>JAQPPZ010016981.1:21175000-31175000 GCA_028583015.1 Wollemia nobilis | reverse complement strand
ACTTCCAGCTTCTTAAGGACCTTCAATACTTCTGTTCAATTTATAGAACTAGATGTGATTCAAAGTTGATTTTATTGGCTCTTTCCTTTAAAATAGGACAACAAAAATATAATTGAGTGTAAATGGTCATTACACTTTCCTTAATTAAGAATGCAAATGTGTACAAATGATCTATGGAGTGATTGTTGTTGTGAACACAAATGCAACATTTACAATGTTCATAAACAGCTACCTTTTAATTTCCAGCCAGCCTCAAAACTAGTCACCTGCTATATTTCTGTACAGCAAAAAAATTATTATATATAATGCACAGCAACAATATTTCATACCAGTGAAACCTCTCTCTATGAAAGATTTGGCCCATGCTGAGCCCTCCCCTGATCCAAGTTTCTCCTCAACCCGTTTCTGCATTTATAAAACACTTAAGAACTGAGGATTGTCTATACCATTTACCAGTCCATATATAAAGTTCCTAAAGTAATGTGCAGAAGGACGCAGGTCTCTAGATCTACTCCATAAACTTTGCCTACCAGTACAATCAGATTCTGGAAAGGTTGTATGCTGGACCCAACAATAGCAGCAACCTGTTTCATTGTAAATACTTTTTTAATAAGGAGAAAACGTTCATGGTGAAAGTAAAGGGATACTTTGGATTTAAAATTTATTTTTAAAATATATTTTGAAAGGAAAAGAGCTGAAAGAAGACTTGCAGGCAAATAATTTTCTTTACAAGACACCCAAATTCTTTGGAAATATATGAAATTAAATTGCCATCAAGCTTTCCTCTGAAAGGAACAGTAATTATTGGACTGAATAGGAGAAGCCAACAGGTCCTTGGTTCAACGATTGGGACAAATAGTTGATGTAGCCCACACCAAGGTTCAAATCTCGGCAACACCAAATAGCTCAATATGACTAAATCGATGTACAAGGCAAAGGGTAACCCTTTCAAAACCCTACTTATAAAAAAAAATGGATTAATATAACGTTACATACACTGATCAGCTTCCTACTAGAAGGAATCAAATCTTACTGTCAATGCCTTTGGCAATAGAAAATACTAGAATAACGATAAACTGATTACCACAGTTAATCACATTCATGTAGTTATACCTAACCAAATAGAAATGCGTGCTTTTAAATATTCACAAGCTGTTTGACAAGGACCTCATCAAGTGGTCCTTAATAGGGACCCATATCAGATCCCTTAAGAAAATCTCTAAAGGTCTATCACCTCGGATGGTCCAATCATTTGAGTTAGCTTTAGACAGAAAAGTGCTCTGCAAGGGAGTCCCACTATGACAAAAGACCAACATGTGTTTCTTTCAGTGTTAACCTTGGGCTTTAACTTTAAAGTTAACTGTCCACATAAATCTGAAGCTATCCCATGCAATATAGGCCAAGCTTTGTTTTCATGATCTCATTCACTGTTGAACAAATAATGCTCAAGTTGCCAGTTGATTCATAGTTGGGCCAATATTTTAGGTGCTGTTATGAAATTGCTCTTATGAAATACTGTACAGATGCTTCTGACCATTGAATATTTACGTAGATATAATTGTTTTCTGAGAGGGTTTTGATCCCTCATGTGGATAGATGGTCTGCATATCTTATACACGTATGGTAAATGTGTTGCACATAATATGCAGAAACAATGTAAGTCATTGCGTTAATCTGGATGCAATCAAAGAAGGTTGCTGGAAATGCATATGCTTGCAATATTCCACCATGTGGAAGGTAAGATTAGAAACAAATCATCAATATACACAACAGGAGCATATTTCAATCAGCAGTCAAATTAAATTACACATGACACGGCAGGATGTAAAGGAATCAAGCACTGTTTTTGGTAAATGTCTAGACAGGCAGGCATAAATTAATTAATGATAGAGGGTGCTCCTATGGATGTCAGTATATCTGTGTTCATCATGAAAGGCCAGACTGCAACTCTTAGAAAGAAAGACAGATTTTAATAATGTCCACATGAGAACAAAGTAGGTCAATTTGGATTCAAATGTTACACTTGGATACAATTGTGTTAGCAAATGGGCCCAATATCACAGGTCAATAACTCCCAGGATAAAATCACATAAACACATTCAACCATTCAATAACAATATTATGTAAATTTTCCAGCCCTAGATAACTGCTGTCCTATGTTATTTTAAAATAAATCAGATCTGAGAATAATTTATTCAAACATGCAACAGTCACACAGATGGCTGGAAAAATAAACAGCGTGAACAGCAGAAGTTAAATATATTTCTAAACCTGAAATATTACAAATAAAAGAGGCTACAGCTACAGCAGAACACTTCTGCTCTCTTGCTGCTTTTCTAGCCAGCAATCACTGTTCTTCTCCTCCTAAGCTTGTAGTTTTCCTTCAGCAATCTGTTCTCCTCCTCTTCTTTTCTGTGTATCTAAAACACTCTTGATCTTCTCCTTTTATCCTTGAAAAAGGTAACCCTAATCTCTCTAACCCTAAGATTAGATCTAATCTCATCTTGAGATATAAGGTTAAAAATATAAAATCGCTTAAGTGAATTTCAAAATAGAATTAGAAATGTCTCGAATCACTTCTAGCACGTTCATACTGAAGCTTGTGCAAGAAGTTCTCCAAGCTACATTTCTCAACACTCCCTCTTAGCGAAGAAGGAATTCTGCACCAATCCAAGTTTGTCTTTGAATGCCTCAAACTTCCCTTTCACTAAGGGCTTGGTCAGAATATCAGCTACCTGCTGATCTGTGGGAATATACTGGAGCTTTACGGCTCTCTTCTGAATCCTGTCTCGTATGAAGTGATATTTGATGTCTATGTGTTTGGACTTGTCATGAAATACTGGATTCTCAGAGAGTTTGATACAACTCTAATTATCACAGTATATCACCATGGGATCCAACTCCTGATCAATCAATACTATAAGCAACTTGCGAAGCTAGATGGCCTCACAACTAGCAATATTGGCTGCCATGTATTTGGCCTCTGTTCAACTAAGTGCCACAGAAGTCTGCTTCCTACTGAACCAGGAGATCATGCCTGATCCCAAGCTAAAGCAACACCCTGAGGTGCTCTTCCTGTCTGCTACATTGCCTGCCCAATCTGAGTATGTATACCCCTACAACCTCACTTCACCATCTCCAAGATATCTTAGACCATACTCCACCGTGCCCCTTAAGTATTTGAGCACATGTTTTGCTGCTACCCAATGCTCCTGCCTTGGCTCCACCATGAATTGACTCAAGGTGTTCACTGCAAAACATATATTTGGTCGAGTTTTGACCAAATACATCAAGGATCCTATCAACTGCCTATACAACGTAGGGTCCACCAATTCTGAATCTGAAGTTGTCACCTTCTTCAGATTAGTGATCATGGGTGGTGCCATAGGTTTGTAGTCCTCCATCCGAAACCTCTTTAGGATCTCAACCGCATACTTACCTTGCCCAAGGAATATCTCCCCTGGTCTCTGCCAAACCTCCAAACCCAAGAAGTAATGCATCATGCCAATGTCCTTCATCTCAAACTCAATTGCCATATCTGCTTTGCACCCTGCAATGAGCTTCTCTGCACCTGTAAGAAACAAATCATCTACATATAGCACCAAAATGAGTAGATCAGTCCCAACAAATATGTAATATATATTAGGATCTGCATCTCTTTTGGCGAAGCCCACACTCTGCAAGTATCCATCTATCCTGGAATACCATGCTCTCGGTGCCTGTTTGAGTCCATACAAGGCTTTTTTTCAGCCTACAAACATGGGACTCCTTCCCATTTACCTCAAAGTCCTGAGGCTGCCCTATTTACACTTCTTCCTCAATGATCTCATTAAGGAAAGTTGTCTTCACATCCATTTGATGAATCCGCCATCCCATAGATGAAGCTAAAGACATAACTGCTCTAATGGAAGTGTATCTGGCGACTAGAGCAAAAGTCTCCTCATAGTCCACTCCCTCTTTCTGGGAGAACCCTCTCGCCACAAACCTTACCTTGAACTTCTCAATGCTGCCATCTGCAGCATGCTTAATTTTGTAGAGCCACTTGGAACTCACAATTGACTTCCCCTTCGGTCTTGGCACTATGTCCCAAACATCATTCTTCATGATGGAGGTGTACTCCTCCACCATGGCATCCCACCAAACCTGCTGGTTTGTTGCCTCCTGAAAACTGGTAGGCTCTGAATTTATGATGTTACTCATCAATGCCATGTAGCTTGAAAACTTCCTTGGAGGTCTGCTCTCCCTAATCATGTTGCTAGGAGCCTCAACATACTCCTCAGCATCCCTCAATGTTTGTGCATTGAGGTCTCCTGGAAGGGGCTAATGTCTCCATCTCCTCACCTGAAGGTTGTTGTTCTGAACTGGAAACCACCGGTGTCTTTGGTGACCCTGGCTCAAACTTCGAAGCTTCTTGCTCCTCATTCTCTATCACTGGAATAGGCTCATGGGACTTCCTGCATGCAACGTCCCCCTCAAACTTTACATCCCTGCTCACTACTATCTTCCTCTTCTCTGAAATATAAACCCTGTAAGCTTTTGAAGTCTCACTATATCCTACAAATAAACCCTTCCTACTGTAGGGCTCCAACTTGGTCCTCTTCTCTACCGGAACATGGATATAAACTGGACATCCAAAGATGCGGAAATGACTCACCTCTAGTTTCACACCAGTGAATGCCTCCTCTGGTGTATTGTCCTCCAAGATCCTATGAGGACACCTATTCTGGATGTAGACTGTTGTGTTGCATGCTTCTGCCCAAAGAAACATCGGCAAGCCTTGGTCATGAATCATGGCCCTAGTAGCCCCTATGATGGATCGATTCTTTCGCTCTGCAACCCCATTCTATTGTGGGTTGTATGGAACAGTCAACTCCCTCTTGATTCCTGCCTACTTGCAGAAACCATCGAACTCCTTGGAGGTATATTCACCCCCATTGTCTGATCTCAAGACCTCTATCTTCTTCTCTGTTTGGTTCTCAACTAGAGCTTTGAACTCCTGAAACCTGCTAAAGACTTCATCCTTGGTCTTTAAGAAGTAGATCCATGTCTTGCGAAAGAAATCACCAATAAAGGAAACATAGTACATGCTACCTGAAATTGATGCTACTGACATTGGTCCACAAACATCCGAATGTACTAGATCTAGTATCTTCTTAGACCTATGCTCACTATTTGGGAAAACAGCCTTGGCATGCTTGCCAAGCGTGCACCCTCTGCATACTCCCTGTTGCTCAATGTTGAACTCTGGAAGACCTGTGACTATCTCCCTTAGAATAGGCAACACTCTATGATGTAGGTGCCCCATCCTCTTGTGCCACAACTCACACAAGTTGTTACTGCTATGGACTAGGGCTCGAACAAGTTCACCCTGCAACCTGTATAGACTGCCTTCTCTAACCCCTATTACTTGTGCTATTTCTGGTCTAGATTCTTTTGGTCTAATAAGGACATGCCGGTTCTTGAACTCCATTGCATAATCCTTATCCTCCATAACCGAAACTGAAAGCAAGTTCTTCCTGAGACCTGGAAAAAACAAAACATCATCAAAGTCTAAAGAGTTCCCTAACTGGAGTCGAAAAGGAATGGTACCAATTCCTGCAACTGGATATTTGGTATCATCACCAAGCTCAACCTGAACTCCTAAGTCCTGCTCTTGTAGACTGGTAAAACATTGTCGGGTTGATGTCATGTGTCGAGATGCCCCACTATCCACATACCAAGCATTTCTTGGAACCGTGCTGGTAGAAAGGAAAGAGACCAATGAGAAATCCTTCTCGAATTTTGCAATAACCTCGCTCATATGAGTTTCTACAGAGGCTGCTACCTGCGTCTGCTGCTGCTTCCCTTTGCTCTTCTTGTCTGGAAACTGTGATGCATAATGGTCGTGCTTATGACAAATGAAGCACTTGATCTTGCTCAATTCCTTCTTACTTGACTGTGAGGTTGACTCCTCATTCTTTACCTTACCCTTGTTGGGTCCTTTACCTTTGCCCTTCTTGGTTTGCCCAAAAAGAGCTAGGTTATTGTCACCACCTTTCTTGCTGGCCTTTGACTCTATCCAAGTCTCCTCCTGGATGAAATCATCCCACAGTTTCTTAAATATGGGAAGGTTCTCACGAGCACAAATGCCTTTGACAAATGGTTCCCATTAAGCTGAGAAACCATTAAGTGCCACGTTCACCAACTCTGTGTCTTCAACCTTCTCCCCTACTGTTGCCAGTTGATCACGAATCTACATGATCTTCATCAGGTAACTGGTAACGGTGTCAGATCTGGTCATCTCCATAGATCTGAGTTTGTTCTGCAATATCATCTTCATGTTTATGTTCTCGCTCTGGTAGAGGCTAACCAGGGCATCAAACATCTCCTTTGCCTTAGTCTTCTCGGATATGTGAGGAATCAGGTGATCCTTCACTGCATCCAAGATCATCTGCTTGGCCTTCACTTCCTTCTTTTTGTGAGCTGCCAATTGCTGCGGATCTGTAGGCAAAGTCACATCATCCTTGACAATATCCCAGAGATCATTATCTTCCAATAAGAACATTACCCTAACTTTCCAAGGCAAAAAATTTGAGGCACCTTCCAATCTATCCTCAAATATGAGGCTAGTTGTTGCCATCTTTGAGATCTGCTGAAATATTAATGACTCAAAAAAAACAGTCCTGCAAATAAGCTTAGTCCTTCAAGCCAAAAAAAAATATGAAACCCTAACTGCTGTTTTTTTTTTTTTTAATATCCAACAGTGATCTACTACTGTAAACCCTTGAGGATCTCAATCACAAAACCTAGCTCTGATACCATGTAAATTTTCCAGCCCTAGATAACTGCTGTCCTATGTTATTTTAAAATAAATCAGATCTGAGAATAATTTATTCAAACATGCAACAGTTACACAGATGGTTGGAAAAATAAACAGCATGAACAGCAGAAGTTAAATATATTTCTAAACCTGAAATATTACAAATAAAAGAGGCTACAGCTACAGCAGAACACTTATGCTCTCTTGCTGCTTTTCTAGCCAGCAATCACTGTTCTTCTCCTCCTAAGCTTGTAATTTTCCTTAAGCAATTCTCGTCCTCTTCTTTTTTGTGTATCTAAAACACTCTTGATCTTCTCCTTTTATCCTTGAAAAAGGTAACCCTAATCTCTCTAACCCTAACCCTAAGATTAGATCTAATATCATCTTGAGATGTAAGGTTAAAAATAGAAAATCACTTAAGTGAATTTCAAAATAGAATCACTTAAGTGAATTACAAAATATAATCACTTAAGTGAACTTAAAAATAGAAAATCACTTAAGTGAATTTCAAAATAGAATCACTTAAGTGAATTACAAAATAAAATCACTTAAGTGAACTTAAAAATAGAAAATCACTTAAGTGAATTTCAAAATAGAATTAGAAATGTCTCGAACCACTTCTAGCACGTTCATACTCGAAGCCTATGCAAAAAGTTCCTCTCCGAGCTACATTTCTCAACATATTACACACTAATAATAAAGAAATCTTTATTGAAAAATTCATCTATAAAAGCATGCATAAAGCAATGCTTCTCAAATTCTCTTCCAATACATTCGAATTACTCAAACTACATAAAACAGAGCTTTGTCTTCAATATATAACTTTATATGAGACTCCTCAATGAACCTGACTCTTGAACTTTGCTCTCCTCAAACTCATGGGAGATGCAACCTTTCATCTTTCCCTCTTTACATAAGAAATCTCACATATTACATAATGACAAAGTCTCTCATGATTACATAACTCCTTACTTTTAAACTTGACACATCACACTCATAACTCTCACTTACACACAAGACACCTCACACTCATAACTCTTCACTTGCACACATGACACCTCACACTCATAACTTACACTTGATTACATGACAAATATCCACACTTCACAACTTGACACATTGTTGACACAAATAATTAACACACACCCTAAACTAAATATTTACAATGGTGACCAAATAATGTAATACCTCCAACAAATTGTAGTGGGAGAGCCAGAAATAGTCCTCCAAAGAAAAACCAAAATGCATGGTACAAATTTCAAAATACAACCTCCAACCCAAAATGGGTAGAACATATCTTCGAATAGATGGCATCATGTGGAATGTGTACACTTTATATAGCATGTATGTAATACAAGCAATATACAAGAAAGCACAATGGGTAATAAAACTTACAAGAGAAGATTTGTTTTCAGGAAAAGGCAGACTTCGAGCAAAGGATGGAGAAAATAATCTAGAAATGCACACCTATCTGTAGCTCTTGGGATGTGGACATGAGTGATGTTAACTGTCTCGTCCAAAGTGCAAAGAGGTTCCCTTGGTAGCTGCTCAACGGAGGAGGCACTGCCTCACAGCTCTAATCCCATTTGAGGAGGATGCAACTATATCGTACATGGGGTGCTTAGCGTTACCTCCCACTAGAAGAGGATGATGGGGAGAGGTAATCAGGATGAAAGCCTGTTGAGGCTGTGAAAGCCCTTTCAGTGCCTATTGTATGAGGGAAATGACTTCCTAAAGGTATAAGCCAAAGACCTTTAGTTAGGATATTGAAAAAAATAGAAAGTAACCTCTTTGAATCTCTATATAGGCAAGTAGCACCTCTCTCTTTAGTTAGGATATCAAAAGAAACAAGAAAGTACCTCCTTGATTCTCCATATGGGCAGTAGCGCCTCTCTTTGTATCATAGCACATAGAGGACTTGAAAACAAAATGCTCCTCTATTTCTATCTCCTATATGAAGCAGAGCTGGCATACCCTACTCCCCTTAAAATGTGACGGTCAGCCTTGAACCTGAATTAATGAGAGCACCCTCATTAGGCTGAAGGCGATTCTAAGCCTAAGGGACTAGTGAGGCCAGATCTAACTGGGACAAGTAATGATGTCATCCACAATTTGCATAAAATGCTCAATATCGAAGGCCATTTGGGTCCAAGAGGTTGAGGAGAGATCCACAGTTTAATTGTATTTATGATACATAGCCCTCCTAAGAGATTTATAAACCTCCCCTCTCTCCTCAAAGAGGGATGTCTAGTAAAGAACAAACTAGGGAACATGATCTATAGAATATCCCAATAGAATGGAAACATAAGCTAGTCTCCAGGTACCAACCTCTCCCAAGTAGATTCATAAAGGGAACTCTCTCTGCAGAAAAAGGCGCTAGGAATGCATGTATCTCCTGACTTGAAGCATGTTTCCCCATGCATCATAGTTGATAAAGATGAAAAGTGTGTCTAAAGACACTCTCAAGGCAAAGTGGGTAGGTTGCAATGTGGGCTGTCCAATGCATTGAAGAACTGTAGGCTTGCAACAGATCATACATTGAAGCAGAATAGTCTGAACTCTTTCAATGCATGTCCAATCAGCACGTCCAAAATGGCCCCCATGCCTCAAACTGTAAAGAACTATTGGTTTGATGATACAGTCAAAAAGCCACATTTTTTGGGGGACATCATGAAAATGTATCTAAAAACACTGTTGTCTAAGAACGGAGAATATTGCTTATTTCTTGCAAAGTTGTCATTGTGAAGCAAGTTTGAGATTGAGAGATGAATATGAGAAGTGAACCTCCAACAAGGTGTACGATCTTGAGATCTCGATAGAATCACCCTTGAAAGAGAAATGAATCTTGCAAAGCATGTTTTTAGAGGTATTAAAGATAATAGCCTTAGTCTTACCAAAGTTTACCTTAAGTTGCCTAAGGTCACAAAATAGAGCAAGAGCATCCAACTATCTCCACAGAACGTCAGCAGAGTGAGCAAGGAGAAACACATCATCAACTAAAAATAATACAGAAATCAAAATGTGGCAGAGAAGGCATTTGTCCATTGCATGAGTGTGTTGCTGAATTAAGTTCTCAAGCTCATCAAAATATATGCCAAAGAGAGTCAGCAAAAGAGGTCATCGCTACTTAAACCCCAATTGCACTTCTAATTTCCTTCCTGCCTAGAGGAATGTGCGATATTTTTGCTGAAACAGACACAAGAAGAATTAGATGCAAGGCCAGACTTTGCAAAAATGTTACATCACACCTAAGATGATTATTGTTCCCATTATAGTAGATATGGAGAAAAATTGAAATAGAAATTGTGAATGAATGATAAATATGATGATAAAATCAGCAATTTCAAAGACACAAGCTCTACTTCCTAGAAAATCTGTTGTATCTGAAACCAAGAGAGACCACTAGGACACTGTTCAGACCCAAGCAATCCCAATAATAGTGAATATCATCTTAAAAAAAAAAATCATTTTTTTGGTTTCTCTTCGCTTCCTACTATATTAATTGAACTTCTGTATTTTAGTAGGCTTAACTTGTGCAACCAGAAGTTGCATTATACAAAATCTCACATGAGATAATGATGTTAAGCCAGCAAATGGTGTGGTGTTTGGGGCATAATATTCCCTCCCTCCCTCATAATGCTTTAACCTCAAAAGCATTTGATGAAATGAAATAGCAGGATTCCCGTAGATATGTGCTCAATTGATGTCATTCTTGATCATCTAGCCATCCACAGCTAACCACTATTGGGTTTAATTTTTAATAACCTGCTGGTGTATAAATTCTGCTGCTTCTGATCTACATCACCAAAATTATCAATTTGTCGTTTTGTTTCCAATGTTGATCATTAGTCATATTTTGCCATGCAATTATACTTCTAATTCCAGGTTATTCATCTGCCATCCTCTTTCCAGGAACTATGGATGTAAAATTTGGAGAGATAGTTATCAATGCAAAATCTATATGTTATCCTTAAGACAATTCTCATGTAAATGTTGTACATAGATATTTTGCCTTGAATGGTTAAAATGATGTGAGACTGGCCTAGTCTAGCCACCAGGAGAGTCTCATGTGAGCAAAAAGAGGTTCGTAGATTCTTAAATCTATATGTTATCCTTGTGACAATTCTCATGCAAATGTTGTACATAGATATTTTGCCTTGAATGGTTAAAAAAATGCGAGACTATTGGGTTTAATCTTTAAAAACCTGCTGGTGTAAAATTTCTGCTGCTTCTGATCTACGTCACCAAAATGATCAATTTGTCATTTTGTTTCCAACATTGATCATCAGTCATTTTTGTCATGCAATTATACTTCTAATTCCAGGTTATTCATCTGCCATCCTCTTTCCTGAAACTATGGATGTAAAAGTTGGAAAGATAGTTACCAATGCAAAATCTATATGTAATCCTTGAGACAATTCTCATGCAAATGTTGTACATAGATATTTTGCCTTCAATTGTTAAAACTTAAAATGGTCTGAGACTGACCTAGTCTAGCCACCAGGAGAGTCTCATGTGAGCAAAAGAGGTTCGTAGGTTCTTAAATCTATATGTTATCCTTATGACAATTCTCATGCAAATGTTGTACATAGATACTTTGCCTTGAATGGTTTAAAAAATGTGAGACTATTAAGTTTAATCTTTAATAACCTGCTGATGTATAATTTCTGCTGCTTCTGATCTATGTCACCAAAATTATCATTGTCATTTTGTTTCCAATGTTGATCACTAGTCATATTTTGTCATGCAATTATACTTCTAAGTCCAGGTTATTCATCTGCCATCCTCTTTCCTGAAACTATGGATGTAAAAGTTGGAGAGATGGTTATCAATGCAAAATCTATATGTTATCCTTGAGACAATGCCCATACAAATGTTGTACATAGATATTTTGCCTTGAATGGTTAAAATGATGTGAGACTGGCCTATTCTAGCCATCAGGTGAGTCTCATGTGAGCAAAAAGAGGTTCATAGGTTCTAAACTATATGTTATCCTTATGACAATTCTCATGCAAATGTTGTACATAGATATTTTGCCTTAAATGGTTAAAAAAATGTGAGACTTTTGGGTTTAATCTTTAATAACCTGCTAGTGTATAAATTCTGCTGCTTCTGATCTACGTCTCTAAAATTATCAATGTATCATTTTGTTTCCAATGTTGATCATTAGTCATATTTTGTCATGCAATTCTACTTCTAATTCCAGGTTATTCATCTGCCATCCTCTTTCCTGAAACTATGGATTTAAAAGTTGGAGAGATAGTTACCAATGCAAAATCTATATGTTATCCTTGAGACAATTCTCATGCAAATGTTGTCCATAGATATTTTGCCTTGAATGGTTAAAAATTAAAATAATGTGAGACTGGCCTATTCTAGCCATCAGACGAGTCTCATGTGAGCAAAAAGAGGTTCGTAGGTTTTTAAATCTATATGTTATCCTTATGACAATTCTCATGCAAATGTTATACATAGATATTTTGGTTTGAATGGTTTGAAAAATGCGAGACTACTGGATTTAATCTTTAATAACCTGCTGGTGTACAATTTCTGCTGCTTCTGATCTACGTCACCAAAATTATCAATTTGTTATGTTGTTTCCAATGTTGATCATTAGTCATATTTTATCATGCAGTTATACCTCTAATTCCAGGTTATTCATCTGCCATCCTCTTTCCTGAAACTACGGATTATAATTGCAAAATCTATATGTTATCCTTGATACAATTCTCATGCAAATGTTGTACATATATATTTTGCCCTTGAATGGTTAAAATGATGTGAGACTGGCCTATTCTAGCCATTAGGAGAGTCTCATGTGAGCAAAAAGAGGTTTGTAGGTTCTTAAATCTATATGTAATCCTTATGATGATTCTCATGCAAATGTTGTACATAAATATTTTGCTTTGAATGTTTTAAATGATGCAAGACACCCCTATTCTAGCCATCAGATGAGTCTCTTATGAGCAATAAGAGTTTTGCACAGTCTTAGGCTTCCTTAAAGTACATTCACAAAAGTATGTAATGTCCTAAAGAAATATAACAAGTCATTTGATTAGTTTGTAGCAAAACAAGAGGCCATGCAGTCCTTTACTACCACTGTGTTCTTCTGTGTACAAGCTGTCATGTTGTGTTCTAGCACCTCTTTTTATTTTCTATCAGTACAATCAGAGGGCAAAGGGATATGTTATGAGATCATCAGGAAGACACATCCAATATGCAGAATACTTCCCACCTAGTGGTCCATATAGATGTTTTTTCTAAAGAGTAATTTGGAGACCCCTGACTATATGCTGTGTGTGCAGTAGTACTATCCTTTGTGAATGAACATGCACATATGGTTCTCTCTTCCAATACAAACTATGCTGACTGTGGAGAATAATTTAAAGACATTGACAGTGTTTGCTGTGTTGATTACTATTAAGCTTTCTGAATGAATATGTGCATGTACCTCTCTCTTTCACTACTTACTCTGCCGAACTTGAAGCGTAAAATACTTGCCAGTTGCCACTATTAAAAACTTCTCATTGGATGTATACACTGAGTGTTTTTTCTTTTCCTTTATTATCTTTGTCTAACATTGTTTTAGTTCTTTCCAATAAATTTTCTGTTTTGTTCCTGTTGTTTAATTTTCCTACAATTTTGTTTATCATTCCTTTTCTGTTATTTCCCTCCGTTTTCACTTAGGGATGAATTTCACCCTACATAATCCCCAACCCTAAAATAAATAAATAAATTTAATATTAATTTTAAAAAAAAAAAAAACATTTTTTGAATACATTAATGCCCCACCAGGCAGGAAATCATTGGCTTGTCCAATTGATGTTTTTTTTAAAGGATGAGATTCCTAGTAATCAACCTTAGTTATAAATAAATGGGGAAAGGAATGGAAGTTTAGAAGAAAGCATGCTTACAATATAAAACCCCAGCTAATGACACTGCCCATGAGAATCAAAATACTATTAAGTAACATGAATAAGAGCAAAACACTTGCCTGCAGGCTAATTGCTTTTAGTCGAAGATCATCTGGGAGAAGTGGATACTCAGGATACTTGTCCTCCAAGTACTGTTTAAATATGACTTCTGTTTATTAGTCTCTCTTAATATGTATACATGATAACAGGACATATACATGCACTGCATAAAGTAAGCATAATGCATCTAATTCTAAGAGTAAGGAACCATGCAATATTGCTAGTTACTAAGATCTCACGGTTAGATTGGTTACAAACCAACAATATGGCAAGTGAATCTGAAACAATTATGTCACCATCCACCAAAGTGGGAACAAACTGAAGGGGATTCAATTTTGTATACTCTGCCACAAAAAAGCAAAAAATTAATCATTTGTAGGCTGAAAATTGAATTAAACTTTAGGTTTACTTTTTCAGTTTGTTTAGATCACAGTAAAATATGCCCAACTCTATGGGCACTATGCTTAATTTAAAGACTTTCTTTCCAATACTAAACAGAAATTACTGGTGGTCAGACCTTCACTAAATTGCTCTCCTTTTACAATATTAACCGCTTTATACTCATATGGCAACCCTGCATGCACAAGAAGATCTTTTTGAACTTACAAGAGTAACTGGCAATTTGGCATCAACCATATATGGCTGAATACAGAGAAAGCACAAAGCACAAATGTGACTAATATAAATTATAAATCTAACCCATAATTGAGCATACTTGTTTGTAATTTCCCACTAAAAAAATTTAATCTGACCTTTCAGATTAAGTGCAATCCTAACACGCCAAGCACATGAACTGCGCCAGTATGAATATAGCTTCAATTTTCCAGAAAAAGGACTATTCTCAAGATTCTCCTGTATAAAGAAAGATCAAAGTATCGAATAATCAATAAAGAATGCATTGATACTTCACACAGTTGACACGGCATTCAATGTAGTTGAAGTGACCAACTTAGCAGCATTGCAAACCTAACGAAAAATGAAGCCCTTAGGATGACTACAATTTCCTTGATTTACTGATAAGAAGTTTAGAATATCATTCATGCTTTTTTGAATCAAAATCTTGCTCTTAACGAGCAAGCTTTTCCAACATCAACTAGACCAAAGAAATCAAATCTTAAAGTACTTTCATTGAAGAATTCAAATTCATAGCCTGCCTTTTACTTTTCAAAAGTTTATGCATTACATTTGTGAACAAGTATTAGAGCTAAATCCTTCATGTAATTATATCTATAAATAAAAAGATTTGCAAATTATCATCATCATATGCATTATCTTCAAGGTCTCTCCCCTAGTACAGTAGAAAGATGTAATGTCCCAAAAATAAATATTTTTGTAAATGTCTCCTACACTTAATTATAAAAGTGAAAAAGGGGTTCATGTGACTAGGAGACATAACTTAAGTTGTGTTTATTTATGTTTTATGTTTTTATGTTGTAATAAGGCACTTTAAGTGATTTTAGGGTTGGGAGATGTCAACTCCAAATTAGAACCTCACCCTATATAAGGGAGTGAGACGTCCCATTTTGGGCATGTTATGTTGATATCGGAATTGAATATTGAAACCCTAGAGGTTCCATGAGTTGAGATTGCAGGTCTTGCTCATTCCCATAGTGCATTGGAGGTGCATGGTTGGGGTCTTGGCAATATCATTGCAGGTGTTATTGCCCTAAAATATCAAAAATACAAAAAAAGAGGCATCCGTGAGGAGTTCGTGGCATTTTTGGGAGCATTTGTGTCATGTGTTTCAGATCTGTTGGCAGCCCCAAACCCTACGCTTGTATTTGGGGTCATTTTTGAGGAGTTTTTGCATCTGTTCAGCCTTGGGGAGCTGTTGTATTGGTTTGGCAATATTTAATATATGATACTGGCTGATTTCTCCTCATACTTGTGTTATTTTATGAGCAATTTCTGAGTTATTTCCTTGCTGTACTTAATTTCTGCATTTTCGTAGTAAGGGTTTGTTGTTTCTTAAAAAGGGACATTACAAGTGGTATCAGAGCTGGAATCTTGCCAGCCTGTGGTTAGTTTCAGCATTTTCAATGTTTTTTCAGTTATTCGTGGTGATAAGTGTGTTTCTGTGGTGAAAAGTTGTGCCCTAGTGAAAATCGCGGATTTTTAGGGGATTCACGGATTTTTAGGGATTTTTTTTCAGAAAATAAAAATTGCAGATTTGGATACCCTTTTGACCAATTTGCAGTTCTGTGGTTTCAGAAATTTTTTTTGGTGGTCAGAATTTCAGATTTCCATCTTTTTAGGGTTTGATAGGGTTTTATGCATCGTCCTCCTGTTCATCAGTATTTTACTAGGAGAAACAGACTCGCTTTGGAAATGTCAAACAGGGAAGAGGTTGAGGAGCCCCAAAGGCCGGTTGATAGGATCGAGCAAAAATTCGATGCCCTACTTGACATGCTTGCAAAGAATGGTGTCCTTACAAGAGACAAATCAGCAAGAATTGAGGGCAGCTTTGGGCAACCCAAATGGCACAAGGAGGGAAGGAGAAAGGGGAGGCAACAACAATGGGCATGAGTCATCATCTAACTCACACACTCCCTTGCCTAGGCCGTCCAAGCCTATGTTCCTTGTTCCACCACCTCCACGGGAGGAAAATGAGGTAATTGATGAATTAGATGAATGGTTTCTTGCTTATAGTAATAAATCTGAGGGTTTTAGGGCAGCAGTTTCTTTTGATAAATATTTGAAGATTGTGGGTAAATCTGTTGTTGAGGCTAAAAAAGAGAAAAAGAAGCCCTTTTTGCATCAAAAGGTGACCATTCCCTCATTTAATGGTCAAGATGGTCTTACTGCTAGGGCATGGCTTCAAAAATTGCAGACTTATTTTACCTTGGAGCCTATTTCCGAAGCCGATGCGGTTCAGATTGCTACACTCCACCTTGAGGGTAGTGCTTACTCATGGTGGCATCATGGGTTAGTAACCCAAGGGCATGGTGATATTGATACATTTGATGAATTTTGTACCAGGGTTTTGAACAGGTTTGAAAGGAGGAATGTGGAAGAGTATTTCAAGGAGCTTGCCACTTTGAAGCAAACTTCATCCATTCATGCCTATGTGGAGGAGTTTGAACAACTTTCAGTTCGAGGTACAAAATATTTCACCCAAGAGGGTAATTTTTCTTTTTATGGATGGTTTGTTGGAACCCGTGAAGGGATTAGTTAAAGCTTTTGAACCAGCCACTCTTGAAGATGCCATTAAGAGAGCTTTAAGCTTAGAATCTGTTTTACCTCCTAGACAGAAATATTTTGCACATAATCCACCTGCTAGACCACCTTTTGCAGCCAGAAAAACAGTTTTTGGACAGCAGTATGGGCAGCAAGGAAACCTCACGCAGCAAGGTGGAAATGAGAGAAATTTTTATGGCAGGAATCCCACGCATGGAGAAGGTTTCAGATCTGGTTTTCAGCCACCTAATAAGCCCCCAAAATGGCCCACGCTTGACACAAGAAGAGAAAGATGAGCTAAGGAAACAAAACAAGTGTTTCATTTGCAAGTCTCCTTGGCAAAGAGGTCATAAATGGAGAGAAGGAGGTATGAAAATCATTGAATTACATTCTGATTCTGATTCTGATAATCCTGATTTTTATGAGGCGGATGAGACACCCTTGGAAGAGGAAGCACAAAGGGAGTATGAGGAAGTTCCTGAAGGTTCCCTAGCCACTTTAAGTGGGCTGAATCAGTTTCGCACTATTAAGGTACCGGGTAGATCTTTTGATGAAAAGGTTATTGTTTTAATAGATGGTGGTGCTACTTACAATTTTGTTGATGAGAAGTTTGCCACTAGAAAGAATCTTCCTACAGCTATCATTCCTGGTTTTAGTGTTGCTATTGGCAATGGTGATCTTATCACATGCAACAAAGTGGTAAGAAACATAAAAATTAATTTTGGCAACATGGAAGTAGATGAGCAATTCTTTGTTTTTCCCTTAGGAGGTATTCCACATATGGTTTTGGGTGTGCAATGGTTGTATTCACTTGGTGATTATGTTACTAATTATCAGAAATTAGAACTGAAATTTGTGCTTGAAGGGAAAGATGTGGTGTTGCAAGGAATCAAGGAAAATGGGTCAAAAGATTCTTGCAAAATTTTGGAGGTTTCATACAAAAGAATGGAGAAGATGATAAGGCATAAGGACGTTGAGTGGGCAGCTGTAATTTTCAGTTCAGAAGGGAAAAAATCAGCCACCTATCATCCTCAAATTCAAGGTTTACTACAAAAACATCTTAAGGTATTTTCTGACCTACCTAAAGGTTTGCCACCTAGTAGAGGTTTTCAGCGTGTTATTGAATTGGAAGCAAATAGTAAACCTGTCATAATTAAACCTTATAGGCATCCTAGAGCTTACAAAGATGAGATTGAAAAGACCATTGCTGATTTACTTGAGAGTGGGCACATTATTTGCAAAGATGGGGTGAAGGTTGATCAAACTAAAGTTTCAGCTGTACAAAGATGGCCTATACCATCCAACCTAACGGAATTGAGGGGTTTTGTGGGTTTATGCCAGTTACTACAGGAGGTTCATTAAGGGGTTTTCTTCTTTGGCTGCCCCCCTTACTGAATTAACTAAGAAAGGGGCCTTTTCATGGTCCAATGAGGCTCTTTTAGCTTTTCTAAAGCTGAAAGATGTAATGACTTCCACTCCTTTACTTGCTATTCCTGATTTTTCTGTTGCTTTTACTATTGCTTGTGATGCTTCGGGTGTTGGAGTTGGAGCTGTACTTATGCAACAAGGACGCCCCATTGCTTATGAGAGTAGAAAGCTCTCAAATGTGGAGAAAACTTTCAGCATCTATGATAAAGAGATGCTAGCTATCATGCATGCCTTGACCAAATTCAAGCAATACTTAGTGTGTGGCAAGTTTGTGGTCAAAACTGATCATAAGAGTTTGAAATACTTCTTGGGGCAAGTTGAACTGAATGAAAGACAGCAGAAATGGGTAACAAAGTTGCAATCATATGATTTTGAAATTGAGTTTGTAAAGGGTAAGAAGAATTCAGCTGCTGATGCACTTTCTAGGCACCCTACTTTTCATTCTCTTTCCATTATTTCTGCTGATTGGAAGGTGAAAATTATGGCTGAATATGCAAAGAATGATTTTTGTTCTAAACTAATAAATGGGCAAGTTGAAGATGACAGGTTCAGCCATAAAGAAGGACTGATTTTTTGCAAGGGAAGAGTGTTTTTAGTACCTGAATCAAAGCTGAAACAAGCTTTAATTACAGCCATGCATGATGCTCCACTTGTAGGCCATCCAGGTTTCTACAAGACTTACAAACGAGGTTAGAGAAAGATTCTATTGGAAGGGTTTGAAAAGGGATGTCTTCTTGCATGTTCAAGGAATGTGTTATTTGCCAAGAAAACAAGGGGGAACATGAATTTGCAGCTGGTTTACTTCAGCCACTTCCTATTCCCAATCAGAAATGGGAAAGTATCTCCATGGACTTCATTATTGGTTTGCCCAAGGTATACATGAAGGATTGCATATTTGTTGTTGTTGATAGATTGACAAAATTTGCTCATTTCTATGCCATTTCAACAACTTGTACAGCCATACAAGTTGCTGATTTGTTTTTTAAAGAAGTTTTCAGATTGCATGGTTTGCCTAAATCCATTGTGAGTGATAGGGACAGCAGATTTTTGAGCATGTTTTGGCAAGAATTGTTTAAGCTATGTGGTACTAAATTGACTCCTAGTACTAGCTACCATCCCCAAACTGATGGGCAAACTGAAATTGTTAACAAATGGCTTGAAGGATATTTGAGAAATTATGTTTCAGGTCAACAAAAGGCATGGGTTAAATGGCTGCACCTTGGTGAATATTGCTACAATTCTACTTATCATATGTCCATAAAAATGTCTCCATTCAAGGCACTTTATGGTTATGATGCCCCACACTTTTCAGATCTGATTTTTGGTGATTCAAGGGTCCAAAAAGCTAGAGACTTTGCAGCAGAAAATCAAGATATTCTTAATGCTTTGAAGGACAATATTCTTACGGCACAAAATCAGCAGAAGAAGTATGCAGATCAGCAGCGTAGTGAGCGCTCATTTGAGGTGGGAGACTTGGTTTATGTTAGGTTGCAGCCCTACAAACAGTCTACATTGAAAAGAAGTGGAGCAGAAAAACTCAAACCCAAATTTTATGGACCTTACAAGGTGTTGAGTAAGGTTGGACAGGTTGCATATGCTTTGGAACTTCCAAGTGGAAGTAAAATACATAATGTCTTCCATGTTTCTTGTTTGAAGAAGGCCTTGGGCCAACATATTCAGCCATCTTCAGATTTGCCACCCCTTGATGATGAAGGAAAGCTCATTCTTGAACCTGAATTGATCCTTGAGACAAGGGAGAGAAAGCTTAGGAGTAGGACTGTCAAAGAATATCTTGTGAAGTGGAAGGACTTGCCTATGGAGGATGCTACTTGGGAAGGTGCAGAAATTTTAGATGCTCCAGCTTTGACTTTGCTTGAGGACAAGCAATTTGAGGAGGGTGGACTTGTAATGTCCCAAAAATAAATATTTTTGTAAATGTCTCCTACACTTAATTATAAAAGTGAAAAAGGGGTTCATGTGACTAGGAGACATAACTTAAGTTGTGTTTATTTATGTTTTATGTTTTTATGTTGTAATAAGGCACTTTAAGTGATTTTAGGGTTGGGAGATGTCAACTCCAAATTAGAACCTCACCCTATATAAGGGAGTGAGACGTCCCATTTTGGGCATGTTATGTTGATATCAGAATTGAATATTGAAACCCTAGAGGTTCCATGAGTTGAGATTGCAGGTCTTGCTCATTCCCATAGTGCATTGGAGGTGCATGGTTGGGGTCTTGGCAATATCATTGCAGGTGTTATTGCCCTAAAATATCAAAAATACAAAAAAGAGGCATCCGTGAGGAGTTCGTGGCATTTTTGGGAGCATTTGTGTCATGTGTTTCAGATCTGTTGGCAGCCCCAAACCCTACGCTTGTATTTGGGGTCATTTTTGAGGAGTTTTTGCATCTGTTCAGCCTTGGGGAGCTGTTGTATTGGTTTGGCAATATTTAATATATGATACTGGCTGATTTCTCCTCATACTTGTGTTATTTTATGAGCAATTTCTGAGTTATTTCCTTGCTGTACTTAATTTCTGCATTTTCGTAGTAAGGGTTTGTTGTTTCTTAAAAAGGGACATTACAAAAGAGATGTCCAGGTACTGGTAACTGCCCTTATCCTTTTTTAGGCATTACAAAGATTAATGTATAAGTTATAAAATTTGTCATGTGTAAAAGGAAGATAGAATAGGGAGGGAGTACAAAGGATCTTGTCAAAAGGACACTACAAGCATCTACTATCTCTTATGTAAAAGAAATTAGTTATAAGAAAAGTTGGCAGTCAAAAGGAGGTGTAGTTTTTGAAAAATCTATTTACATTAAGTTAGCACGCATACTGGCTTTGGAGACTTCAGAAAGTTAGCACGCATACCTTCTCAAGCTAGTATCTCTATTTTATGTAATATATATAAACATATTTTCAAAATACATTAAGTTCTATCTGGCTTTGAATTTCAGATTTCAGATTTCAGTTTAGACTTTGGTGTGTTTATTGTATTTTTTTTTATGTTATACATCTGTTTCCAAAAGATTTTAGCATTTAAAAAAGCAGGCTTTTAGATTTTAGTTTCAGATTTAGCTCTTTCATTCAGATATTCAAATTCAAACAATATTACAACGAATTGAAAATTCGGGATGCAAATGGCAACCTTTTGGAGAATCAATTCAAAACTCAAGATATTTTTTAGGAACATTTCCAGAATATTTTTACTTCTGTTGGCAGTGAGCCCGTGTGCATTGCAGATCTTAATAAATCAAGCAAGCAGTGTATGACAAAAAAGAGCAATCATGTTTAAAATGCAGCTGATGAAGTGCCTTGGCCTCCCTACATGGGCAAACGGTAGAGTAACATTCTTAGTCCTTGGGTAGGATGTTGTTGAACGAGGCTCTTTAAAACCGTGTACAACCTGAGTGGGCCTAATGGTGGAGACTTTGGAACTCTGAGTGAAGGTCCAAGGTTCATCTTGTGAGGGATAAGGTTGTATAACATGCTTCGGTAACCAAAGTATTGTTTGATAACCATATATTAGGTAAACAACATCCTCCATAAGTGTCATCTCATATGGCCTTGCGGACGTTAAAAACTACTTTACCTTTTTTTTGGTCTTTTTTCCCTTTCCCTTGTATGCATCGTGGTATTTTTCCTAGTTGCTCATTTTAAGCTCAATAACACCTTTGGAATGTCCGATGTGCTTTTTCATGATCTTTTGTGTTAGTGTGCCTATATTGCATCATGGTTTAATCCTTTAACCATTTGGTCCTAATCCAAACGGTTAACTAATGACATATTGACATTTTCAGGATATGAGAAACATGTAATATACAACCCACTGACTGAATTTGTCATTCAGATCAACAATGTTGGATCGTCGTTGGTGGATCAAGCAAATAGGCAAAATGATATTCAGCAAGGGCACAAAGATCCTCAAAAAATGGTACAACTTTGAGGAGAATCTGACTCAATATAGCACCAAACATGAGCAAAACATAGGCTGCCAAGACAAAATGAATGACTGCTTGATGAACACACTATAGGAATGCAATCATTTAATGACCCAAAAAAACCCACCCTAATGGATCAAAGAGGCCAAATTCACCATTTAAACAAAAAATTGCTTGATGAAAATGACATGAGAATGCCATGCTTTAATGACTCAAAAATAAAATCCACCCTAATGGATCAATGATGCCTAATTCGTTACCTAAAGAGGGGAATTTGGAGTCGTTGAATTCGGTCCATGACTTGCGTTCTACATGCTTCCCATATGCCAAAATGTCATTAGTTAAATATTTTGCTTAAAACAAAACGGTTAACAGGATTAAGTAACCACCGCAAGATAAGCACGCTGACATGCAAGATCATGGGAGAGCACATTAAATGGGCAATTTTGGGACCCAATTTTGGATAGAAAGAAATATTGTCTAGCTAGTTGGAAAAGTAAGTTCCTTATCATGGATGGAAAACTTCAAATCATAAAGGCTACATTGAAATCTATCCATATATATATGATATCACTTTCAAGATTACCAGTAAGCTTAGCATCTGAATTTAAAAGGATTCAAAGAGATTTTCTTTGGAAAGGATGTCAAGAGAAATTTAGGTTTCTTCTTTTCAAATAAAAATCTATTATGTTGCTCTAATGATATTAGAAGAGTCGATGAAATGCTGGGACAATTGTTTCAAAAGTAAAGCATTTAGCATTCTGTGGGGATTGGTCCTATCTTTATTTGTTGGAAGTTGTAGCTTGAAAGGAATAATAGAATTTCCAAAAATAAATCTAAAAATCACGCCTAAGTTTAGATTCGTATTGCTGCCTCTCTTGCAAAATGTGTACAGGCATGAAGCTCATCATAGGAAGCCCTGAGTGTGGAAAAGGATGTGCTAGCCTCTTGGTTACATGATCTGAAGATAAATGTAAGGGTGATCTACAACAATGGAGTTAGTGCAAAGGACCTACATCAACTCATGGTAAAAATGGAAATGTCAAAAAGTTGGGTTCAAAATTAATTTGGATGGTGCTTCCAAAGAAAACCCTGGACAAGCTGGCAGAGGTGGTGTTTTTAAAGATAAACAAGACAAAATTCTTCTCACCTAGTCACAATCATATGGAACTTCAACAAACAACTATGCAGGCGCAAGGGCACTTCTTACAGGGATCAAGATGCCATAGAAAAAGGATAGAGACATATTTCAATTAAGGGTGATAATTAGATTTTATATAGAGTACCATGGTTAATGTCAAAGCTCAAGCTTTATAGATCAAGCTATATGTGTCAAGCAAAACTAAACTATATGAGATAGACTATAAACTTAGTTGTTAATCTTCATACTCATTAAAACTCAAAGAAGACCCAACTCTTGTGGCTTCAGCAACAAAGCCATGGAAATATGAAGAGGGCTTTCATCATTCTCAAGATTAGGTGCAGCCATGGAAATATCTAAGTAAGGATCTTTAGTATCCACATCCCAGTCTTTTGTTTTGCCCTCTTACGTACTGTCTTTTATGGCAAGATACAAGACAAATATTAAAACGCGAAAAACTAGGTTCTTTACTTTTTTTGCTCTCTGTTTTTACTTCACCAATTGAGTGAACACATATGTACTTCATTTCGTCTTTGCTGCCAAATATCCTGTCGCTTGTTCTAGATTCTCTCACTTCATTGATCCCAACCTATAATTATTTTAGGTTATCATTAATTTTGTTCCCCTTTTAATATTTTATTAAATTAGGTCATGTGGGCCTTATGCAATACCTATGAAACCTCTAAAAAAACTCAACTTTAGATGTTGGCAATGCCCTTGTGAACATTGGAACCATCTCTTAGAAATTCCAGGAAACATAGAAATTCAGACAACAAATTTTCAGGAGTTTCCAAGTTTAAGAAACGGAGAAACAAGGTCAACCCGGGAGTTTCATTCAACATAATTTTATAGTTTAAATATATTGTTTATTTTTTATATATATTATTTTAATATGTTCATGTGCTTCTGAACCAAACAAAATCTCTAGACGTTTTTGGCCTTCTATTGCAACTGAATTGCCCAAACCGGGTAACTCTGAATTTGTTCATGTACATTTTCTGTCAACAAAAAATACTACTTTTTCTATCTTATTTTTCTTGACAGATGACAAAAAGGAAAAAGAAATCATTTTATTAATGAAAATGCATAAGAAAAGCAAAGCAACAAAATGTTCTACTTGGAAGAATGCAAGCTATCAAATGAAAAGAAGGATCAAAGAAAAATACTAAATACGTAAGAAAAAAACATTGTAGCTTGCATCTTGTCGGGGGAACAGGAAAAGAACAAAACAGAACATAAGCAAAACAGTAGAAGATAAAGGGAAAACCTGTATAAAGTTTCCACTTTTGCAACATCAAAAATTGCCCTTTTTATTTGATTTTGTTTTTCCTTACCTGGGAGAGAGGGTCAGACGGGGATGATAAGCTTACAGTTTTTTCTTTTATGCTTCTTGTTTCTCAAACTTGTGTTTTTTGAAAAAAAGAAGAGGGTTTTGATCGCTAGGATTTGGGAGAAAAAGAAGTAGGGAGTGGATTGGTTTTCTTGATGGAAATTTTGACCTCTATGTAGAGGTATGGAAAGCTTGAATTGTTTTAATTTGTTTCCAATGGATGTGTTTGAGATCCAATCAGAGTTGAGTATAGTTTTCTTGTGACTTTCCAACTTCATTACTTGCACAGTTGGATGCATCCACATGAATGTATTTTGTGGACCCATGAGTGTGCATTACCAAAATTATTTTACAAATACAAGCATATCGACATCTAGCTCATTGAAGCTTAAATTTTCTGGTTATGCTGAAATCTTGGATTTGTTGGTTACGTTGAAAGCTTAAGTTTGCTGGTTATATGATATGACCCTGCAGTATAATTAAGATAGCAGAAGACAAAAATTGGTATGCAAATAAGAGAAGATAGCTACTAAAACTGATGATGTACGCTCTTCATCAGTGAGGTATAAATAGATTTACGAAGACAAGGTTGAAAGGTTGCAACATAGATACCTCAAATCATCCAACTTAATGCAAATGGTAAACTGTACATGTGCACGCATAACTCATTCCATCCAAATCAGATGAGCTTCACAAGCAAGCTGATACTTTAGTTTCTAACTGAGATGCACTGGACATGCAAACTAAGACTCTCTAGTTTGCTATTTTAAGTGTGCAAGACAGGAAATTATTACGGGGAAGGAGATAAATACAAGGATAGAGACCATTGTAAATCTCATCATTTCCTCCCTGTCTAGTGGAAATTGTCCTGTCTCTGCAAGAGCTAACTCACAAAACCACTTTGCTTAAATTGGCAAAGTGCCTTTGAAGCCCACCAAATAACTATTGGTCTCCTTCTTGCAATTGGGGTGAGTCTGAACATCAATGAAAATATCATTCACTAAGGGTTGCAGAAAATCTGGAATTGGATCTTCAAAACAAGCATTAGGAAATTTTTCTAACTGATGTGGCTCTTATTGCTTTAGGTGGGTTACATTAACAACATCATGAACGCCAAGTACAGCTGGGAGATCCAAACAAAAAGCATTGGTTCTTATTGCTTGAAATTTATTTGGTCTTATAACCAATGGGCTTTATCTTGTGATGTTGGTTGTTAAACAATTGCTTACCCAAGTGAAGCCAACTTGGAAAGACTGAGGTACTTTATGGCAATCTTGGAGTGCCTTGAGTTTGGCTTGGATGTGCCGAAGAATATCTTGAACTTTGGCATAAATCTTAGCCAAATTTTGCACAAAGGAAGAAGTTTTGTCTTGCTCTTTCTGTCCATGGGATATATGTGGAACTCAAAGGGAAATTGGAAGCTCATAAGTGGCCAAGGGTTGGAATCCATAACAAACTTAAAAGGAGAATGCCCTTGTAAAGACCTAGTAGCTCGGATGTACATATGCTAAAGAATATGCAAGTAATTGTTCATTGCTTGTTTTTATATGATATATGTGTAGAGCATGGGCGAAGGTGCAACTCAAAACCTAAATTTCGTCACCAATATGCGGATGAAATGAAGTGGAGAAACATAATTGACAACCAAGAAGCTCCCAAAAATATTTCCAAAGTGGAAGTCACAATCAAAAATAATAGGAAGTAGTAGCTTGAAACTGCTCCAAACATGTCTGGAAAACAAGTTTGCAATTTGAAAAACATCTATTGCCATTTTTGAAAATTGGTATACCACAATAAAAATGTAGTTATGTTGACATTGAGTTGTAGGAAGACCACTAATGAGATGCATGGAAATAGGTTTTAAAATACGAAAAGAAACCATCAAAAGTTGTTACATTCCAACTTTGTGATTGGAAGGCTTAGATTGGTTGCAAACTGATCATCAATGGATAAACTCCACTAGTCACTTCCTCATAGAAGGGCAATAAAAGTAGCATTGGAGGTGTTGCTAGGACATTTTGCACACCAAAATTCCACCAAAGGAATGAACCACCTTGAATAGAAGTTGACAAAAGGGGCCAATAACAATGCAAAGCTGATTTAACTTGTATAATAACCCATCTCTCAAGTTGTAGTCAAGGAAAGGTGTTAGAGTTACTATTGCCAATTGTTGCAATGCGTCAATAATTGCACCGAAATGAGGATCTATGGAATAAAGATCTTTCCACTTATCATAGGTTGCACATGGAACATCTGAGATGCTAAGCATGTGAGGAGGATGAATAAGAAAATCGGCCACTTCTTTTTTAAATTAGTTATATAAGGTTAAAATGGCCCCCCACCCATAACAAACCAGGTTGTGGTAACAAGTCGCCTTATCGCAAGAGTGTCCATCAAAATGGTGCGATTTGCACTCAAGTTTCCACAATGCTTTAGACCGAAAAATCCACCACTTTGTTGTATTTGATCACCAAATGAAATTATTGAACATAAGCCACCTACTTCAAATGCCAATGTTGTTGAATATTTGATTGAGAGTTCAAGAATTGAAAGGGTTGATGATTTGTATGCAAAACGACCTCGACACCAAGGATGATCTGCATGGAAATTGGCATTGGTGTTAAGTTAACAGAGAAGTGCTACAAAAGGCACTAGCAGAGGCACTAAGGGCCCCAAGAGCTCCAGGCATCTAACAAGGGGCACCTAGGGCTCCAGCTTTAGCCACCAATGAAGCGTCAATGCCAATTAACAACCACTAGTGAGGTGCCACCATTCTAGTGCTAATGGAGTTTGCCAGCCGCCAACCCATTAGCAAAGGCATTTGCCAGCACCAACCTAGCACCAAGAGAAACATAATGAAACATTGAACCAAATTGCTAATTATCAACAATTGCTTGATAGTGCCAAGACTCTTTGTAATTGTTGGAAGTTAAGCCGCTTGACCTTTGAACCCTCTCTCTCCATATTTCAGTGTATCTACTTGCATAAAGACACATTTTTAGGATGGGAGATCAGAACAAAGGCTACAACATTCGACAACTCTCCTCATATACACATTGTTTAGTGGTTGCATCAATTTACATCTCTTCAAAGAGATTCAATGGTTACATCATTCAATTTCTCTTCATAGAGATATGACGAGCATCAAATCAATTGTTAGATTTGCCTCATTCAACATCCCTCCTCAATGCTCCAGAGATCCAATGGTTGTGCTAGTCCACATCTCTTCATAAAAATCCAATTATTGCATTAGTCCACATCCATTCTAAGGGATCCAATAGTTGCAAAGTTCACATCTCTTCTTAGAGCTTCAACATCCTCATCATTCAACACCTCTTCACAAAGATATGGCAAGCACCAAAGTAATTGATTAGTCTATCTCATTCAACACCTCTCCTTAGTACTTTAGAGACCTAGTGACTACACCAATCTAAAACTCTTTACAAAGATCCAACAACTACACCAGTACATATCTCTTGTTAGATATTGATCCAAAACTCAAAACTTTTGAGTTAAGGAAGGTCAAGAAAGAGTGCAATTCAGAAATAATAGAGTATAACAAACCAGAACTCGGACAAATATGCAAAATAACATAATTATTTTATTGCTCAAGAAACAAAGTACAATGGAAGCAATCTCTGAGAAGAGATGTGAGGCTATAACACTACATCCATTACTCATGTTTTTGACAGTCAGGGGTGCACCTCTCTTTACAAAAATTTTGGTGTGTTGGAAATATTATATTGAATATGGAAGGTCACTCACATGGACATGTGGTGGTCCACCTTCCATGAGGTAGAAGGTCACCAATATGGAAATGTGGTGATTCACCTTACATGAGTTACAAAGTGTATATTAAATAAAACTTACATACATATGGTTTGTCCTTCTATGTTTTGTCTTCTACTAATGTATCAACATGCCTAGACATGAATTTCGCTACCAAAATCTAACAATAGAAAATTCCTATTTTTAGTAAATATTTTGTTTTCCATTTTTAAGGGTCTTTGGAGCATCTTTTCCATGTAGTGGTTGGCAACCTTGTATGCCTACTGAAATTGTTGCTCTCCCTCTAAGCTTTCCAATGCTTCTTGAACGGATCAAAACAAAGTCCTAAGCACAAAGTTATGCCCCTAATAGGGTGTTTAATATCAAAAAATAGGTATTCGAGCATAAAGCCATGCCCCAAAAAGGTCACATGCCTGAATCATTTGTCCCCCCTTGAAAAGCAATGGTCCCCATTGCATCAACCTTTGACATCACAAGCGGAAATTGTTTCTTTATCTGATATTTTGTGAGCCATTCCCCTTGGTGACCAACTTGTCGTATCTTGATCACTCTATATGTTTGAATGCATTGTCTTTGTATGGTCTTAGTCCATGTATCAACAATTTGATCCTCCTCCACTAGTGTTAAACTGTTTGGGTTGAGTTCTTCAATGTCCAACTATTCTACTACTATGTGTCCAACAAAGGTGGATGATAGGGCCTGAGAAGTTCAACATTGAAGATTGGATGCAAACTAAGATAGGATGGAAAATTCAATTTAAAAGCATTATCTCCCGCCTTCTTGGTGATGGTGTATAGTCCACAGCAAAGAGGTTTGATCTTCCTATGGGATCGTACAAGTTGCTCTTTCTTAAATCATAACCATGCCTTATCTCCAACCTTGGATTGATGTGGGACCCCATGCTAGTCATGGCATTGCTTGTATTTTTTATTTATCTTCTCCAAGAGGTCATGGACCTATTGTTGGATATGTTGAATTTGTTCCACAAACCGTGTTGCCTTTTCTACTTCTATCTATCCATGAGGTGAGTACTCCATGGATTCCACAGGGAGAGCCACATCAATGGGTGCCAAGGTTGGAACCCAAAACAAACATCAAATGGGTTGTGTTTGGCAAAGTTGTGTAGAGCTTGATTGTACTCATGTTGAATGTAAGGGAGGCTCTCATCCCATGTGCATAGATGCTTGGAATTGTCCATTCAAAGATGATGTACAACCAGGTGATTCACAACTTTTGTCTAGCCATCAATCTGAGGATGGAAGGTTGGGGACATGATCCTAACACAAACATTGTTATGTACTTGTCTAGTGTTGGTGTATGTTTGCACCTTGGACGCCTAGTGTGTATGGGCCCATTATGATGCAACCATTACTTTTATTATAAGTAGGAGTTAGTAGCGTGGGTCCCCTCTTTCATGTGGTGTGACCCTTAAGCATTAGGGTTAGGGTAAAAAGAGTCTACATAAGGACATGGGTTTGGAGTAGAATGTATCTCATATTATTCTCAAATTGTATCGGAGCTCTACTTTCGAGGAGGTTGCGAGGCTTGTTCCACTTGATTAATATAAGTTTGTTCTATTTCCATCCAGTTATTTTCTTGAGCACTTCTATTATTTTCATTTTCATGGTCATTTAGTTTATAAGAATTTCCATTGATTTATGCATTGTTATTGCGGTTATGCTTATTTTTATATGAAGGTTCCTAACACTAAGCTTGGAGTCCATCATGCTCCATAGGGTGCACTAGAAAATGCTCAAAAATATGCTATCTCTATGAGAGACAATGGACTTTAGAAAGCCAAAGTTAAGCCACACATGACTAATAGAGCTTAGTAGGCTTATCAATTGAAATAGATTTCTTTCAAGGAATCATGATAGCTATTTTAAAAAAAAAAAAAATTACTTCCAAAACACAATCATGACCATGCTTAGATGTGGGCAAACGTGAGAGGAAATCCAAAGAGATGAATTCCCAATGCTTGGATGGCACTGGAAATGGTGTAGTATACAGTACTTGCTTCGTGTTGGTTAGTTTGGCAACAATGCAGGGGTATAGGACTTGATGTACCTCTTGACGTCATTCCTCATTTTGGGCCAATAGAAGTACTTTTGAAAAACTGTCAACGTTTTCTCCACCCCAAAGTGACCTACTACTTTGTTGAAGTGCACTTCCCAAATCACCTTTGAGCGCTCACTAGCTAGTACACAAATATGTCCCATGTGACAGGGGAGGTTATCTTACAAATAAAAATCAGAAACATCCTTACGCACACAAAGTGCTTGGTATGCATCTGCAAAATCAGAATCTACTTCGTGCTTGGTATGCATCTGCAAAATCAGAATCTACTTCATACAAGGTGGATCAATTGGAAGTCTCATGCCCACAAGAATCAAGAATGGAGGAGAGTGCTATGATTGGAGATCGGCTCAAACAATTTATTGTTAAGGTGGCACTTCCTTTCTTGTGCTTGATGATCGGATGAAATTGATGTAGATATGATGCCTGCTTTTGCTGTCTTTTACTTCTTAGCTTTCTTTGCGTCCAAATGAACTCCAAAGGTCTATGATATATATGGATGATGGTTTCTTTGTCCATGATGTAGTGCTTCCATTATTTACATGCTTGGAGAATGGCATAGAGCTCTTTGTCATATGTGGAGTATTTTTGAACTGCTTCAATTGAATGTTTCACTATGATAAGCAACTAGATGCCCATGTTGTGTGAGGACAGCTCCCAGTGCACACTTTGATGCATTAGTCATTACCTCAAAAGGTGGTTGTAGATCAAGTAGGGAAAGTGTAGGTGCCAAACACAATTGGTCCTCAACTTCTCAAATGCTCTCTGTTGCCTATCTCACCAATGAAACTTGGATTTGGCACCTACTTCGGTCACTTGGTGCAATGGCCAAGTAATGTGTGAGAACTCCAATACAAATTTTCGATAGAAATTGGCAAGACCCAAAAGGCTATGAAGCTCTATCATAGTTTTTCAAGTAGGCCAATCTCTAATTACCTAAATCTTCTCAAGATCATCATGGACTCATTTGTCAAAAATATGTTGGAATATATTACATTATTTGGTTCCTTACTAATGTACCATCATGGGTACATATTTAGATTAGGAGTATATTAGGAGTTAAGTGTTTTATTAAAGTAATGTGATAAATGCACAAGTGTAAGAATGTGCAATGAAAGGTCCGAGGTGTAGACCAATTGGTTCATCCAAACCCCATAAGGGGGGTGGAGGTCCAAGGTTCAAATCTCGGGCCTCGCCGGACTGAACGCTTGTCCCTTTCCTGGTGCTTTCAGCAGCGTAAAAGGTTTAAAATGATTGTGTCATGGTGGTTATAGGGGCGGACTGCGCGAAGATCTATGTGGCGGCTTCTGGGGCGGACAGCGCAGAATACTGTGGCGGCCATAAAAAGCTGGACAGCCTGCCCGGATTCGTGGCGGCTACCGATTCCACCATGTAAATTCAAAAAAAAGAATGTGCAATGATTGTAAATGTGCATTAAGTCCACATGTACATGAGTCTTAGAATAGAATAGTGAGGTGTCTTGAAGGCAAAGAGTTGCATCTCATTATAAATAGGCCCTCATAGAATAGAAGCCAGAGAGGATTTTTTGAGTGCATAGGTTGAGTGGTAGTAGTTACAATGTAGATCCATTTTGCAAGAATGGAGAGGTTGTAACCTCCATTGGAGAGCATAGTATATTTTTGTGAGCTTTCATTTATGAGCATTTCTTGAGCATTGTATCAAGTTTTCTATCATATTTTCATGCATATTATTTAGCCATTATCATAGTTATAACATTGCATGCTTATTTCCATACTTGTGGGTGCATTTCCTTTAAATTTTAAGGCTTCAAAAGCTAACAATGGTATCAGAGCACACGGTAGATCAATAGAAAATAGAGAATCACAAGAGTGATTGAGAGGAGATTGCAAATCTCATTTTCAAATTTCTAAAATTTACTATTGGCTAGAGTTTTTCCACAGAGTTGCAGAAAAACTTGTGAAGACTAGAACTCAACATTGAATCCACTAGATTGGCAATCCAACTAGTGAAGATTGTTTTTTACAGATTTACAAAAAATTCTATTTCTAATATTTTTGTTGCAGAAAATTAACTCCTAGAAGTTGAGAAACTTCCTACAACAGATTGAGAAGGATTTCACCTTCATTGCCTGAAAGTCTATGTACTTTCCTCGTGTAGGGATTAGTTCTTTGTTGCAGAAAAATAGAGATTGAAGATTTGGAGACCTAAGGAGAAAGGTCCCATTGAAATATTTACGGATTGAAGACTCCAAGTTGGAGATTGAGAAGAGATCTAGTGGCCAAGGAAGCCACATTGAAGGTTGCAAATCTAGGAAGGAGATCCTAGAAAGAAGATCCCATTGAAGGAAGAAGAGACTCAAGGAGAAGAGTCCTAGTGAATATTGGAGATTGGTGATCTTCATTGAAGATTGAAAACTTCACATTGAAGAAGAGGTCCATAGAAGGCCCTTTTGAAGAACTTTGATATTTGGAAGATTGAGCATTGAGAAGGACTAACAAAAGTCCTATTGCAAGATTTCAGTAGCAACGGATTTAGGAGATCCAAGGAGGAGATCTCATTGCAAAACTTCCATAGTTGAAGATTGAAGAGATCAAGGAAGGTCTCATTGAAGTTTTAGAAGCTGCAAGATTGAAGACCTTGGAGAGGTCTCAAGGAGAAACAAGGAGAAGGCTTGGTGAGCCTCATTGGAAGAGTTCCTAGAAGAACTCATTAGAGAAATTTACTACCAAGGAGAATTTCGTGATAACTAAAGAGTTGGGACAATTTTCGCCATCCAACAACAAGCCCAAGAGAGAAGGATTTGACAAGGAGCTTGTCAAATTTCAGAGAAGAATAGCGAGAGACCTCAAGACAATCAGAATCTTGAGAAGAAGGCAATTAGATAGGCCAAGATTGAAGTCATATTTCGATAAAGGACTTGACAAGAGAAAGGAGATAAGAAAAGCCACCAAATCTCAGAGATTTGGGGATTGCCATTGAAGGCTTGAAGGTCATTTCAAAGATACAAGATTTGCTGATTTCTACAGCGATTATTGGAGAGTTCTTGAGAAATATCTCAGCTACGATTTGGAGGAGTGTCCTACCAAATTTTGAGATTCAAGAACAATGATTTCAGTGAGTTTTGTGACTGCTTTACAATCTGAAATTTTTCAGCAGCAATTTGGGCAGCATTGGTAGCTGCTAAGGTTCAGATTTCAGAGGTACATCCTGAAGAAGTATTGGAGACACCAAATCATAGTTTCGGGCAGCAGACTAGTGAAGTGTTAAAGCTGCAAAAAGGTGAGCCAAAGAGCTGTTTTTGGACAGCCTAGAAGAGCTGCAATATCATCTACAAAAGGCAGCAATTTAGGTGACTTAAATCACCATCATCATCATCATATCAAAGATAGAAAGGTATGCAACGAAAGGTGCAAAAGTTCATTAGTTGAGCTTTTATATTTGATTTCTTATTAAGGTTATTAAGCACCAGTTTCAAGGTTTAGACGTTGCAAGAATAGTGTTCATTTAAGTCTTCAAAGGTAGTGCAAAAAGGTGTAATCTACAAGTTTCAAACCTGCACAAAAGAAAGAAGAAAAATATAGAAGTTAGATATATTTCGAGAGAAAGAAACATATCAACATGCTATTGACCTCTATAACAAAAAACGGCAAAAAATCGCGATTCCCCGAAGATCCGATCAAAATCGCATCGAAATCGGCAGTTTTGAAAAAATCGGCAAAAAATCGGAATCGCGATTTTTTCGAAAAATCGCGATTTTCTGGCGAAAAAATCACCCACGGCCGCATGCGTAGAGGAAACGGGATAAAAGGTGTTTTTTTTTTTTTTCTCATTTTCTTCCTCCAAGCTTGAGAGAAAGGTCTGCCTACCTCCTACCACACTAAGGAAAACCCTAAAACGCATCAAATATCCGGATTTTTCGAAGTTTGAAGGAATCTGGTAGTCACCAACAACCACCAACAGCGGATTGTTTTGAAGTTTGAAGGATCCCGACAGCTACCAACAACCACCGAAAGGATTCATTTGAGGTAAGCAAACTGATTTTAGGGTTTAGTTTTTTTTTAATTAGGGTTTAGTTGAAAGTTTGAAACAACTTAACAAGTATGCCAGGGTTTAGTAACTTAGTTTTTTTTTTTTTAACTAGGGTTTAGTTGAAAGTGAAACAAGTATGGGTTTAGTTTTTTTTTAAACTAGGGTTTAGTTGAAAGTTGAAACAACTAACAAGTATGCCAGTTCAAACTAGGGTTTAGTTTTTTTTTTTAATTAGGGTTTAGTTGAAACAAGTATGCCAGTTCAAACTAGGGTTTAGTTTTTTTTTTAACTAGGGTTTAGTTGAAACAACTACAAGTATGTCAGTTCAAACTAGGGTTTAGTTTTTTTTTTTAACTAGGGTTTAGTTCAAACAAGTATGCGAGGGTTTAGTTTTTTTTTAAAGTAATTCTAGGGTTTAGTTTTTTATTTATTTAACTAGGGTTTAGTTGAAACTTGAAACAAGTATGCCAGTTCAAACTTCAAACTAGGGTTTAGTTTTTTTTTTAATTAATTGTTTGTTTAGTATTTGTTGTCTAAAATTTGTATGCAAGTGCATGTTTTCAACTGCCAACGTTTACAGTTTCAAACTAGGGTTTAGGGTTTAGTTTTTTTTTTTTTTTAATTATTTCTTTGTTTGATATTTGTTGTCTAAAATCTGTATGCAAGGCAGCAAGTGCATGTTTTCAACTGCCAACGTTTACAATTTCAAACTAGGGTTTAGGGTTTAGTTTTTTTTTTTTTTTTTAAAGTAATTCTATCTAAATGTTTGTTGTTATTTGTTATTATGTGCAGCCACAAGAAAATGTCAGGGTCCGGGAAAAAGGATAAAAAAGATATAGCATGGAAGTATGGAGAAGAACAAGAAGAAAAAGGAAAAATATTTTGCAAATTTTGTAAAACTGTTATACCTGGAGGAATATACCGCTTCAAATTTCATTTGGCAAGGAAACCGGGTGAGAATGTTAGAGTCTGCCCAAATGTGCCAATTGATGTTGAGAGAGAATGCATGGCAATTGTCACTTCAAAAGCAAAAAAAAAAGAGATAAAGAAAAGAACATTTGAAGCCATTTCAACCCCCCCTCTTCTCATCCTCATACAACAACTAGTGGGACCAACCCCTTTGGCTTTAGGGGATTTCAGCAAGAAGGTTTGAGTCCATCAACTGCACAAACACCGGCACCGGCAAGGAGTGGGATGGATGAGTCCAATTTTGGGACAGGGACACAAGCCACACTTGATGGTATGGCCTCTTGGAACCAGGACAAGCATAGGGCAGCCAGGAAGGCCATTGGTAATTTTTGGTATTTTTCTGACCTTCCCTTCAATGCGGCAAGGTCTCCATATTGGCGAGGCATGGTGGATGCCATCGCAGCTTGCGGCACAGGATTTAGGCCGCCAACTTATGATGACATTAGGGGCCCTCTCCTTCAAGAATGCACGCTTGACATTAAGGTTATTCTTGAGGAGCAACGCAAGGTGTGGAGCACTAACGGTTGCACTATCATGTCTGATGGGTGGACCGATGGCAGGGGAAGAACATTAATTAATTTTTTGGTTTCTTCGGCAGGAGGAGTGGTATTCCTCAAGTCAGTGGATGCATCGACGCAAGTTAAGAGTGCCGAAATGCTCGCAGGGTTGTTGGGGGAAGTTGTGATCGAGGTTGGGGTGGAGAATGTTGTCCAAGTCATCACGGACAACGCAACAACATATGTAGCAGCTGGCAAGTTGTTGGAGGAGAGATTTCCCACCATTTTTTGGTCCCCATGTGCAGCCCATTGTCTTGATTTGCTCCTTGAAGACATTGGGAAATTACCTTGGGTGTCCGAGGTTGTACAAAAGTCTAGGGCAATTACAAGATTTATCTACAACCATTCTTGGGTCCTCAACCTCATGAGGCAATTTACCGGTGGGAGAGAGATAGTGCGGCCTGGAGTTACACGCTTTGCAACAAACTTCGTGACATTGCAAAGCATGTATAATGCAAGAGGGTCCCTCAAGCAAATGTTTGTGAGCGAGGAGTGGAATTCTGAGCAAGCTGCTAGATACCGATTCTCCAATGAGGGGGACAAGGTATATGAATATGTGTTTGAGGAGCCCTTCTGGCAAACCATGAATGAGGCCATCAAGGTACAAGAATAAGTTTTTAATATATTTTAATTATATTTTTTTAATTTAAATTTTAAAATATTTTCTTTTTGCAAATCTTGTATTTTTAAATAATTTTATAAATTTTATTTAAATAATTTTTCTTTTTCTCAGGTGACAAAGCCTTTGGTGAAGGTTCTTCGTCTTGTTGATGGAGATGAATCACCAATGGCCTATATATATGAGGCTATGGATAGGGCAAAAGAGGCAATTGCCTCATTTTATAGACATGTCCATTCCAAATATGGTCCCATTTGGGATATTATTGATAGGCGATGGACATCTAAGCTCCATAGCCCTCTTCATGCAGCGGGGTACTACCTCAACCCCAAAATTTTTTACTCCAGCACGTTCCATGCTGATTATGAGGTGATGGCGGGCCTTCGATTATGTGTTGACCGCATGTACCCTGATGAAGAAATAAGTGCTAAGATACAAGTTGAGATGCATTCTTATAAGAAATGTGAGGGCATCCTTTTCCCATCGCCAATGTGCATTCGGTCAAGGTCAACTATGAGGCCAGGTAACCCTCACTGAATTACTGTTTATTTTGTCAGATGTCTTTTGAATTTGTTTTAAAAAATAATCTCAATTTAGGATTTTACATGTGAATTATTAAGTTTCCTTCTTCTTGGTTGTTTCCAGATTTATGGTGGGAGGACTTTGGTGCATATACGCCTCATCTACAACGCTTCGCCATTAGAGTTTTGTCTCAACCATGTAGCGCTTCAGGTTGTGAGCGCAATTGGAGTATGTTTGAGCACATACACTCCAAGAAGCGCAATAGGCTTACACAAGAAAAATTGAATGATCTTGTGTTTGTTCACTACAACCTTCGCCTCCACCACAGGAAAATTACAGGAACAAGTACCGAGGCCTTTGACCTAGACGAGATTGATCCATCTAATGATTGGATCACACAGGAGGAGGAGCAACAACGAGATGTTCTCTTCAACATGGATGAAATTGAAAACTTAGAAAACCTAGCAGAGGAGATGGCAACAAAGGCACAAGAAGATGCACAAGCCTCACAACCAAGGCACCAAAGTCAAAGAGAGACTAGAGCTTATAGTAGGGCAAAGGGAAAAGGGATTCAAAGACATTGATTGACAGTTGACTCATGACACATTTTGACATTTTGTAATTTGTAATTTTGTACTGTTATAAACTTATATATTATAACTTATAAGTATTAAGCAATACAAGATGTGTTTTGTCTCTTTCGTGTGTAGTAGTTTAAAACTTTAATACTTTGGCTTTAAACTTGTAGCACTTGCCATTTTCATGTCTAGTTTGAGCTTGTATCACTTATAGTATTAATATTTGATTTGCATAGTGTTAATTCATTGTGATATGCATGAAAAAAAGAAAATTCAAAAAAAAAATTGCCTTTTCTTCGGTTTTTTTTTTTGCCGATTTTTTCCCGATTCCCGATTCGATCCGATTTTTTCCCTAGCCGATTCCAATTTTCTCAACTATGCTATTGACTATTTCTAAGCAAAAGAAGACTCTACATTTTTGCATTTCCTATAGTGCAAAATACAATATTGAAAGCTTGGATTTATTAGTGTAAACATAGCCAAGCAAAGGAAAATATTGCCAAAGGTTTGAAGGTAATATTGGCTTCAATCTATATCAGCTAGCAAAGAAAGTTGAAGCCTGCATTTCGAGAAGTCAAGAGGCTCAATTTAAGAGCACAAGGGGGCAAACGTCTACATCATCCTACTCTACATTTGCATAAGCATCTCATTAGAGCTATACAAGAGAGCTCTAAAAAGTGAAGTATCTCCAAGGAAAGAGAGATAGGTTTAATAACAGTAGAAGGAGAAAGGAAACTCTCAAAACAGTGGTGAAAATCAGATTGCTACAAGCACCGTTGTCATCATCTACCCTACATTGGAAGAAGACAAAAAGTAGGAGTGTCTCAAGGACATATTACATTGATCATTGTCTTGCATATAAGTGGCCACCATTAGCGAGAGAAAAAGCACAATCAGAGTGCTTAGAAGAGGAGTTGTCCAAAGAGTTCAACGTCCACCATCTCAAGGTACTAAAAGCACCATAGCTAGGTGCAACAAGCGACGCAACGGCAGCACCTTAGTGAGTCAGTTACCACATCGGAAACCTGTAGAAATACAAGGACAACAAGGTAAACACAGCGCAAGGAGTATATCTTGTTATAGTTGATAAATCAAGGCAAGATATCATAGTTATTTGGCAAGAACATAGCATAAACAAAGGTGTAATCGTTACCCAAGCAGCAGAGAAATCCATTACGCATCGTGCCATCCACATTGAAGGAATTGTCCAAGTCGGAGGAGAAAGGCATCTCAGAGTTCACGGTCACATAAGAGCGAAATAACCTGGAACAATTGGCCAAAGGCAAGAGTTGAAGCTTTATTGACATGTTGGAGGCAAATCGCATGAAAAGGATATTGAACACTTGCCAAGATCTTGCAAGGAGAAGAGTGCCACTTGGCACAAGTAAGAGAATCGTCTCATAGCGCCCATGACTAAGAAGAAGGGCGTCCGTTTGAAGTAACGCTCGGAGGAAGCCAGCGAGGTGCAGAAACGCTTCAAAGGGACAAAACCGTTGCATATAAGATCAATGACACTTGTCGTATCTTGTCATAAGCTTGTAACGCTTAAGATTTGCATTCAAAGCAAGGTTGGCGCCATTTGTCTTGAGCCCTACTCAGCTAGTAACGCCCAAGAGGAAGGAACGTTCATTCGCTTAGAGAATCGTGACAATTTGTCATACATTACTTAGTAGACAATCATATTAAAAGGCATTTACAAGAGCACGTAACAAAGCGAGAAGGAAAGAAAGAGCGCATAGCAAAGTCAAGCATCATTAAAGAAGCTAAGGCAGTCATAGAGAAGCGCGCAACAAAACTCAACAGTGAAGAATGTCGTTAATAGGAGATAGCAGTAGCATTAAAGAACATGAGACCATCATAAGGAAGGACGCAGGTCAGCCTATAAAGAACGTGAGGCCATCATAGGAAAGAGTGCCGGTCAGCCTATTATTGTTGGAGAAGAGCACAAGTTGATCGCAGGTTCAGTTGAGCGCATAACACAGTGAACAACGCATATTATAAAGGTAATATTAAAGTCTTATTACTTTTGCAAAGCTTTGAGGAGTAATAAGGATATACATATTAAAATTGATATTAATTAAGATTTCATAATCTAGGGATATTTAGTAGGAGTTATAAGGTAATAAAAGGTACCCTAGAAAGCACATTGCTTACTTTGAAAAGGAAGAGTGAAATTAGAAGCATTAAAATCTTTATTATTATTGCTTCAAACATTTGCAAATTTCTAAAATCAAGGAGTTATAAGTGAACTTTGATTTGCAAATACATAGTCTTTCTAAAACTTCTAACTTGGGAGATATAAGGAATCCTACACCAAACTTATATATTAGAAGTTTAGATTTTTTCATAGCATTGATTCAGTTGAAGATTATTGCTTACATCAATACTAGTTGGAAAAGTGAACTCATTAGTCTCATACTTAAAGGAAAGAGACATAGACAATCCAACTAAGGACATTAAAGGTTTACTCTTTAAAATTACATATATAAGCTTTCTACAAGAGAAGAGATAAATTGTTATAGTAAGTGATAGAAATTAAACATTACTTTATCACATAACTAGGGAGACAAAAGGATTTCAACTTAACACAAAACTAGAAAGCTAAACATACTATCAAAGTTCTTTGATCACTCAATCATTTAAGAGATAAAAGGATATTCTTACAAACTTAGAGAAGTTCTTTTAAAGTTGAAGAAGAGCATTTAATTATCCTACTAGGGAGTTATAAGGTTGACTACTCCAAAGGATCCCAAAAGAACAAGAGTTCCATTGTTCAAATCATACACTACAAGATTTGATTCAGTTTTCTACAAAGTAACATAGTCTTCTCAAACTAAAAGAGGAAGAAAGATGTCAACCTCAAAGAATACAGTGAACAATGATATGAATAGCACCATTAGAAAGGAAAGGGCAAATGTTATAAAAATTGGAATCAAGAATCTACTTTCCAAAACTGAGAACCTAGATCTTGCCACAAAATTGATCTATAGTGAAGCCTTAGAAGAGAACTTTACAACAATGGAATTTTATTTTCATGCTAGAATCATTGAAGCAATTGATAATGGAAAGAAAGATATTTCATTTCCTCTAGTTTTTGGAAGCATTCTATATATGGCTTTACTTACACTTCAAAATTACAAAGAAGTGAATGCAAGACAGAAAGAATTAATTGAATTACTTAAAGAGAAAACAAAGATAGATGAATCCTTTTTAGAGGTGTTTCAATCCTCATGCAGTATTAATACTTCAAGTTCTACTAACTCAAGATCTTATCGTGATGCCTTGAGTGGTTGTTCAGAAGCCTCTGCACACAACAAGGATAGTAATACAAAGGATAAAGGCAAAAAGAAAATACTCTTGCAGGAAACAGGTGATATTACAAGCACAACAATTGGACCCAAAGACAAGAAAGAAGAAGAAGAGACATCAGATCAAGAAGGCATACAGTGCAAGGTAAATTAAAGATATTTCAGAAGAACCTGATCAAGATGAAAGATACTCAAAGGGTGAAGATCCTTATTGAATACTAAAGTCTTCAAAACCCAAATAATGTAATACATGGGGTTGTTGGAATATATTACATTATTCGTTTCCTTACTAATGTACCATCATGGGTACATATTTAGATTAGCAGTATATTAAGAGTTTGTGTTTTATTAAAGTAATGTAATAAATGCACAAGTGTAAGAATGTGCAATGATTGTAAATGTGCATGAAGTCCACATGTACATGAGTCTTAGAATAGAATAGTGAGGTGTCTTGAAGGCAAAGAGTTGCATCTCATTATAAATAGGCCTTCATAGAATAGAAGCTAGAGAGGATTTTTGGAGGTTTAGTAGTAGTAGTTACAATGTAGATCCATTTTGAAAGAATGGAGAGGTTGTAACCTCCATTGGAGAGCATTGTATATTTTCGTGAGCTTTCATATATGAGCATTTCTTGAGCATTGTATCAAGTTTTCTATCATATTTTCATGCATATTATTTAGCCATTATCATAGTTATAACATTGCATGCTTATTTCCATACTTGTGGGTGCATTTCCTTTAAGTTTAAAGCTTCAAAAGCTAACAAAATATACCCGAGGTACTAAATCTTCTTCATGCCAAATGAGCACTTCTCCACATTAGCATATACCTTGTGCAGTTGAAGAGTCTAAAGTACCTATCAAACATGCTACAGATGCTCCTTCCATGTCTTACTATAGATGAGAATTTCATCTAAGTAGACTACCATAAATGAGTTGGTATAAGGACGTAGGATGTCAACCATCATCCTAATGAATGTGGTAGGTACATTGGTCAAGCCAAAAGACATAACCAGCAACTCAAATAAACCCTCCTTGGATTTGAATGCAACCTTTCATATGTCAATTGAATCGATTGGTATTTCAAGATAGTTGGATTTGAGATCAATTTTTGTGAAGAACTTTGCACCATGGAACTAGTCCAACAAGTCATCTATCCAAGGGAGCAGTGGTTCTTCATAGTGATTTTATTCAAAGCTTTGTAGTTGATACAAACTCTCCATGTTCCATATTTTCTTCAGAGCCAAGACAATTGGATTGCCACATGGTGAAGCACTTGCTTTGATGTGCCACTTTTGAATCAACTCTTGGATTTATCTCTTGATTTCATCATTTTCAAGGACTGATCTACAATAAACAAGAGCATTAGGCAAAGGAGAACCAACTAAATCAATGGAATGCTTTACCTTACAATGAAGTGGAACCCCAATTGGTGACTTGAACAAGTCATCATATTCTACTATAATCCAATCCATCTACTTTTGTTGTGCAAATTCTACAATTGATGTAGTAAAAGTCCTTTTGATTTGCAGCTTGATCATCAATAGAATGAATTTCCTTGTTTGGCCATCATCTTCCTACATTGTTTAGCACTGACTAAGGAAACAGAGGTAGGAGGAGATACCTTTGGCATCCTAAAGCACTGTCCTCCAATAGTGATGATGACACTTCAGGACTTGGACTCATACACACCATGCCTCTTCCACATGAATGGTTGGCTCAAAATCACATCACGAACATCCATGGGCACAACATGAACAAAATTTCATCTTTAAAAGGTTTGATGGCATAAGAGAGGAGACATTGTTGAGTGACACGAATGTGTCTCCTGTTATAGCCATCCAACATTATATGGTTATGGGTGTGGTGTGAAATATAGATCCAAATCCTTTACAATCTAGGCATAAATCAGGTTCTTTTGACTCCCACTATCTCATATGAAACGTAATGTCTTACCCTTGAACCAGATTTGTGAGTAAAACAATCATTCCTCCTCTTGGGACCCCTCTAGTGCAGCACATGCGGTGGTAATGATCACATCTGGTTTAGCTTCCATGATTCGCTTCCCTCTATCCTCAACCTATGGATGAGGAGACGGTGGTGTAGTGGATGTCAAGGATTGCGTCTTAGAATACAATGAATGAATTGCTAGACACCCCTCCCTCGATCGTCAGTTGCTCTTGTGACAATCACACCAATTGCCCATCTTGGCCTTCAAGGGATTTTTTCTTGGGAGTATTGTTTTTTTGGCTACCAATTCTGATTTTGGGGCAACCCCCTTTTCCTTAATTCTTTAAAGTGTCACGCTTTCCTTCCTTTGGCTGGTGCTTTATGTTTTGGTTCTTGTTATTTGTTCCTCCTCCTTTCCTGTTTTCATTTTTGAGCTTTTGCTCCAATTTGATAGCAAGTTTGTATGCCTCTCCCAATGTCTTGGATTCCAAGAGGCTCGTGTCCTCTAGTGTACCATTGCAGCCCACTATAGTACTTGAGGATTCAATGATTTTCAGTATATTGAATACCTAGTTTTGTTGCAATGGAATAGAAAGCTGGAGAACACAAGCTTATATTGAGAGGGGGGTGAACAGTATAAGACCAAATTTTACTTTTCTTTCTCAAACAATATTATCCAATATATCAATGGCAATATCAACAATAGTAATCAAAGCAATGCACAAATCATCACACACAATAGAGACACCAATTTAACGTGGTTCACCCAATGTGGGCTACTCCATGGAGAAAATATTTCACTAAAATTTTCTCAACAAATCTCTTGGGAATCCTTCCCTATTACAATGTTTATGGACCTCTGTCCAAAGGAGACACCAATCCCCTAATCAAGTTCGTGGACACCAATCCACAGGAGAACTCTTTCCCCTTTGTTGGTTCGTGGATCTCTATCCACAGGAGAACTCCTTCTCCTCTTGCTCTGGCTAGTGATCTTCTAGAAGACTATTGCCTCCACTGCACTAGCTTGTGGATCTCTCTCCACTGAAGACCTCTGTCCTCACTCAAAAGACCTCTGTCCTCACTGCCCTGGCTAATGGATCTCTATCCACTGGAGACTACTGTCCTCTGCTCTGTCACCTCCAAAGCTTGCTCTCAGCTCTGCTCAATCTCTGTCTCAAATCTGCACTAAACACTGTCCTTCGATCTAGCACAAATCTGCTCACAAGTCTGTCTCTGGTCTGGCACAAATCTGCCCTCAAATCTGCACCAAACTTTGTCCTCAAATCTGTCCTCAAGCCTTAACACAAAGCTTGATCTAATCACAAATCAACTCTGCTAGATCTGCCCCAAGCCTTAACTCAAAGCTTGAACAAATCAATCAATCAACTCTGCTCTCAAGTCTTCTCAAATACTTGCCTCAAATTTGTCCACAAGTCCTCTCAAGAACTTGCTCAATCTACTCAACAAGTTCTCCCTAGAACTTGTCCAATTTGCTCAACAAGTCTTCACCTAGACTTGCCTCAAATCTGCTCAAAAATTTCTCCCTAGAACTTGTCCAATTTGCTCAACAAGTCTTCACCAAGACTTGCCTCAAATATGCTCAACAAGTCTTCACCAAGACTTGCCTAATCTGCTTGCAAGCTTTCACAAAAGCTCACACAAATATGTCCTTAAGCTTTCACAAAAGCTTACTCAACTCTGTCCTTAAGTCCCCTCTAGGACTTACTCAAATCTGCTCACAAGCTTTCACAAAAGCTTACTCAAACAACTGCAATACTTGCATACAAAACTCAACTTAATCTCTTTCAAAAAACCTCTTCAATCACACAAACAAGTTTCACTCAAAATCTTGTTTAACCATAGAAACATATAGAGAATGGTAAGAGACTCAATATGTTTCACACTCACAAAGTTTTGTACTCAACAAAACACTCTATCACTTTCAAACTCTCTTTCAAATCAATTCAGAAATAAAGAATAATTTGTTTCACAAAACTTGAACTATCACTCCAATGCTTTCAATCAATAATGCTCATTCAACTTCACTCAACCATTCACTCAATGAAACACAACTTGCTTACAAACCCTAACCAAGTGTTTCACTATACTTCCAACAACTCACACTATGGAACTCAAACCTTGACTCAAGATAATTCCAATTTCACATAACAATGATACTCATGTTCTTTCACAAACCCTAGTTCAAGATAGTTCTCAATCTCACATAACAATGATACTCATGTTCTTTCACAAACCCTAGTTCAAGATAGTTCTCAATCTCACATAACAATGATACTCATGTTCTTTCACAAACATTCACCAATCATGCATATGAAAACTCACTCAAACATTTCCAACAATGCTTATCAAACAATCCTTTTCACTCCAACTTTGCATTTCACAACATTCAATCCAACAATATTTCACTCATAAGGAAGATGTGCCCATACCTTTTGTTTTGATGGAGATATGTCTTCAAAAACATGTCTTAATCACAATCAAATCCTCTTTGCCAATTTCAAGGTTAGATAGCAACAACCTATCTCAAAATTTCACCACAAAATTCTCCTCAATATTTATTTCACCATACAAAAAGTATCAAGTCTCGAGTACACCTTATAATCTCCAAACTTCTCAAACAAAGATTCCACATACTCACTTTCACTATAACCTCCTTCAGAAATTTAATGCATAGGATAATCAAAATTGCTTACTTATATCTCCCTACTCAAAAATTGCATTTCAAAAATAATTAACATCACTATCCAGAAATAATGCAATTCACTTTTTAAACCAAAATTAAATCATTCACCACCTTTAACTAAGGCAAAAATAAAATATACCTTAATCACCTTATATCTCCCAAGGCGCTCACTATACAACCTTAAACCACGTGCACAATATAAAAATTAAAAATTAAAGTACCTTTGCATGCGCTCCTTGGTGGGATTCGATCCCCTGTCGCATTGTCGCCAGCGCCCTAGCCGCGGCCTAGCTGCCGCATGAGCTAGGCGCTCACTTGAGTCCTAAAAGCGCCTTGTGCGCTTTATCCCTTTGCTTGGCGCCTAAACCGAAAACAAAAGGCTTGCCCCTTCATCTGCCGCGGGGACTCGAATGCGGAACCTCCACTTACCCCGCGCCTTACACAACGACGACTTGCCACTAGCCCAACCAGTTGGTTGGTGACAAGGCTTTAGGCCTTCGTCGATTTATCACCACGTTTCCTGCCGCCTTTTAAAAAATTAAAACCTTTGTCTTATGCGCTCACGAATTTCGCATTCCACACAATAGCCAATATTCGCACATGCATTATATTCGGAGACTTGCATTAATGTGGCAAGTCTTATGGTATTTATACCATATGCCACTTTCCTTCGAACATCGACGGGGGAAGAAATATTAAAATGAATTTGCGCCCAACCCTAACTTAGGGTTTAATAATTTTATTTTATAAATTAATTTATAATATAAATATTATAAATAATTTATAAATGACCTTAGGCTTTATTTTTAAACCTTTAATATTATAATAATAAATATTATAATATTATTTCCTTTGGGCCTAGGTATTTTCCTCTTTCACCCTTAGACCTTATCTTACCACCTTTAATATTATAATAATAAATATTATAATATTATTTCCTTTAGGCCTAGGTATCCCCTTCCTTCAAGGTATTTAGCCATCCTTTTGACCAATCATGTGAAGCTTTTAAACCAAATCTCTTGGGCTTAAAATATAAATATTTTAACCCTCCTTTTGCCAAATCCTTGCACTGATCACTAACACTGACTCTTGACATCAATGACAACACAACTACTCAAAATTTCCAACAAAAGCATTAGTATAATCTTGAACAAACTGGTCTTTACCTTGCCGCAATTGTTGTCATCGCATGTATTGGTCTTCATAGGCTCCCATAGGATAATATTCTTCCTTGATGGCTTCCATAAAATAATCCCATGTGAACACTACTTCATCTTCATTCTCCTCTTTGACCCCGTTACAATATGCTTCCCACCAATTTCAAACAAGTAATAAAGCTTTCAAGAGCACAAACGTGATTTTCTCACTATCAGTAAATTTATTCATAGAGAAGTATGAAGTTAACTGACCCAACCAACTTTCTAGGGCATTAGCATTAATTTTTCCTTCAAAAGTAGGAATATTAAAGTTCATCTGCACCTTGAAAGATGTGGGAGCACTGAATGGTGCTAGGGAAAAGAGGTTGTGCAGAGGAGATTGCAAAATTTGCAGCAAGGAGTTGTTGAATAAATTGAACAAATTGATCCATCATCTCATCCTTCTATTTCACAAGGGCTTCATTCAACATCTCCTTAAAAGGATTGACTCTCACAGTGTTGTTCATTCTAGTTCCCATCTAAGATTGTTTGGAATGACAAGGGAGGTGATCAAAGGAATCTTGTGTCTGATACCCAAACTTTCGATATCTTCATCTTATGTTTATGGACATACACTCAAAAGACAACCACTGTGACACCACTAATACAAAATTTAAAATGTTAAGCAAAATCAAGAGTGTATTTCAGAAATAACAGATTATAACAAATTATAACACAAATATGTAAGCAAAAAAACAAAATGATTTATTGTTCGAAATACAAAGTACAGTGCAAGCAATCTCTAAGAAGAGATGTAAGGCTATAACATTGCATCCACAACTAATGCTTTTTACAGTCAGGGATCCATCTCTCTTTATATAATATTTTTGTTGTGTTCAAAATCTATCATATTCACCTTCCATGATTTAGAAGGTCACGCATATGAAAATGTGGTGATTCACCATACATGAGTGACAAAGTGCATTTTAAATAAAAATTACATAAATATGACTTGTCCTTCTGTGTTTTCTCTTCTGTTGATGTGTCAACATATCTAGAGATGCATTTTGGCCATGAAAATCTAAAAATAGAAAATTATGACTTTTAGTGAATATTTTGTTTTACATTTTTGAGGGCCTTTGGAGCATTTTTTCCATCTAAGGGTTGCATGTCGAAGTTGTTGTTCTCCCTCTAAGATTTTCAACACTTCTTGAACAAATAAAAACGGAGTCCCGAGCACAAAGTTATGCCCTTGACAGTGTGGTTAGGATCAAAAAATAGGTTTTTAGGCATTAAGCAATGCCCCAAAAAAGGTCACATGCCTAGATCAAATATCCAACAACCACACTTGTAAATATTTCTTCCTATATATCTAGTGATTGCACCAATCAATATCTCTCTACGGAGATCCAGAAGAACATCAATCCACAAAGCTTCATCAAATTGGTGGTTTGCATCGTTCTACATCTTTTTTTAGAGACTCAGCCTATGCCTTTCTATATCTTTCCACAAAGATTCATTTAAAAGATCCTCCATATGAATGAAGTTTTGTTTTAGGCTTATAGCTTTCAATGGAATTATTTCTTTGTCCAAATGGTCTCAGATGCCTCTATCCTTTACAATTCAAAATGTTGTTTAGAGTTTTCCGCTAATAACTCTCAGATTAGAATCGTTAGTTAGCCTTTTTCAAGCTACTTCCCTTTATAAGACATTAGTTTCTAGTTCCAACAATTATTGTTATCCACCAAGGTCCCAATCCTACCCCGATTATTGGTATTAGAGGACGTTTGGATTCCCTCAACAATCTACATTACAATTATCAATCTAGACTCTAGACTGTTTTCACATCTCTAATACATGGAAAGGATTCAAAATTCGGACAAGAGAATCAACAATTACATTAAGAGCTCAAGCTTTTAAAGGACAAAAATTAGGAAATGCAAAATGAAGTGCAAGCAAAGCAAACCCTCAACTTTATTACTTCGAAAATGACAAAAATGTAGACAAAATGTTCTCACCTTGGAGATCCTATTGTTGAAAGTATACACGGAGTATAGGTAAGATGCAACAAGGATATAGAAAAGCTTCAACAAGAATAAAAAGAGAAAGAACTAACTTGAGAAGAAATTTAAAAAAAAATTATCACATCCTAATATGAATTTGAAAAGGTGCAAAAGGGACAAGCACACTTTCAAGGAGGTCACACACAAACAAAAGCAAGTTTGGTGAGTTCCTCTTCTTTTCAACAGATATAATTGTTCTTCAGGTCCATTGGATTGTTTTTAAATTTTTAGAAGCATACTAAAGGAATTGATCTTAAGCAATAACTTGTGTTATAATGGTTGAGGATTGGGAAAACATGGTTAATGCATTAAAATGCCTATTAAGATTGATCAAAGTCCTCATAATGTTGGTCCCAGACATATGTGCAGCCATTGTGACAAAAAGAGACATGAAGCTAGCATGCATTGGGATATTCAAACATATGAATTTTGTGGTAACTACAACCACAACAGTTCAACTTGTTGATTTGCTAAAATCCTTCTTCAAAGCACATCAAATTTTGTACAAATGCATTTCAAGCGGACTCCCCTTAATTGGAAGAAATTCACATTTGGAATTCAAATTCTTATATTCTCAAACATCAAAATTTCATTATGTTCCACCCTTTATCTGTCATGTAATGTGACCCATTGCTTCCCAATGGAGTGATGTTGGAGTATATGTTGGTGCAAAAGTGGAGATCAACATGCATTCATGCATCCCACTTTTGCATAGGGATTTCCTCACATCCTTGAGAGCACATGGATCCTACACCAACTCCAATATTTTTTTTTAAAAGTAGGGTTTTGAAAGGGTTGCCCTTTCCCTTTTACATCAACTTAATCATGTGCTATTTTGTGCCTTGGTGTAGGCTAAATCAACTATTTGTCCCAGTCGTTGAACCAAGGAAATGTTGGCTTAAATGTTAGGATAAAGCATGGGTTTTTATGAGGGATCTCGATCTCCTCATACCGGGTTTGAACTTCGGTCTCATGGATGAAAGCCCAAGAAATTACCATAGCGGTATCCCTCACGGGTCAAAGCTCTAATATTACATATAAACGTTTTGTATAGATGTCTTGTTCCATCTGTTTTGAGCATTCCAATTGTGTCAATGGAGACACCAAATACTTGGGCATCTTTTCTTCCATCCTTCTATTCATGATATACACAAAGTTAGTTTGACCAACTATCTTCCATCCATAGACCAATGAATAGATTGAGGTAGCTAATTGAATGATTGTACATCTTCCTAGAATGTAACATTCAAAGCATTTGTTCATATGGGATAAGAATCTTCCATATGTACCATAGAGCTCTTCAAAGTTCTATTGGCCACAACCCATTTTAGGTATACCTTTGGTTTGACCATAGGCACTAATTGACATAACTCTCCTTATAGCAGCTAAAAAGGATTCCCCCTACTTTAAGAAGGAAGTTGATACAACAAATGGGTTTATTGAGACAATCAAATACATTCGAAATCAAGTTCATGACATATTGCAACAGACCAAAGCCAAGTACAAGCAAAGACATGACAAGTATTGAACACCACAATAGTACAAAGTAGGTGATAAGGTTTGGCTACGTCTTCTAAATAACTTCCTTCATTTGGTTCAAGAGCTAATGCAATGGGGTCAAGTACTTCTTAAGGAGAGGCAATTGATCCTGATAAAAATAGGCTTGCGCATCAAGTCTATACGAAGATGCCACAAAATGCATTAAAAGAAGTGCCAAGAGCTTCAACTAACCATCCTTTGGGTGCTTCAATAGCCAATGGGGCATGTGTGTTAGTTGCCAACCATCAACAGTTATTGAGGCCACCAGCACTAGTAGCCAATTGCTTACCTGCTACCAAGGGCATTAGCCAATGTTACTCACCATTGAGGGCAATAGCTAGCCACTGGCTTTCTGCCAAAGGTGTCAACCAGTCATTTGCCTACCTTCACAAACACTAGGTAGGCGCTAGCCTAGCACCAAGAGAAACATAACAGAACACTAATACACTATATTGGCAGCAATCGATAATTGCATGATGGTACAAAGACTCATCATAATTCTTGGAAGTTGAATTGCTTTACCTTTCAACATTGTCTCTTAATACTCCATTGTGCCTACATGCATAAAAACACACTATATGGATGGGAGATCATAACAGAGGTCCTCAGCATTCAACAACTCTCCTCAAATACTCATTGTTCAAATGACTGCTTCAGTTTACGTCTGTTTTCTGAGATTCAGCAACTGCATTGTTTGAAATATTTTCATAGATATCTAGGGAACATCAAATCAGTCAATAGCCTTAGCTCATTTCACTTCCCTTCCCCAACTTTAGAGATCCAACAACTATACTATAGTCCATATCTCTTCATAAAAATCCAATGGCTGCACTAATCCACATCTCTTCCCATCGATCCAGTGGCTGCGACAGTCCATAGCTCTTCTTAGAGATTCAATGGTTGCATCATTCGGCATCTCTTCACCAAGACTTGGGGAGTTTTAAATCAATTGAAAGGTCTACCTCATCCAACATCCCTTAGTGCTTCAGAGATCTAGTGGTTGTACTAGTCCACATCACTTAACATAAAGCTAGCTCTTCATAAAGATCCGAGGGGGCATCAGTCCACATAGATTCATCAAATTGGGGGTCCCAATCATTCTACATGTTTTCTTATATATTTTGCCTACGCCTTTCTACATCTCTCCATGAAGATTCATCGTACAAATCCTCTACATGAATAAAGTTTTCTTTTAACTTTCAATTGAATTGTCTTCTTTGTGCAAATGGTCTTAGATGCCTCTGTCCTCCGCAGTTCAATGTCTATTAAGATTGTTTCATCAATAACACTGGAATTAGAATTTTTAATTAGCCTTTCTCAAGCTAATGAATTTTGACACTTTTGCCTCTATAAAACATTAGTTCCAATGTTGTCCATTGGGATGTCAATCCTACTCGAATCACAAAAGCTAACGATGCCATTACTTGAATGCTTGGACTAAGACATAGAAATCCTTTTCATAGGTGCTATACTTCCTATAGTCTATGAGAAAGCCTCAAAATAACATTTTGTCGGATGTCTTCCTTTCTGAAGAACCGCATCTATGGCATATTGAGGAGCATTGGTTTCAAGCTCGAACAACTGTTTTAAATTAGGAAAGGCAAGCATAGGGGCAGTGCAAAGAGAATGACGAAATGCTCAATCAGCATTTGGAATCTAAGTGAAAGTTTTCTGATGAGTGAGTTGACAAAAAAGGTGAGCAACATTTGAGTAGTTACAGCTACACATCCTATATAAGTTAATACCCCTAAGAAAACTCTTCATATCTGAGATAATGGATGGAATTTGCCACTCATGAAGTGCTTCAACTTTATCCAGATACAAATTTGATGTGAAGGACATTGTCATGTTTCATCCATGTCCAAATTAGGAGACAGTTAGCTGACCCCTCCAAGTACCGTTTGACAGACTAGACATTTTTTGATGAAGATGCAGTCAAACAACCAGTAGCTCCTTTGCATACCCAAGAGGGTAAAATCACACCTAAGAGTTGTTCTGATGCTAAGTTGCATAAAACTTGGAAACAAGTATCATTTTCAAAACAGAAATGCTTTAGGAAACACTCATCCTCAAACCATTTGGAAATGTGGAAACGCCAGAGGAAATGTTTAATCAGAAAAAATGAATATTTTTAAAATTTGAAGACAAAACTGAATTACGGATATCTCAAATGGACAAGAATACATTTAACTGTTAAATCTCATATAGAGTACAATGGTTAATGTTAAATCTCAATTGAGAGAGAAGAAAGTAGAGAGGGGAGGACTCTGGTCCCTCCCCTGCTCCCCCTCCCATGGCTCCTGGTTCTTGCCCAGTCCCTGGCTCAACCCAGGTCATCCCTCCCGGGGAGTGGTTGTTTGCAGATGATCTCCTGGGGGAGATCCTTCTCCACTATCTGCGCCCCTCCCGGCCGGCTAGGGTTTCCTTGGTTGTTTTTTCGGATCGGTGCTTCCCAGGGATCCCTGTTTGGTTGGGGATCCCTTCCCTTTTTCCCTCAGGCTTCCCCGCGGGTTTTTTGCGTGGATCTGGTCCCCTGCGTTTCTCAATGCGGTGGAGGTGACGGTTTAGGGTTTGGACAGCTTCCCCCTTTTTCTTGTGAATCCTCGGCGGGCTCTGTGCTTGGACGGGATTCTTGGTCCCTCTTCTTTGGGATCCTCTTCCGTTTTCCGGGGTGGGTTCCTTATGGTGCAACTCTCTGGTCACTTCCTGATGGGCTGGATCCTCTCTGTGCTGGCTGTCGGCTTCCTGCAGGATGGCTCTCGCTGAACAAAATGTTTTCCCGGTGGGCGGGATGGTTTCTCCACAGGGCGGGATCCGCCAAATCCGCCGGTTTTCCCATGAGGCGGGATCCTTTCTTTTCTGTTGGTTTCCCGGATGGCGGGATTTCCCTGTTGCTTCCCGCTAGGCGGGACTGTTTGTGGTGGTTTTGACTGCTTCCCGCAAGGCGGGATTTTATTGTAACGGTTTTTCTTTGCTTCTTGCTGGGCGGGATCTTCTCGATGGTGGTTTTTGGCTACTCCCCGTTGGGCGGGATCTCCAAAACTACTTTCTTTCTTATTTGTTTGTTTCCCGTCGAGAGGGATTGTTTCATGCTTACTGTTACCGCTGGGCGGAATTTCTGTTTTGGTGTTCAGTTTCAAGGGATTGATGCCCTAGGCCCATTTCTTATGTAATCAGGTTTTGGGATCCTTGTTAAAACCCGCTATAAATACAAACACTACTTACCAAAAAAAAATGTTAAATCTCAATCTTTATAGATTAGGTTATACATGTCATGCAAAACTAATCTACATGGAATACACTACAAACTTAGCTCTTAATCTTCAAAGGTCATCAAACACAGTACAAGAACTCAAAGAAGATTCAACTCCTCTGGCTTCAACAGCAAGTGTTTAAAGAAGACTTTTATCATCCTCAAGATGAGGTGCAGCCATGGAGATATCTAAGTCACAATTTAAGGATCCACAACTCAATTTTTTGTTTTCCCTCTTGTTTACTGTTCTTTTTTGCAAGATATAAGACAGAGATTTGAATCCAAAAAGAAACTAAATCCTTCAATTTTTTGTTTTTTTTTCCTGCTTCACAATTTGAGTGAACCCGTACATGCTTCAGTTCCTCTTTGTTGTCAAAGAGCTTGCCACTTGTTCTAGATTCTCTGGCTTCATTGATCCCAACCTATAATTATTTTCAAGTTATCATTAATTTTGATCTATTTTTCTCATCTTAAAGCTTTTTTAATAGTAGCTTGATTTCTAAAAGTGGATCACGTGTGTCCTTTATGGGCCTCATGCAATAACCATGAAACCTAAAAAGACCTAAACTTTTGACTTTTCATTTGGTTCAAAATGTATAAGAAATGTTGGAAACTCCCTTAATGTTGGAGACATCTCTTGTTTCCGGAAGAATATAGAACTACAAAGAAAAGCAAAAAGGAAAATAACAGAAGTTTCCGGAAGAATATAGAACTATAGAGAAAAGCAAAAAGAAGTTTCAAGATAAAGAAAAGCAAAAAGAAGCTTCTAGAGGAAGTAAAAATAAATAAATAAATAAGTATATATATATGAGATAGAGTAGCAACAAGAGGAGACAGAAGACCACCGAAGCCTATAGTGAGAGAGGGAATACATGAAGAATCAAAGATTGTATGTTGTATGATGCCCTTTGAATTAATACAAAAATACTAGTATTTTTTTTTGTGCCTTGTTGGTATGCTGTGTACTCTGTGTGATTAGCAGCAGGGTATAAACCAAGGTTACCAGGTGCGGGGTGCGGGTGCGGCGGGAAACACTGGTGTGGCCCCCACCAAAAATAGGGTTCGCCAGATGCGGATGCGGGTGCGGCCCCCACCAAAAATAGGGTTCGCCTGATGCGGATGCGGCTAATTTTTAATATATATATACATTAAGTATTTTTTATCCAAAATAATAAAATAAATTATAAATCATACACATTACAAAATTAATACATCTGTCGTCTCTTTCTCTTTCTAACTTTTCACCTGTGCAAATGCTTAAAATGAAGTAGAAACTCTTAGAGAAGGGTTTATATAGGAGAAGTGAACTCCAATTCACTTTACAATGAATTGGAGTCCACTTTATAAATTATAATTTAATATTTATTATAAAAAGTTTAAAAACTAAAAAGTTTAATGTATAAAGTATAAACTTTTAAAAATTAAAAAAATTAAAATGTTTTAAGTTTTTAACTTTTACTTTTACTTTTAAGTTTTATTCGTTTATGTTCTTTTAAAGCCCTTATGGGCTGGGTGGGCCCACTTAAACATTAAAAAACTTTAAAATATAGAATTAATTTATTAATTTTATTTTAAAAAATAAAAACCTTTAAAAAAAATAAAAACCTTTAAAATTTAAAATATAAACTTTTTAAAATTTAATTTTTTTTTCCCAATTTTTTAAAGCCGGTATGGGCTGGGTGTGGCTCGGCCCACCTAATAACTAAAAAGAAAAAAAAAATTATACATTTTAATGCTCAAATAGTGCAAGGTTCGATTGGCCGCAGGGTTCGGCCGAACCCTGTCAGACAGAGTGCGGCTAGGGTTCGGCCCAGCCACACCCATTTCCGCATTTGTCGAACCCTGTCAGACAGGTGCGGCTAGGGTTCGGCCCAGCCACACCCATTCCCGCATCCAAGATGCGGATTCGCGCACCCAACCAACCGGGTGCGCGAACCCTATGTTTCCTTGGTATAAACCCTTTGTTTTGTTTCTCATAGCCTGTGCTTGCATCAGAAAGACTAGAAAATGTGGAAAGTCAGGATCACTAGTTTCCAAATGTTTCCAAGGAGTTTCCGAGTTTCCAAAACAAGGAAACTAGGGCACCCTAAGAGTTTTCTACAACATAGCTGTCCATCCATTATTGATAGAGGCAGTATCTTAAAAATGCCAACATATCTATAGAGAAGAAAATAAGGTGACAGATAATTTAGCAAATCGCCCAGTTGATCTTTTGTCTTCAGGAAATTCAAATTTTAGAAGGCAACTGGCCAAGGGAAATTCTATCTCTTAATGAAAATGATATCAATAATTTGAAGTAATAAAGTTAGCTGTTGAAGGATATGGTTTAATTGACCTAATAGCAAGTGTAATGTTTTGTCATTTTGATGGGAGTGGTTCCCAATAAAAGCCACACATAACTTATTAAAAAAAATTCCATGAAACTAATGAAAGGAGGTGAGCTCATGTGGTTAAATACCTCAATTTTCAAGGAAGACTACCAAAAGATATGTACAGAATTGTCAAGAATGTTGTAATATCACTATGTGGTTTCTTCAAATTCTGTAACAAAGCAGTCATGATGTAATATGGGTGGGGGTCATTCAATCCCATATAACCAAATTATCAAAAGCAAGGCATGAGTTCAAGAGGTTCAAAATGTGAATTTTTAAGACACAAGTTCAAACCTTACCCTATAGTAATACCATGACATGAGTGGGCCTGTTCAATCACATATAAGCCATTAAAAACAAAATGGGGACTATCTGCTCCATGAAAATAGAAGCTGTGCCCCCTCCATCGGAACGTGCTGTTAAAGACCAGCAACGCAGGAACGGATTTCAGAGAGCTCTTTGAAGATTTACTGTTTTTAACAAGCTGAAAGGTCAGTGTGCTTTTAGATGATGCTTAAGAGAACATTAGTAGGCTACAAAGACCCTTTATTCATAGACAAAGCCACTATCAGCAAATGAACCTTGTAGCCAAAGTGTTTGGGCTGAAATTTTCTGTGGTTTGGTGTGGAACGCTGAATTATCATAAAACATATTTTTAATGTGTAATTTATGGTTTTTATTTTTTCCCAGATCTAATACTCTATAATTTCTGGTAAACTGTTTTTGTTCTTTCTTTCTGAGTGGGTCTGACAATGAAACCTTGGGCTAGGTATGTATAACCATTTGTAGATGGCAAAAACACGAGTGCCTCCTCCATGCATAGTGGACCCATAGGAGTGGGGATGGTCTGATATGCTCAATACCTAAGGACCTTAAAAGTTACTTTACATTGCTTTTTATTTGTAAATTTCATAGTTGAGGTCCAGTCTACTGTAAATTCCATATCAGATTTGTGATATTAAAAGTAATCATCCATTATCAAATGGCATTGGCTCAACCGATCAAGACTTTCAAGAAGAAAACCCCGGTTATGGGTGGTCCCGTTTCAATCCCATATAAACCATATAGAAGAAGGTAACCATCAATTAACCAAGACCGTTGGACTTTGATCTGCTGGTAAAGCGGAGCACTAATCACCGTATTGACCAAGGATTAAAACCCAGTGGGCACTGCGGCCCTCTATGCTTTTGAATTTTTTCTAAAATGACCAATGCAATTGATAAATTTAGCCAAGAAAGTCCATAAACAGAAGTTATCTAGTCGAGTTAAGGACGGAGGGAGCAACAATAACCATTGAAATTGTAGTATAAAAGCATAAAATATGTCCTAGAACTTCTGATCAAATTTCCAACGATTATTCGGTTGCCTGCGCCGCATGAGAAATTAGAAATCGTCGAGGCAATTATGAAATAAATAATTTAGGATTCTATTTGTTCAGACCATTGTGTGTCTAAGAGTTACTCATTGCTTTCAGAACCCTTATTATTAATTTGCTCCGATTGAAAAACAAAAGAACGTTCTCCACGTTATTGTCTTATGGATTTATTCAATTTTCTTTTGCATGCTGAAGGTAAAATAGAGAAAATTGGTTTTCCATACCGAACATAAAATAGTGAAAATTGGTCGCACCTGAGAAACGGAAGCCATAGATGAAACCCACGTAGCTAGACTCTCGCCTTTCTCTTACTAGTCCCCCTTCCCTAATCGCACAAAGCACTCGATAGTTAGCTCTGGATGAAACCCACGTAGCAACAGCAGTAGCAGCTCGACTATCGTCTTTCTCCCACTAGTACCCCTTCCCTAATCCCACAAAGCACTCGTCACTCAATAGCAATAGCAACAGCGTTAAATACAACAAAAAGAAATTATAATTGATAGCTAGGTGGCAGGGAGATACCGGAGATGCTCTTGTTGCCATCCAATCTAAGCTAGTCTCCGCCTTTAGAATTTAGAAAGCCGTTGGATCATATATTTGTTTTTTTTTTTTGGATTTTTAGGAGGCTCTTACAACAAAAAGAAATTATAATTGATAGCTACGTGGCAGGGAGATACCGGAGATGCTTTGCCATCCAATCTAAGCTAGTCTCCGCCTTTAGAAGGTAGAAAGCTGTTGGATCATATGTTTGTTTTTTTTGGATTTGTAGGAGGCTCAAATCTTTGATGAAACTTTCTTATTATGGTATTGCTAGACAAAATGCAGAAAATGGTTTTTTTTATGATTATATGTTAAAACAGGGATTCAAATCTTAGATTTAAATTTTTTATATAATTTTTTTAGGTTAGTGTGAGAAATCTCATTATCAACGCATAAAATTGAGTAGTTTCCTCTTAACCATGATCCCTCGTAAAACTTAGAGTTATGCTTATCAATAGGGAATTTAACACAGAGCCACCACACACCCACCCCCTTCACACACACACTCGCCCACATCATGATTTGAACCTTGGACTTTCGGCCAAAACTCGAACCACTCTACCCTCCTCGAACCTTTTTTTTACGTTTTTTTAACCCTAAATTTTTATTCAATTTTAATATTTGAAGGTAAAACCAAAAAAAAATAAAAAATATCACAAACTTTTAAGGGATTTTTTAATTAATTTGATATATTTTTTTAGATTTAAAATATATATATATATATTAAAACAAGATAAGGCTCCTTCCATCCTTGGTCAACAAGAGCATTTGTTTATTTTTTTTATTTTAAACGAACTTTAATAACTCTAAAACTCAAGATCTTATGAACTTATAACTTTTTATTATAATTTTAAAAAAGAATTTGAAAAAAATTATATATATATATATATATATATATATATATATATATATATATATATATATATATATTAACTTAGTGGAATCGATAACCGCCACGGTAATCCGCGCAGTCCGCTCCTATAACCACTAAGTTGCATTCATGTTGAACCTTTTATATCATTGGGAACACATTAAAATACAAACAAACGCCCAGTCTGGTGAGGCCCGAGATTTGTACCTTGAACAATCGTTCCTCTTACGGGGTTTTGCCAAACGAGTTGATCTACACCTCGAACCTTTGAAATTTTTATATTAAAACAATATTATTTATAAGTTGGGACAAAATTCCTTCTAGCCTTAGTTAACAAGAGTACTAGTTTCTTTCTTTTAACTTTCCAACATACTTTTATAATTTTAAAATCCAAGATCCTATGAACTAATCACTTTTGATTACAATACTAATAGGTAATTTGCATTGGAGTCAAATCTCCTAAATTACATGTTTGCAATGGTTGTTCAAATTAGCCAAACACTGGACTTACTCACCAAGTGCCTAATTTTCTCATTCTCAATAACCATGTCATTGTGTCATTGAATCCCTACATCTTTCTCAGTTTCTCTCTTAACGAGGAAGTCACTTATTTTATTCAAAGCTCCTCTACCCACATAAATCAAAATCACATCATTCAATTCTCTTCATAGCTTCTTAATTTATGTGACAAGAATCCTCAACCTCCACTTCTCCTAAGCAAAATTCATCATGCAATTTAGAGCCTTTATCAAGATTTGAGAATTTGATTCCATGACTATCCTCTTATAACCATTTCTTACCATCCAAATAAAAGCAAATTTGATAGCTAAGGTTTCTGCTTCATTGTTCATGGCCCTGCCCACCCCTTTCCAAGCACTATCCTAACATGATTCAGTTGGTACTCTTCTAATTGTAGATAGAAAATATATAAAATATTTTTTTTATTGACATGCATATCCATCTATGAAACCTAACACCTAAGAACCATTCAGCCTCTTAAACTAAGGTAGTTGTGTGTATAGATATGGGTCTATTTTATTAGTCTTATTTGTATTATTATAATAATATTTTAAAAAAATAATTAAAATAAAATGAAATAAAATTATTTTAATTATATTAAAATAAATAGTTCATAGTATTATGAATTTTAATAAACATGTAATTGAAAATATATTGTTTATAAAATAATTGTTGAACAAAATAAAAAAATTTAACATTTTGTTAATTTTTTTGGAGTGTGGTTTTTATTGTTGGTTTTCACGAGAAGTTTCTTTTTTTTAATTCTTTAAATAGTTTCATAAGCAAGTTCACTCTTAAAGTGGCTTTGTATGGATGTTTTATGTCCTTGTAGGCTTTGCAATTTATGATAAAATATTTTTTGGTTTCCACTACGTTGTTGTACAAAATACACATATTTGTTCTGCTCATGCGCCTTGAGGTGTTGTTCATTTTTTACCATACTTTTTAAGGTGTTGTCCATCTCCTAATTTCACATTTGAGATGGTGTGAAGTGGATTTTAGTTGGACTATAAGCATTTTTTTCTTCCATTTGATCTTTACATTGATGGTTGTGCTCACAATTTGGGTTGAACTCATTGATGTAATAGTGTTTTTCATTCCTAAATTTTCAATCTGCGTAACTATTATGAATTTCTCCTTCATAGATTATTTAATTTGTTTATTAGAGTTTGGTACTCATAAAATTTGATTCTCCATTTTTCATTCATTTGTTGTTATGTTTCATCAATGTATTTTTTCTTATATTTGGTGTTTATTTGATTACTTGTTTTGGCAATCTGCTATCTTCCATACTTTCTATTTTCTTTAGCTGCCCTAATGGTCTCGTCATAGCTTTTGCTTCTAGTATAAAAATAATAATTTTTCAACAAGTAAAATCTCTTATGGGACTAATATTTTAATTTTGAAATTATTCAAATCAATAGCTTTTGAATTCTATCTCCTTCTATTTGAAATTTTAATGTATTGCTAGCTCACACCTCACACCCATATAGCACCATTTGAATAACCACTATCTCAAAAAATACTATATGGTTTTGCAATCTCGCAACTCTACTTTTATACCCGTATTTTATAACAAGTGAAGTGTCCTCTATCTTGGTTGTATTTGTTTCATCTTGCATGATCCACAATTAAGTTTGCTTTGAAAATCTAACCCAAGGTATTTTTATTTTGTTACTACTTTTAATAAGTTTTCTTAAAATAAAAAATATGGTCGTTTTTGCTCTCTCCAAGTAGATGGGGTCATTATCTTAGTTTTACTATTGTTTACTTGCATCCCAGCTTATTTAAAAAATGCTCTAAGGCTTTTAGATGTTCCTTAAACTTTTGAGTGTCTTGTCAATCAACATAAGGTTATTAGCATAGAGGAAAGTTTCACTACATAACTAGCCAATTGTATTTTCTCTCCTCCCAACTTTTCCATCCATTCTTCTAATTTGTCAATATAAAAGTCAAATAAAATAGGTTACAATGGATAAGCCCATTTCAACCTGATATCACTCCCCAAACACTTTAGTAGTCCTTCTAGAGTTCTAATTTTTTCTACCACTTGCTCAAAAAGTTTGTGTACAATTATTCTATACTTGGTTGGTATGCCAAGTTCTTTCATTATTTTCTATAATTTGCATCTAGGTGATGTGTCAAAAGCATTTTTAAAGTCTAAAAAATAATAATAAACTCATTTTTTATTCCATGTACTCTATATGAAGTGCCTTAAAGTAATGCAGTGATCTATTATTAAGTGCTTTGATCTAAAGCTTGCTTGCCCTATTGCCCTATTTACTTGTTTTTTCTACCCACTTATTGGTTATGCTTTCTATTGTTTTTCCAAACCGTTTTGCAAAAGGAGGATCAATCATGATGGTATAGTGATTTGAAGGATTGTTGGTGTCTACATTTTTATGCAATGGTATGACTAAGTTGGTTTTTAACGATGGCATTAAAAATATTTTAAATATCTAGTACTAAGATATCGATCCCACACTTTTTTTTAAATAAGTTATGTATGGCTTCTTTTTGGGGCCACTCATACTAAAATAACAAAAAATTACATCAGTAACAGGTTAATTAAAACATATTCAACTTGTCTTTTTATCAAAGATATTTTTCATTTGCCTTTCTATCAAAGATATTCATCTTCTTCCTCAAATTGTTGTGTTTTTATAATCAACTCCTTAATATCAATTTATTAAGAGAAAATAGCACTCGTCTGGTTGCCTTATAGAATTTGAATTTTGCCAAGATGAAAATCAACATTGTGAATGCTAAAAATCTTATTATCCAATTTATATATCTATAAATATGCTAGCCATAACAACATATCATTTCACTAATACCTCTTTTTTAAGGGTCATATTCATGCCTCTGGTATTCCAAAATATCACTTTCATCATCACTTTTTATGTTTATTTATGGGCTTAGCCCCACTTCTTATTAACACTTGTCATATTTGCTTTTTGTTTTCCCATATCAATATCCCTTTGAGTTGTCTTTTCTCTTTGTTTTTGCTTATTGGGTCTTCCTCTTTTTTTCCATTACCACCAACACTTTCATGTTTATCAATATCTTTGATTTTTCCCATTATACATAGTGAGGCTTATTATATATAGGTTCGTCTTGCTCTTAAGGATCTAAAATGCAAGGAATAACTTCTAAAGCACTCTCTTTTTTATTATTGAATTATTACTACTCTTGTTGCATGTCTAGAAGTTGCTTCATTACAAGTGGTATCAAAGCACCAATCTTAGCTCTTTGTAGTGGTGTAAAATTACTGTAGAATGACATGTGAACCATTCCATAACCTTTGTTGAACAATTCTACTTTTGGTTGCTTGTAATTTTTCATCATTTTTTTTCCACCTCAATCTTTTGCTGCATTTTTTCTTCTATGATATTGTGAGTTTACTATTATTAAAAAAAATAACCCAATTAAAAAAAAAGTATTAGGTGTTTCAAGACCCTTGTGGGAGACCTATTTCATCACAATCATATACTTGAGATGGTCAAAATAAGGGGTATCTCCAACAACATTTTTTTGGGAATTGAGTCTATTAAGGCCCTTGCTAGAGACCTATCTCATTGCATTCATCTCTTCAAGTTGATCAAGGTAAGGGGTATATCTCATAATACTTTTTCCATAAGTGTTCCAACATTTTTTTTAGATTTTGCATTTAGTGTATAAATTAACTTGCCACTTCTATTAGTTGGGTGTGAGTTAGCAACTAATTTTTAGAGGATGTGTGCATGAGCAAGAAGAAGCACCAACCCAAAATTATTGGTAAGCATCACTATAACCCTCCAAATATCAATAGTTTTGACTAGTGAGTTCTTTATTCCTTAAATGGCATGGATTCACCTCCTCCCAATACCACTCCTCCTTCCTCTCCTATTACTCCTCCAATTGGTAATACTATTCCAATACAATTAACTTCAATTTGCTTTCTTATCTTGAGAAATAAGAAAGAGTGGTTAACTCCATTTCAAACTCTCAAAATGAAATCAAGATGGTCCTAACACACATCCAAAGCTTTCTCAAGATGCCAATCCTTCATATGCCCTTGACCAAGAGTTTAACAAGTCATTGAACAATAGCTATAAAACATATAATAGGAACCAAATATAAGGGACACAAGTGTTCATCAACAACCATCGTCCAATCATAGACCTTTAGTTTTCCATGGTAGTCACATGAATCCCTATGCTACAATGATACTTTTTCAAGTATGGGTGGTTATACCTCATGGTTTACTTCTAATATTGATCCCTATATAGGAGGTGCTAATTTCTTTTACTAGCCTCATGATGTTTCTGTTGGTCATCAAATCTGCCCAGGAAAGGATTTGGGTAAGTGTATGCGCCCTAGACCTGGACCAACATTGAAAGGCCGAAGGGAAGAGATGCCCCTCGTGCCAATCTCCTAGAGAAAGGCCGGCTCCTATACTAAACTACTTTGATGTTTAAGATAAGGGTGCAGGAAAGAGATAAACAGAGTAAGGGTGCAGGAAAGAAATAAAAGAGTAAGGGAAGAAATTTTAGTAGTTTAATGGTGGGAAAGAACCAGAAGCACGATTACTAGCCAATAACTTGAAATAGCAGCAAAGAACACCAAGAATAAATGAAATGAACACAATATTAATCCTCCTATGTATCCTCTGGATGAGTTCCAGGATTACCCTTCCCTCTCGTCGAAATTCAGAGTTCAGAGTTACGACGATGAAGGAGTGAATATGACAGAAACACTATCCACAAGCAGCATAAAAGAAAACTAATACAACGTTTTCCTCCCCTATGTATCCTTCGGGAAAATCTCAGGGTTCCACTCCAATCACACACCTAAATCCAGAGTTCAGAATTACAGTATGCAAATGAAGAAAAGATAAAAGAAATAATCGTAGAAGGCAGCATAAAAGAGAGAAATAGAGTCCAAAGCTCTTTAGTATTAATCGCAGGAATCTAAGTTACAACAACTTTCTAGCAGAAAGTTCCCCCCCTTTTACATTACAATGCCTAGGTTTTTATAGAGGACCCGACCCTCTGAGCCATTAATGCACAAAATGGAGGAGTACACCCTCGAAACCTGAGAAGTCGGCTCTTCGCAGCCCTCGTGACTGAGCTCTCAAATCTGTTACCAAAACTAGAAACTACGACCGGGTCAGCCATGGAAACATGCATTAATGAGCCGTCTGAGCGTCCTTGGCTTCTGGGTGCAGTGCTCGAGTGGCCGCCATGCTCGTCGGGCTCTTCTTCAGGGACTGATACTTCATTTCCAATTGCTAAAAATGAGCAGCGAGCTTATCGGGCACGTAAAAATGCATTTATGAGGCACTTGATCACCTCGGGAAAATACCCGGCTTGGAGCGCGTGCCCTTGAAGCGCTTCGCTAGATTTTCATTCGCAACTTCGCTTCGCAATGGATTTGAGCCGAAGCAGATCCTCCTTCTTGATTTGTACTTCGCATGGTGGAGCTTCACAAAACTGCTTCGGGGATGGTGGGTGCCGAAGCATATTTCCTCCTCAAGGTGAGGCCCTTCATTACTGCTTCGCTGGAAGATGTGCCAAAACTGCTTCGCTGATGTATCATCAAAATGCTTCACCGTGATCTTCTTTCAAAATTGTGGTTCGGGAGGATTTTGGCCGAAGCGCATCCTTGCCTTCAAAAATGCTTTGACTGCTTCCACTTCGGGTGAAATTACTTCGCATGGAGGTTTGCCGAAGCAGATGCTTCGCAACGACTTTCGACGAAGTAGAAATGGTTCGCTGGTGGAAAGTCCCGAAGTGGGTGCTTCGATGGTTTTTTGGCGAAGTATTTTCAACGTTGCGCTCCTTCAAATCCCGCTTCACAAGTTTCTTGCCCGAAGTAGCCTTTTGAAGTGCTTCGGGCCCGAAGTAGTTTTATTCTTCTTTCCCTCTTCCCCTCCCTCCCCCTCCCCCCCCCCCCCCTCCTCTTTTCCCCCCCTCTTTTTTTTTTTTTCCCAACCCCCCCCCCCAAAATTTTTCCCCGAAGTGCTTGCTTGAGGATTTGAGCCGAAGTAGTTTTCATCCTTCATTTCTTTTGGGCGAAGCTATCTTCCTTAGCTTGTTCGTTATAGCAAAGCTCTTTCATTTTTATTTTATGTACAAGGGGGATGGCAGGGAAAGCCAAAATTGCTGCAACTTACAAATATTCTCAAAATCAACAAAGAAATACTTTACAAAAGAAACACTGTACAAAATTTTGAATTTTCTACCCCATTGTGCAATGTGACAAAATTGTCAACATTCTTGGCGGCTCGCGGGGCAACGAGCTCGTCTCGGTGGGAGAACCCTCAGCCTTGATCCATTGGGCCAGAGTTACCTCCAGACCCTTCTCCTTTTTCTATCTTCGGGGCGCTTCCACAACTTGTTCTTCTTCTTCTTCTTCTTCTTCTTCTGGCACGGCTTCCTGCGACGGCGATGGGGCAAGGCGATCGTGGATGCGCTTCATGGTTCGGCGGACATGAGCCCAAGCACCCTTCGAGAAAGGCTCTTGATCTTGCAATGCCTTAACCAAAACATGGAACCGATCAATCTGCCCGATATCAGCATGTTTGGCTCTGGTGTACAGATCGTTCAGGCAGGCTGCAATCTTGTAGTGTCTCAGAATGAAATCTGTGACCTGCCTCTCTGTTATCGGCTCCGCCCACTCGTCTACCTCCGAGACGTCACTTTCAAAATGAAGCCATGCCGGCTTAAGCTCTTCCTTGGTCAAAAGGTTCCCATCATCATCCGTGAAGCTCGGGAAACCTAAGGAAGAGAGATCTTGGAAATAGCCTAGCGATGCACGTTGCTCATTCTCAAACACATCCAGGAGGTCCTTCACCTTCTGAGCTTTCCTCACCTTGGAGAAGAAGGCATGAACTATGGCTTGGGCCGTAGACCAATCCCTAGCCGTTCGACTCATTGCAGCAACCTGCAAGTCCTGATATTTAGTGCTTTGGACATCAAAGGCTAATTTGAGTCGACCTCTAGCTTTCTGAGTGACCTCATCTATGATTGGCCCTCCTTCGGCAGTGGCACGCTGTGCTTCGGTGATGTAGGTTAAAATTGATAGGGCACTGGAGGCCCGAGACCTAAAATTCCTGAGCAAGTGTGAGCGAATCTCTTTGATTCTGCCTCTATCAAACAGCTCTAGGCTTTCTTTTTTGTGCAACTGCTGTTGCAACTGCAAGATCTTGCTTTCAAACTCTTTGGCCCTTAGCTCAGCTTCGGCCTGTATTTGTTCCTAACTTTTAGTTGCATTCTGCAGTTGTCTTACTTGTTGTCTCAAGGCGATTACTTCTTTTTTCCTTTGCTCACACTGCTTCTCTGAATCTTCCAGCTTGGAGCGGATTCTAGCTAGCTCTTCTTCCAACTTGATGTTGGCATTCTCTACTTCAAATCTGTGCTGATTGGCGATGTTTGCATGCGCTCAGAAAGTTTCAATCCTGACGTGCATAGATGCAGATTCATTATCTACATTTAAATGCTCCAGGTCCTTGGATTTATCTTGGTAATCATAGTCCGCTGGAGTCATTTCATCCAGGGGCTTCTGGACCTTGGGGATATTTTTTACCTTATGCAACTTCTCGGCCTTCAAATCGAAGACAACGCATTTTTCAACCTGGCCAGAGAGCGCCCTCTCTTCTTCCTCGCCTCCTTCAACATTTTTTCTATGTTTTGTCGGGCTTGGAGTAGCTTTTCAGCTAGAGGGCATTCCTTAATCAAGGACAGCTTAGATTCAAATGAGGCTGGATCTCCAGCCGAAGGGGTAAACAAGTATAAAGAATGAATGGGGGATGCCTCACCGGTAGGTTCGACGACAGGTGTACTAGGAGTTCCAGCGAGTGAAACAATGCCATGTGAGACAGGGGAATGAGGAACGGGGTTCGGCGTTGGGGTACTGTCTTTGCCCTGGCTAAGGACCAAAGGAATGGTTGCATGGGGAGACAAAGTAGCATCAACAGATTTGTCCCAGCCGGATGACTCGAGTGGAGTGGGGCTAGCGGGATCACGAGGCAGAGTTGGAATAGCAACGGGTAATACACGAGGAGGTGATTGACCTTGCATGGGTGGGAGAGACTGATGAGAACCTTCGATCGGGACCACAATGGACGTGTGAGAGACCAAGGCAAAGGGTGGAGAGTGCGTACCTACGTGCCCTCCTGGCAGAGCGGCCGTGGTGACTTCTTGTGTAATCGACTCCTGCTCCTTCTGGACTTCGGCACTTTCGACCTCCATGACTTCTACTTCGGGGCCTCCCTCTTGTTGGAGGAGTTCCTCCACATCAATGATGTCTATATCTAGGACTGCCTCGGTACTTTGTGCCATCGCACCCTCAATGTTTGCTTCGATCGGGCTTGATGCAGGTTGTCCGGCAGGAGCACTTGGAAGCTTCGTGCGGGGCCTCTTCGGGTGGCTCGGAGGCACTTGAACTTGCTCTTGCCTCTTCCTTTTCTTCTCTGCTTGTTGTGTCGATCCCCCGACACTTGTGTCATGGCCCTCCGACGGTCTCTGTGGTAGTGCCTCTGGGGTAGCTTCGGCTTCTTCCTCCTCTTCTTGTTTCGAGGCATCGTCAGCTCCTCTTGGGCTTTCGCCCGATCCTGGGGTAGCTGGAGGAACAAAGTCGACGAAGGATATGGGCTTCCAAGTCCCAACATTGGCTTCGTAAACAATTGCGAAGTCCTTATCCATTGTCAAGAGTCCATAGGAATTCATATTTTGGCGATGGACTCTCATTATCCACCACTCCCTTAGTTGTTCCTCGCCCCAATTCTTCAATTCCTCCTTCAAATCATCTTTCGCCTTTCTCCAAAACGTGGAGTCTGGAGTTGGGAAGGGATGTTGGTCAGGGTCAAACTCGACCTCCATAGGGTAAAATTCATGCCAGGGAGGCAATGTCCTCATCCTTTCTAGATGCCACTCCAGATCCTTCCCATTGGGATTATTTCTTTGCTCCACAATTTCAGGGTGGGGGCAGATATGAAAATTCTTGAATTTTAGGTGATCCCTCATCACTCCCAAGGGATCATAGAGCCATTGTTGAGGAATCTGGAGCAAACCAAAATTGGCAAGCTTTTCCTCCAAGAAAACATTTTGCTTCAGGGCAAACACTTCAATTACCCCCATTTTGAAGGGGAAGTCGCAAGTGTGCGCCCATTTTCGACCGTGGCCGTACACGGCGTTTGTTACGTCGCTCTGTCGAGCGACCTCCAATGCGAACTGGTACTCGGAGGGGTAGACTGGTAGCAGGAAGGGCTTCCCTATGAAGCCGAATAGGCGAATCACAAGCCCCTGAGTCAGTTGAAACACATCTCCCTTCTTCTCCTGCACCACTCTGTCTCTTAAACTGAGGGGTACCCGAGGGCATGACCCTGTCAACAAATGCATAGCGGGTCCCAAAAATTGTTGATTAAAAGAATAATAAGACTCCTTCCTCAATAGGAGGGGAGTCCACTGGTACACAGGCAGAGGATTTCCATCCTTGCCGCTTGATGAAATGGCGATGTGGGGAAAACTTTTATGTACATGGTAGAAGAATAGCCAAACAAGGAAAGAGCAGGGCCCGAAGTACTGGCCCGTTCCAGTGTTCTTCATGCTGGTAAGCCGTGTGTGCAAGGTTCGGGCTACCCATTCTGCCCAGTCGAAGAAGACTGGGTTGGTGTTCGGCCTCGCAGCATCAGGGGCATAAAACTCCCTCTGGAAATACACTCGGCCAAAGACACCTGCCAGGGTGCACCGAAGCATCGGTTGACAGGCCCGCCACCCATGCAATGATAGAGAAAATATCAGTGTTCTTGAAGGCTGCCAAGGGTAGGGGCATTTGAGGCAGCTTGCCTGAAGGGAGCCCACTCTTGAGGTTCTCATGCAAAAATTTCAACATGTAGTTGTTGGAGGTGAACCTCTCCATCTGTTCGCTCAGAATGACGTTGCGAACCGTATACCCCTTAGGTGGCCCCTACTGCGGCGCGAAGGCTGCTTGCACATCCTCTTTCAAAATTGAGAACAATTTGTGACCAGCGGCGTCTAACACTTGTCTGGAGGCGGGCTGGTAGTTCTACGCGATGGCATTGATCAGCTCAGGACAATGATGCACGGGCGGGGTCAGATACCAATATATCTGAGAGTAGTATGCAACGGCCCTCTTGTTTTCTGCTGAGAGCCTACTCCTCATGAACTCAATGGTATATCTGAGTTCGGCCACGCTCTTTGAAAGTTTGGTGTCCCTGATTTTCTCCCACCCATCAATTGGTGGTTCTTCGGGCTGTTCATCTTTAGAATCTTCCCTCTCTTCCATCGATTGCTTTTTTGGGCGAGGATTGAGATTGATCTTCTTAGGTCTGTGTTTTTGCTCCTCTTTGCCCTTCTTTGTTTTTTTGAGGGCTGTGACTTTTGGTTCCTTCCCTTTCTCCTTAGAGTTCTTCTTTCCCATTGTGGAGATTGGCAATGACAGGGTCCTTGATGCAGAGAGCTTCGAAGTGAAGGATTTCGACGCAAAGGGTGTAAGACTTGTAGAGTAACAGCAAAGGCTCTTAATCTTGCATGAAATGATGGATGAATAACCTTCTCCCTGCTAGGACCTTGCATTTTATAGCCTTAGAAGGCAACTACCTATATTTATGGCTCCTGCCATAATTAAATTTTCAACTCGAATGGAGAAGGTTATCGCTGCACCATTCGATTGGTTATCCGACGACGTAGTACGTGGGTCCATGCGCTTTTATGATTATGTTTCGCATCGAGAACGTGACCTACTACCACCTTGTACCTCGGAGTGGGTTTTTCTTAATCGAATCATCTCGGGATGCACTCTACCACCTTTGCATTAAATTCATCCGCTTCGAACTCCTTTTAAGGCTGTTGTCGACACGTTCTCCGAGACACATTTTAAATGCTCCCACCTCGCGTTGTCGATTCGAAGTTGAAATCGACGCTGAAAATGCTTCGTGGCGAACCTTCGATGTGGGCTGTTTTTCAACACTTCGGGCCCGAAAGTAAGTTCTTCCTCGGTCACTTGTTTACGCCCCGAAGCTTGTTCTTTGAAAAATGCTTTGGAAGCTAGAGTTTATCATTGTGGCGATGTGGTACTTAACTCCTCTGTCATTTTGGAACATGGTATATATACAAGAATGAAAAATTATATACAAGGTAAAACTTGAACACACACACACATTTTTTTTTTTAGAGTCCTCAGTGATGGAAAGTCTTCAGATGAAGACCATTGATAAAAATTGGCAAAACCTGGCCATCTGCATCCTTGAGGATGAAAGAGTTGGCCGAGTTCACCTTCATGATTTCGAAAGGTCCATCCCAGAAAGCATCCAACTTGTCATGATTCCCATGCTTGGCCTTCCAGGAGTCCCACTTCCATACTAGATCTCCCACTTTGAATGTGCGATCGGATGATTTTTTCTTGAACCAATCTCGGGTGACCCGAGCATGCTTAGCGAAGCTCTGGTAGGCCTTCTCATGATCTTCCTCTAGTTGTAATAGCTGAGCCAGTCTGTTTTCCATAGGATTGACTCCATTTTCCTCGTCTAACAACTGCAATGCAGGGATCTCTACGTGGGTAGGTAAGATGGCCTCCTTGCCATAGACCAGGGCATAAGGTGAAGTCTTGATTGACTTCTTGATAGAAATTCGATCGGCCCACAAGGCACGATCTAGAAGGAGATGCCAAGTCCTTTTGTTCTTCTCTATGAGCTTTCTTAGCACCCTTAACAAGGTCTTGTTGGTGGATTCTGCCAATCCGTTGCCCTGTGGATAGTAATTGGAGGATACTTTATGATATATCCCATATCTGTAGAGGAATTCATTGATTTTGGTGCCGAGGAAGCCAGGACCATTGTCCGTGATGATTGCTTCTAGAATGCCGAACCGTGTGATCAATCCCTCTAGGAAAGTGATGACAGTCTCCTGATCTGCATGCTTCGTGGGAATTGCTTCGGCCCATCTGGTGAAGTAGTCGGTTGCGGTTAGGATGAACTTATGCCCAACGGAGGAGTTCGGCGATATGACCCCTATGAAATCCAACCCCCATTGTTGAAAGGGCATTTCTACTTGTATCGGTTGGAGAGGCATTGAAGCATTTCTGCTTCGACCGATGAACTTCTGACACTGCTCACATTTGCGACAAACTACGAAGGCATCGACGAAGAGTGTAGGCCAATAATAACCCACCTTGATGATCTTTAATGTCATCGTTCTTCCCATGAAGTGACCTCTAGATAATCCTGAATGGAATTCTCCTAGGACTCTCCTTTTATCATCATCTTTTATGCACCTAAGAAGGATGCCATCAATGTTTCTAAAAAATAGGCCTTCGGGGCGCAAGGTATATCGAGAGGACCGCATCCTGAAATGCCTTCACTGTGAAGCATTTAGATGTAAAGGACATCTATCGGTGTTGAAGTATTCGACTATCTCACTGACCCAGTCTTTCTCGTCCTCTTCTTGGTTTGTGAAGCATCCTTCTATTGGCGAGTCATCCCACTAAGATTCTGTAGCTTCGGCCGCTACGCTCTTCGCCAGTTCTTGACACAATGCGCGACCATGAACCAGTTTTGTAGGTTTGATCTCGATGTCGAATTCTTGTATCTTGTTGACCCAACCGGCTCTTTTACTACCCAATTCTCCTTGGATGATGAAATTGCGCACATCAGGGTGAATGACAAAGACTGTAACCCGACTTTGGGAGATGAATTGCTTGAATTTCCTAAGAGACTTCATTACTGCATGCACCTATCTTTCTATGAAATTATATTTTTCTTCATGAGGGTTTATCACTTGGCTTAGAAACGCGATGGGGCACTCTTCGCCATCTTCCCCCTTTTGTGTTAGGACCGCAACATAGCTCTCAGGTTCTCCTATAGCATATAGGATGAAGTCCCGATTGTAGTCAGGGTTGGTCAGGACCGGTGCTTGAGCAATTCAGGCTTTTATTTCTTTGAATGCTTCTTTTCTCTCCTTCGTCCAGATGAATTCTGCACCCTTCTTCAAAAGTTTGGACATCGGCTTGATGACTTGGGCAAAATCTGGGACAAACTTCCTCACGAAGTTGATCTAGCCAAAGAAATATTGAAGTCCTTTCTTGTCTACTAGGAGTGGGAGCTTCATTAGAGCCTCAGCTCTGTCGGGATCTACAGCGAGACCCTTCTCTGATATCGCATGTCCCAACAACTTCCCTTCGTTGACTGCGAATATGGATTTCTTCGGATTGATTGAAATGCCAAATTCTCGACATTTTTCGAAAATCTATTGTAAGTGTAAGGGGTGATCCTCCCTTCTTCGGGAGAAGATGGTCATGTCATCTAGATAGATAACAATAACCTTATTCAAGAGTTCACCAAAAGCTAGATCCATGGCCCTCTGAAAAGTGGCACCCGCATTCGAAAGGCCGAATGGCATTCGCTGGTAAGCAAATGTTCCCCACTTGGTAGTGAATGCGGTTTTATGCTGGTCTTCATCCCTAACCCAGATCTGATTGTATCCTGAGAAACCATCGAGTAGGGAGAAGCGTTGAGCCCCAGCCATCGAATGCAAGATCTGATCGATCTACGGGAGAGGGTAGTGATCTCTGAGAGAAGCCTGGTTCAGGTTGCGAAAGTCCACGCATAATCGTATATCTCCATTCTTCTTTCTAACTGGGACTAGATTCGCTACCCAAGAAGAATGTTTGATGGGATAAATTATCTTTGCCTCGAGCATCTTCAGGAGTTCGGCCTTCATCAAGACCTCGATCTTCGGATTGACAGGCCTTTGCTTCTGTCGAAAGGGTTTGATCCCCTCCTGCAACTCAATTGTATGCTGGATCAGTTGTCGATCGTATCCCTTTAAGTCTTGATAAGACCAAGCCACTATGTCGGGATACCTTCTGCACAGAGATCGGATCTGCTCTAGCTCTTTCGAAGTGCAATCTGTTCCAACTTTTATTGCTTTCCCAGGTTCAAGTTCTAAATCTTGATACTGCTTTGCATTAACTTTGATCCTATGAGAAACTGCTCGATCATTCTGATCAAAGAGGCTTTCAAGAGTAATTAATCCCTTGGGAACATGATTATTCTTTAATTGAACTAGCCCATCATATTCCTCATCGTCAGGGCTTCTCTTTTCAACTGTGGCTGCTTCTTGAATCATAAAATTCACAATATGCTCATCACTGTCAAAAACTTGCCAATGCAGATCTCTGTCTGGGACGGAGGGCCTATAAATCATCCTCACAGCTTTAGGCTTGTGCACCATGTCTTCTGCTGGAGAGTACCTGGCTGCGATGGATGCTAGAACATCGGCATGTCGGTTCTTTTCTCTTGGAATAGACTGCAGATTGAGAGATTCGAACTGGTCGAACAAGTCCCATACCCTATTTCGGTATGACTTGAGATAGTGCTTCTTTGAAGTGCACTTGTTTGTGACTTGATTGCATACCAATTCGGAATCTCCAAAGATTTGGAGATGCTTTATGCCTAACTTTTTTGCTTTCTTGAGTCCTAGGCATAATGCTTCATATTCTGCTGCGTTGTTGGTGCAACTCCACACCAACCGGTAACAATATTCCTTCTGCTCTCCAGAAGGTGATACTAACAGAATCCCCGCCTCGACGCCATTTTTGCATCGGGCGCCATCGAAGAATAATTTCCATAATTCCTTGGGCGAAGACCTTATCTTCTGACTTGATGTGTTTCTCAGGCTTGGCGATGGCATAACATCCCATCTCGGTTTCTATCATGGCATTAAAGTCTGCCAATGAAAACTCATCTTCACAACTTAACTGTGCGAGGGACTCCTCGACCAGGTCCACCTGCTCTATCTCTTCCACTATCGCATGCACAGGATCGCTGCTCTCTCCTTCGGACATCTTCTCTACGAGGAAGGTAGAAGGCTTCTCATTGTAAATTTTTATCTTCTTTCCTTTGAATGGAATCTCCAAGTGCGAGTAATCCATAGATAGATATCCTCCCAGCTTCATCGTAAACTCTCTCGACAAGCACATACTAAAATATGGCTCAAGGTCAACGACCACCACCTCTTGTATAACTGTGATCTGAGGCATCTTGTGTAGTCGAATAGGAATATCTTTAATCACTCCTATAGTCTTCACAGGGGTACCATCCAACTGGAGTACGCCATGACTGCTTCGCGTATATTCCATCCCTATCTCTTCGCACACTGCCTTGGGCATGACTGTTGTCGCGGCCCCAGAGTCGATCATACAGTTATGTACAATATACCCTTCCATCTGTAGAGACAGGTAGAATGGAGGTGGTCGATTCTTCCCTGTAATGGATGTGGACAGGGTCTGCACTAGGGCAAGTGGTGCTGCTTTTCTTGCTTTGGTTATCTTCAATGATTCTTGCAACAGGTCCACTTGTCCGGGTAGTTGCAGTGCATCGTACAGACTGATTTTGGCTGGAATCTTCTTCAGCTCATCTACAATGTTGTACGCTAGGGAATTGGGCACCTCAGGTTCCTTCCTCGGCTCATATCTGGTGTGATACTATTCCGTAGCTTCGACCCTTTGTCGCTTGGTCAGCGAAGGAAGTTTGAGCTTCTCTCTAGCCTGTTCCTTAGTTTCCACCTACGGTGGATTTGCAGGGGCCTGTTGGGCCTTCTCTTTGATTGGTGTAGGCTGTCGAGCTTCGTTCGGGGCCGAAGGAGGTTGTTGTCCCTTCTCATGATGAGCATGCACCTTTAAGGGAGCCATTTGAGTAGCATCTACCTCTATCGACCTTTTGCCTCCTCTGGTAAGGACTGCAATTGGCTCTTCTTCACCAATTACCAGGTTCTGATCCAATTGCTTGATGACGTTGACTTGACCGCCATGACTACTGCTCGCCAACGTTTGTACATAGTGTTGGTGCAACATGCAGGTATTCTCTTCATGAGGGTCATTACACGTGGAGCACCAATGTATATAATCGAAAGTGCTCGGGGCTTCGTCTATTGCAACATTTCTTGCCGAAGCTCTTCCTTGCTGGACCGCTTGATCTTTAGTAAGCGCAGGTGTAGGATAAGACCTTCTTGGTAGAAACTCTTGTTGCACTTGCTTCTTCTTCATAATGGTCATGTCATTAGATAGGGTCTACACTGTGGAGTTCAGGGACTGAACTTCTTGCAGTATTTTGGCTTGCATATCATCGGTTTTAGGAATAGGTGGCAATGGAGCCATCGTTGGTATTGGAGGTAGGGCGGGGTGTTGAAGTGGTGTTGGCAAGATAGGGAATGCCGAAGTGACCATGGGCTATGAAGTCAAAAAGTGGGAAAATGAATTTGTGGAGCGGTGATTTGGGATACAATGGGATTCGGGTTCCAAGATGAGATCGGGTATGCAGGGGTTGCAGAGATCTACGAAGCGGCTATGCTCGCATACTGGGATTGATGGAAATCAGGAAGTATGGGCATCGACATCCTTTGGGGAAGCTTACCCATAGCTATTAGATCCATCTCCACTTTCTGGGCTAACTCATATAACTCTGGGAAGGTATTGATATTCGAATACCTCACCATGACGCTGATATCAGGATTGAAAGCCCGAAGGAAATAGTATGTTGCAGCTTCGTCAGTTGGCCGAAGTCCAACTGGTATTCTTTGCCAGGTTCGAGCGAACCTAACATTGAAGTCGATGATCTCTTCTTGTGGATGTCTCTGGATCATCGTGAACTGATGCAGGAGAGAGGTCGGATCGACGGACTCATTGAAGCTTCGCATCAACTGTCCGGCTAATTGGTCCCATCCCGTAATGGTACCGGGTGGTAAAGATCTATACCAGTAGAGGAGTTTCCCTCTAAGAGACAGAACCAGAAGCTTTACCATAACTCGCTCCTCTGTGATGTCATGGATCACCGCCAGAGAAACTATGTCCTGGATGTGCTCCAGAGCAGTCTTCCCAGTTCCATCGAACGTTGGGATCTTCTTTATAGCAACAGGCGGCACTTGCCCTTGTCCCGCTAGATTTAGCGGTCCCGAAGAATTCCATGCTGGGAATAATCTGGGTGGTGGTTGTTGCTGCATTTGTTGTTGTTGTTGTTGTTGTTGTGCCATATTTACTCTTGGATTTTGAGAAATAGGAATTCCCGAAGCTCCTCCTTGATTGCTAACAGGATGACCAATAGGAATGGAGGCACTAGGATGCTTCGGTGAGTTGGGAGGATTAGGAGGAAAGCTAGCCGCTGTGCTATCAGAAGTTAGGCCTTGTTCATCAACAACGGCCTCTTGCGAGGATGTTCCACGTAACAGAGACTCGGGGGTGACCAACCTAGATCGTTCCCCAAAGGCGTCAATATCTAGCTCAAAGAACTCAGTTTCCTCTCCTCTATTCCTAACTCTCCATCTTGTTTGCATGAAGGCACAGACTTTGGTACCGGTCTTTACGACTTAAATATTCTTGGGTAAACAGAGTCGCCAGATGCTAAGAGTCTTTCGGTAATGAGAGCATCGGTTCTCACTACCACTCACAAGGTGAGACTGATCGGGTCCCACCGGGCGTGCCAGAAATCGTTGGTCATCAAATCTGCCCAGGAAAGGATTTGGGTAAGTGTATGCGCCCTAGACCTGGACCAACATTGAAAGGCCGAAGGGAAGAGATGCCCCTCGTGCCAATCTTCGGAGAAAGGCCGGCTCCTATACTAAACTACTTTGATGTTTAAGATAAGGGTGCAGGAAAGAGATAAACAGAGTAAGGGTGCAGGAAAGAAATAAAAGAGTAAGGGAAGAAATTTTAGTAGTTTAATGGTGGGAAAGAACCAGAAGCACGATTACTAGCCAATAACTTGAAATAGCAGCAAAGAACACCAAGAATAAATGAAATGAACACAATATTAACCCTCCTATGTATCCTCTGGATGAGTTCCAGGATTACCCTTCCCTCTCATCGAAATTCAGAGTTCAGAGTTACGACGATGAAGAAAGAGTGAATATGACAGAAACACTATCCACAGGCAGCATAAAAGAAAACCAACACAACGATTTCCTCCCCTATGTATCCTTCGGGAAAATTTTAGGGTTCCACTCCAATCACATACCTAAATCCAGAGTTCAAATTACAGTATGCAAATGAAGAAAAGATAAAAGAAATAATCGCAGAAGGCAGCATAAAAGAGAGAAATAGAGTCCAAAGCTCTTTAGTATTAATCGCAGGAATCTAAGTTACAACAGCTTTCTAGCAGAAAGTTCCCCCCTTTTACATTACAATGCCTAGGTTTTTATAGAGGACCCGACCCTCTGAGCCATTAATGCACAAAATGGAGGAGTACACCCTCGAAACCTGAGAAGTCGGCTCTTCGCAGCCCTCGTGACTGAGCTCTCAAATCTATTACCAAAACTAGAAACTACGATCGGGTCAGCCATGGAAACATGCATTAATGAGCCGTCTGAGCATCCTTGGCTTCTGGGTGCAGTGCTCGAGTGGCCGCCATGCTCGTCGGGCTCTTCTTCAGGGACTGATACTTCATTTCCAATTGCTAAAAATGAGCAACGAGCTTATCGAGCACGTAAAAATGCATTTATGAGGCACTTGATCACCTCGAGAAAATACCCGACTTGGAGCGCGTGCCCTTGAAGCGCTTCGCTAGATCTTCATTCGCAACTTCGCTTCACAATGGATTTGAGCCGAAGCAGATCCTCCTTCTTGATTTGTACTTCGCATGGTGGAGCTTCGCAAAACTGCTTCGGGGATGGTGAGTGCCGAAGCATATTTCCTCCTCAAGGTGAGGCCCTTCATTACTGCTTCGCTGATGTATCATCAAAATGCTTCACCGTGATCTTCTTTCAAAATTATGGTTCGGGAGGATTTTGGCCGAAGCACATTCTTGCCTTCAAAAATGCTTTGACTGCTTCTACTTCGGGTGAAAGTACTTCGCATGAAGGTTAGCCGAAGCAGATGCTTCACAACGACTTTCGACGAAGTAGAAATGGTTCGCTGGTGGAGAGTCCCGAAGTGGGTGCTTCGACGGTTTTTGGCGAAGTATTTTCAATGTTGCACTCCTTCAAATCCCGCTTCGCAAGTTTCTTGCCCGAAGTAGCCTTTTGAAGTGCTTCGGGCCCGAAGTAGTTTTATTCTTCTTCCCTTATATTTTTTTTTGAAATGCTAAAAACTTTCCCAAGTGGCTCTGGAAATGCTTTGGGCGAAGCTCTTCTTTAGCTTCTTTGATTTTTTTCTTCGCAAAATTTTCCGAAGAGTAGTTTTGAAGGACTTCAGCCGAAGTAGTTTTCATCCTTCATTTCTTCCTTTGGGCGAAGCTATCTTCCTTAGCTTGTTCGACAGCAAGGTTTTTCCTTAGTCTGCTTAGTAGCGAAGCTCTTTCATTTTTATTTTATGTACAAGGGGGATGGCAGGGAAAGCCAAAATTGCTGCAACTTACAAATATTCTCAAAATCAACAAAGAAATACTTTACAAAAGAAACATTGTACAAAATTTTGAATTTTCTACCCCATTGTGCAATGTGACAAAATTGTCAATAGTTTCTACTCCATGTATTGACATCCTCGCCTTTGAGGGTGTTGATCCATGTGGATGGGTTTCCAAGATTAATAGCATCATTTGTCTATCCTATGTTCCTAAAGAAATTTGTGTCACATTAGTTGCTACTAAGTTGAAAACCCATGCTCATCAGTGGTTGTTATGGGATCTTTGCCAATATGGGACCTCTCTTTTGTGGCCCAAGTTCAAAATGTGATTCTTCCATAAGTTTGACAAAGTATCTTCCACGTCATATGTGATTTGATTGATGCAATCCAAGCAAACACGATCAATTGAGGAGTATTGTTCAAAGTCCATAAGTCTTCTCACTTACACCTATTAATTAGATATAGTAGTGGTGGTATCATCCTTTTACCATTATCTTGAGGATAAAATTTAGAGGTAAATCAACATGGTCAATCCCTACACCCTCGAGGATGTTGAATGTGTAGCTTTAGTGAAAAATAAAATCTCTAAGTGACCCTCTTCAACCTCATGTGTGACTTCAACCCTTAATGACCTTACTTCAATAAAAATCACCCCTAAGGATTCTTTTGTTTTAAATTTTATTTACATCATCCCTGAGATCATGCGTATGAAGACATCTTAACTTTCAAGTGGAAGGCTAAGAAGCAACAATATCAGAGTATGAAGATTCATTACAATAGGAGTAGTGACTTAAAGTAGTAAATGTTGAGCATAAGGATGATACCATGTCTCTTTTCACTTTTGTCCTTGTGGGGATTCAAGCTCACCATACCATCAAGCTCCAAGGTTTCATCAAATGATAATGTGTTAATGTGTTGAATGATTCAAGTAGCACACATAACTTTATTGAGCAAGACAACAAAGTCTTTGGGCTTGTACATTAATTTTTCAAACAAGGACAAATTTCAAGTATTGATTACAAATGGAGGCATAGCTTAGTGTGTGGATCAAATAGCTAAGGTTAACATCTATATGGAATATTATACTTGGTCTAGAAATCTCTTTGCCATAAATGTCTTCTTGGGAGTATAATTTGTATCTCAGCTTGGCGAGGTTACTATTAATGTACAACATTTATATGTTAAATGGATAGAGAATGGAAATATTGTTTATCTCTAAGGAATCCAACCTCCTCCAGCCAAGGTGGTCAGTTCTCATAGCATGGAAAAAATATTGAAGAAAGGTGGTTTTGGATTCTCTGCCTAGATCAATTATATGGAAGTTCAATCTTCAAAGTTGCCTCTTCTAACTATTCCTTAATATCTTTAGAATATTGTAGATCACTAAGAAAATTTCTTTGGTGAGCCCATTGGTATTCCCCCTAAGTGTACACATGATCATGCCATCCACGTAGTTATGGAAATTCAACCTCCTAATGTGCATTCTTACCACTATCCCAATCCCAAAAGTCTAGAATTGAGAAATTGGTCCAAGAAATGTTGAATCAAGGAATCATCCATTCAAGCATCAATCCTATTCCTCTCTAGTGATTATGGTGTGGTGCAAGGACAATTATTGGTGAATGTGTCCTAATGTTTTATCTCTCAACAAGATCACCATCAAACATAAGTTTCCCATACCTATTATAAATAATTGTTGAAATAATTGCATGGTTCTAAATACTTTATAAAACTATACTTGCATTTTGGGTTCCATCAATTTAGGGTTAGAGAAAAGGATATCTCAAGATAACTTTTTGCACACATGAGGGTTATTATGAGTTCTTAGTCATGCCTATTAGTCTCACTAATATTCCTTCCACTTTCCAAAGCCTCATGAATTTTGTCTTTCATTCTTTTCTTTACAAGTTTATCCTACTATTCTTTGGTGATATCTTAATTTATAACAAATCCTATAAAAAACATCTAGTTCATGTAAACTAAGTTCTTCACCTCCTATAGAAGAAAAACTCTTTGTCAAAAGGTCAAAATTTTCCTTTGGATCCATGAGGTAGAATTATTAGGACATATAGTATATAGGGAATGGTCAAGATATATCCTAACAAGATAAAAGCCATTTAAGATTGGACATTGCCCAAATCCCTCCATGGATTTTTAGATCTCACAAGCTACTACAAGAAATTTGTTTGCAACTATGGTAATATTATACTCCTCTCGCTGCTCTCTCTAAGGATGTATTTGTTTGGTCTAAAGAAACTTTCCAAGCCTTCCATGTCCTAAAGGAGACTATGTGTAGCACCCCTATTTTGGCCACTCCTAATTTCAACAAACCTTTTATCATTGATTGTGATGCTTTAGGCATAGGTATTAGAGTTTTTTTGATGTAGAAATGACAACCATTGGCTTTTGAAAGTATTCAACTCTCTAACAAGGATATAGGACAATCCATTTATGAGAAAGAAATTATAGTTATTCTACATGCCATAGATAAATGATGACCTTATTTGTTGAGGTCGCTTCATCATTAACACCGACCATAGAAACCTTAAACATATTCTAGAACAATGTCCCTTATGGCCTAAATAGAATAAATGGTTTACCAAGCTCTAAGTACATAATTTTATGATCGAATACAAGAAGGAAAAGGAGAATGTGATGGTTGATGCACTATCTTACAAACATGAAGACGTTGTTGCTCTCAATACCACCTCTATTCCTCTTCCACAATGGATTTACAAGCTTTATGAGGACTATATTTTTGACCCAAAGACTACTTAGATCATTTAGAAAGTGGATTTTGTCTCCTCATTTCCTTTCTTTTTATCACACATTGATGGGGTTATCCATAAGAAGGATTATATTTATCTTCCTCAATCCTTGACCGTTAAGACTAGTGACCTCCAAGAACTGCATGCATCTCCTTTGGATGGACATTATGATTTCTTTAAAAGACACGATTAGATAAAGCAATAATTTTCTTGGAAAGGATTAAAAGCATATGTTAAGATCTTTATGTCCAAATTAGAGTTATATCAATGTAACAAGGGGAAAACTATTAAAATTCTTGATTGGTTATAACCCTTACCTATTCTTGACTGGCAATGGGAGTATATTTCCACCCAAATATGAGGGCAAAATGGTGATATTTGTGGTAGTGGATTGCCTTTACAAGTATGCTTATTCTTATGCAAAGTAGCATCCCTACTCAACTAGCAAGGTTGTAAAGGTATTCCTTCATAATGTTTTTAAAATGCACAATATAACCAAGTCCATTGTTAGTGATCATGACCTTATCTTCACTATTAATTTTTGAAAGGAATAATTTCATCTTAGTGGTACTTAGCTCAATATGTCCTATTCTTAAAGCCCTCAATTTGATGTCTAGATGAATATTTTAAATAAATGTTTGGATACTTACCTTCATTGTTTTGCTCAAGACAAATAGTATCACTAGGTTCATTAGCTCTCTTTAGTTGAATGGTGGTATAATATTTCTTACCATTCTTTCCTCAAGATGTCCCTATTTTAGGCCTTGTATGGTCATCAACATCCATAAGTGGTAGACTATATTCTAAGATCCTCTAAGGTGGATCAAATTGATGATTTGTTGTAGCAACAATAACTTGTGCTTCAAATTTTTAACGAAAATACGACCCAATCCCAAACATGAAGAAATAATAGGATTCACATAATTTTGAATGATAATTTTTTGTGAGGAATATGGTATTTTTGTAGCTCTAGCCCTATAAGCAATTGCTCTTAAATACCAAGTCTAGTAAAAAATTTTATGGTCCCTACAAGGTGGTCTATCACAATGGTGAAGTGGCATATCATTTGGAGTTTCCATTGTCTTCCCATGTCCATCCTATCTTTCATATTTCTTGTCTCAAATATGATATTAGAAAAAAGGTATAATCCCAAATATATATTTCAATACTTTATAAAGAATATCGAATCACTCTCTAGCTAGAAGAAAGTATTATAGTCTAGAGTTTATCTTTTGCATTCTTACTAGATTCAAGAGTTCCTCAAGTGATAAGATCTTCAATAAGAAGATGCTATGTAAGATCTTGAGAGCATTTTCTAGTCTGTCTAGCTTTTAGGGTAGATATTTCTAAGGGAAATACATGTAAAGGTTTTGATATGACCATACCAATTATCTTTATTATTATTAACTTGGTCCCTATGTTAAGGTAGCCAACCCTTGAGCATTAGAGCTAGGGTTAATGTTTATTAAGTATATAAATATGAAGAGTTAGGTTGTAGTTGAAATCGTCTTTTATATTCAATTCTTAGTAACCCTTGTGCATATAATACTTTACCCTCTCTAAGGGGCTAAGATTTGTATTGGTCTAAAATCTGAATATGATTGCTTGTATTTCTTATTTTTGGCATTGAATTTGAAATAATTGTTCTTATTGGAATGTTTAATGTTGCACATTATTGAATTGTTACTAATATTATTGCATTTCTAGAATTTTTTTCACTACATATTAAGAACTATTATGCTTGATCATCTCATCCTTGATAATCACTTTTGGTGTAACATTTGCTCCTTGGAATAAACTTATCATATATTCGCTCTTACTTATATCTCTAACTTGGTATTCATAATTATAGCTAGGGCATACTAACTTCTACTTATTTATTTTAAATATGTCTTTCCTTCCATGCTATGTAGTAAGGTTTACTCTTGGATTGCACTCACTCCTAGCTTATACTTACTTATGGCTCAAACTCACTCCTAGCTCATACTCACTCATGGCTCACACTCACTCTCGACTCAAACTCAAATTTACCACACACTTGAGATGTTCAATCTACAAACCATTTATATCTTGATTTTTAAGTTAGTTATATGGGGTATATATACATTAACACACCTACATACTTACATATATAAAATAAAATTTTAATTAATTATATGGGATTGAAATGGTTCCACCCAAATTATATTGGGACCACATAATGGTATTATAACAACAATTCTAGCAATTATGCATATAAAGTAGAACAAAATAATAGAAGGTTTTTAATGTCCATAGGGCCAAAAGTAGCCTTATATTGTTTGATAAAATTTTAACCTAGGTTTTCTCATTGAAATCCAATATACTAGACTAATTGAGTTAATATTGTTTGATACAAAGGGCCCTAACCAATTGGGCTGAAATTTACCTCGAAGATCAACATAAGCATTAGTGTTCTTCTGGTTTTCTTTGAGGACAAGATCCCCAACCTCAAAAGAATGATTGCAAAATTTCTTAGAATAAGATCACTGGAGCCTATCTTGATAGGCTCACAAATGCTCTAAGGCATGAATGCGCTTTTCATCCAACAGCTCCAATTGGTTCAAATGGTCTGCACGATACTCATCGTCAACCTCAACATCTTGCAACAAGATGCGCAAAGAAGGAACCTCAAGCTCAAAAGGAAACACCACCTCAGACCCATATACCAAGACATATGGTGAGGCCCCTATGGTAGTACACACACTGGTACGATAGGCCCACAAGGTAGGATAAAGTTGGGTATGCCAATCACGACCGGTCTTACTAACCAACTTCTTCAAAATCCTGATCAAGGATTTATTGGATGCTTCGGCTTGTCCATTACCTTGAGGGTAATAAGGAGTTGACCATCTGTGTTGAATCTTGTACTTAGCACAAAGATTATGGACATCCTTGTTCTTGAAAGGAGTGTCATTGTCAGAAACAATCATCGAAGGTATCCCAAACCTACAAAGAATCTGGTTGAAGATGAACTTGGAAACTTGAGTTCCAGTCACCGTAGCCAGGGGCATGGCTTCAACCCATTTAGTGAAATACTCAATTGCAATAATGATAAACTTGTGACCATCAGACAACACTAGGTTAACTTTCTTGATAATGTCCAATCCCCACATAGAGAATGGCCAAGGGGAAGAGATAACCTGAAGGTCCTGAGAAGGAGCATGAATAAGATGATCATGGCATTGACACTTGTCATAGCACCGAACATAATCGCATGCATATTTCTCCATGGAAGGCCAATAATACCCCATCTGAAGGAGATTTTTGGCAATGGCATTGCCACTAAAATGGCCTCCACATGAACCCTCGTGAGCATCACTAAGAGCAAGTTGGGTTTCATCGGAGTTGAGACATCGCAAGAGGATGCCTTCAAAAGAACGTCGATACAAAGTATTGCCAATTATAACAAATCAGTATGCTCTTTTGTGCAATAGCTTACGCTGATTGCGATCTAAGCCATCAGGCATCGAACCATCCTTAAGAAAATTAAATATGTCGTTATACCATGGCTCATATGGGGAAGCTTCAATGGTCAAAAAATCTAGGGGAACCAAACAAGAACTCAAAGACGTAGGTTCCCGGAGTTGTCGAATGATAATCGATGCTTGATCATATTCCAACTCTAAAGGGAACAAGGATGCAACAGTGGCCATGGCATCCACATGGTGGTTTGAGGATCTAGGGATAGACTCTATGGTTACCTACTCAAAATAAGACAACAACTTGGTAATAATATCCTTGTATGGTTTAAGTTTATCATCCCGAGTCTGATAAACATCATTGATCTGATTAACCACAAGTTGAGAGTCACCAAATATTGAAAAGACTCTAACCTACAAAGCTAAGGCTGCTCTGAGACCAAGGATTAAAGCTTCATATTCTACAGTGTTATTTGTGCAAGAAAAACAAAGTTTGAAGGACAAGGGGATGAGATATTTTTATGGGGTAACTAGAATGACTCCAGATCCAACACCCTTCATGCATCGGGCTCCATCAAAAAACAAAGTCCAAGACTCGGACTCTTCAACTTCAACATTGAAGCACTCATCGGGAAACTCAACAACTATAGGGTGGGCAGCTTCTAGGGGAGCGAAGGCTAACTGATTAGAAATTACCTGACCCTTGATAGCCTTCTGACCTATGAAAGTCAGATCAAACTCACTAAGGGCCAACACCCATTTAGCAGCTCAACCTAAAAGGTGAGGTTTAGACATCAAGTAGCGCAAAGGATCAAAATTTGCAATTACCAATGTCTTATGGCTGAGCATGTAGTGTCTTAACTTTTGGGAAGAAAACACTATGACAAGGCAAAGCTTCTCTAAAGGAGTGTACCTAGTTTCATAGTTGACCAAAGTTCTACTAATATAGTAGATGGCTCTTTCTTTGTTTTCATCATCATGTTGAGCCAACATGGCTCCCAAAGCATGAGCGGTGGCCGCTATGTAAAGCATCAAATGCCTACCAGGCACAAGAGGAACTAAAATAGGTGAGGAAGTGAGATATCTCTTGAGGTCATCAAAATATTTTTGACATTCAGAATCCCATCGAAAAACTACATCCTTTTTAAGGAGCCTAAGGAAAGGCTGACACTTATCGGCTAACTGGGTAATAAATCGATGAATAGACTACAACTTACCTTGTAGACTACGTAGTTTAGTCAGGGTGCAGGGAGGAGGCATATTGATGATAGCTGCTATCTTAGCAGGGTCCACTTCAATGCCTCACCTAGAAACTATGAATCCTAGCAACTTGCCAGATGTGACTCCAAACACACACTTAGCGGGTTTAAGATGAACCTTGTATTATCGAAGCCTTTCAAAAATTTACCTTAAATCATGGACATGATCCTTTCGTTCTAGTGAACAAGCCAAAAGGTCATCCACATAATCCTAGAGAATATCATGCATCATGTCATGGAAAATATAAGTCATGGCCCATTGATAAGTAGCTCCTGCATTCTTCAAGCCAAAAGGCATGACTTTCCAGCAGAAGGTACCCCATGGAGTAGTGAATGCTATCTTGGCTTGGTCCTCAGGGGCAATCATGATCTGATTGTAACCTGAAAAACCATCCATGAGCGAAAGCATCCCACATTTGGTAGTGAAATCTACAATCTGGTCTATGTTGGGCAAGGGAAAATCATCCTTGGGACATGCTAAATTAATGTCCCAAAATTTGGTACATACTCTAATTGTTCCCTCTTTCTTAGCTACAGGAATGATATTGGAGATCCAATCAGAATAGTCGATAGCTTTTATAAATTTGATGTCAAGGAGTTTTTGGAGCTCTTCCTTGACTGAGAGGGTGACCTTCGGATGCATCTTCTAAAGTTTCTGCTTAACAGGCTTAGCACTAGGCTTAACTACCAAATGATGCATGACAAGGGAGGGATCAAGCCCTGGCATGTCAACATATGACCAAGCAAAAATATCTTGATATTATTTTAATAAATTGGTCAATTGCTCCTACTCATCCATGGTCAGGGCTTTGCCCCTTTGCTTAAGGATTCTAGGGGCTTCCTCAGAACCTATGTTCACATCTATGGTCTCCTCAATAAGGATGGAAAAATCATCCTCAAGAGGAGGTAGGGTAGGAATCACTCCTAATTTCTCAAGGTCCTCGGGAGACATAGAACCAAAGTCCACTTGAGAATTAGAAGACTCAACCTACGCTACACAAGGGATAGACCCATCAAAGCAGATGTTATTCTGAGATAAAGCCTCATCTGTAACATGCAACTCTGGGGTTAAGACCACAGGAGAGGGTGGACCCTCATCCTCAACACTCCACTCTAAACCTTGATGAGATTCATCAAATAGAAGCTCTAGACAAGAAGAGTCATCTTGATCTTGTGATGAGATATTAGTAGAAGGTTCCTTAGAGGAAGGTTGTGATGAATGGATTTGGGCCAAATCCTCTGGTGAGAAAAATTCAAATGGACGAGGATCACCCATGATAGAAATGATTTTATTTTCAAATTTGAATTTTACACATTGATGAAAAGTGGAAGGGATGACCCTCATTGCATGAATCCAAGGTCACCCAAGAAGCAGATTAAAATATGTGGGACAAGACACCACATAAAACATTGTACTTAGAATTTTGGGTCCAACTCTAAGGGGAAGTGATATTATACCACAAGCTTCTTGGGACTCATTATTGAAAGTTTTAATGATATCATCGGATGCAATTAAATCTTTCTTTTCCAATCCAAATTTTTGAAAGAAATGATATGTGCATATATTAAGAGAAGAACCATTGTCAATCATGACCCTTTTAATGAGAGTATCTCCAATGAAGGTAGTGATATAGAGAGATGAATCTTCTTGCAGGTCTAGGAAAGAAATATCAACATCCGAGAAGGTAATATGGGGAGTCCCAAGAGAACTTACAATATTTGTCATATCACTAGGGGAAATATCTGGAGGTACTGGTTGTTGTTTTAGGACATTTATCATAGCTTCCTCATGGGCATGAGAATTCTGTAAAAGCTCTAAGAGAGAAACATTTGCTGAAACACTCATCTCCTATTGAGATCATTGAATCTGTTGATTCTGTATTGACTTTTCTGAAGTAGTTGTTATCATACCAACCATGTTATTATCATATTGATGTGGCACATTCTTATAGGACACTTGGTTAGTTGTTTGTTTGATCCTATTATGATTTTGCTGACTGTTGGAAGACTAAAAATTGCTAGTATCAATATGCCCTGCATCAATTAAATCTTGAACCACATGCTTTAACCTTTTACAAGAATTTGTCCAATGTCCTTCTACTCTATGATATGCACAATGTCGATCTACCTTATACCAATGAGTTGTAGTATCTGGTTGTCTCATAGGAGGTAATTCAATTAACTTAGCTTCTAGAAGTTGCTTCAAAACTACTTCCATAGACATGTTAAGCCTTGTAAAATTCCTTTGAGGAGGTTTTTGAAGTACTATCTTTTGTAGGCTATTAGTGACATTATTAACAGGCCTACTACTATCGCTCCCCGTATGCTTATTCTTATGTTGGGATTCAGTGGGCCTTTCTTTTCTAACCTTAAGTTGACCTCTTTTAATAAGGGCTTGTTCCACTTTCCTTGCCAACTCAATTGCTTGATCAAGAGATGTGACAGTAGTAGTCTCTAAGGCATAAGATATTTGTTCTTGTAGATTGTCAATAAATATATCAAGCATATATTTCTGAGATACATGATGTCTTAACCGACCCACTAAACTTCTCCAACGAGCTAAAAATTCTGAAAAACTTTCTTCTTTGTTTTGTTTCAAATTATAAAGATCTTTCATCGATACTTCTTTCTCAATGTATGCACTAAATTGATGAACAAATAATTCTGCTGTCTCTCCAAAAATCTTTAAAGAATAATTGGGCAACCGATAATACCATTCTAATGCCATGCCAACAAGACTTTTTGGAAAAGTTTTCAATAATAACATGTCATCATAAATGAGATCATGGCAAGCTATTTTGAATCTTCTTAAATGCTCTATTGGATCTTTTGTCCCTTTATAAATTGGTAAAACTAGCATAGGAAAATGCTTTGGATAAGGCCTAGCAGCAACAATAGGATCCAATGGTTGATTACACATCTCCTTATAACTGTAAGTGAAACCTGAAGGTTGAATCATATCCATTTTTGAAGCCAACTGTTTTACCACATTTGTCAAATTTTGTACTTCTGGATCACTATTGTGTATATTCCCCAAATTCCTTTGATTCAAGTTGGACATATGAAGGTTATTGTTATATGTGGTGCCTTGTGAGAATGGAAAACTAACTTGTGGTGGAACAGAAGCAATAGTATTGATATTAGAATATTGAGGAGGAAATTGAAAACCATTTTGTGTGCCACTACTAATTGGAGGAACTAGTGGATTCCATCCAATACTAGTGGTTACAGTAGTGGCATAAGTTGGTTGATGATTTTGATTACTATGATTCAAAGATTCATTCAAGGGATTATCCTGAAATGAGGTATCCTTTTCAAGTAATGCTTCTTCCTCTAAGGCTAGATCCAATGCATGTTTATGATATTTGTAAAAGGTCCATACATGGTCAAAATATTTAAAGATGAGGTTCCCATTGGGTCCCTGAATAGGATCAAGATGATTATCAGCCTCTTCTTCTTCTAGGTTATGGTTTTCTCTATCAATTTGATCATTCTCATGGAGAATCTCATCAAACCTAAGGAATCTTCATCCATCCCCAAGGCCAGAAGCCATTAGGAAAAGGAAGAAGACAAGGAGAAGAACTAAGACCAAAGAAAAACACACACTAACACAAGGAAATTATCTCTTTAAATATTTGGCACACAATTTTAATGATATTGATTAATATTTTATAAGGAAGGAGGTGTTCACGTCGGGTTCACCAAATATGTAGAGGGGGAAAACCGCCCTACCACGTATAATTCCCAAAAAGGCTGGATCCGCAAGAGAGAAGCCTTATGGGGTGAACCATGGGGGCTATGTTGTTCTCTACACTCGGTGCTAGGGGAGGAAGGGTTCACCAGGAATGGTTTAAGGACTCGCTCCAAGTCCTTAGGATATTCAAGAATATTTGATGTATTCAGTTTCAAGCAATCACCTAAGTTTGGCCTTTCTAGATCTATGCTATGAAAGATAAAGGACAATGCAAAAATATAGAATGCAAGAATACAAGAGCTAACCCTAGAATGATTCTTTCTTTGAATGCTTTCTAACCTAGGGTTTTAGATAAAAAATATTTAAGCAAGGGCTCAAGAAATAATGCACAAACATAATTAACCCTAGATGCACACTATATGATGTTGTCTTTTAAATGCCTAGTAATTTTTTTTGTTGGTTTACAACCAATATAAAGAACAGATCAACAAAGCCTAAAGACTAATCAGAACACTTAGCTTATCTGGTGGTTGATCCTTGCTTTTGCTACCTCTTGTCCAATGATATCAATAATACCTGATCCTGCAAGATAACTTAGAAACACTTGAAAATAGGATTAGCATTAGGGGGCCTACTTAGGCCACTATATAATAATGCTTGGAGGCATAGCAGTCAAGCCCCCTAGGTCCTTTAGATGACCTTTGAAAATATAAGCAAAAATTGACCTTTGGATATTTAATCATAAAATAGTAATACAATAGAGTAGAAACAAAAAACAAAATATGCCAATATGATCTAGATGCAGTTTAAGACCTAATCATGCAATTATCTTCAGCAAGTTACCCCCAGTTTGTCTCTGGGTGAAATCGTGCCTCGTAGAGAGCAAGTGCGATGACATAGTAAGCAAAGTCACGCCCCATTGGGATCGAGCGTGATTTCACTCCTACGTGTAGAAGACCCTAACTTTGGATCTATGAAGTCACGCCTCGATGATACTGAGTGATTTCACCTATGATGCGAGAAAAATAAAAATAAATGCGAAATGAAGTGCAAAAACATAAAACTTAAAATAAGAAACCTGATGGATGATGCAGAGGTAGATAGAAAGGGTGAGATCTCCAGGTAGTTAATCTCTCCTCCTGGACTACGACACGGATCCACCAGATCAAATAGCAATCAGACCAATGCAGTAGAAGACCAAATCTAAAATTTGCACTTTGGGGTTAGCTTGTAGAAGAGAAAAGGAAGCAGATAGAAAATAACTTGCAAGCGTGTTAGAATAACCAAGCGTGTCTTAGAAATCATAAGAGCATAAGATCGATCGTGTATGTGTGTAAAATGTGAGATCATCCCTCCTTTTATAGGTAATATTAAAGGTGAAAAGAGTAAGAAAACCTTGAGAAAGTCGATGCCAAACACGCTAAAGAGAAAAATTAGGGTTTCTAAGGAAGAAACCCTAAAAACATGAAATCACACCCCGTCTTGACAGGTCACAATTTTGCTTTCGCGAACTTGCACCCCATATTGACCGAGCACGATTTTTCTTAGAAGGGAAAAAAAGGTAGGGCAAGGGGAAAGAGGCTCATCCCTTGCCTTAGGTAGGGGTTAGGGACCTCTTAGAGGGCTCTAGGAAGATTTCCCACTAAAAGTGGGTCAATTTTCCGTGTCTACAGGTGTGTTGGGTGAGAATCGGTAGTACTTATGCTCCCTAACCAAATATAGGTTTCATATCCATATCTCGATGGGTATATAGCCTGGATTTCATTACTGGGTTTATCGCTACAAGTGTATAGGTAAAAACCTTAAACAATCTAAGAATTACATCAACTACATCAAACATGATAAGAGTTCATATTGTATTCACAACAAATCAAAACACACGAAACAGGTTGTAGGAAACACAAGAAAAACTTAAAATAGATAAACACCCTATTTACTTTGTTTGTCTTAAAATTTACACAAGATATAAATTCATATAGTTATAGTCACTACATGGGGCCATCCTCGATCTATGACCAAGGTGGCACTTAATTCACCATAGGGCCCAGATCGCCCTAGAGGCAACACACCTGCCCATAACATACCCGATCAAACTTTGGGTAGTATCAGAGGAGACAACACCACTCATGGTAGATCTCACCAAGAAACCTTACCCAAGAGAACCAAAATTATATCTATTCATGATCTAGATGAGATCATTTCCAGATCTACTTCATATCATCACATTGAGAGATCAAATTTTCCCAATAACAAGCGAGGTAAAGGGATTGTGACCATTCACATGTCCATCATAACGCCAAATCCTTTCAAGCATGGAGGGTGTCATTTATCCTACTGTAGTATTAACAAAGGAGATATGCCTATGGACCAACCATGGAAGACCCATCACATTGACTTCTTAGATCAAGGTGCTGGAAGATCAGAACATAGGACATTTGAGAATGGAAGCATATATCATGATTGTAATCCTTGAAGATCCACTAGATCCACTGAAGAATACATCGTGGAAGAGGGAACTAAAACCCAGTTGCATCCTATTTTTACCTGTGGTGAGCATTCCAAGTGAACACATGACACGCCCACAACATCCTTACATGAGGATCATACCCCTAGGGAAGAGCTTAATGTCAATGCAACCTCGAGGAATCGAGGGAAGCGAGTTGCCAACCTAGTTACGTAATTCAATGTAAATAAAACTCCATGCACAGAGTTATGAATCCAAAGGTCTCATACAAAAAACCAATTCAATTGGCTACCTAGGTCAGACATAGTTCGAAGATAATAGATTATCTAAGATCAATTGGAGGATTTGCGTGTCGAATGTGAGCATTTGGAGAATCTAGAACGAGAAAATGCAAAACAAAAGTGGTTGCAACAACAATGGTTATATGAAAACTACCTAGAATAACAATGCCTCCTTGATCAAAAGGAGTGATAAGAGCAATCAAATATATTAGCTCAAGCTGACCTACCTCCAACTAGTGAGTATAGATAGCAACATAATGTAAGGTATGCTACATCGCACCCTGAGCTTCACACTAGACAAGTAGAGCACCACTCTTATCGTACTTCACATCATGCATCCAGGCAACAATAGTGTTCATCGCTAAATCCACCTGATCATGATCAGTACCAAATATTAGAGTCAAATGATCAAGATCAATAATATCTTAAACCATCCTTGATAGACATGGTCGATGAATACAACCTAAATATCGAAGGAACTTACCCTTGATTGCACCCTGAAGATATCTTCGGGAGGAAGAGATTATCTCTTCTCAAGCTTATAAAGTGCTTACCAAGAGAGTCAAATCTCGAGAAACAAGATACGACTTGTCAAAATCTTGCCTTAAGAAAAAATTATAATCAACCCTTGTGTCCATCAATACCAAGCCCTGTTTATCCTAAACATGTCGAAATACCTAGATTGGCTAAGTTTAAAGCTGATGAAGATGCATAGTAACACATAACAAGCTTTATGAATGCTTGTTTCCAACTATAACACGATGATGCTTTGCTATTAGAACTTTCATGATCACCCTTTCGGGCATAGTATTCGAATGGTATAACCAACTACCGAGGCATAACATCACTAGCTTTGAGCAGTTGGTGAATGCTTTTCTTGAATGCTTCTCATTTGGCATCAAGAAAAAGACTAATCTATCTGATATAGATAATTTACAACAATATGATGATGAGCTGATCATAAATTATGGGAATAGATGGAGAAAAATAATGGTACAATTACCATTCTTAATTCCCACCACAAGAACTCACTCGAATGTTTGCGAAAAGTTATGCAAAACATATATCGTTATTGCTTCAACTACAACAATATACGACATTTGAGGAGTCTTTGACTCAAGCCAAAGTAAATGAAGATATAAAATTACAAGGACACCTACAGCTTTGAACCAAGAAAGAGCGGAATAAAAAGAACATGTGAAATCAACAATATCAGGGTAAACCTGCACCTATCAACCAAGTCGTGTTGACTAGTCCTAAAGACAAGAGCCAACAACAATAGAACTATTAGGATCAACCTCCTCCTGCGCATTACAACCAACGCAATAGGAACTAAGGTAAGGACAAATAGAAACATCCACCTCATAATTATATGCCATTTCCTAAATATTTGGCATCCCTTTTTAACTGCCTATGCAAGGCGAAGGCTCTAACCTTGCCCAAGATATGCACCTTGGATTCTAATCGTCGCAAGCCTAAGGGGCATAGGGAAGATCTATATTGTGTTTATCATTAATAGAATGACCATGATATCCAAGATTATATTGTAATCAAGAATTTAGTGCAAAATATGTTGGATAAGAATAAATTGCAAATAGATAGCCCCTTAGCTATCTATAATCAAAATATTAACATATTCAAATACCCTCTTCCTAAGCATAGGGTCCAAAACAATTAAGTTGAGCACGTAAATGAAGTGCACATAGCCCCACTTGATGAGGGCTTTATCGGTATGATCAATACTACAGTAGGAAGCAAAAGATGCCTTGTGTATCGCTCCAAATTTTTTGCATCCTTACCTTCAGGCTATTGGATCCGTGCCCGGAAGGAGGATGGGAAAAGGATGTCGCGGTACCTCGGACTGAGAGGACTTTGCGAAGGTCCCGCCTCTCAAGGGAGGTGTATTTTGATGATTTTTCGACGGATGGTGGGTTCACCAGGAAACATTTAAGGGCAGTTTCCACGCCTAGGTTTGGAATGTGTTTTAATGTGTTCGTTTTTAACTTTAAGCATTCATATCCTAGGTTTGGCCAAATGAATCTAGATTAATCTACATGAAAATGCAAATTCAATGAGTACAAAAAATAGATTTAAAGACATAAAACAGAGAATTTACAGAATACAAATGAGGAATACCTGATCCGGATGTCTGGTGATGATTCTGATGTTTGAAGCAGTCAGGATCGTCTGGAATTCGACAGAATCGTCTGAGATCTGACAGAATCATCTGAGATCTGACAGAATCGTCTGAGATCTGACGAATTCGTCAGACGAATTCGTCAGAGACCTGCAAGCAAAAAAATAGATACAAAATACAACGAATACTATTGTGCTAACAGAGGGAAACAACACCAAATGAATGTATGAATATTGAATAATAGTTATGAACAGAAATTCAAGCAAATTACGATATTCTAATGACAAATCATGATCTTAGTATGCAATCTAAGCTAAATGGGTGAACTCCAAATGCAAAATAACATAAACACTGAATAAACTATCTAATTTGCAGAATAAAACAACAGAGAAAAGGTTGAGAAATGCAAACTTCAGGCACTGATTGCCTCAATATGGACTGCAGTCGAGATCGTCTCGCATCAGTACGAAATCGCCTCGAATTCGACAGGTTCGCCTCCGATCTGAACAGGTTCGTCGGCGACGATGTGTGTTGGCTCCGGCTGAAAAATAGTGATGTACCTGCAACAAAATTGGTATGGGACCAGTGCAAATGAAAAATTGGGATGGTTCAACGTAGATGGAGTTAAATTGCAGAGAATTTCAGCCAGGGGGTGCTAAGGGAATAGCTTAGGATTAAATAGGCTTAGGGGAGTAGTTAGGAGGTTGGAGATCATCCCAATTTGGGAGATCTCCAACGGGGGAGGGTCCCTAACGGCGCAGACACGCTTCTGCCCGGATTGGAGACCCGTTGGAACAGAAGCTAATTTTGCAAAATCAGTTTTGCGACAAGATCGTCTGGACGTCCTAGTCCAGACGAAATCGTCAGATCTGGGGCGATATCGTCTGATCGGCGACGATATCGTCAAACGGTCAAAACAACCTCTAAAAATGGCACGAAAAAGGGGAAACGGATTACCGGCGGTTAACGGGCGGTTTGGGAGGTTAAATTTGAATTTTAAATTATTTACTAAGGTGAATGTAATTATTGTAATTTTACTTGCGCCAATTTTAGGGTGCTACATTTTGCCCCCTCTTTAGCGAATTTTTCGAAGAAAATGCGTTAAAGATGAGTTCTTCTCGATCTACGAGAAAGCAAAAATTATTCCCATTTTTAGGCGACGATTCTTGGTCGAATCGTACGACGACTTACTATGGTGCCCCCTCCGTGTTTTTACCCAAATCGAACGTTTGAGGTAAAAACGCGAAAAAGCAAAAAATTATTTTTGAATAAAATTAAGAAAAATAGGGTAAAACCCTAATTCATTTTTATTGTTCATTTTCTGGTTTTTAGAGCTCTGAAGCAAAAATGGTGGAGACGACGCACAGATCGACAGAGGTCCGACGCGGTCTACGGGTAAGAGTCTAGACTTAACTAGGATGCTTTAATTTAATTTTACATGCTTTGTAGGTAATTTTTAGATGATTTTTGAGCATCGCGGCCGTTTTTGGGCCGTCGACGTCGTCGGGACGAAATCGTCCCGATTTCGATGAAATCGTCTCAATTTCGACAATTTCGCCCAAGGGCGAAATCGTCGAAAGGGGGACGATTTCGTCAAATTAGAGACGATTTCGGCTTGCGAAATCGGAGACGATTATGCTCAAATTTGGGACGATATCGTCCAATAGTGGGCGATATCATCAATTGCATAAAATTGAATTTTAACTTGCATTATTAATTACTTGAATTGTTTATTAATGATTGTTTATTGTTTTGTTGTTTATGTTTGCAGAGAGGATTACTAAAGAGCAGGGAATGGAAGTATGGAGGGTTGAGAGATGACTTGGCCGCTCTCACACAGGCAGAGCGAGATCAGCTGGCACAGGCCGGCTTGCAGCATGTGGCGGAGATGCCACAAGTATCCACAGATATGGGGCTTCTAACAGCCCTAGCAGAGAGGTGGTATCCGGGGTCTTCATGTTTTTGGCTACCTACAGGGGAGATGACTCCCACTTTAGAGGATGTATGGAGGATTCTGAGAATCCCCATACAAGGACGGTTGATTACTCCTACGGCCAATCAGGGCCATGCTATGGGACGACTGTGTGGTGACCCGAGCTTCGCCCTGGAGAAGGGCGGAGTTAATATCGAGGCACTACGCCAGATGCCTGGGGCATCTAGACTCACACGGGTACTAGCTGGAGTAGTTGGTGGACTTTTGCTGTGCCACCAGAGCGGGTGCAGGGTGCCGTGGATGCTCGTAGATGTGATCTACGATATGCGGGATCACGGCTACAGATTCTCTTAGGGCAGTTTTGTTCTATGCCGATTGTACAGGATCCTGTATGGGGTCGTGTACAAGGGCGGCCGATGTCTGGTCATGACATCGCTCTTACAGGTTTGGTGCTGGGAGCACATTGCAGTGCGGAGGCCGGTAGGGCTTCCTCTGACAGGGGTAGACGGGGAGAGGCCTCGAGTCTTCTACTGGTGGCTCCGGAGAGGGGCACAGCGACGGATAGACCTCCCTATGTCCCGGAGGCTATTGGATGACTTAGTCCCAGACCAGATCACCTGGAGGCCATGGAGGGAGCATCCAGGGTGGGCCGAGGATGGACAGGAGTTGGCTCGCGTCAGGCGAGTCTGCTGGCTATGGATGGAGAGAGGAGAGGTGGAGCTCCACCGCTATGACCAAGTTTTGAGGCAGTTCGGTCTACAGCAGGGGATCCCATCTCTGAGGGATTACGAGTTTTCTCGGACTGTCCGGGATAACACCATGGTTAGCGGGGCTCCCGACATGCAGCGGTTCTGGAGCCAGGACACGGATGATGCCCCCATCCAGCCAGTGGATGGGGACGACGCGAGGGTAGCCGATGGCTACGATGCCTGGTACGTAGGCATCCGCCCTCCTCGGATGACGAGGGCACAGGGTCTGATCCACGCGGTTGTGCATCGGATAGGGAGGCGGTGCCAGGCGGATGGAGGCAGCCCAGGGTCACGACGGGAGAGAGGCGAGGAGGCCACGAGGCACAGGAGAGGCCGACGAGAGGGAGAGGAGGGAGGCGAGACCCCCATCTCCATAGAGGGAGAGGCCACCATCGCCCGATAAGGGCAAGGGTGTCGACACAGGAGAGAGTAGCGAGATGGCTACTCTCCGAGCGGAGAGAGATCATCTCCAAGCCCAGGTGTAGACTCTACAGGATGAGGCTGCACGCCACCGAGCTGAGGTGTCACAGCTACGGGACGAGATTGCACGCCTCAGGGCACGGGGCGGAGGGGCGAGCTCTGGAGAGCTGACACGGGCTATCGCCCAGCTGACATTCTATCAGACATTGTACTATCACCGCTGGTGCCAGAGGCAGATAGACTACCCCTGCCGACCAACATTGCAGATCCGATCAGGATCGGGTCATCGAGGACCACGTCCCGGTCGAGGACTAGGACTACACAGACGGCGATGGGGCCACCTCGTCCACCTCAGGGCGGGGGAGGAGATGAGGCGGAGAGCTCGAGGGGCTCTCGAGGCTAGAGGGCTGCACTGACATTGTATTATATGATTATTATTTTTTTGATAGAGGATTGAGTATGCCGAGGTACAGATTGTGGCATACCAATCCAGATTTGATGATGTATATATGTTGTTGATATATATATGATATATTTTTGATCATATGACTTGTATTATGTGTATGCTTATGATGCTTTTATGTTTGATTGATTGATTTGATAATTGGATGTAATTATGTCGTTGGAAATATTATAATTTGAATGTCATGCTTGTAATATTTTAAATGAAATAATCTGATGTAACAAATTGGTTGTTTGTAATGAAATGTGATAAAAATAAAAATAAAAAGAGACTTCTAACAATAATTTCAAAGGACATTGTCGCTATTATAGACCATTTCATGGAGTCGCTGCTCACTCGGTCGTCAAGCTAGTCCCATTTATAGAAATATTGTTAAAAGTAAAAGAGTGCTTAAGAGACTGTCTTAAGACTTTGGTGCAATAGTGCAAATGATGATGATGATGATGGTTTGTTTTCAGATTTTCATGAAAAATAGTATGCATGAAATAATGTTTAAAATGATTTTTGCTAGGCATAAATTCCTAAGTGTGATAAAATTTTTGGATAATTCTTTAGGAATTATACCATCATTGCAAAATTGAAGGTTGACATAATGACATGAAATAATGAAAATGGGTTTGCTTTTTAAAAGCATAATTTGTGTAACATAATGAATTAAGTCATATGGTTTTCATGATTTTTAATAAATGGGGAATAAAAATTGTTACAATGGTTTGCGCTAGGCATAGAATATGTAGGTATAGACTTATACCATCATCGCGAAAATCCAAAAAAAAGGGATAGTTTTATTGCATGGTTGATTTTTGATGAACAGAAAAATATGAAAATGAGGACTTGCGCTAGGCATAAAATTCCAATTTTGGTTTTGGAACTATACCATCGTCGCGAAAGTCAACCAGATATATATGTATATGTTTGATTGTATAGTTTGAAAGAAATTTTTGATTTTTCTATTATATAGTTGTCTTTATGGTAAACAATTGTACTTGATTTATTCCAAACAAGTTGCAAAAATAATATTTCAAAGTATTTTGAAGACAAAAGTTAGATTTATAAGGAATCCCATGTGCATATGTGAATTCATTTCCAATCTTGACTTATCATAATGATACACAAAATCTCTCAAATACAAATGTGTGTGCAATTGCATTGTTCATTTACGAGTTTTGAGCAAGATAATATGATACAAGTGATTTGAAGAAACCAAATAAGTGTTCATTAACCATGATGTAGATGCATATAACCATACTAGACTACTATGTAGGTCGGATTATCAAGAGCTAGCTAATCCATAAGCGGACATAGGTCCGTACAAAAGAAGGTCGCTAATGTGACGGACATATCACCACGCTAGGAGTTACCCAAGGCCAAGCGGGTTGGGCACAAACCACCTGTTATGGGGCTTACCTCACGAGTTTCCGAATAATTGAGAATTCCAGGGATTCAAGCTCATCAACCCTTCTTTTCTTTTCAAAGGGTAGGGAAAGGGATTTTATTGCTTTCTTGCTTTTGCTTTCTTTTGTATTTTTTGCTTGATAATGCTTGGAACATTGCTGTAATGATATAAAATAACATTTTTCTTTTCTCTTTTTTCTTGAACTTTTCTTTTCTTTTTCTTTGCTAGGGATACTTGCTCGGATTAGCTGTAGAGCAAGGGATTTTTATTCTGGGTAGGGGTGAGCTTGTCCTTTTGCCAATTCTCAAAGATTCTAGACCATGTGCATGATAGGATAGCGGGGGAAACTTTTCGCTCAAGAAATCACTTCTACTATGTAGCAAAACATGGAAATTACAAATATAATCATTTTATTGTGAAAAGATGTGCTTGGTTTAAGTAAATAACAAGATCAATTCTCTATGCTCAAACTTTATTTAATTGAATTTTGTGGACTTTGATATAAGAGAGATTAGTAATCATGCGAGATAAAATCAAGATATTTATTGTTGTGAGTGTGCAAGTGAGGGATTCCAAATAAATGCTAATTTATCCAAAATAATTTGAAACATATAACTGCAATAATTGTAAGAAAATATATATAAATATTTTTGAGAAGTTTTGAGAATGTTGACTCTCTCTTTCTTCTTTATTTTGTTTTGGTTTCGAAAGAGTCAAGCATATTGTTGTTTTTATATTTTTATCATTATTTTGATTTTTGGTTTTATTTTTGTTTTTGAGCAAAAAATTTAACAAGTGCCATAAATAAATGCAATAAATAGTTTTGAAGATTTTTGATGATTATGAATATTTTTGATGTTTTTGGATTTTTATAAATTTGAAAGAAATATAAGATAAAGATTTTGAAATATTTTAAACAATTATATACATGGATGAAATGACCAAATTTATGCATAGTAACGTTTAAGATGCAAAATATTCATGGGTTCTTTAAGTTCTTTACCATCTAAGGTAGATAATTTGTATGCTCCTCGATTCAAATTTAGCAAGTAATAATGTATGGTCCAAGCCAGTTGGGCTCAAATTTACCTTTAAGGTCCTTAGTTGCATTAGTATTTTTTTGAAGATTTTGAGGATTTTGATTTTTTTGTATTTTGATTTTAATTTATGAATTGAAATTGGTGGTATATACAAGATGATCTATATACACTATACAAGGTTATTTGAGTATAGCATGTCTAAGGTTGCTTCAAAATCAAAGGAGGTTTTGAAGGATAATCTGGTTGAGGTGAAGGTAAGAATAGAAGGTGATGAATAAAAGGTAGTGATAACAAAAGCTTTGTTATAATGTAGAATAATGTAGCAAAAGATTTGACTTTTATATGTGGAAAATTGATCATGTTACAAAATAAAATGTAAGAAGGATAAGAAAGTTCTTCATTCTTATCACTATATTCCAAGTCTTGATAAGATGGAGAGAGCATATGTGAAAGATATACATGGATGTTATTTGGTAAACAAGGATGATCATATATGGATGAAGAAAAGTGATGGATAGAAGATAATTGTGATAATAGAGAATGTATAGAACTTGATGTTTCAACCGTTAAATATTCTTCAAATGGTGTTGGGTCACCATGTATGGTAACAATTTTATTTGCAAGTTCAAACTTCAAACATTGGTGAAGAGTGGAAGGGACAACCCTCATCGTATGAATCCAAGGATTCTGGAGAAGTAGGTTGTAAGGTGAAGGACAATATCCTACATAGAATAAAGTATCCAGGATCTTGGATCCAATATTAAGGGAAAAATTATAGTACCTTGAGCTTCTTGAATTTCATTGTTAAAAGATTTTATAATAACATTTGATTCATTAAGATCTTCTTCCTTTGATTTGAGTTTTTGGAATAATTGATAAGTGCATAAATTAAGAGAGGAGTCATTATCTACCATGATAGTTTTAACATGTGTTTCTTTACTAGATCTTGTAATGTAAAGATAGGAGTCTTCTTGTGGAGTAGAGGAAGGAATCTCCTCATCATAGAATGAAATATGGTTAACCTCAAGAGGGTTTACACCATTAATTATGTTCTTAGAGAAAATATGATGAGGAACAAATTGTTGGCTAGGTATTTTGAACAAAATTTCCTTGTGATAAATTTGTAATACTTCTAAAAGGGATATCTTTGCTTGAGGATTAATCACTTGTTGTTGGCTATCAAAGTGGATTTCAGATTGAGATTTTGATTCTAAAGATGAGCTTTCTATGCTTACATTCCATTTTGGATCATTCTCTAGAGCCAAAGATAGTTTTGAAGGTTGGTCAAATGAGGAATCCATATCTTGAATATCGGATTGAGTTGATTGAACTTGAGGTTGCTCATTTGTAGTTTTTGTTACAATATTAATAATATCATCATGATGGGACACATTAACATGCAATATTTGATTGGTTTCTTGTTGTTGATAATTGAATAGGGGTTCTTGGGAGATCCCCATGTCTTGATTGATTATTGGTATTTGTTGTGTAGGAGTTTGATTGTTTACTGGAGATTTATAATCAGTTGTAGATTGTAATTCCTTTATATTAAAAAGACCCTTATCAATCAAATCTTGAATTGCACATCTTAAATCTTTACAATTTTGTGTCATATGTCCATCTACTCTATGATATTCACAATGTAGCTCAGGTTTAAACCAATCTGATGTGGTATCAGAGTTGTCTTATGGAAGGGAGTTCAATCTTATTTGTATCAAGTAAATACTTGAGAATTATATCCATTGGTTGATTGAGCTTAGTAAATTTACGTGATGAAGGTTTTTGAGAGGTTTTTGATAAATGCCTTAGGAATTTCGTCATAAAAGGACCTAATGGTTTCTCACCTCTACTTTCTTTATTATGGGTAGAATGATGATAGGAAGATTGCGAAGTATGAGGTGAGTGCATGGTAGAATTGGAAGAATAAGTATTTTCTTGTTGAAATGGATGTGTTGTATTGAAAGAAGAATATTGAAAAGGTGGAGGAGGATTATATGTGGATTGATAGACATAATATGGATATATGGGAGAATAGATAATATCGTTATGAAGAGGATTGGCAAAGGGATTGTCTTGTTGGGTTATGGATGAAAAATGAGAAAAGTGTGATGGAGGTGATGTTGAATAGGGATGAGGTTGGTCATAATCAACAAATGTATTTGGCTGAATTCTTCCAACATTACTGATGGGCTCATATTGATTTGAGTAAAAACTCATGGTTTCTTTAGTACTTCTAAAAGTAATATTTAACATCTACTATTTAGAATTGAATCTAAAACATACAAACTTGAAATGATGATTTTGTTTTTTTTTTTTTTTGTTTTTGTTTTCAAAAGGTTTACAATGCATTCACGTCGGGTTCACCAAAATGTATCGCTCCAAATTTTTTGCATCCTTACCTTCAGGCTATTGGATCCGTGCCCGGAAGGAGGATGGGAAAAGGATGTCATGGTACCTCGGACTGAGAGGACTTTGCGAAGGTCCCGCCTCTCAAGGGAGGTGTATTTTGATGATTTTTTGATGGATGGTGGGTTCACCAGGAAACATTTAAGGGCAGTTTCCACGCCTAGGTTTGGAATGTGTTTTAATGTGTTCATTTTTAACTTTAAGCATTCATATCCTAGGTTTGGCCAAATGAATCTAGATTAATCTACATGAAAATGCAAATTCAATGAGTACAGAAAATAGATTTAAAGACATAAAATAGAGAATTTACAGAATACAAATGAGGAATACCTGATCCGGATGTCTGGTGATGATTCTGATGTTTGAAGCAGTCGAGATCGTCTGGAATTCGACAGAATCGTCTGAGATCTGACAGAATCGTCTGAGATCTGACGAATTCGTCAGAGACCTACAAGCAGAAAAATAGATACAAAATACAACGAATACTACTGTGCTAACAGAGGGAAACAACACCAAATGACTGTATGAATACTGAATAATAGTTATGAACAGAAATTCAAGCAAATTACGATATTCTAATGACAAATCATGATCTTAGTATGCAATCTAAGCTAAATGGGTGAACTCCAAATGCAAAATAACATAAACACTGAATAAACTATCTAATTTGCGAGAATAAAACAACAGAGAAAAGGTTGAGAAATGCAAACTTCAGGCACTGATTGCCTCAATATGGACTGCAATCGAGATCGTCTCGCATCAATACGAAATCGCCTCGAATTCGACAAGTTCGCCTCCGATCTGAACAGGTTCGTCGACGACGATGTGTGCTGGCTCCGACTGAAAAACAGTGATGTACCTGCAACAAAATTGGTATGGGACCAGTGCAAATGAAAAATTGGGATGGTTCAACGTAGATGGAGTTAAATTGCAGAGAATTTCAGCCAGGGGGGTGCTAAGGGAATAGCTTAGGATTAAATAGGCTTAGGGGAGTAGTTAGGAGGTTGGAGATCATCCCAATTTGGGAGATCTCCAACGGGGGAGGGTCCCTAACGGCGCAGACACGCTTCTGCCCGGATTGGAGACCCGTTGGAACAGAAGCTAACTTTGCAAAATCGGTTTTGCGACAAGATCGTCTGGACGTCCTAGTCCAGACGAAATCGTCAAATCTGGGGCGATATCGTCTGATCGGCGACGATATCGTCAAACGGTCAAAACAACCTCTAAAATTGGCACAAAAAAGGGGAAACGGATTACCCGACGGTTAACGGGCGGTTTGGGAGGTTAAATTTGAATTTTAAATTATTTACTAAGGTGAATGTAATTATTATAATTTTACTGCGCCAATTTTAGGGTGCTACACCTTGATCAGCCCAACGTACCACAAAATTCAACTAAAGCTAAAAATCTATCACGATCCTTACCAACATTGAATTCAATTCACTTACACAAAGATCCTATGATTGCCTTTCGTAGGCAAGAGATCAATCCAATCTCTATAGATGAACCCGATCTAGCACTACACATCATAGCAAACATCAATCAAATTCTATACAAGTGAATCTTGATTGACACTGAGTCATCTATCAACATCATCATGGCTGCAGCTTTGAAACATTTGAATTTGCCACCCTCACAAATTAAGGACTCAAAATTCACATTGAGAGCCTTCAATTATGCTACCTCCCCAATGATTGGCACAATAGTCCTATCTATACAGGTTGGGATAAATACAAGACCTACATTGTATCATATCCTAGGGGGTGAAAGGTAATATAACATATTGTTAGGAAGATCATGGATGAGGGATATGGAATGCGTACCTTCCATAGTGCACCAAAATCTCAAATTCATACACCAAGGACAAGTGTATGTTATCCCCAATGATCCCAAACCTTTCAAATATTACAAAGTGATCAAAGAACCACAAGAAACTTTGGCGACATACGAGCCTTAAAATGTTCACTCAAATAAAATCGTCAAACATTTGACTGAAGCTTACATCAAGAAATTGCCACCTTCTCCCATCACCAAAACCCATGGTATCACCTTACCTGATGAGGAGAATAAAAAATCAATTGACATAACTGATACAGAAGCACCTCATATAGGGGATGATCCACCCACAATTGGTCTGAAATCCAAAGCACCTTCTCATAAGTTTATGGGAATGGTCAATATCAAATCAGAAAACCGAGTGACTCTAAAGTAGTTAAACAATAAATGATGCATTCATATGTTACTACACATCAAAGGGGCCAAAACCATTAAAATTAGTCACCCTTGACTCATTTCTCATGGTGCCTTATCAAGAGCAAGTACATGTACCTCCCCCACATCAAACTAGGGGTACTCAAGCTTGCATAGTTCAATACTACAAAGTGAAACATGAATATGAACTGAGTAACAAACCAGAGCATGTGAACACCACTATCAAAGTAGATTATCAAGAAGCATCCACATTATCTCAAATGAAGGATATTGGTGATTTGCATTTACCTAAGTGTTATGTGGCACCCACTCTTTCACCTCATTCAGTTGATGATGGTGATCAAAACTTATCACTAGTAATACATCTGAGAGCCTTATCATTCTTGCTGCACATGCAATATCGCATGGCTAATATAGAGGTATGAATGGTGCAACAAAATGATATGTTGCAATTTATCATGTACTAGCTCAAGAGTTATTTAGAGCTACAAAAGCAAGCCGTATCTGAGGCCAAACCACCTCCTGTGCAACCATAGGAAAAGCATCAGCATAAGCAAGTGCCAAGTTGACCGTGCCAACAACCTAGCATGTATATGACATTAACCAAACCTGCGATATCATTTTTCAATTGATTATGTGCTACAAACATCATCACCTTGTCTAAGGTTCGACCTTTAGATCCGAATCATCCAAAATCCTAGGGATATACGAAGGATGAGTATTTTTTATACCATAGACAAAACAAACATGACATTCATGCATGTTATGATTTTAGAGACACAATATACAACATGCTCAAAAAGAGGTAACTTCGGTTTGTTAATCGACAAATGACCATAGTCAATAATTCAGACCTTGCATAGAAAAAGCAAGAAGAGCCCCTTAAGACAATAGTTGACACACCTATGGCTCAACCATGTCATCCAACCAAGCCAGTGTGGGTTGCACGTCCAAAACACCAACAACGTAATTAGACTCTGTTAAACAATCATATGTCAATCATTTTTTAGAAGCTGCAAGAAGCTAAGGTCATCAACTTACCTGACATAAACCCTCTAGACCCAAACAGAGCTAAATGTAAGGGCTATAGGGAAGATCTTTTCTATATTTATCATCGAATAGAGGGCCATGGCATTTACAACTATTATGGATTCAAGAATATGGTTCAAGACCTCATAGATAATGGGGCTTTTCCCATAGATAGTACATCCATAGTTTCTTAGCCTACCAAAATAGAGGCCACATCATCCTAGTTGCGACCCTAAGGTCAACTGCATCCTCGCAAGCCTAATAAGCCACATCATTGAGTAGTCACATTTTTTATGACTACTGTGGAGCTATTTCAAAATATCTATAAGGAAAATACATTCACATTACCAAAGATCAAGCAAAGAACACCCAAACTTGGGTCACCTGATGGAAGCCTTTATTGTATCTATCATTGGATTCATGGGCATGACATCTGCAACTGCTTTTCATTCAAGAAAGCGATAAAAAACATGATAGAATGAAATGAGTTTCGTATAGACGGTTCTCTCATTTTTCCCCACCAAGACATTGCCATCTCACAGAGGTCCGTGCCCCAATTGAGAGAGTTGATTTCTATCACTCTTTCTAAGCAGACTAACTACATTGCAATGGATAACATGCACATTGAGGGTCCTTAAGGTAGCATATCTTCCCCACCATACACATAAAGGTCAATGAAGCAAGGTGAGGATTCTAAAGGTATCATACCTTCCTCTCTTTCATTGAGTGGCACACGCACTAGGGTAACCTAAGGTAGCATAAATTCCCTCTAAAATAATTAAAAATCCAAAAGAATCATAAAATAATTAAAAATCCAAAAAATAACTAAAAAATAAAAAAATCAAAAACATTGTAAAACATCAAAAACACAAAAACATTTACATTTTGTATTGCATCACATGCATTTATTTAATTGCATTGCATTAGGTATTTTTATCCACTGCACTTGCATTAGGATAGGTTGTGTTTACAATATTACAAATGACACCACGTTTGTATACCAATCATGCATCTTTACATCATCATCATCCAACACCCCTTTGAGTAATTGTGTTTTTCAACACAACCCTTCCTTTTGCTATGAGGTATATACTAGAGTTTTTGGTCATTCAGTAATACCTAGTGATATTCTCATATTTTGTAGAAAGCTATCTTTGCTTTTGAAGATGAGGTCTATTTTTTATAGTACCTTGCATATTTCAAAATCCTATCACAATTTTAAACATTAACAATCCTAGTTTCAACAAGAAAGGATGAACACTACAAATTGGTCCTAGTCACCTTAAGAAAAAGGTTTTGACTTGCTCATCTTGTGATGCGTATGGTCTATAATGTTGATCGCTAACAAAAGGACAAGATCCACCCTACCCAAGAAATACCTTGCTTTCATACAAAATAAACAAATTTCCAAATCAAAACAAAGCAAAATAAACAATGAGTTTCATCACTAAGAAAATCCCTTGCTTAAAAAATAAACACTGATTATCATCACTAAGCATGAGAAAGTATCCCAAGAAATCAAAAGAAAAGAGGGGGGTGAAGAGCTTGAATCCCTGGAATGGGGTAGTTCTAAGCAATTTATAAATGAGCTAGCTTTAGGTGGATTGTATTACCTAGTAGTATAATCCAATTGCATCCAAACCTATGATCATGATGAACATATGGTGATCCTCATTACAATAATGGGCTGAATGAATCCCATCTGGCAATGAGGTAGTCTTATGCTTTATCTAATATATTCATTTGCACACATAGGGATAATGAATATCTTGGTATTCATAACAAATGCTTTTATATTTCAGGAGTCGTGTGTAGTCATTATACAACTTTTGATTAGTCAACTAGGGTATTTGAGTCTCACACAAAACCTCAAAAATCCCCTATAGCAACAAACCATCTCATCAAGCAATGATAATTTTCCTTACAAGGTTTTGTTTATTAAGGGGTGTTCATGAAATATGATAGATATTGGATGGATATTAGCAATGATATTTATATGGCCACTTACTATTTTGTGCATATCTTTTAAATTTACAAAAGCTTATAAGGAAATACCATACATCTCACATCATCTCATTTCACATATGGATGCTTAAATGATTAATTCTTATGATAAGAGCTATCATTTTCATTCATGATTTTTATACATTTTGTGGTGTCTTCCATTAGTTTGTAACACATATTAGATTCATTCCTTATGTGTTAAGTGATTAAAACATACAAGTTCATTTGCATTAGATCATCCTCATGTAATTAATGAATTACATTACATATCATCTATCATATCATATCAACATATATTAAATGCATAAACAATTGAAACAAATTAAACGTGCATTTAACTATCATTATTGCATATATATAAGCATACATAATAGTGCATCTATACATCTAGATCATAGCATCTAATCATACATCTATCATCTAGCTATTGCACCAATACATTGCATACATATAGCATAATCAAAGCATCACATAAGCATTGCATCCATAACTGCATCACATGAACATAAAGCAAAGACATAATACACAAAATGAACAATAAGTAAAGTATCATATATATGTGTGTCAAAATATACATAGAGGTACAAAAATGCCCGTAGGCTACAATAGTGTAGGTCCTCAGACCTTACACTAAAAAATAATACAAGCTAAATCATGGCATTTCAAGTAGGGTCTGTGCCCCTTGAGTCACCTCTACCCTTAGCTCACTCTCTACAAGGTTGTATAGAGCTAGTACCCACCGATCTCTTAGATCGTGCCCTTGACCTTTGATTGGGCCTCACTGATGACTGCCCAGACTCACTTCACTTGCTTCGATGGGAGCCCCCTACTGTAGACCGCTTTGGTAGAGTGCCACCTAGTACATCAATATGACCCTCTAGAGATATGATGTATGAAGCATCTACAACCATCTGATCCATCCTCTTATCTAGAAGTCCCTTTAGTCACCTAATATTTGCATCTACATCTACACTTGCTAGTCTTTGAGTGACTGGAGTGGATGGTGTGGCCTGAGAAATAGGAGCAACCCCTAACTATGTCCTGAGAGCATCTCTCTCAATAGTCCTAGCATACAACTATGCTTGTAGAAGATCCCTTTGTGTAGTGATCTTATCTATAATGGTCTAAGCTGAATCCACATGTGCTTTTAGAGTGGTCCTCTCCTCTACATACCCATACCATTGCCTTTACCCTGTACTAAGTTGGCTTTGTATAGTAGCAAGAGATGTATCTCATTCCATAATTTGTCTCTGAGATGTCTATAATTGTGTCTGTAAACTATGTACCTGAGCCTACAACTAGGATACCTCATCATCTAGGGCATCCTCCTACCCTTCCTCCTCATCCTATGGATCCTATACCTACTCTATAGCCTATTCCCACTCACCCTCTATCCTGTGATGCACTCATTGCCCATGAGGATCATCATTGCCACCCTCTACTACTACCTCCTCTCTAGCATGGCCTAAGCTACCACCACCCCACCATAGTCTAGATATCCACCAAGTATCATAGTTCTCTATAGTCCCTGGATCTGCTACACCTGTGTCAGCTATAGTTGAATCTACCTCAACTGAGAGCTCTGTGATATATGAAACTAGAAGTTGTATCTTCACCTTTAGGCAGTGATAGAGGATTGTCTCCTCTGGAACATCTTATCTGATGCCAAAATTTCAGGTGACCTGCCAAGAGTGGAAAGACTTCCTCACCCTCTCGTGGTGCCCAATAAGCCATCGATTATGCCTAACCTAGGTTAGGTATATAACAACCTCCTTCCATGCAGGGCAGTCTAAATAGGGTCTGTAGATGATCTGGCTAGCCTGTAATCTTGTCAAAGACCTTATGTAGTGGTCTAGGTCTCAAGTATGGGATCAACTTTGAGCCATCTCTACCTCTCATGGCCATCGTGCAACATAGTACTAATAATCTACTACTAGCACTGTTATACCTAGGGGTAGTTCCCTTGGTCGATCTATTCGAATATACTCCCACCCCCAGATCTAGAGTAGTAGGCTACAACCTACTCCCACTTGTCCCTACCACGTGATCCAATATAGCTTATCATAGAGTAGATCTAGGATTACGCTCCCCACCCATGATCAAAAGCTACCGTGTGGTTCTCTCCAATAGGTCCTGTACCATATCCAAGAGATTCCAAGGGAACCTCACTCTTGAAGTATCAAGGAGTAGCACATTACAGATAATGTGCATCAATACTACCTAGCATTGAGAGAAGATATTATCCTAATACTAGCAATCAATTGGAACTCCATCATGCTCAATATCCTCTAGTGCTGCCATCGCTCTATCTCTAAATACTCGAGTAAACACTATATCTCTAGCTATAGTCGAAGAAGACATGATAATACAACCATCGATCTCGATCCTGAATATGCGGTAGACATCCTCTATCGTCATCATAATCTCTTCTATGGGGATATGGAAGGTATTAGTCCTACTATCCCATCGATGGACCATGACTATGATATATGACTGATCCAACATCATTGTTGGCAACCTGACAATATAACTAGGCCAATCACCCCAAACCACTCCCAGTTCACATTATCTAACTGGGGTAGTAGCTGTATTAGTATATTAGTCTCTCGCACCTATTATGGCAACGTCTAATGTACATTCAAAGAGAATAATCAACCTCAAATTATAAAAATAAATAAAAAATCAGTCAAAAATTAAAATTTTTCCTAAGGTTCCCATAGCTGCCCACATCAACAATAGCCACCACGATCGTCACCAACGTCGTTAGCGGCTAACCAACAACGGTCATTTTTTGACCGTTGGGGTTTGAAACCAATCACCTACAATGAGAGCGGTCCCCATTTGGTAGATTAGGAGTTGCCATCGTCGATAGTGGCTACGAGAATAACCCCATGCAAGGTCATTTCCCACCCCAAAAATATCTAAAATTAAAATAAAACCCTAACCCATCTAGGCTAACTGAATGCTAAACCTAACTACATGGTGGTGTTCATTACCAACAGTTTAGTGAGGTTAATTTAGTCCATTCTTTAATGAGGTTCATTTTAATGCTCAAATTATGAGAATGAGGGTGAGAGAGTCTACCTTAGGAGCTTCGACTTCACCACTAGTCGATACCTCAGGCTGATCCACCATAGTGGTATGGTTAAAATTTGGAAGTGTTTCGTGTCAAGTTTTCTCTCCTCTCCCTTAGAGCTCTCACTTTCTCTACTGCTAACTAGAAATAATGAATTGTAAAAACCCTAAATGAATATATATATTTTGTATTTTTAGTAGTAGCTTACTTCGACAATGAGCGTAGATTAGGGCAACCTCGATCGTTGACGTCAACAACAGCTATGGGATTTATAGTTTTCAACTGTCGACTTTGATAGTGGCTAGCAAAAAACAATAAATACCCCCAACTTCTCACCATAAGGAGCCTCAAAATGGACATTAATGCATATCTACTGGTCTAGAAGTTTCAAAAATCTCAAAATTAACAACAAAATTAAATAAAACAAAATTTCAAGTGAACCTCGTATCCAATTATTTACCCTATACACTTAGCAGTTGCAATGAATTACGCTCCATGCAATCTGGCAATATGAGTAAATTTCCATAAAGCCATTTGAACCAAATTATTTATTGATGAATTGAAATATTTTCACTTAAATCCCCAAGAAGGCCTTTGCGATCAGACTGCTCCATGGAAATGAGGTATTCATTTCCTTTCTTATATGAAATTTTCATCGAATCATCAAATATAGTGATTCACCACATGCTTAAATTGAATTGATATCATGTTGATTCCCTAAGAAGGCCATTGTGGTCGAACTACTCCATGCGATAGAGATGTACAATTACTATTAGTGGTTGAAATCACAGCTGTTATAGGACTTGTCATATAATAAAATTCATCATCTTGAGTCGGCTAAATCAATCATCTTGGTCAAGTTACTCATCGCTTTCATAACTTGTCATTTTCCTCATTGACTCTTCACTTGAAGGGGTAGTCATACTAACAACATTCATAATCAAAATCAAAAATTGATCACTTAATCATGTGAATTGCATTCGTCTTACGAATCATTGCTAACAACTATCATAAGCTTACCCTTTGCTAGGAAAAAATCAAATATAATGAGCTAAGCCTTTGTTGCTCCATCTATTGGTCCTAGTTGATTATATCCAGATGTGCAAAAGCACCAATTTAAGCCTTCCATGCATTGGAAGAAATGATTCTGATATGTGTATCCTTTCCAGGATTGGGGCATCTAGCGTTGACCAGATCAATGAACACCAATTAACCTATAATATAGCTTTAGGTTGTCTATTTTTGCTCAACATCGTGTTTTCCCACAATGTATACCAAAAGGGGTATCTGTAGACACCTAAAACACGTCATGTTTAAAAGACTACTCATATGGGCACCTTGACAGACCATATGAATGAGCTTGGACCTTTTCAAGACCCAATAATGGTTCTAACCACTCATTTAGGGTAGTCCAGTCCTATGTAGCTTTAGTCACTGATGATATTAACAATTGTGATTCCAGTCATTAACAATCAGAGCAGCTAAGAGCTAGTCGCTCTTGTGGATAGCGGCTAAGGGCAACTTGCCCCTAGCCGTGCTAAGTGAGAGCAACTAGCCTTGTAACCAACTCAGGATCCTCAAGCTGAGCAAATTAGTTGCATTTAACCAATTTGCAATGATTCTTGGGTGGTTTTGTCTATGAAGCTTCTAGAAACCTCAACCTAACTGCTCCATGTTAGTTATTTCTTGATCTTGGCTTCTTGAAGAAGCCAAGATGAATATTTGGGAAGTTAATTTATAGCCTCCCAAAGAGACTTAATGATCTTGAATTCATTACAACAAAGCCCTATCAAAGGAAAGAGCGATTTTACATCCCTGTGAGGAGTAACAAAGTGTTGTCCAATTGAGCAATGCCAAGTGCCTATCCACCAATGGAGACTACCACATTTTGAGATGAACAACCATTGTTCAAGCATTCAATTAAAAGTGATTTGAACTAATTTCCCATACAAAGTTATTATGATAGAACACACCAAGAACGTCAATCCCATTTGCATCATAATTGATCAATTCTAGGCCTGAGATTTAGAGTGCAGAGCCCTCATCTTGTGACCATTGTTTTCAACATCGGCTCATAGGTGCAACCATCGATGTTTACAGTGACTAGTAGAGCCGCAACTTTGAGCATCAATGGCTAGGGTCTGATGTCTCTTTTATCTTATTTTTAGCCATTACATTAGATTAGTAGTATTTTATTGGATTTAAAACCTAGTGTAGCATCATTTTAATTATTTATATTAGGTCTTTCAAATATTATTTCATTAATTCTTTGTATTAAGTCTTTCAAATATTATTTCATGTTTTCAAGCAATTTCTTTATCATTTCATGTATTTCTTTAGTTTTTGCATATTTCAAGAAACTAGCCTCATCTTGAGAGGCATCATGTGCTATTGATGTGTCTTGTAGTTTCTTTATGTGCAAGTGACACGAAAAATCAAGGATCCAAGAGCATCATCAAGATCATACTTCTTGATATCAAAGAAGGAGGCAACTAATAAGCCCTCTTATAAGCAAAGTAGTGGAGAAGTGAAAATCATTGGAGTGCATCTCTCCCCTTTGAGGGGGTACAAATTCTTGTCCAACTAGAGCCAAGGGCCCTGTGGAATCAACTGCTAGGAAGAGGTCGTCATCATTTTGTTGGGCAACCGTGTCTTTGTCCTCTTCAGTAGTATAATCAGTATCAATGTTGTCTGAAGTTGTAGGTTGTTCTTCAATTTTAGCCTCTCCAACTTCAACTTCTTCAATCTCAACTTCTTCTACTTCAGTTTCAGCTTCGAGTTCTTTTTGGTGAGCTTGGTAGTCAGCCAGCCTTACGCGCTCTCCAGGAGCGTTGATATCGATTTCATAGAGATCAAGCTGTTGTCCTGGGTTCCTTGCTCTCCACCTTATTGTATGCATGAAGACGCTTTTGATATTGGACCAGTCTCAGGGACTCAAAGAATATTCAGGTACTGTAGAGTTGCTAGGTGTTCTTGATTTGATAGCAATGAAGTGAACACCGATGCTTCGATTTTGTTTTGGGGTGGGAAACTCTCGTGTCCCACCGGGCGTGCCAGAGAAACTGTTGGTTACGAATATGCCACTAGGATAGGATATAGTGTAATGCACCCTAGATTCGACCAGCAGATTGAAAGGCTGGAAGGAAGGAATGCCTTCCACACCAATCTTCGGAGGAGGCAAAATTCCTATGTTTTCTCAATTTGGTTTAAGCTTAGAGTGCAGGAAAGAAATTATAAATGTAGAAAGAAATATAAATGTGATTGTTTCGGGTGGGGAAGATAAGCAACACAACAACAGCTAATCACCACTACTAAAAATAATTAAACACAAAATATGTTGCATAAACTATCAATACCATTCATCCTATGTATCCTCCACTTTTGCATTCCAGGAATACTTAACTATAAAATACCGATAGCTAGAAAGCAAAATAATAGTAAGCAATAACATGAGCAACATGAGGCAGAAATACTCAGTAAAGGCGACATACAAGATAAAGACAATCAATAAAGCCAAGTATATTTTGTATTCAGAAGCAAACGCACAGCTACAACAGTTCCCTAGCAATATATCCCCCTTCCCACTTTTACAATGATATGGCAGAGCTATTTAGAGCATAATTTTCCCCTCCATTACAACTTTGGGCACAGGATCCCAGACCTGACAATAGATGACAAAGCTGACAAAACTGACAAAGCTGACAAAAGCGGAAAAAATTGGTTGATGTTGACCTTTGCTGGCATGGAATGTACTTGCAGCAAGGTCCACTTGAAAACTTAGCAGCTACGTGGCAGTGCGGTAGATGACGCTTTGAGTCAGCTTGACTGAGGGTAGTTGAGGTACAATAAGTCAGTTCATGCTTGCACACCTCCCGTCACATCTCTGACTCAAATTTTGAGGCTAGACACCTATCGAAATTTGATAAGGAAAAAAATTTGCCTTTGAAGCTCATACTTTCTCTCCTGCTCGACTTCACCCAAAATTGGAGTGCAACCGAGCAGAGCAAGGAGGAAGTAGCGCAATTGGGAAGGTAAAAGTGCCTTAGAATTTTTTTGGGCAGGTTTCAACGTTCTTTGCCCGAGTGTGCACAGGTCAGTGAGCGAAGCTCGACTTCGCTGCAAAGTTGGGTGGCTTAGCACTTAGCCGATTTTTTGGAGTCACCATGATAAGTCGCCTGACAACGCACTTCCTCCAGGGCAAAGCCCTCCTTCATTGCAAAGTCGGGCAATCCTAGCACTTAGAGAAATTCCTACTATCTTCAAGTGAGCTACCCAACTGCGCATAAGCTTGAGGGTGTCGCCCGACTTTGCTACGAAGTCGGGTGGTCCCAACACTTAAACCATTTTTTGGATCTCTCTCATTGACATTGCCCAGGTGCGCACAAAATTGAGAGCGTAGTCCGACTTCGCTGTGAAGTCGGGCAACTCAAGACTTAGTATTTTTTGGGCTCAGCTCCACACATCAGCTTCCCAAATGTGCATGAAACTAGGAGCGCAGCCCGACTTCACTACGAAGTCGAGCGAACGACAACACTTAGAAAATTTTGGGCTCTTTGCCCTCTCAGAGAAATAGCCAGAAGTATGGGGGGGAATAGAGAGAACGAAACTGATGGCAGGGAAGATAGGGGATAGTGGAGAAAGGGAGAGGAGGAAGAGGGAAGGGAAAGCAACATCCTTACAAAAAATCCAAAGACATGGCACCCCGTGCAAAATATGGCAACAATTATATGGGATTTAAATGACAACCACACCCTCATTACATCATGACCACATAATGATATTACAACAAGATCTTGGTAATTATTCATATATTGCTTGACAAGAAGAGAAATGTAGTATTTTCTTTGAAAGTTGATGTATTTAGCAAGTTGAGCTCTAACCATGTGATTATATAATATAAAAATATTGTTAATTTTTTTTTTTAAATTGTAACTATGGGATTGAAACGAACTCTACCTGTATTACATCTTGTCCACATAGTTGGTATTACAACAACTTGAAAAATATGTAAGTATTGCTCATGGCAAGATTAGAACCTAGGTCTCCTCCTTCAAGGTTGAGGAATTAATTGATTAAGCTCATGTCATTTAATTAAAAATATTGTTAATTATTTAAATGATATTTTTTTATATTGTATATTTTAGTTTTTTCAAATGATTATATGGGATTGAAACAAGCCCATCCTGACCCAGGTGTTGTAGGTGAGTTGGAGAGGAGAGGGAAATCCTCCAAGAGAGGTCCCAGGTTCAAATATCCACCCTACCAAAATGAATTGGGTATCCAAAATCCAATTGATAATGTTGGTGCGGGCAGGGTCGGGTGCGACTCCCGGGTGACTTTGATAGTGTAGAACCCCCTGTTCGTGGTCTCTCAGACCAAGGCGGCCCGCAAGGGGTTTTTCGCTTTAAAAAAAAAACAAGCCCATCTTGTATAACATCATCACTACATAGTGTTATTACAAGAACTTGACTATTACAATCGTTTGATAATATTATGGCCTAGATCTCCTCTTTAGAAATCGAATAATCTAACCAATTGTACTACTATCATTTAATACTATTATTATCATAGTATAATAGTATATGCTTTTGTAAGTTTTCTTGAACCAAACTAAAACCTTTTTTTTTGAAAATTTAGAACTACAAAGCTTTGTCCCTTGTACGCTTGAATGCAACTTGAAAACAACTTTCCTTACCTAATATATATGATCCAAATATCTATCAAATGCAAAACGTAGATCACTATTACAAAAATCATGCACAATAGTCATAGATATATGGAAGGAACCAATATACACAAATATTCAATATATTCATGACAATACCCTAACCCTCATTTAGGAAGGATTCATTCTAGAATCTTCCAATATGAAAAAAAGCAAATACACAAATACAATATCTTAATATCTCACCTAAACATCATGCTAGTAAAACTAAATGAACTCACGAGCATAGTTACACCGTAACTCACAAGTTACACATCTAACCCAATATAATTCAACCTACATGTCGTCCATATAGCCAAATATAACTAACGTAGGGTTTTACAAACCACATGTCAACTATATTACGATACTAGGTGTCAAGGCACTTAACAAATTTCTACTTCATACTTCATGTAATGCTTGTGAAATATTAGAATTTACATAACATAACATAATCATGTCTTAATTTTCTTATATTTTAAACCCCATCGTCCTGTTTTCTTTGCATTCTGTAATTTTGTACTTGTAACTCTAAAGTCTAAAGAAATATTTCTTCTTCTTTTTTTCCCTCACCCCAAGCTAATGTAATGAAGTATACACTTTCTAAGACACATAGACCTACTTTGGTCACTTCATATTGGGTGTAAAAATTCACATAATAGAAGGAAGTTTGTGTCGAAACCCAATTATCAATAATATAAACATCACCACCAAGAAAGAAGAGAGGATAACATGTACATTTTCACATATCAAACTAAGTATAAAGTTGCACATAAGTACTCAAGAGTCAAAAGGTTTCAGCTATATGAGCAAACTAGTATTCCATATATTTCTAGTAGAGGGGGTACTTGTTATGGTTGTATATGTATCCGACGTAAAAGAAAAAATAAATAATTATGAGGGCAACAACTTCTTGTCCAACTAGAAGCCAAGATGAATATTTGGGATGTTAATTTATAGCCTCCCAAAGAGAGTTAATGATCCTGAATTCATTACAGCAAAGCCCTATCAAAGGAGAGAGCGACTTTACATCCCTGTGAGGAGTAAAAAAGTGCTGTCTAATTGAGCAATGCCAAGTGCCTATCCACCAATGGAGACTACCACATTTTAAGAAGAATAACCACTTGTTCAAGCATTCAATTAAAAGTGATTTGAACTAATTTCCCATACAAAGTTATTATGATAGAACACACCAAGAACGTCAATCCCCTTTGCATAATAATTGATCAATTCTAGGCCTAAGATTTAGAGTGCAGAGCCCTCGTATTATGACCATTATTTTCAACATCTACTCATAGGTGCAATCGTCTATGTTGACATCGACTAGTAGAGCCGCAACTTTGAGCATCAATGGCTAGGGTCTGATGTCTCTTTTATCTTATTTTTAGCCATTACATTAGATTAGTAGTATTTTATTGGATTTATAACCTAGTGTAGCATAATTTTAATTATTTATATTGTCTTTCAAATATTATTTCATTAATTCTTTATATTAAGTCTTTCAAATATTATTTCATGTTTTCAAGCAATTTCTTTATCATTTCTCGTATTTCTTTCTTTTTTGCATATTTCAAGAAACTAGCCTCATCTTGAGAGGCATCATGTGCTATTGATGTGTCTTTTAGTTTCTTTATGTGTTGGTGACACGAACAATCAAGGATCCAAGAGCATCATCAAGATCATACTTCTTGATATCAAAGAAGGAGGCAACTAATAAGCCCTCTTATAAGTAAAGTAGTGGAGTAAAAATCATTGGAGTGCATCTCTCCCCTTTGAGGGGCCACAACATTTGTAATAATTATATCAAATTGAGGGATTCCCTAAGAGGGAAATATTGTAATCAAGACTTATTGTGATTAATAAAGAGCACCCCATTTTTGATGATATTTTATCTTGCAATGGTTACATGATTTCTCATTTTCAATTTGTTACATGTATTCAAATAAATTAGATTCATGATTTTTACACACACACACACACACACACACACACACACACACACACACACACACATATGTATGTATCACTTCCAATAGCATATAAATATTATAAAATTCAAAGAGATATTTTTTTGGAAAGGATGTGAGGAAAAAACTAGGTTTCCTCTTTATGAGTGGGATAGGGTTATATGTATATATGTATGTATATATGTATGTATATACGCATCACTCTCAAGATTGCTAGTAGGTAAGGCATATGAATTTTTTTAAATTCAAAGATATTTTCTTTGGAAAGGATGTGAGAAAAAAATAAGTTTCCTCTTTATGAGTGGGATACGGTTTGCAAAGGAAAGAATATTAGAGGGGTAAGCTTGCAAAATTATAGACTTATGAGTTTGGTATTAGGGGCAAAAATTAGCTTGATATTATTCACATATCAAGGAAATAGTTGGAAAAATGTTACTTAAAAAATATATATGTTCTCCTGATGCAATAAAATTATTAAGGAAGTGAACCCTACCTATAGGATTGCCAAGAAGGAACTTTATATTAGATAGTTTAAAATTGATCAAGAAAAATATCATATGATCATTTAATGAGAAGGCTTCTATAATTTTTGGTTTGATGCTTGGTTGAAGACTTATGTTCTTATTTCAAATCTAAAATGATAATATTGGCTTGAGCATGTCTAGATTGTAAAAGTCCAAAGGTCAAATTTATATTAAAGTTAGTAACAATTCTAGATCATGGATTTATATTGTTGAAGGAGAGGAACTTAGACAAATAACAAATGAGATTTAAAATATGCTTCAAGAGTTCTAATTGAATATTTTCATGTAGAAGGATGATTTTGTTTGGAATATTTCAAAATATGGTGGATACTTGGTCAATTTGGAATATTATGATTTAAAACAATCAAAATTTCCTACTAATGATTTCCCTCAAATGAATTTTTGGTCAATGGAGATCCTTTTCTATGACTTAACATTTTTTTGGTTAGTAGTCTAAAGCAAGATTCTAATAGGAGAGAGTCTACAAAGAAGAGGATATCATGGATATTTTAGCTGTGCATTGTGTGATAAGGATATAAAACCATATGATCATTACTTCTTCATTGTCCCTTTGCTTACACCATTTGGGGTCTCTTTTTAAAAAATATAATAATATTTTGGGAAACTCCATAAACATTGAAAGAGAATGAAATATTGGATTAATTGTTTCAAAGCTAAAGAATTATGCATTCTATAGAGGATTACTCCTACCACTATTTGCTGAAATTTATGGCTTGGAAGGAATAATATATTTTTTAAAAATAAATCTCAAAATCATGCCCAAGTTTAGAACCATATTAAAGCCTCTCTTATAGAATGTTTACAAACATGGTGCTCATCATGGAAAATATCAAGTACATAAAAAGAGATGCTATCCTCTTGGTTATGAAATTTGAATACGCATGAGAGGTTCATATGTAGCATTGGATTTAACACAAAGGATTTATTTCAATGTATGGTAAAATATAAATGTCTAGAATTTGGGTTTATCAAAATTAATTTTGATGGTGCTTCGAAAGGAAATCTTGGCAAAGCTAGTGAAGTTGATGTTTTTCATATTAATAAATGAAAATTTCTTCTCACTTACTCAATATAATATGGAACATCAACTAACAACTATGAAGCAGCTAGGACACTTCTTATAGGAATCAAAATTACCATTGAAAAAGGATGGAAACATATTTCAATTAAGGAGGATTCACAAATTATTTTTAATGTTATCAACAAAACTGATGTGAGGATTATATAGAAAATAATTTAGTGTTGATGTTTATCAACTATTGTTGGATGCAATCTATTGGAAATGTGAGAATATATAAGAGAAGGAAACTAGGTAGTAGATAATTTAGCTAATCATGGCATTGATTTTCATCTTGGCAAAATTCAAAATTTATAAGGCAATTGGACAAGTGAGATTTTATATTTTAATGAAAATGATGTTAAAGAGATGATATAAAAAATATAGTAGTTTGAGGAAGATGAAGAATGTATTCGATAGAAATAAAAACAAAGAATATATTCAATGAAAAGACAAGTTGGATATGGTTTAGTTGACCCAACAACAAATTTAACCCTTTTGGTATTTTTATGGGAGTGGTCCACAATAGAAGCCACATATAGCTTATTAAAAAAAGATATATAATTAGAGGTAAAAAAAAATTAATTTATTTTTATATATTTAAAATATTTTTTGAAAAAGTATATTGATAAAAAAATCTAAATCCAAACATTTAATATGGAGGAAAAATTTATTATCCATTTGGTTCAATGTGAAGAGTCATCATCAATAACCTAAGAAATGGTCAATATAAGAGATAATAAATTTTATAGGAGACCATCCTAAGTGAAGGAAAGCAGGTTGGCTAATCCTATGAGGAAAATGTGCCTTCATTAAATCCTTCTACAACATCAAATCTTAATAATCAACAAAAGTAGATAATATACCAACGATTCAAACATACATGTAGAAGATATAAAAGGTCAAATATAATCAAATGCATAACACCTAATATATCAACAATAGAGTTGAATCCTATTCACTACATGTGAAGAAAGACATCTCATCAATCCATTCTTGATAGAGTGAATATTTTTGGTGTTCAAATGATGCTTAGCACCTCCATGTTTAAACTAAGTTAAAGAACGAGATAATCAACCTAAAGAACCATCATATAGCACCATGCATGATCAAAAATTGTCAAGTCCATTGGCCAAAACCCTTATTATACCACGATGACCTAAAATTTAAACATTTTTTGGGTTCCTATTTCTATTTTGAACAAAGTTTTATTGGTCAATTTTTTTTTTTAAATTAAAAGGTAGTAAACAAGAGCTCCAATGCATTATGTAGATACCAAATCCTAGCCACTCATTTTCCACTCATCATCATCAAATCACAACCATTCATCATTTATATATATATATATATATATATATATATATATATATTTTATATATATATATATATGAATAAATATCAGCCGCCCATCATGTATTAATCCCGGCCACTCATTCAATGCAATCTGTGTCATTTACCAAGTCACAATCTCAATCGTTGATCACGATTTAATCTTGGTTGCTTGTTGATGTTGTCGAAACCCCAACATTAAATAAAGCAATTATAAAAAAAGAGGGATCAAGGAGAGAGAAGTCAAGAAAATATAGTTCAAAAATACTTGTAAAGAAAATATCGTTTGCACTCTCGCACAAACCCTAGTCATCATTGCCACCGCCATTTGTTCGTTGCAGCACCTGCAAACCAGTCCCCGGATGTTGCCGAGTATTCACGCATTCACAGTTCGAGCTCCTCAACAATAATGCTTACAAATAAGGTATTTTGAGAAGGCATTTGTTTTTATTATTTCACTTATGTTTTCTTGTATTATGTTATATATTATGCTAGTATTTCAACTAGGGTTTGTAGGTTGCACTTTCATCTTTTAGAGGGCCTCACATTGTAGAGGTCCCACAGGTGTTACTAACTATTTGTTGTGGCTTATTTCTATGTAGGAACAAGAAGTATTTTTATTGATGAGCTATTACAACTAGAGTGACCCATAAGTATAGTCAAAGAATCCCACTCAACCTTTGTTTATAGCAGGAAGATCGAAGAACACCACTGTTGCTTGGTTGAGCAAAAGGGTTTTATCCTTTTTGCTATATTATTTTGTTTACTCAGAAATAAAGCATTATTATGTAACCCTGTGATACATGGCACATTGATGTACTAGAGTGGAGATCAAGGCTCCTCATTTAATAATATATAACATCTTTTGTTTATGTGCAACATTGCTTGTCTTTGAGTTACTGTTATTTTTCGGTGTTGATATTTTTTTGTTCACACACTATTAGTAAGTTTTTTTTTTTGGTAATTATTATAATAGATTAACAGTGGGTTTTTATAGAGGATCCCAAAACCTTATATACAAAATCAGCCTTGCTAAATGGTGCTTTGTGCCTCTTGGCTAGATGAATAAACCTGTATGCAGAAAAAACAAAAAGCTGCTAATTGCCCGAGGGCTACAAGGAGGCATTTTTGCCTGATTATCCTAGAAACTATGGCCAATATAAAAATTGGACCATTGGAAAGCAGAAAAATACAGCCAAGAAAACTACAAAAAATCTCCCTTATCAGGGAAATAACTTTCCACATTTTTGCTTTCTCCGAGGCAGAATTCGAAGCAAACACGATGAATAGGATCCAAGAAAAAATGATGGCTTGGGACTGAAACAAAAAGTTGAAAGTCCTATTGGAAGATGAAAAGAAGCTGCCTCAACACTCTCTGGGTCCCAAAGAACCATGAGCCTGCTCGTCGTTCCCATCGTAGGTTCTCACATCTAGGATGCCTTTCATCTGTACGGTTTGAGGTTCTTCCTACCTCCCTTTCCCTACTGGAGGGGAGGTTTTGGGATAAGCGCGTCACCCATCAAAGAATCAGAGTCATCCTGAAACAGCAACCGTTGGGTGCCATTTGTGACATCAGCCACAGTTTCCTTGTCTCTCTTTTCCTTGTTGGGGGGACGGCCCTGCTTCCTATTACCACCAAAATCCACCCCTTGCATTCGACTCCTCGTAATTTGAGGGCTAATATTACCAGGCTGGTAACCTCTTCTTCCCAATAGGTAATCTTCCAATATATTTTGTGCCTCGAGAGAGTGCCGATCAAAAATTTTGAGCGAATCTGCCAGTGTGGTGATAAGGGGGGGGGCCTGTTCCTTTTCCCCCTGTGGTCCTAGTTGGGAGCGTCCACCGCACAGCTCGAAGTCCGGTTGAATGGTGATTTCCTCATCTGGTAAGGAGGATTCGAGATGGTCTCTAGATGGACCTGGAGATTCATGGTCTTTCACAACATGGTGCTTCGTCTGACCTTCACCGTGCTCCAGAGGGTTGCAGGGATCCCGCTTCTTCTTCCCCGACTTTTGAAGAGGACAATTGGACTGAAGATGCCCTTGAGAACTACACTGGGGGCAGAAAGCTGGTCTGTTCTCATAAACAATAGCTTGCTTGTGTAGAAAAGAACCCTCAGACCGTAGAGTAATGGAGGAAGGGAGGTCCGTTTCCAAGTTCGCCAAAACACAGAATCGAGCTTGGAAAAATCTTGTTCGAGCCCTGGTGGGAGGGTCTATAGTGACCAACTCCCCGATGGATCGAGCAATTCCTCTGATTACATTTTCATGCTAGCCAAAAAGGGGGAGACTCGGGAGCCTAACCCATATTGGAGCAATGTTGATATTCTGGGTATCGGGGTTAAAGTCCAAACCCCACTTCCTTAGAAAGAGACTCCTATGGCCCAAGAACCAAGGCCCTCTAGCTAGGATTTTACAGTAGTCCTCCTTGTTGCTCAGTCTAATCGCGAAAAAAGCCTCTGGTTAGGGCAGCCAGCTCCAAGTGTCCAGAGGTCCGCCATTTTCCAAATGCCCACTTGTGGATGGTCTCCATGTCGGGACGACCACCAATAAACTTACCGATGAGGGTAAATTTTTTGAATTCTACAAAGCTTGAGAGAATTCCGTCAGGATGTCCAACTCATTCCTGGATGAAAATAGCTCCTTGGTGGAGAGCCCACTTAGGGTTTCAAAAGCCGCTGCCAGAGCATACGACTTCTGAAGTCCATCTCCCCGTTTGTCTGGTGGATCCTCGGCATCCCCAAACTCTGCTTGCCCTCCCTCCACCCTGCCGTGCCCCTGGTTCGACCTGCTGGCGCTCCCGTGCTCTCCCAAACCAGCCTTCCCGCCCACCGTCATCCCTCCACCTCCGAAAAAACCCTTTCGCATCGTCAAAACCCTAATTTAGTCTTCAATATGGTCTTCATATTGGTTATGGAATTTCACACTATTAGTAAGTTTAACTACTTCATTCAATAAAAATTTATTTTAATTAGTTAGAACTTTTCAAACTTTAATTCAAGCATCCCTCAACTATGTTGTGTTAGGACTTATAGGTTGAACAAAGTGATCTTGCTCTATTTTTATGCAATGCAAGCTTGAGAAAAGTATATCTTATATTGCATTAGATTTAAGGACCTAAACCTTAACCTAAGTAGACTTTTAATGCGATATTCTTAGACTATTATTTTCATTGAAAGTGGTACTTTACCTCACATTGTCAATTTACTTGAGCTTTATGACAAAGTGGAGTTATGTGCTATGATGTCCTCTTTGAATGTAAGCATAACCAAAAAAATACAATGCATATGCAAGCTATCTTTAATCCAATTAAACCTCTACTATGTTTTTTTTTATAATATGGAAGAAGAGGTTTTGAAAGGCTCCCCAAACCTTGTCCAAGAAGTGCCCAACTAACCTCCCTGTAGAACCTAGGAAACTAGAAGCAAAATAGCACAAACCAACAAAGCTGCCATTAGGTAGTTTAGCGAATCCCATGGATGGCCCGAGAACATAAAAAAGAACATGGATAAAATAATGAATTTAATATAACAAGAACATGGATGAACCTCTACTATGTTATTCCAATTTGTCATTTAAGATAAAATAAATGAATTTAAAGTGATTTTTACAACCACTAATAGTTAACATGTTTAAGGAATTTGATATGGATTCACACTCCCTCTCTTTTAATATAAGATGAAATAAAAACTTGATGTCCTCTTTTATTTTTTTTAGAGAAAAAGGGCTTGTACTTGGGTCCCCCACCCTTGAAAAATCACAACTCTCTTCTTTAGATATTTGAGAGTTTACAAATAGATTCACTTCTCATCTCAATTAAGATGCTATAGCTAGAAATCTACATCATTTTACATAAAATGTCTGAATTCTTGATTTCATTTCAAATATTATTAAATTCAGCATCCTTCTTGATAGTTTTCTACAACAACCTTCACAATACCAAAGCTTCACATCTACTATCTATGCATTGCATCTTAGTAGAGTAATATTTCCAAAACATCGCACTGTCATAGTCTGCTTTACTAGATCTTGATTGTTAGTTTCCTTCATGAAGTACAAGTGCAACCACAAAAATTATAATAAATATTTATATGAAAACACATTATTGTTATAAAATAAAGCAAATATTACCAATGAAAACATTAAAGTAACTCTTAATTATTATTTAGTTCAAGCAATCAACATTTTCTTGTCAATTTCAGCTAAACATACTACTTTCTCTAACCATGAAAAATAGAATTTAACTTAATGATCCTTAATTAACCTCCCTCTATTGGCTAGCCTATCTGCATATTTTTTTCCCTCCCTTAACGTATGTGTAAACCTGATTTCTTTATTCTTTACCAATATCTTGAGTTTTCACAATTATCTCTTGTATATTCCATGGAGCCTTTACTTTCCTCAAAATTGCATTTATTATTGTGAGTGAATCATCTTCCATCCCTACTCTATTCCGTTTTATTTTTTTGTATATTTTTAACCCTTCTAAATTTGCACAAGCTTCAACTTTATTACTTGTTTTAAATCCACTATTGAAAGTGTAATGAGACACAATCTCTTCTCTATTATTTCTAACTATTCCTCCTCCTGTTGGTCCTAGATTTCCTTTAGATGCTCCATCCAATTTCAATTTGACCAACCCCTCATTTGGTAATTTCCACTTTATTTTCTTTTCCTTATTTTTATTTCTCATGTACCCCACATCATAATTCCATTTGATGACTTGAATCCATCTATCAAGGATCTTTGCTTCCAGATTAGGGATTGAGTGAGTTGATAGGGTTGGATTAGAATCCTCTACGACTAAACAAATCTTCCTTTTCATTACCTCTAAATCGATTTCCTTTCCTTTAAATATTGTTATATTCCTTTCTAGCCATATAGTCCAAAGTATTGTATCTTTTTATATATCCTAGATTATATGTAAAGCCTCACTTTTAAAATTTCTCTGACATTGCTTTAACCATTCTTTAATTCTTCCATTCATCACCATAAATTTACCAAACGTACTAATAATCCATTGCCATAGTTTACAAACTATTGAGCAGTATCGCAAGAGATGCTCCATACTCTCCTTATTTTTACAAAGAACACATTATAGGGGGCCATGAAAATCCCTTTTCACAAGGTTATTCCAGGAAAATATTCTTCTATGACCTACTAGCCAAACAAACATTTTAACTTTAGGAATGCTTGGGATATCCCAAATATCTCTCCATATTCTTGTTATATTCCTATTTTGTTGGTGTTTTACATTATATCCACTTCTTGTTGTGTATTATTCTGAGCTATTCAACTCCCAAATCAATTTATCCTTGGCTCCCCTTGGAATAATCACCATTGTTATCTTTCTACTCAACTGCCTCCTAGCATCAATGTCTTGTATACTTGTAAACGATTCTTCTTTCCATTTGTATCCTCCTTACTGATCCTTGTAAAAAATGTTTGAAACCCTATCACCAAATTTATCTTGAAGTAATCTCATCCAAGATTTGAAAATTGGATCTAGATTGAGTATTTTTTTATCACCCCAAGTATCCATCCAAATATATATTTTTTCTCCAATTCCCACTACCCATCTTAAACCTTTAATCACTAGATCAATTGATTTTTAAAACCATTCCAAAGTGCATAACCATTTGGTAGAGAGAATACAGTAAAAATTAATCTTGGGTCATTGGGCTCAACATACTAACTTAAGAGAATTCTTACCCATTATCTTTGACTCTGTTTTTACAACCTCTAGATTACTTTTCCCCTAAGAGCTAAGTTTACATCCTGTAAGAACTCTTAAACCAAGATCCCCCCTAGATTTATCATCACACACCTTGTTCCATTTCACCAAAGAAAATTTCCTTTTATCATGTAATCCTGACCATAAAAATGATCGCATAATATAGATTAAATTTTTTTCTATTGATTTTGGTATAGTATACAATGCCATACAATAAGTTGGAATTACCTGTAAGACTGACTTAATTAGTTGTGCTCTTCTTGCTACTGATAATCATCTACCTTTCCATACTGATAGTTTATTAAGAACTTTACTTATAATTGGATTTCATAATTCTATCCTCATTCTCCCCTCAAATAAGAGCATCCCTAGATAAATTGCTCGTAAATTTACCTCCTCCATTTGAAATAACCTGCATATCCCTAATTTGATTTTAGTTGGAGTTTTTAGGAAGTAAATTTTGAATTTTGTCTTATTAAACTTTTTCCTAATGCTCTTTTGTATTCCTTTAATAATTTATTCAAAGCTCTGGCCTCGTTTATCCTTGCCCTCCCAAAAAGGGTTGTATCATCTACAAATTATTGATGGGTGATGTTGTTACTAGCATTAAGTCCACTTATAAGCCCATATTTGTAATCCTTCTTCAAGTTCCTACACAAAACCTTTGCTATAATAATGAACAAATATGGTGATAGAGGATCTCCCTATCTAATACCTCTTTTGGCTTTAAAAAATTATGTTACTAACCCATTGAACAACATTGAATATGAAACTATAGAGACACAAGATTTAATCCATCTAACCCATTTCTTCCCAAAACCAAACTTTTCTAATACTACAAAAATAAAATCCCATTTAACCCTATCATAGGCTTTACTCATATCAAGTTTTAAGATCATTGCTTTCTCTTTTCTTGAAGTTGTTGAATGTATAACTTCATAAGCTATTATGATCCCATCCAGAATTTGTCTCCCTTTCACAAATCCTCCTTGCTATTTTGAAATAATTTTATCTAATAATGGTCTTAACCGATTTGCCATCACTTTGGAGATAGTCTTATATGCCATATTACATAGGATTATGGGTCTAAAAAAATCAAATAATTTTGCATCCTTCTTTTTTGGAATTAGGGTAAGATAATATTACATTTATTTTATAAATTATGTATTATTTTACCCTAGACTAATCTATTACCACCAATAAAGAGTCCTTCACTATATCCTAATTATGTTGATAAAATGTTGTAGAAAGCCTATTCAAACTTGGGGATTTGTCCTTATTAAAAGAGAAAAGAGCTAAATGATCTCCTTCCAAAGTAATAGGTTCCATCAATTTCCTATTTTCTTCATCTATTAAAACCAAAGGTTTTCGGGTTTTGAAGACAACAAATTAGGAAAACCCCCTCAAGGGAGGGGGAGAGGAAGAAATCCCAAACAATCTAAATGAAGTTCCTCTTATTGAACGTGATAGGCCTCAATGGCCTACCCAAACACAGGGAAGTCAGTGCAATAAGAAATCAAGTGAATCCAACTATTATCATGTTGCAAGAAACAAAAACTGATGAGATTCAATAAAAAAAAAATAGCAAAAAAAATCTGGAATCAGTGGGAGATGGTTTTTAAATCATCTAGAGGAGCATCTGGAGGTCTTATGACTTTGTGGGATCCTTGGATAGTAGAAGGCACCATTATTCAGAAAGATGATAGGGTTATTAGTATTTTATTTAAGGAAATAAACAACAATAGGTCGTGGATCCTTTCAAATATTTATGCCCCGACTTCAATTCAAGGGAGAGCTCTACTGTGGGAGTACTTAGGCAATCTGAGTGAATTATTCCATAATATCCCCTGGATTCTGGCAGGGGATTTTAACACTCCTCTTTACCCTTCAGACAAAATGGGTGGAAATGGACCACCTATCAGGAGCATGGATGAGTTCAATGAATTTGTGAACTCCAACATGTTGATGGATGTAAAACTTAGAGGAGTGAATTATACCTGAAGCAATCGACGGATAAGGTGTCATCTCATTCAAGAAAGGCTTGACAAGTTTTTTCTATCAAAGGAGGCTACAAATTTGTTCGATGATTCTACCCTGCAAGCCCTTCTTAAAATTGCCTTTGATCATAATCCAATTTTGTTGGAGATCCTTAACTCTTTGTCCTTCAAGAAACCTTTTAGATTTCAATCTATGTGGATCAAATATTCCAATTTCAAAGATAATTTAAGTGAGTGGTGGCAGCAACCTGTTAGGGGTAGTGTAGCTTTTAAACTTGCTGGAAAATTAAAGTTTGTTAAGGAAAAACTTCGAACTTGGAACAAAGAGGTCTTTGGAAACCTCTTTGAAAATAAAAAATAGGTTGTTGAAAGTTTGAAGATAATTGATCAGAGGATCCAACATGGTGATGCTGATGAAACTACTAGGCAGGAGGAACGAACAAAACTAGTAGAGTTTCATAACATTTTGGCCTGTGAGGAAATCTATTGGAGGAAAAAATCAATGGCTCTTTGGTTGAAATATGGAGATTAAAATTCTGAGTTTTTTCACTTCACCACGCTTAGAAACAAAAGCAATAACAAGATAAATTTTTTTAAAAAATTAGATGGTTCTATTACTCAAGACTTAACAGAAATCAGAAAGGAGGCAGTAACTTATTTCAATTCTATCCTTGGTCAGGAATCGCGAGTGCAATGAGGAGGCCAAAGATATTCTCTTGCAATTAATTCCTAGCATAATAAATTAGGATATAAACCTTAAGCTTCTAGCTCCCTTTTCCGATGAGGAAATTAAGGAAGCCTTGTTTAGCATGAAGCCAGACAAAGCCCTGGGACCCGACGACTTTCCCCCTCATTTCTATCAAGCTTTTTAGGACATCGTAAGTGAGGATGTAATTTTTACTGTCAGAGAATTCTAAGCAAGCAATTATATCCCAAAAAGTATCAACTCTACTTTTATTTCTCTAATTCCTAAGAAGCAAACCCCTGAATCTATGGTCGACTTCAGGCCAATCGATCTGTGCAATGTTTCTTACAAGATCCTAACTAAAGCCATTGCAAATAGAATGAGAGATATTATGCCCCGCATCATAGATCCATGCCAAGGAAGCTCTGTCTAGGGCAGGTCAATCTTGGATGGAGTTATCATAGTTCATGAAGCTCTGCACTTTGCTCATAAGACTAACAGGTCTATTTTTGCCCTCAAGCTTGATATGAACAAAGCATTTGATAGGCTAAATTGGGACTTTTTGATTGTTGTCCTCCTTAAGTTTGATTTTCACCACCAATGGCTTAATTTGATCAAAGAATATATTTCTAAAGCATGGTTCTCTATTCTAGTTAATGGAACAACTGCTGGTTACTTTTAAAGTTGTAGAGGAATTCGACAGGGGGACCCTATCAGCCCCATGTTATTCATAATTGTGGTAGAAGCTTTAGGCAGAACCATAAAAAATGCTTGCAGTTCAACGCTAATATCAAGAATCAAGGTAACATCTTTCACTAGGGCTGTTTCTCACCAACAATTCGTCGATGATACCCTTATATTGACTAAGGTATTAGTGGTTGAGGCCAAAATAATTAAATACATCCTGTAACTCTACGAGGACACTGTTGGTTAGAAATTTAATTTCACTAAAAGCAAGTTATATTTCTTGAACACCCCCATTCAGAGGCAAGGAAGGATTGCAAAAATTTTAGGGTGTGATATAGCAAACCTCCCCACTTCCTATCTTGGTCTCCCTCTTTTCATTGGTTCTTCGAGAGAGTCAATGTGGAACAGGGTTATTGAAAGAATTCGAAAAAAACTTGCTAGATGGAAAGGTCATCTTCTATCTCAAGCATCAAAGTTGACCCTCACTAAGGTCTCTCTTCAGAGCATTCTAGTCTATTTCCTCTCCATTTTCAAAGCCCCTGTGAAGGTTTTCTAGAAAATTGAGAAAATCCAAAAAGAATTTTTATGGACTGGATCAGAGGAGAAAAAAAAGATACACCTTGTAGGATGGACCAAAGTGTGCAGACCTAGGGAAAATAGGGGCTTAAGTCTGAGGAGATTTGCTCATATAAATTTAGCTTTACTAGTTAAGCAGGCATGACATCTCATTTATGGTGAAGAAAATGAATGGACAACTATCATCAAACGAAAGTATCTTCAAAATATGGAATTTCTAAGTGACTCAGTTCCAATAAGAGGTTCTGCTTTTTGGAAAGAAATTCTTAATTGTAAGGAAATCATCAAAAAAGGTTTAAGATGGGTTTTAGGCAATGGTGAGAGGATAAATTGCTAGAATGATAGGTGGGCTAAGGACGAACCACTGACGCAATATCCTAAATTAGCTCGAATCAAAGATATCACAGAAGAACTCATTGGCAGAAAAGTCTCCGATTATATGGTTGAGGACAGAGGTAGAATGAAGTGGAAACAAATAAGAATTCAGAAATTTCAAGCAGAATCAAATGATCTTTGTAACATTCTCGGGCAACAGTTTATCCCCATTAGACCCAAGGAAGATCAAGTGACCTGGGCTCCTAAGGAAAATGGGTAGTTCACTATTAAATCAGCTTACAAGCTTCTACTTGATGACGAGGATTTTGTCCTCCAAAAGAACTTAGTTTGGATAAAAAATTTAATTCCAAAAATTGTAGTCTTTTCATGGTTGGTTATCCAAGGAAGAATTATAACCATTGATAATATGATGCATAAAGGTATTTGTATCACTAATCGTTGTTATCTGTACGAGGCTAATTGGGAGACCATTTATCATATTTTCCTTGAGTGCCCTTTTTCCTTGACTGCCCTAAGTGGGGTTTTTTAGGCCTTCAATATTTCATGGGTTAAACCAGCCTTCGTACTTGATTTGTTTGCCCAGTGGCCTTGCCACTTTTCAAGCCAAAGACTTAGATACATGTGGAAAATTTGTCTCAATCACTATCTTTGGCAGGTGTGGTTAGAAAGGAACCATAGAGTCTTTAATGAGTCTATCCATGATCATAAAACTATCATTGCAAAGATCCTATCCTTTGCCAACAAGAATGTGAACCTTATCCCTTTTGTGCCTAGGGTAGTCAACCCTAGAGCCAATGTTAGTGGTATCCACCTCCTACGGGTTGGTTTAAGCTTAATTTTTATGGAGCAGCTAAGGACAATCCTGGCAGAGCAGGCGTTGGTGGCATTGTGCGAGATCATAATGGGAATATGATGCTTGCTTTTTTCGAATATTTGGGAACAAGGAAGAACAACCAAGTTGAAGCTAGAGCTATGTGGAGAGGCCTTCAAATGACTCAAGACTTAGAAGGTAATTTGATCGTAGAAGGAGACTCTATGCATGTTATAAATCTCCTCAATAATTGGAAAACACCTCCTTGGAGGATTAAAATAATTGTTGAAGAGGCTAGGATCCTTTTCTAGGGAAGACAGGATAGAAAATCCCAACATGTCTTTCGAGAAGCTAACAAAATTGTTGATAAGTTGACCAATTTGGGTGTCGATGGTGACAGACTTTTCAAATGGGAACACGGTGTCCCGAGTGAAGTAGAGGAGCTTATTCAAAAAGAATGCCAAGAATGATAGTCGAATTTACCAATAGGGAAGACATTGTAAGTTCGAAGGCTAGGAGTATTCCCGTTTCTTTTTTGAATTGGACTCACAATAAAAATTATCCGAGCTGTCGGTCTTCGTGGATCTTGCTTGGAAATACCACAAAGACTAATGGGGACAGTCACATGTCAGATAACATGGCTCCTAGTCATCTTAGTAATTTGAGGTTGGTTGATAATCATAGGGAAGGAAAGAAACGACAATATAAGACTTCGAACCAAATCCACATGGACCACCAGATAGCCATCGCCATAAATCTAGCCAGCAGGTTCACTTCTCCAAGGCTGATTGGCCAAGATAGTATGTGGTACCAAAGCATATCATATACATAATAAAGCAATTACCAAAGAATTATTAAGAGTAACTGTCAATACAAAGTTTGTGGGTTTATTTTAGTACTCTGCTATGTGTGTTTGTAGCTTTTTGTTTCTCCATTATCTCAAGGAAGGGATCCATGTCTGTTACTTTTTTGTAATTATGATGTATGTGTGTTTTCTCGAGGTATACCCAAAATGTTGTATGGGAAGTTTCTTTTTGATAACAGGCTATGTGCCTTACTGGATGTAATTGCTTTGGTGGCATGTAGACTTTACATATATAGGATCCTTAGTAAGGATATGTTCATCAACAACCCTGGGATGATTTTTGTAAAAGGTTTTGGGTCAACCTGTAAACCCGGTATTAATGCTATAGTATCTTATCTACCAAAAAAAAAAAACCAAAGATACTTCTTGTAGAAGTTTATCATCAAGAACTTCAAACTCCTCTAATCCTATAATATTATGATAAAAATACCTTACTTCCTTTCTAATTTCACTCTAGTCTCCAATCCAAACCCATTATACTAAATAAATTCTACTAATTATAGATGCTAATATTTTTACTATTGTCATCCTATGAAAAACTTTATATTTTATCTCATTCTTTTAACCAAGTCTATCTCGATTTTAATCTCCAAAATTTCTCTTCCTTACTCAAAATATTATATCTCAAAGTCTGGGAATTCTACAATTTCCATTTGGGATGATGCTCAAGTCTTCACTTTGACTCGAAGCTCTCAAAGGCCTATGGATGTCATGTGTGGAAGGCCCACCATGCCTACAGGGACTTCACATGTGTCAACCACTCCCAATCCTAATAGTGTTGTCATAAGTTAGACTGAACAGTTGTCAGCTGATGCCACAAATGGAGGTCTTCTTTTAGTGAAGGTGACTTAGGTGTCGATAAATAATATACCTGCCTCTAGGTGAACGTCAACTCTAGCCACCATTGAGAAAATTAGTTTTCAATAAATTATTACAAAAAGTGGAGATCATGAAGAGAGAATTTTGAGGATCATCTATGACAGGTTGGAGGCTGGTATCACTATCCTATATCACATGCAAATAGGCGATTATAATGTATTAATAAAGAAGGTTTAAATACATAAGAAAAAGCCCATAATAGGCTTATGCCAAAATAGACTAATCATACGAACAAATTACACTAACAAATAAACAATATTTGTTAGCATAATAACTTAGGAGACATACTAATTAACCTACTAATAATAATATCTATCGACCATAAGAAATGTCGGTATAATATCTAACCTAGGATAGTAAACTAATATACCATGCAGTAAATAATAACTACCCAGGAGAATTACCAAATAAGGTAATAGTAACTCTAACATCCCCCCTTATTACATTATTTGGATAATAATATAATTATCCCAATACAGTGAAGAAGAAGAGAAATGAAAGAATGTTGGATCTTGCTTTGTCTTTGGCTCTGGCTCTGGCTCTAAGTGTACCTCTAGATTTGTACCTTTGGGTCTATCTTTGGATTTTCCTGTGAATCTGCCTTTGGATCATTACCTCTGGATCTGCTTGTAGATCTGCCTCTGGAACTTTGTCTCTGGGTCTGTCTTTAGGTCTGTCTCTGGGTCATTGTCGTTGGGTCTGCCACTCGGTTTGTCACTATATTTGCCTTGGGGTATTCCATAGTTTTTACCTTTCGGTAGAAGCCATACAACATTGCTTTCATATTGGTCCATTGTGTGTGATTTGTCCATCCACAATCTATATGAACCTTGTTGGCCATTTTCATTTTGTACCAACAATTTGAAGAAGAGTGATTTGTACATCCACATGAGTCACAAGGATGTAATTTCCAACACCTAGCTGCTACATGTACTTTTTGACCACAATGACTACAACAATACTTTTTAGGAGTTGTAGGATATTTAGGATTTACAAACATGGTTTTACTGGTACTTGCTTGTCCAGAATAGCCAAGGCCTTCATTCTTTGCCTTGACATTTAGCATTATTGGAGTTTTAATACCTTGTTCATTTTTACCTAATCTCTCACCATTGAATCCCATTTTCTTCATCAGTTTGGATCCAAATCCTTTGGTGTGTTTTTCAAAACACCCAATTTCATCATCTTCATCAATGCTTTTAACAATATGGCATTTGTCATTATTGATGAGATTATTGAGCTCTTTTTGAGGAGTTTCAGTTTTTAAGTCACTAGTGTTGTAAGCAAAGTCTGCTTTTGAAATGATATCACCTATGCTACAACTGATATCTACCATTGAAGGTATGAGGTCACCTGTATCACAACAAGCATTTGCCACAATGGGTTGAAGGTCACTCGTGTCACAACAAGCATTTGCCACAATGGGTTGAAGGTCACTTGTGTCACAACAAGCATCAACCATTAGGACCTCTTTTTCCTCATTTATTTCCATTTTCACTTTACGTTGGGCAAGGTCAAGTGAAACCAATGACATGTATATGCCCCTTATAACACCAATAGTGAATCGAGCACCATTTGTATGAAGGTTTTTACAAGACTTAGAATCTTCGAGTAGGGCTACTAAACCATTGTTTAGTGTGATAAATGTGCCCTCCTCATAAAAATCCGGCCCATCCATATCAGGTGGAAAATAAGGAACTTTAACTGATGTAACAACATCATCAGTTTTTTTTGGGGCATTCTTTTTCTTTGATCTACCCATTTTTACGGTGTCGATCTCTGCCAAAAATGCACCTTTTTCAATGAAATTTTACAAAATAATGGACTAAGGTGTCGGCCACTATCGAAAATGCACGTTTACAAGATTATCCTCCCTTTTTACAATATTTTATTGAATAGAGAAACTTCCCCCTCTTTTGTTGCAAAAAGTTATGCCCCCTAAATGCAAAAAATCACAACAATAAAGCCTCTTGGGCTTTGTGTTTTACAAATTGGGCCTCTGAGGCAAGGGCTGAAATTTACCCCCCTTTGTTGTTTGCAAAAATAGGATGAAAAACTTGGTACTTTCAAAGGTAATGTGAAATTTGAAGTTTGAAAGTTGAAAAAATAAAATTTTAATAAAGGAAAACTTAATTTTTAATTAAATAAAAGTTTTCTTAATTAATTGAATAAAAAATAATTAAGAAAACTTTGATATTCAATTTTTTTAAAAACGTTTTGAAATATTAAAAATAAAACATCAACTAGCAAACAAAAAATAGTAAATATATATATATATATACCTTTGAAGCATCAATGAGGATCGAACTGCTAACCTCACCATTATGAGTGCCTTGGCACTCGACCTCCAATCGGTCGAGCAGTGACCACAATGAGAACAAAAGGAGACAATCTCCTTTATCACAATCTATCTGCCACCTTCGGCGCTCCTTTGTTGCTCCACCGTCGCTCCACTGATGATGCTGCCTCCGCTGCAAGTGGATGGATGTCTGTGGCTCCTCATTTATGGTGGTAGTGGCTCCTTTTTTATAGTGCCTCCACTCTAGGGACTTGGTATAGATACAGGGGAATAAGGAAATAATGTTAAACTTCACATTGGAAATCTTCGTTGACCGCCAGTGATGATCGCTATGACTTCTCCGTGTGAGGATCCATTGCAAAATAAACACAGTGCACATAAATTTTTTCTATGAGAAGGGTGATAGCTACAGAGGTGATTGATGTGATCAAATGATCAACAATGCATGGGATTTGAAGGGAAATCTATAAAAATATATTTTGTTTGAAGAAACCAGACAACATTTGGTTTTTCTTATGCGCCACATTTGCCAATAAGGTTTTATCCCACTGAGTCTCTGCGGTAGACGATGAGCTCTCCTACAATAGCACCTCCTCCTTGGAGTTGTGACTCATAAATGGATCTACAAATTTGTGATCTCGAAACCTATGAATCACTTCTAATCATTTGCAATCAATGATCCACTTGCGCAATGTTCATGTGTGCATCAAGTCAGGCAATTTTTTTAATTATCGCATGGCTTGCCTCTCCTTCTACGTGATCAGGTTGCTCGACGACTGTGTCTTTATGGAAGAAAAAATGTGGCCCATGAAGAAGCCCACCCTCAGTTGCCTCCACTAGCGATCAAACCTTCATATTTGCAAAGCGCTCTTTCTTTGATGCTTTTGCATCAAGAAAACCTCACTATGTTCGTATGGAAATAACAAAAGTGATCTGCTCCGAATGGGCAAGTGGTGAACTGAGCATAATGTAGGGAGGAGCAGATCGAATGAGAAACACCTCACGCTATGGATGCCATCGGGAATCTCACCACCATAGATTGAAGCTCCTCTATAATACTAATGACTGCGTCTTCTGGTGCTCGATAAAAGGTAATGTCGTAGGCTGCTCAAATGATTATCCCACATGCAAGGGAGATTGGACAAGTTTATACTTTAAAAATAAAGGTGCTCATATTGGTTTATGACTATCTTTGGGTAGTCTATACCACCCACTCTATGTCCTTTGCAGGTGATCTTCACATGCTATATTTACCAGTAATGCCTTCACCACGTGTAACATCTATAATTTTGTCCAGGTGTTGTCTAGGGTCCATCACATTTCCACATAGGCTAGGTTGTAGCGCGTTCACCTAGGCTAGGTCTCTACACTATCAACATCCATAGGTCCAATCAATCCATTGCATTTCCATGTAGGCTAGGTCATAGCACGTTCACCTAGTCTAGGTCTCTACACTATCAACGCCCACAGGTCCAATCAATGTTCACAGTGTCAGGTCTCCTCGATCCTCGTTCTGACTCAGTCTAAGTATCTTGGGATGCTATTAGGTCTAGTATATGTCTTATGCATATCCAGTAAGATCATCCACTTAGATCTATCAGCTCTAGATCTGCATGTAGTGGGTTCGTTTAGTTCCATCAGAGCTGCTTCTTTCGAACCACGTCTGTTGTAGTCAGGTCGGATGTTAGTTAGGTAGTGATCCTCCCTCTAGTTTTTATATAGCGATCAAAAATCCAAGGTTAGTGGCTCCTAGCTTAGGCATCCATGTTGTTCACTCATCTGGGAAGCCATGTCATGCTGATCCTCGTCCACAGTGTGATGCTGGCCTTAATGAGGTTGTTGTATTAGGGCATCAGGACCAACATTATTATTTTTGGTCCAGAGTCCAATAAGTCTCGTTAGGGGTGTCTCATTCACCTCAAATCCTTGCAAATTCCCAAGGTCTTGACTACCATGTAGTATAGTCATATTGTCATCATCTAGGTGTCCTATGCTAGCTGGTTCCAACGAGCCAACCACTAAGCAAAAAGCTAATATCTAGATCTATTAGAGATCAGTATGTGTGCCTTCCAATGGACTATGGGTAAGTTCTTAGGCTATGATCGAGCTGAGAGTGATAATATCTGATACCATATTGGACTATAGAATAGGTGATTATAATGTATTAATCAAGAAGGTTTAAATACATAAGCAAAACCCCAAAATAGGCTTAAGCCAAAATAGTCTAGCCATACAAACAAATTACACTAACAAATAAACAATAGTTGTTAGTGTAATAACTTAGGAGATATAATCAATAGCCTACTAACAATAATATTTGTCGATCATAAGAAATGTCGATATAATATCTAACCTAGGATAGTAAACTAATCTACCATGTAGTAAATAATAACTACCCAGGAGAATTACCAAATAAGGTAATAGTAACTCTAACATACACATGGTGGTTGTTTTTCTTGTGGAAGAACTAGTGATATGACACTCCAGTGTGGCTTTCTATTCTCAATTCCTATTCCTACATGGATCCACTAGATTTCATCTCTGATCTCACTACAAAGAATGTCAACTTTTTTGCTTTTATCCACAATGATAATCTTTCCATTTTTATTGATTATAGAGATTTTGTTAGACGTGCCAGAGATGTTGAGAATAAGTGTAGTGAACATTCGTATCTCCATGTGACTGGTAGTAGGTTGAATCCTCATAATCATGAATAGAAAATTTTCTTCCTTTTGGCTACACATATTACTTTTGAATCTGTTGCCCTCTCCTTGATCATACAAATACTCTTGATTTGTGCTTCATGAAATCACACTTTGAGTACTTATTGGATGCATCATGTCCATGTCACCCCCACCATGCTAAGTGGTACCATCCTGATTGTAATTACTCACCCTATTTTCCTTGCATGGAAAACCTGTTCGAGTTTAACCTGGACTCTTCACTTACGCATTCGAGAACTTTCCTTTGCCTTTAAAATCTTAGGCCACCTACTTGACCCCGCATACTCCATCCCTTACATCATCTCTGAGTCCTTGATCTCCCCTCCTAGTTTTTATTTGTATCCCAATCCCAAAAACATGGTTGAAATCGAGCCCGCTTCCCTTCATCTTAACGCTCTTATTGAAGACATATTTAGAGACCACGATCTTCTCAATTTTCTATAGCAGTTTAGTGGCAGCGATTCAGAGTTATCTATGGAGTTCATTTGGACTTGGGATGGGGGCTATATTTCATCCATGGATTGAGTTTTACCATTACTGTTGATATTTTGGTTGAGATCATCGAGTTGTCGAACGAAGGTGAGATCATTCATAGGGAGAAACACTCCCTACAGAGTGAATTACATTTTTTCAAATAAATAGGAGAGAATTTGTGTAGGGACAAAGGGGGAATTCTATGAGAAAATATCCCTAAGCCTTGGGACATCGTCATGATCATCGTTTTGCAGTATTTTACTCTAGACAATCTTGGTGCGATTTTGCACAACTTTCATCTGGCCTTCCTCTATCACTTGAGGGGGAAGAAAACTATCAACATTATGGAGTATATTTTTCAATAATTTAACACTCAATTATGAATTTCAAGAGGGGAGTTTCATCCTTCCTCCTTCACCAAGGACTCCATATAGTCATGTACATATACATCCTTGAGAGATAACCCAAAAGAGTGATGGATTTAGTTGTTGGGCCTATGGATGACATTGGTGGTGATGACCCTTCATCTTATAAAGTGAATTTTACTTTGGATTATGATATAAAAGTGAAGGGGACTAACTTTTCTAAAGTTTTAACCATTATGCTACACAACCAGAAGCAAGACCGATAGCGATAAGCGGAAAGCTCCAATCATACTTGACAACAATGAACTCTTTGATGACTCTATTTTGTTCTAGGTCAGGCCCAAAAGTGTGTCCAAGAAATGCCATTCTATGGAAGGTGTGGAAGGAACCTCTGCTCAAATACCCCTATTATTGGTATCCCAAATGTCATGCTAGCCAAATCTCTCTCATCGGGGTCACCTCCAGGACCTCTATTATATTATGAAAGCTCTCAGGAGAGCTGCTAAAATGACCTCTTCTCTTCTAAATCAGGTGGAAGCTCTCCTAGATGAATACAAGTACCAATATGAAATATTGGAGAAATTCAAGAGCTTGGTGGGTGTTGATTGTGCTGATGTAGGGCATGTTAAAGGAAATCCCAATAACTAAACGTGGTATTCCTATTTGGATTTCTTTTGTTTTTTATTTTTTACTGGTAAGTCTATTGTAGTCATGTTCTATGTCTGCCCCTACGTGGGCTTCTTCTGCAACTTTCTAAGGTCTTATATTCTACCCCTGCGAGGGTTTCTTGTTCTTTTTTGTGGGTTCTCCTTCATGGCCCATAGAGGGTCCTTGGTAATGTTGGACACTTTTTGTTTAGGAGATCATCTCCTAGTCATCTTCATTTTGTAAAAGGTTACGGGAACCTTTCAAAACCTCTCTTACCAATAAAAAAAACTATGATATTCACTAAGAAACTTCATTTCCTTTGAGCTTGGATTATTATGATCATATTTTTGAAATTTTAAAAGTTTATCTTTTAGTTCTTATTTCTTCTCAATGTTCTTGTTCCATTATTGTAATCTAGATATCATTAATTTAATTTATTCTGGAAGTGTATATAGCCCATTGTTTCTTGAAGAATTCCATTTTGTGTTATCATATCATCTACTCATATTTAAAATATGATATTTTTTGAATTCACTTACCACCATTTTAACTCTTATTGGCCAGTGATCTGAACCAATACTTGTCAAGGTATTAATTTTAGCACAAGTCCCTTCATCTAGCCAATGGTATGAGAGTATGCATCTGTCTAATATTTTTGCTATTAGGTTTAGGCCTCTCCTGTTGTTGGTCCATGTATAGTTTTCTTCTTTAAAATCAACCTCCCATATTATTGTTTTGAATAAAGGTTGATAAGTCTCTCATAATTTGGGTTAATTTTCTAATTCCTTCAAGTTTTTCCTCCAGCTTGGTTATGGCATTAAAATCTCCTATGATCATGAATCTAATTTCTTGGTCTTTAATTTTTAGAAAGGATTTAATCCCACTCTAAACTTCTAATCTACCTTATTGAGTTTTAGGTCCATAGACATTGACAAGGATGAAATAAATATAAGCAAAGTAGCATGTGACTAAAGAGGATATCCAATACCTAGTTTTAATAATGGTTACACAAGAGGTTCTAGTAGGATTCCAACAAGTTAGAATTCCCCTTGTTGCTCCTTCATAATCCATAGCATCTCATTCACATTTTGTCCATATTGTTTTCATAGTTTCAAAAACTTCTTTTATCATTTTAGTTTCCTAGATACAGATAATATTAGGCTTATTACTTAAACATAGGTCTCTAATATACCTTTACTTTATTCCATGATATGATAATCATATCTCATTAGGGGCTACTATCCCCACCTATAAATTTCCAATATTATTTTGTTTGGTAAAGAGAGGTTCAACCAACTTAGTTTGTGTTCCTTTATCTATGTTTGCTTTTGCTTCCCTAGATATTACTTGATAATTTGAGGGTTTTTCTCTTTTTTTCTTGCCTGTATCAGGAGTAGGTCTTATTATTCTATTCCTTAATGTTCTTTCATAACTTTCTTTTTCATCAGATTTATCCTCTCCTGGCTCTACTACTGAAGCTTTCGACTTGTCCTACTCATTTTCTGGTATTTCCTTATTAATGGTAGAGGTATTAACATCTAACACTTTATTTTCTTTATCAATTCCTCTTGAATCATTCATGGTACTTCATGAGAGTCTTTAAAATATGATGAGACATATTCCTTAGGTTCATCGAGAATATTCGTCCCTAAATCAATTTCATACTAAATAGATGGTTCCTTGTTAATATGTTGAACCTATTGTATTGTATCCTCTAAGCTTTGATCTACTTTTTATTCATAGGCTAAAGCCTCGAAAGAGTTGGAATATATTCCAATATCCTTCCTTACTAGTCTCCATTTTTTATTTGTTTTTATTTGTCTAGATTTATTTTTTGGAAGTTGAAAACCATCTTCATCCATATCCATTTGTAAGTTTCTCCTACGGTTTTCTACATATGATTTTGCTATGTTCTTCTTAGTGCATGATATTTCAATATGCCCACCTCATGACATCTTATACATTTAAAATATATGTGTTCAAAATCTATGGTTTGGGTCCATATCTTATCCCCACACTTAATAATGATTGATTATGTTAAATCTTTACTTATATCAATCATGACCAATATCTGAGCATAAATATCCAAGAATCCATCTTTTATAGTTTTTGAAATCTCAAAGAATTCTCCTGGAGTGTTTCCTATTGCCTTGAAGGTATATATTTCATTAGCTTTAATGGGTAACCCATACATCCTAACCCATACTAGTACTAGGGATATATTTACATTTTTAGGTGAAAAGTCTTCATACAAGGGGGTAAGGAAGAGTCTTGCTCTTCCCATAAACCAAGGACCCCATTTTAGGATACTATCTCTTTATTTATTAGAACAAAAAATGGCTAGGAAGAAAATTTTATAAAGAAAGAATAGACTCACTGTTGAAGACTTCCAACTCCTATCAATCCATTTTCTCAAGGTTGAAGCCCCTAGCCAATACCCATTATATTTACCAAAAACCACTCTATTTTGAAGCAATGAGGATTGATCCTCTGTGATGTGCTTACTAAAGTCTACTATTAGATATGATTCTAAGGATTTAGATTTAAATCAGTCCATGGGAAGGAAACTAAAAGCAAAATCTACAAATATTTATCAAAATATCTTATAGCAAATATAATATTTGATAAAAAAATTATAATAGTTTGCATGCAAAAATTCTAAGATAAAAGAAGGGAAAAATAAAATTATTTGAAAAATCTATGCCAAGAGAGAATTTCTAGCTTCACTAAAGCCCTAGCCCTCCATTGATTCCATCATCCGAACCCTAGCTAACAAATATTTGCAATTTTGTTTTTCGTGACTTGAAAATTCGTCATCGCCCTTGTTTTGGATGGATGATTTCATATGGTTGTATCTCCTTAAATATTGCTTGGATTCCTTCATACGCCCACTCATTTCAAAGCTATTTGAATTCCACACAAATTTGTCCAAGAATCAACTAAAGTGGATAAACCTTTGCAAAGATATGACTCCTAAAAGATGAGACGTTTAAAAAAATGCCCTAATCCTTCAACATTTGATGTCCTCTCAATTAAAATCATATAATATTAAAATAAATTTATTTCTTCAAAGCCTATTAAAATTAAAATTGACCTTTGCTCCCTCATACTAACAATAATTCTAACACATGAAAATATAAATTTAAGGCTATCAATGCATGAAAATGCATTTGATACATATGATCATAGATTTTAAAATCGGTTGGATAAATTCATTTGATCAACATCATGCTTACTCAAAAATCTAAAAACAAACCATTCGAGGATGCATACATATAATTAGGATTTAAACTCTTAATGTACCTTAAGTTGGTAAACTTTGTTTGAACTTGTACCATTATAAATCCAATTTTAAAGTTTAATTCTCTACAACTCCCTATCTTTACATAAAAACATCTCTATATAAATATTAGATGGTCTTGATTGTTCTTACCTTGAGATGCCACTCTACAAGGAGGTATTGTTTTAAAATGTTAGTGTTACTATAGGTAAGGTTAAATGTTAAAACTTTCTACAAAAGATATCTTTATTAAGGGTAAATATTAGAATAAATCTCAAATTAAATTGATAATAACATCATTACTTTAATAGTTTGCATAGTTGCACACAGGCCAAAAATCTTCCCATGCATGTATTTAATAAATTTCAAATTAAATTGATAATAACATCCTTAGACTATTGTTGCATTGGAGATATCCTTGTAATAGGTAGCTTGAACCTAATGCTAGTTGCTCTCTACCATGGCCATCAGACCATTGATGGCTTCTCAGTCTACCATGTTGAGTGTTTTCACTAATCGCCACCATCATAGATCATCAAGCTAGAGCTTCTTTCCTGCTTGGGATGCAAAAAACTAGGGTGTAAGAGGATGAAATTTGGTATGAAGTCCACTTTATCTATCGCTTCGATGCAAATCATCACGTCCATATGATAGGCTATGAGGAAAAAGTTGTGGCCCACATGCAGGTAGGGCCATAAGATTTTTTGTGGCCCATGTATGCAATTTGCAAATTCAGGATCACCTATTTGGTGGTGGTCATGATCTCGATGTCTAGCTATAGGGATGCACTGTGGTGCTAAAGGCTTTGATATTTATCCCACATTTATTATGGAAAGGCATTTAAACACCTTAAAGGGAAGGAGGTGCTCCATTTGAAGCGACCACCAAGCGGTGGTCAAGGGAGCCTTTGCATAGGGTTTCTAGAAGGTGCCAATTGAGGGTGCATGCACTATCACCACGTGGTCGACATTAGTGTTGTTGACTTCCTTAGTAGGCGTTGACTATAGTGGACTAGCGGGGCAGTGTTGACTTCTTGGCGTTGTTGGTGTCACCCTAATTTTTTTAATATGTCAAAAAATCCATAGAATATTCCTATGAATATTACTGTTTCCACATTATAAAGGGTATTTTGCCTCTATTTCTTTTTGTTGTGGAGAGCCCATTTATTTATTTTCAATTTTCAAAGCTCTAGTCCAACCTAAGTATAGCCTTGGGTATACTCATTGGAAAGCTCTTTCTGAGTTGGTTCTAGTGGAATAATATTTTTAGAATTTTGTAAAGGTCTATCTTGACATATGGTGCTACAAAGTTTAGGTTGTCTGAACCTTCTTTCAAACACAAATTATTGAAATATGGAGTGCATTTTTGGTATAACTTGACACTCCTAAATCCACTTATATCTTTAGAGATCCTTTTGGAAGCAACCCTTCCTTTATAGACCATGGTATTTTTTATGTGATCATGGATATCACATGGGTACTTTGCACATTGGAGTTGTCTTTCTACATTGTAAAGAGTATTCTTCCCCTATTTCTTTTTGTTGTGAAGAGCCCATTTATTTTTCTCAAATTTGAAAGCTCCATTCCAACCAGAGTATAGCCTTGCATATACTTGTCGAGAAGCTTTTTTCGAGCTAGTTCTAGTGGGATCATTATTTTAAATTTTTTTAAATGTCTATCTTGACCTATGGTGCTCCAAAGTTTAGGTTCCCTAAACCTTATTTCAAACACAAATTGTTGTAATATGGAGTGCATTTTCGATAGAACACAATACTTCTAAATCCACTGACATATTTAGAGACTCTTTTAGAAGTAGCCCTTCCTTCATAGACCATGGCCATTTTTATGTGATCATATTTACTCCATGCATTGAAGTTGTCTTTGCTCCTAGTAGGCTTGTCTCTTAGTGGATTTGCAGTGTTCACCATAGAAGCATTGGAATCTAATGCTTTTACAAGAAGGTGGAAGAGAATATCAAGTGCCTAAAATACAATCCTCAAATTTTTTTATTATTATATCAACTATTGTCCTTGTTGTAATCAATGTTTTCCATCCTAACATCTTTGAGACTAAAATCATCATAAATGTTTGAATCAATTTTAGCAATACCCCTCATAGTATGTTTTCCATTTTTACTAGAGACTATTTTAGTCTCATCAATATTGCTCAAATAATTACCATGTATACAAGTATTGTCATATGCCACAACTTCCATCTACCATTTTTTCAAAACATATTGAATATTAGTACTCTAATGAAGATCATATGTATTTCTTTTTTCAATGAGTTTACACTAGTTTTTATGAGGGTTCCCGATCCCCTCATTATGAGTGGGGTTTGAAAATAAAAGCATTTATTTTGTAGTATACTAATGAATAATTTTTCAATTTATCTATCATCCTTTCAAGTAGAGTGTTATTTATTGATACCTTATCTTGTTCTTTTGCCATGAGAATTTTATTTTCAATTAAATATCTTTTCTAATATTGTTCTCATGATAGAAATTGATCTAAATGTTTTTGTGAGGGTGTTATCACATATAAAATAAATATACCATTTTTGTAATACCCAAGGGCTTCAATATATATATTTTTTTGGTAGATAAGATACTATAGCATTAATACCGGGTTTTACAGGTTGACCCAAAACCTTTTACAAAAATCAGCCCAAGGCTGTTGATGAACATATCCTTACTAAGGATCCTATATATGTAAAATCTATATGCCGCCAAAGCCATTACATCCGATAAGGCACATAGCCTGTTATCAAAAATAAACTTCCCATACAAAATTTTGGGTATACCCTAAGAAAACACACATGCATCATAATTACAAAAAGAAACAGACACAAATCCCTTCCTTGAGACAATGGAGAAACAAAAAGCTGCAGACACACATAGCAGAGTACTGAAAAAAACTCCCACAAGCTCTGTATTGACAGTTACTCTTAATAATTATTTGGTAATTGCTTTCTTTCGTATATGATATTATTTGGTACCACATACTATCTTGGCCAATAAGCCTTGCAGAAGTGAACTCGTTGAATAGATTTATGGCGGTGGCTATCTCGGTGGTCCACGTGGCTTTGGTTCAAAGTCTTATATTGCCATTTATTTTCTTCCCTGTGATTATAAAACAACCTCAAATTACTAAGATGACTAGGAGCCATGTTATCCGACATGTGACTTGTCCCCATTAGTCTTTGTGGTATTTCCAAGCAGAATCTACGAAGACTGATAGCTCAGATAATTTTTATTGTGAGTCCAATTAAAAAAAAATATGGGAATACTCCTAGCCTTCGAACTTATAGTGCCTTCCTTGTTAGTAAATTTGACTATCATTCTTGGCATTCTTGTTGAATAAGCTCCTCTACTTCACTCGTGACACCTTGTTCCCATTTGAAAAGTTTGTCACCATCGACACCCAAATTGGCCAGCTTATCAGCAATTTTGTTAACTTCCCAAAAGACATGTTGGGCTTTTCTATCCTATATTCCCTAGAAAAGGATCCTATCCTCTTCAATAATTGTTTTAATCCTCCAAGGAGGTGTTTTACAATTATTGAGGAGATTTATAACATGCATAGAGTCTCCTTCTACGATAAAATTGCCTTTTAAGTCTTGAGTCATTTGAAGGCCTCTCCACATAGCTCTAGCTTCAACTTCATTGTTCATCCTTGTTCTCAAATATTCAAAAAATACAAGCATCATATTCCCATTATGATCTCGCAGAATGCCACCAGTGCCTGCTCTACCGAGATTGTCCTTAGCTACTCCATCAAAATTAAGCTTAAACCAACCCATAGGAGGTGGAGACCACTTAAAATTGGCTCTAGGGTTGACTACCCTAGGCATAGACTCATCTAACAAGGTTAAGCTTAAATATTGAGCAATCGTGGTCTCCTGCAGATGAGGTTTACAACTATCAAAAGGGATAAGGTTCACATTCTCATTGGCAAAGGATAGGATCCTAGGAATGATAGTTTGATGATCATGGATAGACTCATTAAAGACTCTATGGTTCCTTTCTAACCACACCGCCAAAGATAGTGGTTGAGACAAATTTTCCACATGTATCTAAGTATTTGGCTTGAAAAGGGGCAAGGCCACTAGACGAATAAATCAGGTACAATGGCTGGTTTAACCCATGAAATATTAAAGGCCTGAAAAACCCCACTTAGGATAGTCAAGGAAAAAGGGCACTCAAGGAAAATGTGATAAATGGTCTCCCAATTAGCCCCGCATAGATAACAATGATTAGTGATACAAATACCTTTACGCATCATATTATCAATGGTTATAATTCTTCCTTGGATAACCGACCATGAAAAGACTACAATTTTTGGAATTAAATTTTTTATCCAAACTAAGTCCTTTTGGAGGATAAAATCCTCATCATCAAGCGAAGCTTGTAAGGCTGATTTAATAGTGAACTGCCCATTTTCCGTAGGAGCCCGGGTCACTTGATCTTTTTGGGTCTCATGGGGATAAACTATTGTCCGAGAATGTTACAAAGATCATTTGATTCTACTTGAAATCCCCGAATTCTTATTTGTTTCCACTTCATTCTACCTCTGTCCTCAACCATATAATCGAGACTTTTACGCCAATGAGTTCTTCTATGATATCTCTGATTCGAGCTAAGTTAGGATATTGCGTCAGTAGTTCGTCCTTAGCCCACCTGTCATTCCAACAATTTATCCTCTCACCATTGCCTAAAACCCATCTTAAACCTTTTTTGATGATTTCTTTACAATTAAGAATTGCTTTCCAAAAAGCAGAACCTTTGATTGGAATTGAGTCACTTAGAAATTCCATATTTTGAAGATAATTTCGTTTGATGATAGCTTTCCATTCATTTTATTTACCAAAAATGAGACGCCACGCCTGCTTAGCTAGTAAAGCTAAATTTATATGGGCAATTCTCCTCAGACCTAAGCCCCCATTTTCCTTGGGTCTGCACACTTTGGTCCATCCTACAAGGTGTATCCTTTTTTATCCTCTGATCTAGTCCATAGAAATTCTTTTTGGAGTTTCTCAATTTCCTGGAAAACCTTCACAGGGGCTTTGAAAACGGAGGAAAGAGACTGGAATGCTCTGAATAGAGGCCTTGGTGAGGGTCAACTTTCCTTCTTGAGATAGAAGATGACCTTTCCATCCAACAATTTTTTTTTGAATTCTTTCAATAACCCTGTTCCACATTGACTCTCTCGGAGAACCAATGAAAAGAGGGAGACCAAGATACAAAGTGGGGAGGTTTGCTATATCACACCCTAAAATTTTTGCAATCCTTCCTTGCCTCTAAATGAGGGTGTTGAAGAAATATAACTTGCTTTTACTGAAAATAACTTTCTGACCAGCAGCGTCCTCGTAGAGTTGCAGGATGTATTTAATTATTTTGGCGTCAACCAGTGATGCCTTAGTCAATATAAGGGTATCATCGACGAATTGTTGGTGAGAAAAAACCCTAGTGAGAGATGTTGTCTTGATTCCCGATATTAGCCTTTTAGTCTTTTGATAAGACATTTATTACTACCATTGATGACTTTGAATTCTACTGTTCTTCCTCTATACAACAATTGTGATACCTAAATTAGGTTATTTGCTACCCCTAGAACATAAAGAATATTATCTAGTGTGCATTCTAATAAAGATAGACTGAGTGTATCATTGCTCGTTCCTTAGACTTGGTAGATTTTTTGATCAACAATCTTAATTGGTATACTTTATTTTACTTGAATAGAATCAAACCAATATAGGTTGCTAATCATGTGATTGATGGATCCTAAATCAATATACCATAAATTATCTTTGTACCTAACTTTATGTTATATTTAATTTGCTCGTGGTGATTCACTACATCTCAAAACATGTTTGTGATAATATTTTCTCTACTTTCAAAATTATTTCTTAATAAAGTTTGCCTCTTTAATCATATGTGACTTTGTGAAAGGCCTTTTTGATGCATTCATAATTGTTTTCTAATTCTTCAAAGAATTGTCAATCTGTTTGGATGATGTCAATAAAGTAGAAGACCTTTTATCTCCCTAATAATTTTTCTAATAATCTCCTTTCCTTCTTTAAAGAAATATTTTATGATCTTTCCAAATTCACTTTTCAAGAGGATAAATTCCATACCTTATGATAAATAGCCTTCAAATAATTTGTCCTTGATCAATATTCAATATTTTTGTTTGTGCTTTTGCTTTAGACTTGTTATTTCAACAATATTTCTTTTTATCATATCAAATATATTTCTAAATAATTTTTCTTCATATAATTCTGCAATTCCTTTGCTCACTTTAATAATTTTTTTACAAATCCTTTCAATACTTTTTATTTCTAAAAAGATTCTTCTTCAATTTAATTAATTTCCTTTGTAGTAGAATCCATTTTTATTTATTCAATATTTAAAATTTCTTCTTCCTTCAACGATTCTCAAATAAAATTCTTTTCTTCTTTGCTTCAATATTCAATTTAATATTCTTCTTCTTAATATTAACTTATCTCAATAAATAATATCTTTTTTCAAATAATTAATCTCTTTCTTCAACTTTTTTTCAATTGGTTATATGGGATAGAAACAAGCCCCACCTGTATTACATAATCACCACATGGTGGTATACAACAGAGCTTGGATATTATCCATGCATTGTTTGGCAAGATTTGAACCTGGGTCTTCTCCTTAAATGTTGAGGAGTCTAACTGGTTGAGTTACTGCCATTTTACTTTTCAAATATTTAGGTTAAAGCGTAAGATTTTGAAAGGGGTCTTGGTCCCCTAGTATTGGGGTTTGAACTTGGGTTTCCTGGATGAAAATCCAAAGACATACCACTATGGTATCCCTCATGGGACATCTCTTTCTTCATATTTCACATTCTTCTTCAATTTAATTTTTATTGTCTCTTCGAACAAATTTATTTTCTTCAATATTCAACTTAATATAATTAATTTCTTTCTTCAATTTAATATTCTTCCTTCAAATAATTTCACAGGTCTACTCATTTTTGTAAACCTTTTCAAATTCACTTTTAAAAAAGCTAATTATTTAGTACCTTTGTAATTTTTCTCTTAACGTCATGCTCACTTTTATTGGCTTCCCAATTTCCTTATAATTCTCCTTTAATATAATTAATTTTCTTAACATAGAGCTTGTACCAATGAATAATGATGTTTGTTCTCCAGATTTTGTGTTTTCAATAAGTTACATTCTCCTTTCACTTACTACTCCAACTTAATATGCAGATTTAAACACTGAATATTCCTCTGATTTCTCTTTGGTCTATGTGCATTATGGGTCAGTGTTGTTATGTTTACCTCAACCAACCTTTGCTCTTTTCTATCATTAACATCTACTCCAATGTTCACCTAACATCTTCTTTGGTCCTTCTTACATATTTCACTTGCTTCCTCGTGCCTCCAATGCTTTTCTACATTTTCTAGGTGTTCTCTTTCTACCAAGTGCTATCGTATATGTCTTTTATCCTCTCCAATAATTATCCCAAATGCTCTATATCTTCCTCCAATGCTCTAGCTCCTTCCAATGCTCATGGCTTGTGGCTCTAAATTATGTTGTAAAAATATTTGCCTACTCTATCTTGTCTACACCTTTCCTCTATTTTACTTTGGCCTTTGCTCCATTCTCTTCTTTGTTGCTTCTAGATTTTCTTCACTACTACTGTTAGCTTCTCTTCACCACTCCTCCTCTCATTGTTAGCTTCAACTCTTCTTAGCATGAGATTCTATCAAATGTTTCTCTTTCTCATGAAAATCCTTTGCTCACAACTTTATTCAATTCAACAAGGTTTTCTCCTTTATTGGGTCTTCTTGCAATTTTCTCTTTGTGGACTCCGTCCACAATTCTTCCTTATGGCTCTAATACCACTTATAGCATATCAAAAATTTTCTCACAATATATTAAGATTTAATCTTCACACAATAACATACATTCAATAACAATGATAATAACTCACTGAAAACTATTATTGATAAATATATTTACTTAAGCAATGCAAGTACAATTTATTACAAAGCTTATTCAATCACACATTATAATTATTTCTTTTCAATATATACACTTTGGATATGAGACTCTTCACATTCACAAGAATCTTGACCTTTCTACTTTCATTAACTCTCCATCTCCTCAAACTCATAAGAGAAATATACTTTATTGACTCCTAATAATAACAAACCTCTAATGATTACTAAATGACAAATATTATCCAAGGAATATTCCATATGAGATCTCTCTCTTGGTCCCATGAAAAATATATTTTTAGGTGGAACAACACTACTAAGGGTGAGTATTCAGTTGCTCAAGGTTATTTGACCTTTTGCCATAATAATCCCAACTAATCTTCTGACATCTTTTCTCAGTTGTGGGCTCAAAAGCTCTGGCCTAAGGTGAGGTTCTTTACTTGGCTTTTATTGCATTGTAGGGTGCTTACTGGTGAGAAACTTATGAAGCATGGTTTTCATGGCCATTTTAGATGTGAAATGTGTGAAGAGAATGTAGAAACTCTCAGCCATATTTTTATTGAATGTGCTTTAGCGTTTGAGCTATGGAGGAGAATGGCCACTTTACTTGGCTTACAGTGGTCCAGTTTTTTTTTTAATTTTGATCAGATTTTGAGGGATTGGCCTAATCAAGAAGGTGTTGATTATTTTATTAGGCAGTTGGTTTGGATGGGTTCTACCATTCTTCTTTGGAATATATGGAATGAAAGGAACAACCAAATTTTTAATCAATATAGGAAATATATTAACTATGTTTGGAAAAAGACCATAGTAAACTTAGTTGAATCGGTCCATCAACTCCTTAATCACCCCCAAAACTCCCACCAAATATGGGATCAAGTGATGCAAATATTGAAGATTAAATCTTCTAAGACAACCAACTTAAAGGGAATGTGAGTATTTGTAAGATGGATAGGACAAGAAATTGGCAACCTCCTCCTAAGGATTTTGGAAAAGTCAATACTGATGGGGCCTCTAGAGGGAACCCTGGTAAAGCCAGTGTGGGAGGAATTGGTAAACTTTCAAATGGATCCATGGTTTTTACTTTTGCTGAGAATTTGGGTATTCTTTCCAATAACCTTGTTGAGGGGTATGGTATCCTTAGAGGCCTTCAAGAGGCTACTAAGGTTGGATGGGAAAAGGTGTTAGTTGAGTCTAACTCTCAACTCATGATTAATATTTTGAAGACTCCTAAGAATCATAAGATTTATTGAAGAATAAAAAGAATTATTGAGAATATTCAATTAATCCATATGGGATTTTTGAAAGCTGATTACAATCATGTGGTCAGAGATCAAAACAAAAGTGTTGATGCTTTAGCTAATTGGGCTTTGGACAAAGGTGATCTTACTTGTTATGACCACCCTCCTAGATGGTGGACTTTGTAAATAAGGTAAGCTCTTCTTTTTATCATTTATTTGGATGGCTCCAATTCTGAAGGTACCTAGTTTCTTCTTGCTTTATTTTTTCTTCTCTTTGGTTTGATCTGGTTATTTTAGTTCCCTCACTCAATATTTTCTTTCTTTTGTTTCCTTTGTTGTTTCTTGCCTTAAAAGTCTTCTGGTCTGGAAAGGTTATTGCTTTTTTTTTTTTTTTAACATGGTGGAATCGGTAACCGCCACGAATCCAGGCAGGCTATCCAGCTTTTATGGCCGCGATAGTATTCTACGTTGTCCGCATCGAAAGCCGCCACATAGATCTTCACACAGTATGCCCCTATAACCGACATGCCATAATCATTTAAAACCTTTTACGCCGCTGAAAGCACCAGGATAGGGACAAGCGTTCAGTCTGACGAGGCCAGAGATTTGAACCTTGGACCTCCGCCCCCCTTATGGGGTTTGGATGAACCAATTGGTCTACACCTCGGACCTTCATCTTGAGTTAAATTAAAATATTCTTCTTTTCATCTAGAAAGGTTATTGTTATGTTCCATTTTTTTTCTTTTTTGTTTTTTGTTTAGTTTTTTAAGGTGTGTGTATTCTTTTGTTTTTTTTTGTTTTTGTGTTCTTTGTGTTGTTTTTTGTTGTTCTTGTGTTTTTTTTGTTTTGCATTTTTATGTTTTTTATTATTGTTCTTGTGTTTTTGTCGTTCTTGTTCTTGTGTTTCTGTTTGTTTGTGTTAATTCATGTTTTTATGTGTCTTTTCTATGTTTTTTGTTTTTTTTAATTTTCTATTGTTGGTTGTTTTTTTATTTTTTATTTTATAGGTTTTGGTTGTGTTTATTTTTCATGGTTTTTTTTGGTTATGTCTTTGTAGTGTTTTGTTGTTTTTATATTGTTTGTGTTTTGTTATATTGTTCTTGTGTTTTTTTTTAATAAGCAACAATAATATTTACAACGGGTTTTTTTTTAAAAGTGTCCCAAAACCTTAGGTACATAAGTAGCCATAGCTATATTCTGATGTTAGAGTAGATCGGGGTTGTGCACTTGGGGACCAAGCCGGGGCCCAGGGCCCCGGTGCCTACAAATAGTCCATCCAACGATGTTTCCAACAAGACAAAATTTGGCCTGAGGCCACCAAACAAGGAGAAACCTCAAAATTGCCCAGTAGTTAACCCAAAAAATTACTGGCCGCCACCGCTCCAGATTGCCCTGTAGCCGGGCCTGACCTGAATGGGGACCCCGACCTGGCAGATTAGTTCCCCTCCCTATCAGGGTCATCGCCCAACCTGCGACGGAGTTCAGACAAGGCATTGGTCATTGTGGAAGCCGCTTTTGTAGAAGCGATCAGGGAGCTGATCGTGATGTCTAGGAGGGCTTTGGTCGAAAAGTTCCGCAACTTACTTCCAAATTCAGAGTTGACTTCGGTGGCTTTCAGGACCTCCACCTTGGCTTTGTTGGAGCTGCTAGCAGCCCTCCTACTACTGGAGGCCAGACCCTTGCGGATCGAACTTACGCCAAGATTCGGGGCCCCACCTAGGGCCTGAGTCGAGGTTCTGCATTTTCGGGTGGGTCTACGCAGTTTCGAGGAAGGGGAGGCGTCAGGGGATGGGGTATCCCTAGATTTGGACGCTGTAGGGGAAGCAACAGGGGAGCTAGCCTCTTCAGGGGGGGAACGGAGGATAGGGGAGGGATGTGATGTAGCTAGGATTGGTTTGCTAGGGCGTGTCTATATAGAATAGCCATGAGCCCTTGATGGGAGGGTCGGGAATGATTCCTATGGGCCTGGTCAATGGTGAGGCTCAAGGAATAAAAGAGAAATTAGGGGGTGCTTACCAGCGTGGCTCCATGAAGGTGATTATATAAACTAAGGTGAAAGCTATAGAGGTGCTGATATGGGTCATTGCAAGTTATATATTGCATCACTAGGATGATGGCCTCGTCAAAGGGGGTCGGGAGGTCAGCTCAAAAGAGGTTGACCTTGTCCCATTGTTATTTTTGGAATCGAGAGAGCTCCTCCTCCTAGTTGTGCTTATCTCATCAAAAAAATATTCCTTTCTCTTTGCAGTGCAGGTCCGTTACTTCAGTAAGAAAATCCTTGGACACCATGAAGTGAAGCTCTTTCACTTTGACCTCCCTGTCATTCCAGGAATCCAAAAATGTTAGGATAAAGCATGGGTTTTTAAAGCATGGGTTTTTGTGCCTTGGTGTGGGCTAAATCAACTATTTGTCCCAGTCGTTGAACCAAGGAAATGTTGGCTTAAATGTTAGGATAAAGCATGGGTTTTTATGAGGGATCTCGATCTCCTCGTACCGGGTTTGAACTTCGGTCTCATGGATGAAAGCCCAAGAAATTACCACAGCGGTATCCCTCACGGGTCAGAGCTCTAATATTACATATAAACGTTTTCTATAGATGTCTTGTTCCATCTGTTTTGAGCATTCCAATTGTGTCAATGGAGACACCAAATACTTGGGCATCTTTTCTTCCATCCTTCTATTCATGATATACACAAAGTTAGTTTGACCAACTATCTTCCATCCATAGACCAATGAATAGATTGAGGTAGCTAATTGAATGATTGTACATCTTCCTAGAATGTAACATTCAAAGCATTTGTTCATATGGGATAAGAATCTTCCATATGTACCATAGAGCTTTTCAAAGTTCTATTGGCCACAACCCATTTTAGTTATACCTTTGGTTTGACCATAGGCACTAATTGACATAACTCTCCTTATAGCAGCTAAAAAGGATTCCCCCTACTTTAAGAAGGAAGTTGATACAACAAATGGGTTTATTGAGACAATCAAATACATTCGAAATCAAGTTCATGACATATTGCAACAGACCAAAGCCAAGTACAAGCAAAGACATGACAAGTATTGAACACCACAATAGTACAAAGTAGGTGATAAGGTTTGGTTACGTCTTCTAAATAACTTCCTTCATTTGGTTCAAGAGCTAGTGCAATGGGGTCAAGTACTTCTTAAGGAGAGGCAATTGATCCTGATAAAAATTGGCTTGCGCATCAAGTCTATATGGAGATGCCACAAAATGCATTAAAAGAAGTGCCAAGAGCTTCAACCAACCATCCTTTGGGTGCTTCAATAGCCAGTGGGGCATGTGTGTTAGTTGCCAACCATCAACAGTTATTGAGGCCACCAGCACTAGTAGCCAATTGCTTACCTGCTACCAAGGGCATTAGCCAATGTTACTCACCATTGAGGGCATTAGCTAGCCACTGGATTTCTGCCAAAGGTGTCAACCAGTCATTTTCCTACCTTCACAAAAACCAGGTAGGCGCTAGCCTAGCACCAAGAGAAACATAACAGAACACTAATACACTATATTGGCAGCAATCGATAATTGCATGATGGTACAAAGACTCATCATAATTCTTGGAAGTTGAATTGCTTTACCTTTCAACATTGTCTCTTAATACTCCATTGTGCCTACATGCATAAAAACACACTATATGGATGGGATATCATAACAGAGGTCCTCAGCATTCAACAACTCTCCTCAAATACTCATTGTTCAAATGACTGCTTCAGTTTACGTCTGTTTTCTGAGATTCAGCAACTGCATTGTTTGAAATATTTTCATAGATATCTAGGGAACATCAAATCAGTCAATAGCCTTAGCTCATTTCACTTCCCTTCCCCAACTTTAGAGATCCAACAACTATACTATAGTCCATATCTCTTCATAAAAATCCAATGGCTGTACTAATCCACATCTCTTCCCATCGATCCAGTGGCTGCGACAGTCCATAGCTCTTCTTAGAGATTCAATGGTTGCATCATTCGACATCTCTTCACCAAGACTTTGGGAGTTTTAAATCAATTGAAAGGTCTACCTCATCCAACATCCCTTAGTGCTTAAGAGATCTAGTGGTTGTACTAGTCCACATCACTTAACATAAAGCTAGCTCTTCATAAAGATCCGAGGGGGCATCAGTCCACATAGATTCATCAAATTGGGGGTCCCAATCATTCTACATGTTTTCTTATATATATTTCCTATGCCTTTCTACATCTCTCCATGAAGATTCATTGTACAAATCCTCTACATGAATAAAGTTTTCTTTTAACTTTCAATTGAATTGTCTTCTTTGTGCAAATGGTCTTAGATGCCTCTGTCCTCCGCAGCTCAATGTCTATTAAGATTGTTTCATCAATAACACTGGAATTAAAATTTTTAATTAGCCTTTCTCAAGCTAATGAATTTCGACACTTTTGCCTCTATAAAACATTAGTTCCAATGTTGTCCATTGGGATGTCAATCCTACTCGAATCACAAAAGCTAACGATGCCATTACTTGAATGCTTGGACTAAGACATAGAAATCCTTTTCATAGGTGCTATACTTCCTATAGTCTATGAGAAAGCCTCAAAATAAAAATTTGTCGGATGTCTTCCTTTCTGAAGAACCGCATCTATGGCATATTAAGGAGCATTGGTTTCAAGCTCGAACAACTGTTTTAAATTAGGAAAGGCAAGCATAGGGGCAGTGCAAAGAGAATGACGAAATGCTCAATCAGCATTTGGAATCTAAGTGAAAGTTTTCTGATGAGTGAGTTGACAAAAAAGGTGAGCAACATTTGAGTAGTTACAGCTACACATCCTATATAAGTTAATACCCCTAAGAAAACTCTTCATATCTGAGATAATGGATGGAATTTGCCACTCATGAAGTGCTTCAACTTTATCCAGATACAAATTTGATGTGAAGGACATTGTCATGTTTCATCCATGTCCAAATTAGGAGACAGTTAGCTGACCCCTCCAAGTACCGTTTGACAGACTAGACATTTTTTGATGAAGATGCAGTCAAACAACCAGTAGCTCCTTTGCGTACCCAAGAGGGTAAAATCACACCTAAGAGTTTTTCTGATGCTAAGTTGCATAAAACTTGGAAACAAGTAACATTTTCAAAACGGAAATGCTTTAGGAAACACTCGTCCTCAAACCATTTGGAAATGTGGAAACGCCAGAGGAAATGTTTAATAAAAAAAAATGAATATTTTTAAAATTTGAAGACAAAACTGAATTACGGATGTCTCAAATGGACAAGAATACATTTAACTGTTAAATCTCATATAGAGTACAATGGTTAATGTTAAATCTCAATCTTTATAGATTAGGTTATACATGTCATGCAAAACAAATCTACATGGAATACACTACAAACTTAGCTCTTAATCTTCAAAGGTCATCAAACACAGTACAAGAACTCAAAGAAGATTCAACTCCTCTGGCTTCAACAGCAAGTGTTTAAAGAAGACTTTTATCATCCTCAAGATGAGGTGCAGCCATGGAGATATCTAAGTCACAATTTAAGGATCCACAACTCAATTTTTTTTTTTCCCTCTTGTTTACTGTTCTTTTTTGCAAGATATAAGACAAAGATTTGAATCCAAAAAGAAACTAAATCCTTCAATTTTTTGTTTTTTTTTCCTGCTTCACAATTTGAGTGAACCCATACATGCTACAGTTCCTCTTTGTTGTCAAAGAGCTTGCCACTTGTTCTAGATTCTCTGGCTTCATTAGTCCCCACCTATAATTATTTTCAAGTTATCACTAATTTTGATCTATTTTTCTCATCTTAAAGCTTTTTTAATAGTAGCTTGATTTCTAAAAGTGGATCACATGTGTCCTTTATGGGCCTCATGCAATAACCATGAAACCTAAAAAGACCTAAACTTTTGACTTTTCATTTGGTTCAAAATGTATAAGAAATGTTGGAAACTCCCTTAATGTTGGAGACATCTCTTGTTTCCGGAAGAATATAGAACTATAGAGAAAAGCAAAAAGGAAAATAACAGAAGTTTTCGAAAGAATATAGAACTATAGAGAAAAGCAAAAAGAAGTTTCAAGATAAAGAAAAGCAAAAAGAAGCTTCTAGAGGAAGTAAAAATAAATAAATAAATAAGTATATATATATATGAGATAGAGTAGCAGCAAGAGGAGACAGAAGACCACCGACGCCTATAGTGAGAGAGGGAATACATGAAGAATCAAAGATTGTATGTTGTATGATGCCCTTTGAATTAATACAAAAATACTAGTATTTTTTTTTGTGCCTTGTTGGTATGCTGTGTACTCTGTGTGATTAGCAGCAGGGTATAAACCAAGGTTACCAGGTGCGGGGTGCGGGTGCGACGGGAAACACGGGTGCGGTCCCCACCAAAAATAGGGTTTGCCAGATGCGGATGCGGGTGCAGCCCCCGCCAAAAATAGGGTTCACCTGATGCGGGTGCGGCTAATTTTTAATATATATATACATTATGTATTTTTTATCCAAAATAATAAAATAAATTATAAATCATACACATTACAAAATTAATACATCTGTCTTCTTTCTTTTTCTAACTTTTCACTTGTGCAAATGCTTAAAATGAAGTAGAAACCCTTAGAGAAGGGTTTATATAGGAGAAGTGGACTCCAATTCACTTTACAATGAATTGGAGTCCACTTTATAAATTATAATTTAATATTTATTATAAAAAAGTTTAAAAACTAAAAAGTTTAAAGTATAAAGTATAAACTTTTAAAAATTAAAAAAATTAAAATGTTTTAAGTTTTTAACTTTTACTTTTAGTTTTAAGTTTTATTTGTTTATGTTCTTTTAAAGCCCGTATGGGCTGGGTGGGCCCACCTAAACATTAAAAAACTTTAAAATATAGAATTAATTTATTAATTTTATTTTAAAAAATAAAAACCTTTAAAAAAAATAAAAACCTTTAAAATTTAAAATATAAACTTTTTAAAATTTAATTTTTTTTTCCCAATTTTTTAAAGCCGGTATGGGCTGGGTGTGGCTCGGCCCACCTAATAACTAAAAAGAAAACAAAAATTATACATTTTAATGCTCAAATAGTGCAGGGTTCGATTGGCCGCAGGGTTCGGTCGAACCCTGTCAGACAGAGTGCGGCTAGGGTTCGGCCCAGCCACACCCGTTTTCGCATTTGTCGAACCCTGTCAGACAGGTGCGGCTAGGGTTCGGCCCAGCCACACCTGTTCCCGCATCCAAGATGCGAATTCACGCATCCAACCAACCGGGTGCGCGAACCCTATGTTTCCTTGGTATAAACCCTTTGTTTTGTTTCTCATAGCTTGTGCTTGCATCAGAAAGACTAGAAAATGTGGAAAGTCAGGATCACTAGTTTCCAAATGTTTCCAAGGAGTTTCCGAGTTTCCAAAACAAGGAAACTAGGGCACCCTAAGAGTTTTCTACAACATAGCTGTCCATCCATTATTGATAGAGACAGTATCTTAAAAATGCCAACATATCTATAGAGAAGAAAATAAGGTGACAGATAATTTAGCAAATCGCCCAGTTGATCTTTTGTCTTCAGGAAATTCAAATTTTAGAAGGCAACTGGCCAAGGGAAATTCTATCTCTTAATGAAAATGATATCAATAATTTGAAGTAATAAAGTTAGCTGTTGAAGGATATGGTTTAATTGACCTAATAGCAAGTGTAATGTTTTGTCATTTTGATGGGAGTGGTTCCCAATAAAAGCCACACATAACTTATTAAAAAAATTCCATGAAACTAATGAAAGGAGGTGAGCTCATGTGGTTAAATACCTCAATTTTCAAGGAAGACTACCAAAAGATATGTACAGAATTGTCAAGAATGTTGTAATATCACTATGTGGTTTCTTCAAATTCTGCAACAAAGCAGTCATGATGTAATATGGGTGGGGGTCATTCAATCCCATATAACCAAATTATCAAAAGCAAGGCATGAGTTCAAGAGGTTCAAAATGTGAATTTTTAAGACACAAGTTCAAACCTTACCCTATAGTAATACCATGACATGAGTGGGCCTGTTCAATCACATATAAGCCATTAAAAACAAAATGGGGACTATCTGCTCCATGAAAATAGAAGCTGTGCCCCCTCCATCGGAACGTGCTGTTAAAGACCAGCAACGCAGGAACGGATTTCAGAGAGCTCTTTGAAGATTTACTGTTTTTAACAAGCTGAAAGGTCAGTGTGCTTTTAGATGATGCTTAAGAGAACATTAGTAGGCTACAAAGACCCTTTATTCATAGACAAAGCCACTATCAGCAAATGAACCTTGTAGCCAAAGTGTTTGGGCTGAAATTTTCTGTGGTTTGGTGTGGAACGCTGAATTATCATAAAACATATTTTTAATGTGTAATTTATGGTTTTTATTTTTTCCCAGATCTAATACTCTATAATTTCTGGTAAACTGTTTTTGTTCTTTCTTTCTGAGTGGGTCTGACAATGAAACCTTGGGCTAGGTATGTATAACCATTTGTAGATGGCAAAAACACGAGTGCCTCCTCCATGCATAGTGGACCCATAGGAGTGGGGATGGTCTGATATGCTCAATACCTAAGGACCTTAAAAGTTACTTTACATTGCTTTTTATTTGTAAATTTCATAGTTGAGGTCCAGTCTACTGTAAATTCCATATCAGATTTGTGATATTAAAAGTAATCATCCATTATCAAATGGCATTGGCTCTGTACCCCGATTATGAGTGGTCCCGTTTCAATCCAATATAAACCATAAAGAAGAAGGTAACCATCAATTAACCAAGACCGTTGGACTTTGATCTGCGGGTAAAGCGGAGCACTAATCACCGTATTGACCAAGGATTAAAACCCAGTGGGCACTGCGGCCCTCTATGCTTTTGAATTTTTTCTAAAATGACCAATGCAATTGATAAATTTAGCCAAGAAAGTCCATAAACAGAAGTTATCTAGTCGAGTTAAGGACGGAGGGAGCAACAATAACCATTGAAATTGTAGTATAAAAGCATAAAATATGTCCTAGAACTTCTGATCAAATTTCCAACGATTATTCGGTTGCCTGCGCCGCATGAGAAATTAGAAATCGTCGAGGCAATTATGAAATAAATAATTTAGGATTCTATTTGTTCAGACCATTGTGTGTCTAAGAGTTACTCATTGCTTTCAGAACCCTTATTATTAATTTGCTCCGATTGAAAAACAAAAGAACGTTCTCCACGTTATTGTCTTATGGATTTATTCAATTTTCTTTTGCATGCTGAAGGTAAAATAGAGAAAATTGGTTTTCCATACCGAACATAAAATAGTGAAAATTGGTCGCACCTGAGAAACGGAAGCCATAGATGAAACCCACGTAGCTAGACTCTCGCCTTTCTCTTACTAGTCCCCCTTCCCTAATCGCACAAAGCACTCGATAGTTAGCTCTGGATGAAACCCACGTAGCAACAGCAGTAGCAGCTCGACTATCGTCTTTCTCCCACTAGTACCCCTTCCCTAATCCCACAAAGCACTCGACACTCAATAGCAATAGCAACAGCGTTAAATACAACAAAAAGAAATTATAATTGATAGCTAGGTGGCAGGGAGATACCGGAGATGCTCTTGTTGCCATCCAATCTAAGCTAGTCTCCGCCTTTAGAATTTAGAAAGCCGTTGGATCATATATTTGTTTTTTTTTTTTGGATTTTTAGGAGGCTCTTACAACAAAAAGAAATTATAATTGATAGCTACGTGGCAGGGAGATACCGGAGATGCTTTGCCATCCAATCTAAGCTAGTCTCCGCCTTTAGAAGGTAGAAAGCTGTTGGATCATATGTTTGTTTTTTTTGGATTTGTAGGAGGCTCAAATCTTTGATGAAACTTTCTTATTATGGTATTGCTAGACAAAATGCAGAAAATGGTTTTTTTTATGATTATATGTTAAAACAGGGATTCAAATCTTAGATTTAAATTTTTTATATAATTTTTTTAGGTTAGTGTGAGAAATCTCATTATCAACGCATAAAATTGAGTAGTTTCCTCTTAACCATGATCCCTCGTAAAATTTAGAGTTATGCTTATCAATAGGGAATTTAACACAGAGCCACCACACACCCACCCCCTTCACACACACACACTCGCCCACATCATGATTTGAACCTTGGAATTCCGAAAAAGAGCCAAAACTCGAACCACTCTACCCTTCTCGAACCTTTTTTTTACGTTTTTTAACCCTAAATTTTTATTCAATTTTAATATTTGAAGGTAAAACCAAAAAAAAAATATATCACAAACTTTTAAGGGATTTTTTAATTAATTTGATATATTTTTTTAGATTTAAAAAATATATATATTAAAACAAGATAAGGCTCCTTCCATCCTTGGTCAACAAGAGCATTTGTTTATTTTTTTTATTTTAAACGAACTTTAATAACTCTAAAACTCAAGATCTTATGAACTTATAACTTTTTATTATAATACTAAAATGCTACTTTTCTAATTTTAAAAAAGAATTTGAAAAATTATATATATATATATATATATATATTTATTAACTTAGTGGAATCGATAACCGTCACGGTAATCTGCGCAGTCCGCTCCTATAACCACTAAATTGCATTCATGTTGAACCTTTTATATCATTGAAAACACATTGAAATACAAACAAACGCCTAGTCTAGTGAGGCCCGAGATTTGTACCTTGAACAATCGTTCCTCTTACGGGGTTTCGCCAAACGAGTTGATCTACACCTCGAACCTTTGAAATTTTTATATTAAAACAATATTATTTATAAGTTGGGACAAAATTCCTTCTAGCCTTAGTTAACAAGAGTACTCGTTTCTTTCTTTTAACTTTCCAACATACTTTTATAATTTTAAAATCCAAGATCCTATGAACTAATCACTTTTGATTACAATACTAATAGGTAATTTGCATTAGAGTCAAATCTCCTAAATTACATGTTTGCAATGGTTGTTCAAATTAGCCAAACACTGAACTTACTCACCAAGTGCCTAATTTTCTCATTCTCAATAACCATGTCATTGTGTCATTGAATCCCTACATCTTTCTCAGTTTCTCTCTTAGCGAGGAAGTCACTTATTTATTCAAAGCTCCTCTACCCACATAAATCAAAATCACATCATTCAATTCTCTTCATAGCTTCTTAATTTATGTGACAAGAATCCTCAACCTCCACGTCTCCTAAGCAAAATTCATCATGCAATTTAGAGCCCCTATCAAGATTTGAGAATTTGATTCCATGACTATCCTCTTATAACCATTTCTTACCATCCAAATAAAAGCAAATTTGATAGCTAAGGTTTCTGCTTCATTGTTCATGGCCCTGCCCACCCCTTTCCAAGCACTATCCTAACATGATTCAGTTGGTACTCTTCTAATTGTAGTTAGAAAATATATATTTAAAATATTTTTTGAAAAAGTATATTGATAAAAAAATCTAAATCCAAACATTTAATATGGAGGAAAACTTTATTATCCATTTGGTTCAATGTGAAGAGTCATCATCAATAACCTAAGAAATGGTCAATATAAGAGATAATAAATTTTATAGGAGACCATCCTAAGTGAAGGAAAGCAGGATGGCTAATCCTATGAGGAAAATGTGCCTTCATTAAATCCTTCTACAACATCAAATCTTAATAATAAAAAAAAGTAGATAATATACCAACGATTCAAACATACATGTAGAAGATATAAAAGGTCAAATATAATCAAATGCATAACATCTAATATATCAACAATAGGATTGAATCCTATTCACTACATGTGAAGAAAGACATCTCATCAATCCATTCTTGATAGAGTGAATATTTTTGGTGTTCAAATGATGTTTAGCACCTCCATGTTTAAACTAAGTTAAAGAACGAGATAATCAACCTAAAGAACCATCATATAGCACCATGCATGATCCAAAATTGTCAAGTCCATTGGCCAAAAACCTTATTATACCATGATGACCTAAAATTTAAACATTTTTTGGGTTCCTATTTCTATTTTGAACAAAGTTTTATTGGTCAATTTTTTTTTTTAAATTAAAAGGTAGTAAACAAGAGCTCCAATACATTATGTAGATACCAAATCCTAGCCACTCATTTTCCACTTATCATCGTCAAATCACAACCATTCATCATTTATTTATATATATATGAATAAATCTTAGCCGCCCATCATGTCTTAATCCTGGTCGCTCATTCAATGCAATCTGTGTCATTTACCAAGTCATAATCTCAGTCGTTGATCACGATTTAATCTTGGTTGCATGTTGATGTTGTCGAAACCCCAACCTTAAATAAAGCAATTATAAAAAAAGAGGGATCAAGGAGAGAGAAGTCAAGAAAATATAGTTCAAAAATACTTGTAAAGAAAATATCGTTTGCACTCTCGCACAAACCCTAGTCGTCATTGCCACCGCCATTTGTTCGTTGCAGCACCTGCAAACCAGTCCCCGGAAGTTGCTGAGTATTCACGCATTCACAGTTCGAGCTCCTCAACAATAATGCTTGCAAATAAGGTATTTTGAGAAGGCATTTGTTTTTATTATTTCACTTATGTTTTCTTGTATTATGTTATACATTATGCTAGTATTTCAACTAGGGTTTGTAGGTTGCACTTTCATCTTTTAGAGGGCCTCACATTGTAGAGGTCCCACAGGTGTTACTAACTCTTTGTTGTGGATTATTTCTATGTAGGAACAAGAAGTATTTTTATTGATGAGCTATTACAACTAGAGTGACCCATAAGGATAGTCAAAGAATCCCACTCAACCTTTGTTTATAGCAGGAAGATCGAAGAACACCACTGTTGCTTGGTTGAGCAAAAGGGTTTTATCCCTTTTGCTATATTATTTTGTTTACTCAAAAATAAAGCATTATTATGTAACCCTGTGATACATGGCACATTGATGTACTAGAGTGGAGATCAAGGCTCCTCATTTAATAATATATAACATCTTTTGTTTATGTGCAACATTGCTTGTCTTTGAGTTAGTGTTATTTTTCGGTGTTGATATTTTTTTGTTCACACACTATTAGTAAGTTTTTTTTTTGGTAATTATTATAATAGATTAATAGTGGGTTTTTATAGAGGATCCCAAAACCTTATATACAAAATCAGCCTTGCTAAATGGTGCTTTGTGCCTCTTGGCTGGATGAATAAACCTGTATGCAGAAAAAACAAAAAGCTGCTAATTTCCCGAGGGCTACAAGGAGGCATTTTTGCTTGATTATCCTGGAAACTATGGCTAATATAAAAACTGGACCATTGGAAAGCAAAAAAATACAGCCAAGAAAACTACAAAAAATTTCCCTTATCAGGGAAATAACTTTCCACATTTCTGCTTTCTTCGAGGCAGAATTCGAAGCAAACATGATGAATAGGATACAAGAAAAAATGATGGCTTGGGAATGAAACAAAAAGTTGAAAGTCCTGTTCGAAGATGAAAAGAAGCTACCCTCAACACTCTCTGGGTCCCAAAGAACCATGAGCCCGCTCGTCATTCCCACCGCAGGTTCTCACATCCAGGATGACTTTCATCTGTACGGTTTGAGGTTCTTCCTACCTCCCTTTCCCTGCTGGAGGGGAGGTTTTGGGATAAGCGCGTCACCCATCAAAGAATCAGAGTCATCCTAAAATAGCAACCGTTGGGTGCCATTTGTGACATCAGCCACAGTTTCCTTGTCTCTCTTTTCCTTGTTGGGGGGACGGCCCTGCTTCCTATTACCACCAAAATCCACCCCTTGTGTTTGACTCCTCGTAATTCGAGGGCTAATATTACCAGGCTGGTAACCTCTTCTTCCCAATAGGTAATCTTCCAATATCTTTTGTGCCTCGGGAGAGTGCCGATCAAAAATTTCAAGCGAATCTGCCAATGTGGTGATAAGGGGGGGGCTGTTCCTTTTCCCCTTGTGGTCCTAGTTGGGAGCGTTCACCGCACAGCTCGAAGTCCGGTTGAATGGTGATTTCCTCATCTGGTAAGGAGGATTCGAGATGGTCTCTGGATGGACCTAGAGATTCATGGTCTTTCACAACAGGGTGCTTCGTCTGACCTTCACCGTGCTCCAGAGGGTTGCAGGGATCCCGCTTCTTCTTCCCTAGCTTTTGAAGAGGACAATTGGACTGAAGATGCCCTTGAGAACTACACTGGGGGCAGAAAGCTGGTTTGTTCTCATAAACAATAGCTTGCTTGTGTAGAAAAGAACCCTCAGACCGCAGAGTAATGGAGGAAGGGAGGTCCGTCTCCAAGTCCGCCAAAACATAGAACCGAGCTTGGACAAATCTTGTTCGAGCCCTGGTGGGAGGGTCTATAGTGACCAACTCCCCGATGGATCGAGCAATTCCTCTGATTACATTTTCATGCTAGCCAAAAAGGGGGAGACTTGGGAGCCTAAACCATATTGGAGCAATGTTGATATTCTGGGTATCGAGGTTAAAGTCCAAACCCCACTCTTTAGAAAGAGACTCCTATGGCCCAAGAACCAAGGCCCTCCAGCCAGGATTTTACAGTAGTCCTCCTTGTTGCTCAGTCTAATCACGAAAAAGCCCCAGGTTAGGGCAGCCAACTCCAAATGACCAGAGGTCCACCATTTTCCAGACGCCCACTTGTGGATGGTCTCCATGTCGGGACGACCACCAATAAACTTATCGATGAGGGTAAATTTTTTGAATTCTACAAATCTTGAGAGAATTTCGTCGGGATGTCCAACTCATTCCCGGACAGAAATAGCTCCTTGGTGGAGAACCCACTTAGGGTTTCAGAAGCCGCTGCCAGAGCATACGACTTCCGAGGTCCATCTCCCTATTTGTTTGGTGGATCCTCGGCATCCCCAAACTCTGCTTGCCCTCCCTCCACCCTGTCGTGCCCCTGGTTCGACCTGCTGGCGCTCCCGTGCTCTCCCAAACCAGCCTTCCCACCCACCGTCATCCCTCCACCTTCGAAAAAATCCTTTTGCATCGTCAAAACCCTAATTTAGTCTTCAATATGGTCTTCATATTGGTTTTGGAATTTCACACTATTAGTAAGTTTAACTACTTCATTCAATAAAACTTTATTTTAATTAGTTAGAACTTTTCAAACTTTAATTCAAGCATCCCTCAACTATGTTGTGTTAGGACTTATAGGTTGAACAAATTGATCTTGCTCTATTTTTATGCAATGAAAGCTTGAGAAAAGTATATCTTATATTGCATTAGATTTAAGGACCTAAACCTTAACCTAAGTAGACTTTTAATGCGATATACTTAGACTATTATTTTCATTGAAAGTGGTACTTTACCTCACATTGTCAATTTACTTGAGCTTTATGACAAAGTGGAGTTATGTGCTATGATGTCCTCTTTGAATGTAAGCATAACCAAAAAAATACAATGCATATGCAAGCTATCTTTAATCCAATTAAACCTCTACTATGTTTTTTTTTATAATATGGAAGAAGAGGTTTTGAAAGGCTCCCCAAACCTTTTCCAAGAAGTGCCCAACTAACCTCCCTGTAGAACCTAGGAAACTAGAAGCAAAATAGCACAAACCAACAAAGCTGCCATTAGGTAGTTTAGCGAATCCCATGGATGGCCCGAGAACATAAAAAAGAACATTGATAAAATAATGAATTTAAGATAACAAGAACATGGATGAACCTCTACTATGTTATTCCAATTTGTCATTTAAGATAAAATAAATGAATTTAAAGTGATTTTTACAACCACTAATAGTTAACATGTTTACAGAATTTGATATGGATTCACACTCCCTCTCTTTTAATATAAGATGAAATAAACACTTGATGTCCTCTTTTATTTTTTTTAGAGAAAAAGGGCTTGTACTTGGGTCCCCCACCCTTGAAAAATCACAACTCTCTTGTTTAGATCTTTGAGAGTTTACAAATAGATTAATTTCTCATCTCAATTAAGATGCTATAGCTAGAAATCATCTTACATAAAATGTCTGAATTCTTGATTTCATTGCAAATATTATTAAATTCAGCATCCTTCTTGATAGTTTTCTACAACAACCTTCACAATACCAAAGCTTCACATCTACTATCTATGCATTGCATCTTAGTAGAGTAATATTTCCAAAACATCGCACTATCATAGTCCGCTTTACTAGATCTTGATTGTTAGTTTCCTTCATGAAGTACAAGTGCAACCACAAAAATTATAATAAATATTTATATGAAAACACATTAATGTTATAAATTAAAGCAAATATTACCAATGAAAACATTAAAGTAACTCTTAATTATTATTTAGTTCAAGCAATCAACATTTTCTTGTCAATTTCAGCTAAACATACTACTTTCTCTAACCATGAAAAATAGAATTTAACTTAATGATCCTTAATTAACCTCCCTCTATTGGCTAGCCTATCTGCATATTTTTTTCCCTCCCTTAATGTATGTGTAAACCTGATTTCTTTACTCTTTACCAATATCTTGAGTTTTCACAATTATCTCTTGTATATTCCATGGAGCCTTTACTTTCCTCAAAATTGCATTTATTACTGTGAGTGAATCATCTTCCATCCCTACTCTATTCCGTTTTATTTTTTGGTATATTTTTAACCCTTCTAAAGTTGCACAAGCTTCAACTTTATTACTTGTTTTAAATCCACTATTGAAAGTGTAATGATACACAATCTCTTCTCTTTTATTTCTAACTATTCCTCCTCCTGCTGGTCCTAGATTTCCTTTAGATGCTCCATCCAATTTCAATTTGACCAACCCCTCATTTGGTAATTTCCACTTTATTTTCTTTTCCTTATTTTTATTTCTCATGTACCCAACATCATAATTCCATTTGATGACTTGAATCCATCTATCAAGGATCTCTGCTTCCAGATTAGGGATTGAGTGAGTTGATAGGGTTGGATTAGAATCCTCTACGACTAAACAAATCTTCCTTTTCATTACCTCTAAATCGATTTCCTTTCCTTTAAATATTGTTATATTCCTTTCTAGCCATATAGTCCAAAGTATTGTATCTTTTTATATATCCTAGATTATATGTAAAGCCTCACTTTTAAAATTTCTCTGACATTGCTTTAACCATTCTTTAATTCTTCCATTCATCACCATAAATTTACCAAACATACTAATAATCCATTGCCATAGTTTACAAACTATTGAGCAGTATCCCAAGAGATGCTCTATACTCTCCTTATTTTTACAAAGAACACATTATAAGGGGCCATGAAAATCCCTTTTCACAAGGTTATTCCAGGAAAATATTCTTCTATGACCTACTAGCCAAACAAACATTTTAACTTTAGGAATGCTTGGGATATCACAAATATCTCTCCATATTCTTGTTATATTCCTATTTTGTTGGTGTTTTACATTATATCCACTTCTTGTTGTGTATTATTCTGAGCTATTCAACTCCCAAATCAATTTATCCTTGGCTCCCCTTGGAATAATCACCATTGTTATCTTTCTACTCAATTGCCTCCTAGCATCAATGTCTTGTATACTTGTAAACGATTCTTCTTTCCATTTGTATCCTCCTTACTGATCCTTGTACAAAATGTTTGAAACCCTATCACCAAATTTATCTTGAAGTAATCTCATCCAAGATTTGAAAATTGGATCTAGATTGAGTATTTTTTTATCACCCCAAGTATCCATCCAAATATATATTTTTTCTCCAATTCCCACTACCCATCTTAAACCTTTAATCACTAGATCAATTGATTTTTAAAACCATTCCAAAGTGCATAACCATTTGGTAGAGAGAATACAGTAAAAATTAATCTTGGGTCATTGGGCTCAACATACTAACTTAAGAGAATTCTTACCCATTATCTTTGACTCTGTTTTTACAACCTCTAGATTAATTTTCCCCTAAGAGCTAAGTTTACATCTGTAAGAACTCTTAAACCAAGATCCCCCCTAGATTTATCATCACACATCTTGTTCCATTTCACCAAAGAAAATTTCCTTTTATCATGTAATCCTGACCATAAAAATGATCGCATAATATAGATTAAACTTTTTTCTATTGATTTTGGTATAGTATACAATGCCATACAATAAGTTGGAATTACCTGTAAGACTGACTTAATTAGTTGTACTCTTATTGCTACTGATAATCATCTACCTTTCCATACTGATAGTTTATTATGAACTTTACTTATAATTGGATTTCATAATTCTATCCTCATTCTCCCCTCAAATAAGAGCATCCCTAGATAAATTGCTCGTAAATTTACCTCCTCCATTTGAAATAACCTGCATATCCCTAATTTGATTTTAGTTGGAGTTTTTAGGAAGTAAATTTTGAATTTTGTCTTATTAAACTTTTTCCTAATGCTCTTTTGTATTCCTTTAATAAGTTATTCAAAGCTCTGGCCTCGTTTATCCTTGCCCTCCCAAAAAGGGTTGTATCATCTACAAATTATTGATGGGTAATGTTGTTGATGTTATTACTAGCCTTAAGTCCACTTATAAGCCCATATTTGTAATCCTTCTTCAAGTTCCTACACAAAACCTTTGCTATAATAATGAACAAATATGGTGATAGAGGATATCCCTATCTAATACCTCTTTTGGCTTTAAAAAATTATGTTACTAACCCATTGAACAACATTGAATATGAAACTATAGAGACACAAGATTTAATCCATCTAACCCATTTCTTCCCAAAACCAAACTTTTCTAATACTACAAAAATAAAATCCCATTTAACCCTATCATAGGCTTTACTCATATCAAGTCATTGCTTTCTCTTTTCTTGAAGTTGTTGAATGTATAACTTCATAAGCTATTATGATACCCTCTAGAATTTGGCTCCCTTTCACAAATACTCCTTGCTATTTTGAAATAATTTTATCTAATAATGGTCTTAACCAATTTGCCATCACTTTGGAGATAGTCTTATATGCTATATTACATAGGATTATGGGTCTAAACAAATCAAATAATTTTGCATCCTTCTTTTTTGGAATTAGGGTAAGATAATATTACATTTATTTTATAAATTATGTATTATTTTTCCCTAGACTAATCTATTACCACCAATAAAGAGTCCTTCACTATATCCTAATTATGTTGATAAAATGTTGCAGAGAGCCTATTCAAACTTGGGGATTTGTCCTTATTAAAAGAGAAAAGAGCTAAATGAACTCCTTCCAAAGTAATAGGTTCCATCAATTTCCTATTTTCTTCATCTATTAAAACCAAAGGTTTCCAGGTTCTGAAGACAACAAATTAGGAAAACCCCCTCAAGGGAGGGGGAGAGGAAGAAATCCCAAACAATATAAATTAAGTTCCTCTCATTGAACGTGATAGGCCTCAATGGCCTGCCCAAACACAGGGAAGTCAGTGCAATAAGAAATCAAGTGAATCCAACTATTATCATGTTGCAAGAAACAAAAACTGATGAGATTCAGCAAAAAAAAATAGCAAAAAAAATCTGGAATCAGTGGGAGATGGTTTTTAAATCATCCAGAGGAACATTTGGAGGTCTTATGACTTTGTGGGATCCTCGGATAGTAGAAGGCACCATTATTCAAAAAGATGATAGGGTTATTAGTATTTTATTTAAGGAAATAAACAACAATAGGTCGTGGATCCTTTCAAATATTTATGCCCCAACTTCAATTCAAGGGAGAGCTCTACTGTGGGAGTACTTAGGCAATCTGAGTGAAATATTCCATAATATCCCCTGGATTCTGGCTGGGGATTTTAACACTCCTCTTTATCATTCAGACAAAATGGGTGGAAATGGACCACCTATCAGGAGCATGGATGAGTTCAATTAATTTGTGAACTCCAACATGTTGATGGATGTAAAACTTAGAGGAGTGAATTATACTTGGAGCAATCGGCGGATAGGGTGTCATCTCATTCAAGAAAGGCTTGACAAGTTTTTTCTATCAAAGGAGGCTACAAATTTGTTCGATGATTCTACCCTGCAAGCCCTTCTTAAAATTGCCTTTGATCATAATCCAATTTTGTTGGAGATCCTTAACTCTTTGTCCTTCAAGAAACCTTTTAGATTTCAATCTATGTGGATCAAATATTCTAGTTTCAGAGATAATTTAAGTGAGTGGTGGCAGCAACCTGTTAGGGGTAGTGTAGCTTTTAAACTTGCTGGAAAATTAAAGTTTGTTAAGGAAAAACTTCAAACTTGGAACAAAGAGGTCTTTGGAAACCTCTTTGACAATAAAAAATAGGTTGTTGAACGTTTGAAGATAATTGATCAGAGGATCCAACATGGTGATGCTGATGAAACTACTAGGCAGGAGGAACGAACAAAACTAGCAGAGTTTCATAACATTTTGGCCTGTGAGGAAATCTATTGGAGGAAAAAATCAATGGCTCTTTGGTTGAAATATGGAGATTAAAATTCCAAGTTTTTTCACTTCACCACGCTTAGAAACAAAAGCAATAACAAGATAAATTTTTTAAAAAAATCAGATGGTTCTATTACTGAAGACTTAACAGAAATCAGAAAGGAGGCAGTAACTTATTTCAATTCTATCCTTGGTCGGGAATCGCGAGTGCAATGAGGAGGCCAAAGATATTCTCTTGCAATCCATTCCTAGCATAATAAATGAGGATATAAATCTTAAGATTCTAGCTCCCTTTTCTGATGAGGAAATTAAGGAAGCCTTGTTTAGCATGGAGCCAGACAAAGCCCCGGGACCCGACGACTTTCCCCCTCATTTCTATCAAGATTTTTAGGACATCGTAAGTGAGGATGTAATTTTTACTGTCAGAGAATTCTAAGCAAGCAATTATATCCCAAAAAGTATCAACTCTACTTTTATTTCTCTAATTCCTAAGAAGCAAACCCCTCCTGAATCTATGGTTGACTTCAGGCCAATCAATCTGTGCAATGTTTCTTACAAGATCCTAACTAAAGCCATTGCAAATAGAATGAGAGATATTATGCCCCGCATCATAGATCCATGCCAAGGAAGCTCTGTCTAGGGCAAGTCAATCTTGGATGGAGTTATCATAGTTCATGAAGCTCTGCACTCTGCTCATAAGACTAACAGGTCTATTTTTGCCCTCAATCTTGATATTAACAAAGCATTTGACAGGCTAAATTGGGACTTTTTTATTGCTGTCCTCATTAAGTTTGATTTTCACCACCAATGGCTTAATTTGATCAAGGAATGTATTTCTAAAGCATGGTTCTCTATTCTAGTTAATGGAACAATTGCTGGTTACTTTTAAAGTTGCAGAGGAATTCAGCAGGGGGACCCTATCAGCCCCATGTTATTCATCATTATGGTAGAAGCTTTAGGCAGAACCATAAAAAATGCTTGCAGTTCAAGGCTAATATCAGGAATTAAGGTAACATCTTTCACTAGGGCTGTTTCTCACCAACAATTCGTTGATGATACCCTTATATTGACTAAGGTATCAGTGGTTGAGGCCAAAATAATTAAATACATCCTGTAACTCTACGAGGACACTGTTGGTTAGAATTTTAATTTCAATAAAAGCAAGTTATATTTCTTGAACACCCCCATTCAGAGGCAAGGAAGGATTGCAAAAATTTTAGGGTGTGATATAGCAAACCTCCCCACTTCCTATCTTGGTCTCCCTCTTTTCATTGGTTCTTCGAGAGAGTCAATGTGGAACAGGGTTATTGAAAGAATTCAAAAAAAACTTGTTGGATGGAAAGGTCATCTTCTATCTCAAGCATCAAAGTTGACCCTCACTAAGGTCTCTCTTCAAAGCATTCTAGTCTATTTCCTCTCCATTTTCAAAGCCCCTGTGAAGGTTTTCTAGAAAATTAAGAAACTCCAAAAAGAATTTTTATGGACTGGATCAGAGGAGAAAAAAAGGATACACCTTGTAGGATGGACCAAAGTGTGCAGACCTAGGTAAAATAGGGGCTTAAGTCTGAGGAGATTTGCTCATATAAATTTAGCTTTACTAGTTAAGCAGGCATGACATCTCAGTTATGGTGAAGAAAATGAATGGACAACTATCATCAAACAAAAGTATCTTCAAAATATGGAATTTCTAAGTAACTCAGTTCCAATCAGAGGTTCTGCTTTTGGAAAGAAATTCTTAATTGTAAGGAAATCATCAAAAAGGTTTAAGATGGGTTTCGGGCAATGGTGAGAGGATAAATTGCTAGAATGATAGGTGGGCTAAGGATGAACCACTGACGCAATATCCTAAATTAGCCCGAATCAGAGATATCACAAAAGAACTCATTGGCAGAAAAGTCTTCGATTATATGGTTGAGGACAGAGGTAGAATGAAGTGGAAAGAAATAAGAATTCAAGAATTTCAAGCAGAATCAAATGATCTTTGTAACATTCTCGAGCAACAGTTTATCCCCATGAGACCCAAGGAAGATCAAGTGACCTGGGCTCCTACGAAAAATAGGTAGTTCACTATTAAATCAGCTTACAAGCTTCTACTTGATGACGAGGATTTTGTCCTCCAAAAGGACTTAGTTTGGATAAAAAATTTAATTCCAAAAATTGCAGTCTTTTCATGGTTGGTTATCCAAGGAAGAATTATAACCATTGATAATATGATGCATAAAGGTATTTGTATCACTAATCGTTGTTATCTGTGTAGGACTAATTGGGAGACCATTTATCATATTTTCCTTGAGTGCCCTTTTTCCTTGACTGCCCTAAGTGGGGTTTTTTAGGCCTTCAATATTTCATGGGTTAAACCAACCATCGTACTTGATTTGTTTGCCCAGTGGCCTTGCCCCTTTTCAAGCCAAAGACTTAGATACATGTGGAAAATTTGTCTCAATCACTATCTTTGGCAGGTGTGGTTAGAAAGGAACCATAGAGTCTTTAATGAGTCTATCCATGATCATAAAACTATCATTGCAAAGATCCTATCCTTTGCCAACAAGAATGTGAACCTTATCCCTTTTGTGCCTAGGGTAGTCAACCCCAGAGCCAATGTTAAGTGGTATCCACCTCCTACGGGTTGGTTTAAGCTTAATTTTTATGGAACGACTAAGGACAATCCTGGCAGAGTAGGCATTGGTGGCATTGTGCGAGATCATAATGGGAATATGATGCTTGCTTTTTTTGAATATTTGGGAACAAGGATGAACAACCAAGCTGAAGCTAGAGCTATGTGGAGAGGTCTTCAAATGACTCAAGACTTAGAAGGCAATTTGATCGTATAAGGAGACTCTATGCATGTTATAAATCTCCTCAATAATTGGAAAACACCTCCTTGGAGGATTAAAATAATTGTTGAAGAGGCTAGGATCCTTTTCCAAGGAAGACAGGATAGAAAATCCCAACATGTCTTTCGGGAAGCTAACAAAATTGTTGATAAGCTAGCCAATTTGGGTGTCGATGGTGATGGACTTTTCAAATGGGAACACGGTGTCTCGAGTGAAGTAGAGGAGCTTATTCAACAAAAATTCCAAGAATGATAGTCGAATTTACCAACAGGGAAGACACTGTAAGTTCGAAGGCTAGGAGTATTCCCGTATTTTTTTTGAATTGGACTCACAATAAAAATTATCTGAGTTGTCAATCTTCGTGGATGTTGCTTGGAAATACCACAAAGACTAATGGGGATAGTCACATGTCAGATAACATGGCTCCTAGTCATCTTAGTAATTTGAGGTTGGTTGATAATCACAGGGAAGGAAAGAAACGACAATATAAGACTTCGAACCAAAGCCACGTGGACCACCGAGATAGCCATCGCCATAAATCTAGCCGACGAGTTCACTTCTCCAAGGCTGATTGGCCAAGATAGTATGTGGTACCAAAGCATATCATATACATAAGAAATAAATTACCAAAGAATTATTAAGAGTAACTATCAATACAGAGTTTGTGGGTTTTTTTCAGTACTCTGCTATGTGTGTTTGTAGCTTTTTGTTTCTCCATTATCTCAAGGAAGGGATCCATGTATGTTTCTTTTTTGTAATTATGATGTATGTGTGTTTTCTCGGGGTATACCCAAAATTTTGTATGGGAAGTTTCTTTTTGATAATAGACTATGTGCCTTAATGGATGTAATTGCTTTGGTGGCATGTATATTTTACATATATAGGATCCTTAGTAAGGATATGTTCATCAACAACCCTGGGATGATTTTTGTAAAAGGTTTTGGGTCAACCTGTAAAACCCGGTATTAATGCTATAGTATCTTATCTACCCAAAAAAAAAACCAAAGATACTTCTTGTAGAAGTTTATCATCGAGAACTTCAAACTCCTTTAATCCTATAATATTATGATAAAAATACCTTACTTCCTTTCTAATTTCACTCTAGTCTCCAATCCAAACCCATTATACTAAATAAATTCTACTAATTATAGATGCTAATATTTTTACTATTGTCATCCTATGAAAAACTTTATATTTTCTCATTCTTTTAACCAAGTCTATCTCGATTTTAATCTCCAAAATTTCTCTTCCTTACTCAAAATATTATATCTCAAAGTCTGGGAATTCTACAATTTCCATTTGGGATGATGCTCAAGTCTTCACTTTGACTCGAAGCTCTCAAAGGCCTATGGATGTCATGTGTGGAAGGCCCACCATGCCTACAGGGACTTCACATGTGTCAACCACTCCCAATCCTAATAGAGTTGTCATAAGTTGGACTGAACAGTTGTTAGCTGATGCCACAAATGGATGTCTTCTTTTAGTGAAGGTGACTTAGGTGTCGATAAATAATATACCTGCCTCTAGGTGAACGTCAACTCTAGCCACCATTGGGAAAATTAGTTTTCAATAAATTATTACAAAAAGTGGAGATCATGAAGAGAGAATTTTGAGGATCATCTATGACAGGTTGGAGGCCGGTATCACTATCCTATATCACATGCAAATAGGCGATTATAATGTATTAATAAAGAAGGTTTAAATACATAAGAAAAAGCCCATAATAGGCTTATGCCAAAATAGACTAATCATACGAACAAATTACACTAACAAATAAACAATATTTGTTAGCATAATAACTTAGGAGATATACTAATTAACCTACTAATAATAATATCTACCGACCATAAGAAATGTCGGTATAATATCTAACCTAGGATAGTAAACTAATATACCATGCAGTAAATAAAAAATACCCAGGAATATTACCAAATAAGGTACTAGTAACTCTAACATCCCCCCTTATTACATTATTTGGATAATAATATAATTGTCCCAATACAATGAAGAAGAAGAGAAATGAAAGAATGTTGGATCTTGCTTTGTCTTTGGCTCTGGCTCTGGCTCTAAGTGTACCTCTAGATTTGTACCTCTGGGTCTATCTTTGGATTTTCTTGTGAATCTGCCTTTGGATCATTACCTCTGGATTTGCCTGTAGATCTGCCTCTGGAACTTTGTCTCTGGGTCTGTCTTTAGGTCTGTCTCTGGGTCATTGTCGTTGGGTATGCCACTCAGTTTGTCACTATATTTGCCTTGGGGTATTCCATAGTTTTTACCTTTCGATAGAAGCCATACAACATTGCTTTCATATTGGTCCATTGTGTGTGATTTGTCCATCCACAATCTATATGAACCTTGTTGGCCATTTTCATTTTGTACCAACAATTTGAAGAAGAGTGATTTGTACATCCACATGAGTCACAAGGATGTAATTTCCAACACCTAGTTGCTACATGTTCTATTTGACCACAATGACTACAACAATACTTTTTAGGAGTTGTAGGATATTTAGGATTTACAAACATGGTTTTACTGGTACTTGCTTGTCCAGAATAGCCAAGGCCTTCATTCTTTGCCTTGACATTTAGCATTATTGGAGTTTTAATACCTTGTTCATTTTTACCTAATCTCTCACCATTGAATCCCATTTTCTTCATCAGTTTGGATCCAAATCCTTTGGTGTGTTTTTCAAAACACCCAATTTCATCATCTTCATCAATGCTTTTAACAATATGGCATTTGTCATTATTGATGAGATTATTGAGCTCTTTTTGAGGAGTTTCAATTTTTAAGTCACTAGTGTTGTAAGCAAAGTTTGCTTTTGAAATGATATCACCTATGCTACACATGATATCTACCATTGAAGGTATGAGGTCACATGTATCACAACAAGAATTTGCCACAATGGATTGAAGGTCACTCGTGTCACAACAAGCATTCGCCACAATGGGTTGAAGGTCACTTGTGTCACAACAAGCATCAACCATTAGGACCTCTTTTTCCTCACTTATGTCCAATTTCACTTTACGTTGGGCAAGGTCAAGTGCAACCAATGACATGTATATGCCCCTTATAACACCAATAGTGAATCGAGCACCATTTGTATGAAGGTTTTTACAAGACTCAGAATCTTCGAGTAGGGCTACTAAACCATTGTTTAGTGTGATAAATGTGCCCTCCTCATAAAAATCCGGCCCCTCCATATCAGGTGGAAAATAAGAAACTTTAACTGATGTAACAACATCATCAGTTTTTTTTGGGGCATTATTTTTCTTTGATCTACCCATTTTTAAGGTGTCGATCTCTGCCAAAAATGCACATTTTTCAATGAAATTTTACAAAATAATGGACTAAGGTGTCGGTCACTATCGAAAATGCACCTTTACAAGATTATCCTCCCTTTTTACAATATTTTATTGAATAGAGAAACTTCCCCCTCTTTTGTTGGAAAATGTTATCCCCCCTGAATGCAAAAAATCACAACAATAAAGCCTCTTGGGCTTTGTATTTTACAAATAGGGCCTCTGAGGCAAGGGCTGAAATTTACCCCCCTTTGTTGTTTGCAAAAATAGGATGAAAAACTTGGTACTTTCAAAGGTAATTTGAAATTTGAAGTTTGAAAGTTGAAAAAATAAATTTTTAATAAAGGAAAACTTAATTTTTAATTAAATAAAAGTTTTCTTAATTAATTGAATAAAAAATAATTAAGAAAACTTTGATATTCAATTTTTTTAAAAACGTTTTGAAATATTAAAAATAAAACATCAACTAGCAAACAAAAAATAGTAAATATATATATATATATACCTTTGAAGCATCAATGAGGATCGAACTGCTAACCTCACCATTATGAGTGCCTTGGCACTCGACCTCCAATCGGTCAAGCAGTGACCACAATGAGAACAAAAGGAGACAATATCCTTTATCACAATCTATCTGCCACCTTCGACGCTCCTTTGTTGCTCCACCGTCGCTCCATCGATGATGCTGCCTCCGCTGCAAGTGGATGGATGTCTGTGGCTCCTCCTTTATGGTGGTAGTGGCTCCTTTTTTATAGTGCCTCCACTCTAGGGACTTGGTATAGATACAGGGGAATAAGGAAATAATGTTAAACTTCACATTGGAAATCTTCATTGACCGCCAGTGATGATCGCTATGACTTCTCCATGTGAGGATCCATTGCAAAATAAACACAGTGCACATAAATTTTTTCTATGAGAAGGGTGATAGCTACAGAGGTGATTGATGTGATCAAATGATCAACAATGCACGGGATTTGAAGGGAAATCTATAAAAATATATTTTGTTTGAAGAAACTAGACAACATTTGGTTTTTCTTATGCGCCACATTTTCCAATAAGGTTTCATCCCACTGAGTCTCTGCGGTAGACGATGAGCTCTCCTACAATAGCACCTCCTCCTTGGAGTTGTGACTCATAAATGGATCTACAAATTTGCGATCTCAAAACCTATGAATCACTTCTAATCATTTGCAATCAATGATCCACTTGCGCAATGTTCATGTGTGCATCAATTCGGGCAATTTTTTTTAATTATCGCATGGCTCGCCTCTCCTTCTACGTGATCAGGTTGCTCGACGACTATGTCTTTATGGAAGAAAAATTGTGGCCCATGAAAAATCCCACCCTCAATTGCCTCCACTAGCGATCAAACCTTCAGATTTGCAAAGCGCTCTTTCTTTGATGCTTTTGCATCAAGAAAACCTCACTGTGTTTGTATGGAAATAATAGAAGTGATCTGCTCCAAATGGGCAAGTGGTGAACTGAGCATAATGTAGGGAGGAGCAGATCGAATGAGAAACACCTCACGCTATGGATTCCATCGGGAATATCACCACCATATATTGAAGCTCCTCTATAATACTAATGACTACGTCTTCTGGTGCTCGATAAAAGGTAATGTCGTAGGCTGCTCAAATGATTATCCCACATGCAAGGGAGATTGGACAAGTTTATACTTTAAAAATAAAGGTGCTCATATTGGTTTATGACTATCTTTGGGTAGTCTATACCACCCGCTCTATGTCCTTTGCAAGTGATCTTCACGTGCTATATTTACCAGTATTGCCTTCACCACGTGTAACATCTATAATTTTGTCCAGGTGTCATCTAGGGTCCATCACATTTCCACATAGGCTAAGTTGTAGCGTGTTCACCTAGGCTAGGTCTCTACACTATCAACATCCATAGGTCTAGTCAATCCATTGCATTTCCATGTAGGCTAGGTCATAGCACGTTCACCTAGTCTAGGTCTCTACACTATCAACGCCCACAGGTCCAATCATTGTTCATAGTGTCAGGTCTCCTCGATCCTCGTTCTGACTTAGTCTAAGTATCTTGGGATGCTATTAGGTCCAGTATATGTCTTATGCATGTCTAGTAAGATCATCCACTTAGATCTATCAGCTCTAAATTTGCATGTAGTGGGTTCGTTTAGTTCCATCAGAACTGCTTCTTTTGAACCACGTCTGTTGTAGTCAGGTCGGATGTTAGTTAGGTAGTGATCCTCCCTCTAGTTTTTATATATCGATCAAAAATCCAAGGTTAGTGGCTCCTAGCTTAGGCATCCATGTTGTTCACTCATTTGGGAAGCCATGTCATGCTGATCCTCGTCCACAGTGTGATGCTGGACTTAATGAGGTTGTTTTTGTATCAGGGCATCAAGACCAACATTAATATTTTTGGTCCAGAGTCCAATAAGTCTCGTTAGGGGTGTCTCATTCACCTCAATTCCTTGCAAATTCCCAAGGTGTTGACTACCATGCAGTCTAGTCATATTGTCATCATCTAGGTGTCCTATGCTAGCTAGTTCCAACATATTCAGCCAACCACTAAGAAAAAAGCTAATATCTAGATCTATTAGAGATCAGTATGTGTGCCTTCCAATGGACTATGGGTCAGTTCTTAGGCTATGATCGAGCTGAGAGCAATAATATCTGATACCATATTGGACTATAGAATAGGTGATTATAATGTATTAATCAAGAAGGTTTAAATACATAAGCAAAAGCCCATAATAGGCTTAAGCCAAAATAGACTAACCATATGAACAAATTATGCTAAAAAATAAACAATAGTTGTTAGCATAATAACTTAGGAGATATACTCGCTAACCTACTAACAATAATATCTGTCGACCATAAGAAATGTCGATATAATATCTAACCTAGGATAGTAAACTAATATGCCATGTAGTAAATAAAAACTACCTAGGTGAATTACCAAATAAGTTAATAGTAACTCTAACATACACATGGGGTTGTTTTTCTTATGGAAGAGCTAGTGATATGACACTCCAGTGTGGCTTTCTATTCTCACTTCCTATTCCTACATGGATCCACTAGATTTCCTCTCTGATCTCACTACAAAGAATGTCAACTTTTTTGCTTTTATCCACAATGATAATCTTTCCATTTTCATTGATTATAGAGATTTTGTTAGACGTGCCAGAGATGTTGAGAATAAGTGTAGTGAACATTCGTATCTCCATGTGACTGGTAGTAGGTTGAATCCTCATAATCATGAACAATAATTTTTCTTCCTTTTGGCTACACATATTACTTTTGAATCTGTTGCCCTCTCCTTGATCATACAAATACTCTTGATTTGTGCTTCATGAAATCACACTCTGACTACTTATTGGATGCATCATGTCCATGTCACCCCCACCATGCTAAGTGGTACCATATTGATTGTAATTACTCACCATATTTTCCTTGCATGGAAAACCTGTTTGAGTTTAACCTGGACTCTTCACTTACGCATTCGAGAACTTTCCTTTGCCTTTAAAATCTCAGGCCACCTACTTGACCCCCATACTCCATCCCTTACATCATCTCTGAGTCCTTGATCTCCCCTCCTAGTTTTTATTTGTATCCCAATCCCAAAACCATGGTTGAAATCGAGCCCACTTCCCCTCATCTTAATGCTCTTATTGAAGACATATTTAGCAACCACGATCTTCTCAATTTTCTATAGCAGTTTAGTGGCAGCGATTCAGAGTTATCTATGGAGTTCATTTGGACTTGGGATGGGGGCTATATTTCATCCATGGATTGAGTTTTACTGTTACTGTTGATATTTTGGTTGAGATCATCGAGTTGTCGAACGAAGGTGAGATCATTCATAGGGAGAAACACTCCCTACAGAGTGAATTATATTTTTTCAAATAAATAGGAGAGAATTTGGGTAGGGACAAAGGGGGAATTCTATGAGAAAATATCCCTAAGCCTTGGGACATCGTCATGATCACCGTTTTGCAGTATTTTACTCTAGACAATCTTGGTGCGATTTTGCACAACTTTCATCTGGCCTTCCTCTATCACTTGAGGGGGAAGAAAACTATCAACATTATGGAGTATATTTTTCAATAATTTAACACTCAATTATGAATTTCAAGAGGGGAGTTTCATCCTTCCTCCTTCACCAAGGACTCCATATAGTCATGTACATATACATCCTTGAGAGATAACCCAAAAGAGTGATGGATTTAGTTGTTGGGCCTATGGATGACATTGGTGGTGATGACCCTTCATCTTCTAAAGTGAATTTTACTTTGGATTATGATATAAAAGTGAAGGGGACTGACTTTTCTAAAGTTTTAAATATTATGCTACACAACCAGAAGCAAGACCGATAGCGGTAAGCGAAAAGCTCCAATCATACTTGACAACAATGAACTCTTTGATGACTCTATTTTGTTCTAGGTCAGGCCCAAAAGTGTTTCCAAGAAATGCCATTCTATGGAAGGCGTGGAAGGAACCTCTGCTCAACTACCCCTATTATTGGTATACCAAATGTCATGCTAGCCAAATCTCTCTCATCGGGGTCACCTCCAGGACCTCTATTATATTATGAAAGCTCTCAGGAGAGATGCTAAAATGACCTCTTCTCTTCTAAATCAGGTGGAAGCTCTCCTAGATGAATACAAGTACCAATATGAAATATTGGAGAAATTCAAGAGCTTGGTGGGTGTTGAGTGTGCTGATGTAGGGCATGTTAAAGGAAATCCCAATAACTAAACGTGGTATTCCTATTTGGATTTCTTTTGTTTTTTATTTTTTACTGGTAAGTCTATTGTAGTCATGTTCTATGTCTGCCCCTACGTGGGCTTCTTCTGCAACTTTCTAAGGTCTTATATTCTACCCCTGCAAGGGTTTCTTGTTCTTTTTTGTGGGTTCTCCTTCATGGCCCATAGAGGGTCCTTGGTAATGTTGGACACTTTTTGTTTAGGAGATCATATCCTAGTCATATTCCTTTTGTAAAAGGTTACGGGAACCTTTCAAAACCTCTCTTACCAATAAAAAAAAAATATGATATTCACTAAGAAACTTCATTTCCTTTGAGCTTTGATTATTATGATCATATTTTTGAAATTTTAAAAGTTTATCTTTTAGTTCTTATTTCTTCTCAATGTTCTTGTTCCATTATTTTAATCTAGATATCATTAATTTAATTTGTTTTAAGAAGTGTATATAGCCCATTGTTTCTTGAAGAATTCCATTTTGTGCTATCATATCATCTACTCATATTTAAAATATGATATTTTTTGAATTCACTTACCACCATTTTAACTCTTATTGGCCGATGATCTGAACCAATACTTGTCAAGGTATTAATTTTAGCACAAGTCCCTTCATCTAGCCAATGGTATGAGAGTATGCATCTATCTAATATTTCTGCTATTAGGTTTAGGCCTCTCCTGTTGTTGGTCCATGTCTAGTTTTCTTCTTTAAAATCAACCTCCCATAGATTATTGTTTTGAATAAAGGTTGATAAGTCTCTCATAATTTGGGTTAATTTTCTAATTCCTCCAAGTTTTTCCTCCAGCTTGGTTATGGCATTAAAATCTCCTATGATCATGAATCTAATTTCTTGGTATTTAATTTTTAGAAAGGATTTGATCCCACTCTAAACTTCTAATCTACCTTATTGAGTTTTAGGTCCATAGACATTGACAAGGATGAAAGAAATATAAGCAAAGTAGCATGTGACTAAAGAGGATATCCAATACCTAGTTTTAATAATGGTTACACAAGAGGTTCTAGTAGGATTCCAATAAGTTAGAATTCCCCTTGTTGCTCCTTCATAATCCATAGCATCTCATTCACATATCGTCCATATTATTTTCATAGTTTCAAAAACTTCTTTTATCATTTTAGTTTCCTAGATACAGATAATGTTAGGCTTATTACTTAAACATAGGTCTCTAATATACCTTTACTTTATTCCATGATATGATAATCATATCTCATTAGGGGCTACTATCCCCACCTATAAATTGCCAATATTATTTTTTTTGGTAAAGAGAGGTTCAACCAACTTAGTTTGTGTTCCTTTATCTATGTTTGCTTTTGCTTCCATAGATATTACTTGATAATTTGAGGGTTTTTCTCTTTTTTTCTTGCTTGTATCAGGAGTAGGTCTTATTATTCTATTCCTTAATGTTCTTTCATAACTTTCTTTTTCATCAGATTTATCCTCTCCTAGCTCTACTATAGAAGCTTTTGACTTGTCCTACTCATTTTCTGGTATTTCCTTATTAATGGTTGAGGTATTAACATCTAACACTTTATTTTCTTTATCAATTCCTCTTGAATCATTCATGGTACTTCATGAGAGTCTTCAAAATATGATGAGACATATTCCTTAGGTTCATCGAGAATATTCGTCCCTAAATCAATTTCATACTAAAAAGATGGCTCCTTGTTAATATGTTGAACCTATTGTATTGTATCCTCTAAGCTTTGATCTACTTTTTATTCATAGGCTAAAGCCTCGAAAGAGTTGGAATATATTCCAATATCCTTCCTTACTAGTCTCCATTTTTTATTTCTTTTTATTTGTCTAGATTTATTTTTTGGAAGTTGAAATCCATCTTCATCCATATCCATTTGTAAGTTTCTCCTACGGTTTTCTACATATGATTTTGCTATGTTCTTCTTAGTGCATGATATTTCAATATGCCCACCTCATGACATCTTATACATTTAAAATATATGTGTTCAAAATCTATGGTTTGGGTCCATATCTTATCCCCACACTTAAGAATGATTGATTATGGTAAATCTTTACTTATATCAATCATGACCAATATCTAAGCATAAATATCCAAGAATCCATCTTTTATAGTTTTTGAAATCTCAAAGAATTCTCCTGGAGTGTTTCCTATTGCCTTGAAGGTATATATTTCATTAGCTTTAATGGGTAACCCATACATCCTAACCCATACTAGTACTAGGGATATATTTACATTTTTAGGTGAAAAGTCTTCATATAAGGGGGTAAGGAAGAGTCTTGCTCTTCCCATAAACCAAGGACCCCATTTTAGGATACTATCTCTTTATTTATTAGAACAAAAAATGGCTAGGAAGAAAATTTTATAAAGAAAGAATAGACTCACTGTTGAAGACTTCCAACTCCTATCAATCCATTTTCTCAAGGTTGAAGCCCCTAGCCAATACCCATTATATTTACCAAAAACCACTCTATTTTGGAGCAATGAGGATTGATCCTCTATGGTGTGCTTACTAAAGTCTACTATTAGATATGATTCTAAGGATTTAGATTTAAATCAGTCCATGGGAAGGAAACTAAAAACAAAATCTACAAATATTTATCAAAATATCTTATAGCAAATATAATATTTGATAAAAAAATTATAATAGTTTGCATGCAAAAATTCTAAGATAAAAGAAGGGAAAAATAAAATTATTTGAAAAATCTATGCCAAGAGAGAATTTCTAGCTTCACTAAAGCCCTAGCCCTCCATTGATTCCATCATCCGAACCCTAGCTAACAAATATTTGCAATTTTGTTTTTCGTGACTTGAAAATTCGTCATCGCCCTTGTTTTGGATGGATGATTTCATATGGTTGTATCTCCTTAAATATTGCTTGGATTCCTTCATACGCCCACTCATTTCAAATCTATTTGAATTCCACACAAATTTGTCCAAGAATCAACTAAAGTGGATAACCCTTTGCAAAGATATGACTCCTAAAAGATGAGACGTTTAAAAAAATGCCCTAATCCTTCAACATTTGATGTCCTCTCAATTAAAATAATATAATATTAAAATAAATTTATTTCTTCAAATCCTATTAAAATTAAAGTTGACCTTTGCTCCCTCATACTAACAATAATTATAACACATGAAAATATAAATTTAAGGCTATCAATGCATGAAAATGCATTTGATACATATGATCATAGATTTTAAAATCGGTTGGATAAATTCATTTGATCAACATCATGCTTACTCAAAAATATAAAAATAAACCATTCGAGGATGCATACATATAATTAGGATTTAAACTCTTAATGTACCTTAAGTTGGTAAACTTTGTTTGAACTTGTACCATTATAAATCCAATTTAAGTTTAATTCTCTACAACTCCCTATCTTTACATAAAAACATCTCTATATAAATATTAGATGGTCTTGATTGTTCTTACCTTGAGATGCCACTCTACAAGGAGGTATTGTTTTAAAATGTTAGTGTTACTATAGGTAAGGTTAAATGTTAAAAATTTCTACAAAAGATATCTTTATTAAGGGTAAATATTAGAATAAATCTCAAATTAAATTGATAATAACATCATTACTTTAATAGTTTGCATAGTTGCACACAGGCCAAAAATCTTCCCATGCATGTATTTAGTAATGTTGACTTATGAGAAGCACAATATTGGCATAGGTTTATTATCAATGTAGACATAAAAATTAATTGTTGCAATGTATACACTATTTCATCATTTACATATACTTCTTTGAATCCTTACATTATGTGCACCACCATTGAAAACAAGACTTGTAATTGAGACATTTTGATCATATGTAAGCATTTGTTGGAAATTTACGGATGAAAAATTCTAAATGTTCTTATATTACATAGAAAAATATTCTAATAAATATTTTTAAGAAAGAGATTAGGCCCGTGATGCCCACAATGTACAAGATATATTGTGGGACAATTATAAGACACTTTCAAATGAAATGGCTTTCATTACTTTATATGATAGCCACTAGGAGGAGAAGGTTTGATTGGGATTCTTCAACTTTTAATAAATAATTAATGCTATATCTAAATTCTTGCATTCAAGGCTTGGTCTAATCACTTTCTTAAACTATATTTCCTATGATTATCATCTTGGTTTAGAATTTCCAAGGTAATGCCATCATTGGAAAAATAATTTCGCTTTTCCTATCTATAAACACTACTTTAGTTGTGACATAAAAAAAAAATCTACTTTATTCTAGTATCAACAATTAGTCCTTAGCTCTTATAATTTTCCATGATTTGGAAGAATTAAATTCTTAATATTCTCCCAAAACTATGATAATAATAAAAGTTCTTGTCAAGAATGCTTTGTTTATGCATGAGAATTATATATATGCATCATGTTTATTATAGGGAAGAAACAACCCCATAAATTTCCAAATTTTCTTATAAAGGGACTAATAACAAATGATTATAAGTATCAAATTTATGGTTGGACATGGTGGTTGACTATTTGGAAGGAGCTTGAATGTTAGTCGTCCAAATATGGTTTAAGTTCCTTGGAGGTAAATGGTTTACCTTACATCATTATAACAACTTGTATTTGCTTTTAAGCAAGAGTGGTAGGGGTTATAGTGGCATAAAAAAGAGTTGACATGAGACTAGTGGGATATGATGATTAGAAGTTATTGATTCCCTTGTACAACCAAAAAAATGGTGGTTTGGTAGGATTTTTGGCCATTAGAAATAAAATCGATCTTTATTATTTTCCCATTTTGGTTGGTGGTTATGTAATTGGTTCATTACAATGCTATAGATATTTGATAGTAGAAATTAACACATCTAAAATGGAAGTTATCATTCTAGGCCATGTGATTGAGATGGTATTATCCCACACCAAATAAAATTCTTAAAATAATCATAGGAGTATGTCTATTAGTATGATGAATTAGAAGAGTTATGCATGAGTTGTCTAGATTGTAACAATATAAAAGTTAAGCTAGTAGTATAAAACATAATAATTATTGCTTGACTCTAGCTTAATAAGATAAGAGTAGCTAGAAATCTAAACAAGAGAGCAACATGAAATAGAAAATAAACTATATGTTTAAGAAATATCATCCTAAGCTTCTGAAAGATCAAAGTACTTCATTTTATTATTTTTTGATATGGATAGGCATAGGATTTTTGATTTATTATTCTAAAGTCTAAAATTAGAATTTAATAAAATCTTTAGATTTTAGATTTTATTAATGGTCGACACCTTAGAAAGTCGGCCAATTTGTTAGGAGTATCCTAACAAATTTTTCTTAGTTGTTAGGATATTGGTTCAATTGTAAATTGGCATCTCAAATTCCTATTTAGCTTTGAAATTTAATAAAACTTGTAGTTGGATTCTAAATCCTTCACATTGGTATTAGAGCAACATGATTTGGCTACCTATAAGGGGAAATTTCCCTCATGGAAAATTCTCCTCCTTTTATTTTCGCATTAATTTCCCTCTACCATTTCATCCTCTCTTTGGATTTGTTGGTTTAGAGTGTGGAAAATCTCATAAGTAGAAAGATTATTTTAAAATTTAACTTTGTGATTTAAAGGTTGTGATATTTTTAAAGGAAGCTCCTTCCAAAAACCGACGTACAATTTAGGTGCCGATCTCAAGTCAAAATCTGGTCGACCTTTGGTGCTACTCTCAACCAACGACTCCCAACACCCCCTTCCAACCTACCAATCACTAAAGGCCATGTGTCAGCCTTCTATTTCTCAACCATTTGAGATCTCTTTCCCTCATAATTATCACTTCTGTGTATCCTTTCCACTACTATCCTTAGACTATTGTTGCATTGGAGATATCCTTGTAATAGGTAGCTTGAACCTAATGCTAGTTGCTCTCTACCATGGCCATCAGACCATTGATGGCTTCTCAGTCTACCATGTTGAGTGTTTTCACTAATCGCCACCATCATAGATCATCAAGCTAGAGCTTCTTTCCTGCTTGGGATGCAAAAAACTAGGGTGTAAGAGGATGAAATTTGGTATGAAGTCCACTTTATCTATCGCTTCGATGCAAATCATCACGTCCATATGATAGGCTATGAGGAAAAAGTTGTGGCCCACATGCAGGTAGGGCCATAAGATTTTTTGTGGCCCATGTATGCAATTTGCAAATTCAAGATCACCTATTTGGTGGTGGTCATGATCTCGATGTCTAGCCATAGGGATGCACTGTGGTGCTAAAGGCTTTGATATTTATCCCACATTTATTATGGAAAGGCATTTAAACACCTTAAAGGGAAGGAGGTGCTCCATTTGAAGCGACCACCAAACGGTGGTCAAGGGAGCCTTTGCATAGGGTTTCTAGAAAGTGCCAATTGAGGGTGCATGCACTATCACCACGTGGTCGACATTAGTGTTGTTGACTTCCTTAGTAGGCATTGACTATAGTGGACTAGCGGGGCGGTGTTGACTTTTTGGCGTTGTTGGTGTCACCCTAATTTTTTTTAATATGTCAAAAAATCCATAGAATATTCCTATGAATATTACTGTTTCCACATTAGAAAGGGTATTTTGCCTCTATTTCTTTTTGTTGTGGAGAGCCCATTTATTTATTTTCAATTTTCAAAGCTCTAGTCCAACCTAAGTATAGCCTTGGGTATACTCATTGGAAAGCTCTTTCTGAGTTGGTTCTAGTGGAATAATATTTTTAGAATTTTGTAACGGTCTATCTTGACATATGGTGCTACAAAGTTTAGGTTGTCTGAACCTTCTTTCAAACACAAATTATTGAAATATGGAGTGCATTTTTGGTATAACTTGACACTCCTAAATCCACTTACATCTTTAGAGATCCTTTTGGAAGCAACCCTTCCTTTATCGACCATGGCATTTTTTATGTGATCATGGATATCACATGGGTACTTTGCACATTGGAGTTGTATTTCTACATTGTAAAGAGTATTTTTCCCCTATTTCTTTTTGTTGTGAAGAGCCCATTTATTTTTCTCAAATTTGAAAGCTCCATTCCAACCAGAGTATAGCCTTGCATATACTTGTCGAGAAGATTTTTTCAAGCTAGTTCTAGTGGGATCATTATTTTAAATTTTTTTAAATGTCTATCTTGACCTATGGTGCTCCAAAGTTTAGGTTCCCTAAACCTTATTTCAAACACAAATTGTTGTAATATGGAGTGCATTTTCGATAGAACACAATACTTCTAAATCCACTGACATATTTAGAGACTCTTTTAGAAGTAGCCCTTCCTTCATAGACCATGGCCATTTTTATGTGATCATATGTACTCCATGCATTGAAGTTGTCTTTGCTCCTAGTAGGCTTGTCTCTGAGTGGATTTGCAGTGTTCACCATAGAAGCATTGGAATCTAATGCTTTTACAAGAAGGTGGAAGAGAATATCAAGTGCCTAAAATACAATCCTCAAAATTTTTTATCATTATATCAACTATTGTCCTTGTTGTAATCAATGTTTTCCATCCTAACATCTTTGAGACTAAAATCATCATAAATGTTTGAATCAATTTTAGCAATACCCCACATAGTATGTTTTCCATTTTTACTAGAGACTATTTTAGTCTCATCAATATTGCTCAAATAATTACCATGTATACAAGTATTGTCATATGCCACAACTTCCATCTACCATTTTTAATTTCAAAACATATTGAATATTAGTACTCTAATGAAGATCATATGTATTTCTTTTTTCAATGAGTTTACACTAGTTTTTATGAGGTTTCCCGATCCCCTCATTATGAGTGGGGTTTGAAAATAAAAGCATTTATTTTGTAGTATACTAATGAATAATTTTTCAATTTATCTATCATCCTTTCAAGTAGAGTTTTATTTGCTGATACCTTATCTTGTTCTTTTGCCATGATAATTTTATTTTTCAATTAACTATCTTTTCTAATATTGTTCTCATGATAGAAATTGATCTAAATGTTTTTGTGAGGGTGTTATCACATATAAAATAAATATACCATTTTTGTAATACCCAAGGGCTTCAATATATATATTTTTTTGGTAGATAAGATACTATAGCATTAATACGGGGTTTTACAGGTTGACCCAAAACCTTTTACAAAAATCAGCCCAAGGCTGTTGATGAACATATCCTTACTAAGGATCCTATATATGTAAAATCTATATGCCGCCAAAGCCATTACATCCGATAAGGCACATAGCATGTTATCAAAAATAAAATTCCCATACAAAATTTTGGGTATACCCTAAGAAAACACACATGCATCATAATTACAAAAAAGAAACAGACACAAATCCCTTCCTTGAGACAATGGAGAAACAAAAAGCTGCAGACACACATAGCAGAGTACTGAAAAAAACTCCCACAAGCTCTGTATTGACAGTTACTCTTAATAATTATTTGGTAATTGCTTTCTTTCGTATATGATATTATTTGGTACCACATACTATCTTGGCCAATAAGCCTTGTAAAAGTGAACCTGCTGAATAGATTTATGGCAGTGGCTATCTGGTGGTCCACGTGGCTTTGGTTCGAAGTCTTATATTGCCATTTATTTTCTTCCCTGTGATTATAAAACAACCTCAAATTACTAAGATGACTAGGAGCCATGTTATCTAACATGTGACTGTCCCCATTAGTCTTTGTGGTATTTCCAAGCAGCATCTACGAAGACTGATAGCTCAGATAATTTTTATTGTGAGTCCAATTAAAAAAAAAATATGGGAATACTCCTAGCCTTCGAACTTATAGTGCCTTCCTTGTTAGTAAATTTGACTATCATTCTTGGCATTCTTGTTGAATAAGCTCCTCTACTTCACTCGTGACACCTTGTTCCCATTTGAAAAGTTTGTCACCATCGACACCCAAATTGGCCAGCTTATCAGCAATTTTGTTAACTTCCCAAAAGACATGTTGGGCTTTTCTATCCTATCTTCCCTAGAAAAGGATCCTATCCTCTTCAATAATTGTTTTAATCCTCCAAGGAGGTGTTTTACAATTATTGAGGAGATTTATAACATGCATAGAGTCTCCTTCTACGATAAAATTGCCTTTTAAGTCTTGAGTCATTTGAAGGCCTCTCCACATAGCTCTAGCTTCAACTTCATTGTTCATCCTTGTTCTCAAATATTCAAAAAATACAAGCATAATATTCCCATTATGATCTCGCAGAATGCCACCAGTGCCTGCTCTACCGAGATTGTCCTTAGCTACTCCATCAAAATTAAGCTTAAACCAACCCATAAGAGGTGGAGATCACTTAAAATTGGCTCTAGGGTTGACTACCCTAGGCATAGACTCATCTAACAAGGTTAAGCTTAAATATTGAGCAATCGTGGTCTCCTGCAGATGAGGTTTACAACTATCAAAAGGGATAAGGTTCACATTCTCATTAGCAAAGGATAGGATCCTAGAAATGATAGTTTGATGATCATGGATAGACTCATTAAAGACTCTATGGTTCCTTTCTAACCACACCTGCCAAAGATAGTGGTTGAGACAAATTTTCCACATGTATCTAAGTATTTGGCTTGAAAAGGGGCAAGGCCACTAGACGAATAAATTAGGTACGATGGCTGGTTTAACCCATGAAATATTAAAGGCCTGAAAAACCCCACTTAGGATAGTCAAGGAAAAAGGGCACTCAAGGAAAATGTGATAAATGGTCTCCCAATTAGCCCTGCATAGATAACAATGATTAGTGATACAAATACCTTTACGCATCATATTATCAATGGTTACAATTCTTCCTTGGATAACCAACCATGAAAAGACTACAATTTTTGGAATTAAATTTTTTATCCAAACTAAGTCCTTTTGGAGGATAAAATCCTCATCATCAAGCAGAAGCTTGTAAGCTGATTTAATAGTGAACTGCCCATTTTTCGTAGGAGCCCAGGTCACTTGATCTTTTTTGGGTCTCATTGGGATAAAATATTGTCCGAGAATGTTACAAAGATCATTTGATTCTACTTGAAATCCCTAAATTCTTATTTGTTTCCACTTCATTCTACCTCTGTCCTCAACCATATAATCGGAGACTTTTATGCCAATGAGTTCTTCTATGATATCTATGATTCGAGCTAAGTTAGGATATTGCGTCAGTGGTTCGTCCTTAGCCCACCTGTCATTCCAAAAATTTATCCTCTCACCATTGCCTAAAACCCATCTTAAACCTTTTTTGATGATTTCTTTACAATTAAGAATTGCTTTCCAAAAAGCAGAATCTTTGATTGGAATTGAGTCACTTAGAAATTCCATATTTTGAAGATAATTTCGTTTGATGATAGCTTTCCATTCATTTTATTTACCAAAAATGAGACGCCACGCCTGCTTAGCTAGTAAAGCTAAATTTATATGGGCAATTCTCCTCAGACCTAAGCCCCCATTTTCCTTGGGTCTGCACACTTTGGTCCATCCTACAAGGTGTATCCTTTTTTATCCTCTGATCTAGTCCATAGAAATTCTTTTTGGAGTTTCTCAATTTCCTGGAAAACCTTCACAGGGGCTTTGAAAACGGAGGAAAGAGACTGAAATGCTCTGAATAGAGGCCTTAGTGAGGGTCAACTTTCCTTCTTGAGATAGAAGATGACCTTTCCATCCAACAATTTTTTTTTGAATTCTTTCAATAACCCTGTCCCACATTGACTCTCTCGGAGAACCAATGAAAATAGGGAGACCAAGATACAAAGTGGGGAGGTTTGCTATATCACACCCTAAAATTTTTGCAATCCTTCCTTGCCTCTAAATAAGGGTGTTGAAGAAATATAACTTGCTTTTATTGAAATTAACTTTCTGACCAGCAGCGTCCTCGTAGAGTTGCAGGATGTATTTAATTATTTTGGCGTCAACCAGTGATGCCTTAGTCAATATAAGGGTATCATCGACGAATTGTTGGTGAGAAAAAACCCTAGTGAGAGATGTTGTCTTGATTCCCGATATTAGCCTTTTAGTCTTTTGATAAGACATTTATTACTACCATTGATGACTTTGAATTCTACTGTTCTTCCTCTATACAACAATTGTGATACCTAAATTAGGTTATTTGCTACCCCTAGAACATAAAGAATATTATCTAGTGTGCATTCTAATAAAGATAGACTGAGTGTATCATTGCTCGTTCCTTAGACTTGGTAGATTTTTTGATCAACAATCTTAATTGGTATACTTTATTTTACTTGAATAGAATCAAACCAATATAGGTTGCTAATCATGTGATTGATGGATCCTAAATCAATATACCATAAATTATCTTTGTACCTAACTTTATGTTATATTTAATTTGCTCGTGGTGATTCACTACATCTCAAAACATGTTTGTGATAATATTTTCTCTACTTTCAAAATTATTTCTTAATAAACTTTGCCTCTTTAATCATATGTGACTTTGTGAAAGGCCTTTTTGATGCATTCATAATTGTTTTATAATTCTTCAAATAATTTTCAATCTGTTTGGATGATGTCAATAAAGTAGAAGACCTTTTATCTCCCTAATAATTTTTCTAATAATCTCCTTTCCTTCTTTAAAGAAATATTTTATGATCTTTCCAAATTCACTTTTCAAGAGGATAAATTCCATACCTTATGATAAATAGCCTTCAAATAATTTGTCCTTGATCAATATTCAATATTTTTGTTTGTGCTTTTGCTTTAGACTTGTTATTTCAACAATATTTCTTTTTATCAAATCAAATATATTTTTAAATATTTTTTCTTCATATAATTCTGCAATTCCTTTGCTCACTTTAATAATTTTTTTACAAATCTTTTCAATACTTTTTATTTCTAAAAAGATTCTTCTTCAATTTAATTAATTTCCTTTGTAGTAGAATCCATTTTTATTTATTCAATATTTAAACTTTCTTCTTCCTTCAACGATTCTCAAATAAAATTCTTTTCTTCTTTGCTTCAATATTCAATTTAATATTCTTCTTCTTAATATTAACTTATCTCAATAAATAATATCTTCTTTCAAATAATTAATCTCTTTCTTCAACTTTTTTTCAATTGGTTATATGGGATAGAAATAAGCCCCACATGTATTACATAATCACCACATGGTGGTATACAACAGAGCCTGGATATTATCCATGCATTGTTTGGCAAGATTTGAACCTGGGTCTTCTCCTTAAATGTTGAGGAGTCTAACTGGTTGAGTTACTGCCATTTTACTTTTCAAATATTTAGGTTAAAGCGTAAGATTTTGAAAGGGGTCTTGGTCCCCTAGTATTGGGGTTTGAACTTGGGTTTCCTGGATGAAAATCCAAAGACATACCACTATGGTATCCCTCATGGGACATCTCTTTCTTCATATTTCACATTCTTCTTCAATTTAATTTTTATTGTCTCTTCGAACAAATTTATTTTCTTCAATATTCAACTTAATATAATTAATTTCTTTCTTCAATTTAATATTCTTCCTTCAAATAATTTCACAGGTCTACTCATTTTTGTAAACCTTTTCAAATTCACTTTTAAAAAAGCTAATTATTTAGTACCTTTGTAATTTTTCTCTTAACGTCATGCTCACTTTTATTGGCTTCCCAATTTCCTCATAATTCTCCTTTAATATAATTAAATTTCTTAACATAGAGCTTGTACCAATGAATAATGATGTTTGTTGTCTAGACTTTGTGTTTTCAATAAATTACATTCTCCTTTCACTTATTACTCCAACTTAATATGCAGATTTAAACACTGAATATTCCTCTGATTTCTCTTTGGTCTGTGTGCATTATGGGTCAGTGTTGTTATGTTTACCTCAACCAACCTTTGGTCTTTTCTATCATTAACATCTACTCCAATGTTTACCTAACATCTTCTTTGGTCCTTCTTACATATTTCACTTGCTTCCTCGTGCCTCCAATGCTTTGCTACATTTTCTAGGTGTTCTCTTTCTACCAAGTGCTCTCGTATATGTCTTTTATCCTCTCCAATAATTATCCCAAATGCTCTATATCTTCCTCCAATGCTCTAGCTCCTTCCAATGCTCATGGCTTGTGGCTCTAAATTATGTTGTAAAAATATTTGCCTACTCTATCTTGTCTACACCTTTCCTCTATTTTACTTTGGCCTTTGCTCCATTCTCTTCTTTGTTGCTTCTAGATTTTCTTCACTACTACTGTTAGCTTCTCTTCACCACTCCTCCTCTCATTGTTAGCTTCAACTCTTCTTAGCATGAGATTCTATCAAATGTTTCTCTTTCTCATGAAAATCCTTTTCTCACAACTTTATTCAATTCAACAAGGTTTTCTCCTTTATTGGGTCTTCTTGCAATTTTCTCTTTGTGGACTCCGTCCACAATTCTTCCTTATGGCTCTAATACCACTTATAGCATATCAAAAATTTTCTCACAATATATTAAGATTTAATCTTCACACAATAACATACATTCAATAACAATGATAATAACTCACTGAAAACTATTATTGATAAATATATTTACTTAAGCAATGCAAGTACAATTTATTACAAAGCTTATTCAATCACACATTATAATTATTTCTTTTCAATATATACACTTTGGATATGAGACTCTTCACATTCACAAGAATATTGACCTTTCTACTTTCATTAACTCTCCATCTCCTCAAACTCATAAGAGAAATATACTTTATTGACTCCTAATAATAACAAACCTCGAATGATTACTAAATGACAAATATTATCCAAGGAATCTTCCATATGAGATCTCTCTCTTGGTCCCATGAAAAATATATTTTTAGGTGGAACAACACTACTAAGGGTGAGTATTCAGTTGCTCAATGTTATTTGACCTTTTGCCATAATAATCCCAACTAATCTTCTGACATCTTTTCTCAGTTGTGGGCTCAAAAGCTCTGGCCTAAGGTGAGGTTCTTTACTTGGCTTTTATTGCATTGTAGGGTGCTTACTGGTGAGAAACTTATGAAGCATGGTTTTCATGGCCCTTTTAGATGTGAAATGTGTGAAGAGAATGTAGAAAATCTCAGCCATATTTTTATTGAATGTGCTTTAGCGTTTGAGCTATGGAGGAGAATGGCCACTTTACTTAGCTTACAGTGGTCCAGTTTTTTTTTAAATTTTGATCAGATTTTGAGGGATTGGCCTAATCAAGAAGGTGTTGATTATTTTATTAGGCAGTTGGTTTGGATGGGTTCTACCATTCTTCTTTGGAATATATGGAATGAAAGGAACAACCAAATTTTTAATCAATATAGGAAAGATATTAACTATGTTTGGAAAAAGACCATAGTAAACTTAGTTGAATCAGTCCATCAACTCCTTAATCACCCCCAAAACTCCCACCAAATATGGGATCAAGTGATGCAAATATTGAAGATTAAATCTTCTAAGACAACCAACTTAAAGGGAATGTGAGTATTTGTAAGATGGATAGGACAAGAAATTGGCAACCTCCTCCTAAGGATTTTGGAAAAGTCAATACTGATGGGGCATCTAGAGGGAACCCTGGTAAAGCCAGTGCAGGAGGAATTGGTAAACTTTCAAATGGATCCATGGTTTTTACTTTTGCTGAGAATTTGGGTATTCTTTCCAATAACCTTGTTGAGGGGTATGGTATCCTTAGAGGCCTTCAAGAGGCTACTAAGGTTGGATGGGAAAAGGTGTTAGTTGAGTCTAACTTTCAACTCATGATTAATATTTTGAAGAATCCTTCTAAGAATCATAAGGTTTATTGAAGAATAAAAAGAATTATTGAGAAGATTCAATTAATCCATATGGGATTTTTGAAAGTTGATTACAATCATGTGGTCAGAGATCAAAACAAAAGTGTTGATGCTTTAGCTAATTGGGCTTTGGACAAAGGTGATCTTACTTGTTATGACCACCCTCCTAGATGGTGGACTTCGTAAATAAGGGAAGCTCTTCTTTTTATCATTTATTTGGATGGCTCCAATTCTGAAGGTACCTAGTTTTTTTCTTGCTTTATTTTTTCTTCTCTTTGGTTTGATCTGGTTATTTTAGTTCCCTCACTCAATATTTTATTTCTTTTGTTTCCTTTGTTGTTTCTTGCCTTAAAAGTCTTCTGGTCTAGAAAGGTTATTGCTTTTTTTTTTTTAACATGGTGGAATCGGTAACCGCCACGAATCCAGGCAGGCTATCCAACTTTTATGGCCGCCATAGTATTCTACGTTGTCCGCATCGAAAGCCGCCACATAGATCTTCGCACAGTCCGCCACTATAACCGACATGCCATAATCACTTAAAACCTTTTACGCCGCTGAAAGCACCAGGAAAGGGACAAGCGTTCAATCCGATGAGGCCGGAGATTTGAACCTTGGACCTCCGCCCCCCTTATGGGGTTTGGATGAACCAATTGGTCTACACCTCGGACCTTCATCTTGAGTTAAATTAAAATATTCTTCTTTTCATCTAGAAAGGTTATTGTTATGTTCCATTTTTTTTCTTTTTTGTTTTTTGTTTAGTTTTTTAAGGTGTGCGTATTCTTTTGTTTTGTTTTGTTTTTGTGTTCTTTGTGTTGTTTTTTGTTGTTCTTATGTTTTTGTTGTTTTGCATTTTTATGTTTTTTATTATTGTTCTTGTGTTTTTATCGTTTTTGTTCTTGTGTTTCTGTTTGTTTGTGTTAATTCATGTTTTTATGTGTGTCTTTTCTATGTTTTTTGTTTTTGTTTATTTTCTATTGTTGGTTGTTTTTTTATTTTTTATTTTTTTATTTTATAGGTTTTGGTTGTGTTTATTTTTCATGGTTTTTTTTTGGTTGTCTTTGTAGTGTTTTGTTGTTTTTATATTGTTTGTGTTTTGTTATATTGTTCTTGTGTTTTTTTTTAATAAGCAACAATAATATTTACAACGGGTTTTTTTTTAAAAGGGTCCCAAAACCTTAGGTACATAAGTAGCTGTAGTTATATTTTGATGTTAGAGTAGACCGGGGTTGTGCACTTGGGGACCAAGCTAGGGCCCAGGGGCCCTGGTGCCTATAAATAGTCCATCCAACGATGTTTCCAACAAGACAAAATTTGGCCTGAGGCCACCAAACAAGGAGAAACCTCAAAATTGCCCAGTAGTTAACCCAAAAAATTACTGGCCGCCATCGTTCCAGATTGCCCTGTAGCCTTGCCTGACCTGAACGGGGGCCCCGACCTGGCAGATTAGTTCCCCTCCCTGTCAGGGTCGTCGCACAACTTGCGACAGACTTCAGACTAGGCATTGGCCATTGTGGAATCCACTTTTGCAGAAGCGATCAGGGAGCTGATCGTGATGTCTAGGAGGGCTTTGGTTGAAAAGTTTCGCAACTTACTTCCAAAGTCAGAGTTGACTTCGATGGTTTTCGGGACCTCCACCTTGGCTTTCTTGGAGCTGCTAGCAGCCCTACTACTACTGGAGGCCATACCCTTGCAGATCTAACTTACGCCAAGAGTCAGGGCCCCACCTGGGGCCTGAGTCGGGGTTCTGCATTTTCGGGTGGGTCTACATAGTTTCGAGGAAGGGGAGGCGTCAGGGGATGGGGTCTCCTTAGATTTGGACGCTGTAGGGGAAGCAACAGGGGATCCAGCCTCTTCAGGGGGGGAACGAAGGATAAGGGAGGGATGTGATGTAGCTAGGATTGGTTTTCTAGGGCGTGTCTATATATAATAGCCATGAGCCCTTGATGGGAGGGTCAGGAATGATTCCTATGGGCCTGGTCAATGGTGAGGCTCAGGGAATAAAAGAGAAATTAGGGGGTGCTTACCAGCGTGGCTCCATGAAGGTGATTATATAAACTAAGGTGAAAGCTATAGAGATGCTGATATGGGTCGTTGCAAGTTATATATTGCATCATTGGGATGATGGCCTCGTCAAAGGGGGCTGGGAGGTAAGCTCAAAAGAGGTTAAACTTGTCCCATTGCTTTTCTGGGAATCGAGAGAGCTCCTCCTCCCAGTTGTGCTTATCTCGTCAAAAAAATATTCCTTTCTCTTTGCAGTGCAGGTCTGTTACTTCAGTAAGAAAATCCTTGGACACCTTGAAGTGAAGCCCTTTCACTTTGACCTCCCTATCATTCTAGGAATCCAAAAATCCCTAGGTGATTTCTTCGTCTGCCCCTGTGAACTTACTAAAGAAGGGAGTGTAGTTCTTAGCATCAAAAAATATCTTGGCAGACTCGCTCAGGTCGAGAGTGGAGGGCTCGAGGAAAATTGCCTTAGCAACCATTGAAGGCAAACAAGAAGGCCAAGGGCAGGGGAACCAAAGTTGGCCTGAACTGAGAGGGGAGACTCGCGGGGATAGGGTAAGGGGAAAACACATAGGAATGTGAGTGGACTCTGAACACAACTGGGTTAAAATATTGTAGGGATGCACCAAGGAGGGGAAGAGCCATAGGCATCGGGAAGGGGTGCTTAGGGTAGGGGACAACACGAGCTGGGAGGAGCTGAGGGGGTGAGGCTGGCGACAACCACGTGGGGCAAGGAAAGGGAGCCAACAAAAGTGCTCCAATTGGCACAATATTGACGAGGAAGTAGTTTGGGGAAATCTCTCGAGAGAAAGGCATGTGCAGCCTGACTCAACATGAATATCCATCAGAGCAGCACCCGAGGCGAGAAACTTGGACTAAGAATCCACGTGCTCCAACTTGGGCTTGCCAGGTTTGCCAGTGAGGCTACGGTTATCTAGATCAGGAGAAGCCAAAAATATAACGTGGCCTCTGAAGCAGGGAGTACTTGGTGAGACATGATGGTGCTTGATTAGATTGGCCAGACCTCGGACAGGAGGGCCGCTGGGACCAATAATCAAGGTGGAGTGGGAAGGAGTATCCCCTGTCCACGTGGGGAGGGCATGTCATCACACCTTTATTACCCTGACTCGGGGTGATCTAAGTGCTTATACTCTCATCAGGGCTTGAATTGTCTTGAGACTCTAATTGGACCAGAGCATCAAGGAAATTTGTGGTCCAGGTAGTGAGATCTTCTGTTGTGGTGGCTTGATTGGCCATGAAATCGGTTGCCCTGTTACCTTCTCTGTACACATGACGAAAGGAGTGATGAGTGAATCCTTGGAGGATGGTGAGAACTTCCTGAATGGTGTTGTGGATACGCCATGAGCTATTTCCCAAACTATGGGTAGCCTTGATGATGACTAGAGAATCGCCCTCGATGATGACTTTTGGGGAGGTCTCCTTGAGGGCTATCAGCCCACAGAGGAGAGTTGCTGCTTCGGTGAAGTTGTTGGTCTAGATGCCAAGCGATTTGGCGTATGCCAAGATCAAGGTCCCATGACTGCCTCGGATGACCCCACCCACTCTAGAGGGGCCAAGGTTTCCTTTAGAAGCTCCATCGAAGTTAAGTTTAACCCATCTAGGAGGGGGGGCAGTCCACCTTGTCATCGAACGACAAGAGGGGGCAGGAGGGGGACTGGGGGGAAGCTAGACTCCGAGGGAGGAGAGGAGGGTGGACTCGACCAGCCTTCGGGGTGCCTTGCTCAAGGGGAAGGAGTGAGAGTTCTCAAGGGCGAAGGCAACCACCTTGGCCGCCACCCATTAGGGGGAGCGGGCCGGGGAGGAGAAGGCTCTGCTATTGCGCTCAAGCTAGATTTTCCAGAGCAGATGAGGGAGGCAGGAGCCCCATAGGAAGTGGATGAAGGGGTGGGTGAAGGGATTGGGCCACTGAGACAGGAGGTCAGAGATGGAATTGTTGTTCTTGTGTTTTTTCTATGTGGTTCATGTTGTGTTTTTTTTTATCTTATTGTGTGTGTGTGTTTGGTTGTGCTTTTATTTTTGACACACTCAAGGAGCATGCTTTTTATTTTATTTAATTATTTTTATTGTTATTTATTTATTTATTTAAATTGGTTTTGTGTGTTTTTTTGCTCCTTGAGTATGTCAAAGGTGGTAGGCCAAGTTCGAGTCCTGGGTGTTTTTGGCGAAATGGATACCCTGCCTCCTTGGGTCTTACTCGAAAGTGGCAGGGATGTTTTCCACAAATAAAAAAATGACAAATATTTACTTAACTCCACACATATTAAATACTTACATGACACCTAATATTTACAAAACTTTAGACTCAAATATTTATAAACTATTTACATGGTACTTGCAATATTATTGCAAGGTACCAAATAATGTAATACTTCCAACAAGATGATTATAAAACTCTAGCAAAAAGTTACTGACCAACTATTTTTAGTTGTTAAAATAAAATAATAATTGGATCAATAACATGCTAACCACATATGGATCTTTAGATCCAAAAATTAAGGAAGTACCTTACTCTAAGCTTATAAGTTATAAGCAAAAGAGGTCTCTACAAAAGAGTACATTCAATCCCAACTCAAAAAGAAATGAAGACTAGGAATATGAAGTCCAAGTTCAATTGTTACTAGAGTTGGATCGTTAAAAAACCAGTCTATAGTTAATGCTTCTATTATTGTTACCCATATATTTTATGTCAAGTCATGATAGTTGAAAGATGAAGTAGACTATTCAAATGAGGAGAGTATAAGTTACAAGGGAGAATAGTTGAGAAAGCCACATTTGATCAATACACTACAACTATCATTGAAGAAAGGATAACATAAATAGAGACCATTCACTTCATGTTATTTTTATAATGAAGTTGAAGAGCAAAAATGATACATATAATTTAGGATAGACAATACCATAACACTTGATCAAAATATTTTGACAAAGTTTAGACAAATAGCAAATTATACTCAAGATATCCTTTTGACATGATATTAAACTAAGATTTAATGGAATATAAAAAAGGTTTAAAGAGACGTAGCAAAGCAATGGAAAGGATTGAAAATATGCTAATAATAGTGTCCTTACATATCAATAAAATTGTTGATGAACACAGTGGTTGTGTTATTGCTATCAATACTATAATGTTAAATTTATACGATAAATGAAGATATATACTATGAAATTAACTAAGTTAAATATAGAAAAAAATATTTGTGGCATTCCCCTTTGATTGGATCAATGTGCATTTTTTACCAATTTGAATCAAAATGTTCTCTCTATGAAAGTGTTAATGATAACACTTCAATGTGCACCTTGTAATATTTCATGCAATATTCCTCTAATGCATGTCTTCCTCAGAATAACATGAACATTGAGTTGATCTCAATGTTCCATCTCCATTCATAACTCTTTTTCACCAGATAGTGATGCCATTCACATTTATAGGGAGTAATATCATGACTTATTCAACACATTCCATAGTGTCAACATGCACTTCTTGTGTTAATAATGCATTCTCATGTTGTGCTCATTTTCCACATTGGTAAAAAAAATGTTAATGTTCACCTCCAATACAATATTTTCACCTTCCAACCTTATGCAAGTCCTCCATTCTAGAAACCAATGATGTTTATCTTCTCTTATTTTCCTCTTCACTTCAGATAATACAAACATCTCAATCTGACCTCCTTCTTGGTCAACAATAGTAACAATTCCATGAATGCATAAATTAGTTTGCTATCCTTGAAAATGGATTGAGGATGAGTCAATTCATAGTTACATTCTTAGTGAGGGATCTTCATGCTTAAATTCCATACTAATTATACTAGTAAAATATATCCCTTACTTGTGCAAGAATTACAATGTATTCACACCACTTCTTTCTCATCCAATAACATGTCTTAGTCCAACACCTTGCATACAAAAATTAAAATACTTTTATTACCTAGTGGTCCTTATGATTTTTTGATTCAATAATCTAAACCTAGGCTGCAAGCAATGAAATATTTTTACTTAAGCAAGGGAACTTATCTGATTCGATGTTTGATCCAAGCTTTATCTTGCATCTAGAATATCCAATAGATTCAAATATGTAAAATAGCTTCACAAAAACTCTAGAAAATATGATCAGCGTTTAGGGGCTTGCTTAGGTTGTTATAAGACTAAGCTGGAAGGCACAACGGTCAAGCCCCATTGGTCCCTTTAGTTGATCATTCATAATAAAAATGAGCTTTAACCTTTGGAACAAACACAACATAATATAACAACATAGAATAGTGAATGAAATGCAAACAAAATGGATGCAATGCGTGATCAAGAATGCACTTTTGAAACTAGGGTTTGGGGACAAATAATTACCCCCAAGCTAATCTAATATGAAATGCAAGCAAAACAAAATGATAACAACTAGAAAATAACACAAACAGAAATGAAACAGAATGTAGTGGGCACACAAAATGAAACCCTAGGGTTTCAAGGTAAATAGGTGCCCCAAAACTTAGCTAGACTAAATTCACACCCTATAGGATACTGAGCATAAATTCAGAAGCAATGCTGAAATGGGTACATTTTTCCCTACAGGAAAAAGCAAGGCTTTTATCGAATCCATGCCCTGTAGAAGATGAGGCACAAATTTGCACAAGAGAGTTAAAAACCCTAAAACAAAGATTAAAACACCACATAATGAAAACTAAGATGAGAATGTAAACTAATGAATGCAAAGAAACAACCTGGTGATATCGTGGAAGAAGTAGGAGAAAAGGTGGAAGACCTATCCTCCATTAAGAAGATAAATTATCGTCAAGGCTTTCTCCACTTACAAAATCACAAGGAACAAACCAACAACAAAACACCAAAGCACCAAGAGAACCAGAAGACAAGAGAACACTAATAAAATTTTGATAGCTTGATTGTAGAACTTAGGATCACTTGGAGAACTTTATCGCTTTTTTTTGAACTAGGTGAAAAAATGGGATCCAATCCCTTTATTTATAAGGATTTGGAGGGATAAAAGGTAAAAAAAAAACTTAACCTTGATCAAGCCAACGCCCTAAAAGGGTCAACTTAAAATTTAGGTTTTTGAAGAAACCCTAAATTTGCCAAATTTGTGCCCGGTATCATGCCTCATAAATTACTGGGTGCAAATTCGATCAAGGTTAATAAAAACAAGGTAAAACACAAGAAAAAGGGGCCAAATTGCTCTTGGCAAGTTTGAGAACCTTTCAAAGGAATCCAAGGAAACATGACTCATTTGGGTGGGTCAATTTTTTGTGTCTACAAACTCACTTAGGTGGGTCAATTTTCCATGTCTACAGCAAGATACAATGCTCAAGTCCTCCTTGATGCATATACTTATAAGTTGGAGGAGGTCGTTGATGCTCATGCATAACTTCCTTTAATAACCTCTTTGCCACCTTGCATGCAACTAACATTTCAATTTTTTATTTTCAATTGCATGTGTTTGAGTTTTACCTCCAAATTTGGACTTGTACAACAACACATACTTTGATTTACATTGTGTCACTTGTTGACAAATATTTCTCCCTCTCCATAACAATGTTATTCCTATTCTACCATATGATTCCTTGGTTTTGTATGAAAACCTTCTCCTCATGTTGCATCTGTATGGTTATCTGCCACACTAGCATCCTCAACTTCATTTGTAGGCTGATATATACAATCCTTACTTGTATGACATGATCCTCTATTTATACAACAATTTGTCATACCAATGCTCTTTGTAAAATAATTTTCTATCTAAAACTCATACAATAGGTTTTCTTGCCTTTTATTTCTTCACTCTGCTATCATCATCATCATCCAACTTGCCTTGTTCGGTCTGGGTGGTTTACTTGTGCACCACCTCATCACCTAGACTATCTTCACTATCTCCTTCTTGATGGTCCTTCAAACAGACACATTAATTTCTCCATTCCATAATCTTATGAACCTTCCTAACTTGGTACTACCTATTCCTTCTACTCTATCCAGGGTCCATTTGAGATCTCCTTTTATTCCTCTATCATCTATTTTACATCTTTAGTTTGGGTAACAATCAAGAGGTAGTCCTAATGATTGAGCAATAACTGGTTGTTCATACCACAACCAAAGAATTATCTTGATGGGTCATATTATCGATTACATAGCATAGGGATAGTGAGAGGGAAGCAACTTCCCCTTGAAATATCAGGAGGGAGGCCAACCAACCTCCTCTATTGGTTGGGCAAACTCAAACAACCAAGAAGACTTGGTAGTCCTTCCAAACTGCCTGTCTTCTGTACCAATGTTGGAGTGTCTAGTAGTCATTGCAAATTACTTAGATCTCTTGATGCATCATTTGTAGTTACTCATAAATCTTCAATTCTCCTCCTTATATGCCTTATTTCCTTGGAGTTAAATTATTGCATCTAGTTGTTGTAGCATTACAATGATTATTTCAACTATTAGAGGAACAAGTAAAATACCATATTTTAGGAGCCAACTAAGACTATAATCATTGCTGGTCCAATTACAATTGTCATTGGTAATTTGTACGAAAACTCTACTTGTATGACAATTATCAACATGCACTTGAATGGCAAAATCTCCACCACTTGTATGGTACAATCACAATCCTCTTGATGGCAACTCCAACACACTTGTCGACAGTGACTTGTATGGCAAAAAAAAATTCAACACTATTCATACGACAATCTCCCTTGTATAACACTCTTGACAACCCTTGTAGGAAACTCTGACTACAACACTTGTATGACGATGCTCATATAGTTATTCTAGACTGTAATTTTTTGCACACATAGAACTTGGCACACACACAACCTAACAATCTATTGCAACAGTAGCATCACACAAACATGCACACACACAAATGGAAATGGAATGTCATTGCATTATACTGCCTGTACAACACTTGCATTACACATATGACTACACTTGCAGTACACAAATCACATGTTCTTATGTCACAATTTACTCCTAAAGTCCTCTCCAATGTATAATATGCGCTCTCATACCATGATTGTTGAACAAATGAGTGGGGGGTCCTTTAATGCTTAAGGGTCAATAGTTAGGAGCAAATGCTACTTCAAACACCTCATTATTTAGTTGTCTCCTTAATCACATACATTACAAATGCAATGTACTAACCTATAAAACTTGACTTTAAATTTCATATTACCCTTGCATTTCATTTCAGTTTCATTTGTCTTTCATGTACATTTGGTTTACATTTGCACTTATTTCCTATGTACAACGTTTACTTCAATTGTTGTCCAAAATTAGCTTTTATAGTTGCTTCTTTCTACTTAGGGAACCGGTTAAGGTATATTCCTTCTGAATGGTATCCTAGGTTGTGAAATTTAGCTTGAACTACTTGAATCGTCTCTTCCCCTATTGGACCTCATGAAAGACATATTATTGGTGTCTGTTCTTCAATTCCTCCCATCTCCTTCTTAAGGTGTAGGTGTTTCAAATATGTCTCTCCACAATATCTCATTTACCTCTTATCGTCTTGCTCTTATTTGATCAAAACCATCTAGCACTTCTTGCCTTCTTGTTTGTCTTGATTCAAGATCCTCTAGCATTATTACAACTTCCTAATTAATTTGTTCTAGCATTTGTTCATTTTACCTTTGGAGTTGTTCACATTTCTCTTACAATTGATGTGTTTTGAGGTGTATTCGTTGGTGTTGGAGACCAACTCTTGGTAACAAACTCATTCCTTTATATGCACTCCCATTTATTTGAGGCTCATGGTCGGGTGGTTGTCCATTATCCACTACCACCACTTTTTCCTATGACCTCGATTCATCTTCTTCTACTGTATCTGGGAATCTAGCATGCACCCATAGTCTTATCCACTTAGTTGGATGAGGTTCCAACTCTTCTTGTTCAATCATAGGCTGCTTTCCATTTTCACTCCCAAACAACCATCACAAATACAAATCACCTTTTTCTGGCGATGCACCATTCTCTTCATTGGTTCTACTCGGTTCTCATATTTCATGGACTAGTATACCTTCAAATTTTTTTGAAGATTGTTGTGGTTCTTCAACCAATCTTCCAATGGTTTCATCTTCAATAGGGTCAAGATTGACCATATTGACCTATGCCTTAATTTTATATGGTTTCAACCTCAATCCGTTTACTGTATCTGGACACATTGTCCTGTACAGCTTTTGCAAGTTCACTGCACCATTATCCATCATTTCGATCACTTGGAAGGGTCCAATCCATAGGGTTTTTAATTTCTTGAGCTTGATTTATATCCTTCCATTAAACTTCAAATCAAGTCACTTGGTTTTAGCTTTATATTCCTTAGGTGATTATCATGCCATAGCTTTCTCTGATATTGGAAAAAATTTGTTGCCCACTAGTCCATAACCCTCTTATTTTCCAATTGTATAAGTATCGCAAGCCTCTCCCCTAAGATATATTGGCACCCCAAATGGTTTTGTACCACCATCCTCAAATGTGGTACCAAGAAATCTACTAGAACTACTACCTCCTATATGTACATTAGTTGGAATGATGTGTAGTTTGTTGTCAACTTGAATGTTGTTCTGTATGCCCACATAAATGCTAGCAACCTTTCCTCCCAATCGACACCTGCACCACATGTCTTATAAATGATTGAAACCAAAACCTTGTTTGTCACCTTTGTTTTCCATTTTACCTGAAATAGTATGGACTTGAAAAAAAATGCAAAATTTTAAACTCAATGGTCAACATTTAATTTATTTCATTGAGAAGGTGTCATCCTAGATCACTTTTCAATTACAAGGGTACGTCAAACTTTGTAATTTGCTCATAAAGGAATCATGTTGTACTCCTCATAGAATTATTAGGGAATGCTCTTACTTCCACCCACTTTGTCAAATATTATGTTGCTACCACAATATATCTGCATTTTCCTTATTGACTTGTTTCAATGGTCCAACAAAATCAAGACCCATTTTTCAAACAATTCCCTAGCATGTATCACATGCCTTTACAAACTCCATTGCATCATGATAAAGGGTGGGCCACCATAGCCCTGCTAGAAGCACTTTTCTTGATGTTGCATATGGCCGCCATGTGCCCTCCTGCCAAACCTTTGTGAGCTTGTCTAAGTGATGAATTCACTTCCTCTTCCATGAGACATATTCATAAAAATTTGTTAGGTAAAATTTTGTACAAGCCTGCTATTAATTGGAATGGTGTTGATTTGACAATTATGTGTTTCTTTTATGTTATTGTCATCTCCTTTGGAAACTCTCCTTTTGATAAATATTCTTTGATATGCTTGTACCATGATAGTACTACACTTACAACAAATAAATGAGCATCTGGAAACTCATCCAACACTCCTACAGGTTCCCTTGAGTGAATCCTTGACAACTGATCCACTATCACATGTTTCTTTTTGGATATTACAACTACCTCAAACATAAACTATTGCAACATAACAAGCCACTTGCTAACTTGTCCGTGAATGGTTAGCTTGTTGATCAAATACAAAAATGCTTGGTGATCTACGTAGAAAGCAAAGGGAATGACAAGTAGATAGTGTCTGAAATTTTGGATTACGTATACTACCCAAGGCTTTTATCTCTATCATGTAATTATTTTCTGCTTGTGACAACAACCAACTCAAAAAATAAGTAGGTTGATATAGTCCAAATTACCCCTCCTAGGCCAACCCACATCCAATTGCAAAATTAGATACATCGACATGGACAAGAAATTCTTTATCCCAATCTAGAAATTCCAGAATGGGTGTGGATACCAATTTTACTTTTAACTCTTCAAAGGTATTATGATGCTCCTCCGTCCACCTACAAGGAAATTTTTTGTGTGTCAAAACATCCAATGGATTGAACACTTGTGCAATATTTGTAATGAACTTCCTATAATACCCGACATGTCCTAAAAAGGACTTCAACGAACTCACATCGTACAACTTTTCCATGCTCATTACGACTCATATCTTGTCGGGGTCTGTCTTCAATCTTTCTTTACACAACATGTCCTAGAAACTTCCCATATGAAACTAACAATTTATACTTCTTGGGATTCAATGACAAATGAGCATTCCTACACAACCTCATGCATTCCTCCAATGCCTTCAAATGCTCATCTTTTCTCCCATACAATGACCAATCATCTAGAAAGACCTTAAAATTTATTGTGGATACTTGCTCAAAAATATACAATATTATCCTCTGAAATTTAGCTAGAGCATTGTAGAAACCAAACGACATCCGGTTATATGCAAATATCCCATTCTTCCCTACAAAATTTATCTCCAACTTATCTTCCTTGGCAATATTGATTTGATTATATCCTGGGATTCTATCCAAAAATGAATAAATCTCGTGCCTTGCGATCTCTTCTAGTATAGGGATCCTTTATTGTTACAACACTCAAGCTTTGAAAGTCCCAATATATGTGGATTTGGTTCACCTCATTCAAGGTAATAACGATTAGTGACACCCACTCACTTACCTTGACCTTGAAGATTATACCTGTATCCAATATTTTCTATATATTTGTAGTCACCATTGTTGCATACTTTGGATTCATTCAGTATGGTCTCCTCGTCACTGGTTTTGAAACTGGAATCAATGTGATTCAATGTACACACAACTCTGGTGGGATTCCTTTTAGGTCCTTGTATGTCCATGCGAAGATATCTTTATATTGTATGAAAAACTCTGGTGGGATCCCATTTAGGTCCTTGTATGTCCATGCGAAGACATATTTATATTGCATGAAAATTTTGAAAGCGATAACTTTCAACATTGGATCCTAGTTGTCTCTGACTCTTTGCAAAGGATGCTATTCTCTTTGTCTTTTTTGCCAAGGTTTAACTAAACCATTTTCAGACCTTCATATTAAATGGTATCAGGTTCTTTTGTTGTTTTCACAACATCATTTGGGTGTGTTGGTTTCTCATCAATCATAGCATCGTTGGTAGTGTACTCCACAAAGTTCTTTGGAAATTTCCATTTCTCCTTTTCTTCCTCTTTTGGTGTAGATGTCTTCTTACTTGATTCGTTGACCTTGTACATGGTGTTTCTTTTTTCACCATGGTCAACTCCCTCTTTTGCTTTAATACACAGATAGTGTGGCACAAAAAATTCATAATCCTCCATTTTCCCATGGAGAAGTCCGCTGTCTAAATCTTCATCATCTTTTGTATATTCTTGAAGTTTCAACATTTCGTTATTTAGCTCAAGTCCGCTATCATCATCCAATGAAAAAATCCTTGGTTCATCAGTCATAATGTCTTGACTCACAGACTGATTCTTCGAATTTATTATATGTTTGTGCTATCCCTTCTAGAATGTGAGATGATATTTTTCCCAATTATGATTAACGTTTTCCATGCATAGCCATCCTCATCTCAACAGTGCATCATACACCAGTTTATGCATGGAAATTACCATGAAGTCCATGATGAACTCCTAGTCGGTGATCTTCACTTTTTGTGTTGTCCGAATTCCCTTCATTTCAATGCCATATTGATCTGCACCATATAATTGAAGTTTGGAGACCACAAAAATGGTGCTCCAATATCTCTCCATGTTTTTTCAAGCATCATGTTCATGCTCAACCCTCCAACTACGATCACCTAGATCAGTGTATGATTTAACAACTCCATATGAATCAGTACCGGTTTCTTCCCAACTTAGATCATAAACATAATTAAATCAATGAATTGATCCCTTCTTATCTTTGATACTTCATGATGGCATTGTGGCTCCATAGCTCTTCTCATTCATGTCATTTCTCCTACTTTTGCATAAAGTTCAGGTATTGTACCAAGAAAACTGGACACCTTCACCTTGACTATTGTGTTAAGTACTTGCACCACCAAAAGTCCTTTAGACATTCATCTAAAGGTAAATCTGCCAACAAAAGTCCCTTACGACATTTTTCTAGAGGTAAAGCATAAGCCCTTTAGACATTTATTTAAAGGCAAATTCATCAATAAAAGTCTATGATTTTTGTCTAGAGGTAAATCTCTTGTAGTTTAGTGCATCTACAAAGTCCTCACAATATTTATTTTGAGGTAAATCTCATTTTAGCTTTCAAATAAATAAAAAATGCTCCTTTGATATTTGTCTTGGGGGCCAAAATGTAATATATTATCTTATATCATAGCAATGCCTTATGACATTATCTAAATTCCCCCTAGGCACGTCTCTTTTTGTATCATATATTGTATCATAGCAATGTCTTATAGCATTATCTAAAGTCCACTTGGGCACATCATTTTTGTATATACTTGTATTTTAAATATTCAAATCAACCATCAATCTAAATATGATCATTTGTATGTCCTCAAATCCAAATCTATTTGCAACGGCAAAATTTACTATCATCATCATTATCAATTAACAACAAATAATCTAAATCATTCACATCACATCATTAACAATCATCATCTTCATCAATATCAAAATAAATATAACATTCTTTCATCACTGCATCAATATGTATCATGGTCAAGTCAAGTTTCCTCCCTCAAACTTGATTATCCCTTTGAAATTTGAGGGGGCACTCTAGGGCCTGATAACATTTAATGTTGTTGAAAAAGTAAAATTTAACATCATTAGTAATCAACAAATCAAAAGCATCAGTCATCTTGCATCATGAATTTTAAGCCCTATCAAATCCGTATGTCTCAAAATTGAAGCATGAAGTTCAGTTTTTGACACATTCATCATCCAATTAATGCATAAAAAAGGGCAAATGTAGAGACCTAATTTTGAGCGCATCATCATGTCCTTAAAACTTATCAACACTTGCATCACTTAACCAATGAAACATCCAAATCAAATCAAGCATCTTAAGACCAAATCTAGGGGCATTTGTTGCTTCCAAAGCAAAAACACCATGGCCAAGGCAATAGTTCTAGCGACCACTTTTGCCAAATCTTCAAATTTCATCATTTTCCACCCAATCAGCCTGGCAACTGTCTTTTGGCACTAGCACCAGGATCTTTAGCACTGCTAGTGCTCATGATTCCAGTGATATTGACTGTCAAAGATGAAAAACAAAAGGCAGGCAGCTGGCAGCCACCAACTGCCTGCCAAATCCGGATTTGATCATGCCAATCTAGTCTGCCACTCATCTGCAACTTAAATGGCCATTACAATCTTGGAAACTATCCATCCTATCTTCCATCCTTAGTTGCATGTCAAACTTTTTTTATTTTACCTTCAATCAATCCCATCTAAGCCATGCAACTATGCCACCTCTCCAGCTTGTCAATCCTGGCATATTCTCCAGAGGATCTTCCAATGGAGACATGGCTTTCTATAAAGCTAGCCCTTAGGGGAGCCCAAAAGAGAGATCTTCTGAAGTAGTGAACCCCTATCGAATTGTAATCACATTTTGCAACAGCAAAGTCCTGTTAAAATCAGTACAAGAATCATTCTTTGTAATAAGCAAGTGGTCTTCTACAATTGGTGATCTTCTCTGACATTTGCAAGCTTTCATCACAACAAAGACATTCATCAAGGATTTTTAGACTGCAAGCTTGATCACATCCAATTGGGTTGTGATCTTCTCATCCTTAAGCTTATTGTTACCTTTTGCATTTTGTCATTTTGCATTTGCAATCATGTTGTCATTTAGCTTCTTGCATAGCAAACATATTTTCAGTTATCAAATAGCATGCCTTTTGTCTCCATCAAATCCCTGCACCTTCTGGTCAGGGTCCTCTTTCGGGTTACCCGGCCATCAAGGGTGTTCGCATCCAAAAACCCATTATGTTGTCTGCAGGTGGAAGCACCGTAGAACTGCAGTCTCAGTGGCGCTACTGTGCCTTGTTTCTGCAACTGCAGAGACTGTAGCTTCATAGTCAACATACTGTCATAGACAGCGAAAGCGCCACCAGTAGCGCTATTGCTCTTCTGTGGCGCTTCTGTATTTGAGTAGACAGCCACCATTTCAATCTTCAACTCTGTTTTATTCTGTCTTTGAACAGGGGTCTAATGCTGATCAAGGGAGCTGCAAGCCTCCAGATATATAGGCAGACGCCTCTGCATCTAACCTCAACTGTTTCTATCTTTTTTTTTGACAGGTTTCTGGAAAAGCAGGAAGAATGAGCAAAACTTGCCACTAGCCATCAAAAGCGCCACCAGCCAATAAAAACGGTGGTAGTGCTTTTGCAATCAGCCAGAGCTACTGCGTTAGAGGCAAAACCAAGTCAAAGGTTCCATTTACCCTCTTTGTCACTACAAACTTGAACTATTGTCTGTCTGTTATGTATTTGTCTGGCTGCATTGTTCTGTTTTCACTCACTAAAGGAAGGGGAAGAAAGCAACAAGTAGATCATTCTTAATGTCATTAAGGGACCAGCTATAGCCTTGCATCATCATAAAAACAAAATCACATGTAGAAGCTTAGGCTTGTTTGTCTGCATCATTCTCTTTGTGGCCATGCTCTTATATAAAAAATCTTCTTTTTGTTTATCATCAAAAAGATAAATGCATGTAGTCAATAGGCCCGTCTGCTGCATTTTGCCTATTGCATTCGTTGCTATGATAGTGTCAGATTAAGGTTAGGCAATAAAGAAAATTCTTAAGGAAAACATCGGTGTTTTCAAGCTGCCCCTGTCCTCAAGGTGAGGTGAGACGCCACAGATCTTATATCCTGTGGAAACAAAGGAGCCAGCGTGCTTGGTCCCACAGGCCAAATCGGAGGCCCTCTGCAATTTTTTCCGTCTCACAGTTCCTTTCAAAGAAAGCTTGATGGCAATTTAATTCATATATTTCCAAACAATTTGGGTGTCTTGTAAAGAATATTTTTTCGCTGTAAGCATTCTTTCAGCTCTTTTCCTTTCAAAATATATTTTAAAAATAAAATTTAAATCCAAATTATCCCTTTACATTCATCATAAAATTTAAATCCAAAGTATCCATTTACATTCATCATAAACGTTTGTATTGAACAAGTTCTTATTGAAAAAAGATATTTACATGGAAACAGACTGCTGCTATTGTTGGGTCCAGCATACAACCTCTCTAGAATCTGGTTGTACTGGTAGGCAAAGTTTGTGGAGTACAGCTAGAGACCTTGCATCCTTCTGCACATTACTTTGGGAGGTTTGTATATTGACTGGTAAATGGTATAGAGTATAGACAATCTCCAGTTATTAAAGTGTTTTATATATGCAGAAACGGGTTGACGAGAAACTTGGATGAGGGAAGGGCTCAGCACGGGCCAAATATTTCATAGAGAGAGGTTTCATTAGTATGAAATATGGTTGCTGTGCATTATATATAATAATTTTTTGGCTCTACATAAATATAGCAGGTGATTAGTTTTGAGGATGGTTGGAAATTAGTAATTACTAGGTAGCTGTTTATGAACACTAATTGTTACATTTGTATTCACAACAACAATCACTCCATAGATCATTTGTACACATTTGCATTCTCAATTAACGTAAGTGTAATGACCATTAATGTTCAAGTATATTTTTGTTGTCCCATGTTCAAGGAAAGAGCAAATAACATCAACTTTGAATCACATCCAGTTCTATAAATTGAACAAAAGTATTGAAGGTCCTTAAGAAGCTGGATATAAGAACTACTGATAGCTAGATTGATTCTCTTATCTTTTAATTGACTTAATATCTTCTATTTTTTATTTGGTTGGATGGAATTGAAACAGGTTCTTGTATTAAATTATGACCGCACTGCGACTATTATGCATACATTGTTTAGTAGGATTTGAGTCTGGAATTTTTCTTGAAAACTTCATGAATTTAATTTGATTAGTACCCTTCTCTTTTTGCTTAATACATGAAGGGCCTTATAAGAACGTGCTTGATGGTAACTTTATGTTTGTGATTATGTAGCTTACAGACTTAAAGAATGCTTGGATTATTTTTATGGCTGGGCAATGTTAGGCACATAACATGAAAATAGAAAAGGGCAACAATTTTAGACATGTGGACAATGTAACATCAATGTTCTGGTTAGTGGAAAGGTGGTTAAACAGTTTAAACTATCGTACCCAAATGTAGTGCGTATAATGTTTAAGATGAGAATGACATATGGAGTGATTGTGTAATTATGTGGTGTAGCTTTTAATATCGTATCATTTACTCTTTAATGTACAATGACTTGAACTCTTAATACGATGCCAGAGTAAAGCATAGCCGGAAGCCTAGAACTATGGTTTGTGAGTAGTTTTCTTGTGTTGGCTTTGAAGAGAGATGAAAAAGGGAAGTGATATTTAGTAAGTTAGCTATTCCAAATTCAAAATAATTTTTTGAAAGTAAGAATATATGCATGTGTGGGAGCTAAGGAGGCTGAGAAATAAGCCCAATGGTATAGAAGATTAAATTTACAAGAATTCTAGCGCAATGGATGAGAGGCTTAAAGGAATGGTGCATGAGGAAAATTGAACTGATTATAGCCAAAACCGTGGGATTTTGGAGTCAAAAACTCACTGCTCTAGGTGAGAAAGATACTAAGCTCGATGGTGGATTTTGGAGTCAAAAACTCACTGCTCTAGGTGAGAAAGATACTAAGCTCGATGGTGGTTGCCCTTAGAAGAGCAATGTGGAACCAACATAGTTGCAATACATTGAGTCCCATCATCTTCTTTCGTCAATACAATCTTTATTTATGTTATGAAACAATTTCAAGAATTTCATCAATAACAGTAGCAATCCGATAATCAGAATCAATACCCAAATGATAATAATAATTCAGAACCAATTGCCAGAAAATTAAATATGCAATAATCAAATTCTAGATTCAAATCAATGCAAATCTTTAGCCACCTAGAGAGTGGCTAAATCTCTTAGCCACCTAGAGAGGGTCGGAAAAGATGTGGCTCAAATTTGAAGATGAAAGATGATTTCAACTACCACATAATTCTTCCTATTTATAGATTAAATCAGCATTAACTTTAAACCTAATGCTCAAGGGCCAACATGGTTATATTGGAACCTTTACATGCTTTGTCCTCAAAGTTAGAAAAGATTGGAAAATGCTCTTAGGCTCCCATATAGCATCTTATTGTAGAAGGTCTTGCCACTTGATGAGGAACTCCTGAATTTGTCAGAGATTGAAGATGATGAACTCTAGATTGCAATATTGCTTCAAGTTGGAGAGTGATTTGACCTTCTTCATTGAGTATTGGAAGCATTTTTTGGGACTGCCTCTTTTGGCCAATAACCTATTTGAGATAGGATACATGAAATATTGGATGGATGTGAGAAGATGGTGGAAGATCCAACTAATATGCTACTTCACCAATGCGACTAACCACCTTGTAGGGATGATAAAATTGAGGAGCCAACTTTTGAATAGACTTGGTCTTCAAGGACAATTGTTTATAGGGTTGCAGGCACAAAAAGACGATATATCCTATAGTGAATTTTCATTCAAAATGGTGTGAATCCTATTGTTTCTTCATGGAGTTTTGGGTTTAGATCAAATTATCTTTAAGAATCCGAAGCACAAGCCATCATTGTTGTAGCAAATCATCTACTTGGACAACCTTGGAGGATCTTGGAAAATAGTTTGCTATTGATGGAGGTTTTTGATGACACAATGCTTCAAATGGGGATATCTTGAAGGATGAATGGTAAGAAGTATTGTACCATCATCTGGCTAATGAGAACCATTGGACCAAGTGATATTGCTTATCTTGAGCAAAACAATGAAGGTAAGTACCCAAACATTTATTAACAGTCTTTGTTTGACCATCCGATTGAGGGTGATAAGAAGACACACTCAACTTGGTGCCACTAAGACGAAACAATTCTTTCCAAAAGTTGTTGGTGAAAACAGGGTCATGATCACTCACAATAGTTTTGGGTATACCATGTAATTTAAAAACATAATCAAGAAATACCTTGGCCACATTACTTGCTGAATAGGGATGTTGTAATGCACATGAATGAGCATACTTGGAAAGGCAATCTACTACCACAAAAATCACCATTTTATAGGGATAGGAAAGGGTTGCAAAATTCTAGGAGATTTAACCGTTTCCCCTTTGCTACGTTGATATACCTCACATTTAGCCACAAACACCTTAACGCTTGCTTTTAATCCTTTCAAAGAAAATAATTGCTTCACCTGTTGGTATGTCTTGTCTAGCCAAAGGACAGGCATGTAATTCTTAGAGAACATTTGACTTGGTAGCCGAAGCCCAATGAAGATAAATGCGATATTTTTTGTGAAGCACTCCTTTAGTACATGAGAAATAGAAATGCATTGATGATCTTGCCTTCACTTCCTAAATGATCCAAGCAATCTTTGGATCAAAAAGCTAATCTTTCTAAAGTTGGGAAAGCCATCGTGGAAGAGGACCAGAGATGGCATTGACAACAACATCCTTAATTTTTCAAGACAAGGCATCAACCACCGTATTCTCGTTTCCTTTCTTGTATTCAATGACAAAATCATAACCTAAGAGCTTGTTTATCCTTTTATTTTATTTAGGGTATGAGAGATGCTACTCTATAAAATGCTTAAGGCTGCTATGGTTGGTCTTAATGATGAAATGACACCCCAAAAAATAAGGCCTCCATTTCTCTATGGCATGCAAAATAACTAACATTTCCTTCTCATAAGTGGATTGTTCTAGATTCTTGCTTGGAAGTTGCTTACTTTCAAAGGCTAATGGGTAACCATCTTGCATAAAAACAACTCCAATACCTATGCCAAAATCAGCACACTTAATGACAAAAGGTTTGCTAAATTTAGGAGTGGTCAGGTACACATAGCGTCTTTGAGGACTTGGAAGACTTGGTAAGTGGCTTCAGACCAAACAAAGGCATCATTTTTAGTCAGAGTAGTGAGAAGAGCAACAATCTTCCCATAGTTGTAGATAATTTTTTTGTAGTATCCAGAGTCCTAAAAATCCACAAAGTTGTTTAAGGAATTTAGGCAAGGGCCAATCTTGCATAGCTTTGATCTTATTAGGGTCTACCTTGACTCCTTCATGAGTTACTATATATCCCAAGTATTCTACCTATTGGACCCCAAAGGAACATTTGGGCATTTTAACAAAAAAAATTTCCGTGTGTGATAGGTGAAGAACTTTGTCAATATGAACTAGATGATCCTCCCAAGACTTGCTATAGTTAAAATGTCATCAAAGAAAACTAGGACAAACTTACAAAGAAAAGGACAAAAGATAAATTTCATGAAACTTTGGAAAGTGGAAGGAGCATTAGTGAGATCAAAAGGCATGACTAAGAACTCATAACAACCCTCATGTGTAAGAAAAGCAATCTTAGGGATATCCTCTTCTCTAACCCTAATTTGATGATAAAATCGATGAGAATTATCAATAATTGAGCCTTCCATTTTGTGGTTGGATAACATGAACCATGAATTCATCCTACTAAGAATAGATTACAGACAATGACAGAGGGATGAGGTTAACGGAGTGAATACAACTAAAATAACAGGCTATAAAAATTATAGAATAGTAGGGAATAGAGGAGAAGTAGAAAAGGGAAGGGTAAACTTACCCCCAAGTCCACTAGACCGATTTTTTGGCCAACATGTGTAGGCCATGAAATCATGTTGTCTGGATCAAATAGTAGAGATGCCAATGGTATTTGGTAGATGGTAGTATGGAATTAGAGGGAGGTTAGGAGGTCTCTAGCCTTCACTGAATTTGTGACCTGTAAACACATACCACAAATTTGTTCTATCAAAAGAAAGAGGAAGACAAGAGGGACAATATCAAGGTTTTAGTGAACTTGATGTCCAAGGGAGGTGAAGGCAGGTTGAGTGAACAAGGATAGGATAAGGGAAAGGATTCTAGCCCTTCTATCATTTTCTCTAAATTCACGCTTGATACTGGCCATCCATAAATTCACTCTGATGGCAAGGTTGAGATAAAATGAGGTTGAAAAAGGGGCTTCAAAGACTTAGATCTAGAAAATATTCCACCAAGGGTTGACCTACAATTGCACAAGGGCTTAGACACCAAGGTTAGAACTAAAAATTAAGATTAAAAGCTAGAGCAAATTAAAATCTATGATAATCAAAATGATAAAATTAAAAATAACCACAATAGGAAGACAAAAAGGAAGAGAGGCAACAACCAATAGAGGATTGGTCCTCTAAGATGAGCCTAATGATCCCTCCAAACAATCGTCCAAGGTGGTGATGCAAGCTTGAGAAATTGAGTCACAAATTTACAATAGTTTTGTTAGCTTTAGAGTGTGTTGCAAAATTGAGGGTCCAATGCCTCTATTTATCGAGTTTTGGGGCATGGAGAGAGAGAGAAAACCATTGAAGAAGGTAGGTGAATTTAAAATTTGAGAAGGCAATGAAATAAATTGAAATGAAAGATTTTAATTACGTTCGTGAGACCCAAACATGGCCTATGGGACCTCCAAATATGAAAACACAGTTATTCAAATCATATGACCATTAATATCCTTGAGAAGTTTATTCCTTCTCCTACTGATTTGGGTTAGCAACTCCCCAACTTTTTTAGTAACTCAACAATTGTTATGAAAGGATGGAAAATAAACACAAAAAATGTATGCTTAGGTGAACAAGATAAGGAACCCTCCATGTGCCTATTGATATCCCTTTAGAGTTAGATACAACAATGATAGAATTATTAGAGAATAATTATGGGTCATTCAAGTAGGAATGAGAATATATTCAATTTATATACTAGTACCATATGGTGAATACGAAGTAGAAGATATGGTTGAAGAGGAAAAATAGTGGATCTATAAAAGAAGAAAATAATGTAGGAGAAAATTAGTCACCAAAAATAGAAATCTCAGATGAGCAAGTTGAAGAGTTGAACACCCAATCTACCACCAAAGAAGGTCTTATATAATGCAAGTCAATATTATCAATGATAGAACTACATAAAAACAATAGTTTTTACAAAGACTTATTACTTTTGTGACTACCCTTATAATAACTTCTATTTCACTACCCTTAACAAGTTCTTCTATTCCCACCTCTTTTATTTCCACTTCTTCCCTAATTTTTTCTCTCCCCTTGCTTCTTCAATCCCACTTATTTATTATATTGCACCCAACTAACCATCCATAAGCATAGCCATATTAGTGGCAATTCACATAGGTCTATTTGCTACTTCATCACTCCTAACATCACCCATTGCACACTCTTCATCACTTTCATCATCCATTCTACCCACAACCACTTCCCTTTTATCTAGTCCAACTATATTTGTGTTCCATCATATTGGCATCATGATACATTCCATGATATTCTCCATCATTTTTCATCCATTCTAACCTTGTTATCATAATCCACATCTAAAGTAAAGATACTAAGAATCCATCAACTTTATCTTCATCCACATCACTTGTCCTAAAGTTTTGAGTCCTTAATTGGCACTTTTCTAATGGGTTACATTGCTCAAATAATTCTAAAGGTAGTTATTGCACCTATGTCAATGATAGAACAACCAAAAACTTTAACTAGAATGAGTCTAATAATAGGGTCTAGAAAATTTTTAATCATAGGTTTAATTATCATATTTTCATAGTCTTGTTTACTAGTATTATGTTAGCCCATAGAATAAGACAAATATGAGATAACATTCTATCTATATAAGAAAGATAATTGGGGATATATGGGAAGTTAGAGATACAACTTAAGAGTTTAAATAAAATATGAACTCCATGTGCTAACTAGGTAGATCTATAAACATTGTTGCCCTTGCCTTGAAGCTCATTCTCATAAAAAAATAATATCCTTTCCATTTTTTGATTCTTTGATTGATCAAATTAGTCAAGGAATTTGTGTCCAAGGACTAAAGAATATATTGGGATATACCATCAAGAAAGCATAATGCCCCTAAAAGCAACTAAAACTATAATATTTTAAATACAATAGTTGCATTCTAGGTCCAAAACCAATCATATAGAGGGTAGAGCCAAAATCAATGTAATTTAGACTAAAAAATTACTAAGAGAATTGAATAGGTGAATGAATATATAAATTGCTTTAAATCAAGGAATAAAGTGGATATTCCAAGAATTTGAAATTGACCAAGGATGGACTAATTAGCTAGGTTTGCATTTCTCAAAGTAATCAATCTGATAAGTAGTAAGATTTTTATTGGCAAGGATAAAGATATCAATTTACATGAAGAATTGTTGATTTGCATAATTAGATATGCTAAAACCTTATTCACTCAATTTTTAATGGAGCTACATAATCCTAACATCATCTCTTCTAATAGGAAGAATAAATTACAAATTTTAGATGAGACACTTGCAAATAGGAGTTAAGGACAAAGCAACATCATCAACAAATATCAATCATCCAAGATCTTAACACAAAATAGAGAGACTAGTTAATGAATGTGATATGTAAACATTCATGAAGATATGTGATGATGCAAGTATTTAAGAAGGTGTATACATTATAGAGGCTTTAAATATATTAAAGTGATAGGTGATAGTGATTTTCCTAGTAATGTAAACAAATAAGCTAGTCTCATTAGTTCATAGCTTTTTGTTGATCAAAGCAAGATTTAGAAAGGTATATTGAATGTTGATGATGACTTGATAATATAAGTTAATGAGGGGAACATATATTGGATTGTTTGAATGATTTACCCTCCAAAATATCAAACCACTCATCCTAGTGAAAAACTCAAAAAAGGTCTTTATAGACAAATTTCTTGTCTTGAGATATGATTTTAGTGAGATTTTGAGGTAGGTTAATTGGGACCCATACTAATGATTTGAAAAGGGATATGTATTCTACCAAATAAAGTTAGTGGATGAAAACAAAGGCTAAACTTCAAAAGTAGTAGCTTTTAGTTTCAAATTGGTTGGATAGATATCCATTTATAATTAATCTTAGAATTTATTGTTTTAATGGTACAGTAGAGTTAGGGTTTCATTTACTACAATTAAGACTTCATTTGACTTCATTTGGTATAAAAATGAGTTTAAGTTTATTTTTAGGTATATTTTGGCTATTTTAAAAATTCCTTTTCTCTTTGAATCAAGTGGAAGCTAGATGAACTACTTCAATGAGTGTTGCGGATTGTAATTGTCACTTGGTATTAAATTGTGTTCCCTATTCTCACATATTTAATGTGAAGTGAATGATGTTTATGAATTTACATTTTCATCTATGTTATACCTTTCAAACATTTTATTGTTGATCTATTTTATTACTTGAAGGATTGCAGTGCTTTGTTCTTTGGTGTTGCCAATTGGATGATGCACATCACGCTATAGTCAAACAATTGTATTTACTTTATGTATTTTGTTTTTCCTAATCCTTTTTTGAGATAATCATATTAGTTTATTTTGGCCAAAATTATGTAACCTTCTCTAGAATTTGTGTATGAATAAATCCTATCTTCCAAGCTAACTAGGGTTTGGGGATGCATAACCATCAACCATATCAACAAGAGGTAATTTTTAATTTCCAATATAATAAGGCAATTGGTCCCAATAAACTACTTGTAATTTAAAAAAAATGGGATATATTAACGAATGATATCTTAGTTGCGGTTGAAGAGTCTAGAGAAAAAAGGCTATAATAATTTAAATTGGTACCATCTTTATTGCATTGGTTTTGAAGAAATGTGATATAAAATATTTTGATAATTGATGTCCATAAGCCTTTCTAACACAATTTCAAAAATTATGGCAAGCAAGTTGAAAAATACTTTATATTATACCATCTCAAAGCAACAAGGTAGTTTTCTTCATTGTGAACAAATCATTGATGGTATTTTCATTGCACAAAAACCCATATATTTTTTTAAATCCATGAAAAAATTAGGTATACTTGTAAAATTCAATATATAGGAAGCATGTGATAGGGATGTTTGGTTTCAATAAGGTTAGTGTGAATGAATTATATGTTGTTATAACACTCCAAAATATATTATTTTGATTAACAAATCCTTAGTTGGATATTATGATTTATTTTGTGGTATCTAGTAAGGTGACCCATTAATTTATCTTTTCATTATTCTTGTTGAGGCTATGGGAAGGGCTTTCTCAAAGGAAAAATATAAGAAAAATCAAATGTATTCAAGTTATAGCAAATGATCCATTCAAATATCACATCCAATTTATTGATTATAATTTTCTTTTAGGTTATCATTTAATTAGTGAGGTCATAAAGTTTAAATAAAAACTATCATGTTATGAGAAGGTTATTAGATAGTTGATTAATACAATAAAATCTAGGATGTTTTTTTATCAATATTACTCTTGATTTAAAATATATTACTACAAAGATTTTATAGTGTAGAGCTGGAAATTTATTGTTAACATTTCTAGGTATTCTCCTATCTAACAAAATAAAGGAGGATTTTGAAACCCAATTTTAGATAGTATAAAATATTATATTGTTGGTTGCAAAGGTAAGTTCCTAATAATGACTAAAAAAATTTAAATCATAAAAGCTACATTGTATTCTATCCCTACATATAGGATGCCAATTTCAAAATTATTAGTAGATATAGCATCTATATTTGACAAAATTTTAACATATTTTACTTGCGTTTGAATTTACAATATTTTCTAGAAGCATTCCAAAATATGCATTCACCACAATCTATGTTAAAAAGAAGTAATGGTGATTAAAAGATATAAATAGTAAATGAAGGAAAGAAAATGAAGGGATATAACAAGAAGAAGTATAGGGTGGGTGCCCTTAGGTGCCCCAATATATCATATTTTATTCACACTTATGATATAAATGGATCCTCATTGAGGGGTATTTATAGTGATACCAAATCCCCAATAAGAGGTTAACCTCAAGCTAGCATAAACTTAACCTTGAGGTTAACCTTACAATAAATTAATTATAAATTACCCTTTTAAGTAAGGTTATCCATAAAGGTGGATTAAATTATACCATTAAGAGTGAAATATGAAAGGGGCCTATATGCTTACATGAACAGACTTGCAGGATTATATAAATGATGAAGGCCCATAGGATTACATAATCACATGCCTGTAGGTTACTATAAGGGTGCTCATAAGCACTTCTTCACACTTTTGGCCATGGCCTAAAAAATATCAAATTACATAAATTATAACATCCCCTTAAAATCTGAGTTGAGAGGACCAAGGAAAGAAGGAATTAGAGGTAACACATCCTCCCATAATGGATGCTTTAGTAGGCTCAACCAATGAATTTGTATGATATAATAAATTGGATTCATCATCATCATCATCATCATATATATAATGATTTTAGTTGGTTTTGAGTGAATAAGGCTCAACCCCAAGACCTACAAGTAAGCAAGAATACTAACCAGTGCATCATACATTCTCATTAAAACCAAATAAGAGTCACATTGATTTATATATATTGAGTCTATAAAGCTTTCCAATAGAATAAATACATATGCATACCTCGAGTCAAAGTTGGAAACTTTCCTCTTCAAGCAAGTGGACCAGCCACTATGCCACATAGTGGGTTTATTCTGAAATACCATATCCCTCCCTAAGGTGCATATACCATTTATTATAGCAATAAAAATTAAATTAAAAGGTTTTACAAGGAATCAAACTACTGATTGGAGCATTGCAAGGGTGCAACCAAATTGTTGCACCATCGATGTGAGTGTGACTGAAGTGATGAAGGTAGATACCCTTATTTAGTTCAATTCATGAAGCATTACAAAATATCATGCTACCAATGACTCAAACCAATGATGACCTCCAAAACAAGAATAATCCATGCTAATGCACCACTTCTTGCTTGACAAGTCGAAGAAAAAGAGCTTTGTTATAGAAGTTTGATGTGATTACAAATGGCATAGGGATTAAAATTTTCCTCTTCCCAGATCTAAGGTGCATGGTCTATCCACCACCTTAGTATATATTGGTATGCCATTTCTATGTCAAAATGGTTGGTCACATGAAACATGTGCAAAAGGTATGTAAATGGTGATATATGCAATGTCATCAACAAAAATTCAAATTTTAAATTTAAACAAACATGTAAACCTAAATGTAATATTTAACCTTCAACTAAATGATTCCTCTTCTAATGATGATTGATGTTGTTTTAAGCCTTGCTTTGATACCATGTTTGAATTTGTAATAATGATCAAAAACATTAAAAAATATGAATTCACCACAATCATAGGCTAAAAATATGTAAAGATAACTAAAATATAGAAATAGTAAAATAAGTAAAGAAAATTAAGGGAGACAACAAGAAGAAGTATAGGGTGTATGCCTATAGACAATCTAAAATATTTGTATTCACACTTATGATACAAGTACGTCCTCATTGAGGGGTATATATAGTGATACCAAATCTCCAATGAGAGGTTAACCTTAGGCTGATATAAAATTAATTTTGAGGTTAACCTTACAATAAAATAATAATAAATTAGCCTTTCAAGAAAGGTCATCCATAAATATGGATTAACCAATACTAGTAAGAGTGAAATATGAAAGGGGCTTGTAGGCTTATATGAACATGCCCATAGACTTACATAAATGATGAATGTTCATAGGCTTACATAATCTCATGCTTGTAGGCTTTCACACTTTTGGATTTGGCCTAAACAAGATTAGATTACACCAATTTCAACACCTTCAAATGGACACATGGAGATATTTAGATTTATTTCTTACAAATGGCATAAATGTTAAAGAGAAAAGAACATTTGACAAGAAATATTACAAAATTGTAAATCTATGAGTTTGGATTTATGTACAAAGCTTGGATGGATATTATTCAAAGATCATGAAATGAGTTGGCCAAAAATATTTCTTCAAAAATATATAGGTAGTATGGATGCAATAAAAATGTTTAGATAGAAAACCTTGCTTAGGGTTTTAGTGATAGGAACTTCATGTGAAATAGTTTGTAATTATTCAAAAAATATAATAGGTGGTCATTCAATTAAAGGATTCTACAAATTTTTGGTCTCAAACTTAATTGAATCTTTATCATCTTATTTTTTGATAAAAAATAGAAATTGTTAACTTGGATTTGTTCGATTGCTATAGGTAAAAAAGTAAAAGACTACATTGAAGTGATTAATAATTCTAGATCTTGAAATTCTATTAACATTTGGTTCAGGGTAGTGAAGAACACAAGCTTATACTGAGAGGGGGGGTGAACTAGTATAGCGCCCACTTTTTACTTTCTTTCCAAACCAATATCAATTAATGTCCTTAATTGCAATAACCAAATATAGTAGTGTGCATTAATAACTCAGATAGCAATAGTAAGCAAGAGCACAAGTCACCACACACAATTGAGACACAATATTTAACGTGGTTCCCCCAATGTGGGGTACTCCACAAGATAATCTCCTTATAATATTTCACACAGAAATAAGGATCCTTATCCAATACAATGATTACTTTGATCTGCTCAAAGCTAGGCAATACACTGATCTGCTCGGTAGGCAATCCACTGATTTCAGCTAGGCAACACATTTGTAGGAATCTTTAGCTAGGCACTGATCTACTCAGGTAGGCAATCCACTGATCTACTCAACTAGGCAACACACTGGTCTACTCAAGGTAGGCAATCCATTGATCTGCTCAGCTAGGCAACACATTGATCTACTCAGGTAGGCAATCCATTGATCTCTCAACTAGGCACTCCATTGAATCTCTCAACAAGTAATTCTCTCAACAACTTGTCCAAATTTGCTCAACAAGCTCACATAATTTGTTCAAATTCTTCTCAACAAGCTCACACAGAACTTGTCCAAATCTGCTCAACAAGCTCATAGAACTTGTCCAAATCTGCTCAACAAGCTCACACAAAACTTGTCCAAATATGCTCAACAAGCTCACACAAACTTGTCCAAATCTGCTCAACAAGCTCACAAACAATTGTCCAAATCTCACAAGCTCAACAAAACTTGTCCAATCTCCAAATTCTGTTTATCTATTCAAATCTATCCCAAAGACCTTCTCAAAGGCTCAACCAATCATGCTCAAGTAGCATTCAAATCTCATCCACAAATCTACAAAGGCAAGGCTCAATGATGAACTCAACAATGAATGGCAAAGCACTCTACAATGGATGACAACAATGATCCACAATGATCTCAACTCAAATCAATCTCAACTCAACTCAAGTCAACTCATAGAAGCATAAAGAGAATTGTTAGAGACTCAATATGTTCTAAGCTCAATCTCAACTCAAATCAGATTTATAGAATAGTTTGTTTCATGGAACTTGAACAATCACTTCACACATCACTTGACTAGGCTCAATCAACTCAACTCAACCAATCATCACAAGAGACATCTCTTTCTCACAAAACCCTAGTCCAAGCATGTATCAACCAACTCAAATGTTTCCAACAATGCTCAACCACAAATCTCACATAACAATGATACTCATGTTCTTTTCAAGTTCTTTGCATAACCAATGGGCTTCAACAACTATGCTTATAAAACAAGGTTTAAACACAACTCTCAAACCAGAAAACCTTGAAGCATTCAACCAACCACTTTCGAAAAGGAAACCACAATCAATCCTTTTCTCTCCAATGATATTTCAGAAATCAACCACCATAATCAATCAATAGGAGAATGTGCCCATACCTTTTATGAAGATGAAGAAACCTCTTTGGAAATCTGCCACACTCAACAAACTTCTTTTTCAACTTTCAACAAGGGTTAGAGATCATGATTAATATCACAACAACAATATCCAAATAACACCTTATCACTCCTACTCAACAAAATGCATCATGTCCCCTTATGAAAGAATTAATCACTTTTGAAAAAGAACAAAACAACCTTCACTTTTGAACCCCTTTACAAAAATAGAAATATCTCTTTACATACACCTTATTTCTCCCTCTAAGCAAGTTAATCAAATAGCCCTCGAAATAATCTTTCCAACGATATATAATATGATATACTTCTAAAAGGAAAATCACCAGAAATCTCTCTTTTTCTCAACATGCATCACAACCCTTATCTCTCCTAGGGCAACCTTAGAAAAATAAAATATTAGGAAAAATTATTAACTTGCCTTTGTCCTCAGTGGGATTCGATCCTCGATCGCTGCCCCTGCACCACTCTAACCACGGTGCCAACAACCACGTGAGCCAACCGCTCACATAGAATAGTGAGCACAAACCTTCTATTTGTTTGCTCCGAGCGTGTCCTCAAACACCACGTGCACCAAAAGAGTCCTCCCTTTCACTTTGCAAAACCAGCGCCGATGGGATTCAAACTTCGGATCTGCTGGCACTTCAACACCTTACGCGCCTTCCTCTTGCCACTAGGCCACAAGCGCCTACGGTGCTTGGTAAGGGACCTCCCTTACTTTTATTGCCTCCTTTCTCCATTGGATTCGAACGAGCTATGACGCCTTTGCTCCCTCTTCGAACGAACACCCTTTGCACACTCTTTAACACGTTGGCACCTTTCGCTCCCTTAGCAATTCGAATGCATCACCATCATCGAGGACATGGGGGATAAATCAAAACATTTGGTGGCATATTTATATATGCCTTCCTCCTTTCTTTTGACGTCGGTGCTATAAATTAAACTTTAATATTATATGCCTCCTCCTTTCTTTTGACGTCGGCGCTATAAATTAAATTTTAATTTTAAATTTAAATTTTAAATAATTAAAATTTAAACTTAAATATTTAAAATTAAATATCTCCATCACCGGGGCACCTTTTTCGACGAAACGAAAAGCCAACCTGGGTTTTAAGAAAAACCCATTTCAAATATGCCATCCATGGTTTTAAATAAAACCTTTTATTTTTCCTGCCTTGGTTTTCACAAAAACCCTGTATATATTCATGCTTTCCAAAATATCATAAATGCTTATTTATGAAATACTTTGGCCACCAAAACTCAATGTGATCCATGTGACATCAATGACAACATAAAATACCTCAAATTTCCAACAATATCCCCCTTTGTCATTGATGGCAACACCTCTAATGCAAATCACCAAAACCATTTCTGAGAATCAAAGCTGCTCCCCTGACTCAATACTCTCTTTGGAGGCTGCTCCCCCTAACTCAATGCTCTCTTTGGAGGCTGCTCCCCCTAACTCAAATCTCTCCCCCTTACTCAAATCTCTCCCCCTTTGACATCAATGGCAAAAGGGACACCTATGGGGCTAAAAGATATGACTCTTAAGCTTAGCCCCCTCACCACCTTCTCTCTTGAGGTGATTAATTTTGGGGTGGGAGTACTTTTACTCCCATATTACATTGTTTCTTTCCTCTATCAACTTCCTTCCATATTTTTTTGATATCCTTCTCTTGATGAATTACTTGATCTTCTTGTCTTGAACCTGTTTGACCTTCTTGCCTTGAACCTGTTTGGAATTGAGTCCTACACCATTTTGCAATATGTCCAAAGTTATTGCAATTAAAACACTTGATATTGTAGCCTTTGGATGGTGCCCAAATCCTGAATTCTTTCTTGAAATAATTTCCATATCCATTCCTTTCTTGAACCCTGTATTGTGAAGCTCTGTTTTCATGACCATTATGACCATGACTTCTGAATTGTGTAGCTCTAAAACCAAAACCATTTTGCTCATTTTCTTTGCACTGAGAAGCTCTATGACCAATCCTGTTGCATAAGAAGCAATGTCCCTAAAAACCATACCTTCTTCCTTTGAAGTTTCTTCTAGAAAAATCAAACTTCTTTGATCCATGGACCCGTGTATAGCCCCGTGTCCAAATCCATTACAAGAAAAACAATGTCCTTGAAAAGCCCTTTGTTCATGCCTTGGTTCCTCATACCTTTCTTGACCATTATCCCTATGATCATTTTCAACTTGTGCATTGCATCCTTGAACCTTCTTTGTAGTATCTAAATCCTTTTCCTTAATTTCTTCCTTGCTTTCCTCTTCAAGTATTTCTTTTCCTTTTGAACTTGATTCACCTATCTCAAAATAAGATCCAAACTGAATATTTGGAGCCATAGGAACTTTGGAACTTTCTTCATAAAACTTAGGTGCTTCCTTGCTTTCATCTTTTAGAACTTCCTTTCCTTTTGAGTGTGATTCCCCAAACCTGAAATATGAGACCTTTGGTGCTTTGGAATCTTCCTCTTCTTTCTCTTCATTTGTGTCAAGTAGCAAATTGGCACACATCTCTATAGCCTCTGAAATGCAAGTATCCATTTTTGCTACTTCTTTTTCTTTGGGAACCGGTTCTTCCTTATAGATTTCTGAAATAAAGCCTCCTGATACAAATATAGGTCCTTGTGTACTTATTTTTTATTTCCCTTCTTCATAACCAAGCCCTGTATTTATAAATGGATCTCATTGTAAATCCAAAAAATTATCCAGAGTTTTTGAATTCCTTTGAAATCGTGCTAACTCATTTATGTAGGTCCCCAAATTTTTTGATCTTCTTCTTCTAACTGTTTACACCTTTCTTTCTTCTCCTTCAATTGCTCATAAATAGTGATGTCGAGCTCTTTTGTTTCTTGAAGCTCTTTTTCCAAATCTTGAATGTGTTGATTAAGCATCATTTTGACCTTTTCATTTTCATGCACCTTATTTTCAAGCCTCTTGATTTTCCTTTCCAATCTCCTGATTTTATTTTCTTGTTTTGTGGATTCCTCTTCTTCATCATCACTGCTGCTGGAATTGTCACTAGAACTATTGCTAGAACTATTACTGGAACTGTTGCTTTCTTTTTCAACAAATAAACTTTCCTTGTTGCAATTGTTGTAGTATGTGCAATCATCATCTATATGCCCAAAATCTTCGCATATGAAGCATTTTAGTATCCTTAGACCCTTCTTGTATCTATTTGCTTGCTCAATGGCTATGGCAAGCTCTTCATGTCTTTCTTCAATAGATATATCCTCTTCTTTAACTTCAATACCTAGGAATAGGTGTTCTTGCCTTTCTTCACTTATTCCAAAGAATGTACATTCTTCTTCATCTGATTGGTTTTCATTGCTGTGAACTGAACCATCACTTGCTTCTTCAATGTAGTAAGATTTCTTTACCTTATGAAAAATTTTCTTCTTCTCATACTTGTTTTGCTTGTATCTGTCATCTTTGTCATGCTTATGCTTTCCATATTCTTTTCTTTTGTGACCCTATTTTTCATCATCACTATTTTCTTCATGTGGACACTTGTGTGCATAGTGACCAAAATCACCACACTTGTAGCATTTGACTTTCCTCATATCTCTGTAATTCCTTGAGTCCTTATTCCTTTTGATGAAGTTAGCTTCCTCATCATTAACTGGATCTCTATCTATCTCTGGAACCTTCCCTTTCTCTTTCTCTGAAGCCTTGAATGCAATCTCTTTTATTGGAACTTGATGCTTACTCACCCTCATCTCATAAGTTGTGAGAGTTCCTTGTAGTTCTTCCATTGTTAGCTTGTTGATATCCATTGTTTCTTCTATTGTTGAAACCTTTGCATCATACTTCATGGGAAGTGATCTCAAAACCTTTTGAGTAACTTTTGATTCTTTCATCTCAAATCCTAGGCCTCTCATGGTGTTAGTAATCTCATCAACTCGAAGTAAAAACTTTGCAATATCTTCAGAATCTTCCATTTTCAATTCCTCAAATATTTTTCTATGAGTTTGTAGTTTTGACAACTTTACCTTGGAATATCCTTCATAAGTATTCCACAACTTGGTCCACATTTCATTACTTGAATTACATACCATGACCTTTGCAAAATCTGTCTCACGTAGCCCACTCAAAATATAATTTATTGCCCTTGCATTGATCTCAACCAATTTCCTGATAGTCTTATCTGCCTCGGGATCACCTTCAACCTTATACTCTTTTTCAACCATCTGCCATACCTCATATCCTTGTGATATCAAGTAGTTCTTCATTCTCATGCTCTAGAAAGCATAATTGTTACCGTCAAATAGTGGTGCCTTATTTGTAGATGATCCATTCTATGAAGCCATCTGTGTTCTTATAGAATCTGCCCTCAAGTTGTTAGCCTTTTCGAAGGAACCCGCTCTGATACCAATTGAAGAACACAAGCTTATACTGAGAGGGGGGTGAACAATATAGCGCCCACTTTTTACTTTCTTTCCAAACCAATATCAATTAATGTCCTTAATTGCAATAACCAAATATAGCAGTGTGCATTAATAACTCAGATAGCAATAGTAAGCAAGAGCACAAGTCACCACACATAATTGAGACACAAGATTTAACGTGGTTCCCCCAATGTGGGGTACTCCACAAGATAATCTCCTTATAATATTTCACATAGAAATAAGGATCCTTATCCAATACAATGATTACTTTGATCTACTCAAAGCTAGGCAATACACTGATCTTCTCAGGTAGGCAATCCATTGATCTGCTCATCTAGGAAACACATTGATCTTCTCAGGTAGGCAATCCACTGATCTGCTCAGCTAGGCAACATACTGATCTACTCAGGTAGGCAATCCACTGATCTGCTCAGCTAGGCAACACATTGATCTGCTTAGGTAGGCAATCCACTGATCTGCTCAGCTAGGCAATCCACTGATCTGCTCAAAAGCAATCACATAGAACATTGTCTCAACAAGCACATAAACTTGTCCAAATCTCTCAACAAGCTCACATAAACTTGTCCAAATATGCTCAACAAGCTCACATAGAACTTGTCCAAATCTGCTCAACAAGCTCACATAGAACTTGTCCAAATCTGCTCAACAAGCTCACACAGAACTTGTCCAAATCTGCTCAACAAGCTCACATAGAACTTGTCCAAATCTGCTCAACAAGCTCACATAGAACTTGTCCAAATCTGCTCAACAAGCTCACATAGAACTTGTCCAAATCTATCCAAAAATTCAAATCAAAGCTTCTCGCTCATATCAATCAACAAAAACTACCACAAATCTGTCCAAAAATCTATCCCAAAGACCTTCTCAAAGGCTCAATCAATCATGCTCAAGTAGCATTCAAATCTCATCCACAAATCTACAAAGGCAAGGCTCAATGATGAACTCAATAATGAATGGCAAAGCACTCTATAATGGATGACAACAATGATCCACAATGATCTCAACTCAAATCAATATCAACTCAACTCAATTCAACTCATAGAAGCATAAAGAGAATTGTTAGAGACTCAATATGTTCTAAGCTCAATCTCAACTCAAATCAGATTTATAGAATAGTTTGTTTCATGGAACTTGAACAATCACTTCACACATCACTTGACTAGGCTCAATCAACTCAACTCAACCAATCATCACAAGAGACATCTCTTTCTCACAAAACCCTAGTCCAAGCATGTATCAACCAACTCAAATGTTTCCAACAATGCTCAACCACAAATCTCACATAACAATGATACTCATGTTCTTTTCAAGTTCTTTGCATAACCAATGGGCTTCAACAACTATGCTTATAAAACAAGGTTTAAACACAACTCTCAAACCAGAAAACCTTGAAGCATTCAACCAACCACTTTCGAAAAGGAAACCACAATCAATCCTTTTCTCTCCAATGATATTTCAGAAATCAACCACCATAATCAATCAATAGGAGAATGTGCCCATACCTTTTATGAAGATGAAGAAACCTCTTTGGAAATCTGCCACACTCAACAAACTTCTTTTTCAACTTTCAACAAGGGTTAGAGATCATGATTAATATCACAACAACAATATCCAAATAACACCTTATCACTCCTACTCAACAAAATGCATCATGTCCCCTTATGAAAGAATTAATCACTTTTGAAAAAGAACAAAACAACCTTCACTTTTGAACCCCTTTACAAAAATAGAAATATCTCTTTACATACACCTTATTTCTCCCTCTAAGCAAGTTAATCAAATAGCCCTCGAAATAAGCTTTCCAACGATATATAATATGATATACTTCTAAAAGGAAAATCACCAGAAATCTCTCTTTTTCTCAACATGCATCACAACCCTTATCTCTCCTAGGGCAACCTTAGAAAAATAAAATATTAGGAAAAATTATTAACTTGCCTTTGTCCTCAGTGGGATTCGATCCCCGATCACTGCCCCTGCACCACTCTAACCATGGCGCCAACAACCACGTGAGCCAACCGCTCACATAGAACAGTGAGCGCAAACCTTCTATTTGTTTGCTCCGAGCATGTCCTCAAACACCACGTGCGCCAAAAGAGTCCTCCCTTTCACTTTGCAAAACCAGCACCGATGGGATTCGAACTTCGGATCTGTTGGCGCTTCAACACCTTATGCGCCTTCCTCTTGTCGCTAGGCCACAAGCGCCTACGGTGCTTGGTAAGGGACCTCCCTTACTTTTATTGCCTCCTTTCTCCGCTGGATTCGAACGAGCTACGACGCCTTTGCTCCCTCTTTGAACGAACACCCTTTGCACACTCTTTAACACGCTGGCACCTTTCGCTCCCTTAGCAATTCGAATGCATCACCATCATTGAGGACATGGGGATTAATCAAAATATTTGGTGGCATATTTATATATGCCTTCCTCCTTTCTTTTGACATCGACGCTATAAATTAAACTTTAATATTATATGCCTCCTCCTTTCTTTTGACGTCGGCGCTATAAATTAACTTTTAATTTTAAATTTAAATTTAAATTTTAAATAATTAAAATTTAAACTTAAATATTTAAAATTAAATATCTCCATCACCGGGGCACCTTTTTCGATGAAACGAAAAGCCAACCTGGGTTTTAAGAAAAACCCATTTCAAATCTGCCATCCATGGTTTTAAATAAAACCTTTTATTTTGCCTGCCTTGGTTTTCACAAAAACCTTGTATATATTCATGCTTTCCAAAATATCATAAATGCTTATTTATGAAATACTTTGGCCACCAAAACTCAATGTGATCCATGTGACATCAATGACAACATAAAATACCTCAAATTTCCAATAAATAGAGTACATAAAACAAGTAGTGGATGAGATACCAAAGATTATTTAAGAGTTCTACTTGTTCATTTTATTTTTTAAAAGGACAAGTTCATTTAGAATCTATTAAAATATGTTGAGTACTTTATCAAGTTGGGATATAAGGATTTAGAGCCATCAAAATTTCTTACTCCCAAGGATTTCCCTTGGAAGAGTTTCTAGTCACTTAAGGCCCTTCCTAAGGCCTCAAAATTCTTTTAGTTAACAATCCAAAACAAAATCCTTACAAGTGATAATTTACATGGAAGAGGATATAATGTATGTTTTAGGTGTGACTTATATAAGGAGGATCTACAAACTTTAGATTATATACTTCTTAATTGTTCCTTTACTTCCACCATATGTGAATACTTTTTTTGAAAATTAAGAATATTGTTAGAGTATATTACATTATTTGGTACATGTCAATGTATCACCTTGGGTATATTTTGTTAGAAATAGAGTCTATTCCATCATTTGGGTTATGTAAATGTATCTTCCAAGGTACATACTTAGATTACTTTAGGGGCAAGTTATCTAGTTACTTCATGCAATGTAATAAATGCACAAGTGTCAATGTGCAAGTTGTACATGTGCAAGTTATCCCTTGCACAACTAGATAGAGTGTTGGCCAAGTATCCTATTTTACCTATATAAGGATGGCCTCATAGATAGATAGATATAGAGTGATAGATACATAGAGAGTCAGGGGACATAGTGTAGCTTAGTTCTGTGTGTATCACCATCCATTGGTGATGGGTGCAATGTAGTTCAGTAGCTTTATAATGGAGTGTTCATTTCCTCCATAGCTACATTGTAATATTTTATATCATTTCTATTTATTGCATATTTCAGTCATCTAGCAGATTTACTTTCTTTCATATTATTCTGCATCTTGTGATTGCTATCTCCTAGTGCTCGCTACATCAAAAGCTAATAGTGGTATCAGAGCTACGGTAGATCTAGTCTATGTAGGTCAATAGGGAAGCCACCATTATCATTGAGCCTAAGTGTTTTGACAAACTAACGCACCGCTGGACCAACCACTATCAAAAGCTCTCAGAAGAATCTAGGTGGTAGAATTAGGGAGAGTCACAAGTGAGGACTGAAAGAAATCTTAGTTCTAGAAATACTGAGATTGCAATTGACTAGAGTCTTTCCACAGAGTTTCAGGAAAAACTCGTGAAGACCAGGACTCAACATTCAAGCCACTGGATTGACAAATCATCTAGTGAGGATCATCCAGGATATCTGGAATTTTCTAACTAGTGCCTAAAGTTTCTTTTGTTTGTAGAAAACTAATTCTCAGAGGATTGGGACTCCTCCCGATAGAAATCTAGGAGACTCCAACTTCGTTGCCCGAAGGTCGGCGTGCCCTCATAGTGCAGATATTGGTTCCTTGTGCAAGAGAAGAATACTATGGAAGAAGACTTCTTGTGAAGAGTTGTGGTGAAGTTAGGAGACTGAAGATCTCCATTGTTGAATCAAAGAACTTCACAAGTTGAAGAACAGGCCATAGAAGCCTTGACATAAAAAGGCCATAGAAGCCTTGGAGAAAAGGCCACAGGAGCCTTGAAGGAGAAGCCATAGAAGTCTTGATACCAAAAAGGCCATAGAAGCCTTGGTACTAAAAAAGGCCACAGAAGCCTTGATACTAAAAAAGGCCATAGAAGCCTTGATACTAAAAAAGGCCATAGAAGCCTTGATCCTGAAGAATAATTCAAAGAGAATATCTGATTCAGAAGTAGACTAAATATTTTAGTACTAATACTTTGTTGTAGGGAAAGAAGATTCAGTGAGTTGGGAAACTTCCTACAAGAAAGTTAGGAAGGGTATCTTCTTCAGAATCAATTCAGCACCTGAAGCAAAATCAAAGAGATCAGGAGAAGATCTCATTGAAGAACTTCTAGTCAAGGAAGGAGAAGGAGAATAAGGACTAGGTGAGTCCTACTCGAATCTAGAAGTAGTAGAATCAGAGATCCAGAAGTAGATCTCACCACCAACACTTCCAGGAGTAGAAGGTTGAAGAAAAGGTCTCAAGGAAGACCATCAGAAGTTGTAAGATCAGAGACCTTGGGAAGGTCTTATCGAGCATCCAAAAAAGGCTAGGAGAGCCTTACTAAAGATATTCTCAAAGGAGAACTCATTGGAGAAATCCACTACCAAGGAGAAGCCCTTGATAGTGAAGGACTTGGGACAATTATCACCATCTAACAACAAGCCCAAGAGAAGAAGAATTTGGCAAGGAGTGCCAAATCATTGAAGAAGAATTTGGCAAGGAGTGCCAAATATGAAGAAGAATTTGGTAAGGAGTGTGAAGTAAGAAGATCCTACTTGAAGTCAGAATTTGACAAGAAGACTTGAAGATAGAAGAAGCTCACCAAATATTGAAGATTTGAAGATTACCTCTCACAACAAGAAGGCATCACTTCAGAGACAAAGACTTCTCCAAATCTATAGTAGAAGGAGGAGAACAAAGAGGAGAACAAGCCACCAAATCCTAGGCTCATGAAAGAAAGGTCGAGACCATCATTTGGTGAAGAAGGAGTTATTCAAGATAGTCTACAAAGAGTTGCAAGGACATACTCGTAGCAGCAACTTGGTGATCCTAGACACCAAGATCTACATCCTCTACAGAAGTGATAAAAGAGCTACTACAAAAAAGGTATGCAACTTTTTGGTGCAAGTAGGTTCATTAATTCATTTACCTATCAGATTTGTTAGAAGCACCTGAATTTGGATTAAAGTTGCAAATAGAAAATTGGATTACAGTCTTCAAAAGTGCAAAAAGAAAAATTTCTTTTTAAGGTTCATTTGCACATTAATTAGGAGTTGATTAGATTTCAAAATTGCTTCTATCAACTACCTATTATCTATTTTGGAAAAATAAAAATAAGACTAAGTCCTACAATATTAGTTGTAGTGAAATTGCAGAATAACTCTTAAAGATTCATTTTAGGTTATTCTTGATTAGTTGTAGTAAATTCTTAGTGCATTAATTTGAGAGTTGATTGGAGTGATAAGGTGTAATATTAGTGCATTAAAAGTGAAAGACTTGCACTATTATACTACTCTCAAAAGAAATTAGTTTTGTGTTCTTGAAGGGCACAAAATCTGATTTGTATCAAGTGTCTAAAGACACTATTGAAGCACAAAAATCTGCAACTCATAGTGGCCAAAAGAAGCCACCCAAAAAAGGTTAGAATCCTCCAAAACTTGGAGAAGAACACAACTAACCAAAAATAGAAATAGAAGCTTCAAATATTGAGACTTGGTGAGTCTCAAATCCAAAGCATTACAAGATTGGATGCAAGAAAAGAAAGTGCAGAAAAATTGCATAAATTAAAAAGCTTCTATCTACTGTTATCTAAGCTTGGATTTGTTATCAAAGTGTCCAAGAAAAAAGGGGAAGGTGTCTACTCATAAAAGACAACCTCAAAACCCTTGTATTGTAGGAGAAAAATCTACCATAAAACCAGAATTTCAGATCTGAAATAAGAGTGCAAAAGAAGGTGCATCAAAGGAGGTTTATGTACATTCTATAGTACATTTTATTGCACTACTTTAATCTGGTTTTTTACAGCCCAAGAGCAGATTCGAATGTGCCCCAAAAAGGCACAATATCTATAGGAAAAAGTAGCCAAGAAAGGTCGAATATAAGCACTCTTCTTCCCAAGCAATAGGAGCCACTCAAAGGGCTCATCTTGGATGGTCGAACCTATAGAAGACAAGGCACAAGGGAAGATCAAGCAGTGTATAAAGCAAAAGAGGAAGCATACATCAAAGCAAAGGAGCATCTTTATCAAAGCAAAGATATCAAAGCAAAGGAGCATTCTTATCAAAGCAAGCTATAGAGCATTTCTACCATAAGTGAAAGCTAACAGTGGAGTGAAGCATCAAGGAGTCTTCATCCAAGTGCTGCCATTCGGACTCCATTCAAGGGCCACCAAAGCTCCTCCATATCTCCACCACAACTCAACCTTTAGCATTGCTTGGCTGGAGATATTTCAGCATCTACGTAAAACAATAAAGAACAAGGTGGAAAATGCGTTGGAGAGTCTTCAAGTAAGCGTTGATAAAGAGAAGGGCATGCAACTACCACTTGTCATTCTATGAGAGATCCTCTATAACACTCACAAAGAAGATGTTACATTTCTTGGTGCCCATACTCCATGTAGAAGAGGAGTTACGTACAACTAATAGCTTGATATACGTTATAGCAAGGAAGTCTCGTAGACATTGAAGAAGGAGCATTTCTTGGACAATGCTCAAAGGAGAATAAAAATATCTCAATCCAAAGGTGACATTTGTCACAAATAGTGGAGTGAGTTCGACACCTCCACCAAATAGTCGAAGCTTCCATGAGCATTTAAAACTTCTATTATGACACTTGTCACTCATCCTATCACATATTAAAGATGCCTTGGACCTTGGAAAGGAAGCACAATAGTTTGAAAGTGATACATGTAGTATTTTGGAAGCTACTCGATAGTGGATTGATGACACTTCGATAGATCGATGGTAGATGCTCAATGGTAGTTCAGCTACGATTCGATAGTGATCCAAAGCAAGTCGGGTGTAGTAGAAAATACTCTCGATCAACCAACATTTAAGAAGAGCATTAAAGCCATAGCTTACCTTGGGGAATTCACACTCAAGAAGGAGAGTTTACTGCCATATTCATCTGACTTCATAAAGGTACAAAGCCTTAATCAAATTTCCTCATCTAATTTGCTTTCATTTTTAAAAGGGAGTTATAAGGTTATAAGATAAGGTTGAGATATTAATTGAAATCAATCTTTGTTTGAAAGCAAAACTTAGGGAAATTAATATAATATTTGCAAAATATAACTTAGGAGAAATAAGGGATACTACTTGGAATTAATCCATTTAATGTTTGCAAATATTAATGTGTTCTAGTTTTCCAAATTTGGGAGTGATAAGGGTTACAACTTCAAACTAGTTTTTTGGAAATTAGAAACACTTGAATAAAATCCTAAGGGTTACAAAAAGGGGTTATTAAAATATTTTATCAAATTTGGAAATTTATATTCTTGTCTCAAAAATTTCTCAAAAGGGATAAAAGAAATCCAACATTAAAACCTCTTCAAAAATTGAAAAGTGCTTAGTTCAATAGGAGTATTAAGGAGTTAAGAAGTTGATTTTTGATCTTTACAAAACTTATACAAAATCAACCAAAAATTGAACTATATTTTACAAAAGCACTATATCATACTCCAAAAACATTAGGGAGTCATAAGGGATTCTACAAAACTTGATAATAATATTCATCAAATATTGTCAAGTTGAGAAGATATAAGCTTTCTTCAAAAACCTAAAATTAGGTATTCATACTCTCATTACTAGGGAGACATAAGGAAGCCTACAATCTAAGGATTAATAAAGGTTTTATCAAATCAAGCTTATATACTTCAATAAGGAGGTAGTTATAAACTAAACTACTCTACCTCAAAGAATTCAGGTTATACAAATGACTACTAGCATGCTAAACAACACTCTTAGAAGTGGAATGAGAAAAATACCAATATGGATTAAAAACCTGATGAATTACAATGATGGAAAGGACAAAGAAGAATCAATACAATGTGAAATAAGTTCTGAAATCAACAACTATGTTAAGGAAGATTCATCTAGTGAATCTAATGACCAAAAATAGGGAAAGGTTGATCAACAAGCTTTTATTCAAAAAGGAATAGCTTCAATTGTGCACATATGGTTAGAAAGTCTTATCAAGGAAATAGACAAATATGATATTCCTAAAATAGATTGCAAAATTATCAGATCATCACTACTGTGCACTTATTGCAATCAATATGGTCATGAAAAGACCAATTGTTGGAGTTTCCATCCATGCAGATATTGTGATGGAACAAATCACTCATCTTTCTCCTATCACTTCAAATACAGGTACTATCAAAATTATGAAAGAAGGTTACTTCAAAGAATAAATTGTTATCTTCAAAAACTTATTTTAGATGGATCTACTAACATTGAGCTCAAGGTTGATATTTATGAAGGACAGAGAAATAGGTCTTACATAGATACAAAGGAAAGAAGAAGAACAAATTCAGATCCACTCAAGACATGCAATATCATGAGAACAATGGTCCATCAAAGACATCTGACATCAAGGAATTCAGAATGGAAAAGGACAAGAGGCCTTGACATGAAGACTAAAGCAGCAGAAGAGGAACCAGATCAAGACTACTCTGAACAAGCAGATAAAGGAGGAATACAATGCAAAGTCAATTGAAAGAAGAAGCCTCAGCTCCAGCTTACTCTGCATCATATGAAGACACAGATTACCTACTAAACCTGAACACAAAGAATGCAGAGGAAGAATACAAAGTTTAGGAAGAAGAAGATCCATATTGAAGACTAAAGTCTTCAATACCCAAATAATGTAATACAGGGGGTGTTAGAAATAGAGTCTATTCCATCATTTGGGTTATGTAAATGTATCTTCCAAGGTACATACTTAGATTACTTTAGGGGCAAGTTATCTAGTTACTTCATGCAATGTAATAAATGCACAAGTGTCAATGTGCAAGTTGTACATGTGCAAGTTGTCCCTTGCACAACTAGATAGAGTGTTGGCCAAGTATCCTATTTTACCTATATAAGGATGGCCTCATAGATAGATAGATATAGAGTCATAGATACATAGAGAGTCGGGGGACATAGTGTAGCTTAGTTCTATGTGTATCACCATCCATTGGTGATGGGTGCAATGTAGTTCAGTAGCTTTATAATGGAGTGTTCATTTCCTCCATAGCTACATTGTAATCTTTTATATCATTTCTATTTATTGCATATTTTAGTCATCTAGCAGATTTACTTTCTTTCATATTATTCTGCATCTTGTGATTGCTATCTCCCAGTGCTCGCTACATCAAAAGCTAACACATTTCTAGATTAGGATTTTATCTTAGATTAAGGTTTAAGTAGTTACTTAATACAATATAATAAATGCACAAGTGTTATAATGTACAATGATGTAAATGTACATGTAGTCCACATGTACATGAGTCATAGGATAGGTAGATGAAGAGTCATAGGTAGAGTAAAGTCCAAGGAATATATCTTCCTATATATAGGCCTTTGAGAGTATTATGTGAAGGAGAGGATAGAAAAAAGTGAGAGAGGAATGATGTCAAGATAGAGAGTAGTAGGTACAATGTAGTTCATTAAAATTTTGGAGTGTTCAAGTCCTCATTATATTGCATTGTACTATTTTTGTGAGCTTTTAGTAATGGTATATTACTAAGTTATTGCAAAATTTTATCATCTAGTCCTACGTATTATAGTTCCATTATCATATAGTTATCATAGCTTACTTATTTTACATCTTATGATTGCATTTCCTTTAATATACATCATCAAAATCTAACAATGGTATCAGAGCACGTGGTAGATCAATAAGAAATAGGAAGAGCCATAAGAGATATTGAGAGGAGATTAGAAATCTCATTTTTAGAATTTTTGAAAAATACATTTGGTTGAAGTATTTCCATAGAGTTGTAGGAAACTTGTGAAGACTAGACTCAAAATTGATTCTACTAGATTGACCAATCAACTAGTGAAGATTCACTATCTCTAGATTTAAAATTTTCTCCATTGCAGATTCTAATGTTATTTGTAGGAAAAAGAGATTCAAGAAAGTTGGGAAGCTTCCTAAAAAGAGCTAGGAAGAATATCTTCTTTGGAATCAATCCAGTACTTGAAGCAATAAGCTGGAGATTGAAGATTTGGAGGCCTAAGGATAAGGTCACATTGTGATATTGCAGACCTATAAATTGCTAAAGAAAGAAAAAGGATAGAGGAGCCTTATTGCAAATTGAAGAAGAAGAGAGTCCAAAGAAAAGCCCAGGAGAATATTGGAGGTTGGTGATATCCATTGAATATTGAAGACTGCAAATCAAGGAGAAGGTCCTAGAAATAATATCACATTGAAGGAAGAAGAGACTCAAGAAAAATAGTCTTGAAGAAGATTGGTTATTGAAGATCTTCATTGAAGATTGAAGAGAAGGACTAGTAAAAATCTTATTCCAGATTTTAGAAGCAACAAATTTTAGATATCTAAGAGACAGATATCATTGCAAAACTTCCATAGTTGAATATTGAAGGAAAGGTCTCATTTAGAATACTAGAAAATCTGCTAAAATTCAAAGACCCTAGAGAAGAGATCTAAAGGAAGGAGAAAGCCAGGAAAGTATCATTACAAAATTGGAAGAAGGCCATTGAAGAATTTTCTAGGAGATCTCATGGAGAAATTTACTAGCAAGGAGTTCCTAATAAAGGAGTTTTTGGGATAATTATCACCATTCGACAACAAGCCCAAAAGAAGAATTTGGTAAAGAGTTTGCCAAATTTTAGAGGAGAATATTGAAGACCTCAAGACAGTAAAACTCTTGAGAAGAAGGCCAAGATTGAAGTCAGAATTTGAAAAGGAGGTTGAAGGAGAAAGGGGCTTGAAGAAACCACCAAATTTGAGAAGTTTGGAGATTTTCTTTGAAGGATTTGAAGGCTGGCTTGGAGAAAGGAGTTGTTGGTTTCTACAATAACAAATTGAAGACTTCTAGGAGAAGAGTTACAGCTAAGATTTGGAGGATTTTCCTACCAAATTTGGGAGATTCAAAGACAACATTTCATAGGAGATATTGACTATGTTATAATATGAAAATTTCAAATTTAAGGATAGAAATAAAGCAACAATTTGGGCAGCATCAATAATTTCTACTTTTCAGGATTCCAAAGAGCATAGGAGGAGAGTTAAAGTCACCAAACCACAAATTTGAGTAGAAAGTTAGAGGAGTATTAAAGCTGCAAATTGGTGAGTTAAGAAGTTGTTTTGGATAGCAAGGAAGGGCTACAAATTCATCAAATGTTAGGGCAGAATTTAGGTGAATCTAATCACCAAGATTTCCATCACCTACAGAGGTCATTAAGGTAAGCAAATTTGGTGCAAACTTTTTATTACTTGAACATTAGTTACTTGGTTCATTATTGAGTTTCATTAAGCACCATATTAGAGTTATAAAGTTGCAAGGAGAAGGTTGCATATTAAATCTTCAAGGAAGTGCATAAGATAGTTTATACAAGGGTTATAACCTGCACATAAAAAAGGAGTTAGATATATTTTGAAAGAAAGGAAAATATAAACATCCTACCTTATAGTAAAAGCAAAGAATATATTATTCTTAAGTGAAGGTTCCTTAGATTAAGATTTCATTAAAAGGAGAAATAAGGAAAAATTGTGATTGTATCAGACTAGTTATTCTTACAAGTTATTAAAGGCACAATAAGTATTTAAGTTAAGGAGAAAATTAGTGCAAATTCAAACCATTCAAAAGGGCATATTAGTTGCATGATTAAAGGTTTGGATTCATTATTGCAAATTTATCCAAGAAAAGTATTTAGAGGTTATTTTTGTCTAGGAAGGAAGGCAACATTATGTCATCATTTACCCTGAAGGATTAGAGCAAGAATTTGTCATATCAAAGAAGCAAGAAAAAATTCAAAAGGAGACTTAAGGTATTTTATCCTATATATTGCAAAGATTATTTGTATTACATTAGCACCAATCTTGTCCTTTCCAAAACAACAAAGGAGGACAAATGATAGAGTGTCTCAAAGACACTACAACAGCTAGCAAAGTATAGTCTTCAAGTGGCCACATCATCAAAGTTTGAGGATAAAAATTCAAGCAAAGGAAGTGAGCCAAGTAAGGGTTCATAAGAATCGGTTTCAAGGTGTCTAAAGACACAAAATCAAGCACCATCAGTCAATGAAAAGAGCACTTAATATAGTGCAAGAGTAGTAACCTACAATATAATCTATGTAAGGGAGCATAGTGCCTATTTCAAGGTAACATAAAATATTAAGGTACAAGTAAAGAGTGTGTTACCCAAGCAAACTACAATAATACCTTGGATGAATTGCTAGCTAAGAGGACAACGTTGAAGCACTCTAGAACCACCATAATTGGACTAGAAATTCTAGCTAAGAGGGTAGCATTAAAGCACCTTGGATACACCATTGTTGGAGCCAAATTTGTGAGATAAAAATGCCACTAGTAATAGGAGAAATAACATTGAAATCAAACCAAAACAACTTGCAATTGTTGGCAAGAAGCATTGAGGAAATAGAAGGCATTAGAAGCATTGTTACATGCAAGGAAAAGATATTCCACTTGCCATCCCAAGGTATGGAATATCATGCCACTTGGCACAATAGAAATCAAGCACTAGCATATCCTTATAATGTCTATATTATAATACCTGCATAGAAGAAGGTAACACCCAGGCATGAGATAATACTTAGTTTAAGCGTTGATGGTATCATATTGTAAATATTCAAAGGTTGAAAGAATTATAATCATTGTGCAACACTCATAAATAATGTAACCTCCATTTGCAACCTATGCACATTAAACACCATATTTCCAATGTTCCAAGAAGGGACAAAGGGTATTAAAAAGCCCAGATGAAGACTAAATCATATAAAAGCACACAAAATGAAGCACTAAGATTGAAGCATGCAGACTGAAGCACTAAGACTAAAGTGCATAGAAGCACGAAGACTAAAGTATAAATATCAATCTTTGAGTGAGTTCAAAGTGAAATTAAGAATGAGAATATGGTCATAAGGCACCCATGAGCAATAAATGCTCATTGTTATATATTGAAGACCAACACTCGCACAACGCCTAAAATATTGGATAAAGGAGTCACATTACAAGCCAATCAGAATGTGTATTTCACATTGCAAGGAAGGTAAAGTCTTGCATGATTTATAATTTACTTTCTTTAAGTATAAGGAGTTATAAGGTGCAATAATATAAGGTTGAATTTAATTATTATTGCATTGGAAAAATAATCTTGGTTAATAAAAGGAGTTTATATCCTACTTTAGAAGTGCACTAGTTGAAATATGAATATTATAATATTTGCAAATATTTAAATAGGATATATAAGGCTTTCAACGTTGGAAATTGAAACACTAATTTGCAAATATTATTAGTTTCTAAATTTTTAAATTAGGGAGATATAAGGAATACTACATCAAACTTTAGTTTCTTGAAATTTAGAAAATTGAACTATTGAGAATTAAAGGATAAAAGAAGCAAAGTCATTTATAAGTTGGAAATTGCATTTTGCATTAGTCTCTTATACTAATATTGAGACATTAATCCAACTAAAAGGTCTTGAAGGAAAATAACCTTATTAAAACTTGAATGTGAATCATCATTTATATTTAGCTTTCTACTTACTAAATATTAGGGAGAAATAAGGCAAGAAAGTGAAGTTGAACATTAGGGAGACAAAAGGGATTCAACTCAAACTAGGAAAGCTAAGCATACTATCAAGACTCATAATACATTCAAACACTTGCAAGATAAAAGGCATTTTACAAAACTTGTAAAATTGAAAATTTCTTAGCAAGGTTGAGCATATACTTGAAACTAGGGAGTCATAAGGTAGACTACTACAAAGAATTCTATGATTGATCATATAATACAAATGTTGAAGGTCAAAATCCAAAAGTTAAAAGGATCGAAAGACATAAGAAATACTACAATTTCTTAAATGGATAAATTAGCAAGAGGGACATATCATCATAAGGTATACTACAAAAGGATTCAAGATCAAGATACATACAATAGACCACATCAAAGATGTAAAATTAGTTCTAGCACAAAAAATTCTACAAGCCAAATTGAAAAGAACATTTGGTATATTGATTCTAGTGCTAGTCATCACATGACAAGAAACTTACAATGGTTTGATTGTCTAGAAATCACTAATTATTATAGGTTGAAAATTATATATGGGAAAACCTATCTTATACATGGATATGGGTGTGTAACACCTAGTTGCTACATAATGTGATGTATGTTCCTAGATTAACATTTAATCTTATTTCAGTAACCAAGCTAGTGGAGAGCAAAAGGATGGTGGATTTCAAGTACTTAAATGGAGTCAATATGTGTCTCATCATAAATCAAAAAATCAAAATGATATAGAAGCTATTGGATCAATCCACAAAAATATATACTTTAGACTTAATTGAGACTTCACAAGATATTTTTGTATTTCAAAACAACACTAATGCATTTCTAAGGAATAAATTGCATCAAATGAAGCATTTATATATCATAAGAGCAGATGGGAAAATAGAAGATTCAAAATCAAAAGGATAAGATGTCAATAGAACTATGGACTACTTGGCCATCTATAAACTAAAGAAGAAAAGGAAGAACCAAATCTACCAAAAGAATATTTGAAAGATGAAGATCCATATTGAAGACTAAAAAGTCTTCAATATCCAAATAATGTAATACAGGTTAGTGTTAGAGTATGTTACATTATTTGGTACATGTCAATGTACCACCTTGGGTACATTTCTAGATTAGGAGTTTATCTTAGATTAAGGTTTAAGTAGTTACTACATACAATTTAATAAATGCACAAGTGTTAGAATGTGCAATGATGTAAATGTACATGTAGTCCACATGTACATGAGTCATAGGATAGGTAGATGAAGAGTCATAGGTAAAGGCCAAGGAACATATCTTCATATAAATAGGTCTTTGAGAGTATTGTGTGAAGGAGAGTAGAGAATAGAGTGAGATAGGAATGATGTTAAGATAGAGAGTAGTAGGTACAATGTAGTTCTTCTTAAAAAAAAATATGTGTTCAAGTCCCCCATTATATTGTATTGTACTATTTTCATGAGTTTTTATTAATGGTATATTACTAGGTTATTGTAGAAGTTTATCATCTAGTTTTCCTGCATATTACAATGTCATTATTATATAGTTATCATAACTTACTTATTTTACATATTGTGGTTGTATTTTCTTTAATATACATCCTCAAAAGCTAACCAATATATTGGGGCTTCACGTCAACATTGGAAGAGTTGATAAAATATTGGAAAAAATTAAATGTAGAGCATTAAGCAATTTGTGGAGGATTGATCTTACCATTATTTGTTAGAACTTGTGACTCAAGAGTAGCGAAATTTTCAAAAATAAATCTTAGAATTATAACCAAGTTTGAATTCATATTTTTTGCTCTCGTACAAAATATCCATAGCCATGGTGTTCATCATAAGAAGTATCATGTGTGTAAAAATATTTTTTAGCCAGTTGGATCTAGGATTTGAAGATATATATAATATTTATCTATAATTATGAAGTTAATATGAAGGATATATATAGAATTGTAGTAAAAATAAAATATTCAAAAATTAGGTTCATCAAATTTATTTTTTATAGTGATTCAATAGGAAATATTGAAAATTTTTGTAGAGGTGATGTTTTTTGGGACAATTAAGAAAAAATCCTCACCTACTCAAATTCATATGGAATTTCAATAAATAAGTATGTAAAGGTTATGTCACTTCTTACAAGGATCAATATGGCCATGGGAAAGGGTTATATACATATTTCAATTGAGGAGGATTTATAAATTATTATTAATGTTGTCAAAAAAGGATAAGAAGATTGAATAAATAATAACATTATTTTAGATATCCCTCAAGTAGTTATGGATTCACTATCTTGGAAATGTTGACAGATCTACAAATAAGGAAATAGGGTTGTAGATAATTTAGCCAATTACAAACTTGGTCCTCATTTTGGAAAAAATCAGATTTTAAAAGGCAACCAACCTAGGAAAATAAAATATCTTAATGATAAGGATATTGAGAATTTCATAAGTAAAAATTAGCAATTTAAAAAATATGAAAAATATTTTGACTAGAAGACAAGGTAGATATAGTCTAATTGACCTAATAGCATATATAAGTTCTATTGCTTAATGGGAGTAGGTCTCAATAGAATAACATATATCTAACTTAAAAATATATTAATCAAATAAGTAGGATTTCATATGAGCTTATAGCCTAAATATATATTAAAAATATTTCATTAGAAATAAATAAAATTTCTAATGATCCAGACATATCATATTAAATTAATTTCTATTAAAGTTGCATTTATGCATATACAACATGGTATTGCTTAGGCTACTACGTTTCAAAATCGATAATTTTCTTAGTCAAGTCCAAAGTTGAAATATTTAAGTTAAAAGATCATGTAGTGTGGTGGCATAATGAAAAAGGTGATGGGATATGATGAATGGATATCACTTACAAATAATTAGAAGAGATTTTTGAATATAGGTACATATCTAGGTATGCGTATGAAAGAAAATTCAAAAACAACATATAGGATGTAACATAGTGGTTGGTCAGCAATACAGTATGAAAAATCTTATAATTGAGTGGTATTCCATCCATAGAAGATAAAAATTATTTACATAATAAAATTATTTTATTAAGTTAGTATACCATAACTTGCATTGCTAGAGGGAATAATATTTTAACTTGAAATAAATCTTATAGGAAATATTTAAACATAAAATATGGTTCTAATATGAGGTATTTGACCAAAAAATGAAGAGTACAAAAAGTGCAACAAAAACAAAGTAAAAAATGGAGCAATTTTTGTAGTAGCGCACGATAGTTTGAATTTTAAGACAAAAACTACTTAAAATTTGATGAAAATTTGGGAGTGAATTCTACACAAAATAACCTTTCCAACAATGTATCACACACACAATTTGGATCTATAAAATAAAAGTTATGAGCTTTTAAAGTTGACTATAGGATCAAAAAAACAAGGACAACAAGCATGTTTTTCACAAAATGAATGGAATAGAATGTTGTTTTGAATTACAAACAAACTCAGAAGAATTACCAAGTGTTTTTCACAATCTTCTACAACTATAATTTATATTTACAAGAGAAAAAATGATGTTACAACACTTCATTTCATATTCTAGAAAGTCCAATATTCATAGTGACTCTTCAAGGCCTATAGAAACTTTCGGACTTAAAATTCATGGGAAAACTTTTGGTTTTGTATTTTTCTTATTCAACATCAATCTACAACATACTCCCCTTTGAAGTTGAGTTGTGAGACAATTTTATCTCTCAATCTTATCAATATTAAAAATTGTTCTTTATTGACACCTTTAGTAAATAGGCTTGCAAGTTGTTTGGTGCTACAATATTTCAAATCTACAACCTTCTTTTTCACCATGTCTCTTATTCAATGAACCTTTAAATCAATATGTTTAGTTTTACTATGATGGACTAAATTTTTTGCAATCTTTATTACACTTGTGTTGTCACCAAAAAATTATTGTTGGATTGTTTTGAACTTCACAATCTCTTCAAGTTTTTTTCTTAACCAAAGTGCTTGTGTACTTGGTGTAGTAGCTGTAAAATATTCCACCTCTATAGAATATAAAGCAACAATATTTTTCTTCTTTGAGCTTCATGTTATCACTCTTGAACCAAGTGAACAATTTCCAAAAGTTGATTTTCTATCATCCAAGCAACCTCCCCAATCAACAAGCTCTATTTTGTTGTTAGCATCATAATGTATGTGAAAATCTAAGGTTTCTTTGATATACCTCAATATTATCTTGGCTGCTCTCATGTAGTTTTGTGAAGGTTCATTCATGTACCTTGATACAAGTGAAACTGCATATGCAATATCAAGTATTATTGTAGTAAGGAACATTAAGCTCCCAAAAATGCTTCTAAAAATGTTTTCATTAGATTTCTCTTCTCTATCATCTCTACACAACACTTCTCCATGTGTCTAAACTTGTTTACAATTTTTCATACCATATTTATTCAATATATCCTTTACATATTTTGTTTGATAAATGAAAATTTTACCATCAAATTGATGTACTTCCACACAAATAAAGTATTGCATCAGTCCTAAATATTTCATATCAAATTCCTTAATCATAGCTTGCTTAAAATCATTCATCATATTTGAACTACTTCCCATGTAGATCAAATCATAAACATATAAACACATAAGAATATTATCATCACCTTCATTATTTAAATAGAGTGTGGGGTCATTCTTACTTTTCTTGAAACTATAATCTTGGAAGTACCCATCAATTCTTGAGTACCATGCTCTAGGTGCTTTCTTTAGTCCATACAATTATTTCTTCAATTTGTAAACATGGTTTTTATTTCCTTCCACTTCAAAGCCTTGAGGTTTCTAAACATAAACCTCCTCATCTAGATAATCATTCAAGAATATACTTTTCATGTCCATGTGATAAACTTTCCTCTATTTATTAGCTACTAATAAAAGAACCATCCAAATTATCTTTTGTCTTGCAATAGGGGCAAATGTTTCTTCATAATCTACACCATATATTTGATTAAATCCTTTTGCAACTAGACTTGATTTGTATCTTTCTATGCTTTCATCACTGTTAAACTTTATTTTGTAGACCCACTTGGATCCAATAATCTTCTTGTCCTTGGGCAATTCCACAAGTTCCCAAGTGTCATTTTTTCAATGGACTCAATTTCTTCTTTTATTGCTTGCACTCAAAAAGCATATTCATAACATGAAGGTTCAAAATAAGCTTCAAAAAATAGAGCATAATTCACCAAATCACCTTTTGGTTCTTCATCATCACCATACATTTTGAGCTTCTCCAATCTTGAAACAATTTGGTCCAACTCATCCAATCGGCTTCTTGTTAACATCCTTTGAAATTTCTTATACATAATTTGGTTGGTTGGATGTGCTTTGAGTATTCTCTTTCCTTTATTTGTATTCTTGGTGGGACTTGTAGATGAGTTGTTTGTACTTGAACTTGGTGTAGTCTCCTTTGAACTTGTTGATGGATTGCTAGGTGGGCTTGGAGGAGTAGAGGTAACATTTGAAGGTTGTCTCTCAATTGTATTATCTTCTTCAACATCATATACTTTTCTTGTATATTTTTTATGACTGCACATTCCCATTTCATTATTACTTACATCTCTAGAGACTACAAACTTGTGAGTTTTTGAATTAAACAGTCTATATGCCTTACTTGTTTAATAATATCCCACAAGAATGCATGGCTCACTCTTGGGGTCCAACTTCTTTCTCACTTCATAATTCACATGTGCATATGTAAGACAACCAAAAACTCTCAAATGAATTATCGTGCTTATTATGCCACACCATGCTTTATGTGAAGTCTTCTTGTGTAGTGCTCTTGTGGAGCATCTATTTAAAATGTACATTATTGTATCAACTCCATAAGACCAATAATAATTACTCAAACCTTTTGTCTTCAACATGCTTCTTGCCATTTCTATAATGGTTCTATTTTTTCTCTCAGCTACCCCATTTTGTTGTGGTGTATAGGTAGTAGTGAGCTACCTCTTGATGCCATATTGTTTGTAAAAATCATTGAACTCATTTGAACAAAATTATCCTCCACGATCAATTCTCAAACACTTTATTTTATATCCACTTTCATTCTCAACCAATACTTTAAAAATCTTGAACATGCCAAAATCTTTATCCTTATGTTTCAAAAAATACACCCAACACTTACTTGAAAAGTCATCAATGAATGTGAGAAAATATGAAGACTTACACAAATTGTGTTTGCATAGGTCCACAAATATCATAGTGTACAAGTTGGAGTGGGTATGAGGCTCGCCATGCTTTTACTTTTTGAAATTCCTTCCTTGCATGCTTTCCAATAACACATTCTTCACACACACCCTTGTGCTCTCCAACCTTAGGTAGTCCATTTACCATATCTTTTGAAGATAAAAATTCTAGACCTTTAAAATTTAAGTGTCTAAATTTGAGATTCCAAAGCCAATTATTATCTTCAAGTGCCATAAGTACCATGTTCATACTCCCTATTCCTCTAAACTTCAAAGGAAACATATAGTCCTTTGTCATAGGAACAATGGTGACCATACAGTTCCTAGTATTCTTATCATAAATGATACATTCATTGTTACATACACAACTTTATAGTTTTTTTCTACAAGTTATCCAACACTCAACAAAGTATTCTTCAAATTGGAAGAATAGTAGATATCATGATTTTTATTTGCAACTTCTTTAGTTCCAACCTCCATGGTACCTTTTGTAGCCACATCCAAATAATTATTGTTCCCAAGAATTATCTTAGTCTTGAAATTCTCATTCACATCAACAAACAACTCTTTCTTTTTAGTCATGTGGTTAGAACAACTAGAATCTAGATACCAAACTTCTTGACTAGTTTTTTCAACCATATCACTAGTCAAAAACAAATTACCTTGTGTAGCTTCATCCTCACATACATAGTGAGCTATTTTATCTCCATTTGTGGTCTTCACTCCACAATATTGTGCAATGTGGCCCATTTTATGATAATTGTAGCATTCAATTTTTTTTATTAGCCCTTCCATATCCTCTTCTAGCAATAGTATCTCCTCTTCCTATTACTCCTCTACCTCTTGAGTAATATTATTTATTCCTCTTCCATGTGCTTGTTTACTTGTGCTTGGACTAGCTTCATCATTCTCAAAAAATTAATTTTGAATTAAAAATATTCTCCTCATTTTATTTACTAGTTTCTCTTAGTTGTTCCTCATGTGACATAAGGGAACCAACTAGAAAATCAAATTCAAGTGTAGGAAAATATTTACTCTCCTTAAAAATTATTGCAACATGATTTCATTTAGGGGTAATAAATCTCAATACCTTCTTCACAACTACCTCTTTATTCAAGGTCTCTCCAAGGGTGGCCATCTTGTTCACCACATCCTTCACTCTAACATAATAATCACCCACACTTTCAGCCTCTTTCATCTATATTCTCAAACTTTTTCTTCATTATATGCAACTTTACCATTCTCACTTGGTAACTTTCTTGGTAAGCCTCTTGAAGAGACTTCCAAGCCTCATTGGCTTATGTAGCAGTAGAAATACATGGAAATAAACTCTTGTCAAGAGCATACTGGATATGGTAGAGAGCTAATGAATTCTTCTTCTTTATTTCCTTTTTTTTGTCCTATCATTTCCTCATAATGTGTTCCAATCAGGTGGTTCTTCATAACCACTCTCCACTACCTCCCAAAGATTTTTTTCAATTAATAATGTTCTCATATTTATGCTCCAATAATCATAATCTTTCCCATTAAATTCTAGAATGGGTAATGAGTTTTTGAATTTGGTTGTTAGGAACCTACTATTAAAAATAAAGACACTCACACAAATATAAAAATAAACATATATACTCACAACAATATATGGAAATAAAATGTACAATAAGGAAATAAATTGCAAAAATGGAACAATCTCACAATAGCACTGAATTGAAAGCCTCTTCGAAGGGGTAACCTCCTTCAATAATTTATTCAATTATGTAAAATGATACACACTACCCCTCATAGTTTTAAGGAATTCCTCTAGCACCTAACTCCCAATGTTGGCTTACATGCAAAATGTCACCTAGGCTAGAATATCCTATCTACAATCAGTTACATTCTTGAAAAAAGGTTACATAGAAGGGTTTCATTTGGCTAGGTGCTTCGGTGTTATCCATATTTCATGAGGACTATTACATCAAGGTGTTAGGATGGGGTCCTAACATACCCTTTCCCTTCAAAAATCTTTGTCCTCAAAGCTGAAGGTGAGGAAACTATTGTTGGAGTTGTTGAAGAGGTTCCCATGTTACATCATTTGGTTGTAAGCCATGCCATGGGACTAAGATATATATGATAACATGTTGATGAAGGGTACATGATCTTTGTTCAAGAATGCATTTAGGTTTAAGAATGATTGACCCTTCCTCATCTAACTCTGGAAGTGTAGACTGCACCTGCATCCTATTTCCAATAACCTTCATGAGAGGTAACACATAGAAGAATGGATGAAGTTTGGAACTAGCCTAAAGGGGGTTAGTTTGTATACTGTCACCCCAAGCCTCTTCAATACTTGATAAGGACCATAGTATTTGGTGGTAATATTCTGACAACCATGCAACTAGAGAGATAATTTTTTGTATGGTTGTAAGCAAAGAAAGACCATGTCACTAATAACAAAGCTATGTTTAGTACAGTGTTGATCTTCTTCCTATTTCATATAGTTATGAGTCATATCCAAGTTGAGCTTGATTTGGTGAAGAATGGAGTCACATTGTTGTAGAGTGGAATATATAGGTTGAACCTTAGAGCTACCTAAAATATAAGAACTTGGAGTAGGTGGAAGCTGACCATAGACTTTTTAAATGAAGTTATCTTAGTGCCAAAGTGATAGGTGGTGTTATACCACAATTCATCCAAAGGAATCCACTTAGCCCAATGAATAGGATGTTCAGAAGTGAAGCAACGAAGGTAGGATTCCAAGCATTTATTAATCATTTTGGTTTGGCCATCAGTTTGAGGATGGTAGTCCAGACTCATCTTGAGGTGTGTCCCATACAACTTAAACAATTCCTACCAAAAGTGACTGATGAAAATAGGATCCCAATCAGAGATAATGGATTTAGGTATCCCATGGAGGTAAAATATGGAGTCAAGGAAGAGTTGGATGGCAATGGATGTAGTATAAGTATGGGACAAGGAATATAAGTGAGCAGACTTCAAAAGATGATCCAATATCATTCCAATTTGCCTTCAAATTTTGGTAGCCCTTCAATGAATTCCATAGAGATATCTGTCCAAACCTACTCAAGAATGGGCAAGGGTTGAAGTGTCCCTAGGGAACTCATAGTTTCACCTTTCATGTGTTGGTAACGATCACATTCGACAAAAAATATTTGGATGTCCTTTTTCATTCCTATCTAGAAAAAAGAACACTTGGTTTAGGTATATGTTTTTAGAAAGCTTGAATGACCAACCATAGAAGAAGTATTCATTTATTGAAGGAGGTCCTTGATTTAATACTAATATGGTATAACCAATGGTCATGAAATCATAAATCTTGACCATCCAAAGCATAACTAGAGTGGGAATGAGGATCTTGGATAATGCGGACGAGAGTTTGTAATGAGGAATCCTTGGCTAGATCCTCATGAAGTTAATGAATCCATTGTGGAAGGGAGTAGATATAGCATGTAACATTTTTTGATCTTCATGGATATGAGAAAAGGCATCCACCACCACATTCTCTACCTTTATTAAGAGATTTCATAGTCATACCCCAACAATTTGGAGACCCATTTTTGTTGTTCTGAAGTAGCCACACTTTGTTCTGAATTATATTTGAAACTCTAATGAACATTTTTAATGGAAAAATATTGGCCAATGATATATGGATGACAATGGGTGACTGCATGTAAAATAGCAAGCATATCCTTCTCATAAGTGGACTTGCCCAAATTTTGATGGGAGAGTGCCTTGCTATTGAAAGTCAATGGTCAACCCTCCTGCATTAAAATTGCCCCAATACCCATGCCTAATGCAACACTCTTAATGATAAAGGGTTTAGAAAAATCTGGTATTGCCAAAATAGGAATGATGGTCATAGCATACTTCAAATCAACAAAAGCCTTCTTGATCAAATCAGTCCACACAAAAGAATTTTTTCAAAACATGGTTATCAGGGGAGTTGTTATCTTGCCATAATATTTCACAAATTTTCTATAATATCCTATAATACCCAAGAATCCATGAAGTCCCTTCAATGTATGAGATTTAGGCTAATCTTGAACCACGTGGATTTTCTTAAGATCAACTTGAACTCCATCCTTAGTGACTGTGTCCCAAATATTCAACCTCATGCTAGCCAAATGAACACTTTGATTGCTTTACATAAAGCTAATGATCAAACAAAATTTTGAGGGTATCATATAAGTGTTGAATATTATCCTCCCATGTGTGACTATAGATCAATATACCAACAAAAAAAACTACAAATATGAGGATGAAAAACATAATTTATCAAACTTTGAAAGGTGGAAGGGGCATTGGTCAACCCAAAAGGCATAACCAAAAACTCTTAATTCCTTTTATGAGTTTAAAAAGTTGTTTTAGGAATATCTTCATTCGTAATGTAGGTTTTGTGATAGATCGACACAAATCAAACTTAGAAATATATTGAGTCCCATGCAACTCATCAAGTAGTTCATCAATGATAGGTATAGGGAATTTATACTTAATAGTAAAATTTTTAAGATCCCAATAATCCACACACAAGCACCAAGTGCCATCCTTTTTTATTACTAGCAACATTAGTGAGAAATATGGGCTAACACTAAAATGGGTAATTCTAGAAGCTCAAAGTTCCTACATAATTTTCTCAATTTCTATTTTTTGAGCATAAGCATACCAATATGGATGAATATTAGGAGGTATATTGCTAGGAAAAATTTTTATTGCATGATCATGTGAACACTAAGGAAGTCCCTTGGGTTCCTCAAAGATATGAGCATACCTGTTTAATATACCCTATAATTATCGTAGGTGATTAGACTCCCCTTGTTTAGGGGTGGTGATAGCAAAAAGTTGAGCTACCACACCATGGGAAGATTTCTTTAACAATTTTTTCATCTTATGAGAAGAAATAAATTGAACTGCTCTCGCATTTGTGCCACAAAAAATATATTCCTTCCCATCCTAACTAAATTTCATCAATAATTCTGTAAAATCCCATAATATTGGTCCTAACATTCTCAACCATTGCGCTTCCAAAACTATATCATACCCTTCTAAGGGTAAGGCAAACATGTCAGACTTGAGATTATAATCCCTATTTTTTAGTTTAGCATTACAATATTTGCCTTTACATGGTAGGGTACCACCATTAGCAATCATGGTTTTGAATAAATTGCATGTGGTGATATAACAATTTCCCTATTTGTCTACACGTGGATCAATAAAGTTATGTATACTCTCAGATTTAATCAAAATGATGACCCTGTATCCCTTGAAATGGCCAATCACCTTCATGGTTTAGGGGGTGGATACTCCTACTAAAGCATGTACACAAAATTTCGGTTGGGTTTTCTCTTGCTCGATCGTCTGGTCTATGATTTATGTTTCTTGAGGACACTTCTCATCCTTAGAAGATTATGTAGTGGAAACTTTATCCATATCAAGTAAGTACAATTTTTGTTGCACACACCTATGCCCTCTAGAATATTTTTTATCAAAATTGTAACATAACCCTTGTGCCTTTCTATTCTCCATCTCCTCATGAATTAATATTTTTATAGGTGGAGATTTAGTAGTAGGACTTGGCATTGGCTTGACCAACAAAATGGCTTAGAGTGAAGAAATTTAGAAGATTGACCAAGAGCCTTGAATTTATATTCTACCAATTTGGCCAATTGTATGGCCTGCGGTAGTTATTAAGGTCAAAAATTAACCTCAACCTTGATGTCATCCTTCAATCCACTCACAAAACAACTTTGGAAAGAGTTAGCATTTAGACCAATGGTTCGATTGGCAAGTTTTTCAAAGTAAGCTTGGTATTCTTGAATAGTTGACATTTGTTTGAGTTTCAAAAGGGCTATTTTAAAATATTCAAACTTTCTAGGACCAAAGTGTGTGAGTAGGAATTACCTAAATTCAAACCAAGAAAGATCAAGTTTGGCCTTTCTAAGCCATAAAAACAAATGGAGTGCATTTGATTCAAAATTAAAAGAAGCAATGGTCAACCATAGGAAACGATCAACATTATGAAGAGTGAAATATTGTTCTACCTTACAAATCCACCCCTTAGGATCTTTTCCATCAAACTTGGGAAAGTCTAATTTTGGTAATCTCATTCCATTGTGAGTTGGTATAATTCGTTGATAGTTGCTTGTATCAATTTCTTCTTGATCATGTTGATCTGTGAAACTAGCAAAGATACGACTATCCAAATCAACCTTCATTTCTTTTTGTGCAAGGGAGATTCCACTCATAGTTACCTAGAAATATTGGAGTTGTGATTGTATCTCCTCTAGGATTTTTTTAATTGACTCCCATAGTTTGTTACCCATAGCATCCACTTTGAATTGAATTTTCCTATCTAGTTCTTGTTTTCGAGTACCCCCAACCATATTTGAAGGGTTGTATCCTTTTCGTGGAACTTACTAAAAATATAAAGGTGTTTTTTAGGATTTACTATTTTTAGTAAGGGTCCAAAAAATGGTTTGGGTGTGGTATATCAAAATGATTAGCTCAAAAAATATCACAATGAGCTATTTACCACAACACTAATTTTGGACACCCTAGACTCTTTTTTACATATTGTTGTTTTGACGAGTCTACTGGTGTGGTCGATTTTTCTCTAGAGGTTTGGTTCAAAAATTGATTTCTAGGTCGAACTCCCTTTTCTGATGATTTTTTCTGACTAATATAACTAATGACTTATTCTTGACAGTATTCTATCCTCTGTTTGATTATGACTTGTCATAAATATTTCTATCTACTTTCATTTTGACTGTCATAGGTAACTATTTTGACCATCTAGGTAACTTTTTTGACTATCATAGGTAATTGTTTTGACATTGATATATTGATCACCCTATAATGACTGTTACTAATGGAATTTCTTGACTGTAATTGAATCTAACTCCCTTGTTTCCCCTATTTAGATCCTAAAGTTTTCTATCTGCATTTTATGCTCTTATATAGATTTGTATTGTTCATTTTGCATGCAAAAATTCTAGAATAGGGATGTCTTCTTTGTATGCTCAACTTCTATGAAGGATATGATAACATGTTCAAATTTTTGATTGCAGGGTAAGCAAATAAAAAAGACTTGGAGGAACAAAATTTGTATGAAGTTTAAACAAAATTAGGGTATGCTAGGCAAATGTGTATGTAATACCCATAGGCCCTCTGTTATACTGTAGTGATGAACAATAGTGTTCGGATTGACCACTACCCAAGGAGGATTTCTTGCATACCCTTGAGCTCACTATCTGCCTCTTTGATAGTACATGAGGGTAATATTTTTGGATGTTGTGTCCTATGTACTATGGATAGTACAAGGCAAATAAGATTTCTAAGGATAATATTTTGTTTAATTCTATATGGTCTCCTAATATACCTAAAGATATGTGGGAGCTCAAATTTGTGCGTGAGTGTTATCTGAGGCCTAGGTATTGGAGCCTGATCACCCCTCACTTCACTAGATGCTTTATGAGCTATTTAGCTTAGCCAATAATGATAGCTTCTTTGTGATATTTTAAAACCCTCAACACAAGGTTTCTAACCTACTCAAATATTGTTTAATAAAAGGACTGTATATAATTTTTTTTTAATAAGAAAAAACTAGCAAAAAAATAAAACATAGAAATATTATACCTAACAGTCAATATGGAAAAAACCATCACATTTGCAGTATAACACAACCCTAAAAAAGTGCTCTGATACCACTTGTTAGGAATTTACTATTAAAAATAAACATACACAAATACGAAAAATAAACATATATGCTTACAACACTATGGAAATAAAATGCACACTAAGAAAATAAATTGTAAAAATGGAACAATCTCATAATAGCACTGAATTGCAAGCCTCTTCAAGGGGCCAACCTCCTTCAATACTTCATTCAGTTATACAAAAATATACATACTATACTGCTTCTTATAGTTTTAAGAAATTCCTCTAGCACCTAGCTCCCAAGGTTGGCTAACATGCAAAATGCCACCCAGGCTAGAATCTCCTACCTACAATCAGTTACATTCTTGAAAAATGGTTACATAGAAGGGTTCCATTTGGCTAGGAACTTATTAAACCAAAAATAAAACAAAAATAAAACATGGGTGTTACCCACGTTCCATGAGGACTATACATCAAGGTGTTAGGATGGGGTCCTAACATTGGCCATTAGACTCAAGCAGCAACAAAATGAAGTTTTTTTTCAATGAACTTGTCTAATAACTTGATCAAATGTTAGACTGAACATGAACCCAAGTTCACTCAAACCCAAAAACCAACCAATATTTGATACCAAATGAAGTATTTGACCCAAAAATGAAGAGCACAAAAAGTGCAGCAAAAATACAACAATGCATGATAGTCTGAATTTGAAGGACCAAAATTACTCAAAATTTGATGAAATTTTGGGAGTGAATTTTACACAAAAATACCTTTCGAACAGTATATCACACCACAAAACAAATCTATAAAAACAAAAATTATGAGCTTTTAAATTTGACTATAAGTTTCATAAAAACAAGGACAACAAGCATGTTTTTCACAAAATGAATGGAATAGAATGTTTCTTTGCATTCTAAAAGAACTCATAATTATTACCAAGATTTTTCCACAATATCCTACAACTATAATACTCTATTTTACATTTACAAGAGATAAAATTATGCTACAACACTTCATTCACATTCTAAGAAGTTGTTAGGAACCTACTATTAAAAATAAACTCACTCACACAAAATACTAAAAATAAATAGAGATTCATGCAATAAAAAAATATCACAATGTAGAAAGTAAATGCAGAATTAAACACTCTCACAACAATCACAAAATCGTGGGCCTCTTTGAGGGGGAAACCTCCTTCAATTTTTTATTAATTTACAAAAATATACATTTGTACATGGCTCCATGTCTTTTAAAGAAACACTTCATGCAACCCTAACCTAATGCTCAAGAGTTGGATTCCATGTAAAATACCACTCAAGCTAGAATCGTCTACCAAACATTGATTACATTATTGATATTGGTTACATGAAATAGCCCCACTTGTCTAGATGCCTTACTTTCAATATACCATTACAATTTTTTACAAAATAACATTATAAGAGTGGTCCCCACTTTGGAAGTAGGTCATTACAATAATCAAATGATAATTACAACATGGTGTTACTATGGGGCCTTAACATACCCTTCCCTTCAAAAATATTTGTCGTCAAAGTTGAAGATGAGGAAACCAGTGATTGAGCTGCTGGAGCATCTTCATGCTATAATCCTCACCACTAAACAATAACCTTGATGATGATAAGGTTGTGAAGAGTGTGTTCCATGTGGTCCAATATTTGTTCTATCTCAAGCAAGATAGAAACCTCTTCATCCAATTCGAGTAAATCAGATTGAACTTGTACATGATTTCCCAGTACCTTCTTGAGAGATGACATATGAAAGATGTGATTAAGCTTGGATGTAGATGATAGGTCCAGTTTGTAGGTAGTGGCACCAATATATTATAAGACCTGGTGGGGACCATAGTATTTGGTAGTGAGATTTTTACACCTACGAAGCTGGAGGGATGACTATTTATATGGTTGCAAATGAAGGAATACCATATAACTAACTTCAAAAGTATGCTTTGTACGATGTTGATCAGCTTGTTGATGCATCCAATTTTGGGCCAACTCTAAATTTAGCTTAAGTTGTCAAATAACTTTGACATGTTGGTGGAGGATAGTGTCAACAACATGGACCTTAGAGCTACCTAGAATATGGAAAAAAGGAGTTGATGGAGGTCGGCCATAAATTTCTTCAAAATGGGTGACCTTGGTTGTAGTGTGATATGAAGTGTTATACTACCACTCAACCAAGGGAAGACACTTCACCCACTATGTAGGATGATCATAGGTAAAACAATGAAGATAGGTCTCCAGATATTTATTGACAATATTTATTTGACCATTTGTTTGCGAATGATAATATGAACTCATTTTGAGCTGAGTTCCTTGTAACTTAAAAAATTCTTTCCAAAAATTACTAGTGAAGGTGGGGTCACAATCTAACACAATGGAGGTGGGCATTCCATGGAGATGAAAGATAGAATCTAGAAATACTTAGGCGACTACGAAGGTGGTAGAAGGATGGAAAAGGGGATAAAAATGAGCATACTTTGTGAGATGATCCATGAGCACAAAAATGATCAATTTACCTCCTGATTTAGGTAAGCCTTCAATGAAGTCCATGGAGATATCTATCCAGGCCTATTTTGGAATAGGCAAAGGTTGAAGAGCTCCCAAGGAAGGCATTGTTTCTCCTTTCATTCATTGACAAATGTCACACTCGGCCATAATTATCTGAATGTCCTTCTTTATACCCTTATAGAAAAAAATGTGTGCTTAATCCTTTCATATATCTTGAGGAACCTTGAATGGCCTATAGTAGAGGAATCATGCATATCCTTCATGAGGAGTTCCCAGATTGGAGATTCACGAGGAACAATAAGGTGCTAGAGGTAGTGCAAATCTTGTCCATCCCAAGTACACATTATCACATATAACATTACAACATACCTTTATTATATGTACACACATTTTTTGAATACTTTGTGTACAAACTACAAATAACATAAAATGAAAAAACTTATTCATTAATTATGCCTACATCTATCCCCTCCTCTAAACTTGTCAGTGTCATAGATGACACATTAGCTGACCACTAGAGATAGAAGAACTAAACACCATACTAGAATATCTTGTCACACTCCTTTTGCTTTCTCCTATTCTAGAAATCTGCAATTGGCATCACTTCAACTATTGTATGCAACGAATAGTTTTATGATTGTTGATTCCACTTTCTACAATCAATCACATCATCAAATTGATCAATATGATAGGCAATGGTCATCATATATATTTATTAGGGGTCAAGGGGGTAGAAGCCCCCTTGTAGGATCAAGGAGCACTGCCCCTTGTGGGTTTGAGTGGTAGCATCCTTCGTGCATACTCTCAGTGATGGAAGCACTAAAACATTCACTATATAAACTAAAATTTTCTCCTTATTTACACTTTGGTAGTCTTTGCTCAACCCACTTAAACAACTTACCCTCAACTCTAAATGAATTATCTCTGGCTATAAATAATTGCATATTTACCTTTGATGGTATTGCCTTAACTTTTGACAAACATCCCTTAGTCTTAGATAGCTAACCTCCTACCTTGGATGGCCCACATCCATACTGCTAGCACCAAATTGATAGCATGCCTTAAGTCTTGATGTCTTGAGCTCTCCACTATACTAAAACTCTTTGTATGGAACTTCACTTGTACAACACTTTCTTGTATGACATTGGCTTGTATAGTGATGTGTCATTATATCACAACTTGTAGGATAATGTGTTGCCACACATTTGTATAGTATTGTTGTCACACTACAACTTGTATGGGAATGTGTTGCCATACCTTGCTTGTATGGCACTGCTATCACACTATAACTTGTACAACAATGTAACATCATACATTTTACATCATACCATCACACTACGACTTGTATAACAATGTGTCATCACACTCTGCTTGTATGGTGCTATCATCACACTATGGTCGATATGACAATATACCATCATATCTTGACTGTACAATGTTGCCATCACACCATGGCTTGTACGATAGCCTTTATTGGTAACTTTCATACTATGACTCTAATATGCGACCATTTCATTGTATGCCCCTTTCAACTTGTCATACACTCTTGGTAATTCATTAAAAAAACACTTGTGCATCCTTGGTAAATCATCGTACAACCACTTGTACAACACTCTCTCTATATAGCATCGACAACTCATCATACATCCTTGACTCTTATGTTATATGGTCCTTTAGAAAGTCCAAGTCTAGATGGCCATATGACCCTAATAAATGGTTAGACATAAAATAATCCCTCTTTGTCATCTACATCACTCACTTCATCATTTGCATTAGCTACTTTTACAACTTCCTATGCAAATTCAACTATTTATTGGATTTTTGCCTCTCTGATTGAATTCAAGTTCACCTCCTCAAGTGCAATCAAGTTCACCTTCTTTTCTTCCTAGCGAGGGCTATGAATCTTCTTTGATGCTTCAAACTCTATATACATCACTAGTTCATCTTGACTTGCAACACTTTGACATTCACATGCGAAATACCCCTTAAATGGTATTTCCCATTGCACCATGGCTCTACCCTCAATATCGTACTTACTTTTATGTCTTTTTAGTTCTCTAACAGTTGTCACAGATTGTATTACTAGCGACATCCCTCTTTGGTACAATCTTCCTTTGTATTGCCTATTTCTATAGCAAATATCTTGCGTTCTTCGAGTCACTCATCCTTGGAGTCATCGTTATTCTCTTCAAAGTTACTTGTTGCACTGAATTCTTGACCCAACGCTTGAACATTGAACTACTCTTATTCTCAAAATGATCACTCTCACTATCAACGTCACTCTCAATATTAGAATAATTGACATCTTTAAGGTCACTCTTGTCTATATTAACATAACCCCAACACTTTAGTGATGTCTTTGAAACACTTTCCAATTTCAAAGCTTGCTCCAAGGCCTCTTGATATGTCATTAGAGGAACCACCCCGATCTTATTTTAGTACAAAGAAAGAAGTCCTACGAACCACCTCTTCTTCAATGTGTTTGATGGGTATTTCTCCAAATGGGTAAACAACCCACTCAACCTTTGGTTGTTTGAATGAATAGGATCTTTCTCACCTTGTTCCATTATATGGATTTCAGCAATGACTTCATCATCATTGTGAAACAACCAAAATTATTTCACAAATTTTGAACGCAACTCATTTTAAGTCTAGTACTCGCCCTTTGGCAATCTCATGTACCAATCTATTGTGATTCCATGAAATGTTAAAGGGAATAACCTCCTCTAATCTATGTAATTATTTTTCTCTTTCACTTTCCACATCGTGAGGTAGATTTTTCAATGCCTAAATGGGCTTTCTTTATCTCCATGAAACATCGAATACTTAAACAGTACGTCAAAATTGGTATTTGTATACATTGGCATTGATTGTTCACACGGTTCTCCTTCATGCATGTCTTCAGGTGCACCACACTCCAATTACCATTGTATTAGATTCTCATCCTAACACCATGACATGTGCCAACCTATAGTTGCTCCAATATCGAATTGTTGTCCTGCTCATCATCAAGCACACCAACCTACAATTGCTCTAGTGCCAAACTCCTACCTCACACATTGTTGGACTTGTTATCTTGCATTTGCATTGATGTTGGACACCCATCCCACTCACCATAAAACACATCAACTTGTAATTGCTCCAACATCATACATACTTCATCATCATGCACTTCCTACTATACGATCGACCTATTGTATGGACTCCTACCGTATGACCTCATCATAACATATTTATCCATCGCCAATATGCAATTCTTTGTCATTGACAGGTAACTCTTGATTATCTACATGTAACTCTCTATTGTTGTCATGCAACTCTCCATGCACAAACCCTTGTGTATCTCCTTAATGTGTGTCTGCTTGCATATTTGGTTGTGCATATGCTTGCACTTTTGCTTCATATGTTGGCCCTTTATTAGTGTCAACAAATAATTCTACTTCATCTACTCTTTGGCTACATTCCATTGTTGTCATTGTGCGCCTTCCCAAGTGATTTGCTTCTCACAAATCCATATCACCAGGCTTGACCTAACTTTGTACACGCAACCATGCCAGTGTGTAGAAATGGAATACACCATACTTTTTCCACATCCTCATGGTAAGTTGTCTATCATCCACCTCTCCAATCTTCATGCAGTGTTGGTTTAAACTTAAATGACAATTGCACCAAATGTAGCACGATGGTGAGTATTCTAATATTTTGAGGAATAATTTGAATTATAGATTTAATGATCAACCAAGACTACAATCATCAATATCCTCCACTTGTAAAACATCTCACTTATACGATAACATGTACTTGTATGGAAATCACTTGTATGATATTGACTTGAACAGTAGTCCATTTGGACGACAATCCACTTGTACGGTAGTGACTTGTATGAAAACACACTTGAACAACATCACTTGTATTGCAGTCTTGGACTAAGACTTTAACCTGACATATAAAACTTGGAAGGAAGACAACACACCTACCTACTACAACATTGTCACCACATAAAACATATACACAATCACGCAAATGAAGGATGAATAGTCATTCAATTACTTCTACTTGTATGGCACTTGCATTACATACATAGTGTTGAGGATACTTAGGCTTATCCACTTAAGCCTAAGTTAATATTTATTATTATATGTTTTTTCTATTTCATTGCACTTTGTATTCACGTGAGGCATAGTATGCCCATGTTAGAAATAGGTTGTTAAGTGGTTTGGGTGTTAGTTAGCTGTTAGATATCTTGTTTGTCTTTTAGCAGTTAGTTGTCATCCTATATTAGAAGATTGTTATATATTAGTTAAGTGGTTGGCCATGTTTGGTAAATTGTTGCAACCACTTAACCACATGAGATTCTATTGTATTTCTATATATTGCATTGCATCAATAAAGAAATCAGCTTCACATTGAGTTCCTACATCACTGGTATCAGATTGCCAAGGACAAGTTGTGGCAGAAAGGAGGGCAAGTTGATCCACTTTTTGCTAGGTATCTAGTTGGAGTTCACAATTAGTTCATCAAGATCCTAGGTAGATGTTGTTGGGAATTGGCTTGAAGCCACCCGCAGCATCAGGTGAAGCTGAGGTAGTAGAGGGCAGAAATTACCCCTGCACCAAATATCTCTGCAAGAAACCAGAGGATAAATGTATTGCCTTGTGAAGGCAAGAAAAAATTTTCAAAGCCAAAGTTTGGGCTTCAAATTTTCATGAAGAAAAGGAGTTGAGTTCACTACAACTTGACAGGAAAAATTGGGTCATTTTTTATGCATGAAAAATATTTTTTTTAATATAAAATATTAATACTTTATTAATATTTTATTAAAAAAAAAGTGCATGAATTTTTTTGAAGGCTTTTAGCCTATCGACTAGTGGCCACCTATTTTTTGTGGGCCATCTAAAAAGGTCGCGACAGCCACCGGCTAGCCTTGTCGTCAAAGGGGACAGCTCCGACCGACGGCCTCGACGACCGTCTAGAACCGGTGGCCTATTTCAGGTGGCACTGGCATAACGCCGATGTCAACCGACCAACACTTGTTCTGTAAAAGGGAGCACGGCCGGGAGCAGGCACGCTCCGGCTGCCACCGTAGGCGAGGGAGGCAACTTTCCCCACTCCCACGATCGATCGTAGGCGGCGATCGTTTCGATAGTCGTAGGAAGCGACATTATTTAGAGTTGACGTCTCGGGAGAAAAACAAATTCCCGGCTATTCTCTAGCGTCCTCGACGGTCGAGAACTCACCTTCCGACTGCCGCATTCAAAGCCCGACGAGCAAAACTTCCCGACGTTAGCAGAGTTCTACAATTGACAGAAACCCTGACTGCAGAAATAAGTTTCATTTCAGAACCGGTGTTGTTTAATTTTTTGACAATCATCTGCGCAATCGGTGATGATATTTCCCGTGTTCTTCTGACTGTTTTCTACGATTGCCTGACGAGACTCCGGCATGAATGGGCGAGGGGAAGACTGACGCAAACAGTAGAAAAACTATTTAAATTCTCTGCAGTTCTGGCGGACCTGATAGTTTCTGTTAGGTTCACGAATTACCTACGAGCTATGCGAGCTGCACAACTATCCAGCATCAAATCATGCATTTCTCGACGATCGCGAAACATTTCGATGACAAGTCGATTTTAGGCGATACAAATTAAGCTTGGCAAAGTTTTGGTTTTAATTATTTGTCCAGCAACAAAGATAATTTTTTGACGATTCTGACGAAGTTTCGGCATGACCTCTGCACTTCTGATCGACGTACGAGTTTCGACGAAGTCCCAACATTAACAGGCACTTTTCGGCACAAAAAACCATTCCCTGTGAATAGCTTAGAATTCCTGCGAGGTTAACGGCGACTGAAAAACTTTTTCGGCATGATTTTAATTTCCGACGTTGAGACAGGTTTCCGGCATGCAACAAGTTTTTGGCAAGCAACCGAAATCCGATAGATTTTCTGGTGAAAAATATTTAATAACCCTAAGGTTCTGTTACGTCGGTCACCGCTAAATTTCTCCATCGGCACCGACGACCAGTAAAAGCACAAACGTCTTGCGCATTTATCCCACATTGTATGTGGGAAGCGCTATAAGTGCTTTATTACTGCTTAATCGCAGTAATTGACACACGGTCTACATTCACACGGACACGACGGTTGGTGGCGTTGCGCCAGCTTGAAGGCGTACGGTTCCTGAGGGTAGCCTAACGGTTGTTGGCATCTCTAAGTTAATCTCGGTTTCTGATTTTAAAAGGGTAGTTGACCGGCCCTACTCTCGTTGATTGAGGGATTAATTCAAAATCTTTTTGGTGCCAGCGCCCAAAATTTTGGCGGAAAATGAGAATATTTTTTAATTTTTAAATTCAAATTTTACCGCGCAAAGAGGTGAAATTTTTCCATTTTTGGTCAGATTTTAGCCAATTTTTTTGCAATTTTTTGTAAATTTCTGCAATTTAATCCATTCATTTTGCCTCCTAACCCATTTTTGGTATTGTAAGGGCTAATTTTTTCAAAATTTTAGTGCTAATTTGTAATTGCAAAATTTGATTTAATTTGTAATAGCCTATTTTTGGAAAATGTGGAAGGCAAATGATTGTAAAAATCTTGGCAATTCTAGGGCTAGTTCTTGCCCAGTCCCCCAGTCCCTGATTCATCCAAGGTCATCCCACTCTGGGAATGGTTTGTAGCAGATGATCTCCTTGGGGGGAGATCCTTGCCCACTTTCTACTCCTTTCCCAGTAGTTTTGGGGTTTCCTTGCTTGAGTCCTGGGCCTGGTGCTTCCCAGGGATCTTCTAGGGTTTCTTGCATGTTCTCGGGATCCTTTCCCTGATCTCCCTCAGGTTTTCCCTTGGGTTTTTTTTTGCAGGTTTCTACTTGGATCCGGTTCCCAGGGCTTTCTCGGTTTGTGGTGGTTGCAGGTTGGGTTTTCGATTGCTTCCTGGTGCATCCTGTGAGGTTCTCACTTCATCGGGGTTGGTTTGGGGGGCCAGTTTCCTCTTTGCCTGTGACTCCTCTCTGGGATGCCTTTGGTTGTTGGTGGTCCCGTCCCTTTGGGTGGGGCCATGTTCGGTTTCCTATTCGAAGGCTTCTTCTTGCTGGATATGCTGCTTGGTGGATCCTTAGAGCATTTCCATGGCCATGGGGGGGTCTCTTCCTGTGCTTGAGTTGTTCCCATCCCCAGTCCCAGTTCCTTGAAGTTGTTCGTGTGCAAGGATGGGGGTTCTTGGTCCTTTCTAATGGGGTGCTTAGGGTTTTTTGTTGCATGTCTCGATATTGGGGAGGGGACCTGTGATCAATGCATGCAGACCCCTGGCTCCCTCAGTTTAGGCTTACAAGGATCCCATATTTGTGCCTACTACCGTTTTTCGCCCGGGCTTCGCAGGTTTTCATTTCTGTTTCTTGTTCAGGGACTTCTGCTTTCTGGTCCTGCTTCTCGGTGGACTCTTAGAGCTTGTTCTTAGCCTTAGGGGGGGCTCTTCCTGTTCCTGAGTTGTTCCTAGTCCCAATTCCAGTTCCCTGGACCATTTCGTGAGTAAGGATGGTGGGTTCCTAGTCCTTTCTATTGGAATGCTTGGGGGTTTCTTCTGCATTTTTTGGTCTTGGGGTGGAGTCCAGTGCGCTTGCAGTTGTGGCCACTCCTTCCTCCAATTTTGGCTTATTGAGATCCTTTCTTTGCGCCTATTGTTGTTGTCCCTGGATCCTTCCGGCTTCCTCGTACTCCTGTTGGCGGGATACCAGTGTTGCGGTTTTTCAAATCCATTCTTCTGCTAGTTTTCTTGTTGGGCGAGATTTTCCAAACCTACTGGTTTTCCCGTTGGGCAAGATTTTTCAAATCCGGTTTTCTACTGGTTTTCTCGTTGGGCGAGACTCTCCAAACTTGTTGGTTTTCCCGTTGGGTGAGGTTTTTCAAATTCGTTTTTTTGCTGGTTTTCTCGTTGGGCGGGATTTCCAAACCTGTTGGTTTTTTCGCTAGGCGGGATTTTCAATTTGGTGGTTTTCGACTGCTTCCCGTTGGGCGAGATTTTCAAATTCATCATCCTGTTGGTTTCCCCATTGGGCGGGGTTTTTCAAATCCGTCTTCCTACTGGTTTTTCGTTGGATGAAATTTTCAAATTGGTGGTTTCCCGTTGGGCGGGATGTTCAAACTCTACGTTTCATCCTACATGTTTTCCCACTAGGCGGGATTTTTCAAAATTGGTGGTTTCCCGCTGAGCGAGATTTTTCAAATTTGTTTGTTCCCACTGGGCGGGTTTTTCCAAACAGTTTATTTCTCGCTAGGCGGGATTTTTCAAATTGATTGTTCTTGACCTTTGGTTTGGTCAGTTGACCTATTGTAAAAAGGTTTTGGGGTCCTTTCAAAACCCGCTTTTAATATAATTTTAACCTACCAAACACAAATCTAGGCAACTCTTGCATTAGGAAAATTGTCAAAATTCCTAAGCCTAGATTAGTTCTTGCATCCATTTTGTAATCCTCCTAGTCTGGCATATACTACGAAAAATATGGCTCAAGACCTCAAATCAAATATGGAAAACCTTACTACTGTAGTAGACATTTTAGCAGAGAAGGTAAAAGATATTGTGGTGCAATTAAACCTCGAAGATATAAAAATTCATCACAATCATGCAAGTAAATCCAAATGTGAGGTCAAATTATATGACGGATCTAGGGATCCGGATGTCTTATCTACATGGATTTTGGATATGCAAACTTGGTTTGCTTATGCTGAAATTCCTGAGGATGAACATGTTGCATTTGCTACAATCAAACTTATAGGCCTAGAAAAAGTCTTACTTGTAGAAATACAAAGCCATAATGCCACCATGACTCGGAAAGAATTAATCCAAATTCTGAAAAACATATTCGTTCCACCAAACTACCAAAGTGACCTCACCACCTAGTGGTATATATTGAGGCAAGCCTATGGTATGTTTGTTTCTGACTACATTTTCCAATTCAGTGTGCTAAGAGTACTTCTTGTTGTGAAATATTCAGAAGAGGACTTGATTAACAAATTCACTCGTGGCTTGCAAGATCAATTTTTTAGGGAAATGAAGTTCAATGTTTTTCTCACCTTGGATGTAGCATTCAATCATGCCATTCTTGCAGAGGAGAAAAGTTGGTGCATATCCCAAATCTCATTCATCACAGGAGAGTTCTTCTAAAGGTGGGAATCAACATCAACAGAAGGTGAAGAATAATTCTCATTCTTCTCCTCTCATTTCTCCTAAAGCACATTCTTCTTCTTTTCATGCTAAAGATCCTTCTTCATTGTATTGTGAATTTTGTAAAAAGCATGGTCATGTAAAATCCAAATGCTTTACTTTTGAGAAATTTAAGAAGAAGAAATCCCTATTTGTACAACCTACACATGAGGAACCACATGATGGTCCCATTGTGGCTATAGGGACAAAAGAAGAGTATCCTGCTTTAAAGGGTAAACTGAACAAAGTTACCCTTATGTCAAATATATTTTCTCAAGGGGGTCGTGACCATTTGTTTGTCACTAGAGCCCACCTTACACATGATTATTATGTTGATTGTATCATAGATAACAGATCGCAAAAGAACCTCATTGGTAAGTCCATTGTGAATAAGTTGAAACTTCCGATCAAGCCACATCACCAACCATATTGACTTGGGTGGAAAGATGTAGACTCCACATCTAACATCACCCACACTTGCACCTTGACTTTTGCTTTTGGTGACAAGTTTGTGGACAAAGTCAGGTGTGATGTTACAGAGATGGATTGTTGTGGGCTATTGCTAGGTAAACCCTATCAATTTGATAGGAATGTTATTTATCATGCTAAAAATAATACCTACACATTGGATTTGCATGGTAAAACCTACTTGATACAAAGCACTACAACTACTTCCAATTTGATGTTAAGTTGTAGGCAAGTAAGGAAGCCACTAAGTCAAGCACTCATTTTGGCTCCTACTAGCATCAGTTCCACACAAAATGAAGAACAAGCACCATCTAAGGCAAAGGAAAATGAAGAAGTTTCACTCCCACCTAATGAACAATCACAAGAGCAAGTGGTTAAGGAACCCATCATTCTCACTCATGAGAAAGATGTCATTCACTCTATTGGTATCATTTCGGGTACACCTCTAGCTACACAATCACTTGTTCCATAAAAGTTACCTTTGGCTTTGCCCACTCCCACCATTGTACACATGGAGGAGCGAGCTAAGGTTACTTCATTCATTGACCATCCGCAAAGCCTTCTCGGTAAGGTACCACAGGACTTGTAGGAGACTCCACATGAACAGCAGAGAGTGGTGTGTAAGCATCACAATACTCACTCATCACAGGTTGGAGATAAAGTTTGGATTCCTTTGGATAAGCACCGCTTTCTAGAGACACCATTTCAGGATCCTCCTTTGGTACCTGATCTTGTTTTCAGCCCTACAGCAGTAGTGGCACCTGATCATCAACTTTTGCTTATTTCAGATCGAGTTTTCGAGATGAAGATTCATCACACTGGACAGGGTTATTCCACTACATACCTTGTCACTCATGGCGGTCACTTTACACACATGGCTCATTGGATTCCTCACCATGAGATGGCCCATGATTTTCCACATTTGTTGAGAGCATTGGGGTCCAATGCTTATATGGTTGAGAGGAGTGTTGAGGATACTTAGGCTTATCCACTTAAGCCTAAGTTAATATTTATTATTATATGCATTTCCTATTTCATTGCACTTTGTATTCACATGAGGCATAGTGTGCTCGTGTTAGAAATAGGTTGTTAAGTGGTTTGGGTGTTAGTTGTTAGAGATCTTGTTTGTATTCTAGCAGTTAGTTGTCATCCTAGATTAGAAGATTGTTATCTATTAGTTAAGTGGTTGGCCATGTTTGGAAAATTGTTGCAACCACTTAACCACGTGAGATTCTATTGTATTTCCTATATATTGCATTGCATCAATAAATAAATCAGCTTCACGTTTGGTTTCTACATCACATAGTACAATGAATGTATGGAATATCCTTGCCAACGACACCAACCACACACTTTGGCATTTGACAACAATTACTCCAATGAATAAGGGAAGGATTTTTATAAAACTAAAAAGTTGTTGCAACCTGCAACTACCCAACACCTCATCATTTTCCTAAATTACATTTGACATGCATTTAACTTGCATTTACATTTATTTGATGACTCACTTCACGACTTGTCTATACATAAAAAATATTTCACTAAACATTACACATAATCACATATAACATTACTCACAACTATATAAATTTATTATAAAGTAAGCATATTTCACCAAACACTTTGTGTACAAACTACAAATAACACAAAATAATAAAAGTTATTCACTAACTATGTAGACATCAGCTTGCCTACCTACATGGGCTGGTTGGCAATCACACCGAATTAATCTTCAAGATCCTTCAAGAGGATCGTGATACATGAAGTTGGAGAATGTAGCTATGTAGGAGATAGTATGGATGATACAAGGGACTCTAGAAACAATGAACTTGCAAAGCTACTCATGTGGTTGTACAAGTAGAAAGCCACAAGGTGTCAAGGAAATGACAAACCACCAAAAATGGAGTAAGAAGAGTTGATGTCTGAATCCATTGAGTGTAGAATATTGTGCATACATGTCAAATTTTGTAATGCTAAAGAAGGTCAAATTTCGCTTGGTGATGAGGACATGTAAATGTCAATTCCAGACAAGAAAAAATACCACAAGAACCTTTGAGAGATGAGAGAGAATACAAATGGATGAATTTGTTGGAAGCCACTAGACGTGGACAATAAAGAATGCATAAAGAAATACAACAATAATGTGAAATAAGTGAATAATTGAATGTTGAGATTGGCAAATTGCAGAGCTAACATACACAAGGATTGATGCAGCTGTGATAGGATACATAAGCAATGGGTAGAAATAGATTCTTTGGAGAAGGGACAAGTCTAGAAGATACTTCTAGAGGTATATGATAATGAGAAAATATTAGGATATACCAATGACCATGCAATTAAAGTTGATCTTATGGAAGAAGACTATTGGGTCTACTAACTTGGCAAGCAATACAAGGACAAGTAGATTTGTGGTTCAGACAAGGAGAGTGGCAAAAATTGAATGGAGAGACTTGCAAGAAGTGTCATGTGAATCTGTTCATGGCACCAATGCACTTGAATAAGCATTGTTAAACAGAAGGATGAATAATGGCAACTTGTTTGAGGTAAAAAATAGTGATGTATCCCTAAGAAGTCTAATTAGTGAATAGGAATATTGTAGTAGTCAATCCTAGCTTGGACTTCGAGAGATAATTCAAGTAGGGAACACCAAGGATGGTCCTTAAAGTTGATGATGAAGTAGTGATACACTCGCAAAATAATGACAATCTATTGCAAAGTGATATTTTGCAAGAAGGATGAAAAGACGAGATCAAAACCACATCTGAAGATGAAGAAACAATAACATCATGTTGACAAAAATATGACAAAGAACAAGGGTAATCAAGCTTAGTTGGAGTCTAAGCAGACAAAGACACAAAACAGATCAAAATTTGACTAAGTCTCAAGGAAATGGTGTTAACACAAGTATTGATTACCATAATTTTCCAAGTTTGAACGATTCCTTGGGTAGTTGTGGGTTGTTAGATACATCAAATTGTCCTAGGAAAACTTACAATGAGGGCTTCTTGGGTAGTCTATGTGAGTCGTAAAGTCATTTGGACTTCTTGTTGTTTGGGCTAGTAATATGCTCTAGATGACGGTCCATAGGCCATCTAGGTAGAAGGTTGGGTCATTTAGGCCACCCCTTGGCTATTTGTTAGGGACACCACATCCCCAAATGGCCTTTCAACTATCAGGTCTAAGGGAAATATCATTTAAGCACTCCCTGGGTCATTTAGGGAGTTTGCCTAGTCTCAAATGAACCTTAGCCTATTAGATGATTACACTAGGTCATCTAGCAACCAACCAAGGTCATTCAACACTTAAGCTGGGTCGTTTAGAGCCCAAGTCAAGTGGGTTGGTAAAGTCAGGCCATCTAAAAACTAAGCAAGGTTGTTCAACAATCAATATGGGTCATCTAGAGACCAAGTCAAGAGAATTGGTTAAGTCAAGTTGTTAGGTAATCAAACAGGACCATTAAAAATAAAATCAAGTTGTCTAAGGTCCAAGACAACAAAGAAATCCATTAGATTAAGTCATCTGAAAGGGCAAATAGATCATCTGGCCCCCTAGGTCATTCAGGCCAAAGACACAATAGGTCATGTAGATATCCAAGCAGGTTGTTTGGCCACCTGGCCATTTGGGTTGAAGCATCAAACCAATTGGAGATAGGGCATGTGCATTTTCTCAATGATCCCACCATGCATGAAGACAAAGAAGTCAAGTGCACATACGATGAACACATTGTGCAAATCAAGCATTTGTATGGACATCAATTAGTGGAGTTGAAGTGGCAATTAACGGAATAGAGGGAAACTTAGCACATGCAAGCCAAGTGTCCCTCTACCTTCCTTAACTTATAAAAAGAAGTGAGTTTTCATTTACTCATTTTAAAGCATAGGAGAGCCAAGGATCAGTAAGGAGAAAAAGAAAGTAGAGAGAAAATAAAGTCATTGAACAAGCATCAAGTAGGGCGTGACCTAGGGCATAGCCTAGGATATGCACTAAGACATCCAGAGGGTGAACCAACTATATTCCACTCTGTAAAATTATGAGCCATTAAAAGAGAAGGAAAAACCAGCTACAAGGAATCACATTTCACCAAAGCATTGGAGCTAGGGCATACCGAAAATTTAGCAAAACTGAGGGTTTTGTTGAAAACCCTCAATTCTTAGTAAGATTTTTTTTAATTTGCTGAAAGTGAAGTGCTTGTAGTAGGAGAACATAGTCGTGGAGGGAGGACAAATTTCAAACCCTTACTTTCAAAACCAACCTAGGTTTCAGAGAAGTTTGCATGGTGAAAGGAGAAACCGACATGCTAATGGTGGAAACACGAAAGTACAAGACAGACGACGTCTAAAGAGAAGCATGGTGACAAGAAGGAAGTGCTTGGTGAAGGAGAAGCTCATGCACACTATAAAAAATAGGTCATCCAAAGGGTGGGATAGGTCACTTGAAAATTGAAGCAAGTCGTACAATGGTTCTACATGACATCATACAAAGAGGAAGAAAGGAAGAGGACTGTCTGAGATAATTAGTGCACTATCTGAATTAAAGAAAGGGTTGTTCGATTGCAAAAGAGAGTTGTCTAGCTGAAATAGTGCATTGTACAAAAGGAGAAATCCAACAAGGTTGTCTGAGAATTAGGACCAATCATCTAACTACAAAGGAGGGTAGCCTAGAGGATGGAATAGGTTGTCTCATGAGTGAAGATCACCTGATGAAGCACAATCATCACACAACTTGCCAAGTCATCCGATAATTCTCTCAAGTCATTAGGTAACTTGGTTGGGTTGTCTAAAAACCTTCCCCAGTCATCATTTGTAGTTTAAGGCAAGTTGTCTAGAGCGAGAGGTCAAAATCTAGAGCTAAAGGCAAGGCATTTGGGCTTGCAATAGGATGAAAATTAGTTGGGACACATGCACCTAGGAAGAGAGTGGCAAGGAACACAAAACATGTTCCACATGGATTTGTGCAAGTGTGCCACATTGGCTGAGAGATATTTGGGACAATCAAAATCAGCTACTATCGAAGTTCAAATTTGAAAACCTGCGAAATTGAGTGTAGGTGGAATGCAGTGAAGATTGAGTCATAGAACCAGAAGGAGAATGAGAGCTGAGAAGGAACCCTCCAAGAGTTGTGCCTAACCTTGTGGTATGACAAGAACCCTAAACGTGTAGAGGAAGCATGAACATAGGTTTCCATTGGTGTCATTTGGACCATGCACACGACCGAGAGTGAGATGAGTGCAAATTGAAAGCAAAATGGGGAAGAATGCGACACCACAAAGAAGGCAAAGAACAAGGTGGCTTGAGGGTGATCAAGAATGAGAACTCAAGATGATGACTAGAAGGGCATGGGAAAGGAGTAACATCATCACCACAACCAAAAATGAAGGGGAAGGAGAAGTTGCAACCACCCCTTATGAGATCACTTTGACAACACCTACAAGAGAGTTTTGCAAAACTTAGTGGAATAAGAATCATCCTATGAACCACATGTTAAAATCGACCTTCCAAAACACGATCGTCCACCACATCATGCAATTTGCTAGCTTTGATAAAGACTTCTTCAAGCCATATTTGTTGGAGATGCTAGATAAGTATGACTCAAAAAAGAAAAGTAGCAACATGTGGGTTTGAGAGAATGGTGTAAAGGTTTCTTACTCCCCTAAAAAATTCAGATGTGTTCAGGCTACCTATCACGAACAAATGACTTGTGAAGGAGGGGACAGAGAACAAATTGTAGGTGTTCATGAATAAATTTACCAACCTAAGTTAGGTAGAAGTCAGCAAGCTAATGAAGCATGATAACCACTAGTTCAAGATATAGCACTTGAAGTCAAGCCAGCTACAGTATGTTGTGAACATGGTGATGTTGTCAGGTGAACAATGAGCCTCAAATATGCCCATTGAGCTCATATCGTACATGGAGGAAATCATGTGTGGGGTTAAATTTGATTAGGCAACATTCTTTTAGACCGCATTTAGAATTTTCTATTATGGTATATACAAAATTTCTCAATGGCCTTTCATGCCATCACATTACTTCTAGACACGGTAGTATACAAGGTGGTCTTGGAGTTGGACCTGCCTTAATACATGCTAGGAGCACTACTACAATTTTTCATTGGATTCATTTGTCCCTAGTTTTAAGAACTAGGCCAGCAAAAAAAATCAATGTATGCCTCGAGAGGATAGAAGACCACGAAGACGAAGAAAAAGAAGGTACTAGTAGTACAATTAGTGGAGTCATCGAAAGAGGAAGATGGACATGACATATATTTTGGTCGAAGAAGAGGACTAAGAGTGAAACTAAGGGATCAAGAAGCCACTACCCCTTACAAAGGAATTGGAACGAGAAGAGAAGAGGCAGAGGCAGCTAGACCAACAGTGCAACAAATGGAGCAATAGTTGTAGCCTCCCCTTAACCCCAACCATAGACACAGAGGATGAGGATCATACCTCCCAAAGGACCATCTCAGACCACGGTAGTTGGTATAGTTGGAGTGTAGAGTAGAGGCATTGCAAGCATTGTACAAGGTCAATGTTATCATAGTCAAGGACAAACTTATATTGCAATGCAATCTAGTGAACATTGTGTCACTAGAAGCAATCCTAAATCCTAACATTATTAGTTTGTATTAGTTAGCTTTATTAATCATTTAATTATTATATTATTAACTTATAAAGTGAACCATCACAACCTTTCATAATGTGAACCATCACGTCTCTTCATACGTGAACCATCATGTCTCTTCACCAACGTAGTTTTAGGGTAGATATATATATTAGGTTGGCCATCCATATCAAATCATCCAAGAAGTAGAATAATAAGCATAGATTCTAAGGAGGGAGCCCCCTATAGTGGCAAAGCAATTACAAGGGAGCCCCCTTTGAGTGGCCTGTGATTACATTTACATTAATTTGTTAATAATTTTATAGTAAGACCTTGGGGTCTTACCATTTGGTATCAGAGCCATGTGGGATCCAACCATGTGGTATTTGCTCAAAGATCTTCATCAAATCACTTCTGTGCGTGAGTATCAAACTCGATTTGAGGATATCACCAAACACAACACAAGATTGGATGAATCAATTCTCATCAATGGCTTCATTAGGGGATTAAAAGAGGAAATTATAATGGAGGTGACAAGGTTCAATCCTTATACCATGATGTAGACCTATGGATTGGCAAAATTAGCTGAAGATAAAATCAATGCACAACAACGATTAGGGAAACCACTTATGGAAAAATTGTCAACCACTTACATCACTCCCAAACCTATGCATAATGGAAGGGCACAAAGCACTTACACAACCCCCAAATCTAATCGAACTTTACGAATTAAACATCTTAGCTTTGAGGAGATGAAGGAACGACAAGCAAAAGGACTCTGTGATAATTGTGATGAACAATTTGGACCCCACCATAAATGTGCTACACTAACATTGTATTTATTGAAGGAAGTTGATCCCTATCTCTCCATAGAGCAAGCATATGAGGTAGTTGTGTCCGAAGCGACCAGTGCACCTACTCATCGCAATGAAGACAATGAGTTCAATGTGCAAGAAGTGATTGATGTACCAAGCAAGGATGAGGTGGACATACCCAAAGTGATCAATGCTAGCCAAACATGCACTCTACAAGACCTACACATACCTTCCTCACCAATAGTGAGTTCTTACCATATGACCAAACCTATTCGGAACCAACGCAGAGTGACTACACACTCCTCCGTTGGCTCTACCAAGGAACCAAAAAAGGATATGAAATCATTACCATCACTTTTGACGCATCATTCTGAAGTATTTGAGGAACCCCAAGGGTTGCCCTCCCATCGTCATCATGATTTTCCTAAGGAAGATTCTACTATTGTTCTTGGCAACCCCCGCTAATGCTTCATCCTTCTCAATATCCCTGCCTACGAAAGGATGCCATTAAAAGAGTCCAAGAACTTACACAAATCCTTCTTGGAAAACAAAGGACAAAGCTTCTCACTTTGAGCTTTGATGACAAAGCTCTTTTTAAGGAGGGTGGCATGTTAGGATCCTCAATCCTAACATTATTAGTTAGTATTATTAATCATTTAATTATTATATTATTAACTTATAAAGTGAACCATCACAACCCTTCATAGCGTGAACCATCACGTCTCTTCATACGTGAACCATCATGTCTCTTCACCAACGTAGCTTTAGGGTAGATATATATATTAGGTTGGCCATCCATATCAAATCATCCAAGAAGTAGAATAATAAGCATAAATTCTAAAGAGGGAGCCCCCTATAGTGGCAAAGCGATTACAAGGGAGCCCCCTTTGAGTGGCCTGCGATTACATTTACATTAGTCTGTTAATAATTTTATAGTAAGACCTTGGGGTCTTACCATTCAAAGACCACCTTTGCACATTTGAGTAGCCAGATTGCATAAAGAAGCATCGTAGGTACTAGGAGAGAGGTTGCACAAGAAGAAGAACCAAATCAACCAAAAGTTGCACAAGAGGCAATAGGAGAAGACAATGTAGCATAAGATAGGAGAGGAAGTTGTGCAACTAGATCCAATTGTGGTAAGATGAGGATGTAAATGTTTTGGTGGAGGCGATGGGCACTTCATCTCCAATTGAGTTTAAGAGGCTATAGGGAATTGATCTAGGGACACTCGGATTGTACAAATCAAGATTTTCGATGAACATACCAACATTTCAATAGGAGAGTTTTGCCACTATGCTATAGCAACTTGCGGAGAAAGCAAAGTGATGCAATTCCCCTTCGTTAGATGATGAGAAACCTATTGAGATAACATCTACCATCACATCGATGACACAAAATCCTTTGGTGTTGCACTAACCCTGTATGAGAACATGTGTTGTGGCAAAAGGACCAGATATATAGCCACAATGCAAGTTGAAGTTATGGTTGAAGCAGAGTCGTCAGATACACGACCACAACCATAAATGTAGGAGAAAGTCAAGGTTGACAAAGGGAAGGATGTCATAGGACTTGGTGGAGAGAAAAAGGAGGAAACCATTACAGAGGATGATGAGCCTCAAACAAATAGTGACACAAGGAAGCACTAGTAGGTGCCAAATTTGTGTCAACCCCCAATTTATGTTGCCAAAATCAATGGACAATTTGACAATTTCTTCAAGAAATTGAGTGATTGATAAGGTGCACAACAAATTTTGATTCAATGCCCTCGAAGAATGGTGACTATGGCAACTGAGGGTAGATGTTGAGCTAGTCAGTATGATTAGTTGGACCCAAGAGGAGGAATGAATGAAGAAATTTGTAAAAATTCACTAAGTTTAGCCGTGGAAACTTGGTGTAGGTTGTACGCGATAATTAGAGTGAACGGAAAAATAGTTTTATACAAGCACCCACCCCAAGTGTCTTTCAACAAGGATACATTTGATGTTTATCCTAAATTTGAGACCATGAAGAAACTTGAATTGGCACCGGAGTTTGAATCTTCATACGCCAGGATGAGCCTTTTGGCCTATCTAATACAACGGTTAGCAATTTGATTGAAAACGTTCCATGAGATGGCAAACAATCTACAATTGCAGAAGAAACCACAGCCCATCCAGTTGACGGAAGCATAAGAGCAACTACAATTGAAGCAAGAAGCGGAAGCAAGACTGGCAAGATTGCAACAAGAATTAGATCAGCTATTGTTGAAGTCGAAATGTGTAGTGACAGAACAAGCTCTTGAAACCAAAATTCAATAGCAAAAAAGGATCAACTACTTGCATAGTTAGAGAAGCAAGAAGCAAAGTTACATGCTTGGCTCATGGAAATTGAGCAAAATACAACATTATGGCTTCCAATGGGCACAGTAAAGAGCCTTTGCCAAGTGCTTGAAGCAAGAAACTAATGCCTTAAAGATATAAGTACAAGAGTTAGAAGCTACACCCATTCATGTCCAATCCACTCCCAAGCCGCAACAAAGCCAAAGCCCTCAGGAGTATCAATAGTCATCAACAACAGCGTAAACCAATCTAGAGGGGGGGAAGATGATGTAGCAAATTCTAACATGGCACCACCTCAAACATAAACAAGAGCGTATGAAGAAGAGTACGCAAATACAATTTTGATTATATATAAAGTTGTCATTTTGTAGTTGCACACTAAGTGATTGTCAAAAAAATTATCAGACATTGTGTGTGTGAGTAGCTAGGGTGTCATGTAATTCGAATGTCTTGTATGAGGTGTCATGTAAGGGTAGTTAGGGATAGGTGCAAGGAAGTAGCAGAAGTTGGCAACTCCCTCCCCTTTTCAGTAGTAGTATAAACTAAAAATAGACCCCTTATATTATTTAAATGCATACATCTATCTATTTGTATGTGAGAACAAATTTATATGTATGCCAATATGGCATTTGCATGTGTCTCATCGATAGTGAAGAATATTGCTGTTGTACATGATTGTGTATTGTTGTTCATAAATAATACAAATGACAATGTGCAGTTCTATTCCATTTCAAGTATGAATATCTTTTTCTCGTATATGATGAATGTTGTTTACTGTTGATATTTTCTCCATGTTCCTTCAATCGTGGAATATCATTGTTGTGCTACATGCGTCAATCACCGCATCCATGTCCCGGTGTAGAGATCCCCACAATCATGTCAGAGAAGTCAAAGGTTATCCCACCAACGGAAGAATTTATCAACCAAAAACAATGTTGATGTACAAAAGTGCATCACACAAAAACTACAACCATAAGTGTGAATTTTGCAGGTAAATGTATTTTAGTTGTAGTTTATGAACAAAAATTAATACAAACTTGTTCAAAAGCAGTAGATAAGAATCAGAGACCAAGAACTAGTCTGTTCTTCTTCATTAATGATAACATTTTTTAAAGCTTCTCAATAATGGATTACATTTTATGAGATTGCATGCATCACTTGGAAGGTATGTGTAATAAATGTAACTAAATAGGTGATTCAATTGCTCACCAGAAGCAATGTCACTAAATAGGTGATTCAATTGCTCAACAAAAGCAATGTCATTGTTAGTATTCCTTTCTTGCTACTTTGTGCCTTCTCAATGTTGCACAAGGCACACAAGTCAACAAACATTAACCATATAGACCAAGTATTTCAACAATGTAATTGCCCCTCTAGTTTGGAGCACCTGCTATTATAACTAGTATCGAGTCTGCCTTAGCAAATCATTGGGAAACCTCTTTTTGAGAAAGGCAATCATACCTTACAATACAGATAACTACCCAAAGTTATATTAATATGAAAATTTGCAGTAAGCTTTTAATCACACAAGTCCAAATCAAAAGAGCAATGAATACTGCTGTGCGTCCACACTCTTCAAAGTACCCATGTGAAATGCAAGCTAAGTCCAGTGACTGTCCACATCATAGATCATTTGTGGACAAAGCTAGGACAAAATTTGAGTTCAAAACCAGTTGCAACAAACTAAAGCTCAACCTACTCGAAATTTAGACAACTTGCCTTCAAACAAACACAAAATGACTAGAAAAATTTAATTATCCATCCGGTTTGGACTCACTAGAAGAGAAGAAATAACTTCCAGCAGAAACACAAACCTGTGGCTAAGAAAGCAACCCCATCACTCAATCATAGGGCAAAAAGAAGCTTTACACGAAAACATTAGCCAAAGTCTGTATCTCCTTCCAATAGAACATCAGTTTTCTTGTTATGCCCATTGCAACTAATGCATGCATCCCAACTATGAAGTATCCGTGCATATATGATTGACAAAGTAAAACCACAGAAATATAAGCATATACTGAAGAGCAGAAAAAAATATACATGAAATTGAAATTCATATGATTTTTGTTTAATAAAGTTCTATGCTACATTAGATGCCCCTATGGACCAACGTTATACAAAACACTAACTTTGAACCATAGTGACAATTAAAGCATGTAGGAAATCCATTTGGTTCACAAGTTCATCTTAGCGTGCTGACAAATAAATATGAATGTTTCAGCTTATTAAAATTGTCCCCTTTGGAAACAAAGGCACATATCCTACATTGGAACTTCATTCTAAATTTACTTATTAACCTTACATTTAAACTTCCTTCTAAATTGAGAGAACTCAAGTAGTTGTTTTGCAAGGATATAAATTTCAAGGAATGACAATATCCGTTAAGGTTCTATCCATGTTAGGGAAACCCTTCAAAAGCATGATATGTGCAGATAAATGCAAGTGACATGCATGATGCCCTTTTACTAGTTTTGGTATGCCAAAGTGCACGCTTGACACTAAGCTCATATAATGTTAGATTCTTTAAGGAATGCATACAGACATGCAAGTTGGTAAAGTCAAAATACCACCTAGGAAGAATACAGAGAAGAACTCTGAAACCTCAACATAGACACAACATCTAGGGCAGTAACCTTTGTCCACATTACATGGCAACATTTGAAATTATGGTCAGCGGCTACATATTTGATAGAAAACATATATAGCAAATTCAGATGTCAACAAAAATAAGGCGATTTAGTGCCACCCAGAATGATTCCTCCAGTAGCCACGTTCAGAATCAAGCCCACCTCGTGAGTCCTCACGATAAGCAGAACCTTTGCTGCGACTAGAATATAGTGAAAATGATATTCGCAAGCTTGGAGAATGTGGATTATGTTCATCAAGTTTATAACCTGCAAAAGTCCACGTGAAATCGTGACATTATTGGATCAAAAACATAAAAATAGTTGCATAGAAAAAACAGGAAGATAAGCAAGTTCGTAAACAATAAACATTCATCTATAACAAAAACTAAACATAGGATTGAAATCAGAAATATAAATAGGTGGTAACATTTATTGAATAGAAAGGAATCTCCAATCATAAGTAAAATAACATTACAGATGTAAAAAGTTCCTAGAACCATCTGCTCTCAAATAAGTATCTGCCATGCAAAAACAGAAAGGCATCTTATCTAAGAATCAAATAAGGGGTTTTCTAATGACCAGAGTTGCTAGATACAAGAAAAACAGGAAATAAGAAATACTGGAAAGAAAGATTCTGCATTAAGAAGTATTTTAAAAATAAAGATAATTGTCATAGGAGGCAAAACTCATCGAAAAAATATTATTATGTTAAAATTTACATATCCTAAAGAAATGAATGCAAATTGAGTTCCAAATGCCTTGGCATTAATGAATTGACCTCAAAATCAACACGTCTGAATTGTTTTCATCATCATTAATTAAAATTTGCATGCCCTTTCACACCAAAGAACAGCATTGACTTGTAGCATGAGGACCTAGCCCCTAAATGGACCCAAGAAACCCTTTAGAGAGTTTCTATAACATCTGATAACAGAGAAACTAGTATGAACAGACATCTATGAAAAGAACGAAAACTTACGAGAGAACAAAGGAAAAATCAAACTGGGGGAAACCTAAGAAGAGAACAAAACCGGGAGAACATCCAAGATTAGAAAATTTCAAAACGATCAAAATTTCATGGTTCAACCCTCTGGATCATTGGGAGGCACAAAATTGTGACTCTTGTAGGCATTTGAGAACACTGCAAAGAAGAGAAGGAAGAAGTCATAAAGGAAAAAGACAGTTACTGTATCCGACAATCCTCTTACTTGGATACTTGTATCCGCATATCAGATACAGATACAATACTTGTTGGATACCCTATCCAGACATTTCCAAATATAGGGGTACCTTATCTAGATGTATCAAAATATATGGATACCATATCCAGATGTATCAGAAAGCATGCCCCTATTTGGTCCATATCCTAATACATCCAATTATGGCCTAGACATGTCTAGAGTTGTATCCATGACATGGTATTAAAAGAAGAGTACACAATTTTTATATAATTTAAATTTTAAAAACAGCGACGTCCTCTTCTTAAGCAATGAAAATATTCCTGTTTAAAACTTATATTTGTGTAAACATTTTTGTGTAATGTATTCTTTCTTTAATATATAAGATATATATGCTTTTTACAATGTCATATCCAGAGGGGCGGACTGCGCGACATACTGTGGCGGCCATAAAAGCTGGACAGCCTGCCCGGATTCGTGGCGGCTACCGATTCCACCATGTTATTAAAAAAAAAAAAAAAAAACGTCATCATATCCAGCCATATCCAAGGTAGGGGGTCTTGAAAATTTGGCATATCCATATCCTATACTATATCCATATGGGACACCATATTGATTTCCATGCAACATAGAAAAAATATACTTAACTTACAAAAAGGTAGACATTTTGGATTCCTAAATAAAAGACAATATATTGACCGCAGACCACATTCCACTTTGAGATATGATTCATAAGTACATCTCCTTAGATGCATCAAATCGCATACAATATATTGACCGCAGACCAAATTCCATTTTGAGATATGATTCATAAGTACATCTCCTTAGATACATCAAAATCAAAGCTTTATTCCCAGATACAATAGGTGAAGTTACTATGGCCATAACTATATGAGGAAAGGCATTATCATGAACAGACATTTTTTATTGTTAACCATTTCCTCTTTCAGTGATATCTGTAAGAGAGTGGCATTCCAATATTTACACCTGTGTCTTTCTTTCAGTTGTGAGTGATTATCAACTTAAACCATAGTTTTAAATCCACTTCCACATATAAACATAGCATCTAATGAAGTCCACATAAGAAACCAATCATCTACATCTCAATAGAGGTTTCTGTTCACTGGTTTCCACAAAACACCTATTACAGATAGCCAAAAATTGTTTTGACCAACAGACGGAAGGATGACCTTAAACAAAGATTTACCTATTTCTCCAGCCCAACAAACTAAGTACAACACAGAATTACCCTTTGCTGAGAGGTAAGTGTGCTTATTGAAAAGTTGAAGCATATGAAATACATAAATTACATAGAAAATAATCTGTAGCATGGAAATAATGTGTGCATGACTTACCCTGTAATGACTCTAAGGCAGTTGCTGCAAGCCTGAGCTCAGTAAACTCTACAAAGCACAATACAATCTTTTCTCCTCTACCCTGTTAGGTTTGAGGAGAAACGAAGAAAAAAAATATTAGTAAGAGTGCCATGAGTACATCAAAAAGAGACTTTAATCATTAATGTTATCAAATTACCTAATACAGACCACAACCCAACATAAAGTGTGCTCCTTAAAGCATAAAGTCTGGAAACAAACTGTTTCATAAAACATGTAAGCCCAAATACTTACTCTTTTAGGCTCCTTATGGACAATTCTGACCTCCTTGAAACCAACAAATGGCCGAAAGATATCTTCAAGTTTATTAAAGAAATAACTACTATATATTATTGCAAATTTCAGGAAGAAAAACAAAATTCCAGCGACATCTAGTGGTATATGATCTGGGGGGTAAAAGAATGTTGCCCTCTTAGGAGTGAACTAGGTTCAAGGGCTGTCTGCCAACACGTAAAGGTGATCAAACTTACCAGTCAAAGACAAGAAAAAAATATTCCAGCCACATGCAAAAAGTGACCAACTTAATATAATAGCACCATACCCTACAAACTGTACAAAGATGCATCATAGAAACTAGCACCAAGCAACATGCCTCTTGGCATAAACTAGCAAAAATGTTTTCAAGGATACGAGCTGCTTCTCTACGAGTGCAATCCAGAGGAAGTCCATCAACAAAAAGTACCGGTTCTGAAGGAGATTCGGCAACTCCATGTATTGGCTCATTGTCTCTTCCAATTCCATCATGATCAAGAGGCCCCTGCATGCTATCCAAGCCCTTGCCAAATTGTGAGCCTCGAACCATCAGAGCTGGATCATCAATGGCACTGGAACGAATCCTACTGGATCCAATGCCCAGGTCCATTCTCTCATAATCAGTTGCATGCATCCCACCTAATCCATTAATAAGCTGCTTTCACAATGCCAAAACAAATGAAACATTACATAACTTGAATGTGCAAGCACATAGAAATTAATTACTAAAACAATCTTATTGCCAAGAAAGCAAACTGTGCTGGATAGATATGGCGTATTTATTCAGTACTAAACAATAAAACAGACATTTTGATTTCTAAGTACATTACATGATCAAATACACACTAATAAGTCAAAAATATGCATGGACAATAAAAATGAAACAACCCAGACAAACTTTGAATATCATACCTTGTCCCTCGCCAAATCTCTGCCTCCAACAAGAGAATCTTGTTCTCTCCATCTAGCATGAACCTCATGCTCACGATCACGATCTGAATACCGTCCCTCTAAATAAGGTCTATAAGAGTCACGTTCCTCAGTACGAAGAGGTCGATATTGATCAAGTTCAAGATCTTTACCTGAAGCTAACAAATCACGTCCCTCAAGGTGAGTCCTTCTATAAGAATCAAGGCCACCTTCTCTTCCTAAAGATAATATATCTCGCCCCTCCATGCGAGGTCGATGGGATTCAAGTTCACGTTCTCTGATTGAAGACAATAAATCCTGTCCCTCCACCTTAGGATTTTTATAGAATTCAAGATCACGTTCTCTTCCTAAAGGTAATAAGTCATGTCTCTCCATATGAGGGGGTCCATAAGGATCACTTTGGCGTTCTCTACCTCCAGACAGTAAATCACGTCCTTCTATGCGAGGGCCATAAGGGTGCTCATGTTCTCTCCCTGAATATCACACATTGACAATGGTATTAGATTTATACTATCAAACAGCAGAAAATGAAAAGTTGCAAAATCCAAAGAAATCATACAAAAGAGGGTTAAGTGCAAATAACGAGAGATAAAAAGGCAAAGACATAGATGAAGATTTAAAGGAAAAATCAATAAGCATGAGAAGCAAAGTCAAAAGCATGAGCCTAAAGATTACATATTAAAATACAATTTATAGAAATATAATATATTGATAAAGATACCAATTCTACCTCTTAAAAGATTGAACAGGAAAAGGCATGACAGCATGAACTCTTATATGTTTATTTTGTCAGTATTTCTACAGCATGATCCTTTAACATGACTGGAGTTCCTGTGCATAACCAGGTGAGAGGTTTAGACATTAATATATATAGGACCAGGACTTTGCGTCCAAGAATGTTCATCTCAACTTATACTAACCTCTACTTTGAACAATTGATTATCCTCCTGCCTTATTTTTGAAGGGCTTTTGTTTGCTTTGAGTGATTCAAATTAACGCAATCATAGATCATCAAGAAAGCACACAACCAATAGTATCTCTGTGAAAAATAAAAATATCTGGAAACATTGATCATAATGGATCATGGATAAGCCAACTAGAAGCACAATAGGTCACCAAGCAGAAGTCAACCCATAGGGATACTTGGGAAAACTAGCCATTGGAGAGGCTACACTAGAAATTTGGCCACCAATGAGATGGATGATGATGCAAAGAGGTTCTAGAGGTTCATGGTATGTTTTAAAGCAGAGGCACGTCATGGCACTTCAGCCCGGGGGCTGAATAAGCCACTAACACATGACCCGAAGCTACCTCAAGAGGCCCAGACAGGCTGTTGGAAGTTAGAAAACAAAAATAGGGACGAAATGTAGTGGAAAAAGGTTGGGAAAGGCTTGAGAGGATTCAAGAGGTTTCTTCTGTATGAGGGTGCCTCATCACGTAATAGTGACCCAACTTGACATAGGCACTATTTCAAGACATTTTAGGCTCCTAAAAGCATTAGATCCAACCAAATGACTCCCACTCCATTCAAAGGATGAATTGTTTGAAGGTGACTGGGACCATAGTCCCAAAACTTGGAAGTAATTGCTTCGCAAAAAGCTCAGCAACTAACTCATGCTTGGACTTACAAGCATAGTTACTGTTAGACTTCGGCGAGTGCCGACAAGTTTTCAGCAAGTGCTTGCAAGTTTCCTGCATGTAATCTCCATTTTTTTAGATGTTGTTGGTTACTTGTAAAATGATGATCCTATGACATGAACTGTAGCTGTACTATTTTTTAACAATATCTAGTAAAAAATTTGTCTTCTGCGGAAACACGTCCCAAAACTTGTACACCTGTAGGGATGCATACCCCAAGGGACAAGGATAGGGAGACAAAGTGGGGATATCCCCAAGTCATCTGCTTTACCTCATTTGTGCTGGGTGGAGGATACACCTAGACATTCCCTTTGAGGGACGGCAGGATAGCTGGGCATCCCTTGGATGGGTTCCACAAAATTTGATAGTTTCAGGTTCTTGACAAAATTGGGAATCAGCTAATCTTATTTAATTTGATCTTTTTCAGCTTTGGCATATTCAATTAATCGTATGATCTTATAATATTGTTTGTTGTCAAGGGATATATATTAACCATTTTAATATTTCTATATAATCCATTTGTTGATGAAATTAATTCCTAATATGTATAATACAATGAAGTGGTTTATGAGATTTTGCCCTCTTTAAGTGCCGCTCTCATCTTGGGAGATCTTGTGGAGTTATTCCTTTCTTAAGGAGTATTATTGGTGTTGTCCTACCCTAAGGGTTATTGTGTATAATTATTTGTGGATGAATGATTTGATATTTCTTCATAATGGTGAATGATTTCTGTTTGTGAGAATCAAGTTACATAGCACTTAACTTATAAAATGGATCAGTGATTGGAGGGGTATTTATAGCAAATAGCTAATCTCCAATCAATACAAACCTCAAGCCGATATAACCTGGCATAAAAGTTAAATTATAATATATTAAACCCTTTATTAAGGTTAACCACACGAGTGGTTTAACTAATATCACTAAGTGTAATACAACAATATTGCTCATAGGCTTATATAGAGAATGCCCACTGGCCTACATTGCACATGCCCATAGGCTTACATCAAGAGCGTCCATAGGCTTATATAACCACTATCGATCTTGGCCAATAAGGTCATATTACTGATATTCTAACATATATATGTTACTTAAGGATTTTTTAATGAATTTCTATAATACATATACATGCACCCCCTCGCCCAAGCCCCCTTCCCTCAGACTTGACATTTTGGAGATATAAGGGATGTGGATGAGACATCTCCCAAACATCCATTATTTAGGGGACTTGCCAAGGTTCACACCCAGGACATCCCTGGCCTTCCCAAAATTGTCCCAAACCAGAGCCATTCAAGATAGCATTCAAATGACGTATGGGTTTCTGTGAGATGTCATGATGCCTTCAAGAAGCCCATGGCATACCGAGATGAACCCATGACCATCCCTGGAACAGGAGGCTATCCCAGACGTTCGTCAAACCCCATGGCCCTTGCTAAAACAAAAACAAAAAAAGGATTAAGAGGCACATATCCCCTTACCCCTTATACTAATCCCACCCCCTCATCACTTCCACATACTAAACCCTAACCCTAAGACCCAAAGGTAGAACTAGAGAGCGAGACGAACCCCAAAGAGAAAAGCACAACCAAAAAAAGGGCAAGAGAAAAGGGCACATCAAGGAGAAGACATAGCAAGGAGAAAAACTAGAAGGCAGAAGAAAGAAGCGTAGATGCTAGTTTTGATGTATCGCCTCATACACAAAAATAGAATCCGTATGGTAGAAGTCAAGTACTCACACATGTAATTTTGATGTAATAATTTGTAATGTTTTGTGAAGTACTAGTTAATGTATGGATGATTAATAAGTCATGTAGTTGTCATTTAGTTGTCATATAGTTGAAAATGAAATGAAATGTAAATGTATGACAAATGTAATGTAAAGGTGGTGAGGTGTCGGGTTGGTAGTTGGGAATAACTACCTCCCACAAGTTTAAATAGCACCCCCCATTCATTTGAGAAGGTACATACACACATATGTACAAGCATAAAGGTGCATGTTGAAAAGAGCACACAAGAGATAATTGTATTGCATACAGACATGTATTCTTGCTGATAATAATAACACCATTCAGCCATTGTCATGCAGATTGTGTAATCTTATTGCATGTGTTTGTATCTAATTGTCATTGTTGTATATTAATGTTATGAACTATTTCCATTCATTATTGTTTGTTTAGATAAGTCGTACCGGGTCGTCTGGATCTTGGACCCAAGCCATCCCATTCTTAGTTGAGGCTATCTGACTTGATAGACAAATCGTGTAGAGTTGTATCAAGCCGTCTAGGCTGCAGACAAGGCTGTTTAAATTGTGTTGTACAGGGCCGTCAAGAGCATTGGGTCGCAGGCCGTCTAGACTGCATGTTGATGAGTTAATTCATCAACCTATTTTGTCATCCATTCTTTGTTCCTTCAACTGTCGAATACCACCGCCATGCCACATTTGGCATTATTGTCATTTGAAGTTCGAACCAGTGACCACATGGAGCTTGGAGATGAGAGACATGGATGATAGATAAGATGAAACGAGGACATGAGAGACGTGGACGTGGAAGGACAAGAGAACAACCAACAAGACGAAGTTTGAGGATCGCACAACAGCAAGAGCAAGGAGAGCATGGATGTGCGGAGCATGAGGACGACTTACATGTTGGCGCGGAAGACTTGCATTTTGACAGTGGAGTGCTAGCGGAGATTGTTGGCAAGGATATACGAGCGCTAGAAGTAGAGTGAGTGTGGAACCCTCAAGAAGAAGGGAAGTTCGAACGAAGAACGTGAAAGGTGGTAAACATTGTTTTTTATGACAAAGGACGATACGCAAGTGGAGGCACAATTTACAAACGAAGATTGGGCTAAGGAGAACATTTGCATGAGTGGTGAAGGAAGTGCCAGCATGGATCATGCACAGGGCAAGGTGGAGCAAATGGTGACTCCAGCACAAGTGCTAGGGAGAGTGCCTAGACGTGCGGAGAATGAGAGTCTCAAGCACAAGAGCAACTATCAGAGAGTGTGCTCAAAAGACCAAGACTAACACTCATGTGTCACAAAGGAGATTGTGAACCATGGGTGTGCAAGGAAGCGACTGAAGATTGTTTGCACACAACCAGTTGTCGACTGAAGGTTTGTTGAGTGAAGATGAGCAACCACCAACGACAAACATTGCTACAACCAAAAAAGCAAAAGATCCCAAAGTTTATGGGATATGGGAGAGAATATCCCAAACATATCAGCACAGGAGTTACTCATGAAGATACATGGCTGATTGTTCCGAGCAACATTGCCTGGAGTAGCGATTGATTGCGCCATCTAAAGAGCGAACCCTTCACAAATTGGGCAAAGTTGAAAATTAAATTCAAATAGTAGTTCGAACTGCTTCTTAATGATACAAAGATTATTGACAAGATCTATTCAACAAAGCAAAATAAGATGAGAATATAGAATCATACAATCATCGTTTAAAGGAACTAATTGGCAAGATGGAGGCCAAGTTGGCAAATGGATTGCAAAAGTGATGGTTCCTGCAAGGAAAGCTGCCACGATACAAGAAGAAGATGAAAGTGATTCCACCAACCCCTTATCAAGAAGGTTTTAATAGAGCGCTGAATTTGGAGAACAAAATGAAGACGGCAGCAACAGGAGTAAAAATGAGTCATGATCGAGACGACGATTCAAATAGTGACTATGATGACCTGAGTGCCACAGTCCACGTGATCTAGAGCACATGATAAATGACGTAATCAGGTCTCTTGGGATCAAATCTCCTGGGATCAGGTCTATAGCAAAAAAGAAGCAGGAGGTCTGCGTCTCAGAAAGCTTAATCAAATGAATAAAGTGTTAATGGCTAAGCAAGGTTGGAAGCTATTTAGAAAGGAAAACTTAGGTTGGGTGCACATTCTCTCAACTAAGTATTTGAATCATAATAAAAACTTCCTTGTGGATCCCCTTCCCTCCTCAAGTTCTGCTTTTTGGCTTAGCATTCTCAAAAAGAAATCTATCATCCTTAAGGGATGTAGATGGAATCTAGGGAATGGTAATAAATTTGATTTATGGGAGGATCCTTGGCTTCTAAACTCCCTTCTTTCTAACTTTCCAGATCTTTCAGTTGTGGAGCCTAAAACTCGACTTCTCTTTGGCCACAAAGCGGCTGATTTTATTGAAACAACCAACGGCAGAAAAAAAATGGAAATCTCTCTCTATCCCTAACCTGAATCAGGAAGAGGAAGAGGCCATTGGATTCTTATCTGATAATTTGAGAATGAAGGTTATTAAAAATTCAGATAAGGATAATTATGTTTTTTGGAAAGGTGAAAAGGATGGCTCTTTCTTCGTGAAATCTACTTACTTCCTTGCTAAAGATGAGCCTAATACCTGGTTTCCTAGCAGAAAAACCTGGTTTAAAAAACTCATCCTTAAAGTCAACTTCTTCTTTTGGTTGGCTATTTAGAATAATATCCTCACTAGAAAATCTTCAAAAAAGAGGGATGTACATTCCTAATAGGTGTTATCTTTGTGAAAAGTGCGTTGAAACTTCGAACCATTTATTCTTTCAATGTTCCTTTCCTCTAGAAGTTCTTTATTCCTTTTTGAATATCCTTGGTGTTTGTTGGGTTGTTCCATGTCTCCTCTTCAATGTTTGTAATCAGTGGACCTCCCGTTTTTTTAACCCGAGACTTTGGATTCTCTGGTCCTTTAGCCTCCCCCACCTTATTTGGGAGATTTGGAAGGAAAGAAATAATAGGGCCTTCAAGGATTCCAAAAGAGATGTTGCCTCTTTGTGTTCCAAAACTCTCATTGCTATTGTGGAAAATGTCTCAAGTCTGCACCTAGATAGTAGTAGAGGTCTCAAGGATGAGGCCAATCTTGAGGATAAGTTAGGGCTTCAATCAAGGAACAAACAGATGGTGCAGCCTAGATTGAACGACAGATCCCAAACCAAATGGAACACCTCAACGACAAAACCATTAAAACCCACTGTCTAAACTAAAAAAAATTTCTACATTTTGGTAGTTGCCCGACACCTCAACGACAAAACCATTAAAACCCTCACTATCTAAACTAAGTTTTACTCCTTTTCTACATTTTGGTGGCCTTCACTTGACCCACTTAACCTGCTTCCCGTCAACTCCAAATAACTTGTGCTTGGCTCCAAATGACTACTTCTTGGCCTCTGATGACCCTACCTTAGCTTCTGACAAACATCTCTTGGTCTCAAACGACTAATTTGCTAGCCTAAATGGCCCACCTCCTGAGTTAGATGGCCCTCAACTAGACAGCCTACCTTTTGCATTAGACGTTTCAACTCCAGATGGCCTCCTTCCAAACAATCCTATCTCAAACAGCCCAAGTCCATACGACTTACTTCTAAATGGTCCTGCCTCAAATGGCCCAACTTCGTACGAATTTCTTCCAGACAGCCCAGCTCCGTATGGCCTGACTCCGTATGACCCTGACTATTGTACAATGCCCTATTGTATAGCCCCTTGTACAACCTCATAATCTCTCAACTTGCCTCCAAATGGTATGATCTTGGATGGCCTACTGCCAGATGGCCCAACATGACTACCCAATGGTCTTGCCTCAAATGGTCCAGCTTCGTACGAACTGCTTCGGGAAGGCCCTACCTCAGACAACTCAACTCCATACAACCAAGGGAGGGTCCAAACAGCCCTCCCCTTGGGATAGACAACCCAAGGGTCGCTCAAGGGCCTGTTGTCCTTGCTAGATGACCAAGGTCCTAACTTAGAATGCCTAGGCTCATACAATCTAGGTTTTGATAATCGAGGCTTAGGTCCAGACAGCCCAAGTCCAAATAGCCAGATGGCCCTAGCAGACGGCCAAACAACATCAACCACTTTTGCAACTTCTTCCTGTGCAGCTTCAACTATCTACTAGATTTCTACCTCTTCGATTGAAATCATGTTCACCTCGTCAATTACAATCATGTTCATCAAGTTCACCTCTACTTCCCAACTAGGGTTGTGACTCTTCTCCAACGCTTCTAACTCTATATGCATCACTGGTTCATCTCAACTTGGAGCACTTTGACATTCACGTGCAAAGTGCCCCCACAAATGGCATCGCCAACATTGTACAATGGGTCTGCCCTCAATATCATACTCAATTCTACATCTTCTAGTTCTCTAACAATTGTCACAAACCGCATCACCAATGGCATCCCCCTTGGTACAATCTCCCTTTGTGTTGCATATTCCTATAGCAATGATCTTGCACTCTCCAAGTCACACTCATCCTTAGAGTCATTATTCTTCTCTTCAGAGTCACTTCCTTCCTTGACTTCTCAACCCCAACACTTGGACGATGAACTACTCTCATTTTCAAAATCATCACTCTCACTGTCAAAATCACTATCAACATCATAAGCACTTTCATCTTCAAGGTCACTCCTATCCCATGACCCTAGCACTTATGATGTTTTTGCATCACTTTCCAAGTTCAAGGCCTGCTCCAAGGCCTCTTGATATGATGTCAAAGGGACCACCCTGATCTTCCTATATGTAGGAAGAAGTCCCTCCACGAACCACCTTTTCTTCAATGCATCTTATGGATCTTCCTCCATATGAGTGAACCCACTCAACTCCAATTGTACGAACAAACAGGCTCTTTCTCACCTTCTTCCATTCTATAAATTTCAAATCAAAATTCCTTCACAAATGCTTTGCGCATCTCATCCCAAGTCTAGTACTCACCTTTGCCAATCTCATGTACCAGTCCACTACGATTCCACAAAATGTCTCGGGGAATAATCTCCTCTAATCTGCAGCATTATTCTGCCAATTCGCTTTCCACATCGTGAGACAGATTTTCCAATGCCTGACTGGGTCCTTTGTTCCCCTCCATGAAATATTGAACACTTTAACAATATGCCAAAATTGGTCTTTGTTTTGATAGGTTGACTTGACATTGGCAGTGGTTGTTTGTGTATCTCTCCTTCATGCACATCATCATGCAATATCTTTCCTTCTTCACACACATCATCACACAATATATTTCCTTCTTCACGCACATCATCAGGCACATCCCACCACAATTGCTCTCGTGCCGGACTCCCGTCCCACACACCATGAAACGTGCCAACCTACAATTGCTTCGATGTCAAACTCCCATTCCACTCACCATCAAAAACACCAACCTATAGTTGTTCTACTATCGGACTCTCATCTCGCACAATAGTGTACACACCATCTTGCATTTGCACCAATGTCGAACTCTCATCCCACTCACCACATAACACATCAACTTGCAATTGCTCCAACGCCATACGTACTTCATCATCATGCAATTCCTCACCACCGCACAACTCATCCTCGTGTGATTCTCCGCCACTGTCTGGTAATTTTCCATCATCATCATGTGATTCACCACTATAGACATGCAACTCTTTGTCGTCAACATGCAACTCACCACTGCTATCACACAACTTTGTCACAAACATGCAACTCTATTGTTATCACGCAACTTTTCACACACAAACCCTTGCACGTCTCCTTTGTGCGTGTCTACTTGCACATCTAGTTGCGCATCCACTAGCACATATACTTCATGTGTCGGCCCTTTGTCAACGTCAACAAACAAGTTTGCCTCTTCATCTACTTCGTTGGCAGCATTATAATCATTCCTTCCTATCATTGTGCACCTTCCAGAGTGATTTGTTTCTCACAACTCCATATCACCAAGATTGACCCAACTTCAAATAGGCAACAATGCTAAAATGTAGAAATGGAATACAACATATTGCAACACAATTTCATTACCACTTAAATGAACAAAATATACAATGTGAATAACTTACAATTATAATGCATACACTACGCATACAACATATATCAAACTACCCAGCATAGCAGTTCAAACTGCCTTGATCACTGCTCCAGAAAACCTAGTTTGCGAATAGAACAACCTGCCTTTTTCTAGACTGCTAACACACACTAGACAGCCTATCTTGAGTCTTGACGGCCTTGGCTGACAGCCTATCTTGAGTCTTGACGGCCTTGGCTGACAGCCTATCTTGAGTCTTGACGGCCTTGGCTCTCCACTGTACGGCCTGTTCACCTTCACTGTAATGCCTAGCAACTCACCATACGGCCTAGCAACTTTACTTTATTGCCAAGTAACTGCACTATACAGCCCTACACAAGTATATCATGAATGCATGCCTGGTTACAACCCACTTCTACTACCACGTGCAATGCCAACGTATAGCACCCACCTTCAATACAAACCCTCAATACCATGCCAACAACACAAATGAATGAGGAAGGGGTCTTATTTGTAGAACTAAGGAGGTAGTTGCATCCTCCAACTAACTACCTACTTGACACCTCATCATTTTCTTAAATTACATTTGACATGCATTGGCTTATATTTACATTTCATTTCATGCCTTATCCATACATAACTAATACCACTTTATAACTTCATTAGTTATACATACACACATTTCGTCAAACACTTTGCATACGAACTACAAAATAACACAAAATGACAAAACCTATTCATAGAATATGCAAACGTTGATTCAATTGCCTACACATTGACCCAATAGTCTTGATGATCAATGTTGAGAAGAAACCAATGCTGATCCATATTGAGTTGCTAAATCACAAGTTGATACAAGTGATCATTCATGGAGGATCGAGCTAAATGTATTGCCTAAGAAGAGGTGGAAAAACTTGGGGGCACCATTTTTGTGGTCTCCCAACTTTCGACTATATGGTGCAAATCAATATGGCATTGAGATGAGAGGAGTCCTGATTGTACAAAAAAAGTGTCTATTGTCAACCAGATGTTCATCATAGATTTTGTGGTAATTGCTAAGCAAAAACCAGCCTATGATGCATTGTTGGGACGGGGGTGGTTACGCACAGCGAAAGAAAACCACAATTGGGAGGACTACCTGACTTTCAAGAAAGGCCAATACAAGTATGTAATCAATTTGAAGAACCAATCCGTAAGTGAAGAAATGGCAATGTCCAACGAATCTAGAAGTTCATTGTCAAACAAGGAAGATCGTACAAATGGACGAGAACCTAATGAAGAGGGAGTGCTAGAGTTGGAAGAGTGCACGAAAGATGACGGGAATTCAGATAGCAGACTTCCACATTGGCATATGGAGGACTATGAAGTTTTCCAGCCTACCTACATGTGTATCAATGCAGAAGAAGACATCTAGAATGAAGCATCTCAAAGTGTATATGAGGTCGATGAATGCAATCACAGTGCCAAGCCAACAGTGAAAGTTGAAGAAGAAGAAAAGATGACCTTTCCACAAAACTTTGCAAAGTACAATGTTGGCAATGCACAAATTGATGAAAAGCCAACACATCCTTTTGACATGGCAAAAGTGGTAACTAAACCTGACACCATAAATTATGAAGGAACAAAGATGGTGTAGGTGAACCTCAATGAAGGAGAGGAGGAGAAGATAATCCATTACGAGGACGAGTGGGACCCAGTTATAAAAGCAACAACTTTTAAAATCTTCAAGCTGTATATGGAAGTCTTCGCATGGACATACAAAGATCTACAAGGGATTCCACTTGTGTTGTGTGTGCATCGGATTCCATCGGTTCCAAGAATACAGCCTGTGAGGAGAAGACTGTATAGAATGAACCCAAAGTATGCGGCCTTGGTCAATGCAGAGATAGAGAAGATGTTGGATGTGGGAATAATCCTCAAGTTGCAGTAAGCAACTGCGTGTCACCTATCGTCATAAGTTTGATGAAGGAGAGTAATCATTGCTAGCTTTGCACTATGAATGCAGTCACAATGCCAAGACAGCAATGAAAGTTGAAGAAGAAAAGATGCCCTTTCCACAAAACTTTGTGCAGTACGATGTCGGCGATGCACAAATTGATGAAAAGCCATCATATCCTTTTGACATGGCAAAAGTCGCAACTGAACCTGACACCATAAAGTACGAAGGAACAAAGATGGTGTAGGTGAACCTCGGCGAAGGAGAGGAGATAATAATCCTTTGCAAGGACTGGACCCAATTTTAAAAGCAACATCTTTTAAAATCTTCAAGCAATATAAGGAAGTACTTGCATGGACATAAAAAGATCTACAAGGGATTCCATGTGAGTTGTGCGTGCATCAAATTTCGTTGGTTTCAAGCGCACAACCTGTGAGGAGAAGGCCATATGAAATGAACCCAAAGTATGCAGCCTTGGTCAATGCACAGACAAAGAAGATGTTGGATGTGGGAATAATCTTCAAGGTGACGGTAAGCAAGTGGGTGTCACCTATCGACATTAGTTTAAAAGAGAGTAATCAGATCCGCGTTTATGTGGATTTTCAAAATTTGAATGCGATGACCATCAAGGATCCCTTTCCAATACCATGTATTGATTCAATCCTGGAGGAAGTAGCAGGAGACAAGATATATTCAATTTTGGATGGATTCTCGAACTACAATTGCCGAAGAAGATCGATCGAAGCTCCTTTGGTAGTTGAGAATGGGATTTATGCATATAATCGGATGCCTTTTAGTCTGTGCAAAACCCCTAGCATGTTTCAAAGAATAATTTTGTACATCTTTGAACAAATGTCAACAGGCAAATTCAAAGTGTCCTTGGATGATTGGTTATTTCATGGAAGAAAGGATGAGCAATTGGAGGAGTGCATGCAATTGTATATGAATGCTCGATTGTCCTTGAATCCAAAGAAGTGCAAGTTGTTGGTGTAGTATGGTAAGTTTTTTGTGCACATGGTGTGTAAGAGGGTTTGATGACAGATTCTAACAAAATTCAAGTCATGATGAGCATGGGAGAGCCATACAACATAAGTTCCTTGAAGTCCTTTTTGGGGCATGTTAGGTAGCATCAGCGCTTCATTAAATATTTTGCACATGTTTCACACCCTCTTGACGTGTTGATGCGCAAAGGTGTTCCTTTCAGATGGATGGAGGAGCACTAGAAATCCTTTGAGGAGCTAAAGGCAAAGTTGGTTTGCACACCCATTCTAGTGTTTCCAGATTGGAAGAAAGAGTTTCATGTCCGCATGGATGTGTCCAATTTTGCAAATGGATGCAAGCTTTCTTGCTCAAGAGGGGTAATATGGGATGGATCGGCCCATATTTTTCTCAAGTCAGTTGTCTCAAGCAGAGAAGACTTAAAACACTATGATGTGGGAAGCCTCGAGGATGGTATATGCAGTACAAAAGTTTAGACATTACTTGCTTGCCAACCCTTTTGCTTTCTACGTAGATTATCAGGTGTTGTACTTAATCAAAAAGCCAACTATTCACAGACGAGAGTTAGCAGGTGGCTCGTCACGTTGTAGAAGTTCATGTTTCGAGTAGCAATGAAACCAGGCGAGAAGCACGTTATAGCAATCAGTTATCAAGGATTTGCTCGGAATAGCCTGCGGAGGAAGAAGTGTTGGATGAATTTCCGGAGGCTCGTTTATTCTCAGTCACTGTGCTATCGTCATGGTACAAGTACATGGGTGAATACTTGTTGACAAGGGAGCTACCAAAAGAGTTGACGGTGGCATAAAAGAAGAAAATCATCATCAAATCAGCACCGTTTCAGTTGGTAGCTTGTTTACTGTACACAATAGGACCTAATCGAGTTATGCAAAGATGTGTAATGGATAATAAAGTGATTTCAGAATTGAAGGAAGCTCATGGAGTGCTAGCAAGAGGACATATCGGGCCAAATGCGACAGCAAAGAAGGTGCTTCTGGCAAGGCTATGGTGGCCCACCCTCTATATTGATGCGAAGGAGTTCGTGATTGCATGTGATACATGCCAAAAAGCTAGGAAGCTGCTCAGGAAGGACGTCATGCCATTGCACCCATCACAGCCATAGGAGTTGTTCGAAAGAAGGGCCTAGATTTTATTGGACCATTGAAAACTAGTAGAAGATGTAGGTACATTGTGATAGCTACTGAATACTTGATGAAGTGGATGGAGGCAAGAGCGCTGCCTAATAATTCCGCAAAGAGAACTACGCGCTTCTTGTGTAAGCAAGTCATTACAAGATTCAAAGTGCCTTTGCAATTGACAAGTGATCGCGAAGGACACTTTATCAATGAAAGCATTTAGAAGTTGACTACGGAGTTCAAGATCTTGCATTCATTGTCTAGTCCGTATAACCCCAAAACAAATGGGCAAACGGAAGCAACGAATAAGGTCTTATCCGCCATAATGTACAAGACGTGATATTTTAGATGTAGATTGGGAGAAATCCTGTGGGCATAGAGGACTACATATAAGCTGACAACAAATCACACTCTATTCTAGTTGATGTATGGACAAGAGGCAGTCATGTTAGTAAAGCTTTTGGTACCAAGTTTGAGAGTGGCAGCATAGAACCCTCTTGGTGACCAAGAGAGCCTAGAGGAGAGGCTAACAACACTCATCAAATTGGATGAAAAAAGGATGATGTCATAGTGGGCCAAGGAGGTTGCCTAGCATCGTCACAAGTTGTGACACAATAAGCACCTGAAAAAGATGAATTTGAAGGCGGGTAACTTAGTGCTGAAGTTTAAGGGCAAGAGAAAAATCAAGCCAATGAAGTTGAAGACTTTATGGCTTGGACCCTTCCAAGTAAAATAAGTGATGAACAATGGCACAATAAGGTTGAAGAAACTAGACAAGAGATCATCTCGAGAAAGTTAATGGTTCAAATTTAAAGCCGTACAAATTGAGAGCGCAAGTGACGCTAGTAAATTTTGAACCAATAGATGAAGGAAGAAGTACGAACAAGTTGACAATTGCACCAAATCAGTCTTTAGGATCCTTTCAATGAATCTTGATTTAGGTCAGAGAATCAAAGCCGTACTAATGCAAATGATGATGCAACAATTGTGAGTGACTCAGATGATAGCGAACTTGCAAAACAGCTAGCATGGTCGTTTGAAGAGAACACATGCAACCAATTGTAGAACAACAATAATTGTAGCCTCGTTCTATAGAGAATAGATGAATTTGTGTGCATGTTAGATTTCCAGACACTAAGGAAGAAAAAAGACTAAGATCAATGAATGCAAAAAACATACAAAGAATGGCGGCGATGTATGTTGGACGAGAAGAACCACCAGAACATGAACCTTGAAGTGATGGAAGTGAATATGAAGGAATGGGTTTGCTAGCAGTTGTAGACAATAGTGAGGATTTCCAGAGATGAGGGAATGACAATTAGTGAGAGAGAAATTGATAATGGATCATAGAGGAATGCATCTATGTTGACTAAAGTTTACTGACGACAACTAACATGACGGCATGAAGGCTCCTTCCATGTCGGCAACAGTCATGACGGTAATGAGAATGTCGGCTCCCCTAGATGATCTAGATTGCATCGGTAGTGTGTCAACACTAACTTGTGACAGAGTCAACTATGTCACCACTGATGTCGGCGTCGGCACTAGGTAATTCAGGACAACGTTGACTCCTGTAACGAACTGGCTCACCTCATTTTCGTCTAAGCAACAAAACCTGCAATAAGTTGTAACACAAGATAGAATCCTAACATACTACCAGCATCCATAGAGACACAACTGGCACAAAAGAGTGATCTTGCATTATCATGGAGATTAGATACAGTTCAGTCTCACGACTGCAGCAATTCCATGCCCAACATTATCTAGCGTCTCTCTCTTACAATGGCTTGCTCTCCTCATGCAATGGATACAATTTGAAATGTAGGGGGTCTATTTATACTATGGCCCTAGTAGTTATTACAACCAACAAGGCAAAACTACCAAAACTACTTTCCCTAACACAACCTTAACCAATGCTAATTAACACAGACGTTAACTATTTGCAATGACGGCTGCATTTACATTGTGTTTCATTTTTAATTCCATTTGACAATATGACATTACATTTGATCGTATTACATTTCATTTGACTACATGCCCTTTTAACCTTTTTACAAACAGTTTACTATTTCTTAGAATTGTTGTCTATAGTAGTTATTGGACATGCACAACAATGGATGCATGAGGAAATGTAGTAGTTGTGTGAACAGGACAAGCAATTGAATAACAAGATAGTTGAGATACGAAGAGGACATACACGAGAATTATTGAGGATGCAACAAGATATCCAAGCAATTGGTAGAAGTTCTCCCAAAGAAGGGACAAGTCCAAAGAGACCTCCAAAGGTGCACAACAAACAAGCAAGTGTTGAGAATTACTGATAATTGTGCCCAGGAAGTTAAGTTTTTGGAAATGAACTACCAATTCAGCTGGCAAACCTACATCAAGTGAAGTGGAATGGCGCGATATTCATGAAGTGCCTTGGTAGACATTGCCAAGTGAAGTAGGAGATGTTGGGAACATGGGAAATGAATCCAGTAGTGTGCCTTGACGAGTTCAAGTAGTGAGAGGGAAGACTAGAATAAGAGTAAGGAGAGAAACACCAAGGAGGCACCAAGTTGCCCAACTAGTAGGCAATGTGAACTTATTGCTGAATGTTGTGTTGCAGCAAGTACCTCAACAACAAAACTAGAATACCTTTGAGGTACGATAAGTATGAAGGCAGATGAATTGGACAAGACAAGATCTCCCAAATAACTTGAACAGTTCCTTGGGAAGTCGAAGTGGTCTGCAAAGGCTACCCAACAACCCAAGCTAAGCTTTCGATCAAGGTGATTTGGGCAGTCTAGGAGGGCCATCAAGACCCCCAAGGCATCTAGATCAGCCAGGCCAAGGGGGAAGGTCGTCTAGGGAAAAATGATCTTTCCTCAGACAACCCACAAACCATCAAGCTTGCAAGATGGGACATCTGGACCACTCCTTCGCTGTCCAGAACATGAAATAAGACCACAAATGGCCCTTGGGTCATCAGATCCAAGGGTTGGGCAATCTAGGTTTTCCAAAGGCCATTTGGCAAGAACAGTGATGCAAACTGTATCCGAGTTGTTTGGAGATTCAGTTTGAATTTTGAATGACAGCAATGGCAAGGTCGTTCAACAAAGGCAGGGAACCAAAAGACGAAGAAGTTGGACCCTCTGAAGAAGAAGAAGAGTTGTCGAAAGAATGGAGAGCTGAAGGATTCAAAGCAAAGCTCGAGAGGATGTCACAAAGAAGTAGGCAACAGAGAAGATAGTCAAGATGGGGAGGTGGATCGTTTGGCCACCAAGGCTGTCTAGAACCGCAATTTGTCAGACCAATGGGACGACCAAGAAAGCAATCAGCTAGAACGGTCGTACGGGTCTACAAAGGAGGTCGTCTGGGCAAGTAAGTCGCCTAGAGGAACAATCTAAAGGGCCATCTCGACAGCCAAGCATGTTGTTTGGCCGCCTAGGCCATCCAGGCTAGAAGAAGAGAAAAGATGAAAGAGGTAGTACAAAAACAAAGCAGACCCACCATGCACAAGGTGAAAAAGTCAAGTTAACAAGAAAAAACATGTAGAATTTTCAATTGCATGGAATTTAGTTATGGAAGGAGAAATGGCAGTTAAGGGGCAGTTGTCGCATGCAAGGCAAGTTTCCCCTTCCTATCTTCATCTTATAAATAGATGCCAAGAGCTTGCACTTGTGCATTCAAACACTCCTACCGAAGAGGAGCAAAGAGGAGCAAGAGGGAAGCATTCAAAGTGCAGCACTATGCAAGTTGTACAAAGAAGGGGATTCCTGGCATCAACCATTGCAAAGAAAGACGACTGCATTGCAAAGGATAAAAGTTGCCCTTACAAAGATAAAAGTTGCATTGCAGAAAGCACAAGCTGCATGGGAGGAGATAGAAGTCACATTGGAGAAGACATTGTGCGAGAAGAGGTTTTTTTTGCAAATCCCTCCCCATTGCCGGCAAAAACTGTGGTTTTTTTGCAAATAGAAATATTGTAGCAAAAACTAGGATTTGCTAGAAACAGAAGAGGAAGGAGGGCGAATCACACAAGGAAAAATTCGGAAGACTATTGCAGAAGAATTTTTCAAATTGTATGGAATGTTGTCTAAGCAAAAGAAATGCAGCTAAGAAGAAAAGTACGGGTCATTTGAGGTGTGAAGGAAGTTGTCGTATGACCGCAAAGAAACTTCAAAGGAGCCATCCAAATTCGGGCTATAAAAGACAACCGTTCGAAACCATACCATCTCAAGCTAGGCCATCTTAAGTTGTGCCATCAAAGACTAAACAATCTAGAGTCAAGTCGTCCTAAGGAAGAGAGTACATACAGTCAAAGTCGTACAAGTGACTATAGAAGAAGGCGTCAGAAACGAGAAGACGAAAGACACGAAGTACGAGTGTGCCACATGGAGATGCAAGTTGATGCCAAATCATCCAAAAAACGGTTGGAGCAGTTGGAATTAACTGTTGCCAGACGTTTTAAAAATCTGAAGCCAAGGAAGCTAACTGCAGGAGGAATACAAAGGAGACCAAGGATTTCTAAAAGGATCGAATGAATTATGTCGCAAAGAAGACTCCCACCAGAAGCTACGTTGCAACAAGGACCTCGTACCCATAGAGGAAGCAACAGGACTGTTGGTTACGAATCTGCCACTGGGAAAGGATTTGGTCTATCTATGCACCCTAGACCCGCCCAACAAATTGAAAGGCCGGAAGGAAGGGATGCCTTCCGTGCCAATATCCAGAGAAGGCTGGCTCCTTTACTACACTACGCTGGGTTTTAGATTAGGGAATTGGAAAGAGATTGGGAAAATGCTGAAAGAAATGCAAATACCTGAAAGAGATGGGAAATGTACATGGTTCCAAGGGGAAGAACAGGCAGCACAATTGCTAACTTCTACTTAAATCAGTAGCAATCAATATCATGAATATAACAGAAACTAAAACTGTAAAATTTTCTGATATGTATCCTTCAATAATTCCAAATTTCGTTCTTAATCACACACTTAAATCCAGATTACAGAATTTGTTGTATGCAAATGAAGAAACATAATTAACAGAAATAATCATAGAAGGCATCATACACAAAAAACGAGTCCAGAATTAGAACCAAGAGTCTTAATATTGATGCAAAATCCAAGTACAACCGCTTTCTAGCAAATGTTCCCCCCGATTATATTACAATGAGTTGGCTTTTATAGAGGAATTCACCTTTGTAACATTAATGACAAAACCCTAAAACTGGCGGGGCAGTTGAGATTTGACCCTTGTCAGATGACAGAGTATCCATAGGATTTGGCTCACTCGTGCTTACAGCGGCTCGCAGCTCACTCGTGCTTACAGCGGCTCCGGATGGGCACGGTAGCTGGGCCAACATGTCTCATTAATATGGTTGGTGAAGCTTGCCCTTTGGAGCCTTTTCCGAGACTTGACATGGCCGTCCTGATGGGATGGGCAGGAGACTCGAACTCGTGCGCCATGGATGCGCCTTAAATGCCCGCCTACCTTCTTTCCCTGCTAGAATGCCCTTGCTTGTTACAGCCTTAGCATTTAAAAACGCTCGCTGGAATTTGCCCGAAATAGGGCCTGAAGCCGAAGTTCGCTGATTTGACATGCCGGCTAAGGTTCGCTCTGAATAGGGCCCGAAGCTGAGGTTCGCTGGGATGGGGGCCGAAGTTGGGAAGTTCGCCGAAGCTGAGGGGAGTTCGGCTCCGGCTTGAATTTTTGCCTTAACCCCAAAAAATGTGCTTTCGACTGCGGTTCGCTCTAAATAGGGCCTGAAGAGGAGCCTCGATGAAGAAATGCCCCGAAATGGAGCTTTGACTATGCTAGGGGGGCGAAGTTGAGCTTGCCTTTGCCAAAAAAACCTTCCCTCCTGAAACGCGTCACTGATGGAGTTCGCCCGAAATTGCGGTTCGCTCGAGTTTACAGCGAAGTCGAGGTGCATCCTGCCTTAGCAAGTTTTGTCCCTTTTAGCGTTGCACTTCGCTGGAAATCGTCCCGAAGATGGGGTTCGCCAAAGAATTGGCCCAAAATTGGGTGTGTCGAAGCTGCGGTTCGCTGTGCCTGCTGCCCGAAACTAGGGTTCGCTAGGGATTTGGGTGAACCCGAGGCTGTCTACCTTAGAAATATTTTTATGCTCCTCTGCACTTCGCTCCCAGAAGGGCCCAAAGCTAGGCTTCGCTGGCAATTCGGGCAAACCCGAGGTTCGCTACTCCTGGGGGCAAACTAGAGACCTTCTATGCCTTAGCCGATTTTTGGGCTTTAAATCGTGGTCTCTTCACTCAATCTGTTCTTCACTCCGAAACCAAGCGAAGCTGGGGTTTGGCCTTCCATTTGAGCGAAACCGATCTTGGAGGAGAGAAAGAGAGGAGAGAGGATTTAAGCATGAAAACAGTGCAACAGTTTTTCAAAATTTTACCCCTTAGGCAAAATGTGGCAAAATTGACAAGGACTAGCATTGGGAGAAGCTAGGAGGAACATGCAAGTGGAAAAGAGAGGGAGCACGAGATGGACGTTGAATGAGGAAGAGCACGGCAACATGGAGGGGAATTGAAATTGAGGTCAAGAACTGGCACACCAAATGATAGACAGCCAAAAGTAAGGGGAAGGAGGATGTAGATCCCCTTAGAAGAAATTACCTAGACAACGCTTGCAGGAAAATTTTGCAGGACGTGGTGGTTGGAGCACCCTAACAATCATCAACTAAAGACATTTTAAAGTGCGTGAGTGCAATTTATTTTGCAGGCTCCTGGTTTTGACAATGATTTCTTCAAGCCATACCAAGGATTTTTGTCTCATACATATGATGCTAAGAGAAAGCAAAGTAAGGTATTGCTTGGTGACAAGGAAGTACAGGTGTCATTTTCCCCGAATAGTTTTTGGATGGTATTTGGTTTACCGACTTCAACAAAACCAGTTAAGGACGGAGTAAAGCCCAACCAAGTGAGAAGCTTCGTAGATAAGGTCACCAATCTCAGTTCGAAAGAAGTGGCAAAGTTGCCAAAGAATGGAAGCTGCAAACTGAAAATGTAACATTTGAAGTAAGACAAATTGCGATGCAAAATGAATGACATTATGTCCTGGTTTTCTGACAAACAAAGAGCCTCAAATATGCCCACTTGGCTCATACCTTATATGGAAGGAGTGATGGCCAAAGAACATCATGATTGGGCAAGTTTTCTGTCAAACTGCATACATAATTTTTTGTTGTGGTATACAAAGATTTTTTCTAATGGCTTTCCAAACCATTGCATTACTGTTGGATGCAACACTACAAGAAAAGATTCAATTTCCAAGACTAAATCCTCCACACATAATACCAAAAGGAACGCATATTATTTTATGCTAGGTACATGTTGCCCCGCAGATGAAGGAGCACATAGGTTGCCCTGTCTTGGTCTTTTTAGAAGGAGCACAACTACAATTTTGGGGTTGGACCTGCCATCGAATTGTGATTCCATTAAATGTTGCAAGGAATAACCTTCTCCAATCTACTTCATTCTACCCATTTGCTTTCCACATCATGAGGCAAACATTACAATGCCTGATTGCGTCCTCTATTTCACCACCATGAAACATGAGACACGCGATATGCCAAAATTGGTCATTGTCATGATAGGTTGATTTGAAATTAGTAGTGGTTGCTCAAGTGTCTCTCCCTCTTCATGCACATCATTAGACACAACCCACTACAATAGCTCGTGTCAGACTCTCATCCCATGCACCACGAAACACGCCAACCTATAGTTGCTCATATGTCGGACACGCCATCTTGCATTTGCTCCAATGTCAGAATCCCATCCTGCTCACCATTAGACGCACCAATTTGCAATTGCTTCGGTGCCAAAAATTTATCATGCACTCTATCGCACAACTTGCTCCAACCACTCCTAGTCCTTCCTACCAGACGCAACCCACTGCAATAGCTCGTGTCAGACTCATCCCATACACCATGAAACGCGCCAACCTATAGTTGCTCTTATGTTGGACACACCATCTTGCATTTGCTCCAATGTTAGAATCCCATCCTGCTCACCATTAGACACACCAACTTGCAATTGCTTCAATGCCAAACATTTATCATGCACTTCTATTGCACAACTTGCTCCAACCACTCCTAGTCCTTCCTACCAAACCAAGAATTCTCTTTCATCAAACTTGTCATATTTGTCACATCAAACTTCATTGGCGTGAATACAAACTTCCATATCTGCATGCATGTCTTCACCTATGCGAGCTTGTCTATCTGCACGTATGTCTTTGCTTGCCCGAACTCATTCATCTATGCATGCATATTTGTCACCTCTACATCTGTTACCGTGCACTTGTCCATCTTCGTCAATGCACAATTCCATGTTGGCACACACATCTTCACTTGTTCAAGCTTCTTAGTCGGCCTACACACCATCAGTATGCACTTCCACATCAGCACATATGTCTCCCTCGTGCGCGAACACTTGCACGTCTCCCTCGTGCGCGAACACTTGTACATCACCAACTTCGTCGTCACGTATTGCACCGTAATGTATTTCTTTGTCATTAATTTCTCTATCGTCTTGTATTTCTGTGTCACAAATTTCATCGTCACATAATTCATCATCACGAATTTCATCTTGTATTTTGTGCACGAACCCTTGCACATCTCCTTCATGCATGTTATTTGTACGTATGGTTACTCATCCACTTGCACATCTACTTCGTGTGTTGGCCCTTTGTCAGTGTCAACAAACAAGTCTATGTCTTCTTCTATTGCAACCTCCAATCTTCCCTCCTGCCAAGGGAAACTATGTCGTTTGTCAGTTGTATTGTAATCATCCCATTGTTGTCATTGCATACCTTCCCGAGTGATTTGCTCATCACAACTCCATGTCACCAAACTCGACCCAACTTCAAACAGGCAACAACACCAAAATGTAGAAATGGAATACAACACACTGCAATACAATTCCATTACCACTTAGATAAACAAAATATACAATGGAAATACTTACAAATACAAATAGATACACTATGCACACCACATATATCTTGCATAGCAATTATCTGCAATACATCATATTCCAAAGTAGAATCTACCAGCAATATACATTAGACAACAACATGCACCTCTCTCTCTCTCTCTCTCTCTCTCTCTCTCTCTCTCTCTCTTGTTTGCATCTCCCACATAGATGCATACTTATAGACATAATGGGATCGGTACGTACAACCCAACTACCTCCAAACTACCCATTTACAATACACATTAAAAAAAACCCATTACTTTACATTTTTTTTTGTTTGACATATATAGAAGGGGTGTTGAAAGGTCCCCGAACCTTTTACAAAGAGAACACCACCAAGCCTACAAGATTATCAAAAGAAACAAGAAAAGAGAGCAATCCACACAGGGACCCAAGACCAGCCAGCCTATCAGAGCATAAAGAGAGCTGTCCAAAAGCAAAAAGGAGATCCCACACTCCTGGAATTCAAATTCAAACAAATCATGGACCTCGCCAAAAGAATGGGAAAGCCCCCAATAGAAACAAGCTCAAAACTATCTTTAAGAGGCATCAAATAGTCTGTTCTGCTTCTAAGGGAAAATTCTCTCTCCAAATGGAAAGATTAGCCTGGCTTAACCCCAAATTAGCTAAAAAATCAGCACTTTTGTTACCTTCTTTAAAGGTGTGCCTGACTTGAATTCCCTCCAAATTCTGACAGAATCTTTTAGCTTCCTTAATTAAGTTGGATATGTTGCAGCTAGGATTTTGCTCATCCGAAAAGGCCTTGACCACATTTAGGGAGTCCCCTTCAATAATGATTTTATTTACAATTCAACAACTCCATTAACGCAATACCTTGGTATAGCGCTCTCGCTTCAGCAAGATGACAAGTTTGAGGCCCCAGATTCTCCGCAAAGGCAAGGAGAATCTTGAATCTTTCTAGAAAAGCCACCTGCCTCCGCAGGTCCAAGATTCCCTTTCGCCACCCTGTCAAAATTAAATTTAATCCAGTCCTGAGGTGAGGGTTGCCATTTAATAGAGGCTCTAATATTATCCGGGAGACCTGTCATTCTGGTGCTGATTCTAAAACCAAACTTTTCCAGAAGAGCAATCTCTACTACCCCTCCACAGCTGGGAATATAAGTCGGCTTCCCACATTTTCAACAATTGCTGTTAAAACTCGAAGCCAAACTGACTCAGCATTTCTCTCCATGTTTTTGAAAACTCTTCTATTTCTCTCCTTCCAAACACCCCAAAGGAGATGAGGAAGACTGAAGGCCCAAATGGAGCATAAGACAAGGTTGAAAAATGGAGAGGCCCACTGTTCAATAACATCTGGTAACAAGCCAGGAGACACCCAAGAAACTCCTAAAAAATTCATTAGGGAAGAAAACAAGTCCCTCGAAAAAGGGCATTGGAAAAATAAATGATTGGAGGATTCACCAGAATTTTTACAAAGGGAACACCAATTTGTAATTATCATACCTCTTATTTGCAGATTATCCACCGTAAGAATTTTATCCTAAGATGCCAACCAAAATAAGAAATTCACTTTTGGCGTTAGGCCTTTAAACCAGATTTTCCTCAAAACAAGGCCTTCCTCCAAGGCAATAGAAGCAATCTTATAGGCTGACTTAACTGAAAATACCCCATCACTTTCATTCTTCCAAATTAAAATGTCTTCATCTTCCGTGTTCTTTATAACCTGAAGCCTTAACAAATCTTCAATGATACTGAAACTCCTCTGTTCTGGCATATTCAAATTTTGTAGTCTAAGAGATTTCCAGCATTTAGGCCCCTGTTAAATCTGGCATATGATCAACCACCTTAGAGCCAATCACAGCTGTAGCTATGGGTTCAGCTACAGCCAACTCTTAGGAAGAAATTAGAGGTTGATCCTAGATCCAAGGATCCTTCCAAAGTCAATAGGATTCCCATTGCCCAGAATCCAACTATAACCTCTATGGATGAAGCTTTTCGTTTTCAAAATACTTTACATTATTTCAAACACTCTGCATGCATGCAGTATTACAAACACTTGTTACTTAACACAATATGGCAATCCTCTACCATTTAACAAAAATATGGTGACATAATAACAAACTCTTTGTGTGCACACATTTGCACATACCATTCATACACTCAAACATTCATTCATGCAAACGTGTCAAACCCTTTGCCTACAAGGATCAGTTTTTCTGAAAAATAAATTATATATCTTTTAGTTTTCATTATTGATTTGAAACAAAAAAATACGACTCTTTGCATTTAACAGTATGTCTTAGAATTGGATTTCATTCCTGGTTTAAAAACAGAAGCAAAGCTGCAAGCATAAATTCAAGAAGTGAAGAATCCATAGCAGTTTTCCCTATTAATCAAATCGAGGAATGTGAAAAAGCATTTCAAGTATAATATCTGCAGTTTTTCATTCAAAACCAGCTATACCAAGGTGCTCTCAGCTCCTACATATACTTGGAGATTAGGTGAGGTGTTTTGGAAAAATACATTTGAAGTGATGACATTACACAATACGTATACAACTGCTGCTAGTGGAAAATCAGAACTTGAAAGTGGAAAATCAGTTTCAACTACTTCTGATGTATGTACATAGTAGAGAAACTCAGACTTGGCAAGGCCAAATCAGGACTCAAACTCAGACTTGGCAAAAAAAAACTCGGAAAAACTCGGCAAAAAAAAAACTGAAGAAAATGCAAATTTTCATTGGGAAAAAGTTTTATTTCATGCATATCACAATTAATTAACATTATACAAATCCAAAATTAATATTGTAAGAACCAAACCCCATAAGGGGGCGGAGGTCCAAGGTTCAAATCTCGGGCCTCGCCGGACTGAACGCTTGTCCCTTTCCTGGTGCTTTCAGCAGCGTAAAAGGTTTAAAATGATTGTGGCATGGTGGTTATAGGGGCGGACTGCGCAAATATCTATGTGGCGGCTTCCGGGGCGGACAGCGCAGAATACTGTGGCGGCCATAAAAGTTGGACAGCCTGCCCGGATTCGTGGCGGCTACCGATTCCACCATGTAAATTCAAAAAAAGAAAAAATTAATATTGTAAGTGATACAAGCCTAAACTACACATGAAAGTGACAAAACACACTTCAATTAAAGAAATTATATTGCATCCAAAATTCAAATATTCTTGTATTGTCCTTGTCAGGACACTCCAGTGGTATGTCCTTGGACTCTCATCCAAGACACCCAAGTTTGAATCACGGGGAGGGTGGCCCCCAGTTGTACTTCGCATTACTTCCAACAAAAAAAAAAAGAATATTCTTGTATTGCTTATAATATAAAAAAGTACAAATTACAAAATGTGTCATGACAAGGCCTCAATAGGCCCAATATACACATGCATTGCACTGTCTTTGCCCTTTGCCCTAGTAGAAGCTCGAGTCCTCTCTCTTTGTGCCTATGCCCATGCCTCTTCCTATGCTTTTGTTGCTAACTTCTCTGCTATGCTTTCAAAATAATCCATGGCAAAGAGAAGCTCTTGCTGCTCCTCCTCCTCTGGCTCTATGATCCATTCAAAAGATGGATCAATCTCGTCTAGATAAATGGCTTCATAACTGGTTCCCACAATATTTTTATGGTGGAGGCGAAGGTCGTTATGAATAAAAACAAGATCATTTAACTTTTGTTGCATAAGCCTATTGCACTTCTTGGAGTGAATGTGCTCAAACATATTCCAATTGCACTCACAACTTGAAGCACTGCATGGTTGACATAAAACTTTTATGGCAAAGAACTGTAGATTGCGCGTATACACACCAAAGTCCTCCCACCATAAATCTAGAAAAAGCCAAGACAAAGGAAATTTAATAATTCATGTAAAACCGTAAATTGAGATTATTTTTTAAAACAAAATCAATAGGAATCCAATGAGTTACCTGGCCTCTAAGTTGACCTTGCTCGAATGCACTATGTGGACGTGAAAAGGATGCCCTCAGCTCTCTTAGAATCTTGCAGCTCATCTTGGATCAAATTGCAAGTGTGCTCATCTGGCACCATCCAGTCAAGGCAATGCCAAAGGCCCGACATCACCTCATAGTCAGACTTGAATGAATCATCATAAAAAAATTGGGGTTGAGGTAGTACCCCGCTACATGAAGTGGGCTATGGAGCTGAGAAGTCCATCACCGGTCGATAATTTCCCAAATACGATTGTATTTCGAATCAGAATAATTATAAAATGAAATAATTGCCTCTTTTGCCCTATCCATAGCCTCATATACATATCCCATTGGTGATTTCTCTCCATCAACAAGAGGGAGAACCCTCACCAAAGGCTCTGACACCTGAATAAAAAAATGGTAAATAGTTTAAATAAAAATAATTTACAATTCAAAATTTGCAAATAGAAAACTTATTTATAAAATAAACTTAGTCTTGTACATTGATTGCCTCATGTATAGCTGTATAGAAGGGTTCCTCAAAGACATAGTTGTACACCTACTAGCCCTCACTGAAGAGTCGATATCTAGCAGCATCTTCGGCAATCCATTCATTGCTCACGAGCATCCTCTGTACAACCTCAAACACCCAAGGTAATTTCCCAATGTCTTCGAGAAGCAAATCGAGACAATGGGCTGCACATGGTGTCCAAAAAATGGTGGGGAATATCTCCTCCAAAATCCTATCAAGTCCTACATACGCTGCTTCTTTGTCCGTGATAACTTAGGCAACATTCTCTTGCCCGACCTCCATCACAACCTCCTCCAGCAACTGTGCAAGCATCTTGGCACTCTTAACTTGTGTCGACGCATCCATTGACTTAAGGAATATGATTCCTCCTGTAGAAGCAACCAAAAAATTAAACAATGTCCGATTCCTCCCATTGGTCCACCCATCAAACATGATTGTGGATCCTCTCTTCCTCCATACCCTATGCTGCTCTTCAACCAACACCTGAATATCCTCCGCTAATTCATGAAGGAAAGGACCCCTAAAATCTTCATAAGTTGGTGGCTTAAATCCTGGGCCACAAACTATTAGGGCATCTACCATTCCCTGCCAATATGGAGACCTCGCCACATCGAAGGGAATGTCGGAAAAATACCAAAAACTTGCACAAGCCTTCCTCAGAGCCTTATGCCTCTCCTTGTTCTATGCAGTCATACCCTCAAGCGTGGGTTGTGACCCTGGTGTGGAACATTCCACAAAAAAGGACTCCTCTGTCCCACTCCGCAAGTGTGCAACTAATGGACTGGACCCACTCTGGTTGCCGAAACTAGCTAAAGGTGCTACCAATACCCTCTATATAAGGTTGAGAAGGGGGACTAGCCATGGCCTCACTTCTTCGTTGTAGTTCTTTTCTTTCACTGTAGTTTGTCAGGAGGGCATTGCATTCCCTCTCAACCTCAGCAAGCACCTTTGAACATTGCCTGACATCATGGCGTTTCCACCTCGCGAAGTGGTATTTGAGGTGGTTTATGCCTCCATGGATTTTGTCCTCATAAAAGTTATAATACACGTCCCCTTTCTTTTCTCCTTGCATATTTCCACGTTGCGTCTCTTTTTCTCGTCATTTTATTTCAATGTGGAAGCACATGGAAACAATAAACAAGTAGTTAGAAACTTAAAAGAAATAGTCCTAGTGTTTAAGCATTGACAGTTGAAACCAAGTTTTTTACCTCAGATGTAACTATTGGGTGGCTGTTAGATTCTTTAAAACTAAAAAAAATTGGATTTAGGATGCAATTTAGTGTTGTTGTTGGTCTGATCTCAGCTTGTCTCTACTCTCTCTCCAACTGGAAACAACAAAAATGAGGGGACTTCGAAAAAAAAACTTTTTATGCTGTTTTCCTGTACACATGCAAGGACGGACAAGTTTTTTTAGGACTCAGCGAGTTTTTTTACTTGAGGGTCCCGAACACTCGGCGAGCTAAAAAAAAACTCAAGTCAATTCCGAGTGACTCTGAAAGGTTGACTCAAACTTAGACTCAAATAGTTTTTTAAAAACTCACCGAGTTACATAACAAACAACACTCCCACTTCTCAACCTTTTCTCCATCGTTCTAGATTTGGGGCTTTGAATAGCCAAAGGGGAAGGGCTCTAACTCCACGTCCAAGTAACATAGAAGAGGGGTTCTCTAGAGCTAAAACAGAGGTCAACACAATTATACGTATGTATAGTGTGCAAGCATACAATAAGGCAAATAATACTATTTAGAGGTTTTCTTTGCAAATGGCATCCCATTGTGTGTTACTCGTTCTCCTTTTCATATGAAATCATTTAGGAAAGCCATTAACATTGGTCCTTCTTATGTACCTCCAAGAGATGCATACCATTTTGCTTGACAAAAACTACGCCAAGGCTAACTTGTTGATATAGTTGACGGAGGCATAGCTGAAACATGCCCTAGTTGTCCCAACCAGACAACTTCCTTACTCATGTCAGTTTAGTGCCCTAGCTATTGCACCAACTTGTTGAAACAAAGGCATATAGCCATGTCGTGGCCTAGTTCCTCCAACTAGATGGTGAATTCTTCTATGTAGAGGGTAAAACCCTTAATTATGTCTTGGAATGCTACAACTTCCTCCTCTACCTTCTTCTCTATGTTCCAATGATGAAACTTGTCCACATGGACACAACTACTTTCCTTCTCTTCCCAAATGGCATCATGTGGTTCCTTCAAACCCTTGCGTTGATTTTCTTTCCTTTCTATTGGCTGGTTTTGGCCTTGCAAAACCCTACATTATGCACCACAACACACTCTTGTGGCTCTGGATGACAATGAAAATATTTTTAACGACAAAAAGGATCTCCTTGACAATGGCTACTCGAAACCCTAGCTCACATAAAACTTGTTCTTCTCTGATGGTTGAGTGCTTTCTCCTATCAACACATGTGAAAATGATGGACAAAATGGGAAGGATATTTCATTTTTAAAAGTATCTAGGAAGGGCGGGACACTTGGGGACATGCATTCAACTGTGTTGCCAAGTGGAATCTATTGTCCCTTGACCTAAACTACCAAAATGTTGCAAACAACCTCCGTAGGAGGCATGTCTTGTCGACTGAATGGCTTAGCCAAATGGCTAGGCGGCCCGGGCTAACAGCTATATGGCCGACCCAAATGGCCAGACGTCTTAGACAGCCCATCTATCATTTGCCCTTCCATCACAGCAGACGACCCAGATGTCCAACCATCCCAAACGGTCAGTCTACCATTTGTAAGACTTCAAGTTGGTTCTCTGTCGTTGAGTTGAGCACTTAGTTATTTTTCCATTTCGTTTTCATTTCGGCAAAACTCATTCACGTCATCCATAACTCGTCCTTCTAATTGGTCCAATCTTACCTCGTCATTGGTAACTTCCTTTTTTTCTTCTTCAATTCCAAATTAGTTTCAAATGACCTAATCCCAAGGCCATACAACCTGGCCCATTATCCAAACAATTTGTGCCAATTGTTTGATAACCGATGCTCTGAACTAAACCTAGGACTTTAGGATAGATAGCCCACTCTTGGATAGCCTTGTACTGGACGACCCAATCCCAAATGGCCATGTCTTAGACAGCCCTATCTAAGATGGCCTCGTCCCAAATAGCCATTTCCACCTTCATCCTTGTTTTTTGTGTCATCAAACCACAACTATTGGTCAATTTGTTTTTCAAAAGCATGTGTGCATCATTCTTCATGCTTGGGAAAGGTTTGCACATTAAATGTGTCGTCTATGTATGCTAGGATTCTCGTTTGTCTAACTCCTAGATTGTCAACACATGCACAAGGAATATCATGTCGGTAAAAATCTTGTATGCACAATAACAAACTCGAAAGACTACAATTGTTCAAGCGATTACATGCACTTTTTCTGCACTTACATAAACTCAAGTTGTTCCTTCTTCCAGACTTAAAAGTGCTCGTGCTTGCATCAATGGAATTATTGTTGAGACTATTATTCAAGCTACTACTATTGGACTTGCAAAGGTATTTGTTTATTCTTCAAAGCTTCAAAATTCACTACGTAGTCACAAGAACATTCTGGAAACGAAGTTGCCTAATTCCACCCTGGTCTGTCTTTCAAAATCGTTGCCTCATCTAGATTTGCAAACAATAGAATTGCTTCGTGCAACCACTGCACGCTATGTGTGTTGTCCAAGCAACCCAACAATATGCACATTCAATCATTCACTTTTGCAACACTATTGTTCTATTTTTGCACGCATGTTTGTCTATGCGGAACCAATGGCTGACAATATTCTTGGCACACTTCTATCATTGATTTCCTCATAGAGCTTGTCAATTGCATGCCTTAAATTTCTCACTTCTAGGGGTGTGGCTAGTTCCATCTACTCCGTTAGCACGTGACCATCTCCATTGGTGCAGACGCAACATAGTGAATGCTTGCCAACCTCACATTCAAGAAACCTTATGTCCACACATAGCCTTCTCTGCCCACAGTATTCTAGCTTCAACACCATCAATAAATGGTCCCTATTGCTACACAATTGATTTCCCTTATGGCAACCTCCTGATCGAATAGTCATGCAAGCTATTCCAACATGAAATCTTTGCCAGTATCAGAACTTTCATCAAACTACACACCTTTGGAGTGATTGCACTCCACAACCTCCTAAATGGTTATCTCATCAAAAGGCCCCAAGGACTAACTAGATGCATCAAGCAAGCAGTCCATTTGAACTTGCTTTCGATGGCTCAAAGTTTGCAAAATTCGCCTATGCATAAACCTTGTGAAGTTTCAATTTTTAGTTGTGCACTACATCAGGGCATGACATTCCATCCAACCTCCTGAGACGGACAACAGCGTTCACCAAGACCTCATTCACTTGGAATGGACCGAACCAAAAAATTTTGAATTTCCCCCTTGATTTCCCTCTTTCCATTGAATTTCAAAACAATGTCTTCATTTTTTAGTTTCATGTTGCAAAGGTGCTTGTCATGCCAGTACTTCCACCTATGTTGGGCTATCTTCGTGGCCCACTGAACCATCACTTGTTTCTTGTCCAACTTCCTTAATGTGAAAAGCCTCTCCTCTAGGCTCTCTCCTAATTGTCAAGTTGATTTTGCATCGCCACTCTCAAGTTGGGGATCACGAACTCCACTAGTACGACTTCCTCCTACCCAAACATCACTTGGAATGAGTGTCATTTGTCGTCGGCTTAAAATTTGTCCTATATGACCACAAGACTAGTCACATCCTTTCCTCCCAATCTGCACCTTCAACCTCATGTCTTGTATAATATCGAGACCAACACTTTATTACTTGCTTCCACCTACTCACTTATTGATCGACAATGAATGAAATATCCTAAACTTCGTTGTCATATTTTGAATTATATTATTAACAAAGTGTCCTTTGTGGTCACTTGTAAACTGCAGGCCAAATTGTGTGACGATTTGCTCATACACAAAACGTGCAATATTTTTGATGGAATTATCAAGCAATGCCCTCGCCTCAACCACTTCATTAGGTACTCTGTCACCACCATGTATTTGCATTTCCTCCATTTGGTGGTCTTCAGGGATCCTAAAATTCTAAACCCACCTAAAACAACTCCTCCAGCTATGATGGATGTAATGGTATGAAGTCTCTAGATAGTGGCTTACCCGTCCTATTATAGGTATCACACCTAGTCACAAACCCCTTCGCATCACAATAAAAGAAAGGCCATTAAAGCCCACCCATAAGGACCTTTCTTACTGTCGCATCAAGCCTCATGTGTCCTCCCATCAGATCTTAATGAGCTCCTTTCAATGCACAGTGCACGTCTTCCTCCATGACGCACTATCACAATATCATATCAGGTTCCATCTTATACAACAATCAACCCATCAGATGGAATGGTCCAGACTTCATCACAATTCTTCTTAGTTCTATTGTTGACAATTCTCTTGGTAAGTTTCTAGTGGACAAGTATGCCCTAATTTTTTCATACCAAGATGGTGGCATTGCGATTGCATAGATGAGAGCATCAGAAAACTCATCCAACACTCCTTTTGCAGGTTCTCTAAAATGTATGTGTGATAACTGATCCACTATCACGTGTTTTTTCCCGAAATTAACCACCACCCGAAATACAAACTCGTGTAAACTGAAGAGCCACCTACTAACCCAATCGTGTATTGTCAACTTGTTGATCAAGTATAGGACGTAATGATCAACATAGAACATGAATGGATCCGCAAGGACATAGTGGTGAAACTTGTGCACAATGTAAACCATACGCAACACCTTACATTTAATCATATTGTACTTGTTCTCAGAACACAATAATAGCTAACTAGCAAAATATATGGGCTAGTCCAACCCATGCAACCCTTTCTGCGCCAACCCACACCCCATTGCAAAGTTTGACCCATCATTGTGGACATGAAATTCTTTGTCCCAATCCAAAAGCACCAGAATGGGCACATTTACCAACTTGGCTTTTAGATGCCCAAAAGCCTATTGATGCTCCTTCATCCACCTGAAGGGAACACCTTTGCACGTACGTGCATCTAGCATGTAGACATTTGCACAAGGTTTTGATAAACCTCCTATAGTATCCCATATGCCCCAAGAAGGACTTCAACGTTGACATCATAAGGCTTCTCCATGCTAACTATGATGTAGACCTTGTCAAGACCCATATTTAACCCTATCTAACACAACACACAGTCCGATAGCTTCCCGTAGGACACTAATAGCTTGCATTTTGTCGGATTCAGGAAGAGGTGAGCATTAATGCACTCGTGAACATAAAAAACACACCATTTGCAATAACAGTAAAATATTGTATTAAATTCGGGAAAATCCCTTTTGATACAGATCGACCCTTTTAGGGTGCCTTTTACAATCAAATGTGCCAAAAGGGGGTAATCCCTTCTTACAAAAGAATAATGGTGTCTTCAGCTTTTCATGCCACAAGCAAGTTGGATGGTGGGTTTGTTGTTGTGACCACCAATTGAAGTAGATTTGATTTACGCCTTTGCAGTGAGTGAAGTTATGAATCCTGCACACATGGAAGCAAATGAAGATACTAGTGGCACCTGTCAAATTGAGTATAATGAAATGATCAATATAAATTGAAAATGGAAATATTACTACATACATAAATCATGATTTTGGCAGCATAACAGTAGTATTCTCTCTTTTGCCTCAGTCTTCGTCGTTCGTTCGTGTCGTCCTCTTTTCTTTTTTCTCATCTCCTTCATTCACCCAAGTGAATGTAATTTTATAACCTTTTTGAAAAGGTTAGGGTTAGGGTCGGATTGTGGCATTGTTAAATTTGACCATTGATTACAAAAGAATGTTGATTAGATCTGACCGTTGGATTTTGATCTGTGGCATTGTACTTTGGATTAAATCTAACCATTGAAATGCACTTTTTACTGATTAAATCTGGTCGTTGGATTCTTGATGTTTATTTATATATAAATGTATAAATATATAAAATATTTATATATAAATATATATATATATAAATAACAAATGGCTAAAATTTGGTGTCTACATGCACAATGTCATGCATTCCTCTAGTGCCTTCAAATGCTCCTCCACGTATAGCAAACAATCGTCCAAAAACCCTTTGAACTCCCTATGGACATCTGCTAAACAATGTAAAGGATGATTCTCTGAAAGGTGGCAAGCGCATTGCACAAATCGAATGGAATTTGATTGTATGCATATATCCCACTCTCCACTACAAAAATTGTCTTCACCCTATCCTCCTCAGTTGCTCATTTGGTTATAGCCAGAGATCATGTCCAAGGAGTAGATCTCATGCCAGGCTACTTCCTCCAAAATCGAATCAGTGAAGGTGATTGGGGACAGGTCTTCCATTGAGATTACATTAAGACTCCTAAAATCTATGCAAATTTGAATTTGCAAACTCTCCTCGCTAATAAAGATCGTGGAAACTCAATTGCTTATTGTAACCATGAAAATGATACCCGCATCAAGCATTTTCTCAATCTCTACATTGACATGGGCTGCATACATATGATTCATGTGATATGGCCTCCTCCTTACTAGCTATGTTCCTGGTACCAAGGGTGTATGCGATGTGCATACAACTCAAGCAAAATTCCTTGGAGGTCTTTATACATCCATGCAAAGACATCATTATTCTCTAGGAAATTTTTGAAAGCTACCACTTTCAAAATTGGATCCTAGACATTGTTGCAACAGATCATTCTCTCCTCATTCTTCTTGACGAGGTTTACTTGTACCATACACAATCCTTCGTACGTAAGGGTGTTGGGTTTTACTATTTTTGTTGTGTAAGAAGGATGTCTCAGGTTCTCATCAATATAGACATCACCAACACTATTTTCTACAAAGCTTGGGGGAGTGATGCCTTCTGCTCCTCTTCGATGCATCAATTCATCACTTCTCTCCTTTCGCTATGTTGCTTCACTCACCTACCTCATAGATGTTAAGTGATGATGTCATCTCCTTCCCAACTCACCCTATTCATCATCCACATTGAGGCAAAAACATGTTGGTTGGAAGACTTCATAATCCTTCATTTGCCAATGGAATAGATCATTGTTCCAGTTCCCTTCATCCTCTATTCACTCCTCAAGCTCCGACACACCATTATCATTAGGTTCCATGTTGGTTCCCTTGTCTTCATCGTCAAATGAAGAGACATTCAACTCGTTGCAAGATATGAGATACTCACCAATTGGTTCCTCAAATTGATCATGTAATCATGTACTTGTAATGGTCTTTCCTGAAAGTGGCACGATCCTTCTAGTTGTGGTCGACTTCTTCCATATGCAACAACCCAAAACCCTACAATGCATTGTACGCAGCCTTTTGCAATGTGATGACCACAAAATCCAGCATGAAGGTTTGTTCAGTGATCGTGCCCTTTTGCCTAGTGAGCACTCCATCTTTATCCTATATTAATCTGCTCCTAGCAATCTAAATTAGGTCGCCACAAGGTCAATGCATCTAGTTCTCTCCTTGTCTTCTCAAGCAATACATTCACAGTGGACCCACCATCAATGATAATGTGTGTCATTCTATGGCAAAGCAACTCCATATGAAGCAACACAAATCACTTTCTGGAGTCAATCATTAACAATGTTGGATAAATGAACTAGTCCTTGGTCACTGTCCATGGTAAGACTTGGTTGTTTGCATTATCTTTCCTTGTCCTGCACACCAACTCTCCCACCATCATGTGCAACTCTGATACCGAGCAAAACAAGGTTACCAACATCACTAGAATACTTGACTCCATAAGCTATGTTGGCAAGTTCCTTGTTGACAGTTCATCCATTTGCCTCATGGTGAGTTCCCTCCCTTCATTGTTGTGGTCTCTTACCATTTCCTCCTATGCTTAGGCTCGTGCTTCCTTCAATATTTGCTCTTCGACTAGTTCAAGGTATTCAGCCTTCGTCTTTGCTTGTGCTTGTGTCATGGCATGTACATGTTTTGTCCCCAAAACAAGTTCCTTAACATCCAAGAGATTCATGTTTTGGCTAGTCTCTAATTTCTTGGGCCAATTCTCCTCTGCTTGATTATTTGAACCACATCAATGACACATCATTTGCTTCTTGTTGTTGGCTGCATTTGTACAATTCCTAGCAAAGTGTCCCCACTCCTAGCACTTATTGCACTATACAATGGGTTGACATGGTGTATGATACTACAATCTATTGTCATAATTGTTCTAGTTATCAAGCTATTTTTTTCTGCCATTTTGCTTTCTTTGTTAGTTGTTCCAATAATCTCCACATGGTGCATCAGCTCCGCTTTTCGAAGTACTTAGTTTTTCCTCTACTTCATTTTGAATAGCTAGAGTCCAATGCTTCTTGCTCTTCAAGGTAAAAGGACACTCTGACACAGAATGCCCATTCATTTCACAAATGTTGCAATATGACTACTTTAGGCAATTGGTGTTCATATGACCTTCCATCTTGACAATCCAAACACTAAATCTCTTTCTTATCTTTCTTTTCTTCCTTGATATTGCACATGATGCGCATCATATCCTTCCTAACTGCTTGAATAATCATGCCTGTCTTTTTGTCCTTAACATCATTGTCAAAAGTGCTTCCATTCTAAGCTAAAAGCTTACTGCAGTGGTAAGGGCTTTGGCCTCTCTTTGAGAGGTCTAAGGTTCAAACCCCACTACCGGGACCTCTCATAAAAACCTATGTAAACTCATTGAAAAATAAGTGCTTTCATTCTAATCCCCACTCTATGACAACGTCGTCTTCATTTCACTCTCCAAGTTTAGTGCTCTATCAAACGCTTCATGGTATGACATTGGAGGTACAATTTTTATCTTCTTCTAAAACTTTGGAAGCAAACTACCTATGAACCATTGTTTTTGGAGTTCATCAATCAGCTACTACTCCATCTTGTCGATTAGCTCTTTCAAACGATGCTTCGTCCTTCTTTTGCTTGGTGATATATATTTATTTGATAATCTCCATATCATGTCACAAATGCCCAAACTTCTTTTCGAAGGCAGCCTTCAACACATCCCAAGAATTAAAGGAGGTTTGGAGTGTTAGATTCCAATCCAGCACGACTCCCCTAAGTGTGGTCGAAAACAACTTTGTCCATATTCTTTTATTTGTGACTTCATTAGCCTTCCATATCACCACACATGTGCCAAAATGTCAAACATTATCCCTCTTCCCATCTTCTAGAAACTTCAAACAGTTCTATTTACTCATTGCAATAGCCATTGCCGACTATGTTACACTTGGTCTTAGTGGTGTTGGTGGCATGCTTGTCACTTCAATTTGTTCATCAAACAACAATTCTCCTAACACATCTTCGAAACTTAGAAATCTGCTAATGTGCATGCTAGGGCTCTGTGACCTCTGTGTGTACATGAACGTTGGTGTCGATCAAGTTCCCAAACTCCACCCGCTTTCCAACACACCTCACAACGGTTCACTCTGTGTTGGACTCTCATCCCTCACACTTTCGGATGCTATTCCCATGTATCATTGTTAAATGCCTTGTTTGTTTGCACAAGTCTCTCCATCTTGTTCAACTCTGTCTACACGAACTTTTCCAATTTGCGCATCTCTCCACTTGCTTGAACATTTTCATCACCACCCACGTCATCACATGCGTTCACTTGTGTGTCTTCCTCACTACGTTGGATATCCATGGTATGCTCTTTTTCCAACAACAACAATGTTTTGCACCAATTATGCTATTCACTTCTCTCGTCATCGAAAATTTCCCTTTTTGTCTGAGGCCTTGCTTCCTCCCAACGGGGCCACACGCATACAAATTTAAGCAACGAAGCTCTCTTTGCCTCTCCAATGGTATTGTCGTTGTTATCTATGTGTCTTCATTCTACTCAAATAGGTAGAAGTGTTTGCACACCTTATCTTCCTTTCTTTAGTGGTTGCGCCTCAACTTGCACATCATTGCACACATCTGCATGTATGTCTTCGCGTATGTTCTCCTCATGCACTTCTTTGCATATGTCTTCCTCGTGCACTTCTTCATCATAGTCGATTGTTCATCATGTCATTCCCTATGCAATCCTTTCAAACCTTCATGTTGGCTCTTCTCGTTTGTCCATGTATACTTCATAGATTCTCACCCATTCAATTTTCGACTTCACTTCGAATGTCACCACAGTCTTTGATCCATACTCATGTCAACAACACTAAATGTAGCATAACCATTTGGTACTCCACGGAATTAAGGTACAAGAAATATTATAGGAGCAATGGAACGTTAATAATAACAATCCATCTATACACAAATAGAGATTGCACAAAGAGAATTCATATTACCAAAATGTAGAATGTATAATACATAGTGTGTAGCTAGAATAAAATATCATCAACAAAACAAGATATGCACAACAATACAAGACGATGCAATAATGTAAATGACGCAATTGGGTTGTATATATAGCATTTGAGTGTAGGAAAGTAGATGTGCAATGGCTCAACTACCCGCTTGGACCCATACATACAAAACAAAAATTAAAACTCATACTTCACATAACACTAACTTAGCGTCACGCATTTATGTGACGTATAACATTTGCATACAAAATCATAGACTATGAACTAACAAATCTGTTTACATCATATTTTAGATGGTGCATACATTAGAATTGTCATCTACACTCCAAAGGATGGAAGTCCTCAAATGAAAAAGGTGGTTTCCAATGAGGATAAGTGAATGTTGTGAGACAACTTCACACATTGACGTGAGTGTTGTACACGAGCATAGGAATGTATGTGTGCATGAATACATGCACACGAACTAGTGATACATGTAAATATAGAATTACTTTAATAGAATGATTGTATGTAGCTATTGTCACATATAGTTGTATGTGTAGATGGCAATAATTGTGTTTGTAATAACGTAATGCAATTTTATTGGGTTTTTTTTTATGTTCTGATGTATACGATTGGTTCAGTGGTGATTAAGTAGTTTCCGACAACGTATTGGCCTCGAAATACCTATATTTTCACATCTACCTTGTCAAAGGTAGGTCGTATATGCTTGTTGGTGGGGTTGTTCACATGCTGAGAATAACATACACTAAATAGGATTTGTAGTGAGCGTTGGGGACACCCAATCCACCAAATTTCCGTGAGCAAGGAGGAAGCAAGAGAGCCCAGTATGCAATATTACTTGGCTCAATACTATGATGTGGGAGCGCTAACGACAAAAGAGTTAGCCAGACCATCAACCCACAAGAGTCGAGGATTCAAAAAGTAGATGTAGCACAAAGAGGATTTGAAGTGCACAGTGTATATGGTCCCATCGCACTTATCAGGTGAGCAACTATGGTCTTTCGTTAGGCGGACTTTGCACCAATGCAGCATACTCGAAGGTGGAAAAAGAGGAAGGTCATCACAGCATCAACAGTTGCGAAGGAAGAAGATGCCCAAGAGGAAGAAGAAGGAGAGCAGCAATTGCAGCCCGCAAGTGTACAATAAGAATAATCCATCCTCAAAAGCAAATTGTGCGCATGGAAGAATGCTCAAAGGAAGTGTCAAGCGCATAGCAAATTGCACAGTATTGTGCAAGGACACAACATTGTATAGGAGCCAGTAGTTGAGCACCCAATTGTGTCTACAGACTCTACACAACCAGAAACTGCATAGGTTCCCATAAATGTGAAAATGAAGGAGATAGTACAAGCAGCGCAACAAGTGGATGAAGTTGTGCAAGCAACACAGCAGGTGGATGACACTACAAGAGCAAAGGTGGAGCACAACAGGATGTTGTCGCGTAGCATGAAAGCATTGTGCATGACGCGAAGATAAGAGAAGACAACGTCGTGCAAGAAATTACAGACTTCAATGTTGCGTTTGATACTAAAATCAACAAGACCATTGTGATATCATTCATAAGGCAAGCCTTAACAAACATGAGTAGCAGACGTACACACAATTGCACAAAAGATGAAAAGAAGGTTGCATTGGCTAAGCTCAAAGTGCAGACCATGCATGTTGAGGTTGCAATTGATACCACTGGACAATATGGGACCAATGCATGATCCATCAAGCTGGATGACGAGCAAGAAGTGAAGGTTGGCCCATAATGGTTGGAATCTCCATGGAAGGAATATGTAGATGAAGTAGGCCCTTTATGACCTCACCCACTTTCAAGCATGTAGGTCTAATGCCAAAGGAGTAAGGGAAGATGTCGCTTCATATGGAGCTGGTTCGTGAGGAATCTACTCATCATGAGGTTAGTCCTCATAGGTAATCATCCCATGATAACAAGATTAAGCAACAACCACTTCAAAGAGAAGCAAAAAGGCAACGTTGTTGCAAAATATTTAAGGATATGGGCACCAAACAGGACTCAAGAAGCAAGAAAATTGATCACACGATGATCAAATTTCCAATGTTGAAGCAACCACAAGTAGAGGATGAAGTCATCAAAGAGGAGGTTGAAAAAATTCAATCATAAGATAAGAGTAATGACCTAAGTTTACAATGAATTTTTGGAAAGCTCAATTTGGCAAGTGAGATTACCAAGCTATATAACTCGACACAGTGAAACACAAATGGCACAACTGGCTAAGTTCAAAGAGGTGCAAGGATGGGAGTCAACAGAGGAAGGTGAACAAACTAGATCCATGTTATGGATGCCAAACTTACCATTGGGCATGCCAGTTTTATATCGACGTCCTCCTTCAATCTACTTGACAAAGGAGCAATCTAGAGGGTACCCTACTCCTCCCACTGTAAAGAAGAACATGATTATAGATGATCTTGAACTGCCATTTCAACAGTTTAGTTATCTAGCTTATTTGATACAACGGATGACCTCTAGTACCAAATCACTGCATGGATTGTCAAAATAGTTGAAGACATTTGTGAATAAGAAGCATGCTTGAGTGAATTCGCTTGAGAATGAATTACCACTCTTGAAGAAGAGACTCGAGGCAAAAACAAAACTATAAAGAAAGGATTTGAGAGTCCTTACGCCAAGAGCATCAAAAGCACTTGACAAAATGTGGACAACAAATGGCAAGGACCTCAACATTGTTGCACTAAGAGCACAAGTAGAATTGAACAAAATTGGATTGCTTATCTTGAACAAGAAAACTAGAGGCACACTCAACAAGTGAATCATCATGGCATTCAGAAGGCCAAGTATGCATAGTATGTGAACACAATGAAGAAGAGATACCTTGATGAATGTGCCAAAGTCATGAGGTTAGAAGCTCTTCTTGTGGGGCAGCCGCAAACAACAATTCTTGATCCAACGCCATCTCCTGTTCCAGTAAACCAGCTTGTTCCCCAAGGTCCTCAAACGTAGTTGATGAGGGTGTTAACCAATCTAGAGGGGAGGGAAGATGTAGGCATATGGCAAGGACCTCAACATTGTTGCACTAAGAGCACAAATAGAATTGAACAAAATTGGATTGCTTATCTTGAACAAGAAAACTAGAGGCACGCTCAACAAGTGAATCATCATGGCATTCAGAAGGCCAAGTATGCATAGTATGTGAACACAATGAAGAAGAGATACCTTGATGAATGTGCCAAAGTCAAGAGGTTAGAAGCTCTTCTTTTGGGGCAGCCGCAAACAACAGTTCTTGATCCAACACCAGCTCCTGTTCCAGTAAACCAGCTTGTTCCCCAAGGTCCTCAAACGCAGTTGATGAGGGTGTTAACCAATCTAGAGGGGAGGGAAGATGTAGGCATATAGTTTTTACATGGTGCCAGCACACACACCACCTAAACAATAATGTTCATATGTGTATGGATGACTTGTAAGAAAATAGTTTTGTTTGTACATCATTTATATGCTGCATAGATGTTATACATTACATGAGTGCATGACGTTAGCATTATGTATATAAAGTATAGGTTTATTTTTTTGTTTTGTAAGTACAACTCCAAGCGAGTAGTCAAGTTGTTGTCCAACTACATCTCTCCACTCAAACACTAAATATACAACCCCCACTTCATCATTTACATCATCATATTGTTTCTTATTCTTGTGTACATGATGTGTTGTGGATGTTGTGTTGATATTCCATTTGCAGAGATCACATTGTACATTCTACATTCTAGTAATATAAATTCTCCTTCTGCAATCTATATTTGCATACACATCTATTGTTCTTGTTAATGTTGCCTTACTCTTGTGATATTTTATGTACCTTCTTTTGTGTTGAATACCAAATTGTTATGCCACAAAGGACATGGAGAAGCCACCAACCACACGGACCAAGGAGGTTTGGTGTGATGGGAGCAATGTTGGATGAGGATTCGTCCTTAGAATTGGATGACTCAAACAAGGACCCTGAGCTTGAGTCACCCCCGAAGTTGTTTGCGAAAGGGGTCAATCCTTTTGAAACGTTACCTGGCTTTGAGATGCCTGCTCAAGAGGATGAGGATTAGGCAAGGAGTAGACAGAAGAAGAATGAGTCTCTCCAACAAATTGAGCAACAAACCTCGCAGCAAGATGAGAGGAAAAGGAAGGTTATTACTATAGATTAGTAAAAGGAGGCAAGAGGTTATGGATGATGAGACAGAGGAAGCAAAGCCAATATCAAATGCTAAGTGTCCTTATGTCAAGGAGGTCAAGTTGCCCGCCTTGAGCAACTCCGATAGCTAATGCACTAATAGTTGGTTTCTACAACCAAATGATTGACTTGATGATAGTCGCACATGATAATTTCTTGGTGAGTTCGTTGAAGCAATGGCACATTATGGACTAAGCATATGGCAAGCGAGATTACCAAGGTGTACCATTGGCCTTGCAATGACACTAGGTATGCCAGTTGGAGGACCTCACTACTAACCAATAGTGGGAGACATAAGACGACACTCAAACAAGATTCCTACTTAGCCAACCAAAGTTGCCACTTGGGACTCCATTGCTATATAGATATCCATCATGCATTTACCTAACAAATGGATAAATTGGCATGTACCCAACTCCACCTATAGGGAAGAGGTACATGATTGTCAATGACCTTGAGGTGCCATTTAGGCAACTCAATAACTTAACATACCTCATATATTGGCTACCAACCAACACCAGATCCTTGAGTGAGTTATCGGAGCAATTACAAGGACTAGCCAATACCTGGAGATTATGACCTCAAAAGCTAAGAGAGCAGTTACAACTCTTGGGAGTGTAGGCGCCAGTTCGGATGAGGCGCCACCTTTGAGTTAATGGAATGCATATGGGGTCAAGTACGCATAAATAATTTTGTCATGTAAATAATTTTGTTAATTTTAAGTTGTTTTCTTACACGTATGTAAAGTGTTTGACAAAATGTCGTACGTGTAATTAATAGAGTTCATGAAACACAAATGTAAGATAAATGAATTTAAATTGTAATTCAACAAGTCATGAGGTGTTAGGGTAGTTAATTGAAGGGAGTTGAGGGTGCAACAACCTCCCCATTCATAGGATATTGTATAAATAGACCCCCCCCATTCAAATGTGGGGATGTTGGGTGTAATCAGACATGTATTTGTGAGGTGCAAATGCAAATAATAAGAATATTGGCATTCAGCCATCGTTGTGCAGACTTGTGCTAATATTGTGCATGTACTTGTGAATCGTTCTCGTTGTTATACAATGTTGTACACGATTGTTTGAACTAACTCCACCATTGGATGCTTGTTGTATATAATTGTGCAAGGTTGTCTAGATTGTTGTGCAAAATCATCTAACCTGTGTTAGGTCGTCTAAACTCTTGTGCAAGGTTGTCTAACATATGTTATGTTTGTAGGCCCATTGTCTTTATGCAGGGTCGCCTGAGGGTGCTTTGCCAAAGATATTTGTTGTTTTCCCATTTCCAAACCCACATGTTGATGTTGAACGCTGGAGATGTTGTGTTGTTGATTTTTCTTTTCATCCTTCATTCTTTGTTCCTTAAGATGCAAAATACAACTGTTGTGCTAAATTTGGCATCATTGTCGAGGGACCAAACCTAGATCTCTCACATGAGAGGCGAGAATACTCAACACTAATGGATGGATTCTTAGGTTATAATAAGATTAGTATTGTTGAGGAGGACAGCTTGAAGACTACATTCCTTGTTGAGAATTGCATTTTTACATATAACTGAATGTCCTTCTATTTGTGCAATGCCCCCGCCACATTCCAAAGGATTATTTTTTACATCATTGAGCAAATGTCCACACACAAGTTCAAAGTATTTCTCGATGATTAGTCATTGTACTAGAGGAAGGATGAGCATCTGAAGGTTTGGTTTTGTACAAGAAGTTGTTGGGTCAAGTGGTGTGTAAGGTTGTATTGAAGACCAACCCTAACAAAATTTGTGTCATCATGAGCATGAAGGAGCCATACGACATAAGCTCATTGAAGTCATTTTTGGGGCATATCGGGTGCTATCGACATTTCATAAAGAATTTTACACAGGTGTCGCACCTGCTTGATGCATTGATGCATAAAGGTATTCCTTTTAGGTGGATGGAGGAGCACCAAAAGACCTTTGAGGAGCTGAAGGTTTACACACCCATTCTAGAATTTCCACATTGGGAGGAGTTTCACGTCCACATGGATGTGTCCAATTTTGCAATTGGATGCGGACGCCCAGGAGGAGCAATATGAGTTGGAACAGCCCATATATTTTTCAAGTCGGTTGTTGTCAAGAGTTGAGAATAATTACAGCACAACGAAGTGAGAAGCACCCGAAATGGTGTATGCACTACAAAAGTTCAGACATTACTTGCTCCCTAACCCTTTTGCTTTCTATGTTGATCATCAAGCATTGTTGTACCTGATCAAGAAGTCGACTATTCACAGACATGTTAGCAGGTGGCTTGTTATGTTACAAGAGTTCGTGTTTTGGGTGGTGGTGAGACCAGGAAAGAAACACATTATAACAAATCACTTGTTAAGGATTCGCTCATGAGAACCTATAGAGGGAGGAGTGTCAAATGAATTTTCAGACGCTCATTTATTTTCAATCACTGTTGTGCTACAGGGAGAGAGCAACAAAGCTAAGGCAACTTAACAATAGACTAAGATAGAGATTTTACGTCGCCAACACCAAGAGCAACTTGCAAATCCAAATCAACAACTTGTAGACAAAGACCAACAAACCAATTTTATGAAGTTTAAAACCCAAGAAAGTGATTGGTGTATTGCTTCTCTTGAGAAAGATTAGAAAAATATGGGAAGCAATGAACTAAGCACTTAGAATTCAAGAAGAAACGACCATACTTGCCACATAGCCAAAACCTGCTCCTATTGCCTAGCCAAAAAGTGCTACCAATATATTTTTAATTGGTTTTATGGGATTGAAACAGGCCCAACCCAAATTACGTCTCTTTCATTTTATCAACATATAGGTTGTCGCATGTGGTTGTGCAACACTTATTTTTATTAAGTTGAGATTAATTTTCATTTGATGTGTATGCAAATGTCACCAAGTAGTTGGTAGTTAGACAATTACCAACCATCTTCAATAATAATCCTCTTGTGCATATATATATATATATCCCTTGCTTTCTTGGTTGAGATTAGTTCAAGTTCAAGTCATTGTAGACATTGAATACATTATACATTGTTAGATGTTGCTTTGTTAATCTAATGTGCATGTCATTCAAACATCATACGAGAATTGCTATGAATAGTAATGGATTGTTTGTGTGATTAATGTTAGCATACATGTTTATAAGTTATTTCTTTTTCATGCAATTGTGCAATACTTTCAATTGTGTACAAAATATGAAATTATTGTGCTACAGTACAATCGAGTCTAAATCAAACTAGTGTATCTATATTGCTAAGTACAGAGGTCTCATGACTCTTGCTTGGTCTATCACAATAAAGGGCATACTCAAAGACCTTTTTTCATTACAAGATATAGCAAGCTAGCACTGTAGGAGCTAGTTCTACGCAGCCTCTGAAAAAATAATGTAAATAGTAAAATAAGTGCAAATGTGCACAAATGTACATGAAATGTAAATGTAATGAAAGGAAATGTAATTTTGTAATGTAATTACGTCAAGGACGATGACATAAGCATTTGATAATGTAAAATTGGCATGTACGGTATTAAGCATGTAATTAGTGTATGTGAATGGAGGGCAGTTAGATGAGGTGTCCCGAGTGGTAGTTATTGTCAATTGCCAGCCCTCAAGGATAAATAGGACCCCCCATTCATTTGTGTGAGTATTTGAGGTATCCATCAAGTATCACCCATGATTCTATAATGCAAGTGTTGTACAGGTAGGAGTAATGCAATACTATTCATCCTTCATCTGTGTGTTTGTGTATACATTTTGTGTGATGTCATTGTTGTAGCAAGTAGATCTGTATGTGTTCTTCCTAAGTTTTGTGTGCAGGTTGGATCTAAGTTGTAGTCAAGGAGTGTTGTACAAGGAAGTGTTGTCGAGGAGTACAGTACGAGAGGAGTTGTCATACAAGGAGGTGCTAACAAGGAGTGTCGTACAAGTCCAGAGATTGTTATTCAAGTGCTTGTCGTACAAGTATGTATCGTACAAGTAATTGTTGTACAAGTGTTTGTCATACAAGTGTGTGTCGTACAAGTGGAGTGTTAAAGCACTTGCCATTCAAGTGAGATTGTCAGTCATTGTCGTACACATAGGAGATGTTGCTGATTGCATTCTTGGTTGACTACTGAATCTGTCATATCAAATTGTTCCTCCAAGTGTTGAAGTACTCACCACCGTGCTACAAGTAGCTCCATTACAAAAATAAAAATAAAAATATATGCATATTGTAAAAATCTTTTTAAGTGAGATTGACAACCTTCCCATTCGATAGTCTCCCAAACAAGTGCAAAAGGACCACATTTGACAACTAGAAATATTTAAATTAAACTTAAATTGCAAAATTTTAAACCAATATTTTGATTATTGTACAAGAAGCAAGTCGTTGAGGAAATTCTTTAATAAACTAACCCTCAATCAAACTTTATTGATAAGATTCTATAACCTCAATTTAAGAAAAGAATCTAAAACCTTATGATACTAAAATTCATTGAGTTGTAGACTAATGTGGAAGGACCAGCATAATCTTAACAACGAGCCCATGATGGCTGCCTAATAAACAAAAAAAAACACCCTTCACAAGCCTAACAACTATAAATTCTCATGATTAACAAGGCCATTTCACAACCCCCACATAGTGTCATTTGACTGCCACTTTCAAACAGAAAACAAAAGATTAGATTCAAGTAGTAGACCATTTATGAAAATTTCATGTCAAAAGGCACAAGAGGCAAGAACAAAGACAAATTGTTGTAGATATGAATAAGTGCTGCCAATATATTTGTAATTGTTTATATGGGATTGAAACAGGCCCAACCCAAATTACATCTTGATCACTTTATTGGTGTATTCCAACTAACTACATTATTGTGGTATTACAACAAATCTGACTATGACAAGCCACCTTATCATATGTGTGTCCATCTTAGTGCAAGGATTAGAACTCAAGTTGTATCCATACATTGACGTCTCGTTTACTGTTGCTCCATTGTGCCTTGGAGAGATGCTACCAATATTGTTAACTAGTCTGTGATTTTCCAATTAATCAGGGATTTTGGACACTTCCACTTTAAAAAGAAAAAAGAAAAAATAGACAAATTCGTCAATTCATGATACTTTTTGGCACTATATAGCAATCACCATTTTTCAAAACTCACTATTGTTTTTTTCTAACAGAAAGATCTCTAATTTTCACTTTCTTTTGTTATTTTTTACTTGCAATTGAGAAATTTTAAGCAGTGTTGACAATTTTCCAAATTCAAAAGGTTTCCTACTTGCCATTCTTAAGATCTCTGCTTAATTTTGTCAATCAAGATTTTGTAAGGTGATATAGATATGACTTGTTAAAGTAACAAGTGTAAACAAATCCAATTGTGGAGTAGGAAACTAAAGAAATTTCTTTTTAAAACATCAGTGCAAACAATGGTTTAATATGGCTGTCCCGGTTTCTGTCCTAGCCTATCAAAAGAATCTTGGAAATTTTATGAGCATTGAAACAGTTATGAGCATCCATAAACATTTTTTTGTTGGAAGATCTAAGGGCAAAGGTATAAACATCTTATCCTCTAATATTCGCAGAAATTGGAGTGTTATCATTAGAAGGAAAAGCACTGTGTCAATTTTTTATATATTAATTAAAGTAAAATGTAATGTCCCCTTCTTAGTTCATTGGTTGACAAACGAGGTTAGCCTACTCACGGGCTCCCGTAGGCTAAGTGAGATGGTTGGGAGTCCTTTCCGGGGCCATTGATCGTCTTCAGTGGTCGATTTTGGTGGCTTATTGGGATTTTGGGAGGAAACTTACTATTTATAGTAAGTCACCATGCTAGGGTTTCTGCCAAAGCGGAAGGTACGATTGGATTAATTGGCTGAAAGGGTATCCAAATCCGTTATTAGTTTGTGGTTTGGAGTGGTGAAGCTTAGAAATTTTAATTTCTGGAAGTTATTTATATAAAATTAAATTAAATATTTAATTTTATATAAGTTATTATGTCATGAAGGAAAAGGTCATTAAAAGTTACTAAATAAATATTAAATCATAAAGTGACTTTCCTAGTGCAAAAAGGGGAAGGATGTCATAATGATAAAATATAAGATTATTCTAGAAGTTGATTCTAGAAGCTAATTTGAAATTTGAAAAGTTCCCTCCAAGCCACCAGCCTTATTGGAAATTCTATAAATTGGGATTTTGGCTCTCATTTTAAGGAGATTAGAAGACAAGCCTGGGGATATATTGGAGACTTCTTGTAGAGATAATTTGCAGGCGTCAAGCTCATTGGGGACGACCATTTCCAGTGAGGACATCCTCTTCGGCTATGCAATATTACCCTTGGCGGATTGGTTGTGGTGATTTCATCCAGAAATTATAATAAGGTCCCACGTCCCCCAGGACAGGGAGACGGCAAGGGGGACGTTTCCCCCCGTCCCCCTTTTTGGGGGACGGCTGAGGCCTGTGGCCTCCCGTCCCCGGGACGTCCCCCTTTTTGGGGCGTCCCTGGGGACGCCCAGCCGTCCCCGGGGACGGCTGGGCCCCATGGGGGACGCTCGGGCCGTCCCCGGCGTCCCCCATGGGGCCCAGCCGTCCCCCACGGCTGGGCGTCCCCACCAAAGGGGAAAATAAAAAAAAAAATAAAAAATTTAACTTTTTAAGTTTTTAAAAAGGTATGGGGTGGGACCCATTTTGAGTCTCACCCCCCCTCCAAAACCCTAAACCTAAAACTATGTTATATAAAGTGAAAACAAAAAAGTAAAAACTACTTACACTCATCTTTCATTTTTCAAGAGTAGAAAAAGAGAGCTGGAGAGCAAAAGGAAAAAGCAGCAGTAGCAAGGGCAGCATAGCAGCAGCAGTAGGCAGCAAAGGCAGCAAGGGCAGCATAGCAGCAGCAGTAGGCAGCAAGGGCAGCAAGCAACAGCAGAAGGCAAGGGCAGCAAGCAACAGCAGAAGGCAAGGGCAGCAAGGGCAGCAGCAGTAGGCAGCAAGCAACAGCAGAAGGCAGCAAACAACAGCAGAAAAAATAACAGCAACAGCACTAGGTTTTTAAATTTTTTTTACCTCTTCCAAGCTGTTAGGGTTTTGAAGTTTTCAAATTGAAATTTTATATTTTAATTTCAACACAAAACATGGCCAGCAGTGCATCAGGGTCTTTTGAGGTTGATTTGGAGGAGGGAAACCAAACTGAAAATCCAAACATAAACATGAATACTGCTGCTGTTAGGGATTCATCCTCTAACATCCAACCCCAAACTTCCAAAGGGGATAGCACTGCTTCTCAACCTAGTTTTGACTGCCCATCTTTGTTACTTAAAGAATATGTCGGGGGTCCATTTAATATAAAAAAACCACTGCTGCAATTTGTAACTAAGCGTGACCAAGGGAAAAAAAATTTACGGGGGCTCAAGAACATTGGCTGTGTAATATTTGCAAAACTACATTTAAGGGCAGCTATACTAGGGTTGAGTCTCATCTCACAGATAAGGCAAGAACAGGGGTTAGGGCTTGCCAAAAAATGACCCGGGCACAAGTTAATGAAATCCATAAGATTGTGCAAGAGTCTAGATTTAAAAATTCTGGTTTGTCTTCATCTACAGGCAGCCCATCATTTAGAGAGGACGTTGGGGCCTCCTTAGAACAGCCACAAGAATTAACCCAAACATCCAGTATGCCACCGCTGCCCTCAAAGAAAAGGGGAACTGTAAATGAAATGTTTAATGTGCAAGGAAGAGAATCAGCAGATGATGCTATAGCAAAATTATTTTTTGCACATGGGCTGCCTTTCCATATTGCACGCTCCCCCTACTTCAAAGACGCAATAAGAGAAATAACCAAGGCGGGGACTTCATATCTACCGCCTGGAGAAAATAGGCTGCGTACCTCTCTTTTAGACAAACACTATTCCAAATGCGGTGTGGTTATGGAGCGAGATGAGGAACACATGGTTGACTCATGGATGTTCTATCATCATGGATGGGTGGATCGACATTCGTCAACGTCCACTCATCAATATCATCGTCACATGTAAAGCGGGTCCCTATTTTCTCAAAGCCATTGATTGCACGAGAAAAAAAAGGATGCTGAGTTCCAGTTCCTTCAGTTGAAGGAGGCTATTGAGGAGGTTGGAGCCTCCAATGTTGTACAGGTAATCAATTCGATAATTTCTGTTTTACTTTAAGTTTTAAGTTTTAATTTTTTCAGATTTTTTTATGAAAATCAAAATCTTTAAATTTTAAAATTACAAATCTAGATTCTAAATGGCTGTTAAAAACTTAAATGAGACCATTTTAATTTTTTGTTGTACACTACAGGTAGTTACAGATGCAGCCCCTGTTTGCCAACGTGCAGGCAAAATGATAGAACAAGAATATAAACATATTTTTTGGACCCCGTGTTGTGTTCATGCATTGAACAATGCATTGAAAGACATTGGGAGGATAGATTGGGTGAAGGAGATGGTTGCACAAGCCAGAGATATGCAAATGTTCATTTGCAACCATCACACTTCGTTAGCCCTCTTTCGGTCCTTCTCAAAGAAGGAGTTCATCAAACCGGGAGACACTAGATACGCCACCTACTTCATTTTATTGGAGAGGATGATTGAGGTGCAAGATGCTCTACAATCCATGGTAGTATGCACGGAGTGGAAGAGGTGGCCAGAATCAAGGACGAGAGGAGGGCAAAAAAATTAGAGACAAAACATTGGATGATAGTTGGTGGTCTCAAGCCAAGTAAGAAACCAAAATGTTATTTTAATTTATGATTTTTCAATTTTCATTGTTTGTTTCAAATTGGAGTGCTCATATGACAATGTGACATATAAGTTTCTAAATTTTGTTTTTGATTTCTTGTAGGTATATTGTGTCTTTTGTTGCCCCTATTGTTGCTGTCATCAGATATGTTGACACAGATGCTCCTAGTCTAGGAGAAATATATGAGACTTTTGACAACATGTTGGGGGAGATTAAAAAAGTCATTTCTGCTAGAGATCCATCCCTGTTATTCTATGAGGCCTACATCAGGCCTATTATACAGAGGAGGTGGGATAGGATGAACACCCCCCTTCATATGGCAGCATATTCAGTAAACCCAAAGTGGTATGAGCCTAGGCCTGGGAGAGTGCCTCCCCATGAGGATCCAGAGGTGAGAGAAGGGTTTTTGGAGGCCATTAGAAAGATATATGCGAAGGAGGAGAGCTCAAATATTAGAAATGAGTGGCTCAATTTTGCTAATCTCGAGGGCCCTCGCTTCAGCCACCCAGAGTGTAGGGAGGATAGGGCTACCATTGCCCAAAGAAATCCCATTGGATGGTGGCAGCTATATGGGGACAGCACACCTAACTTGAAATATTTTGCAATTAGGGTTCTTTCACGAGTTGCTAGTTCCTCTGTTGCTGAGAGGAATTGGTCTACATACGGCTTTATCCACAATGTGAGGAGGAATAGGCTTACCTCTCGCGAGAGCGGAGAAGCTAGTTGCGGTGCATAGCTCTCTTCGTCTTCGTGAGAGAGTTAAGCCGGAGTACAAGCAATCTCCAGCTACACGATGGGATGTTGATCCGGAGGATGCAGGACAGATTGATGAGGATGAGAGTCATGAGGGGTTGGTTGGAGTTTCATTGGAGGATCTTCACTTAGATGATGAGGGCATCTCATCAAATAGTGATACAGATTTTGATAGTGATAGCCCAACAGAAGTTCCATAGGAGTTCTATTACATTGTATAACTATACTCCTTTACTATTTTAGTTTTGAGTCTTTTTGTTGCAAATGAGCATTGATACTATGACTATTTCAAATTTCTTATTGCTGTCATATTTGAACAGTTAGTGACTGAAAATTTTTAAACATGACAGTCTTTGTTTGAACATTGGTGGCTGAAAAAATGATGACTGTTATTACTTAAAATGATGACTGTTTGAACATTGTTTGCACTTGATATCCTTGGCTGAACCTTCAAGTTATAGTTGTTGAACTTGAAACAATTAAATGGCTGCAAATTAGTAACTAATATGAACATGAAAATGTTAAATGACTCAATTATGGCTGCACTTATGTGTTAGTAACTAATCTGAATATGAATGGCTGCACTTACATAATTGATTAGTAATATGAAATATCATTTTTGTTGGGTGTAGAATTTTGAATGTGTAGATTATTCTAAATTTCTAAAAAATTTCATTTTTTATAGTATTATACCAGCCGTCCCCCCAGCCGTCCCCGAGCCGTCCCCTAAAATCGACCCGCCGTCCCCCGCCGTCCCCGGAAACCCGTCCCCCCGTCCCCCAGGCTTGTGGAACCTTGGGTAGCATTGAGAAGTTTGAGCAGAGAATTGCAAGGGTTTGTGGCATAATATTCAGTTGATATAATTTACTGCCAGCTTCCTCCTGGGCCGTACCATACAGGGCCATCATTGGTTCGATTTGAGTTGCAGGCATCAGGTTTTGTGTTGGAAGGTTCTAACTTCTTCACAACAGTCAGAGATAGGCATATTCAAGGCTATTAGAGAGGAGTATCAGCAGAACAAAAAGGGCAACAGTCATCATTAGTCCGGACTGCTGCTGTCAGAGGCAGGACGTGTCAGATCTGAGCCAAATCGCTTAGTGTCGGGAGTGACTATTGTGTCTCAAGGGGACGAACATTAGTGAGGAAGTCTCAGCAGCCCAGACCACGTGGGGAAAGAGCCTGTAGCAATCAACTCTGATCAGCTGGTACAATTCTGATGGTGTATTTTGTGATGGGTTTTGGATATTAGTATTAGTCCTATTTCTATTTCAAGCTTCTGGTGTGTAGACTGTATAATTCTGCAGTAACAGTGTGTTCAAATTAGCTGATTAGAAGATCCTTGTTCTTTACCTTATATTTAAAAATACAAAAGAAATTATATATAGCAAAAATCCAAAAAAAAAAAAAAAAAATTCTAAGACAGATCCGGGTAGGACGTTACATAAAACATGTGAATGTAAATAGATTATCACATCAAGCAATGCTCATGACTCAAGAGAAAGGTTGGCACCAAGATGGTATGAAATAGATCAAACAATATGTAAGTGCTAAAATTGATTTGCCTAACGATTTATCAATCATTCAGGACTTTATGCAAAAGAAGGTAATAAGGATTCTTCACCAGGATCCTAATGAGAAAATTTCATTTTAAAAATGTGTGACATGATACAATAGATACAACAAAATCACCTCCTAAAGAATGTCTCCATACATGAAAAACATAGTATCACCCAACTTAGACTAAAATTACATCATATTGCAATCAAAACAGAAAGATGCAAAAATATTATTGGAGAGAAATACCTTTGTTTACTCTACAAGCAAGGACAAGGAGAAGTCAAAGATCAGAAACATGTGATGTTATAATATCCTATATATCAACAGATAAGACAAAAGCTCTCATTACAACAAGACAACTTGAGCAGCTTATACAAGTTTATCCTCTAAAGGATATTAAGGATGTTTTCAAATATCATAAAATGAACACAAACAAATTTAACATCACTTAATGTGACATGTGACAACAACCAAGTTTCAAAGGGAAAAAATGTGTAAATTTTTTTTTTGAACAAATTATATTAGAAAAAGATTATTTACAAGTTGCACCAAGACTCCTCCCAGCCTTGGCGAGCAAGAGCACCCATTTCCTCCTTTTAACTTTTCAACAAACTTCCATAACTCTAAAGCCCAAGATCCTAAGAACTAACCACTTTTGGTTACAACACTAAAAGGAGATCTACATTGGAGCCAAATCTCCTAAACCATATGTCTGCAATGGCTGTCCAAATTAGCCAAATGCTGGATTTGCTCACCAACCTGTCCAATCCTTTCGTCCTCAATAGCCATGCCACTGTGCCACTGAACCCCTACCTCCTTCTCGGTACCCATCTTAGCCAGGAAGTCTGACACTGTATTTAAAGCTCTACCCACATAAATTGGGATCACATCAATTCCCTCCACAACTCCTTAATTTGAGTGACAATAATCCTCAACCTCCACGTCTCCAAAGCATAGTTCCTCGTGCAATTTAGAGCTCCTACCAAGATTTGAGAATCCAATTCTATGATTATCCTCCTATAACCTTGTCTTACCGCCCAGAAAGAAGCAGATTTGATAGCTAAGGCTTCTGCTTCATTATTCGTGGCCTTGCCCAGGCCCTGCAGTTCCCAATAGAGCACTGTCCCAACATGATTCTTGTAGACCACTCCTATTCCAACTCTACCTGGATTGCCTTTTGCAGCTCCATCAATATTATTTTTACCAGCCTTTTGGGGATGCTTTACAACTAGCTTTTTCCTACCCCTCCTACACATCAGCTTCCTTCTCCATCGTCCCTATATCAGCCTAAGTTTCCTCTTTAGCATACACTGCCACAATTTCTATGACTTTGCTCCAAATGACCTGCTAAACGCCATCCAAGGATGAAAAGGTTTCTCTAAAAATTCTCCCATTTCTCTCTAGCTACAATTGCCACCAAATAATGTTTAGTCCAAGCTTCCACCCAATACGAAGAGCTTCATATTTAAATCTGTCCCTCTTCCATCTTTCCCAAATATTAATCCGGTTCAAATCACCGTTGGCTCGGATTTTATAAGCTAAAAACCATCTATCCTGGATTTGGTGCGTGAATAGGCACTCAAACATCAGGTGGTCAAATGTTTCCTCACTTTTGTAGCATAAAACACACTAGGATGGGCCAACAATTCCCCTACGTCTCAAATTATCAAAAGTAAGAATTCCATTGTGCATGAACTGCCATGCAAAGAAGTTTACTTTCGGCCAACCCTTGGACTGCCAAATCTTTCTCCAATCCTCAACCTGATATGAATGAGGCAGTTCTCGAAAGATATTTTCATATCCATCCTTCACCATGTAGACTCCAAAGCTTCCATAGCCCCAAGCCAATTCATCCTCCTCATTCCTACCTATGAAAAATCTTTTTGCCAAGATTTTAGTCATGACAGATGCCAATTCTGGAGGGATTGGAAGTGGCCACTCGTCCAACTTCTTAAGTTGCTTAAACATATAATCCCCCAGCTGGTTGGTGTTGAAATAACTTTCAATCTTGATCCAACCCCTGCTTTCCATGGCTGTTTTTAGTGGTTTCAGTTCTAGGAATTCAGCAATGATAGGTGGGTATTGATCCCATGAATCTGTCCAAAATCGTGCCTTCTCCCCTCTCCCCACTTTCCAAAATAATCCATCTTTCACTACCTAAGATCCTAACTTTAGTGCCTACCACACTAGGGACCCATTACCATCCAAAGAGAAACAACTCACCTCATTCGGGTTCACCTATCCCAAATATTTACTTGTTCAAACTCTGCTAAATAAAGAAGTTGGATGGGAGTTCCACCTCCAGTAAAGCTTTCCAGCCAAAGCTTTATTGTTTAGCTCTAATCTCCTTAAGCCTAAACCTCCTCTTGCCTTGGGCTGGCTTACTTTCTCCCAGCCTACTAACACCCATTTCCTCTCTCCTTTTGCTCCTCCCCAAAACATTTATGGCCATCTTATCCACCTCTTTCTATATTGTATGTGGGGCAGCAATGAGAGAAAATTTGTAGATTGGTGTGGCCTGAATGACTAACTCCAAAAAAGTTAATCTACCCCTAAAGGTTAACCATTTATGAGACCAATGGTTAATTCTTTCTTTGATATGGTCCAAAAGATTCCTCCAGACGGTTATCTTTAGTTTTTTTAAATGTTGAGGGACCCCCAAATAGACCACTAGGAGAGAACTCCTCGTGAATTCCAAGATCTCTAAAATTCTATGCTAAGCCTTCGGTCAAGATTGAAGAAGACCGCTTTGGATTTCTTATCGTTGATGTCTTGTTTTGTGGCCCTAAGATAAACATAAAGAGTATCTCTAATAATTCTTGCTTCCATGAGGTTGGCCACTCCCAGCAATCCTATGTCATCCACAAATTATAGGTGAGTCAAAACTTCCTCACCGACCTTGATATCTATGAGCAAACCCTATTGTCTTATCCTCAAGATAAGTCTGCCCAAGCCTTCAGCCAGTATGAGAAAAAGATAAGGGGAACAAGGATCTCCTTGACGAAGGCCTCTAGTGGCTCCAAACAGTTGTGAGGGAAGACCTTTGATTAACATTGAGTATGTCGAAGTAGAGACGCAGCTAATGACCCACTCTATCCAATCCTGAGAGAAGTCGAAGGCTACCATCATCTTGACAAGAAGCTCCACTCCACACTATCATAAACCTTTGACATATCCAATTTTATAAACATTTCTCTATTGCCATATATTTGCATTGAGTGGATTGCTTCTTGAGCTAGAACCACACCATCCAAGATTTGTTTGCCCTCTACAAAACCTCCTTGTTCCAAGGAGATAATTTTGTCTAGGAGAGGTTTTAGTCGCTCAGCCATTACCTTCGTGATTGTTTTGTATATGACATTGCATAAGGCGATAGGTCTGTAATCTGAAATATACACCCCCTCCTCCCCTTCCGGAATGAAGGCAATGAATGTCTAATTTAATGCTTTAAGCATTCTTTTACTGCCCCTAGACCCCTCTATAACAGCCATTAAATCCTCCTTCAATCCTCTGTCATCCACAAATTATAGGTGAGTCAAAACTTCCTCACCGACCTTGATATCTATGAGCAAACCCTATTGTCTTATCCTCAAGATAAGTCTGCCCAAGCCTTCAGCCAGTATGACAAAAAGATAAGGGGAACAAGGATCTCCTTGACGAAGGCCTCTAGTGGCTCTAAACAGTTGTGAGGGAAGACCTTTGATTAACATTGAGTATGTCGAAGTAGAGACGCAGCTAATGACCCACTCTATCCAATCTTGAGAGAAGTCGAAGGCTACCATCATCTTGACAAGAAGCTCCACTCCACCCTATCATAAACCTTTGACATATCCAATTTTATAAACATTTCTCTATTGCCATATATTTGCATTGAGTGGATTGCTTCCTGAGCTAGAACCACACCATCCAAGATTTGTTTGCCCTCTACAAAACCCCCTTGTTCCAAGGAGATAATGTTGTCTAGGAGAGGTTTTAGCCGCTCAGCCATTACCTTCGTGATTGTTTTGTATATGACATTGCATAATGCGATAGGTCTGTAATCTGAAATACACACCGCCTCCTCCCCTTCCGGAATGAAGGCAATGAATTTCTAATTTAATGCTTTAAGCATTCTTTTACTGCCCCTGGACCCCTCTATAACAGCCATTAAATCCTCCTTCAAGTTGTCCCAGAAGGTCTGAAAAAACTCAAATGGGATGCCATCTAGACCTGGCGTTTTTCCTGCACTCATTCCAAATACTACCTTCTTCAACTCCTCTCTATCAATGGGTTTAATCAGGGCCTGTTTTTGTTCCTTAGAGATGATAGAGGGTATGGAAGCAAGAACTTATTTCCAAGCCTCTTCGTCTTGCAATATACCCTAAACAATTTAGCAAAATAATCCATTGAATGGAAATGCATACCTCGGATCGTATCAAAGGAGAGCCCGTTCTCATCCTAAAGAGCTTCCATCTTGTTTGTCTATCTCCTAGCACAAGCAGCTTGATGAAAAAATTTGGTGTTTTTGTCACCTTCTAGTAACCAAGTGGTTCTTGCTCTCTATTTCCAATAGATCTCCTCTTGGTTGTCAATGTCCTCAATCGCTTTACACAACTCATCATCATCTTCTTTAAGATGCTCGATAATTGTTCCTTCCTTGAAGAGTTCCTACACCTCATCCCATCTGACCATTCAATGGAACTCTTTGGAAGTCCCACTTGTTAGATCTCCTCCATTGTTTCACTTGATCCTTGACATAATGAAGTTGCTTGAGGAATCTAAACATTGTTGTCCTATATTTCAGGCATCCCCATTCCCACCAATGTGGGATTTTCTTCTGAAGTTCCTCCTTTTGTAACCAAAAGTTTTCAAATCCGAATGGTTTTCAATGATGCTCTTCTGAAGTTCCTCCTTTCGTAACCAAAATTTTTCAAATCCGAATGGTTTTCGGTGATGCCCCATCTTGATCCCCCCCCTCCTCCAACAAAATGGGGAAGTGATCCGAGACCAAATCCTCCAAAATCTGAAATTGCAGATTCCATTTCACAAATACCTCCTCTGAAACCAAAAAACAATCTAACTTCACCTTCCTACTATGTGGCTCCCTCCTCTTATTAGTCCAAGTATAGTTGGTTCTAGGACATTATCCACTAAGTGTAATGCACGGACCGGGGCAATCCTAAGCCAATCCCTTGAATCAAAAATTGGAGTTCCCCCTTCCTAATTGTTGGATGATAATTTAGCATTTAAAATCCCTAGCAACAATCCTGTCTAGCTCCTCCCTCGAGACTTTCACATTATGCACTGCTTTCCATTGACGAATCTGACCATCTAGCTTTTGAGCCCCATAGAAATTTGTGATTAAAACTTGTAGACAGGGGTGAGTACATTCCCGATACAGGTGATGACAGTTAGTATCAGGGTTAGGCAAGGTAACAAATGGTCTAATTGATAGGCTAACTCTGGCTATCAAGGGTCCAGACGTTGGATAAACAGGTGCAGACGTTTGGGACTATGTCAGACGTCAGGTTATGGCTGGACGTCGAGTGAAGGGGCTGACGGCTAGCCGTCTGGTAGTGACCAGACGTCCGGCTAGACGTCAAGCCTCAGCGAACGCTCAACCGCCATAACCACTTCTGCTCCAGCACCTGTTCGTCAATACGCAACAACAAACCTGTAACAATAATTCACTAGTCGAAAACCTGCAACATAGCCATTAATGCTTCAAACCTGCAACAACTCCATTAATGGCAGCACTCTGTAACTCAACTCAACACTCAATGCATACACAAAATATGGATCTGAATAACAGTATTTGTATTATGCTTCAATCACGATTACAGCATACAATGGTGATCTCAGACAAAGTCTGTGCTCTCTCTGTCTGTCTCTGATTCTCTACAAAAGTTTGAAAAGGGGGTATTTATAGGGCTGGAAGTTGGTTATCCCAACCAACTTCCCTCAACTTCCCCAACCACTTCTACCACCGAATCTGCTAACTAATTGCTAATTAGACGTCTAACTCTGCTAACTAGCCGTCAGGCCACTAGCCCGACGTCCGACGACCGAACTCGAGACGTCTTCACCGCCACCCGGACATCCGACAAAATTGGACGTCCGGTGACCGGCAACACCGGACGTTCGACTTACAGATCGGACGTCTGATGCCAACACTTAGACAAAATTGCTCAATTACATTCAAAATTGTTGGAGGATGTGCCAGTCAGTCCTAGGGCTTAGAACTGTTGTCTACATCTATCCTCCCCTTCGAAGAAGTCGATGTCCTCAGCAACCTTCTCCGCTCCGTTGCTGAAGTTCCAGCCTCAGTTTGTTGTACTTCTATTGGTGTAGCAGCCTGCTATGATTGTTCATAGTCCTGAAGCCTTTGACGATATTGGTCTCGTTCCTCCTTGAGTCTTTTGGCATAGTTATAATATTTTGCCCATTCAATTTCAAAGGTATTTGCTCGCTCTTCAGTCTTCTTCAGGTTCGTCAGTAGTTCTGCTTCTCGGCTGCGGAACATATCCTTCAACAATTCCTCTGAAAGAGAAGTTGTTGGTGCACCTGTTTGTTGTTTTGCCCTCTGCAGTTTTTCCTCCAAAGCTGCATTTCTGTGCAGCAGTTCTTTTTCTTGAGCCCAAGTGTGCTCCTGCTGGCTTCTACTGACTACAAATGCAATTGCTTGCTTAACCAACAATTCTTTTTGGTTCTTGAGTTGGTCTATCTCTTCTGCTGTCGCTTGCAATTTCAGATTCTTATCTACCAACTCAATTTGTAAACTTGCATTGACCTCCTTCATCCCTTCGTGAACTTTTTCCATGCGTTCCATGCCCTTAGCTAAGAGTTTATCCTTTTCCAACAGAGCCTATGTAACTTCTTGCTCCATGATGTCCTTAGCTGTACTAATGTGTTTGATTCCCTCACCCAACCACTGCAACAAGTGTGCGAGGAAATTCAACCGTGTATACATTGGCAATAGTTATGGCACCACTTCCACCTGTGTGCCGTGCTTCGTAACCCGTGGTGGATTCTTGCCTTGGCCGCAAACATAAATCTGTTCAGTCTCACAATAAAGACTTGGTGTTCTGTCTGGTAATTCGGCTATATCTTCCATTGTTTGCACTCGGCCTATAGGTAGTGACCAGGGTTGCCTTGCGTAAATTTTGAAAATATCTCTTCGCCAAGGTCCCCGAACTGCCCACTGAACCAATCGGTCAAGTTCTTCTTCCACCATGCCTTGCCATTTATTCCATTGGCCCATACATGCGTTGTTGAACTGTAAACTCAGACTCTGCATCACTTGTGCCAATTTCTCGAAACAACGTGCTGCGTTCTCATCTATTTCATCTGAGGGATCCATAAAATTCGGTAACTTAAGGAGAATCTCCTGGGACCAAGCATCGATCTGTTCGGTCTCTTCGCCAAGGTCCCTGAACTGCCCACTGAACCAATCGGTCAAGTTCTTCTTCCACCATGCCTTGCCATTTCTTCCATTGGCCCATACAGGTGTTGTTGAACTGTAAACTCAGACTCTGCATCACTTGTGCCAATTTCTCCAAACAGCGTGCTGCGTTCTCATCTATTTCATCTGAGGGATCCATAAAATTCGATAACTTAAGGAGAATCTCCTAGGACCAAGCATCGATCTGTTCGGTCTCCTGTGCCTTTGCTTTGCCTTTATCTTGCTGGCAAACAGATGGGCTTCTTGTAGCCTGTCCCACGGTTCCACTATCCTCTTCGTCCCGTTCTTCGTTTTTCTCTAGATCTACCCATTCCAATGACTGTTCTTTTCCATCCTTAGTGCTACCAATACCTGGAATCTTTGTTGGTGTTTCCTTTGTGGGCTCTTTTGTTCCTTTCTCCCACTGTTCTGTAACTGCTGGTTGAAGTTCCACTCCAGAACTACTACTTATTCCTGCAGCTTTCCTGGCTACTGCTATCTTTTCCGCTGTAGCGAACATCTCCTCAATGGAAAATGTGCTCAACGTATCTGCCAATGTTGTCGATCTTGCCACTGGTTTCTCAGATACATCAGGTGAACCCATACACACTATGTGCTCTTCTGCAGCAATCCTCTCCTCTATTCCTACTAGATTGGCTGAACTTGTTCCAGCTGCCGGATCCTGCCTTGTAGCTGCTATGGAAAACTCAGGTTCTTCTGTTGGCTGCAGTTCTCGAGTACGAGCTACTTCCAGATTCTTTGCTATCTTCCGTAATGCTTCCTACGAGAGATTCTATGGAGGCACATCGAATCGCCCCTTCTTTTTTTGGGTTCATCCGGAGATTGAGCCCGTTTTTGTTTCTCGTACCTCCGACTTCCGAGTCTGTGTGGTTCCCTTATCCTCCCCTTCTAACGCGACCACCGGCCTTCTCCCGACGCGGTTTGTGGGAAGTCTGCTTTACCCTTGCCTTCTTTGCTGGCGTCTTCCTAGCTGGCGATTCTATCCACCTACAGATGGATGATGCTTCTGGTGGCACGTCCCTGTAAGCCTTAAAGTCTGGGATAGAAATTTATGCTCTTGCTGCCGCATCCAAAATCAGTCCAATTGCATGGAACGTCATCGAGAAATTCTTTGTTGTTCTTAGCAGAAATATCTGTATCCGGTTGGACAGATATGTTGCCCAATCATACTGTTCTCCCCGTTCTACTCCTTGTAGATACGGAATCAGCCAAATTGGCAGATCTGAACTTCGCTGCTCTCCCGACAGCCTAGACATGATCACGTTCATTATCACTTCATATCCTTCATCCCGGAGTTGTGGCTGCTTGACTCCTCTTCCGCCGTGAACGCTGAGCATCTTTTCTACTTCTTTCTTTGTGAGATTTGTCACACTCGTAATCAGCTCTGTCGTCTTCTTCGGATCCCTTTCGTTCAACATTGGTTGTCCTCTCAAAGGAAGCCCGAACGTTTGCTAGAAAGCTTCGGGAGTAAATTCAATTTCTAGTGTTGTACCCTCTATCTCCACTAGACTGTTGTGCCTTCTCTCATCATAGGTCTCCAGCATCTGCACTAGATACTCCTTAAAGATCTCCCGGTCAAAGTGAGGAGCCTGCAAAATAAAATGTACCCCCGCTTCCTTAATCTTGGATTTCACCGGATGATCCCTGGGTACATCTTCCACCACTGCCGGCAAAATTTTCCTGTCGGACAGACCCAGGTCATCTCCCCTACTGGAATTGGTGCTTTTCCACTTGGGTGGATCTCCTTCCCTCGGTGGGTTGCCATTTTCGGTACTTCTCTTCTCCCCCTCGACTGTCCAGCTTTCGTATTTTTCAGCTGACTTCTCATTGCAACCTCTTGCTGGTGCCGTAACCGCTTGGCTACCACTAATTTCGGTTCAGGTTCACTCCGGGCAGAAGTCTTTCAGCCTTTATGCTGTGATGATCTCATATTCCCCTTGGACGGCCCTAGGCGTCAGGTATCTGAGCTGTTTGGTTCAGCAGTCGTCGAATGCTATGCCCGTCTCTTCCCTGCAGACATCTGGCTCGGTAGCCATCTGCCCTGTCCAGCCGTCAAGTCTAGCTGGACGTCTAGTACAGTCGTCCAGCAGTCCAACCATTAGACTGGCTAGACGTTTGACAGTGCAGCCGTCCGTCTAGCTAGACGTCTGGTGCAGTCGTTCAGCCGGATAGACGTCGAGCTGGCTAGATGTCTGGTGCAACCGTCGGCAGGCTAGACATCTGGTGTAGCTATCGGGTAGTCTAGCCGTCAGGCTGGCTAGACGTCTGGTGCAACCGTCTGCTCCTCTTCCTACTCCACCTGACGTCAGCCGTCAACTAGCCGCCGTCCGCTGCCCTAGTCGTCTGCAACACTCTCTGCAACTCTTGCTTCCCCTGTCGCACACTCTGCTTCTTCTCGTCCACCTCCTTGCTACTTGAGAGCGATGTGAGAAGAATGAGGCTTCTCCTCCTTATATAGTTTTTCTCCCAACCGCTCCAACTACCTGGTTGCATGCATGTGCGACACGTCGGCCTTCCTAGACGTCTAGGTGTCCTTATTCCGTCTTCTTCCCTATTTCGTATTTTTCCTGCTTTTTGACTTTTTATGTTGACTTTTGAATTTTTATAATTTTTATTTATTTATTTTTTGTATATTTTTTCAAAAATTGTCTTCGACATCTATAACTTAACATCGACGGGTGAACCGCATGGTCAAGCCAATGCGCAGTTCCCATGCATCTAAGGTCGAATTCTGCTGATGACGGCTATTTTCTCCGAAATTACTAAAGTCGTCATCACTATCAGTGTTTATCTCTTCCGTCGCCTGCCGTCTTCGGCGATTGTTTCGTCTTGGGGAAGTTCCCGAGTGTGACTATGGCTGTTGTTTTATTCTTACTCGCGGTATAATGCGCCAGTCTTGTTCTCCTGTTTCTTCCGTCTGTTGTCTACTTGCTGGCTCTGGGGACTGATTCCTACTATCCCATCGTCTGGCATTATTATTGACTTGTTCATTTCTCGGGCTAATCTGTTCCCATCGTTCTTCGGCCATCCGATCTTCTTCCCCATCTGGACTGATAATATTATCCCGGGGTTCTACTACTCCCTCCTAGTGGTTGCTAGTCTGGTTTGGTCGTTCGGGATAATCAGGCACCAGTGGAATTTGTTCAGTCCTTCCATCATTATGTCGGAGTATTATACAGTCATCCAAATAAGTATATATTATTCTCCCATTTTCTTGCTGATCAATTTCCGCCCGTCGCGTCAGTTGCTGCCCTTGGTGTTCTTCATTCTCATGGGGTCGTCTAGATCTCCGACCTCATCCTCGACCTCGATCATTACCTGCAACTGCCCGTGCTTGATTCCTTTGCTCTAGATTGGGATTACGGTCCCAACCTCTCCTTCCGCGGACCTGGTTACCGCGTCCTCGACCTCTATTCGATCGAATCTCCCTAATGTGGGTTGTCGTACTCCCAGTTGCCCGATATTCGGTCGATCCCTCAGTCGTTCCTGATGACATCTCCGGTTCCTACGAGCTCGCTGAGATGGACCTCTCGGTCTATTCTCAGGAGCACGAAGTGATGGGTTGACTTGGACTAAGTTCTCAGATGGGCCTCGCGGTCCAAACTGAGAACCAATCGACCTATTGGTAGCGAGAGGGGAATTTCTTCCTCTCAAGCTACCGGGACGGAGGTCAACCACGCTCCTCCCTTGGTCAGGTACTCTCGGGGTTCCTTGCGGTCTCCCGAAGGTACCTAAATTATCTTTGCTACGGGTATCGTTTATAGGTTGTGATCTTGGCTCAGGTGTTAGTTGTTGCAAGATCCTCAGTCTCCTATCGGCTCTCATCAGTCTTCGTCTCCATATGCTTTGCTCAAATTGTCGTTGCATGGTACAATGAGCCAAATTCTCCCGGTACTCTTCTAAAAATACTGAGTCGGTACTTGAGTCATTTCCATCTCCTACCGTATTGAGTGGCTAGACTGAAGTTTCTTGAACCCTCTCACCGCAATCTCCGTACTTCTCTTATATGTTGTCATAAATCTAGTGCAGCCATCCACTACCTAGCTACCTCCTCCCATTCATTTGGGCGTCTCATGGCTCCAGCATAAGGTGTTCTCCATGCACGATTCGGTGGTATTTCGGGTATGCCATCCCCATTCAATCCTCCATTGTATTCATCTTGTGAACTTAGTGAAGTATTGTCTTCAATTATCTGCGCAGTTTCCATGAATCTGACACTCGCTTGCCGACTGCAATCTTCCTCCCTTTGCCTTTTGTTGTTTGGGTTAGGGCTTGCAACTAGGATATCTGGGTCCTGCGGTAGATTATTGTTGCTGCTGGAGTCTTCCAACCACCCTCCAGTTCTTGCTTTTTCAGGTACCATTTCTATATCCTTCCATATTATTGCTGCCACTTCCCCCCTACTTATGTGATATTTAGCAATCGAGCTTTGTCCTGCTTCCCATCTCCTGGGTCTTTCTGGAGAATCTCTTGTTTCCTGAAAGTTTGCTACTTCTCTACTTGAGGATTCTTCTAGATTTAATACAATTTTTAGCGAGGTTGAAGAACTCCTAGAAAGTGCAGCAGTTACTTTTGCTTTTCCCCGTCTATGTTCCCTTGGACTTGTCACGGCTTCCTGTTCTTCTTCCAAGGAGAATAAACTGCTTTCCGAAGAGTTCCCTGTTGCACTGTTTCTCGGTTCCCCTTGATTCAGCTCTGCCCACTCCGCTAGGCGAGCTTCATGCCTTTCATTTACCCCGTGCATGGTTGTGTCCAACTCCCGGATCACCTGTTCCCGTAGCCGATTGTTGTACTATCTCGGAGTTTCATATTCCTCTTGCGACTAATGTGTTTCCATTCTCATTCACTGCATCGATCTAACTTTGTCTTCTTCATCTTATTCCAGAACCTCTTGTTGAGCGACCTCCTTCATGACTTGGAGTCGGTCCCCTTCGCTGTTACTTGAGAGTTCCATTGATTGCTCTTCCTCACTCCCAAACAACCAATCCAGGTTATGCGTTTCCTCCCCTCGAACAGCGCTAACCTGCTCATTACTTCTGGAAGGTTGTGTGCCTGAATCTTCTTCTTCTGTTTTGGAAGTTCCCGTTTGTTCCAAGTTAATCATGTTGACTTCCGCACGTGGCTTGTATACCTTCAACTTGGAACCATTGATTACCTCGGGGCATAATGTTCCATCCAATTTCCTTAGTCTAACTACCCCGTTTTCTAGTATTTCATCCACTCGGAAGGGTCCAAGCCACGGGGTTTTTAATCTCCCTGGCTTGAGTTCTCTCTTACCGTTGTATTTTAGAACTAGTCCACCAGCCTTCAAGTCCATCTTCCGAAGGTGTTTATCATGCCAGAACTTCCTTCTCTTCTGCGCTACCTCCGTTTTCCATTGAGCCATCACCCGTTTCCCATCTAATTGTACCAAGGCTATCAGTCGCTCCTGGACGCTTTCTTCTTCACTCAACCGGTTGTCGACTGCTACTCTCAAACTTGGTATAAGGAATTCAACTGGTACCACTGCTTCCTGCCCGTACATCGCTTGAAAAGGTGTGTTATTTGTGGTTGGCTTAAAAGTTGTTCTATATGCCCATAGAACTCGTTGGTAGTCTTTCCTCCCGATCGGCTCCCTCTACTCCACATGTCTTGTACATGATGGACACCAGGACCTTATTCGTCACCTTTGCCTGCCCGTTTGCTCTCGGGTAGTACGGACTTGATAGTGAGTGGAAGATCCTAAACTCCTCCATTAGATTCTTTATAATTGCATTCACAAAATGGCCGCCTCTGTCACTTGTCAACTGTAGAGGTATCCCAAACCTTGTAATTACTTGTTCGTACAAAAAGCGAGCCGTGCTTCTTGCCGAGTTGTCCGGTAAAGCCCTTGCTTCGATCCATTTTGTGAGGTACTCCGTTGCAACTACGATGTATCGACATCTCCTCCTTCGACTTGTCTTTAGAGGACCTACAAAGTCCAGCCCCCATCTTTCGAACAGTTCTTGAGGTTGCGACGGATGTAGTGGCATGAAGTCTCTTTTCAATGGTTTCCCTGTTCTTTGGCACGTATCACATGCTGTCACAAACTATTTAGCATCGTGAAAGAGGGTGGGCCACCACAGACCTGCCAACAACACTTTCTTTGCTGTCGCATCCGGTCCCATGTGTCCTCCTGCCAGTCCCTCGTGTGTCTCCCTCAGGGTCTGTTATACTTCATCTTCCATTATACATCGTCGAAGTATCTGATCCTCCCCCATCTTATATAGCAATCCTGCAATCAAGGTGAAGGGTGCTGACTTTGTAATTACCTTCCGTTGTTCCGTTGTCGTCAACTCCTCTAGCAACTTTCCTGTCGACAGATATTCCCCGATATGCTTATACCACCCAAGTATAGCATTAATCATGAACAGATGTGCATCGGGAAATTCATCCGGTATTCCTCCCTCTGCAGGTTCGCCTGAGCGAATCCTTGACAACTGATCCGCTATTACGTGTTTCTTCCCCGGCCTTACTACCACTCTAAACACGAATTCCTGCAGAATGACGAGCCATCGACTTACTCGTCCATAGATCGTTGGTTTATTGATCAAGTATAACAGAGCCTGGTGATCTACGTAGAAAGCAAAAGGGTTCACCAATAAATAGTGTCTGAACTTTTGTACCGAGTACACAATTCCCAATGCTTCACGCTCTGTTGTACTATAATTCTTTTCGGCTCTTGACAATAGCCTACTTGCAAAGTATATGGGTTGATCCAATCCAAATTGGCCTTCCTGTGCTAATGAACATCCAATCTCAAAGTTTGAGGCGTCCACATGGACATGGAATTCTCTCTCCCAGAGAAGGTAAACCGAATAGGTGCTTTTACCAGGTGTTCCTTCAATCCTTCAAACGCTACCTGGTGTTCCTCTGTCCATCTGAATGGGGCATTCTTCCATGTAAGTGCGTCTAGTGGGTGAGACGTCAATGCATAATTTCGGATAAACCTCCTATAGTATCCGACGGTTCCCAGAAAAGTTTTAACTGAGCTCACGTCATGTGGCTCCTCCATTAGTAACACTATCCATATCTTGTCCGGGTCGGGTTTTAATCCTTCTTGGCAGACTGTGTCGTAACAGCTTCCCGTATGGCACCAACAGGACACATTTATTTGGGTTAAGTGCGATTCACGCCTTCTTGCATAAACCCATGCATTCTTCCACAGCTTTTAGATGTTCCTGTGTCTTCCCATACAACGACCAATCATCTAAAAAAGCTTTAAAATTCCCTATGGACATTTTATCAAAGATATATAAGATGATCCTTTGAAAAGTAGCGGGTGCATTGCATAGGCCAAATGGCATACGATTGTATGCATATATTCCATTCTCTACCACAAAAGTAGTCTTCAACTTGTCTTCTTCTGCTATGCTGATCTGATTGTACCCCAAGAATCCATCCAAAAATGAATAGATCTCGTGGCCAACTACTTCTTCGAGTATGGAGTCCGTGAATGGGATTGGGAAGGGATCGTTGTAATGAAAAACGGATCAATTGTTTATTGAAGTCTGTGCAGTTTAAATAAGACTGCAACAACAAGAAATGCCGGAGGTTGCCAAACCAACCAGCGTACAATAGCAAATTGTTACAACAGCAATAACAAATGCACAACAGGACAAATAATGAAATAACAATAGCATAACTACGCTAACATCCCCCTTTATTACATTATTTGGGTAATGTAATAACTAATAGCTATACTAACATCCCCTTACATCATTTTGCAATACAAAGAGAGCTGCGAAACAATTCAAATTTGACACGTCCAAGTGCCTTAGTGAAAATGTCTGCAACTTGAGCATCGGTGGGAATGTGTTGAAGCTGAATTCGGTGCTTTGGAACTTCATCTCGAATGAAATGACATTGTGTGTCAATGTGCTTTGTTCTTTCATGATGGACTAGGATTCTTGACGAGGTTCGTAACACCCCGATTGTCGCAAAACAAGTGTATTGGAGATTTTGATGGATGGCCCATACTTGTCCGAATGCGACGCAACCATATCACTTCGCACACAACTTCACGTGCGGCGCGATACTCTGCTCTCGTTGATGAAATAGCAACCACCCGTTGCTTCTTGCCGTGCCAAGAGACAGGACCGGATCCCGGATGAAAAATGTATCCATAAGTTGACTTGCGATCATCAAATGATCCGGCATAGTCGGAGTCCGTGTATCCTTGCAAGAAGAATTTGTTGTTCCTCTTGTATTCTAGGCCATATTCCATAGTACCACGGACATAGTGAAGAACACGTTTTGTCGCTTTCCAATGAGTGGTCTTAGGCTCCCGCATGAACCTCGAAAGATAGTTGACAAGCAAATACGAGATCCGGCCTAGTATTGGTCGATATATGAGACTCCCAATCAATCGTCGATAGAGAGTACCATCTACCCGAGGTGAATCATCATATCGCGATAACTCAAGTCCATTCTCCATCGGAGTTGCCATTGGCTTGCAATCACTCATGCGATATTTTTCCAAAGAATGTCTTGGCATATTTTTTCCGAGACACTTTGATGGAGTGCTCCTTCTGGCTGAATTCCAGACCAAGACAGGAATGGAGAAGTCTGAGATCTGTCATCTCAAAAGATTTACACAAGTTTCTTTTGACAAGAGAGATCATAGTTTCTGAACTCCCCGTAATGAGCAGATCATCCACATAGAGTACAAGCAACATTATCTCATAACCCCGTTTCTTGAAATAGAGGTTTGCATCTGATAGACATCTCTTAAATCCATGCTGCATAAGGTGATTGTCCATTTTTATATACCAAGCTCGAGGAGCTTGTTTCAGCACCATATAAGGATTTGACCAATTTGCAAACCTTCTCGCTCTTGGCCTTCCACTTCAAATCCTTCCGGCTGAGTCATGTAGACTTCTTCTTGGAGATCACCATTTAGAAAGGCACTTTTGACATCCATCTGGTGAACTTTCCACCCATATTGTGCTGCCATAGCACACATAACCCGAATTGTGGTCATCCGAGCAAGAGGTGCAAAAGTTTCCTCGTAGTCAATGCCTTCCTTTTGAGCATAGCCCTTTGCAACAAGACGGGCCTTATGCTTATCAATTGTTCCATCCGCCTTGTACTTGACTTTATATACCCATTTGCAGCCAATGGGTTTCTTTCCATGCGGCAGATCAACAAGCTTCCAAGTTTTATTTTTCATCAAAGACTCATACTCTATCCATAGCAGCCTTCCACTGAGGCTCACTAAGAGCATCTTGCACTGATGCAGGTTCAAGATCATCTATGGTAGACATGAACGCCCTGTCATCATCAATATCCATATCCTCTACTTCGTACTTGGAGTTACGTAAAGTTCCTCAAAAGATTGACAAAGATCATCAACCTCACCACTTTCTTTGGCTTCTTTTTCCTTTTGAGCCATACCGCGTGTACGAGGTCTATCCAAGTTCAAATTGGGAGGAGTGGATAAATTTGCGTCTTCGATTGTATTTGTACACCATTTTGGATTCTTCTTCGGTGGTGTTGAAGAAGATGTAGAAGGACCTCCTGTCAGTGTTGACGAAGGAATCTTCTCTTCCTTAGATTCCACAAGATCTAGGTGTACTTTAGATGTGCTCTGTGATGTGAAAGCTTCATCAAAGACAACATCTCTCGCTGACATGAATTTTCTTGGTCAAAGGATCTATCAAACGATATCCTTTAGAGTGCTCATCATAACCAAGAAAAATACATCTCAGTGTTTTCTCATCTAGCTTCTTCCTTTTCTCTTTCGGTATGTGCATGAAAGCGTGACATCCGAAAATACGAAGATGAGATATGGAGGGTTTTCGACCACTCCATGCTTCCTGTGGAGTCATTCCTTTTAGGGCCTTTGTGGGTGCCCTATTCAACAGATATACTGCAGTGGTGACAGCTTCTCGCCCAATATTGTTGCCCAAGAGTAGCTCCTGTGAGCATACAACGAACCATTTCCATGATAGAACGGTTCCTTCTCTCAGCAACTCCATTTTGTTGAGGAGTATAGGCAGTTGTTAACTGTCTCTTGATTCCATGCTTATCTAAGAATGCAGAAAATTCATTAGAGGTAAACTCCCCCCTCGATCTGAGCGGAGGGTTTTAATAGAAGCTCCTGACTCCTTCTCAACGGATTTCTTGAACTGCTGGAAGAATGCGAAAGCTTCAGATTTCAGCTTGGAGAAAGAAAACCCACATCTTTCGTGAGTAGTCATCTACGAATAACCGAAAGTACCTCTTCCCTCCACAACCGTTGGGTGTGAAAGGACCGCACGGATCGGTGTGAATTAACTCCACAGGTTTTCGTGCTCTTGTTGAGCTCTTCTCAAATGGTACTCTATGCCGCTTTCCCGCTAGCGACTCGAGCACACCGGCAATGTGGCGTAAAGGGAAGGAAGACCCTTTACCATCTCATACTTACTGAGCTCAAGTAAGTAGCCATAACTAAGATGCCCATATCTCTTGTGCCATAGGGAAGTTGCCTCCTTGGTAGAGACAATCATGGCAACATGTGGAGTAGAGATAGCATCTAGGGAAAATAAGCCGTGCTTATATGAAGTCATTGCAATCTGCTTACCCTTCCCGATAATAGTACAACACTTCTTGCCATTCTCAACACGAAAGTTGACAACCATATTTCTATCCAGGATTTGTGTGACCGACAACAAATTGTTAGCCAATCCCGAACATAGAGGACTTTGTCAATCCGACACTTGCCATCGTGAAGAGTGACCGAAACTCGTACCTCTCCCCGAACCCCGTAGGTTTTATCATCAGCAATGGTGACAGGTTTGCCCTCTTTGGCCACAAATGATTCAAACCACGATCCGTCGCCGCTCATATGTTTGCTAGCTCCGTAATCGACATACCAAACAGGATCCCTCCGTGTGGAATCTGTGGTAGTCATGAGCACCTTGTGTGCCCATTCGGAATCCGAGTCGATTCTTCAACAACAACATTCACCTCGGGGTTGCTTGTTTTTATTTTGTGGTTTGTTTTGGCCTTTCGCTTGTTCTTATGCCAACACCCGTTGGTGTCATGGTTGTCTTTCTCACACATCTTGCACCACCTCTTCTTCTCGTTGAGGTTGTTTGCCTTTTCCTTTCGTATCCTGTTGAGAATTTCCTCCTTTCCGAAAGTTGCCTCCTTTTTGCCCATTACCTTTCTTCCTAGAACCCCGCCTCGTTGGTGTATAGGGCTGTATTGGAAGAATCATCCTTGTGAAGTTGGCGTGCCTCCTGTTGTTGAAGCAGATTGACCAACTCGATGTAGGTAATTTGTCGTTGAGACACCTGGATGGAGGTGATCAACATATCAAATGAAGAAGGTAAAGCTCTCATCACAAGTGAAATGAGAAGCTTTTCGTCCACAGTATCTCCCAAAGAATTCAATTTCTCTTTCAATTCAGACACTGCACATAAAGAGTTCAACTGTTTCACCCTGTCTCAAACTCAAGTTATGAAGTTGTTGTTGAAGATGAAGAATGGTGGAATCATTCTTTCCCTCATAGATGGTTCTAAGGGCATCCCATGCCTCTTTACCACTTGCTTTGTCAGCTATATGAGGTTGCACTTCATCTGAAACAGCAAACAAAATGAGCACCTTTGCTCGACCGTCTTTCTTGTCAAAAGCTATCTCGATCCGCGGAAGGACCCGTGGATCCCGTCGTTGGTGAAGGCCTAGTTGTTACTCCAAGAATAATATCCCACAAATCTTCCATTTGGAGAATTGCCTTCATCTTATGTTTCCATGGTGTATAATTTGGACCTTTCAATAACTGATGAGGATCAGCCATCAACTTTGCAACAACGGCCATAGTGAAGGTTCCTTATATCACCAATTGGTCCCCCTTTCGATATACCTTTTGCTAGGCCGTTATACCGTACAAAATACCCGCCCTTACGTGAGGGAAACTATAGGTATTTAGAAAGATCAACAAAAATCACCCGCCCTTACGTGAGGGAGACTATAGGTGAGTTTTAGAGATCATACGATACGTGGAACATAAGCGGTACCGAAAGGGAATCGCCTTGTTGATGGCACCTACCATAGAAGATTCTTCTCATGCGTGGGGCGTAACTTCCCCTAAACACTATGAAGAATACTTCGTCAGGATTTACGCCTAAACACAAGTGCGATAAAGGGTAGTGGATGGAGTAAAAAAATGCAAAAATGGCTAACTTATCTCTCCCCGACGATTTATAGAGAACAAGCTCAAACGTCGTTGTAGCAAACTATATTAGGCGGCGGATACAAGTAGCCCAATCACGACAGACTTTACTCGTAAGTGCTGGCCGTAGGTATCACAAATACCGAACGCTGCAGAGTGCAATAAATTGCACGGATGGGTTTTAATTATTCCGGGGACTTAGGGAGTGTATTTGATTTTTTTTTAACTTTTAATGAAGTAGTGCAAAAAATGAAATATGCAACATACAACATAAAAAGTGCCCACAAGAATTAACCCACAAGGTGTCGGTCACAGCCGAAAATGCACCTTTTACAATTCGCCAAATTGCTTTTTTCAGAAAATTACTCACATTCCCCCTTTGATTTTTTGAAAAAAATATCCCCCCTTAAAAAAAATTCTCTTTAACAAAGCATTTTAATAATTATTATATATTTAAAGTTAAAATAAATAATTTTAATTTATATAGTTTTAAAACTTATGAAAAAATGAAAGGGGGAGAGAAGAAAGTAGAGAGGGGAGGGCTCTGGTCCCTCCCCTGCTCCCCCTCCCATGGCTCCTGGTTCTTGCCCAGTCCCTGGCTCAACCCAGGTCATCCCTCCCGGGGAGTGGTTGTTTGCAGATGATCTCCTGGGGGAGATCCTTCTCCACTATCTGCGCCCCTCCCGGCTGGCTAGGGTTTCCTTGGTTGTTTTTTCGGATTGGTGCTTCCCAGGGATCCCTATTTGGTTGGGGATCCCTTCCCTTTTTCCCTCGAGCTTCCCCCGGGGTTTTTGCGAGGTTATTCGCGTGGATCCGGTCCCCCGTGTTTCTCGGTGCGGTGGAGGTGATGGTTTAGGGTTTGGACAACTTCCCCCTTTTTGTTGTTAAGGATCCCATCCCCGTGATCGGTTCCTCTTCCCGCTCGAGATTCCTGGTCCCTAGATCCCCGGTCCCTTACCTCTTCTTTTTTTTGCCGGGATCCTCTTCTTTTTCTCGGGGCGGGTTCCTTCGTGGTGCAGCTCTCTGGTCGCTTCCCGATGGGTTGGATTCTCTCTGTGCTGGCTGTCGGCTTCTGCAGGATGGCTCTCGCTGAACGATATGTTTTCCCGGTGGGCGGGATGGTTTCTCCACAGGGCGGGATCCGCCAAATCCGTCGGTTTTCCGCGAGGCGGGATCCTTTCTTTCTCGTCGGTTTCCGGATGGCGGGATTTCCCCGTTGCTTCCCGCTAGGCGGGACCGTTTGTGGTGGTTTTGATTGCTTCCCGAGGCGGGATTTTATTGTAACGGTTTTTCTTTGCTTCCTGCCGGGCGGGATCTTCTCGATGGTGGTTTTTGGCTACTCCCGTGGCGGGATCTCCAAAACTACTTTCTTTCTTATTTGTTTGTTTCCCGCCGAGAGGGATTGTTTCATGCTTATTGTTACCGCTGGCGGGATTTCTTTTTGGTGTTCGGTTTCAAGGGATTGATGCCCTAGGCCCATTGCTTATGTAATCGGGTTTTGGGATCCTTGTTAAAACCCACTGTAAATACAAACACTACTTACCAAAAAAAAAAAAAAACTTATGAAAAAATAAATTAAAAATTAAATTTTAATTTATAAAGTTTAAAAACTATAAAAAAATAAATTAAAATTAAAAATTTTAATTAAAAAATAATAATTAAAAAAACTTTGAAAAAGAAAAAATTTATACCTTTGTAAGGGGGAGTCGGCGGGATTTGAACCCCCGACCTGCAGGGTTCCCGGAACCCACCACGCAGCTCACTTGCCAGTGAGCCCGTGGGCTGATCTGGGAGGAGAAAGGGCCCCCTCGTATTTGAGGACCTCAGCCTGCTGCCTGCAGACTCCTCTGCAAATCACGGCCTCTCGTCGCGCGCTGCGGCTTGGTCGCGTTTTTCTTTTTTTTTTTTTTCCAAAATTCCGCGCTCAGCCGCGGGGGGGCGGCCTCTAGAAATACCCACGCACGATCCGCGCAGTGGGGTGGGTGGGGCGCGGCTCAACGGGGGGGGGAGCCCTTCCCACCTTCGCGTCCGCGTGCAGCGGACGTCTCCCTCGCGCGGACAGGGGGGTGCGCCTCCGCGCGGACGTCCCCTCTCTGCGCGTGCCAGGGAGCGCGGCGTCGCGGATGGCGCTGCGTCCGCTCAACGGGGGGGGGTTGCGCCTCCTGCGCGGACGTCCCCCTCCTGTGCGTTGCGCTCCGCAGTACCTCCTGCGCGTGGCAGGGAGCGCGGCGTCGCGGATGGCGCTGCGTCCGCTAAATTTTTTTTTTTTTTTTTTTTTTTTTTTAAAACACGCAGGCTGGACGCACTGGCTGCCTGCGCACAGCGTCCCGCAATTTTTTTTTCAGCTGCTTTCACGTGACTGCGTGATTAAACACGAAATTTAAAAAAAAAATCTCACTGTCGGGAAAAAAATGCGTTCATAAAAAAACGCACAGCAACTCTTTCCAGCAACCAGCTTCCGCCTCCAGCCTTCTCTCGCTTCTCCCTGCAATCTGGCTCTGATGCCATGTAATGAAAAACGGATCAATTGTTTATTGAAGTCTGTGCAGTTTAAATAAGACTGCAACAACAAGAAATGCCGGAGGTTGCCAAACCAACCAGCATACAATAGCAAATTGTTACAACAGCAATAACAAATGCACAACAGGACAAATAATGAAATAACAATAGCATAACTACGCTAACAATCGTTTATAGTTACGGCATTCAAACTTCTAAAATTCACACAGATTCGGATTTTATCTACTTCTCGTTTTAGAGTGATCACGATTGGTGAAACCCACTCGCTTGTCGTAACCTTGAATATAATGCCTGCATCTAGCATCTTCTCGATTTCGGCATTCACCTTTGCTACATATTTGGGATTCATCTTGTAAGGACGCCTTCTGACTGGTTGTGCGCCCTCTATCAGAGAAATCTTGTGTATGCAAAGCTCGGGTGGTACTCCCTTCAAGTCTATACGTCCAAGCAAAAACATCCTTGTAGTCCATAAAAATCTTAATTGTTGCTGCTTTGAGGATTGGATCCCAATCGTCTCCACATTTGATCATCTTCTCTTCACCTTCCTCTCCCAAGTTTACCTGAATCATCTTCGGGCCTTCATATTTTATTGATTCAAGCTCATCTGCTGCTTTTAGTGTCATGATGGGGTGGGATGGTTTCTCCTCGATGACTGCTTCCCCCATCGTGAATTCTACAAAATTCTTGGGAAATGTCCACTTCTCCCGATCTTTGTCCTTATCCGTTGCTGTCATTCTTTTGTTACTAATTTCTTTTCTAGGTTCTTGCGCCTCATCCCTTTTGGTCTCTATTTTTGCTTCTATGCACAGACATTGGGGAGGGAATACTTTGTAATCTTCCATCTGCCAGTGTAGTAGACCCTTGTCTTGGTCATAGTCGTCCTCCGTGCAGTTATCAAGTTCCAACACTCCTTCCTCGTCGGGTTCATATCCTGCCTCACCATCTGATGAAGAGGACCCCGAATCATCCGAAGTTACTATATCTTGACTCACCGTATGATTCTTCAGATTAATAATATACTTGTGTTGCCTTTGTTTGAAAGATAATCTTTCCTTCTCACAATTATGGTTAAACTTTGGCTGCTCTCAGCCATCCTCGTCCTAGAAGTGCATCGTATGCGGACTTCTGTATAGCAATAATGACAAAATCTACCACAAAGTCTTGATCTGCTATGCGTATCTTCTGGTTCATTAAAACACCCAATGTCTCGATGCCATATTGATCAGCTCCATAGAGCTTAAAGGTTGGAGATCGTAAGGCGGGTTGCCCAATTATCCGCCAAGTCTTTTCTGGCATTACGTTCACACTCGATCCTCCGTCCACAATTACCTAAGTCAGCTTATGGTTCAAAACTTCTATTTGGACAATAGCTGGCTTCTTCCCTTCTTCAATCATTAGGATTGTTGGATCGATGAACTGGTCATGCTTGATATTTGCTACCTGCCGAGGTTCATCCTTCTTCTTGATGACTTCTCCGATTGTAGCATACAACTCCGGTACGATGCTAAACAAGTTGGCGACTTTCATTTCCACCTTCGTGTTTAGTACCTCCGTTACCAAGCCTTCCATTGTTGCCTTCTGCACGATCTCCGGTCGTTGCAACACTTTCTCCAAAATTAGTTGATCTCCTTTTCCCTTGTCTAATTCTGTATTTATCATCTCTTGGGCTTCCTGCCATCGTGCCTTCTCCTTGGTAGGGTTCGGGTATTCCTCCCTCTTCCTGGCATGTGCCCTTGTTACAGCCAGGACTTCATTCTTTGGTTCCTCCACCTCTCCTATGCCAATCAAGTTTATATTCTGTTGCCCACTGGTATTGGCCTTGTTCGGGCAATTGGCTTCCGCGTGGTTGCCTAGACCGCAACATTTGCACATCTGCGTGGTATTATTTCCACGATTGTTGTTTCCTGCATTCTGCGTCTTGGGGCAATTCTTTGCGAAATGGCCCTATTCTTGACAGTTTCGACATTAAATAACTGGTCGGCCCTCAGCGTCATATTGCAATCGGCTCTGCCCTCCTTGTCTTCCTCCTTGCCGGTTATTCCTATATCCTCCGCTTGTTGCAGCTTGTCCATTTCTTCCTTGGTTTGGCTGTTCTTCTTGTTGAATGGCCAAAGTTTAATGTCGTTTGTTCTTAATATTGAATGGACACTCGACCACTAGATGACCTGCAATTTCACATATGTTACAGTAAGCTTTCTTCGGACAGTCAATATTGGAATGCCCTTCCTTCTTGCAATCCGAGCACCAAATTTCCTTCCGGTCTTTTCGAATTTCATTTTTGGCTTCTTTCAGTATCTTCTCCATTTCTTTCCAAAAGGTGTTGATCGTGCTTTGCACCTTGTCTTCATCATCACTATCCGATTCTTCGGTATGTTTTAAGTGACCTCCAATTCCGGCGGTTGTCTGCTTCCCTTCACTTTCGAAGTTCTTCGCTTTCTCCAATGCTTCTTCATATGTTGAGGATGGTACTACCTTCATCTTCTTCCTCCATCTTGGAAGTAGTCCATCCAAAAACCACCGCTTAATCATACCGTCGACAGGTGTCATTTCCATTTTGTCCGTCAGTTGTTTCAGTCTTCTATTGAAGCTCTTAACATCTTCATCTTTCTCTGCTTCGTGCAGCAAATTTTTGTGATTATGTCAGTGTCATCCCGCATTGGTCGGAATTCTTCTATGAATGCGTTCTTCAGGTCTTCCCATTGTGCAAATGCTTATCTACTCTGTCTTTTCAAGTACCAGTCTATCGCCATGCCTCGCAATGTTGTTGGAAACAATTGCAACCATTGTGTGACTTGATTCACCCCATTCGCTCCCCAAATGGTAGTGCAAGTTCTCACATGTCGGGCTGGGTCTTCTTTCCCTTCACCTGAGAAAGGTGGGCATTTTTGCTGTATAGTTCTATTGGCCTGATTTCCTGCCATGGTATTCTGGTATACAGTACTCGTTGTGTGTTGAGTTCTTTGCGGTTGTCTGTCAACTGTTGGTGGTGCAAAATTTTCCCCAAATAGCCTTGTTTGCGTTCCCCCTTCGTCTCTACTTCGCGACCTTCTTCGCGAATATACCAAACGTGGCTCCGGTCTTTCCTCCCCACGAACCTCCGCGGTGATGCCTTGATACCAGGTTCTCTCCTACAGTATCCTCTGGCCACTCCTCTCCCATCGGTTGGGGTGTTACCGTCCAATCATCAACTATGGGTGCTCTTTCTGCTATTTGTTCTTCCTCGTTTTTTGCAGTCACCAACAAGGTTTCTATGTGTGCATTTTCATCGTCTTTAGCGTTCCATACTTGTTCTATCTCTGGGTGAGACACCTCTGGGGACTCGTTTGCTCGTAGGTTCGCTAGTCGTGCGCTTCGTCTTACCCCTTTGCTTTGTTCCCTGAAATCAGTCATGCACCTAACTCCCTCAATCGCTTTGCCTAGACTCTCCGGGTTTTTTGATTAGGCAACGACGCCAAATGTAGACAGGGGTGAGTACACTCCCGATACAAGTGATGACAGTTAGTATCAGGGTTAGGCAAGGTAACAAATGGTCTAATTGATAGGCTAACTCTGGCTATCAAGGGTCTAGACGTTGGATAAACATGTGCAGACGTCTGGGACTATGTCAAACGTTTGGTCTAGACATCTGGGAGCCAAACGTCAGGTTATGGTTGGACGTCGGGTGAAGGGGTTGACGGCTAGCCGTATGGTAGTGACCAGACGTCCGGCTAGACGTCAGGCCTCAACGAACGCTCAACCGCCATAACCGCTTCGCTCCAAAGCACTGTTCGTCAATACACAACAACAAACCTACAACAATAATTCACCAGTCAAAAACCTACAACATAGCCATTAATGCTTCAAACTTACAACAACTCCATTAATGACAACAACCTATAACTCAACTCAACACTCAATGCATACACATAATATGGATCAAAATAAAAGTATTTGTATTATGCTTTAATCACGATTACAAAGATACAATGGTGATCTCAGACAAAGTTTGTGCTCTCTCTGTCTGTCTCTGATTCTCTACAAATGTTTGAAAAGGGGGTATTTATAGGGCTGGAAGTTGGTTATCCCAACCAACTTCCCCAACCACTTCTACAACCGAATCTGCTAACTAATTGCTAATTAGACGTCTAACTCTGCTAACTAGCCGTCAGGCCACTAGCCCAGACGTCTGCTATCAGTCCAGACGCTCGACAGCCAGACTCAGGACATCCGACAAAATCGGACATCTGGTGACTGGCAACACTGGACGTCTGACTTACAGACTGGACGTCTGATGCCAACACTTAGACAAGATTGCTCAATTACATTCAAAATTGTTAGAGGATGTGCCAGTCAATCCTAGGGCTTAGAATTGTTGTCTACAAAGCTCAGCTATCACAATGTTCCTAAAATGGGATGTGAGGACACCCCTCCAATCTAGATGTTCTATTGTCGTCCATTCAAGAGAGTTCCAAAAGGTAACTATCTTCCCTGAGGCCCCTTGGTCAGCCATTTCCATATCACCAACACCCCTCCAAACTCTATTTACTGATTTATACATGAGATCCAGCAACATTTTGGTCTCCTAGATAAGCAAAAAATCTATTTTACTTTTCGCTAAAAGTCCTCAAAGAGCAGATTGATGGGATCTGTTGTTTAAACCCCTAATATTCCATGATTGTATAATCATTGGTTACCTTGAGACCAGTAAGAGTCTATTATCCTCATCGATCCCCTAGTGACCAATTTATCTCCTTGAGATGCTATCAATTCCTTATTTGATTTTCTACCCACTCCCTGAGAGTTGATATTCTTTGATCTCTTCTCCACCTGGTTGATCCCCAAAATTGGCTTCTCTTTGTTCTTTTCTGCCACACCTATGATGACATCCTTTACTATCAGTTGCTCCTAGTTATGCACTATCAATGCCCCTGCCATCTCTGATTGTGGTAACTCACTGCACTCTATTACTTGCTCTAGGATAGGAGGAACAGAAAGAGGGGCTTGAACATGACTGTTATTGTTTTCATTATTCCCATCCACTGCTTCCATGAGTTGTTTTTCTTCCTACTCCACCAATGTCTTGAAGATATCATACCTATTTGACGGCTTGGGCTAGATTTGCTCCTTGCCATTTTTTTTCTTTTGCCTCCTCTTTCTTTTGGGCTGCTCAAAACCATCTCCTTTTGCTTCTCCTCCCTAAGAAGTGCTAGTTGCTCCTTTATTAACTGTAGACGTACTCTCCTTAGGAAGATTCGGCATTCCCAAAGAAGCCCCCATTTCTATGATCATATTGTTTGGGCAGGACAGATCCAAATGCCCATATTTGTGGCAAACTCTACACCTGAAGGGCAGCGCCTCATAATCCAATTGTTGAATCCAAGATAGTCCTCCAAGTTCGAGTTCCACCTCTGCCAAAAGAGGTTGGCTGAGATCCATTTCCACGCATAGTCTAGCATAAACGGTTGTTTCCTTCTATTGTGTCTCTAGAAACCCCCAAATATCTTCCAAGAAAGTTACCGATGATTTCCAATACCTGCTCACTCCAAAACTCCATTGGGAGTGCATACAATCGAACCCACACCGAGACAGCAATTGGTTCAATTTGGGGATCAAATCCCACTCTCTAGGGCTCAATAAATAATCCTGCCAGGCCATGATTCCTATTTTCTAATTTGAACGCCCTATTTTTGTTGGCTAGTGAGGAAAAAACTGACACTAAAATATCCATTACTAATAAACCACAAAGAATACTCACCAAGAGGCTCCTAGTTTTGCCAAACCCACGAATGCAAAAAATTCAAGGTAAGGCAAATACCCATAAATTTACAAATCAGGTCATGATTGGCTCTATATAAGACCATTTCTTCTATACTCTGCTCAATGACGATCTTTGGTCTTGATTCAGACTATGGTAAGCATCCATCGACTCTTTGAGGTGTTTATCTTTTCTAGCAACCACAAAGAGCAATTTTTGTGCAGTTATTTGTGCTTCTTCAATCTCTATTTGAGATTTCTCTTTTAACAAATCTGTAAAAGAACTTTGTCTATCTAGGAGAGGATTTGGAGGCACCCCCATTGGGTCCTCCTGGGACAGCATTCTCATCTTTGATTCTGTGGCTACTAGAAAGTGCTTTGTCTCTTTGCATTATTTTTCATTATTTTTAGCTCTTTCCTCTCCCATAGATCCTTTAGAATCTCTCATGGATGAAATTATAAAATATTTCAATCCCCCCATTAGCATTGTTTTATTAAATGGATGAATACCAAGGGTTTCTTATGAATGAAAAAAATGATTCCCTTTTATCATCGGGTCTGATTAAATAGAAGTATTGCCTATAATCATTAGACGCCCCCTTTCTCCCTTGAAGAATCCTAACAAGGTTCAAGCTGACCAAAATGTATTGTTATAGGTTCAAGCTGACCAAAATGTATTGTTATTAACAGTAGGTGAGTCATCTACTGTGCATAACTTACTGATAGGGTTCCTCCATCGTTTTGGCCCACAGTTTATCCATAAATATGGATTGAGAAGGCTTGATTTACCATAAGCTTTATAAAGGAGCCAAACCTAAGAAACTGCAAAATTAAAACGACAAAAGCTCTTTCCTTTTCGTAAGGGGTCTTGTGTCTTGTATACCAATTAGATGTGCTGGCTACGCTTGACATTAACGTTAGCCTTACCGTATACATTCTTATGTTCGTTTTGAGAGAGTTCAAAACCACATATGGCTTGTTGATCAGTGTTTGCGCGAACAAGGACGCTGGAGAACACTTACCACATGTTGGAAGCCCTTTCAGGATCGCTCGGGGCCATCCAAGGACAATGTGGCAAATTTTCCATCAAATGGTTAGGAAGTGATTAACACCCATTTTGGAAGAGGTGGAGCTACAGCACCTTTATTGGTTTTTTTTTAAATATACATGCATACATAGACCTTTGCGACCGTGAAGGGATTTACGTAGACTTTGTAAGTGGGAAGGGTCTCAAAACTTAGACCTTATCGTAACAAATACCCCACTCACCATTCAACCACGACCACATTATTTTAGTGACTACCAGATCTTTCACGTGTATTCATCGCTCTGAAAATAAAGAAGATAAAAAAACAAGAGGGTTTTAGTAAGGCATACCAAGGTAGTACTGGTGGTCGGCAGGAGGCTTTCTGGCAGGGGCACGGGCACCCTCTTTGCCATAACCAAGACGGTCGTAATAGTCCATTGCCCTTTTCTCACTCTCTTTCGTGACTCCCCTCTTCTTCTTATATTTCGGGCACTGAGAACAATTATGATATCATAAGTAAAAGCTACACCCTCTCCGGCTGCCCTAGCTTATAAGAGCTTCTCCTCTCTCTGCACAGCAGAATCAAAACAAATATTTCTTGGTGCCATGGAAAAATCAGGCCAACTCGCATCTCGAGGTGGTTGGTACGCATATGGTTCCCAAAATACGGGAAAATATGATGATCCTATTGATATGGTTAAACATTTTTGCTCCTACTTGTTGTCGGTTTAACTGCAACACCGCTAAAATTTTATCAATGTATCTGTATTGTTATATTTACGTACATTTGTTACCTATATTTTGCGTGACAAATCTTGTTAATGTATGAGTATTGTTATATTTTCGTACAATTATTACCTATGTTTTGCGTGACAATATAAATTAGTTTTTGGATACAAATGGGAATAGATACAAAATTTAATTTTAAGTTAAAATATTATGATTAAGGTTTTTTAAAGTGTTTTTAACATATTCACACATATATTGTGTCATGGTTTAAAAGTTATTTAAGTTTTCAAGAAAGATATTATAACACTTTTAATTTATAAGGTTTGGTATTCATTTAGACTTCATGTGGGATAGGTAAAGACCATTTTTTTATAATATCAAACTTTCTCATGATATTAACCTGACTTATCATGTTATAATTAATATGGTACCAACATTGTCCTTGTGTCAATACTTATAACATTAATTAACACGACCAAACATATTTATTATGTAAAATTTACATGTCATTGTCAAATGCTAGAATATATAGAGGACATCTTTTTAACGTCATGCATTAGGAACACATCTACACTCATTCAATCTTACAACTTAGCACTTTATAGACTAATTATAGAAAAGTAGAATTGATAATTTTTTAGTTGTCAATGAAATTGCTTCTTTAACAAGTTAGGGAGCTAAATTATTTCATCTCCCAACTATTATATAAATATTGTACATTTGTATATAGTTTAGGATTGTCTTAGGTTACTTCTTCTTTGTTTTTTTTCTATTTTTCAGTATTCCTATTTTATTATCTTGATCTTCTCTTTTTCTTCTTCCTTTGAGGATCTATTAAGTTCCTCTTCTCATATTTCTCATTTTAAAGACCCAAGTTTTCTCTATAATACTTAAGCTTGTTTCTTTTTTCACTATATTATGTAGTGTATTCATATTTTTATTATTTGTAAACAAAGTCGCACTCTTATGAGAAATATTCTATTGTGCCTTATTCTACTACACAAATTTGAAGCATAACTTATTGTATATACTTTAGAATTGTCTTAGGTTACTTCTTATTTGTTCTTCTTCTGCTCTTCAGTACTCCTATTTGTCATCTTGATCTCCACTTTTACTTCATCCTTTGAGGATATATTAAGTTCCTCTTCCCATATTTCTCGTTTTAAAGACCCAAGTTTTCTCTATAATAGCTAAGCTTGTTACTTTTTTCACTATATTTTGTAGTGTATTTATATTTTTATTATTTGTAAACAAAGTCGCACTCTTATGAGAAATATTCTATTGTGCCCTATTCTACTACACAAATTTGAAGCATAACTTATCTAGCACCACAAGCTAGTTAATAAAGTTGTCCTCTGTACAAACACATAATGAGTCTTATGGTCAAATGGTATCAGGGCATTTTTGCATTCATTTGATTTCTTTTGTCTCATCTTATCTAGTTTATAGTGATTATTCCCAAGAATAGAATCTTCAATATGCTTCATTGTTGGACATCCACTTATACACATTCATGGTATCAAAAGAGAGGCATCACACTAGTTTTGTGTTTGAGTAGATTGAAGAATGTCATTTAGTAGAGGAATATCAAAGATGGATAAATTATCACCAATAATGACCAAGATGTAAGATGTCAAAAAGCTCATTCCAAAATCCCTGCAAGAACAAAGGAACACACCTTTTAGGCAATTCTAGGATTTGATGAGCAACATGGGAGTTTTATCTGTAACTACTAGCCTTACATCTTTTCAAAGCCAAAACTCATTCAAGGTATAGACCAACATCGATATTTTACTCTTCTTAGGTTGGATAGATGTTAACAAGTTATAAGCATGGATTTAACAACTAAAATTTTACTTTTTTGACACAAATGGGATCAACTTTACAGTGTTCAATATGTCAAAATTAGATGTCTATTGGTGGGAAGCCACCAATAGTGATCTCACAAATAAAGATGATGATATGTCACCTAACCAATTTTTGTGAAGCTTGTCCATGCTTATTTCTACCCTTTACAACATTACAAGGATGAATACATGCATTTCTAATGATCATTCCAACTCAGAGACCAATATGGCCAAGAGTATAATATGGTTCAATAATCTTCTCGACCAACTACACACCAACAATGATGAGAAGCACTATATCTTGAAGTACATTAAAGTGCTCCATTACCACATGTTTCGATATGGAGTTCATTCTAGTGGAATCCTTAGCATAACCATTTTGCCTCACATCAAAGTTGGAAGGAAGCCACAAATAAAGCAAAAAGAGTTGATGTTAACACCCTATAGGATGTTGACATTACCAAATCCTAAACAACCAGTTGCATGACCACCTATAATGGTAGTGGTCAATGGCCCTTGAATGTCATCTAAGTCCAAAAGTCCTCCAACAACATAGGACAAAGAAAAATAAACTATAATATGGTAAGTGGGGTGGGCACCACAAAACTCACACTTATAATGTTGTTGAGCGTAGAGTTTAGAAAACTTCTCTAGTGATGCAACCAAAGATCAACGACTATACCTTAACAATAAAATATGAATAGGAGGTAGACAACAAATGTTTGAGTTTTAGAAGGCAACAAATTGGTAATGCCCTAACTCATAAATTTTTTGAAGAATGAGAGCACCTATTTCACACGTATTATTGGGTAAAGGGTAAGCCTATCCACATCATCCTTGTCAATAAGAGTAGAACATCATAATTCATGGTATTATCATAGGACTCTAATTCTAGATGTCAATAAACCAACAACCTTACATATTGGTTTGGCTTCACTTGGGTAAAGGCATAAAGGTTTGATGTAAATGCACTTTCAACTATGACAATAGTAATTCATGATTCAATCACCTATAATGTAGCACCATAGGATATCTTATGGGAAGACCATACCTCTTTAACCACTAAGTGACCTACCAAGATTATTTGTAAGTAATGGCTAGTGTAAGTCAAACAAGTAACATACCACATACCAAAGTGCCTACTTGAGTGGAAGGTAACACTGGCAAATAGTGTAAGAAGCCAAAATTCTCATGCATACAAATATATATTGATTATGTTTTCACTTTATAACTATGACACTAAGAAGTTCATTGTTGTTGTGCTAGTTGCATCCTATTTAGCATAGTCTTAGCAAATGGATACCCTTCTTCATCTATGTAGGTGGACAAATTGACTCATTAATGTTATGGTTGAATGAGCTCTCATTTTCATGAATGTGCAATTTTGCAAATATATGTGCATGTGTATTCATGCACACATATTGACGATACATATAAATAATAGTTGTCATGTGTGAGTGTTGTCATGTAATTTTTTGTTTGTACGAGGCACTATAAGCATTTGTAACAATGTGATATAATGTTATGGGTTATTTTAAGTTTTAATATATAGATATAGTTCAATGGTAGTTAGGTAGTTGGCAATCACTTATTGGTCCCATAAATCCTATAAGTATGTATCTATTGGAAGATTTTATATGCTTCTTTGTCACAAAACAACTTTAAGAATTATAGCAATAGTGGTAGCATTCTAATAATGCAAAAATAACAATACCCAAATGATAATAATAATTTAGACCTAATTACCAAAAAATAAATATGCAATAATCAAGTTTTAGATTTAAATCAATGCAAATCCTTAGCCACTTAGAGAGGGTAAATTCTCATAGCCACTTAAAGAGGGCAAAATCTCATATGCATAGTAGACACAACTAAGATTCAAACATGAAAAATGATTCTAACTGCCTCATAACTCTTCCTATTTATAGACTAAGTTAGCATTAACCCTAACCCCAATGCTCAAGGATTGACTATCTAAACCTAGGGTCTAAGTTAATAAAATAAAAATACCTGGCATGGCTATATTGGAGTCGTTACATGGCTCCCATTTCAAAAAGCTTTGTCCTTAAAGCTAAAAAATATTGTAAAATGCTCGTAGGATCCTATGTAGCATCTTCGTTTGGAAGGTCCTACTTCTTAATGAGGAGTTTTTTAATTTGTTGAGATCGAATATGATGATTTCTAGATTGCAATATCACTTCAAGTTAGAGAGTTATTTGACCTTCTTCATCGAGTAAAGCTCCATCTATGACTACGCCTTTTGGTTAATAATATGTTTGAGACAATACATGAAAGACATGATGAATGCAGGAAGATGGTGGAAGCTCTAACTGATATGCCACTTCATCTATATGACGGATCACCTTGTAGGGTCCATAAAAGTGAGGAACCAACTTCTAACTAGAGTTGGTCCTCAAGTACAATTGCTTGTAAGGTTGTAGGTGCAAAAGGACCAAATCTCCTATAGTTAATTTCCATTCATAACAATGTGAATTCTATTTTTGCTTCATATGGTTTTGGGCTAGGGTCAAAATATCTTTAAGAAGTTGAAACACAAGTTATTATTGCTATAGTAAATCATCTACCTAGGAAACCTTGGAGGAACCTAGGACATAGTTTTTCACTGATGGGGGTTTTTGACCATACAATGCTTCAAATGCGGATATCTTGAGGGATGTGTGGTATGACAACTAATGAGAGCTAACGAAACTAGTGATACTGCTTATCTTGAGCAAAATAATGAAGGTAAGTACCCAAACTTTTATTAACAATATCAATCTAAAAATTTGATTGAGGGTAATAAGAGAACATACTCAACTTAGTACTACTAAGACAAAACAATTATTTCCAAAAGTTATTGATGAAAATAGGGTCATGGTCACTCATAATGGTTTTGGGAATACCATGTAATTCTAAAACAAAATAAAAAAATATCTTGACCAACTTAATTGTTGAATAGGGATGTTATAATGCACAAAAATGAGCATAATTGAAAAATTGATCTACTAGCACAGAGATCATTGTTTTGCCCTTTGATTTGGAAAGGCCATCAATGAAATCTATGGATATGCACTTTCATTGGCAATCAAGGATAGGTAAGGGTTGAAACAATATAGGAGATATGATTGTTCCTCCTTATTATATTGACACACCTCACACTTAGCCACAAATGTCTTAACATCTACTTTTAATCCTTTTCAAGAAAAAGATTGCTTCACCCACTAGTATATTTTTAAGAATATTGAATGTCCAACCAAAGGAGATGCATAAATTTCTTGGAGAACATTCGACTTAATAGCCAAATACTAGTGAAGATAAATGTGATCCTTTTTGTAAATCAATTCATCAATATATGAGAAACAAGAACGCAATTATGAGTTAGCCTTTGTGTCCTAAATGATTTGTGTGGTCTTTGAGTCATAAATCCAATTCTTTTGAAGTTGTAAAAGCCATTGTGGAAGAGGACTTGATATTGCATTAACAACAACAACATCCTCATATTTGTGAGACCATATTTGGATGGGAATTTAGTGGTGTGAGGGGATTTAAACATTGTTACAAAAAGATGTGAAATATGGGGAGAAGAGGCTAGAATGGACCCACTAGCTAACTTTTTCCTTCACAAAATTCAAAGTGCTAGACTATACGATAGAGAATCAAAAAATCTTACTCCTAAATGGAGGAACAATAAAACTAGAAGACATTGGATATCCAAATGATTAAATAGATTTATAGCTTAAGGAAATATTATAGCTTTATTTGATAAGATGATAATGTGGATAGATCAAGGGGGAGGACCAGGTTATTCTCCAATTCTTTAATAGCTAGAAAATAACGAGGATAAACCACCAAACCCTTTTTAAATTTAACCCCATTTAGATGAGAAATGAAAAATTTCAAACCTTAGTAAGAACAAAATGGAGGCATTATGACCCAACCTCAGAAGAGACAACCATATTTCATTTCACTAGTAATCTTAGGAGAATAAAATCGGTCACATTAGGTTGCAAATAAAAATACTGGGAAGCAGAGACAAGACTTATTGAAATTGAATCTTTTCTAAATTGAAGTTTTTTAGAAAATGAAATCATGCAATTCAAATAATTAGAAAAAAAAGAAGAGGGAATTTTAGATTGGGATGAGGTAAAATGGAGAATGAAAATCAAGGTTTTATGGCTATAACAGGGGGATGAAAATACATTTTTTCAAAATTATACATAACAAAGGAAATATACAAACATAGTTTATGAAATCAAAGGGGAGAATGGAAACACTTAGAGAAGATTTCAAGAGTGAGAACCATTAGTAGCAAACTATTTGAAAGACTTGTATAAAGATCCAAACAGAGCAAATCGTTTAGGAATATTACATGATTTAGTACATGCTAATGTATGCCCATGGTACCTTCATGTTACAATTGTAATTATGTAATAGATTAGGGTTGAATCTATAGTTTAGATGTGTGATTTATATTTTCCTTTTTATGGAAGTGTGAATGTGTAGGAAATGCACAAGTGTCATTTAAGTTAGAATGCAAGAGTGTATTGATAAATTGTGCACAAGTGTCTTGTATAAGGATGTGCACAAGTGTCTTACATTAGGAGTGCATGTAGAAGTGCAAGTGTCATGTAGAAGTGTGCAAGTGTCACAGAGTCAAGCGTGCATGTAAGAATAAAGTGAAGAGTCTAGTATACAAGTGGCAAGATGATAAGTCAAAGGTCATGGGACTTATCATATGGAGAAAATTAGTCAAGTACATGAAGAGTCATCTTCCATGTCTATATTATAGAGATCCATATCTAATTATCTGATTGTAAGAGGAAGATACAAAAAAGTGAATAAATATTGTATAAAGATTTTGAGCAAAAAATATTGTAAGTTTTCTTAATGCATAGTATATGAATGATTTAGGCCATTTACATTCATATTTTATTATATACATGAATGTTATTTTTATTATTATATTGGCCTTGATATACATATTAAAATGCTCATATATTATTCTACTCATTATTATTTTGGCTTATTTATTTATGGACCTATGATATTTTGTGGTAGTAAGGCTTAAAAGCCAATAGTGGTATTAGAGCTACCATCTAACTCTATCCATTTTTTATAGAGTTTATTTTATTAGCCACCATTATCAATATTTAACTCTATCCATTCTTGATAGAGTTAATTTAGAGTCTATCCACTTTGAAGGCAGTGAATACTTGGAATCTATTTTATAAAGGTTTGATTGAGTAGAGATTGAGGGGACAAGGATTTAGTCACCCTAATTTTGATGCTAGGGTCTTTCCACTTGGTCAATGAAGAATTAGTGAAGCCTAGGACTCAACTAAGAGAGATTGAGGGTCAACTTAGGAGATAGTTGAACATTGATAGATTTATAGCCAACTTAGAAGATAGTTGGATATTCGGGGACACTCAAATTCATTCTGATATAGATTTTGGATTCTTTAGAGAAGAAGAGGAGAATCACTATTTAAAATGCAAGAAAGCCAACTTAGAAGAAAGCTAATCATTTAAGGATATTCATAGTCACCATGACTTTGATATTAGGTTCTCTAAAAAAGAGGAGAATCATATTTTGGTTCTTAGGTACGATCTAAGACATTTTAGATTGAGAAGCATCAAAGCTTCCTATAGAGATAGAGAAGCATTCTAGCTTCCTGAGTACAAAATTTGAGAAGTGTACAGAGAAGAATAGTACTAAGAAGTACAAAGAAGAAGTACTAATAAGTATAGAGAAGCCTATAGAGATAGAGGCATTAAGGAGTTTTGGTTATTCAAAAAACTATAAACATCAGGCTGACTGAAGCAATATCAGTCTTGGCCTTGACATATTTGAAGAAGTTTTATTATTATACAACAAGCAAAGAATAGTGCTAACCAAGTATAGAATAACATTGTAGATAATCTAATAGGAGATAGCAAGCAAAGAATATTGAGGTATGTTAAGTGTCTATCTTGCAGAGTCGTTATTCACATAAAGAGAGTGGCCAACACTCAAGAGTGGATCAGTCTAGGGTAAAACAATACATTCCTTATAAAATAAATGCAACTTATCCTACCATAATTTCAAAAAAGAAGGATGCTGAATTATTTGATTCTTTTAGACCCACAAGCCTATGTAATATGGCTTATAAGATTATTTCCAAAGTGATGGAGAATAGATTAAGGTTATTGCTAGACAAAATCATTTCAGAAGAGCAAGGAGATCTTATAAAAGGGAGAAAATTTTTGGATGGGATCATAGTAGCTCATGAAGTTATTCATTTAGCAGCTTCAAAAAATGAGAAAGCTATGATATTAAAACTTGATATGAGTAAAGCCTATGGAGTTAATTGAAATTTTATTTTTGAAGTTTTAGATAAGTTTGGTTTTGGGAAGAAATGAGTTAGATGGATTAAAGCTTGTGTCTCTATAGTTTCTTATTTGGTGTTGGTGAATGGGTTAGTGACAAATTCCTTTAAAGCCAAGAGAGGCCTTAGACAAGGAGATCCTCTATCTTCTTATTTTTCATTATTATCGTAAAATTTTTGAGTAGGAAATTAAAGAAGGCCTACAAAGATGGGTTTATAAGTGGACTTAAGGTTAGTAATAACATCGATAACATCACCCATCAACATTTTGTAGATGATACAACCCTTTTGGAAGGGCAAGGATAAATGAGGCCAGAGCTTTGAATAACTTTTTAAAATAGTACGAAAGAGCTTCAGGGCAAAAAATAGGATGAAATTCAAAATTTACTTTCTTAACACTCTTGCTAATATCAAAGCAAGATTTTATAGGTTGCTTCAAATGGAGAAGGTAAATTTACCAACAACTTATCTAGGGATACCTTTATTTGAGGGGAGAATGAGGATAAATTTATGGAATCCTGTTATTAGTAAAGTTCAAAATAAACTTCTAGCTTGGAAAGGTAGAAGGTTATCATTAACAGGAAGAGTGCAGTTAATTAAGTCAGTATTACAAGCCATTCCAACATATTATATGTCTTTGTATTCTATACCAAAATTAGTTGAAAAAAGTTTAATCTTTATTATGCAATCTTTTTTATGGTCAGGTTTACATGATAAAAGGAATTTTTCTTTGGTGAAATGGAGCAAGTTGTGTGATGACAAAACCATGGGAGGTCTTGGTTTGAGAGCTCTTACAGATGCAAACTTAGCTCTTAGGGGAAAAGTTATCTAGAGATTGTACAAAGAGAGTCAAAGACAATAGGCAATAATTCTTCTAAGTAAGTATGTTGATCCCAATAACCCAAGTTTAATATTTACTACATTCTCTCTTCCAAATGGTTCTTCTCTTTGGAATGGTTTAAAAAAATCTATTGATATTATGATTAAAGGTTTAAGATGGGTGGTGGGAATTGGAGAAAAAATTTCTATTTGGATGGATACTTGGTGTGATAAAAAACCACTCAATTTAGATCCATTTTTGAAACCTTGGATGAGATTGCTTCAAGACAAATATAGTGATAGGGTTTCAAACATTTTTTACAAGGATCAATAAGGAATATGCAAATGGAAAGAATATTTTTTACAAGTATACAAGACATTGATTCTAGGAGGTAATTGAGTAGAAAGATAACAACTGCAATTATTTCAAGGGGTGCCAATGATAAATTGATTTGGGATTTGAATAGCTCAGGAGAATACACAACAAGAAGTGGATATAATGTTCAACACCAACATAATAATAATAATATCACTAGAATTTTGAGAGATATTTGGGATAGCCCAAGCATTCCTAAAGTCAAAATGTTTGTTTTGCTAGTAGGTCATAGAAGAATTTTATCCTGGGATAACCTTATGAAAAGGGATTTTCATGGCCCCTCTAAATGTGTTTTTTGTAATAAGGAGGAGGAGAGTATTGACCATCTCTTGGGAGATTTCTCAATAGTCTAGAATATATGACAATGGATTCTTAATATGTTTGGTAAATGCATGGTGATGAATAACAAAATTAAATATTTGTTAAAGTAGTGGCAAAGCACTTATAAAAGTGAGGCTTTATAGAAAATATGGGATATATAAAAAGATACAATACTTTGGACTATATGGCTAGAAAGGAATAGAATAATATATAAAGGAAAGGAAAGGAGTTTAGAGGTAATGAAAAATAAGATATGTTTAGCCATAGAGGAGTCTAAAAAAACCCTATCAATTCACCCAATCCCTAATTTGGAAGCAAAGAGTCTTGATAGATGGAGTCAAGTCATTAAATAAAATTATGATGTTGGATACAAGAGAAGCAAAAATAAGGTAAAGAATATAAAGTGGAAACCACCATATGTGGAGTGGGTTAAATTGAATTTTGATGGAGCATCTAAAGGAAATATAGGACCAATAGGAGGAGGAGGAATAATTAGAAATAATAGAGGAGAGATTTTATCTCAATATGCTTTCAATTATGGATTTAAGGAAAATAATGAATCTGAAGCTTGGGCAGCTTTATAACGGTTAAAAATATGTAAACAAATGAAATAGAATAGAGTTTGGATGGAAGGTGATTCTCTCATAGTAATAAATGCAATTTTGAGGAAAGCAAAGGCTCCATGGAACATATAAGAGATAATTGTGGAAATTTAAGATATTGCTAAAGAGTTTAAAGAAATTAGGTTTACACATATATTAAGGGAAAGAAAAAAATATGCGGATAAGCTAACCAATAGAGGGGTTTTGATTGAGGATCGTGAAGTTAACATCTCCTTTCCATGTTTAAAGGAAGTAGAAAGTTTAGTTGAAGCTAACACAAATTGTTGAATGCCTAGATCAATTAATGATTAATATTTAATCTAATGTTTTCCAGTGGTAATTTATGTTTTATTTTGTGACAATAGTGTGTGTTCATTTAGACTATTTATTATAATTTTTGTGGTTGCACTTGTGTTTTAGGAAGGAAACTAGCAATCTAGATTTGGTAAAGCGAACTATGTTAGTGCGGCGTTTTGGAAATATTACTCTACTAAGATGTAAGGTATAGATAGCAGAGGTGAAGTTTTGGTATTGTGAAAGATGTTATAGGAAAATATCAAGAAATATGCTAAATTTTGGAGTAATTGTATTCATACATATATTTGAAAAGATCAAAAAAATGAAAATCAAAGAATTTAGACATTTTATGTAAAAAGGTGTAGGTTTCTAACTATAACATCTCAATTGAGATGAGAAGTGTATCTATTTGTAAAATTTCAAGATCTAAATAAGAGAGATATATTTTTTTAAGGGTGGGGGACCCAAGTACAACCCCTTTTTATCAAGTAAAAAAAAAGGAAGAGCATTAATTGCAGTGAAAAGACATTGTCTAAGCATTGAAGACTAAAAGGTGGATAACACCTAAATTAGAAGTGCAAGTTGCAGTAAAAGGAGTATTAGACCAAATACATAGCATTACATCTCAAAGAAGGTATATTAATATTCAAATCTATTTGCTTTTCATAAAGGTAAAGGAGATATAAGGTTTCTGAACACTAAGGTTAAGCTTAGTTAATTCATTATGCTTGAGATTAATTAGATGAATGGAGATATAAGAAATTGCATTGATGAACTATAACCATAAATGATTTATTGAATGATTTGAAAGCTTTTTGAAGTAAGGAGGATTTAATTTAAAATATCTTGGAATTACTTTATTTGAAATTCAAGCATAGAAATTTTTGCAAGTAATTTAACTTGGAGGAATAAGGTTTTTACATCAAAATTGAAATATTAAATTAGCAAATACCTTTATATTATAAATTTTTAATTAGGGAGTTATAAGTGTAGACACCTAAATCATGTCATGCTTAGGGGAGCTACTTACATAAACACACTCATAATATCATAAGACATAATCTTAGACTTTCCAAGCACCAACAGTGGTTCTCACCACTCATTGGGGGACTTTTCAAGCCATCCAAGATTGGCCGCTCAAGCCAAAAGCAACCAGATTCTAGCCGCTCAAGCCTAGAGTGACCAGACCTTAGCCACTACAGACGACAGTGGCCAGATCATAGTCGTTGTAGACGACAGTGGCTAAGCCATAAGAAGTGGTTTACCGACAAACAGGCCCAATCTCGGGCAAAAGTGGTAGTCTGCATGCAATAAAGGTGAGCGAGAGTGAATTTGCATTCCTTTTCATGAGCAGTTCACATAGGAGACTTGAGTTTGCATTTAGACTTAAGTTAACTGACATTCAAGCATAAACAAAGGACAAAAGCTTCTCATGCTAACGAACAGTTCACATAGAAGACTCAAGTGGGCAGTTAGATTTTACTTAACTGGCCTTCAAATATAGACAATAGACAAGGGCTTCTCATGCTAACTTGCACTACGCATGATAAATTAATTTCTACAGCTTGGACATAGACCTAGGGTTTCACACTATAAAAGGTGCAAGCCTAAGAGCATAAAAAAAGAGACACATGATCGATATATGACATATAGAGACCCAAATCACATACAGGAGATTATTTTAGAGAGAGAGTTCTCTTTGGGATCACGTATGCGATGGAGCTTTAATAAATCAAGGGGTATAACACCTACTTTCTTCAACATCAGACCATAGTCTTTGACCCATAGCTTTGGGGCAAGGAGAGCAAGGTTTTATTTAGCGATCACTATCTTGGACAGTGGCCCATAGGCTTAGCTTAAATAGACATAGCATCTTTTATCTTGTTTTCTTATATCATTAGCTTAGATTTACTTGATTCCATGGTATCATTTTATCATATTTCTGTTACATGCTCTGATTACTAACAACCTTATCTGGGGAGGCAATCTTAGACAGATAAACGTGTATTGTTGTTTGAATTGCATACATGGCCACAGGTTCATGAGACGTAATCCACGACATACAAGAGCAAGAGGATCATTCTAGGAGACATACTTGGAGAAGGAGACATCTGTAAGCCCTCAGACATTTTCGTGTGCGAAACCGAGAAGCATTTTAGAGCGCACCATCCTTTTGTAAAAGGGGACATCTCTTTATCCACTTGTAAATCATTGTATCAAGATGGGTATCGTTAAGAGGGACCGACATGTAACCGGGGTTCAATATTAATGAAAGATTCATTCTTTGTCATTTCCATGTTATATGTTTTCTTGTAATATTTTAGCTTCATTTTTGGTACAGTAATAACATCGCAAGTAGAGTTAAGAGCAGTGCGTGTGCCCCGGGGTCACTATAGATGGCGATCACGGTGGTACAACCACTAATTTTTCATTTTATTTTGGAAAACTAACTTAATTTTGTGTGCAGGTCTAGCCGCTCTAAGCTATAGGGGCCAAAAACTAGCCGCTCTGATCTACAGTGGCCAGAAACTAGCCGCTCTAAGCCACAATGGCCAAGAACCATCCACTCTAGTCAACAACGGCCAGGACTGGAGTGTAGTAGAGGTCAAAACATCGACTCTCTGAGATGGATCAAATATTGGTATAGCTTTTCTGATATTTTACAACTTTCTATCTCCTTTGTGTGTTCAAAACAGAGAGAAAGCACATTTATGTTTGGAAATTGAAAGAATAAAGAAGAAAGAATTAAGCATTTCGTGTATCTTAGATCTTATTTTAAAATTTCCACTAGGAGTTGCTAGGAACAACGACTTATGACTGAAAAGTTCACCCTAGAATCCAACGTGCTAGACATTGTATGTTATTTTTTTTTGCTTTGAGGCCCTACTAGAGGCCATAGTTGCACGAGATAAAGTGTGCTCATACAAATCATAGTAGTTCATGCATCTTTCTAAATATTGAAACATATTTTTGCACTTAGGCATATAGGAAAGACTCATTGCTGCTATATGATGCACTTTATGTTACACAAGCTTAAAATGAACACCACACACGCATGTCTCATTTAAACATTGGAGAGTTGGATTTCATCACCAACCTTCAATTCAGTCCAGTGACGTTGGAATTCATCTCCTTCCACTTGTTTTCCCCCTAGAGATTCACAGAAACGGATTGGGAAACTTATTTATAGTAACACTAAGTTACTTGTGTTCAAACTATCTCCTACTATTGGAACAATCATTAGTTCATAGTGGAGGAGCTATGTGAACCCCCCATTGGGTCTTCAACGGTGTACCCTAGCTTCTTTTGAGAAAATCATGTTTGGCACGAGTGTACTTGATTGTCACTATGGATGAGTCTTCTCATTCTTAATACAAGAACAAGAGCAAAGAAATCAAGAGAACAACACATCAAAACACAAAAAAAAGTTTAGGGCACACTTAAATTGGTAATCAAGATAAACATTTGTTTGGAATTGTGTGGCCATTCCTAAATAGCAAACTCAAAATATCAAGTCATAAAACAACATGGTCAAAACAAGAAGTAAACACCCTCGGTCTGATGTCGAGGGAGAGACAAAAGCAATTCATACCCATAGGCAGAGTCATAGTAATGTTGAATGACCTAACCGTAAGACCGTGATACGTAGCTCCACGAGCCTAAGGGGTGATAACTCAACTCTTGGGGGATCTCCTCAAGAAACCCCAAGTAAGGAACCACATCATGGAACAAAATCACATAAACAAAAAGAGGCTTCACAACCATCCTCATCAAGGAGACATGAGGATACCTCAAAGGCCTCCTCTAAACACACAAAAACATCTCAAAGACATGAGGAAACTTCAAGGGCTTCCTCCTCACATGGACATAAAGAAGTTTCTAAGACTCATTCTTCACATAGGGATGACGAGACTACCACATATCCATCCACATGGAGAAAACATGTCACCACCAAGCCCTCTTCATCAAGAAGGCAAACAAGAATTGTAACACCTCAAGACTCAAAAGAAACATATGAAACAGGTCTGCCCACTGAAGGGCTAGAAAATAGAGCTACATCTAGTCATGGGAATCATATAGAAGAGACCCTTCACACAAAGGAAAGATTCCCCTAGACTATGACCTCGTAGGAGTAAATGGCACCCCACGGGACCAACCATGGAGAACGAGACAACTAGATAGGTTGGATCGATTTCCTACTCAACCAACTCAAAGAACTGTAGCTACTGAGAACTCTGCATCTAGATGCTCACGAACTGTGACTTCTAAACATACCTCCCAGTATGGGGGTACCTCAGAGTGATCCTACAGAAGATGCATGGAGTCTGATCATAGGGATATTCAATAGTACACTGAGCAAGTCACATTAACTAGCAAGAGTACAGATACAACAAAAACCCCCTTAAGGAATCTATGAGTCAAGACTACAAGAACAGAGTCAGATAAACATGAGTCTTCTACAATATCATAAAATGATTGAATGAGGTAGTTAGAAAATGCATTACGCAAAGAGCAAGAGTTAGTGGAAGCTCTCGAACAAGAGAAACAAAGAGAAAGACTTTTGCATCAACATGAGCAGCGGTTAAGAGAGCAATCTGAGCAACTAGCTCTTAATAATTTATAAATAAATGGTGGTGACCACCAAAGAACAAGACACGCTAACTCACCTAAGGAAAGGCACACTAGACAAGATATCCCACAACGAAACCCCCCACCAAATCATGAACAAAATCCAACTAAATGGGGGAGGGTAAACATAAAAAATCAAGATCACAATCCTGATTCCCCTCATAGGAGGGAGGAAAATGAAACAAATCCAATGCATAGAGAGTTACCTCCATTGCCAATGTGAATAGGCTTGCACGAGGAGGAAATTCGTACATCAAAGGTATTTTAAGAGCTTGTTAAAAATATGAAAACCTTTGATAAATAAGAGGCAGTTGGGAACTCACCAACATTGAGCAAGATACACAATCAACCATTGTGCCCATCAATCCCTAGCCCTCCATATCCTAAGCACTTTGATATTCCTAGGTTAGAGAAGTTTAAAGGTGAAGAGGATGCACAAGAGCATGTCACCAATTTTATCAACACTTGTTTTCATCTTGAAGACAATGACGCTCTCATGCTAAGAAAATTCATAGGTGTTGCCACTCAATGGTTCAACCAACTACCTAAGCACAACATAACCAACTTTGAACAACTAGTAAACGCATTCTTGAAGCGTTTCTCCTTTGGTGCTAAGAAGAAGGCGAACCTTTCAGACCTGACAAACATGAAATAATATGATGATGAGCCAGTAATGGATTATGGGAATAGGTGGAGAAAAATCATGGTAAAATTATCATTCTCCGTTCCCACAGAAGAGATCATTCGTATGTTTACCAAAAGTTGTTCTAAACATATCTCTCTCTTGCTACAACTTCAATAGTATCCTTCATTTGAGGAAGATTTGGCACATTCCAAGCTCATCGAAGAGATAAAAGTAGATGAGGGAACCATTAAGCTCCAAAACAAAAAGGAGTGGAACAATAATGGTAAGAATGACAAGTACAAGCAGAATTAGGGCAACCCTACTCCAGTCAATCAAGTTGTATTGGCTACACCCAAGGATGGGGGTGCACAATAACCACAAAACTATCAAGCACATCCACCACCAACCAACTATGACCAAAAGAACAATCAAGGAAGAAATATAGAATGCAAGTTGCCTCGTTATTTCACACCTCTGACAGAATCAATACAATCAATATTTAATCAGTTAAGAGAGATCAAGAGGATCAAATTTCCTGATATACCTCTTGTAGATCCCAACTATCCTAAGCCAAAAGGATATAGGGAAGATCAATTTTATCCTTATCATAGGATACCGGGACATGACATTGAAGCTTGAGTTGGGTTTAAGCATCAAGTGCAAAACATGATTGAGGGAAGAGAGCTCAAAGTTGAAAATCCACTAGCTCTTGATAATAGAGATATGGGCATATACAGAAACCCATTGCCCAATCATGAGGCCCCTCGAGAGCAAGGGGCCCAAGTCAATCAGGTTCGAGCTGACATACCTACCCACGGATGCGTTGGGATGGTTGATATCATTAACATAGAAACAAGGACTAGGCGGTATGGTCAACCGCAACCGCCTGTAGCTCCCATGAACATCCCAGCCGCTCCTAGGCAAAGGCAAGACAACCTTCCAGGTCCACCAATGAGACCTATGGTAACTATTTAGAGTAGATTGGAGCAAAACCTACAGACGACTCCAGCTAAGTTATCCATCTATGAGCTCATACAACAGTACCCAAAGCATAGGGAGACTCTAATGGAGATTTTAAGAACAATTGAGCTTCAACCGCAAGATGTGAATGCATTCACTCACTTTGTGGGACAAGAGCAAGAATACCAGGAACCTGTAATCCGATTCTATGATCATGAGATTAAGATAGTTTTTGCTGCCTTACCAGACCCTCCGCTAAACATTGTAGCGACCATCAATGACTTACCTTTCAAGAGGATTTTGGTCGATACAGGTTCATCGATAAACATCATCACAACAACTACAATAGAGCACCTCAAGATACCCAAGACCAATATCGTTCTCGGATTTTACACATTGAGAGCTTTTAATGATGCTTTATGCAATATTGTGGGAATGATAGTCCTACCCATGAAGGTGGGGCACAAGACCATCCTCGTGATGTGTCATGTCTTGGAAGGTGCTATGCAGTACAACATCCTCTTAGGGCACCCTTGGATAAGGGCCATGAAGTGCGTGCCTTCGATCTTGCACCAGTGTGTCAAGTATGTCCATGAAAGCAAAGTCTATGTAGTTCTGGCCGAAGAAGAGCCTTTTAAATACGTTAATCAGGTGGATATTCTAGGAGAATTCATGATCCCTTCTACTCACCTATACATGGCACCTTCATACCCAACCACACAAATTGATAACAAAGACAAAGGGGTAAGAAAAGACCCATGCACATCAACACCTTCTGGTGCACTCAAGACAATCAATGCTTCTAAATTACCATCAACATCAAAACCAAAAGACAATCAGAAGCTAAAGGCCCCCTTAGTTAAGGAAGAAAGGCCCAAAGAAATGCCAACTGTAGCCATTGCTAAAATGCCAAGTCCTATGGAAGAGGAAGATCCTCAAGATCAAGATGAAGACAATGATTATCACCCTACTTCACCAGTATCATCCGTGGGGTCATCCACATCGTATGCATCAATACACTTGGCAAGTATAGGCATAGGGGAATACCTTGTGCAGAACATCACCTTTACACCTATCATTGAGACTGCATAGGACATAAGGAGGTAGTCAAACCAATTTTGTCTATGCCAACATGGACTGCGCTCATAAGTCTTCAGATATAGAAGGATATGGTGATGAATTATTCACAATCAATGTTTGTTATCTCTCTAATCCCGAGTTTGCTCTAATATACTTTGAGCGTTGCCATTGGCATGGCTATGGCCTTGGCGTATATGAGCAGGGGTCCAAGAGGCCTTACGAGCCACTATATTAGCTTCCTTCTGACATATTTGGCTTAGGATATTATAGCGAAGGTCGCGATGACTTGCTTGCAACGAAATTGCAAAGATTAAGCATAGGGTTGGGAGAAGATATTGATTTCATTCCTTATCACCCCTTGAGAATAGCAAATTTTAGCAATAGACAAGTAGCCACGATAAACATACCGCCTTTAAAAAATTATCATCCAAACACTTCAATTGATTCCACCCCAAAAGGGTACAACTCATGGGATGAGTAGAATGGATATGAAGCAAGTGATGATGAGGCACAACTTGGCTTAGCCTATCAAGGGCCTCGCTATTTACAAAGGTTCACATGGTCTATCCACGATGAGATTGAATATACATAAGATGAAAGTGATTATGAATCAGAAGACCAACAAAAAGATCTTACTTAGGCTTAAGCCATCAACCCCTGACTTTGGGGCAAGAGACAAATGCAAATGGGTTATTCATAAGTGACGAAGAATACGAAGATGAAATAGAGATGGCCTACTTAGGGCCAAGACATGAGCCCTTTGTCGTAGGGCCACATACCAATGCTAATGGTTTTTGGATAAGTGATGATGACTTTGAGGATGAGACCAAGATGGCTTATCTTGGACCTCACCACTTGCGACAAGTCAATGAGCTAGTAGAGAGAGAGGTGGCACTTAGTGCCAGACTCTCAAATCCAATTTTTTGGGAAACCTGTTGATCTAGCTGCCATTCATCAGATGGTTAATCCCCCTCTGCCAATATTCAGAGAGCAGTTAGAGCCCAATAATCCTATTGTCCGCCCTGCTCACAGGACAGATCCAAAAATTCCCATTCCTCCAGAACCTCATCGCTAGTATGGTAGAGAAACTCCTGAGACAAGATTTCACCCATGTGGTCTTGGATATTTCATCTCATCCATCAACATGATCTCCATCAATTTGATCACTCCACTTCATAATCCAGCAGATCCTACCAAATCATTGCATCTTGATGTAGAGGCTATTGATTGGGATCGCGCTAATTCACCCATAGAGCCAGAAGACCTCTTCCCCAACGAAGAGATGTTATAGCTATTCCATCTTGCATCAGGTTATGCGTATGACGTCTTCCATGTTGGTTTGGAACTTGATTCAATAGGTCCTATGAATCTTGTTGATGACATTCATTTGATACCCATGCCTCATCAGCTAGAGGATGGGTCACATATGGCTATAGAAGCAAATTTTGAGGTGGACATCAGTGATGATCCTACCCAACCAAGGAAAGTCAAGTTCGAAGAAAGTCTATCTCCACAGGAACAAGCCATATTGATTCCTCTCCTCAAGGAGAGGCCAAATATTTTTGCTTGGAATTACAAAGACATGCTAGGGATAGATCCAAAGTTAGTCGTTCACAACCTTTCATTGGATCCCATGAAGAAGCCAATCAAGAAAAAATTGAGGAAAATGCATCCAACCATCGCTTTGATGGTAAAGAACGAATTGCAAAAACTACTAGATGTAGTATTCATAGTTCCTATTGACTACCCTGAGTGGGTGTCAAACATGGCACTTGTAGGGAAACCTGATGGAAGAGTCCATATCTGCACGGATTTCAGAGATTTGAACAGGGCAACACTAAAGGATTCATTCCCATTGCCAAACATAAATGCTCTTGTAGATGCAACCGTAGGTCATGAAATGCTCTCCCTAATGGATGGGTTTTCTGAATACAACCAAATTTGGATTAAGCCCGAAGATCAACATAAACTGCTTTCATTACTCCATGGGGAACATTCTGTTACAAAGTGATGTCATTCGATCTCAAAAATGCTGGTGCCACATATCAGCGGGCCATGACATACATATTTCATGACTATATGCATAAGATCTTGGAAGATTAAATGGATGACTTACAAGCCAAGTCCCTATTGCGACAAGAGCATGCCGAAGTCCTTAGACAAGTCTTTTATTGCCTCATAGAACACAATGTCCGATTGAATCCTAAGAAGTGCGTATTTAGCGTAACTTCTAGAAAGCTTTTAGGATTCATTGTATCCAAGAGAGGCATTGAAGTTGATCCTGCAAAGGTAAAGGCTATACTAGAAATGGCCACCCCTACCAACATTAGGGAGTTGAGGAGCCTACAAGGCAAGATAGCATCCATCAAAAGATTCATCGTGCAATTATCAAAAAAATGCAGACCTATGAATAGGTTGCTACACAAGGAAGTCCCCTTTCATTGGGATGAAGAATGCCATCAAGCCTTTTCAGAGATCAAGACTTATATGGCAACGTCGCCAGTATTGGCTCCACCAAGGCCAGACATACCATTTTTACTATATATATCGGCTACTGATTTTGCATTAGGCACCATGTTAGCCCAAACGAATGCACAAGACAAAGAGCAAGCCATATATTACATTAGTCGCACCTTGGTGAGCTATGAGCTAGGATATGCGTATGTCAAAAAATTATGTTTAGCAGTGGTCTTTACAACTCGAAAGTTGTGACACTACATGTTGAGCTATACGACCTACGTCATATCAAAACAAAATCCTTTGCAATACATGATGAGCAAGATATATAACAATACACGTACCACAAAGTGGATCATGCTATTGAGAGAATTTGATCTAGAGTTCATAAGCCAAAATCCATCAAGGGAAAAGTCATAGCAAATCAATTAGCAGAGGCACCTCTTCAAAATAACAAGCCTCTCACCATTGAATAACATGATGATGTGGTCTTTGCATTATGAGATCCACCAAAAATCGAAGAACCTAAGAAAGAAAAATACATGTCATTATTCTTCGATGGTTCAAAGTGTGAACAAGGAGGCGGAGCAGGGATTTTCTTTATCACACCATAGGGCGCTCCATTGCCCTTATCATTCAAACTAGACTTTTCATGCACAAACAACAATACAGAATATGAAGCATTAATCCTGGGACTTCAAACAATCGTAGCAATGGGAATTAAAAGATTGAATATCTTTGGTGACTCCTTGCTCATAGTAAACTAGGTCAAAGGACTCTTCCAATGCAGGTGCCCACTCCTGAAGACTTACAAGGAACTTGTTAACAATTACTTAGCCCGGTTGGAATGGTACGACATCGAGGCAATTCCTTGTACATCGAATAGATTTGTAGACACTATGGCCTCTTTGGGATCCCTAATCCCTTAGAATCTATCTACTAATTTTACAACCATTCATGTGAAAGTGCTTTCGCACTCAGCAATACACTGTGAAGCTTTTGACAATCAAGAATTAGTCAACATGATCAACATCGAACCAAATCAGGATTGGTCCTTCACAGCCAAAATTTTCTTGCAAACAACACCTTGGGGATCGTTGATCTCCCAAGGACCCATAAAGTGTGGTGCGACCATATACCATAGAGTTGTTCCTCAATCCGTGTTCACTACCTCAAAAATTCAAGAAGAGCAAGTTGTCTATTCAATAGAGGTTGTGGCCTATCAAGATTGGCTTTCCCAACTGCGAGACTTCTTGAAGCTCAGAATAATACCTCAAGGTTTATTGCATACTGAAAGGTGAACATTTAAATAGAGAGCAATAAGATACATTTTGCTAGGAGAAATCCTCTACAGACAAGGATATGATGGAGTATTGCTCCATTGTCTTGAGCCCCAGGAAACATCTTGGGTAGTTTCACAAGCTTATGACGAAACATGTGGAGTCCATTTCAGTGGCATGGCCATCATTAAGCGCATATTGAGAATGGGTTACTATTTGCCCATAATGGAAAAGGATTGTTGCGAGTATGTCAAGAAATGTAGTAAGTGCCAGCATCATGCAAATCTAACGCACTTACCATCGCAAGCTTTGCAGCCCATCCAGGCAGCATGGACATTCTCGCAATGGGAACTAGACTTGATTGGGAAGATCTCACCCCCGTTCTCATGTCGACATACATTCATCATAATAGCCACATAATACTTTACTAAATGGGTAGAAGCAATCCCCTTAACATCAACAACTGGACCAAGGATTGGAAAGTTTATACTCTATAATATCATAAGTCATTTTGGAGTCCCTTCTAAGATAATATCAGATAATGGGCCATATTTTAAGAACAAAAATGTGCATGATTTAATGAACAAATATCATATTCAGCATAGTTTTTCAACGCCTTATTATCCGTAAGCAAACGGGCAAGCAGAAGCCTCAAACAAAATAATAGTCTCCATTTTGAGGAAGACAAGTGCAAGAAAATCACAAGGATTGGCACATGCAATTGCCTCTTGCACTATGGGCATACAGGACTAGTATATGGATGCCCACTAGGGCAACATCATTTTTACTAGTATATGGCACTGAAGCCATCATGCCTCTAGAGTTGGAAATCTTGACTCTACGCATAGCACTAAAAGACTTCATAGATGATGAAGCTGTGCGACAAGGCCACCTTGATCAATTGATGCTTCTTTATGAACATTGAGTCAATGCTTTAGAGCATCTCCATGTTTACCAAGATCGCCTTGCGCGAGCTTACAATAGTAAAGTCCACCTAAGGGAATTCAAGGTTGGAGATCTAATGCTCAAAGAAAACCAACAAAATTCAAATCTGCCACCGCATCTGCGAGATAAGTTCGCAGTAAACTTGATAGGTCTATACATGATTTCACAGAGAGTTAGGCCTGGAGCATATTGCCTTATATCATTAGATGGTGTTGAAGAGTCTGAACCTCTCAATATCATTCACTTAAAGGCATTTTACACATAAAAACACAACATTCAAATATGTCAAAAACACAAAAACATTCAAATATGTCAAAAATAAAAAAAATTCAAATATGTCAAAAACAAAAACAAATCATAAAAACATAAAATTCAAAAATTCAAATCAAAGGCTCCAAGGGTAACTCAAGCCGCTTGGTCAAAATTCAAATCAAAGGCTCCAAGGGTAATTCAAGCCGCTTGGTCAAAAATCAAATCAAAGGCTCCAAGGGTAATTCATACTACTTGGTCAAACAATCATCAAAGGCTCCAAGGGTAGTTCACACCGCTTGGTCAAACATCAAATCAAAGGATCCAAGGGTAGTTCACACCGCTTGGTCAAACATCAAATAAAAAAGGCTCCAAGGGTAATTCACACCGCTTGGTCAAAAATCAAATAAAAAAATCTCCAAGGGTAATTCAAAACCGCTTGGTCAAAATCAATAACAAAAGCCCCAAAGGCATAATAAGCCCTTTGGTCAAATTAATCAAAAATACAAAAACAATTGCACTTCACATTTTGCATCCACATCATTGCATTGCATTTTCACATACATTACAAGATATGTCATGAGAGTCTTAAAAATGATACCACAATTTTTCGCATAAGTCATTCATATCCATACCTCCATCAACATGTGTGTAATTGTGTTTTTTAACACAACCATTATTTGTTGCTATACATAATTACTAAGGCTTTTCGGCTAGTCAACCAAATCTAGTAATCTTATCAACTTTTGAGGAAAACAACTTTAATTAGTAGAAAAAAAGGCCTAGTTGTGATAAATCCTTGGATATTCAAGATCCCATCACTAATTGAAACACTAAAATCCTAGCTGGTACAAGGAAAAGATGAAAGTTGTAAAGCGGTCTAGGTTACCTTAAGCGAAAAGGATTATCCTTGCTTATCCCCCTATGCAACCGGTTTAAAGGTGCTGAGAATTGGCAAAAGGACATGCTTTACCCTATCAAAATCCCTTACTTAAATCAAAATAATCAAAATCCCATAGCAAAAGTACAAATTAAAAAGGCCAAGCATATAGTCTAGATTTCAAAAGCAAAAATCCAATACAATCATATATTCAAATTACAAAAAAATCAAACTCAAGAAAAAATAAAAAATATACAGTGATTTTCATCACGAGCAAAATAAATAGCGATTATCATCACTACAAATAAATTCCCACTCAAAGAAAAAAATTAAATAAAAAAATAAACAATGATTTTCATCACTACATATGAGCAAATATCCAAAGCCAAAAAGAATCCAAAAAGAAGGGAATAAAGCTTGAATCCCTTGAATTCTCAGCATTGTACAAAACTGGAAGGAGAAATCTTTATGCATGACCATATATCTATTACAATTGCTTCATGCATTTGTGTAGACCAATGTTTGAATGTGGATGAGCTAGCTTAGGTAACCAAATATTGCCTAGTGGTATAGTCCAACTAAGTCCAACATAAGGATGAGAAGAACACTTGAGGATCCCTGATCTTAGCAATGGGCTAAAAGAATCCTGCCTGACATCAGAGGAAATGCTTGTATACAATCACATGCACACACAAAGATCATAAAAAACCAGGTCCATGGTAAAATCCTTACTTTTCAAAAGTCTAAGTGGTAAGTAGACAATTGTTGATAGGGGAACTAGAGTGTTTGAATCTCTAGAAAGCCCTAAAAATTCTTACATAGCAACAAATCATAACATCATTCACACTATCACTTTCTTTATAAGATTATATAAATTAGGGAGTATCAACATAGTAGAAATATACCGCATATATATTAGAAAAAGTATATAGACAACCACTGACTACTTTATATCTTTTAATTTACAGAAACTTATTAAGAAGATACATTACACACCATTACATCTCATATATGAATACTTAATCAATTCTTAGGATATAAGTGATTATTTAAATTCATGATTATTTTACACACCATTACATCTCATATATGAATACTTAATCAATTCTTAGGATAGAAGTGATTATTTAAATTCATGATTATTTTAAACTTTCTGTGGTATCACCCATTAAGATTGTCAATGTCATATGCATTCTCTATGTTTTTAATGATTAGAGCATACAGGTTCATTTATACCATTCCATCACATAAGTTAGGTGCATATAATTAAAGCAAAGATTAAACATGCATTTAACAATAACATTTGCATCCACAAAAACAAGTCATTAATCATCCATAAACCACATCATAAAACATACAGGCAATATCCATTTGCATACTATAAATTCATCATTCATCATCAAAATACATTGCATCATATCATCAAATCATATAAGCATCTACACATCCATCTAAGCATCTTCAAATATCATCTATCATCTAGCATATTCATCAAATCATCATAATACCATCATCACATCATATCATAAAACAAAATAATAACAAAAACATAAAGCAATAAACGATACACATAATGAGTCACAAAAGGTAAATCTATCATAAAAATATGTGTGTCAATTCCAATGGATATACAAAAATGCCCATGGGCTATAGTCATGTAGGTTAGTCGACCTAAAAAATGGATCAAGAACCAAGTAGAACATCAATCTAGTGTCGGGCCTGAGCCCCTTGCATCACCTCCTCCAGTGCCACCTCCCCCTGTGGCGGTGTTGCGAGTCGAGTGATGTGAGCCTGTAGGTCTCTCTATCCAAGTCTGGGTCTCTGGATAGGATGGGTAGAAGAATGCCTCGAGGTAGAGTGCCCACTGACCTGCGAACTGTCTGCATCTACTGGATCCTTAGGGACAATCCCATGCCTCCTTAGCTGCATCTAAAGGAGGGTAACATTATCCGTAAGACCTCAGATTCGAGCCTCATGCTCATCCAAAAAGGAGTGAAGCCATCCCATGTATGCCCTTGAGCCTGCTGCTGGAACCTCCTATGGTGTAGAAGCAGGAACAACAAACTGCATCCTGACATCGCCACCCCCGATAGTATCCTATAGAGCCTATGTCTGTGCTGTGAGCTGCTCAATCATAGCATCTCGTCATTGTACCTAGATCTTAGTAGCCTGGAGCTCAGCCTCAACCTCGTGCAACTATGCTCTTAGAGGAGAGTCTCTCTCCTTGGTCTCTAACTCCTCCTCCTCCTTAGGAACATCATGATCCTTTGCTACCACCTACTCTATCGACTGGCCCCATACCTTAGTCCTAGCTCGACCCCTACGTCCTGTCGGATCTACGCCATCACCCCTATCATCATCCTCGTGCCCTAGGCTACCGATGCCATGCCACATACGATCACCCCACCACTGAGAGTAGGCCTCTGTAACTCCCCCAACCACTGTAGGGTCTACGACTAAGGTATCATCCTCATATGCAAGCTCCGTGACCTATCGTGGAGGTAGGTCCCTCTCTGCTGTGAGGCGCCTATACAAGAATGGTACCAAGGGCACATCCTACTACAATTCATACTGACAAAGAATCCAAGAGTAGAAGAAATACTCTTAGATGGAAATATTACGGTCAATGATCCATCGCTCATGCCATGTCCTAGTAGTAAAACTAGCTAGATCATCCCAAATCAGATACTCATAATACAACCACCACACGACATCTTTGGCCAATAGTCTGGTAAAAGCCTTAGTGTAGTGGGACAACTACCTTGCAAAAGTGTGGCTCTTACGCTCCTCATGCTCATGAGCCCATCTCGCAGCATAGCACTGTGTCCGAGCCTCAATAGATGTAATCTCAACTAGGAGCCCCTTAGGACGATCTACCTTAATGTGCTCCCATCCCCAAACCTATAAGAGCAAACTACAAGCAATGCTGATGCATCCCTGCCAATGGATGTGGTACAACTCATTGTAGCATTAAGCCAATAGCGATATACCCCATGCATAGATGATAGGCTCCTCGCTCTTTAATAAGTCTTGCACCATCGCCAGGAGGCTCCAAGGGAACCTCAAACCCGATCAATCCGGGACAAGAACATTGTTGATCACCATTAGCAACACAACATACCTCATTGTGAAAACATGAGCATCATACCAAGTCTTGATAGATACTCCCCTGGACCCAGTCTCCCGGAGAGCCTGTGCAAAACGTGCCCCAAACACCCTATCATAGACAACCACCTGATCATTAGTGGCCGATGAAACAATGGGCACCCCATCGAACGAGATTCGAAATATCCTGTACACGTCGTCCGGTGTGATAGTCATCTCTCCAGGTGGAAGGTGGAAGGTGTTGGTCCGTGGGTCCCAACGGTGGGTTAAAGCCGTAAGATAAGCCTGGTCGGCCATAATGTGGGGTAACCTGATAACATAATGTAGTCCACGGGCCTTAAACCACTCCCAGTCAATGTCATCAAATCTAGGAAACAAGTCCAGCAAGAGCTTCGGGTCTCAAGCCCGAGTAGTGAGGATCTAAATAAAGCAAAAGAAAACAAAACATAACTATAATGCATCTAAGGCATAATTCACAATAAAGATAAAAATGTTGCAAAAGAGTATGAGTTACTCTAAATATAAGCAAAAGAAGCATAAATTGCACCTAAGCAAAGAAAAAATTCACAAAAAATCATAAAATTAATACACAAAATGTAAAAACAAGGCTCAAGCTTTAGCCGCTGTCACCTACAGTGGCTGAAACCTGGCCGTTGGAGGTAGCATCAGCCAAGGCCCAATGGTCAAATTTTTTATCATTGGGATTCAAGCTTGGCCACTCTAAGCGACATCGGCTCAGAGCTGGCCGCTTTGAACGACAACGATCAAGATACGACATGACAAACCCGTGAACCCTTGGCCAAAAAATAATAAAAAAAATAATTACAATCGACAAAATAGCTTAAGCAAAGCAAAAAAAGGAAGGGAAAGCAAACAAATTGGAAAACAAATCCCCTACCCAAGCATCAAAACTAAGCTAAGTTTGAGAATGCCCAAAATGGCGATAGCAGGGGAATAATGGAATTTTTTTCAAAAACCCTAGGCTAAAGCCACTGACAGATTGCAAATTTTGGGACCAATCCATTGCGACAAAAAGGAACCTAAGCCTAATTACGAAGTTTATTCGTTGCCAGCAGGTTTAGTGATTTTCATTTTGCTCATTTCTTAGTGGAGTTCAATTTTACTTAAGCAAAGAAAAGAGAGCTAGGATTTTGAAGAGAAATACCCAAGAAGCTCTGGCTCCTCCAGCAGCTGATGTCTCGCCTTGTGCAGCCATGTCCTCAGCACCAGCAAGTTTCAAAGTCGCAACCATCACCGTTGCACTAGAGCTTTGAAAAAGTAATATTCAACAATGAAAATAACAGGTCAAAACCCTAGAATTACAAGTTTTATATTTCCTTAATTATGCCTTGGTCGCTACTAACGTCAGTGGCCCGAGCTTCTTGGCCACTCAAGGTGATAGCGGACACATGAAAGAAATCAGAGGTCACCGGACCTGACAGCGACTAAGCCCATATATCAAAATTAAGCAGAAATGAGGGAATAAAAAAACAACAAATAATCACACTTTGATGGTTTAGGATCATCAGAATGTTCAAAAATAAAATCACAATCTCAAGCAGGCCTCATATCTAGTTACCTACTCTATCCACTCGACGATTGTAGCGATTTGCACTCCATGTATTTTGGTGAGATGAGTAGGCAACCATAAGGCCACTTGGGGCAAAAGCAACTCATTTTGGAATTACGATATGTCACCCTTCAAACCCGAAGAAGATCAAGATGGTCAGACTGCTCCACGAGTACGAAGGGGTCATTCTAATTCCCCTATGACATCAAAAACATTAAGTCAAAGTGATACAATCTAAACATAAACAAAATCACTCATCCTAACTCCCTAAGAAGGCTATTGACAGCCAGACCGCTCCTCGGGATAGGTATGTATGATTATCATAAGCAATTAGAGTCACACTTCGATGTGGGATTGCCCATTAAAAGCAACAAATGCTAGAAAGGAACCATATTAGTCATATTTGTCAAGCAACTTGTCGCTTCATTTATTGTCATTTCTTCACCAATCCATTGTGTGAAGAAGTAGTTCAAAACTTCAACATAATCATAATCAAAATCAACAAAATATCACTTGATTGTAGCAAAATCGTGTTCATCCTTCGAATCATTGCATACAAAAATCACAAATTTCCTTGTTTGCTTGGAATGTAAGCAGACATGACATCTTCAATTGTAGCTCTCCTACCGGTTGGAATTGTTGTAGCAGCTGAAGCTACCCGATTGAGTTTGAGGAATGAGTGCAATTTAACATGCAAAAGCCACTAGGATAAGTCCTCTGAACATTGAGGCAATGATTCAAGGGATGCATGCCATCTTGCATGATTGGGCCATTCGACATTGATCAAACCATTGATCACCATACACCCTACTAACGGATCAATTTACATTTTTGCTCAACATTGTGTTTTCCACACAGTGCATCACAAAAAGGGGTATCTGTAGACACCTAAATCGTGTCATGCTTAGGGGAGCTACTTACATAGACACACTCAAAATATCATAAGACATAATATTGGACTTTCCAAGCACCAAAAGTGGTTCTCACCACTCATTTGGGGCCTTTTCAAGCCATCCAAGCTTGGCCGCTCAAGCCATCTAGCTGCTCAAGCCTAGAGTGGCTAGACCTTAGCCACTTTAGACGACAGTGAACAGATCATAGCCATTGCAGACAACAGTGGCTAAGCCATAAGAAGTCTTTTACTGACAAACAAGCCCAATCTCAGGCGAAAGTGGCAGTCTGCATGCACTAAAGGTGAGCGGGAGTGACTTTGCATTCCTTTTCACGACCAATTCACATAGGAGACACGAGTTTGCATTTAGACTTAAGTTAACTGACCTTCAAGCATAAAAAAAGGACAAAATATTCTCCTGCTAATGAACAGTTCACATAGAAGACTCAAGTGGGCAGTTAGATTTTAGTTAATCGACCTTCAAGTATAGACAATAGACAAGGGCTTCTCATGCTAACTTGCACTACGCATGAGAAATTCATTTCTAGGGCTTGGACATAGACCTAGGGTTTCACACTATAAAAGGTGTAAACCTAAGAGAACCAAAAAAAAAGAGACACATGATCGATATATGACATATAGAGACCCGAATCACATATAAGAGATTATTTCGGAGAGAGAGTTCTCTTTGGGATCACGTGTGCGACGAAGCTTTGACAAATCAAGGGGCATAACACCTACTTTCTTCAACATCATACCATAGTATTTGATCCATAGCTTTAGGGCAAGGAGAGCAAGGTTTTATTTAGCGGCCGTTGTCTTGGAAAGTAGCCCGCAGGCTTAGCTTAAATAGACATAGCATATTTTATCTTGTTTTCTTATATCATTAGCTTAGATTTACTTGATTCCATGGTATTGTTTATCATATTTTTGTTACATGCTCTGATTACTAGCAACCTTATCTGGGGAGGCAATCTTGGACAACTAAACATGTATTGTTGTTTGAATTGCATACAGGGCCACAGGTTCATGAGACGTAATCCACAACATACGATAGCAAGAGAATCCGTATGGGAGACATACCTGGAGAAGGAGGCATCTGTAAGCCCTCAGACATTTTTGTGTGCAGAATCGGGAAGCATTTTAGAGTGCACCACCCTTTTGCAAAAGGGGACATCTCTTCATCCACTTGTAAATCATTGTATCAAGATGGGTATCCCTAAGAGGGACCGACATGTAACCGGGGTTCAATATTAATGAAAGATCCATTCTTTGTCATTTCCGTGTTATATATTTTCTCATAATATTTTAGCTTCATTTTTGGTACAGTAATAACATCGCAAGTAGAGTTAAGAGCGGTGCATGTGCCCCGGGGTTGCTACAATAAGGAGTTCAAAACCAATCTAGGTTCTTGAAATTTATAAGCCTTACTATTGAAAATTGAAGCACAACAAAGAGTTGGTAGAAATTTGGAAAACTACATTGGAATTAGTGTCTCGCTCAAAATTAATGAGACATACGGAATATAACTTAAAGTTCTTAAAAATAGAGAAGTTTATCAATTAAAATTACATCAAGATTATCTTTAGCTTTCCATTTATAAAGTACTTTTCTTGAAGTTGAACTTGAGGGAGACAAAAGGGATTCAACTCAAAGAAAACTGAGAAAGCTAAGTATTTAATCAAAGCTATATTATACTCAAAATACTAGGGAGCTAAAAGGAATTCTACATAGATTTTTGACTATTGTTTGGTTATTCTCCAAATATTAGGAAAATAAGTAAATTAGGGAAAAAATGATGCAATGAATGAAGCTAAACAATGTGCATCTATCTCTAATGGCCGATGAGCATCAAAATGGAAGCATTCAAGTAAACATGGAAAAGACACCAAAATGCAAGAAATGAAATAAAAGGAAGTTTCTTTCTATTAATTTGATGGATCAAAACCATGGTTACATAAATTTCCCCTTGAGGGCTATGGATTGATACAATTATTTACAAAATGGTGCCCAAGGATCAAATCCTCAAAGTAACTCGTGTGCACTTCCAATGTCTTTCCTCGTACCCACAATCGAGGTGGGTGGGCCTACGATGTCGCCGCTTGTTTCTTTGATCTTGAGGTCTTATGCTCCTTCCTCATGCACTGTAGGAACCTGCACCTACAAACAAGGAAATCAGAATCATTAAATAGCAAGTGTGTATATTGAAAACATGCAATCCCCATAGGCACTAAAAGACTAGAAAACATGAATATGCAAGATGCCTATCTAAATAAACTCCAAATGACTTGAAATTGTAGATGTATGTAAAATAGATGGTTTTGGGAAGATATTACTAAAAAAAAAACCAAAATTGCATCCGATGATGTGGCGTAATTGCAGTGCACTTTTCCAACCTGTAAAACCCAAAATAAGCAATTTACAACCCTAAACATATCCAAAATGCATGAAACTTGGAAAGAATACATAAAATGAGATTTTAAGACGACCCATGTGGTCAGATTTGCAAAATAAATGATAGATCCCTATGCATCTTCCGATGGACCCTAAAAGCCTATAAAAACTTGAAAATGTGATATCTCACTCAATATAGCTCCAAAATGCATGAAATTTGGACAACATGTTCATATACTAATCTAGAATATGACTAAAAAATAATAGTAAAGAAATCATGCATAGATATATCCTCATACCTTGCAGGGATGGTGGGGACTGTCATAGAATGGGGACCATCCTGGGGTGGGACGACCACCAATTCTACCCCTAATTTATCACCAATTCCTCTGTGAATTGGTCAAAAACCCTCCTATTGGTGTTGTCATCAAATTTTGTGGTGAAATTCACTCAGATGATTCGGTTTTGTAATCATATTGTGCCTCCTAGATCACTCGCAAACCTCCTTCGCTAGGTAGAGATTTCGAGGAAAAAAGGCACAAAAAGGTGAGGGGAAATCTTGGCAGCACTCCGTTGCTATGTCTCAAAACTCCTCTCTATGATTTATGTGGAAAATGGATCCACTTTATAGCCAAAGGAAGCCTTTGGGAAAGAAGGCATGCGAGGGCATGCAGGGCAAGAGGCGCCATTTGTCCAAAATTGAGCATGCATTGGAGGTGGAAGAGAATCTCCCATTTTGGCCTCTCTCATGCAATATGTCATAAGGATTCTGTACCCTCAGGTCTTGCATGCTTGAATAGGTAGGGTAAATGGCAATTTTTGGGTGCCATTTATCCAAATTTGACTTTTTGGGAGTCAAACCTTGTGGCCGTCCCACCCTGGGATGACTGGTTTGCCACTATACCTGGGTGGGATGACCATGACCTGTGACCATCCTAGGGTGGGATGGTCATGCCTATGTGGCCCAAAACCTCCCAAAAGTGGGTTAGAGCCTTCCAAGAGTGGTTAGGACCATTGTAAAACCTCTGAGGGTTGCCCAAGGGGGCCATATGGTGTCAATTAGACCTTGTCTTGGTCGCCTAATCGGATTGACCAGATTTTAGTGTCTACAGATGCCCCTTTTTGAGATGCGTTGTGTGCAGCACAACACTGAGCAAAAATAGATGACTAAAATGTTGAATGATTAGGGTTATTCAATAACCTAACCAAATTTTGATGCCCCAATCATGGAAAGAGCATGCGTTCTTGAATCCTTGCTTCTGATGAGCTAAGGAACTTGCTTCAAGTACAACCTTTCATGTAAGGTTGGCTTGACCTTGGACATTATTCATTCATGAAGAGGCAAAGGCCTATGATCCTTCATGCTTCTAGAATGCCAAGCATTTTTTAATTTGTGCTTGTTTGCTGCCCCAAGCAGGAGCGTGATTGTCTTTGTCAATGATTCGTTGAACGAACACAATTTGCATGATTGAGTGTGTGATTGTTGATTTTGATTATGGAATCTGTTAATTATGACTACCCCCTCAAGTGATGAGTTGTTGAGGGAATGACCAGTGATAAAAGTTATGAGTCACTTGACCCATATGACTTGGTTAGGGTTTCCTTCACTTTTACTCATTGAAACATGGAGTATTTTTGAGAGGATTTTGATGATTTTGTTGATGTTGTATGGAAGAAAGGAGCTGAAAAATTTATTCTCGTGGGGTGGTCCAGCCACAATGGCCTTATTAGGGTGTGAATTAAATACTTTTCCACTTCTCCATGAGCAATTTAGATTCATTTTGATCCCTTGTGAAATTTGACCAAATTTGAGCTATTTTTGGTGGGTTTTGGACCCTTTTTGGTGCATTTTAAGTTGTTTTTGTGCAATTTTTTTATGGTCGTCCTAGGGTGGGATGGTGGCATATTTTATGGCCATCCTAGGGTGGAATGGTCAGCCAAATATGCTCTTATCCCACCCTAGGATGGTCATGGCCCTGAGAGGGTTATTTAAGCCAAAAATGGGTCATTTGGGCTCATTCGTGCATTTGCAACTTTGCAGCTTGAGAGGTGAGGAGGAGAAGAAATATTCTAAGTAGTGGAGTACTACTAAAATCATCCTATAGTCACCATGAGCCAGCGTGCATATTTGTGCGAGATGGGTAAGAATTGAATTTCTTACTACACTATGCTTAAGATTAAAAGTGGAATTATTGCTTATTTTTTATTTTTGATAGAGCACACTAAATTCTTGGTAATTGAACCTAATTAGGGATGCCCTATAATTTTTTATGCTTATTTTTGTATTTTTATGTAATTTTATAGCTTTATTTTGCCATTATTTTGGCTGTTTTTGGTGGCTTGGAAGGCCCAATTTTGCCCAATTTGGGGGTCATCCCTGGGTGGGACGGCCAACCTAAGCTATTTAGGGTCCATCCCTGGGTGGGATGGTCATAAATTTAGGGGTTATCCTTGGGTGGGATGATCATATATTTGGGGGCCATCCCTAGGTGGGATGACCACAAACTGGCTTGAAAAAGGGCCATTTTTTGTCTTTTTTGAGTGTTTTTGAGGCATTTTGAAGCCTATTTGGAGCTTGTTATTGATCGACTTGTCTCTTCTAGGTGGTGAAGAGTCGGTGTCAATTTCTGACCCTCTTTGATACCATGAGAGACTTATTGATAGATGTCTACTGGGAGTGGCTTGATGCCATTGGCCTCAAGCAGGTGATGCGGTTAGAGCCTATGGTGGGCGACCATGCTTACTTGATGACTCTTATTGATCTATGGGACCCATACACCAACACCTTCCACCTACCGATATGGGAGATGATGGTGATGTTAGAGGATATCTATCGGATATTACGCATTCTGATAGAGGGATGATCGATTGAGTCTACTCACCATGATCAGAGAGAGGTAGTTATGGAGAGGTACTTTGGCAGGGCCATGGAGGAGGTGATAGGGGACTCTTCCAATGGAGGCATACTGGTGGTGTATTGGTATGAGGCTAGGGTATTGGGTATGAGGCATGTTCTACTGATGACACTGATCTCTAATATGCTTCTACCAGACTCATCGGGTGCTAGGTTTTCCTAGAACCTTCTGGAGTTAGTGTTTACTCTGGTAGGGTGCACTATGGAGCAACCACTAGTGATGGCATGGGGGATGACACTCCTAGCATAGTTGTATGATGAGTTGTATAAGATCCACTCCTGTGGGTGGAAGGGCTTGGGGTGTAACTTTCTATTGTAGGTTTGGGGATGGTAGCATATAGTGGTGGATAGGCTGTAGGGACTACCATGGATGACACGGGCATAACTAGCAGACTGAGAGATTGGCTATGGGATCCTATGGTAGTGGGCTTGGGAGGTAGGATAGAGTTGATACTAGGTGGGTGATATGGGTCATTATGCCTAGTATTTTGTAGGACTCAGAGTAGTGGATGTACTCTGGAGACCCTACAAGGATTGCCCAACATGGGCTGATGTTGAGGTGCAACTTCACTAAGTGAGGTGAGGGAGATGGTTGGTTGGCCGATACATGATAGAGTGGGAGTTATTTTTGTATGCTCAGGTTATGTGGTAGTTTGAGCTATGATAGGGGTTGCCTAGTGAGCTAGTGGTTTATCGATGTCGTGGGGATGAGAGGACACTGAGGTGGTCGATGGTGGAGGTGGTGGTGAGATCCTATAGTAGACATTCTATATTTGGATGATGTTGGGACTATAGAGGAGTATGACTCCTAGTGGGTGATGTGCTAGTGGTGAGGAGAGGGGACACTAGGGGTGGTCTAGTAGGGGTGGTAGAGGAGGCTCATTAGGAGGCTTCTGATGAGGACCAGGTCAAGGCAGGTGAGTGGCATGGGCTTGGTCACATGGTAGATGAGTAGGTAGACCTCCTGGACTTGGGAGATCAGGGTGACTTTGGGGATGATGACACTGGGGATCAAGGGGTGCAGGTACAATAGGTGGTATAGGATGACATAGAGATTGAGTTATGGGATGAGCTGATCAAGGTTAGGTAGGAGAGAGATCTCCTTCGAATATAGGTACAGGATGCTCAGGTAGAGATAGCAGCTCTATGAGCATAGTTGAGATCTTGGAGCCCTAGGTGGGAGGGATCCAATAGTGAGGATATGGCTAGGTTATGAGCAGAGGTGGCTCAGATCCATTATGTAGTAGAGACCTATCAGGCACAATATCGACAGGGGAGGACCTACACATATGAGCTAGAGAATGAGATAGTGTGCCTTGGTGGGCGCCTACCAGATGATTCAACTGTTAGTGGATCACACCAGAGTTGGTGGAGTGAGACAAGGTAGTTTTCAGATAGGATAGAGACACCTAGATCTATATGGAGGGAAAATAGGGTAGGTGGTAGTAGGTATGGGAGTTCACATCATACTCCAACTGCGGGTGGGAGTGTGAGCCGTAGCACCGGTTCTACGTGACCATGGTGATTGAGGCTCTTGTGACTCTTTTTGTATTTTTGGATGTTTAGTATTGTGAGGTTTGAGGACCCACTTTATTGTAGCCTACGGGTAGTATGATGTATATTTTTACCCCATACATATACATATATATGAGCTATTTTTATGGTTTATCATGTGTTTATTGCTTTATGAGATGTATGCAATGTGTTTATTTGCTTTATGATATGATGATGGATGTCTATCATGTATGCATATGTTGTAATTTGATTTGATTTTATGTACATGCATGGATGTATGATGATATGGATGATGTATTGATCTAGATGATGAAATGTATACTATATGACATACTATGTTAGCACCATAGACTGTATAGAATTCATCAATTCATGTGTAATGTTGTCATGAGACTATGTAATGGATTTGTGAATAATGTAAACTGATATAAATGTGATAAAATGGAATGAATGATAGGATGTTATAGGATGTCTATGAGGTTTTCATGAGACTCAAACACTCTAGTCAATTGGTCAAAAGTTATATACTAACCATGCAAGACTTTTTGACAAGGTATGAATCTGCTAGGATGACCAAGATACTCAATATCCCTGTGTGTGCAAGTGAGTTCATTTTGTGATAAGCATAAGATTACCCTAGTGCCAAATAAGATTAATGCATCCCATCTATATTGAATATCACCCTATGAGTAGCATGATCCTAGGTTTTGTACTTAGTTGGATTAGACCACTAGGTAGTATAGGCTACCAAAAGCTAGCTCATCCACATGCAAACATTGGTCTACACACATATAAAATGCTAATGTGATAGACATATCATCATGCATAAGGATACCACCATTGCCAAGAAGGCTTGATGCCACCAAACCTGTAATGAGGATCACCTAATGGTTTGTCAAATGCTGAGAATTCCAGGGATTCAAGTTCAATACTCCCTTCTTTTCTTTTATTTGATTTCAGGGATATTTGCTCATATGTAGTGATGAAAATCACTATTTATTTTGTATTTTGTTTTCTTTGAGCAAGGGATTTGGGGAGTGGTGATAACCACTATTTATTTTGCTTTTGATTTTTGCTTTTGTGGGATTTTGCTTTTTGATAGTGGTGAAAACCACTATTTATTTTGGGGAATTGGGTAAGGAGGAGCTTGTCCTTTTTTCAATTCTTAGCATTCTTGAACCATTCACACAGGGGGATGAGCAAGATAAAATTTTCACTTAAGGTAACCTAGACCACTTCGTAGGTTTCATATTTCCTTATGCAAAACTTGGATTTATTAGTGTGAAAATGTGTTGGGATTTTGAAGTATACAAGGTATAATCTAAGCAAGACTCTACCTCCTAAAAATTAGGATAGCTTTCTACAAAATCTGAAAAGAAAACTAGAGATGGTTGAGTGACCAAAAACCCTAATGACATTCTAGAAAAAATGGCTAGGTGAAGGGAATGGACACAAATATGAAAAGTGGGAAATGTAGGTGGAAATGATAAGTGAAATATGAAATGATGTGAATGATGACTTGAACAACATTGATTTTGAATGATGACTAGTGTATAGTCTTAGTGCTAGACATGTATGAGCAACTCTAAAATACAAAGTGCAATGATGAGTATGCCTAATGCAAGTGATTATAAAATGCAATGGTATGCAATTTGATGAAATGCAATATTTTTGTATTTTTGATGTTTTGATGATGTTTTTGAATTTTTTTATTGATATATATGTATGTACATGTGACCAATGGGCTTATTGGGGGCCATTGGGGCATTTGGGGTGACCAAAGGGCTTATGGATGCCTTTGGGGTTTTTGGGGTGACCTAGATGGTCATAGACCACCTAGGAGCATTTTGGGTTGACCAAGCAGGTATGTAGATACCCTTGGAGCATTTTGGGGTGACCTAGATGGTCATAGACCACCTAGGAGCATTTTGGGTTGACCAAGCAGTTTGTAGATACCCTTGGAGCATTTTTGGGTGACCTAGATGGTCATAGACCACCTAGGAGCATTTTGGGTTGACCAAGCGGTTTGTAGACACCCTTGGAGTATTTTGGGGTGACCTAGATGGTCATAGACCACCTAGGAGCATTTTGGGTTGACCAAGTGGTATGTAGACACCCTTGGAGCATTTTGGGGTGACCTAGATGGTCATAGACCACCTAGGAGATTTTGGGTTGACCAAGTAGTTTATAGATACCCTTGGAGCATTTTGGGGTGACCTAGATGGTCATAGACTACCTAGGAGTATTTTGGGTTGACCAAGAGGTATAGATCCTTGGAGCATTTTTGGGTGACCTAGATGGTCATAGACTACCTAGGAGTATTTTGGGTTGACCAAGTGGTATGTAGATACCCTTGGAGCATTTTGGGGTGACCTAGATGGTCATAGACTACCTAGGAGTATTTTGGGTTGACCAAGTAGGTTTAGATACCCTTGGAGCATTTTGGGGTGACCTAGATGGTCATAGATACCTAGGTGGGTTGAAAGTGGTAGATACCTTGAGCTTTTTGGGTGACCTAGATGTCATAGACCACCTAGGAGATTTGGGTTGACCAAGTTGGTAGGTAGATACCCTTGGAGCATTTTGGGGTGACCTAGATGGTCATAGACTACCTAGGAGTATTTTGGGTTGACCAAGTAGGTTGTAGATACCCTTGGAGCATTTTGGGGTGACCTAGATGGTCATAGACCACCTAGGAGAATTTTGGGTTGACCAAGCGGTATGTAGATACCCTTGGAGCATTTTGGGGTGACCTAGATGGTCATAGACTACCTAGGAGCATTTTGGGTTGACCAAGTGGGTTGTAGATACCCTTGGAGCATTTTGGGGTGACCTAGATGGTCATAGACCACCTAGGAGTATTTGGGTTGACCAAGCAGGTTTGTAGACACCCTTGGAGCATTTTGGGGTGACCTAGATGGTCATAGACCACCTAGGAGCATTTTGGGTTGACCAAGCAGGTTGTAGATACCCTTGGAGCATTTTGGGGTGACCTAGATGGTCATAGACTACCTAGGGGTTTTGGGTTGACCAAGTGGTATGTAGATACCCTTGGAGCATTTTGGGGTGACCTAGATGGTCATAGACTACCTAGGAGTATTTTGGGTTGACCAAGTGGGTTGTAGATACCCTTGGAGCATTTTGGGGTGACCTAGATGGTCATAGACTACCTAGGAGTATTTTGGGTTGACCAAGTGGGTTGTAGACACCCTTGGAGCATTTTGGGGTGACCTAGATGGTCATAGACCACCTAGGAGTTTTTGGGTTGACCAAGCGGTATGTAGATACCCTTGGAGCATTTTGGGGTGACCTAGATGGTCATAGACCACCTAGGAGTATTTTGGGTTGACCAAGTGGTTTGTAGACACCCTTGGAGCATTTTGGGGTGACCTAGATGGTCATAGATCACCTAGGAGCATTTTGGGTTGACCAAGTGGTTTGTAGATACCCTTGGAGCATTTTGGGGTGACCTAGATGGTCATAGACCACCTAGGGATATTTTGGGTTGACCAAGTGGTTTGTAGACACCCTTGGAGCATTTTGGGGTGGGCCACAACACTCTAGGCATGGAAAGGCTATAGATGAAGGATGTTCAAGGGTTCAAGATCCTCGATTCCTTCAAGGGAGGCTAGGCGGTAAGTTTTGGGTCTGATCTGACTAGTGATGACAAAAGGACCTAACCAGTTTATCGTAAACTTGTCCCGTAGATGGGGTGAAAAATTAGAATTTTGTTGGTTCTCTTTCAGAATGAGGTCACCAACTTGAAAGTCTCTAGGATGGACTTTCATATTGTAGGCTCTCTTAAGTCACTCTTGATAAATGTGTAGGTGCTCAAGAGCATTGACACGTCATTCATCAAGCAATGTAAGTTGATCTAGGTGAGCCTACTACACGGTGTCATCATCGATGAACTCCTGCATGGATATGCATAGTGATGGGATTTCTAGCTCTAGAGGCATGACTACCTCGGCTCCATACACTAGCAAAAATGAGTTGCCCCAGTGGGCATCCGAATGCTAGTGCGGTAGGCCCATAGAGCAAGGGGTATTTGCATGTGCCAATCGGTGTGATTTTCTTTAACTATTTTCTTCAGAATGGCAATCAATATTTTGTTTGATGCCTCTACTTGCCCATTTTCTTGTGGATAATAGGGCATCAAAAAGTTGTGCTGGATATTATACTTTACTATCAAAGCATGCACATATTTATTCTTGAATGATGTCCCATTATCAAAAATGATCTTGGATGGAATACCAAAATGACAAATGATATTATGCAATATGAACTCCATTATGTGGGGTCCTATCATAGTGGTAAGGGGAATTGCTTCCACCCATTTTGTGAAATACTCAGTAGCCATAATGATAAATGTGTGATGGCTCAAGGAGGTAGGTGAGATTTTCCTAATTAAATCCAACCCCCATTGCGAGAATGACCAAGCCGATTGAATCGATTGTAAGGCTTGAGAAGGTACATGTGTCAAGTTAGCATGGTGTTGACACTTTATACACTTCTTAACATATGCACAACAATATCACTCTAAAATTGGCCAATAATAGCCCATGCAAAGAATGCACTTAGTGATGGCCATGCCACTAAAATGGCCACCATAAGTACCATCATGTGCTTGGGCCATTGCCCAAACTAACTCTTGATGCTCTAAGCAATGAAGGAGGATACCTTCATAGCCTCGATGATACAAAATATCTCCGAGCAAGACATATTTTTCCACCTTTCATTTAAATATCCTTTTGGCAATGTGTGACAACCCAGGAGGGAGATTACCAAGCTTTAGGTACTCCCTAATTTGTGTGGACCAGTCCTATTGTGAGGAAGCCTCAATTGCATGAATTTCTTGCCCTCTTGAAGTTCATCTCGAGTGAATGTTGATTGGGAAAGAACTTGTAAGAATAGCATTGTACTACTATCAAAAGGGGTTTGAGGGAACAAAGTCCCCCAAGCAGCATGATTCAAGCACTCATGAATTTGTGAGAACCTCTCTTGATGAGGTTCAATCTGAATCAAGTGGACTTCTGGTATGGCTTGAGTGTTCTCATGCTCAACCATAGATTGTGATAGCATTTTGACCTGAATGGTTGTCATATCATCAATAGGGTTCTATGGGATCAAGGACCCTAGGGAGGCCATTGTATCCACAAAATGATTAGATGATCGAGGGAGTGCCTCGATGTCATACCATTCAAAATTTTCTAGGAGTTTATCCACAAGGGCTTTATAGGCTTGTAGAACTAGACACTTGCATTGGAAAATCCCTTTGACCTAGTTTACAATGAGCAAGGAGTCACCAAAAATGTTGAGCTTGGTTATTTTCATGGCGATAGTCATTTGAAGACCTATGAGCAAGGCTTCATACTCGACATTGTTGTTAGTACATGGGAAATCAAGTTTGAAAGATAGGGGTATGGGAGCCCCTTGAGGTGTGAAAAACATGATCCCTATGCCACCCCCTTGCTCACACTTGGAGCCATCAAAGAATAGAGTCATATCGGCCTGTGACTCAAGCTCATCAGAATCAAGTGATTCTGATATTTGGAAGACTCCATCATCGGGAAGCTCCATGCTAAGAGGTTGATCATCCTAGAGAGGAGCCTCTATGAGTTGATCGATGATGACCTGACCCTTAATTGATTTTTTTCTAATAAATTCTAGATCAAACTCCATCAACAACATGATCCATTTCATCGTGCGACTATTGTGATAAGTATGACTCATCATGTATCACAATGGATTCTCTTTTGATACAACATACATGGTATGACTAAGCATGTAATGGCATAGCTTCTTGGTGGTAAAAACCACCACTAGGCATAACTTCTCAATGTATGCATACTTGATTTCATAGCTGACCAAGGTGCGGCTAAGATAGTAAGTAGCCTGTTCCTTATGCAATTCATTGTTCTAGGCTAACATGGCACCCAATGCAATCTCAGTGGCTGAGATGTATAAGCGGAATGACACTCCTGGTCTAGGTGGAGCCAATACTAGTGGTGAAGCTAGATATTGCTTTATTGCATCAAAGGTAGCTTGACACTCATCATCCCAATGGAATGCGACCCCCTTGTGCAATAACTTGTTCATGGATCGACATTTGTCCAACAATTGTGCTATGAAGCGTTTGATGGATGCGACCTTACCCTGCAAGCTTCGAAGCTGCTTAATGGTAGTTGGGGGAGGCATCTCAAGGATTACCTTGACCTTGTTGGGGTCCACTTCAATGCCTCATTTAGAGACTATAAATCCCAAGAGCTTTCTAGATGTGATATCAAAGATGCACTTCTTGGGGTTCAATCTCACGTTATGCTCAATAAGGCGATTGAGGACTTTGCGCAAGACATCGAGATGCTCATGGCATAATAAGGATTTGGCTAGTAAGTCATCCATGTAATATTCCAAAATATTATGCATGTAATCATGGAAGATGTATGTCATGGCACGTTGGTAGGTAGCATTAATATTTTTAAGGCCAAAAGGCATGACCTTATAGCAAAATGTTCCCCAAGGCATTGTAAATGTCATTTTGAGTTGGTCTTCTAGATTGATACAAATCTGATTGTACCCAGAGAAACCATCCATGAGGGATAACATTTCATGGCCCACTATGGCATCTACCAGGGTATCGATGCTCGAAAAGGAAAAATCATCCTTAGGACTCACTTTGTTCAAGTCTCAAAAGTTGGTGCAAATGCGAATCCTCCCATCAAGCTTCTTGATGGGAACCATGTTGGACAACCATGGTGGATAGTCTATATAAATGATAAACTTGGCATCCAACAACTTTTGTAGCTCATATTTGACCATTAAGGCTATTTTCGGATGCATCTTTCTCAGCTTTTGCTTAACCGACTTGGCCTTGGGGTCAAGCATCATATTGTGGGTGACTAGATTTGGATCCAGTCCCGACATGTCTTTGTAGGACCATGCAAAAGCCTCCTTCTTCTCTGTGAGAAGGGCTATGTAATCAGCTTGCTCTTCGAGGGATAGGCTTTCCCCTAACTTGATATATTGAGGATTCTTAGGATCTGAGCTGATATCTTTGTCAATCATTGGCTCGATTGACATATGTGACCCCTCCTCCAACTGGTGGGGAGTAGGGATCAGGTGAATGTCATCTACTAGGTTTAGATCAGCAATTGGAACCTCGGGTTCCTCCTCAGCATGGAAGACATCATGAGTAGGCCTTGGAGAGAAATGAAATGGTTGTAGCATCTCATCACAAGGCCAGTACTTAGAAGGTGATGGGGAGAATCTCCTCGATCAAAGTCAATTGCCCCCAAGTCGAGGTGCAATGGCTTCAATGGGTTATTCAGATCTCATAGGGGCTCAAAAGGTCTATGGAAATCATGTTTATGGATGGATGATTTCCCCTAGGTGGTTGATGGTGTCTATGGACATCAAGATGTCACAAGACTTCTGGAGGTGGTTGTGGTGGAGGCTGAATGACCGAAGGTGGTCGGTGTGGCTATGGGTGAGCTTGCTCCTCTAAAGGTAGAAGTTGTCACCAGATGGGATCATGTAATGGGAACATGCATAAATAGAACTCATCCTCATCATCCACAGGGATGATCCATGTGTATTCTCCATCAGAGCTAGCAGATTCAATCGGTGCTACTCCATAGTCTGACTCATCATCGGATGTCCACTCATAAGGGGACCCTAGATCTTCTTCCTCACTATCATGGGGAAGAGTGTGTAAACCTTCACCTCTCTCGTAAGATTGGATGACATCGCGAGGTGGGTCGTCATCTCCTAAGGGTGTAGGGAAGTAGTCCCCTAGTGAGTAGACTTGATTGGGGTTGGCATAAGGATCATGTGCAAGCTCATCCCTAAAGTTTAGAGTCATGCACTCTAAGCTATCTATGAGGACATCTAGGGGCACATGCTTGTTGTGTCCCAAACTAGACTTGTCATAAGGCATTTGATACTATGGCTGGTAAGGAACTCGGGTGCCTTGCTCATACAAGCCCAACCCATAACCATGCCAATTACAGAGATGAAGATACTTCATGGCAAATTCAGGGTTGGACATGTAGTTGATGTCCTCAAAAAGGGCTCTTCATCCTCTTCCTACTGTTGATAAGGCTCGATGCCATAGTCAAGGCCCCCATAGATGAAATTCTTTTGATTAGGGGGAAGACCAAGAGGCATGATAGTGCCTATGGGAAGACGAGGTCGACCCATGTCTCGCACCGACTCTATAGTAGGAGTAGTTATGACATTCCTAACCATGTACTCTCCCAAATCGGTGGAAGCTAGGTGCACTATGACCTATGGCTATGGAGAAGGAGAGGATGGGAGTGAGGCTTGAATTGATTCAATATTTGCCTCATGTGGTAGCTCCTCATCTACTTGGCTAGGGATCTCCTCTGTGGAGATGGTGGATATGGTTGGATGGACCTCATCAATAGGCTGCTTCCCCATGTTCCTAGGCAAAGGATCCATAGATAATGGAGGCATTTTGAGGGGTGCTAATGATGAGGATGGTATGGCATGAGATGATGATGGATCACTTGAAAGTGATGGTGATGGAGTCAGACCTTGGCTGGATTTATTCGATTGAAAATCTAGATGGGTTGATGGTAAGGTTGACTCAGGGATCTGCTGCACCATATTGCAATACTTGAAAGGCTCTAGGTCTATAGAGACGACATGAACTTACCCTTCATAAGTGTACTTGAGGCACTAGTGAGCAATGGAAGGGACACACTTCATGTCCCTGATCCATGGTCTACCTAGCAAGATATTATATGCCATCTCACCCTCCAAGATGTGGCATAATGTCGGTATGGTCTTTTGCCCTACCTGGATAGGTAGGATGATCGTACCAACTATTGAGCATATGGCATCATTGAATGCTCGAAGGGTGTAGGTAGATGCGATAATATGGGATGTTGGGAGCTTCAGATGCTTGAGAGCTATTGTAGTGATGATGTTGCTAGAAGACCCAGTGTCTACCAACACTCTCTTGTATGGTGTTCCATTTACACATGCGACAATGTGCAAGGGAGGATCCACCATATCATTTGGAACTAGTTTAAGTTCATCTTCTCGAAAGGTAATCATCGGTTTCTATGCATTGTCGCACATGCCCCACAAAATTGTTGAAGGAGTTAGACTCCTAGGGCTGTAGCTCTATCGCCTTAAGGATCTCCATTAAATCTTCTCTATGAGGTGGTGATTGTTGAATGAGCTCATAGATGGAGAGTCAAGTAGATGTCATTCTCAGGCTCTGAGCGAGCTTGCTCTTAATTGTGACCATAGGCCTAGGTGGGAGGCTCGACACTAGAGGTGGTAGAGGCTATGATGTCGAAGGAACATCACTTTGAGCCATAGGTGGTGTGACTGGACTTGGGTACCACCTATTCCTCATTACAATGTTGATCATGCTAACATACCCTTGCTTAGGGGGGCATGATGAACCTCATTTACCTAGGGCACTGGCTTGGCCTACTTTGCATGGGTAGGCAATGGGTCTTTAAACACCTCCATCTATTGGTTGTTTGGTGTGATAGGGTTGTCTACTTGAAGGGCATTCCTATCGATCATGTCTTGCACCAAATGCTTGAACTTATAGCACATTTGCATGTCATGCCCATTTTGCCTATGAAATTTGCAATATAGGTCTTCTCGGTACCCTTTGGGCTTCGGTGCATTTGGGTCGATAGGTCGACTCTCAAGCAGATTGATCGAATTAGCCGCTAAGAGGTGCTCAAAAAATGAGTCCATAGACTCTGCAATGGGCATGAACTATCACTTGGGGTGATGCTATTGATTTTTCCCTTGACTATTCTGGTTGTCCTTGTTATAGTTCCCAGGTGTGGCCTGATAATTAGGCTTTTGAGGTAGTGCGGGTTATGCTGGCCCTGGGATACTAATGGCAACCTGATTCACTATTGCTAGCTTAGGCTGTATTAGGGTATTCTTAGCATTCTTGTTCCACTCCTTCTTGTGAGGCTTCACAATCTCTCCCTCTTGAATCTTGATGTCTTCAATGGTCCTAGCCTATGCTAGGGCATCTTCAAGAGTCGGATATTATTGTAGCTGCAACAACAAGGAGATCAGATTTAGGCAGCTCTTGGAAAACATCTGAGTCAACTCCGACATGGGGAGTAGATATGGTAGCTTGGCAAGCAATTCTCACCACCTATTTCCATAATTTTCTATTGACTCATCATCATATTGTTTCAACCTAATGAGATCAGCCAGCGTCACCTTCCTCTTGGTATTGAAGGTGAAGCATTCTAGGAACGCATCTACAAGTTGGTCCAAATTATGGATGCTATGCTTTGGGAGTTGGGTAAACCACTCTATGGCTAGGCCAGAGAGGGTAGTCATGAATGTCCACAAAAGCAAAGCATCATTATCCTGGATGCCAAAGCATTGACTTAGGAACTTTGTAACATGCTCCTGCGCATCTTCCTCTCCCTTAAAGGTAGCCAATTGAGGCATCTTAAATTATTCTGGATAGGAAGGGGTAGGCACCGAAGGATGGAGTGGTTGACTATGTAACTGATGCAAGGTGGGCTTCTGAGATCCAAACCTGGAGGTCTTGTTCTCTACTGACTCTAGGCACTCTAGCAATGCTCGATATGCATCTGAGGATTTAATCTCCTCATCCTTGCTCCTATCCTACGATGGAGGTCGAGGATCCTCAAGCCTATTTTGGGGTGGTGGCATGTCACCCCCTACCTTGATAAGGTATTTCCAAATATTCTACCTTCAGCTCATGCTCGGTGTAAGCCCCATAGGGCATCTCTTGAGCTGATCTATAGAGAGGGGTATCTACCTACTGTGGGCACCCTATGTTTGGCCTAGGAGGCAAGTCCCGATCTGGCCTAGGAGGTCATGGAGGCAATATTGGATAAGGTCTAGGAGACCTATCTCGAATGAGAGTGGGTTACCTCATATGGACTTCCTATCTATATGTTCTAGGGGTAGGGACCCTCTCATGCAAAGTTTTTTGGAATAGCTCGTTGGTCTACCATTCGATTCTTTCTTTCTCAAGTTGATGCAAGTGGTCTAGTTGCTCTTTGTCTCATCGAAGTTACTTGAACTATGCTTGGTATTCCACATATCTTGCAACCACTTGATTGATCTATTCCATTGTGTGGGGCCTAGGAGGCCTAGGAGTCTCACCTTGAGGCCGACCTCATTCAAGATAATCTATGATATCCATTGCACACTTCCCTCGATCGAGGGTAATCACATTTACTTGAGGTTTTGGCCTAGGCATATGCTCATTATACTCAATGGGTATAGAGGCACATCGTGCTTGCATGGTATACTACTCTTGAGGATAATCAAGGATTTCCTCATGCCTTCCTTCATGGATGAGGAAGGGAAGGGTAGAGTTTGCTCACCCTGAGCGATGAGTATCATACTCATCCTGTTGTCTAGGTTGTTGGAACCTATCAAGGTGATGTAGAGGTAAGGTATGATCAATCTACTCTACCTAATGTGTGAAGTTATGCTCTGGCCCATAAATAGGCATGTTAGACCTATCAAGTATATGGATGCATGGCACCACTCTATCTACTTGCACCTCAGTGCATTGTTGCCTTTCATCAAAGAAGGCATGTGATGTGTCTACATATTAAGAACACTCTCCCATGTAAGGTCCATAACCCATAGGGGTATCCCACATAGGGCTCCCTTGTAGGTGTGGTTCATGTCCTATTATTCTAGGACTTGGGTGAGTAGAGGCTCACCAAGGAGGTATGACCAAATCCTTGGGGCTAAAGTGGAGATGACTCATGTCTCCTAGTCCACTCTCCATAGCTTTCACCCTTGATTGGGCTTGGCTATGGGTGCACACCATTATTACTCTCTACCAAACCCTAGATGATTATCTCCTTTACAAATTCTTAATGAAACAACACACAAGAAAGGAAACACTCAATAAAAACAAGTGATTATCTCTTTTAAGTTTTAGATGTGAATCCCTAAACTATTTTGTGTGTTTTAGATGTGTTGTTTGTAAATATGACCTTGTGTCACATGTTTGAATTTTGTTGAATGATAATATTATGTTTAATTGGATTTCACTTGTATACTCATAGCTCGACAACCGATAATGAAAGTCACGATCACGTAAACCCCCTAAAATGTGGAGATGAAATCCACACTCGGGCAGGGAGCATAGGTCCTACCGATCCTCACCCAACACCCCATGCACAGTGATACACCCCTCTAAAGAGGAATACATGCTATTTTGCATGGTTAGGATAGATCTTGGAGTTGTATTGGCAAAGAACAAGGGTTCATGGGATTTGAGGCAACGGATGGAGATGAAAGCCACCGTCATTGACCTCTACTAGTGGTTGGTGATGAAATCCAACTCACTAGCATTTAAGTGAAGCATGGTGTGTGTGGTTATTTTTAAGCCCAAAGAAAGTAAATAATGAAGCATTCAATGATCATTCACTAAATGCATGCAAAAAGTACATTTTACTTTCAGAAAGTCTAGATAAAAAGAGACCTACAAGATGCAAACCCTAAATGATGGCCTACCCATTAGGTAGCCTACATGCAAGCAAACCATACAAGGGCATCATAACTTAACTTATTTTTTATTTTTATTCTTTTTTTTGTTATTTTTGCATTTATAATAAAATGAAACTATCTTTCTACCTTTCTATCAAACAAAGCATGCAAGAAAAATCAAATTTCAACAATTTTTGACTATGTAACAAAAAACCAGAAGTTTAGGCACCTACCTTATCACCTGAGGAACTTGCTATTTCTGGAATCTGAGCAGAAAAGTCTCTATTTTGTGGCCATCCTAGGGTGGGATGGCTACTATTTTTATGGCCATCCTAGGGTGGGATGGTTGTGTGGCCATCCCAGGGTGAGCTAAGGAGTAGTCCAGAGGCCATTTCAGGCCAGAATGACCAGTACCTGCAATAGAAACCAAGCAAAAACTAAGGTTAAACCTTCAATTAAGCAATAGGGATAGGGTCCCACCATGATCACCACTGAATTAGGGGAAAAATGGTGCACCTAATGAAGCTAAACAATATGCATCTATCTCTAATGAGTGATGAGCATCAAAATGGAAGCATGCAAGTAAACGTGGAAAAGACAAAATTGCAAGAAATGAAATAAAAGGAAGTTTATTTCTATTAATTTGATGGTTAAAAACCATGGTTACATAAATGTCCCCTTGAGGGCTCTGGATTGATACAATTGTTTACAAAATTATGGGGTGCCCAAAGGATCAAGTCCTTTCAAAGAAGCTTGCGTGCACTTCCAATGTCCTTCCTCGTACCCACAATTGAGGTGGGGAAACCTATGATGCCACTTTGTTCTATGATATTATGATCTGTGCTCCTTCCTTGTACACTATAGGAACCTGCACCTACACACAAGGAAACCAGAATCATTAAATAGCAAGTGTGTATGGTGAAAACATGCAATCCCCACAGGCACTAAAAGACTAGAAAACATGAATATGAAATATGCCTATCTAAATCAACTCCAAATGACTTGAAATTGTAGAGGTATGTAAAATATATGGTTTTGGGAAGATATTACTAAAAATAGAACCAAAATTGCATCCGATGGCATGGCGTAATCGCAGTGCACTTTTCCAACCTACAAAACCCAAAGCAAGCAATTTCTGCCCCTAAACATATCCAAAATGCATGAAACTTGGAAAGAATACATAAAATGAGATTTCAAGACAACCCATGTGGTCATATTTGCAAAATAAATCACATATCCCTGTGCACCTTCCGATGGACCCTACAAGCCTAAAAACTTAAAAATGCGATATCTCACTCAATATAGCTCCAAAATGCATGAAATTTGGATAGCATGTTCATATACTAATATAGAATATGACTAAAAAATAATAGTAAAGAAATCATGCACATATCTATCCTCATCCCTTGCAAGGATGGTGGGGACTATCACAGAATGGGGACCATCCTGGGGTGGGATGACCACCAATTCTGCCCTTATTTTATCACCAATTCCTCTGTGAATTGGTCAAAGTCCCTCCTAATAGTGTTGTCATAAAATTTGGTGGTGAAATTCACTCAAATGGTTTGGTTTTGTAAACAAATTGCGCCTCCTAGATCACTCACAAACCTCCTTCGCTAGGTAGAGATTTCGAGGGAAAAAGGCACAAAAAGGTGAGGGGAAATCTTGGTAGCACTCCGTTGCTATGTCTCAAAACTCTCTCTCTATTTGTGTGGAAAATGGATCCACTTTATAGCCAAAGGAGGCCTTTGGGCAAGAAGGCATGCGAGGGCATGCAGGGCAAGAGGCGCCATTTGGCCAAAAGGGTGGCATGCATTGGAGGGGGAAGAGAATCTCCCATTTTGGCCTCCATCATGCAACATGTCATAAGGATGCTGTGCCCTCTGACTTGCATGCTTGAATAGGTAGGGAAAATGGTAGTTTTTGGGTGCCATTTGTCCAAATTTGACTTTTTGGGAGTCAAACCTTGTGGTCGTCCCACCCCGGGACGGCCACTTTGCCACCATCCCAGGGTGGGACGGCCATGAACTATGATCATCCCAGGGTGGGACGGTCATGCCTATGTGGCCCAAAACCTCCCAAAAGTGGGGTAGAGCCTTCCAAGAGTGGTTAGGACCACTGTAAAACCTCTGAGGGTTGCCCAAGGGGGCCATATGGTGTCAATTAGACCTTGTCTTGGTCGCCTAATCGGATTGACCAGATTTTAGTGTCTACAATAAGATAACTACAAGAATTGAAGAATTGAAAGTTAGAGTTTGATCATATACTTAAATTCAACTTAAAATTTAGAAGTTGAAGAGATTGGGAGACATAAGGAATACAACATCAAAACTAATTTTTGAAGATGAATAAGTTAGAAAGAGGAACATATCATCACAATCCATACAATATTAGATATAAAAAATGTAAGATTAATTAAAAAACAAATAATTCTACAAGTCAAAATAAAAAAGACATTTGGTTTATTTATTCAGGCACAAGTCATCACATTACAAAAAATTTACAATGGTTTGATTATCTTAAAGTCACTAACAATCTTAGGTTAAAAATTGTAGATGGAAAAATCTATCTTGTACATGGATATGGTTGTGTAACACCTAGTACATCATTTCCAAATATTTTGTTACATGATGTAATGTATATTCTTGGATTAACATCAAATCTTATTTTAGTAGCCAAGTTGGTAGAGAGCAAAAGGATGGTTGATTTTAGATATATAAATGGAGTCAATAAGTGTCTCATCATAAATCAAAATAAGATAGAAGCTATAAGATCAATTCAAAATGATATATGCTCTAGACCCAATTGGAATTTCTCAAAATATTATTGTAGTTAAAAACAACACTAATGGGTTTTATGAGGAACAAATTGCAGGAAATAGAAAATCTATTTATCATAAAAGACGATAGGAAAATCAAAGATTCAAAATGAGGAAGATGAGAGGACAAAAATATTTTGGATTACTTGGCCATCTACATATTAAAGAAGAAGAAGAAGAACTTGATCAAGTTGAAGAACATTTGAAATATGAAGATCCATATTGAAGACTAAAGTCTTCAATAACCAAATAATGTAATACATGGGGGTGTTGGAATATATTACATTATTTGGTACATGTCAATGTACCACCATGGGTACATGTATATTAGGTTAAGTATCCATTTGAGTATTTATTTTATGCAATGTAACAAATGCATAAGTGTTGTTAGAATGTGCAAAGTACTTGATGATGCAAATGTGCATGTTTTCCATGTGCACATAAGTCCATAGAATAGGAATATTAAGTATCATAGGTAGGTGGAAGGCCAAGAGGCACATATCATTATATATAAGCATTTGATAGTAGGAAAAGTGAAATACAAGATGATAATATAGAGAACATAGTGTAGATGAGTAAAAGATACAATGTAGAGCATGTATGAGATATGGAGTGTTTAAGAGCTCTATTTTATCATTGTACTATTTTTGTGAGCTCTTTTTAATGGTAGTTTTATGAGTTATAAATTTTTTTTCTTATGAGTTTTACATGCTTAGTATATTGGAATTATCATATATTTAATATTGCATGCTCATTTTATATCTTGTGGTTGATTTCTCATTAAGTATCTAGCATCAAAAGATAACAATTATAGACCTATATCTTTATGCAATACCCTCTACAAAATCATCTCAAATATTATATCTAGGAGAATTAAAGGGATCTTCTCAAAAAAGTTTTAGAATAATAGTTCAATTTTTAAAGTAAAAGGTAAATTCATGAAGCAATAGGGGTAGCCCAAAAAGGACAAACACAAATTGGGAAATGAAAGGGGAGAATGAAAACACTTTGAGAAGATTCTATGAGTTAGCACCATTAGTAGTAAACTATTTGATTTTTTTTATAAAGATCCAAATGAAGCAAATATACCAGAGACAATCAAACTAGTTCTTAATCTTCCCAAGATGGTCAATGAGGAGCAAAAATAAGATTTGTTCTCAAAAATCACCAAGGAGTTACTTTTTGTAGTCAAATAATTCTAGAAAGAGAAAAGTCTAGGTTTGGATGGATGAAAAATTTATTTTTATTTGGATTTTTATGAATTTTTGGATGAGGTTATTTTAAAAGTGGTAGAAGAATCAATGATTAAGGGATAATAGTTAGGATCCATAATATCCACGTTCTTAGACTTGATACCAAAAAAGGACAATCTAGAATCTTTTAGGGATTATAGACATGTCTCTTTATATAATACTCTCTACAAATTCATCTCAAATACTATAGCTAGGAGAATAAAAGGGATCTTCTCAAACTAGTTTTAGAAGAATATTTTAGTTTTTTAAGTAAAAGGTAAATTCACGAGGCAATAGGGGTAGACCAAGAAGGACAAACACAAGTTGAGAAATGAAAGGAGAGAGTGGAAACACTTTGAGAAGATTCTAAGAGTTGACATAATTGGTAGTAAACTATTTGACTGATTAGGCCAAGGAGCCCAAATTGAGTGGTTAGAACCACTGCTCTATCTTGGAGTCTGTCCAAGATCCTCCATATGGTCTTGTAGCATGTCCATATGAATAGTCGCCCTTGAAATGCCACGTTTTAGGTGTCTACACTTCTATAAAGATTCAAACAAAGCAAATATAACAAAGACAATCAAACTAGTTCTTAATCTTCCCAAGATGGTCAATGGGGAACATAAATGATATTTGTTCTTATAAATCACCAAGGAGTTAATTTTAGTAGTCAAATCATTATAGAAAGAGAAAATTTTGGGTTCATATGGATGAACAATTAATTTTATTTGGATATTTATGAATTGTTGGAGGAGGATATTTTAAAAGTGGTAGAAGAATCAAGGATTAAGGGACAATTGCTAGGATTCATAAACTCCACTTTCTTAGCCTTGATACCAAAAAAGCACAATTCATAATCTTTCAGGGATTATAGACCTATCTCTTTATGTAATACCCTTTATAAAACCATCTCAACTATTATAGCTAGGAGAATTAAATGGAACTTCTCAAACATGTTTTAGAAGAATAGTTCAAGTTTTTAAGTAAAAGGTAAATTCATGAAGCAATAGGGGTAGCCCAAGAAATACTACATTCAATAAAGACAAGGAAGCAACAAGCAATGGTAATAAAATTAGATCTAGCAAAAGCTTTCAATAAAGTAAATTGGTTATACATTAGGTTGAGCCTAATTCAAATTAGATGTAGCATTCCCTTTGTTGGGTGATGGTATGTATCAATTCAACCTCTTTTGTTGTACTTATAAATGAATTAGCTTCTAAAATTTTCAAGGCTTTCAAAGGTTTGAGACAAGGGTGTCCTCTTTATTCTCTCATTTTTATTTTAGTAGCAGAAGGTTTGAGTAGACTGATAAGGGAACATAAAATATAAGAAATGATCAAGGATATCAAAATTGATAACTCTTTGAAGGTTACCCATTTTATTTTTGCAAATGATGTTCTACTCGACTAGACAATAAAGGAGACTATCAACTTCCACAAAACATAATAAATCATCTCCATAGCCAAAGAAATATGATATTGGCATATCTGGTATTGATAGAAAGCACTAACTTATGAAAATAATGATGGCTCATAGTAGAAGAGCTAACACTAGGAGGAAATAGAGCACATATTTGGCATAATCACACAAAGAAATTGGAAAGAGCAAATACAAGACTAAATCAATAAAGAGATATTTTGATATGGTCCAAGAATCTAGCAAGTGGACAATACATGACATGAGGAGGGTATAAGACAAGGTTTGACAACAATAATGAGGAAAATATTTGGTGACAGATTAGAATATGGAAGGTAAAATATCCCCTAAAAACTAGAATATTTGCTTGGTTAACTCTAGCAAAAAAACACTAACATGGGATGTCCTTCGAAGGGGTTCCTAGAAAAGACCAAATCAATGTGTCATGTGTAGAAATAAAGAAGAAATAATGGACCATATTTTGGTTCATTTCCCTTTCACAAGAGAATTGTGAAATTCAATTATACCTTTTTCTTAAGGGAAAGGACAATGGCTTGCTAGGAATATTTCAAATAACATGCAACAATGGTTCAAAGAAAGAGGATTAAGGGAGTATATATGTGTTACTTTGATAGTGGCATAGGGCTTATGGTTGGCTAGAAATGCTAAGTTGTTTGAAGTTAAGAAAATATTATTGATTCAGGTGTAACTGTAAATTAAATTCATTTTTTAAAGTCTAAAAATCTCTCTAAAATCAAAATTGAGTAGGCATATATAAACACTAATAGTGGATGTTATGAAGCCATGCTCCTTCTTTGATGAAGATTTCTAGGGAAACCCAAGAATGTGTGGGGTAGGGAAAGCACTTTACTTAAGTAAAAATTATAATATAACTTTCAAGGTAGGTTTATGGAAAGGCAAAAATAATATGGTATAATGGAAATCATTGATAATCTTGATGAGAATAGCAGTGTAGCAAGGAATTACAACTTTACAGATATATAGAGATTTAAAATTAGTGATAACTTGGGTTGCAAATCATGTTGAGAAAAAAAATTGCTCCCCAGTCCTTTCTATGAGCAAGTGAAATTATTAGAATCTTCTATAACAAAATTTCATACAAGCACATCTATAGGAAACTAAATGTAGAAGTAGATGATCTTTTAAAAGATGTTTTGAAACTTCCAACCGGAACATGGTAGAGGGAAGAAGTGGTTAGATAACTTATGGTTTCCTCATAATTATCCTCATTTTAAGGATCATATTAGATATTTATTAATAGCAATAAAGAGTTTTTAAAGGTACCCTTACCTTTCATCTATAGAAAGATAGGCTTAAGAATAGCGTTAGTCTTCATAGTTGAAACTTGAGTCCGTAGTTTTAGAACATAAGCAAGAGTTATTCTAGAACTATGATTGATTAGGAAGTTACTCCTACTTTACACCTCTCAGTCCTATTATTAGGATTATATTTTTGGATTGTAAGCTAACTATAGGATACTACAGCAAGGATGTCAATACTCCTTTCAATTTAATTTAGACCAAATCCTAGATGGGATGTAAATAACATTTTTGAGGGTACTTCATACCTATAGCATTATATTTTTTTATATTAAAAATTAGAAGTTAAAATTACATATTTTTTCAAGGAAAAAAGAAGAAGAAAGAAGCTAGTGATGGTTGATAACCTAAAAAATTAAAAAAAATAACAAATAAAGAAATGATTCATGGGGAACAAGGACACTATGGTCAAGATAATAAAATTATAAACACAGGAAAATGGTAAACTACATGATCTTAGTGATATTAAAGCAAAACAATGAAGTACACCAAGTAAGGACCAAGGGTAGATATGAAAGACATAAATTTAGGACTAAGTATCTTAGAAAAATATAGATGGACACCAAGAAGAATGGAAGGACAAGATATAATTTTAAAAACCTTTGCTTCTTACAAATATAAATAATTCACCATTATATAAAAATATTAAAATACATGACAAAAAATATAATCCACACAAGAGACAACATATGTTAATATTATTTCAGTAGGGCAATACTAGTATTATTCCTTGTAAAAAATTACTCCATAGTATATCCCAAGGTGATATTCAATTCATGAGCAAAAATAGTTCCAATAATATTTGACTTTGATGATGACTTACAATCACCACCTCCATTATATATAATCATCATTGAATGTCATTTTAGGAAGGGTATAATCCTAACCCTATATAACTCCATATTATAATACAATATCTCATAAATAGTCCTTGGGTTATTTATGGTCCATGCCAAATATGTAATATAATTGGGTGATTTATGGCCTATGCCAACTTTACAATATAATATTATATTGCTAGGTAGCTAATATTATAGCACCTTAACAAAATTTTTTCCTTGAAATACGAGATGAAACAAGATATTATGATCTAATGACTTTTGATAACTGGTACTATTATTTATCACCCAACCATATAAATCAAATCTTGATTGGTGGTTGTCTTTTATGATGTTGTGCTTTCATTGTGTCATTCTAATATTCATTTGTACTCCTTTGGTTCTATGTGTTCACAATATTAATCTAATATTTACGATGGCCATAATTATCACTCTTTTTTATCCAAACTTGTTTGTAATTGCTAATAGTTGTATATCCATAGTTTTTGCTCCTATGGTTCCATGTCAGTTCATCATAGTTCTTCTACTACTCTATGCCATATATCCATGATTGTTGAATCTCATGGTGGTGTGGATGGTGATATGTTACAACCATAAACCTATATTTAACTCCCTTTGGATCTTCAACTACTTATTCATCTATTTTAATATATGTTGGGTAGTCCTCTTTTGATTTATACTCTTCCTCTTGTTGGTCACGAATCTACCTAATCGTAAAATATATGCACCCTAGACCAAGCCAACATTGAAAGGTCGAAGGAGAGAGATATCCTTTGGGCTAATCTCCAGAGAGGGCTAGTTCCATTACTAATCTAATTCAGTTTAAATTTTAGGGTAACAGGAAAAATATGGTAAATGATAGAAAGGAATGGGAAATATGGCTATGAGCCAGAGACAAAAGGTGGGAATAAACTAGTAGCTAAAATCCAAATTATTTTTTAATCAACATATAACGGAAAGGAAAGCATATGAACCATTCATAGATTACAGGTATAATTTCCAATGATCATTTCAACATTTAGTTCTCTACTAGGAATTAAATTCAAAAATGCAGAATTTAAGTTTACCTAACAAAGATCATAAACTTAAAAAAAATGAAAAGTAGAAAATAATTGCATACAACTCTACTATAGGAACCAGGGCCAAATATCTTTCTATTGATGCAAAAAAATCAAAATATTTTTTGCATAATGTCTATCCTCCTTCATTACATCAAAATGCTTAGTATTTATAGAGGATTTCACCTCTCAAATTAAATGGGTATTAAAACAAAATGTTGGCTAGTCAAATACCAGCAAGAGCAATTTTCTCCTTGGTAGCAGCGATGATCGAATCAAAATATTCTTCAAGAAGCAGTGATCCCTCTTTCACAAAGAGCGTTTAGGAAATTAATAGAGATGGACGATAGAAAATTTGTTCTAGATGTTAGTGCATCAAAACTCAGCAATATCGCGTGACAATTGGGAGCTCAAATATTAAATTCTGGTCACCATTTCATTATTTTGTGACTCAAAATTTTATCTTTGCCAGGGGAGACCCAAAAAAAAGTAACTTTATTTTGAATAGAGTGAAATCAGTGGAGGGTGCCTTGAAAATGAACTATATTACACCAAGCTCAGGGATGTATCATTTAATCTTGGTAACTTTTTAGCAGAAATTCTAGAAATATTATTTTCACTACACCAAGAATTAAATTCGATCAATCTCTGACCTTTCTCAAAAAATATCTGCAACAATGGTGCCTTTGAAAGTAACTTCACTGAGAAGAAGAAACAAAAATTAATTTCACCTAAGCAGTGGGGCAAAAATCCTTTTCATTTCTATTAGGGGCGAAAATAAAAGTTCATTCAATATTTTTCCCATCCATATACTTTTGCCTTCAACCTAGTTAATTGCACCCCGAAAACATCCTCTCTAAGGAATTTTATCCCATAATGTTGTCTTTATTGACTTGCGGGTAAAAATGGAATTTCACCCCAAGTTGGGGCGACTTTTACTTTGACCAGTGCATGAGGATGCCTTTTTGCTACTTTCACTCTGAACTTGGGTGCTTCCATTTATTTCACCCCAACTAGGGTGAAATCATTGAAATTGCTAAAAACAAGGTGAAATCACTTAGGAAATGCCTTCATCATCTTCCTTGCTTATTTCAAAGTGAGTTTGACTTTGACTGGTGCATTGATTTCACCCAAACACTGCCTGTTTAATGCTTTCGCTCCAAAATTACCTTAAAATGGAATTTCACCTAAAAGAAGGAAAAAAATGACTTTTGCCCCTTTCTGGGGTGACATTGACTTTGACTTCTACACATCTATTATTTTCGCCCCGAACATAATTAGAAATACCAATTTTTTGTGGGACATCAATGGGCCTAACATATGTAATGCCATCATTGAACTTAAGCAAACTAAATCCATACCTAGAAGTATCAACTCCACTTTCATTGCCTTGGTTCCCAAAGGGTCTTTTTGCAAATCTATGTCAGATATTAGACCCATTAGTCTCTATAATGTTCTTTACAAAAATATCACTAAAGCCATGGCTACAAGACTTAAGAAGATCCTTCCTCAGATCATAGTCCCTTGTCAAGGTAGCTCTATCAAAGGAAGAAATATTATTGATGGTGTTATCACGTTACATGAAGTCCATTCTGCTAGCCTTAACAAAAAAGCTACCATGTTTTTCAAAATTGATATGAATAAGGCATTTGATATATTTAAAAATATTTTCTAATTGTTGTCCTTCTCAAATTTGGATTTCTTAGGGAATAATTTGATCTTGTTCACAATTGCATCTCTAATCCTTGGTTTTCAGTCCTGGTAAATGGTTTTGCAACAGGGTTTTTCCCTCGTAACAGGAGCCTTAGACATGGAGATCCTCTTTCCTCCATCCTTTTTATAATTTGTACTGAATCCTTGGGTAGAGCACTCAAAAATTCTTGCTCCAACGACATAATTGTAGGCATTAAGGCTGCATCCAATTTAAGAGCCCCGTCTCACCAATAGTTCATTGATTATACCATCATTGCTACTCATACTTCTATATGGGAAGAAAAAATCATTAAGAGTATTCTTAATACATATGAGGATGCTGCAGGTCAGAAAATAATTTATATTAAAAGAAAAATCTATTTCATTAACACTCCCCAAGAGAGAAGCAAATATTGCACACATTTTTTAATGTGTTATATCTCAGTTACCTACTACATATTTGGGCCTCCCTCTTTTCACCAGTGCTCCGAAGGAATCCATGTGGAGTAATGTTATTGAGAGGATTAAAAAAAAATTATAGGTTGGAAAGGAATCCTCCTCTCTCAAGCAGCCAAAGCCACCCTAACAATGGCTTGTCTCCAAAGTGTTCCTCTTTATTTCATGTCCATCTTCATATTCCTATTGCTGTATGCATGAATATTGAGCAAATCCATAAAAAAATTTATGGGCAGGTGCCGAGGATAGGAAAAGATTTCATATGGTCATTTGGGATAAGTTATTCTCCTTGAAAAGTCAGGGGGGAATTGGGGCTCCGAAGAGCTTGTAATATGAACACAACATTTTTATCCAAGCAAGCATGGAAGGTTTTCACCAACAACCTTGAATGGGTCTCAATTGACAATATAAAATATCTTCAAAACCATTGTTTCCTGAATTATGATATTACCAAATATGGGTCCACTTTCTAGAAATCAATTACCCACACCAAATATCTAATTCAGAAGGAAATAATATGGCAACTAGGCACAGGGAGAAAAATTAATTTCTAGACTAACAGGTGGATTTCTAATCAATTACTTTTAGAGAACTATGAAATTTTTGTCTTACAGCATTTCTTGGACACATTAATTGGCAAACAAGGTTGAAGATTTCATTAACATTTCATCAAATTCCAAGTGTTGAAAACATTTCCATATTCCATATGCTAATGGTCAAATCTTTGCTACCTCAAAAGTTCTAAAAACCCTCCTAAATGCAATAGTCATCCCCACTGGTAATTCCCCTAACTCTCCTTTTTGGAAATAAACTATGGGTTGTTCACTATTAAATCTGCTCATGATATGACTATTGATTATCAAGTGGTCCATATCCCTTATGATCGAGTCTGGATTAAATACCTCATAATGAAAGTTGCTCATTTCAGCTGGTTGGCCATTCAAAGAATATTCTAATGATTGATAACATTATGAAAAGGGTATGCCTATACCCAAAAAATGCTATTTATGCATGAATGCCTAGGAATCTACCAATCACCTCCTTCTGGAGTGCCCTTTATCCAAGATAGCTTTGGATCACCTTATGTCAACTTTTCATAACTCTTGGGTTCCTCCTAATTTAATGAGTCACATTTTCACCCAATGGCCTACTCCATTCAAAAATCTCAGATTATCTTCTTTATGAAAAGTGAGCCTTCATCATATCTTATGGCAATTGTGTCTTGAAAGAAATAGCAGGGTTTTTCTTCCTCCTCTAAGGATCCCATATATGTTTCCAACAAAGCTATTTACCTTTGCTATAAAGAATTCTCAGCTGTTCCTTTATTCCAAACCACATAATTCTAGATTGGAGTCTATTCAGTTCTCTTCTTTAAATATTCCCTGCAACTCCAGTTCTAGTTTACCAGCCCCCCATCTTAGAGTAGGTGCCCATTGAATTCCTCTTCCAAGTGAGTGGCTGAAACTAAACTTTGATGGTGCCTCCAAAGAAAACCCAAAGGATGCTGGTGCAAGTGGTCTAGTAAGAGATAGTAGTGGACAAGTTATTATAGCTTATGCTAAGTATCTGGGGTGCCAAAATAATCATTTTTATGAAGGTTGTGCGCTATGGAGAGGGCTAGATCTTCTCAAGGATTATAAAGACAACCTTTTTATTGAGGGAGATTCTTTGAACATTATAAATGCTCTTAAAAACAATAGGGTGTCCTCTTGGAATGTCATAACTATTGTTTAGGAAGCTAAGAACCTATCCCAAAATTTCAATGATATCTCTATCAACCATGAGTACCGTGAAGCTAACAAACTTGCATATATTATTGCCAATTGGGGAGTTATCCATAAATATCTATCCATTTGGAAAGAAAGCTTTCCCAAAGAAGTTTTAAATTCTACTAATAATGATTTGGTTTGAAATATGTGGTCACAAGTCTTGGTGGGTTAACTTCTTCAATGTTGACTCTACTCTTTTTAGCATGATGTGTTTCTTTGGTTCTAGTTCTTATGGCAAAAAGTTTCTGATTAGCGTGACTCTCTATCTTGCTATCAGTGCTAGCTTTTGGTTCTCCCATTTACCTTCCATGAAGTATGCAATCTTCCAAGATAGGCCCTATCAGTGGTTTTACCTCATGGTTGTCTTCTCCAAGCATGTAAAATTCTTGAGTAGGTTTAAGCTATGCAATTGAACATTATCTAACAATATCAATATGTGTTAAGTCTCATATGGCTTAATTTTATGTCTTGTGAATTTTAAGATTCATTTTTTTAGTCATTTGGCACTCCTAATCCTTTTCCAGACCTATCATGTGCAAAGTCTGTCCTGTGCCATGTCTATTTTTTCGATGTTGATTCCCTAAGGAGAATTATTATATCGTCTTTCAATCACATAAATTTAGCTTTCGAAAAGGCATCTATGGTGCCAAAAATTTCTATATTGGTCTATGTCAATTCATCGCCATTTGGTTTTGTTCACTGTTGTGTGTCCTAGGCAGTAAGAAGCTTTTGTGGTCTTCCTTTCTCCTCAGTATTTCTAACATGGCCTTGCTTAAGCCATATACCATTCAAATTGATCCCCTGTATCACATATTTTTGGAAGCTCATGGTATCATTCCATTTCTAAGTAAGTTCAAAGGAGCTGAGCAAGATATGACTAAAGCCTTCATCCATATCAATTTAGGAGATCAGCTTGACTTAAGAAATCAAGGGTTGATACCAATCAGAGCTACCCTTAACTCATTTTAGACGAAGACAGTGATGATCCTTGCATTACTAATCGCAACATAATCCATGTTACCATCATCAGTAGCATTATCAACACCATTGATAATATCAAAGAGACTCTTAAGGTGCTACTCTCAAACCATCCTAGAGATGCTCCTACAAATGAATATGTTACAGAGGTCTAGGTTTGGGTCTATTGAGTACTCTATTTATTCTCATGCTAGGTCTCTTAGTTTTTGGTATTTTGATCCCCTGCGTGGGATTTTAACTATAGTCTATAGTGCCCCTGCATGGGCATTTTTGAGCACTATGTTTTTTTTTTTGGTAAGTTGGAAATATTATTTATAAGGGTTTTGATTGGGTCCCTACCCCAGATGTACAGAAACTTGACGTAGACGGGAATTCTTTAGAACTACAAAATCCCTTTCTAGAAAGGATGGACCCACTAAAATTTTATCATTCCCGCATAGGGGACCATCAACCAAAAAATCCCTCGCAGGGGAGATTAGAGCCGGTAGAGTCAGACTGCAAGCCCACGTAGGGCTGAAAGAAACAGACAAAGCATTCAAGGACCAAGGCAAAGCCTTTACTAACCAAATGATAGAAAATCCCAAACCACAAAAACCCATAGAGTCAAAAACCCACTTGCTGCCACCTGAACAGGGAATTCTGGACACCTGCAAAAAATTACAGTTCTGAAGCAGATCAGGGATCGATGTCCAAGACCTCCTCGCCTGCATGTTCAGCGTTCTGCTGGAGGGCCTGTTTCAGAGCCGAGATCACACTTTCAAACGCTATGATGAAGCTTCACAGGAACATTCTTGTCAGCCGGTTTGAAATGCCAGAGGTCGGAGTTGAATCCCCACTGAGGTCGTCACCCTCCATGGGAGTGGGGGAATTCTGGCTCGACTCGACCTTGGGTTTCTTGGTGCGGGATGATCATCGAACATGCAGGGAAGCCTCTGCAGTTCTCACCCTATGCTTGCCCAGTGGAGTCCTTTTGCCAACCGAAGGAGCGAGATTGGTCGGTGAGGTGGTGGTGATGGAAGGGGAAGGAGCAGCTTTGGGAGGGGAGGTGGAGGGCTTGGCTAGGGAAGCAGAAGGCTTGGGAGGGGAAACAGAGGGATTGGCCAAAGCAGAGGGCTTGGCTGGAGAGGCAGCAACACCAGGGATGGTGGCAAAGGTGGCGAGAACCTCTTCACTGCCCAAGGGACTAGACAGAGAGTGGGCAGGGCTTTGGGGGGGAGGACAAGGGGGTTCGACTGCAAGGGGGTCACTACAATGGGGGGGTTGGACGTGACATGGTAGAAGATAATAGTGAAAAGACCCTAGTGGGTGGGAGGGGTGGATTTTTTATGGGCAACATCCACAGAAAGGTGAATGGAGTGATGAAGAAACCCTGGGATGTTCATGGGCTTGTAACCTCTGATGTGGTTGACTAAAGCAAGGTGAAAACTGGCCATGGGTTTGTTGGGGTCATCACAGGCCAAATATTGCATGAGAGGGATAGCGACAGTGGGGAAAGGATCAGGGAGGGTCTCTCTTATCAGGGCCACACCATCCCATAGGAAACTCTGGTAGTTTGGGAACCCCTCCAACTCTGGTTCCCAATAGTGCTTATCATGGCGGACCAGTCGACCCGATAGGGGCAGAGCCACAATCTCTTCGATAAGCTGAGGAGTAACTTTGAAGTGAATGTTCCTCATGCAGACATGGCCATTCGACCACGTGCGAACAAAATCCATAGTAATGTCTTCCTCGGCTCCGTGGAACTTGGATAGCAGGGTCATGAGCCTGCAACCTTGCAGATAAGCAGTGGAAAGAGAGTCAAGCTAGAGAGTGCTTGGTTCGATGAAGGCCATGGTGGAGGGGTTTGGAGAGGGGGCAAAAGGTGGTGGAGGGGGGCAAAAATTGGCCAAAGTAATGGCTTGTGGGGGACGTTGAAGAACAGTCGATGACCATGGGATAAAAAGGATGAGGGAAGCAGAAGGGTCATGCCAAGGAGAGTGGATGAAGGATAGGTGGATGACCAATTGCCAATCCAAGGATGACAAGGGTGAGGAGTGGACATTGGGACGATATCCACATGGGTGATGATGATGATATGGGTTGGCAAAGCAGACATGGTCGACGGAGGGAGGGCAAGCGAGGGAGCAGCCAAAATCTCTATGGTGAGATTTGGCAAAAAGCATTGGGATGCAGCAAGGGTGGATAGAAAGTCCCACTCATTGTGATGATTAGGATGGGTGTCAACAAGACGACCAATCATGATGTGGCATCGTGCCATGCTCCATAGGGAAAATCGATGGAGGAAGACCTGGAGAATCACTTGCATGACATTGGAAAAATACATTATTGGTTAGCATGGAAAAACCTTAGATGACTTGCCACGTGCTTTCGAAAGTGCCAATTGGAGAACATCTAGTGGGGGAGAATCATGCCACACCATTAATGGCATCTGGACAATGCCCAAGTTGGCAAGCCTATCAGTGAGCCCGTTTGCTTCCCTATACACGTGGTTGGCTTCCACCTGGATGTGTTGACTCAAAAATTCCCTGCATTCCTAGATCAAGGGCTTGATGTTCCATGGGGGATTTTTGTTAGAAGTGATGTAGCCAATGATGTTTAGAGAATCCCCTTTGATGTGGATTTTAAGGTGAGTGTTTTTGATCAGATAGAGGCCTCGCCACAGTGCCCAAGCCTCAGCCACATTGTTGGTTTGGTGGTTAAGGTTCTCAGTGAAAGCCAAGACAATCTCCCCAAGGTGGTTCCTAACAACACCCCCTACACTTGCCAGACCAGGATTCCCTTTAGACGCTCTGTCAAAATTGAGTTTTAGCCATCCCTTCGCCGGGGGATTCCAACCAAATCTAAACCGGGGATGGGGAGCGGGAGGAGGTAGGGTAGGAATGGGAATGTTGATGGAATTGAGGATGGTGGCTTCAACTTGGCTGAGCGGGAAGCTTGGCCAGGGGAGTAGTTGGAAATTCTTAGATGCATAGGCTAGGGATTTAATGGTCGTGGAAGTGGGGTTGTTTGAGTTGGTGGAGAAAACCCTGTGGTTGCGCTCCAACCACACCTTCCAGATGAAGTGATGAAGGTAGATTTTCCACAAGAAAGCCACCTTGGGATGCCGAAAAGGGGTGGGCCATTGGATGAACAAATCCATGAGGGATTTAGGATGGGCCCACTGAACTTGAAATGTGGAGAGCATGAAATCAAGGCCCTCTTTGGCAAAATCACACTCTACAAGGAGGTGGTTGACGGATTCCCAATTGGACAAGCAAAGGTGGCATCTGTTGGAGACCAGGATTCCCCTCTTCATGAGGTTGTCAGTAGTGAGGGCTTTGTTTTGGATGGCGGTCCAAGCAAAGAAGCCAATTTTGGGGATAAGACGCTTAATCCAGATAGCATTGAAAGGGATCGGGGAGCCACGAGAGTTAATCAGGAGGGAGTGAGCTGACTTAACTGAGAAATCCCCATAGTCCGTTCCTGCCCAGATCGGATGATCTGGGGTGGCAGAGGTGGGGATTATGGTAGTTCTGAGTAGCTTAGATAGATGGTCTCCCACCCTACCTGGGATAGTCTTCCACTGACCCTGCCTATCGATATAATATTTCACCTTGATTCCCCATCTTCTTTCGAGATTTGGTCTGATAACAAAAAACTCAAGGAACTCCTTGAGGGGTTTATCTTTAAGCCACGTGTCTTCCCAAAAGTTAATAATTGATCCTTCACCTAGCTACCATCGGGAGCCTTTGATGATAAGAGGTTTAGCTTGAATAACGACCTTCCAAAAAGCAGATCCATTAACAAGGATGCGACTGTCCATCAAAGACATATTTTTGAGATACTTGCTCTGGATAGTTGAAACCCATTCCACTTTGAAGTTGGTAAACAGTTTCCAGGCCTGTTTTGCCAGGAGGGCTAGATTCATGTTGGCAGACCTCCTCAGACCAAGGCCTCCTTTGTCCTTCGGTTGGCAGACCTTATCCCAACTCACAAGATGAAATTTTTTGGTGTTCTCTGGGCCCTCCCAAAGGAACTTTTTTTGGATCTGCTCAATTTTGTAATGAACCGATGTGGGAGCTTTGAAGACAGACATGAAATAGATTGGGATGCTTTGGAGGACAGCCATGGAGAGGGTTGCTTTGGCTACTTGAGATAGAAGGGAGCCTTTCCACGCTGCAAGCTTGTGTCTGATCCTGTCAATAACGTTGTCCCACATTGACTCTTTCGAGCTTTTGGTGAACAGGGGGAGACCCAGGTAGGAGGTGGGGAGATCCGCGATGCAACACTGAAGGATGCGGGTAATATTCCTCTATCTGTTGCCTGGAGTGTTCAGAAAATAACATTTGCTCTTAAGGTAGTTGATCTCCTAGCCTGTAGCAGAGGCATAGGTATCAAGGATCCCTTTGATAGATTTGGCTTGGATGATAGAGGAGACAGTTGCAATGATGGTATCATCAACAAACTATTGATGGGATAGGGGAGGGGATTCAGAAGAAGCCTTGATCCCTATAATACACCCTGTCATGCATGCCTGTTTGAAAGCTCTACCTAGGGATTCGACAAGGATAATGAACAGGAAGGGGGATAAGGGATCTCCCTGCCTAATTCCTCTGAGGCTAGGGAAATAACCAGCAGCCGAGCCATTGACTAAAACTGAGAACCAAGGATCTGAGATGCATCTCTTAATGAGGTTAATCCATTATGTGTGAAAACCAAACCAGGATAGGACTTTCAGGAGAAACCCTCTATCCACTCTGTCAAAGGCTTTGCTGATATCCAGTTTCAGGAACATGGCCGCTTTCTTGTTGCAGAGGGTTGAGTGGAGCGTTTCATGAAGGGAAATGATGCTATCAGTAATGGATCTTCCTTCAATTGAGCTACCTTGGCAAGGATCAATGATGGAGGGGAGAATTTTCTTTAGCCTTTGGGTGAGGGACTTGGTTAGGAGCTTGTAGATGATGTTGCACAAACTGATGGGCCTGAAGTCACTCATGGTTTTGCACAAAGGGCTTTTAGGGACCAGGGCAATGAAGGTGGAGTTAGTCCCGCGGGGGATGATCTTGGTATGTTGGAGCTCCATGATAGCATAGCAGACATCTTGCCCTACTATATCCCAGAAAGTCTGGAAGAAACAGGGGGAACCCATCCAGACCTGGAGCCTTGTCCGCCTTCATGGAAAATAAGGCACTCTTGATTTCCTTCTCAAACAAGGGTTGGATCAGAGATTGATTCATTTTGGGGGTGACCAAGGGGGGATGTTTTCCAGTAGGGCTTCCTGGGCTACGAAGTTGGTGGGGAGGGCGGTACCCAACAAGTTGCTAAAAAAGGATGAGGCTTCCTCTCGGATCTTGAAGATATCCTGAGAGACAGTTCCATCTTGCAAGGTGAGCTCTTTGATCTTGTTAGTACTTCTGTTGCACAAAGTAGAAGCATGGAAGAACCTTGTATTAGCATCCCCATCCTTGAGCTAGAGAGCCCGAGATTTCTATCGCCAAAAGGTCTCCTCTTTGGCAAGAATGTTGTGATATTTAGCCAGAAGTTGTCTTTCTTCATTCCTCAGCTGAGTGGTCCACTGATCATGCTGGATTTGTTGTTCTAACATTTTGAGTTGGCTCAACATCTCCTCTTTGGCCTTGAAGATATTTCCAAACACTTCCCTATTCTAGATTTTTAGGTTTTCTTTGATGGATTTCAGCTTTTGGGATACCTGAGAGATAGCTGACCCTAGAGTAGGGGTGTTCCACCACTCCCCAATCCTTTGGTGAAGGTCCGGGTGATGAATCCACATGTTCTCAAATATGAAGGGGCCTTATTCGATTCCAGGAGGAGAGGGGAATGATCAAAACCAATTATGGGGAGAGGGATCAAAGAAGTGTCTCCAAATAGGGGAATGGCCTGCTGAGATAGGAAAAACTGATCCAGTTTGACTTGGATGTGTTCAGCCCCAGCTCTTTTGTTGCTCCAGGTGAATTGGCTGCCTCTGATCTGGATGTCCATGAGCTCATTCTCAGAGACAAACTCCTGGAAGTCTCTGATGCTTTTGGAGGGAGTGCATGCACCTCCTTTCTTGTCAGAGTGGAAGAGGGGGGAGTTGAAATCCCCGGCTACCATCCATGGAAGGTTGGAGAAAGCCTCCTTCATAAGAGACAAGGATCTCCACATGTTGCATCTTTCCATGGGATTGTTGGGGGCATAGATGTTGGACAACACCCAAGTGAATTTGTTTTCTTTGCAGTAGAAAACCAAATTTAGGGTTTTGTTGGAATAGGAGATGACTCTGCCTTCTACCTTTTAAGGGTCCCAAAAACACAGGAGGCCTCCCATCGATCCTTCATATGGGGATGAAGCCCACTGGCCCTTCTTCCAGATTTTCTAAACTATACTACGAGTTCTTTCAGTATCCATTTTAGTTTCTTGAAGGATGAGTATAGAAGGTTTGTACTCTTTCCTCATGGTGCGAGCTAACCTCTGTTTGCTCATGTTGTTAAGACCTCTGATGTTCCAGGAGAGGATCTTCATCTAGATGTTTTGTTGGGTTTCTTGCCTCCCTTGTTCTAAAGAGGGGGAGGTTTGGGATTCTTAGTCTCATCCTTAGTTTGGTTGAACAAAGTGGGGCACAGGGTTAGTTGCACTCCATTCATAATATGGTCATCGGTATCCTTCTTGTTTTGCTCCTGGTTGGATGGTCGACCTCTTTTCTTCTCACCCCCAGTGTCTATGGGCCCTTTTTTGCTCCTGGTGATGATGGAGCTGAAATCCGCTTTGGAGTGGGAGGGATTGGAAGCGTCTTTTGAGGATTCAAGGCATGACCCAAAAGGGGACGAGGGTTCTTTCGAGGGACAAGAAAGAGGGGCACCCGACTGGAGGAGGGGGTTGGGGTCAAACATGGGATCAGGATGGGGGATGATGGGAGGGAGGGAGATGTCGGGGATGGGGATAGAAGGCCCAAAAATGGAGGGGGACGAAGGGGGATGGGGATTGGAGGAGGGGTTCTTCATAGGAATGGATTCTGTGAAGAGAACCTCATCATTTGTAGTGCTTAAGGGTCCAAATATGTTAGGGAAAGTGAACATAGAACATACCTGATCAGAGTTTGAAGATGGATTGTTGATGAGGGGTTCTTGGTGAGCAACCTGCTTCCCCTTATCGCTTTTCGATTGGGTGCTCCCAACTCCCTTGGATCGGTTATAATGCTCTCCCATCTGGATCTGATTGGAGCAAGGAGGGGGGAGCTTTGATAGGAGCTTCCCATTGGGGCTTGAGGGAAGGACAGTGGGATCGGAGGTGCCCCTAGGATTTGCATTCGATGCAGAATGCAGGTTTGTTCTCATATTCAAAAGCTTGGCACCATTGGAAGTCCCCATAAATGAGGTTTAAGTGGGTGGGGAGTTGGGAGGCAAGGTTGGCATTGACACAGATTCGGGCATGGCCCATGCGGGATCGGGCTTTAGTTGCAGGGTCAATCGCTACAAGTTCCCCAATGTAACCCCCTATCCATCGAAGGACATATTCATAGCAGAACTGGATGGGGAGCTCTGGGAGACGGACCCATATTGGCGTGAAGTTGATGTCTTGAGTTTGGGGGTTGAAATATTCCCCCCATTTTCTTAAAAATAGACTTTTCCTGCCAAAGAACCAGGGTCCCCCAGTGAGGATCCGGGCATAATCATCCTGGTTGTTTAGGCAGATCAAGAAGAAACCCCGAGAGAGGGCCACCAACTGAAGGCTTCCCATCATGCACCATTTGAACCTGGCCCATTTGCGAATAGACTCCATATCGGGTCTTCCTCCCATGAACTTGCCCACTAGAGAGAGGGATTCATTGGAGAGTTTCTCTACCATGAAAGAGATGGGGAAGACCATATTCTCCCCTGATACGATCACAGGGGGATGGTTTGCATTTATTGTGGGGCTAGGAGAAGCCTTGCCCGTAACCTTCTCTAGGTACGACAGAGGGGCATCGATTTTCCCTCTAGGGTCCGGGTCGGGGCCCTTGGTCCCATCCTCCTAAGGAGGAATCTCACCCTGCTCTAGGTCCCCAGATGGGGCCTGGGAAATCCCGCCCAAAGAAATCCCGCCAGCAGAAACCCCACCAGTTGCAGAGGTCGCTAGGGAAGTCATTTTTTTCTTCAACTATCAGCACTATTTATTTTCTGTACAAGTTTCTATTATAGTTTTTATGGATCTTTTGCAAGATTTCCCTGTTTGGGTTTTGTCATAGATCCTTTACATGCTTTTTTAGGTAGTTACTTCTTTTAATAAACCCCTACGTGGGTATTGCTCAGACTGTATTTTTGTTTATCTAATGTCAATGTTCCATCCAACCTTATCTGGTACTATTTGGACCTTTTTGTTCAGGTTTTTGCTGACAAATATGTAGGCCTGTGTTATCTTATGCTATTGGTTTAGCTACTAGTTTATGTACTTGGGTTTGGGGCCCATTAAAACCTTGTACTTAATCATTTTTACCTACCAAAAAAAGAAGGGTTTTACACACGGTAAATTATTATTTTTATTTTTTATAGAAGATTTTATTTATTTAAATTATTTATTATAATTGTTTTATTTGCTAATTAGTTTACATTTATATTTATATTTTATTTTATACACACACACATATATATTTATATATATACTTTAAATTTTATATTAAATAAATGTAAAAATACATATCTAGCTAGAATACAATTTTACATCAGACATATATATACCTCCAATGTTTCTTCTTATACAGGAAAGTTGATGACCATATATTGTCACCTGCCTATAAATAATAGCTCCCATGCTTCTTGGCACTTTCCTAGCCATTGGAGGATTTTAAACACATGTCGTTATTTTCATTATACATATGCAAAATATACATTTAAAATATAGCTACATGAATCTACATGAATGCATTCATAAGGGCTTCCATGTACCCTGATCCACTGGTGAATGTTTTATTGGTAGGGCTTCTTTCATCCCTTACCAATGCAATACACCATCGTAGATGAATGTTTTCACCCACCATTATTTTCTATTTCATATTATAAGGACTTGTATCTGCAATATAAAAGCCATTAATAATACCTTATCCAAGAAGCATAAAATAATAATTTAAACTAAATATATTTGTAGATGAAATAAAGAGACTCATTTCAGGGTAAGACATGACATATTTAGAGGATATTTCTAATCACAAGAGAGTGGTAGACTATCTAGTCAGATTTATCAGACCCCCCTTTGGTAACTCATATTCAAAAAATACCTAAAAATTAGAAGGATAATGTATGCATGAAAAATTACTAAAATTGCTCAAAAGTATTGGATGACACTTTTTCTAGACTATAGCACTTTTGTACTATGTAAAATAAAGATGTAGAAGGTGCTTTTGTTCCTACAAATAAAAAACAAAGGTTTAGAATGTTGAATTTGATTCAAATTCAACTCAAATACAATGATGGGATACATAGGAGTGATTAAAGTTTAATTGTTGATGTCTAGATGTTGAAAGAGTTACAAAATTATGCTTATGGAAGTTCAAATTAGATAAAATATGTCTAGAAAGCAAATAGGGATGCAAAATTCCAAGAGTAAGAAGTAATGTTTTCCAAATCATACAAGTATGCCCTATGGAGGTTGCAAGATATGATTAGAATCTACAAATTGAAGGTAAATATAGATATGGTTGCTAAAAAACTCAAATCAAAACAAACTAGCATGGGATTTAACAAGTATGATGGTGTTATAGGACTATGTAACCAAGAAACAAGCCCAAATTTTTATGTAATCCTGCAAAGGAAACTTAAAAATACTCCCAAATTAAGGTTGAATAATATAATTAGTACACAATTGAATAGTTATTGATGATAATATTCGAGTGTATTACATTATTTGATATGTATATGTATCATGAGTAAAGATCAAGAGTATCTTAGACAAGTGGCAAGATAAGAATTCAAAGGTCATTTTGTAAAGCTATATTATGGAGACAAAGCTCCATAACTTATGTACAAGTTTTATATAATGAAAATCTCTAGATTGTATTCTTTCTATTTAATGTTGTAAGTTCCTTTCTATATTGTTAATTCATATTATTGAGATCTTTATTATATTGTGGCTATTTCATATTTGGGATTTGTGTGTTATAACCTATGACATTTTATGGTAGTATAAGACTTAAAAATACATCAATGGTATTAGAGCTACCACTAGACTATCCAGATTGATAGAGTTTATTTTAGCCACCATTATTAATTGATTTTATCTAGTTTGATAAAGTTGATTAAGAGTTTGTCCACTTTGAAGATAGTGAGACTCATACTCCATTTTTAAAGGTCATATTGAGTAGAAAAGCTAGAGTCTTTCCACGGTTGAAGAATAACTAGTGAAGACCAATACTTAGCTATAGATTTAGGGACATAGATATCCCTTGTCATTGATTATTGCTAATTAAGAAGAAAGAAGATAGAATCAGAAAGCAAATAAAAAAGGAATAAATAAATAAGATCAGAATTAAAAGTTGTAATGGATTATAGATTGAAGAAAGTAACAAAAAGAAAGAATATAGATATATCAATATTTGATATATCAGTATCAAAGAAATATAAATAAGCACATAGCTTACTTTATATAACTTTAAGTATTGGATTAGAATTATTTAGAGATTTGCAAGGATTCAGGTCATAATAAGTACTGACCTTGATAATAGAAGCAATGTCAAGCATCCAAAGCATGATGGTAAAAGTACCTAAATATGTACATAGAGATATAATATTTTGGTTAATAAATGTTAGTAAATGCTAAAGGGAAAATTCTATTAGTAAATACTCAAGGAGAAATTTTTTTAGTAATGATCAATGCTATAGGGGGCATGCTTGAAGGAATTTAATGTCTATTCCATAAGGGATGTGTTGCAAGGACTTTAATGATATATGCCACAAGGGACATGCTCAAAGGAATTTAGTGATCTATGCCACAAAGGACATGCCCAAAGGACTTTAATATTTATTCTACAAGGGGTGTGTTCAAAGGACTAATATCTACATGATAAGGGACATGCCCAATGGAATTTAATGATATACACTATAAAGGACATGCCTGAAGGACTTTAATGATCTATGTCATAAGGCATATGCCCAAAGGACTTTAATGTCTACACCAAAAGGGATATGCTCAAAGGACTTTAGTGATCTATGCCACAAGGAATGTGTTTCAAGGATTTTAATGTCTATGCCATAAGGGATATTCCCAAAGGAATTTAATTATCTACACCATAAGGTATATGCTTGAAGGAATTTAATGTCTATGCCATAAGGGATGTGCCTGCATGACTTTTATAATCTATGCCACAAGGGACATATCCAAAGGACTTTAATGATATATGCCACAAGGGATGTGCCTAAAGGACTTTAATAGTCTATGCCAAAAGGTACATGCCTATAGGACTTTAATGTCTATGCCACAAGGTATGTGCCCAAAAGACTTTAATGTATATGCCATAAGGGATATTGGTAAAGGAATTTAATGTCTACACCATAAAGGGTCATGCCCAAAGGACTTTAAAATCTATGCCACAAGGGATGTTTTGGGATGTATGAGATGCTATATACCATAGGTTCATGCAAGAATGTATAAGATGGTTTGTGTATGATGTCAATGCATGATGTCTAATGTTTATGATGTATTATAAAAGAATAATTTGGCTATATGTAGATTTTTGTATTTGTGTTGATGATTTCCCCTCAACCAAGGAAATGTATAGTAGATGATGGAATATATTTTGATGTATATGTGATCTTGTACATATTCTAGAGCAAGATGATGTTTTGGCTATGGTCCATAATGTCTATGAGAGGGGGTGTGAAAAATACATTGTCAAGAAAGTTATGAGATTTATTGTTGATAGCTTTTGGAGGGTATGGGTTGCCCCCAAGTATATATAATATGAATTTGTCGATGCATTGAGATAATGTGATAATATATTTTGTAGGTCATGACATACTACCACATGAGCTTCTAAGGAAAGATGATATCTCTTACCTATTCCTGATGTATGCACAAAAAATTGCATATGCATAGAACATTGGTTAAAAATATCATATTTTCTTAGACTTCCAATGCAATAGTGCAGGGTGATGACCAATGTTCATTGTCAAAATAAGAGAGAGAAATTGATCTTTTTTTTTGCTTGATAAAAGGGGTTGTACTTGGGTCCCCCACCCTTAAAACATTACATCTATCTTCTTTAGAGCTTGAGAGTTTACAAATAGATACACTTCTCATCTCAATTGAGATGCTATAGTTAGAAACCTACATCATTTTACATAAAATATCTAAATTCTTGATTTTTATTTTTTGGATCTTTTCAAATCTCTGTATGAATACAATTACTTCATAATTTAGCAACCTTATTGACAATTTCCTATAGCAGCCTTCATAATACCAAAACTTCATATCTACTATCTATGCCTTGCATCTTAGTAGAATAATATTTTCAAAACATTGTACTAAAATAGTCCGCTTTACCAAATCTGGATTGCTAGTTTTCTTCCTAAAACACAAGTGCAACCATAAAAATTATAATAAATAGTCTAAATGAACAAATTATTGTTACCAAATAAAATAGATATTACCAATGGAAAACATTAAAGTAAATCTTAATCATTAATTGATTTAGGTAATCAATAATTTTTGTCAGCTTCAACAAAACTTTCTACTTTAACTTCATGATCCTCAACCAAAAATCATCTATTGGTTAGCTTATCTGCACATTTGTTTCCTTCCCTTAATATATGTGTAAACCTAATTTCTTCAAAATCTATAGCAAGATATTGAATTTTCATAATTATCTCTTGTATTTTCCATGGAGCCTTTGCTTTCCTCAAAATTGCATTTATTACTATGAGAGAATCACCTTCCATACAAAATCTATTCTATTTTATTTGTTTACATATTTTTAACGCTTCTAAAGTTTCCCAAGCTTCAACTTTATTATTTATCTTAAATCCACAATTGAAAGCATAATGAGACAAAATATCTCTATTATTTCTAATTATTCCTCCTCCTCTTGTTGGTCTTGGGTTTCCTTTAGATGCTCCATCAAAATTCAACTTAACCCACTCCACATCTGGTGGTTTCCACTTTATATTCTTTATCTTATTTTTTCTTCTTTTGTACCCAACATCATAATTCCATTTAATGACTTGACTCCATCTATCAAGAATATTTTCTTCCAAATTAGGAATTGGGTGAGTTGATAGGGTTGGTTTAGACTTCTCTATGGATAAATAAATCTCCTTTTCATTACCTCTAAATTGCCTTCCTTTGCTTGAAATATAATTTAGTTTTTTTCCATCCATAATATCCAAAGTATCATATATTTGGATGTATCCTAGATATTTTGTAATGCTTCACTTTTATAAGTGCCTCACCATTGCTTTAACCATTCTTCAATTAGAAGTGCCTTGCCTCACTTTTAGAAGTACCTTGCCATTGCTTCTATTGTAGCCAACATCATAATTCCATTTAATAACTTGAATCCATATATCAAGACTCTCTGCTTCCAAATTAGGGATTGGGTGAATTGATAAGGTTGGTTTAGAATCCTCTATGACTGAATTTATATTCTTTTTCATTATCTCTAAACTGATTTCCTTTCCTTTGTATATTCTTCTATTCCTTTCTAGCTATATAGTCCAAAGTATTGTATCTTTTGATATATCCCAATTGTCTATAAAGACTAATTTTTATAAGTGGTTTGCAATTGCTTTAATCAATATTCAATTTTTATATTCATCACCATGCATTTACCAAACATATTAAGAATCGATTACCATAAATTCTAGACTATTGAGAAATATCCCAAGAGATGATTTATACTCTCCTCATCCTTATTACAGAAAACACATTTAGAGGGGCCATGAAAACCCCTTTTCATAAGGTTATACTAGGATAAAATTCTTCTATGACCTACTAGACAAACAAACATTTTAACTTTAGGAATTCTTAGGCTATCCCAAATATCTCTCCAAATTTTAGTGATATTATTATTATTATATTGGTGTTGAAAATTATATCTACTTCTTGTTGTGTATCCTCCTGAGCTATTCAACTCCCAAATCAATTTATCCTTGGTACCCCTCAAAATAATTACAGTTGTTATCTTTCTACTCAATTGCATCCTAGCATCAATGTCTTGTATACTTGTAAAATAATATTATTTCCACTTGTATATTCCTTCTTGATCCTTGTATAAAATGTTTGAAACCCTATCATCGTATTTTTCTTAAAGCAATCTCATCCAAGGTTTCAAAACCAGATCTAAATTGAGTGGTTTTTTATCACACCACATATCCAAATATAATTTTTTTCTCTAGTTACCACCACCCATCTTAAACCTTTAATCATAATATCAATAGATTTTTTTAAACCATTCCAAAGAGTAGAACCATTTGGAAGAGAGAATACAATAAATATTAAACTTGGGTCATTAGGATCAACATACTTAGAAGAATTATTACCCATTTTATTTAACTCTCTTTGTACAATATCTAGATAAATTTTACCCTAAGAGCTAAGTTTGCATCTGTAAGAGCTCTTAAACCAAGATCTCCTCTAGTTTTATCATCACACAACTTGCTCCATTTCACCAAAGAAAATTTTCTTTTATCATGTAAACCTAACCATAAAAAAAATTACATAATAAAGATTAATTTTTTTTCAACTGATTTTGGCATAGAATACAAAGATATATAATATGTTGGAATGGCTTGTAAGACTGACTTAATTAACTACACTCTTCCTGTTGATGATAACCATATACCGTTTCAATATGGAGGTTTATTTTAAACTTTACTAATAACTGGATTCCAGAAATCTATCCTCATTCTCCCCTCAAATAAAGGCATCCCTAGATAAGTTGTTGGTAAATTTACCTCCTCCATTTGAAACAACCCACAAATTCTTGCTTTGATATTAGAAAGAGTGTTAATAAAGCAAATTTTGGATTTAGCCCTATTAATGTTTTACCCTGAAGCTCTTTCCTACTCTTTTAAAAAGTTATTTAAAGCTCTGGCCTCATTTATCCTTGCCCTTCCAAAAATGGTTGTATCATCTATAAACTATTGATGGGTGATGTTATCGATGTTATTACTATCCTTAAGTCCACTTATATACCCATCTTTGTAATCCTTATTTAATTTCCTACTCAAAACTTCTACCATAATAATGAACAAATAAGGAGATAGAGGATCTCCTTGTATAAGGCCTCTCTTGGATTTAAATATTCTATCAGTAACCCATTGACCAACACTGAATAAGAAATTGTAGAGACACAAGCTTTAATCCATCTAACCCATTTCTTCCCAAAACCAAATTTATCTAAAACTACAAAAACAAAATTCCATTTAACCCTATCACAGAATTTACTCATATCAAGTTTGAATATCATAACTTTCTCTTTTCTTGAAGCTGCTGAATGTATAACTTCATGGGCTACTATGATCCCATCCAAAATTTGTCTCTCTTTCACAAAACCTCCTTGCTCTTCTAAAATTATTTTGTCTAGCAATAAAATATATTCGCCATCAATTTAGACATAATATTATAAGCCATATTACATAGGCTTATGGGTCTAAAAGAAATAAACAATTTAGCAACCTTCTTTTTTGGAATTAGGGTAAGATAAGTTGCATTTTATTTTATAAGAAATGTATTATATTATATTACCCTAGACTGATCCACTACCACCAATAAAGAATACTTCACTATATCCCAATTTTATTGGCAAAAAGCCGTAGAGAGCCCATATGGACCAGGGCATTTATCCTCATTCAAAGAGAAAAAATTTAAATAAACTTCTTCTAGATTAATAGGATCCATCATTTTCCTATTGTCTTCATTTGATATAACTGAAGGAACATCTTGAAGAAGTTTATCATTAAGAACTTCGGTCTCATTTGAACCTAGAATATTATGATAAAATGACTTACCCTCTTTTCTAATTTCACTCTGATCTTCAATCCAAAACCCTTCTATTGAATTAATTCTACCAATTCTAGAAGAAGATCTCTGTACTATAGCCATCCTATGAAAAACTTTGTATATTTATCTCCTTCTTTTAACCAAGTTTGTATTGATTTGAATATCCAAAATTTCTCTTCCTTACTAAAAATATTATGATATTCACTAAGAATCTCCCTTTCCTCTAAGCTTGTATTATTTTCATCACATTTTTAGAATTTTGAAAGTTTATTTTTAGTTCTTCTTTCTTCTCAAAAATATTTCCAAAGGTGTTCTTATTCCATTATTTTAATCTAGATGTCATAGCTTTAATTTGGTTTGGAAGAGCATACAACCCATCATTACCTAAAGAATTCCATGTTTGAGCTATCATATCAACAAATTGAGGATGGTCTTCTCAGATATGCTCACATTTAAAATATGCTCTTTTTTAAAATTCACTAACCACTATTTTAACTCTTATTGGCTAGTGATCTGAACCAATACTTGTTAAGGTATTAATTTTAGCACAAGTTACTTCATCTATCCAATGATCTGAGAGAATACATCTATCTAATTTTTCTGCTATTAGGTTTTTGCCTCTCTTGTTGTTGGTCCAAGTATAGTTGTCTTCTTTAAACTCAATTTCCCATAGATTGTTGTTTTGAATAAAAGATAAGAAATATTTCATACTTTGGGTCAATTTCTTAATTCCCCTAATTTTTTCATTCAGCTTGGTAATGGCATTAAAATCTCAAATGATCATGAAATGGGTTTCTTGGTCTTTACTTATCATAAAGGCCTCAATCCCACTCCAAACATCTAATCTACCCGAGTGAGTTGTAGGACCATACACATTGATAAGGATGAAGTGAATATTAGCAAAGTAGAAAGTGACTAAAGAGACTATTTAATGCCTAGTTTTATGAATGGTTACACAAGAGGTTCTATAAGGATTCCAACAAGTTATAATTCCCCCTACTGCTCCTTCAGAATCCATAGCATCCCATTCACATCTTGCCCAAACTGCTTTCATAGTTTTTGAAACTTCTTCTTTTGTTATTTTAGTTTCCTGGATATAGAGAATATCAAGTTTATTACTTAAACATAGGTACCTAATACACCTATGATTTTAGGGGGAATTTACACCCCTTATATTCCAAGAGATGATAATAATGTCTCATTAGGGACTTTTGGCCCCTCTTGCGTATTACGAATATCATTTTGTTGTTTGGTAAAGAGAAGTTCAATCAACTTAGTTTGTGTTCCTTTCTCTATGTTAGCTCTTGCTTCCTTGGATCTTGCTTGATATTTTAAGGATTTTCCTCTTTTTTACTTGCTTATATCAGGATTAGGTCTTATTATTCTATTCCTCAATATTCTTTTATCATTTTATTTTTCAACATATTTATCCTCTCTTGGCTCTATTATAGAAAATTTTGACTTATCCTACTCATTTTTTGGTATTTCCTTATTAATGACAGAGGTATTACCTTCTAAAATTACATTTTATTTACTAATTATTTTATCCTAAATGGTGCATGGTACTTCAAGAGAGTCTTCAAAATCTGATGAAACATATTCCTTGGTTTCATCGAGAATGTTCTTCCTTAAATTAGGATTGTATTGAATAGACACTAATATGTTGAAATTATTGTCCTGTGTCCTCTAAGTTTTGATATAATTTTTCTTCATAGGCTAAAGACTTAAAAGAATTGGAATTTCTTCCAGTATCCTTTATTATTGGTATCCACTATTTATTTTCTTTTATTTTTCTAGATCTATTTTTTGGAAGTTGAAAACCATCTTTATCCATAACCATTTGTAAATTTCTCTTACGATTTTCTACAAATGATTCTTCTGGGCTCTTATTAGGGTATGATATCTCAATATGCCCCACCTCATGACATATTATACATCTAAAATATATGTTTGTATAATCTATAGTTTGGGTCCACATCTTATCCCCATACTTACGAATGATTGATTCTGGTAAAGCTTTACTTATATCAATCATGACCAATATTTGAGCATAAATAGCAAAAAATCCATCTTTTTTTGTATCTAAAATCTCAAGGAATTATCCTAGTGTGTTTCCTATTACCTTTAAGGTATCTATTTCCTAAAATTCAATGGGTAATCCAAACATCTTAATCTAGACTAGTACTAGAAATAGATTTATATTTTTAGGTGAAAAGCCTTCATACCAGTGGGTAAGGAAGAGCCCTGCTCTACCCATAAACCAAGGACCCCATTTTAGAATTCTTTCTCTTTATTCCCTAGAAAAAAATGGATAGGAAGAAACCTTTGGGAATAAATGATAGAATCACTCCTGGAGACTTCCAACTCCTATCAATCCATTTTCTCAAGGTTGAAGCCCATGGCTAATACCCATTAAATTTACCAAAACATTACCCTATATTTGAGAAATGAGGATCTCTATGAGGTGCACTCACTAACCTCTACCACTAGGGATTACTATAAGAATTTAACTATAAATTGATCCATGAAAAGGAAACTAAAACTCAAAATTTGAAGAAATTTATCTGAAAGTTCTATAACAAATATAATCTTTGATAAAAACTTTATAAAATTTTCATGCACAATTTCTAAGATAAAGAAAGGGGAAAAGAACTTAGCTAAAAAAATATTTATCCAGATATAACGTCTTGCCTTGCTAAAGTCCTAGTCCTTTATTTCTCTTCCCATCGTTCAAACCCTAGTTGACAAATATTTACAATTTTATTTTTCGTGATTTGAAAAATTATCATTGCCCTTGTTCTGAATAGTTGAATTCATAGGCTTGTATCTCCCTCAATATTGCTTGGATTATTGCATATGACCACTCATTTTAAAAATATTCAAATTTTGCACAAGTTGGTCCAAGAATTAGCTGAATAAGATAACTGTTTACGAAGATATGAATCCTAAAAGATGAGATATTTTTTAGGAAAAAACCCTAATCCTTCACACGTTTTTTAGGAGAAATTGATTTAAATATGCCACCTAGCTATTATATAGATCGATAGGAAGTGGTGGTCTAAATTATATGCTACTTGGTGCATTCATAAAATATTAAGGATATGAAAAGTGTTGATCATCTAGGCCCCACTTGCTCATGGGTTTATAGATGATATAAATGATGTTTAAGTCTAGTTGCCTACTAGACCCTTTAAAGAATTAGATCACATGTGATAAATTCCTGGTAGAAATTGTAAATTATTATAGGTTTACAAGACATAGGTGAGTGTGGTTTTAGTCTCATAATAGTGTGAGAGGAAACTGACTCGATTGATTGTGGAAAAAAGGATAGATAAAGGTATTCTATATTACCTAGTATCCCAACAAGAAATTCAGGGTCTAGTGTCAATTACCTAATGCATATGCAAAATATTTTATAGATATGTAAGATATTGGACATGAGTATATAATCCTCTCATTAATATATAAGATAATTAGGATTATGTAAAAAGAGTGTTGTTGAGGGTGTCAACCATGGCAATAGGAAACTCATATCCATTAACTGGCATGCTCATAATGTAACTATGAATTTACAAGATACTAGATATAAGATTCTTAACCACTCAGATGGCACATTGGACCTCACATATAATTGCAAGATTAGATTATGGATGTCATATTTTGGATCTTGATGAGTCTTGATTTGTCTCATCCCTATTTAATAGATCAAAATATTAGAATTTTGTAAAAGGTATGTTGTTGAGGGCACAAACCATGGTGGGAGGAACCATGCATTCACTAACTGGTACACTTTACAAGAAATTATGAGGCTATAAGCTATTGGATGTGCAAGGATCCTCTCTACCTATGTGGTATGTTGGGCAACATAGTCAATCACATATGTAGATGCTTGTATTGGATCAATGAACTAGCTTGATAGATTTAGATTGGTCTCATGCTCATTTAATAAACCAAGATAGAAAGACTAACCCTATTAATCCATTGCTTGGTATTCTTGCAAAGGATTACACGTCTACAAGGTAGTGTATTAATAAGGCTAAAATACCAGAGTGGCCTATTAGATAACATAGAAAAATACAATCATTAATAATTTTTTTGATGAACTTGTGCTTATATTAGTGTTATTTGATAGTCTTGATAAGAAGGAAAAATATTATGATAAGAAGGGCTAAGGTGAAATTATTAATGGTTGTGAGAGAATTAAATCATTGATAACTTATCAAGCTACCATTGACCTATTGCTACCATTAAGACTTTGGTCTTGGCCAAGTGATGGAAAACACATTTTCTTCTTGACTAGATGACTCTGAGTTTTTATTTGATAGGCTAAGCCAAGATCCAAAGAAATTTTAGAATTTTAGAACACTAGATTAATAAACTTAGGACTTGAATGGGCTTATTAAATCATCTCAAATATGATGATAAACGAATCTCAAAATATTATCATGATAATGATCTAGAGTAGTGATTTTGAATAATGGAAGAGAAAATAATTTGTTGCTTGTCTAATAGGTCTCTTTAAGGATATCATCATGAAATTTATAGGACAAAAGAAAGGAAAATGGTAGGGTTATGTAACAACCCAAAAAAAAAGAAACAATAAAATACACAAATATAGAACATTTATTTTTTATTATTTAAAACTAAGGAGAGGGATTCATAAATCCCTAACCAACCTTAGACTAACTTAATGTTTAGAAACCCCTAAGTTTCTCAAGAACTATACCACACGATATTCCCCTCATGCAAGTCCCTTCTACGTAGGCATATCTCATGTTATGCACGTAAGTCCATCCTTCCCATCGATCTTGATGAGCTAGACTTACCACCTTCAATCATTAGAAGGTGTACATGCATCTCCATATTCCACACAAGCCATTATGCATGGGTATGCTACGTGCACTATGAGTTAAGCTATCAATATTGTCCTCTGACAAGCTATCTTAACTCAGGTACGATCTTCTAAACCTAGTACCAATCTCCCTAAGGGGTCTCAAGCCCTTAGGTTAACCTCTAAGTTCACCCTAGAACTTACTACTGAATTTTATGAAAGTTATTCAAACAAGAATACAAAGAATGGGTCTAGATACTAAATCTAACAAAACATGAATCATTAAACAAGCAAGGGATAACTAAAACATAAAGCAATGATTAAAGGATAACATGCAATAGAAAGGATATAAATACAATCACAATCAATTAATGGAATACAAGGTGCATCAACCATGTTGTTCATTTATTACATAAGTATGTATGGTATACCCCATACCTTCCAACAATACATTACATCAATATCATCAGGGAAATCTCCCCACAATCTAATCTATTTGCATAAATAAGCAAGATGTAAGGTAGAGAGCAAACTTGTGCATCGGTCCATCTCATGAATTTGGTCCTCCCACTCTTCCATCGATCAAGTGAGGATAGTAGGGGATCAGGACACTCATGGTTTAGGATAGACATGCTTCTAAAATGCATTTGTTCATTTCATTTCCAAATTGCAACTATACAAATAACCCAAGCAATTCAACTTTCTAATGCATAGTTGACATCATAGAAAACTACTCTTTCTATTTCCCCTCTCATCTCCTCATGAGAGCTATTCAACCATGCATCAAACCACATGCTCTACTTGTAATAAATGGTCTAACCCTTATTTAGAAATCAAAGTCCCATACCCCTAATTGCTAAATAAAACATATTTCACATTCATTATCCAATTAAAGCCAACTACTTTAATCTTCAAATAAACCTTTTTCTTCATTTCATAAATTAAAGTCCCATACCCTTAATTTACAAAATAAACCATATTTCACATTCATTATCCAATTAAAGCCAACTACTTTAATCTTCAAATAAACCTTTTTCTTCATTTCATAAATTAAAGTCCCATACCCTTAATTTACAAAACAAACCATATTTCACATTCATTATCCAATTAAAGCCAACTACTTTAATCTTCAAATAAACCTTTTTCTTCATTTCATAAATTAAAGTCCCATACCCTTAATTTACAAAAAAAACCATATTTCACATTCATTATCCAATTAAAGCCAACTACTTTAATCTTCAAATAAACCTTTTTCTTCATTTCATAAATTAAAGTCCTATACCCTTAATTTACAAAACAAACCATATTTCACATTCATTATCCAATTAAAGCCAACTACTTTAATCTTCAAATACATTAAATTCTTCATTTCATAAATTAAAGTCCCATACCCTTAATTAGATAATGAAACAACATATATTCTTATATTCATTACCCTAAAATTTACCATTTTAGATAATGAAATAACATTAAAGGTTCTTTATATTCATTACCCTAAAATCTACCATTTTAGATAATGAAATAACATTAAAGATTCTTTATATTCATTACCCTAAAATCTACCATTTTAGATAATGAAATAACATTAAATATTCTTTATATTCATTACCCTAAAATCTACCATTTTAGATAATGAAATAACATTAAAGATTCTTTCTATTCATTACCCTAAAATCTACCATTTTAGATAATGAAATAACATTAAAGATTCTTTATTTTCATTACCCTAAAATCTACCATTTTAGATGAATGTATAGACATTAAAGCTTTTATTTATTACCTAAAATCTACTATTTTAGATAATGAAATAACATTAAAGATTATTTATTTTTATTACCCTAAAATCTACCATTTTAGATAATGAAATAAAATTAAAGATTCTTTATATTCATTACCCTAAAATCTATCATTTTAGATAATGAAATAACTATTATGGGTTCTTTATATTAATTACCCTAAAATACCATTTTAGATAACATAACCTACGCTCCCTCTCCTATGCAATGGAAAACTAGCGGCTGACTCAAGTGAAAGGAGAGCAGATCACCTATGGAGTGGTTTACAATAGAGGATGACAAGGGTGCGACCTGAAATGGTTCTGTTCCACAATACCAGGATACAAGTGTGGTATTCGAGGTTCTTCATGGTGTTACCTACAACCACGATGTGGTTAGACATCCCATCATTGACGTAGCCCAATGACGCTATGCTAGCTATGCCCGAGGGTGGTTATCGAATGGATGAGGACCTACTATGCAAACCATGCACTACTACGAATGTTGAGAAAGGTTATCCCATGAACAATAGATGACTTACCTTGAGGTCCTCCTACTCCATGTTATATACACTCACCTACCTTGGGTTACATTCATAACAATGAACATAGCAATGAGCATGGTGCTACACAACCAACAGACCAGACATGGTTTATCATGGATCGGTTGACCACACAATATCTGATTCATAGAGGTAAGGTGCTAAGGTTTGGTCAAGGAGGTCAACATGGTCGTGAACTCACAATGGTTTCAAAAATAGACAACTGAATAATGACCAAAGGCCACCTTACTAGTCTGAACATGACACTCTTATGGAAGTGGGGTTTACCATAGCTTAAAGGAGATATCACAAACAAGCGAGAGCCCACCACCCAAAAATATTCTAAACCAATGAATGAAAATATTTAAACATATTTTATTTAAAGTTCCATGAGTCCAACCTAGTTTTATTTATTGTTGGTTGGTTATCTGAGTCACACTCGGATGCCCATCATCTACTTTATTCTCCTCCCATTGGACTCCTCCTTTAGCTTCGTGGTGTCTCCCTCTTTCCCAATACTCCTCTCCTCTACCCTTGTCCTAGCACTCTCTTCCTTTTTTCCTCCCATCCGCATCCTCTTCCCAACACACCTCTCACATCGTTCTCCTTGGCTTTCGTCCACCACCTACTTGCCATAATTTCCCATCTCCATCTGTCATATGGTAGGGGAGAACATTCCTTCTTCCACCTTCCCAAGATATTTGCCATAAATAAGCCATCCCTTCACGTCAGAGGGAGCCTCACACAACTGGTCCGATATGATCATCTGAAGGTGGTCTTATCATATTTAATACCAACTTTAGTTGGTCAATTTGATTAAGTGAATTCTCCATCAATTCGACAACCAAATTCTAATCTCCATAAGTTCAATGGAATGCATTTTTCATAGCAATTAGAGTGGTCATTCGCTTATGATAGGATCCTTTTATTTTATAAAACAATCGTTTCTTTCCCCTTTAGGAAAGGTTTTCATAATCGATCTAAAATAGATCACATATTTATTCAAAATAGAAACTCTTTATTATCATAAAATGAATCAATCATTTATTTAAAATGGAATGTCCACAACATTCCAAAATAAATTAATTATTTATTCAAAATGAGATCTCTTCATTATTTAAATAAATTAACTATTTATTTAAAATGATATCCATTTACTATTTAAATAAATCAACTATTTATTTAAAATGATATCCATTTACTATTTAAATAAATCAACTATTTATTTAAAATGATATCTATTTACCAGGCATGCAAGGAGTTGTGAAGACAACCTATTCATTCATAGCTCACCAATTATTAAGGCAAATAGTGCTGAAGTAAAAGATAATCAAGCATGTGCAACAAACAAAGAGGGAGTCTTTCCATCAATCTAGTCACCTGTCTCAGCCTCTAGAACTTACGATAGCTACTAGGCTATCAATCTGGGGCTCAAGGTGACTAGCTATTGATGATTATCCCTTAATCGAATGCATGTCTATATGAAGGTATCCATCCTTGTTACCTCTGAGTTGCCTTGTCATCACTTCCCCAACCTCAAGTACCCTCGTCTTCGATGGATGACTCAACTTCTTCCACTTACGAGTGCACCTGATCCTACACATTGGAAATTTGTTAGTAGTATCATGCTCTTCAATATCTATCAATATCGCATAGCTGCTTAATTGCACATAATCAAGTATTAAAGCATCATCAGTTAATACATTATCTTCCATGTCAACAAGGTCCATCTAGGAGGGTCATGACATCCTCCCCCACTAGGACTAAACACCATCCCAGGTGTTTTTCAGTTTTACAAAAGCATATACAAACAAAAGCAAATTATTACAATTCTTAGAGATCATTAAACAAAAAATGAAAATATTTTTGCATATCCACCACTTTCTCCCAAGTGGCATTCCTTTTCAAGAATTGGTCCCACTGGACCTTACATTGCTCAAGGGTCTGATTCCACATAGTCTTAGAGTGGAACTCGAGGATCCTTACTGGCATTACTTCAATTACCTCTAGGTTTACCATCTACAAATTAGAGACATCCCACACATGTTCAGGGTCAGCAATATATTTTCTAAGCAAATATATGTGGAAAGTGTCATGGATTTTTGATAAATTAGGAGGTAAAGCGAGTCGGTAAGCAACTGGACTAATATTTTTAGTGATCTCAAAGGGTCCTACAAACTATGGATCCAATTTTGTGGACTTGATCACACTTTTCATTGGTTTAACCCTAGGAACACTTTATCTCCCACCAGTACTCCCTTGGAGTTCTCTTTAAATCATCATAACTCTTCTACCTATCGACAACTTCCTTGAGTCTTTTCCTGATTACCTTTATTTGCTCTTCCATTTCTCTGACCATTTATGGTCCAATCACAATTCTATCCTCTAGGTTGTCCCATGACAGTGGTGTTCTACACTTTCGCCCATACAAGGCATCAAAATGTGCCATTCCCAAAGATGAGTGATACCCATTATTGTAGGTAAACTCTACCAAAGGTAGGTAGTCTTCCTAGTGAGACTTGTGATCCATACAATACATGCGAAGCATATCTTCTAGTACTTGGTTTACCCACTCTGTTTGACCATCTATTTTAGGGTGGTATGCTAAAATCATGTTCAACTTCGTGCCTATTTCCTGGTGAAGGGATTTCCAAAATTTAGAAGTGAACTTGGAATCCCTATTCGAGATAATTACCTCCAAAAATCCATGCAATCGAAACACTTCCTTGGAAAATCTATTAGCCACCACTTGAGTGTCATCCTTGGTGCTCCCAGGTATAAAATGTGCAACCTTGGTCAATTTATCGACTACTACTAGGATTGCATCGTGTTGGTACCTAGTTTTAGGTAAACCTACTATGAAATCCATAGATATGACCTACCATTTCTGTGTAGGTATACTATGTGGATACAAATATCCTACAGGATGCTTGCATTCCACTTTAACCTTCTGACATTCAAGGCATCGAGTGACAAAATCTATAATATCCTTCTTCATCCCTACCCAAAAGAAGGTTCTTTTCAAAATTTCCCTCATATTTGCCCCTCCGGGGTGAGTTGTATAAGGAGATCTATGGGCTTCTTGCATTATTAGCTTTCTTAAATCCCCTGATTTTGGTATGATGATTCTACCTTTGTAGCATAACATGTTATCTATCATCCCAAACTCCTTTTTGCTCTCAAGGCCTTTGTCCATTCTAGTTTGAATTTCCTGGCAATATTCATCCTGATGTTGCTCTTACCTCACTTGGTCCATGAGATTTATGTGGCTCCTGGTTATGGTTGCTATGTGTCTCCTTCTACTCAAGGCATCAACAACCTTATTCTATTTTCCCTTTATGTACTCAATTTCAAAGTCATACTCAGCGAGAAATTCGATCCACCTTCTCTGTCTCGCATTGAGTATTGGTTGGGTAAATATGTACCTTAGACTTTGATGGTCTGATTTTAACTCGAAAGGTCTTCCTACCAGATAATGGTGCCAAACCTTTAGGGCGTGTACTATAGTGGCTAGTTCTAAATCATGAGTAGCATAATTGACTTCATGCTTTTTAAGTTTCCTTGAGGTATAAGCTACTACTAATTCCTCTTGCATGAGTACTCCTCCTAACCCTTCCAATGAGGCATCAATGCATACTAAAAAATCTCCTTGAGGATCTGGAATCTTCAATATTGGTGTGGTAGTGAGTTTCTACTTCAACAAAGCAAAAGTGATTTCACACTTTTCCATCCATTTGAACTCCTTCCCTTTCTTCTAAAGGTTAGTTATTACCGAGGCAATATTTGAGAAATCCTTTATATAACATCTATAATAGCCTGTTAACCCCATGAAGCTTCTTACCTCGATAACATTAGAAGGGGATGGCCAATTTAATATGGCTTCGATTTTCTCTAGATCCACAGCAATTCCTTCTATTGATATGATATGCCCTAAATAGCGCACCTCTTGAAACATAAAAATTGCTCTTGGCTAGATTTTCGTAGAGTTGATTTTCCCTTAGTAATTCTAGCATGATCTTGAGATGCTTATCGTGCTCTTTCCTATTCTGAGAGTATATTAGGATATCATCTAGAAATACAAGGACAAACTGGTCCAGGTGCCTTCTGAACACATTGTTCATTAAATTCATGAAGGTGATTGGGGCATTAGTCAATCCAAAAGGTAGGATTGTAAACTCATAATACCCATACCTAGTCTTAAATATCATCTTGTGAGTATCCTCCTCACGAATTCTCAATTGGTGATACCCTGACCTTAAATCTATCTTAGTAAACACCATGGCATCCTTCAATTGATCGAATAAATATTTTATTCTAGGTAGGGGATACCGGTTCTTTATTGTAGCTTTGTTCAACATTCTGTAATCAATACACAACCTCAAAGAGTCATCTTTATTTTTCACAAATAAAATAGGTGCACCCCAAGGTGACACACTTGGTTTTATCAACCCTTTCTCTAATAACCCTTGCAATTGTACCTTTAATTCCTACATCTCGATGGGTGACATCCTATATGGAGATCTATGAATTGGTTTCACTCCTGGCATAAGATCAATAGTGAAATCAAATTCCCGCATAGGAGGGAGCCCAGGTAAATCCTCAAGAAATACATCCTTGAAATCTTACAAAATTGGATGTTTTTCTAGTACTTCCTTCTTTCGATCTTCTCCTACTTCATTTATCTTTATTACATAAACTATCCCTCCTTTTCTGAGGGCTTTCTTCAACTGCATAGTTGACAACATCTGGTTTGTATTCCTCTTGGATTCATAGCCTTCCCTTACCTTCTTCAGAGTATTCGATCCATCTATCTTGGAAATTGATTATAGATTTATGGGCATGTAACCAATCCATCCCTAGGATCACATCGAAGGCATGCAGTGGGGCTACATATAAGCAACCTTTCGTGGTTCCACTATCTAAAGTAATTTCCATCATTGGGAAACATTGGTTTATGAAGTAGGTCTATCCAGAACCATACTCAACCTTCCATCCATGAGCCAAATACCTTGGCCTTTTTGGCATATATTTTTCTAACTTACAAGAAATAAAGCTATCAGTGGCTCCACTATCTATTAAGATATTTACTTGCTTATCAAAAATATTACCTTTTATGATCAATGGGGTGGTTTTCCCCTCAAGATTCTGACTCCTAGTTGTAGCATAGATCTTGTGCATAGGTTCCTTTCCTTTAATGTTGGGTGTACTTGGCCCGGGTCGGTACAAACACTGGTTAGAAAAATGCGGCCCTCTACAATGGTAACACCCATCCTTGGGCCCTTGTCACTTTTTTGGTTTCTGCTCCTCTCCCTTGATCGTTGGAACTGAAACTTGCGGTTTCTGTTGTTGAGGCTTAGCGTTATTGGGTTTGCTACCTTTCTTATAAAATTTCTTCTTGAACTTCTTCTAGCTTCCATTAGATTTCTTCTCTAGATTTTGAGGGTTCTTAGCCTTTCGATCTTGTTCAACCTCCCATTTTATAATCCCATTGCTATTCCTCTTCTTTAGTTCTTGTCGATCTTGCTCAGACAAGGTTTCATATTTATAATGAAAATGTGACTCTGCTTTCTTTGCTAGGTCATATGCCTTTTGCAATGACTTAGGTTCCTGCATCTCTACATCATGCTTTATCCTAGATTGCAATCCATGAGTAAACTTATGAATCCACATTTTCTCATTATAGGTGGGTACATACTTCAATAATTTTACCAACTTCCTATAGTATATCTCCACTAAGTTGGTTCCTTGTCTTAAACTGGTAAACTCCTCAAATTTTAGAGCATAGAAATGCTCTATGAGGAACCTTTTCTTGAATATGACCATAAATTCCTTCCATGGAATGTCTACTGGTTCAATTTTAGTTTCCTCATAGTAAGTCTCCCACCAATCTAGGGTAGCTCCTTCAAGGTAAATAGTAGCCCAAATCATTCGGGTTCCTGAAGAATATCCCTTTATTGTAAAGAAAACTTCCAGTTCCCTTAACCAAGCCTCAGCTGCATCTCCCTCTCCTTCTCCATCGAACTTGGAGATACAAACATTCTTTAGATATCTTACCATCTCCTTCTCCAAGAGGGTTCTAGCTTGTATCTATTTCATAGTTAGCCCCTCAGCTTGGTTAAATTCTAAATCTCTAGCTTGTAAATTTTGGTTTACAATAGTTTCTAGCACTTGCCTTAACTGATCTTGTAATGTGGCAACTATGGTAGTGAGATCTTCCATTCTCGTATTGGGAGTTTCTAGACCCTCATTATGGATCCCTTCTTTGACATTACTTTGTTGAGTCTGTCTAGGTGGAGGTCTTTCTATCTTGGCCTTAGGTGGCATCTTGATCTGATTCCAACCAAGAAAATAATTAGATTACAACTTCATCTTAAACTGAATCACTAACTCAAACCACATTCCAGAGTTCTTACCAAATTATTAGAAATCTAACTAGGATATTGTTCCAAGGTTATGATGTATCATTAATACCAAAGCCCATACTAAGGTATCATAACATTCATCTTCCCTTGGGGTCAACTCCATTAGATTCTAAATAGTAGAGACTCTAGGTCATCCTAGATTTTAGCTTAATACTTAAGCAAGCCTTCGTTGGAGACTTCCAAGTCTCTTTCAACACATAAGAAGCTCTATACCCTCGTACCTAGAGCTCTGATACCAAATGTAATGACCCAAAAATCAAGAAACAATAAAACACACAAAGATAGAAAAAATTTTTTTTAAAACTAAGGAGAGGGATTCATAAATCCCTAACCAACCTTAGACCAACTTAATGTTTAGCAACCCCTAAGTTTCTCAAGAACTATACCACATGATATTCCCCTCATGCAAGTCCCTTCTACGTAGGTATATCTCATGTTATGCATGTAAGTCCATCCTTCCCATTGATCTTGATGAGCTAGACTTACCACCTTCAATCATTAGAAGGTGTACATGCATCTCCATATTCCACACAAGCCATTATGCGTGGGTATGCTACGTGTACTGCAAGTTAAGCTATCAATATTATCCTCTGACAAGCTATCTTAACTCAGGTACGATCTTCTAAACCTAGTACCAATCTCCCTAAGGGGGTCTCAAGCCCTTAGGTTAACCTCTAAGTTCACCCTAGAACTTACTACTAAATTTTATGAAATTTATTCAAACAAGAGTACAAATAATGGGTCTAGATACTAAATCTAACAAAACATGAATCATTAAACAAGCAAGGGATAACTAAAACATAAAGCAATGATTAAAGGATAACATACAATAGAAAGGATATAAATACAATCACAATCAATTAATGGAATACAAGGTGCATCAACCATGTTGTTCATTTATTACATAAGTATGTATGGTATACCCCATATCTTCCAATAATACATTACATCAATATCATCGGGGAAATATCCCCACAATCTAATCTATTTGCATAAATAAGCAAGATGTAAGGTAGAGAGCAAACTTGTGCATCGGTCCATCTCATGACTTTGGTCCTCCCACTCTTCCATCGATCAAGTGAGGATAGTAGGGGATCAAGACACTCATGGTTTAGGATAGACATGCTTCTAAATACATTTGTTCATTTCATTACCAAATTGCAACTATACAAATAACCCAAGCAATTCAACTTTCTAATGCATAGTTAACATCATAGAAAACTACTATTTCTATTTTCCCTCTCATCTCCTCATGAGAGCTATTCAACCATGCATCAAACCACATGCTCAACTTGTAATAAATAGTCTAACCCTTATTTAGAAATTAAAGGCCCATACCCCTAATTGCTAAATAAAACATATTTCACATTCATCATCCAATTAAAGCCAACTACTTTAATCTTCAAATAAACCTTTTTCTTCATTTCATAAATTAAAGTCCCATACCCTTAATTTACAAAATAAACCATATTTCACATTCATTATCCAATCAAAGCCAACTACTTTAATCTTCAAATAAACCTTTTTCTTCATTTCATAAATTAAAGTCCCATACCCTTAATTTACAAAACAAACCATATTTCACATTCATTATCCAAATTAAAGCCAACTACTTTAATATTCAAATAGATTGAAGTTTTTTTTCATTTCATAAATTAAAAGTCCCATACCCTTAATTAATGAAATAAAATTAAATTCTTTTCACTTCATTATCCTATTAAATCCAACTACTTTAGATATTCAAATAAACATTAAATTCTTTATATTCATAAATTAAAGTCCCATACACATTTAGATAATGAAACAACATAAGGTTATTTCATATTCATTATCCTAAATTAGAGCCACTACTTTAGATATTCAAATAACATCAAGGTTCTTTCTATTCATTACCCTAAAGTCTACCATTCTTAGATAATGAGATAACATCAAAGGTTCTTTATATTCATTACCCTAAAATCTACCATTTTTTTTGTTTTAATATGTGGAATGGCTGAATCCTTTGTCTTTTATTGCTACCATAATATTCTACTGTCCCTACCCTTGAATTCACCACACAGATCTTCATTCACTATGCCCCTATACCGCCATGCCACAATTCATTTTAAACCTTTTATGCCACTGAAAGCACCGAAAGGGATCAAGCGTTGGTTCAATGGTCAGATTTGAACCTTGGACCATCTACCCCCTTCTGGATTTTGAATGAACCTAAGATTGATCTACATTCCTCACCTTAAAATCTACCATTTTAGATAATGAAATAACATTAAAGATTCTTTATATTCATTACCCTAAAATCTACCATTTTAGATAATGAAATAACATTAAAGATTCTTTATATTCATTACCCTAAAATCTACCATTTTAGATAATGAAATAACATTAAAGATTCTTTATATTCATTACCCTAAAATCTACCATTTTAGATAATGAAATAACATTAAAGATTTTTTATATTCATTACCCTAAAATCTACCATTTTAGATAATGAAATAACTATTATGGGTTTGGTTCAACCAACATAACCTATGCTCCCTCTCCTACACAATGGAAAACTAGCGGTCGACTCAAGTTAAAGGAGAGAAGATCGCCTATGGAGTGGTTTACAACAGAGGATGACAAGGGTGCGACCTAAAATGGTTTTGTTCCACAACACTAGGATACAAGTACGACATTCAAGGTTCTTCATGGTGTTACCTATAGCTATGACCTACGAGAAGACATCCCATTATTGATTTAGCCCAACGACACTACACTAGCTATGCTCGAGGGTGGTTATCGAATGGATGAGGACCTACTATGCAAACCAGGTGCTGCTACGAATGTTGAGAAAGGTTATCCCGATGAACAACAGATGAATTACCTTGAGGTCCTCCTAATCCATGTTATCTACACTCACCTACCTTGGGTAACATTCATAACAATGAACATGATGGTGAGCATGGTGCTACGAAACCAACAGACCAGATAGGGTTTATCATGGATCGAATGACCATGCAATAATTGATTCATAGGGTAAGGTGCTAAATTTTGGTCAAGGAGGTCAACATGGTCGTGAACTCACAGTGGTTTCAAAATAGACAACCAAATAATGACCAAAGGCCACCTTACTAGTTTTAACATGATGCTCTTATGGAAGCGGGTTTACCATAGCTTAAAGGAGATATCACAAACAGGTGATAGACCACCACCCAACAATATTCTAGACCAACGAATGAAAATATTTAAACATATTTTATCTAAAGTTCCATGAGTCCAACCTGGTTTTGTTCGTTGTTGGCTGGTTATCTGAGTTGCACTCAGATGCCCATCGTCTACTTTCTCCACCTCCCACTGGACTCCTCCTTTAGCTTCGTGGTGTCTCTCTCTTCCCCAGTGCTCCTCCATATACCTTGTCCTAGCACTCTCTTCCTTTTTCCCTCCATCTACGTCCTCTTCCCAACACACCTCTCACATCATTCACCTTGGCTTTTGTCCACCACCTACTTGCCATAATTTCCCATCTACATCCGTCATATGGTAGGGGAGAACGTTCCTTCTTCCACCTTCCCAAGATATTTTCCATAAAGTAGGACATCCCTTCACGTCATAGGGAGCCTCACACAATTGGTCCGATTTGATCATCTGAAGGTGATCTTATCGTATTTAATACCAATTTTAGTTGGTCAATCTGATTAAGCGAATTCTCCATCAATTCGACAGCCAAATTCTAATCTCCATAATTTCAATGGAATGCATTTTTCATAGCAATTAGAGTGGCCATTCACTTATGATAGGATCCTTTTATTTTATAAAATAATCATTTATTTCCCCTTTAGGAAAGGTTTTCATAATTGATCTGAAATAAATCACATATTTATTCAAAATAGAAACTCTTTATTATCATAAAATGAATCGATCATTTATTTAAAATGGAATGTCCACAACATTCCAAAATAAATTAACTATTTATTCAAAATGAGATATCTTCCTTATTTAAATAAATTAACTATTTATTTAAAATTATATCCATTTACTATTTAAATAAATCAACTATTTATTTAAAATGATATCCATTTACTATTTAAATAAATCAACTATTTATTTAAAATGATATCTATTTACTAGGCATGCAAGGAGTTGTGAAAACAACCTATTCATTCATATCTCACCAATTATTAAGGCAAATAGTGCTAAAGTAAAATATAATCAAGCATGTGTAGAAAACAAAGAGGGAGTCTTTCCATCAATCTAGTCACCTATCTCAACCTCTAGAACTTACGATAGCTACTAGGCTATCAGTCTGGGGCTCAAGGTGACTAGCTATTGACGATTATCCCTTAACCAAATGCATGTCTATATGAAGGTATCCATCCTTGTTACCTTTGAGTTGCCTTGTCATCACTTCCCCAACCTCAAGTACCCTCATCTTCGGTGGATGACTCAACTTCTTCCACTTATGAGTGCACCTGATCCTACACATTGGAAATTTTTTAGCAGTATCATGCTCTTCAATATCTATTAATATCTCATAGCTTCTTAATTGCACATAATCAAGTATTAAAGCATCATCAATTAATACATTATCTTCCATGTCAACAAGGTCCATATGGGAGGGTCATGATAGGTTATTACGACCACAAATAATTGTATCATACATCACTTAACCCAATCAAGAGAAAAGAAAAAAATAACATAGATTTAAAAGAGAAAATGGTTTTTAATAAGAGGAAATAATGAAATGCTAGCAAGATGTTTGATAAGTCATGCTTTAGAGCCTAGTAGGAGAAGTATAGGTCTTGTATTTCCATTATATAGTTCTCATTGTTTTGTTGATTATTGAAATAACAAGGCTTTGGCTTCCCCTAAGGTCCTAATTCTAGATGATTAAATTTTTCTATAATTAGTAACTACATCTGGATGGAGTGTTGATATAGAAAGTAGAAGAGATAAGAGAATCATGGGACTGGGAGGACCACTAGCATCAGGTAACTAGTACAAATGCAATGTGAGTGACCTTTCTTTTTTCTAGCTAGGATCATCATTGTCTCATTGTTAGCCTTTTGAATTGATGGTATGAATAGGAAAATTTAGGTAATCATGTAATCAAACATGCAATTTTAGGTATATATGAATTTTAGGCAACCATGCATACACACAAGCATGCAATCAAGCACATGAGCAAGTAAATCATGCATATTCAATCATATTCAAGCATAATTGAATAACACAAGATTATACTAAGAGGGGGGGTGAACTGTATAAGATAAAACTTTTCACTTTTCAATCTAAATGATAATAGCAATAATATCAATGCAGTACATGAAACAATGCATAAATCAACACATAAATGAGATACACAAATTTAATGTGGTTCACCCAATATGGGCTACATCCATGGAGAAATATTTCTTATAAATTTCTCAACAAATTTTGTGGGAACCAATTCCCTATTACAATGTTTGTGGAACTCTATCCATAGGAGACACCTTTCCCCTCTCACAAGTTCATGGACCCCAATCCACAGGAGACACCAATCCCCTCTACTCTGGTTCATGGACCTCAATCCATAAGAGACTCCAATCCCCTCTACTCTGGTTTGTGGACCTCTATCCATAGGAGACTCCAATCCCCTCTACTCTGGTTCATGGAACTCTATCCATAGGAGACTCCAATCCCCTATACTCTAGTTCATGGATCTCTATCCATAGGAGACACCAATGTCCTCTAGTCTAATATGCTCCAAAACCTGCTCATAATTTTGCTCAAATATGCTCCATAACCTGCTCACAAATCCTACTCACAACTCAACTCAAATCAACTCCATAACCTACTCATTAATATTGCTCACATATGATCCAAAAATTCCTTAAATCTACTCACACAACCTGCTCAAATATTCTCTTAAATATGATCATAACATCTTCTCGTATCTGCTCACAAAAACCTTCTCAAATTTGCTCACAAAACATGCTCAAGTCTACTCACAAAACCTACTCAAATATGCTTACAAAACATGCTTAAATCTGCTCACAAAACCTGCTCAAATATGCTCACAAAACCTACTCAAATCTGCTCACAATACTTGCTCATATCTTTTCCAAAAGTGCTTTCTTCAACTTAAAGTAATTCAAACATATTCTACCCAGAATTATTTTATCTTCATGAACATATAGAAAATGATATGCATTACAAGTACCCAATATGTTCTTCTTCTCAATTAAATCCTTTCACTCTATCCTTGCACTATGTAACACTTTAACTTTCTTCTGAACTACTCTTCTATTTGTGTGAGACTTATACTATTTTACTTGTTTCCATACTCACTTCAAAATCAATCACAATGCACAAATCTGCCATGCTCATCTACTCCTAAAATCAATCATACACAATGCATAAATTTTGCTTTCAAATCTGTTCTATAACCCTTGCACATTTACTCCCAATATCAATCAAAACTAATGCACAAGTTTACTCATAAATCCGACCTATAACCTTTGCATATTTACTCCTAATTTCAATCAAAACTAATGCACATCAAATCAATCCTTATACCTCCAACCATATGACATCAAAAATATTTTCCTCAAATAAAACCACCCTTGAGAAAGGAATTAAATCACCATACCTCTAAATCTGCCTCAATGATGATAGTCTTATTTTGCATGTGCCTGTCTTGACAAAAATAATTTCCTTTTCTTTTGTCACTTCAAAAATGGTTAGGAAATCTATTTTTCTTGAATAAATATCAAATCATTCTCATTAAAAAACCCTTGTCAAAATGTGCATAATAAATCTTAACAAGAATAATACCTTATATCTCATTTCTAATCTCACAAAATAAAGCTTTAATAATAACTAAAACCTTAAATCCACTTTCACTAACATGCAAATAATACAACAAAATTTAACCACAATACACCTTATTTCTCCAATTTCTAATATGCAAGAATACAAGTAAATTTGACCACAATACACCTTATTTATTCTATTTCTAATATTCAAAAATACAAATAAAATTGTCCATAGTACACTCTATCTGTCCTTTTTCAATATGCAAAAATTACAAATGACTTTGTCCACCATACACCTTATAACTCCCACTAAAATTAAATTAATAATAAAATATTTGCTCTTACCTCACACAACAAGCCCCCATGAACGCAAAGAGAATCAAATTCACAACCTCTACCAACGTAGTGCCCTAGAAAAAGCTAGGTAGTCAGCTGGGCTACCCCAGTGGGTTGACATAAAGGCTCAACATGAATTAATTCAACACTATCTCCCTCTTTTCTCTACCAAAAAACAAAAATTGTACCACTCGGATTCGACTTTGATACTTCTACCACAAAATGACTTAGTGCTAGCTCAACGACCATCTGGGCTAGCCACCCATATAGGACCAATCATTTCAATAATAAATATTTATTCCTTTTGGCTCAGTACTCTAAAACAAGTGGTATCTACCTCTTATTATTTTTAATTTGAATTTTGCATGAAAGCCATCAAATTGCACATCGAAAAACCTTATTAAAAATGAAATATTTTTACCCCATATATATGGTTTACCTTCAATATTCAAGGACGTCGGCGCATATATAATTTTTCAAATTTATATGGTGCCTCCTATTTTTAAAACTTTATATTATAATATTTTAAATATTATAATTTCAACTCTTAAATTTTATCCCATGCAACTTCAAACCTGTTTCCTTCTCTTGGAATATTTAATTCTTTTTGTCCTAAGATTTTGTCCTTCTTTATAATATTTAAATTTGACATTTAAATATTATAATAAATCTCTTAAAAATATTTTCCTTGCTTGGAGATATACCTTACCTTGAATAATTGTCCAACCTAGAATAATTGTCCATGGTTTGCTATTTACTAAATCCATCCTTGACATCATCCATCCTTATAAACACATCACCCTTGAAGAATATTTCTGCCTTGAATACCATGTTCCTTTGACATCAATGACAACTCAATATTTCTAACAATCTCCCCCTTTGTCATTGATGGCAACCCTTCAAAAAATTTTCTTTTACTGCAACTGGATTCTTAATCTGCTTCCTCTGACAAGCTGCTCCCCCTCACTAAATTCTCCCCCTTTGACATCAATGGCAAATGACTCCTTGGGGCTAAAAATAAGACACTTAGCACAACCCCCTCACCACCTTATTTACTTGAGGTGATCAATTTTGGGATAGGAATAAAGCTACTCCCAACTTACAATGTTCTTCTTCTTTTTCAATTTTCTTTTTCCAAACTTTGAAGGTCATACCCTTTTGAACATCTTGACCATTCTCCTTTTTGATTGACTTTGGAAATTCAAGGAACATTGTTCTACACCATTTAGCTTTATGCCCAAAATTATTGCAATTGAAACACATGATGTTGTAGTCTTTGAAAGGTGCAAATGAATTAAAGTTTCTCTTGGTGAAGTCATAACCATTCTTGCCATGAACCCTGCAATGTATAGCTTTGTGACCAAAATGATTATATGAGAAGCAATAACCACAGAAGAAGTATCCATATTGCCTTGGAGGATATGGTAAAATGATTCTTTCCTCACTTTTTTTGTGCTAGTCCCTATTCCTTGATGGTGCATTATTTTCTTTCTCATTGATGTTTCCACTTCTCAACTCATCGGTACAAGTATTCAATTCTTCTTCAAATACCTTCTTTGATGCTTCTATTTCTTTTGAGCTTGACTCATCTTTTTGTGCTTCTTGAACTTCCTAAAAGACAAGTTCAATATTCATAGATAGAGATCTCTGTGTTTTGATAATATCATCCAAATATTGAGCAAGGGCATTGCTCTAGTAGCCTTCGTTGAAGAAAACCTTGGATAGGGCATCGAGGACCTCCTACATCTGCTGGGCATCGAGGACTTGAAAAATGACAAGGACGATGACCAGATTGAAGATGAAGATGAGGAGGATTAAGCAAGTTTTAGACCCTTTTCTTTTTGTGGCGGGCATTTCTGAAGGCCCGGTGACGGTGTCTTTTTGTTCATAGACCTAATTTCGCTTCTCCTATGCATGTTTAATGGGAGAAGTGAAATCTCTCTCGGTTTTTTTGTTGACTGACGTCTCAGGACTATTGTCACAAAGGATTAAGGATCCTTAGTCAGTATCTTTTCTCTGTGCTTAGCTACATGCTGATTTTGTACAAGGTTTTGGGTCAACCTGAAAAACCCGTTTGATATAAAAATATTACTTATGAAAAAAAATATATCATCCAAATATTTTGAGATTTTCCTAAACTGATATATCTTATTATTAAATTTTTCAATTTCCTTTCTTAGAATTTTAGCTTCATGTTCTAGTCTTTCACATTCTAGCTCTTTTGCCTTTAACTGTTCAACCATATCTTCTTCAAAATTCCTTGCCTCTTCAACCTTAACTTTTAAGTCAGTGAGATCTTGTAGAATCTTTGCTTTTGCTTTATCATCCTCTTGTACTTGAGCCTTCAATATTAAGTTCTCCATTTTCAATCCTTCAATATCAATAACAAGTTCCTCTTCCATATCAATTGTGGCGTCCTCTTCATATGCTAAAACTTTATCTTCTTCTTGGTCTTAAATAACATGGGTATATTCTTTTTATTTTTCTTTTTCTTTGTCTTTGAAAATAGGTGCATCTTCTTTTCTTCTACTTGGTCTTTGAAAACAAGAGCATTTTATTTCTCTTCTATGGCCAAAAATAGAATTTCTTCTTTTTCACTATTGGAGAGACTTTCATAACTATCATTGGAAGCATTGCTTGCTTCTTCAACATAAAAACTTTTCTTGTGCATTTGAAAGATCTTCTTCTCATGCTTGCATTGACCATGCCTATTTTTATTTTCATGATAATTTTATTTATTTATTTTTCTTGTATTATTTTTCTTCTTCACTGCTACTATTCCCAAATTTTGGACAATTAGTTGCATAGTGACCAATGTTACCACAACTAAAACATTTCACAGTCTGCATATTTTTGTGTTTTCTTGGACCCTTTTTATTTCTTCTCATAAATTTAGCTTCTTCTTCACTACTTGATTCATCTTTTGATTATTGTTCTTTATTATTTTATCTTTTTGAATCTTTGAATGTTGCCTATATTTTTGATGTTTGTTCTTTTTCTAGTCCTCATCTCATAGGCTATGAGAATCCCATGTAGCTCATCCATGCTTAAAGTTTTGAGATCCTTCGTCTCTTCTATTGCTGAAACTTTTGTGTCATACCTCATAGGGAGTGACCTTAATATTTTCTAAACAATAGTATATTCCTCAATATTTTTTCCAAGTCCAAGAACGGTGTTGACAACCTCAACAACATGAAGTAGATACATAGCAATATCTTCATAATTTTCATATTTAAGTCTTCAAAATTCCTTCTGTGTGTTTGAATTTTTGCCATTTGACCTTGTCATCTCCTTCATATGTTCTCTATAACTTATCCCATATTTCTTTTGTTGAAGTGCATTGCATGACTTTCACAAAATCTGATTCACATAACCCACTCAAAATTGCATTCATCACCTTGGCATTATCTTCATATGGTTTCTTACCACTTGCATCTATAGGAGGAGTTGTAGGTGGTGTGAACCCATTCTCAATGGATTGCCATATATCATATCCGTGTGCCATCAAATAAGTCTTCATACTCACACTCCAAAAAGTATAGTTAGTCCCATCAAACAATGGAGCATTAATTGATAAAAACCCTTCCTTATGAGCCATGTGTGTTCCTATAATATCTTCCTTCAAGCTATCAGGCTTTCATGAAGGAGCCCAATCTGATACCAATTGAAGAACATACACTTATACTGAGAGCGGGGGGTGAATAGTATAAGATATTTTTTTTTACTTTTCAATCCAAATGATAACAATAATAATATCAATGCAGTACATGATACAATGCAAAAATTGTCACACAAATGAGAGACATAAATTTAACGTGGTTCACCCAATGTGGGCTACATCCACAGAGAAATATTGCTTATAAATTTCTCAACAAATTTCATGGAAACCAATTTTCTATTACAATGTTTGTGGAACTCTATCCATAGGAGACACCTGTCCCATGTCACAAGTTTGTGGACCTCAATATACAAGAGATACCAATCCCCTATGCTCTAGTTCATGAACCTTAATTTATAGGAGACTCCAATCCCCTTTGTTCTGGTTTGTGGACCTCCATCCATAAGAGATTCCAATCCCATTTGCTCTAGTTTGTGGATATATATCCATAGGAGACTCTAATCCCCTCTAATCTAGTTCATGGATATCTATCCATAGGAGACACCAATATCATCTGGTCTAATATGTTCCAAAACCTGCTCATAATTCTACTCAAATCTGCTCCATAAGCTGCTCATAAATCCTACTCACAACTTAGCTCAAATCAACTCCATAACCTGCTCATTAATCTTCCTCATATCTATTCCAAAAATTTCTCAAATCTACTCACACAACTTGCTGAAATCTTCTCTTAAATTTTCTTATAACATCTGCTCACATTTGCTCACAAAAACCTGCTCAAATATGCTCACAAAACCTACTCAAGTCTGCTCACAAAACCTACTCATAAAACCTACTCAAATATGCTCACAAAACCTACTCATAAAACCTACTCAAATCTGCTCACAAAACCTGCTCAAATCTATGCAAAACACCTGCTCAAATTTTCTCACAAAAGTGCTTTCTTCAACTTAAAGTAATTTAAACATATTCTACCCAAAATTCTTTTATCTTCATGAACATATAGAAAATGATATGCATTACAAGTACCCAATATGTTCTTCTCAATTAAATCCTTTCACTCTATCCTTGCACTATGTGACACTTTAACTTGCTTTAGAACTACTCTTCTATTTGTGTGAGACTTATACTATTTTGCTTGTTTCCATACTCACTTCAAAATCAATCACAATGCACAAATATACCATGCTCATCTACTCCCAAAATCAATCATACACAATGCATAAATTTTGCTTTCAAATCTGTTCTATAACCCTTGCACATTTACTCCCAATATCAATCAAAACCAATGCACAAGTTTACTCACAAATATGACCTATAACCTTTGCACATTTACTCATAATTTCAATCAAAACTAATGCACATCAAATCAATCCTTATACCTCTAATCATATGACATAAAAAATATTTTCCTCAAAAAAAACCACCCTTGAGAAAGTAATTAAATCACCATACCCCTAAATCTGCCTCAATGATGATAGTCTCCCTTTGCATGTGTCTATCTTGACAAAAATAATTTTCTTTTATTTTGCCACTTCAAAATTGGTTAGCAAATCTATTTTTCTTGAATATATATCAAATCATTATCATTTAAGAACTCTTGTCAAAATGTGCATAGTAAAGCTTAACAAGAATAATACCTTATATCTTCTTTTTAATATCACAAAATAAAGCTTTAATAATAACTAAACCCTTAAATCCCCTTTCTCTAACATGCAAATAATACAAATAAATTTAACCACAATACACCTTATTTCTCCAATTTCTAATATGCAAGAATACAAGTAAATTTGACCACAATACACCTTATTTCTCCTTTTTCTAATATTCAAAAATACAAATAAATTTGTCCATAGTACACTCTATTTCTCCTTTTTCAATATGCAAAAATTACAAATGACTTTGTCCACCATACACCTTATAACTCCCACTAAAATTAAATTAATAATAAAATATTTGCTCTTACCTCACACAACAAGCCCCCACAAATATGAAGAGAATCGAATTCACAACCTCTGCCAACGTAGTGCCCTAGCAAAAGCTAGGTAACCAACTGGGCTACCCCAATGGGTAGAAACAAGGGCTCAACATGAATTACTTCAACACTATCTCCATATTTTCTCTGCCACAAAATAAAAATTGTGCCACCCGAATTCGACCTTGAGACTTCTTGCCACACAACGCCTTAGTGCTGGCTCAACGATCATATGGGCTAGCCACCCAGATAGGACCAATTGTTTTAGTAATAAATATTTATTCCTTTTTGCTCAGTACTCTAAAATGTGTGGTATCTACCTCTTATTATTTTTACTTCGAATTTTGCATGAAAGCCATTAGATTGCACATTGAAAAACCTCATTAAAAATGAAATATTTTTACCCCATATATATGGTTTACCTTCAATATTCAAGGATGTCGACGCATATATAATTTTTCAAATTTATATTACCTCCATGAACTTTGGTGCCTCCTATTTTCAAAAATTTATATTATAATATTTTAAATATTATAATATTAACTCTTAAATTTTATCCCATGCAACTTTAAACCTTTTTCCTTCTCTTGGAATATTTAATTCTTTTTGTCCCATGCAACTTTAAACCTTTTTCCTTCTCTTGGAATATTTAATTTTTTTTGTCCCAAGCTTTTGTCCTTATTTATAATATTTAAATTTGACATTTAAATATTATAATCCTTCTCTTAAAAATATTTTCCTTGCTTGGAGATATACCTTGCCTTGAATAATTGTCCAACCTAGAATAATTGTCCATGGTTTGCTATTTACTAAATCCATCCTTGACATCATCCATCCTTATAAACACATCACCCTTGAAGAATATTTCTACCTTGAATACCATGTTCCTTTGACATCAATAACAACTCAATATTTCCAACAATAATATCTTTTAAGATGAATTATGTTGATTGGTTATTTATGTTATTTTCCATATAACTTGGCTAAGTGATAGGCTTATGATCCAAATTTTGTAGTGATGATGAATGGACCTGACCAATTGAGTTTACATTTTCCTTTTAATTTGGCATTATTATTAATATTATTTTGATTCTCTTTGGGAATAAAATCACTAATTTCAAAGGATATAGATCATACATTTTGTGATAGGCATGCTAAATTCTATAAAGGTAAATGTTTGGGTGCTCTAGGGCATTGATACATTTTTTATTTAAAAAATCCAATCAATTGAAGATACCTTGATGATATTCATCTCCTACAAAAGAATCTTGGAGCAAGAATCTTAGAGAAGGAATTTCAATCTTGATTAGAAAAACTTCATTGGTACCATAAACCGAGGCATAGGGTGTTGCGTCTATGGGAGTTTCAAAACTACTATGATATGCCCATAAGACATGATGTAGTTATAAATGCCAATCATGACCATTTTTGTCAACCAATTTCTTAAGGATCTTGATCAATGTTTAATTGGATGGTTTTGCTTGACCATTACCTTAGGGATAATATAGCGTTGACACTTTTTGTTGAATTTTATACTTAGCACATTTTTTTGGACATATTTGTTTTTAAATGGTAAACCATTATTAGAGCTTAGGACAAATTGTATACCATAGAAATAAAGAATTTTATTAACTATGAATTTTAATATTTGAAACCTAGTGTCAATAGAAAATGGTATGGTTTCAACCCATTTAATAAAGTATACTATGGTTGTGACAATGAATTTGTGTCCATTAGAAGATTTTGGATTAATTTTTTCTATTATGCCAAGACCCCAAATAGAAAAAGTCCATGATGATGTAATTGATTGCAATTTTTAGGAAGTAGCATGAACAAGGTTATCATTCCATTGATACGTGTTATATTTTATTATAGCCTTAAGTGTATTTTTCCATAGATGGCCAACAGTAACCCATAGACTACTAAACTATCCACAACATGACCCATCATGGGCTTCTTTGATGATTGTTTGGGCTTTCTCTAAATTTATGCATATGAGGAGTATATAATCAAAGGGATGCCAATATTTAATGTCTCCTATGATAACATACTTATATGCTCATTGTCTAAAATGTTTACATTCATGCCAGTTTAACCCTTTAGGTAATATGACATATTTCACAAAGTTGAAGGTATCTTGATACCATGGCTATTAAGATGAAGAGGATTCAATGCTACAAATATCTAGGGGATGTTGGCTTAATTTCAAAGTTTCTATATATTTAATTAGTTGTATAATTATGGAATCTTGTTCATCTTCTAATTCTAAAGGTATAAGGAATGCAACCATAACTATGGCATATTCATGATGATTGCTTGACTATGGGATAGTTTCTACTGTAATATTATCAAAGGTAACCATTAGTATATCCACAACGTATTTGTACAATTTTAGTTTATCATATTTAGTTTTATAAATGCCATTAATTTGGTTGATCACTAATTGGGAATCACCAAAGACAACTAGTGTCTTGATATTTAAACTTAATGCAACTTGAAGTTCTAAAATGAGAGCTTCATATTCTATCATGTTATTCGTGTATGATAATTGGAGTTTATATGACAAAGGTATAAGTTGTCATTATGGGGTGACTAGGACCATGCCTACTCCTTTGTCTCTAGTGCATTCAGTGACATCAAAATAAAGGGTTCATGACTTAGATTCTTGAGTGTCTATGGTAAGAACAACCTCATCAAGAAAATTTATGATCAATGAATGCTTGGATTCTAAAGGTGTTATGGCTAATTGATCTATGATTACTTGTCCTTTTAACAAGTTTTGAATAATAAATTTAAGATCAAATTCACTAAGGGAAATAATCCATTTTGTAGTATGTATAGAGAGGTAGGGTGTTGAAATTAAATATCATAGAGGGTCTACTCTTGCTATAGCATAAGTTTTTTTGGGTAAGCATATAGTGTCTTAACTTTTATGAAGAAAAAAAAACTACTAGGCATAGCTTTTATAATGGTGTATAATGAGTTTCATAGCTACTTAATGTTCTACTAATATAATAGATGTCCATTTCTTGATGTTTGTCATTATATTGAGCTAGCATAGCTCCAAGGGCATTATTGGTACTAGCTACATATAAAAACAATGGTTGGGTTGGATTAGTGGGTATGAGGATAGAAAATGTCAAAAGGTATATTTTTAAGGCTTAAAAAGCCTTTTGATATTCCTTTTCCCATTTAAACTTAGTGTCTTTTAGTAGTTTAGAAAAAAGTTCACAATTATCATTGTGTTGTGAGATGAATTTTTGAATGGATTGTACTTCACCTTGAAGACTATAAATTTTGATAATATTCATGGGAGGTGATTTTAGGATATATTAAATTATTTGATACATAAATAGATCAAGAGTTTATTAGCCAGATGTCATAACAGGAAGATCAAAAGTCATTTATGGAAGCTATATTATGGATCCTAACTTCCATAGCCTATAGTACATGTTGTATCAATAACAAAAAACTCTGTGCATTATTTATCATGTGTTATGTATGTAAGTTTCATTATTGTTATTTCATTCTATTGTATCTTTATCCATTCCTATGATTATATTCTTATGAGTTTTCTATTAAGTATAAGGCTTTAAAATATATCAATGGTATCCGAGCTACAACAAGATTATTTGCACAGGATTTGAAAGTTGCAAAAGGCTAGAGTCTTTCCACAAGGTTGAAGGATAACCTGTGAAGACTAGGACTCAACAAGGATCTTTCCACAAGGTTGAAGGATAACCTATGAAGACTAGGATCCCTATTTGGGCAAATCAACTTGAAGATAATTGATTATTTAGGGCATATCCAACCCTAAAATTAAGATAGGAGACTCGAGGAAAGAGGCACCATAGATAAAAAATATAGAATACCCGAGGAAAAGTAGTCCCATAGCTAAAAAATATAGGAGACCCAAGGAAAAGCAATCCCATAGAAGTCAAAGAAAAGAGGAGACTCGAGGTAAGAGGTCCTAGAGTTGGCAGAGATAGGAGACCTAGGGAAAGTGGTCCCATATAAGCCATTGAAGTTAGAAGATACCCAAGCAAAGAGGTCCTCTTGAAGATTGAAGAAGTTTGTTCTAAAGAAGACAAAAGATAGAGAAAGAAGATTTTTTGAAAAGAGTACCTACATCAAGTTTGGGACAATCGTCACTATTCAACGACAAGCCCATAACATCTAGAGGAGACTTAGGGAAGGAGGTTCAAGTGAAGATTAAGGTAAAAAAAAAAAAGCAAGATATTTAGAATAGTAAAGCCACAATATTAGGGCAGCATATTAAACATTCTAGGGAGAATGTAGAACGACATTTGTCAGAGTATAATCCAAGAGGAAGAGTACACCCATCTAGTCATCATTTGGAGAAGTAATATTTGTTGTCTTCTCTAAGTTCCTACAAAACAAGAAGAAAGGGGTATCATTTAATTAGTAAAGGAAGAGTGCCATTTTTAAAATAAATAATGAGCAACATTGATAAATGAGAGAAAGCAACGTTTGGAAGCAACATCATTGATAATAAAGTGAAAGCATCAAAGATTATATTTTAAGAGAATGTGTAGGTCAGTGATCACCATTACATAGCAAATTGAGTGCAATTACAATAGTGTCATTCTATATAAAATAAGTTCCCACAGTATAACACTATTGTTGAAGGGAGAGAGCACCTAGAGTGTAGTGCCTAGGACAACAACGTTGCAGAGCTAAGTCTACCAAAGTAAGAAAAATGAAGCATCAAACAAAGAGGCATTTGGGTGATGAAGAAAAGTAGAAAAGTAGTGAACTAAAATATCACTATTATAGTCTAGACAAAATCATTTGAACATTAGAAGAAAACAAACAAAGAAGTGGAACTAAAATGATAGAGAAATTGGAATGCAGAGCAAAAGGAATTGAAATGTTGGAGAAGCACAAATGCTAGATCAATTTTGAACATTGCATGAGTGCAAAATTAATAAACAAACATTGGAAAACCTAATGCTTGTATTCAACCACCAAGATAGTGAAATATTTTAAAGCATCAAGCATTAGATCATGCATGCACCTAGGAAATGAAACATTGTAAGCATTGTAATGTAAGTGTTGGAATGTAGAACATCAATCAATGCTGCCATGCAAAATTCCTAGTTGACACATGACAACATGGAAGGAGAATGACAATGTGGAAGGTGAAAGGAAGAAGCAAGAGTAATGCTCATGTAGAAAGGATTGAAGAAAGAGGTTTGTGCATGCTATTTCCATCACTTACTCTCACATGTTGGAAGGTAGAAGCAAGTTGTTCATCGAATTGCAATGTAAGAAGACAACATGTTATTAAGGAGGTATAATTCAAAGTTTAATTTTTAATATTTGAATTTCTAAGGTTGAGGAGAGAAAATATTATTTCATGATTAATTATTGAATTATCCTAAGGTTTAATTTGATTAAAGGAGTGATAAGGAGTTTAATAGGATAACTAAAGCCTTAGACATCTTAATTGCATTCTTAAGCTTTGGAGTGATAAGTAGATATTTAATTTGAAGTTTGTGAGGTTTTATAAAGTTATTTGAAATTTGAAATATTGCTTTAATTGAATTTCAAGATATATAGAATATTTACAAAATAATTTCTAGAGAGATAATGAATTCTACATTAAAATTTAGGAAGATTATATTTTGCAAAATTATTAATCTTATAATCTCTAATTAATTACGAAGCCATAAGGAATTCTACATCATAGGTATAGAAAATTGAAGAAAATTCATTATGGATTATTGGTACATAGATTCTGGAGCTAGTAGACATATGATTGGGAACAAACAATGGTTTAATACACTACAAGGAAAATATGAGAAACCAGTTGCTATAGTAGATAGTAAGACTTATGAAGTAAAAGGAATAGGAGATGTTCTAGTCAATCTAATAAATGGAAAAGGAATAATTAAAAATGTCTTATATGTTCCTGGATTGACTACTAATCTTCTTTTAGTTTCTCAACTCATGGACCAAGATATGACAATAGAATTTAAAGTTATCAATGGAAGAAAACAATGTCATATTATCAAACAAGGGAAAATGATAGCTTCAAGTTCCTATAAAGATAGTCTATTTACTTTAGATACTACTACAAATTTGGCTCTTTCAATGGGAATATTAGAGACTAGAGAACTTTGGCATAAACATTTAGGACATACTAGTGCATCATCTTTAAATGAGATGGTTAAATATCAAATGGTAGAAGGAATACCAAAAATTTCTTGGGAGTCTACTATATGTCCAAAATGCTTAGTAAGAAAACAACATAGAATACCTTTTGAACTTCGTTAGCATAGGTCTCAACAACCATTAGAATTAATATATACAAATTTATGTGGTCCAATGAATGTTACTAGTATTGGAGGACATAAGTACTTTCAATTATTTGTTGATGACTACACTAGAAAAATGTGGGTATACTTTATGAAGTACAAATCTGAAGCATTTGGTTGTTTTAAACAATTCAAAATTCAAGTAGAAAAGGAATCAGGGAAGACTATCAAAACTCTTCATTTAGATAGAGGAGGTGAATTTTTATCAAAAGAATTCAATCTATTTTTAGAAGAAAATAGAATAAAAAGATAACTTACTACAACATACTCACCACAACAAAATGGAATTGTAGAAAGAAGAAATAGGTCTATAATGGAAATGGTGAGATGTATGATAAAATAAGCTCATCTTGATCATCAGTTTTGGGAAGAAGTAGTCAAAACAATTATATACTTACAAAATAGATTACCTACAAGAATACTCAAGAATGTTACACCAAAAGAAGTATGGTCAGGATGAAAACCAAATATCAAAAAATTGAGAATTTTTGGATGTAAAGCATATATGCATATTCCAAAACAAAAAAGGACAAAACTAGATGAAAAGACCATGTATGGCATATTTCTTGGTTATGATGATGAATCTGCAGGATATAGGATAATTGATCCAATTACAAAGAAAATCTACATAAGCAAAGATGTAGTTTTTGATGAGAGAATCAAGGATGAAATCAAGGAGCAGAAAGGTGATTTAAAAAATTCTTCTAAATTTTTTAGAAGAGAATAAGAGGAGATAGAATCAGAATCTCAAGATGAACAGAGTGAAAATATAGAAGCTTCTACAATTTCACAAAGGAAGGAACCTATATGGCTTAGAAATACACTTAGAGAATCAAATCTAGAATAAATGCTAGATCTTACTACTACAAGACCTCAAACTTGTAGTCTAAGTAGAATAAATAGAGGATTGCTAAGTACCATGATAGAACCAACAACAACACTTCAAGCATTAAATCATTCAAAATGGAAGGCAACCATGGAATCATAATATTCATCATTGCAAAAGAACAAAACATGGAATCTAGTGGAATTACCTCTAGGAAAGAAAGTAGTAGGTTGCAAATGGGTTTATAAGATTAAGTATAAAGTAGATGGCTCACTTGACAAGTACAAAGCTCGGTTAGTAGCAAAAGGATATACTCAAACAAAGGGAATTGACTATGAAGAAACCTTTGCACCAACAACTAGGATGACTACTATCAAAATAGTGTGTGCTTTGGCAGCACATCATGGTTGGAAACTTCATCAAATGGATGTAAAAAGTGCATTTCTTAATGGTGATTTAGAAGAAGTCTACATGTCACAACTAGAGGGATTTGTTGTTAAAGGATAAGAACACAAGGTCTACAAATTAAGCAAATATTTATATGGTCTAAAGCAAGCTCCCAAAGCATGGTATATAAAAATCAATAATCACTTATTGCAACACAACTTTAAATGAAGTCTATCAGATCCAAATCTATATACAAAGAAAGTTGGAAATGATATATTAATACTTATAGTATATGTTGATGATATAGTGATTACAGGAAGCTCAAAGAATTTAATAAGTGAAGTAAAAAAGGATCTTGAAAAATATTTTGAGATGACTGATTTGGGACTTATGCATTATTGTCTTGGTCTAGAAATTCATCAAAATGAAGATAATATTACCATTACACAAACAAAGTATGCAAAAAATCTACTCGAGAAATACAAAATGAGTAATTGCAAGTCTAAATATACACCTATGGAACAAGGGCTCCAATTATCCAGAAATGATGAAACACCTTTTGTTTCAGCTACAACTTATCGTCAATTGATTGGAAGTCTTTTGTATTTAACAAATACTCGACCGGATCTAGTTTTTTTTGTAAATTATCTTTCAAGATTCATGCAAGAACCAAGAGAGAGTCATTGGAAAGCTACAAAAAGGATACTGCAATATATCAATAAAACTATAGATTATGGACTAACATATATGAAGAATGTTAAATATTTTTGTCTACAAGGATATTCAAATTCTGACTATGCTGGCTCTATTGATGATAGAAAATCTACATCAAGGTATATTTTTTTATCTTGGCTCAGGACCAATATCATGGCATAGTAAAAAAAAATGTAGTAGCACAATCATCTATTGAAGTAGAATATCGTGCAACAAAAGATGCATCTTGTGAAGCTTTATGGATATAGTACATACTATCAACATGGGAATTAAAATAACTCCAACTCTAATACACTATGACAATCAAGGAGTACTAAATTTGATCAAAAATCCAATTATACATGAACAAACTAAACATATTGAAGCTCAGTGTCACTTTATTAGAGATCACTTTCAAAATAAACATATCATATTGAAACATATTCCTACAGAAGAAAAGATTGTAGATATCTTCACAAAGGCATTGGGTCGAAATAAGTTTTAGATATTCAGAGATCATCTATGTAGATCAAGAGAAGCTCATATCAAATAATGTAATACAACGGGGTGTTAGGATATATTACATTATTTGATACATAATAAGATCAAGGGTTTGTGAATGTCATAATAGGAAGATCAAAGGTCATTTATGAAAGCTATATTATGGATACTAAGTTCCATAGCCTATATCACGAATAGGATATCCATAGCAATAGATAATATCAATATGATCCTTAGATTATTTGGATTGGATATCCATATATTTTGGAGTTCGATAGTATGGATACTCAATAGGATATCCATAGAAATATATCCTTCCTTCTTTGCAATGGGAATAATATTAGAGACCCAATCCAAATAACCTATTGCTTTTATGAAATTGACATCTAGGAGTTTTTGAAGTTCATATTTAACGAAAAGGATGACTTTTGTTTGACCAACTTGGCATTAGATTATATAACAAGATGATGAACATCAAGAGATGGCTTGAGCCCAAATATATTTGTATAGGTCCAAGCAAAAATATCACTAAAATATTTTAAAATATTAGTGTATTCTTTGTGTTCATATTTTGTCAAGACTTTGCCTAGTTTTAGAATTCAAGAATTATCTTTAGTGCCAATGTTGATGTCTATGGTTTCTTCGATTAATATTTTTGACTCATATTCAAATTGAGGGGAAGTGGGTAACACTCCTAGATCCTCAAATTATTTAGGATCCAAAGATGATGATTTGGAATTGGATAGTTGCAAGGAACTAAGATTAAATATTAGAGTGAGAGATCCCCCAATACAAGTATCATGTTGGTCAAAAAGACTAGGATTTTTCTTCTTCCTCACCTTCATCGACGTATGATATTATCTTAGGGTGGATGAGATTTAAGAAATTTAAATTAGTAGAATGTAAGGTTTTGTGAGGTTCTATACTAACAAGGGACCATAATTCTTTCTCATATTCATCACCCCATTGCGACCCATACAAATACTTTGTGTAGTTTGCTTAATCATAATCCTCTAGAAATAGTGGTGAAGATAAAGGTTTATTCTTGTTGGAAATGTATATTATCTCACAATGTCTTGGTGAAGATTTGGTTTCTATTGGTTCCTTAATACTGACCTAAGCCCTTTTCTTGGTACCCCATGTTATCTAACATTTGTTTAGGTATGGGATACACATGAGATATGTAACATGAAGCATATAGCCATTAAATTGGAAGAGGGTTACCACCATGAATCTCCTCATTGTTAGTAGTATCAGTGTAAATAAATAAATAAATTCCTATTTAGAACTTTACTCTTTTTCTATTAGGTAAGTCCAATGTATGAGGGGAAAGAAAGAGACTAACTAGATCTGAAAATGGATCCTTATTTTGATAAATTAAATTAATTCAATATATTTTTTGAGGTTGATAATAATAATTTAAATTGATAAAGGGTTTATTTAGACATATTATTATTTTTATTAGGTTTATGATAAGGTATAATTAATTGGACTAATGGACAAAGATTAAGTCTTGTTTTTTTTGCTTCTATTGTTTGACAATAAGTGAAAGGTTATGGGTTAGTAGGGATATTAATGATCCTTCCTTGATATTCATATTCTAGATATTGATGCAATGTGGAGAGGACTACTTTCATAACATGAATATGAGGTCATCCAATCAAAATATTATAAGTTTCATCACATGAAATAACATAAAAGATGGTGTTAAGAATTCAGGATCCTACTTTGAGGGGTAAATTTATGGTGCCAATGACTTCTCTTTTCTTATTATCAATAACACTAATGATGAGGTCTGATTCATGTAAATATTACTTAGTCCAAAATGTTTTAGCAATTTTACATTACAAATATTGAGTGTTGACCCATTGTCTACCAAGACCTTTTTAATAAGCTTATCTCTAATCTAGGATGTTATGTAGAGAGGTAGATCTGTCGATATTATAGATAAAGGCATATTGATTCATGAAATGCTAGGATAGAGCTATCTATTCTAGTAAAAACTATTATATTGGTGATATCATTAGGTGGAAAATATTGAGAGACTTCTTGTTCACTAAAAATTTTAAGTAATATGTCCCTATGAGTAGGTAAAGTTTTTAGCAATTCTAAGAGGAAAATCTTGGCTAGAATACTTTCTAGCTATTGTCAAAGGTTAAAAGAATTTTGACTATATTTAGGAGGTCTAAGAACCAAAGATGGATTGTTTGAGGTATTTGTATTGGTATTCTGAGGAAGGACTAATATTGGTTGTGTAGATTTCTCTGAAGATTGATTTCATGCTTGTTGTTGAGTCACTACATAGGATGGGTTAGATAGATAAAATATTCCCACAAAATTAGTAGCCATTTGATTATGGGCTGGTAAAGTATTTTGAAATAATTTCAATTTTTTATTAGGGAAAGTTTTCTAATTGAAGATAATATTCCTAGATTCTATAAGGTATTGAATAACATTTCACAAAGTATTACACCTATCAATTTTATGATAATCAAATTGATAATAATCATGATGTTTTGATTGTCGATACCAATTGGGTAATTATTTTGAAGTGCCTAAAGGTCTAATGGGTGGAAGATATATCATTTTTATATTAAGAAGAATTTTTAAGATGATTGTAGACATGGAAAATTGACCCACCCAAGTGAGTCATTTTTTTGAGAACCTCAGATAGACCCTCAAAATTGTCAAAATATAGGTTTTGGACCTCTTTTTCCCTTTTCCTTTTCTTTTTCCCTAGTTTTTCCAAAATTGTGGTCACCTAGTACGGGGTGCGATTTCGACAAGTTAGGGTTTTCTCTTAGAAAACCCAACTTTTGAATCAAACTCTAGGCTATTAGACCTCCCTTAGGTTTATATTTTTGTCTTCCTACCCTTTTGCCCTCTAAACCTCTTATAAATAAAGGGTTTGGATCCTATTTTTCCTAGAAGTAATTCTAGAAGTGATTTTTTGCTAGAAGTGCTAAGTGATTTTTAACTTTTTGATGAATTATCCTAACAATATCAAGTATTTTTCTACTACTCTACTTTTATTTGCTATTCTTCATGGACAAGTGTTAGAGCCTTGAGAAGGATTCTATCATTTTGTGGAGGTCTTCATCCTTTTGATTGTTATTTTGCTACTACTAGGTTCATTCTTGTAATTTAATATTCCTAGATCATTAATTGTAAATTTTATTATTTCATTTTGCATCAAGAAATTGCACCTGCACTTCTACTGTAAAATCATGCCCCATTTATACAGGGCACAATTTTAGCAGATCCAAATTTGCGGTCATCCCTTACAAGGTGTGATTTTAGATTCATCAGGTTTAGAGATAAATTTTCACTTCCAAACCCTCAATTTGTGTCTACATGCTTCATCTATATATTAATATCGTTGTTTCCATTCTATTTTTCATACTATTTCATTTCATTGTATCTTGTATTATTTATTTCCAAAAGGATCAATAATCACTTTTATTTATAAACATTTAGCTAAAAGGACCAAGGGGGCTTGAATGCTATGCCTATAAGCTCAGTCACACAGTGGCCTAAACAAGCCCCCAAATGTTGATCAAATTTTATAGGGTTTTATGTAGTTGTTTTACAGGTTGTGAAGTTGTTGGATATATTTAGACGTAAGTTAAAAGCTAGGATCAACCATTGGATCAGATAAGTACAGTAACTAAAATTTTTATACTGTTTGTTGCTTGATTTTACTCATTTTCTATTCCAAATTTAAGTCATAAATAAAAAATATTTTGATTTTTCTTATAGGCATCCAAAAGAGAAAAATATATAACTTTCATTCTAGGGTTAAGCCTATTTGTTCATTCTATTAAACCCTTTATCATTTAAAAATTAAGAATCATACTAGGGTTAGTTTCTTGTCTTGCCTCATTGTTTGTCTTGCATTTTTCTTTCATTTTCCATAGCTTAGATTTTAGAAATCCAAACATAGGTGTTTTCCTAGTTTACATATTAAACATTCCATCCCTAGACTTGGAGCAAGTCCTTAAGTCATTCATGGTGAACCTTTGATCCGTAAGGCCCTGAGTGTAAAAACATATAACACACCCCCACAGTCACCTCCCAATGGATCCAACAGAGAATCATACATGACAGGGTAGTTTTCCCCTCTACATATTTGGTGAACCGACGTGAACACACATATTTAGTGGCAAAATTAGGAAGCCTCTTATTTTTATCTTTATTTTTAAAAATATAAGCAAGACCACTAATTTTGTTTGCTTAGAATTAGAAAATATTAAAAACATCGTAAGAATATTTGTATATTTTTTGCTAGATTTCATATCCTCATTTTCTCCTATATCCTTTCTCTTTCTCCTAATGGATCCTAACCTTAGGAGTAAGTGAAAGGTTTTAGAATCTAATCAGATTATCCAAGAAGATGATCATATTGATAAGGAGAATCCCAATATAGAAGAGGAAGAACATATAGAAACTAGTGATGACCTTGATCCTCTTGAGGCATCTAATGGACACCTCACCTTCAAATCATATGATCATATCTAGAATTTCATGAAACATCATAAGGATGTTTTGGTTAAGGCTATGGATGAGTAATCCCAACTCAAAGAGGCTGGGACATCTCATACTCCAACCATTTCTCCTCAAAATATTCATACTAATCCATTGCTTGAATCTTCACATCATATTAATCCTTTTAATAAACCAACATATGTTACTACTATAACCACCAATGTTCAAATATTTCCATGAGTTCTTCCAACTAGTAGTGCATCTCATGATTATGCTTAATTTCCTTCTCATTATGCTCATCTCAACATTTATACTTTTGTTCCACCAAATGTCAATTATCCTTCACAACAAGATACCACATATCATAACCCATACCATAACAGTGTCAATACCTCCAACATTGGCCAAGTTCCATTTCAAATTAAACTTGACATTGGCTTAAGAAGCCAACATTGAAGGAAAAAGATAATTGATAGAAAGTAAAATATAAGATTCATTTTATATCAAGATTCTAGGAAGAAGAATAGAGATTATTTACATGAAAGGATATTTGATAGAAGCTATTTTGGATCCAAAAGGAAGAAATAGATATATTGCAAAAAACATACATAAACATTATATAGGAAAGAAAAATTTGGATATATTTAGAAAATAAAGTGTACATGCAAGGGCAACATAGAATATTGAAGCATTCAAAGCATAAAGAAGTGGACCGATCAAGATCAAAGTTCAATAAAGGTGTCATAGAATTTTAGCAAAGGCACCACAGAAGAACAACAAGAGCATCACAAAGAACAACAAATATGTCATAGAACAATAATAAAGGCATCATAAGATATCATAGAATAATAGCAAAAGCAAAAATGTCATATAAGAGTAGTAGATGTTAGCTTCAAGAGTGTAGTCACAATATTGAAAGGATGAAGCTACAAGTATAAGATCAAAGTTAATACACTCTAGCATTAGAAATGAATACAATAGAAGCCAAAGACATTAAAAATCCATCAAAACAAGATAACATAGAGAATAAGCAAAATGGAAACCATTATAGTGTGCTAACCAAGAGGATAAGTTGGAGCAAGCCTACAATACAAAAGTTGAAGAGCTTGGCAGATGAAAAAATGAGCTATTGAGGAAGACAAAACCAACAAGCATGCAAAGAAGGAGAAGTGTTTACTCATCACGATAATAAGGAGGTTATTAGCAATAAATAACATTGGATATAACACTTTGAGTGTTACATTTTAGAGGAAAGGTGATTCATTAGATGTAATACCTTAAGTGTTACATTTCTATATGGAAGTAAAATGTTTTTTAGAATATCTCCATGCAAATGCCCATGTTGCAAGTGATTGGTGTTTATGAATAGGGTTCACATGAGAAATGCAATAGAAAATCAATTGAATAACAAAAGAGACGTGCATGGATGAGTCAAAGTGAAAGTGGAGGAAATATTTCAAAGGTTAGTTTGATATTTTAGGTTTTTGGAGTTAATGTTTGGATTTTATTTTTGACTTAGGAGTTATAAGGGATAATAAAAGTTATGTTTGAAGTATTTGTTATTTTGAATTATTATAAGTTTTGGAGTGATAAATTATTTAGAGTTTTTAAAGTTTCAAAGTTTTGTAAGCTTGGAGTGATAATGAACTCAACTAGTTTATTTGATTGAAATTTTTTTATAAGTTTTTTTAGTTTGAAGGATTTTAAATTTGAAGTTTTATTTTTGATAAAATAAAAATTGAAAATTTTTATATTTTTGAAAATTTAAATAAATGGGAGGTAAAATATTTTCAACATTAAAGGATTATGAAAAACAAAAATTTGCAAATTATTTTTCTAAACTAGGGAGTCATAAGGTTTACTACTCCATGGGAATTAATTTAGTGGATTTGAATTATTTAACTTGGGAGTTATAAGGATGGCTACTTCAAAGAAAATTATTAAGGATTATTGTTACATTGACTGAAGCAAGTAGGCATATGATTGAAAATAAACAATGGTTTAATACCTTTCATAAAAAATATGAGAAAACAATTGTACTAGAAGATAGTATGACTTATGAAGTCAAAGGAGTAGGAGATGTACTAGTTGATCTAACAAATGGAAAAGGAGTAATTAATAATGTATTATATGTACTTGGGTTGACTACTAATCTTCTTTTAGTATCTCAACTTATGGATTAAAATTTAACAGTTGAATTTAAAGCTATCAAAGGAAAAAAACAATGTCTTATTATCAAGCAAGGAAAAGTGATAGCCTTAGGATCTTATAAAGATAGTTTGTTCACTCTAGATACAATGACAAATATAGATCTATCAACAAGGATCTAAAAAACAAGCAAACTTTGGAATTAAAAAACTAGGATATATAAGTACATTATCATTGAATGAGATGACTAGATATCAAATGGTTAAAGGTTTACCTAAGCTTTCTTGGGAATATACAATTTGTCTAGAATGTCTAGCAGGGAAACAACATAGACTACCTTTTCAATTTCATCAACATAGAACTCAAAAATCATTGGAATTAATATATACAAATTTATATGGACCAATGAATGTTATGAGTATTGGAGGACAAAAATATTTTCAACTATTTGTTGATGATTATTTCAAAATATTGTGAGTGTATTTTATGAAATTTAAATATGAAGCATTTAGTTGTTTCAGACAATTCAAACTTCTAGTTGAAAAAAAATTAGAAAAAACCATCAAGAATATTCATTCAGATAGAGGAGGTGGATTCTTGTTAAAAGAATTCAATTTATATTTAGAATAAAATGGAATAAAAAGATAACTTACTACAACATATTCATCGTAACAAAATGGTATTTCAGAAAGAAGAAATAAAAATTATCATAGAAATGGTTAGGTGTATGTTAAAAGAATCTCATCTTGATAATAATCATTAGGAATAAGTAATTAAAAAAATTGTATATTTGAATATTATATTACCTACAAGAATACTAAAAAATATTACACCTAAAGAAGTATGGTTAGGACAAAAACCAACTATAGAGTGACTGAGAATTTTTGAATGTAAGGCTTATATGCATATTCCAAAGCAAAAAAGAAAAAAATTAGATGAGAAGACTATGTACAAAATATTTCTTGGTTTTGATGATGAGTCAACAAGATATAAAATAATTGATCCAATAATATAGAAAATCTACATAAGAAGAGATGTAGTATTTGATGAATGAATAAAATATGTTATTAAAGAACAAAAAACTGATTTAGAAGTTATTCTAAAATTTTTAGAAGAAGACTCATCAATGAAGAAATAAAATTGGAGTTACAGGATGAACATAATGAAAATACAAAAAATACTACAAACTTATAAATAAAAGAACCAATCTGGCTTAGAGGTACACTTAAAGATTCCAAACTAGAGCAAATATCAAATCTTACTACTACAAGACCTCAAACATGTAGTCTAACTAGAATGAATAGGGGATTGATCAATTTTGTAGTAGAACCTACAATGATAATTTATGCGTTGAATCATCCAAAATATAAGGTAGTTATGGAATCATAGTATGAAACATTGATGAAAAATAAAGTATGGAATCTAGTTAATTTACCTCCAAGAAATAAAATAGTCGGTTGTAAATGGATCTATAAGATCAAATACAAAGAAAATGGTTCACTTGAAAAATACAAGGCTCAACTAGTTGTAAAAGGATACACTCAAATAGAAGGAATTTATTATGAAGAAAATTTTGCACCAAAAACAAGAATGACTATTATTAGAACAATTTGTGCTTTAGCATCACATCATGGATGTAAAAAACGTTAGATAAATGTAAAAAGTACATTTCTTAATGGTGATCTTGAAGAAGTTTATATGTCACAACCAGAAGGATTTGTGATTAAAGGAAAAGAACACAAAGTTTAAAAGTTGAAAAATATTTGTATAGTCTAAAGCAAGCACCAAGAGCATGGTATATAAATATTAATAATCATTTATTACAACATAAATTTAAAAGAAGTCTGTCAAATCCAAATATCTATATAAAAAGGTTGGAAGTGATATAAAAATTCTTGTGGTGTATGTTGATGATATAGTAATTACAGGAATCTCAAAAAGTTTGATAAATGAAGTTAAAAAGAACCTAGAAAAGGATTTTGAGATGAGAAATTGGGGCATCTTCATTATTATCTTGGTAAATGTCATGACCCTCCATGGAAGGCTTTTTGACACAAAGAAACAATGTATTAATTAATGATACTTTAATACCTAGTTTGAGCAATTGAACCAACTAATGTGATGTTTAATTGATTTATGAGAGCATGGTACTACTAAAAAATTGCCCAATTATGCAAGATCAGGTACACTCGTAGGTGGATGAGGTAGAATCATCCACTAGAAAATGGGAGTACTTGATGTTGGGGAAATGATGATTATGGCAACTCGAGGGTAACATGGATAAATACCTTCATATAGGCATGCATTCAGTATGGGATAGTCACAAAAAGTTAGCCACCTTGAGCCTCAAGGTGATAGCCTAGTAGCTATCATAAATTATCAGGATGAGATATGTGATTGAGTTGAAGAAAAAACCCCCTTTTTGTCTATTGCATATGTTTGGTTTATATTTTACTTCATCACTATCTGAATCGGTAGTTTGGGAAATAAAAGCATGCATAATTTAATTACTGCTTGTTTGCTTAAAATATTTTACTCTCTATTTTGTGAATAATAGAAGTTTATTTTAAATGATAAAGGAACTTCATTTATAAATAAATAGTGGTTTTATTTTAAATGATAAAGGAACTTCATTTATAAATAAATAGTAGTTTTATTTTAAATGATAAAGGAATTTAATTTTAAATAGTTGCTTTATTGTAATTGATAAAGGAATTTATTTTATAAATAAATGGTTGCTTTACTTTTATAAAATGATAATAGGACTTCATTTTTATAATAGTTGGTTTATTTCTAATAATAATAGATTTTCATTAGTGGGAAGTTGAACCTCTATTAATAAGACTTTGGAGAAACCTCATTCTAAGCAATAAAGAAATTTGTTTCAAATAAATGATTTGAAGCTACCCTCTATGCATGTATATAGATAACTTGGATTTATTGTATGCAATAATGTATATATATAAATTAAATAAGGTTTTGAGAAGATAACCTTCTCATCATCAACTCCTTTATAATAAAATTTCCAAGAACACTTTTAAAAACCAAGAAGATCAGATTTCTACCATAGAGTGGGCAAGAGAGTAATGGCAATCAAGAAGATGGTTGGTAGAGGGGACATGAGCCAGAAGAGCTCGATTTCCAATCTTGTAGGGAAGGTCAAGATTCAATGTTGGCAGCTATAGCATTGATGGAAGACAAGACCAAAGATGTAGGAGGGAAGTCTCTACTAGTATTGAGGAAAAAGAAAGAAAAAGAAAGGGGTTAATCACTCTTGTACACCTAGGCAAGCAACAAAGGAGGGATTGAGAGCATGAAGGAAAACTCAAAATCAGAAAGATAGAATTCGTGAAGGCAATGTAAGAAAGCAAGGAGGAATTCATAGAATGACTTATAGGTTGATTCTATGATCCTTTAGTCAATGTTTATTGCTAAGTAGTAATATGTTCACCCTGGGTTGAAAGGGAATAGAACCTCTATTATTTTTGTTACGTAATACTGTCTTTGCTCAAGAATGTTGTTGTACGTCATATTTCTAGGTTACTTCCTTGAGTCCTAAAAGAAGACACCCCAATCTATTAGAGTTGGGACCCTTTCCCCTGGTTAGCCTAAACCCTGCATTCATGGTATTATAGTTGTGGTCTATGCCCCAGTTGGTGCACATTGACATGGGTTGCAACTATGGAAGCACCTTGATGATGTTGTACAAAACCTATAAATATAACCAAACCTTCAATAGTGGTTTCCTCTTTAGTGTTTGGAAGTAGTATGTGTGCTTATGTAGTTGGTCCTCGCTCATCATGAGGGGACTGTGTTGTTCATATCAGTATGATGGCCAACATGACAAGTTTACCTTGCTATATTCTCTTTGCATCAGCATTGCCTTATAGGGAGACCGAAGGATCAACTATTATAGTGATCCACTATTGTGAATCCATGAGTGCCACTCGAGCAATGGTGGATCTAGCATCACTCACCCTTGCTATATTATTGGTTGTAACTAGGTTAAACATGCTATATAAGGATAGAAAAGAGAGGCCTACACCTAGAAAAAATTGATGAAATAATTTTAAAGAAGATATCCAAGAGGGGAATCCAAAAAACTCTAACAAAGAGGTAGAAGGCCTCACTGCTACAGTTGTTTCTATGCAATAATAGATGACATAAATATTGGAAACTATTGCGTATCAAAACTTGCAAGTTAGAGACTCAAATATTGGCTAAGTTGATGGGCTAACTAAGGAACAATTGCAAGATAGAGACCTTCTAGAAAAATAGACAACTAGGGATCTAAAAAACATATCTCCAAGTTTGATGAAGAAGGTGAAGGCGATGCAACTGAAGCCTGGCTAAGAGAATTAGAAGTTTATTTTATTGTAATAGACTATTCCCTAGGAACCCAGACAATTTGGGCCACAATAAACTTAGAAGGGGTTGCTTTAGATTAGTGAAGGACCTACTATGAGAAGAATAAGGTTGAGCCTATCGATATTAAATGGAAATATTTTGTTGAAATCTTCAAAAAGAGGTTTCTCACAGAGCACTACTATACCTTAAAGTTCAAATAATTTACCAATATTTGATAAGGAACTAAGGTAGTGGAGATATACTATAAGAATTTGGTTTGGCTACTTAAGTATGTGCCTGTCTATTATGAGAAGATGAGGGTTCACAAGTTTATTCATGGATTAGAATATAGAATAAAGCATGATGTAAACATACATGAACCAAAATTATTGCAAAAGATGTATGATTTGATGAAGAAAGTAGAGTCTCACCTACAATTCAACTATGTTGCCCTATCTAAGCAAGATCGATAAACACCGAGGAAGAAGAATAGCTAGATATTATTAAAATGGGAAGAGGAAGAGAGTCGAAAGACCAAGAACCCTCAAGATTTCAAGAAGAATAATAATAGGAAAAAGGGTAAGTTCAAGAAAATATTCCAAAAGAAAATTAACAATAATTCAAACAATGCAAAACCTCACCCTCAAAAACCACCAACTTTAGCTCCAAAAATTAAGGCAGAGGAGCCAAAATAAAAAAAGAAGCAAGAACCCAAGGATGGGTGTTATGATTACAAGGGTCCACACTATGCTAAATAGTATCTGTATCAACCAAAGACAAGTTCATCCAATGCTAAGGGAAAGGAACCTGAGCATCAGATCTACACCGCAACCAGAAAATAGAATTTAGATGGAAAAGCTACCACATTGCTTGTGAAAGATAAGTTTTTTAATAAGCAATTAAAAATATTAATTGATAGTGGGGCCACATATAACTTTATTCTTCTAGTATAGCAAGGGATATGTTGGAGATACTAGGATATTTGGCCCATGGTTGGAAAGTCAAGTATGGTTCTGGAAAACCTACTCAGGAAACCAATATTATCCAATGACAAAGATCATTTTAGCTAGTAGTACCACTAAAGTTGTGTTTATATGTACCTCCACTTCATACCTTTGATGTGATCCTAGGGATGGATTGGTTATAGGCCCATAAAGCCTTAATCAAATTCCAATATAGGTGGATCAAATATTCAGATAAAGGTAAGGGAAGACTAAAAATTCATAGCGAGCAAGGGGTATTCAAACCCCAAATGTTATCGGCTATGCAATTGAAGAAATCCCTCAAGAAAGGAGGGATAGTGTATGTTGTAAAGATCAATGAGGTAGGAGATGATCAAAGGAGATAAGTGATAGGAAAGCACCCAATATTGTAAGGTTTTAAGGATGCATTCCCAAAATATTTACCTAGACTTCCTCTTGTACGGGAATTTGATTTCACAATTGATCTTATGCCAAGAGCAAAACCTATTCATAGATATCCATATAGTATGAATCCTATCGAGATGCAAGAACTAAAGTTTCAACTATAGGGCTATTAAAAAAGGGTTTGATAAAACCAAGTGTGTCACCTTGGGGTGTGCCAATTTTATTTATGAAAAATAAAGATGGTTCCTTGTAATTGTGTATTGACTATATGGTGCTAAATAAAGCTACAATCAAGAATCAATATGCCCTACCTAGAGTCAGGAATTTTTTTGATCAATTAAAATATGCTATAGTATTCACTAAGATTGATTTGAGATCAGGGTATCATCAATTAAGAATACGTGAGGAAGATACTCACAAAACAATATTTAAGACTAGGTATAGGCATTTGAGTTTATAGTTCTACCCTTTGGATTGACTAACACCCTAGTTGTATTCATGAATCTAATGAATAGTGTATTCAAAAGGCACCTAGATCAGTTTATCCTTGTATTTCTAGATGATATCTTAATATACTCTCAGAACAAAGAAGAGCACGATAAGCATATCAAGATCATGTTGGATTTCTAAGGGAAAACCAACTCTATGGGAATCTAGCCAAGAGTGATTTCTATGTTTTAGAGGTATGATATATTGGACACATAATATCAGTAGAAGGAATTAATATGGATCCTGAGAAAATTAAGGCCATCTTGAATTGACCACCCCCTACTAATGTAACTAAATTACAGAGTTTCATGGGATTAATGGGCTACTATAGGCATTACATAAAGGATTTCTCCAAGATTGTTGTGGTAATAAATAACATTTAGAAGAAGGAAAGGGAATTCAAGTGTTCAAAAAAGTGTGAATCTGCCTTCGCCTTGTTGAAACATAAACTCACTACCACACCAATACTGAATATTCTTGACCCTCAAGGGGAATTTTTAGTATGCAGAGATGCATCATTGGAAGGACTAGGGGGAGTACTCTCTCAAGAAGAGTCAATGGTAGCCTATACTTCAGGGAATATTAAAAAGCATGAAGTTAATTATGCTACACATGATTTACAGTTAGTTCTAATAGTGCATGCTTTAAAATCCTAGCACCACTACCTGGTGGGAAGGTCATTTAAATTAAGGATTGATGATCAAAGTATGAGGTACATATTTACCCAACCTATACTCAAGTGAGACAGAGAAGATGGTTGAGTTCCTCACTAAGTATAACTTTGAAATTGAGTACATAAGAGGGAAATAGAATAAGGTTGCTAATGCCCTGAGTAGAAGGAAGCACATATCAACCATAACTAGAAGTCACATAGATCTGATGGATCAGGTGAGGCAAAAGCAATATTAGGATGAGTATGCCAAGAAATTTACGCTAGGATGAACAAAGACCTCAAAGGTAATAAGGAATTCGACATAAAATATGATATTTTATGTTACAAAGGTAGAGTCATCATACCAAAAATGTGATATTCTCACAATGACACTGAGAGGGGGGGTGAATCAGTGTAGCTATTTAAATTTAGATCTACAACTCTTTAAAACTTAAGCAGGGAGAACTTAAAAATAGATAAAGCAATTAAACAAGAGAGCATTCCACAACACACGATTTAACGAGGTTCACCAGTTTTGGCTACTCCTCAAAAATTAGACTGCTTGGACTCCCATCCAAATCCAGCCTTTGCAAAGCACCAACTTTACAAACAATTTTCCAGCACCCACAGGAAGGAGCACCAACCCCTTATTTATCTACAGCAACAGAAAGGAGCACCAACCCCCTAATGCCAAGCACCAACTTGGACTTCAGTTCTGAACTGTTTCAATGACATAAAAATGCCTTCTCTTCTACAAGACCCTCACTGGTCTAATGCCCTTTAACAAGAACTGCATATACTTACAGCTCTATTATATTTTTCTCTTTCAGCTCTACTATTCTCTCTTACAGCCCTCTCTTCTATATATTTTAGCACTATATCACATTTTTCTTTTCACAGCTCCTTTTTCCTTTTATTCGGCAATACACAACACTCATGCCACGTGTAGAGCTCAACCCTAACCCTAACTTACTGTACATGAAAACATTCTTTCGGCTCTGCTTACTACACTTTTGATAGCCTTAAATGCTTACTTACGGCTCTGACAGCCTTATCTACCCACTTTACGGCTCTGACAACCTTTTTTGTGCTCTAACAGTATATCCGCCGTTCTGATAGATTTATCTTCTCATTTACGGCTTTGACCATCTTATCTGCTCATTTATGGCTCTGACAACCTTTTCTGTTCTCTTACAGCTCTGACAGTAGAACCGCCGCTCTGACAACCTTTTTGTCTTCTTCTCGGCCTGCATGCACGAAAACACATGTCACGATATCGTGACACTTTTCACCTCCGTACACTCTACTTGGCTTGCACCAACGAAAACATGACATGTCACAAAATCGTGACACTTTTCGCTTCCTTGCACTCTTCTCTTCTTGCACTAGCAAAAACATGACATGTCACGAAATCGTGACACCTTTCGCTTCTGTACACTCTTCTCTGCATGCACTAGCGAAAACATGACATGTCATGAAATCATGACACTTTTGCTTCCTTGCACTCTTCTCTGCTTGCACTAGTGAAAACATGACATGTCACGAAATCATGACACTTTCGCTGCCTTGTGCCTTTTCTGTCTTTGGCCCACGAAAACACATGTCACGAAATCGTGACACTCTCGCTACCTTGTCTCTTTTCTTGCCTTGACCCCATGAAAATAGAACATGTCACGAAATCACGACACCTTTTTCTCTCTCCTCTTTCTCTTCGCTTTGGACCGTGAAAATGAAACATGTCATGAAATCGTGACACCTTTTCTCTCTCCTCTTTCTCTTCGCTTTGGACCACGAAAATGAAACATGTCATGAAATCGTGACATCTTTTTCTCTCTCCTCTTTCTCTTCGCTTTGGATCACGAAAATGAAACATGTCACGAAATCGTGACACCTTTTTCTCTCTCCTCTTTCTCTTCGCTTTGGACCATGAAAATGAAACATGTCACAAAATCATGACATCTTTTTCTCTCTCCTCTTTCTCTTCGCTTTGGACCACAAAAATGAAACATGTCACAAAATCGTGACACTTTTTCTCTCTCCTCTTTCTCTTCTCTTTGGACCGCAAAAATGAAACATGTCACGAAATCGTGACATATTTTTCTCTTTCCTCTTTCTCTTTGCTTTGGACCGTGAAAATGAAACATGTCATTAAATCGTGACACCTTTTTCTTCCGTACTATCTCTCTTGCAAATTGTCGTAAAATCATGACACTTTTCTTTGCAAGCTCTTTCTCTCAAACATGTCATGAAATCGTGACACATTTTTGTTTGTACTATCCTTCTTGCAACTTGTCACGAAATCGTGACAGTTTTCTTTGCTTGCGCCTTTTCTTCGAACATGTCACGAAATCATGACAGTTTTCTTTGCTTGCGCCTTCTCTCCAAACATGTCACAAAATCATGACAGTTTTCCTTGCATGTGCTTCTTCTTCGAACATGTCATGAAATCGTGATAGTTTTCCCTGCATGCGCTTCTTCTTCGAACATGTCACGAAATCATGACAGTTTTTCTTACATGCGCTTCTTCTTTGAACATGTCATGAAATCGTGACAGTTTTTCTACTTGGCTTTTTCTCTGCCAACATGTCACAAAATCGTAACAATTTTTCTACTTGGCTTCTTTGCCTCCAACATGTCACAAAATCACTACAGTTTTGCTTGCATTTTCTCTCTCCTCCAATATGTCATGAAATCATGATATTTTTGCTGCATTTTCTCTCTCCTTCAACATGTCACGAAATCATGATATTTTTGCTAGCATTTTCTCTCTCCTCCGATATGTCACGATATCATGACATTTTTGCCAGCATTTTCTCTCTCCTCCGATATGTCACGAAATCATGATAGAAAACATGTCGTGATATCGCGACAGTTTTCTTACTTGTCTTTTTCTTTGATCCTTTGAATCTGGGCCACTTCTGTCTTCTTGGAAATTCACTGTACATGCTCTGACTGACCTCTGAACTCCTGTCCACTGCATCATCAATTGATCTATCTGTCTGTGTTGACAACAATGACAATACTATTTTTGCACCTTGCTCAACAATCTCCCCCTTTGGAATTGTTGGCAACACGTGCAATTTCCTGTAATTCTTCTCCCCCTTTGACAATAATACCAAAGGGCTGCTGTAGACTCCCCCTGAGTCCATGCACAACATTCTCAGGCACACAATATTACAGTTAGCAAAAATTACAAACATGAGCAAACAGGTAATCAAATATATAAATGCTCCCCCCGAGAATGTGTTCCCGATAGCTAGTCAGTTCTTGGGTAGTGTGACCACTCCCAACTTACTACGTGAAGGTATTCAAAAACTTCCTTGGGCAATGGTTTAGTGAAGATATCCGCTACTTGCTCTGTAGTTGGAACAAAATCCAATTTAACCTCACCTTCTACAACTTTATCCTTCAAAAAGTGATATCGGATTGCAATATGTTTGGTGCGAGAATGCATAACCGGATTCTTTGAGATGTTAATAGCACTGGTATTATCACATTTAATTGAAATTGGCTCTTTGAAGTTAATGCCAAGATCTTTCAGGGTTTGTCTCATCCATAAAATATGTGTACAACATGTTGTTGCTACAAATGTATTCTACCTCTACTGTGGATAGAGAGATTGATTCTTGTTTCTTGTTGTGCCATGCTACCAACCTGGTCTCCAAGATAGAATGCACCTCCACCGGTACTCTTTCTGTCATCTATACATCCTGCCCAATCTGCATCAGAATATGCAATAAGAGTGAAGTCCTTACCTTTTGGGTACCATAACCCATACTCCATAGTACCCTTGAGGTACCTAAAAATCCTCTTCACAACTGTCACATGAGTCTCTTTGGGACTAGCCTAAAATCTTGCTACCATGCATACTGCTTGTAAGATATCTGGTCTGGTAGTTGTCAAATACAGCAAGCTTCCAATCATAGATCTGTACATGGTTTGATCTACATCTGGAGATTTGTCATCCTTGCTCAACTTGCAACCTGTTGTCATGGGAGTGCTAACAGGTTTACAATCCTCCATTGTGAACTTTTTCAGCATTTCTTTCACATATTTAACTTGAGAAATAAAAATGCCCTTTTCATTTTGGTTAACTTGCAGTCCGAGGAAATATGAAAGTTCACCAATCATAGACATTTCAAGTTCTTTCTGCATTTTATTTGCTATGTCTCTACATGACTCATCATTGTCGCTGCCAAAAATTATATCATCTACATAAACAACAAGGACAATAAGATGGCCATTGTCTATTTTGACATACAAGTTACTATCCACCATACCTTTCTTGAACCCTTGTTCAAGTGAGATAGTTGTCTAGTCTTGCATACCATGCTCTGGGTGCCTGTTTCAAGCCATACAAAGCTTTCTTCAACTTGCAAACAAAGTTGGGATTATCATCGAGTTGAAAACCATCTGGCTGCTCAATATAAACTTCTTCTTCAAGATTTCCATTCAGAAATGCTGATTTCACGTCCATCTGATAAACTTTGAAATTCTTGTGGACTGCTAAAGCCAAAAACATTCTGATTGCCTCGAGTCTAGCCACTGGTGCAAAAGTTTCCTCAAAATCAATACCTTCAACTTGAGCATAGCCTTTGCTGCACCAATCTTGCTTTATTCCTTACAACCTTGTCCGTCTTCATTCAATTTGTTTCGAAAAATCCATTTAGTACCGATTATGTTTTTATTTGCAGTGCCTTGGTACTAACTCCCGGGTTTTGTTTTTCTCAATCTGATCTAGTTCTTCGTTTATTGCCTTCATCCAACTTTCATCTGTGCTTGCTTCAGCAATATTTTTGGGCTCAATGCTGGATAATAGGGAGTAGTTACTTACTACTCTTCTTCTTGTCTTAACACCAACTATGGGGTCCCCAATAATTTGCTCTCTGGGATGATTTTTCTGCCAGCTTCTTGTTTTGAATTTATTGTTTTCTTCTACTTCCGAATCAATACTTAAATCATCTGGGTCAATTTTTTGATTCTCTTCTATTTCCTTTTCTTCATCTCCTTCAATAACTTCTTCATAAATAGGGTAGTTTTCTTCACAACTGACTGCTCGTTTCCTATCTTCATCAAATTTAACATCGACACTATCTACAATTTTCTTTAGCCTCTTGTTGTAGCATTTGTAAGCTTTGCTTTTTGATGAATAGCCAACAAAAATACCTTCATCAGCTCTATCTTCAAACTTACCAAGATTATCTTCAGTTCTTTTGATGTAACACTTGCTGCCAAAGACTTTGAAGTATTTTGTTGTTGCCTTCTTGCCGAACCATAGCTCATAAGGGGTTTTGCTTTCATGCGTCCTCAACATGCACCTGTTTTGGATATAAACTACAGTATGGACTGCCTCTTTCCAAAATCTGTCTGCAATTTTGCTCTCAGTCAACATCGTCCGTGCCATTTCCTACATAGTTCTGTTCTTTCTTTCTACAACACCATTCTGTTGAGGTGTCCTTGCTGCTGAAAACTATCTTCTGATCCCATATTTTTGACAGTATTCTACAAACTCCTCTGAGATGAACTCTCCTCCTCTATCTGATCTTAAGCATTTGATCCTCTTTCTTGTTTCATTCTCAACTTGGTTTTTGAAAGTCTTGAACATTTCAAAAGCTTCAAATTTTTGCTTCAAAAAGAATATCCAGGTCATTCTGGAATAGTCATCTATGCATAGCATAAAGTATTTGTCACCATTTATACTTTGTGTTCTCATGGGTCCACATAAATCAGTATGTATTAGTTCTAAAGGTTTGCTGGTAAAGTACTCCTTTGATTTAAATGTGGCTCTAGTTTGCTTCCCCTTTTGGCATGAAGCACAAATACTATTTAGTGGTTTGCCAATGGAGGGTATATCTCTTATTGCCCTTTTTGAGCTTATTTTTACCAAATTGTCAAAGCTGATATGACCGAGCCTCTTGTGCCACAGCCAATTTTCATCTTCCTATCCAATCAAGCATGCTCCTTCTGAAGTCTCTGAGAGAGTATACAGGTTTCCGAAGTCCTTGATCCAGTAGCAATCAACTTCCCACTGTTAGCTTTTCTCACTTCACAACCCCCGCTTCTTAAAAATTACTTCATGACCTCTGTCACACATTTGACTTACGCTGAGCAAGTTATGCTTCAGACCAATCACAAACAAGACTTCTTTTGATTTGATCTTTCCGTCACTGATCTTGACTGATCCTTTGCCAACTATCTTTGCTCCATCATTATTTCCAAATTTCACAGAACCACCTTCGTAATTCTGTAACTTCTCAAATTTTTGCTTGTCACCTGTCATGTGACTGGAGCATCCACTATCAAGTATCCATGGTGCAGATTTGTTCTGTGCTTTAAAAGTAGTATGAACAATCAAATATTCCTTTTCTTCCTGGAGTTTCTCCTTTTCTTTCCATTCTGGTTTGATAGCAGCTTTGGCTACTTGTTTTGCCTTTCCCCTTTCATTAGCTTGTGCCTGTTTTTCAAGAAATTTTTTGTTTTGTTTCAATCCATTTGGTTGAGATTTTCTACCCTGATATTTATTTGTTGCAAAAGTGCTTCTACAGTTTCTTGCAATGTGTCCAAAATTATGACAGTTATAACATTCTACTGCATAATCCATCAATGGTGAAAAGACATTTCTACTGGTGAAATTCCTTTGTGCTACATTATAACTGCAATCTGAAATCTTATGACCATAAGCATTGCATTTAAAACAATAACCAGAAAAGGAGTGATTAAACCTGGGTGAAGGTCTTTGCCATTTTGAAGTAGGAGCCATGAATCTTCTCCTTCTTGGATGTGTGACTTTTGTGAATCCATATTTGTCAGTACTCCTCTTGAGTCTGGCATTATTGCTTTCTTTGGCATGATTTGTTTTTTCTTGATCAACCCTGATCTTATCTTCTTTCTTTATGGGTTCTACATTTATGGCCTTTGATCCCTTTGATGATTCTCCTTCATCGAAGCCCAAACCAAATTTGATGCCAGAAGGCCTTTGGTTATTTATAATTTTATCCAGCTTTTACAGAACTTTCTTCAAACTTATGATAACAACTCAGTTTTTGATTCATCTCCTCTAGCTGCATCCTTAACCTAACAATGTCTTCTTCTAGCTTGCTGCACTCATCTATTTTTACGGTTAATTGTACTTTGAGAACTTCAGACATTTTCTTAAATTTGTCTGTCTGTACTTTCAAGCTATTTATTATTTCATTGGCATCCTCAAGCTTTCTTGAAACCTTTTTATTCTTTTTCCTTTCTGTGCTCAGCTCTTTAAGTGCAGCAACCAACTCACCTTCCAGATATACTTCAGCCTCATCCTCAGGTTTTTCATTACATTCCTATTTTTCCTCTGTTTTTCTTTCTTCAAATGCCATGAACAGAGCTTCACCTGCTTCTTCTTCAGAATCCTCACCGGAGTAGTCTTCAGAAGAGCTGACATTCTTGGATATGAAACTTTTCTTCTTGAAGTTGCTTTTTCTAAAATGTGGTTTCTTCTTCCAGTCACTTCTTTCTTGGTGTGACCCTTCATCATTTTTGTTTTTCTCATTCATTGGACATTTAGTTGCAAAGTGCCCGACGCCTCCATAGTTGAAGCACTTAAACGGTAACTTTCCTCTTCCCTTTATTAGTTTCCTAACAAAGTTTGCTTCTGTTTCATCTGAAGACTCTTCTTCCTCAGATTCTTGTTTAGCTTTTATATTTTTGTGTGCTTTAAAAGAAGCTTCTCTATCTGAGGGCTTAGTTTGTCCTATTCTCATTTTGTATGCAGTTAAAGAACCATGCATTTCATCCATGCTAAAAGTATTTAGATCTTTAGCTTCTTCTATAGCAGAAAATTTAGAATCAAATCTTTTGTGAAGAGTTCTTAGTACCTTTTTCATGACGACCGCATCTTCCATTTCCTCGTCGAGTCCTCTAATCGCATTAATGATTCCATTGACTCTCAGCATATAGGCCTCTATGTTCTCATCGTCATTCATTTTTAATGCTTTGAACTGAGCTCGATGCGTTTGTAGCTTGGCTTCCTTGATCTTGCCGTCTCCTTCATGAATGCTCTGTAGTTTGTCCCACATGTCTTTTGCCATTTTATAGCTCATGATCCTTATCAGTTCATTGTCTACTAACCCACACATTATAGCATTCTTTGCTTTAGAGTTATTCTCAAACTTTTTCTTCTCAGTAGCATCTCGTTGGAGGAGTAGAGGGTATTGTGTATCCACTGTCTACTGACTCCCAAATGTCAAATCCCAAAGCACACGGATATGTCTGCATCCTGAGTCTCCGGAAAGAGTAATTAGTTCCATCGAACAAAGGAGCTTTGTTGGATGAAAATCCTTCACCACCGGCCATTGTGTTTCTTCCAAGATCACCTTAGCTGATTGAGCTTGTTCAGGAACCTTGCTCTGATACCAATTGATATTCTCACAATGACACCGAGAGGGGGGGTGAATCAGTGTAGCTATTTAAATTCAGATCTACAACTCTTTAAAACTTAAGTAGGGAGAACTTAAAAATAGATAAAGCAATTAAACAAGAGAGCATTCCACAACACACGATTTAACGAGGTTCACCAGTTTTGGCTACTCCTCAAAAATTAGACTGCTTGGACTCCCATCCAAATCTAGCCTTTGCAAAGCACCAACTTTACAAACAATTTTCCAGCACCCACAGGAAGGAGCACCAACCCCTTATTTATCTACAGCAACAAAAAGGAGCACCAACCCCCTAATGCCAAGCACCAACTTGGACTTCAGTTCTGAACTATTTCAATGACATAAAAATGCCTTCTCTTCTACAAGACCCTCACTGGTCTAATGCCCTTTAACAAGAACTGCATATACTTATAGCTCTATTATATTTTTCTCTTTCAGCTCTGCTATTCTCTCTTACAGCCCTCTCTTATGTATCTTTTTCAGCACTATATCCCCTTTCTTTTCACAACTCCTTTTTCCTTTTATTCGAAAATACACAACACTCATGCCACGTGTAGAGCTCAACCCTAACCCTAACTTACTGTACATGAAAACATTCTTTCGGCTCTACTTACTACGCTTTTGATAGCCTTAAATGCTTACTTACGACTCTGATAGCCTTATCTGCCCACTTTACGACTCTGACAACCTTTTCTATGCTCTGATAGTATATCCGCCATTCTGACAGATTTATCTTCTCATTTATGGCTCTGACCGTCTTATCTGCTCATTTATGGCTCTGACAGCCTTTTCTGTTCTCTTATAGCTCTGACAGTAGAACCGTCGCTCTGACAGCCTTTTTGTCTTCTTCTCGGCCTGCATGCGCGAAAAACAACATGTCACGATATCGCGACACTTTTCACCTTCGTACACTCTACTTGGCTTGCACCAGTGAAAACATGACATGTCACGAAATCGTGACACTTTTCGCTTCCTTGCACTCTTCTCTGCTTGCACTAGCAAAAACATGACATGTCGTGAAATCGTGACACCTTTCGCTTTTGTACACTCTTCTCTGCATGCACTAGTGAAAACATGACATGTCATGAAATCGTGACACTTTTGCTGCCTTGAGCTCTTCTCTACTTGCACCAGTGAAAACATGACATGTCACGAAATCGTGACACTTTTGCTGCCTTGTGCCTTTTCTGTCTTTGGCCCACGAAAACATGACATGTCACGAAATCGTGACACTCTCGCTACCTTGTCTCTTTTCTTGCCTTGACCCCGCAAAAATAGAACATGTCATGAAATCATGACACCTTTTTCTCTCTCCTCTTTCTCTTCGCTTTGGACCATGAAAATGAAACATGTCACGAAATCGTGACATCTTTTTCTCTCTCCTCTTTCTCTTCGCTTTGGACCGTAAAAATGAAACATGTCATGAAATCGTGACATATTTTTCTCTCTCCTCTTTCTCTTCGCTTTGGACCACGAAAATGAAACATGTCATAAAATCGACACCTTTTTCTCTCTCCTCTTTCTCTTTGCTTTGGACCGTAAAAATGAAACATGTCACAAAATCATGACATCTTTTTCTCTCTCCTCTTTCTCTTCGCTTTGGACTACAAAAATGAAACATGTCACAAAATCGTGATATATTTTTCTCTCTCCTCTTTCTCTTCGCTTTGGACCATGAAAATGAAACATGTCATGAAATCGTGACACCTTTTTCTTTCGTACTATCTCTCTTGCAAATTGTCATGAAATTGTGACACTTTTCTTTGTGAGCTCTTTCTCTCAAACATGTCACGAAATCGTGACACATTTTTGTCCATACTATCCTTCTTGCAACTTGTCACGAAATCACGACACTTTTCTTTGCTTGCATCTTTTCTCCGAACATGTCACGAAATCGCGACAGTTTTCTTTGCTTGCGCCTTCTCTCCAAACATGTCGCGAAATCGTGACAGTTTTCCTTGCATGCGCTTCTTCTTCGAACATGTCACGAAATCGCGACAGTTTTCCCTGCATGCACTTCTTCTTCGAACATGTCACAAAATCGTGACAGTTTTTCCACTTGGCTTCTTTGCCTCCAACATGTCGTAAAATCGTGACAATTTTTCCAGCATTTTCTCTCTCCTCAATATGTCACGATATCGCAACATTTTTGCCAGCATTTTCTCTCTCCTCCGACATGTCATGAAATCATGACATTTTTGCCAGCATTTTCTCTCTCCTCCGATATGTCGCGATATCGTGACATTTTTGCCAGCATTTTCTCTCTCCTTCGATATGTCACGAAATCACGATAGAAAACATGTCGCGATATCGCGACAGTTTTCTTACTTGTCTTTTTCTTTGATCCTTTGAATCTGGGCCACTTCTATCTTCTTGGAAATTCACTGTACATGCTCTGACTGACCTCTGAACTCCTATCCACTGCATCATCAATTGATCTATCTGTCTGTGTTGACAACAATGACAATACTATTTCTGCACCTTGCTCAACAAAATGGGCAATTTAAGAAATATAATAATGCAAGAAGCCCATAAATATCCTTATTCTACTCATCCTGGAGGGGCCAAAATGTGGGAAAATAGAACCTTCTTCAAGGTAGGAATGAAGAAGTATATTACCGATTTTATCACTCGATGTCTCGAATGTCAAAAAGTTAAGGTAAAATGCAAGTATCCTAAATGACAACTATATCCACATGATGTACCTACACAAAAAGGTAGGTTTTATCTATGGAATTTATAGTAGGATTACCCAAGACCAGATATCAACATGATGTGATCCTTGTAGTAGTCAAAAAATTGACTAAGGTTACACATTTCATACCAAGAAACATCAAGGATGATGCTCAAGTGGTGGCTAATAGATTTACCAAAGAAGTATTTTGGTTACACGAATTTCCTGAGGTGATCATTTCAGATAGAGATTCCAAGTTCACTTATGAATTTTAGATCCTTACATCATACAATAGGCACAAAGCTAAATATGAGCTTAGCATACCATCCTAAAATAGATGGTAAAATTGAATGGATAAACCAAGTACTAAAGGACATGCTTTGCATGTCTTGCATGGATTACAAGATGCATTGGAAAGACTACCTACATCTTGCAGAGTTCACCTACAATAATGGACATCACTCCTCTCTAGGAATGGCTCATTTTGATGTCTTGTATGGGAAAAAGTGTAGAAAACCTTTGTCTTGGGACAACCTAGAAGATTGAGTTGTGATTGGACCAGATATGATCAAAGAAATGAAAGACCAATTAAAAGTAATTAGGCAAAGACTTAAAGAAGCTACTGATAGATAGAAAAGCTATGCTGATCTAAAAAGGATTCGAAGAGAGTATTCATTTGGAGATAAATTGTTTTTAAGGATAAAAATGATGAAGAGTTCTATAAAATCCATGAAGTTGGATCCTTGATTTGTGGGACCTTTTGAGATCACTAAAAATATCAATTTAGTTACATACCAACTCGCCTTACCACCTAACTTATCAAAGATCCATGACACCTTCCACATATCCTTACTTAGGAAATATGTTTTTGATATTGAAAATGTGTGAGACGTGTCTAAATTATAGATGGAAAATACAGAGGCAATTAAAGTGATGCCAACAAATATTCTTGAGTTTTGTTCCAAGACTATGCGAAACTAGACTCTTGAGCAATGTAAGGTCTAGTGGGACTAGTTTTCTGAAAGAAGTGCCACTTGGGATAAGGTGTATGATATGCAAAAATATTTTTCCTTCTTGTTTGAAAAAATATAATATAATAATTTTTACTTATTGTTGTGGAACTGGAAACACTCACGATAGTGTTTAGTCCCAGGGGGGTAGTATGTCATGACCCTTCCTGGCAAGATTTTTGGCACAAAGAAACAATGTATTAATTAATGATACTTTAATACCTAGTTTGAGCAATTGAACCAACTAATGTGATGTTTAGTTGATTTATGAGAGCACAATACTACTAACAAAATTTCCCAATTGTGTAGGATCAGGTACACTCGTAGGTGGATGAGGTAGAATAATCCACCAAAAATGGGGGTACTTGAGGTTGGGGAAATGATTATTATGAAAACTCGACGGTAACATGGATAGATACCTTCATATAGGCATGAATTTGGTATGGTATAATCATAAAAAACTAGCCACCTTGAGTCTCAAGTTTATAGCCTAGTAGCTTTCATAAATTCTCGTGTTGAGACAGGTGATTGAGTTGACGAAAAGACTTCCTTTTTGTCTATTACATATGTTTGGTTTATATTTTAATTTATCACTATCTAAATCGGTAGTTTATGAAATAAAAGCATGCATAATTTGATTACTACTTGTTTGCTTAAAATATCTTACTCTCTATTTTGTGAATAATAGAAGTTTATTTTAAATGATAAAGGAACTTCATTTATAAATAAATAGTGGTTGATGAGCAACAAAATTGCTCATTTTTTGTTATCTTTTCCCCATAATGTGCGACATATATTCTTGTAGATATAAATATTTTATGGAAATTATATATATAATTGATAATTTATTTTGCATGTTTTCTAATATTTGCCTTTAAGTGTAATTTGTGCAAATTTAGTGGAAATCTTGCATTTTGGCATGTTTTTGTCGAGGTCCAACTCGGACCTGGCACTTACAAATTAATGAAGGGAAAACATCTCAATAGTATAGATAAAAAGGTATGAAGTTAGGCACCAAGTCATTTGGAGCGCCTAACTTTCGTTCGACATCTAACTATTAGGCACCTAATTTTTGTTAGGTGCCTACTTCCCGTTGTATGGCGAAAGGTATCTACTTCTTGTTGTACGATGGAAGGTGTCTATTTATTGTTGTATGGTGGAAGGCACCTGATTCTAAAAATGATAATGAAAGACACCTGCTTCCTGACTTATTCAACCACGATGCTTGCTTCCCAACTTCTTCAAACACGGTGCCTGATTCCCATTAGCATCAAACTTCAGCACGACTTTGTGGTCGGCATAACAGAGTGAACACATCAGCAACTAGCATGAAAGGATTTTTAGCATCACAACTAAATAAGGAATAATGTCAAAGGTGATTCGTCACCTATGTTGTAGATGTTACATACATTTATTTTGTAAATCGGGCAAATCGAATATAAACATATTTTAGAAATAAAATACGTTGAGATATTATGATATTTTACCCGATTCAAGGAATCGGATGTAACAACGAATCATGCGTTGATTCATTCTAAAATTGTAATAGGGCTAGCCACATACTTTATAAATGTGCAGGTAAAATCTGAAGAAGACCCCTTAGAGTTTTTATGTAATTTTCTAGTTGCAAAATGTTAATAAAAATCCCTGCATTATTCTTGTAAAAAGTATTATCTAAGCATCCGGTGAACATTCTACCATGGGCAGAACCTGCTCGAAGCATGGGCCCACTTGCAACAAAGCTTCCCTATATCCCTATTTTTCTATAATTATTTTCATATATTAATTTATTTCTAGCACTTTCCCTATTTTCTGTAATTTCCAGCAAGGTAGTCATTTAGAGTTCTAATGTTTTCAGTCTTGTTTATTAGAATTAGCATAGGATTATGGGTTTAAACATAAAATTCAATGAACATGAAACACCCCCAAACCATAATCCAAGGGACTCATCTCCGAAGGAGAAATTGCAAGCATAGATTTGCATGACTGCTCACAAGACTACGAGCTACCTCGGGTTGATAATTAAATGGAGGTAATTAATTGAACCATAGAAAAATTAACCAATATTTTGTCCAACATTTTGGAACCATTGCCGAGGAGTAGCCATTGTAATTTCTTGTTATGAAGAAAGCTTAGTTACAATAGTTCAGAGTGTTTTATTTAGAAACCTTCATATGAAGCTTTGTATGAGTCCATCTAAGAATAGAGGACCAGATGGACATTTTGTCAAAAATAAAGAAGTCATTTCTCAAAATCCTTCCACTTCAGTAGAACCTCAACCTGATACTAAACTCTCACCATATCAACATCCACCTGTGCATTGGTGACAACACCCACTATTTGTACAAGATCTCTTTGAAATAATTTAGCAGAATCCTAGAGTAGAATCATAGATAAATAGAGTTCAATCTAAGGAGGATCTACTAAATGCTGAAAGTTGGCAAGCAGTGTTAGACAAAATAATCTCAAACATTGAATTATCCCTACTTCTAAAGGATAAAAGAAATAAAATAGAAGCATTGACAACTACTTTGAATGAATCAGGGGTAGAAACAATAGTAGTAGGCAGAATGGCAAAAAATCTAGAGGAAACATCTACTAGTTTTAGTTTTCCCACAGGAGAGACAGGAGGAGATCACAAGATGAAACACATCTCTCTTGCCAACCTTCTAAATTTTAGAGGACTACTAACAGAAGATCTAGACCTATTTTTTTTTAAATTTGATATTTTATGCAGATATGTGGATTACACCACAAATCCTTAGAAACTAAAAATATTCCCTTCCACCTTAGATGATTCAGATTTGCACTGGTTCATCAGCCTAGGGGATAAACGGATAACTACATGAGAATAGTTGAAGAAAATTTTCCTAAATCAGTATTAGGATTTTGGCAGAGCAAGATATGCAAGAGATGAAGTCCTAGATATGATCCAAAAGGAAGGGGAGTCTATGGAAGAATACTGGGATAGCTTTAGCTTCAATCTGCAAAGATCACCCCATTCAAAACTAGGAGATAAGTCCCTAAGAAGTATTTTTATGAAAGGACTAACAAATGAATCCTTGGAAGCTTTGAACATGATATCTAGGGGAGAAATTTACCAACACCAAATGGATGATATTCGATAGTTGTGTCAAACTTTCTTAATAACAAAGGGTAAATTAACCTCTATAATTGTTAAGCAGTTAGCCACTATCACTAAAACAAAAATAGGCAACATGTTAGAAGACCTTAAGAGTGAGATGTTATCATATTTGGATCTTCAAATGGATACTCTTCTACTTTATAGAAAGAAGAAGGAGAATGAGGTAGCATTGGCCTACTTCTGACCTAAATGCAGAGGCAAAAACCCCAAAAATGAGTGCCTAGAAAACAAAGTTTATGTATGTGTTGTTTGTAAGAAGGATCATAAAACAAAGTTGTGTCCATAATTAATGAAATCAAAAGAGGAACCTAAAGTAGCCGAGGTATACTTCATGGGTAATAGGAGGAACTAGTAATAGTCTCCTATGGATAATAATATGCAATCAGTAATGTCATCATATGGAGGTAGTAATTACCAGAATCAAGGTCAAAACTAGCCACCCAACATGGGTTGGTATGGTCAACAACCTTGGAATCCATTTTCCCAAGGAGCAAACCCTTACAACCCTTATCCTTGGAACCAATATCAGCAACTTGGGCAACAATGGAGAAATTAGAATGCTTGGCATCACTATCCATAACATACTACTTTAGCTCCACTACAACCAAGTCTACCAACTTTACCTTCTCCAAGGACTCCTCAGTTACCAACACAACCAACAACAAATCCAAAAAAGTGCCAACCTATTATATGGAAAATGAGATGTACCATATGTATAATATAAAGGTAGATTATGATCATATCCAGTTAAGGTTAGGGAAGAAATTAGGTGTAGAAGTCACTCATTTTATAGAAGAAGAGGAAACAATAGAAATAGAGAAAGGGAATCACCCCTTATAGAAGAGATAGAAGAAGAATCAACACATGTACATAACAAAGAGGAGGTTCCACATTTTCCACAAAGGTTGCAGGAACTCAACAAACCAATACAAATAGAGTTTGATATCCTCTCTAGTTTAAAAAACTCAACAGTCACAATTCCTCTCTTTTAGGCCATAAGAGAGTTGTGCCTCAAGAAACCAAGGAGGAAACTAGCTAAATCAATCAGTTTGGTAGGTTAGTTATCTAACCTTATGATAGGAAATACCTATAGCCAAAAGCATTCAGATCCAGGAAGCCTTGTGCTAACTGTAAAAATAGAGGGCTGTATTTTACCCAACACACTAGTAGATTTGGGTTCTGCCATCAATGTCATGCCCCAAAAAACCATGCAAAAACTAAAATTGACCAACCTGAAGCCCATAAAAATTGTGCTACAATTGGTAGATAGGTCTACAATACTTCTTAATGGAATACTGGAAGATATCATTGTTACAATAGATGCATGGGAGTATCCAACAAATTTTTTAGTATTGCAATCTAAGTCTGGGCTAGGTGGATACCCATTAATATTAGGTAGATCTTGGATGGCAATAACTAATGCCTACATAAGCTATAGAGATGGGAAAATGACCATTTTAGATGGTCAGAATATAAAGAAATTGATCATACATCCACCTGCACAGTATGCAAATTTGTTGGGAGAACCAAAGAATGAAAATAAAAATGGTGATGGTCTATCAATGCTCCAACCTGTGATGACATTTGAAGGGTTGGAAGATGAAAATGATGAGGATAGGATGATCTTCCAATTTTTTTAGGAAGAACATTCCTATCCTCCTCTTGAGTTGCCATTATTAGGAGTGAAAGACCACCATATTCAACAAATAGAAGTTGCACTTGGTAGAATGCTCAATGTAGATAACAAGTTGACAACTGAACAATAGACCAAACTGAAACAAATATTGGAAAAACATCAATATGCCTTTGCTTTGGAGTATTCTAATATGAGAGGAATAACTCTTGAGACCTGTACACATCAAGTTCTTAGTATTTTTTTAGAAATTATTAGAGAGACTGTGGAAGTATACATGGATGATTTCATTGTATATGGTGAGACTTTTGAAATTGCCACAGAAAATCTGGAAAAGACACTTAAAAATTGTGAGGAAACTAATGTCCTTAAGCAATGAGAAATGCTATATGTTTATGTAGGAAGGGATAGTTCTAGGACATCACCTTTCTACATATGGGATCAAAGTAGACAAAAATAAAATTGAAGTCATCCAAACTCTACCTACTCCCAAAACACAAAAGGACATTTGTAGTTTCCTGGGATCAACTGGTTATTATAGGAGGTTTATATAAAAATTTAGCAAAACTGCTAAATCTCTTACCATATTGTTAACAAAGGATGCCAAGTTTTTTTGGACTGAAGAATATGAAGAAACATTCAACACCCTGAAGGAAAAACTGATTACTGCTCCTATACTGAGAGGTCCAAATTGGACCATATCTTTTCACATATATGCTGATACATTTAACAATGCAATAGGCTTAGTACTGGGATAGAAATATGGTGATGATTTTTGTACCATCTATTATGTTAGCAAAAACCTTATAGATTCTGAACTAAATTATATTGTCATAGAGAAATAATTTCTTGCAATAATACATGCTCTTAACAAATTTTATCATTATATTACAGGTTATCAGGTATTTGAACACATTGACCACTCAAAAATTAGATACTTAACAAAAAAACCTAGGATTAGTGGTATAATTATCATATGGCTATTGCTCTTGCAAGAATTTGTTGTGACAATAGTAGACAAGCCTTGAAAAGACAATGTGGTAGCTAATTTCTTGTCCAAATTGACACCTCCAGACTATGCAGCTAAAGAAGATCAATTTCCATATGAACATTTGTTTACTCTAAATGATCAGATACCTTGGTATGCAAATATGGATAATTATTTAGCCACTGGTAGAGTATCCCCTACACTTTTACCTCATGAAAAACAAACTTTAATTGAGAAAAGTGCAGATTTCTCATGGACTGATGGGTGCATGTTTAAAACAGGACCTAATCAAATCATGAGGAGATGTGTTGCTGGAGAAGAAATAATTGAAATACTAAAGGCTTGCCATGATGAACATTGTGGTAGCCATTTTGCAGGAAAAAGGACTGTATATAAAGTGTTGGAGGCTGGTTATTATTGGCCTTCATTATTCAAAGATGCAACCGAGCATGTGATTCAGTGTGATTAATGTCAGAGGATGGGCAGACCTACTCTCAGAGATGAGATGCCACTTCAACCACATGTTTACATTGAACCATTTTATAATTTGGGGATGAAATTTGTAGGACCTATTAATTCATAGTCAGGAGGTAAGAGGTATATCCTAGTTTGTACTGACTATGTGACAAAATGGGTTGAAGTATAGGCTTTGCATGATTCAAAGGAGAAAACTATAGCAAAATTCTTGTATTCAACAATTTTTACAAGATTTGGGGTCCCAAGGGAGATCACAATAGATAAAGGGCCTCAGTTTACTTCAAGGATGATCTAAGAACTCATGCAACAATACAAAATTAGGCATAACAAAACCACTCCCTACCATCCATAGGAAAATGGGCAAGTTGATGTGACTAATAGAGAATTGGAGAATATCCTAAAAAAGATAGTGCAACAACATAGGAAGGACTAGACTACTATATTACCGAAAGTAGTGTGGGCCTACAGGACCACCTAGAAGACTACTACTGGTTTCACACCATTTTAGCTAGTCTATGGGAAAACAACCATGATGCCTATAGAGTTTGAATTTAAAACACTTAGGACTATTGTAGAATTGAATATAAATCTATATGATGTAAAAAAAGATAGAATTTAGCAGCTTAATCAGCTGGATAAATATCACCTTGAAGCTCTGCAAAGATAATTAAAAAACAAAGGGCCAAGTGGCATGACCACCACACTAGGCCAAAACAACTTAAAATGGGAGAATGGACATTACTCTATGATTCCCGATTCCAGGAAAGGAAGGGCAAGCTCATGCAATGTTGGATGGGGCCATATAAAGTAATTGAAATCATCAATAATGGGGCTGTAAGAGTTAGAACAATAGATGGTAGCAACATTACATTGACAATCAATGGTCACTGCTTGCGTCCATATGTGTCTGAAGCATACATTATTGAGTTAGAACAATAGATGGTAGCAACATTACATTGATAGTCAAGGTCACTGCTTGCATCCATATGTGTATGAAGCATACATGATTGAGTCTAGATTAGGAATGGTGGAGACCACAGTTGATTCTAATTTTATCTTGAGTCAGTGAGATGTGGACCTAGTCCACATAATGTTTTTGTTTTATAGGAACAATGCCCTTTGTATAACTGTTAGGTAGCCTGGGAGACCTAGGCCTAAAAAGCACAGGATCCATGAGCCTAGAATTTCTAAGCTTTATAGGATAATTTGCTTGTAGTAGGAGTAGTTAGTCCCCATTCAGAAAGGGGAAAACTAAACCTGAACCTGCACAAGAGTGTTTATATTGGTCTTTTTGGACAATAAAATACTCGATTGTTGGGTCAAGGATAGATGCTAATCTTGTACCTATTTTTCAATCAAAAGCATTGAAAAGGCTTGATCAAGCTGACATTGCATATAAAAGGACAAGTTAGCACCTGTTGAATAAAAAAAAAGTTCTATGTGTTAGTATTTGATGGAAAGACACCTGCTTCCTATTGTATGATGAAAGGTGTCTGCTTCCTATTGTACAATGGAAGGCGTTTGCTTCCCATTATAGGATGGAAGGTGCCTACTTACCATTGTATGGTGGAAGGCACCTACTTCCCATTGTATAGTGGAAGGTGCCTGCTTCCCATTGTATGACATAAGACACCTGCTTTCCATTTTACAATAAAAAGCTCTTGCTTCCCATTGTATGCTTCATGGCACCTAACTCCCAGTATGTTATGAAGATGGAACCTGCATCCTATTTGCTAAAAATTCAATGCTTGAATCTTGATTTTCAAGAGAATGGTCGATGAAATTTTTTTAGGAAACTAACACCATATCTTTGTAGCATACATGTAAAAAAAAAGAGTTTGTATAAAGTTTATTTTATATGTACGACACTTGACAGTTAGCAAAAATGTGCCTGCTTCCCATGATAGACATAAGCGCTTGATTGCTAAGGTGCTTGTTTCCTATGTTAAGTAGAGTGCTTGCCTGCTAAGGCTCTTGCTTCCCATGTAAGCAAAGTGCTCGATTCCTATGATGCCTATTTTTAGTTTACAAGGTACCCTGTGCCCCATAACTCAAAAATAAGGTGTCTGATTTCCATACAAAAAAGGCACTTGATTTCTATTTATTGTGGCTATTTTTTTCCTTGATAGAATAACATGTCAGCCTTGGGATGTGGATTGAGCCACATCAGCTCCCCCTACACATGTAAAGTCAACTCCACAATAGACAAAATTAAAAGTTGACATATACAAATTTCCAAGGAACACTTGTCATCCCAAGGCACTACGTTTTTCTAATTTTTGTTTTCAGTTTTTGTAGGATTTCTTGAATAACCCATAGTGCAGCTACCAAGAACCAATCACGTCCAAGGAATTTAATTCCATGGGAACCATGGCCATCATTGTCTGTTGTAGTTTACCCCATCATAAAATGCCAACCAATAGCGATGTACCATGAGCATTTACACATATGCACCCACAAAATAAATTTAGGTGCATGTTTAAATTTTTTTTCTTGTCTATATTATTTTCATGAACATGTGTGCCTATGGAAATGTGCTGGCACAACCCTCCATTATTACCTTAACCACTTGAACAAATACAATTGGCATAATGTTGCGTGGCATGCCTCTGATTGGTTGACAGTTTATTGTTATCACCTCCACATAATCAGGCACATGATCTAAAGAAATTTACTATGGTTAACCATAATTATTGTTGATTACAGTAATTATCTACCTATGTGCATAAACATAGCTATTTTAAAAAGCTATTTACCAACTACTGTACAACCAAATTTAGTAAGAAAAAAGTAGAACAGTAAGGCACACTGGTAATTTGAAGGGGAGACAATAAAATTGTTGAGTAAATTATGAATCAAAAGTAAATCATGGGGGGAAAGTCAAAAAATCATGACCTAAAGAAGAGTGAACCGATCGATTGCTTGGGTATTTCTACAGATATCCAAACATAGTTGGAAACTATAGAATGGATGGACTACTATTAACTGGTCAGTCAAGGCTAGGATGTGGTAGTAGTGAATGAATTTGCAACATCGATGAGCGAGGGGGTCATGCGCATGCAGGGGCTAGAGATCCCAGTCATGGAGGACTAAATCACTAGAGTTACAAGCCTTCCTCTTACGAGGGAGTGCATGTACAAAGAGGATAACATTACCCTTTATGCATAGAGATTTTTTGAAGCACCAACAGAGCACCTAACGTGCACTGGCTTGTCAAAATAGCACATTCCTGAGCTTTGGAGGGTCTTTTTGAACAACTCATAGTTTCTTCACATGCTCTGGTAGGCACTCCCACTTGAATGCCAACCACTTCCATTTACTTAATCATATTTTGCATGGGGAAAAAATCAATTTCCCCAACTACCTTGTATGCACCTTGAAAGATGAGGTCAGGCGATACCAGGAAGACACCATTTTTGCCTTGGCTCACCACGACTTGATTTCTACCTTGGTGAGATATGTAGAGTCACATAGAAATGTGACAATTGAGGAAGCTTTAGGTACTAGTGCAGTAGCAGGGACATAAGCAAAGGATGAGGTGCCCATTTAGAATGAACAGTCGACCTAGGAGACGATAGAACAAGAAATGATAGCACCTATGTCCTAGTATATAGGAAAAATAGTGGAAGCAGGACAAACCTCGAACCCTGATTTTCCCTAATTTGGGGAGGAAACAGGGTAGGTTCCATCCTCTTCTACACCCCAATTTGAGGAGGAGGTAGTGTAATATTCTATGCATATCTCCACCAGGATGCAAAGTAGAAGAATGAGGACATCGAAGGTTGTTTCAAGCTCATTTGATGAGGAGACACCCATCGATGAGCTCAACAGGAAGGAGTATATGGTCCATATTTTATAGGACATTTTTTATGGGTCAACTCCTCAATAGGAGATGGCCATGGCCCATAAGGCCATCTTAGTGTCGATCCAAAACTAGAGCAAGAGTTGTAGTGTTGGCCCTGGGACTTGAATCAGAGCTAGATTTTTATGAGGAATGGGAGGAAAAAAAGACTCAGTTTGCTACCTAAAAATAGAACTTTGAGGAGCTCAAGGAGGAAATTAAAGCAGATAAGAAGAGTTGGAAGAAGTACTCCAAGAAAGCCCTTAAGAAAGTAGAAAAGGAAGCCAAAAAACAATCTAGAAAACCTTGAAAGAATATTCTAGTCTCTCAACCTAAGTAGTTTTGGCATTTGTATGGGTCTAAATATGGGAATCCCTCTAGGATGTAGGAGTATTTTAAGCAGATGCAATTTCTAGGCCCTGTATAGAAAGAGGATCTGGCTTCAAGCAACAAAACTCCCCTTGTGCCTAAAATAAAGGTCAAAGATAAACATGAGCTTGAACCAACAAAGGGATATTTACCCACAACCAGGGTTGTTAAGGAATCCAACATCCCATTTGGGAACAAGGAATTAGTGCCTAAGGGTGAGAAGTTGCCACTTCACCATGATTATTGGAAAATGGTTGACCTACGTTCCAGAATTATACCACCAACTTCACTAGTTTTTATATGAATGTTGATAAGGGCAAGGTGGCCCGGACTAGAGAACCACCCAAGAAGAGGGCAGGGCCAAGCAAACCACTCCAGTGTAGCAAACTTCATAAGCAAAAGGGACAAGAGATAGCATCTCCCACAACACCAAAGGTGCAAAAGCCCTGAGATAAAGAGAAATTCAAGGCTGCTAAGAGAAATAGAACATAGACCAACTAAGCCTATTGGGATGAGGTGAACAAAAATGGTAATTACCAGTTCAAAGTGGCACAGGGACGTGCCATCCCTTAAGCATGGGGGGATGATGAGCCACAAAAATTGCTCATTTTTTGTACTCTTTTACCCATAACGTGTGGCATATATTCTTGTAGATATAAATATTTTATGGAAATTATATATATAATTGGTATTTTATTTTGCATGTTTTCTAATATTTGTCTTTAAGTGTAATTTGTGTAGATTTAGTGGAAATCATTGCATTTTGGTATGTTTTCATTGAGGTCCAACTCAGAATTGACACTTGTAAATTAATGAAGAGAAAACATCTATAGAGTATCAGTAAAAAGGCATGAATTCAGGTGTGAAGTCCTTTGAAGCGCCTAACTTCCGTTAGATATCTAACTGTTAGGCACCTAATTTTTGTTAGGCACCTACTTCCCATTGTACGGTAGAAGGTGCCTGCTTCCCATTGTACGGTGGAAGGTGTTTGCTTCCCATTGTATGGTAGAAGACACCTACTTCTCATAACACAAATTAAAGGCACCTACTTCTTGACTTATTCAACCACGGTGCCTGCTTTCCAACTTCTTCAACCATGACTCCTGATTCCTGTTAGCGTCAAACTTCAACACAACTCTGTGGTCGACAAAAAAAAGTGCACGCATTGAAAACTAGCATGAAAGGATTTTTAGCATCACAAATGAATAAGGAATAATGTCAAATGTGATTCATCATCTATGTTGCAACTGTTATGTACATTTATTGTATAAATCGGGTAAATCGAATATCAACGTATTTTGGAAATAAAATACGTTGAGATATTTTGATATTTTGCTCGATTCAAGAAACTAGATGTTAAAACGAATCATGTATTAATTCATTATAAAATTGTAAAATGGTTTGCCACATACTTTATACATGTACAAGCCACCCCTGAAGAAGACCCCTCAGACTTTTTATGTAATTTTCTAGTTGCAAATTGTTAATAAAAATCCCTGCATTATTCTTGTAAAAAGTATTCTCTAAGCGTCTGGTGAACATTATACCATGGGAAGAACCTACTAGAATCATGGGTTCACTTGCAATAAAGTTCTTCCCTATTTCCCTATTTTTCTATAATTATTTTCATAGATTAATTTATTTCCAACACTTTTCCTATTTTCTGTAATTTCCAGCAAGGTAGTCATTTAGAGTTTTAATGTTTTTAGTCCTATTTATTAGAATTAGCATATGATTATGGGTTTAAACATAAAATTAAATGAACATTAAACACCCCCAAAACCATAATCCAAGGGACTGATCTATTAAGGAGGAATTACAAGTATAGATTTTGCACGACTGCTCACAAGACTAGGAGCTATCCCGGGTTGACAATTAAATGGAGGCAATTAATTGAACCATAAAAAAACTAACCAATACTTTTCCCAACAATGGTTTTATTTTAAATGATAAAGGAAATTAATTTATAAATAAATAGTAGGTTAATTTTAAATGATAAAGGAATTTCATTTTAAATAGTTGCTTTATTGTAATTGATAAAGGAATTTCTTTTATAAATAAAAGGTTGATTTACTTTTATAAAATGATAATAGGAATTCATTTTTATAATAGTTGGTTTATTTCAAATAATAATAGATTTTCATTAGTGGGAAGTTGAACCTCTATTAATAAGACTTTGGAGAAACCTCATTCTAAGCAATAAAAGAAATTTGTTTTGAATAAATGATTTGAAGCTACCCTCTATGCATGTATATAGATAACTTAGATTTATTGTATGCAATAATGTATGTATATATATATATATATATATATATAAAATTAAATAAGGTTTTGAGAAGATAACCTTCTCATCATCAACTCCTTTATGGACAAATTTTGGTAAATGGGAAGAACACTTTTAAAAACCAAGAAGATCAAATTTTTTCTATAGAGTGGGTGAGAGAGTAATGGTAGTCAGGAAGACAATCGGTAGAGGGGATGTGAGCCAGAAGATCTCAATAGCTAAGCTTGTAGGGAAGGGCAAGATTCAATGTTGGTAGTTAGAGCATTGATGGAAGACAAGACCGAAGATGTAGGAGGGAAGTCTCTTGTAGTTTTAAGAAAAAACAAAGAAAATGAAAGGGCTTAATCACTCTTACGCACCTAGGTAGGCAGTGAAGGAGGGATTGATAGCATGAAGGAAAAATCAAAACCAACAAGCTAGAATTAGTGAAGGTGATATTTGAAATCAAGGAGGAATTTAGTGAAGGACTTGCAGGTTGGTTCTATTCTCCTTTAGTCAATGTTTATTGCTAAGTAGTAAGATGTTCACCCTAGGTTGGAAGGGAATGGAACCTTTTTTGTTTTACTTATGTAATACTCCCTTTGCTCAAGAACATAATTGTGCATCGTCTTCCTAGGTTACTTCCTTGAGTCCTAAAAGAAGACACCTCGATCTAGTAGATTCAGGACCATTTCCCCTGGTCAGCCTAACACTGCATTCATGGCATTATAGTTATGGTCTATACCTAGGTTTGTGTGCATTGAAATGAGTTACGACCGTGGAAGCACCATGAGGGTACTATACAAAACCTAGATATAGAACCAAACCTTTGATAGTGGTTTCCTCTTTAGTGTTTGGAAGTAGTATGTGTGCTTATGTAGTCATATCTCACTCATCACAAGGAGAGGACTATGTTATTCACGTCAATATGATGGTCGAGATGATAGGTTTACTTTGCTATCTTCTCTTTGTATCAACATTACATTATAGGAAGACTGAAGGATCAACTGTTATAGTGATACACTATTGTGAATCCATGATTGCCACTCAGGTAGTGGTGGCTCCGACATCACTCGCCCTTACTGTTTTGGCTTCATCAATATCTCTGTCTAGCTTAAAAGAAACCCTGCCTCAGATAGTTGATTGCAGGGTTGGTATCCACGAGTTTCTTGTAGAGCTTCGTAGGAGATTGCCTAAGGTTTGGTTGCTCTTGTGAAGGCCTAATCATCCTTGATTGGTTAAGTGACTATTTTTGTGTGTGACAAATAGCCAACAATCATTTGATTGTGTATAAAACCAACAACAACTTAGGTTGTGATTAAGGTTACTCCACTTTTTTATTTAAGGGGAAGTTCTAATTTATTTTATTAATTAGAAGATAAGGATATTTAATTAATAAAGTGAAATAAATGGATATAGATTTGGATTTATTTTATTAATTAGAGGTATGGGACTTTTTTTGGTAAAATAAATGAATTAGGCTTTATTTTTGTTAATTAAAGATATTGGGCAAAGTAAAGGGTGTTAAATTTATTTTTGTTAATTAAAGATATGGGGCTTTAATTAGTGAAAGTAAATGGATTTGGATTTATTTTATTAATTAGAGGTATGAGACTCTTTTTGGTAAAATAAATGAATTATGTTTTATTTTTGTTAATTAAAGATATGGGGCTTTAATTAGTGAAAGTAAAGGGTGTTGGATTTATTTTTGTTAATTAAAGATATGGGGCTTTAATTAGTGAAAGTAAATGGATTTGGATTTATTTTATTAATTAGAGGTATGGGACTCTTTTTGGTAAAGTAAATGAATTATGTTTTATTTTTGTTAATTAAAGATATGGGGCTTTAATTAGTGAAAGTAAAGGGTGTTGGATTTATTTTTGTTAATTAAAGATATGGGGCTTTAATTAGCAAAAGTAAATGGATGTGGATTTATTTTATTAAATAGAGGTATGGGACTCTTTTGGTAAAGTAAATGAATGATGCTTTATTTTGGTAATTAAAGACATGGGGATTTAATTAGTGAAAGTAAATGGATGTGGATTTATTTTATTAAATAGAGGTATGGGACTCTCTTTGGTAAAGTAAATGAATGATGTTTTATTTTGTTGGAAATATTAAGTATATTGAGTTGTCATTGATGTCAAAGGTTGATTTCAAAGAAATATTGTGTTGGGCACTGAATTGACATCAAGTTTTACTTGACACTATGATTGTCTATCTTCCAATTTTCTATCCAGGCATGCACCCGATAGTCACAACTCGACACTCAACATTGGATGGACCAAAGGCAACTTCAATCCAACCTCTAGAGTAGGTTGGTTCCTTGTCAACTTAAAATGGTGTTGACACAATTAAAGCTCAATTAGGGTTTTGAGAAAAGGGTTAGAAAAGGTTTAGGGTTAGAGATATTATAAAAAATAGTGGTCGGATAGGCTAACAACAATGGCATCTACAACAAAAAGCTCCCACAAACTATTTTTGGTGTCCCATTACTCAAGATTAACAACACCCAAACCCATGAAATCTTCATACATTAAAGCACAAATAGAGATATGTTGCAGAAAGCAATTCCAATATCTAATATTGATAATCCAAATTAGCAGAATAGACCAATAGTCAGATTTAACAGAAATAAACTTCCTAACAACACAGATCTAACTATGAACATATTTCAATTACTCTCACAACTAGTAATCCAATAAGCTGGAATGAACTAACCGCTAAAGTATTGATAGAAATGCAGCTCACAACTTTGAACCTCTTGCACAAAAGATAGCGAAGATGACAAATTTTGAGTCAAAAATTAGAGTAATGCTCCTTCCATTAGTTTACAGGAATATTTATAGTAGGGCAAGCAAACACACTAGAGCCGACCCTTAAAAATGAGGGTTCGACCTCTATTTATAGTTTGTAAAATGAAAAATATTGAGGAGACATTACAAATATTACAATTTTATAGCTCAATAGAGAGTTTTGTTGGCATTATCTTATTGGTTGGTGAAGTCCAAGAAATCCATTGTGAGTAATCTACCATGGTAGCTTAGCTCTACAACTTGTTGGTTTGTTGATGGTAGTTGGAGTTCAAGCGGTTGGAAACTACATCTGATCCATTCATCATTCTTGGAAACTTCATTCCATCATAGATCTACAACTACTCTGGTTCTTGATCTTGAAAACCCTTCGACGCTTCATCTTCCTACCTTCCAACTGACTTCTCTCTGATCTAGTGAGAATCTACCTTTAAATGCTTTAATAATGTCAACAACCTCTTAGTCATTGATGCTTTTCGATGAATGATGGTGATTAAAACTTCAAAAATGCTCTACAAATTGGTGGGGAAGGAACAAGATGCCATTCCACACTTTTTAATGCTGATATCATCTTTAGTAGCTTTGGTTCTATGAAATCAGATTCTGACATGAAATGCATTAAGGATCAAGCGGAATGAAGTCCGCTATCAATCTGCTACTTAGCCTTCTTTCTCTTCTGCATAAAGCAAATTGTAATCCACACAAAAAGTATGTTGACATCATCTTTACCTTAGTTGGAATGTAGAATTGCCAATCTACACTGGAAGTAGTGTAAAATAGTCCTTTGTCACCATTTCACACTCTTTGTAGTGTTTTTGACCTTCATGTCATCATTCTACACTAGAATACTCTTGGAACTCAAGGAATCAAACTTGTCAACACTTAGTCACTGGAGCATGCAAAAACAACAATGATCACCATTCCATACTTTTTATCATGCTGACATCATCTTTGCCCAAAAGTTTTGTGGAATCGAGACTCACCTGGAATCCGCTACCAAATACATTGTGAACCGAGCGGAATGGGATTTTTGCTGTGAAAAACACTAAGTGTTGAGTGGATTGAGGTATCCTATGTGGATCCACTCCAAAATACTCTATGTCCTCAGTGGAATAGAGATTTCATGCCTTAGAATAAAATTTTCAATGTTTTCTAAGGATGTGGCCATTTTGGGCCTACATTCTAGTGCCTCCTGGGTGGATTTTCTCGCAAAGCCATCGAAACTCAGAGTCTTATCCATTGGGCATCAAGAGTAAAAAATGCTTATCTTCAAAAAATGCTTCAAAGAATAATTTCCATATGAACACTACCCTCTGAAAACTTTATGAACATCTTAGAGGATAAATGTTCATATCGAGACCATGCTAGAAACAATAATATCTCTACCACTCCTTCAAAATTGCTCCAAGCTTTAGCAAAAACATAACTATGTTCTCCTTATAAAGCCTTCTTACAACAAATGATATGAATACCTTCACACAAAACTATTGTTCTCTACATCTCTCTAACCTCATGCTTTTATTATTTCCTTCTGACAATGTTAGAGTAAAAATGAATCAAACAAAATACAAAACTTCTACATGACTACATATGTACAAAACAAGAATGCTAAACTTGTGTCCCTTCAGGTTTGCAACTCTATCTAGCTCTTCTTCTTCTTGTTGAGCCTCTTCTTCAACATTATCTTCTTGCTCTTGCTCAACTTCTTCCTCAGGTGAAGTTTACTCTTTATTTTCCTCTTCTGTATTATTTCCAAACAACTGCACCATTAGCTTCAGGGTTTGTAGGGCTTGTTTCCAAACTGCTTCAGAGGGGTTGGAATTTTCCTTCAGCTGCTTATGAATGTACTATAGCTCACCAATGTCCTCATAGTTTGTAACACTTCCTTTGTTTACCAAGTCTTCCATTAGATCTCTGAGCCTAGTAAAATCAATAATCATCTGTGAAGCCTGCTCTTGATCAATTGGCTCTTCCAGAGCATCAATCTTAGACTCATCTTGCAAGCTCTCATCAGTACTCTTCTTAATTTCTTCTACTGATAATAGAGAGTTATCTTCCATCCATAGACCTCTAAAACCATTCTGAATCATTTCCTTATTTATATCCACTACATCCCTGATCATATTTTCCACTTTGTCAAATAATAACCAAGCCTTTTGGAGGGCTCTATGCTTCTTCACCATAATTCTGGTAGCAATTCTAGCAATATTCCACTCCTTGTTAGGAATTGGCTTAGCAGAGTCACTGAGCCTACTATCTACCAGTTTGTAAATTTGCTCAATCGGAATCACCATGGGTTGTAGCTCTCTAGTGAAACTATCCAGATCTTTCTGAATATTTTGGAGTAGGTGGCTAGCATCATCCATATAATCAATAATAGGTTGCAACTCTGAGCATTTTTCTAGAACTTTAGAGAGCAATTCATTTCTCACTTTCTTTAGCCCAGCCTTGGAGAAACCTAAAGACTTAGCCTTTTCAATTTGAAGTTGCTACTTCAAACTCTGTATTTCCTTAGCTTGTTCTTCATTTTTCTTCTTCTGCTCCTCTATTTGCTCCTTGAGCTTATTAGCCTCTTGAAATTTATCCTACCAGTTCTTTGCTTCCTTTTTAAGAGCCTTCTCCACTTGTTTCTGATTTTCAATGGTCTTTTGAAGCTTTTCTATTTTCTTTTCCAACTTGTCCACCTTTTCTTTGTATATATCATTTTTCACATAAAAAGTGTCCAAGTGAGCTTTGGCCATGACCAATTCATCTTCTATAGGAGCTTTTCAATATCTTCTGTATATTCTTCTATGCGATAATCTTGAGTAGTCATCTCAGTTTTAGGCTTGCTCACAAGAGGAATCATGGATCTAGATGTCCTTTGCCTTGAAACTGGATCAACAAATATGCTTCTCCTCTTTGTGGCCATTCTCTTGGAAGGTTTGGATAACTTCTCTACCCAAAAATATTGAATTTTCTGTGAAGCTTCCTGCTCCTTTTGCAAAATTGCTTGGGTAGGGTAACTCACTGGGAGAGGAGAAGAGGCTACAAGGTATGAAAGAGTAGAATCAATAGTTGATAATGGTTGGGAAGAAGTAACTATAGTGGAATCTGTGACCATAGTGGAATCTGTGACCACTATTACTATTGCAATTGGTAGACTCATGGAAACTAAAGTAAAACTTATAGATGGGTGAGTGGGTGTACTTAAAATAGTTTGCTTCTCAGATGATGGAGGTGGTTGCAATGGCAAGGATGGAACTATGGGAGATGATGAAGGGGAATTTTAGATGATGAAGAAGGAATTTGAGGTGACCTTGGAGGAGATGGGTTGGTTTACCCCTTAGTATTGACTGATGAAATAGGGGGTGAACTATGAGGGGGAGAAGGCACCTTTGTTTCAATCTCTTGCTTAGAAAGGGAGGGATATTTCTTAGGGGATTAGGAGGAGGAGGAGAAGAGGGGTTAGAGACTATACCTTCACCTACTGATGTAGGGTGTTCTAGAGCTATCTCTATGTTTTGTTGCTGCACTTGTTGTATCAATTATTTTGCAGCTAAAATAGGGGTTTCTTTAACAATTTCCTCCTTATCCAACTTTTGTTTCTTGGAAATCTCCTTCTCAGCTCTTTTTGGTGCCCTTTTGGCCTTTCTCTGGAAGACTTGCAAGGTTACTTTCTCATTTTCTATGTCTTCTTTAGATAATCCTTCCTGTATTGGTTCCTCTTGTAATATCTATTCAAAAATAGGATTTAATTCCACTATTGCTACAGTGGTGAAACTTACAGGTGTGAACACAAAGTCCTTATCCTTCTGATTCTAATCTATCTCTGTATCTAAGGGTTATCCACCCAAGGCTAGGTACTTGGGCCTACTTATTATCTCGATGACTAGTGTACTAATAGCCCTCTCATCAGAATAATGCATCTTACTCATCAACTGTGCCCCTTTTGGAAATTTCTCTATTTGTTCAGTTGAAGGCTGAAATATCTTCAGAACTTCAGCAACATTAATGGAGTATCAGTTTCCTCTTCTTGAACTTCTTCTTGTGAAGGTGAGGATGGGGAATCTGACCCTATTTGTGACTTCTTATAGATTAGCACTATATTCCTTGGGTCTTTTGCTTTCCAAGTTGTGACATTCTTGTCATATTTATCAGAAAATTCATCATCAATTTTCAATCCAAACTTGGATTTCTCTTTACCAATTTCGACTCTCATCCTCCACCAGTCTGATATCTTGGCTTCATTCCATTTCTTCTTTCCCTCTACCTCATTGCTAGTAGATTCTTGAGACTAGGGTCTCTTTTCTTATCTATTTTATCCTCAACTTCTTTGATGATAGACTCCTTCAATCGATGTTTTGCATTATTTTCTGGATCAAAATCAACAATTTGTTCATAGAAGTCTAACCATGGAGGAAGTTGTTCCATATTGGAAACATTCCACTCCAAAAGAGCATTTTCCTTGTTATTTCTGCCCTGTTCAAAATGAGGCCTAGGTTTTTTCTCAAATTTGTAGGCCTTTTCTCCATTCAGGGCTATGTTCCTCTTATAGAATACATCATCCGGGTCATAACTCCATCTCTAGGGAATGTAAAATAGGCCCAACCTATCTAGATATTGGTCAATTTGTTCACCTTGCCACTTTTTGGTAATGGTTATATCATCAATATTATGGTAAGTCAACAAACACCTCCTTTTCCTCCCAGAACCATAGTTCAAATTTATAAATTCTGCTTACCTCAAGTATTCTAAGGTGAATAGCCTATCTGTAACAAAATGGGGTAGTATAAAAGGCTTACCAATGAAGCCATATAGTCTAATGATTGTGCCTTCTATTAGGAGGTACCAATATCCTTCCTCGACACCTTCTGTTCTTAATAATTTCTTGGCCAGAGGTGGTAGCCTAGGGCATTCCCCATACATTATCTTCAATGTTGGCCCTAAAAATTCCAAGTTGAATTTATACATAGACTCGGTGCTTCTCAGATGAGAAGTCCAATAGTAAATAGGAATGGGGTCTCCCTGGTCATTCTTGTCCTTGATCGAAATCCAGGGCATCATGTCCCTTATAGTAGTAAAGAACATCCAGACCAAGCTTGAGCAATGTCGAAAGCAAGGTGCATCAGAACCCTTTTCATTCTCACTAATTGCTCATGTATTCTCTGAGCAAGGAAAGTTGGCCAATCAAATAAAATAACCCTAATACCCTTCTTTTCTACATCTTCATCATACATCCTTTCATTTGAAATGCAGTATGCAATGACTATTTTCCAATCATTCACCATTTTATCGAATCCAAACCCTCCATACAAGCTAACATAGAATATAGCTCTGGTTAGAAAATTGCTCAATGGGTATTGGAACTTAGGATTTATCTTTTTTAGTCTTTGAGTTGGAATTATAGACCCATTTTTCTAAAGTTTACTATCGTGAAGCTCATTAATGAAGCAGTAATACCCTAGCTTGTTCTGTTATATTTGAATTGTTTTGGCTCTAAGGGTGGACTCACCCCTATGGAAAAAAATTATGTAAGCTCTTATGGTAGGATAGTAAATAGTGTTTTGCCATTAGGATTTTTATTACTTTTCCTTAGGGTCATAAAATTTGATGATAGGTATAACTTAGGATAATGATGAATAGAATCATAAATATAAGAAGATAAGAAGGATTTATAGATGAAACTACCTTGGGTCGAATCGGTACTCCTTTCTAGGTATCTATTATTGATAATTCCTTCTGAAGGTCCTCCTTACTTGAGGTCATTATTGTGTCTACCATCACCTATTCTGTTCCATATGGTCATCCACTCTCTCCCTTTTTGTACTTCTTTAGATTTCTTTGGAGCCATTTTTCAAGCAATTTTCAAATTTTCTTTAGGAATTCATAGATGATGCTTAGCTATCATTTTTCTTTTTTTCTCTTTATCAAATGAGTAAATTTCTATGTTTGGCACTTTTAATTTCCCATGCATGCACATCCTCCACCATTAATGTGACCACTACGTGAACTACCTATTGGCACACTTTTCAAATTAAATTCATTCCTTTTGGTGGCTTGGAGGTACCATTCTAATTTTTGATTGGCCAAAATTCAAACATCTTCCATACCTTCATGATGTCGCTTTGTCCTTTTCTTTTTTTTGGAGCATGGGAAACTTTGAGCATTAATTTGTGAGCTTTTGCCTTTTAGGAAGTGGTGCAATGCAAAATTCATTTTTCACTCAAAAGTAGACTTGAAATCTAATGGATTAGAAACCTTCATTATTTTTCTACCACCTTAGACCTTTTAAGTATGGAATATAATGCATGCAGTATTTCGCCAGCATTGTAGTTCATCTGAGTGTGGATTGGAGCTCACTCATCATTATTTCTTCCTTAGTATATTTGAGTGTGGAATAGAAACTTGTTGCACCCTTGGGAACACTTAGCTTATTTTGCAAATTTTCTTTTCTTTTATTTTTTTTTTTATACAACATGTTATCAAAACAAAACTTGATATAAAATGCAAAAAATAATATGATACAAAGTATGTACATATATTACAATGAGCTTATATTTCAATCAAAATAGAGTTTAAGATGAAAACCATTAACTAAAATCGGTTGTATGTTTCCCTCCAGATCTTCAAGCTAGAAAACATTGGTCTCTTTAACCTCTACTATCTTGAAAGGGCCATCCTAGAAGGAGTCAAACTTCTGATGATGTCCTGGTTTAGCTCTTTCAACATTCCACTTGAGTACAGAGTCTCCAACCTAGAATTTCTTGAACCTTACCTTCTTGTCAAACCATACCTTGATGTCCATTGAATGCTTTTGAAAGTCCTCATATGCCTGAGTTCTCTTCTCTTCTAACTATAGTAGGTGTGTCAACCTTGTTTCCACTAGATTTTCTTCAGATTCCTCTTCTGTGTTTATCAGCTTGAGTGCTAGAATTTCCAAATGGATAGGTAACACTACTTCCTTGCCATACACTAAGGCATAAGGAGAAGTCTTGATGGACTTCTTAATAGTAATTCTGTCTACCCACAAAGCTTGCTCCAGCATTAGGTGCCAACTTCTTTTATTACCCTCTAGTGATCTTCTCAAAATCCTTAACAGGTTCTTGTTAGTTGATTCTACAAGTCCATTCCCTTGAGGGTAGTAATTTGAAGTATTCTTAATAGTGATGCCATACTTACTGGAAAACTCAATATACTTGGCTCCTATGAATGTTGGTCCATTATCACTCACCAAGGCTTCTGGAACACCAAACCTTGAAATCAAGCTTTCCATAAAATTGATCACCACTTCCTGGTCTGATTTCTTTGTAGGAATAGCTTCTACCCATCTGGTGAGGTAGTCTGTAGTAGTCAGAATGTACTTGTGATCATCTGAGGAATGTGGATTGATAACTCCTATGAAGTCCAAACCCCATTGCTGAAAGGGTTCTTCCACTTGGATTGGCTTAAGGGGGAATGAAGCATTCCTTGTCCTCCCTACATGCCGTTGGCATTTATCACAGGCTCTAGTGACTTTGAAGGTATCAAAAAATATGGTAGGCCAGTAATAGCCTGCTCTGATAATTTTCAAAGTTGTAACTCTACCTGAGAAATGTCCTCCAGATAGTCCTCCATGGAACTCCTCTATGACCTTTTGTTGTTGATCATATTTTAAGCACCTAAGGAGAACTCCATCAAGGTTCCTTTTGTATAGACCTTCTGGAAATAAGATATACTTCAAAGCTTGAAGTCTATATCTTCTTCTCTATGATGCATTAATATCAGGAGGGCATACCCTAGTTTGAAAGTACTTAATCATCTGATCTACCCAATCAGATTCACCTAACTATAATTCTTTAGTCTGATCATCTTCTGTTGCCTGACAAGCTATCATTTCTGTTGATACTGCTACTTTTATTAGACCTTGGCATAGGGCTCTACCTCTTACTAGCTTGGTAGGATGGATTTCCACATCATATTCTTAGATTTTAGTGATCCAACTAGCTCTCTTATCTCCTAGTTCACCTTGTAGAATAAAACTTCTTACATCCGGATGAACAACATAAACTAGGGTCTTGCTTTGAACCAAATACTACCTAAATTTTTTCAATGATTTCATCACAAAAAATACTTGTTTCTCAATGAAATTATACTTAACCTGGTAATCATGGAGAGTCTGGCTCCAAAATAATATGGGGTGCTCCTCTCCTTGATCATTCTTCTGGGTGAGCACCGATGCATAACTTTCCTCAGCTCCATAAGCATAAAGGATGAAATATTTGCTAAAATCTGGATTTACTAGCACTGGAGCTGTAGCAATGGACTGCTTGATGATTTCAAAGGCTTGCTTTCTTACCTCAGTCCATTTGAAATCTACATCTTTCTTTAGTAGTTCTGATATAGGCCTCACCTTCTGAGCAAAGTCAGAGATGAATTTTCTAACAAAGTTTATTTGACCAAAGAAAGATTGCAAGGCTTTCTTGTTCACAGGTAGTGGAAGAGCAAGAATGGATTTGATTCTATCTGGATCAATGGCCATACCTTCTTTTGAGACCACATGACCTAGCAACTTTCCCTCATGGACTACAAAGAATGACTTCTTAGGATTGAGGGAGATGCCAAATTCTCTACACTTCTGGAAAACTTGTTCTAGGTGTGCTAAGTGGTCATGCTTGTTGTGGGAAAACATAGTCATATCATCTAAATAGATCAGAATGACCTTGTTAATCAGTTCCCCAAAAGCATAGTCCATGGCTCTCTAGAATGTGGCCCCTGCATTAGATAGCCCAAAAGGCATTCTCTGATATGCAAATGTGCCCCATTTTGTGGTGAATGTTGTTTTATATTGATCTTCATTCTTCACCCAAATTTGGTTATATCTAGAGAAACCATCCAATAGTGAGAACCTTTCTGCCCCTACCACTATCTATAATATTTGATCAATCTGTGGAAGGGGGTAGTGATCCTTAAGTGATGCTTGGTTAAGATTTCTAAAATCTACACACAAGTGAATATCACCATTCTTTTTCCTCATAGGTACCAAGTTGGCTACCCAGGTTGAATGTTTTATTGGATATATGATCTTAGCCTTTAACAACTTCAAGAGCTCTTCTCTCATTATGGCTTCGATCCTTGGATTTATAGGCCTTTGCTTCTACCTAAAAGGCTTTGCATTAGGCTCTAGCTCAATGGTGTGTTGGATAACCTTTTTATCATATACTTTGAGGTCTTCATATGACCAAGCTACAATGTCTTGGTACTTTAGGCATAAAGCTTTGATATCCTCTTCTTCCTCTGGAGAACATCGGATTCCAACCTTGAGCTTCTTTTCTTTTTCTATTTCAACTTCTTTATAAATTTTCTCATTGACTTCCATGGATCTGATATTTTTCCTATCTTCATTATCAAACAGGCTCTCTAGAGTAACCAAACCTCTAGGTATGTGATTGTTCTTAAGTTGAATGACATCTTGTTGATCAATTTCCTCTAGATTTTCCTCTTGAATAGTGGATAGATAGGCTTCTCTCACTAGAAAATCAATGATTTGTTCATCACTTTCAAAGACCTACCAAAAAATTTGCTTATCTGGCACTGTAGGCCTAAAAATCATTTTGATCCCCTTGTCTTTCTTAACTCCTATGTCTATAGAAGGGTTGAAGTTAGCTCCCCTTACTGCTAAGGAATCTGCCAAAGTATTCTTTTCTCTGGGAATAAATTTTATGTTTAGGGCATCAAAGGATTCCATCAAATCCCATACCCTATTTCTATATGCTTTTAGGTAATGGTGCTTATTATTGCACCTTTCTCTTACCTGATGGATAATTAATTCAGAGTCACCATATATGTTTAAGATCTTAATGCCCATGTTTTTAGCTTGCATCAGTCCAAGGCATAGAGCCTCATATTCTATAATATTATTAGTGCATGACCATGTTAATCTATAGGTAAAAATCTTTGTCCCTTCTGATTGGGACTGTAATACCACACCAACACCAACACCATTTCTACATCTGGCACCATCAAAGTGCATGGTCCATATTTCTATTTCTCTCAGATACTGATTAGATATAGCAGGAACCTTCTTCTCTGTCTCTATAGAAATATTGTATGTGCCCATACCTATCCCAAATTGGTTGTAATCCTCTCTGAAAGGTAATTCATATTCAATTTCCAACTCTTCAAACTTATCCACAATTTCAAATTCTTCAAGAGGGGTGAGATTGCACATGTCCTCTTCAATTTTTTCAATGTGGTAAGACACAGATTTTCAGGTGTTATCCTTATCCTCTTTCCTTTGAAAGGAATGACCATGCTAGAATAATCCATATACATGCATCCACCTAACTTTGCAGTGAACTCTCTTGAAAGGCATAAGCCAAAGTAGGGCTCTAGATCCACCACTACTATTTCTTGTACTATAGTTACCTCAGGTGCTCTATGTAGCCTCATCAAGACATCTTTTATCACTCCCACTATCTTCATAGGTGTTCCATCCAATTGTAGTACTCCAGGATAGGATCGGGTATACTCCATACCCATATCCTCATAGACTACTTTAGGCATAACTGTAGTAGATGCCCCTGAGTCAATCATACAATTTTAGACTACCCAACCTTCCATCCTTAGAGAGATATAGAAAGGAGGGGGTTTATTCTTTAAAATAGTAGGGGATATTTCTTTCTTTTTAGAGGGTATACTAAGAATTGTGGTGGCCTGCTTATCCTATGGATACTTGTTGAGAGAAGCTTTTAGCAAGTCTATCTGGCCAGGAATGAAGAGAGTATCATATAAACTAGCTTTTGATGGTATCTTCTTCATTTCTTCCACAATATTGTATTCAGACTTAGCCAAGGTGGGTCTCTCAGGCCTTCTTTCTGGCTCACCATATTTTCTCTTATATTGTTGAGTGGCTTCTATTCTCTATATTTTGGTAATAGAAGGGAATCTAAGCCTCTCTTGAGCCTCATCCTTAGACCTCATTCTGTCTCCCTCAGTTTCTTTCTCAAATATCTTGGGAAGACTATTTTATTTTTCTTTGGCTTGGGGAATAGGGAAAGTGTCACTGCTTTGGGGAGGTGGATCACTCTTCTTCTGAGAGGGGACCTAGAATTGACCCATATTCTATGGATCTACTTGTAGTGTTTTCTTACCTGACCTTGTCATGATAACAATAGGTCCATCCTCATCCAGCTCTTTTCCAACCATGATCTGGTCAGGTTGCCATAGCATGTTTACCCTTCCTTTCTGATTTCTTTCTACTTGATCCATAGCTTGTTGGACATGGTGTTGGTACATAACACAAGATTATGAATCATGAGGATCATTACATACCAAACACCAGATATTTACCAGACTTGTCTCTGAAGAACACTCAGGCTCTTCATATGCTACATTTACTCTAACCCTAGTACTATTACTAGGACCAGGTCTTTGATATTTATTCACATATGGAAATCTCCTTTGTTGAGACCTCTCCATTTCTCTCTTCTCCATTGAATTCATTTTGTTGCTAAGAGTTTTCAAAGTATTATGTATATCAAGGATGATAGAAAACTCTTGAGGAGTCTGAGAAGGAAGTGGAGGGAAAGGAACTGCAGTAGATGGTGCTTTTGGCTGAGGAATGGGAGTCATATGAGGGAATGGGGATGACAATGGAAGGGTGTCCATATAATATGAAGTAGTAGCTTGGATTTGGATATTAGTGGTTTCTAAATTGTAAGGTAGCACAACTTTGGGAGGTAATCTCCCCACATTAATTAGGATATTTTCTGCATGAACGACTACATTATAAACTTGTGGAAAGGTTTCCACCCTATATTTTTGGGTTTGTAGGCCTAGATCTGATCCAAGAGCTCTGATATAATACATATAAGCAAGGCTTGCAGCTGGTCTAGCTATAGGGGGAATTCTCTTCCAGGTTCTGCTAAACCTCAAATTAAAATCTGAGATAGTTTCTTGTTGATGTTTCTGCATAGATGTGAACTGATTAAGCAAGGAGAAAGGGTCAATAGATTCATTAAATTCTTCCACAAAAGGCTCAACCAATGCTACCCATGAAGTGATGGTGTTATCCTCAAGAGTCCTAAACCAATGTAAAATATTTCCTCTAAAGTATAGGGCTAGGATTCTGACAATAACATCTTCATTCTTTATATTGTGGATTACTGCTAGATTCAAAATATCTTGATAGTGCTCATATGCAGTCTTTCTAGATCCATCATAAGTGGGAATAGCCTTAGACACAGCTTGAGGAATGTCATGCATATGGGCTAGTCTAAGGGGACCAATTGTGTTCCAATTGGGGTACTTTTGTAAAGGCTGATTTGGGGGTACATTTCCCTAATTTGGGGCTATAGTGTAGGTCCTATTGGAGGGTTTTTGGATTAACTATAGGATTTTCCTCAGGAGGCTCTTCTTCTGAATGAAAATATTGATTCAAATTTCTTATAATAGTAGACCCTCTATAAGGTAGCTCATAGTAGAAATAAGAGTCAGGGTTATTCCTTTTGAATGACCTGGTATACATGAAAAAATAATGGTCTACAGGGATAATTTTTTTTGGGTTTAAAGACTAGGGAGTCACCAGGTGAATTTTCTATTCTCCACTTAGCAAGGTCAAGACAATTCACCAAATCTTGATTCCTTCGGGTAGAGATAAAACAATAACTCATATGATGGGTTTTCATGTTTCTTGTAAACTGGTCCCATCGGGCATGCCAAAAACTATTGGGCACCAAATTGACATCAAGTTTTACTTGACACTATGACTGTCTATCTTCCAATTTTCTATCCAGGCATGCACCCGATAGTCATAGCTCGACACTCAACATTGGATGGACCAAAGGCAACTTCAATCCAACCTCTAGAGTAGGTTGGTTCCTTGTCAACTTAGAATGGTGTTGACACAATTAAAGCTCAATTAGGGTTTTGAGAAAAGGGTTAGAAAAGGTTTAGGGTTAGAGATATTATAAAAAATAGTGGTTGGATAGGCTAACAACATAGGCATCTATAATAAAAATCTCCCACAAACTATTTCTAGTGTCCCATTACTCAAGATTAACAACACCCAAACCCATGAAATCTTCATACATTAAAGCATAAATAGAGATATGTTGTAAAAAGCAATTCCAATATCTAATATTGATAATCCAAATTAGCATAATAGACCAATAGTCAGATTTAATAGAAATAAACTTCCTAACAACATAGATCTAACTATGAACAAATTTCAATTACTCTCACAACTAGTAATCCAATAAGCTGGAATGAACTAACCACTAAAGTATTGATAGAAATGCAGCTCACAACTTCGAACCTCTTGCACAAAGATAGCGAAGATAACAAATTTTGAGTCAAAAATTAGAGTAATGCTCCTTCCATTAGTTTACAAGAATATTTATAGTAGGGCAAGCAAACACACTAGAGCCGACCCTTAAAAATGAGGGTTCGACCTCTATTTATAGTTTGTAAAATGAAAAATATTGAGGAGACATTACAAATATTACAATTTTATAGCTCAATAGAGAGTTTTGCTGGCATTATCTTATTGGTTGAAGAAGTCCAAGAAATCTGCTATGAGTAATCCACCATGGTAGCTTAGCTCTACAACTTGTTGGTTTGTTGATGGTAGTTGGAGTTTAGGCGGTTAGAAACTACATCTGATCCATTGATCATTCTTGGAAACTTTGTTCTATCATAGATCTACAACTACTCTAGTTCTTGATCTTGAAAACCCTTTGACGCTTCATCTTCCCACCTTCCAATTGACTGCTCTCTGATCCGATGAGAATATACCTTTAAATACTTTGACAATGTCAGTAGCATCTCAATCGTTGATGCTTTTCAATGAATGGTTGTGATTAAAACTTCAAAAATGCTCTACAAATTGGTGGGGAAAGAATAAGATGCCATTCCACACTTTTAAATTGCTGATATCATATTTAGTAGCTTTGGTTCTGTAGAATCATATTTCGATATGAAATGCACTAAGGAGTGAGTGGAATGAAGTCCATTGTCAATCCACTACTTAGCCTTCTTTCTCTTCTATGACATCAAGCAAATCATAATCCACACAAAAAGTATGTTGATATCATCTTTACCTTAGTTGGAATGCGAAATCACCAATCTACACTAGAAGTAGTGCAAAATAGTCCTTTGTCACCATTCCACACTCTTTGCAGTGTTTTTGGCCTTCATGTCACCATTCCACACCAGAATACTCTTGGAACTCAATGGAATCAAACTTGTCGACACTTAGTCACTGGAGCATGCAAAAACCAACAACGATCACCATTCCACACTTTTTATCATGCTGACATCATCTTTGCCCAAAAGTTTTGTGAAATCGAGACTCATTGAGAATCTGCTACCAAATACACTAGTCCTAAGTGGAATGAAACTTTGCTTGAAAAACACTAAGTGTTGAGTGGAATCAGGAACTCTCATTTGTGGATCCACTCCAAAATACTCTATGTCCTCAGTGGAATAGAGATTTCATGCCTTAGAATAAAATTTTCAATGTTTTCTAAGGATGTGGCCATTTTGGGCCTACAAGCTTGGTATGGCGAGAAACATTCTTCTATGGTTGGATAATTATGCAAAGGCAAGGTTTAAAATAAAGACCATGGTTTAAGAGAGAAGAGACGATATTATAATATTTTTAATATTATAATACTTGGGCCAAAAGGATTTATTAAGAAAAATAAATCAAAGGAAATATTTATTTTGCAAAGGCCAAAGGTTTTAAAAATAATATTATAATATTTGAAATATTATAATATAAGTTTGAAAAGGTTGGAGGCACTAAAATCGTGGAGGGCTTAATAATATTTGAATTATTTCAAAAGCACCAATGTTTCCTTATAAATCTCCCAAATGCATATTTAAGGAGAAAAATAAAATCATTTTGCAAGGTTTTGTAGAATATATGCACGATTCATAGCCATTCATTGAGGGTAGAGAGTGAGGAGAAGATAATGCCATTCATCGAGGGAAGAGGGAGAAGGAAAGTCAAAGTGCACATGTTTCAAAGTAGGGATAGTGAATCAAAGGGGAGACAATGCATGACTTTGTTCCAATAGGGCAGCTAGCCCAGGTGGTAGGCGGGTCCTATGTAAGGCATTGGTAGTGGATAGGTTTCGAGTTTGAATCATTGTGGTAGTTTGTTTTGTGATTTTTTTTTGGGTAGAAGAAAGGGATAAATCTATTTTTGTACACATTCATTTCTAGTAGGTGGGCCAGCCTAGCTGGCACTCTAGCTCATGCTAGAGCATGGGCTCTATGAGGTTTCATGTTTGACTCTCGATGGCGATGGCAGCAGATGCGGTAAGGGCATAATTTTTTTATTAAAATTTGTGGTATGTTAGCACTTGATCTAGGGAGACATAAGGTTTAATTTTTGCTTTGTAAGGAGTGCATATTTCTTGATCTAGGGAGACATAAGGATGATGTTTTGAAATTAAATATTCTGTGTGCATAATGATATTTCAGATTTTGGTTGTGGCTTTATAAGGTTGAAATAATTTTAGAAATAAAGGAGCAATAAGGTGTGTGAAAGTTAAATCAAATATGTATTTTGCACTTAGGGTTTTTGGGTGATGACATTGAAAATTATTTGTGGCTTTTACAAGTAGGAGTTATAAGGTGTTTTGTGGTTTAATTATTATGTGTATTTTTGCATGGTGAAAGAAAGTTTGAAGGGTTTTGTTCTTTGATTAAAAGCCTTGTTTTAGGAAATTAAAAGGAGTTGTAAAGAAATATCTTTGTGCACATTTTGAGGAGAGGTTTATCATGTGGATGATTGAAAAAGTGTTATGCTAACTAACCCTTGAAAGTGGCATAAGAAAGAATATTTTGAGACAGGTTTTGAGGGCTCATCTTCATCAAAGCAAGTTAAGAGGTATGGTGACATTATTCCTTCTTTAAGGTGTTTAGTTGAGAAAATATTTCTGAATATTAAGGTGGAGAAATAAGGATTGTATATGTGCATTTTTGGAATTATTTGAGCTAGGGTTTGTGAAATAAATTGTGCATCCTTGTTGAAATAAATTGGAAACACTTGTGCTAGGTTTTTAAGAATAAATTGTGCATTCATTGTTGAAGGAATTTGTGAAGCATTTGGGCATTGATTTGAGTGACATTGAATGTGAATGGGCAAGTGTTAGAGACTAGTTTTGTGAAGCAATTTGTGCATTATTGTGTTTGATCTTTGAGAGTAAATTTGCAAGGAATATAAACTAGTTTTGTGAAGTAAAGTTATACACTAGTTTGATTTGATTTGAAAGGGATTTGCAAGAAGTAGAGATCTGATTTGATGAATGCAAGATATGTGAATGTGAAGAACATATTGGGTATTTGATAGTACATATCATTCTCTATATGTTCAAGAGGTTAAATGAATTCTAGGTAGAATATGTCTGAACTACCTAGTTAAAGAAAGCATTTTTGAAAGAGATATAAGCATTATTTTGAACATCATTTGTGTGCAAGATTTGGGATTGGTTGAGCATGTGCTATGAGTTGTTTTGAGCATGTATTAGAGCAGATTTGAGAGAATGTTTGAGGTAGATTTGAGAAAGTCTTGTGAGAAGACTTGAAGTAGGTTTGAGGTAGATTTGAGCAAGTCTTGTGAGAAGACTTGAAGCAGGTTTGAGGTAGATTTGAGCAAGTCTTGTGAGAAGACTTGAAGTAGGTTTGAGGTAGATTTGAGCAAGTCTTGTGAGAAGATTGAGTTGTGGTTTTAGAAGACTTGAAGTAGGTTTGAAGATAGATTTGTGCATGTAATGTGTGTATATTTGGGATAGTGTTGAGATCATATTTGTAAGAATATTGAAATAGGTTTTGGATAGATTTGTGAGTAGACTTGAGTAAGCCTCATGAGTAGGCTTGAAGTAGATTCAAAGTAGAGGTGTGTACCAGATTTGGAAGTGATAGAAAAAAGGAGAGGAGTCTCCTATGGATAGAGTTCCATGAACCAGACTAGCAAGGGGATAGAGTTCTCCTATGGATAGAGTTCCATAAACTAGAACAAAAGGGGATAGAGTTCTCCTATGGATAGAGTTCCATGAACTAGAGCAAAGGAGAGGAGTCTCCTATGGATAGAGTCAACCAACAAACAAGGGGATAGAGTTCTCCTATGGATAGAGTTCCATAGAAAAAGGGATAGAGTTCTCCTATGGATAGAGTTCCATAAACTAGAGAAAGGGGATAGAGTCTCCTATGGATAGAGATCCACAAATTAGAGCAATGGGGATAGAGGTCTCCTATGGATAGAGATCCATAAATTAGAGTAGTGGGGATAGAGGTCTCCTATGGATAGAGGTCCATGAACTTGAGCATAGGGGATTGGTGTCTCCTTTGGATAGAGGTCCATAAACATTGTAATAGGGAATTGGTTCCCAAGAGATCTATTGAGAAAATTTATAAGAAATATTTTCTTCATGGATGTAACCCACATTGGGTGAACCACATTAAATTTGTGTCTCTCATGTGTGTGATGATTTGTGCATTGCTTTATTACTGCTATTGATATTGCAATTGATAATATTGGATAATATTTTTTGGGAAAGAAAAGTAAAAGTTTACCTTATACTGTTCACCCCCTCTCAGTATAATCTTGTGTTCTTCAATTGGTATCAGAGTAGGTTCCTTCGAAAAAATTCTAATAGCTTGAAGGAAGATATTATAGGAACACATATGGCTTCTCATAATGGATCTTCAACAAATAAGGCTCCATTGTTTGATGGGAATAATTATGCTTTTTGGAGTATGAGGATGAAGACTTATTTGATGGCACAAGGATATGAAACATGGCAATCTATTGAGGATGGGTTCACACCTACAACTACTCCTCCCATAGATAAGGATGGTAAGCAATTACATGTGAATAATGCCAAGGCTATGAATGGAATCTTAAGTGGATTACGTGAATCAAAATTTGTGAAAGTTATGTAATGCAAATCAACAAAAGAGATATGGGATAAATTGAAGTAAACATATGAAGGAGATAGCAAGGTCAAGTTGGCAAAACTGTAAACTCACAGGAGGAGGTTTGAAGAGTTGAAGATGGAAGATGAGGAAGATATTGCTAGATACTTACTTCGTGTTGATGAAGTTGTTAATACCATGCGTGGACTTGGATTCAAAATTGAGGATTCTAGTGTTGCTCAGAAAGTATTAAGATCACTCCCTATAAGGTATGATGCAAAGGTTTCAGCTATAGAAGAGATGAAGGATCTCGATAAGTTGACTATGGATGAGTTACATGGAATTCTCATAGCTTATGAGATGAGAATAGAAAAAGATCACAATTCCAAGAAAGAGGTAACTTTCAAAGCTTCAAAGAAGACAAAAGATAAGAAACCAGAATCAAGTGATGAGTCAAGTAGTAATGAAGAAGCTAACTATGTGAGAAGAAATAAGGACTCAAGAAAACACAAAGATATAAATACTATGAAATGTTTTAATTGTGGTGACTTTGGTCACTATGCATCAAATTATCCACAAGCTGGAAGCAGTAGCAGTGAAGAGAAAAAGGATTATAAGAAAAAGGAAGAAAGAAAATTCAGGCATGAAAAGAAAAATAGGTATGGTCAAGGCAAGCATGAAAATAAGTTCTTTCAAAGGCACAAGAAGAGTTTCTATGTTAAAAGAGCAAGTAGTGCTTCAAGTGATAGTGATGAAAGACTCTCAGATAGTGAAGAAGAAGAGATTCTATTTTTGGCAATAGAAGAGGAAGAAAACACTCCTATTGAATACCAAGTAGAAGATGCTCCTATAATTGAAGACCTAGAGAAAGGTTTAGAAAGAGAAGAAGAAGGCATAATTGATCTAGAAGAAGAACTTATTGTTGCTCTCAGAGAGTTGAAAAGAGTTAGAAAGCAGAATTCAAGATTGAAGGCTCAAGTTCAAGAAGATGAGGAAATAAAAGAAAAGCTTCTACAAGATCTCAAAAACTCAAAAGCTAAGGCAAGGAGATTTAAAGAAGTCATGGTTGAAAAGTTAGAGGTAAAGGAATTAGAATGTGAAAGGTTAGAACATGAAGTGGTTTCTCTAAGGATGGAAGTGAAATATTCTAAGGATAAGCTGCACAGGTTTGGGAAAATTTCAAAAGCTTTGGATAACATTATCAATGCACAAAGATCTTCATTTATCAAAATAGGACTTGGTTTTGAAGAAGGACAAGGGAAACAAGAAGAAGGGTCAAGCTCAAGCTCAAAAGAAAAGGAAGTTTTAGAGGAAGAGATTGAAGAAGAACCTAAGACTTATGTTGATAAGTTGAAGAGTGGAAGCTTCACTAAGAAAGAAAATAATGCACAAACAAGAAACAAGGACCATCATAGAGAAGGCAAAGAAAGGACTAAGAGACCAGATATTTCAAGACAAGATGAATATTTCTTCCAAGGGCATTGTTTTTCATGTAATCATTTTGGTCACAAAGCTATGCATTGCAGGGTTCATGGAAAGGAGTATGGCTTCACTAAGAGGAACTTCAACTCATTTGAAGATGGATATTTCTTTCAAGGCTATTGCTACTCATGTAATCACCTTGGTCATAAAGCTATACACTGTAGGGTTCATGACAAAAATGATTATGGCTTCACCAAGAGGAACTTCAAGTCATTTGCACCTTCCAAGAACTACAACATCAGGTGTTACAATTGCAATAATCTTGGGCATAAGGCTAAGTGGTGTAGAACAGAATTTCCGGAACTTCCAGAGTCAAGCAAGAATAGGGACACTCAAAAGGATCAAAAGGGTATGATTACAAAGGTGTTGAAAAAGAAGGTTGAAAAGGAAAAAGAGCATTGTATGTTGGGAGTAGATTTACTCCCACCCCAAAATTAATCACCTCAAGGAGAGGAGGTGGTGAGGGGGCTGAGCTAAGAGTCTTATTTTTTAGCCCCAAAGGAGTCCCTTTGCCATTGATGTCAAAGGGGGAGAGTTTCAGTAAGGGGGAGAGAAATCAGTAAGAGGGAGCAACTTCTCAAGGGGAGCAGATTTGGAATTCAGTGGTTGGAAAAGAAATTTTTAGAAAGGGTTGCCATCAATGACAAAGGGGGAGATTGTTGGAAATATTAAGTATATTGAGTTGTCATTGATGTCAAAGGATTGATGTCAAAGGTTGATGTCAAAGAGAGCTTGGTATGGCAGAAACATTCTTCTATGGTTGGATAATTATGCAAAGGTAAGGTTTAAAATAAAGACCATGGTTTAAGAGAGAAGAGACGATATTATAATATTTTTAATATTATAATACTTGGGCCAAAAGGATTTATTAAGAAAAATAAATCAAAGGAAATATTTATTTTGCAAAGGCCAAAGGTTTTAAAAACAATATTATAATATTTGAAATATTATAATATAAGTTTGAAAAGGTTGGAGGTGCCGAAATCGTGGAGGGCTTAATAATATTTGAATTATTTCAAAAGCGCCGATGTTTCCTTATAAATCTCCCAAATGCATATTTAAGGAGGAAAATAAAATCATTTTGCAAGGTTTTTGAGAATATATGCACGATTCGCAGCCATTCGTTGAGGGCAGAGAGTGAGGAGAAGACAACGCCATTCATCGAGGGAAGAGGGAGAAGGAAATTCAAAGTGCACATGTTTCAAAGCAGGGACAATGAATCAAAGGGGAGACAATGCACGACTTTGTTCCAACAGGGCAGCTAGCCTAGGTGGCAGGTGGGTCCTACGTAAGGCGTTGGTAGTGGATAGGTTTCGAGTTCGAATCATTACGGTAGTTTATTTTATGATTTTTATTTGGGCAGAAGAAAGGGATAAATCTATTTTTGTGCACATTCATTTCCAGTGGGTGGGCCAGCCTAGCTGGCACTCTAGCTCATGCTAGAGCATGGGCTCTATGAGGTTTCATGTTCGACTCTCGATGGTGGTAGCAACAGACATGGTAAGGGCATAAATTTTTTATTAAAATTTGTGGTATGTTAGCGCTTGATCTAGGGAGACATAAGGTTTAATTTTTGCTTTGTAAGGAGTGCATATTGCTTGATCTAGGGAGACATAAGGATGATGTTTTGAAATTAAATATTATGTGTGCATAATGATATTTCAGATTTTGGTTGTGGCTTTATAAGGTTGAAATAATTTTAGAAATAAAGGAGCAATAAGGTGTGTGAAAGTTAAATCAAATATGTATTTTGCACTTAGGGTTTTTGGGTGATGACATTGAAAATTATTTGTGGCTTTTACAAGTAGGAGTTATAAGGTGTTTTGTGGTTTAATTATTGTGTGTATTTTTGCATGGTGAAAGAAAGTTTGAAGGGTGTTGTTCTTTGATTAAAAGCCTTGTCTTGGGAAATTAAAGGGAGTTGTAAAGTAATATCTATGTGCACATTTTTGAGGAGAGGTTTATCATGTGGATGATTGAAAAGTGCTATGCTAACTAACCCTTGAAAGTGGCATAAGAAAGATAGAATATTTTGAGATAGGTTTTGAGGGCTCATCTTCATCAAAGCAAGCTAAGAGGTATGGTGACATTATTCCTTCTTTAAGGTGTTTAGTTGAGCAAATATTTTTGAATCTTAAGGTGGAGAAATAAGGATTGTATATGTGCATTGTTGGAATTATTTGAGCTAGGGTTTGTGAGATAAATTGTGCATCCTTGTTGAAAGAAATTGGAAACACTTGTGCTAGGGTTTTTAAGAACAAATTGTGCATTCTTGTTGAAGGAATTTGTGAAGCATTTGGGCATTGATGTGAGTGACATTGAATGTGAATGGGCAAGTGTTAGAGACCAGTTTTGTGAAGCAAATTTGTGCATTATTGTGTTTGATCTTTGAGAGCAAATTTGCAAGGAATATAAACCAGTTTTGTGAAGCAAAGTTATACACTAGTTTGATTTGAATTGAAAGGGATTTGCAAGAAGTAGAGTTTTGTGAAGCAAAGTTATAAGGGAAAGAGTTCTCTTGTGGATAGAGTTCCATGAACCAGATCAAAGGAGAGGAGTATCCTATGGATAGATATCCAAAAATTAGAGTCATGGGGATAGTGGTATCCTATGGATAGAGATACACAAATTAGAGCAGTGGGGATAGAGGTCTCCTATGGCAAGAGATCCATGAATTTGAGCATAGGGGATTGGAGTCTACTTTGGACAGAGGTCCATAAACATTGTAATAGGGAATTGGTTCCCAAGATATCTATTGGGAAAATTTATAAGAAATATTTTCTCCATGGACGTAACCCACATTGGGTGAACCACATTAAATCTATGTCTCTCATGTGTATGATCATTTGTGCATTGCTTTGTTATTGCTATTTATATTGTAATTGATAACATTGGATAATATTATTTGGGAAAGAAAAGTAAAAGTTTACCTGATACTATTCACCCCCCTCTTAGTATAATCTTGTCATCTTCAATTGGTATCAAAGTAGGTTCCTTCGAAAAAAGTCTAACAACTTGAAGGAAGATATTACAGGAACACAGATGGCTTCTAATAATGAATCTTCAACAAATAAGGCTCCATTGTTTGATGGGAATAATTATGCTTTTTGGAGTATGATGATGAAGACTTATTTGGTGACACAAGGATATGAAATATGGCAATCTATTGAGGATGGATTCACACCTACAACTACTCCTTCCACAAATAAGGATGGTAAGCAATTACATGTGAATAATTCCAAGGATATGAATGGAATATTAAGTGGATTTCATGAATTAAAATTTGTGAAAGTTATGTAATGCAAATCAGCAAAATATATATGGGATAAATTGAAGCAAACAGATGAACGAGATAGCAAGGTCAAGTTGGCAAAACTACAAAATCACAGGAGGAGGTTTGAAGAGTTGAAGATGGAAGATGAGGAAGATATTGCTAGATACTTACTTTGTATTCATGAATTTGTTAATACCATTCATGGATTGAATTCAAAATTTAGGATTCTAGTGTTGCTCAGAAAGTATTAAGATCACTCCCTATAAGGTATGATTCAAAGGTTTCAGCTATAGAAGAGATGAAGGATATCGATAAGTTGACTATGGATGAGTTACATGGAATTTTCATAGCTTATGAAATAAGAATAGAAAAATATCACAATTCTAATAAAGAGGCAACTTTTAAAGCTTCAAAGAAGACTTGAAGCAAGTTTGAGGTAGATTTGAGCAAGTATTGTGAGAAGACTTGAAGCAGGTTTGAGGTATATTTGAGCAAGTCTTGTGAGAAGACTTGAAGGATATTTGAAGATAGATTTGTGATGTAATATGTGAAGATTTGGGACAGCGTTGAGAGAAGATTTGTAAGAAGACTTGAAAGAGATTTTGGATAGATTTGTGAGCAGACCTGAGTAAGCTTCATGATTGGGCTTGAAGTAGAGTCAAAGTAGAGGTGTGTACCATATTTGGAAATGACTAGATCAAACAAGAGGAATATCCTATGGATAGAGTTCCATGAAAGAGACCAGTAAGGGGATAGATTTCTCTTATGGATAGAGTTCCATGAACCAAACTATCAAGGGGATAGATTTCTCCTATGGATAGAGTTCCATGAACCAAATCAAAGGAGAGGAGTCTCCTATGGATAGAGTTCCACAAACTAGACCAACAAGGGGATAGAGTTCTCCTGTGGATAGAGTTCCATGAACCAGACCAACAAGGGGATAGAGTTATCCTGTGGATAGAGTTCCATGAACTAGACTAGCAAGGGGATAGAGTTCTCCTATGGATAGAGTTCCACAAACTAGAGCAAAGAAGAGGAGTCTCCTATGGATGGAAATCCATAAATTAGAGTAGTGGGGATAGAGGTATCCTTTGGATAGAGATCCATAAATCAAAGCAGTGGGGACATAGGTCTCTTATGGATAGAGATCCATGAATTTGAGCATAGGGGATTGGTGTCTCCTTTGGATAGAGGTCCATAAATATTGTAATAGGAAATTGGTTCCCAAGAGATATATTGAGAAAATTTATAAGAAATATTTTCTTCATGGATGTAACCCACATTGGGTGAACCACGTTAAATCTGTGTCTCTCATGTGTGTGATGATTTGTGCATTTATTTGTTATTGCTATTGATATTATAATTGATAACATTGGATAATATTGTTTGGGAAAGAAAAGTAAAAGTATGCCTTATATTGTTCACCCCCCCAGTATAAGCTTGTGTTCTTCATATTTTTGTTAATTAAAGACATGGGGCTTTAATTAGTGAAAGTAAATGGATGTGGATTTATTTTATTAAATAGAGGTATGGGACTCTCTTTGGTAAAGTAAATGAATTATGTTTTATTTTTGTTAATTAAATATATGGGGCTTTAATTAGTGAAAGTAAAAGAACCTAACTATTTGGGGATTAAAAGTATGAGATTTGCTTGTTGTGGTGCAATGGTAAATACCCTGGGTACTGGTAGAGGCCGACCCAGGTTCCATTCCCCTTGTCTCCATCCTGCAGATATATAGTATAGTTAGGAATGTCCTATGTGCTGGTAGAGGCGACCAAGGCTCCATTCCTCCTATGCCCAACCTATTGAAAGTGGCACCTCGAAAGGGGTTTTTTCCACTATAAAATTAGTTTTACCCAGGTGTTGTAGGTGAGTTGAAGAGGAGGGGGAAATCCTCCAAGGGAGGTCCCAGGTTCAAATCTCCACTCTACCAAAAAGCTAAATTGGGTACCCAAAATCCAATTGATAATGTTGGTGTGGGCAGAGTTGGGTGTGACTCCCGGGTGACTTTGACGGTGTAGAACCCCATGTTTGTGGTCTCTCAGACCAAGGCAACCCCACAAGGGATTTTTTTCTTAAAAAAAAAAGTATGAGACTTTAATCTGTCAAATAAGGGTTGGAAAAGAATTGATTAAAGTAGGACTTGTGATCTAGTTGCATGTGTTGAAAGACTCTCATGGATAATGAGAGGGGAAATAAAAATGGTGGTTTTTATAATGTCAACTATGCAATAGATGGTTAGATACTTTGATTTGATTGTATAGTTACAATTTGGCAATAAGCATAGTAGATGCATTTAAAATCATGTCTATCATGGAACCATGAGTGCCCTAATCCCTTACTATCTTAAAATTATCGATGGAATTTGAGGACCATGGAGGCAGTTGGAACCAATGTGTTAGTTTGATTCTAACTTTAAATATTTACTTATGCTTAAATAGATATGAATTGTGGGGATATTTCCCTGATGAAATTGATGTAATGAATTATTCTTTAAAGGTATGAAGGATTTATCATACTTGCTTAATTGTAATAATTGCTTAATGGTTGGAATATGTACTTTAAATTACTTATGTTTTGTATCTAGATTCCTTTCTATTAACATTTACTTTCTTTAAATGTGGCTTCTTTCTAGTATCTTGTGTATGCTTTTTGAATTATATTTTTTTGTTAGATTTAGTATTTGTTCTTGTTTTCTTGCTAAAAACAACATAAACCTAAGTATGAGTTCTAGGATGAACTTAGTGGTGACCTAAGGGAATTAAGACATCCTTAGGGTTAACATAGGTGACCTAAGGGAATTGAGAGCCCCTTAGAGAGATTGAAACTAAGTTGTGGAAGGACTACACCTGAGTTAAGATAGCTTGTCATGTAGATGAGATGGATAGCTTAACTCACAGTATGCATAGCATACGTACATAGACTGATTTATGTAGGGTATGGATATGGGTGCACACCTTTGATTGATTGAAGGTGATAAGTTTAGCTCATCAAGAGTGATGAAAGGGATAAAATTATTTGTGGTAACACATAATACACCTACACAGACATATTTGTGTGAGGGTATTTTGTGAGGTGTAGCTCTTAAAAAAACTTAGGGGATTTAAATAATAGTTCAATTAAGAATGGGTTAGGGGTTTATGAATCTCTCTCCTTAGTAAAAAAAAATATTTTCTTTCTGTGTGTTTTCTTGTAGCTAAATTTTGGGTTATTACTGTTTAGAAATTCACAAAAATGAAAATAATATTACAATAACACATACAAAGTATGCAAAATATTTACTTGATAAATACAAGATGAGCAATTGCAAACCTAAAGATACTCCTCTAGAGCAAGGATTAAAATTATCTAGATATGATGAGACATATTTAGTTTCAATTACAATCTATCATCAATTAATTGGAAGTCCCTTATATTTAACAAATACTCAACCAAATATAGTTATTGTAAATTAGCTTTCAAGGTTTATGCAATAACCTAGAGAAAGTCACTAGAAAGCCATAAAAAAATATTACAATATTTGAAAAATACTACAAAATATAAAATTACATACAAAAAGGATGATACAAAGTTTTTCTACAAGGATATTTAGATTCTAATTATGCTAGATCTATAGATTATAGAAAATCTACATCAAGTTACATTTTCTATCTTGGTTCAGGATCAATTTCCTGGTATAGTAAAAAACAACATGCAGTAGCACTTTCATCTACAAAAGTAGAATATCATGTAGCTAAGGATGCAATCTATGAAGCATTATGGTTATGTAAATACCAAAATCTAGCCACTTGTCATCCATCCATAGTTTCCTGTCACATTATCCATTATTTATATATATTTGTTTAATATATATTTAAATAATAATATGTTATGTTATATTTACATATATTTAATAAATGTATATATATTTATATGAATTAATCCTAACCATCCATCATGTTTTAATATTAGCCACCTATTTGCCTTAATATGTGCCACTTGCCCCACTTTAATCTCCACCCTTCCTCATGTTCTAATCTTAGCCAAACATTTTGTGTCATTAAAACCCTAACATATATAAGGGAAGATTATAAAGAGGAGTCATTTTAATGACTCAACCCCTAAATTTTCCTAATCCCTAAGTTGGATGATTCCCTAACATCTTCTAAGGTCTTGAGTTCCCTGAGCCCTTGTGCCCTAAGTCCTTAAGAATCCTCACCGTAATTTTCATCCACCATCATCATTCACATCCTTTGCATCCACCACTGCCTACCTCATGTAAATCATATCTAGTCTTGAAACCTTTCTCTCAGCATTCAAACACCCCCTGAAGCTTCCTGAGTGTCCATCAGAGTCTGTAGACCACCCACCAGAGCCTATAGAGCACCTCTATGTATTTCTAGTTAGCACCAAGTTCCTGTGGGTGTTTTTCCATTTATATCTAGAGTCTTACAACCCTCAAGCGACCATTAGGGCACATTTGCATAATCACCATCTGTATTAACAACAAAGATAGAAAAAACGAGTTAGCATAGACAAGGTAATTTTTTTTTTTTGCAAGAATTTTCATATTCTTAGATCTATTTATGAATTTTATTCTGCAACTAGGGTTTAGTGATTTCTTTTCTGAGAATATCACGTAGTGAAGCCCTCACAGATATTATTAATCCTAATTTTTTTGCTGTGTAGAAGTGTGAGAAGAATATTTATTGATAGCTACTGAAGCTCGAGTGACCCTACATAGGATACCAAAGCCTACTAATCACTCTATTGGGATCAAATACGAGCAAGAAGACACCATCGTTCATTAGATTAGGGCCTCAAAAACCATAACAATGTAACAACTGTATCAAGAGCATTGTAAAGACCCCATATTGGGGCACATTATTTTTACAATTGGGAGATCCATCCACATTCAATAAAAGAATATCCCTTCTATGCAATTCTATGTTATTTACTTGTGCTTTTGTTAGTTTTATATATTGTATTGGTGTTTCGTTTTTGCATTCATAGGTTACACTACATACTGTTAGATATGTGAATTAGAAGAATTCCAACAATAATAATCTATGATAATCAAGGAGTACTAAATATGATAAAAATCCAATTATTCATGAAAGAACAAAACATATTGAAGCTCAATGTCATTTTATTAGGGATCATTTTCAAAGTAATCATATTTAGTTGAAAAATATTTCTATTGAATATCAGATTATAGATATTTTTACAACGGCATTGGATCAAAGCAAATTTTAATTAGCACCAAGTGCTTGTGGGTGTTTTCCCATTTAGATCTGTAGTCTTACAACCCTTAAGCGACCATTAGGGTACATTTGCATAATCACCATCTACATTAACAACAAAGATAGAAATAATGAGTCAGATTAGACAAGGTAAAAGTCTATTTTTACAAGCATTTCCATATTCTTAGATATATTTATCACTTTTATTCTGCAACTAGGGTTTAGTGATTTCTTTTCTGAGAATTTCATGTAGTGGAGCCCTCATAGATATTATTAATCCTCATTTTTTTGCTATGTACAAGTGTGAGAAGAATATTCATTGATAGCTATTGAAGCTCGAGTGGCCCTACATAGGATACCAAAGCCTACTCACCACTCTATTGATATCAAATACGAGCAAGAAGACACCATCGTTCATTGGATTAGGGCCTAATAAATCCTAACATTGTAATAATTGTATCAAGAGCATTGTAAAGACCCTACATTGGGGCACATTATTCATACAATTGGGAGATCCATCCACATTCAATAAAAGAATATCTCTTCTATGGAATTCTATGTTATTTACTTGTGCTTTTGTTAGTTTTATATATTGTATTGGTGTTTTGTTTTTGCATTCATAGGTTTCTATACATATTTTCAGATATGTGAATTAGAAGAATTCCAAAAATAATAATCTATGATAATCAAGGAGTACTAAATATGATAAAAATTCAATTATTCATGAAAGAAAAAAACATATTGAAGCTCAATGTCATTTTATTAGGGATCATTTTCAAAGTCATCATATTTAGTTGAAACATATTTCTATTGAAGATCGGATTATAGATATTTTTACAAAGGCATTGGGTCGAAGTAAATTTTAGTCAGCACCAAGTGCTTGTGGGATTTTTCCCATTTAGATATGCAGTCTTACAACCCTCAAGTGACCATTAGGGTACATATGCATAATCACCATCTACATTAACAACAAAGATAGAAACAACGAGTCAGTGTAGATAAGGTAAAAGTTTATTTTTGCAAGCATTTTCATATTCTTAGATCTATTTATGACTTTTATTTTGCAACTAGGGTTTAATGATTTCTTTTCTAGGAATATCATGAAGTGGAGCCCTCACAGATATTATTAATCCTCATTTTTTGCTGTGTACAAGTGTGAGAATAATATTCATTGATAGCTACTAAAGCTCGAGTGGCCTTACATATGATACCAAAGCCTACTCACCACTCTATTGGGATAAAATACGAGCAAGAAGACACCATCATTCATTGGATTAGGGCCTCAGAAACCCTAACATTGTAACAACTATATCAAGAGCATTGTAAAGACCCCACATTGGGGCACATTATTTGTACAATTGGGAGATCCATCCACATTCAATAAAAGAATATCTCTTCTATGCAATTCTATGTTATTTACTTGTGCTTTTGTTACTTTTATATATTGTATTGGTGTTTCATTTTTGCATTCACAAAGTTACAATACATACTGTCATATATGTGAATTAGAAAAATTCCAACAATAATAATCTATGATAATCATGGAGTACTAAATATGATAAAAATCCAATTATTCATGAAAGAAAAAAACATATTGAAGCTCAATGTCATTTTATTAGGGATCATTTTCAAAGTCATCATATTTAGTTGAAACATATTTCTATTGAAGATCAAATTATAGATATTTTTACAAAGGCATTGGTTCAAAGTAAATTCTAGTCAGCACCAAGTGCCTGTGGGTTTTTTCCCATTTAGATCTACAGTCTTATAACCCTCAAGCGACCATTAGGGCACATCTGCATAATCACCATCTACATTAACAACAAAGATAGAAATAACGAGTCAACGTAGACAAGGTAAAATTTTATTTAGCATTTTCATATTCTTAGATCTATTTATGACTTTTATTTTGCAACTAGGGTTTAGTGATTTCCTTTTTGATAATCTCACGTAGTGGAGCCCTCACAGATATTAATCCTCATTTTTTACTGTGTACAAGTGTGAGAAGAATATTCATTGATATGTACTGAAGCTCGAGTGGCCCTACATAGGATACCAAAGCCTACTCACCACTATATTGGATCAAATACAAGCAAGAAGACACCATCGTTCATTGGATTAGGGCCTCGAAACCCTAACATTGTAACAATTGTATCAAGAGCATTGTAAAGACCCCACATTGGGGCACATTATTTGTACAATTGGGAGATCCATCCACATTCAATAAAAGAATATCTCTTCTATGCAATTCTATGTTATTTACTTGTGCTTTTGTTACTTTTATATATTGTATTGGTGTTTCATTTTTGCATTCACAGGTTACAATACATACTGTCATATATGTGAATTAGAAGAATTCCAACAATAATAATCTATAATAATCAAGGAGTACTAAATATGATAAAAATCCAATTATTCATGAAAGAACAAAACATATTGAAGCTCAATGTCATTTTATTAGGGATCGTTTTCAAAGTCATCATATTTAGTTGAAATATATTTCTATTGAAGATCAGATTATAGATATTTTTACAAAGGTATTGGGTCGAAGGAAATTTTAGTCAGCACCAAGTGCCTATGGGTTTTTTCCCATTTAGATCCGTAATATTACAACCCTAAAGTGACCATTAGGGCACATATTCATAATCACCATTTGCATTAACAACAAATATAGAAACAATGAGTCAGCGTCGATAAGATAAAAGTTTATTTTTGCAAGCATTTTCATATTCTTAGATCTATTTATGACTTTTATTCTGCAACTAGGGTTTAGTGATTTCTTTTCTGAGAATCTCACGCAGTGGAGCCCTCACAGATATTATTAATCCTATTTTTTTTGCTGTGTACAAGTGTGAGAAGAATATTCATTGATAGCCATTGAAGCTCGAGTGGCCCTACATAGGATACCAAAGCCTACTCACCACTATATTGGGATAAAATACGAGCAAGAAGACACCATCGTTCATTGGATTACGGCCTCAGAAACCCTAACATTGTAACAACTGTATCAAGAGCATTGTAAACATTGGGGCACATTATTTGTACAATTGGGAGATCCATCCACATTCAATAAAAGAATATTCCTTCTATGCAATTCTATGTTATTTACTTGTGCTTTTTTTAGTTTTATATATTGTATTGGTGTTTCGTTTTTGCATTCACAGGTTACAATACATACTGTCATATATGTGAATTAGAAGAATTCCAACAATAATAATCTATGATAATCAAGGAGTACTAAATATGATAAAAATTCAATTATTCATGAAAAAACAAAAAATATTTAAGCTCAATGTCATTTTATTAGGGATCATTTTCAAAGTCATCATATTTAGTTGAAACATATTTCTATTGAAGATAAGATTATAGATATTTTTACAAAGGTATTGGGTTGAAGAAAATTTTAGATATTTAAGAATCATCTATTCAGATCAAGAGAAACACACATCAAATAATGTAATATAGGGGGGTATTAGAGTATATTACATTATTTTATATGCATGTGTCATGAGTAAATATCAACAAGTGGTAAAATAATAATTCAAAGGTTATTTTGTAAAGCTATATTATGGAGACAAAGCTCCATAACTTATGTACACATTTTGTATGATGAAAATCTTTAGATTTTATTCTTTCTGATTAATGTTGTAAGTTCCTTTCTATATTGTTAGTTCATATTATTTTGATATTTATTACATTGTGTCTATTTTATATTTAGGATTTGTGTGTTATAACATATGATATGCTGTGGTAGTATAAGGCTTAAAAAGCCATAAGATAAAACCAAATAAAAAAAAAATATGCTGCTATATATTAAATGAAAATATAATTAGAAATACACATAAAGGAATGCATATGAAATCATGCAATGAAAACTTGAAAAAGAGTAACTAAACAAGAGTAAGATGCTATGGATCAATTATATGTAAGCAAATACAAGTTATAATCAAAATTATATGTTGTAGAATGAACAACAAGAGCTGCAAAAGAGCTAGACAAAGAAGTTAAAGTGATTAGAGATGTTGGTATGCTTATAAAAAGTTGGAAATAAACATGTAATGACTGTAAATAACTATAAAATAATATGAAATAAACATGAGCCAATTTTGGTAGCTATAAAAGAAGTTAAAAATACATAAAATGAATTATTATAATTATGAGAAACACTATAAACAAGAATTAGCAGAAATAAATTGCATCAAATGAAGTGTTACCAACGTAAATATAGGGAAAAGTGCATAAAATAAGAAGTAAAAGAGAAAAGAAGTGTAAGCTAGGAAGATTAAAACCCAAAAAAAACTCATCCTCTAAGCCTAGAAGTCCTCCTTGCTTCAGTGCCCATTTGCCTTGCTTGACTTACCCTTAAGCTCACCCTTGTTGAATGCATCTCCCATGGCCTCTATATAAATATTTTAGTGAGGAATCCTTTGAGAGGGAAGATATAGTCAAAGATACCATTAGGGAAAAGGAAATTTTAAATTTTTAGGCCTACTATGAGGAAGATCATGCTTAGGAGTGGATAAAGGAATCAATGTACCTTAGGCTCATGCCTACAAGGATTTTTTTCATACCAGTAAAAGCATAGAGATTCCACAAAAGTTCTAGGGTAGTGCTATTGCACTCAAATAGTATTTTTTTAACTACATCACTAGTTGGTCATATTTTTTAAATAGCTCAACCTTGTAAAACCTCTAATAATGAGCAAACACACTAGGAAACACTTTTGTTAAACTATAGCACTTTTACATAGGGTTAGTTTCAAGCCTAGTTTTCCTAGATTAGCTTATTTGAATGATGATATAATATTTGATGCTTTGCTTGAGGAGATAGCTAATTAGGTGTGTCAAAATCGGGTTTCTACAAGTAGTACAACATCATACAAGTAAGTTGTCCCAATTTCAAAAATTTTCAACACCATCAATATATCATAGTGTAGGAAACATAGTGATATCAAACAAATGGCTAACTGAGGTAGAGATGAAATATCATCTATATAAAGGCCTATGCTATAATTATGATGAGAAATATAGTCTAGGTAACAAGTATATTTGACAAAAGTTCTACCTATAAGATGCTGAGTCAACTACTACCCTCCCTAGGCCAAAGTCACACATTAACAACTTAAATAATGAATAACATGAGGACATAAATACTTCAAAAGATACCACATCCAAAATATATTTGCAATCCTATTGTTGAGCAAGGTGCAGCAAAAGTATTGTCATTGTTGTCAACACAAACAGATAGATTGAAGAACACAAGCTTATACTGAGAGGGGGGTGAACAGTATAAGACCTCTTTTTACTTATTCCTTTATACTTCAAAACAGTAAAGCAATATACCCAAAGCAATATCAAAACAATGCACAATATCATCCACAAAGTGACACCAATTTTAATGTGGTTCACCCAAAAATCCTGGGCTACGTCCATAAAACTTTTCTCTAAAAGTTATCTCAAAGTTCTTTGGGAAACCTTCCCAATTACAATGTTTATGAGCCTCGGCTCAAAGGAGACACCTTCCCCCAATCTGAATTTATGAGCCTCTACTCAAAGGAGATACCTTCCCCTCTACTCTAGAAATGATCCCTCAGAAGATCAACTGCTTCTACCTCTTGCCAGCACATGGAACTCCTTTCCATCGAAGACCTCCTGTCCTCAATGCTTAGCCTAAGAGATCTCTGCATTCTATGATCATGTCCACAGTAGCTCAGCTACCTATACCAAACATAGTCAGTCAGTCTAGTACAAGTCTTCCTCTGTCTGTCAAATCTGTCCAACTCTTTGAAAAAATCAATCCTCTGCACACAAGCCTTCTCAAAGACTTGCCAAATATGTCCTCAGGTTCTTCTCAAAGAACCAAAGCACCTCTGTCCTCAAGTTCTCCGATAGAACTCTCAAAAACTCAGCTCACAAGTCCTCTGCTAGGACCTGTCCAAATTTGCTCACAAGTCCCCACTGGAACCTATCCAAAACCTGCTCACAAGTCCCCACCGAAACCTTTCCAAAACCTCAGTAAGCTCACCAAGAAAAACTTGCTTAGCATGAACCCACAAAGAGAATTTTTAGAGACCCAATGTGATTCATAAATATCATAGAAGCATAAAGAGAATTGTTAGAGACTCAATATGTTCTATACTTAACTCCCAATCTCAATCTCAAATCTCATAGAAACATAAAGAGAATTGTTAGAGACCCAATATGTTCTATACTTAACTCCCAATCTCAATCTCAAATCTCATAGAAACATAAAGAGAATTGTTAGAAACCCAATATGTTCTATACTTAACTCTCAATCTCAATCTCAACTCAATCTCAAACTCAAAAGAATAAGATAGATGTAGTATGCTTTTCTCAAGAATATGAAACACAACCCAACAATTGCCAACCATGCAATATCTCATATAACAATGATACTTATATTATTTTCACCAACAACTAGGGTTTCATCATCTCAAAGCAAGTAGCAAGACTTACTAACATAAATCTTGTTGCAAAAATGCTTCCTCTTCCTCAACCAGAATTATGCATTCACCCAAAAATTCAACATTAACTTTAATGCATAAACAATCTTCAATATCCAAAAAATAAGATTCACACCAAAGAATACCTAGTAGACAATATTTTCACTCCAAAACTCAATTTCAAAAAATATACCATAAACAACATACATGGAAGATGTTGCCCATACCTTTACTTTGATGAAGAAGGAGAACTCAAAATCTATCACAACACTAACTCTCAATTTGCCACTAATTAGAGTTAGCAACTATACAATAATACACAATAATAAAGATCCAAAATAACACCTTATTTCTCCAACTTAGTAAAAACCACCAAAGTACAATATATATACAAAGTAAAACCTCTTTACACCTTATTACTCCACATAAACATTAAACATCAATAAAACAATGTCAAAACAAATATGATACCTTAACCTTATACCTCCCGTGCATTCACAGCCACTATCCTTTGCACACTGCGACCAAAAGAAAAATCCAATGAAGAGAATCGAACTCGACACCTCTGCCTTCTAGTGCTTTCACTTAATTACTCCTTTTAATTATTTCTTTATACTTCAAAATAGTAAAGCAATATACCCAAAGCAATATCAAAACAATGCACAATATCATCCACAAAGTGACACCAATTTTAACATGGTTCACCCATAAAGCTCGGGCTACGTCCACAAAACTTTTCTCTAAAAGTTATCTCAAAGTTCTTTGGGAAACCTTCCCAATTACAATGTTTATGAGCCTCGGCTCAAAGGAGACACCTTCCCCCAATCTGAATTTATGAGCCTCTCGCTCAAAGGAGATACCTTCCCTCTCGCTCTGGAAATGATCCCTCGAAGATCAACCGCCTCTACCTCTTGCCAACGACGTGGAACTCCTTTCCACCGAAGACCTCCTGTCCTCAATGCTTAGCCTAAGAGACCTCTACCTTCTATGATCACGTCCACAGTAGCTCAGCTACCTGTACCAAACACAGTCAGTCGGTCTAGTACAAGTCTTCCTCTGTCTGTCAGATCTGTCCAACTCTTTGAACAAATCAATCCTCTACACACAAGCCTTCTCAAAGACTTGCCAAATCTGTCCTCAGGTTCTTCTCAAAGAACCAAAGCACCTCTGTCCTCAAGTTCTCCGATAGAACTCTCAAAAACTCAGCTCACAAGACCTCTCGCTAGGACCTCGTCCAAATCTGCTCACAAGTCCCCACCGGAACCTCGTCCAAAACCCGCTCACAAGTCCCCACCGAAACCTGTCCAAAACCTCAACAAGCTCACCAAGAAAAACTTGCTTAGCATGAACCCACAAAGAGAATTGTTAGAGACCCAATGTGATTCATAAACCTCATAGAAGCATAAAGAGAATTGTTAGAGACTCAATATGTTCTATACTTAACTCCCAATCTCAATCTCAAATCTCATAGAAACATAAAGAGAATTGTTAGAGACCCAATATGTTCTATACTTAACTCCCAATTGACAGAGAACATTAACTCCCAATCTCAATCTCAACTCAATCTCAAACTCAAAAGAATAAGATAGATGTAGTATGCTTTTCTCAAGAATATGAAACACAACCCAACAATTGCCAACCATGCAATATCTCATATAACAATGATACTTATATTCTTTTCACCAACAACTAGGGTTTCATCATCTCAAAGCAAGTAGCAAGACTTACTAACATAAACCCTATTGCAAAAATGCTTCCTCTTCCTCAACCAGAATTATGCATTCACCCAAAAATTCAACAATAACTTTAATGCATAAACAATCTTCAATATCCGTAAAATAAGATTCACACCAAAGAATACCTAGTAGACAACCTTTTCACTCCAAACTCAATTTCAGAAAATATACCATAAACAACATACATGGAAGATGTTGCCCATACCTTTACTTTGATGAAGAAGGAGAACTCAAAATCTGTCACAACACTAACTCTCAATTTGCCACTAATTAGAGTTAGCAACTATACAATAATACACAATAATAAAGATCCAAAATAACACCTTATTTCTCCAACTTAGTAAAAACCACCAAAGTACAATATATATACAAAGTAAAACCTCTTTACACCTTATTACTCCATATAAACATTAAACATCAATAAAACAATATCAAAACAAATATGATACCTTAACCTTATACCTCCCGCGCATTCACAGCCACTATCCTTTGCACACCGCGACCAAAAGAAAAATCCAACGAAGAGAATCGAACTCGGCACCTCTGCCTTCTAGCGCTTTCGCTTAAACGCCACCGCCATTGGGTCACAAGTGCCCAATGAAATACTACAACGCTGCCCTCTCTTTTATCTTCCTTTGACACCAAGAATCTGGAAAACGTAAACGTCTTCCACAAACCACATGCAAACTGGTGAGCGCTGTCCAAGACGTAAGTCACTGAATGCTTGCATTAGTCATCTCACAACACAGTCTAAAAATGCAGTTCAGGAGCAATTGCCAATCCACTGCCATCACACAAAAAGTAAGGATGCAGCCCAAGCTCAAATCCGAGTATGCCAAGCACGGTTTCAAAGACGTCAATCGGAGATTCGAAGACACAGAGCAAGCTCAACTCGAAGACACCAAGCGTTGTTCGAAAGGTAAGGAGCAAATGCAAATCGTAGACGCCAAGCACAAATCGAACGAAATAGAGCAAGTGCAAATTGCAGACGCCAAGCGCAAATCGAACGAAACAGAGCAAGTGCAAATCGCAGACGCCAAGCGCAAATCAAACGAAACAGAGCAAGTGCAAATCATAGATGCCAAGCGCAAATCGAAAAAATACAGAGTAACCACAAATCGTAGATATCAATAATAATCGGAGGTGCTCACTTTAGAAAATCATCCCCACTTATATAGCCATTCTTCCTTAATTGTTTGACGTCGGCGCTCCTCCAACGATGGCAACATATCGACGAAAGAATTCTTTTTTCTTCCGTCGCTTAAGGGTTGAAAGACCCTTTAATAATAATTAAAATAATTATTATTATTTTATTAATAATAAATTAAACTTGGACCTTTTGACAAAGGTTTGAGTTAATTTAATTATTAATAATAAACATGGACCTTTGCATTAAGTTAAGCTTGGTTTTAATAAAAACCCTTAATGAGTCCAAATGGTTTTAAGAAAAACCTTTAGCCTTGTCACCATGGTTTTAATAAAAACCCTTTAACATAAAGAAGCTTCTCAAGATATTCTTGACATCACACTCTTTTGATATCAACAAAAATGCCTTTTGACATCAATGACAACTTATACATTTGAGCAAAGGCAATGTACCCAAAGTGCCCAAAATTGCCAACAATCTCCCCTTTGTCATTGATGGCAAACCTTTACTGAAAACACTTCTCAAGAGCCAAAACTGAAACCAATCGAAACCAACTATGCTAACAACTCGAGAATCTTCCTTTGAAGTTTTGCTCCCCCGACTTGAAGCTTTCCTCTTCACTTTGAAGCTCTCCCACTTACTCATATCTCTCCCCCTTTGTCATCAATGGCAAAGGGCCACCTTTTGGGGCTCGGGACTAAGAATTAGCCTCTTAGCTTAGTCCCTCCCCCACCTCCCCGATGAGGTGATTAATTCTGGGGTGGGAGTAAAACTCCCATTAGGCACCGATCATCATCGCGTCTATAACTTCCTTGTCGGGCCTTCTCTTGAATTCTTTGTCCATATTCCTGTTCCTGTCACTCGTTCTTGTTCTTGTTCTCATCCCTATTTTTATCCATGCCTTGATCCTTGGACCTCGATCATGCCACTGTTCCTGTTCTCGTATTCTAGAATTTTAGCTCTACACTGTCTCGATCGTGTGACCTTCATTGTTGCACTTATAACAAGTAACAATGTTATTTCTTTTAGGCATACCTGTTCTTTGAATCCACCAGCTTCGACCAAACCTGTTCGACCAAACCTATTCCGACCAAACCTGTTCTGACCAAACCTGTTCTGATCAAACCTGTTCTGACCAAACCTGTTCTGATCAAACCTGTTCTTGATATTTGCCTTGCAATAAACTGCCTTGTGCCCAAACTGTTGACAAGAGTAGCAATACCCTTGAAAGAAATTACCACCTCTGAAAATGTCATTTACCTTTTTCACTTGAGCCATGCAATGTGAAGCTATGTGACCAAACCCGTGACAAGCAAAACATCTGCCTTGAAACTTTCCTTTATTTGACCTCTTAGGTTCTGAAAACTTCTTCTTCTCATTCTGAATTCTGGTTTCTATTTCTGTGCATCTATCATTCAAGGACTCATGATCTGAAATACTTTCCTCATCAGAACTCTCTTCCTTTTGGAGTCTTTTACTAGACTCTCCAACTTGTTCCTTGTGATGCTTAACAAAACCAAGGCCTATTTTATCTCGTTGTCTTTCTTTGACCTTTGATGAGAGACTTAACCTTTTTGGAGCTATCTTGAAACCCGTGAAGCTTATCCTTGTACCCTTTAGTTTCCTCTTTCAAAGAAGCCATTTTCTGTTCTAACTCACTATACTCAAGAACCTTAGACTCTAACTCATCCTTGAGTTCTTGTGTCTTAGCTATAGAGAAGTCAAGACTTTCTATAAGATCATCTCTCTCCATACAACATTCATCCAACTTATCCTTGAGTCTAGCATTCTTCTTTCTTTCCTTTTTCAAAGCACTAAGAGCACTAATAAGTTCACCTTTAAGATCTACTTCACCTTCCTCTATATGTTTGCTATTAGAATCATCAAAGCCTTTTTCAGATTTCTTATCACTAGAGGTGCTACCCTTTTCAAAAACCATACATGCATCTTCTTTATAGTTTTCTGAAGCATCCTCATACATACTAGAAATCAAATCATTATTTGTGCAATCATCCTCAAGGTGACCAAAATTTCCACACCTAAGACATTTCATGATAATGAATCTATGTTTTGGTTCTTCCTCTTTTTCTGATATGAACAACATCTCATTTTCATTATCACTTGAAGAACTTTCACTATCACTACTAGAACACTTACTTGCTTTGTCTAGGTAGAAACTCTTCTTGTGTTTGTGAGAATACCTCTTTCCTTGATTGTTGTGCTCATCTTTGTTTTTCCTATGATGCTTGTGCTTTTCATAATCCTTGCTCTTACAAATCCCGTTTATCATCATCACTTTCATCCTTGGCAACAAGACAGTCAGTAGCATAATGACCAAACTTTCCACAATTGAAACATCTTACGTTTTTCATATTTTTGTGCTTTCTAGAGAACTTGCCTTTCTTTCTGTAATATGCCTCTTCATCACTAGAAGACTCATCACTCTCTTGAAGTTGTTTACCTTTGGATTTCTTGGTAGCCTTGAAAGCTGCCTCCTTCTTGACATCAACCTTCACTTGAGTTCTCAACTCAAATGCCGCAAGTATACTATGGAGCTCATCCTTTTTCAACTTATCCAAATCTTTAGCTTCCTCAATAGCAGAAATATTTTCACTAAATCTATTAGGAAGAGATCTTAAAATCTTATCACAAACATCATTTTCAGCAAGCTCAAGACCTAAGTCTTTCATGGAGTTAACAACCTCATCCATACGAAGCATGTAGTCACTAATATTTTCATCATCATTCATCTTGAGTTGTTCAAACATACCTTTGAAGTGTCTCAACTTGGCCTTTCTCGACATTTGTATCACCCGTATGAACCACCTTCAACCGATTCCACATTTCACTAGTTGTCTTGCAGTGAATCACTTTGGTGAGATCTACTTTCTGTAAGCCTTTCAGGATTGCATTCATTGCTTTTGAATTGCTGTGATGTAGGAGCCTTTCTTCTTTAGTATTAGGACCATGTTCAGGAATAGTGTACTCATCTTCAATTACTTCCCAAACCTCATTCCCAAGTGCCATTAGATGAACCTTCATCCTTGCACTCCAAAGACCAAAATCTGACCCATCAAGAATAGGTGCTGCATTGCCACTTGAATGATCCATTGTGTTCTTTACTAGCTTTTCCTTCAAGTTGTTAAACTTTTCGAAGGCACCCGCTCTGATACCAATTGAAGAACACAAGCTTATACTCGAGAGGGGGGTGAACAAGTATAAGACCTCTTTTTACTTATTCCTTTATACTTCAAAATAGTAAAGCAATATACCCAAAGCAATATCAAAACAATGCACAATATCATCCACAAAGTGACACCAATTTTAACGTGGTTCACCCAGAAAGCCTGGGCTACGTCCACAAAACTTTTCTCTAAAAGTTATCTCAAAGTTCTTTGGGAAACCTTCCCAATTACAATGTTTATGAGCCTCGGCTCAAAGGAGACACCTTCCCCCAATCTGAATTTATGAGCCTCTGCTCAAAGGAGATACCTTCCCTCTCGCTCTGGAAATGATCCCTCAGAAGATCAACTGCCTCTACCTCTTGCCAACACGTGGAACTCCTTTCCACCGAAGACCTCCTGTCCTCAATGCTTAGCCTAAGAGACCTCTCCCTTCTATGATCACTTCCACAGTAGCTCAACCTACCTGTACCAAACACAATCACTCGGTCTAGTACAAGTCTTCCTCTGTCTGTCCGATCTGTCCAACTCTTTGAACAAATCAATCCTCTGCACACAAGCCTTCTCAAAGACTTGCCAAATCTGTCCTCAGGTTCTTCTCAAAGAACCAAAGCACCTCTGTCCTCAAGTTCTCTGATAGAACTCTCAAAAACTCAGCTCACAAGTCCTCTCGCTAGGACCTGTCCAAATCTGCTCACAAGTCCCCACTGGAACCTGTCCAAAACCTGCTCACAAGTCCCCACCGAAACCTGTCCAAAACCTCAGCAAGCTCACCAAGAAAAACTTGCTTAGCATGAACCCACAAAGAGAATTGTTAGAGACCCAATGTGATTCATAAATCTCATAGAAGCATAAAGAGAATTGTTAGAGACTCAATATGTTCTATACTTAACTCCCAATCTCAATCTCAAATCTCATAGAAACATAAAGAGAATTGTTAGAGACCCAATATGTTCTATACTTAACTCCCAATCTCAATCTAAATAGAAATAAAAGAATTTTAGAGACCAATATGTTTATACTTAACTCCCAATCTCAATCTCAACTCAATCTCAAACTCAAAAGAATAAGATAGATGTAGTATGCTTTTCTCAAGAATATGAAACACAACCCAACAATTGCCAACCATGCAATATCTCATATAACAATGATACTTATATTCTTTTCACCAACAACTAGGGTTTCATCATCTCAAAGCAAGTAGCAAGACTTACTAACATAAACCCTATTGCAAAAATGCTTCCTCTTCCTCAACCAGAATTATGCATTCACCCAAAAATTCAACAATAACTTTAATGCATAAACAATCTTCAATATCCAGAAAATAAGATTCACACCAAAGAATACCTAGTAGACAACCTTTTCACTCCAAACTCAATTTCAGAAAATATACCATAAACAACATACATGGAAGATGTTGCCCATACCTTTACTTTGATGAAGAAGGAGAACTCAAAATCTGTCACAACACTAACTCTCAATTTGCCACTAATTAGAGTTAGCAACTATACAATAATACACAATAATAAAGATCCAAAATAACACCTTATTTCTCCAACTTAGTAAAAACCACCAAAGTACAATATATATACAAAGTAAAACCTCTTTACACCTTATTACTCCATATAAACATTAAACATCAATAAAACAATGTCAAAACAAATATGATACCTTAACCTTATACCTCCCGCGCATTCACAGCCACTATCCTTTGCACACCGCGACCAAAAGAAAAATCCAACGAAGAGAATCGAACTCGGCACCTCTGCCTTCTAGCGCTTTCGCTTAAACGCCACCGCCGTTGGGTCACAAGTGCCCAACGAAATACTACAGTGCTGCCCTCTCTTTTATCTTCCTTTGACGCCAAGAATCTGGAAAACGTAAACGTCTTCCACAAACCACATGCAAACTGGTGAGCGCTGTCCAAGACGTAAGTCACTGAATGCTTGCATTAGTCATCTCACAGCATAGTCTAAAAAATGTAGTTCAGAGCAATTGCCAATCCACTGCCGTCACACAAAAAGTAAGGATGCAGCCCAAGCTCAAATCCGAGTATGCCAAGCACGGTTTCAAAGACGTCAATCGAAGATTCGAAGACACAGAGCAAGCTCAACTCGAAGACACCAAGCGCTGTTCGAAAGGTAAGGAGCAAATGCAAATCACAGACGCCAAGCGCAAATCGAACGAAATAGAGCAAGTGCAAATTGCAGACGCAAATCAAACGAAACAGAGCAAGTGCAAATCACGCGCAAATCAAACGAAACAGAGCAAGTGCAAATCGTAGATGCCAAGCGCAAATCAAAAATACAGAGTAACCACAAATCGCAGATATCAATAATAATCGGAGGTGCTCACTTTAGAAAATCATCCCCACTTATATAGCCATTCTTCCTTAACTGTTTGACGTCGGCGCTCCTCCAACGATGGCAACATATCGGCGAAAGAATTCTTTTTTCTTCCGTCGCTTAAGGGTTGAAAGACCCTTTAATAATAATTAAAATAATTATTATTATTTTATTAATAATAAATTAAACTTGGACCTTTTGACAAAGGTTTGAGTTAATTTAATTATTAATAATAAACATGGACCTTTGCATTAAGTTAAGCTTGGTTTTAATAAAAACCCTTAATGAGTCCAAATGGTTTTAAGAAAAACCTTTAGCCTTGTCACCATGGTTTTAATAAAAACCCTTTAACATAAAGAAGCTTCTCAAGATATTCTTGACATCACACTCTTTTGATATCAACAAAAATGCCTTTTGACATCAATGACAACTTATACATTTGAGCAAAGGCAATGTACCCAAAGTGCCCAAAATTGCCAACATAGATCAGTTGATGCAATTGATGCAGTGGATGGGAGTTCAGAGGTTAGTCAGAACATGTACAGTGAATTTCCAAGAAGACAGAAGTGGCCCAGATTTAGAAAATCAAAGAAAAAGACAAGTAAGAAAACTATCGTGATATCACGACATGTTTTCTGTCACGATTTCGTGACATGGCCGAGGAGAGAGAAGGCACAAGCAAAATTGTCATGATTTCATGACATGGACGAGGAGAGAGAAGGCACAAGCAAAATTGTCGTGATTTCGTGACATGGCCGAGGAGAGAGAAAGCGCAAGCAAAATTATCGTGATTTCGTGACATGGCCGAGTTCTCTTTGCTTCAACATTAAGTGTTGTAGATTTGAATTTTAATAGCTACATTGATTCACCCCCTCCTCTCAGTGTCATTGTGAGAATATCAATTGGTATCAGAGCAAGGTTCCTGAACAAAGCTTAATCAGCTAAGGTGATCTTGGAAGGAACACAATGGCAGGTAATGAAGGATTCTCATCAAACAAAGCTCCTTTGTTCAATGGAACTAATTACTCTTTCTGGAGACTCAGGATGCAGACATATCTGAGTGCGTTAGGATACGACATTTGGGAGTCAGTAGAAAGTGGATACACAGTACCCGCTACTCCTCCAACAGATACTACTGAGAAGAAGAAGTTTGAGAATAACTCCAAAGCTCAGAATGCCATAATGTGTGGGCTAGTAGACAGTGAACTGATAAGGATCATGAGTTGTACATCAGCAAAAGACATGTGGGACAAACTGAAGAGCATCCATGAAGGAGACAACAAGATCAAGGAAGCCAAGCTGCAAACTCATCGAGCTCGGTTCGAAGCATTACAAATGAATGACGATGAGAACATAGAGGCCTATATGCTGAGAGTCAATGGAATCATTAATGTAATCAGAGGACTCGACAAAAAAATTGAAGATGCGGTTGTCGTGAAAAAGGTACTTAGAACTCTTCACAAAAGATTTAATTCTAAAGTTTCTGCAATAGAAGAGGCTAAAGATCTAAACAATTTTAGCATGGACGAGATGCATGGTTCTTTGACTGCATACAAAATGAGAATAGGACAAACTAAGCCCATAGATAGAGAAGCTGCTTTTAAAGCACACAAGAATACAAAAGCTGAACAAGAATCTGAGGATGAAGAGACATCGGATGAAACGGAAGCCAATTTTGTTCGAAAACTTACAAAGGGAAAAGGAAAATATAGAGGAAAGTTACCATTTAAGTGTTTCAATTGTGGAGGGGTCGGTCACTTTGCAGCTAAGTGTCCAATGAATGAGAAAACCAAAAGTGATGAAGGGTCACACCAAGAAAGAAGTGACTGGAAGAAGAAACCAAATTTTAGGAAAAGCAATTTCAAAAAGAAAAGTTTCTTATCCAAGAATGTCAACTCTTTTGAAGATAGCTCAGGTGAAGATTCTAAAGAAGAAATAGGTGAAGCTCTGTTCATGGCATTTGAAGAAGCAAAAATAGAAGAAAAATAGGAAGGTGATACAAAAAGTAAGGATGAGATTGAAGTTTATCTGGAAGGAGAGTTGGTTGCTGCACTTAAAGAGTTGAATATAGAAAGGAAAAAGAATAAAAAGGTCTCAAGAAAGCTAGAGGATGCGAATGACATAATAAGCAGTTTGAAAGTACAGACAGAAGAATTTAAGAAAATGTCTGAAGAACTCGAAGTTCAATTGACCATGAAAATAGATGAGTGCTGCAAACTAGAAGAAGAGATTGTTGTTTTAAGAATGCGGCTAGAAGATAAGAATCAAAAATTGAGTTGCTATCACAAACTTGAAGGAAGTTCTGCAAAGCTTGAAAAGATTATAAATAGTCAGAGGACTACAGGCATCAAGTTTGGCTTGGGCTTTGTCGAAGGAGAATCGTCAAGTGGATCAAAGGACATAACTGTAGAACAAGTAAAGAAAGAAGATAAGATCAAGGTTGATCAAAGAAAAATGAATCAGGCAAAAGAAAGCAACAGTGCCAGGCATGAGAAGAGTGCTGACAATGAGGGATTCATAAAAGTCACACATCAAAGGAGAAGAAAATTTGTGGCTCCTACTACAAAGTGGCAAAGACCAATTCCTAGGTTCAATCATTCCTTTTCTGGTTATTGTTTTAAATGCAATGCTTACGGTCATAAGATTTCAGAATGCATTCATAATATAGGACAAAGAAATTTTTCCAGTAGAAATGTCTTTTCACCCTTGATGGATTATGCAGTAGAATGCTATAACTGTCATAACTATGGACACATTGCAAGAAACTATAGAAGCACATATGCAGCAAATAAATATCAAGGAAGAAGAACTCAACCAAACAGTTTAAGGCAAAACAGAAAATTCCTAAAAAAACATGCTCAGGCTACTGACAAAGAAAAGTCTAAACAAGTGACCAAAACTGTAGCCAAACCAGAGTGGAAAGAAAAGGAGCGACCCAAGGAAGAAAAGGAATCCTTGATTGTTCAGACAACATTCAAAGCACAGAACAAATCTGCACCATGGATATTGGATAGTGGATGCTCCAGTCACATGACAGGAGATAAACAAAAATTTGAAAAATTACAGAAATATGAAGGGGGCTCTATAAAGTTTGGAAATAATGATGGAGCCAAAATAGTTGGCAAAGGATCAGTCAAGATAAGTGATGGAAAGATCAATTCCAAAGAAGTTCTGTTTGTAGTTGGTTTGAAGCACAACTTACTGAGCGTAAGTCAAATCTGTGATAGAGGTCATGAAGTCATCTTTAAAAAGTAGGGTTGTGAAGTCAAAAAAGCACACAGTGGGAAGCTGATAGCTATTGGATCGAGGACTTCTGGAAATCTATATACTCTCTCAGAAACTTCAGAAGGAGCATGCTTGATTGGATAGGAAGATGAAAATTGGCTGTGGCACAAGAGGCTCGGTCATATTAGCTTTGACAATCTGGTAAAAATAAGTTCAAAAAGAGCAGTAAGAGATATACCTACCATTGGCAAACTAGTAAATAGCATCTGTGCTTCATGCCAAAAAGGGAAGCAAACCAGATCCACATTTAAAGCAAAGGAATACTTCACCAGCAAACCGTTAGAGCTGATACATACTGATTTATGTGGACCCATGAGAACACAAAGCATAAATGGTGACAAATACTTTATGTTGTTCATAGATGACTACTCCAGGATGACATGGGTACTATTTTTAAAGCTTAAATCAGATGCCTTTGAGATGTTCAAGATTTTTAAAAAATAGGTTGAGAATCAAATTGGAAAAAGAATTAAATGCCTAAGATCAGACAGAGGAGGAGAGTTTATCTCAGAGGAGTTTGTAGAATACTATCAAAAATATGGGATCAGAAGACAGTTTTCAGTAGCAAGGACACCTCAGCAGAATGGTGTTGTTGAAAGGAAGAACAGGACTATGCAAGAAATGGCATGGACAATGTTGGCTGAGAACAAAATAGCTGACAGATTTTGGAAAGAGGCAGTACATACTATAGTTTACATTCAAAATAGGTGCATGTTAAGGACGCATGAAAGCAAAACACCTTATGAGCTGTGGTTCGGCAAGAAAGCAACAACAAGATACTTCAAAGTGTTCGACAGCAAGTGTTATATCAAACGAACTGAAGATAATCTCGGTAAGTTTGAAGATAGAGCTGACGAAGGTATTTTTCTTGGTTACTCGACAAAAAGCAAAGCCTACACATGTTACAACAAGAGGCTAAAGAAAATTGTGGAGAGTGCAGATGTTAAAGTTGATGAAGGTAGAGATCGAGAAATTACTTATCAAGAAAACTACCCTATTTATGAAGAAGTCATTGAAGGAGATGAAGAAATGGAAACAGAAGAAAATCAAAAAATTGACCCAACTGATTTAAGAATTGACTCAGAAGAAGAAGAGAACAAGAAATTCAAAATAGGCAGCTGGCAAAAAAATCATCCCAGAGAACAGATTATTGGGGACCCAACAGTTGGTATTCAGACAAGAAGAGCAGTAGTATGGAACTACTCTCTATTATCCAGCATTGAACCCAAAAATATTGTTGAAGCAAGCACAGATGAAAGTTGGATGAAGGCAATTAATGAAGAACTAGATCAGATTGAGAAAAACAAAACCTGGGAGTTAGTACCAAGGCCGACAAATAAAAATATAATCGGTACTAAATGGATTTTTTGAAATAAATTAAATGAAGACGGACAGGTTGTCAGAAATAAGGCAAGATTGGTCTGTAAAGGCTATGCTCAGGTTGAAGGCATTGATTTTGAGGAAACCTTTGCACCAGTAGCTAGACTAGAGGCAATCAGAATGTTTCTGGCTTTAGCAGTTCATAAAAATTTCAAAGTATATCAAATGGACGTAAAATCAGCATTTCTGAATGGAAAACTGGAAGAAGAGGTGTACATTGAACAACCAGATGGCTTCCAACTCGGTGACAATCCCGATTTTGTTTGCAAGTTAAAGAAAGCATTGTATGGTCTGAAACAGGCACCCAGAGCATGGTATGCAAGGTTGGATAACTATCTTATTAAACAGGGGTTCAAGAAAGGTATGGTGGACAACAATTTATATGTCAAAATAGAGAATGGCCATCTTATTGTACTTGTTGTTTATGTAGATGATATAATATTTGGCAGCAGCATGGATGAATATTGTAGAGACATAGCAAATAAAATGAAGACAGAATTTGAGATGTCAATGATTGGTGAACTTTCTTATTTCCTCGGACTGCAAGTCAATCAAAGTGAAAAGGGCATTTTTATCTCTCAAGTTAAATATGTGAAAGAAATGCTAAAAAAGTTCACAATGGAGGATAGTAAACCTGTCAGCACTCCCATGACAACAGGTTGCAAGTTGAGCAAGGATGACAAATCTCCAGATGTAGATCAAACCATGTACAGGTCTATGATTGGAAGCCTGCTGTATTTGACAGCTACTAGACTAGATATCTTACAGGCAGTATGCATGGTGGCAAGATTTCAGGCTAGTCCCAAAGAGACTCATGTGACAGCCGTGAAGAGGATTTTTAGGTACCTCAAGGGTACTATGGAGTATGGGTTATGGTACCCAAAAGGTAAGGACTTCACTCTTATTGCATATTCTGATGCAGATTGGGCAGGATGTATTGATGACAGAAAGAGTACCAGTGGAGGAGCATTTTATCTTGGAGACAGGCTAGTAGCATGGCACAACAAGAAACAAGAATCAGTCTCTCTATCCACAGCAGAGGCAGAATACATTGCAGCAACAACATGTTGTACATAGATATTATGGATGAGACAAACCCTGAAAGATCTTGGTATTCACTTCAAAGAGCCAATTTCAGTTAAATGTGACAACACCAGTGCAATAAACATATCAAAGAATCCGGTTATGCATTCTCGAACCAAACATATTGCAATCCGGTATCACTTCTTGAAGGATAAAGTTGCAGAAGGTGAGGTCAAATTGGATTTTGTTTCGACTACAGAGCAAGTAGCAGATATATTCACAAAACCATTGCCAAAGGAAGTTTTTGAGTACCTTTGGAGTAAGTTGGGAGTAGTCACATTTCCCAAGAACTGACTATCAATTGGGATCACATTCTCAAGGGGAGCATTTATGCCTATGTTTATAGTTTTGCTCATATTCATGATTTTTTCTAACTATAACAATGTGTATCTGAGAATGTTGTGCATAGACTCAGGGGGAGTCTGCAGCAGCCCTTTGGTATTATTGTCAAAGGGGGAGAAGAATTCCAGGAGAGTGCATGAGTGTTGCCAACAATTCCAAAGGGGGAGATTGTTGAGCAAGGTGCAGCAAAAGTATTGTCATTGTTGTCAACACAAATAGATAGATCAGTTGATGCAGTGGACAGGAGTTCAGAGGTCAGTCAGAACATGTACAGTGAATTTCCAAGAAGACAGAAGTGGCCCAGATTCAAAAAATCAAAGAAAAAGACAAGTAAGAAAACTGTCGCGATATCGCGACATGTTTTCTGTCATGATTTCATGACATGGCCGAGGAGAGAGAAGGCGCAAGAAAAATTGTCATGATTTCATGACATGGACGAGGAGAGAGAAGGCACAAGCAAAATTGTCATGATTTTGTGACATGGACGAGGAGAGAGAAGGCGCAAGCAAAATTGTCATGATTTCATGACATGGACGAGGAGAGAGAAGGCATAAGCAAAATTGTCACGATTTCGTGACATGAACGAGGAGAGAGAAGGCACAAGCAAAATTGTCATGATTTCGTGACATGGCCGAGGAGAGAGAAGGTGCAAGCAAAATTGTCATGATTTCGCGACATGGCCGAGGAGAGAGAAGGCACAAGGAAAATTGTCATGATTTCGTGACATGTTGGAGGCAAAGAAGCCAAGTGGAAAAACTGTCATGATTTTGCGACATGTTGGAAGCAAAGAAGACAAGTAAGAAAACTGATGCGATTTCGCGACATGTTGGGTTTTCGCGATCCGATGAGAAGAAAAGCGCCAAGGAGAGAAAGTGTCACGATTTCATGACAGGTTCGAAGAGAAAGTGCCAAGGAGAGAAAGTGTCATGATTTTGTGACAGGTTCGAAGAGAAAGCGCCAAGGAGGAAAAGTGTCACGATTTCGTGACATGTTCCGTTTTCGCTAGCCAAAGACAGAAAAGGCACAAGGCAGCGAAAGTGTCACGATTTCGTGACATGTTCCGTTTTCGCGGGCGAAAGGCAGAGAAGTGCAAGGAAACGAAAAGTGTCACGATTTCGCGACATGTTGTGTTTTCGCTAGCCAAAGACAGAAAAGGCACAAGGCAGCGAAAGTGTCACGATTTCGTGACATGTTCCATTTTCACGGGCGAAAGGCAGAGAAGTGCAAGGAAACGAAAAGTGTCACGATTTCGCGACATGTTGTGTTTTCGCTAGCCAAAGACAGAAAAGGCACAAGGCAGCGAAAGTGTCACGATTTCGTGACATGTTCCATTTTCGCGGGCAAGAGACAGAGAAGAGTAGCAAGAAGGCGAAAGTGTCACGATTTCGTGACATGTTCTGTTTTCGTTGGTTGAAGCCAAGAAGAGTAGCGAGAAGGCAAAAGTGTCACGATTTCGTGACATGTCTGGTTTTCGCGGGTGCAAGCCAAGAAGTGAACAAGGAGGCGGAAAACGTCGTGATATCATGACATGTCATGTTTTCGCGAGTAGAAGGCGAGAAGAGTACAAAGAGACAAAAATGTCACGATTTCATGACAGGTCGCAACAGCACGCTTACTGACAGTCAACTGAAAGTAGAACGACAGTTACAGGGGCAGTTGCAGAGGAAAATCATGCAGTGAAAATAAGTAGAGTTAACTGAAGTTAGTGCGGCAGTTACAGATAGAAAGCATGCAGCTATTTTAAGAACAATCGAAGAAGAAGAAATCGAACAGTCACATAAATAGAATCAAAAAATGCATGCATGCACAGAAAAGAAGACGAACAGTCATGGTAGAGGTATATGTTGCATGTAACGTATTTAACGAAATGCCCACTCTAAAAATACAAAAGGAGTTACATAAAGAAGAAGTTACAGTTGACAAGTGGCAGAAGAGAATATTAAAAGAACAGTTACGGGTTGCATGCGTAAATATGGAAGTTAAAAATAGAGACTAATATGATATAAAAGTAGATCTGCGTGAAGAATAAGGCTGCTGCTGTAAGTGAGAAATTGCTACGTAAAGAGGGTAAGAAGAGGGCCGAGAGAGAGATAAGCAGAGCCGTGAGAGCGTGCAGAGTTTGATTAATTGCAGACCAGTCAGGGTCATGTAAACAACGAAGGCATTTTTATGTCATTGAAATAAATTAGAATTGCAGTCCAAGTTGGTGCTTGGCATTAGGGGTTGGTGCTCCTATCTGTTGTAGCAGAAAAATAAGGGGTTGGTGCTCCTTCCAGTGGATGCTGGTAAAGTGTTTGTAAAATTGGTGTTTTGCAAAGGCTGGATTTGGATTGGAGTCCAAGCAGTCATTTTTGAGGAGTAGCCAAATTGGTGAACCTCGTTACATTGTGTGTTGTGGTGTGCTCTCTTGTGAAAATTGCTTTACCTATTTTTAAGTTCTCTTTGCTTCAACATTAAGTGTTGTAGATTTGAATTTTAATAGCTACACTGATTCACCCCCCCTCTCAGTGTCATTGTGAGAATATCAATTATTACACCACAAACTACACTACAAACTATGAAAGTTAGTGGATATTTTCAAGAAATTTCCTCTAACTATTTTCATTAACTTAGGTACCACTCATAACTTCATTTATCCCAAGGTGGTAAAACAAGTTGATTGCTATTTGTACCCATGCAAAAAATTTGAAGTCATGATAGCCAATAGAGACACTCTTTCTTAAAAATACAAATGTCACAATCTCAAGCTTACTATAAGATACTATAATATAAAAATTGATATGTTTGTGCTTCCATTAAAAGGGTGTGATGTAGTCTTAGGCATTCAATAGTTGTGCACATTGGGTCCTATATTATAGGAATTTGTAGAAATGTGGATATAATTCATAGTAGATGATAAATAATATGCTCTCAAATTATTGATAGCTAGACCAACAATATTCATTAGTTCTTATTGCATGAAAAAGTACACAAAAAAGGAACTCAGGGAGTCATGGCTTAACTTTTCATAATGCAATCTCTAGAAGTTGATCAATTTGATCAATCCATAACATTTCAAATATTCCTTAATAAGTTTACCTAGGTGTTTGAGGACTCTTGGAGAATTTATCATCCCACAATAATCATTCAAGGGAATCTACCACCCAACATCTATCCTTATCAATTTTCTTCTACACAATTTTTTTTTTTAAATTTTATACAAGAACTATTGAATGTAGAATTGATTAAATGAGTTGTTCAACAATTTAACATTTTTTAGCATCACAAAGGGAAGAAAATTCCATTTCTAGGAACACTCCACCCATTATTAACTCTAGCAAATATATGAATTGATATTTCCATGGATTTTATTAAGGGACTACCTAAGATTATAGACAAGTTAGATATTTTTGTTATTATAGATTGCCCCTCAAGGTATGATATTTTTTCTCCTCTTAAACATCTATACCTAGCTTCCAAAATTTCCCAAATAGTCATTTATCATATTTTATACTCCCTCAAATGCCATCCTATATAGTTTATGACCGTGACACTACATTTTGATGCAGGAGCCTATCTTTCGAAGGGCATAACTTTTGATCTAACCATTGGATCGACTTGAAATTTTACAAGGAGTTAGATAAAGAGGTGGACATGCCATGGGATAGACCACTCTAGTAATTTAGTTGTTTTTCAGGCTTTTCAAAGTTCTAATTCCCTCATATAGTACCTCGAAAATAGGATTTAGTGTTTTTTTGTAAATTTGGAAGAAAACATACATGGAATAACTTCTTATTTAGGCATGGGTAGGTGTTGAAATTTTCTAGGAGGCTTAATATAGATGATAAAAAGGTACATATCTATTTTAAGGGTTATCCAAGGTTTTTTGGGTGATTTAGGTTTTGGCACTAAAGATGAAATAACCTAGAAAATAAAATAATAAGTAAAATAAAAAATTAAATTTTTATTTTTAGGCTTAATATTTAGGGTTTTGTTTCAGGGTTTATTTTGGGATATATATTCCCTTGGAATCACATTGTAAAGGGGTGAAATTCAGGAATGAGAAAGAAAGCATTTATCAAATTATTTCCATCTATTGTAACTTTTGTGTGATTGGGAATTTTGTCTTTTGCTTTGTTTCTTTTTGTCACAATTTCATGTGATTGGAGGTTCTTGTTCTAACCTCTTGCAGTTGGATTTACATCACATTCACTAGTAATTTTTGGAAGGAATTATTTAAGTTGTAAGTAACCCAACTAAATATGAGATTGGCATACCACCTCTAGATGAATGGCCAAACTAAAATTATCACCAAGTGCTTGGAGCCTTAAAAGTTTTTACATTGGAGCATCAGACATAGTGTATCAAATGGTAGCCACCACTAACTCTCATATCATATCTTCTAGGTATTTTTAGTAGATAAAATGATAAGAGTTTTATGAAGTTCCAATGATGATGCATTGAAGTACCTCATTTTATACAACAAAGTAACACTTTCTAACTCCCTTAATGTGGTCGTAAATAATGCTTAATGGTGGACTAGGCTATAATTTGTACTAATATTTAAACTAGACACAATGAATAGGTAAAATGCATTACTATATTATTTTGGATGGGTTTTATGTAATTTTAGGCTTAGTTTTACATGTAGTTGTGATTATTTAGTCTATAAGCATTAGATTAATGAATTTGGATAGAAAGGTGATTCCTTGTAGGATTGAAGAAGATGTTGTAGAGCAATTATGTAGGACAATAGAAGTTCTAAAAAGTGCCAAAAGAGGTGATATTATAGAAATTATTAAAAATGGTAGAGCATCAAAACCTATCAATCAAGTGCAAAAATCTATCAGTCAAGTGCCAAGACTTATCAGTCAAATGCTAGAATCTAGGAATTAAAATTTATCAATCAAGCATTAAAATATAGTCATTGGAACTTATCAGTTGGGTACCAAACTTATTAGTGCATGTAATTTACCATTTTATATTTTTATTTCCAACACTATACATGTGGGAGATAAAAAAAATTATTATTCATTCCCTTTACAACCACTATTTCCAAGTGGGATAAGACAAAGATGCTTGCCCCTTATTCCAACTACTATTTCCATGCAAAGAAAATATAGAAAGCTTGTTGTGATAAGTCAAAAATGCATGCTCATTGTTCCACAATGCTTGTTGGTAGTTCCATTTAATAATAAATTATTTTCCTACCAATTGCTTTGTGATTTGCTGCATTTTACTTTTTGACTATTTTTATTTTCTAATAAAATAGAGAATCTTCTTCATAAGTAAGAAATTATGGTTATGCATTTAGAGGGGATAAATAAACTTATATAAAAATATAAATAAGGATTGTCCTTATCCAAATAAAAGGAGATGTATATTCTCCCTAATTGTAGCTCATAGTTAGCAAAGTTTGTTAGGTGTCTTAACTTATAAAGGACATGTTATATTTTAATTTTTAGAAAGGGTTGAAAAAGGATGAGAAGGATGAATGCATATGAAATGAAGATTATTTTGTAAAAGGGTAATTATGTCTTTTCTTAATAAAATATATTTTTTCTACCTTTTCTCAATTGTGTATATTTTTAGTTTTATGTTAAATTAATAATTACTTTCCATTGGGTTGAGAAGTAAGGGCCCACTCCATCAACCCAATGAAAAGTATTATCTTTGTAAATATGATCATACAAAAATTAATGAATTATTATTTTATTATGCCTTTTGTATATTATTTTAATTTATAAATAATTTTTATATTGTTTTAATCATTTATTTTAATTTCTTGGGATAGTTTCATGTAGTTGCTAGATTAGATGTATTTTTGTACAAGTTTTTTATTTAGTTTTTGGTAAGTGAGATTTAATTTCTACAAGTACATTTTAAATTTTGCAAGTGTGTTTTAAATTTTTGTTTAAGTGTGTGTATTTTTAGGAAGCATTACAAGACCTTATATCAAGACATGCTTCTTGTCTCTAACACATATAGCTAGTGGACCCCACCCTAAATTGATAATTTAAAGTGCAAGTATTAACGACACTCATCACTTTTTGACATAATTATCAGGGATGAGATATTGCTAGAGAATTTAGTCATTCAATACTATTGTCTTTTGTATGAAATTTTAGATTATACAATCATATATACATGTGCTAAACCACATATCCTTATTTTATATCTTTATCAATTGTAAATAACCCATTATCACAAAGAAAATGTGATTCTATAATTATGCTATTAGAATTAATGACCTAGTGAGAACAAAGTGTTAAAGTACATCTCCCTATTCACAACCAATATTAGTTATAATTAATCTAAAAGCCAACCCTAAAATAAAACTTTGTTTTTCCTAAAGTCTTAAATTATCTTTGAATCAATTTAGTGATATGTGATACCAGAATGATCCTATTGTTCCTTATAGAAATAAGAGGAAGTATTAAAAGAGAATTTTCATAAGGATAGTTGTGTTTTCAAGGAATGCATTAAGGTATTGGTTTGCAACATAAAAATGAAGTCAAAAATTAGGTATTTTAAGGATTAATGGTTTTTGCTTTCATTTGTTTTAATAAGTACTTTTCTGCTATGTTAAATTAGAATGAATGAATAAATCTAGAAATAAAAGGATATAATTTGTAAGTTAAAACCCCTAATGAGCCATAGGAAATAGATATAACTTCTTAGAGGTTGAAACAATCATTAAGTTACCAATAGTTGAGTCCAACTTAGGTGAATTCTCTGGTAAAGAATAAACATCACCAAATTTTGAGTCTCTAGAGCTTAGAAACATTGAAGAATGATTAAGCACTCAATCATGTAGTTTTTTATTTCCAAGTCTAGACAAGTCAATATCTTCCCAAGTTAAAAAAAAAAAATTATAATATTTCATGGGAAAATATTATGGCAAAAGGAAAAAGTAACAAATATCATCAAACAAGAAATTAATGTGAATAAGACATTTACATATCTTCCCTAAGAAAAATATCTCACCATCAATATTACCAAATTTTAGGGAATTACATTGGAATATCTAAACCAATTCTTGTTATAATTCAAGATATGTGACTATGAGAATGATAATAAAAATATTAAATTGTTCTCGTCAACACTTAAGGACTTAGTTATGCATTGGTTTATGGGGTTAGAACCAAATACTGTAAGGATATGAGAAGAATTAAAAAGTGTATTTTTAACTAAATACCAAGAATAATGTAGGGAGAAGGACTAAAAAGAGGAACTCTTTAGGGTGAAACAATTGGATGACAAAAAATTAAAAGATTATATATATTCTTAGTCCACATAAGTTATGGAACTAGAATAGATCAATAACATAGTAAAATAATATTCCTTAGAGGTTTGCAAGAGAAATAATGAGAAGCCTTAAACCTTATGGGGAAAGATGATTTTAAAAAACTCGATTTTGCAAATATTTTTGAACTCTATAGGAATTATTTGCATGACAAGGGTAGGAATTCAAATATCCAAGATTGGTAAAATAACAATAATGTAAAAATCTTATGGAGTATTTTAAAAATATTAAAATGGATATCTTATTACACCTTAATACAATGCTATATGAAATGGAAATAAAAAATAAATCCAATAAAACTCTAGCTATGTATTACACTAGGTGTAGAAAAAAGCATGCACTCCAAGAATATCCCCTAAAAAAGACCATCCTTTGTAGTATTTGTGAAAAATAGGCACTCAACACATCATTATGATCATTTTATAGACATCAAGAATGCCATAGGAAAGAACACCCAATTCACTAAAGAGCTTAACTTTGTAGGGTAGAGGCAAGGGAATAATTTTACCTACAATCCATATCAAACTTAGCATAGCCCATGAGATCCAATGAGATGGATTCCTAACCCTCATATTGTCCCTCATCTCAAGAATGGTCCATTCTAGGTTGGTAAAACCAATCATGGACACCACAATCCATGCAAAATTAATAATAGGCACTATAAATCCCACCACACCAACAATACCAAGGGTAGTGATGGTTTAAAAATTAACAACAAGCATTGTTGGATGGTCCCTAAAATACCCCATAACAAACTTAGTCACAACAAGCTAAGAAACCTCAACTTCTTTTGAAACCTATGATAAATCCTAATAACAATAGAGATAAATAATATGTCTACACTATTGAATAGAAGACTCAATCAAATTCAATTTGATAGATTGTGCTAATATTCAAATCCATTAAGGAAGAACAGTTCTTGATCTAGCTCCTACTATTAAAATAAATCTTCAAGAGAATGGGGTTGAATCTCAAATACCTTCCTTTATCAAGACTCTTCAACAAGAGGATGAAAATACTCAAGAAAACAATCCTTCAAGTTCTTTTCATCTAGTAAAATATCTTGAGAACCTTAAATCTCAAGCAAGAGAATATGATCTACTAACATAATTAAAAAATTTATATATCATGGTTCATTTATTACAAGATCTTAAAGATGTGCTTATTATTAATGACATTATTTAAAATTTGTGCATCAAGAAAAGGAACATAATACCCTAATACCATATAAGTGGAAGGAAAATTGGTAGATTTACTTGTTGATAAACTAGTCCTACCTAAGTATGATGATCTAGGAAGCTTTATAGTAATAGTATTTATAGGCAACATTAAAATACCAAATTTATTCATTGATTTGAGAGCTACAATCAACAATATGACTATAGAAACCTTGGATAAATTATGTCTATTAGATGTACATCCAACCTCCACCATTTTACAAATGATAAATCAATAAATAGAAAAAGCAGAGGGGATAATAGAGGATGTTCTCATAACCATTAGCTCATGGTAATACCTTGTCAAATTCATGATCCTATAGCCTAGATCTAAGTGAAGAACATGAACTTATACTGAGAGGGGGGGTGAACAGTATAAGACTTAACCATTTAATAATTTTAATTTCAGATAGCAGTGGCATCAATACAACATTAAACAAGACAGAAAACATCACACATTGAAGACTCATTTTTAACGTGGTTCACCCAGAATGGCTGGGCTACGTCCACAAAAATTTTCTCTAAAAGTTTATCTCAAATTCTTTGGGAAACCTTCCCAATTACAAAGTTTATGAGCCTCTGCTCAAAGGAGATACCTTCCCCTAACTCTGCTCTGACTGGTGATCCTCTAGAAGACCTCTGTCTCAGCTGCCCTTAGCAAATGGAACTCTATCCACAGAAGACACCTGTCTTCCCTGCTCTGGCTGGAGACCTCTGTCCTCAACTCTATCACCTCAAAGCTGGTCCTCAAAATTGCACTAAACACAGTCCTTCGGTCTAGCACAAATGTCCTCGATCTCTTTCTCTGATCTGCACCAAACACAGTCCTTCGATCTAGCACAAATGTCTTTGTCCTCTTTTTTTGGTCTGCACAAAAACATAGTCCTTCACTCTTTTTGCACAATCACAGCTGCACTCGATCAAACTTTGACCTTTGCACTTCTGTGCAATTACAGCTGTATAGTCTTCGTGCACTCTACTTCCTTTGATCTCTCTTACTTGGAAGTTTCGATAGAATACACTCTGCTCTCGATGATCGAACTTCTTCTCTTCGCACAGACTGCGAATGCCGCTCCTCGAATGCACACTTCGATCGATCATAAACTCTCCAAGCAGCCCTCCTTTTATACTAAAACTTTCAAGATTAAAACCTTGATCTTAGTCGACTGCACATCCTCAAACTATGTCAGCTGCAAACCCTAATCTTCGTCGGCCCAAATTTAACTTTGTCGGCTTCACTACCTCTGCAACTCTCCTGTAGCTTCTATCATGAAACTACAACATGTCACGATATCGTGACACCTTTTGCAATCGTACGCCTTCCTTTGGCTTTTGTCTCGATATCGCGACACTTTTTTGACACTTTTTGAGTCATCTTCACTTTGTCGTGAAATCACCGTGCTCTTCATGGCCTTCTTGCTTTATGACACTTCTGCCTCTGAATCATCTTCACTTTATCATGAAATCGTGACCCTTCTCACTTTCTCAACCTTTCTTTCCTTCATGAAACTTGCGACACTTTCCTTAGCTTTCTCTCTTCTCCTACTGGAACATGTCACGAAATCATGACGCTTTCGTCTTCATAGCCTTTCTTCTTCTTCTATTGAAATCATGACACTTCTCCTATAGAAGACTTGCTTCTGTTTCTGTCATGAAATCATGACACTTTCTCCATCCGTACGCTTTTCTTTCATCCTGTCATGAAATCGCGATGCTTTTAGCTTCTAAAGCTTTCTTTGCAACCTATCATGAAATCGCGACGCTTCTCATTTCAAACTCTTCCCTTTGCTGCATGTCATGAAATCGTGATAGTTCTCACTTCGAGCTTTTTAGCATGTCACAAAATCATGATAGTCCTCACCTCGACCTCTACAGCATGTCACGAAATCATGACATTTCTCATGTTACTTTCTCTCTCTTCGAACTTGTCGTGAAATCATGACAGTTTCCGTACAACTTTCTTGGCAATGTGTCATGAAATCGTGACACTTTTCCTTTTCTGCCTTCCTGCACTTTTCGAGTCACGAAAATGCGACATGTCATGAAATCGCGACACTTTCCATCTTGCTCTCCTTCTCTGCCAACATGTCACGAAATCATGAAGTTTTTCCTTTCTTTCAACATGTCACGAAATCGTGACAGTTTTGCCGAACTTTCTCTCTCCTCAAACATGTCACGAAATCATGACAGTTTTGCTAGAACTTTCTCTCTCCTCAAACATGTCGCGAAATCGTGACAGTTTTTCCAGCCAGCTGCATACTTTTTCTTACTTGTCTTTTTCTTGATCTTTTGCAAATGGGCCACTAAGAACTTCTTGGAAACTCACTGATCATGCTCTGAATAACCTTTCAACAAAACAAATTCCTTGACATCAAATCAAATTGCTTCAAGAACTTCTTGACATCAATGACAACATCTACACTTGAGCAAAGGCAATGTACCCAAGGTACCCAAAATTGCCAACAATCTCCCCCTTTGTCATTGATGGCAAACCTTTACTGAAAACACATCTTAAGAGCCAAAACTGAAACCAACTGTGCCAACAACTTGAGAATCTGCCTTTGAAGTTTTGCTCCCCCTGACTTGAAGCTTTCCTCTTCACTTGAAGCTCTCCCCCTTACTCATATCTCTCCCCCTTTGTCATCAATGGCAAAGGGTCACCTTTGGGGCTCGGGACTAAGAAAGATCTTCTTAGCTTGGTCCCTCCCCCACCTCTTGATGAGGTGATTAATTCTGGGGTGGGAGTACAACTCCCAATTTCTCCCTTAGATACTCAAACGTATCTCTTGGAAGAGGTTTGGTGAAGATATCGGCAATCTGCTCTTTAGTAGACACATACTCTAGCTTGACCTGCTTGTCTTGCACTTTCTCCCTTAGAAAATGATATTTGATGGAAATGTGCTTCGTCCTTGAGTGCATTACCAGATTTTTGGAAATACTTATGGCACTTGTATTATCACAAAGAATGGAGATGGGTTGTTCATGCTTGACTTTGAAATCCTCCAAGGTGGTTTTCATCCATAAAACTTGTGTGCACCCAACCACTGCTGCTATGTATTCAGCCTCTGCTGTAGATAAGGAAACTGAAGGTTGTTTCTTACTTAGCCAAGAAACCAAACTCTTTCCCAGAAAGAATGCTCCACCACTAGTGCTTTTCCTATCATCAATACTGCCTGCCCAATCTGCATCTGTATAAGTTGTGAGGGTGAAATCATCACCTTTGGGATACCAAAGCCCAAAGTCCATAGTGCCCTTCAAATATCTGAATATCCTCTTAACTGCTATAACATGAGATTCTTTTGGAGCTGCCTAAAATCTTGCTACTAACCCAACGGCCTGCATGATATCTGGTCTGGTAGCTATACTGTATAGTAAACTGCCAATCATAGATCTGTACAACCTCTGATCTGCCACTGGAGATTCATCATCTTTACTCAGATTGCACCCTGTAATCATTGGAGTACACACGGGTTTGCTGTCCATCATCCCAAATTTTTTCAACATTTCTTTGATATACTTTCCCTGAGAGAGAAATATACCATCTTTTGATTGCGCAATCTGAAGACCTAAAAAGAATGACAGCTCTCCAATCATAGACATCTCAAATTCCTTCTGCATGGTATTAGCAAAAACTTTGCACATCTGATTATTATTTCCCCCAAAAATAATATCATCAACATAGACAACTATAATCAACATATCATCATCTTCATTCTTAATATACAGATTGCTATCTGCCATGCCTTTCCTGAAGCCTTGCTCATGAAGATAACTGTCAAGTCTTGAGTACCACGCCCTCGGTGCTTGCTTTAACCCATATAAGGCTTTTTTTAGTTTACACACATAGTCTGACTGTTCTGAGAGAGACACTCCTTCTGGCTGTTCTATGTAGACTTCTTCTACCAACACCCCATTTAAAAAAGTCGACTTTACATCCATTTGATATACCTTGAATGATTTGAAGCTTGAAAGGGCCAAAAACATTCTGATAGCTTCAAGACGAGCAACAGGCGCAAACGTCTCTTCGAAATCAACACCTTCGACTTGAGCATAACCCTTACAGACTAACCTCGCTTTGTTTCTGACAATATTTCCATCCTCATTGAGTTTATTTCTGAATATCCATTTTGTGCCAATGACATTCTTGCCCTTAGGTCTTGGAACCAAATCCCAGGTTTCACTTTTCTCTATTTGATTTAGCTCTTCATCCATTGCTTTTACCCAAAACTTATCTGTACATGCTTCACTGAAATATTTTGGCTCAATCTGAGATAACAATGAAACATTCATAGAATCATGTGAAGGAATGACTCTTCTTCTTGTTTTCCTGCTATTTGGATCACCAATGATCAAATCTTTGGGATGATGTTTCTGAACATACCGTGAAGGAGTTTTGGGAAGCAGTTGTTGTCTTTCCTCTTCTTCATCTGAAACCTCTCTGAATTCTTCTTGACAAATTTCATCACTGAGTTCCTTGACTGGTTCTCTTATCCCTATATTTTCATCTACTGTTACATTTATGCTCTCTACAATTGTATGAGTTCTTTTGTTGAAACATCTGTAGGCCTTGCTTTTGCTGGAATATCCAAGAAAAATTCCCTCATCACACCTAGGATCAAACTTACCCAGATTCTGATCTTCCCTTCTGATGAAGCACTTACTCCCAAACACTTTGAAGTATTTTACTGTAGCTGGTCTTCCTTTCCATAATTCATAGGGAGTTTTATGATGATTGACTCTGAGTTGAGCCCTGGTGATGATGTAGACTGTTGTACTGACTGCTTCTCTCCAAAAGCCATCTAAAAGTTTTGACTCATTTAACATTGCTCTAGCCATATTTTCAACGGTTCTATTTTTCCTTTCAACTACTCCATTTTGTTGAGGAGTTCTTGCTGCTGAATATTCTCTTTTGATTTCGTGTTGCTCACGGTATTCCACAAATTCATTTGAAGTGAACTCTCCTCCTCTATCTGATCTTAAGCATTTGATTCTCTTGTCAGTCTCATTTTCAATCATTTCTTTGAAAGCTTTAAATTTTTCAAACGCTTCAGATTTTTCTTTGAGAAAAGTAACCCAAGTCATTCTAGAATAATCATCTATAAACAACATGAAGTAGCTTTCTCCCTGAATGCTCTGAGTTCTGGTGGGGCCACATAAATCAGTATGAATAAGCTCCAATGGTTTTGAAGAAGTATACCCTTTTGATTTGAAACTGGTTCTGGTTTGTTTTCCATGTTGACAAGGACCGCAAACGATGTTATGGGGCCTTTTTATTTTGGGCAAGTCTCTTACTGCTTCCTTGTTACTAATATTGACAAGATTATCAAAGCTCAAATGCCCCAGTATTTTATGCCATAGCCAACTCTCATCTTCTTGAGTTAGAAAACATTTTTCCCTTTTTATCTCACTTAACATGTAAAGATTGTTTGGAGTCCTTGTAGCACTCGCAATGAGTTTTCCATTTTTTTCTTTACTTATCTCACATCTATCTGAAAAGAAGGATACTATGTGCCCTTGATCGCAAAGTTGACTCACGCTTAGAAGATTATGTCTTAGGCCTTCTACATAAAGCACATTTTCTGTTTTGGATTTCCCATCCAAACTAAGAGTTCCTTTACCACAGATTTTAGCTGACCTGTTATCACCAAAACTGACTGTTCCTCTATTTGTTTCTTTAAAGACCAAGAACTTTTCCTTTTCACCAGTCATATGTTTTGAACAGCCACTATCAAGATACCATTTTTCTACTTTGTCTTGAGCATGAAAAGCAGTTTGAACTATCATTGACTTAGATTTGATCTCATTTCTCTTTTTAGTGAACTCAAGGCTAGATCTATTTAAACTGCACATCCTTGCTATATGCCCAAAATTCTTGCATTTGAAACACATGACATTTTTATTCATAAGAGGAGCAAAAGAGTTAACATTTTCCTTACTATGACTGTTCAAGGATTTTTTGCAATGCATAGCTTTGTGACCAAAATTCTTGCAGGATAAACAATAGTCATGGAAAGTATTATGTAACCTGTTTTGATGTCTTGGATGATTGTTCTTCTTGTGATGGACTGGAATCCACCGCTCTTCAGGATGAAAATTGATCTTGCTCGAAGACCCTATTTCATGAATGGTGAAACCATCCTTCTCTTGCTTTTCACACGGAGCCAACTGTTCCAACTTCACTCTAAGAGTCATAACCTCTTCTTCTAGTTTCTCGCAATCAGCTTCCTTTCCTTTTAAAGCCTCTGTCAGAACCTGTTCAATCTTCTTTCCTTCTTCAGCTAGAATTTTGAAATCTATAACCTTTTGAGACAAATCTGATCTTGCTATCTCTTCTTCCTGACATTGATGCTTGAGAACAGAATTCTCTTCCCTAAATTTCTCAAGCTTTCTTAAAGCCAAGAAGAATTCACCTTTGAGATCGAACTCAACCTCTTTATCTGTATGTTCCTCTGATCGATCCTTCTCCAAGTTGTTAGGCTCTTTCTGGAGAAACCGGCTCTGATACCAATTGAAGAACATGAACTTATACTGAGAGGGGGGGTGAACAGTATAAGACTTAACCATTTAATAATTTTAATTTTAGATAGCAGTGGCATCAATACAACATTAAACAAGACAGAAAACATCACACATTGAAGACTCATTTTTAACGTGGTTCACCCAGAATGGCTGGGCTACGTCCACAAAACTTTTCTCTAAAATTTTATCTCAAATTCTTTGGGAAACCTTCCCAATTACAAAGTTTATGAGCCTCTGCTCAAAGGAGATACCTTCCCCTAACTCTGCTCTGATTGGTGATCCTCTAGAAGACCTCTGTCTCAGTTGCCCTTAGCAAATGGAACTCTATCCATAGAAGACACCTGTCTTCCCTGCTCTGGTGGAGACCTCTGTCCTCAACTCTATCACCTCAAAGCTGGTCCTCGAAATTGCACTAAACACAGTCCTTCGGTCTAGCACAAATGTCCTCGATCTCTTTCTCTGATCTGCACCAAACACAGTCCTTCGGTCTGGCACAAATGTCTTTGTCCTCTTTTTTTGGTCTGCACAAAAACATAGTCCTTCGCTCTTTTTGCGCAATCACAGCTGCACTCGATCAAACTTTGACCTTTGCACTTCTACGCAATTACAGCTGCATAGTCTTCGCGCACTCTGCTTCCTTCGATCTCTCTTACTTGGAAGTTTTGATAGAATACACTCTGCTCTCGACGATCGAACTTCTTCTCTTCGCATAGACTGTGAATGCCGCTCCTCGAACGCACACTTCGATCGATGATAAACTCTCCAAGCAGCCCTCCTTTTATACTAAACCTTTCAAGATTAAAACCTTGATCTTAGTCGGTTGCACATCCTCAAACTACATCGTTGCAAACCCTAATCTTCGTCGGCCCAAATTTAACTTTGTCAGCTCAAATTTAACTCTACAACTCTTCTGTAGCTTCTGCCACAAAACTACAACATGTCACGATATCATGACACCTTTGCAACCGTACACCTTCCTTATGGCTTTTGTCATGATATCGTGAACACTTTGCTTCTTATCTTCTTGCCTCCTATCTCTTTGTCATGAAATCGATGACACTTCTCCTTCTGACGTCATCTTCACTTCTGTCATGAAATCATGACATTTCTGCTTCTTCAACCTTTTCTCTTCTTAAAATGGAACATGTCACGAAATCGTGACACTTTCTCCTTACGCTTCCCCCCCCCCCCCGAAACGGAACATGTCGCGAAATCTATGCTTTTGCTTCATGAGCCTTTCTTCTTGAATTCGTCATGAAATCATGACACTTCTCCTATTGAAGACTTGCTTCCTATTTCTATCATGAAATCGTGACACTTTCTCCATCCGTACGCTTTTCTTTCATCCTGTCATGAAATCATGACGCTTTCAGCTTTCAAAGCTTTCTTTGCAACCTGTCATGAAATCGTGATGCTTCTCATTTCAAACTCTTCCCTTTGCTGCATGTCATGAAATCATGATAGTTCTCACTTTGAGCTTTTTAGCATGTCACAAAATCATGACAGTCCTCACCTCGACCTCTGTAGCATGTCATGAAATCATGACATTTCTCATGTTACTTTCTCTCTCTTCGAACTTGTCATGAAATCATGACAGTTCCACATTTTTGAAATCGTGACACTTTTTCGATCCGTACAACTTTCTTGGCAATGTGTCACGAAATCGTGACACTTTTCCTTTCTCGCCTTCCTCGCACTTTTCGAGTCACGAAAATGCGACATGTCACGAAATCGTGACACTTTCCATCTTGCTCTCCTTCTCTCGCCAACATGTCGTCGAAATCGTGACAATTTCCCCAACTTCTTCTCTTTCTTCCAAAACATGTCGCAAAATCATGACAGTTTTGCCAGAACTTTCTCTCTCCTCAAACATGTCACGAAATCATGACAGTTTTTCCAGCCGGCTGCATACTTTTTCTTACTTGTCTTTTTCTTGATCTTTTGCAAATGGGCCACTAAGGACTTCTTGGAAACTCACTGATCATGCTCTGAATAACCTTTCAACAAAACAAATTCCTTGACATCAAATCAAATTGCTTCAAGAACTTCTTGACATCAATGACAACATCTACACTTGAGCAAAGGCAATGTACCCAAGGTACCCAAAATTGCCAACACTAAGATCAATGGTTATCTGTTAATCCTTGGTAAACCATGGCTTATCATAGTTGTTGCATTCATTAAATTTTGATTAGAAGATATGACCATCTCAAACATAATATATTAAAAATAAACTCTAGTTAAGTATTCACTCGATTTTTTGGAGAGTTATGGATCAGTGGATATAATTAAGATAACATCTCATCTTTAGCCACAATCATTGTAAAAGAGCATGTTAAAAAACTAAACCTACTAGGAGATATTTTTAGGAAGAGACTATTTTGATACATACTTCACTTGAATCTAGATTTTATTACAATCAATTTACTATTCATCAACTACTTTAGAAGGATGAAAATAAAGAACTTGAATATTTATCACTAGTGCCTTTATAAGATAGCCCATTTAATTTGGTGTATGGATGAAAACAATATTCTCTTTATTCTCTTCAATTCTATTTAAAGAGCATTCCTTTTGTAATTACTTTTGAAGAAAATACTAGAATATTTTATTCTCCATTACCTCACCATTGTTCTATGAATTCATTAGTGAACAAATTTGAAGGAATCAATTCAATGCATCCTAGCACCAAAAAAATAAAAATTTAGTTAGGAAAAGCCTTGAATATTAATAGTTGATTAAATTATGGACAAGAAGCTAAATTAGTTGATGTGTTGAGCAAGAATTTTGATGCTTGTGCATGGGAATATAACAACATGAAAGAAATTTATCTTGAACTTTGCATTCATCACATATATACTCAAGAAGTGAAACCTATTCATCAACATCAACAAAGAATAAATCCTACTTTACACAATATTATTAGAACCAAAATTGAGAAATTGTTAGAAATAGGATTTATTTGCCCTATTTTGGATAGCCAATGGGTTTATCCATTGCTTATTTTTCCTAAGAACAAAGAAAATCACTAAGGAGGTGTTTTCATCTCATTTGATTTTGCAACCTGATTTGCATGTTATTGAAGATGCTTCCTCTTCCAAATCAAACATTGAGTGATTGTGTTCCATTAAAGAAATATAGGTTTGAAAATCTAGGATGACTTCAAATTTTGATAACTTTGAGTCATACTTTTCATGACAATGATGGACGTGTGCAAGCCATTTTTGCACATCAAGGTATGCATTTTGCTTTTTTATTATTATTTAGTTTGAATATTATACATATCCACAAATATATATCATAAACTCAATGATATAAGAAAAAAAAAAGGTGGTCCTTGATGTTCAAAAGGAAAAACATGATGTTTTGATGCGCTTAAACAATCATACACCAAATAGCTATATATTAATAGTGCTAGAACATATTCCAATACCTAAGTAGCAATTATATTTTTCCATTTTCCAAAGCAATACTAGAATTCTTCTATCACATCTCACACACTAGAACCCCTTTCATCCTCATTAGAAAAAATAGGGGTTTCATAGTTTGCAAGGCCATATTTCCTCCAAGTTGGGGGATGTGCTAGCTGTTAGAATGTCGTATTAGATGGACATGTTATCACATGTTATAACATGGCCATAAAATATATATGCATAAGTACATGCATTAGTTTAAGTTAGGGGGAGAGATGAGCCTTGAAATACCTCATTTTGTGTAGTAAGGAGTAAGTATTTTTTGTAGGTTTCTATATTAGTTTCAAGGCCAATATATCATCCACAATAGTGAAACAATATAGAGCATAGAATTTTTTTTGGTACCATAGTTCTAGAATTATTAAGTGCTAGAACATGACAACCACATCAAATTAAGCATAAGAAAAGAATGGAGTATTGGTATGCCAAAAAAGACTAGAATGTTGTTATCCTAAAAATGTTGCATTAAAACTTCATCTGACACAAAAATGCTAGATCTCTTCTTCATGCAAAAAAAAAATTATTCAATTGTGAAAACCTCTTTGATGTGGTTATTGGACCAATACTTGCATGAAAACCAAGTTCCAATGTGCCTATCTTGTAAATAAAAACACATTTTTAAAAATATCTTATGGGCACAATCGGGGCAGAGGATGGTTAAAAACTAGAAATGGTGATACCTTTTATAAAAAAGGTTAGAACCTCATGGAAAAGCCAACTACTAATGAAATATCCATTATTTCTCTATATTTCTAACATTGAGTCTTGCTCTTATAGCCAATTTCATGATGACAATTTTAAAGCTATCCTAGAGAAGCATCGAGCCATCTACAATAACAATGTATGCATTTTTATTTTAACTATTTTATAGTTTTAGTATTATGCATTATTACATCTAGTCCATTTTATATACCACATATTCTATCTTGGAATATTATGCATAATTAAAGTTTCAAAAGTCTATAATTGATTTTATTGCTAAAAAGGTGAGTTTTTGGATGCTTTCTAACGAGTACGTAATTGGTACCAAAATGTCTTTGGTACCCAACTAGCACAAAAAAAATTTTGCACTCCACAAGCATAAAAAATATTCCAACACCCATTTTGGTTCCTGATGCCATAGTGGTACTTTCCATCCCCCACCATATTTGAAAAAATAAGAAGAGAGACAAATTATTACAAAAATGGGGCTCACTAGACATACACATGGCTATGCTTCCCTTTAAGTTAAGGAGACATAATAACAACCAAGTTGTGGGGAGAGAAAACATACCAATACAATGATTGTATGTTAGGTCATTTTCTCAACATATAAATTGAAGAAAGGGATGATGGATTTTGAAGCCTTAAAATTAATATAAAACACACATGATAAATTTCATAGGATCAAATATAAGATACCCATAATATATTAAGATCAAGATAATGATGTAAGTAGAATAATATGAGCAAATTAATATGTATATCAAGGCTTATAATATATAAACTAACATTCATTAATAAACATCAATATGAATGTAATATCCTAAATCATACATGAACAAAGCATGTAGCACAACTTACAATATTAATTTCTCAAAATGTATGCAATCTTCAATTACTCCACTTCCTCTTACAAATATAACACTTGATGAATATGCATATGATTTTCTCCTTATGATACTCTATGGATTATTATAGCTATAGTAGAATGACTCTTTGGCTACTTGACTATTCCTTTCCATATGCCAAGTCTCATGACTCTTGGCTTCTCTACTTGACACTTGCATACACATGATTCTATCTTGTATGCACACCTAGACATGAATCTTCACTTTGCACACTCTAATCTAAGAACACTTGTGCACACTTACATATAAAACACTTGTGTAAATAAACTCACATTAAACTTGAACATTCTTCACATGAAACTTGTGAATTATTGCACATACATAATTACATAACACATGCATTTCTTGCACATTACAACATTACATAAATTATTACTCACACTCTAAACTAAGAATCAACCTTAATATAATATTTAAAAGATATACCATGAAGGTCGCTTGAGGGTATTTTTGCATGTACCAAATAATGTAATATATTTTAACACCCCCCATGTATTAAATTATTTGGTTATCGAAGACTTTAATCTTCAATCATGATCTTTGTATTGATCCTAAATCTTCAAGTGATCCTAGGTCCTGTGCTTGCTTTGTTCTCTTTTTACTTCTAAATTTTACTAATATTCTTCTTTTGCTTCTTCAGTCTATTCTTTTTTGACTTGTTCCTATGATGTTGGCTTCCTATATCTTGATCAACTGTAAGTTTAGTAGGTTTCAAACTCTATGAGAGAAATTCATCTTCATTGATTATCAATTTTGATAGAAGAGCTTCAAAATTATTTTCTTTAGTAGTTTCTTCTAAATCTTGAATTTCATGAATTTCTTGTGATAGATGTCCCTTTTTATTTTCCTCTCTATATTATAACTAAGGTTGATTATGCTAATTTTGAGAAGGATATTGACCTTGAAATTGTTGTTGCTATTATGGATTATATTGAGATTGATAGTCTATGATGTACTAACTTATTTGTTTGACCACTTTTATTTATTTGATTTTCTTGAGACAAATTCTTTGGATTGTATCTAAAAAATGTTGGAAATTTTGAGTCCCTAAGATAAAAATTTGTCATTGATGTCAAAAGGACCTATGCAAGTAAGTGCTATGAGTTTTCTCCACAAGGAGCTTCAAGGGAAGCAGTTTCAGTGCTAATGTCTTCATCAGTGCACTCAAGGAAGTGAGTCAGAGTTTGAGTTAATTCCACCATGGTAGCAGTTTGTTCAAAAGGAAGAGGAGCACATAATATTATATTTCTTATAATATTATTCCAGGTTGATGGAAAAACCCAAAAGGCAAATATTGTAATTTTAATTATAATATTTTGGGTCATGAGGTTCCAAATATTTTATTGGAAGTAAATCCAAGAGTTGGGTTTAATTCGAGCATCCGGTGCAAAATAATGGACTCCAAAAGGTTGGGTTCATCAAGGCTTCAAGAAGGCAAATATTTAATATCTTTAACCCAAAGGATGGGTTCACCAAGTCTCAAAGAAAGCAAGTGGGCAAAGTTTTATTATAACCCAAAAAATGGGTTTATCAAAGTTAAAGGAGGCAAAGGTTTAATTATTAATTTATAAACCAAAGGTGGGTTTTAAATTAATAATTTAAAGGTTTTAATAAACCTTAATGCATTTTTGAATGGAGTGTTGACGTTAGGAGGGGAGCAAAATTTTTCATATAAATAATGCTCCCTCGAAACCTTATAATAATTTAAGCCTGTGTGTTGAATTTGAAGTGCATGCGAAAAGGCTTGTGAAAGGTTTACAAAATTTTGGATCTGTTGAAGAAACATTCATGGAGGTTAACCAAGTGCGTTGTCACATTTGGACTAGTGGTTTGTGTGTTGTGTATAAAGCAAGAGGTCCTGCAATTGAGTCTCGCTAGGGATACTTGCTGTGTTGAAACGCTCAAAGCGCTTTTAAGTTTTCGAAGGGCGCAAAATATTAAGGTATTTATTTTGATTTGTGCCCCTTTGAACACGTGAGGGCGTGTGGCCCAATGGTGGCTTGGACATGGTTAAGTCACTGAGCAAGGAGGCATCAAGGGATTGAATCCCGCCAAGGGCAAAGGCAAGTTAATATTTTTTTTAATATTTTATTTTTCTAAAGTTGCCCTTGGAGAAATAAGGGTTATGATGCACTTTAGGAAAAAGAGAGATTTATGGTGATTTTATTTTTGGAAGTATATCATATTATATATCATTGGAAAGCTTATTTCGAGGGCTATTTAATTTAATTTCTTAAAGGGATAAACAAGGTGTGTGTAAAGAGATATTTATGATTTTAATAAAGGGGTTCAAAAGTGAAGTTTTCTTTGTTCTTTTTCAAAGGGATTAATTCTTTCATGAGGGACATGGTGTATTTTATTGAGTAGGTGTAATAAGGTGTTATTTGGATATTACTATTGTGTTATTAATCAAGATATCTAACTCTTATTGAAAGTTGAAAAATAAAGTTTGTTGAGTGTGGCAGATTTAGTGGACAACTAATAAGGCATCAAAAAGGTATGAGCAATATTCTCCATTGACTTTATTTGGGTGGTTGATTTATGAAAATATCATTGGAGTGAAAAGGATTGATTGTAGTTTCCTTTTGAGAGTTGTTGAGTTAATGCTTCAAGGATTTCTGGTTTGAGAGTTATGGTTAAAACCTTGTCTTATAAATATTGTTGTTGAAGCCATTAGTTGTGTGAAAAACCTGAGTTAGGGTTTGAGAAGAACATGAGTATCATTGTTATGTGAAGAATATTTTATAAGCATTATTGTTGAAGCCCATTGGTTGTGCAAAGAAATTGAACTTGAGTTAGAGAATAACATGAGTATCATTGTTATGTGAGATTTGTTGTTGAACATTGTTGGAAACATTTTGATTTTGTTGATACATGCTTGGACTAGGGTTTGTGAGAAAGGGTTGTTCATTAAGGTGATTGGTTGAGTAGAGTTGATTGAGCCTAGTCAAGTGATTGTGTGAAATGGTTGTTAAAGTTCCATAAAATAAACTATTCTATATTTTGAATTGGGTTGAGATTGAGATTTGAGGATAGAACATATAGAGTCTTTAACAATTCTCTTTATGCTTCTATGAGATTGATTTGAGTTGAGATTGGGATTTGATGATAGAACATATAGAGTCTCTAACAATTATCTTTATGCTTATATGATATTGATTTGACTTGAGATTGGGATTTGAGTATAAAACATATAGAGTCTCTAACAATTCTCTTTATGCTTCTATGATATTGAATTGAGTTGAGATTGGGATTTGAGAATAGAACATATAGAGTCTCTAACAATTCTCTTTATGCTTCTATGAGATTGAATTATTGATTGAGCATTTGAGTATAGAACATATTGAGTCTCTAACAATTCTCTTTATGATTCTATGAGATTGGACAAGTTTTGTGTGAGCTTGTTAAGCTGATTTGAGGTAAGTATTTGAGAAGGCTTGTGGAATGATTTTGTGTAAGATTTTGTGAAAGCTTGCTATGTATATTTGAGCAAGTCCTAGAGAGGCCTTATTGAGCATATTTGGATAAATTTTGAGTGATATTGTTGAGAAGATTTGAGCAAGTCCTAGAGAGGACTTATTAAGCAAATTTAGACAAGTTATGAGAAAGATTATTGAGCAGATTTGGACAAGTTCTGAGTGAGCTTGTTGAGAAGATTTGAGCAGGTTCTGAGTGAGCTTGTTGAGTAGATTTGAACAGGTTTTGAGTGAGCATATTGAGTAGATTTTAGTAGGTTATGAGTGAGCCTATTGAGTAGATTTGAGCAAGTTATGTGTGGACCTATTGAGCAGATTTGAGCAGGTTATATGTGGACCTATTGAGAAAATTTGAGTAGGTTCTGAGTGAGCCTATTAAGCAGATTTGAGTAGGTTCTGAGTGAACCTATTGAGCAGATTTGAGCAGGTTTTGAGTGATCCTATTGAGCAAATTTGAGTAGGTTCTGAGTGAACCTATTGAGTAGATTTGAGAAGGTTCTAAGTGAGCCTATTGATAGAGCTTTGGAGGTGACAAAGTACAGAGGATAGAGTATTAGTGGATAGAGATCCAGTAGCCAAGATAATTGAAGATATATCTGAATGAGGAGTATTCAAGTGGAGAGAGATCCACCAATCAGTGCAATAGAGATACAGAGTCTTATAGAAGATCACTAGCCAGAGCAGAAGGGGGAAAGATTTCTCCTGTGGAAGATATCCATGAAATTGAGATTATGGGATTAACATATCCTTTGGATAGAGGTCCATAAACATTGTAATTGGGAAGGATTCTCAAAGATATTTATTGAGAAATTTTTAGTAAAATATTTTCTCCATGGAGTATCCCGCATTGGGTGAACCACATAAATTATGGTGTCTCTATTGTGTGTGATGATTGGTGCATTGCTTTGGTTATTGATATTGCCATTGATTATATTTATTAATACTATTTGGGAAATAAAAGTAAAAAGTGGTCTTATACTGTTCACCCCCCTCTTAGTATAAGCTTGTGTTATTCAAAAACATCTGTGCTATGTCCCCTTTTCTTACATATTTGAAAATATCTAGTGTTCCATTTGGATCTGTATCTTGGAGTTGAAGCAAAATTGCCTTATGAATTATCCTTTGATACTAAGGCATTGTTAGTCATTTTATTTTTTGCTTAATTTTATACTTCATATTATTGTAGTATATTGACTGACTCATCAAATGAAGTAAATTTGCTTAAGACTTGCAAATATGTGGCAAGATACTTATAAGTATTTGGAAGTGCTCTCAGTGTCACTTGAACAAGAAGTTTATCTTCCACTTTTTATCCTAAATTTAATAGTTCTGCTTTTATATTTGCTACCTTTCTAAGAAATAATTTAATAGTTTCAGCACTATTAACTTTTAAATAATATAGCTGAGATTGAAGATTAAAAATAGTAGCTTTGTTTTTCATTCAAATATTTTACCTAGAATATTCAAATATTCTATAGAAGTTTTTGTTATACTTATATAAGGTTGTATTTCATCAGTTATTGCAAAATTTGTTATCACAAGTGATTTGGATTTACCATATTCATATCTTTGATTTTTTTTAACATCTTCAGTTGGTTTTGTTTTTGCTCCACTAACTATATCCCAAAGTTTTTTCAACCATTAAAATTGGTTTCACTTTATTTTCCATGAAGCATAATTTGGTCCTTTCAAAAGTTGATATTCAAAAAGAAAAAAATTATTGTTTAAAATTGTAGTACTCATAAGACCTTTGATGTAGACTACCTTATATATCCCTAGGTTTAAATAGTTACAAATTTTATAAACTAAATCCTATTGAGTAGAAATCCTTACATCTCCAAAATGTTAGAAACTAAGAATATAAGAATTTTTCAAATTTTAAGAACTTCTTTTGACTCCCAAATTAATTAATTTGCAAATATTCAATAATATTAAAAAACTATAAAATAAATTTCAAATCTAAAAATTTATCAAAACATTATAACTCAAACTTTATAAGAAAAATTTAATCTACTAAACAACTCTTATTAAATCTAATTCTCTTATCACTCCTAATTCAATATTAATAAAATAACTTTAATAAATAACTCTCTACCTTATTACTCCTAAATTTAATAAAACTTTATAATCATTTCTTATCTCTCCAACTAAATTAATTATTTAACTATCACCTTATAACTCCTAATGTTAATGAAACTTTATAAAACCCTAAAATTTTGAAATACCTCAATAAATATTCTACATGCTCACAATTGCATTGTGTTTTAAACTATAATAGGAATGCCTATTATAGTGTGTGCAAAGGGTCTTAATGATATTGGGTTAATTTTTGCATCTCTCAAATGAACTAAGATAAAATGTTTTAGGTTAGGCATGTAGAGGAGATGTTACAAGCTATGATGGTGTTCTTATTTTTGTCGTGTTGTTCTGCACTTAGGAGCATTACAATACTTAGCACTTGATTCTATTTAGATGTCATTGCTTCACCAATCAACTAATATTTTAGTCATTATGTATTATTCTAACACATTGTCTTCTCATGCATACCAAACACTTCACTTCCCTATCATTTTTAAGTCTATAATGATGTTGCCTCATGCTGCTACACATCGCCTAACACTAAGAAATGTTTATTGCTTTCTTTTCCTTGTCTAGGGTTGTCAATACCTTGAGCGCTTATCAAGAGCTTGTTATTAGGTTCTTTTAAATTCAAAAAACTTAGAGACACTAACCACTACTTGGTGTTTCTGTGTTTAATTCTAGGTGTTAACTGATGTATAAGCATTGTCTAAAGTCTGTGTGCTAACCTGGTATCTGGGTGTTGTCCAAATATTGTTGTTCAACATTACCTATATTCACCACATAATACTTCCTCGATGATGCTTCATAATGATGTTACACATGGTGTTGTTCTATGTGCTTCATAACTCTTTCTACACCATCTTTAATCTAGTTGAAAATTTGATTCAAATGGCTCTGGCTTTTTAATCTAAAAATAACTTGAGTCGGGTGGCTTCTTTCTTCATTACATGGATTAGATTTAAATATTGCCTTTTTCATTTGCTATTATACCTTTAGATTCTTACAAAGGATTTATTCTTTTAAATGTGACCCTGGGCCTTTCTCAATTCCAAAAATTAACCACTTAGATTCAATGCTTGTGTAGTCTTATTTATAAGCTTGTTGCTTAGCTTTTCCTTTGATTAAAAACTTTGAATATTGGTTGTTTATGTTGGCTACTTTGGTGCTCAACCTCTTCAAATTCTATATTGAATACACTCATATTATTCAAACTTATTACTTTCTACACTTTAGAATATTCTTCACTAAATATTTATATGACTACCAATGTCAAGCCTATTATCAAGGTCAATATCTAATGACCTGAATATTCAATACCTTTGATATTTCTTAAGTCAAGGTCTTAATTCAAGATCTAAAATTTCTTTATGTCAAGTTCTATCTTCAAGACCTAAATTTCAATTAATATCTACTTGATGAAATTTTACTATAGGATAGATACATCAGTCCTTGATATATCCTTCTTATTTTCTTCTTTCTTCTTACACTAGAAGATGAAATTCTTCTCTATCTATTGTAGGAAGCTTCTCACTCTTCTGATATCATTATCTATTGCAAATTTATCTTCAATAATGTCTTAGGTTACAACTAAGAACTCATAATGATGTCAAGGTGACTCATATTTTCTTGATGCTTCAATAAAAAACAAGATGATTTGATTATATCAAATCCTTCAACTTTCTTCTAATTTGATAGAAATTAGTGTCAAGGATATTTTTCCTTGAAAAACATTTGATATCAAGGGTTGGCTATTTTCCTAAATGATAAACTATATTAAAGTTTATTTGTCCTCCAATATTTGAGTCCTTGCCTTTACTAGTTATAACCATGAAAAGATCCTATAGATGAGTCCTAGTCTTCACTAGTTATTTTGCAATCATGGAAATACTCTATAGTTGAGTTCTAGTATTCACTAGTTGTTTCTACAATTGTGCAAATACCCTAGCCTTTCTACTTACTTTGATCTTACAATAGAGTCCAAATCTATCTCACTTTAAAGTAGATAGTCAATATTATCAAACTAAAAAAATTGATTTTATATACAGCTAAATAAATTCAACTTGTGCAAGAAACTACTTGTTGTAGCTCTAATACTAGTGATGACTTTTGAAGCCTTAATATTAATATAAAACTCACGTGATAAATTTCACATGATAAAATATAAGATAAACATAATATAGTAAGATAAAGATAATTATGTAAGTAGAATAATATGAGCAAATGAATGTAATAGCTTGAATCATACATGATCAAAGCGTGTAGCACAACTTAAAATATTAATTACTCAAAATGTATGAAATATTTATTACTCCACTTCCTCTTACAAATATAACAATTTATGATGAATATGCATGTGTTTTTATCCTTATGATCCACTATAGAGTGTTATATATCCATATTAGAATGACTCCTTGGATACTTGACTATTCCTTTCCATATGCCAAGTCTCATAACTCTTGGCTTATCTACTTGACACTTGCATACACATGACTCTATATTGTGTGTGCACCGAGACAAGACTCTTCACTTTGCACACTCTAATCTAAGGAAACTTGTGCACACTTACATATAAGACACTTGTGCACATAAACTCACATTACACTTGCACACTCACTCACATGACACATGTATTTCTTACACATACACACTTACATAACACTTGTGCATTTCCTGCACATTACAACATTATATAAAATATTACTCACACTCTAAACTAAGACTCAATACTAATATAATATTTACAAGATGTACCATGAAGGTAGTTTTATATTTTCATAATGTATGATATGGGAGAAAGCAATCACAACATTTAAAATATTTAAAATGTAAGATAATGGAATTCTGCAAGAATGCTAAAATATGCTATTAATGGAAAGTTGCAAAAATAGTACAATGCAATGTAATGGAGGAAATGAACACTTCAAAAATCTAATGGAAAATACATTGTACCTAATCACTACTCCATAGTAATATCTCATATTCTACCCTCTCTATATATTCACTATGGGGCCTATGTATAAGAAGATAAATTACTTGGCCCTTACTCTTCCTAACTACCTTTCCTAGGACTCATGTATAAGTGCACTCCTTGTACATTTACATCATTGCACACTAACACTTGTGCATTTATTACTTCTTCCCCAAGTAACTACTTAACCTTACTCTAAAGTAAACTCCTATTTAGTAATGTACCAAAGGTGATATATTGAAATGTACCTAAATAATGTAATATACTCTAACACCCCTTGTATTACATTATTTGGGTATTGAAGACTTTAGTCTTCGATATGGATCTTCATATTTTAAATAATATTCAGCTTGATATGGTTCTTCTTATTCTACTGATTCTATCTTCATGTTGTTCCTTCTTGCCTTTTTCATTCCACTAATATTTGGTGTTTCAAAGTATCTAAAAGAGTCTTTGTTCTTGATGTTTATCATACGTCTTTGATGAGCTAGTGATCTCATAATCTTACAAGTCGTAAGTGAATCAGAACTAATCAATTCTCTTTCTTTTGATTCTATGAATGACCTATTTCCTTGATATTCACACAAGTCAAGCTTGAATTTATTGTTAGTGGATGCTTCTGAAATAAGATCTTGAAAGAAATAGTCTATTATGTATAGTAATCTCTCTTCATAACTTCTATAGTACTGATATTTATAGTAGTAAAAGAAAGATGAATGATTTTTCCCTCCATAGTATTTACATGGATGGAAACTCCAGTAGTTGACCTTCTCATGATCAATTGGTTGCAATAAGTGCATAGTAAATATATTCCAACTTCTTTGCTGTGTATTTTAGGAATATCATATTTATCTATCTCCTTGATGAGATGCTTAAACCATAGGTGAACAATTGTAGCTATTCCATCTCTACTTTTTCCATATATTTGTATGAGATCCTTTTGATCAATATTTTGAATAATATATTCATTAGTACAGTTATAATCAACTCCCTTTACTATCACACTAGATAATGTTCTTGAGGAATCTTCTTTCACTAAACTATTAGTTTGTGAGTTTTCAAAGATCCTTTTAGTTATTATTTATTTCTTTGTATTTGTACCTTCCTTATTATCCATTGAATTATATAAATTATCAATCATGCTTTCCATTGAGTCGAGTGTAATTTTAAGACATTTATTTACTCCTTTTATTATTACATTATTTAATATATTCTTTGAAGTAGACATCCTTATAACTCCCTAGTTTAGAGTATATGAACTAGTTTGATAAAGCTTAACCAAGGCTTAGGTAGTGTAGTATTCCTTATGCCTCCCAAGTGATTAGAATATGCTATAAGCTTGATAAAGTTCTTAGCAAGTAATAGTTCACCTTATGAGTTGATTTTGTAATGTTTTATAAATGATAATAATCAACTCCTACTTTCACTTAGTTCTTCTAATAAAATTTGCACTTATCAATTTGAAGTTCTCTATGGTTGGATTTATTTTATCCCTTTAATATGAATATGATGCAAATGTAATCAATTAATTACAACTCTATATGTAAGCAATAGATTTTCTTCTCTATTCAATTAATTTAATTTTCTAAATTCTAAGTTTCTATAGTTTGGTGTAGTATGCCTTATAACTCCCTACTTTGGAATATTAGAAAATAATGATAATAATATTTGCAAATTGATATATTTATTTATCAAGTTTGACAACCTTATATCTCATAATTGGTTATTGACAAATATTATAATAAGAGAATGTACTTCAATTATAATAATTTGAAATATTACTTGAAGGTATGGACTTGCTTTATAATTTACTAATGCTTGGTTGATTTGTATTACTCCAATGAAATAGTAAACTTAAATTTATATGGTTCACCTTATAATTCCTATTAAAACTTAATAAAAAACAAGTAATTAGTTTGATATTACCTTTATAATGCTATGTGCAATATTCCTTGATCGTTGCTCCTCCGACAGATCTTTTGAACATTGTATTTGTTGGATGACGTTGAACATTCAATGATCCTACTTTAATGGATGTCTCATAAAAATTTTCAACCTTATTGAATAGACATTGAACTCACTGTGTATCAATGCTTCAACATTGTAATTATGTGCTTCTTCATTCACATTTTCATATATTGAATCATGTCTGGAGTGCCTTCCAATATTACCTATTAAGACTTTTATCCCTACATGGAATGCTGGGTGTCTTACTATTCCTCCCTGATGCTTTTGATACTTGGTGCAATCGTTACTTAGGCATGTAGGTGGTAGACAACCATTGTAGTCTTTTTATGAGCATTAATATATAACACTTCTCCTTCGAAATTATTGCAATCCCTTCATCCTTTGAATGATGCTTCTTAATGCTTCCAAGGTGAGCATTATTTCATCTTGAGTGTTACCTTATAGGATAGGTGTTAGAGAGAATAACAAGTACCTTAGTGTGACAAGTGGCACATCTTCTTTTACATGTAGATGTGTCTCCAACATCCTTATAACCATTATCTTGCCAATGAGTGCAAGCTATTTCCAGTCTGTTCCAACACTTTTGAACGCTTCTTCCTTATTACCAATGAGTGAAAGTTATTCTATACAAATGCTATATCTAGCTACAATGATTCTAGACATTGCAATGGTGGTTCTATGGGACTCCAAGGGTGTATTTGGATGCTCCTTCTTGGTGAAAAATTCCTCCAACCTAGGTATTGGGTATTACACCTTTAATTATACCTTATACCTTACCCTTTTATGCTTTTAATATGCTATCTTGAGTGCTACCTTTGCAATGTGTAGTAGATGATAGCTAACCTAGATAAATTGTTGGAATATATTACATTATTTGGTACATGACAATGTACCACCATGGGTACATCTATAGATTAGGAAAGAGTGTCTTAGATTAGGATGAAAGTATTTACTTTATGCAATGTAATAAATGCACAAGTGTGCAATGATATTTTGGCAATGTAAATGTGCATAGTTGTCCCTATGTACATGTGTCATTAGAATAGGAATATGAAGAGTCATAGGAAGAGTGTAGGCCAAGAAACACCATATGAAGAGTCACATTCCATCCTATTTATGGATGTGCAATTGTAATAGAATAGTATCACAAAGGGAAGATCAAGAGATGGGACATCACCCATGGAGCAATGGAAGGTGATGTAATATGATGTATTTGAGGTCTTTTATTCAATAAGAGTTTATTGTATTTTTCAGCATTTGCCATTAGCAATATTGGAGTTATTTCATATTCTGAATATAAGCTTATTTGCTTAGCATTATTATTTCCTTCATATTGAGTTGAGTATTATTGATTTAGTGGCCATATTATTGAGTGGTTATTCATTAAAAGCTAACAATGGTATCAGAGCCATGGTAGATCTAGCCATAATAGGTCTAGATAGGAATTGAGAGAGCCACTAGAAACTATTCTAGTTTTTCATCATTCAACACCATTGCTATGTTTTTGCAAACCAGATGCACCTTTGGACCTACCCCTTGCAAAATTTGTTGGCTTTGAGATTGTTTGATAGAAGTTATTATATATATTGGAAGGAAGGAAATTTCTACTGGTTAAGAAGAGACCAGTAAAGATAAAGGAAATTACCTCTGGAAAGAGAAACCAGAGAAGATAAAGGAAAATTACCTCTGGAAAGAGAAACCAGAGAAGATAAAGAAAATTACCTCTGGAAAGAGAATCCAAAGAAGATAAAAGAAAATTACCTCTGGAAAAGAAAACCAGAGAAGATAGCATTTCTCACTAGGTTGAAAGAAAACCAGTGAAAGTTAAAGATTTACCTATTCCAAGAGCAAAATTGGAATAGAAGAAAATTTACAGGTCTTGAAGATAGACCTTGATATTGAAGATTTAGAGACCCTTAGAAGAGGTCCTATTGATAAATTTGATTGATTGAAAGAATATAGATTCCAGATTATTGATTGGCTAGAATCTTTCCACAAGGTTGAAGGAACACCTGTGAAGACTAGGATTCAACATTGATTTGATTCCACTAGTTATAGCTAGTGAAGATTATTATTTTTGGAACTTTGAATATATTATTGTTGCTTAAGTTCTATTGCAAAAAATAGACATTGAAGGAGGTCCAAGAAGAAGGCCCCAATTGAATATTGAGAAGAACCAAGGAGAGGTTCTCATTGCAAGACTGTTGATTGAAGAGACCCTAAGAGAGGTCATATTGAAGAACTTCCAAGATTGGAAGATTGAAGATTGAAGGACTATTGAAAGTCCTATTGCAGTTAGATTTGAAGATAGAGTTTGAAGTATTGATATTGAAGATTGAATATTGAAGGACTATTGAAAGTCCTATTGCATATTGAAGCAACAGATTGAAGATTGAAGATAGAAGGACTATTGAAAGTCCTATTGCAGATTGAAGCAACAAATTGAAGATTGAAGACTGAAGATAGAAGGACTATTGAAAGTCCTATTGTAGATTTTGGAGATCCAGAAAGAGATCTCATTGAAGAATTTCCCATAGTGGAAAATTGAAGAAACCAAGGTAAGGTTTCATTGAAAAATAGATTTGAATGCTGCAGAATTAGAAGACCCAAGAATAGAGGTCTAAAGAAGATTTTGAAGAAGAAAAGAAGGCTACAGAAAAGCCTTATTGCAGAAGTTGAAGCAACCATTATTGAAGGAGATTTGAAGCAGAGTTCATGGTAGAAGATTGCAAGAAGAAAGAGTACCTAACCAGAAGAAATTGGGACAATTATCACCATCCGACAACAAGCCCACAAGGAAAAGGATTTGGCAAGAAGTTTGTCAAATTTGAAGAAGATTTTGAAGAACTCAAGACATTCAGATTCTTGAGAGAGAAGATAGAGATAGAGGTCAGATTTGAAGATAAAATTCAGCAAGAAGTCAAAAGAAAGCAAGAAGACTACATAAGCCACAAATTTGAGAAATTTGAAGATAGCCACACAAGTTTTGTAGGCTAATTTGTAAAAGCACAAGTTGTTGATTTTTAGAAGAAAAGTTGAAAGGAAAAGGACTGCAAAAAGTAGAAGCATAAAGTTGCATATTGAAAAGCTTTGGAGAAGCTTTCAAGGAATATTTGGACAGCCAACTAAGAGAAGGCTTGATAGCAAAGAGAGCAGCAAATTTGAAGGTTAGTAAACTTCATCAAATCAGATTTTGGAATAACAATTAGAAGGTGTTTAAGCTGCATTTTTGGGCAGCATTGTAAGAACAAAATTAGCTGCATTTTAAAGAATCTTTGGGAAATATTTGAGATAGATTTGGATAGAAAAGCATAAGGATTAGTAGCAGCACCTACGAAGGAGGTTGATTGCAGATTTGGAGTGCATTTGGACAGCATTTGAAGCTGTAAAAATCAAAGTTAGAAAGCACTTGTTTGAAGAAGAAGAAAGCACTTGTTTAAAGGAAAAGAAAGCAAGCTTTGAGGCAGCCATTATTGCTGCAAATTGAAGGATCTACTAACAGCAAATTGAAGGGTGAAAATCCAGAAAATACAAGATAGTAAGCTATGAAGGAAGAAGCTACAAAAAGGTGTGTAAAATTGATGCCATATAGATTACTATTGCAAATTTTTTAAAGGAGTTTATTAAGAGTTTTAAAGCATCAGATTTTGGAGCCATTTAGAGCTAGCCAAGAAGAAGATTTTAAGGTGTCATTAAGCTAAGAAAGGACACTATTTCACACCATTGATTTTATAGAAAAATTGCATATTATAACAACAAAATTACAAGTTTAATTGGAGTGATAAGAAGTTGATTATATGTTGTTTTTTAATAAGAGAAAATCAGATTTATTTAACATTGATTAGTGGGATAGAACCACTTTATTATCTGAGAAAGTTGAAATATTATAGCAGCATTAGATTGATTTATTAAAGGAGTTATAAGTGTTAGTATATGCTAAATTTTAAAGTGAAAGAAGAAGCAAAATATTCTACATTTGTGAGGGAAAATAACCCTCAAAGTACAACAGATTTTGAAAAGGAAAAGAGCTCCAAATTTGGGCAGATTTTAGGTGTTTAAAAACATCGGATTTATAGTTGGGAGTGGTATAGAAAACCACCAAGGAAGTGGTGAAAACCACCACTATACAAAGCACCATTCGACAACAGATTACAGGGGGCAAATACTCCATCATACGTCCACCCACTTGCAGGAAAAAGCACCAGCAAAAGAGCATAAGAAAGAGAAGCCATTAGGCTCAAGTTTTGGCCAACCCAAGAAGGTAGAGAACATCATCCACAACCTACAAAAGTACTATTACAGCCATTCAAAATAGGGTAGATTACAAGAGAAAGAAAATACATGGTGCATTATCAAAGAAGAAAAAGAAACTGCCATAGTGATTACCATAGGGCCACCATTGAAGCATACAAGAAGGTATTTTCCCCCCCCCCCAGGGAATGATGGGAAGAAGGGGGAGGGAAGAGCTCCAGAGAAGGGGCAAAGTTTTCTCTCCCAAAAAAGGGAGTCTCCTGGCCTAAATCCCCGGCCACCCCCCCCCACCAGAAGGGGGGAAGCCACACAAAAAAAGAATAAAAAAAAAAAAAAAAAAAATTACTAGAAGGAGGAGGAAAAAAGGGGGGGGGGGAAGGAGACAACAACACCCCCCCCCCCCCCCTTTGGAGAAAGGGGGGAAGACAAAAGGGATTATTACACTTGTCTCTTCCAAAATAAGGGAATATCTCCACTTGGAACTAAAGATAGAAGTTGGTGCATAAGGTTGAATGTAACTCTACATGAGAAAAGAGCACTCAAACATTCAAATATTCTTCATTATTATCCAAGCACCCAAGAAGACTGTGTAACTCCCAAGTTGCAAGGAAAAAGGTGACAAGTGTCCACTTTATTCTATTCATGAATGTTAGCACCACCAAGAAAGGAAGACAAGGAGTCAAATAACGTCTACACCACGTGGCACACATCCAAAGAAAGGTGAAGCACTCATATAGCCATAGAGGTATTAATATAGCAGTTTTTCTAGCACCTTACATAGAAAATACAAGAGGAGAAGCATTAAAGAAGGTCAAAGCATCTTTGAAGAGTCATACAGAGCATTCCAAGCAAGTTTGACCAGAGAGAAAAGCACCCAACAAGACCAGCAAGGAGTGCCTGAATAATTGAGGTATTTATCATAGCATTTTACCATATATTAAAGTTTTATATTGATAGGAGGAATAAGAAGGGAATATATTCTAAGGTCAAAGTTTATTAAAAGTAAAAGTGGAGTGATAAGCATTTTTATAACCTTAGAAAATCAGATTCTAGAATTTTGAAGGCTATATTGGAGTTTTGTAAAATTGCATACCATAGTTTACAAAACCAATTAAATATTTGCAAATTAAATAAGGTTGGAGAAATAAGGATTCTACATCAAATTAGAATTACAAAATATTGCAAATATTATTTTTAAAATTTCTAAATTTCTAATTTTGGAGGTATAAGGATTTCTACATCAAAAATAGTATATGAAATTTAGAATTAAATATTTTATCCATAATTTTGGGAGATAAAAGGGATTCTACCTAGGACTACATTTGATAGTTCATTTGAAGATTTGTAAAGGATTGGAATTGCATTCTATTTCCAACATTAGGGAGTCACAAGGTAGTCTACTCATGACAACTACAAACAAAAATTTTCTATCTGAATCCCAATTGCTCAAAGGTCCTAACTATACCACATGGAAAAATAAAGTAAGATCAATATTAATAGTAGAAAATCTTTGGGATATAGTTAAGGGAGCAAAGACCAAACCTACTGAAGAAAGAGATATACAAAAATATGAGGAGGATGAAGCAAAAGCCCTTATGATCATAACTTTTGCAATTTTAGATGACATACAACCATATATCAGTTCAACAGGAACATCCACAGATGCATGGGATACCTTAGCAAAAATATTTGAAGGGAAAAATAAAGCTACCATCTTAAATCTACAAACACAATTGCATTCTTTGAAGGTCAAAAGTGGAGAAACTATTGAACTATTTCTAAGAAGGGTAGCAAACATAAAAGGGAAGTTATTAACCCTAGGAGAAAAAGTAGAGGACAAATTTCTTGTTCAAGTCATATTGAGGGCACTTCCAGAGAATTACAAGCATCTAGTAACATCCTTACAACTTCTAAGTAAGGAAACTTCTTTTGATGATCTAGTGAATATTTTACAGGAATACGAAGTGGAAAATTCAGTACAGGATGAAATGAGTAATAATGCATTAGTCTCAAAAGACAACTCACAAAGGAATGTTGCTTCATTTCCAAGAAGCAAAGGAAAGTGGAATGATAGGTATTGTCAAATTTGCAAGAGAGGAGGACATAGTACCAACTACTGCAGATTCAATCCAAGGAATCAATATCAGAGATACCAAACTAATTCAGGAGGCCAACCAAATAGGTTGTCTCAACCTCAGAAAAATCATAACCAATACAAATCATCACAACAACAGTACCAACACTAGCCACAATACAAAGAAGGAAATCAAAAGGGGCATCTAGCTCAAGAGATACATGAGATACAAGAACCAGAAGATGATACAAAATTACATGAAGCTAAAGCTCTTTTAGAAAATGTAGTATTTTATAAAAATACTAATCAGTTGATTGATCAAGATACATACATCAAGAAAATTGAAGAAAATGACAAAGAAGAGCACAAGTTCGAGAAAGAAGAAGAAGATCCATATTGAAGACCAAAGTTCTCAAGAACCAAATAATGTAATACAAGGGGGTGTTGGAATATATTACATTATTTGGTACATGACAATGTACCACCATGGGTACATCTATAGATTAGGAAAGAGTGTCTTAGATTAGGATGAAAGTATTTACTTTATGCAATGTAATAAATGCACAAGTGTGCAATGATATTTTGGCAATGTAAATGTGCATAGTTGTCCCTATGTACATGTGTCATTAGAATAGGAATATGAAGAGTCATAGGAAGAGTGTAGGCCAAGAAACACCATATGAAGAGTCACATTCCATCCTATATATGGATGTGCAATTGTAATAGAATAGCATCACAAAGGGAAGATCAAGATATGGGACATCACCCATGGAGCAATGGAAGGTGATGTAATATGATGTATTTGAGGTCTTTTATTCAATAAGAGTTTATTGTATTTTTTAGCATTTGCCATTAGCAATATTGGAGTTATTTCATATTCTGAATATAAGCTTATTTTCTTAGCATTATTATTTCCTTCATATTGAGTTGAGTATTATTGATTTAGTGGCCATATTATTGAGTGGTTATTCATTAAAAGCTAACATAAATGATAACTTCTTTGTGATATCCTCCTTGTGCTATATAGTAGATTACGACTCCTTTGTGTGGATACCTTGTGCTTCAGGTTTCTTGTTGTGGATGCTCTATTTTGTGGCTGATGGGGGTGTCTTTAGACATCATAATATGATCCCTTTGTTGACTCTTTTACCTTTCTAAGATAGTTCCCTTCTACTAGCTACTTTATGATGAGTCTTGATGGTGTTAACATGTCCTTGAGACACTTGAACTTTGTTCTCTTTTCCTATGTAGGATAAGATATTATGGTGCAAGGAACTACTGTAATTAGATTTGCAATATTTAAAATATAATACCTTGGTTTTGCACCTCTATCTAATATCTTCAAATCTCTTATTGCAAGCTTTCATTCTACTAGTTTTGATGGCAACTTTTTTGTACTATTATTTTGTAGGTAAGGGATGATTTGATGTTGTCTTATTTTCTAGAAAACTATCTCTTTGCTTGGTTAATATAACAATGAATCCAAAATAATAACCATGCAACTAATATGCCCTTAGAGTGGCTTAATCTTGCACTAATTTTCACTTTCATTGAAAATACTTAGTGCACTTATAATAAGCTTTAAGAGAAACTAATATAGTGTAACTGCAATCTCCTTATTACTTCTTAAAAAGTAACTTGTAGTATGCACTAAAGATAACTCTTAAAGAATTCAAAAAATTTCTATTATCTTTGTAATCTAATGTAGTCTTCTTTGTTGTAACTAGATAATAGGATAATTATTTTTTTCTTTTTGTCGAAATATATCCAAATCCTATTTTAATGTGTAGGTAATAACCTTAAAATAATATTTTTGAACTCTCTTGAAGACTATAATATGAGCCCTTATATTTGCAACCTTAATTCTAATAATGTGCTTAATTAAGCTAAGTAACAATCTAAATATGAGTGTTCAAGTAATGAACCCTTTGCACCTAAGTTGCTTACCTTTAATGATATTTGAATATGATGTAGATCTTGATGAATAGATTCACCAATTTGCTATATGGAATGGTAGTAAATCATAGCTATGAAACCTTTAGTATTTTTTTGTAGAACTGACAAACCTCTATCTCTGAAATGTGCCTTATTAGCTATGAAAGGCAATCTCTAAATCTCTTGGATTTTGTAGGTTTCTTCTATATTTTTTCTGCTTCAACCTCCATATCAAATTCTAAATTCAAATAGGGCCTTCTTCTCAAGAATATAAAAATTTTGAGGTCTTCACTAGTCTCCTCCAAATTTGATAAAATTACCAAATTCTTCTCATTTGGGCTTGTTTTCGGATGGCAACAATTGTCCCAATTCCTTCACTATCATGAGATTTTTCTTGGTAGTGACTTTATCCAATGAGTTATTCTAGGAATTCATTTAATGAGGCTCACAAAGCCTTTTTATTATTTCTCCTTGAGACCTCTCCAAGATCTTCAATATTATAGCTTCTTTGGTCTTCTCAATGAGACCTTTCCTTCAACCTTCTACTGTGGAATTTTGGCAATGAGATATCCCTCTCAGATCTCTGATCTACTGCTTTATGAATAATAATTTTGCTAGTCCTTCTCTATATCTTCAAAACTAGAAGTTCTTCAATGGGATATCTTGTAGATATCTTCAACTTCTCAGGCTAATTTCTTCTACTCCTTCAAGGTGAAGTATTCAATCTTCAATGGAGATCACCAATCTCCTATATTCACCAGGACTCTTCTTTGGAGTCTCTTTAATCTGCTACTTGCAATTTTTCAATGGAGATCACCAAACTCCAATATTCTCCAAGACTCTTCTCTAAAGTCTCTTTCTCAAATCTGAAACAAGGCACCTATGGAATTTTCTTCTTCTATACTATATAAGTTTGCAATAGGACTTCCCTTAGGTTCCTAGAATCTCCTCTTCTTTTATTTGTTACTTTTGGTGCTAGATTGATTTTGAAGATGATATTCTTCCTAGCTCTTTGTATGAAGATTTCCAACTTTCTTCGAATCTCATTTTTATTACAACAAAGTATTAGGACTATAATGGAAGAAATTAAAAGTGATGAATCTTCACTAGTTTATTTGTCAATCTAGTGGAATGAATGTTGAGTCCTAGTATTCATGAGTTTTTATGCAACTCTATGGAAAGACTCTACCCAAATGCAATCTCAAAAATTATAGAACTAAGATTTGATTATATCCTCTCAATCTCTCTTGTGGCTCTCCCTATTCCTATCTGATCTACCATGGATCTGATACCATTTTTAGCTTTTGATAATATATGATATGGGAGAAAGCAATCACAAGATGTAGAATATGCAGAAAAGTAAGATAATAGAATTTTGCAAGAATGTTGAAATATGCTATTAATGGAAAGTTACAAAACTAGTACAATGTAACGTAATGGAGGAAATGAACACTCTAGAACTCTAATAGAAACTACATTGTACCTATTCACTACTCCATAGTAATCTCTCCTATGATACCCTCTCTATTTATTCACTATGGGACCTATATAAGAAGATAAGTTAATCGGACCTTACTCTTCCTAACTACCTTTCCTATGACTCATGTACAAGTGGAATCCTTGTACATTTATATCATTGTATATTGAAATTTATGCATTTATTACTTATTCCCCAAGAAACTACTTAATCTTTTCTAAAGTAAAATCCTACTCTAGTAATGTACCAAAGGTGGTACATTGACATATACCTAAATAATGTAATATACTCTAACATGTAGCATGGGGGTATAATAGCATGTACCAAATTATGTAATATACCTCAACAAGGGATGCATGAAGAAATACATCAGTTTAAGTTGGAAGGAATGATGAGGCCTTAGCTCATTTTATGCAATAAAGTAACACTTTCTAACTCCCTTAATATGGTTGTAAAGAATGCTTAATTATGGACTAGGTTGTAATTTGTGCTAATATTCTAACTAGACATAGTGAATAGGTAAAATTCATTACTATGTTATGTTGGATATGTTTTATGTACATTTAGGTTTAATTTTACATTTGATTGTGATTATTTAGTATATAAGCATTAGATTAATGGATTTAGATAGAAATGTGATGCCTTGTAGGACTAAAGAATATGTTCTAGAGAAATTAGGTAGGGAATTGGAAGTTATCAAAAGCACAAAAAGAGATGATGAAATTGAAATTATTTAGAATGCTAGAGTGCCAAAACCTATTAGTTGAGCATCATAACCTATCAATCAAGATTTATGAAACTTATTAGTTGAGCATTGAAACTATGGCATCACAACTTATTAGCTGGAAATCAAAATTATTAGCTGAGAATAAAAACCTAGGTGTCAAAACTTATTAGTAAAGCATCAAAACCTATCAGATAGTGCTAGAAATATCGATGTTAGAATCTACATCAAAAAAGAGAAAATATAAATTTATTTTTTATCACCTTACATATGCCAAATAAATACAAATAATGTTTATTTTCTAGCACCTTCGACATGGCAAAAAAATATAAACATACCTTTTTCACTGGCTACCATCACCACGTCGCATAGGAAATGTATATACCTTTTAGTCATTATGATTGGAGATACTTAGGGTGCCACATATATGCATTTTACCATTTTATATTTTTCTTTCCAAAAACATACATGTGGGAGATAAAACATAATTATTTGCATCCCTTTTTTAGTTTTTATTTCCACATAGGATAAGACAAAGATGCTTTCCAATTTTACAACTATTATTTACATGTAGAGAAAATACATAGTGCTTGTTGAAATAAGATGAAAATGCATGCTAGTTGTTTTGCAATACTTTTTGGTAGTTTTGCATAATAATAAATTATTGTCTCACCAACTGCTTTGTGATTTGCTACTTTTTATTTTTTATTTGTTTTTCTTTTCTAATAAAAAATAATCTTCTCTACAAACAAGGAATTATGGTTATGCATTTATAGGGGAGAAATAAATAGAAATAAAGATATTAATAAGGTTTTTTCTTGTTAAAAGGGTTTATTAATAATCAATAATATTCGTTAGACTAAGGTCCTAAAAAATCTTGTTGAAAATCAACCACTAACATCACATCTGGGCAATTATGGAGAACTAGAGTTTTGAGGTAGGGCTACTTATCGATATTGGTACATCAATGGCTCCCCTTTGATCATTCAAGGATGTAGTTTCTCACAACCCATTTGATGATTAAAAAATTTCTATGCTGAATCAAATAGTTTTGGAGGCTAGGGCCTCTCAAAAATTGGTTAAATATAGGAAATATCTGAGGATATTTTAGCATTGGGAGGAGGATACTACAATGGAAGTATCACTATAGAACAATGCTAATATTTTGATCAATATTATAGAACTAGCTTTTGTTAGAAAGTTCACTAGGGTATGGCCATATTCCAAGTGCATAGAGCAATGGGTAGACAAAGAATGACAACAAAAAATTATAGGTAATGTGGAAATAGTAATGTGTGGAAGAGGTTTCTTTGTGGCAACATTTATAGAGAAAGGAGATAAAGACTTGATATTCAGAAGTGGACCTTGGTTCTTGGGACCCTATGGGATTTACCTTAATAACTAAAACCCTAACTTTGATCCCTTAGAAGAATCCCATTCTAAGGTTCTTATTTGGGTCTATTTTCCCTTTCTCCCTTTGCATATTTGGCATGAAGAGGCTCTTAAATCCATTGGAAATACTATTGGTAATTTCAAAATATGGGTTGAACCTTTTGAGAAAAATTATTTGATTGCTCAAATTTGTGTGGAGGTGGATCTGGTAAAAGACCTCCTAGAAGCCATAAACTTGAAAATAAATGATCTAACCTTCACACAAAAATTGGATTATGAGCAGATTCTATTTAAATGCAGTTTATGCCATGAGCATGGCCATTTCTAGAGATATTACCCTAAAATATCAAAGGAAATAAAGAAAATAGAGGATCAAAATGAAGGCTTCTAGCAAGTGAAATAAAGAAATCAAAATTTTGTAGCAAAAATAGGTCTATCTAACAAAGATCCTTCATCTTCCAATCCTTTTAAGGCTTTGGATATTGAAGAAAGTGGGAACATAGAAAAACCAAATATTACAGTAGAGGAGGAATTAGTTTAGGAGTAGGATAAAGGGATTGGGCTCATAGGTAAACCAAGTATTGTAGTAGAGGAGGAATTAGTGTAAGAATAGGATAAAGGTATTGGGCTTCCCACATCTTCTCAACCTATAGAAAGGAATATTCCACTTTAGGGAGAAGAAAATAAATTGGAAGAAGAGGACATAATTCCTTCTCCCAGTCAAAAAACTCAAACAAGAAAAGACAAAAAATAAAAATATTAAGGTTAAAACCAAGGAAATAGCTAAAAATATTGTAGTTGATAAGCAAGCAACATTGGGTTCAACCATAAAATCCAAACCCAAAAAAGCTAGGCAGTGAAAGTTCTTTCTTGGAATATCATAGATCTAGGGGATAGAAATAAAAGAATTTGACTTTTTGAAGATTTAGAAACCTTATATTTTGCTTATTAAAGAAACTAAGTTAGATAGTAATACTACTAAATCCATTTTTAATAAAACTTGAACAAATTATGAATTCCTAGCATCTTCTTCTAGAGGTGCTTCAGGGGGTATCATCACTTGTTGGTCTACTGATTTTCACCTTGAGGATTATTTCATTCATGATAATTGGATTAGAATCTCCTTATGTCATTTGAACTCTAATATTTTGGTCTTTGTTACCAATTTTTACTCTCCCAACCACCCTATGGATAAGAAAAATTGTTGGATCTCTATAAAAAAATGCTTGTTTCTCAAGGCCCAAAAATTGGATTCTTAGGGGGATCTAAATCTGGTTTTGAATCAAAATGAGAAAAGAGGTGGGATTCCTATTAGAGATAGAGATAGAGAATATTTGGAAGATATTATGAGTCTTTTTTACTTAGAATATCTCAAGCCCAGTAAAGGTAAATTCACTTGGACAAATAAGCATTCTAGTTTAGATAATATTGTAGCTAGATTGGATATATTTATAATTTTTGGTGAATTGTTGGAAGAGTTTCCTTTGGCCCACTCAAAAATTCTCCCTAACCCCATATATGATCATAATCCCATTAGAATTTTATTAAAATAGAGAACCAATTAGGGTCCCATTCTATTCAAATACTCTTCACTTTGGCTCAATCAACCTAGGTTTGTTTAGATGGTTAAGAATTCTTGGTCTAATTTAGCATACTCTCCTTTCCAAGGGCAAAAATGGGTTAACAAAATATAGAGTGTTCATTCTAGTATCAAAAATTGGATTAAAAAAATAAAAAAATTAAAAAATCAACAGTTATAAAATAGTAGTTAGAGGAAATTCAGGAAAGGATTGAGATTGAGGGCTATGTAGAGGATCTTATCAAGCAACAACATAAATGTTCCTCTTCTATTTTAAATTCTTTAAATTTTGAATAAGCTTCTTGGATATTAAAATCTAGAATGACTTGGCTCTCATGGGGTGATAGGAACACTAAGTACTTCTACAAGAAGACTCTCCAAAGAAGAAATTATAATTCAATTTCCAAACTAGTCTCTTTAGATGGGCAGGTTTTAGATTCTATGTAGGATATAAAACTCAGTGTCTTTGATCATTTTTAGCTTCTTTTCAAGGAAGAAATTAAGGATATATCTACCTAGATACACAAACTAAATTCTCTCCTTGGTATCTCGAGAGCAAAATAAAATTTTATTTTAGATGTTATGATGGAGGAACTTCAACAAGTATTTTTTAGCATGAAGTGTGACAAAGTTCCAGGGTCATATGGTTTCATTTCTAACTTCTACTATGAATTTTAGGAATTAATAAAGTATGACCTTCTAATTATGATTGAAGACTCCAAAAATAAGTAAAATATTCATGGTGGGATCAATTATTTCTTCTTGGATTTAGTTCTCAAGGAATATCAAGATAAAATATTGGAAAAATTTAGACCAATTTTGCTTTATAATACTTGATACAAAAGTTTTACAAAGCTAATAGCAAGGATAATTGGAAAAATTATCCCACTTTTGATCTCAAAAGAAAATATAGGCTTTGTTCCTCACTATCATATTTATGAAGGAATCATCCTCACATAAGAAGTCATCCACTCTTGTAAGAAAGGAAATAAAAATATAATGACCATAAAACTAGATATCACAAATGCATTTTACAGATTTAGTCACCAAGTAAAATTTGAAACTGTACAAAATGGAATTCAAGGAGGACATGGTTGAATGGATAAAAGCTTATATAAGTAACCCATGGATTTTTCCCCTTGTCAATGGAAGCCCCATGCATTTCTTAAAGTTCTCTCATGGCCTGAGGTAGGGCTACCCTCTTTCCCCCTTATACATTTTAACTACTGAACTTCTTGGCAAGAATCTTGAACAATTGAGAGTGCAAATATTGTTGTCAAGTATCCCCACTTATAATGGTGGTAAAGAGCTAAAACATTTTATATTTGTAGATGATATATTTTTGCTTGGGTGTGCCTCTCCTCAAATTGCTCACAAATTTGCAAAATATCTCAAGGTTTTCTTAGAGGTCACAAGCAACAAAATTAATAACTCTAAGTTGATTATCTACCTCTCCAACCACTCTCAAAAGGATATTGCTAATATTTCTAGAATTATTGGCTTCAAAGTGAGTATGGACTCTACTTTTACCTATTTGGGCATTCCAATTTCTTTCACCAAACCTAGTTTGATGATATGGAAAAATTATTGAAAAAATAAAAAATAGGCTCAATGATTGGGCAAATTGCTGGTTAACCCCTCCGGAAAGGATTCTTCTCATAAAATCTATGCTGGCTACCCTTCCTATTTACCAAATGAGTATTCTATGTGCTCCTATTGGCATCATAAAAAATGGAACAACTTCTCAGAAAATTCATGTGGGATGGTGGAAAACATGATAGTAAAAGGAAGTATCACTTAGTCAAGTGGGACTGTATTATCAAAAGTAATATGGAAGGGGGACTTGGTATTAGATGCATATTTGATCATCAAAAGGATCTAGCAGAAAAAATTATTTGGAATATGGTTACAACCAAATATTTTTGGTGGTCCAACCTTTTGATTCATAAGTATAACTGTAAAATCCAAAATGGTAAAATTCTTAGCATTTACACTAGGAAGAAATCTAGAGAAATATTGAAAGAGTCATGGAAATTATCTCTAAGCATTTGTCTTGGATGCCTAGAAATGGGGAAAAGATAAAAATTCTTGAAGACAAAATCATGGAAAATTTTAGACCTACCATTTTAGATAGATTATGAGATTGGCTAAATTCTTCTAACTTGCAGTTCCTTTCTCAGGTGGTGAATTTTGTTGCCCCCCCAAGAATCAAGTCTTGCCATGATCTTAGAATACCTCAAAATTTAATTGAGGACTGGAATTGTTTTATTACTTCAATGGAGGGTAGAACTCCTCTTGATCCTTTGGCTAAAGATAAGTTAATTTGGGGGAGTATGAAAGGTTCTGGTATTTATTCTATCAACAAAGGTTATAAGTGCTCCTCCCCTTCTATGCCAAGGGAGACATATTTGGCACAAATGCGCTATTCCTAAAATCAATTTTTTTCTTTGGCTCTTGTCTTTGAATAAGAAGTTAACCTGGGACAACATTCAAAAAAGAAATTTGGAGGGTCCAAGTCGATGTTCTTTATGTCATGTAGATGAAGAAAGTAGAGACCATCTTCTTGTGCATTGTTCCTATGTCAAGGAAGTCTAGAGATTAATTCTCTCTAATACTGCTCTTTGTTCTTGCACCTAATTCCTTTGAAGAAGCTATGAACAAGTACTCTCTTATTTTGGGTTTGACTAATTTTTCTCTTTGGCCATACAAGTGAAGCAAATGATGCCTAGATATCTTTTTTGGAGTGTTTGGAAAGCAAGAAATGATGCCATATTCAAGAACCAATTCTCTCCTCCATGGGCTATGGCCTCAAATATTGTTGCCCTCTTAAATGAGGTTACCCCAAGAATTCATGTCAAGAAGAAAATAATAAATTTTGATCCTACCCCCTTGATCTCTGCTGGTTACTCCCTCTTCTTTGATGGGGCCTCAAAAGGAAACCTAGGAGCTGCTAGAGGTAGAGGTATCTTATTTCTCAATGGTAAAATTAGTGTGAAGTTTGTTGTTGGGTTGGGCCTCTCTTCAAACAATAGTGTTGAGGCTAATGCTCTAAAATTGGGATTGATTTTAGCAAAAGAAAAGGGATGTGACTTGATTTAGATATTTGGCAATTCAAAACTAATTATAAATACCATCAAATTTGGTCATTGTAAGTCCATCAACATCTTGTATGTGACAAATATTATCAATATTCTATTGAAGCAATTCTCCAAGATAGAATTACATCATGTGTGTAGAAAATATAATAGGGAAGTAGATAATATGGCTAATGTTGGAGTGAACTTGACTCCTAGAACGTGGCATATTTGGAAAAACCCTGCTAAACTTGAATGACAATGACAATAAAATTAGATTAGCTATCTTAAATTTGATTTTTCCATTCCCTATATGTTTTATAGCTATTCACTTTGTGCAATAAAATCTTAAAATTAAATAAATAAATAAGGATTGTTCTTATCCAAAAGAAAAAAAAGATCTATTCTCCTTAATTGTAGCTCATAGTTAGGAAATGTTGTTAGGTGTCTTTACTTATAAAAGACTCATGTTATAATATTTTGATTTTTAGAAAGGGGTTGGAAGATTAGAAAAGGATGGGAAGGATGGATGCATATGAAATGAATTTTCTTTTGTAAAATGGAAATTATCTCCTTTCTTAAAAAAAAATATGATTTTCTACCCTTTTCTCAATTGTTCATATTTTTAGTTTTATTTTAAATTAATAATTACTTTCCAATGGGCTGAGGAGTAAAAGACCACTCCATAAGCACAATGCAAAGTATTATCTTTGTAAATATGTTCATAGAATAATTATTGAATTATCATTTTATTTATTTTTATAGATTTTGTATATTATTTTAATTTATAATTAATTTGTATATTATTTTAATGTGTAATTAATCTATGTATTACTCCAATTATTTATTTTAATTTCTTGGGATAGTTTCATGTAGTTGCTAATTTAGATGTATTTTCCTACAAATGTGTTAATGTTTTTGTAAGTGTGTTTTTAGGAATCCGTAGAAGACCCTATACCAAGACATGTTTCTTTTTTCTAGTGTATACAACCATTAGATGCCACCTCATATTGACAATTTAAAGTGTGAGAATTAATGATATTCATCACCCAGTTATTCTCCAACAAAAATCTATTTTGCATCAATAATACTGACAAGTATGCAACCAAACCATTATAATTTTTTTAGTGCAATATGCAAATTACGTCCTAAGTATATCACATGGGAATTGCTACACCAAGTCTCACAATAGTTTTCTCATTTTTAGCTTTAAGGACAAATCTTATTTTGAAGGGGAATGTAGTGTTAGGACCTCACATATTAACCTTTTTATTTTATTATAATAGTTTAGTTAGTAATGAGTGAGCACCTTATTTTTCATATAAGGGTGACCCTCAATCACTAGGGTTAGGGTTAGATAGCTCAAATAGCTATTTTGAGTTTAATCTATTTTTACATTGTAAGCTATTTTGGGTAAAGTTATCTTTATATATTGCATTGTAAAAAAGGGAAGGTATCCTAAAGAATTATATTATAAAGGAGTGTTTTTTATAACGGAGGTTACCCCCTCAAAGGGGCCTATAATAAAGGAGGTTTCCCCCTCGAAGTGGCCTATGATACTTGTAACTCTTCGATGTAATCAATAAAATAATTGTTATTCTTTGTTCAAGTTGCAACATTGTGTTTCTATGCATATTTATTTTTGGTTCTAGTTAATTTATGCAAATAGAATCATTACAAAAAAGAGAGTGAAAGGGATGCATGATGTAGTAGTAGTAGAGGTAAAAGAGCTTGAAAATAGAGTTAGCAAGAGTATAATATATTTTATAATAATTTGGTGAATATGCAATGATAAAATGAGGAGGTGAAAGGGGTATTTATGGTAGATAACTCTCCCTTTGGAGCTGACAATTGATTATATCCTTTTTTGGGGATCCAAACGATGCCCTACTCAAACCCTAGGTGTAAAAATATGCTAGAATCATTATTGTGCATCTAAAAACTTACAAATAATCAAATGACCAAGCTCCCCACTTAAAGTAGTAGTCTTAGAACCATTAATTTTAAGATGCATGCTTTGAGGGATGTGTGTCAAAAGATCCTTTAATCATGATTGTATCCTTAATTTTGGATTTTGTGAAATTTAGAAGGAAAAAATAAAAGGTGGAAAAGTCAATGGTGGAGAAAGGAAACCAAAACCATTGGCCAACATGGCTTGCTATAGTCCTACTTGAGGACTAACAAAGCTAGTCCACCCCTATCCTATATATAGGAGGACAAGACTCTCCACCACCTACAAAGTTAGTTGTTAGTGCTCCTTTTACAAATACATATTACCCTTCCCTAAGGATCATGGATGACACCACAAGGGATAGCCACTCATGAGTCCTTAGGAAAAACAAGAAAAGAAAAAGAGCAACATGTGATAGCTAGAGCACTAGATATGAAAATTGTATGCTATAGACCATTTTTTATCATTTTTATTTCTATTGTTTATGTATAAATACCAAAATTTAAAAATAAATAGTAGCTATATATATAAAAAAATATAGCCAAAAATGTAAGTAGAGGAAAACATGTCTAATACTTACCTGTACGTGCCCTTAAATAATTTTGCTAAAAGTAATTAAATTTTACCTATCATATGTGGTTGAAAATGAATTTACTAATGAAACACCCAAAGCATTGAAAAATGCTATTTGGATGAAAATGAGGAAAAATAAAGTGCATAGACAAGTCTATAGCATGCCAAAGCCCCTCAAAGCACTATTATTTTGCTATTCCTATAATTTTTTTCAAAAATTTAATTTTATGTAGTTAAATATTCAAAAAATTTTTTTATATATATATATATATTTTAAGTGAAAAACCCCTTGTGGGGCCACCTTGGTCTGAGAGACCACAAACAGGGGGTTCTACACCATCAAAGTCACCCGGAAGTCGCACCCGACCCTGCCCGTACCAACATTATCAATTGGATTTTGGATACCCAATTCAACTTTTTGGTAGGGTGGAGATTTGAACCTGGGACCTCCCTTGGAGGATTGCCCTCTCCTCTCCAACTCACCTACAACACCTGGGTAAAATATTCAAAAATATAAATAGGGGTTAGAAAAATTCATTTTCAAATGAACCTTGAGCCATTTTATGAGCACGATGTGTCCATATGATATCCAATTAAAACATAGAGATCTAACAAAAAGTAGAGATAGAGGTGGTGCTAGAGAGGTAGGTCCAATGCTTCTTTATGGTTTTTTTTTTGCTAAAATAAACAAAAATAAAAAATCAATGGAAATGAATGATCACATAGAAAAATGGAAAGAATCTAGGATGGCCTAGGAAGTTATGACAAGAGTGCCATACCACCCAATTAGTGGTCCCCACATAGGCTAGCCAAAAATGACTTTCAAGATGCCCTAAAAAGCTAAAAATCTAAGAAAACCATGATCACCACTTTTTGAAAATTGAGGATCATGGTCAAATAGGGAAGTTTAGGTAAACTAAAAAATTATGATTACTATGCAAAATGGGAGTTATAAATAAGGGGTTATCAAGGACATCACCCCCAAAAAGTGGATGATCATGATAAAAAATGGCAATAGAGGTCACACGCTAAAATGGGGCATCATAGGAATGACAAGACAAGAGTAGTTATGGCCTTGGTTGATGACCATAGCCAAAGCTGACAATCATGGCAAACCCAAAATTTTAATTGACCAATTGACACATCTCTATAGGGTAGTGTTCGAGGATGAGGTTGAAGATGACATGATGCTAAGGCTAGCATGAGTTACATAGCTAAAGTAGATAGGTGAGATGATGACCACCTATAGAGACATTGGGATACCTCTTGTATGCAAGAGTGGCTGAGGTAAGGGATGAATATCTAGGTATAGGTAGAGCTACACAAGGTTGATTTGGACTACATGGATAAGATACCCTACATCAGGTCATACATATCATTGTGTTATAATTTCATGCTCTTTTAGGACACAACTACTACTAATTTTTTGTGAAGGCCTACCCTAGATGACATGTTCTTCATTATAAGACTTTTAATTTTGGGTTAGACTTTGTGCATTAACACTACAAAAAAGATTTGGCTATAGATGGTGTTAGCTTTTGAAGATTTAAACTTAAAGGAAATGCAACCACAACTATAGAAATAAGCACGCAATGTTATAACTATGATGATTTCTAAATAATATGCATGAAAATATGATAGAAAAATTGAAACAATGCTCAAGAAATGCTCATATATGAAAACTCACGAAAATATATAATGCCATGCAATGGAGGTCACTACCTCTCCATTTTACAAAAATAGGTCTACATTGTATCTACTACCATTCTACCTATACACTCCAAAATCCTCTCACACGTCTACTCTATCAAGGCACATTTATAATGAGATGCAACTCTTTTCCTTAAATATTCCTATGACACCTCACTATTCTATTCTAAGGATTTATACACATGTAGACTACATGCACATTTATATCATTACACATTATAACACTTGTGCATTTATTATATTGATTTAATAAAGTACTTAAGTCCTAATAAACTCCTAATCTAAATATGTACCCATGATGGTACATTAGTAAGGATCGAATAATGTAATATATTCCAATATATGGTCAAGTAGTGTGTAGTTTTGTTTATCTCTCATGATTTTGAATCTTCTAGTTCTTTGTTTGTCTTTATGATATATTGGTTCTTCATTTTCTACAATCTATTTCTCAGAAAATATATTAGCATTGTTTTGGAATACAACAATATCTTGTGAGGTTCCAATTGTATCTAGTGCATATATGTTTTTGTGGATTGATCTAGTGGCTTCTATCTCATCTTGATTTATGATGAGACACCTATTGAATCCATTTGAGTATCTAAAATCAATTATCCTTTTGCTCTCTACTAGCTTTGCTACTGAAATAATATTAGATGATAATGCAGGGGCATACATTACATTATGTAGAATGTTTTTTGGAAATTATTTACTAGGAGTTACACATCCATATCCATGTATATGATAGAATTTTCCATCTATAATTTTCAACCTATAATTGTTAGTGACTTCAAGGCAATCAAACCATTGTAAGTTTCCTGTCATATGATGACTTGCACCAAAATCAATATACCAAATGTCCTTTTCATTTTGACTTGTAAAATTATTTGGGTTTGAAGTGATTTTGCATATTTGATATGGTATATTGGATGGATTTTGATCTTGAGTCCTCTTGTAGTGAGTATTGTGATGAAATGTCCCTTTTGCCAATCTATCCATACTCTCAAAAAATTGTAGTATTTATTTTATCAATATGACCAAACTTTGATTAGAATTCCTTTTGTCTCTGAAGAATAATTTTGATTCAAGTTTTATAACCTTTGAAGTTGCCAACCTTATGACTCCCTAGTGGTTTATAATATGACTAATTAATATCTTTCAATTTGTAGAATCAATGTTGAAAAGACTTCCAATTTTCAAATTTTGTAAGAGATATTTCTACCTTGAAAATAAATGAACTATGGACTTGATAGAATGCATGGATTTCTAGGCTTGATTTAGGTTGAATTCCTTCTATCTCCCTAGTAATGTGATGATGTTAAACTTATTTAAAATAACTATTTTATCTATTATCACCTGATTTCCTAACCCATTTTTTTAGTTCACATAAGGTATATAAACATCTCATTTGATCACCTATATCCACAACTTACATAGGTATTTATTGCAAGTGTGCTAGGTTATCTTAGGTGTTAGGATTAAATAACAAAACATGAGCAATAATTAAATGCAAAAATAAAACACAGAAGAATAATGCAATACACAAGAGACAGATTTAACGTGGTTCACCCAATATGGGCTACATCCACGAAGAAAATAACCAGGCCTTTTATTCCTTCTAGAAAACCCTTCTCTACATAGTCGCACACCCTGAACATTACAATAAGCCGCCATACATCATCCTCTTATAAAAGCACATTACAATTTTAGGGTAAATAACCCACCTAAAATCCACCATTCGATCTGTGACCTAATAAAAAATGGTCCATATTTACATAGAGGAAAAAACATCTATTTTAGCTTTAGAGGTGCTACCCCCCTTGGACCCCCCATGGCAACATAAGTAGAGGGGGCTGATGCCTCCCCTACCCCCCTTCTTCGTGGAGTGGGTCCAAGTACGGCTGAAAACAAGACCTCTAAATTTAATCAGGCTCCACAACCAACATTAGGATCACCCATCCTCACAACTTACATAGGTCTTTCTTGCAAGTGTGCTAGGTGCAATCCAAACTATCCTTCTCCCTAAAGGGAGCTAGTTTTCTAACTTAGTATTACTATCATTTTTAGTCCATCGAAAAGAATAGATTATTCCATGACCACTAACATATATTAGAGTAGTCTCATCAAGTATTTAGAGGTTTGACCATTATCACATCAATTGGATGAATGGTCATTTAGGTACGATCATTCCTTTGACCAAAGGTGGAAGTCTACATATTACAATATTTACTTAGATAAAGTCTACCTCCATTTATCCCTTTGGGTACTATTATCAACTCATAATTATTACTAGGGTTAAGATCCTTTTAAACCATATAATATAATACAAGCCCTCTAATGAGGCTTTTCTATCACACACATGCTCACAAAGGTCAACAGAGTTGCTCTAGCTCCACTCTAGATTATTCATACTCACATTTCAACACCAATGCCTATGTATGACAAAACTTAACCTTGAATTCATTCTTAATCAAGAAAAAATAGAAAATTACACAATATTCCTAATTACCAGAGGGACCTAAGCCGGTTCTAGATACCTCAATTTAATCTAGCATGACTTACTAACTCAATCGTATACTACTCAAGAAATCATTATCTATTGTCATTTATCTCAAGCTACAAACACTAACTACCATCATTAAACACTCCACAACAACAAGTATCTTACCATATATAAAATCCATATATGAGTCTACGTACTAATATAAGGATATATCTAACACATAACAACATAATTAATCCATAATTACATTATTTCTCTCCAGATAACACACAACAAAGTTTATTATTACATGGGTGAAGCTCCTTTCAATATTCATAAAGTTATAGAGTGTTCTCTATTGGATGAACATGGTATTCAATACCATAATAGCTCATGGAAGATACAATCACTCCACGTAGATCTCAAGAATGTATTACATAGTTTACAAGTTGATTACTCAATGATACTAAAGTGTACTCCAAATGGAAACCGTCAGTTTGTATGTCCTTCTACAATGACCAATTCTAGCACTCATATAACACACACTAAGATAGGGATGCTTTTCATGGGATCTGGCTAGATTCACTACAACCAAACATGCATTGCTCTATATGGATGCATACTAACATAACAACCAACAAAAGCACAACATGTATATCCACAAGTCTTCCCAATCACTATCACATAACTACGTCTTCTATGAGTGGATCATTATTGTACACTCAAATCAAATAGAAGTTCTTATTCATTCAATCAAAATTTTTGAAAATCATACACAAACATTTCCTTCATATTCCCACAAGAGGTTCGATGAAAAAATCTCTCATTCCTATTATTTTCTATAAGGAAATTCTGGAAACAATTCAATCATCTCTCTATTTCCATAAAATAAATTTATTGAAATCCATATCAATATAAATCTTGCTTCACACCAAGAAATCATTGCAAATCAATAACCAATGTATCTTTTACAACAAAATATTGAAATTAATAACCAATGTATCTTATCCTATGATAGAATCATTGAAATCAATAGCCAATATATCTTTTCTACAACAGAAGCATTGAAATCAATAGCCAACATATCTTTTAAAACCAAACATTAAAATCAATAATCAATATATCTTCTTCTATGATAGAAGCATTGAAATCAATATCCAATGCATATTTTACAACAAAACATTGTGTTGTGACTGTTTCACAACTAGCCCCAAAGCTTGGGGACCCACATTTTTTTGATAAATTTTGGTGTGGTTTTTGTCTTTTTCTTTTTTATATAGGTTTATTAAAGTGTTTATAATTCAAACATTAACTTTTGGGTTAATTCATGTTTAAAAAAATAAATAAACTAAAAAAAGGAATTAAAAAAATAAATAAATAAATAAAACAAAAAAAGAAAAAAGAAAGGATAAATAAAAATAATATATATATATATATATTTATCCTAAAGAGGGTTATAAATAAGGTTTTTTTATATATATATATATATATATATATATTATCTTATATTTTTCATGGTGGCCACGTATAGCTCTTAAAGCTTTTAAAGCACCTTTTATTAGCTTTAAGTAGTATGTAGTGGTAGGTTTGTTTTTTAGCTTTTTTGTTTTTTTTGTTTAAGTTTTAATCTTTAATTTTTTCATGTTAGTTAAGTGAAATTTAGTTTTTGTTTTTTCTAACGTGTTCTTTTTCTTTTTGCAGGGTATTGCGTAGGAAACGAAAGGGCCAGGAGAAAAGAAGCGCACGACATGGAGAACGCCAAGCGAATGGAATTTTAAACGAAACGGAGAGCTGCGAATAGCATTGGAAATGAAATGAAGAGTTGGAAAACCAATGAAAGGGCATATTGAATATTTTTATTTTTAAATAGGCCATACAAACACAAAAGGAAAAAAGAGAGACGGAAATGGACGGAAATGGTGGCATGGCCAAATGGGAACTTTGGGCATGGCCACATTTGTAAAGCAGGGATTTTAATTGGAATGTGAAAGCTTTTATTCAGAAATTTCAGGCCTTGTTAGCAAGAAAGAATGAGAAATTTTCTGCATGCTTAATTTTAATTGTTTTATTTTTCCCCTTTCAGATTTCAGACTTGTATGTGAAATTGATGCCATTATTTTGGGTTGTTTCATGTGAATGTCTGCAATCTGGAAATTATTTAAAACCCTAGGAACCAACACCTAGTTTACTTTGATTGTGTTTATTTTGCAGGTCAAATAAGCTAGGTTGCATGTATGAAACTCTCACGTATTCGGTTTTGCAGGACGGGGTGCTATCAAACTGAAGGAGCTTTTGCATTGATGCATTTTCAGCAATTATTTTGATGCAAACTTTAAATTTTCTGTTTCCAAAAATTTTAATTTCAGAATTTTTTCCTATTTTCAAGCATTAAAATAAACATTAAAAAAATTTCAAAATCTAAAACGGATTTCACCATTGCGGAGATTATAATTCAGACTTCAAATACGCACTTTGAAATTTCATTTTCGGACTTGTTTAGTATTTTTAAAAATTCATCGAAGTTGCTTTTTGTCTACAGATTTTAAAAATCCGAAAATGGAAATTTTCCATTTTAAGGTCAAATTTCATTTTTCCATTTTTGTTTTGCATTCATGAGCCTATGATGACATTCCCTTCATGGAAATTCCAATTTCATTGAAGGGGTTATGTTTTACGACATTTTCACAAATTTCCATTTTGGGCCTAAAATTACCCTTTCTTCATAAAAATTCCAATTTTACGAAAGAGGGATAATTTGAATACTACATTGAAGGTCTTTTCCTTAAAGCACTTAATTGTTCATCTTGATGAAAATTTGATTTCATTTAAGAGGGATAAGTTAAAGTGACATTTTGAAGCTACATTTGGAGACCCTATTCATCATTGAGGATTTAATGCAAGATAAAATCTATCTTAAAACCATCAAGATAAAGGAATTAAAGCATTACATCGTGGTCATATGAGGGCCAACTCACATTTACTTTATCAGGGTTCAATGAACAATCACTAAAGTTTCATGGTAAAATAAACCAATAGTGCCCCTTGTTTTCAGTTACTTGCAATCACTAAGGTGTTCCAAGAATTTAAATTGAATATCTTTATTTGATGCACATATGCAAATGCTAATATAACAAGAACCTTGGAGAAGTTGTTTGTTTAACTTCTTTGCAAGAGGGGATTTTGGAACCCAAATCCTACCGGAGAGTGTGCTTTCACAATTGGGTGAAAACACCACTCAACAGATTGGCGCTAGAAGGAGGGCATGAAACGGTTTATTTCATCATGATTTTAAATGCTTAAAATTGCTTAAGAGCTTTACAACACATTTGGATTGTTCATACAAAAATAAAGTGATTTAATTTTTCAGAATTTTGGTCTCATGCAATTACTTTTCATTTGATTTTAATGAATACATCTCTTAGTTGATGCTAACTTGATTTCTATTTTATATTGCAGGTTGAATATTCAACAGATTTGGTTCTAAAATTACATTTTAAGTTCACTAATGGCAACACTTGAGGAGCAAAGGGTATCCCTGAGAGCTGAAATAACATCTCTAAGAGAGAGAATGGTATTAATAATAGAGGATCATTATAAGGGTTTGTCTATACCTGTGGTACCATATCATGTTCCTAAAATGTTATTGGAATTTTTACGGTGTTTTAATCAAGAGGTACCACTAGGATACTTGCAAAAGTTGCATGTATACAAGAGTACATTGTGTCAATTCCAGATTTTTTATGAGGAGGTGGCTTGTAAGTTATTTGCATACATTTTGGATGATAGACCATTATTTTGGTATAGCCAACTACCCATGGAGGTTAGGACTTCTTGGATACAACTAGAAGCAACCTATCTTAATCATTTTGGTAATCAGGTTGACTTAGAAATATTGAAAAATCAGTTTACCTCCATATGTAAAGAGTCTAATGAATCCTTGAGTCAATTCAATGGAAGATTTCGTGAATTGCACTCCCAAATGTGGGAAAATTTTAACACATTGGAAGAAGAAGCCATGGAAGTATACCTAGGAGCCATACACCCCATACTTGCTTCACTCATTGAGGAAAAACTGAGTGGTTTGTCCCTAGAGAGAATCCATGAGATCTTAGAAGAAATAGAACGACAAGGTCTTGAAGAAGAAAAGGCACAACATGTTCACATGAGAGATTGTTCTTTTGATGCCAACCTACACCAACCATCAAACATAGCACCCTCCACTCCAATGATATCTAAGGTAAATGATCAAGGGGATGAATCTGAATACCCAAATTTTATGACCACCTTGGATATAGTTCACGAGGAGGTGCAAATTGCTAAGACAACATCCAATAGTGAGGATCATGTAGAGATACATGATTATCTAGATTCAACAATGTTTGATATATGTGAATGGATGGAACCCACCATAGAATTGAATGAAGTGGTTGAAAGAGAAATGGAAAGAAAATCAATAAATAAATTTGAAGATATGATAGAATTTCACCACTTGTTCTTGGAAGATACTATTGATGAAATGTGTAAAATTAAAGATCAAGAAATTCTTCACCCTCCAAATTATGATAATGAATCATGGGTTACTAATTTGGACAATGATAGCCTTATAAATTTGAATTCAAGAAATAACCCACTTTTGGAAATAATTGAACCATCTAAGGAAGGTGAAGACGAATTTGATGAGAAACACATTGATGATTTGGAAAATGTTGAAGAAATAGTTGAACGTCACCACTTGATTTTGGAAGATGATTATTATGATGTTTGGAAGAAGTGGGAAGACTTCACTCTTTCCAAAGCTACTAATGAAACTTGTGTGCCAATTGATATGCAGGATGACATAATTGCCTACTCAAAGGAAGATATTACAACTCCTGTACAATTTGAGGATGTTTTGGAAGAGGGTTTCAAATCTCATCAAATTTTGGAAGATTATAATGATCCTATTGCCAAGAACAAAGAAAGAAGAGAATCTATGAATGAATCAAAAGATCATGTCACAAATATCATGGAGTTTCATCTCACAGATTTGGATGACGATTTTTACAATGGTTGGGGAAGGTATGGTAATGCATTCTTTTCTCACATCCCTATAGATGAAACTCATATTTCACTTGACATGCAGGATGGTGAGCCTTCTACATCATACGAAGATCTCATATTCGCAAGATTTGAAAAGGGGACAAAATATAAATTCATTGAAAGTGTGGATGCAAGTTTGCATGATGATTTTGGGGATTCAAATGAAGAGATGCCATGGATAGTGAACAAAGAATTAGAACCAAATGATAAAGAGATGGATCAATTGGAAGCAACTCAAATAAGTGATCATCAAGATGAATCATGGGACATACACTTTGACCAAGAGTGTTTGAGGATTGAAAATTGCATGACCATATTTTGAATTTGATTGATGTTTATGATGAAATGTCACTAAAGGTAAATGAAAAACAAGGTATATTTTTTAATCACACCTTTAATAGCATGGTTTTAATGAATGGAAAAGAAGTTGATGCGCTTGAATTGTTAAACCAAATTCATCAACAATTACTAATTGAATCTAGGATAAAAACTTTTAATGATCCTAATTTAGTAAATATCCTAGATGCTTGTAAATTGTTACACAAATTTGATTGGCCTACAAATTTGGGAAATGATTTGGCTTTGAAATTTGTAGAAATAGGCTCTTACTTACAAAATTGCATATTTGAAAAGGATAGCCTAATTCTAAATCAAGGATTGAGTTTTGAAATGGGAGTTTTAAAGAATAGACAAGATAAAATTGAAAATCATTTATTGTCTAATCATTCTAGTAATTTGATGCTCACCTATGGGAGTATTATTGGAACTAAATCAAATTGGTATGGTGAGCATGGCAAGTGGAAATTTGTTGCATTGTTTGGTCTAGTCTTGTTTGTGTTGGATTCCCACAACATTTGGCATGCATATCATGTTATATTTTTGTTGAAATGTTCTAATCATGTTTGGGATCCAGGGAAGTGATAAGCTAAGCTTTGCATCATCTTGTATTATAGTGTACATTTGTATATAAATTTTGGTTTTTGGTTTTTGGTTTGTGTTTTCAAATTTTCATTTTTGGGATTGCTATTTGGATTTGGATTTAAAGTTGTGTGTTTATTTGACATGTTTTGTTTGTCTATAAAAAAAATGATGATGAAAAAAGTTGCCTTGAGATGCTAACTTATGTTCTAGATCAGGAGAATATGAAACATTGGAATTGTCTTGTAAAAGCTCCACAAGTAACACAAACAGTTTAATAATATTGTTTGATTTTGTGATGCATGAAAGAGTCAGTTTTGCATGACAAATCATTTTCATTTGCAATTCAAAAGATAATGCATTCATGTTCCATCTCACTTTACATACATTTCATCTTAGTTGCAAATGCATTTCAAATACAAATCATTAAAGTGTGTCAAATCCTCTTAAGGTTATGCTATCACATAAATAAGAAGAGAATCCTAAGGTTGGAAACTGAGTCTTGAGATATCTAGAACCAAGCACGTCTCATACATTAAAAAGGATCTTGAGCAAAATGATCAAAACCTAACTTGGAAGGAAGGTTGGGCGAAAGAAGTATTTCATGTCTATCCTATTTATGCAGCATGATCCTTAAAACAGTGGTTTTGACCACTTCCATAGAGCTTAAAGCCTAAAATCAGAGTAGTAAGGATAGGGCTAAATCCTCATCGAACTTAGGTTGAGGATCCAATTCCCCAAAGCTTTGATTTGACCTACATGGAGTAGTAAGGATAAGGCATAAATTCTCATCTCGCTTAGGTTGAGAATCTGATTCCCCAAGGCTCTTATGTCTCATTTCATAGTAAAGTTTGGATTGTAAGGATCGTACTACATGTCCCTAGCTAGGATGGGTAGTCATCCCCAAGGTCCAAGAAGTAAAAAAAAAAATATAAAATAAAATAAAATAATAAATAAATTTTTCCCATCTCATCTTTATTTTGGATTGTAAGGATCGTACTACTTGTCCTCTGCAAAGGATGGGTAGTCATCCCCAAGGTCCAAAGAAATGAAGATAAGTTTTGGATTGTGGGGTTAGATATGCCCATGCATGGCATCATGTCTTGCCTAAAAACAAGACCACTGATTGTCTAGAGGGTTAGACTAGCATGACCATTTCTTCCATAATTGGTTTAATTATTTTGCTTAAAGTGAGGTAATGAATTCTAAATCAGAATAGTAAGGATAGGGTTAAACTCTCATCTCGGTTGGTTGGGAGTCTGATTCCCCAAAGTTCTGATTTCACTTTCACTTGCACATGGGTTCAAGATAGTAGGGACTCATAACCAACTTTGGGATATATAATAAAGCAATTCATATAGTTGATCCTAAGAGGGTTTGGCAATCTTGAATGCTTGTACATAATAATAGAAGAATGACCATGCATTTTATGAAAGCAAAATCTCCTAGCACATTCATTAGGATACACAAATCATTCACCATCCCACATATGCATTCATGCAAAACTGATAATGGAGTGTGGATCAATTTCAAATGATAGGGAAAGAAACACATTGCACACACCGAAGTCGATGCCTAGCGATTCCGATGTTTCATGTATTTCTGATCTATTGGCATTCTTTGGATATTTGTTGACGCTTGTGTTAAAGTTTTGAAGTGTGTTTTCAGGTTTTCTTTTTGGGTTCTCATCGAAATGCTCAGGAGCATTTCCCAACAGAGTCGCCATTTGTTGTGACTGTTTCACAACTAGCCCCAAAGCTTGGGGACCCACATTTTTTTTGATAAATTTTGGTGTGGTTTTTGTCTTTTTCTTTTTTTTATAGGTTTATTAAAGTGTTTATAATTCAAACATTAACTTTTGGGTTAATTCATGTTTAAAAAAATAAATAAATAAATAAAACAAAAAAAAAGAAAAAAGAAAGGATAAATAAAAATAATATATATATATATATATATATATATATATATATATATATATATATATATAAACAAATGAACATAAAATAAAAACAAAAAAAAATATAATAATAAAAATAAAAAGGGATAAGATATTATATATATATATATATCTTATATTTTTCATGGTGGCCACGTATAGCTCTTAAAGCTTTTAAAGCACCTTTTATTAGCTTTAAGTAGTATGTAGTGGTAGGTTTGTTTTTTAGCTTTTTTGTTTTTTTTTTTTAAGTTTTAATCTTTAATTTTTTCATGTTAGTTAAGTGAAATTTAGTTTTTGTTTTTTCTAACGTGTTCTTTTTCTTTTTGCAGGGTATTGCGTAGGAAACGAAAGGGCCAGGAGAAAAGAAGCGCACGACATGGAGAACGCCAAGCGAATGGAATTTTAAACGAAACGGAGAGCTGCGAATAGCATTGGAAATGAAATGAAGAGTTGGAAAACCAATGAAAGGGCATATTGAATATTTTTTTTTTAAATAGGCCATACAAACACAAAAGGAAAAACAGAGACGGAAAAGGGACGGAAATGGTGGCATGGCCAAATGGGAACTTTGGGCATGGCCACATTTGTAAAGCAGGGATTTTAATTGGAATGTGAAAGCTTTTATTCAGAAATTTCAGGCCTTGTTAGCAAGAAAGAATGAGAAATTTTCTGCATGCTTAATTTTAATTGTTTTATTTTTCCCCTTTCAGATTTCAGACTTGTATGTGAAATTGATGCCATTATTTTGGGTTGTTTCATGTGAATGTCTGCAATCTGGAAATTATTTAAAACCCTAGGAACCAGCACCTAGTTTACTTTGATTGTGTTTATTTTGCGGGTCAAATAAGCTAGGTTGCATGTACTGAAACTCTCACGTATTCGGTTTTGTAGGACGGGGTGCTATCAAACTGAAGGAGCTTTTGCATTGCTTGCATTTTCAGCAATTATTTTGATGCAAACTTTAATTTTCTGTTTCCAAAAATTTTAATTTCAGAATTTTTTCCTATTTTCAGGCATTAAAATAAACATTAAAAAAATTTCAAAATCTAAAACTGATTTCACCATTGCGGAGATTATAATTCAGACTTCAAATACGCACTTTGAAATTTCATTTTCGGACTTGTTTAGTATTTTTAAAAATTCATCGAAGTTGCTATTTTGCTACAGATTTTAAAAATCCGAAAATAGAAATTTTCCATTTTAAGGTCAAATTTCATTTTTCCAGTTTTGTTTTGCATTCATGAGCCTATGATGACATTCCCTTCATGGAAATTCCAATTTCATTGAAGGGGTTATGTTTTACGACATTTTCACAAATTTCCATTTTGGGCCTAAAATTACCTTTTTTCATAAAAATTCCAATTTTACGAAAGAGGGATAATTTGAGTACTACATTGAAGGTCTTTTCCTTAAAGCACTTAATTGTTCATCTTGATGAAAATCTGATTTCATTTAAGAGGGATAAGTTAAAGTGACATTTTGAAGCTACATTTGGAGACCCTATTCATCATTGAGGATTTAATGCAAGATAAAATCTATCCTAAAACCATCAAGATAAAAGGAATTAAAGCATTACATCGTGGTCATATGAGGGCCAACTCACATTTACTTTATCAGGGTTCAATGAACAATCACTAAAGTTTCATGGTAAAATAAACCAACAGTGCCCCTTGTTTTCAGTTACTTGCAATCACTAAGGTGTTCCAAGCATTTAAATTGAATATCTTTATTTGATGCACATATGCAAATGCTAATATAACAAGAACCTTGGAGAAGTTGTTTGTTTAACTTCTTTGCAAGAGGGGATTTTGGAACCCAAATCCTATCGGAGAGTGTGCTTTCACAATTGGGTGAAAACACCACTCAACACATTGAAATCAATAACCAATATATCTTCTTCTATGATAGAAGCATTGAAATCAATAGCCAATATGTCTTTTACAACAAAATATTGAAATCATTTACTAGTGTTTCATTGTGCTCCCATTAACCATTTCAAAATAGAGGACCAAACTACTTCCAAACTCTCAGAGGGTTCATCCATGCTCGAAACTCTATCTAACGCTACTACATTCTAGAGTAACCCAACGTACACAAAAACCACAATGGATTTTCTCAACATCACAAACATAAACTCGACTCCTATGCATAATCTTCCTAACTTCCACATGGAGAACAACTTAACTCCCATTGTAGGTATGGCTCTTGGTAACACAACTTCCCTCTATTGATGCTCTAATCGAGCAACCTCCAGAGGCTACATAACTTCTATATATTACAAAGGGATTCACAACAGAGTGAGTTACACAGTTTTACCTACACAGTCGACTACGGTTTTGCATAGTTTACTACACAATTAGAAACTAGATAAGGAATGACATTGCAGTTTATACTTATACTATTGTTTATAATAACACCATTAAAATAAATATCAAAAGGAATATCCATATTTCTCATTCAAATAATCTAATTAGACAAACCAATAATTTCTATCTTCGATGTCAAAGAGCAAACTCATAACCAAGAATAATATCAATCTATATTCTAAAACACACCAACGATATTTTTAGACATTCAATATGAAGAAAACCATTCATCTCACAAACCAGTACAAGAATAGAACTATGCTACCTGGCTCTTCATATTTGACTATTCTAGCTGAGATCATCCTCTTGCGTTCTCTACTTTACCCTTCCTTGTTTTTCATTTCAACCCCCCTTTTCCAAAAACTTTCATCCCTTTACTTTATCCCCTCTTACCAACTTTTCTTGACCACCTCCTAGAAGCACGAACATAACTGTAATTCACTTGACAATGGTAGGCAACAACCCAGATATCATATCCAAAGTGCAACAAATATTTCAATGAAGAACTTGAGTTTAACTATCCAATGGCCAGAGGGTGAATTCCATACTTGAGTTCAACAATATTTCTAATCATTATACTTTTAATAATTCAAGAAGGTTTCAAGCATCTTCAAAAATCATTTTATTAAAAGTATGTCAAACAAGAAGTAGAGCAGGGATAAGAATAAATTCCTTAATTATGCTAATCATAACCAACCAACATCAATAAAACAACCATAATGGATTTCCAAGACAACATTTCAATCATCAATTAACATTCCATCGACTCTTTTATTTTCTTCAACAACCTCACTGTCGATGGTTAGTTTCACAAGCAAACATATATGCAACTATATGAGAGGAAAGTTTTTCTTCCTCGGAGTTGTCTTATTTAAGAGCTATCATCATTTCCCTTAAGCATCCCCTTCCCAGTGGTTGATTTCCTTCTTCCACTTGTGTGAACATCTATTCCTGCAATCATTCAATTCTATTAGTAGCATCATATCCTTTCATAGGTTCACATATATTTTACAGAGGTAAGCATGAATAACCATTCAACACCAAAATATATCATCTTTTCTTTTAGACCATATTTCTTTAGAAAATAATACATTAAGAAATAATCATTCATTCCATCGAAGATATTTCACAATTTCCACAAGGTACATGCATTGCAATTTAAATCATTAAATAGACAATCATCAATATTAGTCCAAAACATCTAGCTAGTATGAATCTAACCAAAATAAAAGAAGTTTGCCAAGGGAGGGTCATGACATCCTCCCCCCTTAGGCTCACATAGTCCTCTATGTCTTTACTAGTTATTTCAAACAAAGACATGATTGACAATTACATATTGTTTTCAAATAGAAATGGAAAGTGTTTTTGCATATTCGTTAATTTTACCAAGTAGCATTTATTTTAGTGTAATGGTCCCACTAAAATTTGCACTGCTCCAAAATTTCTTTCCTCATCAATTTAGATTGGAATTCAAGGATTCTTACTAGTTATACCTCTATAGCCTCTAGGTTTATCATCTGCAAATTAGAAAAATCCTACACATACTCAGGGTTAGCAACATATATTTTAAGCAAAGAGATATAAAAAGTGTTATAAATCTTAGATAGATTAAGTGGTAAGGCAAGTCGATATGCTACAAGACTAATCTTCTCTTAGAGTTCAAAGGGTCTGATAAAGTGAGGATATAACTTTGTGGATTTGATCACACTCGTCCTTGGATTCATCCTCAGGAACACTATATCACCCACAAACAACTCTTTTGGTGATATCTTAATATTGACATAGCTTTTCTTATGGTCTATTGCTTCCTTCAGCTTCTCTCTAATCACCTTCAACTGTTGTTCCATTTCCTTGTTAGGTTCGAGCACAATCCAATCTTCTAGATTATCCCATGACAATGGTGTTCTGCACCTTCTACCATATAGAGCTTCAAATGGAGCCATTCCTATGGTTGAATGGTGACCATATATTGTAGGAAAATTCTATCAGATGCAATTATTCCTCCCAACGGGTCTTCTGGTCCATACAGTACATGCGAAGCATGTCCTCCAACACTTGATTCACTGTTTTAGTTTGCCCATAAGTTTTTGGATGATAAGAAGAACTGATGTTCAATCTAGTATCAATAGAACAATGTAAAGATTACCAAAAATCATATGTGAATTTTGGGTCTTGATCTAATATGATTACCTCCAAAAAACCATGAAGCTAAAAATTATCCTTGGCAAATCTATTAGCTACAACCACGACATCATCCTTGGTGTTTTTGGGTATAAAGTGTGCAACCTTGGTCCATCTATCGACCACTACTAGGATTATGTCATGATGAAACTTGTTCTTAGGCAGCCCTACTATGAAATCCATTGAAATCACTTACCATTTTTGCATAGGCACATCATGCGAATACAAAAAACTAGCAGGATGTTGGTGTTCTACTTTTACCTTTTGGCACTCGAGGCATTGAGCGACAAATTTAGTTATGTATCTCTTAATTCCTAGCCAGAATAATATATTTTTCATATTATACCTCATATTTGATCCTCCTATATGAGAAAAATATGGATATTTGTGTGCTTCATTCATAATCATCCTCTACAAATTTCCATTTTCAAGAATTACTACCCTGTTATTAAAACATAAGAATTCACCCTTGATGCCAAAGTCATTATTTTCATCAGGATTCCTTTCCATCCTTTCCCAAATTTGGTTATAGTATGTATCTTGATATTACATTTCCTTGACTTTTTCCATCAAGTCGACATAAATGCGAGATAAAATTACAATGTCTTCATCAGTGACTTTATTTACCTTTCTCTTAGTATTAATATACTCAATGCCAAAATCATATTCTATTAGGAATTCCATCCAAATTATTTGCCTAGCATTGAGTAAAGGTTAAGTAAATATATATTGTAGACTCTAATGATCTATTTTTATCTCAAAGGGTCTCCTGACCAGATAATGTCACCAATTTTTTTAGAGTAAAAACTAGGGTTGTTAGCTCTAAGTCATGGGTTGCATAATTAACTTCATGTATTTTTAGTTTTTTAGATCCATACGCTACTACTAATTTCTATGAGAGAACTCCTACCAAACCTTCCAATGATGCATCCGTAAAAAATGGTAAACTTCCCTAAAGATCAAGTACTTGTAGTATAGAAGGTGTGGTAAGCTTTTGCTTTAGCAACCCAAAGTCTTCCTCACATTTCTCTGTCCACTTGAATTCCTTCTATTTTCTTTGAAGGTTGGTTATTGGTGAGGTGATATTGGCATAGTCCCTCACATAATGCCTATAGTATCCAGTTAAACCCATGAAACTACAAAATTCTATCACATTTATAGGTGGTGGCCAATTCAAAATAGCTTCTACTTTCTTAGGATCCACTATGATCCCTTCAATCAAAACAATGTATCCTAAGTATTGCACTTCTAACACATAAAATTCACACTTGGATAGGTTCCCATACAACTAATTTTTCCTTAGTAATTCTAGCACAATCCAGAGGTGCTCATCATAATCCAATTTATTTCTAGAATATATCAAGATATCATCCAAAAATACCAGTATAAATCTATCCAAGTACTTTCCAAAGATACTATTCATCGAATTCATAAATGTTGCTAGAGAATTTATTAAACCAAAAGGTAATACAACAAACTCATAATCCTTAATTAGTTTTAAAGGCTATCTTATTTGGTATCCTCCTCATGAATCCTCAACTGGTGGTATCCTAAATTCAAATCAATCTTAAAAAATATTATGGCATCTTGGAGTTGATAGAAGAGATCTTCGATTCTTGGTAGAGGGTATAAATTTTTGATGGTTGCCTTGTTTAATATTCTATAATCTATGTATTGTCTCAAGGAACCATCCTTATTTACAAACAACACCGATGCACCCCAAGGTGATACACTTTGTTTAATCAACCCTTTCTATAGTAACCCATGCAATTGCACCTTCAACTCTTTCATTTATATGGTATTCATTCTATAAGGAGATCTATGTATTGGTTCTATTTTATATTGAAGATCAATGGTAAAATAAAACTCTCATTTAGGGTGTAGTCCAAGTAAGTCTTCTTGAAATATACCCTTAAAATCTTGAAGAATTGGGTGTTTATAAAACACCTCCTCCTTATTTTCTTTATCAATTTCATTTATTTTAACAACATAGACCATTCCACCTTTATTTATGGCCTTCTTAAGTTGCATTACCGATAGTATTTGGGGTTGAAAATCCCCCTGAAGACTAAACATTCTATGCACAATACCCCTATCATATGTGTACTCAATCCATCTATCCTAAAAGTTGAGTTCTACCTTATACACTTGCAACCAATCCATTCGTAGGATTATGTCAAGAACATGCAAGTGCACTACATACAAACATCCTATTGTTACTCCACTAGGCAAGGTGATTTTTACCATAGGGTAACATTGATTAATGGAGTAGGTTTGTCCTAAACCATACTTGACCTACCACCCATGAGCCAAGATTCTACGCCTTTATAAAATATCTTGAGCTACACTAGTGGAAATAAAACTATCCGTAGCACCACTATCAATCAAGATTTTAACATTCCTACCAAAATTATTACTTTTAATCACTAGTGGTGTTGCTTGACCATCAAAATTTTGGTTTCTTGTGGCTATATAGATCTTGTGCACAGGTTTTCTAGGTGTAGTTTCTTTGTACATGGGTTTCTTCACTTTATATATCATCTCTATTTTCCACGGATAATTAAAAGCATAATACGGTCCTCTACAAAGATAACATCCTTCTTTCGGCCCTGGATATTCTTTCTACTTTTATCCCTCCTCTAATTTTACTATAGATGAAGAATTAGCCTATCCCTATAACTTTCTATTGTTACCCTTGTTGCTATTTCAATTCTTCCCTTGGAACATTCTCCTAAACTTCCTTTTCTTCCTATCATTTCCTTGGTGTTGATGAGATAATTTCTTGCTTGCCTATTTCTCTTTCCATTTCATAAAACATACAGTATTTCTCTTTCTTAGTTCCTCTCTACCCTCTTCATATAATATTTTGTAATCAAATAAGGGTCTGAGATATGTTTCCACTTTCTTGGCTAAATTGTAAGCCTTTTGTAGGGTTCTAGGTTCTTGTATATCCACTTCCTATCCTATTCTAGTATTCGCTCCTAGAATAAACTTATAGATCCTCATTTTATCATTATATGTAGGCACATACTTCATCAATTTAACAAATATTTGACAATACTTTTCTATTGTCCTAGCTCCTTGGTGAATTCTAGTGAATTCCTAAAATTTTTAGGTATAAAAGTGTTTTTTGAGGAATCTATCTTTGAAGGCATTTACAAAATCTACCCATTTCAAGTCAACTACCGCCTCAAGATCCAGTTCATCACTATATGCTTCCCACCAAGATAAACCATCACCTTGTAGATGCAATGTGGCATATGATTTTTGAGTGCCTAAGGAGAAGTTCTTCATGTTGCAATATGTTTCAATTTATTTCAACTAAGCCTAAGCCTTGTCTCCATATTCCTCTCCATTAAATTTAGAATATTTCAAATGTTTCATTTCCCTATCCAAATCAATATCTAATCTAATCCTAGATTGTGTTGGTAATTTTGGGTACTTTGGGTACATTGCCTTTGCTCAAGTGTATAAGTTGTCATTGATGTCAAGAAGCTCTTGAAGGAATTTGATTTGATGTCAAATAATTTGTTTTGATGAAGGTTATGGCATGACAGTTTCAAAGGTCTTTTGTAAACCCCAAGTTGGCAGGTTTAAAGATTATAGGTGGATGCATTAGTTTAATGCATTTGGGTCTAGGAGGAAGTATTTATTTAAATAATTAAAAACCTTGTTAAGGTTCCCTTTAATTATTTTTAAATAAATATTAAATTATTGTTTGCAATGGGTTATCCTAACCCATGGCGCTATGTTTTAAGATTGTGGGCACTATCCAAGACCTCCACCGACGTGTTAAACTCCTCGCCGACGTCAAGAGCTTATGGTAAAAATGCATATAAATCTCCCTCGATGAAAATCAAGAATTATCCCATCTGCATTTTGAAAAGAGTTGCTCGCTATGAATTTGTGATCTACTGTTCGACTGTGTCTTCACTATTTTCATGAATCTGTTGTTCATTTTTTTGTACTTGTTGTTTGTCGTAAATCCTTTGTAAGGTTTTTGTCTTCATGTTCACGTCAGAAGAAAGGGAGGCACTATTGTTTTATTTAATCCCTGGCACAAAAGGAACAAGGCTAACAGCATGAGGTTTAAACCTCATCGGGCACATTTTATGCACCGATAGCGGCTAGGCTGTTGGCGCACTACTCGAACGGGAGGTTTCGCATTCGAATAACACAAAAGGGTTTTTCATCGTGAAGTGGACGCAGCGGGTGGTGTTAGAATTCGTGCGCAATTTCTCCATAGTGCGATTTTTGATGTTGGCCAAGGTATTTTCGAAATTAATTTTTGCTAAGTGTATTTTGCGGATGGAGGAAGTTTATTAGAGGGAAAAAAAACTTAGGAGTTATAAGGAGTTTAAAGCTTGTTTTATTTTGATAAAAGATTCTTTTGAAGGTGTTGTTTGAAATATCTTATTGCATTCTTATGAGAGATAAATTTTATTTTTGATAAGACTATAAGGAAGAAATAAGGTGTATAAGGGATAAATTTTTCTTGTAATGTTGAGAGTTCTTTTGGTTGATTATGGAAATGAAAGCATGATGTTTTAAGGTTAAAATTGCTTCTTGTGTGAATTTGTGAAACCTTAAGTGGGCAGTTTTGAGATTGACATTTGCTTTCATTAAATTGGTAATAATCAAGCTATTTTTTACTTGGTTAAAGTGTTGGGCTTACTCCTTTGTTGATGATTTGAAAAGTTGTTTTGTGCTATTGTGATTTGAGTTGGTGGATGCTTTTTGTTCAAAAAATATTGGAGAGAAAAGGAGTTCTACTTGTTTCCTTTTCTAATGTTGATTGTGAAATGCTTCAAGGTTGTGTTTTGAGTTGAATGATGTTGATTGAACCTTGTTTGATGAGCATTGTTGTTGAAGCCCTAATTGATGGTGAAAAGAACATGAGTATCATTGTTATGTGATTCTTTGCATAGTTGGCAATTTTTGGGGTTTCATTTTCTTGAAAGAAAGCATTCTATCCTATCCATTTTAGATATTGAGTTGAGTTTTCAGATTTGAGATTGAGTTTGAGCTGAGTTGATTTGAGTTGAGTTTTAAGATTGAGAGTTGAGTATAGAACATATTGAGTCTCTAACAATTCTCTTTATGCTTCTATGAGTTTGACAAATCACATTGGGTCTCTAACAATTCACCTTGTGATTTCCTACTAAGAAAGGTTTTTTTTGGTGAGCTTGCTGAGTTTTTGGACAAGTTTCGGTGGGGACTTGTGAGCAGTTTTGGACAGGTTTCGGTGGGGACTTGTGAGCAGATTTGGATAGGTCATAGCAGAGGAATTGTGAGCTAAGATTGATAGTTCTATCAGAGAACTTGAGGACATAGGTGCACTAGTTATTTGAGAAGAACCTGAGGACAAATTTGGCAAGTATTTGAGAAGGCTTGTGTGTAGAGGATTGATTTGTTCAAGTGTTGGATAGATCTGACAAACAGAGGAAGACTTGTACTAGACTAACTGACTGTATTTGGTACAGGTTGGTGAGCTGCTATGGATGTGATCATAGAAGGCAGAGGTATCTTAGGCTAAGCATTGAGGACAGGAGGTCTTCGGTGGAAAGGAGTTCCACGTGCTAGCAAGAGGTAGAGGCAGTTGATCTTCTGAGGGATCATTTCCAGAGCAGAGGGGAAGGTATCTCATTTGAGCAGAGGCTCATAAATTTTTATTTGGGGAAGGTATCTCCTTTGGGCCGAGGCTCATAAACATTGTAATTGGGAAGGATTCCCAAAGAACTTTGAGATAACTTTTAGAGAAAAGTTTTGTGGACGTAGCCTAGCCATTTTGGGTGAACCACGTTAAAATTGGTGTCACTTTGTGGATGATACTGTGCATTGCTTTGATATTGCTTTGGGTATATTGCTTTACTATTTTTAAGTATAAAGGAAAAAGTAAAAAGAGGTCTTATATTTTTCACCCACCCCCTCTCAGTATAAGCTTGTGTTCTTCAATTGGTATCAGAGCCGGTGCCTTCAGAAAGTTTAACAGCTTGAAGGAAAATCTAGTAAAGAACACAATGGATCATTCAAGTGGCAATGCAACACCTATTCTTGATGGGTCAGATTTTGGTCTTTGGAGTGCAAGGATGAAGGTTCATATAATGGCACTTGGGAATGAGGTTTGGGAAGTGATTGAAGATGAGTACACTATTCTTGAACATGGTCCTAATACTAAAGAAGAAAGGCTCCTACATCACAGCAATTCAAAAGCAATGAATGCAATCCTGAAAGGCTTATAGAAAGTAGATCTCACCAAAGTGATTCACTGTAAGACAGCTAGTGAAATGTGGAAACAGTTGAAGGTGGTTCATACAGGTGATACAAATGTCAGAAAAGCCAAGTTGAGACACTTCAAAGGTATGTTTGAACAACTCAAGATGAATGATGATGAAAATATTAGTGACTACATACTTCGTATGGATGAGGTTGTTAACTCCATGAAAGACTTAGGTCTTGAGCTTGCTGAAAATGATGTTTGTGATAAGATTTTAAGATCTCTTCCTAATAGATTTAGTGAAAATATTTCTTCTATTGAGGAAGCTAAAGATTTGGATAAGTTGAAAAAGGATGAGCTCCATAGTATACTTGCAACATTTGAGTTGAGAACTCAAGTGAAGGTTGATGTCAAGAAAGAGGCAGCTTTCAAGGCTACCAATAAATCCAAGGGTAAACAACTTCAAGATAGTGATGAGTCTTCTAGTAATAAAGAGGCATATTACAGCAAGAAAGGCAAGTTCTCTAGAAAGCACAAAAGTATGAAAAATATAAGATGTTTCAATTGTGGAAAGTTTGGTCATTATGTTACCTGATCGTCATTGTTCCCAAGAATGAAAGTGATGAAGATAAACATTATTCTAAGAGCAAGGATTTTGAAAAGCACAAGCATCATAGGAAGAACAAAGATGAGCACAACAATCAAGGAAAGAGGTATTCTCACAAGCACAAGAAGAGTTTCTACCTAGACAAAGCAAGTAAGTGTTCTAGTAGTGATAGTGAAAGTTCTTCAAGTGATAATGAAAATGAGATGTTCATATCAGAAAAAGAGGAAGAACCGAAACATAGATTCATTATCATGAAATGTCTTAGATGTGGAAATTTTGGTCACCTTGAGGATGATTGCACAAATAATGATCTGGTTTCTAGTATGTATGAGGTTGCCTTAGAAAACTATAAGGAAGATGCATGTATGGTTTTTGAAAAGGGTAGCACCTCTAGTGATAAGAAATCTGAAAAAGGCTTTGATGATTCAAAAAGCAAACAAATAAAGGAAGATATAGAGGAATGTGAAGTAGATATTGAAGGTGAACTTATTAGTGCTCTTAGTGCTTTGAAAAAGGAAAGAAAGAAGAATGCTAGACTCAAGGATAAGTTAGATGAATGTTGTATGGAGAGAGATGATCTTATAGAAAGTCTTGACTTCTCTATAGCTAAGACACAAGAACTCAAGGATGAGTTAGAGTCTAAGGTTCTTGAGTATAGTGAGTTAGAATAGAAAATGGCTTCTTTGAAAGAGGAAACTAAAGAGTACAAGGATAAGCTTTACAGGTTTCAAGATAGCTCCAAAAAGGTTAAGTCACTCATCAAAGGTCAAAGAAAGACAACAAATAAAACAGGCCTTGGTTTTGTTAAGCCACACAAGGAACAAGTTGGAGAGTCTAGTAAGAGACTCCAAAAGGAAGAGAGTTCTAATGAGGAAAGTATTTCAGAAAAGGAGTCCTTGAATGATAGATGCATAGAAACAAAAAACATAATTCAGAATGAGAAGAAGTTTTCAGAACCTAAGAGGTCAAATAAAGGAAAGTTTCAAGGTAGATGTTTTTCTTGTCACAGGTTTGGTCACATGGCTTCACATTACATGGCTCAAGTGAAGAAGGTAAATGACAATTTCAGAAGTGATAGTTTCTTTCAAGGGTATTGCTACTCTTGTCAATAGTTTGGGCACAAGGCAGTTTATTGCAAGGCAAATAATAGGAACAGGTTTGATCAGAATAGGTTTGGTCATAATAGGTTTGGTCAGAACAGGTTTGGTCAGACCAGGTTTGGTCGAAACGAGTTTGGCCGAAACGGGTTTGGTCAAAACAAGTTTGGTCAGAACAGGTTTGGTCAAAATTGGTGGATTCAAATATCAGGTTTACCTCAGAGAAACAACATCGTCAAGTGTTTCAAGTGCAACAATGAAGGTCACATAATTAGACAGTGTAGAGATGAAATTCCAGAATACAGGAATAGGAACAGTGGCATGATCAAGTCCAAGGATCAAGGCATGGAAAATAATAGGGATGAGAACAAGAACAAGAATAGTGACAAGAATAGGAATATGGACATAGAGTTCAAGAGAAGGCCTGACAAGGAAGTTATAGACACTGATGATGATCAATGCCTAGTGGGAGTTTTACTCCCACCCTAGAATTAATCACCTCATCAGGAGGTGGGGGAGGGACTAAGCTAAGAGGCTCATTCTTAGTGCCGAGCCCCAAAGGTGACCCTTTGCCATTGATGACAAAGGGGGAGAGATATGAGTAAGGGGAGAGCTTCAAGTCAGGGAGAGCAAAACTTCAAAGGAAGATTCTCAGTTGTGGGCACAATTGATTAGTTGTTAGCATAGTTGGTTTTAGTTTTGGCTCTTGAGAAGTGTTTTCAGTAAAGGTTTGCCATCAATGACAAAGGGGGAGATTTTTGGCAATGTTGGGTACTTTGGGTACATTGCCTTTGATCAAGTGTATAAGTTGTCATTGATGTCAAGAAGCTCTTGAAGGAATTTGATTTGATGTCAAATAATTTGTTTTGATGAAGGTTACGACATGACAGTTTTAGGTCTTTTGTAAACCCCAAGTTGGCAAGTTTAAATATTACAGGTGGATGCATTAGTTTAATGCATTTGGGTCCAGGAGGAAGTATTTATTTAAATAATTAAAAACCTTGTTAAGGTTCCCTTTGATTATTTTTAAATAAATATTAAATTATTGTTTGCAATGGGTTATCCTAACCCATGGCGCTATGTTTTAAGATTGTGGGCGCTAGCCAAGACCTCTATCGACGTGTTAAACTCCTCGCCGATGTCAAGAGCTTATGGTAAAAATGCATATAAATCTCCCTCGATGAAAATCAAGAATTATCCCATCCACATTTTGAAAAGAGTTTCTTGCTATGAATTCATGATCTACTGTTTGACTGTGTCTTCACCGTTTTCGTGAATCTGCTATTCATTTTTTTGTACTCATCGTTTGTTGTAAATCTACCGTAAGGTTTTTGTCTTCATGTTCACGTTAGAAGAAAGGGAGGCACTATTGTTTTATTTAATCCCTGGCGTAGAAGGAACAAGGCTAACAGCGTGAGGTTTAAACCTCACTAGGCGCCTTTGGCGCACAGGTAGCGGCTAGGCTGTTGGCGTGCTACCCGAACGGGAGGTTATGCATTTGAATAACATGAAAGGGTTTTTCATCGTGAAGTGGACGCAGCGGGTGGTGTTAGAATTCGTGCGCAATTTCTCCATAGCATGATTTTTGATGTTGGCCAAGGTATTTTCGAAATTAATTTTTGCTAAGTGTATTTTGTGGATGGAGAAGTTTATTAGAGGGAAAAACAGCTTAGGAGTTATAAGGAGTTTAAAGCTTGTTTTATTTTGATAAAATATTCTTTTGAAGGTGTTGTTTGAAATATCTTATTGCATTCTTATGAGAGATAAATTTTATTTTTGATAAGACTATAAGGGAGAAATAAGGTGTATAAGGGATAAATTTTTCTTGTAATGTTGAGAGTGCTTTTGGTTGATTATGGAAATGAAAGCATGATGTTTTAAGGTTAAAATTGCTTCTTGTGTGAAGTTGTGAAACCTTAAGTGGGCAATTTTGAGATTGACATTTTCTTTCATTAAATTGGTAATAATCAAGCTATTCTTTACTTGGTTAAAGTGTTGGGCTTACTCCTTTGTTGATGATTTGAAAAGTTGTGTTGTGCTATTGTGATTTAAGTTGGTGGATGCTTTTTGTTCAAACAATATTGGAGAGAAAAGGAGTTCTACTTGTTTCCTTTTCTAATGTTGATTGTGAAATGCTTCAAGGTTGTGTTTTGAGCTGAATGGTGTTGATTGAACCTTGTTTGATGAGCATTGTTGTTGAAGCCCTAATTGATGGTGAAAAGAACATGAGTATCATTGTTATGTGATTCTTTGCATAGTGGGCAATTTTTGGGGTTTCATGTTCTTGAAAGAAAGCATTTTATCCTATCCATTTTAGATATTGAGTTGAGTTTTCATATTTGAGATTGAGTTTGAGCTGAGTTGATTTGAGTTGAGTTTTGAGATTGGGAGTTGAGTATAGAACATATTGAGTCTCTAAAAATTCTCTTTATGCTTCTATGAGTTTGAAAAATCACATTGGGTCTCTAAAAATTCACCTTGTGATTTCCTACTAAGAAAGTTTTTTTTTGGTGAGCTTGCTAAGTTTTTGGATAGGTTCCGATGGGGAATTGTGAGCAGTTTTGGACAGGTTCTAGTGGGGACTTGTGAGCAGATTTGGACAGGTTATAGCAGAGGACTTGTGAGCTAAGTTTGATAGTTCTATCAGAGAACTTGAGGACAGAGGTGCACTAGTTCTTTGAGAAGAACCTAAGGATAGATTTGGCAAGTCTTTGAGAAGGCTTGTGTGCAGAGGATTGATTTGTTCAAGTGTTGGACAGATCCGACAGACAGAGAAAGACTTGTACTAGATCGACTGACTATGTTTGGTACAGGTTGTTGAGCTACTGTGGACATGATCATAGAAGGCAGAGGTCTCTTAGGCTAAGCATTGAGGACAAGAGGTCTTCGGTGGAAAGGAGTTCCACGTGCTGGCAAGAGGTAGAGGTAGTTGATATTCTGAGGGATCATTTCTAGAGCAGAGGGGAAGGTATCTCCTTTGAGAAGAGGCTCATAAATTTTGATTGGGGGAAGGTATCTCCTTTGGGCCGAGGCTCATAAACATTGTAATTGGGAAGGATTTCCAAAGAACTTTGAGATAACTTTTAGAGAAAATTTTTGTGGACGTAGCCCAGCCATTTTGGGTGAACCACGTTAAAATTGGTGTCACTTTGTGGATGATATTGTGCATTGCTTTGATATTGCTTTGGGTATATTGCTTTACTATTTTGAAGTATAAAGGAAAAAGTAAAAAGAGGTCTTATACTGTTCACCCCCCCTTTCAGTATAAGCTTGTGTTCTTCAGATTGTTGTGCCTTAGTAAAGTTTATTTGGTTGAGTCACTCTAGGGTTATCCATCAGTGCTTCTCAACTCAACATGGCTTCCAACAACTATTTTTGGGTTTCTACCTGTTCTCAAAGTAGAGCCAGTGTCTCTGTAAGATTCTCACTACTAGGATTTTATCTCTCACTACTAGGGTTCCCTAAAACCACTTATGGATTTCCATTTTCCACATTCATCTATCTATTCTACCTTGGTGATGGGTAAGCACCTCCTCTTCTTCTCTTTGGTGGTATTATCCCTATCCACACATAAAAGAGGTAGTAAGAATTCATTAGCAATTAGTCCCTCAAATTGCTCCTCTTACTAATTATCATTTATCCTATTATTTCAAGCAATTTAGTAGTTTAACTTCTAATAGGTATTCTATTGCTAGGGTTCAATTCATACCTAAGTATGCTTTCTATTACATAACAAAACTATTTCCTACGTAGTGAACCTATCCCACTACGAACCATGCTCTGATACCAAATGTCATCACCTAATTTCCTAACCCATTTTTTTAGCTCACATAAGATATCTAAACCTCTCCTTTGATCACCTATCTCCACAACTTACATAGGTCTTTCTTGCAAGTGTGCTAGGCCCTCTTAGGCTCACCCATCCTCACAACTTACATAGGTCTTTCTTGTAAGTGTGCTAGGTGCAATCCAAACTATCCTTCTCCCTACAAGGAGCTAGTTTGCTAACTTGGTCTTACTATCCTTTTCAGTCCATTGAAAAGAATAGATTATTCCATGACCACTCAAATCCATTAGAGTAGTCTCATCAAGTATTTAGAGGTTTGACCATTATCACATCAATTGGATGAATGGTCATTTAGGTACGGTAATTCCTTTGATCAAAGGTGGAAGTCTACGTATTACAATATTTTCTTAGATAAAGTCTACCTCCATTTATCCCTTTGGGTACTATTATCAAATCATAATTATTACTAGGGTTAAGATCCTTTTAAACCATCTAATATAATACAAGCCCTTCTATGAGGCTTTTCTATCACACACATACTCATGGAGGTCAACGGAGTTGCTCTAGCTCCACTCTAGATTATTCATACTCACATTTCAATAATAATGCCTATGTTTAGCCTTGACTTCATTCTTAATAAAGAAAAAATAGAAAATTACATAATACTCCTAATTACCAAAGGAACATAAGCCAATTCTAGATACCTCAATTTAATCCAGCATGACTTACTAACTCAATCGTATACTACTTAAGAAATAATTATCTATTGTCATTTATCTCAAGCTAAGCGCACTAGCTACCATCATTAAATACTATGCAATAGAAAGTATCTTACCACCTATAAAATCCATATATGAGTCTATGTACTTGTTAGCTTTTGATGTAATATGCAAAGGGAGATAAAAATCACAAGATGCAAAATAATATGAAAGAAATTAAATATGCTAGATGACTGAGATATGTAATAAACACAAATGATATAAATGAATACAATATAGCTATGGAGGAAGTGAACACTTAATTAATAAAGCTATTGGACTAAAATGCACCCATCACCACTGGATGGTGATCCACATAAAATTGTACTACATATGATAATGCTCTAAGATACTGTATCATCGACTCTCCCTATTCCATATATATCTAACAATGAGATCTTACTTATATAGATAAAATAGGATACTTGGCCAACACTCTATATAGCTATAAAAGGGACACCTTGCTTATTTACAACTTGCACATTGACGCTTGTGAATTTATTACATTGTATGAAGTAACTAGATAACTTCCCCCTAAAGTAATCTATTGTCCTAAGTATGTACCTTGGAAGATACATTTACATAACCCAAATTATGGAATATAATATATTTATAACACCATCCTATATTACATTATTTGGTTATTGAAGATTTTTAGTCTTAAATATGGATCTTCATCTTCTTCATTGACTTTGTACTCTTCCTCTGCATTCTTTGTAACTTTTTCAAGAAAATAGTCAATATTTCTGTAATATGTTACATTTGTTGATAGATATTTCACTTCATAATCCTCTATGGGATCCTCCAGTTCTTTAATTTCTTCTATCCTCTAAACTAGGTGACCTCCCTGATTTCTCTTTTGATATTCCAATTGAGGATAATTGGTTGGTTGCTAAAATTACTATTGATGAGGGTTCCTTTGGTATTATTGTGGTTGAAACTGATTCCATTTATTCATATAATTTCCTTTTTTTTGGGATTGTAGTTGGTACTATAGCCTTTCTTTTTGCATATCTAAAAATACCATGTTTTCCTTCCTCTTGTTGATGTAGCAATATTTTCTTGTGGGTTGTATTTTGATGCCAATGCAGTGTTAGTAATGTCATCTTTCAAGGTGTTTTCTACTTCATATTCTTGAAGTATATTGACCAGGTCATCAAAAGAAGTATCTTTACTTAAGACATGTAAAGGTGATACCAAATTCTTATAGTTGTCTGGAAGTGCTCTCATGGTTACTTGAGTAAGAAGTTCATCCTTGACTATTTCTCCTAAGGTCAACAATTTCCCTTTAATATTTGCTACCTTCCTTATGAACAGTTCTATATTTTCTCCACTATTCATTTTCAATGAGTGAAGCTGAGTTTGGATATGAAGAATAGTTGCCTTATTATTTCCTTTGAATATTTTCTCTAGGTTTGTCCATACATCTGAAGATGTTTTAGTTGAACTGATGTAATGTTGAATCTCATTAGTTATAGCAAGTGTAATTATCATTAGTGCTTTTGAATTCTTTTCTTCAAAATTTAGGATTTCAATTTCACCTGCGGTATGCCTCTGTGTTTTCCCTTTTACAACATCCCAGAGTTTTTCATACACTAAGATTGCTTTAACTTTTTTTTTCCAAGATAAATAATTAGGACCCTTGAGTAGTTGAGATTTTGCTAGGAAGAATTTGTTTGATATTATTTAGATCTTCCTAATATCAAATCTTAGATTTGTAGGCTACCTTATATCTCCCTAGTGGTTTTGGAATATGATATAGTGCTTTTATAAAATAAAGTTCAATTTATTATTAATTTTGTAGAGTCAAAAATCAACTTTTCTAACACCTTATTTATCCTAATTGAACTAAGCACTTTTCCAAATTTTGAATAGGTTTTTAATGTTGGATTCCTTTTGTCCCTTTTTGAGAAATTTAGAGATAAGATAAATATAAATTTCCAACTTTATCAAGAAAAATTTAATAACCTCTTTTTATAACCCTTAGGTTTTAATTTCTAATTTCCAAAGACCTAGTTTGATGTTGTAACCCTTATCACTCCCAAATTTGAAAAATTAGAAAATTGATAATATTTGTAAAATATTAAAGAAATTAATCCAATTCAAATTCCTTATTTATCCTAGGTTGATATGCAAATATTATTTTAATTTGGCAGGTTATCTCCTATAGATTTTGCTTTCTAGAAAACTAAATTTTCTACCTTAGTTTATAACCCTTATATATCCAAACTTTGAAAGCAATAATAAAGTGGGATTTAGACCTTACCTTTTTGATGCAAATCTCCTCAATGTTCGACGCTTCCTACGATTGAGTATAACAATGGTGTTGAATTTCCCTTGGATGCTGGAATAAATGGAGATGCTCATATTTAATGTTGGAATGTAGACATTGCTAAAATAAGGAGGGTTTGACCTCCAAGACTAGGAGCCTTTAATGTTCCTTCTTGCTCCCTTCCACACCATGCTTGATTGGCTTTGACTGTATTTCACTCTACTGTGATCTTTGGACTTCGTACACCTTTTGTTGGAGGAGTAAAATCATCCCTTGTGACACACATCACATCCATTATGTAGGAGCACTCCTCAATTTTATAATATAACTCTTTCTTGTTCAATGCCTATAATCACTATGTAATATTTTCTCACTCGTGTGGGACTTGAGGAGAATAAAAAGTATCACCATGTATGTTTGGGTGTTGAGATTCAAAGGTTCTTGTAATGTATGCACCTTAGAATATTGATGCCAAGTGGTATTCACGTTCTTTGCATGAAGTCCTTCACTATAATACCTTTGAAGGAGATTATTTTAACTCCTTAGGTTCTTTCAAAAACCATTCCTTTGCTTTGCTATGTTTCTTGAGTAGCAATCAAGCATATCTTCTGCATGTGGATTGATGAAGTGCTATGGAGCTTGGATAGCAATTTTGATGCTTCCTTTGGTGGACAATATTCACCAAGTTTGAGGTTTTAGATGATTCAATGCCTCCAATGTATTAATTCTTGTGCATATTTGTAATGTAGATGCTATCCATTTCATGTTGGTAGATGTAGAAGCTTTCACTTGCAGTGTAAATGTTGTTCATCTCAATGTTGGTAGATGTAGACACTTTCTATTACAGTGTAAATGTTATCCATATCACGTTGGTATATGTATATGCCTTTTCTTATAGTGTAGATGATGTCCATATTTGTTGATAGATGTGCACTCTTTTATCTATGTAAATGTAGCTTTGACAATAACATCTTGTGGGCTTTGTTTTGTAGGTTTGTCCATCCAATATGAGCCATTTGAGTGGCTCGTATTGCATGGGATGAAGAGTGCTTTTGTTCAGCCTTTGGCTATATTTTTCATGTAGATATTGTATCTTTTGGGGACACATTCAAATATTCTCTTGGGCTGTATAAAACCAGTTTGAAGTAGTGCAATGAAATGTACTATAGATTGTACATTAACCTCCTTTGATGCACCTTCTTTTGCACTCTTATTTCAAATCTAAAATTATGGTTTTATGGTATATTTTCCTCCTGCAATACAAGGATTTGAAGTTTTATTTCATGAGTAGACACCTTAACCTTTTTGCTTGGACACTATGATTGTAAATCCAATATTAGAAAATAGTAGATAGAAGCTTTTAATTTATGTAATTTTTTTGCATTTTATTTTCTTGCATCCAATATTGTAATTCTTGGGATTTGATGTTAGAAATAGAGTCTATTACATCATTTGGATCATGTACCTTTACCTTGGTACATAGTTAGAATATTAGATTAATTTAGGGGGAAGTTATATAGTTACTTCATGCATTGTAATAAGTGCACAAGTGTCAAAGTGCAAGTTGTATATATGCAAGTTATCCCTTGCACATCTAGGTAAAGTGTTGGCCAAATTTATTTTTTCCTATATAAAGGGCCATAGGTATAGATCATATATAGAGAAAGATCGAGCATCATAGATAGAGATATATAGAGTCAGAGTGACATGATGTAACATTGTAGTGTGATGGGATGTAATATGCTCAATGCCCATTCTTGAGTAGTAGCTCTATTCATGAAATGTTCATTCCTCTATAGCTATTTTGTAAACATATCCATCTTATATATATATATATATATATATATATATATATATATATATATATATATATATATATATTATATAATTTTTTGTCATATTGCAAATTTACTTTATGTCATTTTATTATACATCTTGTGTTTGCTATCTCCATTACATGGTGCATCAAAAGATAACAGTGGTATCAGAGCCACAGTCTCTCCTAGATAGGGAGTCGTTGCTAATAATTTTTGCAAAATAGATGTACATTTAGACCTACCACTTGTAAATTCCATTTAATATCATGAAAATAGCTATGGTAGGTCAATAGGAAAACCACCATTGTCATAGACCCTGAGTTTTTGTCAACGTAATGCACCATTGGATCAGTCATTGTCAAAATACTCAGGAGAGTCTAGGTGGTAGGATTAAGGAGAGCCACAAGATTAGGACTGGAAGAAATATTAGATTTTGGAATATTGATATTGCATATGGTTGGAGTCTTTCCACAGAGTTTCAAGGAACAACTTGTGAATACTAGGACTCAACATTTGATCCACTAGTTTGATGTGAAAACTAGTGAATATCATCAAAGATATCTAGAGAAATTGATCTAAAGTTTCTTTTATTGTAGGGAATTGATTATCAGATGATTGGGACACCTCCTACAATATAAAGCTAGGATATTTCAACTTCATTTCTTAAAATTCAAAGTGCTTTCATAGTGCAAATATTAGTTATTGCAAGAGAAGAATACTACAAAAGAAAATTTTGGAGTAAAATTATGGTGAAGTTGGGAGGTAGGAGATCTCCATTGCTATATTGGAAAATTCACAAGAAGAAAATACCGTAGAAGAATTAAAAGGCAATAGTAGCCTTGATATAGAAGAAAATACCATAGAAGTATTGATCCAAAAGGAAAGGCCATAGAAGCCTTGAAAAGGCCACAAAAGCCTTGGTACTAAAAAACAACACATAAGCCTTGATCATGAAAAAGGCCACAAAAGCCTTGATACTGAAAAAGGCCATAGAAACCTTGATATTGAAGAAGGCTTTATAAGAAAGTATCTAAATCAGAAGTAGATTTCAATACTAATATTTTATTGTAGAAACAAGAAGATTCAGTGAGTTAAGAATTTTTCTACAAGAAGGTTAGGAGAAGTATCTTCTTCAGAATTAATCCAACACCTGAATCAAAAGAGATCATGAGAAAATCTCATTGATGAAGAAGGACTAGGAGAGTCCTACTCAAATACAAAGGTAGAAAAATTAGAGATCCAGGAGAAGATATCACTACCAACACTTCCAAAAGTAGAAGGTTGCATATAAGGTCTCAAGGAATACCAGAAGGAGTTACATAATCAAAGGCCTTGGAGAGGTCTCTATGAGCATCCAATGAAAGGATTAGTGAGCCTTGCTAAAGAATTCATCAAAGGAGTTCCAAGGAGAACTCATTGGAGAAATTAACTATTGGAGATAGTGAAATATTTGTGATAATTATCACCATATGAAAAGTCCAAGAAGAACAATTTATAAAGGAATGCCAAATATCAGAAGACCTCAAGAAATATAGAATCTTGAGAAGCCTACCAATTCTAGGAGACCTAGAGATTGCATCTCATAGCAAGAAGGTACCACTTTAGAATCAAATATCTCTTCACATCTACAACAAAAAGGAGGTGATTACAATAGGAGAACAAGCCACCAAGAATTATAGGTTCATGAAAGGAAGACCATATTTTGGTGAAGATGAAGTTGTTCAAGGTAGCCTACAAAAAGAGCTATAATATGTCATCTGCGATAGTAAATTGGTGATCATAGACACCAAGATATACATCCTCTACAAAAGTGGTGAATAAGGGCTTTAAAAAAAAAGGTAAGCAACTATTGGTGCAAGTAGATTCATTAAGTGGACTACTTATCAGATTTATTTAAGCATATTAACTATATTGAAGTTGCAAAAAGGAGAACTAAATTAGAGTCTTCGAAAATGTGCAAAAGATGGAAATATTCTTTAAGGTTCATTTGCACTTTAGGAGTTGATTAGATTTCAAAAATCTTAAACTATCTATCAACTACCTATTATCTACTTTGGAAAAGAAAATGAAGACTAGCTCCTATTACCTTTATGTTAAAGAAATTTAAGAATAATTCTTGAAGATTCATTTCAGATTATTCTTGATTAAGTTGCAATAAATTGATTAAGTGCATTAGTTTTTGAGATTTAATTGGAGTAATAAGGTGATATTATTAGTGCATTAAAATATTATTAGATTTTCACTATTAGATTGCTCTCAAATATATTATTTCTTGTGTTCTTGAGAAGGGCACAAAACTAAGCTCTATCCTCCAAGTTTTTGGAGAAGAATGTAACCACCAAAAAGAGTATCAAAGGAAGCATTGAACGAGACTTGGTGAGTCTCAATTTCAAGGCACAATAATAGTGTAGAAAAATACAACAAAATAAAGCTTCCATCATGTGATTACAAGCTTGGAACCTTTCATAAAATGTCCAATATAAAAGGTATGATGTCCATTCTAAAAGAAAAACTCAAAACCCCTATTGCACTCAAATATTATGCCTCAAAATAAAAATTTTATATGTGAAAAAGTGCAAAATGAAGGTGCAATAAGAATATTTTATGTAAATCTAGTTTACATTATTGCATGAATCCTAATATGGTTATACAGTGAGGAAAATACAGATTTAAAGGTGCTCTAGAGGAACTACACTTGCTGAAAAATCAGCCAAAGGAGGTCGTATGCTAGCAGCAATCAATCTCATCTCAAGAAGCCAATCAATGGGCTCACACTCCTTGCATCCAAGACAATCGAACTTGCAATATACATCATGCAAAACAAATGGAGAATAGAATTAATAAAAGATCAATAAAAGAAAGGAATAAGCAAGCAAGGAATAAAAGAAAACAAAGCACTATTAGAGTATCACTCACTCCAAGATCGTTGGCAGAAATCAGTGCTCAAAACCTCCATATTATTGCTCTAAATCCTAGCTGAAAGCAAGTGCAAGTGAATGAAAGAGAAGTGGGATTATTGAAAGCTTAAAGGATATCCAAAAGGGTCTATTTAAACTAATGAAAGGGAGGATGTCCATGTAGATAAGAATTTGAGACTTGTCATAGAAGGAGAACCCTAACACTCAAGTCAAGAGGGCGCTCATCTTCAATAAAGGAGTTACGAAAATAGGCTAGTGCAATAAGTGTATGGGATACACTTGTTTCTTGGAAGATTGAATGTTTTGCGAAAGAGTGTAACATCTGTATGTTACAAGAAGAAATAAAAACGTATCATTTGCACCAAATTCCTCTCAAGTGCTCAATATGAAATGGATGTGCCACTTGGTACCTTATATAAGAACATTCTCCATATTAAGGATGTCAATGTTCGAGGTCAAAGGAGAGGGCACGTAAATTCTCATATTGGAATTTACACTTTGTCATATGCATACACAATGTAAAATTATAGCATGGAAAGAATGTGCTAGAGCCTTCAATGCTCAATCCAAGCGAGGTCAAAGAAAGAGTCCAAGCAACATCGGTTTTGGAATGCATATAGCTCCAAGTGATTCCATTGGAGGGTGTAGTCATAGCGTCAAGACGTCTACATAAATTGCATGCATCCCTAGCTTCTTAGCAAGAACAACACCGTATATTTCTTGGTGAAAGGTAAATTTTAATTCCTATTATTTTATGCTTTTTTTTCCTTGGGAGTCATAAGGTTGCAATTAAAGAAATTTAATTAATTGAAAGCAATTTATCAAAGGGAAAAATTTATCATATAAAACAATATTTGCAATATAAATCCTAGGAGTTATAAGGATTTCTACAAGAATAAATAATAATTATTTGCAAGTATTATTGTGATCTAATTTATCCAAATATTAGGGAGTCATAAGGGCTACTACATCAAATTAATTAATTGGAAAACTAGATACACTTAACCTAATTCTCAATAGGTTATTTAAAAAGAGAGGTTTATCAAAGATTTTTCAAAGTTTGGATATACATATTATTACTGTCTCAAATATATAAAAAGGAGATAAAAGGTCCAACATTACTACCTATTTAAAATTTGGGATAAGTGCTTAGTTCAATCAGAGTAATAAGGGCTAATGAGAATTGATTTTTGCATATACAAAACCTTTACAAAATCAATCAAATATTGAACTATAATTTACAAAAAGCACTGTATATTATCCATAGCAAACTAGGGAGTCATAAGGTATTCTGCAAACTTGGTAATAACAACTTCTATCAAAGGTTATCAAGTTAAATATAAGGTTTTATCAAAACCTAAATATCCTTAGGAGTAAATACTCACATTACTTGTGAGACATAAGGTAGTATACAAATCAAGGATCAATAAAGGTTTTATCAAATCAATATTTTATTCTTCAATAATCATATATCTTATCATAAGGAGTCATAAAGTAGACTTATAATATTCTTGAAAAATATAGAAGGATCTATCATGGATGATATCTTAAGAAATACCTTCAATAATGAAGAACTACTACATGAAGTAGAATATTACTCCCAAAACTTAATAGATACTCTAGAAGGATATGTGTAGCTATCCAATAGTGACAAAGAAATTTTTTCCTTATTTCTTAAAGAAGCAAAAGAAGGTAACTTTACAACACTGATTAGTTAACTTCATGATACCCTCTTCATAGCATGGTGGAATTCACAAATATTGGTTATTTTTTCACCATAAGGATGTCTGATGATATATATTTTAATAATTGTGTTTGTGATTACTCAACATAATGAAAAAGATAAAGAACAATATTGTTGTGATGATAAACTAACATATCATGAAGCAAAAATTCTACTAGCTACAATGCAGAATCATAAGAGGAGAAGAAGAAGAAAAAGGAAGAAAATACATGCCAAAAAGAAACTTGGCATCATGGAGACTAAACTAGTTGAACACATGCAACAATCAAAAGAACCTCCAATCACAACTTAATTTGCATCATATGAAGACACATATTATCTACTAAATCTGATCACAGTGAGCAATGAAGGAGAATTCAACCTCCTTTATTTGATGGAAGAAGATCCACATTGAAGATTGAAGTATTCAATATCCAAATAATGTAATAAAGGGGGGTGTTATAAATAGAGTCTATTATATCATTTGGATCATGTAAATGTATCTTTACCTTGGTACATACTTAGAACATTAGATTACTTTAGGGGGAAGTTATCTAGTTACATCATGCATTGTAATAACTGCACAAGTATCAAAGTGCAAGTTTTCCATTGCACATCTAGGTAGAGTGTTGGTGAAGGAATATTTTTCCTATATAAAGGGCCATAAGTATGGATCATATATATATAGAGAAAGATGGAGCATTATAGATAGAGAGATATAGAGTCACAGTGACATGATGTAGCATTGTAGTGTGATGGGATGTAATATGATCAATTCCCATTCTTGAGCAGTAGATCTATTCATGGAGTGTTTATTTCCTCCAGAGCTATTTTGTAAACATCTCCATATAATATACATATATATATTATTTATAGTCATCTTGCATATTTAATTTATGTCATTTTATTCTACATATTGTGTTTACTATCTCCATTACATGCTGCATCAAAATCTAACATTTGAGACTCACCAAGTCTCATATTTGAAGCTTCTATTTTTGTTTTTGGTTAGTTGTGTTCTACTATTTTTTTTCTTGGAGGATTATAACCTTTTTGGGTGGCTTCTTTTGGCCACTGCGAGTTGCAGATTTCTATGCTTCAATAGTGTCTTTAGACACTAGATACAAATCCAATTTTGTACCCTTCAAGAACACAAAACTAATTTCTTTTGAGAGTTTTATAAGAGTGCAAATAAATCTAATAGAATTTCTTCTAATGCACTAACTATTTCACCTTATCACTCCAATAAAATCTCAAGATAATGCACTTAATCAATTTACTACAACTAATCAAGAATAACCTTAAAATGAATCTTCAAGAGTTATTTTGCAAATTCACTACAACTAGGGCTTAGTCTTATTTTATTTTCCAAATTAGATGATAGGTAGTTGATAGATATAATTTTGAAAAACTAATAAACTCCTAATTAATGTGCAAATGAACCTTAAAAACAACCTTTTCCTTTTTGCACTTTTGAAGACTGTAATCTACTTTTTCCTCATGTAACTTTAATATAGATAAGTTGCTCTAATGAATATGATAAGTAGTATAATTAATGAGTTAGTTAGCACCAGTAGTTGCATACCTTTTTATATAAATCATTTTACTATTTCTATAGGGGATGTGGATCTTGGTGTCTAAGATCACCAAGTTGTTGCTTCGAGTAGGATTTTGTAGCTTATTTGTATACTATCTTGAATAGCTCCTCCTTCATCAAATGATGGTCTTAAAATTTCTTTCACGAGCCTAATATTTGGTGGCTTGTTCTCCTCTTGTGATATCCTCCTTCTGCTATAGATTTGGAGAAGTCTCTGTCTCTAAAGTGGTGCCTTCTTGCTGTGAGAGGTAATATTAAAACCTCCTAGATTTGATGAGCTTCTTCTATCTTCAAATATTCTTGTCAAATTATGACTTCAAGCAGTATCTTCTTCCCAATATTATGAATACCTTGAGGTCTTTCAGTGGATTCTTCTTCTAAAATTTGGAACTCCTTTCTAAATTCTTCTTCTTGGATTTGGAACTCCTTGCCAAATTATTCTTCTCGTATTTGACACTCCTTGACAAATTATTCTTCTCCAGGGCTTATTATCAGATGGCAACAATTGTTCCAAGTTCATCACTATCAAGGGCTTCTCCTTGGTAGTGTATTTATCTAGTGAGATCTCCTTTGATGATTTATTCAGTAAGGCTTTCCTAGACTTTTCATGGATGCTTGATGAGACCTTCCCAAGGTCTTTGATATTGTATCTTCTATTGGTCTTCCCTTGAGATCTATTCAACCTTCTACTCCTGGAAGTATTGGTAGTGTGATCTACTCCTAGATCTCTGATTCTATTGCTTTCGAATTTGAGTAGGACTCTCCTAGTCCTTATTCTTCTTCCAAGTCTAGAATTCCTTCAATGAGATATTCTCCTGATCTCTTTTTCTTCAGGTGCTAAATTGATTTTGAAGAAGATACTCTTCCTAACTCTTTTGTAGGAAGTTTTCTAACTCACTAAATATTCTTTCCCTACAGCAAAAATGTTAATACCAAAATTTTAATCTACTTTTGAATTTATATATTCTTTTTGAATTCTTCTTTAGGTTCAAGGCTTATGCTATCTATTCCATTATAAAGGCTTTTGTGAACTTTTCAGTATCAAAACTTCTATGGCCTTTTTAAATATCAAGGCTTTTGTTGCCTTTTTTAGTATCAAGGCTTTTGTGGCCTATTATTCAAGGCTACTATGGTATTTTTGTGTCAAGGCTTCTATGGCCTATTATTAAATTTTGAAGTTCTTAAATCTACAATGGATATCTCCAGTATCCTAATTTTACCACACCTCTTCTTCAAAAGTATTCTTTCACAGTATTATTGTTCTAAATAAGGAACTAATATATGCACTATGAGGGCACATCAACCTTTGAGCAACAAAGTTGGAGTCTCCTAGATTTCTATCATAGGAGTACAAATCCCCTGAGAATTAATTATCTGCAACAAAATAAACTTTGGAAAATAATTAGAAAATTCCATATATCCTAGATCTTCACTAGATGATCTATAAATCTAGTGGATTGAATGCTAAGTCATGGTCTTCACAAGTTTTTCCTATAACTCTATGGAAAGACTCTAGTCAAATGCAATCTCAATATTTTTTGGGACTGATATTTCTTTGAGTCCTCACTTGTGATTCTCCCTAATTCTACCACCTGGATTCTTTTGAGATCTTTTAACAGTTATTGGTCCAATGGCATGTCAGGTTGATAAACACTCAAGCTCAATAATGATGGTGATTTTCCTATAGACCTACACAAACCAGATATACTATAGCTCTAATACTAATGTTAGATTTTTATGTAATATGCAAAGGGAGATAACAATCATAAGATGCAAAATAATATGAAAGAAATTAAATCTGCTAGATGAATGAGATATGCAATAAACACAAATGATATAAATTAATACAATATAGCTATGGAGGAAGTAAACACTCCATTAATAAATCTACTAGACTATATTATACCCATCACCACTAGATGGTGATTGACCAATTATTGTACTACCTACGATGATGCTCTAAGATACTATGTCACCAACTCTCCCTGTTCCATATCTATATAATAATGAGGCCTTCCTTATATAGGTAAAATAGTATACTTGGCCAAAACTCTATCTAGATTTACAAGTGACACCTTTCACATTTACACCTTGCACATTGACACTTGTGCATTATTACATTGCATGAAGTAACAAGATAATTTCCCCTAAAGTAATGTATTGTCCTAAGTATGTACCTTGGAAGATACATTTACATAACCCAATGATGGAATACAATATATTTCTAGTAGTACTGAGAAAAGGAGATCTCTAACACATAATAATATAATTAATCCACAATTACAATATTTATCTCCAGATAACACACACCAAAGTTATTATTACATAGGTGAATCTCCTTTTAATATTCATAATGTCATAGAGTGTTCTCTATTGGATGAACATGATATTCAATACCATAACATCCTGTGGAAGATACAATCATTCCACATAGATCTCAATAATGTATTACATATTTTACAAGTTGATTACTCAGTGATACTAAAGTGTACTCCAAATGGAAACTACCAGTTCGTATGTCCTTTTATCATAATCGATTCCAGCACTCATATCGCACACACTGATAGAGGGATGGTTTTCATGGGATCTGACCAAATACACTACAATTGAACATGTATTTCTCTATATGAATGCAGACTAACATAACAACCAGCAAGAGAACAACATGTATATCCACAAGTCTTCCCAATCAATATCACATAACTACATATTCTATGAGTGGATCATTATTGTACATTCAATTCAAACAAAATTTCTTATTCATTCAATCAAAACATTCTAGAAATCATACACAAACATTTTCTTCATATTCCCACAAGAGGTTTGATGAAACAATCTCTCATTCCTATCATTTTGTATAAGGAAATTTTAGAAACAATTCAATCATATTTCTATTTTCACAAAATAAATTTGTTGAAATCCATCTCAATATAAATCTTTCTTCACACCAAGAAATCATTGCAAATCAATAACTAATGTATATTTTACAATAAAATATTGAAATCAATAACCAATGTATCTTCTCCTATGACAAAAGTGTTGGAATCAATAACTAATATATTTCTATGACAGAAGCATTGAAATCAATAGCCAATATATCTTTTACAACCAAAAATTGAAATCAATAACCAATATATATTCTTCTATGATAGAAGCATTGAAATCAATAGCCAATATATATTTTACAACAAAACATTGAAATCAATAACCAATATATCTTCTTCTACGACAAAGCATTGAAATCAATAGCCAATATGTCTTTTACAACAAAACATTGAAATCATTTACTAGTGTTTCATTGTGCTCCCATTAACCATTTCAAAATAGAGGAGCAAACTACTTCCAGACTCTCAAAGGATTTAGACGTGCTTGAAACTCTATCTAATGCTGCTATGTTCTAGAGTAACATGACTTATATAGCTTACAAAGGGATTCATGATAGAATGAGTTACACAATTTTACCTACATAGTCAGTTGTGGTTTTACATAGTTTACTACACAATCGACAACTAGACAAGGAATGACATTGTAGTTTCTATTTATACTATCATTTGCAACAACACCATTAAAAGGACTCTCAAAAGGAATATCCAGATTGCTCATTCAACTAATCTATTTAGGCCAACCAAGAATGTCTATCTCCAGTGTCAAAGAGCAAACTCATAACCAAGAATAATATCAATCTATATTCTAAAACACACCAATGGTATTTTTTTTAGACATTCAAAATGAAGGAAACCATTCATCTTATAAACCAGTACAATAATAGAATTATGCTACCTGGCTCCCCGTATTCAACTATTCCAGCTAAGATCATCCTCTTGCAGTCTCCACTTTTCCATTGTTTTTCCTTTTAGCTCCCCTTTTCAAAAAACTTCCATCCCTTTACTTCAACCCCCTTACCAATTTTTTTGGGCTGCCTCCTAGAAGCATGAATGTAACTCCACTTCCCTTCCACTCCACTCTAGAATGGTAGGCAACAACCTAGATCCATCATCTCCAAAGTGCAACAAATATTTCAATGAAGAACTTGAGTTTAATCATCCAATGACTAGAGGATGAATTCCATACTTGAGTTCAACAATATTTCTAATCATTATACTTTTAATAATTCAAGAAGGTTTCAAGCATACTCAAAAATTATTTTATTAAAAGTACATAAAAAAATAAGTAGAGCAGGGATAAGAATCAATTCCTTAATTATGATAATAATAACCAAATAACATTGAGAATAGAGCATGAAGAATGAAGAAAGGAGTACAAAATTTTTGGAACTTTTTTGGGAGGAGGCGGGAGGATGTCGATGGGTGGGAAGTCTACAGGGGAGATCGAGAGCGGCGGTGGTTTGGTTCTTGGATGCAGCGGAGCAATCGGAGGGCATCATGATTTTGGGGGAGCAAAAATGCTCGGGCCCATTGAAGATGATCGGGCTGGCAACGGTTTTGGTCGAGGTAAGGACCCACCAGACAAAGGGGGTGGTGGGGCTCAAAAGTCTTATGCCCAGGCAGCGGCCTCAGAAACCCTAAACAAGTTTTTTACCAAAGAGTTGTTTTCGATTGGGGATGAGCTGGACATCCCGACGGAAGTTATTTCAAGCTTCATGGAGTTTGAGAAATTTACCCTAATAGGTAAATTCATTGGAGGCCATCCCGACATGGAAACTATCCAAAAATGGGTAGCAAGAAAATGGAGGACTTTTGGGCATGTGGAGCTGCTGGCCCTATCCCAAGGTTTTTTTGCCATTAGATTGAACAATAATGAGGATTACTATAAAATTTTGGCTAGCGGGCCATGGTTTTTGGGCCGTAAAAGTTTATTTCTCAAGAAGTGGGACATGGATTTTAGTCCTGAGACCCAAAACATCAACATTGCCCCAATATGGGTTAGGCTCCTGAATCTTCCCCTCTTTGGCTGGCATGAAAATGTCATAAGAGGTATTGCATGTTCCATTGGGGAGTTGGTCACCATTGAACCTCCCACCTGAGCTCGAACAAGGTTCGTCCAGGCTTGATTTTGCGTTCTGGTAGATTTGGAGGCAGAACTCCCAACTTCCATCACTCTTCGGTCTGGAGGCACCATTCTTCATAAATAAGCTATTGTCTATGAAAATAGACCAGATTTCTGCACCCAGTGTCGGTCCCAAGGGCACCTCCAGTCCCAGTGTCCTCTTCAAAAACTGGGAAAATAAAAACATGAAAACAACAACCCCCTGGAGCACAAGGAAGATCAGGCAAAGCAACCAAATATTCCAGATGCGAAGGGCCATGTATCCCCAGGCCCCCCTAGAGACTGTGGCAGAATCTCTCAGCCTAAAGAGAATCCCTCTCTCCAATCAAACCCCGAGCATCTTGAGGCTGACAACCAACAAGGAGCAGACTCCCACTTGGAAAGTGAATCACAGGAAGAGATGGAACAAACCCCTTCCCAAGTTTTGACTCAGGTTGTTCCTCTGCTCCAAGATACGGGTCATCCCAATTTCAGTTAGTCACAGACGCTGCTAGAAGATTACCTCTTAGGAAGGAGGGGTGAACAATCCGGTCACATTAGCCCCTGGAATACGAGGAGCCGAAAGCAAAGTGTGGATTTTGGTAGTGAGAGGAAGCAGGGCCGTCCTCCTAACAAGGAAAGGCAAGAAAAAAATACTGCAACTGACGTTGCAAATGGAACCCAGCGTTTGCTGGTTTTGGATGACTGTGACACACAGTCAAACGAAGCTCATCAAAACCTCCACCTCAACAAGGAAGGGGAGGCAAGAAAAACTTCAAACTATCTAGATGAAATTCCTCTCATGGAATGTGAGAGGACTGAACAGTGCAACCAAGTGAAGGTTAGTGGATGATCTTAGTAGGAGGATTAACCCTTCTATCCTTATTTTGCAAGAGACCAAGCTTGATGCTATCTCCTCTGATAAAGTGGTGAAGGCCATTTGGACCAGGGCAAATTGTCTGTCCAGCCCTGCAGTGGGAACAGCGGGAGGACTCATGGTTCTATGGGACCCTTCAAGGTTTGAGGGCAGCTCGCTGTCAACTTCCAACAGAATCATCAATGTACTGTTCCAGTCCAAAACCTCCAATTTTTCCTAGATTCTATCCAACATTTATGCTTCCAATTCTGCCATAGAGAGAGCAGAAATGTGGAAAGCTATCTCTCTGATGAGAGAGAATTTTAGCAACTTTCCTTGGGTTTTAGGGGGTGAATTCAATTGTCCCCTTCATCCTTTAGAGAAAAAAGGAGGGTCTGACGACTCCAACCACAGCTTGGAAGATTTTAGAGATTTTGTCTTTGCTAATGGCCTGCTTGACATCGAACTCAAAGGGGCTTCCTTCACATGGAGTAACAGAAGGATTGGGGGCGGTTTGATTCAAGTCAAACTTGACAGATTCTTCATTTCCCCAGAAGCCATTCCCATCCTTGGTGGGGCTATCCTTTCGACTCTTCCAAGGATTGGGTCTGACCATAACCCTATTTTATTGGAGGCAAACGATGGGCCTATTTTTATGACCCCTTTCAGATTCGAATCCATGTGGATTTCCCACAAAGACTTCAAAGGATTGGTTTCAGCATGGTGGAAATCGAAGGTGGAAGGAAGTGCTCCTAAGAGGGTGGCTTTAAAGCTCAAAATGGTCAAAGAAAAACTAAATATTTGGAACAAAGTGGTTTTTGATAACATTTTTGAGTCCAAAAAATCCATCGCTGAGAACCTGAAGGCTATGGAGGAAAGGATGGCTATCGAAGGTTACACTGAGGGTCTCAAGGAGGAAGAGCGAAGCCTTTTGGTGGAATTTCATTCTATTCTCGCTAGGGAGGAAATGTTCTAGCACCAGAAATCTCGTGACCTGTGGTTGAAGAATGGAGACTCCAACACAAGATTTTTTCATGCGTCTACTATGAGGCACAGAGGAGCCAACAAGATCAGAGAAGTGACTTGTAAGGATGGGCACATTACCAGGGATATTGAGGAAATCAGGAGCGAAGCGATTAATTTCTTTTAGGATTTGCTTGGCACTCCTCCGGATAGCAACCTCTAGGTCTAGAAATCTATGCTTGCCAATTTTATGACTAAAGTTCCCCATGAGGTAAGCATGAAAATTCTGGAACATTTTTCCTCATCTGAGATTAAGGAAGCATTGTTCTCCATGCAACCAGATAAGGCCCCTGGGCCCGATGGTTTCCCTCCCTAATTCTTCCAAGTCATGTGGGAGGTCGTGGGCCCGGATGTGTGTGATGTTATTCGGGTTATCCAAGCATCCAGATCTATCCACCCAAAACTCAATTCCACCTTTCTTGCCCTCATTCCTAAGTCTCCTTCCTACAAAAGTTTCTCTGACTATCGGCCCATTAGCCTGTGCAATGTTTTTTACAAGATCCTTACCAAGTCTATAGCCAATAGACTCAAAATAGTCCTCCCCCTCTTGATTGATCCTTGTCAGGGAAGCACTGTCAAAGGCAGAAAAATTCTTGATGGTGTTATCACTATCCATGAGACCCTTCATTCCACTTACCACTCTAAGAATGTTGCTCTTTTTCTTAAGCTCGACATGAACAAAGCCTTCGACCATGTTGACCAAAATTTTTTGTGTGCAGTCCTCCTCAAGTTTGGATTTCATCCCCACTGGATTGACCTTGTCTACATCTGTATATCCACTCCATTTTTTTCTATCTTGGTCAATGGGTCCCCAACTGGGTATTTCCAAAGCTCCAGAGGCCTCAGACAGGGTGATCCTCTTTCTCCCATCCTATTCATTCTTTCGACGGAGGTTCTGAGTTGGTCCATGAAAGAGGCTCTTCGGCAAAACAAGATTTCTGGCATCTTGTCGACTTCTAGAATTAATCCTATCACTCATCAGCAATTTGTGGACGACACCCTCATTTCCACTGGGGTGTCTATTGCTCTAGCCAAGTCACTTAAGAGGATCCTGTCTCGTTATGAACAAGTTTCTAGACAAAAGGTCAATTACATCAAGAGCAAAATTTACTTTATTAACACTCCTTTGCACAGATAAATTCAGATTGCTAGAATTCTTGAATGCACTATTGATTCCCTGCCTACGTCCTATCTGGGGTTGCCTCTATCTTATAGCAGGTGGGCCAGTGGGGACATGTGGAACATGATTCTTGAGTGCCTTCATAGGAAACTCGACACTTGGAAGGGCAAAATCCTATCACAGCTGGGAAAGCCATCCTTACCAAAGCCTGTCTTCAAGGGATCCCAACCTACTTCATGTCGGTGTTCATGCTTTCGAGTGCAGTCCACTCCAAGATTGAGAAGATTCAGAGGACCTTTCTTTGGTCTGGTAATGAAGAGAAATCTAGACTTCCCCTTGTAGCCTGGGACAAGGTGTGTTCAAGGATATATCAAGGCGGCCTGGGGTTGAGAAGATCAAGACTTATGAATCTGGCTTTGATCATGAAGCATGCTTGGAGGATTATGTCTATCAAACTGGTGGAGTGGGTTATGCTGGTTAAAATGAAGTATCTTGGCCCCACCCACTTCTTGGATGCTAAAACATCCTTCGTAGCATCGATATTTTGGAAATATATGCTCCAAACCTGGAATCTGATCATTCTAGGAGCCCACTAGATTTTGGGTGATGGCAACTGCATTTCCTTTTGGAATGACAGGTGGGCGACTGAAGAAGCCCTTGGGTCGAGGGAGGACCTCGCTGGACTGAGAAGCTTGATTGACCCTAATGCCCAGCTCAGGGTGGCGGATCTCATTGATCGGAGCACTCGTTTCCCTCGATGGAAGCTTCCTATTATGGAGGGGTTTAATAATGAGATTACCTTCCTTGATAATATCCTTCAGTCGATTTTAATTCCTTCTGCCAAGAGGAATGATAGGATCATCTGGAGTGGTACGGAGGATGGGTGTTTCTCTGTTAAATCAGCTTATGAGCTTCTCACCACCAAGACTGCTCTGGACTATAGGTGGAATACTATTTGGAGGAAAGGAGTTGTTCCTAAAATCAACTTCTTCACATGGATTGCTTTCCACAATAAAGCCTTAACTATTGACAACCTTCACAAGAGAGGTTTTACCTTCCCCAACAGGTGTTACTTGTTTTTAGCAGATTATGAGATGAGGGATCATTTATTCTTGCATTGCTCATTTTCCCACTTTGTTCTGAGCATTGTCCTATCCTCATTCCAGATCCTTTGGTGCTCTCCCTGATACCTTAGAGATGCTTTTCACTAATGGCCTAATCCTTTCAAGAATCCCAAGCTCTACTTCCTCCTCGAGGCCTCCTTCCACCATTTAATTTGGCAAATTTGGTTAGAGAGGAATGCCAAAATCTTTGGCAGAGCTCCTAGAGGGCCCTCTTCTGTCGCTAAAAGGGTGTTATATTATGCCATTGAGAATTCTATTGTGGTTCCTAGTCCCCATCCCCATCTTCTGAGAGAAGAAGCTATTCTCAAAATGATGAATCTCTGGCCGTTTTTGGAGGTTGTTAAAGGGTCTTATCGAAGGAATGTTATGTGGACCAAACCCCCCATGGGGTGGATTAAATTAAAATTTGATGGAGCAGCTAAGGGGAATCCTGGGCCCGCTGGCGCTGGTGGGGTTGTCCATGATCATGACGAGAATATTGTGATGGCCTATTGTGAAGATTTGGGCTCCCAGATGAATCACTATGCTGAAGCCTGAGGCGCTCTGAATGGTATTCAGATTCTCTCTGAGGATCCCCACCCTCTTATCATTGAGGGTGACTCGTTCAACATCGTGAATTACCTTCTTGGTACCAAAAATCCATCTTGGAAAGTCTACAACATCATCCTCGAGGCTAGATCTCTTCTCTCCTATCGCTGTAGATGGGAAGAAAATCATATTTTGAGAGAAGAAAATCGTGTGGCTGACCACATGGCCAATAAAGGGCCCACAACCATGTGCCCAGTTGTGTGGTGGTCTCGCTTCCCATTCGAGGTGGAAAGGTTGGCCAGGGCAGACATCCCTTCCTGATGTTTTCCTTGCACAATTTTTGGAAGGCCCATTCCGACGTGTTTTGGTGTGGCATGGCAAAGAAGCTACTGTCCGTTCCTGGCAGATATTCCTAGTGCCTACAAAAATTTAGAAAGGTGGAGAAGTATGTCCGTCCATAGAACATCCCATTGGACACATTGAGCGACAAGGAGTCACGGTAATTCTCTCCTGGACTTGGTTGCTTCCATTCTTACTTCTGTCAACTCCATGATTTCTATCCTGAAGCAGAACCAGAAGCGCCCAAATTCAAGAGGACAGGAGGATCATGATTAGCAGTCCATGGTGTCTCTCTCCTTGTTTTTGGACTCTTTTTGGGTTTCTCTCGGGTCTGTCCTATTTTCTTTATTGTTGGGTCTCCAGGCCTAAAAGCCCTTTTTGCTGTTTTCAAGTCTGCAGCATTAGGATGGTTTTATTTTCATTTAGGTTTATTGTTACAGCCAAGAGTTATGATGCATCATTAGAAAGTTGGCTAATTTTGTACATAAGGTTTTGGGATCCTCTATAAAAACCCACTGTTAATTTATTATAATAATTACAAAAAAAAAAAAAAACCAAATAACATCAATAAAACACCCATAATATATTTCCAAGACAATATTTCAATCATCAATTAACATTCCATCGACTCTTTTGTTTTCTTCAACAACCTCACTATTGATGGTTAGTTTCACAAGAAAAAAATATGCAACTATATGAGAGGAAATTATATCTTCCTCAAAGTTGTCTTCTTTAAGAGCTATCATCATTTACCTTAAGCATCCCCTTCCCAGTGGTTGATTTCCTTCTTCCACTTGTGTGAACATCTATTCCTGCAATCATTCAATTCTATTAGCAGCATCATATCCTTTCATAGATTCACATATATTTTATAAAGGTAAGCATGAATAACCATTCAACACCAAAATATATCATCTTTTCTTTTAGACCATATTGCTTCAAAAAATAATACATTAAAAAATAATCATTCATTCCATCAAATATATTTCACAATTTCCACAAGGTACATGCATTGCAATTTAAATCATTAAATAGACAATCATCAATATTAGTCCAAAATATCTAGCTAGTATGAATCTAACCAAAATAAAAGAAGTCTATTAAGAGAGGGTCATGACATTATATATCCTTGTAGAAAGCTTAAAGATGCACTTTTTTGAAAATAAGAATACAATATATTTAGGATAATTAAGTTGGATTTTATTTTTCTCTTTAATTTGAATACGAGACTCATAAGTGTTACTTTTCCAACTAGTATTTGATGCAAGCAATAAACTTTAACTTTGAATCAATGTTATGATAAATCTCTAAACTTCTATGATATAAGTTTGATGTAGGATTCCTTATATCTCCCAAGTTAGAAGTTTTGAATAAATATATGTTTGCAAATTAAATTCAACTTATCTTATAACTCCTTGGTTTTAAAATTTGCAAATATATTTGAAGCAATAACAATAATGATTCAAATACTTCTAATTTCAACTTGTTTTCCAAGATAAACAACCTAGAGATTAACACCTTATTACTTTTATCTTTTAATATCTCTAGTATACGTTGATTTTACAACCTTATAAATTTGTAATATAAATCTTACCTTTCCTTCAACCTTGCAAGCTCTCTGAAATTGATTCGACCTTCTACGACCTAGTGTTGGTTGACTTCTTGTCAACTCCAGGATGCAACATAAAGTTATTCCTTCCTTCTTCACCAATATGTGTGCTTCCTCCAATGTATAATTCGGACTTGTACATGCTTATTTCATGTTGATGTTTGTCCTAAGAGCATCTACTCTCCTTGGTGAACATTATTTGCTTTACTTCAATTCATGTGATAATTGATCTCTCTTTGTCATCGCTTTGCTTAACCTTAAAGCTACTATCTCACTGGCGGATGTATTCTTTCACATTGTAACTTGGTTTGTAAACTTCAATATCTGCTATGTGTGCTTCTATTAGATAAATTTATGCTAGCCTAAGCACTTTATGAGTTACTTGGCTATTCTCCCTTGATATTTGTACCACTTCACTTAATTAATAAACCTTAAGATCTATCCTTTAGCATCTAGTTGTCATCATTTTTATGGGTGCTATACAAGCGCTTCTCCTTGAGGGCATATCTCTGAATTGAAATGTAGTATTCTATGGATAATTCCAAGTGGAATTATCATAATATTGTTCCATAAAAAATGCTTTCACTTCTCCTTCCAACACTGAATGACAAGTGGAATTCGGTAAGGTTATATATTCCTTCAACGTCCCTAACCTGTAAATGATGCTTCTTCAAGAGTATTATGTGAATAATGTCCAAGGATTCTTGAGTTGTCCTTGATGTCATGGTGAGTGTATGCAATATCTTCTTCCACATGGTGCAAGTAGTTAACCTATTTTTCCCTAACTAGTGACTTCATATTATGAGTATTCTCCTCCAAAATTGAACCTTCTTGAAACTAAATATTCCTTGTTGTTTGCATTGTGTGATGGTCATTGTATCTTCTATTTGGATTGCTACATATGCCTTGCAATATGAGATATCTTCCATGCTGGATATCCAAGTTAGATGAACCTTTGCAATAGTGTAAGTTGCATGATTGTGTGGGTAAAATGGTGGCTAGACTTGGTGCCAACATAGCTTCTTCCAACGTAAGTTCATGGATAGAATACTATGATGCCTTCATAGCTATGATGCATCATTTTATTATTGGAGGTAGTATTTGTTGTGCTCCTTGTGTTACCATCACCAAAGGCTATAAATTATGTAAGATACCTTTCAATGTACCTTATTTTTCCTTCACCAAAGGCTTCCAATATGTAGAACATATTTTGCTTGACATCCTTAGCTTAGCTAATAGCTTCTCCTATATTTTTCTCAATGATCCTTCAATGGATACGTATTATTGGAAGTCTAAAAATTAATCTCTTACTTCACCTTACTGTTAATTACTTTTTGATTTGAGTAGATAAAATGTAGGTAGATGATGTCCAAGATATCTCCCTTCACCTTGGAGATAATTCACTTTGAGTGGCTCTAATGGGATGCAATGCAAACGTAGAAATATATGGTGTAAAATTTTACCCCCTGTGCTCTTATACCATATCTCTTAGCTTCTTGAAATTCTAAGATGAAATAATAGTTAATGTTTCCCTTCAACATTAGGTAATATTCCTCCTTCTTGGTTACTTTCACACTTGATAATCCAAGCTTTCCAATATATTTTTTACACTATAGTATATGTAGAGCCTTATCTTACTTAGAATGATCAATATAATGTTGGTATTTTTATTTATCTCAAACTATATCTAACTTCTATATTTTTCTTGTGCAGGTTTGAAACTTGTAGATAGTAACTTCTGCACTACCTGAAGACTTTAATGAATACTATTTTATGCGACCTTTAAACCTTGAAACTAGTGCTCAATAAACTTGATAAAAACTTAATATAAAAGTTCAATTCATGAACCTTTTGCATATTTGTTGCATACATTTTATCCACTATATATTATGATGATGATGATGATTATGATGGTGAGTGATTTAAGTCACCTAAATTTCTGCCTTTTTTAGATGATATTACAGATCTTCTAGGCTATCCAAAAATAGCTCTTTGGCTCACCTTTTGCAGCTTTAACACTCCACTAATATGCTGCCCAATACTATGATTTTGTGGCTCCAATTTCTCTTTAGAATGCACTTTTGAAATATAAATTTTAGCAACTATTAATGCTGCAAAAATTGCTGCCTTTTTTCTATCCTCAAATCTAAAAAAATTCAGATTGTAAAGTAGTCATAACTTTCACTGAATCACTGTCTTTGAACCCCAAAAATTTGGTAGAAAATTCCTCCAAATCATAGTTGATATATTCCTCAAGAACTCTTAAATAATATGCTATAGAAATCATAAAATATTCTTTTCCAAGTAATCCTTATAATCCTCCAAAGTCAATCTTGAAACCTCTAATATTTGGTAGTTTCTTACTCCTTTCTCCTTGATGAAATTTATCAATCTTGTCCTTCTTCTCAAGAATTTGAAAGTCTTGAGATCTTCTTCAAACTACTCTAAAATTTTACAAAATTCTTTTCAAGTATTTCTCCTTTGGGCTTGTTGTCGGATGGCAACAATTGTACCAACTATTTTACTATCAGGAGCTTATCCTTGGTAGTAAATTTCTCCAATGAATTCTTCTAGTAACTCTTCCAATGAGTCTCATAAAGCCTTATCCTTGTTTCTCCTTGATATCTCTCCAAGGTCTTCAATATTACAGCTTCTAAAATTTCAATGAGACCTTCCTTGATCTCTTTAATATTCAAATATGGAATTTTTGCAATGATATGTCCTCCTTGGATATCCTAAATCCACTGCTACTAAAATATTGCAATAGGACTTTTGTTATCCCTTCTCTATCCTCAATCTTCCACCATGGAAGTTCTATAATAGGGCCTTCTATGGACCTCTTACTCAATGTAAAGTTTTCAATATTCAATGGATATCACCAATATCTAATCTTCACTAGGACTCTTCTCCTTGAGTCTCTTCTTCCTTCAATGGGGTCTTATTTCTAGGACCTCCTCCTCGATTTGAAGTTTTCAATATGGATTCATTGGCCACTAGATTTCTTCTAAATACCCAACTTGGAGTCTTCAATTTGTAATTCTTTTAATGGGATATTTCTCCTTAGGCCTCCAAATATTCAATCTCTACTCTTTTGTAAAAAATAACTAATCCCTGCATGAGAAAATCACATAGAATTTCAAGCAACAAAGGTGAAATTCTTCTCTATCAATTGTAGGAAGTTTCTCAACTTCTAGGAGTTAATTTTATGAAACAAAATTTTGGAAATAGAAATTTTTGTAAATATATAGACAATAATATTCACTAGTTGGATTGTCAATCTAGTAGATTCAATGTTGAGTTCTAGTCTTCACAAGTTTTTATGAAACTCTATGGAAAAATTCTAGCCAATATTAAATTTTAGAAATATGAAAATGGTATTTACACTCTCCTCAATCTCTCTTGTGGTTGTATCTATTTCCTATTGATCTATCATGTGCTATAATACCATTGTTAGATTTTGAAGCTTTTAACTTAAAGGAAATGCAACCACAAGTATGGAAATAAACATAAAATATTATAAATATGACGATGGCTAAATAATATGCATGAAAATATGATAGAAAACTTGAAACAATGCTCAATAAATGCTCATATATGAAAACTCACAAAAATATACAATTCCATGCAATGGAGGTCACTACCTCTCCATTTTGCAAAAATAGGTCTACATTGTATCTACTACTACTCTACCTATGCTCTCCAAAATCCTCTCATACTTCTACTCTATGAATACCTATTTATAATGAGATACAACTCTTTGCCTTCAATATTCCTGTGACACCTCACTATTCTATTCTAAGGATTTATGTACATGTAGACTACATGCACATTTATATCATTGCACATTATAACATTTGTGCATTTATTATATTTCTTTAATAAAGTACTTAAGTCCTAATAAACTCCTAATCTAAATATGTACCCATGATGGTACATTAGTAATGACCAAATAATGTAATATATTCCAACAGATGGTAAAGTGGGTCACTAAGGAGAGGTAGCTAGAATGAAAATAGAACATTATGCTTGAGAGGATTAAGTTGAAACCACCATACTATTTACAATACATGTAGGCATCCTTCTACTATTCACCTAATGTTTTATCACAAAGGAAAAAACAATATTATGATATTATTGATTTATCCCTTATATTTGGCCATGGAGGAGAGCCATATTAGACTAGAGAGGGGGTTTACCTAGGGTGTGGAAATTTTTATACTACACCACCAAGACTTATACCATATTCAATATTGATAGGCTCACATGATCAACCTAATTTTCTTATTAGATGTGTGGGTCTATGAGAACTTTGCTATGTATAGACCCCTAGGTTTACCCTAGGATATAACACTAGGGGAGATCCAAGTGAGGTGGTGTAGTCCTAATATAAGGATAATATATCCATATATGCTTACATTGAGATAAATTCCCTAGGGCTAAATCATCTAGAATCCCTACCACCATCTGTGATAGACTGGAATATGGAATTTGAGATAGCTTGCAAGGGTGTAGTAGGTGATCATCATGCAATATCATTGGATAGAGGTGATAGAGGTACACAAACCTAAAAATGTTATAGGATATTTAGGGATCCCTATCTAGATAGTAATATCCCATTCCCAAAGCTATAATTCAACCATTAAAAAGAGCAAGTAGTATAAAGGATGAGTTGGTCACCACTAGCATATGATTATTACCATCCTAGGATGGAGACATAAGAGGGTGCAATAACATACCAATAGAGGGGAACTAGATATGCCATCACTGTAAGTCTAATTTTATGTGATATATCTAGTGCCATACTAGTGTAGTATGGAGGAGTCTCCAAGGGAATAGGAGGTACCAATGGACTAGGCCACACTAGAGGTGGTAGATGACGTGATGATATAGGAGGAGATAGTTGATGAGAAGGCCACTGAGGAGACTATAGAGGACAAGGGATTAAATAAGGAGATGGAGGTAGAGGTATTACATGTCTATTAGGCTGATTTAAACACTATAGACCTCTAGTCTCTACACCATAAAGAGGAATATCCTACATGACAACCAAATAACATGGAAAAAAATCCTTTTTTAGTATAATGCTTTATCACTATATGTAGATATCTATTTTCACTAGAGTTATATTTAGACGTTTTACTCACAATTATGTGTCTAACTCATTTCTTACATGTTTGTGATTACAAGGGTATCCAAAGAGTGGTGTAAACTCATTGATCGATTATAGAGAGCAACTTTGGTAAGGGTTGTTTTTTATGACTTTCCATCACCTTCTCCATTATAGCCAAGCCCATTAGAGAGGACAACTAAATTATATAGTAGATAATTATATCTTGGTACCATTTTTCCATAGGTACCATGCGTGGACCACATAGCCTATTGAATTTGTAAGAGAGTAAGAGATATAGCTACAATAGGATATGGTTGAGAAGGAGAAAAATTTGTAGTAGTAGATTATTCAGACATAGAATCTAGCATAGGCCTAAAGGGAGCTAGAAATATTTTAGATATTACTATCATAGTGCTCCTATATTTACACCTCTCAGACCATAGTATAGGCACCCGACATTAAAGGGAAAAATTTGTAGTTATAGCCTCTATATTTTGTATTGAATTTTTATATCACATTCATTTTTATGGCCACCATGGAACTTATAGGATGTCTATAGGATTTTTTTGGTGATGAACCTATGTACTCAAGATACAAGGTAGTTTAGGATAATGGCACCAAATATCCTGTGTATCATATTGTACCCTAAAGTATCATATGTACATTATATATATGCTTTTTCATTGTATTATATTTTTTGTTAACTATATATAACATATTGCATTCATTTAATTTATGTAATATGCATATGGTTTATATAAAACTTGATGATATACCCATACTTGCTTGAAATATACATAATAGTTGTGTAACACATGGAAATATATCAATATTTTGATGACACACACTTTATTTGTGTAGCACATGATGATGTGTCATTTTAGGAGTTGCATGTATTATTTGAGTAGCATTCAAAGCCATGCATTAAAAGATAATACATATGATTTATGTATCATTTAGTGATATGGATTAATGAAATTTAGTTGATCTAGAGTATGAAATATTTGTGTAGCATTTAATGATGTGCTCATCAAATATTATCTCCCTCTAGGTTTGGCTATGTAGAGGGTGGTATACCACTCATATATGATATTGTTATAGGTAGGCTACATGCAATATCTAATAAGTGCTAAGTACCAATAAATACACTTGTCACTACAATGGGGAATACTAAGAGAATCCAACCTATGCCATGTATATATGTAAGTATTTGATCCCAATCCTAAAATAAACCATAATACAAGCACAAATAGACAATATAGCAGTTAATCATGTCCACCCACTATTATGGGGTGACTCAAGGGATGCCAACCAACACCATGCATGATATGCAAGTATATGTCCCTATTGACTGGTTTTTATGCAAGCAATAGCCAGACAGTTTTGCAACCCTCAAGTTTAAAGAACTAGTTGTTTTCTTTTCTCCATTCAACAACAAAATATTTCTTTCTATATTCTAAAGTAACTATGATTATTTTATCTAGCAAAATTATTCAATTTAAAGAGTAGGAATTTGGTCCAATAACAATTATAAATTCACATACCCTCATTCATTCATCAAACACTTGGACATATAAATCATATCACCCTTTAAAATATTAAACAATAAAACGCAATCATTGAGATTTTACTTCACATATTAGAAAAAATTAATGAAAAAAGAAATACTTTCTCACAAGAAAAGCTAAAAATAATCCTTGTTGAGCTTGAACCATAATTATATCTATAAACATGCAAGAAAAGCTAATAATATTCAAGTCTTTGTTTTAAACTTCAATGAAAATAGAATTAGTCTAAACCCCTAACCATCATGTCTTTATCCTTGAACTAGAGATTCTAAAAGGAAGTTGAATAACTACTAAGCTAGTTAAGATGACAATTGCCTCTATCTATTGGAGGTCTTTTGAATCAAATCCTTGTCATAAATTGAAATGCATTGAAGATCCAAAGAGACAGTTGTAAATTTTTCTTCTAGTGATGAATCAATGGAGATAAACCCACCAATACAACCATGCATTTTCTCATTGTTGAATGCTAGGTATATGAGCAATTTATTAAAATATTATAGAGAAAATTTCTCCATAGATTTAATCATCTTTGTCATCTTGTCTAAAACACTCTAGACGTTTACCTTATACTATTCTTCTCTAATTAAAACTCCATCACTTTTATATGGTTCTTAAATTTTTATTTCCTCCACTAGACTATTCATTTATCCAAATTTGTCAATGATGGACTCAACATTGAGTAGCACTCCATAAGCATGGTTATTTCTTTCTTGAGAAAATGTAAATAAAAAAAAATATCAATGAATTTTAGCAACAAGGAGGGATGAACTAGTTTTAGGATTTGTCCTTAATTGCTTAATCTGCATTAGGTAATCCTAAATGTGCAAAATAATTTTCTTTAGCACAACAAACTTATTATTTGTGGTCAATCATCCTCTTCGTGCCCCTATAAATACACAATTTTAGGAAAAATAATATTTAAGTTAGATTTTATTTTCATGGATTATGTGATTACATTTACAGTAATCCCCTTGTGGTGTCTAGTGTTACCTACAATAAAGGCTTGTTCTTTCAAGGCATAAACTTGAGAAGTGAGGGATTGCACTATGGAGAGATAACATGATTCTTTATCTACTTTAATTTTTTCTAACTATGAAACTCTCCTCAAGTATGCGAACATGAGCCCTCTCAAAGGTCCTTTAAGATTCTAGGGCTTGAATTTTTTGGAATTGATCTAAGACTATTATCTAAATATCAAAACTTATCCCATTCTAATTTAGTCACTTCAATGTGTATATAACCTATATCATTGCCCAAAATTTTATCTTTTGAAGAAATGTTCATTTAATTAACTCTTTTAATTACAACACCATCCTTAGACATCTTTCTTTTTCTTTCTTGGAATATTTTCCTTTTAATGATTTATATTTTTTATTATAAAAATATCTTCAATTTTGGGGTCCAAGAAATTTCTTCGTATGGAAAATTCAATGGACCCACCAACATCTTTTATTTTTTGTGCTCTACTTTCTCTAATATACTTAGTGAAATAGGGAAAAACTTGTTTCTTGCATTGGTATTTATGAAAAGGTGTTACAAAGTGTATTATGTAACTCTTTTACAATATGCCCCATGGGCTACAAAATAAGGATTCCTAAAGGGTGGTCCTAGTCATTGATCTTCTTTGCAACACACCAAAAGGTTCTTCTTTGATTCCTCAAGGTTGAAGTGGGCTTATGATGCTTGCCACCTTGAGCTACACCTATCTACAATACTTGCATAACCCTACAAAAATGAGTTAGATCATTGGAGGTCTATCTTAATCAAACCTCCTGTAATGACAGACACTTCAACACAAAATCCTATAGAAAATCTATAACAGGAGTTCAAAATGAGATAAAACTAAAAATGGAGTATTATGTTACTTGTTTGGCCTATTTGACAGCCTGAACTAGGAAAATGCACCTCAAGGTTTGTCAAAATAGACCTCGAGGTCTATTTTGATTTTTTAAAATTTTAGAGTTGTAGGTGTCCTATGGATACCTTTTGTGGTGTTCTATTATTCCTTGTAGAATGCTATAAATCTACAATAGAGGATATGGAGGAGAGATATTATGCATGAAAATGGGTTGGAAATACTTTGGACATAATTTCAGTAGTATAACCTTACATATTTTATCCTCCCTAAATTCGTAGATAACCCCTTCTATTTATAGATTTCATGGTAAGAAAAAAGGGATGATGAGGTGGAGGAGAGAGGAGGGGCTTATTAAATGAGCATGTGATGGAAGTGACCTTCTTACCTAAGTTATTTTAATTAGCATGTGCACTCCATACCCATATAGGACTTAGGGAGAAGTGAAAAGTGCACTTTTTACCCACCTTCCTTAAATGCATTTTCATGGGAGTGGGTGCTTTTTGAAAAAGGGGGTAAGTAGGTGTTTTGAGGAATGTGAAAAGGGGGTGTGAGGGATGAATGCATTATATGGAGGGAAGAATATTATTTTTTTATTGTCTCCTATGGTTTTGAATTAATTTTGAAATTGATTTTAGGGTTTTGGAATGTTCTTTCCCTTTTTGAAATTAATTTTACTTTTTTGAATTTGACTATATCTTTTTGAATTTATTTTTAATTGATTTTGCATTAATTCAAAAATGTTTGAATTGATTTTGTACCCCTTGAATTTATTTTGAATTGTTCTTAGGGATTTTGAACCAATTTTGCATTAATTTATTCTTTTGATGTTGATTGATTTTGTAAGAGATTAAATTGAGACATTTTTAGGTGTCTACCTTTTTGCATTGCATTGTGTGAAGACATGATGCTTGTGCAAAAACTTATGACACTGATTTGATGATTGATAGTAAAATAGCATGGAGTAACGGATGATGACAAGTGATTTATCTTGAGGGGAGTAGATGTAAGATGTCCCAATTATGGATGGGATGCATGTCCTTTGAACTTTACCATTAATCAATTGATGAGACCATTTTGGATTGGTAAACTGGTCAGTCATATGTAGGTATGCTCATGATTTATTTGGTGGACTTGATTGTGCACCTTGATAAAACATGTTTTCATGTGCAATACTGTAGACTTGTGACACAACATGCCAAATTTGATTGATTTAGAATGTTATTGAGAAGAGAATTTTAATTTTTTGTTTTACCCTAGCAAATGAGGTTGTATGATGATATTTGGCAAAGGTTATTGGAAAAAATAATGTATTTGATAACTACCCCCTCAAGCGATGAGTTGATGGGTGATAATTTTGAATATGAAAAAAAATTTCCTGATTGGATGAGGCAGTGATGAGTAGGTAGAAAAAAGGGATAAACGTGTGAGTGAAGAATATGCTATAAAAAGGTAGAAATAGAAAGGATGATATATGATGAAAGTGATAGAGGTGATATTAATGGAAATGCTAGTGGGTGTGTGGATTTTGAGCACGTATGATGGAGATCCTATCATGGTGATCGCATGCATTTTGGGCATAATGGATGTAATAGTGCATGAAGTGTTGGATGCCATCATGGAGGAGCGACAAATTTAGTGGTGTTGTAGTGAGGTGAAGTGGATAAATTTTATGTTATTTTAGAAAAGGGGAGTGGTGGAAAAAATTAGAACTCAACAAAGAATATGGATATGTAAGGTATGCCCTCGGGGCACCACCATATCTATGTGGTAAAATGATGTGCCCTAAGGCAGTAGTACCTAAGGTTTTTGTAACCACAACACTACTATAATAAAATATATCATGTTTTGTGCCTAATTGAGTATGAATGATATTGTGAATGTGAGAGAGTGAGAGATGCATTGATAAAAAATGATTTGTGATTGATTACGACTCGTTGGTGTGTCACGATGATTGCTAGAATGATAGAAAATGGTAGTTTGCTTGTTTTTATGATGATTTTTGAAAATCCATTTGCATGTTTGCAATTTTTGGGAAAATGGTTACCCAAAATATGGTTTATTATGAAAAAGGACCTCTAGGTCCATTTTGAATGGAAACGGACCTTAAGGTCTGTTTTAAAAATAAACCACATTTTTTGGGTACCCATTTTCTCAAAAATTGTAAACATGCAAATGGCTTTTAAAAATCATCACAAAAACAAACAAACTACCATTTTATATCATTCTAGCAATCATCATGACACACCAACGAGTCGTAATCAATCACAAATCATTTTTTATCAATGCATCTCTCACTCTCTCACATTCACGTCTGTTTTTGAGCCCCTTGTGGTTTTTAGCAGTTTGGAGGACCAAAGGGTGTTAGAATTGGACAAAATGTATAATGTTGGAAATATCTTTTCGAGCCTAATCCAGTGGTTGTCATTTTGATAAATTTGTAGAAGAATAGATACAATAAAATTTGGGTCAAATATGACCCTTATTTCTAAAGCAATGAATTCCTAATTATTGGTTTTTGAATTGGAAATTTTTTCTTTGTTGCTAAGAGAGCCAATGTGCAATGGTGAATTGATGATGGTTGATGTAAATTAGTTCAACTTGAAGTTTCCACACAAATGGTGGATATAAAGAAAATGAAAAGACTCCCATGGATTAGTAGTGGTGCATGATGTATGCATTGTAGCAATTGTTTTTGGTGTGGCAGGCGTGCCACAATTTTTTTAATATTGTTTTGATGAGTTGAGAATGATACATGCTATGGATTTTGAGACTTGAAATGATGAGTATAATGAAGATTTTGAATATGTATTTGATTTATGCAATAATGTATGGTAGAAGGAATTAATGACATAGTGACAATCACATTTGACATATAAAAATACAATGAGATAATGAATGTGTAAGATATATGATAATGCAAATCTTATCATGATGTGTATGCAAATATTTATGATAATATTGGATTGATTAATTTATAGAAAATGTCTAGCGGATTGATAATTTGCTAGTTTGAAAACTAAGCAACATGTATGTTTGTTTCTTCTACGGAGGTGTTTCAGATTGTAGAAATGATTTCTAGAGAGTCAAACATTTGGGGTTTGTCATAAAAAATTATATTAGTCAACTAAAATTCTACTAAAATCTAAACCATATTGACTAAGGTTGAGATTATCATGGATTTGTGTGTGTATAGAGTGATTCAGTTCATTTACCTATTTTGAGTGAGGTTGGACTAGCCAATTTGTAAAATGATCCATATAATCTAGTTCATACACAAACATGCAATGGTCTATACAAAATAAGGTTACTAATGTGACAAACATGTCATCACATGTAAGACTACTCCACTACCAGGAAGGTGTCTATATATTATTGCTGGTGATGAAGATCACCCCATGGTTGTCAAAAACTACGAATTCCAAGGATTCAAGATTTTTGATGGTGTTATTTTGTTTCTCTTTTTTATTTTCTTTAGTAGTGCTCTTTTAGGCATTTGCTTTTGTTTTCTACCTTTTCTCTTTTATTTTGAATAGCTTGTCCTTTTGTCAATTCTCAGCTTTGTAAACCATGCACATGATAGGATGAAAAGGGGAAACCTTTCTCTCAAGGGATAAATTATGTAAGGTGTCATATTTCCTATACATAAAATTTGTTAAGTGTGCACATGTGTTTTTGATCCATGAAGGAACTCTAGTCAGCTAGGGGAGGTCTAAAATTGCATTAGAATCCAATGACATTGGATAAAGCTTGATGAGGTCAACTAAAGTGCTTGACTAACAAAAAAGACTTCTATGACTAAACAACCTATGCATAAGAGAAAACATGACATTATGCTAGTTGTTATGACCAGTGTATGATGTTGTTTGCAGTAAAAATGCCTAGATAGGAGTAATGTGACATGATGTGAGAAAGTAGACATGAATGCAATACCTAACAAGGTTATGTTTATTAATAATAATATGCAATATGGACTAATTTGACCATGTGTGAGTTTTCAACATCAATTTGCATATCCATAAAGGGAGACTATAACATGATAGAAGTCTCATGAGATGATACATTAATGAATGTAATGAGTGATGTAATTATGAATGTTTGGCAGTATCAACGTGATTGAGTGGTGGATATATGAAGAAATAATAAGAATAAGAAGAAGAAAGGAAGAATAACAAGAAGAATAAAGAAGGGGATAAGAAGAAACCTATCCTAGGTATGTAGTCACTTGAAGTGTGAACATACAACAGATATAGGGGAAAGGAGAAAAGAGAGGGGAAGAAGATAAGAAAGAGAAGAATAAGAAACCTACCCCAATTATGTAGTCGCTTGAAGCATAACCATATAGCAGAGAGAGGGTAAAGGAGAAAGAAGAAGAAATATGATACAAAGACATATGGCATTGTATCGTAAAAGGGTTCTTTCTATATTTTATTGGTTTTGGTTGTTTTTGCTTTTTTTATGTTTTAGTATTTTAGTATTTTTGATGTTTTTTTTGTTTAATGTTTTTGTATTTTTTATGTTTTTGATGTAGAATGTACAATAATGTGTCAAACTTTGATATAGTAGTAGTTTTAGAGTTGATGTGATGAGGAGGGATATGGGCACCTCCAATCATGATATTGATTAGATGAGAAGGGGTATTGGCACCCCTCACAATCATGCATTCAAATGTGACCAAAGTAATTTGGGACCTTTGGAATAGAATTTGACCAATTGGAGTTGGTGTATTGGAGTTGTGGAGGAGTGGAATATGGTGGGAGAGGTGATGGCACCTATTCTAGATTAGACCAAGTGGGGTATCAATTATTCTATGTAACAATGTTGATCATCACCACAAAGCATTGTTGTTTAGGTATACAATTTATTTGATTGACTTAGGGATTTTGTGGTTGCACATTGGATGTGGAAGCATTCAGTGGGGTGGTATGATGCTATGGTAGAGGATTTTGAAAGATATCCAAGTTTTGGTTGGAAGGATCTAGGGGTTTTTCAAACTTGATGGTAACATTATTGATGAGATCTTGGATGAGATGCCAAAACTTGTAGCAAGTACTAATGGCATGCCCCTTGTGATGATGATAGTCATAGTGGACATATTCATTGTATTATCTCATTTTTGGTAGGGTAGGATCTTCATATTGAATTTATGGTAAGTTTATATGACCTGTAGTCATTAAGCACTAAAATATGTTACTCATATGCTCAATTAGTGGGTCCCATTTGTGGGGTGGATTATCACCTTGGTGTTGAGGGGCTCATAGATTGGGCTGTGATGGTGGGGGAAATGTGCTCCTTGAGTGTGGATGAGTTTGTCATTTTTCTAATGGTGTGTTGTGAATGGGTGAAGTGGTGGTGGTGTTGATCATGAAGTTAGAATTTTGAGGTGGTTTGGGTGGGGTCTGACTAGAATTAACTTTTTGAAATCGATTTGGATTGTAGTCAATTCTTTTGTAGGGTTTGATTTTCTCCTTTTGAATTTTAACTTTCTCAATCATCTTGGCCTTATTGGATACCTTCTTGAATGTGCTATGGGGTTGAATTTGTAGATTGCCAAATATGGGCTTGATACTTCTAACAAATACCTTGACCAATTCCATTTGAGGAAGAGGGAAAGGGATATTGTTAATAGCAACTTTTCATCAAGCGACATAATCACTGATTGATTTATCCTCAAACTACCATAGGTTGTAGATATCAGGTAGTCCTATCCTATTCTTGATGTTGAGGGTAAATTGTTCAAGGAAAATGTTAGCCAATTGTTCAAATGTGTAGAAGCTATGATGAGGTAAGTTGTTGTACCAGTTTAGAGTCGAAATCCAAAGGGATTGTGGAAAGGTCTTGAGAATGAGGGCATCATGATCACTGATGTGATAACATGCAAATAAATAATTGCTTAAATTCTCTCTAGGATCCTCCTTACCCTTGAATTTATAAAATTTGAGGTTAATTTGAAGGGGTAGGATGGCATGTGGATAGATGGATGGATGGATTCAAAGTACAACTCACTATAAGTGGGTTTGGTAGACCCATAGGTATGGGAACATGTTTGAAATTTATTTATCTCTACTTGCATGGCTTGAATAACATCATAAAAGATAGGTATGATAAGGTTAGAACCAACAAGTGTAGTAACCAATGATAGAGCTTAATGAGTGTGGTTAGGTGTGTGGTAGTTGGTTCCTGATGCTTGATTGGGAATAATAATTTGTTGATGCATCTATAGATTTACATTTTGATGTGAGGCTTGATTGTCCATGGGAATGGCATCTTGATGATGAGTTTATCCAGATCCCTCATTAAATTGATTTTATTCAAACATTTTTTGATTGTCCATCGGAGGGAACAATGATTGATGAAGGTCTGACTAGATGTACCTTTTTTGGGATGGACCTTGGACTATCATTGGTTGCTGGAAGGGTGTGTGGACATACCCTAATGGAATGTGCCCTTGATTGGGTATTTATTGTTGTTGTTGTTGTGTGTGATGCAGGGTTTATTGAAAAAATCCTTGATTGGGGACTTGTTATTGGAAGGGTATTTGAGCATACCCAGTTTGATTAAGCCCCTGAATGGGTGGTTGTGGTTGTTGTTATTGCATTTTATGAGTGTTTGATTGAATAAATCCTTGATTGGAGACTTATTGTTGGAAGGGTATTTGAGCTTACCTTGTTTTATGAATCCCTTAAGTGGTTAGTTATGGTTTTTGGTGTTATGTGTGATGAGTGTTTGATTGAATAAATTCTTGATTGGGGAATTATTTTTAAAAGGGTATTTGAGCATACCCTTTTTTATGAAGCCCTTTATTGGGCATATGTGGTTGTTGTTGTTGTGTGGGATGAGTGTTTGATTGAATACATCCTTGATTGGGGACTTGTTTTTGGAAGAACATTTTGAGCATAACCCATTTGATTAGGCCCTTTATTGGGCATCTGTGGATGTTATTGTTGTGTGGTGTGAGAGCTTTATTGAAAATATTTGATTAGGGACTTGTTGTTGGAAGGGTATTTAAGCATAACCTATTTGATTAGGCCCTTTATTGGGCATATATGATTTTTGTTATTATTGTGTGGTGTGAGAGATTTATTGAACAAATCCTTGATTGGGAACTTGTTTTTGGAAGGTGTATTTGAGCATACCCTATTTTATTAGGCCCTTGAATAGGTACATGATGCTATAATAGGTCTAGATAAATCCCTTGTGTATGTTTCCCTTGAATGGGTACTTGCATGTTTAAAGTAAATTGTATAATATCTTGTTGATATAGGCCCTAAATGGGCACTTGATTAGTGAGAGGGAATTGTATACCCCCTTGTGGATTTTGGCTTTGAATGGACATTTGATTTTGGAGAGGGAATTGTGTACCCCCTTGTGGATTTTGGCCCTGAATGGGCATTTGATTTTGGAGAGGGAATTGTGTACCCCCTTGTGGATTTTGGCCCTGAATGGGCACTTGATTTTGGAGAGGGAATTGTGTACCCCCTTGTGGATTTTGGCCCTGAATGAGAACTCAATTTTAGAGAGGAAATTATGTACCCCTTGTTGATTTTGGCTTTAAATGGGCACTTGATTTTGTAATGATAAGTGTGATAACATGTGTACAACTTATTAATGGAGGGATTGTCCAAGAGATGTGATGGAATGTAGGGTGGATGTCCAATAAGATGAAGCAGTGAATATTTAGTTTGTGGCTTATTGAGATTGATGGGGGTGCCAGAATGCATGGGGGAAATGAGAATGCCATGGTTGTGGAAGGTGGGAGGCTAGTATATGGAAGATGGAGGTCAAAGCTCGACATGTCAAGTTGTGAGATGACTGGTGGTTTGGTTTGGAGAATGTGTTGATGGCAGAGGAGGGGGTTTTGAGTGACACTAATCAAGGATAATAAATTAGGTGAATCCGTGTTCTTGTTGAGAGGACTCTTCTTGATATAAAAACAATGGATTGAGGTGGGTTTTTATTAGAGGTGTGTGCTCTTTAGCAATATTTTTGCTTCATGTGTTGACCATAGTGATTGGAAAATGGAATTTAAATCAAGTTTTGAAGTGAAAACTAATAGAAAATAGCAGTTTGATCTATGATAGTTTTTATTTTTTGACATAGAAGCAAGTTTTGAAAAAATGCACCGCGGGGTGCATTTTTAGGCCCTCACTTACCTCAACCTACATTTTTAATAAAAATAGGTTTTGAAGTCTAGAGAGGTGTGAGAATGATTGTGGAGGTCTATCATTAATAAACTGCCATTCTCCCTACCAATGGAGGAGTTAACCAAAATGTTTACCCAGAGTTGTCTAAAACCTATCTCTTGGTTACTCCAATTACAACAATACAGGACTTTTGAAGAGGCTTTGGCCCAAGCAAGTATCATAGAAGAAATTAAAGTCCAAGAGGGTGTTTTAAAACCCCATAGAAAAGAATGGCAACAAAAGGGCCAACAAAGAAATAATAATTATGGCCAAAATAAACAAACACAGGCTAGTACAGCCTCAAATGTTAACCAAGTTAATCAAGTGGTGGCGAGTCAGCCCGTAATGGATCAACAACAACAAGTAATGCAAAGTCAACCGCAACTAATCACTTATCATGCGGTACCTGCCCCTCCTCAACCAGCTCAACCAGCTCCCAATACTGGGCCAACCATGGAAACTCGACCTTGGCAAAACAATCGTCCCAAGCGACAGTTCACACCTTTAGATGAACCATATGCGGTCATATTCAACAAGTTATATAGCACAAATCAATTAATGTTACCTGAGTTTAAACCTTTAGACCCATCTAGAAGGGGGAAATATTACAAGGAGTACTTATTTTGTCCTTATCATAGGCAAAATGGGCACGATATCAATAATTGTATAGCTTTCAAACATGTGATCCAAGATCTTATTGAGATTGGAGCCATTAAATTGGATAGCCCCTTAGCCCAACAAAATCAAAATCTTGGTATATTTCAAACACCCCTTCCACATCGGGAGGAAGCTCCAACAACTTCAGGGGAGTAACTCAGGTAACTCCTCCTAATCAAGTCAACCATGTACAACAATACCAAGGTTTTGTGGGTACTATTAACATAGTAACCCGGGGTTAAAGGGAAAACCAACCAAATCGAGGCTGAACCACGACCACTGTACAAACCCCCAGTCCACCTCAGGTAACGGTGACCCAACGACGTGCTAGTACTTCTCAACAACCGCTAAATAATTCTACTCAACGCCAATGACCCATCACGTCATTGAGTAGCCGGTTAACTACCAGTTTAAAAATGGCTTCTGCCAAGTTATCGATCTATGACCTCATTCAATAATCTCCTCCGCATAGAGAGGCATTAATGGAAATCTTAAAATCAATCGAGCTTCAAACTCAAAATACTAATGCCTTCAACAACTTTGTGGGGAGCATTCAAACATGCATGGAGCCCTCCATCACTTTCTATGATTTTGAAATCAAACCTATGTCAACAGAAAGTATAGATCCTCCACTACATATCATGGCCAAGATCGATAACAAGCCATTCAAGAGAGTCTTAATTGACACCGGTTCCTCAATCAATATCATTACAACATCGACGTTGAGTCATCTAAAGCTGTCGCCATCCCTTATCACAAAGTCAACTTTTACTCTTAAAGCATTCAATGATGCTTTATCTTCCATAGTTGGCATAGTTATCTTGCCCATTGAGGTAGGGGCCCAAAATTTGCATACCTTGTTTCACATCTTGGAAGGGACCATGGCATACAATGTATTGCTTGGACGACCTTGGCTTAGGGAGATGAGATGTGTCCCTTCTATACTGCATCAATGTATGAAGTATGTATATGAGGGACAGGTTCATTGTGTACCTGCTGACACAGAACCCTTCAAAAATTGCAACTATGTCTCAAATCCTTATGAGATTGTGTTGCCATCCACTCATATTTTCTTGACCCCATCTATTTCTTCTATACCATATTCTTCTAAAGCTCCCATTACTGAGGAGCCACCTATCATATCGCAACCATCTTCCTCTTCCGCTATTACATCTCATTCACCACTTTCTTCATCAACTAATCTTCCTTCTTCTTCATCAGTGACCACATGCACATGTGGCCATGACCAATCATCTCTTTCCACGTCATTACCCCCTTCTTCTACACCTTCTTCAACACCACCTATTATTCTTCCATCTTCCCAACCATTACCAGCTGATGTTTCACAAGTCAGTGAAGCATCAACCCAACCAAATCCTTCCAATTCTTCTATCCCACATTCTTCTATTCCATAAAGTCCATCTCCCTCCCAAGTCAAGGTCCATCTCACTGATGCCGGTATTGGTGAGTATGCCATTCAAGATGTCCACATCACACCGTTCAATGTGCAAACAGTTAAAGATTTTGGTCATCCACATGACCAACATTTATCCATTGGATCGGTTTATAACATGGGTTCTATGCCAAATTCCATTAATTTTGTATATGGGGGAATAGAGTCATCTTCTAGTCCTACCACCATACTAGAACCCAAACATCCAGTCCCTACCAATATCGAAAGGATGGAGGGTTTTCCCTCTCGCTATTTCCACAGACATAATTGGCAGCAATTTGGCCTAGGTCGATACGAGCAAGGGGTAACTGAACGCATCGATATGCCATACCAAAGACCCACTGAGCATTTTGGTCTGGGCTACCAACAACTTCCATCCCTTTCTTCTTTTGAACGAGATTTTCAAAGCATTAATCTTAATTCAGAAGAAGAAATCCTCCACCTCGACGAATCTGAAGATGAAGCCTATGAAGAATTTGACATCATGTTAAATGGTGATGAATCTGAAGAAGAGTCGGCGCCCATTGTTCCCCTCACTAAACAAGACGAGTTTTATCTCCAATTGTTTCCTCTCCAAGAGGCCATCTTTCGCTTGCTTCTTCCACAAGAATGAGGTGAACCACCACCCCCGCCACATCCATAAGCCATAATCCAAACCTGTATTATATGTATATACTAAAATAGTGGTTTTCGCCACTACCAAAAACAAAAAAAATCAAAAAATTTCAAAAAAAAAAAAAAAAAAAAATCAAAACATATAAAAATACTTTATTGCTTTATGTATGTGTGTAATAGTGGTTTTCACCACTACAAAAAAAAAAAAAAAACTCAAAATACAAAAAAAAAAAAAAAAAAAACTGAAAAACAATGTTGTTTTGCACTTCAGGTCTTCCGAGGTCTTCACCGATTTTCCCTTCCATTCCACCATCCTTTCTTCCATAAGTCGATAATGAATTTTGAAGACTTATTCACCCCGCTCCATAATCCATATGATCTAGATAAGTCAATCCCGATCAACCCAAGCCTGATTGACATGGATCGGATTTCATTCCCTCCATCTATTTCAGAGTTCATCCTTTCCGAGGAATTGTTAAGGGCTTCCGCAAACTACATTCCTCCTTCACCTCCACATTCACCTTCATCTTCTAAGCCAGAGGTCTTCTAGGCAGACATAGATGAGAGCAAGGCACAGGAGCTTGATGACATTTTAGATGACATAAATCTGATCCCTACTCCCCATTAGCTTAAGGAAGGTTCCCACATGTCTATTGAAGAAACTATCGATGTAGACCTTAGTCCAGACAAATATGGCACCCAAATTATGAAACTGGCTAAAATTCTATCATCAGAGGAACAAGAGAAAATGATTGCTCTACTCAAGCGGAAGAAGGAGATATTTGCATGGTCTTACAAAGACATGCCAGGCCTAGACCCTAATTTGGTTGTCCATAACCTCACCTTACAAAAAGATGCTAAACCTGTCAAAAAAAAACTTAGGAAAATGCATCCTACCGTGGCTCTCATAGTTAAATCAGAGATTTAGAAACTTTTGGATGTTAAATTTGTCATCCCGATTGATTATCCTGAGTTGCTTTCTAACATGGTACTCGTTCGCAAGCCTAACGGGGGGATACGTGTTTGCATCGATTTTCGAGATCTAAATAAAGCGTGTCCTAAGGATGACTTTCCTCTTCCAAACATTGATACTCTTTTCGACACCTGCGTTGGTCATGAAATGCTTTCGTTCATGGATGAATTTTCAGGATACAACCAGATTCGAATAAACCCTGAAGATCAACACAAAACAGCATTTACCACACCTTGGGGAACTTTTTGTTACAGGGTGATCCCCTTTGGCCTTAAGAACGCAGGTGCAACCTATCAACGAGCCATGAATTATATTTTCCATGATTATATGCATAAGATTATCGAAGATTACGTGGATGATTTATTGGCAAAATCTAAAACTCGACAAGAGCATTTTGATGTATTGGAAAAAGTTTTTGATAGACTTCTAGAGCATAAAGTAAGGTTGAACCCTAAGAAATGTGTCTTTGGTGTTACCTCAGGCAAACTCCTAGGTTTTATTATCTCTAAACGAGGTATTGAGGTGGATCCAAACAAGGTCAAAGCCATTATGGAAATGTGTCCCCCAACTAATTTTAAGGAGTTGCGTAGTTTACAAGGAAAGATTAATTCAATCCGTCGCTTTATTGCACAACTTTCTGATAAATGTAGGCCATTTTGCCACCTACTACAAAAGGGGGTACAATTTTCATGGACGAGATGAATGTCGAGAAAGCCTTTGATGACATCAAGCGATACTTAGCATCTTCGCCAGTCTTAGCTCCGCCTCGTCCAGGGGTCCCTTTCAATATTTATATCTCAGCAACGGACTTTGCCTTAGGGACAATGCTTGCACAAAAGAATGAACAAAATCGTGAGCAAGCTATCTATTATATTAGTCGAACATTGGTAAGCTATGAAACCCGATATGCTTATGTGGAAAAGTTGTGCTTAGCAGTGGTTTTTGCCACTAAGAAACTTCATCATTATATGCTTAGCCATACAACATATGTCATAGCTAGAGAAAATGCTCTACGTTATATGATGTCTCGCACTTATAATAACACTCGTACCGCTAAATGGATAATGTTGCTTACCGAATTCGATCTTGAATTCATTAGCCAAAAATCTGTTAAAGGTCAAGTTATAGCCGATCAACTTGCGGAAGCTCCACTACTTAGTGATCATCCTTTGATTATTGAGCTCCCAGATGATTCGGTATTTGCTATCACTGAACAAGAAGAGGACATCATTCCGGAGGAAGATGTTGACATCACATTATTCTTTGATGGCTCTAAGTGCACGAAAGGTCAGGAATTGGAGTTGTGTTTCATACACCTCAAGGGATTCCCATCCCTTTATCATTCAAACTAGACTTCCAATGCACCAATAATACAGCAGAGTATGAAGCCTTAATTTTAGGTCTTCAATCAGCCATAGCTATGAGTATTAAGCATATTCAGATATTTGGGGATTCTTAACTTGTGGTTAAACAAATTACAGGAGAATACCAAGCCAAAGAACCTACCATTAAGCTTTATCATGATGTAGCAATGAAGTTGCTCTCTAAGTTTGATTGGTATGAGATCACTAGTTTGCCTCGTTCGACTAATAGATTTGCGGATGCCATGGCCTCTCTTGGATCATTGATTCCAAAGGACTCCCTTGGAGAGGTACAGCCCCTAATCATTTCCATAATTTCTAAGTCTGCAATTGTCCGTGCTGAGTCTAAGGATGAAAAAGATGTTTGCTTTATCCATTCGGATCCATATGAGCCTTGGTCTAGTGAGATAGTAGCTTTCCTCAAGTTTGGAACACTTCCACCTGATTTGTCTCGAACTGCCCATCGCTGTTTTAAGCAAAAGGCAGCTCGTTTTGTTCTTTTGGGGGATGTGTTGTATAAACGTGGATATGATGGAGTACTCCTCCGCTGTCTAGAAGCAGGTGAAACACATAGAGCTATTGTTGAAGCCCATGATGGTACTTGTGGTGGTCATTTTAGTGGAATGGCCATTGTGAAGCGTATTTTACGTATGGGGTATTATTGGCCCACTATGGAACAAGATTGTTGCAAATATGTTAAACAATGTAAAAAGTGTCAAGAACACACTAATTTAATCCATATACCATCACAAGCTTTACAGCCCATCCAAAGCCTTTGGCCCTTCTCACAATGGGGTCTCGATTTAATTGGCAAGATTTCACCTGCCTCTTTAGGACAACATACTTTCATCATTACAGCCACTGAATACTTCACAAAGTGGGTTGAAGCTATTCCTCTAACCAGTACGATAGGTCCTAGAATTGTGGAGTTTATACTTCACCATATCATTTGTCGTTTTGGTATTCCCTCTAAAATCATTTTTGATAATGACAAGTCTTTTAAGAATAAGGATGTTCGAGCTCTTTGTGAAAAGTATAATATCCAACATAGTTTCTCAACTCCTTACTACCCACAAGCCAATGGACAAGCGGAAGCTTCCAATAAGACCATAATTGCTATTCTTAAGAAACTTGTTAAAGAAAATCATAAAGATTGGCATACATAAATCCCCTTGGCATTATGGGCTTACGGAACAAGCATCGAGAACTCCCATTGGGGCAACGCCATTTTCTTTGGTCTATGGCGCCGAAGCAATCATGCCTCTTGAGCTCGAGATCCCTTCCTTGCGAATTTCTTTGCAGGAATTTATTGATGATGATACTGCTAGACAAGCACGTCTTGATCAACTCACACTCATAGATGAAAAATGAATCAATGTTTTAGAGCATTTGCAAGTTTATCAAGACCGATTGAAACGTGCTTACAATGCCAAAGTTCATCTAAGAGAATTTCAAGTAGGAGATCTTGTCCTTAAAGAGAATCAACAAAACACCAATGCATTGCCGCATCTTCGAGATAAATTCACGGCTAATTGGTTAGGTCCATATATGGTCACTTGAAAGAGTGGGTAATGGAACTTATAGACTTGCCAGTTTAGAGGGAGAGGAAGAACCCGAACCACTTAATGTTATAAACTTGAGGGCATTCTACGCATAGTTTGAATTTTATATGTACATATATACATGGCTTGAACAACAACAAAAAAAAAAAAAAAAAAAAAAAAAAAATGAATTTGCATTTCATTGTTAGTTGCATACATCTCATTCAAAAACATTGCATTTCATGTGCATACATCTCATTGAAAACCATAACATTTCACTTTCAGCCATAGTTGCATATCATGTTAGAAACCATTCTATCTTTTGGATATAAAATTTGGTCAAGCAAAAGTCATGTTGCCTTAATTAGGGGCACCGTCATAAAATCCATCAAACCGAATTGTCATTCATACACCCATTTTCCATTTGCACATATTTACATTGCCAAAATGTTTTCAGTCACTCAACCATTCCTAGTGTTTTAAGCAAACTTCGAAATGCATGTTAAAGTTCTCTAGGGCCATATCACAAATTACACTAAATAAAATCTTGAGTATTGGGAAATGATTTCAAAAGCGGTCTTGAACCTATCACATTTTCACATCTTAAAAACATCTTGTGTCAAAGAGAGATAACACCATCCTTGGGTTGTGCCTTGAAGTGAAAAGAGTAATCCTCGTTTGTCCTATCATGCAAAAATAGTCCATAAAACAGTGGTTCTTACCACTATCACAAGCAATCACAAAATATAAATATAAACAGAGTAGTAAGGATAGGGTAAAATTCTCATCATACTTCGGTTGAGAATCCGATTCCCCAAAGCTCTAAGGAAATGAACATTTTTCACACACCACTGAACCCAAATAAGTTGTAAGGATCGTACTACTTGTCCGATCGGACGGATAGGTAGTCATCCCCAAGGCTTACAAAGGTCAAAAACAACATGGACTATGGAGTTAACCTTCACCGGGGCTATAGACGCTTGAATGGCAGTGGAGTATAATCATTGCGTGGTGACATGTCTCTCCTCAAAAAGAGACCTCTGAATGCTCATACGAACAAACTAGCTTTGGGGTCTTCTCCATAACAGGGTTACCTAATTTATGCAAGATGAGGTTAATAAACACACTTGCACACACACAGGTTTTTGATTGCCTAGAGTCACTACCATGCTTCTGATTTGGTTAATGAACTCACATGCACACACATTTGGTCCTAGTTGAATTAAGGTAGTGTTAGTAAGTTTGTTTGATACCACTAGCATGTTTGAGTCTTTGTAAAATAGTCTTCCATATCAACCTCCATGTCTTCCTCCATATTTTCTTCTATATTAACCTCCATATCTTCTTCCATATTCATGTCATTCCATACGTCATTCATTCACAAGCTACCAAGTTCGGTGCCCCTGATTAAACAATTATGATAACAGTTGGCTAAATCTAACTATCTAAAAGTATGAGTTCTTCTTAGTGCATATTTCATTTACTTAGTCTCACATTAATCATCTATAACTTTGCATTCCATTCCATCACATATGCATTAAAACATATAAAAACATGCATCACAAAAACATAGGCATTCACACAAAAGAAAGTAAAACACTAAAAATAAAAGCCATGTATATATATGTATAAAGATAAAAACGTACAGTGAATGCCAAAATGCTACAAAATACAATAGAGCACCAAGGCTCATAAAGAGTGCATCTAATCACTAAGATAACCATCAAAAGAGGACCCCTGAGACCTAGTAGGAGCCCTAGACCTAGTGGTGTACTACCTCCAACCGGGCTGCCTCCGTTAGCCCCACTGCCTCAAATATCTCCCAGTCTGACTGGGAAAATGACTTCCTCATCCTCAGAATGATAGTGGAGAATCGGTGTCGTGCCTCTAACACCCTAAGCTGCAAAACAACAAAACAAAAATTGGTTACAATTTTTTTTTCAAAAAAAAAAACTGCAAAAAAAAAAAAAAAAAAAAAACAAATAAAAGTACTTGCTTAAATAAACAAATACCTCAGCTGGCTGCACTGGTGCGTCCGCTCCCATCTCCACCATAGCTCCCGCATGCTTCACTCTCCCACACAACCTTTCACTTCACTTCATTCCACTCCCTCAGACGCACTTCTCTCAAGCTCGAACGCACAAATGAGCGAAATTCTCGCTGAAACTGTTTAAATAGCTGGTTTTTTTTGTGCCCTGAAATGCAGTGGGGCATTTCATGGCGCATTCAGATGTAGTGGGGCATTTCATGATGCATTCAAACATTGGCGGGCGTTTTTGCCACCTCCAAATGCATACCGACGTTTGGTGTCAGTATTGAATAAAAGAACAAAATTTACAAAATTGAAGCTTACCTCCTCCAAATTTCATCAAATTGCATTCATCCATTCTTATTATCATAATAAAACATTTTGTGAATGTTACAACAGTTTTGGAAACAAATTTTGTCATTTTGCTCAAAAAGCGCATCATTCATCGTTGATTTACAAATTGGGTTAAAAACATTCAAAACCTTCACAAAATTAACAACATTCATCAATTCTTCTGATCTATCATCAATTTCATTCATTCTTCTTTCATCATGCATATTTTTGCCAAATTAAATTAAATTAAACCTCGTATCTAGTGGTATATTCTATCACCTTGGTGATTGCAGCGATTTGCATCCATGCAATTCGGTAAGAGGATTAAACCACCATAAGGACACTTACCATTTATCATCATCAATTATTTCACTGTTTGAAAATTGGAAATCAATTTTGGGTATCCTACTTTTCAAATGACCTCATACCAAGATCAATTTGCTCAACAGTTGTCATTGATGGCCTAGTTCATGGGGCCTTAAACGTGGACAATCTTTAATATCATCATTATTTTGAGTCTTTCTAGAGATTAAGGCTACCTAGGTTGATTGGTTTCGACCCGAGGAATTATCCATACAATCATTAGGAGCATCTCTGAAGTTCTGGACTCTTTCATATTGCATCTCTGCATATCAATGGCGCCAACAAGGCAATTTCATCAACAGTATGGATTCACCCACAGGAGTTGGGGCATCCGTTATCAATTTCTAACTTCCCTATAGTGGAATTCATCTTAAATGATCATGGAATTTATAATTTGGCGAAAATACCTTTATAACCATTGGGGGAGAAAACGGTTCATCTTTCACATCACTCATATCGTCTTCAATCATATTCTTTCCTGGTTTGTACACCAACCCCTTTTTTGTTGGGACATAAACAGATGGTTCATACACAAACCCCTTTTTCACTGTTGGGGCAAAAACAATTCATTTTATTTCGAATTTCTTCTAATTGGCTTGTGAGAACCATTCTCGCTCACCAATTGAGGGGGTAAGCTGATAAATTTTAAATATTCTTTTATTCTTTGGTCTTCAAAGTTGTGCTTTAGTCTTGAGAGAGAGTTGCATCTGATCCAACTTTTCAGGTGTCCTAAGTTTTTGTGCTGCATTGTGTCTTCACACAAAGCAACTCAAAAATGGGCATCTGTAGACACCAAAATCCAGCTACTTGCAAGTCATCTATACCTTCCTGTCAGCCACATGTCGGTCATCCACCTTCTCGCCATTATTTGGCCCAAATCCACACTTTCCCACCATTATTTGGCCCAATTTCACCTTTCTCACCATTTTTCATCCCCAAATTTATTTAAATTAATATTTATATATATTTTTTAATATTTTAATATTTTAATATATATATTTAAATAATAGTTTAAGTGATTTAATCTGAGCCGTCCGTCCTTCATTTAATCTCATCCGTCCATCCATCTTAATCCATTTCACAACCAAGATTTATTCTCTACCCTTGGATCCACTTTAATCTTAGCCACACGTTCAAAGTGTCGTTAAAACCCTAAAGTGTGCCCTAAGAGTAGATTATAAATTGAGTCACTTTGATGGCTCAAACCCTATCTTCTTCGCCTATGTCTTTTGCTACTTCTATCTCTGATTCTAATTCTTCTACCGTTATCTCCTCTCTTCTGCTACCCTTTCGTCGCATCCATTGTCGCTTCTGTCACCGCTTTCGCCGCCATTCCTTCTACAGCATTCTGCAAAATCTCCCATTCCTATCGCAAGTGCCCACGGGCATTTTCTTCTTCACCAAGTGCCCACGGGCGTTTACCAAGTGCCCACGGGCATTTAACAAGTGCCCGTGGGCATTTACCTACAGCCACAGACTCAGACCGACGTCTGTAATCCAGATCCAGAAGCACGCGAGCATTCGGTGAGTGCACCAGGGTGCCTTCCGCAGCCCATTCTGACAACAACATTACTTCTAGGTGTTGCCTGGTCTAGCTGTGTTAACAAAGAACAGGTATAAATTAGTTTAAAGCAAGTAGCCGTATTTTATGTATTAATCTGTTATTGATTTCCTGCATTCCATTTTTATAAGGTTTTAGATTGTTTCTGAGGGCTCACGTAGTGGAGCCCTCTCATTAATTTCTAACTCCTTGATAGTGTTAATGTGTGCAGGTTTTTGATAACAGATCTAGTTTATTGATGGCAGCTGATTAAGCTAGAGTGGTCCAAGCAAGGGATACGACAAAGCCCACTCACTCTGTTGGGATTGAAGATACGTTCTTCGGAAGCACCACCATTCGTGCCAGCTAGGGTTTCGGAGAACCCTAGCATAATTTGTAACTGTGTATCACAAATAAAGGGTTACGAGCCCAGTTGTATTCAAAAAGGAGTTTTTAAACTCCATCGATTAATAGAAATCGTTTGCTTTTGTGCAACTATTCTGTACTCTGTCATTGTGATTTTATTTCTGTTTGGCGTGTATTTTTAATCTACAAATCCTAACCCAATCTGAGGGTCTCTTAAGAGTAGGGGATATTATATTAATGATGTCCAAAAAACCACTCGTGAGGGTTACTATGGTGTTTAGGGGGGGTGAGTCAATGTTTTTGCTAATGAGATCCAATGCCATTGATCTCTATTGGTGGTTGGTTATTAAATCCAACACAAACCAATGTTTAACCTTGGTGGTTGGTGACGAAATTCAACACAAAATTAAGGTGTTTCTTGTGTATGTGAAACCTATGTTTAGTAAAGCAAAAAATGCTAAAATGAACTAACTAATATAGGGAAAATAAATGCACTTTTTGTTTACATTTTGTTTTTGGAAAGTATATGCAAGAAACAATACAAGGGGGTCACTTTATTGTAACAACTTGGTCTAATACTTTCTTAGGTGTAAATATATCTACACTATCCAAGATATGTCTGGTCAAGTTATGGCTAGATGTCTCTAAGAGATTTATATATGAGGTAAAGGATCAAAATCATGCTCTCATCTCATGGAGATGAAGAGATTAAAAGGGCTCTTCAAACCTTATGTAGATGAGTTAATGCTAATTGAATGCATATATATGTGAAAATAAAGCTAAGATAACTTGAAGATTGACCACATGATTATGGTGCTTTTTTAGAAGAAAATCTAACTTGATGTTGCAAAATGACCTAATATGTTAGGTGCCTTTTGAAAAAGAAAATGAAAATGATGATTTGGAACACAAAAGCAAGCAAAAATGGGATAAAACAGGTGAATTTTATGACTTGGAACAGTCTACCTGTGTTCTCTAGCTTCTAGTTGGCTTATGTGGTCTGCTAGAGTTTGCCACAGGTGTCAAAATTCAAAATGTACCTCAAGGTGCATTTGAAGGCCCTAACGGACCTTGAGGTGCATTTTACCCCAAGAGTGGTGGTTTGACTAAGTTTTGACTTGTAACAGGTTTTGAAGATAGAAAACAAGTGATTTTCTACTTTATACCTATAATTTTCTAGCAAATGTTAGAATTCTTTTAAGTGCAAGAAAACCTATGAAGCCCTTCTCCGAGCATTAAAATAGAGAGCTTCCCAAAGCCCCTCTCTTTTGAATAAACACAATTTATGAAGTAAAACATGAAAAATTAATACAAGGTAAAATAAGGGATTGGTGATAGGGATCCTAAAGTGTGTCTCAGGGTGTTAGGAGAGTCCAAGCCCAATTTTTGAGACGTAATGATAACAAGACTACACAATTTTTAGACTACTAACTCAAGCAATATAAACCATAATTTCTAGAATGAAATAAATAAAAATTTCTACTTGCATTGATATATATGAAAAGGTGTTACAAAGTGTATTATGCAACTCTTTTACAATATGTCCCATGGGCTATAAAATAAGGATTCCTAAAGGGTGATCCTAGTCATTGATCTTCTTTGTAGCACACCAAAAGGTTCTTCTTTGATTCCTTAGAGTTGAAGTGGGCTTATGATGCTTGCCACCTCGAGCTACACCTGTCTACAATACCTATATAACCCTACAAAAATGAGTTAGATCATTTAGAGGCCTATTTTAATTAGACCTACTATAATGAAAGAAACTTCGACACAAAATTCAATCAAACATCCATAACAAGAGTTCAAAATGAGATAAAATTGAAAATGGAGTACTATGTTACCTGTATGGCCTATATTCTAGCTTGAACCAATAAAATACACCTCGAAGTGTGTTATTTGTTAAAATAGACCTCGGGATCCATTTTGGTTTCTAAAATTTTTAGAGAGTTGTAGGTGTCTTATGGATGCCTTTTGTAGTGTTCTGTTTTGCATAGATCTTCATAGTTGCCTATTCTACCTTGTATAATGCTATAAAACTACAATGCAACATATAGGGGAGAGAGATTATGCATGAAAATGGATGGAAAATACTTTGGACATAATTTTAGCAGCATAACCTTGCATATTTTCTCCTCTTCGAATTCATAGCCAACCCATTCTATTTATAGATTTCATGGCAAGAAAAAAAGGGTGATGAGGTAGAGGAGAGAGGAGGGGCTTATTAAATGGGCATGTTATGGAAGTGACATTCTTACCTAAGTGCTTTTAATTGGAATGTGCACTCCATAATCATCTAGGGAGAAGTGAAAAGTGCACTTTTTACCCACCTTCTTTAAATGCCTTTTAATGGGAGTGGGCACTTTTTTAAAAAGGGGGTAAGTAGGTGTTTTGATAAATGTGCAAAGGGGGTGTGAGGGGTGAATTCGTCGGATGGGGGGAAGAATTTTATTTTTTTTGAATTGATTTTGCAACTAATTTTAGGGTTATGAAATGTTCTTTTGGAACTAATTTTACCTTTTTGAAATTGACTTTGTCTTTTTGGAATTGATTTTGTTCTTTTTAATTGATTTTGCATTAATTCAAAAAGGTTTGAATTGATTTTGAATTTTTAGGGCTTTTGAACCAATTTTGCATTCATTTATTATTTTGATGTTGATTGATTTTGAAAGATATTAAATTGAGATATTTTTAGGTGTCTACACTTAGTAATATTTATAGGTTTAATTTTTATTTTTGCCATATCATCAACCGCTTCCATTATATTTTCCTCTTCTATTGCATCAACATCTACCATAATCCCTAAAGTTTTTAACTCTTTGGTATCCATTCCTCTAATTTCTACTTCCTTGAGATCCACATGGGCACCTTTGTACTTAGAAAAAATTTCCTCTAGTAGTAGGTTTACTCACATCAAAATAATATCTTTTGATTGATGTTTTCCTTCCAAATATGGCACCTTATGTTAGGATCTCTTTCATCCATGAGATTTATTTCTTTTATCGAATGGACTCTGTCTAATGGAAGGCACAAGTTTTGATGGACATATCCCTTTACAAGATTCTCACTATTAGTACTTAGTAAATTTTTGAAGTTATCATACTCATGTTTCAAGGCTTTTTATATAGCCTATTTAGAAGCATCATTAACCACAACTAATTTTATAGGAATTTATTTTTTGATATATTTTAATTTTCTTCTCTCGTCAAAATATGAAGTACCTATATGGGACAAATGTTGATCTAAATTGTCTAGGTCATACCTCAAATCATCCTTATTTATCTTCCTTTCAACCACAACTACCCAAGAATGTAGGACCTTTAAAGGTATTCATCAAAATATCCCTATGTGCATTCAAAGGACTAGATCTTCTAAATAGATATCAAATATTATTTAATATTTTCATCATAATCATAAAATTGAATATAGACATCTTCCAAATGAAGTTTATCAAAGTATGAATCTAACTATACAAACCAAATTTCCTATGGTAAAATCTCCAATAGAAAAAAGAATGGGTGGAAAACACATGGATGTACGTCAATATTTTTTTTATGTACCCTTTGAAGCCTCCCATCATCTATTAAGCTACCTATTTGAGTATAATCTAATTAGGTACAAATTGGAAAACATATGGTGCTTCTCTTTGAAACCTAAGATTCTAATTATGTCTAATGGGATTAGATAAGTAAACTAACATGTGATTATAAATATATTCTAGCTTCCTCGATGAAATGGAGGCATAAAGAATTATTCAATTAAGAATAGTTACAAGGAAAAAATAAAATGAATATAGAAAAATATTTTCTTTCTCTTTATGTTCTCATTCTAGAGAATCCTCAAAAATATATGTACAATGTTTCTCTTTGGATAGTTAAAAAAAAACTTTAATTTTGAGTAGTGTGACCATTCACCAAATGCCAATTAGAAAGAAATTCATGTGAAACCTAGGTCTCTTTGGGATTTTGTATTTCTAAACTCTCTAACTTTTCTAACCAGATTATCTAAAAAAAAAGAAGTCTAATCAAATTTAACCCCTTCAAGGACAACAAAAAATTATTGTTGGTGCATAATGTATAGAAAAATAGGATGTGTTTGAATCACCCATAAGTCTATAGATCTAGGCCATAGCATAATTAATATTGATTCTAAAACTTGAAATAGTATTCTTGATGCTTTGATCCACCTAAGTATTAATTTTTACCCTAGATCGAAGTCAAAATTGGATGGCTTAGAATTGCTTCTAAGCCAACCTCTATAGAAGGTCAGTCCCTTGTGAGATTGTTTTTGTGGAAAAATAAAGAGAGAAAAGAGAAAGGGATGAGAGAGAAAATGGTAATATATATTGATCTGAGTGCAGTTGGAGATTAGTTAACAACATTGTTTTAAGTTGCATGAGATTTGACTACTGGATACAAGAAAATCCTAATAGACTATAAAATTAATTCTATGAAAAAAATACATTTAGCTCAGATATTATAACATTTAATATCCTAAGCACTCTAAACAAATAATTCCAAATAATTTAAGCCTAATAGATAGACTAGAGGAATATTAAATAATATTATACCCAATAGAGAGAATTTGATTAAAACAAATAAGAAATGCCAAAAGTGTAAATATTACGTTAAGATATCTACAAATACTAATTAGGGTAATCAAACAACTTTTGATTGTATTCTAGAGTAGCATGGGTATACAAATTTCCATAGAAAAACATTGAATCATATGAATATTTACCATGAGGGGTATTCCCCTATTTATAGTTTTCACTAGGCTAAAATAAAGCTAACTACTATGTACAATTATGAGAAAAAATGGCTATGTATGATTGAGGATGAATTGGCACAACTTAAGATTTTTGGCATATATTTTGTTAAGATATACATGGTTATGACTATAGGATCTTGAATTATGCTTCACTGATGTGGATATTACTTTACTATTCTAACAAATACCATGCGGTCTAATTGATTCTTTATGGGGTAGTGAGTGATTTTTAGGTTGAGGCCTTCTAATTTTAGATTTTTTTTGCTACCTTTGTTGGCTTTTGGGTTTTTTTTTGCTTGGCATAAGCTTCTTCACCATGCTAAAACTTTTTAAAGTTAGGTTGAAGTTATCACTTGAAATTTTTGACATGCTACCCTCTAGAATTAGATATTCTTAACTTTAAAAATAAATCACGTTGTCGAATATTTGGAAGCACGTTGTTGGTGTCATTGCATAAACTATATGGCTTTCCTTCCTTGTAGGTATGGCACTAAGATATTCTAGACTAAGTCTTCTGTATTGAAGGAGGAGGTAAACCTTAATTAAAATTTAAGCCCAAAATTATTTGCTTTAGCCCCCAAAATAATATGCTTGAAAGAATAATGACTCAAAACATATTCTTTGAGCTTTGAATGTTAGCCATAGTTCTAATTCCTACTGTATTGATCATATTTTAATGATGCTTCACTCATTGTCTAATTTTTGATGCTTTAGGTATTATCATATTTATTCATTTGATAGATGTGTTTGAGATATTCTCTTTGTTCAATTTTCTCTCTTTTGTTTTTCCCACAAATATTTGGGGTTACTTTCACATGGAAAAAAATATTAGATAATCTTATAAATTCCTTGTATTAACACCTTCTCCCACTTCTTTTCTTCCTCTATTATTCCTAGGTTTTACTTCCTAGGGATTTTTTTGGTTCTATTTTGTAAATACACTAGGGTATATAGTGTATTGCAAATCTAATTACCAATAGAGGATGGTTTAGTTTGTAAACCCACCCCTATGGTTGAGGGGTAGGTCCATAGCCACTAAGTAGATAGAAACCCTTTTAATAGCAAAGCCATTTTAGCTACCACCAAAAAGGCTATAGAAAATTATCATTTTGATCTTATGGGTTAGCATAACCTCATGGTGCATGGAATTTCAAAATTTCTAGTATATTTTAGCACAGGTTTTCCCTTGGCATATTTGTCATTTTTTTAGCATTAGCTACTTGATAGATTGAAGGATCTTTAGGTCCTATCATATTGCTTAGATTTGGGTGGAAATTTTGCTCAAAATTCCTCCTTTTGATAGGTTCTACCTAGTGTAGTGAGATTTCACTATAGTTTAGAGAATCATAGGGGGATTTGGCTTATAGGAGTTAAAATACCCATAAAAAATATAATAGGCTATTGGGCATAGATTATTCTTTGTCTATGATCTGCCTAGTGGTGTGATGTGTGCCCTATATTGTGACCGATATTGGATGGTCAAGAATTACTTTCTAAGCCAATATATGGGGAAGGTTGGTTCCTTATTGCAAAAATAAAAAATTAAAAGAAATGAAAATACTAAAGATAGAAATGAAGGATTAGAGAGAGGAAATGGATAGAAATATAGATTTAAAAGTGGATGAAATTCAACTAACAACACTACCACATACTATGCAAATCACACTGCAACTTGACTACATATAGAGCCTAACAAACCAGTAACCAAGAAAAGCATTACATAATAAACGTTAAGCTCCTATCATGCCTTCTACTTCTATAATAACCCTCAATGATATTTCAAATAATGGTTAAGATCTAAAATAATATACCACTAATAGACTTTTAAATAATAATATATAGAGCATGCAAACATAAAATAATTAATCAATACATTACTATCCAAGTTTAAATAGCAAGTTGATTCATTAAGAAGTAGAGAAAAATTGCATAGTATACAATAGGTAAACACTCAAATTGTCAACCCTCTTTCTAAGTATAATTAAACTACTTATAGTTTACTATACTAGCTTAGCTAATGAATACAACTATGACATACCATAGGCCTAGCACGAACAAGTTCAACCTAGCTTTGTTTGAGGCTTGTGCTCAATTAGCATGCTTGAGGAAGTGTATATCACTCTCTTTCTTTATAACTGCTAGATACTCTAATCCATCAAACAATCACCACCTTTAGTAGATACATGTCTTCAAAAAACTCAAGTATATTGAGAATGCTCAGCTCATCCCACTACACCCTAATGTTGCACCAATTATAAAATTTTTAGGCACCTTTGTTAGTTGTGACTAATATTGTTGTAGGCTCTAAAACATTGGTTACCACTTTATTATCTAACTATTTTATTCTATATGGATGTGAAGTATCTAGGTGGCCCATGCCTTTGACATGCACGATCTCTACTAAAAGAGATCTATTTAGGAGCCCCCTCTTTTATCACCATCTATTGTAAAATTTTGCTTGTCATCAGTCTTAAGTATATGGTCAAGTTTTTTATAGGGAAGAACTCCTAGCTATTAGTGATCCCAACCACTCATGTTCCCAATCACTCATGTACCCAACCACTCAAGTACCTGGTCACTCATGTTTGGATTCTTGGTGGTTTAATCCTTTGTAGACTTAGGTTGATGTTACCTTTTGAAATTCCTCAACCACTCTTGTTCTAGATTCTAAAATGGATGGAATTCCTTACCTTAGTCTTATTTGTGTCTAGTATGTTATTTTTTAGTCTCTAGTTAGTTACATGCAAAGGATGTCAGACTCAACAAGGTTTCCTTATATCTTAAGCAAGAAAAATTTAACAAAATTGAGTCTAACAAAATATGCTAGGACCTAGGTACAAGCTTACTATAGTGGTAAGGGCTTTGGCCTCTCTTTGATAGGTCCAAGGTTCAAACTCCACTCAATATGAGGGGACTAGGACCCCTCATAAACCTATGCAAAATTATTGAAAAAATATGCTTGGACATATCTATGTGGGAACTCTCATAAGCCCACATTATTGGCACCTCCCAAGTAGTTTTTCTTGCAAAAAGGAGAACCCAAGTTACCTTATATATTAGGCATGTAATTAGGATTAGAGGTACAAAGACATAGGAAAATATAGTAATATGAATAAAAGAATGGCTAGGAGGCTTGAATGGATTAGGATTTCAAAGTTGTAATAGAGGATTTAAAACTTGTGTTGGAAGATACCCCTAATCAAATCACATCCTATTTATTTACAAAATATGGGACTTTCTACAAAATCTAGAGGAAGAAAAGTTCCATAGGTGGAAAATAACAACAAGAAGCTATCATGGAAGTAGTATAAGAAAATGGGGTTATTAGGATGGCTAGATAAGGTAGAAACTTAGTACATAATTAAGGATAGGCAAATGAACAAGGAAAATATAAGGGTATAAAAATGAGAAGCAACGGAAGATATGAGAAGAATAAAGGAAAGGAGGGAAAACAATGATACTTTCCTAGTGGTACTTTTGATAAAACTAAAATCCCACTGATAATAATCTACAATAACTAGAGTTGTTTCAAAAAAGGGTAAGCTACCTTAGGTAAATTCTAATAAATTGTAGCTTGGTCTCCTTAATTTTCCCTTACTATATTCTTTGTGAAATTTTGTAGGTAGTCTTCCTAAAAGTTGTAAAAAATTCTACACACACATGTACTTCTAGGATATTAATAACTGTTATTCTAAAAAAGTTATAGCCAATGACTATCTAATTGCTTAGAGCTTTCAATAAGTTTCTCAAAATTTTTAATGAATTATATTAAACTTGCCTATGATTTTATAGCCTTGGTGAATGACCACTACAACTAGGATTTGTAATTATTATGAGTATCTTACCAGAGTTGACACTTCTTTCTAAAATTTGAAGTCATGTGAGCAGTTTGATCACATAACTTCACTTTAGCTTCTTGAAAATACAATCCTCTTTGTACTTATATTTATATAGTCTAATAATTATCTTATGCTTGATTTTATTTTTTTGGTATATAAGATACTATAGCATTAATACTGGGTTTAACAGGTTGACCCAAAACCTTTTACAAAAATCAGCCCAGGGTTGTTGATGAACATGTCCTTACTAAGGATCCTATATATGTAAAATCTACATGCCACTAAAGCCATTACATTAGGTAAGGCACATAGCCTATTATAAAAAAGAAATTTCCCATACAAAAATTTGGGTATACCCCGAGAAAACACACCTGCATCATAATTAAAAAAAAAGAAACAGACACAGATCCCTTGAAATAGTGGAGAAATAAAAATTTGTAGACACACATAGCAGAGTACTGAAAAAAAAAACTCCCACAAGATATGTATTGACATTTATTCTTAATAATTCTTTGGTAATTGCGTTCATCTGTATATGACATGCTTTGGGACCACATCCCATATTGGCCAATCAGCCTTGGAAAAGTGAACTTGCTAGCTAGATTTATGGCGGTGGCTATCTAGTGGTCCACATGGCTCTGGTTCAAAGTCTTATATTATTGTTTCTTTCCTGCCCTATGATTATCAACCAATATCAAATTACTAAGATGACTAGGAGCCATGTTATTTGACATGTGATTGTCCCCATTAGTCTTTGTGGTATTTCCAAGCAGCATCCACCAAGACTAATAGCTCCAATAATTTTTATTGTGAGTCCATTTCAAAAAAGAGATAGGAATACTCATAGCCTTCGAACTTACAGTGCCTTCCATGTTGGTAAATTTGACTATCATTCTTGGAATTCTTATTGAATAAGCTCCTCTACTTCACTCGGGATACCGTGTTCCCATTTGAAAAGTCTGTCACCATCAACACCCAAATTTGCCAGCTTATCAGCAACTTTATTAGCTTCCTGAAAGAAATGTTGGGCTTTTTTGTCCTGTCTTCCCTAGAAAAGGATCCTAGCCTCTTCAAAAATTGTTTTAATCCTCCAAGGAGGTGTTTTCTAATTATTGAGGAGATTTATAACATGCATAGAGTCTCCTTCTATGATCAAATTGCCTTCTAAGTCTTGAGTCATTTGAAGGTCTCTCCACATATCTCTAGCTTTAGCTTTGTTGTTCATCCTTGTTCCCAAATATTCAGAGAATGCAAGCATTATATTCCCATTATGATCTCACACAATGCCACCAACGCCTGCTCTGCCAAGATTTTCCTTAGTCGCTCCATAAAAATTAAGCTTAAAACAACCCGTAGGAGTTGGGGACCACTTAACATTGGCTTTGGGGTTGACTACCCTAGGCAAAAAATCATCTAAAAAGGTTAAGCTTAAATATTGAGCAATCGTGATCTCCTGCAGATGAGGTTTACGACTATCAAAAGGAATAAGGTTCACATTCTCATTGGCAAAGGATAGAATCATGGCAATGATATTTTGATGATCATGGATAGACTCATTAAAGACTCTATGGTTCCTTTCTAACCACACTTGCCAAAGATAGTGATTGAGACAAATTTTCCACATGTATCTAAGTCTTTGGCTTGAAAAGGGGCAAGGCCACTGGATGAAGAAATCAAGTACAATGGCTGGTTTAACCCAAGAGATATTAAAGGCCTGAAAAACCCCACTTAGGACAGTAAAGAAAAAAGGGCACTCAAGAAAAATGTGATAAATGGTCTCCCAATTAGCTCTGCACAGATAACAACGATTAATGATACAAATATCTTTATGCATCATATTATGAATGGTTAGAGTTCTTCCTTGGATAACCAACCATGAAAAGATTGCAATTTTTGGAATTAATTTTTTTATCCAAACTAAGTCCTTTTGGAGGACAAAATCATCATCATCAAGCAGAATCTTGTAAGTTTATTTAACAATGAACTACCCATTTTTCGTATCACCCCAGGTCACTTGATCTTCCTTGGGTCTCATGGGGATAAATTATTGCCCGAGAATGTTATAATGATCATTTGATTCCACTTGAAATCCCTAAATCCTTATTTGTTTCCACTTCATTCTGCCTCTGTACTCAACCATATAATCAGAGACTTTTCTACCAATGAGTTCTTTCGTGATATCTCTGATTTGGGCTAATTTAGGATATTGCGTTAGTGGTTCGTACTTAGCCACCTGTCATTCTAGCAATTTATCCTCTCACCATTGCCTAAAACCCATATTAAACCTTTTTTGATTATTTACTTATAATTGAGAATTGCTTTCCAAAAAGTAGAACCTCTGATTGGAATTGAGTCACTTAGAAATTCCATATTTTGAAGATACTTTCATTTGATGATAGTTGTCCACTTATTTTCTTCACCAGAAATGAGGCACTACGCCTACTTAGCTAGTAAAGCTAAATTAATATGAGCAATTCTCTTGAAACCTAAGCCCCCATTTTTCCTAGGTATGCACACTTTGGTCCATCCTACAAGGTGTATTGCTTTTATTGAAATTAACTTTCTGACCAGCAGCGTCCTTATAGAGTTGCATGATGTATTTAATTCTTTTGGTCTCAACCATCGATGACTTAGTAAATAGAAGGGTATCATCGATGAATTTTTGGTGAGAAACAACCCTATTGAGAGATGTTGCCTTGATTATTGATATTAGCCTTGAACTACAAGTATTTTTATGGTTCTTCCTAAAGATTCTACCACAATTATGAATAACATGGGGCTGATAAGGTCCCCCTACTGAATTCCTCTATGACTTTGAAAGTAACCAGCAGTTGTTCCATTAACCTTAATCGATAACGATGCTTTAGAAATGTATTATTTGATCAAATTAACCCATTGGTGGTGAAACCAAACTTAAGAAGGACAACAATCAAAAAGTCCCAATTTAGCCTATCAAATACTTTGTTCATATCAAGATTAAGGATAAAAATAGACCTGTTAGTCTTATGAGCAGAGTGCAGAGCTTCATGAACTATGATAACTTCATCCAAGATTGACCTGCCCTAGATAGAGCTTCCCTGACATGGATCTATGATGTGGTAAAGAACATATCTCATTCTATTTATAATGGTTTTAGTTAGGATCTTGTAAGAAATATTGCACAGACTAATTGGCTTAAAGTCAACCATAGATTCAGGGGTTTGCTTCTTAGGAATTAAAGAAATAAAAGTAGAGTTGAGACCTTTTGGGATATTATTGCTTGCTTGTAATTCTTATAAAACAAAAATTACATCCTCACTTACAATATCCCAAAAATCTTGATAGAAACAAGGGGTAAAGCCATCGGGTTTGGGGGCTTTGTTTGGCTCCATGCTAAACAAGGCTTCCTTAATTTCATCATCAGAAAAGGGAGCTAGAAGCTTAAGGTTTATATCCTCATTTATTATGCTAGGAATGGATTGCAAGAGAATATATTTGGCCTCCTCATTACACTATGATTCATGACCAAGGATAGAATTAAAATAAGTTGTTGCCTCCTTTTTTATTTTTGTTAAGTCTTGAGTAATAGAACCATCTGCTTTTTAAAAAAAATATATCTTGTTATTTCTTCTGTTTCTAAGTTTGGTAACATGAAAAAACTTGGAATTTGAATCTCCATATTTCAACCAAAAAGCCCTTGATTTTTTCCTCTAATATATTTCCTCATAGGCCAAAATGTTATGAAACTCTGCTAGTTTTGTTTGTTCCTCCTGCCTAGTAGTTTCATCAGCATCACCATGTTGAATCCTATGATCAATTATCTTCAAACTTTCAACAACCTATTTTTTATTTTCAAAGAGGTTCCCAAAGACCTCTTTGTTCCAAGTTCAAATATTTTCCTTAACAAACTTTAATTTGCCAACAAGTTTAAAATTTGCACTACCCCTGATAAGCTGCTGCCACCATTGAATTAAGTTATCTCTGAAATTGGAATGTTTGATCCACATAGATTGAAATCTTAAAGGTTTCTTGAAGGACAAAGAGTTAGGGATATCCAAAAAAATGGGATTATGATCAGAGGCAATTTTAGGAAGGGCTTGTAGGGTAGAATCACTGAATAGAGTTGTAGCCTCCTTTGATAGAAAAAACCTGTCAAGCCTTTCTTGAATGAGATGACACCCTATCTTCCGATTGCTCCAAGTATAATTCACTCCTCTAAGTTTTACATCCATCAACATGTTGGAGTTCACAAAGTAATTGAACTCATCCATGCTCTTGATAGGTGGTCCATTTCCACCCATTTTATTTGAAGGGTAAAGAGGAGTGTTAAAATCCCCAACTAGAATCCAAGGGACATTATGGAAGATTTCACTTAGATTGCCTAAGTACTCCCACAGTAGAGCTCTCCCTTGAATTGAAGTCAAGGCATAAATATTTGAAAGGATCCACGACTTGTTACTATTTATTTCCTTAAATAAAACACTAAGAACCCTATCATCTTTCTGAATAATGATGCATTCTACTATCCGGTGGTCCCATAAAGTCATAAGGCCTGTAGAATATCCTTTGGATGATTTGCAAACCATATCCCCTAGATTCCAAAATTTTTTACTACTTTTTTTGACTGAATATCATCAGTTTTTGTTTCTTGCAACATGATAATAGTTGGATTCACTTTATTTCTTATTGCACTAACTTCCCTGTGTTTGGGCAGGCCATTGAGGCCTCTCACATTCCATGAGAGGAACTTCATTTAGATTGTTTGGGATTTATTCCTCTCCCCATCCCTTGAGGGGGTTTTCCTAATTTTTTGTCTTCAGAACCCAGAATAACCCGTTGAAACAAGGTTCTCTATTTTCCATTGGCAATGTCATTATCAGTTTTAATTTTTTTATGCTCAACATTTGATATTCTCTCTCTTTTTTTTTCACTGCCAAAATCTATGGAGACTTCACAGTGCTCCTAGTTTATTTAGGACTAAACTTGGGGGAGGCAATTTATTATAGAACTGGACTACCATATTCCTTAGTCTGAAGAGTTTCACATAACTCCACCCCTACATCCAAATCTTCTCCTTTTTTCCTGTATTCCCCTAGTCTGCAGGATGGCCCCTCAGCAGGATTCACCTAGCTACTAGTGATGATGTTAGGGATATGAGATTTTTTATTTTCCAATGCCTCAAATTTCTTCCTAAGTTCTTCAACATTAGGGTTTGGCTTTGGGATGCCCACTGGGCTTGAAGTATTTTTAGCATTGGGGTTTAAGGATCCCGACTTGGATGGGGATTCTAGAGATCGGACATTAGGGTTTGGCTTTGTTATGTCCACGGGGCTTACAGTAATTTTAGCATTAGGGTTTGAGGATATTGAATTGGATGGGGATTCTAGAGAGTTAGAAAGGTTAGCCTAAAGGTTCTGGGCTTCCATGTCTTTCGATAATCATCCTACTACCATATTGGATAGAATTGAAAATTTATTTGAAACTAGAGGATTGGAACTTACCTGAGTATTTTGGTTGCCAACAACCTGTTGTTTTCCTTTGTCTTATTGGGACCCTGCACCCTCTCTTTTCAATTTTTGGTAGACATAATTTACCTGATTGAAATTACCTCTACCAGGGAAACTCCTCAAATTTCCTCTATCTAGCATTCCCTGCTTCTGTTTTTCTCTATTAATTACCAGGTTAGGGCACTGATTTCTTAGATATCCTTGATTTTTGCATTATACAGAGAATGCTAGTCTATTATCATATTCTACCAGTTTTTTCGATAATATTCTCCATACTCTAGCTCCACAAACCTTGACAATTCATTATCCAAATTAGCATTTACGTAGATTTGTGCATGAGTCATCCTTGTCTTGGCCAAGGTCGCATGGTCAATGGAGACCAGGTCCCCTATAGTTTTGGCTATGCCCTACAAATAATATTCATTGAATAACTAGGTAGTTAGACTCAGGAGATGAACCAAAATAGGGGTAATATTAATATTTTATTTTTTAGGGTCAAAATCTTCACCCCATCATCTGAGAAAAAGGATCCTTTTGCCCAAAAACTAAGGACCTATTAAAATGTGGTTAGCATCCTCCATATTGTTAAAACAGATAATGAAGAACCCTCGAGTTAGAGCTACCAACTCCAAGATACCTACTGGCCGCCATTTACCTGTCACCCAAGCCCTGATAGTCTCCATGTCCAGCCTACCTTCCAAAAAATTGCCTACCAGGGAGAATTCTTTCATTGAAAGAAAAAGGCTCATGGAACTTGTCGGGGCTGAAATTTTATTATTTACTGGAACTAGGGGCGAAAGACAGAGAACCTCATTTATTTTTCCTGTAAGAGTCTCAACAAAAGACAACCACTTCTTGGGCCCCGCATTGTCCTTCGTATCCTTTTTGTCGACGTCTTTCTGAGGAGGGATAATACCAGGGCATAAATTTCATATTGAGCAATTTGTGTATCATGTGTCATCCTTTCCCCAAAAATTATGACACACTTGATGAGCTAGGGTTCTCAATATTCCAATGGATTTATTCAAAAAAATCTATTAGAATGTATGAGCACCATAATGTGTATTTTTAGTCATAAATATCATTGTTATTATATCTAACAGACCTTCCACATTTCAAATGTAGCGATAAGCTTCCTATCATAAATTTATACATATTTGTACATCCTCTTCTATGTACACTATAATACAACTTGACATATGTCACTTATGCATAATATTTCATATATTGGCCATTTATCAGTATTAACAAGATTTGACCATTAGTAGTTTCTAATTAAAAATCATTACACTAACACTTACCAATAATTTGATATGGACTAGATCATAGAAAGTTATTTTTTTTATGTTTACCCAACTTAGCTATTTCTTTGTCCCATTTTAGCATGAGGTTGCCAATATAAAATTCATGTGGGATGCATTCTTGTTGAACCAATGTTCTATGATCTAATAGTGTTGTAGGAAGTTATCATATGTATTATTCCTATTTTCTTTGATAAACAACAACTTGACCATTCTCATTTCTATTAGCTCTGCATCTAGGAGGTCCCCTTTGCTTAGCAGCTTTATTGTAAATAATTATAGGTGTAGTGGCAACATGAATTATTTTCCATAGACAAAGGTGTATGAGGAGGTTTTCAATACCATTTTAATTATGATTCAATCAACCCATAGATATTGATCAAGCATTAGGTTCCAACTCCTCTAATTTTCATTACTATCATCTATATAATTTTTAGCAAGTTCTTATTAGTGAATTCTAAAACACTATTGCCTTGTGGGTAGTAGTTGGATGAAGCCTTCAAATAGATGCCATGCTTACTCATAAATTATAATATTTTGACACTTATAAATATAGGTCCATTTTCATTGATAATGGTGGCTAAGATATCAAATCTGGTAAATAGCTTCTCAAAAAAATTGACCATATTCTCTTGGTCTTCCTTCTTAGTGGCCATTGCTTCATACCATCTTGTGAAGTATTATGTTGCTAAAAAGATGAATTTATGTTTAATAGAGGAATTTGGATTGATAAACCCAATGAAATCCAATCCCTATTGTTGGAATGGTTCCTTTGCAACAACTAGTTGTAAGGGGAGAGATGTGTTCCTTCTTTTGGCTATAAACTTTTGATAATATTTGCATGCTCTAGCTTTCTTGGAGGTGTCTATAAATAAAGTTGGTGAATAGTATCTAGCTTTAAATATTCTTTCTATAGTAGTTTGGCCTAAATAATGACCCCCCAAAAAAGTAGAATGAAATTCTTGTAATACCTTTTCTGTCTCTTTTGGCTAGATTCAATGGAGGAGGACACCATAAATTTTTTTATAGTATAAGCTTTTCTATAGCTAGACATAATGGAGGGCTTGTATTCTGTATATTCTTCTTTGAGAAGCATTAAATCTATATAAACATATATCCATCTAAAAATACATAATCAATTCTAAGACACAATTATCCTTGTCATCCAAATCATCTCTTCTAGAGTCTGTTTCATGGTATTCTTTGAGAAATAAGTTTTTCTTTACCCTAGTTGAACATGAAAATTGCTAACACAAAGCTCTACCTCTCACCAAATTTTTTGGTATGATCTCTACATCATACTTTTGTATCTTTGTGATCCATTTGTAGAGGAAGAAAACTTTCGTACCACGTAGTATTCTCGGTTGGATTTGTTGGGAGTCGAGGTGATCGTAGAGTTGTGTTATATTCTCTACACTTGGGGGCTTGGGGATTGACGGGTTTACCAAGAATGGTTTTGATATAGGTGTTTGGTATGTATATTTAATAAACACCTATGTTTGTCCTTTATAAAAGCTAAACTATGGAAATGGAAGAACAATGCAAGACAATCAAAGATGCAAGAAGATAAGAAAACTAACCCTAGGATGATTCTTGATTATCAATGATAACTAAACCCTAATTTAAAATAAAACATATATTTATATTTTGATAAATTTTTTAAGAGAATGCATAAATGAAATTAATCCTAGGATTCAAACCATATGATTTTACTCTTTCATATGCCCAAAAATAAAAGATCAAGTATTTTATTTTCCTTTTATGATAAAAATCTAAAATAGAAAGGACAAATACACTCACCGAATAGAATAAATATCTACTAGGGCACTTACCTAATTTTATGGTTGATCCAATATTTAACTTAAATCCATAATATCCAGACAACTTCAACCTATGAAACGACTTACAAAACCCTAGAAAATTTGATTAGTGTTTGAGGACTTGCTTAGGTCGCTATGCGACTGAGATTGGAGGTGCAACAATCAAGACACCTTGGTAATTTTAGATAACCATTTGAAATTAAAATAATATTTTAACAACTGGAACAAGAAAAAGCAATATGGAATGAACATGCAATAGTGAAATGAAATGAAATAGAATGCAAGTGATATAAAGATAAAATACAAGCAACAAACTAGGGTTTTGGGAAGTAAAAATTTGCCCCGAGTCCCTAATTGAAAAAATTCATATCCTATAATTATGGGGACACAAATTTGTCTTAAAAAAATTTCACCCTATACAGATAGGGTATGAATTTGGTTTAGATGCACTTTTTGGATCCCAAAACATCAAAAAATATGATGCAAAACAATGAAAAACAAAGCCAATAACTAATAATGCAAGTAAAGAACCTAGTTAGCTCATGAAGGAAGGAAGGAGCATTGATAATATTAAGGAATAACTCCAAAATTGTAGACTTATTAAACCATAAAGACTCCACTTGATCCCCAAGGGCAACCAACACCACAACACAAAAACAACAAAAATAATAAATCGCAACAAAAGAGCTCTTGTTAGTGAATAATAAGCAAGTTAAGATCTAGGATTATCCAAAATATTGATTGGTTATAAATATGGGGTCCAATCCTCTATTTATAATATTTATTGGTTCTCAATATGGGGGTCCATTCATCTATTTATAATAGTTTTGGAGGGCTAAAAGGGTAGGAAGACAAAATTTCATTATGTACAAGGGCTGACACCAAAATGGGCCAACGACAGGTGGAGTTTTTGAGAGAAAAATCCCTAGAGCATTAAATTAATACCTAGTAATTATAGGACATGAATATGACAAGCCAAATTCATGCTCCACATGGACCGGGTATGAATTTGGTAAGGCTATTGAAAAACATCAAAGGAGGAGAAGAAAAGGGCCCCAAACTTGCACTTGACTAGTTTGGGTGGCTTCTTAGGGATCTAAGGAAATATTGACTAATTTCGATGGGTCAATTTTCCACGTATAAATTTTTCCTCCTCTTCGATGCATTTATGGACAAGTAAATGCATCAAAGAAATATGTAGACTCCTATGGGCAAAAACAGTGAACACACACAAAAAAGGGGTGGTCAAGTTTGGACAGAGAGGCAGTGCAAAAATTTGTGTGATCCTAAACACCACAAATTTTTATGCAATTCAAGGCATTACTACAATTAATGCGTCTAAGGCTAGGTTTCCCCTTTGAGTTTTTGAAGGAATGTGAGATTCCTAAAAAAACTTGAAAAATGTACAAAAAGGAAGCGAAAAAAATAAAAGCAAATAAAAAGAGAAAAAGACAAAAGGAAGAAGGAGAGGAGAGAAGAAAGGGAGGGAGAAAGAAAGAGAGAGTAGAAAAAGAGGGAAAATAAGGGAAGAAAAGAGGAAAAATAAGGGAATTGAAGGGAAGAAAAGAGGAAAAAGGAGGGAAAATGAGCTCATTTTCACAACATGAGGATAAAAGAGCTCTAAATAAGAAAAAGAAGAATGGAACTTCCAACCCACCATGCTACTATGGCAAGAGGTGATGCTCACACTACTGTAGATTGGGATAAGGTACGAATCAAAACCCACTTACTAAAATTAGATGTTTTACCTGCACACACAAAAAAAATAGTAATATTTTGAATTTTTTGTATTTTTAAGCAATTGTTTACAAATTTCATTGTGGAGCACAAATTTGGTCAAGTGCACTTGCCAAATTTGTGCCTAGTCATTATGGGGCATGAATTTGGTAAATTTTGCAAAAAAAAAATGCACTTTTTTTTGAATGAATGAATCTAATGAAATGTTTGAATGGTGTTATGTTGATTATGTATCTAGATGTACTCAAGAGCATAGAGTGTTGGTTAAGGATACTCAAGGACACAATGGGAGAGATCATAGTGCTAAAGAGAAAGACACTAGAGAATGTGGGGCTTCTACATCTGGTAGAGAAGCCCCACATTGATGCAAATAGAGCACTATTAATGACTCTAACAGAGAGGTGGCATCCTAAATCATCCACATTTTAGTTACCGATGAGGGATATGACCATCACACTAGAGGATATGTGGCACATATTGAGGATCCCTATCATGGAGAGGATAATTTGCATGGTACAAGTATCGATGGTGGTATAAGAGATGATGGGAGATCCAACACATGTGATACACCAGAGTGAATTCCATGTTGATGAGATGCCATGTCAATATGGAGTTAGGGTACTAACATCCACACTATATGGGGTGGTGGTAGGGATGTAGGTGTGAATTATGAGTAGGAGATACCTACCATGGTTAATAGCAAGAGTAGTGATAAATATGTGATATTAGGGGGTTATATTTGCATGGGGACCATATGTGATGGCCTACTTGTATAGGATGTTGCATGAAATTATGTATAAGTGATAGACATGATTTATCTCTATGACATTACTCTATATGTGGTGCTAGGAAAACAAAAATTCAGAGGCCAAATGCACTACCAAGACCATTATCCAACATGGAGCAACCAACAACATATAGGTGGTTGACACTATGAGCATGGACATAGAGCATATGTTGGTGTCTTTTCACTAGGAAGGTGGGTGATAGATGAGCTACAAGAGCACTAGATAATAGAGTAATCATGGCATCTACACCCTAGATGGGTGGATATGTAGAGGAGCTAGCTTGGATGAGGAGGATATTATGGGTTATCACAAAGAAGGGTGAGTGGGAGCTATATTGATTTGATCAAGTATAGTGCTAGTTCAACATTCTATAGGAGATTCCAGACCTCAAATACCACTAGTATAGGAGGGTGAGGAGGGAACGACCAAGATTCAGATGCACTCTTGATGTGGGTATATGGGTAGAGAAGGACCTAGATGACCTACTCTATGTGGATCCAAGGGTGGATGATTTTGGGGTTGCCTTTGAGTACATGAGATGGTACACGAGCATTGTGCCCTATAGGATCTCCTCATTGATGCTAGTGTAGAGATGCCAAGTTGTAAGTTGATGAGTGTATCTAACACTTTGAGAGGCCACTCAATGCACCAAAAAGCAAGAGAAGAGGGGCATAATACCACTGAGATTAGCTCAAGCATATATTTAGTTAGAGATAGTGATATTCATGATGGGGATGATCACCATATCTAGCTCAGGGGAAGGGTGAACTATAATATTTTCCCCCATAGTGATACAAGCAGGACCCAACAAGGCTGGATGTCCATGGGAGTAGGTGATGGGGACAAATATGCTATTGTACATGGTGGAAAAGATGCAAGTGGAGGTGGACACCATCTACACAATGCTAAACTAGACTTGATCAAAGTAGGACATGATGAGGGCTAAGGTAGACCACCTCAAAGGGGATATGAGTGAGTTGGAGTGAGAAAAACAATAGGAATAGGTAGAGGGGATGGCTATCATGGTAGGCAACCAATAGAGTGAGGGAGGCCACCTACTAGTAGCAAAGCTATATAGGATGAGAGATTCATATGAGATGGTAGTGTGAAGGGAATACTACTATTAGATGGTATACTTACATGCCATTCCAAAATATTAGAGGGTTCATATATCATCATCTATATGATTATAGAGTCACTTATAGTCACGAGCATGATCTAGTTCATGATATATGAACATGGATCCTCCACCCACTCTAGAAGGTAGAGTAGAGGGGATAGGTTTGCATGGCTAGGGCTAGGATAAAGATGAAATTTCAATTTTTATTGTGGCATGTACCCTTGGGTATGGTTGAGTGTGCCAAGATCTCTACTATGACACACCTATCGGTTGGCACTTACTTAGTGCTTTCGAGTAATACAAGCTGATTTAATTTTATTGTGTGTTAAATGTGTGTGATATTTTATTATGGTTATTATTATTATATTTTTATTTTGTGTTTGTATTTATGCATGATGATCACAAACATGATGAGTGCAATGCATGATAATCCTAAATAAATGAAATGCAGTGTAACATGCAATCTAAAATAAATGTAAAATAAAATGGACAAGTGAGAAAATGAAAAGAAGAAAGAAAAGAAAGAAGGGAGAAGGGAACACACAATGAAATAAGAGAGAAACGTATAAGAAGAAGAAAGCAAATCTCCAAAATGTCAAAAAAAAGGAGAAAAGGGAAAAAACAATATAAATGATCGAGATGGAGGCTACCCCTCGTGTGTGGCCATGAAGCTATCTTACAAGGGTGTTATACTCATGAAGATGGATAGATGTGGAGTGATACCTGCTATGAGTGTAGTGCTCATTGATGGATAGAGATGAAGAGATACCCACTAGGATGTATACTCAAAAATGCTTGAGATGGAGGTTACCCATCACGTGTGGCCATGAAGCTTATCCTATATGAGGTTGTGATTTATTTTGCAAAAATGAGTATTACCTGATAGGGGTGTGGTGTATGCAAAAGATATATAAGTAGAGGAAAGCATGACAAAATTAGTGTGTGTGTGCATGTGTTAGAAGAAGATAGAAGAAATCAAGAGAAGCAAGAAGCAAAAGGTATTATGTGTGTAGCCTTAATGAAAATTTAAGAGCTAAGAGATGTATGTAAGATAGTCAATGGCCATATGAATACCATAAATGGTATCCATGCAGTAACTACCCTATATCACAAGAACCCCTTAATAGGTGAAAGATCAAGAAGAAGGTGTGAGCAAAAGCAAAAGTAGAGAGAAGAAGGAACACACATCCTTTGTCTTGGGGAGGATAAGAAATGATTAAAACTTTCAAGGACAAAGGACATACAAGAGAAGAATAACTATATACCTTGAATTAAATATAAATTGATGATAATTTTAAAATTTCAAGGAATATAAGGTAAGAGTTAGAGATGTGTGAAATGCAAAGATGAAAATATGCAGATATGGATCCTAGGTTGGGGATTCTCTAGGCATAAGAGATCTAGTATGCATGTGAGTTAAGACCTAAGTAGGTTTCATCATTTGTCATCCTCATAAAGTCCCCACAAATCTATATGATTAAGTAATCATGCAAATATGGTCAAGAAATAATGCAATTATATGACGAGCAAAATGTAGAATAAAATGTTAAACAAACCATGCAAAATATGATAGACAGTCATGCAGTATGAGAAAGAAAAATAAATGCAATATGAAGACTAATATAAATGTAATATAAAAATGCAAAGTACCAAGTTATGCATAGTATCTCTTTATATGCATTATATAAATTGGTTTTTTAAGTTCTTTACCATCTAAAGAAGCTAATTGATAGGCCCTTGATCCAAAATTGGTTTTAATGACAAAGGGACATAACCAATTGGGATTAAACATACCTTTATGATCTGAATAAGCATTTATGTTCTTCTAATTTTCCTTGAGGACAAGGTACCCAACCTCAAAATAATTATTACAAACTCTCTTGGAATAAGATCACTTGAGCCTATTCTGATAGGCTCACAAATGCTCTAAGACATGAATGTGTTTTTCATCCAATAGATATAATTGGTACAAGAGATTGAAGTGATACTCATAATTGATAAAGGCATATTGTAAAAATATGCACAATGAAGGAACCTCTAACTCAAACAAAAAAACCACCTTAGTCCCATAGACCAAGACATACATAGAAGCACTTGTAGGGGTTTGCACATTGGTATGATAGGCCCATAAGGCTATATAAATTTGGATATGCCATTCATGACTAATATTACTAACCAACTTCTTGAGGACCTTGATCAAAGACTTATTGGATGCTTTGGTTTATCCATCACCTTGGGGATAGTATGAAGTTGACCACCTATGTTGAATCTTGTACTTACCACAGAGTTTATTAACATCCTTGTCCTTAAAATAAGTGCCATTATAAAAAATAATCACTGAAGGAATCTTGAAAATCTAGAGGATCTACTTGAAGATGAACTTGGAGACTTAAGCTCTAGTCACCATGGCTAGGGGTATAGTTTTAACCCATTTAATAAAGTAATCTATCAATGTTATGATAAAATTTTTGACCATCAAATGATGTTGGGTTAGTATTCCCTATAATGTCCAATCCCCACATGTAAAATGGGCAAGGAGAAGAAATAACCTAAAGGTTTTTAGGAGCATGAACAAGGTTTTCATGGAATTGGCACTTGTTGCAACATTTAACATGGTCGCATGCATATTTTTGCATGGAAGGTCAATAATACCCCATCCAAAGGATCTTCTTGGAAATGGCATTACCGCTAAAATGGCATCCACATGAACCTTCATGAGCCTCACTACGAACTAGCTAGGATTTATCAAAGTTATGGCATTGCAAGAGGATGCCTTAAAAATAATATCAATATAAAGTATTACCAATTATGAAAAATTGACATGCTCTTTTGTGAAAAAGCTTACACTAATTTCAGTTTAAACCATCAAGAATTGAACTATCCCTAAGGAAATTGAATATGTTGATATACCATGGCTTATATGGGGAAGCTTTGATGGTCAAAATTTCTAATGAAACAAGACTAGAACTAAGTGACATGGGCTCTCAGAGTTGTCTAATGATAACCAATGTTTGATCATATTCCAACTCCAAAGGAAATAAGAATGTAGCAACAACCATGGAATCTGCATATCGGTTATAGAATCTAGGGATAGAATCCATGGTTACTTGATCTAATGTGGACAAATTCTTGGTGATAATATCTTTGTAATATTTTAGTTTATCATATTGATTCTGATAAACATCATTGATTTGATTGACCATAAATTGAGAGACCAAAAACTGAAAGAACACTAACCTTCTAGGCTAATGTTTCTCTAAGACCAAGGATCAAAGCTTTGTATTTTGTAGTATTGTTAATGCAAGAGAAACAAAGCTTTAAGGAAATAGTAATGAGCTATTTTTATGGGGTAACTACAATAATTCTAGCACCAAAACCCTTTAAGGCATCGAGATCCATCAAAAAACAAAGTCCAAGACTCTAGCTCTTTGGCTTCTACACTAAGGCACTCATTGGGAAACTTGACAACCAAAGTATGGGAAACTTCTAGTGGACTAGAGGCTAGCTGATCGACAATAACCTAACCCTTTATAGCCTTCTAACCTATGAAGGTTAGGTCAAACTCACTAAGGGCTAAAACCCACTTAGTAGCTTGACCTAAAAGGTGGGGCTTAGACATTAAGTAATGTAAAGGATCAAAATTTACAACCACCAATATCTTATGGCTAAGCATGTAGTGTCTTAAATTCTAAGAAGAAAACACCACAACAAGGCAAATCTTCTCTAAGAGAGTGTACTAGGTTTCATATCTAACCAAGGTTCTACTAATATAGTAGATAGCTAACTATTTGTTTTGATCATTGTGTTGAGCCAACAAGGCTCCTAAAGCATGAGTTTTGGTTGCTATGTAAAACATCATATGCTTATCCAATCTAGGAGGAGCTAAGACTAGCAGGAAAGTGAGATACCTTTTGAGCTCATCTAAATATTGCTGACACTCAAAATCCCATTAGAAAAAATATATTTCTTAAGAATCTTAAGAAAGGGCTGACACTTATCGACTAACTGAGCTATGAACCGATGAATAGCTTGAAGCCTACCTTGTAATATATGCAACTTAGTTAGGGTGTGGGGAGGAGACATGTTAGTGATAGTTTTTATCTTAGTAGATTCCACCTCAATACCTCACCTGTAAATGATGAACCCTAGAAAATTTCTATATGTAACTCAAAATACACATGTGGAGAGCTTAAGATGAACCTTGAACTACCAAAGCCTATCAAAAATTTGTCTAAGACTATGAACATGATCTTGTAAATATATAGAATGACCCAAGAGGTCATCCACATAATCCTCTAGAATATCATGCATCATGTCATGAAAGATATAAGTCATATCCCTCTGATATGTGGCACCAAAATTATTTAAGCCAAAAGGCATAACTTTATAACATAAGGTACCCCATGGTGTGATGAAATTTATCTTGGCCTAATCCTTAGGGGTAACCATGATTTGATTGTATCCTGAGAAACCATCCATGAGTGAAATCATGCCACATTTTGTGGTAAAATTTATAATCATATCTATGTTGGGGAGAGTAAAATCATCCTTGGTACATGCTAAGTTAATGTCCCTAAATTTGGTACATATTTTGATTGTTCCTACCTTTTTAGCCATAGGAATGATGTTGGAGATCCAATAAAAATAGTCAATAGCTTTTATAAAACCAATTTCAAGGAGTTTTTGGAGCTCCTACTTGACTAAAAGGGTGACCTTAGGATGCATCTTCCCAAGTTTCTACTTAATAGGCTTAGCACTAGGATTCACTACCAAATAATGCATAACAAATTATGGATCAAGCCTTGGCATATTGGCATATGACCAAGCAAAAATATCATGAAATTCCTTCAACAAATTGGTCAATTGCTCCTACTCATCCATGGACAAGGCTTTGCCTAACTTAAGGATTCTAGGGCTCTCCTTAAAACCTATGTTAACATATATGGTCTTCTCAATGATAATTTGAGACTCACCCTCATAAGGAGATGAGGTAGGGATAACTCCTAGTTGTTCAAGGTTCTTTGAAGACATAGGATCAAAGTCCTCTTGATAACTAGAAGACTCAACATGCATGACACAAGGGACTAACCCATCAAAGAAGAAGCTATTATGGAGGATATCCTCATGATACATATCATAAAGAGTATCCCCTTTAGCATACTCCCCTAGGGTCACAACTAACTCATGATACACCAAAGTTATAATATTGTAAAATAGAATTTTAGTGGGATAAGGTAGTCCCTCATCCTCATCACTGTACTCCAAGCCTTGATAATATAAGTATTCAACATAAGTAATAAGGTGATAATCACTATCAAAGGGTAAAGGTTGGTTTTTATTAGGAGTGTAGCCTATGCTACATCGCCAAGTCCAAAGATTCATTGTGGATACAAATATTTACCTATATATCCCATACTAGATAGGATTTTCTTGGGATGTAGGTAATCATTGGATAGGTAAAAATGGGTAAAAGAATATTCTATAGGAAGAGGGTTGCTACCACAAACCTTTTCTTCAAGGGAGACTCCTACGAAGATAAAGGTACACATGTAATCACATTTTTATAGGGTAAACCCATAGTACTTGGTGAATGTGGTAGCTTGGAGAGATCTAGAAGATATTCTTTAAGAAAAGGATTGACTTGATCTTGTGATGAAACTTTGATTAACGGTTCCTCACTCACCTTTAGATTTTTAAGTTGCTTGGTGATGTGAGATGAAGAAACTTATGGACATAAATTGATATTATATTGAGCTTGCTCAACCATTGAACAATATTGAAATGTATGAGGGTCACCCATAATAGTGACAAGTTGGTATTTGAATTTTAATTTCAAACATTGATGAAAAGTATAAGGGACAACCCTCATCGCATGAATCCAAGGGTGTCCAAGAAGAAGATTAAAATATGTAGGGCAAGATACCACATAGAAAAAGGTATATAAGATCTTAGGTCCGACCCTAAGGGGGAGATATATGATGTCATAAGCCTCTTCGAACTAATTTTTGAAATATTTGATGATGATATCAAATTTAGTTAAGTCTTCCTCTTTTAATCCAAAATTTTGAAAAAATTGATAAGTGCATAGATTAAGGGAAAAACTATTGTCTATAAAAATTTATTTGATAAATTTTTCTCCAATAAATGAAATGATGTGAAGGGAAGAATCCTATCACAATTTTTAGGAAGGAATATCATAATCCAAAAATGTGATATGATGTATCCCAAGAGAGCTTACAACATCAACTATAACACTAGGGGAAATATGTTGAGGAACAAATTGTTGTCTTAGAAGCTTCAACAAGGCTTCCCTTGAATAGGATAAGTTTTCAAAAGTTATAAGAGGGAAATATTAGTTGGGGTACTAGCTAACTATTTTTGAATGTCAAAGAAGACTTGAGATTGTGGTTTCAACACTAAAGATGTGTTTTCTACTCTTCTGCTTATTTTTTGGATGCTCTTCAAAACAAAGGGTGATTTTGAAGGTTTATTAGATGTAGAAATCCCCTCTTTCTAATATCATTGAGGTGGTTGAGACTTATCTTGTTGCCTTATGGTTGTTGCTATCATACCAACCATATTGTTGTAGGGAGGTGGCATATTATGATATAACACTTGATTAGCTACTTGTTACCCATGCTTAGGTAGGGGATCTTGGAATATCCCCATGTATTGATTAGTTGTGGGTGCTTGTTGAGTAGGAGGTTGATTTTTTGTTGGAGGATTAGGTTGAGGACCATCTATAAAAAGGTTACCTTTATCAATTAAATATTAAACCACATATTTCAACCTCTTAAATAAATTTGTCATGTGCCCCACCATTTTATGATATTCATAATGCTCACTAGGCTTATACCAATTAGTCATGGTGTCAGGTTGCCTTATGGGAGGTAACTAAATCATATTTGTTTCCATAAAAGATACTTTAGGACCATATTCATAGGTATTTTGAGTCTTGTAAAATTCCTTGGTGGGGGTTTTTGAGGTTGGATAAGCACCATTTTTTGTAGGGCATTAACAACATTGTTAATAGGCCTACTATCTATTATCCCATCACCAACTACATGCTTGTTCTTATACTAATTTTTTATGGTCCTATATTCTTATTTCTTTTGCTTAATTTGACCTCTTAAAATAAAGTCTTGTTCTATTATTCTTTCCATATCTATCATTTGGTCAAAGCAGGTGATGGTTGTTGTTTCCAATTCATAAGATAATTACTATTGTAAGTTTCTAGTGAAGACCTCTAACATGTCTCAAGGAGGTAAATTATATCTTAACCATCCAACTAAACTCCTCCAATGAGATAATTTTGAAAAAATTTCATCTTTACCTTGTTTCAACATATAAACATCTTTCATAGTCACATTTTTCTCAATATAAGCTCCAAATTGTTGAACAAAAAACTATGTCATCTCTTCAAAATTCCTCAAATATTGATGAGGCATTTGATAATACCTTTCCAATGCCATATCACCAAGGCTCTTATGGAACATATTTAGCAACAATATGTCATCATATATAATATCATGGCATGTTATCCTAAATATTATTAAATGTTCAATTGGGTCTTCTTCTCCCTTATAAATAGGAAAAAATGGCATTGGAAAAACCTTAGGGTAGAGCCTAGAAGAAACAATAGGTTCTAAGGGTTGATTGTACATTTCCTTGTAGTTGTAGGTGAAACTTGGAGGTTGAATCATATCCACTCTTGAAACCAATTATTTCACCATATTAGTTAAACTTTGCATATCAAGATTGTTTATGTGCAATACCCCTAGGTTCCCTAGGGGAGGGGTATAGGTAGGTTTTTTAAAGGGAACTTTCCCAATGTTGGAGGCATTGAAATTGTTATGGTATGGGTTATGATATGTGGTATCTTATTTTAAAGGATAACTAATATTTGGTGGAACAAAAGTATGAATGTTGAGATGAGAAGAATGAAGAGAAAATTAAGCATAATTTTGGGATGCACTATCATTGGAGGAGCTTGTGGAATTCCTCCAACATTGGTGGTCATGGTAGTAGCATATGTTGGTTTATGAAAAGGATTAACATGATGTGAATATTCAAACAAGGGGTTGTTATGAACATGCCTAGGAGAAATGGTTGGAGGATGATACATCCCATATCTTTCAAGTTGAGATTCCTCTTCCATAGCCTTAACCAAAGACTCCTTATGGTGTTTTATAAAACCCCATATATGATCAAATTATGTGAAAGTGAAGCCTCTATTGGGCCCCTCAAAAGGATCAAAGTTAGTACTAGTTTCTTCATGTTCTTCCTCTTCTACATCTATATTGTGATTCTTCCTATCAATATAATCATATTATTGAAAAATATGATTAGATTCTAAAAGCTTTTGTTGCCTCCTAAGGTTTGGATCCATTAGGAAGAAGAGAAAGGATAAAGGATAAAACTAGCAAAAGACACACAAGAATATTTTTAAGATGTTTTTAAAGTTTTCTAATTCCAAGAAAATAAATTTAGTGGTCTTGCTTAAAGTTTTTAAAAGAAAAAAAAAAGGAAGAGGTTTCCTATCTTGGCCACTAATATGTGTGTTCATATCAGGTTCACCAAATATGTAGAGGGGGAAAACTACCCTATCGTGTATGATTCTTGGCTGGATCCACTGGGAGCCAAGGTGACCGCAAGGGTGTGTTATATTCTCTACACTTGAGGGCTTGGGGATCAAAGGGTTCACCAGGAACGGTTTAAGGACCCGCTCCAAGTCTAGGATAGATATGTTTGGTGTGTATATTGAACAAAAACCTATGATTAGCCTTTTTAAAATCTAAACTATGGTAATGGAATAACAATGCAAGACAACCAAAGATGCAAGAAGACAAGAAAACTAACCCTAGGATGATTCTTGATTTTCAATGATGACTAAACCCTAATTTGTAATAAAATAGGTCTTTCTCTTTTGATAAATGTTTTAAGATAATACAAAAACAAAATTAACCCTAGGATGCAAACTATATGACTTTACTCTTTCAAATGCCTAGAAATAAAATATCAAGTATTTTATTTTCCTTTTATGATCAAAATATAAAATAGAAAGGACAAAGACACTCACCAAAAATCCTAAAGATCTACTAAGGAACTTGCCTAGTTTTATGGATTATCCAAGATTTAACTTGTGTTTAGAATATCCAAACAACTTGAATGTGTGAAACAACTTACAAATCCCTAGAAAATTTGATCAGCATTTGGGGGTCTACTTAGGCTGCTATGTGACTAAGCTTGGAGGCACAACAGTCAAGCCCCCTTGGTCCTTTTATTTGATAGTTCAAAAGTACAACAATATTTTTAACTTTGGAAAAAGTAAAATAAATATGGAATGGACATGCAACAATGAAATGAAATAGATTGTAGGTGATATAAAGCTAAAATACAAGCAACAAACTAGGGTTTTGGGAAGAAAAACTTTTTATTCATACCCTAATTGACCAAATTCATTCCCTGTAATTAGGAGGTTTAAATTTGGCTTGCCAAATTTACACCCTATATGGGTGGGGCATGAATTTGGTTCAGATGCACTTTTCAGGTCCCAAAATGCCAAAAAATATGATGCAAAACAATGAAAAATAAAGCTAATAACTAATAATGCAAGTAAAGAACCTAGTTAGCTGATGGAGGAAGCAAGAATAAATGAGAAGATGAAGGAAGCACTCCATAATGATATAATTATCCAAATATAAAGACTACTCCACTTGATCCCCAAGGGTAGCCAACACCACAATAAGAAAATAATAAAAACAACAAATCACAATAGAAGAGCACTTGCTAGTGAACAATAAGTGAGTTAAGATCTAGGATTATCCAAAATATTGATTGGTTCTCAAGATGGGGGTCTAATACTCTATTTATAAGATGTCTGGAGGGATAAAAGGGTGGAAAATGAAAGTTCATCATGGGCATGGTCTAACACCAAAATGGACCGATGAGGGGTGGGGTTTTTGAGAGAAAAATCCCTAGAATATCAAATTCATGCCTATTAATTATAGGGTATGAATTTGGTAAGAAAAATTCATGCCTCATATGGATCGGGCTCTAATTTGGTAAGGGTAGGGAAAAAGATCAAATGAGGAGAAGAAAATGGCCCCAAATTTGCACTTGGTAAGTTTGGGTGGCTTCCTAGGGATCTAAGGAAATATTGACTCATTTTGATGGGTCAATTTTTCATGTCTACACCATTTGACTCTTTTATCACCTAGTTCTCTTTGTAAAACAAAGTTTCTAACATCCAAATATACCACATAGACAAGAGTTTTACTTTGTGAGATGTAGTGATTGAGCATATTTAGGGAATTCATTAGAGTATACACCTTCCTCTCTATGAAATTATATTTCTTTTGATAATCATGCAGGGTCTAGCTAATGAAATTTATGTGATGTTCTTCTTGAATGTTATATTTTTATGTTAGAAGAATAACAAAGCTTTCTTTTGCTCCATAAACATACAAAATGAAATCCTTTTTATAATCTAGATTCACTAGGATAGGTGCTTAGGCTATAGCTCACTTCATATTCTTGAATGCTTGGTCTATTTACAACATCTATAGAATTGGCATTTCATTCCTCAATAACTCAGTCATAGGCTTGACTATTTGAGAAACGTTTGAAATAAATTTTCAAACAAAATTTATTTGCTCAAAAAATGATTGGAAAGCCTTTTTTTTTTTAGGGATCGATAATGGCATAATTGCTTTGACTATTTATAGGTCAATGGTTAGCCCTTGTTTTGAGATAACATGCCCTAATAATTTATAATAATACATAATAAATATTGACTTTTTTAGATTTAGGAAAACCCTAAATTCCCATATTTAAAAAAAATTCCTTAAAATGTGCCATATATTAATCCTTATCATGTGAGAACACCATCATGTCATCCAAATATATAAGAATAACTTTATTCACTAGTTTCCCAAAGGCAAGATCCCTAACCCTTTGAAAATTTGCTTAAACTTTAGATAAACCAAAAGTCATCCTTTGGTAGGTGAATGTGCCCCACTTAGTGGTAAATTTAGTTTTATACTGATCTTCATATTTTTCCAAAATTGATTGAAGCTAAAGAACCCATTGAGAAAAGAAAATATCTTGTATTTGGCCATAGTCTAAAATATCTAATCAATTTGAGGTAGCGAATAGTAATTTTTTAGGGAGGCCTCGTTGAGATTTTGAAAGTCCACACATAACCAAATGTCTCCATTTTATTCTAGAATATTACCAAGTTGGCCACCTAGGTGGAATGGCTAATTGGGTAAATAATCCTTGCATTAATCAATTTTAATAGCTCTCACTTCATCAAGGATTCAATATTTGGGTTAACCAACCTTTGCTTTTTCTTGAGTGGCTTGACATTAGGCAAAAACTCAATGGTATGTTGTATAATTTCCTTATTGTATACCTTGATATAATCATAGCTCCATGTTATTATATCATTATACTCTGCATAATGTAATAAGTTCACTTACATACTTTTTTATGTATTGTACTTCAACCTTCAATATCTTACTAGGTTCAATATCAACTTGAGTTCCTGCTCATCAATCTTTATTTTTTGGCCAATAATCTAGTCACTATTGTCAAAGAGGATTTATAGAGTAACCAACCCTTTGGGAATGTGGTTATTTTTCAATTGTATCACATCCTCTTGATCAATATAGTCTAATAGTTCCTCTATCTATTCAGAATATATGGTTTCTTAGGTTAAGAAAACAATAATTTGTTTATCATTATCAAACACTTACCAATACCTATCCAGGATTGATGGTTTAAAAGCTAACTTGAACCCTTTTGAATTTTTCTAGTTATTATAAAAAAGGTTTAAATTTTATCCTCATGAGGCTAATACATCAACTAGCATATTCTCACTCCTTCATATTTCCCTTCTATTAGTTACATCAAAGTTTTCAAGAAGGTTCTAGACTCTATTTAGATATACCTTGAGGTAGTGATGCATACTGTCAGTAACTTGATTCACTAGCAATTCTAAATCACAAAAATTAAAGAGTAGCTTAATTACCATATTTTCTACTTTTATAGGCCTAGGTAGAGAGCTTCATATTTAGCAACATTATTGGTACAGCTCTAGGTTAGACTATATAAAAAACAATACTACCCCAAATCTAGATCCATTTCTACATTTAGCTCCATCAAAGAAAACCTTGCACAATTTTGTTTTTTTGAGATCTTGACTTGAGACAACCAAAATTTTATGATCATATGATTGTTGGGATCCAAATTGACATTGAGAAAAACTCAAAACTGTGACTGTCTATCTTCCAATTTTTTGATTAGGTGTGCACCCACTAATCATAGTTTAGACCTCAACATTGGATGGATTAAATATTTCTCTAATCCAACCTCTAGAGTAGGTTGGTTCCTTGTCAACTAATAAGACATTAACTCATATAATCCCAGTTAAAAGTTTAAAATATAGGGATAGAAAGAGGTTTAAGGTTAAGGAATTATAATCAAAATAGTGGTTGGATAGAGCTAACAACATAGGCATCCACAGGGAAAACCTTTCTAACAAACAATTTCTAGTGTCCCACACTTGAGATTAACAACATTCAAGAAACAAGCAATGTTGAGCAAGGTGCAACAACAATATTGTCATTGTTGTCAACACAGTCAGATAGATCTGTTGATGCAGTGGATAGGAAGTTCAAAAGCTATTCAGATGCAGAAGACAAGAGTTCAAAGGTTATTCATAGTATGTACAGTGATTTTCCAAGAAGACCGAAGTGGCCCATATGCAAAAGATCAAAGAAAAAGACAAGTAAGAAAAGTGTCGCGATATCGCGACATATACAATAGGCAAGGAAAACTGTCATGACTTTGCGACATGTTGAAAGAGAGAAAAAGCAAGAAAAACTGTCGCGATTTCATGACATGTTGGAAGAGAGAGAAAAAGTAGGAAAAACTGTCACGATTTCATGACATGTTGGAAGAGAGAAAAAGCAAGAAAAACTATCACGATTTTGCGACATGTTGGAAGAGAAAAAGGCAAGTGGAAAAACTGTCGCGATTTCATGACATGTTGGAAGAGAGAGAAAAAGTAGGAAAAACTATCACGATTTCGCGACATGTTGGAAGAGAAAAAGGCAAGTGGAAAAACTGTCACGATTTCGTGACATGTTGGAAGAGAAAGAGAAAGCAGGAAAAAGTGTCACGATTTCGCGACAAGTTCGAAGAAAGAGAACAAGTAAGAAAAGTGTCACGATTTCATGACATGTCGTTAAAAAGGAGAGAGAAAGTAAGTTGAAAAAGTGTTGTGATTTCGTGACATGTCGCATTTTCATGACTAAAATAGGAGAGAGAAAGTAAGTTGGAAAAGTGTCACGATTTCGTGACATGTCACATTTTCGTGACTAAAATAGGAGAGAGAAAGTAAGTTGGAAAAGTGTCACGATTTCGTGACATGTCGCATTTTCGTGACTAAAATAGGAGAGAGAAAGTAAGTTGGAAAAGTGTCACGATTTCGCGACATGTCGCATTTTCGTGACTAAAATAGGAGAGAGAAAGTAAGTTGGAAAAGTGTCACGATTTCGCGACATGTCACATTTTCATGACAAAAGAAAGAGAGGAAGCGTACGGAAGCAGAACTGTCATGATTTTGTGACAAAAGCAAAAAGCAAGACTTCAGAAGCAGAAGTGTCACGATTTCATGACAAAAGCAAAGAAGTAAAGTACGAAAGTAGAAGTGTCACGATTTCACGACAAAAGCAGAGAAGAAGACTTCGAAGGCAGAAGTGTCACGATTTCATGACAAAAGCCAAGAAGTAAAGTATGGAAGCAAAAGTGTCATGATATCACGACAAAAGCAGAGAAGAAGACTTCGAACGTAGAAGTGTCACGATTTCATGACAAAAGTAGAGAAGAAGACTTCGAAGACATAAGTGTCACGATTTCACGATAAAAAGAGGGGAGTGTCACATATCGCGACAAAGCTAATAGAGAAAGCATAGGAGAAAAAGTGTCACGATATCATGACATGTATTTTCATGGTCCGATGCAAAGAGAAAGAGCAAGGAGAAAAAGTGTCGCGATATCGTGACATGTAGCTTTTTCACGGTCCGATGCAAAGAGAAAGAAAGAGAAAGAAAAAGTGTCATGATATCGCGACATGTATTTTTGGGGGCCAAAGCAAGGAGAAAGAGAGAGAAAGTGAAAGTGTCATGATATCGCGACATGTATTTTCATGGTTGAGTTGAAGCCGACGAAGATCGATGACAACCGACTAAAATTAGGGTTTATAGTTGTCATGAAAGCCGACTAAGATTAGGGTTTATAGCCAACTAAGATTAGGGTTTTCATCATAAAAATTTTGTTATAAAAGGAGGGTTGTTTGGAGATTTGAGTATGTTGTTGAATGCATGTCAAAGTATGAAATGTGGCCGTAAGAGCGCAGAAAGCGCAGAAGCGATGAGATGATGGTGAAGTGCGCAAAGTGAGCGAAGAGTCATATCGAATTGTCCTAAGTGCGTCTGTGAGTGCGCAGAGAGAGCAAAGTGCATAGAAAGTGAAGAGGTTGAAATTTGACCAAGTGCGGCTATGATTGCACAGAGAAAGCAGAAGGCGCAGAGAGTGCAAAGGGCAAAGACGAACGCAAAGTGCAGTTGTAAGGGCATAGAGTGTATGAAGATAGTGCGCAGAGGGTGCGTAGAGAAGTGACTCAAAGAAGGTGAAGTCGGGGCTTTTTTCAAAGTGAGAGAGATTGGGTAAGCAATAGACCAGTCAGGGTCTTGTAAAAGCGAAGGTATTTTTCTGTTAAACTTCTAGATTCAAAATTGAAGTCCAGGTTGTAGCTTGGCATCAGGGGTTGGTGCTCCTTCTAGTAGGTGTTGGTAAATCATGGGTTGGTGCTCCTTTCTGTTGGTGCAAATAAATAAGGGGTTGGTGCTCCTTCCAGTGGGTGTTGGTAAATTGATTGTAAAGTTGGTGCTTTGCAAAGGCTGGATTTGGATGGTAGTCCAAGCAGTCATTCTTGAGGAGTAGCCAAATTGGTGAACCTCATTAAATCTTGTGTTGTGTGATGTTCTCTTGTGATACTTGCTTTATCTAGTTTTAAGGTTTCATTATTTTAGTTTTAAGAGCTATGAATTTAAGTTTAAAGAACTACACTGATTCACCCCCCTCTCAGTGCCATTGTAAGACTAACAATTGGTATCAGAGCCAAGTTCCCTTCTCAGGCTAAATCAGTCAGGGTTGATCTTGGATTAGTATGCAATGGGTAAGAAGAATAGATCCTCCTCCAAAAGGGCATCTCAATCAGTTTTAGTTCCTATGGAAGAGAAAATTGAACCAAAAAAGGTTGAAGACTTCTCATCAAACAAAGCACCTTTGTTTGACGAAACTAATTACGCGGTCTAGAGAATCAGGATGCAGACATATCTTTGTGCTTTGGGATACGACATCTGGGATTCAGTAGATAGTGAATACACAATACCCATCACTCCTCCAACCGATGTTGTCGATAAGAATCTGTTTGAGAATGACTCAAAAGCAAAGAATGCTATCAAGTGCGGATTAGTAGACAGTGAACTGGTAAAGATCATGAGTTGTAAAACGACAAAAGAAATATGGGACAAACTGAGGAGTATTCATGAAGATGACGATGAGAACATAGAGGCATATATGCTGAGAGTTAATGAAGTCCTAGAGGATGATTCTAAAAAGGAAACAGGTGGAGGTATTTTCATGACACTCGAAGAAGAAACAGAAAAAGAACAAGAATGTGATGAAGAAGAAATTGATGCAGAAATAAATTTGAAAGAGGAACTAATTGCAGCTCTAGATGAATTGAAGATAGAAAGAAAAAGGAATAAGGAAATCTCAAGAAATCTTGAGGATGCAAATGAAATAATAACCAGTTTGAAAGTACAGGTAGAAGAATTCAAAAGGATTGAAGAAACTCTCAGGTCATAGATCAATGAGAAAGAGATTGGTTGTTGCAAACAAGAGGAAGAGATTGTTTTATTGAAGAAACAACTAGAAGAGGCCAATACAAATCTCAAATTCGAGAAGAGCACAGAGTTGCTAGATAAAATGATAAGCCAACAAATAAGCTCCATGGATAAGCGTGGTCTTGGATGTGAAGTTGAACAACCTTCATCTTCCAACTCTACAGAGAAGAAGAAGTTCATTGTTGAAGGATCGAAGCAAGAAAAGTTTGAAGCTGAATCTTCAAAAGGAAGAAAATATCAAAGGAGATCTATAGCAAAGCAACCACAACAAAAGAGGTTCTATCACTCTCACTCTATTCATAATAATACTTTTAATGGCTATTGTTTCAGATGCAACCAGTATGGTCACAAGGCAACTTATTGTGGATTGAATAATAAATCAAAGAGTTATGCTTGGTAGAAATACATCTCGTGTTTCGAGTGAACACTATGTACAATGTTTTCAATGTAATGGTCATGGGCACATAGCAAGGTTTTGTCCAAGCACTTTTGTATCTAATCTAAGGCAAAATAGTAGATTTCATCAGACGCAAAGAACACAACACAGACATGGAATAAATCATGTACATAAAAGAAAGGAAAATAATCACTCATCAAGGATGCACAAGAGACAACCACACAAGAGAAATGTTTGAGTTCACAAAAAGGTGCAAAACAGGGATGTAGTTGAAAAATCCAAGCCCGAGTTCAAGAAAGTTTGGAGAAAGATAGAAGAAAGGAAATCGTGTCTCCTTGGACTGAAGGAGACTACTCCGCTATTGCACTAAGCAACTCCAGATAGCACATCCTCAGGGGAGCAATCTTGAAGTTTCATTTTAATGCTCCTATGTATTTGTTTGATTACCTAAGGATGAAAGGCAAGTAGTCAGGGAAGTTGTCGTATAGTTGTCAAAGTGTGTTTTCAGTTCATGTAGTTGTTTGTGGAAGTGTCGTGAAGGGTGGTGATTAAATTGAGAGTTGTCATTATTGGTAGTATTGCTATATGTCATTGTTGTACTGGTGATGGTTCTTACTGCCACTATCCAAAGTTAAGGATTATAACAATTCAGATAATTTGGTCAGTGAAAGAATGTTGCCCTAGCCGCATATATGTGTTTCGATAAAAGTAGTGTGTATTTGAACTACACATTGACGTGAAGATTGTTAGATCTATTATGATGTTGTGGTGAAAAAATATTGAAGTCTGATTATTGATTCATGTTTTGCTCATCAAGATGAGCAACTTTGCTTTGTGAATCATACCTATCCGAGGTCCAGAAGTATGAGTTTGAGTAAGGTGCACTATAGTTGGTCATGAAGTGTTTGACAAAATATTGTCTCCTGATTCGAACAGTTGAAAGTAAGGTGTGACCAGCGGTGACTGTAGAAAACATAGACCAAGTTGAAAATGTAAAAAGGGATTTGGTTGGTGTTGTGGTACAATGTTTGATGCTTGCACAGAGTTGGTAGTAAAATTGTAGTGTCGGTACAGTGTTGGACAAAAGTTGGTACAAGTGTGAGTCACTTGACAATTTTTTTGACAGATGTGAAATCAACGTTTTTGAATGGGAAGCTTGAAGAAGAGGTCTATATTGAGTAGCCAGATGGTTTCCAGCTTGGTGATGATCCCAACTTGGTTTGTAAGTTGAAGATATATGGCTTGAAACAGGCACCCCGAGCATGGTATGCAAGGCTAGACAACTATCTCACTCAACAAGGGTTTAAGAAAGATGATATCATATTTGGCAGTAGCAAAGATGAGTCGTGTAAAGATTTAGCAAATAAGATGCAGAAAGAATTTGAAATGTCAATGATTGGTGAACTTTTGTATTTCCTCGGGTTGCAAGTTAATCAAAATAAGAGAGCATTAATTTTCTCTAAAGAAGTAGCCATTATCAAAGAGATGCCAGAGTCAAAGCAAACAGTGGCACTAGCACCCGGTTGGTCAAGAGTGCCAATTGGCACATGCAAGGAAGAGACGTTGAGAGAATAGCGCCCAGGTGGTGAAGCGCCAAGGAGGACAAGATGCCTATGCACCTAAGAAAGTCTTGCATTATTTGAGAAATGCGAGATATTTCCCGAGGATTCCCTTGATCTCAACGAGGAGAATTGCTCCCTGGAATCACGTGAAGAATGTTCGCCTAAGACATTGAGTAGCCCTGACATATGCCCTAGCAAGAAGCAGAATACCGAGTGTTGATGACTACGTGCAGATTGAGGTTCCAATGCTAGATGTAATGGTCCACTGTCAATACCTACGCAGGCGATGAAAACATTCATGGCAGCCGTTAGAAACCAGAGACATTGAGCTGCACAACTGATGCGAGGCAAAGTCGTCAGTCACGAAGGAGATGGCAGTCAAAAGGTTGAAGAAATTACACGTAGGCTTCCTGGAGAGTCGATCACTTTTGTTTTGGGAGTAACTTTTGTGCAGCTGAAAGTTGAGTGTTGATCATACTATACTAAATAAGTAAAAGCAAGGTACAACAAGAATTCTAATATGATGAGCAGAGATTAGAGTTCTTATCCAAGAAGACTTTATGACAGAAAGAGTACCAGTGGAGGTGCATTCTATCTTGGAGACAGGTTGGTCACGTGGAACAGTAAGAAACAAGAGTCAGTTTCCTTATCCACAGCAGAGGTAGAATATATTGCAGCAACAATGTGTTGTACATAGGAGAAAGTTGCAGAAAGTGAGGTTAAGTTGGATTTTTGTTCCAACAACAGAGCAAGTAGTGGATATCTTCACAAAACCATTGCCCAAGGAAGTTTTTGAGTACCTTCGCAATAAATTGGGAGTGGTCACGTTTCCCAAGAATTGACTAGCTATCGGGATCACATTCTCAGGGGGAGCATTTGTGTATTTGTTTATCTTTTTTCTCATGTTTGTGATTTTTGCTAAGTGTAATAATTTTTGTCTTAGAATGTTGTGCATGGACTCAGGGGGAGTCTACAGTAGCCCTTTGGTATTATTGTCAAAGGGGGAGAAGAGTTACAAGAAATTGCACATGTGTTGCCAACAATTCCAAAGGGGGAGATTGTTGAGCAAGGTGCAGCAACAATATTGTCATTGTTGTCAACACAGTCAGATAGATCTGTTGATGTAGTGGATAGGAAGTTCAAAAGCTATTCAGATGCAGAAGACATGAGTTCAAAGGTTATTCAGAGTATGTACAGTGATTTTCCAAGAAGACCGAAGTGGCCCATATGCAAAAGATCAAAGAAAAAGACAAGTAAGAAAAGTGTCACGATATCGCGACATATACAACAGGCAAGAAAAACTATCGTGATTTCATGACATGTTGGAAGAGAGAGAAAAAGTAGGAAAAACTATCATGATTTCGTGACATGTTGGAAGAGAGAGAAAAGCAAGGAAAAACTGTCATGATTTCGTGACATGTTGGAAGAGAGAAAAAGCAGGAAAAACTATCGCGATTTCGTGACATGTTGGAAGAGAAAAAGGCAAGTGGAAAAACTATCACGATTTTGCGACATGTTGGAAGAGAGAGAAAAAGTAGGAAAAACTGTCACGATTTCGCGACATGTTGGAAGAGAAAAAGGCAAGTGGAAAAACTATCACGATTTCGTGACATGTTGGAAGAGAAAGAGAAAGTAGGAAAAAGTGTCACGATTTCGTGACAAGTTCGAAGAAAGAGAACAAGTAAGAAAAGTATCGCGATTTTGCAACATGTTGCATTTTCACGACTAAAATAGGAGAGAGAAAGTAAGTTGGAAAAGTGTCGCGATTTCGTGACATGTCGCATTTTCATGACTAAAATAGGAGAGAAAGTAAGTTGGAAAAGTGTCACGATTTCGCGACATGTTGCATTTTCCTGACTAAAATAGGAGAGAGAAAGTAAGTTGGAAAAGTGTCACGATTTCGTGACATGTCACATTTTCGTGACTAAAATAGGAGAGAGAAAGTAAGTTGGAAAAGTGTCACGATTTCGCGACATGTCGCATTTTCACGACTAAAATAGGAGAGAGAAAGTAAGTTGGAAAAGTGTCACGATTTCACGACATGTCGCATTTTCATGACAAAAGAAAGAGAGGAAGCATACGGAAGCAGAACTGTCATGATTTCATGACAAAAGTAGAAAGCAAGACTTCGAAGCAGAAGTGTCACGATTTCATGACAAAAGCAAAGAAGTAAAGTACGAAAGCAAAAGTGTCATGATTTCATGATAAAAGTAGAGAAGAAGACTTCGAAGGGTATGAATTGCACAAAAGCAAGAAGTAAAGTAGAGGAAGTGTCACGATTTCATGACAAAAGTAGAAAGCAAGACTTTGAAGGCAGAAGTGCCACGATTTCGTGACAAAAGAAGAGAAGAAGACTTCAAAGGCAAAAGTGTCATGATTTTGTGACAAAAGCAGAAAGTAAGACTTCAAAGGCAAAAGTGTCATGATATCGCGACAAAAGAATAGAGAAAGCGTACGGAGGCAAAAGTGTCACGATATCGCGACATGTTGTATTTTCATGGGCCAAAGCTAAGAGAAAGAGCAAGGAGAAAAAGTGTCGCGATATCGTGACATGTTGTATTTTCACGGTCCGATGCAAAGAGAAAGAGCAAGGAGAAAAAGTGTCGCGATATCACGACATGTAGCTTTTTCGTGGTCCGATGCAAAGAGAAAGAGAGAGAAAGAAAAAGTGTCACGATATCACGACATGTATTTTTGGGGGCCAAAGCAAGGAGAAAGAGAGAGAAAGCGAAAGTGTCACGATATCGCGACATGTATTTTTGTGGTTGAGTTGAAGCCGACGAAGATCGATGATAGCCAACTAAAATTAGGGTTTACAATTGTCATGAAAGCCGACTAAGATTAGGGTTTACAGCCGACTAAGATTAGGGTTTTCATCACAAAAATTTTGTTATAAAAGGAGGGCTGTTTGGAGAATTTGTAGTATGTTGTTGAATGCGTGTCGAAGTGTGAAATGTGGCCGTAAGAGCGTAGAAAGCACAGAAGCGACGAGATGATGGCGAAGTGCACAAAGTGAGCGAAGAGTCATATCGAATTGTCCTAAGTGCGTCTATGAGTGCGCAGAGAGAGCAAAGTGCATAGAAAGCAAAGAGGTTGAAATTCGACCAAGTGCGGCTGTGATTGCACAGAGAAAGCAGAAGGCACAGAGAGTGCAAAGGGCGAAGACGAATGCAAAGTGTAGCTGTAAGGGTGCAGAGTGTATGAAGATAGTGCATAGAGGGTGCATAGAGAAGTGACTCAAAGAAGGCGAAGTGCGGTTGTAGATCATAGAAGATGTGTCTATTCCATAAATAGTGAGAGAGATTGGGTAAGCAATAGACCAGTCAGGGTCTTGTAAAAGTGAAGGTATTTTTCTATTAAACTTCTAGATTCAAAATTGAAGTCCAGGTTGCAGCTTGGCATCAGGGGTTGGTGCTCCTTCCAGTAGGTGTTGGTAAATCAGGGGTTGGTGCTCCTTTCTATTGGTGTAGATAAATAAGGGGTTGGTGCTCCTTCCAGTGGGTGTTGGTAAATTGATTGTAAATTTGGTGCTTTGCAAAGGCTGGATTTGGATGGTAGTCCAAGCAATCATTCTTGAGGAGTAGCCAAATTGGTGAACCTCGTTAAATCTTGTGTTGTGTGATGTTCTCTTGTGATACTTGCTTTATCTGGTTTTAAGGTTTCATTATTTTAGTTTTAAGAGCTATGAATTTAAGTTTAAAGAACTACACTGATTCACCCCCCTCTCAGTGCCATTGTAAGACTAACAAGTAATCTTCATCAATGTACACAGAACAAAGATATAATTCAAGAAGCTATTTCAACATATATAATACTAATAATCCAATTTAGTAGAATAAGATCAATATTAAGATTTAACATAAAAGAACTCCTTGCAAGCATAGATTTCATTATGAAAAGATTTCCATTGCTCTAAGATAGTAATCCAATATTAGAAGAATAGACTAACTATAACATCATTAGTAGAAAATTAATTCACAACTTGAATCTCTTAATAGAATTATTGAAGAAACCAGGTCTAAGACAAACATCCAAGTAATGTTCCTTCTATTATCTTGCAAAAAAATATTACACAGCAGGGCAAGCAAACACTCTAGAGCCGATCTTGAAAATTGAGGGTTCAACCTCTATTAATAGTTTTTCATTGAAGGAAGAAAATGGAACATTACAAGGGGAAAGAAATGCTATATTGGTAGAATACTAAGGTGGCATAAATTCATTCATATTTGAGACCCAAAAAAACCATGTGATCTTGCGCTCCTTTGCAAGTCAGCTTTGCAACTTGTTGATATTTCATGACAGTTCAACTCTAGGATAAAAAAATCGAGATCTAGGCTATTTATCATTCTTGCAAACTTTAACTAGCCTTAGATCTATAACTAATCATGTTCTTGACTCTTGTCTTATGGATTATTCATCTTCTAGCATGCTTCAATCAACTGGTTCATGTTTGCAAAGACTCTACTTTTGTATGCCTTGGATATCATCAGCATAAGCCAACCGTTGATCTGCTCGTGAATGGAAAAGATGAATTATTTTTAAAAATACTTGGGAGTACATGATGTAGAACATGTTTAATCAACTCCTTAGAAAATTTTATGGCTTAAGTTGACCATTTTGACCACAAGCTAGAGCATATTGGAAAATACACTTCAATCTACACAAGATGGAACATCTCACTAGATTGCTACTCTTGCTCTTAAATTTGTCTAATTTCTTTTCGCATCTACAATTTAGAACAAAGTGTCTATAGACAACTCCTTGAAATCCATTCCATAAAACTTTGACCATCACTGACCATGGGATAGAACATCTTGCTCTAGATCGCTCATAATGCAGTCTAAAAAATGTGCTTTATGAAACTTGGTCCTAGCTTGCTACATTTTTACCTTATATGATGCATATTGACTAATTTAACCATGGCATGGAACATGTGTTCTAATCCACTCTAAAATATATTTGAACCTTAGTGGGATAGAACAACACTTAAAGTTAGTCTTTACCTCATGTGGGTTGGAACAAAATATGCTGTGCCACTATTTGAAATGTAATTATGTCATCTTTAACCAAGGTTGACAGTGGGGTAGAACATCTTGTGCTATGTCATAGATAAATGCACTAAATATCATGCGGGTTGGAACATCTCCCATTTACCTTGAAAATAAGTTGTATCCCGCTCTTTAAAAGTAACCAAAATGCCATTTTGAATGCTCTAACCATGGCATAGGAAATATTGTGTTGCAACCATTTAAAAATTTTCTAAGGATGTGGCCATTTTGGGCCTACATTCTTGTGCCTCTTGGTGGAATTTTCTCACAAAGCCTTTGAACTTATAATCTTATCCATTGGGCATAAAAAGTAAAAAATATGAAATCTAGGAGCTATGCTTCATAGAATAACTTCTATATGACCATCACCCTCTGGGACCTTTGTAAAGTCATTCATAGGATAAAAATATATATGGATATCATGCTAGAAACAATGATACATGCAACTCCTCCTGTTGAAAACTGCTTCATGTTAGGAAATATGGAACTATGATATCCTTTATAACCCTTACCAACATGATCAAAATATATTTATGAATTTTTCATTTTTTACTATTAAACTTCATGCTTTTACGATTGTTTTTTGATAGTGTCATAATTAAAATAATATACAACACTTTCTACATGAATAAAAAAAGTGACTAAGCTACATGGCTTTCTACTCTTGCTCATTCTTTCACTAAAACTTGATCATTGAGCTATTCTTTCTATGTATCTTCAGATTATTTTACAACCTTATTTGATTTTTCTTCCTCCTGCTGAGTTTCTTCTTCATCATTGCCTTCTTGTTCTTGATCAACTTCTTCTTGGAAAGCTTCTTACTTATCTTTAGGCTTGGTATCATCCTCAAAAAATTGGATCATCAATTTTAAAGTCTACAAAACTTAACTTCAAATAGCCTCAGAAGGATTAGAATTTTTTTTAGGCTACTTATGGATATATTCCAACTTGGAGGTTTATTCATATTTCATAGAGCTACCTTTATTCACCAGTTCCTCCATCAAATACTTGATCCTAGTTAAGTCTTTAATCATTTGGGAGACCTTCTCTTGATCGATCAAATATTCCTAGGCATTTTTCTTAGATTCATCCTGGATGATCAAGGCTATGTTCTTCTTGATATCCTTTTTTGATAATAAAGTGTTGTTTTCAAGCCAGAGTCCTCCAAAACCACACTGAGTCATTTCTTGGTTGATATCTACTACATATCAAATTGTGCCTTCAATATTATTTGATAATAACCAAACATACTGGAGTAGTCTATTATTCTTAACCACAACTATGGAAAATAGTCTAGAAATACTCCATGCCTTATTGGGAATGGGCTTAGCAGTTTCACTAAACCTGCATGCAATAGCTTGTATATTTGTTTGGTCGGTATCACCATAGGTTGTAGCTCCTACATGAATTTATCCAAATATTCTTTGGTATTTTAGAGAAAATTACTAGAATCATCCATATAATTAATGATGGATTATATTTCCAAGCATTTCTAAAGGATTTTAGACCATAGCTCTCTTCTAACCTTCTTTACTCTTTCTTTTGAAAAGCCTGAGATCTTAGCTTTCTCAATCTAAAGTTGGTGCTTCAAATTCTGTATTTCTTTAGCTTGATCTTAATTATTTCTCTTTTGATCTTCGATCTGATATTTGAGTTTTACAACATCTTGATATCGGTTCTACCAGCTCTTGACTTCATTTTTGATAGCCTTTTCTACCTGCTTCTGATTGCTAATTGTATTATTCAGCCTCTCTATCGTTTCCTCTAAATTTCCAACCTTCTTCTTGTAGATGTTAATCTTGACATAAAAAGTCTTGAGATGAGATTTTTTTATGACCAACTCTTATTCTTATGGTAGTTGCTCAATATCTTCAGTATACTCCTCCAGATGATAATCTTGTGCAGTCATCTCTTCTTCAGGTTTGCTCACCAAAGGGATAATATTTTTGGTTGTTCTTTGCCTTGTGATTGAATCAATAGTGTTTGTATTTCTCTTCATAGCCATCTTATTTGAAGGCTTAGAGAGTTTATTCACCCAAAAATATTGAATATTATGTAAAACTTATTTTCATTTTTTTAGAGAAGACAAGGTGGGATGACTTATAGGGGTAGGGGAAGGTATAAAATAAGGGAGGATATGCTTAGAATATGATGATAGCAAAGTAGTAGTGACAAATATTTAAATTGTGTTCATTGATAGAGTTGCAATCGAGAAGGACATAGAAATGGAAATAAAACTCATGAAACGAGTTGAAGAGGATGAAACATACCCTTTTAATGACACTTGAGGTTTTGAGGGTAGATATGGAATGATAGGAGATGATGTGACTAGTATTTTAGATGAACACAGAGGGGGTGGATTGGTTTGACCCTCTGTATCAACTAATGAAATAGGTGGTGAGTTACGAAGGGGAGATGGCACCTTTTATTCAAAATTTTCTTGAGAATGGGAAGGGTATTTATTTGGGGAAGAGGAAGGAGAAGAAGGGATCAAAATAATACCTTCATCTACATAAGTATGGTGTTTGATAATCTCCTCTGTAGTTTGGTGTTGCACTTGTTGTACTAACAGCTCTGCAACTGAGATAGGGACTTGTTCAACACTCTGCCCCTTATCTACTTTTTATTTCTTGTAGACCTCCTTTTGGGTTTCCCCCAGTGTGTCTTTAGCCTTTCTTTTAAAAACTTGAAATACTATAGGCTTATCCCTCTTTGCATCCTCTTCGTATTGATCTTCCTATGGCACGTATTTGGTGGTAGGATTTGACTTAGCTATAGCTACATAAGTTAAAATCACAAGCGTGAATACAAAGTCATCATATTTTTTCTTCCAATTTATCTTGGCCCTAGGGGGCTCTTAGCCCAAGGTTAGATGTTTAGACCTATTTGATACCTGAATGACTTTTGTATTCACTACCCTATCATCAAAGTAATGTATTTTAATAATAATATAGGCCCATACAAAATATTTCTCCAATTTCTCTTGTGAGGGCTCAAATGTTTTAGGGGCTCTTTTAGTAATCAGTGGAGCATTGATATCTATTTCTCGCATTTCTTCCTGTGAATGTGGGGAAGGAGATTCTCACATTGCTTGAGTTTTCTTCTTTTCTTGTGTTTCAACTTTTTTATAACTCAATACCAAATTATTAGCAACCTTACCTTTCTAGGTCTTAATATGTTTGTCATATCGCTCAAAAAATTCATTATCTGATGATCGACCTAGTATGGCCTTTTCAACACATGTTTCTACTCTCATATTCCACCGATCTACAATTTTACCTTCATCCCATCCTTTTTTCTTTTTAACATCCTTAATTTTAGACTCATTTAAACAATGGTCTTTATTTTTTGTAGGATCAAAATTGACTATATGTTCATAAAAGTATCTCCATGGGAGTAATTGTTCCATTTTAGCGACATTCCATTCCAAAGAAGCACTTTATTCATTATTCCTCCTATTTTTGAAGTGAGGCCTTGAAATTTTCTTGAACTTGAGAGATTTTTATTTATTAAGGGTGATATTCCTCTTTGTTAACTTGTCATCAGGGTCATACCTCCATCTTTGTGGGATGTACAAAAGGCCTAACCTCTCCAAATATTGGGTGATTTTTTCACCTTGATCCATTCAAACTATTGTTATATCATAAAAATTACAAGAGTAAGTTAACAAAAATTTCCTTCCTTTACCAGATTCATAATTCATGTTGATGAAGTCTACCTACCTCAAGTACTCCAAGGCCAACAACCTATTAGTCACAAACTGTGGTAGCAAAAAAGGTTTGCTAGTGAAACCATAGAGTCTTATGGTAGTGCCCTCTATAAGGATATACCAGTATTCCTCTTCAGCATCTATTACTCATAGCAATTTTTAGCCAAATATAGAAATCTAGGGTATTTCCATACATGATTTTCAACACTGGCCCTAGAAATTCCAAATTGAACATGTAGAATGATTATGTGTTCCTCAGATGAATGATCCAATAATATATAGGAATAGGGTCTCCTTTGTCATTCTTATCTTTAATAGGAATCCAGGGCATCATGTACCTTAAAATATAATAAAACATCCATAACAAATTTGAATAGTACCAGAAAGAAGGGGGTTTTGAACCTTTTTCATTATGATCAACTACTCATGTAATCACTTAGCAAGAAAGGCTATCTAGCCAAATTAAATTACCTTAAAATCTTATTCTACTTTAGGGTTATACATTCTCTCATTTGAAATGCAATATACAATAGCTATTTTCTAATATCTCACATACTAGTTAAAATCCAAACCTTCTAAGCAGGTCAACATGGATAAGAGCTCTGGATTAGTGAATTGCTCAATAGGAATTGGGGTTTCAAGAAAATCGCCTTCATTTTTTATATGTTTAAATTAGGAACAAATTCATTTTTAAAAGATCCTCCCTCATCAGCATCCAACTATAAAGAATAAGATCTGGCTTGCTCTGCTATATCAAATGGTTTAGGTTCTACAGGTGGGTATACCCCTATAGTGAACAAATCATGACAAGCTTTGGTTGTGATACTGAATGGAGTTTTGTCATCAATTGTTCTTACTACTTTCATATTAGGATCATAAAACTTAATGATTGCAAAAATCAAATCTGGATAATGATGGACTGAATCATAGATGTAAAAGGATAAGAAAGAATTTATAGCAATGATACCTTGGAAAGAAATTGGTCACCCTTCAAAGTACCTGTATTTGAAATTCTTTATAAAGTTGGTTCTTCTTATTTGCATCATTATAGTTTCTGGTAAAACTCGTGTCTGCTTCACGTAGCTTTCCAACTCTATAGTTTCCTATTGCAAATCCTTTTGGGCTACTTTGGGAGTCATCTTCTATGGAAATTATTAGAATATTCTCTCCCTTTCTGATTCATGAGCTTTGTCTCTCTACTTCTTTGGCTCTTTCTGCTAAGTGATTGCCACTTCACAAAATGAATGGGCTTTACATTTTGAGTTTTTAAATGCTCCTATGTGGATACCTTCCACCATTAATGTAACCTACGTAAAAAATATCCGTTGCACAATTTTTAATTCAAAGGTATGATTCTTGGCAGTATGAACCATCATGTCTATTTCTGATTTGTTGTGGCATGAAGAACTCACTAAACTCATGGTACTTTTGTCACTTTTATTTTCTTGGAGTGGTAGATATTAGATGTTATAGTCTGTGGCTCCTTTTTTTCATTGGAGGGCAGTGTGGAACACATATTGTATCCCACTACCATATTCAATTATTGGAGAGTGGCATGGAACACATGTTGTAGTCCAACACTCCCATTAGTTTATTTTACAACCTTTTCCTTTTAGCCAACATATTATTTTCAACCACTGAATTGTTTTGAAGCAAAATTTTATCTTTTTTTTTACTTTACAAAACAAAAAAATTTAGCAAAGGAAAAATGATATAATACAATATATGTACATATGTTACAATAAATGTATATCTTAATCAAAGTAGAGTTTCATATGAAAACCATTGACCAAAATTGGTTGCATGTTTCCTTCTAGATATTTAAGCTAGAAAACATTGGGCCCTTGTAACCTCAGCTACTATGAAAGGGCCATCCCAGAAAGAAACAAACTTCTTATGGTGCCCTGGCTTGGCTCTTTCCACATTCCACATTAGAACAAAGTCTTCTACTTTGAAATTTTTGAATCTATATTTCTTATCAAACCATATTCATATGCTTGAGTTCTTATTTCTTCTAGATAAAGTTAATGTGTTAATTTGGTTTCAACAAGATTTTGCTCAGACTCTTCCTCTGTGTTTATCAACTTGATATCTAGGATTTCCAAGAGAATAGGTAATATTACCTCTTTGCCATATACTAGGGTATAAGGAGAGGTCTTAATGGATTTTTTTATGGTGATACTATTTGCCCAAAAAGCTTATTCTAATAGCATATGCCAGTTTATTTTGTTATCCTCTAATGATATTGTCAGGATTCTAAGTAGAATTTTGTTAGTTGACTCTGCTAATACATTCCCCTGGGGATAGTAGTTGGGGGTAGTTTTTATAGTAATGCCATACTTTATAACAAAATCAATGTACTTAGCTCCTATAAAGGTTGGACCATTGTCACTTACTATAGCTTTTGGGATATCGTACCTTGTTATTAAACTCTCCATGAAATCGATTACCACCTCTTTATCTAATTTCTTCATGAGAATGAACTCTATCTATCTGGTAAGGTAATATATGGTAGTAAAAATGTACTTATGTCCTACTGAGGAGTTTAGATTAATTACACCAATGAAGTCTAGCTCCCATTACTAAAAAGTCTCTTCAACTTGAATCATCTTAAGGGGAAATGATGTATTTCTAGTTCTCCCCACATATTTATGGCATTCATCACAGGCTCTTAACATTGAAGGTATAAAAAATATTAGGACAATAATAAATTTTCCTAATATCTTTAAATTTGTGACCCTTCTTGAAAAGTGTCCTCCAGATAATCCTCCATGTAATTCTTCAATGATATTTTTCTTTTGATCATCTTTCAAACATCTTAAGAGGACTCCATCAATATTTTTATTGTATAGTTCTTCTAGTAGTAAGATATATTTCAAGGTTTGAATTTTATATTTTCTCTTTTATGATGGGTTAAGATTATGAGGAAAAAATCTTGTCTTAAAGTATTTGGTCATCTACTCAACCCAGTCTGATTCACTTGATTGCAGCTCTTCAATATGATCTTCTAATGATGACTGACAAGCTATCACTTTTGCTATAACTACTATTTCGGTTAAACATTGGTATAACGCTCTGCATTTGACTAGTTTTTTAGGATGTATCTCTATGTCATACTCTTGGATCTTGGTAATCCAGCCAACTCTTTTATCTCCTAGTTCACTTTGTAAAATAAAACTTCTAACATTTGGGTGAACTACGTATACCAAGGTTTTACTTTGAACTGAGTATTACTTGAATTTATTCAATGACTTCATCACTGCAAATAATTACTTCTCAATAACATTGTACTTGAATTGATACTCATAGAGAGTTTGACTCCAAAATAATATTGGGTGTTCTTCCCCCTCATCATTTTTCTAAGTGAGGAGAGATGCATATCTCTCTTTAGCTCCATAAGCATACAAAATGAAATCCTTGCTGAAGTTAGGGTTCAGTAGAAATGGATTAGTGGCAATGGAATTTTTGATGATATTGAAAGATTGTTTTATCATGTTGGTCCATTTAAAATCTGTATTCTTCTTCAACAATTTTGAGATAGGTTTCACCTTTTGAGCAAAATTAGAGATGAATTTTTTGATAAAATTGATCTATCCAAAGAAATACTACAAATATTTCTTATTCATAGGCAATGGAAGAGAAAGAATTGACTTAAATCTATCTATATCGATATACATACCTTCTTTAGAGACCACATGGCCTAAAAAATTTCCCTCATGGATGGCAAAAAATAATTTCTTCAAGTTGAGAGAGATACCAAATTCCTTGTATTTTTTAAATATTTGCTCTAAATGTGCCAAGTGATCTTACTTCTTATGCGAGAGTACATTATTGTCATCCAAGTAGATTAGAATAACTTTATTGATCAGATATCCAAAGGCATAATCCATTTCTCTTTGGAATGTGGCTCCTGTGTTGGATAGACCAAAAGGCATTCTATGATATGCAAAAGTATCCCATTTTGTGGTAAATGCTATTTTGAACTGATCCTCATATTTCACCAAAATCTAGTTGTAACTAGAGAAGCCATATAATAGTGAGAACCTCTCTAATCCTACAATAATATACAAGATATGATTTATTTTAGGAAGTGGATAGTGGTATTTTAATGATACTTGGTTGAGATTCCTAAAATACACACACAAGTGGATCTCTACATTCTTATTTCTTACTGGAACCAAGTTAGCTATCCAAGTGAAGTGTTTGATTGGATATATAATCTTAGATTTTAGTAGCTTTAAAATTTCCTCTCTCATTATGGATTCAATTCTAGGGTTCACAGGTCTCTACTTCTGCCTGAAAGATTTTGTGTTTGGTTCTAGCTCAATTGTATGTTGGATCACCTTTTTATCATATACCTTAAGATCTTCATATGACCAAGCCACAATATCTTGGTATTTCAAATACATGAATTTGATATCATCCTATTATTCTAGATAAAATTTGACTCCAACTTTGAGCTTCTTTTCCTTTTTGAAATCAATTTCATTGTAGATATTTTCATTGATCTCCATAGATTTGATCTTCTTCCTATCTTCGTTATAAAACAAGCTTTCCAAAGTGACCAAGCCCCTAGGGATATGATTTTTTTTTTAGCTGGCTAATATCTTATTGGTCTATCTCCTCTAGAATTTTATCTTGAACGGTTAACATATAGGCTTACCTTACTAGGAAATCTATGATTTGTTCATCACTTTCAAAAACCTGCTAGAAGATTTACTTGTCTCGTACTACAGGCCTGAAAATCATTTTGATCCCTTTGTATTTTGTGACTCCTATATATTTAGTAGGGTTGAAATTAGATCCCCTCACTGCCAAGAAATACTCCAAGGTGTTCTATATTTTTGGAAAAAAAATATTATCTAGGGCATAAAATGATTCCATCAAATCCTATACCCTATTCTTGTATGCCTTTAGGTAAGGTGTTTACTACTGCACCTCTATATTACCTGATTAACAATTACTTTAGAATCACCATATATATTAAGTATATTAATGCCCATGCTCTTAGCCTACATTAGTCTAAGGCACAAAACCTTGTACTCTATAGAAATTTTTGTGAAGGACCATGTCAATATGTATGCAAAACTCTTTGCACCTTTCGACTGAGACTGCAACAATACACTAGCACCAATCATGTTTCTACATCTTGCACCATCAAAGTGCATGATCCAAGTCTTCATATCCCTTAATGAATAATTAGATATGTCAAGTACCCTTTTATCTATTTCTAAGGAGATACTATATGTACCCATGCATGTTTCAAACTAACGGTAATTTTCTTTGAACGATAATTCATCCTCAACCTCTAGTTATTCAAAAATTTCTACCAGTTTGAACTCATCCAGAGGAGTGAGGTTACATGTCTTCTTTGATTTTTTTCAATATGATAGGTCACAGGTTCCTCAAACATAATCCTTATTCTCTTTCCCTTAAATGGAATCACCATACTAGAGTAATCCATGTACATACATCCTTCTAATTTGGTAGTGAATTCCCTTAAAAGACATAGACCAAAATAAGGCTCTAGGTCTACTACCACTATTTCTTGCACAATGGTTACCTCTAGAGATATATGCAACCTCATTATAACATACTTTATTACCCCTACTATCTTTACTAGGGTCCCATCCAACTATAAAACTCTAATATAGGACCTGGTATATTCCATTCCCATCTCCTCATAAACTGCCTTGGGCATAATTATGGTGAAAGCCCTTGAATCAATCATGTAGTTGCAGACAATCCAACCCTTCATCCATATATAAATGTAAAATGGAGGAGGTTTGTTCATTAGGATGGTAGAGGACATCTTGTCTTTCCTAGAGGTTATGTTGAGGATTGTGGTAGCCTACTTTTCCTAGGGATATTTTCTTAGAGAAGCCTTCAATAGGTCTATTTGGCTAGGGATAAAGAGAGTATCATAAAGGCTAGCCTTTGAGGGTATTCTTTTCATATCCTCTACAATGTTATACTATGATTTTATTGAAGAGGAACCTTCAAAATTTCTCTCTGGCTCACCATACTTCCTTTTGTATTGTTGAGTGGCCTCAATCCTTTGCCTCTTAAATATGGAGGGAAATATAAGTTTTTCTTGTGCTTCATTCTTGGATCTCATCACTTCTTTATCATATCTTCTATGGAAGCTGACATCCTTTTCTTGGACTTTTTGGAACCATATCCTTCTTTTCCTTTGCTTGGGGAATAGGGAAAATATCATTACCTTGAGGGAGAACATATTTCTTCTTTGGGGAAGGGACTTGAAATTGACCCATATTTTGTGGATCAACCTATAAAATATTCTTCCTCGATCTTCTCATAACTAAAATCGACCCTTCTTCATATGGGTCCTATCCAACCATGATCCGATTTGGTTGTCAAAGCATATTGACCCTACCCTTATTATTTATCTCTACCATTTCCATTGCCTACTACACATGATGTTGGTACATGATACATAATTCTAAATCATGGGGATTATTGCATACAAGACACCACACATTTACCAAGCTTGTTTTAGAGGAATATACTGGATCTTATTGCATTGTATTTACTCTGATTCCTGTGCTATTGCTGGTACCAGGATTTTGGTCCCTATTGATATATAGAAATATTCTTTGTTGAGATCTCTCTATCTCTTTTTTCCATTGTCTTCTTACTGAGTATTTTAAGGTTATTCTATATATTAATAAGTATAGTGGATTCTTGGGATGTTTGAGCAGGAAGTGGTGGGAAAGGAACTGTAGAAGATGAAAATTTTGAGGGAGGTAATGGGATTATTTGAGGAAGAAAGGATGATAAATGAGGATCCATATAAGAAGATGTAGCTACCTGGTTTTGAATATTAGAAAATTTTGAACAATAGGGTATGACAACTTTAGGGGGTAATCTTCCCACATTGATAAGAGTATTTTTAGATTGGATAGCTACATTGTGGAATTGGATGAAGGTACATATTCCTAACTATTGGGTTTGCAGACCCAATTTAAATCCAAGGGCTCTGATGTAGTACATGAAAGCAAGGGTTGCAACTGGCTTGAATTCAAGTGAAATTGGTTTCTAAGACCTACTAAATCTCAGGTTAAAGTTCAAAATGGACTCCTGCTGATGCATTTGCATGGAAGTAAATTGGTTGAGGAGGGAAAGGGATCAATAGACTCATTGAAATATTCTACAAAGGGTTTTTCTAATGCTTCCCATGATGTAATGGTATTATCCTCTAAAGTCCTAAACCAGTGCAAAATTTTCCCTCTAAAGGACAAGGCCAAGATTTTGATGATGCCATATTCATTCTTTATGTTATGGATGGTTGCTAAATTTAGAATATCTTGACAATGTTCATATGTGGTCTTATCTGATCCATCATATGTAGGAATGGATTTAGATACAGCCTAAGGAATATCATGCATATGAGCTAGTATTAGGGACCTATTGTATTTTAGCTAAGGTATTTCTATAGAGACTGATTAAGGGATACATTTTAAGCCATATTTATTGGTGTAGTTCTCATTGGATGTGGTCTTGGGGGCCTTGCAAGAGGTGACTTAGGAAGAGTTTCATCTGAATAGAAATATTGGTTCAAATCTCTTACGATGGTAGATCCTCTAAAAGGGAGCTTGTAGTAGATGAAAGAACTTGGGTTATTCTTTGAAGATGACCTAGTATTCATGAAAAACTACAAGCTATGGGGATAGATTTTTGGTTTTTGTATTCAAGGAGTCACTATGTGAATTTATTGCTCATAATTTAACAAGGTCAAGACAATTCACCAAATCTTGATTCCTTCGAGAAAAGATATGAAATAAATAAAGGGTGGTTTAACTAATGTTTCTTATAGATAGGTCCTATCAAGCGTGCCAAAACTATTGGAATCCAAATTGACATCGAGCACAAATCAAAACTGTGACTATCTATTATCTAATGTTTTGATTAGGTGTGCACCTGCTAATCATAGTTTAGAACTCAACATTGGATGGATTAAATATTGCTCTAATCCAACCTCTAAATTAGGCTAGTTCCTTGTCAATAGATAAGGCATTGACTCTGTAGATAATAAAATCATGTTAATATGATTAGATGATCAAAAGCATTGGCTAATTGACATCATTTGGCCCTCTTGGGCAACCATCAGAGGTTACACAGTGGTCCTACAAACTCTTGGAAAGCTCTACCACACTTTTTGGAGGTTTTAGGCCACATAGGTATGATCATCCCACCCTAGGACAGTCATAGTTCATGGTCGTTCCACCCGAGGACGGTGGTAAAGTGGTTATCCTTGAGTGGGATGGCCACAAGCTTTGACTCCCAAAAAGTTAAATTTTGGAAAAATGGCACCCAAAAACTATAATTTATCCCACCTATTCAAGCATACAAACCTAAGGGTGCATAATATTTATGATATACTACATAATGGATGCCAAAATGGGAGATTCTCTTCCCCTTCTGATGCATGTCAAGTTCTAGACAAGTGGCACCTCTTTCCCTGCATGCCCTTGCATGCCCATTTATCCAAAGTCCCCCTTTGGCTATAAAGTGGATCCATTTTCCATGCAAGAGATAGAGAGGAGTTTTAAGACATAGCAATGGAGTGCTGCCAAGATTTCCCCTCACCCTTTTTATACCTTTTTCCCTCAAAATATCTACCTAGCAAATGAGGTTTGTGAGTGATTCAAGAGGTATAATTTGCTTACAAAACTGAATATATTGAGTGAATTTCACCACCCAATTTTATTAAAATATTCTTGAGAGTGTTTTAGACCAATTCATGAAGGAATTAGTGACAAAAAATCATCAGAGTTGGTGGTCGTCCCACCCCAAGATGGTCCCCAAACTGTGACAGTTCTGGTCATCCTTGCAAGGGAAGGTGGTATATTCATGTATTATTTTTCTACTATTTTTAAATAGAGTTATTATAGGGTAGAATATGAAGCTACTTTCCAAATTTCATGCAATTTGGAGTTATATTGAATGAGATATTGCAATTTTAAGGTTTTGTAGGCTTTTAGGGACCATATGAAAATGCACATGGATATGTGATTTATTTTGCAAATATTATCACGTGGTTCCTATTAAAATATAATTTTATGCATATTTTCCAAGTTTGGTTTAATTTGGAGGTGTTTTGGTCCAGAAATTTGCTTGTTTTAGGTTTTGTAGGCTTTGTAGGTACACTACGAATGCAACAGGGATTCAGAGGTAGTTTCTATTTTTTTTTATTATATCTTCCAAAAATAATCTATTATGCATTTATTTAAAATTTCATATCATTTTTAGTTGTTTTAGATAGGTTCATTGCATATTCACACTTTCTAGCTTATAGTTGCATGTATGGCTTTTGCATGTTTCACATTCTACGCACTTCATATTTAACAAATATGGTTTCCTTGTGTGTATGTGCAGGTCTTACAGGAAATTATGAAGGAATACAAGATAATAACAACAAATAACAAAGTGGAAGCATCATAGGTTTTACCACCTCAATTGTGGGTACAAGGTAGAACATTGGAAGTGCACACGAGCTTGTTTGAAAGTAATTGATCCTTGGGCACCCCATTTTGTAAAAAAGTGTATCAATCTAAGAGCCCTAAAGGGGAAATTTATGTAACCATGTTCTGATTTATCAAATTAAATAAATAGAAACACCTTTTATTTCACTTATTTGGCTTCATGGTTTCTTGAATATGTCCTTTTATAATGCTTGATTAATACCAGACATAGATGCATCTTTTTTAGCATTTTTAGGTGCATAATGTTCCCATACTTAAATGGTGGTCATGGTGGTAACCTATCCCAATTGACTTGGTTAAAGCTTTGACCCATTTTTTACCTTTGTTTTATTGCAAGAATTGATCGTTCTGGCCTAAAATGGCCTTTGGACTGCTGATCGTCCCAGGCAGGGATGGCCACACAACTGTCCCACCCTAGGATGGCCATCAAACTAGCCACCATCCCACCTTGGGATGATCACAAAATAGGAGCTTTTCTACTCCAGTTTCCAAAAGTATTAGGCTTATAGACCATTTAGGTAAGTACCAAAACCCTTTGTTTTCATTTCTACTATTCAAAACTATTGAAATCTGGTTTTTCTTACCTCTTTTGATTGCTTGAAAAGTAGAAGATAGGTTTTGCTTTTCTATAATTGAAAAAAAATAAGAAGAAAAACTAGAAAATAACTAGGTAGAAATGCACCTCTATGGTTTGATTTCTTCTAGCCTACCTAATGGGTAGGTTATCATTTAGGATTCGCATCTTGTAGGTTTCTTTTTACCTAGCTTTCTTGAAAGTAAAATGTACCTTTTGCATGCATTTAGTGAAATATCTTTGAGTGCTTCATTGTTTAATTTATTTAAGGCTTAAAAGGAACCACACACACCATGCTTCACTTAAATTCTAGTAAGTTGTATTTCATCACCAACCACTAGTAGAGGTCGGTGACGATAGCTTTCATCTCCACTCGTTGCCTCAAATCCCATGAACCCTTGTTCTTTGCCAAAGCTGACTTCAAGATATGACATAGCTTTGAAAACTTGCATGTACTTCTCATCAAAGGTTATAACGTTGACCAAGTGAGTATTAGGTGAGGGCTAGCAGGACCTATGCTCCCTGATCGAGTATGGGTTTCATATCCATACTTTGGTAGATTTATGTGACCATGACTTTCGTTTTTGGTTGTCGAGCTATGAGCATATAGGTGAAATCCACTTAAACACAATTATATCATCCAACAAAATACAAACACATGACACAAGGTCTTCTTTAAAAAAACATATCTAAACACACAAAACAACTTAGGAAACACATATTAATCCTCAAAAGAGATAATCACTTATTTTATTGAGTGTTTCCTTTCTTGTGTGCTATTTTAGTAAGAATTTGTAAAGGAGATAATCATATAAGATTTTGTAGGGAGTAACAATGGTGTGCAGCTACAGCCAAGCCCAATCATGGGTGGAAGCTACGGAGGGTGGACTAGGAGACATGAGTCATCTCCGCTTTAGCCCCAAGGATTTGGTCATACCTCCTTGATGAGCCTCTACTCACCCAAGTACTAGAATAGTGGGACATGAACAATACCTACAAGGGAGACCTATGTGAGACACCCCTCTAGATTGTGGACCTTATTTGAGAGAGTGTTCCTGGTATGTAGACACATCACATGCCTTCTTTGATGAGAGGCAATAATAGACTAAGGTGCAAGTAGATAGAGCAATGCCATGCATACACATGCCTGATAGGTCTAATACGCCTACTTATGGGCTAGAGCATGACTTCACACATTGGGTAGACTCGATTGATCATACCTTGCCTTTACATCACCCTAATAGGTTCTATCATCCTATACAATAGGATGAGTATGATACTTGCCACTCAGGGAAAGCAAACTCAACCTTTCCCTTCCTCATCAATGAATGAAGGCATGAGGAAATACTTGATTATCCTCAAGGATAGCATATCATGCAAGAACAATGTGCCTCTACGCTCGTTGAGTATAAAGAGCATATGCCTAGGCTAGAACCCTAAGTAAACATGGCTACGCTCGATTAAGGGAAGTGTTTGATGAATATCATAGATTATCTTGAATGAGGTAGGCCTCAGGGCAAGACTTATAGGCCTCCTAGGTCCTGCATAGTAAAACAAATCAATCAAATGGTTACAAAATATACAGAATACCAAGCACAGTTTAAGCAGATTCAGTAGGACAAAGAGCAACTAGACCACTTGTATCAACTGGAGAAATAAATGATTGAATGACATACCAACAAGCTATTCTAGAAAACTTTGCATGAGAGGGTTCCTACCCCTAGTACCTATAGATAGGAAGTCCATCAGAGGCAACCCACTTTAGTTCAAGATAGGTCTCCTAGACCTTACCCAACATTACCTCCTTGACATCCTAGGCTGAATTAGGACTTGCCTCCCATGCCAAACATGAGGCTACTTCCATAGGTGGTTACCCCTCTTTATAGGTTGAATTAAGAAATGCCTTACAAGTCTTACGCCAAGTTTTATACAAAAGTAGAATGTATAGAAGTACCTTATCGAGGTATGGTGGATGACATCCAACCACCCCATTATAGTCCTAATGTTCCTCGTCCTCCACCATAGGATTGAAGCAAAGAGGAGATCAAATCATTTGATGCATATAAGAAACTTCTAGAGCACTTAGAGTTAGTAGAGAACAAGACCTCTAGGTATGGATCTCAAAAGCCCACTTTGTGCTAGCTACATAGTCAGCCTCTTCATCCTTTGGTGCCTGCTCCTTCCTATCAAAAATAGTTTAATATGCATCAATTGTCTACCTTTAAGGGAGAAGAAGATGTGTAGGAGCATGTTACAAAATTCCTTAGCTAATGCTTTGGCATCCAGGACAATGATACTTTGTTTTTTGCAGATAGTCATGACTACCCTCTATGGCCCAACCATGAAGTGGTTTACCCAACACCCAAAGCATAGCATCCACAATTTGAATCAACTTGGAGATGCGTTCCTAGAATGATTCATGTTCAATACCAAGAGGAAAGTGACACTGGTTGACCTCACGGGCTGATACAATATGATAAGTCAATAGTGAATTATGGAAACAAGTGGCAAGCGTTGCTCGCTAAGCTACCATATCTACTACTCATGTCATAGTTGACTCAAATGTTTTCCAAAAGCTTCCTAAATATGATCTACCTATTTATACAACTTCAACAATATCCAACTCTTGAAGATGCCCTAGAGTAAGCTAGAATAATCAAAGACATCAATATTCAATAAGGAGAAATTATGAATTATCACAAGGAGTGGAATAAGAATGCTAAGAATAGCCCAATGTAGCCTAAGCTAGCAGTAGTCAATTAGGTTATGATTAGTATCCCAGGGCCAATACAACCCATGCCACCTCAAAATCCAGCTTATCAAGCAACACCTAGGAACTATAACAAAGACAACCAGAATAATAAAGGTAAAAATCAACCATGTTGCCCCAAGCGATAGTTCACACCCTTTTCTAAGACCATGGACTCTTTATTTGAGCACCTCTTAGTAGTTAACATGATAAATCTGCCTCAGAGTTTATCTATTGATATGAATGCACCTAAGCCCAAGGGTTATCGTGAAGACCTATATTGTAAGTTTCATAGGTAAAATAGGCATGATGTGTAGATGTGTTATAATTTTAAACACTTGGTGCAAGATATGATCGATATGAATGCCCTATATGTTGACAACCCTATTGCACCAAACAACAAGCATATGGGTGTTCTTAAAGACCCATTGCCTTCCCATTAAAAATAGGCCAAGCCAGTGCCCTAGGTAAATGAGGTTCATTATGCGCTCCATAAGTAGGGTTTCATTAGCATGATTAGCATTGTGATGAGGAACAGGAGGTACTCAAGTCTAGTCACATCACCTATAACTTCCAGTGATGTTCCTTCAAATTCCTAGTTATCGTTGTCTCCACTGCTAAACCTCCCATATAGGCCCATGGTCATAATCAAGAGCAAGCTTACTTAGATCTTGAGAAATACATCTACCAAACTCTCCATCTATGAGCTCATTCAAAAATTTACACCCTATAGAGAAGCTATAATGGAGATCTTAAAGGTGATAGAGTTGCAGCCCCATGAGTCCAACTCTTTCAACAACTTCATGGGGTATGTTTGGCAATGTATGGAACCCATGATCACCTTTTAGGAAGATGAGCTCAAATCGGTTCCAAGTGATATAGGGTATCCCCCTTTGCACATAATTGCATGTGTAAATGGAACACCCTATACCGGAGTGTTGGTAGACACTGGGTCTTCTAGCAACATCATCACTACAATAGCTCTCAAGCATCTTGGGCTTCCAACATCCCATATTGTCATGTCTACCTACACCCTTAGAGCATTCAATGATGTCATATGCTCAACAGTTGGTACTATCATCCTACCTATTTAGGTAGGGCAAAATACCATACCAATGCTATGCCATATTTTGGAGGGTGAGATGGTGTGTTATATTGTTAGGTATACCATAGATCAAGGACATGAAGTGCATCCCATCCATTAATCACCAGTGTATCAAGTACACTTATGAAGGGCAAGTTCATGTCATCTCTATAGACCTAGAGCCTTTCAAGTACTACAACATGGTGCAACAACTCCCTGAGTCAACCTTGTCATCAACCCATCTAGATTTTCAATCGAATAAATCCAGCCAAGGTTTAACTCTATTGCCATTGCTTTCAAGTGATCCATCACCATCTCATGTCATACCATCCTCATCATCGACACCCCTCGATATACCTCCATTGCCTATGGATCCTTTTCCTAGGAACACAAGGAAGTAGCCTATTGATTTGTCCCACCCAATCATATCCACCATTTCCATAGAGGATATTCCTATCCAAGTGGATGAGGAGCCACCTTATGAGGTCAACATTGAACCCATTCAAGCCTTGCTCCCATCCCCTTCTTCTCTATAGTTATAGGTCATAGTGAACTTGGCTACCATCGAGTTAGGATAATACCTGGTTAGGAATGTCACATCCACCCCCACCATTGAGTTAGTGCAATATAGGGGTTGATATTGTCTTCCCATAGAAAATATCATACCTCTTGGCCTTCCCCCTAATTAGATGAATTTCATTCATGGGGGCCTTTACTATGGCATCAAACCTTATCAATAGCAAGAATATGATGAAGAGCCCTTTTTCGAGGACATCAATTACATGTCCAACCCTATATTTACCATTATGTATCTTCACCTCTATAATTGGTATGGTTATGGCTTGGGCCTGTATGAGTAGGGCACTCACATCCCTTACCAGCCCCAAATGCCTTATAATAAGTCAAGATTGGGACATAACAAGCCTATGCCTCTTGAGGTCCTCACTGATAGTTTGCAGCACCTAAGCTTGAACTATCGATATGAGCTTACGTGTGATACCCATGCCAATACTAATCGAGCTTATTCACTAGAGGACTACTTCCCCACACCCATAGGGAATCAAGAGGAATTTCATGATGTCATAAAATCTTACGAGAGAGGTGAAGGTTTGCATGCATTTCCCCATGATAGTGAGGAAGAATATCAAGGGTCTCCTTATGCATGGATGTCTAATGATGAGTCAAAATATGATGTGGCATCTATCAACTCCTCTAGTTTGCAAGTCGAATATGCATGGATTGTCCCATTGGATGATGAAAATGAGGGGTATCTATGTATGTTCTTGTTACACCATATTATATGGTGATAATTCTTGTCTATAGAGTAGCAAGCTCACCCACAGCCACACTGACCACCTCCAGTAATTTCCTCTCCACCATAACCATATCCATGAGTATTGTGACATCCAAATATCAATAGACACGACTAGCCACCTAGGGGAAATCATCCATCTATAAACATGATTTCCATAGACATTTTTGAGCCCCTGCAAGATCTGAATAACCCGTCAAAGCCACTACACATTGACTTACGGGTAATTGAATTTGATCAGGGAGATTCTCCCCCATTGCCTTTTGAGTATTGACCTTGTGATGACATGTTACAACTATTTCATTTCTCTCCAAGGCCTACTCAAGATGTCTTCCAAGCTGAGGTTAAAATAGACATTCCAATTGATGATATAAATCCAGCAGATGACATTCACCTGATCCCTACCCCCACCAGTTTGATGAGGGGTTGAATATGTCAATCAAGCCAATGATTGACAAAGATATTGGCCCAGATCTTGAGAATCCTCAATACATCAAGTTATGGGAAATATTGTACCCTATAGAGCAAGTCGATTACATAGCCCTTATCATAGAGAAGAAGGAGGATTTTGCATGGTCCTATAAAGATATGCCAGGACTGGATCCAATTCTAGTCATGTACAATCTGACACTTGACACCAAGGCCAAGCTAGTTAAGCAAAAGCTAAGAAAGATGCATCTGATAGTAGATTTAATGGTTAAATATGAGCTAAAAAAGTTGTTGGATTCTATGTTTGTAATTTTGGTAGACTATCTGCCATGATTGTCCAACATGGTTCCCATCAAGAAGCCTGATGGGAGGATTCACATCTACACCAACTTTTGAGACCTAAAAAAGTGAGTCCTTAGGATGATTTTACTTTGCCAAGAATTGATGCCTTCATAGATGCTACAGTGGGCCACAAAATGTTATCCTTTATGGATGGTTTCTCTGGAATACAACCAAATTCGTATCAATATAGAAGACCAACTCAATATGGTGTTCATAATACCTTGGGGAACATTTTTCTATAAGATCATGCCTTTTGGTCTTAAAAATATTGATGCTACCTACCAACATGCCATGACATATATCTTCCATGATTACATGCATATAATTCTATAAGATTACATGGATGAATTATTGGCCAAATCACTATAATGCCATGAGCATCTCGATGTCTTGTGTAAAGTCCTTTACCACCTTATTGAACACAACATGAGACTAAACCCCAATAAGTGTGTCTTCAGTGTCACATTTGGAAAGCTCTTGGGATTCATCATCTCTAAAAGAGGCATCGAAGTGGACCCCAATAAATTTAAGGCAATCTTTGAGATACCTCTCCCAACTACCATCAAGCAGCTCCAAAGCCTACAGGGTAAGGTCATGTCCATCAAGCGCTTCATAGCACAATTGTCAGATAAATTCCAGCCCATGAACAAACTATTGCACAAGGGGGTTGCATTCCATTGGGATGATGAGTGTCAAACTATCTTTGATGCAATAAAACAAATTTTGGGTTCATCTCTAGTATTGGCTCCACCCAGACCAAGATTGTCATTCTGTTTATACATCTCAGCCACTGAGATCGCATTGGGTGCCATGTTAGCCTAGAACAATGAATTGCATAAGGAACATGCTACTTACTACCTTAGCTGCAATTTGGTTAGTTATGAAATCAAATATGCATACATTGAAAAGCTATACCTAGTGATGGTTTTCACCACTAATAAGCTATGCCATTACATGCTTAGTCATACCATGTATGTTGTATCAAAAAATAATCCATTGCAATACATGATGAGTCGTACTTATCACAACAGTTGCATGATGAAATGGATCATGTTGTTGATTGAATTTGAACTATAATTTATTTGAAAAAATAAATTAATGGTCTATTCATCACTAATCAACTTACAAAGGCTCCTCTCTAGGATGATCAACCTCTTAGTATGGATCTACCCGATGATGGAGTCTTCCACATTTCAAAATCGCCTAATTTTGATGATCTTGAGTCATAGGCCGATATGAATCTCTTATTTGATGGCTCCAAGTGCAAGTAAGGGGTGGTGCAAGAATTGTGTTTTTCACACCTCAAGGGGCTCCTATACCCCTATATTTCAAACTTGATTTCCCATGTACCAACAACAACACCGAGTATGAAGCCTTGCTCATAGGCCTTCAACGACTGTTACCATGAAAATAACCAATCTCAACATTTTTTGTGACTCCTTGCTTATCATAAACTAGGTCAAATGGATTTTCCAATGCAAGTGTCTAGTTCTACAAGACTATAAAGCCCTTATGGAGAAACTTCTAGCAAATTTTGAATGGTACGATATCAATGCACTCCCTTGCTCATAAAATAGTTTTATGAATACAATGGCATCCTTGGGATCCTTTATCCCATAGAACCCTACTAATGATATGACAACCATTCAGGTCAAAATGCTATCACAATCTATGGTTGAGCATAAGAACATTCAAGCCACACCAGAAGTCCACATGATTCATATTGAACCTCATCAGGAACGATTCTCACAAATTCATGGGCACTTGAATCATGTTGTTTGGGGGACTCTATTCCCTCAAAATCCTTTTGATAGCAACATAATAATATTATTACAAGTTCTTTCCCAATCAGCATTTTATCGGGATGAACTTTAAAAGGGGTAGGAAATTCACGCAATCAAGGCTTCCTCACATCATGACTGGTCTACCCAAATCAAGGATTACCTAAAGCTTGGTAATCTCCATTCTGGGTTGTCACATGCCACCAAAAGGACATTTAAACAAAAATAAGCAAAGTATGTCTTACTAGGAGATATTCTATACCATCAAATCTATGAAGGTATCCTCCTTCGTTTCCTAGAGTATCGAGATTCATTTTGGGCAATCGCCTAAGCACACGATGGTATATGCAATGGCCACTTCAGTGGCATAGCCATTGCAAAGCACATTCTTTGCATGGGCTACTATTGGCCAACTTTAGAGTGATATTGTTGTACTTATGTTAAGAAGTGTATAAAGTGTTAACACCATGCTTGATGAGCACCAAAAATGCTCATATTTTGTACATATTTCTTTGATCAATATGCGGCTGTATAATAAGGATTGTGTACTTTTATGAATGATTATATAGATATTTGATATAATTATGTGTGTTATCTAATTTGTGTGTTTTTAGTATGTTTTGTGGAATTGTAGTTGATTTAGTTAGATTTGGAATGGTCGAGGTCCTTTTGATGGACCTGGCACTTTATTTCATCGGGGGTTAATGAAGAGAATACGAGTGCCTCCCTACAGTTGGAAGGCGCCAACTGAATACCAGTGCCTCCCTGCAGTTGAAATGCACCAACTAAATACGAGCACCTCCCTGCAGTCAAAAGGTGCCAACTGAATACGAGCGCCTCCCTGTAGTCGAAAGGCACCAACCGAAGATGAGCACCTCCCTGCAACTGGAAGGTGCCAACCAAAGACAAGCACCTCCCCACAGTCGAAAGGCACTAGCAAAATGCAAGCCCCTCCCCACAACCAGAAGGTGCCACTGATTCTTTGCCCATTGACCAGATTTGAACAACGTGGATGGCAGTGGCTGGTGCACTTCCAGCTCTGCATCATGCAAAGCTAAATTGGAGATTGCACCAATGTATCGAAATGTCTTACTGATGCCAGGCAAAGCATGAACTGAACAATGAACACGCTGCCATTAGAACAAAACACCAGATGTCAATTGCATTTACCAGACTGTCTTGATTTAGTTTGGGACAAATCGACTATTGTAACTACTTCTGTAACAGAAGTTCTACAGGTGTGTTATATAAACACACGTAGATCATTCTGAGAAATATATAGAAATAAAATAAAGATCCATTTAGACGTACAGAGATAAATTGTAGTGTGTTGATGAATATATTAAAGTTCCAAAAGTTCTAAGCGTGTGTTCGATTGGGAAGAAGCTACTGGAGCCTGGGCCCACTCCAAGCCAGTATTTCTTCCCCATTTCCTTTTCATTTATTAATTTTAATTAGTTTATTGCTTTCATAAGAATGTTTGTTAGTTTATTAGTTCTAGCATTTGTAGTAGATTTATTTTCAGGAACATGTACATGATTTATTTTTTGTAGGTTTAATTCTGTTCTTCTTACGTAAATCATTGAGGAGTGTGGGAATGATTGACAAACCATTTCAAGAACACCCCCTCAAAAATGTAGGATTAGCAGATTCACCTCTAGTGGTATTGTAGTAACCTAATTTTGACTCTTCGCAAGTTTACAAAGCTCCTTGGGTTGATAATTAAATGCACGGACATGTGAAAAAAATATAAAACCATTCACCTTGTTTGGCCTGCAACAATGCTAACTTGAGACATGCAACTTCTCAGGACTTACAATCGATTCAATCGGTTCCGCCATTTTTGTAATGGAGGTTTGATTTAATCAAGAAAATATCACCCGTCTCCTTGGGCTGTCACACGTTCATAATTATGGCTATCGAGTATTTTAAAAAATGGGTGGAAGCAATTCCCCTTACCACTATGATAGGACCTCACATCATGAAGTTGATATTTCATAATATCATTTGTCGTTTTGGTAGTCCATATAAGATAATTTTAGATAATGGGAAATCATTCAAGAACAAATATGTGCATGCTTTGACAACAAAGTATAATATCCAACACATCTTTTTGATGCCCTATTATCCACAAGAAAATAGGCAAGTAGAGGCATAAAAAAAAATATTGATTACCATTCTAAAGAAAATAGTTAAGGAAAATCACACCGATTGGCACCCACAAATGCCCCTTGCTCTATACATCTACCACAATAGTATTTGGATGCCCATTAGGACCACCCCATTTTCATTATTGGATGGTTCTGAGGTAGTCATACCTCTAGAGCTAGAAATCCCATCCTTGTGTATATCCATGCAAGAGTTCATTGATGATGACACTGCACGATAGGCTCATCTATACCAACTCACGTTGCTTAAAAAATGATGCATCTATGCTCTTGAGAACTTATGTATTTACCAATAGCAACTTAAGCAAGCCTATAAAATGAAAGTACATCTTATAAACTTTCAGGTTGGTGACCTCATTCTAAAAGAAAACCAATAAAATTCTAATTTGTCACCCCATCTGCGAGACAAGTTTACGACAAAATAGTTAGGTCCTTTTGTCATCACTAGTCAGATAAGACCCTAAAATTACCGCCTAGCCTCCCTTGAAGGAATCGAGGATATTTAACCCCTGAACATCCTCCATATATAGCCTTTACATGACTAGAGTGCTATAAGCCCACCCCAAAAGGCTCCAAGGGTTCTACACATCACTTGGTTAATATAAAATGCTCCTAGGTAGTTTATGACTATCTAGGTCACCCCAAAATGCTCCAAGGGTATCTACACACCACTTGGTCAACCTAAAATGCTCCTAGGTGTTCTATGACCATCCAGGTCACCCCAAAATTCTCCAAGGGTTTCTACACATCGCTTGGTCAATCCAAAATGCTCCTAGGTGATCTATGACCATCTATGTTACCTTAAAATACTCCAAGTGTATCTACATACCACTTGGTCAACCTAAAATGCTCCTAAGAATTCTATGACCATCTAGGTCACCCAAAAATGCTCCAAGGGTATCTACACACCGCTTGGTCTACCTAAAATGCTCCTAGGTGGTCCACGACATTTTAGGTCACCCCAAAATGCTCCAAGAGTATCTATACATTGCTTGGTCAACCTAAAATGATCCTAGGTAGTCTATGACTGTCTAGGTCACCTCAAAATGCTCCAAGGGTATCTACACACCGCTTGGTCAACAAAAAATGCTCCTAGGTAGTCCATGACCATCTAGGTCACCCCAAAATGATCCAAGGGTATATACACACTTCTTGGTCAACCTAAAATTCTCCTAGGTGTTCCACGATTGGCTCAGTCACCTCAAAATGCTCCAAGGGTATCTACACACTTGGTCAACCCAAAATTCTCCTAGGTAATCTATGATCATCTAGGTCATCCCAAAACACTCAAAATGCATCTATAAGCCCTTTGGTCATCCAGAAAGCCCCAATGGCATTCAATAAGCCCATTGGTCAATATATATATATATATATATATATATATATATATATATAATATATATATATATATATATATTATATATATATATATCACTCAAAATCTAAAAACATCATCAAAATATCAAAAGATAAAAATATTGCATTGCATCCCATTGCATCTTATAATAATTTGCATTAAGCATACTCATCATTCCACTTTGCATTTTAGATTTGCTCATACATGTCTAGCACTAATACTGTACATTAATCATCATTCAAAATTAATCTCGTCAAATTCATCATTCACATTATTTCATATTTCACTTATCATGTCCACCAACATTTTCCACTTTTCCATATTTGTGTCCATTTTCCTTCACCTAGTCATTTGTGCTAGAATGTCATTAGGGTTTTCAGTCACTTAGACGTCTCTAGTTTTCATTTCATATTTTGTAAAAATATAGCCTAATTCTTATAAGGTAGAGTCTTTCTTAGATTATGCGTTATATACATCAAAATACCAACACATTTCACACTAAAAAATCTAAGTTTTGCACAAGGAAAGATGAAACCTATGAAGTAGTCTAGGCTGCCTTAAGTGAAAAGTTTATCTTGCTCATCCCCCTATGCGAGTAGTTCCAAAATGCTATGAATTGACAAAAGGACAAGCTCCTCCTTACATAATTCCCCAAAATAAATAGTGGTTTTCACCACTATCAATCTAGAAAAATTCCAAAAATCAAAAATCAAAAGAAAAATAAGCAATGGTTTTCATCACTAAGCAAATCCATTTCTCAAAGAAAACAAAATACAAAATAAACAGTGATTTTCATAAATAAGTATGAGCAAGTATCCCAAATCAAATAAAATAAAAGAAATGAGTATTGAACTTGAATCCCTGGAATTCTTAGCATTTGATAAACCATAAGGTGGTCCCCATTACAGGTTAGGTGGCATCAAGCTTGCTTGGTAATGGTGATATCCTTACGCATGATGATATGTTTGTCACATTAGCATCTTGCATGTGTACATACCAATTTTTGTATGCATATGAGCTAGATTTTGGTAGCCTATACTACCTAGTGGTCTAATACAACTACATACAAAACCTAGGATTGTGATACTCATAGGATGATTTTCAGTATAGATGGGTTACACTAATTCTGTTTGGCACTGGGGTAATCTTATGCGTATTACAAAAATGAACTCACTTTCACACACACAGATATTGAGTATCTTGGTCATCCGAGTAGATTCATACCTTATCTAAAAGTCTTGCATGGTTAGTATATAACTTTTGATCAGTTTACTAGAGTGTTTGAGTATCATGAAAACCTCAAATACATTCTATAAAATTTTAATAGTAATTCCATTTCACAACATTTTATCACATTATTTCAGCCTAAATTCTCACAAATCCATTACATAGTCTCATAAAAATATCACACATAAATTGATGAATTTTGTATAGTCTATGGTGCTAACATAGTATGTCATTTAGTATCCACATTTCATCATTTAGATATATAAATCATCCATATCATCATGCATCCATGCATATACATATCATAAAATAATATCATATTGCAACATATGCATACATGATAAACATCCATCATAATATCATAAGGCAAATAAACACCTTGCACACATCTCATAAAGTAGTACAAAACTAAATAATGACAAACACAGAAAAGCTCATACATACATACATATATATATATATATATATATATATATATATATATATATATATATATATATGCGGTAAAAAGATACATCATAGTCCTCTAACTACTCATGGGCTACAATAAAGTGGGTCCTCAGACCTCACCCTACCAAAAATTCAAAATACAAAAAGAGCCATCAGAGTACCAACATCCATGGTCATGTAGGATCGATCCCATGACTCTCGCCTCTACCCTCAGTAGAAACCCATCGATAAATACCAGACCTAATACCCCCTACCTTGTCCATCCTCTATATAGATCTAGGTGTCTCCATCCTCATTGATGACTGCCTTGTACCACTTATTCGACTCTGGTGTGACCCACTAGCAGATGGATAGATGGGTAAGCATCCCCTAAGGTGCACTATCTCATCCTCCAACTCATCAATATAGGTCTGCTCCTATTGGCATCTCACTTGGTAGGCCTCCACAAAGTCCTAGAGCTATGAAACCTCCTCGCATAGCCTAGACATCTCCCCACTACTAGGTCCCTACTACCTAGGGCTTTGAGATCACAATTGTATACATAGAGTTGTTATCTCTGCCTGGGCATTGTATACCCATGTTTAAAGGAGATATCTCTCCTAAATAACCCCAATAAACTCATCCTGTAGCTCCATATATATGTCACCCTATGTGACCTACTATTTCTTCACTCCCTGATCTCCAATGTCATCATCCCCAAAGTCATCTTGATATCCTAAATCAAGGAGGTCCACCTGCTCATCTGCCATGTGACAAAGCCCATGCCACTCACCTACCTCCACCTAGCCCTCATACAAAGCATCCTTCTAAGACTCCTCTACTTCCATAGTTACCTCAATCCCATTGGCCCCTCTCCTAACCACTACCACATCACCCACCATGATTCATACTCCTCTATAGTCCCAACATTATCCAAGTCTGGAATGTCCACTATAGGATCTGCATCCCCTCCTACTGCCTCCACTAGTGACCATATCAATGTCTTCTCATCCTCATGACTTTGGTATACCACTGGCTCACTAGAAAACCATTTATGTAGCACAAAATACCATAGAACTTGAGCATACAGAAAGAACTCCCTCTTAGTCCCATGTTCGACTAGCCATCTCCTTTGCCTCACCCTTCGAAGCTGTACCTCAGCATCAATTCATGTTGGGCAATCCCTGTATGACCTCCAAATTATATTTTATACCTCAAGTCATGAAAATTATTGTGCATAATGGTCCAAATCACCCACCCAATGACAACTCTGCTCTACCTCCTGGGCCTACTACCATAGGATCATGTATCCTATCTCCCCGTCTACCAGCTATGTCTGTCATCCAAGGAAATCATTATGGACGATCCATAGCTATGTGCTACCACCCCCACACCTATAGTAGAGAACTACATCCCAAATACTTCCATCCATGAGAGTGGATCTTGTACAACACATCGTACAACTATGCCAATAATTTCATCCCCCACGCCATCACTAGTGGCTATTGCATAGTGCACTCTACTAGAGTAAACACTAACTCCAAAATGTTCTAGAGAAACCAGGTGTCTGATGAGTCTAGTAGTAGCATATTAGAGATCAAAATCATTAAAAAACATGCCTAACACCCAATATCCCATCCTCATACCAATACCCCACTAGTATGCCTCCACTAAGAGAGTCCTCCAATGCCTCCTCCATGACCCTACCAAAGGACCTCTCCATCACTGCATATCTCAGATCACGATGTGTAGACATGATTGACCACCCCTCTATCAAAATGTATAATATTTGATAGACATCCTAAATTTTTACTATCATATCCCCTATTAGTAGGTGGAAGGTGTTAGTGCACGGATCCCACAAATCAATAAGAGCAGTCAACTAAGTGTGGTTGCCCACTATGGGTTCTAACCACGTCACCTGCTTGAGGCCCATGACATAAATCCATTCCAAGTATATACCTATTAATAAGTCTCTCATGGTCTCAAAGAGAGTTATAACTTAATACTGACTCTTAACCACCTGGCAGAGATAGGCTAGTCAATAACAAGCACCAACTAGGCTTCAAAATGACACAAAAATCCCAAAAAAGGCCTATTTTTTAGGCCATTTTATGACCATACGACCTAGGTATGTCCCAAAAATCTATGACTGTCCCACCCAAGAACGACCCCCAAATAGCCCAGACTAGCTGTCCCACCCAAGTACGGCCCCCAAAATGGGCAAAAATGGGCCTTCTAGGCCACCAAAAATAGTAAAAAAAACAACAAAATAAAACAATATAAAGCAATAAAATTGCATAAAAACCCAAAAATAAACATAAAAAATTACAAGACATCACTAATTAGGTTAAATTATTGAGGATTTAGTGTTCTATTCCAAAAATAAAAAACAAGCCACAATTGCACTTCTAATGCTAGCATAGGGCAGTAAGAAATTTAATTCTTACCCGTCTCGCATTGGCTCCACCACTAGATGAGTCTGCACACTGGCTCATGGTGACTATAGGATGATTTTGATAGTGCTCCACTATGTAAAAACACTCTCCTCCTCACCTCTCAAATTGCAAAGTTGCAAATGCACAAATGAGCCCAAATGACCTATTTTTGGCTTAAATAACCCTCCCAGGGCCATGACCATCCCCGGGTGGTACGAGCAGCTAATTTATTGACCATATCACCCTAGGATAGTTGTAAATCATGCCACCATCCCACCCTAGGATGGCCACCAAAAAATTAGCTCAAAATAGCTCAAAAATGCACCAAAAAGGGTCCAAAACCCATCAAAAATAGCTCAAATTTGGTTAAAATTTCATAGGGATCAAGATACAACTATGGAATTATGGCCATTATGGCCAGAATTCTCCACAAGAATTAGTTTTTCCATTCCTTTCTTCCATGGAACATCAACAAAATCATCAATATTCTCTCAAAACTACTCCATGTTTTAATGGGTAAAACTCAAGGAAACCCTAACCAAGTCATATGGGTCAAGCAACTTAGCTTTTATCATTGGTCATTCCCTCGTCAACTTGTCACTTGAGTGGGTAGTCATGCTTAATAAATTAATAATAAAAATCAATAATCAAACACTCAATCATGAAAATTGTGTTCACCTAATGAATATTTGACAAATACAATCATGCCCCTCCTTGGGGCAGCAAACAAGCACAAATTTTAACTAAAACAATACTTGGTATTATAGAATCATGAGAAACTGGGCTTCACCACTTCATGAATGAAAAATGTCCAAGATCAAGCCAACTTTACTGGAGAGGTTGTACTTGAAGCAAGTTCCTTATCTCGTCAGAAGAAAGGATTCAATAACGCATGCTCTTTCCATGATTGGGGCATAAAAAGTTGGTTAGTTTATCGAATAATCCTAATCATTCAACATTTTAGTCATCTATTTTTTCTCAACACTATGTTGCACACAACACATCTCAAAAAGGGGCATCTATAGAAACTAAAATCATGTCAATCCAATTAGGCGATCGAAAGCATTAGCTAATTGATATCATTTGTCCCCCTTGGGAAACCCTCAGAGGTTAAACAGTGGTCCTAACCACTATTTGAAGGCTCTACCCCACTTTTGGGAGGTTTTGAGCCACATAGGCATGACCATCCCACCCTTGGATGGTCATAGTTCATGGCCATCCCACCTAGGGACGATGGCAAAGTGGCCATCCCTAGGTGGGATGGCCACAAGATTTGACTCCCAAAAAGTTAAATTTTGGACAAATGGCACCCAAAAACTACCATTTATCCCACCTATTCAAGCATACAGACCTGAGGGTACAAAATATTTATGACATGCTATAGAATGGAGGCCAAAATAAGATATTCTCTTTCCCTTCCAATGCATGTCAAGTTTTGGACAAGTGGCACCTCTTGCCGTGCATGCCCTTGCACGCCCATTTTCCCAAAGGCCCCCTTTGGCTATAAAGTGGATCTATTTTCCACACAAGAGATAGAGAGGAATTTTAATATAGCAATGAAGTGCTACCAAGATTTCCCCTCACCCTTTTTGTGCCTTTTCCCTTGAAATATCTACTTAGTGAAGGAGGTTTACAAGTGATTCAAGAGGTATAATTTGCTTACAAAAATAAATCTATTTAGTTAATTTCACTACCAAATTTTATTACAATACCCAAGAGATTGTATTGGACCAATTCACGAAGGAATTGTTGATAGAGAGTCATTAGAGTTGGTGGTCGTCCCACCCCAAGACGGTCCCCAAACTATGACAGTCCCAGTCATCCCTACAAGGGATAGTGATATATTCATGAATTATTTTTCTACTATTTTTAAAGAGGGTTGTTCTAGGGTAGAATATGAAGCTACTATTCAAATTTCATATAATTTGGAGTTATTATGAATGAGATATTACTATTTTAAGGTTTTACAGGCTTTCGGGGACCATCTAGAGATGCACATGGATTTGTGACTTATTTTTCAAATATGATCACATGGATACTCCTAAAATCTCATTTTATGCATATTTTCCAATTTTTATTTTATTTGGAGAAGTTTTGGACCATAAATTGCTTGTTTTGGGTTTTGTAGGCTTTGCAGGTACATTGTGAATGCGACAGGGATTTAGAGGCAAATTATGTTCTATTTTTAATTATATCTTTACAAAATCATCTATTATGCATGTATCTATGATTTTATATAATTTGGAGTTGTTTTAGATAGACGTATTGCATATTCACACTTTCTAACTTATAGTTGCATGTATGGCTTTTGTATGTTTCACATTCTATGCACTTGCTATTTAAAAAATCTGGTTTTCTTGTGTGTAGGTGTGGGTATTAGAGTGCATGAGGAAGGAATAAAATATCATAATAGAAAATAATGAAGTTGCGGCATCATAGTTTTTCCCACCTCAATTGTGGGTACGAGGAAGAACATTGGAAGTGCACACGAGCTTGTTTGAAAGGACTTGATCCTTGGGCACCCCATTTTGTAAACAAGTGTATCAATATAAGAGCCCTCAAGGGGACATTTATGTAACCTTGTTCTGATTTATCAAATTAAATAAATAAAAATATATTTTCTTGTACTTATTTAGCTTCCATGGTTGCTTGAATATGTCCTTTTATAATGTTTGATTAATACCAGACACAAATGTAACTTATTTAGCATTCTTAGGTGCACTATTTTTCCTATACTTCATAATCATATAATATTAGTTAAAATTTTAAAATATAGGGATAGAAAAAGGTTTAGGGTTAAGGAATTATAATCAAAACAGTGGTCAGATAGAGCTAACAACATAGACATCCATAGGGAAAACCTTTCTAACCAACAAATTCCAGTGTCCCAAACTTGAGATTAATAGCATTCAAGAAACATATAATCTTCATAAAGATACACAAAACAAAGAGATACTTCAAGAAGATATTTCAACATATATAATACTAATAATCAAATTTAGTAGAATAATATCAGTATCAATATTTAACAAAAAATAACTCCTTGCAAGCATAGATTCAATTATGAAAAGATTTTAATTGCTCTAAGCTTGTAATCCAATATTAGTAGAATAGAATAACCATAAAAACATTAGCAGAAAAGCAATTCACAACTTGAATATCTTGATAAAATTATTGAAGACACCAGTTCTAAGGAAAACATCCAAGTAATGTTCCTTCTATTATTTTGCATAAAAATATTACACGACAAGGTAAGCAAACACTCTAGAGTCGACCCTTAAAATCGAGGGTTCAACCTCTATTAATAGTTTTTTATTGAAGGAATAAAATGAAACATTACAAGGAGAAAGAAATGCCAGATAAGAAGAATGCTGAGGTGGCATTGTTTCATTCATATTTGAGACCCAAATAAACTATGTGATCTTGCGTTGCTTCGCAACTCAACTCTGCAACTTGCTGATATTTTATGATAGTTCGGCTCCAAGCTGTCAAAATTGAGATATAGGCTATTTATCATTCTTGAGGAATTTCACTAGCCTTGTTAGGATCCCACATCCTAACATTACTTATTAATTATTATTTATTACTTTAATTATATATTTCATTATTATTGAAAAGTCATGGTTGAAAAGTCATGGTTGAAAAGTCATGATTGAAGAGTCATGATTGAAAAGTCATGATTGAAAGGTCATGATTGAAAAAGTATATATATATGATATGATAGGAATCCATATCAAATCATCCATGAAGAATAATATATAATTGTTTATTGAATGCATTGGAGGGACCTTCCTACCAGTGAAACAATGATTCTTTATAAAAGTGATTCTTTTAATTTAGATACTATTTTAATTATTTCTTTCTTAAAATTATGCTAGAACCTTCAGGGTTATACCATTTGGTATCAGATCCATGTGGGACCCAACCATGTGGGAATTTATTAAGGTTATTCATCAAAATACTACCGTGCATGAGTATGAAATTCGATTTAAGGATATCACCAAACACAACACAAGGTTGGATGAAGCATTTCTCATATATTGCTTCATCAATGGATTGAAAGAGGAAATTAAAATGGAGGTGATGAAGTTCAAACCCTATATCATGATGCAGACCATTGGATTAGCAAAAATAGTAGAAGACAAATTAAATGCTCAACATGGAATAAGAAGGAATGAACAAGATTATAAAAGCAAAAGCATTGAAATTATTTTTGACAACATTTGTAATAATTTGGAGTATCTAATAAAAATCCAGGCAGAAGCAAATGCAATTGGAGAAACCCAAGTTTTAAGAAATGATAAAACCTCCAAATAAGTCTTGAAAATAGATTATAATCCCTCAAAACAAGCTTCAATTAAATAATTACCCGAAATACATGATCCCACCAATATTAGCAATAGGGTTGATATGCTAAAAGTGATTGATGCACCAAGAAAGGATGAGGTAGACATACCCAAAGTGATCAATGCCAACCAAACATGCACTCTACAAGACCTACACACACCTTCCTCACCAATAGTGAGTTCTCACCATATGAAAAAACCTATTCAAAACCAACGCAAAGTGACTACACACTCCTCCGTTGGCTCTACCAAGGAACCACAAAAGGATATGAAAGTGTTACCATCACTTTTGATGCATCATTCTGAAGTGTTTGAGGAACCCAAATGGTTGCCCTCCCATCATCATCATGATTCTCCTAAGGAATATTCTACTATTTTTCCTGGTAACCCATCACTAACACTTTGACCTTCAAGATATCCTTGCCTTCAAAAAAGTGACATTAAGATAGTACAAGAACTTGCACAAATTCAACTGGGAAAACAAGCAACGAATCTCCTTTATTTGAGCTATAATTACAAAGCTATTTTTAAGGAGGGTGGCATGTTAGGATCCCACATCCTAACATTACTTATTAATTATTATTTATTACTTTAATTATATATTTCATTATTATTGAAAAGTCATGGTTGAAAAGTCATGGTTGAAAAGTCATGATTGAAAAGTCATGATTGAAAAAGTCTATATATATGATATGAGAGGAATCCATATCAAATCATCCATGAAGAAGAATATATACCTTCCTACCAGTGAAACAATGATTCTTTATAAAAGTGATTATTTTAATTTAGATGTTATTTTAATTATTTCTTTATTAAAATTATGCTAGAACCTTCAGGGTTCTACCATAGCCATAAATATATAGCTAATTGTGTTCTTGATTCTTGGTCTTATGGATGCTTCACCTTCTAGCTTGCTTCAATCAACTGGTTCATGTTTGCAAAGACTCTACTTTTGTATGCCTTGGATATCATCAACATAAGCCAACCATTGATCTACTCATGAACAACCAAGATTAATTATTTAAAAAAACTAGGGAGTGTGTGGTGTAGAACATGCTATATCCTGCTCCTCAAAAAATATTATCGCTTAAGTTGACCATGGGTTAGAGCATATTGGAAAATGCACTTCAATATGGGTGAGATGAAACATCTCACTAGACCACTACTATTGCTCTTAAATTTGTCTAAGTCCTTTTCACATCCATAGTGTAGAAAAAAGTATCTATAGCCCACTCCTTGAAATTTTTTCCATAAAAATTTGACCCTCACTGACCATGGGATAGAACATATTGCTTTATTCCACTTGGAGTGCAGTGTAAAAAATGCACTTTATGGAACTTGATGCTAGCATGTTGCATTGTTACCTTATTTGATGCATGTGCACTACTTTGACTACGACATGGAACATGTGTTCTGATCCACTCTAAAATACTCTTGAACCTCAGTGGGATAGAATTATGCTTGAAGTTAGTATTTTACTCATGTGGGTTGGAAAAAAATGCATTGTGCCACTATTTGTAAAGTAATGACATCATCTTTGACCAAGGTTGAAAATGGGGTAGAAAATATTGCACTGCACCATTGATAAATGCACTAGATATTATGTGGGCTATAACATCACCCCTTTGAATTTGAAAATAATTTGTATCCCGCTCTTCAGAAGTAACCAAAATGCCATTTTGAATGTTGTAACTATGGCATAGGATATATTACACTATGCCTCTGCAAAATACATTGAATCACGAGTGGACTAGGACTAGAATGAAAAATAACTTCTCTTCCTTTGTGTTATGGAATTATATATTGATAAAAATGAGATTAGGGTTAGGGTTACCAAATCCATATTACATGAAATTCAAATTAACACAAAATGACATTACACAGTAAAATAACGTATTTTAATGAGGTCTTATTAAAGCTTCAAAAATTAATTTGGAATATAACTAATAAACATGATCTTGTAGCATTAACATATCTTCAATCCACTCCTTAATGGTAGAAGGTCATTTTATTTCAATATATGAGTGTCTTAGGTTGATATTTGTGTAGTTTATTAGCCAATTGTCCATGAAATGTGACTCTAATATATTGGGCCTCCATATACCATTTGGTCATCCCCATGCCATTTTGGGTTTTCATAGGTTTTGATTTTACAAAACTAGTACAACCCTCATCCTTTTACACCCACAAGGGGTTTTCATGAATGGGATAGAGCATAGACCAACCAATACTTTTTGACCACATTAAGGTGGTTTTATGAATAAGCATTAGCCTTGCTAGTCCTATTGCATCTCCATTGTCAGAGAGAGATGGAGGCTGTTAAGCCTATATATTGTTTTAACTGTTCAAACTTCACCTTTTGGAGTGATTTGGTGAAGATGTCGATAATATGATCTCTTGTTGGATAGCAGTGCATTTGTATTTTGCCATATTGAAAAATTTATTGGATCTTATAGACTTTTGTACTAATGTGTTTAGTTCTATCATGAAATACATGATTATTTGTCATGTAAATTGTTGATTGATTTTCCACATGTAGTCTTGTAGGACCTTTTTGAGTGATATCGAGAGTGTGTAATAAATTTATCAACCATACCAATTATTTTTTTATCTTAGTTGTAGAAATATATTCAAATTTTACTAAAAAATATGCTATAATATTTTATTGCTTTGATCTATATGAAATTGGTGTTGAGCCAAGAAAATTCAAGTATCTAAACATAGATCTCCTAGTGTATTTATATCCTGCAAAGTCTGAGTCTATGTATGTGATGAGTTTGAAATCTACATTCTTTTCATACAACAGGTCATAATTATGAGTTGTATTTAGGTACCTCAACACTCTTATTCTTGCTTGCCAATGAATCTCCTTTGGCTTGGTCATGTACCTTTCTAGAATCCCACTACATAAGTTATGTTAAGTCTTGTGTTAGTAACATATATGATACTACCAACTAGCCTTATATAGAGTGGTGCATATGCCTCTAGTGTATCATCATCCATGGTGAGTTTTAGATTTGATTCCACTGGTGTTGTCATAAGGTGAGAATATTTCAGTTGAAACTTCTCTGAAATATCATTGATGTATTTCTCTTGGGTTAATAATAGTTTAGCTTTTTCCTTATGTTTATGATGTGTTCAATTTTACTATTAGAAGCATGTCATTTACAAATACTATGAGATATGTGACTTTATCTTTGTTGTGCTTTATGAATAATATTGCACCAATGTCTTGGTAATCACACACTTCAAATTCAAGTTGCTTCATTTGATCTAATAGCTTGCTAAACCAAGCACAAGGGGCTTGCTTCAATCCATATAAATACATTCGATCCTGTATACCTTGTTATCCTATCCTACAATCTCAAAATCTTGTTGTTGTGCCATTATATTTCTTCCAATTCACCATTCAAGAAAGCAATCTTTACATGTAATTGATGAATATTCCAACCTTGTTGTGTAGTTACAAAAGTCCTGATTATGGGCTATTTTTTGGTAGGTGCAAATACCTCAATGTATTCAATGCCTTGCTTTTGAATGAAGTCTTTAGACACTAATATAACCTTGTGTTTGTCAAGGGTTCCATATAATTTATACGTGTTTTTGTACATCCATTTGTTTTGAACTACATTTTTTTCCAAGTGGTAGATTGACTAACTCCTAAGTATGATTTTTATCAAAGATTCATACTCTTGTTTAATTGCATGTCTTCAAGTTGTGTGTTTGACAACTTCTTGGTATGTGAGAGGTTCATTATTTAGAGTGAGGTTTAGTTCTGCAAGTTCCAGTTCAACCAATAATGATTCATGCACTCTTGCTCTGAGGGCACCTCTTGTGGCTATTTTGCCTACTTCATCTGGTTTTATGTACTTTAAGTGTAGACACCTAAAACATATCATGTTGATGAGGCTACCTATATGGACACATTTTTAGGCCATATGACCCACCTTGGGCATCCCCAAGGCTTAACAATGGTTCTTACCACTCAAATAGGGGCAACCTATCTTTTGTAGCCTAGACCATCATAGCTGTGATGGCAAGAAATCATGGCCACTCCACCCTAGAATGATCACACTTATAACAAACATAGGCTCCCAAAACTAAGACAAATCAGTTACAAGGCAAGTTGATCTTAACGATTATCCACAAGAAGGTTCTAGATGCGACATTTAGGTTGCCTAGATCCTAACCAATTCTTGGTCTTGGCTTCTCTTGCAAGCCAAGATTACCAATTTGGAAACTTATAAGAAGAGCCCAAGCCTTCATGAAAATATATCCTAAATCTAATGCAATGAAGTACTATCGGTTTGTGTACTAGAGAGAACATCCTCTCATAAGCAACAAAGTGCTACCCAAATCCAACCATGGAGCTTGCAATTGCATCAATGGAGTCCCTTGGAGTTTGAAGATCAAATTCAACCATTGTTCACCATCAATAATCCTAAATTCAAGATAATTTCTATGATTTAATTATGATTCAAAGAGCATGACCCTTGAACATAAATTTGGTAGACCAACCCAGGCAATTTCCCACATTGGTTATGAAGGAATAGTATTATGTTCAATGATTGCTTTACCTCAAAGTGAACCGCAGGCATAGCCACTAAACCCTATCATGGCTAGCAAACCAGACTATTTTACCCCATGATGACCTCTTAGTGAAATTTTCTTTTATTATGTTTTCTAGTTACAATAGCGTTAGCAACATTTAATTTTTTCTAGCATAGTTTTACTCAGTTTACATGCATTTGTTTATCACTTTCAACACATTTATTTCAATTGCTTATCATAGAAACGGACCTCATCATGAGAGGTTCCTCATTTGCTATTAATATTTTGTAAGTGTTCTTGTGTACAAGATTTAGATCTTATCAAGAGCTCTTCAACATAAATATTCCTCAATATTTATCTCATCGTGCGGAGGTCACAAAGAAACCCTCTATAATCATTTTTGAGAGAGCAAAGACTCTGTAGGTTACACCTACTTTTGGTTCTATATTGTAATTTGTATCAAATTGGTATCTATCCCTAAGAGGGATATCTTTGTAACCACTTTGTAAAGGATAATTTTAAATATTAATGAGAAGGGCACCATTTTATTTATTCTTTTGTCTCATTATGGTTACATGATATTATTTTGTCAATTTGATTTCATAATTGTTTAGGTGTATGGTTTTTGCTACTCTACAATGGCGATCACGGTTGGACCTAAGCTAAAATTTCACAATTTATCACTAATTACCTATTTTATTATTTTATTGAATTACAGGTACCATCGCTTTGGGTTGGAACAACTCACAAGAGCTATCATCCTACCCTGTGATGGCCAACAGATCTTATCACTCTACCTTTTGATGACCTCGAAGAAGAATAAAAAAACTAGATTAGCAACAAATTCATCGTGGGCTTCCCCTATGAGTTCTTCTATGCTTAATTTTCTTGCTTTTCATAGTGAAAATTAGAATTTCATGCTTTAATAGAAAATTATAGAAGAATTTTTAAATTTGAAGCATTCTACCTATGACCGCTCCTAGGTCTAGTGGCCTCTATTCTTGGCCCCTGCTAGGTCAAGTGGCCTTGCTAGGTCAAGTGGCACCTACTAGGTCAAGTGGCCCTCTATTTTTGATCACTTCTGTGTTAGATGGCCTCTGCTACAGACCACCTTACATAGAGATGACCTCTATTTTGTTGTCTATTTGGATTTGCATGCTTGTTGCCTGTATAAAGGCTTACATCATTTAGGGTTTGCAATTTTAAATTTTCTAAAATTGAAACGTTCTTATCTAGGAATTTGAAAATTTAAAACATTATTTCATGCATTAGAAAAAAATCATTGATTGCTCTATGTTGCATTTTTCTTTTTGCATGAAATAAAATGAACCCACACACACCACGAATCATATTAAACATCGAGGAGTTGGAATTCACACCCAACCACTGATCAAGACTAATGATGGTGGCCTTCATCACCACCTCGTTGGCTTGTTTGTGAGTACTTCACACCCTATTTTGGCCAAGGCCAGTCCAAGAACCATCATAGCCAAGGAATATAACACGTATCTCTTTTGGAGAGGTATATCATTGATCGAGGTGAACTGGGTGAGGACTAGTAGGACCTGGACTCCCTCACTAGATTTGGACTTCATCACCAAATCTCGGTGGGTTTCATGACCTGGACTTCATCACTAGGCCTGTGTGTGAGAGGATACAGGTGAAATCCATTAAATTGAGAATTTCATCAAAAAAATCAAAAACATGAACAAGAAAGCAATAACATCAACAAATCAAAACACACAAAACAGTTTAGGACTCACAAAGAAATATTTAAATGAGATAATCATTTTGTATACTTTATGACCTAATTGAGTATTTTTCTACTTTTTGATTCTACACTCAATAAAACAAAAATCATGCAAATCGGAGCTATAATGAAGAAGTTGTAGTGGTTTTATCATTACTCTATTTTGAGTAATTTTTAAACCAAAAATAGGAAAAAATAGCACTAAAAAGTCATAAAAAGCCCTAGAAAACCCCAAAAATCCTCAAATTAGTTTATATATATATATTAATTAGCCCCTTCTGCACCTCTCATAGAACATTTGAGTCCTAACTCCTTATTTTCTCGAAATTCCTCAAATTTATCATTTTTCCACTAGCCCTAGTTGGCCAAATATTCCACAAATACAAAATTTGATCCCGAAAACACTTTTTTGAGTCCTAGCCCATTGTGATCAACTCATCGCACTGATCATTTTGATATATAACACCCACAATTTTTTTTTGAAAGTCAGAATTTTCTAAAGAAAAAAGATAAAAAAAATGGCCGAGGGACCCCACAACGACACAAGTAAGAGGGGCGCTACCCTCCCTACACCCTCTTCATGGAGTGGGACCAAGTGTGGCTGAAAAAAAACCTCTAAATTAGAGAGAGAATCAAGCTCCACAACCAATGAACATCTCCAAATCAGTCCAGAGGACATGGCCATCCCTGAATGGCATCCCGGGTTTTATCATAACACCAATACCATCCATAGGGGGTCAAACCTTCAAGATATCCCTATTAAAGAGGCACCCATAGGTCCTCTAGAAAACCTTCCTGACTTGGATACCCTAATAGAATTTTATAAAAGGAATAATCCACCCACTGAGGGGCCTAGTAGGTCAATATCATGGGTTCACATCCCAGCTTGCTCTATACATCAATCAAAACATGAACATGGGTATACACCATGGCCTAGCCTGGATGAGCAAGCCACCCCATTTGATCAAGCAATTCACCCTTCTACTCCTCATAGAGAGTACTTCATGCAAGCACATTATGCCTCTATGCAGCCTGAATATACAGAGCTTACATCTAAGCTTGAATATCATTCATTCCTCATAGATGAGGAAGAGGACCCAAGTCATCCTCCTACTCCTCATGAAGAGTACTTGGTGCAACCACGTTGCATCTCTGCATCACTATACTATACAGAGCCCATTCATAAACCAAAATATCAGGTCAATGCAACCTTTAGGGATTATGGAAAATAAGTAATAGATCCTACTAGGGGAGGAAGACAAGACAAACCCATTCGTATTTCAAATACGAGGGTACATAGACCCCATACAACTGAGCAACAGGATCATACACATCAGGCACTTAGGCCACATATTAATCAAAAACAACATATGGATCAACTCCAGTTGGACCAACAACAATTAAATCAACAATGGGTGGACCCACAATGGACACACCTACAAAGGTTGTATCAATGAAAGATACAACAAGAACAACAAAAGATACAACAAGAGCAATTGCAAAATGCATTGCATGAAGTGGTGCTTACACCTAGCACCTATAGGATGCAACAATGCGTAAGGCACCCAATACAATCTCAAAATATTCTCCCTCGACCATGCCAAAATTGTGTTCAACATCAAAGGCCATTACCTAGTTATCATCAAGAACCTCATACTCCTCAATAGTACCAAGATCAACAAGAAGAAGAATTATATGAAGAGCCCCAATGGGAACATCAGGAACAAGTAGATACCTACCCTAAATCCATTTATGATGAGGTACCTAATGATCATACTTATCACCCACCTCAACACCAAAATCAGCCCCTCTACCTAATCAAGGGCGACAACAGGTAAATCATATCATTTTTCCAGGGGCATACAAAGTGCTAACTGATCGGCTAAATTCATTAGAAAAACAAGCTCAAATTTTGGTTTACCAAAAACCCACATTAAAGTAGCTTAGAAATCAACCTTTGCATCCATCAGTGCCATCACTGCCATACCCACCACATTTTGAGATGCCTAAACTTGAAAAGTTCAAAGGTGATGAAGATGCACAAGAGCACATGATAAGCTTCATCAATATGTGCTTTCATCTTCAAGACAATGACCCCTTGATGTTGAGAACCTTCCTTATAACATTAGCTATGGGTGCTTTGGAATGGTATAATCATCTACCATGCCATAGCATATACACCTTTGAGCAATTAGCCGATGCATTTTTGGAACATTTTGCCTTTAGCACTAAGAAAATGATAAACTTGACTGACTTGTCTAGCCTTCATCAATTTGACGATGAGCCAATCATGGAATATGGCAACAGGTGGAGAAAGGTGATGTCAAAATTACCTTTCACCCTACCCATAATGGAACTAACCTGAATGTTTACTAGAAGTTGTTCAAAGCATATCTCGCTCTTCTTACAATTACAATAATATCAAACATTCAAGGAGGCCTTAGCATAGGCCAAGGTTATTGAGGACATCAAGGTCCAGGAGGGTGATATTCAACTCCACAAAAGGGAATGGCCATACAAGAATATTAAAGGTGGCAACACACAACAAAAGGTGGCCCTAGTCCATCAAGTTGTTTTGAGTTTCCCTAGATCCTCAAACTAGGCTGCACCACCTCAACTACTAGTACAACCTAATTACCAGGCTCAGCCTCCACTGGCCCAAAATCATACGCAATAGAATCAAATACAAGGCCAACAATGTCGGCCACCATGGCAATATACTCATTTTCCAAAGATATTAGCATCGATCTTCAATCGATTATGTGAGGCACGAGTAATCAATCTTCCTGAGATCCATCCATTCAAAAAGGGGCACATGGAAAATATATACTATGTTTACCATCGAAAAAGGGGTCATGACATCCAGACATGTTATCCCTTTAGATATTTAGTACAGGATATGATTGAGAGGCAAGAGCTTCAGATTGGCAATCCTCTTGCCACAAACAACCAACCAATAAGAGCCTTCCAAGACCCCTTACCCACACATGAAGCAAACACAACACCTACCAATCAAGTCAAGCAACCTAATCAGGTGCATATCAATCCACCTCCCCAAGAGTTTTTGGGAATGATCAGTGTTGTAATAAAGGACCAAGAATATCAAAATCGATCTACGCAACCTGTGGCTTCATCCAACATTTCATATTTGCTCGTATCATCTCATCGGGATATTGGCATTGCACAAAATTCTATGCCACAATAGGGGGGTTGGTTTCTATCACTCCTCCTAGCCAATCCAATCACATCACATCCAACACAATGCCCACTGGGGGTGTCCAAGGTGTCACACCTTCCCCACCATCCACATCACAATCGATGAAGCAAATTGGGGATTCTGAGGATATCATGCCTTCCCCACATTCATCGATCACCATACACTTTGGGGGTGCTTAAGGTATCACACATTCCCCCTAAAAAAATAAAAACAATTAAAATTACAAAAACAATAAAAATCATCAAAAATACCAAACAAATCAGAAAGCATAAAAACACAAAAAAATAATACAAAACATCAAACTACAAAAATATTTGCATTATGATTATCATGCATTTCATTGCATCCATTGATTAGTTGCATTAGGCATATTCATCCATTGCACTTGCATTAGGACAAGTCGTGTCTACATTCTTTCAAATGACACCATGTTTGTATGCCAGTCATGAATCTCAAATCAACCGTATCCATCATCAGCATTCACAGTTTTCTTTATGAGATTTTGCTTATTAAGAGGTCCTCATAAGATAGGTTAGATACTGGATAAATATCAGCAATGATATTTAGATGGCCACTAACTATTTTTATGCACACCTTTTAGTTTACAAAAACTTGTAGGAAAAACCCTTACATCCTACATATCATCATCATCCACATTCCCCTTGTGAGTAACTGTATTTTTCAACACAACTAATGAGTTGCTATAGGGTGTATACTAGGGTTTTTCGATCATTCAACCATCCCTAGTTATATTTTCAGATTTTGTAGAAAGATATCTTGGCTTTTAGAAGGTAAGGTCTCACTTTGATAGTACCTTGCATATGTCAAAATCCCAACACAATTATACACATTAACAATCCGAGTTTGAACAAGGAAGGATGACACTACAATGTAGTCCTTGTCACCTTAAGCGAAGGGTTTCCCTTGCTCATCCTATCATGCGCATGGTCTAGGATGCTGAGAATTGACAAAAGGACAAGCTCCCCCTACCCAAGAAATCCCTTTGCTCTTCCACAAAATGAGCAAGTTCCCAAAACAAAACAAAAATAAATAGTGATTTTCACCACTAATAAAATCCCTTGCTCCTAAAAGAGTGGTTTTCACCACTACAAAAAAAAAGTGGTTTTCATCACTAAAATGAGCAAGTATCCCAAACAATCAAAAGAAAATAAGGGGGTAAAGAGCTTGAATCCTTGGAATCCTCAGTTATTCACAAGCCATGGGGAAATCTCCATTACAACAATGGGTTGAATGAAACCTGCCTAGCAATGGAGTAGCCTTATGCATGGTGATATGTCTGTCACATTAGTGACCTTCTCTTGTACAAACCAATGTCAGCTTATGGTTGAGCTAGCTTTTGGTGGCTTGTATTGCCTAGTATTCTAGTCCAACTACGTCCAAACTTAGGATACAATGACCATAAGATGATCCTCATTATAGCAATGGGTTGCATGAAACCCACCTAGAAATGAGGTAGTCTTATGCACCATCTTAATGAACAACACTATGCACACACAGGGATATTGACTATCTGGGTCTTCCTAGCAGATTCTTATCTTATAGAGTCAAGTATAGTCAGTATATAACTTTTGATCTGGTCAACTAGGGTGTTTGAGTCTCATGAAAGACCTTGTTGTGCCCTCATAACATCTCACTATTTCACATCCATCATTTACATTTCACCATATCATTCCATACAATTCAACTTCAAATGTATGACTTTTTGTGAAAAGGTTGACATTTTGATTCATGACTTTCATACATTCTGTGGTGCTTACACTTAGGTTGCTTTGCATCTTAGATTCATTCATTATGTTTTAGCAAATAAACATAAAAATCAAATTTTGCATCATCATGTCATTAGCACATAATATACATGCATACATCTAGGCATATAATTTACATCTATGCATATGCGCTAAAATGTCTAGATATTCATCCATCATTCATCATTGCATCCATAAGTGCATCCATGCATAACATAACATAAGCAATAAATAAGCTCCAAAGGTACACCAATCCCTTTGGTCACATAATTTAAAAAAATGCTCCAAATATACTTAAATACTTTGGTACACAAACTCCTTTGGTCAATTTCAAAAGGCTCCAAAGGCACCTAACCCCTTTGGTCACATCAAGTCAAAAATCTTGAGTGATCCTCATATCTAGTGATTTACTCTAGACACCTAGTGGTTACAACAACTAATTATCCATGCAGGATGGGTAGATTACCATAAGGCCACTTGAACAAAAAAAACAACACAAAAAAATATTCATAAATGGTCAAAATCAAGATTGTAATGGGATCTTCCCCCCTTTCACTTTTGCAATAGGCCCTACAAAACCCAAATCAAGTCATCTTGGTCAAGCGACTCATTGCTTTCATCAATTTTCATCTCCTCTATCGACTCATCACTTGAGGGGGTAGTCATACATCACAAAATTCATAATCAAAGTCAACAATCAAACACTCAATCATCACTAAGTGCGTTCGTTCAAGAATCATTGCCAAAGATAATCATGCACCCTCCTTTCTTGGGGCAAAAAAAAAAAAGCAAAAACAAATTCAAACAAACTTAAGCTTATCTCCTAATCGCCACTAAGGCTAAGGATTAGACTTAATCTTATCTCCTAATCACCACTAAGGCTAAGGATTAGACTTAAGCTTATCTCCTAATTACCACTAAGGCTAAGGATTAGACTTAAGATTATCTCCTAATTACCACTAAGGCTAAGGATTAGACTTAAGCTTATCTCCTAATTGCCACTAAGATTACCAAAATCAAGTTCTTCAACTTGTAAAAGGCAATGATTCAAAAATGCATGCTCTTTCGTGATTGGGGCATCTAAAGTTGATCAGATCAATGAACATCAATCAACCTTCAATTTGACTTTAGGTTGTCTATTTTTTCTCAGTGTTGTGCTTTCACACAATGCATCCCAAAAGGGGTATCTTTAGACACCTAAAACACGTCATTTTGAGGAGGCTACCTATATGGACACCTTTTTAGGCCATATGACCCACCTTGGGTATCCCCAAGGCTTAACAATGGTTCTTACCACTCATACAGGGGTAAACTATCTTTTTTAGCCTAGACCGTCATATCCAAGAGCAACCTCCAGTGATCACTGGACCTTATGATGACCAACAGTCATGGCCACTCCACCTTGGTATGGCCATACCTATAACAAACTTGGGATCTTCGAGCCAATCCAAATTAATTACAGGGAAAGTTGAGCTTAACGATTATGCGCAAGAAGGTTCTAGATGCAACATTTGGGTTTCCTAGATCCTAACCAATTCTTGGTCTTGGCTTCTCTTGCAATACAAGATTCCCAATTTGGAAAATTATAAGAAGATACCAAGCCTTCATGAAACTAGATCCTGAATCTAATGCAACGAAGTTCTATCAATTTGTGTACTAGAGAGAACATCCTCTCATAAGCGATGAAGTGCTACCCAAATTCATCCATGGAGCTTGCAATTTCATAAATGGAATCCCTTGGATTTTGAAGATCAAATTCAACCATTGTTCACCATCAATCATCTATTATTTGAGCCAATTTCCATGATTTAACTATGCTTTGAAGAACACAATCCTTGAACATTAATTTGGCAAACCAACCCAAGCAATTTCCCCCATCGGCTATAAAGGAATAGTCTTCTTTTCAGCAGTCATTTCACCCCAAAGCGCCCTACAAGCGTATTCATTGGACCCTATGATGGCTAGCAAGCCTGACCACTTTACCCCATGATGACCTCTCGGTGATATCTGATTTTATTATTTTTCTTAGTTATAGTAGCTTTAGAGCATTTAATTTGTTTTCTAGCATAGTTTTACTTTATTTTCATGCATCTTTTTATCATTTTCAGCATCTTTATTTCAATTGCTTATCATGGAAATGGACCTCATCATGAGAGGTTCCTCATTTTCTATTAACATCTTGTAAGTGTTCTTGTATGCAGGTTTCAGATCTTAGCAAGAGCTATTCAACACAAAGATTCCTCAATATTTATCTCATCGTGCGGAGGTCACAAAGAAACTCTCTATAATCAATTTTGAGAGAGCAAAGACTCTACAAGTTACACCTACCATTGTGGTTCTATATTGTAAATTGTATCAAATTGGTATATATCCCTAAGAGGGATATCTTTGTAACCACCTTGTAAAGGACAATTTCAATATTAATGAGAAGGGTACCATTTTCTTCATTTATTTGTCTCAATATGGTTACATGATATTATATTGTCAATTTGATTTTATAATTGTTTAGGTGTGCTATTTTTGCTACTCTACATTAAGAGTTGGCAAACTTCATGAATTCCTTGACTGGGGAGTAGTGTGGATGTCTCACCTACCTCAATATTTTTATCATGATATTGGAATGAATCATTAGGTATCAATGATACTGATATGTATGGATGTGAAACAATACTTTTACCATGATTAATATTACTATGTGAAGGGGTATAAGGTGTAGAAGATACAAACATCTACTCAGTATCACATTTTGGTTCCTCCATACTTGTGGGTTGATTTGTAGATTCCATAGTTTTGAGTAAATTTTCAACATCTCCCCCCTAAAGGTTGGAATCTAAACATCATATAATTATATGTTAACATCTTTTGATCTACATTGAGACAAGATGGCATTAAGTGCCATGTCAAATTTGGTAATGTGAACTTTATAAGTAGGATATCTAACAAGTATTATGAGTTTTCCATCTAGGGAATTGGTCATAACCACTATTTTGGAGGGTGGATGAATGACTCAAAGAGTTTTATCTTTTGTAGTGACACTCAGATCAAATCCATAGAAAACAAGTGTGGATAGTGATACTAAATTTTTCTTTAGAGCAGGGATGTAGAGAACATCAAGTAGTCAAAAATTAAGTACACCTCAAATAGTTCTAGCTCCTTCAATTGGTTGAGAGGATTTGTTAGCCATGTGAACTACACCAAGTGCTTTTGAATTTAATTCCTCAAAAAATTCCTTATTGGAAGTCATGTGTTAGGTGGCTCCAATATCCATGATCCAAAAATTATGGGAAAATTAATGTCATCACCAACATATCTTGAATGGTGATATATATTCCCATATGCTGATGATTTGAGTATGTAAAAATTGAGCATTATGGAATATGTATGGATCAAAGTCATCTTCATTTACATTACGCACACTATAATTTTGAAACTATTTGATCTTGTGTGTGGTAGCTCAACAATCAATGCTATAGTTCCCTTTTGTGTTACAACATTTGCACATGACATGTGAGTTACCAATTACTTGAGAGGGACTAGGCTATTTTATGTGTTCTTTACTGTGTTATTCTTGACTAGTTTAATATCATGAGTGTTCATGTTGACCATTGTTATAACCTTATCCTTGTCCTTTACCTTTGCCTTGATCACAACCTTGGTCATGGCTTTTGTTACCTTGAATGTTTGAAAAATTTGCATCTTTATCCACCTGAAAGGATAAGTTACCAAGGTCAAAATTGGTAAAGTTTGTATCAAAGGTTTTTGCAAGTTCAACGAAATTTTCTACTAAGGCTTCAAAGTTGATAGTTTTTAAGGTTCCACTAGCTAATAAACTAGCAAGAAAGTTCTTGTAGTCTGGAATGTGAATATATGACTAAATGAGAAAATCCCATGTGATACATTGATTTTTGAAGTCTTTATCAATGACCTATTTAATAGGGTGAATGAGGTTTATGGTGGAATTGGAGTGTTCTTTTTGCATCTTTATTTGATTCATCTTGAGGACAAGATGAATAAATTCTAGGTTAGATTTGGTGTCAAATTTTTTATTGAAGACTTCAATAATTGACCATGTTGTGTTATGCTTGGCATCATCAATCAAATTGTGAAGGTGATATTCTATGATAAGTAGGATGCCAAAACAAATTTAGTTATCATCAGTCTATTATTTTTGAATGATAGCAACATCTATGGATGGCGTAGGATTTGAATCCATATGTTTGTGCTATAGGTTCTCAAATTTTGCAATTATCCTAAGGACTGTGAACCATTGATCATAATTATCCTTACCTTTGAGGGTACATCCAATATTTTGTTTGAAGTTGAAATTCATTGTGACATGTAACACTACTAAGACCTAAAAGAGGTGTGTCAAGGTATGACAAAGGAACATATGACTAAGCGATGAAAAATATACCAATAAATAATGAGCCAAGTGATGATAATGAATTAATGTGATCCACTAGGTCTTGCTCACCATACAAGTAGAATATCTTTTGCAAATGATGAATTGTACAAGTTTCTATGAGTCCTGGTAAAATAAGATGACAATGTGGCTAAATCTGAAGAACTAAAAAAATGTGTGTAGCCCAGACTAAAATATTGTAGATGAATGTAAAAGCTAATCTTTCTAAAAAATGAATGAGTAGGTCAATATCTCCAACACTATATTACACAACTGAATACCAAAGTGTGGGATATGCAAAACTAGTAACCTCAATCTTATGAATGTGAGTAGGTGAGGTCTTGAAAGCTGGGGAGGTATAATGAGCTTGTCTCAAATTAAGGCCTTCATCTGGATGCCCACATTCAAATGTTTGATGATGAAATCCAAATCATGATGGATCCCTATCATTCCTCACTCAGTTTACTATGGTTAGTGATATACTCTCTGAAGAGAAGTACATGCTTTATTCCATAACTATAACAGATATTGGATAGAATTAATTTTAATCTTGATTAAGAGTTTTTAGTTTTTTAGCATAGGTGAAAGGATGATTCAGTTCCAAAGGTTCATGGGTATGGCTAATCCCAATCACTATGTATTCTCATTAAGTCTAGTCTAGATTTGATTCACAGGATATTTAATATAGATTTTCCACCACTAAGGAAGTCACACCTTGTCATGAAGCTAGTTTGCATAATGAGTCATCAGATGAATTCTTTTTAGGGATGATGCAAATATGCGAATCAATTTGCAATGAATGAAAGCAAATAAAAACTAAAAATAGACTTGGAGTGTAGATGGAGTGCTACTACAGTACTAATATGGTAATATTTATGTTAGGTGTGATCCAATAGACCTTGCTCACCATATAAGTAGAATCACTTTTATAAATGAGGGCTATAAGTTAGCCAAAAGCAATATGGAAAATTTTGTAAGCCACTTATATAGGTATAATGGAGAGGCTATAAGCCTATTGTGCTATTAAAAAACATGATCAATTTATACAAAGGTCGATCTGACTGTATGGTTGTGTAAAAAAAAACATGGTCAATTTACATAGAGAACTTTGAACTCCGTCAAATCCAAATTTTGGATACTATATGGCTGTTTAAAAATGAAAATGACCAGGTTACACATAGGCCACAGAACTCAATTAGATCTAGATTTTGGATACTGTATGTTTGTATAAAAATGAACACAATTATTTTACATAGAGGTTATCAATCTCAGTCATATCTAGATTTTGGATACTTACAAATAGAAATACAAGCTAATATTTATAATAAATAGAAATTCTATGGAGGTTTTATGAAACCTCATGTTCTCCTTCAACTCAAAACAAATTTTTGCAGGAGGAGAGAAGGGGAATGCAATGCTTCTCCTGGTTGTGGGAGGGGTAAGCATCCAAGCTCTGATACCACTTATAGCAAGAATAAATGCTATGTTCCCAAGCTCAACCACATGAAACAAGAAAAAATGAGGAGAATATTTATGACAATGGAGAGAATTAAAAATTACTTCTCTAACTTTACATTATGGAATTATATATTGAGAAAAATGAGATTAGAGTTAGGGTTCCCAAATCCATATTACATAAAATTCAAATGAACATGAAATGACATTAAAATAACCTATTATAATGAGGTCTTATTAAAGCCTCATAACAATTATTTTGGAACATAACTAATAAACATGACCTTGTAGCATTAACATGTCTTCATAAATAACCTCCTATTTTGTCCATAAACTCCCTTGAGAGGTATAAACCAAAGTATCATGGAAGGTCAACCAAAACCACCTCTTGAATGACTATGAACTCCAATATTTTATGGAGAACCATTGGTATGTCCTTGATAACTCATGGCTAGTTCTTACTTACTTTGAGGTTTTGCTGATCTTGAGTCAAATTCAAGTATGATAGTTTCAACCCTTTAGTATTTATGCTTTATAATGTTCCTTGGGTAAATATATTTAAATAAGGATCAATAATGCATCATACAAGCTTTTCCAAGAAGGTATATTTTTTTAGTTTTTTAAGAATGCTATATTTGGTTGCTTTCAGTATATTTTTATCCTTTTGGTTAGGTTCTTTAAGCATTCTTTGGTACTACTCAATGGGTTTCAATTTTTATCTTTTGATCATAGTGGCATACCATATTTTCCTCAGATCTTAGTCCTTAGGATCCTCTTGAGTGGCTTTTTCTTTTTCTAGATTTATCCTTGGATGCTCTTTTGCTTATTCCTTCTAACACTGAGTAGGGAATTTAAAGGGATTCAATTTTTTTGGCTCCACTTGTAGAGGCTTCTTCCTAAATTTGATAAAGACTTGAATGCATTCTTCTTCTATAGGCTCTTTAGCCAACACGACTTGGTTTAGGTCCATTTTGTGGAAAAATTTGAATATCCTTAAGATTTTTTCACACTATTCAAATTCCCTTTGGCCCATAAGAAAATATGTGAGCTCTGGTGGACTCACCACTTTGTCCTAGGATAGCTTGATAACTAAACAGGTCAGGTCTGGACACCCTAATATGAGCCTATAGTGGTGTTATTTAAACAAATGTACTCAACCAGATATTTAATGTATTATTGATGTGCAAAATAATGACCAAGCATACAAACAAAATGCTTTAGACATAGAATCATACTGGTGCCTTATCCATTGGGCTATTGTAGCAAATATTTACCAATCACATGAAACAAAGAGAAAAGAAAAGAAATTTTGATAAACCCATATTCATTCGAATATCACAATCAACATGGATTTTTAAATCAACGTGAGAAACATTGTTCATAGATTCAAATAATGTAATATACAGACAAGTGACACACACACACATTGCACTAAAAATATGCCAAAGAGCAGAAACCGGATAATTTGTATTATATTCAAAGTTTGATGACTACAATGGTAAAGACCAATAGAGTGCTTGGATCTTTTAATGAATACAATACAAAGCTCACCCCGTTCAAATAATATAACAGGGGAACTATAATCTACTATCCTAATTATAGTGACATATAGACTTTGGCTCCTTGAAGCAGCTCCTGGAAATGATCTCAGGTGGGCTACTTGACTCTCAGTAGTACCTACACAAAGGTGGGAAGAACTTAAGAAATGGCTAAAATAGAGGAAACATAGAAGAAGATACAATAACCCTTGATAGAACACTTAGAATACCTCTAGCAAGTTTGATATATTTTTACTTTATGATGAATCTTGACCCCTTCAACTCCTTATATAACCAAATTGGAAAATATCATTGAAAATACTTGGTGTAGGTATTGCCACTTGGATTATCCTCAACCATTACTTCTATTAGGTGCGTCATAGGTTGTCCTGAGCTGCCTTTTACTAATAAAACTGATAATACTCTACCACCTATTCTTGAGATTGTTATTCCTATTGTTCATGTTCATTGTTTAATTTTATTTTCTCCCTAGCTTCTCCTATGGGGATGACATCAGTGGTTTCTCCTTGGTCTTCTTATGTGGGACCCACTGGTGTATCTTCTCTTTTGTCTTCTTCTAGGATCTCGATTTCTAAAATGTCAACAATATGTTTCCAGGCTTCATCAGAAAAGGTGGAAGTTGACTTGACCTCATGTTTGATGCTCTTTATCTGATTTAGATACCTTTTTGTCAGGGGCCCATTTTGATCTACAAATTGGATTGCTTCTAAGTTCACTGAAGACAAGTCTCTCAACTGCAAAGCCAATCATTGCTCATCTTCTCCATCACATCTGAATTCCATTATTTTATTTGTGATTAGCATTTCCATGTCATCTGTTGTGGTGACTTCTTTGAGCATCTCGATATTTTGCAATCCCACATCATCTATTTCCTTTGTCCACTCATCTATGCTCGATATAACATCTTCCCAATGGAGTCTTTCATGAAGGTAGTTTTTCAATTTCTGATATTTTATTTGATAGTCATACATTTGACCATCCGTAGTGGTGATTTGTTGCTCTCCAACCCAGGTATATTCTTCCTTATATTTTTGGTAGATAGGAGAGATCTTCATAGCTCTATGATCTATTTCTTTCATCAAAATTTTGACCAGTTGAGTTGTGTTCATGATTTCTAGGATGTCTTTGAATATGTTAGGCATTGGTTTGACTCTGTCTTTGGCTAATTCAACCAATCCTAACTTGAAATGATCAATGAAATCCCCTCTATCAATTGCTTTCTTAGGTAGAACTGGTGGCCTTTGCTCTCGCAGTTTATCCATTTCTTCTTTTAGTCTATTTATCTCAGCTTGGAGTGCTTGATTTTCGCTTTTCAACCAATATTTTTTTTTTTTACCGATTAAATTGAACTTTTTGTGCTCTTAATTCTTTGAGTTCTTATTCAATGGTTGTAGTTGTTTGTGTGTGGACTACCAAATCTACTTTCATCATTTCAATGGTATCACCCTTCCACTTCACTTGTTTGGCTTTGGGATCAATGAAGAATTTTGTAGATTTTTCTGGTAGAGGTAGCATAATGGTAACTTCAGAACTTGCATGTGTGATGCCTTGCTGAGCCAACAATTTTTGGGTAGCTTCCTCATCAATGACCTACTTGAAAACCTCTATATGACGTTCTTCTTCGGTGTTGAATTGTATATCAACTTCCTTCACTTTTATTAGTACCATAGAATGAGAAGTCCCCGAGGTTGAACCAGATTCGATGCGAGCCCTTTTAGTTGGTAGAGAACTAGGAGGAGAAGCTTCTTTAGGTACATGTTCTCTCAAGAGGTTTCCAAGTCCTTCGACTCGAGTGATTTTCTTCATAGCAGTTGGGGGAATTTTACACTTTTTATTATTTACTATCAAATGCATGGTGGTGGTGCTCTTCAGCGTTTTTACTTGAGAGCTTACTAGCACCTTTTTAGTTTCTTCCATTGCTTGAGGTTCTGCAGCTATGATAGCTCCTATTACTATTTGAGGTTTTGCAACCTATGATACAATTGACTCTTATTTCTCCTCAACTAGATGAATTTATCTTGGAGAGCTCGTTTGAGGAGCCAGCTCAATCTATGGTTGGTTTGTTTCATCAGTAGGTGCTTCCTCAATGACTATTTCCAGTTGTTGTGGGTCTTCAGTTTTTTGCAATAAGGGATATTCGAGCTCTTCAAGCATGGTTGTTGGAATTAATGGGACATACAAATTGATAGTGTCCATCCTCGGTATATTCATATCTATCTGGTATCTTCCCACTTCTTCTAACTGAGTATAGGGTCTCTCTATTACTTCCCAAACATCTTTGAGGTTTTCTCTATTCTTGATAGCAATCTACATGGCATATTTGAAAGCATCTATTTCATGACCCATGTGTAATTTCATTACTTTCTATATTTTGCAATCATATTCTCCATCTAGATCATAGGCTCTCCATGTAATATTGGTAAAGCAGTAATCGTCCATCTTCCACATAGCCCTAAGAAGGCTATAATATCCTTTATAAATGTAGTACCCCAGTTTGAAAGGCAATTTGAGCCAAGGGACTCTTGCTTTACCCCTATTCACTCTCATTTTTACTTCTTTAGCTACCTACCTCACAATTTATAAGGTGGCAATAGACATCGAGCAATACTTTGGGAGTGCCTTAGGTGAAATCTTCACACCATATAATCTGATATACGTAAAATATTTTGCAAAGAAAAATTTTTGGACTTTGTCTGGTTCAAAAAGTTGATTATTCCTATGTTGATTCTTGGAGGATTTTTACCACACAACTCATTATGAATGGCCACCATAAATCTTTTGATAAACTCATTGAAGCTAGACCACCCTTCTTGAATCCAAGGTAGCCTATCCTGGATGCATTCGACATTGACCCCTCCTAGTGTTTGAATGACACTGGGGCTCAACTGGCCTATTATGAGATGTATGAGAAATGAATAGTACATGAATTCTGGCATTATTTCTTTCTTTTTCTTGATAGCCTCTTGAAGTGTTGTTAGCTGCTCATTCACATTTTTCTCTAGAACCTCTTCCCAAGCATACATAGGTATTTTTCCAATTTTATTTAGTTGTGTAGCCATGTACATTACTTCTTTTTCACATTATCTAGATCTCTATTCCCCATTACGATGTTAATCATATCTACATAGTCCTTGGCCCATACTTTGAGAGAAAATTTTAGCACGAGGAATTTGTATGATACCTCGTAGTCCATACCAAACATTCTCTGCTATAGAAATTGGTATTGAGCATACAAGAGGACTGTATTTCAAGCACTTTATTATTTGGGACTATTTGAGAGGGAGAGAGATTAAATACCTTATGAATGGCCTCTTTGGTGATTTTGAAGACTTTCTGATTCTTGTGGTTGAGGATGGCTTTTGAATCAGGGTCATACATAGTATCTAGCCAGGAGAGCAGGTCTGATGAGTGATGAACTCGTGGATAGATAAGTTTCCCCAAGTTGTTATTCCATTTGTTGCAAAAGGGACTATCTTTGTAACGGTTGTCTCTGACCTCTCCAAAAATATCCTTGAGTAGGGTCTGATGCCTTTGGTAATCTTCTTCTATGTGTTCAAAATAGAAAATAATGACATCTTCATATTCTTGCCTTTGTTCTTCTGTAATCTCTTTCACTGGCACTTTCTTCTCTAGAGTCTCTTGTTGTTTTTTCTTTATGGGTTTACCCAATAGCTTCTCATAGGGATAGGCCTACGATATTCTCAATACTCTATCTATGATTTCTGCTTCGGCTTCTTGAATGGTTTTGGTGGGCTTCTTCTTTGATGAGCTAGTAGTTTTCTTGGGATTGCTAGAAGAAGCCATGGCGTAGGAATGCAATGTCACTTGTACTTTCTTCCTTATAGTCGTACTCAATGAATTCTTATCTCAGAAAGGTTCTACAAGGGAATTCAAGACTTGTGGAGGAGTATTTGAAGTAATTCAAGAGTACGCACATGCAACATCTTTATTTCACTTCCAACCACCTTCTTCTGGTCGTTCTCTAATAATCGTACCCATAAAATCTACACAATAACAATGTCTGAGGAAGTCTCTTTTATGATTAGTCCATTGAGGCTTGCATCTCCTGGTGTCGCTTCTTTATTGGTGCCACATTATTTGTATCTCTCTACGACCATAAGCTTGAAGCTCGTCGTGGGTGTTTTACTAATATTTTCATGCCTCGAAGAGATACGTTCATGCCTTGGACCATCTTTTGATTTTGCCACCCTAGATGGGATCACCGCTTTTGGATCTGGGGTCGTCCACCTCATCATGCCTTCTATTAGTTCTTAGATAGTGAGCCACACACCTTTCTAGGTTTCTTATGTAGAGCATAGCTGGTGAAATATACATCATTGATATCTTTGGGGTGATCTAGATCGTTGATGCGCTTGTCGCTCTTCATTGTGGCTTATCGCTAATGTATCACTGATGGGCTTTCTTGAAGAGCAATGAAGAAACTTCCTAGTATTGTAAAAATGCACAGTCATCGATTACCTAGAGTTGTTGATGGATCAATGATGGGTCTTTCATAGGGATGATGATTAAAAACTCGATCATTGATAAAATTACATTATCATTGATGGATGAGCGAAGGGGGAATACTATCGATTATGGGTAGACTTTTAAGAATTTTTAGAAAATTTTGAAGGTAGATGACTTATCAGACCTTATAAAATTCATGGCACAAGGTTTATTTAATGTGCGATGAGAGGGAGAAAACTTAGGATAAACAATGGTCAAACCCTCAAATAACTCAAAAGACTAGTCGCTGATGGATCAACAATGAAAATTTTACATGAGTGACAAGGAATAACCTTTTTGGCCAAATATATTTTATGATATTTGATAGGGAAAATATTTTGCTTATGCATCAACAATACGGTCCTTACATTGGCAATAGACCAAACTTAGACTTAAGGGCTAATCGATTAGATGAGATTTAATGTTCATAGACTTAGGAAATTATAGACCAAGAAAAATAGCTATGACTGGGGCTAAGGAATCGCTAATGAATTAGCACTATCATTGATGAATCAACGATAATGAGTTTGGATGAGCGATAGGTTTACTTTTTGATTTACACTATCACTGATAGCTTGGAGCGATCACTGATCGATGAGCGATGGGGGCTTTAGAAGGATATCAAAGGCTTAAATGAAACTTGGTAGGACTTATTCCATCGAGAGGGGGAATGACTAGGGCCAACGATGACTAAACCCTCAATTTGGACTTGAAATACTCTATCACTGATGGGAATTAATGGTCGTTGATGCATCGATGACAAGGATTTTGCAAGGGTGATAGTTTATTTTACTTATGCCAAGGCTTTTTTATGGTTATCGATTGAAATACATTGTCATTGATGGATCAATGATAGTGGGTTCAGATGAGTGACAATGTATTTTTGAGTTTAGGCTGTCATCGATGGTTTATTGTGGTCACAGATGAATCAACGACAAGATTTTTGGAAGGGTGATAATGACTTTGGATGGGCAGACCTTAGCAAGGAAGCTTTTTGGCAAAAATTAAGTGGGGGAAATAAGCTAAGGCTTTATGTCTAGGCATACTTGGAGGCTTAGGACTTAGGAAAAATAAAAGCAAGGTGGACTTAAAAAATGAATTAATGAATGGAAATGAACGAGGACTTATGGGAGACTATAGTGATTAATCATTTGGTGTGCGCTAACCTTATGGAATACCTTACAAGGCCATGGTTTGATTTTTGGATGTAGGTGGACTTTATGGTATTATCAGTCATGGTCTAACCTAGGGATGCAAGATGAACTTTACTATGATATCGTGACCTTAAAATGGAAACACAATGGTTAGATGACTTAGATGGAATGGAGTAAATGGAGGTATATGTGCAATTAATATAATGGTAATTTTTAAGGGTATGGACTAAATAATGGAAGTGGACAAAATGATATGTAAAAGGGAAAATTTTGAAAATAATGGTTTTAAAAATGAATGAACTAAGCACAAGATGACCAAGACTTATACTTTCAATGACCATGAGGACTCTTTTTGAATTGGAGTGACTCTCTCAAGACTTCCCTCTTTTTGGACTAACCACCACATCCTATAATCACCTAGACACTCAATTTTGCCAACTTTTGAAAACTAGGGGTGAAATATAAGTTGGGATTTTTTGAAGCCCAACACAGGCTCTGTCTGGGACAAGAGAACTGGTTGACTTTGAAAGAGTCAAAGTTTTCTTGAGAACCTTAGGTTCTCTGATTGACTTAATTGTACCCATTTCATTTTTACCTTCATCGATAGACTTGATATGAGTGTGACCCCAATGGACATGACCTCTACTATTAATATTTGTAAACTATTTGATGACTCAAATCTCATGATTAACCTGACACAAACACTAATGAACTTTTATTTGGAAGTAAACAAATTAAGAGTAAAATCCTAACTACCTAAGAAAACAAACAAACTCAATAACATACTGACATGAAGCAAACTGAAACAATACATGACAAACATAACAAACATACAAACTCTTTTTTTTTTAAATATTTATATACAAGAGGTAGATAGAAATAGTTCATATGAACTAATCCCCATCACAAGGATGGTACATTTTTAGATGCTGGCCATTTATTGGAAATTGCATTTCTTCTCCTTGTAGGGTCTGCAACCTGTAAGTATGATGGCCTATTTTTTGGATGATCTGGTAAGGACCTAACCATTTTGGCTCCAATTTGCCTTTTTCCCCTGGTTTTTCATTCTTTGGGTCCTAGTATAACACTATATCTCCTTATACAAAGGGATTTCCTCTGGATTTCTTGTTAAATACCTGCATTATTTTTTGAGTTTCTTGGGTCATTCTCTTGAAAGCATCTCTCATATCTTCTTCTAGTTTGACAATTTGATCCATTCTCCTTTGCCAACTATCTGGCTTCTTGTGGTCTTGAAGTAATAAGGCTAAAGCAAGCCTTTCAACCTATGGAGGGAGTAAGGCATTTTCTCCATACACCAATTCATAAGGTGTTTTCCCTATTGCTCTTTTAACAAAAATCTTGTCAGCCCATAAAGCAAATTTCAATTCACTATCCCAACTCCTTTTATTTCTACCAAGAGATCTTTTTATTCTGGTTATGAGATTTTTGTTTGAAGATTCTGCTAGGCCATTACCTTGAGGATAGTAATTAGTTGAATGAGCCAATTCAATGCTATATCTACTACAAAATTCTACCATATCATATGAAATAAAATTGCTACCATTATCAGTAACTAGCTTCTTGGGTACTCCAAATTTGGTTAATATATTTTCCTCCAAAAACCTAATAATTACTTCAGTGGTTGATCTCTTCAATGGGGTAGCTTCTACCCACTTAGTGAAATAGTCAGTAGCAATTATTATCCATCGATGACCTCCTGATGAATTTGGATTAATTTCCCCTATCAAGTCTAGATCCCATTGAGTGAAAGGAGCTTCCACTATCACAGGTTTTAAAGGTATTGCAGGCAACTTTTTCTTACCATCAAATATTTGGTAGTTCTGGCATTTTATTACAAATAGATGTACATCCTTGAACATGGATGGCCAATAGTAGCCTGCTCTCATTATGTTGTTAACAATTGCCTTAGGTGCAAAATGCCCTCCACAAAATCCAGTATGAAACTCTTCAATTATTCTAGGTACCTCCTCTTGGAAAAGGTAGAGCAATAATACGCCACTTGGATGCCTCCAATATAGTTTATTTTCTTGAATGTAATATTTTTGTGCTTGTAATTTAATACTCCTCATTATATTCTAAGAACAACCAGTAGGGAATGCCAATGTTTGTAAATAATTCACAACATCCTTATACCAGTCATCTTCAGATGCTTCTATTTCAGCCATCTACTATGCATTTATTGTTACTACTATATTGTTGAAGTATTCACCTCCTTTGGTTACCATGTACTTGGCCAAACCTTACCCTTTAATGGTCTTCACAGCCTTGAACTCGACCTCATACTACTACAATTTAACCATCCACCTAGTTGAACTGCTTGTAGGTTCATTTTGAGTAAAAATATCCTTGATGGTTGTGTAAGGGATGCAGGCTATCACTTTGTTTGACCCAAAAATTCCTTTAAAATGTTCTAATGCCTTTGTGAGTGATAAGGCCTATTTTTTTTATCATGGTATACTTTAGTTGAGATCCTTTTAATCCTAAACTCATAAATACCACTCGTCTCTCCATGCTTTTTGCATTCTTATGTGACAATAAAACAACAAAGGTATCTTCTAAAGCAAAGGAGTACATGTTAAAATCTCGGTGATAATATGGACATGCTAATATAGGGGCTTGTGTGATGGTATCCTTTATTTTTTAAAAATACTGCAAGTTCTCCTCTGTCCATCTAATAATACCCTCTTTTTTTATCATGTCATTTATGGGCTTTGCAATTTGAGCAAAATTTGGGATAAATATTTTGATAAAATTAATCTTCCCAAAAAATGACCTAACTCCCTTCAAGTTCTTTGGTGGAGGAATCTTTGCAATGGCCTCAGTTATTTCAAGATCAATACTAATTCCTTCTTTAGAAATAATATGTCCTAATAGTTTGCCTTGCTTTGCTCCAAAGATACACTTCTTGGGATTTAAGGAAATGCCAAATTCCTTACATCTTGCAAAAACTTGAGTGAGATGCTCAAAGTGGTCCTCAGGATTCTTAGAAAATATAGTTATGTCATCTAAGTAAACTACTACTACCTTAAACATTAAGCCTTTGAAGTGGAATTCCATGGCTCTTTGAAATGTGGCTCCTGCATTCATTAACCCAAATGACATCCTGAGGTATTCAAATGTCCCCCAAGGGGTGATAAAAGTTGTTTTGTGCCTATTCTCAAGGTTGAATTGAATATTATTGTAGCTATAGAATCCATCTAACAAAGAAATCCTAGATGATCCTACAACATCTTGCAATAATTACTCCATATTGGGTAGAGGATAATTATCCTTTAAGGAGTTTTTGTTCATATTTCTAAAGTCTACACACAACCTGATATCTCCATTTTTCTTTCTTACTGGAACTAAATTGGCTATCCACATAGAGAATCTCACTTTTTTGATAATCTTGGCATCCAATAATTTTTAGACCTCCTTTTGCATTATAGGGTGTAATGTGGGATTAAACTTTCTTTGTTTTTGCCTATGTGGCTTAGTGCCCTCTTTTAATGGAATAATATGCTTCATAACTTATGTGTTAAATATTCTGAGGTCTTCATAGCTCCATGCAAAGGTATCTTTATGCTTCCTCAGATATTTTATGTAGTCTTTCTATTTTTTTTTCAGACATAAATTTTTCAACCTTCACCATTTTAGGCTCTTGTTCAGTTCCAATATTAATTTCCTCTACTTCCAATCCTTGCAGGGTAGGTTTGTGAGCTCTATAAAAATCATCAAACAAGATCTCTAATAAAATTAGGCCTTTGGGCAGTTTGTTAGTTTTTAATTGTATCACTTCTATAGGTTCTCCAATTATATTTTTCATTTTTTCCTCATCTTCCTCATCACAGATAATATCAACATAATGATTCTGTAATGTCATAAAATCTTTGATATCTATATCATCTTGAAAAACTTGTAAATACACTATGTTATCTAGGACAAATGGATGATATACTAAAATAGTTGAGAACTTCTACTAATATTCTTTATATATCTCTGGACTATCTAAACCAGAAGCATTTATGGCTAACAAATTGGCTATATGATTTTGATCCCTAGGAATATACATGATATTGAAAGCCAAAAATTTATCAATTTCTTCCTGAATAGATTGGTTGTATTGTTTTAATATAGGATGTTTGGTCTGATATTTCCCTTTAATATGTTGTATTATTAATTCTACATCTCCATATACAATCAGATAATTGATTCCTATCTCTTTGGCTTTCCTCAAACCTAGTAATAGTGCTTCATACTCTACCACATTATTAGTACATGGAAACTACAATATGTATGGTATACCCAAATAATTTTTGTTAATATCAATCAAGTTGACCCCTACCCCTACTCTAGTATGTGATTTGGCTCCATAAAATGTTAGAGTCCACATTTTAGATGCCAGTATTCTTGTAGACTCAGTATCTATTTCTGTTGTTGTTTGTGGGTCCATGTTTATGACTTTTGGTACCTCAACTAAGAAAGGTGAATGCCAAATAGAATATACTCCTATTTCCTTCTCTTAAAAATATTGGACTAAATTTACAATGTTATTATTAGACTTATTTAATTCTACTGAATACCTATGAAAGGGTTATCTTATGAGAGTAACTTGTTCTTTGGTTATCAAGGGAATAGTAGCATAAGACCAATCTAATTGAATAGATCCTCCTAATTGTTTAGCCCAATGTCTTGATAATAGTAAAGAGAAGAAATGGTCTACATCAACCATGACTACATCCATAACTATTCCTTTCTTTGGATACTAGTCTAGATAAACTAACAGTCCTATGATGATCCAAGCACAAGGTATTTGTCTACTATCCATGGCTAATATTGGGGGAGAATCTCTGGTGCACATTAATCCTAGCTAATCTACTACTTGTTTGGGCATGACATTATGTGATGTTTCGGTATCTAACATCCAATTATGGATTACATATTGATCCCCTAATTTTGAATTATACCTTAAGGAAATATAGAAAGTCCTAAATAAATATGGCTTCCTAGGAATGGGCTTGGGTTTTTTTATTGTTGATACATTGCATATATGAGTGTTTGGTTGCTCAATTAGACCAAAAGCTCAACACACTTGATATTTTAATTTTGGGATGGTCATAAGTTATCCAAAAGTAATATTGATTTTCTATTTGGCCAACTCTTGACCTACATAAAATTCAACCTTCTTGACTTCTATGCTTTTATCAGAATCCAACTGCCTATGAGATTCATTCTCTACTTCAAATCTAATGGCTGCTTTTTGTTTATTGTTATTCTATTTCTTGGTATATTTACCCTTATTTTGAATATATTGATTTGTATTAGCTTTGTCAGACTTATTGGTCTTATCAGATATTTTTCTATTTCTCATATTGATAGCATAAATCCTTTTCAATGCTTCAATTTCTTCTGTTGTTGGAGTGATTTTGCCTTGTTTAATAATTTTGTACCCGTTTTCTTAAGTTCTTTTCAATATTTTCATATTTTTTAGAACAAAAGCTCTTGGCTCTTTTTTTATATAGTCAACTCATCCATTTATTTTTCAAATTGTATCTCTCTCTTCATCATCCTTAGTCCAAAAAGCATTTATTGTTATTTCTTCATATGATTTTATTCCAAATTGACATTGGTATGTGTGCTTAAGAATATGCTACAACCAACTAGATTGTATGGGTGATGGAGAACAAAACTAACAAAGGACAGGAGACAAGGAAAACAAGAGCCAAATTTCTTATTCAATAGCTTCAGAAGAATTTATAGAAAATATACAATAATCTACCATTTGCCAGCCCCTTTCTCATTACAATTCCTGGGTTTTTATCGAGGTCCCGACCCTCTGCATTTTCAAAATTTTCCATGATCTGCAACTGCCACCTGGATCAATACTGGGAAGTTGCATTGATGGGACTCTGGGTGAGGTGCGCGACTGGCCGCCATAACCACCAGGATCTTCTTCTGGAACTGCTGCTTCATTGCTAGTTGCCATAAATGCATCTCTAGATATAGTGCATGAGTGCCCGACATGCTTGCTGGAATCTTCCTCTAAGACTGATGCTTCATTTCCGCTAGCTTGTCATGCATGAAGGAATGCATTTATGAAAGCTTGGAGTGCATGTTTTTCTTTTGGTCGTGATATCACGACAATTCTCCTCTGTGCTTTCTCTCTCCTACTTCGATCGCAATATCGTGACATGTCGTGATATCGCAACATTATTTCCTTCATGCCTTCTTGCTTCTGCTTTGGTCATGATATCGCGACATGTCGCAATATCATGACGTATTTCCATTGCATCCTCTATTTTCAGCTTTGATCATGATTTTGTGACACGTCGTGAAATCGTGATGTTCTTTTGTCGCTCTTTTGCTCTTTTGTTCTGGTCGTAATTTCGTGACATGTCACAAAATCATGACATGTTGCGATTTCGTGACTCTTCGTCTGCCGTAGCCTCAGCTTTTTTCTTTGGCCATGATTTCATGACCTTCCATCCGTCGTAGCCTCTGCTCTTTGTTTTGGTCATGATTTTGCGACATGTCATGATTTCGTGACCCTCCATCCACCGTAGCCTCTGCTCTTTGTTTTGGTCGTGATTTCGCGACGTCGCAATTTCACGACGTCGCGATTTCGTGACATTCTGCCTGCTGCATCTTCTTTCCCTATTTTGGTCATGATATCGCGACACTTTTTGTGTCACGATATCATGACACATATTTTTGACATATTTTTGCAAAATACTTAGAGAGAAGAAAAAAAATTTGGTTGATGCAAGATTGCTCTGCTGTCACCGGATGCTCCTGCATCAGACACCCAGGGTGGATTGAGAAGTGATCCTCACTTCTGTTCTATTAGGGGAAGACCCAGGCGGTCAACCTCTATTTTTGACAACCAAGTTGCATCTTCTATAGGTCTGCCCTTCCACTTTATCAAATATTCATAATACTGTTTGTTCCTAGTGCTTCTGCCTTCACGAGTGTCTAATATTTCCTCGATCTCGTCTGTGGTTTGGGTAGATGCTGGAATTCTCCACAACTCTGTACTTGGTGCCTCTGTATTGTCTCCCTCATGGTATTCCACTAAATCTGAGATGTTAAAAATAGGTGAAATGCCAAGCTCACTTGGCAATTCCACTTCATATGCATTGCCTGAATCCCGTTTTTCCATTATTCTGCATGGTCCAAACTTCTTCATCTTCAGTTTGTTATAGGTTTTGGCAGGAAATATTTCTTTTCTGAGATGGACCATGACTTCATCTCCTACTTCGAACTCTTTGAACCGTCGCTTCTGGTCTGCCCTTGTCTTATATTGATTATTCATTTTTGTGATTTTTTTCTTCACTTCTTCATGCAGGCTTCTCATATGGTCCGCAAATTCCTCAGCCTCGACACTGCACTTTTCCCCTTTATCCAATTTCCTCAGCTCAAAAACATTTCTTGGGTTGCTTCCATATATGATCTGGAATGGAGATTTGTTTGTACTCTTGTTGATAGAATTGTTGTATGCAAATTCTGCCTGCGGCAAAACCAAATCCCATCCCTTGGGTTTATCTGCTATCAAGCATCTCAATAAATTACCCAGACTTCTATTTACCACCTCTGTCTGTCCATCAGTATGTGGGTGGTATGCAGAACTGAATTTCAGATCTGTCTTCAACTTCTTCCACAAGGTTCTCCAGAAATACCCAACAAACTTTGTATCTCTGTCAGAAACGATGCTTTTTGGTAGACCGTGAAGTCGTACCACTTCCTTGAAAAATAACCCTGCAATGTGAACCACGTCACTTGTTTTTTGGCAGGGAATAAAATGTGCCATCTTGGAAAATCTGTCAACCACCACAAATACGAAGTCATTTCCCCTCTGTGTTCTTGGCAATCCAAGAATGAAATCCATGTTGACGTCCTCCCATGGCCTCTCAGGTACAGGTAACGGCTGATATAATCCAGTGTTCTGCCTCACGCCTTTTGCCATCTGGCATATTCTACAACTTTGCACAAACCTTTTCACATCTTGCTGCAGTTGCGGCCAATAGTAGTTCTCACTCACCAGGGCAATGGTCTTATCCCGACCAAAATGTCCAGCCAGTCCTCCGCTGTGTTTCTCCTTGACTAAGTTTTCCCGCATGGAACTCCTTGGAATGCATAATTGACTTCCTTTGAACAACATTCCATCTTGGATTAGAAAATCCAACCACTTTGTCCTATCCAAAGTAACAGGTGCCAAGCAAGCCGTCCAGGCTTCTACAAAATCAGGATCTTCAGGGTACAAACCCTTCAGTTCTTCAAATCCTACCACTTCCACCGTCATTTCAATCAGAAAATTCTGCCTTCTACTTAAGGCGTCTGCAACTCTGTTTGAATTTCCGCTTCTATGCTTCAACACAAAGGTATAACTTTGGAGAAACTCAACCCACTTCAAGTGCCTCTGATTTAGTTTTGCTTGGCTATTAATGTACTGTAAGGCCTGATGATCAGTAAATAGAACAAACTCTTTTGGCAACAAATAATGCCTCCACTTCTTTAGAGCCTGAACTATAGCATAAAACTCTTGATCATAAACTGAATACTTTTTCCGAGCATCATTGAGTTTCTCACTAAAGTAAGCAACAGGCCTGCCTTCCTGACTCAGTACAACTCCTATTGCACTACCACTGGCATCACAATCTACCTGAAATACCTTGTTAAAGTCTGGAAGTGCCAAAACAGGTTGTTCTGTGACCTTCTTCTTCAACACATCAAAGCTCTTATCTGCTCCTAAGGTCCACTTAAATTCTTTCTTATCCCCTCTCATTGTTTCTGTAAGGGGTGCACAAATGCTGCTAAAATTTCTAATGAATTTTTTGTAAAAGCTGGCTAGACCATGAAATGATCTTACCTCTGTTGTGCTTCTCGGAGTAGGCCATTCGATGATAGCTCTCACCTTTTTTGGGTCCATTTTTAGACCTTCTGTTGAGATGACAAATCCCAGGTACACTAACTCCTTCTTTACAAAATTACACTTTTTTAGATTAATTAATAACTGCTCCTCCCGTAGCTTCTCAAAAACCCTTCTGATGTGCATCAGGTGCTCTTCCAGGGTTCTGCTAAATATTAATATATCATCTAAATAGACAATGACAAATTTGCCTAAAAATTCTTTCAGTACCTCATTCATCAGCCGCATGAAGGTACTTGGTGCATTGGATAGCCCAAATGGCATGACCAACCACTCATACAAACCCTCTCTGGTCTTGAAGGCTGTCTTCCACTCATCTCCTTCTCTGACACGGATCTGATGGTAACCACTCTTGAGGTCAATCTTGGTGAAGTACTTGGCTCCACTCAAACAGTCCATTATGTCATCCATTCTTGGCAATGGAAATCTGTATTTTATTGTGATCTTGTTGATGGCTCGAGAGTCTGTACACATTCTCCACTCTCCATATTTCTTTGGCGCTAGCACTGCAGGCACTGCGCATGGACTCAAGCTTTCCCGAATCAGTCCCTTCTCCAGCAACTCCTGGACCTGCCTGTTTAGCTCCTCAGTTTCTACAGGCGTCATTCTATGTGCAGCTTTATTGGGCAAGCTCGATCCTGGCACCAAATCGATATGGTGACTGATCTTCCTTACTGGGGGTAAACCCTCAGGCACATTATCAGATATAATATCTGGAAATTCCTCCAACAGATCTAGGACTTATGTTGGGGTATCTTTGCATTCTTTCTCCCTAACTCTAGGAATTAATGCATAACACATATGTTCATGCTTCAAATCATCTAAAAATTTTCTCCCATCAACTAAGCAAATTTTGGCACTGCCACATACCTTTTCTTCCACCTCCTTCAGGGGTTTCAGCTTATGACGCATTCCATTCTTTGTTACGGAGTAGGTGTTGGCACGACCATCATGAACCGTGCACTTGTCAAACTACCATGGCCTTCCCAACAGCAAATGGCATGCATCCATGGGCAGGATGTCGCACAGGACCTCATCACGGTAATTCCCAATATTGAATTTTACCAAGCATTGTTCACTGACCAAAACCTTATGGTCTTTCTACAACCACGCGATCCGATATGGATGCGGGTGTCTCTTCCTCTCCAGTTGTAGCTTTGTAACCATTCCCTCTGAAACTAGGTTATCCGTGCTACCGTTGTCAATAATAATATTGCAAATCTTACCCGTGCATTTACACCTTGTGCGGAATAAGCTTTTCCTCTGATCTGCGTCCCCCTCCTCATTCAGTAGGACTCTCCTCGTGATCATTACTTCTCCTCTCTCTGCTTCTTCAGAATGCTCAGATCCAGCATCTTCATCAACGACCGTGGCTCTAGCATTTCCTTTCGGCCTCCTATTAGTCCTTTCTCGTTGTTGTGGACACTCGTATTGGTGATGTCCCTCTTCTCCACACTGGAAACAAGTTCCACGAAACCTTCCTCTTCCATGGCCACGTCCAGCTCTGCCCCTTCCCCCTCGGTAATCATTGTTCTGATTACGAGGGCGGTAGGTATTCTCTCCCCTTTGTTCTTGATTACTGCTACCTTCTCCATTCTTCTGAGGATCTTCATTTCTTCTCCCACTGGTCCTTCCGTCGGTTCTTCCGCCATGACCTCTTCCTCTTTGCTTGTTCTCAAACCTCCTATTGAGCTTCTCTTCAACTCTCAGGGCAAATTGGTAAGCGTCCTCTATGGTGGTCATCCTAACCAGACTTAATTCCTCTTGAATACTTGCTCATAACCCATTAATATAATGGGCTACCTTCTCCTTGTTGGCCTCTAAGTGGCCTATTCTGATCATAATTTTATGAAACTCTTCTATGTATTCTTTTACAGACTTACTTGATTGCCTCAAACCTTGCATTTTCTTTAGTAGGTCTAACTCATAATCACCAAGGATGAACTGCCTCTTCAGCTTTTCTACCATCCATTCCCATTTTGTTATTCTCTCTTTTCCTCTTCTATTTCGCTCTAGTTGCACTCCCTTCCACCATATGCTGGCATGACCTTTCAGTTTGGTCTTAGCGAATCTAACCCTATCAGGATCCTCAACCTCCTCGTACTCAAAGTACTCTTCCAGATCGTTGATCCAGTCGATCAATTCCTCTAGATCAAGGTTCCCAAAATACATGGAAACCTCCATCTTCGACCTCTTCCCAATCTAGGATATGGCTTTGTATAGTCTGGCTTGTGTAGGATCTACTGCTTCTTCTTCTTCCTCAGGCTGGCCCTCTTCTTCGTCATCTTCCTCTTCGCTACCTTCATCTCTTCTTAGTTCCAATATTCTACGCATCTCTTCTTGCAGGGCTTGCATTTGCCTCTGCAAAACTCGGACATCTTCCACTATCGCCATGCCTCTCCCACCAATAGGGTTTCTTCTTGGAGGCATTCTGCTCACTCTCTCACAAGCCCTTCCATAGATCCTGGTGTAATTGCCTCACGTCCGACGATCTGTTACACACTCAGGAAAACCTAGCTCTAATACCACTTGATGGAGAACAGAACTAACACAGGATAGGAGACAAGGAAAACAAGAGCCAAATTTCTTATTCAATAGCTTCAGAAGAATTTATAGAAAATATATAGCAATCTGCCATTTGCCAGCCCCTTTCTCATTACAATTCTTGGGTTTTTATTGAGGTCCCGACCCTCTGCATTTTCAAAATTTTCCACGATCTGCAACTGCCACCTGGATCAATACTAGGAAGTTGCATTGATGGGACTCTAGGTGAGGTGTGCGACTGGCTGCCATAACCACCGGGATCTTCTTTTGGAACTGCTACTTCATTGCTAGTTGCCATAAATGCGTCTCTAGATATAGTGCATGAGTGGCTGACATGCTTGCTGGAATCTTCCTCTGAGACTGATGCTTCACTACCACTAGCTTGCCATGCATGAAGGAATGCATTTATGAAATCCTGGAGTGTGTGTTTTTCTTTTGGTCATGATATCATGACATGTCACGATATCGTGACAATTCTCCTCTATGCTTTCTCTCTCCTACTTTAGTCGCGATATCGCGACATGTCGCGATATCACGACATTATTTCCTTCACACCTTCTTGCTTCTGCTTTGGTCATGATATCGTGACATGTTGTGATATCACGACATATTTCCATCGCGTCCTCCATTTTCATCTTTGGTCACGATTTCGTGACACGTCATGAAATTGCGACGTTCTTTTGTCGCCCTTTCACTCTTTCGTTTTGGTCATGATTTTGCGACCCTCCATCCACTGTAGCCTCTGCTTTTTGCTTTGGTTGCAATTTTGTGACATGTTGCGAAATCGTGACATGTCGCGATTTCGTGACCCTCCGTCCACCGTAGCCTCTGCTCTTTGTTTTGGTCACGATTTCATGACATGTTGCGATTTCGTGACCCTCCGTCTGTCGTAGCCTCTGCTCTTTGTTTTGGTCATGATTTCGTGACATGTCACGATTTCATGACCCTCCATCTACCGTAGCCTCTGCTTTTTGTTTTGGTCACAATTTTGCGACGTCGCAATTTCGTGACATTCTTCCCGTCGCATCTTCTTTCCCTATTTTGGTCGCGATATCACGACACTTTTTGTGTCGCGATATCACGACACATATTTTTGACATATTTTTGCAAAATACTTAGAGAGAAGAAAAAAATTTTGGTTGATGCAAGATTGCTCTACTGTCACCAGATGCTCCTACATCAATGGGACATCACATGCAGTGCAAAAGAATAGAAAATCAAAAACTGTATTAGTAGTGGTCATGGGGTTTGGAACTGAATCCATATCATTTTATTCTTATTTTCTCTTCCATTCATTATTATTACTTCCATTTTTATTCCCTTCTTCTCCATTGTTTCTAACCCAGTTTCTATTAAAACTTCTCCAAAATTGAGATCTATTATCATTTTGAGATTGAACAGGTGGCTCATCATTCACAAATTTTTCTCTTTCAACTCTAGAAAGTCTACTATTAATTGTGTAGAACATCTCTGTAAACTGGTTGGATAAGTTTTCTATGGGATCTATCTCAACCTTCTTTAGCAGTGAGAACCCAAAATTTTTAGGCTTCTTATCCACTTGAATGGATTTTGAATTAGATGTGTATGGCTTCATATTTACACTATCTATCATATTCCTCTCAATTTCTAAGGTTTGTTCCATACATTCATCGATGGTGTTGGTTATATGTTATCTTAATTCATAGCTAAATTCTCTAGGAAAAGCATTTTTATAAAAACAAATTATTTTATGGTTAGTGGGCCTTGGAGTGGTGGGGATTTTGTTTTTGGTATTAAAGAATCATCTGTTGAAATCTTCAACTGACTCATTTTCTCTCTTATTGAACATCACAATCTCTATTAATAGGGATTGCTCATTTTTTCTTTCCCCATATTTCTTTAGAAAAATTTCTTCCATTGTCTAAAAATTGACAATCTGATTAGTTGGGAGGTAATTAAACCAATCCCTTGCATCCTTTTCTAGTGTTTGCAAGAATAGTCTAAGAACTACATCTTCATGTTCAACCTCAAGGCTATCTAACACATATAGGAACCCTTTGATATGATCTTCCCTAGTAACTATAGTATTACCTTGGAATTTGGGCAAATACTTGTGAGCTTTGGTTGGCAAGTCATGCAAATTTTGGGGTAATCAGAAAGGTCTATACCTATTGGTCCTCCATGTTTGAAGGTTTTGATTCATATTTTCCTAAACCATGTTGACTATGGTAGTAGTAATTATATGATGTACGGGGGTACTAGCCATATGGGTGCTAATAGTAGGTGTATTGGTATCAGAGTTAACTATAGAAGTATACCCCCTAGCAGATTTCCTACCAACAAAACAAGATTTATTTTTATAAATAGATTTTTTAGAACTAGGAATTTTTAAGTATGGGTAAAAACCTCTAGGTATTCAAATTTTGAGAAGAGTTCTTTACCACTTCATCTAAAGAAATAGAGAGAAAAGGAAAGAAAAACTGATAAACCCACATTCATTCGAATATTGACATCAACATGGATTTTTAAATCAACAAGAGAAATGTTGTCAAATTCAAATAATGTAATATACAAACAAGTGGCACACACACATTGCACTAAGAATATGCTAAAGAGCAGAAACTGGATAATTTTTATTATATTCAAATTTTGATGACTATAATGGTAAAGACTAGCAATGTGCTTGGATCTCTTAATGAATACAATACAAAGTTCACCCCATTTAAATAATGTAACAGGGGAACCGTAATCTACTATCCTAATTATAGTGACATATAGACTCTATCTCCTTGAAGAAGCTCTTATAAATGATATCATGTGGGCTACTTGATTCTCAATAGTACCTGCACAAAGGTGGGAAGAACTTAAGAAATGGCTAAAAAAGAGAAAACACATAAGAATATACAATAACCCTCGACAAAACACTCAAAATACCTCTAGAAATTTTGCTATCTCTTTGCTTGATGATGGAGCTTTACCCCTTCAACTCCTTATATAATCTAATTGGAAAATTCCATTGAAAATATTTGGTGTAGATGTTGCTACTTGGATTATCATCAGCCATTATTTCTATTAGGTACATCATAGGCTATCTTGAGATACCTTTTGCTGATAAAATTAATAATACTCTACCATCTATTATTGATATTGTTATTCCTATTGTTTTGGTTCATTTACCAGTTCTTTTTTCTCCCTGGATTCTCCTGTGGGGATGATGTTAGTTGTTTCTCCTTGGTCTTCTCTTGTGGGAACCATTGGTGTATCTTCTCTTTTGTCTTCTTTTGGGATCTCGATTTCTAAAAGAACAATATTATGTTTCCAGGATTCATCAGAAAAGGTGGAAGTTGACTTGACCTCATGTTTGATGCTCTTTATATGATTTAGATACCTTTTTATTAGGGGCCCATTTTGATATACAAATTAGATTGCTTTGAAGTTCACTAAAGACAAGTATATCAACTACAAATCCAATCACTGCTCATATTCTCCATCACATATGAACTCCATTATTTTATTTGAGATTAGAATTTCCATATCATCTACTATGGTGACTTATTTGAGCATCTTGACATTTTGCAAACCCACGTCATATATTTCCTTTATCCACTCATCTATGATCGATATAACATCTTCCCACTGGAGTCTTTCACAAAGGTAGTTTTTCAATTTCTAATATTTTGTTTGACAATCATTCATTTGACCATCCATAGTGGTGATTTGTTGTTCTCTAATCTAGGTATATTCTTCCTTATATTTTTGGTTGATATGAGAGATCTTCATAGCTCTATGGTTTTTTTATTTCATCAATATTTTGACCAGTTGAGCTATGCTCATGATTTCTAGGATATCTTTGAATATGTTAGGAATTGGTTTGACTTGATATTTGGCTAAGTCAACTAGTCTTAACTTGAAATTATAAATGAAATCCCTTCTATCAGTTGCTTTCTTGGGTAAAACTAGTGGTCTCTGCTCTAATAGTTTATCCACTTCTTCTTTTAGTCTATTTATCTCAGCTCGGAGTGTCTGATTTTTGCTTTGCAGCTTATCTTTTTTCTTTTTTACCTGCCTAACATAAAATTTTAATGCTCTTAATTCTTTGGGTTATTCTTCAATGGCTACATTTGTTTGTGTGTGGACTTCCAAATTTTATTTGAACATGTCAATGGTATCACCCTTCCACTTCACTTGTTTGGCTTTGGTTTCAATGAAGAATTCTATAGATTTTTTGAGCAGAGGTATCATAATGGTAACTTTAGAGCTTGCCTATGTGATGCCTTGTTGAACCAATAATTTTTGGATAGCTTCCTTATTAGTGACCTTCTTGAAAACCTCTACTCATGTTCTTCTTTAGTGCTAAACTATATGTCAACTTCCTTCACTTTTGTCTGTACCACAAAATGATAAGTACCTTAGGCTGAACCAAATTCTATGTGAGCCCTTTTAGTTGGTATAGAACTAGGAGGAGAAGCTTCTTTAGTTACATGTTATCTTAAGAGGTTCCCAAATTCTCCAACTTGAGTGTTTTTTTCATAGCAGTTGGGGGAATTTTAATATTTTTATTATTTACTATCAAATGCATGGTGGTGGTGCTCTTCAATGTTTTTACCTGAAAGCTTACTAGCACCTTTTCAATTTCTTTCACTACTTGAGGTTCTGTGGCTACGGTAGTTCCTGTTAGTGTTTGAGGTTTTGCAACCTGTAACATAGCCAACTCTTCTTTCTCCTCATCTAGATGAATTTCTCTTAGAGAGCTTGTTTGAGAAGCTAGCTCAATTTGTGGCTAGTTTGTTTAATCAGTAGGTGCTTCCTCAATGACTATTTCCAGTCATTGCAGGTTTTCTTTAGTTTACTATAAGAAGGGATTTTTGAGCTCTTTAGGCTTGGTTTCTAGAATTAATGGGGCATAGAAATTGATGATACTCATCCTCAATATATTCAAATCTATTTGGTATCTTCCCACTTCTTCTAACTGAGTATAGGGTCTTTCTATTATTTTCCAAACATCTTTGAGGTTTTATCTATTCTTGATAGTAATCTACATAGCATATTTGAAAGCATCTATTTCATGCCCCATGTGTGATTTCATTACTTTCTGTATTTCATGATCATATTCTCCATATGGATCATAGGCTCTCCACGTAAACTTGACAAATCAGTAATCATCCATTTTCCACATAGTCATTAGAAGGATGTAATATCCTTTATAAATGTAATGTCCTAGTTTGAAAGGTAATTTGAGCCAAGGGACTCTTTCTTTACCCCTTTTCACTCTTATTTTTACTTCTTCATCTACCTACCTCACAATTTCTAAAGGCAACAATAGACATCAAGAAATTCTTTGGGAGTGCCTTAGGCAGAATCTTCATGCCATATAGTCTGATATAAATAAAATATTCTACAAAGAAGAACTTTTTGGATTTTGTGTGGTTTAGAAATTTGATTATTCATTCACTAATTCTTGGAGGATTTTCACCACACGGCTCATTATGAATGGCCACCATAAATCTTTCAATAAGCTCATTGAAGCTAGACCACCCTTCTTGAATCCAAGGTAGCCTGTCCTAGATGCATTCAGTATTGACCCCTCCTATCATTTGAATGAAACTAGTGCTTAGTTGGCCTATTATGAGATGTATGAGAAATGAGTAGTACATGAATTTTAGTATCATTTATTTATTTTTATTGATAGCCTCTTGAAGTTTTGTTAGCTACTCGTTCACATTTTTTTCTAGAACCTCTTCCCAAGCATACATAGGTATTTTTTAATTTTATTTAGTTGTGTAGCCATGTACATTACTTACTTTTTCACATTGTCTAGATATTTATTCCCCATTACGATATTAATCATATCTACATAGTCCTTAGCCCATAGTCTGAGAGAAAATTTCAACATGGGGAATTTGTATGATACCTCGTAGTCCAGACCAAACATTCTTCAATATAAATTGGTATTGAGCATACAAGAAGACTGTATTTCAAGTACTTTATTATTTGGGACTATTTGAGAGGGAGAGAGATTAAATACCTTGTGAATGATCTCTTTTATGATTTTTAAGACTTCTAATTCTTATGGTTGAGGATGGCCTTTTAATTTGGGTCGTACATGGTAGCTAGCCAAGAGAGGAGGTATGATGAGTGATGAACTTGTGGGTAGATATGTTTACCCAGGTTGCTATTCCATTTATTACAAAAGGGACTATATGTGTAATGGTTTTCTCAAGATCTTAAAAAAAATCCTTGAGTAGGGTATGATGCCTTTGATAATCTTCTTTTATTTGTTCAAAATAAAAAATAGTGATATATTCATATTCTTGCCTTTGTTCTTATGTAATATATTTCATTGGTGCTTTCTTCTCTAGAGTCTCTTGTTGATTTTTCCTAATGGTTTTACCCAATAGCTTCTCATAGGGATATACCTATGATATTCTTAGTACTCTATTTGTGATTTATGCTTCGACTTCTTGAATGGTTTTTGTGGGCTTACTCTTTGATGAGCTAGTAGTTTTCTTGGGATTGCTAGAAGAAACCATGGCACATGATGTCACTTGTAATTTTTTCCTTACATTTGTACTCGGTGAATTCTTATCTTAGAAAGGTTCAGCAAGGTAATTCAAGACTTGTGGAGGGGTATTTGAAGTAATTTGGGAGTATGCACATGCAACATATTTATTACACTTCCAACCACCTTCTTCTAGTTGTTCTTTAATAATCGTGTCCATAAAATTTATACAACGATAATGTCAAATAAAATCCCTTTTATGAATAGTTTGTTGAGACCTACATCTCCCAGTGTCACTTCTTTACTAGTGCCACGTTCTCTGTATCTCTCTACAACCATAATATTGAAGCTCACTGTGGGTATTTTAATGATATTCATGTACCCTAAAGAGATACGTTCATGCCTTATGCTATATTTTGATTTTGCCACCCTAGATGGGATCACCACTTTTGGATTTGGGGCCATCCACCTCATCATGTCTTCTATCCATTTTTGGATAGTGAGCCACATGCCTTTCTAGGTTTCTTACGTGAAATATAGTTGGTGAAACATACATCATTGATATCTTTGGGGTGATCTAGATTGTTGACATGCTTGTCACTCTTTGTTGTGGCTTGTCACTGATGCATAACCAATGGGATTTCTCAAAGAGTGATGAAGAGACTTACTTGTATTATAAAATTACATGGTCACAAATTACTTGGAGTTTTTACTGATAGATCAACAATGGATATTTCATAGGTACGATGATTGAAAACTTGATTGCTAATCAAATTACATTGTCACTAATGGATGAACGAAGGAGGAATGTTATTGGTGACAAGTAGAAACTTAAGAATTTTTAGAAATATTTAAAGGTAGATGACTTAGCAGACCTTATAATAGTCATGGCACAATATTTATTTAATGTGTGATGAGAGGCGAAACACTTAGCATAAACGATGGTCAGATCCTCGAATAACTCAAAAGACTAGTTATTGATGGCTCAACGATGGGAATTTTACATGAGAAATAAGGAATAACCTTTTTGGCCAAAGATATTTTATAATTTTTGATAGGGAAAAACTTTCACTGATGCATTAGTAATACAATCCTTATGTTGGCAATAGATCAAAATTGGACTAAAGGGCTAATCGATTAGATGAGAGTTACTGGTCATAGGCTTAGGTAGGTGTAGACCAAATAGAATAGCTATGACCTAGGACTAAGGCATCGTTGATGAATTAGCATTGTTATTGATGGATCGATGACAAAGTGTTTGTATGAGTGATAGGTTTACTTTTTGGTTTACACTATCACTAATGGCTTGTAACGGTTTTTGATCGATGAGTGATGGGGGCTCTAGAAGGATATCAAAGGCTTAAATGAAATATGGTAGGACTTATTCCATTGAGAGGGAAAAACATTAAGGTAATTAATGGTAATTAGACTTGAAATACTTCATCACTAATGGTAATTAATGATCGTTGATACATTGATGATAAGGCTTTTACAAGGGCAATAGTTTATTTCAATTATGCCAAGGATTTTTTGTTGTCACCAATTGAAAGACACTATCATTGATGGATCAACGATGGTGGGTTTGGCTAAGCAATAAAGTATATTTAATTTTTGGTTGTTGTTGATGGTTTATTGTGGTCACATATGAATCAACGATAGGATTTTTGGAAGGGCGATGGTGACTTAGGATGGGAAAACCTTAGCAAGAATTTAAAAAAAAAAAAATTAAGTGGGGGGGGAGGGGGAAATAAGCTAAGGATTTATGTCTAGGTATACTTGTAAGCTTAGGACTTAGGAAAATATAAAAGCAAGGTGTACTTCAGAGGTGAAAATGAATTAATGAATGGGGAATTATGGAAGACTAGAGTGATTAATTATTCAGTGTGCGTTAATCTTATGGAATACCTTACAAGGCCATATTTTAATTTTTGTATGTAGGTAAATTTTATGTATTATCGACCATGGTCTAACCTAGAGACGTAAGATGAACTTTACTATGATATCGTGACCTTAAAAAGGAAAGACAATGGTTATATGACTTAGATGTAATGGAGTAAATGTAGGTATATGTGCAATGAATATAATGGTAATTTTTTTGGTAGATAAGATACTATAGCATTAATATCGGGTTTTACAGGTTGACCTAAAACCTTTTACAAAAATTAGCCCAGGGTTGTTGATGAACATGTCCTTACTAAGGATTTTATATATGTAAAATATACATGCCGCCAAAGCCATTACATCCGATAAGGTACATAGTCTGTTATCAAAAATAAACTTCCCATACAAAATTTTGGGTATACCCCAAGCAAAAACACATGCATCATAATTACAAAAAAATAAACAGACACAGATCCCTTCCTTGAAACAGTGGAGGAACAAAAATCTATAAACACACATAGTAGAGTACTGAAAAAACTCCCAAAAGCTCTGTATTTACAGTTACTCTTAATAATTCTTTGGTAATTACTTTCTTTTGTATATGACATGCTTTGGGATCACATCCCGTCTTGGCTAATCAGCCTTGGAGAAGTGAACCTGTTGGCTAGATTTATGGCAATGGCTATCTGGTGGTCCACGTGGCTCTGGTTAGAAGTCTTATATTGTCATTTCTTTCCTACCCTGTGATTATCAACCAACCTCAAATTACTAAGATGACTAGGAGCCATGTTATCTAACATGTGATTGTCCCCATTAGTCTTTGTGGTATTTCCAAGTAGCATCCACCAAGACTGATAGCTCAAATAATTTTTATTGTGTCCATTTCAAAAAAATATATGGGAATACTCATAGCCTTCGAACTTACAGGTGCCTTCCCTGTTGGTAAATTTGACTATCATTATTGGTATTCTTGTTGAATAAGCTCCTCTACTTTGCTCAGGACACCGTGTTCCTATTTTAAAAGTCTGTCACCATTGACACCCAAATTTGCCAGCTATCAGCAACTTTGTTAGCTTCCCGAAAGACATATTGGGCTTTTTTGTCATGTCTTCCCTGGAAAAGGATCCTAGCCTCTTCAACAATTATTTTAATCCTCCAAGGAGGTGTTTTCCAATTATTGAGGAGATTTATAACATGCATAGAGTCTCCTTCTATGATAAAATTTCCTTCTAAGTCTTGAGTCATTTGAAGGCCTCTCCACATAGCTTTAGCTTCAACTTCGTTGTTCATCCTTGTTCCCAAATATTCAAAAAATGCAAGCATCATATTCCTATTATGATCTCACACAATGCCACTAGCACCTGCTCTGCCAGGATTATCCTTAGTCGCTCCATAAAAATTAAGTTTAAACCAACCCGTAGGAGGTGGGGACCACTTAACATTGGCTCTGGTGTTGACTACCCTAGGCACAAACTCATCTAACAAGGTTAAGCTTAAATATTGAGCAATTGTGGTCTCTTGAAGATGAGGTTTACGACTATCAAAATGGATAAGGTTCACATTCTTATTGGCAAAGGATAGGATCCTGGCAATGATAGTTTTATGATCATGGATAGACTCGTTAAAGACTCTATGGTTCCTTACTAACCACATCTACCAAAGATAGTGATTGAGACAAATTTTCCACATGTATCTAAGTCTTTGGATTGAAAAGGGGCAAGGCCACTGGATGAACAAATCAAGTACGGTGGTTGGTTTAACCCAAGAAATATTGAAGGCCTAAAAAACCCCACTTAGGACAGTAAAGGAAAAAGGGAACTCAAGGAAAATGTGATAAATGGTCTTCTAATTAGCCCTGCATAGATAACAATGATTAGTGATACAAATACCTTTACGCATCATATTATCAATGGTTATAATTCTTCTTTGGATAACCAGGCATAAAAAGACTATAATTTTTGGAATTAAATTTTTTATCCAAACTAAGTCCTTTTGGAGGACAAAATCCTCGTCATCAAGCAGAATCTTGTAAGATGATTTAATGGTGAACTTCCTATTTTTCCTAGGAGCCCAGGTCACTTTATCTTCCTTGGGTCTCATGGGGATAAATTATTGCCCGATAATGTTACAAAGATCATTTTATTTTGCTTGAAATACCTGAATCCTTATTTATTTCCACTTCATTCTACCTCTGTCCTCAACCATATAATCGGAGACTTTTCTACCAATGAGTTCTTCTATGATATCTTTGATTTGGGCTAAGTTAGGATATTGTGTCAGTGGTTCATCCTTAGCCCACCTGTCATTCTAGCAATTTATCCTCTCACAATTGCCTAAAACCCATCTTAAACCTTTTTTAATGATTTTCCTACAATTGAGAATTGCTTTCCAACAATCAGAACCTCTGATTGGAACTGAGTCACTTAGAAATTCCATATTTTGAAGATACTTTTGTTTGATGATAGCTGTCCATTCTTTTTATTCACTAAAAATGAGGCGCCATGCCTACTTAACTAGTAAAGATAAATTTATATGAGAAATTTTCCTCAGACCTAAGCCCTCATTTTCCCTGGGTTTTCACACTTTGGTCCATCCTACAAGGTGTATCCTTTTTTTTCCTCTAATCCAGTCCATAAAAATTCTTTTTGGAGTTTCTCAAATTTTTGGAAAACCTTCACAGGGGCTTTGAAAATTGAGAGGAAATAGACTTGAATGATCTTAAGAGAGGCCTTAGTGAGGATCAACTTTCCTTCTTGAGATAGAAGATGACCTTTCCATCCAACAAGTTTTTTTTAAATTATTTCAATAACCCTGTCCCACATTGACTCTCTCGAAGAACCAATGAAAAGAGGGAGACCGAGATACGAAGTGGGAAGGTTTGCTATATCACACCCTAAAATTTTTGCAATATTTCCTTGCCTCTGAATGGGGGTGTTCAAGAAATATAACTTGCTTTTACTAAAATTAACTTTCTGACCAGCAGTTTCCTCATATAGTTGCAGGATGTATTTAATTCTTTTGGCCTCAACCATCGATGCCTTAGTCAATAGAAGGCTATTATCAATGAATTATTGGTGAGAAACAACCCTAGTGAGAGATTTTGCCTTGATTATTGATATTATCCTTGAACTACAAGAATTTTGTATGGTTCTACCTAAAGCTTCTACCACAATGATGAATAACATGGGGCTGATAAGGTCCCCCTGCCGAATTACTCTATGACTTTGAAAGTAACCAGCAGTTGTTCCATTAAACAAAATTGAGAACCATGCTTTAGAAATGCATTATTTTATCAAATTAACACATTGGTGGTGAAAACCAAACTTAAGGAGGATAGCAATCAAAAATTCCCAATTTAGCCTGTCAAATGCTTTGTTCATATCAAGCTTGAGGGCAAAAACAAATATGTTAGTCTTATGAGTAGAGTACAAAGCTTCATGAACTATGATAAATCCATTCAATATTGAACTACCCTAGACAGAGCTTCCTTGGCATGGATCCATGATGCATGGAAGAACATCTCTCATTCTATTTACAATCGATTTAGTTAGGATCTTGTAAGAAACATTGCACAGGCTGATTGGCCTAAAGTCAGCCATAGATTCAACAGTTTGCTTCTTAGGAATTAGAGAAATAAAAGTAGAGTTGAGACCTTTTGGGATATGATTTCTTGCTTGGAATTCTCTGACAAAAAAAATTACATCTTCACTTACGATGTCCCAAAAAGCTTGATAGAAACAAATGGGAAAGCCATCGAATCCTAGGGATTTGTCTAGCTCCATGCTAAACGAGGCTTCCTTAATTTCCTCATCAGAAAATAGAGATAGAATCTTAAGGTTTATATCCTCATTTATTATGCTAGGAATGGATTGCAAGAGAACATCTTTAACCTCCTCATTGCACTGTGATTCTTGACTAAGGATATAATTGAAATAAGTTACTGCCTCCTTTCTAATTTATGTTAAGTCCTGAGTAATAGAACCATCTACTTTTTAAAAAAAAATTATCTTATTATTGTTTTTGTTTCTAAGCGTGGTGACATGAAAAAACTTGGAATTTTAATCTCCATATTTCAACCAAAGAGCCCTTTATTTTTGCCTCCAATAGATTTCCTCACAAGCCAAAATTTAATGAAACTCTGCTAGTTTTGTCTGTTCCTCCTGCCTAGTAGTTTCATCAGCATCACCATGTTGAATCCTCTGATAAATTATCTTAAAAATTTCAAAAACCTATTTTTTATTTTCAAAGAGGTTCCCAAAGACCTCTTTGTTCCAAGTTCAAAGCTTTTCCTTAACAAAATTTAATTTACCAATAAGTTTAAAAGCTGCACTACCCCTGACAGGCTGCTGCCACCACTGAATTAAGTTATCTCTGAAACTGGAATGTTTGATCCACATAGATTAAAATCTGAAAGGTTTCTTGAAGGATAGAGAGTTAAGGATCTCAAACAAAATGGGATTATGATCACAAGAAATTTTAGGAAGGGCTTGTAGGGTAGAATCACCAAATAGAGTTGTAGCCTCCTTTGATAGAAAAAACCTGTAAAGCCTTTCTTGAATGAGATGACACCCTATTCGTCTATTGCTCCAGGTATAATTCACTCCTCTAAGTTTTACATCCATAAACATGTTGGAGTTCACAAAGTCATTGAACTCATCCATGCTCCTGATAGGTGGTCCATTTCCACCCATTTTGTTTGAAGGGTAAAGAGGAGTGTTAAAATCCCTAGCCATAATATAGGGGACATTATGGAATATTTCACTTAGATTGCCTAAGTACTCCCATAGTAGAGCTCTCCATTGAATTGAATTCGGGGCATTAATATTTGAAAGGATCCATGACCTATTGCTTTTTATTTCCTTAAATAAAACACTAAGAACCCTGTCATCTTTTTGAATAATGGTGCCTTCTACTATTCGGGGGTCCCACAAAGTCATAAGACCTCCAGACGCTCCTCTAGATGATTTGCAAACCATATCCCCTTTATTATAGATTTTTTTATTACTTTTTTTCACTGAATCTCTTCAGTTTTTGTTTCTTGCAACATGATAATAGTTGGATTCACTTGATTTCTTATTGCACTGACTTCCCTGTGTTTGGGTAGGCCATTGAGGCCTCTCACGTTCCATGAGAGAAACTTCATTTAGATTTTTTGGGATTTCTTTTAAAACCATTGTAATTTTGAAAGGTATGGACTAAATAACAAAAGTGGACCAAATTATATGTAAAAGAGGAAAATTTGAAAATAATGGTTTTAAAAATGAATGAACTAAGCACAAGATGACCAAGACTTATACTTTTAAAGATCACGATGAATATTTTTGAATTGGAGTGACTCTCTCAAGACTTCCCTCTTTTTAGACTAACCACCACATCCTATAATCATCTAGATCTTCAATTTTGTCAACTTTTGAAAATCAAGAGTGAAATATAAGTTGGGATTTTTTGAAGCCCAACAATCCATCAATATGTTCATCAATTCCTTTTGTGCCTTCTCTATCCTCTCTTCCTTTTTTACAACTACTAGATGGACTTGGTGCTAGTAGACCATACATGTATCTACATTATGGGCATCATTGTAGGCTAAGCACTAGTAAGTTTCTTGAGAAAAGGACATTAATGGGCCTTCCTATTGTTTACTATATGACTATTGTTTAGATTAATTAAATGTCACTCTTAGCTCTAATAATTTTATGTTTTCTTTAGGCTCTAGAGCTAGTAAGAGAGGAAATGTTGGTGTTTATGGTTGAGACAAAGCTTTTGGTGCTAAAATAATATCAATTTGAGGCATTGAAGTAGCTAGAGTATGTTTTGAAGGTTGCAATAAATATAGGAAATATGACATAGTGACCTTAGGTAAATTAATACATTTTCTACAGTAATTACAACTTTGAAAACTTGTGGGAATCTTATATCATTGGATAAAAGGATATGAAGGTCTAGATATGGTACAAAGGCATGGATATAATAAATTTATTCTTGAGGCTAGGAATGTCTGATGTTGAGGGATCCACTTCCACATCTTGTTGAATATGATATTGGAATCAATGATTTTTCTTGTGGATACTTTTGTAGAGGTGAAATGGGGTAAGAAATAAAAATAGATATCCTACCTCATTGAATACCAAGATGAATGGTTTGGCTAACTAAGCCCATGAAATAATATTATTGTTATCTAAGGACCTATACTAGGTTAACGATTTTCCTCTAAAAGATATGGCTAGCAGTCTCACCATGACATATTTATGCTAGATACTATGAATAGTGTGAAGGCAACCATATCTTGATAGTGCTCATAGGTAGTTTTTTAAGATCCATCATAATTTGGTAAGGATTTAAGAGTATACTAAGGTATTTCATGGAGATCTACAAGATCGAGGGTTCCATAACTATTCCATATTGGGTATTCATTTGGTCATGTTTTCTAGGTAGGGACTATTAGGACTATCTAAGAAAGGCTTATAGAGGGACATGAATTTAAATAAAAGAAAATATAATTGGAGAGTGGGACTTAACTATTCTTAAATGAGCTCTTTGGGCTAGTAATTAGGAATAATTCATGGATTATTTGAGATTTTTGGCCTTCAATCTTGTTAAAATATAATTCTAGAGCTTATTCCTTTAGTATATTTTCCAATTTTAGGTTCTTTCAATAGTGAAGCTACCAGGTGAATGTATTATCCACTTGTGAGGTGAAGATATTAACCAAAATATCAATTCTCCAAGGATGTGAGATGAATATTGAATGATCCATCCCATCAATCATGCCAAAAATCTTGATCTATGATCCACCTAGTGATGTGATGTGCACACTAGACCACAACCAATATTGGATGGTCAGTAATTGCTTCTTGAGCCAACCTTTGGAGTTGCAAAGTAAAAAATAAATGAAATGAAATAATACTAAAGATATAAATGGAGGGTTAGAGAGAGAAAAGAGTTAAAAACATGGATCTAAATGTAGATAATATTCAAATAAAAATGCTACCATATATTATGCAAAACACACTACAACTTGACCACATGCAGGGTTTAACAGACCAATAACCAAGAAAAGTATTACAAAATATAAATTAAGCTCCTATGATACCTTCTACTAATACAATAGCCCTCATTGATAGTCCAAATGACAATGAATTAACAAAATAGACCACTTATAAACTTTTACAAAATAAAGCAGAATTGCAATGATTAATAATATGCATTGTTAATATTCCAATAGCCTATATTTATAATCAAAACAACAACTCATACCTAAAAAATTAGACCACCCACAAATATTTTAAAAAATACCTAGATATTATAGAGCATGCATACACAAAAGAATTCAACAATATATTACTAGATAAGGTCAAAAAGCAAGTTGTTTCATTAAGAAGTAGAGCAATTTTGCATAGTATACAATAGAAAACACACAAATTTCCGATCCTTTTTCTAATAAGAATTAATCTACTTATAAATTACTATAGTAGTATAGCTAATGATTACAAGGATGGCCTATTATAGGCCTTATAATAATAGGTCTATTCTAGCCCTATCTAAGGATCATGCTCAATCAACTTGCTTGAGGAAGTGGATATCACTCTTCTACTTTATCAATGCCACCTCCTCTAATCTAGAAACCAGTCATCACCTTCAACAAGCACATTTCTTCAGTAGGATCAAGTACCTTGATCTTACTCAGATCCTCTCACTATGTTGTATTGGTATACCATCTATAAAAATTTTAGGCACCTTTGTCAATGGTGGTTAATATTGTTGTAGGCTCTATAACACTAGCTATCACTTTATTTTCTAACTACTTTATTGTGGATGACTGAGAAGTGTCCAGGTGATCTATGCCTTTGATGTGCATGATCTCTATTGAAATATGCCTACTTAGGATCCTCCCTTTTTTGTTTCCATCTACTATATTCTTATACTTATCATTGGGCTTAGGGATACTTTTGGGTCTATTGGAGGGAAGAACTGCTAACTATTAACAATATTGATCACTCATGTTCCATGTCACTCATGTACCTAACCACTCAAGTACCCAATCACTTATGATTGAATTCTAGGTGGTTGGAACCTTTGTAGATTTAGGATGGCATTACCTTTTGAAATTACTCAGCCATTCTTGCTTTGGATTTTAAAATGGCCAAACTTCCTTGTCATAGTCAAATTATGGATCTCATAAGCCACTTCATCTCCAGCCAATTACATGCAAAATATGTTAGACTTGGAAAGGTTTCCTTGTATCTTAAGCAATAAAATTTTAACAAAATTGATAGTCCGATAAAAAGGACCTATCTATGTGTGAACTCTTATGGGCCCACAACTCTATGAAGGTAAATCTTAGGAATTTCAGGTTTAAGGAGGTAGAAGGTAGAATTATTACTTAGAGATCAACTTTATTAGGAGCTAATGAGATACTAAGAAGGAAGATTTCTTTTTATAAACCTCTCACACTAGTAAATTCATTGAAGTACCTCATATACTTAGTCCTTCCTTTCATCAATTTTTCTTTGGTAGGCCAATATGAAAGGACTTTTCCATGTTGTTGAGTCAACAAAGGTATGATAATCCACTATTTTACCTTATATTTATCCATGTAAGTTGTTCTTTAATTAGTCCAATGACTACTTAGTAATTGATGATAATATAGGGAATGCTCTTCCTTAGATATTTTGTTAATTCTTCAACTCCTTATTTGTGCAAACCTCTTTTAAACATGCATGTGAACCGCTTGGTGCTCTTTCCCAACAAATATTTTTGTGCGATTGCCTACTTTAGTCAATAGCTATATTACAACTTATATTTTATCAAATTTATTTTACATGTTTCTTTTTTTTTTTATTTGTGGAAAACATCCCAAAAGGGATGCCACTTTCGGGTAAGACCCAAGGAGGCAGGGGTATCCATTCCGCCAAAAATGCCCAGGACTCGGACCTGGCCTACCACCTTTGACATACTCAAGGAGCAAACAAACACACAAAACCAAATTAAAAAAAAGAAAATAACAACAAAAATAATAAAATAAAATAAAAAACAAACTCCTTGAGTGTGTCAAAACCAAAAGCACAACCAAACACGCACAATAAGATAAAAGAAACCACAACACAAACCACATAGAAAAACACAAGAACCACATAACAAAACACAAACAAGACAAAAACAACAGAACACTACAAAGACATAACCCAAAAAAACATGAAAAATAAACACAACCAAAACCTAAAAAATAAAATAAATAAAATAAAAATAAAAACAACCAACAACAGACAATAAACAAAAACAAAAAACATAGAAAACACTCACACATAAAAAAATGAAATAACACAAACAAAGAGAAACCCAAGAACAAGAACGAAAAAAACACAAGAACAATAACAATAAACATAAAAAAAAAACAAAACAACAAAAACACAAGAACAACAAAAAAACAACACAAAGAACACAAAAACAAAACAAAACAAAAGAACCCACCCACCTTAAAAAACTAAACAAAAAAACAAAGAAGACAAAAGAAAAAAATGAACAAAACAATGACCTATCTAGACCAGAAGACTATTAATGCAAGAATCAACAGAGGAAACAAAATAAAGAATAGAATGAGCTAGGGAACTAAAAAAACTGAATGAACCAAAGAGAAACAAAAAAAAAACAAGAAGAAACTAGGTACCTTCATAACTGGAGCCATCCAAAGAAATGATAGAAAGAAGAGCTTCCCTAATTTGAGAAGCCCACCATATAGGAGGGTGGCCATAACAAGTAAGATCACCTTTGTCCAAAGCCCAATTAGCTAAAGCATCAACACTCTTGTTTTGATCTCTCGACCACATGATTGTAATCAACTTTCAAAAATCCCATCTGGATTAACCGAATCTTCTCAATAATTCTTTTTATTCTCCAATCCACCTTATGATTCTTAGAAGGAGTCTTCAAGAGATTAATCATAAGTTGAGAGTTCGACTCAACTAACACCTTTTCCCATCCAACCTTAGTAGCCTCCTGAAGGCCTCTAAGGATACCATACCCCTCAAGCAAGGTTATTGGAAAGAATACCCAAATTCTCAAAGAAAAGTAAAAACCAGGGAGCCATCCGAAAGTCTACCAATTCCTCCCACACTGGCTTTTCCAGGGTTCCCTCTAGAGGCTCCATCAGTATTGACTTTTCCAAAATCCTTAGGAGGAGGTTGCCAATTTCTAGTCCTATCCATCTTACTAATACTCACATTCCCTTTAAGTTGGTTGCCCTTAGAAGGTTTAATCTTCAATCTTTGCATCACTTGATCCCATATTTGGTGGGAGTTTTGGGGGTGATTAAGGAGATGATGGACTAGATTCAACTAAGTTGGCTATGGTCTTTTGCCAAATATAGTGAATATCCTTCCTATCTTGATTAAAAATTTGGTTGTTCCTTTCATTCCAAATATTCCAAAGAAGAATGGTAGAACCCATCCAAACTAACCGCCTAATAAAATGATCAACACCCTCTTGATTAGGCCAATCCCTCCAAAGTCTGTTCAAAAGTGAAAAAATTGGACCACCGTAAGCCAAGTAAAGTTGCCATTCTCCTCCATAGCTCAGAGGCTAAAGTACACTCAATAAAAATATGGTTGATATTTTCTACATTCTCTTCACACATTTCACATCTAAAAGGGCCATGAAAACCACGCTTCATAAGTTGCTCACCAAGTAAGCACCCTACGATGCAATAAAAGCCAATTAAAGAACCTCACCTTAGGCCAAAGCTTTTGAGCCCACAATTGAGAAAATATGTCAGAAGAATGGTTGGGATTATTATGGCATAAGGTCAAATAACCTTGAGCAACTCGAATACTCACCCTTAGTAGTGTCGTTCCATCCAAAACAATCTTTTTCATGGGACCAAGAGAGGGATCTCATATGAAGGATGCCTTGGATATCTTGTCTTTGCCTTTCTGGGATTTGAATAGGCCAGTCCTCAATAGGGATCCAATATCTACCAACCTTTGAATTACCAGTATGGTACCGATAGTAATTAGCCACCTTTATCCAATTAGCTCGGTGAAGCTCCTCCATCCAAGGCCTCCAATCGGGAAACCGAGTTATCAAAGGCTTGTGACCATCCCAAGAATCTATCCAAAAATTTGCATGTTGACCATTATGAATGATCCAAAATAATTTTTTCTTTATCAAATCCTCACCAGCCTTAAGAACTGCTAAAATGGGAGAACCTTTGGTAGGAAGTTGATAGCGAACAAGGTCTTCAGGACTTTTGTTCTCAGCATATTTAGCACGAAGATTATTGGCCCAAAGAGCATTGGGGTTATGCAACATCCTCCAATATAATTTAGCAGCTAAAGCTTTGTTGTTATTAATTGAAGACCGGAATCCTAACCCCCCTTCACTCTTAGGAAGACATAAAGTATCCCATTTCACCAAGGCCCATTTTCTTTTCTCCTTAGTACCACTCCAAAGGAAACGATGACTGATTTGATCCAATTCTCGAAGAACAGCCTTTGGGATATTCAAAATAGAAGAAACATAAATAGGAATAGCTTGAAGGACTGATTTTACCAAGGTGATTCTACCCCTAGAAGAAAGCCACTTGTTGGTCCACTTTCCAATTTTCTTCTTGACTTTGTCCAACAACCAATTCCAATCTTTATTTTTCTGCCTTTGAATATTTATGGGAATACCTAAATAAGTGATTGGAAGAGAGGTCTTCTTATATCTTAATTTATCCAAGACCATGGCTTCCTGTCTAGCAGAACAGTTGAAAGAAAATAACTTTAGATTTGTCTTCATTGATCAACTGCCCAGTAGCCTTAGAAAAATAGCTAATGATTTGCTTAAAATTAGAAGCTTCCTTAACCGTAGCTTTACCTAAAAGGGTAGAGTCATCCACAAATTGAAGATGAGAGATAGGTCTAGCTCCATGAGCAATGGTAACTCCCTCAAGGGTTTTGTTTTCCCTCTTTTTGGTTATAGTCCTACCCAAGCATTCAGCAAGAATGATGAATAAATAAGGGGATAGCGGGTCACCTTGCCTAGATACCTCTGGAAGCTGGGAAATACCGAGAAGGCCTGCCATTGATAAGAACTAAGTAGGAAACTGAAGAGATACATCCCATAATCCAATCCATCCAATCCTTAGAGAAACCAAATTGCCTCAAAACTTTGATAAGGAAGTGCCAATCCACTCTGTCATAAGCTTTGGATAAGTCTAACCGGATGAACATAGAAGGAGAATTTTGCATATCCATGGAATGGATGGCTTCCTGAGCAAGAACTATCTCATCTACTATTTGACGTCCTTCCACATATCCCCCTTGCTCTGGGGAAATAATCTTATGTAAAAGAGGCTTCAACCTTTCCGCCATGATTTTAGTAATAATTTTGAGAAGAACATTACATAAAGCAATAGGTCTAAAAGCTGAGATATGATCAACCTCTTGAGCTTTTGGAACAAGAGTAATATAAGTTTTATTGATAACCTTCAAAATTTCTTTGGATTTCCTGGCTTCTTCCACCACCTCTAATAAATCAACATGAAGGATATCCCCGAACTCTTGGTAGAACTCAATAGGAAAACCATCGAGACCTAGGGTTTTCCTTTTTGCATTTTAAAAACTACTTGTTGAAGCTCATTGATAGTAACAGGAGCAGTCAAAATAGAGTTCTCCTCGAAGTGATAAGAGAAGGGATTGCTTGAAGAACATTTTGTTGAGAAGCCGAGTCAAGAGGAGTAGCAAGCAAAAATATTGGAAAAGTAATCAACAACAATAGAGTTCATGCCATCCCAAGTATAAACAACATCTCCATAATCTGATTTTAAGGAAGAAATAAAGTTGTGAGATCTTCGAGCTAGAAGAGATTTGTGGAAGAAATTTGTGTTTCGATCTCCTTCTTTGAGCCATTGAATTCTAGATTTTTGCTTCCATAAGATTTCTTCTCTTTTTTCCCATTCCTCTAACCGAGTTGTGAGTTTAATTTCATCTCGCACTTCTCTTCTCCGTGAGGCCATCTAAATGGATTTTCTTATTCAAATTTTCAAGATGAGCAATAACTTCATGTTTTTTTTTATGAACATCCCCAAACTCTTTCCAGCTCCAAGTCTTGATTTTGGATTTAATGTATTGCAGTCTTTTGGCAAAATAGAACATCTTAGTCCCATGCCTAGGTTTACCTTCCTTCAGACCTCGTATCTAAGCCACATTAATTGAAAACAAAAAGGAGAGAAACTCACATTGGTTTTCCACATTTCCACCATGATCGGCCAATTGAAACCAACATTATTAAGAGTCTTCACTTTAGGAATGTGACCATGGATTAAGAAATTTTTAGAGAGCAAAAACCTATCCAATCTCTCCATTATACAAGCTAAGCCTTGCCTTCTCGTTAGACCAAGTCATAAGGCCATTATTCAGTTGGATATCCACAAGATGGAGGTTTGCAATATATTCGCTCATGAGGTAAGTACTTTTGTCCAAATTTCTATTTCCCCCCTTTTCTCATCCAGAGAGAGGATGGTATTGAAATCTCCTCCGATCAAGATCCAAGCTTTAGGAAAATGAGAGATAATATGAGTAATATCCTTCCACTATCTTCTTTTTTCCTCCAAAGAAGTCGGGGCATAAATAGTAATGCAGAGCATAATCTGGTTGGAATGTCTACTTTGAATAGCTATAGCCAACAAACCCCAACTAGCCAACCATATGGTGAATAACTACCTCTTTTGGGTCCCAAAGACAAGCAATGCCACCCGAAGTCCCTTGGGAACTGAGGGAAACCACTTTTCCAGCTGGCCAAATTTTACCGGCAATTAAGTCCATATCCTCCATTGACATTTTTGTTTCTTGAAGGAAAACAAGATGTGGATGATTTATCTGAATCATTCTTCTAATTTCATTTTGTTTTGAAAGACTCCCTTTGAGTCCTCTAATATTCCAAGTGATGATCTTCATTAATACCAGGGCTAAAAATGTTGGGAAGGGCATTAATCTTACCTTCCTCTACAAGCTTTTCACCTTCTTTTACCATATGATATTGATTGGTCTTGCGACCTACTTTTTGATTAGAATCCATCTTCAATTTTTTTTTCCCTGTTTCTTGACTTATTCCAATTGAATCTGAGATGGCTTCTAACCTTGAAGAATGCTCATACACAACCAAAATTTTACTAGATGGTTCAATGGAGTCTATATTGGGACTAGCATTATTTGAAGTTTTGACATTTGAAATATTGTTTTTCTTGTGTAAATTTTCTCCTTTTTTTTCTCGTTGAAAACCTTTGATTTGTTGGTTTGTCTCTTGAGTTCTTTCCTTCATATTTAAATTGTGTTTCTAAGATTTCAGTTTCCATTATTTCCTCTTCCTCACTTGGGACATCATTTGTGGAAAGGATTTCAAACATATTAGCAAATGACTTTGATTGATCCTTCATTACTGGTTTTTTTTGAGTGTTCTTCTTCTTAGGTATTTGGAAACCTGCTGAGTTTATATCTTCTTTCTTTTGATCAGGAATTTTATTTGGGCAAGCACTGGCCAAATGACCATATTCATGGCAAATTCTACAATGAAAAGGAATGTTCTCATAGTCCACTACTTGCTCCCAAGTGTCTTCCCCAAATTGTAATGTGATATTTTTAGGTAGGGGTTTGTCAAAATCCATTAAAACACAAATTCGAGCATAAATAATATGTTCAAAATTTTGAGTACAATCAATAGTCATCATAAAAGTTCCTAAAGAGTTTCCAATTGAAGAAAAAATAGTAGGATTCCAAAATTCAATAGGGAGGCCAAAGAGTCTAACCCACACGGGAGCTATAGAAGGCATCTCTTCTTCGGCTTTAAATTTAGTATGCCAGGGCTTCATGAAAAGCCCCACCCTTCCCAAAAACCAAGGACCCCCTTGAAAAGTTTTCTCTCTATCTTCATTATTAGCAAATAAAACAAGAAAATAACCATTTGGATAAATAGAGATTTGTAACTCACCTTTAGTTTTCCAGCTTTTTGCAGCCCGGACTTTGAAAGCAGATAGACTCGGACGAAAACCCACGAACCGACAAATTAGTCCTCTTTTTTCCAAATCTTCAATGCCAGTCCGAATGTTACCCATATCAAGCTTAACAATAGGAGTTCCATCAGCTTGCTTTAAGACATCCCGACTCCGTTTTCCCGGGATCAATCTTAGGCATTCTTAGAGGTTTATGAGAAGCCCTAGTATTGATATTAGCATTGGGCTGAGGCTGTCCACCATGAAGGGCATCCCTAAAATTCATTTTTGGGACCGAGTCTTCAAAATTCTTACCCTTGATAGGGGTTTTCATAGTAGAATTATTTTGTGGGTGCACCTTAGCACCAGATTCACTTGAGATATGAGCCATTTTTTGATCAACTGCTTGAAACTTATTTCGTGGTCTCTTTAATCCTTGCCCTAGACGCCGTGGAAAGGTATGGTTTTCACTTTTCTTTTGTGCAACAAATTGGAAGCCGTTGTCACTCAAGTTCACGAGTATGATCTCGTTGAAAGACAAATTTCTAACCCATCTTGTATCCCCTACAACATTTCTTGCTAAAATATTGAGCATAAACCACAAAAATATTGGCCTCTAGGGCCCGAAGGCCCTAAAAACCAACCTCTCGGAGCCGCTTGCACTCAACCCGGATGAAACCCTCGCATAGCCGCTTGCCAAATATATCGTTCACACATAGGGATGCGCTAGGATCTGTGTTGCTCCAAATGATATGAAAATTGGTGGAGACGTTCTAGGGTTTTTCAGGCATCTACCCTCAAAATTTTAGCTCAATCCGAGTTCGGATGAGTGAGATATGGCCGAAACGAGTTCGGTAGTTTGGGCAGTCCTGCGAAAAATGTCTCTCTTACATGTTTCTTATTTACAATAAAACTTGGCATAATTTTCCATGCTAGCTATTTTACATGTTGCTCATTCATAAAAACTAGCAATGTCTAGACCAAAGTGACCCAAACTTATGTTTCTCCTATCTCTTTTTTCTAGAATATATGACTGGGTGTTAGTGAAAAGTTATAGGTTCTTCACTCTAATATGTAATAAGACCTAAAGTTTATATATTTCACTACATTAAACTCAACATAGAGAACTCATATTCTATGTGTCTCTTCTGTCATATCCTCTAGGTATTCTGGATGCTCTTCAATCATCACTTGAATGTATTTTCTATCATTTTCATCTAAAGAAATATTTTCTCTTCAATCCTCTATATGTGGTATAGGTTGGTCTTCTCCACATAGATTCAAACACTCCTTCTCTTGTAAGGAATTACCATGTGTGCATATTCTAGAGATAGATACACTCCAAGCTTTGTTGTAAACTCCTTTGATAAGAACAATCCAAATAGATGAATAATATCCACCACTATCACCTCTTGGATTATTGAGACACCCAAAATCTTCAACACTATCATAATGTCCTTTATTGCTCCCACTATTTGGATTGGGGTCCCATCTAGCTACAATAAACCCAAACTAGTCTAGATGTATTCCATATACATTGTGTTACAAATAGCCTTGGTCATGATTATTGTGGTATATCTAGAATCCACTATGCAAGTAAACAATCTATCCTTCCATACACAAAGACAATATATATTACCCATATCAAGAGCTTCATAGTCTTGTGATGATGGTATCTATTTGTTAAATACCTAGGTATTTGATTATTTATCTTTCCTAGGTTAGTTTTTATTTAACTTTACTAATAAACCTACACGCGAGTCTTATACTCACGTCAGTCTCGCTTGTTAGACATTAGCGGGAATTATTGTTAGTAGGCTAGATTTATTGTTGGCATCTTCCTCCCTATTTTAGTTCATATGCGCTTTGTGTGATATGTACGTGATTTGGGGGCAGAATTATCGGTTTATTGGCGAGTTGTGCCTTATATAAACCTTAGTCTTGATTAAATATAGTAGATTTATTTTAATCCTATTCATACCCATTTCATTGGTTTCAGAGCACCGATTTGGGCTCGATTAGCGATTGAGAATTTATTGAAATCTCTTCACTCCATTTAGCAGGTCCATTTGGCCAAAAAGTATCAAATTTCCACATTTTTTTTATTTGTCAAATTTGTTGGAATGCCTAGCTTTTTGTTGGGCCCTAAAATTTGTTTCAACCAATTTTTTACCGCAATCAGTCAATTCAATTCTAGGTGGCTAACCCACCTTCGCCTCGTAGTAGGTGGTAAGTTTCACCTCCTTCAGTTTGAAGGAGGTGAAGGGTTTAGCATCCAGCGTCTACACTAGCCATTAAGGTCTTAGTGGGAAGTAACGGGCATCTGGTGATCAAAGGCGAGTGAAAGAACTAGCCAAAGGGTAAATCAACGATGATGCGATGAACCGGTTGAAGGACGATAAGTGGTAAAAGAATATTGGAGACCAAGGGGTAGATGACAAAGCGATGAGTAGGTTTGACCACCAACAGGTGATTTGAGTGTAATAGTGAGCGTGTTTATGTTTAAAAAAATCTAACTATCATCCATAGCCCAAATATGGGATGTTGGTGAAGTACTATCAATCCCTATGCAATTCTGAGGCCAACAGCGATCACCTCCTGCTCTGTCGATCGATCACCCGGGGTATCCACTAATTACAGCCGCATCAAATTTTACACTGCATTGATCTCTAGAGACGTTCAAAAGGTGGATATCTGGTACCCCCTCCCAGTCTCCTTTGATGATTCCTCACAACCTCCCATAGTTGTTTCTGCATTTAGGACCTGTCATCAACAATTAGACATTGTAGCAGGTGGATTGACTTATTGCAGCATGTTGACGTTACTAGGATAGCAAATTGTGTATTCTATTTCCTCTTCCATGCAAAGAATCCTACATATGTCATCGATCAACGTAGCCTCCACCAGTCCATCGACTGCATTGCAGGAGGTGTTGAAGTTGCTTACGCAGGCATCACTTAGGGAAATTCAGCGATCGCAAAAATAAAAAACCATCAAACAATCCTGGTGAGGTGAAAATTTTAAACTTTTCTAAGGTTTGACTGTTTCCCAATCGATTTTTGCCATGTTTCCTATTTGTTGACGAGTTTGGTTGTGTTCGGTTTGCTGCACTCAAAATCCTACATTTGTGGGAAGGATTTTCTGTTGCGATTTAAAGGGGTGAAGGCCCACAACTTGTTTCAACCACCATGCGGTGGTCAGGGATACTGCGTGATGACCGTTGTTACACCAATTATTGGTGGTCCCATTTGTCGCTTGTACCCTGCCTGCGTGCAGTACTCACAAACTACGATGACAGAAGATACGATACCTTTTATAAAGGTGTTTCTTATAACTAAATTAAATTAAATTTCTTTTAATTATAATTGAAAAACATACCTTTTATAAAGGTATTTATTTTAATTAAATTAAATTTAATTTATTTAAAATTAAATTTGAAATCAATTAATTTAATTTGATTTCGAATGTTTAAAATAAAAATTCAAGTGCATTCTTGCACTTCATTGTAAAAGCCTATAGGTCTCAAAATTTTGCAAACCTTTTCATCCAAAATTGGGAATTTTGAAAATTACCTACGAGGTGATCATTGTAAAAAGCAAGCTGATTTTGCTTTAAGTGCTTGAAAATCATAGCACAAATTTCCTAAGAGGTAAATTTTAAAAAGTCTTTTTAGACGTCATTGTAAGTGTTAAAATACACTCTTGTAATTGCCCTATGAGGTAAATTTTTGTAACTCTTTTTGAGAAGAGATTTTGTAGCCCTCCTGGCTTACACCAAAGGTCAGATGGCTACTGATTTGGCAAAGCAAGTGGCCACCATAGCTGATGTAGTCAGCCTCTTGGCTGACAAGGTTCAAAACATGACTGGACCGAGTTCACCTCGTCCAACTTATGAACCTCGACCTCATATCAAATGTGAGGTTAAAATCTATAATGGCTCTCGGGATCCAGATGTTCTCAATAGCTGGATTCTCAACATGGATACATGGTTTGACTATAGAAAAATTAAAAAAGATGACCAAGTTGCTTTTGCAAAACTAAAACTTTTTGGTATTGCTAAATTTTTGGTACAAGATCGTCAAAGCACTTAGGATCCCATAGACACTTGGGATGAATTGGTCATGGCATTGAAGGATACATTCTATCCTTCTAATTTTACTGAGGATTTGGATTTCCAATGGCTTCATCTGAGGCAAGGACACAACATGAGTGTTCAGGATTACATTGGAAAATTCAATAAACCGAGGATTCTCAATAGCATGCTTGATCCAACTCCTAAGCTTGTCAATAATTTTAAGAGTGGTTTGCAAGATCAACTCTTTTGAGAGTTGAAATATACACCTTGTGCCACTTTAAATGAGGTATATAATAAGGCACAACTAGAGGAAGAGAAACTTGCTATGAAGTCAGGGGCCTCATCCAAGGCACCCAAACTAGGACCACCACAACAGCAGCAGTCCGACAAAGCTTCAACAAATTCTTCTTCTTCTACTACTTCTCCTTCTTCTTCTTCCCCTTATTATAATGGAAAAAAAATTATAATCATTGTAAGAAACGAGGACACATTGAAGTTGATTGCTTCAGAAAGAAGAGAAATTTGATTGCACAACCTCATTATGAGGCACCACAATATGGGCCCATTAATTGTGTAGGAGAAGATACAGTGTATCCAGAACTTCAAGGGAAACTAAACCAAGTGACCCTCCTGCATCGACAAAAACATAGAGAGAGTTTGTTCTTCACACGAGCACATCTTCTTCCCAACTTTTTTGTGAGTTGCATCTTTGACAATGGCTCCACGACCAATATCATCTCTCAATATGTGGTTTATTGTCTCAAATTTCCAGTCGAACCCCATCCTTCTCCATATTCACTTGGTTGGAAGGATGAGGGCACTACTTCAGCAATCACAAAATGTTGTACTTTATCATTTGCCCTTGGTCCATGCTATGTGGATCGAGTCACCTGTGACATGACACCCATGGAATTCTATGGAATGATTCTAGGCCAGTCTTATCAATATGATAAACGATCTTCCTATGATGCTTACCATAAAATATATTCTTTGCATCATCAGAGTAAGAGCTTTCTTATACATAATCTTCCACATACAAAATTCTTGGAATATTTACCAAGGATTTCTTTAGTTTCATGGCCTAAGGACATGCGTCCTTCTGTTCCTAAGGAGGTTCTTCCTCCTCCAGCATCAGTGCCTCCTCCTGTTGCTCCTACTGCTCTTCCTATTGTTCCTCGTCGAGTACTGCAATGACCTCTTTTTATGTTGTTTCCTCCAATTTTAGATGTTCAGTAGCCTTTGTAGATCCAACAACATGTCCTTACTCCTTATCCCCTAGTTTCATTTGGCAAGGGAGTTCTCTCACTGTTGTGTCTATACATTAACATTCTATGGCTTCCAGGATGTTATTTCGCCCGGTTATGAGCCTTCATTGCAGCATTTGGTGAGTTTAGATTCCACTCCTATTGTAAAAGTATTGGAGTCTAATGCTTCTTGAGTGGGGAGGTATGATGAGGGAATCTATTTGTTAAATACCTAGGCATTTGATTATTTGTCTTTCCTAGGTTAGATTTTAATTAACTTTGCTAATAAACCTACATGCGAGTCTTATACTCACGTCAATCTCACTTGTTAAACATTAGAAAAAATTATTGTTAGTAGGTTAGATTTATTGTTGGCATCTTCCTCCCTATTTTAGTTCATACGCGCTTTGTGCAAGATGTACGTGATTTAGAGGCAAAATTATCGATTTATTGGTGAGTTGTGCCTATATAAACCTTAGTCTTGATTAAATATAGTAGCTTGATTTTAATTCTATTGAGGCCCATTTCATCTTGTGTCAAGTTGAGGTTTAGGTAGTTGAGTCCACCTAATGATGAGCTTTTTAGGGCCACTTTTAATAGATCAATATGTTTAAGAATTATGAGAGCATAATACAAGTTGATTATTTATGAAGTCTCTTTAGTTCTTGTGTTGTACCCTCCTTTCCTTTTGGGATGGCTCCCCAAACCTTCTTTGGTACTACTACATGGCTTCGTCCCTTTGATTTGTGGTATTATAAGGGTATCATATTTTCCTTAGGTATTCTTCTTGATTAGATTTTGGTATGTTTTGCCTTGGTTTCTCTTTGGGTTGATATTTAGGCTACTCATTTTTCTACTCCTTTTGAGGTTGAGAGGATACTTCTATACCATTAGTCTTTTGAGGATTTGATAGGAGAGGTTTTTTCCTATATCTAGTAAATTTATGGTCTAGATCATAATTTGAAGGCCCTTCAACCATACGATTCAATTCTAGATTTTTAAGCATACCCATAATCCCTTTTGATTACATTTCTAATTTTTAGGATGTAGCCATAGGTGTTAGCATTGTGAGTATCATTTCCAGCTAGACACCAATAATCTTATTGGGTAGTGGATGTCTCATCCTCTTTACTTCTAAAAATAGTAATTTTATTTATGGTAGCATTGCTAGTTAAAGTCCCTTGGTATTTTGTGATGTAGGGGTATCTTATTTGTTGTTAACCTTCAAACCTCCTTTTAAAAATTTATCCCTCCAACATAGTGAGCTTATTTATTAGATTATTGACCATGGTTTTAAGCTCCTACATTTTTGTTTATTCTTTGGGATCCACAGTAGGTAACAATAGCATTATGGTATTTGAAAGGGTAGGTTGAGGATATGAATTTGATGCAAGCAAGGTGGCTAGTGGATGGGATGACAAAGTTGGAAGTGACACTTATTGGATTTGTTAAGCAATATTAAATAAATATGGCATTATAATTTTTAGATGGAGAGTTCCAACTAAGATGAATACATTGTTTTCTACAATAAAAACTTGAAATATCTAAGGAAATCTCATTTCATTATACCGTAATATTTGTAGGCTTAATTCTAGACCAAAATATTAGAGGTAATAGATGTATTCTTGGGCATGATATGACCTTATATCTTGAGGGGTATTTCTCTAGGTCTTATTGAATTGGATGTTAAAATCCATGATGTTCTTTTGTGGATGCCTTTGTATGGAGGTAAATTGAGTAAGAAGTGAAAAATATTCTCATAGATCATTAAATTCTAAGATAAAAGGATTAGCTAAATCATCACAAGTGTTGATACTACCTTCCTCCAAAGAGTGGTACTAGGCAAACACCTTGCCTTTGAAAGATAAATATAGTAACCTCACCATTACATCTTAATTATTATATTATGCATAGTAGCTATAACGACTATATCTTAGTAATGTTCATAGGTAATCTTTTCATTACCATCATAGGAGGACAAAGCTCTTAGTGCAAATTGAGGAATGTCATAGATATTTGGGAGATTGATAGGTCTAACACTTCTAGCCTAGGTGTATACTTTTGGTCATGTTTCTAGGAAGAGATCTAGTATCTAGTTGTGGAGATATGACCTGCAAAGGAGTGGGGATTTATATGAAAGCAGTTTGGATAGGTGAAAGAGATTTACCTTTCCTAGATTTTCTAAAGACTAAGAGCTTAGAAAATTGTAGGGGTTATTTTAGCTTCTTGGACTTTGATCTTATAATCATGTGATTCTAGGGCTACATCCTTTAGTGTATTTGGTCATATCTAGTTCTTTTAATAGTGGATTCACTAGGTAACTGAATATTCTACCTACTTTTGATACCAACATATTCACCATAATATTGATCATTCAAATATGCAAGCATGTCAAATACTCTTGTGTACGTGGTGCTTATAGCTTCTGATTAGAAAATTGTTGTGTTTTCATCCCACCAGTTATTCATCTACATGATATCTTCATGAAATATTTTGTGAGACAAATTATGGAATTTAGTCCCATCGGGCATGCAAAAAACTCCTGATGGTTCAAATATACCTAGTTATGAATTTTTAACCTAGACTAAAGTCAATATTGACTGGCTTAGAATTTCTTCTAAGCCAACCTCCAAAGGTCAGCTCCTTATGAAATTGTTTTTGTGGAAGACTAAATAGAGAAAAGGGAAAGGGATGAGAGAGAAAAGGGTAAGAGAGATTGATTTGAGTGTAGCCAAAGCTCATATAACAAAATTATTTTAAGCTAAATGAGCATCAACTAATTGGTATAAGGAAATATTAATAGAATATGATTAATGCTATGTAGAAAATACATTTAACTTAAATGTTACAACATTTAGCATTCCAAGAGCTCTAACCAAAGAATTTTGAATAGTTTAAGCCTAATAGATATACCAAAGGAATACCAAACAATATTAAACCTAATAGAAAGACTTTGGTTAAAGCAAACAAGAAATTCCAAAAGTGTAAATATTGTGTTATGATATTTGCAAACATAATTAAGGTAAGTCACAATTCTTGATTGCATTCCAAAGTAGCATAAACATACAACTTACCACAAGGAAACACTAAATCATCTGAATATTTACAATGAAGGGTATTCTCCTATTTATAATTTTTTCTAGGCTAATATAGAGCTAACTACTATGTAAAATTATGAGCAAAAATGGATTTACATAATTTGGGATGAGTTGGCACCACTTGGGATTTGGTGCATATCTTTTGTCAAGCTTCAAGTCATGATGAATATGGGATCTTGAATTATGCTTCATTGAGGTGTCTATCACTTTTCTATTCTAACAACTACCACATGGTCAAACTACTCATTTTTAGGGTATTGAGTGCTTTTTAGGTTGAGGAATTCTAAATTCAAATGCTACAACTACATTTGTTGCCTTTTGGATTGCTTCTTTTACTTGGCAAAATTATTTTCACCATGCCAAAACCTTTCAAAGTTAGGCTAATGTCATCACTTGAAAGTTTTGGCATGCAACCCTCCAGAATTAGACATTATTAGCTTTGAAAACTTCTCATATTTCTAAATATTTTGAACTAGTTTCTAATATCATTGAATAAAATACCTAACTTGCCTCCCTTGTAGGTCTAGTACTAAGCTAGTCCAAATAAATGCTTTCAACTAGGAGTAGGAAAACCTTAAGAAAATTTTAAGACTAGAATTATTTTCTTTAGCCCCTAGAATAATATACTTGAAATAATTATGACTCTGGATATATATTATTTGAGCTTTAAATATTACCCAAAGTTTTAATTTTTATTAATCATTTTTTTTATGCCAGTTTACTCCTTGTCTACTTTCTAATGCTTTGGGGATTACTGGACTTCATTTGATGAATGCATCTAAGATATTCTCTTTGTATGGTTTTATTTCTTCTATTTTTACTATAAGTGTTTGAAGTGACCTTCATATGGACTAGCAAGATTAGATAATCTAACTAAGACCTTGTTTGAACACATTGTTCCCTTTTTTTTCTTCCTCCATTATTTCTAGGTTTTACTTCCCTAGGATCTTGTTGGTGCTATTTTATAACTACATAAGGGTATATAGTGTATTAAAAACCTAATTACTATAGAGGATGACTCAAATTTTAAACCCACCTATATGGTTGAGGGGTAGGTCCAAAATCATTGAGTGGATTGAAACCTTACTAACAATGAATCCCTTTTAGCTATCATTGGAAAGGCTATAGGTCATTATATTTTTTGTCTCGTGGGTTAGCATAGCCTTGTGGCATAGGGAGATTTACATTTTCTAGTAAATTTTATTAACATCATCTACTTGATAGATTGAAGAAGCTATAAAACCTACGGATTAGATTTTTAATTGAAAATAATTCAAAATATAAACAATATCAAGGTGGTTGACAATCCGTTCAACCAGTTTAATAACTACCCCAACCATCTGCTTGATGAAGAGGATAAATAATGTAATAAAATATGCCTATTCTAACATCCTCCCTTATTACATTATTGGCAAATACAAAGAGCATTGCAAAACAATTCAAATTTGACACATGCATGTGCCTTGGTGAAATATCTACAACTTTTTCATTAGTGGGAAGGTACTGGAACTATATGTGGTGCTTTGGAACTTCATATCAAATAAAATTACATTGAGTGTCAATGTGTTTGGTATGCTCATGAAATATTGGATTCTTGACAATATTCAAAACACCTTTATTGTTGTAAAACAAATGAAGTGGAAGATTCTTTGGAAGATCCATGTTTGTAAGAATGTGACTTAACCACATTATCTCATAGACTACTCCACTTGTTGCACAATATTCTACCTCTATAGAAGATAAAGCAACCACCTAATGCTTCTTACTATGCCAAGACACATGTCTAGATCCAAGATGGAAAATGTATCCAAAAGTCGACTTGCAATCATCAATGGATCTGGTATAGTCAGAGTTTGTGTATCTTTGTAAGAAGAACTTGTGATTTTTCTTGTACTCTAGGCCATAGTCTATACTACCATAGACATAATGAAGAACTCTCTTTACTGCTTTCCAATGACTCACCTTAGGTTCCTGCATGAACCTTGAAAGATAACCCACAAAAAAACTGAGATCTGGCTTGGTATTTATTAGATATATGAGACTCCTAATCAACTGGTGATAGATAGTACCATCTACCTATGGTGATTTATCATATCATGATAACTTAAGTCTTGGCTCCATTGGACTTTCTTTATACTTATAGGTAGTCATCCGATATTTATCGACTAGTGTCTTAGCATACTTATTTTGTGTTACTTTGATATAATTATTTTTTTGAGTCACTTCCAAACCAAGAAAATAGTGAAGAAGTCCTAGATCTATCATTTCAAAATATTCTTTCAAATCATATTTCACTACATCAATCATGTTATCTGAACTGCCTGTTATGATCACATCATCCACATATAGTACCAAAATCACTATGTTAGAACCATTGTTATTGATATAGATATTTGCATCTAAAGGACTTCTTTTGAATCCATGCTACACTAGGTGACTATCTATTTTGATGTACCAAGCTCGTGGAGCTTGTTTTAGCCCATACAAGGATTTTACCAACTTGCAAAATTTTGGTTCTTTCATTTAAACCACAAATCCTTCTAGTTTGGTTCATGTAAACTTCTTCTTGTAGGTCACCACTCAAGAAAGCACTTTTGACATCCATTTGATGTAAATTCCACCCAAACTGAGCTACCATGTCACAAAGTACCTCGAATGGTAGTCATATTTGTAGTATGGGCAAAATTCTCTTCATAATCTATGCCTTATTTCTGAGCATAGCCCTTTACAACAAGATAGGCCTTATGCTTATCAATAGTGCCATCTGCCTGATACTTCACTTTGAACACCCATTTGCAGCCAATGGGATTCTTTCCTAAAGGCATATTAACTAGCTTCCATGTATGATTTTTCATTAGAGATGTATGTTCTTATTCCATAGAAGCCTTCCACTAAGGTTCACTAAGTGCATCTTGAACTTTTGTGGGTTTATTTTCATCCAATGCTGACATATAAACTCATTCATTATCCATATATTTTTCTCTATCTTCCTCTGTATCTACAGATAGTTCATCAAACTATTCGTAAAGCTCATCAACCTCTGAAGTGGATGCCTCTACTCTCATATGTTAAGTCATACTATGAGTACAAATCAATATAGAGTGAGATCTGGAAGTGAATTCAAATTTGAATCTCTCAATGTGCTTGTATACCATTTTGGAACCTTTTTATGTGGGGGTGGAACCTATTTCTTAGGCTCCTCTTCCTCTAGATATACAACTATAAATATGTTATCTGATGTGAAAGCTTCATCAAATACCACATCTCAAATTGTGTGTGTTTTCTTGGTCATAGGATCTATCAACTAATATCCCTTTGAATGCTCATCGTAACCAAGAAAAATGCGTTGCAGGGTTTTCTCATCTAACTTCTTTCTCTTCTTTTTTTGTATGTGCATGAATGCCTTACATACAAAAAATATTAGATGAGAAATAGATGGTTTCTTACCACTCCATGTTTCTTATGGAGTCTTGCCCTGTAGATCTCTTGTGGATTCTCTATTCAGGAGGTATGATGTTGTATTCACTACTTCTACCCAATACTCATGCTCAAGATGTGCCCCCTTAAGCATACATAGAACCATTTATACAATGGAACAATTCATCATTTAAGCAACTCCATTTTGCTATGGAGCATAGGTTGTGGTCAGATGTCTCTTAATCCCATGTTCATTTATAAATGATGAAAATTCCTTAGAGGTATATTCCCCCTTCAATCTGAGCATAGGTTTTTGATGGAACATCTTGACTCCTTCTCAACAAGCTTATTGAACTGATGAAAGTACAAAAATGCCTCTGAATTTAATTAAATAAAGAAAACCCACATCTTCTGTGAGTAATAATCAACAAACAATTGAAAATACCTCTTTCCACCATAGTTTTTTGGTATAGGACCGCATAGATTGGTGTGTACCAACTCCAAATATTTCTTAGCTCTTCAAGATCTAACCTCAAACGGTACCCAATGTTGCTTCCCTGCTAAGCAATCTGAGCGTACTGGAAATATAGATGAAAGGTTGGGAAGGCCTTCCACCATATCATATTTTCTTAACTCAAGAAAATATCCTGAACTCATATGCCCATATCTCTTGTACCAAATATAAGTAGCCTCTTTTTTTATCGCTACCATGTAAACATGAGGCATGGATACGACATCTAAGATGAACATGCCATGATTATATGATCCTATTGCTACATGCTTTCCCTTGCTGGTGATGAAACATATCTTTCTACCCTCCTCAACATGAAAAACAACATTCATGTCTCTATCCAAGATCTGAGGGATGAACAACAAATTGTGCCCAATTCAAGAACATAAAGTACCTTCTCAATCTGACATTTTCCATCTAGAAGAGTGCCAAAAACATCTCCTTCACCTTGGACTTGGTAGGTCTGATTGTCAATAATTTTCACTGGCTTACCTTCCTTTGCCTCAAATATCTCAAACCAAGATCTATCTCCAGTCATGTGTTTACTGGCACTGGAATTAATATACCACATTGCATATTTCTACTAAGAAGATGTGTGAGTCATAATCACCTTGTGTGCTTGCTCAAGATCTGAGTTTGAGTCTGATTTGGCATAAGAAACATTATCCTTGGGTTTCTTATTCTTATTCTATGGTTTGTATTTCCCTTTGCCCTTATTCTTGTGATCTTGGTCATTCTATTGTTTATTATTAAACCAAAACCTATTGGTGTCATGGTTATTCATATCATAGATTTTGCAATATTGTTTATCTTTCTGTTGATGTTGTTTCCATTTTCCTTTTGATGTTGTTTGCCTTATTTATTATCCTTGTTTGGTGTAGAGGGCATTATATGGCTCTTCATATTTTTGAAACTTATTAGATTCCTTAGTTTAAATTAAATTCACCAATTCCATAAAGGTAACTTATCTACCAGACACATTGAGAGAGGTAATCAACATCTTGTAGGATTCTAGCAAAGAACTCAATATGACTGAGGTCAAGAGAGTATCTTCTACTGACTCTACCATAACATTAAATTTGGCTTTCAATTTACCACTCTACATAGGAATAGGTCAATTGTCTCACCAGATTTCATACTGAGTATATGTAGTTGAGTTTGAAGGTTTAGAATAGTGGACTGATTCTTTCCTTCATAAATGGTAATCAAATCATCCCAAGCTTCCTTACCAGATTTGGCATCATAGATATGAGGTTGGACCTCATCTGTAGTATAAAGTAGAATAAACATGAGAAATCTTCTATTCTTATTATCAAAGGCCTCTTGATATACCCCTACTATTTTAGGACATTTTGTAGTGCTAGTCACTACATCCCAAAAATATTCAACCTGAAGGATAGCTTGCATCTTTGTCTTCCATGGTACAAAGTTAGAACTCTTTAGCAACTATGAATCTGATATATATTTATGAACAATGGCCATTGTGAAGGTTCCTTATAACACCAAATGGTCTCCCTTTCTTTATACTTGCAAGAGTACATGAAAGGGAATTCAATAATATTGATGGCACCTACCTCAAAACTCTTTGAAAGAAGGTTGATGAGTTGGATGAGTTTAATCTAAACAATCAGAAAGAATTAGGGTATTCAATGGAGTGAATATCAAAACTAGTTTACCTTATTTCTCTCCAATGATTGATCGATAACAATAGCTCAAACATCGTTGTTGCAACTATATTAGGTGTTATATATAATAGTCTAAGCACGAAAACATCACCTGTAAGTGTGGACTAGAGGTATCGTATATACCAAATGTTGTTGTGCAATAAATTGCACAAATATATGTAAAATTTGGGGTATTTTCTTTGCTTTGTATATTTTACTTTATGATTGAAATGCAAGAATACAGGAAATTTACATGCAAAATACAATCACAAGTGCCCACAAATTTAATCACTTTAGGTATCAGTTTCCACCAAAAATGTACCTATTGCAATGTCAATTTTGTTACAATGAAGATATTTAATTCCAAAAATTCTTTTCAAAACAACAATTTTTATTCCCCCCTTTGTCTTAGAATTTTGCAAAAGAAAATGCTTTTGATCCCCACCTTTCAAGTGCCAAAAAAATACTTATCCCTCAAAAAAATATTTGAAAGGAATAAACAAATTATTTAAAAATAATACCTCTTAAATAGCTCCTCTGCTTGCTTTGGTAGAAAAAAAATTACTTCTTTGTCAAAAAATGAAAATTTAAACTCAAGTCCTCTCATATTTCTTAGATCTAGGTGGTAATTTTTCTTAAAATTCATCCTTTCGACATTTTTTCCAGTGTAGTGATATTTCACTACAAGTATACCTTTCATTATTTATGTGAAGGATCCTATTCTATTTTTCTCTTCAACTCCTCAAAATTTCCCCAATGCTCTCATATCTTTTCACCAATAATTGGCCATACTGGTTGTTGTAGACAACAAAAGTTCTAGGAGAGAGTCTATAGATAGATTGTGAGGCTTTACTATCAAAATGGGCTACTTCTATCTTGAACAACATTCTTGCACTTTTGATAGGTATCCAAGAATTATTTCACATGTTCTATATTTGTTATAGTTGTGATGGTGATAATGGTTGTGCTAATAACAATATAACTCTTCTATTTTAGCAAATGTAGCAAATAAAAAATATTCAGAGTATAGGACACTATGTGGGAGATTAAACACTTAGTCAAATAAGAAAAATTAATAATCCAACATATAAAGATTCTAGGACATAAAAACTAAATGCATGGTCACGTCAACTTGAATTCACACAATCTGAAGTAAATTTTATTTATTAAGAGTAATTTATGGTAAGAAATCATGTATAATATCTACACTAAATCCTACCATGACATAGACATTAAATGCAAAGTGGAGCGATTACCAAAAGTTATAAACATAGATGAGTGACATGTTATCATGTTGTCCAAATGGAAAACTCAAATCTGCTATGATTCCCTATACACTCATGACACAAAAACAAAAATAAATAAATGTCTAGTCAGATAGAAGTCTCAAATTATTTTATATCCATAAGAATAAAATATGGATGAATCAATATTCTAGTCGAGCATGTGTGTAATACTTAATCTTTTGTGCCTCCATACATGCATGACTAAAAAAATTCAAAATTACTTTGGGCATATTTTATTAAAAAATTGAAGTAATGAAACATAAAACAAAAACCGTAAAATATATTATAAAAAATAAAGGGTAAGGTGGATCCCATTAAAAAGTTTTTATAATGGGTTTAATATAATAACAATACCTAAAGCCAACTCATGTCCTACCATTTATGATGGACACATTGCTTAACAAGGCATGCCCAATATGACAGAAGGAGAAGAAAGAGAAATATCTAGAAAATATAGGCTATATACATATTCTTTCTTACCCTCGGGGAGGAAGATTCCATGGAAATTAAAGTCACCATGTCATCAGTACAATAGGGTTAAACACTATAGTATCCAGTCATGTGTATTGTTTAGCAATGCATGCTTACCACTATAGTGAGACACCAAGATGATAGAAGTGATCAAAGATGGGCTAGATACATATTATAATACACCCCAAAGGAGGGATATCTCATGGAATGGAAATTCACCATGCCCATTCTATAATGGGATTTTCCATTGTAATATTTGATTAAGAACACTATTCAACAAGGCACACTTACCACCATAGTGAGAAACCAAAACAATTGATTGATTGAAAATTTTTTATGGTATTTCTATTACATGAAAATTTAAAGGAATGTTGTCTAGGTGTTTCGACCATATATAATATATAAAATTTCATGGGTTGAACTAATAAAGTCACTTTATATATTGATATAGGAAATACGTTAAAAACATCATAGTAACTCTTATTGACAAGAGTGACACCATGACAAATAAAGGAAAATAAAGTGCAAAAAAAATTAACAACAATGAATGCTAATAAAAATGCACAAAAAATGCCAACCAATGAAAGGATAAAGTATTAAAAGCAAAATAAATGTGAAAATAAACCAAAACTAGAAAAAAATAAGCTAAACAACTAGAACAACTAGGATCATTACTTTAAGGGGTGGTCATATTCAAGCAAGAGAAAACCACTCAAAACACAATATGAAAAGCCAAAACTAGTATAAAAATATTGTTTGTTTGATTCATGTAAATTTCACCAAAATGTTTGCAATAGAAAGAGGATATCTCATACAATTAGTCAAATTAAAACAAGATAAACCAATATGATTAAACTAAGACAATATAATAATAAATTAATTGTAAATAGCCTAAAACAATCTCAATCCAAGCATAAACAAAGTTGGAGCATTCTATAGCCAATAACAATAAGGCTATCCAAAAAATGTAAGAACTAGGGTTAATCCTAATGTAGTAAAATAATTACTTGGAACCTATAGAATTAATTATCATATTATTCAAAGTATAAACATGATAAAGAGATCATTCCTACCCTATCCTACTTGCAACATCACCATAGTAAATAAGGAGAGATTAAACCTAGGATGTTTATAGAGGGTTGTCATGTCTTATATATTGGTACTCGAATGGAAATCAAAGACCTTTGGCTATAAATATTGGTAGAGTGTATCGTCCTCCTCCATGGAATGCAATAAATAAATATTTTATGGCTTTGGCTATACCTATAAGGAATAGAGATATATAGAGAGAGACAGGGAGGAAGGGAGGGAGGTGCATGATGTGGTAGCAATAGTCTACATAAGAGATTGAAAATAGAGTTAGCAAGAGCATACAAATTTTTGTAATAATTTACTGAATTTATGGTGAGAAAATAAGGATTATAAAGGGGTAGTTATATCTAATAAATCTTCCTTTGGAGTCGATGATTTATTTCTTTCATTTTTGGGTCATAAAATTATAACCATTGTTCCAAACATGTCATTCAAACCCTAGGTGTAAAACATGCTAGAATTATGATTGTAAATAAAACACTCTAAAATTAATAAAATGACCAATATAACTACTTAAAGTGGTGGTTTCAACACCATTTATTTTAGGACATGTGCTAGATGCACATAAAAATATCCCTTAATCGTTTATCTATCCTTAATTGTAGGTTTTGAGAAATTTAGAATAAAAAAATGTGAAGAAAAGGTGGAAATTGAAAGTGATGGTGGGTGAAATAAGAGAACCAAAACCATTTTCCAACATGTCTCATTGTAATCCTACATGAAGACTAACAAAGTTATTCCAACCATACCTCATATGTAGAAAGACTAGACTCTCCAACACTTGTAAAGTCAACTATTAGTGCTCCTTTTATAAATACAACTTCCTACCTTAGGTACATAGATGACATCATGAAACCTAAGCATACCATATGAATTAAATTGATAGCCCTCATAATTGTTACCTTACATATTTTAATTTATATAATCTTTTGGAAGCTACTACACTCATACATTATTGGCCAATTTTCCCTTGATTTTTTCTTTTAGATCCATTGAAGCAATGATCATGGAACAAGGATATTTTATTTGGATAAGGGGATTGACTATTCTATTCTCTTTTCCTTTAATATATACTACCTTTACATAATATCCACATTAGCATTTCATTCACAACATAGTTGAGCATTGATTTTAGTTGAGTAAACAAATACCTTAAGTTCTAATTGTTTGTGTGGATCTTAAATTGTTAGCCCAATTTATAGTGCCTCCACATGTTGAGAGCATGCACTATAGCTTCTAGATCTAAGTCATACATAGGATAATTCATTTCATGCATCATGGGCTTCCAAGATTCATATGTAATTACCTTTCCTTACTATATTAAAACTACTCTTAATAATTTGATGAGAGCATTTGTGTATACCAAATAAGGTCTATTACAATTAGGTACAACTAGGATTAATACACAAGTCAATAAGCACTTTAGCTCTTAAAAAGAAACCATACACTTAGTCTATACAAACCTCTTCCCTTTATATTTTAAAGAGTTAATAGGATTTATGATTTGTAAAAATATATACAAACCATAAGTAATACCCTAAAAGATCCATAAATATTATCACCTTAGTAACATTACTTAGTGTAGGCCATTCCATTATTGCTCTAATTTTATCTAGGTCTATTGTGTTGGAAATATTAAGCATATTGAGTTGTCATTGATGTCAAAGGTGTATAGTCATTGATGTCAAAAGTTCATAAGGCAGGAATATTCTTCAAGGATGGAAATATTATAAGGATGGAAATATTATAAGGATGGACAATATCCTTAAGTTCAAAGAGAATAGCATTTATCCAAGGCAAGCATGAAGCAAAGCAAAGATAATATTCAGCAAAGGGTTATAATATTTAAATTTAAATTTAAATATTATAAAGAAAGAGAAAGGTTTATTCAAGGTTTGGTTGAGACAAAATTTTAAAAGAGAAAAATATTTAAAATGCAATGGACCAAGGTTTAAGGGACATTGGAATAGAATATTCCAAGAGGAGAAAAAGATTTAAAATGCAATGGACCAAGGTTTAAGAGACATTAGAATAAAATATTCCAAGAGGAGAAAAATATTTAAAATGCAATAGACCAAGGTTTTAGAATCAATATTATAATATTTTTAAATATTATAATATAAAGGTTTTAAAAAGAGAAAGGTGCCAAAATGCATATGGAGAAAATAAATTTCGAATTTAATATCATGTCGACATCTCCATGTGAAATCAATTTGCATATTTAAAAGGGAAAAATATTTCACTTAAGGTAAGAAGAAAAATTGATTTCGTTCACACAAAGTGGTAGAGGGTAGAAGAGGAGAAAGGAGGAGCACGCACATCATTTGAGGAAGAGGTAGAAATTAAAAGATAAATATAAGTGAGTGCATTAGTGATCCCAATTGGGTGGCTAGCCCAGGTGGTAGGCTAGCCTACGCTAAGGCATTGGCAAATAGGAGGTCAGGAGGTCAAATCGCGATGGCTCTATTTTTTTAAATTGAAGAACCCATTCGCATGCTTTGATTTTCATGTGGGCAGCTAGCTCACGTGGATTCCTAGATATTTCTAGGGCACTACGTAGGTAGAGGTTGTGAGTTTGACTCCCATGCACGCTTGGTTGAGGTATGAAAGTTTTTGAATAAGTTTTAAATTGCAAAGGAACTGTCATGTTTGTTTGATTTATTTGACAAAGAAAAAATTGTTGGATTTGATTTAATTATTAAGGGTAAAGTTTTTGTGGGTAAAAGTTTGTGTATAATTATTTTAGAATAGGAGTAATAAGGTGTAGAGTGGACTATTTGATATTTTTAATTATTGTGTGTTAAAGAGGAGAGATAAGGTGTGATATGGTTTATATTTAATTGTAATTTTGCCTTGTAGAAAAAGAAATTGTAAAGGTTTTTAAAAGCTTTATTTTGAGAAATTAAAAAGGGGGAACAAGGTATTATTTTCATATTTGTTGTGGACATATTTGGAAAGACTTTTTGTGGATGATTTGAAAAGGAAAATTTGCTAACCAAGTTTTTCTAGTGGCAAAAGAAAGAATATTATTCTTAGATAGGTTTTTGAGGGCACATCTTCATCAAGGCAAATTTTAGAGGTATGGTGTTTTAACTCCTTCTCAAGGTGGATTGTTTGAAAGGAATATTTTAAGGTGGAGATATAAGGATTAATTTTATGTGCATTGCTTTGATTGAAAATTGAAAATATATGTGCTAGGGTTTGAAAGTAAAATTGATGTGCATTAGTGTTGAATGAAATTGGAATTGAATGTGCAAAGATTGTAAGTCAATTTTGTGAGCAAACTTATACATTGCTTTGAATGAAATTGTGAATGAATGTGCAAGGGTTAAATATCATATTTGTGAAGTAAATTTGCATATTGTATATGATTGGTTTTGGGTATATATGAGCATTGTTTGCATGCAAGAAATGGGAATGTTATGAGCAGGTTCATGAGCAGAATTGAGTATATTTTTGTGAGAATATTTGAGTAGACTATTGAGAAAAATTGAGCAGGTTTATGAGCAGATTTTTGTGAGTAGATTTGAGCATATTATTGATTTGTACAATTTTTATGAGTAGGATTGAAGCATATTTGAACAAGCCTTATGAGTAGACTTGGTGTAGATTTGGGTAGAATTAAGAGCAGATTTTTAAGTAGATTTGAGCAAGCCTTGTGAGTTACCTTGTGAGTAGGCTTGAAGCAATTTTGAGCAAGCCTTGTGAGAAGGATTGAAGTAGATTTGAGTGAGTCTTGTTAGAAGTATTGAAGCAGATTTGAGTGAGCCTTGTGAGAGTGAGCAAATAGGATTGGTGTCTCTTGTGGATAGAGGTCCACGAACTTGAGCATAGGGGATTGGTGTCTCTTTTGGGTTGGTGCCCATAAATATTGTAATAGGGAATTGGTTCCCAAGATATTGGTTGAGAAAATTTATAAGAAATATTTTCTCCGTGGACATAGCCCACATTGGGTGAACCACGTTAAATCTATGTCTCTCATGTGTGTGATGATTTGTGCATTGTTTCATTTACTGTATTGATATTATTGTTGTTATCATTTGGAAGGAAAAGTAAAAGTTTTGATCTTATACTATTCACCCCCCTCTCAGTATAAGCTTGTGTTCTTCAATTGGTATCAGAGCAGGTTCCTTCAGGGAAGCCTAACAACTTGAGGAAAGATCTTACAAGAACACACATGGATACTAAAGTGATAGAAGTTGCTCCTAGGTTTGAAATCAACAAAAGAAATCCAAAAAATGAAAAGGAAGGTTTGGTTGACATAGAGGAGGAACTTACTACTACTCTTGTAGAATTAAAAAGGGTAAGAGAGAAGAATTCAATATTGAAAAATTTTCTACAAGATCTCACAAACTTAAAAGTAAAGGTTGAAGAGGCAAAGAAAATTGAAGAAGTAATGATTGAGAAACTAAAGGCAAAAGAGTTGGAATGTGAAAAATTGGAACATGAGGTTGTTTCTCTAAGAAAGGAAGTTGAAAAGTCTAAGAATAGGTCACAACAAAATATAATATTACAAAAGGAAGAATCAAGCTCAAAAGAGACAAATCCCATGACCTATGCTGATGTATTAAGGAATAAGAAGGAAGAAAGTAGAGAATCATCATGGACAAAAGTCAATCACAAAAATGGCATACAACCATATCATCCAAGGCAATCAAACAGGTTTCAATACTTCTTTCATGGTTACTATTTTTCATGTAACAAATATGGTCATAAAGCAGCATATTGCATGGTCCATGTAAAAAATGATGTTGGTATCATCAATAGAAATTCATTTGCACCACTCAACGATGTCATGTGTTACAAATATGAAAATTTTGGGCACAAATATAAATGGTGTAAAATAGTGTTTCCTGAACTTCCTAAGTCAAGCAAGAAGGAGGAAAGTCAAACAGTTCAGAAGATATCTTCAAAAGTCTGGAAAAAGAAGGAACAAGAAAAAGAAAAATCTATGTTGGTACAAACAACTCTTCATGTGCAAAATGAAGGAAATCAGTGGTACATTGATAGTGGTTGTTCAAGTCATATGACAGGTGACAAAAGTAAATTTCTTTCTCTCAAGAAAATAAATGGAGGAACAGTAAAATTTGGTGATAATGCTTCTACAAAAATTGTTGGAAAAGGGACTTTGAGTTTGGATAATGGAAAATCAAAGACAAAAAATGTGTTGTATGTTGAAGGATTGAAGCACAATTTACTAAGTGTTAGTCAACTTTGTGATCAAGGGCACACAGTCACATTTCACCCAAATGGATGTGAGATTAGGAAATCCAAAATAGGAAATATTATTGTAGATGCCGGTAGAACTACAAACAATCTCTATGTGTTAAGTGATATTAAAGGAGAAAAATATTTTTTATCTCAAGAGGATGAGAGCTGGTTATGGCATAGAAGGATGGGTCACTTGAACTTTGACAACATAATGAAAATAAGCAATAAATAGGTAGTCAAATATTTTCCCAGGATAACAAAACCCCCAAATACAATTTGTGCACAATGTCAGTATGGCAAGCAAACAAGATCCAGTTTCAGATCAAAAGAATTTTCTTCATCCAAGCCTTTGGAATTATTTCACACTGATTTATGTGGTCCTACAAGGACAAATATCCTACAAGGTGAGAGCTACTTCATGTTATTTATTGATGATTTCTCTAGAATGACTTGGGTAACATTCTTAAAGGAAAAATTAGAAGCATTTGAAAAATTCAAGGTATTCAAAGCACTAGTAGAAAATGAAGTAGGTAGAAAGATCAAATGTCTAAGATCAGATAGAGGAGGAGAATTCACTTTAGGTGAATTTGTAGAATTTTGTGAACAACATGGAATTAAGAGACAATACTCAGTAGCAAGAACTCCACAACAAAATGGAGTAGTTGAAAGGAAAAATAGAATAGTTCAGGGTATGGCCAGGGCTATGTTAAATGAGTCAAATATTTTTGATGGTTTTTGGAAAGAGGTAATTCATATAGTTGTTTATATTATCAATAGAGCTCAAATAAGAGTAAATCACCACAAAACCCCATATGAGCTTTGGAAAGGAAGACCAACTACTATAAAGTACTTCAAAAATATTGGAAGAAAATGCTACATTAGAAGAGAAGAGAAAAATTTGGGCAAGTTTGATTCTAGGTGTGATGAGGGTATCTTCCTTGGATACTCCACTAAGAGCAAAGCCTATAAATGCTACAATAAAAGATCACATACAATGGTGGAAAGTGCAAATGTAAGAGTTGATGAAGAAATAGATCTAAGAGAACCAGTTCAAGAGATTGTGTATCAAGAAGAAGAAAGTTGCAGAGAAGAAGAAGGAGAAGACACTGATGAAGATGAGACACAAAGGGCACCACCTAAGACACCATCCAGATATGTACAAAAGAATCATCCAAGAGATCTAATTATTGGGAATCCAGATGAGAGACAAACAAGGAGGAAGATAATAGGAATAGATGAACATGCAAATATTTCTTTACTATCTAAATTTGAGCCCAAGGATTTCAATGAAGTAAGAGAAGATAAATATTGGTTCAAGGCAATGGAAGAAGAGCTAGACCAAATAGAAAAGAGTGATACTTGGGAAATTTTCCCATGTACAAAAGTCAAGAATGTAATTGGCACCAAATGGGTCTACAAAAACAAGTTGAATGAAGATGGTCAGGTTGTCAGAAACAAAGCAAGACTAGTATGCAAAGGTTATGCACAAGTTGAAGGAATTGATTTTGAAGAGACATTTGCTCTTGTTGCACGTCTTGAGGCCATAAGAATATTTTTGGCATTTTCAAGTTTCAAAAACTTCAAAGTATATCAAATGGATGTAAAATCAGCTTTTCTTAATGGTTACCTAGAGGAAGAGGTCTACATTGAGCAACCATATGGTTTCATCTTGACAGATAAGCCAAACTATGTATGCAAATTAAAGAAGGCTCTCTATGGATTAAAGCAAGCACCTAGGGCTTGGTACTCAAGGTTGGATAAGTATCTTCAAGAATAGGGTTTCAGAAAGGGCATATCTGATAGCAATCTATACATCAAAAATGAAGGAAATGACTTATTGATTATGGTAGTCTATGTGGATGATATCATTTTTGAAGGCAGTAATGATAAGATGTGTCAAAAATTTGCAAAGTGTATGCAAAATGAATTTGATATGTCAATGCTTGGAGAGTTGTCTTTATTTCTTGGTTTACAAATTTCACAATTAGATAAAGGTATATTTCTCTCTCAGACCAAGTATATAAAAGAAATGTTGAAAAAATTCAAACTAGAGGATTGCAAACCTGTGAGTACCCCCATGGTTATAGGATGCAAGTTGAGTAAATATGATGAGTCTCCTAAGGAAAATTAAACATTGTATAGATCCATGATTGGAAGTTTACTATATGTCATAGCTATAAGGCCAAATATAATGTAGGTAGTGGGATTAGTGGCAATATTTCAAGCAACACCAAAGGACACACATGTACAGGCAGTAAAGAGAATCCTTAGGTATTTAAAAGGAACTATGGAATTTGGTTTATGGTATCCCAGGGGCAATAATTTCACTCTCATAGCATATACATATGTGGATTGGACGGAAAGTGTTGATGACAGAAAAGGCACAAATGGAGGACCATTATTTCTTGAAGATGTTTTAGTCTCTTGGCTAAGCAAGAAATAAGCATCAGTATCCCTATCCATGGTAGAGGTAGAATACATTGCAGCAGTTGCTTGTTGTACACAGGTTTTATGGATGAAGCAAAATTTAAGAGATTTCAAAATAGAGCATGATCATCCCATCTCCATACTTTGTGATAATACAAGTGCCATAAGTATTTCAAATAATCCAGTGATGCATTCAAGGACCAAGCACATTCCCATAAAATACCATTTTTTGAGAGAGCAAGTAATGGATCAACAAGTTAAATTGGAATATGTAGCTACAAAAGAATAAATTGCTGACATATTTACCAAGCCACTTCCAAAGGAAACTTTTGAGCATCTCAGAGAAAATTTGGGAGTAGTTTTACTCCCATCCCAAAATTGATCACCTCAAGGAAAGGAGGTGGTGAGGGGGCTATGCTAAATATCTTATTTTTAGCCCCAAGGAGCCCTTTGCCATTGATGTCAAAGGAGGAGAGAATTTAGTGAGGGGGAGAAACTTGTCAGGGGGAGCAGTTTTTGGAATCTAGTTGCAAGTAAAAGAAGATTTTTTTGTAAGGGTTGCCATCAATGACAAAGGGGGAGATTGTTGGAAATATTAAGCATATTGAGTTGTCATTGATGTCAAAGGAGTATAGTCATTGATGTCAAAAGTTCATAAGGCAAGAATATTATTCAAGGATGGAAATATTATAAGGATGGACAATATCCTTAAGGTCAAAGAGAATAGCATTTATCCAAGGCAAGCATGAAGTAAAGCAAAGATAATATTCAGAAAAGGGTTATAATATTTAAATTTAAATTTAAATATTATAAAGAAAGAGAAAGGTTTATTCAAGGTTTGGTTGAGATAGAAGTTTAAAAGAGAAAAATATTTAAAATGCAATGGACCAAGGTTTAAGGGACATTGGAATAAAATATTCCAAGAGGAGAAAAATATTTAAAATGCAATGGACCAAGGTTTAAGAGACATTGGAATAAAATATTCCAAGAGGAGAAAAAGATTTAAAATGCAATAGACCAAGGTTTTAGAATCAATATTATAATATTTTTAAATATTATAATATAAAGGTTTTAAAAAGAGAAAGGCACCAAAATGCATATGGAGAAAATAAATTCAAATTTAATATCACGTCGACGTCTCCATGTGAAATCAATTTGCATATTTAAAAGGGAAAAATATTTCACTTAAGGTAAGAAGAAAAATCGATTTTATTTGCACAAAGCGGCAGAGGGCAGAAGAGGAGAAAGGAGGAGCGCACATGTCATTTTATGAAGAGGTAGAAATTAAAAAACAAATATAAGTGAGCACATTAGTGTTCCCAACTAGGTGGCTAGCCCATGCAGTAGGCTAGCTTGGACTAAGGCATTGGAAAACAAGAGGTCATGAGGTCAAATCATGGTGGCTCCGTTTTATTAAATTTTTAAGCAAGGAAGAAATCACAGAAGGCAATTGAAGAACCCATTCGCATGCTTTGAGTTTCGTGTGGGCAGCTAGCTCACATGGCTACCTAGCTATTGCTAGGGCACTATGCAGGTAGAGGTTGTGATTTTGACTCATGTGCACTTAGTTGAGGTATGAAAGTTTTTGAATAAGTTTTAAATTGCAAAGGAAATCATGATCATCGTGTTTGTTGGGCTTGTTTGATTTATTTGACAAAGAAATAATTGTTGGATTCGTTGATTTAATTATTAAGGGCAAAGTTTTTGTGGGCAAAGGTTTATGTGTATAATTATTTTAGAATAGGAGTAATAAGGTGTAGAGTGGACTATTTGATATTTGTAATTGTTGTGTGTTAAAGAGGAGAGATAAGGTGTGATATGGTTTATATTTAATTGTAATTTTACCTTGTAGAAAAATAAATTGTAAAGGTTTTTAAAAGCTTTATTTTGAGAAATTAAAAAGGGGGGAACAAGGTATTATTTTCAGATTTGTTGTGGACATATTTGGAAAGACTTTTTGTGGATGATTTGAAAATGAAAATTTGCTAACCAAGTTTTTCTAGTGGCAAAAGAAAGAAGATTATTCTTAGACAGGTTTTTGAGGGCACATCTTCATCAAGGCAGATTTTAGAGGTATGGTGTTTTAACTCCTTCTCAAGGTGGATTGTTTGAAAGGAATATTTTAAGGTGGAGATATAAGGATTAATTTTATGTGCATTGCTTTGATTGAAAATTGAAAATATATGTGCTAGGGTTTGAAAGAAAAATTGATGTGCATTAGTGTTGAATGAAATTGGAATTGAATGTGCAAATATTGTGTCAATTTTGTGAGCAAACTTATACATTTATTTGAATGAAATTGTGAATGAATGTCAAAGGGTTAAATATCAAATTTGTGAAGTAAATTTGCATATTGTATATGATTGGTTTTGGGTATATATGAGCATTGTTTGCATGCAAGAAATGGGAATGTTATGAGCATATTTGAGCAGGTTCATGAGCATTTTTGAGCAGGTTCATGAGCATAATTGAGCAGGTTTATGAGCAGATTTTTGTGAGCATATTTGAGCAGAGTATTGATCATAATTGAGCAGGTTTATGAGCAAATTTTTATGAGCATATTTGAGCAAGTTTGAGGTAGATTTGTGCAGGTTTTGTGAGTAGGATTGAAGCATATTTGAACAAGCCTTGTGAGTAGGCTTGGTGCAAATTTGGGTAGAATTGAGAGCAGGTTTTTGAGTAGATTTGAGCAAGCCTTGTGAGTAGTCTTGGAGCAAATTTTAGCAAGGCTTGTGAGAAGGCTTGAAGCATATTTGAGGAAGCCCTGTGAGAAGACTTGAAGCATATTTGAGTGAGCCTTGTGAGAAGGCTTAGAGCATATTTGAGCAAGCCTTGTGAGTAGGCTTGGAGTAGATTTGAGTAGAGTTGAGTAGTCTTTGGAGCGAACCAAAGCAAATGGGATTGGTGTATCCTATGGATAGAGATCCACAAACTAGAGAAAAGGGGATTGATGTATCCTGTGTATAGAGGTCCACAAACCAGGGCATAGGGGGTTGGTGTCTCCTTTGGGTTGATGCCCATAAATATTGTAATAGGGAATTGGTTCCCAAGAGATTGGTTGAGAAAATTTATAAGAAATATTTTCTCCGTGGACATAGCCCACATTGGGTGAACCACGTTAAATCTGTGTCTCTCATATGTGTGATGATGTGTGCATTGTTTAATTTACTACTTTGATATTATTTTTGTTATCATTTTGAAATAAAAGTAAAATTTTTGATCTTATAATGTTCACCCCCCTCTTAGTATAAGCTTGTGTTCTTCATATTGATGTCCCTTTTAAAAAATAGCATACCCAAATATTGGATTTCAGGCAAAAATAAGGTCATTTAGATATATTAGCATATAACTTGTGTTCCCTAAGTCATTGTAGGACTTATCAAATATGGTATTCATGTTTTTTTCTATCTTTGAGTATACTAGAATATTATCCAAAAACACCACCACAAACATATTTAGGAATTTTCCAAGAATATTAATCACCAATACCATGAATATGATTGGTGTATTGGTCAACCCAAAAGGAACCACAATGAAATATTAGTGACTATACCTATTGGTGTAGATTTTATCTAACAGAAAGGATTATGTGCCCACAAGCCCCCACCAAAATTGAATGGCCTCAAGATTGGGAATATGGGGGTTAATATCTGAAGTAGGTCAATTCCTTGTGAATTCTAACTAAAATGCTTGAGGAAAAATGGGAACAAATAAATTAAACAAAATGTAAAGCTAGAAATCAAAGTGGTACATATCCAATCGCATAAAGATACATGCCAAATAATTTTGAGACATAATATGCAATACTCATATTAACTAACAGATCAACCATTAATTTCATTAATCATCTACCGCACATAGCTTTATTGTGAATTCCAAAGTTAAATAATAAATAACATGAAATCTAGATAATGGAATTAAAGCATATTCATTCATTTAACTTTAATAGAAATAAACAACAGAGTGAAATTCATACATACATGAAAATAATTGAAGGCTAGATAATAATCCACTTATATTGCAATATGAACCAAACTATACATGCAAGTTGTAATGACTAGAGAGTCGATACTAAACATGCATTACAAACATCTATATATAGCCTTCAAAGAGTGACTGTTATAGGTTGATTAATGCTTCATTAATGTGATGTTTACACAATGACACTGAGAGGGGGGGGTGAATCAGTGTAGCTATTAAATTTTTATATCTACAGCATTTAATATGAAATAAAGAGAACAAAAAAAAACTTGAACAAGAGAGCAAACCACAACACTCAATATACCGAGGTTCACCAATTTGGCTACTCCTCAAAAATGACTGCTTGGACTCCAATCCAAATCCAGTCTTTGCAAAATCAATTTTACAAACACTTTACCAAAGACCAACCGGAAGGAGCACCAACCCCTGTAATTTTCTGCTGCAACGGATGGAGCACCAACTCCTAGTACCAAGCACCAACTTGGACTGCAATTCTGATAAATTTAGAATGACATAAAAATGTCTTCACTTTATGCACGACCTTGACTGGTCTGCAATTAACTCAACTCGCACACTCTCACGGCTCGCTTATTTTTCTCTTGATTCTTTTCTAACTCTCCTTTTACAACAATTTCTCTCTAACAGCAGCAACGTCTTCTCTATACGATTATTCTTTTATAACCTTTCAATCCTGCATGCAATCGAATCACATACTCTGACTGTTCGAATCCATGCAATACGGCTGTTCGGTTCCATGCACTTCGACTGTTCGAAACCCTGCAATACGTCTTTTGGAAACCATGCAATACGGCAATTTTGTTTCATGTACTTTGACTGTTCAATTTCTTCGAATACGGCTTTTCGAATGCTTTTTCGAAACTCCATATATGATTCTTCGAAAGCTTTTCGATTCTTCATGTTCGGCTTTTCTGTATGCTTCAAATACGTCTGTTAGAATGCCCGCAAATTCGACCTTTCGAATGCTTTTATTATCCTTCAAATTCGGCTTTTCGAATGCGTTTCAATTATGCATGTTTGGCCGTTGCATTGCATGTCCAACACCCGTCAACGATTAATCGTCTTTCTAACTTCGCCACTTTTTACGTAATCGGTCGCATGATTTTCCTCGTCGGCTTTTTCGACACGTGTCACCTTGCATGTTCCCGCGGGTTTTACTTGCCGATCATTACTGTCGCGATATCGCGACACTTTTGACTTATGCTGACGTCACCCTGAAGGTTGTCGCGAAATCGCGACCATTTTGGCCTTGAAAGCTTTTCCCTCGCTCATGTCGCGATATCGCGACACTTAGAACTTTTGCTGACGTCATCCTTAAGCATGTCGCGAAATCGCGACCGTTTTGGCTCTTGGAAGCTTTCCCTGCATCTTGTCGCGATATCGCGACACTTTGAACTTTTGCTGACGTCATCCTCAATGCTGTCACGAAATCACGACGCTTTCGGCTTCCAGCAGCTTTCCTTTCATCCTGTCACGAAATCGCGACACTTTTCAACTTTGCTGACGTCATCATCCTGCTTGTCGCGAAATCGCGACACTTTCGGCTTTCGTACACTCTTCTTTGCCAGCAGCAGCGAAAAAGGAACATGTCACGAAATCGCGACACTTTGTTCTTCCGTACAACTCTCCTTGCCAACTCCAACGAAAATGGAACATGTCACGAAATCGCGACGCTTTCGGCTCTTGCTGACGTCATCATCCTTCTTGTCGCAAAATCACGACGCTTTCGGCTCTTGCTGACGTCATCAATCTTCTTGTCACGAAATCGCGACGCTTCTGGCTTCCGTACGCTCTTTCTCCATGCAGTAGCGAAATCGCTACAACTTTGTGCCTTGTGCTTTTACCTTGCCTCTTTTCATGAAATTTTGACTTGTAATATCATTGCTGCATCTTTCAGTTCTACACTTTTGACTAGTAGCGAAATCGCTACACCTTAGTTTCCCTTTGTTCCAACATGTAGCGCCATCGCTACACCTTAGTTTCTCTTTGTTTCAACCTGTAGCGAAATCGCTACACCTTAGTTTCTCTTTGTTTCAACATGTAGCGAAATCGCTACACCTTAGTTTCTCCTTGTTTCAACATGTAGCGAAATCGCTACACCTTAGTTTCTCTTTGTTTCAACATGTAGCGAAATCGCTACACCTTAGTTCCATGTATTTTCATCATGCAGCGATATCGCTACACCTTTGTTTCCTTTCATTTCAACATGTAGCGATATCGCTACACCTTTGTTTCCTTCTTTGCCAGCATGTCGCGAAATCACGACAGTTTTGCTCGCATCTTCTCTCTCTCGACCATGTCGCGAAATCGCGACAATTTGGCGTGCATTTTCTCTCTCCTACTTTTTGTCGCGAAATCGCGACACATTTTCTCTCTCCTCAACGAAAACTCGACATGTCACGAAATCGCGACATTTTCGGCTGCGCCTTCTCTCTCCTCGATTTTGTCGCGATATCGCGACACATTTTCTCTCTCCTCAGCGAAAACTCGACATGTCACGAAATCGCGACATTTTCGGCTGTGCCTTCTCTCTCCTCGACCATGTCGCGAAATCGCGACAGAAAACATGTCGCGATATCGCGACGCTTTTCTTCCTTGTCTCTTTTTGCCGCTTTTGAATCGGGTCACTGCTTTTCCTTGAAACTTTCTCGCACTTGATCCGACCGACCTCTCGAACCGCATCAATCGCATCAATCTGACCGTGTTGACAACAATGACAATACTTTTGCAATTCTTTTGCTGCACCTTGCTCAACAATCTCCCCATTTGGAATTGTTGGCAACACACTACAACCTTGCTTAATTTCTTCTCCCCCTTTGCCAATAATACCAAAGGGTTGTTGTAGACTCCCCCGAGTCTATGCACAACATTCTCAGACTTAAAAAGTTTGAATGCTCCCCCTGAGAATGTGTTTCCCATAGCTAGTCAGTGCTTGGGTGGTGTGACTACTCCCAACTTCTTTCGAAGGTATTCAAATACTTCCTTAGGCAAAGGTTTTGTGAATATATCAGCTACTTGCTCTGTAGTTGGAACAAAATCCAATTTAACCTCTCCTTCTACAACTTTATCCTTCAAGAAATGATATCGGATTGCAATATGTTTGGTTCTTGAATGCATTACCGGATTCTTGGATATGTTGATAGCACTAGTGTTATCACATTTAATTGAAATTGGTTCATTGAAATGAATACCAAGATCTTTCAACGTTTGTCTCATCCATAATATCCGAGTACAGACATGTTGTTGCCGCAATGTATTCTCGCCTCCGCAGTGGATAGAGATACTCGATTCTTGTTTCTTGTCGTGCCATGCTACCACTCGTCACCAAGATAAAATGCTCCTCCACTTGTGCTCTTTCCGTCATCAATACATCCCGCCCAATCTGCATCGAATATGCAATCAAAGTGAAATATTTACCTTTTGGGTACCACAACCCATAATCCATAGTGCCCTTGAGATATCTGAAAATCCTCTTTACAGCTGCTACATGAGTTTCTTTGGGACTGGCCTGAAATCTTGCAACCATACATACTCGCTTGTAATATATCCGGTCTAGTGGTCGTTAAATACAGCGAGCTTCCAATCATAGACCCGTACATTGTTTGATCTACATCTCTGGGATTTATCATCCTTGCTCAACTTGGCACTGTTGTCATGGGAGTGCTGACCGGTTTACCGTCTTCCATTGTGAACTTTTTCAGCATTTCTTTTACATATTTAACTTGAGAAATAAAAATGCCTTTTTCATTTTGATTGACCCTGAGTCCTAAGAAATAAGAAAGTTCACCAATCATTGACATCTCAAATTCTTTTTTCATTTTAATTGATATGTCTTTGCAAGTATTCATCCATGTCGCCGCCAAATATTATGTCATCTACATAAACAACAAGAACAATAAGATGACCCTTCTCTGCTTTGACATATAAGTTGCTATCCACCAAACCTTTCTTAAACCCTTGTTTAATTAGATAATTATCCAGCCTTGCATACCATGCTCTGGGTGCCTGCTTTAATCCATATAAAGCTTTCTTTAACCTGCAAACAAAATCTGGATTTTCACCAAGTTGGAAGCCATCGGGTTGTTCAATATAAACCTCTTCTTCCAGTTTTTCCATTCAAAAATGCTGATTTTACATCCATTTGATATACTTTGAAGTTTTTATGAACTGCTAATGCCAAAAACATTCTGATTGCCTCTAGTCTGGCTACCGGTGCAAAAGTTTCTTCAAAATCAATGCCTTCAACCTGAGCATAGCCTTTACATACCAATCTTGCCTTATTTCTGACAACCTGCCCATCTTCATTCAATTTATTTCTAAAAACCCATTTAGTACCAATTATGTTTTTATTTGTTGGTCTAGGTACTAATTCCCCGTGTATTGTTTTTCTCTATCTCGATCTAGTTCTTCAATGATTGCCTTCATCCAACTTTCATCTCTGCTTGCTTCAACAACATTTTTAGGTTCAATACTAGATAACAGAGAATAGTTCCTCACTGTTGTTCTTCTTGTTTGAATACCATCCGTGGGATCCCCAATAATCTGCTCACTTGGATGATTTTTCCGCCGATTGCCTGCTTTAAATTTCCTCGTTTTCTTCTTCTTCGCATCTCAGCTTTTACACTATCCTCGGATCAATTTTCTGATTCTTCTCCGTTTCTTTTTCATCATCACCTTCAATGACTTCTTCATACATAGGGTAGTTTTCTTGATAAGTAGTTTCTTGTTCTCTACCTTCATCAACTTTTACATAAGCACTTTCAACAATTTTCTTCAACTTCTTGTTGTAACATGTGTATGCCTTGATTTTTGTTGAGTAACCGAGAAAGATACCTTCATCACATCTATCTTCAAATTTACCAAGGTTATCTTCAAATCCGCTTTATGTAGCACTTGCTGCCAAATACTTTGAAATGTCTTGCTGTTGCCTTTCTCGCCAAACCACAACTCATAAGCTGTTTTGCTTTCATGTGGTCTCAACGATGCACCTGCCTTTGAATGTAAACCGCAGTGATGAACTCGCCTCTTTCCAAAATCGGTCGCCTATTTTGTTTTCTCCCCAGCATTGTCCTTGCCATTTCCCCGCACCCGTTCTATTCTTCCTTTCTACAACACCATTCTCATCGAGGTGTCCTAGCCGCTAAAAACTCGTCTTCTTATCCCATGTTTTTGACAAGTATTCTCGCAAATTCTTCGGAGATAAACTCTCCTCCCCCGTCTCGATCTTAGGCATTTAATTCTTTTTCCCGATTGATTTTCAACAAGATTTTTGAAGGTTTTAAACATTTCAAAGGCTTCCCGACTTGAGTTTCAAAAATAGTACCCATGTCATTCTTGAGTAGTCATCTATACACAGGATAAAATATTTGTGTCCATTTATGCTTTCGGTTCTCATGGGTCCACATAGATCAGTGTGAATTAGTTCTAATGGCTTGCTAGTGAAGTATTCTTTTGCTTTGAAAGTGGCTCTGGTTTGTTTTCCCTTTTGGCATGACTCACGGATGCTATTTACAGTGTTTGCCAATGTTTGGTATGTCTCTAATCGCTCTTTTTGAACTGATTTTTGCCGGATTGTCAAAACTAATATGCCCAAGCCTCTTGTGCCATAGCCGCTTTTCATCTTCCCCGTCCCATCAAGCATGTTCCTTCTGTAGTTTCTGAAAGTGTATACAGATTTCCTGAAGTTCTCAGTCCAGTGGCTATTAACTTTCCATTTTTTGTCTTTCTTACTTCACAGCCCTCCTTCTTGAAGATTACATCATGACCTCTGTCACATATTTGACTTACACTTAGCAAGTTATGCTTCATGCCAATTACAAACAAGACTTCTTTTGATTTTATATTGCCATCACCGATCTTGACTGATCCCTTTCCAACAATCTTTGCTCCATCATTATTTCCAAATTTCACGTAACCACCTTCATAATTCTCGTAAATTCTCAAACTTTTGCTTGTCACCCCGTCATGTGACTCGGAACAACCACCGTCAAGTATCCAAGGTGCTGATTTGTTCTCGAGCTTTAAAAGCAGTCCTGGACAATCAAAGATTCCTTTTCTTTCCATTCCGCGTTTGATAGCAGATTTTGCTACTTGTTTTGCCTTTGTCCTTTCATTAGCATGTGCCTCGTTTTTCAAGGAAATTTCTGGTTTTGTTTCAACCCACTTAGCTGAGATTTTCTCGCCTCGATAATTATTTGATGAAAAAGTGCTTCATAGCCTTCTAGCAATATGTCCAAAATTATGACAATTATAACATTCAACCGCATAATTCATTAAAGGAGAAAAAACATTTCTGCTCGGTAAAATTCCTTTGAGATACATTATGCCTGCAATCTGAAATTTTATGGCCATAAGCATTGCATTTAAAACAATAACCATAAAATGCATGATTAAACTTGGGTGCCGGTCTTTGCCAGCTTGAAGTAGGAGCCATGACTCTTCTCCTCCTCGGATGTGTGACTTTTGTGAATCCATCTTTGTCGAGTATTCTTCTTGAATCTGGCATTATTGTTTTCTTTTGCATTATTTTGTTTTTCTGGTTCAACCCTGATCTTTTCTTCTTTCTTTGTGGGTTCTATATTCAAGTTCTTTGAATCCTTTGAAGATTCTCCTTCATCAAAGCCTAAACCAAATTTGATGCCCGAAGGCCTTTGGTTATTTAACATTTTATCCAGACTTTACAGTACTTTCTTCAAACTTATGAAAACAGTTCAATTTTCTATTCATCTCTTCTAACTCGCATCCTTAACTTAACAATGTCTTCCTCTAGCTTGCTGCATTCAACTGTCTTTACAGTTAATTGTTCATCAAGAACTTCAGACATTTTCTTGAATTCCTCTGTCTGTATTTTCAAATTGTTTATTATGTCTGTGGCATTCTCTAATTTCTTTGAAAAAATTTTATTCTTCTTCCTTTCTGCACTCAACTCTTCAAGTGCAGCAACCAATTCTCCTTCCAAATACACTTCAGCTTCATCCTTGGAATTTTCATCACCTTCCCGGATTTTCCTCTGTTCTTTCTTCTTCAAGTGCCATGAACAGAGCTTCACCTCCTTCTTCTTCAGACTCCTCATCTGTGCTTTCTTCAGAACTGCTGACATTCTTGGTTATGAAGCTTTTCTTCTTGAAATTATTCTTTCTGAAATTTTGTTTCTTCTTCCAGCTCACCTTTTTCTTGGTGTGAACCTTCACCATTTTTGGTTCTCTCCCCGCATTGGACATTTGGCTGCAAAATGACCGACTCCTCCACAATTGAAGCATTTAAAAGGTAGCTTCCCTCTATATTTTCCTTTTCCTTTTGTGAGTTTTCGAACAAAATTGGCTTCTGTTTCATCCAATTGTTCCTTCATCCTCGGATTCATGTTCAGCTTTTACATTCTTGTGTGCTTTAAAAGCTACTTCTCTGTCTCGTAGACTTGGTTTGTCCTATTCTCATTTCATATTCTGTCAGGGAACCATGCAACTCATCCATGCCGAAGTTGTTTAGATCTTTTGCCTCTTCTATTGCAGAGACTTTGGAGTTAAATCTTTTGTGAAGTGTTCTGAGAACCTTTTTCACAACAACTGCATCATCAATTTCTTCACCAAGTCCTCTGATTGCATTAATAATTCCGTTGACTCTCAAAGATATAAATTTCTATGTTTTCATCTTCCTTCATTTGCAGTGCTTCGAACTGTGCTCGATGAGTTTGCAGTTTTGCTTCCTTAATCTTCCTGTCTCCTTCATGGATGCTCTTCATTTTATCCCACATGTCCTTTGCTAATTTACAACTCATGACTCTTATCATTTCACTGTCAACAAGCCCACACATTATGGCATTCTTAGCTTTGGAGTTGTTTTCAAATTTCTTTTTCTCAGTAGTATCTGTTGGAGGGGTAGTGGGTGCTGTGTATCCACTATCTACAGAATCCCAAATATCGTATCCTAATGCACTCAGATATGTTTGCATTCTGAGTTTCCAGAAGGTGTAATTTGTTCCATCAAATAAGGGAGCTTTGTTGGATGAAAATCCTTCACCACCTCGCCATTGTTTCTTCCAAGATCTCCTTAGCCGATTAAGCTTGTACAAGGAACCTGTGCTCTGATACCAATTGATGTTTACACAATGACACCGAGAGGGGGGTGAATCAGTTGTAGCTATTAAATTTTTATATCTACAACATTTAATATGAAATAAAGAGAACAAAAAAAACTTGAACAAGAGAGCAAACCACAACACTCAATATACCGAGGTTCACCAATTTGGCTACTCCTCAAAAAATGATTGCTTGGACTCCAATCCAAATCCAGTCTTTGCAAAATCAATTTTACAAACACTTTACCAACACCAACTGGAAGGAGCACCAACCCCTGTAATTTTCTGCTGCAACAGATGGAGCACCAACTCCTAGTACCAAGCACCAACTTGGACTGCAATTCTGATAAATTTAGAATGACATAAAAATGTCTTCACTTTATGCACGACCCTGACTGGTCTGCAATTAACTCAACTCTGCACACTCTCACGGCTCTGCTTATTTTTCTCTTGATTCTTTTCTAACTCTCCTTTTACAGCAATTTCTCTCTAACAACAGCAACGTCTTCTCTGTACGATTATTCTTTTATAACCTTTCAATCCTGCATGCAATCGAATCACATACTCTGACTGTTCGAATCCATGCAATACGACTGTTCGGTTCCATGCACTTCGACTGTTCGAAACCCCGCAATACGTCTTTTGGAAACCATGCAATACGGCAATTTTGTTTCATGTACTTTGACTGTTCAATTTCTTCGAATACGGCTTTTCGAATGCTTTTTCGAAACTCCATATATGATTCTTCGAAAGCTTTTCGATTCTTCATGTTCGGCTTTTCTGTATGCTTCAAATACGTCTGTTAGAATGCCTACAAATTCGACCTTTCGAATGCTTTTATTATCCTTCAAATTCGGCTTTTCGAATGCGTTTCAATTATGCATGTTTGGCTGTTGCATTGCATGTCCAACACCTGTCAACGATTAACTGTCTGTCTGACTTCAGTTACTTTTTACGTAACTGGCTGCATGATTTTCCTGTCGGCTTTTTCGACACGTGTCACCTTGCATGTTCCTACGGGTTTTACCTGCCAGACTGTTACCTGTCACGATATCGTGACACTTTTGACTTATGCTGACGTCACCCTGAAGGTTGTCACGAAATCACGACCATTTTGGCCTTGAAAGCTTTTCCCCCGCTCATGTCACGATATCGCGACACTTAGAACTTTTGCTGACGTCATCCTTAAGCATGTCACGAAATCGTGACCGTTTTGGCTCTTGGAAGCTTTCCCTGCATCTTGTCACGATATCGCGACACTTTGAACTTTTGCTGACGTCATCCTCAATGCTGTCACGAAATCACGACGCTTCCGGCTTCCAACAGCTTTCCTTTCATCCTGTCATGAAATCGCGACACTTTTCAACTTTGCTGACGTCATCATCCTGCTTGTCACGAAATCGTGACACTTTCGGCTTTCATACACTCTTCTTTGCCAGCAGCAACGAAAAAGGAACATGTCACGAAATCGCGACACTTTGCTCTTCCGTACAACTCTCCTTGCCAACTCCAACGAAAATGGAACATGTCACGAAATCGCGACGCTTTCGGCTCTTGCTGACGTCATCATCCTTCTTGTCACGAAATCGCGACGCTTTCGGCTCTTGCTGACGTCATCAATCTTCTTGTCGCGAAATCGCGACGCTTCTGGCTTCCGTACGCTCTTTCTCCATGCAGTAGCGAAATCGCTACAACTTTGTGCCTTGTGCTTTTACCTTGCCTCTTTTCATGAAATTTTGACTTGTAATATCATTGCTGCATCTTTCAGTTCTACACTTTTGACTAGTAGCGAAATCGCTACACCTTAGTTTCCCTTTGTTCCAACATGTAGCGCCATCGCTACACCTTAGTTTCTCTTTGTTTCAACCTGTAGCGAAATCGCTACACCTTAGTTTCTCTTTGTTTCAACATGTAGCAAAATCGCTACACCTTAGTTTCTCCTTGTTTCAACATGTAGCGAAATCGCTACACCTTAGTTTCTCTTTGTTTCAACATGTAGCGAAATCGCTACACCTTAGTTCCATGTATTTTCATCATGCAACGATATCGCTACACCTTTGTTTCCTTTCATTTCAACATGTAGCGATATCGCTACACCTTTGTTTCCTTCTCTCCCAAGATGTCGCGAAATCGTGACAGTTTTGCTCGCATCTTCTCTCTCCTCGACCATGTCGCGAAATCGCGACAATTTGGCGTGCATTTTCTCTCTCCTACTTTTTGTCACGAAATCGCGACACATTTTCTCTCTCCTCAACGAAAACTCGACATGTCACGAAATCGCGACATTTTCGGCTACGCCTTCTCTCTCCTCGACTTTGTCGCGATATCGCGACACATTTTCTCTCTCCTCAGTGAAAACTTGACATGTCACGAAATCGCGACATTTTTGGCTGCGCCTTCTCTCTCCTCGACCATGTCGCGAAATCGCGACAGAAAACATGTCGCGATATCGCGACGCTTTTCTTCCTTGTCTCTTTTTGCCGCTTCGAATCTGGGTCACTGCTTTTCCTTGAAACTTTCTCGCACTTGATCCGATCGACCTCTGAACTGCATCAACTGCATCAATCTGACTGTGTTGACAACAATGACGATACTTTTGTAATTCTTTTGCTACACCTTGCTCAATATAATGAAGGATGGTAATGTCAGTATCCAAATGTTTCATATGCCTTCTCTATAACTCCTCTGTTGTAGATGGAACATCCTTTTCTACATCTGACTAGGCTTTGTTGATTACCTTTGCTCAAGCTTTCCTTGATCATTAATGATATTGGTGTTGTTTTCACCCAAATTCCTCTATCTAGGAGTTGAGGTGGTTTCATTACATAAATTCAACTACCATACAACATGCCAATGTTGGTAGGATAATTAAATTTGCTCATCTACTCACACCTTGAATCCAGTGCCCTGATACTATTGGTGAGAAAGGGAATTTGAACCCATGAAGCTCTTTCCCTGCTCCTAGGCCTTTATACATCTATATCCATATGGTACAAGACTTTTGGGTTGAGTTTATAGTTTGATACTATCCTAATTTTTCATCCAATTGATTGATCTTCATGGGATGGGAAAATGGGATCTCTTGCTACCTCTAACTTTTCTCATTTCTTTGCCCAGCTTGGTGGTAGATTAACTTCGAATGAATTTTGGGATCACTCTATTCTTGAATATCCTCTTGAACTCTCACCTACTTCAAGGGTGGGGTTTTGGATCACCAGCTACCTATATTCTAGCCCAATATTCCATCCATTTTTAGTTTTCTTAGGGCAGGCTTTTAGGAATGCTCATGACAAGCGCATAATCCAATCTTTCACCCAATGATTTTATCAACTTTTTTTATGGGCAATAATTTGGTATGGTTCAACTACTAGGAGTGAACCTGTTTCTCCATATATCTCTACACTTATTCATTTTTAAATCATCCCCAAACCATCCTTTAGGGAATAAGTGGGTGCAAAAAATTCACCCACACTCTTGGTGACTCACAGGGTGCTTTCACTGATTGAATGGTAGAGGATCCAACCAGCAATGGATTTCATAATATAAAATATAAAATAAAAACTAACCCTCATGGCCTTGTCCTTTGGGCCACAAAGTCATAAAAATAGGACTAATGATAAAATTGAGATTTAATAGTCATCATCTATGACTTAGGCTAGACCTGGTGGGTCACTTTATTGTTGTGCTTATACTCCAGAGGTATGAGCATGAGGAGCGATAATATAAGTCATCCTAATATATAATTTCTTACACATATCTTCCCAGTATTCCATGGTAGGTACAAGAGAACTTCTCATCTAATCCACAACATATCTTAGTTGATAACTTTCTTTGCAACGGAGGTCACTGTATCCATCAACCATCTGGTCAGAGACAATTGAAAGACTAAACAAATTTTAAGTCATATTAAAAATTTGATCTGATGTTATGGGCTCTTGCATTGTTGTGATCACACTTTCATCATTTTCAATATCCTCAAATAGACTTTGAAGATTCCATTTTGTATACAACTGATGCTTGTTGTCCCAGAATCTTGGTGACTCGTATGTCTTGAGTTGTGCGGTAAACTTATCCATCACTTCAAGATTATTTTTTAGCACACTCATGAGCTTTGTTCCCATACAATACATGTTCATAAGATGTAGAATTTTCTACATCATTACATCATACTACTTTAGCTCATTCTTTAAATAGACAAAAATATTAACATCCATGCTCATCAACATCATCCACAAAGTTGTTGCTTGGGAGCCCATATTATAAACGATGATTTTATTTCTATCAAAATCAGCCTTTACTTCATCTAAGACTTTTAGACTATCCTCTATCACCATTTCAAAAGGAGAAATGATTTTCAAGGCCACCTCCCTTGCTTTCCTTAGGTGAACCAACCTTACTCTTCTCAAGTTATCCTTTGAGATGATTGATCTAGTACGCTTCTTCTTTTCCCTTTGCAACTCCCCGAGAGCATGGTTAAGATCAGTTTCCTATTTTTGGATCCTTTCTCTATATTCACTAATAAAAATATTTTGCTATTGTAGCTTGGCTTTGAGTTATTCATCCTACTTCTTCAGCACGTCATTCATTACTTGCAACTCATTTCTGAGTTTAACAATATCTTCTTCTTTTTGTTGTAAGATCTCAAGGTAGGGGACCTTGTTCAAGGTGTCACTTAGCATATTATTTCTATTTTCAAGAGACTTATTCTCACACTGTTCCTGATGGAATTGGATCTCAAAATTCTTCGTCTTATTTTTTGTAGCCTTCAATTTTCTTTCAACATTTTTCAATTTTAGATACAAGGTATCCGAGTTTACATGTGATGCTTTTAGCACTTCAATTAAGGGGATATCATCAATGTGCCTGGTGTGATGCTCAAACTACCAATAATCATGCTTCATGGCATCCTTTTTCTTTTTCACTTTGGGATTGGTGATCATCTTATGCTACTTTTTCTCAATTGGATCAAGCTCATACAAGATCATCATAGTGGTCTCTTCCTAGTTTTCATGCTCTTGTTGTAGTTACTCTTCTATCCATTTCTTCTAGTTATCTCATATCACATGTACAAAATTTAAAATATCTAGTTCTTCTTCTTCTATTTCCTAATGTGGGAGTGGAAAAGACAAAATAAATGATAACAAGGTTATAGGGAGTGTCACTAGTGCTTGATGTTGGCTTGAGCCAACCACTTGACCTAGGGTTTTGAAAATGACCAATGGATATGGTGATGGGATTTTTTGGGCTAGTGCCTATGGAGGAGGTGGAGTGACTAAAATTGCAGGTACGATTGAAGTTTGAGGCTTTGGAGCCCAAGTGACCAATATATTGGATGTAGGCATGGGGATGAATGACTCCAATGAAATATCAAAAAGGTTGGGCAATTGGCTTAGATACTAAGGAAAAAACAATCGAGACTTAGGGTATTCTTTACTCAACACAGGGACCATGACCAAAATTGCCCTAGAAAATTGGGTAACACGGGTAAGTAAAATGGGGAATCACTCCATGGGTCCATGTAAGGAGTCCATTTCAGAGAAGGTGTATTGAGTTGCACCTATAGAGGACTCAGTTCTTCTAACTACTATACAAATTTCTACTTTTCTTGATTATGGTGCACCATATTTCTTGACTCTTCCACTTGTGCCACCTTGGACTGCAATCATTGATGCTTATGCTCTAACCCCTACACCTGGGAGGTATGGGGGCTAGAGTGATATCTCTTTTCCTACTTTGCACTGACCTTTGAGGGGAAGGTCCATATAGGTGTTGTGTCTTGGATGACCTCATATTTTGGCTGCTCTACTACCTTTATGAAGATGAAACCTCTAGTTCAACTAGCTCCTCATGAGTTACACCTCCTGATTCTTCGAGCAGACTCAAAACCTCTTGTTCCTCATCCTCTTCTTGTTCTTCTTCATCCCCCTCTACTGTGGGATCAATGGGATCAGACTTTCTTAACACCTCTAGGCAGAGGATATCATCCTTTATTTCTTTCCATACACCAATATTAGCCTTGAATTTTGATTGAAACTTGACATCTGCCACTCCTATAAGGATCTTCTTAAGGTCATATTTTCACATTTCATTATCCACCATTGATCAATCTTCTTCTCATCATCCCAACTCCTATGTTCTACCACTAGATCAAGTAAACTAGCCCTTATCCTCTGGTTGGGATTCCTATTAGGATCGAAGATCCTTTTATATGTATATGAGGCCCTCCACAAAGGCTTCTCATGTAGTTGTAACTGGGTAAAGGGCACCACCTAGTTATTTGGGAGGTTCATAAATTGCAAAACTTTTTGATTTCTCATTCTTATGATTTACAAACTGTCGAGGTTTGACATTATTTGTAAGCTTCCTTTTGATAATATCATCTAGGTCATAATGCCACCTTGGAGGTACCACTGGGAGATACAAGGTAGACAACTTATTATCTAACTTCTTGTATGTGGTAAAATCTCTAAATGGGTTACTGATAGGTCAATGTGATACCAGGAATTGAAAAATAATTTTCTTATTTACCCCTTGGCCATGCTTCTCCTCTTTCTCCTGCCTTCTCACACCTTCCTTAGAATCACTAAATTAGAACACTTAAAGTCCTCTTGCTTTTAGTTATGTAGATTTCGGCATGCAATAGTTGTATCTAGTATGTGAAAAAATTAGCCTGAATCTTAATAGGTACCCCTCTTTGTACTACCAAAGGAAAAAAGTCCATGAAATTGATCATTATCAATGTTGCAAAGGATCTTGTACATAACAGGGTAAATTGAATTGGGGTATGGTATATATAAAAAATATTTTCTTCCAATTCACTTTGGTTTGTGGATCATCAACCAATGAAATTATCCATACAACATTTTTGGGTCGTTTGGGCATGCCATTGGAGTGAGTTCTACCATAATGATATTATGATTTGTTAGGCAAAAATTTTCGTAGATATATTGCATTTTGGATCTTGCCTACTACACCATTTATGATGCATGTCCAAATTATCTTGAAGAGTGTGATCCCGTTGGTTTCTTTGATGATATGTGATGATGTGTCAAACTTATATTGGTGACAACTAGGCTATCACATTTGCTTGGCCATTATACACACTAGATATCTTGATACGTTTGCCCTCAGCCTACACTTTGATTTCATTAGGATGAAGAGTAGTCACTTTCATGCATGTAACTGCACTACTAGGCACACATTCCAATTCAATCATTAATTCCACTTAGCAAATTTAAGTGATCCACGATGATGCCTACACACTTACACTTGGTGATTGATAGTTGTAGTCCATAATCTTTTTATCTTATTCCTCATTTTTAGATAGCATTTTGGGAGTCAATTTTGGGTGAAATGAGTCCCATCCTTCCATCCATATATATATTTATCAGACTACCAATTAGATTATGTGTGGATGGGATTTTGGGATGCCCAAGTTCTTGATAAGCTACCCGATTTTCCACCTTGCATAAGTAGCTTCCTATTCTTCCACCCAAATGAGGTAGAGACTTGGGATATTCCCATGACCTGAACACTTCCTATTTGTTTGTCCACCTCTTAGGCTTTAATTTTGTTTGATTTTACCACTCGGGGTAAACCCTTCCACCTTTTTTGGGTAAATACATTACAATAAATGGGGAAATTTCAAGCTCAAGATTGAAGTTTTCAAAACTTGCACAAAATAAAATCTTTAAAAGAACAAAAAATACTATGTATGCATATATACATAATTTCCATAGGAAAGTTAGGCATAATGCTTCAAATTCTATCCATTCACTGGGATCGAGAGTAGTCATACTTCTATATCTTGCAATTGATATGCATTTGTGTCTTTGCACTCCTCAATAAGATATGACCCCAACTAGAATGAATCACTTGTCATGATCACCTAGTTTGAATTGATTAAAATTCCATTTTAGCATAAGATCACCTTTGGAGAATTATTTTGATGCCACCTTTTTTTCAAACCAAAACTTGACTAACCTTTGGTTCTGAGTCATGTTATTGAATTCCTTCTCTTGATCTTCCTCTAGTTGCATTAGTTGTGCTAATATATTTTCAATTATTAGGAAATATTCACCCTCAATATGGCTTAGGAATTTTAGTGTCAAGATCTCAAGGTTAATAGGATGGATAGCCTCTTTGCCATACACTAGGGAATATGGGGATTTTTTTAAAGACTTCTTTGGGGTTATCTTATCTACCCATAATGCTTTATTAAGAAAGAGGTACCAATTTTTGGAGTTTGGCTCAATATATATCTTTATAATCTTCAAAAATTCTTATTTGTAGATTCAGCCAAACCATTCCCTATGGGTAATAATTTGAGTATGCATTCCAGTAAATTCCATACCTTCTAGCAAATTCCATTGTCTCAGCACCTACAAAAGAAGAGTCATTATCTGAGACAATGGTGGTAGGTACCCCGAATCTTGTAATCAAACTTTCCAAAAATTTAATGATCATCTGTTGGTCTACCTATTTAGTTGCTTTAGCCTCAACCCACTTCATGAAGTAGTCCATTGTAGTAAGGATGTACTTATGACCAGCTAATGATTTTGGATAAATTACACCAATAAAATCAAGATCCCATTACTGGAATGGTTCCTAAATAGTTAATGGATGAAGGGGCATAGCATGATGCTTAATTTTACCTATAAATATTTGACACTTTTGACATGATCTCACTAGTTTGAATGCATATAAGAAGATAGCTGGCCAATAAAAACTAACTCTGAGAACCTTTGTGGCTGTGGTATACCATGAGTAATGCCTACCTAATAATCCTCTATGTAATTCATGCAAAATTTGTTCAACCTTTTCTGATGGCACACACCATAGGAGGACTCCATTAAAGTTTTTTTGGTATAGGATGCCCTTGATTATTACATAATTTCTAGCCTACAACCTATATCTTCTTATTTGAGGAGTTTTCAATCCTTTTGAGTATTTTCTAGAGTTAAATTAGTATATTAGGAGAGTGATCCAGCTATCATATGTCTTATGTTATTTCCCTTCCTTGATCAGTTCTATTTCTTCCAATAAAATACTAGAGCTTATGACTACGGATTCTTCCAATTGCCTAATAAAGTGCTCTACCTCTTACTAGCTTTGTTGTGTGGATTTATATATCAAATTCTTGGATTTTTATCATTCATATTTCCCATCTATCTCCCCATTCTCCCTGAATGACAAAATTTCTAGTGTTAGGATGCACAACATAGTCTAGAGTCTTGCTCTAAGATACAAAATATCTAAACTTTTTTAATGAATTCAAAACTGCATACACTTGTATTTCAATGAAATTATACCTTTCCTCATGATCCAAAAATGTCTAAGGAAAGTAGTTGATCTCTCATTTTCATCTTCTTCCTTCTGAGTGAGGATGGCTACATAGCTTTCCTTTGCACCAAAGGCATACAAGATAAAATATTTAGAATAAACTAAATAGGCATCACTTGTTCAAAGCCAAGAAAACATGCAATTTGGAATAGTACTAGTTTCATCTACAAGAGCTCAAATATTTTTTTCATACAGGATCACAAAGATAAAATATTGACTTTGAACATGTGATTGATCTAGTGATATGTATAACCATTAATAACACTAATAAATCATTTATATGAGGTTCAAATCTTAGATCTCACCAAACTAAATGCTTATCCCTTTCTTGGTGCTTTCAGTGGTGTAAAAGGTTTAAAATTATTGTGGAATGGTGGTTATAGGGGTATACTGTGCGAAGAATTGTATGGTGGCTTTTAGGGCAGACAACACAGAATACTATGGCAGCCATAAAATCTAGACAACCTACTCATATTTGTGGCATCTATCGATTCCACCATGTATAAAAAACACTAATAAATCATAAATATTTATAACATTTGCTTCTACAATCATCTCCACAACATAGCACCCCTCGATATCAACAAGCATTTTAGTGTAAAAATTGGAATCCTATAATATATTTTTGATGCATTTATTATACAATAAAAACATCAAAAAGGGTTAAAATATTAAAACCTAATTTTGACACATAATTAGATATCTCCTTAGGTAAAGCAATAGACATTAGATAATTAGTCAAATAATATAATCCAAGTAAACCAAGCTTGAAACTACCCCTATGCAAAATTTCCATAATTTAGAAAAGTTGTTGCCCAACGCTTTTGCTCATTTCCAATGCTTTTACAAGGTTGAATTATTTTAGAAAGATGAACAACTAGTGATGCAGTTAATAAAAAGTGCTATCTAAGTGCAATAGTGCTACCCCAATGCTTCTACAAAATATTAGTGCCTTTTATAGCATAAATAGAATCCCTCTAGGCATGAGCCTAAGGTACATTATTCATTTCTCCACTCTTGAGCATTATCTCCCTCATAGAAGGCCTATAAATTTAAATTTTTATTTGACTCTCTCTTCCATACCAAAGGAGTCCTCTCCAAAATATTTAAATAGAGGCCATGGGAGAGGTATCCAACCAAAATTAGAAAGGTATCCAAACTCTACCAAAACTCTCTCTCTCTCTAAGCAACTCTAGCAACATATCTTAGTCCATCTAATAAATTACTTAAGAAACTCTATGGATTTTGAGGTCTCATAAGCTACTATCAAAAACTTATCCACAACTATGGAAATTTTTGAAATCCATTCAATGTTCTTACTAATAATGATATCTTTGTTTGGTCTAAAGCCTAAAGGAGTCTATGCATACCACTCCTATTTTTCCCATATTCAATTTTAGAAAACCCTTTGTCATTGAGTGTGATGCTTCCAACATGGGTATTGGAGCTATTTTGATGTGGGATGGACAACCATATGCCTTTGAAATTAATAAAATATCTAGAAATAATTGAGGATGATCCAATTATGATAATAAAATGTTATCTATTCTACATGGTGTAGAAATGATATCCTTATTAGCTCATTTATTTTTCATCAAGACTAACCATATCATCCTTAATCCTTTCTTAGAATATCTCTCTTGTCTTGAAGAGAATAAATTGTTGATCAAGATCTTTGGTTATGATATTGCCATTGAATATAATTAAGAAAAGGATAATGTGATGACTAATGCTATATCTCATAAACACAAGGTTGTTGTTGCAATTAGTTCCATATTTAGTCTTCTTCCATAATGACTTTCTCAACTTAGGGAGGGCTGGTTTTTTTAACCAAACACTACTTGAATCATTTAGGAAGTGGAGGGTGAATCATCACTTCCTTCTTGTTTCCAATTTGTTAATGGGTTTCTCTATAAAAAAGAACACATTTATCTTCCTCAATACTTGACTAGTAAGACTAGTGTCCTCCAATAATTGCATGCATCTCCTTTGGAAATACATTATAGATTATTTAAAACATATCAAAAAGTTAAGAAATATTTTTCTTGGAAAATATTAATAGTAGATGTCAAGAACTTTGTAGTTAATGTAAGGTATATGAGCATATCAAGGAGAAATTCTTAAATCTATTGGATTGCTATAACCCTTGCCTATATTTAACTACTAATGGGAGCATATACCCATGGATTTCATCGAATGCCTATCCAAATCTAATGGAAAATGGTTATATTTATTGTAGTGTATAGCCTTTCCAATTATGATCATTTCTATTCATTGCAACATCCATATTGAAAAAGTAAGGTGTCCAAGGTAATGCTCTATTCTATTTTAAATTGCATGGAATTTCCAAGTCCATTATCAATTATTATGACCCTATATTCACTAATAACATTTGGAAGGAATTGGTATATTTGTGGTACTAAGTTAAATTTGTCCTTTTAATATCACCCTCAATCAGATGAATGGACAAAAATTATAAGTAAATATCCATGTACTTACCTTAATTTATTTTCTTAGGACAAGCAGTATCGCTAGGTTCATTGGCTCTTGTTAGCTAAATGGTAGTATAAAACTTTTTATCATTATTACCTCAATATGTCCCTATTTGAGTCATTATTTGGTTAGAAACCTCCATCAATGGTAGACTATGTTATAGGATCCTCCAAGGTGGCCCAAGTAGATGATTTATTTTAACAACAATGACTTGTGTTTCATATTCTTAAAGATAATTTGAGATAGGCCCCAAAATGTATGAAGAAACCATAAGACTCACAAAATTATGAATGATAATTTTCCATGGGATATATGATCATTTTTACGTAGATCCTTATAAGAAAATTTTCTTTCTTATCAAGTCCATTCAAAAGTTGACTCCTTAATTTTATGAGCCCTACAAGGTGGTTCATGGTATTTATGAAGTGCCATGTTAGTTGGAGCCAAATTTTGAATGTATCACCTGACCTCTATTTAAAGATTACCTCTTTGGCATAGCAAATCATTCCTCTTCATATTTAGTGTGTTTTGCTTCTCTTTGCTAATGTCAATTACTACCACATGGTGACGAGCAAAGATCTAATAAACATGTTTAGATTTATCCTTAATTTTAGTCTTCTTGGTACCAAATTGACCTATAAATAATGTCATCATCATATTGGTCATTAGTAAAATGTGTAATTTCCAGCCCCTAGCTTATCTTGTATCCTTTTTATGAAAATTATCTTCTACAGGAGTGACCTATGGTTGTTCCAATCATCATCTTGATATTAATATCTCTTATGTCCTTCTTGGACCTCTAGGCAAGGTAGCCATAAATAAGTAAACTAGGTTGATTTGACCAAGATCAACTTATTTAGTCAAAAAAAACTAGATTAATACCAATTAGGATAGATTAGGTTGATGATGGATAAAAGTTTGAAACTTTTCTTCAATTGGCTCTAAAAAATTTCAATTTGGAGGGATTATTGACTAATTTTGAATAAAATTAGAGGAAAGAGAATGGAAAATTTATGAATCTTGATAGATATTTTCACTCTCATAAGAATGGAAAATTTTATTAGTTTTTTATTTTTTGTCATTTTTCTATTTTTTGTTGTTTTTTAATTTTTCTATTTTTATCATTTTGAATATAAATGAAAACAAAAAATGTAAAAAATGGACATACATGCATATTTATATATTAAATATATGCACCCAAATCCACCCATGGATGCTTCAAATGTTATCCACATATTAAAATGCATAGTTTTCAACCATATACAATCATCAACTCATACACATTTATGCCCAAAACCTTGGTATATGGTATGGACCACTCCATAGATAGTTAAATTTGACATCTTTGTCAATATTAGCTCAATTTCATCCTATTTTAGTGTTAGATCTCTAACTTTGAAATCAATATTTGTTTTCCTTGTATTATAGTAGTATTTAATTGTTTCTTTATGATGGTTGAACTTCTTTAACACATTTTCATGTTCTTTCCCTAATAATAGTAGCTCATCCAAACTTTCATATAGCAAGGGTAAAATTATCATCTTTGAGCTCTAACTATTTATCCATATAGAGTTATGGGAGCTCTATATTGATAGGTAATATAATATTTTTTCCAAATGATAATATATAAGATAAAATGGCAATCAATGCTTTCATGATTACTCAATCTACCAACAATGCCTTCTTAAAATCTGTGTACCAATTCCTTTATAGTTTGGTTATTATTATTTTTAGAATTTGAACCATGTTATTATTCATTGATTCATTTAGGTCATTCACCTAGTGGGTAGTAATTGGACAATGTCTTCATGATGATGATGTATACCAAAGCAAATTGCATTGATTTTGACTTGAGAAACACCCTAGAATTATATGTAATAATTACTAAGGTATCCAAAATCTAGTGATGATATCTAGTAGTAGTTGGATGAACACTTTTTAATAGGAACTCTTTACTAGGATAACCTTTATCTATTGGACAAAGTAATCTATCATTGTTAGAATCCATCTATGACTTGTAATTGGAAATTGATTGTTCTTACCAATGAAGTCAAATTCCCATTGTTATGGTTTAGTAATAAATATCATCTACAATGGCATAGGATATTTTCTTCATTTCCCAATAAACATATAGTAGAACTTGCATTTCTTGACCCATTAGAATATATCCAATATGATTGTGGGATAGTACCCTACTCTTGGAATTTTATGGATTGTAGTGTATATCAAGTAATGACCACCTACATTGTGTTTTCCTAAAAATAAATCCTTCATATTCTCCTTCTTAATACATCTTACAAATACATTATCATGGTCCTTATAGAGTAAAACCCCATTAACCAACATGTAGCTAGCTATTTTCTACCTAGATTGTTTTTTTTGCATTAGTATTGGACTTTATGGATGATGTTATTCTGCATGTATTTAATGAACTCATTCATCCACCTAGATTGATCTTAAGCATTAATTTGTTCTACTTGTTGTTCATTTTCATAAATAGGCCCAATATAATTTTCTACATGTGTTTTGGATAAGTTATTACATAATATCTACCTTGTACTAGATTGGTCAATTTGATCTTTATATCAAATTCTTGAATCTTGGTTATCGAGATAGCTTAATTTTATCTAATTTCACCTTATAGTATGAATGATCTAATATTTTAATACACTATGAATATGGTTGTTTTATTTTATGAGATATAATTCCTAAAATTCTTCAGTAATTTCATCATGGTATAAACATGCTTCTCAACAAAGTTGTACCTCTCTTCATAGTTATGCAATGTTTGACTCATATATGTTACCATGTATTATTCCTATTTCTAGTTCTTCTATGTAAGCATAGTGGCAACATTGGTAGCCTTATCAAATATATAAAGGATAAATTCCCTATTATAATCAATATTAACTAGTGCTATCACTCGTGACATTGTCTTTGATGTCCTAGAATGCATATTTTCATCCTCTATCTAGATAAAAGTTGTTTTCTTCATAATTTTGGTAATTGGTCATATATTCTAAGCAAATTTTATAATAATTTTTTTTTTTAAATAATTTATCCCATGAACAAATAGATTCCTTTCTTAGAATATGGAAATAGCAATTTTGGTATAGCCTTAATGTGGTCAACTTGATTGTAAGTTTATCCTTTGACACTACATATCCCAATAGTCCTATACATTCAAGTTTAGTGATATCACATATTTTTTATACCTTTTTAATATTTTGTGAAGGTGATCCGTGTGTTTCTTCTTATCCTTTAAAAAAATGCTTAAATCATCAAGATATATCAAGATAATTTTATTGATTAGCCCTGAAAATGTTATATCCATTACTTGTTTGAAAATAGCACCCAATTTTGATAAAATAAATGGCATTTTTTGATATGTAAGAATGTATCACATGTATATAAATGTCATATTATATTGATATTAATCCTTCAAATTTATTTATTTATACTTAAAAAATCCATATAGTAATGATAACATTTTGGATTTCATTTACAATATCTAATCCATGGAAAAATAATGTACAATGGTCCTTTAGTGATGCCTATTTAGGTTTCATAATTCTATGCATAGCCTAATATCTCCAATTTATTTTATACTAGCACTAAATTGAGTGCCCAGATTGAATGCTCTATCGGATAAATGATTTTTGTATATAACGACTTTAACAAATCATTTTTCAATACTGCTTTGAAATCAAGTTAATCTATCATTATTTTTATCTAAATGACTTTACTCCATGCACTAGGTCAATCACATGTTCTAAATGACTTTGACATCCAAGGGGATATGGTGGGTTATTTGTGCTTCTTCAATGGCATCCACCACATCAAGCCCTAAAATATGCCAAAAATATTTAAAGAAGGTATTCAAGAAGCCATTCAACCCTAAAGCCCTATCCCCTCTAAATCAAACACAACCTTCTTGATTTCCTCCTATATGAATGGGTTAAGGAGGTATAAATTGAGGTCTTTAGTTATTAGGATAGGAATAACTCTCATAATATAGTCCTATTCTACTAGTTTTTTAGTATCTGACTCTCCCAAAATATCCTTAAAGTACTCCATAACTTCTCTAATCTCATCAAAATTATCCATTATAGAGCCTTATATTTTAATAATTTCTCTTATCTTGTTGCAACTTTGATGATGAAGGGTTGAGATATGAAAGAACTTATTATTTTGCTCCCCCTTCTTCAACCATCTAATTCTATATTTCTAGCACCAATACATTTCCTCACATTCTAAGATATTGTGGTACTCTAAGATCAATTCCCTCTCTTTCATTCTGATTTTCTTTGTCATAGATCCTTTTGTAATTTTTTGTTCAATATCATGAATCTTAGCTTGTAATTCCTCTTTATTTTTTAATAGGTTACCAAAAGTGATCCTATTCTAGGCCTTCAAGTTTTACTTTATATATCTCAATTTATTGGAAATTTGGCTCAATTTGGGACCTTCAAAGGATTTTTCCCACCATTATTCAATATTTGAAGATAAATCTTCATGTTTGAACCACATCAGTTCAAACCTGAATGGGCTATTATATTTTCTCATCTTTAACTACCTCCCAAATAATTAGGTTGTGATTAAAGCTAATTTTGGGCAAGGCCTTGAGTGAGGAATCACCAAATATTGTGAAGCCCTCTTGGGAGACCAGAAACCTATCAAGTCAAATTTGGATCAACTAGTCTCCCAACCACCTATTACTCCATGTATAGTGAAATATTCTTAGGTCAATATCCATGAGATCATTGGAATTAAGAAATGATCAAAAGTCTTGCATACTCTCTAAAAATATAGGAGATCCCCCTTTATTATAAAAAGTATTAATATGGGTGTTGAAATAACCTACTAAAATCTATGGAATTCCTTTAAATTTTGATCTCATTTGGCTCAAGTTCTCCCAAAGTTACCTTCTCCTAGTCAATGTGTTAAGATCATAAACATTCGTCAAAAACCAATTTTCCTTCGACTCCCTATTGTGGTAAAATAGGGTAATGAACCATATAGAATTGATGACTAATCTTACCTCTATAGATTTGTTCCAAATATAAATAATACCCCTATATGAACCCTCTACTACACTAAAAACTAATTTTGCATCTCTCTCGATGATGTTTTTAATTCTTCTACCTTATTATTTTCAAGCCTAGTTTTCTAAAGAAGAAGCATGTCCAAGTTATGGTCCCTTATCAAAGCATAAACTACCCATTGCTTAAAGGGGGCATTATGTTCCAAGATATGATTTTCATATTTAATGTTTGGCCTTCAAATTTTAGAATAGCCTATGTCACATTGGCCACTTCCCTAGTAGTCTCTTTCTATAAAAATACTACCATAGAAGGCTTGTCAGGTTTATGACTGTGAGTGATGATTTTTGGAACCTTGACACTTCCCCTATGAGATCTTATTTCTAGCTAGGGATGGCTTCTACCAAATCCAAAAATTTTGAATTGGGGAGCCCCATGTAAAGACCCTCTTCCCCTAGGTTTTTCTTGAGGGCAAAGTTGAATATTGAGATGGACTAAGAAAACACTCCAAATTCTCTATGATCAGATTCAAACAAGAAAATAAATTTGAAAGGGAATCACACCTTTTTAAAATAGATTTTGACCTTGGAAATTTTCCTCCATGGTACCTGGGATGAATTTGCCTTCGTCTTGCTCCTATGTAGACTATAGGATTGGTTCTTACCCCTTACTAGTCCCTTATGAAGGCTCCATATTTTTTTCTTTTCTCAAATGAGGATTTATATGATTCTAGTAATGTACCCACCTTTGGTTGTTCTAGGGGGTATTCCTTCAAGTAGTACATTAAAGAATTTGATACCTCATATTTTTACAAAGACCACATTTCAAAGCCATATTTTTATATTCACAACTCTAGGTCTATGACCCATACTTGGAGGTCAAATTAATAGATTTGGGGAGCTCTTGACTTAATTTTGCATACACATAGAAGTGTGCATGTAACATATGAGTCTATTTTAGCATAGAAGGATCCATCACCACCAGTTAAACTATATTCCTAGCAATCCTAGAGAGGATTTCTTCATGCCAAAAGTGAATCAAAAGCCTTGGGAGTCACACCCAAATGGACACCAAATCGATACCTTGAGTGTAATGATAAAAATATAGGCTCCATATTTTTAGTAAGAGGTATTTTTAGCTAAATAACCATGGCCCTCCTTGTAGAATCAATTCACTTTCCACCAGGAAACTGAGTTTAACCTAAAGAAAGATCTTCGATAAAGTGATAATATCTATATGTCTGATGGGCCCCTATTTCTCCCATATCCATTTTTGGATGGCATTAATTTTTGGCTTCACACCAATTTATTTTCCAACTAGATACATCTTACCTTGATCAACCACCAGATATCCAAGACATCTGGAATCACTAGCTCACCATTTGTCAAATATAAGTTGAAACACCCCTCATGTAGCTTCTATTTTTATTTGAGAATATTGACCCAAGAATGGGCTCTTGGGTTAAAAGGGTGATGAGATCCCTTTTTTATTTCTTCCACCTGGTTGTTGGGCATAGAATTGACATCAAGTTTTACTCAACACTGTGACTGTCTATCTTTCAATTTTCTATCTAGACATGCACCCGATAGTCACAGATCGACACTCAAGATTGGATGAACCAAATGTTAATTCAGCCCAACCTCCAGTGGAGGTTGGTTCCTTGTCAGCTTAAAATTATTTTGACACAATTAAAGCTCAATTAGGGCTTTGAGAAAAGGTTTAGAAAAGTTTAGGGTTAGAGATATTATGCAAAATAGTGGTTGGATAGGATAACAACAATGGCATCTACAACAAAAATCTCCCAAAAACTATTTTTGGTGTCCCATTACTCAAGATTAACAACACCCAAACCCATGAAATCTTCATACATTAAAGCATAAATAGAGATATGTTGTAGAAATAAATTCCAATATCTAACATTGATAATCCAAATTAGCAGAATAGACCAATAGTCAGATTTAACAGAAATAAACTTCCTAACAACACATATCTAACTATGAACAAATTTCAATTACTCTCACAACTAGTAATAAAATAAGTTGGAATTAACTAACGGCTAAATGATTGACAGAAATGTAGCTCATATCTTCGAACCTCTTGCACACAAGATAGAGAAGATGATAAATTTTGAGTCAAAAATAAAAGTAATGCTCCTTCCATTAGTTTACAAGAATATTTACAGTAAGGAAAGCATACACACTAGAGTCGAACCTTGAAAATGAGGGTTTGACCTCTATTTAAAGTTTGTAAAATAAAAAATATTAAGGAGACATTAAAAAGATTACAATTTTATAACTCAGTAGAGAGTTTTTCTGGCATAATATTACTGGATAGCGAAGTTCAAGAAATTCATTGTGAGTAATCCACCATGGCAGCTTAGCTCTACAACTTATTGGTTAGTTGATGATAGTTGGATTTTGGGTGGTTATAAACTATATCTAATCCATTTGTCATTCTTGAAAACTTTATTCTACAACAGATTTAAAAATACTCTAGTTCTTGATCTTGAAAACCCTTCGACGCTTCATATTCCCGCCTTCCAACTAACTACTCTTTGATCCAGTGAGAATTTACCTTTAATTGTTTCAGCAATGTTAGCAGCCTCACAACCGTCGATGCTTTTTGATGAGTAGTGGTGATTAAAACTTCAAAAATGCTCTACAAACTAGTGAGGAAAGAACAAGATGTCATTCCACACTTTTAAATATTGATGTCACATTTAGTAGCTTTAGTTATGCAAATTAGATTCCGACATGAAATGCACTAAGGTGTGAGTGGAATAGAGTTCATTGTCAATCCACTACTTAGACTTCTCTTCCCTTCTAAGTCATCAAGCAAATCGCAATCCGCACAAAAAATATGTTGAAATCATCTTTAACTTATATGGAATGCAGAATCACCAGTCCACATTGAAAGTAGTGTAAAATAGTCTTTATCACCTTTTCGCACTCTTTGTAGTATTTTTGGCCTTCATGCCACAATTCTGTAACTTTTATAATGTTTTCAACCTTCATGTTGCCATTACGTAATAGAATACTCTTGGAACTCAGTGAGATAGAAATTATTGATACTTAGTCACTAGAGCATGCAAAGAACAAACAAAAATCACCATTTTGCACTTTCTATCATGCTAACATCATATTTGCTCAAAATTTTTATAAAATCAAGACTTGTCGAGAATCCGTTGCCAAATACACTGTCCCAAGCGGAATGAAACTTTGCTTGAAATAGATTGAGTGTTGAGTGGAATCAGGTCTCCTGTGTGGATCCGCTCCAAAATACTCCATGTCCTAAAAAAAATAGATATTTTCATGCCTTAGAATCAAAATTTTTTGAGGATGTGGCCACTTTGGCCCTACATTCTGGCACCTCCCAGGTGGATTTGCTTGCAAAGCCATTAAACTCAGAGTCTTATCCATTGGGCATCAGGAGTCAAAAATGCTTATCTTCAAAAAATGCTTCAAATAATAATTTCCATATGAACACTACCCTCTAAAAACTTTATGAACACCTTAGAGGATAAACGTTCATATTGAGATCATGCTAGAAATAATGATGTCTCTGCCACTCCTTCAAAATTATTTCAAGCTTAAACAAAAACACAACAATGTTCTCCTTATAAAGCCTCTTTGTACAAATGATATAGATGCCTTAACACAAAATTATTGTTCTCTGCATCTCTCTGAACTCGTGGTTTTATTATTTCCTTTTGACAATGTCAGATTAAAAATGAATCAAACAAAAATATAAAACTTCTACATGACTACATATGTACAAAAATTGCTATGCTTGTGCCTCTTCAGGGTCTTAACTATATCTAGTTCTTATTCTTCTTGCTAAGCCTCCTCTTTAGTATTATCTGCTTGCTCTTTCTTAGCTTCTTTCTCAGGTGAAGTTTGCTCCTTATTTTCCTCTTTAGTATTTGTAGACACCAAAATCCAGCCACTTATACCTTCCTGCCAGCCACGTGTCAATCATCCATCCTTCCCGCCATTATTTGGCCCAAATCCACACTTTCCCACCATTATTTGGCCCAATTTCACTTTTCTCGCCATTTTTCATCCCCAAATTTATTTAAATTAATATATATATATATATTTTAATATTTTAATATATTTTAATATATATATATATATAAATAAAGTTTAAGTGATTTAATCTGAGCCGTCCATCCTTCATTTAATCTCATCCGTCCATCCATCTTAATCCGTTTCACAACCTAGATTTATTCTCTACCCTTGGATCCAATTTAATCTTAGCCACACGTTCAAAGTGTCGTTAAAACCCTAAAGTGTGCCCTAAGAGTAGATTATAAATTGAGTCACCTTGATGGCTCAAACCCTATCTATATCTTCGGATAAACCTACTTATCTTCCCTATCTAAGTCTGGAGTTGGATATTGCTATTAATCCTGAGTCTTCTGAGTCTTCTATGGCCCTAAGTCTGAACTAAACCCTTTCATCGCATCCATCGCCGCCGCTTGGTCTCGCCGTGTTAACAGGAAAAGGATTCTAGTGGTAGATCTGATTTGTTGATAGCAGCTGCTTAAGCTGGAGTGGTCCGAGCCAAAGGATACAACGAAGCCCACTCATTCTATTGAGGTTAATGATACATTCTTCGGAGATTCCACCACATTGTGCCAGCTAGGGTTTCGGAGAACCCTAGCACAAATTGTAACTTTGTATCACGAAAAGGGTTACAAGCCCTGTTGTACTTAAAAGGAGTTTCTAAACTCCATTGATTAATAAAAATCATTCATTTTGTACAAAAAAAAAAAAATGCACTTACTCGGAAGCCTACGCTTTTTCTGTAAAACTGTCTTCAAACGCCCAAGGGAGTCTGCGCAGGCTGAAACACACCTCTGCATTTTGGATCAGACTTCCATACACCGCTCTGCGTCTGCTGCATTTTTTGCAAACTCCTCAGAAACCCTAGTTCGCTGGAACAACGAATTTTGTGATTTCTGGAACCTCAACAGAATGAGTGGGCTTCGTTGTATCCTTTGGCTCGGACCACTCCAGCTTAAGCAACTGCTATCAACAAATCAGATCTACCACTAGAATCCTTTTCCTGTTAACGCGGCGAGACCAAGCGGTGGTGATGGATGTGACAAAAGGGTTTAGTTCAGACTTAGGGTCGTAGAAGACTCAGAAGACTCAGGATTAACAGCAATAGCCAACTCCATACTTAGATAGGGAAGATAAGTAGGTTTAGCCGAAGAGATAGATAGGGTTTGAGCCATCAAGGTGACTCAATTTATAATCTACTCTTAGGGCACACTTTAGGGTTTTAACGACACTTTGAACATGTGGCTAAGATTAAAGTGGATCCAAGGGTAGAGAATAAATCTAGGTTGTGAAACGGATTAAGATGGATGGACGAATGAGATTAAATGAAGGATGGACGGCTCAGATTAAATCACTTAAACTTTATTTATATATATATATATATTAAAATATATTAAAATATTAAAAAATATATATAAATATTAATTTAAATAAATTTGGGGATGAAAAATAATGAGAAAAGTGAAATTGGGCCAAATAATGGTGGGAAAGTGTGGATTTGGGCCAAATAATGGCGGGAAGGATGGATGACTGACACGTGGCTGGCAGGAAGGTATAAGTGGCTGGATTTTGGTGTCTACAGCATGCCCCTTTTGAGCCGCTTTGTGTACACAATGTAGCACAAAAACTTAAGACACTCGAAAAGTCGGATCAGACGCAACTCTCTCTCAAGACTAAAGCACAACTTTGAAGACCAAAGAATAAAAGAATATTTAAAATTTTTCAGCTTACCCCCTCAATTGGCGAGCGAGAATGGTTCTCACAATCCAATTGGAAGAAATTCGAAATATAATGAACCGTTTTTGCCCCAACGATGAAAAAAAAAGGGTTGGTGCATGCACCATCTGTTTATGTCCCAACATAAAAGGGGTTGGTGTACAAACCAGAAAAGAATATGATTGAAGACGATATGAGTGATGTGAAAGATGGACCGTTTTCTGCCCCAACGGTTATAAAGGGATTTTTTCCAAACTGTAAATTCCATGATCATGTAAGATGAATTCCACTATAGAAAAATTAGAAATTGATAACGAATGCCCTAACTCCTGTGTGTGAATCCATATTATTGATGAAATTACCTTGTTGGTGCCATTGATATGCAGAGATGAAAGATGAATGAAAGAGTCCAGAACTCAGAGATGCTCCTAGTGACTGTATGGATAATTCCTCGGGTCGGAACCAATCAACCTAGGTAGCCACAATCTCTAGCAAGACTTAAAATAATGACGATATGAAATATTGTCCATGTTTATGGCCCCATGAAATAGGCCATCAATGACAACTGTTGAGCAAATTAATCTTGGTATGAGGTCACTTGAAAAGTAGAATACCCAAAATTGATCTCCAATTTTCAAACAATGAAATAATTGATGATGATAAATGGTAAGTGTCCTTATGGTGGTTTAATCCTCTTACCGAATTGCATGGATTCAAATCGCTGCAATCGCCAAGGTGATAGAATATACCACTAGATACGAGGTTTACTTTAATTTGATTTGGCAAAAATTGACGATAGATCAGAAGAATTGATGAATGTGGTTAATTTTGTGAAGGTTTTGAATATTTTTAACCCAATTTGTAAAACAATGATGAATGATGCGCTTTTTGAGCGAAATGACAAAATTTGTGTCCAAAACTATTGTAACCTTCACAAAATATTTTATTATGATAAGAAGAATGGATGAATGCAATTTGATGAAATTTGGAGGAGGTAAGCTCTAATTTTGTAAGTTTTGTTCCTTTATTCAATACTGACACCAAACGCCGGTCTGTGTTTGTGGTTGGCAGAGACGCCCGCCGATGTTTAGGTGCTCTACAGATGCAGGACTACATCTGAATCTACCATGAAACGCCCAACTGCGTTTCAGGGCACCAAAATCAGCTATTTAAACAGTTTTTTGTGAGAATTTTGCTCATTTGTGCGTTCGAGCTTGAGAGAAGTGCGTCTGAGAGAGTGGAGTGAAGTGGAGTGAAAGGTTGTGTGGGAGAGTGAAGCATGCGGGAGCTATGGCAGAGATGGGAGTGGATGCGCCAGTGCAGCCAGCTGAGGTATTTGTTCATTTAAGCAAGTACTTATTATGTGTTTATTTTTTATTTTTATTTTTTGGAAAGATTTGTAACAAATTTTGTTTTATTGTTTTGTATCTTAGGGTGTTAGAGGCACGACACCGATTCTCCCCTATCATTTCGGGGATGAGGAGGTCATTGTCCCAGACAGACTGGGAGATATTGGAGGTAGTGGGACTAGCGGAGGCAGCCCGATTGGAGGTAGTTCGGGCGGATGAGGGGTACCTCTAGGCACACCACTAGGTCTAGGGCTCCTACTAGGTCTCAGGGGTCCTCTTTTGATGGTTATCTTAGTGCTTAGATGCACTCTTTATGAGCCTTGGTGCTCTATTGTATATTGTAGCCTTTTGGCATTCATTGTACAGTTTGACCTTTATACATATATATATACATGGCTTTTATTTATTTGGTGTTTTACTCTCTTTTGTGTGAATGCCTATGTTTTTGTGATGCATGTTTTTATATGTTTTAATGTTTTTGATGCATATGTGATGGAATGGAATGCAAAATTATAGATGATTAATGCGAGACTAAGTAAATGAAATATGCACTAAGAAGCACTCATACTTTTAGATAGTTATATTTAGCGAACTGTTATCTTAATTGTTTAATCAGGGGAACCGAACTTGGTGGCTTGTGAATGGATGACATATGGAATGAAATGAATATGGAAGAAGATATGGAGGGTGATATGGAGGTTGATATGGAAGACTGTTTTATAAAGACTCAAACATGCTAGTGGTATCAAACAAACTTACTGACACTGCCTAATTCAACTAGGACCAAATGTGTGTGCATGCGAGTTCATTAACCAAATCAAAAGCATGGTAGTGACTCTAGGCAATCAAAAACCTGTGTGTGTGCAAGTGTGTTCATTAACATCATCTTGCATAAATTAGGTAACCCTATTATGGAGAAGACCCCGAAGCTAGTTTGTCCGTATGAGCATTCAGAGGTCTCTTTTTGAGGAGAGACATGTCGCCACGCAATGAGTATACTCCACTGCCAGTCAAGCGTCTATAGCCCCGGTGAAGGTTAACTCCATAGTCCATGTTGTTTTAGACCTTTGTAAGCCTTTGGGATGACTACCTATCTGTCTGATGGACAAGTAGTATGATCCTTACAACTTATTTGGGATCAGTGGTGTGTGAAAAATGTTCATTTCCTTAGAGCTTTGGGGAATCGGATTCTCAACCGAAGTATGATGAGAATTTTACCCTATCCTTACTACTCTGTTTATATTTATATTTTGTGATTGCTTGTGATAGTGGTAAGAATCACTGTTTTATGGACTATGTTTGCATGATAGGACAAACGAGGATTACCCTTTTCACTTCAAGGCACAACACAAGGATGGTGTTATCTCTCTTTGACACAAGATGTTTTTAAGATATGAAAATGTGATAGGTTCAAGACTGCTTTTGAAATAATTTCCCAATACTCAAGATTTTATTTAGTGTAATTTGTGATTTCTTTATTTCTGTTTGGCGTTGTATCTTTAATCTAAAGTATTATTACCAAACAACTGCACCATTAGTTTTAGGGTTTGCAAGGCTTATTTCCAAACTACTTCATAGGGGTTGGAAGTTTACTTCAAATAATTATGAATGTACTATAGCTCACCAATTTCCTCATATTTTGTAGCACTTCCTTTTTTTACCAAGTCCTCCATTAGATCTCTAAGCCTGGTAACATCAATAATCAACCATGAAGCCTACTCCTAGTCAATTGGCTCTTCCAGAGCATAAATATTAGACTCATATTGCAAGCTCTCATTAGTACTCTTCTTAATTTCTTCTATTGATAATATAGAGTTATCTTCCATCCATAGACCTTTGAAACCATTCTAAATATTTTCCTTATTTATATCAACTACATTCTTGATCATGTTTTCCACTTTGTCAAATAACAACCAAGCCTTTTAGAGGGCTCTATACTTCTTCATCACAACTTTGGCAGCAATTCTAGCAATATTCCACTCCTTGTTAGTAATCGGCTTAGCAAAGTCATTGAGCCTTCTATCTACCAATTTGTAAATTTTCTCAACCAGAATCACCATGGGTTGTAGCTCTCCAGTGAAACTATCCAGATATTTTTGAACATTTTGGAGCAGGCAGCTAGCATCGTCCATATAATCAATAATAGGTTATAGCTTTGAGAATTTTTCTAGAACTCCAGAGAGTAATTCATTTCTCACTTTCGTTATCCCAGCCTTGGAGAAACCTGAAGACTTAGACTTTTCAATTTGAAGTTGCTACTTTAAACTCTATATTTCCTTAGATTGTTCTTCATTTTCTTCTTATGTTCCTCTATTTTCTCCTTGAGCTTATTAGCCTCTTGAAATTTATCCTACCTATTATTTTCTTCCTTCTTGAGATCCTTCTCCACTTGTTTCTGATTGTCAATGGTATTTTGAATCTTTTCTGTTTTATTTTCCAACTTGTCCATCTTTTATTTTTCTATATCAGTCTTGATATAAAAAGTGTCCAAGTGAGATTTTGCCATGACCAATACATCTTTTGTAGATAGCTGCTCTATATCTTCTGTATATTACTCTAGACGATAGTCCTGAGTAGTCATCTCAATTTCAGGCTTACTCACAAGAGGAATCATGGATCTGGATGTTCTTTTCCTTAAAACTAGATCAACAAATATGCTTCTCCTCTTTGTGGCCATTATCTTGGAAGGCTTGGATAAATTCTCTATCCAAAAATCTTAAATGGCAGACTCATAGAAACTGAAGCAAAACTCATGGAAAGGTGAGCGGGTGTACTTAAAATAGTTTACTTCTAATATTATGGAGGTGGTTGCAATGGCAAGGATGGAACTATGGGAGATGATGAAGGGGGAATTTTAGATGATGAAGATGGAATTTGAGGTGACCTTGGAGGAGATGGTTTGGTTTACCCCTCAGTACTAACTGATGAAATAGGGGGTGAACTATGAGGGGGAGAAGGCACCTTTGTTTCAATATCTTGATCAGAAAGAGAGGAAGATTTCTAAGGGAAGTCCGTAGGAGAAGGAGATGAGGGGTTAGATACCATACCTTTCCCTACTGATGTAGGATGTTTTGGAGCTATATTTGTACTCTGCTATTACATTTTTGTATCAATTATTTTATAGCTAAAATAGAGGTTTCTTTAATAATTTTCTTCCTATCCAACTTCTGTTTCTTGGAAATATCCTTCTTAGATCTTTTCGGTGCCCTTTTGGCATTTCTCTAGAATAATTGCATAACTACTTTCTCTTTTTCTATGTTTTCCTCAAACAATCCTTCTTGTAGTGGTTCCTCTTGTAATGTATGTTCAAAAATAGGATTTAATTCCACTATTGATGTAGTGGTGAAAATCACAGGTGTGAACACAAAGTCCTTATCCTTCTAATTCTAGTCTACCTGTGTATCCAAGGGCTAGGTGCTTGGGCCTACTTTTTATCTCGATTACTAGTGTGCTAATAGCATTCTCATTAGAATAGTGCATCTTACTCATCAACTACACCCCTTTTGGATTCTCTATTTGGTTAATTGAAGGTTGAAATATCTTTAGAACTTCAACAGTAATCAATAGAGTATCAGTTTCCTGTTCTTGAACTTCTTCTTCCAAAGGTGGGGATGGGGAATATGACCCTGTTTGTGACTTATTATATATTAACACTATATTTCTTGGGTATTTTTCTTTCCAAGTTGTGACATACTTGTTATATTTATCAAAAAATTCATCATCAATGTTCAATCCAAACTTGGATTTCTCTTTACCAATCTCGACTCTCATCCTCTACAAGTCTGATGTTTTGGCTTCATTCCATTTCTTCTTACCATCTACCTCATTGCTAGTATATTTTTGAGATTGGGGTTCTATTTTATTATATGTTTTGTCCTCAACTTATTTGATGATAGACTCCTTCAATCGATGTTTTACATTTTTTTATGGATCAAAATTAACAATTTGTTCATAAAAGTCTAACCATGGAGGAAGTTATTCCATCTTGGAAAAATTACATTCCACAAGAGCATTTTCTTTGTTATTTATACCCTATTGAAAATGAGGCCTGGGTTTTCTCTTAAATTTGTAGGTCTTTTCTCCATTCAGGGCTATGTTCCTCTTGTGGAATACATCGTCAGGGTCATAACTCCATATCTAGGGAATGTAAAACAAACCCAATACATCAAGATATTGGTCAATTTTTTTGCCCTACCACTTCTTAGTAATGGTTATATCATCCATCCTATGGTAGGTTAACAAAAACCTCCTTTTCCTCCTAGAACCATAGTTCAAATTTATAAATTTTGCTTGCCTTAAGTATTCTAAAGTGAAGAGCCTATCTGTAACAAAATGGGGCAGTAGAAAAGGCTTTCTAGTGAAACCATACATCATATTGACTGTGCCTTCTGTTAGGAGGTATCAATCTCCTTCATTGACACCTTCTGTTCTTAAAAATTTCTTGGCCAGAGGTGATAGCCTAGGGCATTTCCCATACATTATCTTCAAGGATGGCCCTAAAAATTCCAAGTTGAATTTATACATAGACTTGGTGCTTCTCATATGAGAATTCCAATAGCAAACAGGAATATGATTTCATTGGTTGTTCTTGTCCTTGATCGAAATCTAGGGCATCATGTCTTTTACAAAAACAAATAAAATCTAGACCAGGCTTGAGCAATTTCGAAAGTAAGGTGCATCATAACCCCTTTTCATTCTCACTAATTGCTCATGTATTCTCTGAGGAAGGAAATTTGGCTAGTCAAAGAAAATAATCCTAATGCCCTTATTCACTACATCTTTTGCATACATCCTTTCATTGGAAATGTAGTATTTATTGGTTATTTTCCAATCATTCACCATTTGATCCGAATCCAAACCCTCCATACAGGCTAACATAGAATATAGCTTTTGGTGGAAAAACCGCTCAATAGAATTTGAGGCCTTGGCAATTTTTTCCTGGGTTTAGTGTCTTTGATTTGATTATAGACCCATTTTATGAAAGGTTCACCATCGTGAAATCACTTCTGCAATGATTAATACCTGACCTGGGTGGTCATTTTGAACTCTTTTTGCCTTACGGGTGGCTCTACTTCTAGGGTGAAAAATCTTGTGACAGGCCTCATTAGTGATATTAAATAGGGTTTTACCACTAGTGATCTTTTCGAGTCATAAAACTTGATGATAAACACTATCAACTCTATATAAGTATGGATGGAATCATAGATATAAAAATACAAGGAGAGAATGACACATCTACCTTAGGTTGACAGAGCTACTCCTTTCTTGTATATGTTATTGATATTCCTTCTGAGCTTTGTTCTCTCTGTGCTCCACTATCTCTTTCACTAATGTTTAGCTTCTTGGGTGTCTTCAAAGGTCATCTCCACAAGCAATTATCAAATTCTTTCTTTGGAATTCACAGATAAATCTCAACTTTTGTTTTGCTCTATTTCGCGTAGTGAATGCTGCTCTTTGTCGAATGAGCAAAATTTTTGCTTTTTGAATCTCACTTTTCTATGCATGCACATCTTCCATCATTAATGCAACCACTGTGTGAAATGCCCATTGGCATACTTCTAAAATTAAACTCCTTTCTTTCGGTGGCTTGAAGGTGCCATACTGATTTCTAATTGGCCAAAATTCAAACACCTTCCATACCTATGCGGCATCGCTTTGTCCTTTTATTATTTTTAGGCATAGGAAATTTAAGCATTTATTTATGAGATTTTACTTTTAAGGAAGTGGTGTGACGCGGTATTCATTTTCTACTCAAAAGCATACTTGAAACCAATGGATTACAAACCTTTGCTACTTCACTTCCACTTTAGTCTTTTTAAGCACATAATATAACACATGCATCATTCTGCTGACATTGTAGTTCATCTGAGTGCGTATTGTATCTCACTCGTCATTTCGTTGCCTTCTTAATTCATTTGAGTGCAGAATGGAAGCTTGTTGCACCCTTGGGAACTTAGCTTATTTTGCAACTTTTCTTTTCTTTTATTTCTCTTTTTTTTTATACATGTTACCAAAACAAAACTTGATATAAAGTATGTACATATATTACAATGAGCTTATATTTCAATCAAAATAGGGTTTAATATGAAAACCATTAACCAAAGTTGGCTATATGTTTCCCTCTAGATCTTCAAGCTAGAAAACATTGATCTCTTTAACCTCTACTATTTTGAAAGGGCCATCCTATAAGGAATCAAACTTTTGATGATGTCCTGGTTTAGCTCTTTCAACATTCCACCTGAGTACAAAGTCTCCAACTTGGAATTTCCTGAACCTTGACTTCTTGTCAAACAATGCCTTTATGTCCACTAAATGCTTTTGGAAATCCTCATATATCTAATTTCTCTTATCTTCTAACTACAGTAGGTGTGTTAGCCTTGTTTCCACTAGATTTTCTTTAGATTCATCTTTTGTGTTTATCAAATTGAATTTCGAAATATCCAAATTGACATGCAACACTACCTCCTTACCATACACTAAGGTATAAGGAGAATTATTTATGGATTTCTTAAAATTAATTTTGTCTTCCCATAAAGCCTATTCCAGAATTATGTGCCAACATCTTTTATTACCCTCCAGTGATCTTCTCAAAATCCTTAAATGGTTCTTGTTAATTGATTCTGCAAGTCCATTCCCTTGAAGGTAGTAATTTGAAGTATTTTTAATGGTAATGCAATAATTGCTAGTAAACTCAATATATTTGGCTCCTATGAATGCTGGTCCATTATCACTCACCAAGGCTTCTGGAACACCAAACATTGAAATCAAGCTTTCCATGAAATTTATCACCACTTCTTAGTATGATTTCTTTGTAGGAATATCTTCTACCCATCTGGTGAGCTAGTTTGTAATAATGATAATATACTTGTGATCAGTTGAGGAATGTGGATTGATAACTCCTATGAAGTCTAAACCCCATTGCTAAAAGGTTTATTCCACATGGATTGGCTTAATGGGGAATGAAGCATTCCTTTTCCTCCTCATATACCACTGGCATTTATCATAGTCTTTAGTGACTTTGAATTTATCATCGAATATGGTAGGCCAGTAATAGCCTATTCTGATAATTTTCAAAGTTGTAATTCTATCTAAAAAATATCCTCCAAAGAGTCCTCCATGAAACTCCTCTATGAAATTTTGTTATTGGTCATATTTTAAGCAGCTAAGGAGAACTCAATCAAGGTTCCTTTTGTATAGACCTTCTAGAAATAAAACATACTTCAAAGCCTATAGTCTATATCTTCTTCTCTATGATGCATTAATATCAGGAGGGCATACCCCAATTTGAAATTACCTAATCATATGATCTACCTAATAAGATTCACCTGATTGTAATTATTTAGTTTGATCATCTTTTGTTGCCTGACAAGCTATCATTCCAACTGATATTGTTGCTTCTGTTAGATCTTGGCATAGGGCCCTACCTCTCACCGGATTGGTAGGATGGATTTCCACATTATATTCCTGTATTTTAGTGATCCAACCAAATCTTTTATCTCCTAGTTCACCTTGTATAATAAAACTTCTTACATCTATATGAACATAAACTAGGGTCTTGCTTTGAACCAAATACTGCCTAAATTTTTTCAATGATTTCATCACAACAAATACTTGTTTCTCAATGAAATTATACTTAACATGATATTCATGGAGAGTCTGACTCCAAAAGAATATGGGATGCTCATATCCCTTATCATTCTTCTAGGTGAGCATAGATGCATATATTTCCTTAGCTCCATAAGCATAAAGGATGAAATCTTTGTTGAAATTGAGATTTACTAGCACTAGAGCTGTAGCAATAGACTACTTGATGATTTCAAAGGCTTGCTTTCTTACCTCAGTCCATTTGAAATTAGCATATTTCTTTAGTAGTTCATATATAGGCCTCACCTTCTGAGCAAAGTTAGAGATGAATTTTCTAACAAATTTTATTTGATAAAAGAAATATTGCAAGGCCTTTTTATTCATAGACAGTGGAAGAGCAAGAATGGATTTTATTCTATTCAAATCAATGGCCATACCTTAATCTTAATTTTGATGGATCAGCTAAGGACAATCCTGGTAAAGCAGACGTTGGTGGCATTATGCGAGATCATAATGGGAATATGATGCTTGCATTTTTTGAATATTTGGGAACAAGGATGAACAACGAAGCTGAAGCTAGAGCTATGTGGAGAGGCCTTCAAATTACTCAATACTTAGAAGGCAATTTGATCATATAAGGAGACTCTATGCATGTTATAAATCTCCTCAATAATTGGAAAACACCTCCTTGGAGGATTAAAACAATTTTTGAAGAGGCTAGGATCCTTTTCTAGGGAAGATAGGACAAAAAATCCCAACATGTCTTTCGGGAAGCTAACAAAATTACTGATAAGCTGGCCAATTTGGGTGTCAATGGTGACAAACTTTTCAAATGGGAACACGATGTCCCAAGTGAAGTAGAGGAGGTTATTCAACAAGAATTCCAAGAATGATAGTTAAATTTACCAACATGGAAGGCACTGTAAGTTTGAAGGCTAGGAGTATTCCCATCTCTTTTTTGAATTGGACTCACAATAAAAATTATTTGAGCTATCAGTCTTCATGGATGTTGCTTGGAAATACCACAAAGACTAATGGGGATAGTTACATGTCAGATAACATGGCTCCTAGTAGTCTTAGCAATTTGAGGTTGGTTGATAATCATAGGGAAGGAAAGAAACAACAATATAAGACTTCGAACCAAAGCCACGTGGACCACTAGATAGCCACCACCATAAATCTAGCCAGCAGGTTCACTTCTCCAAGGCTGATTGGCCAAGATATTATGTGGTACCAAAGCATGTCATATACGGAAGAAAGTAATTACCAAAGAATTATTAAAAGTAACTGTCAATACAGAGCTTGTGGGAGTTTTTTCAGTACTCTGCTGTGTGTCTGTAGATTTTTGTTTCTCCATTGTCTCAAGGAAGGGATCTATGTCTGTTTCTTTTTTGTAATTATGATGCATGTGTGTTTTCTCGAGGTATACCCAAAATGTTGTATGGGAAGTTTATTTTTTATAACAGGCTATGTGCCTTACCGGATGTAATGGCTTTGGCGACATGTATATTTTACATATATATGATCCTTAGTAAGGATATGTTCATCAATAGCTCTGGGATGATTTTTGTAAAAGGTTTTGGGTCAACCTGTAAAACCTGGTATTAATGCTATAGTATCTTATCTACCAAAAACAAAATAGCCATACCTTCTTTTAAGACCACATTACCTAGAAAATTTCCCTCATGGACTACAAAGAATGAATTATTAGGATTGAGGGAGATGCAAAATTCTCTGCACTTTTGGAAAACTTGTTCTAGATGTGCTAAGTGGTCATGCTTGTTGTGGGAGAACATAGTCATATCACATAAATATATCAGAATGACCTTTTTTATTAGTTCTCCAAAAGCATAGTCCATCGCTCTCTAGAATGTGGCCCTTGAATTAGATAACCCAAAGGGCATTGTTTGATATGCAAATGTTCTCCATTTTGTGGTGAATGTTGTTTTATACTGATCTTCATTCTTCACCCAAATCTGGTTATATCTAGAGAAACTATCTAGAAATTAGAACCTTTCTTCCCATACCACTATCTGCAAGATTTGATCAATTTGTGGGAGAGTGTAGTGGTCCTTAAGAGATGCCTGATTGAGATTTCTAAAATCTACACACAGGTGAATGTCACCATTCTTTTTTCTCATAGGTACCAATTTGGCTACCTAGGTTGAATTTTTAATTGGATATATGATATTATCCTTCAACAACTTCAAAAACTCCTCTCTCATTATGGCTTTGGTCCTTGTATTTACAGGCCTTTGCTTCTACCTAAAAGGCTTGGCATTAGGCTCTATCTCAATGGTGTGTTGCATAACCTTTTTTCATATACTTTGAGGTCTTCATATGACCAAGATACAATGTCTTGGTACTTTAGGTATAAAGCCTTTATATCCTCCTCTTTCTCTTTTTCTATTTCAACTTCTTTATAGATTTTCTCATTGACTTCCATAGATCTGATATTTTTTCTATCTTCATTGACAAACAAGCTCTCTAGAGCAACCAAACCTCTAGGTACGTGATTGTTCTTAAGTTGAATGACATCCTATTGATCAATTTCTTCTAGGTTTTCATCTTGAAAAGTGGATAAATATGCTTCTCTCACCAAAAAATTAATGATTTTTTTGTTGCTTTCGAAAACCTGCCAAAAAATCTTCTTATTTGGCACTGCAGGACTACAAATAATTTTGATTCCCTTATATTTATTAACTTCTATGTATGCAAAAGGGTTGAAATTAGCTCCCCTTGCTGCTAAGGAATCGGACAAAGTATTTTTTCTTTGGGAAAAAATTTTGTGTTTAGGGCATCGAATGATTCCATCAAATCCCACACCCTATTTCTATATGCTTTTAGGTAATGGTGCATAGAGCCTCATATCCCCATATTTTTATCTTGCATGATTCCAAGGCATAAAGCCTCATATTCTACAATGTTATTGGTGCATGACCATGTTAATCTATAGGTAAAACTCTTTATCCCTTTTGATTGGGACTGTAATACCACCCCAGCACTGACACCATTTCTACATCTAGAACCATCAAAGTGCATGGTCCATGCCTAACCTTGTAGTAAACTCTCTTGAAATACATAAGCCAAAATAAGGCTCTAGATCCACCACTACTATTTCTTATACTATAGTTACCTCATGTGCTCTATGTAGCCTCATTAAGACATCTTTTATCACTCCTACTGTCTTCACAGGTGTTCCATCCAATTGCAGTTTTTCAATACAGGATAAGGTATACTCCATACCCATATCTTCATAGACTACTTTAGGTATAATTATAGTAGATTCCCCTAAGTCAATCATATAATTGTGGACTATCCAACCTTCCATCCTTAGAGATATATAGAAAGGAGGGGGTTTATTCTTCAAAATAGTAGGATAAATTTCTTTCTTTGTAGAGGGTATACTAAGAATTGTGGTGGCCTACCTATCCTATGGATACTTTTTCAGAGAAGCTTTAAGCAAGTCTATATGGCCAAGAATGAAGAGAGTATCATATAAACTATATTTTGCTGGTATCTTCTTCATTTCTTCCGCAATATTATATTCATAATTAGCCAAGGTGGGTCTCTCAGGCCTTCTTTATGGCTCACCATATTTTCTCTTATATTATTGAGTGGCTTTTATTCTTTATATTTTGGTAATAGACGGGAATATAAGCCTCTCTTAAACCTAATCCTTAGACCTCATTTTGTATCCCTCGGTTACTTTCTCAAATATATTGGGGAGACTATTTTCCTTTTCTCTTGCTTGGGAAATAGGAAAAGTGTCATTGCTTTGGATAGGTGGAGCACTCTTCTTCTGAGAGGGGACCTGAAACTAACCCATATTCTATGGATCTACTTGCAGTGTTTTCTTGCCCAACTTTATCATGATAGCAATAGTTCTATCCTCATCCAACTCTTTTCCAACCATGATCTGGTCAGGTTTCCATAACATATTTATCCTTCCTTTCTAGTTTCTTTTTGCTTGATCCATAGCTTGTTGGACATGGTGTTGGTACATAACACAAGATTATGAATCATGGATATCATTACATACCAAACACCAGATATTTCTAGAATTATCTCTAAAGAACATTTAGGCTCTTCATATGTCGCATTTACTCTGACCCCAGTATTATTACTAGGACCAAGTATTTAATATTTTTCACATTTGGGATTCTTCTTTATTGAGACCTTTCCATTTATCTCTTCTCCATTGAATTCATTTTGTTACTAAGATTTTTCAATGTATTTTTTATATCAAGGATGATAGGAAATTCTTGAGTCTAAGAACGAAGGGGAAGGAAAGGAACTGCAGTAGATGGTTCTTTTGGTTGAGGAATGAGGGTCATCTATATAAATGGGGATGCCAATGGAGGTGGTCAATATAAGATGAAGTAGTAGCTTGGATTTGGATATTATTGGTTTCCAAATTGTAAGGTAGCACAGCTTTGGGAGGTAATATTCCCATATTTATTAGGATATTTTCTGCATGAACAGCTGCATTATAAACTTATGGAAAGGTTTCCACCCCAAATTTCTAGGTTTACAAACCTAACTCTTATTGTTAGAATATTTCATTATTGGGAATTATTGGGCTACATTAAAATAGCGCTTCCAATATGCTCTCTAATTCGGTGGTTTCTTCAACCATCCAATTGGTTAGTAAACCACCGCAACCACTTGTGGAATGTATTTAAAATATATCCAATATCAATGCAAGCACTTTGTAATTCATAATATGATATTAAATCTAGGGTGGTAAGCACAAACCAAGGTGGGGAGACCAGCGAATGTAGACCGATGTGGGACAAGGATGCAACAAGTTTCTTAACTTCATATGACCCACACTGATGTGGCACCAACACGTAGACTAATGCTGATGCAAGACCAACCCACTGAATTGATGTTTATGTGGAACCAACATGCAAACTGACAGTGATGCAAGACCAACCCGCTTACTCAATGCTGACGTAGATGTTCAATGCTGATGTGGCAATTCCATGTATATTGAGGGCTACAGATTGGTAAAACGTGACATGGTATTTTTTGATTGGCAAGAGGTATAGTGACGTGGAGTTTTTTTATTGTAGGTGACATGGCAATGTTGCAAGAGGCATAGTGATGTGGCATTTTTTTATTGTAGGTGAAATAGTGATGTTGCAGGAAGGCAAAAGGCTGGGGGTGACTGCCCGAAGGCAGTCACTATAGAATATACATATTTCCCCTCTTAAATCCCAATAATGCATTACCCTGATGCATGTGGGATAAAGTTCCCTGTTGTTTAAAAAAATAAAAACTAAAGCCCGTTGTTTTTTTTAGGATAAACACTAGTTCTATTCCAATGTGGTGAGGTGGCGCAGTTGGTTCTGTCACTCCCTATTGCAAATGCAATCCCATTTTCAAATCCTGCTCCAAAGTTTCTAAAGGTGTTAATATTTTTTTGATGTCCTTCGTCGTCCAGGTGCATGATGCCCTGCACAGGCCAGTGATGCCTCACATTGTCGAGTGACACCCCATGTAGATGAGTGATGCCCTGTGCAGGCTAGTGCTACCTCACGCTATCAAGTGATGTCCCATGGTGATCGGTGATGCCCATAGCAAGATTTTGTAAGATTTTTTGATGGTATAAGCAAGAGAAATTGATGCCTTTTTGTCAAAATTTTTCTTTTGCTACATTTTTTTCTAACATTTTTTTTGTCAAAGAAAGACACGAGATTTTTTTTGCCTTGTCTCAGGGATACGATTTTGGCATTGGAAAGGTCCACAAACAAATAAATTCTTCCTCCTTGTTTATTTTGCAACAAAAATGGGGGGCTTCTAAGCATTTCTTTTGCAAAATACTAAGACAAAGGGGGGAATAGAAATTATTGCTTTGTGGAAAAGTGAAAAAGACCAATTGGTGATATACAAAACCTTCATAATGACCACTATTCACAAATATCTCTTAGATTCACAGTTTTTGAAAGGCTCTAACTTCACACCATGGAAGAAAAATATGAGAGCCATTATTCAGGTGGAAGATTTATGGATTGTAGTGACTGACACTACAAAATGCCCTCAAACAATAGGACCAGATCAAGAAGATTTTGATAAGAAGGACAAAAGATATCTCATGTTTATCATGCTTGCTACTACATATGAGGTCCAACCTCATATCTGTGATACCAAAACTAGTAAGGAATCTTGGGATGCTTTGATTACTATGTATGAAGGAAAGAATTAGTCCACTATTCTATACCGTCAAACTCAACTACATACCCTTAATATGAACTCTGGGGAGACAATTGACCTATTCCTTTGCAGAGTGGCAGATTGAAAGCCAAATTAAATGCTATGGAAAAACCAATGGATGATACTCTCTTGATTTATGTCATCTTAAGAGCATTGCATGAATCCTACAATATGTTGATCATTTCTCTCAACATTTTTGGTAGACAAGTATCTTTTTTGGAGTTGGTAAATTTGCTTCAAAATGAGGAGGCAAATTAGTTTCATAATGATGAAGTACTAGATAATGCCCTCTACACCCAACAAAGAGGTAAGAAACAAGGTCAGTATCAAAAAGGGGGTTCTTCATCAAAGGGAAAAGGAAAAAAAATTTAGCAAAAGGACAAACAATATTGCAAGATTTATGATATGAATAACCATGACACCAACAGGTGTTGGTTTAAGAACAAGAAACAGAATGAACAACCTCATAAGAAAAAAATCAAAGAAAACACAAACCACAAAAAAATAATAAGCAACCTAAGGGGCATGTTTCTTATGCTGAATCCAACTCAGACTCAGATTCTTTAGATTCTAACTCAGACTTCGACTCTAAAAGAGCACACAAGGTGCTCATGAACCATACTTCATCTTACCATATAGATATTTTATGGTATATTGATTCAGGAGCTAGTAAGCACATGACTAGCGATAAATCATGGTTTGAGATATTTTAGGAGAAAGAAGGTAATACAGTAACCATTGTTGACAATCAAGTCTACCAAGTGAAGGGTGAAGGGGATGTTTCTGTTACTCTTCCAGATGGTAGATATTAGATTGAGAAGGTCCTCTATATTCCTGTATTATCCAATAATCTATTTTTTGTTCCTCAGATGTTGGATCAAAATATGGATGTGTGTTCGAAGTTGTGAAAGGCAAGAAGAGATGTTTTATAACCTGAAAAGGTAAACATATAGCAACCGAATCATACAAGCATGGCTTGTTCATTTTATATGTCATTTCCACACCTCATGTTGCTCTATATGCAACTACAAAGGAGGTTACTTCTCTGTGGCATAAGCGATATGAGCATCTAAGTTCATGATATTTGCTTGAATTGCACAAATATGAGATGGTGAGAGGACTTCCCTATATTTCATCCATCTTTCCAGTTTGCTCAGATTGCTTAGAAGGGAAGCAAAATCGGGTACCATTTGAAGCCAACTCTTCCTGAGATAAGAAGCCTTTGGAGTTGATACACACCAATCTATGTGGTCCTATGCCAACCAGATATGGTGGAAAGAAGTATTTTCAATTGTTTGTTGATGATTACTCATGGAATATGTGGGTTTTCTTTCTTCAATTGAAATAAGAGGTAGTTTTGTACTTTCAACAATTCAATAAGCTTGTTGAGAAGGAGTCAGGATGTTTCATCAAAACCCTCCACTCTGATCAAGGAGGGGAATATACTTCCAAGTATTTTTCATAATTTTTGAAAGAACATGGGATTAAGAGACAACTGACTACAACCTATACACCCTAGAAAAATGGAGTTGCAAAGAGGAGAATTCATTCCATTGTAGAAATTATTTGATGTATGCTAAAGGGAGTGCATCTTGAGAATGAGTATTGGGCATAAGTAGTAAACACAACATCATACCTCTTGGATAGAGCACCCATAAGAGCTCTACAGGGTAAAACTCCACAAGAAGCATGGAGTGGTAAAAAACCCTCCATTTCTCATCTAAGGTTTTTTGGATGTAAGGCATTCATGCACATACCAAAACAAAAAGGAAGAAGTTAGATGAGAAGACCCTGCAATATATATTTCTTGGTTATGATGAGCATTCAAAAGGATATCGATTGATAGATCCTATGACCAAGAAGATACATATAAGTAGAGATGTGATATTTGATGAAGCTTTCAAATTAAATAACACTTCTACAGTTGTATACCTTGAGGAAGATAAGCCTAAGAAAGAGACTTCACCTCCTCAAAATAAGATTCCAAAATGGTATACCCGTATATTGAGAGATTACAAGTTGGTATCACTTCTAGATCTAACTCTAGCTTGACCTTGTACTCGTAGTATGACTCGGCAGAAGAGAGCAAAGGCATCAACTTTAGAAGTTTATGAGCTTTACCAACATTTTGATGAACTTTTGGTAGATGCAGTGGAAGATAGGAAAATAGATATGGAGGATGAGAGGGTTTATATCATAGCATTGGATACAAATGAATCCATAAAATTTTAGGATACACTTTCATGAGCCTTAGTGGAATGCTGCTATGGAAGCAGAACAGACATCTCTCATGAAAAATCATACATGGAATCTAGTAAATTTGCCTTTAGGAAAGAAGCCCATTGGTTGCAAATGGGTATTCAAAGTGAAGCATAAGGCAGATGGTATGATTGATAAGCATAAAACCCGTCTTGTTGTAAAGTGCTATGCTAAAAAATAAGGCATATATTATGAAGAGACTTTTGCCCCTACTGCAAAAATGACTACCATATGAGTACTTTGTGCCATGGTAGCTCAGTTTGGGTGGAAGTTACATCAGATGGATGTAAAAAGTGCTTTCTTGAATGGTGATCTACAAGAAGAAGTGTACATGACCCAACCAAAAGGATTTATTATTGAAGTGTAAGAACATAAAGTTTGTAAGTTGATCAAATCCTTATATGGGCTGAAATAAGCTCCTCGAGTTTAGTACATAAAAATTAACAGTCACCTAATGCAACATGATTTCCAAAGAAATCTGTTAGATGTAAATCTCTATATAAAGAATAATGGTTCTGATATAGTGATTTTGGTGCTATATGTAGATGATATGATCATAATAGGCAGTTCAAAGAGTATGATTGATACAATGAAAAATGATCTAAAAACATCCTTTGAAATGATAGATCTAGAACTTCTTCATTATTATCTTAGTTTAGAAGTGACTCAAAAGAAACATCATATCCAAGTTACCCAAAAGAAATATTCCAAGATATTGATTGATAAATATCGCATGACTGACTATAAGACTAAAGCTACTCCAATGGAGGTTGGACTTAAGCTATCTCGATATGATAAATCCCCACAGGTAGATGGCACTCTCTATCATCAACTAATTGGGAGTCTCATATATCTAACAAATACCAGGTCAGATGTCAGTTTTATTGTGGGTTATCTTTCATGATTCATGCAAGACCCAAAGGTGAGTCATTGGAAAGTAGAAAAAAGAGTTCTTCATTATGTCCGTGGTACAATAGATTTTGGCTTGGAATACAAAATGAATAACAAGTTCTATCTACAAAGATACATGAAATCTGACTATGTTGGATCCATTGATGATCAAAAATCAACTTCTAGATACATTTTCATCTTGGATATGGTCCTGTATCTTGGCATAGTAATAAGTAGCAGGTGGTTGTTATCTCTTCTATAGAGGCAGAATATCACACAGCGAGTGGAGCAGTCTGCGAGATAATATGGTTAAGTCACATTCTTACAAACATGGGCCTTCCAAAGAACCTTCCTCTTCATTTTTTTTGCAACAATCAAAGTGTTTTGAATCTTGTCAAGAATATAATTTTTGATGATCGCACCAAACACATTGACACTCAATGTCATTTCAATCGCAATGAAGTTCCAAAGCACCACATACAGCTCTAATACATTCTTACTAATCAGCAAGTTGTAGATATTTTAACTAAGGCACTTGCATGTCAAATTTGAATTATTTCATAATACTCTTTGTACTTGCCAATAATATAATAATGGGGGATGATAGAATATTTCATTATTGGGGATTATTGGGCTACATTAAAATAAAGCTTCCAATGCGCTCTCTAATTCGGTGGTTTCTTCAACCACCCAATTGGTTTGTGAACCACCTCAACCACTTTGGAATGTATTTAAATGATCTCCAATATCAATGCAGATACTTTGCAATTCATAACACCAAGAGCCCTGATATAATACATGTAAGCAAGGCTTGCATTTGTTCTAGCTATAGGAGGAATTCTTTTCTAGGTTTTGCTAAACCTTAAATTAAAATTTGAGATGGTTTCTTGTTGATTTTTCTGCATAGATGTGAACTAATTAAGCAATGAGAAAGGATTAGCAAATTCATTAAATTCTTCCACAAAGGTCTCAACCAATGTTGTCCATGAAGTGATGGTGTTATCCTCAAGAGTCCTAAACCAATGTAGAATATTTCCCCTAAAATATAGGGCTAGAATCTTGATAATAACATATTTATTTTTTATATTGTGGATTACTACCAGATTCAAAATATCTTTAAAGTGCTCATATGCAGTCTTTATAGATCCATCATAAGTGGTAATAGCCTTAGAAATAGCCTAAGTAATGTCATGCATATAGGCTAGTCTAAGGGGGACAATTGTGTTCTAGTTGGGGTACTTCTATATAGGCTAATTTAGGGGTGCATTTCCTTGATTTGGGGTTATATTTACTACCATGTTTCTAGGTGTAGGTCCTACTGGAGGGGCTATTGGATTAACTGAAATATTTTCCTTAGGAGGCTCTTCTTCTGAATGAAAATCTTGATTCAAATTTCTTATAGCAGTAGACCCTCTATAAGGTAGCTCATAGTAGAAAAAAGAGTTAGGGTTATTCCTTTTGAATGACTTGGTAGACTTGAAAAAACTATGGTCTACAGGGATAACTTTTTTTTGGGTTTAAAGACTAGGGAGTCGCCAGGTGAATTTTTTATTCTTCGCTTAGCAAGTTCAAGACAATTCACCAAATCTTGATTCCTCTAGGTAAAGATAAAACAATAAATCATATGATGGGTTTTCATGTTTCTTGTAAATTGGTCCCACCAGGTGTGTCAAAAATTGTTGGGCACCGAATTGACATCAAGTTTTACTCGACACTGTGATTGTCTATCTTCCAATTTTCTATCTAGGCATGCACTCGATAGTCATAGATTGACACTCAATATTGGATGGACCAAATTTTAATTCGGCCCAACCTCTAGTGTAGGTTGGTTCCTTGTCAAATTAAAATGGTGTTGACACAATTAAAGCTCAATTAGGGCTTTGAGAAAAGGGTTAGAAAAGGTTTACGATTAGATATATTATGCAAAATAGTGGTCAGATAGGCTAATAGTAATGGCATCTACAAAAAAAATCTCACACAAAATATTTTTTATGTCCCATTACTTAAGATTAACAACACCCAAACCCATGAAATATTCATACATTAAAGCATAAATAGAGATATGTTATAGAAAACAATTCCAATATCTAACATTGATAATCCAAATTAGAAAAATAGACCACTAGTCAGATTTAACAGAAATATACTTCCTAACAATACAAATCTAACTATAAACAAATTTCAATTACTCTCACAACTAGTAATACAATAATATAGAATGAACTAACCAATAAAGATTAATAGAAATGCAAGTCACAACTTTGAACCTCTTGCAAACAAGATAGCGAAGATGACAATTTTTGAGTCAAAAATTAGAGTAATGCTCCTTCCATTAGTTTGTAGGAATATTTACAATAGGGCAAGCACACACACTAGAGTCAACCCTTAAAAATGAGGGTTTGGCCTCTATTTATAGTTTGTAAAATGAAAAATATTAAGGATACATTACAAATATTACAATTTTATAGCTCAATAGAGAGTTTTTCTGGCATTATATTACTAGCCGATGAAGTCCAAGAAATCTACACTGAGTAATCCACCATGACAGCTTAGCTCTGCAACTTGCTAGTTAGTTGATGGTAGTTGGAGTTCAAGCGATTAGAAACTACATCTGATCCATTCATCATTCTTAAAAAAATTGTTCCACTTTAGATCTACAACTACTCTGGTTTTTTATCTTGAAAAACCTTCTATGCTTCATCTTCCCGCCTTCCAACTAACTGCTCTCTGATCTAGTGAGAATCTACCTTTAAATGTCTTGATAATATCAGTAGCCTCTCAGCTGTCAATGTTTTTTGGTAAACAATGGTGATTAAAACTTCAAAAATGCTCTACAAACTAGAAGGGAAAGAACAAGATGCCATTTTGCACTTTTAAATGCTGATATCACCTTTAGTAGCTTTAGTTATGTAGAATCAGATTCTAGCATGAAATGCACTAAGGTGCGAGTGGAATGGAGTTCACTATCAATCTACTACTTAGACTTCTCTTCCCTTCTAAGTCATCAAGAAAATTGCAATCCATACAAAAAATATGCTGACATCATCTTTAACTTAGTTGGAATGCAAAATTGCCAATCCACACTAGAAGTAGTGTAAAATAGTCTTTGTCGTCATTTTGCACTCTTTGTAGTGTTTTCAGCCTTCATGTTGCCATTATGCAACTTTTATAATATTTTTGGCCTTCATGTTGCCATTCTAAAATAGAATACTCTTGGAACTCAGCAGAATCAAACTTTTCAACACTTAGTCACTGGATCATGCAAAAAACAAACAACAATCACCATTCCACACTTTCTATTGTGTTGACATCATCTTTGCTCAAAAGTTATGTGAAATCAAGGCTCATAAGGAATCCACTGCCAAATAAATTATTTCTTGAGTGGAATGAAACTTTGCTTGAAATAGATGAAGTGTTGAGAAAAATCAAATCTCCTGCATGGATCCACTCCAAAATACTCCATGTCCTCAGCGAAATAGAGATTTTCATGCCTTAGAAAAATTTTAAATTTTTTTTGACGATGTGGCCATTTTGGGCCTACACTAGTCCAATTTTATTATTGCATCTTGACTAACACCCTGACCATCAGCTAAACCCTACAAACCAACCTCACCTCCCTATCCCAAGTTCTCCATATTCAAACTCAACTTCAAACCCTTTAGAGCCACTGCAACCTGACTTAGTTATGGATGTTAATAAGAATTCAAACCTAGTTTTAAGCCCTTTAGATCCATCACCTCCTAACTCAATTATGGATGTTGATATAGGTTCAAACCTATATTTAAACCCTTTAGATCCACTATCATCTAATTTGGTTATGGATATTGATATAGATCCAAATCTAAATTGGACTTTTTCATTTAGATTAAACTTGGCTTCAAACCCTTTAGAGTTGCCACTATCTAACTCAATTATGGATGTTGATAATTCAAATATAGATTCAAACCCTTCAAATCCATCTTTGCCTAACTCAATTGTGGACATTGATACGAATTCAAACTAGACTTCAAACCCTTCAGAGTTATTGTTGCCTAACTTAGCTATGGATGTTTATACGGATTCAAACCCTTTAGAGTTGTTGCCATGTGACTTAGCTATGGATGTTGATATATATTTAAATAGATATTAGTAGTAGCATGACCAAAATTTCATATTGTGATGATCTAGGAAAAATATTTCCTTGTCCAATTAGCTCTTTTTTTGGCACCTATCTCATGTTTTCCTTAATAGAGTGGTAAAGGGCACCATTATGAGGAGTTAATTCTAGAATCAAGTTGATATAATGCTTCATTGAGTAGTACAATAAGAATCAATTAGCATCTCATAAATATTATCATATGGGTAGAGGAGGGTGGCCATCTACTAGCATTGAGTAGAGTATACTATGGTTCGTACAATAAGGGTAAACCTATTAGTGTCTTGGTTCTTGGGTTGAACCATTAGAAGCATGAACTTCTACATATGCAATATCAACTTCTTGCACTATTATGCTACAACTAGAGTCACTTCCTTTTGAGGTAGGTACTCAAGAATCCTATGGGTCATCTCCTCAATGTTTATTAACCATTACTATGAATAGGATTGGTAGGTCATATTTTTATCAAAGAGGTAAGGTCATTTTAGTAATACATCGCAAATATCCAATGGTACCACACTATAGGTGATTGTCATGCATTAGATATCATATCAAGGGTCCATTGACATTGAACCTTAAGACCTTTCCTTGGTTGTAGCCAATATAAAAAGGCTAAGTATGTACCATATTTTGGAAGCTTATGTACTTTATTATGTCTCTACATTTTGGCTTCCAATACTAATAACAATGTGACGGAAGCTTTTCTTCACCCAAAAAGTGTGGAATAAGCACTTTTATTTTTTAAAGGGATTATATCTTTAGGTATTAGCTTCCCATAGATTTATTATGCTTAGGCATGTGGTGTCTAACTGTTATTCTCCATTTAATGGAGATGAATAGTCATTATCCTTTCAATGGACCATTAATATATTTTGTTGATCTTAATACTTTGATTTGTTAGGAGTGTGGGTCTTATGGTGGTTGCACCATTTCCATCTACTTTTTGCTTTCCTTTTTTTTTAAATTTGAATGACTTAAGCTTGGATGACATAAGAATTCTCTTGGGCATTAGTACTTTAGATGAGTGAGCATTTGGTAACTTTAATTTTGGTGCTAGTGTTTAATGTGAGATGTTGACTAGACCTTTCTACTTGGATTTTAATTTCTCATCCAATTTTTATGCAATGTAGTATAATCAAACCAAATAATTAATAGTAAGGAACTCCACCTTTGATCAAATATGGTAGCGTAGGTCATTGATTTTCTTGAGTACCAAATGCATCTCATTTTTTTAATGTAAATACAATCGATGAGATCATGGAACTCATTAGCATATTGTTAGATATTTTGATCTCTATGTTACACAGCTACTAAAAGAACATGTATTCAATTTCATTGTGGCATAATGGGTAGAACCTCTCATGACCTAACTTCACAGTCCATTTAGAAATATACAAGATTAACTAACTCTTCCAGTCTATTGCTAGCCATTTCTACCAAAAGATAATTAAGGTGATCTTATCACTGTTAAAAAATAATTAATGGTCTAATATTCCTCTACCCATTGAAACCAAATGTCCAAATTATCAACATTCATCTAGTTTGATAATATTAGGATATCAATATTGGTCTATATCTTCAAATCCTTGATGCTAGAATGACATAATGTTAGCAGTTTTAAGAGGGGATCCTAAATTAAAGTATAAAATCCTAGAACTACATAAATAGATATGTTTTATATTCCCCTATAGTATCTTGAATCATATTTTTGACATCCTAGATTCTAGTCTCAAGTTGATATTTTTGACTTTACCATTGATTGAGTCCCTTTACAAGGGAAACATGTTTTAGGTTACTTAGATTTATAACCTAGTGTGGTTCTCCAAAAACATGTGTGGATAGGCATCCAATGATGAAGTGGACTAGAATGCTTTTCACTAGGTAGGGGTATTTCCAAGGAAAAATGATATGTAGGGATTCAGGGAGTAAGTTACAAGTGATCCATATTTTTATCTCTTTGGTGGCTTAGAGGATTCTCTTGTACCAACATAATTCATTAATCAATTCAAACAATAATAGGTATTAATAACAACCTATAAGGCTATCTAGTAACACCTTACATGTTATAGCTAAAGTGATCTTTTAAAATCTTGCGCATATTATTTGGCTTAAATATACCTCAATAGACTCACACAAGATAATATTTAAATAACATAAGATTATACTAAGAGGGGGGTGAACAGTATAAGATAAAAATTTTTACTTAGCATCAACAATATCAAAGCAGTAATCATTGCACACATATCACACACATGAGAGACATGATTTAATGTGGTTCACCCAATGTGGGCTACTCCACGGAGAAAATATTCCTTATAAATTTTCTTAATAAATATTTTGGAAATAAATTCCCTATTACAATGTTTATGAACCTCTATCCAAAGGAGACACCAATCCCCTATGCTCTTATTTATGGGTCTCTCTCCATAGGATAACTCTTTCCTATTTTCTTTGGTTCATGGAATTTGATCTAGTAGACCTCTATCTCCTCAACTGGTTTATGGATATCTCTCCAAATAAGAACTCTATCTTTCCATCTAGTTCATGAATCACACTCCATACGATACCTCTATCCCAATGCTCTAGTTTGTGGATATCTCTCCATAGGAGAACTCTATTCCCTTTGCTCTACTCAAAACTAATCAATATTTCTCACAAATAAGCTCACCAATATACCTCAAAAACTATCTCAAAACCTGCTCAGAATCTGCTCATAATTTATCTCAAAAACTTGCTTAGAGTCTACCTCTAACCTACTCATAAGTCTACCTCAAACCTACTCAAAATCTGTTTTCAATCCTAGTACAAGTAGTTCACAATTTCTAGTACAAATGTCTCAATTTATTTTAATCATGCAAGCCCAATATTAAATTCAAATTCTATCTCCAATCATTTACCCATGAAACACAAGTTCTAACTCAAATATTTCCAACAATGCTTATCAAACAATCCTTTTCACTCTACCTTATGTTTCAGAAATATTCATTCAACCAAAAACCTTAAATAAGGAAAGATATTCCCATACCTTTTTGCTTGTTCTTATGGAGATATGTATTCAAAAATATCTCACACACAATATCTTTTGCAACTTAAAATGGTTAGCACAACACTTCTTTATGAGTTAGCAATCCTTCAATATGTGTGCCCAATTAAATTCCAAACCACTCTCTTGGTTTCTCAAACTATAGCATCAACTTATACAATCAAACCCTTCACAAATAAGCAAGAATCCAAAAAATTAATATACACATTTTAACTCCCTCTTAACTTCTAAACACATTCATAACAAAATTAGCAAGGATTATTATTACTCTAATAGTTCACTTTCAAACTAATTCATTATAATTTCCTTCAAAAATAAATGCATGAAATAATAATAAAAAATAATTCCCTTATATCTCCCAAGGCCAACAATGCTCACAATAATCAATTAAACCACATGTGCCTACCCTAAACCTTAGCAATTACAAAAATCAATTTGTGCTTACCAAAAATTCTTTCGTAAAGATTTGAACATAGTGTTTGCCACTTGCCAGTGCACTAGCTTCCCCTGGGCTGCCACTAGGCCAACTGTCCACACAAGGACCTAATACCACAATGCACTTTATAACCACTTCTCACCCTTCTCGCCAACAAAAATGAAAAATATTATCATCAAGATTTGAACCCAAGATCTGTCGTCTGCCAATGTCTTAGCACACTATGGGCTACTTCTAGGACAACCATCCACACAAGGACCAAATACCATGATGCACTCTTTAACCACTACTCACCCTTCTCGCTTAGCAAAACACACAAACTGCTACCATTAGAAATCAAACGTAGGATTTGCCATCCGCTAGTGTCTTAATGCTACTAAGCCTGTCGTTAGGCCAACTGTGTGGTTGGTGATAAAGTTATCCAACCTTGTCCTTTTATTCATCCACGCTCTTCTTTTTTATTTTAAAAATAAAAGCCTTCTTCCACCTTGCTCATGAAATTCGCATCAACGATTATATTAATCACTCGCATGCATCGAAAACCTTATGTTTTGGTCTTCAAACTTTATCATATAAATATCAATTTTTCTCCATGCTTGGACATCGGTACAGTTTAAAAATTTAAACTTTATTATTGGCACCAAATCCACTTAGGGTTATAAAACATTATAATATAAATATTATAATTATTTTATAATTAACCTTAGGCTTTCTCTTAAAAACTTTAATATTATAATAATAAATATTATAATATTATTCCCTTTGGGCCTAGGTATTTCCTTCCTTTAGGATATTTTGAAAATATTTTGGCCAACCATGTGGAGTTTTATACCAAATCTCTTGGGCTTAAAATATAAATATTCTAACCCTATTTTTCCCTTGCACTGAGATGATCTAAATTTTGACATCAATGACAACATAATTACTCAAATTTTCCAACAATATCCCCATTTTTCATTGATGGAAACCCTTTTCTAAAACTTTATTTTTCAAACCATTTGACTCCAAATCTGCTCCCACTGAGAAACTGCTCCCCCTGATTGAATGCTCTCCCCCTTACTCAAATATCCCCCCCTTTGACATCAATGGCAAAGGTACTCCTTTGGGGCTAAATATAAGACTCTTAGCTTAGCCCCCTCCCCACTTCCTCTTTTTGAGGTGATTAATTTTGGGGTGGGAGTAAAACTACTCCCAATTTTCTTCTAAGATACTCAAAAGTTTTTTTTGGAAGTGGCTTAGTGAATATGTCCATAAAATGTTCCTTTGTAGTAACATATTCCAATTTGACTTGCTTATTCGTTACCTGTTCTCTCAAAAAATTGTTGAGCAAGGTGCAACAAAAGTATTGTCATTGTTGTCAACATAGACAGATAGATCGATTGATGCGATTGATGCGATGGACGGGAGTTCGGAGGTCGATCGAACATGTACAGTGAATTTCCAAGAAGACAGAAGTGACCCAGATTCAAAAAAAAAAAAAAAAGACAAGTAAGAAAACTATCGTGATATCGCGACATGTTTTCTGTCGTGATATTGCGACAGGTTGAGAAGAAAGAAGGCAGAAAGAAAAACGTTACGATTTCGTGACATATCAGAGGAGAGATAAGGTGCAAGAAAAATTGTCATGATTTCGCGACATGAACGAGGAGAGAGAAGGCGCAAGAAAAATTGTCGTGATTTCATGACATGAATGAGGAGAGAGAAGGCACAAGCAAAATTGTCGTAATTTTGTAACATGAACAAGGAGAGAGAAGGTGCAAGCAAAATTATCATGATTTCGTGACATGAACGAGGAGAGAGAAGGCGCAAGGAAAACTGTCATGATTTCACGACATGTTGGCAGAGAAGGAGGCAAGTAGAAAAACCGTCATGATTTCACGACATGTTTGAAGAAGAGGCACAGGCAAAGAAAAACTATCGTGATTTCGTGACATGTTTGAAGAAGAGGCGTAGGCAAAGAAAACTGTCACGATTTCGCGACATGCTCGAGGAGAAGGAGCTCGCAAAGAAAAGTGTCACGATTTCGTGACAAGATTAAAGAGAAAGTGCCAAGGAGAGAAAGTGTCGCGATTTCATGACAGGATCGAAGAGAAAGTGCCAAGGAGAGAAAGTGTCACAATTTTGCAACAGGATCGAAGAGAAAGTGCCAAGGAGAGAAAGTGTCACGATTTCGTGATAGGATTGAAGATAAAGTGCCAAGGAGAGAAAGTTTCATGATTTCACGACAGGGTCAAAGAGAAGTGCAAGGAAGTGAAAAGTGTCATGATTTCATGACATGTGTTTTTGCGGGTAGAAGGCAGAAAAGGCACAATGCAGAGAAAGATGTTGCAATTTCATGACATGTTCTGTTTTCACGGGCGAAATGCAGAAAAGGCACAAGGCAGAGAAAGATGTTGTGATTTTGTGACATGTTTCGTTTTCGAGGGCGAAAGGCAAAAAAGGCACAAGGCAGAGAAAGATGTCACGATTTCGCAACATGTTCCATTTTCATTGGTTGAAGCCAAGAAGAGTAGCAAGAAGGCGAAAGTGTCATGATTTCGTGACATGTCTAGTTTTCGCTAGAGCAAGCCAAGAAGAGTAGCGAGAAGGCGAAAGTGTCACAATTTCATGACATGTCTGGTTTTCGCTAGAGCAAGCCAAGAAGAATAGCGAGAAGGTGAAAGTGTCATGATTTTGTGACATGTCTAGTTTTCATAGATACAAGTGAAGAAGTGGACAAGGAAGCGAAAACTGTCATGATTTCACATGTTGTATTATCATGGGTAAAAGGCGTGAAGGGCAGAAAGATATAGAAGTGTCATGATTTTGGAACAGGTCGCAATAGCATGATAATAGACAGTTGACTAGAACAGAACAACAGTTAAAGGTGTAGTTGTAGAGGAAAAGAATGTAGACATATCTGAGTGTGTTAGGATACAAAGCTCATATGTTCAATGGAACTAATTGCTCATTCTGGAGACTCAGGATGTAGACATATCTGAGTGTGTTAGGATACAACATTTGGGAGTCAGTAGAAAGTGGATACACAGCACCCGCTACCCCTCCAAAAAATACTGCTGAGAAGAAAAAGGATGAGAATAACTCCAAAGCAAATAATGCCATAATGTGTGGGCTAGTATACAATGAATTGATAAGGGTCATGAGCTATAAATCGGCAAAATACATGTGGGACAAATTGAATAGCATCCATGAAGGAGACAGCAAGATCAAGGAAGCCAAGCTACAAATGCATCGAGCTTAGTTTGAGGCATTAAAAATGAATGATGATGAGAACATAGAGGCCTATATGCTGAGATTCAATGGAGTCATTAATGCAATCAGAGGACTCGGTGAAGAGATCAAAGATGTAGTTGTCATGAAAAAGGTACTTAGAACTCTTCACAAAAGATTTAATTCTAAAGTTTCCACAATAGAAGAGGCTAAAGATCTAAACAATTTTAGCATGGATGAGATGCATGGTTCCTTGACTGCATACAAAATGAGAATAGGACAAACTAAGCCCATAGACAGAGAAGCTGCTTTTAAAGCACACAAGAATACAAAAGCTGAACAAGAATCTAAGGATGAAGAGACATCGGATGAAACGGAAGCCAACTTTGTTTGAAAACTTACAAAGGGAAAAGGAAAATATAGAGGAAAGTTGTCGTTTAAGTGTTTCAATTATGGATGGGTCGGTCACTTTGCAGCTAAGTGTCCAATGAATGAGAAAACCAAAAGTGATGAAGAGTCACACCAAAAAAGAAGTGACTAGAAGAAGAAATCAAATTTTGGGAAAAGCAATTTTAAAAAGAAAAGTTTCATATCCAAGAATGTCAGCTCTTCTGAAGATAGCTCAGGTGAAGATTCTGAAGAAGAAACAAGTGAAGCACTATTCATGGCATTTGAAGAAGCAAAAACAGAAGAAAAATAGGAAGGTGATACAAAAAGTAAGGATGAGGTTGAATTTTATCTGGAAGGAGAGTTAGTTGTTGGACTTAAAGAGTTGAAGACAGAAAGGAAAAAGAATAATAAGGTCTCAAGAAATCTTGAGGATGCAAATGACATAATAAATAGTTTGAAAGTACAGACAGAAGAATTTAAGAAAATGTCTGAAGAACTTGAAGTACAATTAACCATCAGAATAGATGAGTGCAGCAAACTAGAAGAAGAGATTGTTGTTTTAAGAATGTGGCTAGAAGAAAAGAATAAAAAATTGAGTTGCTATCACAAACTTGAAGGAAGTTCAGCAAAGCTTGAAAAGATTATAAATAGTTGGAGGACTACAAGCATCAAGTTTGGCTTGGGGTTTGTCGAAGGAGAATCATCAAGTGGATCAAAGGCCATAACTGTAGAACTAGTAAAGAAAGAGGATAAGATCAAGGTTGACCAAAGAAAAATGAATCTTGCAAAAGAAAGCAACAATGCCAGGCACGAGAAGACTATTGACAATGAGGGATTCACAAAAGTCACACATCAAAGGAGAAGAAAATTTGTGGCTCCTACTACAAATTGGCAAAGACCAACTCCCAGGTTCAATCATTCCTTTTTTGGTTATTGTTTTAAATGCAATACTTACGGTCATAAGATTTTAGACTGCATTTATAATATAGGACAAAGAAATTTTTCTAGTAGAAATGTATTTTCACCCTTGATGGATTATGCAGTAGAATGCTATAACTGTCATAACTTTGGACACATTGCAAGAAACTATAGAAGCACATATGCAGCAAATAAATATCAGGGAAGAAGAACTCAACCAAACAGTTTAAGGCAAAACAAAAAATTCCTAGATAAACATGCACAGGCCACTGACAAAGAAAAGTCTAAACAAGTGACCAAAACTACAGTCAAATCAGAATGGAAAGAAAAAGAGCAACTCAAGGAAGAAAAAGAATCCTTGATTGTACAGACAGCATTCAAAGCATAGAACAAATCTACACCATGGATATTGGATAGTGGATGCTCCAGTCACATGACAGGAGATAAACAAAAATTTGAAAAATTACAGAAATATGAAGGGGGCTCTGTAAAGTTTGGAAATAATGATGGAGCCAAAATAGTTGGCAAAGGATCAGTCAAGATAAGTGATGGAAAGATCAATTCCAAAGAAGTTCTGTTTGTAGTTGGTTTGAAGCACAACTTACTAAGCGTAAGTCAAATCTGTGACAGAGGTCATGAAGTCATCTTTAAAAAGTAAGGATGTGAAGTCGAGAAAAGCACACAGTGGGAAGCTGATAGCTACTGGATCGAGGACTTCTAGAAATCTATATACTCTCTCAGAAACTTTAGAAGGATCATGCTTGATTGGATAGGAAGATGAAAATTGGTTGTGGCACAAGAGGCTCGGTCATATTAGCTTTGACAATCTGGTAAAAATAAGTTCAAAAAGAGTAGTAAGAGATATACCTACCATTGGCAAACCAGTAAATAGCATCTGTGCTTCATGCCAAAAAGGGAAGCAAACCAGATCCACATTTAAAGCAAAGGAATACTTCACCAGCAAACCGTTAGAGCTGATACATACTAATTTATGTGGACCCATGAGAACACAAAGCATAAATGGTGACAAATACTTTATGTTGTTCATAGATGACTACTCCAGAATGACATGGGTACTATTTTTAAAGCTTAAATCAGATGCCTTTGAGATGTTCAAGATTTTTAAAAAATAGGTTGAGAATCAAATTGGAAAAAGAATTAAATGCCTAAGATCAGACAGAGGAGGAGAGTTTATCTCAGAGGAGTTTGCAGAATACTATCAAAAATATGGGATCGGAAGACAGTTTTTAGCAACAAGGACACCTCAGTAGAATGGTGTTGTTGAAAGGAAGAACAGGACTGTGCAAGAAATGGCACGGACAATGTTGGCTGAGAACAAAATAGTTGACAGATTTTGGAAAGAGGCAGTACATACTATAGTTTACATTCAAAACAGGTGCATGTTAAGGACGCATGAAAGAAAAACACCTTATGAGCTATGGTTCGGCAAGAAAGCAACAACAAGATACTTCAAAGTGTTCGGCAACAAGTGTTATATCAAACGAACTGAAGATAATCTTGATAAGTTTGAAGATAGAGCTGACGAAGGTATTTTTCTTGGTTACTCAACAAAAAGCAAAGCCTACACATGTTACAACAAGAGGCTAAAGAAAATTGTGGAGAGTGTAGATGTTAAAGTTGATGAAGGTAGAGATCGAGAAATTACTTATCAAGAAAACTACCCTATTTATGAAGAAGTCATTGAAGGAGATGAAGAAATGGAAACAGAAGAAAATCAAAAAATTGACCCAGATGATTTAAGAATTGACTCAGAAGAAGAAGAGAACAAGAAATTCAAAATAGGCAGCTGGCAAAAAAATCATCTCAAAGAACAGATTATTGGGGACCCAACAGTTGGTATTCAGACAAGAGGAGCCATAGTACGGAACTACTCTCTTTTATCCAGCATTGAACCCAAAAATATTGTTGAAGCAAGCACAGATGAAAGTTGGATGAAGGCAATTAATGAAGAACTAGATCAGATTGAGAAAAACAAAACACGGGAATTAGTACCACGACCAGCAAATAAAAACATAATCGGTACTAAATGGATTTTTTGAAATAAATTAAATGAAGACGGAAAGGTTGTCAAAAATAAGGCAAGATTGGTCCAGTAAAGGCTATGCTCAGGTTGAAGGCATTGATTTTGAGGAAACCTTTGCACCAATAGCCAGACTAGAGGCAATCAGAATGTTTTTGGCTTTAGTAGTCCATAAAAATTTCAAAGTATATCAAATGGACGTAAAATCAACATTTCTGAATGGAAAACTGGAAGAAGAGGTTTACATTGAACAACCAGATGGCTTCCAACTCGGTGACAATCCCGATTTTGTTTGTAGGTTAAAGAAAGCATTGTATGGTCTGAAATAGGCACCCAGAGCATGGTATGCAAGGCTGGATAACTATCTTATTAAACAGGGGTTCAAGAAAGGTATGGTGGACAACAATTTATATATCAAAATAGAGAATGGCCATCTTATTGTACTTGTTGTTTATGTAGATGATATAATATTTGGCAGCAGCATGGATGAATATTGTAGAGACATAGCAAATAAAATGAAGACAGAATTTGAGATGTCAATGATTGGTGAACTTTCTTATTTCCTCGGATTGCAAGTCAATCAAAGTGAAAAGGGCATTTTTATCTCTCAAGTAAAATATGTGAAAGAAATGCTGAAAAAGTTCACAATGGAGGATAGTAAACCTGTCAGCACTCCCATGACAACAGGTTGCAAGTTGAGCAAGGATGACAAATCTCCAGATGTAGATCAAACCATGTACAGGTCTATGATTGGAAGCCTATTGTATTTGATAGCCACTAGACCAGATATATTACAGGCAGTATGCATGGTAGCAAGATTTTAGGCTAGTCCCAAAGAGACTCATGTGATAGCTATAAAGAGGATTTTTAGGTACCTCAAGGGTACTATGGAGTATGGGTTGTGGTACCCAAAAGGTAAGGACTTCACTCTTATTGCATATTCGATGCAGATTGGGCGGGATGTATTGATGACAGAAAGAGTACCAGTGGAGGAGCATTTTATCTTGGAGACAGGCTAGTAGCATGGCACAACAAGAAACAAGAATCGGTCTCTCTATCCACAACGAGAGGCGAGAATACATTGCAGCAACAACATGTTGTACAGAGATATTATGGATGAGACAAACACTGAAAGATCTTGGTATTCACTTCAAAGAGCCAATTTCAGTTAAATGTGATAACACGAGTGCTATAAACATATCAAAGAATCCGGTTATGCATTCTCTAACCAAACATATTGCAATCCAGTATCACTTCTTGAAGGATAAAGTTGCGAGAAGGTGAGGTCAAATTGGATTTTGTTTCGACTACAGAGCAAGTAGCGAGATATATTCACAAAACCATTGCCAAAGGAAGTTTTTGAGTACCTTCGGAGTAAGTTGGGAGTAGTCACATTTCCCAAGAACTGACTATCAATTGGGATCACATTCTCAGGGGAGTATTTATGCCTATGTTTATAGGTTTGCTCATATTCATGATTTTTGCTAACTATAACAATGTGTATCCGAGAATGTTGTGTATAGACTCAGGGGAGTTTGCAGAAACCCTTTGGTATTATTGTCAAAGGGGGAGAAGAATTACAGGAGAGTGCATGAGTGTTGCCAACAATTCCAAAGGGGGAGATTGTTGAGCAAGGTGCAGCAAAAGTATTGTCATTGTTGTCAACACAGACATATAGATCGGTTGATGTAGTTGATGCAGTGGATAGGAGTTCAGAGGTCAGTCAGAACATGTACAGTGAATTTCCAAGAAGACAGAAGTGGCCCAGATTCAGAAAATCAAAGAAAAAGACAAGTAAGAAAACTGTCGCGATATCGCGACATGTTTTTTGTTGTGATATCGCGATAGGTTGAGAAGAAAGAAGGCAGAAAGAAAAATGTCATGATTTCATGACATATCGGAGGAGAGAGAAGGCATAAGAAAAATTGTCATGATTTCGCGACATGGACGAGGAGAGAGAAGGCGCAAGCAAAATTGTCATGATTTCGTGACATGGACGAGGAGAGAGAAGGCGCAAGCAAAATTGTCACGATTTCGTGACATGAACGAGGAGAGAGAAGGCGCAAGCAAAATTGTCATGATTTCACGACATGAACGAGGAGAGAGAAGGCGCAAGCAAAATTGTCATGATTTCACGACATGGACAAGGAGAGAGAAGGCACAAGGAAAACTGTCACGATTTCGTGACATGTTGGCAGAGAAGGAGGCAAGTAGAAAAACTATCACGATTTCGTGACATGTTTGAAGAAGAGGCACAAGCAAAGAAAAACTGTCGCGATTTCACGACATGTTTGAAGAAGAGGCGTAGGCAAAGAAAACTGTCACGATTTCGTGACATGCTCGAGGAGAAGGAGCTCACAGGAGAGAAAGTGTCACGATTTCACGACAGGATCGAAGAGAAAGTGCCAAGGAGAGAAAGTGTCACGATTTCATGACAGGATCGAAGAGAAAGTGCCAAGGAGAGAAAGTGTCACGATTTCGTGACAGGATCGAAGAGAAAGTGCCAAGGAGAGAAAGTGTCACGATTTCACGACAGGATCGAAGAGAAAGTGCCAAGGAGAGAAAGTGTCACGATTTCGTGACAGGGTCGAAGAGAAGTGCAAGGAAGCAAAAAGATGTCGCAATTTCATGACATGTTCCGTTTTCATGGGCGAAAGGCAGAAAAGGCACAAGGCAGAGAAAGATGTCACGATTTCGTGACATGTTCCATTTTCATGGGCGAAAGGCAGAAAAGGCACAAGGCAGAGAAAGATGTCGCGATTTCGTGACATGTTCCGTTTTCACAGGCGAAAGGCAGAAAAGGCACAAGGCAGAGAAAGATGTCACGATTTCGTGACATGTTCCATTTTTGCTAGTTGAAGCCAAGAAGAGTAGCGAGAAGGCGAAAGTGTCACGATTTCACGACATGTCTAGTTTTCGCTAGAGCAAGCCAAGAAGAGTAGCGAGAAGGCGAAAGTGTCACGATTTTGCGACATGTCTGGTTTTCGCTAGAGCAAGCCAAGAAGAGTAGCGAGAAGGCGAAAGTGTCATGATTTCATGACATGTCTGGTTTTCATGGGTGCAAGCGAAGAAGTGGACAAGGAGGCAAAAACTATCATGATTTCGTGACATGTTGTATTTTCGTGGGTAAAAGGCGAGAAGGGCAGAAAGATACAGAAGTGTCACGATTTCGCGACAGGTCGCAATAACACGATAACAGATAGTTGACTGGAACAGAACAACAGTTAAAGGGCGAGTTGTAGAGGAAAAGCATGCAACCAAAATAAGAAGAGGTAACTGGAGTAAATGCATCAGAGATGCAGTCATGCAGCTTTTTAAGAACTGGAGTTAACTAGAGTAAATCGAACAGTCGCATTAATAGAATCGTAAAATACATGCATGCACAAAAATGAATACGAACAGTCATGTTCAAGAAGACGTACAGTCATGGTAGAGATATACGTTGCATGTAACGTAATGCACACTCTATAAATACAAAAGGAGTTACACAAAGAAGGAGTTACAGTTGACAAGTGGCAGAAGAGAATATTAAAAGAACAGTTACGAGTTGCATGCATAAATATGGAAGCTAAAAATAGAGACTTATATGTTATAAAAGTAGGTCTGCATGAAGAATATTGTTGCTATTGTAAGTGAGAATTTGCTACGTAAAGAGGGTTAGAAGAGGGCCGAGAGAGAGATAAGTAGATCCGTGAGAGCGTGCAGAGTTTAATCAAGTTTAATTAATTGCAGACCAGTCAGGGTCGTGTAAACAGTGAAGGCATTTTTATGTCACTGAATTAAATCAGAATTGCAGTCCAAGTTGGTGCTTGGCATTAGGGGTTGGTGCTCCTATCTGTTGTAGTAGAAAAACAAGGGGTTGGTGCTCCTTCCAGTGGGTGTTGGTAAAGTGTTTGTAAAATTGGTGTTTTGCAAAGGTTGGATTTGGATTGAAGTCCAAGCGAGTCATTTTTGAGGAGTAGCCAAATTGGTGAACCTCGTTACATTGTGTGTTGTGGTGTGCTCTCTTGTGATTATTGCTTTATCTATTTTCTAGTTCTCTTTGCTTCGGTTTTAAGAATTGCAGATCAGATTTTTAGCTACACTGATTCACCCCCCCCTCTCAGTGTCATTGTGAGAATATCAAAAATGGTATTTTATCAAAATGTGCTTGGTCTTGGAGTGCATCACTAGATTCTTTGAGATGTTTATAGCACTTGTATTATCACATAGTATGGAGATAGTATGATCATGCTCTATCTTAAAGGTTTGTAAATTTTACTTCATCCATAATACTTGTATACAACAAGTAACTGTTGCAATGTACTTTGCTTTTGTTGTGGATAAACATATTGATGCATGTTTCTTGCTTAGCCAAGAGACTAAACAATCTCCAAGAAAGAATGCTCTTCCACTTGTGCTTTTTATATCATCAATATTGCCTACCCAATTTGCATCTGTATATGCTATGAGAGTAAAATTGTCACTTTTGGGATACTAGAGTCCAAAATCCATAGTCTCTTTCAAATACTACCATTACATGTGTTTCCTTTGGTGCTGCTTAAAATATTACCACCAGTCCCACTACCCACATTATATCTATTCTTGTATCTATGACATATAGCAAGATGCCAATCATAGATCTATACAATGTCTGATTTGCTTCAGGATATTCATCATATTTACTCAATTTGCATCCTGTAATCATGGGGATACTCACTGGTTTACAATATTCTAACTTGAATTTCTTCAGCATATCTTTTATATACTTGGTTTGTGATATAAATACACCCTTATATGATTGTGAAATTTGTAGTCCAAGAAATAAATACAACACACCAAGCATTGACATTTTAAATTTATTTTGCATGCTCTTTGTAAATTTTTGACACATTATCATTGTTGCCTCCAAAAATGATGTCATCCACATAAAAAACCACAATCAGGTAAGTCATTTCCTTCATTTTTGATGTATAATTTACTATCCATTATTCCTATCCTGAAATCCTATTTCTGAAGATACTTACCCAACCTTGAGTACCAAGCTCTAGGAGCTTGTTTTAGTCCATAAAGTGCTTTCTTTAATCTGCATACATAATATGGCTTATCAATTAGGCTGAAACCCTTATTTTTCTCAATGTTAACCTCTTCTTCCAATACACCATTGAGAAAAGCTGATTTAACATCCATTTGATACGCTTTGAAGTTTTTGAAGCTTGAGAAAGCTAAAAATATCCTTATGGCATCAAGTCGTGAAACAGGAGAAAATTTTTCATCAAAATCAATCCCTTCTACTTGTGCATAACCTTTGCATAATAATCTTGCTTTATTTATGACTACCTAACCATATTCATTTAACTTATTTCTAAATCCCATTTAGTGCCAATGACATTCTTATCTTTTGGTTGTGGCACAAGTTTCCAAGTCTCACTTTTTTCTATTTGATCTAGATCCTCATCCATTGCCTTGACCCAAAACTTATCTTCTCTTACCTCATTGAAATCCTTGGGCTAAATTTTATATAACAAATAAAAATTTGCATGCTCATTTGTTCCTATTATCTTCCTCCTTGTTTGTTTTTTTATTTGGATTTCCAATTATTAGATCTCTTGGATGATTTTTTTGCACATACCTTGATGGAGTCTTAGGTAGTGTTCTTTATGTTTCTTCTTCCTTTGATTCTTTACCTAATTCTTCTTGACAACTTTCTTATTCAATTTCTTGATCTGGTTCTTTTGACCTTATCTATTAATCAACTATCACATTTATACTTTCCACAATTGTATGTGTTCTGTTATTATAGCACCTATAGACTTTGCTTTTAGTGGAACAACCAATGAAAAAACCCTCATCACATATTGAATCAAACTTACCCAAATTGAAGAAGAATGTCTTATTTAGCATTTGCTTCCAAAAATTTTGAAATATTTTATAGTAGCTGGTCTCCCTTTCCAGATCTCATATGGGGTTTTGTGATCATTTACTCTTACTTGATCTCTATTGATGATATACGATGATGTATGAAATGCATATCTCCAAAAACCATCTAAAATATTATACTCATTCAAAATAGCTCTAGCCATATTTTCAATAGTCATATTTTTCCTTTCAACCACTCCATTTTGTTGAAGATTTCTTGCTGCTAAGTATTCTCTTTTGATCCCATGTTGTTCACAAAAATTTACAAATTTACTTGAAGTAAATTCTCCTCCTCTATATGATCTTAAACACTTAATCCTTCTACTTGTTTCATTTTCTACTAGTTCTTTGAATACCTTGAACTTCTCAAAGGCTTCTAATTTTTATTTTAAGAAGGCTACCTGAGTCATTTTGGAGAAGTCATCTATAAATAACATGAAGTAACTTTCACCTAGTAGACTCTTTATCCTTGTGGGACCACATAATTTAGTGTGAACTATTTTTAGTGGTTAATATGACGTAAATTATTTTGACTTGAAGCTTGTTCTTGTTTGCTTTCCATGCTGACATTGTGTACAAATCATATTTTATGGCCTTTTGATCTTGGTTAAATCTTTGACTGCCTACTTGTTGCTTATTTTCACTATGTTATAAAAGTTCAGATGACCCATTCTTCTATACCATAACCAAATCTCATCCTCTTGTGATAAGAAACACTTTTTTCCCTTAGTCTCACTTAGAATGTAGAGATTTTTAGTATTTCTATTTTCATTTACAATGAGATTTCTAGTTTTAGATTTTCTAATCTCACATTTATTTGGATGAAAAATTACCATGTGCCCTTGATCACAAAGTTGGATTACACTTAGTAAATTATGCCTTAATACCTTGACATACAATACATTATCTATCATTGTTTTTCCATTATCTAAACTCAAAGTTCCTTTCCCAAAAAAAAAATTTGAACCATTGTCACCAAATTTTACTGATCCTCCATTGATTTCTTTAATTTTAAGAAATTTATCCTTGTCCCCTATCATATGAATTGAACAAACACTATCAAGAAACTATTGTTTTATTTTATATTGCACATGAAGATTTGTTTGTACCAGCATTGAGTTCACTTTCTCTTACTCTTTTCTCTCTCTCCTAATTGTTGAAGTTGTATTCTTTTTGCAAAATCCAAGAAATACCATTTTACACCATTTGGCCTTGTGTCCAAATTTATTGCATTTGTAACATATGATATTATCATTCATGAGAAATGTAAAAGAATTAAAATTTCCATCCACATTATTTTTCACATAACCAGTGCAGTGTATAGCTTTATGACCATATTTGTTATATGAAAAACAATAGCCATGGAAGAGATTTTGTAACTTGTTGGAATGCCTTGAATAATATGGTTACGTACTTCTTCATTTGTTGTTCCTGTACTTGAATTTTATCTATGGATCTTCCTTGCCTTATTTATTCCTGATATTTTTTCCTTCCACTGCATTAGCATAAGTCATGAGTTCTTCTTTGTTTGATGTCTTTGTTCCTTGGGAGCTTGACTATCCTATATTTATGTCTTGCTATGTTTTACCCTTAGTCTTTTCAACTTCCTTTCTTAGAGAAACAATTTCCCATTCCAATATTTCACATTCTAATTCTCTTGCCTTTAACTATTCTGCCATATCCTATTCAATTTTCTTTCCCTCTTCAAATTTTACCTTGAGCTCGATGAGGTTTTGTAGAAGTTCCACCTTTGCTTCCTCATACTCTTTGATTTGATCCTTCATACTTGAATTCTTACTTCTAATATTTTCCAAATTTCTAAGAGCCAAAAAAAAATCCTCTTTTATTTCTATAATGACCTCTTCTCCATTTTTTTAGGTCATGTATGTTCTTATGGGATCTTCCTTCAAGTTGTTGGGCTTTTTACAAAGGATCCCGCTTTGATACCAATTGAAGAACATAATATTATACTGAGATGGGGGTGAACAGTATAAGATAAAACATTTTACTTAACATCAACAATATCAAAGTAGTAATCATTGCACACATCATCACACACATGAGAGACATGATTTAACATGGTTCACCCAATGTGGGCTACTCCACGGAGAAAATATTCCTTATAAATTTTCTCAATAAATATTTTGGGAATCAATTCCCTATTACAATGTTTATGGACCTCTGTCCAAAGGAGACACCAATCCCCTATGCTCTAATTTGTGGATCTCTCTCCACAAGATAATTCTTTTCCATTTTCTTTGGTTCAAGGAAATTTATCTAGGATACCTCTATGTCCTCAACTGGTTTATGTATCTCTCTCCATAAAAGAACTCTATCTTCCTAGCTGGTTCATGGATCACACTCCATAAGAGACCTCTATCCAAAATTATTTGGTTTGTGGGTCTCTCTCCATAGGATAACTCTATCCCCTTTGCTCTGCTCAACACTAATCAATACTATTCACAAATCCACTCACCAATCTACTTCAAAAACTATATCAAAACCTACTCAAAATCTACTCATAAGTCTACCTTAAACTTGTTCAAAATCTATCTCAAAAACCTTCTCAGATTTTGCCTCAAACGTGCTCATAAGTCAGCCTCAAACCTACTTAAAATATATTTTCAATCCTAGTACAAGTAGTTCACAATTTCTAGTACAAATGTCTCAATTTATTTTAATCATGCAAGCCCAATATTAAATTCAAATTCTATCTCCAATAATTTACCCATGAAACACAAGTTCTAACTCAAATATTTCCAACAATGCTTATCAAACAATCCTTTTCACTCCACATTATGTTTCAGAAATATTCATTCAACCAAACACCTTAAATAAGGAAAGATATGTCCATACCTGTTTTTTTGTTCTTATGGAGATATGTCTTGTAAAATATATCTCACACACAATATCTTTTGCAACTATAAAATGGTTAGAACAACACTTCTTTATGAGTTATAAATCCTTCAATATGTGTGCCCAATTAAATTCCAAACCACTCTCTTGGTTTCTCAAACTATAACATCAAATCATATAATCAAACCCTTCAAAAAGAAGCAAGAATCCAAACAATTAAAATACCTCATACACCTTTTAACTCCCTCTTAAATTCTAAACACATTCATAACAAAATCAACAAGGATTCTTATTACTCCAATAGTTCACTTTCAAACTAATTCATTATAATTTCCTTCAAAAATAAATGCATGAAATAATAATAAAAAATAATTTCCTTATATCTCCCAAGGCCAACAATGCTCACAATAATCAATTAAACCACATGCACCTACCCTCAACCTTAGCAATTACCAAAATCAATTTACACTTGCCAAAAATATTGCCATGAAGATTCAAACATAGTGCCTGCCACCTGCCAGTGCACTAGCTTCCATTTGGCCACCGCTAGGCCAATCACCCACACAAGGAACTAATACCATGATGCACTTTTTAACCACTTATCACCATTCTCACTAGCAAAAAGATAAAATGTTGCCATCGAGATTCGAAAATAGGATCTACCATTCACCAATACCTTAGCATGTTATGGGCTAGTGCTAGGCCAACCATCCTTGTTGAGTGGTATTTTCACCCAATTGTGAAAGTACACTCTCCCTTAGGATTTGGGTTCCAAATCCCCTCTTGCCTTCAAATTTGCAACTCTGCTCGCAGCAATTTCCAACCTCCCAAAACATCCTTGCCTGGCGTATTTAAAGTTTTCAGGAAGCTTTTCATTTCATTTTCCAATGGCTGATCATTTCACCTTCCCTTGTGCATGCATGTGTTTTGGTTTCCAAAATGGCTTTTCGTTTCTATTGTGTGGCCCTTCATTTCATTCCCATGGTTTGGCTTCCTCTGTTTGGTTTTCTTCACTTTTCATTTGATTTCAAAAAAACGCTTCCTTTTCTCCACATGGGCATGCGTCCTCTTCCTTCCATGTGTAACGACCATCTTAAATGATTTCAAATCATTAAATATTCCTTATGTAACTTTTTGTCTTATTCATTATATTTTGTCCTTATGTGACAAATTACCTTATTCAATCTTCGATTCATTCCTTATAGGTCCACGTCATTATGCAGTCTTCAGTTTCACTATCCTGGTGTTCATCACTAATATCAAATGCACTGTCCACTACTCTGTTCCCTTGGAAAAAATCATACATGTCATGAAATTGCGACACTCTTGTCTCTATTTCGGCCTACCCCTTTTGATTCGTGAAAATGCAACATGTCGCGATATTGCAACACTTTTGTTTCTCTACTTGCTTGCCCTTTTTGAGTCGTAAAAATGCAACATGTCGCGATATCACGACACTTTTTCCTTTTCTTTGGACCGCAAAAATGCAACATGTCACGATATCGCGACACTTTTTCCTTTGCTTTGGACCACAAAAATGCAACATGTCGCGATATCATGACACTTTTTCTTTCTCGTTATTTCTCTTCTCTTTTGGCCGTGAAAATGCAACATGTCACGATATCATGACACTTTTTCTTTCTTGTTCTTTATCTTCTCTTTTGGCCACGAAAATGCATCATGTCTCGATATCGCGACACTTTTTCTTTCTCATTCTTTCTCTTCTCTTTTGGCCGTAAAAATGCAACATGTCGCGATATCGCGACACTTTTTCCTCCTTGCTTTTTCTCTTTGCTTTGGACCGCAAAAATGCAACATGTCACGATATCACGACACTTTTTATTTCTTGTTCTTTCTCTTCTCTTTTGGCCGTGAAAATGCAACATGTCACGATATCGTGACACTTTTTATTTCTTGTTCTTTCTCTTCTCTTTTGGCCATGAAAATGCAACATGTCACGATATCGCGACACTTTTTCTTTCTTGTTCTCTTTTGGCCGTGAAAATGCAACATGTCGTGATATCATGACACTTTTTCTTTCTCTTCTCCTTTGGCCGCAAAAATGCAACATGTCACGATATCGTGACACTTTTTCTTTCTCGTTCTTTCTCTTCTCTTTTGGCTGTGAAAATGCAACATCTCGTGATATCGTAACACTTTTTCCTCCTTGCGGTGTTTTGCTTTTTCTTTGATATTTAGCATACGGGCCACTTCGGTCTTCTTGGAAAATATGCAAAAATGTGGGTCCCCAATTTTTGGGTACGTTGTGGAGCAACCACAATAAATGGTGACTCTACTGGGAAATGCTCCTGAGCATTTCGGTGAGAACTCAACCTGAAAACCTTCAAAACTCAAACACAAGCGTCAACAAATATCCCAAGAATGAAACTAGATGAGAAATACATGAAGCATTAGAATTATTAAGCATCAGCTCGGTGTGTGCAATGTGCTTCATTCCCTATCGTTTGAAACTCGTTCAACTTTCCATTGTCATTTTCACTTATGATTCGTGCGTATGAGAAGTTATGGATGATTCCTATAGGATTTAATGTATGGTGAAGATGCTATAGATATAACAAGCTTTGCAAAGGCTCAAACTTTCTAGTACCATGAAAAAACATATTAAAACTGTCAAATCCTCTTAGGACCAAATATGAGTATACTAAATTAATTTACTAGATCCCAAATTTGGTTATGTGTCACTACCATTTTGAACCCATGTGCAAGTGTAAGTGAAATCAGAGCTTTTGGGAATAGGATTCCCAACCTAAGCAAGATGGGAATTTAACCCTATCCTTACTACTCTGATCTGGAGTTTATTACCTCATCTTGAACAAAATGATTTAACCTATTATGGATGAAACTGTCGAGGCTAGCCTATCCGTTTGAGCAGTCAGTGGTCTTGCTTTTAGACAAGACATGTTGCCACGCATGAGCATACTCCATTGCCAGTTAGGCGTCTATAGCCCCGGTGGAGATCAACCCCATAATCCAGGATTTGAATTTACTTTTTATTTCTTGAACCTTGGGGATGACTACCCATCCTTGCAAGGGACATGTACGATCCTTCCAATCCAATATCAATGATGCAATAAAAGTAGAATGAAAAAAATTTGCTTTTTAACTTCAAGTTCTTGAGTGTAGATCACGCTTTTAATTTCTTAAAGCATGATGGAGAAAAAATAGAAGCTCTGGGGAATCAGATTCTCAACCTAAGCGAGATGAGAATTATACCCTATCCTTACTACTCCATGAAGATCAAATCATAGCTTTGGGGAATTGGATCCTCAACCTAAGTTTGATGGGGATTTAACCCTATCCTTACTACTCTGATTTTAGGATTTAAGCACTATAGGAGTGGTAAAAACCATTATTTTAAGGATTATGTTGCATGATAGGACAGACACGAAATACTCCTTTTGCCTCACCTTTTCTTCCAAGTATGGTTTTGAAAATTTTGCTCAAGATCCTCTTTAAAATGTGTAGAACGTGCTTGGTTCAAGATAGTTCGGGAATCAGTTCCCAACCTTAGGATCCTTTTAATATATGTTATGTAATAACCCTAAGAGGATTCGACACCTTTTCAATGATTGTATTTGAAATGTAGATGCAACTAAGATGAAATGTATATGCAATGTGAAAGGTAACATGAGATATGAATGAATGCATTGCTCTTTTTGAAATGTGGATAGAGTATACCACCTACTTTGCCATAATTTGTGAAACTGACAACTTCATGCATCACAAGTTCCAAACGATATTCTTTAATGTGTTTGTGATACTCGTGGAGCTTTATGCAATACAATTCTGATGTTTCATATTCTCTTAGTCTTAGTCAACATTCATAAGGACATAAGTTGACATCTCGCTTTTCTTTTCTCCTTTTTTTTTTTTTTTTTAAGACAAACCACAAATGTCCAAAGGACCAACACACAAAACTTAAAACCAAAATGAGATCCAAAATACAATCCTAAAAAATAAACTTGAAAACATAAACCAAAACCAAAAACCAAAGACTATATACAAATGTACAATATGGTACAAGATGATGCACAGTTTGAACTGTCACTTCCCTAGATCCCAAACATGATTTGAGCATTCCAAAAGATATATAATGTGATACACATGCCAAATGTGGAAGGAATAAAAAAAAACAAGATTAGACCAAACAATGCAACCAACTTCAACTTTCCTCTCTCACCCCACCAATTAGATTTAGTTCCATTAGTATTCTCATAGGTGAGATTCAAATTACCAAATTGATTAGACAATGGTTGATTTTCAATCCTTTCTTGTCTATTATTTAAGGTGTAAATTTCATAATTCCATTCATGATGTAGAACTAGGCTTTCTTTATTCAAAATTAAATTTTGTAAGCAAGAGCCTATTTCTAAAAATTTCAAAGCTAATTCATTTTCCATGTTCTTAGGCCAATCGATATTGTGCAACAATTTACAAGCATCTAGGATATTTACTAAATGGGGATCATTAGAAGTTTTCATCCTAGGTTCAAGAATTAATTGTTGATGAATTTTATTTAGCAATTTAAGTGCACTAAGCTCCTTTTCATTCGTTAGAGTAATGTTATCAAATGTGTGATTAGAAATTAATCCTTGTTCTTCATTCACCTTCAATGGCATTTCATCATGAATATCATTTGAATTATACAAATCTTCACCTAAATCTTGGATGTTTGGACACAAAGGTTTAGATTTTACCTCTTTCACATTTTCATTTACCAAAATTTGATGAGGATTTGCAATTCCCTCTTTTACCTCATAGTCTTCATATTCTTCATTGATTACTTGTTCATAAAACATACCAAAATTAGGCACCCAATTGAAAACATGCCCATCCTTTTCAACCCTCAAATATTTTTGGTCAAAGTGTATGTCAATTAACTCATATTCATGATCAATCACTTGCGTTGCTTCTAATAGATCAACCAATTTGTCATTTAATTCCAACTCTTTGTTCACTATCCATGGTATCTCTTCATTTAAATGCTCAAAATAATCATGCAAACTTGTATCCGAATCTTCAATGAATTTATATTCCACATGATCGAATTTTGTAATATTCTCAAATCTTGTGAATATGATATCTTCGTATGAAGTAGAAGTTTCAACGTCCTGCATATAAATTGGAATAGAGGCTTCATCAACAGGGGTGTGAGGCAATAACACATCTTCATATCTTCCCCAACCATTGTAAAAATTATCTTCCAAATTTGTGGGATGAAACTCCATGGTATTTGTGACATGATCTTTTGATTCATTTATAAATTATTTTTCTTCTTTGTCCTTGGTAATAGGATCATTATAATATTCCAAAATTTGATGAGATTTGAAACCCTCTTCCAAAACATCCTCAAATTGTACAGGAGTTGTAATATCTTCCTTTGAGTAGGCGATTATATTGTCCTGTATATCAATTGGCACACAAGTTTCATTAGCAGTTTTGGAGTGAGTGTAGTTTTCCCACTTCTTCCAAGCATCATAATAATCATCTTACAAAGTCAAGTGGTGACGTTCAACTACTTAATCAACATCTTCCAATTCATCAATGTGTTTCTCATCAAATTCACCTTCACCTTCTTTAGATGGTTCAATAACTTTCAAAAGTGGGTTATTTCTTGAATTCAAATTTGTAATACTATCATTGTCCAAATTAGTAACCCATGATTCGATTTTATCACAATTTGGAGGGTGAAGAATTTTTTTATCATTAGTTCCAAGCTTCTCATCGAGAGTGTCTTCCAAGAACAAGTGGTGAAATTCTATCATATCTTCAAATTCATTTATTGATTTTCTTCCAATTTCACTTTCAACCACTTCATTCAATTCTATGACAGTTTATGTCCTATCACCTATCTCAAACCTTGTTGAATTTAGGATCCCTTTATCTAAATAATCATGTATCTCTATGAATGAGATCATCTCTACATAATCCTCACTGGTGGATTTCGACTTAGCAATTTGCACCTCCTCTTGGACTACATCTAAGGTGGTTGTAACATTTGGACCTTAAAATTCATCCCTTTGATCATTTACCTTAGGTATAATTGGAGTGGAGGGTGCTATATTTATTGGTTGGTGTCGGTTGGCATCACTAACTCCAAAAGAACAATCTCTCATGTGAACATGTTGTGCCTTTTCTTCTTCTAAAACTTGTTCTACCTTTTCAAATATCTCATAGATTATCTCTAGAGATAGGTCATCCAAGTTTTCCTTAATGAGTGTAGCGAGTGTGGGGGGGATGACTCTCAGGTATACTTCAATAGCTTCCTCTTCCGATGTACCCAAAATTTCCCACATTTGAGAGTACAATTCATGAAACCTCACACTGAATTGACTCATGGACTCATTAGGCTCTTTACATAGAGGTGAATTGATTTTGCAACCTATCCAAGTCAACTTGATTACCAAAGTGATAAATATAGGCTTCTTCTAATTGGCTCCAAGAAGTCTTAACATCCACGGGTAGATGGCAATACCACGAGAATGATCTATCACCCACAATGTATGGCAAGAACCTACAAGCAATAGGCTCATAAAATATTTGAAATTGACATAATGTGAACTTATAGATATGTAGATTTTTTAGGTATCCTGATGCAACCTCTTGATTAAAAAGTCATAGAAACTCCAATAACATTTCATGAATTTGATAAGGTATTCCAAGGGTAGAATGACATTCATAATACTTTCCTAATGCAGATACCATCGTTTCTCGTAGGGACATCATTTATTCTCTTAGGGATACAATTTGCTTCTCAGATGTTGCCATTACTGAAACTCAAAGAATAACTTCAAAACCAATTTGTTAGTCATGAATAAAAGAAGGAACCATGACAAAGAAATATTCTAAAAATGTAAATTAGTTTATGATTCACCAGATCGCGTATGCACAAGTGAAGAGCATACTCCTAGTGTTGTAGGCTTTCTGATTCACAAGATCACATTACATGCAAGTGAAGACCATAATACCGACAACAAATACGCTTTAGAAAAAATAATTCCTTACAAACAAGCATGAAATGACTCGTAAATATCAAACATGTAACGTATGAATAATCATGTTAGCATCAACCAAGAGATGTATCCATTAAAATCCAATGAAATTAATTGCATGGAGACAACCTCGTTAGTCAAGACCAAAATTTTTCAAAATCAAATCAAAACACATTATTCCTATATGAACAATCAAAAGCGTTAGAACAATGCATAGCAATTCATGTCCTCCTTTTAACACTACAAGGTTGTATTGTTTAAAAGAGGGCTAAAGATAATAATCAATAGGGCATGAAATATTCAAAATTTAAATCCCTATAGCATTTAAATCACACTAAAATAAACCAAATCAGGCGCTCCTTCTAGTGCCAAAATGTTGAGAGGTATTTTCACCCAATTGTGAAAGTACACTCTCCCTTAGGATTTGGGTTCCAAATCCCCTCTTGCCTTCAAATCTGCAACTCTGCTCGTAGCAGTTTCCAACCTCCCAAAACATCCTTTCTTGGCGTATTTAAAATTTTTAGGAAGCTTTTCATTACATTTTCCAATGGTTGTTCATTTCACCTTCCCTTGTGCATGCATGTGTTTTGGTTTCCAAAATGGCTTTTCATTTCTATTTTGTGGCCCTTCATTTCATTCCCATGGTTTGGCTTCCTCTGTTTGGTTTTCTTCACTTTTCATTTGATTTCAAAAAAAATGCTTCCTTTTCTCCACATGGGCATGCGTTCGCTTCCTTCCATGTGTAACGACCATCTTAAATGATTTTAAATCATTAAATATTCCTTATGTAATGTTTTGTCTTATTCATTAGATTTTTTCCTTATGTGACAAATTACCTTATTCAATCTTCGATTCATTCCTTATAGGTCCACGTCATTATGTAGTCTTCAGTTTCACTATCCTGGTGTTCATCACTAATATCAGACGCACTATCCACTACTCTGTTCCCTTGGCAAAAATTGGACATGTCGCGAAATCGTGACACTCTTGTCTCTCTGTCGGCCTGCCCCTTTTGAGTCATGAAAATGCAACATGTCACGATATCGCGACACTTTTGTTTCTCTGCCTACCTGCCCTTTTTTAGTCACAAAAATGCAACATGTCATGATATCATGACACTTTTGTTTCTCTTCCTACCTGCCCTTTTTGAGTCGTGAAAATGCAACATGTCACGATATCGTGACACTTTTTCCTTTGCTTTGGACCACGAAAATGCAACATGTCGCGATATCGTGACACTTTTTCCTTTTCTTTGGACCACGAAAATGCAACATGTTGCGATATCATGACACTTTTTATTTCTCGTTCTTTCTCTTCTCTTTTGGCCATGAAAATGCAACATGTCACGATATCACGACACTTTTTCTTTCCTATTCTTTCTCTTCTCTTTTGGCTATGAAAATGCAACATGTCACGATATCGAGACACTTTTTCTTTCTCGTTCTTTCTCTTCTCTTTTGGCCGTGAAAATGCAACATGTCATGATATCGCTACACTTTTTCCTCCTTGCTTTTTCTCTTTGCTTTGGATATGAAAATGCAACATGTGATATCGTGACACTTTTTATTTCTTGTTATTTCTCCTCTTTTGGCCGTGAAAATGCAACATGTCGCGATATCGTGACACTTTTTCTTTCTTGTTATTTCTCTTCTCTTTTGGCCGTGAAAATGCAACATGTCGCGATATCGCGACACTTTTTCTTTCTTATTCTCTTTTGGCCGCAAAAATGCAACATGTCGCGATATCGTGACACTTTTTCTTTCTCTTCTCTTTTGGCCACGAAAATGCAACATGTCACGATATCGCGACACTTTTTATTTCTCGTTCTTTCTCTTCTCTTTTGGCCGCAAAAATGCAATATGTCACGATATCGTGACACTTTTTCCTCCTTGCTATGTTTTGCTTTTTCTTTGATCTTTAGCATATGGGCCACTTCGGTCTTCTTGGAAAATATGCAAAAAGGTGGGTCCCTAATTTTGGGGTACATTGTGGAGTAGCCACAACACATCCATAGAAGGACCAAATACCACGATGCACTCTTTAACCACTACTCACTCTTATCGCTTTACAAAACACACAAATTGCTACTATCAGGAATCGAACGCAGGATCTACCATCTGCCAACGTCTTAACACTACCAAGCCTATTTCTAGGCCAATCACATGGTTGGTGATAAAGGTATCCAACCTTATCCTTTTATTCATCCATGCTCTTCCTTTTGCTTTTAAAAATAAAAGCCTTCTTCCACCTTGCTCACAAAATTTGCATCAACAATTATATTAATCACTCGCATGCATCGAAAAAATTATGTTTTGGCCTTCAAAATTTATCATATAAATACAAATTTTCTCCATGCTCGAACATCGGTGGAGTTTAATAATTTAAACTTTATTCTTGGTACCAAGACCTGAAGAACATAAGCTTATACTGAGAGGGGGGCTGAATAGTATAAGACCAATTTTTACTTTTCTTTCTAAAATAGTAATATCCAATATTATCAATGGCCATATCAATAGCAACAACCAAAGAAATGCATAAATAATCACACACAATAGAGACACCAATTTAACATGGTTCAACCAATGTGGGCTACTCCACGGAGAAAATATTTCACTAAAATTTTCTCAATCAATTTCATGGGAATTAATTCCCTATTACAATGTTTATAGATCTCTATCCAAAGGAGACACCAATCCCCTAATCAATTTCATGGATGTCTATTCATAGGAGACACCAATATCCTAAATCTACTCTGGTTGGTGATCCTCTAGAAGACCTCTACCTCTACTAACATTAGTAAATGTAACTCTATCCACATAATAGACCTGTCCTCCTTGATCTATATGGAGACCATTATCCTCAACTTTGTCACCTCCAAAGCTCTATCTTAAATTTACACTAAACATAGTCCTTTGGTCTAGCATAAATTTGTCCTCAATCTCTATCTTTGGTTTAGCACAAACCTGTCCTCAAATCTGCACCAAAATTTGTCCTCTGATCTGCTCTAAACACAGTCCTTAGGTTTAGCACAAACCTATCCTCAATATCTATCATAAAGCCTTAACTCAAAGCTTGAATCAATCTCAAATCAACTCTACTAGATCTACCCCAAACCTTAACTCAAGGTTTGAACAAATCAATCAATAAAATCTACTCTCAAGTCTTCTCAAAGACTTATCTTAAATCTAACCTTGTAAGCTTCCACAAAAGCTTACACCAATCTATCCACAAGTCCTCTCTAGAACTTGTCCAATCTACTCAATAAGGCCTCACTAGAACTTATCCAAATCTGCTCTCAATATGTATTGTAAGCTTCCATAAAAGCTTACACAAATCTATCCACAAGTCTTCTCAAAGACTTACCTAAAATCTACCCAACAAGTCCACACTAGAACTTGTCCAATCTCATAGAAACATAAAGATAATTTTTAGATACTCAATATGATTCACATTCACTTCAATGCTCAATTACTTTCAATCACTCTCTTAGAAACATATAGGGAATTTTTAGAGACTCAATATGCTTCACATTCACCTCAATGCTCAATCACTTTCAATCACTCGTTTGGAAACATACAAAGAATTTTTAGAGACTCAATGTTTCAAACTCATAAATAATCAACCTCTTTTTCAAATTCATAATATAGAATAATTTGTTTCATAGAACTTGAACAATTACTTCACACATTAACTTGACTAGGCTCAACCAACTCTACTCAACCAATCACTCAATGAAACAATCCTTGCTTACAAACCCTAGTCCAAGCATATGAACACTCACTCAAAATGTTTCCAACAATGCTTATCAACCAATATCACATAACAATAATACTCATGATATTTACAAATACTAGTCCAAGTTCTTCACCCAATCAATTACTTCAACAACAATGCTTATAAACCAATCTCACATATAGCTCAACAACTCAATAAGGAAACCTAATTAAGTCCTTTTCACTCCAAACTTGTTTTCCAGAAAAAAATCAATCAACTCAACTATGGAAGAATGTGCCCATACCTTTTTCTTGATGATGAAGGAACCTCAAAAATTTGCCACAACCACAAACACTTCTTTGCCAAGCTCAAGGAATTTAGAATATGATAAACTCTCTCAAAAGTACAATGCAAATATCAAGACATACATACACCTTGTCACTCCATATTGAAGAAAGCATCCATCAACATATACAAAAATAATTGACCAAATACACCTTATAATCTCCTAGTTAAAATAATATCCAATACCAAAAATAATGTCAATAAAATCACCTTCTCAAAATAACTCAATGGGAAGAAGTCCTCTCAAAATATAACCAACACTTTAATCTCCAATAAGCCTAATATGTCATAAATACTTTATTAAAAAATAAAACTAACTCCTTATTCCTCCAATTAACCCAAATAATGATTAATTAAAAATAATTTTTATAATCCCTTTTAACTCCCTAGGACCTTATGTCAAAACCTCAGGCATCATAAAATATATTAAAAATTTATTACCTTTGCCTTGGTGAGACTTGAACTCATGATGATGCCTCTACCAGTGCCCTAGCCACGGCTCCAACCACCATGTGAGCTAGGTGCTCACCTTGGGATGGAAGAGCACCATGTGCTCTATCTTCTCCCTCTTGGTGCCTCACCCAAAAATAATTTGCACTACTTCCTTTGGTGCCTAACCAAGTCCACTCAAAATACTGACCAAGTCCAATAAAAATGTTGCCTACCAAGATTTGAACACGGGTCCTCCCACTCACAAGCACTCTAGCTCACTCCAACTTGCCACCAGACCACCACGCTAGATGGTTATGAGGTTTAGGGCTTCTTTCACTTTATTTCTTCATCGGTGCACTTAAGAGAAAACTTTATCTTCTTCCTTGCACAAAATCGCACGAAACACACAACTCACAAACCTTTGGTAAATAGAACAAGATATGATTCTTTTTTCACTTAGGCATATGGTCTTTATACCAATATGCCACCTTGAAATTAAACGTCGACACTTTAACTTTTAAATATTTAATTTATAAATTATTTAAATTCTTTAGAATTTAATTATTATAAATTTAAATTTAAATATTTTGGCTTTATTAAGGATTAAAGCCTTCTTAGGTTTTACCACTTTGTATAAATAATATTTATTTATAAAATTTAAATTCAATTTGAATTTAAATATTTTATAAAATAAATATTAATCCTTGGGCTTTCTAACATGAATTTAAAAACCTCCTTGGGTTTTTATGAAAAACCTTTTATTTTTGCTCTTCCATGGTTTTAATAAAAACCCTTCTACTTATGCTTCACATAATATTAAAAATAAATATTATGAAGCTCTTTTGCCATTAAACTTTGCATTGTTTCGTTTGACCTTTTGACATCAACGATAGCTTATTCCTTGACATCAATGACAACTTCGTTCCTTGACATAAATGACAAATTTGACTTAAAATGTCCAACAAACCCACTTAGGGTTATAAAACATTATAATATAAATATTATAATTATTTTATAATTAACCTTAGGCTTTCTCTTAACAAATTTAATATTATAATAATAAATATTATAATATTAGTTCCTTTGGACCTAGGTATTTCCTTCCTTTGGGATATTTAGACAATATTTTGGCCAACCATGAGGAGATTTATACCATATCTCTTGGGATTAAAATATAAATATTTTAACCCTCTTTTTATCAATTCCCTTGCACTGATATGAACTGACTTTTGACATCAATGACAACATAATTACTCAAAATTTCCAACAATATTATATAAGGATGGTGTGTATGGAAAAAAAGACTCTAGAACATAATCCTATAAGTTTGAAATATCATTATAGATACTTACAAATAGTACTATAATGTGTAGGGAACTTTGTTCTACAAATGTATAGTAATATTAAGAAGAAATAAAATAAAAGGAAAGAAGAAGATTTAGGTTCTTAGTTTTACAATTTAACAAGAGAAGAAGTCCTAAGATACATATATAGAACATATAATTTTACAAAAAATATGGAACATGAGAAGTTTAAGATTTCAACATATCTTAGTGGTATTAAGAAACAACCAAGAATTTGCTTCTTGTCCTATTGAAATCTAAATGCCAATTCTTAAAGTGTGCAAGTGGCTGAATTGGTCTAAGATAGGTTGGTTGGGCATTGTAATGACCATCAAATGGTAACACGAGTTATGGATGTCATTCACTTGTATTCAGATGCATGTCAATCACTTTTTTCACCTCTCAATGAATGCTAATTGAATATGCATCAAATTATTGGTACTAAGGCAATCACAACATAAAATTGGTTTAGTGCTAGTGTAATCTAGGAGCCAAATCAAAATTTAGCACCAACTTGAATAGTGAATAATGTAGATCAATACCAAGGATGATGCTTTGAAGTGACTTTGGCATTAGGTCTTGACAAACTCTATTCAATCCCTACTTTGCTTATATCACCTTCCCATGATCCATATATAAGGAGACCAAACCCACTTCATTCAACACGTATTTCTTAAAATATATGTACCCATGGATTCTCACCTCTAGACTTGAAAGTGAAATCCATATTTAACATGCTTATATCCAGGGACAATGATTTTAAATTAGATAACATAAATATAGAAAGTGACTCATAATATTTATAATGGATTGGACTAATTGTTATAGTCATGCGCTACCATAAAATATAATATAAATATGGGAATTGAGTCATATTATCATATCTCCAAGATGGATTGGATTAGTTAATATGGTCATGCATGACCCAACCATAGTCTCATAGACCCTAATAGAGAAATAAAAATAAATAATGGATATTTTGATCCTTGGTAAGGGATACATATATTTTTACCATATCTATACTCCATCCTCCTACATGTAGAGGGAATCCCTTCTCTATGACAAATAAATAACATTTTCCCCTTTGTAATAGAAAATTCTATAATGGACTCCACCCCTTTTTGCCAAATTTGTATCCCATTATGCTAAATTTAGAGGACTTGATCCTTTAAATTTAGCTAGGACCATCAATAACAAATAAACAATGTCTTTCCCTATCATAACAAAAAACTATAGTAGCACATCCATCTATATTTTCCAATCATGTAACCCAACCTACTAAATTTAGAGGGACTTCCTCCTCTAGATTTATCTATGACAGACTCTTAACCTCTTTTATGGCACCTATTTTTCACAAAATACAATATGCTCAACTTCATTAAGGAATAAGTGCTACTTTGGTTGAGAATTAAAGGAAGGTGTAAATTAATGAAACATTATAAATTAAATATAGAATAGAAATATAATTTTTGTTTTCAAAAATATATAGATGGATTAAAGTATGTGTTTTAGTAGAGGTTATCCTTATTTGAAAAAGTTTTATCATGATAGACTAAGTGTGCTTATTATATAATTCATATAATAAAAGTGCTTTGACAAAACATTCTCTAAATATGTATTCAACATAAAAATATCTAGGGCAAGATATAATTTTTATAATCTTATGATCAATATTTTAATTGTTATTCATTTTCAAATCGAGTATAAATTGTTGGTAAATTTCTACGAGTTTATATTTTGAAGATACCAAACATTAATAATTTTTTAAAATATTTATATAGAATGAGAGTGGACGTATAGACTTAGGAAAGGTTATGCTTTATAATTTTTATGTATTTTTAAATTTGTATACCTAAAGATAAAAGTTTATTTTTTTATACATACCTTTAATAAAAAGAATGTAACTATATTAAAAAAAATGAAGTTTATATAGTCTACATTCTAATAACTATATATATTTTATTATAAATTGGTAAGCCATATGAGGCCTCCAAAGTTGCATTAGTGATTCTATCAACATAAAAATTGATATAAATATATAAATATGTAATTATAATAAAACTAAATAAAATTTATATATTTGAAATTTACATTCCAATACCTACCACTTCACAAATTTTTATTACAAAATGATATAGTTTGACCTCATTTTGAGGCCTTCAAGGCCATACCAGTAACTTGTTAGTAATAAATTTGGGTGTCAATGAAGTACGTCAAAACTCCATTCTTGTACGACATGAAAACCAGACACTAACTTAGCCAATCATAACCTAAAACCTTCATTCAATTTATTTTTTCCTTCCCAAATATTTAAACATACAAATTAACCTATACATAAAGCAAATGGGCTCTAATAACCTACCTTCAGTTGCCCCGACTTATCTATATAAAACTCCATCAAACATAGTAGCCCTCTTTTCCCTCATATTTTTCTTCCTCTCCTTTCCCCCAAAGAATGAGCTCTCTCTTTCCCCTTTGTATCTTACATAGGTTTCTCATAACTAAAATAAAGTGTCATCCAATAGGATCTTGACACGTATCTACTTGGATATCTCTTTATAAAGGGGACGATAAAGCTTACTTATCTATTAAATCCTCATTTTAATAAATATAATTTTTTTAATTTAAGTATTATTCTTAAGTGACACTTTATTAATAAATAGACCATGGTCACAATTAATCAATATCATCAACTAATTATATGTCTTAATGCCAAAGATCAAGTTAAATAAAAAGGGTTTAAGCATGACCATAATATGGTTCTATAATTAATTATAAAGGTCCACATATTATGAATATGCATTATCTATTCTATTTTTTTAATATATTAACATGTAAAATATTTTAAATAAAACCATGCAATATTATTAACCATAATATTAAGTCAAATCTAGGTATCTTAATACCATCTAATATGTAAAGCAATGGAATGTGATTACTCATGTCAAAATAATAATTAAAGTCTGGGGTATCTAAATCCAAAATCAAGGGCATATATCCATATCCCAATGGCAACAAGAGAAAGAAGGATAATATATTGATGTTTTTTTGAAATTAATAATAATTATAAAAATATAGTGGACTTATAAGGCATTATATAGAAAAAAATATTTGTCCACTTCAAAGTAGGAATTAAGGTGAGTTTCCTCATGATGTCGCATGAGTATATTTCTCTTCTCTATTGTATGTGTCTCCATATCTTATGACTATTACTCAATTGCATGATATTAAAAATTTATTAAAAATAACCATTAATAATAATAGCCATGTTAATTACAAATTTTAACATGATTAACATTCATTTTTTTCTGATCAGTTTCTAGGACGGAGATGACGATGGGCAGGAAGTCCTCTACAGGAGAGCACGAGAGTGGCAATGGTTCGAACCATGGGCACAACGGAGAAATCAAAGGGCACCCGGGGTCTGGAGGTACGGAGGCGTCCTTGCCAAATTAAGGAGAAAGGATTGATGACGGTGTCAGTCGGGGCAAGTACCCACCAAAAAAATGGGGAGGAGGGCCATAGAAGTCGTATGCCTAGGCAGCGGCTTCAAAAACCCTAAGCGAATTTTTTACCAAGGAGCTATTTTCGGCTGGGGATGAGCTGCACATCCCAGTGGAAGTCCTCTCAAGCTTTGTGGAGTATGAGAAGTATACCCTCATAGGTAAGTTCATTGGTGGTCGTCTCGACATGGAGACCACAAGTGTGTGATAAGAAAATGGAGGACCTCTGGGCATATGGAGTTGGTAGCCCTATCCCGAGGTTTTTTTGCTATTAGACTGAAAAACAAGGAGGACTACTGTAAAATATTGACTGGAGGCCCATGGTTTCTGGGCCGTAGAAGCCTTTTTCTTAGGAATTGGGGCATGGACTTCAATCCTGACACCCAGAACATCAATATTACCCCAATATGGGTTAGGCTCTCGAGTCTTCCCCTCTTTGAATGGCATGAAAATGTTATAAGAGGTATTTATCGCTCCATAGGGGAGTTGGTCACCATTGACCCTCCCACCCAAGCTCGTACAAGGTTCGTCCAAGCTCATTTTTGTGTGTTGACAGATTTGTAGGCGAAGCTCCCAACCTCCATCACTCTCCGTTATGGAGGTACCATTCTTCACAAACAATCTATTATCTATGATAATAGACCAGCTTTCTGCCCCCAGTGTCGTTCTCAAGGGCACCTCCAATCCAATTGTCCTCTTCAAAAATTGGGTAAGCAGAAGTGTGAAACCTGTAACCCCTTGGAACATGGTGAAGGCCAAGCGAAACAACCAAATCTTCCAAATGAGAAGGGACATGAATCTCTAGGCCCCTCCAAAGACCGCGATGAATTCTCCCAGCCTGAAGAGAATTTCACCCACCAAACGGACCCTATGCAGTTTGGAGCAAACACTCAGCAAGGAGTAGACTCGTGCCTGGAAAGCCATTCATAGGAGGAGAAGGTTCAGACTCCCTCCCAAAATATCACTCATTTTGATTCACTGAAGTTCCAGGACCAAGGCCATCTCGATTTCAACCATTCACAAACATTGCTAGAAGATTACCTCATAGGTAGGAGGGATGAACAATCCTATCATATTAGCCCTCAAAATACAAGGATCCAAAAGAAAAGTGTGGATTTTGGTAGCGAGAGGAAGCAGGGTCATCTTCCTAACAAATACAGGCGATACAAAGAGACAGCGACAGACGTTGCAAATGGAACCCAATATCTGTTGGTTCTGGATGACTCTGATACTCAGACGGACGAAGCGCATGTACCAAAACCTCCCCCCAACAAGGAAGGGGAGGCAAGAAGAACCTCAAACTGTCCAGATGAAAGTCCTCTCATGGAATGTAAGAGGACTAAACGGAGTAGCCAAACGAAGGTTAGTGGTTGATCTCCGTAAGAGGACTAACCCTTCCATCCTAATTTTGCAAGAGACCAAGACCGATGCTATCTCCTATGATAAAGTTGCTAAGGCCATTTGGACCAAGGCAAAATTTTTGTCCAGCCCTATAGTGGGAACAGCGGGAGGCCTCATAGTTTTGTGGGATCCAGTGAGTGTTGAGGGCAACTTGCTATCAACCTCCAATAGGATTATCAATGTGTTGTTCCATTCCAAAACCACTAATTTTTCTTGGATTCTATCCAATGTTTTTGCTTCGAATTCTACCACGAAAAGAGTAGAAATGTGGAAAACTATTTCTCAGATGAGGGATAATTTTAGTAATTTTCCTTGGGTCTTAGGGGGAGACTTCAACTATTCCCTTCATCCATCTGAAAAAAAAGGAGGATCCGACCATTCCAGCCGTAGCTTGGAGGACTTTAGAGATTTTGTCTCTAATAACAGCCTGCTTGACATCAAACTCAGAGGGGCATCCTTCACATGGAGCAATAGAAGGATTGGGAGTAGCCTAATTCAAGTCAAGCTCGACAAATTTTTCATTTCCCAAGAAGCTATTCCCATCCTTGGTGGTGCAACTCTCTCGACCCTACCAAGGATTGGTTCTGACCACAACCCTATTTTTTTGGAGGTGAATGACGGGCCTATTTTTAAGACCCCCTTCAGATTTGAATCCATGTAGACTTCTCATAAATACTTCAAAGGATTGGCTTCAACATGGTGGCAACAGAAGGTGGGAGGAAATGCTCCTAAGAGAGTGGCTTTAAAACTTAAAATGGTCAAAGAGAAGCTAAAAATATGGAATAAAGAGGTTTTTGACAACATTTTTGAGTCCAAAAGGTCCATCTCAAAGAACCTAAAAGTTTTGGAGGAGAGGATGGATCTTGAAGGTTACACCGAGGGTCTCAGGGAGGAAGAGTGAAGCCTTTTGGTGGATTACCATTCTATTCTTGCAAGGGAGGAAACCTTCTCGCGCCAAAAATCTAGAGACCTTTGGTTGAAGAATGGAAACTCCAACACGAGGTTTTTCCATGCGTCTACCATGAGGCACAGAGGGGCAAACAAGATCATAGAAGTGTCTTGCAAGGATGGGCGTGTAACCATGGAGATAGAGGAAATCAGGAGTGAAGCAGTTGACTTTTTCTAGGACTTGCTTGGCACTTCTCTCGATAACAACATTCAGGTCCAAAAATATTTGCTTGCCAACTTTTTGACTAAAGTCCCCCACGAGGTAAGAATCAAGATTCTGGAACCTTTTTCCTCATTTGATATTAAAGAAGCTTTGTTTTCCATACAACCAGATAAGGCCCCTAGCCTCGACAGTTTTCCCCCCCATTTTTTTCAAGTCATATGGGATGTTGTGGGTCTGGATGTGTGCGAAGCTATTCAGGATATTCAATCTTCCAGATCCATTCACCCGAAACTCAATTCCACATTTCTTGCTCTCATTCCTAAGTCTCCCATTTGCAAAAGTTTCTCTGACCACCGGCCCATCATCCTGTGCAATTTTTTTTACAAGATCCTCACCAAGTCTATAGCCAATAGACTGAAACTCGTTCTCCCTCTCCTGGTTGATCCTTTTCATGGAAGCACTGTTAAAGGTAGAAAAATTCTTGATGGTGTCATCACTATCCATGAAACTCTTCACTCTGCTTACTACTCCAAGAATGATGCTCTTTTTCTTAAGCTATACATGAACAAAGCCTTTGACCGAGTTGATAGAAGGTTCTTGTGTGTAGTCCTATTTAAGTTCAACTTTCATCATCACTGGATTGACCTTGTCTACAACTGTATATCCACTCCCTTTTTTTTTGTCCTGGCAAACGGGTCCCCAACTAGGTATTTCCAAAGCACTAGAGGCCTCAGACAAGGCAACCCTTTGTCTCCCATCCTCTTCATCCTTCTGGCGGAGGTTCTGTGTTGGTCCATGAAAGAAGCTCTTCGTCAGAACAAGATTTTTGGAATTCTATCGACTTCTAGAGTTGAACATGTCACTCATCAGCAATTTGTCGATGACACCCTCATCTCCACTGGGGCATCTATTGCCTAGTACAAATTCCTCAAGTGGATCCTTTCTCGCTATGAGCAAGTTTTTGGGAAAAAGGTCAATTACATCAAGAGCAAAATCTACTTTATTAACACTCCCTTGTGTAGGCAACTCCGGATTGCTAGAATTTTAGAATGCACCATTGACTCCCTACCTACGTCTTATCTGGGGTTGCCCCTGTCTTGCAATGGGAATGCAAGTGGAGGTATGTGGAACATGATCCTGGAATGCCTTCATAAGAAACTTGGCACATGGAAGGGCAAACTCCTATCGCAAGCTGGGAAAGCCACCCTTACCAAAGCTTGTCTTCAGGGGATCCCAACCTACTTTATGTCAGTATTCATGCTTCTAGTTTTTGTTCACTCCAAAACTAAGAAGATTAAGAGGACCTTTCTATGGTCTGGCAATGAAGAGAAATCTAGAATCCCTCTTGTTTCCTAGGACAAGGTTTGCTCATGAAAATACCAAGGCGGATTGGGGATGAGAAGATCAAGACTTATGAACTCAGCTCTGATCACGAAGCATGCTTGGAGGATCCTAACTAGTGACCTGGTGGAGTGGGTTAAGATGGTCAAAATGAAGTATCTTGGCTCCAATTCCTTTTTTGAAACTGAGACCACCCTTGTACCATCAGATTTTTGGAAATCTATGCTCCAAACCCGTCATTTGATCAGCTTGGGAGCCCGTTGGATTTTGGGTGATGGCAACCTCATCATCTTTTGGAAGGACAGATGGGCATCTGAAGAAGCCCTTAGCTTGAGGGTGAACCTTGCTGGGCTGAGAAGGCAAACTGACCCAAACTCCCTACTCAGGGTGGTGGATTTCATAGACCGGAGCACCCGTTTCCCTCGGTGGAAACTTCCAGTCGTGGAAGGGTTTAATAATGATATTACCTTTCTGAAAAACATACTCCAATCAGTTTTAATTCCATCTGTTAGGAGTACTGATAGAATCATCTGGAGTGGTACAAATGATGGTATTTTATTTGTTAGATCAGCCTATGAGTTTCTTACCAGCGAGACTGCCCTGGATTATTGGTGAAAAACTGTCTGGAGGAAAGGGGTCATCCCTAAAGTGAACTTCTTTGCATGGATATCTTTTCACAACAAAGCCTTAACCATTGAAAACCTTCACAAGAGGGGTTTTGCCTTCCCCAACAGGTGTTACATGTGTTTAGCGAAGTGTGAGACAAAGGACCATTTATTCCTGCACTACCCCTTTTCCCACTCGGTCCTCAGCATTGTCCTATCCTCCTTCCAAATCCTCTAGTGCTCTCCCCGCTCCCTTAGAGATGCTTTCCATCAATGGCCTAATCCTTTCAAGAATCCTAAACTTTGCTTCCTCCTTGAGGCCTCCTTCCACCACTCCATTTGGAAAATTTGGTTAGAGAGGAATGCCAGAGTCTTTGGCAGAGCCCCAAAAGTGCCTCCTTGTGTCACTCAAAGGGCCTTATCCTATGCCATTGAGAACTCTAATGCTATTCCCAGTCCTTGTCCCCACCTTCCAACCAAAGAAGCAATTTTCAAAAGGATGAATCTCTGGCCACTTCTAGAAGTTGTTACAGGTCCTTGTCGAAGAAAGGTTATATGAACCAAGCCCCCCGTGGGGTGGATTAAATTAAATTTTGACAGAGTGACAAAGGGTAATCCTAGGCCCGCTGGTTCAGGGGGTGTTGTTAGATATCATGATGGGAATCTTATGGTGGCCTACTGTGAAGATTTGGGCTCCCAAACAAATCACTATGCCGAAGCCCGAGGTGCTCTGAAAGGAATCTAGATCCTCTCCAAAGATCCTTGGCCTCTAATTATTGAAGGATATTCACTCAACATTGTAAATTACCTCCTAGGCACCAAAGATCCATCCTGGAGGGTCTTCAACATTGTCCTTGAGGCAAGAATGCTTCTTTCCCAACGTGGCAGGTGGAAAGCAAGTCATGTCCTTAGAGAAGGCAATTATGTGGTTGACCACATGGCCAACAAAGGGCTTGCGACCATGTGTCTTGTCGTGTGGCGGTCTTGCTTCCCATCCGAGGTGGAAATATTGGCTAGAGCAGATATCCCTTCATGAGGTGTCACTCGCACAGATTTCAGAAGGTCCTTCTCGATGAGTATCGGGTTAGGGTGGCAGATCTAAGAGTGATAGGGAGATTCCTCCTGGTAAATCCCTTCTAGACCTGGCTTCAACCATTCTCACTATCATCAATTCCATGATTAAAATTTTGAAGCAAGATCAGAAGCTTCAGAATTCGAAGGATCAGGAGGATCAGGATTAGCAGTTTCTGGTGTTTGGTTGTTTTGCTTCCGCTCTCCATGTTCCAATTTCTTCGACTTTTACTTGTTGTTTTCCCGGTTATTTTTTGTTTCGTTATATGGTTTATCAGGCTTAAATGCCATTTTTGTAGCCTCAAGGCATTTAGTCTAGGGTCTGCTTTTCTTGCAATTAGACTTATATTTCTAGCCAGGAGGCATGATACATCATTAGAAGTTTGGCTAATTTTGTACATAAGGTTTTGGGATCCTCTATAAAAACCCACTGTTATTCTATTAAAATAATTACCAAAAAAAAAAACATTCATTTTTTTCTTTTATTAAATATTTGATTTTCATTTATTCATTTTTAAGAAAATATATTCTTAATAAAACACAAAAATGATCAAGTGTAAAACTATTTTTCTATAATAATTACGGTTGAAATTGTCCTTGTATATTTAACTATAATAATATAAGTTCCTTAAAAATTAATGATTGAATTATCGTTACAATATAAAAAATTTAGTTGTATTTCTATAATTAGGAGTGAGTGCAAACAAGAAGCCAATATGAGCAAAGTGCAAGCCTCCTTCAAATTTCATGCTCTAGATCTTTAGAGAAATTCAAAAAATAAAGGATTATCATAAGGTAATAATTAATGACAAGTAATAATTATCATTTAAATAATCTCTAAATAGAAGTAAGCATATTTTAATTAGAAAAATTAATACTTTATTAATCAAGAATAAATGGAAGAATGAATCCCTCTCCAAGTAAAAAATGATACACTATAAGTGATTATCAAGGATTATATGATTGAGTATGATAATATTTTCTAAAAGTAGAAGATTAATATACAAGTTCAAGGGATACTAGCTTTTTTAGGTATTCAAATGTGCATTAAATGGAAGTGAGGATTGAATTTAAATTATCTATGACTTTCCTTTCAAAATGATATTTTATCATTATATTGTCTAATTTAGAAATTAGGGATAAATAATGGGTCATGGGCCATGATTTAAAGGGAGTTAGAGCATATATTTAAGGCCATTGAATGAGGATTTTTTGTGGAGATGAAAAATCTAGAAAGGTTTCCAATATGGGTTAAGTTTTTTAGACTATTTTTAGTGATAAATCACTACAACCTGGTTAGATTATGTCCCAAATATGGTGTAAAGCTCAAAGCAGAGACAAAAGGAGTGTGATCATCACCAACTTCTAAATATTCCATGTCAAACATTACCAAATAGATATCTCCAAAGGGTAAGGATAGGTGTAACGACCCTCACACTATGTGGACAAGTTGACCACTAGAACATTACAATATGATGACCCTCAATGATTTAATCTAACCCTTTCAATAATATTTGAATTAGATTCCACTATGAAGATAGCTAAAAAAGCCTCATTAATGGTAGAAATCCAAGCCAAATGGTAATCGATAAAGAACTAGTGAAATTGATTCTTATTAACATCCATTTGGGACCATGGATTCAGGTCCCTCATACCTCATATCTCCATTAGACTCTCAAAGTAACATATGAAGGAAGGGAATGGCCAAAGAAAAATTAACAATTGAGGAAGAAATCAAGAACTTGTAAGAGGATTGACATCAAGAGACCCCATAAGACATATGCTTCCCCATAAGTAGCAAAAGGCTAGTAAGATAAGGCTTCTTGGAATCAATCACTCATCCACTAGGTGGATCAAGTCAAAATGATAGTAGAGTTGCTGACATCGAAATATACTAATACGAGTCCCACAAACTGGATGTCATCATCTATAGTTGGCACCACATAGAATTTTGAAAATATCCTACCTTAAAATAATTAGAAGAAAATTATCTGACCAATAGGTAAATAGTTGGTATAAAATTGAAATAAGGTGTATCGCTCCAAATTTTCTGCACCCTTACCTTCAAGCTATAGGATCCGTTCCCGAAAGGGGGATGTGAAAAGGATGGGACAATACCTCGAACTGAGAGGCCCTTTGAAGGTCCCGCCTCTCGGGGGAGGTGTATAAGGGTGAATTTTTGATGGATGGTGGGTTCACCAAGAAAATTTTGAATGGCAGTTTCCATGCCTAGGTTGATAGTGTGTTTGATGTGTTCATTTTTATGCTTGATCATTCAAGTCCTAGGTTTTGCCGATATGAATCTAAACTATTCTATATACCAATGCAGATTTCAAAGAATACAAAAAACAAAAATAGATGCAAATTATAGAGAATATGCTAACCAGAAGAATTCATACCTGATTCTAGATGTCTGATGGAGATTCTGAGTCTTGTAGCAGTTCAGATCATCTCAGTTTGCACATTATCATCTAATATTTCTCGGGATCATCTCAAATCATAGGAGGTCATCTGAAATAGGATAGAATCGTCTGAAATCTGACGAATTCGTCAGACGAATCCGTCAAAAACCTGCAATCATAGAAACAAACACAAAATACCAAATATGCAAATGCAGAAGCAAGGGATAATGATAGAAATAATAGCAAACATGCCTAAATAATAGTGTCTAATAACAAATGAGGAAATGCAGTAAATTTAATGATTGATTTTACCTTTATCATGCAATTATGCTAAATGAGGTGAACTCCAAGATGCATAAAACATAATAACTTAAAACAGTGCAGAAATATGTTATGGAAAATGCAAAAAAGCTTAAGAAAATGTGAACTCTAAACTCGGACTGCCCCTAATCTGGACTACAGTCAGGATCGCCTCCAATCGTACGAAATCATCCGCAATCATCCGAGATCGTCTGCGACGATCCAAGCTAGCTTCAACTGAAAAATAGTAGAATTCTTGCAATAAAAAATGCAAAATACCAAAATGCAAGCAATAATGCGAGGGAATAAGGAGCTAACTCTGCAATGAAATCCTATCAACAAAGGGGTTGGGGTTTCAGGGAGAATCGGCAAGAATTAGGCAGGGAGGCAGGGAGGTAGGGGGATAAACTAGAAAAATCCTAGTTTATATAGGATTAAAAAGAGGTTTGGGAGGTTGGGGATCATCCCAATCTAGGAGATCTCCAACAGGGAAATCTCCAACTACGCAGACATGCTTCTACCCGAGTTGGAGAGGCTATTGAAATAGAAGCTAATTATGAAAATTCGGTTTTGGGACGAAATCGTCTGGACGTTCTATTCCAGACGAATTCGTCAGATCGGGGACGATTTCGTCTAATCTGCGACGATATCGTCCAACGGTCAAAACAAATCCTAAAAATGGTGCAAAAAATGGGGAAAGCGGGTAAAATGCGGTTTAACGGGCAGTTTGGGGTTGAAATTCAAATTTTAATATTTTATCTTTTTACTAAGGTTTTAACCGTGCCAATTTTAGGGTGCTACATTTTGCCCCCTCTTTAGCGAATTTTTCGAAGAAAATGCGTTAAAGACGAGTTTTTCTTGTTTTACGAGAAAGCAAAAATATACTCAATTTTTTAGACGATGATTCTTGGTCGAATCGTACGAATACTGACTATGGTGCCCCCTCCGTGTTTTTACCCAAATCGAACGTTTGAGGTAAAAACGCGGAAAAGCAAAAATTAAAATGCTGATTTTTTTAAATAAAATTAAGAAAATAGGGTAAAACCCTAATTCATTTTTACTATTCAGAGTTTTGCAAAAAAAAAAATGGTGGAGATAGCGCACAGAGCGACAAATGTCCGGTACAGGCTACGGGTAAGGATCTAATCCTAGTAGATTAGGTTTAATGTAACTTTATGCAAGTTTTTTTGATTTAAATTTGATTGTTTGGGGCATCGCGACCATTTTTAGGCCGTCGACGTCGTCGGGACAAAATCATCTCGATTTCGTCAAAATCATCCCTAGATCGTCGATTTCGTCTGATGAAAAAATCGGTGAAGTAGGGGCGATTTCGTCCAACAAGGGGCGATTCCCAAGTTGCGAAATAGGAGACGATTTCGTCCTCACAAAAGATGATTTTGCCCAATTGGGGACGATATCATCCAATGGTGGACGATATCATTTTGAACTTAATTTTAAGTTGTTTAATTTGATGTTAATGATTGGTTTATTAATGATTTTGTTGTTTTATTGTTTTTTTTGCAGAAGGGGTTACTAAAGAGCCGAGAATGGAAATACGACAGGCTAAGAGATGACATAGCCGCGCTTGACCAGGCAGAGCATGATCGACTTGGATTGGTCGGTCTACAGCATGTGGCAGAGATGCCACAAGTGCCGACTGACATGGGGCTACTGATAGCCCTAGCAGAGAGGTGGTATCCGAGGTCGTCCTGCTTTCGGTTATCGATAGGGGAGATGGCTCCCACTCTAGAGGACGTATGGAGGATCATGAGGATCCCCATACAAGGACGGCTGATGACGCCTACGGCCAATCAGGGCCAGGCGATGATGAGGCTCACTAGAGACCCTAGATTCACCCTGGAGAAGGGCAGAGTGAACATCGAGTCTCTACGGCAGATGCTTGGGGCATCTAGGCTGACTCGAGTTTTGGTAGGAGTTGTCGGTGGCTTACTGCTGTGCCACCAGAGCGGATGCAGACTACCATGGGTGCTCTCAGACATAGTCTATGACATGAGAGACCACGGGTACAGATTTTCATGGGGTAGCTTTGTTCTTTGCTGCTTGTATAGGATCCTGCACGGGGTCGTATACAAGGGAGGTCGATGTCTGGTCTTGACATCGTTGCTGTAGGTTTGGTGTTGGGAGCACATTGCGATGCGGAGGCCGATAGGGCTCCCATTGACAGGTGTTGACCGGGAGAGACCCCAGGTTTTCTACTGGTGGCTACAGAGAGGGTCACAGTGGTGGATAGATCTGCCGATGTCACGGAGGTTGTTGGATGACCTCATCCCAGACCAGATCACCTGGAGGCCATGGCGAGAGCACCCCGGGTGGGCGAGAGGATGGGCAGGAGCTGGCTCGCATCAGGCGAGTCTGCTGGCTGAGGATGGAGCGAGGAGAGGTAGAGCTCCACCGCTACGATCGGGTACTATGATAGTTCGGTCTACAGTAGGGGATCCCTTCTATCAAGGATTATGAGTACTCCCAGACTGTTTGGGATAATACTACACTAAGCGGGGCTCCAGATATGCAACGATTCTAGAGTCAAGACGCGGATGATGCCCCCATCCATCCAGTGGATGGTGATGATGTTGGGGTTGCTTATGGCTATGATGCCTGGTACGCAGGCATCCACCCTCCTCGGATGACAAGGGCGTAGGGTCCAGTGCACACTGCGTTGCACCATATGGGGAGGCGGCGACAGGCTGCTATTGAGGCAGCACGGGGTCACGAGGGAAGAGAGCAACGGTGGATCCCATAGGAGAGATGCTAGAGGATGGCACGGGCTCCATAGAGGCCATGGGAGAGAGTAGAGGGAGGAGAGGCTCCCTTCATAGCAGAGGGAGAGACCACCATCGCCTGATAAGGGCAAGGGTGTTGACGCAGGGGAGAGCAGTGAGACAACGGCTCTCTGGGCTGAGGTTGCCCGCCTTCGGGCTCAGGTGCAGACACTGTAGGATGAGGCTACACGGCTCAGAGCTCAGGGCAGAGGGGTGAGCAGGGATGATCTATCATGGTCTATTGCTCAGACCACATTCTACTAGGGGTTATACTATCACATGGTTCCAGAGAACTAGAGGGTACCACTGCCAGCCCCTATTGTAGAGCCGATCATGATGGGATCGTCGAGGACATCCTCACGATCGACGACGAGGACCCGAGATACAGCCCGGACCTCTATGGGACCACCTCCTCCATGTCAGGGTGGGGGAGGAGATGAGGCTGAGAGCTCGAGGGCTTCTCGAGGCTAGGTGTCTATGGACTGTAGATTTTGTAGAGATTGTTGAGAGGATTGAGTATGCCAGGGTATAGATTGTGGCATACCAATCCAGTTTTGATATGATGTAAATAATTTTTGGATATATATATATATATAAGATCTTGTTTCTGATGATATGACTTGTTCATATGTTTTTATGATGCTTTAATGTTTGAATTGTTTGCTTATTGGATTGAGGATTCATATAATTATGTCGTTTTGAAATATTATAATTTTGATGTCATGTTGTAAGATTTTAAATGAAATAATCTGATGTAAACAATTGGTTGTGGTGGTGTGATTTGATAAAAAATAAAAGGGACTTCTAACAATAATTTCAAAGGACATTGTCGCTATTATAGACCATTTCATGGAGTCGCCGCTCACTCGGTCGTCAAGCTAATCCCAGTATAGAAATATTGTTTAAAAGTAAAAGAGTGCTTAAGAGACTGTCTTAAGACTTTGTGTTGTAATGATGGAGATAATGATGGTTTGATGATTTGTTTTTAGATTTTCATAAAAATAGTATGCATGAAAATATGATGTTGCTAGGCATAAATTCCTAAGTGTGATAAAATTGTGAACAATTCCTTTAGAATTTATACCATGGGTGCAATATTGAATTTTGAACATAATGTCATGAAATAGAATAGGTGTTTGTTTGTTTGTAAAGCATAATTGTGTAACATAATGATGCAAGTCACATGTTTTGATGAATTTTGTTTTAAAATAAATGGAAAAGAAAATTAGAACGATGGTTTGCGCTAGGCATAGAATTATAGGTATAAACTTATACCATCATCGCGAAATCCAAAGAAGAAAATAGATTGTTGGTTTTATTGCAAGATGCATTTTTGACTTTTGATAAACAGAAAAATAATAATATGAAAATTTTGTTTGAAATTATTTTTGAGATTTTATGAGAAGATGTATGTAATTGCTTTTATACAAAACAAAAATTCTGAAATAAAAGGATAAAATTATTCCGAAAAGAGTTACAAGAGATATTTTAAATTATCTCAAAGAGAAATGTAGATTTATAAGGAATCCTCATGTGCAAATGTGAGTTCATTACCAATCTTGATTTATCATAATGATACAAAATATCTCAAATACAAATGTGTGTGCGATTGTATTGTTCATTCACCAATTTTGAGCAAGATAATTTGATACAAGTAATTTGCCGTAACCAAATGAATGTTCGTTGACCATGATTTATATGCATGTAACCGTACCAGACTACTATGTAAGTTAGGTTATCAAGAGCTAGCTAATCCATAAGCTAACAGAGGTATGTACAAAAGAAGGTCGCTAATGTGACAGACATATCACCATGCTAGGGATTACCCAAGGCCAAGCGGGTTGGGCACAAACCACCTGTTATGGGGCTTACCTCACAGTTTTTGAATAATTGAGAATTCCAGGGATTCAAGCTCATTCACCCTTCTTTTCTTTTCAAGGGGTAGGGAAAGGAGTTTATTGTATTTTGCTTTGGCTTTTCACTTTTGCTTCTCTTTTTTTTTTTTTTGTACTTTTGTATTTTTGCTTGATATTTGAGATAATGCTGAAATATTGTTGTGATGATTCAAATAACCTTTTTCTTTTTTTTTTTTTTTGGCCCTTTTTTTTTTTTCCTATGCTAGGGATACTTGCTCGGATTAGCTGTAGAGCAAGGGATTTTTATTCTGGGTAGGGGTGAGCTTGTCCTTTTGTCAATTCTCAAAGATTCTAGACCATGTGCATGATAGGATAGCAGGGGAAACTTTTCGCTCAAGAAACCACTTCTACTATGTAGCATCATATCGAATGTGCAATGAAATCATTTTAATGTGAAAAGATATACTTGGTTCAAGTAAATGACAAGATCAGTTCTCTATGCTCAAAATTTTATTTAATGCCAATGTGGACTTTGATATAAGAGAGATTAATAATCATACAAAATAAAATCAAGATATTTATTCATGTGAGTGTGAAAGTGTGGGATTCCAAATAAATGCTCATTTATCCAAAATAATTGAAAATATAACTGCAAACTCCAAGAATTGATAGGTATAAAAAAGATGTTTTTGAAGATTTTGACACTTTTGATGTTTTTGTATTTGATTTTAATTGATGAATTGCAAGAAATACAATGTGATTGTTTTTGAAAGTTTTTATTTTTATATGAATTTTTAGATGATGGAATTGGTGGTATATACAAGATGATCTATATACACTATACAAGGTTATTTGAGTATAGCATGTCTAAGGTTGCTTCAAAATCAAAGGAGGTTTTGAAGGATAATTTGGTTGTGTTGAAGGTAAGAACAAAAGGTGATGAATAAAAGGTAGTGATAACAAAAGCTTTGTTATAATGTAGAATAATGTAGCAAAAGATTTTACTTTTATATGTGTAAAATTGATCATGTTACAAAATAAAATGTCAGAAGGATAAGAAGGTTCTTCATTCTTATCACTATATTCCAAGTCTTGATAAGATGGAGGGAGCATATATGAAATATATGCATGGGTGTTATTTGGTAAACAAGGATGATCATATATGGATGAAGAAAAGTGATGGATAGAAGATAATTGTGACCATAGAGAATGTATAGAACTTGATGTTTCAACCGTTAAATATTCTTCAAATGGTGTTGGGTCATTATGTATGGTAACAATTTTACTTGCAAGTTCAAATTTCAAATATTGGTGAAGAGTGGAAGGGACAACCCTCATCGTATGAATCCAAGGACTTCTGAGAAGTAGGTTGTAAGGTGAAGGGCAATATGCTACATAAAACAAAGTATCCAGGATCTTGGATCCAATATTAAGGGGAAGAATTATAGTACCTTGAGCTTCTTGAATTTCATTGTTAAAAGATTTTATAATAACATTTGATTCATTAAGATCTTCTTCCTTTGTTTTGAGTTTTTGGAATAATTGATAAGTGCATAAATTAAGAGAGGAGCCATTATCTACCATGATAGTTTTAACAGGTGTTTCTTTACTAGATCCTATAATGTAAAGATAGTAGTCTTCTTGTGGAGTAGAGGAAGGAATCTCCTCATCATAGAATGAAATATGGTTAACCTCAAGAGGGCTTACACCATTAATTATGTTCTTAGAGAAAATATGATGAGGAACAAATTGTTGGCTAGGTATCTTGAACAAAGTTTCCTTATGAGAACTTTGTAATACTTCTAAAAGGGATATCTTTGCTTGAGGATTAATCACTTGTTGTTGGCTATCAAAGTGGATTTCAGATTGAGATTTTGATTCTAAATATGAGCTTTCTATGCTTACATTCCATTTTGGATCATTCTCTAGAGCCAAAGATAGTTTTGAAGGTTGGTCAAATGAGCAATCCATATCTTGAATATCTGATTGAGTTGATTGAACTTGAGGTTGCTCATTTGTAGTTTTTGTTACAATATTAGTAATATCATCATGATGGGACACATTAACATGCAATATTTGATTGGTTTCTTGTTGTTGATAATTGAATAGGGGTTCTTGGGAGATCCCCATGTCTTGATTGATTATTGGTATTTGTTGTGTAGGAGTTTGATAGTTTACTGAAGATTTATAATCAGTTGTAGATTGTAATTCCTTTATATTAAAAAGACCCTCATCAATCAAATCTTGAATTGCACATCTTAAATCTTTACAATTTTGTGTCATATGTCCATCTACTCTATGATATTCACAATGTAGCTTAGGTTTAAACCAATCTGTTGTGGTATCAAGTTGTCTTATGGAAGGGAGTTCAATCTTATTTGTATCAAGTAAATGCTTGAGAATTATATCCATTGGTTGATTGAGCTTAGTAAATTTACGTGATGAAGGTTTTTGAGAGGTTTTTGATATGTGCCTTAGGAGTTCAGTCATAAAAGGACCTAATGGTTTTTTACCTCTCTTTTCTTTGTTATGGGTAGAATGATGATAGGAAGATTGGGAAGTATGATGTGAGTGCATGGTAGGATTGGAAGAATAAGTATTTTCTTGTTGAAATGGATGTGTTGTATTGAAAGAAGAATATTGAAATGGTGGAGGAGGATTGTATGTGGATTGATAGACATAATATGGATATATGGGAGAATAGATAATATCGTTATGAAGAGGATTGGAAAAGGGATTGTCCTGTTGGGGTATGGATGAAAAATGAGAAAAGTGTGATGGAGGTGATGTTGAATAGGGATGAGGTTGGTCATAATCAACAAATGTATTTGGCTGAATTCTTCCAACATTACTGATGGGCTCATATGGATTTGAGTAAAAACTCATGGTTTCTTTAATACTTCTAAATATGATATGCAATTTTTTAAGTCTAAATGCATTTATGTTTTGTTTTCTTATTTATTTTTAGAAATATTTTTGTTTTCAAAAGGTTTTTGTTTTCACGTCGGGTTCACCAAAATGTATCGCTCCAAATTTTTTGCACCCTTACCTTCAAGCTATAGGATCCGTGCCCGGAAGGGGGATGTGAAAAGGATGGGACAATACCTCGGACTGAGAGGCCCTTTGAAGGTCCCGCCTCTCGGGGGAGGTGTATAAGGGTGAATTTTTGACGGATGGTGGGTTCACCAGGAAACTTTTGAATGGCAGTTTCCACGCCTAGGTTGATAGTGTGTTTGATGTGTTCATTTTTATGCTTGATCATTCAAGTCCTAGGTTTGGCCGATATGAATCTAAACTATTCTATATACCAATGCGGATTTCAAAGAATACAAAAAATAGAAATAGATGCAAATTACAGAGAATATGCTAACTAGAAGAATTCATACCTGATTTCGGATGTTTGATGGAGATTCTGAGTCTTGTAGCGATTCGAGATCGTCTCAGTTTGCACATTATCATCTGATATTTCTCGAGATCGTCTCAAATCACAGAAGGTCATCTAAAATAGGATAGAATCACCTGAAATCTAATGAATTCGTCAGACGAATCCATCAAAAACTTGCAATCACAGAAACAGACACAAAATACCAAATATGCAAATGCAGAAGCAAGGGATAATGATAGAAATAATAGCAAACATGCCTAAATAATAGTGTCTAATAACAAATGAGGAAATGCAATAAATTTAATGATTGATTTTACCTTTAGCATGCAATTATGCTAAATGAGGTGAACTCCAAGGTGCATAAAACATAATAACTTAAAACAGTGCAAAAATATGTTATGGAAAATGCAGAAAAGCTTAAGAAAATGCGAACTCTAAACTCGGACTGCCCCTAATCTGGACTACAATCAGGATCGCCTCCAATCGTACGAAATCATCCACAATCGTCCGAGATCGTCTGCGACGATCCAAGCTAGCTTCGACTGAAAAACAGTAGAATTCCTACAAAATACCAAAATGCAAGCAATAATGCGAGGGAATAAGGAGCTAACTCTGCAATGAAATCCTATCAACAAAGGGGTTGGGGGTTCAGGGAGAATCAGCAAGAATTAGGCAGGGAGGCAGGGAGGCGGGGGATAAACTAGAAAAATCCTAGTTTATATAGGATTAAAAAGAGGTTTGGGAGGTTGGGGATCATCCCAATCGGGAGATCTCCAACGGGAAATCTCCAAGCTGCACAGACACGCTTCTGCCCGAGTTGGAGAGGCTGTTGAAACAGAAGCTAATTATGAAAATTTGGTTTTGGGACGAAATCGTCTGGACGTTCTATTCCAGACGAATTCATCAGATCGGGGATGATTTGGTCTAATCTACGATGATATCATCCAACGGTCAAAACAAATCCTAAAAATGATGCGAAAAATAGGGAAAGCGGGTAAAATGCGGTTTAACAGGCAGTTTGGGGTTGAAATTCAAATTTTAATATTTTATCTTTTTACTAATGTTTTAACCGTGCCAATTTTAGGGTGCTATAGAAGGCAACATAAGTAAAGAGGGATGATCGAGAGTTTTGAATAAGACTCAGTTTAGAGGAATCAAGTCTGATAAAAAGGTTCGAAGAAATGACTTGTCAAAACAAATAAAATCAGAGAAACGAGGTGGGCAAAAGTCTTGATAATGCAGATAAAATTCCTAAATAAAATTTCTAATAAAGTAGTCAATCGTGAGGATATATGAGCACATCAACACTAAGGGGGTAGGTATAAATAATAGCACATGGATCTCCAAAAGAAGAAAATGAGGTAAGATATTGCACCATTATTAAGAAAATATAGGTTATCTACCAGGAATAGTTTGGCTCAACAAGTCAGGAAAGAGTAGGTGATCTATTAAAGATGAAGGAATGAGACTTGCAACCATGGAAATTATAGACTAACAAAAATTATAGTTGAAGACACCCTCATTCAATATTTAGAATCCCCAAGAAAATATAGCTAAGAAATTCAAATAATCCTATAAGTTTTGGAGGGAAAATATTCCTATTGTAATCTATAAATAGTAGTATTTTAGACTATGCCAAGGATCGACAAGTTAGCATTTGTATCCTATTGTAAGATTTCCTTTAATTTTTTTTCATAAGAGCAAATGACTCCTAAGTGGCTTGTGGGAAAATTTTAAACCCCTACTTATAGCATAATATTTGTAAAAAATTAATTGTATATATATGGAAGACCATGTCAATTTTTGGCTTAGCCATTTGTGGCTCCTTGTAGACCATTTTGAATTCATCTGGAATAGAACGTCCAGACGATTTTTTCCCAAAACCAAATTTTCATAATTAGCTTCTGTTTCAACAGCCTCTCCAACTCGGGCAGAAGCGTGTCTGTGCAGTTGGATATTTCCCTGTTGGAGATCTCCTAGATTGGGATGATCCCCAACCTCCCAAACCTCTTTGATCTACTCCAAACGAATCTATCCCTTGTGATCAAGAAACAACATAAAAGTGTCAAAAAGATAGGCAGCCCCTCATGATGAGGCCCTTTTAGGAAAAATGCATAAAGATACCATTAAGCATGCATAATCAATAAAGTGTGAAAATCACTTCTAAACTATGTTAATTGGATCAAGATTTATGGAATTACATAAATAAAGATAACAGTTACACTATGCATGGACCAATTATGTGAATAAAGCGTGAAAGTGCATAAAGAATCCATTAATGTCTGATTTAATGCTTAACACCATGAAACCATTCTAACCTAATTCTACTAGTTATAAATATTCTAAACTACAATAGCTAACTAGCCAGATAGAAATGAAAAAGGTAAGGCGATGAGCAGTTTCTTGGTGTCAAGCAGCTCTGGTGAGCGGTTTGCACTATAAATTGTTGCTGAAAGCTACGGTTAGTAATCTGATAGGTTTCCCCTCAATTTCAAGGGCATCTAGATTTACCTCCTTATCCAAGTTTATTTTCAATGGTCACCTTCAGTGTCCTCAGACTAATTTGGCAGTTGATTCACTGTGAAGGGCCTTCGTTTACCCGAATATGCACTTCTTGGCTCTCATAAGCTTCTAGGGCATCCATAATGTAATTCATCATTAATATTGGCAAGTAGGTAGGGGATAAGTGAAATAGCTCTCTTTGATAGTTTACCCTAATTTTGAGGGGTACTTATAGGACTACCCAAGGGCTAGGGGTGGCTTCATGGAGAAGCCAAGATCAAGAATGGGTGGTTAGGACAGTTGTATTGGAAGCTTCCATCCTCTAACCATCATCTTCTAGATCAAATGGTCGTTCAAACTGATTTGGCTCGGATGAAGGCCGATTGAACTTAAATTAAGACCATAGTTACAGCTATGGTCTAGACTATAAACCATAGGTCTCAGTCGTGTTTCAGTCTGTAAACCATAGGTATGGGCTATGGTTCATACTGGTTAAGCCAAGGAGCCCAAATTGAGTGGTTAGAACCACTGATCTATATTAGATTCTGTCTAAGATCCTCCATATGGTCTTGTAGCATGTCCATATGAGGAGTCACCCTTGACATGATGCGTTTTAGGTGTCTACAAATACCCCTTTTGAGATGCATCATGAGATCAAACAATGCTAAGAAAAAATATACCTCCTAAAATGATGTTGAAGGTTCTATGATGATCATTAGTTAGATCAACATTAGATGCCTCTTGTCCAGCAAAAGGATGCGCATCCTAGAATCATTGTTTCCAACTGGGTGAAAGACTTACATTTGAAAAGCTTGTGCCCTTCTCATCTCATTTGGTGCAGTTGTGCATTCCATAGGTATCTTCTAAACCATAGATCGGAAAGGTGGAGAACAACAAGCAAAGTCATATTTGCTATTTACCCTAAGCGAAGGGGTAAGCTTATGATAGTTGTTGCCAATGATTCGCAAGGACGAACACAATTTTGACAAGATCAAGGGATGTACGATCTTTGAGATCTTTTGTTGATTTTGATTATGATTTGATATTATGACTACCTCCTCAAGCGACGAGTCGATGAGGGTAATGACAATGATTAAAATGATGATGTCACTTGACCACCACATATGATCTGAATAAATTTATATTTGAGCAAATTAATGCCTTGCCTAGGCCTAGTTTAGCTTTTGATTCCAAATATTAATAGTGATTGAACATTTCTATCCCATGGAGCAGTCAGGCTGCAATAGTCATCTTAGGGAATCGAAATGAAACAACTCTAATTATATTTGTGTTGAATCAAATTATCAATGATTTGCTGAAAATATGTCATAGGAGAAATGAAATGCAACACCTCGTTCCCGTGGAGCAGTCTAGCCTTGAAGGCCTTCTTAGAGATTGAAAATAATCATATCAGATCCGCAATGACAATTTTACCCCAAATTTCCTTATGGTAATTTACTCATCTTGTCGGATTGCATGGATCGCAAGTCGTTGCAACTACCAAGTGTATAGGGTAAATAACTGAATACGAGGTGAATTTGGTATTTTTAATTATTTGATTTTTTTGTTAATTTTGATTTTTTTGATCCTGGTGCTTTGAACATCACCAAATCTACAACATTGATTGTTGTTTTTGAAAATTTGATCCAATGGGAGTCATTAATTTACCTTTTTAGACCTTCCCATGATGGTATTTGACTAAATTTGCTACAAGTTGCAAACCACGGCTAGGGTCTACGGTTCCCAATTTCAAATTTGGGAACCGCGGCTAGTGCCTGTGATCCACGGGGAATAAGAAAAAGCTTATAAAAGGCTCAATTTTTAAATTTCTTTCATTATTCCTTGACAACAACTTGGCAATTGGAGAGCTCTGACAGTGACATATGCAAACTGACCTGACCTTATCAAACTCTACACCCACACCCTACACACTGCACGATGGGAGACCATGGGAAATCCTCATCCAACCGAGGTATAGGCGAGGGCAAGGTAATTCAAAACCAAGACCTCGCATCCATTACCAGTAAAATTAACCTCATTAAGAAATGGGCTAATTGAACCTAATTAAACTACTGGTAACAAAACTCATGCTATATTAGGCTATTTAAAGTATTATTTTTTTATTATTTTTTTGTTTTTTAGCCACGAAAATGACCCAGGCAGGATCTCAGTCGAAGAATGTAGGTACCAACTGTGGTCCACATTTAAAATCCCAACGGTCATTTTTTGATTGCATGCGGACCGTAAGGTTGACCTGCGATTCACAAACTTTAGGAAAAATTTATCAAATTTTTTATTTTCCCAAGGTTTAATAGGCAAATAATGTCATCTAATGTATTTTTGACTTGTCTAAGTGACATTTTTTATTTTTAGGACTTCTTGATGACATTTTTTTGTATTTTTATTAGTTTTTATATGTTTTTGATGATTTTTAGGTCTTTTTTAAATTTTTTTGCTTGTTTTTATTTAGCTTTTTCCTTATATTATGCTTTTATTTTAGATATTGACCTCTAGAGCTTGTGAGCCCAACATCCTTAAGAATCTCTGAGGATAGATCACTCTTGAGGAGCGAAGATGTTTCAGAGCCATCGAATTTGGCTACGTCCTAGATCTACCCATGATTAGGGTGGATCAAGCTTACCTGACCGCATTGGCCTAACATTGGAATGCACAGACTAACACATTTCACTTGCCTACAGGTGAAATGTCTGTTATACTAGAGGACGTATATAGGATATTCAGGATCCCCATTGATGGCGAGGCCATCATCTCTTCTATTTTTGGGGCCAAGGGTCCCATTTTTTATGCTATCTTCTGCAACCAGAGCTAGGATGCTCAGCGCAGTATCGATCATGGAGGAGTCCACATCGAATACTGGTAGGGGAAGAACATCTTATCTATATGGGAGGCTATTTTTATGCACCTGGTGGTGCAAGTTTTTCTTCCAAACTCCTCGGGTGTGAGGATTCCTTGGAACCTCTTGGCCATTGTCTGGAGAGTGGTTCAAAGCTCAGCAGCTCAACTGTTGTGACTAGTCTAGGGGAGCACCCTGCTCTACCAATTATATAGAGATTTATATAAGATCATTGATCAGAACCATTAGAGCATCAAATGCAGTTTGCTACTCCAGATTTGGGGCTAGCAACACATCAGGATAGAGCATCCTGGAGAGCTACCCCTACACATATCAAAGATCAACAATGACCACCAATGCTATGTCACATTTCAGCCTTGCGAGGAGGAGGGGTTAAGTAGTAGGATCGATGCTGGTGACATCCAACATTACATTACATAGTTCGCATCACTCAATCCAGATGATATTGAGTGGTGGTCGTATATGGATTGCCCAAAATTGGCTGAAGCAGGCGAGTGGCTTCGATAGGCTCATAGAGATAGGTGGCTCAGTAGAAAGGCTAATATTGGAGAGTATCAGTTCTACTCTTACATCCTACATTAGTTCAGCATAGTGTATGACATCCCAAAGATCCCATTTTCATATAGGTGCTTGAATTTAGAGCAGAATTTGCCATGGATTCAACCTCTAGCTCTAGGATATGAGCCATATGACTTCCAAGATTCTATGGTTGATAGGGTTGCTACCACCCTAGCATATTACGGATGGTGGTCCATGCTCTGATGGCATGGATTGGGGCCTCTGGATAGAGTTCCAGACCAAGCAGAGGTAGAGGTGGATCCTGATGGGCGTAGGGTGTTCCAGTGGATAGAGGGTGGATGGGTCACAAAGACCACCATCGAAGAGGCTACTGAGGTTGATCCAAATGATGAGGCTCCAAAGTAGGGTGAGGTCCCTCCTAATAGCATATAGGGGCTACTCCTAGCTTAGGTTGATAACTTGCAAAGTTAGCTTGATAGATACGTTACACAACAAATGGAGAGAGATACCACTATTGCCACTCTACAGGTACAACTAACTAATAGATATCACATACTAACTCAAGTAGAGCAACAGATCACTATCTTGACTGCATAGACTATGATAGCAAAGGGGAGGGTCCAAGAGCTCACTAGTGCATGTGATTTGGTAGAGGTGTGACTAGGTACAACTATAGCAGAGAGGGACTTGGCCAGGCTCAGAGGGGAGATCCTTCATCTTCCCGTGTTGTCATGGCACCACTTGTAGCACGAGTGCCAGTGCTACCTGGCAATCATGATCCCATTTTAGATATCTAGCACTTACAAGACCTCATGGAGGAGGGAAACTCTAGACATACAAGTAGGATAGCCTGCATAGACCAATTAGAGGGTTACATTTGGTTGATAGGTGGGTAGGTCCTCGAGGATTCTCATGCTACAGGGAGTCAACAGACCAGATCTAGGACCACAGGGTAGTTCATGACTAGCTCCAGCCAGAGGATTCATATATCATAGAGGATACATAGGTCCTCCAACAAACATGGTGGTATCTCACACAAGATCCACAGAGATATGGGTGAGACTTCTATCCATAGGACTAGCCACCTAGACATACCAGTCTCTTGTGTGCTAGGTCTCTTCAAGCTAGGTGGTACACAAGGCCCTTAGCAGGGTACACAATAGGTACCAGAGTAGACTATAGAGCATGCTCTAGGTCATAGGGCTGAGGGAGGTGGTGAGAGCTCCAGTTCAGGGGGATTAGGCCAGAGCTAGGGCTCTATCATATCATAGCTACATCTTGCATATGTACCATTTTTTGTGTAATGTCGAGGACCTACATGATTGTAGCCTATGGGTATTTTTTACTCATCTAATGTACTCTTGAGACACTTATATATATATATGATATGACTTGATCATTTATGGCTCATGATGTGTACTTGATTTATATGTTTTGATTTTATGTTTATGTTATGCACATGGATGCAATGCTTATGTTAATTTGATGCTATATGATGTGTTGTATGGATGACATGCACTAGATAGCTATTTGATTTATGATGATGATTATATGCAGTGATCTAGATGCTTAGATGTGCGATGTATGATGGATGCAATATTTTTTCTTAACGCATATTTGATATTGCTTTATTGTATGCATTAATGTATGTAATGATTTATTTACACGATGGTAATCTAATGTAAATGAACCTGTATGCTTTAATAACTTAAAACATAAGGAATGAATGCAAATATGTTTATAAATCTAATGGATGACACCACAAAATGTATAAAATCATGAAATTAAAAATCCTTAAGATAAGAATCTAATCAATTAATCATCCATATATGAAATGTAATGAATGCAGTTGTTTGATGTGAATGATATAATGTTTCATTCTATTTTATTTTGCAAAATTTGAAAGATATGCACGATATAGTCAGTGGTCCTCTAAATATTTTTTCTAATATTCATCCGGTATCTATCCTATATTTTGATTGTGCTCTATATTATGATGTATCATGGACTCAATACTTTGCAATTTAATGATTTTATATGGTTTGCGATATTTGATATTTTGTTGCTATGAGAGAAATTTTTTAGGTTTTCCATGAGACTCAAACACCCTAATAGGCTTATCAAAAGTTGCATACTAACCACACTAGACTTCTGAGATAAAATGCTTTTGCTAGGATAGGCCCTAAATGTTCATTATCCCTGTGTGTGCACATGATTATTTTAAGATAAGACATGAGTGTTCCCCGATGTCAGGTGGGATTATTTCAACCCATTGCTAAGATAAGGGTACCACAAATGTCTTATCCAATCCCAAGTTTAGATTTTAGTTGGACTAAGCCACTAGGCAATGCAAGAAACCTGAAGCTAGCTCTTCCACATTCAAAAATTGTTTTATCCACAAGTGAGATGCAAGTGTAACAGATATATTGTCATGTGTAAGGTACTGTAGTGCCGACAATTCCAAGGATTCAAGCTCATTTCTTTCTATCTTTCAATTTTTAAGATACTTGCTCATATGTAGTGAAGCAAGGGAGTCAATTCCATATTCATTATGAAATGTCTTTGGATCTTCATTTGATCTCCACTTGAACTTTTATTTATGATCTTCATTTGATCTTCACTTTGAACTTTGATTTGATTCTATTTTTTTATCTTCATTCGATCTTCACTTTTTGGCATTTACATTTGATAATTTTCATCAAAAACTTTCCTTTGGGGGATTTACTTGGAAAAACTATTTTTGGTATATCGATTGAGAATATCGATCTTATGATATCAATATGGGATATCAATCTGGGAAGTTGATCTATGACATCGATCTAGGGTATAAATCATGAGGATTGATGTGGGATATCACTCTGGGATATTGCTCATTTTATCGTAAGCAAGGGATTTAGAATAGGGAACAAACTTGTCCTTTTGCCAACTACCAAAATTTCTCATACCATACACACAGACGGATAAGCAAGAATAACTCTTTTCACTTTAGGATACCCGGTCCTGCTTCACGGATTTCATATTCTCCTAGTCCTTTTTAGGATTGTTTAATTTATTTATTAGTGATAGGCTTCTGATATGCTAAGGGCTATACTAATTTAACCTCAACTACAAAATCAAAGTAAGATTTCTACTAACTCTTGATAAGACCACTAGGTATGGTTGAGTGACCAAAAAAATCTAGTATATCTCCATAGCAACATTGTAGGTTGTGTTGAAAAACATAATTACTCACATGAATGATGGATCATGATAAATAGAGAGATGCATGATTTAAACACAAACATGGTGTCATTTGTAAGACTGACAAATATAATCCCTCCTACTATGGAATGCAATGGATGATGAATACCTATATGCAATACAGTAATGTAGTGAATGCATATGTGAATGCAAAATTCAAATGCAAATGCAAATGTTTTTGAATTTTATGCTTTACCAATTGTTTTTTGGATTTTATTGATTTCATTTATTTTATTATTTTTATGATTTTTGGGCCTCATATCTAACCAAATGATGAGTACATGCCTTTGGAGCCTTTAGATTGACCAAGCAATTTTTTTACAAAATCCTTGGAGCTTTTTAGGATGACTGAACAATTTTAAGCAAACCCTCAAAGATTTTGGGGTTTGACCAAAGGGTTTATGAGCATCTTTGGGACATTTTGGGATGACCAAGTGATATTTTAGAATCCTTGGAGATTTTGGGTTGACCAAGTAGTTTTTCAAAAACTTTTGGTGCCTTTTTATTTGACCAAACTACTCATAGACAAGCTTGGAGTCTTTTCGAATGACCAAGCGATTATAAGCAAACCCCCAGAGCCTTTGACTGACATGACCAAGTGGTTTTAGGAACCCTTGGAGACTTTTGGGATGACCAAGTGGTTTTAAATAAACCCTCAAAGATTTTTGAGGTTGACCAAAGGGCTTATATATGCCTTTGGGGCTTTTTGATTGACCAAACTACTTATGGGAGTGTTTGGAGCTTTTTAGGATGACCGAGTGGTTACAAGAAAACCCTCAGAGCCTTTTACTATGCTCTTCAAGCATAAAACACCTTAATATGGATTGTGTTGAGAGGTTTAGGCTCTTCAAAACCCCTAGCGATGTTAGGTGATAGGTACCCAGACTAATCTTTTTAGATATGATGTAGGGTCCTAGCCAATTAGCCGTGAATCTATCTTGCATATCTGGCAGTAAATTAGAGTTCTATTGGTTCTCTTTCAAGACAAGATCCCCAAATTCAAATTCTCTCTGGTGGACTTTGATATTTTAAGCTTGCTTTATTCACTCCTGATAAATGCGAAGATGCTCCAAGGCATTCACGTGACATTCATCAAGTAGCATCAGTTGATCCAATAGAGCTTACCACACGGTGTCATAATCAATGAACTCTTTCAATGCAACATGCAGTGTTGGAATTTCTAATTCCAAGGGTATAATGGCCTCAATGCCATATACTAGTGAGAACGACATTGCCCCAGAGTGTGTTTGAATACTAGTCCTGTAAGCCCATAATGCAAGGTGCATCTGGATATGCCAGTATTTGTGGTTTTCTTGTACCATATTTTTCAAGATGGCCATCACTATATTATTTGAAGCTTCAGCCTACCCGTTTGCTTTCGGATAGCATGGAGTCACAAAATTATCTTTTATTCTATATTTAGATGTCAAATCTCTCACATTTTTGTTCTTGAAATACGTTCCATTATCCGATATTATTTTGGATGGAATACCAAAATGACTTATGATATGCTCTAGTATAAACTCTACTATATGAGCTTTAGTTGTCATTATTAAAGGTATTGCTTCCATCCACTTTGTAAAATACTCAGTAGCCATGATTATGAATGTATGTCGACCTGATGACGGAGGAGAGAACTTGCCTATAAGATCTAATATCCACGGAGCAAATGGCCAAGCCACTTGAATGGGTTTTAAGGACTACAATGGCAAGTGTGTAAGATTAGCATGATGCTGACATTTAACACATTTTTTGACATACACATTACACTACTTCTCCATAGTAGGCCAATAGTAGCCCATTCAAAGGATGCACTTGATGATGGCCATGCCACTAAAATGGCCATCGCATGTACCATCATGAGCTTGAAAAATCACCCATGATGCCTCATGGGGTTCTAAGAAACAAAGGAGAACTCTATTGTAACCTCGTCGGTACAAGATGTATCCTATTAAGAAATATTTAGCCACTTTCTATTTAAATGTGCACTTTGTAGAATGTGGCAATCCCTTTGGGATTATACTAAGCTTTAGGAAGTCTTTAATTTATGACATCCAGTTTTGATAAGCCTCTATTTTGACTACTAAGACAACTTGCTCCCCCTGCGTATTTACCTTTGTAAACATAGAATTGGAAACAACCTTGTGGTGAATGGTAGTACCACTCCCCATAAGACTCTGAGAGGTTAATGACCCCCATGGTGCCTTCTTAAGAAATTCTTCAGCTTTGTAGAACCATTTAGCTTTTGGTTCTACACTAAGCCACTTGAATGGGTTTTAAGGACTACAATGGCAAGTGTGTAAGATTAGCATGATGCTGACATTTAACACATTTTTTGACATACACATTACACTACTTCTCCATAGTAGGCCAATAGTAGCCCATTCAAAGGATGCACTTGATGATGGCCATGCCACTAAAATGGCCATCGCATGTACCATCATGAGCTTGAAAAATCACCCATGATGCCTCATGGGGTTCTAAGAAACAAAGGAGAACTCTATTGTAACCTCGTCGGTACAAGATGTATCCTATTAAGAAATATTTAGCCACTTTCTATTTAAATGTGCACTTTGTAGAATGTGGCAATCCCTTTGGGATTATACTAAGCTTTAGGAAGTCTTTAATTTATGACATCCAGTTTTGATAAGCCTCTATTTTGACTACTAAGACAACTTGCTCCCCCTGCGTATTTACCTTTGTAAACATAGAATTGGAAACAACCTTGTGGTGAATGGTAGTACCACTCCCCATAAGACTCTGAGAGGTTAATGACCCCCATGGTGCCTTCTTAAGAAATTCTTCAGCTTTGTAGAACCATTTAGCTTTTGGTTCTACACTAATCATGTTGATTGATTCTCTATTATCATAGGCTACATGCTCTACTGCTGGATGCAAGAGCATATTGACATGGATTATAGTTAAATCAGTAGAAAAATTTTGAGGGATTAAATATCCCAAAGAATCCATGGTATATGTGAACCTATTTGACGATCGAGGGATTGCCTCAATGTCATACCATTCAAATTTGGCCAAATATGTGTCAACTAGATCTTTAAAGGCTTTTAGTATGGGACATCGACACTGAAAATGTCCCTTGAATTGATTTACTATGAGCAAGGAGTTGCAAAAGATGTTCAATCTCTTAATATTCATGGCAACGGCTATGTGGAGGCCCAACAGTAGGGCTTTGTACTCAGTATTGTTGTTGGTGCACAGAAAATCCAACTTAAAATGACAAGGGCATCAGAGCTCCTTACGGTGTGAAGAACACTATTTCGACACCACCTCCTTACTTGCACTTCAAACTATCAAAGAACAGAGTCATATCAACATTTTTCTCTAGTTCTTTGGGCTTGGGATCTTTAGATATGATGAAGACTGCATCATCCAGAAGCTCAATTGTTAGAGGCCTATTTTTTGACAGTGGTGCCTCAAGATAATTCATCTACTATGACATGTCCCTTACTGGACTTTTGGATTATGAATTCCAGATCGAATTTCATCAATAGCATGATCCACTTCATAGTATATGTATTGTGATAAGTCTTACTCATCATGTACTACAAAGGATTTTGTTTAGATATAACATATCTCATATAACTTAACATATAGTATCGCAATTTCTTTGTAGCAAACACTACTGCTAAACACAATTTTTCCACATATGCATAGCCAAGCTCATAGCTCACCAAGGTTCGACTAATATAATATATGGCCTACTCTTTGCCTTGCATATTCTTTTGGGCTAACATGGTTCCTAGTGCAAAATTAGTTGTCGATATATATAGTATAAAAGGCACCTTTGGCCTTGGTGGAGCTAGCACTGGTGACATCGCTAGGTTTTGCTTTATCTCAGTGAAGGTTGCCTTGTAGTCCTCCTCCCATTTGAATGGGACTCCCTTATGTAGAAGTCGATTCATGGGTCGACATTTATCCAATAGTTGGGCGATAAATCACTTTATTGAGGCTACCTTGCCTTAAAGGCTCCTTAATTCCTTAATATTGGTGGGAGGACATATTTCCAAAATGGCCTTGACATTTTCTAGGTCTACTTCGATGCCTCTCTTAGAGATGATGAATCCTAGTAATTTTCCAAAATTTACACCGAATACACACTTCTTAGGATTCAGCCTAACATTGTACTCTATCAAGCGATTAAAGACTTTCCTTAAGACCTCTACATTCTCTTCTCGTAGCAATGACTTGGATAACAAGTCATCGATATAATATTCTATAATTTTGTGTATATAGTCATGAAAAATGTATGTCATGGCCTGATGATATGTGGAACCAATATTTTTGAGGCCAAATGGCATAACTTTATAGCAAAACATTCCCCATGGTGTTATAAACACGATTTTATACTGGTCTTCAGGTTTAATCTAAATTTGATTGTAACCAGAAAACCCGTCCATTAAGGAGAGCATTTCGTGACCTACATTTGCATATATGAGAGCATCAATATTGGGAAATGAAAATGAATCTTTGGGTGTTTCCTTATTTAGGTCTCTAAAATCCATGCCAATATGGATTCTTCCATCAAGTTTTCCCATGGATACCATATTGGACACGCATTTTGGATAGTCTATGGAGATCACAAATTCCATATCCAATAGCTTTTTTAGCTCATATTTCACCATTAAGGCTACTATTGGGTGTATTTTTCTAAGCTTTTGCTTGATCGACTTCTTTTTCAGATCTAGCAAAAGGTTATGCATAACCTATTTTGAGTCTAGACTTGGCATATCCTTGTATGTCCAAGCAAAAAATTTTGGTCTCTCTTTCAATAAAGGGATGAGGGTAGCCCATTCATCTAGAGTAAGACTCTCTCTAAATTTAACCTTCTTTGCACTCGCAGGATCATTACTAATATCCACCTCAAAGGTTTCCTCTACTGACATATGTGATCCCTCCTCAAGCTGGTGAGGTGTAGGAATCAAATGGATGTCATAAGTCGGGTTGATCAGTTCTACGTTGGAAGTATTTTTAGCATGATAAACATCATATGCATATCCTGGTGTAAAATGGAAAGGTTGTAACATTTCTTCGTTGGGGAAGAAATCCTCAGGCTCAACGGGTGAATCAGCGTGATCCTAGTTGATAGCATCTTTGTTAAGATACAACGATTTGGATGAATCTATTGGATTGTAGAGTGGAGTGGTCAAATAAAGGGAGACCATGTTTATGGAATGGAATTGATCTCTAGGACCACATGGACCAACTTCTACAAAATCTATGTAGTCCTCATACCCATGATCTGGCTCTAATGGCATAGGCACAAAGGGGTCTTCCCTGTGAGGACTACAAAAAATTGGATCCTCCCTATGCACTAATTACAAAATAGGATCATTTGGCTCATGGAGCTCCATGTAGGTTGGTGGAAGAGGATTAACCAATCGATGAATTTGATTCAAGTTTAACCATCTTGCTCTCATACGAGGACCAACACATAACTACTGATAGACCTCATCAATGTCGATGGGTTGATGATGGTAACGCAAATAAGAAGGACCAAGGTAGGCCCTCTCTAACTCATATTCTTCATCACTATCATAATAGAATCCTTCATTTGCCTCTACTCCTAGAGGGCACTCTAGCAGGCGTGGCATCATGAATCTGATCGTTTGATCACTATCATCACTATATGGATAGACCAAATAATTATATCATAAGTATGACATCACCAAGAAATCTAGCTCTACTTCTTCCTCTGTATTATCAACATTGGGAAAGATCTCTTCGGTAATATGTATCGACTCAATAGGAAATATGTGACGCACATGCCAAGGCCTCACATAGGCACCTTCGACTTCATCCCTAGATTCATCGTCATTTGAGGATTCCTTGTCTACGTCATAACCTGGTCCACTCATATCGGAGGTGGACTCTGCTCCATCTTCATTACAAATATCTCCTAGCTTGAGATCACATACAATAATTGGTTTGCACCATTGCACATCTGTGTCATTGATTGCATCATGGGTTTGGTGTCCCAAGTGATATCTGGCATTTATTTATGTTTTATTCTGCTCAAGGAGCCCTTCATGATGATCTTCGAGTGGCTCAGCGGTGATGACAAATATCATAGGGTGATTCCTCCAAAATTTGAAAGGATTTGGATGATATGTTTTAAAATACACATCGTCCACCATACTAAGGTATAAATGATCTAGGGATACTGTGAGCAAATCATCCTGCCCACATATCTATAACCCTAAATCGAACCTATCAATGACTAACGAATAACGAGGCTCCAGTAGAGTCCTCCATACTTGTTCAAAGAGACCAAGGCTGCATCCATGCCAATGATATAGCTCGAAAATATGCATGGCATATTCTAGATTGGATAAATAACAAAAATTTACCATGAAAGGCTCGTCATCATCTTCATCCATGGGCTCTCGCATTGGAAGATGGTCTAGCCTTGCATAGATGAATTTAGTCTAATTAGATGGCTCTCCCAATGGAACCACTGATCCAATCGGGTAACAATGAGTGGATGGTCGACCCATCTCTTATGCAGTCTTAAAAATTGATCTAAAGGTTACATTATGTACAAGGTACTTGCCTAATACAGTGTTGGCAATATGGACAGGTTGTAGCACCCTAAAATTGGCACAGTAAACCTTAGCAAATAATTAAAATTACCTTAGTAATAATTCAAATTCAAATTTTAACCCCAAAACTGCTCCCAAACCGCCTGCTACCCATTTCCTCATTTTTTGCGCCATTTTTAGAGTTTGTTTCATCCGTTGGACGATATCGTCTCCGATCAGACGATATCGCCTCAGATCGGACGATTTCGTCTGGAGCAGAACGTCCAGCCGATTTCGTCCCAAAACTGATTTTTCATAATTAGCTTTTGTTTCAACGACGTCTCTAATCTGGGCAGAAGCGTGTCTGCACCGTTAGAGACCTCCCCCGTTGGAGATCTTCCAGATTAGGATGATCTCCAACCTCCTAACCTCCCTCCTAAGCCTATTTAAACCTTAGGACCCCCCTTGACATCCCCCTGGCTGAATTTTTCTGCACTTCGAGTTTACATGCATTAGAATATCCTAGACCATTGTTTGCCTTTGTATCTTTTCGAATTTTCTTGCAGGAACTTTGTTATTCTTCAGCCGGAGCAAGCTCAGATCGTCGCAGACGATCCTGTCCAATTCGAGACGATTTCGTACCAATCCGAGATGATTTCGACTGCAGTCAACATTGGGGGCAATCAATGCCCTGAGTTTGCATTCTTTCTCCATTTTTTACTGTTTTGCTTTGCATTAGTTAAACTTATTATTATTTTGCATCCCGGAGTTCACCCATATAGTCTTAATGCATAATAAAATCATAAATTGTCATTAAATCATTGTAATGCACTCGTGTTTTTGTTTATTATTATCATTTTAACATTATTACTGTCATTCTACATCATTGCCCTCTGTTGGCATAGCTGCATTTTCTGTATTTTGTATCTATTTCTCTGATTGCAGGTCTCTGATGAATTCATCAGATCTCAGACGATCCTGTCAGATAGGAGACGATTCTGTCAAATTCCAGACGATCTTGACTGCTTCAAAAATCAGAACCTCCATCAGACATCCGAAACTAGGTATGGATCTCTTCACTTAATTATTCTCTATGTTTTCTGTTTAAATCTATTTTTTGTCTTCATTTAATTTGCATTTTCATAATAGAACAACTTAGATTCATCTGGCCAAACCTAGGACTTGGATGTTTAAAGCTAAAATTGAACACATCAAACACATTCCCAACCTAGGCGTGGAAACTGCCACTAAACGTTTCCTGGTGAACCCCACCATCCGTCGAAAAATCACCTTAATACCCCTCCCCCGAGAGGCGGGACCTTCAAAGGGCCTCTCAGTCCGAGGTATTGTCCCATCCTTTTCCCATCCTCCTTTCGGGCATGGATCCTTTAGCCTGAAGGTAAGGATGCGAAAAATTTGGAACGATACATTTTGGTGAACCCGACGTGAAACTAAAACCTTTTGAAAACAAAAAACAAAAAAAAAAAAAAAACATAGATGCATTTGAAATCATTAGAAAACTACTAAGTTGCATATCATGTCTAGATGGTAGCTCCTAAGAAAAGACTAGTCGTCACTATAAATGTTGAAAACCAATTAGCAGCCATAGAAGTTAATTATGTGCTTAGTGTGCCTGAAACAGATAGAAACCAACTTTTGTGGAAAGAACTTGATAGGAGGCTAGGTATCATTTCATCTAGATCAATACAACTTAAACAAATCAAGAGGTTTGCCCTAGATAGGATCCTGGATCCTCATCAACTCATTTTTTATCATGAACTTCAGAGAGCCTGCCATAGGTGGTTAGCTTATAGGAGAGCTCTTGTGTCTTCAGAATTGTTCACCTTCGAGGAATACCTCGAGAACGCAGCTGTGGTACGCCAACTTCTAGTTCATATAGAAGTCCAAGAAACTGATCTTATGATTAGAAAAATATGGAATAGAGTTCCTAGAGCTATGTTATATCGTGAATATTGTCGTGAGAATTATTATTATCAACCAGAATCTGAAATACACGGTATTGCTATAGCACATTTCATTAAATTCTTGAAAGAAAATTTTCAATTTGAAGAAGAACACTTCATGACTCCTGAAGAACTCGAGCCCATTAATGATATTTATAAATTGTTTATAGAAGACTAGATCATTGCTTTCATTATTATTATTTCTTGCATTTAGTGTGTTGTTTGTTATCTTTATAATATTGTTACAAAAACAAAAAAAACAAAAACAGAAAAAACAAGAAAAACCAAAACATAACAAAACTAAAACATTTTATTTCAAATACTATAGTAGGTATATAATTAAAATATATACCTCTTAAGCTTGTTGCATATATATATATATATACAAGTATATATATATTTGCTGAAATCTAAATTTAAGCACAATGCCTAGACTTAGGAATGGTAAACAAACTGAAGAAGAAGAAGAAGATTGGTTAGGAGACAAAACAAAAAACCCAAATGTCCTTCCTGAGGAATCAATTCCGGAAGGAGAAACTCTAGAACAGCCAGAAGATGAGCTGGCTGAAGAAAATGAACAACAAGAAAATCTTAAAGAGGAAGGATCCTCATCCCCTAGAATGGCTCCAGATGGAACTATTGCTTTTGATAACTTAGATCATTTCTGGAAATTTTTCAATAATAACATTGGTGCTCTTAATATGGCAGTTCGTATTGATAGAGGACAAATTAGTGACACTCAAGCAGCCATGGAAGATATGTTTAACATACACACTAATCCCTTGTCCTTTGTTGATCAAGAAAGTGATAAGGCTGGACCATCCAATAGAGATATGGTCACTATGATTCAGAACATGCAAAAACAACAGGTTACCCAACCCCCTAAGGAACCTGTTATTGAGCCTAAAATCATTCCCACACAAAAGAAACCTTCATTCACTGCTTTATTTCGCCAAACTATTGATCAATATGCTTCAAATCGACAAAAACCTAAAATAAAGCCAAACACCAATTTTCAACAATCGGGGATACAACATAATACAACTTCAAAACTTCTTCATAACACCCTTCCTACCAACAATTTACACAATAGCAACATAGCATCTAATCTTCATGTCCCTCCATCATATGTTCACAAATCCCATATTAATGCCCTACCGAATCAATATGGTGGGCAAACCAGTAATCTGGAAGCCATGGTGAAACAGTTAGCTTCGCGTATGGACCAGATAGATCCCTACCGTCCCTCGTACAATTATCGAGAGATATGTAGTCAACCTCTGGATCCCATAGTTGTAGCACAACCATACCCTAAACACTTTCCCATGCCCGTCCTGCCTATATATAAAGGAACTGAAGATCCCATAGAGCATCTTCGCATGTTTAGGATAGCATGTCATGATATATCACATGATGACTTGCTATTACTAAAAATGTTCCCAAAAAGTTTAGGAGGAATGGCATTGGAGTGGTACTATCAATTGCCCACTCATTCTTTGAGAAATTTTGAAGAAACAACTGAATCTTTTGTCCATCAATTTAGTGCCTACATCGAGAGGCATGTCACCATTAAAGATTTATACAACTTAAAACAAGACAAAGATGAATGTTTTGCTGATTTCTTAGCTAGATGGAGGCAGTTGATAGGAAAACTGCACTTTGTGCTACCTTATAGGGAAATGTTGGATATTTTTATCAATAATTTGCAAGAACAAATATCTTATGAGTTATCAATTGCTACCTTAACCACCTTCGATCAAGCTATAGACTTAGCTCGAAGGGTAGAAGATGCTCTCATTAGGAGAGGTCAGCTCAAAAAGAAAGATGATGAGAAAACATCCAAAAATCAGTATAAAAACAAACAAGTTGTAGGTGACGGAGTCACTGATAGTAGAAACGTTGCTAATATCAATACAACGAAGACAACAAAAAAATTTATATTAAAACCTCCCGATAAACCTCCTCGAGAATTTACTAGATTGAATCAACCTTTATCAACCATTCTACCTCAATTACTAGCACGAGGCTTGATTCAATTACCAGCTATCCGGGAACCTGATCCAACTCTACCCGGATACAGAGCTGATTTACATTGTGATTTTCATAGAGGACCTGGACATGCTACAAACTCTTGCAAAATATTAAAACATAAAATACAAGATCTGATTGATAATAATGAAATGGAGGTGCAAGCTTTCCAACCTAAACAAAATGCTCCTAATAACGCTCAAAAGACCATTCCTCAAAATCAGAATCAGAATGCCAATCAATCATTAGATATATTTCAACATCCTTTACCAAACCATGGTAAAGAAGTGGCTAATCAAATCGAACATCATAATGTTCCCCCTCCTACCCGATATGTAGGGACTATTAGCGGACAATTACCTGTTCAGGATCCTCAAATATTTGGCACAACTTTATCCATAGTCACGACCAGGCCCCTACATAATATTCAAACTCCCGATCCTAGTGATGTAGAATCGGATACTGAAAGTGAAGTAGACATCACCTCAAACCAATCGAATAGTTCTGAAAATGAATCAGATCCTATTCAACCTATCACAGATGCTATGGTTCCAGAAGAACCATTTCCTAGAAGAGTTACTACTCGACCCTCTTCTAATCAGTTCCTTCCTAATGAACAAGCCATAAACGCTCAACCAAGACCAGTTCAACGTCTTCAATATAACATTGTAGGTACCATCGGAGTTGTTACCAGACAACAGGCTCAAAACTCTCAACAGGATCAAACTCAGAATGATGGATCAGCTCCATTTGTTTTGAAAAATCCCAATAAAGGGAATCATATGTCTAATGTTCAACCTAAGCCTCCTTACAATATTAATGAACAATTATCCAATACTACAGCCAGAATTTCCCTTTTGGACTTGTTAAGATCTTCTCCTACCCATAGAGATGAATTAATGCTCACATTAAGCCAAATGATGGTGCCACAAAATATTCAACCCGAAGCCATGTCCAATACTATCATCACTCGAGAGGTCGATTGTATTGACTTTCGGGATAAAGATATCCCACAACATAGTTTACATAAGGATAACCCCTTATATATTACTGCCCTAATTGGAGATGTAGTCGTTAAAAGAGTCTTGATTGATAATGGTTCATCTTTAAACATATGCACTTTTGACTTCTACCAAATATTTGGCTTTAGAAGTGATGAAATGAAAAAAATGGATATGATTATCAAAGCTTTCAATGACGAGACACAAGAAACGTGTGGAGTCATTACTATACCCTTGCAAGTTGGTCCTCGAACCCTAGATACAACCGTGTTTATTGTACATTGCCCAACATCGTACAATATACTTTTGGGTCGCCCTTGGATCAATGCGATGCGAGCGGTTCCCTCCACTTTACATCAGTGTGTTAAATTTGAATTTAAAAATCAGTTGGTCACTATCCATGGTGACCCTAGACCCTTTGATATGTGTGCTTTGGCAGAACCTGTTGGAGTGCAATTTTGCCCCGCTCTGTCATCCACACATCCTAATTCTTATTTTTCATCTAAAAGTGTGAAACACACACCCATAACATCATCTATCCCTCCATCAACTACACCTATACATTTACCTCAACCATCTTCTGAACAAACCACACTAGAACCTCAACAGGATCTTAAATCCACAACCAATCCTTCATGTTCCATCCCTATAATTTCAAAACCTATAGACCCATTTATTAACACCTCCACATTATCTACATCTATCATACCTTCCACATCTAAAGATATAGGGAATGATCCTTCTACATCTTATGCTCTTTCTGATGAGCTTTTACCGGATTTATCTAAAATTTTAATATCAGAAAAAACAAATGCTTTTATGCAAAATTCAATTCTTTTAAATAACTTGCCGCCATCTCCTCGTACTTTGGGCCTCCCACAACCTATGGGAAGTACTTACCAAGTCGGGAGTTGTGCTTTTATTTATAAAGGATATGATTGGGGAAGAATACCCCGAAACATCAAGACGCATTGTGATGGATATGCTCGATGCTATTTTGCTAATGAATATATTAAAGCTAAACCTATAATGCTTAAAATGGGATATAAAGGGAAAGGCTTGGGACCTTTCCAAAATGGTATGAAAGAACCTATCGAGGTAGAACCATGGCCCGCCCGATGTGGTGTGGGCCTGTTTCCTAGTAAGGGTCAACCCTTCCCTTTTGAAGGTGATGATCAACTCATATGTTATCAAGATTATCTAGATAAACAAGATTCTTTGTGTCCAAAGAATAATCCCTTTACATGCAATATGCTATCCATAGCTTACCCTGAATTGATTGTTGAATCCGATGATGAGTTGGAAGGAGATATTTTCCATGATGTCTCCGTTGAAGAGTTGTTACACAATGGTTTTTATTTTGATGGTTCTATACCTACTATAGCCCAGCTTGAGGCCACGACTCCTCAAGATGAATTCTCCAAGTTAACCTTAAAATAATTACAAGAATTGGGCGTTTCACCCACCCCACCTAATTTTGAAAGAGATCTACACATGGAAGTAGAAAACGTCATTAAAGTTAACATTGGAACTGAGGATAATCCTCACATAATCAATATTGGATCAGAATTAAGTCAAGAAAAACAAAATGAATACATTGCATTTCTTAAAGATTATGAAGATGTCTTTGCTTGGACATATGAAGACATGCCAGGTTTGGACCCTTCTGTAGTCATGCATCATCTAGTAGTCCATCCGGATGCTAAACCTGTTAAACAGAAACTTAGAAAAATGCATCCCAAAGTGGCCTTGCTAGTCAAAGGGGAGTTAGAAAAACTCTTGAATGTTGTTTTTATACAAGCTATTGATTATGCTTGAATGGATCTCAAATGTAGTTCCAGTCACCAAGAAAGAAGCTACCAAAGTTAGGGTTTGCACAGATTTTAGAGATATTAACGTTGCATGCCCTAAAGATGATTTTCCTCTTCCAAACATGGATCAAATCATTGACTTTACTGTCGGGAGTGGAATGATGTCCCTAATGGATGGATTTTTTGGCTATAATCAGATCAGGATAGCTCCTGAAGATCAGGCTAAAATAACCTTTATTACCCCTTGGGGTACCTTTTGTTGGAAAGTGATGCCATTTGGTTTAAAGAATGCAGGTGCAACATATCAACGAGCTATGACTTATATCTTTCATGATATGATGCATGATATCCTACATGATTATGTAGATGATATTATAGCTCGCTCTATTAAAGAAGATGATCATTTAGATGATTTAAGAAAAGTATTTAATCGGTTAAGAGAATACCTTATTCGATTAAATCCAGCTAAATGTATATTCGGAGTCAAGTCCGATAAACTATTAGGGGTTTTAGTTTCTTTACGTGGTATCAAAATCGACCCTCTCAAGATTGCGGCTATCACTGATATGCCCGCACCTACCAATATCTCTGAGTTACGAAGTTTACAAGGTAAGCTTCAAGCCATCCGTCGCTTCATCGATAAGCTGGTGGACAAAACCGGTCCCTTTCTTAAGCTCCTTAAGAAAGATGTCCCTTTTAATTGGGACGACGAATGTAAGGAAGCTTTTGAACTTCTCAAACAATACCTCCTTAACCCACCTGTGCTTTCACCGCCTAAATCTGATCGTCCTTTTATCTTGTACATTTTTGCTTCTGATTCTGCCTTAGGAGCTATGTTAGCTCAGCTTGATGATGAGAAGAAAGAACGTGCTAATTACTACATTAGCAGAACCCTCATCAGTTATGAAACCCGTTACACAACATTAGAAAAATTATGTCTAGCAGTCGTATTCTCTACACAGAAACTACGCCATTATATGCTCAGTCAAAAAACCTATGTCATTGCCAAATATGATCCCTTGCGGTATCTCATGAGTCGACCTTATTTATCGGGTCGTACAACAAAGTGGGTTCTTGCTCTAAGTGAGTTTGAACTCACATTCATAGGACAAAAGTCTGTTAAGGGTCAAATCATAGCAGATCAGTTAGCTGTTGCACCCTTAGAGTCTACCCATCCCCTCATCATTGAGTTTCCTGATGAATGCCTTCAATTAGAGGCAGACCATATTGAACAATGGTCCTTATACTTTGATGGAGCCCGATGCATGAGTGGGGCTGGTGCGGGCATTATTTTAATATCTCCGCAAAAACACATCATTCCTCTGTCCTTCAAATTAACATTTGCTTGCACCAATAATACTGCTGAATACGAGGCTCTAATCCTTGGATTACGAGCTGCCTTGGCGTTAAAAATCAAACATCTGCTAGTTTTTGGTGATTCTCAACTTGTTATAAACCAAATTAATGATGTTTATCAAACCAGAGATGATAAATTATGCCCATATAAAGCATATGTTTTGCAATTGTTATCCTTGTTTGATAAAGTCACTTTGGAAGCTATTCCTCGAACTAGCAACCGTGCAGCTGATGCTATGGCCGCAGCTGCATCTCTTCTGCCCTTGGAGTTAGATGACGAATATGCCACCATCATTATTCGTCGACTCCAGGAACCCGCTTCAAATAAGTCATGTTTAGAACCTTTGGATGTGTTTCTAATCAATGAAACTACTCCTGAACCTTGGTATACGAAAATATTTGATTTTCTTCAAAATGGGACTTTCCCTATCAATTCTAATAGAAACCAGCGTCGGTTATTACGTAGACGAGCAAGTCGATTTGTAATAATTGGCAATACTTTATATAGGAGATCTTTTGAAGGTATCCTATTGAGATGTTTGAATCTAGAAGAATCCAAATCAGCTTTAAGTGAAGCCCACGATGGATCTTGTGGAGGACACTTCAGTGGTAGTGTCATTGCTAAAAAGCTCCTTAGGATAGGCTACTTTTGGCCTACCATGGAAAAGGATGCACATGATTATGTGCGCCATTGCGACAAGTGCCAAAAACATGCTGACCTTGTCCATGCACCTGCACAAGAGCTGCAGGCTATTTCATCTCCTTGGCCCTTTTCAAAATGGGGCTTAGACATTATTGGCAAAATTAATCCTGTGTCATCTGATGGACACAAATTCATCATAACCGCCACTGAGTATTTCACGAAGTGGGTTGAAGCTATGCCTTTAGCTTCCTGCACTGGAACACAAGTCTCTAAATTTATTTTTAATCAAATTATTTGTAGGTTCGGAATTCTTGCAAATCTCATCTCGGACAATGGAACTTGTTTCAAAAATAAAGATGTTAAGAAATTATGCCAAAAATATAAGATTCAACATCGTTGGTCCACTCCCTATTATCCTCAGGGTAATGGTCAAGCAGAAGCATCTAACAAAACCTTAATCAAAATTCTTAAAATATTGGTCAATAAATCTGGCCGCGACTGGCACATTCAATTATATCCAGCTTTGTGGGCATATCGCACTAGTGTGCGTACTCCCACAGGTACTTCACCTTTTGTCTTGGTTTATGGCGTTGAAGCTGTTTTTCCCTTTGAATTAGAAGTTCCTTCTTTGGCTCTACTACTTCAAGACACCGAAGTAGGAGATGAATATCGAGCTGGCAGACTCAGTCAGCTGGAACTCCTAGATGAAAAGCGCATCAATGCTTTGGAGCATCTTCATGCCTACCAAAACAAGCTTAAAAGATCATATGCCAAGAAAGTTCGTCATCGATCCTTTGAGATCGACGACCTTGTTTTAAAGGAAAATAAAAAAAATACTAATGCAACTAAAGACCTTAAAGGTAAATTTGAGCCCAACTGGCTTGGACCATATATTATCACTGCTAAATTTGAATCAGGAGCATACAAATTAGCTACCTTAGATGGTAAAGATTTAAAAGAACCTATGAATATTATGCATCTTAAGCGATATTACGCATAAAATTTGGTTATTCCATCATTGTATATATTTGTTTTGTATATTATTTCCTTTTTTTCTCTTATATAAAAAGTTTCAAAAAAAAAAAACAATCACATTGTATTTCTTTCAATTCCTCAATTAAGATCAAAATACAAAAACATCAAAATTATCAAATTCCTCAAAAATATTTGTTGTATATATTTCTTCTTAAAGTATTGCAGTTATATTTTCAAATTATTTTTGGATAAATTAGCATTTATTTGGAATCCCTCACTATCACAAACACAAAAATAAATATCTTGATTTTATCTGGCATGATTACTAATCTCTCTTATATCAAAGTCCACAAAATTTAATTAAATAAAGTTTGAGCATAGAGAATTGATCTTGTTATTTACTTAAACCAAGCATATCTTTTCACAATAAAATGATTACATTTGTAATGTCCATACTATGCTACATAGTAGAAGTGGTTTCTTGAGCGAAAAGTTTCCCCTGCTATCCTATCATGCACATGGTCTAGAATCTTTGAGAATTGGCAAAAGGACAAGCTCACCCCTACCCGGAATAAAAATCCCTTGCTCTACAGCTAATCCGAGCAAGTATCCCTAGCATAGGAAGAAAATAAAAGTTCAAGAAAAAGAGAAAAAGAAAAAAGTTATTTCAGCGTTATCTCAAATATCAAGCCAAAATACAAAAGTACAAAAAAAAAGAAAAAAGAAAAAAAAGAGCAAAAGAGAAAAGCAAAAGCAAAAGCAATAAAATCCCTTTCCCTACCCATTGAAAAGAAAAGAAGGGTTGATGAGCTTGAATCCCTGGAATTCTCAATTATTCGAAAACTGTGAGGTAAGCCCCATAACAAGTGGTTTGTGCCCAACCCGCTTGGCCTTGGGTAACTCCTAGCGTGGTGATATGTCTGTCACATTAGCGACCTTCTTTTGTACAGACCTATGTCTCGCTTATGGATTAGCTAGCTCTTGATAACCCGACCTACATAGTAGTCTGGTATGGTTATATGCATCTAAATCATGGTTAATGAACACTTATTTGGTTCATTCAAATCACTTGTATCAAATTATCTTGCTCAAAATTGGTAAATGAACAATGCAATTGCACACACATTTGTATTTGAGAGATTTTGTGTATCATTATGATAAATCAAGATTGGTAATGAACTCACATACGCACATGGGATTCCTTATAAATCTAACTTTTGTCTTTAAGATACTTTGAAATATTTTTGCAAATTGTTTGGAATAAATTCATTTTCTTCTTTGAAGAACAGCTTGTTTAGTATAAAGACAACTACATGCATTATCAAAAATCAAAATCATTTTCAAAAACATGCAATCAAGTTACATTTATATATAACTTTTGACTTTCGTGACGATGGTATAGTTCCAAAACCAAAATTGGAATTTTATGACTAGCGCAAGTCCTCATCTTCATATTTTTTGACTATTTTCAAAAATTAAAAATCAACCATGCAATAAAACAATCTATTTTCTTCTTTGGATTTCGCGATGATGGTATAAGTCTATACCTATAATTCTATGCCTAGCGCAAACCATTGTACCAATTTTATTTTCCATTTATTTAAAAGCATCAAAACATGTGACTTAAATCATTATGTTACACAATTATGCTTTAAAACAAACAAACACTTATTCTATTTCATGTCATTATGTCAAACTTCAACTTTGCAATGATGGTATAATTCCTAGGGAATTATTCAAAAATTTTATCACACTTAGGAATTTATGCCTAGCAAAAGTCATTCTAAAATATTTCATGCAATATATTTCCATGGAAATCTGAAAACAAATCACCATCATCATCATCATTTGCATCATCACAACAAAGTCTTAAGACAGTCTCTTAAGCACTCTTTTACTTTTAGCAATATTTCTATACCAGGATTAGCTTGACGACCGAGTGAGCGGCGACTCCATGAAATGGTCTATAATAGCGACAATGTCCTTTGAAATTATTGTTAAAAGTCCCCTTTTATTTTTATCAAATTATCACATCACAAACAACCAATTTGTTTACATCAGATTATTTCATTTAAATTTTACAAGCATGACATTCAAACCATAATATTTCCAAATGACATAATTACATGAATCATCAAATCAAACAAATCAAAACATTAAAGCATCATACAAACACATAAGACAAGTCATATGATCAAAAATATCTCATCTATATATATATATATCAACAATATATACATCATCTCAAAACTGGATCGGTATGCCACAATCTGTACCTCGGCATACTCAATCCCCTATCAATAATAATAAGCACTATGTATCAATCCATGCAATGCAATCTATAGCAGCTAGCCTCGAGAACCCCTCGAGCTCTCAGCCTCATCTCCTCCCCCGCCCTGAGGTGGACGAGGTGGCCCCATCGTAGTCCGTGTGGTGCTATGAGTCCTGGACTCTGATCGTGATGATGTCCTCGATGACCTCATCATGATAGGCTCCACAATATGGGCCGACAGCGGTAACCTCTGCCCCTCTGGCACCATATGGTGGTATAGTGTCTGATAGAATGTGACCTGGGCAATAGCCCATGCTAGGTCCCGAGTGCTCGCCCCTCCGCTCCATGCTCTAAGGCATGCAACCTCATCTCTGAGCTATGTAGCCTCAGCTCGATGGCATGTAGCCTCATCCTATAGAGTCTGCACCTGTGCCTGGAGACGGACAGTCTCCCCCGAAGAGTAGCCATCTCACTACTCTCTCCTGTGTCCACACCCTTGCCCTTATCGGGCGATGGTGGCCTCTCTCTCCATGGAGAAGGGGGTCTCTCCTCCCTCCTCTCCCACTGTCATGGCCTCTACTGAGCCTGTGGCCTCCTCTGCTCTCTCCCATCGTGACCCTGTGCCACCTCAATGGCCGCCTAGCACCGCCTCCCCATCCGATGCACAACTGCATGAATCGGACCCTGAGCCCTCATCATCCGAGGAGGGCGGATGCCTGTGTACCAGGCATCATAGCCGTCGGCTACCCCTATGTCATCCCCATCCACTGGCTGGATCGGGCATCATCTACGTCCTGACTCTAGAAGCGCTGCATATCTGGAGCCCCGCTAACTGTAGTGTTATCCCGGACGGTCCAAGAAAACTCGTAGTCTTTGAGAGATGGGATCCCCTGCTGTAGACCGAACTGCCTCAAAACTCGGTCGTAGCGGTGGAGCTCCACCTCTCCCCTCTCCATCCTCAGCCAATAGATTCACCTAATGTGAGCCAGCTCCTGTCCATCCTCGGCCCACCCTGGATGATCTCTCCAAGGCCTCCAGGTGATCTGGTCGGAGACAAGGTCGTCAAGTAGTCTCCGGGACATTGGCAGATCTATCCGCCGCTGTGACCCTCTCCGGAGCCACCAGTAGAAAGCTCGGGGCCTCTCCCCATCAATCCCTATCAGTGGGAGCCCTATCGGCCTCCGCACCATGATGTGCTCCCAACACCAAACCTGTAGTAGTGATGTCATAACCAGACATCGACCGCCCTTGTATACGACCCCATGCAGGATCCTATACAATCGGCATAGTACATAGCTCCCCCAAGCAAACCTATACCCATGGTCTCTCATGTCGTAGACCACATCTATCAGTAGCCATGGTACTCTGCATCCACTCTGATGGCATAGCAGCAGACCACCTACCACCCCAGCCAAAACCTGTGTCGGTCTAGATGCCCCGGGCATCCGCGTAGCGACTCGATGTTCACTCCGCCCTTCTCCAGGGTGAAGCTCGGATCTCCGCACAGTCGCATCATCACGTGGCCCTGATTGGCCATGGGAGTTATTAGCCATCCTTGTATGGGGATCCTCAAAATCCTCCATACATCCTCCAGTGTGGGAGTCATCTCCCTTGTCGATAACCAAAAATAGGAAGAACCCGGATACCACCTCTCTGCTAGGGCTATCAATAGCCCCATATCTATAGAAACCTATGGCATATCTACCACATGCTGCAAGCCGACTTGAGCCAACTGATCTCGCTCTGCCTGAGATAGAGCGGCCAAGTCATCCCTCAACCCACCGTATTTCCATTCTCTGCTCTTTAGTAATCCTCTCTGCAACATAAACAACAAAACAATAAAAATCATTAATCAAATAGTGATTAAAAATACAAGTAACACAAGTTCAATTTGAGCAAATTCGTCTCCGATTTTGCAAGCCGAAATCGTCCCTTATTTGACGAAATCGTCCCCATTTCATCGATTTCGCCTCGGACGAAATCGGCGATATCGAGACGATTTCGACGAAATGGAGACGATTTCGTCCCGACGACGTCGACGGCCCAAAAAATGGCCGCGATGCTCAAAAATCATTTAAAATTAATCTAAAAAGCATAGAAAATCAAAATTAAAGCATTCTAAACTAAGTTAGACTCTTACCCGTAGCCCGCGTCGGACCTCTGTCGATCTGTGCGCTGTCTCGACCATTTTGTTTGCAGAGCTCCAGAAACCAGAAAATGCAAATGAACAGTAACAATGAATTAGGGTTTTTCCCTATTTTTCTTAATTTTATTCAAAAACAATTAACAACATTTTAAAATTTTGCTTTTTCGCGTTTTTACCTCAAACGTTCGATTTGGGTAAAAACACGGAGGGGGCACCATAATAAGTTGTCGTACGATTCGACCAAGAATCGTCGCCTAAAAATGGGAATAATTTTTGCTTTCTCGTAGATCGAGAAGAACTCATCTTTAACGCATTTTCCTCAAAAAATTTGCTAAAGAGGGGGCAAAATGTAGCACCCTAAAATTGGCGCAGTAAACCTTAGCAAATAATTAAAATTACCTTAGTAATAATTCAAATTCAAATTTTAACCCCAAAACTGCTCCCAAACCGCCTGCTACCCGTTTCCTCATTTTCCATGCCATTTTTAGAGTTTGTTTCGTCCGTTGGACGATATCGTCTCCGATCAGACGATATCGCCTCAGATCGGACGATTTCGTCTGGAGCAGAACGTCCAACCGATTTCGTCCCAAAACTAATTTTTCATAATTAGCTTCTGTTTCAACGACGTCTCTAATCTGGGCAGAAGCGTGTCTGCGCCGTTAGAGACCTCCCCCGTTGGAGATCTTCCAGATTAGGATGATCTCCAACCTCCTAACCTCCCTCCTAAGCCTATTTAAACCTTAGGACCCCCCTTGACATCCCCCTGGCTGAATTTTTCTGCACTTCGAGTTTTACATGCATTAGAATATCCTAGACCATTGTTTGCCTTTGTATCTTTTCAAATTTTCTTGCAGGAACTTTGTTATTCTTCAGCCGGAGCAAGCTCAGATCGTCGCAGACGATCCTGTCCAATTCGAGACGATTTCGTACCAATCCGAGACGATTTCGACTGCAGTCAACATTGGGGGCAATCAGTGCCCTGAGTTTGCATTCTTCCTCCATTTTTTACTGTTTTGCTTTGCATTAGTTAAACTTATTATTATTTTGCATCCCGGAGTTCACCCATATAGTCTTAATGCATAATAAAATCATAAATTGTCATTAAATCATTGTAATGCACTCGTGTTTTTGTTTATTATTATCATTTTAACATTATTACTATCATTCTACATCATTGCCCTCTGTTGGCATAGCTGCATTTTCTGTATTTTGTATCTATTTCTCTGATTGCAGGTCTCTAACGAATTCGTCTGACGAATTCGTCAGATCTCAGACGATCCTGTCAGATAGGAGACGATTCTATCAAATTCCAGACGATCTTGACTGCTTCAAAAATCAGAACCTCCATCAGACATCCGAAACTAGGTATGGATCTCTTCACTTAATTATTCTCTGTGTTTTCTGTTTAAATCTATTTTTTTGTCTTCATTTAATTTGCATTTTCATAATAGAACAACTTAGATTCATCTGGCCAAACCTAGGACTTGGATGTTTAAAGCTAAAATTGAACACATCAAACACATTCCCAACCTAGGCATGGAAACCGCCACTAAACGTTTCTTGGTGAACCCCACCATCCGTCGAAAAATCACCTTAATACCCCTCCCCCGAGAGGCGGGACCTTCAAAGGGCCTCTCAGTCCGAGGTATTGTCCCATCCTTTTCCCATCCTCCTTCCGGGCACGGATCCTTTAGCCTGAAGGTAAGGATGCAAAAAATTTGGAACGATACAACAGTCATCCATGGTGCAGATGATCCTACTGAAGATGTAGGTGAGGCAGGCTGAGGTGCCTCCTCGACTTTGTCTTGGGTTCCTTGATCTCCATAGTAGTAGGAACCTCCTTGGTGATTGGTGTGGGCTCATGCTCCTATTTCTTGCAAATTATTGCCTTCAACTTCTTGTCATCCTAATGCATGACTGATGTCGATGGTTTCAAGGAAGTGGTAGTGGTGTGCTCTGACCTGTGTGACATAGATGGTGTTGGTTGAGCATGTACTACTAGTTTACCTCCTGGATTCTTTATCGACAATGACAGTCGAACATCCAGGTGTGTTGACAAGAGTATGAAACCCCCAGGAAAATCTACTAGGTTCACAAACTTAAATGGTTCTTCATAATATGCCATTATGTGAACCTGTCCCTCATGAATATATTTCACACACTGATGCAATATCGAGGGAATGCAACGTGTTTCACAAATCCAAGGCCTATCTAGTAATATGTTGTACTGCATGGCCCCTTCTATCACATGACACATTATAGAGATGGTCTTCAAGCCTACCTACATGGGTATGATAATTGTGCCAATAGTTGAACATAGTGTGTCGTTAAACACTCTCAATGTTAATATAGTGGGCAAAATGTGTGATTTAGGTAGCTTCAAATGACTCAGCACCTTGATCATTATTATGTTGATCGATGAGTTGGTATCGATCAAAACCCTTTTAAATGGCATGTGATTAACACATGTGATTATGTGCAATGACAGGTCAGTCATAGTTGTAGAAACCATCCTTATCTCATGATCATAAAATTGGATCATCGATTCCTAACACTGTTGTACATGTCCCACAAAATTAGTAAATGTCTGTGCATCCTAGGACTGTACTTCAATGGACCTCAAAATGTCCATAGGAGTCTCCTTATGCCTTGGGGATTACTGTATTAGCTCATATATTGACAACTTCATAGGAGTTATCTACAGGTTTTGGACTAACTTGCTCCTGATGGTCACCACCAATCTTGTTGGTGGGCTTGGATTATTCTGCATCAATCGCTAATTTGGTGTGGCTTGTATTTGAATGGGAGCACAAGGTTGATTTTGTTGTTCATATAACTCATGCCTAGTGACAATGTTCACCATACCTACTAACCTTGATGTCATGGCCTTTCATTCAATGAAAAATTCAAAATAGATCTTCTTGGTACCCCTTTGGTTTGGGTTGATTGGTGTCTATCATCTTGATTTTGGGTAGTATAATTGCCTTGGCCTCGCACAGTTGATAGAAAATCAATGTCAGCAATTTCGTCAATGGTGTGAACTAGCAACGTGGGCGTTGTTCTTTTTTCTTGCAAATTTTATATTGTGCAGGGGAGGTTGCACCTGATAATTCAGTTTGTGTTGCCCCTTGTTCTTCCTTTGAAGATTCAGCACCACTTTATTCACATGGGCCTGCTTGCCCTATTATTTTGTGGCACTCTTATTTTTTCTCTCTCTCCTGTTCTTGAGCTTCAAGTTGCCTTCCTGCAACTTGATGTCCTCAATCACTTTGGCTTGTGCCAAAGCCTCTTCGAATGTAGGATAATGTTGGAGCTACAGCAGTAACAATATGTGCTTGGTACAACTATTTATAAACATTCAGGTTAACTCTATGGTAGGAATAGGGAATGGAAATTTCACCATTAGTCTCCTCAATATTTTTCTGTATTGCTTTATTGGCTCGTCATCACGCTAAGCTAGCATAGCCAAATCAAAAATATTGGCCTATTTCTTGATGCCAAAGAAATAGCGTTCAAGAAAGGCATCATCTAATTGCTCAAAATTGGTTATGCTATGTTTCTTTAGTTGATTGAACCACTCTCGGGCCAAACAAAAAAGTGTTGTGATGAACGTGCACAACAACAATGCATCATTGCTTGCTATCTGAAAACAAGCATCCAGAAAGCTCATGACATGTTCCTATGCATATTCATAACCCTTAAACTTGTCCAACCTAGGCATATCAAAATGCTTAGGGTAAGCTAGAGTAGGCACCGAAGGATCCAAAGGTTCATTATGTATTTTCCTTAATGTCAGCTTTTGAATAGTCACACCTTGTCTTTCGATGTCTTTGATCTTCTTGGCTAAGGCCTTGTAGGCCTTTGAAGATAGAAATTCCTCCTTCCTTAGTTGACATGGAGGTGGATTAGGAGGTACTATCTTCCTTGTACAATATGGAGGGCGTTGCTCTTCCTCCCCCTCAACTTGGGAGCTCTTAGGATACTTTTGCTCATATCTGTCTCCTTCTTCTTCTTCATGCTACCTCTACCTATGATTATTGAGTGATGGTAGTTGTTACCTCTATTCAGCACTAGCATGAGTACAAGTGTCTCTTTGCTCTTGATGCATATCAGCTTGAGACAAAGCCTTCCTATATACACACTCTCTATGCTCATCATAAGGATATAGAACCACCCTAGCTAACCTATCCTCCTACTCCCTAACCTATCCTCCTACTCCACCTGCTCCTTTTGGGTAAGGATACACTCTTCATGCATGTGCTACTCATATAGCCTCTATCTAATGAGCCTCTATGCTTGAATATTATCATCTTCAATGCATTGCCTCTCTAGGCAAGCATCTTCCAATTGATCTTGGAGGAGTTGGTATTTTTGCTCTGATACCAGTCGATGTGATATATCAATATGATTGGCAATGGAAGACCTCTGGTATCCCTACTCTATACGAGCGACCTTGTAGGTTCTGTACCCATCGAATTGATGTGTTGTGCCTTTGCCTCTGTCTATGAAGATGGCATTGGAATCCTGTTGTGTCCTATACTATGAACCACCATGCACATATAGTGGGTGTGTGACATGAGGGTGCTTGGAAGCCTCTCCATGCTCTCTAGTAGTCCTAAAAACACTCACGCTATGCTCACTCGTGGAACTTATGGGTGGAGCAGAAGGCTTGTAGTCTAGCTACTCTAAAACACTACCTAGACCCTCTAGCTATCTAGACTACAATCGCTCATGCTACAGTGTGCCATTATCTCCCACCTTTGATATATCAATGGTGATCTTCCATGGTGGACCACGCATGGGAGTATGGTTAGACCTATGCTTAGTAGTGAGTCTGTATGCCTTCCCATGAATGGATGGATCTCTAGTCCTATACTCAAAAGGTGGAGGCATGGATCCTCTTATGGACTTAATACATAGGGTTACCAACCTGGTCCCTTGCACAATAAACTCTTTCGTTGATCCCGTGGATGCATGTGCAATGTGGTCTCGATTATGGATCTCAAGTGCAGCACCCTCATGCTGAGAGGATCCATGTTCTATCCTATGCCTAGAGGAGTGTACTAAGGCTCCTCTATCTAGGGTATGCTCTACAGGCTCCCCTCGTGTTGAGTTATCTCCTCTGATGCTTGTCAAACAATGTTCGATTCGCTCATGTGGTTGAGGAATTGACATGTGTTGCTATGAATTGGTTAGGGATTGGTCATCGGCATTAGCTTTAGATCTTTGCCAACCACCCCGTGTATCCACCATTATGTACCTAGCATCTAGATGTATCTTTTATTATTAAGTAAATAAGGTATACAATAATGATTATCTCGTATTAAATTTTGAAAATGGGTCCTAAATTGTTTTGTGTTTTCAATATTTGTTGTATCAGTGTAGAAACTCTTATCATGTTTTGCAAAACTTGTTGATTTTATACTTAGTTTAATGGCTTTCACTTGTATGCTCACAACTCGAAAACTTGGCTATGAACTCCAAGTCACGTAATCCAACCTATAATGTGTGGTAATTAAGCCCACACACAGTCAAGAAGCATAGGTCCTCCCAGATCCTCACCTATTTTCTCCTAGTCAGCATTATACCCTCCGAAGAGAATACATGCAAATTTTCTAGGGTATGAAAGGTTCTCGGATCCGGTATTGGTCTAGTATCCAAAAGGTTCATGGGATTTGGGCCAACGGATGGAAGTTACACCTACCGTCGTTGAACCTTACTAGTGGTTGGATGTCAAGCACAACTTACTAGCGTTTAAGTGCCAAGAGGTGTGTGTGGTTCCTTTTAATTTGCATGAAAGAGAAATACATAAGACAACATTCAAATGATTCTTCTCTATATGTAATGTAAGAAAAAAAGAATGTTTCACATTAAGAGAGTATGCATGATTAATTTCATATGATATTCAGACAAGCCTCAAGCAAGCAAAAAAAATACAAAAGACATCCTAGCACACTGGAGACTAGGGCGGACTGCACTCAGAGGTTCGATGTTCCTAGCAGTGCCTAGTAAAAACCTAAAAATGAAATACCTAAGGACTTATGCACATATTGCCAATTATGTTGTCTTTCCTAATTAGTCTAATTCATTTTGCATTATGGAATTTAACAGACAGTGAAAACAGATACAGAGAGTGATAGTGAGACCTACCTCAAGTCCTCATATGAATGAGCTTTATCCCTATGCTATTGGTTGTATCTGTTGGAAACCGCAGGTACGATTTGCAGTTATGATTGTGGCCCATGGGTTGAACCTGTAGTTCAATTGCTGGCCCACAAATGATAGCTATGTTTTGTACCTACAAGTCACAAAAACCAAGAACACACAGTTAGATTCTTGAATTGCAAAGTTCCATCGTGATTGCCTTTTGATCTAACCAAAAAGTGTGCACCCATCTACTATATTATATCATATTCAATAATTCAAAGCATAAAAATGATAATATTGCATAGATTCAACAAAATAGGTGTTTCTTGTATTAATAATTGCAAATAATATCGATTACAATCATGCCCCTCTTAGGGTCAACCAAATGATGATACAATTAATACAATGCCAAAGCCCTCAATAAGGTAGGCACACTAATGTTGATTTTCAACTAGTCATAAATTTCTCTAGGGTGGAGTTGCCCTCTTCTTCACATTGAGGAGGTAAATTGATGGTTGAATATCCTTTTAATATGTCCCCTATGATCAAGAAACAACATAAAAGTTTAAAAAATATAGGCAGTCTCTCATGATGAGGCCCTTTTAGAAAAAATGCATAAAGATACCATTAAGCATGTATAATCAAGAAAGCATGAAAAGCACTTCTAAACTATGTTAATTGGATCAATATTTATGGAATTGCATAAAGAAATATAACAATTACACTATGCATGGACCAATTATGTGAAATAAAGCATGAAAGTGCATAAAGAATCCATTAATGTCCTATTTAATGCTTAACACCAAGAAACTATTCTAACCTAATTCTATCGGTCAAAAATATTCTAAACTATAATTGAACCATGGAAATAGATAAACTAAGCTAACTAGCCAGACAAAAATGAAAAATATAAGGTGGTGATACCTCTACTACAAACCGTAGCTCTGGTGAGCGGTCTGCACTATAAATCGCAGCTCTGGTAAGCGGTATGCATTGGTGAGCGGGTTGCCCTCAATTTCAATGGCAGTGGGCTTGATCTCCTTATCCAAATTGATGTTTAATGGTCACCTTCGGTGTCCTCAGACTAATTTGGAGGTTTATTCACTGTGAAGGGCCTTCATTTACCTGAATATGTGCTTACTGGCTCTCCTAAGCTCCTAGGGCATCCATAATGCAATTCATCATGAATCTTGGCAAGTAGGTAGGGGATAAGTGCAATAGCTCTCTAATAGTTTACCCTAATTCTAAGGGGTACTTATAGGACTACCCAAGGGCTAGGGGTGGCTTCATGGAGAAGCCAAGATCAAGAAGAGGTGGTTAGGACAGTTGGATTGGAAGCTTTCATTCTCTAACCACCATCTTCTATATCAAATGGTTGTTCAAAATGATTTGGCTTGGATGAAGGCCAATTGAACTTTAGTTTAGACTGCAGGTTACAACTACGGTCTAGACTGTAAACCGTAGGTCTCAACCATGGTTCAGTCTATAAACCGTAGGTCTAGGCTATGTTTCAGACTGATTAGGCCAAGGAGCCTAAATTGAGTGGTTAGAACCACTGCTCTATATTGGAGTCTGTCTAATATCCTCCATATGGTCTTGTAGCATGTCCATATGAGTAGTCACCCTTGACATGATGCATTTTAGGTGTCTACACAATGATAAATCATTGGTCCCAAAATTGTAGCAAATTAGGCTTAGACTTAGTGAGGATATTTTCATATTCTCACTTTTTGAAGCATCTCTTCATTCACCTAGTGCTAGAACAAACACTAGAAGAATTTTTTGCTAAATATATTACATTGAGGTTCCAATGAAAACCTCGTTCTACTTACTTTCTACAAGTATGAAACTACATTCACCTAGTTACTCCACCCTGAATGAAGAACCTATAAATAGCTAGATGAAGAGCATATGATTGGGTTTTTGCGCCTTCAAAATTTGACAAGAGTTTTTACCACCACTTGTAGCCATTCCATGAAGAAGGATAAATGCATTCCATGATATGACTACTCCACTATCGCCCTCCAAAATATTCACTGCCTAGAATGATAGAGGTTCATTGGCACCACTAGCATCAAATGAAGTATGATATGAGATACCCCAATTTGCTCTAAATTCTCTCATCTATTTCACTAGGGAAGATATCACTACCCCCATTGAGCATCTTAACCATGTGGCAAGTGTACAATACATAACATATTGGAGAAAAACATGGCTCTAATATTGTTGGAAACCTCTTTTAGAGGAAAAGCCTAGGAATGGTACATCACACCCTAGTCTAGTTTGACAACTTGTTGGGACCAAGTTGGCAATATTTTTATAGAGATATTCAGAGAAAAAATTAGATGGGTTATCAATCCTATATCAATTAGCAAAATTAAAAGTGCTGCCATGGAGGCAGTAGAAGATTTCAATCTTATATTTCATAAATCTTGGTATAGAATACTCAAGGAGATGCACCCCCCACCAGGTATGGCACTCATATATTATTTGAAAGCCTTGGATTTTAAAATCTTTATGATGATTAAAGCCAAAGTAGGAAACTCCCTATCACTATGTATTATCCATTCAAGCTAAGCATGATTTGATTTATATTGGAAGGTTGGATCCTAGGCCCCCTATGTCTATATACCCTAACATGCAATCCCAATTATGGTTGTTCATCTAATGACCTCTCAGTCAGCCTAAAGTTTTTTATTTGTACAAACTCCAACCCCCATCAACTCCTAGTGACCCTAAAAATGATTCATCCCATAATTTGCTTACATTGATAGCTAATGAAATGTTAACTATGATAAGATAACAAAAAGCCCAAAGATACCCCTATCAATTCTAAACCTCCCTTTCCATAATGGAACCAGGGTTATAGAGCCTCATCCAATGGGTATCCTAGGCCTTGATTCCAAGGTAATTGGGAAAATGGTCAATCTCAAGCTCAAAATTAGCAAATAGTTCCAAGGGTCACCTATTTATATATAAAAATCCCTAGTCATGCTAGGGAAATAACCCCTATATAGAACAATTATGTGGATTATACCTAATGGAATTTCCCACCTTTAAAATGCTTTCGTAGCCAAAGAAACATAGGAGAGACACCCTAGATTTTGGCCACTAAAATAATAGATATGATGCCATCCCAAGCATCCACTTCATACTCAAGAGTTGGAAGTTAGATGCCAAAATATATATCCATTCCTTCCATCTAAGAGCTTGATTATGCTTCTCAAGAGAAAATCTTGGCAACATGGGATGAAAAATTAATGGCCAAAATACCTTAGGTTAGATCAGATTATCTAATGAGTTCTAAGAAGTAGACAATGGAGGAAAGAGATATAAGCAATCCACCAACCCCTAGCAGTTAGCACAAACTAGAGTGGCAGTTTCCAACTATAATAACTCAATGGTTAAGGGCTCTTGTGCCTCTACTATCTCCCAATAACGTGACTCAAAGGTTGTAGGAAGCTAGGCTAAAATAGCCAAATATGGCTCAAGACTATGAGCACTATGTTTCTAAAAGTTCCAATATTTAACAAACTGAGCACCTTAGTGATCCCAAGTCAACAATCATCACCACAAAAAATAAATAAGAATACCTAGTTGGTTGAAGAAAGATAATGTTTTGATTTGCAGATGGAAATGTCTTTAGGATATTTTAGCATAGTGGATCACTTTAAGAAATCCACTACATTGATCCCAATTTGGGAAATACAAGTCACTCTAGGACAAAAGAAACATTTGATAAGAACTCTTGAAGAAGAAGAAAGAAAATAGAGACAACAACAAACTGATGTTATCTTGCAATTTCTAGCCTATGAACAAAGTAGATCAAAGCCACCCTATTTTATCTATCACTCATATATAGAGATAAAATAATTCACAATTGTATAATGGATTTAGGGGCAAGTATAATATTCATGCCTAAAAACATTATGGACATGTTGGAAATTAAGTATTAGCTTATTAATAATAAAGTGGTATAATTGGATGATAATCTAATCCAAGTCTTGGGTAAGGTTATGAAACTACCTCTAACTCTAAAAACTTGATGAATTGTTACCATGACATAGGATATTTGCATAATTGATCTCCCAACCTCATTCAACTTTTAATTATCAAGAGATCTTATCACTAAAAAGGGAGGGTATATATGCCTATACTGGTCCACCATGATACTTAGGACCCAATACGGGACCAAGTTTGAACTTCAATCATAACCACCCTTCCTCCACCACATATAACACATGCTAGCATTAGGATTAAATTCTAGCTAAATTTTGATGACGAAAGAAGAGCAACCTGAGTCTTCAGTTGACAAAGTGCACTTGTTCATCTCTAATGAACAAATGGACCAATGGGCAACAAAAATTTTAGATCCAAATTCCTCAAAAGTATATGAATGAATAGGCATGGTATAGAAGCAATTGAATATGATACTAGGTCCTTGAGGAAGGGTTCATGTATTATGTGTGTGTGTGTGTGTGTGTGTGTGTGTGTGTGTGTGTGTGTGTGTGTGTGTGTGTGTGTGTGTGTGTGTGTGTGTGTGTGTGTGTGTGTGTGTGTGTGTGTGGGTGTGTCTATTTTCTAATAAATTTTGACGTAGGATACCCTATGGAAAAAATAAAAGAAGTTGTTGAACCATCAATGAAGATAATATTAGGGATAGTCTAAAATAGATAAGCATTCAAATCAATCAAGGCAACAAATATTCATTAGCTTAAAATCGATGGGAAAGGAAATATACACATCAAAATAAGATATGTTACATCATCAAAGCATTTCCTGAATTTAAAAAAAACAAGGACAATGAAAATAAATATGTAAAGGCTCAAAGGAAGTGGAATTAGTATGGAATACCACCTTATCACCAAGTGAAGGCTATAAAAGTAAGATTCCAACACCCTTTGTAGAGTGATATTTTAATGACTTTGTGTCCAATTAATAATGATCGTAAATTCAAATTTCATCTTCTCATGCAAGCAAAAGGTCTCCCTAAGAGTTTCCAAAGTTGTAGTGATAAATCATTACAACTTGGTTAGATTATACCCCAAATATGGTGCAAGGGCTAAAGCAGAGACAAGGGGGACATGATCATCACCAACTTCCAAAAATTCCATGTCAAATATCACCAAATAGATATCTCCAAAGGGTAATTATGGGTGTAAAAGCCCTCACACTATGTGGACAATATAATCACTAGACCATTGCAAGGTGATGTCCCTCGATGATTTAATCTTAACTCTTTTACTGATATCTAAAATTAAATTCTGCCATGATAGTATATAATAAGACTTTTTGGTGATAACTAAAAAATGCCCATCAATGGCAAAAATCCAACCCAAATGGTAATGGATAAAACTATTAAAATTGATTCTCACTGATATCCATTTGGGACCATGGCTTTGGGTCCCTCATGCCTCATCTCTCCACTAGAATCTTAGAGTAAAATTTGAAGGAAGGGAATGGCCAAAGTAAAATCAACAACTGGGGAAGAAAGCAATAACTTGAAAGAGGCTCGACATTAAGAGATCTTGAAAGAGGCTCGACATCTATTTCCCCACATCCAACACCAATCACTCATCCAATAGGTGGAGCAAGTCAAGATGATATTAGAGTTGTTTACATAGAAATATACTAATAATATTTGCATAAACTAGATGTCATCATCTATAGTTGGCACCACATAGGATTCCAAAATATCTTACCTTAAAAGAGTTAGAAGAAAATATCTGACCAACATGCAAAGAGTTGGTATGAAATTGGAAGAAAGCAACATAATAAATAGGGATGATCGCGAGTTTTGAATAAGAATTAGGGCAGAGGAAGAAAGTTCGACAAAATAAATTGTCAAAAATCATAATTTCTTGGAGAAAATGGGTAGGCAAAAGTCTCAATAACGTGAATAAAGCTTCTAAAGAAAAGTTTCAAAAAATTAGGCTACGACGAGGACAAACAAGTGCATCGACACCAAGGGGAGTTAGGTATAAATAATAGCATATGGATTTTCAAAAGAAGTAAATGAGGCAAGATAGTGTGCCATTTGAAGAAAATATAGGTTATCTACCAAGAACTATTTGGCTCAGTAAGTCAAAAAAGAGTAGGTGAGCTATTAAAGACAAAGGAATGGGGCCTATAGTCATGTCATTTATAGACTAATAGAAATAATGGTCAAATACACCTCATTCAATATTCAAAATCCCTATCATATTTTGGCTTTTCAAAATAGAGAGAGTGCCCTCTCTATTTTGAAAAGGAAGAAAAACCTAAATTATAGAGAGGATATCAGAGCACTCACCTCATTTAGTTGTTAATATGTGAACCCCTTATAAGGAATCAACCAAGGGAAGAAGGAAGACTATAATAAATGCATCTCCTATAGATTCATGTGGCTCAACACTTCTAATAATGGGTTTTGAGGGTTGAGAACCTTATGAAATGCCCAAACAAAATGGTAAAAAGTTTCGAGTAGTATATTGAACCTACAATGACCCTTTAGGAGGAGAGTTTTTATGCCCACCCTAGAAATCCACCCTTCTATTTCTTTAGGGGACTTTTTTGATACATATAGAGAGCTAAGAAATTTAAATCTTGTAAATTTTTTAGGGAAAACTCCTTATTGTAATTTATAAATAGTAGTAGTTTAGACTATGCCAAGGATTGACAAGTTTGCATTTGTATCCTATTGTAAGTTTTCCTTTCATTTATTTTTCTAATATTAGTTAACTCCTTATCCACTTGTGGGTAAATTTCAAACCCTCACTTTTGGCACAATATTTGTAAGAATTTGCTTGCATGTATATATATATACAAAATCCTACATCATTTTTTAGTTTAGCCATCTCCCTGTAGACTCGTTTCTATGTGTATGTGTGTACCTATAATATTTTACTTATTGTATGTGTGTGTGTGGGACCTATGTCTATTTTTGAACTAGCTATTTATGGCTCTCCTATAGGACCCACCTCTTTATGCATACCTATGTTGATGAATATCATCTATATTGTGTCAAGTAGAGGAAGCATTCACCACTGACACATATCATTCATGCATATTTATGTAGGAAGATCTTAGTGGATCTTTTGGTGCATCACCACCTATTTTTTTTAATTTCCCTTGCATCCTTTTTCCTTGTAGATTTTAAAGTTCACCTAAAATATCACATCTTAAAAAGGATCTAGCCTTGTAAAAAAATATTAGATACCATTTATAGAGTTGAACCCCACACTCTTGGTCGTGGCCCTATTGTGTCGCTCTATATGAGGTGCAATTGCCCAATAGGGACAATCAGATACAACAACTACCATATTAGCTAATCAATAAGGAAATTTTGAAGAATATTTATGATACTCTAGGGCCATCTAGGAGGGTCCAACCATTGCGGAGAAAAAGCATATTGTGTATACTTGAAAACATATTATCATACATATTTTAAAATATTTTCCAAAGTCTATTAATATTAAATATAAATAAAGAGAATAGCATCCATAAGGGGATTATTAAAATATTGTACTTTGACATCACAAAATTTTTTAAACAAGACAAATATAAAGGAATTACAAACTAAAGATAACCAAAAAAGAGATACCAAAATGTGGTTCATATGGATCATATCCTAAATTTTTAATACCAACAAGTCATAATAAAAGCCCCTTAGCCCAATCGAATTACAATGTCTATTTTTATAGTAATAATTAAGTTATAGGATCTCATCAAATAGTAGAAAATCTTCTAATAAAAATAAAATTAGTCTAATCAAGTGGCATTAGCTTAACTGGTTAGATTCCTCAATATTTGAGGAGATCAAGGTTCAAATATTGCCAAGTGATACATGGATAATATCCAAGCTTTTTTGTAATACCACTATGTGATGATGATGTAATACAGGTGGGCCCATTTCAATCCCATATAACCAATTGAAAAAAAAAATAGTCTAAAGGTTATCCCTTCTACTTAGGGTTCTCAAGGATTCATTATAGAGAAAGCAATATGGAAAACATGTACCACACTTACATGTATTTAGGGAAGTGAAAATTTATGTACTATGGATACTACCCCTTTCACTTTAGGGTCTCTAAGGTAGTGTAAAAATATGTTATTTATAAGGTTATGCATTGCACTTTAGGTCCTCTAGGTGAATATAATTCTATAGATGATAAGTTAAAATATAAACAATATGAAAAAATGGACGAACAAAAATGAGGATGCAAGCATTAGAAACAAAAAAAAATGGGAAGAATCTAAACATAGAACAAAAGTACAAAAATAAATATCATAATTTCTAGCAAGAAATGGGACAAATAAAGTCATGATAAAGTTTGTAATTTAGAATATTCAAGTATGAATATAGCTCTAGAAAAAATGTTATAAAAGAATTAATATATTTTTATAGCTCTTAATTTATTTTAATATAGAAAGAAAAAATAGGTAGTTAGGAATGTAAGAAAGAATTTAGAATTAATTGTAAGATGTAAAATCATTAAATATTTTTATTGTGGGATCTTCATAAGATTTTGCAACAATATGAGAATAAAAATAGGATGGAAATTTGATAGAAGTAAGAAATAAATATATTTTTAGTCTTTTTGTAGGAAAGAAGAACACATGAAAAATGGATTTATAAATGTATATGCTCTAAATATAATCACTCTTTAAGATTAATATTGGAAGAACCTTAATTTATTCATGTCAAACTAAAAATGATGAATTATAATTTTTTAGATTCTTAGAGGGAAATTCAACATAGTTCTATCTCCTTTAGAAAAGAAGGGTAAAACTCTTGATTTGTCTAGATCAATGGATGATTTTAATTCTTTTCTAAATTTAAATGGACTTTAGGATATTCTTCCTTCATTTTTTTAATCTACATATGATAGTATGTGTATTGGGAAATCTTATGTGGTAGAAAGATTAGATAGTTTTTTATATCAAAAAGTTGGCTACAAAAAGGTGAACAATTTCTTTATACATTATATTAAGTAATATTAGATTATAAACTAATTATTTTGATCTTTGTTTTTCTCAAAAGTGGTCCAAGTTCATTTTATTTTCATCCTATCTAGCTTCAAGACCTTGTTGTCTTAAAAATGTTTGAATGATCAAATATGTATGAATTTTTTCAAAGATAAAATATCAAAGAGATAGAAGAATATCTAGAAGGTTAAACTATTTATAAACATGTTTAAAACAAAGGAGAAAATTAAATACAAGACCAATGGTTTACAAAATATAGTGAAAATCAATAGAGTGGACAAAGATGCTTATTTACAAGAAAAAAATCACTTTTATTATCTTAACATACTATGAAAGGAAGATTCATATTGGTCCAAAAAATCCAAGGAGAGATGGCTAAATAAAGGTGATATAAATACCATTTTTCATCCTAATACTAAAATAATTTTGTTCTTCCATTGAATAAAAAATGTTTTAACCCTAGATGAAAATTTATTGAAATGAAGAAGAGATCAAGGAAGCAATCAATTATTTTAAGTATACTCTATTTAAATTTGGATAGAATATGGAAGCTCAAATGAACTTTTATAAAGTATTCCACAAGTTATCATATAAAGATAAAATCAAAGTTTGGTGAAATTTTTTTTAACGAAGGATCTATAGGAGGTGATTTTCTATTCCACCTGGATACCAAAGAAATTAGGTGTACTTGTAAAATTGGATACCAAAAAAGCATACGATATGATTTCCTAGGGTTTTCTATACTAATATTCCTAGAAATTTTGGTTTTCATCAAGGTTCATATACATAGATTTACAACACTACAAAATATTCTATTTTGAGAGGCTTGAGGTGTAGACCAATTGGTTTGGTGAAACCTTGTAAGGATGACGGACGTCCAAGGTTCAAATATCAGGCCTCGTCATACTGAATGCTTGTCTATATTACTAGTGCTTTCAATGATGTAAAAGGTTTAAAATGATGTGGCATGGTGGTTATAAGGGTAAATAGTGTGGATAACCATGGAGGCTACCAATTCCACCATGTTAAAAAAATAATATTCTATTTTGATCAATGGATCTTCCACTTTATAATTTGAATCGTCTTTTGGTATATGCTAGGGTGACCCATTATCTCCTTATCTGTTAATTATTCTTTCTAAGTATTTGGGAAGATTTTTCTAAAAGGTAAGAGTATAATGCAAAATAAAATATATTCATGTTTCTAACAATGATCCTTTTGAATCTTATTTCCAATTTTTTTTATGAAACTTTTCTTCTAGGTCATCCTTCAAATAGTGAGGCAATGGAATTTAAATCAATACCATCATACAATGAGAAAGATATTGGATATTTGGTTACTATGATAAATATACAAGATCATTTTATACATATTGCACTTGATTTAAAATAAATTATTGCAAATATTTTATAGTTTGAAATTGTAAAATTACCATGAACATATTTAGGTATTCTTGTTATGACAAAAGAAAAGATTTTTGGAAAGTAGTTTTGGAGAAAACAAAATATTGTTTGGATGGACATGGATAGAAAACTTCAAATTGTATAGGATACATTGCAATGTATTCCTACATATATTATTCCATTTTCAATATTTTTTTTATTAGATATAGAAGTGGTTTTTAAAGGGTCCTTGAACCTTTTACAATAGGAGAAGCCCTACAAAACTTGACCTAAGACTAATAATATAAGGACAAGAACAACTATAAAGTAATACAATTGGCCACCCATCACCAAGTGAACCAACTAGAACTTGATACAAGAAACAAAAATAGAACAACATTGGTGATCCCCCCAACCAACCAACACTCCCACATGGTTGCACCACAAAACCTTTCTTCATAAATAGTAAAAGTTTACAGAGCATCAAGAAGCATGCATCACTAAATCCAACTGAAGAAGGTCTTTGGGAAAATTATCTCTCTAAATAGATAGACCATTGAGGCTTATACCTAGGTTTTCATAAATTCAACATGGCAGTTTCCTCTCTAAAGATATGCTTTATATCCCTATCCTCTCTAGCTTGAATAATCTATCTAGATTCCATAAACGCAACCTCAATGTTCCAACCAAGGACTAAATCATATTTGACCAAGTTTATAATATTAAATGAGTCTCCTTTAATGCAAAATTTTTGGCACCCCATATTCTCCACAAGTAGGAGGTCTTGGTAAATGGATCTAGCCTCCGCAGCATGGAAAGTATAGATATTTAACAATTTGGCATACTCCAGTAGAAGCCCACCTCTAACATCCCTAAGCACCCCACCAGTGCCAACATTACTAGGATTATCCTTTGAAGCTCCATAAAATTTTATTTTAACCCAGCCCAGAGAAGGAGGTTCCCACCTCACAAGGGCCCTAGGATTAGACCAAGAAAACCAACAACCATATTCATCTGTTGAAATTCAATTTTTCTTTCAAGATAAGCCTCCTCAAATTTTTCCTCCTATAAATCTAGAGAGAACACATTCTCTAGGGTGGAAGCTAAGGCTCTAGTGTAAATAGAAATAGGATCTCTTTTGAAGTTTTTAAAAATTCTATTATTTCTCTCCTTCCACACCTACCTAAAAATATGCAACAAACAGAAGTTCCAAAAAAAAAATAGTTTTGGAGAGAAAAAAGGATATGCTTATTGAGCACAAATATCAACAAGAGAACTCGACACCATCCAAAGCAATTCCAAAATATTAAAAATATATTTAAGCACTTCCATAGAGAATGAGCATTGAAAGAATAGATGGCTTTTATATTCTTCCTTAGCACCATAGAGACAACATCTGTTCGACATCAACCAACCTATTTTTAAAGATTTTAGTGGTTAAAATATTATTCTAAGTTAATAACCAAAAAAACATATTCACCTTTGGCATTAGACCCTTAAGCTATTCTTTGAAATGTGGGACCCATAGAGGAGTCCTAATAGATAACATATTGTAGGTAGACTTGACTGAAAATGATCCATTATTTTTCCCTACCCAAAATATCCCATCCTCTTCATTTATCTATTTAATGACCTAAAACTTCAACTTATTAGCAATTAGAATCCAAGCTTCAGGTTCAACATTGTTGAGAATAGATCGATCTAATGATTTCCAAACCTTCAACCCATGGACCACCTTGATAAAGCCATCCACCTTAGACCCAAATACCAAATTGGTCCTAGGCTCCAAAAATGCTAGATTTGAAATCTATGCAAGGGGTTGGTCCATTAGCCAAATATATTTCCAGAAATCAATTTTGAGTCCATCTCCCAACCTCCACCCACAACCTTTGTAGACTAGCACCCTAGAATTTTACAAACACAACCAAAAAAATGAACCAAAAGTTGGTAAAGTATCAACAAGAAAAAAAATTCTCTTGCCTCAAGTATATGACCAACACAATGTTGACCTAACTAGTTTTAGTTTGATTTACCAACTTCCATCCCTATTTTGCAACTAGAGCCTTATTCATCTACTTGATGTTACAGAGACCTAATCCACCATCCTTTTTAGGTTTGCAAACTTGCTCCCAACCAACTAAGTGAATTTTTTTCTTCTCATCAGACCCAAACCAAAGAAATAACTTTTGAATATGTTCAATCTTTGATAAAATATTATTAGGAATTTTGAACATAGATAAGAAGAATTTTACAATGCTTTGAGTATTATACTTTACTAGGATAGCTTTTTTGGCTTAACTAAGGAGGTATCCTTTCCACTCAACCAATTTCCTCTACAATATTTCCACCACATGCTCCCAAAGCAAATACCGAATTGTACCTTTAAACAAAGGTATTCCAAGGTAAAGAGATGGGAGGGCAGCCACCTCACAATCCAAGATGTGAGCAATTATACTTTGCCTCACTAAGGGGTATTCAAAAAGAATATTTTGTTTTTTATATAATTTATCTTTTTCCTAGATATAATTTCAAATTCCCTCAAGATTTCTTTTAGCACCTTTAATTGAGGAACTGAAGCAAGGAGGGAAAGCAGAACATCATCTGCAAATTGGTGATGAGAAATAGGATCCACTAACATAGTTAAATTGATACCTTCCACAAAGGTTTCTAAATTAATAGTCCTACTTAGAGCTTCTACCACTAAGATATATAGGCAAGGGGACAAGGGGTCCCCTTGGTGAATACCTCTTAGACTTGAAAAATAACATTCTAGGGACCTATTTATTAAGATCAAAAACTTGAAAGAACAGATACAAGCACGGGCAAGTTTTATCCAACTTTGGAAACAAATAATTTTTCCCAAAACCTTTAATAAAAACTCCCACAAAACCCTATCATAAGCCTTATTCATGTCTAATTTGAGGAGGAGACCAACTCTACCACTTTTTTCATATAAATGAAGGATTTTATGGATAGTTATGATACTATCCAGGATTTGTTTCCCTGGCACGAATCCACTTTGAGCTAAATAAATCAAGGCTAGAAGAAAAAGTTTTAATCTTTTAACAAGGGATTTTATCAAAATTATATAAATAATGTTATATAATTTTATGGGTGTAAAGGTTCTAAATTCCTTTGCATCAATAGTCTTGGGAATCAGAGTTAAAAAGTAGAATTCACTCTAAATAGGATATGATTGGTGGTTTGGACCTCCCAAAGGGCATAAACAATATCCTTCCCAAAAATATGCCAATACTTATAGAAAAAGAGGGGGGAAACCATCAGGACCTAGAGCCTTCATTTCTTCCATTAAAAATATAGCATATTTGAATTTCTTATCAGTAAAGGAAGAGACAAGGGCTTGGTTTATATCAGTTGTGACAGGAACATTACCAAGCAACTTATTTTAGGCTTCCTCATTACAAACCTCTTCCACCCCAATGAGATTTCTAAAAAATTCCACAGCCATAGCTCTTATATCCTTAATGTGAGTAGCATTGGAAAAATTAGCTTTTCAAATTTCTCTAATCCTATTGGCACTTCTATGCTTCAAATCTATAATGTAAAAAACTTGGAATTTTTATCTCCCTCCTTTAGCGAAAGCACCCTAGACTTCTGTTTCCACAAAATTTTCTCCTTGGCAATAGTGTTATGAAATTCAACAAACACCTCCTTTTCTCTGTATCTGATCTCTTGATATTGATTTTTGAGTTCTATCTCAGATTTAATAGCTTTCAATTGACCTTTTAGGTCTTTCTTATTTTGCAAAATATTTCCAAAAACTCTTTTATTCCATTATTTAAGACCACTTTTAACATCTCTAAGCTTCACCACAATTTTGGAAAGGTCAAAGCTTTAGACCCTTATTGACCACTAGATTTTTTATTTTAGCTTCCAACTGAGGATGAAGGCACCACATTGCCTCAAACCTGAACAACCTGTGAAATCTAGTTTCTTCTTGATCCACTTCAAAACTTAGGGGGTTATAGTCAAATCCAATTCTGGGAAGAGAATAAAGATACAAATTCCCAAATAGTAGAAGGCACTCCTTAGAGATAAGAACCATGTCCAACCTAATTTGGTTGAGTCGGTTACCCAATGTCCCGTTGCTCCAATTATACACCCTTCAAATCAACATCTAATAGCTCATTGCCATTCACAAAATTTGCAAACTCTTCCATGCTTTTCAATATTGGGGAGTTCCCTCCTTTTTATCCAAAAAAATAAAGGGAAATTAAAATCCCTTGCTAAGTACCATGCTTCTTGAGCAAAAATCCTTCTCATGGAACTCAAATTTTACCACAATAGGTTTATACTAGGTCTAGGGTATGTTGCATACATGTTAGTCATAACCCACCTTTTATTACTTTCTCTGTTGCATAAGAGAATATTAATAATCCTATCTGAGGAAGAAATTATAGAGCCCTCAAACTTGTTTGTATCCCAGAGATAGGATTCCCCTAGAGGTACCATTCACTGGGATTGTAGAAAAATGGGCTTCTTTCTAAATCCTTCTTCTAACAGCTTCTATATCCTTACCATCCAACTTGGTTTCTTGCAAGAAAAATTTCAAGTAAAATTTATTTATGCAAGGAAGTGACCACCCATTGTTTATAAAGCCCTTTCAAGCCCCTAACATTTCAAAAGAGGCATTTCATTTATGGTATTTAGAATTATATTTCTTTCCCTCAAACACCCCATGGTTACTAGAGCAAGCAGATTCTAGATTTAGTTATCTTACTCCTACATCCTTTTCTTTTCAAGTTTGAGTAGAACTAGAGATCCATTTATAGTCTTAAACTCCATTTTCCTCTTCCTCATAAAATTTTTAGGGAGATTTCCTAACTTTTGCTCAACACCCACATCCACATTTCCCTTTATTTATCTCTAGGTTTTAGGACCTGAATAACCTTTCTCCAGATAGGTATTTGGGAAGCTAATCGAAGACCCTACCTCAGGGGTATCCAGCTAAATCACAGGCTCCTCAAGAGCTATAATAATTCGGTTAAACTCACTAGTTGTAACAACCTAATATATCTCATATGTTTGAAGGCTAAAATTTTTCTTGAATTATATTTAATTGGTTCACCCAATATTTAATAATTATGAGGTATAGACAACCACTTTTAGGTTAAGGTTGCTACAAATGGCCCCTCAAGTGGATGAGATTGGAAAAATCCCATAGATGGTGCTATTTAGTGTTTCCTTAATTCTCATCCTCTAACTTGGCATGAGGTCATAGAACCATGGCTTGGGGTTGTTCTCTAAGGCCCATAATACTTAGAGGAGGATGCTTTACCTCCCCTACCCTATCTTGGTTTTGTGAAGTAAGGTTTTTTAGCATATATGTCTAGTTCTTAGTTGTTATCCACTACTCTGGAGTCAACTAAGGCCATACCATTTCCTTGGCTCTAGACTTGGTCTCACTTGCCAAGTTATGAATAACAATGAGTTTTCCCATCCCAACTACCATGGATTTGTCTAGCTTCTTTTATCATGCTAGATTACTCCTATTCATAATTTTCTCAAGGAGCCATCATCGTACGACTTGCTCAATGAACTAGAGATACATATCATACCACCCTTCCTTACCTACTCATCTTGACCTAACTCATCGGGAATGGCCATTCTCAAATCACAATGTTTGCATACCTTGCAATGCATCGATATTTGGTTTTTGTCAATTGATCATACTTCCCAATTAAAAGAGTTTTTTTCAGGTATTAATAAGGCTTATTCTTATATGAGTCTATAAATATGTTTAATATGTCTTTAAAACTCGTTTTCCTTAAGGAAAATAAACATTTAAGCTTCCATTTAGAATTCAAATGGTAAAACAAAAAGATTCTAAATCCAATTTAGTCATTCAAATTTCCTAAAATTTAAAATATCCACATTATCTAAGCAAAATCAAATCATTATGAAAAGATAATTTTCCTATATCTCAAATAGAAAGAGTGCTAGTTGATCTTTTTATTACCCATATTTTTCAAATACAATAATTTCTAATCATTTTAAATCATTAAATTGCTCATTCACAATGAAAGGACAACACACAATTTCACTTAGGTTCAACAATGAAAATACTAAACCCTTCAATATTTCAAACTAGATATCAATCACATCTTTAGACATTCTCATATAATGTGTAATCATTGATAAAAGTGTTCCATCATTTGTATAAAATAACACATAAATTTTAAGGACCGTGTTATTTTGAATCCTCGCATTCAATCCACATATTATCCAAAATTGAATATTATTTTCATGTTAAAGAACTTTTTAAAATATTCATGTAAAGTACTCATTGTTTAAATTAAATAAAAAATACATAATATCAAGAGCACGATAGATCAAGGTCAAACATTTGTACCATGAGGTAGTTAAAATCTTAATTATTTTACAATGAAATTCTTTTAAAATAGGACCATATTTATAATTCTACGACTTATTTAAAAAATCATAAACAAGAATTTTAAAATCAATAAACACAATAGTTATAACACTCCTTTGCCAACTATGCTTACAATACCTTAAAATTTAGAGTCTTAAGTGCTTTGGACAACTCATTTATTGATGACCCAAAACCAAATAGCACAAGTTGTTAGAAAATATGAGACATTACCTAATTTGGATCGTGCCTCGGAGTAAGTTGGTTGTCTATTTTTCTTGAGGAACAAATGAGATCATAGTGGCCCTCAGATAAAGCGGATGAAATATTAAATAAGGGAATATAAGCATGATTTACAAAAAACATATTACCCTATCTAATGATGAGGTTGATGTCCATTTCTTTAGGCAATAAGGACAATATCAATTTTTGAAACAATCCAAAATATATATTTTTAAAACAAACATGGTATGCTCGAATGTCTAACTTATAGGAAATCTTAAAACTAGATTCTAACATAGGCACTCAAATAATAAGTGTGTATATATATATATATTGTGTTATTTAAGAAATGTAAAATCATTTCTAAATGGTGTCTTATAATATTGTATTAAAGTTATCTTCTACGTAATTACTCTAAGAACACAACGACACAGTTTTCCTACTAGTTCACACAATAATAGGATATTATACAATGGATTTTACAAATCATCCCAAGGCACCATTCACCCACCAATTCATAGCATCACAAGAGAACCTACTAGATAGACTGTTATGATAATGAAGATATAAAAATTGAGATCTAGTTCAGGAAGGCATTACTGATGGTTATTCTAGATTCATCCCCTAGTCAAACCCAAAAATATTCAGGGAGAGAATTCCTCTCCTTTAACTTGCACATGTATACAAATATATATATATATATATATATATATATATATATATATTTTTTTTTTTCTAGCCCTTACACAGAAGGTTTGTGAATACAAAAGGGACTTTAGTTTATTAAAATTTAAATAAAAGGAGTGTACAATCAGAAATAACCCAACAATAATTAATATGTAGACATAAATAATACAAGCTACTATATCATACAACTTTAGTAGCTGAGGATTATACTACTATATAAAATAATAATAACGATCTTCCAAACAAAATTATACAAATGAGCATCTCCTGATTTAACATAAGGAAAGTAAAGTTAGGAAGAAAAAGTCATTGAGAACCAGTTAACTTGGTATCGTGACAATCACAATCTCCCTTGAGATCTCTTGACAGCGTCTATCCTACTTCCCAAACTCTTTTTTTATTTTTTCCTCTCCCCACTCACCTTTTATCTATCTATTTATAAAGTACAAGGAAATTTGAATCTCAACAATTGGTTAAGCATGCATTCGACCAATTCTTCCTTCTAACATCTTGTCAGGTGGTAGTCTAATGTTATTGAAAAAACCAACTTAAGCGAAAGGGGGTTTAATATTTATTATTTCATTATTTTATTTATTAATCAATTTATATATTTTTTTATTCTTATTATTATTATATAATGCCAAGAAATTAAATGTAAGAATACAAATATTACTAGAATGTAATTTAAATATAATATATATATATATATATATATATATATATATATATATATTACCTCCAATATTTTTTCCTATACAGGCAATTTGATGGCAATAAATGCAGTCATCTACTTGTTAAGAATAGCTCCCATGCTTTGTGGCACTTTCCTTTCCATTGGAGGATTTTAAAATGCAAGCAACCTTTCATATGCAAACATATATTTTTTATGAATCTACATGAATGCATCCATAAGGGCTTCCATGTACCCTTAAGTCACTAATGAATGTTTCACTACAATGGCTATTTTTCCCTTCTGGCCAATAGTGAATATTTCACCACGGGTGAAAGTTTTTTGACCCACCATCATTTCTCGTTTTTGTTTTAATTTCTCTCTTTTGGAGGATTTGTACCTATAACCACCAAATTCCATCAACAATACCATGCTCAAGAAATTGAAATCAAAATAATAATTATACGTAACAACAGAGTCCATTTCAAGGAGGTTCATAACAAGAGTAGAACCAATACAAAACACATCAAAGGAATTATGAAGAACAACCTTAGAAACAATGGTTTTAGAAATGATATCCAACTAACATACCTTAGTAACACCAAGCTTTAAGGTTATTTTCTCCTTAGATGCCTTATCAATTACCACCAATTTGTCTAGGGTTAATTTTGGAGGGTTATGAAATCTCCTCCACATAAGCCTTCAACTTCTAAACCTCATCTATTTGAGGTTGAGCTTCTCCTTATTTCACATTTGAGGAATTACCACCTAAATCCTTTGAATGGACTCAGCTTAAGTTCTCCTTTTGGATCTATTTTGTTCTTGTAGATCTCTTTTTCTTCTCTTCCTGTGCCTTGAGGGGACATTGGTTCACCTGGCGAACCAATTTTCCACAATGAGAGCACTAGGTCAACCTATTTTCATAAACAATGGATTGGTCCCAAGTACCTAGGAATGAGATAAGCTTGATAGAAGAGGTAAGATCTACCTCTAAATCTACCATAACACACATTCTTGTGTACACCATTCTTGATTTAGCTCTAGTTACCAAATCAATAAGAAGGAGATCCCCCACAACCTTGGCCACACCTCTCAACATATATTCATACCAAATATTTTAATGGAGGGTAGGGATATGAACCCACAGGGCACAAAGTTAACCCTTTGTGTATGAGGATTGAAATTAGGTTCTAGCTTCTACAAAAATAGACCTCTTTTACCATAGAACCAGGGGCCTCCCCCTAGGATACATTTTGCATCTTTCATGCAATTTAATATGACATAAGAAAATGATCTAGGGGCCACTAAAATTTCCATGGATCCTAGAGGTTTCCACTTCGTTAGCACCCATATTCAAATTGAATATAGGTCTAGCCTTACCCCTTAGAACTTCCCACAAGATCACAACCACCATCATCCATGGTGAACTTAACCAATTCACTCAGGATTCTAATGGAATTTCCTATAGGGGATATGTTGAAATTAGGTTTGAGAAGGTCTCCCTCATACCTCTAGACATCACTGCAGCATATAAAATATTGAGGCTTGAGTCTTTGGAAGAAAACTATGGGTCATTAGAACAAGACCTAACCTCTAGCTTATCATTTTATGGTCCATGGATTCCCAAAAGACTTGTGAATCCAGTATTAGGATCTCCTATAGACACTCCATCTGGTTGATCTATAATTGCCACATTCAAATCCAAGCTAGCTACCACCCCCACATATTTCTAAGGAGGAACACATAAAAAGTGTCATGGATTTTTGACAAGTTGGATGGAAGGGCAAGTTTATAGGTGAAAGGGATAATCTTGTCTATAATCTAAAAGGGGCTTACAAATCTGGGGTCTATCTTAGAATATTTAATGGAGCTCTTGTTAGATCTCACCCTTAAAAATACTGCCTCCCATAGATAATTTTCTCGGTAACCTCTTTAATCAGTATAACTCTTTTGTCGATCTAAGGCTTCTTTAAGTCTTTGGTTTATCTTATTTAGTTGTTCCTCCATATCCTTCATAATGTATGATCTAATCACTATTTGATTCTCTATATTATCCCAAGATAGAGGAGTTTTACACCATCTCCCATACAAGGCCTCAAATAGAGCCATTCCTAGAGAAGCATGATGGATATTATTATAAGTAAATTCAACCAAATAGAGATAGTCTTCCCATTTGGTTTTATGGTCCATACAATACATGCATAGCATATCTTCAAGGACCTGATTAATTTTTTTAGTTTGACCATATTTTTTTAGATGGTATGCAAAACTATTATTTAATTTTTTACCCAAGTCTTGGTGCAATGCTTGCAAAATCTCTTATGTGAATCTAGAATTTCTATCAGATATAATAATCTCAATAAATCCATACAATCAAATTGCTTCTCTAGAAAATTTACAATAGTAGGTGTATCATCTTTGATATTTCTAGGTATAAAATGTGCAACTTTGGTCAATTTTTCAACCACCACAAGTATAGCATCATGTTGAAGTCTAGTTTTTTATAGACTAACAACAAAATCCATGGAAATGACTAACCATTTTTGGGATGGGATACCCTGTGGGTACAACCTTCCTATTGGGTGCAAATTTTCAACCTTTACCTTTTGACATTCCAGACACCTAGCCACAAAATTATTGATATCCCTCTTCATTCCTAGCCAATTAAAGGTCTTCTTTAAATTCTCTCGCATTTTGTCCTACCTGGGTGTGCGAAGTATGGAGTATAATGAGCCTCTTTTAGAATAGCATCACTTAATCCACCTACATTTGGGATAACCGACCTATATTTTAAATATAAGAGACCATCCTTGATTACAAAATCTTTGTCCTTGTCAGGTTCAAACTCAACCCATGCTCGACATTTATTACAGTAATTATGCCTCTATTGATGCTTTTTGACATTGATCAATTAATTCATAAGATGCCCTCTTCTACTCAAGGCATCTGCTATATTTTTTCTTTACTTTTAATGTATTCAATACCAAAATTATATTCTACTAAGTATTCCATCCATCGGTGTTGCCTTGCATTTAGCAAAGGTTATGTAAAGATGTATCTTAGACTTTGGTGATCTATATTTAGTTCAAAGGGCTTTCCTAGTAAATAATACCTCTAAATTTTGAGTGCATGTACAACAACTACCAATTCCAAGTCATGAGTAGCATAATTCATCTCATGCTCTTTAAGCTTTCATGATTCATAGGCAATGACTGTCTCATCTTGTATTAGGACTCCCCTTCAATAGAACCATCAATACAAACCATAATTTTCTTAAAGGGTTAGGTATCTTGAGTATCAGAGCAATCATTAATTTTTCCTTTAGAATATTGAATGCTTCCTTGTGTTGGTTTATTAATTTGGATACCTTCCCTTTTCTTTGTAGGTTTGTGATAGGATGGGTAATTTTTGAACAATTCGTTACAAACCACATGTAATAACATACCATATCTATAAAACTACATATTTCAATTATGTTGGTGGATGTAAGGCTAATTAATGATAGTTTCAATTTCTTAGGATCTACAGTGATACCATCAGTAGAGTTAATATACCCAAAATATTGCACCTTAGGGGTATAAAACTCACATTTTGATCATTTTCCATACATTTGATTTCTCTTGAGTACCTCAAGTACAATCCTCATATGTTGATCGTGTTCTTCTTTAGTCTGGGAATAAATCAATATATCATCTAGAAATATAAGTACAAAATGATCTAAATATTCCCAAAAAATAATATTCATGAGGTTCATGAAGGCAGTTGGGGTATTTGTGAATCCAAAAAGCAAGACTGTGAATTCATAATGTCCATACCTTGTTCTAAATGCAGTTTTATAAGTATATTCTTCACAAATCCTCAACTAGTGATAAGCTGATCTGAGGTCAATTTTTGAGAAAATGGTGGCTCCTTTTAACTGGTCAAATAGATCACCAATCCTAGGTAAGGAATATCTATTTTTTATAGTGATTTTATTGAGCATTCGATCATCGATACATGATTTTAAGGATCCATCCTTCTTTTTTACAAATAAGACAGGGGTACCCCATGGTGATACACTAGGTTTAGTTAGTCCCTTTTCTAACAAGTCTTGAAGTTGTATTTTTAGCTCCTATAGCTCAATTAGGGATATCTAGTACAGTGATCTAGTGATAGGTACAACCCCAAGTAAAATTTCTATAGCGAAGTCAAATTCTTGTTGTGGTGGAAGACCTGGTAGATCTTCGAGGAATACATACCCAAATTCATTTAATATAAGGTATTTTTAGAATAGTTTTGAGTTAGTTGTAGTTTCCTCCTTATTCATCTTGACTACAAATATTGTCCCACCCCTTTTAATTACCTTTCTAACTTGTAAGACAAATAAAAAATGTGTTCTAAAAGAGTTGCGACCATAATGGACCCTAATCTATTGATTGAATTCACTAGTGAATTCTAACCATATTTTTTCAAAGTTAAAAAGTGCTTTATGAGCTTTCAGTCAATCCATCCCAAGTATAATATCAAAGGCATTTAAGGGAGATACATAACAATGCCAATTGGTATTTTCTTGAGGTAAGGTAATGTGGGAGTCAAATAGATATTGGTTGATAGAATAAGTTTTCTCGAACCCATATTCTACCTTCCACCCATTTACAAAAAATCCAAGCCTTTTTTATATATCCTTGATTATATTAGTGGAAATAAAACTATTTGTTGCACCACTACCAATCAAAATATTCACATTCTTATTAAAAAATTTACCCTTTAAAATAAAATGCATAGCCTACCCATCTAGGGTGGAATTACCTATTGCTACGTATATGCGATGGGATTGATCTTTTTAGGCTTTTCAATGATTATCTCTTTGCGGGCACTTATTTATAAAATGGAGGCCACCACAAACATAACATCCTACTATTGGTGCCTTATTATCTCTTTTTCTATATTTGATCTTATTATGTGTTGTTGTTTCTTTGATTATTCTTTGGAAAGATGGTCTTTGGTCATTTTTTACTAATTTACCTTTTATATCCCTCCTAAACTTGTTGCCATAGAATCTATTCTTATTTTTGTTTTCAGTCCTAAACTTTTCCCCTTCTTTAGTTCTTTTATTGTGTTCATTATCCCCTCTTTTTCCTTTTCAAATAGCTTCTAATATTTAAAATATGTCTTTTTTGTCTTCTGATTGGTTTCTTCCAATAAAGTCAAATCATATACTTTTTGCAAATTATCAATAATGAATAGATTAATTATTATTCTGATTTTAGAATATGGACTCCTAGGATAAATTTTTGTACCTTTAATTGCTCATTATTCTCGTATTCAAGAACATATTTTAGGAGTTTAAAAAACTTCTAGCAATACCCAGTGTTGTAGGTGAGTTGGAGAGGAGAGGGAAATCCTCCAAGAGAGGTCCCAGATTCAAATCTCCACCCTACCAAAAATCTGAATTGGGTATCCAAAATCCAATTGATAATGTTGGTGCGGGCAGGGTCGGGTGTGACTCCTAGGTGACTTTGACGGTGTAGAACCCCCTGTTCATGGTCTCTCAGACCAAGGCGGACCCGCAAGGGGTTTTTTGCTTAAAAATTAAAACTTCTAGCAATAATTCTCAATGCATAAGAATGCATGTTGTAAGGCAGATAATTATTCGACCTTTTCTACATAAAAATGCTTGTTCAAAAATATTTTCTTTAACTCTTCTTGTCATGACCCTCCCAGGTGGACCTTTCAACATGGAAAACAATGTATTAATTGATGGTGCTTTAATACTTGATTTTGTGCAATTAAGAAACTATGTGATGTTAGTAGATATTGAAGAGCATGATACTGCTAATAAATTTCCAATGTGTAGGATTAGGTACACTCGTAAGTGGAAGAAGTTGAGTCATCCACCAAAGGTGAGGGTACTTGAGGTTAGGGAAGTGATGATAAGGCAACTCGAAGGTAACAAGGATGGATACCTTCATATAGGCATGCATTCGATTAGGAATAATCGTTAATAGCTAGCCACCTTGAGCCCCAGATTGATAGCCTAGTAGCTATCGTAAGTTCTAGAGGTTGAGACAAGTGACTAAATTGATGGAAAGATTTCCCTCTTTGTTTGTTGCACATGCTTGATTGTCTTTTACTTCAGCACTATTTGCCTCAATAATTTGGGAAGTGTGAATGGATAGGTTGTCTTCATAACTCCTTGTGTGCTCTGGTAAATAGAATGATAAAGAGATTTCATTTTAAATAAATAGTTGATTTATTTTAGAATGATAAAGAGATTTCATTTTAAATAAATAGTTGATTTATTTTAGAATGATAAAGAGATTTCATTTTAAATAAATAGTTGATTTATTTTAGAATGATAAAGAGATTTCATTTTAAATAAATAGTTGATTTATTTTAGAATGATATAGAGATTTCATTTTAAATAAATAGTTGATTTAGTTTAGGATGATAAATATATTTTATTTTAAATAAATAGTTGATTTATTTTAGAATGATAAAGAGATTTCATTTTAAATAAATAGTTGATTTATTTCAGATTGATAAAGAAACCTCTTTTAAAGAAAAATAAGTAGTTGTTTCATATTAATAAAAGAATCTCCATTATAAAAAAATGGCTACTCTATTTTGTAATGATAATTGAAAATTCATTAAACTTATAGAAAATATTTTACCATCTTAATAATAATGTGAATTCACTTGGTAAAATGGCAAACTACTATTGTCTTAAAAAAATTATACAACCGTCCTTCAGGAAATCTAATCAGGCCAGCCATATGAAGCCTCTGACTAACGTGAAGAAATGGCTTCATTTATGGCAATGTCTTAGGAATGTGGAAAGAAAAATATCCCCCCTACCAATTGATAGATGTAGATGAGAAGTAATGGCAAGAAAGCGATGGGTGAAAAGGTAATAGGGGAGCACTAAGAGAGAGATAGTCAAGGGGGATACGTGTGGAGGATAGTAGAGTATCGTGAGGGAGAAAGGGTGAGCTTCGCAAGAAGAAAAAGGTGAGACAAATGTCTAGTGAAGCGATGAAGGAAGACAACCAACTACAAGAACTAGGTTGGGTCTATATAATAATATTTTAATTAGTCATGTTGATTTACACCCTTTCGCTAGTTTCTTTTGCTTAATGGTTGTTGGTCCTCGCTTATATGTCATTCCCTAGACCTAGAAACTTGTTCCTTTAATGAGTCTTGGAATATGAACCAGTGGACGGTTACCTGGTCATCACCATTGTTGCTTTTATGAAACTCCATTGAGTTTGGGTTTGTCTTAGTACTTTGTAGCCAACCCCTGTGTTGCCCAACAAAGTATTAACACCTTGGCTCTACATATTAGATATCTTGTTGGTCTATCAACCCTATGTAGCTAGAACTCTTCACTCTATCAATTGCAATGTGCTACTATCTATTATCTTCTATCATCGTTGTCAGCCTAAGTTCTAGACCGATAGTGGGGTAAGTCATAGATAGCACCTGGCATGAAGTATCCTTGGGAAGAGTCATCAATATTACATATCTAGGGATAACCTCTACCTGTTTGATTTTTGTAACATGTGTAAGGTCCACACATCAACCTTAGTTATCGTGCAAATTCCTTGGCATATCGATAGTCATCTGTGAATGTAAATAGTGTAGCATCACTAGGTTACATTAGTGTTGGGGTGTCTTAACAATACCTTGGCTATCACCAAAATCCAACTAGAATTTTTGTGCACTTCACCATCTCTATAGTTCACTGCAATTCAACGATTGCCTTGACCTCGTCTTCATCACCTCTTGAGGGTTGATTTACCCTATGGTGTCTATCCTTCATTCATTGAGATTAACAGATGGTTATACCATGAATGGGAGGAGCGTAGGTTGTTTAGTGGAAGGCATTTTAATTTAGGTAAAGGAAGGTTCCTTATATTGTATTGTTTCATTAATTAAAATGGTAGATTTTAGATTAATGAAATGAAGGTTCCTTATATTGTATTGTTTCATTAATTAAAATGGTAGATTTTAGATTAATGAAAGGAAGGTTCCTTATATTGTATTGTTTCATTAATTAAAATGGTAGATTTTAGATTAATGAAAGGAAGGTTCCTTATATTGTATTGTTTCATTAATTAAAATGGTAGATTTTAGATTAATGAAAGGAAGGTTCCTTGTATTGTATTGTTTCATTAATTAAAATGGTAGATTTTAGATTAATGAAAGGAAGGTTCCTTTTATTGTATTGTTTCATTAATTAAAATGGTAGATTTTAGATTAATGAAAGGAAGGTTCCTTGTATTGTATTGTTTCATTAATTAAAATGGTAGATTTTAGATTAATGAAAGGAAGGTTCCTTGTATTGTATTGTTTCATTAATTAAAATGGTAGATTTTATATTAATGAAAGGAAGGTTCCTTGTATTGTATTATTTCATTAATTAAAATGGTATATTTTATATTAATGAAAGGAAGGTTCCTTATACTATTTCATTGATTAAAATGATAGATTTTAGATTAATGAAAATAAAGGGTTTATTTATGGATTAAAGTAGTTGGATTTAATTTAATAAATAAATATGAAATTGGTTTATTTTGTAAATTAAGGGTATGGGACTTTAATTTATGAAATGAAAAGAAAGGGATTTATTTATGGATTAAAGTAGTTGACTTTAATTTGGTAAATAAATATGAACCTAGATTATTTGGCAATTAAGGGTATGGGACTTTGATTGTTGAATAAGGGTTGAGTCATTTATTACAAGTAAAGCATGTGATCTAGATGTATTGTTGAAAGACTCTCATAGGAAGATGAGAGGAAAAATAGAAAGAGTAGTTTCTATGATATCAACTATGCATTAGATAGTTGGATTGCTTGGGTTGATTGTATAGTTGCAATTTGGCAATGAAATGAGTAAATGCATTTAGAAGCATGTCTATCCTGAACTATGAGTGTCTTGATCCCCTACTATCCTCACTTGATCGATGGAAGAGCAGGAGGACCAAAGTTATAGATGGACCAATGCACAAGTTTGCTCTCTACTTTACATCTTGTTTATTTATGCAAATAGATTAGATTTGTGGGGAGATTTCCCTGATGAGATTGATGTAATGTATTGTTTAAGGGTATGGAGGTTTTACCATACATGCTTATGTAATAAATGATCAATATGGTAGATGCACCTTTGTATTCTATTTGATTTAATGTGAATGTATTTAAATCCTTTCTATTGCATGTTTATTCTTTAATTATTGTTCCATGTTTCTAGTTATCTTTTGCATGTTTAATGAATTATGTTTTGTTAGATTTAGTATCTAGATCTATCTTTTATTTTCTTGTTTGAATAACTTTTATAAGAATTTAGTAGTAAGTTCTAGGGTGAACTTAGAGGATAACCTAAGGGCTTGAGACCCCCTTAGGGAGAATGGTAACTAGGTTTATAGAAGATCGTACCTGAGTTAAGATAGCTTTTCAGAGGACAATATTGATAGCTTAACTCGTAGTACATGTAGCATACCTACGCATAATGGCTTACGTAGAATATGGAGATGCGTGTACACCTTCTAATGATTGAAGGTGATAAGTCTAGCTCATCAAGGATGATGAGATGGATGGACTTATGTGCATAACATGAGATATGCCTATGTAGAAGGGACTTGTATGAGGGGAATCTTGTGTGGTATAGTTCTTGAGAAACTTAGGGGTTTTGTTAAACATTAAGTCAATCTAAGGTTGGTTAGGGGTTTATGAATCCCTCTCCTTAGTCAAAAAAAATTCTTTCTATTTTTGTGTGTTTTCTTATTTCTTGATTTTAGGATCATTACATTTGGTATCATAGCTCTAGGTACGAGGGTATAGAGCTTCTTATGTGCTAAAAGAGATTTGGATATCTCCAATGAAGGCTTGCTTAAGTTTAAGCTAAAACTTGGGATGACCTAGAGTCTCTACTTATTAGAATCTAATGGAGTTGATCCCAAGGGTAGATGAATGTTACGATACCTCAGTATGGGCTTTGGTATTAATGATACATCATAATATTGGAATATTATCCTAGTTAGATTACTAATGTTTTGGCAAGAAGAACTTTGTATTATGGTTTGAATTAGTGGTTCAGTTTAAGATGAAGTTGTAACCTAATTCTTTTCTTGGTTGAAACTAGGTCAAGATGCCACCTAAGGCTAGAAGAGAGAGACCTACACCTAGGTAAACTCGACAAAGTAATGTCGAAGAAGGGATCTAGAATGAGGATCCAAAAACTCCCAATAAGGGAATGGAAGATCTCATTACTATAGTTACCACCATGCAAGGATAGATAAAGCAGCAAGGGGAACTAATAGACCAACAAGAGAGAGCAATTGAATCAATGTAAATTGATGAATGAATACTTTTTGGCAAGTCTACCAAAAGAGAGCCAACAACCCTAAAGAAAAAGGGTAAGTGATGGTTTCCTAAAGTGGAAAAGCCAATGTAAGGATCGGGTAAGCCAACCAAAACTAGCCATCGATGTTGGCCTAAGGAAATGGAAATCACCTCATCATACCTTCGAGAAAATTCAGAAACAACCAAGGACACCTCGAGTGGGGCAAATCAGGAGATAGACTCAGAAACCCCATAGGGTTCCTTTTGAAGGTTGTTATGTATGTGGGGGATCACATTATGCAGTCAATTACCTAGGTAGAAAGGCACTAAGCCTCTAGTCCAAGGAGATAAGTCTTGGGGCACAAGTGATGAGAGGGAGCCATCAACGGAATGGGACACCCCTACCATGAATTTGGGAATGTAAGTTTTCTACCTCTCATTGAGCAGCTTAAAAAGGGAAACTTTTAGTAAGGATTGTTTCCTTGTTTATATATATGTAATAATAAAATTAGCAAAAGATATGCTAGAAATGCTAGGATATTTGGCTCATGGATGGAAGGTCGAGTATGGTTCTAGATAGACCTACTCCATAAACCAATGTTTTTCTATGATAGAAATTGCTTTAGCTAGTGGAACCATGGAAGGTTGCTTATATGTAGCTCCACTTCATGCCTTCGATGTGATCCTAGGGATGGATTGGTTACAGGCCCATAAAGTCATAATCAATTTCCAAGATAGATGGATCAAATATTCTGAAGGAGGTAAGGAAAGGCTACGAATTCATAGCGAATAGGGGGCATTCAAACCCCAGATGTTGTCAGCTATGTAGTTGAAGAAAGCCCTCAGGAAAGGAGGGATAGTCTATGTAATAAAGCTAAATGAAGTTGGAGAAGATCGAAAGAAAGAGGTGTTGGAAACACACCCAATTTTGTAGGATTTCAAGGATGTATTTCCTGAGGATTTACCTAGGCTCCCTCCTATGTGGGAATTTGATTTCACTATTGATCTTATGCTAGGAGTGAAACCAATTCACAGATCTCTATATAGGATGACACCTATCGAGATGCAGGAATTAAAGGTACAATTGCAAGGGTTATTAGAAAAGGGGTTGATAAAACCAAGTGTGTCACCTTGGGGTGCACCTATTTTATTTGTGAAAAATAAAGATAACTCTTTAAGATTGTGTATTGATTATAGGATGTTGAATAAAGCTACAATCAAGAACCAGTATCCCCTACCTAGAATCAAAGATTTATTCGATCAACTGAGAGATGCCACGATGTTTACTAAGATAGATCTAAGGTCAGGGTATCACCAGTTAAGAATACGTGAGGAGGATACTCACAAGATGATATTTAAGACTAGGTATGGACACTATGAGTTTATAGTCCTACCCTTTGGATTGACTAATGCCCCAACCACCTTCATGAATTTAATGAACAATGTGTTCAAAAGGCACTTGGACCAGTTTGTCCTTGTATTTCTAGATGATATCCTAATATACTCTCAAAACAAGGAAGAGCATGATAAACATCTCAAGATCATGTTAGAGTTACTAAGGGAAAATCAACTCTACGAAAATCTGGCCAAGAGTGATTTCTATGTTTTAGAGGTATGATATTTAGGGCATATCATATCAGTAGAAGGAATTGTTGTGGATCCGAAGAAGATCGAAGCCATACTAAATTGGCCACCCCTACTAATATTACTGAAGTAAGAAGTTTCATGGGGTTAACGGGCTATTATAGACGTTATATAAAGGATTTCTCAAAGATTGCTTCGGTAATAACTAACCTTCAAAAGAAAGGGAAGGAATTCAAATGGATGGAAAAGTGTGAAACTACCTTTGCTTTGTTGAAGTAGAAGCTCACTACCACACCAATATTGAAGATTCTAGATCCTCAAGGAGATTTTTTAGTATGCACTGATGCATCGCTGGAAGGGTTAGGAGGAGTACTCATGCAAGAAGAGTTAGTAGTAGCTTATACTTCAAGGAAGCTTAAAAAGCATGAAGTCAATTATGCTACTCATGATTTAGAGCTAGCCATTGTGGTGCATGCTCTAAAGGTCTGGCACCACTATCTGGTGGGGAGACCTTTCGAGTTAAAATCTGACCATCAAAGTCTAAGGTACATATTTACCCAACCAATACTCAATGCGAGACAAAGAAGGTGGATCGAGTTTCTCGTTGAGTATGACTTTGAAATTGAGTACATAAAGGGAAAAGAGAATAAGGTTGTTGATGCCTTGAGTAGAAGGAGACACATAGCAGCCATAACCAGGAGTCACATAAATCTCATGGACCAAGTGAGGTAGGAGCAATATCAGGATGAATATTGCTAGGAAATTCGAGCTAGAATAGACAGAGACCCTGAGGGCAATAAGGAGTTTGGGGTGATAGATAACCTTTTGTGCTACAAAGGTAGAATCATCATACCAAAATTGGGTGATTTAAGAAAGCTAATAATGCAAGAAGCCCATAGATCTCCTTATTCATCTCACCTCGGAGGGGTAAATATGAGGAAAAACCTGAAAAGAACCTTCTTCTAGGTAGGAATGAAGAAGGATATTATCAATTTTGTCACTCGATGCCTTGAATGTCAGAAGGTTAAGGTAGAATGCAAGCATCCCATAGGATAGTTGTATCCACATAGTATACCTACGTAGAAATGGTAGGTCATATCTATGGATTTTATAGTAGGTTTACCTAAGACCAAGTACCAACATGATGCAATCCTAGTAGTAGTCAAAAAATTGACTAAGGTTGCACATTTTATACCTAGGAGCACCAAGGATGATGCTCAGGTGGTGGCTAATAGATTTGCCAAGGAAGTGTTCCGATTGCATGGATTTCTTAAGGTAATCATCTCATATAGGGATTCCAAGTTCACTTCTGAGTTTTGGAAAGCCCTTCATCAGGCAATAGGTACGAAGTTGAACATGAGTTTGGCATACCACCCTAAGATAGATGGTCAAATAGAGTAGGTAAACCAAGTACTAGAAGACATGCTCTGCATGTATTGCATGGATCACAAGTCTCATTAGGAAGACTACCTACCTTTGGTAGAGTTCACCTACAATAATGGGTATCACTCATCTCTAGGAATGGCACCTTTCGATGCCTTGTATGGATGAAAGTGTAGAACACCACTATCATGGGATAACCTAGAGGATAGAGTTGTGATTGGACCAAAAATGGTCAGAGAAATGGAAGAGCAATTGAAGGTAATCAGGCAAAGACTCAAGGAAGTTGTTGATAGGTAGAAGAGTTATGTTGATTTAAAGAGAACTCCAAGGGAGTACTCGGTAGGAGATAAAGTGTTCCTAAGGGTTAAACCAATGAAAAGTGTGATTAAATCCACAAAATTGGATCCACGGTTTGTAGGACCCTTTGAGATCACTGAAAATATTAGTTTGGTTGCATACCGACTTGCTTTACCTCCTAATCTATCAAAAATCCATGACACTTTCCACATATCTTTGCTTAGAAAATATATTACTGACCCTGAACATGTGTGGGATGTTTCTAATTTGCAGATGGCAAATCCAAAGGCAATTGAAGTAATGCTAGTAAATATTCTCGAGTTCCTCTTCTAAGACTATGCGGAATCAGACTCTTGAGCAATGTAAGGTCTAGTGGGACCATTTCTCTAAAAGAAATGCCACTTGGGAGAAAGTGGCAGATATGCAAAAATATTTTTCTTTTTTGTTTGATGATCTCTAAAATGTAATAATTTACTTTTTATTGTATTGTGATTATGTAAAACTGAGAAACATCGGGATGGTGTTTAGTCCTAGTGGGGGAGGATGTCATGACCCTCCCAGATGGACCTTTCGACATGGAAAACAATGTATTAATTGATGGTGCTTTAATACTCGATTTTGTGCAATTAAGCAGCTATGTGATGTTAGTAGATATTGAAGAGCATGATACTACTAATAAATTGCCAATGTGTAGGATCAGGTACACTCGTAAGTGGAATAAGTTGAGTCATCCACCGAAGGTGAGGGTACTTGAGGTTGGGGAAGTGATGATAAGGCAACTCGAAGGTAACAAGGATGGATACCTTCATATAGGCATGCATTCGGTTAGGGATAATCATCAATAGCTAGCCACCTTGAGCCCTAGATTGATAGCCTAGTAGCTATCATAAGTTCTAGAGGTTGAGATAGGTGACTAAATTGATGGAAAGATTTCCCTCTTTGTCTGTTGCACATGCTTGATTATCTTTTACTTCATCACTATTTGCCTCAATAATTTGGGAAGTATAAATGGATAGGTTATCTTCATAACTCCTTGTGTGCTCTAGTAAATAGAATGATAAAGTAAATATTTCATTTTTAAATAAATAGTTGATTTATTTTAGAATGATAAAGATATTTTATTTTAAATAAATAGTTGATTTATTTTAGAATGATAAAGAGATTTCATTTTAAATAAATAGTTGATTTATTTTAGAATGATAAAGAGATTTTATTTTAAATAAATAGTTGATTTATTTTAGAATGATAAGAAGATTTCATTTTAAATAAATAGTTGATTTATTTTAGATTGATAAAGAAACCTCTTTTAAAGAAAAAAAAAATAGTTGTTTCATATTAAGTAATAAAAGAATCTCCATTATAAAAAAATGGCTACTCTATTTTGTAATGATAATTAAAATTCATTAAACTTATAGAAAAGCTTTTACCGTCTTAATGATAATGTGAATTTTCTTGGTAAAATGGCAAACCATTGTTGGCTTTAAAAAAAATGATAAAACCTCCCTTCAAAGAATTCAATCAGGCTATCCATGTGAAGCCTCCAAATAATGTGAAGGGATGGCTTCATTTATAGCAATGTCTTGGGAAGGCAGAAAGGAAAATATCCCCCATACAACCTAATGGATGTATATGGGAAGTAATGGTGAGCAAGCGATGGATGAAAAGGTAAGAGGGGAGCATTAAGAGAGATAGTCAAGGGGGATACACGCGGAGGAAGAGAGTAGAGCATTGTGAGGGAGAAAGGGTGAGCTTCATGAGAAAAAAAATGTGAGATGGATGTCTATTGAAATAACAAAGGAAGATTGCCAATTGCAAGAACTAGGTTGGGTCCATATAATCATCATTTAACTAGTCATGTTTATTTACACCCTTTTGCTAGTTCCTCTCACTATTGGTTTGTTGGTACTCACTTATACGTCTTTCCCTGGACCTAGAAACTTGTTCCTTTAATGAGTCTTGGAAGATGAACCAGCGGGAGGTTCCTTAGTCATCACCACCATTACTTTTATGAAACTTCATTGAGTTTGGGTCTCTCTTAGAACTTGTAGCCAAACCCTTGTGTTACCCAGCAAAGGATTAACACCTTGGCTTTGCACAGTATATATCTTATTGGTCAATTGACCTTGTGTAGCTATAACCCTTCACTCTATCATTTGGGACATGTTGCTATCTATTCTCCTCTACCATCGTCGTCACCCTTAGTTCTAGACCAGTAGCGGGGTAAGTTGTAGTCAGCACCTGGCATAAAGCATATTTGGGAAGAGTTATTCATATTATATATCTAGGGGTAACGCCTACCTGTTTGCTTTCTACAACCTATGTAAGGTCCATACAACGACCCTGGTTGTTGTGCAAATCCCCTGGCAGGATGATAGTCATATTTGGATGTAAGTAGCGTAGCGCTGCTGGGTTATGTCAGTGTTGGGGTGTCTTAATGATGCCTTGGCTAGCACCCAAATCCAATTGGAAATTGTGTGCACTTCATCATATTTGTAGTTCATCATGCATCAACTACTGCCTTGACACTATCTTTGTCACCTCTTGAGGTTTGACGTACCCTATGGTGCATGTCCTTCATTCATTGAGATTAACATATGGTTATACCATGAATGGGAGGAGCATAGGCTATTTAGTGGAAGGCCTTTTAATTTAGGTAAAGAAAGGTTCCTTATATTGTATGATTTCATTGATTAAAATGGTAGATTTTAGATTAATGAGAGGAAGGTTCCTTGTATGGTATTGTTTCATTGATTAAAATGGTAGATTTTAGATTAATGAGAGGACGGTTCCTTCTATGGTATTGTTTCATTGATAAAAATGGCAGATTTTAGATTAATGAGAGGAAGGTTCCTTTTATGGTATTGTTTCATTGATTAAAATGGTAGATTTTAGATTAATGAGAGGAAGGTTCCTTGTATGGTATTGTTTGATTTATTAAAATGGTAGATTTTAGATTAATGAGAGGAAGGTTCCTTGTATGGTATTGTTTCATTAATTAAAATGGTAGATTTTAGATTAATGAAAGGAAGGTTCCTTATACGGTATTGTTTCATTAATTAAAATGGTAGATTTTAGATTAATGAAAGGAAGGTTCCTTATACTATTTCATTGATTAAAATGGTAGATTTTAGATTAATGAAAGGAAGGTTCCTTGTATTGTATTGTTTCATTAATTAAAATGGTAGATTTTAGATTAATGAAAGGAAGGTTCCTTGTACGGTATTGTTTCATTGATTAAAATGGCATATTCTAGATTAATGAAAGGAAGGTTTTTTGTATGGTATTGTTTCATTGATTAAAATGGTATATTTTACATTAATGAAAGGAAGGGTCCTTGTATGGTATTGTTTCATTGATTAAAATGATAGATTTTAGATTAATGAAAATAAAATATTTATTTATGAATTAAAGTAGTTGGCTTTAATTTAATAAATAAATATGAAAATGGTTTGTTTTGTAAATTAAGGGTATGGGACTTTACTTTATGAAATGAAAATAAGTATTATTTATGGATTAAAGTAGTTGACTTTAATTTGGTAAATAAATATGAACCTAGATTATTTGGCAATTAAGGGTATGGGACTTTAATTGTTGAATAAGGGTTGATTTATTTATTACAAGTAAAGCATGTGATCTAGAAGTATTTTTTAAAGACTCATAGAAATATGAGAGGAAAATAGAAAGAGTAGTTTCTATGATATCAATTATGCATTAGTTTATTTTGGAAATTTGGAAATGAAAGGAGTAAATGCATTTAGAAGCATGTCTATTTTGCACTATGAGTGTCCTGATCTCCTACTATCATCACTTGATTGTTAGAATATATTTCAATATTTCATTTGTTAATTAATTCAATCGTAACAATATTATATTGTTAGATTGATTAATATTAGGCTAGTTGTTATTTGTTACAACTCTGCCTATATTTGTCTCGGGTGGTTCCACAACCTTTGGGCTAATCCTGGCCCTATTGTTTGTATTTATATTTCATCAAATTAATAAAATGTATTTATTCTTAACTCAAGTAAGTAACCAGAACTCATATGTCCATATCTCTTGTGCCATAGGGAAGTTGCCTCCTTTGTAGAGACAGTCATGGCTACATCTAGAGAAGAGATAGTATCTATGGAAAATAAGCCATGCTTATATGAAGCAGTTGCAATGTTATTATCCCTCCTGGTGATAGAACAACACTTCTTGCCCCCATCAACACTAAATTTTACAACCATATTTTTATCCAGAATTTGTGTGACTGACAACTAGTTGTTCGCCAATCCTGGAACATAGAGAACCTTCTCAATCTGGCACTTGCCATCAAGAAGAGTAACAGAGACTGTTCCTTCTCCCTGAACCTTGTAGGTTTTATCATCGATAATAGTGACAGGTTTGCCCTCTTTGACCTCAAAAGACTCAAACCACGATTTCTCACCAGTCATGTGCTTACTAGCTCCAGAATCGACATACCAAATAGGATCTGTCTTCTTGGATATTGTGGTAGTCATGAGCACTTTGTGTGCTCTCTCATAATCCATGTCATATTCTTTAATAGCAACATTCACTTGTTGTTGTTTGTTCTGGCCTTTCTGTTTTGATTGTTTAATCTTATGCCAACATCTATTTGTATCATGACCTTCTTTGTCATAGATCTTGCAATATCTCTTTTTCTATTGAGGTTGAGTTTGTTTCCCTTTTGAATCCTTTTGAGAACTACCTCCCTTCTAAAAATTACCCTTCTTGTTTTGCCCCTTCCTGTTTGTGTATAGGGCAGTTTTAGAAGAATCATCTCGCTGTAGTTGGCGTGCCTCCTCTTCTTGAAGCATATTTACCAACTCAACATAGGTAACTTGTCTCTGTGATACATGAATGGAGGTAATCAACACTCTAAAATAATTCAGAAGATCTCTCATTACCACTGAGGTAAGGAGCTTATCATCAACTGGTATTGCTAAGGAATTCAATTTTCCTTTCAACTCAGACACTCTACAAAGAAAGTTTTCAATCGTCTCTCCTTGTTTCATGCTTAGACTGTGTAATTGAGACTGAAGTAATAGAATGGTGGAGTCATTCTTCCCTTCATATATAGTTTTAAGGGCATCCCATGCCACTTTACTATTTGGACAGTCAACAATATGAGGTTGAACTTCATCAGAAACAACAAGCAAAATGAGCACCTTTGCTTTGCTATATTTATCGTCAAAGTCTTTCTGATTAGCAGTTAGAGTTGTTGCTCCAGCTGTAGATGAAGGTCTTATTGTTGTTCCAAAATTTTTTTCCCAAAGATCATCCATCTCTAGGATTACCTTCATTTTTGTTTTTCCATGGTGTATAATTTGGACCTTTCAATAACTGATGAGCATCAGTCATTAGTTTTGCAGACATTGTGAAGGTTCCTTATAACACCAAATGGTTGCCCCTTCGATATACCTTAATGCCAGGCTGTTATACCATACAAAATACCTTCCCTTACGTGAGGGATACTATAGGTAATTTTAATGATTATACGATACGTGGTACTTAGGCGATACTGAAAGGGAATCACCTCGTTGATGGCACCGACCTTAGAAAGCCTTCAATCCGCATGCATGGGGTGTAACTTCCCATAAACACTTTGGATATCCAAAATTTCATTTGGATTTAAGCCTAAACACGAGAGTGATTGGGGTAGTGGATGGAGTGAAACAATAGCAAAAGAAACTGGCACTTTTTGTATCTCTCTACTGAATGTGAATTTGCAAAAAAAAATGGGTTTATTTTTAATTTTTTTTTTTTTTATGCTTTATGCTTTAGAAGTAAATGCTGAAAAATGAAAGCATCCATACAACATTAAAGCATAAAAAATGATCCTAGGTGTCGGTTACCACCGAGAATGCACCTATTACAAGTTTTGCCAAGTTTCTTGTAGAAATGTTTGAAAACAAATTGCTCACTATTTTCCCTTCAATATTTTGAGAAAAAATCACTCCCAATCCCCCCTTTATTTGTCAAAAAAAACACTCCCCCCTTTAAAATTTTCTTTTATAAAGAAATTTTCAAATATTCTTTTATAATGAATAGTTAAAAAAAATAACTTTTAATTTTCATAGTAAAAAAAATATTACTCAAAAAAATAACCTTTAAAAAACTATTTAAAGAAAATTAAAGTTGCATTTAATTTAACTAAAAATAAAAGAATAAAGAAAAAAACTTAAATAAAAATTAAAAAAAAATTATACCTTTGTGTAGGGGGGGCTTGATGGGACTCGAACCTGCGACCTGAGGGCTCCCAAAGCCCTTACCACTCGGCTCACAACCGGTGAGCCAGTGGGCTGATCTAGGAGTAATACTCGATGTCCTTCGTCTTAAACTACGTTTGAAGGTGTAATGCATTTCGCGACGGATCCACTGACAGCTCGGAGGTGGCGTAGAGGAGGTGCTACGGTGATGCACAGGTGGATGAGAAGTGGTGGGCTCACAGTGAGCCAAAAAACCTAGCTAAATCACTCAACTCAAAGCTCTCTAAGCTTGTTTCTCATGTGGAATAGCATTTAGACCAATCAAAATCTTTAAAAAATACAGAACAGGGGAGAAAAAACCAGCTCAATATCTGCCTTTGACACCCGATGTGTGAATAAAATTGGTATTGGAGGGTTTTTGAGGACTTGGATCAAATTATTATCCAGCAAATGTTCTTCGATTGGCCTCTACCATCTAAAAAAACACTCCTCCTTTGAAGGCACTGTGACCATAGTTAACAAAAAATAGGAGGTGCAATACCGGTTTGACGTCGTTCGCAGGTGATAGAGAAGAAAATGACGTGTTGTGTTGGTTTGATTTTGTTTTTCGGAGGCTTCGATGTCTTTTATCCCACATGGATGGGAAGGGCAATCTTAGAAGGGTTTATTAGACCCTTTAATCCACAATGGAGTATCTCTTCTCGGGGAGAGGCTCTCACCCGAGAGGGTCATGGGGTAGTCACGGTGTTGGCTCCCATGACATGTTGGCCCTTTCAATTGTTGACCATGTGGTCGATCTTTGCCCTTTTGATCTCCTCTTTCGACCTTCGATCCTATTTCAACTTCGGTCGAATGCTTCACCTCTTTGACCGAATGGTCGAAAAAAAAATTCAATGAAAAAAATGAGAAATTAAAAAAAAATTCTCAACCTCCCTAGCCTATCAAATTCTGAGAAATTTTTTTTCTCAAACTCCCAAGTTCTGCCTCCAGAGCGATGATTCTCAACACTACTACGATATCATTTAAAAAAATGAGAGTGGCAGAGAGAGTAGTGTTTGCTCTGATACCATATCTTCTCCATATGTAGCCATGATTATCTCTACAAAGCCGACAACTTCCCTATGGAACAAGAGATATGGACATATTATTTCTGGTTACTTACTTGAGTTAAGTAAGTATGAAATGGTAAAGGGTCTTCCTTCCCTTTCTACCACATTGCCAATTTGCTCTGACTGCTTGGCAGGAAAGCAACATAGAGTACCTTTTGAAAGGAGCTCTACACGAGCAAAGAAACTTCTAGAGTTGGTTCACCGATCTGTACGGTCCTTTAAGTCCCAACAATTGTGGGGGTAAGAGGTATTTTTAGTTATTCGTGGATGATTACTCATGAAATATGTGGGTATTCTTTCTTCAACTGAAATATGAAGCATTTGGCTTTTTTCAGCAATTCAAGAAATCTATTGAAAAGGAGTCAGGGACTTCTATTAAGACCCTTCGCTTAGATCGAGGGGGGGAGTTCACCTCTAAATATTTTTTTGAGTTCTTGACTGAAAATGGGATCACACGATAATTGACTACTACTTATACTCCTCAGCAAAATGGTGTTGCTGAAAGGAGGAACCGTTCCATCATGGAAATGGTTTATTGTATGCTCATAGGAGCTAGAATTGGGCAATAATATTGGGCAGAAGCAGTCACCACCAGTAGTATATCTATTGAATAGGGCACCCACTAAGGCCCTACAAGGAATGACTCCACAGGAAGCATGGAGTGGCAGAAAACCCTCCATATCTCATCTACGCATTTTTGGTTGTAAAGCATTCATGCACATACCGAAAGAAAAGAGGAAGAAGCTAGATGAGAAGATGTTGAAGTGAATTATTCTTGGGTATTATGAGCACTCCAAGGGCTATCGATTGATTTATCCCTTAACCAAGAAGATACACATCAGTAGAGATGTAGTTTTTGATGAGGCTTTCACATCAGAAAACACATCAGATGTATACCTAGACCTTGTAGAAACTAAGGTTGAGAAGTATCCTTCATCCAAGGTTGGAGGTCCTTCTTCATCTTCTTCATGTCCATAGAAGAAGAATCCAAAGTGGTATACAAGTACGATTAGAGACTCTAAGCTATCCACTCCACCAGATTTGACATTGGATAGACCTCGTACTCGCAGCATGGCTCGACAGAAGAAAGCTGCAACATAAATTATTGGGGTTGATGATCTGTGTCAGTATTTTGAGGAACTTTTTGTAGATCCAGAGAGAGATACAGAAGATATGGATATTGATGATGATAGGATGTTTATGTCCTCAATAGATGAACTTGAACTTGCACCATTACGAGATGCTCTTGGTGAGCCTCAGTGGAAGGACACTATGGATGCTGAGTATAAGTCTCTGATGAAAAACAAAACTTGGAAGCTTGTCAATCTGCCATATGGAAAGAAGCCCATAGGCTACAAATGGGTGTATAAAGTCAAGTATAAGGCATATGGGACAATAGATAAGCATAAGGCACAAATTTTTGCAAAGGGCTATGCTCAAAGAGAAGGCATTGACTACGAGGAAACTTTTGCACCTACTGCTCGAATGACAACCATTCGAGTTCTTTGTGCTATGGCAGCACAGTATGGGTGGAAATTGCACCAAATGGATGTCAAGAGTGCCTTTATAAATGGTAATATCCAAGAGGAAGTCTACATGACTCAACCAGAAGAATTTGAAGTGGAAGGCCAACAGTAGAAAGTTTGCAAATTAGTCAAATCCTTATATCATTTGAAATAGGCCCCTCAGGCTTGGTACATAAAAATGGATAATCACCTACTGCATCATGGATTTAAGAGATGTCCATCGGATGTAAACCTCTATTTCAAGAAGCAAGGCTTTGAAATAGTGTTTCTTGTACTCTATGTTGATGATCTGCTCATAACAGGGAGTTCAAAAACAATGATCTCTTTTGTAAAATAGGATTTGAGTGAATCTTTTGAAATGATAGATCTCGGATTTCTCCATTACTGTCTTGGCCTGGAAGTGAACCAGAGGGAGCACTACATCAAAGTGTCCTAGAAAAAATATGCCAAGACACTACTAGAAAAATATCGCATGACTGACTGCAAGCCAATGGCAACACCAATGGAAATAGGTCTTTAGTTATCGCGATATGACAAATAACCTTAGGTAGATGCTACTCTCTATCGTTAGCTGATTGGGAGTCTCATATATCTAACCAACACTAGGCCAGATATCATATTTTCTATCAATTATCTTTTGAGGTTCGTGTAAGAAACTAAGACTACACACTGGAAAGCAACAAAGTGAGTTCTTCACTATGTCCGTGGTACAATGGAATATGGCCTAAAATATAATAAGAACAACAAATTCTTCTTACAGGGATACACGGACTCTAACTATGCTGGATCATTTGATGATCGTAAATCAAATTCAGGATATTTGTTTCATCTTGGATCTGGTCCTGTCTCTTGGCACAACAAGAAGCAACAGGTGGTTGCTATCTCATCAACAGAGGCATAATACCGCATCGCACATGAAGATTTGTATGAAGTGATATGGTTGTGTCACATCTTGACAAGTATGGGTCTTCCATCAAAATCTCCAATACACTTGGTCTGCGACAACATGGGTGTTTTGAACCTTGTTAAGAATCCAGTGCATCATGAACAAACCAAGCACATTGATACACAATGTCACTTTATTCGAGACAAAGTACCAAGGCACCACATTCAGCTTCAACACATCTCCACCAATGCTCAAGTTGTAGACATATTCACTAAGGCACTTGCACGTGTCAAATTTGAATTGTTTCGCAATTCTCTATGTATTTCAAAATAATGGGGGGATGCTAGTATAGCTAGTAGTTACATGTTTCCTAAAATATTGTAATAAGGGGGGATGTTAGAATATATTTCAATATTTCATTTGTTAATTAATTCAATCATAACAATCTTATATTGTTAGATTGATTAATATTAGGCTAGTTGTTATTTGTTACAACTCCACCTATATTTGTCTCGGGTGGTTCCACAACCTCCGGGCTAATCCTGGCCCTATTGTTTGTATTTATACTTCATCAAATTAATCAAATGTATTATGCTTCTCACATTGATCGATGGAAGAGTGGGAGGACCAAAGTTATAGATGGACAAATGCACAAGTTTGCTCTCTACTTTACATATTTTCCATTTATGCAAATAGATTAGATTGGTGGGGAGATTTCCCCGATGAAATTAATGTAATGTATTGTTTAAGGGTATGGAGGTTTTACCATACACACTTATGTAATAAATGATCAATGTGGCAAATGTACCTTTGTATTTTACTTAATTTATTTTGAATGTATTTAAATCATTTCTATTGCATGTTTATTTTATAATTATGGTTCTATATTTCTAGTTTTCCTTTTCTTGTTTAATGAATTATGTTTTGTTAGATTTAGTATCTAGATCTATCTTTTACTTCCTTGTTTGAATAACTTTTATAAAAATTTAGTAGTAAGTTCTAGGGTGAACTTAGAGGATAACCTAAGGGCTTGAGATCCCCTTAGAGATATTGGTAACTATGTTTATATAAGATCATACTTGAGTTAATATAGCTTATCAAATGACAATATTGATATCTTAACTCGTAGTACACGTAGCATACCTACGCATAATGATTTGCATAAAATATGGAGATGCGTGTACACCTTCTAATTATTGAAGGTGATAAGTCTATCTCATGAAGGATGATGAGATGGATGGACTTATGTGCATAACATGAGATATGCCTACGTAAGAGGGACTTACTTGAGGGGAATCTTATGTGGTATAGTTATTTAGAAACTTAGGGGTTGTTAAACATTAAGTCGATCTAAGGTTGGTTAGGGGCTTATAAATCCCTCTCCTTAGTCAAAAAAAAATTCTTTCTCTTTCTATGTATTTCTTGTTTCTTGATTTTAGGATCATTACACTTCTACAAACTTCTCCCACTTCATGTCAAAGGGTTCAATTCTCTTTTCTTATTTATATTTATTTTGCCATTCTAAGGTTGTGTCTACTAGGTGGAGGGTGGCACAAGTATTTTGGGACTTATATGATAAGGTCTTGATAGAGAAGACTGTTTCTATCTCACTCAACCAAATTTTTGTGGCATCACCGCCTTCCTTACCATTAAATTTTGAAACCTTTACATTTTTCATATCCTATGCTAGCTTTAACCCTACCTGAGTCCTACCAGTTTCTTTTAATCTATCAATATTTTTTTGCTTTTTTGGCTTTGAGATATTTTCACCTAACTTGTGTAGTTGAATTTTCTATCATTTTATATTGTTAATTCATTAACTCACATTATTTTTTAATCTACTCCCTTTGTTGTTGAATTTTTTCTTGAAGCAGTTGAAATAACATAGTCAGGTTTCTAACTTATTTTTTAGGTTCATTTATCTCTTTTAACTATATTTCCCTTTGGGGTTAAACAATAGCTTCTTCCTTCCTAATTGGTGCAATATTTTGAGAAGATCCTCCTCGAAGCATAGGTGCCATCTTACCTGGGTACAAAAGAGCTATTTTAATTTAATATTTTAAGTTTTTTGAGGTCATAAGATATTTGAATTCAAAAATTCTTCTAGTCCTATGTTCTATAATCATACGACCTAGGTTTTGATATCAACTGTAACAACCCATTCAAACTCACCAGTTGTAAAAACCCAATCTATATCACAAGTTCAAAAGCTAATTTTTTCTTGAATTAGATTTAATTGGTTCACCTAATATTTAATCAGTACAAGACATAGACAATCACTTTTGGATTAAGATCACTACAGATGACTCCCAAGTGGATGAGATTGGCCAAATCTTGTATATGGTTCCATTTAGTGGTTCTTTCATTCTCACACTCTAGCTTGGTATGAGGTCATACAACCATGGCTTGGGGTTGTCCTCTAAGACCCATCATATTTAGATGGAGATGCTTTACCTCCCCTACCCTATCTTGGTTTTTCCAAGTAGGATTTTTTTAGCATATATACCTAGTGATTAGTTGTTGTCCACTACTCTGGAGTCAACTAAGGCCACTCCATTTTCCTGGATTTGGACCTAGTCTCACATGCCAATTTATGAATAACGATGAGTTATCCCATTCCAACTATTGTGGATTTGTCTAGCTTCTTTTATTATGCTAGATTACTTATATTCATAATTTTCTCAAGAAGCCATCACCATACTGCACACTCAATGGCCTAGAGAGACGTACCATACCACCCCTCCTTACCTACTCATATTGACCTAACTCATCAGGAATGACCATTCTTGAATCACAATGTTTGCATGCCTCGTAACACATCAGTATTGGGTTTTTGTCAATTGAGCGTACTTTCCAAAAAAGAGGATTTTTCAGATACTAATAAGGATTATTATTATATTAGGCTATAAATATGTTTAAGATGTCTTTAAAACTCATTTCCCTTAAGGAAAATAAACATTTAAGATTCCATTTAGAAATCAAATGGTAAAACAAAAAGATTCTAAACCCAATTTGGTCATTCAAATTTCCTAAAATAAAAAATATCCATATTATATAAGTAAAAATCAAATCATTATAGAAAAATACTTTGCCTATATCTCAAATAAAAGGAGATATAGTTGATAGAGAAATAAAACTCTTTCGATTACCCATATTTTTTAAATACAATAATTGCTAATCATTTTAAATCATTAAATTGTTCATTCACAATGAAAGGACAGCACACAATTTCACTTAAGTTCAACAATGAAAATACTAAACCCTTAAATATTTCAAAATAGCTATCAATCACATATTTGTATGCTCTCATATAATGTGTAATAATTGATAAAAGTGTTCCATCATTCGTATAAAAGAACACAAATTTTAAGTACTGTGTTATTTTGATTCCTTGCATTTAGTCCACATATTATCCAAAATTAAATATGATTTGCATGTTAAAGTACTTTTAAAGATATTTATGTAAAGTACTTGTTCTTTAAAACATAATATCAAGAGCACGGTAGATCAAGGTCAAACATTTGTACCACGAGGCAGTTACAATCTTAATTATTTTACAAAGAAAACCTTTTAAAATATGACCATATTTATAATTATGCAACTTATTTAAAATAATATTTAAAAAATAATTTTAAAAGCAATCAACATAGTAGTTATAACACTCCTTTGCAAACTACACTCACAATACCTTAAAAGTTAGAGGCTTAAGTGCTTTGGACAACTCATTTCTCAATGATCCAAAATTAAATACCACAAGCTATTGAAAAATATGAGACATTACCTAATTTGGATCACGCCTTAGAGTAAGTCGGTTGTCTATTTTTCTTGAGGAATGAACGGGATCATAGTGGCCCTTAGATAGATTCGATACACTTTTAAATATGGGAATATAAGCATGATTTATAGAAAACCATATTATCCTATCTAATTATGAGGTTGACATCCATTTCTTAAGGCAATAAGAGCAATATCAATTTTTGAAACAATCCACAATATATTTTTTTAAAACAAACATGATCTGTCAGGATGTTTAACTTCTTGAAAATAATAAAACTAGAGTATAGCACAGGCACTAAAATAAATAAGTATGTATATATATAGTGTTCTTTAAGAAAGGGAAAATAATTTCCAAATGGTGTCTTATAATCTTTTATTAAAGTTCTCTTCTACGTAATTACTCTATGAACAAAAGGATTTCCTACCAGTTCACACTGTAATAGGATAATATTTGACAGCTTTTACATATCATCGCAAGGCACCATTCACTCGCCAATTCATAGGATCACAGGAGAACCTATTAGATAGACTATTATAATAATGAAGATATAAAAATTGATGTCTGGTTCAAGAGGGCATTACAGACGATTAATCCCTTGGTCAAACTCGATAATATTTTGGGAGAGAATTTCTCTCCTATAACTATGTACACGTGTATATATATATATAGCCTTGCACAAGAATTTTGTGAATCCGGAGGGACTTGAGAGTAATAAAATTTAGACAAAAGGAGAGCACAATATGAAATAACCCAATAACAATTAAGATATAGGTCTAAAGAAGACAAGCTACTATATCATATAACTTTAGTAGTTGAATATTATACTTTTATATAAAATAATAATAACGATCTTCCAAACAAAACTATACAAATGAGCATCTCTTGATTTAACATAAGGAGAGTAAAGTTAGGAAGAAAAAGCCCTTGAGAATCAGTTAAACCTGGTATCGTGAAAATCACAATCTCCCTTGATCTCTCTTGACAACATTTGTCCTACTTTCCAAACTCTTTTTTTCTTGTTTCCTCTCCCCACTCACCTTTTCTCTATCTATTTATAAAGCACAAGGAAAGTTTAATCTTAACAATTGGTAAAGCATACATACGACCAAATATTCCTTCTAACATCTTGTCAGGTGGTAGTCTAATGTTATGAAATGGAAAAACCAACTTAAGTATAAGGGAGTTTAATATTTATTATTTTATTATTTTACCATTTTATTTATTAATTTATTTATATATTCTTTTATTATTATTATTATTATTATTATTATTATTATTATTACATATATTTATTGTTAAGAAATAAAATATAAGGATACAAATCTTACTAGAATACAATTTTAAATCAAACATATATATATATATATATATATAGATATTTACCTCCAACATTTTTCCTATACAGATAATTTGATGGCAATAAATATAGTCATTTGCCTATTAGGAATAGCTCCCATGCTTCGTGGCACTTTCCTTGCCATTGGAGGATTTTAAAATGCAAGCAACCATTCATATGCAAACATATATTTGTTGTGAATCTACACGAGTGCATCCATAAGGGCTTCCATGTACCCTTGAGCCATTGGTGAATGTTTCACTACCAGGGCTATTTTTTCCTTCTGGACAATAGTGAATATTTCACTGTAGGTGAAATATTTTCACCCACCATCATTTCCTGTTTTTGCTTCAATTTCTCTCTCAGATGATTTGTACCTACAACCACCAAATTCCATCAAAAGTACCATGCTCAAGAAATTGAAAGTAAAATAATGATTATACACAATAACAGAGTCTACTTCAAGGAGGGTCGGACAAGAGCAAAACCAATACAAAGCCCATCAAAGGAATTATGAAGAAAAATCTTAGAAACAATGTTTCAAAACTGATATCCGACTAACATACATCAATAACACCAAGCTTTGAGGCTACATTATTCTCCTTAGATGCCTTCTCAATTACCACCAAGTCAGCTAGGATCAATTTTGAGGGTTAAAAAATCTTCTCTGCTAGAGCCTTCAGCTTTTGAACCTCATCCATCCTGGGTTAAGCTTCTCCTTCCCCAAATTTTGAGGAATTACCACCCAAATCCTTTGATGGGACTCAGATCGAATTATACCTTTGGATCCATTTTGTTCTTGAAGATCTCTTTTCCTTCTTCGCTTGTGCCTTGAGGGGATATTGGTTCACCTGGTAACCCAATTTTCCATAGCTAGAGAACTAGGTCAGCCTATTTTCGTAAACAATGAGTTGGTCCCAAGTACCTAAAAATAAAATAAGCTTGATAGAAGAAGGAATATATGCCTCTATATCTATCATAACACACATTCTTATGTACACCATTCTTGATTTGGCTTTGGTTACCATATCAATAAGGAGATCCGCCATAGCCTTGGCCACACCTCTCAACACATCTTCATGTCAAAGATAATAAGGCAAGATAGGGAGATGAACCCATAGAGGCACAAAGTTAGCCCTTTGTGTATGAGTATTGAAATTAGGTTCCATATTCTACAAAAATAGACTTATTTTTCCATAGAACTAAGGGTCTCCCCCTAAGATACATTTTGCATTTTCCATGTAGTTTAATCTAATATAAAAAAAAACTTTATGGGCCACTAAAATTTCCATGGAACCTAGAGGTTTCCACTTTGTTAGTGCCCATATTTGAATTGAATCCAGGTCTAGCCTCACCCCCTAGAACTTTCCCATAAGGTTGCAACCACCATCACCCATGGTGAACTTAACCAGTTCACTCAGGATGCTAATGGCATTTCCCATAGGGGATATGTTGTAAATAGGTTTTGAGGTCTCCCTCGCACCTCTAGACATCATTGCAGCATACAAAATACTGAGGTTTGAGTTTTTAAAGGAAAACTATGGGCCATGAGAATAGAACCCTACATCCAGCTTATTGTTTGATGGTCCATGGCTTCTTGAAGGACCTATAAAGCCAATACCAAGACCTCCTACAGACACTCCATTTGGTCGACCCATAACTGCCACATTCACATCCAAGTCAACCACCACCTCCACATATTTTGGAGCTCCCACCACCCTTCTATAAACCTACACAAACTAGATTCAAAGTCTTCCACTCCCACTCTTTTCCACCTTGATCGCCACCATTCGAATTCTAGCTCTCGCTCCTCCATAGAACCCTTGTATGCTTTTACTACTCTACTAGGTTTTCAAAGTCATTGCTCAGATGTCGCTCCTCCAGTGGAACCTACACTCCATGCACCTCTAATAGGGTTATCGTCATTGCTACTCTATTAGGATTATCATCATTGTGCTTTGTTAGGGTTATCGTCATTGCTTCGCTAGGGTTTTCAAAGCTACTACTCATATTTTGCTCCTCCTATGGAACCTCCACTCCATGCACCTTTGATATCGCTACTCAAATCTTGCTCCTCCATTAGAACCTCCACTTCGCACACCTCTATCACCTGTTTCCAGTTGTATATTCCTACCAATTTCATTTTCAAGATTATTATTAAGCATAGCATCCAAATTTGAAAACATTCAAATATATTTTGTTTGGAAAGGATGTGAGGAAAAATTTAGGTTTCCTATTTACATATAGGATAAAATTTATGGAGGAAAAAATATTAGAAGGGTAGGTTTGTGAAATTATAGATTTATGAGTTTAGCATTAGCAGTAGAACTTGGATGGAAATTATTCAAAGATCAAATAAATAGTTGAGAACATGTTACTTGAAAAAATATAGTTTCTATAGATGTAATAAAATTTTTCAAGAATATCAAGTGGCATTATATCAATAGGTTAGATTATTCAAAATTTAAGGAGGATACCAAGGTTTAAATCTTGCCAAGCGATACATGGATAATATCTAAGCTTTTTATAATACCACTATGTGGTGATGATGTATATGGGTGGGGCCTATTTTAATCCCATATAACCAATTGAAAAAAAATGTTCAAGAAGTGAACCTTGTCTATGGGTTTGATAATATAAAATTTCATATAAGAGAGTTTGTAAATAATATCAAAATATATTAGAATGTTACTCAATAAACAACATTCTACAAATTTTATGTCTAATGATTGGTTGAAGCCTTATCCCTTATTTCTAATTCAAAGTACCAACCATTGGCAAGGTCTATTTGGCTTGCAAGTGTTCAAAAATAAGATATTTTATTGATGTGAACAAATTTAGTATTTAATTTTTTACCATTAATTTTGTCAAGGGGAGAAAACCTCAAACAAATAATGGATGAATTTTAAAATATTCTTATAGAGATTTATTTTACCCATTTTTCATGAAAGGATGAGTTGCTATGAAATCTATCAAAATATAGTAGATACTTTATCAAATTGAGATACGACGATCTAGAGTAATTATAATTCCCTACTCTCAAGGATTTCCCTTGGAAGAGTATATTGTCACTGGAGGCCCTTCTCAAGTCCTTGATATTCCTTTGGTTGATAGTCAAAAGAATTATTATAGGTGAAATTTTGAAAAGAAGAGGATATCATGGAACTTGTAGGTGTGCATTATGCAAGGAGAAAGTAGAAACTTCACATCATCTACTTCTTCATAATTAATTTACCTTCACCATTTGGAGATGCTAATTTAAAAAACAATGAGAATCTGTTGAGTTAGTATATCGACTCTAGAAGAATTGATGAAATAATAGATACATTATCTTAAAGCTAACACATTAAGCATTATGTGTATACCCTTGCCTCCTTGGGTCTTACTCGAAAGTGGCATCCCTTTTGGGATGTTTTCCACACAAAAAAACACATTAAGCATTATGTGGAGGATTAGTTCAGAAATTATTTACTACAATTTATAACTTGAAAGTTCACAAAATAAATCCTAAATTCACACATAATATGGATTCTTGTTGTTTTGTCTCTCTTGTTAAATGTTTGTAGACATGCCGATTTTCATGGGAACTTTCAATTATGGAAAAACATGTGTTTCATAAGTGGTTATAAAATTTAAAGATACATATAAGGGTGATATGCAACAATGGATTTAATGTAAAGGATTTACATTGAATCATGGTAAAATATAAATATCAAAAATTTGGTTTCATTAAACTTAGTGTTGATGGTGCTTCTAAAATAGACCTTGCAAAAGTTGGCAAAGATGGCATTTCTAGGATAATCAAGAAATTTTTCTCACCTACTAAGAATCGTATGAAACTTCAAAAAACAACTATGAAGAGACTAAGACAATCAATATAAGGATCAATATGCCCGTGGAAAAAGGATGAAGATATATTTTAATCAGGGGGCATTCATATATTATAGAAGAATCCAATAATTGAATCAAAAATAGTATTATTTTATGTGTTCATCAATTATCAATGGAGGTAACATATTAGAAATGATAACTTAATTATAAATAAAGAAATAAGATGACAAATTATGTAGCTAATTGTGGATTTATCTTTGTTTCGAGGGGACAACGCAAGGGTTCGGGCTTTGGATCTTCTTCGAGAGGTCCAAGGTTCAAACTGCAATGTGGACAAGTGTGTGAGGGGGTAGGTGTGTGTATGGTTGTGTGTTTGGTCCCTATTGATAAGCTCAACTCTCACCCTTATTAGAGGTCATGGTTGGGATGGGGATACCCAGTCCTGAGCATCGATCATAGGGGTTTCTCACACTAACCTTAATAACAAAATTGTGGATTTATTTTTGTCTTAATGAAATTCAAATTTTAAGTGGCAACTACCCAAGGAAGATTCTATTGCTTAATAAAAATGATATAAAAATTTAATTAAAGAAAAATTAACAATTTAAAGGATGAAAAATACTTTTCATAGAAAGGAAAGAAAAGTATAATTTTTTTATTTGTTTGGATACATAGGGGAGTTGGTTACATCCACACTATTTTTAGTAACTACCAAGTGTAGGGTTCAAACCACAGGGGTTGCTCCCAACAAGCCTATACCACCTCATTATTGTTGACCTAACATGAGGGAGACCACCAATCGCTTGGGATTCGTACGGGAATCATCAGTCTAGAATGCACTCAAAGGATTCAAATCGGACTACTACCTTTGCAAACAAAAAGGTATGCCCCAAGGTTTGAACCTAGGTATCTTCTTGGTAAGTGCCTAGCCAGACAAACAACTACCAATCCACCTAGCCCTTAGGGGAAAAATATTACAATTTAATTAACTTAATAAAAAATGTAATCTTTATATTTTTAACAAAAATAACCTCAATAAAAACTATATATATTTTATGAAAAAAATTAAATGTTTATTATCATATTTAGAAAAAAAAATCTTAATAATCTATTTTAAAAATTATTATGACTAGCCAACAAGAACTTCCTAAAGGAAAAATTGATCCAAGAAGTTATTTCATCGCTTGTGTCCTCACAATCAATTTTTGGGCATTAAAGCCCTTAACATTAATGGAGAGTGTGTTTCTAAACTTCCTAGTATTATCTCTACTTTTTAATAGCACTACCAAAATATGTTTGCAACTCAAACCCGTTCCCTACAACGTGATCAGGCTCTTAAATCTTGTCTTTCTGTTGTTCCAAAGTGGCTTTCTGAGTCTCAAAGAGTTGCCTATGAAAATACCCTCTATTTGAAGGATCTAGAAGAAGCTCTTTCTTAGATGGCCAATGATAAGTCCCTTGGTCTTGATGGTTTCCCCTATGAATTCTACAAGTCCCTTTGGGACACTATTGGGCCTAATCTTCTCAAAGTCTATCAGGAGGCCTTCTCTAAGGGTTCTCTAGGCCCTAGTATTAATCAAGGGATTATTAAATTTATCCCCAAGGCTGGTGATCCTAAAATAATCACCAATTGGAGGTCTATTACTCTTCTTAATGTTTCCTATAAGATCATTGCCAAAGCCTTGGATTTACGCATCTACCATCTCCTTCCTATTATCGTGCATCGAGAGCAAAATGGCTTCATTTGGGTAGGTTCATCCTTGACAATATTATTATTATCTAGAAATGCATGGAGTGGGATCGCAATTCCATCCAATGATCATTGTTCATCAAAAGTGACTTTGAGAAAGCCTATGATAGGTATGATTGGTCGTTCATTCTAGCCATGCTTAAAGCTCTTGGTTTTGGGCCTTGTTTCATTAGTTATGTAGAAATGTTGTTTTTTGAGGCTTCAGCTATTTTGTCCATTAACAGACACAAGTCCTAGGCCATTGGGCTCTTTTGATCCATTAAACAAGGTTGTCCTTTGGTTCCATCCCTTTATGTCCTCGTTGTTGAAGGGTTTGGCTATTTACTAGCTCACCATGCTGCTCAAGGGTCTATTCGAGAGAATTTCTCTCCCTGAAGGTGAGACTTAGTTGATCAATGGTCATTTTGTTGATGACTCTTTCCTCACTCTTATTGAGAAAGAAGGTGTCATTCATCATGCGCTTGCCTGTCTAGATACTTTTTTTCTAGATTTTGGATCCTCCATTCAATGGAGAAAGACTCAATGTTATAGGCAGTATCTCGATCCGATACCCCATTGGCGTAGTCAATATCAATCGAAGATCATCCAAGAGAAAGAAATATTTCATTATTTATGTATTCATTTTGTTTTTAATAGTTCATTTCCAGAGTTGTGGAAGTATGTTATTAACAGGGTGGAGTAGAAACTTACGTACTGGTCCACCAAGAAGCTTTCCCTTGTTGGTAAACTCCAAATTTGCACCAAAGTCCTTGCGACCACCTATGTTTATTATTCTTCTTGTTGGGTCCCATCCAAAAACTACTATAAGAAGCTTGATAAGATTTTGAAAGACTTTTTATGGTCCTATTCCAATAATGGTTTGGGATTCCATCGTGTTGCTTGGGAGTATTGTTGTCTTCCTAGAAGCCATGGTGGGTTTGGCATTCACAATACCCAACATCAAGGTTTGTTCCTCTATGTTAAGTGGGTCATTAGAGCCCTCATAGGTAATGAGGCCTGGAAGATTCTCATTCGACACTATATCAGTGAAGGTTCCCATTTTGGTCATAAGAGTTGGAGGGGCATGGGGTTCCCTTCCCTCCTTGTTGCCCATGTGTCTATCAAAGTGTCAGGATCCTTCACCGCTAGGAGCGTTTGGAAATCTTGTGAGAGTGTTAAGCCTTGGATTAGATAGAATGGCTAGAGATTTTGGCATGACCTCTCCTTCAACTAGATGAATATTTAGTGGTCTCTTGTTATCACCTACCAAGGTTTCCTGCTTGTGTAGGTTCCTTGGGTTCATGCACTTAGATTCTTTCACAAATATGTGTAATGCATCATTGATTTATTTTCTCGTCCTACGAGGGATTGGTTCCCTTGGGATGACTTCAAAGCTAAATTTGGGCTTAGTCACTCTTACAAGGATACTTTTGAGGCTATCAAGGCTACTCTCTATGACTCCATGTTACACAAGATTGTTCTGCTTTCACAACAACCTTGGTGGAAGGACTGGAAGTGGTATCTAGACAATATGCTACAAAACTATAAGGCTCGATTGGGGTATGGATGGCTATCTCCTTGCCTCCCCATGATTGATAAGCTCAATCAACGGTGGAAGGTCTCATCCCCTCATCCTATTTGGATGCACAGGTTCCAGACTGCTTGGACTCCTTTCTTAGAGCCCAAACTTTCCTATTTTACCTGGAGTCTTTTGCACCAAGGGCTTCCTATTGGGGAGCATCTCCAACATTTAGGCATCCCTAACCCTTCTTGCCCTTTTTGTCTTCAATCTGAAGACTTTATCCATATTTTTTGGGTTTGTGCTTGTGCTCATTCCCTTTGGGAGTGGATTTTTTCCTTTTTAGACCCTATTCCTTCATCACGTTTGAGTGGAAGCATATCAATTTGGGAGACCCCCCGCCCTTGTCGGCTATTTTCTTTGAAGTGTGGCACTTGTTTCGTATGTCGACCATGTTCAACATATGGTGAGCTAGAAATGATTGTATCTTTGGTAAGTGTTCTTCCTCTTTGCACATCTCTATTTTTAAGAAGTCTAATATTATTTCTTCTATGTATTTTTAGATTACAGTTCAAGCCAATAAGATGGTCAGGGAGCTCACTCATCTTCAGGAGCTTATTGATCAATGGAGGAACGCATCATGCATAATCAATTGGGTTCCTCTTAAGCAGGATACTACTCTAAGTCGATCTAGGTCCAGATAGCAGTGTCGCTTGCTCCCAAATTACACTCCTATCCCATCTCAAGGTCCTTATAGAGATGGCCGTGGCTACTTGATTATTCCACTCTCCCTCCAAATCCTCGAATTGATGCCTGGGACAATATAGGACCTTCGATGATTGCTACCAACCAAGAGCCATTTTTTTATAGCTAGGAGGATGTTTTCAACACTTCTGGACAGGGGAGGGACTCAGTGCCAAAGTCTCTTGATGCTACTGTTGGGGGGAATCAATCCTAGGGGTGGCTAAACCCATATAATGGAGCCTCATCTTTATGTAATCAGTTAGTTTTGTTGCCCTTCTGTTCTATAAGGCAGTGTTAATTAGCTATAAATTGTTTGCTTGGGTTCCCGCTCTATTTTGATGGGGATGGTTTTTCGACTGATGGTGTTAGCCACGTAGCGTGTTTATCTACCTCATTTTTTTTGTTTGTAAAAATGTATTCTGTTAATTTTTTTAATATAATACTTTTTACATCAAAAAAAATTGGTTGACCATTTCATCTATTTTGACCACTCAAATAATTTATATATATATAGGGGAGTTTTACATCCACACTATTTTTAGTAATTGTCATGCAAGGTTTAAACTATAGGGGTTGCTTCCAACAAGCCTATACCACCTTGTTATTGTTGATCGGTGTAAAAGAGACCATCGATCGTTTTAGATTTGCACTATCGGCATAAGTATGACACACACTTAGAGGATTCAAATTAAACTACTATTTTGTAACAAGAATACCCTAAGGTTTGAACCTAAATCTTTTCTTAATAAATGCCTAACTAAACAAACATTTATCAATCTTGAAAAACTTTTAAATTAAAAAAAGAAACAAAATTAATATTAATTTGACTAAAACCAACGAATTTCTTGTTATATTGTTAAATTTAGGTAAGCATCTATTGATTAGAAAAGTGTAAAGGACGATTGAGTACGTGTTCGGTTTATGGAGACGAGTCTTTTAGGTGTCAACTTTATCGTTTCTTACATTTATTCGAGGAATGTTAGTAAAAATCTAATAATATTAAAAACATTATTGTTTAATATTAGTCATCCTCGCGAACTATTCTTTCGCCTTTTACTAAAGAATACCGTGTGCCGGCCACTTAAAGCGGCATACACCAATTTTTGGAGGCCTGCCTAGCGAGCTAGGCATACAAGCCCGCGCGAAGGTAGCCCGGCTGTGGGCACTTGGTGCCTTGTAAATCGTGCTTGACCGTTGACTTGCATTTCCGCTCCGTTTCCTGCTCCGCCCGTCCGCCACCTATCAGCTTCGCTCCGCCTTGGACTTCCACTCCATTTTCAGCTCCGCTCCTACTCCGCCCGTCCGCCACCTCTAGGCTCCGATCCACTGCCCGCCACCTCTCTGCTCCACCAGTCCGCCCCAGCTCAACTCGGCCAACAACAAAAAAATAAGGGCGTAAAGGGTTTAAAATGATTGTGGCATGGTGGTTATAGGGCGGATTGCGCAAAGATCTGCGTGGCGACTTCTAAAACGCAGAATATTGACCATAATATATATTAATATATATATATATATATATATATATATATATATATATATATTTAAGAAATTTTAAAGTAGGTTTTGATTTTTTATTTTGGTGAGCTGAGTTTAAGTCATTAAGAAAAAGTCTTTTATTACTGCACCCTGACAAACTTAACCCCAGTTATATTAATTATTATATTTCGTATTAATTAAAAAAATCATATTAGGTATTTTATTCTTTATTTTTAATGGGAAGCAAGGGCAAAAAAAACTTAACCCAATTATATTAATTATTATACTTTGTATTAATTAAAAATATATATAATAAGGTATTTATTTTGTATTAATTAAAAAATCATAATGAGATATTTACTTTGTAGTAATTAAAAAATCATAATTAAGTATTTTATTCTTTATTTTTAATGGAAAGCAAGGGCAAAAAAAGTTTAACCCCAATTATACTAATTATTATACTTCGTATTAATTAAAAATATTAATTAAAAAATCATAATAAAGTATTTACTTTGTATTAATTAAAAAAATCATAATAAAATATCTACTTTGTATTAATTAAAAAAATCATAACTAAATATTTTATTATTTATTTTTAGTGGGAAGCAAGGGCAAAAAAATGCTTAACCTCAATTATACTAATTATTATACTTTGTATCAATTAAAAAAATCATAATAAAGTATTTACTTTGTATTAATTAAAAAATCACAATGAAGTATTTATTTTATAAAAAAATTATAATAAAATATTTACTTAGTATTAATTATAAAATCATAATTGAGTATTTTATTCTTTATTTCCAGAAAAAAGGGTTTAAGTTGAACTGATTAAAAATCTTAATCTTAAAAAAAAAAGATTTATTTAATTTGTATACACTATTGAACTTCATACAAAGCTTAAAATTATTTAATCTAAAACACTAACCTTTAAATATTACCTAGCAAAATATATATAAACAAAATAAATTAAAATAATATATATATAACTAACTAACTGTTTTGCTGCATTAAAACAATAAAGCGTCACAACGTAATTTAAATTTGAGACCTATTTCCCCGAGAAGACCATGCGCAGTAAAGGGCAAAAACGTAAAGAAAATATCTTGTACTTGGAAGCAACGAAGGAAAAGGAAAAGGAAAAGACGTAAATGAAAATGAAGGACGTAGGTAGTGTGGAGAGATGACCGACCAACGTACTTTTGATCCCCACGAGAAAATCAAAGGAAAAAAGCTCCCTCCCTTCTTTTTCCCTGTTGTTTGGTCCCACGCAGAGAATCAGAAGGGAAATACTTCTTCTTGGTCCCCACGCAAGGAACAAACGAAAAAATTAGTTTCAATGACTAAGTAGGACAAGTGGTTAAAAATGTGGTAAAAGTCTTGTATAACGTAGGTATTGGGTAACCGTTAAATTTAACCTAAAATTAAATAAAAAATTTCAAAATTTTATTTGAAAACCAATACCTACTTGGAAGCCTATAGAAAAGTACTATTTTTTATAGAATAGACTACTCCCCATCCCGAGTACATAGCATTACATCGCGGCCAATCCCAGATAATTTTGGTGGCAGGTTATTTTTGGTAGATACGATATCGGTATACTGAGTTATTGCCTTCAGCTTTTGACATCAGCCACGGCCCTTATAAAATTACCTTTACTCCCACTGTGGGGGTCCTCCTCGCCTTTCTCTATTTCTGCATTTTATTCTTGCATACAAGGATTTCCATCTGCTTTAGAAATTCTATCTATAGTTTGTTGACTGCTTTAGATATTCTATCTATAGTTTGTTGACAGGAATAATGTTAACCGATGTTTCAGTGTTGCGGTTGTGGTGATTAATCAAGTTTATTATAATCTAGATCTACTTTAATAGGTAAGAAAAAAAAAAATCTTCTAGATCATAAATCGTTAATAATTTTTATATTCACAATGATGCTTTTCTTCCATAATTAAGCGCTGCATAATTTTCTCATCTTTCTTTCTGTTCGTCATTGTGGTGGATCAATAATTTCATTGAAGGAATTATCATGGAAAACGTAAAGCTGTTGAGCTCGTGGGTGAGCTATTTTGGCATGCGAGTGCAGATCGCTTTGGAAGAGAAAGAAATTCCATATGATCTCCAGGAGGAGGATTTCTTTAACAAGAGCCAACTACTGCTGAATATGAATCCCATATATAAGAAGATACCTGTTCTCATTCACGAGGGGAAACCTGTGGTGGAATCCCTCGTAATTGTCCAATACATAGACGACGCGTGGCCATCCAACACCACCACCACCACCACCAATTTCCTGCCATCAAAGCCGGGCGATCGAGCCACTGCCAGATTTTGGGCAGACTTCATAGACAAAAAGGTACAAGTGATTAATTCATCGGATATTGTGATTAAGTTCATGTCGCTTTATTCAAGTGCCGTTTTTTTTTTTTTTTTTTTTGCAGTTTTATGATGCAGGATCTCGTATAGTTCGGGGGGTCAAGGGAAAAGCTCAGGAGGAAGCTAAGCGTGATATGGTGGGAGCCCTGACAATATTGGAGAAAGCTCTTGTGGATAGCGGAAAGCCTTACTTTGGCGGGGAGGAATTTGGGTATGTGGACATTGCGTTCATTCCGTTTACTAGTTGGTTCCACACATATGAAACTGTGGGTGACTTCCACATTCGGCTGAAGGACAATTTCCGTAGAATAGACAAGTGGATGGGGATGTGCATGCAGAGGGAAAGTGTTAGAAAGGTCCTTCCTCACCCTGCCAAGGTCTTGGACTTTATTCTGCAGCTGAGGAAGCGCTTGGCCATCTCCCCGACCCACACCCAGACCCACATTCCCCTTCTTATTTCTATTATTCCTTTATGCTTCGCTATTATACTGATGATTTTAAAATTTGCCTTCCGTCAAAATGCAAAGCCTCCCTCTTAATATGCCCTCTCAAACGTGAAAACCAGAAGTTGCCTGTGTATGTGAAAGCTGTTTGTTATATGGAGTTGCAAACAGCCAAAGCCTTGTGAAAATTGTGTTAATAAGGTAGGGCACAGAGGTAACCCTTAAAAACATTGAGAGTGATGAATGCTGATTTTACTCAGAAAATATAATATTAGATGTAGTGTATGTGATTTGAATAAAAAAAAAATTATATTTATATTATAATATTAGATGTATTTTGTATGTGATAATATTTAAGAAGTTTTATTAGTAAATATTATGTTAAGTAGTATTTGGGGCAGACTCTTTTGCGTTTAATTTTTTTTACATTTAATTACTTATAAATTATGTGATTAATTTTATTTATTTTGAAATTTTAAAATTTTGTAAAGTTATTATTGTTTTTTAAATATTGAAGATTATTAGGTTTATTTAATTAGCAGTTATTTTTAACAATATTTTATAAATTTTAGTTATAATGTATGCATGTTTTTCTATAGTATGTCTTGTTTCCAAGATCAATGATGACAATAAAAAATAAAAACACAACAATAGTGTTAATGGTACTAGCAACATTTTCCTTCACAAGCAGTAGATTTTCCCTTAAGAATTTGATTAAAGCAACCATGGGTAGCATAACATGGACAACTTCCTAGAACAAATATTTTTTATGTCTACCTAGATTGAAACAACTATTATCAGAAAAGGCCCTCAAGAATACAATGGCAAAGCAATACATTTAATAAAAATAATTATACTCTATAAAGTAGTTGATAATTTTTTAATAGTATCATTGTTGCCTTTAGAATTGAAAGGATGCTAGGGCCTGAGATTCCATTAAAATGAGAGCAATGTGAGGTAAAATTATCAATATTTGTCTTACCCCATAGATCCCTTTTTGCATGCAAGCTATGAAGATATTAAATAGATGATAATTTTTATCATCATTTCTTGGTATGCATGACAAAGTAATGACATCAATATGTGCCTAAATCAATCTATAATTGTATACCTAAAGATCATAAATAAAATGTATCTCTTGGCCCTTGCTTGCCTTTGTTTTCTAGTTTTACCCAAGTGAATGTTATCATGATATTCACCCATCTTGGGAGGGAATGCCACTGGAAATGGAGTAATGTTCCTTCCACCACTTAGCCTTAAGTATAGAAAATCTGACAAAATCAGTGAGAGTTAACCATTAGAGAACATTGAACCAATATTTTACAAATAATGTAGGACCATGATAAAAATTTAGTTTTAATGATTATTAAAATTTGAATCAAATTTTAATTTCTCTATAATCTCAAAGCAAGCACAAGATTCAATCCTAATATGGATTGCCTAGTATTATTGGGATCTATACAACTTGGCTAACCCATGGGCTTGAGCTTCCTCCCACAATAACAAAAAATAATTTACATGAGTACTATGTTTTATTTTGGGCTAGTAATTGGTGATGCAAATGTACTATAAAATATGTTAGCCACAATATTCACATAAGAATTTCAACCTAATAGTTGCTCCACCAATAGGTTTTAGAGTAAGGGCATGTCAGGGTCAAGTTACATGTACCCATAATATTTTAGAACTATTTATTGTTTATATTTTTCTTATTACATTAAATGCAATATTTCTATGAAATTATTGTTTTTTGTGGATGCAATCACTAGAGAAAAATATTAGGAAGAATGAAGGCTCTACAAGAACTCACTTTAAATTACAACAAGTTTTTTTGAATATTTGCTATAAATATTTTATATATTTGGTATTTTCAATTTACATTATAATAAAATATTATTTTTCCACAATGCAAATAGACAAGACTTCAATCCTTCAATGTTTGATAAAAAAATTTGATTAACTAAAAGTGAAAGTCAAGTTAACCATCTCAAACTTAATTTTTTACCTCACCAATTATATTAGTAATTTCACTATTCTTTATCAAAAGTAAATTATATGCTTGTAAGAATTAGGAGGTATAGTTTAATTATGTTATAAAAATGTTCACGTTCATAAATGCATAATATGGATGAACATGATCCCAAAATCTAGTCATGTCCATAATAAAGCTTAGATCTTGTATTGTCATTATAGTGATAGTCTATTTTACATGCATATAGAACACATTTTTTGATCTTATGTAATGATCTACCAAGTAATACAAATTATTCATAAATTATAATTTGAAGTTGGGTCTTTATCTCATGCATGATTTATAGTTTATTTTATTAAAAAACACATGACAGATGAATATAATTGATTATGGTAGGACTTAATTGCTTTCCTTAAAGGATAGATCAATTGGTTGTAGTTGAGAGTTTTCCATTGGTTAACCTTGGTTCAATTCCCTTGGGGGCTAATGACCCACCTTATGCTACTTAGAAGCATGTAGTCATCACATATTTTACAAGAGTACGTAAATGTTATAATGGTAATAGTAAAAATATTGTAGATAATGATGGATATTTATTGATCCCCTTATATATCAAAACTTAACTTAATTGCTCATTTAAGTGAAGACTCATATGATGAGAGAGAGAGAGAGAGAGTTATTTTACTATTTACCTATATGTATAATATATTGAAGAAGGATTTGCATGTGCTATGAAAACACTATCCATCTCATGTTTTTGTATTTTAATATTTTTATTATTCATTTTAGTTCATTTAATTGGGCCTATTTTTCCATGCAAGTATACAACACACATAAAAACATGAAATCATATTAGATTCTATACATACATACACACTCATAATCCTTAAAAGAATCAATTTGAATATGAATCCTCCTTTGAAAGTATACACTAATTTTATCAATTAGTAATTTAAATATCCAAACAACTAGAGCTTAGGATCAATAGAGAATATTGGAAGTAATTAGAAATTGAAATATTAATAGGATTATTGTTGGAACTTGTAGTAGAAGTAAACATTTAGTGATATAATTCTTTATAAACTTATAGAATAAAACAAAATTATGAATAAGATAGTGGTCAAAAGATGTATCAGCTTGATAACTAGACATAAAATAACAAAATCATGTAAAATAGTTTTTACCATCATTATTGAAATATTGTACAAGGTGATTGTACAATTTAGGAAGAGATTAATAGAAGCATAAACAAATTTATGAGACATTAAAGACAATACAAGAATACAATGGATAAATTCTACATTAGTATATTTATCCATTCAATCTTTAGCCATTGTGTTAGATTTTAGCATGTCCCCCTTCATTGCCTCCACTATGCCTTAGATTTTTGTAAGGTGATGCCAAGCAATTCAAGAAAAATATTGTAGATTTTCACTTTTAATAATATCATACCTCTAATAGCTAAAGGGTGTAAAATAAGAATGAAAATTTAGTTTATAACAATGAATATTATATTATCTTGAAGATCGGTTTATGATAATTGAACTATAAGAAATATTTTTTCCTAACAACAATTAAAACTAGTAGTAATAAATACATAATTTCTCCTTGAAGACATTTGTTATCTTTAGATTGATTGCTAAGTTATAACACATCCATTTTATCTATAATCGTAGAAGTCATATAAACCAAGCTAGGGATAAGTTACATACAAATTAGTACAACTATGCGTCACAAATGAATGGAACCCAAACAATTCTAAAAAACCTGATGGAACCCAATCCTAAAGAGCCAATTGACATGTAATAATAAAACATCAAAACTTTATTTTTTTGTCTAGCATAGACCTTGTAAATTTTATTTTTAAATTAGAAAATGAACTTGTTGATACCAATAAATTTTACGCGTATTGAATATGAAAAGGAGACCATTAATTTTTTGATGTCCATTTATTTTATTAAGTCACAAATATTAGTGAATCAAAAAAGATACCAAAGAAAGAAGCGAAGGCAAGCAACAATGGAGTAGTGCTAGAGCAACGTTGAGTAGTGTTAGAGTAGTGAAGGTGAATAATAATGGAGCAGTGTTAGGGTAGGAGCAAATACGAGCATAAAAAAAAATTAAAAATAATTATTTGAATGACTTTTTAAATTGGGATAGAAAGTTTTGAGTTGGTGGAATGAGCGAGAAAGTAGCATGTGGTGGTTCGAGCGATGTAGCTAGTGGTAGAGTGGTGGAAGGTGGTAAGGAGAAGTGTGGTGATGTGGAAAGCAATGAGAATTTGAGTCGTGATGGTACCATGGTGGAATTGGAAGTGGCTTTGGTTTGTCATTCTTTGGTTCATGATAAGCTCCTTGAGATTCCTTTGAAACCACTTGTTGTTGTAGACCCCCTCGAGGTCCACAAGGATTTTATTTTAACCCAAGTGATTTGTCCTTTGCAAGCTTGGTTGCAAATTCCTCTAAAGCTCGTGAAGCTAAGTACTTAGTAGACCTTTTTGATCTATAGCCAGAGGATAGATCTCTTAGTTTTCCACGAGATATTATGTGTTTAACCATGAATGAAGGAGTATTCAACCTAGTTGGAAAGTTTATGGAAACCCACCCTGATATGGACTCGATTAGGAAGTGGGATTCTATCAAATGGTCACCTAAGGGTCTCATGGAGCTTATTGCTCTCCCCAAAGTATTTTTCCTTATTCATACCAATGAGAAGTAATATTCTCTATGCATCCTAGAAGGGGGTCCTTGGTTTTATGGTTGGTGAATTTTGTTTCATAAAAAATGGGGAGTGGATTTTGATCTAAATTTGCAAAATATTAACACAACCCCTCTTTGGATGAGACTGCTAGATCTTCCTTTTTAGTTTTGGCATGAGGATATTCTAAGAGTAATCGCTAAAATAAATAGAGAGTTAGTCTCGATAGACATGATCACAAGACACTGAACTAGAATGTTGTATGCTAGAATATGTATTAATGTAGACTTATCAGCTAATATCTTGGACACAGTCAAGTTGATTTTAGATTTTGGGAAAATAGATTAGCCTATAGAATTTGAAAATAAACCCTTTTTCTATGCTATGTAGAAGAAAATGGGGCATGCGACCAATTGTTGCCCTTCTAAGGTTTCTCAACCTATTAAGGTGACCTAACCTAGTAGGGGATCTTAGCCTAAAAAGCAATCTTGGGAAGAAAAGAAGAAGATGGGTTCTTAGACCCTTGGGAAAGGAAAATATTTGGTCTTGAGCAGCTCTAACCACTCTTCAGTCGAGATCCTCTATGTTAAAAAAGTCCCTCTAACTAAGCAACTAGAAGTGTTGGTAGATCCTATTTTATAGGTAGGTATCCTTCCACCCCCCTTAGCTCTTCTCTCTTCCAATACTCTGAAGGGCAATGTGCTTGAATATCTTACCTCAAACTCACATCTTTCATTTAGGGAGAGTATCCCATCTAACTTGAATAACCAGACTTCACAAGACTTGATGATGAAAGCACTAGCAAATAGGCAAACTTTCTTATCATATACAATTATGAAATATCCTCTAAATTTGTTTGTGGGAGACTCCCCAGTTAAGTAGATTAAAACCCTAGAATTCAAAACTCTTCTAGGATCCCTACCCAAAGGAAAATCCCTTAGATATTTTATAAGAAATCAAAATAAAGGGAATATGGATGTCGGATCAAAAATAAAAGTGGGTAAACCTTCAAATAAAGAACTTAGAAAATGGGTCATTGAGTTAGATATTGTGGATGAAATTAAATTGACTTTGAAGCTACATATCAAGGATCATTTTGATGAAATACCTGAAAGCTCTAATGGAATCATAGTTGAATCCTTGTCCAAGGCTAGTTTAGGAAAAGAAAATACCTTCAAATTTTGGGAGGAGAAAATGGAAAGTGAAGCTAGATCCCAAGTGGACTCAAATCCTGAAGATAAAAACAAAAGGAGAATCAAGATAATATGCTGGCACTCAGAAGTCAACCTTCTTCCAATGGAGGAGGGGGAAAGAAATTTAACCCCATGAACTGTAGATGAGAATACTCTCTTAGAATATGAGAGGCCTCAATAACCACTCAAAATAGATACTTCTCTCTTCCATGAGAAAGGATTTATCCTCTCAAATTTTGCTACTGCAAGAAACTAAACTATATGGAAATAGTGTGTTTAGAGGTAAGAACTCTATCTGGAAGGAGGTAGTTTTTGCTGCAAGTCATGCTCAGTATACTTCTGGAGGTTTGATCTATCTCTAGGATCCTTCAAGAGTTGATGGGTTTCTCATATCATCCTCTAACAGAATAATGAATATCTTATTTTCTTGCAAGCAATCTAAAAAGAAATGAGTTTTATCCAATATATAAGCACCCAATTATATTTTTGAGAGAGAATCCTTATGGTCGATTTTGGGTTAGATGAGAGGTACATTTCTAAATGAATTTTGGATGCTAGAAAGGAATTTTAACTCTTCTCTCTATCCCTTAGATAAAAAAGGGGGTGTTTAAGGTTTCTCTAAAGGTATGGAGGATTTCTCCAACTTCGTTAATCAATTTTAGTTGATGGATCTGTAAACTAAAATCAAGCAACACCAATATAAAAGATAAATTAATCAAAACACAGAAATAACACAAGGATTGCACAAGATAGATAAGCTTTTTATTAATGTGGGTGGATCTCAAAATGATACAATCATTGTGCCCCAATGTGGGGTTGTACGATATTCCTGTGGTACAAATTTTTATAAATGCTAGGGTTCTCTGAAACCCTAGGTCAGTGCTTTGTTGGTGTCTTTGCGCTTGTCTTCGATCCAAACGAGGTTGTGAATGGGCTTGTGTATCCTAAAAGGGCCATCCTAGCTTCAACAACTTCCAAAAATATGATTCTTATACCTGTAAACAACAAACAACAACATAGATTAGTAATACCTGTGAGGGCTCCATTGTGTGAGACCCTAAGAAGAATAAAAATTACTAAAACCTAAATGCTACAAAATGAAACTATAAAAAAAACATAAGAATGTAAAATAAATGCAAATAAAACCTATTTACCTTGTCACTTGAGATTTTTGCTTCTGTCAATGATGGTCGCAAGAATGCTTGAACGACGATCGAGGATTGTAGGACTATAGATCTACTACAGAATATATCCAAAGGTATTATTTGATGGTGGTAGATGCACTAAGACATTCTGTGATGGTGGTAGATGCACCAGAAAGGTTCTAAAAATACCCAGAGGTGTTCTAATGACTTTGGGGGGCATTCAAGGGCTGAGGAAAGTATCGCAAAACCAGATCTGGTTCTACGTGGGTTATGCAGCAGTGAATACGGGTGATGCGAAATCGATGGTGAAGTGGCTAGGGAGAATTTTGTAGAAGCTTAATGATTTCTCCAAGGAATCTCATGAACTAGGGTGCTTAGGGTCTAAAAAAAGCTTCAGGGATTAATATTCTCAAAGGCTTAAGGGTTTGATTCATCAAAATGACTCCTCTTTTATAATATTCTCTTGAACATGTTAGGGTTTCGACAACACAAAATGAGCGGTCAAGATTAAAACATGAATAAGGGTGGAGATTAAATCTGGGTAAGTGGCATGGATTGAGGTGGATGGATGGCTAAGATTAAAATGTGGTGAAGGGCTAGGATTAATTCATATAAATAAATAAATGTATATATATTAAATCTATAAAAATATAATATATAAAATATATATACATATATTAATTAATTATATATAATGGGTGGCTATGATTTGAGTACAAAGATGGATGACAAGTGGATATATGTTGGTGTCTATAGATACTCCTCTTTATACCACGTTGCATGAAACACAATGTGGTGCAAAAATACAAGACACCTGATTTGGCTCGATGAAGAAGCAACTTTGTTTCCTTGGAATGCGAAGACGATCTTGAAGACAAAAGAATTTGAATGTGTAGCTTACCCCTCAATTGGCGAATGAGTGAAGAATGAGATTCATAAGCCAATTGATAGATGATATGAATGATGAATGATGTAAATACGGATTATACGAATGATGTAAATGGATGTCATTTTTTAACCAATGAAAAAGGGGTTATTGTGAAATGCAAGTGATTGATTCTATTTTTGCCTCAATAGAGAAAATATTTTTGCCATGTGTAGATGCTAGGTCATGTAAGATGTATCCCATTGTGGGAAATAAAAATCAAATGTGGTTTCCCCATGTTTTGGGTGATTTCATGTTGTTTAAGAAAGTGTCTTTTAGCGTCATTGAAATGCAAAGATGCAAATACAGAAAAAAAAAAAAAAATAGTCTATCCTCGAGAGCACTCATGATTATAGTTAATTCTCACATATTCCTAAATGGTTGCTCAATCACTTTACCTGGCCTGTATCCTCGGAGACTAGTGTAATTGTAAAGGAAATGATGAAGGTTATCCATGTAGGGAACCCCATGGAAAAGGGCATCAATGACAGTTATTTAGCAAATTGGTCTTGGCATAGTCTCACTCTAAAAGTGAGGGATAAAAAATGATTTTGTTTTTTAATAAGAAGATATTGGATGATGAATATGGCCAAGTTTACTTATGGTGATTTACTCATCTTACCAAATTGTATGGACAACCAATCGCTACAATCGCTAAGGAGATAGAATAGACCACTAGATACAAGGTTCACTTGAAATTTATATTTGAACTTGGAAAATGTGTAAATGTAATGATTGATGGATGAAAATTATGTTGAAATTAATATTATAATAAGCAATGCATTGATGATTGGATTGTATGATTTTGTGAATTTTTACATTGTTTTGGAGCATTTTTAAGCAATTTTGGATAATTTTGTGATGTTTGGTCGCAAACAAACGTTAACTGCCCAAATCAATTCATATTATCACAAAAAGTGATGAAATAATGTGATGGATGATGAAAATGATGAATATGGTCATTTTGTAAAAAAAAATGGACTATTTTGATGCACATTGAAAATTGTAAGGTGATTTTACGACTTTTGGTCACAAGAAAAAATTATGTGCCCAAATCAATTTTTATTTTCACAAAATATGCTATGATGATGAAATGAATGTATGGATGCAATTTGGAGTTTTTTTGTGGAGGTAAGATACCTTTTTGGATCATTTTGGTCTTTCTACAAATTCTGATACCAAACGTCGATGGGCGTCCATAGCATGCGTAGACACCGACCAAAGTTTTTTCTACAAACACGGGTGTGAGTTTCAATGCACCTATGAATTCCCATGGATGTTATAGCACACCAAAAATAGCTATAAGTGGCTTGCATAGGTAAAATCATATTCATTATTACGTTCATGAATTATAGAAGTTGTGTTTGAGGAAGTGAGGAAGTGAAGTGGAGTGGAGTGAAGGAGTGTGATGGTGCAGAAGCTATGGCAATGGAGGGTGGCCATGCATGCCAGACTACACATGCCCACATTCAACTATCCTACATGTATCCAGTGCATACCTCCACTCGCTCAACAAGCCTATGCGTACCACAAGCATGAAGCCCACATATCATCAGCATGCATTGATCATGTGTCTATGCACCATCTCCTTGGGGAAAAATTTAAATTAAAATTATATTTTAAAAATATATATTTTGATCTATTAATTTATTTAGTCAATTAAATCAAAGTAACTTATTAATTTAATTATTTTGCACCTTATAATTAATTAATTAAGTTTGTATCATTGGAATTGAGGGGCAAGAAGGACCATCAAATTTCTATTTCTTGAAGGAAATAGATCCAAACATCAATTTAGACTTAGGTAAGTTTTTCATTAATGCTTCACAAATAAATAACTTTGAATTTGCTTCCCCACTTCGTTTTGCCTATGGTCAAGAAGTTTTCATGTCCCCCAAAACCCATAGGTATCTTATATGATCCTTGAAATCAAGAATAGGACTAATGGAAAGAGGATTTGAGGGAGGCCTCAGTAAATATCTAGGGAATAGAAGTCTTATTTGTAGAAGGGGCAAAATATTTTTTACTTCATTGGCTAAGAATAAAAGCCTCTATGAAGTTCAACAAGGTAAGAAAACATCTTTAAAAGGGAACCTTAGATCAGGGATGATATCAAACACAATTAATTAATGAAAGTACTCTACTTTAATATCCGAGGTATGGGCAAATTTGTAAAAAGGCTACTTTATGTAGGTTGGTAGAAATTCATAATCCAGATATTCTGCTAATTTAAGAAACAAAAGGATTAGCTATGGAAACGATGTAAGAACTCAATATCTTGCTTAAATTATGGGATTTTTTGGCCCTTGATGTTGCATGGGCCTCAATAGGAGTGGTCACATGGTGGAAGGTAAATTAGTTTAGGCTAATCCAATTTGCATTGCTTAACTTAGGAGTAGGGATTGAATTCTTTTTAGTGGAGCTCAAGGAAATAGTGAAATTGGTAAACATTTATGGCCCCTATAAAGATAGGATGCAATATTAAGATAATCTTATGGATTAGAAGTTTTTAGAAGCTAATAAATAAATTTAAGGAGGTGATTTTTACTTAAATTTTTCTAGGAGTGAAGTGTGGGGTATTATTGGTAGAACCGATCCACTGGCTAATTACTTCATTCCTAAACTTTGAATCTAAGGGGTTGGTAGACCTGGCACCTATAAAATCTATCCCAATTTGGAAAAACATGACGACAGGATTTGATAGAATTTCTAAGAGACTAAATAGATTCTTAGTAGTAGAGAGTTTGGTAAATGACACTTACAAATTGAAGTCTTGGGTTGAAGTCAAAGGAGACTTTGATCCCTCTCCATAATGCTTCTTATAACAAAAGAGGATAAAAAGCCACATTGTCCTTTTAAATTGAATTTTGAGTGGCTAAAATAGGATAGCTTTACAACTCTAGTCAAATCAAAATAGGTGAATTTTAATCCTAGTATGAGAGAATTTGCTAGTATTCAATTTTCAACAAATCTAAAAGGGTTAAGGAAATAGTGGTTCAATGGGATTGAAAAATAAACTAATGGATGAGCAAAAACTAAGGGAGATTGAGGAGCTTGCAGTGTTTTTAATAGATGGCTTAAAAAAGAATTGGATGAGGAAATAAGACTTAAGTATAAAATTTTGGAATAAGAAAAGAGAATATTGTTGGTAGAGAGAGAAGCATAATGGAGGCTCAAAAGTAGAGCACTCTAGATTGCAAGTGAGGATGAGAATACTAAATTTTTTCATAGCTTCACAAATCATAAAAAATAATAAAATACAATTTAGAATCTACAAGGACAAGGTGGAAGTAAAGTCTCCTTTAAAGGAATAACAAACATGAGAGTAAGGTATTCTAATCAACTATACAAGGATCCTAGTCAAGTTAATATAGCTAAAATAGTCATAATAGCTTTTCTCTTTCCCAAATTTATATATGAGGAAGGCAATGGTGAGTTGATTAAGTCTTAAAGGAGGTTGTTTTAACCTCCCAAAAAGATAAGAGTCTAGGACCTAATGGGTTTTGGGAGTTATTTATTTGGCTCTATGACATTTTGGATTTTGACTACTCAAGTTTGTGGGGGATTCTAGGCAAATAGAAAGGGTAAATGTAGTCTTCAACTCTATCTTCATTGCTCCAATTCAAAAAAAATAATAATCCTTTTTCTTTTGATGATTTTAGGTGTATTTATTTGTGTAACTATGTGTACAAAATCATAGTAAAATTAATCGTATCAAGAATTAAAAGGTTCCTCTATGCTCCTATATCTATTGAGCAATTCAGTTTCTTGCATGGTAGATAGATTTATGAAGCAATTGGTGCTGCTCAGGAAAGTCTTCATATTATAAAATCAAATAAACTACCATCAATGGTGATGAAGTTATATCTCTCCAAGGATTTTGATAGAGTAAAATATTTATATTTAATAATGATACTTACATTGATTTTGTGCATATGGTGAACTAGATTATGGGATGTCTTTGTTCTATTTCTTTTGTAGTTTTGGTTGATGGATCAACCTCTCAGTTCTTCAAATCTTCTCGAAAGATAAGACAAGGTTGCCCATTGTCACCACTGTTATTTATTTTGGTAGCTAAGGGATTAAGTAGGTACATTTTAGAATCCAAGAGGGAAGGAGCAGTAAAGGAAATTAGAATAGGTAGAACAATGGAAGTCACCCATTATAGATGATGTTCTATTTTTTACAGATGGAGCAGTACGAGCTACAAAGAAGTTAAAACAATCTCTAGATATTTTTTGTCTAGCAACAAGTATGCATATTAATATACAAAATTCAAGCATATATTTTAACCTTGTGGATCAGGATCAGACCATATTAATAGTTCAATTTTTTTCCTTTAATAGATTTGATCTTTAAGAGGGGTTTAAATATTTGGGGTACTTTTTGAAACCCAATGGTTACACTAGAAAATACTGAAATTGATTGATAAAGAAGGTGGATGGAAGAATTAATATATGGTGTAACAAATGGCTCTCTTTGGGGGGAGATTGATGTAAATCCAGCTGTAAGAGGTCAGAACAAAATACCTCCCATTACATAAAAACTATGGTAAATGAAAATAATATGTAAAACCCTCTATTTACATAAAAACTGCAATAAATAGAAATAATCAATAAAACCCTCCATTCATATAAAAACTACAGTACATAGAAATAAACCAGTAAATAATTTATTTTCTCATTCCTGTATTCACTTTCCTTTTATAATGCAATATCAAGGTAATATATATCCCCAAAGAAACCTTAAAATAAAACCCTAAAACTTAAATCCCTAAAAGAAACCCTAAAGGAAAACCCTAAAGCTTAAAACCCTAAAAATAAAAATTACTATTTTTGGCAAATTATTTTTTCATAAAAAATTGTCTTTTTTAGTAATTACCATTTTCAGCAAATTATATTTTGCATCAAATAATTTCATTTTGAGTAATATAAAATTACTTTAAAATTAAAAAAAAAAAAACTCTCTAAAAATAGGCTCCTACATCATTCTTCTTTGGTTGAAAAGAACTTTGCTCCTACGAGTTCCTCTGATCAAACTCATAATCGCTCTTTATAGAGTGTCACACATCTGCAAGTACTCCTCAAAGTACCAATATTCTTCTGAGGTTTTATATCTCAAAACTCCTACAAGCACTACACATAGTGCCAATTTATTTCTTCGAGGTTTTAAAATAGCAAACCTCCTGCAAGCACTACACAAAGTGCCAATTCTTTCCTCTAAGGTTTTTAATGAAAAAACCTCCTGCAAGCACTACACAAAGTGCCAATTTATTTATTTAAGGTTTTACAAATCTTCTGCAAGCACTACACAAAGTGCCAATTTATTTATTTAAGGTTTTACAAATCTTCTGCAAGCACTACACAAAGTGTCAATTCCTTCTTCTGAGATTTTATATAAAAAAAACCTCCTATAAGCACTTACACAGAGTGCCAATTTCTTTCTCCAAGGTTTTACAAACCGTCTACAAGCACTACACAAAATGCCAATCTCTTTCTCTAAGGCTTTTAAATAAAAAAACCTCCTGCAAGCACTTACAAAAAGTGCCAATTTTTGTCTCCAAGGTTTTACAAACCTTTTGCAAGCACTGCATAGAGTGTCATTTTGTTTTTGGAGCCTCTTTTCTCACCTCTCATTTTATCTTTTCTTCTCTTCTTTTTTCTCCTCCCAACAAGATCCAACCTAGCTCTGACACCAAATGATGTGAATCCAGTTGCAAGAGGTCAAAACAAAATACCTCCCATTACATAAAAACTATGGTAAATGAAAATAATATGTAAAACCCTTCATTTACATAAAAACTACAATAAATGAAAATAATCAATAAAACCCTCCATTCACATTAAAAATATAGTACATGGAAATGAACCAGTAAATAATTTATTTTCTCATTCCTGCATTCACTTCCCTTTTACAATGCAATACCAAGGGAATATATATCCCCAAAGAAACCCTAAAATAAAACCCTAAAACTTGAAGCCCTAAAAGAAACCTTAAAATAAAACCCTAAAGCTTAAAACCCTAAAAATAAAAATAAAAATTACTATTTTTGGCAAATTATTTTTTCATAAAAAATTACCTTTTTTAGTAATTACCATTTTCAGCAAATTATATTTTGCATCAAATAATTTCATTTTGAGTAATATAAAATTACTTTAAAACTTCTTTTAAAAAAACCCTCTAAAAATAGGCTCCTACATCAGAGATTGATTTTGGTCAAGTCTGTGTTGGAGTCAATACCAGTATATTGGTAATCTTTTGATCATATACCAAAAGGAGTTTTGAAAAAAAAATAGATATTTAAGATATAGGTTCTTTATGGATAGAAAAAAGGAAGGTATTCCCTTGGTTCAATAGTAATCCTTAGCCAAGACCAAGGAAAATGGAGGATGGGGACTTAGGAATATTTTCCTATTTAGCAAGGCTCTAGCAACAAAGTGTGTTTGGAAGGTAATACCAAAGGAATGTTTATGGAATAGGATTATTTATGAAAAGTATATAGAGCCACTCACAATTAAGGAGTGGATAAGAGCCCCAATTAAGCAAACCCATAATGTTTCAATCTATTGAAAGACAAATAATTTAGGCCTTTTATATTGTAGATGATTGGCTAGTTTGGAAAATAGGGTATGGTTCAAGGATAAGACTAGTTTTAGGGCCTCGGATTGATTGTGGTGATATGCACACACTGATAGATAATGTAATTCAAACTCTAAGAGCTCAAGGGATTAGAACTCTCACCCAAGCAACTAACCCATAATCTTTATACAAACTGGAGTCTAGGATGGAAGGAAGCAACAATGTTAGGGCTTCAGGGTTGGGAGGTACACAAGGGGGAATAATATGTGGGGAGACTTAAAACTAGATATATCAAGTTGTGAGAGGAAACTGATCAATTGGTTTGGACAAATAATGGAGCTATAAGGGAGTACAATTCAAAGTTGGGATACAAGACTATGTTGGAAGATAGCAATGAAGATCTAGCATGGTGGTGGAAGACACTTTGGAAGCAAAAATCCCTATTGAAGATAAGTTTATTCCTATGGATTGTCATAAAAAATAAGGTTCTAACATGAGAGGTATTGCTAAAGAAGAATTGGAATGGTTCAAGAAGGTGCCATTTATGTAAGTCAGACAATGAAACAATTGATCATTTACTAGTAGCTTGCTTCTTTACTAGACAAGTTTGGAGAGGGGTTATAGCACAATTAAATTTTCTTCTAGGATGACAAGAAGATTTCTTAGGAGAGTGCTTAAAATCTTGGTTTGAAAATAGGTCATATAAAGGTTTTATAGCTTCCTTGTTGTTTGTATTTTAGAGAGTATGGTTATCTAGGAACGCAAGAATTTTTTAAAATCAATAGTCTACTTGGCAGGTCTCCTCCATATCATCAAAAGTTTCAAAAATTGTAAGGTTTCAACAACAACGAAGATAAATAAACAAATAATCCTTCCAAAAATCGATAAATCAAGGGCTTAGGGATTTTTGGATGGGGCTAGACAAAGGGCCCTTGGAGCTTGTTGAGCAAGAAGATTACTATATATATATCACTCTCATGATAAAATCAAAAGGGATACAAAAAAAGAATATAAAAAATTCAAATTTACGGACTTAGACTGGTAATCAACTGGATGCTTGGTGTTTTTAGGATGGAAAACATGATCCTACAAACCATCTTCTCTCAAATAAAAATAGTTGTGGATCGTAGTAATTTTTTTACTTTTTGGTATATTTATAGAGAACTAAATAGAGAAGCAAATAAAATTTCAAAATATGTGTTTCAAATTGTACCAATTACATGTTTAATACAAGAATTCAATGAAGACAATGCTCTACAACTAGTCTATATCTTTATTTAAAGGGATTAATTTATTCCAATTTAAACAACTTTTTCAATAAACAAAAAAGTCAATGATTTAAAGGATAATGTTGATAAGTTGAGGTGTCTAAGAATAAAACTTAACTTGATAGAGATAGCTAGTTAAAATGTATAAATGACCTGATTTTTAAGTCATTATTAAAACTGTAAAAAAATATCAAATAGACATCTCAAAAATATTTCATTAAAAAAAAAAAAACAGATAACTTTAACATTGAAATGGATAAAAACATTTATATTAAGGGGATGGTGTTAAAATGGAAAAAAACATAATTTCATTTCTACTAAGACAAAATGGATTTGATTTGCTTGATGAACGTTCCCCATCATATAAAGATTAAAATCTAAATAAAAACAAGAACATATGATTCAGTGGGGGCAAAGGCACAAAATAATGCATGTAAGCGCTACAAAATTTCAGCCATAGATCCTATATGCTGAGACGAAAAATAATAACGTTCGATTTACAAATGAGTGAATAGCTATTTTATTAGCATAGTACAGTACATACTAGTTATTTGTACTTCTCCCGTGCACACAACATCCAACTTGGAACTTAAGTATAGACAAAATTCTTGTAGACTGGATTCATTTGCAGGAGAAGCTGGCTCTTGTTGGGCAGATTTTCTTCTTGATGCTCGTATTTCACCCCTTTTTCTTCCAATCCAATGAGAACGTGCATTCCAAACATGCTCACCCAAAAGTTGAGCACCTTCACTTCCTCCTGCCTGGCCATCTCCAACAACTACTCTACACTCCACATTTCACCAAGGGCAGTAGACTATATATAAGCTTTGGTACTTTGTCGGTTTCTAGAGGGTTCTGCTGGGAGCCACATCGATAACCAAAAAGCCTACAACTTGCACGAAGTCAGAATTATTTGAGTGGTTGAACCATAATCAAATTTGGTTATATAATCATAATATAAATAAAATAATATTTTTTATAAAATTAACTATATATAAACCACGTCTTTTCTTCTTTACGATGAATAGGATGGCACGTTTGGCCACTGACGGGTAGTGCTAACTCTTGCGTATCATGTGATCGCCATTTGTAAATGCCTAAATCCACTAACCTTTAAAAATTAAATATGATTAATTATATATTATAATTTGTTAATCAAATTTGGCCACTGACAGCTAGTACTAACTCTTGCGTATCATTTCAACAATGGCAGGTTGTGGCCAATATTTGTTTACTTTGGTGGCATTGAAGCCACACATTATAAGATCTTCGATTTTGGGCGATTTGATCGTGAGATTCTATGGTTGAAGTTACTTGTTTAGTTGTAAATGTCTAAGTTGACACATGCGATGACATAATACTTACGTCTGCTATTATGATTGTAGCGCTCCATTATCCAACTAAGTAAACTAGATGTAAATTTATCAAGTATGGAGGATAACTTAAAACGGAAATAATTTTGTAACATGTTAATTTTTTATAAATAACAATTTGTTCAATAGTGATATTATAATTTTTTAAAGTTATTTAACATATATTTATTAAAAGAGATGTTTTAAAAATATTAAACTAATATTTAATTTATAAAATAGTTATAAACAACTAAAAGGTTGGTATGAATGATAAAAAGGAAAGAGTTTCAACTAAAGTTTGATCAATCAAATTTTAACACAAGAATGCAATTTTAAACTTATCAAAACCATCAAATATTATAAGCAAAAGGTTCAAATGTATTATAAATAAGTTTGATTATTTTATATTAAAAGTGTTGTCTCAAAAGAATTTACATTGTAGCCCTTATGATATAAAAACCAACATTATTATTCCAGTTTTCAAACTTCACCGTTTGGCACCAAGATGATTGCTTACACGACATGATGCTACCAATGTACCAAAAGCTTGAACTTATGGTGAGGATGCATCCTCGTGGAGAGTAAATGTTGGCAACGAGAATCAAACCTTGTCCCACTAGACGTGCCATTCTATTGACATGACACGGTGTTACCACTGCACCAAAAGCTCGAACTTGTGATGAGGGCGCATCTCATGAAGGTCAAATTCTAGTTGACGGTTCCACATGGCAACAATAACCAACTAGCTTTTCTAGAGCATGTGTTTTTATATTAGTGCCAAAAAAAATAATAACCACATAGTAATTTTATTACCAACATTTTTGTCAAAGTAAAATTTAAGTGATATTGACTACTTGCCAACCCAATACTTTGTAATCCTTTTCATTTGCCAATAGAAAAAATCAAAGTCAACTCAACATCTCAATTGGAAACTCTATGACATCTCATCCCCAACATGCCAAATTGGAGGCTTGCTTTTACTTTTTACTTTTCCAGCTCATAAAGTAATCCTTCAACTAAAAAATTTTCGAAGTTCAAACATGTAACTCTTATCTCCTCTTTATCCTCAAAAATCTATAAATTAGCCCCTTGGGGCACTAAAAAAACATATTTCATGATAGTAAAGCCTCGTTGAATTATTTTTTGAACTTAAATACAATTTTTTCACCTAGAAGCATTGTAAGACCTTCTTCACTAGCAGTTTTATCAACTTATAATTGTTAGGTACACTTTGTTTACATAAGTGTTTTAGCATATGCATATGTATATTTCTTTACAATATTTTATGTCATCACTGGATTTTTAGGATTAGTTTATTTTCTTAGTTAAATTGTAGTGTTTGTTATTTTTTCATTATTTTTTTCCAATGGGTTTACACTGGTTTTTATGAGGGGGCATAGTTCCCTTATACTGATTCGGGATCGCAATGTTTATTATTACATGGTAGTCTAATTTATTTAATATAATCATTAACCTTTATTTATCATTGTTTGTGTAGTGTTTATTATAGGATCCAACCTCAAAATCCAAGATTGTGGGTTTTATAGTTTGAAGCATCAGACTACAAATTTTCTATCTATACTAATGTTAGTGTCATGAGATGAATTGAGTAGGTTTTGGTGAGAAGATTTGAGCAAGCCTTGTGTGTAGGCTTGGAGCAGATTTAAGAAAGCCTTATGTAGGTTTGGATCATATTTGAGCAGAGTTGAGAGCAAATTTTAGAGCAAACTTGAGCAAGCCTTGTGTAGGCTTGGAGTAGATTTGAGCAGAGTTGAGAGCAGGTTTTGGAGCAGATTTAAGCAAGCCTTGTGTAAAGGCTTGGAGTATATTAGAGTAGAGTGGATTGAGGTATCTTGTGGATATAGGTCCATGAATAAGAGTAGAGGGGATTGAGGTCTCCTGTGGATAGAGGTCCACAAACCAAAGTAGAAGGGATTGAGGTTTCCTGTGGATAGAGGTCCACAAACTAGAGTAGAGGGGATTGAGGTCTCTTGTGGATAAAGGTCCATGAACCAGAGTAGAGGGGATTGGAGTCTCCTGTGGATAGAAGTCCATGAACCAAAGCAGAGGGGATTGGTGTATCCTATGGATTGGGATCCACAAACTTGTGATAGGGGATAGTTGTCTCCTATGGATAGATTTCCACAAGCATTGTAATAGGAAATGAGTTCCCAAGAATTTTGTTGAGAAATTTTAAAGAATAATTTCTCTGTGGATGTAGCCCATATTGGGTGAACCATGTTAAATTTGTGTCTCTCATGTGTGTGATGATTTGTGCATTATTTTATTATTGTAATTGATAATATTGGATGATATTGCTTTGGAAAGAAAAGTAAAAGTTTGATCTTATACTGTTCACCCTCCCTCTCAGTATAAGCTTGTGTTCTTCAAGAACCTCCACTTCACACATCTCTGTCACCTATTTCTAGTTGTATATTCTTATCGATACCATTTTCAAGATTATTATTAAGCATAACATCCAAATTTGACAAAATTCAAAGAGATTTCCTTTGGAAAGGATGTGAGGAAAAATCTAGGTTTCCTATTTACAGATAGGATAAGATTTGTGGAGGAAAAAATATTAGAGTGGTAGGTTTGTGAAATTATAGATTTATGAGTTTAGCATTAGTAGTAGAACTTGGATGGAAATTATTCAAAGATCAAAGAAATATCTGGGAACATGTTACTTGAAAAAAATATAGTTTTTATAGATGTAATAAAATTGTTCAAGAAGATCAAGTGGCATTAGCTCAATCGGTTAGATTCCTCAACATTTGAGGAGACCAAGGTTTAAATATTTCCAAGTGATACATGGATAATATCCAAGCTTTGTTATTTTACCACTATGTGGTGATGATATAATATGGGTGGGCCTTGCTTCAATCCCATATAAATAATTGAAAAAAAAAATGTTCAAGAAATAAACCTTGTCTATGGGTTTGATAACATAAAATTTCAAATAAGAGAGTTTGTAAATAATCTGAAAATCTATTAGAATGTTGCTCAATAAAAAACATTCTATAAATTTTAGGTTTAATGATTGGTTGAAGCCTTATCTCTTATTTCTAATTCAATGTACCAACCATTGGCAAAGTTTACTTGGCTTGCAAGTGTTCAAAATTAAAAAAAATTATTGATGTGAACAACTTTAGGTTGTAAGTTTTTAATAGTAAGTTTGTCAAGGGGAGAAAACCTCAAACAAATAATGGATGAACTTTAAAATATTCTTAAAGAGATTTTTTTTACCCATTTTTGATGAAAGTATGAGTTGCTATGGAATCAATCAAAAGATAGTAGATACTTTATCAAATTGAGATATAAGGATCTAGAGTAATTATAATTCCCTACTCCCAAGGAATTCCCTTGGAAGCGTATTTTGTCACTAGAGGCCCTTCTCAAGTCCTTGATATTCCTTTGGTTAGTAGTCAAAAGAATTATTATAGGTGAAAATTTGAAAAGAAGAGGATATCATGGAACTTGTAGGTGTGTGTTATGCAAGGAGGAAGTAGAAACTTCACATCATCTACTTCTTCATAATTAATTTACCTTCACCATTTGGGGATGCTAATTTTACAAACAATAAGAATCTATTGAGTTAGTCTATCGACTCTAGAAGAATTGATGAAATAATGGATACATTATCTCATAGCTAACACATTAATAATTACGTGGAGGATTAGTTTAGAAGTTATTTACTAGAATTTATAACTTGAAAGGATAATAGAATTTCACAAAATAAATCCTAAATTCACACATAATATGGATTCTTGTAGTTTTGTCTCTCTTGTTAAATGTTTTTAGGCATGCCAATTTTCATGGGAACTTTCAATTATGGAAAAATATGTGTTTGGCGATTGGTTATAAGATTTAAAGATACATATAAGGGTGATATGCAACAATGGAGTTAATGTAAAGGACTTACATTGAATCATGGTAAAATACAAATATCAGAAAGTTGGTTTCATTAAACTTAGTGTTGATGGTGCTTCTTAAATAGACCTTGCAAAAGTTGGCAAAGGTGGCATTTCTAGGATAATCAAGAAACTTTTCTCACCTACTAAGAATCATATGAAACTTCAAAAAACAACTATGAAGAGACTAAGACACTCAATATAAGGATCAATATACCCATGGAAAAAGGATGAAGATATATTTTAACTAGGGAGAATTCATATATTATTATTGACAATATTAGAAGAATCTAAGAATTGAATCAACAATAGTATTATTTTATGTGTTGATCAATTATCGATGGAGGTAACATATTAGAAATGATAACATATCTATAGAGAAAGAAATAAGATGACAAAGCTAATTGTGGATTTATATTTGTTTTGAGGGGATAACGCAATGGTTCAGGCTTTGGCTCTTCTTTGGGATGTCCAAGGTTCAAACCGCAACGTGGACGAGTGTGTGAGGGGTAGGTGTGTGTATGGTTGTGTTTGGCCCCTATTGATAAGCTCAACTCTCATCCTTATCAGAGGTCATGGTTGGTATGGGGATGCCCAACCCTGAGTGTCGATCGTAGGGGTTTATCACATTAACATTAATAAAAAAATTGTGGATTTATCTTTGTCTTAGTGAAATTCAGCTTTTAAGTAGCAATTATCCAAGGAAGATTCTATTGCTTAATAACAATGATATAAAAATTTAATTAAAGAAAAATTATCAATTTAAAGGATGAAAAAAACTTTTTATAGAATGGAAATAAAAGTACATTTTTTTGTTTGTTTGGATACATAGGGGAGTTGGTTACATCCATGCTATTTTTAGTAACTACCAAGTGTAGGGTTCAAACCACAAGGGCTACTCCCAAAAATCCTATACCACATCATTATTGTTGACTCAACATGAGGAGGACCACTAGTCTCTTGGAATTTGTACGATCATCATCAGTCTAGAATGCACTCAAAGGATTCAAATCAGACTACTACCTTTGCAAACAAACAAGCATGTCCCCAAGGTTTGAACCTAGATCTCTTCTTGGTAAGTACCTAGCCAGACAAACAACTACCAATCCACATAGCTCTTGGGGGTAGAAAATTACAATTTAATTAACTTAGTAAAAAATGTAATCTTTATTGTTTTAACAAAAATAACCTTAATAAAAACTATATATATATTATGAAAAAAATATCATATTTAAAAAAGATCTTAATAATTTATTTTAAATATTATTATGACTAGCCAACAAGAACTTCCTAAAGGAAACATTTATCCAAGTTCTTTCATCGCTTGCATCCTCGTAATAAATTTCTGGGTATTAAAGCCCTTAACATTAATGGAGAGTGTATTTCTAAACTTCCTAGTATTCTCTCTGCTTTTGAAGAGCACTACGATACTATGTTTGCAACTAAGGCCAGCTCCTCGCAACGTGATCAGGCTCTTAAATCCTGCCTTTCTGTTGTCCCAAAGCGGCTTTTTGAGTCTCAAAGAGCTGCCTATGAAAAGACCCTCTCTTTGAAGGATCTAGAGGAAGCTCTTTCTCATATGGCCAATGATAAGTCCCTTGGTCTTGATGGTTTCCCCTGTGAATTCTAAAAGTCCCTTTGGGATACTGTTGGGCTTGATCTTATCAAAGTCTATTAGGATGCCTTCTTTAAGGGTTCTTTGGGCCCTAGTATTAATCAAGGGATTATTAAATTTATCCCCAAGGCTGGTGATCCTGAAATCATCACCAATTAGAGGTGTATTACTCTTCTTAATGTTTCCTATAAGATCATTGCCAAGCCCTGGCTTTACACATCTTCCATATCCTTCCTATTATCGTGCATCTAGAGCAAAATAGATTCATTTGGGGAAGGTTCATCCTCGATAATATTACTGTTGTATGGAAAGGCATGGAGTAGGCTCACAATTTCAACCAACGATCATTCTTCATCAAAATTGACTTTGAGAAAGTCTATGACAGGATTGATTGGTCGTTCATTCTAGCCATGCTTAAAGCTCTTGGTTTTGGGCCCTATTTCATTAGTTTCGTGGAAATATTGTTTGTTGAGGCTTCAACTATTTTGTCCATTAAAAGACACAAGTCCTCAGCCATTGGGCTCTTTCGATCCATTATATAAGCTTGTCCTTTGGTGCCATCCCTTTATGTCCTCGCTATTGAAGGGTTTGACTATTTACTAGCTCACTATGTTGCTCAGGGATCTATTCAAGGAATTTATCTTCCCGAAGGTGAGACTTAGTTGATCAATGGTCATTTTTCTAATGAATCTTTCATCACTTTTATTGAGGAAGAAGGTGTCATTCATCAGGCGCTTGCTTGCCTAGATACTTTTTGTCTAGCTTCTGGATCCTCCATTCAATGGAGAAAGACTCAATATTATAGGTAGTCTCTCGACTCGATGCCCCATTGGCTTAGTCAATATCAGTGGAAGATCATCCAAGAGGGGGAAATATTTCATTTTTTAGGTATTCCTTTTTCCTTTAATAGTTCGTTTCCAGAGTTGTGGAAGTATGTTATTAACATGATGGAGTAGAAACTTACCTATTGGTCCACCATGAAGCTCTCCCTTGCTTGTAAACTCAAAATCTGCACCCATGTCCTTGCGACCACCCATGTTTATTATTATTTCTGCTAGATCCCATCCAAAAAATGCTATAAGAATCTTGATAAGCTTTTATGAGACTTTTTATGGTCCTCTTCCAATAATGGTTTGGGATTCCATCGTGTTGCTTGGAAGTATTGTTGTCTTCCTAGAAGCCATGGTGGGCTTGGCATTCACAATATCCAACGTCAAGGTTTGACCCTTTGTGTTAAGTGGGTCATTAGAGCCCTCATAGGTAATGAGACCTGGAATATTCTCATTTGAAACTATATCAATGAAGGTTCCCCTTTTGGTCGTAAGAGTTGAAGGGGCATGGGTTCCCTTCCCTCCTTGTTGCCCATGTGTCTATCAAAGTGTCAGGATCCTTCACCACTAAGAGCATTTGGAAATCCTGGGAGAGTGTTAAGCCTTGGCTTAGATGGAATGGCCAAAGATTCTGGCATGACCTCTCCTTCAACTAGATGAATGTTTGGTCACTTGTTATCACCTACTAGGGTTCCCTGCTTGTGCAGGTTCCTTGGGTTCATGTGCTTAGATTATTTTGCTAAGGTGTGTGATATATCATTGATTTATTTTCTCGTCCTACGAGGGATTGGTTCCCTTGGGATTACTACAAAGTTAAATTTGGGCTTAGTCACTCTGATAGGGATACTTTTGAGGTTGTTAAGGCTGCTCCCCCTGACTCCATGTTACACAAGATTTTTTGGTTTTTGCAACGACCTTGGTGGAAGGACTGGAAGTGGTATCTAGACACTACTACGAAACTATAAGGCTCAATTGGGGTATGGATGGCTATCTCCTTGCCTCCCCATGATTGATAAGCTTAATCAACGGTGGAAGGTCTCCTCCCCTCAACCTATTTGGATGCGCAGATTCCAAACTACTTGGACACCTTTCCTAGAGCCTCAAATTTCTTATTTTGCTTGGATTCTTTTGCACCAAGGGATTCCTATTGGGGAGCGTCTCCAACATTGAGGCATCCCTAACCCTTGCACTTTTTATCTTCAATATGAAAACTTTGTCCATATTTTTTGGGTTTGTGCTTGTGCTCATTCCCTTTGGGATTGGTTTTTTCATTTTTAGACCCTATTCCTTCACCACATTTGAGTGGAAGCATATCATTTTGGGAGACCTCCCGCCCTTGTCGACTATTTTCTTTGAAGTGTGGCACTTGTTTCGTTTCAGCATATGGAGAGCTAGAAATGATTGTATCTTTGGTAAGTATTCTTCCTCTTTGCACATCTCTGCTTTTGAGAAGTCTAATATTATTTCTTTTGTGTATTTTTAGATTATAGTTAAAGCCAATAAGGTGGCCATGGAGGTCACTCATCTTTAGGATCTTATTGATCAGTGGGCGTGCACAATCAAATGGGTTCCTCTTAAGGAGGATACTCCTCAAAGTCGATCTAGGTCTAGATAGTAGTGTCACTTGCTCCCAAATTGCACTCCTATCCTAACTCAAGGTCCTTACAGAGATGGTCGTGGCTACTTGACTCCTCAAATCCTCGACTTGATGCGTAGGACAAAATAGGAGCTTCGATGATTGTTGCCAGCCGAGAACCATTTGTTTATAGCTAGGAGAATGTTTTTAACACTTCTGGACAAGGGAGGAACTCAGTGCCAAAGTCTCTTGATGCTACTGTTGGGAGGGAATCAATCCTAGGGATGGCTAAACCCATATAATGGAGCCTCATCTTTATGTAATCAGTTAGTTTTGTTGACCTTCAATTCTATAAGGTAGTGTTAATTAGCTATAAATTGTTTGTTTGGGTTTTCGTTCTATTTTGACGAGGATGGTTTTTCGACTGATGGCGTTAGCCACATGGCGTGTTTATTCGCCTCTTTTTTTTTGTAAAAATGTATTCTGTTAATTTTTTTAATATAATGCTTTTTTCATCTATTTTGACCACTCAAATAATTAACATCATTTTTTGATATAGGGGAGTTGTTTACATCCACACTATTTTTAATAATTGTCGTGTAAGATTCAAACTATAGGGGTTGCTCCCAACAAACCTAAACCACCTTGTTGATTGGTGTAAGGAGAACCACTTTTCGTTTTAGATTTGTACCATCATCGTCAGTATGACACGCACTTAGAGGATTCATATTAAACCACTATTTTGCAATAAGCGTACCCGAAGGTTTGAACCTAAATATTTTCTTAGTAAATGCCCCGCTAAACAAACAATTACTGATCCACCTAACCTTTAACGTGAAAAACTACTCAACAATAATTAATATCAATTTGACTAAAACCGAAGAATTTCTTGTTATATTGTTAAATTTAGGTAAGCATCTATTGATTAGAAAAGTGTAAAGGACGATTGAGCAGTTTATGAAGACGAGTCTTTGAAGATGTCAACTTCATCGTTTCTTACATCTTTTGAAGGAATGTTAGTATAAATCTAATAATATTAAGAAAAATTATTGTTTAATATTAGTCATCCTCGTATGAAACACGCACGCGAAAACTAAAATAACAATATATTTAAGACACTTTAAAGGTTTTTTTTATTTGAGTTTAAATTACAAAAGAAAAAAACTTTATTATTATGCCCTTTATTATTGTACCTTTGAAAAGTTTAACTTTAATTATACGAATTATTATATTTTGTATTAATTATTTTTTTGAATTTACATGGTGGAATCGGTAGCCGTCATGAATTCGGGAAGGTTGTCCAGCTTTTAAGGCCGTCACAGTATTTTGCGCTGTCTGCCCCAAAAATCGTCATACAGATCTTTGCGTAGTCCGCCCCTATAATCATCATGCCACAATTATTTAAAACCTTTTATGCCATTGAAAACACCAGGAAAGTTGTTGAGTGGAATTGGTAGCCGCCATGAATCCGGAAAGGCTGTCCAGCTTTTATGGTCGCCACAATATTCTGCGTTGTCCGCCCCAAAAACCATACACAGATCTTCGCGCAGTCCACCTCTATAATCACCATGCCACAATTATTTAAAACCTTTTATGCTGTTGAAAACACCAAAAAAGGGACAAACGTTCAACCTGACGAGGCCCGAGATTTGAACCTTGGACCTCTGCCCCCCTTATGGGGTTTGGATGAACCAATTGGTCTACACCTCACCTCACACTATACTTTGTATTAATTAAAAAATCATAATTAGATATTTTATTTTTTATTTCTAATGGAAAGCAAGACCAAATTGTATATATATAAAATATATATATTTTTTATAGCGAAAAACCTCTTACGGGGCCGCTTTGGTTTGAGAAACCACGAACAGGGAGTTCTACACCGTCAAAGTCATCCGGGAGAAACCACGAAAAAGGAGTTCTACACCGTCAAAGTCATCCGGGAGAAACCACGAAAAAGGAGTTCTACACCGTCAAAGTCATCTGGGAGTTGCGCCCTGCTCGCATCAACATTATCAATTGGATTTTTGATACCCAATGCAACTTTTTGGTAGAGTGGAGATTCGAATCTGGGACCTCCCTTGGAGGATTGCCCTTTCCTCTCCAACTCACCTACAACACCTAGATTATATATAAAAAATATTTACTCAATAAAAAAAATTATTATACTTCCTATTAATTAAAAAATCATAATAACATATTTTTCTCTTTATTTTTAATAGAAGCAGAGGGCAAAATCACGTTGATGCGAAAAATAAAATGATAATATATTTCAATCCAAAATTCAAAGTTCGGTATTTTAGTCTTTATTTCTAGAAGAGTGTAAGTTAAACTGATTAAAAATCTTAATCTTCAAAGAAGGGATTTAGTTAATTTGTATACACTATTGAACTCCAATACAAAACTTACAATTATTTAAATTAAAACATTAACCTTTAATTATTATCTAACAAAATATATATAAACAAATAAATTAAAATAATATATATATATATATATATAAAACTAACTGTTTTGCTGCATTAAAACAATAAAGCGTAGCTGATATAAATCACAACGTAATTTAAATTGAGACCTATTTCCCCGAGAAGATCATACGCAGTAAAGTGAAAAAACGTAAAGAAAAAGGAAGGAAAAAAAAAAAGGAAAAGACGTAAATAAAAATGAAGGATGTAGGTAGTGTGGAGAGATGACCGACCAACGTACTTTTGATCCCCACCAGAAAATCAAAGGAAAAAAGTTCCCGCCCTTTTTAACCTGTTGTTTGGTCCCACGCAGAGAATCAGAACGGAAAGACGTCTTCTTTGTCCCCCCGCAGGGAACAAACGGAAAAGTTAGCTTCAATGAATAAGTAAGACAAGTGGTTAAGAATGTGGTAAAAGTTATCTATAACGTAAGTATTGGGTAACCGTTAAAATTAACTAAAAATTAAATATATTTAAATTATAATAAAAAATTTCAAATTTTATTTGAAAACCAATATCTACTTGGAAAGTCGTGTATAACATAGGTATCGGATAACCGTTAAAATTAACTAAAAATTAAAAATATTAAAATTATAATAAAAAATTTCAAATTTTATTTGTAAACCAATACTTGGGAAGTCGTGTATAACGTAGGTTTTGGATAACCGTTAAAATTAACTAAAAATCAAAAATATTAAAATTATATTAAAATTTTTTAAATTTTATTTGAAAACCAATACCTACTTGGAAGCCTATAGAAAAGTACTATTTTTTAGTAGAATAAACTCCTCCCCATCCCGAGTACATGGCATTGCATCGCGGGCAATCCCAGTTAATTTTGGTGGCAGGTTATTCTTGGTAGATACGATATCGGTACACTGAGTTAATGCTTTCAGCTTTTGATATCAGCCACGGCCCTTAGAAATTCTATCTTTGGTTTGTTGACTGCTTTAGATTTTCTATCTATAGTTTGTTGACAGGAATAATGTTAACTGATGTTTCAGTGTTTGCGCTGGTGGTGAGTAATCTAGTTTATTATAATCTAGATCTACTTTAATAGGTAAGAAAAAAAAAAATTCTTCTAGATCATAAATCGTTAATAATTTTTATATTCACAATGATGCTTTTCTTCCATAATTAAGGGCTGCATATTTTTCTCATCTTTCTTTCAGTTCGTCATTGTGGTGGATCAATAATTTCATTGAAGGAATTATCATGGAAAACGTAAAGCTGTTGAGCTCGTGGGTGAGCTATTTTGGCATGCGAGTGCAGATCGCTTTGGAAGAGAAAGGAGTTCCATATGATCTCCAGGAGGAGGATTTGTTTAACAAGAGCCAGCTTCTGCTGGATATGAATCCCATATATAAGAAAATACCTGTTCTCATTCACGAGGGGAAAGCCGTGGTAGAATCCCTCATAATTGTCCAATACATAGACGAGGCGTGGCCATCCAACACCACCACCACCAACTTTCTGCCATCAAAGCCGGGCGATCGAGCCACTGCCAGATTTTGGGCAGATTTCATAGACAAAAAGGTACAAGTGATTAATTCATCGGATATTGTGATTAAGTTCATGTCGCTATATTCAAGTGCCGTTTTTTGTTTTTGCAGTTTTATGATGCAGGATCTCGTATAGTTAGGGGGGTCAAGGGAAAAGCTCAGGAGGAAGCTAAGCGTGATATGGTGGGAGCCCTGACAATATTGGAGAAAGCCCTTGCGGATAGCGGAAAGCCTTACTTTGGCGGGGAGGAATTTGGGTATGTGGACATTGCGTTCATTCCGTTTACCAGTTGGTTCCACACATATGAAACTGTGGGTGACTTCCACATTCAGCTGAAGGACAATTTCCGTAGAATAGACAAGTGGATGGGGATGTGCATGCAGAGGGAAAGCGTTAAAAAGGTCCTTCCTCACCCTGCCAAGGTCTTGGACTTTATTCTGCAGCTGAGGAAGCGCTTGGCCATCTCCTCGACCCACACCCAGACCTACATTCTCCTTTTTATTTCTATTATTCCTTTATGCTTCGCTATTATACCGATGATTTTAAAATTTGCCTTCAGTCAAAACGCATAGCCTCCCTCTCAATCTGCCCCCTCAAACATGAAAACAAGAAGTTGCCTGTGTATGTTGAAACTGTTAGTTATATGGAGTTGCAAACAGCCAAAGCCTTGTGAAAATTGTGTTAATAAGGTAGGGCAAATAGGTAAACCCTTAAAAACATTGTAAGTGATGAATAATATTATATCAGTTTTTATGATTTGAACATGTAATCGATTTTTCTATGTATTCAAAAAATATGACATGCATAATTGATATAAGAGATTCAAACTAAAGTAGTTTGTATGTGTGACAATATTTGTCTGTAATATTATGTTAAGTAGTATTTGGGGCAAGCTCTTTTGCAAGCTGGTATTATAATGTTTTATTTGTTTTACATTTAAATGGTGATTAATTTTATTTATTTTTAAATATATATATTTTAAAATTTTGTAAAGTTATTATTGTTTTTTAAATATTGAAAGATAATAAGGTCTATTTTATTAACAATTATTTTTATAAATTTTAGTTATGATGTATGTATGTTCCTTTATAGTATGCCTTGTTTGCAATATATAAATAATTCTTTGACCATGGCAGTTAATTACATTTTTATTCTCAAGTGATAGCACAATGAAAACATATAAATTTGTTAATATGCTAAGCAAATAGGCATGCACTTGGAATATGTGGAATATATGTTTTGAGGAGTGAAATCTAAAGAAGTGAACTTCATGCATTGGTAACATCTTACATGATCCCAAATTGTTTCTTTCAACAAAGTCTAACAGTATGTTCTGATGCATGAAAACTTCAAAGAAACAAACTCCATGTGTTGATGACATCTTACATGATCCTATGTTGTTTCTTTCAACAAAGTATAACAATATATTGTGATGCATGGAGGAAGTTCTATCTGATATATTTATTACTACTAAAGAACTCTATGTGTTAAAAGCATTCAAGAACTAGTAATGTAATAAGAGTAGAGCTCTTCGATTAGATGATAAGAAGCATTGTAGATAATGTTTATTTAGTATTTTAGCATGTAAACAAAATGTCAAGCTATGAATTGTAAAAATATTGTTTATGGTTCTCTTGAAGATATCTCAATGAATTTTGCTTGTAAGTTTTATACAATAGGGGTATGTCGAGTAAGTAATTGTGCCAAATTGTAAGTACTAAAGTAAGGTTGAATGTAGAATTTATAAAATAAAAATAAAATGAAAAAAATAGCATGTTGTCAAGCACCTATACTATTTGGACAATGACTGATATCATTGCATATGTTAAACATTATCCCTCTAGTAAGTTTTCAAGATCAACGATGACAACAACAAATAGAACCACAACAATAGTGGCACTAGCAACATTTTCCTTCACAAGCAATAGATTTTCCCTTAAGAATTTGATTAAAGCAACCATGGGTAGCATAACATGGACAACTTCACAGAATTGGACAACCTAGATTGAAGCAACTATTATTAGAAAAGGCCCTCAAGAATACAATGGCAAAGCAATACATGCAATGAAAATAATTATACTCTATAAAGTAGTTGATAATTTTTTTAACAGTATCATTATTGCCTTTAGGATTGAAAGAATGCTAGGGCTTGAGATTCCATTTAAATGAGATCCATGTGAGGCAAAATTATCAATATTTGCCTCACCATAGATCTCTTTTTGCATGCAAGCTATGTCAACATTAAATAGATGATAATTTTATCATCATTTCTTTGTATTCATGATAAAATAATGACATCAATAGGTGTCTAAATCAATCTATGGTTTTATAGCTAAAGACCATAAATAAAATGTATCTTCTTGGTCTATTTTTGCCTTTGTTTTCTAGTTTTACCCAAGTGAAGGTCATCATGATATTCACCCATCTTGGGAGGGGATGCCAATGGAAATGGAGTAATGTTCCTTCTACCCCTTAGCCTTAAGCAAAGGAAAGCCGACAAAGTCAGTGAGAGTTAACCATTAGAGAACATTGAACCAATATTCAAGTTTACAAATAATGTAGGACCATGATACAAATTTAGTTTTAATGATTATTAAAATTTGAATCGAATTGAAATTTCTCTATAATATCAAAGCAAGCACAAGATTCAATCCTAATATAGATTGTCTAGTATTATTGGGATCTATGCAACTTGGCTAACCCATGGGCTTGAGCTTCTTCCCACAATAACCAGAAATAATTTGCATGAGTACTATGCTTTATTTTGGGATAGTAATTGGTGATGCAAAGGTACAATAAAATATGTTAGCCACAATATTCACATAAGCATTTCAACCTAATAGTTGCTCCACCAATAGGTTTTAGAGTAAGGGCATGTCAGGGTCAAGTTACATGTACCCATAATATTTTAGAACTATTTATTGTTTATATTTTTCTTGCTACATTAAATGCAATAGAGCTCACTTAATGAGCTATTTGTTTCTATGGCATTATTGTTTTTTGTGGATGCAATCACTAGAGAAAAATATTAGGAAGAATGAAGGCTCTACAAGAACTCACTTGAAAATACAAGTAGTTTTTTTGAATATTTGCTATAAATATTTTATATATTTGGTATTTTCAATTTCCATTATAATAAAATATTATTTTTCCATAATGCAAATAGACAAGACTTCAATCCTTCAATGTTTGATAAAAAAATTGATTTCATAAATGCATAATATGGATGAACATGATCCCAAAATTTAGCAATGTCCATAAGAAAGCTTAGATCTTGTATTGTCAATATAGTAATATTGTAGATAATGATGGATATTTAATGATCCCCCTATATATCAAAACTTAACTTAATTTCTCATTTAAGTGAAGACTCATATGATGAGAGAGAGAGAGAGAGAGAGAGAGAGAGAGATTTAATTTACTATTTACCTACATGTATAATATATTGAAGAAGGATTTACATGTGCTATGAAAACACTACCCATATCATGTTTTTGTATTTTAATATTTTTATTATTCATGTTAGTTCATTTAATTGGGCGTATATTTTCATGCAAGTATACAACACAAATAAAAATATGAAAGCATATTAGATTCTATACATACATACACACTCATAATCCTTAAAAGAATCAATTTGAATATGAATCATCCTTTGAAAGTAAACACTAATTTTATCACTTAGTCATTTAAATATCCAAACAACTAGATTTTAGGATCAATAGATAGATAGATAGATAGGTATTAACATGGAACGAAATTCCAAGCTTGGAATATGCCACTAGACTTGCATCATCATATTAATAGGATTATTGGAAGTAATTAGAAATTGAATTATTAATAGGATTATTGTTGGAACTTGTAGTAGAAGTAAACATTTAGTGATATAATTATTTATAAACTTATAGAATAAAACAAAATCATGAATAAGATAGTGGTCAAAAGATGTACTAGCCTGATAATTAGACATAAAATAACAAAAGCATGTAAAATAGTTTTTACCATCATAATTGAAATATTGTACAAGGGGATTGTACAATTTAGGAAGATATTAATAGAAGCATAAACAAATTTATGAGAAATTAAAGACAATACAAGTACACAATGGGTAAATTCTACACCAGTCTATTTATGCATTCAATTTTTAGCCATTGTGTTAGATTTTAGCATCTCCCCTTCATTGCCTCCACTACGCCTTAGATTTTTGTAAGGTGATTCCAAGCAATTAAAGAAAAATATTGTATATTTTCACTTTTTATCATATCATGCCTCTTATTGCTAAAGGATGTAAAATAAGAATGAAAATTTAGTTTATAACAACAAATATTATATTGTATTGAAGATGGATTTATGATGATTTGGAGGGGACATTTTTCGTAGGATTGCCCAAACTTTTGAACTTGTTTCAGCCATATTTCACTCATACAAACTCCGATTGATCTAAAATTTTAAGGGTAAATGCCTGACAAACCCTAGAATGTCTCCACCAATTGTTAGATTAATTGGAGCAACACATATCCTAGTGCATCCCTATGTGTGAATGAGATTTTTGGCAAGCGACTATGTGAGGGTTTCATCTGGGGTAAGTGCAAGCAACTCTAGAGGTTGGTTTTCAGGGCCTTCGGGTCCTAGCGATCAATATTTTTATGGTTTTTGCTCAAGATTTTAGCAGGAAATGTTGCAGGGGATCCAAGATGGGTTAGAAATTTGTCTTTCAATAGGTCTTCATGTTGTGAACTTGAGTGACAATGACTTCCAATTTGCTGCATAAGAGAAAAGTGAAAATCAGACCTTTCCACGACGTCTACGACATGGATTAAAGAGATCACGAAATAAGTTTCAAGTAACTGATCAAAAAATGGCTCAGATATCAAGTGAATCTGGTGCTAAGGTGCACCCACAAAATAAATCTACTATGGAAACCCCTGTCAAGGGTAAGAATTTCGAAGAATAAGCCCCAAAAATGAATTTTAGGGATGGCCTCCATGGTGGATAGCCTCAGCCTAATGCTAATATTAATCTTAGGTCTTCCCGTAAACCTCTAAGAATGTCTAAGATTGATCCCAAGACAATGAATGAGGATGTTTTAAAGTAGCTGATGGAACTCCTATTGTTAAGCTTGATATGGGCAACATTCAGATTGACATTGAAGATTTAGATAAAAGAGGACTAATTTGTCATTCCGTGGTTTTTCATCCAAGTCTATCTACTTTCAAAGTCTGGGCTACAAAAATATAGAAAAATAAAGGCGAGTTACAAATATCTATTTATCCAAATGGTTATTTTCTTGTTTTATTTGCTAATAATGAAGATAGAGATTTTTTTTTTTTAAGGGGGTCCCTTGTTATTTGGAAGGGTAGGGCTTTTCATGAAGCCCTGACATACTAAACTTAAAGTCAAAGAAGAGAAGCCTTATACAAGTCCTATGTGGGTTAGACTCTTTAGCCTCCTTATTGAATTATGGAATCTGACTATTTTTTATTCAATTGGAAACTCTTTAGGAATATTTATGATGACTTATGATTGTACTCAAAAATTTGAACATATTATTTATGATCAAATTTGTGTTTTAATGGATTTTGACAAACCTCTACCTAAAAAGACCACTTTACAATTTGGGGAGGACACTTGGGAGCAAGTAGTGGACTATGAGAACATTCCTTTTTGTTGTTGACTTTACCATGAATATGGTTATTTGGCTAGTGTTTCCCCAAATAAAATTCCAAATCAAAAGAAAGAAGATATAAATTGAGCAGGTTTCCAAATGCCTAAGAAGAAGAAAACTTAGAAAAATCTAGTTATGGAGGATCAATCAAAGTTATCTGCTATTATGTTTCAAATTATTTCCACAAATGAGGTCCCAAGTGAGGAAGAGAAAATAATAGAAATAGAAATATTAGAAACACAATTTAAATATAAAGGGAAGAACTCAGAGACAAACCAACAAATCAAAGGATTTCAACAAAAAAAAAGGGAGAAAATATTCACAAGAAAAATAATCTTTTAAATGTTAAAACTTCAAATAATACATGTCCCAATATAGAATCTGTTGAACCTTCTGGTAACATTTTGATTGTGTACAAGCATTCTTCAAGGCTAGAAGCCATCTCAGATTCAATTGGAGTAAGTCAAGAAACAGGGAAAAAAAATTGAAGATGGATTTTAATCAAAAGGCAGGTTGCAAGACTAATCAATATCATATGGTAAAAGAATATGAAAAGCTTGTAGAGGAAGGTAAGATTAATGCCCTTCCCAACTTGTTTTGCCTTGGTATTAATAAAGATCATCACTTGGAATATTAGAGGACTCAAAGGGAGTCTTTCAAAACAAAATGAAATTAGAAGAATGACTCAGATAAATCATCCACATCTTGTTTTCCTTCAAGAAACGAAGATGTCAATAGAGGATATGGAATCAATTGCTAGTAAAATTTGGCTAGCTAGAAAAGTGGTTTCCCTCAGTTCCCAGGGGACTTATGGTGGCATTGCTTGCCTTTGGGACCCAAAAGAGGTATTTATTCACCATATGGTTGGCAATTGGGGTCTTTTGGCTATAGCTATTCAAAGCAGACATTTCAACCAAATTATGCTCTACATTACTATTTATGCTTCGACTAATTTGGAGGAAAAAAGAATATAGTGGAAGAATATTACTTATATTATCTCTCATTTTCCTAAAGCTTGGATCTTGATCGAAGGAGATTTCAATACCATCCTCTCTCTAGATGAGAAAATAGGGGGAAATAGAAATTTGGACAGGAGCATTGACCTCATGAGCGAATATATTACAAACCTCCATCTTGTGGATATCCAACCAGATAATGGCCTTATGACTTGGTCTAACAGAAGGTAAGGCTTAGCTTGTATGATGGAGAGATTGGATAGGTTCTTACTCTCTAAAAATTTCTTAATCCATGGTCACATTTCTAAAGTGAAGACTCTTAACAATGCTGGTTCGGATCACTGGTCTATCATGGTGGAAATGTGGAAAACCAATGTGAGTTTCTCTCCTTTTCGATTTTAGTTAATGTGGGTTAGAGACAGTTCCTTTAAACCTCGAGTGCAAAAATGGTTGAAGGAAGGAAAACATAGGTATGAGACTAAGATGTTCTATTTTTCCAAAAGATTGCAATACATTAAATCCAAAATCAAGACTTGGAGCTGGAAGAAGTTTGGGGATGTTCATAAAAAAACATGACGTTATTGCTCAGTTTGGAAATTTGAATAAGAAAATTCATTTAGATGGCCTCACAGAGAGTATAAGTGCAGATGAAATTAAACTCACAACTCAATTAGAGGAATGGGAAAAAAGAGAACTCTTATGGAAGAAAAAATCTAGAATTCAATGGCTCAAAGAAGGTGATCAAAACACAAATTTCTTCCACAAATATCTTCTAGCTCAAAGATCTCACAACTTTATTTCTTCCCTGAAATTAGATTATGGATATTTTATCTACACTTGGGATGGCACAAACTCTATTGTTGTTAATTACTTTTCCAATATTTTTACTGTTACTCCTCTTAACTTGACTTCTCAGTAAAATGTTCTTCAAGCAACCCTTCTCTTATCTCTTCTGAGGAGAACTCTATTTTGACTGCTCTTGTTACTATAAATGAGCTTCAACAGGTAGTTTTTAAAATTTAAAAAGGGAAAAATCTAGGTCCTGATGGTTTTCCCATTGAGTTCTACCAAGAGTTTTGGGATATCCTTCATGTTGATTTATTAGAGGTGGTGGAAGAACCTAGGAAAGACAAAGGAATTTTGAAGGTTATAAATAAAACTTATATTACTCTTGTTTGAAATTCTCAAGAGGCTGAACATATCTCAACTTTTAGACCTATTGCTTCATGTAATATTCTTCTCAAAATCATTACTAATATCATGGCAGAAAGGTTGAAGTCTCGTTTGCATAAGATTATATCCCTTGAACAAGGGGGTTATGTGGAAGAGCATCAAATAGTTTATGAGACAGTTCTTACTCAGGAAGCCATCCATTTCATGGATATGCAAAAATCGCCTTCAATGTTCATTTGGTTAGACTTATCTAAAGCTTATTATAGAGTGGATTGGCACTTCCTTATCAAATTTTTGAGGCAATTTGGTTTATATCGGGATTGGACGGATTGGATTATGGAATGTATCTCTTTAGTTTCCTACTTAGTTCTTATCAATGGCATGCCTTCTTAGTTGTTCCCAAATTCCAGAGGTATTAGGCAAGGTGACCCCTTATCCCCTTATTTATTCATCATTATTGTTGAATACTTAGGTAGGGCTATAATCAAAAAGAAAGAAGACAAAACCCTTGAGGGAGTTACCATTTCTCATGGATCTAGACCTCTCTCTCATCTTCAATTTGTTGATAACTCTACTCTTTTAGGTAAAGCTACAATTAAGGAAGATTCTACTATTAAGTAAATCATTAGCTATTTTTCTAATGCTATCGGGCAATTGATCAATGAAGACAAATCTAAAGTCATTTTCTTTCACTGCTCTTCCAGAAAAGAATCCATGGTCTTAGATAAATTAATATATAAGAATACCTCCCTTTAGATCACTTGTTTAGGTATTCCCATCAATATTTAAAGACAAAAAAATACTGGAATTGGTTGTTGGACAAAGTCAAGAAAAATTTGGAAAGTGGACCAATATGTGGCTTTCTTTTGGGGGTAGAATCACCTTGGTAAAATCAGTCCTTCAAGATATTCCTATTTATGTTTCTATCGTGTTGAATATCCCAAAGGTTGTTCTTCGAGAATTGGATCAAATCAGTCATTGGTTCCTTTGGAGTGGTACTAAGGAGAAAATAAAATGGGCCTTACTAAAATGGAACACTTTATGTCTTCCTAAGAATGAAGGGGGGTTAGGATTTTGGTCTGCTATTAATAACAACAAGGCTTTAGCTGCTAAATTATATTGGAGGATTTTGCATAACCCCAATGCTCTTTGGACCATTAATCTCCATGCTAAATATATTGAGAACAAAAGTCCTAAAGACCTTGTTCGCTATCAATTGCCTACCAAAGGTTCTCCCATTTTAGCATTTCTTAATACTGACGAGGATTTGATAAAGAGAAAATTATTTTGGATCATTCATAATGGTCAACAGGAAAATTTTTAGACAGATTCTTGGGATGGTCACAAGCCTTTGATAACTTAGTTTCCCGATTGGAGGCCTTGGATGGAGGAGCTTCATTGAGCTAACTAGATAAAGGTGGTTAATTAATATCAGTACCATACTAGTAATTCAAATTTTGGTATATATTGGATACCTATTTAGGACTGATCTATTCAAATCCTAGAAAGGCAGACAAGATATCAAATGCATCCTTCATATGATATCTCTCTCTTGGTCCCATGAAAAATATTGTTTTGGATGGAACACCACTACTAAGGGTGAGTATTCAGTTGCTCAAGATTATTTGGCCTTATGCCATAATAATCCCAACGAATATTTTGGCATATTTTCTCAGCTATGGGCTCAAAAGCTCTAGCCTAAGGTGAGGTTCTTTACTTAGCTTTTATTGCATTACAGACTACTTAATGGTGAGCAACTTATGAAACATGGTTTTCATGGCCCTTTTAGATGTGAAATGTGTGGAGAGAATGTGGAAACTCTCAACCATTATTTTGTTGAGTGCACTTTAGAATTTGAGCTATGGAGGAGAATGGCCACTTTACTTGGCTTATAAAGGTCCAATGTTTTTACTTTTGAACAACTTTGGAGGGATTGGCCTAAAAAAGAGGGCGTTGATCATTTTATTAGGCAGTTAGTTTGGATGGGTTCTACCATTATTGGGAATATATGAAATTAAAAAAACAACTAAATTTTTAATCAATATAGGAAGGATATTCACTATATCTAGTAAAAGACCATTGCCAACTTAGTTGAATCAATCCAAAAATTCCTTAATCACCCCCAAAATGCCCACCAAAGATGGGATCAAGTGATGCAAAGATTGAATATTAACTCTTCTAAGGGAAACCAACTTAAATGGAATGTGAGTAATTGCAATATGGATAGAACAAGGAATTGGCAACCTCCTCCTAAGGATTTTAGAAAAGTCAATACTAATGGAGACTCTAGAGGGAACCCTTCAAAAGCTAGTGTGGGAGGAATTGGTAGACTTTTAGATGACTTCATGGTTTTTACTTTTACCGAGAATTTGGGTATTCTATCCAATAAGCTTGTTGAGGGGTATGGTATCCTCAGAGGCCTTTAAGAGGCTACTAATATTGGCTAGAAAAAGGTGCTAGTTGAGTCTGACTCTCAACTCATAATTAATATTTTGAAGACTCCTAAGAATCATAAGATTGATTAGAGAATAAAATTAATCTAGATGGGATTTTTGAAAGTTTATTACAATCATGTGGTCAGAGATCAAAACAAGATTGTTTATGCTTTAGCTAATTGGGCTTTGGACAAATGTGATCTTACTTGCTACGACCATACTCCTATATGGTGGGCTTTGCAAATAAGGGAAGCTCTTTTTTCTATCATTTCTTTGGACGATTCTAGTTATGGAGGTACCTAGTTTCTTCTTGCTTTATTTTTGCTTCTCTTTGGTTCGATCAGGGTATTTTAGTTCCCTAGATCAAACTAATATTTCTTTTGTTTCCTTTGTTGATTCTTGCCTTAAAAGTCTTTTGGTCTAGAAAGGTCATTGTTGTGTTCAATTTTTTTTCTTTTTTCTTTTTTTGTTTAGTTTTTTGAGGTGTGTGTGTGTTTTTTTGTTTTGTTTTGTTTTTATGTTTTTGTGTTGTTCTTGTGTTTTTGTTGTTTTGTATTTTTTTTTGTGTTTTTGTTGTTCTTGTTCTTGTGTTTCTGTATGTTTGTGTTAATTGGTATTTTTGTGTTTTGGTGTATGAGTGTTTTTTATGTTTTTGTTTTTTTTGTTGTTGGTTGTTTTTTTTTTTAGGTTTTGGTTGTTTTTGTTTTTCATGTTTTTTTGGTTGTCTTTTTAGCGTTCTATTGTTTTTGTCATGTTTATGTTTTGTTATGTTTTTATTGTATTTTTTCTATGTGGTTCATGTTGGGTTTTTCCATTTTTATATTTTTATGTATGTGTTTGATTGTGCTTTATCTTTTTGACACACTCAAGGAGCATGTTTTTTTTAATCTTATTGTGTTTTTGTGTTTATGTGTTCTTGTTTTTTGTTGTTTCAGGTTTACTTCTTGAGTATGTCAAAGGTGGTAGGTCAGGTGCGAGCCCAAGGTGATTTTTGTGGAAGAGATATCCCTACCTCCTTGGGTCTTACCCGAAAGTGGCATCCCAGCTGGGATGTTTTCCACAAAAAAAAACTAGGGGAGGTCTTGGTTTAAGAGTTCTTGCAGATGAAAACTTAACTCTTAGGGGAAAAGTAATATGTATGTTGTACAAAGATATTCAAATATAATGGGCAATAATTCTTCCAAGTATTTTGATCCCAATGACCCAAGTTTAATTTTTACTGTATTTTATCTACCAAGTGGTTTTGCTCTTTGGAATGTTTTAAAAAAATCTATTGATCTTATGATTAAAGGTTTAAGATGGGTGGTGGGAATTGGAGAAAAAAATTCTATTTGGATGTATACTTGGTGTGATAAAAACCACACAATTTAGATCCAATTTTGAAACCTTGCATGGGATTGCTTCAAGACAAATATGGTGATAGGGTTTCCAACATTTTGTACAAGGATCAAGAATGAAGATACAATTGGAAAGAAGATTTTTTTACAAGTATACAAGACATTGATGCTAGGAGGCAATTGATTAGAAATATAACAATTGTGATTATTTTGATGGGAGCCAAGGATAAATTAATTTGGGATTTGAATAGCTCATGTGAATACACAACAAAAAGTGGATATAATGTACAACACCAACAAAATAATAATGTCACTAGAATATAGAGAGATACTTGGGATAGCCCAAGCATTCATAAAGTCAAAATATTTGTTTGGATAGTAGGTCATAGAAGAATTTTATCCTGGGATAACCTCGTGAAAAGGGGTTTTCATGGTCCCTCTCAATGTGTTTTTTTGTAAAAAATAGGAGAGTATAGACCATATTTTAGGACATTACTCAATATTATGGAATCAATGGCAATGGATTCTTAATATGTTTGGTAAATACATGGTGATGAATAGCAAAATTGAAGATTGGTTAAAGCAATGGTAGAGCACTTATAAAAGTGAGGCTTTATAGAAAATATGGGATATATAAAAAATACAATACTTTGGACTATATGGCTAGAAAGGAATAGAAGAATATTTAAAGGAAAGAAAAACAATTTAGAGGTAAAAAAAAATAAGATATGTTTAGCCATAGAGGAGTCTAAACCAACCCTATAAACTCACCCAGTACCTAATCTAGAAGTAGAGAGCCTTGATAGATGGAGTCAAGTCATTAAATGGAATTATGATGTTGGGTATAAGAGAAGCAAAAAGAAGGAAAAATATAAAAAGTGGAAACCACCAGATGTGGAGTGGGTTAAATTGAATTTTGATGGAGCATTTAAAGGAAATATAGGACCAACAAGAAGAGGAGAAATAATTAGAATAATAGAGGAGATATTTTGTCTCATTATGCTTTCAATAGTGGATTTAAGACTAATAATGAAGTTGAAGCTTGAGCAACTTTAAAAGGGTTAAAAATATATAAACAAATGAAGTGGAATAGAGTATGGATGGAAGGTGATTCTCTCATAGTAATAAATGTAAATTTGACGAAAGTAAAGGCTCCATGGAACATATAAGAGATAGTTATGGAAATTCAAGATCTTGCTAAAGAGTTTAAAGAAATCATGTTTACACATATATTAAGGGAAGGAAATAAATGTGCAGATAAACTAGCCAATATAGTGGTTTTGATTGAAGATCATGAAGTTAAATTCTCCTCTCCATGGTTAGAGGAAGTAGTAATTTTAGTTAAAGTTGATAAGAAAATGTTGATTTCCTGATTCAATTAATTATTAAGATTTACTTTAATGTTTTCCATTGGTAATATCTGCTTTATTTTGTAACAATAATGTGTTTTTATTTAGACTATTTATTATAAATTTTATGGTTGCACTTATGTTTCAGGAAGGAAACTAGCAATCTAAATTTGGTAAAGTGGACTATGATAGTGTGATATTTTGGAAATATTACTCTACTAAGATGTAAGACAAATACTAGAGGTGAAATTTTGGCATTGTGAAGGCTGCTATAGAAAAATGTCAAGAAAGATGCTAAATTATGGAATAATTATATTCACAGAGAAAATTGAAAATATCCAAAAAATGAAAAATTAAGAATTCAAACATTTTATGTAAAATTATGTAGATTTCTAGCTATAACATCTCAATTGAGATGAGAAGTGTATTTATTTATAAACTATCAAGATCTAAAGAAGAGAGTTGTAATTTGTCAAGGGTGGGGGACCCAAGTACAACCCCTTATTATCCACCAAAAAAAATATGTCAATGAATGTTGTTAGGAAATATGTTTGTGGGCATTATTTAAAGGCAAGGGTGGAAATAAGAGTCATATCAAGTATTCTTGTATAAGTCTTGGCTCATGGAGTAGATCTCATGGAATGGATTCCTTTCAATAAGTATTATTGTATGGTGTTGCCCTACCATAATTGTATTATCAATCTCTATTTTACTTTGGAATTTATTTGCGAATGCATGTTTGTGCGTTTCTGCATATTGGTGAATGATTATTGTTAATGAGAAGAGAGGTTCTTAACAGTTGATAAAAATAAGATAATTTATTTTTCATTTATAAGAAAATGGATAAAGAGAGATGTGCACAAACAAGTTTGAAGCTATATTATTTTTAACCTTATGCAATGCAAATATAAATGAAAGGATTTTATTTAATGAGTTTTTTTGCTACAAATTACCTTGGTTAGACCTCTTGTTCTACCTTAGTTAGAGCTATTGTTTAAATAAATGTTTGAATATGCCTTGGAATGAGAGAACATATATTTTGTTAGTTTTTTTTAATAATTTTTTGAGATATTGCAACCTTTGTTTTCACATGATGACACTAACATTAGCATAGATAGAAAAGTTTTAGTTCGATGTTTCAAACTATAAAACCCACAATCTTGGATTTTGAGGTTGGATCCTATAGTAAACACTACACAGATAATGATAAACAAAGGTTAATGATGATATTAAATAAGTTAGACTACCATGAATTAATAAAAATTGCAATCCCCACTCAGTATAAGGGGACTAGGCCCCCTCATAAAAATTTGTGTAAACCCATTGTAAAAAAACAATGAAAAAATAACAAACACTACAATTTAAATAAGAAAATAAACTAATCCTAAAAAGCTAGTGATGACATAAAATATTGTAAATAAATATAGATATGCATATGCTAAAACACTTATGTAAACAAAGTGTAGCTGACAATTATAAGTTGATAAAATTGCTAGTGAAGAATGTCTTACAATGATTCTAGGTGAAAACTTTGTATTTAAATTCAAAAAATAATTTAACAAGGCTTTGCTATCATGAAACATGTTTTTTAGTGCTCCAAGGGGCCAATTTATAGATTTTTTGAGGATGAAGAGGAGATAAGAGTTACATGTTTGAACTTTGAAATTTTTTTTGTTGAAGGACTGCTTTATGAGTTGGGAAAGCAAAAAGTAAAAGCAAGCCTCCAATTTGGCATGTTGGGGATGAGATGTGATAGAGTTTCCAATTGATATGTTGAGTTGGCTTTGATTTTGTCTATTGAAAAATGAAGAGGATTACAAAGTATTGGGTTGGCAAGTAGTCAATATCACTTTATTTTTACTTTGACAAAAATATTGGTAATACAATTGCTATGTGGTTATCATTTGTTTGGCACTAATGTAAAAACATATGCTCTACAAAATCTAGTTGGTTATTGTTGGCATGTGGAAATCTCAACTGGACTTTGATCTTCATGAGATGCACCCTCATCACAAGTTCGAGCTTTTTGTGTAGTGGTAGCACTGTGTCATGTCAATATAATGACACATTCAATGGGACAAGGTTTGATTCTTGTTGGCAACATTTACTCTCCATGATTTTTGACTATGTCCACTTTACATAGTAGATGGACCTCTTGGCTCGAGGACTAAACTATTGGCGTGCGGATCGCCAAACTTGTTTCCTGAACTTTGACCTTTATGGAATGCACCCTCACCATAAGTTCAAGATTTGGTACAGTGGTAGCATCATGTCGTGTAAGCAATCATCTTGGTGCCAAACGATGAAGTTTGAAAATTTGAACAATAATGTTGGTTTGTATATCATAAGGGCTACAATGTAAATGCTTTTGAGACAACACTTATAATGTCAAATAATCAAGCTTATTTATAATATATTTTAACCTTTTGCTTATAATATTTGATGTTTTTTAAGAGTTTAAAATTACATTATTGTGTTAAAATTTGATTGATCAAACTTTAGTTGAAACTCTTTCCTTCTTATCATTCATACCAACCTTTTAATTCTTCATTATTATTCTATAAATTAAATAATTGGTTTAATGTTTTTAAAAACATCCCTTCTAATAAATATATTATAAAAAACTTAAAAAATTTATAATAAATTGTTATTCATATATACTTAAAAAATTAACATTTTATAAAATTATTTCCTTTTTAAGTTATCCTCTATACTTGATTAATTTATATATAGTTTACTTAGTTGGAGCGCTACAATCATAATAGCAGACATAAGTATTATGTCATCGCATGCGTCAACTTAGATGTTTACAACTAAACAAGTAACTTCAAGCATAGAATCTCACGGTCAAATCACCCAAAATCGAAGATCTTATAATGTGTGGCATTCAATGCCACCAAAGTAAACAAATGTTGGCCACAACCTGCCATTTTTGAAATGATACGCAAGAGTTAGTACTACCTGTCAGTGGCAAAATTCAATTAAAAAATTATAATATATAATTAATTATATTTAATTTTGGATTAGTAAAACTTTTAGCATTTACACATGTCGATCACATGGCCATCACGTGATACATAATAGTTAGTACTACGCTATTCATCATCCATGATAAGATCACAAAGAAGAAAACACGTGGTTTATATATAATTAATTTTATGAAAAATATTATTTTATTATTAGTAATACCTTATTCATCGTCCTTGATAATATCATAAAGAAGAAAACACGTGATTAATATATAATTAATTTTATAAAAAATATTATTTTATTTGTAATAGGTCTATTAGAAAATAAAAAAAATCCTAGTTTTATATATAATTTTATTGTTAGTTTTCATAGGTTTAGATGTGAAACATGGAGATGGACAACACCCAAAAAACAATGGGAAACAATGGGAAGAAAGGATATATACACTTGGAAACGAGTCTATAGCAGAGTTATTTGAAGACAATTGTAGACACCTAAAATGCGTCATGTCGAGGACGACTACTCATATAGACATGCTACAAGACCATATGGAAGATATTGGATAGACTCCAAGATAGAGCAGTGGTTCTAACCACTCAATTTGGGCACATTGGCCTAATTAGTCTGAACCGTAGATCAGACCTATGGTTTATAGTTGAACCATGGATTAAACCTGCGGTCTACAGTCTGGACCGCAACTGTCACCTGTGATCTTAACTGAAGTTCAGTTAGCCTCCAATATGAGCCAAATCGGTTGGAACAACCATTTGGTCTAGAAGAGGGCGGTTGAAGGACGAAAGATACCAGAAGCTTCCATTCAAACTGTCCTAACAACCCCTTCTTGATCTTGGCTTCTCCATGAAGCCACCCCTAGCCCTTGGGATATCCTATAAGTACCCATCAAAATAGGGCAAAGACATCAAGCAAGCATTGGAGAGAAAAGTGAAGAACCCTTCACGAACTGTGAAATCAGTCTTAAGTGCATAGAGAGAGCATTGTTGCCATCCCCTTGCCAATTTACCAAACACCATGACAATTCATGCCATGGATACCCTAAGGAGCTAAAAGAACCAAGAAGCACAAATCCAGGCAAACGAAGGCCCTTCACATCAAATTGACCACCAAATCAGTTTGAGGACAATGAAGGCGACCCTTGAACATCAATTTGGAGAAGGAGATCAAGCCCACTACCCTTGATTTTGAGGGTAAACCTATCAGATGTCAAACCGTGACTGTTAGCCACAGTTCACAGTGTAGACCGCTCATCAGAGCTATGGTTTGTAACAGGTGATAGATCGCCTTAATTTTTTCATTTTTATCCGGTTAAATAGGTTAGATTAATCATTTCTTAGGTTTAATTGCAGTTTAGAAGAATTATGACCATGGGAATTAGCTTAGAATAGATAGTTTATGCTTTGCATTAATTAGGACATTTGTGGATCTTTTATGCACCTTTATGCTTCTATTTTGTTATCTGATCCATGCATTATTTGTCTAATGATCTCCTTTATGCTATATTAAAAATCTTGATTCAATTAGCATAGTTTAAAGGTTTTCTTTATGTTTTCTTGATCATTAGTTTAATGGCATTATCATGTATGTTTCCTTAAAATGACTCATCATAAGAGGCTATCTATATTTTTGATCGTATCCTATTGTTTCTTGATCGTAGGAAGATAGGTACAAGAGAAGTCTATATCATAATCCTTCCACATCGCGAAGAAGGGGGTCAACTCCACCCCAAGGCAATTTGTGACTAGTCAAAGGGTAATATTAATGCGCATACCCTATTAAGGGCATTGGCAATTGTATAGACTGTATCATCATTCAAGTGGCCCTAAGAGGAGCATATTTGTAACATAGATTCATTCATAATCAATACAAGAAATATCATTTTGTTGAATTTATGCAATGTGTCAATCTTTTACGCTTTTATGATGACTATAGAATAATACAGTAGATAGGTGCATGCTTTTTGGTTATGTCAGAAGGCGTTCACGGTAGAACTCTGCATTTGTAGCCCCTGAGTGCTGACATTATTGAATTTTTCTTATCTCAGGGGCTAACTGAAGCTAACAACTATGGTTATTTTTTGTCCCGTGGCTTTCACCCATGGTTCACACTACAGCCCGCAGAACAGAGCTACAGTTTACAGTAGAAGCAACAAATAATAGAGAAACCACTTGGCATCAGATCAGGAGCTGAGGTAGGCTCTGTTTCTATTATTTGTTCTATATTTTCTTCTCTGTGTTTTTACAGTAAGCGTTAAATCGATTGCAAATTAGGTACACTAAATAAAAAGGGTGAATGAATAGTCCTAGTTTGCTTTCGCATTCCTTCCATTAGAAAAGCACTGCTAGGAACATCGAACCTCTGATTGCAGTCCGCCCTAGAATACAATGACTTTGATAAAAATTGAGTGGTTGTTTTCATGCTTGAGGCCCAATTAGAGGCCATGTCATCATAACTGCATTGTCATAACATCATGTAGGACATAGCATGTATACCTTTATGAATTTTAAACATTCCTATTCTTTTTATGCATATCATGTAGGAATGATCATATGAATGCTCTTTTATGCATTTGTCTTTATGCAAAGTAAAAGGATCCACACACACCACATGCAACTAAACGCTAATGAGTTGGGCCTCATATCCAACCACTAGTAGGGTTCAATGATGGTGGGTATCATTTCCATCCGTTGGCCCAAATCCTACGTACCCTTTGTTACTAGACCATACCGGATCCGAGAACCTTTCGTACCCTAGAAAATTTGTGTGTACTTTCTTTGGAAGGTATAACACTAACTGGGGGAAAATGGGTGAGTATCTGGGAGGACCTATGCTCCCTAACCATGTGTGGGCTTCATTACCACACATTATAGGTTGGATTACGTGACTTGGAGTTCATCACCAAGTTATCAAGTTGCGAGTGTATAGGTGAAAGCCAATTAAACTAAGAATAAAATCCAATGATTTTGCAAAACACGTGAGAGTTTCTCATACTGATACAACACATTTTGAAACAACATCAAACAATTTAGGGCTCACTTTAAAATTTAAAAATAAGATAAGCATCATTGTATACCTTGTTTGATAATAAAAGATACATCTTGAAGAATTCTACCAAGCAATTGTAATCTTCTCATTAATCATAAGATATAGAAAATACATGCGGTTACAATATAAACTGTTCTAACCACCTAGGTGGTTAGACACCAGAATTGGAGAGCGCCTACGAGCGCTTCTTTTAATATGCCAATAAATGAAATACTAATTTATGCTAACATCCCCCCTTATTACATTATTGGCAAATCCCAATTGTATTCCGAAACTTTTCAAATTTGATGCGTCCAAGTGCTTTGGTAAAGATATCTGCAACTTGAGCATCAGTAGGAATGTAGTGAAGTTGGATATGGTGCTTTGGAACTTCATCTCGTATAAAATGACATCTTGTATCAACATGTTTGGTACGTTCATGAAAAATTGGATTTTTTACAAGATTCAAAACACCTTGGTTGTCGCAATACAGATGAAGAGGAAGATTCTTTGGAAGGCCCATGTCTGTAAGAATGCGACTTAACCACATGATCTCACAGACTGCTTCACTGGCTGCACGATATTCTGCTTCTGTAGAAGATAAAGCAACCACATTCTGCTTCTTATTGTGCCATGAGATAGGTCCGGATCCTAGATGGAAAACATATCCGGAGGTGGATTTACGATCATCAAGGGATCCGAGCATAATCTGAGTCCGTGTAGCCCGATAAGAAAAATTTATTATTCTGTCTATATTCCGAGACCATAATTTGTAGTACCGTGAACATAATGAAGAACTCTTTTTGTTGCTTTCCGGTGACTCACTTTAGGCTCTTGCATGAACCTTGAAAGATATCCTACAGACAAAGCGAGATCCGGTGCGGTATTTGTCGGATATAGGAGACTCCCAATCAATCGGCGATAGAGAGTACCATCTACCTGAGGTGACTCATCATATCGGGATAACTTAAGTCCTTGCTCCATTGGAGTTGCTTTTGACTTACAATTAGTCATCCGATATTTTTCTACTAAAGTCTTGGCATATTTTTTCTGTGTTACTCTAATATGGAACTTTTGTTGAGTAATTTCTAAGCCAAGACAATAGTGTAGAAGTCCTAGATCTGTCATATCAAAAGATTGCTTCAAGTCATCTTTTACTAAATCAATCATTTTTTCTGAGCTTCCAGTGATGATCAGATCGTCAACATAAAGTACAAGAATCACTATATCAGAACCATTTTTCTTAATATAGAGATTTGCATCTGAAGGACTTCTAATAAAACCATGCTGCACAAGGTGACTGTCTATCTTGATATACCATGCCCGAGGAGCTTGTTTTAATCCATACAAAGATTTGATCAACTTGCACACTTTTTGTTCTTGCCCCTCAACCTCATATCCTTCTGGTTGAGTCATATATACTTCTTCTTGTAAGTCACCATTCAAGAAGGCACTTTTAACATCCATCTGATGCAATTTCCACCCAAACTGAGCTCCCATGGCACAAAGTACTCTAATGGTAGTCATTTTTGCAGTAGGGGCAAAAGTCTCTTCATAATCTATGCCTTCTTTCTGAGCATATCCCTTTGCAACAAGCCGGGCTTTATGCTTATCAATAGATCCATCTGCCTTATACTTTACTTTGAATACCCATTTGCAGCCGATGGGTTTCTTTCCTGTTGGCAGATTGACTAGTTTCCAAGTATTATTTTTAAGAAGAGAGTTATGTTCTACATCCATAGCCTGTTTCCACTGTGGTTGATTAAGGGCAGATTTAACCGTTGTGGGTTCATTTGTATTTAATGTAGACATATAAAGTTTTTCTTCATCCTCATCTTCTTCCCTGTCATATTTGGTACTCACTGACAAATCATCAAAGTGTTGACAAAGCTCGTCAACCTCTGAAGTAGATGCTTCTGCTCTATTCTGTTGTGTCATACTGCGAGTACATGGCCTATCAAGAGATAGATCTGGAAAGGAGTTCAACTTAGCATCTCTCAAAGTGCTAGTATACCATTTTGGAACTTTTTGTGTTGACTTTGGAAGTTGAACCTCCTTTTTAGGTTCTGTATCATCTATGTATACAGTTGTTGATGTGTCTTTTGATGTAGGAGCTTCATCAAATACAACATCTCTACTCACATGTGTCTTCTTGGTCTTAGGATCAATCAATCGATAACCTTTTGAGTACTCATCATAGCCAAGAAAAATACACGGCAGGGTTTTCTCATCCAGCTTCCTTCTTTTCTGTTTTGGAATGTGCATGAATGCTTTACACCCAAACACCTTCAGATGAGAAATGGAAGGTTTCTTATCACTCCATGCTTCTTGTGGAGTCTTCCCTTGTAGAGCACGAGTGGGTGCTCTATTTAAGAGGTATGACGCTGTGTTTACTGCTTCTGCCCAATATTGATCCTCAAGATGTGCTCCTTTTAGCATACATCGAACCATTTCCATAATGGAACGATTTCTTCTTTCTGCAACTCCGTTCTGCTGAGGTGTATAGGCTGTAGTCAGTTGTCTTTTTATCCCATGTTCTTTAAGAAACTCTGAAAAATCTTCAGAGGTGTATTCCCCCCCTCGATCTGAGCGGAGGGTTTTTATCAAACATCCTGATTCCTTCTCAACAAGCTTCTTAAACTGTTGGAAGGTGAGAAGTGCTTCTGATTTCAACTGAAGGAAGAAAACCCACATCTTTCGTGAGTAATCATCAACGAATAGTTGAAAATACTTTTTCCCACCATAGCTGGTTGGCATAGGACCACACAGATCGGTATGTACCAGCTCTAAAAGTTTTGCAGCTCGAGACGAGCTTGCCTCAAATGGCACTCGATGTTGCTTCCCTGCTAAGCAATCCGAGCAAACCGGCAAGATAGATGAGAGGGGCGGAAGACCTTTCACCATCCCATATTTGTGTAATTCAAGCAAATATCCAGAGAGAGGTAGCCTCTTTTGTAGTTGCATCCAAGGCAACATGGGAAGTGGAAATAGCATCGAGGATAAACAAGCCATGTTTGTAAGATCCAGTTGCTACATGTTTACCACTGTGTGTGATAAAACATCTCTTCTGGCCATTGACAACTCGAAACACGACTTCCATGTTTCTATCCAACATTTGTGTGACTGAGAGCAGATTATTGGCTAATCCTGGAACATAGAGGACCTTTTCAATTTGACAATTACCATCAGGAAGAGACACAAAAATATCCCCTTCTCCTTTTACTTGATAGACCTGATTGTCAACAATTGTGGTCGGCTTACCCTCTTTTTCAACAAACGTATCAAACCAAGATTTATCCCCAGTCATGTGTTTGCTTGCTCCTGAATCAATATACCATACAACATCTATCTGGGAAGACGATGTATGTGTCATGAGTACCTTGTGTGCCCGTTCAGAGTCAGAATCTGAATCGGACTCAGGAGAATGTGAGTCTGAGTTGGATTCAGCATAAGCAACATGGCCTTTAGACTGCTTATGCTTATTGTATTTTTTCTTGTGCTTGCCCTTCTTTTGGGAACCTCTTTCATTTTGTTGCTTGTTTTTGAACCAACATCTGTTGGTGTCATGGTTATTCATATCACAAATTTTGCAATATTTTGTATCTTTTTGCTGAGATTGCTTTCCTTTTCCTTTGGAGGAACCACCTCCTTTTTGAAACTGCCCCTGTTGTTTACCACTCTGTTGTGTGGAGAGAGCATTATCTGGCATGTCATCTTTCTGGACCTGAGTTGCCTCCTCAGTCTGAAGCAAGTTTACCAGTTCCACAAATGAGACTTGTCTTCCGAAACATTGAGAGAGGTGATCAACATTTTATAGGAACTTGGTAATGCTCTCAAGATAACGGAATTCAAGACATCATCATCCACGAGGTTTTCCCATAGCATTCAATTTTGCTTTCAAATCTGCCACTCTACATAGGAATATGTCAATTGTTTCTCCATAACTCATACTGAGATTATGTAGTTGAGTTTGAAGATGGAGAATAGTGGATTGATTTTTCCCTTCATATACTGTGAGCAAAGCATCCCAAGCTATCTTACTAGTTTTTGCATCACAGATATGAGGCTGCACCTCATCTGTGGTAGCAAGTAAGATAAATACAAGACTCTTCTGGTCTTTCTTATCCCAATCATCCTGATCTGTCCCAGTTGTTTGAGGACGTTTTTCAGTGCCATTCACTACATTCCATAAATCTTCCAACTGAAGTATGGCTTTCATTTTTGTCTTCCATGGAACAAAATTAGGACCTTTCAACAATTGGGAATCTGAGAGATATTTATGAATGGTGGCCATTATGAAGGTTCCTTATATCACCAATTTGGTCTCCCTTTCTTTATACCTGCCAGATCATTATATTGTAACCATTCAATATACACCCGCCCTTACGTGAGGGAAACTATAGGTATATAGGAACAGTATACTACTCAATATGTACTCGCCCTTACGAGAGGGAGACTATAAATACATATGAGAAGCATAATATATTGATCATAGGCGATACTGAAAGGGCATCGTGTTGTTAATGACACCTACCATAGAAAGTTTTATTCCGCATGCGTGGGGCGTAACTTCCCCTAAACACTTTGGAAAAAAGAGCTTTCGTCAGGATTTACGCCTAACAACAATCACGATGTGGGTATGAAATGAGAAATAAAAAACATGGTTTGCCTTATTTCTCCTCGACGATTTATAGAGAACAAGCTCAGACGTCGTTGTTGCAGCTATATTAGGCGGCGAATACAGTAGTCCAAAGCACGACAACATTACCTGTAAGTGTGGACCAGAGGTATCTCAAATACCAAACGCTGTTGTGCAATAAATTGCACAAATAGGGTATAAATTTGGGGTCTTATATTTGTAATTTATGATTGATAATGCAAGAAAACAGAGTATTTAAATGCAAAAAATAACAATCATAAATGCCCACAAATTTTAACACCTATTTTATTCTAGCAAAATTCTGTCTGCCAAATATCTTGATTTCCCCCCTTTGTCTGACAAATTTGTAAGGAAAAAATAGAGTTCCCCCCTTTCAAGTTGCAAAAGAGAACAAGAAATTTTGTTTTGTAAAAGAATACCTTAAAGCTTCCTCCAAAGTATGCAGCCGTCAAAAAAAATTCAGCCGTTAATGTGTGCAGCCGTAAAAAAAAATGACAGGCGTCAATTAGAAGCTGCCGCCGTCACTGTGTCATTTGGGGCGTCAAAAAAAAGAGCCCGCCGTCACTGGGACACGCAGGGCGTCAACCACATGTTCCGCCGTCACCGAAACATGAAATGCGTCAAACCAAGTGTCAAAAATTCCCCGCAGGGATTGGAACTGGAGACCTCCGACCAAACAAGAAGCAATCTTACCGCCGGAGCCAGAGAGCCCGACGGGAAAAAAATACAGGCTGTTGGTATTGTAAACGGGCGGGCAATGGAATTAGGGAAAAAACATATATCCCACATGGCCTGTGCGACCAATGTGGGGGGGCTTAAGAACGCCGAAAGCCACCAATGCTTTCGGTTGCCTTCGGGTAACCACCCCGTCCCCGTCCTTTTGCCTCCCTCCCGCCGAACCGTCCACGAGCCACGTGCTTCTGTCTGCGTTGTCTGCGTTGTCCGTCGAGCCACGTACGTCCGTCTGCGTTGTCCGTCAGGGTCTGTCCCAGTCGTGGTCTTCTGTCTGTCTGCGTTGCTTGGTCCGTCAGGGTCGTGTCTCCTATCTTCGGTCTGTCTGCGTTGTCCGTCAGGGTCTGTCCCAGTCGTGGTCTTCTGTCTTCGGTTGCTTGGTCCGTCAGGGTCGTGTCTCCTGTCTTCGGTCTGCCCAGTCGTCCTGTCTGCAACTGTGCTTGTCAGGGTCTTGCTGTCCGCAGCTCTGATGCCATGAAGAATTCTACCAAGCAATTGTAATCTTCTCATTAATCATAAGATATAGAAAATACATGCGGTTACAATATAAACTGTTCTAACCACCTAGGTGGTTAGACACCAGAATTGGAGAGCGCCTACGAGCGCTTATTTTAATATGCCAATAAATGAAATACTAATTTATGCTAACAACATCTAGATGTTAGGTACACTATGGTGGATACATGGGGTGGTCGACAAAGGCGCAAGCCTGAAGCCAATGAATAAGCCCGAAATGATTCAAAAATACACGTCTAGTCATCAACCACATGAGAAAACTGAACATCATTCAACGAGCATTAGAGGAGATAACTCGACACAAGGGTATCCAATTGAGCATACCCCTGATAGACTAGCATCAGTGCATTCTGCTAGACGTAGATTAGAGCATGGAGCTTCTTAGCTTGAGGGTGCTCCACTCGAAAACCATTATCAAGACCGCATTACACATGCATCCACGGGATCGATCGAAGAGTATGTTGTGCAGCGGACCAGATTGGAACCCATTCACACTAAGTCTACAGGGTGTACTATACCCCCACATTTTGAGTATAGAAGGAATAGAGATCCACCCATTTAGGGGTAAGTAGATGGGCTCCCTACTGAGCGCAAGTCTACCCATACTCCCATGCGTACTATAGCATGCAAGATCACCATCGATATATCAAAGGTGGGAGCTAATGGAACACCACCCCATGAGAGGTGGAGGTCTAGACAACTAGACAATCTAGGTAGTGTGTTAGAGCAGCTAGGCTTCAAGCCTTCAACTCTGCCCACTCATGCTTTGAGTGAGCATAGCGGGAGCACCATTAGAACTACTAGAGAGCATGGAGAGGCTTCTAAGTGCCCTCATGTCTCACATCCACCATCCACGCATGGTGGCACACAACATAGAACACAACACGATGTCAACGTTGTCTTCACAAACAGAGGCAAAGACACAACACATCATTCTGATGGATACAAAACCCACAAGATCGCTCGTACAGAGCAAGCGTACCAAAAGCCTCCTATGATTTACCAGGTCGAAAGATCATATCTATTCGCCTCTAAAAATAAATGCCAACTCCTCCAAGATCAATTGGAGGATGCTCTCCTAGAGAGGCAGTGCATTGAATATGAAGATCTTCAAGCGCAGAGGCTTACTAGATAGAGGTTGTATGAGCAGCGCTTGTGTGAGGAGCGCATCCTTATCTAGAAGGAGCGTGTAGATCAGGAAGATAGGTTGTCTAGGGTTGGCCTATATTCTTAGGATGAGCATAGAGAGCAGGTGCATATGAAGACTATTTTGTAGGCTGAAATGCACCATGAGCGTGTAAGAGTTCACACTCATATCACTGCCCATTAGAGAGAGTGACCACATTTGGTTGACAATCAGAGGCAACAACATTATGAGAAATTAGAGGGGAACATATACAACGAGGAATATCCTAAGAGTTATCAAGCTGAGGAGGAGGAAGAGCAACGTACTCCACCTGAAAAAAAGAGGATTGTACCTCCTAGACCGCCTTCATGTTGACTTAGGGAAGAGAAATTTCTGTCTTCTAAGGCTTACAAAGCTTTGGCCAAGAAGGTCAAAGCAATTGAGAAACAAGGCACGAATGTCCAAAATATGACACTAAGGAAAATCCACAATGAACCTTTAGATCCCTCGGTGCCTACACCCCCATACCATGAGAATTTTGAGATACCCAGGTTGGACAAATTCAAGGGTGATGAAGAGGTGCAAGAACATGTCACAAGCTTTTTGGATGCTTGCTTCCAGATAGAGAAAAATTATGCACTGTTATTGCGACGTTTGTCATGACTCTCTTTAGTCCAGCTCAAGAGTGGTTCAATCAACTAAAGAAACATAGCATAACAAATTTTGAGCAATTAGCTGATGCCTTTCTTGAATGATATTCCTTTGGTATCAAGAAACATGCCAACCTTTCTGATTTGGCTACGCTAGCTCAGCGTGACGACGAGCCAATAGAATAGTACGGGAATAGATGGAGGAGATTAATGGTAAATTTGCCATTCCTGATTCCTACCATAGAATTAACCCAAATGTTTACAAAGAGTTGTGTCAAGCACATATCGCTACTATTGCAGCTGCAACAGTATGCTACATTTGAAGAAGCTTTGGTGCAATCCAAGGTAATTGAGGACATCAAGTTGCAGGAAGGCAACTTGAAGCTCAAAACTAGGAAAGAGGGATATAAGAAGAGTACCTCAAAGCAATAGGGCAAGCAGGCCGATGTGAATCAAGTGGTACTAAATCTCCAAAATGAAGAAAAGGGGCAAAAGAAACAGAACTATCAAGCCCATCCTCCTCCTGCGCAATACGAATAGTGCAAGAATAACTACAAGGGAAAGAACAAAAAGTAACACCCACCTCGCATATTCATGACATTGATGGAATCATTGACAACAATTTTTTGTTAGCTTTGCGAGGCTAAGGCAATAATATTGCTCGAAGTCAAAATGATTGATCCTAATAAGCCCAAGCCCAAAGACTATCAGGAAGATCTATTTTGCATATTTCATAGAGTGAAAGGCCATGACATCGAGGTGTGTTGGTCTTTCAAACATATTGTGAAAAATATGATAGAGAAGGGAGAGCTTGTGGTTCTAGGTAATCCCCAGGCGCCGAATAACCAAAACATGGGAATTTTTAAAAATCCATTACTAAACCATGAGGCGCCCTGTAACCACACTGGCCACGTTAATCAAGTGTGAGTTGAACCACCTACCCAGGGGTTCATCAGAATGGTCAATGTTGTTACCAAATATGGGAGGTACGAATAACCGAATCAACCTCATACTCCCATTCAAATATAGGCCATGCCCCAACAACGGTAGGCACAAAATATTCTAGGCCCACCAACAAGACTAGTGGTGACCATTAGGACCAGGCTGGTTCAAAACCTATAGATGACTCCTGTGAAGTTGTCGATATATGAGCTTATACAACAGTCCCCTAGGCACAGAGAGACTCTTATGAAAATTTTGAGGTCCATTGAGGTACATTACCAAGATGCATAAACGTTCATGAACTTCATTGGGCACGTACAACAGTGTTAGGAACCAATGATCCAATTCTATGATCATGAAGTGAAAATGGTTTCTGCAAGCATGGCTAACCCACCACTACATATCATTACATGTGTTAACCACATGTCATTCAAAAGGGTCTTGATTGACATTGGTTCGTCAATCAATATAATCACGACTAAGGCACTGCACCATTTAAAATTTCCTAAATCACTCATCATACCAACCACCTTTACATTGAGAGTGTTTAATGATGCACTATGCTCTACGGTTGCCACGATTGTCCTACCTATTTAGGTGGGACTAAATACCATTCCTGTAATGTGTCACGTGATAGAGGGCGCTTTGCAGTATAACATCCTACTGGGGAGGCCTTAGATTCACGAAATGCATTATGTTCCCTCGATACTGCATCAGTGTGTCAAATATATACACGAGGGACAAGTTCACATGGTTTCATCAGATGAAGAAACATTCAAGTTTGTGAGCTTAGCAGATTTGCCAGGGGGTTTCGTACTCCCATCAATGCACTTGGACATACGGCCCACGTCGTCAGTAAGGGTTCCAAGAGGCAAATAGACGGTGCATGTTCAACCATCGATATCTATATCAAAAATATCTAAACATACCACTACAACTTCTTTAAGATTGAGTGCATCAGTGATGCGTCAGGATGATGAGAAATTAAAGGTGAAATTGGGCAGGAAAGAAGTAAAGAATGCGCCCGAAATAGTCGCCATTGAGGCTGCCACTCCCATGGAGGTGGAGGAAGCCCAAGATCAAGTCGAGGAAAAACCTCAGCTTGCCTTTCCTGCATTGTCAGTAGGGTCATCCGCATCGCGAGTGACCATTCACCTAGCCAGTACAGGTCTGGGTGAATACCTCATGTAAAATGTGACCTTTGGTCCTATTTTAGAGACTGCACGAGACATGGGCCAGTTGATAGCCCATCAATATCCAGTTGGATCCGTAGTACCATTGGGTGAGCCACCCAACCAAACAAACTTCATCTACACCAGGTTGGATCAAGTTCCAACGTGAGCACCCATGGAGATGGATGATGAGGAATTGTTCACGATGAACGTTTGATACTTGTCCAACCCAGAGTATGCCATGCATATTTTTGAGCTCTATCATTGGCATGGATATAGCCTTTGTATTTTTGAACAAGAACGAAGAACCCCTCTTGAACTATGTTATCAATTGGCAACTGATAGGTTTGGATTAGAATTGCAGATTCAGGGACATGATGATTTACTCACTACATCATTGGATTGTTTATACCTGAGTCTGGGGGACGATGTGGATTTTAATCCATATCACCCTAACATGTCTAGCCTTCAAGGAAACAACCCAATGGTTTCAGTCATCACCATTGAGATACTGGGGCTTGAACATGAAGAGTTCTCAAAGAAGAACACCAGAGGCAACCTGGGTCATCAAAATCATATCACAATCGACGATACTGGTATGTAGGGGCACAACCCCGCCATCCTAGGAAATCTTGACTCAATAGATCTTTGTAGTGAATATGGAGAGGATTCCACCTCCAAAATAAGGGGACTGAGTTGTGATGCATATGGTGAGTCCTTGAAAAATGATCAATCTGAAGAGGAAGTTGAACGAGCTTTCGTGGTTCTGACATTTCTACGCTATTTGCTGCCTAGAGAGCAATTAGATGAGATACAAGAGCATTTCATATTCGATAGTGATTATGAATATGAGATAGAGTAGGCCTACTTAAGGCCTCATCTAGCTAATATTTTAATATTTGTGGACACGATAGAGTGGTCTGCTCATAGTAGCAATCATAGCAATGAAGATGAGATGACCGATCTGAGGCTTGTATATTCGCTACATCTATTACCTACGGAGTCGAAGTATGTTATTGAGGTAGTACTTCCTAACACTGATTGCTCTAAAGAATAAGTAGAGCTAGTTTTTGTGTCGGTGTCTTATATACAATCATTCTATCTGATTTATCTAGATAGTGATGATAATGACCGTAGAATCAGATACATGGGGCCATATCTGGCAGATCACCCCTTGCATATGGGGGGAAGTGAAGGATTATATATGTATAGTGATGATGAGGATTCATTAGATATGGCCTATTTAGGGCCTCATCATCTATGTAATCAGAATCCACCTCGAGGTCCACCACCTATTACAACTATAGGTTTGCATCGAGAGATTAATCTCCAATGCCACCTCAGGGAAAGAATAAAAATGGAAGATGAATATCAAAGACTTTTTCCCCATCTACCTACTTATGTTGAGCTAATTGAGCTGAGAGATCCCATTTTGCAATTAGTGCATAAGGAGGATCCAATTGTTCGGGAACCTCATAGAGAGGACTTGTTTGTCCCTGTATCATCTAAGCCAGATATTGGGTGCGGAAGCTACATAGACGATGTAGAGTTTAGGCCATGTGGTCTTGGAGATCAATTACATTCCATAAACATGGTATCCATTGATTTGACCACTCCACTTTGTAATCCAACAGATCCATCCAAGCCATTGCATCTAAACATGAATACTATCGATTGGGATCACACTGATTTGCCAGTAGATCTTGAAGACTTCTTCTCAAACGAAGAGATGCTGCAACCATTTCATTTTGGACCAGGCTATGCTTATGATGTCTATCATGCTGAACATACTTCCAACAAAGAACATATAAATCCAGCTGATGCAGGGTTATGCATAGTGGTGAATATTCGTCAATTGGGCGAATATTAGGATTTTCAAAATTGGAAATTGGTGAATATGAGGACCCTCGACGTCGGCCCATTCACCTAAAATTTTTAGGATTAATTTTTTCTTAGGGTCAATTTTCCACAATATATATCCAAACATAGGCATATTTGTACTCGTTGGAAAGCACTTTTTGTGCCTGATCTAATGGTGGTAGTTTTATGAAGTTATAAGATGATTTAATAGGTCAAAAGTGGTCCCAAACATGACCTTACATTTTAGGACTTTAAATACCCCAATTTTGGTGTGAAGATGCTTGATTTGATTTTATTAGGATTCTCTATGATTCACCTTGATTTTGATTAGGATTCATAATTTTTTTACAAGTATATTTTGAGTCCAACCCCTTATGCATAACCCTGAGATGATGACATTCATTTGATCCCTATGCCTCATCAGCTTGAGGAGGGATCCCATATGTCAATAGAGGAAACCTTCAAAGTGGATATCGATAACAACCCCACCAATCCAATGAAGGTTAAATTTGGAATGAGTATCACTCTAGATGAGTGTGCTAGCATCATCCCTCTGCTAAAAGAGAGACCTGACCCTTTTGCTTGGACATACAAATATATGCTTGATATAGACCCAAAATTTGTTACTCATAACCTTTCGCTAGACCCCTCCAAGAAGTCTGTCAAGAAGAATCTTAGAAAGATGCATCCAGTAGTAGCTCGGATGGTGAAAGACAAATTGTAGAAGCTGTTGGATGTAGAATTTGCCATTTCTATCGATTATCCAGAATGGGTATCCAATATGGTACCTATAGGAAAACCAGATGGAAGGATCCATATTTGCATAGATTTTAGAGATCTCAACAAAGCAACACCCAAGGATTCATTTTCATTGCCATGTATCGATGCTCTAGTAGATGCAACCACAGGTCATGAAATGCTTTCATTAATGGATGACTATGATAGTTACAATAAAATTCAGATTAAGCCTGAATATCAACATAAAACTGCATTCATAATGCCATGGGGAACATTTTACTACAAATTTATGCCATTTGGTCTTAAAAATGTTGGTGCCACATATCAACGGGCTATGACATATATCTTTCATGAATATATGCACAAAATATTAGAAGATTATATGGATGACTTTTTAGCTAAGTCATTATTGCATACAGCATTTTGAGGTCCTAATGAAAGTCTTCGATCGCCTCATCAAGCATAATGTGTGATTGAATCCTAAGAAGTGCATACTTGACATAACTTCAGGTAAACTCTTGGGATTCATCATCTCTAAGCGAGGAATCGAAGTAGACCCAGCGAAGGTCAAGGTTATTTTAGAGATGTGTCCTCCCACTAATATCAAGGAACTAAGAAGCCTTCAGGGAAAAGTAGCATCCATAAAGTGATTTATCACTCAACTATCGAATAAATGTCAACCCATGAATCGACTGCTACACAAGGGGGTCCTATTCAATTGGGATGAGGATTGCCAAGCAACTTTTGCTGAAATCAAGCACTACCTAGCAACGTTGCCAGTACTAGCCCCACCTAGTCCAAAAGAGTTGTTTCTACTATATATATCGATGACTAATTTTGCATTAGAGACCATGTTAGACCAAAAGAACATGCTAGGCAAAGAACAAGCCATATATTACATTAGTCAAACTATGGTGAGCTATGAGTTAGGATATGCATATGTTGAAAAATTGTGTTTAGCAGTGGTGTTTGCTACCAAGAAATTATGACACTTCATGTTAAGTAATAGGACATATGTTATATTGAAACAAAACCCTTTGTAGTATATGATGAGCAAGACATATCATAATACATGTACTGTGAAGTGGATCATGGTATTGACAGAATTTGATCTGGAATTCATAAGCTAGAAGTACATTAAGCGATAGGTCATAGCAGATCAGTTAGCTGAGGTGCCAATGTCCAATAGTAGACCTCTAACAATTGAGATTTCGAATGATGTAGTGTTTGTAGTATCCGAAGCTCTCGAACCCGAATAGAAAGAGAGCAATGTTGATATGAATTTATTATTTGACGGTTCAAAATGTGAACAAGGAGCTAGCATAGGGATAGTGTTTTTCACACCACAAGGAGCTCCAATACCTTTGTCGTTTAAACTAGACTTCCTATGGACCAACAATAATGATCAGTATGAAGCCCTGCTCTTGGATCTCCATATAGATGTCGCCATGAACACTAAAATATTAAACATCTTTGGTGACTCCTTGCTCATAGTTAATCAAGTTAAAGGATTATTTTAGTGTCGATGTCCGATATTGAAAGACTACAAAGATCTTGTTGCCACATATATGGCTAAATTGGAATGGTACGACATCGAGGTAATCCCTCGTTCATCAAATAGGTTTGCAAAAACTATGGCATATTTGGGATCCTTAATCCCTCAAAATCCATCTATCGATTTTATTACCATCCATGTCAAGATCCTCTCGCATCCTACAGCGGAGCGTGTGGCCTTTGATAATAAAGTATTATTCAACATGATTATTGTGGAACCAAAAGATGATTGGTTTCTCAAAGCTAAATACTTTCTTAAGAAAAAACCCTAGGGGTCTTTAACCGCCCAGAGTCCTACAGGGAGTGGCACCACAATTCATCATAGGGTTGTTTCCCAATCTGCATTTGCAAAGGTAAATATGCAGGGGGTACAAGTTGTCTTAGCAGTCAAAGCTGAGGCTCATTAGAATTGGATGTCACAGATTCAAGACTTCCTAAGATGGTTTTATCTTGGAGGGACTGTTGCATGTCGTAAGGTGCACATTTAAATAGAAAGTGACTAAATATGTCTTAATAGGAGACATTTTATACCGTCAAAGTTATGATGGAGTTCTCCTTCATTGCCTTGAGCTCGAAGAGTCATCTTGGGAAATTTAATAAGCTCATGATGGTACGTGTGGTGGCCATTTTAGTAGCATGGCCATCATCAAGCACATCCTTTGAATGGGTTATTATTGGCCCACTATGGAGAAGGATTGCAATGTATATGTCAGGAAATGCATCAAATTTCAGCATCATGCTAATATTACACACCTACCATCACAGGCCTTATATCCCATCCAAGAGGCTTGGTTATTTGCTCAGTGGGGGTTTGACCTAATTGGAAAGATCTCTCCTCTGTCATCAGGCTGAAATACATTCATTATTATGGCTACTGAGTATTTTACAAAGTGGGTGGAAGCCATTCCCTTGACAACGACTATTAGAGCTCGTATAGCAGAGTTTATAATGGAGCATATCATAAGTAATTTTGGGATACCATCCAAAATAGTTTTGGATAATGGAACTTCTTTTAAGAACAAAACTATGTGAGCTTTAACATCTAAGTATCGCATCAAACATAGTTTTGCAACTCCATATTATCCGTAGGCAAACGAGTAAGCTGAATCCTTAAACAAGACTATGGTAGCCATATTGAAAAATATAGTCCAAGAACACCACAAGGATTGGCATACACACCTACCCATTGCATTATGGGCTTATAGGACTAGCATCCGGACGCCCACTAGGGCAACTCTATTTTCACTAGTATATGGCACTGAGGCCATTATGCCCTTGGAGTTGGAAATTCCAATGTTGCGTATCACATTGAAAGAGTTCATTGATGATGAAACTAAGTGACAAGCTCACATAGATCAATTGAAATTGCTCGATGAACGTCGCGTGAATGCACTTGAGCCTCTCCGTATTTATCAGGAGCGACTCAAACGAGCTTCCAATGCCAAAGTCCACCAAAGAGACTTTGAAGTTGGGGATCTTGTGCTGAAAGAAAACCAATAAAACTCTAATTTGTCGCCTGATATGCGAGACAAATTTGTGACTAATTGGCTAGGACCCTATATCATATCTAAAAATATTGGTCTAGATACCTATCACCTAACGTCTCTAGGAGGTGTTGAGGAGCCTGAACCTCTCAACATCATCCATATTAAGGCGTTCTACGCTTAGAGAGTGTAGCAAAAGGCACCAAGGGTTCTAAAAACACTTGGTCATGTTAGTCAACAAGCTCCAAAGGTATTTGTAAGCCCTTTGGTCAGTCAAAAAGGCACCAAGGAATTCTAAAAATTGATTGGTCAACCCAAAGGCTCTAAGAGTTTTTCCAAACTACTCGATCATCCCAAAAGGCTCCAAGATCTCATTCGAGTGATTTGGTCATGACAAAAAAAGTTCCAAAGGCATCCGTAAGCCCTTTGGTCAGTCAAAAAGGCACCAAGGATTTCTAAAAACCACTTGGTCAACCCAAAGGTTTCGAGAGTTCCTATGATTGCTTGATCATCCTAAAAGGCTCCAAACTCTCTTGCTAGAATTTTTGTCAACTAAAAGGTTCCAAAGGTGTCTGTAAGCCCATTGGTCAATTTAAAAGCCCCAAGGATTTCTAAAAATTTCTTGGTCAACCCCAAAATCTCCAAAGGCATACATACTCGTCGTTTGGTCAAATATGAAAGCTAAAAAAATCATAAAAATTTGAAAATGTATAAAATTCTAAAAAAATGGTACAGCATAAAAATCCAAAAACATTTGCTTTTGCATTTTGTATTTTCATACATGCATTCATTTAATTGCATTTCATTTAGGCATTTGTCACCCGTTGCATTCCATAATAAGAGATAACATGTCTGTCAAATCTTATAGATGATGAAAATTTTGTGTTTCAATCATGCACCCTTGCATTTATCATGATCCATTGCATTCATACACAATACCTGTTGCAGAGAAACATGTATGTATACCAAGTTTTTCAGTCATTCAACCATACCTAGTGGTCTGCTCAAGAGTTGATAGAAATCTTGCTTTGCTTTTGTAGCTAAGGTCCAGTTAGTATAGCCCTTAGCATATCAGAATTCTATCACTAATCAAAAAATTAAACAATCCTAATAAGGACTAGGGGAAGATGAAATCCATGAAGCAGGACCGGGTATCCTAAGGTGAAAGGAATTATTCTTGCTTATCCCCCTATGCGGACGATTTGAGAAATGTTGGCAATTGGAAAAATGACAGGTTAGTTCCCTATTTAGAATCCCTTGCTTATGATAAAATGAGAAATATCCCAAAGTGGTATCCCACATCAATCCTCATGATTGATACCCTAGATCGATATCATAGATCAACATCCCAGATTGATATACCATATTGATATCATAGATCGATATCCTAGATCGATATTCCAAAAACGGTTCCCACCAAAGCAAATCCCCAAGGGAAGTTTCTAAAGAAAATTATCAAATATGAATGCCAAAAAGTGAAGATCAAATGAAGATCATAAAATCAAAGTTCAAGTGAAGATCAAATGAAGATCACAAATCAAGTTAAATCAAGATCAAATGAAGATCAAAAAATCAAAGTTCGAGTGGAGATCAAATGAAGATCAGAAATCCAGTTCAAAGAGAAATTGAATGAAGATCCAAAGATAGTTTAGAGCCAAAAAGGAATCTACTCCCTTGCTTCACTACATATATGAGAAAGTATCTTGAAATTGAAGTATAGAAAGGAATGAGCTAAATCCCTGGAATTATCGGCACTACTATACCTTACGCATGACGATATGTCTGATATACTTACATTTTTCTTGTATGCAAACCAATGTTTGAATGTGGAAGAGCTAGATTTAGGTGTCCTGCATTGCTTAGTGGCTTAGTCCAACTAAAATCTAAACCTGGGATTGGATAAGACATTTGTGGAGCCCCTATCTTAGCAATGGGTTGAAAGAATCCTGCCTGACATTGGGGAATGCTCGTGTCTTATCTTAATATATTCATTTACACACACAAGGATAATGAACAATTAGGACCTATTATAGAAAAAGCCTTGTATCTTAGAAGTCTAGTATGGTCAGTATACAACTTTTGAGCAGTCTACTAGGGTGTTTGAGTCTCATGGAAAACCTCAAAAAGTTCTCTAATAGCAACAAAATACCAAATATCATTAGACATAAAAAATACGAGTCATTCATTCATCAGAATGCATTTTACAAAGCACAATCAAACATATAGGATAGATACCGCATGAATATCAAAAATTATGTTTAGATGGTCACTGACTATATAGTGCAACAAAACAAAATATACAAAATTACATATTCATTCGCCTAACATTATACCAATCTATTTCACTGCATTTTATATATGGGTGATTAATTAATTCATTCTTGTAATGAGAATTACAAATTAGTTTGCATGATTGTTATACATCTTGTAATGTCATACAATAGATAGATACAAACAAAATTCATTCCTTATGTTTTTTTTTAGGGATTAAAACATACAGGTTCATTTCCATTATATTATGATCATGAACATAGTGCATTATTATCCATCGCATAGGCATATCATGATATCATCACATAAATTAAATCCATACAAAAAGCAAATTCAAACACGGATTTAAAAACAAATACTACATCCATTTGCATCCATCATAAATAGCACATCTAAACATATAGATCACTGCATAACATCATCATCATAAATCAAATAGCTAGCTAGTGCATGTCATCCATACATCACATCAAATCATATAACAGCAATTAAAACATAACAATATAAGCATTGCATCCATGTGCATCAAATAAACATAAAACTAAAAAACAACAGTACATATAATGAGCTATAAATGATCAAAATCATATATATAAATATGTATCCAAATGAGTACATAAGGAGAGTACAAAAATACTCGCAGGCTACAACTATGAAGATCCTCGAACTTACACATAAAATACTATATCAAAAATGTAGTTTGTGGTAAGAGAGCTCTAACTCTGATCTACGCCCCCTACACTAGAGCTCTCACCGCCTCCCTCACTACTCTGCTCAGAATCCTGCTCAACCTGCTCTCTCGGCTGTCTTGCTATCTATGGTGGGTCCTATTGAGGATCCTACTGACCTCCAAGTTCGAGGAGGCCTAAAAACCTACCAACTACCACTTGGGCAACTAGTACCTCCATATGACGAGCCCTATGATTGGACATCATAGAAGACTGCCCTGCATGTCTGGCCCTAGCATGTGAACTGCCTCCATGAGTACTAGAGGACCTGTGAGTCCTCTATGACCTATGAGTGTGGTGACTAGAACTCATCGTAGATTGAGTGGTAGTCCTAGTCTTGGTCCATTGAGCATCTAAAGAAAAAGAGTCATCGGGCATTAGTAACCCATGCATCTCAATGTAGCCCACTAGCTGACCCACTCGAGCAACCCGGTATGTGTGCATCTCATTGGTCCTCATGACCATGCTACGTAGTCACTCGATATCAACTGTCGGATCTTGACCCCCTAGGATAAATACTGTTGGTGCTGCTGACGACCTCATGATAGCCTGAGGAGGCAACATAGCCCCCCTTGATGCTTGAAGGAGATTCCTCTTCGCTACTACCATAGCCTGCTCTGCCCGAGCTACATCTAAAGCAGCTTGTAGTGCCTGAACCTATGTATCTATATTTGTAGCTTGCATAGTGTGTGCCTGAACCTGTGCTTATGCCTCAGTTAGATGCATCTCCCTATTAGTCAGCTAAGCCTGTAGGGTAGCAATAGTAGAGTCCCGCTCTCACTGTTGTGTTTGGAACCTACTAAGCTAACTCTCTAAGTCAGCCACCCATGCTAGGAGCACCCCATCTGTGCTATTAGGAGGGACCTCTCCCTCCTCAGAAGCCTCATCATCTGGATCAACCTTAGGAGCCTCCTCTACGGTGACCTCTGCCCACCAGGCACCCTCTGTCCTCTAGAACACCCTATGCCCATCAGGATCTACCTTTGCTCCTACTGCTCTCTAATATAGATCTCAACCTAGAGGTCCTATGTCGTACCATCTAAACATCGACCACAACCCATCATATGTATGTATGGTCGTAGTAGTCTCGACCCCAATATCCTGGTAGTCATCAACAACATATCCCAACACCTCAAGAATAATCCATTGTAGATCGTGCTTCGCGACCAAGAATATGTACCTAAATGGGATATCTAAAATATCCTATACGAGCCCAAAATATCATAGGACTCGAGAGTAGAAATGATACTTTTGAATCTCTGCCTTACTACTGATCAAACATCTATCACAATGCACCTGTCTCAGCCATTGGTCCTCCTTCGGCCACACTAGGCAATCCATATAGGGCTGCCACTGAACATCATTCAGGCCAAGTAATGTGAACTGAGTGATACAATGCTGGACATCACTAGCATGGATCCTACTACGGGTACCTTCCTCATGAGGCCAATAGGCGGTATAACACTGATGATTGTTAGTAATAGAGTGGTAGATCCTTAGGATGCTCTATCTTAATGTGCTACCACCCCCAAATATGTAAAATGAGACTGCAGATCATGCCCTTACAACTCCGCTTAGTAAATGAATATAGCTCCCTATAGAGGTGGGCCAACAGAGTGCTCCCCCAAGCCAAGCACAATGGCTCCCTGGTAGAGCTCTGCATGACTCTCCATACGTTGGTCAAAAGGTTCCAGGGAATCCTCATGCCTGAAGAGTCTAGAAGTATGTCTTAAATCACGAGGATCATAAAGATGATAGCATGGACTGAAAAGACACGCTTACCCTTCTAGTAAGCGATGTGAACTCCTTCGTGGTCAGTAGCATCTTGAGTCTTGTGGCTTTGGTATCCAAAGATATCATCAAAAATGGAATTCTTAGCCCCAAAAGAAGAAGATGTGATGGCCTCGCTATCAATAGGGATCATAAAGATCTGGTAGACGTCCTCCAAGGTCATGGTCATCTCACCCGTGGACAAGTGAAATGTGTTGGTTTAGGCATCCCAACGTCGAACCAACATAGTAAGGTAAGCCTGATTTACCCAAATAGTGGGTAAATCCAAGACATAGTCAAAACCCATGGCTCTAAACCAGTCGCGCTCACCACTTGTGAGTCACTTGCGGAGAGTCTTAAGAAGATCAGGCTCTCTCGCTCTAGAAGTCACAGTCTGAAATAATAGACTACTATAAGAAAAAGCTAAAACATAACAACAAAAACATCTAAAAATTTGATAAAAAGACAAAAATGTACTATGGTACATTCATAAAAATACTTAGGCAAACCTAAAATACATTAAAATCTAATTAGTTGCCTAATTAACTTAGAAAAAATAAAAAATCTAAAGAATTTTTCTAAGGTTTTCGGACCATGGATAGCAGCTGCGGTCCCCAATCGTCCAATTGGGAACCACAGTTGGTACCTACAGTTTGCCAACGACCACAATTTGACTATTGGGTATTTGAATGTTGAATGCAGATGTCAGCTATAGTCCCCAATTAAAAAATTGGGAACCACCACTATTACCTGCGGTCTCCATTCAAACATCAGACGGGGTAAATTCCTCGTTCGAAAAACAAAAAAAAATATTATTAAAACTAAAAAAGAAGAAACCCTAATCTAGCCTAGTCTATGTGTGAGGTTAATTGCCAACAGTTTAATTAGGGTTCATTTAACTTATTAATTAGTGAGATTAATTTTTATCAGTATCACATGCGTGGTCTCGATTTAGATTACCTTTCCCTCCGTGCAGTTGGAAGAAGCTTCTCCATGGGCTGCCATCGTGCAGTAAGAGGTCAAAGAGTCTGTAGTTCGATAGGTTGTAATTAGGGTTTGCATCGTCAAAGGTACAAATTTTGTTGCTGTCAGAGCTCTGAAATCGTAAAGGAATAATGAAGTAAAAAGTAAAATTCAACTTTTTATAACCTTTTACATTAGAGCACGGATAACAACTAAGATCTGCGATTCAAGAATTATGGTTTTTCGACCGCATATCGTAGTCGCGGTTCCCAAAATTTGCAAAATGGGAACCGCACATCAAGGCTGCAGTTAGAAAATGGAAGCAAATCTGACAAAATCCCACCATGGGAGGGTCTAGAATGTCAAATTAATGACCCCTAGAAGGTTGGATGTTCAATAAGAGCCATCAATTTATCAATTTGGTGATTTTTAAGCACCATGGTCATTTAATAATTCACAAACAAATAATAACAAATAAATCAAATAAATCAAAATCCAAATGCGTCTCGTATTCAATGATTTACCCTATACACTTGGCGGTTGTAATGACTTGGGATCTATGCAATCCGATAAGATGAATAAATCACCATAAGGGCATTTGGGGCAAACATGTCATCGTTGATATGATATGATTCATTTCAATCCCTAAGAAGGCCTTTTTTGGCTGGACTGCTCCACGGGAACAAAGGGTTTCATACCATTTCTCCTATGCCACCTTTTTAGAAAATCATCAACATATGTGATTCAACACAAGCTTAATTATATTTGTATCATTTCGATTCCCTAAGACGGCTATAGTAGCCTGACTGCTCCATGGGATAGAGATGTGCAAATACTATTAATAGTTGCAATCATAAGCTGAACTAAGCCTAGCCAAAGCATTAAATTGCTAGGATATAATTTTGTTCAGATCATTCATTACGGTCAAGAGACTTCGTCGCTTCAATCATTGTCATTACCCTCATCGACTCGTCGCTTGATGGCGTAGTCATAATTTTATAATCATAATCAAAGTCAACAGAAGATCCCTGAAATCATAGATCCCTGGATCTTGTCAAAATTGTGTTCGTTCTTGCGAATCATTGTCAATAGCTATCATAAGATTCCCCCTTGGCTTGGGGTAAACAACAAATATGATAATTGGTTTGTAACTCTCATCCTTCGGATTTATGGGTCAAAAGATATGTAATGTCCCCATCTTAGTCAGCTAACAAAGCGTAATATGGACTTGCCTATTCATAAGGTTCCGTAGGCAATGTCGAGTGTTTAGGAAACACTAGGTGTTATGGAGATATTGTTGGACCATCTAAATTCATAGTTGTCAGTTTTTAGGACCATTTTTGGCAGTATTTTCAAAGACTTACTATTTTTAGTAAGTCAGTTAGGGTTGGATTCTCGAGAAAAAAAAAGTATGACTAACATCTTCGAATTAATGGGTACTCATTTCTATCTTTAGATGTGAGTTTGGATGAGCGGTCATGGAGTTTTTAATCGTCGAAGTTATAATTATTATAAATTCATTAAATTATTATATTATTCTCCTAAGTATGACTTTATAATTTGTAAGGGGGCTTATGAGTACTCATTTTGAAGGAAATAATGTATATTTTAATGTGGTTTTATTAATGCCTAGCTTGGATGCCACTTTGGGAGATTATAATATGATTAAGTGATATTGTGGAGTTAAGTCATTATATGTGTTCATTAGTAAATGAATTATTGACATAAAGCAAGTAAAAAAGAAAGAAGTTTAATCCCACATTCTACCCACATTGGGTCGACCAACTCGAGAAAAGAATAAATAGAGGTTGTGAGAGCGTTTGAAGACATCTTTGGTTATTACATTTCATGTTTGGAGAAAGGATCTTGCTTGCAGCAGAGTTTGCAGGAAGATATCCAGCTTGTTTGTGATGAAAAACCACAGACAAGGGCAAATTTGGCTTGTTTGGAGACGAAATCCTCCAGCAAGAACATCACTTTTGGGATTGCAATATATCCTTGCAGTGATTGTGGCACTTTCATGATGGGGAATGATTTGAGATTCAAAGTGGCAGGTTGTTGATGAGTTTTGGGGTGCACTTGGTGCCAGTTTTAGAGTTACTTCAGATTGCAGATGTTTCCAGTGAGGCCAAAACATTAGAGGCTATTTTGAATTAGATTAATTGGGTTTTGAAGAAGCTTGTATTGTTGATTATTCATAGTTTTTTATCAGCTTATCAGCCGTACACTTCAACGGTTTAGAAGGGATCTATGTCATTTGTGAAGGGTTTTTAATAGGTCGTACCAGTTGCAGTGAAGGGCGTGCACTTATTGAGGCTAAATGCCTCCTATTTGGAGTATTCATTGTGTTGTATGATGTCTTCTCTTTTTGGACAGCCAAACAACAATTAGTATGCTGGAGAAATTGTATTACAAGCATATTTATAAATATATAAGTTTGGTGTTGCTGGTGTTAACTTCCAGAATGATATCAGACCTTCAGATCTTCGGGTACACTTATCCTTGTATAATTTCCTTCATTAGGTTTGCTCACTATCATTAGAAGAAGTTTGTGCTTAAATTTTGTAGTCATTGGAGGAGTAGTTTTTAAGATACAAGTATTTCTAGTTTGCTGTTATTTTTATTTCCAGAATTTGTATTATTGCAAAAAGTATAAAAAATTCATATTTGCATAAATCACGTGATATTAAAGCAATCATAAAACAAGACATTCAAGTTTTCAGTTTGGAACCCAAGATTGAAACCTGGCTCTTTAGGTGGCAAATTTATTTGCCTTCGAAAGGGGTAGGACATTACAGTGGTATCAGAGCTCAACTTATCCTGCTAGCCTAAGGGTTACAAAGTTGCAGTAGTGTGTTGGTAATGACTACTATCTAGGAACTCAAGATAGAGCTGATGCAAAAATTTCAAGAACAAAATGATTTTTTTACAACAATAATAGAACATCATCCTAAGTGGTTGAATCCTCCATTAGCAGTTGGAATAAAAATAGGGACAAAGGTAAATGACTCATTGCAGTGAAGCACAATTGTGGACAGTGAAGAGGACAACAAGGAGGTTGAAAATTTAGAGAATATTTCATGCATAACCGAAGTTCAGGTTGATTCTTGTATTGATGGGGAAAACAAAGCAACAATAGTAATTGATGAGGATGAGGTCACTTCATCTTATGTGTTGGATATTGGAGAGTTATGTATTGATAAGCAAGTTGATCTTGTGGTTAAGGATTTAGTTGTTGATGTAGTTGGTGATTCAGAGGATGAGCATAGTTTTGTCATCACTTCGAAGTATGAGGTTGGTGAGTGCAATGCAGTGAAAGGGCCTAAGATTGATCATTGTGCATTGGAGGATACACCTAAGAGTTTATTTTGTGTTGATGATTCCAATTCATTGCAGGATCACATATAGGTTACAAATGAGCAGGTTGTCCACACATTGACACATTTGAATAGCACACATGAGTTTGTTGAATGCCTTTATCAGACAGCCCAGCTTGGAGAGAGATGACACCAGTTGACAGTTGGAGCTACTGCTACAATTTTTTAGGTCATCAAGCGAGCATTAGAGGTAATCAAATCAGATTACTTGAGGCTATTATCTGATAGGGATCGGGTTATGCGGTTTGTAGAGAAGTTTTCCCAAGAGCTCAATCAAAAATATGAGGAGATTGATGAGATTTATCTTGAGTTGAGTTTAGCTCATCACTCTCTTCTCACAGTGAAAAGTCAGTCATTTTTTGCATCCACTTCACATGATTCAGAGAATAATTTGGATACTATGGTGGTTAAGCAGTTTATTGAGGGGATACATGAGGTTGGATGTGAGGAAGGATTGATTAGTAATAATGATTTCGCATTCACTCAAGTCGATCAGTATGAGCATAAGTAGAGTGATGATATGCTTTCTTTAATGGATGCTACTTCCTCATTTGGTGCAGTAGATGATGGTACATTACCTAATTTCGATCTTGAGGATGATGATGCAAGCCATACTTTAGGGGATTCTTTGGAGCTTCATAGGGGTTTAGTTGGTGAGGTTCATATGGATTGTATAGTGAGGTATGCTAGTCATTTTGATTTCAGCCCACATGTAGATGAGTGGACCTTTTTTCGGATGACACATAGTGGTGGGTTGAAATATGGTTATAGCGGGTTGTATACTTCATCGGGGTATGAGATGCCTTCTTCATTAGAGGGTAAGGTGATTCATTGCTGGGATGATTGTTTGGTTCAACATGATGGATGTAGTGCAGAGATAGAGTTATGGCTGAACAACTCTTCACTTGTATGCAGTTATGATATTTCAATGTTGGATCTTGGATTTTTCCTTGGTTCGGGCGATATGGTAGAGGACCACATATGGATTTGGGATCCAGGTAGTTGTTAGTGGTTTAGTTGTTATTTCATCGAGTTGGCAGTTGTCATGACTGCTAGGATATTATTTGGTCCATGGGATCTGGGAGGTGTGTGCCCATGGAGGTCAATGATCTATGGAGATTGTGCCTTGATGTCACTTCTATTGGCTATTTGGTGGCGGGAGTTAGTTCAGAATTCCAGATGGGTCATTACTATTTGATTGTGGATTAGCAACCGATTAACTCCAATCTTATGTCAACAAAAATATTGGAGAGATTTTTTGGTCAGGGATCGGTTACTTTGGTTGTTGGGAGTTGTTGGGGGGTTGATTCCAACATCTCCTCAACTTACCGTCCTTGATTTACTTGTCCTCTCACACCAATTTTTTAGTCTAGTTTGGGGTGTTGTCATTCTAGGAATACAGATGAGGTGTGTGCGGTTGTGTTACTATGAGCTTCTGGTTTTGATCAGAGTGGTGCAACGTCAGCGTGTTAGTTCTGACAAGATGTTGATTTGGGACTTAGAGGATATGCTTGGTTTCAGTGTGGTGACAAAGATTCATCAGGATTATGGGGAGCAGTTTACTTGTGAGTCAGTTGAACTATTTTAGAGACTGATTGCACTTTTGGATAGAGGACTACACGAGATGACACTTGTAGAGGGTCAACAGTGCAAGATTTATCTCAGTTGGAGATATGAAGCTCATCGGTTCATTTGAGATCCAGGGATTGCATAGCAATTATTTTTGAGATTGTCATGTTCTAAGATTGGATTGCTTGAGGACAAGCAATCTTGAGGAGGGAGGACTGTAATGTCCCCATCCTAGTCAGCTAACATAGTGTAATATGGACTTGCCTATTCATAAGGTTCCTTAGGTAATGTCGAGTGTTTAGGAACCACTAGGTATTATGGAGATATTATTGGACGATCTGCATTCACAGTTGTCAGTTTTCAGGACCATTTTTGGCAGTATTTTCAAAGACTTACTATTTTTAGTAAGTCAGTTAGGGTTGGATTCTCGAGAAACAGAAAGTACGACTGGCATCTTTGGCTTAATGGGTACTCATTTCTATATTTAGATGTGAGTTTGGATGAGCGGTCATGGAGTTTTAATCATCGAAGTTATAATTATTATAAAGTCATTAAATTATTATATTATTCTCCTAAGTATGACTTTATAATTTGTAAGGGGGATTATGAGTACTCATTTTGAAGGAAATAATGTATATTTTAATGTGGTTTTATTAATGCCTAGCTTGGATGCCACTTTGGGAGATTATAATATGATTAAGTGATATTGTGGAGTTAAGTCATTATATGTGTTCATTAGTAAATGAATTATTGACATAAAGCAAGTAAAAAAGAAAGAAGTTTAATCCCACATTCTACCCACATTGGGTTGACCAACTCGAGAAAAGAATAAATAGAGGTTGTGAGAGCATTTGAAGACATCTTTGGTTATTACATTTCATGTTTGGAGAAATGAGCTTGCTTGCAGTAGAGTTTGCAGGAAGATATCCGACTTTGTTTGTGATGAAAAACCACAGGCAAGGGCAGATTTGGCTTGTTTGGAGACGAAACCCTCCAGCAGGAACATCACTTTTGGGATTGCAAGATATCCTTGGAGTGATTGTGACATTTTCGTGATAGGGAATGATTTGAGCTTCAAAGTGGTAGGTTGTTGATGAGTTTTGGGGTGCACTTGGTGCCATTTTTAGAGTTACTTCAGATTGCAGATGTTTCCAGTGAGGCCAAACCATTAGAGGCTATTTTGAATTAGATTATTTGGGTTTTGAAGAATCTTGTATTGTTGATTATTCATAGTTTTTTATCTGCTTATCAGCCGTACACTTCAGCAGTTTGGAAGGGATCTATGTCATTTGTGAAGGGTTTTTAATAGGTCATACCAGTTGCAGTGAAGGGCGTGCACTTATTAAGGCCAAATGCCTCCTATTTGGAGTATTCATTGTGTTGTATGAGGTCTTCTCTTTTTGGACAGCCAAACAACAATTAGTATACTGGAGAAATTGTATTACAAGCATATTTATGAATATATAAGTTTGGTGTTGCTGGTGTTAACTTCCAGAATGATATCAGGCCTTTAGATCTCTGGGTACACTTATCCTTCTACAATTTCCTTCATTGGGTTTGCTCACTATCATTAGAAGAAGTTTGTGCTTAAATTTCGTAGTCATTGGAGGAGTAGTTTTTAAGATACAATCATTTCTAGTTTGTTGTTATTTTTATTTCCAAAATTTGTATTATTGCAAAAAGTATAAAAAATTAATATTTGCATAAATCACATGATATCAAAGCAATCAGAAAACAAGACATTCAATTTTTCAGTTTGGAACCCAAGATCGAAACCTGGCTCTTTAGGTGGCAAATTTATTTGCCTTCGAAAGGGGTAGGACATTACAAGATACCTATACTTGGCACTGATGATATCTGAATGTTTGATGACGAGTGCGAACTTGTCAAAATGTAAGCCTTTCACGAGTTGGAAGCAATGATTCTAGGATGCACATCCTTTTGATGGACCTGGGGCATCTAATGTTGATCCAACTAATGATCATCATAGAACCTTCGACATCATTTTAAGAGGTCAATTTTTTCTTAGCGTTGTTCGATATCACAATGCATCTCTAAAGGGGCATTTTAGACACCTAAAACGTGTCATGTCGAGGGCGACCACTCATATGGATATGCTACAATACCATATGAAAGATCTTGGATAGACTCCAAGATAGAGTAGTGGTTCTAACCACTCAATTTGGGCACCTTGGCCTAATCATTTTGAACCGCAGATCAGACCCGTGGTTTACAGATAAATCATGGATGAAACCTACGGTCTACAGTATGGATTGTAACTGTCACCTGTAGTCTTAACTAAAGTTCAGTTAGCCTCCAATACGAGCCAAATCGGTTGGAACGACCATTTGGTCTAGAAGAGGGTGGTTGAAGGACGGAAGATGCTAGAAGATTCCATTCAAACTATCCTAACCACCCCTTATTGATCTTGGCTTCTCTATGAAGCCACCCCTAGCCCTTGGGATATCCTATAAGTACCCCTCAAAATATGGCAAAGACATCAAGCAAGCAATGGAGAGAAAATCAATGAAGCCCTGATGAACTGTGAACTCAGTTTTGAGTGCATATAGAGAGAGCGTTGTTGCCATCCCCTTGCCAATTTGCCAAACACCATGACAATTCATCCCATGGATTCCCTAAGGAGCTAAAAGAACCAAGAAGCACAAATACGAGTAAACGAAGGCCCTTCACATCGAATTGACTACCAAATCAGTCTAAGGACAATGAAGGCAACCCTTGAACATCAATTTGGACAAGGAGATCAAGCCCACTGCACCTAATTTTGAGGGTAAACCTATCAGAGGTCAAACCGTGGCTGTCAGCCGTGGTTCACAGTGCAAACCGCTCACTAGAGTTGCAGTTTGCAATAGGTGATAGATTACCTTACTCTTTTCATTTCTGTTCGATTAAATAGGTTAGATTAATCATTTCTTAGGTTTAATTGCAGTTTAGAAGAATTCTGACCGTAGGAATTAGCTTAGAATAGATAGTTTATGCTTTGCATTAATTATGACATTTGTGGATCTTTTATGCACCTTTATGCTTCTATTTTGTTATCTGATCCATGCATTATTTTTCTAATGATCTCCTTTATGCTATATTACAAATCTTGATTCAATTAGCATAGTTTAAATATTTTCTTTATGTTTTCTTGATCATTAGTTTAATGGCATTATCATGTATGTTTCCTTAAAAGACCTCATCATAAGAGGCTATCTATCTTTTTGATAGTGTGTTGTTGTTTCTTGATCATAGGAAGACAAGTAAAATAGGAGTCTATATCATAATACTTCCACATCGCGAAGAAGGGGTTCAACTCCACCCCAAGGCAGTTTGTGACTAGTCAAAGGGAAATATTAATGCGCCTACCCTGTTGAGGGCATTGGCAATTGTATAGATTGTATCATCATTCAAGTGACCCTAAGAGGAGAATATTTGTAACAGATATTCATTCATAATCAATATAATAAATATCATTTTGTTGAATTTATGCAATGTGTCAATATTTTATGCTTTTATGATGACTATAGACTAATACAGTAGATAGGTGCATGCTTTTTGGTTATGTCAACAGTAAAGAAAAAATTTGAGGAATTGCTAACATAAAGAACAACCTTCTCAAATATATTAAAGATCATATAAGTTACATAGACTTATATTAAAGATATTAGAAATCATATAATATAATTTGAATAGTTGTACTTCCATATTTAAATCCCATAAACCATATTTGTATCTTGCAAATTTAATTCAAATCTTGCATTTCATTTTCATTTCATAACCAAATTCGATTATCAAAGTATAATGGTTAAACCACTCAAATAATTTTGACTTCGTGTACGTTGTAGGCCATCTAGGTTATCGATGTACCCACCAGCAGAACCCTTTGGAAATCGATAAAGTACCAAAGCTAGGGAACAATCCAAATCCTTCAAGATTATTTATAGTCTATTGCCCCTTGGTGAAATGTGAAGTGCAGAGTAGTTGTTGTTGAAGATGACAGGGCAGGAGGAAGTGAAGGTGCTAAACACATGGGTGAGCATATTTGGAATGCACATTCTCATTGGATTGGAAGAAAAAGGAGTGAAATACGAGTATCAAGAAGAAAATCTCGGCAACAAGAGCGAGCTTCTCCTGCAAATGAATTTAGTCTATAAGAAAATACCAGTTCTCATCCACAATGGCAAGCCCGTTTAAATTTAAAATAATAAGAGTAAAATTATTAGAAACTTCTTTCAGTCTAATTTTGAATTTAAAATAATAAGAGTAAAAAATATATAGTAATCCTCTTGCTCCCCAAACTCTAGGGATTCCTTGTCTAGCCCTATCGAAAAATCCCCAAGTCCTTGATTTATCGATTTTTGGATAGATGATTTATCTATTTACCTTCATTGTTGTCAAAACCTTACAATTTTTAAGACTTTCGATGATTTGGGAAGAGACTTGCCAAGTAGGCTTCTCCTGATTTTGAAAAATTCCTACATTCCTAGATAACCATACTTCTCAAGACACAAAAAATAGTAGAGTTATAAAGCCTTTGTATAACACATTTTCAAACCAATATTTTAAGCACTCTCTTAAGAAATATTCGTACCATCTTATAAGATATTTTAATTGTTCTATAACCGCCCTTCAAACTTTTTTAGTAAAGGAGCAAGCTACCAGTAAATGATCAATTATTTAATTGTTTAACTTACATAAATGGCACCTTCTTGGACCATTTCAATTCTTCTTTGGTAATACCTCTCATGTTAGAACCTTATTTTTCATGACAAGCCATAGGAACAGTCTTATCTTCGATAGGGCTTTTTGCTTCCAAAGAGTCTTCCACCACCATGCTGAAACTTCATTGCTATCTTCCAATAGAGTCTTATATCCCAACTTTGGAGTGTACTCCCCTATAGCTCCATTCTTTGTTCAAACCAATTGATCAGTTTTATCATGCAACTTGATATGTCTAGTTTTAAGTCTCCCCACACATTCTTCCCACTAGTATGCCTCCTGGTCCTAAAGCCCTAATATTATTGCGTCATTCCATCCTTGAATCCAGTTTGTAGAAGATTTTAGGTTAGTTTCCTCGGTGAGAGTTCTAATCCCTTGAGCTCTTAGGGTCCTAATTACATTATTTGGCTACACATGCATATCACCACAACCAACCCAAGGGTCTAAGCCTAGTCTTATCCTTGAACCATCTTCTATTTTCCAAGCAAACCAATCACCTACAATATAAAAGGCCTGAATCATTACCTTCCAATAGATTGAAACATTATGGGTTTGCTTCATTGGGGCCCTTATCCACTCCTCAAGTATGAGTGGCTCTAAATACTTTTTATATTCCATAAGTCTTCCTTTGAAATTATCTTCCAAACACACTTTGTTGCTAGAGCCTTGCGAAATAGAAAATTATTCCTAAGTCACCATCCTCCATTTTTCTTAGGCTTGGCTCTATTTAACCAAGGGAATTCCTTATTTTTCCCTATCCATAAAAACCTACAACTTAACTATCTAATTTTATCCAAAACTCCTTTTGGTATATGACCAAAATATTATTAATATAGTGGTATTGCCTTCAACACAGACTTGACCAAAGTCAATCTCTCCCTAAAGAGAGTCATTTTTTACACCATATATTAATTCTTCCTTCCACCTTCTTTATCAACCAATTCCAGTCTTGATTAGTGTGGCCATTAGGTTTCAAAAAGAACCCTACATATTTAAACCCCTCTTATAGATCAAATATGTTAAAGGGAAAAAGTTGATCTATTAATATGGTTTGATCCTAATCCACAAGTTTAAAAGAGATATTTGAATTCTGTGCATTTGTATGCATACATGTTGCCAGACAAAAAATATTTAGAGATTGTTTTAACTTCTTTGCAATTCATATTGTTCCATCCGTAATATATATATATATATATATATATATATATATATATATATATATATATATATATATATATTAGATGGGTGACTTCCATTATTCTACCTATTATAATTCTCTTTACTACTCCTTTCTTGAATTCTAAAATGCACCTACTTAATCCCTCAGCTATAAAAAAAATAACAATTGTGACAAGGGGTAACCTTGTCTTATCTCCTGAGAAGCTTTGAAGAATTGAGAGGTTGATCCATTAACCAAAATTACAAAAGAAACAGAACAAAGACATCCCATAATCCAGTTCACTATCTCCACATAGAACCCAATATAATATCATTCTTAAATATAGCTAGTTTACTCTGTCAAAATCCTTGAAGAGATACAACTTCATCATCATTGTTGGTAGTTTATTTGATTTTATGATATAAAAACTCCCTTGAACAACACCAATTACTTCATGAATTTTTCTACCATGCAGGAAACTAAATCCATCTTAGACATGCATTCATATTTAACACATTTGAATATGTAATAAGAATTTTTTCTATACTTATGTTCTTATGTTGGATGTTGTGTGCACGAGATATGTCACAATGATGCTTTTCTTTTGCCACCCATTCTTTCAGTTCATCATTGTGGTGGATCAATAATTTCATTGAAGGAATTATCATGGAAAACGTAAAGCTGTTGAGCTCGTGGGTGAGCTATTTTGGCATGCGAGTGCAGATCGCTTTGGAAGCGAAAGGAATTCCATATGATCTCCAGGAGGAGGATTTCTTTAACAAGAACCAGCTTCTGCTGGATATGAATCCCATATATAAGAAGACTCCTGTTCTCATTCACGAGGGGAAAGCCGGGCGATCGAGCCACTGCCAGATTTTAAGCAGATTTCATAGACAAAAAGGTACAAGTGATTAATTCATCGGATATTTTGATTAAGTTCATGTCGCTATATTCAAGTGCCGTTTTTTGTTTTTGCAGTTTTATGATGCAGGATCTCGTATAGTTCGGGGGGTCAAGGGAAAAGCTCAGGAGGAAGCTAAGCGTGATATGGTGGGAGCCCTGACAATATTGGAGAAAGCCCTTGCGGATAGCGGAAAGCCTTACTTTGGCGGGGAGGAATTTGGGTATGTGGACATTGCGTTCATTCCGTTTACCAGTTGGTTCCACACATATGAAACTGTGGGTGACTTCCACATTCAGCTGAAGGACAATTTCCGTAGAATAGACAAGTGGATGGGGATGTGCATGCAGAGGGAAAGCGTTAGAAAGGTCCTTCCTCACCCTGCCAAGGTCTTGGACTTTATTCTGCTGCTGAGGAAGCGCTTGGCCATCTCCCCGACCCACACCCAGACCCACATTCCCCTTCTTATTTCTATTATTCCTTTATGCTTCGCTATTATACTGATGATTTTAAAATTTGCCTTCCGTCAAAACGCATAGCCTCCCTCTCAATATGCCCTCTCAAACGATGAAAACCAGAAGTTGCCTGTGTATGTTGAAGCTGTTCGTTATATGGAGTTGCAAGCAGCCAAAGCCTTGTGAAAATTGTGTTAATAAGGTAGGGTACATAGGTAAACCCGTAAAAACATTGTAAGTGATGAATAATATTAGATCAAATTTGAACTGTGGAGGTAATAGATTCTGCTATGTATTAAAAAAAATATATTACAAATAATAGATTAAAACTAAAGAAGTATTTTGTATGTATGACAATATTTTTTTATTAGTAAGAATGTAATATTATGTTAAAGTAATATTTGGGGCAAGCTCTTTTGCAAGCTAGCATTACAATGTTTAATTTGTTTTACATTTAATTATGTGATTAATTTTATTTATTTTTAAATAGAAATTTTTTAAAATTTTGTAAAGTTATTTTTGTTTTTAAAATATTGAAGGATAATAAGGTTTATTTCACCAAAATTTAATTTTACTTTGAGTAATACTTTGTATGCACATCCACCATGGGGATTGAACCCAGGTTACATCACCAATAATGCAAGTGGCATCCTTGCTCGTAGACCACACTCACGGGGATCACCAACAATTATTTTTAACAACTTTTTATAAATTTTAGCTATAATGCATGCATGCTCTTTTATAGCCTGCCTTGTTTGCTATATATATAGATAATTCTTTGACCATGGCAGTCAATTACCCTTTTTATTCTCAAGTGATAGCACTATGAAAACATATAAATTTGTTAATATGCTAAGAAAATAGGCATGCACTTGGAATATGTGAAATATGTGTTTTGAGAAGTGAAATCTAAAGAAGTGAATTTCATGCATTGGTGACATCTTACATGATCCCAAATTATTTCTTTTAACAAAGTCTAAGAGTATGTTGTGATGCATGATACCTCCAATGAAGCAAACTCCATGTGTTGATGACATCTTACATGATCTCATCTTATTTCTTTCAACAAAGTATAACAATATATTGTGATGCATGGAGGAAGTAATATCTGTTATATTTATTATTACTAAAGAACTCTATGTGTTACAAGCATTCAAGAACTAGTAATGTAATAAGAGGAGAGCTCTTCCATTGGATGATAAGAAGCATTGTAGATAATTTTTATTTAGTATTTTAGTATATAGATAAAATATCAAGCTATGAATTGTAAAAATATTGTTTATGGTTCTCTTGATAATATCTCAATGAATTTTTCTTATAGGTTTTATACAATAGAGGTATGTCGAGTAAGTCATTGTGCTAAATTGTAACTACTAAAGTAAAGGTTGAATGTATAATTTATTATGGAATATAGAAAGGACAATATTACTTTTTTGATGTCCACTTATTTTATTAAGTCACAAATATTAGGTAATCAACAAATATACCAAAGAAAGGAGCGAAGGTGAGCAACAATGGAGTAGTGGTAGGGCAGTGTTGAGCAGTGTTATTGTAGTGAAGGTGAATAATAATGAAGCAGTGTTAGGGCAGGAGCAAAGGTGAGCATAAAAGAGATTTAAAAATAATTATTTGAATGAATTTTTAAATTGGGATAATAGTTTTGAGTAGGTGGAATGAGCGAGAAAGTGGCATGTGGCAGTTCGAGTGACGTAGCTAGTGGTAGAGTGGTGGCAGGTGGTAAGGAGGAGTGTGGTGATGTGACAAGCAATGAGGATTTGAGTGGTGATGGTACCATGGTGGAATTGGAAGTGGCTTTGGTTTATCCTTATTTGATTCATAATAAGCTCCCTGAGGTCTATTTGGAACCATTTGGTGTTACAGATCCCCCTCGAGGTCCATAAGGATTTTATTTTAACCCAAGTGATTCGTACTTTGTGAGCTTGATTGGAAACTTCTCTAAAGCTCGTAAAGCTAAGTCCTTAGTAGGTATTTTTGATCTACAGGTAGAGGATAACTCTTTTAGGGTTCCATGAGATCTTATGTTTTTAACCATGAATGAAGGAGTATTCAACCTAGTTGGAAAGTTTGTGGGAACCCGCCCTGATATGGACTCGATTAGGAAGTGGACTTCTATAAAATGGTCACCTAGGGGTCTCATGGAGCTTATTGCTCTCCCTAACTAGTTTTTCCTTATTCATCTCAATGAGAAGGAAGATTCCCTATGCATCCTAGAAGGGGATCCTTTTTTTTATGATCGGTGAAGTCTGTTTCACAAAAATGGGGAGTGTATTTTGATCCATATTTGCATAAGATTAACACAACCCCTCTTTGGATTAGACTGCTAGATCTTCCTTTTTAGTTTTGGCATGAGGATATTCTAAGAGGAATCACTAAAATATTTGGGAAGTTAGTCTCGATAGATATGATCACAAGGCACTGAACTAGAATGATGTATGCCAGAAGGTGTGTTAATGTAGACTTATAAGCTAATATCCAAAACATAGTCAAGGTGATTTTAGATTTTGGAAAAATATATCATCCTATAAAATTTGAAAACAGACCCTTTGTCTATGCTATGTATAAGAAAATGGGGTACGCAACTTGGAAAAACATGATGACATGAGTTGATAGAATTTCTAAGAGACTAAATAGATTCTTAGTAGTAGAAAGTTTGATAAATGACGCTTACAAATTGAAGTATTGAGTTAAATTCAAAGGAGACTCTGACCACTCTCCATAATGCTTCTTATAACAAAAGAGGAGAAAAAGCCACTTTGTCATTTTAAATTCAATTTCGAGTGGCTAAAATAGGATAACTTTACAGCTCTAGTAAAATCAAATTAGGTGAAGTTTAATCCTAGTATGAGAGAATATGCTAGTATTTAATTTTTAACAAATCTAAAAGGGTTAATGTAATAGTGGTTCAATGGGCTTGAAAAAGAGACTAATGGATGAGCAAAAACTGAGGGAGATTGAGGAGCTTGCAATATTTTTAATAGACGACTTAAAAAAGAATTGGATGAGGAAATAAGACCTAAGTATAAAATTTTGGTACAAGAAAAGAGAATATTGTTGGTAGAGAGAGAAGCACAATGGAGGCTCAAAAGTAGAGCACTCTAGATTGCATGTGAGGATGAGAATACTAAATTTTTCATAGCTTTGCAAACCACAAAAAACAAAAAATACAAGTTGGGAGCTACAAGGACAAGATGGAAGTAAAGTCTCCTCCTTTAAAGGAATAACATACATGAGAGTATGGCATTCTGGTCAACTATACAAGGATCCTGATCAAGTTAATATAGCTAAAATAGTCATAATAGCTTGTCTCTTTTCTAAATTTATATATGAGGAATGCAATGGTGAGTTGATTAAGTCTCAAAGGAGAAGATCAAAGTTGTTTTAACTTACCAAAAATATAAGAGTGTAGGACCTAATGATGGATTGGTAAATTCTTACTTGGGCTCTATGACCTTTTGGAGTTTGAATACTCAAGGTTGTGAGGGAGTCTAGGCAAATAGGAATGGTAAATGTAGTCTTAAAATCTATCTTCATTGCTCTTATTAAAAAAAAGAATAGTCCTTATTCCTTTGATGATTGTAGGTAAATTTCTTTGTGTAACTGTGTGTACAAAATCATAGCAAAATTAATTGCATCAAAAATTAAAAGGTTCCTCTATGCTTCTATATCTATTAAGCAATTCAGTTTCTTGCATGGTAGACAAATTTATGAAGCAATTGGTGCTACTCTTGAAAGTCTTCATATCATAAAATCAAAGAAATTACCATCAACGGTGATGAAGTTATATCTCTCCAAGGCTTTTGATAGAGTAAACTAGCTATATTTAATAATGATACTTATATTGGGTTATGTGTGTGCAGATGGTGAACTAGATTATGGAATGCCTTTGTTCTATATCTTTGGTAGTTTTGGTTAATGGACCAGCCTCTTAGTTCTTCAAATCTTCTCAGAAGATAAGATAAGGTTACCCCTTACCACCACTATTATTTATTTTGGTAGCTGAGGGATTAAGTAGGTGCATTTTAGAATCCAAGAGGGAAGGAGCAGTAAAGGAAATTAGAATAGGTAGAACAATGGAAGTCAATCATCTATGTTTTGTAGATGATGTTTACTTTTTTACAAATGGAACAGTACGAGCTACAAAGAAGTTAAAACAATCTCTAGATCATTTTTGTTTAGCAACAGGTATGCATATTAATGCACAAAATTCAAGCATCTCTTTTAACCTTGTGGATCAGGATCACACCATATTAATAGGTCAACTTTTCTCCTTTAAAATATTTAATCTTTAAGAGGGGTTTAAATATCTAGGGTTCTTTTCGAAACCCAATGATTGCACTATACAAGATTGAAATTGGTTGATAAAGAAGATGGGAAGAAGAATTAATATATGATATAACAAATGACCCTTTTTGAGGATAGATTAACTTTGGTCTATGTTCGGTTTATAAATGAGTGAATAGCTATTTTATTACCATAGTACAATACATACTATTTATTTGTACTTCTCCCATGCACACAACATCCAACATAAGAACATAAGTATACACAAAATTCTCATTACATCACTCACATGCGTTAAATACAAATGCATGTCTAAGATGGATAAGTACAGTAGTAGAGTTCAGTATGTGACAAATATTTTCCTCATATGGGAGGCGAATTCCAAAACTTTATCGGGCGGGGGAAGTATTTTTATAACACTGTCCCTCTCCATGCATTTCTTAATCCAGGCGAGTAGGCATGGGAAGTGAGTGTCGAATGGTATGGTGAAGTCGGCGATGGTCTCGTAAGTGTGGAACCGGCAGGTATAGGGAATGAAGGCGATATCCATCAACCCAAATTCCTCCCCTCTGAAATAAGGGCCTCCATAGGACATGTCTTTCTGCGCTTCTTCCAGCAACTCCAGGTATTCCAACATATCACATTTCGCCGAGCCTCCCCCTTGCTCTTCAAAATGCAAAACGCTGCAACGTAGAACTGAACATAAAAAAATAATTAAAATCTAAACCCATTGGATTTAAATTGGTGGGAGATCTGAGATTTATTATGTATAAAGTTTACTTTACCTTCTTGTCTACAAAATCTGCCCAAAATTGCTCAAGGGCCCGAGCATATGGGTTGGAGGACATAAATGGTTTGGAGGGCCATGCCTCATCGATGTACTGCACAATGATGAGCAACTCGCAAACGAGCTTGCCATTGTGGTTTGGTATTTTATTGTTCACTGGATTCATCTGTAGGAGAAGCTCGCTCTTGTTGCACAGATTTTCTTCTTGGTAGTCCTATTTCACTCCTTTTTCTTCCAATCCAATGATAACGCGCATTCGAAAAAAACTCACCAATGTGTTGAGCACCTTCACTTCCTCCTGCCCAACCATCTTCAACAACAACTACTCTGCACTTCACAATTCACCAGGGGCAGTAGACTTTAAATAAGCTTGGAGGTTCTGCTGGGGGCACATCCATAACCTAAATGGCCTACAACTTGCACGAAATATTATTTGAGTGGTTTAACCATTATACTTTCATAATCGAATTTGGTTATATAAACCTATTATAAATAAAATAATATTTTTTATAAAATTAATTATATATAAACCACGTTTTTTCTTTCTTTAAGGACGATGAATAGGATGTCACGATTACCACTGACGGGTAGTACTAACTCTTGCATATCATGTGAGGGCCATGTGTAAATGCCTAAATCCACTAGCCTTTAAAAATTAAATATAATTTATTATGTATTATAATTTGTTAATCGAATTTGGCCACCAGACAGGTAGTACTAAGTCTTGCGTATCATTTCAGCAATGGCAGGTTGTGGCCAACATTTGTTTACTTTGGTGGCATTGAAGCCCACATTATAAGATCTTCAATTTTGGGCAATTTTATCGTGAGATTCTAATGCTTGAAGTTGTAAACGCCTAAGTTGACGCATGCTATGATATAATACATAATACTTACGTACGCTATTATGATTGTAACGCTCCATTATTCAATTAAGTAAACTAGATATAAATTAATCAAGTATAGAGGATAACATAAAAAGGAAATAATTTTGTAACATGTTAATTTTTTTTTTATGAAATCACAATTTGTTTAATAGTGATATTATAATTTTTTAAGTTATTTAATATATATTTATTAGAACAGATGTTTTTAAAAATATTAAACTAATTATTTAATTTATAGAGTAATAACAAACAACCTAAAAGGTTGGTATGAATGATAAGAAGGATAGAGTTTTAACCAAAGTTTGATCAATCAAACACAATAATGTAAGTTTAAATTCATCAAATCTATTAAATATTATAATTAAAAAGGTTAAAATGTATCATAAATAAGCTTGATTATTTTATATTATAAGTGTTGTCCGCAAAGCATTTATATTGTAGCCTTTATGATATATAAATCAACATTATTGTTCAAATTTTCAAAACTTCACCATTTGGCACAAAGATGATTGCTTACAGGACATGAGGCTACCACTGTACCAAAATCTTGAACTTTTGGTGAGGGCACATCCCATAAAAATCAAGTTCGGGAACTGGGTTAGCAATTTGCACGCTAATAGTTTAGTCCCCAACCAAAAGGTCCAACCACTATGTACAGTGGATACAGTCAAAAACTCGTAAAGATTAAATGCTGACAATGAGAATCAAACCCTATCCTACTAGACGTGCCATTCTATTAACATGACATGTGCTACCACTACACCAAAAACTCGAACTATAGTGAGGGTACATCCTGTGAAAGTTAAAGTCGGGTCAACTACCTTTTTGAGAGCATGTGTTTTTACATTAGTACCAAATAAATGATAACCTCGTAACAATCTTATTACCAACATTTTTATCAAAATAAAAAGTGATATTAACTACTACCAACCCAAATACTTTGTAATCCTCTTCATTTGCCAATAAACAAAATCAAAGCCAACTCAAAATCTCAATTGAAAACTCTAACACATCTCATCCCCACCATGAAGCGCTCCATATTTTTTCATAATTGTCACCCTTTCTTTCAGTTCATCGTTGTGGTGGATCAATAATTTCATTGAAGGAATTATCATGGAAAACGTAAAGCTGTTGAGCTCGTGCGTGAGCTATTTTGGCATGCGAGTGCAGATCGCTTTGGAAGAGAAAGGAGTTCCATATGATCTCCAGGAGGAGGATTTCTTTAACAAGAGCCAGCTACTGCTGAATATGAATCCCATATATAAGAAAATACCTGCTGATTTTTTTTTTTTGTTTTGGCAGTTTTATGATGCAGGATCTCGTATAGTTAGGGGGGTCAAGGGAAAAGCTCAGGAGGTAGCTAAGCGTGATATGGTGGGAGCCCTGACAATATTGGAGAAAGCCCTTGCGGATAGCGGAAAACCTTACTTTGGCGGGGAGGAATTTGGGTATGTGGACATTGCGTTCATTCCGTTTACCAGTTGGTTCCACACATATGAAACTGTGGGTGCCTTCCACATTCAGCTGAAGGACAATTTCCGTAGAATAGACAAGTGGATGGGGATGTGCATGCAGAGGGAAAGCGTTAAAAAGGTCCTTCCTCACCCTGCCAAGGTCTTGGACTGTATTCTGCAGCTGAGGAAGCGCTTGGCCGGCCATCTCCCCGACCCACATTCCCCTTCTTATTTCTATTATTCCTTTATGCTTGGCTATTATACTGATGATCTTAAAATTTGCCTTCCGCGAAAAGCCTCCCTCTCGATATGCCCTCTCAAACATGAAAACAAGAAGCTGCTTGTGTATGTTGAAACTGTTAGTTATATGGAGTTGCAAACAGCCAAAGCCTTGTGAAAATTGTGTTAATAAGGTAGGGCAAATAGGTAACCCTTAAAAACTTTGTAAGTGATGAATATTATTAGATGCATTTTTTTTTGGTTTGAATGTTTTATCTGATAATTATTAAAAATAATGTGGATGTAATTAATTTTTGTATGTGTTTAAAAAAAATATTTGATAATAAAAGATCAAAATTAAAGAAGTATTTTATATGTGTGACAATATTTTAAGAAGTTTTATTTGTAAAAAAATCAGTAATATTTATGCTAGTAGTGCACCTAGGGTGCAACGCCAAGGTTTGGGCTTTGGCTCTTCTTCGGGAGGTCCAAGGTTCAAACCGTGGGGTGGATGAGTGTGCGAGGGGTTGGGTGTGTGTCTCCCTGGTGGAGTTGTTGTAACAGGTTGGGGGATTCCTGGTCAAGACCCCCATATCTCTCTATATATATTAGTAGACAAGCTCTTTTGCAAGCTAGTATTATATTATTTAATATGTTTTAGACTTAATTACTTATAAATTATGTGATTAATTTTATTTATTTTTTAAATAAAAAACTTCAAATTTTTTAAAGTTATTAATACTTTTAAGGATAATAAAGCTCATTTCATTAATAGTTATTTTAACATCCTTTTATAAATTTTAGTTATAATGCATGCATGTTTTTTATAGTTTGCCTTGTTTGCAATATATAGACAATTTTTTGATCATGGCAGTTAATTATTCTTTTTATTCTCGAGTGATAGCACTATGAAAACATGCAATTATGTTAATATGCTAAGCAAACAGGTATGTACTTGAAATGGAATATGTGTTTTGAGAAGTGATATCTAAAGAAGTGAATTTTATGTGTTGGTGACATCTTACATGATCCCAAATTGTTTCTTTCAACAAACTCCAAAGAAGCAAATTCTATGACATCTTACATGATCCCATCTTGTTTCTTTCAACAAAGTATAACAATATATTGTGATGCATGAAGGAAGTTCTATCTGTTCTATTTACTAAAGAACTCTATGTGTAACAAGCATTCAAGAACTAGTAAGGTAATAAGAGTAGAGCTCTTCCATTGGATGATAAGAAGCATTGTAGATAATGTTTATTTAGTATTTTAGCACATAGACAAAATGTCAAGCTATGAATTGTAAAAATATTGTTTATGGTTCTCTTAATGATATCTCTATGAATTTTGCTTGTAGGTTTGATACAATAATGTTTATTTAGTATTTTAGCACATGGATAAAATTTCAAGCTATGAATTGTAAAAATATTGTTTATGGTTCTCTTAATGATATCTCTATGAATTTTTCTTGCAGGTTTGATACAATAGGGATATGTTGAGTACGCCATTTTGTTCAATTGTAACTATTAAAGTAATATTGAATGAATAATGTATAAAATAAAAATAAAATGAAAAATAGCATGTTGTCAAGCACCTATACTGTTTGGACAATGACTAATATCATTGCATATGTTAAGCATTGTCCCTCTAGTAAGTTTCCAAGGTCAATGATGACAACAACAAATTGAAACACAACAATAGTGTTAGTGGCACTAGCAACATTTTCCTTCACAAGCAATAGATTTTCCCTTAAGAATTTGATCAAAGCAACCATGGATAGCATAACATGGACAACTTCCTAGAACAAATATTTTTATGTCCACCTATATTGAAGCAACTATTATTAGAAAAGGCCCTCAAGAATACAATGGCAAAGCAATACATTCAATAAAAATAATTATACTCTATAAAGTAGTTGATAATTTTTTAATAGTATCATTGTTGTCTTTAGGATTGAAAGGATGCTAGGGCCTGAGCTTACATTATAATGAGAGCCATGTGAGGTGAAATTATCAATATTTGCCTTACCATATATCCCTTTTTGCATGCAAGCTATGTCAACATTAAAAATATGATAATTTTATCATCATTTCTTTGTATTCATGACAAAGTAATGACATCAATATGTGTCTAAATAAATCTATGGTTGTATAGCTAAGATCATAAATAATTGGTATATTCTTGGCCACTTCTTATCCTTGTTTTCTAGTTGCACCCAAGTGAATGTCATTATGATATTCACCCATCTTGGTAGGGGATGCCAGTGGAATGGAGTAATGTTCCTTCTACCCCTTAGCATTAAGCAAAAGAAAGTTGAGAGTTAACCATTAAATAACATTGAACCAATATTCAAGTTTACAAATAAAAATTTTGTTTAATGATTATTAAAATTTGAATCAAATTGAAATTTCTCTATAATCTCAAAGAAAACACAAGATTCAATCCTAATATTGATTATATGGTATTATTAGAATCTATGAAACTTGGCTAACCCATGGGATTGAGCTTCCCACCACAATTACCAACAAAAATTTACATGAGTACTATGTTTTATTTTGGGCTAATAATTGGTGATGAAAAGGTGCAATAAAATATGTTAGCCACAATATTCACATAAGAATTTCAACCTAATAGTTGCTCCACCAATAGGTTTTAGAGTAAGGGCATGTCAAGGTCAAGTTACATGTAGCCATAATATTTTAGAACTATTTATTGTTTATATTTTTCTTATTACATTAAATGCAATAGAGCTCTATTTATTTTTATGATATTATTGTTTTTTGTGGATGCAATCACTAGAAAAAAATTCTTAGGAAGAATGGAGGCTCTACAAGAACTCACTCAAAAATTCAAAAGTTTTTTAAATATTTGCTATAAATATTTATATATTTGGTATTTTCAATTTCCATTATAATAAAACATTATTTTTTCATAATACAAATAGACAAGACTTCAATCCTTCAATGTTTGATAAAATAATTGATTAACTAAAAGTGAAATTCAAGTTAAACATCTCAAACTTAATTTTTTACCTCACCAATTATACTAGTAATTTCACTATTTTTTATCAAAAGTAAATTAGATGCTTGTAAGAATTAGGAGGCATAATTGTATTATATTATGAAAATCTTAATGTTCATAAATGCATAATATGGATGAACATGATCCCAAAATCTAGCCATGTCCATAAAAAAACTTATATCTTGTATTGTAATTATAGTGATAGTCTATTTTAAATGCATATAGAACACATTTTTTGATCTTATGTAATGATCTACCAAGTCATACAAATTATTCATAAATTTAAATTTAAAGTTGGGTCTTTAGCCCATGCATGATTTATAGTTTATGATATTAAAAATCACATGGCAAATGAATATAATTGATTGTGGTAGGAATTAATTAATTTCCTTAAATGCTAGGTCAATTGGTTGTAGTTGAGTGCTTTCCATTGGTTAACCTTGGTTCAATTCCCTTGGGGGATAATGACCCACCTTATGCTACTTAGAAGCATGTAGTCATCACATATTTTACAAGAGTACGTAAAGGTTATAATAGTAATAGTCAAAATATTATAGATAATGATGGATATTTATTGATCCCCTTATATATCAAAACTTAACTTAATTGCTCATTTAAGTGAAGACTCATATGATGAGAGAGAGAGAGAGAGAGAGTTGATTTACTATTTACCTATATATATATATATATATATATATATATATATATATATATATATATATATATATATATATATATATATATATATATATATTTGTAGACACCAAAATCCAGCCACTTGCAAGTCATCTATACCTTCCTGTCAGCCACGTGTCGGTCATCCACCTTCCCGCCATTATTTGGCCCAATTTCACCTTTCCCGCCATTTTTCATCCCCAAATTTATTTAAATTAATATTTATATATATATTTTAATATTTTAATATATATATTTAAATAATAGTTTAAGTGATTTAATCTGAGCCGTTCATCCTTCATTTAATCTCATCCGTCCATCCATCTTAATCCATTCGACACATTGTTTAGGCATCACATTGTGTTGCCTGATCCTCCATCCTCTTCAATGTAACGAGTCCTAGACCTAAGTCTAGATATGTCTATCCCGTGTCGTCGCTCTCGCTCCGCTAGCTCTGCCTGGAGTCTCGTCACCCTGTCATCCTGGGGCACCCTAGTCGCTCCATCTAAGTCCACCTGCATCTGGGCCATCCTCCCCTCCTGAACAGCTATCAGGGCATCCCGCTCTGCAACCTGTTGCTCCAGCCAAGCTATCCTCTCATCCCGGACCGCTAGCATAGCATCACGCTCTGCTATCTGCTGCTGTAGCTACGCCAGATCATCCTCGTGCCCGCTAGGGGGTACCTCTCTAGTCTCTCCAGCAGCCTCTCCTAGGCCCTCGCCATCATCTTCCTCGTCATCTTCGCTCCCCGGAGCCTACCGCGCCATCTTCCCCTTTCGCCTTCAACTGTCAGATCGAAGGCGGGGACCCTCCCTGCGCTTGGGAACCTCCACGGTTCCCTCACCCTCTCCAGCCCTAGCCTTGGGCTCTCTGGCTCCACCAGCCACCAATGGTGGCTCCCACCTCGGCTCTATGGCCATCCATGTTGCATACTCAGCTGTCACCCCGACGTCGTCCACGTCGGGGGTCTCCATGTCCTCATCGTCCTCTGCCGCCTCCCTCCACGGCTCGGCACATGACAAATCTCCCTCTGATCTGTGCCTCTGGTAGCGCACTGGCTCACTGGGAACATCCTGCCTCAATCCGACCTGGCGGAGTACTCGAGACATCTGTATGTACTCCACCTCACCGTGGCTCCGCCCCACTACCAATCTGGCCTGTCGCACCTGTATCAGGTGCTCTCCATCCCCGATCCACCTCGCCTCCCACCAGGGCCTCCAAATGACTTGGACATCTGAAAAGTCTACCCATAGTCTCTTATACCATTACCCCGATCTCACGGGGTGGCTCGGCTGTCTCTCCTTTGCAACTGACCATCTTCTACCATAAGCCTGGCTCACGTCCTAGTGAGCCCATGGCAACCCCTCTGATCGGGCCACTCTGAAGTGCTCCCAGCCCCAGCACTGGAGCACCACACTGCAACCCAGGCCCTTTCGACCTCGTCTCTGAACCTCATATAACTCACGGTACACCTGCACCAATAAAGTGGGAGCCCAGACATACACTACCCTATTAGTGAGCATCTCACTCACTACACCCATCAGGTTCCATGGAAACCTGCACCCGATGCTATTCGGGGCCACAATGTTGGCCAATACGAACATCATCAGAGCCTCCACCGCTACCAACTCCTTGGTCGTATACATGGCCAAGTAAGGAATCCCCCCGCTCTCCGTTCGGATCTCCCTCCAGTCATCCCCAAACAACTTGGCCATCTCTATGGCCCTATCTCGTCCAACCTCCACCCGTGCCCCCTCCACGGGCACCTTGAGGATGCGGTATACATCCTAAAGCGTCACCATCATCTCTCCCGTCGGGAGCTAGAACGTCCCCCGATCTGGATCCCACCTCTCGGCCAAATCCGAGAGGTACCCCTCATCTGCCCGAACTACCTCCAACCGAGCTGCCTCTGCTAGCCCTACTGCTTCCAATGTCTTCCAGTCTTCCTGGGACAATGACCTCCTCATCCCCAGAATGATAGGGTAGAATTGGTTTCGTGCCTCTAACACCCTAAGCTGCAAAAAAACAAAACAAAAATTCGTTACAAGTTTGTTTCAAAAAAAAAAAAAAAGAACTGCAAAAAGAAAAAAAAAAAAACAAATAAAAGCACTTGCTTAAATAAACAAATACCTCAGCTGACTGCACTGGCACGTCCGCTCCCATCTCCGCCATAGCTCCCACGTGCTTCACTCTCCTACACAACCTTTCACTTCATTTCACTCCCTCAGACGCACTTCTCTCAAGCTTGAACGCACAAATGAGCGAAATTCTCGTTGAAACTGTTTAAATAGCTGGTTTTGGCACCCTGAAACATAGTGGGGCATTTCATGGCGCATTCAGATGCATTGGGGCGTTTCATGATGCATTCAAACACCGACGGGCATTTCTGCCACCTCCAAATGCATACCGGCGTTTGATGTCAGTATGGAATAAAAGAACAAAACTTACAAAATTGAAGCTTACCTCCTCTAAATTTCATCAAATTGCATCCATCCATTCTTCTTATCATAATAAAACATTTTGTGAAGGTTACAACATTTTTGGAAACAAATTTTGTCATTTTGCTCAAAAAGCGCATCATTCATCATTGATTTACAAATTGGGTTAAAAATGTTCAAAACCTTCACAAAATTAACCACATTCCTCAATTCTTCTAATCTATCGTTAATTTCATTCATTCTTCTTTCATCATGCATATTTTTGCCAAATTAAATTAAAGTAAACCTCGTATCTAGTGGTATATTCTATCACCTTGGCGATTGCAGCGATTTGCATCCATGCAATTTGGTAAGAGGATTAAACCACCATAAGGACACTTACCATTTATCATCATCAATTATTTCACCGTTTGAAAATTGGAAATCAATTTTGGGTATCCTACTTTTCAAGTGACCTCATACCAATATCAATTTGGTCAACAGTTGTCATTGATGGCCTAGTTCATGGGCCTTAAACGTGGACAAATCTTCAATATCATCATTATTTTGAGTCTTGCTAGAGATTAAGGCTACCTAGGTTGATTGGTTCCGACCCGAGGAATTATCCATACGAGTCACTAGGAGCATCTCCGAAGTTCGGACTCTTTCATATTGCATCTCTGCATATCAATGGCGCCAACAAGGCAATTTCATCAACAGTATGGATTCACCCACAGGAGTTGGGGCATCCGTTATCAATTTTTAACTTTCCTAATAGTAGAATTCATCTTACATGATCATGGAATTTAAAATTTGGTGAAAATCCCTTTATAACCGTTGGGGCAGAAAACGGTTCATCTTTCACATCACTCATATCGTCTCCAATCATATTCTTTTCTGGTTTGTACACCAACCCCTTTTCTGTTGGGACATAAACAGATGGTTCATACACCAACCCCTTTTTCACCCTTGGGGCAAAAACGGTTCATTTTCTTTTGAATTTCTTCCAATTGGCTTATGAGAACCATTCTCGCTAGCCAATTGAGGGGGTAAGCTGATAAATTTTAAACATTCTTTTATTCTTTGGTCTTCAAAGTTTTGCTTTAGTCTTGAGAGAGAGTCGCGTCTGATCCAGCTTTTCAGGTGTCCTAAGTTTTTGTGCTGCATTGTGTCTTCACACAAAGCAGCTCAAAAAGGGCATCTGTAGACACCAAAATCCAGCCACTTGCAAGTCATCTATACCTTCCTGTCAACCACATGTCGGTCATCCACCTTCCCGCCATTATTTAGCCCAAATCCACACTTTCCCGCAATTATTTGGCCCAATTTCACCTTTCCCGCCATTTTTCATCCCCAAATTTATTTAAATTAATATATATATATATATATATATATATATATATATATATATATATATATATATTAATATTTTAATATATATATTTAAATAATAGTTTAAGTGATTTAATCTGAGCCGTTCATCCTTCATTTAATCTCATCCGTCCATCCATCTTAATCCATTCCACAACCAAAATTTATTCTCTACCCTTGGATCCGCTTTAATCTTAGCCACACGTTCAAAGTGTCGTTAAAACCCTAAAGTGTGCCCTAAGAGTGGATTATAAATCGAGTCACTTTGATGGCTCAAAGGCTATCTAGGTCTGCTATCTATCTTCTTGGCCTATGTCTTTTGCTACTTCTATCTCTGATTCTAATTCTTCTACGGCTATCTCCTTTCTTATGCTACCCTTTTCGTCGCATCTATCATCGTTTTCGTTGCCGCTTTCACCGCCATTCCTTCTGCAACACTCTGCAGAATCTCCCATTCCTATCGCAAGTGCCCACGGGCGTTTACCCCTTCACCAAGTGCCCACGGGCGTTTACCAAGTGCCCACGGGTGTTTAACAAGTGCCCGCGGGTGTTTACCTTTAGCCACAGACTCAGACCGACGTCTGTAATCTAGATCCAGAAGCACGCAGGCATTTGGCGAGTGCACCAGGGCGCCTTCCGCAGCCTATTCTGACAACAACATTACTTCTAGGTGTCGCCTGGTCTAGCTGCGTTAATAGAGAACAGGTATAAATTAGTTTAAAGCAAGTAGCCGTATTTTATGTTTTAATCTGTTATTGATTTCCTGCATTCCATTTTTATAAGTTTTTAGATTATTTCTGAGGGCTCACGCAGTGGAGCCCTCTCATTAATTTCTAACTCCTTGATAGTGTTAATGTGTGCAGGTTTTTGATGACAGATCCAGTTTATTGATGGCAGCTGATTAAGCTGGAGTGGTCCAAGCAAGGGATACGACAAATCCCACTCACTCTGTTGGGATTGAAGATACGTTCTTCGGAAGCGCCACCATTCGTGCCAGCTAGGGTTTCGGAGAACCCTAGCATAACTTGTAATTTTTGTATCACATAAAGGGTTACAGGCCCAGTTGTATTCAAAAAGGAGTTTTTAAACTCCATCGATTAATATAAATCGTTTGTTTTGTGCAACTATTCTGTACTCCGTTATTGTGGTTTTATCTTTCTGTTTGGCGTGTATTTTTAATCTACATATATATATATATATATATATATATATATATATATATATATATATATATATATATATATATATATATTGAAGAAGGATTTGCATGTGCTATGAAAAAACTACCCATCTCATGTTTTTGTATTTTAATATTTTTATTATTCATATTAGTTCATTTAGTTGGGCCTATTTTTCATGCAAGTATACAACATAGATAAAAACATGAAAGCATATTAGATTCTATACATACATACACACTCATAATCCTAAGAAACAATTTGAATATGAATCCTCCTTTGAAAGTATACACTAATTTTATCACTTAGTCATTTAAATATCAAAACAACTAGAGTTTAGGAACAATAGAGAATATTGGAAGTAATTAGAATTTGAAATATAAATAGGATTACTGTTGGAACTTGTAGTAGAAGTAAACATTTAGTGATATAATTCTTTATAAACTTATAGAATAAAACAAAATCTTGGTGGTGGTTCGAGTTCGACCTCTAGGACAGATTCTGATGGCAATGAAGATATCTATTCCTTTTTCTTTGGGAAGGGTTCTGAGAAAATTTCCAGGAAGATTCAAGTCTGTTCCAAAGGTGTTTGGGGGAAGGCCTCGGCTACGAAAGCCCTTACTCCTTTGGTGGGTCCTATTGTAAAATTTGATTTACCTCCTACAGTGATCTTGGAAGATTATGAGAATTTGGATCAGCAGATTTGTTTCCTGCATCTGGCTATGTATTCAGCGTAGTTGGCCCTTTGTGGGCTTGTAGGCTCTGTAAATATGCCCCCCATTTCAATTAAAGTTTTGTCTATTTTTTGCCTTGTTCTATTGGTTTTATTTCTTCCTTCTGCGTGTGTTTTTGCCTGTAACAAGGCTATAAAAGATCCTGGTGAATTCATTTGATTTTAAATTTTGACATGGTATCAGAGCTTGGGGACAATCAGCGGGTAGAGGACTGGACCAGTCGTGTCATAGAACATCTCCATCTCCTCTATTTTTTGCGGTGTTGATGTTAGGGTTTGACATGGTGGCATCTGTTTCAGTTTGTGGAGCGTCGCCTGGATGAGAACGGGTGGTTCGTGCTCGTGGTTGTAGAGGGGGCCGACAAGGACCTGATGCCGCCTCCTTCTAAATATGCCATCGACAAAATCCCCAAATAAATGGCTTAATGTAGCGATGGCTTCTTCTTCTTCGATCGACCATCACATTTTCTCAACATTCACAGAGATGGCCCATGGTAGCTCAACGAGGAAGGATTGAAGAAGATCAACAGGTTCCCACTCTCATCTCGCCAGAACCCTCTACAGTAGTTGTGATTAAGGGGGTGTGTTGGAAATTTATCCCAACTTCCGCTAGGTACCGTCTCAAAATCCATCGAAGGTAGAATACCACCAGTCTGGAGCTCCTACCACTTGTTTTGCCCATCGTTTTGTGAAAATGGTTTAGGGTTTGGGGGCTTAGACCCCCTATAAATGTACGCATGCATGTGATGTTTAGGGAATCTAGGCAATAGCCCCAGGTTCAATTCTGGCGATGTATTTCGCACTTGGCCCTTGGTGACTATTGTATTGCTTAGCAGAGCTGTTTACTGCATCTAGCTGTGTATTCAGCATAGTTGGCCCTTTGTGGGCTTGTAGGCTCCATAGAGCTACCCCCCATTTCAATTAAAGTTTTGCCTATTTTTTGCCCTATTTCGCTAGTTTTATTTCTTTCGTCTGCGTGTGTTTTTTCCTGTAACAAGGCTGTAAAAGATCCTGGTGAATTTGTTTGATTTTAAATTTCAACATGGTATCAGAGCCAAGGGATCTGGCAAGCATGAGGGCGAAGGGGACGAGGGTTCCGCTTCCCATGGAGCTTCTGCAGTCGATGCTGAGAATTCTAGGGCACTGCCTCATGGGGCCGACGAACCCGCAGGAGTTGAAAGATGTTGTAACGCGTGTTCTGTGTTAGGGCTTCGTTGACCTTGTTCCTATGGCGATTTTGGTGACAACGATGGAGGAGAGTGAGAATGTCCGATGAGAGTTGGAGTTGGAGAAGAAGCAACATAAGGGTTTGACGGGGAGAAGCCCCACCGCAGCAGAGCCTCTTACCTTGTTCCTCCACCTTCTGTTCGTTGTGCATGCGTAGTTGTGATTATGGGGGTGTGTTGGAAATAATCCCAACTATCATGATGTGGAGGTACCGTACCCGCATAGCAGAATAACCCAAAATACCACCATTTGTGCCCATGGTTTTATATATTCTGGTTTAGGGTTTAATATATTCTGGTTTAGGGTTTAATCAAATTTTAGGGCCTATAAAAGGATGTATGCGTCTGATGTTTAGGCAATCTGGGCAGCAGCTCCAGGTTCAATTATGGCGGTGTTTCGATTTAAAGTTTTGCATATTTTTTGCCCTATTTTGTTGGTTTTATTTCTTCTGTCTACGTGTGTTTTTACCTGTAACAAGGCTGTAAAAGATCCTGGTGACACAGATCTCGAGGCCAATTGGAGCAGATCTTGAGGCCAACTGGAGCATAAATAACTCAACCCATGCCTCAGCTAGAGCGTAAATAACTCAGCCCATGCTTCCTTTGCATTCTATAAAAGCAAATTTTGTCTTCCTTTAGTAATCTGGAGCACCCAGGTTCCCTGTAGTTTAGCAGGTTCAATTCTGCAGCATCACTGCAGATCCGTTATGCTCAGCAGAGCTTCGATGGTTCTTGCTGCTCCTTAGCGCAGAACCCCTTTGTAATCCTTCGATGGTTCTTGCTGCTCCTTAGCGCAGAACCCCCTTGTAATCAGTTTCAGTGTTTTAATAATATCATTTTGTTATCTTGCCCAAAAAAAAATGTTGGAAATTTATCCCAACTATCGTTAGGTACTGCGTCTCAGAATCCATCGAAGGCAGAATACCACCGGTCTGGAGCTCCTATCGCTTGTTTTTCCCATCATTTTGTGAAACTGGTTTAGGGTTTGGGGGCCTAGACTGCCTATAAATGTATGCATGCGTGTGATGTTTAGGCAATCTGGGCAACAACCCCAGGTTCAATTCTGGCGGTGTATTCCACACTTGGCCCTTAGTGGCTATTGTATTGCTCAGCAGAGCTGTTTACTGCATCTGGCTGTGTATTCAACGCAGTTGGCCCTTTGTGGGCTTGTAGGCTCCGCAGAGCCGCCCCCCGTTTCAATTAAAGTTTTACCTATTTTCTGCCCTATTTTGTTGGTTTTATTTCTTTCGTCTACGTGTGTTTTTGCCTGTAACAAGGCTATAAAAGATCCTGGTGAATTTGTTTGATTTTAAATTTTGACATGGTATCAGAGCCAAGGGATCTGGCGAGCACGAGGGCGAAGGGGACGAGGGTTCCACTTCCCATGGAGCTTCTATAGCCGATGCTGAGAATTTTGGGGCACTGCCTCATGGGGCCGATGAACCCGTAGGAGTTGAAAGATGTCACGACATGTGTTCTGTGCTAGGGCTTCGCTGACCTTGTTCTTGTGGCGATTTTGGTGACAACGACGGAGGAGAGTGAGAATGTCCGACGAGAGTTGGAGTTGGAGAAGAAGTAGCATAAGGGTTTGACGGGGAGAAGCCCCACCGCAGCAGAGCCTCTTACCCTATTCCTCCACCTTCTGTTCATTGTGCATGCGTAGTTGTGATTATGGGGGTGTGTTGGAAATAATCCCAACTATCGCATTGCAGAGGTACCATACCCGCATAGCAGAATAACCCAGAATACCACCATTTGTGCCCATGGTTTTATATATTCTAATTTAAGATTTAAAATATTCAGTTTTAGGGTTTAATCAGATTTTAGGGCCTATAAAAGGATGTATGCGTCTGATGTTTAGGCAATCTGGGCAGCAGCCCCAGGTTCAATTTTGGCGGTGTATTCCGCACTTGGCCCTTAGTGGCTATTGTATTGCTCAACAGAGTTGTTTACTGCATCTAGATGTGTATTCAGCGTAGTTGGCCCTTTGTGGGTTTGTAGGCTTTGTAGAGCCGCCCCCTGCTTCAATTAAAGTTCTACCTATTTTCTACCCTGTTCCGCTAGTTTTATTTCTTTCGTCTGCATGTGTTTTTACCTGTAACAAGGCTATAAAAGATCTTGGTGAATTTGTTTAATTTTAAATTTCGACACCTTATTCATACTATTCCAATGTTATCATATAAAGATAAATTCCTTTCTATCTCTTTTTCTATGAAAACAAAAAAGCAACAAACTCAAACATTCATTCTTTTTTTGCAAGGGTTCTTTTTTTCATCACTACAAAAATTTTGTTTCTAAGAAGATTTAATCAAATAAAACTACAACAAGAAGAGATCATCAAGCAATAATAAATTTTACCCAAACTTTTTAATATCTTTCCTATATGAGCATCATGATATGCAACTACATGAAAGAGCATTTATCTGTGTTGCTTCTATTGTCCGATGAATATATCACCCCATCACTTCCCTTTCCTAGGATATCTCGTTCTTGATAGTTAGTTCTTTCTACCACCATGAGAAAACCTATGTTCTGCAAAAGTGCAAATTTATTAACAACATCACATTCTTCCATAAAACATATATTTTGAAGAAACTACTAACGAAATAATCAATCATTCCACTAAAGAATATATCACATTTTTCCATAAAATATATGTTTTGCATAACTAACCATGAACTAGCCAATAATTCCATCAATAAAACAACATAGCAAAACATAAATCTAGCCAAGTAAAAAGTTTACCAAGGGAGGGTCATGACAATGACCAAATAGTACCAATGATAGTAAGGAAACAAATCCACATAGGGATAAAAAATCAAGTGTTCTATTGACGTTGTACCAGAACATTGGACCGAATCACAAATATTGTAGTAGGCACACATTGCACACAAATCTACATGCAAGAACATGAGTAGAAGGTACACATGACCTATGTGCAGGTGTTGCATGGCATGCATAGGTGCACAGTGCATGCAAATCTATGTGTAGGTACACGTGCAAAAGGTGCATATAGCCTATGCATAGGCATCACATGGTGCACACAAGCATGCATTGCATGTAAATCTATGCACTAGCACACATGTCAAAGGCGTGCATGACCTGTGCATAGGCATCGCATGTCATGCATAGGTGTGTGCCCCTATGCACAAAAGGCATGCAAGGCGTAGTGCACACGCCACGTAACACACACTGTGCAACACACATCTAATGCACCATCCCAACAACCATGTCGATTGAAGAGGATGTTGCACCAACAAATGGAGGTGCCCCACCATAAATATTTGCTTGTTGTAAAAGCCTACTATCAGATTAGAGATATATCGTGAGCTTTGTCAGAGGTATTTATCTCTATAATGAAAGCGAACTGAGTGCTAGCAGCAAAGAATTCACAACATAAACATATTTTTTTAATATTTTATTTTGGCAAAATATTCCAATTTCAAATTGTAAAGGGACATGGGAAACCTTCTTTTATTTTGTTGTCTAGAAGAGGCATGTTGTTGTTTTCCCCCAAATTAAGGCTCGATTTATATTCGACTATAGTCTTGCATGTAGTCGTTAGAAATAATTTTTTAAGCCAAACACAATGGAGGTGTCCATTCTCAGTTCATTTCATATGTTTTTTGGGCCTCAAATTTTATTGTAATATTGAGTGCACTTTCGGTTGAACTTGATACTCCATCAATCCACCTTTATCATCAAATATTTTTTTGGAAATAAGTTTTCTAGAGAATGAAAAATCACATCAAGAATTACATTCCCCTCCTCTCCTCCTCCAAATGTTTATATGTTAAGTTAAAGGAGAGCATGAGGATGTTGATCAAGCATTGCATTCTCCTAATTTCCTCGTCCAAAACTTTTATGTGTTGAGTTGAAGGAGAGCATGAGGATGTTGATAAACATTCTCCTCCTCTCCTCCTCCACAAATTTTATGTGTTGAGTTGAAGGAGAGCATGAGGATGTTGCATATTTTAGCACAACTTTTGGATGGCTCAACATTATTGTATAAAGGTGCATTTTCGGTAGAGACCGACACCTTCTAGATGAGCTTCATCATTAAGGGGGATATTAGAATATTAATGAGTATTTTGTACTTAGGAAAGTGCACATTAAGGGGGGATGTTAAAATATTAATGTGTTTAATATAATGTACACTTGACTATGATTAGGGTTAGGGTTTCCTTTCTAAAACCCTAATCTCTCCCTATATGTACTCATTCATGTATAATGATCAAATCATCGTTTTCGTCTATCAAATATGATAAAAAATATCCATAGAAGATTTTAAGTATACCATTAATAGAAATAAGACATCCTTATCAAGGATATTATCATAAATATAAACAATAGGAACATATAGAAAGGAAGTTGCAAATTGACAACCATAAAAAATATATTACCTTCCTCTAGCAATTCAATTCGGATATCAAGCATAGGAAGGGAAGCATCAACCAAGTCATGGGTTTCCTATAACTACTCATAATCATCTCATTATACATAATCCTTTATGTCTATGTCATTAGTCTCTTATTTACAAGTCAATCCTAATTTTTCTAGTATTTATCAATCTCTACTCTAGTTTAAATGCATTCTTTAATATTCTTAGTAGAACAATTTTCTAGATTATGTGGGACACATAGATTCCTAGAAGCAAAAGAGAAGATGACATAAGAATAATTGAATAATCAAATAGCATAAAATTTGGCATTACATATAATTTTGTTTTCCTATGGAATTACTTCTACTAGCCCATATTTTACAATGGCGTCCATAATATCATGGATCAAGTACCATTTAAATGCAAAATCCAAGTATTTGAACTAGATTTTGGATTTTTGCACACAATTATAAATGCCTCATAAGCCTTCAAAAATCAATCTTTCTAGAGTTTATGTTATAGATTCTAATAATCCATCATGTGAGTGATTGCATGTAAATGGTAGGGTATAGAATTTTCAATATGCCTATCCTAGTACTCTACCAAAAGAGCATATTGAGAGAAGGCACATCCAAATTTTCATTAAAGGATATGTTTGGGATAAACTCATATTGTCATATACTATCACATCTTATAGAGAAACTAGATTCCTTAGCATTTTTTGGTTTATGCCTTGATCCATGATGGATATAAGGATAGGAAATTAAAATTCCTTTCATCCCTAAAAGGTAAGAAGATTAAGGAACTATGAACCACATGATTATGCACCTTCTCAGTATGTCATGTATTTGTACATATAGAATGAGATCATACATCATTTCCAACATAAATACAATAGGTATCTTAAAATCTCTATATGCTATAGAATATTTAAGTGTGGTTAGGATTCTAACACTTAGTGAAAATCAAATTTGATTTCTATGTAGTGATTACAGGAGATATCCTTTTGACCCAATAAAAACTTATAAAATAATGTATATTTATTGCATAGACTTAATGGATTCAATATCAAATCTATGACATCCTTTATAAGACTAGTACCACTTAGAAATAATTCCATGACAAGTAGTATGTGTCATTTTAGTACAAAATAAGAGATAAATTTTGTATTCATATTCAAAAGGAGTAACTTTAATAAGTATACAATGATATTAGCCATCTTATTTATGGGCCTTATACCATCATCAAGTAGGAAAAATACAACACCTATAATCCATGTCTTCCTCCATACGTTGGGCCTTCATATTCACCTTTGTTAGATATATTACACATAGCAAAGCAACCTCATGCTTCAAAGTTAAATCAAGATTACATTGCTGAAAAAATAGGATATCCAATTGTGGATTTACTACATCACAATATTTTAGGTTTTTAATAAAAATAAGCTTACCCACCAAGAGATGTTGTTTGCTTACAATCAAATTGAGAACTTTTCTATCTAGTTTTAATTATAGGTATAATAAGGGATGTGACTCTCTCGTAATCAAATTGAGAAGAGGTTTTCCATATTGTTTTAAGTCTAGAAATAATTAGACCCATTGTTTTCTAAGTAGGATAATCGATCTAAATAAGATGGCCAAAGCACTTATTTTCATCCATCAAACCCTTTTGCCAATTGTTCAACTTAATTCAATCATTAGTTAACATAGATTCAACACCATTTGATCATGTCCAAATTTAGTGCCATAGCAATAGCAAGCATCAATGCTAGATTTTTACTTCATCCAACAAGTACAAAAGTGAGCTAACAATAATTTCATAATTTTTATAATTCTTCTTGTCACAATTGAAAGATCAACTATTTTTTCCCTCCAATGGTTGTTCATATTCCTTACATATATAATTGCCCTTCATATACATATTCCACTAGAATTGTTTTCTTAAGAATGTTTTATTTTTAAATGCTTTTTGACATAACTCATTGATATATAAATAAGCTCCATAAATATTGTTGATCGATGATTCATGTGATAGTGAAAGGTGCATTAAACTAGATGTGGGAGAAAATTAATCCTACGGTGTTTATGTCAAGGATGCAATAATTTAAAGATATATATATATATATATATATATATATATATATATATATATATATATATATATATATATATATATATATATATAGTAATGTATTTAGCTTACTTTTTCAATCATAGTGAATATATGGAAAGAGTAAACACTCAATAACAAATAAATTTGTTCTATCAATGGTTTATTTTTACCAATAACAACTACTAGCTAAAAGATATACTGAATAGGCTCATTGGATTTAGGAAAAGAGGCCAAAAACAAAAAAAAAAATCACGTTTTAAACTAAGGTTTCAATCATAGGGTGAACTTTAACATTTTTGTTCATTAATATGAAGTAATTGGATTTAGGAAAAGAGGCCAAAAACAAAAAAAAATCACGTTTTAAACTAAGGTTTCAATCCTAGGGTGAACTTTAACATTTTTGTTCATTAATATGAAGTAATAGGGTAGAAAATAGTTTGTCTATCAACATTAAATCAAAATTTTGATCTAATTACTAAAAAACATATTTAAGTCTCAATATATATAAGTCTAAGAGACAACACAATGGTTTGGGCTTTGGCCTCTCTTTGGGAGGTCCAAGGTTCAAACCATTGCGTATGTTATCATCCCATGCTGATAAGCTTAGATCTCAACCTTATGAGGGGTCATGGTTGGGATGGGAATGTTTATTCCTAAGCATTGGTCATAAGAGTTTCTCACCAATCCAAAAAAAAATCTCAATATAAATAAAATATTTAAGCTAATGAATGTCCACATGCCCTCAAATAGCAAGAAAAGAGGCGTTCTATCATTATTATGAATTCATGTTAATCCATTTTAAAAAGTGCCATTAAAAATGATCAATATATATAAAATATTTAAGCTAATGAATGTCCATATGCCATAAATGACAATAAAAGAGGTGTTCTATTATTATTATTATGAATTCATGTTAATCCATTTTAAAAAGTGTCATTAAAAATATCAATATATATAAAAGATTTATGCTAATGAATATCCACATGCCCTCAAATGGCAAGAAAAGAGGTGTTCTATCATTATTATGAATTCATGTTAATTCATTTTAAAAAGTATCATTAAAAATGATCAATATATATAAAAATTTTAAGCTAATGAATGTCCACATGCCCTCAAATGACAAGAAAAAAAGTTGTTCTATCATTATTATGAATTCTTGTTAATCGACCTCCAGCTCTAGGTGGGATGGCCCCTGTTCCATCTTACCTGCTCTCCCTCCTTCAAGCATGCTCTTCTCAAGCCAGGAAGGGCTTTTTCAATGCTAGTTTCATTTTTGGCCTTCGGGCCACCTGTAGTTTCCCAAGTTGATCTTCTAGTTTTGATTGACTTTGCAACTATTTGGATTATCCCAAAGAATCTGCCCTGATGGTGCTGGTTGGTTTTTGGTTAGCTCAGTTGAGGGGTTGTAGCTTTTGGAAGAGGGCTTGGCTCTCAAGTACTCATTTCAGTTGCTCATAATCCTTATTTGCATTTTTCTTGGCCTTCAAGGGGACCACGTTCTTAGAGCCTACAGATGGGATTTTCTTCTGGCTTCTATTTGAGTTTTTATGGGACCTCTAGGATCTCTTTGTAGATCCAGTGCTTGTTCACTCTTAGGTAGTCTTCTTTGGAAGGGATTGTTGGGCCATTCTAAGGCGAGATCTCCATTTTTGACTTTTTTTGTAGGTTTCTCCTATTTCGGGCCCCCTCAACGGGATTCTTCATTTTAAATCTTGGGCCCGTTGGGTAGGAATTTTTTCAAATTTGAATTGTGTTATGTACGAGATGATCTCGCATCCCAGGATGAAGATGGTCCCTTTGGGATTGTCTCCCTATACACCTTTATTTTTAAAATTTAAATGGCTCACCTTTTGTCATGTTGTTTGGTTTGTTGACTTGCTTTCCTCTTTCTTCGTTTGTAAAAGGTTTTGGGGCCCCTTTCAAAACCCATTTTTTAATACAATCTACCAAAAAAATTCATGTAATCCATTTTAAAAAGTGTCGTTAAAAAATGATAGACTACAAATAAGAGGTAAGACTTTGAAACTCCAAATAAGAGATTCAAGATTCCAATCCAATGGGAATAGAGTTGTACACCCGAAATTGGGATAACCAATAAATTCCTCTGCAATGTTCACTTCCTTCAATATCTAAAATATATATTTATTTAAGTTTAAAATTTAATTTTTTTGGTTGAACAAATATATATTAAATAAATAATATCATTGTATCATATCTCTTATGTTCTCATTAAAAACTATTTTACATAGGCAATACACTACTAGTAAGATAATAATGATGCATTGAAATATGTATATATACTTTTAAAGTGAAGAAAAAATATATTAAAAAAAAAAACTTAAACAGTTCTAGGCCTAGATAAATATATATTAAATATAAAAAACTTAAGCAATTTGATTCTATGTATAAGGAGGCCTGCTTTCATGCTTTTACTCTCTCCCTCTTGACAATCAGACTTTACAAAAACTGATTGATGGTTAAAACAGAAACCAAAAATTACCTAATTACGAGGGCCTAGTTATTCAAATTCCCCTTTCAGTATTGCCAACAAGCATACAACTGCAGAAGAACAATACAAAGGCCCTAGTCGTTCAATCAAAATCAGATTTGAAATGACACTCATGACAGGCTATTATGAACTGGACTTGATGGACGTAACACTAGAAGAAAAAAGTTATGGTCCCATGTACTCACTTGTGACAGAAATCATACTTAACCTGTGATATATCTATCCATGATTTTAATGGGACCCTCGTGCACTTGTATAGTGATCTGCAGCACAGAAATCCGGTCTGCAAGTCAATAGCATTTATTAAAGTGGCTGCTCACTTCTAAAAAGAAACTGGCAACAATATTCCATGCTTTGACATAATATAGCATTCATTAAAGTGGCTGCTCACTTAGAAATAAATCGGCAACAATATTCCATGCTTTGACATAATACGATATCCTGTTCCAGATATGACAATGGCAACAATGTTATTATTATTATTATTTTATTTTATTTGTTATTTTATTTTTATTTTTTCTCTTATTGACGTTACACAGCATCCGAAAACCTGAGACATGACAATGGCAGCCATGTTACACTATTTTTTTGTTTTTCTTAGTGATGTTAAGCAGCATCCGAAAACCTAAGATCAGCACTCGTTAACACCAGGTACGCTCGAATGTCAAAGACGTCTTCCACCCACAGTCCATCAAAACCTCAGATCATATATTATTATTTTAACTTTCAACGTGGACGCGCACTAGAAATTATGGTTTTTTTTTTTTTAAGTAAAAGGCAAGCGTTTTAAAAGGATCCCACAACCTTGCACATAAAGCAATTAAATTTGCATTCGTGTCTAATGGCAGCACAACAATTTGAATACAAATCAAAATCAAAATTATTCTCATCCTGCCGTGCCGGGGACTAACCAACCGACCAACAATGTCATCAAACCTGACAACCAGGACTCAGGAGATCAACGATTCATCTTCGAGGCATAAAAAACTTAGGGCCCTTGCACTTCCATAGAAATGAAAAATGTTCTTCCCTGAGAACACCACTGGGACCTGAGCGCAGAAGAAGGATTTGAACTTTGGATCACCCGCTCAACCAACTCAATAGAAACCAACCGTTGAAAATGGAGATCTGCAACATATTGCCCCAGTGACAGTAAAACCCTCCATCTCAAAAATTTGTGAAGACTAAAACCCCACAGATCCTGTTGGATTCCAACCATCCTCCGAACTCTAGAGAACAACTCATACCAAACCTCCATCTCAGAACAAAAACAGGGGCCATGGAGCAAGGTTTTGGAAAGGACCTAGAACCTTGGGATCTATGGGTTCAAACCCCACAGAAAAAAAAAACCCCACCCCTGTGGGTTCTAATCCTATTGGTATGCAGAAGAATAGAAGATCCCCCAATGAAGGAACCCAACAACCCCATAGAAAATTATAGTTTGTAATTAGTATGGTCGAGTTGTTATAATCTGGTCAGGAATTCAAACTTCTGGGAAGTACAGTCATAGGAGTACCAAATTAGAAGTCCATGAATATATAAGTAGTACATCATTGATCATGTCACTAATAATCTAATATATAATCTAACATCTATTAAATAACATAATTCAACATTAACAAGTTATATTAATAAAAACAATGTTCATCTGAGCTTAATGAATAGAGCCCTAGTTGCTAAACAAGCCTGGAAACTGGTGGTAAATGTGGAGGTAGATTGGGTAAAGATCATCAAAGTGAAGTACCACGTCGATAACTTATTAGCAGATCTACTCCCAAGTTCTAGTTCCTCTTTCTGGAAGAGTATTGTGAAGTAACAAAATTTGTTATGGTAAAGTAGAAGATGGATATTGTGTGATGCTAGAATGGTTAATTTCCAGAAGGACGTGTGGATAGCTGATCACCCACTATCCTTCGATCCTAATGTCAACATTTTAGAACCATTTTTTAGGTCCTTAAGGTGCCATAAGATGTCCTATTTCATAGCTCAGGTGAATGGCAGAAAGACCTGGGACCTGCCACATATTATTTCTATTAACAGGGATGAGACTCTTGCCCTTTAGAATCTAACTGCTATCATCAACCCGTAAGATCATTCCCATTATGGGGAGAGAAGATAAATGTATTTGTATCAGGGAAATTGATGGGCACTTCATAGTCAGGTCTACGTACTTGATGTCTAAACCAGAGTTTTGTTGGTGGACGTCGAACAACCAGATTTGGGTCTCGAATATTCTGCCTAAAGTGAATGTATTCCTGTGGTTGGAAGCACAAGATAAAATTCTATCGATCAAAAATCTTAGAAAGAATAGCATGTCAATCACCAATACGTGTTATCTATGTGAAGTGGATGGAGAATCTACCAACCATATTTGTAGTAGTTGCCCTTTCTTCAAGTTTTTTTGTGAGGAGATTTTGAGGTTGTTATCTGTCAATTGGGTATTTCCAAAGTCAATGCTAGAGATCCTCGCTTAATGGTCATCACCAATTTTCTCACCTAGGTTAAAATATTTTTGGAATTTCCTCCTCGTCCATCTCCTCTAGAGCCTTTGGAAGGAGTGCCATGCTCAGGCATTCAAAAATCATAAAAAAATGACCTATCAGGTGGCAGCTAGAGCCTTGTGGAATGCAAATGAGAATGTTTGTATTCTGGACATTGACAAAGGGGACATGGCTCTAAGACCCTCACTAGAGAAAATCACTCTTGAATGGGAACTTGGATTCTCTTGTGCCAGACTGGTGGATCCAGTCCCAAACCTGAGATTATCATGAAAATGGAGACCTCCATCCAGGGAGTGGATGAAGCTCAACTTTGATAGAGCATCAAGAGGGAACCCGATGTTAGAAGGGGTAAGTGGAGTCATCAGAGACCAGAGGGGTAGTTTTTTAGTTGCCTTTGCGGAACACCTGTCCATATAGTCTTCCTTCTACGCAAAAACAATGGTAACTTGCCTCGGTGTTTCTCTGGCTCACATGTTAGGCTTCTATAATGTTATTGTAGAAGGAGATTTGTTAAGCCTTATTAACCTGTTGAATTTAGGAAAGGACCCCAATAGGCAGGTCTTTAACGAAGTAATGGAAATAAGAAGGATTGCAAGTATGATGAGAGGTGTACATTTCATCCACACCTGGCTTGAAGGGAACAAGGTGGCTAACTTCCTGGTTAACTGGGGGGTTGAGCACTTGGGGAAAGAGGAATGGAGACTCCAGGGTGAGATGTGAATTTTGGTGAATGAGGACCACCCGTGATCTAGGAAAAGAGGGCCTTAGTCTGGCGGTTTGGAGTCTAGTGGACAAATTTCAAATATGCATCATCTCGTGGGTAATCTTCCCTTCAGTCTAGTTGGTTAAGTGCTCGATAGTCAAAGGACTTATTTCTTAGGAAATGACCCCTGTTGTTCACTTTGTGATGGAGCTCTTATCGAGATTTTTTGGTTCTCGAGGTGTCTTTGGGACTGGCTCAAATAATGCTAGTGAACCCATTTTTATGTTGACAATCGAGGTGATTTACCTCCAACTCTAATGCCTAATTATTGTAGTTCTCCCTAGCTTCTGAGCAAGTTTTAGTTGGGAACCTTATGCATTGTGTGTAGTGATTGACCGTAGGACCTCTTACCATCCTGTTTGCTACACTATCTGGTTGAAAACCATGGGAAAATATAAATCATTGAAACAGAATTTGGTGTTCCCAAAGCTAATATTGGAACCTACAACATTGGTTGTAGATGAGGAAGTTCTGGGTATCCTGAGTAGAGGAGGATTTCCAGAATGCATTAACAATTTCCACTGCCAAAATCTTCTGCTATCCAAATGGGTGGCTTACTCTTGGAAGGATATCTCGATCTGGATGGTAAATTTGAGCTTCAAGATTAATGACTATCTGATAGCGATGGTAATAGAATTTCCTTAACCGGGATGGGCAATCATTACTTATGGATATTTGCTATTTCCTCGATGATGGTGAAGTCCTCCCAAAAGAAAATGGTGGATTTAGTGTGAAGGCCCTACTCCCTCCATGGGATAGGGTGATAAAGGAAATCATGGACTACTTCTCTTTGGACCCATCTCGGTAAATTATCATAAGCTACCACGTAATGTTCCTCAATCAGCTAAGGAGAGATATGAATGAACTTGTCAGTATTCCTATACCATTCACTAAAGAAATCACTCTTGGATGTGCGAAATGGTAAGGGTTTCTATCCCCTACATCAAGGTCTAACTCTCTTAATTATTGAATTCAAGGTGATAGACAATGGTTTGGATATGGCGTATATAATCAAATATGTGAAAACCAATCCCCTAGTTCCTCTGGAAATACCCACCCCCAAATCCTACATCTTTGCATACAAAATATCATGTGGTTTAGAGTTATAGTCGAACTATGGACCTCGGGTTAAGCGACATGCCAAATATCTTTCAGAATATTCTTTGGGTGTATGCGGAGGGGACATTAACTAGTCACAGGAGCCCAAGAAATTAGACTCCATGGATGGGATTTGGCACTCTATCAGTTTGTCTATTACCTCTACTAGGGTTAGGGGTAGCAAGAAACATTCATCCAACAGACTCTTAGAGAAATTTATAAAAATGGATCCGAGTGGTATGGCACCATTGGCATCAACAGAGGTTGTTCAGGATGAGAGCTGGCTAGGACGGTCTACCGAGAAGTATGTTGCAAACTATGTGAAGGTGGATCCCACCCTGTTATAGCAAATAAATATGATGGTGGAAAAATAGGTTATAGTGTTGGGAACGCTCAAGATGGCAACTGAATTATTGGAGGACGTAAACAATGAAATATGAGGTTTTTTTTTAATGGGGTTGCTGTCCACACAAACGTCCATGATAAATTAATTAGTTTGCTCTGATGTTAGGCCCTTGCCCTGGTAGGTTAAGTTGTTAGGTTTTTTCTTGGGGTGGTTTTTCACCTCCCTTTTTATTACTTGCTTTCGTTTTTACCCTTGAGGGCCTCTGTTCTTATGGTCTCTTGTGGGAGTTTTTGTATCAGGTTATGGGAGCCTCTCAAAACCCTCACCTTTAATTACCAATATATATATATATAAATAATTTAATAAAATTTAAAACAATTCAAGAAAAATGAAGGTTTTTTTTTCCTTTTAATTTGACAAGTAGTTTTTAAAAGCATCCTTGGCAAATGAATTGTTGAAAAAAAAAATCTTTGTGAAAAATGACAATAATATTGACATGTTATTTTTTCATACTATAACATCGAGGATGTTGATCCTATGGTTGACCTAGATTACATCATGTCCCTGGAGACTTTGATGCTCTTTAGGGCTGGAAAACTCATTAATAAGATTAAGAACCAAAAATATGACCACCCTAGGTGAGGAGGTCTCAAAGGTGGATGGAGCTAACCAAGACCATCTCCCACCCTCTAATTAGTTGGGCTTCTATGTGATTATTTCATTTTTTATTCCCTTGTTTGGTTGGTAGTGGGATTGTCTCTTCTATGCCAGTTTTGGTGGCCTCTGTGTATCCTTGTTCCTATTTTGTTGACTGTGTGAGGCCCTCCGCTTAGAATCCTCTTTTTTGGGTTGTATTATCTTGGGGTAAAGGTTTTTGTATGGGATCTTCCCCTTTGGCCTGTAATAAGGTTTTGGGATCCTTTAAAAACCTTTTATCAATCAACTTGTTTTTCATATTAATATGCAAAATTTTGTCAACTTGTTATATAGAATTGAAATAAGTTATACTTATACTACATTTATTTCAACATATTATCTTATTAGTATTACTGAAATGGCCACTTTCTCATGGGAGTGTTTATCCTGCGATACCTTACAAGAGTACCATCAAAGTCAAAATTTAAAAATTTGAACCTAGGCCATGCTCATAACTTGCAATTACTCCACATTATCTCTAATACATATATAATATTAATATTTCAAGTGTATTAACTAAGAAAACATTAATTTATTGATTTGTTATTGAAACAAAATGATTTTAATTATGTCAAGACCAAAATAGCCTATGGAACCAAGAGTTTTAATACAAGATGGGGTATGGTGTACAACCCTACTTCCTTTGGATTCAAACCTTGAACCTCTTGTTTAGAGTTTCAAAGTTTAATATCCAAGAAAAATAAAATATTTTCAACAAAGTCAAAAATATTAACATCCTCTTATCATCTTTTGGAGTTTGTTTATTCTATTGTTGATTTTGATCAAAAGTTTTCCTAATTTTTCTATTCTTAATTTTTCAAAAAGTTCCACTAGTGAGTTTACTTTTAGAGTGTCCTTATATGCAATCCTAATGTCCTTATAGGCTTCACATTCCATGACAAAATAATTTTTTGTTTCCACTACTCCTTCTTTACAAAAGACAACCAAAATATTACATTTGTTGTTAGGTCAATTAAAATATATCCAACATGTATTTTTATCATAAATATTTTTCATTTCCTATCAAATAATTTCATCATCTTCCTCAAAATGCTATGTTTCCACAAAAAAATCCTTTACATCATTTTTATTAAGAGATAAAATCTCACTTTATGAGTTGCCTTACAAAATTTAAATTTTACAATGATTGGTAAAATTATTTGCTACCTAATTTTATTTTCTATAAATATGCTCAAATTTTCCAAGATATTGCCTCAAATAATAGGTTATGAACATCAACAATAATATTATTTCTGATCTAATCTCCACATCCAACTTTGATGATAGCATCAATGATAATTTGTGAATCCCCCTAAATCAAATTATATTATTGTTTTTTTCAATTGTAATTTTAATCCCTATATGAAGTTGCCTAGCCTCTACATAGTTGCTAGTTAAAGTTCGATATAGTTTGAAGTAACTAAGGAGAATTTTGTCTTCATTATTCCAAAAAATATCACCTCCACCAACTTTTCCTAGATTTGCTTTAGAAGCACCATAAAAATTAATTTTGATAAATTGAATTTCTAAACATTTCTATTTTATTAGAGATCAAAGTGTATCATTTTTTTTAATACCATTATTGAAGATGACTCTTCCATATATGTTCAAATCCTATAACCAAGTTGTTACCATCTCTTTTTCCACAATTGTGACTTCCCATGATGAGGACCATATCTCTAAAAATTCCTCAAAATGCAATAATATGATTCTAAACTTGGGCATGATTTTGAGTTATATATTTTAGAACACTATTCCTTTTAAGCCATAACATTCCAATAAATAATGGCAAGACTAATACTTCATAGAATGCATGATTTTTTAGCTTTGAGATAATCCAATATTTCATCAGCTCTTTCAATGTGAGCTACCCATATATTTTTATATTTTTTAAAAAGTAATTTCAAATATTGTGAGCAAAGGTACAATGAAGAAGTAATTGTGTAATATCTAAATCCTTTCACACAAGGCATATTTGAAAGTTCAATGAAATCCTCTCATTTGTATATTCTCTTTAGTAAAATTCTTACTTTAAAATTTTAGCGAGAGGAATATCAAGAGGAATCTGTAGGGAAATCCTCTAGTGACCAAACACTCTTCTATGGGAAACTTTTAGGAGTGGAAAATTTTGATTTATCTAAATCCTTATATCCCAACTTGATAGAGTATCCACATAGATTCAAAACCAAATCATCATTTCATGTAAAAAATAGGATAATTAACACTTAAAGAATCTTTAAATCTCATCTACTATAAGTTTGAGTTTCTTTCCTTCAGCTAAATCACTAATAGAAATATATAGTTTCTTTCCTTCAACTAGATAATGATGTAACCACTGAGCGCTCACCTAGCTAGTGTACTAATCTATACTATCATAAAACACAAAGATCCACATGAAAATGCACAAATCGAACAAATAAAGCCAACTAATGCAAAGTTTTCTTATATTAATATTTCAAAGGATCTCGGGTTACAAAAATACCCTCTCAGGGTCACTCCAAATATGATACAGATGTTTACAATTGCCAATGCCCTCAACAGGATAGATGCACTTTTTTGTTGCTCCGGTGATTACTCACAAACTACCTTGGGGTAGAGCTAACTCCTCTATGATGTGGAAGGATTATGATATAGGCTCCTTTCTGCACCTGTCTCCCTACAAACAAGAAACAACATCACATGGTTAAAAACATTGATAGCCTCTCGTGACGAGGCCCTTTAAAGAATCATACATGTAAATACCATTAAACTAATGAAACAAGAAAGCATAAAGAAAGGTTTTAAGCTATTCTAATCGTATCAAGAATTATACTACAATATACAAGAAATGAATAAGCACATGATGCATTAAACAAATATCGAATTAGAAGCAGTAAAACATCAAAAATATACAATATACTCCTACCCACTACAACGCATAAAATGCCTAATTCATACGGTCAAAGTTTCTCTAAAACAACAATTGAACCTATGAAAAGGCTAACATGACTAATCTATGAGATAAAAAGTGAACTGAGTAAGGTGATATCTAACCTGTTGCAAACCACAGCTATGAGGGGCGGTCTACACTATAAACCATGGCTGATAGCCATGGTTTGACCTATGATGTGTTTACCCTCAAAATTAGGGGTAGTGGGCTTGACCTGCTTGTCCGAATTGATGTTTAAGGGTCGGCTTTGTCGTCCTCTGATAGATTTGGCGGTCAAATCACTATGAAGGGTATTTGTTTTCCTAGATTTGTGTTTTTTGATCCTCCTAGGCACCTAGGTCATCCGTGGCTAATAGGTCTTTGAATGGATAGCAAAGGGGCTCTCAAATGCACAAGGTTGTTATGCAATTTGACAGGGCTTCACTGCTCTCTTGATCAATTAGCTTGCTCGATAATTTGCCAGTGCTTTGTTATGCCAATTATATCCTTTCGTTCTCTCTTGGAGGGGGTATTTGTAGCATGCCCCTAGGGATAGGGGTGGCTTCATGGAGAAGCCAATACCAAGAAGGCTGGTTAGGACAGTTGGGATAGAAGCCTTTGGAATATTTCGTCCTGTAACTGTCTCCTTCTAGATCTCTTGGTCTTTCCAACCGATTTGGATCGGATGGAATGCCTAACTGAACTCCAGTTCATACCATAGGTCACAGCTACAATATAAACTATAGACCGCAGTTGTCGACCGTGGTTTAGACTAGAGACCGTAGGTCTGGGCTACAGTTCATACTGCTTAGGCCAAAATGCCTAAATTGAGTGGTTAGAACCCCTGCTCTATCTTGGAGTCTATCCAAGATCCTTCATATGGTTTTGTAGTATGTCCATATGAGTAGTCACCCTCAGCATGACATGTTTTAGGTGTCTAAAGATACCTATTTTGATATGCGTTGTGAGATCGAACAACGCTGAGCAAAATAGACCTAAAATGTCGTAGGTTCTATGATGATCATTAGTCTGATCAACATTAGATGCCCCAAGTCTAGCAAAAGGACATGCATCTTGGAATCATTGCTTCCAACGTGGGAAGGCTTACATTTGAAAGGTCTACACTCATCATCAGACATTCGAGTAGCTTTGGTTCTACAATAGGAGTTAGGCCTATATAACCGAAGGATGAGAGCTACAAACAAAATTTCATATTTGCTATTTACCCCAAGCAGAGGGGGAAGCTTATGATAGCCGTTAGCAATGATTCGTAAGGATGAACCCAATTTTGACAAGATCAAGGGATCTACGATCTCTAAGATCTTTTGTTGATTTTGATTATGACATGAAGTTATGACTACCCCCTCAAGTGATGAGTCGATGAGGGTAATGAAAATGTCTGAAGCGACAAAATTGCATGACCATAATGAATGATATTGAACAACTTTATATTTGAGACGTTTAAATGCCTTGGCAAGGCCTAGTTCAACTTATGATTGCAACACTTACTAGTATTTGCACATCTCTCTCCCTTGAAGCAGTCAGGATATGATAGCCGTCTTAGAGAGTCAAGATAATACAAATTCAAGAAGACTTGTTTTGAATCATATTGTCGATGATTTGTTGAAAGATGTCATAAAAGAAATGACAATTTTACCCCAAATGTCCTTATTGTGATCTACTCATATTGCCGGATTGCATGGATCGTAAGTCGCTACAACCGCCAAGTTTATAGGATAAATCACTGAATACGAGGCACATTTGGTTTTCATTTTTTTTTTATTTTGCATTTATTGGATTGATCCTAGTGCTTTTAATGTCACCAAATTTACAATTTTGATCATTTATTTTGATTTTTATCCATTGAGAGTCATTAATTTACCTTTTTAGACCTTCCCATGATGGGTTTTTAGTGCATTTATTACTAGTTGTGGGCCGTGGGTATGGTCTGCGGTGTGCACTATCAAATTTTGGCGACCACAGGTCATACCTGCGGGTGCAAAACCCTAGTTTTGGAACTGTGGGTTTTAGCTGCGGTCCCCAAAGACTAGGAGGACCTATAAGTTGAAATCCTATTTGCAAATTTTCATTATTTTCTTGCAACCTTGAGCAATTTGAGAGCTCTAAGAGAGAAGACATTCCTTGATACGAAACACTGTCAAACTCAACAACCTGTACACTCGTTCTTCCCTAATGGCAGATCCTGATCAACCATCGACTAGCCAGCGGTAGGGTGCAGACAAGGTAACTTGAAATCAAGACCTCACACTCCATATTAGTAAAATGAACCACACTTAATAAATGCGGTAATTGAACCTCACTAAACTGTCGATAATGAACCCCACTAGTTTAGGTTAGACCAGGATTTAATTTTATGCTTCAGTGGTCCAGGAGGGTACCCAAAATGGGTGCCGCTCCTAAACCACAGCTGGTAGCTACAATTCCTAGGTGGAAAAATTAGAACCGCAGGTTTCAGCTGTGGCCCCCAATTTTACAAATTGGGGACTGCAAGTTGTAGCTGCGATTCCCAATTTGCTAATTGGGGATCACAATTTGTAGCTGCAGTTCCCAATTTTCAATTTGGGGACCACAAGTTGAAGTTGTAGGCTGCAATTGCTTGTTTTTTGTGTTTTTTTGTAGTTTTCTGTAGCTCTGCTTAGCTAGATTTAGCTTACATTATGTTTTTTTGCTTTTTTGTTTAAAAGTTAACTTCTAGAGCGTGGGAGCCTGACCTGATGAAGACTCTCTACGAGGCTTTATTGGATGATGACCAAAAATGGTTCCAAGCCATAGGGTTTAGTTATGTCATGGAACTACCCACCATTAGGGTAGATCATACCTATATCACTACGTTGACCTGACGCTGGAATGCGTAGACCAACACATTTCATTGCCTCCTGCTAAGATGACCATCACACTAGAGGATGTCTACATGATATTTAGGATCCCTATCGATGGTGAGACTGTCGTTTCCTCTACCTACATGAAAAAGGATGTCATTTTTACTGCCACATTCGATGATCAAGGCATCGATGCACATCAGGGACTGGTATCAGGATGACATATTCTCTGCTCGAGAGGCCATTTTCATGCACCTCATCATTCAGATTGTCCTTTCAAACTCCTCTGGTGCAAGGATTCCCTGGAACATTCTAGCTCCTGCTTGGAGGGTGCTTTAGAGCTTGATGGAGGAGCCACTACTACTAGCCTAGGGGAGCACTTTACTATGTCATATCTATCATGAGTTGTACCAGATTATGGAGTAGAGCTGTAAGGGAATCATATGCAACCTTTTGCTATAGATCTAGGGGTGGCAACATATCCAAATTGAGCGTCCTACTGAACTACCTCTATGCTTCACTATCCTAGATGCCACTCATCAGTGCTACGTCGCCTTCTGGCCTCGTGCTGAGGAGGGTGTTTGCAGTAGGGCTCATACTAGGGATATGCAACATTACATCATCAATTTTGTGGAACTTGGGCTAGGGGACATCATTTGGCACCCCTACATGGATTTTCCTATATTTCCAGATGTGGACGGGTTGCTACGATGGGCCTACCAAGATATATGGATCATCTGGCATAAGCCAGAGGTGAGAGAGTATTAATTTTTCTCTTATGTCCTATGACAGTTTGACAAGGTGCAGGACCTGCTAGATATGCCCCTAAGGTACGAACCCTTGGCTCTGGAGAGGGATATCCCATTGATAGTTTCTTCGTCGCTAGGAGATGCACCTAAAAACTTCTAAGAGGCAGGAGTTGAGGTTGCTGGGACCACGCCTAACTATGATGGGTGGTGGTATCTATTTAGATGGCATGGTACCAGGCCTCTAGGTCGAGAGCCAATAGAGGCAGAGGTAGAGGAATATCCTGACGAGTGCAGGGTGCGCCAACATACTGAGGGCGGTTGGGGTGCAAAGGACACCATTGAGGACCTATCAAAGATCAACCCTAAGGAGTATGCTCCAGAGGAGGGTGAGGTCCCTCTTGACAATGTAGAGGGACAACTATTGGCTTACGTTATTGACTTGCAGAGTCATATTGGGTGCTTTCACATGCAATAGCACGAGAGAGATACCACCATTGCCACTCTAGAGGTGAAGGTGGTTGATAGGGAGCGACGCCTGACTGAGGTGAAGGGCCAGATACAAAATCTCATGACTCGAGCTAATGATGCAGAGGCCTAGGTGTAGAGACTGTAGACTACCCTGGAGTTGGCATATGCATAGCAGACTATAGTAGATATAGAGTAGGATCTCATGTGAGCAACGAGGAGAGCTATTATGGGGTCTCCTTAGGCTATTATGGGGTCTCCTACAGTACCAGTAGTAGGTACACTAGCTATACAAGATCTAACTATTAAGGTGACGTGACTGCATGGTATGGTCATGAAGACCAATGAGATGCACGCAGCCCAGCTTGCTCACGTTGATCAGTTGGTCGGCTACATAGAGATGCAAGGGTTACCGGTTCTTGAGGATCATTTTGTAGTAGAGTCACAATGTACTAGGTCCAGGACCTCAAGACAGTCCACAGCGAGCTTGAGTAATAGGACTCACCAAATTTAGAGGATGCACAGGTCCTCTAGCATGCACACAATGAGGTCACAGGCCAAGGCTAGAGATTCAGGGCAGACATTAGGGACCTCCAGCTATAGGACTAGCCTACTAAAATTACTCGCTTCTCATGTCCTGGGTGCATTAGGCTTTACATCTAGGTAGGATCCACAAGAAGATCCACCATAGGTGCCAAGTCAGCTAGGAGAGCAGCCTCAAGAGCATAGTGCAGAGGGAGGTGACGAGATCTCCAGTATAGGGGGAGTAGCCTAGATCCAATTTATAGTAGCTACTAACTAAAGTTTTGATATATCATTTTGTGTTTAAGGTCGAGGACCTATACAGTTCTAGCCTACGAGAATTTTGTACTCCCTATGTACTCATTTAGACACATATATATATATGATATGATCTTTTATGGCTCATTATGTGTACATGTGTATTTATTAATTTTTGATTTTATGTTTATTTGATGCACATGGATGCAATGCGTATTTAAATGCTATGTTTATATGATGTGATGTATGGATATCATGCACTAGATAGATTTTCTACTTTATTATGATGATATGCAGTGATCTAGATGATTAAATGTGCGACACATGATGTATGTAGATAGATGTGATGTTTATTTTTAACGCATATTTATTTTTTCTTTGTGGACATGCATATATTTTATGCAGTTTATGATATGCTATGCAATGTATGGTAATGCATTATGTATGGAATCATAATCTAATGGATATGAACCTGTATGCTTTAATCACTTAAAACATAATGAATGAATGTAAACTATGTATATCAATTTTTAAAATATGACACCACAAAATGTATAACAATCATGCAAAATAATTGATAATTCTCATTACAAGAACTTAATCAATTAATCACCCACTTATGAAATGTAGTGAAATGGATTGGTGACATGCTAATGAATGGTTATGTCATTTTGTACTATATAATCAGTGGCCGTCTAAACATCATTTCTGATCTTCATGCGGTATCTATCTTATATGTTTGATTGTACTTTGTAAAATGCATTTTGATTAATGAATGACTCGTATTTCTGCAGTCTAATTATATGTGGTATCATGTTGCTATTGGAGCATGTTTTGGGGTTTTCCTTGAGACTTAAACAACCTAGTAGACCTCTCCAAAAATCACATACTAACTATACCAGGCTTATATTGGATAAGGCTTTTGTTGTGACAAACCCAACTATTCATAATTCCTGTGTGTGCATGTGAGTATTTTTAGATAGATCGTAAGCATATCCCGTATGTTAGTCGGGACTCTTTCAACCCATATGTGAGATAGGGTTCCTCATACGATTGTATCATCCTTGTTTCATCTTTGATTAGACTTATACAACCAAAAAATCCTAAGTACCTAGAGCTAGCTCATATTGCAACTTCATTAGGGCTACCCCTACAAATGCAAGCGAGACTCTTTCAACCCATTGCTACATTTGGGGATCACCTAGTAGAACTACCCCTCTGATTACAGGCAGGACTCTTCAAACCCATTGTTGTGATCGAGGATCACTCTATGGATTTCAAAAGGTGTACAATCCAGGGATTCAAGTTCTCACCCTTCTTACTTGCTCAGATGTAGTGATAAAAATCACTATTAGTCTGCATGTTACCGTTTTATTTGAGCAAGGGATTTTTATAGTGCTTTTGATTCACTATGTCACTTTATATTTTGAACTTGAAATTTGTATTTTTTTTTTCACTTTGTAACTTAGGATTTATATTTTGTGACTTTGGGATTTATAGGGGAAATTCTTGTCCTTTTTCCAAAGCACACCTTTCTAAATCGACTATTTGTAAGATAAGCAGGTCGTGAGACCCATATCTCTAAATATATAAGTCTGCTTTCGTGGCTTTCATCCTCTCTTGTCTTAGCAGGATTTTATATTGTTTTGCTTAGTGATGAGATTATGATATGTCGAGGCACTATCCCAACTAATGAACTTTTCTGTAACAACAAAGCAAAATTTCTACAATATCTAAAGAACACACTAGGTATGGTTGAGTGACAAGAAAACTTAATATATATAAATAGGTCTCCACAACAGGTATCATGTACGAATGCAAATGAATTTTGATAAATGCAAGGGTGCATGATTGTCATACAAACATGTGGTTGTTTGTAAAATTTTGATAAACGCATTACACTCTACTATGGAATGCAATGGATGAAAATTCTTAAGCTAATTTATGTTAATCAAAGAAAAATATGGAGGTCTTTGAAATCAGTTCTAGATATGTCTGAGAATGTTTCACGTTTAGCTATTTTTGTTGCTTAGGGTATGGATAAGTTGGTGTAGAACTATCTCAGTTCTCCCTTCTTTGGTGCTTTGAGCGCTTTTTGTTAGTAGTTTTTTCTGTCTAGTGAGGTTTTGTTCTGTTTCTTGCTCTTGTGGATTTTATGTAGTGGCCGTGGGATTCCGATAAAACCCTCTCCGTTTTAATATTATAAAAAAAAAACAAAATCATGAATAAGATAGTTGTCAAAATATGTACTAGCCTAATGACTAAACATCAAATAACCAAAGCATGTAAAATAGTTTTTACCATCATAATTGAAATATTGTACAAGGGGATTTTACAATTTAGGAAGAGATCAAGCATAAATTTTTTTATGAGACATTAAATACAATACAAGAATACAATGGATAATTCTACACTAGTCTATTTATGCATTCAATCTTTATCCATTGTGTTAGATTTTAGCATGTCCCCCTTCATTGCCTCCACTATGTCTTAGATTTTTGTAAGGTGATGCCAAGCATTAAAGAAAAATATTGTAGATTTTCACTTTTAATCATATCATACCTCTTATTGTTAAAGGATGTAAAATAAGAATGAAAATTTTAGTTTATAACAACAAATATTATATTATCTTGAAGATGGGTTTATGATAATTGAACTACAAGAAATATTTTTTTCCTAAAAAAAATTAAAACTAGTAGTAATAAATAAATAATTTCTCCTTGAGGACATTTTTTACCTTTACATTGATTTCTAAGTTATAATACATTCATTTTATCTATAATCTTAGAAGTCATATAAACCAAGCTAGGTATAAGTTCCATAAAAATTACTACAACTATGCATCACTAATAAATGGAACCTAAATAATTCTAAAAAAAAACTGATGGAACCCAATCCTAAAGAGCCAATTGATATTTAAGAATAAAACATCAAAACTATATTTTGTTGTATAGCATGGACCTTGTAAATTTTATTTTTAAATTAGAGAATGAACTTGTTTATACCAATAACTTTTATGCGTATTGAATATGGAAAGGAGAGCATTGATTTTTTGATGTCCACTTATTTTATTAAATCAGAAATATTAGTTGATAAACAAAGATACCAAATAAAGGAGCAAAGGTGAGCAACATTGGAGTTGTGCTAGGGTAGTGTTGATCGGTGTTAGAGTAGTGAAGGTGAACAACAATGGAGTAGTGTTAGGGCAGGAGCAAAGGTGAGCATCAAAGAGATATAAAAAATAATTATTTGAATGACTCTTTAAATTGGGATAAAAGTTTTGAGTAGGTGGAATGAGAGGGCAAGTGGCATGTGGTAGTTCTAGCGATGTAGCTAGTGGAAGAGTGATGGCAGATGGTAAGGAGGAGTGTGGTGATGTGGCAAGAAATAAGGATTTGAGTGGTGATGGTACCATGGTGGAATTGGAAGTGGCTTTGGTTTATCCTTATTTGGTTTGTGATAAGCTCCCTGAGGTTCCTTTGGAACCACTTGGTGTTGCAGAGCCCCCTCGAGGTCCACAAGGATTTCATTTTAACCCAGGCGATCCATCCTTTACGAGCTTGGTTGTGAATTCCTCTAAAACTAGTAAAGCTAAGTCCTTAGTAGGCCTTTTTGATCTACATCCAGAGGATAAATCTTTTAGTGTTCCACGAGATCTTATGTGTTTAACCATGAATGAAGGAGCATTCAACCTAGTTGGAAAGTATGTGAGAACCCACCCTAATATGGACTTGATTAGGAAGTGGGCTTATATCAAATGGTCACTTGAGGATCTCATGGAGCTTATTGGTATTTTTTTTTTTTTCAATTTACATGGTGGAATCGGTAGTCGCCACAAATCCGAGCAGGCTAGCCAACATTTTATGGCCACCACAGTATTCTACACTGTCCACCGTAGAAGCCGCCACAAAGATATTCGTGCAGTCCGCCCCTATAACCACCATGCCACAATCATTTTAAACCTTTTACACCGCTGAAAGAACCAGGAAAGGGACAATAATTTAGTCCAGAAAGGCCCGATATTTTAACCTTGGACCTCCACCCCCATTATGGGGTTTGGATGAACCAATTGGTCTACACATCGGACCTGAGCTTATTGCTCTTACCAAAGAATTTTTTCTTATTCATCTCAATGAGAAGGAATATTATCTATGCATCCTAGAAGGGGGTCCTTGGTTTTATGGTCGGTGAAGTCTATTTTACAAAAAATGGGGAGTGGATTTTGATCCAGATTTGCAGAAGATTAACATAACCCCTCTTTGGATTAGACTGCTAGATCTTCCTTTTTAGTTTTGGCATGAGAATATTGTAAGAGGAATCTCTAAAATATATGGGGGGTTAGTCTCGATAGACATGATCACAAGGCACTAAACTAGAATGATGTATGCTAGAATATGTGTTAATGTAGACTTATCAGCTAATATCCCGAACATAGTCAAGCTGATTTTAGATTTTGGAAAATAGATCAATCTATAGAATTTGAAAATAGATCCTTTTTCTATGCTATGTATAGTAAAATGGGGCACACGACCAATTTTTGTCCTTATAAGGTTTCTAAACCTATTAAGGCGACCCAACCTAGTAAGGGTCTCAACCTAAAAAGCAATATTGGGAAGAAAAGAAGAAGATGGGTTCTTAGACCCTTGAGAAAGGAAAATCTTTGGTCTTGAGTAGCTCCAACCACTCTTCAGTCGAGATCCTCTGTGTTGAAGAAGTCCCTCTGATTAAGCAACTAGAAGTGTTGGTAGATCCTATTTTATAGGTATGTATCCCTATACACCCCTCAGATCTTCTCTCTTCCAATCCTTTGAAGGGTAATGTGTTTGAATGTCTTACCTCAAACTCACATCTTTCTGTTGGGGAGAGTATCCCTTCTAACTCAAATAACCAGGCTTCACAAGACTTGATGATGGAAGCACCAACGAATAGGTAGATTTTCTTGTCAGATACAATTATGAAATATCCTCCAAATTTATTGGTGGGAGACTCCCCAGTTAAGTATATTAAAACCCTAGAATTCAAAACTCTTCTAGGATCCCCACCCAAAGGGAAATCCCCTAGACCTGTCACAAGAAATCAAAAGAAAGGGAATGTGGATGTGGGCTCAGAAAGAAAAGTGGGAAAACCTTCAAATAAAGAACTTAGGAAATGGGCCATAGAGTTAGATATTGTGGATGGAAGTCAATCGACTTTGAAGCTAGAGACCAAGGGTCATTCTGATGAAATCCTTGAAAGCTCCAATGGACTCATAGTTGAATCCTTATCCAAGGTTGGCTTAGGAAAATAAAATGCCTTCAAAATTTGGGAGGAGCAAATGGAAAGTGAAGTTAGATCCCAAGTGGACTCGAATCCTGAAGGGAAAAATCAAAAGGAGAATCAAGAGAGTACATTGGTACTCAGAAGTCAACCTCCTTCCAATGGAGGAGGGAGAAAGAAATTTAACCCCAGGAACTATAGATGAGAATACTCTCTTGGAATGTGAGAGGCCTCAACGACCACTCAAAATAGAGACTTCTCTCTTCCATGAGAAAGGATTTATCCCCCCAAATTTTGCTACTACAAGAAACTAAACTAGATGGAAATAATATTTTTAGAGTTAAGAACTCTATCTGGAAGGAGGTAAATTTTGTTGCAAGTTATGCTCAAGGTACTGTTGGAGGTTTGCTCTATCTCTAGGATCCTTCAAGAGTTGATGGATTTCTCATATCATCCTCTAACAGAATAATCAATATCTTATTTTCTTGCAAGCAATCTAAAAAGAGATGGGTTTTATCCAATATTTATGCTCCCAATTCTGTTTTTGAAAGAGAAGCCTTATGGTCAATTTTGGGTCAAATGAGAGGTACATTTCTAAATGAATGTTGGATGCTAGCAGGGGACTTTAACTCTCCTCTCTATCCCTCAGATAAAAAAGGGGGTGTTCAAGGGTTCTCTAAAGGTATGGAGGATTTTTCCAACTTTGTTAATCAATTTTAGTTGATGGATCTAGACCTAAGAGGTAGTAAATATACATGGAGTAATAGGAGACCTGGTAGTCAATCTATTCAAATAAGGCTAGATATATTTTTTATTTTTGAGGATGGGTTGGGACTATTGGGGAACACTTCTCTCAAATCACTTCCCAAGATTGGGTCGGATCATAACCCCCTTGTGTTGGAAGTCCTCCCTGAGATCAGAGGGATCAACAAACCCTTTAGGTTTGAATCTATGTGGCTTCATCATAGTGATTTGGAGGATAACATTAGGGATTGGTGGGCTAAAATATTTTTTGGTACACTCTTAGCCCAAATTGCCAAAAAGCTTTGCTTTGTGAAAAATAATTTGAAAATGTGGAATAAAACTGTTTTTGGCCACCTTTTCCAGCAAAAAGAGGATTTGAAGAGTCAACTTAAAGATATTGAGGCCTTTTTGGAGTTGGGTTCAGGATAGGAAGACCTTAGAGAAAGGGAAAAAATGTGTTGGTAGAGTTCCATAATACGCTTGGCAAAGAAGAGGTGTTTTGGAGGCAGAGGTCTAGAGCAATCTGGTTGAAATATGGGGATAGAAACACAAAATTCTTCCATATAACAACTCTTAAACACAAAAGTGTTAACAAAATCAAAGAGGTTATAAAGGAATATGGCTCCATTCTGGTTGATCAGAGAGATATTAGGGATGAAGTTGTGAGGTACTTTGAAGAGCTTTTGGGTCCTAGCCCTAAAAGGGATCTACAGGCTGAAAGGAGATTGTTGGCCAACATCCCCAAGCTCATTTTAGATGAGATGAACTCTTGGCTAATTAGCCCCTTTGAAGAGGAGAAAATTAGGATTGTTGTTTTCTCTATGGCTAGAGAGAAAGCACTAGGTCCAGATGGTTTCCCCATAATTTTTTCTAAAATTTTTGGCATGTTATTGGAAGGGAGGTGGTTGAAGCTATTGTTGAGGTCCAACACTCTCATTTTATTCCAAGGGATATTAACTCTACATTTTTGGTCCTCATCCCAAAGAGTGTTGGAGCAAAATATCTCAAATATTTTAGACCCATCAACCTCTGTAATACTATATACAAAATTCTATCCAAGGTTTTGGCTAATAGAATGAAAGCTATTCTCCCCTCTATTATCAACTCAAATCAGGGTGGTTTTGTGCCAGGGAGGCAAATCCTTGATGGAGTCATTAAAATCCATGAACTATTACATTCTATTGAAAAGAGTGGAAAATCAGGTATGTTCCTCAAGCTTGATATTAGTAAGGCCTACGATAGAGTCTCCTGGTCCTTTTTGGAAAAAATTATGATCCATTTTGGGTTCCATTGCAGTTGGATTTCTCTCATTAAGCAATGCTTCTCTACCCCCTTCTTCTCTGTTATTGTCAATGGGGAAGTTTTTGGGTTTTTCAAGAGTGCTAGAGGCCTGAGACAAGGGGATCCCCTATCTCCCTCTCTCTTCATTATCCTTGTGGAGGCCCTTGGGAGATCTATTAAAGTTATTGCATGCATAGAAGGGATCAAACCAACCAACACCTTGGAGCCAATCTCACATCAATAGTTTGTTGATGATACACTCCTCTTGACTGTCTCCTCCATCCCCCAAGCCAAAGTAATCAAGGAAATTCTTATTTTCTATGAGTTGGTTGTGGGTCAATTAATCAAATTTGTGAAGAGCAAATTATTTTTCTTAATACCCCACTGGCTAGACAAAGAGCCATTGCCAAAATTCTTGATTGTGTTATTGCGGACCTCCCATCCACCTACTTAGGCCTACCTCTTTTCAAGGGTCAATTTAAGGAAGAGATGTGGAATCCTATCCTTGAAAGAATCCAAAGAAAATTGGTGGGTTGGAAAGGAGCTCTACTCAGCTAGGATGGAAAATCCCAATTGGTCAAGGCCTCTCTCCAAAGTATTTCAATCTACTTTCTTTCTCTTTTCAGAATCCCTTCCAAAATTGCACAAAAACTAGAACACTTCCAAAAATCCTTCTTGTGGTCTGGCTCGAAGGAGAAAAAGAGGTTTCATCTGGTCTCTTGGGAGCAAGTGTGCACTAGAAAAGATGTTGGAGGTTTAGGGATGAGGAAAATATCCTAGATGAACAAAGCTTTGTTGGCCAAACAATGTTGGAACTTGATTAAGCATGAGAATAATGGTTGGTCACAAATTCTAAAAGCCAAGTACTTAATTAGGGGAAATAACTTCTTATCTGAGTAGTTTCTGCCTTATGGCTCAGCCCTCTAGAACAACTTAGCAAAAGCCAAAAATATTCTAAAAAAAGGGATTAAATGGAGCCTTGGTAATGGGGAAAATATTAGTTTCTAGGAAGATCCATGGCTTGAAGACTCTCCATTGTTGGATAATCCCTCCTTCACCCTTTTGGGACCTAGGCTTGCTCAGAGATGGGGGAATAGAGTTGTTGATTATATCGAAGAAGTGGGAGGCAAAAAGAAATGGATGGATCTTCAGACTTTTGAAGTGGCCCAGGGGGAAGAAGACAATTTAAACCTCTTATCCCTTAAATTGAGAAATCAAATTATAAGATAGGTCAACTGTGAAGACTCTCTAATCTGGCATGAAGAGGAAAAAGGTAATTTTTTTGTGAGGTCTACGTACCATATTGAGGTTGAGGAGAACTTTGTGTGGTTACCTGGTAAGCAAATATGGATTGGTTCTTCAAGATAAAATCCTTACAATTGAAAATTTGAAAAAAAGAGGACTGGTCCTCCCCAACCGATGTTACCTCTATGGTCAACATGAAGAAACTACCCAACACCTCTTCTTGAATTGCTCCTTTTCTCTTTTAGTCCTTAATTTTCTCTTAATTTATTTGGAAATTTGTTGGGTCCTTCCTAAGATGGTGATAGATATTTTTAATTAGTGGTCCTTTCCACCCTTTTTTAGCCCTAGATTGTGCACTCTTTGGAAATTAAGCCTCCCGCACTACCTATGGGGTGTTTGGAGGGAGAGGAACAATAGGAATTTAATAATTGCTCCAGAGACTTTCATTCTATGGGAATCAAGATTCTGGATTTCCTTATTGAGAACACCTCTTACCTCTCTTTCCCTTCTAGCAAAGAGAACTCTGTTGAAGCAAGACTAGCATTTAAGTTGAGCCTTCCTAGAATGGATCATGGAGCTAATCAGGCTGATCAAAGTAGATTGTAAACTAAATGGGCCCCACCACCCATGGGATGGGTAAAATTAAATTTTTATGGAGCCTCCAAACGAAATCCTGGGTTGGTAGGAGCTGGTGGGATCATTAGAGATAGTAAAGGTGAAATCATCATGGTTTACCTAAAAAAATGGTGTCATCTACCCTTTCTTTCGGCCAAGCCCCTTTTTCAGGTTGACCATTCTTGATCCTGTTGAGAAGGTCTATCATCGAGGGGGATTCCTTAAACTTAATTAACACCCTCAAAGGAACTAGTCCCACTAGTTGGAACATTAGCAACATGATGGATGAAGCTAGAAGAATTCTTAACTCCCTTGAAAGTGTTCAATGTAGACATATCTTTAGGGAAGGGAATAGGGCTACCAATTTTCTTACCAATATTGGTGTTCATCAAGAAAACTTGGCCATTTGGAGGAATTCCTTTCCCCGAGCTATTTTGTTGGCTAGAAGAGAGTCTGCTTTGAGTATTGAAGTTGCTTAAGCCTAATTTTTGTTCTCTTGGAAATTTTTTGAATTTCCTTTTTGGTGGTTCTTTCAAACTCTTATCTTAAGTTGGTTGTTACCTCTTGTCCATGTCACCCTGCTTCTCTCTTGTTTTTGGAAGTGGTTATCATTGCCTAGGGATGTCAAACCCAGTGAGTCTTATTTTCTTCTTAGTATTCTGGAGTTTGTCCTGGAGTCCTCCTCTGGCCTAACTGGTCTTCATGGTTTTTGGTGCCCTGGGATGAGGTGGCTCTTAGTCAAGTGCTTTGTTTTCAGTTGCACTCTTAGGAGGTGGTAAATTATGTACAAGCCTAATGGGTATGGATGCCTTGGCCCATTTGTTTCTTCTACCCTGTTCAGCTGAGAAGGACAACTCTACATGGAAGAATTGAGACCCACTGAAGACTCTTGAGTAGGTAGGCAAAGTTACTAATGATCTTCTTGGTTCTCTAACTAGATCGATCGAGTTGGCTTCTACTTATGCTAAAGAAGTCTCTTGGATGGTGAATCAATATATGGTTAAAAATGATAATTATGAGGATTGAATACCTTCTACTTTCTTGTGGGCTTAAGGGTTTCTAGCCCCTTTTTGAAGGATTTTTTGGTTGCTCTATGGTTGTAAGTGTTGGGACCACTCTTTGGGCTTGACCCTCTCTTTTCATTGGCTTGTTTGTTGGTTTTATTTTCACTCTATTATTTTTGCTGATTTAGCTTGCTTGTAATAAGGTTTAGGGATCCTTTCAAAACCCCTTCTTTTTCCATCTTATCAAAAGAACAAAGATACCAAAGATAATAATTGATAAAGGTCACGAAAAACCCAATTTTTTTTATATTTCTAATATGTTGAAAGTGTAATTTGACTTATAACCAAGGACAACATGGTATGGTGATATCTTGTATACGCATATGGGAAACCATTGTAGATATCTATTTAATTTAGTATATTATTTGATCATGTAATTCATATCAGCTATAGTTAATCTTATTATGATTAAACCCACCTTATAACTTGTAATTAACCTAAATCCCTCTTGTTACATCATATTAATGATATTTTAAAACCCCTGGCATAGGGTTTCTAACCTAGTAAACTAAAAAAAAATAAGGCTAGATTTTTTAATAACAAAACAACTGGAAAAATGAAAATACGAAAAAATGTATACATAACAATCAAAATAGAAGGGTAAGAACTATTGCAATCATAGTGAAACACAACCATGGAAAGTGCTCTGATACCACTTGTTATGAACCTTCTAATTAAAATATGCACATTCACATAAATATTGCAATAAAAATAGTAATTAATGAAAGACTAGAATATTGCAATATGAAATATAAATGCAACAATATATATATGAATTTCATGAATCACAATACAAAATCATGGTCCTCTTCAAGGGAAACATCCTTCAATATACAAAAAGATACAGTAATGTATACCCCCTTTCTTTTAAATATACATTTCATACAACTTTAACCTAACACTCAAGAGTTGGCTTACATGCAAATGCCACTTGAGCTAGAATATTTTAACAAAAAAATAGTTGCATTATTTATAATGATTACAAAATTTATTATAATAGGGTCCCTCCATTTGAAATGGGTTCACTACATAATAATGTTAGCATGGGGTCTTAACATTTTACCTTGTACTTGCTACACAATTCTTTGGATTTTGATATATATTGCAAATTGTTCCCCAAGACATTGAGACATGGATCACCTAGAGAAAATATTAATGCAGTGACATTGGAAAATAAACTATTTTGGGTTACCAAACTATTACTTTGAGCCTATGTGTGCCTTGTTGGTTTATACCTATGTGCACCTTGTTAGTCTGTGCCTGTGTGTGCCTTGTGAGTGATTAGTTTTTGCTATTTTAGAACAAAACAAAGGACATGTAAGACTTTTTTGAGCAATGTATCTTTTCTTTTTTTGATGATTTTTCTTTGTAGCCTTGGTACCTCACTTTTTATTGCCAATGCTAGTTTGAATGCCTTGATAACTTTTTCCATTTGAATTTAGCTAATCTTTGATAGGATTTCTTATCTTGATATGGCTACTACCTCTACTAAGGTATTTTAGCATTATTTTTATCCTAATATCCTTCTTAAAAAGAGTGATATTTTGGAATATTTCATAGGAATACTTCATGGAGAGAATGGTTACCTCTTTCTCTTGATGTTAAACCTTACTTGGTCTTTGGCAGGGTTCTTTGACATGAAATCACTTTTAAACAAAGTGCTTTTATAGCCTCTTTGGATTGAATCAAAGGGGATGGATCAAAAGGAGAGTTTTCTCTTCCTTAAATCTACTTTGATACTACTAATTATTAGATTCTTAGATTATTTACATCATGAAGTAATGGATATTTAAATACATGGATGCCCAATTTTAGCATAACAAACCTTAACTAATCCTACAACTACCCTTGATCTCTAATAGACCTTACATACCATGTGTTGAGTGGTTTTACTCAAATTACATTTACATTATCTATGATGTAGTAATTATTAATAGATTCACCAAATTCATGAGGAGGATATTATGATGTGCTTACTAATTTACTTTGCACAAAAAAACCACATTATGGTATAGAGGATTTCCTAATACTTCTCTTACAAGTTAGGTATCAATTGTGTAACCATTCATGTGTATATTTGGTAGTATGGCCAATGGTTATTCTATTTTATATAATTGAATGTAGTGTAAAGTAATCCTTAGGAAAATATACATGATTATAATTCTATATTCTTCAGGATGTTAAAATTAACTCTATAAAATGTTAGGCCAAATGAAGAACAAGCATTGCCATATTATATCAAAGGTATATAATTTGATTTGGATTTGATGGTTTTTAATGCTAACCTTTAGCAACAACATTCAAATAAGAAACTCATGTGGAGGATGTTTTTATTAGGTTAGAAAAATTATTACCTACACCACCTATGAATGACACTACCCATTTTAACAAAAAATACTCAAATCCCTAGATCTATGCCTTTCCATCTTGAATATTTAACCAACTAGTAACTCAATACATTATTTGTATATAATTACACACCTTGGTAAAAATACATCATCAAATATTACCTTTCATCCACAATTTTCAACCTTTCTTGCTCTGGCAAAATCCAATGTATGATTCCTCTACCAAAGTTAAGATTAGGAAAATGTTGGAGGTACTAATAACTATGATAAAATAGAATAACACTAAAAGAAGATAATGGAAATAGACAAAAAAATGGAAACATTGAAAGACCTCCTATCTCATTAAGGACCAAGTGCCTCAACAAGATGCCAATTATGATGCTAGCAAAGTTCAAAATAACATGGTATATGCAAATTTTAAAATCAATACACTATGGTGTTTTCCATGTAATATAGGGTCATTGTATAATAATCATTAGATCTTTCTAGATGAACCAATACTACTAGTAATTTTAGGTTCAATAGGCTATAACCTATAGTAAATCAATCCATATACCAATATCCCCAACCATAATGGTTAGCCCTTGTCTTTTCAAACATCAATAATACAATAGTTTCCAATATCAGTGTTTATAAAACTAAAGAAGATACCACATTGGAGGATCATGATATATGTGCCAATCAATAAGGATTTACAATTAGAGAGAAGAGGAAGAGATATGAGGAACAAATCTTGATCCAAAAACAAGCTAAAATAAATAGACTCTGCTATGTTGAGGAGAGGGAGACCACCATTGCAACTAAAAGATAAGGGGTAAGTGGTTGTACAACAAGAAAAATAGAAGGAAAATACTAAAAATACCACTCAAGTAGATTCACAAACAAGGATAAACAAATGTATAGGAGGAAAGAGCTTGAAATAAAAAAGAGAAAAATAGAAGAAATTGATGTTTGTAGGAAATAGGAGTGAGAAGGAGAGATATGAATTTCAAAAGGAGGTAGAGTGACATTTGAAATACCCTTTCCTCACTAGTGAAGGACATACAATAACTACTAGATAATATAGAAATTTTACCATGCACAATGAGAGTAGATCATTTATATTCACATTTAACATAACTAAATAAATAAAGTAGATGCCTACCACAATAAGTATGCTAGAGGTGTTATCATTTTCTAGTTAGCAAGATCTCCTTCAAGAATATTTAAAAGAACAAGAAAGAATTTATACCAAGAATAAACAATCAAAACTTGTCAAAACTAGCATAGTTGAGAAATAGAACCTAATAGTAAAGCATCAATTAGACATCTAGATGACTATAATAAACATATTTAATGCTCCTAATCCTAAAATATTGAAATCAATGTCATTCTATATAATTTTGAAAAATGAAAATCAGCTACCGAGGGGTTGCATTGATGAGGATCCATTTAGGCATAGACATTATTATATTGCACCTATGTATATTATTTTTAGCTAAAACTTCACGCTAGATTATGTGTTATAGGATGAGTTGGTTGAGTTATAGTTAGCAATATTTAAGCTAACTGAATGTTAATATATAAGCTACCTATGCCTGAGTTAGTTTGGTTGTTATCAACAAAAATTTGCTTCCATTGCATATCTATTTGTAATATATTTTGTGCTTATTTAAGCACTTAGAAATAATAAAAAAGGTGATTAGAATTTGATGATCCTACATTATTGGTATAAAAATAGTAGATTATGCTCTTGTTTGGTTATGGCACCATGCAACCTATCCAAGATATCTCTTTTGAAGATATCTCCCAACAAGTCAAAATGATTTTTTATAAACTCTAATTTATTCGAGTTGCCATGCTTCCAAAAGAAAAGGTAACAAAAGAACAAGCATCTATTGAAGTAGAAAATATTCCTGCTAAAATGGAAAAATTTGAAGCAACAAATGGAATCAAACTAGGGTATATGGGTGAAAATCCCATCATATTTCCACTATATGATGTTTCTCTTAAAACAAAAGAATCTACCAATGTTTTTGATGAACACTCAAAAATTGTTAAAGCTAAAGACTCAAAAGAAGAAGATATTGCTACAATTTTCTATACTAAAAATATTTTATTTATTCAATATGAAAAATTCAAAAATTTATCCAATGATAAATATCTGGAAGATACTTATGTGATTTGTGTATAATCATAGTCCTTCTGATATAGCCCACAACCTCTTGTAGCACTACTTCTTATAGAAACTATCATGGCCTTATGTGAGATCATTGCAGTTGATCTATCTTTTGTTTATCTTTGGCCTCAATAAAAACATTCTAGCATGTCCACACCATTCATATGCTTTGAACATGCCATAGTTCCATTGCAGCATCATCTTAGCAATGGGTTTTCATCACTACCTTATGTCTGTCCATCGTGAAAATGCACCAGTGTACCCCTTGTTGATTAAATTCCTATACATAGCTCCTTGGATGCCATCACAACCTCCATTGCTTATTGGTTCCAATCAACAGTGAGAAATTTTGGTTTTGTTGGAAGATGACATAAATTTTCCTTTTTTTGCTCCATCGAATATTGTTGTGCATGCGAGGATATCACCAAAAAAAAAGAGGGCTTAGCCTTACCTTTGGCATACACATGACATGCCAACATGCCTAATGCACGCTATGCATGTAGTCTAGAATGCATATTACATGCACGCTTAAGATGAGTGTAGCATGTGAGCACATCGAGTGTGTGTCCAATGCACGTCATGCACACACCCAGTGCATGCTTACACACATGACCACACAGTTGTGTGGTAGGCAACGTATGCCAAACTACACATGCCCACATGTAACTAGCCTGCACATGATCAGTGCATACCTCTACTCGCTTAGAAAGCTTATGCGTGCCACATGCACGAAGGCTGCATATCATCAACAGGTATTGATCGTGTGTCTGCACACCATATCCTTGGAGAAAATTTTAAATTTAAATTATATTTAAAAAATACTTTGATCTATTGATTTATTTAGTCAATTAAATCAAGTTAATTTATTAATTTAATTATTTTTCACCTTATAATTAATTAATTTAGCTTGTATCAGTGGAATTGAGGGGAAATAAGGACCCTCAAATTCCTCTTCCTTGAATGAAATAGATCCAAACATCAGTTTAGACTTAGGTAATTTTTCATTAATGCTTCACAAATAAATCACTTTGAATTTGCTTGCACATTTTGTTTTGCCTATGGTCAGGAAGGTTCTGTGTCCCCAGAAATCCATAGGTATCCCATACGATCTTTGAAAGCAATAATAGGTCTAAGGGAAGGAGGATTTGGGGGAGGTATCAGTAAATATATGGAGGATAGAAGTCTTATTGGTAGGAGGGGAAAAATATTTTTTACTTCATTGGCTAAGAATAAAAGCCTTTGTGAATTTCAACAAGGTAAGAAATCATCCTTAAAAGGGATCCTTAGAGCAGTGATGATCTCGGACACATTTAATCAATGAAAGTACTCTCCTTTAATATCTGAGGTATGGGCAAGGTACTCTATGTAGGTTGGTAGAAATTCATAATCCAGATATTTTGCTGATTCAAGAAACAAAAGGGCTAGATATGAAAATGATGGAGGATCTCATTAACTTGCTTAAATGATGGGATTGTTTAGCCCTTGATGTTGTAGGGGCCTCAATAGGAGTGGTCACAGGGTGGGAGGCAAATCAGTTTAGGCTAATCAAATTTGCATTACTTAACTTAGGAGTAGGGACTAAATTATTTTCAGTGGAGCTTGGGTAAATAGTGACAATGGTGAACATTTAATGCCCCTATTAAGATAGTATGCAATATTTGGATAATATTATGGATTAAAATTTTTTAGAAGCTAATAAATAAATTTTAGGAGGTTATTTAAACTTAACTATTTCTAGGAGTGAACTGTGGGGTATTATTGGTAGAACTGATTCATTGGCTAATTACTTCATCCTAAACTTTGAATCTAAGGGGTTGGTAGACCTGGCACCTATAAAATCTATTTCAAATTGGAAAAACATGATGATAGGAGTTGAGACTAAATAGATTCTTAGTAGTAGAGAGTTTGGTAAATGGCACTTACAAATTGAAGTCTTGGATTGAATTCAAAGGAGACTCTGATCACTCTCTGTCATGCTTATTATAACAAAAGAGGATAAAAAACTTTTTGTCCTTTTAAATTTAATTTTGAGTGGCTAAAATATGATAACTTTACAACTCTAGTCAAATCAAAATAGGTGAAGTTTGATCCTAGTATGAGATAATCTGCTAGTATTTAATTCTCAACAATTCTAAAAGGGTTAAGGCAATAGTGGTTCAATGGGCTTGAAAAAGAAACTAATGGATGAGCAAAAACCGAGGGAGATTGAGGTGCTTGCATTGTTTTAAATAGGTGACTTAAAAAAATTGGATGAGGAAATAAGACGTAAGTATAAAATTTTGGAACAAGAAAAGAGAATATTGTTGGTAGTGAGAGAAGCATAATGGAGGCTCAAAATTAGAGCACTCTAGATTGCAAGTGAGGATGAGAATACTAAATTTTTTCATAGCTTCACAAATCATAGAAAACAATAAAATACAATTTGGGAGCTACAAGAATAAGATGGAAATAAAGTATCCTCCTTTAAAGGAATAACAAACATAAGAGTAAGGCATTTTGGTCAACTATACATGGATCCTGGTCAAGCTAATATATCTAAAATAGTCATAATAGCTTTTATCTTTTCCAAATTTATAGACGAGGAAGGAAATGGTGAGTTGATTAAGTCTCAAATTAGGAGATCGAAGTTGTTTTAACCTCTTAAAAATATAAGAGTCTAAGACCTAACGCGTGGAATAGGGAATTATTTCTTGGACTCTATGATATTTTGGAGTCTGACTACTCAAGGTTGTGGGGGAGTCTAGGCAAATAGGAAGGGTAAATATAGTCTTAAAATCTATCTTCATTTTTCTTATTAAAAAAAAACAATCCTTCTTCCTTTGATGGTTTTAGGCGCATTTCTTTGTGTAACTATGTGTAAAAAATCATAGCAAAATTAATTGCATCAAGAATTAAAAGGTTCCTCCATGCTTCTATATTTATTGAGCAATTCAATTTCTTGCATGGTAGACATATTTATGAAGCAACTGGTGCTACTCAAAAAAGTCTTCATATCATAAAATCAAAGAAATTATCATCAATGGTGATGAAGTTATATCTCTCCAAGGATTTTGATAGAGTAAACTAGCTATATTTAATAATAATACTTATATTGGATTATGTGTGTGTATATGGTGAACTAGATTATGGGATGTCTTTGTTCTATTTATTTTGTAGTTTTGGTTAATTGATCAGCCTCTCAGTTCTTTAAATCTTCTTGGAAGATAATACAAGGTTACCCCTTGCCACCATTATTATTTCTTTTGGTAGCTTAGGGATTAAGTAGGTGTATTTTATAATCCAAAATGGGAGGAGCAATAACAGAAATTAGAATAGGTAGAATAATGGAAGTCACCCATCTATATTTTGTAGATGATGTTCTCTCTTTTACAGATGGAATAGTACGATCTATAGATAAGTTAAAACAATCTTTAGATATTTTTTATCTGGCAACAAGTATGCATATTAATGCATAGAATTCAAGCATCTCTTTTAACCTTGTGGATCAAGATCATACCATATTAATAGGTCAAATTTTCCCCTTTAATAGATTTTATCTTTAAGAGGGGTTTAAATATATGGGATTCTTTTCAAAACCCAATGGTTACACTAAACAAGACTGGAATTGGTTGATAAAGAAGGTGGAAGGAAAAATTAATATATGATGTAACAAATGGTTGTATTTGGGGGAGATTAAATTTGGTCAAGTCTATGTTGGAGGTAATACCAATATATTGGTAATATTTGGCTCATATACCAAAAGGAGTTTTGGATAAAATTAGATAGTTAAGCTATAGATTTTTATGGATAGGGAAAAGGAAGGTATTCCCTTGGTTAAATAAAAATAATTAGCCAATACCAAGGACTATAGAGGTTGGAAACTTAGGAGCATATTCCTATTTAGCAAGGCTCTAGCAATAAAGTGTGTTTGTAAGATAATATCAAAGGTTGGCTTATGGAATAAGATTATACATGAAAGAGAGTTAGAGCCACTCATAGTTGAGGAGTGGATAAGGGCCCTAATGAAGCAAGCCTATAATGTTTCAATATATTGAAAGATAAATGATTTAGGCATTTTATATTGTATATGATTGGCTAGCTTGGAAAATAGGAGGTGGTTCAAATATAATACTAGGCTTAGGTCCTTGGATTGATTGTGGTGATATGCACACACTGGCGAATAATGTAATTCAAACCCTAAGAGCTCAAGGTATTAGAAATCTCATCCAAGCAACTAACCCATAATATTTATACTATCTGAAGTCTAGGATGGAAGGAAGCAATAATGTTAGGGCTTTAGTATTAGGAGGCACACCATTGGGAAGAATATATGAGAAGACTTAAAACTAGATATATCAAGTTGTGAGAGGAAACTGATCAATTGGTTTGGACAAATAATGGAGCTATAAGGGAGTACACTCCAAATTTGGGGTATAAGAATATGTTGGAATATAGCAATGAAGATCTACCATGGTGGTGGAAGACTCTTTGGAAGCAAAAAGCCCTATTGAAGATAAGATTGTTCCTATGGCTTATCATAAAAAATAAGGTTCTAACATGAGAGGTGTTACTAAAGAAGAATTGGAATGGTTCAAGAAGGTTTCATTTATGTAAGTTAGACAAGCTTACTTCTTTACTAGACAAGTTTGGAGAGAGGTTATACCACAATTAAATTTTGTTCTAGGATGACAAAAAGATTTCTTAGGAGAGTGCTTAAAATATTGGTTTAAAAATAGGTCATACAAAGGTTTTATAGCTCCCTCATTGTTTATGTCTTGGAAAGTATGGTTATCTGGAACGCAAGAATTTTTCAAAATCAGTAGTCTACTTAGCATGTCTCCACCAAATCATCAAAAGTTTCAAAAACTGTAAGGTTTCGACAACAACGAAGGTAAATAAACAAATCATCCTTCTAAAAATTGATAAATCAAGGGCTTGGGGATTTTTTGATGGGGCTATACAAGAAGCCCTTGGATTTTGTGGAGCAAGACGATTACTATATATTTTTCACTCTCATTATTTTAAATTCAAAATCTAGACTAGGAGAAGGTTTTAATAATTATACTAAAATTGTAAAACTCAAATTGTTGATTCAATTGATAAAATAAAAATGGATACAAAAAAAGAATACAAAAAATCCAAATTTACGAACTCACAACTGGTAATCAACTAGATGCTTGGTGTTTTTAGGATGGAAAACATGATCGTACAACCCATATTATCTCAAATAAAAAGAAGTTGTGGATCAAAGTAAAGCTTTTACTTTTTGGTATATTTATAGAGAACTAAATAGAGAAGCAGATGAACTTTCAAAATATGTGTTTCAAATTGAATCAATTACATGCTTAATACAAGAATTCCATGAAGGCAATGCACTGGTCTATATCTTTATTTGAAAGCATTAATTTACTATTAAAACAAATTTTTCAATAAACTAAAAATTCAATGATTTAAATGATAATGTTGACAAGTTGAGGTGTCTAAGGATAAAACTTAGCTTGATAGAAATAGCTAGTTATAATGTATAAGTGACATGATTGAAAAAATATCAAATAAACATCTCAAGAATGTAATTTCATAAATGAAATTTACAAACAAAAACAAAAAACCGATAACATTTAACATTGAGATGGATAAAAACATTTATATTAAGGGATGGTGTTTTTTTTTTTCGAATTTACATGGTGGAATTGGTATCCGGCACGAATCTGGGCAGGATGTCCAACTTTTTATGGCCGCCACAATATTCTGTGTTGTCCGCTTCGGAAGCCGACACACAGATCTTCATGCAGACCGCCCCTATAACCACCATGCCATAATAATTTTAAACCTTTTATGCCGCTGAAAGCACTAGAAAAGAGACAAGCGTTCAGTATGACGAGGCTCGAGAATTGAACCTTGGACCTCCGCACCCCTTATGGGGTTTGGATGAACTAATTGGTATACACCTCGGACCTATTAAGGGATGGTGTTAAAATGAAAAAAAACCATAATTTCATTTCTAATAAGAAAAAATGGACATAATTATTTGAATATCTATTTTATTACCATAGTATAGTGCATGCTAGTTTTTTTTTTAACATACTAATTTTTTTAAGTAATACTTCTTATACACATTCACTATAGAGATTGAACCCGAATCACAACAACATCCAACATAAGTATAGACAAAATTATTATTACATCACCCTAATGTGTTAAATACGAATGCATGTCTAAGATGGACAAGTACAGTAGTAGAGTTCAGTCCGTGACAAATATTTTCCTCATATGGGAGGCGAATTCCAAAACTTTATCGGGCGGGGAAGTATTTTCTTAACGCTGTACCTCTCCATGCATTTCTTAATCCAGGCATGAAGTCATGGGGAGCGAGTGTCGAATGGTATGGTGAAGTCGACGATGATCTCGTAAGTGTGGAACCAGCAGGTATAGGGAATGAAGGTGATATCCGTGAACCCAAATTCCTCCCCTCCGAAATAAGGGCCTCCACCCGACATGTCTTTCAACGCTCCTTCCAGCAACTCCAGGTATTCCAACATATCACGTTTCGCCTCCTCCTGAGCCTCCCCCTTGCTCTTCAAAATGCGAAACCCTGCATCGTAGAACTGAACATAAAAAAACAATTAAAATCTAAGCACATTGGATTTAAATAGGTGGGAGATATGAGATTTATTATGTATAAAGTTTAATTTACCTTCTTGTCCACAAAATATGCCCAAAATTGCTCAAGGGCCCAAGCATATTGGTTGGAGGACATAAATGGTTTGGAGGGCCATGCCTCATCGATGTACTGGACAATGATGAGCGACTCGCAAACGGGCTTGCCATTGTGGATGAGAACTGGTATTTTCTTGTAGAATAGATTCATTTGCAGGAGAAGCTCGCTCTTCTTGTGCAGTACATCGATATACGCGCAGTCCAAACATTCTCGCCCATGTGTTGAGCACCTTAACTTCCTCTTACTCGGACATCTCCAACAACAACTACTCTGTACTTCACATTTCACCCAGGGTCAGTAGACTATAAATAAGCTCAGAGGATCTGAACTATTCGCTAGCTTTGGTACTTTGTCAATTTCCACAGGGTTCCATGGTGGAGGATCTGGACCGTTCACAAGCTTTTGTACTTTGTAGGTTTACAGAGGGTTCTGCTAGGTGGTACATCGATAACTTAGATGGCCTATAGCTTGCACGAAGTCAGAATTATTTGAATGGTTTAACTATTATACTTTGATAATTGAATTTGGATATATAAACATATTATAAATAAAAAGGACAATTTCAACAGGTAGGGGAAGTGGGGAGGCCTCCCGCCCTGAGTGGGAGGAACCTGTTTCAAATTTCTTGTTTTCCCCCTCCTAAATTTTGTTGCGCTTCCTGATTTATTACGAGATGATTTTCGAGCCTTTCAGGTGGTGTTTCCCATTTTGACAAAACTACTAGAGTTTGATTGGATTGTCCTTGTGTTCATTGTGGCATTTGCTGGTGGTCAGTTTTAGGTGGTTCAAACCAGGAGTTTGAGTTTCAAAAACTTTCCCCATGGTCCTTTTGACCTTGGGGAGCCTGTGCTTTCTTGCTTACCACCAGTTTGTTTCCTTTCTTTATTCTTGGGTTCAGCATCTAAAGGGGTTTCCAATTTGGTTGGTCTTGATGTCTTAGCTTAGGGTTTGCTCCCTGCACCTTTCTTAGCCTTGGGATGGGGCCATAGTTTTTTCTTTTGTAGTTGAGTGGATCTCGGTTGTGGCTGGTGTGGGCCTCTAAAGTTGGGTTTGGTGTCTATCTTGGGTTTTTTGTGGTTCCTCTCCCTGCTGCATCTTTTTGGCCTTTGTGATGGGACCCTGTGATTATCGTGCTGCTGCGGGCTTTGAGGTCCATAGATTTCTAGTGGATGGACAGTTGGTGGGGTTGCCATGGTGGTTTGATGTTCAGGGTTCTCTTGCTTGCTGTAGTGATCTTCATCTTCTTTGCAGCGAGACCTCTATTCTTGAAGAGATCTTTCCTTGCTACTTGTCCTTTTTTCAGGCTGGTCTCGTGCCTTCTTGGACGAGTGTTTTTCTTGGTTGTCCCATTCCTTCTTGGACAAATTATTTTATTCCAAGATTGTCCCGGGCCTTCTTGGATGGGTTGCTCATTTTTAGGGTTTCCTCATTCCTTTTTGAATGGGTTTGTCTTCTTTTGGCTTCCTCGTGCCTTCCTAGACAGGTTCTTCAATCACTGGCTATTCCCGTGCCTTCTTGGATGAACTTCTCCCTTTGTTATTGGTTCTAGTTTTTCCCAAGCAGTTTTCTAGGATCCGATTTCATCTCGAGTTGTTTTCTTTTGAGCGGGATGGCATTTTCAAATCGTTCTAGCTGGTGTCCTTTTCCTAGGCGCTTTTAGATGGGGTGTTGTTTTTAAATTTTCAAATGTTATGCTTGTTGTCAGGCTTTCCTGTTCTGAACAGACATTTTCTCCTTTTGTTGTCTTGGGCTACCACAAGCCAGGTTTTCTAAGTTTTTTCTACTTGTCTCGACATCCCTTTAGTCAGGTTTTTAGTCTTGGTATTTTTCTCTGTCCTGGGCTCCCATAAGCCAGTCTTCCTTACTTGTGTTGCGCAAGATGGTCTCGATGTTCGATTTGTGAGATTGTCCTCTCCAGGATCTTTTGTGGAGGCCCTCTTTCTAACGCACTTAAGGTTTTGGGGTCCTTTCAAAACCTAATTATCAATCAAAAAAATATTATAAATAAAATATTTTATATTTTATTTTATATTTTATTTGGTTATTGTGAGAAACTTCTATAACCGACACATAGGGTTGAGCAATCTCCTCCCAACCATGACCCCTTATAAATTTTATAATAGAGATTTTAACACGAACCCACCCCTCACACACTCGTCGACTCCGCGGTTTAAACCTTGTCCTCCCGAAGAAGAGCCAAAGCCCGTACCATTGAACTACAATAAAATAATATTTTTTATAAAATTATATATATAAACCATGTGTTTTCTTCTTAACGATATTGTCAAGGACGATTAATAGGATGGCACATTTGACCACAACCATGTGATCACCCTGATGGGTAGTACTAACTCTTGCGTATCATTTCAACAATGGCCATGTGATCACCCTGACGGGTAGTACTAAGTCTTGCGTATCATTTTAGCAATGGCAGGTTGCGGCCAACATTTGTTTACTTTGGTGGCATTGAAGCCAAATTGTTTAAGGCCACTAATTATAAGATCTTCGATTTTGGGTGGTTTGACCGTGAAAACGCCTAAGTTGACGTATGCCATGACATAATACTTACGTCTGCTATTATGATTGTAGCGCTCCATTATCCAACTAAGTAAACTAGATAGAAATTAATCAAGTATAGAGGATAACTTAAAAAAGGAAATAATTTTGTAACATGTTAAATTTTTAAGTTTATATGAATAACAATTTGTTCAATAGTGATATTATAATTTGTTTTAAGTTATTTATAATATATTTATTAGAAGAGATGTTTTTAAAAATATTAAACTAATTATTTAATTTATAGAATAATAATGAACTAAAAGGTTGGTATGAATGATAAATTTTTTTTTTTTTAACTAAAGTTTGATTAATCAAATTTTAATACAATAATGCAGTTTTAAACTCATTAAAACCATCAAATATTATAAGCAAAAGGCTAAAATGTATCATAAATAAGTTTGATTATTTTACATTAAAAGTTTTGTCTCAAAAGCATTTACATTATAGCCCTTATGATATACAAACAAACATTATTGTTCAAATTTTCAAACTTCACCGTTTAGCACCAAGATGCTTGCTTACACGACATGACGCTACTACTGTACCAAAAGCTTGAACTTATGGTGAGGGTGCATCTCATAAAGGTCAAAGTTCGGAAAACAAGGTTGGAAATCCGTACGTCAATAGTTTAGTCCCCAAGGCAAGAGGTCCATCCGCTATGTAAAGTGGACATAGTCGAAACTCGTGGAGAGTAAATGTTGGCAACGAGAATCAAATTTTGTCCCACTAGACATGCCATTCTATTGACATGACATAGTGCTACCACTGCACCAAAATATCGAACTTATAATGAGGGTGCATCTCATGAAGGTCAAAGTCCAGTTGAGGGTGGAGGGTGGGCTACCACTGCACCAAAATATCGAACTTATAATGAGGGTGAATATTATGAAGGTCAAAGTCCATTTGAGGGTCCCACATATCAAAAATAATCAACTAGCTTTTTGAGAGCATGTGTTTTTACATTAGTGCCAAACAAATGATAACCACATACCAATTTTATTTCCAAAATTTTTGTCAAAGTAAAAATAAAGTGATATTGACTACTTGCCAACCCAATACTTTGTAATCCTCTCCAATTTTCAATAGACAAAATCAAAGCCAACTCAACATCTCAATTGGAAAATCTATCACATTTCATCCCCAACATGCCAAATTCTTTTACTTTTTGCTTTCGAACTCATAAAGTAGTCATTCTTCAACAAAAATAACTTTTTAAAGTTCAAACATGTAACTCTTATATCCTCTTCATACTCAAAAATCTATAAATTAGCCCATTGGGATACTAAAAAACATTTTTAAAAATATGCTTCATGATAGTAAAGCCTCGTTAAATTATTTTTTGAATTTATATACAAAGTTTTCACCTAGAAGCATTGTAAGACCTTCTTCACTAGCAATTTTATCAACTTATAATTGTCAGGTGCACTTTGTTTACATAAGTGTTTTAGCATATGCATATCTATATTTTTTTACAATATATCATGTCATCACTTGTTTTTTAGGATTGGTTTATTTTCTTAGTTAAATTGTAGTGTTTGTTATTTTTTCATTGGTTTATTTTTTCAATGGGTTTACACAGGTTTTTATGAGGGGGCCTAGTCCCCTTATAGTGAGTGGAGATTGCAATATTTATTATTGCATGGTAGTCTAGCTTATTTAATATCATCATTACCTTTATTTATTATTATTTGTGTAGTGTTTATTATAGGATCCAACCTAAAAATACAATATTGTGGGTTTTATAGTTTGAAGCATCGGACTACAACTTTTCTATCTATGCTAATGTTAGCGTCATGATGTGGACATAAGGGTTGCAATATATCAAACAATTATTTAAACAAAAGATAGAAAAACATATGTTCTCTAATTCCAAGGTATATTATTTATTTGAACAAGAGCTCTAATGTAGAACAAGAGGTCTGACCAAGGTAATTTATAGTAAAAAAACTCATTAAATCAAATCCTTTCATTTATGTTTGCATTGCATAAGGTTAAAAAGCATATAGCTTGGAACTTGTTTGTGCACATCTCTTTTTATCCATTTTATTATAAATTAAAAATGAATTATCTTATTTTTATCAACTATTAAAAACCTCTCTTTTCATTAACAATTATCATTCACTAATATGCAAAAACATACAAACATGCATCTGCAAATAAAGTCCACATAATAAAATAAAGATTGATAATACGCTTGAGGTAGGGCAACACCATACAATACTCTTATTGGAAGGAAGCCATTCCACAAGATCTCCAAATCCAAAAGCCAAGACTTATACAAGAATACTTGATATGATTCCTATTCCCACCCTTGCCTTTATAATGCCCACAAACATATTTCCTAACACCATTCCTTGACAATTTTTTTTTGGTGGATAATAAGGGGTTATACTTGGGTTCCCCACCCTTGAAAAATTACAACTCTCTTATTTAAAGTTGAGAATTTATAATTAAATATACTTCTCATCTCAATTGAGATGTTATAGCTAAAAATCTGTATCATATTACATAAAATTTCTGAATTCTTGATTTTCATTTTCTGGATCTTTTCAATTTTCTCTATGAATACAATTATTCTATAATTTAGCATCTTTCTTGACATTTTCATATAGCAGCCTTCACAATGCCAAAATTTCACCTCTACCATCTATGCCTTGCATCTTAGTAGAGTAATATTTCCAAAATATCGCACTATCATAGTCCGCTTTACCAAATTTGGACTGCTAGTTTCCTTTCGGAAACACAAGTGCAACCACAAAAATTATAATAAATAGTCTAAATGAAAACACATTATTGTTACAAAATAAAGTAGATATTACCAATGGAAAACATTAAATTAAATCTTAATAATTAATTGAATCAGACAATCAACATTTTCTTATCAACTTCAACTAAACTTACTACTTCCTCTAACCATAGAAAGGAGAATTTAACTTCATGATCTTCAATCAAAACCACTCTATTGGCTAGCTTATCTGCACATTTATTTCCTTCCCTTAATATATGTGTAAACATGATTTCTTTAAACTCTTTAGCAAGATCTTGAATTTCCATAATTATTTCTTGTATGTTCCATGGAGCCTTTACTTTCCTCTAAATTGCATTTATTACTATAAGAGAATCACCTTCCATCCATACTCTATTCCACTTCATTTGTTTAAATATTTTAAACCCTTCTAAATATGCCCAAGGTTCAACTTCATTATTAGTCTTAAATCCACTATTGAAAGCATAATGAGACAAAATATCTCCTCTATTATTTCTAATTATTCCTCCTCCCTCTACTGGTCCTGGATTTCCTTTAGATGCTCTATTGAAATTCAATTTAACCCACTCCACATCTGGTGGTTTCCACTTTATATTTTTTGTCTTCTTTTTGCTTCTCTTGTACCCAACATCATAATTCCATTTAATGAATTGAATCCATATATCAAGGCTTTCTACTTATAGATTAGGGACTTGGTGAGTTGATAGGGTTGGTTTAGACTCCTCTATGGCTAAACATATCTTCTTTTTCATTACCTCTAAACTATTTTCCTTTCCTTTAAATATTCTTCTATTTATTTCTAGCCATATAGTCCAAAGTATTGTATTTTTGATATATTCCATATTATCTATAAAGCCTCATTTTTTTAAGTGCTCTAGCATTGCTTTAACCAATATTCAATTCTGTTATTCATCACCATGCATATACCAAACATATTAAGAATCCATTGTCATATATTCTAGACTATTCAACAATGTCCTAAGAGATGGTCTATACTCTCTTCCTTTTTACAAAAAACACATTGAGAGGGGCCATGAAAACCCCTTTTCATAAGGTTATCCCAAGATAAAATTCTTCTATGACCTACTAGCCAAATAAACATTTTGACTTTATGAATTCTTGGGCTATCCCAAATATATCTTCATATTCTAGTGACATTATTATTTTATTGGTGTTGTACATTATATCCACTTTTTGTTGTGTATTATCTTGAGCTATTCAACTCCCAAATAAATTTATCCTTTGTTCCCCTCAAAATAATTATAGTTGTTATCTTTCTACTCAATTTCCTACTAGCATTAATATCTTGTATACTTGTAAAAAATCTTCTTTCCAATTGTATGTTCCTTCTTGATCCTTGTACAAAATATTTGAAACCCTATCACCATATTTATCTTGAAGCAATCCCATCCAAGGTTTAAAAATTGGATATAAATTGAGTGGTTTTTTATCACACCAAGTATCCATCCAGATGGAATTTTTTTCTCCAATTCCTACCACCCATCTTAAAAATTTAATCATAAGATCAATATATTTTTTTAAACCATTCCAAAGAGCGGAACTATTTGGTAGAGAAAATGCAGTAAAAATTAAACTTGGATCATTGAGATAAATATACTTAGAAGAATTCTTGCCCATTGTATTTGACTCTCTTTGTACAATATCCAGATTACTTTTCCCCTAAGAGCTAAGTTTTCATTTGCAAGAACTCTTAAACCAAGACCTCCCCTAGTTTTATCATCACACAACTTGCTCCATTTCACCAAAGAAATTTTATTTTTATCATGTACACCTGACCACAAAAAGGATTGCATAACATAGATTAAACTTCTTCCAATTTATTTTGGCATAGAATACAATGACATATAATATGTTGGAATGGCTTGTAAGACTTTCTTAATTAACTACACTCTTCCTGCTAACGATAACCATCTACCTTTCCAAACTGGAAGTTTATTCTGAACTTTACTAATAACTGGACTCCATAAATATATCCTCATTCTCCCCTCAAATAAAGACATCCCTATATAAGTTATTGGTATATTTTTCTCCTCCATTTGAAGCAACCTATAAATTCTTACTTTGATATTAGCAGGAGTCTTAAGAAAGTATAATTTGGATTTAGTGTGAGCAAAAAAATATCAACACCAGAATAACAATAACAGATGAAACACAAGCAATATACATAATGAAATAATGGTATTATATTGATTTAAGGAGCCTGGATATCCACTATTACAACATTGATATACCCCAAATCCTGGGGGTTACATAATATTACTTGTTTTGATACAATTATTACACAAAGGGGATAAAATACTTGATCAACTAAATACAATATCTTTATATATTCTTCACTCCAAACAAGAGGTTGAGTGGGCTTCATATATCCTCTACAAGGCCACTCCAATCACAACAACTATCAAAGAAATTGTTACCTATATCGGTATACACACAAGCCACAATAAAGAGTCAGTAACACCTGTGGGGCCTCGACAGTGTGAAGCCCTCTAAAATACAAAAGTGTAACCTACAAATCCTAGTTGAAATACTTGTAAAATGTAGATCAGAATACAAGAAAACGTAATTTGAATTATAAAATCAAATGCCTTGTCAAAATACCTTATTTACAATATTTGCATCAAAGAGCTCGAATTGTGAATACGAGAAAGCTCGAAAGCATTTGGGCGTTGGTTGGATGTCCTCTCAAATTTGGTGGATGCCCTACAACATTCAAGAGATACTCTACAACATTTAGGAGATGACCTGAGGCATCTGTAGACTATAGCAAATGTTTAGTATAGTTTAGATCTAGTTTGCAGGTGCTATAGCAGATGAACAATGATAGCAGTGATGACTAGGGTTTGTGCAAAAGTGCAAATGCTATTTTTTTGCAAATATTTTCAAACTTTATTCACAAAAAATGAATAACATTTTATGATTTTACCTCATTCATGTTAGGGTTGTGACGACACCAATGAGTGACCAGGATTAAAACATGATGAGCAACTTGGTAAGTTATATGAATTGTATTTAATGAGTGATAAGGATTGCCACATGACCTGCTAGGATGGAGTTTTGATGAATGGTCTAGATTTATTTACACACACACACACACACACACACACACACACATATATATATATATATAATATCTATATTTGTATGTATAAATAATGAATGGCTAAGATTTGATGATGATGAATGGATTATGAATGGCTAGGATTTGGTGTCTACATATGCCCTTTTTTGTATCACTTTGTGTAGAACACAAGGTGGTGCAAAAATAAGAGACACCTAGTTTGATGGAATGGACTCAATGCATAAGAAGATTTGAAAATTCTAGGATTCTGGCTTACCCCCTCAATTGGCGAATGAGTGAAGAATGAATCTCATGATCCAATCAACAAGATGTGGATGATGCAATGGATAATTTAATGAATACATATGATGTATACCAATGTTGAAATCAAAGTCAAGTTTGATTACCCCAAGTTTGGGGATGTTTCCATGTTTTTGAAAATTTTCTCTTAGCACAATGTGCAATGTTGTTGAAGATAAATTAACCAACATTGGTGAACATGTGGTGGAGGTAGGGATACCACCTCACTTCATGTGACCACACTTTTGAACCTAACTATTGGCTTGATGCAAGGGAAATTTGTGAGAGAGTTCCACTTTTTACCCACGAAGAAGGCTAATGATGCAAATGGAATTTGTAATAGAGTTCTGCATTTCACCTGTGAAAAGGGCTAATGATAGCTTTGAGTAAATTTTTGCAAACATGGTCGCATTTATAAATGGATTGACCATATTGATTTGATATCGAATATGACATAGGATGGTGATTTTGAACAAGCATCCTTATGGTGATCTACTCATCCTACTGAATTGCATGGATAACCAATCATTGCAAACACCAGGGGAATAGGGTAAACCATTGGATACGAGGTTCACTTGAATACATAAGTGGATTTGATGATTTGAAATAATGATTTAAGTGTATTGATGAGTGAATATGGTAGTTTTATGAAATTTTGGATCATTTTGATATGTTTTGAAGTATTTTTGGGTATTCTTATGTCTTTTGATGGCATTAAAAAATTAAACATTTAAATCAATCTAGTTATCATAAAATATGATATGAAGATGTAATGGATGCTTAAATGAATTTTAGGATGATTTTGTGGAGTTCTACCATATTTTGAGGCCCTTTGAAATCTTTTTTGCAGTATTTTGAAAGCAAACATCGACCTACGTCTATATCTCCACATACGTAGGATGGTGTTTGTCATTCGAAAGATATAGTACGATGTTTAAGGGCACCTATCAGACACCCTGGGGAGTTTGGGTGCACCTGATCAGCTATAAAAGGGGTCTAGGGGTAAAATTTCATTTCATTCTTATGTTTGAGAGTTCAAGAAGTAACATTTGAGCAAATAAGAGTGCAAGTTCTTGGTGATGTAGATGGAGGAAGCAGATGCGGTAGCTGGAGCTGATGTGTGGGTGGTAGAGATAAGTTCTTCTAACCCTTCTTGTTTATTTGTGCAATGTTGTTTGTGTTTTGTTTTTATGACTAAAAGAGGGCATGCAAAAAGGTTTTTTGAAATGGATGAGATATTGATGTACATTTGCTTCTATTTTGTGCTACAGGATTTGCGAGGTGTAGTGAGTCTAAGCATAGTGGTTCTCATTTTAGGTCTCCTTGGGCCCCTGATCCCTTAAGATCATAGGGATCTACCTTAGGGCACTAGCTAGTGCCTCTTGATGTATTTTTGTATATGAGCCTCAATGCTCTATTGTATACAACCTTCAAGTGTACTTTGTACATGCGATATTTATACATATATATACATGGCCTTTCTTTTGTGTATGCTTTTTTGTGTGAATTTATGTATGAATGCATGTGTATATGATATTATGGATGTATTACGCTGACAATGTGTATACTTTATGATAATAATGCTAAATGATCATCCATAATAATTTAGATTTTGCTTGACCATCTTCATTATTTAATCAAGGATACCAACATCTAATGATGGGATGTGAAGTGGAAGACTCATGTAATGATGTGATTATGGTATGAGTGTTGTTTTGGCTTGTGGATAATGGATCTAGAATTGTTTTACAGTGACTCAAACATCCTAGTGATTTTGAACAAATTCATGTTTTTGAAATTTGTCAAGTTTCTCAGAGACCAAGGTATGTATGTAGTGGATGTTCATTTACCAATCATGAGCATGGTAATGACTAAAACTAATCAAGAACCAATGTGTGTGCAAGTGAATTTTTTTACATATCTTAAGTAAAGTGATACTAACCCTATCACAGAGAAGACTAGGAAGTTAGATTGTCCTTATGTGCGATTAAAGGTCTCTTTAAAAGAGACATTTTGCCACACATGAGTGTACTCCACTGCCAGTCAGGAGTCTACAACCTCGATAGATATTAAATCCATAGTCCAATGGAAAATGATCTTTAAGTTTTGGGTAATTGAACTACATAACCATTTGTATGGAAGTGTAATTCTATCCTTACTACTTAGGGATCCATTTTTTGGTGTGTAAAAGAGTTAAAGCTTTGGGGATTCAGATTCTCAACCAAGATGTGATGATAATTTCATCCTATCCTTACTAATCACTCTTTTATTTGGAAATATTGTAAGTGATGAAAATCACTGTTTTTGGACTATGTGCGTAATGAGACTAGCAAGAACTTTTCACTTCGAGGTTCAATCCAATCATGATGTCATCCCTCTTTGATGCAAGATGTTATTAATAAGTGTTATATGTGTTTGGTTCAATAATCTAAATTCAACTCCCATAACTCAAGATTTTCTTAGTGAAATGTGTATTGGTTCTAGATAAAACTTGACATGCAATGGAGGTTTCTTGGAACACTAGGAGTGGTTGAGTGACCGAAAACTCCTAAGGGTGATGGGATTTTATTTCAAGTTATGACATGATGTATGAAATGGTGAAATGGGATGGATGTAAAATCAAATGTAACCCTGATTAAGACAACAAGACTTATTGGATTAATAATTCTCCCAACTAATCAAATGACCATTAATATGGTGGATGAAATGCATCAAAATTGCATGAATGCAAAAAGGAATATATGGAATGAAGTATGAATTGTGCTTTGATGGTTTTTATTTTTAGCCATATATATATGAATGTATATAAATCATATTAAGCATAGAACGCTCTCAAGTAGATAATTTTTAATGGCTTGGGATCTTATACTCCTTCTATACTGACAAGTCTATATGTTCATTGATCCAATTTTTATTTGACAATGTATGGACCTATATAATTAGCTATGAATTTATCACAAAGATGTGGCAATGTATTGGTGTTTCATAAAATTAGCTATGAAATTGCTCATAAAATTTACCTTTTTTTAAAAAGTTTATTTGGTAAATCATGACATATCACAAAGAGGTTCTATGTGAATAAATCAAACATCCTTCAGTGGTTGAACCTCTCCTACAGAGTTCTTTGGAATCAATGATCCTAGAGAGGCCATGACATATGAAAATCTATTAGTTGAATGAGGTAAGCTATCAATATCATACCAGTCAAATTTTATGAGCAATTTCATAGCTAATTCATGGTAAAGTTTTAGGACTAGATCTTTACATTGGTATGATCCATTTACTTGGATAATGACAAGCTAATAATCACTAAATATTCTTATATGCTTTATGCCCATAGTTATAGCTGCTTGAAGTTATAGAATTAGAGCTTTGTACTCTACATTATTGTTTGTGCATGGGAAATCAAGTTTAAATGATAAGGGAATGGGTATCCCCGATGATGTATGAAATACAACTCCTAAACCTAGTCCTTTTTCACACTTGGAACCATAAAAGAATAGGGAGATATCCACATCCTCTTCAATAATCACATCTTCCTCCTATTTAGTGATATTAAATACCAAATCATCTAGAAGCTCGATAACCAAAGGTTGATCATTAGGAAGTAGAGCTTTTGCAAGCTAGTTGACTATTACCTGACCTTTAATGGATTTTTGTCTAACAAATTCAAGATCAAATTTCATTATAAGTGTATCACTCCAAATTTTTCACACCCTTACCTTCAGGCTATAGGATCTGTGCCTGAAAGGGGGATGTGAAAAGGATGGCGCGGTACTTTGGACGGAGAGGCCTTGCGAAGGTCCCGCCTCTCAAGGGAGGTGTATATTGGTGATTTTTCGACGGATGGTGGGTTCACCAGGAAACATTTAATGGCAGTTTCCATGGCTAGGTTGGGAATGTGTTTTATGTGTTCGTTTTAGCCTTAAGCATCCATATCCTAGGTTTGGCAAAAATGCATCTAAGCTATTCTATATGAAGATGCAGATTAAATGAATACAAAAAACAAGATTAAGACATAAAAGAGAGGAATTAAAGAATATTAAAAAAAATACCTGATTCGGATGTCTGATGAAGATTCTGATTCTTGAAGCAGTCAGGATCACCTCTAATTTGACATGATCATCTGAGATCAGACAAGATCGTCTGAGGTCTGACGAATTCGTCAGACGAATTCATCAGAAACCTGCAAACAGAGAAATAGGTGCAAAATACAAAAAATAACACTATTCTAACAGAGGGAAATATTGTAAAATGACAACAATAATATCAAACTGAAACTTAAAAACAAAAACAAGCATGCATTATGTTAATTTAATCACAATTATGGCTTAATTATGCATTTAATCTAGATGGGTGAACTCCAAAATGCAAGATAGCATAAAATATCAAATAAACTAGCTAATTGCAAAACAAAACAACAGATTGAAAGATGAAGAAATGCAAAATTTAGGCACTGATTGCCTCAATGTGGACTGCAGTCGAAATCGTCTCGCATTGGTACAAAATCATCTCTGATTCGATAGGATCGCCTTCGATTTGAACAGGATCATCCGCGACGATGTAAGCTTGCTCCGGCTGAAAAACACTAAGGTGCTTGCAACAAAATTGGTATAGAACTATTGCTAATATGAATTTAGGATGTCCTAATGCGTATGAAGTCGAGTTACAGGAATTATCAGCCAGGGGGGTGCTAAGGGAAGGGCTTAGGATTAAATAGGCTTAGGAGGGAGGTTAGGAGGTTGGAGATCATCCCTATTTGGGAGATCTCCAACGAGGGAGGGTCTCTAATGGCGCAGACATGCTTCTACCTAGATTAGATACCCATTGGAACAGAAGCTAATTGTGAAAAATTAGTTTAGGTACAAGATCGTCTGGACGTCATAGCCCAGACAAAATCGTCAGATCTGGGGCAATATCGTCTGATCGGCGACGATATCGTCAAATGGTCAAAACAACCTCTAAAAATGGTGCGGGAAAGGGGGAAACGGATTAACCGACGGTTAACGGGCGGTTTGGGAGGTTAAAATTTGAATTTAAATTATTTACTAGAGTGAATGTAATTACTAAAGTTTCACTGCACCAATTTTAGGGTGCTACATTTTGCCCCCTCTTTAGCGAATTTTTTGAAGAAAATGCGTTAAAGATGAGTTCTTCTCGATCTACGAGAAAGTAAAAAATTATTCCCATTTTTAGGCGACGATTCTTGGTCGAATTGTATGACAACTTATTATGGTGCCCCCTCCATGTTTTTACCCTTGTTGGCAATTTTGGGTACATTGCCTTTGCTCAAGTGTTGATGTTGTCATTGATGTCAAGAAGCGGAAGGGTTTTTGTGAAAACCAAGGTAGACAAAATAAAAGGTTTTATTTAAAACCATGGGAAACATATTTGAAATGGGTTTTTCTTAAAACCCAAGTTGGCTTTTCATTTCATTGAAAAAGGTGCCCCGATGATGAAGATATTTAATTTTAAATATTTAGTTTAAATTTTATTTATTTAAAATTTAAATTAAAATATTAAATTAAATTAAAAGTGCCGACGTGTTAATCAATGCATCTTAGCGCATATAAGAGGTGGCAATGGAATTCATTAAAGAGTGAATGAATCGATATCAATTTTTGTGCATCATCTGCGCCAGCGAAGGAGAGCATGTTTTGTTGAGGGCCCACGCATTCGAAAACCACAAGGAGTATGCTTTCGACTTTGGATAACGGACGCAGCGCAAGGAGTATGCTTTCGTCTTTGGATAACGGATGCAGCGCAAGGAGTATGCTTTCGACTCTGGATAACGGACGTAGCGCAAACCTTCTTTGAGCACCCAAATTGGAGGAGGACCTCATTTTGTAACTACGAGCGTTTCAGAATAAATCGACATATCTATGCTATGATCGATGATGTTATAAAATTATAAGTGCACTCATTCGATGATAAAATGAAGAAAAATAAGTGAACAACGATGCAGATACATTGAATTGCATGACAATCGAGAATGCAGAAAGGAATCCGATGTCAATTGAAAATGTTGTGATTAACAAAAGCAGACGACACAGTGATTCAGAAGACGATAGTAGTTCTGATGACGCGATAGTGATAGAGATTTGCTTATCTTCTGGAAGGATACAAAGAAAGAATATAACATTGTTATCTACCTTCTTTGGTCTCATCCGCCAGTATAGAGCAGTTGGTTGTTGGTTGATTTGAAGACACTACGAAACGTGAGGTCTACGGTTTGAATCGCTGCAGGGAAATTTTAGTTTGTTCAAAACCAAGGTGACATTTATTTTATATTGGTTGTAGTTGCTGTTCAGGAATACAAATTGTTATATAATTAGAGTTTGGGAGTTATAAGGTTATGCAATGTTGTGATTTATTTTACTTTTATGGTATAAGTGGTTTTGGGAGTTATAAGGTTATGCAATGTTGTGATTTATTTTACTTTTATGGTATAAGTGGTTTTGGGAGTTATAAGGTTATGCAATGTTGTGATTTATTTTATTTTATGGTACAAGTGGTTTTAGGAGAGATAAGGAAGTTGTGCAATTAAAGACTTTGGTGATGATTATTGAAAAGTGGAGTAATGTTGATTATTTTGTGATCTACTAACCCTTGTGAAGATTGGCAAAAAAATTTTGTGATTGTGGAAGATTTCCAAAGGGGTTCCTTCACTTCAATAAGGTATGGGCACTTTCTTCTTATAAGTATGATTGGTGTATGTCATTTCCTGAAATAATATTGGAGTGAAAAGGTATACTACAAGGTTTCCCTTGGTTGGGTGTAAATCCTATTTTTTGGTTTGTTGAAGACTACTTATGCATTGTTATCATTGATGAGAGTTTTGGTGAATGCATAATTCTGGTTTGAGGTAGTGGAAGCATTGTGCACTAGGGTTTATGGTTGTGAGTCTTGATACTTTCTTTGAGTTGGTGAAACCCTTGGATGGTTGTGTTGAGGTTGATGGTTGAGTTGCTTCCATAGAGGTTGTTTGATCAAGTTATTGCTTTTATTTGATTCATGATATTGGGCTTACTCCATTGAGTTGATTTGAACAAGTTATTCTTTGCATTTGGTGATATTGTGTGGGTGGCTGTTTTGTTCAAATATCTTTGGAGGGAAAAGGATTTCTACTTGTTTCCTTTTCTTGTGATGATTGGTAGAATGCTTCAAGGTTAATGTTGAGTTGAATGATGTTGGTTAAACCTTGTCTTTGAGCATTGTTGTTGAATCCCTAATTGGTTGAGAAAAGATATTGGTTGTTGGAAAGAACATGAGTATCATTGTTATATGAGATATTTCTTGGTTGGCAATTGTTGGGTTGTGTTTCATGTTCTTGAGAAAAGCATACTACATCTATCTTATTCTGTTGAGATTGAGATTGAGTTGAGATTGAGATTGGGAGTTAAGTATAGAACATATTGAGTCTCTAACAATTCTCTTTATGCTTCTATGAGATTGATGAATCACATTGGGTCTCTAACAATTCTCTTTGTGGGTTCATGCCAAGCAAGTTTTCTTGATGAACTTGTGAGCAGGTTTTGGACAGGTTCCATTGGGGACTTGTGAGCAGGTTTTGGACAGGTTCCGTTGGGGACTTGTGAGTAGGTTTTGGACAGGTTCTGTTGAGGACTTGTGAGCATATTTGGATAGGTCCTAGCAGAGGACTTGTGAAGCTGAGTTTGATAGTTCTATCAGAGAACTTGAGGACAGAGGTGCATTGGTTCTATGAGAAGAACCTGAGGACTGATTTGTGCCAGATCGAAGGACTATGTTTGGGGAAGATCAAAGATAGAGGAAGAGGACATTTGTGCTAGATCGAAGGACTATGTTTAGTGCAAATTCGAGGACCAGCTTTGAGGTGATAGAGTTGAGGACAGAGGTCTCCAGCCAGAGCAGGGAAGATAGGTGTCTTCTATGGATAGAGTTCCATTTGCTAAGGGCAGCGGAGGCAGAGGTCTTCTAGAGGATCACTAGCTAGAGCAGAGGTAGGGGAAGGTATCTCCTTTGAGCAGAGGCTCATAAATTTAGATTGGGGGAAGGTTTCTCCTTTGATCCGAGGCTCATAAACATTGTAATTGGGAAGGTTTCCCAAAGAACTTTGAGATAACTTTTAGAGAAAATTTTTGTGGATGAACCACATCAAAATTGTTGTGTCACTTTGTGGATGATCTTGTGCATTGTTTTGATATTGCTTTATTGTTTTGAAGTATAAAGGAAAAGTAAAAAGAGGTCTTATACTGTTCACCCCCTCCTCTTAGTATAATCTTGTGTTCTTCAATTGGTATCAGAGCGGGTTCCTTCGAAAAGGTTTAACAGCTTGAAGGTAAAGCTAGCAAAGAACACAATGGATTATTCCAAAGGTAATCAGCTTCAAGATAGTGATGAGTCTTCTAGTGATGAAGAGGTATATTACAGCAAGAAAGGCAAGCTCTCTAGAAAGCACAAAAGTATGAAAAATGCAAGATGTTTCTATTGTGGAAATATTGGTCATTATGCTACTAACTGTATGTTGCCAAGGATGAAAGTGATGAAGATAAACAGGACTGTAAGAGCAAAGATTCTGAAAGGCATAGGCATCAAAGGAATATTAAAGATGAGCAAAGCAATCAAGGAAAGAGGTACTCTCACAAACACAAGAAAAGTTTCTACCTAGACAAAGCAAGTAAGTGTTCTAGTAGTGATAGTGAAAGTTCTTCAAGTGATAATAAAAATGAGATGTTGTTCATATCAGAAAAAGAGGAAGAACCGAAACATAGATTCATTATCATGAAATGTCTTAGATGTGGAAATTTTGGTCACCTTGAGGATGATTGCACAAATAATGAATTGGTTGCTAGTATGTATGAGGATGCTTCAGAAAATGATAAGGAAGATGCATGTATGGTTTTTAAAAAGGGTAGCATCTCTAGTGATAAGAAATCTGAAAAAGGCCTTGATAATTCAAAGTGCAATCAAATAGAGGATCTTGAATGTGAACTTACTAATGCTCTTAGTGTTTTGAAAAAGGAAAGAAAGAAGAATGCTAGACTCAAGGATAAGTTAGATGAATGTTGCATGGAGAGAGATAAACTTATAGAAATTCTTGACATTTCTATGGCTAAGGCACAAGAACTCAAGAATGAGTTAGAATCTAAGGTGCTTGAGTATAGTGAATTAGAACAAAAAATGGCTTCGTTGAAAGAGGAAAATAAAGAGTACAAGGATAAGTTGTACAGGTTTCAAGAAATCTCCAAAAAGGTTAAATCTCTTATCAAAGGTCAAAGAAAGACAACAGATAAAACAGGTCTTGGTTTTGTTAAGCCACACAAGAAACAATTTGGAGAGTCTAGTAAGAGACTCCAAAAGGAAGAGAGTTCTAATGAGGAAAGTATTTCAGATCATGAGTCCTTGAATGATAGATGCATAGAAACTGAAAACATAATTCAGAATGAGAAGAAGAAGAAGTTTTCAGGACCTAAGAAGTCAAATAAAGAAAAGTTTCAAGGCAGATGTTTTGCTTGTCACAAGTTTGGTCACATGGCTATACATTGCATGGCTCAAGTGAAGAAGGTAATTAACAGTTTCAGAAGTGGGGATTTCTTTTATGGGTATTGCTACTCTTGCAATCGGTTTGGTCACAAGGCAGTTCATTGCAAGGCAAATAACAGGAACAGGTTTAGTCAGAACAGGTGGATTCAAAGAATAGGTATGCCTCAAAGAAATAACATTATTACTTGTTACAAGTGCAACAATGAAGGTCACATAGCTAGACAGTGTAGAGCTGAACTTCAAAGGTACGAGAACAGAAACGAGTTGTATGAACAGGTCCAAGGATCAAGGCATGGCTAAGAACAGGAACAGTGACACAAACAAGAACAGGAATATGGACAAAGAGTTCAAGAGAAGGCCCGATAAGGAAGTTATAGACGCTGATGATGATCAGTGCCTAATGGGAGTTTTACTCCCACCTTAGAATTAATCACCTCAATAGGAGGTGGGGGAGGGACTAAGCTAAGAGGCTCATTGTTAGTCCCGAGCCCCAAAGAAGGCAGATAACAATGTTATAAAATTCTAAGTGCACTCATTCAATGATAAAATGAAGAAAAATAAGTGAACAACGATGTAGATACATTGAATTGCACGACAATCAAGAACGCAGAAAGGAATCTGATGTCAATTGAAAATGTTGTTGTGATTAACGAAAGCAGATGACACAGTTATTCAGAAGACGACAGTAGTTCTGATGACACGATAGTGATAGAGATTTGCTTATCTTCTGGAAGGATACAAAGAAATAATATAACATTGTTATCTGCCTTCTTTGGTCTCATCCGCCAGTATAGAGCAGTTGGTTATTGGTTGATTTGAAGACACTACGAAACGTGAGGTCTACGGTTTGAATTGTTGCAAGGAAATTTTAGTTTGTTCAAAACCAAGGTGGCATTTATTTTATATTGGTTGTAGTTGCTGTTCAGTAATAAAAATTGTTATATAATTAGAGTTTGGGAGTTATAAGGTTATGCAATGTTGTGATTTATTTTACTTTTATGGTATAAGTGGTTTTGGGAGTTATAAGGTTATGCAATGTTGTGATTTATTTTACTTTTATGGTATAAGTGGTTTTGGGAGTTATAATGTTATGCAATATTGTGATTTATTTTATTTTATGGTACAAGTGGTTTTAGGAGAGATAAGGAAGTTGTGCAATTAAAGACTTTGGTGATGATTATTGAAAAGTGGAGTAATGTTGATTATTTTGTGATCTACTAACCCTTGTGAAGATTGGCAAAAGAATTTTGTGATTGTGGCAGATTTCCAAATGGGTTCCTTCACTTCAATAAGGTATGGGCACTTTCTTCTTATAAGTATGATTGGTGTATGTCATTTCTTGAAATAAGATTGGAGTGAAAAGGTATACTACAAGGTTTCCCTTGGTTGGGTGTAAATCCTATTTTTTGGTTTGTTGAAGACTACTTATGCATTGTTATCATTGATGAGAGTTTTGGTGAATGCATAATTCTAGTTTGAGGTAGTGGAAGCATTGTGCACTAGGGTTTATGGTTGTGAGTCTTGATACTTGCTTTGAGTTGGTGAAACCCTTGGATGGTTGTGTTGAGGTTGATGGTTGAGTTGCTTCCATAGAGGTTGTTTGATCAAGTTATTGCTTTTACTTGATTCATGATATTGGGCTTACTCCATTGAGTTGATTTGAACAAGTTATTCTTTGCATTTGGTGATATTGTGTGGGTGGCTGTTTTGTTCAAATATCTTTGGAGGGAAAAGGATTTCTAATTGTTTCCTTTTCTTGTGATGATTGGTAGAATGCTTCAAGGTTAATGTTGAGTTGAATTATTTTGGTTAAACCTTGTCTTTGAGCATTGTTGTTGAAGCCCTAATTGGTTGAGAAAAGATATTGGTTGTTGGAAAGAACATGAGTATCATTGTTACATGAGATATTGCTTGGTTGGCAATTGTTGGGTTGTGTTTCATGTTCTTGAGAAAAGCATACTACATCTATATTATTTTGTTGAGATTGAGATTGATATTGGGAGTTAAGTATAGAACATATTGAGTCTCTAACAATTCTCTTTATGCTTCTATGAGATTGATGAATCACATTGGGTCTCTAACAATTCTCTTTGTGGGTTCAAGCCAAGCAAGTTTTCTTGACGAACTTGTGAGCAGGTTTTGGACAGGTTTCGTTGGGGACTTGTGAGCAGGTTATGGACAGGTTTTGTTGGGGACTTATGAGCAGGTTTTGGACAGGTTCTGTTGAGGACTTGTGAGCATATTTGGACAGGTCCTAGCAGAGGACTTGTGAAGCTGAGTTTGATAGTTCTATCAGAGAACTTGAGGACAGAGGTGCATTGGTTCTATGAGAAGAACCTGAGGACTGATTTGTGCCAGACCGAAGGACTATTTTTGGGGCAGATCAAAGATAGAGGAAGAGGAAATTTATGCTAGACCGAAGGACTGTGTTTAGTGCAAATTCGAGGACCAACTTTGAGTTGATAGAGTTGAGGACAGAGGTCTCCAGCCAGAGTAGGGAAGACAGGTGTCTTCTATGGATAAAGTTCCATTTGCTAAGGGCAACAGAGGTAGAGGTCTTCTAGAGGATCACCAGCCAGAGCAGAGGTAGGGGAAGGTATCTCCTTTGAGCAAAGGCTCATAAATTTAGATTGGGGGAAGGTTTCTCCTTTGAGTCGAGGCTCATAAACATTGTAATTGGGAAGGTTTCCCAAAGAACTTTGAGATAAATTTTAGAGAAAAGTTTTGTGGATGAACCACATCAAAATTGTTGTGTCACTTTGTGGATGATCTTGTGCATTGTTTTGATATTGCTTTATTGTTTTGAAGTATAAAGGAAAAGTAAAAAGAGGTCTTATACTGTTCACCCCCCTCTTAGTATAAGCTTGTGTTCTTCATACCCAAATCGAACGTTTGAGGTAAAAACGTGAAAAAGAAAAATTATTTTTGAATTATTTTTGAATAAAATTAAAAAAATAGGGTAAAACCCTAATTCATTTTTACTATTCATTTTTACTGGTTTTAGATCTCTGGAAGCAAAAATGGTGGAGACGACGCACAGATCGACAGAGGTCCGACGCGGGCTACGGGTAAGAGTCTAAACTTAGTTTAGAATGTTTTAATTTGAGTTTACATGCTTTTTAGGTGAATTTTAATTGAATTTTGAGCATCACGACCATTTTTGGGCCGTCGACGTCGTCGGGACGAAATCGTCCTGATTTCGACGAAATCATCTCAAGTTTGCCAATTTCATCTAAGGGCAAAATCGATGAAAGGGGGATGATTTCGTCAAATTAGGGATGATTTCGGCTTGCAAAATCGGAGATGATTCTGCTCAAATGTGGGACGATATCATCCAATAGTGGACGATATCATCATTTGATAAAATTGAATTTATTTTAACTTGCATTATTAATCACTTGAGTTTGTTATTAATGATTATTTGTTGTTTTGTTGTTTATGTTGTAGAGAGGATTGCTAAAGAGCAGGGAATGGAAATATGGAGGTTTGAGAGATGACTTGGCCGCTCTCACACAGGCATAGAGGGATCAGCTGGCTCAGGTTGGCTTACAGCATGTGGTAGAAATGCCACAAGTGTCTACAGACATGGGGCTACTGACAGCCCTAGCAGAGAGGTGGTATCCGGGCTCTTCCTATTTTTGGCTACCGATAGGGGAGATGACTCCTACTTTGGAGGATATATGGAGGATTCTAAGAATCCCCATACAAGGACGGTTGATCACTCCTACGGCCAACCAGGGCCATGCTATGGGGCGGTTGTGTGGTGACCCGAGCTTCGCCCTGGAGAAGGGTGAAGTTAACATCGAGGCACTGCATCAAATGCCTGGGGCATCTAGACTCACACAGGTTTTAGCTAGAGTGGTTGGTGGACTTCTGCTATGCCACCAGAGTGGGTGTAGGGTACCATGGATGCTGGCAGATGTGATCTATGATATGCGGGACCATGGTTATAGATTCTCTTGGGGCAGCTTTGTGCTATGCCGACTATACAGGATCTTGCATGGGGTCATGTATAAGGGCGGCCGATGTCTAGTTATGACATCGCTCCTACAGGTTTGGTGCTGGGAGCACATTGCAGTGCAAAGGCCGGTAGGGCTTCCTCTGACAGGGATTGATGGGGAGAGGCCCCGAGTCTTCTACTGGTGGCTCCGAAGAGGGTCACAACAACGGATCGACCTACCGATGTCCCGAAGACTACTGGATGACCTTGTCCCGGACCAGATCACCTGGAGGCCATGGCGAGAGCACCCAGGGTGGGCCGAGGATGGACAGGAGTTAGCTCGCGTCAGGCAAGTTTGCTGGTTGCGGATGGAGAGGGGAGAGGTGGAGCTCCACCGCTATGACCGAGTTTTGCGATAGTTCGGTCTACAGCAGGGGATCCCATCTCTCAGGGATTACGAGTTTTCCTGGACTGTTCAGGATAACACCACAGTGAGCGGGGCTCCAGACATGCAGCGCTTCTAGAGTCAGGACTTGGATGATGCCCCCATTCAGCCAGTGGATGGGGACGACACAGGGGTAGCCGATGGCTACGATGCCTGGTACGTAGGCATCCACCCTCCTCGAATGATGAGGGCTCAGGGTCTGATACACGCAGTTGTGCATCAGATAGGGAGGCGGTGCCAGGCGGCTATGGAGGCGGCCCAGGGTCATGGTGGGAGAGAGCTGAGGAGGCCACAAGCACAGGAGAGGCCGCGACAGAGGGAGAGGAGGGAGGAGAGACCCCCTTCTCCATAGAGAGAGAGGCCACCATCGCCCGATAAGGGCAAGGGTGTCGACACTGGGGAGAGTAGCGAGACAGTGACTCTTTGAGCAGAGACAGTTCATCTCCAAGCATAGGTGTAGACATTGTAGGACGAGGCTACACGCCATCGAGCTGAGGTTACACAGCTCAGAGACGAGATTGCACGCCTCAGAGCACGGGGCGAAGGAGCGAGCACATAGGAGCTAGCGCGGTCGATTGCTCAGACCACTTCTACTAGGGCATCTACTTCCAGATGGTGCCAGAGGGTCAGAGGGTACAGCTTCCAGCTGGCATTGTTGACCCTATCAGGATTGGGTCATCGAGGACTTCGTCTCGATCGACGACTAGGACTCGCAGTACCACACATACTGCGATGGGGCCACCTCGTCCACCTCAGGGTAGGGGAGGAGATGAGGCTAAGAGCTCGAGGGGTTCTCGAGGCTAGAGTACTGCATGGCATTGTACAGATTGAGACATAGAGCATTTATTATTATTTTTTTTGTTGATAGAGGATTGAGTATGCCGAGGTACAGATTGTGGCATACCAATCCAGTTTTGATGATGTATATATTGTTGATATATATATGAGATGAGATATATATTTTGATCATATGACTTGTGTATTTTGTATTTTTATGATGCTTTTATGTTTTGATGTGATTTATTTGATAATTCATGTAATTATGTCGTTGGAAATATTATGGTTTAAATGTCATGCTTGTAAAATTTAAATGAAATAATCTGATGTAACAAATTGGTTGTTTGTGATGCGATGTGATAAAAGATAAAAAGAGACTTCTAACAATAATTTCAAAGGACATTGTCGCTATTATAGACCATTTCATGGAGTCGTCGCTCACTCGGTCATCAAGCTAATCCCAGTATAGAAATATTGTTAAAAGTAAAAGCGTGCTTAAGAGACTGTCTTAAGACTTTGGTGCAATGGTGCAAATGATGATGATGATGGTTTGTTTTTCAGATTTCCATGAAAATAGTATGCATGAAACAATGTTAAAATGATTTTTGCTAGGCATAAATTCCTAAGTGTGATAAATTTTTTGGATAATTCCCTAGGAATTATACCATCATTGCAAAATTGAAGGTTGACATAATGACATGAAATAGTGATAATGTGCATGCTTTGTGTTTAAAAACATAATTGTATAATAGAATGATTTAAGTCATATGGTTTTCATGATTTTTAAATAAATGGGGAATAAAAATTGTTACAATGATTTGCGCTAGGCATAGAATATGTAGGTATAGACTTATACCATCATCGCGAAAATCAAGGAAGAAAATAGATTGTTTTATTGCATGGTTGATTTTTTAATAAACAGAAAATATGAAGATGAGGACTTGCGCTAGGCATAAAATTCCAATTTTGGTTTTGGAACTATACCATCGTCGCGAAAGTCGATAAGAAGTTATATATATGTATGTTTTTATTGGATGGTTTTGAAAGAAATTTTGATGTTTCTATTATGCATATAGTTGTCTAAACAACTGTACTTGAAAGAAGAAAATGAATTATTCCAAACAATTTGCAAAAAATATTTCAAAGTATTTTGAAGACAAAATTTAGATTTATAAGGAATCCCATGTGCATATGTGAGTTCATTTCCAATCTTGATTTATCATAATGATACACAAAATCTCTCAAATATAAAATGTGTGTGCAATTGCTATGTTCATTTACCAGCTTTGGAGCAAGATAATATGATACAAGTGATTTGAAGAATTCAAATAAGTGTTCATTAACCATGATGTAGATGCATATAACCATACTAGACTACTATGTACAAAAGAAGGTCGCTAATGTGACAGACATATCGCCATGCTAGGAGTTACCCAAGGCCAAGCAGGTTGGGCACAAACCACCTGTTATGGGGCTTACCTCACAGTTTTTCGAATAATTGAGAATTCCAGGGATTCAAGCTCATCAACCCTTCTTTTCTTTTCAAAGGGTAGGGAAAGGGATTTTATTGCTTTCTTGCTTTTTGCTTTCTTTTCTTTTTCTTTTCTTTTGAACTTTCTTCTTTTTCTTTTTGTATTTTTGCTTGATAATTGAGATAATGCTTGAAATATTGCTGTAATGATATAAAATAACATTTTTTTCTTTTTCTCTTTTTCTTGAACTTTGCTTTTTCTTTTTGTTCTATGCTAGGGATACTTGCTCGGATTAGCTGTAGAGCAAGGGATTTTTATTCTGGGTAGGGGTGAGCTTGTCCTTTTGCCAATTCTCAAAGATTCTAGACCATGTGCATGATAGGATAGCAGGGGAAACTTTTCGCTCAAGAAACCACTTCTACTATGTAGCAAAGCATAGAAATTACAAATATAATCATTTTATTGTGAAAAGATGTGCTTGGTTTAAGTAAATAACAAGATCAATTCTCTATGCTCAAACTTTATTTAATTGAATTTTGTGGACTTTGATATAAGAGAGATTAGTAATCATGCCAGATAAAATCAAGATATTTATTTTGTGTGTTTGTGAAAGTGAGAGATTCCAAATAAATGCTAATTTATCCAAAATAATTTGAAACATATAACTGCAATAATTGTAAGAAAATATATATAAATACTTTTTGAGAAGTTTTGAGAATGTTGACTCTCTCTTTCTTCTTTATTTTGTTTTGGTTTCGAAAGAGTCAAGAATATTGCTGTTTTGATTTTTATTATTTTTGAAAGAATTAACAAGTGCCATAAATAAATACAACAAATAGTTTTGAAGATTTTGATGATTATGAATGTTTTTGGTGTTTTTGAATTTATAAATTGAAAGAAATACAAGATAATGATTTTGAAATATTTTAAACAAATATATACAAGGATGAAATGACCAAATTTATACATAGTAACGTTTAAGATGCAAAATATTCATGGGTTCTTTAAGTTCTTTACCATCTAAGGTAGATAATTTGTATGCTCCCGATTCAAATTTAGCAGTGATAATGTATGGTCCAAGCCACTTGGGCTCAAATTTACCTTTAAGGTCCTTAGTTGCATTAGTATTTTTTTGATTTTCTTTTAAAACAAGGTCGCCGATCTCAAAGGATCGATGACGAACTTTTTTAGCATATGATCTTTTAAGCTTGTTTTGGTAGGCACGGAGATGCTCCAAAGCATTGATGCATTTTTCATCTAGGAGTTCCAGTTGACTGAGTCTGCCATCATCGATATTCATCTCCTACTTTGGTATCTTGAAGTAGTAGAGCCAAAGAAGGAACTTCTAATTCAAAGGGAAAAACTGCTTCAACACCATAAACCAAAACAAAAGGTGAAGTTCCAGTGGGGGTTCGAACACTAGTTCGATAGGCCCACAAGGCTGGATATAATTGAATGTGCCAATCACGGCCGTTTTATTGACCAATATTTTGAGAATTTTGATTAAGGTTTTGTTAGATGCTTCTGCTTGACCATTACCCTGAGGATAATAGGGAGTGGACCAGCGATGTTGAATCTTATATTTTTGGCATAATTTTTTAACATCTTTATTTTTGAAACAAGTTCCATTGTCAGAGATGAGATTTGCAGGAATTCCAAACCTACAAATGATTTGATTAAAAATAAATTTAGAGACTTGTGTGCCAGTGCAAGAAGCTAAAGGCATAGCTTCAACCCACTTCGTGAAATACTCAGTGGCGGTTATGATGAATTTGTGTCCATCAGATGACACAGGATTGATTTTGCCAATAATATCTAAACCCCATTTTGAAAAGGGCCAAGGAGATGAAATAGCCTGCAGCTCTTGTGCAGGCGCATGGACAAGGTCAGCATGTTTCTGGCACTTGTCGCAATGGCGCACATAATCATGTGCATCATTCTCCATGGTAGGCCAAAAGTATCCTATCCGAAGGAGCTTTTTAGCAATGACACTACCACTGAAGTGTCCTCCACAAGATCCATCGTGGGCTTCACTCAAGGCTGATTTGGATTCTTCTAAATTCAAACATCTTAATAGGATACCTTCAAAAGATCTCCTATATAAAGTATTGCCAATTATTACAAATCGACTTGCTCGTCTACGTAATAACCGACGTCGGTTTCTATTAGAATTGGCAGGGAAAGTCCCATTTTGGAGAAAATCAAATATGTCCGTATACCAAGGTTCAGGAGTAGTTTCATTGATTAGAAACACATCCAAAGGCTCTAAGCATGACTTATTTGAAGCGGGTTCCTGGAGTCGACGAATAATGATAGTGGCATATTCGTCATCTAACTCCAAGGGCAGGAGAGATGCAGATACGGCCATAGCATCAGCTGCACGGTTGCTAGTTCGAGGAATAGCTTCCAAGGTAACTTGATCAAATAGAGACATTAGTTGTAAAACATAGGCCTTATATGGGCACATTTTATCATCTCTGGTCTGATAAACTTCATTAATTTGGTTTATAACCAGTTGAGAATCACCAAAAACTAAAAGATGTTTAATTTTTAGCGCCAAGGCAGCTCGTAATCCAAGGATTAGAGCTTCATATTCAGCAATATTGTTGGTGCAAGCAAATGTTAATTTGAAGGACAGAGGAATAAGATGTTTTTGCGGGGATATTAAAATAATACCCGCACCAGCCCCACTCATGCATCGGGCTCCATCAAAGTATAAGGACCATTGTTCAGTATGGTCTGCCTCTAATTGAAGGCATTCATCAGGAAACTCAATGATGAGGGGATGGGTAGACTCTAAGGGTGCAGCAGACTAATTGATCTGCTATGATTTGACCCTTAACAGACTTCTGTCCTATGAATGTGAGATCAAACTCGCTTAGAGCAAGAACCCACTTGGCTGTGCGACCCGATAAATAAGGTCGACTCATGAGATACCTCAAGGGATCGTATTTAGCAATGACATAAGTTTTTTGACTAAGCATATAATGTCATAATTTTTGCATAGCAAACACGACTGCTAGACATAGTTTTTCTAATGTTGTATAGCGGGTTTCATAACTGATGAAGGTTCGGCTAATGTAATAATTAGCACGTTCTCTCTTTTCATCATCAAGCTGAGCTAACATAGCTCCTAAGGCAGAATCTGAAGCTAAAATATATAGGAGAAATGGGCGATCAGGTTTAGGTGGTGAAAGCACAGGTGGATTAAGGAGGTATTGTTTGAGAAGTTCAAAAGCTTCTCTACATTCGTCGTCCCAATTAAAAGGGACATCCTTCTTAAGGAGTTTAAGAAAGGGACCGGTTTTGTCCGCCAACTTATCGATGAAGCGACGGATGGCTTGAAGCTTACCTTGTAAACTTCGTAACTCAGATATATTAGTAGGTGCGGGCATATCAGTGATAGCCGCAATCTTGAGAGGGTCGATTTCGATACCACGTAAAGAAACTAAAACCCCTAATAGTTTACCGGACTTAACTCCGAATATGCATTTTGTTGGATTTAATCGAATAAGATATTCTCGTAATCGATTAAAAACTTTTCTCAAATCATCTAAATGATTATCTTCAATAATAGAGCGAGCTATAATATCATCTACATAATCATGTAGGATATCATGCATCATATCATGAAAAATATAAGTCATAGCTCGTTGATAGGTTGCACCTGCGTTCTTTAAGCCAAATGGCATCACTTTCCAACAAAAAGTACCCCAGGGGGTAATAAAGGCTGTTTTAGCCTGATCTTCAGGAGCTATCCTGATCTGATTATAACCGGAGAATCCATCCATTAAGGACATCATCCCACTCCCGACAGTAAAGTCAATGATTTGATCCATGTTTGGAAGAGGAAAATCATCTTTAGGGCATGCAACGTTAATATCTCTAAAATCTATGCAAACCCTAACTTTGGTGGCTTCTTTTTTGGTAACTGGAACTACATTTGAGATCCATTCAACATAATCAATAGCTTGTATAAAGACAACATTCAGGAGTTTTTCTAACTCCCCTTTGACTAGCAGAGCCACTTTGGGATGCATTTTTCTAAGTTTTTGTTTAACAGGTTTAGCATCCGGATGGACCACTAGATGATGCATGACTACAGAAGGGTCTAGACCTGGCATATCTTCATATGTCCAAGCGAAGACATCTTCATACTCTTTAAGGAATGCAATGTATTGTTCTTGTTTTTCTTGACTTAATTCTGATCCAATATTGATTATGTGAGGATTATCCTCGGTTCCAATATTAATTTTAATGACGTTTTCTACCTCCATGTGTAGATCTCTTTCAAAATTAGGTGGGGTGGGTGAAACGCCCAATTCTTGTAATTCTTGTAAGGTTAATTTGGATAATTCATCTTGAGGATTAGCGGTCTCAAGTTGGGCTATAGTTGGTATAGAACCATCAAAATAAAATCCATTGTGTAACATCTCTTCAATGGAGACATCATGGAAGATATCTCCTTCCAACTCTTCATCGGGGTCAGCAATCATTTCAGGGTAAGCTATGGATAGCATGTTACATGTAAATGGCTGATTTTTTAGAGGCAAATCATCATGCCTATCCAAATAATCTTGATAGCATATGAGTTGATCATCATCTTCAAAAGGAAAGGGTTGACCCTTACTAGGAAATAGGCCCACACCACAGCGGGAAGGCCACGGTTCTACCTCGAAAGGTTCTTTCATGCCATTTTGGAAAGGTCCCAAGCCTTTCCCTTTATATCCCATTTTAAGCATTATGGGTTTAGCTTTAATATATTCATTGGTAAAATAACATCGAGCGTATCCCTCATGATGAGTTTTGATATTCCGAGGGATTCTTCCCCGAGTCATATCCTTTATAAATGAAGGCACAACTCCCGACTTGGTAAGTACTTCCCATAGGTTGTGGGAGGCCCAAAGTACGAGGAGATGGCGGTAAGTTATTTAAAAGAATTGAATCTCGCATGAAAGCATTTGTTTTTTTTGATATTAAGATTGTGGATAAATCTGGTAAAAGTTCATCAGAAAGGGCATAAGATGTAGAAGGATCATTCCCTATATCTTGAGATGTTGAAGGTATGATAGATGTGTCTATAGGTTTTGAAATTATAGGGATAGAACATGAAGGATTGGTTGTAGATTGAAGATCTTTTTGAGGTTCTAGAGTGATTTGTTTAGAAGATTGTTGATCTATATAGGAGGATGAAATTAATGGAGGGGAAATAGGTGAAGTTATGGGTGTGTGTTTCACAGTTTTAGATGAAAAATAAGAACTAGGATGTGTGGATGACAGAGCGAGGCAAAATTGCACTCCAACAGGTTCTGCCAAAGCACACATATCAAAGGGTCTAGGGTCACCATGGATAGTGACCAACTGATTTTTAAATTCAAATTTAACACATTGGTGTAAAGTTGATGGGACCGCTCGCATCGCATTGATCCAAGGGCGACCCAAAAGTATATTGTACGATGCAGGGCAATGTACAATAAACACGGTTGTATCTAGGGTTCTAGGACCAACTTGCAAGGGGATGGTAATAACTCCACATGTTTCTTGTGTTTCGTCATTGAAAGCTTTGATAATCATATCAGTTTTCTTCATTTCATCACTTCTAAAGCCAAATATTTGGTAGAAGTCAAAAGTGCAAATGTTTAGAGATGAGCCATTATCAATCAAGACTCGTTTGATAGCTACATCTCCAATTAGAGCAGTAATATATAAGGGATTGTCCTTATGTAAACTGTGTTGTGGGATATCTTTATCCCGAAAGTCAATACAATCAACCTCTCGAGTGATGATAGTATTGGCCATAGCTTCAGGTTGAATGTTTTGAGGTACCATCATTTGGCTTAATGTAAGCATCAACTCATCCCTATGGGTAGGAGAAGATCTTAATAAATCCAAAAGGGAAATTTTGGCTGTAGTATTGGATAATTGCTCATTAATATTGTAAGGGGGTTTAGGTTGAACATTAGGAGCATGATTCCCTTTATTGGGATTTTTCAAAACAAATGGAGCTGATCCATCATTCTGATTTGGTTCTTGTTGAGAATTTTGAGCCTGTTGTCGGGTAACGACTCCAATGGTACCTACAATGTTATATTGAGGATGCTGAACTGGTCTCGGTCGAGCGTTTATGGCTTGTTCATTTGGGAGGAATTGATTAGAAGAAGGTCGAGTAGTAACTCTTCTAGGAAATGGTTCTTCTGGAACCATAGCATCTGTGATGGGTTGAATAGGATCTGATTCGTTTTCAGAACTATTCGATTGGTTTGAAGTGATGTCCACTTCACTTTCAGTATCTGATTCTATATCACTAGAATCAGGAGTTGGAATATTATGTAAGGGCCTGGTCGTAACCAGGGATAAGGTTGTGTCAAATATTTGAGGATCCTGAATAGGTAATTGTTCGCTAATGGTTCCTACATATCGGGTAGGAGGAGGAACATTATGATGTTCGATTTGATTGGCCACCTCTTTACCATGTCTTGGTAAAGGGTGTTGAAATATGTCTAATGTTTGATTAGCATTTTGATTTTGATTTTGGGGAATGGTCTTTTGAGTATTATTAGGAGCATTTTGTTTAGGTTGGAAGGCTTGCACCTCCATTTCATTATTATCAATCAAATCTTGTATTTTATGTTTCAACCTTTTACAAGCGTTGGTAGAGTGTCCAGGTCCTCTATGGAAATCACAGTGTAAGTCAGCTCTGTATCCGGGTATAGTTGGATCAGGTTCCCGGATAGCTGGTAATTGGATCAAACCTCTTTCGAGTAATTGAGGTAAAATAGTTGATAAGGGTTGATTCAACCTAGTAAATTCTCGAGGAGGTTTATCAGGAGGTTTCAATATAAATTTTTCTGTTGTCTTCGTTGCATTGATATTAGCAACATTTCTGTTGTCAGTGACTCCGTCACCAACAACTTGTTTGTTTTTATATTGATTTCTAGATGTTTTCTCATCATCCTTCTTCCTAAGTTGGCCTCTCCTAATGAGGGCATCTTCTACTCTTCGAGCTAAATCTATAGCTTGATCGAAGGTAGTTAAAGTAGCAATTGATAGCTCATAAGATATTTGTTCTTGTAAATTATTGATAAAAATGTCCAACATTTCCCTATAAGGTAGCACAAAGTGCAGTTTTCCTATCAATTGCCTCCATCTAGCTAAGAAATCAGCAAAACATTCATCCTTGTCTTGTTTTAAGTTGTATAAATCTTTAATGGTTACATGCCTCTCGATGTAGGCACTAAATTGATGGACAAAAGATTCAGCTGTTTCTTCAAAGTTTCTCAAAGAATGAGTGGGCAATTGATAGTACCACTCTAATGCCATTCCACCTAAACTTTTTGGGAACATTTTTAGTAATAGCAAGTCATCATGTGATATATCATGACATGCTATCCTAAACATGCGAAGATGCTCTATGGGATCTTCGGTTCCTTTATATATAGGCAAGATGGGCATGGGAAAATGCTTAGGGTATGGTTGAGCTACAACTATGGGATCCAAAGGTTGACTACATATCTCTCGATAATTGTACGAGGGACGATAGGGATCTATCTGGTCCATACGTGAAGCTAATTGTTTCACCATGGCTTCCAGATTACTAGTTTGCCCACCATATTGGTTCGGTAGGGCATTGACATGGGTTTTGTGAGCATATGATGGAGGGACATGAAGATTAGATGCTATGTTGCTATTGTGTAAATTGTTGGTAGGAAAGGTGTTATGAAGGAATTTTGAAGTGGTATTATGATGTATTCCAGATTGTTGAAAATTGGTGTTTGGCTTCGTTTTAGGTTTTTGTTTACTTGAAGCATATTGCTCAATAGTTTGGCGAAATAAAGTAGTGAAGGAAGTTTTCTTTTGTGTGGGAATGATTTTAGGTTGAATAACAGGTTCCTTAGGAGGTTGGATAACCTGTTGTTTTGACATGTTTTGAACCATAGTGACCATATCTGTATTGGATGGTCCAGCCTTATCACTTTCTTGATCAATGAAAGACAAGGGATTAGTGTGCACATCAAACGCATGTTCCATGGCTGCTTGAGTGTCACTAATTTTCCCTTTATCAATACGAACTGCCACATTAAGGGCGTCAATGTTATCATTGAGAAATTTCCGAAAATGATCTACGTTGTCAAAAGCAATAGTTCCATCTGGAGCTACTCTAGGGGATGAGGGTCCATCCCCTTTAACACTTCCTTCTTGTTCATTATCTTCACCTAGGTCATCTTCTGGTTGATCTAGAGTTTTTCCTTCCGGAATTGGATCTTCAGGAAGGACATTTGGGTCTCTAGTTTTATCTTGTAACCAATCTTCTTCTTCTCCTAAAGTTTCTTTACCATTCCTAAGTTTAGGCATGGTGCTTAATTTTGATTTCAGCAAATATATATATATATATATATATATATATATATATATATATATATATATATATATATATATATATATATATATATATGCAACAAGCTTAAGAGGTATATATTAATTATATACCTACTACAATATTTAAAATGAAATGTTTAAGTTTTTGCTATGTTTTTTATTTTTTAGTTTTTCTTTGTTTTTTTGAAATAATATTGTAAAGACAACAAATAACACAATAAATGCAAGAAATAAGACTGAAAGTAATGATCTAGTTTTCTATAAACAATTTATAAATATCATTAATGGGCTCGAGTTCTTCAGGAGTCATGAAGTGTTCTTCTTCAAATTGAAAGTTTTCTTTTAAAAATTTAATGAAAAGAGCTATAGTGATATTATCTGTCTCAGATGCTGGTTGATAGAAGTAAAGCTCGTGGCAATACTCTCGATATAACACAGCTCGAGGAACTCTATTCCATATTTCCCTATCTGTAAGAACAACCTCTTGGTCTTCTACAAGACCTAGGAACTGGTGTACAATGGCTGCGTTCTCGAGGTATTCCTCGAAGGTGAACAATTCTGAAGATACAAGAGCTCTCCTATAAGCTAACCATCTATGGCAGGCTCTTCGAAGTTCATGATAAAAGACAAGTTGATGAGGATCCAGGATTCTATCTAGGATAAGCCTCTTGATTTGTTTAAGTTTTGTTGACCTAGATGAAATGACACTAAGTCTTCTATCAAGTTCGTCCCACAAGAGTTGATTTCTATCCTGTTTCAGGCACACTAAGCACAGAATTGATTTCTATGGCTGCCAATTGGTTTTCTACATTTATAGTAACTGCTAATATTTTCTTAGGAGCTACCATCTAAACATGATATTAAATTTAAATGATCTGAAATGCATCTATGTTTTAGTTGTTTTATTTTTTTTGTTTTTGTTTTCAAAAGGTTTACAATGCATTCACGTCGGGTTCACCAAAATGTATCGCTCCAAATTTTTCACACCCTTACCTTCAGGCTATAGGATCCATGCCCGAAAGGGGGATGTGAAAAGGATGGCATGGTACCTCGGACTGAGAGGCCTTGCGAAGGTCCCGCCTCTCAAGGGAGGTGTATATTGGTGATTTTTCGATGGATGGTGGGTTCACCAGGAAACATTTAATGGCGCTTTCCACGCCTAGGTTGGGAATGTGTTTTATGTGTTCGTTTTAGCCTTAAGCATTCAAATCCTAGGTTTGGCCAAAATGCGTCTAAGCTATTCTATATGAAGATGCAGATTAAATGAATACAGAAAACAGAATTAAGACAGAAAATAGAGAAATTAAAGAATGTTAAAAGAAAAATACCTGATCCGGATGTCTGATGAAGATTCTGATTCTTGAAGCAGTCAAGATCGCCTCTGATTTGACAGGATCATCTGAGATCAGACAAGATCATCTGAGATCTGACGAATTCATCAGAGACCTACAAATAGAGAAATAGGTGCAAAACACAGAAAATACAACTATTCTAACAGAGGGAAATAATGTAAAATGACAGCAATAATATCAAACTGAAACTTAAAAATAGAAACATGAATGAATTATGCTAATTTAATCACAATTATGGCTTAATTATGCATTTAATCTAGATGGGTGAACTCCAAAATGCAAGATAGCATAAAATATCAAATAAACTAGCTAATTGCAGAATAAAACAATAGATTGAAAGATGAAGAAATGCAAACTTTAGGCACTGATTGCCTCAATGTTGACTGCAGTCAAAATCATCTCGCATTGGTACGAAATCGTCTCTGATTCGACAGGATCGCCTCCGATCTGAACAGGATCATCGACGACGATGTAAGCTTGCTCCGACTGAAAAACACTAAGGTACCTACAACAAAATTGGTATAGAACTAATGCAAATATGAATTTGAGATGTCTTAATGCGTATGAAGTCGGGTTACAGGAATTATCAGCCAGGGGGGTGCTAAGGGAAGGGCTTAGGATTAAATAGGCTTAGGAGGGAGGTTAGGAGGTTGGAGATCATCCCTATTTGGGAGATCTCCAATGGGGGAGGGTCTCTAACGGTGCAGACACGCTTCTGCCCGGATTAGAGACCCGTTGGAATAGAAGCTAATTGTGCAAAATCAGTTTAGGGACAAGATCGTCTGGACGTCCTAGCCTAGACGAAATCGTCAGATCTGGGGCGATATCGTCTGATCGACGACGATATCGTCAAACGGTCAAAACAACCTCTAAAAATGGCGCGAGAAAGGGGGAAACGGATTAACCGATGGTTAACGGGCGGTTTGGGAGGTTAAAATTTGAATTTAAATTATTTACTAGAGTGAATGTAATTACTAAGGTTTCACTGCACCAATTTTAGGGTGCTACAATAAGCATTATCCATTTTGTGATACGGGTATTGTTGTATGTGTGAGTCATCATGTATCTTAGAGAATTTTCTTTAGCTATGACATAATTGGTGTGACTTAGCATGTAATATCTGTGTTTCTTAGTGGTAAAAACCACTGCTAGGTACAAATTTTCCACATAAGCGTATCGATTTTCATAGATTACCAATGTTTGAATAATGTAATAGACTTCTTTCTCTTAGTTGTTTTCATTATTTTGTGCAAGCATTATCCCTAATACAAAATATGTTGTTAAAACATAAATATGAAAGGAGATTTCCAGGCGAGGAGTTAAAATTGGTAGAGAATCCAAGTACTACTTGATGTTATCAAAAGCTTTTTGACATTCTTCTATCCATGAAAATGTCACCCTATTTTAGTAAAAAATGATTAAATGGCCTGTATTTACCTGAGAATATGTAATGAAATAACAAATTGATTGGATATATCCTTGGAAGATGCGTAACTCTTTCAAGTTTGTTGAGGGAGGCATTTCCATAATTGCGTTGACCTTTTTTAGGTCCACTACAATACCTCACTTGGACATAATGAACCCTAAGAGTTTTCCTAAGATGACACCAAAGACAAATTTCTTGGGGTTCAATCTAATGCTATGCTCAAGAAGTCAATCAAGAATTTCTTTCAAGATACTAATATGCTATTGACATATTTTAGATTTTACCAATAGATCATCCACATAGTCTTCAATGATATTATGCATATAATCATGGAAGATGTATGTCATGGCACATTGATAAGTAGCACCCATATTTTTAAGGTAAAATGACATCACCTTGTAACAAAAAGTATCCTAATGTGTTGTGAATGTTATTTTGTGTTGGTAATAAAGATTAATTTGAATGTGGTTGTATCCTAAAAAACTATCCATTAAGGATAGTATTTCATGGCCAGCACAAGTGTCTACAAGAGTATCGATGTTTGGTAGAGGAAAGTCATCCTTAGGACACACTTTGTTAACATATTGAAAGTTAGTGCAAATGCAAATTTCTTGTTACACTTGTGAATGGGTACCATATATGAAAGCCACTCAGGGTAGTCAATGGGTTGAATGAAACCCACATCTAACAATTTTTGAAGTTCTTTGACCATGAGGACAATGGTAGGATGTAACTTTTTTAGTTTTTGTTTGATTGGATTAGCATCAGGATGCAAGGTGAGATTGTGAAGGACCGAGTTTGGATCAAGGCTAGGCATGTTTTTATAATACCATGAAAATATACACTTCTTTCTCATGAGGATATCTATAAGTTGCTCTTGTTCATCAAAAGATAAAATTTTTCATAAGCCCGTATGGATTATCTGGATTTGTGCTTAGGTTCACATATATAATTTCTTCAATGGCCATGTGTGAACCTTCTTCAATTTAATGGGGTATTGGAATTAGATGAGTGTCATCAGTGATGTCAAAATATTCTAGCATTGTCTCTTCTATTTCTACCTAGAAGACAACAAAAGTTGAGGGTGAAGGCAATGATGAATGCAAAGGTTGTAGAGGAATGTAAATGGCAGAAGCTCTTAACAATTACTATAAAATAATGAATTAAAAAATGTATGGGACTAATGAAATCCATTCCATATCAATGAGGTTTATGTCAATAGGAATTGGTTTTTCAAATCGTATGGGTTGTAGAGTGGTGTGAACAAGTAAATAGTATTCATGATGACTTGATGGGGGAATGGTTTTTACGATGTGAAAGGTTGTTTTTCTAGCCTCTGGAGTTGAAAAATGAACCTTGAGAACCTGGATAGTATCAAGAAACATGTACAAGTGAAAATTACCAGGATATGTAAATGCAAAAATGTAATGTTATGCAATTTTTTTAATTTTGTGTTGATTTTTTTGTGTGCATATTTTACATCATATTTTTGTGAGGTGGATAAGGTGGTGATGGTGGTCCACCAATTGGCTCAAATTGATCCCTTGGAAGGATAAAATGAAATATGGGTTGGTGGATGGGGAACATTTTGAGATAGTACTCATCCTGTTCAATGAATGGAGTGACTGGAGTTGATTCTTATTTAGATTTGTCTAAGGCTATCAATCTGATGTCATATTCTTCATACAATTTATACTCATAATCATCATTATCATTATCCTCTTCTTCTTTAGGGTCTAAAGTAAGTCATTGAAAAGCTTTTTCTAAATAAGAAGAGAGATTATGGACTATAGCCTATACTAGAATGATCATGCGCTTCTCGATATTGAGGTGTCATAATGTCACACATGCCCTATTCATGTCATCCTAGCCCATATCCTTGCTAATAAATCTGATGAAAATATCATGATGGGAAATTGGGGTTAGACATGTGCTTATTATTGATAACGACTGACTATCTGGGTTCATCTGAAGAGAGTGGATCGGACGATGAATCAACCCCCATATATAAAGTTAACCTTTCTTGGTAAGGAACCCATATTATAAATCACTCATATGGATAAGTTTTGGTTACGTGGGTGACCATAATACCTTACAGTTTCAATGGATAATGGTGTAATGACAAAATGTTCAACCACATACTCGCCAATGCTAGGATTAGCGAGATGTACTACAACTTATTTAGGGGATGATGTGGATGGATTGCATATGGAAGTGTGGGGTACATGAGTGTTCTATGGATTCAAAAAGGGTGCATGCTAAGGTGAAATGTCACAATCTGACAAATCAACTTGTGAGATGTTGGTTGATTGAGGTGGAGATGAATCAGGATCAGATAAGGTAACAATAGGTGCTAATGGATTTGATTGCATGGGTTGCAGTGAATGCCTGATGAAAAATGATGTGGGTGATTGTACCTGACCATATGTACAAGATATTGGCTAGGATGAAGGTTGGGATGTAGAAGCAATATGACCATATGTAGAGGTGGAAGCCTAATTAGGGTTGGTGATGGGGAGTTCTTCTAGAACTGGGGTTTTTGATGCATGATTTCATTATGGAGTGGATTGTATGGATGATGGAATTAAGGATAGATGAGTGGATGGTAAAGATTATTTGTGAGTTTGGGAAATGAAGTTGTAGTACTTGAATGGTTTAATATCTACTGGTATACAATGTATCTTTCCCTCATGAACATATTTCAAGCATTAATGTAGTGTAGAGGGAACATGTTTCATATCCCTAATCTAGGGATGTCCAAGGAGTATAATGTAATCCATATCCCCTTATAGGATATGAAATATTAATCCTCACTTTTACAGGTAAGAAAATAGTGCCAACTGTGGAGCATAACACATCATTAAATGCTTGTAATGTAAATGTGGACTTAGTGAAATGAGAGGATGGAATATTGAGGTGGTGGAGTGCAAAAGTGGTGATGATGTTGATTGATGATCCAGTGTTAATTAGTACTCTTTTGAAATGCTTCTAGTCAACCAGATCCATAATATGCAGAGGAGGATATAGTGATTCTAATGATATTTTTTTTATTTCAAAATCATAGAATACGATTGAAGACTCCATTCATGTCTAGACATTTCCCATGAAATTATTAAATACAATAGAGTCTCAAGTTTGGAGTTTAATGAATTTCAAGATCTCCATCAATGCCTTACGATGTGGATGGGATGGTTGTATGATCTCATATATTGATAATTTAGCTGAAGCTATTTTTAGACTATTTGTAAATTGACTACTCAGTGTAATGATTGGTCATGGAGGTCATCTTGGAAGGTTGATGGGTTGATGTGGATGACTTAGGATGCGAATGGGTTGAGATGGATTTATGGGGTTTGGTTGTGGACACACATTTGTTGGTGGTGTCACTTGAGGTTGCTCATCTAATTGAGTTTGGTGGTTCATGCATTTTTCCCCTTGAGTTACCACATTAATAGCCTCTACAAAACCTTGGTGTTGTTGCATATGATTAAATTGGTTAGGAGGAGTTCTGGTAGTTGATGCCTTCACCATTTGTTGTGCTTACTCTCAGTGAGAAAGTGGTGTTTTAAAAAAACCAATATTTTGGTTTTGTTGTGCCAAGGGGTTATCCAACTTAATGACCCCTAAGTATAACAATTCTTGCACAAAATACTTGAACATAAAGCAATTATTGATGTCATGGCCTTTCTACCGATAAAATGGGTAAATAGATGTTACCTATAGCCCTTAACTCATTTAATTTGATCTTCTAGTTTAACCTCTGGCAAGGTAATGGCATGTATATCATACAACCTTCAAATTATGGAGGCATATAATTTAGGAAATGGTGTGTAATTACGGGTTTGTCGAGCTGAATATCGACACTGATTGTTGTCTATAGTGGGAACTAGATTTTGCACTTGTGGGGGTGGAACTGCTTGATATGTTATTTATTGTGGTTGTGGTTGCGATTGTTGAATGTGGACTTGATATTTTTGGTTTTGCATGGTAGGTTGAGTCAAGACCACTTGGTTCACCTGACTAGTTTTTGTTTGGCCATTATAATTCCTTTTACTTTGGTCCTTATTCTACCATTTATTATTTTTGGGCTTGATATTACCCTCCTAGATATTGATTTCTTCAATGACACGGGCTTGGGTAAGAGCCTCTTCAAATATTCTATATTTTTGTAGTTGAAGTAATAGGGAGATAGGGTTTAGAAAATTATTTGTGAGCATTCATGTTAGTTCTTCTATTGGGAGGGAGATTGGAAATTTCATAATGGTTGTCTTCCAATAGTTTTTAAAATAATAAATTGACTTCTTCAAATTATTGTAAGTTATATAAGTCAATTAGTGTGGTTTTCTTCTTAACATTGAGGGGTCACCTTTCTAAGAATTGGTCTGCCAACTGTTCGAATGTATAAATATTATGATGTGGCAAGTGGTTGTACCATTCTAAGGCATACCCCCAAGTGTTTGAGGAAATGTTTAGAGCATTAGAGCATCATTCTCTTGAATTTTGAAACATGAGTATATGAATGTACTTATGTACTCTCTAGGTTACTCAGCCCCTTTAAATTTATCAAACTTTGGTAATGTGAAATATACAGGATATAGTGGTGATGGTACCAAAGGATGAATGGGATGATTGATCAACTATCTTAATGTGGAATTTTGATATGCCACACCTGATGTGTTCAACATCAAGCTGTCAATCTGCTTTTGTATAGACTAAATTTTAGGATCTTCCATTATGTTCAGAAGCCCTATTTTAAATGGTGAGTGTATGTGGGTGGTGTATGTTGAGTGATAAATTTTTGTGATGAAATGAGATTTTGATTGGCCAACGAGTTGATGTTGGTGGGTATGTGGTGATGCTGAATGTTTTGTTGAAATTGGTTGTGGAGTATTTTGACTCGATGAGGTGGAGATTAATGATGTGAATTTTGAGGTGTGGTGGTATTTTTATTGGTTGATATTAGCATGGATGTGGTGGAGTGGACGAGTAGGTATAGTGATCATAGGTGGTCGTGATACCTAAGATTGGTCAAGGGTGAAAAGATAGTTTGTATGAATGTGAGTGGATGGTTGAAATATGCTACCTGCGACTATTGTTGTGGGTAAGAATAAGCATTTATATTACCCATAAGTAGTTAGTTTAGATATTTTCATGCTTGTTGTATGGAAATTTTAGATGCATATTGTGTGGTTGTATTGGGAGATGATGGTGGCATGGTGTAAGTGTTGGCAATGTTGGTCGAGGTTAATGGAGGATAGGTTGTAAAGGAATCACAACTGAGTAAGGGATGGTAAACCCATTTGATATTAATGGTAAGGTAGATGGATTCTACGAAGCAACATTAACTTGTGCTTTGTAGAGTGGATTGGAGTGGGTGTTAGTATAGGTATATAAAATGAAGGTCCACTAGCTAAAGGGTTTTGGAAGGGCTTGTTGTTAAGGTGCAGATGTGGCCTCATAAAGAGGGTTGGTGATGGCTTGGTTAAAAATATTGAGGTATGAGTGAGCAAATTACTACTGAGAAGAAGAAACATGCTTGGGTAGGATGTTAAGTGGTTTTAGAACCGATTTGGTTGGTCTTATATAAGCTTTGACTTTGTCAGAATCTATGTAAGTTATGCAATGGTCAATTGGTATGGATGGTTCCATTTCCAATATGGAAGTGTGGATTATCCTCTATATTATATCTACATTCAAAGTGGATGGCATATGAGAGGGTCCAACACACAATTCAAGATGTTTTGTTTGTGCCACATAGGCTGGTTTAGCCACAAAAATGGTTGGAAAAGAATTGGAGAAATCCATAGATGGAAATGGTTGGTTGGTGAGTGGTTGAATCATAGCTCTGGCTTAATTTCTGGTCAATACCATAAGCTAAAAGGCAAGCTAAGGTGATGAATGTATGGGTATGTGTGTGAATATTGTGATGGAATAGTAAAAAACAAAAACATGTAGATCACTCAAGAAAACAAATGTTATCTATGTCTTTGCAAAAAAAATAATTTTTGTTTATTTCTCTATTTTTTTGTATTTTGTGTGTTTTGGTGTTGGAACTCCTAATCCTAGACAAACTATGCAAGGTGAATTATGGATGCAACTAAAAGAGTGTGTTCAAACCCATCTCTCTGATGAAGGATGAATCACGAATTGCTAAAAATTGCTTCCTAGGGTATTATTGGCTCAAGTTAAACCTAAGGAATCACAATTACCCCCAAGGGAGGCTACACTATCTGATTCCTGCTACTTTCCCAATCAAGATTTTTATTCATACTTGGGTATGCTAAAAAAAAATGATAACTATGTTCCACTTATTATTGAACCCCATGGTAAAAGGTCATTACTAATCCTTTGTAATCTGGGCACACCCAAAAGTAGAGGACTTTTTGGTGATGAAATCTGGAAGGCCACTCATTATGGGATACTACGGTTTCTAGGGGGTAAGCCAACGGATGAAGATGAAACCCACCATGAATTGTCTCGATCAATGATTGATGATGAAATCCAAATCACTAATGTTTAATGTGGATTGTATAATGTGTGATTCATTTTAAGTTTTCATTTTCTATGATGTTTTATTAAACATTGAAGTGCAAAAGAAAACTAGCTTACAGTGCAACTAATATGCAATTCCAGTTTATTGTCTAAAAAATATATATAAAACACATAAAAATGAAAACAAAACTTCAAAAACTACAGAAAACCTGAGCTAAATGCAATAAGTGAATTCTAAATAAACCTTAAAATATTTTTAACATACAAATTCAAAAATAGAATAATATGAATTTGAAACCCTAATGCAACTAAAAATGTATTTGCAAGTGTAGATCTACCCCTAAATGCAGTCTATATGACTTTTCATAAATAGATAAATCACTATCCTAAAATGGATTTTTTTTGAAAATTCCTAAGATGCCTAAGAATGCTTAATGTATTGCTTTTTAAAACATAAAAATATGAATATTTCATTTTATTCTTCCTTTTAAAAAGCAAAAAATATAGCTAGGATTTCTAGAAATGACTAACCTGGGAGTTCACATGTTTTCCCCCTAGCTTCGTAGATGCGATGCCAAATCTCCCAAACACAATGCCGAATCTCCTAGATACAGTGTGGTGTCTTCCAGACATAGTGCATAATTCCTAAGATGTAGTACGAAATCTACGTAAGCACAAATCAAATCCTAACATATTACAAAAACCCTAGTTTTAAATTTTACAACTTCTACGTAATAGGGCTTCCAAAAACCTGCAACAAAAATAGAAAACGTAGATAAAAAATTTGAGATATGAGAAGGCAAATAAAAATATGAAACCCTTTGGGGGTCCCACCGTGATCGCCATTTTGTGAGTAGAAAAATATCAACACCAGAATAACAATAACATATCAAACACAAGAAGTATACAAAATAAAAGTGTAGACACCAATTCCTAGCCATTCATAATCCATTCATCATCATCAAATTATAGTCATTCATTATATATATTTATATATATATAAATATTTTATATTTATATTTATATTTATGTATATATGTGTGCAAATAAATTTGATCCATTCATCAAAACTCCATCTTAGTGGGCCATGTGGCAATCTTTGCCACTCACTAAATGCAATTTGTATCACTTACCAAGTTGCAATCTCAACCATTCATCATGTTTTAATCTTTGCTGCTTTTTGGAGTTGTCACAACCCTAACATAAACGAGGGAAAATCATAAAAATATTCACTTTTCATGAATAAAGGTTAAAAAACACTTGCAAAGAAAAAATCATTCACACTTTCGTACAAACCCTAGTCATTGTTGCCACCATTGTTATTTCACTACAACATCTATGAACTAGATCTAGAATCTATCGAGCATTCACCACAGTCCAAAAATGCCTTAGGGAATATCTTGAACACTACAAAGTATCTCCTAAATTATGTTGGGCATCCATCAAATTCAGGAGGGCATCTAGCCAACTTTTGGATGTTGTTGAGCATTTGCGCATTCACAGTTCGAACTCTCCAACGCACAAATCACAAATCAAGTATTTTGAAAAGGCATTTGATTTTATTATTCAACTTACGTTTTCCTATATTATGCTCTACATTTTGCAAGTATTTCAACTAGGATTTATAGGTTACACTTTTTGTATTTTAGAGGACCTCACACTATGCAGACCCCACTAGTGTTACTAACTCTTTGTTGTGGCTTGTTTGTATGCAGGTATAGATAATTATTTTTTGATAGCTATTGCAACTGGAGTGGCCTCATAGAGGATATACGAAGCCCACTCAACCTATTTTTTTGAGAAAATAATATCTAAAGACACTACATTCTGTTGATTGAAGGTTTTTATCCCCTTTGTATAATCATTGTATCAAAACAAGCTATATTTTGTAATCCCTTGGATTTGGGGTCCATCAATTTTGTAACAGTGGAGATCCAGGCTCCCTAAATCAATATAATAACATTCTTCCATTGTGTATACTACTTGTTTTTGATATGTTATTGTTATTCTGGTGTTGATCCCTTTATGGTCACAAAATGACGATCATAGTGGGATCCCCAAAGGGTTTCATATTTTTATTTGCCTTGTTCTATCTTAATTTGTTGAGCTATGTTTTTTATTTTTTTGCTATAGGTTTTCACAAACCTGATTGTGTGAAAGTCATGAAATTCAAACCTAGGGTTTTTAGGATCTTCTAGAGTTTAATTTGTGCTCACACATATGCCATACAACGTTTGGGAGATGCTACAATGTATCTAGAATATTCAGCATTGCATCTGGGAGATTTGACACCGTGTCTGGGAGATTCAGTGTCGCATCTGTGAAGTTAGGAAAAAATACATAAACTTCTAGGTAAGTCATTTTTAGAAATCCTAGCTGTATTTTTTATTTTTAAAAGGAAAAAGAAAAGGAAATATTCATCTTTTTATGTTTTAAAAAGAAATACATTAAGCATTCTTAGGCATTTAAAAAAAATGCATTTTAGGATAATGATTTATCTATTTATAAAAAGTTGCATAGACTACATTTAGGGTATATATTTGCTCTTGCAAATATATTTTTATTTGCATTAGGGTTTCAAATGCATCTTATTCTGCTTTTGAATATGTATGTTAGAAACATTTTAAGGTTTATTTGGAATTCACTTACTGCATTTGGCTTAGGTTCTCTACAACTTTTGAAATTCTATTTTCTATTTGGTGTTCTTTATAAATTTTTGTAGGCAATAAACTAAAATTGCATATTAGTTGCACTATAAGATAATTTTATTTTGCACTTTATTGTTTAAAAAAACACCATAGAAAATGAAAACTTAAAAAGAGTCATACACTATATGGTCTTTATTAAACATCAGCAAGTTGGATTTCATCAACAACTGTTAATCAAGACTAGCGATGGTGGCCTTCATATCCATCTGTTGGCTCACCCCCTAGAAACTGTAGTAGCCCATAATGAGTGGATTTCTAGATTTCATCACTAAAAAGTACCCCACTTTTGGGTGTGTCTGTAGTAGGAAGGATTAGTAACACCCTTTTACCATGATGTTCAATAATAAGTGGAACACAATTGTCATTCTTATCCGAGCATACTCGAGTGTGAAGCAAAACATTCGTTGGGAAAGTAGGAATCATATAGTGTGGCCTCTCTCGGGGGGTAATTGTAATTCCTTAGGTTTAACTTGAGCTAATCATACCCTAGAAAGCTATTTTTAGTCATTTGTGATTTATCCTTCGTTAGAGGGATGGGTTTGAACACACCCTTTTAGTTGCATCTATCATTCATTTTGCATAGTTTATCTAGGTTTAGGAGTTCCAATACCAAAACATACAAAAAAAAAAATCAAATTAAAAAAAATAAGAAGAAAACAATTTTTTTTTTTGTAAATACATAGATAACATTTTTTTTCTTGAGTGATCTACATGTTGTTGGTTTTTACTATTGCATCACAATTTTTACACACATACCCACACATTTGTCACCCCAACTTGCCTTTTAGCTTATGGTATTGACCAAAAATTAGGCCAGAGTTATGAGTCAACCACTCACAAACCAATGATTTCCATCTATGGAGTGCTCCACTCCCTTCCTAGATATTTTTATGGCTAACCTAATCTATGTGGAATAGACAAGACATATTGACTTATCTGTTGGACCCTCTCATATGTCATCCACTAAAAATGTAGATATAATGCACAGGGTAATCCACACTTCCATCCTGAAAATAGAACCATCCATGTCAACTGACCATTGCATCACTTACATAGATTCTGATAAAGTCAAAGCCTTTTTAAGACCAATCGATACTGTTCTAGAATAAATTAACATCCCACCCAGACATATTCCTTCTTCTTAGTAGGAAATCACTCACTCACACCCCAACAATTTTAACCAAGTCATCATCAATCCTATTTTTGAGGCCACATATACACCTTCACACCAAGCCCTTCCACAACCCTTTAACCAGTGCACCTCCATTATGTATACCTATACTACCATCTACTCCAACATACTCTATGAAGCACAAGTTAATGTTGCTTTGTAGAATCCATCCACCTTACCATTAACATCATCTAGGTTTATCATCCCTCATTTAGTTACAATTCCTTTCGCAACCTACCCTCCATTAACCTTGACCAAAATTGCCAATATCAACTCCAAATACAACCACACAATTTACATATAAAATTTCCCTACAACAAGCATGAAAACATTTAAACCAACTACTTATGGGTAATCAAAATGCTTATTCTTACCCATAATAGTAGTCATAGGTAGCATATTTCAACCATCCACTCACATCCACACAAACTACTTTTTTCACCCCCAACCAATATTGGGTATCACAACCACCTACGATCACTATACCTACCCATCCACTCCACCACATCCATGCCATATCAACCACTCAAAACACCACCATACCTCAAACTTCACATCATCAATCTCCACCTCATAAACACCAAATATTCCATAATAAATTTCAACAAAACATTTAGCACCACAACATACCCAAAAACATCAACCCATTGTCCAATAAAAATCTTATTTCATCACAATATCTTATCACTCAACATACACCACCCACATACACTCACCATGCAAACTAGGACTTCTGAATACCAATGGAAGATCCTAAAATTCAGCATATGCAGGAGCAAATCAATAGCTTGATGTTGCACACATCGGGTATGGCATATAAAAAATCCACATTAATACAACTGATAAATCACCCCATTCATCATTCAGTACCATTGCTACCATATCCTAAAAATTTCACATTACCGAAGTTTGATAAATTCAAAGGGGTTGAGGACCCTAGAAATCACATAAGTGCATTCCCTATAATCATGTTTTAGAATTCAAGAGAATAATGCTATAATGCTCCACAAATTTCCTCAAACACTTGGAGGGATGCCTTAGAATGGTAAAACCACTTTTTAAATCATAGCATTTATATATTTGAATAGTTGGCATATCAATTCTTAGAAATATTCTCCCTCAAAATTAAGAAGAAAACCACACTAACTGACTTATATAATTTATGATAATTTGAAGAAGAGTTAGTTTATGATTTCAAAAACCATTGGAGGGTAGTCATTATGAAGTTGTTATTCTCCATCCCAATTAAGAACTAACACGAATGTTCATAAGGAGTTATCTAAAACCTATATCCTTGTTACGTCAACTACAATAATACAAAATATTCAAAGAGGCTCTTGCCTGAGCCTAGGTCATTGAAGTAATCAAGATCTAGGAGGGTGAGATCAAGCCTAAAAAGAAATAATAGAAAAATAAGAGCTAAAGTAAAGGGAATTATAATGGCCAAATAAAAACTGGTTAGTTGAACCAGGTGGTCTTGAATCAACCTACCATGCAAAACCAACAATCTCAAGTCCACATTCAATAGTCGCAACCACAACCACAATAGATAACATATCAAGTAGTTTCCTCCCACACCAATTGCAAAAATCAGTTCCAACTATAGAGAAAAATTAAAACTGACAGGTCACTTAGCAAATACATAATTACATACCATTACCTGAGTCATACACCTCCATATTTTGAAGGTTCTATGACACACTTGCAATTACCCTACCAAAAGTTAGACATGATGACCCAACTAAACATGGCAAGGGCTAAATGAAACACTTGTTTTTATCCTTTCATCAGTAGAAAGGCTATGATATCAACAATTGCTTTACATCTAAGGATATCATGCAAGATTTTTTAGAATTTGAGGTCATTAAGTTGGATAACCCCTTGGCACAATAGAACCAAAATATTGGTAATTTTTAGACACCACTTCCTCACTGAGAGGAAGCACAACAAAAAATAGAGGCATCAAATACTATGACTCCTCCTAACCAAGTTAACCATGTGTAACAAAACTAAGGTTTTATAGTGGCTATCCATGTGGTAACCCGAATACAAAGAAGCACAAACTGCCAACAAAAAATAGATGAGCAACCTCAAGTTACACTACCAAAAAATGTGTATCCATAACCGAGACCTGTCAATCCATATCATCTCATTCATATCCCAATTCATCCACCTCAATCCATCCATATTCCAAGTTATCCTCCATGATCAATCATTATATTGAGCAGTCGATTGTCAAATAGTATGAAGATAACTTCAGCTAAATTATCAATCTATGAGCTCATACAAAAATTCCATCAAAATTATGAGGTATTAATGGAGATATTTAAATCCATTTAACTCCAAAATAAATACTCTCATTCCTTCAATAATTTTATGGTAAATATCCAAATATGCATGGAGCCTTCAATCGTATTCTATGATTATGAAATTAAAACAATATCATCAGAATAATCGGATCCTCCATTGCATATTATGGCCCAGGTTGACCAGAAGTATTTCAAAAGAGTACTAATTGACATTGGATCATCAATAAATATCATCACCACATCTGCACTTCACCACCTCAATCTTCCATCCTCTCATTTCATCAAATCCACCTTTATATTGTAGGTATTTAATTATGGGTTATGTTCCACAGTTGGTACTATTATCTTACCCATAAAAGTGGGGATTAAAATATTACATACAATGTTTCATATACTTGAAGGGAATATATCTTACAATGTACTCCTTGGACATATCTTGATTAGGGAGATGAAATGTGTTCCATCTACACTATATCAATGCTTGAAATATGTCCATGAGGGAAAGATACATTGTATACTAGAAGATATTTAACCATTGAAGTACAACTTCATCTCCAATCCTTATGATCCATAATTACCATCCACCCATATCTCACTAATTCCATCATCCACACAAACCACTCCACAACAAAATAATTTATCCAAATATTTCATTCTAGAAGAACTCCCCATAACCGATCCTAATTAGGATTCCACCTCCACATCCCATCACACTATTTCCACATCCCATCATCTCGGCCATTACTATGTACGTATAGTTAGACATAGTCATCTAGTTCATCTATCATCACTCATTCATCACAACCCACACAATAAACTTCACTAGCACCTACCATCACCTCATCCAAGCTTGATTTACCTCCACCCCAATCATCTAATATCTCACAAGTTGATTTGTTAGATCATGAGATTCCACCTCATTATATAATTTTTTCAAATCCACAAAACACTCTTCTGCTCCACGCTTACATACACAATCCATCCACATCATCCCCTACACAAGTTATCGTACATCTCGCTAATCCTAGCATTAGCGAGTATGTGGTTAAAAATATTGTCATTACACCACTATCCATTGAAACTATAAAGGATTACGGTCATCCACATGACCCAAACTTAGCCAAAGGAGCAGCTTACAATATGGGTTCCTTACTGAAGAAGGTTAAATTTATATATGGAGGGGTTGATTCATTATTCGATCCACTCCCTCCATATGCATCCAAACAATAAGTCATTGATAATATTGAGAACATGTATAACCCTAATTTCTGATCATGATATTTTCATTGGGTTTATTAGCAAGGATATGGGCTACGACAAAATGAACATGGTATGTGTGACATTGTTGAACCTCAATATCAAGAAGCACATGATCATTTTGGCATAGGCTATAGTCAATAATATTCCTCTTCTTTAGAACAAGCTTTTCAAAAAAAGAAGAAGAGGATAATGATAACAGTGATTTTGAGAATGAATTATATTAGGAATATGACATCATATCAATAGCTTTAGATAAATCTAAAGAAGAATTAGTTCCAGTCACATCATTCACCGAATAAGATTAGTACTATCTTGGAATGTTCCCCATCCATCAACTCATCTTCCATTTGGTCCTCCCAAGGGAGTGAGCTAAGACAAATGGTGAACCACCACTGCCACCTTGACCACCTCATAAAAACATGATGTAAATATGTACAAAATAAAAAATCACAAAAAAAAATCATTAGCATAACATTACATTTTGCATTTGCATATCCATACCATTTACATTTATACGTGTTACCTACTACTATCTAGGTTCTCAAGGTTTGTTCATTGAATCCAAGGGGTAAGGAAAACCACCCTTCACATCACAACCACCATTACCCCACCAAGTCAACATGAATACTATTGACTTGTTCACACCACTCTGCAATCTATATGATTTGGAAAAACCAATTCCTATTGACATAAAATTCATTGATATGGAATGGATTTCATCACTATAATATTTTTTTAAATTCATCCTTTCGAATGAGTTGTAAAGAGATTATACTAACATTACTGCACAACCTTCACCTTCACCCTCGACTTCTACTTTTTTCAAGGAAAAAATGAAAGAGACTATGCTAGAAGAGTATGACAAAATCACTGATGATATTCATTTGATACCAACACCCCATCATCTTGAGGAAGGTTCACACATGGCCATTGAATAAACTATAGATATTAACCTAAGCATAGATATGAATAATCCACATATTGTTAAACTTGAAAAAAGTTTATCCACTGATGAACAAGAGAAACTTATAGATCTCCTAAAGAGAAAAAAGGTATATTTACATGATCTTATAAATACATGCCTAGCCTTGACCCTAAATTGGTCATTCACAATCTCACCTTGCATCCTGATGCTAAGCTGATCAAATAGAAACTAAGAAAGTTACATCCTGCCATTACCGTCATGGTCAAAGAAGAAATGCAAAATTTTTTAGATGTGGGTTTCATTCAATCCATTGACTACCTTGAGTAGCTTTCAAATATGCTACCCATTCACAAATCTAATGGGGTAAGTCATATTTGTAGTGAATTTTGAGATCTTAACAAAGTGTGTCCTAAGGATGACTTTACTCTACCAAACATTTCTACTATTGTATATACTTGCATTGGCCATGAAATGCTCTCTTTAATGGATGGTTTTTCAAGGATATAACCAAATTTGAATTAATCCTGATGACCAACATAAAACAACATTCACAACACCTTGGGGGACTTTTTGTTACAAGGTAATACCATTTGGCCTTAAAAATATGGGTGCTACCTATAAACATGCCATGACATACATATTCCATGATTACATGTATAAGATCATTGAAGAATATATGGATGATCTATTGGCAAAATCTAAAATACGTCAAGAGCATATCGATATCTTGAAAAATGTTTTTGATTGACTTCTTGAGCATAGCGTCATATTGAACCCTAAGAAATGTGTCTTTGGTGCCACCTCAGGAAAACTCCTAGGGTTCATTGCATCCAACCAAGGTATTGAAGTGGACCCAAGAAAGGTCAAGGTCATTATGGAAATACCTCCCCCAAAAAACTTGAAATATTTATATAGCTTACAAGGAAATATCCAATCGATCCTTCGCTTCATTGCATAACTCTCAGAAAAATGCAGGCCATTCAATCACATGTTACAAAAGGGGGTGATATTTTCATGGATAGATGAATGTCAAAAATCTTTTGATGATATCAAGCAATACTTAGCCTCTCCACCAATCGTAAAAATGCCTTACTTGGGGGTCCTCTTCCATATTTATGTTTTAGCAACATATTTTACATTAGGGACAATGCTTGCATAAAATAATGAAAAAAATTGAGAGCAAGCAATCTATTACATTAGTCGAACATTGGTAAGCTACGAAACATGATATGCTTATGTGGAAAAATTATGCCTAGTAGTGATTTTTGCCACTAAGAAACTCAAACATTACATCCTAAGTCACACCACTTATTTCATTGCTAAAGAAAATCCTCTACAATACATGATGACTCTCACATACAACAATAGTCGTACCATAAAATGGATAATGTTACTAAAATAATTTGACCTTGAATTCATCATTCAAAAATTTATTAAAGGTCAGGTAATAACCGATCAACTTGTAGAAGCCCCACTTCCTAATGATCACCCTTTGGTTATCAAGTTTCCAGATGATTCAATATTTAATGTCACTGAATAGGTGTTGGAAATCTGAGATATTTTTGTTGTCATTGATGTCAAGAGTTTTGATGTCCAATTTTGTCATCATTAATATCATAAGGTTGTTTTTCCAAAAGGCAAGGAAGCGATTAAATAAAAAAGGATATAAAATTTTGAAGACCCAAGGAAGGAGAAGCAGGTTTAAAAATAAATAATAATATTATAATATTTTATATTGTAATATTTCGAGGAAAAGGTTGAGGTGAATAAAAAAGAGGTCCAAGGAATCATTAAAAAATAAATCCTTGAAAAGACCCATTGAGAATATTTTAAAGGTTATTATTTAATTTATTTAAATTAAAATATTTTAACCTATGGTTAAATTTTAATTTAAATAAATAATAAGGTGCCAAAGGTTTAAATTTAAAATTCGAATTGCATAAGCCAACGTGTTGGAGTGCCAAGAACAATGTATAAAAATGGGGCAATGATTTTCATTTAACATCCCTAATGCTATATTTGTATGCCTATGAGAACAAATTAATCTTTTGCTGCATTGAGAGAGAAGAAGATGATTTCACATGCTTTAAAAGTTTAAGGAGGTAGACTTCGGATTAAATTCGTGTGGAGCACCAAAACAAACCCAAAGTGTTGGTTAGTGTAGGCAGTGATCAAAGGCTGGTTAATAAAATCGTGCAAGGCAAGTCAAGGGTTTGATTCATGTCCCTTTTGTTTTGATACACAACAAGGTTTTTTGTGAATTTTGAAATTCGCTGAAGGCAAGGTTGGAATAGTGTTTTATGCGCCTTGAGTATTATGTGGGCATGTAGTCCAATGACAACTTAGCCTAGGGCTAAGGAACTGCGACATCGACTGGTCGCGGGTTTGAGTTTGGGTGCAGTCATAAAGGATGAAACATTTTTTGTTGAAGACATGGGCCAGTATTTATAAGGTAAGCGCATTTGATTTTAATTTTTTCCAAGGTTGTGGAAGGCTCTAGAGGCCACATGATTATTATTGCAAAGGTGGGAGTCATAAGGTTGATTAAAATATGTTACTTTTGATTAGAAATAAATATAAAGGAATTGGAGTTATAAGGTTTAGCAAAGGAATTTAAATTTTATCCGTTGAAGGTTATTTTGTGAAGATTGGAGTTATAAGGTTTAACAAAGGAATTTAATTTTTATTTGTTGAAAGTTATTTTCTGAAGTTTGGATTTTATAAGGTGTTGACAAGGGAATTTGTTTTTTTATGTATTGAATATTATTTTGAGAAGTTTGGAGATTATAAGGTTTACTTGAGACTTAATATTTTGTATGATGAAATAAATATTTTATTTTTTATTAGAAATAAATATAAATGAATTGGAGTTATAAGGTTTAACAAAGGAATTTAATTTTTATCTGTTGAATATTATTTTGTGAGGATTGGAGTTATAAGTTTTAAGCAAGGAATTTAATTTTTATTTTTTGAAAGTTATTTTATGAAGTTTGGAGTTTATAAGGTGTTGACAAAGGAATTTGATTTTTTATGTATTGAATATTATTTTGAGAAGTTTGGAGATTATAAGGTGTACTTGAGACTTGATATTTTGTATGATGAAATAAATATTTGTGTGGAGATTTTTGAGATAGACTGTTGCTATCTAACCTTGAAATTGACAAAGAGGATTTGATTGACTAAGACAGGTTTTGAAGACATATCTCCATAAAAATAAAAGGTATGGGCACATCTTCATTATGAGTGAAATATTGTTGGATTAAATGTTGTGAAATGCAAAGTTGGAGTGAAAAGGATTGTTTGATAAGCATTGTTGGAAATGTTTGAGTGAGATTTCATGTGCATGCTTTGTGGATGTTGAAATATCATGAGTATCATTGTTATGTGAGATTGAGAACTATCTTGATCTAGGTATGGTAAAAGAACATGAGTATCACTATTATGTGAGATTGAAAACTATCTTGAGTTAGGGTTTGTGAAAGAACATGAGTATCATTGTTATGTGAAATTGGAATTATCTTGAGTCAAGGTTTGAGTTCCATAGTGTGAGTTGTTGGAAGTATAGTGAAACACTTGGTTAGGGTTTGTAAGAAAGTTGTGTTTAATTTAGTGGATGCTTGAGTGAAGTTGGTTGAGCATTATTGATTGAAAGCATTGGAGTGATAGTTTAAATTTTGTGAAACAAATTATACTTTATTTTTGAATTGATTTGAAAGAGAGTTTGAAAGTGGAAGATTGTTTTGTTAAGTGCAAAATATTGTGAGTGTAAAACATATTGAGTCTTTTATCATTCTCTATATGTTTCTATGGTTAAACAAGATTTTGAGTGAAACTTGTTTGTGTAATTGAAGAGGTTTTCTAAAAGAGATAAAATTAAGTTTTGTATGCAAGTATTGCAGTTGTTTGAGTAAGCTTTTGTGAAATATTGTGAGCAGATTGAAGTAAGTCCTAGAGGGGAATTAAGGACAAATTTGAGTAAGATTTTATGAAATATTAAGGATAAATTTATGTGATATTTTGTGAAATCTTACAAGCAGAATTGAAGTAAGTCTTGGTGAAGACTTGTTGAGCATATTGGACAAGTTCTAGGGAGGACTTATTGGACAGATTTGAGGTAAGTCTTGGTTAATACTTGTTGATCAAATTGGACAAGTTCTAGGGAGGACTTGTTGGAAATATTTGAGGTAAGTCTTGGTGAAGACTTGTTGAGCATATTGGACAAGTTATAGGTAGGACTTGTTGGACAAATTTGAGGTAAGTCTTGGTGAAGACTTGTTGAGTAGATTGGACAAGTTATAGAGAGGACTTATTAGATAGATTTGAGGTAAGTCTTGGTGAAGACTTGTTGATAAGATTTGAGGTAAATATTGGTGAAGACTTGAGCATATTGAGCAAGTTCTTGAGAGGACTTGGTGAGAAGAGTTGAGGTAAGTATTGGTGAAGACTTGTTGGATAGATTTGAGGTAAGTCTTAGTGAAGAATTGAGAGTAGATTTGATTTGTGATTTGATAAAGCTTTGTGTTAAGGCTTGAGGATAAATTTTGGTGCAGATTTGAGGGTAGATTTGTCCCAGAATATAAACAAATTTGAGAGCAGATTTGTGCTAGATTGAGGATAGAGTTTAGTGTATATTTGAGACAAATACTAAGCAGAGCTGAGAGTAATATTTGGAGGTGATAAAGTAAAGGAAAATAGTCTTCAGTAGATAGAGATACATTAGACAGGATAGTGAGGACAGAGGTCTTCTGAGTGAGGATAGAGGTCTTCTATGGAGAGAGATCTACAAGCCAGTGCAGTGGAGGTAGTAGTCTTATAGAATATCACCAGCCAGAGTAGAGGAGAAGGAGTTCTCCTATGGATAGAGATCCATGAACCAGCAAAGGAGAAAGAGTTCTCCTCTAAATTGGTGTCCACAAAATTGACTAGATGATTGATGTCTCCTTTGGAAAGAGGTCCATAAATATTGTAATAGGGAAGGATTCCCAAGATATTTGTTGAGAAAATTTTAGTAAAATATTTTCTCTGTGGAGTAGCCCACATTGGGTGAACCACATTAAATTGGTGTCTTTATTGTGTGTGATTATTTATACATTGCTTTGATTACTATTTTTGATATTACCATTGATATATTGGATAATATTATTTAAGAAAGAAAAGTAAAAGTTGGTCTTATACTGTTCACCCCCACTCTCAGTATAAGCTTGTGTTCTTCAATAGGAAGAATATGTCATCCCTAAAAAGGATGTAAATATCACCCTATTATTTGATGGTTCCAAGTGTGAGAAAGGACAAGGTGCAGGGGTTGTGCTTCATACACCACAAGGGATACCCATTATTTTATCATTTAAACTTGACTTCCCATGCATAAACAATAATGTAGAGTACGAAGCCCTAATTCTAGGACTTCAAGAAACTATGGCTATGGGCATAAAGTGTATAATAATATTTGGTGATTCCTAGCTTGTCATTTGTCAAGTAAATAGATCATACTAATGTAAAGAGCCAGTCTTAAAACTTTACCATGAAGTAGCAATAAAATTGCTCATAAAATTTGATTGGTATGAGATTGATAGCTTACCTCATTCCACTAATATATTGGCAGATGCAATGGCCTCTTTAGGATCATTGATTCCAAAGAACTCCATAGGAGAGGTTCAGCCACTGATCATCACAACAATTTCCAAATCTGCAATTTTCAAAACTCAGTCTAAAGATGAGAAGGATGTTTTATTTATCCATGCATAACCATATAAGCCTTGGATTAGTAAAGTAAGATATGTTATCCAGTTTAAAATGGTCTCATCAGATCTATCACAAACTACCAAACAAACTTTCAAACAAAAGGTAGATCATTTCACTCTCTTGGAGGATGTGTTGTATATATGTGGTTATGTTGGAATTCTCCTTTGTTGTCTCAAGCCTATAGAGGCACAATGATCCATATCTAAATCTCATGATGGTACTTATGGTGGTCACTTTAGTGGAATCGCCATTGCAAAGTGTGTCTTATGCATGGGTTATTATTTTCCCACCATGAAACATGACTAGTGCATTTATGTCAAGAAGTATAAAATTTTTTAGCAACATGCTAATTTAACTCATGTGCCATCACAAGCATTACAACTCATTCAAATTATTTGGCCATTTTTACAATGGTATTTTTACTTGATCGATAAAATATCACCTCATTTCTTGGGATAACACACATTCATCATAAGTACCATAGAGTACTTCACAAAGTGGGTCAAAGCAATTCCTCTAACCAACACAACAAGACCTCGAATTTTGGAGTTTATACTCCAACATATCATTTATCACTTTGGTATTCCCTCAAAAATAATATCTGACAATGGTAAGTCATTTAAAAACAAGGATGTTCAAGTGCTTTATGAAAAATATAATATCCAACATAATTTCTTGACTCCTTACTACCCATAAAAAATGGATAAGTTGAAGCAACCAATAAGACATTGATCGCTATTCTAAAGAATTTAGTCAAATAAAATCATCGATATTGGCATACTCAAATTCCCAATGGATTATGGTCTTATTGAATGAGCATTCACACACCTATCAGGGCAACACCATTCTCATTGGTGTATGGTGCTAAAGCAATCATACCTCTTGAGCTTGATATTCCCTCACTGCACATTTCATTACAAGAATTCATAGATGATGATACCGCTAGACAAGCACTTCTTGACCAACTCAGGCTCCTTGATGAAAGGCAAATCAATACCTTAGATCACTAATAAGTATATCAGGATAATATAAAGTGTGCTTACAATGATAAAGTTCATCTACATGAATTCCAAGTAGGAGATCTCATCCATAAAGAAAATAAGAAAAACACCAATGCATTGTCACATCTTCATGATAAATTAATGACTAATTGGTTAGGTCCATATATTATCAAACAAAAATTGGGTCAAGAAACATATAGGCTTGTGAGTCTAGAGGGAATAGAATATCTTGAACCATTAAACATCATCCACTTGAGAGCTATCTATGCTTAATGCAATTTATATATACATATATACATGGCTAAAAAAAAACAAAAGCACTATGCATTCATACCTCATTCCATACATCCATTTTTGCATAACCACATTCATATCATTTCAGTGCATTTCATCCACCATATTAATGGTCATTTTCTTAGTTTGGAGAATTGTTAAGTCTTGTTACCTTAATCATGGGCACCTTAGATTTTACATCAGTCCAATTTCACTATTTCATAAGTTATGTTACCATTTGCAATAGATTTGGCTATCCCTAGGTGTTTTTTGTCACTCAGTGACTCCTAGTGTTCCAAGAAACCTCCATTGCATGTCAAGTTTTCTCTAGAACCAAAGCACATTATCACTAAAAAATCTTGAGTTATGGGAATTTAACTCTAATATTATTTAACTGAACACGTATAACACTTATTAATAACATCTTGTGTCAGAGAGGGATGACACCATGATTGGGTTAAACTTTGTAGCAAAAAGTCCTTGTTTCTTGTCCCATTATGCACATAATACACAAATAGTGGTTTTCATAACTTACAATATTTTCAAATAAAATAGTGAGTAGTAAGGATAGGGTGAAATTCTCATCACACATTGGTTGAGAATTTTATTCCCCAAAGCTTGAACTCTATTACACATCATAAAATGGATTCCCAAGTAGTAAGGATAGAATTACACTTCCATATAGATGGTTATGTAGTTTGATTCCCCAAAGCTTAAAGATCATCTCCCATTGGAATATGGAGTTAACCTCCATCGGGGCTATAGATGCATTATTGGAAGTGGAGTATGCTCATGTGTGATGACACATCTCTTTTGAAGAGACCTATGACTATACATAAGGATAAGCTAGATTCCTCGTATTCTTTATTACAGGGTTAATCTCACTTTACTCAAGATGGGTAAATGAATTCACTTGCACACACATTGGTTCTTTATTAGTCCGAGTCATTACCATGCTCATGATTGGTAAATTAACATTCACTACACACATATTTGGTCTCTGAGAAATTTGATAGAACTTAATTATTTTGATCAAAATCACTAGGATGTTTGAGTCTCTATAAAACAAATTCTAGATCCATTATCCAAAATCTAAAACCACATTTATACCATAGTCACATCATTACATGAGTATTTCACTTCATATCCCTCCATTAGATGTTGGTGTCCCTGATTAAGCAACAAAGATAACAATGGTCAAGAAAAATCTAAACTACTACAAATGATCATTACAACATCAATTCACTTACATTATTATACATTATCATTTAATTATCATCCATCACATCATATACACATGCATTCACACAAAAATCATATACAAAAGAAAAACCATGTATATATATATATATGTATAAATATCGCATTTATAAAGAACACCCAAATATTGTATACAACAAAGCACTAATGATAATATATAAAAATGAGAGACCCCTAGCTAGCAACCCAAGGTAGACCCCTGTGATACTAAGGGATCAATAACTCGAGGAGCCCTAGAGAAAAATTTACTATGCCTAGAGTTACTACACCTAGATTTACTATCCCTAATTGATCCTAATATAGAGGAGGAAGGTTGCACTGGTAATACAATACCATGTTGTACAAGGCAATCCTCTATCTCTTGAATGTAACTATTTGGACCAAAGGCAAGACAAGTTCTATCTCTAATGATCATATTCTAATTCCAACTTTACATGAAGCCTAGCTACTATATAGGTATCCTCACCTCCACCTATAGCAGCTTGCATCTATGAGTCCCTCTGCAACTAAGTAATCTTGGCATCTTGATATGCCACCATCTCATCCTGCTCTACCAACATCCGTAGGAGTTGATCTTGCTCCTCAGTCAAGTTGTCCCACTTAGCCTAAAGAACAACCTACTCCTCCTTGCTCTAACCAAGAGGTCTCTCTATAACCTTCCCCATACCTCCTCCACCTTCACCATCACCTCCAATATCAAGAGGTTGATCTATCATAGCCCTTGATGGCTTCCCTCAATTATTGGATCGATGATATCTCTATTATTGAGAAGCCTTCTTTGCCTCACCTATCATCTCCCCATAATCACCACTACCCTCATCCAACATCTTAATTGGTGCCCATGGAGGTTGTAATACAAATCAAACATCATACTTTGATATGGTCACAACATCATCTATATCCAGGAGGTCCATCTCCTCATCATCCTCATAATCCACCTATCATACCTCACCACAAGGTAGGCTTAGCTCATCAGATCTACACCTGTACAACACTGGATCATCAAGAACCCCCTACCATAACCTAAACTATCACATAACCCATGAGAACTAGATCAGGTCCACCTCACTATCATGTCGACCAACTACCCATCTAGCCAACCTGATCTACCATAGCTGCTCTCCATTAGTAGGCCACCTAGCCTCTCACCATGGTCGTAAATACACCTAATAAAATATCAACCATGCTCATAGATCTCTACACTCCTAGTCACTACAACTAGGATGAATCAATTATATGTCCTAAAATGCCTTCCATCTCAACACATAGTACTGAGCCCTATCCTACTCACATGGTATGCCTATACTAAAATGCTCCTATCCCTAGATCTAAAGTAGTACACTACAACCCAATACCTTCCACCCCTACCTCTTCAAATCATGTAGATCCATGTATGATTGAGCTAGTAAAGTAGACACCCAAGTTTATACCCAAGGCTCATCAATCATATCAAACACCAAATGAGTCATGTTCCACAAGAAACAACATTCGATGCTATTAGGCACCAACACATTGGCTAACAAGAACATGACCAAGGTTGGTAATACCCCCAACCACCCCTATGAGTACAAATCTAGGTATCTGATTCCACCACAACTAATATTCACTCCCTTCCATTCATCCCCAAAAATTTGACTCAGCTTATACCCCTTGTCATGTCCAACTCAAACAAGTAATCCCTCCATAGGTACCTAGAATATGTAGTACACATCCTCTAGTGTCACTGTCATCTTTCCTATTGGGAGCTAGAATGTCCCCCTATCTAGATCCCACTACTCTGCTAAGTCTAAGAGGTACCCTCATCGACCCCCACCACCTCAATCCATGCACACCCATCCAATCCCACCTACTCTAGCCACTCCTAGTCAATTCTCTGAAGTGCCTTTTACACCCCAATAGGATAGGTGAAAATTTATATCGAGCCTCCAACATCCTCAACTATAGCACAACACAAAACCAAATGTACATTAGGATCTCATTCATTTCATAAAAAAATATTTTCACCTCCCATATTTTAGTCATAAAAAAATACAAACAACATTAAAATAATGAACATGAAGGGTTAGAATTACTTACCCCTGCCAGCTGCACATCAAATCTAGCTATCGCATCCGCTCCCTCTATCGCCATCACTAAGAACTTGCAATCTCCTTCATTCAAATGTCACTTCTAAAAATCTAAAATACAAGAATGAATGAAATTTTACCTCTATATCCCTTTTATAGCTGATATGGTGCACGTAAAGTCCTAGGACATATGGCAAGCACCCTCAAATGTTGATCTATGTCTATAGAATGATAGATGCCATCCAACATTTGTGGAGATATAGACGTAGGTCGATGTTTGCTTTTAAAATTTTGCAAAAGGTTCAAAGGGCTTCAAAACATGGTAAAAATCCACAATATCACCATAAAATTCATCCAAGCATCCATTACATCATTACATTACATTTTGTGATAGCATGGATTAATTTGGGTGTCTAATTTTTGAATGTAACCAATAATCGCATAAATACCCAAATTGCTTCAAAAAATCCCAAAATGATCCCAAATTTCATAAAAATACCATATTCACTCATCAATACACTTACATAATTATTTCACATCATCAAATCCATTTACATTATCAAGTGAATCTCATATCCAGTGGTTTACCCTATTTCGCTAGAGGTTGTAGCGATTGGTTATCCATGCAATTTGGTAGGATGGGTAGATCACAATAAGGAAACTTGTTCAAAATCATCATCCTAGGCCATATTCAACATCAAATCATCATGGTCAATCAATTTGTGAATGCGATCGTGTTCATGAAAATCTACTCAAAGCTATCATTAGCCCTTTTCATGCGAAAAATGCAAAACTCTATTAGAAATTCTGTTTGCATTATTAGCCTTCTCTGTGGGCAAAAAGTGAAACTCCCTTTACAAATTCCCCTTACATTAGGCCAATAGTTAGGTTCAAAAGTGTGGCTGCATGAAGTGATACGGTATCCCTACCTCCACCACATATTCACCAAGGTTGGCTAATTTATCTACAACAACATTGCACATTGTGCTAAGAGTAAATTTTCAACAACATAGATCAACTTCAAAATTGGGGTAACCAAACTTGACTTTGGTTTCAGAATTGGTATACATCATATGCATCCATTGCATTATCCACATATTTTCAATTGGATCATGAGATTTATTCTTAACTCATTCACCAATTGAGAGGGTAAGCCAGAATTCCAAAAAATTTAAATCTTGCACATCAATTCCATCCCATCAAATCGAGTATCTCTTATTTTTTCACCACCTTGTGTTCTACACAAAGTGATACAAAAGGGATATCTGTAGACACCAAATCCTATCCATTCATAATCCATTCATCATCATCAAATCATAACCATTCATTATATATATATATATATTATATTTATATTTATATATATTTATGTATATATGTGTGTGTAAATAAATTTGGGCCATTCATAAAAACTCCATCCTAGTGGGCCATGTGGTAATCCTTGCCACTCACTAAATGCAATCCGTATCACTTACCAAGTTGCAATCTCAATTGTTCATAATGTTTTAATCTCTCTCTCATTGGAGTTGTCACAAACCTAATATGAATGAGGGAAAATCATAAGAGGTTATTCACATTTTATGAATAAAGGTCAAAAAACACTTGCAAAGAAAAATCATTCAAACTTTTGTACAAACCCTAGTTGTCATCGCCATCACTTTTTATCCCCTGTAGCACCTGTAAATTAGATCCAGACTCTTTTGAGCATTCACCATAGTCTTCAGATGCCTCAAGGCATCTATCAAATGCTACAAAGTATCTCCCGAATTATGTTGTGCATCCGTCACATTTGGAAGGGTATCCATCCAACCCCCAGATGCTATCGAGCATTCACGCATTCACAATTCAAGATATCCAATGCACAAATCATACATCAAGTATTTTGACAAGGCATTTGATTTTAATATTCAACTTACGTTTTCCTATATTCTTCTCTACATTCTGCAAGTATTTCAACTAGGATTTGTAGGTTACAATTTTTGAATCTTAGAGGGCCTCACACTGTGGATGCCCCACAAGTGTTACTGACTCTTTTTTGTGGCTTGTTTGTATGTAGTTATGGGTAATGATTTATTTGATAGCTATTGTAGTTGGAGTGGCCCCATAGAGGATATAAAATGCCCACTCAACCTCTTATTTGGAGCAAAGAAAATATGAAGACACCACATTCTACTAATTGAGGGTTTTTATCCTCTTTGTGTAATCATAGTATCAATACAAGTTATATTTTGTAATCCCCAGGATTTGGGGTCTATCAATGTTGTAACAATGGATATCCAAGATATCTAAATCAATATAATATCATTATTTCATTATGTATACTGCATATTTTTTATTTGTTATTGTTATTATGATGATATTTTTCTGTTCATAGAAATAATGCTATTATATTGATTTAGGGAGTCTAGATCTCCATTGTTATGACATTGATATACCCCAAATCCTGGGGGTTACATAATATAGATTTTTTTGATACAATGATTACACAAAGGGGATAAAACCCTTAATCAACAAAATATGATATTTTAAAATCTTATTCACTCCAAACAAGAGGTTGAGTGGGCTTCGTATATCCTCTATGGGCTGACTCCAGCTGCAATAGCTATTAAAGAAATTATTACCTATACATGAATACAAACAAGCCACAATAAAGAGTCAGTAACACCTAAGGGGCCTCCATAGTGTGAGGTCCTCTAAATACAAAAAGTGTAACCTACAAATCCTAGTTGAAATACTTGTATAATGTAGAGAAAAATATAGGAAAATATAAGTTGAATAATAAAATCAAATGCCTTTTAAAAATACCTAATTTAGGATATTTACGTTGGAAAGCTCAAACTGTGAATGTGTAAACACTCGATAGATTTTGGGGACTGGCTGGATGCCCTCTCGAATCCAGTGGATGTCCTAAATAATTTGACATATACTCTGTAGCGTTCGAGAGACAGCTTGAGACATTTGCAGATTGTGGTGAATGCCCAACAAAGTCTAGGTTTGGTTCATAGGTGTTACAATGGATGAATGGCAAGGATAATGACTAGGGTTTGTGCAAAAGTGTGAATGATGTTTTCTTTGCAAAAAATTTTGACCCATATTCACAAAAAGTGAATACCATTTTATGATTTAACTTCATTCATGTTAGGGTTGTAATGACACCAACGAGTGGCCATGACTAAAACATGATGAGCAGTTGATATTACAACTTGGTAAGTGACACCGATTGCATTTAATGAGTGGGAAGAATTACCACATGGCTTTCTAGAATGGAGTTTTCATGAATGGCTCGTTACACACACACACATATATACATATGTATATATAGATATAAATATAAAATATCTATATTTGTATATAAATAAATAAATATATATATATATATATATATTTATATATAAATAATGGCTAAGATTTGATGATGATGAATGGATTATGAATGGCTAGGATTTGGTGTCTACATTTAATCCTATTAATTTTTTGCCTTGAAGCTCTTTCGTACTCTTTTAAAAATTTATTCAAAGCTTTGGCATCATTTATTCTTACCCTTTCAAAAAGGGTTGTATGATCTACAAATTGTTGATGGGTGATGTTATCGATGTTATTACTAACCTTAAGTTCACATATAAGCCCATATTTGTAAGCCTTCATTAAGTTCCTACTCAAAACCCCTACCATAATAATGAAAAAATAACGAGATAGAGGATATCCTTGTCTAAGACCTCTCTTGGATTTAAAATATACTGTTACTAACTCATTGACCAACACTGAATAAGAAACTGTAGACACAAGCTTTAATCATTTATTCTCAAAACCAAAATTTTCTAAAATTGCAGAAAGAAAATCTCATTTAACCCTATCATAGGCTTTACTCATATCAAGTTTTAAGATTATTATTTTCTTTTTTCTTGAAGCTACTGAATGTATACCTTCATGAGCTACTATGATCCCATCCAAAATTTGTCTCCCTTTCACAAATCCTCCTTGCTCTACTGAAATAATTTTGTTTAACAATGTCATTAATCTATTCACCATCACTTTGGATATAATCTTATATGCCATATTAAATAGGCTTATGGGTCTAAAAGAATCAAACAATTCAACATCCTTCTTTTTTAGAATCAGGGTAAGATATGTTGCATTTATTTTATAAGGAATGTATTGTTTTACCCTAGAATTATCCACTACCACTAATAAAGAATCCTTCATTATATCCCAATTATGTTGGTAAAAATTTGTAAAGATCCCATCTAGACCTGGGGATTTATCCTTATTAAAAGAAAAAAGAGCTAAATAAAATTCTTCTAGAGTAATAGGCTCCATCTATTTCCTATTGTCTTCATTTGTTATAATTGAAGGAACATCTTGAAGAAGTTTATCATTAAGAATTTCGATCTCCTCTGGACCTAGAATATTCTAATAAAAAAACTTTATCTATTTTCTAATTTTACGAATAATCCTTTAAAAATTCAATTCAATGAATCATGTGAATTTAATCATCCTTTTTTTCAATCTAATTTCAAGTCTTAGAAAACTTGTCTGTGTTCATTAAACTTACATTTAAAATTGATTTAATCATCTTATCTGTGATTAATGAATAATTTGCCACATTGTAAAGAGTTATGATAAATTTAATTTATTTTTTTATTTTTTAATAAAGTATTTCCTTCAACCTATATATTTGTTTCAATGGAGTCAAGTAGAGACAATATTAAATAACTTTTCTTCATTACTACCCTAATTTTTTCATATAATTCATTTTTAATATCGTTATTGCTCAGTTCTTAATAACTTCTCCTTGTTACTACCCTACTTTTTTCTTATAAATTATTTTTAATCCCTTTATTACTCAATTCCTAATGACTTTTCTTGATTACTACCCTACTTTTTTCTTATAATTTTTTTAAACACTTTCTTAATCATCTAAAAAATGATAGTTAAAAAAAACTTGCTCTCTACTATGGATTTAGGGTTTCATCCCTTTATTATTATTACTATTTTATTTTTCGGTAGTGTGAGAAACCCCTATGATCGATGCTAAGGTTTGAGGATTCTCATCCCATCCATGACCCCTTGTAAGGCTAAGAGCTAAATTTATCAATAAAATATTAACACACACACACACAATGATTTGTTGCATTGTCCCCTTGGGACTTTCATCCCTTTATTTTATTTAATTTTATTTGGTTAGTGTGAGAAAACACTACGACCGATGCTTAGTACTAAGCATTCTCAACCCAACCATGACCCCTCATAAGAACAAGAGCTAAAATTATCAATAGAGAATTAACACACATCCACACACATGCTATAGTTTGAACCTTGGACCTACCGAAGAAGAGCAAAACCTTGAACTATTGTGTTGTCCCCCTCAAACCTTTCATTCCTTTATTATTACTCAATTATTATTTTTTTTTGATAGGTAACTATTTTTATTAATTACCATCTTGAAGGGACCCAATCCCTATTACATAGGGCATTCAAAATGCCAATAGTACAAAATTTGGAGCATCCCACCATCACAGGGATAGACATGAGGATAACCAACAGTCTATAAAAGCCTAATACAAACCAACTTTGAGAACTAAATAGGATGATTAAAACAAACCTATAGACTAGATACCCTGAACATGGGAAACATGGAAAACCATCTGCTAACTACCCCACTACCAGTCCTACTGGGATCATATTCATCCTACTATTTTATGCTTGTGTTATGATCCTTTGCAAGGAGGATGTTGAGGGTAGTCGAGAGTTTTTGAAGCTCCTTGATGGTGTGTGAAAATATGACGTACACTTCCTTGACCATGTTAGCTGCTACCTTGAGTTACTCCACCACTCTGGATACGTGATCGATGGTGCTAGTTTGAAGCGCATCATCAACATTGTACCTAACATATTTCTCATCATCTAAAATGATATCAGGTATGGGTTATGATCTATCAAAACCCTTCCTTTTTTAGCATCGTAAACTTCTACTAGGAGAGGATCGAAGAACTTTCCTTTTACTCCTCAAGGGTATGCTTATGGCTTCCATAGCTTGGGACTCTACTGGAGATGAATCCTTTCGTTTGGATGGTGGAATTTCCTCATCTTGCTGCTAGACTAAATGGGATTGACAACTTTTGTGAGACCATAAAAAGGGGTAGAGGATTGTAGGGGTACTTTAACAGAGGGACTATGGGGGAGGGGAACAGTGTTAGAGAACTCAATCAGGGAATTTGGATCATGAGATTCAAGACCAAGAGTTGGCTCAAGAGAGGGCATGATTATCAGAGGAGAAATTTTTTAGTTTCTTCTTTGAAATTGTGTTTGTTCCATCTCACCACCTTGCCCTTGGGAGACAACCAAGAAATTTTAGCTAAAAGATGGATGTTTACCTTAATTTGGATCCCTTGAATCTGAAACAAACCATTATTCCATGAACTTATGAACTCACTGGTGACACCCTCATCCACACCATCGAATATCATGAGGAAGTAAATTATTCCCTTGGCTCCAAGTAGAGCTTCAGTGATAGTTTTGAGCTACAACACAAACAACTATCTAGTAGGCCACAATAGTAAAAGCACCAATATATAAATATGAAAGCAAGGATGCTAACCAACAAATGAATTTAACCTAGAAGTTGGTAAAATAAGGAGTGCCAAGGTTTGCAACAGAAGGTATTACAATATAGAAGGTACTTTCTAATGCATGTTGGAACTTCAACCATAGGGCAACAACACTAGACCACATAAGAAACTACATGTGAAAGGGAAACATAATGGTAAAGCAAGAGGAAAGGATGGAAAATAGGGTAGAAGGGGCTAGCTAACAAGTCTGAGCAGATGGTGTGAAATGTGGATGGGCGATGGAGATGGAAAAGCGGTGAGGTGGACATCGAGAGATATGGTAAAACAAGGAGGAAGAAGCGGAGGCATGGTATTATGGGATGATGCCAAAGGGGTTCAAAAGCTTTACCAAGATCTAATCGACCCACATGGAAAGAGGTACAACATACATTTCAAAATACAATGATTAAATAGGAAAGGGAACGAATAATTGTGGTGTTAATGTGAACACCCTCAGTGTTGATAAAAACACCTTTGAAATGATTTATTTGTAATTGTGATCAACATCATTTTTAGCAACATCTATGATGTCTTGAGGAAATGAGTCTTCCCATACAATGAAATCATTCTGATTGGTTGCTTTTTTAGCCATCAAATATACCACCACATTGACCTCTCTAAAACATGTTGAACTATGTTGAGCAGGTGTTGCGTAAGGATGGATTGGCTCTCCTGAATGATACTTTAAATATTCCACCTAGTCTTGGAATTATTCTTAACATGGTTAACCACATTTAGGGAATCCCCTTCAAAGGTCATTGGGTTAGTTAGACCTTTGTTGAGTTCAAGGCTCCTCTAGAGGGCATAAGCTTTGGCATAGTTGTTGTACTGAATTCCCAAGTTTTCAATGAAATCTCTGATAATTTTGCCCTCATGGTCCCAAATGAATCCTCTAGCCTTGGTATCTTTGTGTTTACCTTTAGATGATCCATAAAAATTCACCTTGAGCCACCCTAGAGGTGGAGGGGTTTGCTTGACGGTGGACCTGTAGCTGGTTTGAGTATGGGATCTGGTGCACTTGAAAGAGATGCTAATGGATTTGAACAGGGAGGCTTCCAAACCAAATGTTGGGGTATTCAGATAGGGGAAAAAATTTACATTTTCAATGGTAAAGCATAAAGCTTTATTGACCATCACTTCTGGCTCCCTGGAACGATCGTTAACGATTCTACTATTGCACTCAAGACATATTTACCATAGGGTATGATGCAACAATGCTTCCCATAGGAACTTGAGTTTGGGGTTACAAAACACTTGGGGCCACTGGGTAAAAAGGTCAACAATTGATTGGGGCCATACCCACTTGACCTGAAACATATTAACCAAAATTGAGAAAGCATTGTAGGCAAAGGGACACTCGATCAATAGATGGTGTGTGGATTCCCAAGCCTGTAAGCACATGTAACATCTATTTGGAACTATGACACCCCTATTAATAAGGTTTTTTGTAGTGATAATTCTATTTTGGAAAGCTAACCAAGATAAGTGAGTGACTTTTAGGATGAGATGTTTGAGCTAAATTTGATAAGCACCAGATATGCTCATATTTTTCTATATGTACTAACGATTTTTACGTGAAAATATATCATGAGATATATAGTTTTTTTAAATATAAGGTATTTATTTAATGAAATCATGTTTATTATCTAATCCATGCATGAAGTGTGTTTTGTGTAGTTATTTCTCATATTTTGTTGTCTTTTGCTCAGTCAAGGTCCTACATGGACCTGGCACGGTTCTACTCAATTAGATGAAGGCATACAAAAGTAGGTGCTTTACTAAAGTAGGTGCATTACTGAAGTAGGTACCTTACTCAAGTAGGTGCCTTACTGAAGTAAGCACCTTACTGAAGAAGGCACCTTACTAAAGTAGGCGTCTTCCTCAAGCGGATGCCTAGATTATGCGTGTTGACCAAATGACTAAAGAAGAACCCTGAAGACCACCATTCCACGTCATCTGTGGGAATCCACCTATGAATGAGTTGTCCTAGCAAAATGGATGGGTGCACAACCACTCCCGAAGTAGAATCGTAATGAAAAAAAAATTGTTCGATTGCAAGGAAATGAGGAAGAAGCTAATCATCGTGTGATGGCTACAGTAATTGAATTGTCCTAGTTTAGACTATAACCGATACACTTGTTGTAATAAAACTAAAACAATAAGTCCTATGTGTAGTATATAAACACACATACTTTTCTATAGCAAAAGGAAAACATTATTTTAGAACATTATCACATGTAATATTTTTTGCATTGTTAATAAAGCTTGAGCGTTCTCTCATCTACGTATTGTTTTTGTGATTTACTAGGTGGGATCTGCTGGAGCTTGGGCCCACTCCAAGCTAGTATTCCTCCCCTATTTCTTAGTTTTTTTCATATATTTAATTATGCATAGTAGTATATTTGTTTTCCTATAATAAAATTTAATCATTTTAGAAGTTGTGTTCTTTTTACGGTAGGTGTATTATTACTTTCAGTGTGGTGTTTTTACCTTTGAGCATTTTATTTATATTTAAGTTTTCTTGGTGTGGATAAATCAACTGCTATTTCACAAACACCCCCCAATGATAGATAACCAGATTCATCGTAAATGTGGTAATGTGAGTAGTCTCAATCATGGCACTTCTAAAGTCTACGAGCTCCCAGGTTGATAATTTAAATGCGAGTGTTGTGACAAATTTAGGATAAAATTAACCAGTGTTTGGCACCCAATATTTTGGCACCATTTTCAAGGAAGTGTCACTAGTAGAATGATTATATTACCCCTTAAAACCTTTTACTTGACCTTGTATGAGTCCACCAAGAAAAAGAGGACTTGATGGTCATTTTATAAGACAGAGCCCATTAGAAAAATCTGAGTTAACCGATGACCTAGAATTTGAATTAGATTCTCCTGAATCATCACCAGCAATCCACTGGAGTGAGCATCATAACTTTGTGCAGAGTGCCTCCTCATCTCATTGACCTAGGAAATAAAATATTATACTAAATCCATTGTTTAAAAGAACACCCTCAGAGGAAGCCTTGTTGTGGAAAGCCATAGAGGATCAAACTATAATGCCAACTGACTTAGAGGCTCTAACACAAAAAGTCTTGAGCAACCGAAAGGCCATAGAGGCTGTATTAGAGACCACATTTCCTGATAAAATGGTCGAAGAAGTCTCATTTGGATTCAGCTTCCCTATAGAGGAAGGAGCAAGAGAAACCAAAATGAATAACATATCCCTTGCCCATATTCCTACCTTTTGGGGATACCCAACCGAAGACCCTGACTTGTTTTTGTTTAAATTTTATGTATTGTGCAGGTCTATCAACTACAACTTAGATGCTTAGAGGCTAAAACTCTTTCCATCGACATTAGAAAACTCAACTCTACGATGGTTTATTAGGTTGGGGAACAAATATATCACCACATGTGAAGATATGAGGAAGCTCTTTCTAGAGTAGTACCAAGACTTTGGCAGAGCACGGGATTCCATAGAAGAAGTCCTCAACATGACACAAAAGGAGGATGAGTCCCTAGAAGAATACTGGGAGAGGTTCAATTTCAACCTGCAACGATATCCTCACGTAAATCTAGGAGATAAGTCTCTCAAGAGAATTTTTTTGAGAGGACTCAACAACAAGTTGCTGGAAGCACTAAATATGATCTCGAGAGGAGACGTTTACCAGCACACCATGGAAGATATCTGAAAACTATGTCAGAATTACTCGAGAAGGAGAGGCATAATAGCTCCCAAAATGATGAAGGTGATTGCATTGGTCATAAAAATGGAGATAGGCAACATGTTGGAATATTTAAAAAGTGAAATGTTATCCTCTTTAGCACTGCAGTTGGATACACTCTTGATGGAGAAGAATAAACAAGATAACTATGCAACATTGACCTATTTTTATCCAAAATGTAGAGAAAAGCATGCTAGGAATGTGTGCCTAGAGAATAAGGTCAGAGTATGTACGGTTTGCCAAAAAAACCATAAGACCCCACTGTGCCTACAATTGCCCAATTTCAAAGAGGAGGATGACATAACTAAAGCCTATTTCATGGGCAATCAAAGAAATTGGTAGCAACCCCCTATGGGGAACATGCCCACAGGGATGCCGCCCTATGGAGGAGGGTCATATATTCCACAAGGGCAGCTACAAACATCCAATATGGGATGGTGGTGACTGCCACATTGAATGAACGTGCCTCTAGGAGCTACATTTCCTAAAATTAGCAACCATGGATACCATATCAACACCCTGGGCAGCAGTGGAGGAACCACATTTCATGGAATTCTGCTCCTCAAAACATGGTACTGGTTCCACCTCAACAAGGCTTACAAGCCCTACCTACAGTGAGACCTGCGTAGTTACCAGCATAGTCGACGATGAACCCAAATAATAAGGTAAACTATCTAGCATACCAATTAAAGGGATAGATGTATCCAATGTATCATATTAGTTGTAATCCTATTCAACTTAGATCAGGTAAGAAATTAGGAGTCGAAGCACCTCCCCTAGTAGAAGAGGAGGAATATGTAGGATATTACCTTTTGATAGAAGAGATGGAGGTAGAGAAATTTGTTGAGAAAATAGAAGCTCCATTCCCTAAATGGTTGCAGGAGTAGATAAAGCCAACACAACCAAAATTTGATATCCTGTCTAGTCTGAGGAACCTGACAGTCACTATCCCACTGTTTCAAGCCATCCGATATGTTCCCATATACACCAAGGAAATAAAAGAGTTATTTTTGATGAAACCAAGACCTAAGGCGATACAAACCATCAATGTCATGAGAAAATTGGCCAATTTGATGATGGGGAATGCATATCATCCCAAATATGTAGATCTAGGTAGCCTGGTATTGACAATAAAAATAGGATGGTATTCATTGATGAACAACTTAGTTGACATAGGTGTAGCCATCAATGTGATGCCATAGGAGACCATGCAGAAGCTAAAGCTTACAAACCTAAAACCCACCAAGACGATGTTACATTTGGCCAACTAGTCAACCATAGCGCTAGAAGGAATGCTTGAAGACATCATCATAATAGTTGATGCATGGGAATACTCGATAGACTTCTTGGTGCTACAATAAAATATGGGACTGGGCGGTTACCCACTCATCTTGGGGAGACCATGGTTAGCTACGAATGACACCTACATAAGCTACCGAGATGAACTCATGACTATTTTGAATGGACAAAATGTTAAGAGATTGACAATATCTCCTCCTGCTCAGTCCGTGGACACATTGGGTGAACCCACGTTGATCGAGTAGGATGATAATTCATTGTCCATACTCCAATCGATGATGACATTGATATAATTGGAGGAGGATGCTGATGAGGATGGCATTATAATAGGATTCCTGTAAGGAGAATCCTCCCTCATAGTTCCTGAGTCATTTTTTGTCGGCACCCAGGACCACCATACCTAGAAAATTGATATTGGGTATGGCATAATTTTGAATATTAGAAGTGGGTTGACCCCCAAATAGTTGAAGAATTAAAATATCTCCTAACCAAGCACCAACAAGTATTTTCCTAGGATTATTTAGATATAAAGGGAATAAGTCTTGAAATCTGCACACATCTGATATACCTCAAATAATAGGTGACCTCAATCAGACAACCACAGAGAAGAATGAACCTGAACATAAAATAAATTGTTAAGGATGAGCTCTAGAATCTCTTATTTGTAGGGTTCATCTACCTGATATTTGACAATGAGTGGGTGTCACCACTTATGGTGGTCCCCAAGAAGAATGGGAAATGGTGAATCTATGTCGATTACAAATCACTGAATAAAGCAATGAAGAAAAATCACTTCCTACTTCCCTTAGTTGATAATGTGTTGGACATAATGTCCAAAAGGAAATACTTCTCTTTTCTATATGGATTTAGCGGGTATAACCAAATTCATATTGGGGAGGAGGACCAGGACAAGACAATGTTCACCTACCCATGGGGAACATTTGCCTATAGAGTGCTACCCTTCTATTTGTGCAATGCACCAACCACATTCCAAAGGGTAGTGTTGAGCATATTTTTAGATATGATGGGGGAGGCAGTAGAGGTATATATGGATGACTTCATCATTTATGGAGAGAAATTCGAATAAGCGACAACGAACTTGGAATGTGTGCTCTAGAGATGTGAGGAGAACAACTTATCCATCAACAATGAGAAGTGTTTTATGATGATGCATGAGGGCATAGTGCTGGGACATCATCTCTTGATAGAGGGGATTAAAGTATATCAAAAGAAAATAGAAGTAACTAAAGATCTACCCAGTCCAAAAACATAGAGGAAAGTGAGGAGTTTTCTTGGATCTATCGGGTACTACAGGCGGTTCATCATCGATTTCAGCAAGATCACCAAACCATTGCACAACCTATTGGCAAAGGACATATAATTCATCTGGATGGAGGACTGCAAGCAAGCATTTTATATGCTAAAAGAGAAGCTAATTTTTTCCCTAGTGTTGCGAGGCCCAAATTGGGTTGTCTTGTTTAACATATATTGTGACGCATCCAATAATGCAATTGGAGCAGTCCTCAAGAAGAAGGATGGTGAATAATTCTACACCATTTATTATGTCAATAAGAATTTAGTAGGGGCCGAGTTAAATTACACGGTGACAGAGAAATAATTTCTTATAGTGGTACACACCATTAACAAATTCTACCACTACATCACTGGGTACAAGGTGTTCATTCACACGAACCATGCGACCGTCAGATACCTAATGAGTAAACCAGTGATTAGTGGAAGAATAATTAGGTGGATTTTTCAATTATAGGAATTTGACATCACAATAGTTGACAAGCCCAAAAAGGACAACGTATCCATGTACTTCCTATCCAGACTAATCCTAGCATATCATGAAGCAGTAGAGGACCAGTTCCTATATGAACATTTATTTGTCATCAGCAAACAGACATCGTGGTATGCAGACATTGCTTAATTATATGGCCACCGGTAGAACTTCCCCCGCTATTTTTTATAGAGTGAAGAAAGGGGTGATTGAAAAGAGAGCTTACTTTAAATGGATTGACAACTTTTTATTCAAAACAGGACCCGACCAGGTCATGAGGAGGTGTGTAGCAGAGCATAAGTTCCTGGAAATACTCAAAGCCTATCATAATGAGCCATGTGGAGGACATTTCTTAGGAATAAGGACTATGTATAAGGTATTACAAACTAGGTATTTTTGGACCACTCTATTTAAATATGTAGCTACATACGCTAGCAAGTGTGACGAATGACAAAGAATGAGTAGACCAATCCACAAGGACGAAATACCCCTTCAACACGAGCCCTTCGATAAATGGGGTATGGATTTCATGGGACCCATCAACCCACCTTCTATTGGAAGGAGGTATATTCTAGTCTGCACAAACTACATTACCAAATGGGCTGAAGTATAGACATTGAGAGATTCCAAGGAGGGGACGGTAGTTGAATTCTTGTTTTAACATAATTTCACAAGGTTTAGAGTGCCCAGGGAAATTACAATGGACTAAGGATCCCAATTCACCTCCATATTAATCAAGGAACTGATGGAATAGTATAGGGTACAAAATAATAGAACTACCCCCTACCATCCAAAGGTGAACGGGAAAGTGGAGGTAACCAATAGGGAAATAGAGAACATCCTGACAAAACTAGTGTGTTAGCACAAGAAGGATTGGGATGCAAGATTACTGGAGGTAGTATGGGCATATAATACAACATGGAAATAAACCATTGGCTTCGCACCATTCCAACTGGTATACAGGAAGGATGTAATGATACCCATCGAATTTGAGATCAAGATGCTCAAAACGATGGTAGAACTGGACCAGATCCTAGACGAAGCACATAAGGAATGAATTCAGTAGCTGAACCAGTTGGATTAATTTTGAATGGATGCCCTCCAAAGAATAGAAATCATGCATAAGCAAAGGAAGCGGTGGTATGACTACCACATTAAAATAAAATAGTTCAAAGAGGGATATTGGGTACTATTGTATGATTCCATATTCCAAGAGCAAAAGGGAAAACTGATGCAAATATGGATGGGATCGTACGAGGTGATGAGCACCAAAAATGCTCATTTTATATACACGGTTAATGAGAATTATCATTGGTTCAATTAGCATATGAGATGTATTTTATATAACTTATGCATATAATTGATAGAAAATCCGGTATTATGCTTGATTGGTGTTTTTAGTGGGAAATGTGTATAAATGTGGGTATTGGTACTAATATGGTGTTTTCCAGTCTACATCCACTTGGACCCGACATACTTCTGCTTATAGAGACTAAGGCAAGAGAGTAGGCGCCTTCCTCTTCAAGGAAGGCACCCAACAGAAGTAGGCGCCTTCCTACAACCGGAAGGCGCCCACAGAAGATGAGTGCCTCCCTACAACCAGAAGGCACCAACGAAATACAAGTGCCTCCCTAAAATCGGAAGGCACCAACAAAAGATGAGCACCTCCCTGCAACTGGAAGGTGCCAATGAAAGAATAACGCCTCCCTACAACTGAAAGGCACCAATAGAAAATGAGTGCCTCCCTACAACCGGAAGGCACCCACAGAAGACGAGCGCCTCCCTACAACCAAAAGGCGCCAATGGAATACGAGTGCCTCCCTGCAACCGAAAGGTGCCAATGAAATAAGAGCGCCTCCCTACAACCAAAGGCACCTCCATGCCTTCATAATTTGCAAGATTTACCAAGTCGACTTCGACTGGTTGACCAAGGACTATGGAGGAGGTTGCACGTGAAGACAAAGGAGATCTATTTTAATCATGCATTTATTAAATAGAATACAGTGTTTGTTATTATTATCAACCGATTGGCCGATTGACCTTGTAAAGCTCTTAAAGCATATTATTATTTTTAGGATGCATTAGTTTAGGATTTTTTGTTACGTACACCTAAGGATGTTTATATTTATCCTTCGGTGAATGAACATACTTTCAAATAGAAGAATAAAATATGTGTAGAATCAATTGTAACTAAATCACATCACGTGATTAAAATAGACTGATTTGTTATTGTAATGAGATCTGGCCGTGCTTTATATAAAAATGTAGGCCAGATGAACAAAGGGGATCAGAGATCACTGATTAATTTTACACGGAACTTATTTTATTTTATTGTTTAATTAATTAAGAGTGCAACTCCTCTTATTCGAGCAAGCTCTACATAGCTAGCCGGGCGGACTATCTGCGGGAGCTTGGGCCCACTCCCTGCAATAGTCCTCCCCTGTTTAATTTGTGCATTTTCTTTCTGTAGATTAGTTTACTGCTTTGTTTAATTTTAGTTGTGTGTGTTTATTTCCTCGCATTTTATTTCTAGCACTTTACTTTTTGTTTAATAATTTATTTATTTCATTTCTCACACTTAGTTTATTTGGTTTGGCCGGAATCCAATTACACAAACCTCCCCACCAAACTAAATAAGGTACAACCAGATTTGTTCCCCAACACTGCAGGCATATACTGTGCGTGACACTCATAAGTTTACGAACTTACCGGATTGATAATTTATGGAAGAGAAATGAATGTTTTTTGGGACATGAATTTCTGCTCACCCCCCATGCCTAACATGTGCCACGCCCTCGTCGCACCAAAAGGTGAATTTATCCCTCTCACAGGTTGACCATGCAAAAAAGTTTGTCATGTCCTCGTGATAACAACCCTTGGGATATATATATTTTTTCCCTCTTATTTTATTTTATTTTAATGGCCTTCAGCATCTCTGTTTCTCTGCCGCTGAGTGCTGCTATTTTTTTCCATTCAACACTACTATTTTTTTTTTTTAAATGGCCTTTAGCGTCTCTGTTTCTCTATCGCTGAGTGCTGCTATTCTTCATCCATAGAGTGATGCGGCACCAGCAGAAGTCAGAAACACATCCTGACTAATCATTGTGAACAAATAGTTAAATTGTGACCACACTGTTCAGGGCCAATGACCACTGCATTTTTTTTTTAAATGCTGCCATTCTCCAATGTTGCTCATTGGTCATATTTGGTGAGGCCAAATTGATTTAAAATAAGTGCAGTCACTAGCTGCTACTTTTACCCACATTTGAAACGTATTTCACATCTCCAGAACCTCCTTTGTGGTATAGAGTAGCATCATTTATATGTGTTCGCTCAAGCCAGTTGCCATTGTCATGAGGCGGCAATGAAAATGATGCCAAATTTATTCACGTAGATGCCATAGCCTCTCTCTCTCTCTTTTTTTTTTTCAATTATATATTTTTTTCAAGGCACATCATGTGTTTGAATTCTAATGGGAGATTTTGAAAAACTGTGGAGGCGTCGACTGGTATTAGCATAGAAATGATTTTAAAATAATTATACACATAATTAATAAGAAAATCAGTACATACCCGGGTGAATTTCGTAGAATCTGATATATATGATGCTGGTGGTGTGAGACGTCTTCACGTTGGTGCTCCTGGAGATTTTATTTATTTATTTATAAGTATCTTTATTTGTTCTACCATGAATAGAACAGATCTTGACTCTTTTTTTCCTTTTTCTTTTTTCGATTTTTTTTTTGTCATCCTCTGCATCAAAGAACAGAGTCAATCCGCAACAACTGAGGTGGTGACTCTAAACTTTGAAATACCCAGCTTTTTATCAACAACACAAAAAAATATTTTAATCTTGCATTGACGTATCTCTCTTCGAATGCATTTACAGGATGAATATTAAAATTTATACCTGATACGTGTGCATCCAAACTGATCTCCCCTCTGAATTATTTCTTTTGCATGCATAATTGGAACAACACTGCATTCCTTTATTTTTTGGAGTGAGGAAAAACACTATTTATTTCATCATTCATGGCATCTGTCAGGTGCATTGCTGATATGTATTTGCTGTATGTGCTGGTGTTGGTAGGATGTTCTCATTCGTTGATGCGATCCCCAAATTAACCTACATACCGTAGAGTTGGAACTGCACCAATATTTGTTACCCACATCGTTCTTGTCTAGTCAATGGGCGAAGAACAGGGGCGCATTCCCTATGAGGAAGGTGCTTGCCTTCTAGTGGCAACTTCCTGTTGGTGCCTTCCTATGGCACCTTCCTGTGGGTGCCTTCCTATGGCGCCTTCCTATCAGTGCCTTCCTGTGAGAGGAATGCACTTGCCTTCCTGTGGGTGCCTTCTAGTGGCGCCTTCCTATTGGTGCCTTCCTGTGGCACCTTCCTGTTGGCGCCTTCCTGTGGCACCTTCCTGTTGGCGCCTTCCTGTGGCACCTTCCTGTCGATGCCTTCTTGTGGCACCTTCCTGTTGGTGCCTTCCTATGGTGCCTTCCTATTGGTGCCTTCCTGTGGCACCTTCCTGTCGGTGCCTTCCTGTGGCGCCTTCCTGTGGCACCTTCCTGTCGATGCCTTCCGGTGAGAGGAATGCACTTGCATTCTTTTGGTGCCTTCCTGGAAGAGGAAGGCGATGACCTCCTATTGGCACCTTCCTAGAAAAGGAAGGCGCTTATATTTTCTTGGTGCCTTCCTGGAAGAGGAAGGCACTGGCCTTCTATTGGCACCTTCCTGGAAGAGGAAGGTGCCTACTTACCATGCGTTGATTTCGAAGGAAACAAATATTTGACATCTATTTTTTTTTCAAACTCCTCCCCCATTTTATTTAGCTACCAGTTGGAGATTTCTCATTTCCCTTCGGGACCGGAGCTAGTCCTCGGGAAAGAGGATACTCTCTTCCAACGGGCAGCAAAAATAAAACTTTGCTTGCATTTCATCGTGGAGCTATTTCAACACAAGGTGGTTTTTTTTTTTTTTTTCATAGGAGTAAGTTAGGCACCGACAATAAGGCGTCTTTCCCCATGTCTAAAAATTGTCATGTCCTCATGACAACAGCCTTCCGAACTACCCCTTTTTTTTTTTTTTTACGGGAGGTTCTGATTCACCCGCATCTTCCCCCACTTAAATTGGTGATGCCCTTATCGCCTGCAACAGGTCCCTCTGCATAACAGGTTTGCAGCCCTCCAAACGTCAGGTCCCACACTGAACAACAAGCACCCCCATCCAAGGGAGAAGAAAATTGCTTATTGGTGCCTTCCTCCAGGTGGAAAAAGGCACTGCTGTATTGGGCTGATTGTAGGCACTCTTTTCCTAGTGGGAAGTAAGTACCTTTTCCGCTTTGCCACACTCCTAATTGCAGGGCACAAAATGTCACATCTGTTAGGCCTAGTTTAAGCCGGCTCCACCTATAGATCATGCTCATGGTTGTGTCTTGTGAAACTACACCTACAAAAATTGCACACATGAAAGCAGTAAAATAGGAGTCATGACTCCATGCCTGTTAGGCTCTGGCTCTCAAGATGCCTACAACTTGCATTCGGTTCATGATTTCTTGCAAAGCAATAAGAAAGAAAATTTTTATGCTAAACAGGACATGTTCTATGTTTTTTTTTACTAGGAGGATTCGCATTTTTTTTTTTTTTGGTGGAAGGCGCCTTCAATGTATGGCACCTTCTTGATGTGGAAGGCGCATCCAATGTGTGGTGCCTTATTCCTGTGGAAGGCGCCTCCAATGTATGACGCCTTCTTTATGCGGAAGGTTCCTCCAATGTATGATGTCTTCTTCATGCGAAAGGTGCCTTTAATGTATGGCACCTTATTCCTGTGGAAGGCGCCTCCAATGTATAGCACCTTCTTGATGCGAAAGGCGCCTCCAATGTATGGTGCCTTCTTCATGCGGAAGGTGCCTCTAATGTATAGCACCTTCTTCCTGTGGAAGGCACCTCCAATGTATGGTGCCTTCTTGATGTGGAAGGCGTCTCCAATGTATGGTGCCTTCTTGATGCAGAAGGCGTCTCCAATGTATGGCGCCTTCTTGATGCGAAAGGTGCCTTCTTGATAAACAAGGCGTCTTTCACTTCATTTTTTTTTTTCATGTATCCTCCCTCTCTTTTTTTGTTCTTTTTTTTTTAACGAATGTTTGAACATTCATCCAAGCTATTGGTATGGTATGGGGTCTCCCCCACGTCGATGTCTAATCCACTCTTGTGAATGTGAGGCAGTGGTTAATGGATCTCGTTGACCGTTACTTGAACATTGTCTCGAAACTCTTCTCTTGCACTTGGTGTAGCATATCTAACTTTGTTTATCATTCAGGCTATAATAGTCATGCACTTTCCAGCAAAATTTTCCCCAAAATTCCATAAGCACCTTGGGCTGGAATCCTTTCGCTTGATTAGGGTTACTTAGCCTGCCTTCAAGTGCCAATGTTTCCAAGGTAAAACTTTGCTAGCTTTCACCTATTATATTGGATGCTACATGTACACGAGACAGTTCGTATAGTGCTATTATGAACTCCATGTATGAATCTCAATTCATGAGGTCTTCATAGACACCTCCTTATTTTTCTACTTCGCACTTCACGTTGTCCTGCAAAACATAAAAGAAAAATCTAAACTAAAGACGTTAAAATAAAATTCTAACTAATTTTTTTTTCTCTGTTTTTTTTTTTTGTATTTTTTTTTCGGTCTATTCTGCCTTGACCAGAATAGATCTTGGATTATCATTTTTTTTTTCATCATCTGCATCAAAGAATAGGATGTCTACTTCAACCATTTGAGCTAGTGATTTTCACATCTGGAGGTTTGTCAATGATTCATCCTAAGAATTTGGCAAAATGTACCATGTACTGAAACATCTTTGCCCTCACACTTTTTGTGAAAAGCAGATTTCTCCATGGTTTCATATCCTCTCAAAGTTGATGTTATCTTCCACCATAGTGAGATTCTGCCTCTCTTTTGTATATTTTTTTCATATGACAACCGACAACTCACATTTTTGAAACACCAAGCTCCTCCTCAATTAGCACATAAAAAAAATGTTAATCCTGCTCTAATGCATATCCAAAGTATTGGACTCTCCGTATGCATTGCAGGAATTAATATTCGTGCACTATTTTCTCATTGTGTGCCCCTGAACGCATCACTTTTTCAATTAAATAATCTTTACACAATCCTGACACATGCATCTGAATAATCTCCCACTTTGAATTATTTCCATCATAGGTGGAGTTAGAGTGGCGCTACGATCCTCTATTTCTCAAAGTGAGGATAAAAACAAATATTTTCCATAATCTACATGTGTCGGGTGTTCAAGTGTGATGCCTTCATAAAATGCCTTGATGAGATTTATGTGCTATTATTTTTCTAGCCACCTTGAGCTCCATTCACACATTTTTTTTTTTTTTTTGTGCTCAAGCACCATGTGGCATTTGTGCAAACATTTGAAATTTGATCTCCTCCAAGCTCTTTCCCTGTTTTATTTAGCTATCGGTTGGAGATTTCTCATATACCTTCTGGACCAATCTGGTCCTCGGGAAAGAGTATACTCTCTTTCAACAAGCAGCAAAATAAAACTCTATTTTTTTATTTGCCCATTAACTTGGAGCCTTTTCAGCAGATGATTTATTTTTCTCCTTTTTTTCCTTTTTTTTTTAGACAATGTTTATTGTGTTGTTGGTGGCAATGATGAAGGTGGGGTCTCCCCCATGCCTACATCTGAACTAGTCTTCTCGAAATCTTTTTTTTTTTCAACTAGTCTGATAGGCTGTAGCATGAGAAGAATATTTTCCTTCATGGCCTTGCAACCGAACTTCTTTCAAAGTAATGGCAAAGTGTGCAGGCCAGCAAATGACTATCCGCGAGCTAGCAACCTGAAGAAAACATGGCATAGCAGTCTGTTAAAAACACATGCTAGTTTCTGATTCACCAGGTCGCCTTAAGCACAAGTGAAGAGCATACTCCATAACAAGATGTTCTTTTAAATTATGCTCTGTCATTTTCAAGCCTGTAAAAATTTTTAATTTAAAACCAAGCTTCTAGAGGCACAATTTTTTTTTTCAATGGTTTCTATATAGAAACACATCCCTAAAAATTTTCAATCAGACTTGGGTTGTGCTTTTTCGTTGATTTCTTGAAACCATTAATAATATGAGGAAAATCCTTCAATGCCAAATTTTTTCTAATTTTTTTTCAACAACACGTTTTATTCCTACTTCTACACTTAATTTGGTACATCAGGTTCATTCCCACGTTTACCTGAGAAGTTAAAAAATATAAATAATTGCCTATGGTATTTGGCTCTGATTGTGCCGACAACTATTTTTGGCCTTATAAAAAGCTCCTTGGTGGACTCATGCTTCTCAAATAAAATATTTATAGGTAATTTCAAATAAGCTTTTTATCTGACTCGTAAATCGAACACTACAGTTTAGACACTCCCCGACAACGGTGCCAAAATGGTGAGCAGAAATTCATGTCCCGAAAAACATTCATTTATCTTCCATAAATTATCAATTCGATAAGTTCGTAAACTTATGAGTGTCATGCACAGTATATGCCTGCAGTTTTGGGGAACAAATCTGGTTGTACCTTATTTAGTTTGGTGGGGAGGTTTGTGTAATTGGATTCCAGCCAAACCAAATAAACTAAGTGCGAGAAATGAAATAAATAAATTATTAAACAAAAAGTAAAGTGCTGGAAATAAAATGCAAGGAAATAAACACACACAACTGAAATTAAATAAAGCAGTAAACTAATCTACAGAAAGCAAATGCACAAATTAAACAGGGGGGGACTACTGTAGGGATTGGGCCCAAGCTCCCGTAGATAGTCCACCCGGCTAGCTACGTAGAGCTTGCTCGAATAAGAGGAGTTGCACTCTTAATTAATTAAACAATAAAATAAAATAAGTTCTGTGTAAAATTAATCATTGATCTCTAATCCCCTTTTTTCATCTAGCCTGCGTCTTTATATAAAGCATGACCAGATCTCATTACAATAACAAATCAGTCTATTTTAATCACGTGATGTGATTTAGTTACAATTGATTCTACACATATTTTATTCTTCTATTTGAAAGTATGTTCATTCACCAGAAGGATAAATATAAACATCCTTAGGTGTATGTAACAACAAATCCTAAACTAATGCATCCTAAAAATAATAATATGCTTTAAGAGCTTTACAAGGTCAACCGGCCAAACGATTGATAATAATAATAAACACTTTATTCTATTTAATAAATTGATGATTAAAATAGATCTCCTTTGTCTTCACGTGCAACCTCCTCCATAGTCCTTGGTCAACCAGTAAAATTTGACTTGGTAAATCTTGCAAAGTATGAAGGCATGGAGGCGCCTTTCGATTGTAGGGAGGCGCTCTTCTTTCGTTGGTGCCTTTCAGTTGCAGAGAGGTGCTTGTCTTCCATTGGTGCCTTTCTATTGTAGGGAGGTGCTCGTCTTCTGTGGGTGCCTTCCAATTTTAGGGAGGCACTCTTCTTCTTTTGGCACCTTTCGATTGCAGGGAGGTGCTCGTCTTCCGTTGGCGTCTTCCAGTTGTAGGGAGGTGCTCATCTTTCATTGGCACCTTTCGGTTGTAGGGAGGCACTCGTCTTTTGTGGGCGCCTTCCAGTTGTAGGAAGGCGCCTACTTCTGTTGGGTGCCTTCCTTGAAGAGGAAGGCACCTACTCTCTTGCCTTAGTCTCTGTAAGCAGAAGTATGCCGGGTCCAAGTGGATGTAGACTGGAAAACACCATATTAGTACCAATACCTGCATTTATACACATTTCCACTAAAAACACCAATCAAGCATAATACTAGATTTTCTATCAATTATATGCATAAGTTATATAAAATACATCTCATATGCTAATTGAACCAGCGATAATTCTCCTTAACCGTGTATATAAAATGAGCATTTTTGGTGCTCATCAAGGTGGTGGAAATAATCATAAACGGTGATGTGCGAGTCAAGACAATTAATGGTAGAAACACCTTTCTAACAATGACTGGCCATCGGTTCCACCCATATCATAGGTATGAAAGCTTTCTAGCAAAATCTAGATTAGGCATTTGGGAGACCCCATCCAAGTAAAACTTCACTAGAATTATAAAAAACATGGTGGACGTAGAGGTGTCCACCAAGAAGAAATTAGTATAGTTTCCTATTTTTCTTTAGCTTACGGTGTGTTTTGTAGGGACAATACCCTTATGAAAGCTACAGGTATCCTAAAAGCTAGGGCCTAACAGGCATGGATTACGTTTAACTTCATTTTTAATTTTTAATTTTCTTTTTGTATGGGAATGGCTTGATTTTTTGAACAATAGGCATCTCTAGGAACAGGGTCTAGACTGGCTAAGAATCCATGAACCTGTGCAATAGGAGGATAGTGTTGATCCAGGCATAGAGTGGGTGCCAATTACCCATAAAGGAAAAATTATGCACCCTTGTGCTTGGACGAAGCAAACGTTGACATTATACGAGGAGAATTATAGGAGGTTTTATCAACCTCACATCAATAGGCACATCAGCTACTAAATTTTAATTATGGAGGAACAAATGACTCTAGAAGGGAGGTGCCTTACTCTGGCACCTTACTCTGGAGGAGCAGTGCCTTGCTCTGCCAAGGAGGTGCCACCACTGAGTATTATTTCATTTTACAGTACTAAGTAAAGATGCCTTACTATGGCACCTTACTCTAGAGGAGCGGTACCTTGCTCTACCAAGGAGGTGCCACCCCAGAGCATTCTTCATAATCAAGTGGCACCTTACTAAGGTAGGTAACTTACTAAAATAGGCACCTTAATCAAGTAGGTGCCTTACTAAAGTAGGCACCTTAATTAAGTAGGCACCTTACTGAAGTAGGTGCCTTACTGAAGTATGTGCCTTACTAAATTAGGCGCCTTACTCTAGCACCTTACTCCAGAGGAGCGATGCCATGCTCCACCAAGGAGGCACCACCATAGGAGCATTTTCTTCTCTCAAAAAAAAAATTCTTCCAAGGAGGTGTCTTACTCTGACACCTTACTCCGGAGGAGCGGTGCCTTACTCTGCCAAGGAGGCACCATCCCAAAGCATTCTTCATAGTCAAGCAATGCCTTACCAAAGTAGGTGCCTTACTGAAGTAGGCATCTTACCCAAGTAGGTGCCTTACTGAAGAAGGCGCCTTACTGAAGTATATGCCTTACTCAAGTAGATGTCTTACTGAAGTAGGTGCCTTACTAAGGAAGGCACCTTAATTTGGTGCCTTACTAAGGAAGGCACCTTAATTTGGTGCCTTAGTCAAGCAGGTGTCTCGATCGACTCAAAAACACATGCGCAACTTGGCAGTACGTGGAGCAACTGAAGCCAACGACATCATCTCATGTGATGAAAATCTGAAAGCCTTCAAAAATATTTTGAAATCATTGGATAGGATCTCTGCACGTCCCAAGGCCAACCGTCGAGGAGATATGCATCCCAACCTGAACCAATAGGATCCACCATGTTTTTAGCATAGGACCTCGACCAAACCAGGAATGAAGTACCCAAGGTGACGTAATCAGCACATGCAAAAAATATGATCGAGTACCAATTCGGTATACTCCATGCAACACAAAATGACCAATCAGGTATGTGCATGATTTTCTTTAGATATATACGTAATTTTTCATATGATATGATTCTATAAAAATAATGTTGGTGCAAGAATTGAATTCACCCCTCATGCCCAATACGTCGTGCCAAAAGTTAATTCGGGTGGCATACCCTAGCAACACCAATGTTGAAATGATTTCTAAAGTTAGGCACCTGAGTTTATAAAAATGTGCCTTACTGAGGGTAGGGCATCAAACCAATCAAAACAAGCAGGGAATTCACCATGGGTGGATGATCAAAGAATCATGCGCTCAAAAATAATTAACCTAGTGGTATTGAAGGGATTAGGGAAAAAGTTCACAACCAGTTCAAAGCAGCCGAGTGGATGAATTACTATCACCTGGTCAGCCAAGACCAGGACGTAGAAGCGGCAAAGAAGTTTGCTACCACTATGAATAGGGTAGTTTCCTAATTGCATGGACTAGAAATTCTAGTCACTCTAGAGCACATCATTCATGTCATCGACCTCACCCTTAGTGGGAAATGCACATATAAAGACGACGTGGTAGAGAAGTGCATGGAGGTGTTGCTAAGACAAACAAATGTCTTATGCGACCCACATGGGCTCCCAAAGTAGAGACTCCCTATGCATATGAGGAAGCTATTTGAGAAGGTTGCAAGATAATTCACATGCACCATGAAGTATTTGCACCTGAATGTGAACCATATGCAATTCTTGAGCCATCTGATGCATGGTAAAGAAATTAACATCCCGTTCTACCTGGTAAATGCCCTATAGGATGAGGCATAATGATATTAGAGAGGGTTATTCTCTACCCTAGCTTACCATGGGCTAATTATATTCCTAATACACCATGCAGAGGAGCATAGGGGAAGCTCATCAGCACCTGGGGCTGAAAATTCTAGTGTACAGAAGCAGGTAGAGCAAAAAAAGATGCTGAATTACGAGTGGAAAAGGAGGTTAGGACCGAACCATTTGATGCATTGGAATAGGAAAAAATAGAGGTGAAATATAGTTCCAAGTTGGGGGAATGTGTGAAGAGGAACACCTCTGATTCTCACCAGATGATATGGAAGAAGGGTAGAGTTCTCTGCCCAATTATGCGAAGGAAAGTCCAAAATCCTCAAGCTCTGAAACCACAATATGGTGGATGGAGCGCATACAAAATTGGAGACAGTTACAATGCATAATACTCTTAAGTGAGGAGGAGGATTAAGACATAGAGCTCATATTCATAGCCCAAACCCTATGTAATTTGATCGCTCACAGCCCGTAATACCCGTAGTCCTCAACGGGCCTGCAACAACATCCCAAGATATCGATGAAAGAGTACCATGTCAAATAGAGTGAGAAATATATGATGCATGCGATGTTCAACAAATATAATGAGATCACTATAAGTATAATCTAGAGGTAGAATGCCAACATCACCCAATTTTAGCAATTGATCCAATAGCTCAGGGTAGAAAACCAGTAGTTGCAAGTCAGGATGATTAAAATATGGGACGCCTCGACCCAAATCGATTGGGCAATTGAGGTGTCCACGAAATCTCCAACATCACTAGAGAGAGTAGTCTCATTTTGGGTAGTTAGATCAGATACCTGAAATGAGGAATTAGAGGTAGGAGAAGGTTCATGTGCCTCTGGTAGGGGTATTACAAAGGAATAGGGGAATTCTATTTTTCAAATAGAAACCCCTGTTATCAACATTGATGATGTTGAGGAGCCTTCAAGGTAGAGCCAAGGGAAAAAACCTAAACCTAAGGCTAAGAAGGATTCTCTAGAGTTCTAGGAACCTAAAATTGAGGGACCACTACTAGAAGAACCAAAGGAGTAGGCATCGGGCGACCATGAGATAGGGGAAACAACCATGGGGGGACCAAGAATAAAGGAATAGATCCTCAGATCCTCTAATAGGGAGGCAACCTTTGTGGGAAAGGAAGATCTCCCCATGCAGGTCATCATAGTACCAGAGAGGAGAAAAGGTAAGGTATCTCAAATAATGCAAAAGAGGGCCAAAAGAAAGGCCAAGGTGACGTTTGCCGAACCGAACCCCCAATCAGATGAGGAATGGGAAGAGGGCCTATGGGCCTTCACTGAATGAAAATAAAAATTTTAAAAGGTATGAGAAGAGTTCAAGGTGGCAAAGGTAGCTAGGAGAGCTTCCAAAAAGTCTAAAAGAGGGCCAAGCATCTATGTGGACCCTTCTGTAGATGATCAATTTTGGGAGATCTATGGTTCGTCGTAGGGTCATCCCTCTAATATGAAGAAATGGCTGGAAAAATGGGGGGTATATGGACCAGAGCCAAAGGTGACAATGATCATAGAAGAAAATTCCAACCTCATCCCCGAAGAATTTTGGTTATACAAGGCCAGCGTTGTTGTATGAAAGAGGGATGACTTTGACATTCCCTTTGGAGAGCTACACCCCCAGCATATTGACCTATGGTAGGAAGCAGAGACAACCTTCCAAAAGGGAGCAACGACTGTGATAGCACCTAGCACAGGTGTTGGGCCAAGTATGATAGGGATACAGAGCTAGCATAACAAGAATATGATGTAGAATGAAGGCCAACCCAACATAGTCAGAAGCCAGCGTAGCTAAAGGGCAACACAACCTAGGGATGCCCCACAACATACCAGGGCCCCTCAACAAAAATAGAAGCCTCAAGATGGAGAGAAATCCAAGACCACCAGTAAGAAAAGTAAATAAATAATAGTGGCCTACATAGAGGAGGTGTTTACCAGTTTTAGGTGCCACGAGGGCATGGCACATATTAGGCATGGGAGGATGATGAGCACTAGATATGCTCATATTTTTGTATATGTACTAACGGTTTTTGCATGAAAATATATCATGAGTTGTATATTTTTGTGAAATATTATGTATTTATTTAATGAAATCATGTGTATTATCTAATCAATGTGTGAAATGTGTTTTTGTAGTTATTTCTCATATTTTGTCATCTTTTGCTCAGTCAAGGTCCTACATGGACCTGGCATGGTTCTACTCAATCATATGAAGGCATATGGAAGTAGGTGCCTTACTAAAGTAGGTGCCTTACTAAAGTAGGTGCCTTACTAAAGTAGATGCCTTACTGAAGTAGGTGCCTTACTAAAGTAGGAACCTTACTCAAGTAGGTTCCTTACTGAAGTAGGCACCTTACTGAAGAAGGCACCTTACTGAAGTAGGTGCCTTCCTCGAGCGGATGCCCAGATTGTGCGCATTGAAAAAATGGCTAGAGAAGGATCTCGATGACCACCATTCCATGTCATCTATGGGAAACCATCTATGAATGAGTTGTCCTAGCCAAATGGATGGGCATGCAACCACTCCCGAAGCAAAATTGTAATGAAATGGAAATCATTTGATTGTAAGGAAATGACGAAGAAGCTGATCATTACGCGTTGGCTATAGTAACTGAAATGTCCTAGTTTAGACTGTAATTGGGATGCCTGTTGTAACAAAATTGCAATAGGAAGTATTGTGTGTGATATATAAACACACTGAATTCTCTGTAGCAAAAAGGAAGCATTCTTTTAGAACATTATCACATGTAATATTTTCTGCACTATTAATAAAGCTTGAGTAGTCTCTCATATGTGTATTGTTTTTGTGATTTGTTGAGCGGGATTTGCTGGAGATTGGGCCCACTCCAAGCTAGTATTCCTCCCCTATTTCTTAGTTGTTTTTAATAGATTTAATTATGCATAGTAGTATATTTTTTTTCCTAGAATAAAAGTTAATCATTTTAGAAGATGTGTTCTTTTTATGGTAGGCATATTATTGCTTTCAGTATGGTGTGTTTACCTTTGAGAATTTTATTTATATTTAAGTTTTCTTGGTGTGGAAAAATCAACCACTGTTTCACAAACACCCCCCAATGATAGGTAACCAGATTCATCTCAAATGGCAATCGTGGCACTTCTAAAGTCTATGAGCACCTAGGTTGACAATTTAAATGCGAGTGCTATGACAAATTTAGAACAAAATTAACCAATATTTGGAACCCAAAAAAATTCTCTTAACAACAGTTGGGACAAGCTAGTTATGATGCAGGTGTTATGGATAATCAATTAAGAAAAAATTAAACTTGATTGAAAAGGAGCCATCGCTACTACCTTTCCAGAAGGGTTTGTCTTTTTCCTGGGCCCTAGGGATGAATTTTGCTCTAAAAATTGCCTACAAAGAGATGATAGCTCTATCAATGTTTGCATTGCTTATTCTAAAATGAAGCTACTTCCACTTAGGATGGCCCTGATCTTGCATAATGAAGTCAGCAACTCTCGGGCCAAACATACGATCAATTAGGAGTTTGATAGCAGTGATTTTGGGGTCATTGATAAGAGGCTCATACCTATCCCATAGGTCATGCTAGAAATAAATGGATCTCCCATATATGAGCTACCATCTAATTCCTATTTGAATTAGGGGTCTGGTTTGGATGATATACCTTCAAAAGTGAGAACCTATTTGGGGGGCTTTTTCATATCTGAATGAGTGATGCTACAAATATTTTCTTTTGATGATTGAAATGCATTCCAAATTTTTGTTAGTGAAAACATTCCAAGCCTACTTAGCTAAGAGGACCTGATTCATTTTGCTTATTCTATGAAATTCAAGCCCACCCTTATCTTTTGGAGAGCATAATTTATCCCAAGCCACTAAGTGGAACTTTTTATGATTGTCAGCTCCAGTCCATAGGAAGTATTTTTTGATTTGTTCAATCATGGTCCCAACTGCTGCAAGGATTTTAAAAGCTGATAAAAAATACACATGTATGCTTTGTAAAATTGACATGACCAGGATGGCTTTACCCATCTAAGAGAGAAGGGTACCTTTCCACCCGATAAGTTTCTTATGAAATCTCTCAATATCATTATTCCACATCGTATTGACAGGATTCCCTTGAAACATTGGGAGGCCTAGATAAGAAGCTGGAAATGCTACAATAGAACATCCCAGAATGTTCATAATTTTGACTTGGTGGGACACTGGGGTATTAATGAAATAATTCTTGCTCTTGGTGAAATTTATTTTTTACCGTGTAGCATCTTTGTAGAGGTTGAGGATAGTTTTGATGACTCTTACCTCCAAAACATATGTAGTAGTTGCCAACAAAGTATCATCCACAAACTGTTGGTGAGTTGAATATTGAAGACTGGATGCAACTTTGATGCCAAAAATCAAAACCATGGTGTAGGAAAATTTTATGGCTCTTCCAAGGCTCTCAACAAGAATAATGAAGAGGATGGGGGATAAAGGATCCCCTTGTCTCAAGCCTCTGGTACTAGGGAAGTACCCTACAATAGATCCATTCACAAGCACAAAAATCCAAGAAGTTGAGATGCATTGCGTAATTAGTTGTACCCATTCATCATGGAAACCAAACTTCTAGAGAAATTTTAATAGAAACTCCCTATCCACTCTGTAAAAAGCCTTTTTCATGTCAAGCTTTAGGAAGAAAGCTAATTTTTTGGACTTGTGTATTGAGTGGATAAGTTCATGAATGGTTATGACCCCATCCACAATATTTCAACCTTTAATCGAGCTTCCTTGGTAGGGGTCAATCAAGGATGGGAGAATACATTTTAATATATTGGCCATAGCCTTTGAAAAAAATTTGTAGACAACATTACAAAGGCTTATGGGATGATAATCAGACAGGATTTTGGAATTGAGACCTTTTGGGATAAGGGCAAGAAAAGTAGAATTCATATCCTTGGGAATGACTCTGGATCTTTGCATTTCTTTGATGTCTTGGCAAAGGTTAGGGCCGATTATTTCCCAAAATTTTTGGAAGAACCTTGGGGATAATTTGTTGGGGCCTAGTGCTTTGTCTAGATACATGGAGAAGAGGTCCTAGTGGATTTCCTCAGAACTTAAAGGTATTAATAGATTGGTACTCATGTCATCAGTTATGATTCTAGGAATGTGCATGAGGAGGGATTCTATGGCTTGGAAATAATGGGGATGGCAGGAACCTAATAGGGACTCAAAGTGAAGGACAACTTCATAATAAATTTCATGAATATTGGAAGTGAAGGTTCCATAATTTTTTATTAGTCCCTTGATCCTGTTTGCCCCTCTGTGTTTGAGCATTGAAATTTGGAAAAAAATTGAGTTTGAATCTCCTTCTTTCAACCACAAGTGTATCAATTTTTGACATGAAAACATCTCTTCCTTCTTCAATATGTTATGGAAATATGATAGTAGATGTTTTTCTTCAGATCTCAATCTGGCATCCCCTTGACCCTACTGAAACTGATTTTCAGTTATTTGGAGTTTGTCCTTGATGTTCTTCTTATTTTCAAATATATTTCCAAAAATTTCTTTATTCCATACCTTTAGTTTAACTTTTATAGACCACAACTTCTGAGTAACTTGGTTAGTGAAATATTCTGAGAAATTCTCTCTCCACAACTCAACAATGCGTGATTTTAGTTTAGGGTGTTGGGTCCACATTACCTCAAAATGAAAGGAATTTTTGAAAGGTGGTCTATTAGTAGTTTCAAAATTAGGAAGTTGTGATCAGACCCAATCTTTGGAAGGGCCTATAAATTGGCATCTCCAAACAAAAGTAAAGGATCCTGAGAAAGAAAAATTGGTCAAGCCTTTCCTGAATGAGATCACCCCCTACCCTTATGTTATTCCAGATAAACTGGGATCCCCTTAGCTGAATGTCCATTAGATCATTTGCATCCACAAAATTATTGAAGTCCCCTATGATCTTGGGAGTAATCTCTTTCTCTATTTTTTTCTCATAGGGATATAGCGAAGCATTGAAGTCCCTAGCAAGGATCTATGGGATATAAATGAAATCATCACACATCTAAATGAGAGTATTCCAAAGTTTCAGCCTATATTGAGGAATATTTGGGGCATAGATGTTCATCAACACCCAAGAATTCTTTGTAATAGAGTCCTAAAAAAATATGTTGGAGATTCGCCCTTCACTGGAAATCACTCTTCCTTCCACCTTGGTTGGGTCCTAAAGGAAAAGGAGCCTACCAGATGTTCCAGATGTAGGACTAAAAGAAAAGTCACATTTTCTCCTTATAATTTTAGCAACTTTAGGTGAGGAATGCATGCCTAATTTGGTTTCTTAAATTATAAATATTGTAGGTTTTGAATCCTTTCACATCGAAGCAACAAGTATTTGTTTTATTGCTCCATTTAATCCTCTCATATTTTAGGAGAGAATTCTCATTTGGAACTCTTTGAGGGTTTTATGCCTCATTTGCCTTGTTGCACAAGAGGTTTGGATCTCTTTGATTCTTCTCTATTGGAAATTCCTTGTTCCTAAAAGAGAGTTTGTTAGGTGTCATTGGCTATGTCTTCCACTATATCTCTATTTCTTTGGTCTGCAGTAGAGGGTATATCCTTATTTTTTTTCACTTTCAACATCAATTAGGGAAATTTTAAAACTTCTAGTCTATTTAGGGATCCATGCTTTAGGAGAATAATGAGAGGACTTAGGGCTATCAACCTCGTCACCATGGGGGTCACATGGGGGATGAGAAGGGCTAGACATGTTGTAGGATGGGGGGATCTAGGTGGAGGATTAGATGGCAGTGGGGGATTGGATAGTGGAGTATGGAAAATAAGTGCCATGGCTGATGAGGATTTTTGACACAGATTAGGGGTAAAATGAGGAGTTTGCAGGGGAGTATTTACCTTCTTAGAGGATTGATCAAGGTGATTTGAGCCAAATAATTCCTATCTTAGAATCTCCTCATTATCATCATTTAAATTGAGATTTAAATTATTAAATAAACTGAACCTATTGGAAAAAGTAAATAGGGAACTTGTCTTATCTTGTTACCATTTGGAGATAGAGATCAGGTTGCTTACCTTTGGACTCATAACATAGACCCATTTTAGCTCTCATTATTTAAACCTCTCCTTTAGGTGGGCATTGCATCTCCTGGTGATCGTTCTGATTAAGCCTCAATTTTTTTACACTAGATTTGAAGGTGCCCATGGGTGTGGCACTCAGTGCAAAAGGAGGGTTTGTTATTATACTCCACCACTTGACATCGATGGTATGACCCGTAAATTAAATTCACATGGATCGAAAGTTAGGACTCCAAATTCACATTAACACAGATACGGGCATGTGTCATCCTTGATCGAGCATGCATATAAGGGTCAATAGTGACAAGCTCCCCAATCACATGGGTGATCCCTTGTAAAACATACTCATGTCAAAAGTGAGAGGATAAATTTTGAAGACAGACCCAGATGGGAGTAGAGTTGATGCTCTGGGTTTTTGGATCAAAATCTATGCCCCACTTGCGGATGAATAGGATCCTTCTCTCGAATAACCATGGGCCCTCATATAGAATGTGATATATGTCCTCTTTAGTATTGAGTTGAATCATGAAGAAGCCTGTAGATATAGCAACCAATTCTAGACAACCCCTAGTTTTCTATTTCATCATCGCCCATCATCGGATAGCCTCCATATCAAGTATTCCTCCCATAAACTTCTCAAATAGGGAAAATGAATCTAGGGAAATGTACCTGATCATGACCTCTTTTGGTAGGATTACATCACATCCATCAGGAATAAAGGTGTGTGATGTAGTTGAGGAGAGTTTAGGCCTTCCTTGAGTATTTTTACAAATGATGCTACTTCGGATTTCCTGTTTCTTGTTGCTATTTTGTCTAGGGGTTCTTTCCCCCCAAAAACATTATTCCCATCATCTGAAGCTACAGAGTCAGAATTACTTAGGGCCTCATTACCATTTCCCTAGCTATACATTCCATCCTTAGTCCTACTTATGTGCACACCTATTCCATTCCCTGCTCCTATACTACAACTTCTTTGTTTCCCGCTCGATGAAGATTCAAAAATCAAGGTTTTGCTTGCCATCGCTTCCATTACTCAATTCTTTATAAATTCAAAGAAAAAATATAATAAAAATAATAATAATAAACAACCCTATCAATGGCTTATCCCTACTAACATGTTAATGATTCCTTAATTCAAAGAAAGTAAACTACTGTAGACACCTAAAACGTATCATGTCGAGGGTGACTACTCATATGGGCACCTTTGTAGACCATATGAAAGACCTTTGGACAAATCCAAGGTATAGTAGTGGTGTTTACACTCAATTGAGCATCTTTGCCTAGTTAGTTTTAGCCGTGGCTCACACCCATGGTTAGAAGTGCTGATTACGGCTGACACACGCAATCTCCAATCTGCCAATTGGGTAACATAGCTGACACCTATGGTTAGAAAAATCCTACATGCTAATCATAGCTGACACCTAAGATTATCACTATAATAAACTAGAGCGACCAGAGCCTAGTCAAATTAGTTGCAATAGTCGAATTGCAACGGTTTTCAATGCGGTTTGGGCTGGGAAGCATCCATAAGCTTCCTCCCAACTGCCAATTCTTGTTCTTGGATTATCCATGAAGCTAGAGCAAGGATTTTTGGAGTGTACTTAAGACCCCATTTTTAGAGAGCAATAATCCTAAAGAATATCTCAATTGCACATAGCGGAGCCCTATCGAATTGGAAAGAAATTTCACATCCCCTTGAGGAGTAACGAAGTGCTGTCCAATTGATCAATGACAACTGTGCATGAAAAAATGGAGATATCAAGAGATTGAGGAGCAAGCTTGAAAATTGACATACCTCCATTGCTAATTCCATTAAATTCAATTGCCAATATATTCCAAAAAACACGAGCAACCCTTGACCATCAATTCCTTGGAAGATTTAATAGTTTCTGACCTTGGTTTTGAGAGAAAGGATACTTTCATATTAACCGTGGCTGTCAACCATGGTTAATAGTACCAAATGCACCTTAGACCTACAGCTAGGGCTTGATGCTCTCATTCCTCCTTTTTAGCAGTAGATTTCCATTTTTAGTGATGTAAATAGCTTAATCTACCATAGATCTACATTTAGTAGACATTTGACCGGTTAATTTAATTATTAGAGGTAGATTTGCTTCACCTTTCTTTGCATTTGTTAATATATATTATTTTCATGCAATTCAAGTTTTCTAATGGTTAATTAGGATGTTTCTTAGCTAGATTCATTCTTCTTTACATGATATATTACAATTTCCTCATTTCTTGCATAGATTGATAGTTTTACATGCTTTCTTGATTTCATGCTATTATTTATGCAATATTCCTTTCAAAGGCTCATCAAGAGAGGCCTCCTTTGTTACTAATTTATTATTGTTGTTTCTTAATTGTAGGGAACAAATTCAAAGGAGACAAAGCATACAATTCCTTCCTCAACACGAAGAAGAGGGTCATCGACACCCTAGAGTAGTTCGTGTCACCCTGAAAGGCACTTGGAAATCACACCTACCCTTAAGAGGGAAAAAATTACACACTCCTATTGTAATATTGTATCAAGATGATTATCCCTAAGAGGGATGTACTTGTAATTTGATTTTGAATTTGAATATAATGGAATAAAGTGTGTTTTATTGATTCATCTATTGTCAATTTCTTGTTCTTGTACCCATGTTATGCTTTTATCAATTATTACAATAGGACACCTTAGGTGTGAGCCTTTTTGGTGGTTATAGAATGCGATAACGATGGAAACCCAAAAAATTTTGCGATCACTAATGTTTTTCTCTATTTTTTGTTGTAGGTGCTAACCGTAGTTCACAACTACGGTTCATAGTGCTAACCATGGTTCACACCTGCGGTTCATAGTGCTAACCATGGTTCACACCTGCAATTCACAATGCTAACCGTGGTTCACACATATGGTTCATAGTCGCAGCAGTGCCTGATAGACGCGGTCAATAGAGAATAGAAAAATAGCAAAATTAGACATCACCAGCAGACTTGGACCTGAGGTAGGAGCATTTTTCCCTCTCTATATTTTTTTGTCTATGTTTTTACAAAATCATAATGCAATAGATGGATGCTAATTAGGAAAACATTGCAAAAAAGTAAAATGGAAAAATCCTATATGATTTTTAGTTTTTTGCTAGTCGCTTCTAGGAATAGTGGTTCTCTGATTGTAGTCCACCCTAGTCTCCAGCGGTCTAGGATATTGATTGTTTAGAGTTTGCATGTATGAGGTCCAATCAGTGGTCATTTTCATCATAGATAGTTGCATTCTCTAAATATCATCTAGTGTAATTGTGCATTCTTTAAAAAGTAAACATTCTTTTGAAAAGCATGTAGGAGAATCATGTGAATGTTGTTTTATGCATTTTATTTTCATGCAAAGTAAAAAGAACCCCACACACCACATTTCATTTAAACATCAGTGGATTTGGGCTCTCACATCCAACCCATTTGATTGAGACCAACAGTGGATGTCATTACCACTTGGTTGGCTCATTTGAAATTGTATTATCGGGACCCGCTTGTGGCCAAGGTCGACCCAAGAACTGTCCTATTTGTGCAAAATAGCACACACTCATCTTTGAAATGGTGTATCGCTGCACACGGTGTGCTGGGTGAGGGTTGGTAGTACCTATGCTACCTCGTTAAGTATGGACTTCACTACCATATTGAGCTTGTGCGAGTATATAGGTGAAAACCTTTGAACAAATTGAGTATAACATAAAATTTTGAAAAACACGATAAGAGTTCAAAGTATAGTTACAATAAATCAAATGCACTAAACCAGTTTTAGGACACACATTTAATCCTTAAAAGAGATAATCATATTGTCTACTTTGTGTGTTGTATTGTTATTTGGGTAATAAACATAAGATACTTTATCTAGGGCCAAACCCTAATCCTAAAGGCCAAATATAATTTTTTATTATGCATCCAACGGTTCAAGAATCATGCAAATTAGAGCTATAACGAAGATTTTATTTTGATTTTATGATTACTCTATTTTCGACCCCGAAAACTAAGAAAATCTGCACTAAAATGGTCTATAAAACTCCAAAAATTGCCAAATTTGTTTTGTTGTCTTATTTGTACCCTTGTGCACCTCTCACAAAAATTTTGAGTCCTAACTCTTCATGGTTCAAAATATCCCAAAAATTCCTAAAAGTGAGAATTTCTCCATAAGCCCCGGTTGGCCAATTATTTCAAAAATACAAAATTTTGACCCAAAAATTATATTTTTGAGTTATAGCTCATTGTTATCAGCTCATCACACTGATAGTTTTGATATATAACACTTTTAATCTTTTCAAAAGCCAATTTTTTTTTATATGGTCGGGGGACCCCCCATGGTGAGCAAGACCTCCAATATAAAGAGGGAATCAGGTTCCATAACCACTAAACATAGTCAAATAAGTCCATAGGACATGGCCATCCATGAATGGCATCCCAAGTCTTATAATAGCATCAATACCATCCATAGGGGGTCAAACCTTCATGATATACCCATTAAGGAAGCACCCATAGGTCCTACAGGAAACCTTCTTGACTAGAATACCTTGCTAGAATTCTATATAAGGAATAATCCACCCATTGAAGAGCCTAGTAGTTCAATCCCACAGGTTCACATCCCATATTTCTCTATACATCAATCATAAAGTGATCATGAACATACACCATGACCTAGCTTGGGTGAGCAAACCACCCCATCGGGCTAAGCAAGCCTTCCCCCTACTCCTCGTAGGGAGCCTTCTATGCAACCTGCATATCCAGAGATTACATCTGAGACTGAGTATACATAATTTCTCATAGATGAGGAAGAGGACCCAAGTCATCCTCCTATTACTTGAGAAGAGTATGTGGGGCACCCACATTGTAGCTCTACATCATCAAATTATACAGAGCCCACTCATAACTCAAAATATCAGGTCAATGGGAGCATGGAAAACGAGTACTAGATCCTACTAGGAGGAAAAGACATGATAAACCCATCCATAATTCAAATACGAGGGTACATAGCCCCCATACAAGTGAACAATGGGATCATACACATCAGACACTCAAACCACAACTTGACCAACAACATACGGATCAACTCGAGTTGGATAAACAACAATTAAATCAACAACGGGTGGAATCACCACGAGAACACCTACGAAGGTTGTATCAATGAAATATACGAGAACAAAAAATAATACAACAAGAGCAAGTGCAAAATACATTGCGTAAAGTGGCATTTACACCTAGCAACCAGAGGATGCAACAACACATAAGACACCCAGTGCAATCTCAAAATATTTCACTGAGGCCATGCAAAAATTGTGTTCAACATCATAGGTTGGTATCTGATTATCATCATGAACCTCATACTCCCCACCAGTACCAAGATCAATATGATGAGGAATCATATGTAAAGTCCCAATGGGAACATCAAGATGAAGTGGATGCTTACCCTGAATCTAATTATAATGAGGTGCCTAAGGATTACACTTATCGTCCACCTCAGCATCAAAAGAAACCTCCTTTGCCTAATCGAGGGCAATGATATGAAGATCATATCATTTTATCAAGGGCATATAAAATGCTAGTTTATTAGATAAATGCATGCGAAAAGCAAAATCAAATATTGGTTTATCAAATATTGTTGTCTTAGAAATCAACCTTTGCATCCCTTAGTGTCATCACCGATGTACCCAACAAATTTCAAGATGCCTACACTTGAAAATTTCAAAGATGATGAAGATGCAGAAGAGCACATGACAAGCTTCATCCATATGTGCTTTTATTTTCAAGAAAATGACCCATTGATGTTGAGAACATTTTTGAAAACATTAGCTAGGGATGCTTTAGAATGGTATAATCATTTACCACATCATAACATATACACCTTTGAGCAATTGGCTGATGCATTATTGCAATATTTTTCCTTTAGTGCTAAGGAAAATATAAAATTGATTGACTTGGTTAGCTTGCATCAACTTGATGATGAGTCAGTCATTGAGTATGGAAATAAATGGAGGAAGGTGATATCAAATTTACCTTTCGATTTACCTACAGTAGAGATCATTCGAATATTTATGAGAATTTTTTCGAAACATATCTTGCTTCTCTTGTAATTACAACAATATCAAACATTTGAGGAGGCCTTAGCATAGGCCCAGGTTATTGAAGACATCAAGATTTAGGAGGGTGATATTCAACTCCATAAAAGGAATGGCCAAACAAGAATATTATAGGTGACAGTGTGCAACGAAAGGTGACCCCAATCAATCAAGTTGTTTTGAGTATCCCCAGATCCTCAAACTAGGGTGCACCGCCTCCACTAGTGTAGCATAATTACCAAGCTCAGCCTCCTCTGGTCCAAAATCATATGTAAAAGAATCAGATATAGGTCCAACAATTTTAGCCACAATGACAATATACTTATTTTCTAGAGACATTAGCATCACTCTTTGATCGATTATATGAGGCAGGAAGGATCAATCTTCTAGAGTTATCTCCTTTGAAACCTAATAAGCGTAGATAAAATGCGCATAGAGAAAATCTATATTGTGTTTACCATCGAAAAAGAGGTCATGACATACAAACATGTTATCCCTTTAGAGATGTAGTGCAAGATATGATCTAGAGGCAAGAGCTTCAGATAGGAGTCTTCCAAGACCCCTTGCCTGCACACAAAGTAAACATAGCACCTGTCAATCAAGTTAAACAATCTAATCAGGTGCATATCAATAAACCTCCCCAAGAGTTTGTGGGAATGACTAGTGTTGTAACAGAGAAACATGATTGTCAAAATAGATCTTCGCGATCTATGGCATCTTCCAATGTTTCACCTTTTCTTGTCTCATCTCAGTGGGACACCAGCACTACACAAAATTTCATGTTACAATAGGGGGATTTAATTTCCACTACTCCTCCTAGTCAATCCAATCATGGCACATCAAACACAATGCACATTGGGGGTCTTCAAGGTGTCACACCTTCCCCATCATCCACATCACAATCAATGAGGCAAAGTGAGACTTCTCAAGGTGTCACACCTTCCTCACTTTCATTGAGTGGCACACACACTAGGGGGCGCTTAAGGTAGCATACTTTCTCCTTTAGAAACATTAAAAAAAATCATAAAATATCAAAATACAAAAACATTCAAAAAATTTAAGAATTTAAAAACAATTGAAATTTTTCAAATTTCAAAAATATTCAAATAAAACATTTAAAATTTCAAAAACAATTGAAAAATAAAAAATTCAAATATTAAAACATCAAAAATATGGAAAATGTCAAAATCCATACACATGCACAAAAAGCTCCAAAGGTATCATAAGCCCTTTGGTCAATTCACAAAAGGCCCCAAAGGCATTTGTAAGCCCTTTGGTCACCCCATCAAAAAACTCCAAGGGTTCCTAAAAACCGCTTGGTCATGTTAGTCAAAGGCCCCGAGGGTTTGCCTAAAACTGCTCGGTCATCCCAAAATGCTCCAAGGGTTTCCTAAAAATTGCTTGGTCATGTCAGTCAAAGGCTCCGAGGGTTTGATTTGAAAATCGCTCGATCATCTCTAAAAGCTCCAAAGGTGCCTATGATCCCTTTGGTCAAACCAAAAGCTACAGGTGTGTTCTGAAAAATGTTTGGTCAATCCAAAGGCTCCAACAACATGTACTCATCATTTGGTCAAATATTAAAGCTCAAAAAAATCCATAAAAGTTGAAAAGCAATAAAATCCATAAAAATTGAAAAAGCAATAAAAATCCATAAAAATTGAAAAAGCAATATATAAAATCCAAAAAAAAAATTGGTAAAGCATAAAATCCAAAAACATATGCATTTGCATTTTGTATTTTCATTTGCATTCACACATGCATTCGTTGCATTACATTGCATATAGTCATTCTTCATCTGTTGCATTCTGTAGTAGAATGGATCGTGTTTGTCAGTATTACAAACTACATCAAATTTGTGTCTAAATCATGCACCTCTACATTTATCATAATTCATTGCATTCATACACAACGCTTGTTGCTATAAAATACGTAAGTATCCAAAAGTTTTCCAGTCACTCAGCCATACCTAGTGGGTTTCTCAGATGTCATAGAAAGTTTACTTTGCTTTTGTAGATGAGGTCAGTAGTTGGGATAGTACTTGACATATCAGAATCTCGTCACTAAGCAAAACATATAAAATCCTGCTAAGACAAGAGAGGATGAAAGCTACGAAAGTAGTCTTAGGTATCTAGAGAGATGGGTTTCACGACTTGCTTATCTTGCAAATAGTCGATTTAGAAAGGTGTACTTTGTAACTTGGGATTTAAATTTATAGGGAAAATTCTTGTCCTTTTGCCAAAGTACAAATTTCCAATTCAAAATGTAAAGTGACATAGTGAATCAAAAGCACTATAAAAATCCCTTGCTCAAAGAAAACGGTAACATGTGGACTAACAATGATTTTTATCACTACATATGAGCAAGTAAGAAGGGTGAGAACTTGAATCCCTGGATTTTCCACCTTTTGAAAGCCATAGAGTGATCCTCGATCGTAGCAATGGGTTGGAAGAGTCCTGTCTATAATCAGAGGGGTAATTCTATTGGGTGATCCCCAAACGTAGCAATGGGTTGAAAGAGTCCCGCCTACATTTGGAGGGGTAACCCTAATCAATTTGTAAGATGAGCTAGCTCTAGGTACCTAGGATTGTCTAGTTGTATAAGTCTAATCAAATCTGAGACAAGGATGATACGAACATATGAGAAACTTGATCTCACATATGGGTTGAAAGATTCCCGATTGACATCTGGTTTATGTCTATGGTCTATCTAAAAATACTCACATGCACACACAGGGGTAATGAATAGTTGGGTCTTTCATGATGAAATCCTTGTCCAATAGAAGCCTTGTGTAGTTAGTATGTGACATTTGAGAATTCTACTAGGGTGTTTGAGTCTCATGGAAAACCTCAAAAAGTTCTCTAATAGAAACAACATACCAAATATCACAAACCATCCAAAAATAAGTCATTCAATCATCAAATTGCAAAGTGTCGAATCCAAGATACATCATTACATAAAGCAAAAAGTTTTCAAGATATATGATAGATACCGGATGGATATCAGAAATGATATCTAGACAGCCACTGACTATATTGTTCTATTTTTCAAAATTGCAAAAGAAATATCAAGTGACATATGATATCACCCATTTCATTCTAGTTCATATCATTGCATCTCATATGTGGGTGTTTAATTGAGTAAATTCTTGTAATGAGGATTTCCAATTACATTCATGATTTGTTAAACATTCTGTGGTGTCGTCCATTATATTTATAAACACGTATCACATTTATTCCATGTGTTTTAACTGATTAAAGCATACATGTTCAATTACATTAGATTACTATCATGTAAATAATGCATTACCATACATTGCATTCACCATGTCATAACATCATAAATTAGATGCATACAATTAAATCAAATTGAACATGCATTTAACATCAAAGTTTGCATTCATATGCATACATCATAGCAGTCCATCTACATATATAGATCACAATATCTAGTCATACACCCATCATCTAGCTAGTGCATGTCATCCATACATCACATCATATAGCATCAAATCAACATAACAAATAAGCATTGCATCCACGTGCATCTCATAAACATAAAATCAAAACAAAAATATTTGCAAGCATCAACTGGGGTATTATCAGTATCAATCCCCAAACACTCCAAAGAATTCTAAATCATTGGTATTTTTATTCAAGTCATAAACACAAACATTTACTCACAATAAGGAGTTTTAAAAATGGACAATTAAGCAAATCTATAGGTCCAAAATTTCAAAAAATTGCAAAATTAATACAAAAATTAAATAAATCAAAATTCAAAATGATTCAACAAATCATCAAACATAGTGATTCAACACAAGCATATTTGGAATTTTTATCATCTCGATTCCCTAATAAGGCCTTCATGGCTGGACCACTCCATGGGATAGAAATAAACAATTACTATTAACAGTTGCAATCTGATTAGGCCTTGCCAAGAATTCAAATGCTAAATCTTAATTTGTTCAAAATCATTCATAGTGGTCAAGCGACCTCATCGATTCATTTAAGTGTCATTACCCTCATTGACTCATCACTTGAGGGGGTATTCATAATAACAAATTCATAATCAAAATCAACAGTTAAATGCTTAATCATTGTTAAGTGCATTCATTCAAGAATCATTGTCAAAGACAATCATGCATCCTCCTTGCTTGGGGCAAATAAACAAGATATCAAAATCAAATTCAAGAAAACTGGGCAACTAGTCTCCTAATTTAGGATTGGACTTAAGCTTGTCTCCTAATTGCAACTCGATGAAGATTCAAAAATGTGAGGTTTTGCTCGCCATCGCTTCCATTACTCAATTATTTATAAATTCAAATAAAAAAGATAATAAAAATAATAATAATAAACAACCCTATCAATGGCTTATCCCTACTAACATGTTAATGATTCCTTCATTCAAATAAAGTAAACTATTGTAGACACCTAAAACACGTCATGTCAAAGACAACTACTCATATGGGTACCTTTATAGACCATATGATAGACCTTGGGATAAATCCAAGCTATAGCAGTGGTTTTTACCACTCAATTGAGCATCTTTGCCTAGTTAGTTCTAGCCGTGGCTGACACCCGCGGTTAGAAGTGTTGACCATGGCTGACACTCGCGGTCCCCAATATACCAATTGGGGACCACAACTAACACTTGCGATTAGCAAAAGCCTATATGCTAACCATATCTAACACCTACGGTTAGCACTATAACTAACTTGGGTGACTAGAGCCGAGTCAAATCAGTTGCAACAGTCAAATTGCAATGGTTTTCAATGTGGTTTAGGCTGGGAAGCATCCAGAAGCTTCCTCCCAACTGCAAATTCTTGTTATTGGCTTCTCCATGAAGCTAGAGCAAGGATTTTGGGAGTCTACTTAAGGCCCTAATTTTAGAGAGCAATAATCCTTAAGAATAGCTCAATTGTACATAGCGAAGCCCTATCAGATTGGAGATCAATTTCACATCCCATTGAGGAGTAACAAAGTGTTGTCCAATTGATCAATGACAATTATGCATGCAAAAATGGAGATATCAAAAGCTTGAGGAGAAATCTTGACAATTGACATACCTCCATTTCTTATTCCATTAAATTCAACTACAAATCTATTCCAGAAAACACATGCAACCCTTGACCATCAATTCCTTAGAGGATTTAATAGTTTCTAACCCTAGTTTCAAGAGAAAGGATACTTTTATATTAACCATGGTTTTCAGTCATGGTTAATAGTGCCAACTACACCTCAGACCTGCAGCTAGGGTTTGATGCTCTCATTCCTCCATTTTAGTAGTAGATTTCCATTTTCAGTGATGCAAATAGCTTAATCTAGCATAGATCTACATTTTAGCAGATATTTGACTGGTTAATTTAGGAATTAGAGGTAGATTTACTTCACCTTTCCTTGCATTTGTTAATATAGATTAGTTTCTTGCAATTCAAGTTTTCTAACGGTTAATTAGGATGTTTCTTAGCTAGATTCATTCTTCTTTACATGCTATATTACAATTTCCTCATTTCTTGCATAGATTGATACTAATTTCAAATCCTCATCAATGGAGGCCTCCTTTGTTACTAATTTATTCTTTTTGTTTCTTGATCGTAGGGAACAAATTCAAAGGAGATAAAGCATACAATTCCTTCCTCAACGCAAAGAAGAGGGTCATCGACACCCTAAAGTAGTTCGTTTCACCTTGAAAGGTACTTGGAAATCACACCTACCCTTAAGATGGAAACAATTACACACTCCTATTATAATATTGTATCAAGATGATTATCCCTAAGAGGGATGTACTTGTAATTTGATTTTGACTTTGAATATAATGGAATAAAGCGTGTTTTATTGATTCATCTGTTGTCAATTTCTTGTTCTTGTACCCATGTTATGCTTTTATCAATTATTACAATAGGACACCTTAGGTGTGAGTCTTTTTGGTGGCTACAACTACTAATCATATTTAAGTTAATTTAAAAAAATATAAATTGCATTTAATAATAATATTTCAACCACTATGGATGTGTCATGATCCTCCGTGGCGGACTTTGTGACTTGGAAAACAATGTATTAATTTGATAGTGCTTTAATACTTGATTTTGTGCAATTAAGCAGCTATGTTATGTTAGTTGATATGGAATAACATTATACTTCTAACAAGTTACCAATGTGTAGGATCAGGTATGCTTGTAGGTGGAAGAAGTTGAGTCATCCACCAAATACGAGGGTACTTGAGGTTGGAAAAGTGATGATAAGACAACTCAAGGGTAACATGGATGGATACCTTCATATAGGCATGCATTATTGGTTAGGGATAATCATCAATAACTAGCCACCTTGAGCCTCAATTTTATAGCCTAGTAGCTATCATAAATTCTCAAGGTGAGACAGGTGACTGGGTTGATGGAAATATTCCCTCCTTGTTTGTTGCATATGTTTGATTACCTTTTACTTCATCATAATTTGCCTTAATGGTTAGGAGAGAATGCATGATTTGGTTATCTTCATAACTCCTTGTGTTCTTCGGATAAATAGTATGATGTTAGTATGCGATAAACGAATTCCTTTCTTACATTTTATAGAGTTTATATATAGTACGTTGTTATTTTAAATGATAATAGGTTTCATTTAAAATTGATGAATGCTTTATTTTAAATGATAATAGGGTTAATTTAAAACTAATGAATACTTTAATTTAAATGATAATAGGTTTCATTTAAAATTAATGAATACTTTATTTTAAAATTATGATGGATTTCATTTAAAAATCAATAAATATTTTATTTTAAGTGAGAGTAGATTTCATTTAAAATTAATACATAATTATTGTTAAAAAGAGAGATAGAGCGAGTCATTCATTCGAAGGGCGGGGGTAATATTTCTTTTGAGCATAACAATCCCACGTTTTATTTGATAGACGCTTATACTATCAGGGATAAGGGAAGATCCTATTTATGGTAACTGGGAAGGCCATACTGTGGAGGAGATATGATTTGACTTCCGACCTTAGTGTGGGATCCAAGGGATGGCAAGACTTTGTCAATCGTAGGATCGAGATTTATCCCTCATCACCAGATGAAGAAAAACATTGAAGGTAGGCAGGTAAATGACTAAAAAGGAAATGGCAGGAGACGATGAAAAAGGAAGTTAGGTGTCATGAGAAGGAAAAACTTGAATGATGCTAAAGGAAGGAGAACATGTTCTACATAAAAATAAAAGAGCAAGAATTCAAACTATGTGGAGGAGGAGAATACTCTGTGTCAGAGGAATAACAACTGCATGGGAATATTTTGAACGAGTTAAGGAAGAACCAAGCATCATAAAGGAGATACATCATGTAGTGGAGAACACTTGAGAAGGGTGAGACTCACTAGTTGAGAGTTGCAGGTTGGTAAAATAATCCACCTCCTTAATTTTTATGAAATGATTAAAGTGCTTATCCTTTTAGATGTGACTTTCCTATTTGGTAATAATTAGATCATTGTTCGCAACAATCACTAGCTTTAGCCCTGATAGTTAGTGTTGTTTTCCTTCATCTGAAGCTTTGAATCATGAGTTATCACTCCTTCATACTAGTTTATACTAGGAGTTGTGTAACTACTAGTTATGGGTCCATCGAGATGCTCACCAATTGGTACTACCTTGTACTCATGGCTTGGGTAAGATTTGTATCATAGGTTGTTGTCCAATAGGTGTCATCGAATCGAAGCCACTGTGTTGGCTACATTATGGCCATATTGTTTATTAGAGCTCATCTCTTGTAGAGTGTCATCTAGTTTGACTGTGACCTGCAAGGAAACTATCCTTGTAGTTGTTGTCTGCAATTAGGGAAGGTACCTCGAATATTAGCAAAGAGCCTCTTCCTTTGTATTTTTGACATAGACTAAGACTCTAACTATTGGGTAGGTTGTTCACCTATTTGGCTTCATCAAAATTATCACTATCATCATAGAGTTGTGATATTTTAGTTCTCTTTCGACCATTATGGGTGTGAAAGGTCGGGTCACATTGGTAATCTATGTAGCCCTTGTGACCATTAAGATAACTAGGATCATTGTTGTTGGTCATAGTTTGTGAGTTCTGGTTGCTCCACGAAGGTGGGGGTTGGTTGTTGTGATTTCCTCCATTGGTCAATCCTAGCTAGCCTCACACTATAGTTTCTTTCAAGGTTGCTTCCATACTTATTTAGGATATTTTCCCCTTAGCTAGGTGGTGTATGTAACCAGTAGGGGGCATATTTCTCATTCTCTATGAGAAGGCTCTTTCTCTGTTTAGCAAGTCTTTTAAAACTGATTCTTTAGCTTGCTTAAAGAAACTCTCAGTTGAAAAGAGGGAAGAGTAAATTAATAATTAAGGTATTAAGGCTTTAACTTACTAGATAAAGTAAATAAATTATATTTTATTTTATTAAATAAAGATATGGAACTCTTTCTGGGTAAAATAAAGGGATTTTGATTCTTTTTTGTTAATTAAAGATATAAGGCTTTAATTAGTGAAATTAAAGGGATTTTTATTTATTTTTGTTAATTAAATATATGGGGCTTTAATTAGTGAGAGTAAAGGGATTTTGATTTATTTTTTTTAATTAAAGATATGGGGCTTTAATTAGTGAAAGTAAAGGGATTATGATTTATTTTTGTTAATTAAAGATATGGAGCTTTAATTAGTGAAAGTAAACGGATTTTGATTTATTTTGTTAATTAAAGATATGGGGCTTTAATTAGTGAAAATTAAAGGGAATTTGATTTATTTTTGTTAATTAAAGATATGGGGATCTAATTAGTGAAACTAAAGGGAATTTTATTTATTTTTGTTAATTAAAGATATGGGGCTTTAATTAGTAAAAGTAATGGAACCTATCTACTTGGGGATTAAAGGTATACGACTTTAATTCATTAAAATGGGAAGAAGGTTTAATTGAAGTAAAAGAAAATATGTTTTATATGGTTCATGTTGAATGAATTTCTAAAGGGACTTGAGAGGTGAAAATAAAGGGACTCTTTATGATATCAACTATGCATTAGATGGTTATAAACTTGATTAAATTTGTATAGTTGCAATTTGGAAAAGTAAATGATAATTGTATTTAGAGACATGCCTATCATGAACCATTAGTGCCCTAATCCCATACTATCCTCAAATAATTGATGGAAAGAGCGGGAGGACCAAAGTAGCAGATGGACTAACACACTATTTTGCTCTCCACTTACATTTTATTTACTTATACTCAAATAGACTAGATTTGTGGGGAGATTTTCCATATGAAATTGATGTAATATATTATTATTTAAAAGTATGGAGGATTTACCATACTTTCTTATATGTAATAATTGTTTAAATGTTGGAAGATGTACCTTTAAATTACTATTTGATTTATTTATGTTTGTATTTAAATCATTTCTAGTTAATGTTTATCTTCCTAGATATTGCTCTTTTTAGTATTTTTTTATGTTTTATGAGTTATGCTTTGTTATATTTAGTATTTAGATCTATGTTTGTTTTCCTTACTCAATAATATTAAAAATAATAAGTAATATATTCTAGGGTGAACTTAGAGGATAACCTAAGGGATTGAGACCCCCTTAGGGTGAACATAGTGGACATAAGGTATTAAGACCCCTTAGGGAGAATGGTAACTAGGTTCTTGGAAAGACTAAATTTGAGTTAAGATAGCTTGTCAAAAGATGATATTGATTGCTTAACTTGTAATACACATAACATACCTACATATATTGGTTGTGTATAGTATGAACATGCATGTATACCTTTAATTGGCTGAAGGTGATAAGTCTAGCTCATCAATATTGATGATATTGATAGACTTATTTGCATGACATACGATATGCCTACACATATGGACTTGCATGAGGAAATATTATGAGATGTAGCTCTTTGAGGAACTTAGGGAATTTTTTTAAACATTAAGTTAACCTAAGGTTGGTTAGGGGTTTATGAATCCCTCTTCTTAGTCAAAAAAATTATTTATTTTTTGTGTGTTTCTTGTTTCTTGTTTTTTGGGTTGTTACATTTGGAATCAGAGCTCTAGGTACGAGGACATAAAGCTTATTATGTGCTAAAAGAGATTTGGATATCTCCAATGAAGGCTTGCTTACAAGTTTAAGCTAAATCTAGGATGACCTAGAATCTCTACTTGCTAGAATCTAATGGAAACTGATCCCAAGAGTGGATGGATGTTATGATACCTTAAGTATGGGCTTGGTATTAATGATACATCATAATATTGGAATGCTATCCTAGTTATATTGTTGATGCTTTTGGTAAGAATAAATTTGTATTGTGTCTTGAATTAATGGTACAGTTTAAGGTGAAGTTGTAGCCTAATCTTTTTATTGGTTGCAACTAGGTCAATATGCCATCCAAGTCCAAAAAGGGAAGGCATATACCTCCACTTAGATAGACTTGAAAAGTAATATTGAAGAAGAGGTATATAATGAGGATCCAAAAACTCCAAATAGGGGTGGAAGATATTACCACTATAGTTGATGCCATGCAATATTAGATGAGGCAGGTGTTGGAAACCATTGCAAATCAAAATTTGTAAGCTAGAGTCTCAGAGGTTAACCAAACTGAGGGACTGACTACAAAATAGTTACAAGCTAGATCCCTTCTAGAAAATGAAATGACAAGAGACCTAAAAAACATCTATATCTACAAGTTTTATGGAGAAGGATAAGGAGATGTAATTTAGTCTTGTTAAGGGAATTAGAAGTTTACTTTATGGTAAAGGGGTATTCTTTAGGAACCTAGATTGTTTGGGCTATGATTTACCTTGAAGGGACCACTCTAGATTGGTGGGAAACTTATTATGAGAAAACTAAGATTAAACTAGTAGACATCCCATGGAAGGAATTCATAGTCATATTCAAAAATAGGTTCCTTATGGAGCATTTCTATGCCCTAAAATTTGAGGAGTTTGCCATTCTAAAACAAGGAACAAACATAGTGGAGATATACTACAAAACTCTGGTAATATTGTTGAATTATATACCTACATATGATGAGAAAATATGGGTTCATAAGTTTACTCATGTGTTGTAATCTAGGTTAAAGCATGATGTAGACATGCATGAGCCTAAGTCATTATAAAAGGCATATGACCTAGTGAAGAAAGTAGAGTCACACTTCTATTACAAATATGACACCTTATTCGAGCAATATTGATAGGCACTAAATAAGAGGAACAACAATGGGTTCATAAAATGGGAGGGTGAATAAGGTCAGAAGGCTAAAAACCCCCAAAATTTTGAGAAGTTCAAGAAATTTTATGATAAAGGTAACAACCCCAACAACGCTAAGCCTCAATCGCAAAAATTACAAACTTTAATTCTAGCAATCAAAGAAGAGGAGCAGAAGTTAGATAAGTGAAAAGGACCCAAATATGGGTGTTACCATTATAGAGACCCACATTATTCTATGTAGTGTTTGAATCAACCAGGGCCTAGCACATCCAATGCTAAAGGAAAGGAACATGCATATCAGATCTATGCTATAACTAGGAGTTGGAAGCTTGAGGGGCAAGTTACTCCATTGTTTATAAAATGTAATAATTTTAATAAGCAAGTGAATATTTTGATTGATAGTGGGGATACCAATATGTAGATTAAAAATACAACGCCAAAAAGAAATAAAACCACAATAATGGAATACAGGAAAGTTGCACAAAACAAACAATTTTTATTAATCAGTGGAGTTTAAAAACTCCTTTTGAGTACAACAGGGCCTGTAACCCTTTTTGTGATACACAAATTACAGTTTGTGCTAGGGTTCTCCGAAACCCTAGCTGGCATAAAGTGGTGGTGTTTCCGAAGACGTATCCTTAATCCCAACAAAGTGAGTGGGTTTTGTTGTATCCTTTGGCTCGGACCACTCCAGCTTAAACAACTACTATCAACACACCAGATCTGCCATTAAAATCTTGCACACATTAACACTATCAAGGAGTTAGAAATTAATAAGAGGGCTCCACTGTGTGAGCCCTCAGAAACAATTTAAAACCCTAGAAAAATAGAATGCAGGAGTTCAACAACAGATTAATAAAATAAAAGAAGTTACTTGCTTTAAACTGATTTATACCTGTTCTCTGTTAACGCGGCTAGACCAGGCGGCATCTGGAAGTAATGTGGCTGTCAAATCGGCTACAGAAGGCGCCCTGGTGCACTCGCTGAACGCCCGCATGCTTCTGGATCAAGATTTTAGATGCCAGTCTGAGTCTGTGGCTATGGGTAAATGCCCATGGGCACTTGTGACAAGAATGGGGAATTTTGCAGAGTACTGCAGAAGAGATGATGGCGAAGTTGGCGACAGATGCGGCGATGGATGCGGCGAAAAGGGGCGGCGATGGATGGCTGAAGAGATAGATGAAATAGAAGAGATCGGTCCAAAAGATAGCAAAGATAGCAAAGATAGCGAAGATCGAAGTAGGTTTTGAGCCATCAAGGTGGCTCTATTTATAATCTACTCTTAGGGCACACTTTAGGGTTTTAACGACACTTTGAAAGTGTGGCTAAGATTAAAGTGGATCCAAGGGTAGAGAATAAATCTAGGTTGTGAAACGGATTAAGAAGGATGGACGGATGAGATTAAATGAAAGATGGACGACTCAGATTAAATCACTTAAAGTATCTTTATATATATATTAAAATATATTAAAATATTAATATATATATATATATATATATAAATATTAATTTAAATAAATTTGGGAATGAAAAATGGCGGGAAAGGTGAAATTGGGCCAAATAATGGCGGGAAAAGGTGAAATTGGGCCAAATAATGGCGGGAAGGTGGATGAATGACACGTGGCTAACAGGAAGGTATATATGACTTACAAGTGGCTGGATTTTGGTGTCTACAGATGCCCCTTTTTGAGCTGCTTTGTGTGAAGACACAATGCAGCACAAAAACTTAAGACACCTGAAAAGCTGGATCAGACGCAACTCTCTCTCAAGACTAAAGCACAAGACCAAAGAATAAAAGAATATTTAAAATTTTATCAGCTTACCCCCTCAATTGGTGAGCGAGAATGGTTCTCACAAGCCAATTGGAAGAAATTTGGAAGAAAATGAACCGTTTTTGCCCCAACGGTAAAAAAAGGGGTTGGTGTATGAACCATCTGTTTATGTCCCAACAAGAAATGGGTTGGTGTACAAACCAGAAAAGAATATGATTGAAGACAATATGAGTGATGTGAAAGATGGACCGTTTTCTTCCCCAACGGTTATAAAGGGATTTTTGCCAAATTGTAAGTTCCATGATCATGTAAGATGAATTCCACTATAGGAAAATTAGAAATTGATAACGGATGCCCCAACTCCTGTGTGTGAGTCCATACCGTTAATGAAATTGCCTTGTTGGCACCATTGATATGGAGAGATGAAAGATGCATGAAAAGAGTCCGGAACTCGAGAGATGCTCCTAGTGACTGTATGGATAATTCCTCGGGTCGGAACCAATCAACCTAGGTAGCCTCAATCTCTAGCAAGACTCAAAATAATGATGATATTAAAGATTTTCCATGTTTAAGGCCCCATGAACTAGGCCATCAATGATGACTGTTGACCAAATTAATCTTGGTATGAGGTCACTTGAAAAGTAGAATACCCAAAATTGATTTCCAATTTTCAAACAGTGAAATAATTGATGATGATAAATGGTAAGTGTCCTTATGGTGGTTTAATCCTCTTACCGAATTACATGGATTCAAATCACTGCAATCGCCAAGGTGATAGAATATACCACTAGATACGAGGTTTACTTTAATTTGATTTGGAAAAAATATGCATGATGAAAGAAGAATGAATGAAGTTGACGATAGATCAGAAGAATTGATGAATGTGGTTAATTTTGTGAAGGTTTTGAATGTTTTTAGCCCAATTTGTAAAACAATGATTAATGATGGGCTTTTTGAGCGAAATGACAAAATTTGTGTCCAAAACTGTTGTAACCTTCACAAAATGTTTTATTATGATAAGAAGAATGGATGAATTGAATTTGATGAAATTTGAAAGAGGTAAGCTTCAATTTTGCAAGTTTTGTTCTTTTATTCAATACTGACACCAAACGCCGGTCTGCATTTGTGGTTGGCAGAGCCGCCCGCCGGTGTTTAGGCACTCTAAAAACGTAGGAATGCATCTAAATGTGCCATGAAATGCCCCACTGCGTTTCAGGGTGCCAAAACCAGCTATTTAAACAGTTTAAGCAAGAATTTCGCTCATTTGTGCGTTCGAGCTTGAGAGAAGTGCGTCTGAGGGAGTGGAGTGAAAGGTTTGTGTGGAAGCTATGGCGGAGATAGGAGTGGACGCACTAGTGTAGCAAGCTGAGGTATTTGTTCATTTAAGCAAGTACTTATTATGTGTTTTTTTTTTTTGGAAAAATTTGTAACAAATTTTTGTTTTGTTGTTTTGCAGCTTAGGGTGTTAGAGGCACGACACCGATTCTCCCCTATAATTCCGGGGATGAGGAGGTCGTTGTCCCAGGAAGACTGGGAGATATTGGAGGCAGTGGGACTAGCGGAGGCAGCCCGGTTGGAGGTAGTTCGGGCGGATGAGGGGTACCTCTCGGCTCACCACTAGGTCTAGGGCTCCTACTAGGTCTCAGGGGTCCTCTTTTGATGGTTAGCTTAGTGCTTAGATGCACTCTTTATGAGCCTTGGTGCTCTATCGTATATTGTAGCCTTTTGGCATTTATTGTACAGTTTGACCTTTATACATATATATATATACATGGCTTTTATTTATTTGGTGTTTTACTCTCTTTTGTGTGGATGCCTATGTTTTTGTGATGCATGTTTTTATATGTTTTAATGTTTTTGATGCATATGTGATGGAATGGAATGTAAACTTATAGATGATTAATGCGAGACTAAGTAAATGAAATATGTACTAAGAAGCACTCATACTTTTAGATAGTTAGATTTAGCGAACTGTTATCATAATTGTTTAATCAGGGGCACCGAACTTGGTGGCTTGTGAATGGATGACGTATGGAATGACATGAATATGGAAGAAGATATGGAGGGTGATATGGAGGTTGATATGGAAGACTATTTTACAAAGACTCAAACATGCTAGTGGTATCAAACAAACTTACTAACACTGACTAATTCAACTAGGACCAAATGTGTGTGCATGAGAGTTCATTAACCAAATCAGAAGCATGGTAGTGACTCTAGGCAATCAAAAACCTGTGTGTGTGCAAGTGTGTTCATTAACCTCATATTGCATAAATTAGGTAACCTTGTTATGGAGAAGACCCCGAAGCTAGTTTGTCCGTATGAGCATTCAGAGGTCTCTTTTTGAGGAGAGACATGTCGCCACGCAATGAGTATACTCCACTGCCAGTCAAGCGTCTATAGCCCCGATGAAGGTTAACTCCATAGTCCATTTGTTTTTGACCTTTGTAAGCCTTTGGTATGACTACCTATCCGTCTGACTGGACAAGTAGTACGATCCTTACAACTTATTTGGGATCAGTGGTGTGTGAAAAATGTTCATCTCCTTAGAGCTTTGGGGAATCAGATTCTCAACCGAAGTATGATGAGAATTTTACCCTATCCTTACTACTCTGTTTATATTTATATTTTGTGATTGCTTGTGATAGTGGTAAGAACCACTGTTTTATGGACTATGTTTGCATGATAGGACAAACGAGGATTACCCTTTTCACTTCAAGGCACAACCCAAGGATGGTGTTATCTCTCTTTGACACAAGATGTTTTTAAGATGTGAAAATGTGATAGGTTCAAGACCGCTTTTGAAATCATTTCCCAATACTCAAGATTTTATTTAGTGTAATTTGTGATGGCCCTAGAGAACTTTGACATGCATTTCGAAGTTTGCTTAAAACACTAGGAATGGCTGAGTGACTGAAAACATTTTGGTAATGTAAATATGTGCAAATGGAAAATGGGTGTATGAATGACAATTTGGTTTGATGGATTTTATGAAGGTGCCCCTGATTAAGGCAATATGACTTTTGCTTGACCAAATTTTATATCCAAAAGATAGAATGGTCTCTAACATGATATGCAACTATGGCTGAAAATGAAATGTTATGGTTTTCAATGAGATGTATGCAACTAACAATGAAATGCAATGTTTTTGAATGAGATGTATGCAACTAGCAATGAAATGCAAATTCTTTTTATTTTATTTGTTTTTTTTTTTTGTACAAGCCATGTATATATGTACATATAAAATTCAAACTATGCGTAGAATGCCCTCAAGTGTATAATATTAAGTGGTTCGGGTTCTTCCTCTCCCTCTAAATTGGCAAGTCTATAAGTTCCATTACCCACTCTTTCAGTGACCATATATGGACCTAACCAATTAGCCGCGAATTTATCTCGAAGATGCGGCAATGCATTAGTGTTTTGTTGATTCTCTTTAAGGACAAGATATCCTACTTGAAATTCTCTTAGATGAACTTTGGCATTGTAAGCATGTTTCAATCGGTCTTGATAAACTCGCAAATTCTCTAAAGCATTGATTCGTTTTTCATCTATGAGTGTGAGTTGATCAAGACGTGCTTGTCTAGCAGTATCATCATCGATAAATTCCTGCAAAGAAATTCGCAAGGAAGGGATCTCGATGAGGCGGAGCTAAGACTGGCGGAGATGCTAAGTACTGCTTGATGTCATCAAAGGCTTTCTGACACTCATCTATCCATGAAAATTGTACCCCCTTTTGTAGTAGGTGGCAAAATGGCCTACATTTATCAGAAAGTTGTGCAATAAAGCGACGGATTGAATTAATATTTCCTTGTAAACTATGCAACTCCTTCAAATTAGTTGGGGGACACATTTCCATAATGGCTTTGACCTTGTTTGGGTCCACCTCAATACCTCGTTTAGAGATAATAAAACCTAGGAGTTTTCCTGAGGTAACACCAAAGACACATTTCTTAGGCTTATCCGAATCATATGGATTATGGAGCGAGGTGAATAAGTCTTCGAAATTCATTGTCGACTTATGGAAGAAAGGATGGGCGGAATGGAAGGGAAAACCGGTGAAGACCTCGGAAGACCTGAGATGCAAAACAACATAGTTTTTGAGTTTTTTTTTTTTTTTTGTAGTTTTAGTTTTTTTTTTTTGCAATGGTGAAAACCACTATTACACACATACATAAAGCAATAAAGTATTTATATATATTTTGATTTTTTTTTTTTTTTTTTGGGAATTTTCTGATTTTTTTTTTTTGGTAGTGGTGAAAACCACTATTTTAGTATATACATATAATACAGGTTTGGATTATGGCTTATGGATGTGGTGGAGGAGGTGGTTCACCTCGTTCTTGTGGAAGAAGCAAGCTAAAGATGGCCTCTTGGAGAGGGAACAATTGGAGATAAAACTCGTCTTGTTCAGTGAGGGGAACAATGGGCGCCGACTCTTCTTCAGATTCATCACCATTTGACATGACATCAAATTCTTCATAGGCTTCATCTTCGAATTCGTCGGGGTGGAGGATTTCTTCTTCTGAATTAATATTAATGCTTTGAAAAGCTCGTTCAAAAGAAGAAAGGGATGGAAATGGTTGGTAGCCCAGACCAAAACGCTCAGTGGGTATCTGATATGGCATATCGATGCGTTCAGTTACCCCTTGCTCGTATCGACCTAGGCCAAATTGTTTCCAATTATGTCTATGGAAATAGCGAGAGGAAAAACCCTCCATCCTTTCGATATTTGCAGGGACTGGATGCTTAGGTTCTAGTATGGTGGTAGGACTAGAAGATGACTCTATTCCCCCATATACAAAATTAATGGAATTTGGCATAGAACCCATGTTATAAACCGATCCAATGGATAAATGTTGGTCATGTGGACGACCAAAATCTTTAACTGTTTGCACATTGAACGATGTGATGTGGACATATTGAATGGCATACTCACCAATACCTGCATCAGTGAGATGGACCTTGAATTGGGAGGGAGAAAGACTAGATGATGGAATGGAAAAATGTGGGATAGAAGAATTGGAAGGATTTGGTTGGGTTGATGCTTCACTGACTTGTGAAACATCAGCTGGTGATGGTTGGGAAGATGGAGGAATAATAGGTGATGTTGAAGAATGTGTAGAAGAAGGGGGTAATGATGTGGAAAGAGATGATTGGTCATGGCCACATGTGCATGTGGTCACTGATGAAGAAGAAGGAAGATTAGGAGATGAAGAAAGTGGTGAATGAGATGGAATAGCGGAAGAGGAAGATGGTTGCGATATGATGGGTAGCTCCTCAGGAATGGGAGCTTTAAAAGAAGATGGTATAGAAGAAGTATATGGGGTCAAGAAAAGATGAGTGGATGGCAACACAATCTCATAAGGATTTGAGACATAGTTGCAATGTTTGAAGGGTTCAGTGTCAGCAGGTACACAATGAACCTGTCCCTCATATACATACTTTAGACATTGATGCAGTATAGAAGGGACACATCTCATCTCCCTAAGCCAAGGCCGTCCAAGCAATACATTGTATGCCATGGACCCTTCCAAGATGTGAAACAAGGTATGCAAAGTTTGGGCCCCTACCTCAATGGGCAAGATAACCGTGCCAACCGTGGAAGATAAAGCATCATTGAATGCTTTAAGAGTAAAAGTCGACTTTGTGATAAGGGATGGCGATAGCTTTAGATGACTCAACGCCGATGTTGTAATGATATTGATTGAGGAACCTGTGTCAATTAAGACTCTCTTGAATGGAATACAGGAAAGTTGCACAAAACAAACAATTTTTATTAATCAGTGGAGTTTAAAAACTCCTTTTCAGTACAACAGGGCCTGTAACCCTTTTTGTGATACACAAATTACAGTTTGTGTTAGGGTTCTCCGAAACCCTAGTTGGCATAAAGTGGTGGCGTTTCCGAAGACGTATCCTTAATCCCAACAAAGTGAGTGGGTTTTGTTGTATCTTTTGGCTCGGACCACTCCAGCTTAAACAGCTACTATCAACACACCAGATCTGCCATTAAAATCCTGCACACATTAACAGCTACTATAGCCAAGATCGAAGTAGGGTTTGAGCCATCAAGGTGGCTCTATTTATAATCTACTCTTAGGGCACACTTTAGGGTTTTAACGACACTTTGAACGTGTGGCTAATATTAAAGTGGATCCAAGGGTAGAGAATAAATCTAGGTTGTGAAACGGATTAAGAAGGATGGACGGATGAGATTAAATGAAAGATGGACAACTCAGATTAAATCACTTAAAGTATCTTTATATATATATTAAAATATATTAAAATATTAAAATATATATATAAATATTAATTTAAATAAATTTGGGAATGAAAAATTGCGGGAAAGGTGAAATTGGGCCAAATAATGGCAGGAGAAGGTGAAATTGGGCCAAATAATGGCGGGAAGGTGGATGAATTACACGTGGCTAACAGGAAGGTATAGATGACTTACAAGTGGCTGGATTTTGGTGTCTACACAATAGTTTTATTTCTTGTAAGTTAGCAAAGGATATGCTAGAAAGGCTAAGATATTTAGCCCATGGATGGAAGGTTGAGTATGGTTATGGGTAAAACTATTTAGTAAACCAGTACTTTCCCATGATAGAAATTGATTTAGATAGTGGAACCATAGAAAGTTGTTTATATGTACCTCCACTGCATGCCTTTGATCTGATCCTAGGGATAGATTAGTTATAGGACCATAAAGGCTTAACCAATTTTAAAGATATGGATCAGGTATTTAGATGAAGGTAAAGAAAGATTGAGGTTTCACAATGAGCAGGTGGTATTAAAACACTAGATGTTATCAACTATGTTGCTAAATAAAACCCTTAGAAAATGAGGGATAGTCTATGTGATTAAGCTAAAAAAAGTTGGATAAGATCAAAAGAAGGATATGTTGGAAACAAACCCAATTTTGTAGGATTTCAAGGATGTATTTTGTGAGGATTTACCTAGACCCCGTCCTGTGAGAGAATTTGATTTTACTATTGATCATATACTAGGATTGAAACCTATACATAGATCTCTATATAGGATGATCCCTATTGAGATGTAGGAGTTAAAAGTACAACTATAGGGGCTACTAGAAAAATAGTTGATAAAACCAAGCGTGTCACCTTGGGGTGCACTGGTTTTATTTGTGAAAAAGAAAGATGGTTCTTTGAGACTATGTATTGACTATAAAATGTTGAATAAATCTACAATAAAAAACTGATATTCCCTACCTAGAATAAAATATTTAATCGATCAAATAATAGATGCCATGGTTTTTACTAAGATCAACCTAAGATCAAGGTATCACCAAGAATACATGAGGAGGATACAAACAAGATAGCATTGAAGACTAGGTATGGGCACTATGAGTTTACAGTCCTACTCTTTGGACTGACTAACGCCTTAGCCACCTTCATGAATTTAATGATTAGTGTATTCAAAAGGCACCTTGACTAGTTTATCCTTATATTCTAAGATGATATCCTAATATACTATCAAAAAAATGAAGAACATGATAAACATCTCAATATCGTGTTAGAGTTGTTAAGGGAAAACCAAATCTATGGAAATCTAGCCAAGAGCAAGTTTTATGTTTTAGAGGTGCGATATCTAGGATATATTATATCAGTAGAAAAAATTGCTATGGATCTAGAGAATATAAAAGCCATATTATACTAGCCACCCCCTACTAATATTACTGAGATACAAATCTTCATGGGGTTAACAGGCTACTATAGATGTTATTTAAAATATTTCTCCAAGATTGTTGCGTTAACTAACCTTCAAAAGAAAGGAAAGGAATTCAAATGTATGGAAAAGTCTGAATTTGCCTTTGCATTACTGAAGTGAAAACTCACTACTGTACCAATATTAAAAATTCAAACCCTCAAGAAATTTTTTTAGTATACATTGATGCATCACTGGAAGGGTTAGGAGTACTCATGCAAGAAGAGTCAAGTAGTAGCTTATACTTTAAGAAAGATTAAGAAACATGAAGTTAATTATGCTACTCATTATTTAGAGCTAGCTACTATGGTGCACACTCTAAAGGTCTGGTGCCACTATTTTGTGGGGAGACCTTTTGAATTGAAATATGACCACCAAAGTCTAAGGTACATATTTACCCAACCAATACTCAATGTGAGAGAGAGAATATGGATCGAGTTTCTCACTGAGTATGACTTTGAAACTAAGTGCATAAAGAGAAAAGAGAATAATTTTGTTTATGCATTGAGAAGAAGGAGATACATAGCAGCCATAACTAGAAGTCACATGAAGTTGATGGATCAAGTGAGACAAGAGCAATATCAGGATGAGCATTACCTATAAATTCAAGCTAGAATGGATAGGAAACCTGAGGGTAATGAGGAGTTTGGAATGATAGATAACCTTTTGTGCTAAAAAGGTAGAATTATCATACCAAAAGTGGATAATTTAAGGAAACTATTAATGCAAAAGCCCATATATATCCTTATTCTACTCACCCCGAAGGGGCCAAAATGAGAGAAAACATGAAAATAACCTTCTTATAGATATGAATGAAGAAGGATATTACTGATTTTATCGCTCGATGTCTTGAATTTCAAAAGGTTAAATATGAGCACAAGAATATTTGTATCCATATGATGTATCTATGTAGAAATAGTAGGTCATATCTATGGATTTTATAGTAGGTTTACCTAAGACTAGGTACCAACATGATGCAATCCTGGTAGTAGTTGATATATTGACTAAGGTTGCACATTTTATACCTAGGAGCACCAAGGACGATGCTCAGGTGGTGGCTAATAGATTTTCCAAAGAATTTTTTTGATTGAATGGGTATCTTGAGGTAATTATCTCTGATAGGGATTCCAAGTTTACTTCTAAATTTTTGAAAGCCCTTCATTATATAATAGGCATAAAACTGAATATAATTTTGGCATACCATCCTAAGATAGATGGTAAAATAGAATGGATAAACTAAGTACTAGAGGACATGCTCCATATGTATAGCATGGATCACAAGTCTCTTTGGGAAGACTATCTGCATCTGGTAGAGTTTACCTGCAATAATGGACATCACTCATCTCTAGGAATGGTACCTCTAAATGCCTTGTATGGATGAAAGTGTAGGAAACCATTATCTTGGGATAACCTAGAGAATAGACTTATAATTGGGCCAAAAATTGTCAGAGAAATGGAATATCAATTGAAGGTAATCAAGAAAATACTCAAAGAAGTTACTGATAGGAAGAAGATTTATGCTGATTTGAAGAGAAATCTGAGGGAGTACTCGATGGGAGATAAAGTGTTCATAAGGTTTAAACCAATGAAAAGTGTGATTAAATTCATGAAGTTGGATCTATGGTTTATAGGACCCTTTGAGATCATTGAAAATATCATTCTGATTGTTTACTGACTTGCTTTACCTCCTAATCTATCAAAAATCCATGAAACCTTCTACATATCCTTGCTTAGGAAATATATTGCTAACCCTAAACATGTGTGGGATGTTTCTAATTTGTAGATGGAAAATCTAGAGGCAATTGAAGTAATGCCAATAAATATCCTCGAGTTCCATTCTAAGACTATACAAAATCTAAATCTTAAGCAATGTAAAGTCTAGGAGGACCGTTTCTCTGAAAGGAATGCCACTTGGGAGAAAGTGGAGGATATGCAATATATTTTCCCTTCTTGTTTGAAAATTTAAAAATGTAATAATTTTATTTTATTTGTTACTGTTTGTAAAACTAGAAATACCCGAGATGGTGTTTAGTCCCAGCAAGGTAGGATGTCATGACCCTCCCTAACAGACTTTGTGACTTGGAAAATATTGTATTAATTTGATAGTGTTTTAATACTTGATTTTGTTCAAATTAAGCAACTATGTGATGGCAGTTGATATGGAAGAACATGATACTTATAAAAAGTTGACAAGCTATAGGATCAGGTATGCTCGTAGGTGGAAGAAGTTGAGTCATCCACCAAAGGCGATGGTAATTGTGGTTTGGGAGGTGATGATAAGGCAACTGAAGGTAACATAGATCTATACCTTCATATAAGTATACATTATTAGTTAGGGATAATCATTAATAACTAGCCATCTTGATACTTTATTTGATAGCCTAGTAGCTATCATAAATTCTTGGGTTGAGATAGGTAACTGGGTTAACAAAATGATTCCCTCCTTATCTGTTGCATATGTTTTATTACCTTTTACTTCATCACTATTTGCCTCAATGGTTTGGAGAGAATGCATGAGTTGGTTGTCTTCATAACTCCTTGTGTTTCTTGGACAAATAGTATGATGTTAGTATACAATAAATGAACTCTCTTCTTACATTTTAATGAGTATATATATATATATATATAGTAGGTTTTTATTTCAAATGATAATAGGTTTCATTTAAAATTAATGAATTCTTTATTTTAAATGATAATAGGTTTCATTTAAAACTAATTAATGTTGTATTTTAAATGATAATAGGTTTCATTCAAAATTAATGAATTCTTTATTTTAAAATTATGATAGATTTCATTTAAAAATTAATAAAGGTTTTATTTTAAGTGATAGTAGGTTTTGTAGACATGGAAAATTGACCCATTAAGATGGGTCATTTTCCTTAGTTTTTATAGAAAATAAAGGTCATCTTTGAGCTTACTTTTACCTAAGAAAATCCCCTACAAATTTTCCAAAACCTATACCATTAGATCAGGCTCAAAAAGAGATTTTCAACAGTATATGATATGATCCATTTTGACTCCATTTGATCCTCCAGAGTACCAAAATATTGCATGTGGGTATAACTATCATGAATTTTCATGATTTCGTGTCGTAACGGCTAGGATGCATATTCTCTGAATCTAGAGTTTGCTTCCTACCAAATATGACCATTCATATTCCATTCCAAAATTGGCCAATGTTCTGATCCTCACAATTTTGTGTCCTAGTGGCTAGGACACAAATTCATTGAATTTGAAGAAACTCCAAATTGGCTCAATCCGATCCACTTCAACCTCTTAGATCTCACAACCACCAATCTATTTGATGACACACGAAGCCATTAAAACCAAGGTTCAGCCTCCATAATTAGTTAGATATATGGATAGTGGAGGAGTGAGTTGATAAGCAAAAATAATTCAAAGTTTTTTGAGTGAAATATGGATAATCTTATTTTTTAACTTTCTATCATTTTTATTATAGGTTGAATGTTGGAGCAATTTTGTTGCAGGTTGGAGAGCACTTTGAAGATTTCTAGTTTCTACTTGGATCCATTTTGCTACTATCATTTTTGCAACACCAAAAAATTAGATCTGGTATACCATCATTTCATCTGTTCTAGTATCTTATATATCATTTTTGCATTAACAAGTTCTTGTTTTTATGCATCTATAATAAAGGTCATATTTGAGCTAACTTTTTCCTAATAAAATCATATCTATTTCTCTTGAATCCTATACCATTGGATTAGGATTGAAAATATATTTCTAATGGTAGATAATATGTCCTATTCTAATATTATTTGGTCCTAAAAATGCTAAAAAACTACACATGGGTCTAGCTATCATGATTTTGCAGGCTAGCCGCTAGGTCGCGATTTCACTTTCTAGGTCATGAATTTACACTGTCATAATATCGAAGGAAAATTATTGCTTCCAGATCCACCCTTGCATCTTGTATATTACATATTGTTCATCCCAAATTTGATAATATACTATTTACTACATTATTTTGTCATGTCAATTCATTTTTTGTCCATTTGCAGGTAAGATCTATGATTTAATTTCTTTTATGTATGGTTTTTTAAAAGACCAAGGGTATTATATTGTTATGCCATAAAGAATAATATCTATAGTGTATTAAGTAGATCCCCAAACTCTAATCCCTAAATCTATGTTTTTTTAAAGAGACTTCATGCAGATTTGTTGAAAATACCAATTTGCATACTAACTGATAGGTTTCATATTCACTCTACAGGATGCATATTTTCCAGCATCAAACATTCAAATTAGATAAGTATCTAGTTTCTTTAATTTTTGATTTGGTTTTCAGTTTTATGTCAATTTTAGAAATTTTATGTACAGATCATCTTCGTAACAAAGAAAAATTACAAAAAGAAATAAAAAATACATATGCATATGATAGCATAGAGTTTATTTTTTTACTTTCAGCATTCATAAGGAACATTGCATTATAGTTAATTTTAAAAAGTATTTCTAGTTAATTGTGTGTTGCTTTCATGAAATCTGAAATGCATATAGCATAAGTATAGTTGCATTTTACCCAAACCCTAGGTGTATGCTAAATAAAATAACTCATCAAACTCTCACCTTACATAGGCATGGAAACCACCACAAAGTGTTTCCTGGTGAACCCACCAACAATTCATCGACAAACACCAAAGAGAGCATGACACAAGTGCTTCTCATCTAAGGTGTAGATCCCCTATTTTCCCATCCCCCTTCCAGGTGTAGATCCATTAGCCTAAAGGAAAGGGGTGCAAAAATTTTGAGTCTACATTCTTTGGTGAAACCGACGTGAACACACCACCACTTTTTTATTTTTATGTTTTTCTTTGGTTTTTGAAAAATAAAACTAAAACATTTATTAAAAATTGTTTGCTTAGATTAGAAAACATAAAAAAATAATTTTTAATTTAGTATGATTCACATTTTTAATTTTATTTGACCATTGTCCTAAAAAAGAATCACATCCAACGTGCTTTTCTATAGGTTTGGCTAGTCTAGACACAATGGGAACACAATGAAGGGGATATGAACATTTAGAAATGGATTATCCTTTTACCTATTCTCAGAAAACTTAAAACTCTAATCGAGATTTAAAATTTGATCGATCTAATAACCGTCATAGTTGTGGAAAATAACATGCATCTCTTTTACATGTATCACTGACCACAATGAACTGGGTAAGGACTGATAGGAACTAGGCTTCATCATGGCTTGGACTTCATCACCAAGCGTATGCATGCAGGAATTCAGGAGAATGCCTAATTTGAAACAAGGTAACTAGAGCTCCAATTTTAACACATTTTGAAAAAAAAAAATTACAGTTAGAAGAAAACCTTTTTCTAGAATATTTTATTTTTACTTTAAGTGTTCTAAAATAAAAACAAAAATACCACTTTTAGAATTTGTGAAGAGATCATAGGTCTTATAAATAATCCAATTCAATATAAACCTATTTATATCACTGCATCGATTAGCAATGTTAGGGGAATTCCACCAATTGTATTAGTTAATTATGGCCAACCTCATTCACAAATTCATCCATATTCAACATCATATTTATCATAGTTTCCTCATATTTTATCCTTTCCCACTCAAATAATTTCTTCACAAATTTCCTTTCTATAATCTTTCCCATAAGAATTTCCTCCACAATCACTACCATATTCTTCTTTCCAAACCACATATTCACCTCAACCTCTTCATAATAATGGTATTATTCCCACCACACATCCATGTCATGCTTTTCAATATACATATAATTCTTCTCTACCATTATTGCAATCACAACCATTTCAACATTCTTCTTTCAATCTCATCGAACTGAACACTTCTCCCTTTCCTGGTGCTTTCAATGACATAAAATATTTAAAATGATTATGGAATGATGGTTATAGGGGTGGATTATATGAAGATATGTGTGGCAGCTTCTAGGGTGAACAACGCAACATACTATGGCAACCATAAAATCCATACAACCTTCCCGGATTCGTGGTGGCTACCAATTCCACCATGTAAATTAAAAAAAAAAAATCTTCTTTCAACATGACGCATCCATATCAACAAGAAAATACTTTTTCTTCCAATTCTACCATGCTCTCAAACCATACTTCACAACTTGCATATCATCATTCTACCTACAATCATGAAAAATAAGAAATCATCCGTTACATTCTGCTATTGATAATACCCTGAGAAAAATGTTAAAGGATCCTTAAAAACCTTTGCCACATAAATTTACAAAACTCAAACAACCATTAACCATAATTCTCAATAATTTTATATATACAAACATGATTGAGTTGCCACCCATAAGATAATCTGATATCACAGTAGATTGGTATAATCCTTAACTACATTGTGAATATCATAGAGTGGATGGACACATAATACAAATATGTAAGATGTTGAAACATGTGATTCAAGACTTGATTGATATGGGCATTTTTTGTTATAGAGGATTTTCCACTCATCATTGGTTATAATTATTCAACAAAAAATCAATATATTACACAACAGATAACTACAATTGATCAAGATATGGGAAGCTTTCAAAAATCCCAATTCAATCATCAAAAAAAAAGAAACTAATCAAGTTTCATATCCTAATATATCTCATCATAATGATATTATTGATATCGTAGATAAGACTCCAAGAAATTAAGTTAAAGCTCAATTGGATCAATTTGATAAGCAAGAGATGTATTCTTCATCCAACCAACCTTCAATACCTCTCTTAATTTTGAATAATAATTAGAAATAGGATACAAGCATAGAAAACCCATAGTGTTGAAGTCTCAACCTATAGTCTCCTTCAACATTCAACAACAGTGGACCAATCCTCCAATTAAGATATCCCTTTTGGAACTTTTTTTAACCTTTCCTATTCATAGGGAATCTTTGTTCTTCATTATATCTTTCTTTATTATCATTGCATAAAATTCTCTATTCTTTTCCTCTTTATCATCATTGCCACATTTTTTACATTACCTTTTGTTATTTATTCTATGTTTCTTTATCATTATCACATCAATTTCTCTCTTATTTTCCTCTTTATTATCATCATCACCTTTTATCCATCACTTTTATTCATCTACATCCGATCACCTTTCTTCATATATATTTGATCATCATCCTTCATCACAACAATATCAACCATCAATAAATCAGCTTCAATTACCTTCACTACAACCAAGTTAACCTCTTTTTATTTTGAAGTCACCTTAGAAATATTATGCATGAATCACCTTGTATAATGTATATAGATCATCTTGTATATGCCACCAATTCCATCATAAAGAAAAAGAGACAATCAAATCAAATCAAACAAAATTTATACATAGGTATTGCAATATCATCTAGTTTACATTTCAATTATTGCATTTCCATAATTGTATTTTCTCATGCCATTTTATATGCCTTGACTTTGAAAAAATTTAATTGCTTATATCTCCCCAAGGTGAGGGATATAGTTCTTGTTTCACTTCATTGGCCTTAATTCATGTAGTTTAATGTACAACCCTATTAAGTAGTACTTGCTTTAGCAATATCATTCCCATCATCCTAGCACCCCATAGTGGATAGCTTCATGGTCATGAGAGAGGTGCAGACTCCATTCGACCATTTGTGAGTATACATTCCAATGGGTATATCTCTTCTATTTTGGCTATTAGAAAGCACTACACTCGTAGCGGGTTCAATACCTCTTATAATTTTCTTTGGTCTTCTAATTTTTTTTTTTTTAATTCACCTATGCATCTCATTTAGGTTTGCATCTAGAACAACTATCATCTCCATGTTGCATTACATAAACCATCAATCATCTTTCATATAGTTGTATTTTTGCACTTTCCAAATTTTATTTAGTCCAATTGCATATGTCGAATAGTCACATTCAATTTTTATATTACTTAAATATTAGATAGATGCTAGTAAATTCGTAGTCAAAATTGGTCCTTTTGATATAATTAAAAATTTATTATGAACCAGTCACAGGATTCATATTTTAATAAATCTTGATGTAGAACATTGATTAAAAATCTCTCTCGAATCAAAGTCGTATTTCTTCACTAATTTTTTTTTGAGTTTTGGGAAACGATTCTACCACTTTTGAATTAAAACACACTTACAAATCTTAAAAATATTTTTTTGCAAGGAAATATGATGTTGCCTAGTAGTCCTTGTCCCTTAAAGCAAAATTTTTCCCTTGCTATCCTATTATGCACATGGTCTAGAATGCTGAGAATTGACAAAAGGACAAGCTCACCCAACCCGAAGCAATAAAATCCTTGGCTCTTTCACTAATATGAGCAATCATCCCTTAAAAATTTGGTTTTTACCACAAACCAAATAAATCCCCTTGTGCATCATCCAAATTGAGCAAGAATTCCCAATTAAAATAATCAAAATAAAATAAGGGGGTAATGAGCTTGAATCCCTAGAATTCTTAGCTATTTAAAAGTCATGGGGTGATCTCCATTATAGCAATGGGTTGAATGAAACCTTCTTGGAAATGGGGTAGTCTTACGTGTGGTGACATGTTTGTCACATTAGCAACCTTATTTTGTAAAGACCAATTTTTGCTCTTTTATAAGCTAAGTTTTGATGGCTTTTATTACAGAGAGTTATGTCCAACTGTGTATAAAATCATGGTATATGAATTCATCATTTGCACACATAATGGTTCTTAAAGTTGGTTTGCATCGTTACCTTACTCAAAATTGGTAAATGAAGTTCAAAAGCACACACATTTTATACTTGAGATATTTTACATCATAATTAAGATGAAGATAGAAAATGAATGCACAAATCACACACTAGTTCTTGATAAACTTGATTTCATCCTAGAAATGACCAAGATTCTCCTTTAGTTTTTATTAGCTAAATTCACTATATCTTCATGGATTTTTATGACCATTAACATAAGCAATTTGCCCTAAAACAAATTGGTCTTTCATCTCATATCTACCACCTAGTACAATGCATTAATTTCATCATATTGCATGATTGCTTACCATATACAAAAAATTACATTGATCATACATAAATGCTTGGTCATGTAGTTGCATAAATACTTCACGATGATGGCATGAGATAACCCTAGTAAGGTTTTTCTTACATTTACTTTGCACTAGGAATCTTATGCCTAGCACAATTCCTCTATCTTTTTTTTTCATGCTCACTCATTCATACTATGTCTTCCTTCCCTTAAGTTTTAATCAAAATTAATCTTAAGATCACATATTATTTATCACCAACTATGTCACTTTCAATCAACAAATCTCAAACTACTTTTAGATCATAACCCTTCGATGTTAGCATAACAAAAAAAACTCACACAGGATCCACTTCATGACCAATGTGGGGGTTAACCTCCATTCACGGTCATATACAAGCATACATCCTTGAGGTCTATTGCTGATTGATCAAAATTGTAAGGGTATATTTCCCAAAAAAATTTCTTCTACAACAAGTAAATCACACTACATTACAAAATATCAATTACATCAAATCACACTTCACTCTCCTACAATGGTATCTTGATTAAGCATGATAAAAAGTACATTAAAAATCAAACATGACTATAAACATCATTATGTAGAATCATCAAAAACATAAAAAAAAATTGCATTTGCATATATATAAATAGATAAAAATAGTAGTATGGTATTATGCATGAGAAAATATGCATAAATATATAAGACCATTGTCATAAGATATACTACTCAACACACTTCAATTATATATATACACACATTATTGTTCATCATCATTTACCAAATCACACTTCATATTTCTACAAAAATATAACTTTGCCTAGCATGATAGGTGCACATTAAATTCATTATAATCATAAGCATTAGTATATGCATTATCAACATACATCATGCATAAAATATATTAAAAAAAACATAATCCATTTTCATCATTGATTAAACCATATAGGGGATTGCATATTTCATAATTGGTCATTTTGCGTTGCTATCATAAAAAGGGTATGGAAAATTTCTCATCTTTGAATCATTATTTTTTCTCATTAAAATCGATCATACACATTGGATCACACATCTTCAATTTCAACAAGATAATACTCCACACACAAGATTTGCTTCATGACCACACGTGAGGGGTAACCTCCATCTCGATCATATACAAGCACACATCCTAGTAGGACATTACCTGAAAAATATTGTTAATAAGGACAAACCCAATGCATTTTTATCATCTTCTTCGCATACTATTTTTCACTTCTTATACATCATTGTTTACCATCATATCCTATTTATTTTTGCAAATCGTATTTTTACTAACATAGCAAGTATGCATCAAAACCAATAGGATCATATGCAATCATCATATATTTAGACCATTCAAAACATGCATCAAAATAAAAAAAATCACATGCATTACCATTTTTATCATTTAAAACATACATCAACAAAAAAGAAAAAATATTTACACAAAGTAATTTATCATTTACTTGGATCCTTCCAACTGCTTTATCATTGCCTCTCCACATAAATTCCACTCTACAACTAGCAAGTACCATTTTTCTCTTCAAAGCTCCAAACTAGGAAGTTGAACAGTAAAAATGAGTTGGTTTTTACATCCCACTCTCAACACCACCATTCTTTTCTATTTTCTTCTTCATTTTTCATACTTTTCTCTTCTGTCAGTCATTTCGAGTTCCATAAGAAATGTTGCATTCCTCATGAAACTCGAGGAGGCATTCTAGCCAATAAATTAGTAATTATTTTTCTAAAATATTAATTTCCCATAAACCATTCATTCTAAACCATCTACCTATTTTTCACCCATGTCAACCATTGTCACCTCTACTCAAGTGTCTACACCTTTCTTTGATGCATTTATTATTCATAAATATGCCAAAGAGGGGGCAAAATGTAGACATGGAAAATTGACCCATTAAGATGAGTCATTTTCCTTAGTTTTCCTCCTAGAAAAATAAGGTCATATTTGAGCTTAATTTTACCTAAAAAATCCCCTCCAAATTTACCAAAAATTATACCATTGGATTGGGCTCAAAAATAGCTTTCTAATGGTATATTATATGACCCATTTTGACTCCATTTGACCCTCTAAAGTGCTAAAACACTACACATGGGTCTAGTTGTCATGAATTTTCTGCAATTTTGCATCCTAGAAGCTAGGACACATATTCGCTGAGTCTAGAGTCCACTTCCTACCAAAGCTGACTGTTCAAATTCCATCCCAAAATTATCCAGTGGTTCGATCCTGACAATTTTACATCCTAGTGGCTAGGATGTAAATTCAACAAATTTGGATAAAATCTAAATTAGCTCTAGTGAATCTAAAGGAAGAACACGATAAATATATCAAGATCATGTTAGAGTTAATGGAAAACCAACTCTATGGAAATTAGCCAAGAATGATTTCTATGTTGCATAGGTACGATATCTAGGACATATTTAATTAGTAGAAGGAATTATTATGGATCCAAAGAAGATTGAAACCATATTAAACTGGCCACACCCTACTAATATTACTAAGATACGAAGCTTCATGGGGCTAATGGGCTACTATAGACATTATATAAAATATTTATCCAATATTGTTGTAGAAATAACTAACCTTTAGAAGAAAGGGAAGGAATTCAAATGGATAGAAAAGTGTGAAGTTGCCTTTGCATTATTGAAGTAGAAGCTCACTACTACATCAATATTAAAAAAATTTAACCCTCAAGGAAATTTTTTAGTATGCACTAATGCATCGTTGGAAGGGTTAGGAGGAGTACTCATGTAAGAAGAGTCAGTAGTAGCTTATCCTTCAAGAAAGCTTTAAAAGCATAAAGTCAATTATACTACTCATGATTTAGAGCTAGCTACTGTGGTGCACACTCTAAAGATCTGGTGCCACTATTTAGTGGGTAGATCTTTTGAATTGAAATTTTACCACCAAAGTCTAAGGTACATATTTATCCAACCAATACTCAATGCAAGATAGAGAATATGGAACGAGATTCTTGCTAAGTATGACTTTGAAATTGAGTACATAAAGGGAAAAGAGAATAAGGTTATGGATATCTATGTACCTATGCAAAAATGGTAGGTCATATCTATGGATTTTATAGTAGGTTTACCTAATACCAGGTACCAAAATGATGCAATCATGGTAGTAGTTGACAGATTGACTAAGGTTGCATATTTTATACCTAAGAGCACCAAGGACGATGCTCAAGTGGTGGCTAACAAATTTTCCAAAGAAGTGTTTCGATTGCATGGGTTTCTTGAGGTAATTATCTCAGATATGGATTTCAAGTTCACTTCTAAATTTTGGAAAGCCCTTCATCATTCAATAGGTACAAAACTAAATATGAGTTTGGCATACCATCCCGAGACAGATGGTCAAATAGAATTGGTAAACCAAGTACTAGAGGATATGATCCACATGTACTGCATGTATCACAAGTCTCTTTGGGAAGACTATCTACATTTGGTAGAGTTTACCTACAATAATAAACACCACTCATATCTAGGAATTTCATCTTTTGATGCCTTGCATGAATGAAAGTGTAGGACGTCATTGTCTGGGGACAAACTAGAGGATAGATTTGTGATTGGGTCACAAATGGTCAGAGAAATGGAATATCAATTAGAGGTAATCATGCAAAGACTCAAAGAAATTATTGATAGGTAGAAGAGTTATGTTGATTTGAAGAGAACTCTTAGGGAGTACTCAGTGGGAGATAAAGTGTTCCTAAGGGTTAAATCGATAAAAAGTGCTATTAAATCCATGAAGTTTGATCCACAGTTTGTAGGACCCTTTGAGATCACTAAAAATATTAGTCTGGTTGCTTACCAACTTGTTTTACCTCCTAATCTATCAAAAATCCATGATACCTTCCACATATATTTGCTTAGGAAATATATTTCTGACCCTGAACATGTGTGGGATATTTCTAATTTTTAGATAGAAAATCCAGAGGTAATTTAAGTAATGCCAAAGATCCTCGAGTTTTGTTCTAAGACTATGCAAAATTGAACTCTTGAACAATGTAAAGTCTAGTGGGACCATTTATCTTAAAGGAATGCCACTTGGGAGAAAGTGGAGGATATGCAAAAACATTTTTCCTTGTTTGAAAATTTACAAATGTAATGATTTGCTTTTGTTTGTTATTATTTGTAAAACTGAAAACACCCAAGATAGTGTTCAATACCAATGGGGTAGGATTTCATGACCCTCCCTAGTGAACTTTGTGACCTGGAAAACAATGTATTAATTTGATGGTGTTTTAATACTGGATTTTGTGCAATTAAAAAGCTATGTGATGTCAGTTGATATGGAAGAATATGATACTGCTAACAAGTTGCCAATGTGTAGGATTAGGTATGCTCATGGGTGGAAGAAGTTGAGTCATCCACTAAAGGCAAGGGTACTTGATGTTGGGTAAGTTATGATAAGGAAACTCAGGGATAACATGGATGGATACCTTCATATAGGTATGCATTATTGGTTAGGGATAATCATAAATAACTAGCCACCTTGAGCATCAAGTTGATAGCCTAGTAGCTATCGTAAATTATTGGACTGAGACTAGTGATAGGGTTGACAAAAATTTTCCCTATTTATCTGTTGCATATGTTTGATTACCTTTTACTTCATCACTATTTACCTCAATGGTTTGGAGAGAATGCATGAGTTGGTTGTCTTCATAACTCCTTGTGTTGCTTGGATAAATAGTATGATGTTAGTATGCGATAAATGAACTCCATTCTTATATTTTAAAGAATAAATACATATATAGTAGGTTGTTATTTTAAATGATATTAGGTTTCATTTAAAATTAATGAATGATTTATTCTAAATGATAACAGGTTTTATTTAAAACTAATGTGTTGAGCAAGGTGTAGCGACAATATTGTCATTGTTGTCAACACAGTCAGATAGATCGGTTGATGCAGTGGACGGGAGCTTAAAGGTTATTCAAAGTATGTACAGTGATGTTAAATGCTTATGATGATGTTTTTGATGTTTGGGTGAAGTTGTTACAGGTTGTCCAAGAAGACCGAAGTGGCCCATATGCTAAAGATCAAAGAAAGAGAAAAGAAAAAGCAAAACATCACAAAGAAAAAAAGTGTCACAATATCGCGACATGTTGCATTTTCACAAACAAAAGAGGAGAAAATGCAAGGAGAAAAAGTGTCGCGATATCGCGACATGTTGCATTTTCGTGGCCAAAAGAGAAGCGAAAAAGCAAGGAGGAAAAAGTGTCATGATATTGCGACATGTTGCATTTTCATGGCCGAAAGAGCAAAGAGAAAAAAGTGTCGTGATACCACGACATGTATTTTCGCGGGCCAAAGAAAAGAGAAAGAGCAAGAAGAAAAAGTGTCGCGATATCGTGACATGTATTTTCACTAGCCAAAGCAAAGAGAAAGAGCAAGGAGAAAAAGTGTCACGATATCGTGACATGTTGCATTTTCACGATCCAAAGCAAAGAGAAAATGTAAGGAGGAAAAAGTGTCGCGATATCGCGACATGTTGTATTTTTGTGGTCCAAAGTGAAGAGAAAGAGCAAGAAGGAAAAAGTGTCGCGATATCGCGACATGTTGCATTTTCATGGTCCAAAGCGAAGAGAAATAGCAAGGAGGAAAAAGTGTCACGATATCGCGACATGTCACATTTTTGTGACTCAAAAAGGGTAGGCAGGCAGAGAAAGAAAAAGTGTCGCGATATCATGACATGTCGCATTTTTGTGACTCAAAAAGAGCAGGAAGGTAGAGAAAGAAAAAGTGTCATGATATCGTGACGTGTCTCATTTTCAAGACTCAAAAAGGGTAGGCAGGCAAAGAAAAAAAAGTGTCACAATATCGTGACATGTCGCATTTTTGCGACTTGAAAGGGGTGGGCAGGAAGAGAAACAAAAGTGTCATGATATTGCGACATGTCACATTTTCGCAACTCAAAAATGGCAGGCATGCAGAGAAAAAAAAGTGTCATGATATCGCGACATGTCGTATTTTCATGACTCGAAAACAAATAGTCATGACCGAGAAAATGAATAGTAATGAAGGAGAAAACAAACAGTCATCAAAGGAGAAAACAAATGCATGCATAAGGGAAAAGAAAATGAACAGTCATGAAGAAGAAAATGAACAGTCATGCAAAGAGAAAATGAACAGACATGCAAAAAGAAAATGAACAGTCATGCAAGAAGACAATGAATAATCATGAAGGAGAAAATGAACAGTCATCGAAGGAGAAAATGAATAGTCATGACCAAGAAAATGAACAGTCATGGTAGGAGAACATGGTGTCAATTATTTGCATGTGACGTGTTTGACGAATGCCTTCTCAAAATATAAAAAATAAGTTACATAAAGAAGGAGTTACAATTGACAAGTGGTGTATGAGAATATGAAAGGAGTTACAACTGGATTTACAAAGAGAAAGGGTTGTTATAAAAGGAGTTTTTCTTGGAGAATTTTTGAAGCGTCAAGGATTTTATTTTGTGAAGGGTGCGATCGACGAGCGAGAAGGGTGTGTGTTTTGTGAGTTGTGGGCGATGTTGGGTAAGCAATAGATCAGTCAGGGTCTTGTAAAAGTGAAGGCATTTTTATGTCAATCTTTTAGTTTCAATATGGAAGTCCAAGTTGGTGCTTGGCATTAGGGGTTGGTGCTCCTTCCAATTGGTGCTGGTAAATTAGGGGTTGGTGCTCCTTCTAGTTGGTGCTGGTAAATTAGGGGTTGATGCTCCTTCCAATGGGTGCTGGTAAATTGATTGTAAAGTTGGTGCTTTGCAAAGGATGGATTTGGATGGGAGTCAAAACAATAATTTTTGAGGAGTAGCCAAATCGGTGAACCTCGGTACATCTTGTGTTGTGTGATGTTCTCTTGTTATACTTTATTTATTTGGTTTTAAGTTTTCATTGTTTCGGATTTAAGAGTTGAAGATTTAAGTTTTAAAAAACTACACTGCTTCACCCCCCCTCTCAGTGTCATTGTGAGACTAACAATTGGTATTAGAGCCAGTTTCCCTTGTCAGGCTAAATTAGCTAGGGTTGATCTTGGATTAGTACATAATGGGTAAGAAGAATAGATCCTCCTCCAATAAGGCATCTCAGTCAGTTTCAGTTCCTATGGAAGAGAAAATTGAACTATAAAATATAGGAGTGAATTTTGAAGTATGTGATAAAAACCTTGAGGTTGAAGTAGATCTAGAAGGTGAGTTGATCGCTGCACTTGAAGAGTTAAATATAGAAAGGAGAAAGAACAAAATACTGTCCAAGAAGTTGGAAGAATATGGGGATAAGCTTGAAGATCTCTTCTTAAAAATTCATAAAGCCAATAAAATAGAAGAAGCCTTGAAGTCACACCTGGATGATAAAGTCGATGTATGTAGCAAATGTGAAGAGGAATCTAACAAAGTTATTAGTGATCTAAAGCTGCAAGTAGAAGAGTCCAAAAGGATTGAAGAAACTCTCAGTTCACATATCAATGAGAAAGAGACTGTTTGCTGCAAACTAGAAGAAGAGATTATTTTATTGAGGAAACAACTAGAAGAGGCCAATACAAATCTCAAATTTGAGAAAAGCACATAGTTTCTAGATGAAATGATAAGGCAACAAAGAAGCTCTATGGCTAAGTTTGGTCTTGGATATGAAGCTGAACAAACTTCATCTTCTAAATCTACAGAGAAGAAGAAGTCCACTTCTGAAGGATCAAAGCAAGAAAATTTTGAAGCTGAATCTTCAAAAGGAATAAAATATCAAAGGAGATCTACGACAAAGCAACCACAACAAAAGAGGTTCTATCACTCTCACTCTATTCATAATAATGCTTTTAATGGCTATTGTTTTAGATGCAACCATTATGGTCACAAGGAAATTTATTGTGGATTGAATAATAGATCAAAGAGTTATGATGGTAGAAATACATCTACTTTTTTGATTGAACACCATATGCAATGTTTTAAATGTAATGGTCATGGGCACATAGCAAGGTCTTGTCCAAGAAATTTTGTATCTAATCTAAGGCAAGACATTATATTTCATCAGACATAAAGAATGCAACGCAGAGGGAATAAATCATGTGCATAAAAGAAAGGAAAATAATCATCCATCAAGGATGCACAAGAGACAACCACCCAAGAGAAATGTTCAAGTTCACAAAAATGTTCAAAATGGGGATGTAGTTGAAAAACTCAACCCCAAGTTCGAGAAAGTTTGGAGAAAGAGAGAAGAAAGGAAATCGTGTCTCCTTAGACTGAAGGAGACTACTCCTCTATTGCACTAAGCAACTCTAGGTAGCACATCCTCAGGGGGAGAAATATTAAAGTTTTATTTTAATGCTCCTATGTATTTGTTTGGTTATCTGAGGATGAAAGGCAAGTAGTCAGGGAGAGTTGTCGTATAGTTGTCAAAGTGTATTCAGTTCATGTAGTTGTTTGTGGAGGTATCGTGAAGAGTGGTGATTAAATTGAGAGTTGTCACCATTTGTAGTATAGCTATATGTCAGTGTTGTACTTTTGATGGTTCTTAGTACCATTTTTCAAAGTTATGGTATCCAAAAGGTAAGGACTTCACCCTTATTGCGTATTCAGATGTAGATTGGGTAGGATGTGTAGGTTATAGAAAGAGTACTAGTGGAGGTGCATTCTAACTTGGAGATAGGTTGGTCATGTGGCATAGTAAGAAACAAGAGTTAGTCTCCTTATACAAAGTAGAGGCAGAATATATTGTAGTGACAACCTGCTGTATGCAGGTATTATGGATGAAACAAACCCTGAAATATCTTGGTATTAAATTCAGTGAGCCAATTTCAGTTAAGTGTGATAACACCAGTGCCATTAAAATATCAAAGAATCCAGTTATGCATTCTCGCACAAAACATATTGCTATCCGATATCACTTTTTGAAGGAGAAATTTGCGAAAGGTGAGGTTAAGTTGGATTTTGTTCCAACAACAAAGCAAGTAGCGGATATCTTCACAAAACCATTTCCCAAGGAAGTCTTTGAGTATCTTCGCAATAAATTGGGAGTGGTCATGCTTCCCAAGAATTGACTAGCTATCGAGACCACATTCTTAGGGGGAGCATTTGTATATTTGTTTATCTTTTTGCTCATTTTTGTGATTTTTGCTAAGTGTAATAATTTTTTCTTGAGAATGTTGTGCATGGACTCAGGGGGAGTTTACAGTAGCCCTTTGGTATTGTTGTCAAAGGGGGAGAAGAGTTACAAGAAATTGCACAAGAGTTACAGGAAATTGCACATGTGTTGCCAACAATTCCAAAGGGGGAGATTGTTGAGCAAGGTGTAGCGACAGTATTGTCATTGTTGTCAACACAGTCAGATAGATCGGTTGATGTAGTGGACAGGAGCTCAAAGGTTATTCGAAGTATGTACAGTGATGTTAAATACTTATGAGGATGTTTTTGATGTTTGGGTGAAGTTGTTACAGGTTGTCCAAGAAGACCGAAGTGGCCCATATGCTAAAGATCAAAGAAAGAGAAAAGAAAAAGCAAAACACTGCAAAGAAAAAAAGTGTCACAATATCGCGACATGTTGCATTTTCGTGGCCAAAAGAGAAGAGAAAATGCAAGGAGAAAAAGTGTCGCGATATTGCGACATGTTGCATTTTCACGGCCAAAATAGAAGCAAAAAAGCAAGGAGGAAAAAGTGTCGTGATATCGTGACATGTTGCATTTTTGCGGCCGAAAGAGCAAAGAGAAAAAAGTGTCGCGATATCACGACATGTTGTATTTTTGTGGGCCAAAGCAAAGAGAAAGAGCAAGGAGAAAAAGTGTCGTGATATCGTGACATGTATTTTTGTGGGCTAAAGCAAAGAGAAAGAGCAAGGAGAAAAAGTGTTGCAATATCGTGACATGTTGCATTTTCGTGGTCCAAAGCAAAGAGAAAATGCAAGGAGGAAAAAGTATCGCGATATCACGACATGTTGCATTTTCATAGTCCAAAGTGAAGAGAAAGAGCAAGAAGTAAAAAGTGTAGCGATATCGCGACATGTTGCATTTTCATGGTCCAAAGCGAAGAGAAAGAGCAAGGAGGAAAAAGTTTCACGATATCGCAACATGTTGCATTTTTGCGACTCAAAAAGGGTAGGTAGGCAGAGAAATACAAAGTGTCACAATATCACGACATGTCGCATTTTCATGACTCAAAAAGGGCAGGTAGGCAGATAAATAAAAAGTGTCGTGATATCGTGACATGTCACATTTTTGTGACTCAAAAAGGGCAAGCAGGCAGAGAAACAAAAGTGTCGTGATATCGTGACATGTCGTATTTTCATGACTTGAAAAGGGCAGGCAGGCAGAAAAACAAAAGTGTCACGATATCGTGACATGTCACAATTTCGTGACTCAAAAAGGGTAGGCAGGCAGAGAAACAAAAGTGTCACGATATCATGACATGTCACATTTTCACGACTCAAAAATAAACAGTCATGACCGAGAAAATGAATAGTAATGAAGGAGAAAACAAACAGTCATCGAAGGAGAAAACAAATGCATGCACAAGGGAAAATAAAATGAACAGTCATCGAAGGAAAACAAATGCATGCACAAGGGAAAAGAAAATGAACAGTCATGAAGAAGAAAATGAACAGTCATGCAAAGAGAAAATGAACAGACAAGCAAAGATAAAATGAAAAGTCATGCAAGGAGAAAATGAACAGTAATGAAGGAGAAAACGAACAGTCATCGAAGGAGAAAATGAACAGTCATGACCGAGAAAACAAACAGTCATGGTAGGAGAACATGGTGTCAATTATTTGCATGTGACGTGTTTGACGAAATGCCTTCTCAAAATATACAAAAGAAGTAACATAAAGAAGGAGTTACAATTGACAAGTGGCGTATGAGAATATGAAAGGAGTTACAACTGGATTTACAAAGAGAAAGGATTGTTATAAAAGGAGTGTTGCTTGGAGAATTTTTGAAGCGTTGGGGATTTTATTTTGTGAAGGGAATGATCGGTGAGCGAGAAGGGTGCATGTTTTGTGAGTTGTGGACAATGTTGGGTAAGCAATAGACCAGTCAGGGTCTTGTAAAAGTGAAGGTATTTTTATGTCAATATTCTAGTTTCAATATGGAAGTCCAAGTTGGTGCTTGGCATTAGGGGTTGGTGCTCCTTCCAATTGGTGTTGGTAAATCAGGGGTTGGTGCTCCTTCTAGTTGGTGCTGGTAAATCAGGGGTTGATGCTCCTTCCAGTGGGTGCTGGTAAATTGATTGTAAAGTTGGTGCTTTGCAAAGGCTAGATTTGGATGGGAGTCCAAACAGTCATTTTTGAGGAGTAGCAAAATCGGTGAACCTTGGTACATCTTGTGTTGTGTGATGTTCTCTTGTTATACTTGCTTTATTTGGTTTTAAATTTTCATTTTTTTGGCTTTAAGAATTGAAGATTTAATTTTTAAAAATCTACACTGATTCATCCCCCCTCTCAGTGTCATTGTGAGACTAACATGATGAATGCTTTATTTTAAATGAAAATAGGTTTCATTTAAAATTAATGAATGCTTTATTTTAAAATTATGATATATTTCATTTAAAAAATCAATAAATGTTTTATTTTAAGTGATAGTAGGTTTTGTAGACATGGAAAATTCACCCATTAAAATGAGTTATTTTCCTTAGTTTTCATCCTAGAAAATTAAGGTCATATTTAAGCATACTTTTATCTAAAAAAATACCCTCAATATTTCTTAAAAACTATACCATTATATCAATCTTGAAAAAATATTTCCAATGGTATATGATATGACCCATTTTGACTCTATTTGACCCTCCAAAGTTCCAAAACACTGCACGTAGGTCTAGTTGTCATGAATTTTCCACGATTTCACATCCTAGTGGCTAGGACGCGTATTCGCCAAAGATAGAGTTTGATTTCTACCAAAGCTGACCGTTCGAATTACATCCCAAAATTGGTCAACGATTAGATCCCTATGATTTCGCATCCTAGTGAATAGGACACAAATTCACTGAATTTGGAGAAACTCCAAATTGGCTTGATGTGATCCGCTTTAGACTCCCATATCTCATAACAACCAACCTATTTGGTGACCCACAATGCCATTAAATCTAGGTATCAGACTCCATAATTAGTTGGATATATGGATAATGGAGGATTGAGTTGATAAGCAAAAATAATTCAAAGTTTTATGAAAGAAATTAGGACAATCTTATTTTTTGACTTGGAGAACAGATATCTAACATTTTTATTGTAGGTTGAATGTTGGAGCAACTTTGTTGCAGGTTGGAAAGCACTTTGAAGACTTCTCCTTTCTACTTGGATCCATTTTACTATCATTTATGTAGCACTAGAAGATCAGATCTGGTATACCATCATTTCATTTGTTCTAGTATCTTATATATCATTTCTACATTAACAAGTTCTTGTTTTTATGCATCTATAAGAAAGATCATATTTGAGCTAAATTTTCCATAATCAAATCATATATATTCCTCTAAATCCTAAATCATTGGATTAGACTCAAAAATATCTTTCCAACGGTACATAATGTCTCATTATGACACTATTTGGTCCTCAAAAATACCCAAAAACTACACATAGGTCTAGTTATCACGATTTCACGGGCTAGCAACCAGGTGGTGAATTCACTTTCTAGGTCGTGAATTCACACTATCACAATACTAGGGATAAATTATTGCTTTCGAATCCATCCTTACATCCTGTATATTACATATTGTTCATATTACATTTGATAATATACTATTTACTACACTATTTTGTCATGTCATTTTAGTTTTCATCTATTTGCAAGTAAGATCTATGATTTCATTTATTTTATGTATGGTTGTTTAAAATATCTACAATGGTTTAAGCAGATCCTCAAACTCTTATTTCTAAATTTAAGTTTTTGTATAGAGACTTTATGCAGATCTTTTAAAAACACAAAATTGTGTGCTAGCCGATAGGATGTGTATTCATTGCAGGACACATATTCACACTACAAGATGTGTATTCGCCTACATCATACATTTGGATTAGATAAGTATCTAGTTTCTATTGGAAATTTGAGTGATTTTATGTTTTCATTTATGTCACATGGATTATTGATGTCACATGGATCACATTGAGTTTTGGTGGCCAAAGCATTTCATAAATAAGCATTTATGATATTTTGGAGAGCATGGATATATAGAGGAATTTTGTGAAAACCAAGGTAGGCAAAATTAAAGGTTTTATTTAAAACCATGGATGGTATATTTGAAATGGGTTTTTCTTAAAATCCAGGCTGGATTTTCGTTTCGTCAAAAAAGGTGCCCAGGTGATGGAAATATTTAATTTTAAATATTTAAGTTTTAATTTTAAATTATTTAAAATTTAAATTTAAAATTAAAATTAAAATTTAATTTATAGTGCCAACGTCAAAGACAGGAAAAGGCATAAAACTAATATTTAAATTATAGCTCTGACGTCAAAGTAAAGGAGGAGGACATATATATATATATATAGATATATATACATATGCCCAAAGTTTCGATTTATTTCTCTAAGCGCTCGATTCGATATTTGGATTCAAATGGTAAAAGAGCCTGTGCATCGTGTGTTGAAGAGACTACAATTTTTGCGTTCGTTGAAGAGACTATTGTGGAGTAAATCCAAATGTATAGGCCTCCTTTGCATAGTGGTTCATGCGCTATGTATGAAGCAGGAGGTCCTACATTCGATTCTTGTTGGAGGTGTTTTGCTGTGTTGAAACACGTGAAGCACATTTTATTTTTGAAGGGCATAGATATTCACGACATAAGGTTTTGTTGTGTGCTCCTTTTGAGCACGTGAGGGCATGTGGCCCAATGACAGGTTGGTTGTGGTTAAGGCACTGAGCAAGGAAGGTCACGAGATTGAATCCCATCATGGATAGAGGCAAGTTAATAATTTTTAGATATATTTTATTTTTCTAAAGTTGCCCTAGGAGGAATAAGGGTTATGATGCATGTTTAAAAAAGAGAGATTTCTAGTGATTTATTTTTTATAAGTATATCATATTATATATCGTTGGAAAGCTTATTCTGAGGGCTATTTTATTAACTTACTTAGAGGGAGAAATAAGGTGTGTGTAAAGAGATATTTTTGATTTTATAAAGAGGTTCAAAAGTGAAGGTTGCTTTGTTATTTTTCAAAAGAGATCAATTCATTTATGAAGTGACATGGTGTATGTTATTGAGTAGGAGTAATAAGGTATTATTTGGATGTTATTGTTGTGTTATTAATCAAGATATCTAACCCTTGTTGAAATTTGAAAAAGAAAGTGTGTTGAGTGAGACAGATTTTGTGGACAACCAAAATGCTTCTTCATCTTCATAAAAGGTATGGGCACATTATCCTATTGATTGTTTATGATGGTTGATTTCTGAAATATCATTGGAGAGAAAAGGATTAATTGTGGTTTCCTTTTTGAAAGTAGTTGGTTGAATGTATCAAGGTTTTCTGGGTTGAGAGTTGCTATTAAACCTTGTTTTATAAGCATTGTTGTTGAAGCCATTAGTAGTGTGAAAAACCTGAGATAGGGTTTGAGAAAAACATGAGTATCATTGTTATGTGAAGAATGTTTTATAAGAATTGTTGTTGAATCCCATTGGTTATGCAAATAACTTGAACTTGAAAATAACATGAGTATCATTGTTATGTGATATTTGTGGTTGAGAATTATTGAAAATATTTGAGTTGGTTGATACATGCTTGGACTAGGGTTTATAAGAAAGAGTTGTTCCTTGTGGTAGTTAGTTGAGAAGAGTTGTTTGAGCCTAGTCAAGTGATTGTGTGAAGTGGTTGTTCAAGTTCCATGAAAAAAAATATTCTATATTCTGGATTTGATTTGAGATTGAGATTTGAGGATAGAACATATTGAGTCTCTAACAATTCTCTTTATGCTTCTATAATATTGATTTGAGTTGTGATTGAGATTTGAGGATAGAACATATTGAGTCTCTAAAAATTATCTTCATGCTTATATAAGATTGATTTGAGTTGAGATGGAGATTTGAGGATAGAACATATTGAGTCTCTAACAATTCTCTTTATGCTTCTATAAGATTTATTTGAGTTGAGATTGAGATTTGAGGATAGAACATATTGAGTCTCTAAAAATTCTCTTTATGCTTCTATAAGATTGATTTGAGTTGAGATTGGTATTTGAGTATAGAACATATTGAGTCTCTAAAAATTCTCTTTATGCTTTTATGATATTGAATTATTGAGCAAGTTCTTGGTGAGCTTGCTAGAGCAGATTTGGGCAAGTTCTTGGTGAGCTTGCTAGTGTAGATTTGGGCAAGTTCTTGGTGAGATTGCTAGTGCATATTTGGGCAAGTTCTTGGTGATATTTCTAGTGCATATTTGAGCAAGTTCTTGGTGAGCTTGTTAGTGCATATTTGGGTAAGTTATTGGTGAGCTTGCTTGAGAAAATTTGGACAAGTTCTGTGTGAGCTTGTTGAGCAGATTTAGACAAGTTTTGTGTGAGCTTGTTGAGCATATTTGGACAAGTTCTATGTGAGATTGTTGAGCAGGTTCTGAGTGAGCCTATTGAGCAGGTTCTGAGTGAGATTATTGAAAAATATTTGGAGGTGACAAAGTACATAAAATAGAGTCTCAATGGATATAGATCCAACAACCAACATAATTGAAGATATATCTAAGTGAGGAGTCTTCAATTGGAGAGAGATTCACCAATCAATGCAGCAAAGAGATAGTCTTCTAGAAGATCACTAGCCAGATCATAAGAGGAAAGAGTTCTCCTGTGGAATAAATCCATGAACTTGAGATTAGGGGATCAACATATCCTTTGGACAGAGATCCATAAACATTGTAATTGGGAAGGATTCCCAAAGAAATTGATTGAGAAAGTTTTAGTAAAATATTTTCTCCGTGGAGTATCCCACATTGGGTGAACCACATAAGTTGTGGTATCTCTATTGTGTATGGTGTTATTTGCATTTTTTTATTACTGCTATTGATACTGCTGTCTATACACTGCATAATATTGAATTAAAAATAAAAGTAAAAACTGGTATTATAATGTTCACCCCCCTCTTAGTATAACCTTGTGTTCTTCAATTGGTATTAGAGCGGGTTTCTTCAGAAAGGCTAACAGCTTAAGGGTGGATTCTGTAAGAACAGAGATGGCTTCACAGAATGGATCATATACAAGTAAGGCTCCACTATTTGATGGTAATAATTATGGTTTATGGAGCATGATAATGAAGAGCTACTTGATATCACAAGGATATGAGGTATGATATATTGTTGTAAAAGAGTATAAGGTTGAAGGTGATCCCGAGGAAGATAAGACTATCAAGAAATTGGTTGAGATCAATGCAAGGGAAATTAATTATATTCTGAGTGGGCTACATGAGATAGATTTTGTAAAGGTTATGGTATGTAATTCAACAAATGAAATGTGGACCAAGTTGCGGAATACCTATGAAGGATATTCCAAGGTAAATATGGCAAAACTACAAAGTCATATAAAAATATTTGAGGAATTGAAAATGGAAGATTCTGAAGATATTGCATAGTTTTTACTTTGAGTTGATAATATTGCTAACACCATGAGAGGTCTAGGATTTGAGATGAAAGAATCATATGTTACTCAAAAGGTTTTGAGATCACTTCCCATGAAGTATGATGCAAAGGTTTCAACAATAGAAGAAACAATGGATATCAACAAGCTAACAATGGAAGAACTACAAGGAACTATCACAACTTATGATATGAGAAGAATTAAGCATCAGGTTCCAATAAAATAAATTGCATTCAAGGCTTCAAAGAAAAATAAAGGGAAAGTTCTAGAGATAGATAGAGATTCAGATAATGATGAGGAAGTTAACTTCATCAAAAGAAACAAAGACTTAAGAAATTATAGGGATATGATGAAAGTCAGATTCTACAAGTGTGGTTATTTTGGTCACTATGCATACAAGTATCCACATGAATAAAATAGTGATGATGAAAAACAAGGTCACAGAAGAAAATAAGATGGAAAACATAAACATGACAAAGATGATAGATACAAGCAAAATAGGTATGAGAAGAAGAAAAGTTTTTGTAAGACAAAGAAAACTTTCTACATTTAAGAGGCAAGTGATGGTTCAGTTCACAACAATGAAGACACCGCAAAGAAAAAAATTGTCGCGATATCGCGACATGTTGCATTTTTGCGGAAAAAAGAGAAGAGAAAATGCAAGGAGAAAAAGTGTCACGATATCGCGACATGTTGCATTTTCATGACCAAAAGAGAAGCGAAAAAGCAAGGAGGAAAAAGTGTCTCGATATCGTGACATGTTGCATTTTTGTGGTTGAAAGAGCAAAGAGAAAAAAGTGTCACGATATCGTGACATGTTGTATTTTCACGAGCCAAAGAAAATACAAAGAGCAAGGAGAAAAAGTGTCATGATATCATGACATGTTGTTGTAGCACCCTAAAATTGGCACGGTTAAACCTTAGTAAAAAGATAAAAATTCAAATTTTAACCTCAAACTGCCCGTTAACCGCCTGTTACCCGCTTTCCTCATTTTTCGCGCCATTTTTAGGATTTGTTTTGACCGTTGGACGATATCATCACAGATTAGATGAAATCATCCCAGATCTGATGAATTCATCTGGAACAGAACGTCCAGACGATTTCGTCCCAAAACCAAATTTTCATAATTAGCTTCTATTCCAACAACTCCTCTAACCTGGGCAGAAAGCGTGTCTGCACAGTTAGAGTCTCCCCGTTGGAGATCTCCCAGATTGGGATGATCCCCAACCTCCTAACCTCTCCCTAATCCTATATAAACTAAGATTTTCTTAGTTTATCCCCCTAACTCTCTACCTGAAACTCTGCTTAAACCCCCTGAACTTCCACGCACCTCAGAGCATCCTCACACCATCATTTGCATTTTGTATTTCATGTTTTCTTGCAGGAACTTTACTATTTTTTAGTCGAAGCTAGCTCGGATCATCGCAAGCGATTCCGGATGATTTCGGACGATCCTGTCGAGGAGCGCAGACGATCTCGTACGATTGGAGGCGATCCCGACTGTAGTCCAGATTGGGGGCAATCAGAGTCTAGAGTTTGCATCTCTTTATTATTTTTTGCATTCCTTTATACATTATCTTAGTTATTATATTTATGCATCTTGGAGTTCACCTCATTTAGCATAACCGCATGATAAAGTTAAAATCAATCATTAAATCTACTGCATTTTTCTTATTTGTTATTTGAATCTATTATTTAGGCATGTTTGCTGTTATTTCTATCATTCTCCTTTGCTTTTGCAGTTGCATATTTGGTATTTTGTATCTATTTTTGTGATTGCAGGTTTTTGACGAATTCATCAGATCTCAGACGATTTCGTCTGATCTCAGATGACCGACTATGATTTGAGACGATTCTATGAAATTTCAGATGATTACGTATGAGTTGAGATGATCTGGACTGCTACAAAACTCAGAATCTTCATCAAACATCCGGAATCAGGTATGTTCTGTCCCATTCGGCACATTCTCTATGTTTAGCATTTATTCATATTTTTTGTATCCATAAAAATCAGCATTGGCATATAGAATAGTTTAGATTCATCTTGGCCAAACCTAGGAATTGAATGATTAAAGTACAAAATGAACACATCAAACCCACTATCAACCTAGGTGTGGAAACTGCCACTCAAAATTTTCCTGGTGAACCCACCATCCGTCAAAAATTCACCCTTATACCCCTCCCCCGAGAGGCGGGACCTTCAAAGGGCCTCTCAGTCCGAGGTATTGTCCCATCCTTCTCGCATCCCCCTTTCGGGCGTGGATCCTATAGCTTGAAGGTAAGGATGCGAAAAATTTGGAGCGATACATTTTGGTGAACCCGACGTGAAAAACTAAAAACCTTTTGAAAACAATCCAAAAAAAAAATCAAAAACATAAATGCATTTAGAATCAAAGATTGCATATCATATTTAGATGGTAGATTATAATAAAAGATGAGTTGTCACCATTAATGTTGAAAATCAATTAGCAGCCATAGAGATTAATTCTTTGCTTAGAGTATCTCAAACATATAGAGTCCCACCTTTATGGGATGAGCTTAATAGGAGATTGAATCTCATTTCATCTAGAGCAACCGAACTTAGGCAAATCAAGAGGTTTGTCCTAGATAGAATCCTGGATCCCGATCAAGTGACCTTGTATCATGAGCTTCAGAGAGCTTGCCATAGGTGGTTAGCAGATAAAAGAGCCCTTGTGTCTTATGAATTGTACACCTTTGAGGAATACCTCGATAATTATAGTTGTAGTACATAAATTTCTGTCTCGTATAGAGGACCAAGAGGTCATTCTTACGGATAGACAAAGATGGAATAGAGTTCCTAGAGCTGTGTTATATCGAGAGTATTGCCATGAGATCTATTTTTACAAGACAAGATTCAGAAACAGATAATATCACTATAGCACACTTTATCAAGTTCTTGAAAAACCATTTCCAATTTGAAGAGGAGCATTTCATGACTCCTGATGAACTTGATCCTATCAATGACATCTATAAACTATTTATAGAAAACTAAGCTATTCTTTTATTATTGTTATTTCTTGCATTTAGTGTGTTGTTTATTGTCTTTATAAGCATAAAAAAACAAAAAAATAAATAAAATAAAAAACAAAACAAAATCATAACAAAAATCAAAACATTTTCTTTTAAGCATCATAGTAGGTATATAATTAAAATATATACCTCCCAAATCTGTTGCAAATATATTAATATATATTTGCTAAAATCTAAATTTAAACATAATGACTAGACTCGGGAATGGAAAACTTACTGAAGTAGAAGAAGATTGGTTAAGAAAACCAGAAAATAACCCGAGATGTCCTTCCTGAAGACCCAATTCAGGAAGAAGGAACCTTCGACCAACAAGAAGAAGAATTTGTTGTAGGAAATGAACAAAAAGAAAATGATAGAGAGGAAGGATCCTCATCCCCTAAAATATCTCCAGAAGGAGCTGTTACTTTTGAGAACATGGAACATTTTTGGAAGTTCCTCAATACTAATATTGGCACTCTTAATAGAGCAGTCCATATGGACAAAGATCAAATTAGTGACACTCAAGCAACCCTAGAAGACATATATCACACACGCACTAATCCCTTGTCCTTCGTTGATCAAGAAAGTGATCAAGTCTGGACCATCCAATTTGGATATGGCTGCTATAATCCAGAACACGCAACAACAACAGGTTACCCAACCACCTAGAGTGCCTGTTACTAAGCCTAGGGTTATTCCCACACAAAAGAAACCTTCATTCACTGCTCTATTTCGCCAAGCTATTGATCAATATACCTCAAATCAACAAAAGCCTAAAACAAAACCAAATACCAATTTCCAACAATCTGGGATACAACATAATGCTACAACAAATCTTCTTCATAATACTCTTCCTACCAACCATTTGCATAACAGCAATATAGCATCTAATCCTTATGTCACGCCATCCTACGCTCACAAATCCCATACTCATGTACCACCGAACCAATATGGTGGACAAACTGGTAATCTGGAAGCCATGGTGAAATAGTTAGTCTCCCGCATGGACCAGATAGATCCCTACCATCCCTCGTACAATTATCGAGAGATGTGTAGTCAGCCTCTAGATCCTATAGTTGTAGCACAACCATATCCCAAACACTTTCCTATGCCTGTCCTACCTATATACAAAGGAACTGAAGATCCCATAGAGCATCTTCGTATGTTTAGGATAGCATGTCATGATATATCACATGATGACTTGTTATTACTAAAGATGTTCCCAAAAAGTTTAGGAGGGATGGCATTGGAGTGGTATTATCAACTACCCACTCATTCTTTGAGGAATTTCGAAGAAACCGTCGAGTCTTTTGTGCATCAATTTAGTGCCTATATCGAAAGGCATGTAACCATTAAATATTTGTACAACCTAAAACAAGACAAAGATGAGTGTTTTGCTGACTTCTTAGCTCGATGGAGGCAGTTGATAGGAAAATTACACTTTGTGTTACCTTATCGAGAAATGTTGGATATCTTTATCAATAATTTACAAGAACAACTATCCTATGAATTATCAATCTGCTACCTTGACCACCTTCGATCAAGCTATAGATTTAGCTCGAAGAGTGGAAGATGCTCTTGTTAGGAGAGGTCAACTTAAAAAGAAAGATGATGAGAAAACATCCAGAAATCAATATAAAAATAAACAAGTTGTGGGTGATGGAGTCACTGATAGCAAAAACATTGCCAATGTTAATACTACGAAAACAATAGAGAAGTTCATATTGAAACCTCCTGATAAACCACCCCGAGAATTTACTAGGTTAAATCAACCTTTATCAACCATTCTCCCGCAACTATTAGCACGAGGTTTGATTCAATTACCAAATATCCGGGAACCTGATCCAACTATACCCGGATACAGAGCTGATTTACATTGTGATTTCCATAGAGGGCCTGGACACGCTACCAACTCTTGTAAAAGATTAAAACATAAAATACAAGACCTGATTGATAACAATGAGATGGAGGTGCAAGCCTTTCAACCTAAACAAAATCCTTCTAATAATGCTCAAAAGAACATCCCCCAAAATCAGAATCAGAATGCCAATCAATCATTGGACATATTTCAACATCCTTTACCAAAGCATGGTAAAGAGGTGGCTAATCAAATTGAGCATCATAATGTTCCCCCTCCTACCCGATATGTAGGAACTATTAGTGGACATTCACCTACTCATGATGTGGAAGTATTTGACACAACTTTATCCATGGTTACGACCAGACCTCTACATAATATTCGGACACTTGATCTTAGTGATACCGAATATGAGACTGAAAGTGACATGGAAATCACCTCAAATCAATCGAATAGTTCTGAAGATGAATCAGATCCTGTTCAACCCATCACAAGTTCTATGGTTCCAGAAGAACCATTTCCTAGAAGAGTCACTACTAGACCATCTTCTCACCAAATACTTTCTAATGAACAAGTCATAAACACTAGACCAAGACCTATTCATCATCCACAAAATAATATTGTAGGTACCATCGGAGCCGTTACCAGACAACAGGCTCAAAACTCTCAACAAGATCAAACTCAAAATGATGGATCAGCTCCATTTGTTTTGAAAAATCCCAATAAAGGGAATTATGCGCCTAATGTTCAACCTAAGCCTCCTTATAATATTAATGAACAATTATCAAATACTACAGCTAGAATTTCCCTTTTGGACCTTTTAAGATCTTCTCCTACCCATAGGGATGAATTAATGCTCACATTAAGCCAAATGATGGTACCACAAAATATTCAACTTGAAGCCATGTCCAATACTATCATAACTCGAGAAGTCGATTGTATTGACTTTCGGGATAGAGATATACCACAACATAGTTTACATAAGGATAACCCCTTATATATTACTGCCCTAATTGGGGATGTAGCCATTAAACGAGTCTTGATTGATAATGGTTCATCTTTAAACATATGCACTTTTGACTTCTACCAAATATTTGGGTTTAGAAGTGACGAAATGAAAAGAACTGATATGATCATAAAAGCCTTCAATGACGAAACACAAGAAACGTGTGGAGTTATTACTATCCCCTTGCAAGTTGGTCCTAGAACCTTAGACACGACCGTGTTTATTGTACATTGCCCTGCATCATACAATATACTTTTGGGTCGCCCTTGGATCAACGCGATGCGAGTTGTTCCCTCCACTTTACATCAGTGTGTTAAATTCGAATTTAAAAATCAGTTGGTTACCATTCATGGTGATCCTAGACCCTTTGATATGTGTGCTTTGGCAGAACCTGTTGGAGTTCAATTTTGCCCTGCTCTGTCATCCACACATCCTAATTCTCATCACCCACCCAAACGTGTGAAACACACACCCATAACATCATCTACTCTTTCAACTACACCTCTACATATAGCTCAACCATCTTCCGAACAAACCACATTAGGACCTCGAAAAGATCCTAAAACTACAACCAATGCTTCTTGTTTTACTCCTATAACTTCCATACCTATAGACTCATCCATCGATATCTCTATAACATCTACATCCACTACAGGCATCCTTTCCACATCCGACGATGTAGGAAATGTTCCTTCTACCTCTTATGCTCTTACTGATGAGCTCTTACCCGATTTATCTAAAATTCTTATATCAGAAAAAACAAACACTGCCATGCAAGATTCCCTTATTTTAAATAAACTCCCACCCTCTCCTCGTACCTTGGGCCTCCCACAGCCTATGGGAAGTATCTACCAAGTCGGGAGTTGTGCTTTTATTTATAAGGGATATGACTAGGGAAGAATACCTAGAAACATCAAGACACATTGTGATGGATATGCTAGATGCTATTTTGCTAATGAGTATATTAAAGCTAAGCCTATAATGCTTAAATTGGGATATAAAGGGAAAGGTTTGGGACCTTTCCAGAATGGTATGAAAGAACCTTTTGAGGTAGAACCATGGCCTGCCCGATGTGGTGTGGGCCTATTTCCTAGTAAAGGTCAGCCTTTCCCATTTGAGGATGATGACCACCTCATATGTTACCAAGATTATTTGGATAAACGGGATGTCTTGCATTTAATGAATAAGCCTCTTACATGTAATATGTTATCCATAGCTTACCCTGAGATGATTGTCGAATCCGACGATGAGTTGGAGGGGGATATCTTTCATGATGTCTCCATTGAGGAATTGTTACATAACGGATTTTATTTCGATGGCTCTATACCTAGTATAGCCCAGCTTGAGGCCACGACTCCTCAAGATGAATTATCCAAGCTAACCTTGGAAGAATTACAAGAATTAGGTGTTTCACCCGCCCCACCTAATTTTGAGAGAGATCTACATATGGAAGTAGAAAACATCATAAAAATTAACATTGGAACCAAAGATAACCCTCACATAATCAACATTGGATCAGAATTGAGTCAAGAAAAACAAGATAAATACATTGCATTCCTTAAAAAATATGAAGACGTCTTTGCTTGGACATATGAAGATATGCCAGGATTAGACCCTTTTGTAGTTATGCATCACCTAGTAGTCCATCCGGATGCTAAACCTGTTAAACAAAAACTTAGAAAAATGCATCCCAAAGTGGCCTTACTAGTCAAAGGAGAATTAGAAAAACTCTTAAATGTTATTTTTATACAAGCCATCGATTATGCTGAATGGATCTCGAATGTAGTTCCAGTAACTAAGAAAGAAGCCACTAAAGTTAGGGTTTGCATAGACTTCAGAGATATTAATGTTGCATGCCCTAAAGATGATTTTCCTCTTCCCAACATGGATCAGATCATTGAATTTACTGCTGGAAGTGGAATGATATCCCTAATGGATGGATTTTCTGGTTATAATCAGATCAGGATAGCTCCTGAAGATCAGGCTAAAACAACCTTTATTACCCCTTGGGGAACCTTTTGTTGGAAAGTGATGCCATTCGGTTTAAAGAATGCAGGTGCAACTTATCAATGAGCCATGACTTATATCTTTCATGATATGATGCATAATATTCTACATGATTATGTAGATGATATTATAGCTCGTTCCATCAAAGAAGATGATCATTTAAATGACTTGAGAAAAGTATTTGATCGGTTAAGGGAATATCTTATCCGACTAAATCCAGCCAAATGTATATTCAGAGTTAAGTCCGATAAATTATTGGGGGTTATAGTTTCTTTACGTGGCATTGAAATTGACCCTCTCAAGATCGTGGCTATCATTGATATGCCCGCACCCACAAATATATCGAAATTACGAAGTCTACAAGGTAAGCTTCAGGCTATTCGCCACTTTATTGATAAGTTGGCAGACAAAACCGGACCTTTTCTTAAGCTTCTTAAGAAAGATGTCTCTTTTCATTGGGATGACGAATGTCAGGAAGCATTCGAACTCCTCAAACAATATCTCCTTAAACCACCGGTGCTTTCCCCACCTAGATCTGATCGTCCATTTATTTTGTACATTTTTGCTTTCGATTTTGCCTTAGGAGCTATGTTAGCTCAACTTGACGATGAGAAGAAAGAACGTGCTAATTATTACATTAGAAGGACCTTAATCAGTTATGAAACTCGCTATACCGTATTAGAGAAGTTATGTCTAGCAGTCGTATTTTCTACACAAAAACTACGACATTATATGCTCAGCCAAAAAACGTATGTTATTGCCAAATTCGACCCTTTGTGATATCTCATGAGTCGACCGTACTTATCTGGTCGCACAACAAAGTGGGTTCTTGCGCTAAGCGAGTTTGAACTCACGTTTATAGGACAAAAGTCTATTAAAGGTCAAATCATAGTAGATCAATTAGCTGTTGCACCCTTAGAGTCTACCCATCCCCTCATCATTGAGTTTCTTGATGAATGCCTTAAACTAGAGGCAGACCATCCAGAGCAATGGTCCCTATACTTTGACGGAGCCCGATGTATGAGTGGGGCTGGTGCAGGTATTATTTTAATATCTCTACAGAAACATCTTATACCTCTGTCCTTCAAACTAACATTTGCTTGCACCAATAACACTTCTGAATATGAAGCTCTTATCCTTGGATTACGAGCTGCCTTGGCATTGAAAATTAAAAATTTATTGGTTTTTGGTGATTCTCAACTTGTCATAAATCAAATCAATGATGTTTATCAGACCAGAGATGATAAATTATGCCCATATAAAGCATATGTCTTACAATTATTATCTTTATTTGATCAAGTTATTTACGATATTATCAAGGACAATGAATAGGATGGTACGTTTGGACACTAACGAGTAGTACTAACTCTTGTGTATCATGTGATCGCCATGTCTTTAAAAATTAAATATAATTAATTAGACATTATAATTGTTAATCAAATTTGACCACTGACAATGTATGCTTGGATGTATATGGCACCAAATTGCTACTATAAAATAATCTCTCTCTTCCACTCAAAAATTAGCTATGATATTTTTAGAATATCTGCCTAAGATTTAATCCTGAAAGTGTTGTTGGATTTTAATCTCAATTTGCTATTTAAAAGTGTATCTACTGTAGACGTCTTAACACCTTGAAGTCATCAATTATTGAGAAAGAGTTGCTGGACATAGTAGAGACTTCGTTCTATTATTTAGTTGTGACTAGAAATAATTAAATGGCTACAAGAATGTAAGGAATTCCAATACTTTTTGAAAATAAGAAAATACTCTTGAAACTATTAAATATTATTGTATTCAGAAATATTGGCTTCTTTTTATGATTTTTTTTTTGAAAATTTTCATGAATATTATTTTTTGGTGGTGTCACTTGAGGTTTTTCATCTAAATTTTGTTGATGGTTTGTGCTTATTTGTCCTCGAGTTACTATATTAATAGCCCTTATAAAACCTTGGTGTTGTTGAACATGATTAACTTGGTTAGGAGGAGTCTTGGTAGTTGACATCTCCACCATTTATTGTGCTTCCTCTTGGTGAGGAAGTGGTATCTAAAAAGGTTATCCAGTTAATGGCCCCCAAGTCTAACAAATCTTGCATGATATCCTTGAATGTAAATCAATTGTTGATGTCATGGCCTTTCTACTGATGAAAGGGGTAAAGCAAGTGTTCCCTATAGCCATTGCCTCATTTAATTTGGTCTTCTAGTTTAACCTTTGGAAAGGTAATGGCATGTATATCATACAACCTTCAAAATATGGAGGTATATGATTCAGGCAATGGTGTGTAATTACGGGTTTGCCAAGTGAAATACGAGGTTGATTGTTGTTTATATTGGACATTGGATTTTGTACGTATTGTGGGGTGGAACTGCTTGATATGTTATCTTTTGTGGTTGTAGTTATTATTGTTGAATGTGGACTTGAGATTGTTGGTTTTGCATGGTAGGTTGAGTCAAGACCACCTGGTTCACCTAACTAGTTTTTTTTTGGCCATTAAAATTTCTTTTACTTTGGACCTTATTTTTCCATTCTTTCTTTTTGGGCTTGATCTCACCCTCCTGGATCTTGATTTATTCAATGACCTGGGCTTGGGTAAGAGCCTCTTTGAATGTTTTGTATTATTGTAGTTGAAGTAACAAGGAGATAGGTTTTACAGAACTTGTTGTGAATATTCATGTTAGTTCTTCCATTGGGAGGGAGAATGAAAACTTTGTAATGACTACCCTCTAATGGTTTTTGAAATCATAAACTGACTCTTCTTCAAATTTTCATAAATTATATAAGTCGATTAGTGTGGTTTTCTTCTTAACATTGAGGGAGAACCTTTCTAAGAATTTATCTTCCAACTATTCCAATGTACAAGTTCTATGATGTAGCAAGTGGTTGTACCATTCTAAGGCATCTCCCCTAAGTGTTTGAGAAAACGTGTAGAGCATTAGAGCATCATTCTCTTGAATTCTAAAACATGAGTAGATGAATGTACTTATGTGCTCTCTAGGATCCTCAACCCCTTTGAATTTATCAAAATTTGGTAATGTAAAATTTGTAGGATATAGTAACGATGGCACCGAAGGATGAATGAGGTGATTGATCAACTATCTTAATGTGGATTTTTGATATGCCACACCCGGTGTGTGCAACATCAAGCTATCAATCTAATTTTACATATGTTGAATTTTAGGATCTTCCATTATGTTTGGAAGCCCTAGTTTACATGATGAGTGTATGTGGGTGGTGTATGTTGAGTGATAAACTGTTGTGATGAAATGAGGTTTTGATTGATCAAAGGGTTGATTTTGGTGGGTATGTGGTGGTGTTGAATGTTTTTTTGAAATTGATTATGGAATATTTGGGGTTGATGAGGTGGATATTTATGATGTGAAGTTTGAGGGATGGTGGTGTTTTGAGTGGTTGATATTAGCATGGATGTGGTGGAGTGGATGGGTAGGTATAGTGACCATAGGTGGTCGCGATACCTAAAAATTTTTGGGGGTGAAAAAGATAGTTTGCATGGATGTGAGTGGATGGTTTAAATCTGCTACCTGCGACTACTGTTGTGGGTAAGAATGAGCATTTTGATTACCCATAAGCAACTACTTTAGATGTTTTCATGCTTTTTGTATGGAAATTTTAGATGCAAATTATGTGGTTGTATTGGGAGTTGATGTTGGCATGGTGTAAGTGTTAGAAATGTTGATCACGGTTAATGGAGGGTAGGTTGTGAAAGGAATCACAATTGAATGAGGTATGGTAAACCCAGATGATTTTAATGGTAAGGCAAATAGAATGTGTGAAGCAACATTAACTTATTCTTCATAGAGTGGGTTGGAGTGGGTGGTAGTATAGGTATATAGAATGGAGGTGCACTAGCTCAAGGGTTGTGGAAGGGCTTGGTGTGAAGGTGTAGATGTGGCCTCATCAAGAGGGTTGGTGATGAATTGGTTAAAAATATTGAGGTATGAATGAGAAATTTACTACTGATAATAAGGAACATGTCTAGGTGGGATGTTAAGCAGTTTTAGAACTAGATTGGTTGGTCTTAAATAGGCTCTAAATTTGTTATAATCTATGTAAGTTATGCGATGTATGTTGATGTGGATGGTTTTGTTTCTGATATGGAAGTGTGGATTACCCTCTACATTATATCTACATCCAAAGTGAATGCCATATGAGAGGGTCCAAAAAACAAGTCAATATGCCTTGTCTATGTCACATAGGCTGGGTTAGCTATGTAAGTTGTTGGGAAAGGAGTGGAGCATTCCATATATGGGAATGGTTGGCTGGTGAGTGGTTGACTCATAGCTTTGGCTTGATTTTTAGTCAATACCATAAGCTAAAAGGCAATCTAGGGTGATGAATGTGTGGGTATGTGTGTGAAAATTATGATGCAATAGTAAAAATCAACAACACGCATATCACTCAAGAAAACAAATATTATCTGTCTTTGGAAAAAATCTTGTTTTTTGCTTCTTCTTTTTTAATTTGATTTTTTTAAAATTTTATTTTGTGTGTTTTGGTATTGAAAATCCTAAGCCTAGAAAAATTATGCAATGTGAATGATAGATGCAACTAAAAGTGTGTGTTCGAACCCATACCTATAACAAAGGATGAATCACAAATGGCTAAAAAGGCTTCCTAGGGTATGATTGGCTCAAGGTAAACCTAAGGAATCACAATTACCCCTCGAGGGAGGCTATGCTATTTAAGTCCTGCTACTTGCCCAATCGAGATTTTGCTTCACTCTTGGGTGTGCTTGAACAAAAACTATAGCTATGTTCCACTTATTATTGAGCCCCATGGTAAAAGGGTGTTACTAATCCTTCATACTTTGGGCACACCCAAAAGTAGGGGAATTTTTGGTGATGAAATCTAAAATCCACTCATTATGGGCTACTATGATTTATAGGGTGTGAGCCAATAGATGGAGTTGAAGCCCACCATGGCTGGTCTCGATCAATGGTTGGTGATAAAATCCAACTCACTAATGTTTAATGTGGATCGTGTAGTGTGTGATTCCTTTTAAGTTTTCATTTTCTATGGTATTTTATTAAACAATAAAGTGTAAAAGAAAACTATCTATAGTGTAGCTAATATGCAATTTCAATTTATTACCTTAAAAAACATATAAAGCACACAAAACTAAAAACAAAACTTCAAAAACTATAAAAAACCTGAACCAAATACAGTAAGTGAACTCCAAATAAACCTTAAAATGTTTTTGAAATACAAATTCAAAAAAAAAATATGAATATGAAACCCTAATGCAACTATAAATGTATTTGCAAGTGTAGATCTACCTCTAATTGGGGTCTATATGACTTTTCATAAATAGATAAATCACTATCCTAAAATGCACTTTTTTTTTAAATTCCTAAGATTCCTAAGATTTCTTAATGGATTGCTTTTAAAACATAAAATGATGAATATTTCATTTTATTCTTCCTTTTAAAAAGCAAAAAATATAGTTAGGATTTCTAGAAATAATTTACCTAGAAGTTTATGTATTTTCCCCTAGCTTCGTAGATGCGATGCCAAATATCCCAAACACTGTGCCAAATATCCTAGATATAGTGTGGTGTCTCCTAGACATAGTGTGGTGTCCCCTAGATGTAGTATGACATCTACATAAGCATAAATCAAACCCTAGTAGATTCCAAAAACCCTAGGTTTGACTTTTGCAACTTCTACGCAATAGGGGTTATGAAAACATGCAATAAAAATAGAAAACATAGATCAACAAATCAAGATATGACAAGGCAAATCAAAATATGAAACCCTTTGGGGGTCCCACCCGATCACAATTTTGTGAGTAGAAAAATACTAACACAAAAATAACAATAATAGATCAAACACAAGAAATATACACAATGAAAGTGTAGACACCAAATCCTAGCCATTCATAATCCACTCATCATCATCAAATCATAGCCATTCATTATTTATATATATATATATATTATTATTTATATATATATATATATATATATATATATATATATATATATATATAAATAAATCTAAGCCATCCATAAAAACTCCATCTTAGCGGGCCATGTGGCAATCCTTGCCACTCATTAAATGCAATCCATGTCACTTACCAAGTTGCAATCTCAGCCGCTCATCATGTTTTAATCTTGGCCACTCGTTGGAGTCATCACAACCCTAACATGAATGAGGGAAAATCATAAAATATTATTCACTTTTTGTGAATAAGGGTTGAAAAATACTTGCAAAGAAAACATCATTCACACTTTTGCACAAACCCTAGCCACCATCATCATCATTGTTCATTCACTGCTACACCTACAAACTAGATCCAAACTCTATCGAGCATTCACCACAATCTGTAGATGCCTCAAGGCATCTCTAAAATGTTGTAGAGCATCTCCTAAATGATCTTCAAGGCATTTGCCAGATTCGGGAGGGCATCCAACCATACCCCTCGATGTTGTCGAGCATTTGCACATTCACAGTTTGAACCCTCAAATGCATAGATCGCAAATCAGGTATTTTGACAAGGCATTTGATTTTATTATTTAACTTATGTTTTCCTATATTCTGCTCTACATTTTGCAAGTATTTCAACTAGGGTTTGTAGGTTACACTTTTATATTTTAGAGGGCCTCACACTATGGAGGCCCCATAGGTGTTACTAACTCTTTGTTGTGGCTTATTTGTATGTAGGTATAGGTAACGATTTCTTTGATAGTTGTTGTAGCTGGAGTGGCCCATAAGGATATTCAAGAAGCCCACTCAACCTCTTGTTTGGAGTGAAGAAGATCTGAAGACACCACATTCTATTGATCAAGGGTTTTATCCCCTTTTTGTAATCATTGTATCAAAATAAGCAATATTCTATAACCCCCATGATTTGGGGTATATTAATGTTGTAAAAGTGGAGATCTAGGCTCCCTAATTCAATAATATATCATTCTTTTCATTGTGTATACTACTTGTTTTTTATTTATTATTATTATTTGGTGTTGATATTTTTCTTTTACAAAATGGCGATCATGGTGGGACCCCCAAAGGGTTTCTTATTTTTATTTGCCTTGTCATATCTTGATTTACTGATCTACATTTTTTATTTTGTTGTAGGTTTTCGAAGCCCTATTGCATGAAAGTCGTAAAATTCAAACTTAGGGTTTCTAGGATCTACTAGGGTTCAATTTGTGCTTATGCAGATGCCACACTAATTCTGGGAGATGCTACATTGGAGATGTCATTTATAAGGAGATGGCACCATTTTGGGAGATTCAACATCTATCTAGAAGCTAGGGGAAAAATACGTAAACTCTTGGGTAAGTCATTTTTAGAAACCCTAGCTATATTTTTGCTTTTTAAAAGGAAAAAGAAAAGGAAATATTCATATTTTTATGTTTTAAAAAGCAATACATTAAGCATTCTTAGGCATCTTAGGCATTTTCAAAAAAAAATTGCATTTTAGGATATTGATTTATCTATTTATAAAAAGTCATATAGACTGCATTTAGGGATAGATCTGCATTTCCAAATACATTTTAGATTGCATTAGGGTTTCAAATTTATCTTATTCTATTTCTGAATCTGTATGTCAAAAACATTCTAAGGTTTATTTGGAACTCATTTACTGCATTTGGCTTAGGTTTTCTATTGTTTTTGAAGTTCTATTTTCTGTTTTGTGTGCTTTATATGTTTTTTAGGCAATAAATTGAAATTGCATATTAGTTGCACTCTAGGATAGTTTTCTTTTGCACTTTATTGTTCAAGAAAACACCATAGAGAATAAAACCTTAAAAGGAACATCACACACTGCATGATCCACATTAAACATCAGCGAGTTGGATTTCATCACCAACCATTGATCGAGACCAATGATGGTGGGCTTCATCTCCATCCATTGGCTCACCCCCTAGACATCATAGTAGCCCATAGCGAGTGGCTTTCTAGATTTCATCACTAAAAAGTCCCCTAATTTTGGGTGCACCTAGAGTAGGAAGGATTAGTAACGCCCTTTTACCATGGGGTTCAATAATAAGTGGAACGCAACTATCATTCTTGTCCGAGCACGCCCGAGTGTGAAGCAAAAGCTCGGCTGGGCAAGTAGTAGGACTCAGATAGTGCGACCTCCCTCGAGGGGTAATTTTGATTCCTTAGGTTTACCTTGAGCCAATCATCCCCTAGGAAGCCATTTTTAGTCGTTCGTGATTCATCCTTCATCAGAAGGGTGGGTTCGAACACACCTTTTTAGTTGCATCCATCATTCACCTTGCATAGTTTTTCTAGGCTTAGGAGTTCCAACACCAAAACACATAAAATAAAAAATAAAAAAATTAAAAAAAAGAAGAAAAAAAAAAATTTTTTGCAAAGACATAGATAACATTTGTTTGCTTGAGTGATCTGTGTGTTGTTTGTTTTTACTATTGCATCATAATTTTCACACATGTACCCACATGTTCGTTACCCCAACTTGCCTTTTAGCTTATGGTATTGACCAAAAATCAAGCTAGAGCTATGAGTCAACCACTCACCAGCCAACCATTTCCATCTATGGAGTGCTCCACTCCTTTCCTAACCACTTCTATGGCTAACCCAACCTATGTGGCATAGACAAGACATCTTGACTTATCTTTTGGACCCTCTCATATGGCATCCACTTTGGATGTAGATATAATGTAGAGGGTAATCCACACCTCCATCCTCAAAAATAGAACCATCCACACCAATTGACCATCACATCACTTACATAGATTCTAATAAATTTAGAGCCTATTTAAGACCAACCAATCCAGTTCTAGAATCTCTTAACATCCCACCCAGACATGTTCCTTCTTCTTAGTAGGAACTCTCTCACTCATACCCCAATAATTTTAACCAAGTCATCACCAACCCTCTTTTTGAGGCCACATCTACACCCTCACATCAAGCTCTTCCACAACCATTTAGCCAATGCACCTCCATTTCATCTACCTATACTACCACCCACTCCAACCCACTCTACGAAGCATAAGTTAATGTTGCTTCATAGATTCCATCCACCATTCCATTAACATCATCTGGGTCTACCATCCCTCATTCAATTGTGATTCCTTTCGCAACTTACCCTCCATTAACTTCAACCAATATTGCCAACACTTACACCATGCCAACATCAACTCCCAATACAACCACACAATCTACATCTAGAATTTCCATACAACAAGCATGGCAACATCTAAACCAACTACTTATGGGTAATCAAAACACTCATCCTTACCCACAATAATAGTCATAGGTAGCAGATTTCAACCATCCACTCACATCCACACAAAATACCTTTTTCACCCCCGACCAATCTTGGGTATCATGACCACCCATGGTCACTATACCTACCCTTCCACTCCACCACATCCATGCCATATCAACTACTCAAAACACCACCATCCCTCAAACTCCACATCATCAATCTCCACCTCATCAACACCAAACATTCCACAATCAATTTCAACAAAACATTCAACACCACCACATACCCACCAACATCAACCCATTAGCCAATCAAAACCTCATTTCATCGCAATAGTTTATCACTCAACATACACCACCCACATACACTCACCATGCAAACCAAGGCTTCCAAACACCAATGGAAGATCCTAAAATTTAGTCTATGCAAAAGCATATTGATAACTTGATGTTGCACACACTTGGGTATGGCATATCAAAAACCCACATTAAGATAGTTGATCAATCACCCCATTCATCCTTCGGTACCATCACCACCATATCCTATAGATTTCACATTACCAAAGTTTGATAAATTCAAAGGGGTTGAGGACCCTAGAGAGCACATAAGTGCATTCATCTACTCATGTTTCAGAATTCAAGAGAATGATGCTCTAATGCTCTACACATTTCCTCAAACACTTGGGGGGATGCCTTAGAATGGTACAACCACTTGCCACATCATAACATTTATACATTCGAATAGTTGGTAGACCAATTCTTAGAAAGGTTCTCCCTCAATGTTAAGAAGAAAACCACACTAACCGACTTATATAATTTATGATAATTTGAAGAAGAGTCGGTTTATGATTTCAGAAACCATTGGAGGGCAGTCATTACCAAATTGCCATTCTCCCTCCCAATGGAAGAACTAACATGAATGTTCACAAGGAGTTGTCTAAAACCTATCTCCTTGTTACTTCAACTACAACAATACAGAACATTCGAAGAGGCTCTTGCCCAAGCCCGGGTCATTGAAGAAATCAAGATCCAAGAGGGTGAGATCAAGCCCAAAAAGAAATAATGGTAGAATAAGGGCCAAAGTAAAGGAAATTATAATGGCCAAACAAAAATTGGTCAGGTGAACCAGGTGGTCTTGACTCAACCTACCATGCAAAATCAACAATCTCAAGTCCACATTCAACAATCACAATCACAACCACAATAGATAACATATCAAGTGGTTCCACCCCCACAACAAGTGCAAAATCTAGTGCCAACTATAGACAACAATCAATATCGATAATCTATTCGACAAACTCACAATTACACACCATTACCCGAATCATATACCTCCATATTTCAAAGGTTGTATGACACACATGCAATTACCTTGCTAGAAGTTAAACCTAATGACCCAACTAAATGAGGCAAGGGCTATAGGGAACACTTGTTTTACCCCTTTCATCGATAGAAAGGCCATGACATCAACAATTGCTTTACATTCAAGGATATCATGCAAGATTTGTTAGACTTGGGGGCCATTAAGTTGGATAACCCCTTGGCACAACAAAACCAAAATCTTGGTATTTTTTAGACACCACTTCCTCATCGAGAGGAAGCACAACAAATGATAGAGGCATCAACTACTAGGACTCCTCCTAACCAAGTTAATCATGTGCAACAACACCAAGGTTTTATGGGGGCTATCCATGTGGTAACCTAAGGACAAAGAAGCATGAACCACCAATAACAATTGGATGAGCAACCTCAAGTGACACCACCAAAAAATGTGTGTCCACAATCAAACCCCTATCAATCCATATCAACCCATTCATCTCCCAAGCCATCCACATCAACCCATCCACCTTCCAAGCTACCCTCCATGACCAATCATTACACTGAGTAATTAATTGACAAATAGTCTAAAAATAGCTTCAACTAAATTATCAATTTATGAGCTCATACAAAAATCCCCTCCACATCGTGAGGCATTGATGGAGATCTTGAAATCCATTGAACTCCAAACTCAAGACTCTAATGCCTTCAACAATTTTATGGAGAATATCCAAACATGCATGGAGCCTTCAATCGTATTCTATGATTTTGAAATCAAAACAATATCATCAAAATCATCGGATCCTCCATTGCATATTATGGCTTAGGTTGACTAGAAGCATTTCAAATGAGTACTAATTGACATTGGCTCATCAATCAACATCATCACCACTTTCACACTCCACCACCTCAATATTCCACCCTCTCATATCACCAAATCCACCTTTACATTACGAGCATTTAATGATGTGTTATGCTCCATAGTTGGCACTATTGTCTTACCCATAAAAGTGGGGGTTAAGACATTACATACAATGTTTCATATCCTAGAAGGGGATATGGCTTACAATGTACTCCTTGGACATCCCTGGATTAGGGAGATGAAATGTGTTCCCTCTACACTACATCAATGCTTGAAATATGTCCATGAGGGAAAGATACATTGTATACCAATAGACATTGAACCATTCAAGTACTACAACTTCATCTCCAATCCTTATGATCCATCATTACCATCCACCCATCTATCCTTAATTCCATCATCCACACAATCCACTCCATAATAAAATCATTCATCCAAAGCCCCTATTCTAGAAGAACTCCCCATCATCGATCCTAATCAGGCTTCCACCTCCACATCCCATCACACTATTTCCACATCCCAATATTCATCTCAGTTGATACCATGTACATGTGGTCAGGCACAATCATCCACATCATCTATCATCAGTCATTCATCACAACCCACACAATCAACTCCACTAGCACCTACCATCACCTCATCCAAGCCTGATTCACCTCCACCCCAATCAACCAATATCTCACAAGTTGATTTATTAGATCGTGAGATGCCACCTCAGCATACACCTTTTTTGGAGCCATAGGACACTCTTGTACCCCACACTTCCATACCCAATCCATCCACATCATCCCCTACACAAGTTGTAGTACATCTCGCTAGTCCTAGCATTGGTGAGTATGTGGTTCAAAATGTTGCCATTACACCGCTATCCATTGAAACTATAAGGGATTACGATCACCCACGTGACCCACCTTTAGCCATAGGAGTAGTTTACAATATGGGTTCCTTACCAAATAGGATTAACTTTATATATGGGGGGTTGATTCATCGTCCGATCCACTCCCTCTAGATGAACCTAAACAACCAGTCATTGCCAATATTGAGCACATGTCTAACCCTAATTTCCCATCATGATATTTTTGTTGGGTTAATTGGTAAGGATATGGGCTAGGATGACATGAACAAGGTATGCGTGACATTGTCGAACCTCAATATCGAGAAGTGCATGACCGTTCTAGCATAGGATATAGTCCATAATCTTCCTCTTCTTCTTTAGAATAAGCTTTTCAATGACTTACTTTAGACCCTGAAGAAGAAGAGGATAATGATAATGATGATTTTGAGGATGAATTGTATGAGGAATATGATATCATGTCGATAGCCTTAGATGAATCCAAAGAAGAATCAATCCCAATCACTCCATTCATCGAATATGATGAGTACTATCTCAGAATGTTCCCCATCCATCAACCCATCTTCCGTTTGCTCCTCCCAAGGGAGTGAGCTGAGCCAACTAGTGAACCACCACCACCACCTTGACCACCTCATTGAAAACATGATGTAAATATGTACAAAAAAAAAAATCATTAGCATAACATTGCATTTTTGCATTTGCATATCCCTATCATTTGCATTTATACGTGTTACTTACTGCTATCCAGGTTCTCAAGGTTCATTCATCAACTCCAAGGGGTAATAAAAACCACCCTTCACATCACAACCACCATTCCCCCACCAAGTCAACATGAATATTGTTGACTTGTTCACACCACTCCATAATCCATACGATTTGACAAAACCAATTCCTATTGACATAAGTCTCATCGATATGGAATGGATTTCATCACCCCCATCCTTTTTTGAATTCATCCTTTTAGAGGAATTGTTAAGAGCTTCTACCACTTACATTCCTCCACAACCTTCACCTTCGCCTTCACCTTCACCCTCAACTTCTACTATTTTCTAGGAAGAAATGGAAGAGATTGTGCCAGAAGAGTTTGACAATATCACTGATGATATTCATTTGATTCCAATGCCCCATCAGCTTGAGGAAGGTTCACACATGGCCATTGAAGAAACTATAGATGTGAACCTAAGCACAGATCTAGATAATCCACAAATTGTGAAACTTGGAAAAATTTTTATCCACTAATGAACAAGAGCAACTTATAGATCTCCTCATGAGAAAGAAGGGCATATTTGCATGGTCTTATAAAGACATGCCTGGCCTTGACCCTAACTTGGTCGTTCACAATCTCACCTTGCATCCTGATGCTAAGCTGATCAAACAAAAACTAAGAAAGTTACATCCTACCATTGCCCTCATGGTCAAATAAGAACTTCAAAAGTTGTTAGACGTGGGTTTCATTCAACCCATTGACTACCCTGAGTGGCTTTCAAATATGGTACCCATTCGCAAGTCTAATGAGGTGATTCACATTTGCACTAACTTTCAAGATCTTAACAAAGTGTGTCCTAAGGATGATTTTCCTCTACCAAACATCGATACTCTTGTAGACACTTGCGCTGGCCATGAAATGCTATCTTTAATGGATGGTTTTTTAGGATATAACCAGATTTGAATTAATCCTGATGACCAACACAAAACAACATTCACAACACCTTGGGGGACTTTTTGTTACAAGGTAATGCCATTTGGCCTTAAAAATATGGGTGCTACTTATCAACGTGCCATGACATACATCTTCCATGATTACATGCATAAGATCATTGAAGACTATGTGGATGATCTATTGGCTAAATCTAAAACACGTCAAGAGCATATCGATGTCTTGGAAAAATATTTGATCGACTTCTCGAGCATAACGTAAGATTGAACCCCAAGAAATGTGTCTTTGGTGTCACCTCAGGAAAACTCCTAGGGTTCATTGTGTCCAAGTGAGGTATTGAAGTGGATCCAAACAAGGTCAAGGCCATTATGGAAATGCCTCCCCCAACAAACTTGAAAGAGTTGCATAGCTTACAAGGAAAGATCCAATCGATCCATCACTTCATTGCACAACTCTCAGATAAATGCAGGCCATTCAATCACCTATTACAAAAGGGGGTGACATTTTCATGGATAAATGAATGTCAAAAATATTTTGATGATATCAAGCAGTACTTAGCCTCTCCACTAATCTTAACTCCACCTCGCCCAGGGGTCCCCTTCCATATTTATGTTTCAACAATGGATTTTGCATTAGGGATAATGCTTGCACAAAAGAATGAAAACAACCGAGAGCAAGCAGTCTATTACATTAGTCGAACATTAGTAAGCTATGAAACTCGATACGCTTATGTGGAAAAATTATGCCTAGCGGTGGTTTTTGCCACTAAGAAACTCAGACATTACATGCTAAGTCACACCACTTATGTCATAGCTAAAGAAAATCCTCTACGATATATGATGACTCACACATACAACAATACCCATACCACAAAATGGATAATGCTTCTAATAGAATTTGACCTTGAATTCATCAACCAAAAATCCATTAAAGGTCAGGTAATAGTCGATCAACTTGCAAAAGCTCCACTTCCTAATGATCAACCTTTGGTTATTGAGCTTCCAGATGATTCGATATTTAATGTCACTGAATAGGAGGAAGATGTTATTCCTGAAGAGGATGTGGATATCACCCTATTCTTTGATGGTTCCAAGTGTAAAAAAGGACAAGGTGCAGGAGTTGTATTTCATACACCATAAGGGATACCTATTCCCTTATCATTTAAACTTGACTTCCCATGCACAAACAATAATGTAGAGTATGAAGCCCTAATTCTAGGACTTCAAGCAGCTATAGCTATGGGTATAAAGTGTATAAGAATATTTGGTGATTCCTAGCTTGTCGTTCATCAAGTAAATAGATCATACCAATGTAAAGAACCAATCTTAAAACTTTACCATGAAGTAGCAATGAAATTGCTCATAAAATTTGATTGGTATGAGATTGATAGCTTACCTCATTCGACTAATAGATTTGTAGATGTGATGGCCTCTCTAGGATCATTGATTCCAAAGAACTCCATAGGAGAGGTTCAACCACTGATCATCACAACAATCTCTAAATCTACAATTTCTCGAGTTGAATCTAAAGATGAGAAGGATGTTTGCTTTATTCATGCAGAACCATACGAGCCTTGGCTTAATCAAGTAAAATACTTTCTCAAGTTTAGAATGCTCCCATCAGATATATCATGAACTACCAAATAAACTTTCAAACAAAAGGTAGCTTATTTCACTCTCTTGGGGGATGTGTTGTATAGACATGGTTATGATGGAGTCCTCCTTCATTGTCTCGAGCTTGCAGAGGCACAATGAGCCATATATGAAGCTCATGATGGTACTTGTGGTGGTCACTTTAGTGGAATGGCCATCGCAAAGTGTATCTTATGCATGGGTTATTATTGGCCCACCATGGAATGCGACTATTGCACTTATGTCAAGAAGTGTCAAAAATATCAGCAACATGCTAATTTAACTCATGTGCCATCACAAGCATTACAGCCCATTCAAAGTCTTTGGACCTTTTCACAATGGGGTTTTGACTTGATTGGTAAAATATCACCTCCTTCCTTAGGACAACACACATTCATCATCACTACCATTGAGTACTTCACGAAGTGGGTTAAAGCAATTCCTCTAACCAACATGATAAGACCTTGAATTATGGAGTTTATACTCCAACATATCATCTATCACTTTGGTATTCCCTCAAAAATAATATTTGATAATGGCAAGTCTTTCAAAAACAAGGATGTTCAAGCACTTTATAAAAAATATAATATCCAACATAGTTTCTCAACTCCTTACTATCGTAGACACCAAAACAGCACCAATCCGATTATGTGACAACAAGCACTGATCGCACTAACACACACAGCCCCCAGGGCAGCCCCCAGAGGTTAAACAGTGGTTCTAACCACTCACACAACAATTTTGCAAGTCAGAAATCAATTTGGCACCTTTTAGACACTTTATTGCTTATTCGTCCCACCCAGGGACGAGTGCGGATTTGTACTCGTCCTACCCAGGGACGAGTGCGGATTGATACTCGTCTCACCCAGAGACGATTACCAGCGCTCGCTTCGGGGTGGGACGAACGCCAGGTTTGACCGACAAAAAGTCAGATCTCGGCATATGACAACTCAGAACTGCCACTTAGCTTTTCTTGCATGACATAGGAGTGCGAGTGAGTTCTTTTGACAACTCATATCTGCCAATTGACTTTCCCTTCACTGCATGGGAATGAGAGTGAGCTTTTTAAGACAACTCAGATTTGCCACTTAGCTATCCCTTCATTGCATGGGAGTGCAAGTGAGCTTTTCTAAAACATACAAAGACATGCACAGAGGCAGTTAAGAAGCCCTTGATCAAGAAGAAGTCTTCTCTTCACACAAAAAGCATTCATGCAAAGAAACACTTTTGCATGTTAATTCAAAGAGACCCCTTGGGTCTATAAAATGGTGAGTTTCCTCACCCAAAAGATATACCAGAGAAGGAGCATTTTGAGCGACGAAGTGCTTGCTAATTCATTTACTTGCGATTTGTGTTTTCAACATCCATAATCTCTTAATCGAAAGAGAGGTTATTGGGTGACTTTTGAAGGCACGAATCAAGAACCAACACCGATTTTTTGACCACAATATCCTACCAATTTGTCGACAACACATCACATCAGGTTTCGGACCCATCCTAAGCGGATTGGTGTCGAAGCAAAGTTTCACCCGTGGGTGGTTTGCCTTCGGGCACCCCCCGCTTTATTTCTTTTGTAGTATTTAGCTAGTTTCATGTTTATGCTTTTGTCAAGTTTTCATTTTATTTAGATTCATTTTAACCATCGTTAGATTCATCTTTTATTTTTCATACACAAGTGCTACCGATTCTTTGTTTGTTTCTTTGAACGCAGATTTGCAGCATTGGAGGAGCAACGAGGAATCTACCTTTACCAACGCAAGCGACGACAACGTTTTGGTTCGCCCATCTTATATGTGGGCACGCGGAAGAAGGAATTCTGAAACAAGTTGTAAAAGACCAACATTTAACGCTCCTATCCCCTAAAAAGGAAGGAGACGCATTGTAACACAAATTTGAAAAGCATATCAATAAAAGGGCCGATTTTTATATTGCTTTAATATCTTGTGTTCATGTTCTTTCTTTTTACGCATTTTTCAATAACATAGGATTTAAGCGTTATTTTAGTTTCATTTACATTGCATTTTTAGTTTATCCTTTTTGTTTTGGAATCTCGTGTTTTCAATGGCGATCACGGTGGGACCTCTGTCCTCTATTTTTTTTAGGTTAAATTACTGATCTAAAATTGCTTGTTTTTTTATAGGTACCTATTTTTCAACATCGACTATTATTCGTCTCTGCAAGTGACGATTACAGAATTGGTATTCGTTTCACCTCGGGATGAATAAATTATTCGTCTCACCCTGGACGATTACTATTTTGATATTCGCCTCACCCGGGGACGAGTATAGTTCTGTGCATTTTAGAGCAAATCAGAAACATCCGGTTAGGCAGAGAAGAGGTAGGGGTTTTTACAGCTTCTGTCAAATTTTTGTTTTTTGTTTTTGGTTTTCGGTTTTGTATGGCTTAGGGAAAGATTTCTTTTTCGTTTGCCTGTTTCAATTTTTGCAAAATTAAAATGAACCCCACACATCACGTGGTATTTTAAACCAAGGCGTTGGTCGTAAAACCCCAACCCTTGAGCAAGACCAAAGGTGGATTCCATTATCACTTTGGCTTGAGATATTGCATCCATTACCTCGATCACGACTGTTGCTAGACGTAAATCCTGACGAAAGCTGACCGAGTGTAGCTTGGGGTGATTCCTAGCACGCGAGGATAAGTCTTCTATGGTAGGTGTCATAAACAGAGCGATTCCCCTTCCGTACCGCCTATGTTCCACGTATCATCTGCTCTCACGTACCTATAGTCTCCCTCACGTAAGGGCGGGTATATAGAGAGGTTGGTATATCGGTCCGACAATGGTATATTGAAGGGGCGACCATTTTGGGAGTCATAAGAGCCTTCATAATTGCATTTAAACGTTTCACAAAATTTTCAAAAACAAAACAAACAACAAAAACACACTAAACCAGATTTAGGGCACACTATTAATCTTTAAAAGAGATAATCATTGCTTGTGTGTGTATGCTATTTTCTGTTTAGACAAAAAAAATCATAAAAAGAATTTTTGCATCTTTAGGTTAGCATTACCATGGTGAATACTCGTAGCCAAGCCCAATCACGGGCAGAAGCTACAGAAAATGCACCAAGAGAGACAAATCGTCTCCGATATAGCCTTGAAGACTTAGCCATCCCGCCTCGACGATAGGGTACACCAGTTAGTTCACACCATGCAGAACATGGCTCTAGAGGCCCCTCCTTGAGGGGCACTCCAACCCATACAGTCATAGAACATGGTTCTAGAGGCCCCTCCTTGAGGGGCTCTCCAAGTCAGGCCTTCAATAGACGAGACTTTAGAACCCCCTCCCTAAGGGGAACTCATGAGCAACAAGAATCTTTTCAAGAAAATAACCTATATGTACCACCTGGTCTAAGCACGAGGCCTCCTTTGGAAGTTCATTATGGGTGGCCTAGTGATGAAGCATTGTGTACTGCTCTAGAACAACAAAGGGTCCAAAAGGAAGAACCATATGATTTTGTGGTTCCTAATTTACCCTCGATTAATGTCGGACACAGTAGACCATATCCAGAACATCAGGTTCTCCCGACAGGGCAAGACAATTCTGCCCGCACTTTTTATGCATATCATAGAGAGAGTGAGGAGGATCACTACATTCCTCAAGAATAGTATCCAGTGCAGAAATGATGCACGTATGCACCTGCTTTATATCCAGATCGCTCATTGAGACCAGAGTTTCAAGTTAATGCGGCCAACCTCGACAGAGGGAAGCAACATATAGGGGTCTCAGAGCACCATGATCGAAACAGATATGTAGGAGAGACATCTAGGCCTATTAAACAAGAGACGGCAGAACAAAATGACTTGGCATTTGCACAACTAGCCGCCCGCCAAGCACAAATCACGCGGCTTAGGCAAGAACAACAGGAATTAGAACATTTGTGTCGCCTTGATCAAGAGCGCATTCAGCGTCAGACAGCTGAATTGCTTCACAACCATGCGCCTGAGAAGGCCCCAGTCCCTCGTGCACAACAATCTGAGATGTATGTGAGGCACAACCCCTTAGTGCGAGACAGGTCTCCATGACTTCAGCAAGCACTGCCTCCAAGACCTCTTAGACCTGAGCGGGAGGCCATTCCCCGCAACCGTGATGGGCATCCTCCGCGGGCACCCGTCCATGTTTACAGGCCTAGGCCAAACACTCCTCAAGAAGATTATGAGGATTATTACCAAGAAGAAGAGCGGGCTGAAATGCCCTATCAAGGCAGAAGGGATGCTACCCATTTATCCATCCAAAGGCCTCAAGTTCCCCGCAACCCACAGCGGGAACAAACCAAGGAGGAGGAGATTACGTCCTCCGATGCATACAAAGTGTTGTTAGAATGCTTAGAGACTATGGAACTCAAGACTGCTGGGCCCCAAAAGCCTACCTTACGCCAACTCCGTAGTCATCCGGTGCATCCATCAGTGCCGACACCTCCATACCCCGAACATTTCAAGCTGCCCCAGTTGGCACTCTTTAAAGGGGATGAGGATGCTCAAGAGCATGTGACACGATTTTTGAGCCAATGCTTTGGTATACAAGACAATGATGCATTGCTATTGAGAACATTCATAACCACATTCGTAGGATCTGCCTCGGATTGGTTTACCCATCTACCGAAGCATAGCATCTACAACTTGGATCAACTAGTGGACGCGTTCCTAGAACGTTTTGCTTTCAATACAAAGAAAAAGGCGTCACTCAGTGATCTAGCTAGCCTCAAACAGTATGAGGAGGAGTCTATGGTAGCATATGGGAATCGATGGAGGACGGTGCTTTCAAAGTTGTCCTACCTCCCTCCTATGTCCGACCTAACTCAAATGTTCGCAAAGAGCTGTTTGCGATCGATCTCTATGCTATTGCAGCTGCAGCAATACGCCACTTTAGAAGAAGCTCTGGCGCAAGCTAGACGTATCGAAGAGATCAAGATACAGGATGGCAAAATTGCCAAGCCTAAGAAAAAAGAGTGGAACAAGAGCACCAAAATAGGGAATACGCAATAGAAACCCGCCTGGTCAATCAAGTTGCTATTAATGCCCCTACGCCTACCCAAGCAACACAGCCTCCAAAGGCTAATTATCAGGCGGTGCCTCACAATAATTATGAGAAAGATAACAAAAAGCAGGATCAAAATCAGCAGCGTCGCCCTAAGCGACAATTTACACCATACACTGAGTCTAGGGACTCCTTGTTTGACCGTTTGTCAGCGGCAAACTTGATTAATCTGCCAGATATTCCAACAATTGATCCTAATGCGCCAAAGCCTAAGGGCTATAGAGAGGATATTTTCTATAGATTCCATAGAAGGAAAGGGCATGACCTTAATGTCTGTTGGACGTTTAAAGGTTTAGTGCAAGATCTCATTGATAATCACACATTGGTAGTGGATAACCCCATCGCACCCAACAACCAACAAATGGGTGTTTTCAAAGATCCTTTACCCACACATGATGCACAAACAAAACCTCTGCATGTCAATGAAGTGCAACAGAGTTGCCCCATGGAGGGGTATGTTGGGATGATTAGCATTGTGACAAGAAACAAGAGACACCCAGGAGTTGCCCCCATGACAGCCACTAGGGAAGTTCCATCCACGTCACAACATCAACCGAATCCTACACAGTTGCCCCCGCCTAGACCAGTGGCCATGATTCGAACTAGACTTACTCAAAGTCTACGGACCACATCGGCTAGGCTCTCCATTTATGAGCTTATTCAACAATCGGCGCCCCATCGGGAAGCTCTTATGGAGATATTAAAGGCAATTGAATTGCAACCCCACGAAGCGGATTCGTTCAACAATTTTGTGGGGCATGTCAAACAGTGTATTGAACCAGTCATTACCTTCAGGGAAGATGAGCTAAAAATGGTGATTGGAGATGTAGCGGATCCACCCCTGCACGTTATTGCATGGGTCAACGGGACTCCATACAAGCGGGTGTTGGTAGACACTGGTTCGTCCAGTAACATTATTACAACCGTTGCACTGAAACATTTGAAACTGCCAGCCTCTCACATTGCACCTTCCACTTATACCCTTCGAGCATTTAATGATGCGATATGCTCGACAGTTGGCACAATTGTCCTGCCCATACAAGTGGGACAAAAGACCATTCATACGTTGTGCCACATTTTAGAAGGTGAGATGGCTTACAATATCTTGCTTGGGCGGCCTTGGATCCGGGATATGAAGTGTGTCCCTTCAATTGCTCATCAATGTTTGAAGTATACATTTGAAGGACAAGTGCACGTGGTCCCCGTAGATTTGGAACCTTTTAAATATTGCAACTCAGTGCAAATCATGCCGCAATCGACCCTCCCTTCAACGCATGTGGATTTCCAGTTAAATCCATCTAAGAGGGGTCCGACTAAGCAAGAATCTCCATCACCAAATCAATCAAATTCTCAGGCGGGATCATCTTCTTCATCCAGTCCTCCCACAATGATGCCACCTACGGTGGCCACTCCAACGGACAAAGGAAAGAAGCCCCTAGAAGCGGAACCACCTTTAGTCTCCAACATCTCTACAGAAGAGACGCCTAATAGAATGGAAGTTGAGACGCCTAGTTCACCCCACATGGAGTGGACTCAAGGAGAACTCCCATTCGCTTCCCCTCAATCGCCAACGATTACTGTTGAGATGTCTAACACAGGCATGGGGGAGTATATAGTGCGCAATGTTGTTGCAACGCCCACACTTCAATCTATGCAAGACATGGGAAGACCTCGACTCCCCATAGGCTCCGTGGTTCCTTTAGGCTACCCACCTAATCAGACAAACTTTATTTTTGGGGGCCTGGATCATGGCGTTGAACCTTCCCGACAAGAAGAGGAAGATGAAGATCCCTTTGTGGAAGATGTCAACTATCTGGCTAACCCAGACTTCGCATTACGATATCTTAGCCAATGCAATTGGCATGGATACGGGTTAGGCCGGTATGAACAAGGAATGCGTGTTTTGTGCCAACCAAGATACCAAATGCCTTATGACAAGTCAGGAGTAGGGTTTAATCACCCTTTGCCCCTCGACATCTTGGTCGAAAACATGCAAGGCCTAGGGATAGGCAACAAGGATGGGTTGGCATCAGATCCATATGCCAATCCAAATACAACTTATACATTGGGGGATTATTTCCCATTACAAACAAATAACCTTGTTGACCTCAACAACCCTTTCCCTATGGCCGAACAAGGAGAAACCTCATGGACTCACCCACAAGGGGAAGATGGACAAGACCACGAAGGGTCTTCTGAAGATGAGTCGGAGTACGATCATTCGCACGAATATCCAATGAATGACGATCAGGATAGCTTCCTGATGATGTTCCCATTGAATGATCCCAGTGAGCATAGGCTACCTCAACAACAACAAAATCCTTTGGACATAGATGACATGTTTGAACACTTACACATAGGTCCAAGACATAGGAGGCATTTCAACCTGGCGTAGTTATAGCAATTACTGCACCCGCCACTCCAGGCATATCGAGAGCATCTTTCGCTTGGAGACCCTATCAAACCATCAGTGCCTAGGGCAGACCCTATTTGCAGGTCCACGCATAGGGCTGATCCCTTTGTGCCAGTGCCTACAGAGCCAGATCCAAAGCACCAAGAACATCCCGAATGTCAGAGTTGTCACATTTGCGGTAATGGAGATTACAATCATTTCATCAACATGGTCTCCATTGACTTGACCGCCCCCATCCATGATCCAGCCAATCCAACATGATTATTGCATCTAGACATAGAGGCTATTGATTGGGATCACGCTGACACACCACCATCTCCATCAGAGTATTGGCCTTGCGGTGGGATGTTTCATTTCACTCCAGGACAGACTCAGGATGTCTTCCATGTTGAAGAGGAACTTGACGTTCCTAATGATGATCTTAATTCAGCAAACGATATCCATCTGATCCCAATTCCACACCAGTTAGAAGACGGATCCCATATGTCGGTTGAAGCAACGATTGATGTAGACATCGGCACAGATCCAATGAATCCATGGATTCTCAAGGTGGGGGTAAGTCTTTCCCCGAAGAGCGAGCCGATTATGTTGCCCTTCTTAAGGAAAAGAAGGAGGTTTTTGCATGGTCATACAAGGATATGCCGGGACTAGACCCACAACTAGTCACGCACAATTTAACGCTTGATCCGACAATCAAGCCAGTCAAGCAAAAACTATGCAAGATGCATCCAACAGTGGCCTTAATGGTAAAATATGAGTTACAAAAGTTGTTGGATGCCCAGTTTGTCATCTGTGTGGATTATCCGCCATGGTTGTCTAACATGGTTCTTGTCAAGAAGCCCGATGGGAGGATTCGCATATGCACTGATTTTTGAGATCTTAACAAAGCGAGTCCTAAGGATGATTTTCCCTTGTCGAGCATCGACGCGTTGGTAGACGCTACAGCGGGCCACGAAATGCTTTCCCTTATGGATGGTTTCTCAGGATACAATCAGATTCGTATCAATCCTGAGGACCAACTAAAAATGGCATTCACAACGCCTTGGGGGACATTTTGCTATAAGGTCATGCCTTTTGGCCTTAAAAATGTCGGAGCCACCTACCAACGTGCCATGACGTACATCTTTCATGATTACATGCACAAAACTTTGGAAGATTACATGGATGATTTGTTGGCCAAATCTCTTTTGCGCCCAGATCACATCGGTGACTTGAGCAAGGTCCTTGATCGCCTCATTGAGCATAAAGTCAGACTAAACCCCAAGAAGTGCGTCTTTGGCATCACCTCTGGAAAGCTCTTGGGTTTCATAGTCTCCAAACGAGGAATTGAGGTTGATCCAAACAAAGTCAAGGCAATCCTTGAAATGCGTCCCCCAACCACCATCAAGTAGCTCAAGAGTCTGCAGGGAAAGGTTGCATCGATCAAGCGCTTCATAGCGTAGTTATCTGACAAATGCCGACCCATGAATAAATTATTGCATAAGGGGGTCACATTTCATTGGGATGACGAGTGCCGGTCAGCCTTTGACGACATTAAATAGTACTTGGCTTCGTCGCGTATTGGCACCACCTAGACCAGGAGTGTCATTCTATTTATACATCTCAGCCATCGAGGTGGCACTGGGCGCCATGTTGTCCCAAAAAAATGAACTTCACAAAGAATAGGCTACATACTATCTTAGCCGCACCACTGGTCGGTTATGAACTTAACTATGCATATGTTGAAAAGCTCGCTTGGCAGTGGTGTTTGCTACCAAAAAGCTATGCCACTACATGCTTAGTAATAAGACGTATGTTGTGTCTAAGGAGAATCCATTGCGATACATGATGAGTCGTACTTATCATAGTAGCCGCACGGCGAAATGGATCATGTTGTTGACGGAGTTTGACATAGAGTTCATTGGACAGAAATCTATAAAAGGTCAAGTCATCGCCGATCAACTAGCTGAGGCTCCTCTTGAAGATGATCAGCCTCTGACTTTTGAACTACTTGATGATGGGGTCTTCCATGTTTCAGAGTCGCTAGATTCTGATGAGCCTGAGTCACAGGCTGACATAACCCTATTCTTCGATGGTTCTAAATGTGAGCAAGGGGGTGGTGCGGGAATTGTATTCTTCACTCCGCAAGGTGCTCCAATGCCCTTGTCATTTAAATTAGACTTCTCGTGCACCAACAACAATGCGAGAATATGAAGCCTTGCTCATAGGTCTTCAGACAACAATCACCATGAACATTAAACGATTGAACATCTTTGGTGATTCGTTGTTAATTGTCAATCAAGTAAAGGGGATATTCCAATGTAAATGTCCAGTTTTGCGGGCCTATAAAGCCCTTGTGGACAAATTCCTGGCACAACTTGAATGGTATGACATCGAGGCACTCCCTCGATCATCAAATCATTTTGCGGATACTATGGCCTCCTTGGGGTCACTCATCCCGCAAGACCCTTCGGTGAAATGACAACCATTCAGGTTAAAACATTATCGCAATCTACGATGGAGCGTGCAAGCTCTGATCTGACGCCAGGAATCCACATGATCCAGATTGAACCATCTCCGGATAAGTTCTCTCGAATTCGAGATTGTTTGACTCAAGCCAACTGGGGGTCCTTGTTCTCCCCGACCCCTCTTACTAGCAACACCACGTTGTTTTTACAAGTTCTTTCCTGCTCAGCTTTTGTTCGGGATAGACTTCAAGAGGGATTGGCCATTCATACTATCGAGGTTTCGATCAGCAAGATTGGTACACACCCATTCGGGATTACCTCAAGCTAGGTAATCTCCCACTTGGATTGACACAAGCCATGAAAAGATCATTCAAACAGAAAGCGGCAAAGCATGTCTTGTTAGGAGACATTTTGTATCATCAAAATTATGAAGGAATCCTCCTTCGTTGTTTGGACCAACAAGAGTCCGCTTGGGCGATCACCCAAGCTCACGATGGTACATGTGGTGGCCACTTCAGCGGTATGGCCATCGCAAAGCGCATTCTTCGCATGGGTTATTATTGGCCATCTTTAGAGCGAGATTGTTGCGCATATGTGAAGAAGTGCGTGAAGTGTCGGCACCATGCTAATTTGACACACGTACCTTCTCAGGCCTTGCAGCCGATTCAATCGGTTTGGCCTTTTTCACAGTGGGGCTTTGATCTAATTGGAAAGATCTCCCCTGCGTCGTCTGGTCGTCACACGTTTATTTTAATGGCCACAGAGTACTTTACCAAATGGGTGGAAGCAATTCCGCTGACCACTACGACTGGAGCCCGCATTGCGGAGTTTATTTTGCATAACATCATATGTCATTTTGGTATTCCATCCAAGATCCTCTCGGATAATGGGACACCATTCAAGAATAAAGATGTGCGTGCTTTGACCACAAAGTACAAGATTCAGCATAGCTTTTCAACACCCTATTATCCGCAGGCAAATGGGCAAGCGAAGGCGTCAAACAAAATGCTAGTCACCATTCTCAAAAAGATAGTTGTAGACAATCATAAGAGGCACATTCAGATCCCGCTTGCCCTATGGGCTTATCGCACCAGCATTCGAACGCCCACTAGGGCAACTCCATTTTTGCTGGTGTATGGCTCCGAGGCAGTCATGCCTTTTGAGTTGGAAATTCCTTCCCTGCGCATTTCAATGCAAGAGTTCATCGATGATGACACTGCATGGCAGGCCCGGTTAGATCAACTGACGTTGCTCGACGAACGACGCGTTAATGCTCTCGAGCATTTACGTATCTATCAAGAGCGACTTAAGAAAGCATACAACATGAAAGTCCATCTTAGGGAATTTCAGGTTGGTGACTTGGTCTTAAAAGAGAACCAACAGAATTCTAATTTGCCGTCCCATCTACGGGACAAGTTCACGGCAAACTGGTTAGGTCCTTACATCATTGACAGTAAAATAGGACCTGGAACATACCGGCTTGCCTCTCTTGAAGGAATCAAGGAAACAGAACCCTTGAACATCATTCATTTGAGGCCATTCCACATCTAGAGAGCCATAGTCCAACAAAAAGCTCCAAGGATTACCACAATCGCTTGGTCAACCCAAAAGCTCCAAGGATTATCACAATCGCTTGGTCAACCCAAAAGCTCCAAGGATTATCACAATCGCTTGGTCAACCCAAAATGCTCCAAGGATTATCATAATCGCTTGGTCAACCTAAATGCTCCAAGGATTAACTATCGTCAACAAAAGCTCAAGGATTATCATAATGCTTGGTCAACCTAAAAGCTCAAAGGTATCTATAAACCCTTTGGTCAAACCAAAAGCTCCAAGGATTATCATAATCGCTTGGTCATCCCTAAATGCCCCAAAGGTATCTATAAACCCTTTGGTCAAACCAAAAGCTCCAAGCATTACCATAATTGCTTGGTCAACATAAATATTCAAAAATCAACAAAAACAACACAAAAATCAAAATCACAAAAACAATTGCATTTCAATTCCATGCATACTCAAAAAAAAATCAAAATTACAAAAACAATTGCATTTCAATTCCATGCATTCTCATAAAAATCAAAATTACAAAAACAATTGCATTCCAATTCCATGCATTCTCATAAAAATCAAAATACAAAAATATAGGTTGCATTAAGCATTGCATCCATACATTGCATACTTCGATAGGTCATACAAGTCAAAAGCACCATAGACTGTCATTACTTGGCAATTCCATCCTTTCCACATCAGATCCATTTTCATAAACGCATACATCCAGCATATCACCCTTTTATTTTAGCATCGTCAGTTGTCTCCTAATGTATATAGGGTTTTCGTCATTCAGATGTCTTTAAATTTCTAGCCAAAACTGTACATAGTTAAACAAATTTTACACGGGAAAGTTTTACTTGGATCACACCTTGTTACGTAGCATCCCAACACAAATTAACACATATAAAAATTCCTAAGTTGTGTGAACGAAAGATGAAACCTGCACCGTAATCCCGGTTACCATAAGCGAAACGGCTATCTTGCTTATCCCCCTGTGCGAATGACCCTAGGAATGCTGAGAGTTGGCAAAAGGACAAGCATCCTCCCTACCCAATTCCCCATGAATCCCAAGTTCTCAAAAGTTGCAAAAACATCAAAAATTTGCAAAACGTCAAAACATTAAAATTTGACATCCTACAGTGCACACATCAAAAGGCACAAACAATAGTGATTCTCGTCACTCCATATTCAAATCCCTTGCTCAAAAAAAAAAAAAAAAATAAAACAAAAATAAACAGTGATTTTATCACTATAAAGAGCAAGTATCCCAATACAATTGAAGAAAAGAAGGGAGTCGAACTTGAATCCCTGGAACTCTCAGCATTTCGACAGGTCATGAGGCAAGCTTCAGTACCGGTTTGGTTGATAGCCTATTGGTCACTGGTGGTAAACCTCCTGCATGACGATATATCTGTCACATTAACTTGTGTGCAGATCAATGTTTGCATGTGGATGAGCTAGCTTATGGTATCCTAGATAACATCGCAGATTAATCTGACTAAATACAATAAAGGAGTTAGTGGAGCTAATTAGGTGATCCTCAGTACAGGTTCGGTTGAAAGCCCATCTGGCACTGGCGGTATCCTGATGAATAACACATAAACGAACTCAATTGCACACACTGGGATGTGAAATAACTTGGTTAAATTCAAGTCGGATTTAGACCTTGTTCAGAAGTCTTGCGAGATAAATGTATAGTCTTGGCTAGTTAGTTAAAAATATCTGCATCTCAGAAAAGCTTAACTACATTTTCAAACAACCGATACATTTCATTCCATACATCACCATCAAAAAATAGACAAAATACAAAAACAAAGTTTTCACATGCACAAGCATTCCACAAAGTTATCCCATTACTATAGCAAGTCCAATCCAAATCTTGTACAGTCTATGGTGCATCGACAAATCATCAACAATTCATTTCATTCATTCCATATGCATACATCATACAAATTAGAATCATCGCATTCATAATCGCATATGCATACATCAATGTAAAAACATGTACATAAAAATAAAGCATGAAAAATGTATAAACACCAAAAAGAATCATCTGTATATATATATCATAACAAAAATTGCCCGTAGGCTACAATGCACTGGTCCTCGGACCTCGCTCCCATCATCCAAAATCTCAAAAACCCCCAGCCTAGGGCGTCGGCCACCATGATCACGTAGGATCGGTGCGACGAGAACTACCCCCTGTAGTATCAGTCCTCTGAGATCTCTCAGGGCGACTGCTCGCCCCTGCATCATGCCCACTCGCACCTCCCTCATCTCGTCGCCTACGTCGGGATGATGTCGACTGCTCTGTCCCACTATCTCTCGTCCTGTACGATGAGCCACTCGTCGGAGGCTCTGGTATTCGCCCACCAAGGCGGATAATCTCACCCTCCATCTCTATCGATGTCGCCCCCAATCTGCCTCCCTCCACTCTGCCTCCTCACCTATGATAGTACGTGATGGCATCATCAGCTTGTGCTAGCTACACCGTAGGAGATCCCTCTCCCGTGCGCATCCGATATCACCACCCTGTGAGACGTAGCCCCTAGCTCTCCTCGCCCTACTAACTGTGTCCATAGGTGATCCCTCTCCTACGTCATCTCCCCAAGCTCTCCATCCTACCTCTGCAATAACCCCGTCAATCGTGCTACCTCAGCGTGCAACCCCGCCTCTGTATCCTCCCCCCCTCCCTCTGAGGAGCATCCTGCATCTCTGGCTGCTCCTCCTCCCCAAAATCCTCTCCTGCATCTGCCACCTCCACCATATCCACATCAGCAGGAGCTCCCCAACCCTCTCCTGGTGCCTCTGCACCCTCTCCGCCTCCCGCTGCCTCATCTCCTCCCAATGGCCCCTCACCTCGCCACTATCGAAGCGTCCACCACTCCTGGTACTCGGTCGTCACTCCGACGTCATCTACGTCCGAAATGTCCAATACTATATCCGACTCCTCCCCCAATGGCTCGAGGATCGACGCAGCTAAGGTCCTCTCATCACTCCGACGTCGATAGACTACGGGTTCCCCAGGCAACCCCTGGCGTACCCCAAACTATCGTGTCACTCGAAGGTAGTGGAAGTACTCCTGCTCTGTCCCATGTCGCCCAATCACCCATCTCCCCCTTCGGACCCGTCGAAGCCACTCATCAGCCTCTGGCCATGCGGGACAATCCCGATATGGCCTCCATACCACATCTTCGGGAGTCAGTCATGCCAATGCATCTCTGTAATGGTCTACGTCTCCCACAAACCGTCGACTCTGCCCTCGCTCCTCCGATCGATACCATAGAGCACCATACCCAATATCTCTGTCCACCATGTCCGCTCGTGTAGTCCAGGGTAGCCCTCGTGGTCGCTCTACGGCTATATGCTACCATGCCCAGCATTGCAACAAGAAACTACAGCCAATCCCCTTTCGCCTCCGACAGCGGACCTCATACAACTCATCATATAACTATGCCAAAAGCGTCTGGCCCCATCTCATAATCATCGGCTCTATCACCGGACAATCCACTAGCTGCCACACCACCTCCAATAGGTTCCATGGGAACCTCGCTCCTGACGAGTCTGGCAGGAGCATGTTGGAAATGAGGCTCATGAGTAGTGCATGCCTCACTCCCAACATTCCCCTCGCATACCAATATCGTACCAGAATCCCCCCAATCTGACAATCCAACTCCGCCCTCTCCAACGAGGTCATCCCATCCTCATCCTCTCCATGTCCAAAATATCGCGTCAGTACAGCCGTCCTCTGGCCTCGTGGAGTCGTCCGAATGGGAACCCCGTCTATCGAAATCCAGAGAATCCGATACACGTCCTCTAAGGTGACTGTCATCTCCCCTGTCGAAATATGGAAGGTGTTCGTCCGAACATCCCATAGGCCGATCAATGCTGTAATGTATGCCCGATCCGCCACAACTGCATCCAATCGAGCCACATGCTTGAGCCCTAGGGCATCAAGCCAATCCCAGTCCTCAGCTCTCAACGCCTCGCGGGCATTAGAAAAAATCGTCGGCACCCGATGTCGACTCTTCACCACCTGCACATCACAGAAAACAACACACATCAAAAACATGCATCAAATTACCATCACATGTACAAAAATGCATAACTGTACAGTAACATCTTTCATTCACATGTACATCCAAAAAAAAAAAAAAAAAAAATTTGACATGGTTTACCTATGGTTTTACCTAAGTTTACCATTTCAAAAAAAAAAATTCATTCAGTTTTCATCTTACATTTCATCAAAAACAATAAAAATTTGACATGGTTTACCTACGGTTTTACCTAAGTTTACCATTTCAAAACAAAAAATTCATTCAGTTTTCATCTTACATTTCATCAAAAACAATAAAAATTTGACATGGTTTACCTACGGTTTTACCTAAGTTTACCATTTCAAACAAAAAAATTCATTCATTTTTCATTTTTAATTTCATCAAAAAAAAAAAATTTGACATGGTTTACCTACGGTTTTACCTAAGTTTACCATTTCAAAAAAAAAATTCATCCATTTTCATTTTTAATTTCATCAAAAACAAAAAAATTTGACATGGTTTACCTATGGTTTTACCTAAGTTTACCATTTCAAACAAAAAAATTCATCCATTTTCCATTTTTAATTTCATCAAAAAAAAAAAATTTGACATGGTTTACCTACGGTTTTACCTAAGTTTACCATTTCAAAAAAAAAATTCATCCATTTTCCATTTTTAATTTCATAAAAAAACAAAAAATTTGACATGGTTTACCTACGGTTTTACCTAAGTTTACCATTTCAAAAAAAAATTCATCCATTTTTCATTTTTTAATTTCATCAAAAACAAAAAAATTTGACATGGTTTACCTATGGTTTACCTAAGTTTACCATTTCAAAAAAAAATTCATCCATTTTTCATTTTTAATTTCATCAAAAACAAAAAAATTTGACATGGTTTACCTATGGTTTACCTAAGTTTACCATTTCAAAAAAAAATTCATCCATTTTTCATTTTTTAATTTCATAAAAAAAAAAAATTTGACATGGTTTACCTATGGTTTACCTAAGTTTACCATTTCAAAAAAAAATTCATCCATTTTTCATTTTTAATTCCATAAAAATAACACAAAAATTGGGCATGGTTTACTTATGGTTTCGACCTAAGTTTTACCATTCACATAAAAAAAAAAACATTTTTAACCATGGTTACCCTAAGGTGTTACTCTAAGTTTCATTTTGGGTTTATCCTACGGTTTTCCATCTAAGTTTCCATCGGTTTGCATCCATGTTTCATTTGGTTTCATTCATTCACCTTTTAATTTAATTAATTAGGGTTTCATGTTTTAAACAAACGAAAAACACATAAAAACACATTTGCATTTTTCAAATTCAAACTCGAGGAGATAGTGCACTTACTGGTCTCGCCTCGGCTCCGCCGCTCGATGACCCGGTCTGTGCACTCATGGTGGCTGGAAAATCTAGCAGCGCTTCGCGTCAGAAAATCTACCTCCTCCTCCCCAGAGCTCCAAATCGCAATCGCTGAACAGTGCAAATGAGCCAAATCCGTCATTTTCGCATATTTATACTTTTTGTCAGCTGGTAATCGTCCCTGACCGGGACGAGCGCTTTTCGGCGCGCTCGTCCCACCCCAGGACGAGTACCATCGTGGCGCACTCGTCTCACCCCAGGACGAGTACCATCATGGCATTCGTCCCCCGGGACGAATAAAAAAAAAAAAAATAAAAAAATAAAAATGACAAATGCCAACAAAACCACTAAAAATTGCCGGACAAAAGTGCTCTTGCACTTAACCTCTTGGCATAAGAAAACTGATGTCGGGGTCTACCTTGTCGTTATCCTACTCCCTAAGAAGGCTACCATAGCCGGACCGCTCCACGGGAAGACGGATTTTCGCCAATGTTAACCCCAAATGGCATCCCAAAATGGGTTCACACCCACCAAAAATAGGTCAAAACAATCGAGAAACTGCTCGAGCATGCTTACGGATAACATCTGAAGGCACCCTCACTTAAGTCATCTTGGGTCAAGCGACTCGTCGCTTTTCTCATGTCGGTCATTCCCTCATCGATTCGTCGCTTGAGGGGGTAGTCACACTTAGTTGCCAATCAACACCAATATACCCAGTCTTGGAAATGACACGCATTCAAAGGATCATTGCAAAAGACAATCGCGCCCCTGCTGGGGCAGCAAACAAGCAATTATCACAAACTGATCATATACTTGGCATTCGTGAATCATGAACTCAAGGTTCCCACAGACAAAAGGTTGCGCCCTTTGCCTATTCATGACTGATCAATGTCTAAGTTCAAGTAATACCTCACCGAACCAGGTTAATGCTTGATTTAAGTTCCTTAGCTCGTCAGAAGCAAGGATTCAAGAATGCGTGCCCTTTCCATACTTGGGGCATCAAGAGTTGGTTAGGTTATTGAGAAACCCTAATCATTAGTGCTTTGGTTATATATTTTTGCTCAGCACTGCACCATGTGCAGCGCTTTCCAAAAAGGGGCATCTGTAGACACCAAAATAGCACCAATCCGATTATGTGACAACAAGCACTGATCGCACTAACACACATAGCCCCCAGGGCAGCCCCAGAGGTTAAACAGTGGTTCTAACCACTCACACAACAGTTTTGCAAGTCAGAGATCAATTTGGCACCTTTTAGACACTTTATTGCTTATTCGTCCCACCCAGGGACGAGTGCGGATTTGTACTCGTCCTACCCAGGGACGAGTGCGGATTGATACTCGTCTCACCCAGAGACGATTACTAGCGCTCGCTTCGGGGTGGGACGAATGCCAGGTTTGACCGACAAAAAGTCAGATCTCGGCATGTGACAACTCAGAACTGCCACTTAGCTTTTCCTGCATGACATAGGAGTGCGAGTGAGTTCTTTTGACAACTCATATCTGCCAATTGACTTTCCCTTCTTTGCATGGGAATGAGAGTGAGCTTTTTAAGACAACTCAGATTTGCCACTTAGCTATCCCTTCATTGCATGGGAGTGCAAGTGAGCTTTTCTAAAACATACAAAGACATGCACGAGAGGCGGTTAAGAAGCCCTTGATCAAGAAGAAGTCTTCTCTTCACACAAAAAGCATTCATGCAAAGAAACACTTTTGCATGTTAATTCAAAGAGACCCCTTGGGTCTATAAAATGGTGAGTTTCCTCACCCAAAAGATATACCAGAGAAGGAGCATTTTGAGCGACGAAGTGCTTGCTAATTCACTTACTTGCGATTTGTGTTTTCAACATCCATAATCTCTTAATCGAAAGAGAGGTTATTGGGTGACTTTTGAAGGCACGAATCAAGAACCAACACCGATTTTTCTGACCACAATATCCTACCAATTTGCCGACAACACATCACATCAGGTTTCGGACCCATCCTAAGCAGATTGGTGTCGAAGCAAAGTTTCACCCGCGGGTGGTTTGCCTTCGGGCACCCCCCCACTGTGACTATTTCTTTTGTAGTATTTAGCTAGTTTCATGTTTATGCTTTTGTCAAGTTTTCAGTTTATTTAGATTCATTTTAACCATCGTTAGATTCATCTTTTATTTTTCATACACAGGTGCTACTGATTCTTTGTTTGTTTCTTTGAACGCAGATTTGCAGCATTGGAGGAGCAACGAGGAATCTACCTTTACCAACGCAAGCGGCGACAACGTTTTGGTTCGCCCATCTTATATGTGGGCACGCGGAAGAAGGAATTCTGAAACAAGTTGTAAAAGACCAACATTTAACGCTCCTATCCCCTAAAAAGGAAGGAGACGCATTGTAACACAAATTTGAAAAGCATATCAATAAAAGGGCCGATTTTTATATTGCTTTAATATCTTGTGTTCATGTTCTTTCTTTTTACGCATTTTTCAATAACATAGGGTTTAAGCGTTATTTTAGTTTCATTTACATTGCATTTTTAGTTTATCCTTTTTGTTTCCGAAATCTCGTGTTTTCAACTACCCACAAACAAATGGATAAGCTAAGGCAACCAATAAGACATTGATCGATATTTTAAAGAAATTAGTCAAAGAAAATCATCAATATTGGCATACTCAAATTCCTAAGGAATTATGGTCTTATCAAATGAGCATTTGCATGCCTACCAAGGCAACACCATTATCATTGGTCTATGGTGTTGAAGCAATCATGCCTCTTTAGCTAGAGATTCCCTCACTACACATTTCATTGTAGGAATTCATAGATAATGATACCTCTAGACAAGCACATCTTGACCAACTAATGCTCCTCGATGAAATGTAAATCAATACCTTAGAGCCATTACAAGTATATCAAGATCATCTAAATAATACTTACAATGCCAAAGTTCATCTACATGAATTCCAAGTAGGAGATCTCATCCTTAAATAAAATCAGCAAAACACCAATGCATTTTCACATCTTTGTGATAAATTCATGACTAATTGGTTAGGTCCATACATTTTCAAATAAAAATTCGGTCAAGGAACATATAGGCTTGTGAGTCTAGAGGGAATATAAGAGCTCAAACCATTAAACATCATCCACTTGAGAGCGTTCTATGCTTAATGTGATTTATATATACATATATACATGGATAAAAATAACATAAAAGCACTATGTATTCATACTTCATTCCATACATCTATTTTGCATAACCACATTCATGCCATTTCAGTGAATTTCATCCACCATGTTAATGGTCATTTGCTTAGTTTGGAGAATTGTTAAGTCTCGTTTCCTTAATCATGGGAACCTTAGATTTTACATTAGTCCCATTTCACCATTTCATAATTTATGTTACCATTTGCAATAAATTTTGCTACCCCTAGGTATTTTTGGTCACTCAAACACTCCTAGTGTTCCAAGAAACCTCCATTACATGTAAAGTTTCCTCTAGAACCAAAGCACATTATCACTAAAAAATCTTGAGTTTTGGGAATTTGACTCTAATATTCTTGAACCGAACACATATAACACTTATTAATAACATCTTGTATTATAGAGGGATGACACCATGATTGGGATGAACTTTGAAGTAAAAAGTCCTTCTTTCTTGTCCCATTATGCACATAGTCCACAAATAGTGGTTTTCATCACTTACAATATTTTCAAATAAAAGAGTGAGTAGTAAGGATAGGGTAAAATTCTCATCACACCTTGGTTGAGAATCCAATTCCCCAAAGATTTAACTCTTTTACACACCATAAAATGTATCCCCAAGTATTAAGGATATAATTACACTTCCATCTAGATGGTTATGTAGTTTGATTCCCCAAAGCTTAAAGATAATTTCCTATTGGACTATGGAGTTAACCTCCACAAGGACGATAGATGCCTCATTGGTAGTGGAGTATGCTCATGCATGGTGATACATCTCTTTTAAAGAGACCTCTAACCACACATAAAGACAAACTAGCTTGTTGATATTCTCTATGATAAGGTTAATATCACTTTAATCAAGATGGATAAAGGAGTTCACTTGCACATGCATTGGTTCTTGATTAGTCTAAGTCATTACCATGATCATGATTGGTAAATGAACATTCACTACACACAAAAATGGTCTTTGAGAAATTTGATAGAACTTAATAAGTTTTTTCAAAATCACTAGGATGTTTGAGTCTTTGAAAAACAAATTCTAGATCCATTATCCACAAGCCAAAACCATATTATACCATAGTCACATAATTACATGAGTCTTTCACTTCATATCCCACCATTAGATGTTGGTGTCCTTGATTAAGCACCAAACATAAAAAATTTTAAGCAAAATATAAACTACTACAAATGATAATTACAACATTAGTTCACTTACATTATTATACATTATCATTGCATTGTCATCCATCACATCATATACACATGCATTCACACAAAAATAATATACAAAATAAAATACATGTAGATATATCACATTTACAAAACATGCTTGAATGTTGTATACAAAAAAGCACTAAGGCTCATATACAAAAATGAGAGGCCCCTAGCTAGCACCCCAAGGTATACCCCTATGATCCTGAGGGATCAGGAACCCAAGGAACCCTAGAGCGAGATTTACTATTCCTAGAGTCACTACGCCTAACTGATCCTGATATAGAGGAGGAAGGTTGCACTGGCCATATAATACCATAGTGTACAAGGCAATCCTAAAACTCTTGAATGTAGCTATTACGACCAAAGGCAAGATAGGTTCTATCTTTTACAAGCATACCTCAATGCCAACTCTACATGAAGCCTAGCCACTGCATCAATATTATTACCTCCACTTGCAGTAGCTTGCATCTCTAAGTCCCTCTACAACCAAGAAATCTTGGCATCTTAATCCATCACCATCACATCTTGCTCTGTCAACATCCATAGGAGTTGATCATAATCCTTAGCTAAGCTATCCCACTCAGCCTAGAGCACAACTCACTCCTTGATTTGAAAAAGTGGTCTCTCTAGAACCTCCTCCATATCTCCTTCATCCTTGCCATCACATCCAATATTAGGAGGTTGATCTGCCATATCCCTTGCTTGCTTTACCTCATTGTAGGATTAATGATGTATCTATCATTGGGGAGCCTCCTTTATATTGACTACCACATTCCCATCATCACCTCTACCCTCATACACCACCTAACTCGGTTCCCATGGATACTATGATGTAAATAAAAATTTGCACTCTACTATGGTCCTAATATCATCTACATCTAGGAGGTTCATCTCCTCATTGTCCTCATAATCCATATACCATGCCTTAGCACAAGGTAGGCTTAGCTCATTGGCTCTACAATTGTACAACACTAGAGAATTAGGAATCCCCTACCATAACCTAAACTATTACATTACCTAAAATAATTGGATCAGATCCATATTGTTACCATGTTTACCAACTACCCATCTGTCTTGCTTGATCCACCATAGTTTCTCTTCATTAGTAGGCCACCTAGAATCTTGCCATGGTTTCCAATACACCTGATCATATATCAATCCCTACTCTATATCTTTGCGCTCTTGGTCACTACACCTAGGATGACTCACTTGTATCTCCTCAATCGCCTACCACCTCAACACATAGGTCTGAGCCATATTCCACTCATATGATAGGCCTATAATATGAGCTATGTTGAAATGCTTCCAACCCTATATTTGAATCAACACACTACAACCCAATCCTTACATACCTGCCTCTTTACCTCATACAACTCCATGTATACCTGATATAGCAAAGTAGACACCCAAGCATATACCTGAGGCTTATCAATCATATCAAACACCAATTGAATCATGTTCTATGGGAACCATAATTCAGTGTTGTTGGGCACCAACACATTGAATAACAAGAACATGACCAAGGTTGGTAGACCTCTAACCACTCATGTGAGTACAACTCCAAGTATCTAGTGCCACCACCACTAATCTTCACTCCCCTCCACTCATCCTCAAGAATATAACTAAGATCATACCCCTTGTCATGTCCAAATTAGATAGGCAATCCCTCCATAGGTACCTAGAAGATGTGGTACACATCCTCTAGTGTCACTATCATCTCCCCTATCAGGAGTTGGAAGGTCACCCTATCTGGATCCCACCACTCTATTAAGGTAAAGAGGTACACCTCATCGGCCCTCACCATCTCAATATGTGCACACCCATATAATTCTACCTACTCTAGCCACTCCTAGTCGTTCCTTCGTAGTGCATTTTTCACCCCCAATAGTATAGGTAAAAATTGATGTCAAGCCTCGAACATCCTCAATTATAGAAAAAAACAAAATCAAATGTACATTATGATATCATTCATTTTACAAAAAAATCATCTCCTAGCTTTTATTCATAAAAAAATACAAACAACATTGCACTAATGAACAAGAAGGTCAAGTACTTACCTCTGTCACATACACATCAACACCAAATGCTATATTTGCTCCCCACATCGTCATTTCCAAGTACTTTCACTCTCCTTTGCTCAAATGTCACTTCTTAAACTCTCAAACACAAGGATGAAATGGAATTTTACCCCTAGACCCCTTTTATAGTTGATTTGGCACATCCAAATGCCCTAGGGCATTTGAAAAGCACCCTAAAATGCTACTCCATACTTGCAGAATGATAGATACCATCCTACATCTACAAAGATATAAATGTGGGCTGATGTTTGCTTTCAAAATACTACAAAAGGTTCAAAGGACTTAAAAACATGGTAAAACTCCACAAGATCACCACAAAATTTATCCAAGCATCAATTACATTATTACAGTACATTTTGTGATAGCATGGATTGATTTGGGTGTCTAATTTTTGAATGTGACCAAGAATCACACAAATACACAAAACTACCATATTCACTCATCAATACACTTTCATCATTATTTTACAAAACCACTTCAAAAAATCCCAAAATGATTCCAAATTTCACAAAACTGCCATATTCACTCATCAATACACTTGCATAATTATTTCACATCATTAAATCCATTTACATTATCAAGTTAACCTCATATCGAGTGGTTTACACTATTTCCTTGGTGGTTGTAGTGATTGGTTATCCATGCAATTCAGTAGGATGGGTAGATCACCATAAGGATGCTTGTTCAAAATCATCATCCTATGTCATATTTGACATCAAATCAAGATGGTCAATCCATTTGTGAATGCGATCGTGTTCATAAATTTTTTATCAAAGCCATCATTAGCTCTTTCCATGAGTGAAATGTGAAAATCTCTTACAAATTCCATTTGCATTATAAGTGTAGACACCTAAAAGTTGCACATAGCTACTTCTACGTACTTGTAGATCCTTTTGGACACTTGTAGGTTTACATAGGCAATCCTAGATACCCCTAGGCTATCGTAGACCAACGTAGACTATTTTAGATCCTCATAGACATACGTAGACTACTGTAGATATGCATAGACATGCGTAGACTATCGTAGACATGTGTAGACTAGCGTAGATCACTCTAGATTATCGTAGCATTGCATAGACTTCCACACACCACTTCACTAGTTTTTAGGTCCAAAACCCTAATAAACTACCTAAATCACATCATGAACACCTTCCATGCATTGGAAAACCATCCATCAGCCTCCTAAGGTGATACAAGACTTCTTCATGCTTAATTGAGGCCCCCACGGGGCTATTAATTGGCAAAAGTATTAATTGAGTCAATTGTTAAATCTAATTTTAAAGTGACTTCACTTAAGTGCACTTTTAGGGCTAAAAAGGTTAATTAGGTCCTTAAACCCTAATTAGTCCTAATTATTCCCTCCCACATGTGTGTGCACTAGGTTAGTTAGGATATTTCTTAGGAAACCCTAACCTAACCCCAAATCTAACCTAGAGTTGACTAATCCTAGTTAACCCTAATCTCTCCTCACACATGTGTGAGGATGAGATATTTCCTAAGGGAATGTGAGGATGCCACCTCACAAACCCTAACCTAACCTCCATGGGACTTCACCCTAGGGTCTAGTTCTCCTAACTACCCCCCTACACCTTGGGTTTTCTTATAAATAGTGGGCCCAAACCCTCATTCTAGCTCTCTCTCCATTTATGTCCAAAGCACAAAAACTCTACCAAAATGCGTACAAAAGCACAAAAATAGCAACCTGAACCTGCACATTAGTAGTACAACACCTAAGGAGCCTTTCCACCCAAGGATTTTTGGAGAATCAGACTCACAGCTGAATTCACCCCCCGACCTATGAATCCGGCACCAGTTCACCCCTCGGCCTACGAGTTGGATCTACAGGGCCCAAATCACCCCAAATCTTGGAGGTAAGCTTCATTTGGTGTTTTTATGAGGTTTTGCATCATTTATTTCAGTTTTTATCATGTTTTATGAGTCGATTTGTCTTTCTTACTATGGGGCCTGACTGAGGCAAGCCCCCAAACCTACTAACACCCTTTTGTAGGCCTAGCACAGGAGCAAGGAGGGAAACAACAACAAATACAAACCCATGGTGGCACACGCTATACACGAAGCCCATATACACTGAGGAACCCAAGAGAAGGCATCAGGCCTATTGTATATTCATGAAAAGAAAGAAAAGGGGAATTCCCCCATTTGTAACACATAAGCAATCTTATCATGAATAAAATACATATTTCTGAATGACTTGTGTTTATAACTTGTTATTAGATCAAATGCTCTCTTTTGCCCATTTCATTTTGGCACGCCCGGTGGGACCCCCACAATGGATTGTGCTAGAGTAGTTTATAATGAATCTAACATAATCCACTATTTTTATGTTTTGTAGGTACAAAATCTGAGTGATACAGAGACTATTAAAGCCCTAGGAACCCCCTCAAACCATCAAAATAGGGATTTTAGGCCTCTAAATTTGATTCACCCCTCGACCTATGAATTCAGATTTAGTTCACCCCTCGACCTGTGAATTGACCCTACAAGCCTCAAAAGCCCCCAAAATTGTAGGGGTGAGTAGTAGAAGAGCTAACCAGACCATCTGTAGCATCAGAGTCTAGGTATTCCACAAATTTATTTTTATTTTGTAATTTATGGGTGCAAAATAATTTACTAATTAAAGCGTCAATATAGTTGGTAAATTTCACTTTTCTTGCATACCCATCATGTTAGGAAATTCACTTTAGTTGCAAAAACCTGCACAAAACCAACAAGTCTGATTTTGTAAAATTTTTGTAAATTTTAGTTTCTTTGCCTAAGTCACATGTAGCATAAGCTTTCCATTGCTTCTTCGCTCCATAGCATACATTTCCATTACAAAAATATTTTAGATCCTTAATTCTAAAGTCCAGATTTAGGATTAAGATTTCGTAAGTGCTCCTTGCACACTTTTCTTAAAGAAATGTTAGATTTCATTCTTTTGTACAAAAGCCAAAGGTAAATCTATTCCATGCTTTTGAAAATCAGGGTTCCTAAATCCCCTCTTCTTTATTCCTTCAAAGCAAATTGTTAATTTCTTATTGTACATATAAATCTCAGATTTCTCTTATTTATATTGCATTAGGGTTTTTCACATTTGTCTCTCAAACCCTTCGGGTAAAGCACTCTTGTTGCATTTCTTTGTACATGTTTAATGTAATATTGACTATTTATCCTTATATAAATCCATGTTACATCTTTTCCATGTGCTAGAATCTAGGGTTCCATAAACCCCTACTCACACACCTCTCACATTACTTGTTTGTATGTGTTACAAAATAGGGTCAATTTATTTTCCTAAAAGCATCTAGGATTAGATTATTGTTTACAAAATGCTTTTTATTCTAGTCTTTTGCTTTCAAAAAATGCATCTAGGGCTAGAATTTAATTTGAAAAGGCAATTAGTTAGATTTCCTATTTTACATAACATCGTTAGCAAAATGTAAACCCACACACACACATGGTATTTTAAACAAGTGGTGAGATTGGACTTCATCCCCAATCCATTGCTCGAGATTGGTGTGGCAGGAGTTGTACCCTCCACCATCTCACCTCCCTAGACACCTAGTATCCCCACAAGAGTGGTTTTCTGGATCTCATCACTCGAAAAACCCCCACTTTTGAGACTGGGCTTCTGGATTTCATCACCAAAAGTTACCTTCGAAGTGGGATAGGATTAGATGCCTTCGTCCACAAGGCTAACATAATTTGTGGACACGGTAACTATCATTATTGACTAAGCCCACTCGAGGGTGAAGCGAAAGCATGGGTATGCCGGTAGTAGGTCTCAGATAGTGCCACCTCTTCTCGTGAGAGGATATAGTGAACTCACTTCAGCATAGTGGGTTCCCCCCTTTTAGGATATCATTTTATTATGCCTTCCATACATGTCACCTTTCGCACGTTGCGATATTGTTCTATTCTGTGCATCTTTGGGTGTTGTAGGAGGTTCCATACCGACGACATTCCTGATATTCTAGATTATTCACTCCACTACCCGTGATACTACCTAGGAGATATCAACATCAAAATACACATAAATGAACAAAATACTTTTCTTTTTAGCATTTAGAACTGATTCTAGTTTACCATTGTTTGCATGATCACAAACTGGTTTCAACACATTACACCACTTGACACTCTATATTTTTGGCTACACACAACACATCATTGTTTACTTATCTATTAGATACAGTTGAGTCCACACCATACAGGGTTATTCCTAAACCCCTTCACATAGCACACTTAGAACTACAGATTCTAATTCCTACATAGTTCTAAACCTTCATGACATGACACACACTACCATGCCTATTGTCACCCATAGTAGAGCACATGAGCAAGCACACCTTATAGAGGAGGCACCTACCACCTCTTCTAGTCAGTCCCCTCCTACTCCTTCGATCATGAAGGGGAAGGCCATACACACACCTGATTTACTCACAGGGTCTGATCTACAGTATACACACACGATGCCTCAGGATGAGATGTCCACTTTGAGTGAAGCCCTCGCTACTTCACTTGTAGAATATTATCCACTTCTTTCATCCCCATACTCACCTAATCCACCTACCACATTCTACGACCACGTGATCTACATGATGCCAGGACAACCTCATCCATTCTTTACCATAGATGAGGAGGTCACACCTACTTCCCCTACCTTTGCACACCCCTTTTTCTAGAGTCTATCTCAATCCCTTTTTGAGAATGACTCCTCCCTCTTGAACCACACTCGCCCAGAGGTCACATCATTCACCCCTATGGTGGGAATGATTTTTGACCCTTCCTCTTCTACCACAGGTACCCAGAGGCCATCATTCCAAATCGTGCAACAACAACCTCCTCTACAGGAACAACAAATGCCTCCTCAAACATCACACCCATACTCTTCTCAAGAGTCCCAACCATCATCATCTCAACAACCATTTTTCACAATGTTTGAGGACTTATCACAAAAACCTCTCCAAACCCAAACCACCCAATGTCAACAATGACAACCAACAACCCAAATTCATTCGAGAGTGGACACAAGCACCACCTCCTCTTCCCAAGCTCCTACTTTGGAAGCTTACCCTTATTTTTCCATTGCATTCCCACCTATATCTCAGGTGCCTAGAGTGTACAATGCCCAATCCTTTACTATACCCTCACCCTCATTGACCTTTAGGATACCTCCTCCTCCTCCTTTCCAAGCACCTACCACTAATCTTCCTCCTACCTATGGATCAAGACCCATAGCTTATACCCCTACTTCTCTAGGCTACTCCACATAGTTTAGCTTTGCCACCACCCATCCTTTAGGATAGAGATAGGTCCCAGCCTTTGACACCTTACCTCGACCATCCCTAGCACTAGTAGCATTGATACCCCCACTCTCACCTATCAGGGCTACATTTTTCACACCTCCTCCTTTGTGGTCATCACCTCCTATGGCCCAACCATTGTAGTAGGCTCCTACCCAGTAGGAACCCCTACCACAAAAACACACATCCCAATCACAATATTACTACCCCCAACAAACATCTGTTCCATAGCCTAGTATCCCACTAGCCCCTACATCATATGCCACTCAATACCCATCATACCAAGACCAGCTGGAACAATTCCCTCCATAGTATGAGGAAGAACAACAACAACCTCACTATCCACCACACTCTCAGGCTCAATCAACCCTAGCTCAACCCTCCATGGCCTTAACACCTAAGATTCAACTCTTATGAGATGAAGTCAAGATGTTAAACTTGTGCACAACCAGCTACGGGCCACAAAAACCATCCTACGATGAACTCTGCAATGAGCCAGTTCATCCATCCATCCCCATTCCACCTTATCCCTACCGCTTTGAGATCCCAAATTTTGATAAGTATAAAGGTAAGGAAGATCCCAGAGAGCATGTCAGTAATTACCGCTCAGCTTGCTACCAACTTCATAGTAGCAATCCCCTTATGTTGTGTACCTTCTCCCTCTCCCTTGTAGGACAAGCCTTATATTGGTATAACATGCTACCATGACATAGCCTTTATACCTTTGAGCAATTAGCAAACACCTTTTTAGAACACTTCTCAATCAATATAAAAAATAAGACTACCTTCTTAGATGTCTATGCCCTACGATAGGTTGATGATGAACCTATCACCGAGTTTGTGTCTAGATGGAGAGCGATCATCCATGACCTCGCCCATAGCCTCCCTACCATGGAGCTAGTGACACTCTTTTCCAAGAGTTGCCACAAACACATTTCTACCTCCCTATAGCTCCACCAAAGCTACACCTTCGAGGAAGCCATTTCACAGGCAAAGGTTATCGAAGACATCAAAGTCCAATATGGTAAAATTAAGTTAAGATCAAAGCCTAACTATAGTTCAAACTTTCATTTTAATAGAAACACACCCAACCAACCCTATCCTTGGCCTCCACAAGCCAACCAAGTGGCAGCTTCTACCCTAGCACCCGCACCAAGTCCACCACCTTACGTTCCACAACAACAAGTATTCCAAACCAATGCACCTTCCCCACCTAGGCCTCAGTAGTCTCATGGCATGCATCCACAGGTTCCACAATGTAACCTTACACCACTTTTTGAACCCTTACCAACCCTATTCCATAGGTTACATGAGGGTGGCCATCTCCTTCTACCCGAGATTTGACCATTATATCCAAACATACCTAAGCCTCATGGATACAATGAGCAAGCCTATTATCCGTACCATAGACATCATGGCCATGACATCGAGTCATGTCACTCTTTTCATGCTCAAGTGCAGGACCTAATTGATAGGGGTACCATTCAGGTATCGAACCCTTTGGCCCCATAAAACCAAAACCTAGGGATCTTCCAGAATCCTCTACCTGACCATAGAGGAACCAATCCCCAAAGACCTCCAACAAATCCTCTAGGACCACCTCACCAAGTGAATAGTGTCCAATGTGATCCTCCATCGCATGGTGTGGTAGGCATGATAAATATTACCATGCAAAACCAATGATACCCATTACATTAGACGACACCTATTGTCTCCCCGCCGGTCCAATTCACATCACCATAGGTCTCCCAGACTCCTAGCACCATACCACCTCCACCCCAAAATGTGATCACGATCCATGGTAGCCTCACCCATAAATTACGTAATGCCCCTACATGATTATCCATTTTTGACCTCTTACAACAATCTCAACCCCATCGTGAGGCATTGAATGATATTTTACATTCTATAGATTTAGAAACACATGATACAAATGCATTTGTAAACTTTATAGGGAACATCCCATGATACCTCCAACCATCCATTAGTTTCCATGACCATGAGATAACAAAACTTGTAGGAGAAGGAGCGGATCCTCCTCTCCATATACAAGCCACTATCAATGACATCACCTACAAGTGGGTCCTTGTTGATACGAGCTCATCCATTAGTATCATATCTACAGTAGCTCTACACCATTTACATATTCTACCAGCCCACTTTGCCATGCCTTCGCTTGACCTACGCATGTATTTGATGGCTCTATGAGACCTACGGTAGGATCCATAGTCCTACCCATCCGAGTAGGTGTTCATACTATTTCCATCCTCTTCCATATAATCCAAGGGGATATGTAGTACAACATCCTCCTTGGTCACCCATGGATCAGGGATATGCAATGTGTCCCTTCCACGCTACACCATTGCCTCAAGTACATCCATAATGGACTTATCCATTGCATCCCTGCTGATGGGGATCCCTTTAAATTTTGCAACATTGTAGATCTTCCACCTGCGCCTTCCTTCTCGTCCATGCAATTATTCCATGTTTCTTCCCATCAATCAGTTGGAGCATCAACATCCTCCCCTACATCCACCTCGTTACCCCAATCCTCATCAAGGACACATGCTTCAGTGTTAGCACCATTAGCACCATCATCTATAGTGCCTAACCCCACTACCATACCATTCTCACCTCCCATCTTATGGCCACCATGACCGTCCCAACCTTCATCCTCTACAAACTCACCTTCGGTGCCACAACCACCATCACCACCCACATCGTGCCCTATCGCTCCACCTCAATCATCCTCCCCTATAGAAGCACCTATCCTCCCTACACCATGCACACCTCCCCTTCCTTTTCATCCATGGCCTAGGTCATTCACTTCCCCACATAGTCCAGTACCAACACCTCCCCTCCTTCACAATTCCCATAGGCCAATCATCCTATACCAGCTACCACAGTCGAATGCCATGAGTAGGAGCAATGAGCATCTCGCTTAGATGACCAACTGCTACACCCTTCCACTACTACCATTAGAGAATCTCAGATTTCCCCTTCATCATCTGATTCAGATTCACCACCTCATTCACCAGAACATGCGACACCACGCATATCTATTTTTATGACAAAATCAGGTCCAGGGGATTACAATGTGCATGATGCCCACGTACATCCACCTGTCATCTAGTCCACATGAGACTTTGGCCACCCCTCAGCCTTGGTGTTGACTATTGGAACCATCATACAACTAGGATCCCCTAATAATCATACCAACTTTGTCTACACCAGAGTTGATTCCTCACTCCCACCTGTAGTACCTCCACCACCACAATCTAGATTTTATGGTACAATTGATCACCTGGCTAATCCCTATTTTTCCTTATGCTACCTTCGACATTTCCATTGGCGTGGGTTTGGACTAGGCCACTATGAGCAAGGGTTGCGTACACCCATTAACCCTCATGTCCAATCACCTACCAATAAATCTAGCTTAGGTTATCGCCCAACCACCATCCATACATTAGAGGATGAACTTCAGGATATTTCCCTGCATCCTTCTCCTCTTCCAATACACACTTTAGAAGAATACATTGACATGGACATCCTAGAAGACACTCCATCACCTCAATCTACCATCACAGTTCCATGTGATTTCTTCAATATCCCTATTTTGACAACACATCTTCATGTTGTGTTGATGAATTGATAAGCCAATTCCTTGTGGCCCTATCCTTGAACTGCTCATTCCCTCAAGCAGGACGTGACATCCCCACCACCATAATAAACATATTCAACCTCGTTCTCACCTATACATTGGAAACTTCAATGAGTTGCCACTCGACCACATTCTCCACCAGTCATCCTGCACCCTCCTTTAAGCCTTTTAGGATGCTCATAGGTTGTTGAGTCATCATCACTAGACTCTTCACCACCCACATCCCCCATAACATTAGTTAATATGGTCAAGGTGGATCTTTTCTCTCCACTATGATACACACACCAGCCAACATGAGATGATACACCAAACCCCAACTTCATCGATCTCGCACACATCTCACCCATACTAGCACCCCGAGATTTCCTACTCTCACCACACATCTTGCATGCTATGAACGCCCCTTCATCATCTACACCACCTCACATACCGTAGGTGCATCACACGGACATTTACCTAGATGATGAATACAAATTTATCGAGGCCACCGATGACCTCCATATTATTCCAATTCTAGAATAATTGCATGATGGTTCCCACATGCTTATTGAGGAAACCATTAATGTTGATATAGGTGATGATCCCGAAACCCCTCACATAGTTAAATTAGCTACCAACCTCTCACTTGAGGAGTGCATTTTATTCACAAATTTCCTTCACAAGTATATTCGAGTCTTCGCATGGTCATACAAGGATATGCCAGGACTCGATCCCACCCTAGTAGTTCACAACCTCACACTCGATCAAAATGCCAAACCAGTAAGGCAAAAGTTATGATGCATGCACCCAATGGTTGCATTACTAGTAAAAATTGAGCTCCAAAAGCTCTTAGATGTAGACTTCATAGTACCCATAGACTATCCTGAATGGGTCTCTAACATGGTCCCCATACCTAAGCCATCCGACAAAGTTCGCGTCTGCACAGACTTTCGTGACTTAAACAAAGCTTGTCCTAAAGATAACTTCCCCCTACCTAACATTGACTCACTCATCGATTCTATTATGGGCCATGAGATGATATCCCTCATGGATGGATTCTCAGGTTATAACCAAATCAGGATCAACCCTACCGATCAACACAAGACATCATTTACAACCCCTTGGGGGACATTCTATTACAAGGTCATGCCATTTGGCCTTAAAAACATTAGGGCAACCTACCAACATGCAATGACCTACATATTCCATGATTACATGCACAAAACCATGGAATATTATGTAGATGACCTCATTGCTAAATCCAAGAAATGCTCAGAACACCTTGAAGATCTCCGTCGGATCTTTGACCACTTGTTAGAACATAACGTCCACCTTAACCCAAAGAAGTGTGTCTTTGGTGTTACTTCAGGCAAAATTTTAGGATTCATTGTCTCCCAATGAGGCATTGAAGTTAATCCTAGTAAAGTAAAAGCCATCATCGAGATGCCCCCACCCACTACCCTGAAACAATTGTGCAACCTCCAGGGCAAAATCACTTCTATCCATCGATTCATAGCACAACTATCAGACAAGTGCAAACCATTCAACCACCTATTACAAAAGGGAGTAAATTTCAAATGGGACAATAACTACCAACAAGATTTTGATGACATCAAAACTTACCTTACTTCACCACCAGTTATGTCACCCCCACACCCATAGCTATCGCTAATCCTATATATTTTTGCCATAGATTTTATGCTAGGTACACTTCTAGCCCAAAAAAATGCACTCGACAAAGAGCAAGCCATCTACTACATAAGTCGCATGCTAGTTAGCTATGAAGCTAGATACGAATACATGGAGAAACTATGCCTAGTTGTAGTATTCACCACCCAGAAACTACACCACTATATGCTCAACCATACAACCTTTGTCATCATCCGAGACAATCCCCTTCGATACATGATGAACAAAAGCTATCACAACTCTCACACAACTAAGTGGATCATGCTTCTAACCAAATTTGACCTTGAATTCATTTCATAAAAGTCCATCAAAGGGCAGGTCATAGCAGACCAACTTGTAGAAGCTCCCTTGCCTGATGACCGACCTCTCCTCATTCAGCTTCTTGATGACTCCATATTTCACGTAACATAAGATGAAGAATATGTTGAACCAAAAATGATAGACGACTTGACTCTATTCTTTGATGTCTCTTGATGCATGCATGTTGGGGGTGCAGGCATTATCTTCTTTACACCTAAAGGTGAACCACTCCCATTTTCATTCAAGTTGGACTTCCCTTGTATGAACAACAATGTGGAATATGAAGCCCTAATCCTTGGATTGAAATAGGCACATTCCATGCACATCAAATGCCTTCATATCATAGGCGATTCTCTTTTAATAGTAAACCAAGTGTAGGATGATGAGGCCTGGATAAGCCTCATTTATAGCATGTTTTAAATAGTTAAAACTGCCTAAAACTGCCTAAAACTCTTGTGAATTATCTTATATGCTAGTTAAGTTGATTTAATATGCTCTGTATTAACTGTTTGCATGATTGCAGTGTTAAGGACATTATATTCTGATTTTTAACAGTTTTTGTATAGTTTTATGTTATATTTTCATGCTTAGGTTGACAACAGCATTTCAGTAGTCTTATTTTGATGATCATTAAGCATTAGTTTCTCTAAATTCAGCAAATAGTACAAAGACTTATTATTGTGCAGCAGAAAACTGGTTTTTCCATATAAATTCCAGCAAGCTACCAATGAATGGCAAGGCATGGAATTCACATCCAAGGAAGAATGAAGACTATTGCAATCTGATCCTGAGGTCTAATACACTTGAGAAATGCAGCCAAAACCATTTGGAGTCAACATAGTTGGTCATTCTAAAGATCTTCGAAATGAACATAGTGTCTTCGAAATGAACAGATATCTTCGGAATGAGAAAACATAGTGTCTTCGGAATGAGCAGATCTTCAAATGAGAGTCTTCGGAATGAGGGATCTTCGAAATGAGAATTGCCAGTATCTTCGGGAATGAGCGGATCTTCGGAATGAGAATTGCAGTATCTTCGGAATGAGCGGATCTTCGGAATGAGAATTGCAGTATCTTCGAATGAGCCACTTATCTTCGGAATGAAAACATAATGTACTTTTTGACTTGTTGACTGACTTTTGGCGGTGGAAAAGGGGATAATAAGGTTGAGAAAGTTAAGGGAAAATATCTCCCATCTAATTTTGCCGTCCTTGCCGTCCAAAGCCATCATTTATGGAAAAGATCAAATTTGATCTTCTTCTAGGATAAAGCCAGGAAATTCTGCAGGATATCAGGACAACATATTTTATGTTTGTAATTAGATTTTAGGCATCTATAAAAGATAGCTCCCATACAGGTTGAGCTATTAGGAAGAATATTAGATATTAGAAATATTAGATTAGAGATTAGACATATTAGAGATAATAGACCTGTAACAGATTGCAGATCTATAACAGATTTCAGTAGAATTGTAATTATGTTTCTGAAGCAATAAAAGTGCAGTTTCATTCCATTTAATTTGTTATGTCTGAGTGTGAGTAAGACTTAGAGAAGAAATTATACCTTCTTCTGGAAAAGGAGGCCGGCCACTTTCAGATCTAGGAGAAGGACTAACAGACAGGTTTTCAGTCCTGATTTTGCTGCAGTAGAATAAGTAGTGGAACTTGTCAATTTCAGCATTTTGTGGTATTTGATTTCTGTTTTAGTTTTTATCCATCTATTTTACATTTGTGATGTAATCAGCAATAGATATAATCAGTTTCTTTATTTTTTAGTAATTTTCCAATTCCCTGCAATTTACATTTCCAACAATTTACAAGTTTTCTATAATTTCCTGCATTCTTGTTTTTGTTGTCAAACACTGCACGTAAGATTGACGACCTTCTGTTTCAGAGTATTGACAGAAGTTGATTACTTGTTTTATCTCATCATTGCAAAAGTAAATAGGTTTCTCATTTAGCAACTGTAATTAGGATTTTCCTTCTGCAAATCAATTAAGTCTCAATTTAGCAATTGTAATTAGGACTTTATTTCTACAGACAACAATTAGTTTTTCATTCTTGCAAATAGATTAAAGTTAAATTTATGCAATTTAGGGGTAGAAGTGACACAAATCCCCCACACAATCAATCCTACCAATAAAGACCTGCTGCTCCCAAATGAACTGAACTACAACCCTGCTTGAACTTTCTATCGTAGATAGCCTTGGACACCACCCCGGATTGATAAGATCTTTGAGATTTAATGATGGTATAACGACTACTCATCATTTTGGCACCGTTGTCGGGGAACACGGTGTTGTTAGAAGGTGAAAAGCAGTCCAATAATTATTAAATATGCTAAGTTGTGAATTTTAGAGTAAAATCTGAATGTAATGACTGGTATAAGTAATTGTTATTGGTAAATTGTATTTCAGTCCATTTAGGAAATAAGCAAGAAACCACAAGAAGAAAAATTTCACAAGAGGTTGAAATTATGTCAAAAATGTCTAAATTTTTTATTTCCAAAAATGTTGGAATTTTCAAAGAATCCCAATCATCCACTTCCAAAGACTCGCAAGATCCTTTGAGAAATCATTACAAGGAGGAAAATTAAGTAGTTCAACACCATTTTCTCTTGACAAATCCATACAATCAGGAAAATTTGACAAGATTTATAATTGTTTTTGGGAACCTACAATGGAAGGCTCACAAGAGAATCAAGGTAGAGCCAACAATGTGCTCCACCCTAGTGCAACTAGTGCACCTCGCATAACTTTTCAAAATCCCATCCAACTAGATCTTAATCAAAATGCTCCCATGAAGGTCATTTCACCTGCAGTATTACCAACTTTCAAGGGAATTACATCCGAAGATCCTGATATGTTTTTGTTTGAGTTTAAAATTGTATGTCAAGCTCATGATTACACTAATGACAATCAAAAGCTCAAACTATTTCCTTCCACTCTTAAAGAGTTAGCTCTACGATGGTTTATCACCTTAGCACCTGACTCAATTAGAACTTGGGATGAGATGGAAAACATATTCTTGGAGAGATACCAAGAATATTGTCAAGTCAAGAATCAAAATGATGAAATTCTTACAATGAAACAAGAGGAAAATGAAATCTTAGAAGATTATATAGACAGATTTTCTTTTGTTCATAAGAGATGTGGAAGTGTTGAACCTGAAATTTGCAAAGTCATATTCTTAAGGGGACTACAAGATGAATCTAGGGATGCATTGGATATCTTGGGAAGAGGAGATACAAATGCACTTAAATTTGAGGAAATTATTAAACTCTGTAAAAATTACTCTCATTCAAGGCATAGAAAACACAGAATTGGTAATGAAAAACATGATTTGAAAGAATGCATAAAAGAGGCTGATATTTTAGTACATGATAGAACATTAGATGAAAAAAATGAATCTACTGAATCTTCAGCCATCTATTGTTCAGAATGTAAAAAGCAACACTCTCTTCATGATTGTCCTTTGAACAAAATATTTATACCTGCTACATGTAGCATTTGTCAATTAGGACACCCCACGGATCAGTGTAGTTTATTGCCATAACTTAAAAGTGTCTTTGAAAAACAGTCTCAACCTATGAAAAAAATCAATTTTGTAGGACAAGGACAAGGGAATAATTTTCATAAATTTCCATATCATAATGCTTCTCAATTTCCTGCACATTGGGGAAATAATCCTTGGTATATGCCATGGTCTGCTTCAGGTCCACTTCAACAATGTTGGAGTCAACCACCATGGGCATACTCCCAAGCATGGTCTCAACATGGATGGATGCAACAACAATGGAATCAACAACATCCACCATGGTTGCAGCCAAAATTACAGGGATATCAATGGGTACAACATCAAAATTAGTACAAAGGGCAGCAACATTGTCAAAAACAAAAATCAAATTTGTTGCCTAATTATATCCATAATTTCTATCATGGACAACAACAACAAAAATTAAAACAACCTCTATTTTCAACTCAACCTGTGGTCAGTCCAAATCATGTTAAACAGGTAACCCCTGTCTCTATGGTTGAATCAAAAAATACAACCCTAATAAATGTTAGTGACTGTGTTAAAACTCAGTTGTGTTCAGGTGAACCACTGCTTGAACCTATTCCACTTATCAGATGTAGAAAGTGAAGTTAAAAAGAATGAACATGAAAACAAATCCACACTAAAACAACATCAAGAAGAACAAGATACCTCATCAAATAAAGTATCATATTTTGAACAGTCTGAGATATCAAAAGTAACATCTTCACAATCAGATTTGATAAAGGAATTAGAACATTTAACTATTACAATCCCTTTACCTCAATTTGTACCAATCATTAATAGGATTGTTCAAGAAATGTGTTTTAGAAAACCAAGAAAAAAGAAGAAAGTATATCCTAAAACCATACAAAAAGGTGGAAAATTAGTTAACTTGCTTTCAGGTAAACTTATTACACCTAAGTATGATTGTACAGAAAGCCCACGGTTTCTTAGAACACATAAGGAAAATGAAAAGAATACTTTAGTTTTGGCCTCCATTGGTGTAAATAAAAATGTTTCTCCAAGAACCAATTCAAATAAGCCTGGTACAAAACAAACCGAAACACAGCCAAAACAACCTTTGAACAACAATAGTTGGTTGACTAAAAACCAGGGAGCAAATTTGTTTGATATATTGGTGCAACATCCTAATGCTTTACTAACATTTTATGCATCTTTAGCAGTTGGCATTGAGTTGTTGCAGGTACAAAAAACAAATTTTGCAGTTGAATGCATTTGATGAACTTTGGTTGGAAGCACTTCACCAAATAGAGTTCACTCAACAAAAATGGAAAATGTGGCATGATGATCACATTAAGAGCAGCAAGGATGAACCAGGGGAGTCTGAGAATGAAGTTGTTCAACTTTCTTTAGTTGATGATGTAAGGAGGATATTAGTGGTGAATGGACATCTTTTACAGTTGTACCATAAACCACTAACAAAAGTGGAATTTGCTCGGTATCTCACACAGTTACATTTGACAGAAGAGGCTTCTTCTTCTGATGAAGATTCCAAATGATCATATCTTTGAATCTTAAAAGAAAAAGAAAAAAAATTAGAAAAAAATAGAAAACAAAAAGATGAATAAATTCTGGCTATGAATTCCTTCATGGGCATGATTTCAGGGAAGTCATGAATTCCTTCACGGGCACAATCAGAATCAAAAAGACAAAGAAAAAAAAAGAGAGAAAAGGAGAGGTTAAAGAGAAAAAAAAAAAGAGAGAAAATGAATAGCTCAGCAGTGAAAACCTTTTCTAAGGCGCTACTGAGTTGGTATGCATGAAAACCAGTTTTCTGGCATGCATAACCTTGAAAGTTCTGAGTCACCATTGTACAAATTCACCAACTGCACTTGTTTTTGAAGTGTTGCAGGAAGCCTCAACAGAATATCAACAGAAGCAGTCATCTTTCAAAACTTGCATTAACTTGTTTTAACCAGGTATATATGTTTCTTGCACTTTTCTCATTGTAAATATTTGATATATAGTATATGACAATTAACCATTAGTATAAAAGTGTTCATAAGAGTTGGCATAAACAAAACATGCTTGGAGAAAGAGAAAAATGTTGGTTTCTGCTATGTCTTCAGAATGACTGTTGTATCTTCAAATAACCATGGTATCTTCAGAATGAAGCTTTGTCTTCAGAATGAAGGTGTGCTTGAATGAAGGTTTGTCTTCGGAATGAAGGTGTGTCTTCGGAATGAAGGTTTGTCTTCGAATGAAGGTTTGTCTTCAGAATGAAGGTGTGTCTTCAGAATGAAGGTTTATCTTTGGAATGAGGTTATCTTCAAATTAAATGCCCAGCTTAGTCTTTAGAATGAAACATAATCTTTAGAATGAAGATTTAACAAACATGCCACCACCATTCATTGATAATAACCACTCATGTGGGAAAATTTGCATGCAGAATGGATGAGCTAAAAATAGTAAAGAAAATTTGATGGCAAGGATGTCCAATGATTGATGGCTAGGTGTTCAGAGCACAGAATAAGGAAGTGTGCCATATTTTCTTTTCGAAGACATATTTTCTAATGATTACAAGAAAAAAAAATTATTCTTTCTGAAGAAGAACAAGAGCAAACCCTGTAGCAACCAGAAATCAATGACCTAACAGATGCTGTAGATTGTTGGAGAAGAAAGAGAAGAAGAAATTGTAGAGGTTTTGAAGAAGAAATAGGAATAGAGGCTATTGAAAAAAGAAACACACCAGAGAGCAATAGAACCATCAAACTCATGGACTAAGAAGAGAGGATGAAACCGATAAAAAAAATAAAATAGAAGAGGGTTCATTTTTCTAAAGATGTTATTTATCTGTCGAATATAAGAGTGAAGTTCATAGTGAAGAGCTTGAAGCTATCCCTACATCCCCTGTTACCACAAGAAAATAGGGCAAGAAGAGAAAATATACATTAAGGACTAGGAGGTCTGCAAGACTCCAACAAAAAGAGCAAATTATTGAAGAGAAGACCAGACAGGATAGCCCTGATGTCATAGAAGTGCAACAAGCCACTGAGAATTTGGATGTAATCATAGATAATTTCATGGAACCTCCTGTACAGGAGTAGGGGTCTGAAGTAGAGGATGAGATCATTGTTGAGCAGCAAACTGCAGTTGATTTGTCAGTATTAGGTTCTGAGTCAAATGAAGAAGAGGAGGTGGACATCACAAAACAACTAAGAGCAGCCAAGAGTGTTATAAAAATACAAATGAGATGGATTGAGGAAAGAAAAGATGTTATTGAAAAACATGAAAAGAAAATTTGAGAATTATAGCAAAAAGTGGAGAAACTAAAAAGCAGTCTGTCACAAGTTGACTTTTGAAGAGGATTCCCAACCAGATGATCAGTTTGAATAATGAATCAGAAATCTTCATGAGAAATTACACAGGCATTAAATTGTTCTATGAAACATGGAATATGAGTATGGACATCTGTGACTCCATAGCCCACTGCAATGCATGAGGGCATGCATTAATATAAGTTGGGGGGATGATGAGGCCTGGATAAGCCTCATTTATAGCATGTTTTAAATAGTTAAAACTGCCTAAAACTCTTGTGAATTATCTTATATGCTAGTTAAGTTGATTTAATATGCTCTGTATTAACTGTTTGCATGATTGCAGTGTTAAGGACATTATATTCTGATTTTTAACAGTTTTTGTATAGTTTTATGTTATATTTTCATGCTTAGGTTGACAACAACATTTCAGTAGTCTTATTTTGATGATCATTAAGCATTAGTTTCTCTAAATTCAGCAAATAGTACAAAGACTTATTACTCTGCAAGTAAAACTGGTTTTTCCATATAAATTCCAGCAAGCTACCAATGAATGGCAAGGCATGGAATTCACATCCAAGGAAGAATGAAGACTATTGCAATCTGATCCTGAGGTCTAATACACTTGAGAAATGCAGCCAAAACCATTTGGAGTCAACATAGTTGGTCATTCTAAAGATCTTCGAAATGAACACAGTGTCTTGGAATGAAAATCTTGGAATGAGAAAGTGATCTTCGAAATGAACATAGTATCTTCGAAATGAGCAGATCTTCGAAATGAGAATTGCAGTATCTTCGAAATGAGCGGATCTTCGGAAATGAGAATTGCAGTATCTTCGAAATGAGCGGATCTTCGGAATGAGAATTGCAGTATCTTCGAAATGAGCCACTTATCTTCGGAATGAAAACATAATGTACTTTTTGACTTGTTGACTGACTTTTGGCGGTGGAAAAGGGGATAATAAGGTTGAGAAAGTTAAGGGAAAATATCTCCCATCTAATTTTGCCGTCCTTGCCATCCAAAGCCATCATTTATGGAAAATATCAAATTTGATCTTCTTCTAGGATAAAGCCAGGAAATTCTGCAGGATATCAAGACAACATATTTTATGTTTGTAATTAGATTTTAGGCATCTATAAAAGATAGCTCCCATACAGGTTGAGCTATTAGGAAGAATATTAGATATTAGAAATATTAGATTAGAGATTAGACATATTAGAGATAATAGACCTGTAACAGATTGCAGATCTGTAACAGATTTCAGCAGAATTGTAATTATGTTTCTGAAGCAATAAAAGTGCAGTTTCATTCCATTTAATTTGTTATGTCTGAGTGTGAGTAAGACTTAGAGAAGAAATTATACCTTCTTCTGGAAAAGGAGGCCGGCCACTTTCAGATCTAGGAGAAGGACTAACAGACAGGTTTTCAGTCCCGATTTTGCTGCAGCGAGAATAAGTAGTGGAACTTGTCAATTTCAGCATTTTGTGGTATTTGATTTCTGTTTTAGTTTTTATCCATCTATTTTACATTTGTGATGTAATCAGCAATAGATATAATCAGTTTCTTTATTTTTCAGTAATTTTCCAATTCCCCGCAATTTACATTTCCAGCAATTTACAAGTTTTCTATAATTTCCTGCATTCTTGTTTTTGTTGTCAAACACTGCACGTAAGATTGACGACCTTCTGTTTCAGAGTATTGACAGAAGTTGATTACTTGTTTTATCTCATCATTGCAAAAGTAAATAGGTTTCTCATTTAGCAACTGTAATTAGGATTTTCCTTCTGCAAATCAATTAAGTCTCAATTTAGCAATTGTAATTAGGACTTTATTTCTGTAGACAACAATTAGTTTTTCATTCTTGCAAATAGATTAAAGTTAAATTTATGCAATTTAGGGGTAGAAGTGACACAAATCCCCCACACAATCAATCCTACCAATAAAGACCCGCTGCTCCCAAATGAACTGAACTACAACCCTGCTTGAACTTTCTATCGTAGATAGCCTTGGACACCACCCCGGATTGATAAGATCTTTGAGATTTAATGATGGTATAACGACTACTCATCATAGGATATCTAGAAATGCAATTTCCCAGTTCTCCAAAAATATAAGTAAATTGCACAACTCTTCTCTTGCTTCGAGTGGTGTGACATCGAAGCCCCTCCATGATCCTCAAACCATTTTGTAGATACTATGGCCTCCTTAGTATCATTAATCCCTTAAAATCCAACATCAACAACCACATCCATGACCATTCATACACTCACTAAAGATGATGGTGGCATTCATGTGGTCAATATCAAACCACATGACCCATGGTTTGTGTAGATCAAATATTATATTAAATTAGGATTTCTATCGTGCGACTTACCACATGCTTAGCATCGAGCATTTAAACAAAGATCAATTCACTACACATTACTGGGGGACATCCTCTATCACTGTAGCTATGATGGAGTGCTCTTGAATTGCCTATAACCTCATGAATATTAGCGGGTTGTACAAGAAACCCACGATGGTAATTGTGGTGGCTAATTTAGTGGCATGGAAATCATGAAATTCATCCTTCGCATGGGATACTATTGGCCCAAAATGGAGCATGAATATTGTGAATATGTGAGGCATTGTATCAAATGCCAAAAACATGTAAACCTCACACACCTCCCATCTCAAATGCTCCAACCTATCAAATCCATGTGGTCTTTTTCCCAATGGGGCATAGATCTTATTGGAAAAATTACACCTACCTCTTAATGCAATCATAAATTCATTATCACTGCCATAGAATACTTCACAAAGTATGTCAAAGTCGTCCCACTTGTTCAGACCATAGGAGAAAATATAGCGGCCTTCATAATAGACCATATCATATGTCACTTTAGAATCCCTTCCCAAATCATCTCTAATAATGGGAAATTCTTAAAAAACAAAACCATCCATGCCCTTTGCAACAAGTTCAAAATTCACCATAGTTTCTCTACCCCATATTACCTGTAAGTTAATGGCCAGGCAAAGGCTATAAACAAAAGGATTTGTTCCATTCTATGTAAAATAGTAGCAGAATCACATCATGACTGGCATAACCAAATACCTCTAGCCTTTTAGGTATACCATACAAGCATCTGTACTCCCATTAGGGCAACCCCATTTTTAATTGTCTACGATGCTAAAGCTATCGTGCCCATTGAGCTTGAGATACCATCCTTAAGGGTATCCATGAAAGAATTCATTGATGATGATACTCTCTCCAAGCCTGTTTAGATCAGATTACACTCCTTTATGAGCATTGCATCCATGCCATTGAAAACACATGTGTTTACCAATATCACCTTTGCCATACTTACAATAGTAAGGTACATCAATGTGAATTTCAAATTGGTGATTTAGTTCTCAAGGAGAATGAATAAATCACAAGTTAGCCTCACCAACAGCAAGATAATTTTACCTCGAAGTGGATAGGCTCCTTCATTGTCACACAAATTTGGTTTTAGTGCCTATCACTTGGATAATCTAGGACCTGATGAGCTTGAGCCTATCAAAATTCTACACCTTCATGCATTCAACACCTAACACACACAAACATTCACTATTACAAGTAGTACACACTGCTATGCACAAAACACATCAACCACTAAGCACATAATGATAAATGCATGTATTTTTAATTTAAATATTATGCATGTACTTTCCCCTTTATGTCATTTTTATGTTGTTGGTATTTGTTTTCCTTTTTAAATGATTTACATCATCTACCACCACACCATCAACAAGGAGATATGACCCTACACTACCACCACCAGCATCCACATACATAGTCATGCAGGACCCTCCATCACCACCACATTTATCGATCACACCGGTTGACTTAGCCCGACCACCAGTCACCCTTCGTACAAGGTGATCTTTGCATTCCTCACATTTATACCATTACACTCCACCTCAAAGCCTTTCCTCTCACCACCGAGGTTCATCTTACTCATCCCATTTCAAAGACAATCAATTATCCTTATCCTCCTTTGATGAAATGGAGGAAATATCCCATCCTCGAACACAAGGGTCTCATCATACATCTTGAGATACCAATAACCCTTATTCACCAATAGATCCCCTCCACCCTCTAGGAGCTTACCACCCTCCTAAAAAAGGATACACTCCTCATACGGATTGTCCTTCATGACTATCAGTCCCACTCCCAAGCAAGGAGTCTTCTTATACCCAAGCCTTACAATCCCATGTTGCTCAATTTTCCCAAGCCACCCGCATGTACATACCCTCATCCCATGCATGCTATCATCTAGATCCATCCCCTATGCCATCTATCCTCTAGACACCACTCTCACCATTGTGAAACTTACCCTTTTAGTAAGCCTCATAGTTCTCATGGTTATTCCACTCCTCCTCATCATCATCATGACCTCATCCGTCTTCTCTTTCATACCAAACCATCCCATATACATTGGAGTCTTGATCACCACCTTCTCTGATATCATCACCTCCATACCATGATATACAACATCTATTTTCCTATCTCGAGTATCTTGAGCTATAGATGAGCCATTGCCATTACCACATTCATCCATGACAATCCCCCATGGCCCATGCATCCTCATATTCATCCAAATCCATTACCTAACCTCAAATTCGACCCACACTAGACTCTCGACCTACACCTCCATCGTTGGACCTTTTCTCATTTACCTCCTATTCACCTCTAATGGAACCTTACATTTACCCATGCTTGTTCCATTCACTCCATTATTAGAAATTGTCTATCACCTCATGCATCAAGGCCTTCTTGAATGACCATAAATTTGGCCCATAGACCCCTTGCATCCTAAACCATGCAATTACCATGAGAGCCAATATTGCATTTATCATCACCAACCAGGTCATGACATTGAAGAATGCCGATCATTCAAAAACCTAGTGCACAACATGTTGCATGGTGATCAAAATCCATCACTAGAATTTTCCCTCCCATTTAGCTGACTTTTTAGTCCCCCACGTCGCATCATCCCTAGAACCTTACCACCACGTGAAACCTTGATAGTGCCATCTTGCTATATCCATAACATATCCAACTACACCAACCATCGAAACCCTAGCTATACCATCACTTCACCATCCCATTTTCAACCTGACCCATTCCACTTTACCCGGTAGTAGTTCTCTTCCTCTAACTCCTACATTATTCTACTTCTTATTCCTTCCTTGCATAGTTGTATGGTCATGCTTTGAGAGACTACATACCTACATTGACCTATTTTATTTCTTCTATCTTATCTTTACTTTGGTAATCCCCTCATCTTATTGGTTACCAAGCCTATTTCTTCTTATTTCTTCTACTTGTATATCCCACCTTTACATCCTTCCTCTTTTTGACATTCCTACATAAATTCTCATAGATCATGATTTATTTGCCTACGACACATATACCCCACACGCTGGGGCAACCATTATCACAACATCCCATTTTTATCATGATGATACACCATACTCATATGTAGATAAGTTTTCCAAACTTCTCCATCTACACTTCATAAGATTCCTCTTGTAGATATTGCATTCCCCCACTTGCATCATTTACATTACCTCCATTGCATATATCCATATGTTTTTCATTATAATTTTCTTCAAGTTTGTATATTCTTCCCCAAAAATGTGCCTTCAATAGGAGTAACATATGCACTTGTTAGCATCACCACCTGGATGTCCATTCCCCCTTTTTAGGATTAGGGTATACATAGGTGTCGTGTTAAGCTTTGACCACTCACTAGTTCAGTCAATCAAATTTCACCTCTAGCTAATAGGTTTTACACACTCCTTATGGTTCTTTAGGTTGGTTCAAATTCTCTCACGGACCATTCACAATAGGTTACACATTAAACAAGTTTTGAGTCTAAGGAAGATGACACCTTGAGTATATATTACCATATAGTGAATGGTTTCCCATGCTCATCCTATGACTTGCATGGTCAACATACAAACTAGGGATAAATAAAGGGATAAGCATAAGAAAAATTAAAATAATAGGATAGAAAACAAAAGCCAATGCCCATACAAAAAAAAAGAAAATAAAAATAAAAAAGAATGAAAAGAGCACCACAATACATAGGTAAACAATAGATGAGGGGAAAAAAATAAAAGGAAAAGCCTCCGGATATCACCAGTGTTATGCTTCATCGCATTTGGTCCTTAGGTTCAACATAACACCATGGGATGATTTCCATCGCTAGAAATAGGCTCCAAGAGCCTACCTACCAATGGAATAGTCTTACAAGTGGTGATATATCTATCACATTAGCTACCCACTTTTGTATAGATAACTATTCACTTATGGATGAGCTAGCTAGTTCGGCCATGTCTACAATGGGTTAATCCTACCTCCCTCAAAATGGATAAATGAACCTCACTCATTTACACACACAGGTCCATGACATACTTTGAACCAATTCGATTAGTTATGAGTTGTCACATAAAATTGCATAGTTTTGGGTCCAAGATTTGATTACCAAAACTACATTGGTCAAAGCCATTACATATACCTCATACCATCCTACATCCCTAAGATCATGGAATGGATCACATCCATATAGATACATGCAATGATACAAGTGCTTCCTTTGTGCATTTTAGTCCCCTCATACATGCATCTATGCTACCTAGAATCATCAAACATTACATCAATGCATTTATCCTACATACACTCTCTCACATTGCATCATCGCATTTCTATTACATACATTTACTACACATTGCATCACATCATGTTGCATTGCATTTAACATACAATTATGCTACAGTATATCTACACTACAGTATGATCATACATCTACACCCTACCACATATGTACATCCATACATCATATATTTTCTCACACATTATACTATGCTATCTACGCAAAAACAATTCAAACACATTCAAATTGACATCCAAAAACACATACATATATATATAAACATCGACACCACAAAAAGGTATATATATATCATCAATCAAAAATACCCATAGGCTACAATCTGGGACCATGCCCATCATACAAAATATAAAATTACCTGTAGGCTACAATGGTAATCAACCTAACTACCACCAAGAGCCTCTCCACTCCCCTCATGACTCACCATCCTTGGTGCTATCCCACATGCCACTGTAGCCCTACTAGACTCCACCTACTCCCTCGATATCTGAGCCCTTGTAGGAGATAACACTACTGTTGAGCTCGCAACCACATCCCTACCTGCTACCACCTCCTCCATCCCAGCCCTTGTACCCCTCTGACCAACTAAAGAGACACTTTGATGACTCCATTGAGAGGGCACCTATGCATGTGTCTCTATCCTCGACTGTGACACCACCTGATCATAGTATGGGAGCAAGATCCTATGAAGCCCCAAAGAGTACTCGTAAGCTGCTCATTGTGCTTCCTTCATAGAAAACATCCTTCTCCCAAACTCAACACTATCCTATAGCTACACTATCTCAGCCCTCAGAGCAGCCACATCAACTGGAGCCTCCACAGGTACTCCCTCAACCCCATATCCACCCTATCACTGCCTCACCAACTCCTCTCACAACTCTGTAATCTCTATAGCCATCCAAGCACACCTATCCTCAAGGACATTTTGAGAAGCATCACTAGAGGTCTCCAAAGATATCAACCTCTCCTCTAACACCATCATCTCTACTTTCCTATACTTCTCACTCTCATGGAGATCTCCCTCCAACTGGTGCACCTGAGCACGTAACAATAGTACCTCCTCCTCGGCCTCCTACCTATCCTACTACTCGATGGTAATATCCTCCAACCCCTCAGATAAATCCATATCTAGGGTGTCATAAAAACCACCCATAGCCATACCTCCACCTAACTCCTCCATAGCCAAAATCTCTCCCACAACCTGCTCTCCACCACTCATAGGAACCTCCTCTACCCTCTCTATATATGAACTCGAGGTACCACCCAACCATCTCCTAGAGGATCGTAGAGGTACCTCCATCTCACTACTAGGCCTATCCTGCGACCTCACTTGAGTGCCTCTCACTACCCTCCCTCCTACTATAGGTGCCCCACCACCAGGTGGTACCCATCGGTCTACCACACCTACAACCGACTCCCAACTCTACATAGCCCACCAAGCATCAAACTCAAGTGTAGTCCCAACATCATGCACATTTGGGATCACAATTGATGGGTCCCTCTCAGCGATCCATGGCAACACTACAGGTGGTCGCCCCCTATCACCCCATCACCTATAATACACAACATGAGCCTCTGGAATATCCTATTGTAAACCAAACTATCATCTCACTCGATCAAACTGAAAGTACTCGCCCTACCAAGTATATCACCCCACTAACCACCTCCCCTGATGAATGACTCCTAACTACTCACCATCCTGCTCCTAGGTCACACCACCCAACCAAGGCCTCCACTCAATGGAACTAGGTACCAACCTACCAAACTCTATCCTCCAATACAAGGGATCACCCTCATGTGGCCTCTTCACCCCCTTCTCCTCATCCATCCTCCATTTTAGAGCATAAGGTAAATACTCCTACCCCTCAACATGCACCTTACAAGGCAACAATGATGATCTCTCAATAGATATATGCTCCCATGCCCACACCTACAACAAAGGAGACCAACTCAAACCCTTCCACCCAACATGCACCACATCGTGTAACTCCTTATAAACCTGAGCCAACAATGTAGGTGCCCATGCAAACATAGTATTTCGCTCCACCATATCATTGATAATATCCAACATATTCTAGGTAAACAATACCCTAGAAGTATCAGGAAGAGCGTATGTAGAGATCATCATCATAGCTACGCACTGGCACTTAGATATCTTCTCCTTCAACCATAACCACTCATAATCCATATTTCCAATATCTATATCCCCCCACCCCTCACCAAAGAAGTGCTCCAACACAACCTCCTTAGTGTTATCTGGTGCTACCCTCACTGGCACACCCTCAATCGACAACTTATAAATCCTATACACATCCTCCAGGGTGATAGTCATCTCACCCATCGAAAAGTGGAAGGTGTTACGATCTACATCCCATCGCTCACATAATGCAGATATGTATGCCCTGTTGGCATGAATACTCTTACATTCCCACATACCTCTGAACCATATATCATCCAACCATTTCTTATCCTCATCATTGTCCATCAGCTTGTCAAAATCATGCTTCATCGTACGAACACGATGACGTGGCTTGATCATTTTCACCTGTTCATACACAAACAATCACAAAAAATTACATTAGTTTCATATACAATCATCCAATTAAATAAAAATCAATTTTATTTAAAACAAATTTCATACACAAATCAAACTATTTTAATTTGACATGCACTTTGAGACATAAAATAGTGCATAATCCACATATCACAACAAATCAAAAATACAATCACATATTTGGATACCCATTTTGCCATTTCATGCTAAAATTTCGAACAGATGCGAAAAACAATACATATTTGGCTCCCAACAATCAAATACAAAATTACCCACATACCCACTATGGCACAAAATTCAAAACCACCTCAATCCATCAGACATACAAAAACAAAGTACATTTTTTAATACCCATTTACCCACTTTAGGGTGAAAATATCGACAAAATTCAAAAATAGTATACAAATAAGCACAAAATTTGAGGTCAAAGTTACCACAAATACATCCAAATGGTACATATGCCAAAACACACAATATCAAAAACATAGTCATATTTTTGAACACCCATTTGCCCACTTCATGGTGAAAGTTCAAATATATATTGAAGACAGTGCAAATTAGGCTCCCAACAACCAATTTTAAATTCAACATTACCCACACCTTGGCACGTAAATCAAACACATGCCAAATGCAATCATATACCAAAACAAACAACATTTTTGGATACCCATTTCGCCCTTCTACGGTGAAAGTGTCAACGGTTTTTAAAAATAGTGTACCTACAATGGAAAACTTAATAGTCAAAGTTTTCTAATTTACACCCTAAAACCATACATTCAAAAAACATGCCAAACGAAGGCAAAAAAAATAATAGTCGCAAAAGTGGATACCCATTTCCTACTTTTACAGATGAAATTCAACCACATTGCAAAAATAGTGCACCATCGCTCCAAAAATGGAAGGTCAAACTGCAAGACTACTCTACCCATCACCCGGTAAAACTACAATGAAAAAGGGTCAAACCTAAAAATTGACCGCACTTTTGGGTACCCATTAAGCCTATTTATTACTTTGTATTTTAATTCTAATCAAAATTTATCCATTTTTTTTAATTAACACAAAAACCTCCCCCCTACGCTTTTTGGAAATTAAAAAAAACAAAATAAAAAAAAAGAGCAAGATCACTTACTGGTGGATCACCACATCGAACTCCAACATTAGTCCATCCCTGCACCATCCTACTCCTCAATCTGGTCAAATTCAAGAGCTCCGCATCACCAATTACCACTCGCCACTCACACTCCAAGCTTGCCAACGTACAAATTACCCTCCACGCATCTAAAAAAGCTTAAATACACCCAAAAAATCCTAATTAGGTCAAGTTTCCCCCTCGGCCTATGAATTGAGCCTAGAGACCCCAAATTGAGCCAATTTCTATTCCAAATAATTGGAAATCACCCACATTTCATACATATTTAATCTTTCACCACCTTCTTCATCTTTTTGACACAAAATTCTTACAACCTTCACAAGGTTGGATGTGCATCCATCATCTAAAAGTCTATTTGCCCTTATATTCCAATTTAAAAATCTCACCATTATATTAATATTGAAAAATCTTTCCAATGGTATGAAATTTGCCCAATTTTTATACCATTTGGTCTACCAAATTACCAAAACACTGCACATAGGTCCAATTCACCCCTCGCCTATGAATTGAGCCTAGAGGCCCCAAATTGACCCAATTTTGATTCCAAACCCTAGGAAATCTATCCCATTTCCTATCCATCTAATTTTTCATCATTTTCCTCATGCATTTTTCTTCTATCAACCGATTCATCACCACATCATCACATTCCATTCACCTCATTGTTGATTCCTCGTTTGAGGGGGTATTCATATCCAAAATCCAGCTTTGCATGCAACCAAACAACCAAACATCCAAAAGCATGGATAGCACATCTATATACAAGTTTTTTTGCTAAATATTATCTTATGAAATAATCTCAATCCCAACCAGATATTTGTTATATCATGAGAGCTATGTGTTTCGATGGAGAAGTCAATCTAGCATTCATGTATGTCGAATACAGAATGAATGATACGTTTGACATAATCCTAGCACAAAATTTGGAGAAGGATTTTTGTCATTCATGAGACACAATGAATGATACATTTGAATAATCTAAATGTCCCTTTAGCTCAAATGGTTTGACACTTGTCACCATGTGCTCATCAATCAATCAACAACAAATATTTGAATAGGTATTTGTTCTATTCGTACTTTTGGACCATGCTGAATTGGTCGCAAAAGCAAAATAATCAAAATTTGCCTCCCCCAAGAAACTACTATGACATCAAAAATTTCATAGGGACTCAACAAAACCATCATATTGCATCCGCAATCATCCATTTCCATTTACCGAAATTGTGTTTATTTCATTTTATTTCTTTATTCTTCCCTTCTTCCCCTTCTTCCCCTTGGCTATCAATCAATGTTGTATGGTCACGCTTTGAGTGGCTACATACCTTTGATTGAATCCCATTATTTTCCCTTCTTCTTCTTGGCTATCGATCAATGTTGTATGGTCACGCTTCGAGTGGCTACATACCTTTGATTGGATCCCATTCTTTTCCCTTCTTCTCCTGGATTCCCAATCAATGTTGTATGGTCATGCTTCGAGTGGCTACATACCTTTGATTGGATTCCATTCTCCTTCTATCCCTTTTTCCCTACACAACCCTTCATATTTTTGTATTAAATTGTGTTCCACATAGTATAGTACAAAAAGGGGCAAAATGTAGACACCTAAAAGTCACACATAGCTACTTCTACGTACTTGTAGATCCTTTTGGACACTTGTAGGTTTACATAGGTGATCCTAGATACCCCTAGGCTATCGTAGACCAATGTAGACTATTGTAGATCCTCCTAGACCTGTGTAGACTATCATAGATATGTGTAGACATGTGTAGACTACCGTAGACATGCGTAGACTAGCATAGATCACTCTAGATTATCGTAGCATTGCGTAGACTTCCACACACCACTTCACTAGATTTTAGGTCCAAAACCCTAATAAACTACCTGAATCACATCATGAAAACCTTCCATGCATTGAAAAACCATCCACCAACGTCCTAAGGCAATACGAGACTCCTTTATACTTAATTGAGGCCCCACAGGGTTATTAATTGGCAAAAGTATTAATTGAGTCAATTGTTAAATCTAATTTTAAAGTGACTTCACTTAAGTGCACTTTTAGGGCTAAAAAGGTTAATTAGGTTCTTAAACCCTAATTAGTTCTAATTATTCCCTCCCACATGTGTGTGCACTAGGTTAGTTAGGATATTTCTTAGGAAACCCTAACCTAACCCCAAATCTAACCTAGAGTTGACTAATCCTAGTTAACCCTAATCTCTCCTCACACATGTGTGAGGATGAGATATTTCCTAAGGGAATGTGAGGATGCCACCTCACAAACCCTAACCTAACCTCCATGAAACTTCACCCTAGGGTCTAGTTCTCCTAACTACCCCCCTAAACCTTGGGTTTTCTTATAAATAGTGGGCCCAAACCCTCATTCTAGCTCTCTCTCCATTTATTTCCAAAGTATAAAAACTCTGCCAAAATATGTACAAAAGCACAGAAACATCAACGTAAACCTACACATAAGTAGTATAGCACCTAAGGAGCCTTTCCACCCAAGGATTTTGGAGAATCATACTCACAGCTAAATTCCCCCCCCGGTCCTACGAATCTAGCACCAGTTCACCCCTCGACCTACGAGTTGGATCTACAGGGCCCAAATCACCCCAATTATTGGAGGTAGGCTTCATTTGGTGTTTTTATGAGGTTCTACATCATTTATTTTAGTTTTTATCATGTTTTATGAGTTGATTTGTCTTTCTTACTATGGGACCTGACTGAGGCAAGCCCCCAAACCTACTAACACCCTTTTGCCAGTCTAGCATAGGAGCAAGGAGGGAAACAACAATAAATACAAACCCACGGTGGCACATGCTATACATGAAGCCCGTCTACACTGAGGAACCCAAGAGAAGGTATCAAGCCTATTGTATATTTATGAAAAGAAAGAAAAAGGGAATTCCCCCATTTGTAACACATAAGCAATCTTATCATGAATAAAATACATATTTCTGAATGACTTGTGTTTATAACTTGTTATTAAATCAAATGCTCTCTTTTGCCCATTTCAATTAGCCTTCTCTGTGGGAAAAAATTAGAACTCCCTTTACAAATTTCCCTTACATTAGGACAATAGTTAGGTTCAAAAGTGTGTTCACATGAAGTGATATGGTATTTCTATCTCCACTACAAGTTCACCAACGTTGACTAATTTATCTACAACAACAACACTGCCCATTATGCTAAGAGTAAAATTTCAACAACATAGATCAACCTCAAACTTGGGGCAACCAAACTTAACTTTTATTTTAGATTTGGCAACATTATATGCATCCATTTCATCATCTGCATCTTGTCAATTGGCTCATGAGATTCATTCTTCACTCATTCACCAATTGAGGGGTAAGCCAGAATCCCAAAATTTTCAAATCTTACACATTGAGTCCATCCCATCAAACCAGGTGTCTCTTATTTTTGCACCACTTTGTGTTCTACACAAAGTGATACAAAAAGGGGCATCTATAGACACCAAATCCTATCCATTCATAATCCATTCATCATCATAAAATCATAACCATCATTATTTATATATTTATATATATTTTATATATAAAAAAATATAAATATTTTATATTTATATTTATATATATTTATGTATATATGTGTGTGTGTAAATAAATATGGGCCATTCATAAAAAATCCATCCTAGTAGGCCATGTGGTAATCCTTGCCACTCACTAAATGCAATAGGTGTCACTTACCAAGTTGCAATCTCAATCGTTCATCATGTTTTAATATTGGTCTATCATTGGAGTCATCACAACCCTAACATGAATGAGGGTAAATCATAAAAGGTTATTCACTTTTTATGAATAAAGGTTAAAAAATAATTGTAAATAAAATATCATTCACACTTACATACAAACCCTAGTCATCATCGCCATCACTGTTCATTCGTTGTAGCACCTAAAAACTAGATCTATAATTTTTCAAGCATTCACCATAGTTTGTAGATGCCTCAGGGCATATCTAAAATTCTATAGAGTATCTCTTGAATTATTTTGGGCATCCACTAGATTTGGGAGGGTGTCCAACTAGTCCTCGAACACTATCAAGCTTTCACACATTCATAGTTTGAGCTCTCTAATGTACAAATCACAAATCAAGTATTTTGACAAGGCATTTGATTTTATCATTCAACTTATGTTTTCTTGTATTTTTCTCTACATTTTGCAAGTATTTCAACTAGGATTTGTAGGTTAAACTTTTTGTATTTTAGAGGGCCTCATATTGTGGAGGTCCCACAGGTGTTACTTTCTTTGTTGTGTCTTGTTTTTATGTAGGTAAGGGTAATGATTTATTTAATATATACTATTGTTAGAGTGGCCCTATAGAGGATATACAAAACCCAATCAACCTCTTATTTGGAGCGAAGAAGATCTGAAGATACCACATTCTACCGATCGAGGGTTTTTATCCCCTTTGTATAACCAATGTATCAAAACAAGCTATATTATACAACCTCTGAGATTCAAGGTATATCAATGTTGTAATAGTGGAGATCCAAGCTTCCTAAATCAATATAATAACATTCTTTCATTATGTATATTGCTTGTTTTTTTTGTAATGAAGAAGCTTTATATTAAAGAGGCTTAATCATACAAAAAGGGTGGGTGGAATTGAGCACACCCCGAGTCCCCGAGTCCAAAACCACACTAACTGCTGACCACGCAGTTAGGAAGACAACAACAAAACAACTTTAAGCTATTACATCGTAGACATCAAAAGAAAGTAGGCCTGCAAGCATTTAAGCATTGTCCGACGCCGCCCCAACCACCACCATTATCCGGCTCAGAATGGCCCCAACCATCATCAACAACACCATTGCCCTCTTGAATCTTTGTTTGCCCATGAGGCGCGGCAGCCTGTGGGGGAGGAGAAGAAGAACCATCTCCCCAACTCACCGTCGGAGTCAAAGGCACAGAACGAGCAGCCAAATCCCATGCATTGGTATGAACAGAAGTCGGGGGACAAACATCCCACCCAGAATTGGGACAGGAAGAAGAAGCACCACCTGCAGAGTTGCGTTTAGCAGCAGGAGGAGGCTGCGGCCAGTGTCGAGCATTGCCACCTGAACGTGAATGGTCGTTGTCTCGGGACCCAGCACCAACAGACCGAGGATGCCTCCGGGTGGGAGGAGCATCAGGAGGCACGCGACTCACCGTGCATGGTGCATTTTGCCAGTGGTCCATCAAAGTGCGTAAATACTGCAACTCCACATTTACCTTCTCCACTTGGATATGAATCTGGAACCAACAATCATAAAAAACCATATATCTATCAGCAAGAGAAAAATGCAAAGAAGGTTCTTGCTGATGGAAAACAACTTTATTCCGAGTTTTCCATAGATGAAACAAAATGCCCACTCTAAAAATTTGCCAAACTGCACCAAGTTTATCGTTAAATCTGATAGGGTCACCAAGTAAAACATGCACCCAAGAACAAGTATCAAGCATGTAGGGACTGAAGAAAGAAAGAATCCAATCCCAAGCTTCTTTGGCTCGAGGACAGGACCAAAACAAATGAAGAATGTCCTCCTCAGCACCACAATTCATACAAGTAATATTGTCAACACCCATATACCGAAGCCTTTGCCCCACAGGAAGACCCTTAAACAACAGGCTCCAAGCAAAAAAGGCTTGTTTGGGTTCAAGAAATTTGGCCCAAACAACCTTGAATCTTAAGCTCCATCGAGATTGCAAGGAGACTAAGTCCCATCGGGCATTCAATTTATCTGACATGGGAACCATTGGAGATAGCCAAGAATACCCCAAGGAGGGTTTGTATTTTATAAAAGAAAGCTTATTAGGCCAAGACCAGTCAGACCACCATGGTTTTTGATAATGTCTAAAAACCTTAGACCAAATCATAAGAGGAGTGGAATCCACAACAACATCATAAGTACTCTTATCTGCAGGAGATAAACTGAAATATTGCATAAAATGATTCCAAGGGATCCAATCTCTAGTATGAAAATTCATGAAATCAGACAGGTAAGCAATACCCTTTCTATAAAATCGTTGAGCTCGAATCCACTGTACCTGAGCAAGAGGTGCTCCTTGATAAACAATAGCAGAGGACCACCAAACATTAAGGAGGGGAACAGAAGCACCAACCTTAGTCTTACCTCCATTCCATGAAATCCAGGGTTTAAGAGCCTCCCAAGCTTTCCAAATACTGCGAATAACAAAAGAGCCTAAAATTTTAATAGGTACAGATGCAGTAAGAATGGTTTGAAGGTTTAAACCTTTCCATACACGTCTACCATAAGGCAGACCAGTAGAAAGACAATGTCTGACTAAAATCTTCCAGATTTCATCCCCTTGAAGTGCCCTACAAATCCATTTAGCACAGAGAGCAAAACCTTGTTTTTGACAGTCAAAAAGACCCAAGCCACCAGCTTTCTTCGGGAGGCAACAAATTTCCCATGCCACCCTGTGAAACCCTTTCTTTCCAACAACATTAGACCATAGGAAATCTCGAAGCAATTTGTCCAACTTGGCATAACAAGCAGCAGAAGGAACCCAACATGAAGAATAGTAAACATGAGTAGAAGCCAAAACCTTAGAACAAATTTGAAACTTTCCAGCTAAAGAAAGCTTCTTAGAAGACCAATACAGAAGCTTCTTTTCAACTTTATCAACCACATAATCCCAAAGTCTGGCAGGAGTTCCTTGAAAAGCAAAGGGAATGCCAAGAAATTTAAAAACTTCCCCAGGTTGAATCCATCTCCAGGGTTTATCAGCTAACCAAGAAGGCATAACCCTTCGAGATTGTCTATAGCAGGAGGTTTTTCTCCATTGAATACTAGAGCCAGAAGCTTGACAAAAAGTATCAAGGCAATCAAGAGCTTGAGAAATAGATTGCTCATCCTCTGCTACAGTAAGAAAAGAATCATCAACAAAATGACCATTGATTAGTTGCGAATTCGAAGAAGGCAAAGCAATGCCTTTAAGAAGGCCTTTTGAGGCTCTATCAGCAAGCAGATAACCAAAAGCTTCAGCAACAAGAATAAATAGGGAAGGAGCCAAAGGGCAACTTTGTTTGACAGATCTGGCTAATTGTATGCGTTGGGATGGGCAGCCATTAAGAGTAAGCACAACGGAAGCATCTCTAAATAACATGAGAACTGAATTGATAAAAAACTGGCCAAAACCCAAAGCTTTAAGCATCGCAGTAATAAAGAACCATTCAATTTTGTCATAGGCCTTTTCAAAGTCAATTTTGATAAACAAAACATCTTGACCAGAAGAGGAGGCCCATTCCATTCCTTCCCAGACTCCAATCACATTATCGAGAATGTATCTCCCCTGAACAAATCCAGTCTGCTCCGACCGAATGATAAGAGGGAGAAGAGGCCGAAGCTTAAGAGCCAAAGCTTTAGCAATAATCTTATAACTAACATTAAGCAAAGTGATAGGCCTCCAATTGGTAATAAGCTCAGGATCTCCTCCCTTGGGAATGAACTTAACATTGCCTTTATTAATAATGGATCCTAAAGAACCAGTTAAAATAGCTTCCTGATAGACTCTAAGGAGATCGAAACCAACAAAATCCCAGCACTCCTTATAAAATTCACATGGAAAGCCATCCAGACCAGGTGCTTTGTCATTGGCCATTTGAGATAAAGCAGCTTCAAGATCACTAAGGGTCAAAGGAGTATCACAAAAATCCCTCTGAGCCTCAGAGAGCTTAGGAGGTATGACATTACAACAAGCATCTACAACAGCTTGACGAGCAGCAGAAAGGCCTTGAGAGGCAAAAACATGCTCATAATGCTTGACAAAAGTAGAGGTTATATCTGATAAAGTAGTGAGACGGGTTCCATTAACCTGGATGGCTTCAAACTGAGTAGTATATGCAGGAGGTCGAAGCCGTTGAAAAAACTCTTTGGTTACTCTGTCACCCACTTTCAACCAGTGGAGTCTGGCTCTTAATTGAGCCCCTTTTGCTTCATACAGGTCAATTTTCCTCAGCTCATGGCGGAGAGCAGCAACATAAGCTTGCAGATCCGAGAAAAAGGGGGCAACCTCTAAATGGAGTGTGGCTTTTGCAAACTCAGAATGCAGAACCTGGTTAGAGTTCCTTCTTCTTTTGGCAACCTCAACTCCTAAAGAGCGAAGAAGAGAAGTGGTGCGGGTTATAGCAGAATTCCACCATTCAATCCAACCATAATTAGAAGAAGGTCTGGGCAAAATATTCCACATTCAAAAAATATGAGCTTTCATAGCAGGATGATGCAGAAAGGACACATTCAAATAAAATTGGGAGGAAAAAGTTCATGAGGAACTCTGAGTAGACTCAATTGAAAAAACAATAGGAACATGGTCCGACAAGGTAGAGCCTGGGAAAATGAAAACTGCAGGCAAGGAAGGGGATAAACGAGCAAATTTAAAATGATTATCGATAGAAAGCATAGCTCTATCCAGGCGTTTCAAAACCCTAGCATCCCCTGCTTGAAAGTTAGACCAGGTATACCACTGCGCGTCATCAAAATCAGTAGGGGAATAACAAATATTAGGGTCGGAAAGGCTCAACTTATTTTTCAAAAAATAAAAAGCTTCCCGCTCTCCAGCACACCAACGGTTAGGCACCAAACTCTTTTTATCAAAAGCTTTTTCAACCATATTAAAATCACCACATAAAACCCAAGTGGCGAAAGGTAAATTAATAGCCAACCACCGCCATAAAGTACACCTGTCAGGCGGCTCAGTGGAGGCATACACATTAATTATTCCAAAAGGCTTACCATTCAATTCCAATAAAGTCCATACCGCTTGATTAGATGGGTCACATCCCCAAGAAACAATACTCGAGTACCACCTCGAAGCAAGAATAGTGACGACACCACCTCTCCCACCGGAATGATTGGTGGTATGAAACGTGCCACGGGGCGACAGAAAAGAACAAGCACACTACAAATTGAAATCTGAAACTTTCACTTCTTGCAGACAAATAAAGTCCAGAGAACCATACGTGTGAGTGACCTTGGATAACTCACGGTGGATCGAATATTTACGGACTGGATCCATCAGTCCTCTCACATTCCACGAAAATAAAATCATTGAGAATGAGCAGTTGGGATATGATCCATACTAACATCCCTCGAGTCTCCCAAAGCACCAAGAGACCCAAAGGAGTTTGACCCAAACTGCTCATTACCACCCCCTTGATTAGCACGATAAGCTTCCTCTATTTGGTGGCATTTATCGGAGTGCACACCTTCTCGCATAGGACTACGAGAACGACGTGCTTTAGCAGAAGAATTGGGCCCTTCTAGAAGGGGAAGCCGAAAGGCCACAGAAACATATTCCTCCGGGGAGGAGGAAGGACCCGTAAGGGCCAAAACTCCTCGGGACTCAGACACCACCTGAGCATATGCCGACGGAGACCAAGAAGAAGGCACATGCACAACGACATTAGCAGGAACCACAGAAGCAGGAACAAGAGTCGAAACAGGAGCCGAAGGTGGGTCTACGGGGACAGAGTTTGACGGATTGGCTTGATGGGTATTCACAGAACCTTGAGCACGAGGTTTCCTCTGCACAACTTGCCATTCCTCTTGTCCCCCAGAAGCACTCCCAGAACCCCCGACCGTTGGAACGACTGGTGGAGCAGGAGGTGGTGGGGGAGTTTGAGAAAATTTGCCCACCATGAGTGGGCAATCCTTTATCTTATGTGACGAGGATTGACAACGGAAGCAGGTGTTCAGAAGGTTAATGTATTGAACCCTCTGCTTCAGAACTTGGTCCCCAATTTCAATATCAATAAACTCGGGTAAATCCTTGGTAAGATCAACTTTCAGGCAAACCCGCTTGGTAGGACGAGCAAAAAAAAAGTGGGGAGGCTCAAAGCAGACAAACTTTCCTAAAGGAGCTATCAAAGACTCCATAAGCTGCCAGCAAGGCAGAGGAAGATTAGGAAATTCAACCCAAACAGGGACCTCCAGGGAAGAGACAGACGCAACAGAAAAATCCCTATGATACGGTTGCAGAATAAGCAGAGAATTACGGACCGTCCAAGGTCCTTTGGAAAGCATTTTCTGTGCATGCACAGGATCATCAAAACAAAAAAGGAAATAACCCTTGGTAAGATTTTGCACATTAACCACTTTAACGCCATATGGGCCCCAAACTTGGTTTACCCAGGTACGCAACAAAGTATCATTAGGGATACGTCCCAAAAAATAACCAACAAGATGGAAACATTCATACCATTGACAAGCTTTTTGAAATTCCTGAACAGGGATAACCACTTTAGGAACAGGAGCATTACCTCGTGAACAACCTTCGGGAGGAACTTGCGTGGTCTCTTCCCTGGCGCCATGACGAGCTCCGGTGGCTGCAGTATCAACTGAGCTGACCGATTGAGCAGCCGCCATGATAAATAGGGGCGATTACACCGCCCTAGGCGGTGGTACTGTGATGTGGCAAACCTAAAGCAAGGACAATCCTGCGAGAGTGCAATCTGCGCAGTATGACAAGATAACACAAACCCTAGAGATTAATGCATGCAGGGTGGTCTCCAGGCGTGCTCTCGGCTCTTCTTTGTTATTCCCTAATATTCATTATAATTTAAAAGAGATTTCTTGTTTCTTTTATCTATTATTGTTATTCTGGTGATATTTTTCTACTCACAAAACGAATGTTATTATATTGATTTAGGGATTCTGGATCTTCGCTATTATAACATTGATATGCCTTGAATCCTGGAGGTTACATAATATAGCTTGTTTTGATACAATGATTACACAAAGGGTGTAAAACCCTCAATCAAAAAAATATGATGTCTTAAAATATTATTCACTCCAAAAAAGAGGTTGAGTGGGCTTTGTATATCCTCTACGGGGCCACTCCAGTTGCAACAACTATCAAATAAATTGTTACTTATACCTACATACAAAAAATCCATAATAAAGAGTCAATAACACCTATGGGGCCTCCACAATGTGAGGCCCTCTAAAATACAAAAAGTGTAACCTAAAAATACTAGTTGAAATACTTGTATAATGTAGAGTAGAATACATAAAAAATTAAGTTGAATAATAAAATCAAATACCTCATCAAAATATCTAATTTGTGATCTTTACATTGGAGAGGTCGAACTGTGAATGTGTAAAAACTCGATAGATTTTGGAAGCTGGCTGGATGCTCTTAAAAATTTTGTAGATGTCCTATAGCATTTGATAGATACTCTATAGTGTTTGGGAGACACATTGAGGCATTTGCAAACTATGGTGAATGCTTAGAAAAGTCTGGATCTGGTTTGCAGGTACTACAACGGATGAATGGCAATGGCAATGATGACTAGGGTTTGTGCAAAAGTGTGAATGATGTTTTCTTTGCAATTTTTTTTAATCCCCATTCACAAAAAGTTAATAAAATTTTATGATTTACCTTCATTCATGTTAGGGTTGTGACAACACCAATGAGTAAGTGATACGAATTGCATTTAATAAGTGGCAAAGATTATCACATGGCTTGCTAGAATGGAGTTTTGATGAATGAATCAGATTTATTTACACACACACACACACACACACACACACACACACACACACACACACACATATATATATATGTGTGTGTACATTATATATATATATATATATAATATTAATGGCTAAGATTTGATGATGATGAATGGATTATACATGGCTAGGATTTGGTGTCTATATTTAGTTATTTTATTTTTTTACTTTGAAGCTCTTCCGTACTCTTTTAAAAAGTTATTCAAATATTTGGCATCATTTATCCTTACCCTTTCAAAAAGGGTTGTATCATCTACAAATTTTTGATGGGTGATGTTATCGATGTTATTTCTAACCTTAAGTCCACATATAAGCCCATATTTGTAATCCTTTATATGTTCCTACTCAAAATATATGCCATAATAATGAACAAATAAGGAGATTAAGGATCTCATTGTCTAAGGCCTCTCTTGGCTTTAAAATATTATGTTACTAACCCATTGAAAAAAACTGAATAAGAAAATGTAGAGACACAAGATTTAATCCATCTAATTCATTTCTTCTTGAAACCAAAATTTTCTAAAATTGTAAAAATAAAATCCTATTTAACCCTATCATAGGCTTTACTCATATCAAGTTTTAAGATCATTTTTTTCTCTTTTCTTGAAGTTTCTGAATTTATAAATTCATGAGCTACTATGATCCCATCCAGAATTTGTCTCCCTTTCACAAATCCTCCTTGCTCTTCTAAAATGATTTTGTCTAAAAATGACCTTAATCTATTTGCCATCACTTTGGAGATAATATTATATGCCATTTTACATAGGCTTATGGGTCTAAAAGAATCAAACAATTCAACATCCTTCTTTTTTGGAACTAGGGTCAGATATGTTGCATTTAGTCTATAAGGCATGCATTATTTTACCCTAGACTGATCCACTGCCACTAAAAAATAGTACTTCACTATATCCCAATTATGTTGGTAAAAATTTATAGAGATCCCATCAAGACTTGGGGATTTATCCTTATTAAAATATAAAAGAGCTAAATGAACTTTTTATAGAGTAATAGGCTCTATCAGTTTCCTATTGTCTTCATTCGTTATAACTGAAGGAACATATTGAAGAAGTTTATCATTAAGAAATTCGGTCTCCTATGGACCTATAATATTTTGATAAAAATACTTTGCCTCTTTTCTAATTTTATGAATAATCCTTTTAAAATTCAATTCAATGAATCATGTGAATTTAATCATCCATTCTTTCAATCCAATTTCAAGTCTTTAGAAAACTTGTCTGTGTTCATTAAACTTACATTTAAAATCTATTTAATCATCTTATCTTTGATTAGTGAATAATTTTCTACATAGTTAAGAGTTATAATAAATTTACTATTATATTTTTATTTTTAATAAATTATTTTCTTCAACCTATATATATTTTCCAATGGATTCAATTAGAGCTAACCTTAAATAACTTTTCTTCATTACTACCCTACTTTTTTTCATATAATTCTTTTTTAATCTCATTATTACTCAGTTCTTAATAACTTTTCCTTGTTAATACCCTACTTTTTTCTTATAAATTATTTTTAATCCCTTTATTACTCAATTTCTAATGACTTCTCTTTATTACTACCCTACTTTTTTATTATATTTTTTAATCACTTTCTTAATCATCTAAAAAATGATAATTAAAAAAAAACTAGCTCTTTAATATGGATTAAAGGTTTCGTCCATTTATTATTATTATTTTATTTTTGGGTAGTGTGAGAAACCCCTATGATCGATGCTTAGGGTTGAGAATTACCATCCCATCCTTGATCCCTCATAATGCCAAGACCTAAACTTATTAGTAAAATATTAACACACACAGTGGTTTGTTGCATTATCCCCTTGGGACTTTCATCCCTTTATTTTATTTTTTTATTTGGTTAGTGAGAACCCCCTATGACTAATTCTTAGTGTTAGGCATTCCCATACCAACCATTACCTCTCATAATACCAAGATCTAAACTTATCGATAGATAATTAACACACATCCACACTTACACGCTACAGTTTGAACCTTGGGCCTCTCAAAGAAGAGACAAACCTCGAACTGTTGTATTTTCCCCCTCGAAACTTTCATCCCTTTATTATTACTCAATTATTTATAAATTTAAATAAAAAAGATAATAAAAATAATAATAAAAAATCCTATCAATGGCTTCTCCCTACTAACATGTTAAGGATTTCTTCATTCAAATAAAGTAAACTACTAATCATATTTAAGTTAATTTAAAAATATAAATTAAGTTTAATACTAATATTTCAATCACTATGGATGTGTCATGACCCTCCCTGGTAGACTTTGTGACTTGGAAAATAATGTATTAATTTTATGGTGCTTTAATACTTGATTTTGTGCAATTAAGCAACTATGTGATGTTAGTTGATATGGAAGAACATGATACTACTAACAAGTTGAAAATGTGTAGGATCAGGTATGCTTATAGGTGGAAGAAGTTAAGTCATCCACCAAAGGTGAGGATACTTAAGATTGAGGAACTGATGATAAGGCAACTCAGGGGTAACATGGATGGATACCTTGATATAGACATGCATTATCAATTAGGGATAATTTTCAATAATTAGCCACCTTAAGCCTCAAGTTGATAGCCTAGTAGCTATCATAAATTCTTGAGCTGAGATAGGTGAATGGGTTGAAAAAATTATTTCCTCATTGTCTATTGTATATGTTTGATTACCTTTTACTTCATCACTATTTGCCTCAATGGTTTGGAGAGAATGCATGAGTTGGTTTTCTTCATAACTCCTTGTATTTCTCAGACAAATTGTATGATGTTATTATGCAATAAACAAAATCCTTTCTTACATTTTAAAGAGTATATATATAGTAGATTGTTATTTTAAATGATAATAGGTTTCAATTAAAATTAATGAATGCTTTCTTTTAAATGATAATAGGTTTTATTTAAAACTAATGAATTCTTTATTTTAAGTGATAATAGGTTTCATTTAAAATTAATGAATGTTTTATTTTAAAATGATGATAGATTTCATTTAAAAATCAATAAATGTTTTATTTTAAGTGATAGTATGTTTCATTTAAAATTTATACATAATCATTGTTAAAAAGAGAGAGAGTGAGCTATTCATTTTAATGGGGAGTGATATTTATTTTGAACACAACGATACCATGTTTGATTTGATAGAGGATTCTACTATCAAGGATAAGGGAAGAGCCTCTTTATAGCAATTGGTAAGGACAAAATCTGGTGGAGATAAAACCTGATTATTGAACTTGGTGTGGGATCCAAGGGATGGCAGGAATTCGTCAATCGTAGGATCAGGATTTATCCCTCATCACTAAATGAAGAAAATAATTGAAGATATACAGGTAAAAAAGTAAAAGGAAAATGATAGGAGATGATGGAAAAGGACATTGGGCATCATGAGAAGGAAAAACTTAAACGATGCTAAAGGAAGGAGAAAACATTTTGCAATAAAAAAAAAAAAGGAGCAAGAATTCGAACTACGTGAAGGAGGAGAATACTCTACGTTAGAGGAAGACCAACTGTGTGGGAAGGTTATGACCGAGTTCATGAAAAACTATGCATCATAAAGGAGATACTTCATGTAGTGGAGAACACTTGAGAAGGGTGAGAATCACTAGTTGAAGAGTTGTAGTTTGGTAAAATAAGTCTCCTTCTTCATTTTTAGAAATTTATTAAAGTGCTTAGTCTATTAGATATGGCATTCCTACTTGGTAACAGTTAGATCATTGTTTTCCATTATCACAAGCTTTAGCCTTGATATTTAGTGTTGCTTTCCTTTGTCTGAAGCTTCGAACTACAAGTTATCACTCCTCCATGCTATTTTATACTAGGAGTTGTGTAACTATCAATTCTGGATCCAGTGAGATTATTTCTAGTTGACACTACATTATAGTCATGGCTTGGGTAAGGTTGGTGTCATAGGTTGCTATCCAAGAGGTGGTATTGGCTTAAAGCCACTGTGTTGGCTACACCATGGCCGTATTCTTTAGTAGGGCTCATATCTTATTATCATGACCCTCCTAGATGGACTTTTGAACATGGAGAAACAATGTATTAATGTATGATGCTTTAATACTCGATTTTTGTGCAATAAAGTAGTTATGCAATATTATTAGATAATGAAGAATATGTTACTATTAACAAATTTCCAATGTGTAGGATCAGGTGCACTCGTAAGTGGAAGAAGTTGAGTCATCCACCAAGGATGAGGGTACTTGAGGTTGGGGGAAATGATGATATGACAACTTGAAGGTAACAAGGATAGATACCTTCATATAGGCATGCATTCGGTTAGGGATAATCATCAATAGATAGTCACCTTGAGCCCCAGATTGATGGCCTAGTAGCTATCATAAGTTCTCGAGGTAGAGACATGTGACTAAATTGATGGAAATATCTCCCTCTTTGTTTGTTGCACATGCTTGTTTGTCTTCCACTTCAGCATTGTACCTCTATAATGTGGAAAAACATAAATGAATGAATTGCCTTCATGACTCCTTGGATATTCTTGAATGAAATATTGATCTATGATAAATAGATATTCATTTTAGATAAATGGTGAATTTATGTTAAAATGTTAAATAAATCTTATTCTTGAATAAAATATTGATCTATGATAAATAGATATTCATTTTAGATAAATGGTGAATTTATGTTAAAATGTTAAATAAATATTATTCTTGAATAAAATATTGATCTATGATAAATAGACATTCATTTTAGATAAATGGTGAATTTATGTTAAAATGTTAAATAAATCTTATTCTTGAATAAAATATTGATCTATGATAAATAGACATTAATTTAGATAAATGGTGAATTTTTGTTAAAATGTTAAAAAATCTTATTCTTGAATAAAATATTGATCTATGATAAATAGACATTCATTTTAGATAAATGGTGAATTTATGTTAAAGTGTTAAATCAATCTTATTCTTGAATAAAAGAGTGATTATGATAAATAGATATCCATTTTAGATAAATGGGGAATTTATTTTAAAAGTGATAAATAAATCTTATTCCTGAGTGAATGGTTGATGGATTTCATTAAAATAATGAATCGATGATTTGGGTCGAGCCAACCAAGTAGAGTCCAGCTAACATGAAGGGATGGCCCATTAACGCCAGGGATGGCTCCATCGCATGAAGTGATGGTTTCATCTACGTGAAGAGGAGGGACTTCAATGTGGGCTGCATCTTGGGAAGGCGAGAGGAAGAGACATCCCCTATACCACCTAATGAAAGGCATGGGAGTAATGGTAAGTAGGTGGCATATGGAATCCAAGAAAGGAGAATAGGGATAGATGCCAGAGGAGGGAGCTTGGTGTTGAGGAAGAGAGAGCTCTGCATGTGAGGAAGAAAAGAAAATCACTACATAAATAGAATGAGGAGGTGCTCAAGCTCGGCCAAAAATGACCAAATGAAATTGATGACAAAGGTGACCAAGTTTGGTTATAATGCATTCATGGTTCTCCTTGTTGTGTTTAGTAGCTTAGTTTCCATTAGAGTCATAGCTCATCATGTCATAGCTTTGATGTGTATGACATAGCACCATTAGAGTTGTAGCTTTGTTGTGTATGGCATAGCGCCATTAGAGTCATAGCTCTGTTGTGTATGGCATAACACCATTAGAGTCATAGCTCTACTATGTATGGCATAACACCATTAGAGCCATAGGTATCACTGTGTCATAGATCTATTGTGTATGACATATCACCATTAGAGCCTTAGCTCACCGTGTCATAGTTTTTGTGTATGACATAGCATCATTAGATTCATAGCTCTATTATGTATGGCATAGCACCATTAGAGTCATAGCTCACCGTGTTGTAGCTCTACTATGTATGGCATAGCACCATTAGAGTCATAACTCATCGTTTCATAGCTCTAATGTGTATGGCATAGCACCATTAGAGTCATAACTCATCGTGTCATAGCTATTTTGTGTATGGCATAGCACCATTAGAGTTGTAGCTCTACTGTGTATGGCATAGCACATTAGAGTCGTAGATCTGCTATGTATGACATAGTTCCATTAGAATCATAGCTCATTGTGTCATAGCTGTTGTGTATGGCATAGTACCATTAGAGTCGTAGCTCTACTGTGTATGGCATAGTGCCATTAGAGTCATAGCTCTTCTGTGTATGGCATAGCGCCATTAGAATCCATAACTCACCATGTTGTAGTTGTTGTGTATGGCATAACACCATTAGAGCCATAGCTCTGTGTGGAGCGTAGCTGCTATTAGAAGCTTCGAGAACCACCTCATATCCACCCTGCGCTCGACTTGTGTTCTATCCATGCAGTGTTGGTTTTAGCATAGAGCGCTGCCTTGGAATGCCATAGGGTGATAGGCAAGAAAATCCTTGGTTGGTTCATAGTCGAGTAGGGAAGTTTGTTAAGGGAAAAAGGATTCCCTTAGTGGTAGTTTCATTAGTTAATTAATGATTTTATATTAATGAAATGAAGAAAAAGGTTTATGAAAATTAAAGTAGATGACTTTAATTATGATTATGGTTCATTTTGTAAAATGAGGGTATGGGACCTTGCTTTATGAAATGAAAAGGGTTTTATGGAAATTAAAGTAGATGGCTTTAATTATGATTATGGTTCATTTTGTAAAATGAGGGTATGGGACCTTGCTTTATGAAATGAAAAGGGTTTTATGGAAATTAAAGTAGATGGCTTTAATTATGATTATGGTTCATTTTGTAAAATGAGGGTATGGGACCTTGCTTTATGAAATGAAGAAAAAGGTTTATTTGAAAATTAGAGTAGATGGATTTAATTGGATAATAAATATGATTATGGTTTGTTTTGTAAAATAAGGGTATGGGACCTTACTTTATGAAATGATAGGAAATGTTTATTGGTAGAATTAAAGTGGTTTGCTTTAATTAAATAAGATGCATGAACCCAGTTCATTTAACAATTAAGGGTATGAGACTTTAATTGTTAAGTAAGGGTTGGATCATTTATTGCAAATAAAGCATATGGTAGGATGCATGGTGGAATGCCTCTCATGAGTAGATGAGAGGGGTCATAGAAAGGGTAGTTCTATGATAATAGCTATGCATTAGAAAGTTGAATTGCTTGGGTTGTTTGTATAGTTGCAATTTGGCAATAAAATAAGTAAATGCATTTAGAAGCATGTCTATCCGGATCCATGAGTGTCTTGATCCCCTACTATCCTCACTTGATCGATGGAAGAGCGGGAGGACCAAAGGCATGAGATGGACCACTTCATAAGTTTTCTCTCTACCTTACTTCTTGCTTGATTATGCAATAGATTAGATTTGTGGGGAGATTTCCCCAATGGAATAAATGTAAAGTAATTATTGAAAGTATGGGGTTTACCATACATGATTATGTATTAAATGAATATTGTTGATTATTGTATTTTGATAAACTTCTCATTTGCAATAATATTTATTTGTTTACCGCATGTTTTCCCTTTAATGAATGCTTTATGTTTTGGTTAATCTCACCTATTTATTACTGCATGTTTTGTTAGATTTAGTATCTAGATTTATCCTTTGTATTCTTATGAGCTTTTTAAAAAAATATGTGTAAGTTCTAGGTGAACTTAGAGGATGACCTAAGGACTTGAGACCCCCTTAGGGAGATTGGGTATCTAGGTTTAGAAGATCGTACCAAGGGTTAAGATAGCTTGTTAGAGGACGAGATTGATAGCTTAACTCACAATACACGTAGCATACCCACACATAATGATTTGTGTGAAGTATGGAGATGCGTGTATACCTTACAATGATCGAGGGTGGTAAGTCTAGCTCATCAAGAATGATGAGATGGATGGACTTATGTGCATGACATGAGATAGGCCTACGTAGAAGGGACTTGCGTGAGGGGAATCTCGTGTGGTATAGTTCTTGAGAAACTTAGGGGATGTCAAACATTAAGTTGGTCTAAGGTTGGTTAGGTATTTATGAATCCTTCTCCTTAGTCAAAAAAATAAAAAAATAATATAGAATTTTTATTTTGTTTTTGTGTGTTTTCTTGTTTCTTGTTTTGTGGGTCATTACACTTGTAGAGCGTCATCTAGTCTGATCACAACCAGTGAGAACACTATACTTGTAGTCGCTATTTGCAATTAGGTAAGGTACCCCGACTATTAGCAAAGAGCTCATCCCTTTGTATTTTCAATGTAGACTAAGACTCTGACTATTGGGTAGGTTGTTCACCTATTTAGATTCATTGAAATAGTCATTGCCATCGTAGCATTGTGATATCATAGTCCTATTTTGACCATTGTATGTGTGAAAGGTCAGGTTGCATTGGTAATCCATGTAGCCCTTGTGACCATTAAGATAGCTAGAATTATTGTTTTTGGTCACCATCTATGAGTTCTGGTTGCTCCATGAAGGTGGGGGTTAGCTATTGTGATTTCCTCTATTGGTCGATCCTAGTTGGTCTCACGCCATAGTTACTTTTGAGGTTGCTTCCAGGCTTCTTTAGGCTTTTATTCCCCTTAGATAGGTAGTGTATGTAACCTGTAGGGGGTAAATTTTTCATTCTCTATGAGAAGGCTCTTTCTCTATTAAATTGATTCTTTAGCTTGCTTAAAAGGAAACCTCGGTTGAAAAGAGGGAAGAGTAATTTAATTTAGAATCAAGGTAGTAAGGCTTTAGCTTACTAGATAAAGTAAATAAATTATGTTTTATTTTATTAAATAGAGATATGGGACTCTTTCTGGGTAAAATAAAAGGATTTTGAATTATTTTTGTTAATTAAAGATACGAGGCTTTAATTAGTCAAAGTAAAAGGATTTTGGTTTATTATTTCTAATTAAATATATGGGGCTTTAATTAGTGAAAGTAAAGGGATTTTGATTTATTTTTGTTAATTAAAGATATCAGACTTTAATTAGTGAAAGTAAAAGGATTTTGATTTTTTTTTTTAATTAAAGATATCGGGATTTAATTAGTGAAAGTAAAGGGATTCTGATTTGTTTTTGTTAATTAAAGATATGGGACTTTAATTAGTGAAAGTAAAGGGATTTTGGTTTATTTATTTTTAGTTAAAGATATGGGGCTTTAATTAGTGAAAGTAAAGGTATTTTGATTTATTTTTTTGATTAAAGATATGGGACTTTAATTAATAAAAGTAAAGGGAATTTGATTTTTTTTTTTGGTAAATAGTGTAGCTTATATTAAAGGGTTTTTTCCTGGATCCCAAAACCAGTAGTTACAAAAACCTCAAGGGAGGCTAGCAGCTTAGAAGACTAAACTTTAAAAAAGTGTTTTCGTACATGGATAAACACCGTTCACCATACATTGATTAAAAGTCGATAAGCCTAATAGCAAACACCCCAAACAATATTGATGCAGATAATATATGGACAACACCCCAAACAAAACTTGCACTGATCTTGATTAAAAGTCGATAAGCCTAATAGCAAACACCCCAAACAGTATTGATGCAGATAATATATGGACAACACCCCAAACAGTATTGATGCAGATAATATATGGACAACACCCCAAACAAAACAGTGTTGAGCCGACCCCACTGATCTTCGAACTTGCACTGGTCAGTTCGACCCGTGATTTGCCCACTCTTGGTTGGCTTCATTGACAATGTTTGAGGGCGGATTGTTATCCCATACAGACAAGGAATTCTGACTGATTCCCATGTTTGCTAAGAGGTCAGCCGATCTGTTTGCCTCCCTGTACACATGTCTGCATATCACGCTGCCCTGTCTTCTGATCATGTTTCTGGCTTCCCTGATGGCATTCATGACCTTCCACGAAGGATTGGAGCTGTTGTTGATATAATTTATGATGTTTAGAGAATCCCCTTCTATTTCGTAGTTCCCTTTGTGCTTTTGGATGATGTTGAGACCTCTCCACAGGGCATGGGCTTTTGCTACATGATTAGTTTGAATGCCTAGGTTCTCCGCAAAGGCGACCACAATCTTGCCACTGCTATCTCTGACCAATCCTCCTGCCCCTACCATTCTCGGGTTTCCTTTAGAAGCTCCATCGAAATTGAGCTTGAGCCATCCTATCGAGGGGGGTTTCCATGAAGAGGTGTGCCTTGGGTGGGGATGAGTGACACGAGGATTATCTTCCCTGGGGATATTAAGACTGCTGAACAGAAAAAGCTCCAATTCCACATCAGGGGGTTCTGTGCAAGGGATGAGTCGGGAGTTCTCTGTGGCAAAGCTGATGATTTTACTAGCAATGGAGGTAGGGTCCTTGGGAGTGTTAGAGAACACCCTACTGTTTCTTTCTAGCCATACCTGCCATAAGAAATGGTGAGTGCACATTTTCCACAAGGATTTCAATCGAGGGTTTTTGAAAGGATTGGGCCACTGAGTGAAAAGCTCTACCAGGGAGTTGGGTTGGACCCAGTTGATGTGGAAACTGGATAATAAGTTACTCATCACAACATAAGAGAAATCACATTTAGTGAAAATATGGTTGATGGATTCCCAAGATTTATAGCATAGGTGGCATATGTTGGGTACCATCATCCCCCTCTTGATGAGATTATCAGTGGTTAGAATCTTGTTTTGAATTGCCAGCCAGGAAAACATTACCACTTTAGGGATGAGGTGCTTGATCCAGATTTGGCTAGGAGAGAAGGGAGCTTGTTGTGGATTGAGGATAAGTTGGTAGGCAGATTTGATAGAAAAACATCCACTATCCGTTTCTTTCCAAATTAGAAAGTCTTCTCTTCCATCTATCGAAATCACTGTAGTATTCAACATAAGAGCCAAAGCCCTCACTGCCCTGGTTATGTGCCCATCATTTGAGTTAATGTTGAGGTCTTTCTAGATTTTAGACCCATTGATGTTTTGGATGAAGTCTGCTACTTTGCTGCCTATGGTGCCATCAAGGATAGGTTTTAGGATAGATATCTCATCATATTCAACTAGGGGCTGATCACTGACCCACCTGTCTGTCCAAAATTTTATGCCAGTACCTGTTCCCAATTGCCACCTTGAACCTTTCTGGAGAACTTCTCTGACCTGAATAATTGACCTCCAAAAAGTTGATCCCTCTTTGGGGATATCTTCATCAGTGAATTATTTGTGCTGAAGGTATTTCCTCTGTATTATTGATACCCATTCTGCATTGAAACTTGTGTGGATTTTCCAGGCTTGCTTAGCCAGTAGAGCAGTGTTCATATGCTTGATTCTTCTAAGTCCCAGACCCCCTTGGTTTTTTGGCCAACAAACCTTTTCCCATCCAACCAAATGAATCTTTTGCTTCTCCTCTGTGCCTCCCCACAGGAATATTTTTTGTATTTGCTCGATTTGGGCGTAAACTGAAGTAGGAGCTTTGAATATTGAGAGGAAATAGGTTGGGATGCTTTGGAGGCATGCTACGGTAAGAGTGATTTTACCTGCTTGGGTTAGAAAAGCCCCTTTCCATCCAGCTAACTTTTTGTTTATCCTTTCCACCACATGACTCCACATAGACAATTTGGGATGATTGTAAAAGAGAGGAAGCCCCAGATAGCGAGTAGGGAACTCACCAATGCTACATTGAAGAATACGCCCGATTTTAATCTGCCTGGAAAGGGGGGTATTGATGAAGAAGCTTTTACTTTTGTTATAGTTGATTTCTTGCCCAGCCACTTTCTCATATAAATCAAGGATTTTTTTGATCATCTTGGCCTCCACTATTGAAGCATAGGTAGCGAGTATTGTGTCATCCACAAATTGTTGGTGTGATAGCGGGTTTAGACTCGAGGCAGCCCTGATCCCTATGATAGTTTTCTCACTGACAACACTCTTAAGTGCTCTTCCCAGAGATTCAATGAGTATTATAAAAAGGATGGGTGACAGGGGGTCTCCCTGCCTGATGCCTCTACCGCTAGGGAAATAACCTATGGGTGATCCGTTAACCAAGACTGAGAAATGAGGGTTGGATATGCAGCCTCTGATTACATTTATCCATTCCCTATGAAAACCAAATTTTTGAAGAACAACCAGGAGGAAATCCCTGTTTACTCGATCAAAAGCCTTACTGATATCTAATTTGAGAAAAAAGGTTGCTTTCTTGTTTTGGGAAGCTGAGTGGAGGACTTCATGCGGGGTGATTATGCCATCATGAATGGACCTTCCTTTGATCGAGCTGCCCTGGCAAGGATCTATAATGAGCGGGAGTATTTCTTTGAGTCTTGTTGTCGGGGCTTTGGCAAGAATCTTGTATATGACATTACATAGACTGATGGGTCTGTAGTCATTCATGGATTTGCACTCAGGGCCTTTAGGGATTAAGGCGATGAAGGTGGAGTTGGTGCTTCTAGGGATGGCTTTGGATTTCTGCATGTGAATAATGGCTTTGCAAATGTCAACCCCTATGATATCCCAGTAAGTTTGAAAAAACCTAGGGGAGAAGCCATCAGGCCCCGGAGCTTTATCAGGGGCCATGGAGAAAAGAGCCTGCTTTATTTCTTCATTGGTAAGGTCCTTGATGAGCATGTCATTCATTTCAGGGGATACCAGATTTGGAATATGCTGAAGAAGCTGATCCTGGGCCTATTTGAAAATAATGGAATTTGTTCCTAGCATTTTTTCAAAGAAGGTGACTGCTTCATTTTTGATGAGGTGGATGTCTCTCATACTTGTGCCATCACTGTTTATTAACTCCCTGATCTTATTGGAGCTTCTGTGATGAAGAGTGGAAGCATGGAAAAATCTCGTGTTTGAGTCCCCATCCTTGAGCCACAGGGCTCTAGACTTTTGTCTCCAGTACATTTCTTCCTTGGCTAGAATGTTGTGGTAATCGACAAGGAGCTTTTTCTCTTCATTCCTGATTTGTATGCTCATCTGCCCTTTCTAAATTTGCTCTTCTATGACTTTGAGCTTGTTGGTGATTTGCTCCTTATTTTCAAAAATGTTACCAAACACTTCCTTGTTCCAAATTTTGATGTGGTCTTTGATTATTTTGAGTTTTTGGGTAACTTGAGCGATGGGGGATCCGTCCACCTATTGTTGCCACCACCCTACAATTTGATTACGTAAATCTGGGTGGAGAACCCACATTGCCTCGAATCTAAAAGGGGTCCTAAAAACTGGAGGCTTGTTAGCTTCAAACAGGAGAGGACTGTGATCCGATCCGATTCTGGGTAGGGAAGTGAGGGAGGCATCGCCAAATAGAGGTATGGCTTCTTGAGATAGAAAGAATCTGTCTAGCTTAACTTGGATCAGATTGTTCCCTATTCTTCTATTATTCCATGTGAATTGAGCTCCCCGGATCTGGATATCCATTAGATTATTCTCAGTGACAAACCCATGGAAGTCCTAAATACTTTTGGTAGGGATGTCATTGCCTCCTGCCTTATCTGATGGGTAAAGGGGGGAGTTGAAATCCCCAGCCAAAACCCAAGGGAAATTTCTGAAAGCCTACCTCATTTGACTTAGTTGGTCCCAAAAAGAACTCCTACTGAGGGGATTGTTTGGGGCGTAGATATTAGACAGGATCCAACATTGATCCTTGTCTTTGCAAAAAAATATGATATTTATAACTCTATCTGAGGATGATATTACTCTACCATCCACTTTCTCTGGATCCCAAAGGCACAAAAGACCCCTAGATGGACCTTGGTTGGGACTGAAAATGCTTCCACTATTTTTCCAAATGGTGTTGCCCACCTTGCATGCTTTTGACTGATCTAACTTGGTCTCTTGAATAATGAGGATTGTTGGTTTGGTTTCTTTTCTGATAGTGCTAACCAACCTCTACTTGGTCGCACTATTGAGGCCCCTCACATTCCATGAGAGTATCCTCATCTGGAAACTTTAGATGATTTCTTGCCCCCTTTTGACTGTTGCACAAGGGGTTTGGGTAATTTGGGATCTTCCTTCGGGTGAGTAAACATTTCAGGTACAAGGGTTGTTTGGACTCCGTTAGCTATGTCCTCGATAGTTTGGCTTCTTATTTGCTCTTGGATATTGGGCCTTCCCCTTTTCTTGTCATTGCCAACATCGACACAAGATTTTTTGGAGCTTCGAGTATTTTTGGGACTGAAATCTACTTTTGTTTTCTCGATAGCCTCTTGGGAAAGAAGATTTTTAGGGGGGATCAGGGGAAGCTAGCTTGACTGGAGATAAGATAGGGCTACTGGTGGGAAGGGGATACTGCAAAATTTCTTCGATGGTGGGGATTTGGAGGTCGACATTTGGATCCGACATATCATTTTCTTGCTGAGTGAATAACCCTTCATTTATTTCTGAATTAGAGTGGGTGATATTTCTTGGAATATCAAATCGATTAGGATGAGTGAATAGGGAGCTTACCTGAGCTTGGTCCTCTGATTGTTCTGGCTGCACTTTTTGCTTCCCTTTGTTTGCCATAGGGTTTTGCCTTGGTGCTTGTTGATGAGGGTTTCTGCTATAGATTTGCCTATTCTTTTGCATTGGGGGCTTCCCAGGGAAGCGAACGCCTTGGTTCCTATAGAGATGGTTTCTAGAATCTACCTCCTTCTATGGTCTGAGTGAGGGGTAGTGGGACTTGAGGTGTCCTTGAGTTCGACATTCGATGCAAAAAGTTGGTTTGTTTTCATACTCTATGGCTTGGTAGTGGTGGAAGGAACCATAGACTAGATTGATTCGAGTTGGGAGTTGGGAATCAAGATTTGCGTTGATGCATATTCTGGCTTGGGTCAACCTGGTGCGAGCTTTGGTGGTTGAATCCATGGCCACCATTTCCCCTATGTATCTACCTATTCCTTGTAGGATGTCTTCATGCCAAAATTGGCTAGGGAGTCCTGGAAGATGAACCCACACTGGAGCAAAATTTATGCTTTGAGTTTCGACGTTGAAATATTCCCCCCATCTATGAATAAACAAACTCTTCTTCCCGTAGAACCATGACCCCCTGTTAGAATGCGGGTTGCATCTTTGGGATTGTTAAGGCAGATTTGAAAGAACCCTCTAGGGAGAGCTACAATCTCAAGATTCCCTAAAACTTTCCACCTGGTAGTGGCCCACCATCGAATGGATTCCATGTCCGGTCTACCACCCACGAACTTCCCAATCAGAGAATGTTCTTCTAGGGAAAGATATTCGGCCATTAGGGTTTTTGGAATCACTAAGTCTTCTTCGACCGCTATCAAAGGGCTTCGGTCCTTGGTAGATTTTTGTGATTTGGTACCCATGACCTTTTCAAGATAAGATGCAAAAATGGAGGGCCCAACGCCTGTCCCACCTACCTTGGGATAGCCCTCGTTCTTGTCCGGGGGTCCTTCCCCGGGTCTTTCTCCCACCCAGCAGAAAGGTCCGTTTCAGCATCAACATCTGACTCATCAGTGCCCTCCCCTGTAGCAAAGCTGGGGATCTCGCCTGGTTCGAGGTTCCCTACCGCTGCCGCACCCGATACATTCCCGCCAGAACTTACCTGAGAGAAAATGCTCGCCATCGCTCTGTTCCTCTCCATTGATAGTCAAGTTTTGAATTTGATTTATTTTTGTTAATTAAAGATATGGGGCTTTAATTAGTAAAAGTAATGGAACCTATCTAATTGGGTATTAAAGGTATGGGAATTTAATTCATTAAAATGGGAAGAAGGTTTAATTTAATTAAAAGAAAAAAATGTTTAAAATGGTGCATGTTGAATGGCTCTTTAAAGGTACTTTAGAAGTAAAAATAAAGGAGGGACTATTTATGATATCAACTATGCATTAGATGGTTAGAAATTTTTTAAAATTTGTATAGTTGCAATTTGGTAAAGTAAATGATAAATGCATTTAGAGATATGCCTATCCTGAACCATGAGTGCCTTGATCCCCTGCTATCCTCAAATTAGCGATGGTGCTTTAATACTTGATTTTGTGCAATTAAGAAACTATGTGATGTTAGTTGGTATGGAAGAATATGATACTAATAAAAAGTCAAAAATATGTAGGATCAGGTATGCTCATTTTTTGTAAAACATTGGTTAGTTTTTCTATGGTTCAATTAATTACCTCCATTTAATTGTAAACCTAGGGTAGCTCGTAGTATTTTGAGCATTCGTGCATAATATATACTTATAATTTCTCCTTAAGATATGAGTCCCTTAGATTTATGGTTTAGGGGGTGTTTCATGTTCATTTAAGTTTTGATTTTAAATTCCAAACCAATAATCCATCCTACGTTTATGAAAATAGGACTAAAATGCACATAAAAATTAAAATAGTACTTTGTTGGAAATCACAAAAAATAGGGGAACTTATAGGGAAATAAATTAATCTACAAAAAATTAAATAATAGAAAATACGGGCAAGTAAGGGAAGAACTCTGTTGTAAGGGGGCCCATGCTTCCAGCAGGTTCTGCTCGCATTAAATCTTCACTAGATGCTTAGACAATTTAACAGGAAATAACTCATAAATATTTTATTTAATAATTGTAACAAAGAATTTATAGGAAAATCAAGGGTCTTGTCTTTAGGGGTGGCCTCCGTATTTATAATATATGTGGCCACACCTTGTTACAATTTTCAAAAAAAATCAAAAATATGATTTTCTTTTACAACCGTCTGCATGAATGAAGGAATCAAGAAAAATATCAAGCTTGGTGAGCTATTTTAGCGTATTCTATTTCCATAATACATCTAATATTTTTACTACCCAATTTACATAAATATTTCACTTAGCAACTGGAAAATAGGTATCTATTCATCTTTGATGTCATTCCTTATCCAATTTCAATGATAAAACTCTATTTATACTTGTTGCTAGAATTTCGCTCTATTCTGTTGACCATAGAGTCATGCTAGAATTTGGTTTTAGTATAATATTCAAGATGGTTACCATTAGAAGGTTTAATATTCAATATTTGCATCACTTGATCCCATATTTGGTGGGAATTTTTGGGGTGATTAAGGAGATGATGGGCTGATTCAACTAAGTTGGCTATGGTCTTTTGCCAAATATAGTGAATATCCTTACTATCTTGATTAAAAATTTTGTTGTTCCTTTCATTCCAAATATTCCAAAGAAGAATGGTAGAACCCATCCAAAATAACTGCCTAATAAAATGATCAACACCCTCTTGATTAGGCCAATCCCTCCAAAACTGTTCAAAAGTAAAAAAATTGGACCACTTGTAAGCCAAGTAAAGTGGCCATTCTCCTCCACAGCTCAGAGGCTAAAGTACACTCAATAAAAATATGGTTGATATTTTCTACATTCTCTTCACACATTTCACATCTAAAAGGGCCATGAAAACTATGCTTCATAAGTTGCTTAGCAGTAAGCACCCTACGATGCAATAAAAGCCAATTAAAGAACATCACCTTAGGCCAAAGCTTTTGATCCCACAATTGAGAAAATATGTCAGAAGAATGGTTGGGATTATTATGGCATAAGGTCAAATAACCTTGAGCAACTAAATACTCACTCTTAGTAGTGTTTTTCCATCCAAAACAATCTTTTTCATGGTACCAAGAGAGGGATCTCATATGAAGGATGCCTTGGATATCTTGTCTTTGCCTTTCTAGGATTTGAATAGGCCAGTCCTCAATAGGGATCCAATATCTACCAACCTTTGAATTACCAGTATGGTACCGACAATAATTAACCACATTTATCCAATTAGCTCGGTGAAGCTCCTCCCTCCAAGGCCTCCAATCGGGAAATTGAGTTATCAAAGTCTTGTGACCTTCCCAAGAATCTGTCCAAAAATTTGCATGTTGACCATTATGAATGATCCAAAATAATTTTTTCTTTATCAAATCCTCACCAGTCTTAAGAATTGCTAAAATGGGAGAACCTTTGGTAGGAAGTTGATAGCGAACAAGGTCTTCAAGACTTTTTTTCTCAACATATTTAGCACGGAGATTATTGGCCCAAAGAGCATTGGGGTTATGCAACATCCTCAAATATAATTTAGAAGCTAAAGCTTTGTTGTTATTAATTGAAGACCATAAACCTAACCCTCCTTCACTCTTAGGAAGACATAAAGTATCCCATTTCACCAAGGCCCATTTTCTTTTCTCCTTAGTACCACTCCAAAGGAAATAATGACTAATTTGATCCAATTCTCGAAGAATAGCCTATGGAATATTCAAAATGGAAGAAAAATAAATAGGAATAGCTTGAAGGACTAATTTTACCAAGGTGATTCTACCCCCATAAGAAAGCCACTTGGTCCACTTTCCAATTTTCTTCTTGACTTTGTCCAACAACCAATTCCAATCTTTATTTTTCTGCCTTTGAATATTTATGGGAATACCTAAATAAGTGATTGGAAGAGAGGTCTTCTTATATCTTAGCTTATCCAAGACCATTGATTCCTGTCTAGTAGAGTAGTGAAAGAAAATAACTTTAGATTTGTCTTCATTGATCAACTGCCCAGTAGCCTTAGAAAAATAGCTAATGATTTTCTTAATATTAGAAGCTTCGTTAACTGTAACTTTACCTAAAATAGTAGAGTCATCCACAAATTGAATATGAGAGATAGGTCTAGCCCCATGAGCAATTGTAACTCCCTCAAGGGTTTTGTTTCCCTCTTTTTGGTTATAGTCCTACCCAAGCATTCGGCAAGAATGATGAATAAATAAGGGGATAGCGGGTCACCTTGCCTAATACCTCTAGAAGCTAGGAAAGATTGAGAAGGCTTGCCATTGATAAGAACTAAGTAGGAAACTGAAGAGATACATCCCATAATCCAATCCATCCAATCCTTAGAGAAACCAAATTGCCTCAAAACTTTGATAAGGAAGTGCCAATCCACTATGTCATAAGCTTTGGATAAGTCTAACCGAATGAACATGGAAGGAGAATTTTGCATATCCATGGAATGGATGGCTTCCTAAGCAAGAACTATCTCATATACTATTTGACGTCCTTCCACATAACCCCTTGCCCTTGGGAAATAATATTATGTAAAAGAGGCTTCAACCTTTCTGCCATGATTTTAGTAATGATTTTGAGAAGAACATTACATAAAGCAATTGGTCTAAAAGCTGAGATATGATCAACCTCTTGAGCTTTTGGAACAAGAGTAATATAAGTTTTATTGATAACCTTCAAAATTTCTTTGGATTTCGTGGCTTCTTCCACCACCTCTAATAAATCAACATGAAGGATATCCTAGAACTCTTGGTAGAACTCAATAGGAAAACCATCAGGACCTGGGGTTTTCCCTTTTTGCATTTTAAAAACTACTTGTTGAAGCTCATTGATAGTAATAGGATCAGTTAAAATAGAGTTCTCCTCAGAAGTGATAAGAGAAGGGATTGCTTGAAGAACATTATATTGTGAAGCTGATTCAAGGGGAGTAGCAGCAAAAATATTTGAAAAGTAATCAACAACAATAGATTTCATGCCATACCAAGTATAAACAACATCTCTAGAATCTAATTTTAAGGAAGAAATAAAGTTGTGAGATCTTCGAGCTAGAAGAGATTTGCCAAAAAAAATTGTGTTTCGATCTCCTTCTTTGAGCCATTGAATTCTAGATTTTTGCTTCCATAAGATTTCTTCTCTTTTTTCCCATTCCTCTAACTGAGTTGTGAGTTTAATTTCATCTGCACTTCTCTTCTCTCGTGAGGCCATCTAAACGGATTTTCCTATTCAAATTTTCAAGATGAGCAATAACTTCATGTTTTTTTTATGAACATCCCCAAACTCTTTCCAGTTCCAAGTCTTGATTTTGGATTTAATGTATTGCAGTATTTTGACAAAACAAAACATCTTAGTCCCATGCCTAGGTTTACCTTCCTTCCACCATTGTTGCACATGAGGTCTGAAGGAAATGTCTCTAAGCCACATTAATTAAAAACAAAAAGGAGAGAAACTCACATTGGTTTTCCACATTTCCACCATGAATGGCCAATGATACGAACCATAATTATTAAGAGTCTTCACTTTAGGAATGTGACCATGGATTAAGAAATTTTCAGAGAGCAAAAACCTATCCAATCTCTCCATTATACAAGCTAAGTCTTGCCTTCTGTTAGACCAAGTCATAAGGCCATTATCTGGTTGGATATCCACAAGATGGAGGTTTGTAATATATTCGCTCACGAGGTCAGTGCTTTTGTCCAAATTTCTATTTCCCCCCTTTTCTCATCCAGAGAGAGGATGGTATTGAAATATCCTCCGATCAAGATCCAAGCTTTAGGAAAATGAGAGATAATATGAGTAATATCCTTCCACTGTCTTCTTTTTTCCTCCAAATAAGTCGGAGCATAAACAGTAATGCAAAGCATAATCTGGTTGGAATGTCTACTTTGAATAACTATAGCCAAAAAACCCCAACTGCCAACCATATGGTGAATAACTACCTCTTTTGGATCCCAAAGACAAGCAATGCCACCTAAAGTCCCTTGGGAACTGAGGGAAACCACTTTTCTAGCTGGCCAAATTTTATTGGCAATTAAGTCCATATCCTCCATTGACATCTTAGTTTCTTGAAGGAAAACAAGATGTGGATGATTTACCTGAATCATTCTTCTAATTTCATTTTGTTTTGAAAGACTCCCTTTGAGCCCTCTAATATTCCAAGTGATGATATTCATTAATACCAGGGCTAAAAAAGTTGGGAAGGGCATTAATATTACCTTCCTCTACAAGCTTTTCACCTTCTTTTACCATATGATATTGATTAGTCTTGCGACCTACTTTTTGATTAGAATCCATCTTCAATTTTTTTTTCCTCGTTTCTTGACTTATTCCAATTGAATCTGAGATGGCTTCTAACCTTGAAGAATGCTCGTACACGACCAAAATTTTACTATATGGTTCAATAGAGTCTATATTGGGACCTGCATTATTTGAAGTTTTGACATTTGAAATATTGTTTTTCTTGTGTAAATTTTCTCCTTTTTTTTTCTTTTGAAAACCTTTGATTTGTTGGTTTGTCTCTGAGTTCTTCCCTTCATATTTAAATTGTGTTTCTAAGATTTTAGTTTCCATTATTACCTCTTCCTCACTTGGGACATCATTTGTGGAAAGGATTTCAAACATATTAGCAGATGACTTTGATTGATACTTCATAACTGGTTTTTTTTTAGTGTTCTTCTTCTTAGGTTTTTGGAAACTTGCTAATTTTATATCTTCTTTCTTTTGATCAGGAATTTTATTTGGGCAAGCACTAGCCAAATGAGCATATTCATGGCAAATTCTACAATGAAAAGGAATGTTCTCATAGTCCACTACTTGCTTCAAAGTGTCTTCCCCAAATTGTAATGTGATATTTTTAGGTAGGGGTTTGTAAAAATCCATTAAAAAACAAATTTGAGCATAAATAATATGTTAAAATTTTTGAGTACAATCATCAGTCATCATACAAGTTCCTAAAGAGTTTCCAATTGAAGAAAAAATAGTAGGATTCCAAAATTCAATAGGGAGGCCAAAGAGTCTAACCCACACAGGAGCAATAGAAGGCATCTCTTCTTCGGCTTTAAATTTAGAATCCCCATGGTGATACCTTCTACATATTGTACCATCCACAATGGTATTTTTGTGGCCCTTATATCACCTGACATTTGAGCCATGATTGTACTCATCGCACATGGTAAATGTTCTCCTTTAAACTAGCTCTATTTTATTTCATGCATTCCTACGCTCGATATATTTACCTCTATCAATGATTTGAAAGTGGTCATGGTGGTGACGAGGCGGTATGCTTCTACTGGGTCTACCAATTTTTTTACTATCTCCATACCGTCTTTTGGTAAGCCAAATATTTTTTGGAATGCCTCTACAAAAATTTCCACCACCGCCTCTTGCCCACATTCATAGTTGTTCGCATATATGCCTGAACTATCTATAAAATATATTTCTAGAAGAATATTCTATGGAATGGTGGAACCTATGCAATGACTGCCACACAAGCATCCTCAAACATCTTCCTCAAAGGATGATCCCTATTCTTCTCATCATTCCACCACTTCCTACATGCATCCGCTCCATGTTGCACAAATGTAATATTTATCACCTCCACCTAACATTCTTCTTATCCACTACTCAGATGCTCCTCCTACTCTAGCAGATGAACTTCACTTCTTAATTCCCTCTATGAGGTTCTTTCTTGTGCCATTCTTTCCTCCTGGTGCCTTGGTGGTGTTCTGCCCAGGTTTGCTTGCCAATGCCTATGTCCCCTCCATGACCTCTCTCCTCTTCTCCTCCAAGGATGATTACCATGCCAATCATAGAACTGATACTATCACCCTTGTTGCTACCATGGGTATACCTCTCTCTCGTGTAGTGGTCCTAGTGATCTCTCCACCCTATTGGCTACAATCCACCTTAACCGATGTTCAAACTCTTCTATCGAGATCATTCTTCTACCATACCTCCGATTAAGGGATTATCCAACCATCACCATTTTCCACAATCATAAGTGTCTTGAAATCGTACAATCTACTATAAATCATACAGTATGCCCTTATACACTCTCTTGTATGATTTCCCTTCCATCGGCCGCTCCTAGATCGTACACTGCTCTTCTCTCCCTACAGTTCAATTTCCAGCCCGTCAGTCTTCAAACTGTCATAACTTCTCCAAATCGTACAGCTACAACCTAAAATTGTATAGGGTGATAGTACTCCGTACGATGTCACTTTCTAGCTTCCCCCCTTTATAATTTCATACAATTCCATATGATCTCTTGAAAACTGCCAAAAATGGCCTGAAAATCCTCCGAACTGCACTATTCTTCTTGGAAATCGTACATGCTGCTCCCAAAATCATACAATATGACTTTTCCAACCCTAAGTGATGAAAAATTTGAAATTTTTATCTCCTCTGATGAATCCTTCACCAACCCATTTTTCGGATTGCCCTGATCTACTATTTCAGTGCTTTTCAGTAGCAATTCTTCAACTCCTTCAACCCTGGCACAATTTATTTCAACTTGATGAAATTTTGGCTGTATTGTATGGATGTACGGACTTCATTTTCCTTCCCACATATTTCTTAGCTTGATTTTTGCTAGATTCCTTCGAATTTAGGGTTCAAATCTCCAATTTCTCTACAATTTCCACAACCCAATTACAAGTTTCCACTTCCTCCAGCTCCAAAAACAATATTTCCACTCCTCAATCCATACAATGATGTATTCTATCGTATTTTTCTGTTATTCCTTTGAAAATTTTGAATTTCCCCCTTTTATGGAGTAAAACCCTAGTTTTCTCTCTCCCGCATCAATTCTTTGAACATGAAAAGATCTCCCTAGTGCAAAATTTAAAATGGGTATACAAGTTTAGAATGCTGGTGAATATTTATTGCCTATGTAGTCTTCTTCCTTTAGTTTCACGCTTTCCACCTTCAATCTCCTAAAAAAATCAAATTTTGCTTGTATGATTGTGAAATTGTCAATTTCTTTCCATTTAAGGAAAATTTTAAAATCCTAACTGAAACCCTAACCGTCAAGAAAATCTATAATTGCGCCACATTGCATGATTTTTCATCTCCTCCATTAGATGATTTCCAACTCAGCAGTTGGTTTAAAATTTTATCTTTTTCCCCCTTCTTTTCCTCCAACCGCTGCTTTTTTCCACATGCCGCATTAAATGGGTTAGTTGAAAATCGTACGACATGGTCCAAATCATACAGTGTATGATCTAAATCATACAACATGACTTCTTGTATGGTTTCCCATGTCATTTTGTCAATTTCCTTTGTACGATCTCTCAATTTTGCCAATTTCCAACTCAATTTTCACTTGTACGATCTAAGCACTTAGAGAAAAGTTTTCAGATTTCTTTCTCTCTGAAGAGGCCACCATTTCCGGTTTTCAACCACTTCCTTCCTAATTGCGTCCCGAGGGATTTTCAAAATTAAGGCACACATTTTTTTCATTTTCTTTTTCTTTTTCTTTTTTTCAATCCTAGTCTACTTACACTTACCGTTTTGGAAATCGTACAGTGACATTCACTTGTACGATCCCATCCGAGTCTTGACCTAGAGGTTCAACCATAATATGCCGACTAATGGTGTCCTCTTGCACCCCTTGTTCCCTTGGTTGGCTTGTCTCTTCCTGTGATGTTACTACCTATTCAGCTCTTCCCCTACAATGTGTACAATTTGGGATTGTACAATGGCAAGTTGGAGTCTCCTCCCCTGGTAGTCCTTCTTCTCATCATGCAGGTGATTGATCCCATGGTGGTGGTGTCCTCACCACTCTACTATCATTTGAGTGACTTATTTACCTATCTCCATGGATCAATTCTTGCTCCAAACTTGGTGATCGGATCCGTTGTTGGCCTAAGGTTCTCTCTTCTGCAAAGTGTACCCTTCCTCTTCCAGCAAGGTTCCTACCATGTGGGTATCTCCCCCTTCCATTTCCTCTTGGCATGGGACTTCTCTATACTATTGGTGATTCCTCCCTTACTTGGGGTAATCACCAATTACCCATCACTCATTGGGGTCCTTGTCTATTTAGGGGTGGTTGCCCCCATGTACGTCATCTTACAGAGTTTGGTAACATGCCTCTTATTCTTGGTATACCTCATTGGTTTCTTATCCAATTCATGCAAGCTAAGGGATTATCTCCTGGCCATCTAGGAGTAGGGGGTCAAAACCTTCCTCGTCCTCTACCTCCTCTAAATGTAACATCACCAGGGTCTCAATTATTCTCTGGTCATCTACCTCCTCCTCTTCCTCGTTGGAGTCTTAGAGGTCTTTGTCCAATTCTTCCTCTTGTTCCTCGGTTATCAGGAGTAATTTCTACCAACTCAATATTGGCTAGTGGAATCCAATTAGGTGATAACTATCGTAAGGTTCTGATTCTCCTATCAGCATGTACCAATAGACGTCTCCATATTCTTTCCTCAAAGGATCTCTGGGGGGATGAAGATGCCAATACTTCTCTATATTCATCAGAGAAGTCTGTCTCAAAGCTAGAGTCAGTCCGACCCTCTTCTCTCTGTTCTTCCCAATCGGTTGGAAAATTCATCACTCTCTCCAATATTTATACTTCCCTTCTTTGTCTTCTCAGTTGTTGATGAGCTATTGTATACGCTTGCGTATCAATACAGGGTCTATCCCCTTGCACTCTCCCTACTTGCCTTTGTCTCAATGCTCTAGTTGGAATATCATGATCTCTCTGAGGATTATGAGGATTCTCTAGCTCATCATCATCTGTACTAGGCTCTCTTACCAACCATGATATTCCTTCATCACTGGAATCCATCATATCCAATATTATATTGCCTTGAGGTTCAGGTGATGTGGTGGCCTCCTCTATGTCTCGCCAAAGTACTTTTGCATCTTCATTTGTCATTGGTTGCTTGCTTGGTGGGGGTGGTGAACTTGTGCTTGCACCTTCATTTCCTCCACCATTTCTTGGAGTTAATCCTTCAACCTCCTTAGGTTCACTTTCAACCTCTTGTAGTCTAACTACCCTCTGTTCATCCAGTCTTCGTATGGTACCATCCAACTCTTGGATGACTTGTTCTCTCAACCTCGCATTGTGACTCCGCAATGTTTGATACTCTTCTTGTAATTGTTGAGTTTGCATTCTCATCCTCTGCTATAATAGCCCTATCTGAGCCAATGGAGAAATCCCAGCTAATTCCTCATCTACCATTTCATCCCTAGCATCCTCTAGAATTTCCATTTTGAATGTGTCCACTCTATCTTCATTGCGCACTATTAACCTTATCCTTCTTCGTCCTTTCGACTATCGAGGTAGTTCCCTGTGTTCTACTTGTGGATACCTCATGTTCGAAGTTCTAGGTAATAGTGCTATCTCTTGATAGCCTCTTGGTTCTGGAGAAACCCACTCTTCTCCCTCTCGTATGGTCCCATCAGCCCTTCTGATGTGTACTCACATCCTTCTTCTTTCATTGGGTCTAGGTGCCAACTCTTATTGTTCAATTATTGGTTGTCTCCTCCCCTTCTGCAAATAAGCATGCGAGTCCCAAATCAGGTTCTTCCTATGATGGACCTGGCTCATGATGAGCCTCATCTTGAGCTTCTACTCATCTTCATCATTCAATTTCTTCTGAAGCAATGAATAAACATTGTACCTTATAAGGCTTCAACTTTGAGCCATTTATAGTGTTGGGTACCTCTATCCCATTCAAGTTCTATAGCTTAACTACTCCATTACTCATTACTTCAATTACTTTATAAGGACCAAGCCATAACGTCTTCAACTTACCTGGCTTGATTTCCCTCTTCCCATTAAACTTTAGAACTAAGTCACCCGGACTAAGTTCCAACTTCCTCAAATGTTTGTCATGCCATGCCTTCCATATTTTCTGAGCTATCTCAATTGCCCATTGTGCCATGACTCTTCTTTCATCTAACTTGGTCAGTGTCATCAGTCATTCTTCCAAACTTTCTTGATCCCCCAAGCGATGCTCTACCGTGACTCTCAAACTTGGTATCAAGAATTCGACTGGCACCACTGCTTCCTGACCATACATCAGTTGGAAAGGTGTATGTTTTGTTGTTGGTTTAAAAGTTGTTCTGTATGCCCACAAAATGGATGGTAGCCTTTCCTCCCAGTCTGCTCCCTCTATTCCATAGGTTTTATATAGAGTAGATACTAAGACTTTATTTGTCGCTTCCACCTGCCCATTTGCTCTAGGGTAGTACGGACTAGACAATGAGTGTAAAATCTTAAACTTTGTCATCAACGTCTTGATAATATCATTAACAAAGTGTCCTCCATGATCACTTGTTATTTGTAGCGGAATACCAAATCTTGTGATTACCTGCTCATACAAAAATCTCACTGTACTTTTGGCTGAATTATCAGGTAATGCTCTTGCTTCCACCCATTTTGTTAGGTATTTTGTTGCTACTACTATGTATCTACACTTCTGCCTCTAAGATATCTTTAATGGTCCTACGAAGTCCAATCCCCAATGTTCAAATAACTCTTGTGGTTGTGATGGGTGTAAGGGCATAAAGTCCCTATTGACCGACTTTCCTACTCTTTGGCAAGTATCGCAAGCTTTCACATGTTCCTTTGCATCATTATATAGTGTGGGCCACCATAGCCCTGCTAGCAATATTTTTCACACGGTCGCATATGGTCCCATATGTCCTCCTACTAAGCCTACGTGGGCTTCTTTCAATGCCGCCTTGACTTCTTCATCCATTACACATCTCCGCAAGATACCATCACTTCCCATTTTATATAGTAATCTTGCTATTATCTGGAAAGGTGTTGACTTCATGATTACTTTCTTCTTTTTGGTTGCCATCATCTCTTGTGGCAACTCACCTATGGATAGATATTGGCCAACCAACTTGTACCATGATGGAACAACGTTGATGGTGAATAATTGTGCATCCAGAAATTCATCAGGAACTCTTGTTCTTGTAGGCTCCCCTGATCGTATCCGAGACAACTGGTCTGCAATCACATGCTTCTTACCAGGTCTCACCACTACTCAAAATATGAACTCTTGGAGGGTGATGAGCCACCTACTAACTCATCCTTGGATCACCGGTTTGTTTATTAAGTACAACAGAGCTTGATGATCAACATAGAAGGCAAAGGGGTTTGCCAGTAGGTAATGCCTAAAATTTTGAACTGCATATACCATCCCCAAGGCTTCCCTTTCTATTGTACTATAGTTTCTCTCTAGCCTTGACAAAAGGTGACTAGCAAAGAAAATAGGTTGATCTAGCTTAAACTGTCCTTCTTGTGCTAAAGCACATCCAATTGCAAAATTTGAGGCATCAACATGGACATGGAATTCCTTATCCCAACTAGGAAACACCAAAATCGGGCTACTCACCAACTTAGCCTTTAACTCCTCGAAGGCTCCTTGGTGCTCCTCTGTCCATCTAAAAGGAATATTATTTTTCATCAAAGAATCTAATGGGTAGGATACATGGGCATAATTCTTGATAAACCTTCGGTAGTATCCTGTCGAACCAAGGAAGGTTTTGAGTGAACTCACATCAAATGGTTCTTCCATGTGTAATATCACACGGATCTTATCAGGATCTGTCTTCAATCCTTCACTGCACACAATGTGTCCTAACAATTTCCCATATGGTACCATCAAAAAATATTTGGCTGGGTTTAATGATATTTGTGCATTTTTGCACCTACTCATACATTCACTAAGGGCAGGAAGATGCTCCTTGATCTTCCCATAGATGGACCAATCATCCAAAAATGCTTTGAAGTTCCCCATTGCTAGCTGATCAAATATATACAGTATGATGCGTTGAAATGTAGTTGGGGCATTACAGAGCCCAAATGGCATTCGATTATATGCATAGATGCCATTCTCCACAATAAATGTGGTCTTCAACTTATCCTCCTCGGTGATGCTGATTTGATTGTATCCTGAGAATCCATCCAAAAATGAATAGATCTCATGTCCTACAACTTCTTCCAAGATAGAATCTATGAAGGGAATGGGGAAGGGATCCTTAATGGTCACAACGTTTAGACTCCTAAAGTCCATGCATATTCTGATCTTATCTACTTCCTTCTTCAAGGTGATCACTATAGGTGAAACCCATTCACTGTTTGTCACCTTGAATATGATTCTTGCTTCTAGCATCTTTTCTATCTCCGCGTTCACTAATGCAGCATACTTTGGGTTCATTCTATATGGCCTCCTCCTTACTGGTTGAGCCCCAGGCATTAGTGTAATCTTATGGACACATAGTTCTGGTGGGATTCCTTTTAGGTCCTTATATGTCCATGCGAAGACATCCTTGTATTCCAAGAATATCTTGAAAGTTGTTGCCTTCAATACCGGATTCCAATCATCACCACAATGGATCATCCTAGGTTCCTCCTCCATTCCTAGATTGATGTCCACTATCCGAGGTCCTTCATACTTGATATTTTTTGGTTCACTCATAGCTTTCATTATGTTCTCAGGGTGTGTTGGTCTTGTATCAATCTCTGCATCTCCTACTGTATACTCTGCAAAGCTTTTTGGAAATGTCCACTTCTCTTCTGCTTCCTTCTTAGGTTCTTTACTAACTTTTGGTTTGTCTTGTTTTTCCTTGACCTCCTCTAACTCAATACAGAGGCAGTTGGGCTGAAACATTTCGTACTCCTCCATTTTCCAATGAAGAAGTCCGCTATCAGATCGAGCTTCATCTTCGCTACATTCATCTAGGTACAACATTCCTTCTCCATCAGGTTCATGCCCTTCATCCCCTGAGGAATTTTTTGATTCATCTGTTGTAGCTACATCTTCACTAACTCTTTGATTAGCTAGATTAATCATGTATTTGTGTTGTCCCTTCTTAAAAGTGATCTGATTCTTTCCCCAATTGTGATTAACTTTGGCTACTCATAGCCAACCTCTCCCCAAGAGGGCATCATATGCAGGTTTCTGCATTGTAATCACAATGAAATCCAAGACAAATTCTTGTTCAACTATCATTACTTGTTGTGTCGTTAAGACTCCCTTTATCTCAATGCCATTCTGGTCAGCACCATACAATCAGAAGCTCGGTGCCCATAGAGATGGAGCGCCTAGTTCTAGCCAAGTTCTCTCAGGTAGCACATTGACGTTGGATCCTCCATCCATGATAACTTGTGTCAATTTGTGCCCTAAGATCTCCATATGCACTAATGCAGGTTTCTTTCCCATATCAATCATTAGTACAGTTGGATCCATGAATTGATCTTTTTGTTCCTCCTCCTGAATTGGTTGGCTCTGTACCTCCATCACCTTTTGTGGTTGTAATTCTTCCATGATTGCCTTTTGTAATTCTGGAATAGCTTCTAATAGGTTGGATACTTTAATTTCCACTATGGTATCCAAAACCTGTGCTGCCAGATTTTGCACAACTATCTCCTGATCTGATGGTTTTCTTAGTTCCTTTCCAGCTCTCGACTCTGCTTGTTTAGTCTTCTCAGCTTCCTCTTGCAATATTTTCTTTGCTACTTGCCAGTGTTGCTTTTCTTTTGTTGGCTCTGGATACTTATCCTTCTTAGCCTGATTTCTCGTCACGGCTAAAACTTCTTGAGTTTCCTCCTTAACTTGAGGAACTTCGATGTCCAAATAACTAACATTCTATGGGTTACTCGAACTTGCCTATTTTGGATAATTCTCTTCTTTGTGGTTCCCCGGACCACACCATCTACACATGTGTGTAGTGCTTGTTTATGGTGTCTCTTGCCTTAGAGGTGCAGGATAATTTTTTGCAAAATGCCCCCATTCTTGGAAATTGCGACATTGTATGATCGGTCTACCTTCCGAGTCATACTATAAATGACTTTGTCCTCCTTGTCGATTACCTTGGTTTTGTCTTCCACCTCTTCTGTTGTTTCTGTAACCGCCACTTGTTGCTTGTTGCCCACCTCCTTGGGCCTTTGGTTTCTCTTCCTACTCCTAGATTGACAATACTTGTGGGTGTATTCTTGCATTATATGGACATAGCATTACCTCATGCCCCATCACATTACAAATATGGCAATAGTCATTCTTTGGACATTTCATATTTGTATGTCCCTCTATTTTGCATTTCGTGCACCACATATCATTCCTATCAGGTTTGATCTTTTGCTCTTTTACCAACTTATCAAACTCTTTGCGGAATGATGCTACCATCCTCTGTATAGTGTCATCTTCTTCACTATCTGAATCCTTCGACTTGGGATGAGACAAGATTCTCGTATACGTCTGTTTTGATTCACTCTCAAAATTCTTTGCATGTTTAAGCGCTTCTTCATATGTTTTTGATGGTACTACCTTCATATTTTTCTTATATTTTGGTAGTAGTCCATCTACAAACCATCATTTTACTAGAACATCTACCAAGGGAATTTGCATCTTATCGACTAATTGCTTTAGTCGACGGTTGTAGGATTTCACATCCTCATCAGATTTTTGTTTTGTCACGCAAAGTTTCGTAACAATATCTCCATCATCCTTTAAAGGTCAAAATTCTTCAATGAATTTCTCTTTTATCTGATTCCAAGTCTAAAAATCGATGGTATTTTATCTATTTAGGTACCAATCAATTGCCAATCCTCTCAAGGTAGCAGGAAATAGGATTATCCAATCCTCCGGTCTATCTACACCATTTTCTCTCCAAATGGTTATGCAAGTCCCTATATGCCATGTGGGGTCTTCCTTACCCTCACCTAAAAATGGTGGACATCTTTGTTTGGTTGCCTTGTTAGCCATATTAGGAGAGTCGTCACTCTCACTTGAGGTATCTCGTGGAATCTCTATTGAATTCCTCCTTGGGGGTGTCTTACTCCCATTGTCATCAGAAGTGTCAATTCGAGGTATCTTGTTTTGTCCCACCACTCGATGACCAAATTCTTGTGCATCTTCACTTCACGACCTCCTTCGCTGATGTGAGGGAGATGGTCTTGGTCTATCCTCCTGAGTCCTCATGTCCTGTTGCTCTGGTGCTTGACTCCCATCCTCCACACTCCCTTGCAACCCTTCTATCACTTTCTCAGGTGTTACCATCCACTCTCCATCATCCTGCACTTTTCCTTTGTCAACCCTCACCTCTATGCTTGGTGGTTCTATTTCCTCATCTTCTGTCTCTATCAACAATACCTCAAAGTCTCCTTCCTCGGATGTCCAAACTTGCTCTATTTCTGGTTCTTGAGTACTATGGTCTGAGTTACTTGTGTTTCCTCTTTGATAAATCCTTGTGCTCCTTCTTACTAGAATTTTATCTCGTGGTTCCCATCTCCCATGGCTTCGTGTACTAGTGTCCATCATAAAAAATCACCTCCAGTCTCAGTATTCAACTTCATCAAATTTGACCCGTTTTAACAAAAAATGCCAGATTCGATAAGGCAACGGTGCCAAATGTAGCACATAGGTGGAGTATTCCTAGTGGGGAGGTATTTTCTAGGACTAATAATGATCAATGAACTCAACCCAACTCACTTACCAAATCGTACGGTCGTATGCTCACTCAAACTACCCCTTGTATGAACTATAATCACCTTGTACGGTCATCAAATGCCTACACTATACGATCTCAAATCGTATAGTGTCAAATATGGTATGATCTTGCACACAGAAAAACTGATAGATTTGGTTTTGGAGGCTGTCGTACATAGTTTTGTAATCGATCAAGTCGATTCCCCAAAACTGCCAAATCGGGTAAGTTTCTCTCGATCGCCTATTTTACCAAATCGGGTAAAAGTGCTTTGTACGATTTGTAAGGAAAATGATGTACGATATGTATGAACTAATGGCACAACATGATGCTAGTCTAGATGCTCCACTACTCCAATCTCTCTCCAGGATGTTTTGTAAGGGTTTGATAGACCAATCAATGCAATCTCCATAATAGGCAAAACATCTTAACCAGGCTGGTGAGAGATCCCATGTGCCTGATTACATCCAAAAATCATACAATGCTCTTCAATACATATTCCTTAATGCCACCATGCTCCTAGATCATTCTCCAAAGTTCACCAATACCAAATCCTACCACAGGGTTGCAACAATGCATAAAACTAATCTATAACAGTCAATAGAAAACACAAACACATAATATTCATCCATAAATCACTGTTCATCATTACCAAGATCATACATAGTCATCCAAAATCATCATTATGCTCATTAATGTCTATGGATTCGATTACAATGTGGAAAAATATATCAATGTAATTGCAATAACTCAGGAAATCAACAACTACAAGTACTAACTCTTTACTCTAGCAACCAAACCTATAATTTTGAAAATGGGGCCTTATATAACATTGCCCAAGCCATTCCAAAGTGGTTCCTGAGACAATTAGTTATTTACAACTACCCATATACAACTGAATACATTAATTTGGCTTTTTCCTAAGTTTAACACCTTAGTTGGCAAATCTATGCGCCATTTCACTCTGAAATTACATTTCCCTTGCATTTGGATGAATTTTGGTGTGCCCTGTATGATTTGCCATTGCCTTGTATGATTTGCCATTCTAGTTGTATGGTTTTTCCCTCTGCTGTATGGTTTTCTCCTTACTGTATGGTTTACAAAACTTGAGCAAACTATCACTTGTGTCAAAACTATCAAAATTGAGCAAATCCCTTTGATCACTTCTTCTTCTGGGAGGTGGATTTGCTGCCTACATACGTTGGAGATCTCAAAATGTGAATGTGTGAACACTCAATAGATTTTTGGGGCTGGTTGGATACCCTCTTGAATCTGGTGGATGTCCTACATTATTTGAGAGATACTCTACAACATTCGAAAGACACCCTGAGATATTTGTAGACTGTGGTGAATGCTCAACAAAGTCTGTATCTAGTTCATAGGTGCTACAACATATGAATGGTGACGGTGATGATGACTAGGGTTTGTGCAAAAGTGTGAATGATGTTTTATTTGCATTTTTTTGACCCCTATTCACAAAAAGTGAATAACATTTTATGATTTACATTCATTCATGTTAGGGTTAAGACAACACCAATGAGTGACCAGGACTAAAATATGATGATAGGTTGAGATTGCAACTTGGTAAGTGACACCAATTGCATTAAATGAGTGGTAATGATTTCCACATAGCTTTCTAGAATGGAGTTTTGATGAATAAACTAAATTTATTTACACACACACATATACACATAAATATATAAATACACATACAAATATAAAAGATTTATATTTGTATATATAAATATGTAAATATATATAATGAATGGATAAGATTTGATGATGATGAATGGATTATGAATGGATAGGATTTGCTGTCTACATTTAGTTCTATTATTTTTTTGTCATGAAGCTCTTTCATACTCTTTTAAAAAGTTATTCAAATTTTTGGTCTTGTTTATCCTTACCCTTTCAAAAAGGGTTGTATCATCTATAAATTTTTGATGGGTGATGTTAGGGATGTTATTACTAACCTTAATTCCACATATAAGCCCATATTTATAAGCCTTATTGAATTTCCTACTCAAAACCTCTACCATAATAATGAACAAATAAGGAGATAGAGGATATCCTTTTCTAAGGTCTCTCTTGGCTTTAAAATATTTTGTTACTAATCCATTGACCAAAACCATATAAAAAACTATAGAGACACAAGATTTAATCCATATAAATCATTTCTTCTCAAAACCAAACTTTTCTAAAATTACAAAAATAAAATCCCATTTAACCTTATCATAGGCTTTACTCATATCAAGTTTTAATATCATTTTTTTCTCTTTTCTTGAAGCTGCTAAATGTATAACTTCATGAGATACTATGATCCCATCCAAAATTTGTCTCCATTTCACAAATTATCCTTTCTCTTCTAAAATAAATTTGTCTAACAATGGCCTTAATATATTCACCATCACTTTGGAGATAATATTATATGATATATTACATAGGCTTATGGATCTAAAAAAATCAAACAATTCAACATCCTTCTTTTTTGGAATTACGGTAAGATATGTTGCATTTATTTTATAAGGAATGTATTGTTTTAACCTAGACTGATCCACTACCACCAATAAAGAATCCTTCACTATATCACAATTATGTTGGTAAAAAGCTATAGATATCCCATATAGACCTAGGTATTTATCCTTATTAAAAGAGAAAAGAGCTAAATAAACTTCTTCTAGAGTAATAGGCTCCATCAGTTTCCTATTGTATTCATTAATTATAACTAAAGGAACATCTTGAAGGAGTTTATCATTAAGAACTTTGGTCTCCTCTTGACCTAGAATATTTTGATAAAAATACTTTACCTCTTTTCTAATTTCATGAATAATCCTTTTAAAATTCAAGTCAAAGAATCATGTGAATTTAATCATCCTTTCTTTCAATCCAATTTCAAGTCTTTAGAAAACTTGTAGGTGTTCATTAAACTTACATTTAAAATCTATTTAATCGTATTATCTTTAATTAGTGAATAATTTGCCACATAGTTAAGAGTTATGATAAATTTACTTTTATTTTTATTTTTTAATAAAGTATTTCCTTCAACCTATATATTTGTTCCAATGGAATCAAGTAGAGCCAACCTTAAATAACTTTTCTTCACTACTACCCTAATTTTTCACATAATTCTATTTTAATCCCGTTATTGCTCAGTTCTTAATAACTTTTCCTTATTACTACACTATTTTTTGTTATAAATTATTTTTAATCCCTTTATTACTCAATTCGTAATATATTTTATTTATTACTACCCTAATTTTTTTTATAATTTTTTTAATCCCTTTCTTAATCATCTAACAAATGATAATTAAAAAAAACTTGCTCTCTACTATGAATTTTAGGTTTTGTCCCTTTATTATTATTCTTTTATTTTTGGGTAGTGTGATAAATCCCTATGACAAACACTTAGGGTTGAGCATTATCATCCCATACATGACCCCTCGTAAGGCACAAATCTAAATGTATTAATAAAATATTAATACACACACAATGGTTTGTTGTGTTGTCCCCTTGGGACTTTATCCCTTTATTTTATTTTTTTATTTGGTTAGTGTGAGAAACCCCTACGATAGATGCATAGTGCTGAGCATTTCCATCCCAACCATGACCTCTCATAAGAACAAGAGCTAAACTTATCAATAGAGAATTAACACACGTTCACACACACATGCTACATTTTTAACCTTGGACCTCCCAAAGAAGAGCCAAACCTTGAATTGTTGCATTGTCCCCCTTGAAAATTTCATCCCTTTATTATTACTCAATTATTTATAAATTCAAAGAAAAAATATAATAAAATTAATAATAATAAACAACCCTATAAATGGATTCTCCCTACTAACATGTTAAGGATTCCTTCATTCAAAGAAAGTAAACTACTACTCATATTTAAGTTAATTTTAAAAAATATAAGTTAAGTTTAATACTAATATTTCAATCACTATGGATGTGTCATGACCCTCCCTAGTAGACCTTGTGGCCTAGAAAACAATGTATTAATTTGATGGTGCTTTAATTCTTGATTTTGTGCAATTAATAAGCTATTGATGTTAGTTGATATGGAAGAAAATGATACTGCTAATAAATTACCAATGTGTAGGATTAGGTATGCTCATAGGTGGAATAAGTTGAGTCATCCACCAAAGGTGAGGGTACTTGAGGTTGAGGAAGTGATGATAAGACAACTTGAGGGTAACATGGATGGATACATTTATATAGGTATGCATTATTGGTTAGGGATAATTTTCAATAACTAGCCACCTTGAGCCTCAAGTTGATAGCCTAGTAGCTATCACAAATTTTCAAGATGAGATAGGTGACTGGGTTGATAGAAATATTCCCTCCTTGTCTATTGCATATGTTTGATTACCTTTTACTTCATCACTATTTTCCTCAATGGTTTGGAGTGAATGCATGAGTTGGTTGTCTTCATAACTCCTTGTATTGTTAGAACAAATAGTATGATGTTAGTATGCGATAAATGAACTCTTTCTTACATTTTAAATAGCATATATATATATAGTAAGTTGTTATTTTAAATGATAATTGGTTTTATTTAGAATTAATGAATGCTTTATTTTAAATCATAATAGGTTTCATTTAAAACTTATGAATGCTTTATTTTAAATGATAATAGGTGTCATTTAAAATTAATGAATGCTTTATTTTAAAATGATGATATATTTTATTTAAAAAATAATAGATATTTTATTTTAAATGATAATAGGTTTCATTTAAAATTAATACATGATTATTGTTAAAAATAGAGAGAGCGAGTTGGTCATTTGAAGGGGGTGATATTTCTTTTGAGCACAATGATCCCATGTTCAATTTTATAGACGCTTCTACTATCAAGGATAAGGGAAGAGTCTCTTTATAGCAACTAGTAAGGCCAGACTTTATAGGAGACAAGATCTGACTGCCGACCTTGGTGTGGGATCTAAGGGATGATTTATCCCTCATCGCTAGATGAAGAAAAGCATTAAAGGCATACAAATAAATGAGTAAAATGGAAATTATAGGAGATGATGGAAAAGGATGTTGGGCATCATGAGAAGGAAAAAATTGAACGATGCTAAAGGAAGGAGAAAATGTTTACATCAAAATAAGAAAGGAGTAGGAATTCAAACTATGTGAAGGAGTAGAATACTCTATGTCAGAGAAAGAACAACTACATGGGAAGATTGTGACTAAGTTAAGGAGGAACCATACATCATAAAGGAGATATATCATGGAGGGGATAACATTTGAGGAGGGTGAGACTCACCAGTTGAAGAGTTGTAGGTTGGTAAAATTAGTTACCTCCTTCACTTTTAGGAAATGATTGAAGTGCTTAGCCTTTTAGATGTGGCTTGCTTGATCGGTAATAGTTAGATCACTATTCACAACTATCGCTAGTTTTAGCCTTGATACATAGTGTTTTTTTCCATAATCCGAAGCTTCAAACTGTGAGTTGTCACTCCTTCATGCTAGTTTATACCAAGAGTCATGTAACTACCACTTCTAGGTCCAACGAGATGCTCTCTAGTTGGTATTATCTTGTAGTCATGACATGGGTAAGTTTGATGTCATAGGTTGCTATCTAGGAGGTGGTATCAGATCGAAGCATTTGTGTTGGCTATGCCATGGCCATATTGTTTAGTAGGGCTCATATCTTGTAGAGAATTGTCTAGTATGACCATGACCTGTGGGAACACTATCCTTATAGCCCTTGTCCATGATTAGGGAAGGTACCCCAATTGTTAGCAAAGAGTGCCTCTCTTTATATTTTTGACATAGACTGAGACTTCGATTATTGGGTAGATTGTTCACCTATTTGACTTCATTGAAATGGTCACTTCCATCATAATGTTGTGCTATCATAGTTCTCTTTTGACCATTGTGAGTGTGAAAGGTATGGTTACATTGGTAATCTACGTAGCCCTTATGACCATTAAGATAGCTAGGATCAACACTGTTGGCCATCATCTGTGAATGATGGTTGCTCAACAAAGGTGGGGGTTGGCTGTTATGATTTCCTCTATTGGTCAATCCTAGCTGGAATCACATCATAGTTTCTTTTGAGGTTTCTTCTATACTTCTTTAGGCTTTTTTCCCCTTAGCTAGGCAGTGTATGTAACTTGTAGGGGGTAGATTTCTCATTCTCTATGACAAGGCTCTCTCTTTTTAGCAAGTATTTTTAAATTGATTCTTTAGCTTGCTTAAAGGAACTCTCAGTTGAAAAGAGGGAAGAGTAATTTAATTAAGAAATAATGTAGTAAGACTTTAACTTACTAGGTAAAGTAAATAAATTATATTTTATATTATTAAATAGAGATATGGGACTCTTTATGGGTAAAATAAAGGGATTTTGATTTATTTTTATTAATTAAAGATATGGGGCTTTAATTAGTGAAAGTAAGATGGTTTTGATTTATTTTTATTAATTAAATATATGGGGCTTTAATTAGTGAAAGTAAAGGGATTTTTATTTTTTTGTTAATTAGAGATATGGGACTTTAATTAGTGAAAATAAAGGGATTTTGATTTATTTTTGTTAATTAAAGATATGGGGCTTTAATTAGTGAAAGTAAAGGGATTTTTATTTATTTTTTTAATTAAATATATGGGGATTTAATTAGCGAAAGTAAAGGAAATTTGATTTATTTTTGTTAATTAAAGATATGGGGCTTTAATTAGTGAAAGTAAAGGGAATTTGATTCATTTTTGTTAATTAAAGATATGGGGCTTTAATTTGTAAAAGTAATGAAACCTATCTACTTGGGGATTAAAGGAATGGGACTTTAGTTCATTAAAGGGAGAAGAAGGTTTAAGTAGAAGAAAACATGTTTTAAATGGTGCATGTTGAATTACTCTCTAAAGGGAACTTGAGAGATGAAAATAAAGAAATGACTCTTTATGATATCAACTATGCATTAGATGGTTAGAAACTTGATTAAATTTGTATAGTTGCAATTTGGTAAAGTAAATGTTAAATGCATTTAGAGGCATGCCTATCCTAAACCATGAGTGCCTTGATCCCCTACTATCCTCAAATGATCGATGGAAAGGGTGGGAGGACCAAAGTGGTAGATGGACTAATGCACCAATTTGCTCTCCACTTACATTTTATTTACTTATGCTCAAATAGACTAGATTTATGGGGAGATTTCCCTAATGAAATTGATGTAATATATTATTCTTTAAAAGTATGGAGGATTTACCATACTTGCTTATATGTAATAATTGTTTAAATGTTGGAAGATGTACCTTTAAATTACTATTTGATTTATTTATGTTTGTATTTAAATCCTTTCTAGTTCATGTTTATCTTCCTAGATATTTCTCTTTTTAGTATATTTTTATGTTTTATTAGTTATGCTTTGTTAGATTTAATATCTAGATCTATCTTTGTTTTTCTTGCTTAATAATATTAAAATAATAAGTTCTAGGGTGAACTTAGAGGATAACCTAAGGGATTGAGACCCCCTTAGGGTGAACATAGTGGACCTAAGGGATTAAGACCCCTTAGGGAGAATGGTAACTAGGTTTGTGAAAAGACTACATCTGAGTTAAGATAGCTTGTCGAAAGACAAGATTGATAGCTTAACTCGTAATACACATAGCATACCTTCTCTTACTGACTATGTATAGTATGGATATGCATGTATACATTTATTGACTAAAGGTGATAAGTCTACCTCATCAAGATTGATGATATTGATAGACTTATTTTCATGACATACGATATGCCTACGCAGATAGACTTGCGTGAGGAAATATTATGAGATGTGTCTCTTTAAGGAACTTAGAGAATTTTGTTAAATATTAAGTTAACCTAAGGTTGGTTAGGTGTTTATGAATTTCTCTCCTTAGTAAAAAAAAATTCTTTTTTTTGTGTTTCTTGTCTTTTGGGTTGTTACATTTGGTATCAGAGCTCTAGGTATGAGGTTATAGAGCTTCTTATGTGCTAAAAAATATTTGGATGTCTCCAATGAAGGCTTTTTTAAAAGTTTAATATGGGATGATCTAGAATCTCTGATTGCTATAATCTAATGGGAACTGATCCCAAGAGTGAATGTATGTTATGATACTTTAAGTATGGGTTTGGTATTAATGATACATCATAATATTGGAATGTTATTATAGTTAGATTGTTGATGCTTTTGGTAAGAAGAAATCTGTATTGTAGCTTGAATTAATGGTATAGTTTAATGTAAATTTGTAGTCTAATCCTTTTATTGGTTGCAACGATGTCAATATGCCATCCAAGGCTAGAAAGGAAAGGTCTATGCCTCCACTTAGATAGACTCAACAAAGTAATATAAAAAAAGAGATTCAAAAATGAGGATCCAAGTACTCACAATAGGGGGTGGAATATATCACTACTATAGTTTTTGCCATGCAAGATCAGATGAATTAGGTGTTGGAAACCATTGCAGATCAAAATTTGCAAGCTATAGGCTCAGAGGTTAACCAAGGTGAGGGATTGATTGCAGAATAGTTACAAGCTAGAGTCCTTCTAGAAAAAAAAAGATAATAGATCTAAACAACGTTTGTATCTCCAATTTTGATGGAGAAGGAGAAGGAGATGTAGCTAAGGCTTTTTTAAGAGAATTAGAATTTTATCTAGGAACCCAGATTTTTTGGGCTATGATTTACCTTGAAGGGGCTGCTCTAGATTTGTGGGAAACTTATTATGAGAAAACTAAGATTGAACTAGTAGACATCTCATGGAAGAAATTCATAGTAATATTCAAAAATAGATTCCTTATGTAGCATTTATATGCCCTAAAATTCGAGGAGTTTTCCAATCTAAGATGAGAAACCAACATAGTGGATATATACTAAAAAAATATGGTAAGATTGTTGAAGTATGTACCTACCTATGATGAGAAAATACGGGTTCATAAGTTTACTCATAGGTTGGAATCTAGGAGAAAGCATGATGTAGATATGCATGAGCCTAAGTCATTACAAAAGGCGTATGACCTGGAAAATAAAGTAGAGTTGCACTTTAGTTACAAATATGACACCTTATCCGAGTAAGATAGATCGACTTTAAAGAAGAGGAATAGTGATGGGTTCATAAAATGGGAGGGTGAACAAGATTAGAAGGCTAAAAACCCCAAAAATTTTAAGAGGAATTTCGAAAAAATCAAAAGAATTTCAAGAAGAAATTTTATAAGAAAGGCAACAACCCCAATAATGCTAAGTCTCAACCACAAAAATCATAAACTTCAGTTCTATAAATAAAATAAGAGAAGCAAAAGTTAGAAAAGTAGCAAGGACCCAAATATGGGTGTTACCATTGGAGAGACCCACATTATGTTGTGCAGTATCTGCACCACCCAGGGCCTAGCACATCCAGTGCTAAAGGAAATAAACATGCGCACCATATCTATAATACAACTAGGAGTCAGAAGCTTGAGGGGCAAGTTACTCCATTGTTTATAAAAGGTAAGATTTTTAACAAGAAAGTGAATATTTTAACTAATAGTGAGGCCATCAATAGTTTCATTTCTTGTAAGTTAGAAAAGAATATACCAAAAAGGCTAGGATATTTAGCCTATGGATAAAAGGTTGAGTATGGTTATGGGTAAACCTATTCAGTAAACTAGTGCTTTCCCATGATAGAAATGCTTTAGCTAGTATAACCACAAAATATTGTTTATATTTAGCTCCACTTCATGCCTTCAATGTGATCCTAGGGAAGGATTGGTTACAACCCCATAAAGCCTTAATCAATTTCCAAGACATATGGACTGATTATTCAAAGGAAGGTAAAGAAATATTAAGGGTTCACAGTGAGTAGGGGGTGTTCAAACCCTATATTCTATCAGCTATGTAGCTAAATAAAACCCTTAAGAAAGGACGGATAATCTATGTGATTAAGCTAAACAAAGTTGGATAATATCAAAAGAAAGAGGTGTTGGAAACACACCCAATTTGTAGGATTTCAAGGATGTATTTCCTGAGAATTTACCTAGACTCCCTCTTGTGCAAGAATTTAATTTTACCATCGATCTTATGCCAGGAGCGGAACTTATACATAGATTTCTGTATAGGATGACCCCTATTGATATGTAGGTTTTAAAATTAAAACTACAGGGACTAATAGAAAAAGGGTTGATAAAACCAAGCATGTCACCTTGGGGTGCACCAATATAATTTGTGAAAAATATAGATGATCCTATGAGACAATGTATTGATAATATAATGTTGAGTAAAGATATAATAAAGAATCAATATCCCCTACCTAGAATCAAATATTTATTTGATCAATTGAGAGATGCCATGATGTTTACTAAGATAAAACTAATATCAGGGTATCACCAATTAAGAATATGTGACTAGCATACTCACAAGACAACATTCAAGACTAGGCATAAGCACTATGAGTTTACAATCATACCCTTTGTACTGACTAACGCCCCATCTTCCTTCATGAATTTAATGAACAATGTGTTTAGAAGGCACCTGGACCAGTTTGTCCTTGTATTCCTAGATGATGTTCTAATATACTCTCAAAACAAGGAATAACACGATAAACGCCTCAAGATCATATCAGAGTTGTTAAGGGAAAACTAACTCTATGGAAATCTAGCCAAGAGCAATTTCTATGTTTCAAAGGTGTGATATTTAAGACATATTATATCAACAGAAGGAATTTTTGTGGATCCAGAGAATATTGAAGCCATATTAAACTAGCCACCCACTACTAATATTACTGAGATACAAAGTTTCATGGGGTTAATGGGCTACTATAGATGTTATATAAAATATTTCTCCAAGATTACTATGGTAATAACTAACCTTCAAAATAAATGGAAGGAATTCAAATGGACAAAAAAGTGTGAAGTTGCCTTCACATTACTAAAGTAGAAACATACTATCGCACTAATATTAAAAATTTTGAACCCTCAAGGATATTTTTTAGTATGCACTAATGCATCGCTAGAAGGGTTAGGAGGAGTACTCATGCAAGAAGAGTCAGTAGTAGCTTATATTAAAGAAATATTAAAAAGCATGAAGTTAATTATACTACTCATAATTTAGAGCTATATGTTGTGGTGCACATTCTAAAGTTTTGGCACCACTATTTAGTGGGGAGACATTTTAAATTGAAGTCTGACACTAAAGTATAAGGTACATATTTACCCAACCAATTCTCAATGTGAGAGAGAGAAGATGGATTGAGTTTATCATTAAGTATGAATTTAAAATTGAGTACATAAAGGGGAAATATAATAAAGTTTTTTATACCTTGAGTGGAAGGAGACACATAGCAGCCATAACCATAAGTCACATGAATTTGATGGACCAAGTGAGACAAGAGCAATCTCAGGATGAGAATTTCCTAGAAATTTAAGCTTGAATGGATAAAAACCTTGAGGGTAAAAAGGATTTTGGAATGATAGAGAACCTTTTGTGCTACAAAGGTAGGATTATCATACCAAAATTGGGTTATTTAAGGAAGCTATTAATGCAATAAGCTCATAGATCTCCTTATTCTGCTCACCTTGAAGGGGCCAAAATGAGGAAAAACATGAAAAGAACCTTCTTCTAGGTAGGAATGAAGAAGGATATTATCGATTTTATCACTTGATACCTTGAATGTCAAAATGCTAAATTAGATAACAAGCATCCCATAAGACAATTGTATCTACATGATGTACCTATGCAAAAATGGTAGCTCATATCTATGGATTTTATAGTAGATTTACCTAAAACTAGGTACCAACATGATGCAATCCTGGTAGTAGTTGATAGATTGACCAAGGTTGCACATTTTATAAATAGGAGCACCAAGGATGATGCTCAAGTGGTGGCTAACAAATTTTCCAAAGAAGTGTTCCAATTGCATGGGTTTCCTGAGGTAATTATCTCAGATAGGGATTCCAAGTTCACTTTAGAATTTTGGAAAGCCCTTCATCATGCAATAGGAACAACATGAAATACAAGTTTGGCATACCATCATAAGATAGATGGTCAAATAGAATGGGTAAACCAAGTACTAGAGGACACATTCTGCATGTACTACATGGATCACAATTCTTGTTAGAAAGACTATATGCATCTAGTATATTTCACCTAGAATAATGGACATCACTCGTCTCTAGAAATGGCACCTTTCAATGCCTTATATGGATGAAAGTATAAGACACCATTGTCTTGGTACAACCTAGAGGAAAGAGTTGTTATTGGGTCATAAATAGTCAAAGAAATGGAAGATCAATTGAAGTAATCAAGCAAAGACTCAAAGAAGTTGTTGATAGGAATAAGATTTATGCTAATTTTAAGAGAACTTTGAGGGAGTAAGCAATGGGATATAAAGTATTACTAAGGGTTAAACTAATGGAAAGTATGATTAAATCCATGAATTTGGATCCATGGTTTGTAGGACCCTTTGAGATCATTGAAAAGATCAGTTTGGTTGCTTACTGAATTACTTTACCTCCTAACCTATCAAAAATCCATGACACCTTCCACATATTTTCTTAGGAAATATATTGTTGACCCTGAACATGTGTGGAATGTTTTAAATTTGTAGATGGTAAATCTAGAAGCAATTGAAGTAATTCTAATAAATATCCTCGAGTTTCATTCTAAGACTATGTGAAATTGAATGCTTGAGCAATGTAAAGTCTAGTGGGACCATTTATCTGAAAGGAATGCCACTTGGGAGAAAGTGAAGGATATGCAAAAAAAAATTCCCTTCTTGTTTAAAAATTTATAAATTTAATAATTTTCTTTTGTTTTTTATTGTTTGTAAAATTAGAAACACCTGGGACCATGTTTAGTCCCAACAAGGTAGGATGTCATGACCCTCCATAGCAGACTTTGTGACCTAGAAAACAATGTATTAATTTTATGGTGCTTTAATACTTGATTTTATTCAATTAAGAATATATGTAATTTTAGTTGATATGGAAGAACATGATACTACTAACAAGTTGCCAATGTGTAGGATTAGGTACACTCGTAGGTGGAAGAATTTGAGTCATCCATCAAAGGCGAGGGTACTTGAGGTTGAGGAAGTGATGATAAGGAAACTCGGGGGTAACATGGATTGATACTTGTAGATTAAAGATACAACGCCAAACAAAAATAAAGAAATCACAATAAAGGAATGCAGAACAGTTGTACAAAATGAATGATTTTTATTAATCAATGGAGTTTAGAAACTCCTTTTAAGTACAACAGGGCCTGTAACCCTTTTCGTGATACAAAGTTACAATTTGTGCTAGGGTTCTCCGAAACCCTAGCTGGCACAATGTGGTGGCGTCTCCGAAGAATGTATCCTTAACCTCAACAGAATGAGTGGGCTTCGTTGTATCCTTTGGCTCGGACCACTCCAACTTAAGCAGCTGCTATCAACAAATCAGATCTACCACTAGAATCCTGGCACACATTAAAATTATCAAAGAGTTAGAAACTAATAAGAGGGCTCCACCGTGTGAGCCCTCAAAAATAGTCTAAAACCCTAGATTTATGAAATAAAAATAAACGAAATGCAGAATTCAACAGCAGATTAATACATAAAGAAAGATTACTTGCTTTAGACGAATCTATACCTTTTCCTGTTAACGCGGCGAGACCAGGCGACGGCGATGGATGCGACGAAAGGGTTTAGTTCAGACTTAGGGCCGTAGAAGACTCAGAAGACTCAGGATTAACAACAATAGCCAACTCCAGACTTAGATAGGGAAGATAAGTAGGTTTAGCCGAAGAGATAGATAGGGTTTGAGCCATCAAGGTGACTCAATTTATAATCTACTCTTAGGGCACACTTTAGGGTTTTAACGACACTTTGAACGTGTGGCTAAGATTAAAGTGGATCCAAGGGTAGAGAATAAATCTAGGTTGTGAAACGGATTAAGATGGATGGACGGATGAGATTAAATGAAGGATGGACGGCTCAGATTAAATCACTTAAACTTTATTTATATATATATTAAAATATATTAAAATATATATATATATAAATATTAATTTAAATAAATTTGGGGATGAAAAATGGCGGGAAAAGTGAAATTGGGCCAAATAATGGTGGGAAAGTGTGGATTTGGGCCAAATAATGGCGGGAAGGATGGATGACTGACACGTGGTTGGTAGGAAGGTATAGATGACTTACAAGTGGCTGGATTTTGGTGTCTACAGATGCCCCTTTTTGAGCTGCTTTGTGTGAAGACACAATGTAGCACAAAAACTTAAGACACCTGAAAAGTTGGATCGGACGCAACTCTCTCTCAAGACTAAAGCACAACTTTGAAGACCAAAGAATAAAAGAATATTTAAAATTTTTCAGCTTACCCCCTCAATTGGCGAGCGAGAATGGTTCTCACAAGCCAATTGGAAGAAATTCGGAAGATAATGAACCGTTTTTGCCCCAACGGTGAAAAAAGGGTTGGTGCATGCACCATCTGTTTATGTCCCAACAGAAAAGGGGTTGGTGTACAAACCAGAAAAGAATATGATTGAAGACGATATGAGTGATGTGAAAGATGGACCGTTTTCTGCCCCAACGGTTATAAAGGGATTTTTGCCAAACTCGTAAATTCCATGATCATGTAAGATGAATTCCACTATAGGAAAATTAGAAATTGATAACGGATGCCCCAACTCCCGTGTGTGAATCCATACTGTTGATGAAATTGCCTTGTTGGCGCCATTGATATGCAGAGATGAAAGATGCATGAAAGAGTCCGGAACTCGGAGATGCTCCTAGTGACCGTATGGATAATTCCTCGGGTCGGAACCAATCAACCTAGGTAGCCACAATCTCTAGCAAGACTTAAAATAATGACGATATGAAAGATTGTCCATGTTTAAGGCCCCATGAACGAGGCCATCAATGACAACTCGTTGAGCAAATTAATCTTGGTATGAGGTCACTTGAAAAGTAGAATACCCAAAATTGATTTCCAATTTTCAAAAAGTGAAATAATTGATGATGATAAATGGTAAGTGTCCTTATGGTGGTTTAATCCTCTTACCGAATTGCATGGATTCAAATCGCCGCAATCGCCAAGGTGATAGAATATACCACTAGATACGAGGTTTACTTTAATTTGATTTGGCAAAAATATGCATGATGAAAGAAGAATGAATGAAATTGACGATAGATCAGAAGAATTGATGAATGTGGTTAATTTTGTGAAGGTTTTGAATATTTTTAACCCAATTTGTAAAACAATGATGAATGATGCGCTTTTTGAGAGAAATGACAAAATTTGTGTCCAAAACTCGTTGTAACCTTCACAAAATGTTTTATTATGATAAGAAGAATGGATGAATGCAATTTGATGAAATTTGGAGGAGGTAAGCTTCAATTTTGTAAGTTTTGTTCCTTTATTCAATACTGACACCAAACGCCGGTCTGCGTTTGTGGTTGGCAGAGACGCCCGTCGGTGTTTAGGCGCTCTGCAGACATAGGACTGCATCTGAATCCACCATGAAATGCCCTACTGCATTTCAGGGCACCAAAATCAGCTATTTAAATAGTTTCAATGAGAATTTCGCTCATTTGTGCGTTCGAGCTTAAGAGAAGTGCGTCTGAGGGAGTGGAGTGAAAGGTTGTGTGGGAGAGTGAAGCACGTGGGAGCTATGGCGGAGATGGGAGCGGACGCGCCAGTGCAGCCAGCTGAGGTATTTGTTCATTTAAGCAAGTACTTATTATGTGTTTTTTTTTTTTTTTTCTGAAAAATTTGTAACAAATTTTTGTTTTGTTGTTTTGTAGCTTAGGGTGTTAGAGGCACGACACCGATTCTCCCCTATCATTCCGAGGATGAGGAGGTCATTGTCCTAGGAAGACTGGGAGATATTGGATGCAGTGGGGCTAGCGGAGGCAGCCCGGTTGGAGGTAGTTCGGGCGGATGAGGGGTACCCTTTGGCCGAGAGGTGGGATCCAGATCGGGGACGTTCCAGCTCCCGATCGGAGAGATGACGGTGACGCTTGAGGATGTATACCGCATCCTCAAGGTGCCCGTGGAGGGGGCGCGGGTGGAGGTTGGACGAGATAGGGCCACGGAGATGGCCAAGGTGTTTGGGGATGACTGGAGGGAGATCCGGATGGAGAGCGGGGGGATCCCATACTTGGCCATGTATACGGCCAAGGAGTTGGGAGCGGTGGAGGCTCTGATGATGTTCGTGTTGGCCAACATTGTGGCCCCGAACAGCACTGGGTGTAGGTTCCCATGGACCTCGATGGGTGTAGTGAGCGTGTTTAGGGGGGGGGGGGGGGGGGGGGGGGAGGGGGGGGGAGGGGGGGGGAGGTTAGGGAAAGGGGGATGGGGGGGGGGGGTGGGGAGGATGGGAGAGGGCCTAGGAGAGGTAGGAGAGGCTAGGGAGGTACCCCCTAGTGGGAATGAGAACGAGTTGGCATAGCTGCAGCAGCAGATAGCGGAGCGTGATGCTATGCTAGCTGCCCGGGATGAGAGGATAGCTCGATTGCAGGCAGAGATGGATGGAGCGACCAGGGTGCCCCAGGATGACAGGGTGACGAGACTCCAGGCAGAGCTAGCGGAGCGGGAGCGACGACACGGGATAGACATAGCTAGGCTTAGGTCTAGGACTCGTTACATTGAGGCTCTGGAGGACACATTGTTTAGGCATCACATTGTGTTGCCTGATCCTCCATCCTCCTCTGTCTCTAGGCGTAGTGAGTCTAGGCACACCACTAGGTCTAGGGCTCCTACTAGGTCTCAGGGGTCCTCTTTTGATGGTTAGCTTAGTGCTTAGATGCACTCTTTATGAGCCTTGGTGCTCTATTGTATATTGTAGCCTTTTGGCATTCATTGTACAGCTTTGTCCTTTATACATATATATATATACATGGCTTTTATTTATTTGGTGTTTTACTCTCTTTTGTGTGAATGCCTATGTTTTTGTGATGCATGTTTTTATATGTTTTAATGTTTTTGATGCATATGTGATGGAATGGAATGCAAACTTATAGATGATTAATGCGAGACTAAGTATATAACATACAAATCTATGGATGATTAATGCAAGACTAAGTAAATGATATGTAAATCTATGGATGATTAATGCAAGACTAAGTAAATGAAATATGCACTAAGAAGCACTCATACTTTTAGATAGTTAGATTTAGCCAACTGTTATCATAATTGTTTAATCAGGGGCACCGAACTTGGTGGCTTGTGAATGGATGACGTATGGAATGACATGAATATGGAAGAAGATATGGAGGGTGATATGGAGGTTGATATGGAAGACTGTTTTACAAAGACTCAAACATGCTAGTGGTATCAAACAAACTTACTAACACTGCCTAATTCAACTAGGACCAAATGTGTGTGCATGCGAGTTCATTAACCAAATCCGAAGCATGGTAGTGACTCTAGGCAATCAAAAACCTGTGTGTGTGCAAGTGTGTTCATTAACCTCATCTTGCATAAATTAGGTAACCCTGTTATGGAGAAGACCCCGAAGCTAGTTTGTCCGTATGAGCATTCAGAGGTCTCTTTTTGAGGAGAGACATGTCGCCACGCAATGAGTATACTCCACTGCCAGTCAAGCGTCTATAGCCCCGATGAAGGTTAACTCCATAGTCCATGTTGTTTTTGACCTTTGTAAGCCTTTGGGATGACTACCTATCCGTCTGACCGGACAAGTAGTACGATCCTTACAACTTATTTGGGATCAGTGGTGTGTGAAAAATGTTCATTTCCTTAGAGCTTTGGGGAATCGGATTCTCAACCGAAGTATGATGAGAATTTTACCCTATCCTTACTACTCCGTTTATATTTATATTTTGTGATTGCTTGTGATAGTGGTAAGAACCACTGTTTTATGGACTATGTTTGCATGATAGGACAAACGAGGATTACCCTTTTCACTTCAAGGCACAACCCAAGGATGGTGTTATCTCTCTTTGACACAAGATGTTTTTAAGATGTGAAAATGTGATAGGTTCAAGACCGCTTTTGAAATCATTTCCCAATACTCAAGATTTTATTTAGTGTAATTTGTGATATGGCCCTAGAGAACTTTGACATGCATTTCGAAGTTTGCTTAAAACACTAGGAATGGCCGAGTGACTGAAAACATTTTGGCAATGTAAATATGTGCAAATGGAAAATGGGTGTATGAATGACAATTCGGTTTGATGGATTTTATGAAGGTGCCCCCGATTAAGGCAACATGACTTTTGCTTGACCAAATTTTATATCCAAAAGATAGAATGGTCTCTAACATGATATGCAACTATGGCTGAAAATGAAATGTTATGGTTTTCAATGAGATGTATGCACATGAAATGCAATGTTTTTGAATGAGATGTATGCAACTAACAATGAAATGCAAATTCTTTTTATTTTATTTGTTTTTTTTTTTTTTTTTTTTTGTTGTACAAGCCATGTATATATGTACATATAAAATTCAAACTATGCGTAGAATGCCCTCAAGTGTATAACATTAAGTGGTTCGGGTTCTTCCTCTCCCTCTAAACAGGCAAGTCTATAAGTTCCATTATCCACTCTTTCAAGGGACCATATATGGACCTAACCAATTAGCCGCGAATTTATCTCGAAGATGCGGCAATGCATTGGTGTTTTGTTGATTCTCTTTAAGGACAAGATCCCCTACTTGAAATTCTCTTAGATGAACTTTGGCATTGTAAGCACGTTTCAATCGGTCTTGATAAACTCGCAAATGCTCTAAAGCATTGATTCGTTTTTCATCTATGAGTGTGAGTTGATCAAGACGTGCTTGTCTAGAAGTATCATCATCGATAAATTCCTGCAAAGAAATTCGCAAGGAAGGGATCTCGAGCTCAAGAGGCATGATTGCTTCAGCTCCATAGACCAAAGAAAATGGCGTTGCCCCAATGGGAGTTCTGATGCTTGTTCTGTAAGCCCATAATGCTAAGGGGATTTGTGTATGCCAATCTTTATGATTTTCTTTAACAAGTTTCTTAAGAATAGCAATTATGGTCTTATTGGAAGCTTCAGCTTGTCCATTGGCTTGTGGGTAGTAAGGAGTTGAGAAACTATGTTGGATATTATACTTTTCGCAAAGAGCTCGAACATCCTTATTCTTAAAAGACTTGCCGTTATCAGAAATAATTTTAGAGGGAATACCAAAACGACAAATGATATGGTGAAGTATAAACTCCACAATTCTAGGACCTGTCGTACTGGCTAGAGGAACAGCTTCAACCCACTTTGTGAAGTATTCAATGGCTGTAATGATGAAAGTATGTTGTCCTGAAGAGGCAGGTGAAATCTTGCCAATTAAATCGAGACCCCATTGTGAGAAGGGCCAAAGGCTTTGGATGGGCTGTAAAACTTGTGATGGTATATGGGTTAAATTAGCGTGTTCTTGACACTTTTTACATTGTTTAACATATTTGCAACAATCTTGTTCCATAGTGGGCCAATAATACCCCATACGTAAAATACGCTTCGCAATGGCCATTCCACTAAAATGACCACCACAAGTACCATCATGGGCTTCAACAATAGCTCTATGTGTTTCACCTGCTTCTAGACAGCTGAAGGAGTACTCCATCATATCCACGTTTATACAACACATCCCCCAAAAGAACAAAACGAGCTGCCTTTTGCTTAAAACAGCGACAGGCAGTTCGAGACAAATCAGATGGGAGTGTTCCAAACTTGAGGAAGGCTACTATCTCACTAGACCAAGGCTCATATGGATCCGAATGGATAAAGCAAACATCTTTTTCATCCTTAGACTCAGCACGGACAATTGCAGACTTAGAGATTGTGGAAATGATTAGGGGTCGTACCTCTCCAAGGGAGTCCTTTGGAATCAATGATCCAAGAGAGGCCATGGCATCCGCAAATCTATTAGTCGAACGAGGCAAACTAGTGATCTCATACCAATCAAACTTAGAGAGCAACTTCATTGCTACATCATGATAAAGCTTAATGGTAGGTTCTTTGGCTTGGTATTCTCCCGTAATTTGTTTAACCACGAGTTGAGAATCCCCAAATATCCGAATACGCTTAATGCTCATAGCTATGGCTGATTGAAGACCTAAAATTAAGGCTTCATACTCCGCTGTATTATTGGTGCATTGGAAGTCTAGTTTGAATGATAAAGGGATGGGAATCCCTTGAGGTGTATGAAACACAACTCCAGCGCCTTGACCTTTCGCGCACTTAGAGCCATCAAAGAATAGCGTGATGTCAACATCTTCCTCCGGAATGATGTCCTCTTCTTGTTCAGTGATAGCAAATACCGAATCATCTGGGAGCTCAATAATCAAAGGATGATCACTAGGTAGTGGAGCTTCCGCAAGTTGATCGGCTATAACTTGACCTTTAACAGATTTTTGGCTAATGAATTCAAGATCGAATTCGGTAAGCAACATTATCCATTTAGCGGTACGAGTGTTATTATAAGTGCGAGACATCATATAACGCAGAGGGTTTTCTCTAGCTATGACATATGTTGTATGGCTAAGCATATAATGACGAAGTTTCTTAGTGGCAAAAACCACCGCTAAGCACAACTTTTCCACATAAGCATATCGGGTTTCATAGCTTACCAATGTTCGACTAATATAATAGACAACTTGCTCACGATTTTGTTCATTCTTTTGTGCAAGCATTGTCCCTAAGGCAAATTCCGTTGTCTGAGATATAAAGATTGAAAGGGACCCCCGGACGAGGCGGAGCTAAGACCGGCGGAGACGCTAAGTACCGCTTGATGTCATCAAAGGCTTTCTCGACACTCATCTCGTCCATGAAAATTGTACCCCCTTTTGTAGTAGGTGGCAAAATGGCCTACATTTATCGTAAAGTTGTGCAATAAAGCGATGGATTGAATTAATCTTTCCTTGCAAACTACGCAACTCCTTCAAATTAGTTGGGGGACACATTTCCATAATGGCTTTGACCTTGTTTGGGTCCACCTCAATACCTCGTTTAGAGATAATAAAACCTAGGAGTTTGCCTGAGGTAACACCAAAGACACATTTCTTAGGGTTCAACCTTACTTTATGCTCTAGAAGTCTATCAAAAACTTTTTCCAATACATCAAAATGCTCTTGTCGAGTTTTAGATTTTGCCAATAAATCATCCACATAATCTTCGATAATCTTATGCATATAATCATGGAAAATATAAGTCATGGCTCGTTGATAGGTTGCACCTGCGTTCTTAAGGCCAAAGGGCATCACCCTATAACAAAAAGTTCCCCAAGGTGTGGTAAATGTTGTTTTGTGTTGATCTTCAGGGTTTATTCGAATCTGGTTGTATCCTGAAAATCCATCCATGAACGAAAGCATTTCATGACCAGCACAGTGTCGACAAGAGTATCAATGTTTGGAAGAGGAAAGTCATCCTTAGGACACGCTTTATTTAGATCTCAAAAATCGGTGCAAACACGTATCCCCCGTTAGGCTTGCGAACGGGTACCATGTTAGAAAGCCACTCAGGATAATCAATCGGGACGACAAATTTAACATCCAAAAGTTTCTGAATCTCCGATTTAACTATGAGGGCCACGGTAGGATGCATTTTCCTAAGTTTCTGTTTGACAGGTTTAGCATCTTTTTGTAAGGTGAGGTTATGGACAACCAAATTAGGGTCTAGGCCTGGCATGTCTTTGTAAGACCATGCAAATATCTCCTTCTTCCGCTTGAGTAGAGCAATCATTTGCTCTTGTTCCTCTGATGATAGACTTTTAGCCAGCTTCACAATTTGGGTGCCATCTTGGTCCGGACTAAGGTCTACATCGATAGTTTCTTCAATAGACATGTGGGAACCTTCCTCAAGCTGATGGGGAGTAGGGATCAGATTTATGTCATCTAAAATGTCATCAAGCTCCCGTGCCTTGCTCTCGTCTATGTCTTGCCTGGAAGACCTCTGGCTTAGAAGATGAAGGTGAATGTGGAGGTGAAGGAGGAATGTAGTTGGCGGAAGCCCTTAACAATTCCTCGAAAAGGATGAACTCTGAAATAGATGGAGGAGATGAAATCCGATCCATGTCAATCAGGTTTGGGTTGATCGGGATTGGCTTATCCGGATCATATGGATTATGGAGCGGGGTGAATAAGTCTTCAAAATTCATTGTCGACTTATGAAAGAAAGGATGGGCGAGAATGGAAGGGAAAACCGGTGAAGACCTCGAAGACCTGAAATGCAAAACAACATAGTTTTTCAGTTTTTTTTTTTTTTTGTAGTTTGAGTTTTTTTTTTTTTTTTTGTAGTGGTGAAAACCACTATTACACACATACATAAAGCAATAAAGTATTTTTATATATTTTGATTTTTTTTTTTTTTTGGGAATTTTCTGATTTTTTTTTTTTTGGTAGTGGTGAAAACCACTATTTTAGTATATACATATAATACAGGTTTGGATTATGGCTTATGGATGTGGCGGAGGGGGTGGTTCACCTCGTTCTTGTGGAAGAAGCAAGCGAAAGATGGCCTCTTGGAGAGGGAACAATTGGAGATAAAACTCGCCTTGTTCAAGTGAGGGGAACAATGGGCGCCGACTCTTCTTCAGATTCATCACCATTTGACATGACGTCAAATTCTTCATAGGCTTCATCTTCGGATTCGTTGGGGTGGAGGATTTCTTCTTCTGAATTAAGATTAATGCTTTGAAAAGCTTGTTCAAAAGAAGAAAGGGATGGAAGTGGTTGGTAGCCCAGACCAAAACGCTCAGTGGGTCTCTGGTATGGCATATCGATGCGTTCAGTTATCCCTTGCTCGTATCGACCTAGGCCAAATTGCTGCCAATTATGTCTGTGGAAATAGCGAGAGGGAAAACCCTCCATCCTTTCGATATTGGCAGGGACTGGATGCTTGGGTTCTAGTATGGTGGTAGGACTAGAAGATGACTCTATTCCCCCATATACAAAATTAATGGAATTTGGCATAGAACCCATGTTATAAACCGATCCAATGGATAAATGTTGGTCATGTGGACGACCAAAATCTTTAACTGTTTGCACATTGAACGGTGTGATGTGGACATCTTGGATGGCATACTCACCAATACCTGCATCAGTGAGATGGACCTTGACTTGGGAGGGAGATGGACTAGATGATGGAATAGAAGAATGTGGGATAGAAGAATTGGAAGGATTTGGTTGGTTTGATGCTTCACTGACTTGTGAAACATCACCTGGTGATGGTTGGGAAGATGGAGGAATAATAGGTGATGTTGAAGAAGGTGTAGAAGAAGGGGGTAATGACGTGGAAAGAGATGATTGGTCATGGCCACATGTGCATGTGGTCACTGATGAAGAAGAAGGAAGATTAGGAGATGAAGAAAGTGGTGAATGAGATGGAATAGCGGAAGAGGAAGATGGTTGCGATATGATGGGTAGCTCCTCAGGAATGGGAGCTTTAGAAGAAGATGGTATAGAAGAAGTAGATGGGGTCAAGAAAAGATGAGTGGATGGCAACACAATCTCATAAGGATTTGAGACATAGTTGCAATGTTTGAAGGGTTAAGTGTCAGCAGGTACACAATGAACTCGTCCCTCATATACATACTTCAGACATTGATGCAAAGATAGAAGGGACACATCTCATCTCCCTAAGCCAAGGCCGTCCAAGCAATACATTGTATGCCATGGACCCTTCCAAGATGTGAAACAAGGTATGCAAAGTTCGGGCCCCTACCTCAATGGGCAAGATAACCGTGCCAACCATGGAAGATAAAGCATCATTGAATGCTTTAAGAGTAAAAGTCGACTTGGTGATAAGGGATGGCGACAGACTCTAGATGACTCAACGCCGATGTTGTAATGATATTGATTGAGGAACCGATGTCAATTAAGACTCTCTTGAATGGCTTGTGATCGATCTTGGCCATGATATGAAGTGGAGGATCTATACTTTCTGTTGACAAAGGTTTGATTTCAAAATCATAGAAAGTGATGGAGGGCTCCATGCATGTTTGAATACTCCCCACAAAGTTGTTGAAGGCATTAGTATCTTGAGTTTGAAGCTCGATTGACTTTAATATTTCCATTAATGCCTCTCTATGCGGGGGAGATTGTTGAATGAGGTCATAGATCGATAACTTGGCATAAGCCATTTTTAAACCGGTAGTTAATCGGCTACTCAATGACATGATGGGTCGTTGGCATTGAGTAGAATGATTTAGCGGTTGTTGAGAAGTACTAGCACGTCGTTGGGTCACCGTTACCCGAGGTGGACTCGGGAGTTTGTACAGTGTGGCCGTGGTTCAGCCTCGATTTGGTTGGTTCGCCCTTTGACCCCGGGTTACTACGTTAATAGTACCCATAAAACCTTGGTATTGTTGTACATGGTTGACTTGATTAGGAGGAGTTACCTGAGTTACTCCCCCCGAAGTTGTTGGAGCTTCCTCCCGATGTGGAAGGGGTGTTTGAAATACACCAAGATTTTGATTTTGTTGGGCTAAGGGGCTATCCAATTTAATGGCTCCAATCTCAATAAGATCTTGGATCACATGTTTGAAAGCAGTACAATTATTGATATCGTGTCCATTTTGCCTATGATAAGGACAAAATAGGTACTCCTTGTAATACTTCCCCTTCTAGATGGTTCTAAAGGTTTAAACCTGTAAAGTTAACCGATTTGTGCTATATAACTTGTTGAATATGACCGCATATGGTTCATCTAAAGGTGTGAACTGTCGCTTGGGACGATTTGTTTGCCAAGGTCGAGTTTCCATGGTTGGCCCAAAGATTGTGAGTCTGGTTGAGGAGGGGCGGGTACCGCATGATAAGCAATTGGTTGCGGTTGACTTTGCATTACTTGTTGTTGTTGAGCCATTACGGGCCGGCTCGCCACCACTTGATTAACTTGGTTAACATTTGAGGTCGTACTAGCTCTGTGCTTGTTTGTTTTGGCCATAATTATTATTTCGTTGTTGGCCCTTTTGTTGCCATTCTTTTCTACGGGGTTTTAAAACACCCTCTTGGACTTTAATTTCTTCTATGATACTTGCTTGGGCCAAAGCCTCTTCAAAAGTCCCGTATTGTTGTAATTGGAGTAACCAAGAGATAGGTTTTAGACAACTCCGGGTGAACATTTTGGTTAACTCCTCCATTGGTAGGGAGAATGGCAATTTATTAATGATAGCCCTCCAACGGTTTCCAAAGTCATAAACAGTCTCATCGCCATGTTGCTTGAGCTTGTATAAGTCGGACAATGAGACTTTCCTTTGTACATTTAGGGAGAATCGTTCTAAAAATAGATTAATCAATTGCTCGTAAGCATAAATGCTATGGTGAGGTAAATGATTGTACCATTGTACAACATCTCCTCCTAATGTCTGAGGAAAAGTTCTGAGCATAAGAGCGTCATTATTTTGGATTCTAAAGCAGGCATGCATGAATGAGCTCACATGTTCATGAGGATCCTCAGTTCCTCGAAATTTGTCAAACTTCGGTAATGTGAAATCAGTCGGATATGGCGGTGAAGGTACCGAAGGATGAATTGGTTGATTGATCAACGACCTTAGCGTAGGTTTCTGACTAGATGAGCCATGCATGTTGAGCATAAGGTTGTCAATCTGTTGTTGCATAGCATGGAGTCGAGAATCTTCATGAAAATTTTGATTCGTTTGATGATTATGATGATGCAATGGAGGAGTGGAAAAATGATGAGATGGGATGAAATTGCCTGGATTAGGCGGTGTGGAATGGACAAGTTGTTGGTATGGATGATACCGAAAAGAAGGTGATTGGGGTGAATGATGAACTGGACCGGGTTGGGAGAAAGGTGGGGTAGGAATGGACACCACCGAAGATTGGGGTACCTGGTGGGGCCCGAGCTAAGAAAAGTCGGCCGGGTAGAAATTGGTTGGGGTGTAGGATTTACTACGACAGGTGGTTGGGCATTTTGTTGCAGTTGTTGCTGAAGCAACTTGTCGAGGTACTCCCTAACCTTATTAATCTCTAACCCAAGGGAGGTGGGATGATTGGATGAAGGTGGAGGGCAGGGCTGCCATGGTAGTCACAGGAGACCGCGTAGCAGGGGCAATGAAGGTGGTCTGAAGTAGGCGGTACCGGGAAGAAACAAGAGACTCGTGCCTCTGGTAGGGTGAAACCATAAATGGTTTGGGAAGAAGAGGGTTGAAATTGGTCATGGCTAGAGGAGGTTCCACCAACCTCATAGAGAGAATTGGTGTACACCCGGTAAATGGAGGAGAAAGTGGTCGGGAAGACACTACATTTGTCTCCAAAGGAGGACAATTGAGCATCCGGGAAGATGTTGGAGATGAAGCCGGCCGAGCAGATACAACATTAGCCTCAAAAAAAGGGTTAGTGTAGACCCGAGTGAAACCAACGGGTATGGTTGATGCAATATCCTGCCGAAAAATAGAATCTTGCATAGGGGAATCTTGGATTGGCTCAAGGACATAACCAATGCCATCTCTTAAGTGAGTTTGCACTTGGGCCATATCAATGTGGGTAATATGACAGGAATTGTCTTCCTCCATGGGCATGGCCATGCGATAGACGGTAGAAGGACGTGAAAGACCTGCAGGTGAACCCCGCCCGAAATTCACTAGGATAAGTGGTCATGTTGGTGGTGGGGATGTTCTGTGAATTATTCATTTGATTATTTAGATTTAACACTTTAGATTGATTCCTTGTTAAGACCATAACGCAATAAATCTAAACAAATTCGGAAAAGAAGAATGCAAAACTTGAATGATAAATTTACACTAAAGAAATTATCGTAAAACAGTCACAACCTAGGTTTCAACCAATGTGTCTTACCTCGCGGTTAATTACTTATTTTCTCGATCTTAATCGTAGTAAATTTTAAGTGTCCGGTTTATGAGTTTTGCATGTGATCTAATCTTGAATTATTCACAAAAAAAAGGTAAAAACTATGGCTAGGAAAGGACAACGAGATTCTTACCGGTGATGAAATCCAAGCAAGTTTGCTCTGGGGTGACCTATGGTGACCGAGGCGTGAAGTTTAATGGATGGAGATGAATTCCACCGTCACTAAACTTCAAGCAATACCTGGTGATGAAATCCAGATATTACTGTTTTAAATGCAATATGAAATGCAATGAATTTTATTTTAAGTGTTTTAGTTGTCTAATGTATACATACAAAGCTATAAATCAAAAGTTCTAATGATCTAAGCAAGAGGCCACTAAAAATATGCCATTTCCTCTGAAGAAGTGGAGTACACCGTTTAAAACCCCCCGCCTACCAATGATATCGGATATCAAAGGAGCAACCTGAAGGTTCGTCCACTTCTCTGCCTTGGAATCACCCAATGGCAGGAGTACTATTGACATCCAATCAATAGTCCTACTTAGATAACTAAAACAGATAATTCGTAGCTATTCTAATATGCAGCTAGGTATGCAATTTTTTTTTTTTATGCAAGCAACAACCAATAATGCAATGCAGAAAAATGTAACTAAAAATGTAACAAAAAAAATGTATATACAACTTTAACTGTTCTTTTCAGATTACTTAGTTTTTGTTCATTTTAAAGCAATGATCTGAAAAAGAAACAGAATACAGTAGAAAAACCAAAAACGTAAAAAGTACAGTTTAACAAAGAAAAAAAAAATGCACTTACTCGAAAGCCTACGCTTTTTCTGTAAAACTGCCTTCAAACGCCCAAGGGAGTCTACGCAGGCTGAAACGCACCTCTGCGTTTCGGATCGGACTTCCAGACGCCGCTCTCGCGTCCCTCGCATTTTCTGCAAACTCCTCAAAAACCCTAGTTCGCTGGAACAACGAATTTCACGATTTCTGGAACTTGCAAAATAAAACAAAAATAGGAATAGATCAATAAAGCAAGTATTAAAAACATGAAACCCTAGGGGGTCCCACCGTGATCGCCATTTGTAGATTAAAGATACAACGCCAAACAGAAATAAAGAAATCACAATAAAGGAATGCAGAACAGCTTGTACAAAATGAATGATTTTTATTAATCAATGGAGTTTAGAAACTCCTTTTAAGTACAACAGGGCTTGTAACCCTTTTCGTGATACAAAGTTACAATTTGTGCTAGGGTTCTCCGAAACCCTAGCTGGCACAATGTGGTGGCGTCTCCGAAGAATGTATCCTTAACCTCAACAGAATGAGTGGGCTTCGTTGTATCCTTTGGCTCGGACCACTCCAGCTTAAGCAGCTGCTATCAACAAATCAGATCTACCACTAGAATCCTGCACACATTAAAATTATCAAAGAGTTAGAAACTAATAAGAGGGCTCCACTGTGTGAGCCCTCGGAAACAGATCTAAAACCCTAGATTTATGAAATAAAAATAAACAGTAATGCAGAATTCAACAACAGATTAATACATAAAGAAAGATTACTTGCTTTAAACGAATCTATACCTTTTCCCGTTAACGCGGCGAGACCAGGTGACGGCGATGGATGCGGCGAAAGGGTTTAGTTCAGACTTAGGGCCGTAGAAGACTCGTAAGACTCGGGATTAACAAGCAATAGCCAACTCCGCACTTAGATAGGGAAGATAAGTAGGTTTAGCCGAAGAGATAGATAGGGTTTGAGCCATCAAGGTGACTCAATTTATAATCTACTCTTAGGGCACACTTTAGGGTTTTAACGACACTTTGAACGTGTGGCTAAGATTAAAGTGGATCCAAGGGTAGAGAATAAATCTAGGTTGTGAAACGGATTAAGATGGATGGACGGATGAGATTAAATGAAGGATGGACGGTTCAGATTAAATCACTTAAACTTTATTTATATATATATTAAAATATATATAAAAATATTAATTTAAATAAATTTGGGGATGAAAAATGGCGGGAAAAGTGAAATTGGGCCAAATAATGGTGGGAAAGTGTGGATTTGGGCCAAATAATGGCGGGAAGGATGGATGACTGACACGTGGCTGGCAGGAAGGTATAGATGACTTACAAGTGGCTGGATTTTGGTGTCTATAGATACCTTCATATAGATATGCATTATCAGTTAGGGATAATCATTAATAACTAACCACATTAAGCCTCAAGTTGATAACCTAGAAGCTATCATAAATTCTTGGGCTGATACAGGTGACTGGGTTGATGAAAATATTCCCTCCTTATTTGTTGCATATTTTTTATTACCTTTTAATTCATCACTATTTGCATAAATGGTTTGGAGAGAATGCATGAGTTGATTGTCTTTATAACTCCTTGTGTTTATTAGACAAATAGTATGATGTTAGTATGCGATAAATGAATTTCCTTCTTACATTTGAAAGAGTAGATATATATATAGTAGGTTGTTGTTTTAAATGATAATAGGTTTCATTTAAAATTAATGAATGCTTTATTTTAAATGATAATAGGTTTCATTTAAAATTAATGAATGCTTTATTTTAAATGATAATAGGTTTTATTTAAAATTAATGAATGCTTTATTTTAAAATGATGATAGATTTCATTTAAAAATCAATAAATGTTTTATTTTAAGTGATAGTAGGTTTTGTAGACATGGAAAATTGACCCATTAAGATGAGTCATTTTCCTTAGTTTTCCTCCTAGAAAAGTAAGGTCATATTTTACCTAAAAAAATCCCCCCAACCAAATTTCCCAAATCCTATACCACTATATTCAAATCAAAAAGAGATTTCCAGTGGTACATGATATGACCCATTTTGACTCCATTTGATCCTCCAAAGTGCCAAAACACTGTATGTGGTTCTAGCTATCTTGAATTTTTTGTGATTTCGCATCCTAGTGGCTAGAATGCATATTCTCTAAATCCAGAGTCTAATTCCTTCAAAATATAATCATTTGTATTCCATCCAAAAATTTGCCAACAATCTGATCTCGATGATTTCACGTCCTAGCAGCTAGGATGTAAATTCATTGAATTTGGAGAAACTCCAAATTGGATCGATCTGATCTACTTCAGCCTCTTATATCTCACAACTACCAACCTATTTGGTGACCCACAAAGCCATTAAAACTAGGGTTAAGCCTCCATAATTATTTAGATAAATATATAGTGGAGGAGTGCATTGATAAGCAAAAATAATTTAAAATTTTATGAGTGAAATCAGGACAATCTTAATTTTTGACCTAGAGAGGAGAGATCTAACATTTTTATTGTAGGTTGGAGAACACTTTGAGGACTTCTACTTTATACTTGAATTCAATTTTCTACTATCATTTTTTTACCACCAGAAGATCAGATTTGGTATACCATCATTTCATCTATTCTAGTATCTTATGTATCATTAGTACATTAACAAGTTCTTGTTTTTATGCATCTATAAGAAAGGTTATCTTTGAGCTAAATTTTATCTAATCAAATAATATATATTCCTCTTAAATCCTATACCATTGAATTGGGATCAAAAATATATTTCCAATGGTATATAATATGTCCTATTCTAACTCTATTTGGTCCTCGAAAATGCTAAAAAACTACACATGGGTCTAGCTATCATGATTTCACGAGCTAGCCGCTAGGTCACAAATTCGTTTTCTAGGCCATGAATTCGCACTATTATAATTTTGGGGAAATTATTTCTTCTAGATCTATCCTTGCATCCTATATATTACATATTGTTCATCCTACATTTGATAATATACTATTTACTACATTGTTTTTTCACATCATTTCAGTTTTTGTCTATTTGCAAGTAAGATCTACAATTTTATTTATTTTATGTATGGTTGTTTAAAATACCAAGGGGATTTGAATGCTATGCCATAAAGAATAAAATATATAGTTGCTTGATAATATTTCCAAAATCTAATCCCAAATTTTAATTTTTGTATAGAGACTTCATGCAGATCTATTGAAAATATGAATTTGCGTACTAGCTGACATGATGTGTATTCACTGTAGGACACGTATTCGATATGCAAGATGCGTATTCTCCTACATAAAACATTTAAATTAGATAAGTATATAGTTTCTTTAATTTATAATTTGGTTTTCATTTCTCTACCAGTTTTAGAAATTTTTTATACAAATCATCTTAGTAACAAAGAAAAAATACAAAAAGAAAGAAAAAATGCATATGCATATGATAGCATAGAGTTTATTTTTTACTTTCAACATTCATAAGGATCATTGTATTATAGTTATATTAAGGATTTCTAGTTAATTGTGTGTTTCTTTCATAAAATCTGAAATGCATATAGCATAAGTATAGTTGCATTTTACCCAAAACTTAGGTGTATGCTAAACAAAATAACTCATCAAACTCTCACCTTACATAGGCGTGGAAACCGCCACAAAGTGTTTCTTGATGAACCCACCAACAATTCATCAACAAACACCAAAGAGAGCATGATACAAGTGATTCTAATATGAGGTGTAGATCCTCTATTTTTACATCCCCTTTCCAGGCATGGATCCATTAGCCTAAAGGAAAGGGGTGCAAAGATTTTGAGACTATAAGTTTCATTTAAAATTAATACATGATTATTGTTAAAAATAGAGATAGAGAGAGCCATTCATTTGAAGGGGGGGTGATATTTATTTTGAGTGCAATGATCCCACATTAAATTTTATAGAGGCTTCTACTATCAAGGATAATGGAAGAGCCTCTTTATGGCAACTGGTAAGGTTAGAATTTGGAGGAGATAATATCTAACAGTCAACATTGGTGTAGGAACTGAGGGATTGCAAGACTTCATCGATCGTAGGATCGAGCTTTATCCCTGATTGATGGATGAATAAAATCATTGAAGGCATGCAAGTAAATAAAAAAAAGGGAAATGATAGATGATATTGGAAAAGGATGTTGGGAATCATGAGAAGAAAAAACTCAAATGGTGCTAAAGGAAGGATAAAACATTTTGCATCAAAAAAATAAAGGACTAGGAATTTGAACTACATGAAGGAGGAGAATACTCTGCGTCAAGGAAAAATGACTGTGTGGGAAGATCACAACTGATTTAATGAAGAATTGTGCATCATAAAGGAGATACGTCATGTAGTGGAGAACACTTGAGAAGGGTGAGACTGACCGATCGAAGAGTTGTAGGTTGGTAAAATAAGTCACCTCCTTTATTTTTAGAAAATTATTAAAGTGCTTAGCATTTTAGATGTGGCTTTCCTGCTTGGTAATAGTTAGATCATTGTTCACCACTATTGCTAGCTTTAGCCTTGATAATTCATGTTTTTTCTTCATCTAAATCATGAGTTTCCACTCCTCTATGTTGGTTTATACCAAGAGTTGTGTAACTACCAATTCTAGGTCTAACAAGATGCTCGCTAGTTGTTACTACCCTATAGTTGTGGCTTGGATAAGGTTGGTATTGTAGGTTGTTATTCACGAGGTGGTATTATCTTGAAGCCAATGTATTGGCTACACTGTGGTCATATTATTTAGTAGGGCTAATATCTTGTAGAGCATGGTCTAGTTTGATCATGACCTATGAGAACATTATCCTTGTAGCTATTGTTCGTGATTTGGGAAGGTACCCAACTATTATCAAAGAGCTCATCCCTTTGTATTTTCAATGTAAACTAAGACTACGACTATTGGGTAGGTTGTTCTCTTGTTTGATTTCATCAAAATGGTCACTACCATCATAGCATTGTGCTATCCTAGTCCTCTTTTGACCATTGCGAGTGTGAAAGGTTAGGTCACATTGGTAATCCGCATAGCCCTTGTGACTATTAAGATAGTTAGGACCATTGTTGTTGGTCATCATCTATGAGTTCTAGTTGCTCCATGAAGGTGGGGGTTGGATATTATGATTTCCTCCATTGGTCAACCCTAGCTAGCCTCATGTTGTAGTTTCTTTTGAGTTTTCTTCCATAGTTCTTTAGGATTTTGTTCCCCTTAGCTAGGCGGTGTATGTAATCTGTAGGGGTAAATTTCTCATTCTCTATGAGAAGGCTATTTCTCTATTTAGAAAATCTTTTTAAATTTATTCTTTAGCTTGGTTAAAGGAACCCTTAGTTGAAAATAGGGAAGAGTAATTTATTTAATAATTAAGGTAGTAAGGTTTTGACTTACTATATTAAGTAAATAAATTATGTTTTATTTTATTAAATAGAGATATGGGACTCTTTCTGGGTAAAATAAAGGGTTTTTTATTTTTTTTGGTTAATTAAAGATATTAGGCTTTAATAGTGAAAGTAAATGAATTTTGATTTATTTTTGTTAATTAAATATATGGGGCTTTAATTAGTGAAAGTAAAGGGATTTTGATTTATTTTTGTTAATTAAATATATGGGGTTTTAATTAGTGAAAGTAAAGGGATTTTGATTTATTTTTGTTAATTAAAGATATGGGGCTTTAATTAATGAAAGTAAAGGGAATTTGATTTATTTTGTTAATTAAAGATATGGGGCTTTAATTAGTGAAAGTAAAAGGATTTGATTTATTTTTATTGATTAAAGATATGGGGCTCTAATTTATAAAAGTAATGGAACCTATATACTTGGGGATTAAATGTATGGGACTTTAATTCATTAAAATGGGAAGAAGGTTTAATTGAAGTAAAAGAAAACATGTCTTAAATGGTGCATTTTGAATTACTCTCTAAAGGGACTTAAGAGGTGAAAATAAAGGAATGATTCTTTATAATATAAACTATGCATTATATGGTTAGAAATTTGGTTAAATTTGTATAGTTGCATTTTGGTAAAGTAAATAATAAATGCATTTAGAGACATGCCTATCCTAAACCATGAGTGCCTTGATCCCCTACTATCCTCAAATGATCGATGGAAAGAGCGAGAGGACCAAAGTGGTATATGGACTAATGCACCAGTTTGCTCTCCACTTACATTTTATTTACTTATGCTCAAATAGACTAGATTTGTGGGGATATTTCCCTAATGAAATTGATGTAACATATTATTCTTTAAAAGCATGGAGGATTTACCATACTTGCTTATATGTAATAATTGTTTAAATGTTGGAAGATGTACCTTTAAATTACTATTTGATTTATTTATGTTTGTATTTAAATCCTTTCTAGTTCATGTTTATCTTCCTAGATATTGCTCTTTTTAGTATTTTTTTTATGTTTTATGAGTTATGCTTTGTTAGATTTAGTATCTAGATCTATCTTTGTTTTCCTTACTTAATAATATTAAAAATAATAAGTTCTAGGGTGAAATTGGAGGATAACCTAAGGGATTGATACCTCCTTAGGGTTAACATAGTGGACCTAAGGGATTAAGACCCCTTAGGAAGAATGATAACTAGGTTTGTGGAAAGACTACATCTGAGTTAATATATCTTATCAAAATATTATATTGATAGCTTAACTCCAATATATGTAGCATACCTACAAATACTAACTATGTAGAGTATGGATATATGTGTATACCTTCAATTGACTAAAGGTGATAAGTCTAGCTCATATAGATTCATGATATTGATAGACTTATTTGCATGACATACAATATGCCTATGCAAATGGACTTGTATGAGGGAATCTTATGAGATGTTGCTCTTTGAAGAACTTAGAGAATTTTGTTGAACATTAAGTTAACATAGGGTTGGTTAAAGGTTTATGAATCCCTCTCCTTAGTCAAAAAAAAATTCTTTCTTTTCTATGTGTTTCTTGTTTCTTTTTCTAATTTGTTATAGGATGGATTGACATGGTCATTCATGATTTGTTGAGAGGGTAGTAGGACGGAATGCTAGTCTTGTCACCAATTTACGTATGATCTCCAGTGGTATACAAGTAGTGATAGTTGTGTACAATGCTATATGAATATCAGGTCAGAACATTGAATATGTAGTAACTTGCAAATTTGGAAGGGGTTAAATCAAGCAAAGAAACAACAGTAATATTCTCATGTGAGCTCTTGAAAAATGACGATGGATTTTGTAAAGCTCTTGGATAGCAATGGTGGAAAATATTATGGAGCAAGCAATTTTATGTCTAGATTTTTTGGAGCTCTGGGACAACAACATTGATGGACTTTTTTGAGTTTTTGGACAATAATGGTGGATTTTCTAGAGCTCTTTGACAATGATAACGATGGGTTTTCTAGAGCAAGAAAATTTATATTTATATTTTCTAGAGCTTTTGGATAGCAACAACGATAATTTATTTGGAGCTTTTGGACAATGGTGATGGATTTTTTGGAGTGCTTGGATAGAAGTAGGGGTAAATTTTTTGGAGCAAACAATTTTCTGAAGTAGATGATAATTTTTTTGGAGCATGCAATGGAGATCAAACCCTCATGCAAGGAAAGTGAAAATAAAAAAATTAAAAATATAGAAATTCTCTAAAGCAAGTGGTGAATTTTCTAAAGCAGGTGACAAAGATGAAATTCTAGTGGAAATAATATTAAATCTCTAAAGTAGACGATGTATTTCAAACACTAGTGCATGGAAGGAAAAATAGCACTTTTTTGAAGCAAATGGAATGTTTTCTAAAAAATGAAGAGGAGATCAAACCATAATGCAATAAAGAAGGCAAGGAATTTCGTCTAAGGTAGGTGGCTAATTTTTTGAATTGAGGAGAGGGGCATGACACCAAGGGTAGAAGTAGGATCTATTGCTTTTAGATATAGAGGATACAATAACTTCACAAACATAGCCATTCAAATAGGCAACAAACTATGCAAGTTAGGGTTTTATGGGGGGAAGACTATAGGGCCTTGGAAGGGATTGTTGGGTTGTAATAATCATGGAGGTCAAAAGTTCAAATTCAACCATCTGTCAGATCAACTTCAAAATATATAGGTGTTGTAGTGTTCACTTTTCTAGATGAAAGTAAAATTTATTTTTGGAGTTTTTTATGGGGTCTTATTTTTAACACCAAGGGTCAGGTAGCCATTCAAGAAGAACAATTTTTCAAAACTTTATACTATTGTTGTTCGAGTAAGAAATATTTTGTGCAAGTTATAATTTAGTGGAAATACATATGGAGAACAACATTGCCCTGAAGCACAACTCAAGGTTTTCTAATGAATGAACAACATAAGAATAATCTATGCTAGAAGAGGGCCTTTAGTAGTTTGTAAGAGAATTAAATATTTTTAAATATATTAAAATTGATACACTTTTACCTAAAAAATAGTATGGGATGTTGCATTAAGGTGCAAATCGATGTTACAGGTGTCTAATATTCAAAATTTGATAATGAAGAAGAGGTTAAGAATATACAAAGAGGACAAGGATAATGATGGTTCACTACTAAAACTACCATCAAACGTGTTAGATCCATCACACAACCCTTGGTTTCAGGTTGTATCACCAACAAGATGTTGTGCAACCCTGGGAAGCATGCACCACACTTACCCTACTTGCACTATTGTACTGAAATGAAATGGAAGGCCATGAAATGCATATAACACAAAATAACAAATATGGATCCTTTTATTTATATTTAACCCCAGTTACATTTCGGTCCCTCTGAGGGATACCAATTTTGATACAATAAATTACAAACAAAGTAATGGTGAATGTATCCCCTCACAATGGGTGGTGCACTTTCGTAGGCCTCACAACCTCACACATGAACTATTCGAGGGCTTATAAAAGCCTCCTTCTCCATATCTGGTCCTAGAAGGATCCTTGTGCCCCTGATGCTTTGATCTGATTTTGTAAACTTGTACCTGCATTCATGAAAATAACAAAGCACAATGAGTAGTACGGGCCACCTCTCTAGAAGAGGATCTTTTTAGAAAATGTGATAGTCCAGATAAATAAGCATAATGTGCATTGAAATATACCAGATCTAAGCAATATGTATACGAAAATAAGAAATATTAATATAAATACAATGAAATATTTAGATCTATGCTAAATCCATGTAAATAAAATAATTATAAATAAAGATATATTACTTAGAACAAAGAAATTTACCATTTTAATACTTGGCTATGACAATGGGCCATTGTTAACGACAACGGCCTCTGACTTAAAGGTTAGCTCAGGTCTTATGGGCCATTGTAGTCAATCCCTTTGCTTGAATTGATTTTCAAGGGTCATTGGATGTGTCTCCTACACTGATCAGTGGTTGGGAATGGTGAATCTAATGATTAATGCATAGATATAGCTCAGTCAAACAATTCTCCAATGCCTCTCAAAGGGATGAAGATCGGTATCTAGTTTGATAGGGCTTTGTTGCTTAACTCTAAAACTTCCTAGATCCTTTTCTCTTCGGATGAGAGTCTATATGTAGACTTACCTATTAGATTTGGGAATCTGGCTTCCTAGAAAAGCTTTAGTACCAATTGCATGTGATTGACCATTCTGATTGGGAAGCATCAGTCATAAACTGGCATGGAAGAGGCAGTTAGGAGGAACTCAGGGAGTTCCTCACCAAAATACGCTTGTTATCCATGAAAAGGTATAGTCATACTACATGGTCTAGGCCCATATTCATGGCCAAACTATGTGTGATGTTATCCATTATTAGGTTCAGTAGACAAGTGTGGCCACTATAGTGGTGGTTGCTCCTCTTGAGAGCGACCAGGCCTAGATGGGCTAGAACTACCCTATTTGAGTGGTTAGGACCACTGCTTGCTCTTGGATAGATCCAAGAGGGTTCATATGGTCTATGGATGTTCCCATATGGATAGTCTCCTAAACATGACATATTTTAGGTATCTACAGATGCCCCTTTTTGGGATGCACTATGAGAAAAACACAACATGGAGCAAAAAAGTAGACCACCTAGGGCCTTTTGTAGGTTGTATGATGATCACTGATCTGATAAACATTGGATACCATAGTTATGTGGGAGGGCATGAATCCTAGAATCATTGCTTCCAATATAATGGAAGGTTTATATTTGTGGAAATTTGCACTTGTCCATCAGTGATCGGTTAGCTTCAATACTACTATAGGTCCGAAAGGAGGAGAGCTACAAACTAACTATCATATTTGCTTTTTTTACCCCAAAAAAGGATAATCTTGTGATAGTTGTTAGCAATGATTTGTAATATGAACGCAACTCTGACATGATCAAGATGATCTTTTGTTGACTTTGAGTATGATTACTATAAAAATTTGACTACCCCCTTAAGTGACAAGTCGATGAGGAAAGGACCCTTAATGAAGTGACGAGTCGCTTGACCAAAATGAAAGATCTAGATCTCTTTAAATGGTTGCTCTATTGTTATAGAATAGTTCCCATACAGGTGTGAATTCAACCCTATTTGATAATTATACACCTTTATCCCATGGAGCAGTTTAACCATAATGGCCTTCGTATAGAATAAGGGTGATAGCAATTCTAATTAGCTTGTGCTGAATCACTATTTTCTATATAATAATTGAGATTGATTCTTGATCCTATGGTGTGGTTCGGTTGTTATAACCTTCTTTAGGTTTGAGGTGAGGCATATCAATCCTACCATAAATATTTTTTCCCAAGTGGCCTTATGGTTATTTTCCCATCCTGTCGAGTTGCATGGAGCACTAGTCACTACAATCGCTAAGTGTATAGAGCAAATGACTGGTTACAAGGCTAATTTGGATTTTTTTTTATTATTTGATTTTTAATTTTGAATTTTGTGATGTTTTTGAATTTTTATGTATGTCAATTTTTGGTATTTAGTTGAAATTTTGGATGCCTTTGACCAATAGATGCTCCTTATGGGTCATCTTGCAATAGTCTATGGTGAAAATTCGATGAAATTTATCCTTATTGGCCTGACCATTGTTGACATAAATGGACCACACTTGCTGGATTTTGGACTTGATAACGGGATCCAATATTTCCTACAGCCTGCTCCTCCATATCTGGGTATGGGAGCATATTAGAATTGATCGCCCAAAAAGACTTCCAGTGGAGATTACTATGCTAGTCAAGGATGTTCAGTGCTACGGATCCAGGTGGTCCAAAGTTCTTAAGGAGTGCAAGAGTTAGCCATTTATAGGGGAGTTTTCCCACTACATAGCACCCTTGACTAGTTTATGAGCTGATGATATCATTTGGAGACCTTACTATGAGTGCCCTACTTGGGATAACCCGGTTAGCTTCACAATGAGGACTCACCATGACCAATGGTTTATCATGTGCAAGGATGGGATCAAAGAGTTTTTCTACTACTCTAGGGTGCTTTGATAGTTTGGGATTTAGTAGGATGTTTCTCTTGAGACAATTTTCTACCACCAGATTGCTATAGAGAAGAACCTTCCACCACCTCGAGTTATAGTAGTACTAGAGGAGGATGACCCTCCTATAGTTGATCCTAGTATGGTTGATATTGGAGTCACATAGTCGTACACTTGCTAGTGGGGTACATGATTATGGCATGAAGATGGCCACCTGGGGAGGTATCTAGAGGAGGCTGAGGCTAAGGACCCTGATGGGCATTGAGTGTAGGCTCAGATAGATGACTAGGGGTAGGAAGGGTAGTAGGAGTAGGTAGTCTAGGAGAAGGCTATAGAGGAGCAGGTTGTCCCTGAGGAGGAGGAGGATATAGATCTTGAGGAGTAGGAGTCTCCTCTTTGGGCTCAGTTGCACCAGGTTGAGGTCAAGCTACAAAATTACAAGATATAGGTTCAGTAGAGGAATGCTACTATTGTAGATCTTCAAAGACAAGTTACCCAGCTTACTTCCAAGCAAGATGCTACTTGAAGTCAGGTTGCCCTGGCTGCTCCTATTGCATAGGCTCCTATAGGAGCAGATCTAGGGACTAAGGTCTGACAACTCTAGGTGATCATGGAAGAGAATGAGGAGGAGATGTCATTGCCACCTACATTTTTTCTCTCAGGTCGTATGTTTAGCTACTAGGTGTTACTCCTTTGGAGAGGCCCATAGTTTGGGGTTCACAACACAGTACGCGGAGTACTTCAGGGTGTTCTTCAACTCGATCAAGTCATAGGACCAAGTCCTAGATAGAGCGGACTGGAGAGGCCAGCTCTATACCATCTCCTAGAGGGAGTGGTGAGGCTAGTGGTGCAAGCCACTCCTAAGTCTTATGGCTCCTTTGATTACTATTTATCTCTTTTTGGGTGTAACGTCATCTGGCCTACATGGTTATAGCCTTGTTGGTGACTTTGTATCTACTTGACACATGTTTATATGATATCTAGACTTTGAGACTCATCATGTGTGTTATTTATGATTTCATGTTTATGGATGCAGTTATGCTTTCATATGATGTGATTTAATGCTTTAGATGCTATGGTGTGGATGATTAGATAGCATGTTGTAGATGATGATAATAAATACATATGTGGATGCAATATTTATTTGATTTGATACTTGTTATGTGATCTGATGTAGTGATATGCCTTATGCTAGATGCTGGATCTTGATGTGAATTGGATGGATTGCTCATGATATGTTATTATGAATGCAATGTTTACTGTTAAATGCATTTTTAAATTTAGATTTAATTTTATGCATTCAATTTTATGTCGACATGATGTGATGAATGCAATATGTGCAATGCATTATGTGAGGATTTAATGTAACGAACTTGTATGTTTTAATCACTTTCAAACATATGATACGATGTGATATGGATTTAACAATCTAATGGGTGATACCATAGAATGTATAAAAATCATGAATAAATAATAATTCTCATTATAAGAATTATTTATTTAAGCATACAAATGGCGATGGTATGATGTGATATGTATGTGTAATGTGACTGATGGAATGATTTGTTCCTATGAGGAGATTTTTGAGGTTTTCCATGAGGCTCAAACACCCTATTGGATCCATAAAAAGTTGTATACTGATCATATAGAGCTTCTAAAGAATAAATCTTTGTTTATGAAGATCTACATACTCATTATCCCTGTGTGTGCAAATAAATTCATTAGATAGAACATAAGCATATCCCAGTGCCAGGCAGGATTCATGCATCCCATTGTTGTATTGGGAATCCTCAAATGTTTTATCCTGATCCTAGGTTGGACTCAATTGGACTAGACCACTAGGCAGTACAGGACACCTAAAGCTAGCTCTTCCACATGCAAATATTGGTCTATCCAAAAGCAATATGCTAATGTGACACATATATCATCGTCTGTAAGACTCACTTATGCTGAGAATTCCAGGGATTCAAGTCCATATTCCTTTCTTTTCTTCATATTTATATGGTATACTTGCTCATGATTTAGTGATGAAAACCACTATTTATTTTGTTTTTGAACTCTTTTGAAATTTGAACTTTTCTTTTGAGCAAGGGATTTATGTAGTGATGATAATCACTGTTTATTTTATTTTTGAACTCTTTTGAATGTGGACTTTTGGTTTATTTAGGATTTTTGCTCATATTGATTAAATCAAGGGATTTCTTTAGGTAAGGATGAAGTTGTCCTTTTTCTAATTCTCTGTATTCCCAAACCGGTCACATAGGGGGATGACCAAGATAAACCTTTTCACCTTAGGATACCTAATACCACTTCGTAGTGTTCATATTTCCCTTGTTACAACTAGGATTTTAGTGTTGTGGTTAATGATGGGATCCTTAAATATCCCAAGTGCTATCAAAATCCAACCTCATCTATTAAAATCTAAGGAAAATTTCTACAAAGTTTGATAAATCCACTAGGTATGGTTGAGTGACCTAAAAACCTTAGTATCTTCCTTATAGCGACAAGAGGGGTTGTGTTGAAAAACACAATTTCACCCATGGGTGATGGATGATAATGGTTTTTGGAGATGCATGATTAAGACACAAATTTGGTTTCATTTGTAATATTTTGGACACATCCTACCCTAATGTAAGTGCAATGGATGGAAATACCTATATGCAATGCAACTACATGAATGGAATTGTAAATGCGTAATGCAAATATTTTTGTATTTTTGATGCTTTCAAATTTTTTTTAGCTTTTGACTATTCTTGAATTGTTTTTATGATTTTTATTTTTTGTTGTTGACCAAAGGGCTTCTGGTGCCTTTGGGGATTTTGTGATTTGACCAAATGGCTCAAATATGTCTTTGGAGATTTTTGTGGTTTGACCAATGGCTTGGAGATGCCTTTCAGATATTTTTGTGGTTTGACCAAACATCTTGGAGATGCCTTTAGAGATTTTTATTTTTTTTCTAAATTTTTTTATTTCTTTGGACTTTTATGATTTCTATTGTTTTTGCATATTTTGAAGTTATTTGAATGTTTTTGTATTTTTGTGATTTATGTGTGAAATACCTTCAAACGAATGATATTGAGAGGATCTGGCTCCTCAACATCTTCTAGCATCATTAGGGGATATGCCCCAATCCCAATTTTCTTTGAGATGATATAGGGACCTATCCAATTGGCCAAAAATTTGTCTTGGAGGTGCGATGGTAGATTCAAATTCTTCTGGTTCTCTTTTAGCACTAGGTCCCCCACTTTGAAGTCTCTCAGGTGGACTCTATTATTATAAGCTCATGATAGACGATCCTGGTAAACATGAAGGTTCTCAAGGGCATTGACACATCGTTCATCTAGAAGAGTCAATTGATCCATGCGAGCTTATCGTGTAGTGTCATCATTGATAAACTCTTTCAATGCGATGTGTAATTTTGGAATCTTCAAATCTAAGGGCATAATTACCTTAGTTCCATATACAAGCAAAAATGGTGTTGCCATAGTGGGCATTCGTATGCTAGTCCTGTAAGCCCATAACACTAAGGGTAATTGTAGATGTCAATCCCTATGATTTTATTTCACCATATTATTTAAGATGGCTACTATTATCTTATTTTAGGCCTCTACTTGCATGTTTGCCTATGAATAGTATGGTGTCGTAAAACTATGTTGAATGTTGTATTTAGTTGTCAGCGCTCGTACATTTTTGTTTTTGAATGATGAACCATTATCCAATATTATCTTGAAGTGTACCCCAAAATGACAAATAATATTGTGAAGTATGAACTTCGTAATCCAAGGACCAATTTTTGAGGTTAAGGGGACTGCTTCCACCCATTTGGTGAAGTACTTAGTGGCCGTTAAGATGAACATGTGTCGACCTGACAATGGGGGAGAGATATATCCAATAAGATCGAAATCCCACTAAGAAAATGGCCAAGCTTCATGAATGGGCTATAAGGCCTGAGATGGCAAGTGTGTCAGGTTTGCATGATGTTGATAATTAATGCATTTCTTGACATACTCATAGTAGTATTTCTCCACGGTGGGCCAGTAATAGCCCATTTGGAGAATGCATTTGACAATGGCCATGTCGCTGAAGTGGTCATCACACGTACCATATTGAGCTTGCAAAATTATCCAAGTTGATTCTTGGGGCTCTAAGAAATATAGAAGAACTCCATTATAGCTTCTATGATATAATATGCCTCCTAGAAAGACATATCTAGTTGTTTTTTGCTTTAATGCTTGTCTCTCAACATGCGATAGTCCCTATGGGACACTTCCAAGTCTAAGGAAGTCTTGTAATTGGGATAGCCAATCCTGATAATCTACTGCCTCAATAGATAAGATGACTTGTTCCTCCTACAATTTGATTTGCATGAATGCAGATTGAGAAATAACCTTGTGGTGAATAATGGTACCATTCCCATAGGACCCTAAGAGATCAAGGAACCCCAAGGCATTTTATTTAATAAGTCTTTGGCTTTATAGAACCATTTATGGTCTAGTTCTATATGGATCATGTTTACTGACTCCTTGTTATCAAAGGCCTCACGCTGGATCATTGAATGCAAGAGTTTTTTGACATGAATGGTAGTAAAATTAGTTGAAGGATTTTGAGGTATCAAGGATACCAAAGATACCATGGTGTCTACAAATATGTTCGATGAATAAGAGATTACCTCAATGTTGTACCACTCTAATATTTCTAGATATGTGTCAACAAGCTCCTTGTAGGCTTTCAATATTGGGTCTCGATATTTAAATAGTCCTTTGACCTGGTTTACTATGAGGAGGGAGTCACCAAAGATATTTAGCCTCTTGATTTTCATTGTGATGGTTATTTTGAGATCCAATAATAAAGCCTTGTATTCATTGTTGTTATTGGTGCAAGGGAAATCTAGCTTGAATGACAAGGGCATTGGAGCACCTTATGGCATGAAAAATATAATTCTTGCACTGCCTCCTTGCTCACACTTTGAACCATCAGATAACAAGGTCATGCCCACTTTGTTCTTCGATTATTTGGGTTTGAGTTCCTCTGATAATGCAAATACTGCATCATTAAGAAGTTCTATGGTAAGGGGCCTACTATTCTAGAGAGGCACCTCATCCAACTGATCAACTATGACCTATCTCTTGATGGAATTTTGGCTTATGAATTCTAAATCAAATTTTGTCAATAGCATGATCCACTTTGCAGTATGTGTATTATGTTATGTCTTGCTCATCATATACTACAAATGATTTTTCTTGCATATCACATATGTCATATGGCTTAGCATGTAGTGGTGCAATTTATTGTTTGCAAATACCGTTGCTAAGCATAGCTTCTCTACGTATGCATATACAAATTTTTAGCTCACCAAGGTGTGGCTAATGTAATATATCACTTGCTCTTTATATTGCATGTTATTTTGATCTAACATGGTACCCAAAGCAAAATTTGTAGCTGATATTTAGCAAGAGTGGCACATCTGGCCTTGGTGGAGCTAGGACTAGTGACGTTGCCAGGTACTCTTTGATCTCAGCAAAGGCTTGCTAACATTCTTTGTCCCATTGGAAATGGATCCCCTTGTGCAGCAGTCAATTTAGGGATCGATATTTGTTTGATACTTATGCGATAAATCATTTTATGGATGCTACTTTGCCCTGTAAGCTTCTTAGTTCCTTGATATTTATGTGTGGGGCCATTGCTAGGATAGCCTTTACCTTTGTTGGGTCTACTTCGATACCTTGTTTAGAAATGATGAATCCCAAGAGTTTTCCAAGAGTTACACCAGACATATTTCTTGGGGTTCAACATAAAATTGTGCTCAATTAGGTGATCAAAGTCCTTTTTGAGGGTCTCAGCATGCTCTTCTCATAGTAATGACTTGACTAGTAAGTCATAAATGTAGTCTTCCAAGATCTTGTGCATGTAGTCATGGAAAATGTATGTCATAACCTGTTGATAAGTGGCACCAATATTTTTAAGGCCAAATAACATTACTTTATAATAGAATATCCCCCATGGAGTGGTGAATGTGGTTTTGTGCTGGTCTTCGGGGTTAATCCAAATCTAATTGTAACAAAAAAAACCATCCATTAGGTATAGCATCTCATGACCTATAGTTGCATTTACAAGAGCATCTATATTGGGAAACGAGAACAATTCCTTTGGGGTTGCCTTGTTGAGATCCCTAAATTTTGTGCAAATGTGAACCTTTCCATCAGGTTTTCCTATGGGCACCATGTTTGATACCCACTCTAAATAGTCAATGGGAATAATAAAGACTACATCCAAAAAATTTTGCAACTCATTTTTAACTATCAAAGTGATGGTTGGATGCATCTTTCTAAGCTTTTGCTTGACTAGCTTATTCATGGGGTCTAGCGAGAGGTTGTGGACAACCAACTTTGGATTTAGCCTTAGCATGTCTTTGTAGGTCCATGAAAAGAGATTTGGTCTCTCCTTCAGTAGAGGAATTATGATGGCTTGATATTTTGGTGATAAGATTTCTCCAAACTTGAATTTATTTAGTTGAGAAGGATCATTACTAATTTCCACCTTGAAAGTCTCCTCTATTGCCATATGGTACCCATACTCCAACTGGTGAGGAGTGAGGATCAAATGAATATCATCTACTGTATTTATATTTTCTACTAACTCAGGGTCAAAACTAGCACGATAGACATCATGAGCACAACCTAATGTAAAATGGAATGGTTGTAACATCTCTTCATTAGGGAAGAAATCTTTAGTATTTAGAGGTGAATCAGTGTGATCCTAATCAATAGCATCTACATTAAGACATAATGGTTTTTTAGGATCTGTTGGGTTATGGAGTGGAGTAATCAAATCAATGGAGATCATATTGATGTATGGAATGGAATCTCCATGACCACATGAGTGGGACTCTATATCCTGGGTGTGCCCTCCATACTCACGATGAGGCTTTGGGGACATGGGCATCTCAGTATTCGATCTATGCATAGACAATATGATGGGATCATTTGCAAATAGTTGCTCTCTAAATGTTGGTAGTTTTGGGTTGACCATGTGATGGATGGCATCCATGTTTACTGGTCTCCCTAGGAATTTGAGATTAGGATCGATGGCACAGAGTGCCGCTTCCCTTTCTACGAGCATGATCATCTAGTCGTAAGTGTCAAGGTCCAAGATAATCCATATTGGTCTTGTCCTCAAAGTCATTGTCGCTTATCCATAAGCCATTGGAACTGGTGTCTGGTCCTAGGATGGGCTGGTGGATGGCTTGCTGATGCCCTTGATAGGCCTTATTTGTCTCATCTTAATAGTCATCATCACTTATGAAGAACCCATTGGAATTTTTCTCTGTCCCAACAGTGTGGCTTGTATGTCTAGGCCATAAAAGGGCCATTTTTGTTGAGTCCTTTGACTTGTAGCCACTTTCATCTATCATGTATCCACCCTCATACAATATGTATTCACTCTCATCTGATATATAACCACTTTTTGCATTACCTATCCAAGTGAGTTTTTACACATATCGAGGTCCATGGTAGGCTAGACCGATTCCATATTCATCCTCACTTTGAACATACTTATACTCCTGTTGCTCATAGCCATGCATTGGCTCCTCCTACCATAGGATGGATCCTACTGGGGGTGCTTCAAGAGAGGATCTAGGGTGATATTCATTAGGTGGCATGATAATGACCATGGATATCCATTCATCACACTAGAAGTTCCTGCCAAGGGGTTGATAGGGGTTCCAGTCGATGTATTCCTTGAATCCAATGCTCAATCTATCTAGGGTAGCTTCTAAATAGTCATTATGATCCCGCATTTGATAGCCCAAACCATTCCTATTAGTGGGTAGTTGGTAATGTGGTTGTAATGGTAACCTGCCCCCCTACTCATACAGGCATAGCCCATAGCCTTTCTAGTGACACTTCTCAAAGTACTTCAGAGCAAACTCTGGATTCAACAAGTAATGAATATTTTGTAGTGAAAGGTTCATCCTCGTCCCTTCTAGATCAGGAGTAGTGTGGGTGTAATCTAGACCAACATATATAAAATTAGTCTAGTTAGGTGGAACCCCTAAGGGAATTGCTATCCCCATTAGTAGGATCAGGACTCTTGATCACCCCATGTCTTGTGTAGACTCAATTATTGGCATGAATGTTATATTCTACATAAGATATTCATCCAACACTATGTTGGCTAGTTGAATTGTCACCTACAGTGTAGATGATGATGTTGATGATGTAGGTGAGGCAGGCTAAGGTACCTCCCAAATTGTTTCTTGGGAGTGTTCCTCCTCCATGGGAGAAGGGACTCCCATAGTTGCTATGGTAGGAGGTTCCTTGGGTCCTTCCTCCACTAGGGGTGCCTTCAACTTTTGTTTGTGCTTTGCCTTATCTGTAGAAGGCTTTTTAGAAGCACCAATGGCTTTGGATGTAGGAGGTGATGTCGATGTGGATGGGTCACCTCACATTGATCTAATTTTTCTACCTGGATATGTGGTTTGGGATGATGATCTTATGTACAAGTGTGTTAAAAAAATGACAGTCTCTCGACAAGTTGACTCGATGCACGTACTTGAATGGCTCTTCATCAGATGGTACCATGTGAACCTATCTCTTATGCACATACTTGATGCATTGATGTAGGATTGAGGGCACACATTGCATATCTCTAATCTAGGGATGCCCTAGAAGGATGTTATACTGCATTGCCCCTTCTAAAACATGGTACTTAACAGGGATGGTCTTGTGTCCTACTTTTATAAGCAAAAATACTATACCCACTATTGAGCATAGCGCATCATTAAATGCCCTAAGCATATAGGAAGTTAGGACAATGTTGGCCTTAGGGATATTCAAATGTCCCATGGCCTTGGTAGTGATGATGTTTATCTATGAGCCCGTATCAATCAGAACCCGCTTAAATGGGATGCCATTGACTTATGTGATAATGTGTAGAGGTGGGTCTGTTGAGACAGAGGGGACTACCTTAATTTCATGATCATAAAAATGAATCATAGGCTCTTGGCACTATTGCACTTGCCCCACAAAATGTGTGAATGCATCTGGGTTCTAGGGTTGGAGCTCTATTGATCTCAAAGTCTTCACTAAAGTATCCCTATACCTTAAGGACTATTGTATGAGCTTGTAAATGGATAAATTAGCCGAAGTCATTTATAGATTTTTTTCTAGTCTACTCCAAACAGTCACCACAGGTCTTACTAGTGGACCTAGAATATTGGCATGCACCTATCTCTATCATGGTGCAGTCAGGATGTTGATGGGAGCTGTTGGAGGCTATGGTTGCCCATATATATAACTCTTGGTTGCCACATTAACCAATTTGACCATTTTGATGCACCCATGAATAGGTGTCTCGACTCAAACCTGGTTAAATTGGGGACCCTAATATTTAGGGGCCTCGTGATTGGGAAATAGGTTCTTGAATATCCCCATATCTCTATTGTCGAGAGATAGTGGATTGTCAACTCTGATCCGTGCCTTTTAAATCATGTCTTATACCACATTGAATCTGATGCAATTTTTGATATCATACCCTTGTATTGTGTGATAGGGGCAGTATTTATCTTCCATGTATCCCCTCGTCTTGGGATGATTGGGGTTAAGAAGTTGTATGTTAGGAAACCTTATCCTCTATGCCTAATTTATTTGATTAAAAACTAATTACATTGATTCGTTCAAAGGCATGTAATAATGAGGTGGTTGTCTTAACTTTTTTGGCCCTAGTTTCTCTTAGGATCATAGTTGGCCAATGGAGGGTGATCCTGATAATTTTTGGGTTGTTGTCCATTCCTCTCTTTTGGTGCGGCTAATACAACTTGATTAACTTGAGAAATATTGACCTACTTCTGCTTGTTCTTGTTGTTTTGATTGTTCTTGCTCCATTCTTTCTTATTGTAGAGCTTAAGGTCTCCTTCATTGATCTTAATGTCTTAAATAATATTGGCTTGATCCAAGTGTTCTTCAAATGATTGGCATTGCTGCAACTGCAATAGTAGAGATATGTGCTTTGTGCAGCTCTTTGTGAACATTTGGACAAGTTCCTCTATGGGGATGGAGAATTATAGTTTTGCCATGATATTTCTCCATCTATCCCCATAGTCCATTATTGGCTCATCATCATACTATTTCAAGTTGGCCAAGCTGAACAGGTTCACCTTCTTCTTAGATCCAAAGGAGAACCATTCAAGGAACACATTTATCAGTTGCTCAAAACTAGTGATGCTATGCTTGGTCAACTGGTTGAACCATTCTATTGTCATGCTCGAGAATGTTGTGATGAATTTCCTTATCCTTAGGTAATCATTCTTCTCAATTTGGAAGCATACATTCATGAAGTTGATCACATGGTCTTGCACGTCTCCCTCCCCCTTAAACTTGTCTAACCTAGGAATATCAAAGTGCCTAGGATATGCTATAATTAGGACTGAGGGACATAAATGCTGGTTGTGAATCTTTCTCAATGTCATCTTTTGTCTGCATGTGTCTTGTTTATCGAGAGACTTGACTCTCTCGATGAGCGTCTGCTACGCATTCAAGGAAATAATCATGTTCCTAAAGGTTTTCTCATGGTTGTAAAGGAGGTAGTCATGTGCTAGCCCGATTTGGGTGTCTATACTCATCTCCAATAACCATGGATGGAGGTTCAAGATATGTTTGTTCTTGGTATTCCATCCCTACCCTTTCTTCATTAAAATATGTTTTTTTGAGGTCCAGGTGTTGTCACTATTATGAATTATGGTGAGCATGCTCATTTTCTATCCTAGAGCTTCTCTTATTGAGAATCAACATGTATTTTATGTCTGTATATCTCACCACCTATGTGCACATCTATTTGAGCCAACCTCTCTGCTAGCTCCTCATGGTCCACTCTTTCTTCTCTTGAATGTTGTTCTTGTAGACGTAGGCACATCTTCCTTTGCTCTTCTTGTTCAAGAGATTCTATGTGTTGCCACTCAATGTTTAGCTCTTCCTCCAACATATTTAGGCAGTAAGAGAAACCTTCTATTGAGATCTCATGTCTTTCTACCTCTGTGTGAGGAGCTCTAATGTTGTGACCTTTCAGGGAGCCTCTTGTTGTGTGCCTATCCCTTTCTACTAGGGTTACTTGCTCTATGTACTATGTTAAGGGTTGAGTACGCTCATGCTCTGAACTAGTGTATGTGCTATGGGGTTGCTTTCAAGCTTCCCTTGGTTCATTGGTGCATCTAATGGCTACACTATGCAAACTTCCTAAAGTAGAACATGCAGTAGTGATGCTTCTCAAAGTTGGTCTCAGATGAAATCAATCTAGCTCATCTAGTTTTCTAGTTCTCCATGATTGATCCCATGGAGTGACATTGACACCAATTAGGTTGTGATCCAAAGGTATTCTCCCATGTTATAGAAGGCTATAGGATGTCCTTGGTCTGTGACTTGTTGCAAGCCTATTATCTCACCCCTTAATGGGTTGACCTATCTTATGTGTAGCATATGATGCTTAGGATCTTGCCACCCCTTCCTGCCTATCTGATGATGGAGATCTTGATGCCTCCTCATGTCAGTGTGAGTATGGATGCCTTGAAGCCTCCACACTTCTATGCAATGAGGGAGGTCATTATGCCTCCTCATTTCGATGTGAATAGGAAAGTTGTTATGCCTCCACTTGTTTATGTTATGGAGGTTGTGATGCTTCCATGTGTCTATATGATGAGAGGCACCATGAGGACTCCTCATTCCTATGTGATTAGGGGGGCCTTGATGCTTCCTCATGTCTATATTATGGGAGACCTAGGAAGTGGATCTCTCATTGGGGTTTCTCATAGATTTCTCCCAAGGGTTGAGTTGTCACCCCTAAGACTTGCCAATTTTTTTTCGCCAACACTATGGGTTAGCAGCTCAATGCTAGTGTGTTTGTGAGTGTTACGAGCACTAGTTTCCTCCTCGGTCATGGATCAAGGGAAGTTTCTCTATGTGTTCACCATTATGAATTGGGTTGTTTTCTTGATTAATTTCCAAATCACACAAACAAAGTAAGCATATGTTTATCTTGTTTAAGTATTTTAATGTGTTCCCTAAATTGTCTGGTGTGTTCATATTTATTGATGATTTTGATTTCTTGTATATGCTTTGGACTTGAAATGAGGGAACTCAATCAAAGTGGAGACTACGAACACTAGTTCTACACATGATTTCTCAAAAGAGTATAGGGTACACCTCTTAAATCCTAGTGGGGGTTTCTCCTAGCTCTTCCACTATGCCATAGTGGGAGACAATTTCAACACAAGTGACTTGCACTAGCTTAAAAATAGTTATGTATTCCAGCTAAGGACATATAGGGGCAAGCTGGTCGAAGAAGATGAATTCCAAAATCACTAGTATGAATTGGAGGTCGATGATGAAATCCAACCTTACCAATGTTTTGTAGAATGTGCAAGTGTGTGGGGTTATTTTTATGTATTTTGAAATAGAAAGGATGCATCAAACAACATTCATGACTACTTTCCTATATGCCTAAAAAGAACATTTTGAATTCAGAAAGATGCATATCTAATTTAATCAAAATTATTTTTCATGCAATGTACTTTCTACTTTGTGAATGGGTGGCCACTGATTGGTCCAAATGCAATAAAATCAATATAGAATAGCCTAGCACGCTGGAGACTAGGGCAGACCTTACAAGCAGAGGCTCATTGTTCCTATAAGCACCTAGAGGAAACTAAAGAAATCTAAGAGACCTATAATGTAGTTTTCATTTCATTTTCCTCATTTTTCCCTACTTAGTTATATTTTTGCTTGTTGTTTCTAAAAAATAAATGCAGATAGAAAGTCATAGAGAATCAAAAATGTGTACCAACCTCAATTCCTTGCCTGATGATGACTTGGATGACCTCTGTCTCTATTTTGTTGCTAGTCGTTGTTGACCAAAGTGGCTAATTTTGGCTACTGACAGCTATAACGGCTAAGCTCTACTAGTCATTGTTGACAAAAGCAGCTAGACCTGAATAGAGAAAAATACTTGAAACATTAGTAATCAATAAAAAATAAAAACCTGGTGGGGTCCCATCATTATCGCCATCTGTGTGACCTCGAAAAGCACACACCACACTTACCCTACTTGCACTATTGTACTAAAATGAAATGGAAGGCTATGGAATGCATATAACATAGAAATAATAAATATGGATCCTTTTATTTATATTGAAACCTAGTTACATGTTGGTCCCTCTAAGGGATACCCATTTTGATACAATGAATTACAAGTATAGTAATGGTGAATGTATCCCCTCTCAAGGGGTGGTGCACCTTCGAAGACCTCCTGAAATCACACACAAAACTATTTGAGGGCTTATAGAAGCCTCCTTCTCTAGATATGGTCTTGGAGGGATCCTTGTGCCCCTGATGCTTTGATCGAATCTTGTAAACCTGTACTTGCATTCATGAAAATAACAAAGCATAGTGAGTAGTACGAACCACCTCTCCAGAAGAGGCTCTTGTTAGCAAATGTGATAGTCTAGATAAATAAGCATAATGTGCATTAAAATATACTAGATCTAAGAAATATGCATATGAAAATAAGAAATATTAATCTAAATACAATGAAAGATTCAAATCTATGCTAAAGCCATGTAAATGAAATAATGATCAATAAAGATATATTACTTAGAACAAAGGAGTTGATCATTTTAAAACCTAGCTATGATGGGTCGTTGTCAACGACAGTGGCCTCTGACTTAAAGGTTACCTTAGGTCTTATGGGCTATTGCAGTCAACCCCTTTGCTCAAATTGATGTTCAAGGGTCGTCGGGTGTGTCTCCTACACTGATTTGCAATTGGGAATGGTGAATCTGAAGATTAATGCGTGAATGTAGATTAGTCGAATGGTGCTCCAATGCTTCTCAAAGGGATGAATATCATTCTCTATTTTGATAGGGCTTCACTGCTTAACTCTAAAACTTCTTGGATCCTTTATTCTTTGGAGGAGAGTCTATATGTAGACTTCCCTCTCAGATTTGGGACTTTAGATTTTTGGAGAATATTTAGTCCCAACTGCATGTGACTAACTATTCTAGGTGGGAAGCGTCAGTCACAAACTGGCATGGAAGGGGTAGTTAGGAGGAACTCATGGAGTTCCTTGCCAAAATCTGCCCATTATACATGCAAAGGTGTAGTCAGAATGTATGGTCTGGGCCCGTATTTATAGCCAGACTGTGTGTGATGTTGGTCACTATCAGGTTTAGCGGCTAGGTGTGGCCACTATAGTCTTCAACGGCCAGGTGTGGTGGTCGCTCCTCTTGAGAGTGGCTAGGTTTATATGGGCTAGAACTGCCCTGTTTGAGTGGTTATGATCACTACTTGATCTTGGAGAGATCCAAGAGGGTTCATATAGTCTATGAATGTGCCCATATGGGTAGTCTCCTAAACATGACATATTTTAGGTGTATACAGATGTAGCAGCTCAATAGAGAGTTTGAATGAGGTGTTTGTAAATGGTTTGTTTATGAGTTAAGTGTAAAAGACAGAAATGGGTGAGGAGGGAAAAGTTGAGAATAGACTAGGATTATGACCACTAATGATGGATTCATCGTTGCATGACATGTGTTTTAAACCTAATGTTGTAAAGACATGGCTACAAGGATAGATTTTTAGAGTTTTTATGACATGTCTACTACCATGGTGAGTGAAGCAGAGGATAATAAATATAGTGGGAATTTCTCTATCAAGGTTAGTTTTGCTAATGCAAACACTAATGGAGAGTCCTCTAAACTTTAGCTTATAAGTAAAATACAAGATTTTGAAAGGTAAGGAAGGTTTAAGTTTTTTTGGAACAAGGTCATGAAGAAGAAGTAGTAGACTATTCAATGGATCCTTATGAGGATTTCTTAATCTTTAATTATGGAAGAAAGTACAAAATAGTAAAGTCTCCCTAAAAAATTTTAGGAATAGGCTTGAGTCGATGATGATTTTACAAGAGGACACACAACTCTTGGAAAAGTGTGATGATTGGGATATGTTCTCTTTAGATATAGTTTAAAATATGACACTACTCTCTAATCAGGGCTACAGAGGGCAACACAAAAATTTAGAAGGAGAAAACCCAAAGAAGAATCCCTTGGAAGCACATAAAAAGGCAACCAAATGCATCCGAAGTAAGATAAATAGATCAAAATTAGTCCTAGGAGAAGACATGAAAATGGAGGAAGTCATTGAAATCTTAGAGAAAATTCTTATTGGGAGGTTCTATGGGCATGCAATTTCTAAAAAATCCTTGCTATATTGGATGGATAGGGAATGGATGGAAGCCTTGGGTATGTGCTTATTTTTTACTTTTGGTAGTAGAGTGGCTATCATTTTATTTTAGGACTAAGGAAGATGTGGTAAATATTTTATCAGAGAAATGGTTTTGAGGGTCATCTTTGTCAATTCTCAAACTATGGAACCCTTGTTTTGACCCCAGGACCACTCGAATACCTACTCACCCTGTATGGGTAAACTTAATAGGGTTGCCATAGAATTTTGATCTAGAGATATTTTTCAAGCCATAGGCAACTACATTGGTTCTTTCTTGGAGGTGGATGATAGATATCGGTCCTCATGCTCGATTAAAGTGACCATGATTATTGTTGATGTGGACTGGAGAGATGGATTGGATGGGAAAAATATGTTGAAGTACAACAAAGGGATACATGTACAAATCCTACACTATATTGGTGTGCCTTTTAGGTGTGCATGTTGTCATAAGTACGGGCATATTGCAAGGGACTGTTCTCTTATTTTTCAAGGAAGTTTTGGCATCATAAGGAAGATAGAGGGTTCTTAGGGGTGAGAATGAGATGTAATTTTTCCTTCAGGAACATAACTTCTGAATAATATTATTGAACCAATGCATAAGGAACACAAGCTAGAGAAATTTAAAAAAAAAATGTAGAGAAGGTGGAGACAAAATTTTGTGCCGGATCAAGTGATGGATTTAAAATCACCTCATATTGAAGTAATATTAGGTTTCTTAAAGAAAAATTTGGATGTCATGCTCCTAGACCCATATACAAGCTTTCAAAGTTAAACTATTACCAAATATCATCTCATATGATATTATAGGTAGTTCTATTTTGAGTCCCTCAACTAACCAATGGCCAGATTTACAAGTCTATAAAACAAAGTCTCCCTTAGAAGAAGGTAAGGATGGAGTTGAGAGGCAAGGAGGACCCTAGAATTTATCTTCCTTAAAGTAAGTAGATCTAGACCTTAGTTTAGACTCAGGTAAGTTTTTTAGTAATGCTTCACAAGTAAATCACTATGAAATTGATTCCCCACTTCATTTTTCCGATGGTTGGGAAGGTTTTGTGTCTCTAAAAACCCATAGGTATCCCCTAATATCCTTGAAATCAATAATAGAAGTAAGGGAAGGAGGATTTTTGGGAGGTCTCAGTAAATATATGGGGGTAGAAGTCATATTGGTAGGAGGGAAAATATATTTTTTACTTCATTGGCTAAGAATAAAAACCTCTATGAAGTTCAAAAAGGTAAGTAATCATCCTTAAAAGTGATCCTTAGAAAAGGGATGATCCCAAACACAGTTAATAAATTAAAGTACTCTCCTTTAATATCTGGAATATTGGTATCTTTGAAAAAAAATATGCTTTGTGTAGGTTGGTAGAAATTCATAACCCAAAGATTCTGTTAATTCAAGAGACAAAAGGGTAATCTATGGAAGTGATGGAAGAACTAAGTAAATTGTTTAAAGGATGGGATTTTTTGATCCTTGATGTTGTAGGGGCCTCAAGAGGAGTGGCCACAAGGTGGAAGGTAAATCAATTTAGACTAACAAAATTTGCATTGCTTGACTCAAGATTAGGGACTAAATTCTTTTCAATGGAGCTCAAGAAAATAGTGAAAGTGGTGAACATTTATGGTCCCTATAAATACATGATGTAGTATTAGGATATGTTTATGGATCAAAACTCTTTAGAAGATAATAATTTAAATTTAGGAGGTGATTTAAACTTAACTCTTTCCAGGAGCAAACTATGGGGTATTGTTTCTAGAATTGATCCAATGGCTAATTACTTTATCCTAAAGTTTGAAGGGGTTGGTAGATCTAGCACCTATAAAATCTATTCCAACTTGGAAAAATAGGATGACATGAGTTGATAGAATTTCTAAGAGACTAAATAGATTCTTAATAGTAGAGAGTTTGACAAATGGAGCTTACATATTGAAGTCTTGGGTTGAAGTTGAAGAAGACTATGATCACTCCCCATCATGCTTCTTATAACAAAAGAAGAGAAAAAGCCACATTGTCTCTTTAAATTCAATTATGAGTGGCTAAAAGAGGATAGCTTTGTAACTCTAGTCAAATAAAAATGGGTGAATTTTGATCCTAGTCTAAGAGAATCTACTAGTATTCAATTTGTAGCAAATCTAAAATGGATTAAGGCAACAATGGTTCAAAGGGCCTATAAAAACAAATTGATGGATGAGAAAAAATTGAGGGAGATTGAGGAGGAGCTTGTAGTGTTTTAACAAATGACTTCAAATAGAATTGGATGAGGAAATAAGACTTAAGTATACAAGTATGGAACAAGAGAAGAGAATATTGTTGGTAGAGAGATAAGCACAATGGAGGCTCAAAAGTAGAGCACTCTAGATTGAAATTGGGGATGAGAACACTAAATTTTTTCATAGCTTCGCCAACCACATAAAATAACAAAATACAATTTGGGAGCTACAAGGACAAAATGGAAGTAAAGTCTCCTCCTTTAAAGGAATAGTAGACATGAGATTAAGACATTTTGGTCAACTATACAAGGATATTGATCAAGTTAATATAGCTAAAATAATAAAAATAGCTTCACTTTATTTATAGATGAGTAAGGTAGTGATTTGATTAAGTCTCAGAGGAGGAGCTCAAAGTTGTTTTAACATCCTAGAAAGATAAGAGTCTAGGACCTGACAGATGGACTGTGGAATTCTTTCTCATGCTCTATAACCTCCTAGAGTCTAACTACTCAAGGTTATGGAGGAGTATAGGCAAATAAGAAGGTTAAATGCAATATTCAACTCTATATTCATTGATTTTAATTCAAAAAAGGAAAATCCTTCTTTCTTTGATTATTTTAGGCCCATTTTTTTGTGTAAATGTGTGTACAAGATCATAGCAAAATTAATTGCATCAAGAATTAAAATTTTCCTCTCTTCTTCTATATCTATTGAGAAATTTGGTTTCTTGCATGGTATAAAGATTCATGAAGTAATTGTTGTTGCTTAGTAAAGTCTTCATATCGTAAAATCAAAGAAACTACCAATGGTGGTGATGAAGTTGTATCTCTCCAAGGCTTTTGACAGAGTAAACTAGCTATATTTAAGAATGATATTATATTGGGTTCTGTGTGTAGATAGTGAACTAGATTATGAGATTTATTTGTTCAGTTTCTTTTGTAGTTTTGGTTAATGGATCAACCTCTAAATTATTCAAATCTTCTCAAGAGATAAGTCAAGGTGGCCCCTTGTCACAATTTTTACTTTTTTGGTAGCTGAGGGATTAAGTAGGTGCATTTTAGAATTCAATAGGGAAGGAGTTACAAAGGGAATTAGAATAGGTAGAACAATGGAAGTCACCCATATACTTTTTGTATATCTCCTTTATATAGATGGAACAGTATGAGCTGCAGAGAAATTAAAAAAATATTTAAATATTGTTTGTCTAGAAATAGGTAAGCATATAAATGCATATAATTCAAGCATCTCTTTTAACCTTGTGGATCAAGATCAAACCATATTAATAGGTTAAATTTTTCCCTTTCCCAAATCTGATATTTAAGAGAGATTTTAATATCTAGGGTTCTTTTTAAAACCTAATGGCTACACTAAACAAGATTTAAATTGGTTGATAAAGAAGGCAGAAGAAAGAATTAATATATGGTATAACAAATGGATCTCTTTGGGGGGATATTAAATTTGATCAAGTCTATGTTGGAGGTAATACCAATATATTGGTAATATTTTGCTCATATACTAAAAGGAGTTTTGGCTAAAATTAAATAGTTAAGCTATAGGTTTTTATGGATATGAAAAATAAGGTATTCCCTTGGTTAAACAATAATCCTTAGCCAAGCCCAAGAAAAATGGAGGATGGTGACTTAGGAACATTTTCCTATTTAGAAAGGCCCTAGCAACAAAGTGTGTTTGGAAGATAATATCAAATGCTTATGGAATAATATTATACATGAAAAGTATTTAGATCCACTCATAGTTGATGAGTGGATAAGGGCCCCAATGAAACAAACCCATAATGTTTCAATCTGTTGGAAGGTAATGATTCAGGTCTTTTATATTATAGATTATTGGATTGCTTGGAAAATAGAGGATGGTTCAAGGATAAGATTAGGCTTAGACCCTTTTATTGGTTGTGGTGATATGCACACATTGCCAAATAATGTAATTTGGACCCTAAGAGCTCAAGGTATTAGAAATATCACCCAAGAAACTGATCCAAAATCTTCTACAAACTGGAGTCAAGGATGGAATGAAGCAACAATATTAGGGCTTTAGGGACAAGAGACATAGTAGTGGGAATAATATGTGGGGAGACATAAAACTAGACATATCAAGTTGTGAGAGGAAACTGATCAATTAGTTTGGACAAAGAATGGACCTATAGGGGGGTACACTCTAAATTTGGGATATAATAGCAATGAAGATTCAACATGGTGTTTGAAAACTCTTTGGAAGCAAAAAGCCCTATTGAAGACCAGATTGTTCCTATGATTTATCATAAAAAACAAGGTTCTAACATGAGAGGTATTATTAAAGAAGAATTGGAATGGTCCAACAGTAAAGTGTTATTTATGTAAGTTAAACAATTAAATAATTGATCATTTACAAGTAGCTTGCTCCTTTACTAGACAAGTTTGAAGGGAGGTTATAGCATAATTAAAATTTCTTATAAGATGACAAGAAGATTTCTTAAGAGAGTGCTTAAATTATTGGTTTGAAAATATATCATACAATGGTTTTATAGCTCTTTTGTTGTTTGTGTCTTGGGAAGTATGGTTATCTAGGAATGCAAAAAAAATTCAAAATTAGGAGAAGCCTACTTGGTAGGTCTCCTTCCAAATCATCAAAAGTTCTAAAAATTGTAAGGTTTTGAAAACAACAAAGTTAAATAAATAATTATCCATCCAAAAATTGATAAATCAAGGGATTGGGGCTTTTTCGATGGGAATAGACAAAGGGTCCCTAGAGTTTGAGGAGCAAGATGATTACTATATATTTTGACTCTCATTATTTTAAATTCAAAACTGGACTGAAATAAGGTTCTAATAATTATGCTGAAATTGTGACACTCAAATTGTTGGTTCAATTAACTAAATCAATAGGAATCTAAATTTACGAAGACTCACAGGTATTAATAAATTGAATGGTTGGTGTTTTTAAGATGGAAAACATGATTCTACAACCCATTGACTTTTATGGATCAAAATGAAGCTTTTACTTTTTGGCATATTTATAGAGAGAAGAGAGAAATAAATAAAGGTGGTAATAAATTGGATGCTTGGTATTTTTAGGATGGAAAACATAATTCTATAACCTATTGACTTTTATAGATCAAAGTGAAGCTTCTACTTTTTAACATATTTATGGAGAGAACTAAGGCTTCACTTTTTAACATATTTATGGAGAAAACTAAATAGAGAAGCGAAGATTTTAGTTTTTAGTTTTTGACATATTTATAGAGAGAACTAAATAGAGACGCAAATGAACTTTCAAAAATGTGTCAACTTAAACCAATACCAAAATTCAATGATGACAATACCAGAATTCAATGATGACAATACACATCACCTTGTCTATATTTTTATTTGGAGCAGTTAATTTACTTCAATGAAAGTAACTTTTTCTATAAACTAAAAAGTCAATAATTTAAAGGATTCCATTAAGAAGCTGAGAAGGTGTTTAAGGATAAAACTTAGCTTGAGAGAGATAGCTAATTATAATGTATAAGTGATCTGATTTTTAAATCATTATTAAAAATATAAAAAAAATGTATAAATGACATCTCAATAATATAATTTCATATTTATATCAAAGAAAAAAATAAGTAAAATTTAAAAACAAAAATTAAATACAAATAGTTATATATTACAATTCCTTGGATAAGTAGTTGATTCATGATTACGGTTTAAGCTTTAAAATTATAATGGATAAAAACATTTATATTAAGGGGATGGTGTTAAAATGGGAAAAACATAGTTTCATTTCTACTAGGATAAAATGGACATAATTATTTGATTTGCTTGATGAACGTTCCCCCTTCCCCCATCCTATAAATATTATAATATAAATAAAAACAAGATGATGTGATTCACAAGGGGGAAAACAAAAGGCGCAAAATAAAGCATGTAAGCGCTACAAATTTTCAGCCATAAATCCCATCTGCAAAGACAAAAAATATAAAAGTCTGAATGAGTGAATAGCTATTTTACTACCATTGTACAGTACATACTAGTTATTTGTACTTCTCCTGTGCACACAACATCCAACATATGAACATAAGTATACACAAAATTCTTAGCACATGACCCAAATGCATTTCTAAGATGGAAAAGTATAGTAGTAGAGTTCAGTCTGTGACAAATATTTTTCTCATCTGGGAGGCAAATTCCAAAATTTTATTGGGCGAGGGAAGTGTTTTCTTAATGTTGTCCCTATCCATGCATTTTTGAATCCAGGCATGGAGGAATGGGAAGCGAGTGTTGAATGGTATGGTGAAGTCACCGAGGGTTTGGTAAGTGTGGAACCAGCAGGTAAAGGGAATGAAGGTGATGTCCATCAACCCAAATTCCTCCCCTCCAAAATAAGGGCCTCCATCCGAGATGTCTTTAAATGCTCCTTCTAGAAAATCTAGGTATTCCAACATATCACGTTTCACCTCCTCCTAAGCCTCCCCATTATTCCTCAAAATGTGAAACCCTGCATCGTAGAACTAAACATAAAAAAAAAACAATTAAAATCTAAACCCATTGGATTTATATTGGTGGGAGACCTAAGATTTATTATGTATAAAGTTTAATTTACCTTCTTGTCTACAAAATCTACCCAGAATCACTAAAGGGCCTGAGCATATGACTTGGAGGGCATAAATGGTTTGGAGGGCCATGCCTCGTTGATGTATAGGACAATGTTAAGAGACTCACAAACAGACTTGCCATTGTGGATGAGAACTGGTATTTTCTTGTACACTGGATTCATCTGCAGGAGAATCTCACTCTTGTTACCTAGATTTTCTTCTTGATAGTCGTATTTCACTCCTTTTTCTTCTAATCCAATGAGAACGTGCATTCCAAATATGTTGAACCATGTTTTGAGCACCTTCACTTCCTCTTGCCCTGCCATCTCCAACAACAACTACTCTACATTTCACATTTCACCCGTAGACTATAAATAAGCTTGGAGGATCTTGATTGTTCACTAGATTTAATACTTTCTAGGTTTCCAGAGGGTTCTGCTGGTGGGCACATCGATAACCAAGATGGACTACAGCTTGCACGAAGTCAGAATTATTTGACTGGTTTAACTATTATACTTTGATAATCGAATTTGGTTATATAAACATAATAAATAAAATAATATTTTATATAAAATTAATTATATATGAACCATGTGTTTTATTCTTTATGATATTATCGAGGACAATGAATCATATGGCACATTTTTCCACAACCATGTGATCTCCACCGATGGGTAATACTAAGTTTTGCGTATCATTTCAACAATGGCATTTTGTGGCCAACATTTGTTTACTTTGGTGGCATTTAAGCCACACATTATAAGATCTTCAATTTTGGGCAATGTGACTGTGAGATTCTATGGTTGAAGTTATGTGTTTACTTCTAAATGCCTAAATTTGATGCATGTGATGACATAATACTTACGTCTGCTATACCTAACTAGTATTATGATTGTAACGCTCCATCATCCAACTAAGAATATCAACATGGGGACATCAAAAATCACAAACTCAAGTGGGAAAATCTCACCACAAAAATAGAAATGAGGATCATATCATTAAATGCTAGGAGAATTAATATCCCTAATAAACATGGGTTGGTGAGATCCATGATTAAGGATCACCAACTTGATATAGTTTTGTTGTAAGAAACAAATTTAACGTTGCAAATTGGGAGTATAAAAAAAGGATATGGAAGAATGACATTAGTTTCTAGGTGGAAGCTAGGGGTCTTTAAGAGGAATATTAATATTATGGAATTTTGATTTCTATGAAGGAGAAGTCATTTCCAAAAATAAGCACCATCTATGGTTTTTATCACTTCTAAATCTTCAATATTTGCTTTCTTTATCACTAAAATTAGTGTTTCACATGTGAATAGAGTAAGAAAGGAATTATAGATGGATATGGAGTAGATAGGGAAATAGGTTAGGAGAATAATGTCATGACCCTCCTTGGCAGGATATTTAGCACAAAGAAACAATGTATTAATTGATGATGTTTTAATACCTAGTTTGAGAAATTGAACCAACTATGTGATGTTTAGTTTATTTGGAAGAGCATGGTATTGCTGACATATTGCTAAATGTGTAGGATCGAGTACACTCGTAGGTGGAAGATGTAGAAATATCTACCAAAAGTGTGGGGTACTTGAGGTTGGGGAAATGATGATTAAGGCAACTTGGGGGTAACATTGATGAATACCTTCATATAGGTATGCATTATTGGTTAGGTATAATCATCAATAGCTAGCCACCTTGAGACTCAGTTGATAGCCTAGTAGCTATCGTAAACTCTTGGGCTAAGACAAGTGACTAGGTTGATGGAAATATTCCCTCTTTATCTATTGCATATGTTTGATTGTCTTTTACTTCATCACTATATGCATCAAATATTTGGAAAACATGCATAACCTGGTTGTTTTGGGAAAAGCTCATTTTTTTGCTTAAACCTTTCAAAAGAATAGAATGATGTTAGTATTGGATAAGAAAACCTTTTATTCTATGTTGTGTATTTATATAAATAAATAGTTTAATTATTTTAAATGATAAAAGAACTTCATTTATAAATAATAGTTTAATTATTTTAAATGAAATTAGAACTTCATTTATAAATAATAGTTTAATGATAAAAGAGTTTCATTATAAACAATGGTTGTTTTAATTTAAATAATAACGAATTTTCATTTTAAAATGATAAATGGTTATTATAAGTGATAATCAAACTTCTTGAGAACTCAATAGTTCTACCATCGATTTAAGAGCACAACAAGTTGCATGATCGAATGGATGGGAGTGCCTACCATTGTTGAAAGGGAGAGCTTCATATATGACAAAGCTTATCAAAATATTTGATAGTATATGAGATCCAATATCGACGACCGCATTGAGTAGCTAGGAAAAATTATGGAGTGCGGTGGAGCATTGGGGAAAGGAGATATACATAGAGAAGAAAAGGAGGTAAGGCATTGATGGTGGCAGATGAGCTTGGAAAAAAGGAATAAGATAAGAGGTTTAAAGAGTTGTAATGGGGATCACTCTCAGCAAGGAAGGAGAAGACTACAGATGCTTAGAGAAGGAGGCAATATCTTATAGAGGTCAAGATGAGTGTGTTCTACGTTCAGAACGTGTGTGCTATCAGGATTTTGAGGTTAGTTTTTGAACTATCACTATTGGTTTTAGTTTTAAATTTCTATGTAAGGGAAGCTATTCTCTATGATTACTCAAAACTTGTTACAACTAGTTGTATATCCTGATTGTGTCAATCTATCTTGTTGACATCGGTTCAGTCATAACCCAAAATTTTGTCAAGCTTTTAGTTAGTATTGAGAGTCTCTCTCTTTTCTTATCAAAGCCACAACTGCATGAGTTGCATGCCCATTATTATATTCACTGGACTGGGGTCATATAGATCCTAATTTTTTTTTCACATATGTGTTAGCTTTTGATGCAGTGTGCAATGGGAGATAGCAATCACAAGATGCAGAATAATATGAAAGAAAGTAAATATGTGAGATGACTGAAATATGCTATAAATAGAAATGACATAAATGAATACAATGTAGCTATGGAGGAAATGAACACTCCATTAATAAAGCTACTGAACTACATTGCACCCATCACCAATATATGGTGATCTACACAACACTATGCTACTACCTACGAATATGCTCTAAGCTTCTCTATCTGTCTACATATATCTATTACAATGAGGCCCTTCTTATATAGGAAGATAGGTTCCTTGGCCAACACTCTACCTAGTTGTGCAATGGACAACTTGCACATATACAACTTGCACATTGACACTTGTGCATTTATTACATTGCATGAAGTAACTAGATAACTTCCCCCTAAAGTAATCTAATGTCCTAAGTATGTACCTTGGAAGGTACATTTACATGACCCAAATGATGTAATATACTCTATTTCTAACACCCCCTGTATTACATTATTTGGGTATTGAAGACTTTAGTCTTCAATATGGATCTTCTTCCATTGGATAATGGAATTTGTATTCTCCTTCATTGCTTACTATGTTCAGGTTCAGCAGGTAATCTGTGTCTTCATATGATGCAAAGTAAGTTGTAGCTGAAGCTAAAGATTCTTCTTTCAATTGACTTTGCATTGTATTCCTCCTTTATCTACTTCATCTTCTTCTTCATCTCTAGCTTTGCCTTTGATTCTAGTTTTTGTGCTCTCATAGGTGGTTGTGTTGCTACTTGGTTCTTGTAAGGAAGATTCTCCTTTCCTTTCTTCAATCTATACAGAATTTTTTGAACAACCACTTAAGGCATCATGATAAGATCTTGAGTTAGTAGAACATGAAGTGTTGATGTTGCATGAGGATTGAAAAAGCTTTTCTAGATATGATTCATTAAGTTCTGCCTTCTTTTTGAGTAGTTCTATCAATCCTTTTTGTTCTACATTTTCAGCCTTGTAGTGTTTATATGTGAGCAATGCCATGTATAATATGCTCACAAAGTCTAAGGAAAGTGAAATGTCACTTTTTCCATTGTCAATTGCTTCATTGAGACGGGCTTGAAGATAGCATTCCATAGTATCAAAATTATCTTCTAAGGCTTCACTATGGATTACTTTTGAAGTTAGATCTAACCTTCCTTCCGATTTCTTGAGTAGATTCATGATCCCAAGTTTTATAGCATTGGATTTTTCCTTTCTGAAGCAATTATTCTTATTGGTATTTTGAGAAGTAGACATCCTTATAGCTCCCTAGTTTTAGATATGGCAGGATATAACTCCCTAATATATAAGCTTGATTTTGATAAAACCTTTATTAATCCTTAGGTTTGTAGGCTTCCTTATGTCTCCCTAGTAATGAGAGTATGTATACCTAATTTTAGGTTTTGTAGAAAGCTTATATCTTCCCAACTTGATAATATTTGATAGATATTATTATTATCAAGTTTTGTAGAATGCCTTATGACTCCCTAGATATTTTTGGAATATGATATAGTGCTTTTGTAAAATATAGTTCAATTTTGGTTGATTTTGTACAGTTTTTGTAAAGATCAAAAATCAACTTTTTTAACACCTTATTACTCCTATTGAACTAAGCACTTTTCCAATTTTGAAGAGGTTTTAATGTTGGATTTCTTTTGTCCCTTTTGAGAAATTTTTGAGACAAGAATATTATAAATTTCCAACCTTAACAAAAAATCTTAATAACCTCTTTTTATATCCCTTAGGATTTTATTTAAGTGTTTCTAATTTCCAATAACCTAGTTTGATGTTGTAACCCTTATAACTCCCAAATTTGGAAAATTAGAACACATTAATATTTGCAAACATTAAATGGATTAATTCCAAGTAGTATCCCTTATTTCTCCTAGGTTGTGTTTTGCAAATATTAGACTACTTTGATATTTAATTTCCCTAAGTTTTGCTTTCAAATAAATATTGATTTCCTTTAATACTTCAACCTTAGAATATAACCTTATAACTCCCTTTTTAATGAAAGCAAATTAGATGGGGGAAATTTTACCTTAATAAGGCTTTGCACCTTTATGAAATCGGTGGTAGTCTATCCTTCTTGGGCATTGTGAGTAATGATAGATTCTCCAACTTGCTATTGGCTTCAACACTCTCTTTAATGCTTCCTTGACCCATTTGATCGAGAGTACTATTCTTTGCTACTTTTGAATACTCCTAAATTTCTCTCGAATTGCTCTTAGAGTTGTTGTCAAGTTACTGTCGAGTTGCTCGTCGAGTTTTTATCGAGTTGCTATCAAGTTGCTTGTCGAGTTGCTATCGATTTTCTTGTTGAGTTGCTATCGAGTTGCTTCCCGAGTTGTTTGGTCCAAGTTGCCCTTTAATAGGCGGTCAATCGAGTGACAAGTGTCACAACAATTTTTCTAATTGCTCCAAGAATGCTTTGGGTGTTTGGTGGAGACACCGATCTTGTTCTAACGCTTGTGACAAGTGTCACCTTCGCTTGAGATATTTTTTTATTCCCTCTTCATGCACTGTCCAAGAGATGTTTCTACTTCAACGTATATGAGGCTTCTTGTTGTAACGCTTCTGGCTGTAAGTAACTCCTCTTCCGCATGGAGTATGGATGCCAAGATAATGTTGTAACATCTCCTTCATGGGTATTTTTTAGGGTTATTTTGGAGAATGACAAGTGGCACCTTCTTTCCTTTGCATGCCCTTGTCTTATCAATGCCTTCTTGCAAGCCTTTCAATGTATTCTTCCACCTTGTTCTTTGTTGTACTTCATTGGTGTTGAGATGTTTCCAGCCAAGCAATGCTTATGGTGGAGCTTTGGTGGAGATATGGAGGAGCTTTGGTGGAGATATGGCAGCGCTTTGATGAAGACTCCATGATGCTCCACTTATGGTAGTGAATGCTCCTTGATTGGATGTATGGTTCCAATTTGCTTGCTTTGATTTCCTTTTCTTATACACTGCTTGATTTCTCCCTAGCTTTGTGCCTTATCTTTTGCAGGTTCGGCCATCCAAGATACGTAGAAGATGAGCCTATATGAGTGGCTCTTTGCTATGCTTGGGAGAATGCTAGCATTTGATCACCTTTGGCTGGTTCACCCTGCTTATATTGTGCCTTTGAGGCACTTTCCAATCTACCCTTTTTCCTACGTAGAATGAGTTAGAGAAGTGCAATACAATGTAACAATATTTGTAAATAAGATGCCTTTTGCACCCTTTCTTGCACTCCTTTTTGCAGGTCTGATATTCTGGTTTATATGGCAGAATTTTTGAATGCAGTGTAGGGGTTTTGAGGTTGTCTCTTTGCTTAGACACCTTCCCCTTTTTGCTTGGATATTATGATGACAAATCCAAGCTTAGATAGAAGTAGATAGAAGCTCCTTATATGATGCAATTTTCTGCACTTTTCTCCTTGCAACTAACCCTGTAATGCTTTGGATTTGAGACTCACCAAGTCTCAATATTTGAAGCTTCTATTTCTGATTTTGGTTAGTCATCTTCTTCTCCAAGTTTTTGGAGGATTCTAACCTATTTTTGTGGCTTCACTTGGCCACTATATGTTGCATATTTTTGTGCACTAATAGTGTCTTTAGACACTTTGACAATTTTTGATTTTGTGCCCTTCTCAAGAACACAAACAATAATCTTTTTGAGAGTAATAGAATAGTGCAAATGAATCTAATAATATTTCTTTTAATGCACTAAAAATTTCACCTTATCACTCCAATCAACTCTCAAATTAATGCACTTAATCAATTTACTGTAACTAATCAAGAATAATCTGAAATGAATCTTCAAGAGTTATTCTACAATTTCACTACAATTAATATTGTAGGACTTAGTCTTCTTTTTCCTTTTCCAAAGTAGATGATAGGTAGTTGATAGATGTAATTCTGAAATCTAATCAACTCCTAATTAATGTGCAAATGAACCTTAAAAAGAACTTTTCTCTTTTTGCACTTTTGAAGACTGTAATCCAATTTTTCTTCTTGCAACTTTAATCCAAATTAAGGTGCTTTAACAAATCTGATAAGTAATCCAATTAATGAATCTACTTGCACCAAAAGTTGCTTACCTTTTTGAAATCTTTTGTAGCTCTTTTTCCACTTCTATAGAGGATGTAGATCTTGGTGTCTAAGATCACCAAGTTGCTACTTCGAGTAGGATCTTGCAACTCTTTGTAGACTATCCTGAATAACTCCTTCTTCACCAAAATATGGTCTTGAACTTTCTTTCATGAGCCTAGGATTTGGTGGCTTGTTCTCCTCTTGTGGTCTCCTCCTATTGTAGATTTGGAGAAGTCTTTGTCTCTGAAGTGGTGCCTTCTTGTTATGAGAGGTAATCTTCAAATCTCTAGGATTTGGTGAGCTTCTTCTGTCTTCAAGTCTTCTTATCAAATTCTAACTTCAAGCAAGATCTTCTTCTCAAGATTCTGAATGTCTTGAGGTCTTCATTGGATTCTTCTTCTAAGATTTGGCACTCCTTGCCAAATTCTTCTTCTTGGATTTGGCACTCCTTACCAAATTCTTCTTCTCTTGGGCTTGTTGTCGGATGGTGATAATTGTCCCAAGTCCTTCACTATTAGGGGCTTCTCCTTGGTAGTGGATTTCTCCAATGAGTTCTCCTTTGAGGATTTCTTTAGTAAGGCTCTCCAAGCCTTTTACTGGATGCTCGATGAGACCTTTCCAAGGTCTTTGATCTTGCAGCTTCTGTTGGTCTTCCTTGAGACCTTTTCTTCAACCTTCTACTCTTGGAAGTGTTGGTGGTGAGATCTTCTTCTGGATCTCTGATTCTACTACTTTTGAATTTGAGTAGGACTCTCCTAGTCCTTCTTCTTCTTCTTCCAAGATTAGAAGTTCTTCAATGAGATCTTCTCTTGATCTCTTCAATTTTGCTTTAGGTGTTGAATTGATTCTGAAGAAGATACTCTTCCTAAATTTCTTGTAGGAAGTTTTCCAACTCACTGAATCTTCTTTCCCTACAACAAAGTATTAGTATTAAAATATTAATCTACTTCTGAATCAGATACTCTCTTCTGGATTCTTCTTCAATATCAAGGCTTCTGTGGCCTTTTTTCAATATCTAGGCTTATGTGGCATTTTCAGTATCAAGGCTTCTATGGCCTTTTCTAGTATCAAGGCTTTTGTGGCCTTTTTAGTATCAATGCTTCTATGGCCTTTTCTTATCAAGGCTTCTATGGCCTTTTCTTCAAGGCTTCTATGGCCTTTTCTTCTAGATCAAGGCTTCTATGGCCTTTTATTCTGCTGTGAAGTTCTTCAATCTAGCAATGGAGATCTTCAGTCTCCTAACTTCACCATGACTCTTCTCCAGAAGTCTTCTTCCACAGTATTCTTCTCTTGCACAAGGAACTAATCTCTGCACTATGAAGGCACGCCGACCTTCGGGCAACGAAGTTGAAGTCTCCTAGCTTTCTATTGTAGGAGGAGTCCCAATCATCTGAGAATTAATTTTCTACAACAAAAGAAACTTTGGGCAATAGTTAACAAATTCCAGATATCCTGAATGATCTTCACTAGATGATCTATCAATCTAGTGGATTGAATGTTGAGTCCTAGTCTTCATGAGTTTTTCCTGCAACTCTATGGAAAGACTCTAGTCAAATGTAATCTCAGTATTTTTGGAACTAAGATTTCTTTCAGTCCTCACTTGTGGCTCTCCCTAATTCTACCACCTAGACTCTTCTAAGAGTTTTTGATAGTGGTTGGTCCAGCAGCACGTTAGGTTGACAAAAAACTCAGGCTCAATAATAATGGTGGTTTTCCTATTGATCTATTGTGGCTAGATCTACCATAGCTCTGATACCATTGTTAGCTTTTGATGTAGTGTGCAATGGGAGATAGCAATCACAAGATGCAGAATAATATGAAAGAAAGTAAATCTGTGAGATGACTGAAATATGCTATAAATAGAAATGACATAAATGAATACAATGTAGCTATGGAGGAAATGAACACTCCATTAATAAAGCTACTGGACTACATTGCACCCATCACCAATATATGGTGATCTACACAACACTGTGCTACTACCTATGAATATGCTCTAAGCTTCTCTATCTATCTATATCTATCTATTACAATGAGGCCCTTCTTATATAGGAAGATAGGTTCCTTGGCCAACACTCTACCTAGTTGTGCAAGGGATAACTTGCACATATACAACTTGCACATTGACACTTGTGCATTTATTACATTGCATGAAGTAACTAGATAACTTCCCCCTAAAGTAATCTAATGTCCTAAGTATGTACCTTGGAAGGTACATTTACATGACCCAAATGATGTAATATACTCTATTTCTAACAATATGGTGGATTAAACCCTAGTCTAAGTATCTTGGAGAAGGGGAACTACCCTCGATGGATGCTTACCCTTCATCGTTTACATATTGGTATGCTAGTTTGGTTATTTTTTGTTCAACGTAACCCTTGCTAGCCAATACCACTTAACCAACGTCAATGCTTGATGGATTTGGATATTTTATCTCTCTTGTTGAGCGATATCATTCTATGAGATATGGTAAGTAATTGTTCACCTGTTATGGGATTGAATAAGACCTTTGAGTATCCCTTGGTTTTTTGTTACCTTATGAGCCAATAGGGAGGGAGGTTACATTGTTTCTCTCCTATGACTAGTTGCCCTACCATCCCATGTTAGCTCCCTCTGTTTGGGAGTGACTAACATTGTTGCTTCAGCCAGTTGGCCCGTATGCTTGTTAAACCAGTTATGGGTGTTGTTGTTTTTACCAATTGGCCTGCACGTCTATTAAACTAGTTGTGGGTGCTATTGCTTTGGCTAGTTGGCTACACTAGTTGTTGAATTTGAAAGAACCTCTTGTTTTATCACACACTCACTATAGTGTCAATTGTTGGCTATTGACAAACCACAAGCCTCAGGGTTATGCATAAGCATGAAATATCGTAAATTGACTCTATTCAAAATTTTCTAGATTTTAAATTGGTTAATTTTGGATCCTTTCACTAGGGCCCATTCACCCGAAAATTACGGGGAAATTTTTTTTTGGGGTAAATTCGCCTACCATTGAAAATGATTAAATTATTTTTATTTTAATTTGATGACATCAAATTACAAATGATTTTGACATTCCCATCCAATTCGCCTTCAAATTATAAATGTTTTTTTAGTTCTTGCCCAAATAGCCTTCAAATTATAAATGATTTTATATTTCTTGCCCAAATTGTCTCATATACTACCAGTATATATACTGTACTAGGTACCGATAAACATACATAAAAAATACTATAACTTGAAAATAGCTTTAAAATAATGAAAAACTTGACAAGGTTGCATAAGACGATCGGTTGCAGAAGTGTCGATCGATATTCCTCTATCGGTTGTAGAGGTGTCGGTCGGTTGCAGAGGTGTCAATCAACATTGGCATATTAGTTGTAGGGGTTGTCAATCGACATTTATCTATTAGTTGCAGAGGTACTGATTGGTATTTTTTAGTTGGTTGTAGCATCGTGTCGATCAAAATTAGTCGATCGGTTGTAGAGGTATCGATCGATAGTAGGTTATCGATTGCAGGGATTGTCGATCAACAATTATCTATTGGTTACAAAGGTGTCGATCGACATTAGTTAGTTGGTTCTAGGATCATGTCGATTGCCATTAGTCGATCGATTGTAGGGGTGTCGATCACCATTATTCTATCGAGTGTAGGGACTGTCGATCGATATTTGTCTATCGGTTGTAGAGGTTTCGATCAACATTAGTCAGTCGGTTGTAGGATCGTGTTGATCAACATCAATCGATCGGTTGTAGAGGTGTCGATTGGAATTCATTTATCGATTGTAAGGACTATCAATAGATATTTTCCTATCGATTGCAAGGACTATCGATTAGTATTTTCAATTGGTTGTAGAGGTGTCAATCATCATTAGTCTATAGGTTGTAGGATCGTGTCAATGAATATTTGTCTATCGGTTGCAAAGGTATCGATAGGCATAAGCCTATTAGTTGCAGGGTTTGTCGACTAGTTCAAGCCGATCGATTGTAGATTAGTGTTTTTTAGCATAAGCCGATCAATTGTAGAGCACTATTTGTCAGCACAAGGTTTTAGAGATATAGTAATTGACCTAAGTCAATCAGTTACTAAGAAGATACTGTTGATAAAAGCTAATCGATTGTAGAGGATTCATGACTAAAAAATCTATAGGGAATTCTTCTTCCATTGTTCTTTTGTTCAAATATCTTTTTCTTCAGTTTCATAGGCACTATAGGTCAACTATACGCAACTATGGTAGAAAACTATCAATGTCATCTAGTTGTGTTTTAGGAGCATTTCTCTTGTCAAATACTACTTCTTCTCTCTTATATTATGTTTCATACGCAGTGTGTAAGCACTATCTACAACTGTGGTCGATAGATATCCATGTCAAATTGTGTATTAGGAGTATTTTCTTGTCAGACTGCTTCTTGTATTCTAGATGTCATTCTATAGGGAATCATAGGTTTATCTTGAGGAATGTCTACTATATTCCTTCAATTTCATATACATTTCCTAACATCTGAAGGTTTTTCTTTACAGAGATAATGTCACCTACTGAAGAAGGAAAGAAGGGAGGCCAATATTCTTGTAAAAAGATAATTCTAAAATATTTTACACAAATATCAAAATGCAATGAGGCATCAATCTCTATAGATTCTATACAACTTGCAAGTACAAACACATTTTACCATTAAATTTTTAATATTTTTGTTCTTATATAAAATCTTTCTCTATTAATAGATAAATGGTTTTCTACTTAAATACCTCTTTTTAAATGCTTTTTAAAACTATATTATGTTAATTATTTAAAATAGTGCCATTTTTACTTCAAAAAATGATAGAGAACACCAAACATTGAATGCAGTAAACATTGTCGACCTTGATGTGCATTCACTCGAAGATATTCCAACAGATGAGATGGGACCAAATGATAATTTTCCTAATAATGACATTCAACAACCACTTCAGAAGATTTTAAATTTAGACACATCAATCGAAAAAGAAAATTACAGTACAATTAAAATTTAGACAATTAAAAATGAATGGGCAAGGTTATACCTCTTTATTGAGCGAGATGAGAAAATGAATGTGTGTAAATATATTATTTGTACATGGAAGCTATAAAAATATCATTTATTGCAAAATAAGAAAGACACAATAGAAAAATATTGTGGGAAAGTTTACATCAAAGAAATACGAAGTGATGGAACAATTAACAGATTTCATAGGTGGAAGGATGCAACAGAATGTGTGCATGTGAGATATGCACTTGAATATGAAAAAGTAATGAAACAAAAACAAAATCTCATTGATAAGGGTGGAACAATCGAGGCACAATTTAAAAAAATTAATAAGACTATATTAGCCTTAAATAAATTGTAGTTTTGCTATTGTATTAAGTATTCTAAAAAAAGGTCAGCCAATGTCTGATTTTGCTGATTTTAAGGAAATACTTCAACTAGCCGATGTAAAAAAACTTACCAGTTCACATTGGTCATATCAAAGTGGTTGGAAAATGGAAAAATATCTATCACTGGTTGAGAAGGAATACCTAAGAGAGAATGTGAAACAAGCCAAATTTATTTCACTTTCCATTGATGATGTAACAACTGTTGATAACACATATTGGATTTGCATACATATTTACATATTCCAAAATTATTTGAGACAACCTCATTTACTAGCACTACATAAGATGATTGAAAATTGTAATGCAAAAAAAATTATAATGTTGTTGTAACCAATTTAAAGGATATTTTTGGAATGGATGAAAAATAAATTGCCATAAAGTTAATTTATGTTGGAGCTGATGGTGTGGCTACAATGCAAGGACAAAGGAATGGTCTTTGTGTTAGGCTTAAGACTTCCATTACCCCATATGTGATTCCTATTCATTTCATGGCTCATCGAATGAATCTTGCATATAAAATTGTGAGCAATTTTGATAATGTAGCCAGAGTGGAAGAATTCGTTTGTGAAATACACTCATACTTTTCATGCAGTCCAAAAAGGTTTGAAGAGATTCAAAAGTTTTCTCTAGGTGTAACTGAAGGCATAAAAATGTTAAAAGATGTGGAAACCAAGTGGATTTCACTATTTCTTCCTACAAAAAGGGTATTTTTAGAATATCAATCCTTGGTTGGGTTTATGTATGCACATTGTAGGGATGTTGACAAGGCAAAATATTTGATTTTTTGTATGACTGACTTAGAAACTCTTCTCACATTATGTGGTATTCTACCAATGTTAAAAGAAATGAATTCTATGATTAAAATTGCACAAGAAAGGGAAATTTATATTATCAATTTCTTGAAGATGAGAAAACAAATATGTATAATTATTGGTAGGATTTATTTATCCATAAATTTTTTTGAGGATCCCAAGTTTGATAGTTGGAATACATAAGTTAATATCAATGAACCGAACAACCTTTTAAAGTTCAACATCAATTATAATCTTTGTATAGCTATACATGGAAAGTTGATTTTTGCATATCATTTTGAAAAGCGATTAGATACAATAATAGATGATGTTGAACAAGTGTCTGTTACACATTCTAGATTCGATGAGGCTTTGGATAGCACTAAGAATAAATTGAAAAGAATTGCAAATGCATTAACATGTGAAATAAGAGATCATTTTAAGAGATATGAGACACTTGAGGCCATGGTTGTTGTTAATGCTAATTTTTGGAATCCTTGTGGGGACCATAGTAGTAGAAGTGATTTGTTTGTAAAATATATGGGAAATCTTATGACATATTTCTCTAAATGTTTGGAAATAAATAGCATTGAAATCAATGGTATTCGAAACAAAGATCTTTGAGACAACAATCAACAAATTTTGAAATTACAATGGATAATCAAATTGCACATTTCAAAAATCCAATGATATTGGTTCAATCACATGTTTCTGGGAAAAATTGTATCGAAGTAGTACCTTACAAGAAACTATGAGTGAATACTTTATTTTATATGAATTATGTCAGATAATGATTTTGGGATATGTTGAAGATGAAAGAGTTTTTAGTGCATTATCTTTTGTTAAATCAAAAGTTCATAATATGTTGGGAAAAAAATTGGATAATTGTTTGCGATTGTATGTGTCATCGTACAAGGTGGGTAAGTTTCCCTATGATAGAGTGTTGACATATTGGAAGTCCCTAGCAGAAATAAGAGGTCTCTCTAATATTGTTGATAATGATGAAAATGATTCAGGTTGGAGTGATGATGAGATTATGGAAACACAGAATTCATAGATTCTTTGTTCTTTTGGAGAAGTTGATAAAGTTTCGTATTACCTTCTAGAAATGTAAAAATTGCAATGATTATATGATAAATTCATATAATCTAAGTTTTTTCGGATTTGAAATCATTTTGTAAAATTTTAGTGATTTGAATAAATTCATATTATTAGTGATTTTCCGTATTTGATATCATTTATAAATGTCAATGATTTGAAAATTTTCATATTATCAAAGATTTTTTGCATTTGATTTGTTGTAAAATTTTAGTTATTTGAAAAAATCATATAATAATTCAATTTTCAATGAGAATGCATGTTTGCTTTTTAATGATATGGACTATCTATGTTTTCAAAATTTATTATTTATGCTATAGATTTTAGTAAGTTGAAAATTTGAAAACCTTGTATACGTAATGATGCTATGTTATTGAACTAATTGTATATGCTGACAAAATATAGTTATTTTTCCTTTGAATTTAAATGTATGTATGTATCATTAGTATCATTGTTTGTATGATATGACAAAATATAGTAAATTTTTATGATTTATGCTTTGTCATTGAGTAAACCTTATATGCATATTGCATACATAACTAGTAAAAATTTCTCTACATATGTATGAAATATGCATGTAGTATATTACTTTAGATATGAAAAATGAAAATTTAAACTCATTCATAGATATATCCATCGTAAACTCACTTTGAAATATAAAAACAATATAGCATAATACAAATTACCATATTCATTTTTATACAACTATAATGACTAACTATGAATGCATTGAAAATTGAAACCCATGCATAGATATATCAACTCACTTTGAAATATAAAAACAATATAGCATAATACAAAAGACCATCCACATTTTTATACAACTAGAATGACTATGAATGCACTAAAAATTGAAACCCATGCATAGATATATCCTTCGTAAACTCACTTGAAATATAAAAACAATATAGCTTAATAGAAATGAAAATACTCACTTTTATACTACAACAAGAATGAATATGAATAAACTAAAATTTAAACACATGCATAAATTTATCATTCGTAAAATCATTTGAAAATTGAAATATAAAAATAGCATAACATAATATATGGAAATTGAAATTTAACCCTTTCATAAATATCTCCATCGTAAACTAACATTGAATATGAAAAAAATATAGCATAATAAAAAAAACAAAACACTTTTCTATACAACAACAAGAATGAATATGAATAAACTAAAATTTAAACACATGCATAGATATATCATTCGTAAAATCATTTGAAAATTGAAATATACATAGCATAATATATGGAAATTGAAATTTAACCCTTTCATAAATATCTCCATCGTAAACTAACATTGAATATGAAAACAATATAGCATAATAAAAAAGACAAAACACTTTTCTATACAACAACAAGAATGACTTTGAATAAACTAAAAATTTAAACCCATGCACAGATATATCCTTTGTAAACTCATTTGAAAATTGAAATATAAAAACAACATAGCAGAATCCACAAGACAATACTCATTTTTATATCACAACATGAATAACTTTGAATAACATGTAAATCTATACCTATGCATACATATATTCTACGTAAATTCAAGCATATTTGAAACACCATAATACTTAAGAGATGAAAATAACACACAATTATAAATGTAAATAGTGTAATAGTAAAATAATAAAAGCAAGTATATTGTTTTCAAATGAAAACATATGAAATGTCTTAAAATTGTCTTTCGAAATATCAAGTTTTAAAATTCAAATTTTCACTTCAAAAAATTTTCCCCCTTCCACCACTACTTTTGCCTTCTCAATGACTTCCACATTCTCCATAGCAATGATGCCTCCCTTATCTTTCCCATGTTTAGCTCCTTTTTTCTCATCCACTACTTCCATAATTTCCACATTATGCATTCCAAAGGCTCTTTTCTCGGGCTGGGTAATAGTACTATCAATTGCTCCAAAATTGACAAGGATCTTCTCAACATTTTACAATCCATCAAGAAGGGTGTTTTCTTCTTTGCCAACATCTTCATATGTTGGTCCTTGAACTTCTTTACCCTTCTCCTTTAGCAGAACATTAGGATCCAATCCATTGTGGATAATGATTTTCCATAAAATTTTGTTTTATCGAACTGATTCCTGTGCTATTTTTTCATTGTCATGGATGTGTTTAAGAACTCATTTGCCATCTGGAGATAGTCATGCAGGTTTTGAACCTGCTTCTTGAGATTTTCATACTTTACCTACAAAAAGGAAAAATAGTTAATCAACATGAAAAGATAATTACATTTTTTTTTTTTTGTGGAAAACATCCCAAAAGGGATGCCACTTTCGGGTAAGACCCAAGGAGGCAAGGGTATCCATTCCGCCAAAAATTCCCAAGACTCGAACCTGGCCTACCACATTTGAAATACTCAAGGAGAAAACAAACACACAAAACCAATTTAAAAATAAGTAAATAACAACAAAAATAATAAAATAAAATAAAAAACATGCTCCTTGAGTGTGTCAAAAACAAAAGCACAACCAAACACGCACAATAAGATAAAAGAAACCACAACACAAACCACATAGAAAAACACAAGAACCACATAACAAAACACAAACAAGACAAAAACAACATAACACTACAAAGACATATCCCAAAAAAAACATGAAAAATAAACACAACCAAAACCTAAAAAATTAAAAAATAAAATAAAAATAAAAATAAAAAACAACCAACAACAGACAATAAACAAAAAAAAAAACATAGAAAACACTCACACATAAAAACATGAAATAACACAAACAAAGAGAAACCCAAGAACAAGAACGAAAAAAACACAAGAACAATAACAAAAAACATAAAAATAAATAAAACAACAAAAAACACAAGAAAAACAAAAAACAACACAAAGAACACAAAAACAAAACAAAATAAAAAAACCCACCCACCTTAAAAACTAAACAAAAAAAAAGAAATAAAAAATGAACAAAACAATGACCTATCTAGACTAGAAGACTATTAAGGCAAGAATCAACAAAGGAAACCCAATAAAGAATAGAATGAGCTAGGGAACTAAAAAAAACTAAATGAACCAAAGAGAAGCAAAAAAAAAAACAAGAAGAAACTAGGTACCTTCAGAACTAGAGCCATCCAAAGAAATGATAGAAAGAAGAGATTCCCTAATTTGAGAAGCCCACCATATATGAGGGTGGCCATAAAAAGTAAGATCACCTTTGTCTAAAGACCAATTAGCTAAAGCATCATCACTCTTGTTTTGATCTCTGACCACATGATTGTAATCAAATTTCAAAAATCCCATCTGGATTAACTGAATATTCTCAATAATAATTTTTATTCTCCAATCCACCTTATGATTCTTAGAAGGAGAAAAAATATAATTACCTTTTAAAAAATAAAACCCAAATTTTTTGAAAATAAAAGTGATTAAGTCAAACCTCAGCAACATTCTTTGCAGCTACAGCAACAACAACATTTTTCTTATCATTGGCCCATTCATTGTAATAAGTTTGGGCCTCACCATTTATGTTCTCCAATATGTTCATCATAAATATTAAAATTTAATCTGTGTATGATGTATTCACCTTCACAATGCCATATTTTACTTGTTGTAGCAGAGCCTCCATCTTTTCAGGTTCATTTTCAACAACAATTTTTTTCTCTTTTTGAAAAATTATTGTATCGGGCATTAATTTCCTTTATCAACACCTTGGCCAAAAACTCCCATTTTTTTATTTTTGTTATATTTTGAAGTAGTAAATACTTAATTATAGATTCAACATTATTAGAAACCAAATATTTTTTCTAAAATATTCAATATTTCATCCTCTTATCGAGGAGGAGCCTGATGGGTGCTTGTTTCCCTTCGAGGATATTTGCTTGAACATTCTACACCTTCATTTCCTTTGTCTTAAAGCAATTTTGATAGTTGATAAGTAGTGGGTGTGTTATCTTGCAAAAAAAATTCTTGATTAGGTGGAACTTCATCCAAACCAGTACCAGAAGCTTTCGGTATATCCTTCAAAGTAAAATTACCAATAGAAATACGATCGAATCCTAAAAATGTTTTTGAAGCTTCTTTCTCTGAAAACTATTGTGTTGCTTCCCTCTATGGCCTAGATGGAAGAATGTGTTTTCCAATTGGGAAGCATTGACCTCACATTTGAGTTTGGTGTGGTGGAGGAGGGGGCGACATTTATTGATTTTTTTGATGAAAATGTTGTAAGGGAACTTAAAACATAAAAATAAAAATTAGTTATAAAATTTGTGAAGATAGAAAATAAAAAGTAGTTATAAAATTAAATTATGGAAATTGGTTCCAAAATTCGTTATAACACTTACCTATAGAAGAAAAAACATCTTGCGTAGCTGCTATTGCATATGGAATGTTGGCATGTTGTACATCGAAAAAAAACAAAATTAATTAAAAATAGTAAAAAAATTGTAAATGTTTTGTTTAGGCAGTAATTAAAACTTACTCCCCGAAGATGAAACCTATTGCGTAACTACACCCATTTACACTGGACATGCAGCCACAAGTGGAGGTTGTCGATGATCAGGAGAACTAGATATTCTACATTTTCTTGTTGATATTCTCCTTAACGATGGTGTTGTTTCCTCCGTAGATGTTTCGGAGTCTCCTGATTCTTTTGGATTATAATCTCTCATAGCAGCATCCCGCTTTAAAGAGGAAGAGGATGCATTTTTTTGTGTTTGATAAAAATGTCAAAATTACAAAAAGACAAACATAGGAAAAATAAAAAAATTTACTTAAATATTAACAAAAAAATTACTTGAACCTGTTGTTCTATCATGGCTAAATTGACTAGGGTTGAGTGCCAAGATGTTGGCACTAGAGTGTTCTACAAATCATAAAAATATTTATAAAAAAAGCAATAACAAAATTACATGTGCTAACAGTAAACGAGGGTGAAGCGTGGGTTTTCACATGTTAGTCTCACAATGACACTAAGAGGGGGTGATGAATCAGTGTAGCTCTTAAAAACTTGAATCTGCAATTCTTAATGCCTAAACAATGAAAGCTTAAAAATCAATAAAGCAAATATACCAAAAGAGCATCACACAACACAAGATGTATCGAGGTTCACTAGTTTTGGCTACTCCTCAAAATTGACTATTTGGACTCCCATCTAAATCCAGCCTTTGCAAAATAACAATTTTACAATAAATTTACCAGCACCCACTAGAAGGAGCACCAACCCCTGATTTATCTGCAACAACAAAAAGGAGCACCAACCCCTGATTTATCTGCACCAACAAAAAAGAGCACAAACCCCTGATTTACTAGCACCAACTAGAAGGAGCACCAACCCCTGATTTACCAGCACCAACTAGAAGGAGCACCAACCCATGATTTACTAGCACCAACTGGAAGGAGCACCAACCCATGATTTACTAGCATCAACTAGAAGGAGCACCAACCCCGATTTATCTGCATCAACAGAAAGGAGCACCAACCCCTAATTCCAAGCACCAACTTGGACTACAATTTTGAAACTATATTTTTGACATAAATATGTCTTCGCTTATACAAGATCCTGACTGGTCTATTGCTAACCCAACCTCTCTCACTATTCACCAAAACACCACACACACTTGTGGCTCTACTTACTATACTTTTATTGCCCTCTTATAGACCCCTTTGCTGTGCTTCTTTACTACACTCTTACAACTCTCACGGCTCTGCTTAACGCTCTCTTACGACACTCTTCCTGCCCTCCTTTTCGTAGCACTTTCACTCTCTTTAGTATCGCACTCACACTCTATATCAGCAGCACCTAATTCTCCATGCAGACCTCCTTTTATAATAATCATTTCGCTTTGTAACTCCAGTTATAATGCCTTCTTTCATTTCTCATACGCCACTTATCAATTGTAACTATTTCTTTCATATTCTTATCTGCCACTTGTCAATTGTAACGCCTTTTATATGTAACTCCTTTTGTATATATAGAGTAGGCATTACATTACATGCAAAAAATTGACACATATACCTTTACCATGACTATTCATCTTCTTGGTCATGATTGTTCGTATTTTCCTTAGTGATTGTTCACTTTCTTTTCTATGCATGCATGCGTTTTCACTGTCACTGCACCTGTAATTGACGTACTGGCTTCAGTTAACTCTTCTTATTTTATCTGCATGAATTTATTCTACAACTGCACCTATAACTATCGTATAACTCCAGTTAACTATCACATATCTTATTTCTATTAGGTTCTCTTCTTTGCTTGCACCAAAGTGACCTGTCGCGAAATCACGACACTTCTGCATCTTTGTCCTCTTCTCGGCTTTGCACCCGTGAAAACACAACATGTCGTGATATCGTGACACTTTCGCCTCCTTGCTCTTCCTCTTTACTTTTGTCGTGATATCGTGACACTTATGCCTTCTTACTTTTTCTCTCCTCCTTTAGTCGTGAAAATGCGACATGTCGCGATATCACGACACTTTCTCTCCTTTGCTCTTTCTCTTGCCTTTGGTTCACGAAAACTCGACATGTCGCGATATCGCAACACTTTTTCTCTTGGACTCTCTCTCTTGCCTTCGGGTCGTGAAAACCTGACATGTCACGATATCGCGACACTTTTTCTCTTGGACTCTCTCTCTTGCCTTCGGGTCACGAAAACCTGACATGTCGCGATATCGTGACACTTTTTCTCCTTAGCTCTTTCTCTTGCCTTCGAGTCACGAAAACCCGACATGTCACGATATCACGACACTTTTTCTCTTGGACTCTCTCTCCTACAACATGTCATGAAATCATGACACTTTTTCTCTCGGACTCTCTCTCCTGCAACATGTCGCGAAATTGTGACACTTTTTCTTTTAGACTCTATTTCTTGCAACATGTCGCAATATCGCGATACTTTTTCTTTTGGACTCTCTCTCCTACAACATGTCATGAAATCGTGACACTTTTTCGTTCGTATAATCTTCCTTGCAATATGTCGCGAAATCGTGACACTTTTTCGTTTGTACAACCTTCCTTGCAATATGTCGTGAAATCGTGACACTTTTTTGTTTGTTCAACCTTCCTTCCAATATGTCGCGAAATCGTGACACTTTTTCGTCCATACAATCTTCCTTGCAATATGTCGCGAAATCATGACACTTTTTCGTCCGTACAACCTTCCTTGCAATATGTCACGAAATCGTGACACTTTTTCTTCTATATAACCTTTCTTCGCTTTTGACCACGAAAATGAAACATGTCACGAAATCGCGACACCTTTTTCTCTCTCCTCTTTCTCTTCGCTTTGGACCGTAAAAATGAAACATGTCACGAAATCGTGACACCTTTTTCTCTCTCCTATTTCTCTTCGCTTTGGACCGCGAAAATGAAACATGTCACAAAATCGCGACACCTTTTTATCTCTCCTCTTTCTCTTCGCTTTGGACCGCAAAAATTAAATAGGTCACGAAATTGTGACACCTTTTTCTCTCTCCTATTTCTTTTCGCTTTGGACCACGAAAATGAAACATGTCATGAAATCGCGACACCTTTTTCTCTCTCCTCTTCCTCTTGCAATATGTCATGAAATCATGACACTTTTTCTACTTGTCTTTTTCTCTTCCAACATGTCGCGAAATCACGACAGTTTTTATTTCTTGCTCTTTCTCTCCGAACATGTCATGATATTGCGACAGTTTTGCTTTCTTGCTCTTTCTCTCCAAACATGTCGTGATATCATGACAGTTTTGCTTGCTTGGTCTTTCTCTCCAAACATGTCGCGATATCGTGACAGTTTTGCTTGCTTGCTCTTTCTCTCCAAACATGTCATGATATCACGACAGTTTTCCTTTCTTGCTCAACATGTTGCGATATCGTGATAGTTTTCTTGTGATTTTCTTTTGATTTTTTAGTAAATGGGCCACTTCTATCTTTTGGAAAACCACTATACATACTCTGAAGAACCTCTTAACTCCTATCCACTGCATCAACCGATCTGTCTGACTGAGTTGACAACAATGATAATACTGTTGCTGCACCTTGCTCAACAATCTCCCTCACTGTACATTCTCTGAAGAATCCGATCTGTCTGACTGTGTTGACAACAATGACAATACTATTGCTGCACCTTATTCAACAATCTCCCCCTTTGGAATTGTTGGCAACACTCGTGCACTTCCCTATAATTCTTCTCCCCCTTTGACAATAATACCAAAGGGCTGCTGCAGACTCCCCTTGAGTCCATGCACAACATTCTCAGGCAGAAATTATTATAGTTAGCAAAAATTACAAATATGAGAAAAAAGATAACCAAATATATAAATTCTCCCCCTAAAAATGTGGTCCCGATAGCTATTCAGTTCTTGGGAAGCATGACCACTCCCAATTTATTACGAAGGTATCCGCTACTGACTGGTGGACCTCTCTTCAATTGTTATATTATAGAAGATTTTGTCACTCTGCTGCACTATCAATAGGCTCACACAGAATCTATCCAATCTTATATAATCATAAAGAGAATTGTTAGAGACTCAATATGTTCTATACTCAAATCCCAATCTCAACACAACTCAACCAATCACTTTTTACATTTTCTGAAGAACACAAGCTTATACTGAGAGGGGGGGTGAATAGTATAAGACCTCTTTTTACTTTTTCCTTTATACTTCAAAATAGTAAAGCAATATACCCAAAGCAATATCAAAGCAATGCATAATATCATCCACAAAGTGACACCAATTTTAACGTGGTTCACCCAGAATGGTTGGGCTACGTCCACAAAACTTTTCTCTAAAAGTTATCTCAAAGTTCTTTGGGAATCCTTCCCAATTACAATGTTTATGAGCCTCGGCCCAAAGGAGATACCTTCCCCCAAATAGAATTTATGAGCCTCTGCTCAAAGGAGATACCTTCCCCTCAATCTAAATTTATGAGCCTCTGCTCAAAGGAGATACCTTCCCCTCTTTCAGATCCTTCCCTCAATCTGGATTTATGAGCCTCTCGCTCAAAGGAGATACCTTCCCCTCTGCTCTGGAAATGATCCCTCGGAAGATCAACTGCCTCTACCTCTTGCCGGCACGTGGAACTCCTTTCCACCGAAGACCTCCTGTCCTCAATGCTTAGCCTAAGAGACCTTCGCCTTCTATGATCACGTCCACAGCAGCTCAACAACCTCGTACCAAACACGCTCAGTCGGTCTAGTACAAGTCTTCCTCTGTCTGTCAGATCTGTCCAACACTTGAACAAATCAATCCTCTGCACACAAGCCTTCTCAAAGACTTGCCAAATCTATCCTCAGGTTCTTCTCAAAGAACCAGTGCACCTCTATCCTCAAGTTCTCCCGATAGAACTAACAAAACTCAGCTCACAAGTCCTCTGCTAGGACCTGTCCAAATCTGCTCACAAGTCCCCACCGAAACCTGTCCAAAATTGCTCACAAGTCCCCACCGAAACCTGTCCAAAACTTGCTCACAAGTCCCCATCGAAACCTATCCAAAACCTGCTCACAAGTCCCCACCGAAACCTGTCCAAAACCTGCTCACAAGTCCCCCCGAACCTGTCCAAAACCTCAGCAAGCTCACCAAGAAAAACTTTCTTAGTAGGAAATCACAAGGTGAATTGTTAGAGACCCAATGTGATTTGTCAAACTCATAGAAGCATAAAGAGAATTGTTAGAGACTCAATATGTTCTATACTCAACTCCCAATCTCAAAACTCAACTCAAATCAACTCAGCTCAAACTCAATCTCAAATCTGAAAACTCAACTCAACCTCAATCTCAAATCTGAAAACTCAACTCAACCTCAATCTCAAATCTGAAAACTCAACTCAAAATCTGAAATGGATAGGATAGAATGCTTTCTTTCAAGAACATGAAACCCCAACAATTGCCAACTATGCAAAGAATCACATAACAATGATACTCATGTTCTTTTCACCATCAATAAGGGCTTCAACAACAATGCTCATCAAAACAAGGTTCAATCAACACCATTCAGCTCAAAACACAACCTTGAAGCATTTCACAATCAACATCAGAAAAGGAAACAAGTAGAACTCCTTTTCTCTCCAATATTGTTTGAACAAAAAGCATCCACCAACTCAACTCACAATAGCATAAAACAACTTTTCAATTCATCAACAAAGGAGTAAGCCCAACACTTTAACCAAGTAAAGAATAGCTTGATTATAACCAACTTAATGAAAGCAAATGTCAATCTCAAAGCTGCCCACTTAAGGTTTCACAACTTCACACAAGAAGCAATTAACCTTAAAACATCATGCTTTCATTTCCATAATCAACCAAAAGCACTCTCAACATTACAAGAAAAATTTATCCATTATACACCTTATTTCTCCCTTATTGTCTCATCAAAAATAAAGTTTATCTCTCATAAGAATGCAATAAGATATTTCAACAACACCTTCAAAATAATATTTTATCAAAATAACAACAAGCTTTAAACTCCTTATAACTCCTAAGCTGTTTTTCTTCTAACAAACATCCTCCATCCGCAACATACACTTAGCAAAAGATTAATTTCAAAAAATACCTTAGCCAACAACAAAAATCGCTATGGAGAAATTGCGCCCGAAATCTAACACCACCTGCTGCGACCACTTCACGATGAAAAACCCTTTCGCGTGATTCGAACGCGGAACCTCCCGTTCGGGTAGCGCGCCAACAGCCTAGCCGCTACCGGTGCGCCAAAGGCACCCGGTGAGGTTTAAACCTCACGTTGTTATGCTTGTCCCTTCTGTGCTAGGGAAAATAAAACACAGTCCTCCCTTCCTTCTGATGCGAACTCGTAGACGACCAAGCTATACGGCGGATTCGATAAACGGCGAGACAAACAAACGATCAACGGATTACGAAAACCGGCGAAGACACACAACCGAATTCACAACGAGCAACTTCTTTCGAAATTTGGATGGGATGCATCTTTGTTTTCATCGAGGGATATTTATATGAATTCTTCCATAAGCTCTTTGACGTCGACGAGGAGTTTAACACGTCGGCGGAGGTCTTGGCTAGCGCCCACAATGCTAAAACATAGCGCCCACCTTGTTAAGACATTTGCGCCATGGATTAGGAGAACCCATGCAAATAATAAATTAATATTTATTTAAAAATAATTAAATGGAACCTTAACAAGGTTTTTAATTATTTAAATAAATACTTCCTCCTGGACCCAAATGCATTAAACCAATGCATCCACCTGTAATCTTTAAACCTGCCAACTTGGGGTTTACAAAAGACCTTTGAAACTGTCATGCCGAAACCTTCATCAAAACAAATTATTTGACATCAAATCAAATTCCTTCAAAAGCTTCTTGACATCAATGACAACTTATACACTTGAGCAAAGGCAATGTACCCAAAGTACCCAAAATTGCCAACAATCTCCCCCTTTGTCATTGATGGCAAACCTTTATTGAAAACACTTCTCAAGAGCCAAAACTGAAACCAACTGTGCTAACAACTGAGAAACTGTGCCCACAACCGAGAATCTTCCTTTGAAGTTTTGCTCCCCCCCGACTTGAAGCTTTCCTCTTCACTTTGAAGCTCTCCCCCTTACTCATATCTCTCCCCCTTTGTCATCAATGGCAAAGGGCCACCTTTGGGGCTCGGGACTAAGAATGAGCCTCTTAGCTTAGTCCCTCCCCCACCTCCCGATGAGGTGATTAATTCTGGGGTGGGAGTAAAACTCCCATTAGGCATTGATCATCATCAGCGTCTATAACTTCCTTGTCGGGCCTTCTCTTGAACTCTTTGTCCATATTCCTATTCTTGTCACTGTTCTTGTTCTTGTTCTCATCCCTGTTCTTGTCCATGCCTTGATCCTTGGACCTGATCATGCCACTTGTTCCTATTCCTGTATTCTAGAATTTCAGCTCTACACTGTCTGATTATGTGACCTTCATTGTTGCACTTGAAACACTTGACGATGTTGTTTCTCTGAGGTAAACCTGATCTTTGAATCCACCTATTCTGACCAAACCTGTTCTGACCAAACCTGTTTTGACCAAACCTGTTCTGACCAAACCTGTTCTGACCAAACCTGTTTTGATCAAACCTGTTCCTGTTATTTACCTTGCAATAGACTGCCTTGTGCCCAAAATGTTGACAAGAGTAGCAATACCCTTGAAAGAAACTAGCACTTCTGAAATTTTCATTTACCTTCTTCACTTGAGCCATGCAATGTGAAGCCATGTGACCAAACCTATGACAAGCAAAACATCTGCCTTGAAACTTTCCTTTATTTGACCTCTTGGGTCCTGAAAACTTCTTCTTCTCATTCTGAATTCTGTTTTCTATTTCTGTGCATCTATCATTCAAGGACTCATGATCTGAAATACTTTCCTCATCAGAACTCTCTTCCTTTTGGAGTCTCTTACTAGACTCTCCAACTTGTTCCTTGTGTGGCTTAACAAAACCAAGGCCTATTTTATCTGTTGTCTTTCTTTGACCTTTGATGAGTGACTTAACCTTTTTGGAGCTATCTTGAAACCTGTAAAGCTTATCCTTGTACTCTTTAGTTTCCTCTTTCAAAGAAGCCATTTTCTGTTCTAACTCACTATACTCAAGAACCTTAGACTCTAACTCATCCTTGAGTTCTTGTGTCTTAGCTATAGAGAAGTCAAGACTTTCTATAAGATCATCTCTCTCCATACAACATTCATCTAACTTATCCTTGAGTCTAGCATTCTTCTTTCTTTCCTTTTCCAAAACACTAAGAGCACTAATAAGTTCACTTTCAAGATCCTTTATTTGATTGCTTTTTGAATCATCAAAGCCTTTTTCAGATTTCTTATCACTAGAGGTGCTACCTTTTTCAAAAACCATACATGCATCTTCCTTATAGTTTTCTGAAGCATCCTCATACATACTAGAAACCAAATCATTATTTGTGCAATCATCCTCAAGGTGACCAAAATTTCCACATCTAAGACATTTCATGATAATGAATCTATGTTTCGGTTCTTCCTCTTTTTCTGATATGAACAACATCTCATTTTCATTATCACTTGAAGAACTTTCACTATCACTACTAGAACACTTACTTGCTTTGTCTAGGTAGAAACTCTTCTTGTGCTTGTGAGAATACCTCTTTTCTTGATTGTTGTGCTCATCTTTGATCTTCCTGTGATGCTTGTGCTTTTCAGAATCCTTGCTCTTAGAATCCTGTTTATCTTCATCACTTTCATTCTTGGGAACAATACAGTTAGTAGCATAATGACCAAACTTTCCACAATTGAAACATCTTATATTTTTCATACTTTTGTGTTTTCTAGAGAACTTGCCTTTCTTGTTGTAATATGCCTCTTCATCACTAGAAGACTCATCACTATCTTGAAGTTGTTTACCCTTGGATTCCTTGGTAGCCTTGAAAGTCGCCTCTTTCTTGACATCAACCTTCACTTGAGTTCTCAACTCAAATGCTGCAAGTATACTATGGAGCTCATCCTTTTTCAACTTATCCAAATCTTTAGCTTCCTCAATAGCAGAAATATTTTCACTAAATCTATTAGGAAGAGATCTTAAAATCTTATCACAAACATCATTTTCAGCAAGCTCAAGACCTAAGTCTTTCATGGAGTTAACAATCTCATCCATACGAAGCATGTAGTCACTAATATTTTCATCATCATTCATCTTGAGTTGTTCAAACATACCTTTGAAGTGTCTCAACTTGGCCTTTCTGACATTTGTATCACCTGTATGAACCACCTTCAACTGTTTCCACATTTCACTAGTTGTCTTGCGAGTGAATCACTTTGGTGAGATCTGCTTTCCGTAAGCCTTTCAGGATTGCATTCATTGCTTTTGAATTGCTTGTGATGTAGGAGCCTTTCTTCTTTAGTATTAGGACCATGTACAGGAATAGTGTACTCATCTTCAACCACTTCCCATACCTCATTACCAAGTGCCATTAGATGAACCTTCATCCTTGCACTCCAAAGACCAAAATCTGACCCATCAAGAATAGGTGTTGCATTGCCACTTGAATGATCCATTGTGTTCTTTACTAGCTTTTCCTTCAAGCTGTTAAACTTTTCGAAGGCACCTGCTCCGATACCAATTGAAGAACACAAGCTTATACTTGAGAGGGGGGGTGAACAGTATAAGACCTCTTTTTACTTTTTCCTTTATACTTCAAAATAGTAAAGCAATATACCCAAAGCAATATCAAAGCAATGCATAATATCATCCACAAAGTGACACCAATTTTAACGTGGTTCACCCAGAATGGTTGGGCTACGTCCACAAAACTTTTCTCTAAAAGTTATCTCAAAGTTCTTTGGGAATCCTTCCCAATTACAATGTTTATGAGCCTCGGCCCAAAGGAGATACCTTCCCCCAAATAGAATTTATGAGCCTCTGCTCAAAGGAGATACCTTCCCCTCTATCTGAATTTATGAGCCTCTGCTCAAAGGAGATACCTTCCCCTCAATCTAGATTTATGAGCCTCTGCTCAAAGGAGATACCTTCCCCTCTGCTCTGGAAATGATCCCTCAGAAGATCAACTGCCTCTACCTCTTGCCAGCACGTGGAACTCCTTTCCACCGAAGACCTCCTGTCCTCAATGCTTAGCCTAAGAGACCTCTGCCTTCTATGATCACGTCCACAGCAGCTCAACAACCTGTACCAAACACAGTCAGTCGGTCTAGTACAAGTCTTCCTCTATCTGTCAGATCTGTCCAACACTTGAACAAATCAATCCTCTGCACACAAGCCTTCTCAAAGACTTGCCAAATCTATCCTCAGGTTCTTCTCAAAGAACCAGTGCACCTCTGTCCTCAAGTTCTCTGATAGAACTAACAAAACTCAGCTCACAAGTCCTCTGCTAGGACCTGTCCAAATCTGCTCACAAGTCCCCACCGAAACCTGTCCAAAACTGCTCACAAGTCCCCACCGGAACCTGTCCAAAACTGCTCACAAGTCCCCACCGAAACCTGTCCAAAACCTGCTCACAAGTCCCCACCGAAACCTGTCCAAAACCTGCTCACAAGTCCCCACCGGAACCTGTCCAAAACCTCAACAAGCTCACCAAGAAAAACTTTCTTAGTAGGAAATCACAAGGTGAATTGTTAGAGACCCAATGTGATTTGTCAAACTCATAGAAGCATAAAGAGAATTGTTAGAGACTCAATATGTTCTATACTCAACTCCCAATCTCAAAACTCAACTCAAATCAACTCGGCTCAAACTCAATCTCAAATCTGAAAACTCAACTCAACCTCAATCTCAAATCTGAAAACTCAACTCAACCTCAATCTCAAATCTGAAAACTCAACTCAAAATCTGAAATGGATAGGATAGAATGCTTTCTTTCAAGAACATGAAACCCCAACAATTGCCAACTATGCAAAGAATCACATAACAATGATACTCATGTTCTTTTCACCATCAATTAGGGCTTCAACAACAATGCTCATCAAACAAGGTTCAATCAACACCATTCAGCTCAAAACACAACCTTGAAGCATTTCACAATCAACATCAGAAAAGGAAACAAGTAGAACTCCTTTTCTCTCCAATATTGTTTGAACAAAAAGCATCCACCAACTCAACTCACAATAGCATAAAACAACTTTTCAATTCATCAACAAAGGAGTAAGCCCAACACTTTAACCAAGTAAAGAATAGCTTGATTATAACCAACTTAATGAAAGCAAATGTCAATCTCAAAGCTGCCCACTTAAGGTTTCACAACTTCACACAAGAAGCAATTAACCTTAAAACATCATGCTTTCATTTCCATAATCAACCAAAAGCACTCTCAACATTACAAGAAAAATTTATCCATTATACACCTTATTTCTCCCTTATTGTCTCATCAAAAATAAAGTTTATCTCTCATAAGAATGCAATAAGATATTTCAACAACATCTTCAAAATAATATTTTATCAAAATAACAACAAGCTTTAAACTCCTTATAACTCCTAAGCTGTTTTTCTTCTAACAAACATCCTCCATCCGCAACATACACTTAGCAAAAGATTAATTTCGAAAAATACCTTAGCCAACAACAAAAATCGCTATGGAGAAATTGCGCCCGAAATCTAACACCACCTGCTACGACCACTTCACGACGAAAAACCCTTTCGCGTGATTCGAACGCAGAACCTCCCGTTCGGGTAGCGCGCCAACAGCCTAGCCGCTACCGGTGCACCAAAGGCACCCGGTGAGGTTTAAACCTCATGTTGTTATGCTTGTCCCTTCTGCGCCAGGGAAAATAAAACACAGTCCTCCCTTCCTTCTGATGCGAACTCGTAGACGCCAAGCTATACGATGGATTCGATAAACGATGAGACAAACAAACGATCAGCGGATTACGAAAATCGATGAAGACACACAACCAAATTCACAGCGAGCAACTTCTTTCGAAATTCGGATGGGATGCATCTTTGTTTTCATCGAGGGATATTTATATGAATTCTTCCATAAGCTCTTTGACGTCGGCGAGGAGTTTAACACGTCGACGGAGGTCTTGGCTAGCGCCCACAATGCTAAAACATAGCGCCCACCTTGTTAAGACATTTGCGCCATGGATTAGGAGAACCCATGCAAATAATAAATTAATATTTATTTAAAAATAATTAAATGGAACCTTAACAAGGTTTTTAATTATTTAAATAAATACTTCCTCCTGGACCCAAATGCATTAAACCAATGCATCCACCTGTAATCTTTAAACCTGCCAACTTGGGGTTTACAAAAGACCTTTGAAACTGTCATGCCGAAACCTTCATCAAAACAAATTATTTGACATCAAATCAAATTCCTTCAAAAGCTTCTTGACATCAATGACAACTTATACACTTGAGCAAAGGCAATGTACCCAAAGTACCCAAAATTGCCAACATTTTCAACTTGGTCTATGTTTTCTACAGTCACTACTGGTCACACCTTACTTTCAACTATTCGAATCAGGAGACAAAATTTTTTCAAACACTTCATGGCCAACTATAGTGCACCTTACTCAAACTCATACTTATGGACCGTTACCTCTAGTTTTGGAACCTCAATCTGCACGCAGTCATCAACTCTCGGTATTTTGCTTCCTACTAGGGCATATGTCAGGGCTACTCAATGTCTTAAGTGAACATTCTTCACGTGATTCTAGGGAGCATTTCTCCTGGCTGCGATCAAGGGATTCCTCAGGAAATATCTCACATTCCTCAAATAATGCAAGACTTTCTTAGGTGCATAGGCATCTTGTCCTCCTTGGCGCTTCACCACCTCGATGCTATTCTCTCAATGTCTCTGCCTTGCATGTGCCACTTGGCACTCTTGACCAACTGGGTGCTAGTGCCACTATTTTCTTTGACTCTGGAATCTCTTTGACAACTGCTACTTCTTTAGAGAAATTTAATGCTCTCTTATACCAAACGATGTGTTGTATTTTTGGTTAAGAAACGCATGCCTTCCCACTCACACCACGAATTCTATTTTATCTGTAGATTGGGAAAGTTACAGGCTTCATTGACACGTCAGCCTGTGTTGCATGTTCTATCTTAGATAATGCCTATCAGCTGCTGCATCGAAAACCTTGTTGTTCACCATGTTGTTCTGCTGAAGCACATCAGTTTGATACTATCTCCACAAACATCTACATGAACTGGAACACATTTTGACAACTTTACGACAACTCCCCGACTACTTTCCTTTCATCCTCAAATAACCACACAAATACATAGGAGCATTAAAATAAAACTTTAACATTTCTCCCCTTGAGGATGTGCTACCTGGAGCTACTTAGTGCAATAGAGGAGTAGTCTCCTTCAGTCCAAGGAGACACGATTTCCTTTCTTATTTCTTTCTCCACTCTGGTTTGATAATAGTTTTGGGCTCTTGTTTTGATTTTTCTTTGTCAGTAGCCTGTGCATGTTTTTTGAGAAATCTTCTATTTTATCTCAAACCATTTGGTTGAAATTGTCTTCCCTGAAATTGATTTAATGCAAATGTACTTTCACAATTTCTTGCAGTGTGCCCAAAATTATGACAGTTATAACATTCTACTGCATAATACATCAAAGGTGAAAAACCATTTCTACTGGGTGGTTGTCTCTTATGCATCCTTTATGGATGATTATTTTCCTTTCTTTGATGCACATGATTTCTTCCCTGTATGTGTTGCATTCTTTGTGTCTGATGAAATATATTGTCTTCCCTTAGATTAGATACAAAAGTTCTAGGACAAAACCTTGCTATGTGCCCATGAGCATTACATTGAAAACATTGTACATAGTGTTCACTCAGAAACGTAGATGTATTTCTACCAGCATAACTCTTTGATTTATTATTCAATCCACAATAAGTTGCCTTGTGACCATACTGGTTGCATCTGAAACAATAGCCATTAAAAGTATTATTATGAATAGAGTGAGAGTGATAGAACCTCTTTTGTTGTGGTTGCTTTGCTATAGATCTCCTTTGATATTTTATTCCTTTTGAAGATTCAGCTTCAAACTTTTCTTGCTTCGATCCTTCAATAGTGAACTTCTTCTATGCAGATTTGGAAGATGAAGGTTGTTCAGCTTTACATCCAAGACCAAGCTTAGACATGGGGCTTCTTTGTTGCCTTATCATTTCATCTAGCAACTCTGTGCTCTTCTCAAATTTGAGATTTGTATTGGCCTCTTCTAGTTGTTTCCTCAATAAAACAATCTCCTCTTCTTGTTTGCAGCAAACAATCTCTTTCTCATTGATCTGTGACCCGAGAGTTTCTTCAATCCTTTTGGACTCTTCTACTTGCAGCTTTAGATCACTAAAAACTTTGTTAGATTCCTCTTCAGGTTTGCTACATACATCGACTTTATCATCCAGGTGTGACTTCAAGTCTTCTTCTATTTTATTAGCTTTATGAATTTGTAAGAAGAGATCTTCGATCTTATCCCCATATTCTTCCAACTTATTGGATAGTCTTTTGTTTTGTTTCCTTTCTATATTCAACTCTTTAAGTGCAGTGATCAACTCATCTTCTAGATATACTTCACCCTCAAGGTTTTCATCACATACTTCAAAATTCACTTCTTCTATCTTTTCTAGTTCAATCTTCTCTTCCATAGGAACTAAAACTGACTGAGATGCCTTATTTGAGGAGGATCTATTCTTCTTACCCATTGCATACTAATCCAAGATCAACCCTAGCTGATTTAGCCTAATAAGGGAAGCTAGCTCTGATACCAATTGTTAGTCTCACAATGACACTAAGAGGGGGGGTGAATCAGTGTAGCTCTTAAAAACTTGAATCTATAATTCTTAATGCTTAAACAATGAAAGCTTAAAACTCAATAAAGCAAATATACCAAAAGAGCATCACACAACACAAGATGTACCGAGGTTCACCAGTTTTGGCTACTCCTCAAAATTGACTATTTGGACTCCCATCCAAATCTAGCATTTGCAAAATAACAATTTTACAATCAATTTACCAGCACCCACTAGAATGAGCACCAACCCTTGATTTATCTGCAACAACAGAAAGGAGCACCAACCCCTGATTTATCTGCACCAACAAAAAGGAGCACCAACCCCTGATTTATCAGCACCAATTTCAAGGAGCACCAACCCTTGATTTACCAGCACCAACTAGAAGGAGCACCAACATCTGATTTACCAGCACCAACTGGAAGGAGCACCAACCCCTGATTTACCAGCACCAACTGGAAGGAGCACCAACCCCAATTTATCTGCATCAATAGAAAGGAGCACCAACCCCTAATTCCAAGCACCAACTTGGACTACAATTTTGAAACTATATTTTTTACATAAATATGCCTTCGCTTATACAAGACCCTGACTGTTCTATTGCTAACCCAACCTCTCTCGCTATTCACCAAACACCACACACACTTGCGACTCTTCTTACTGTATTTTTATTGCTCTCTTACAGACCCCTTTGCTATGCTTCTTTACTGCACTCTTACGACTCTCACAGCTCTGCTTAACGCTCTCTTACGACACTCTTCCTACCCTCATTTTTGTAGCACTTTTTCTCTCTTCAGTAGCGGACTCACACTCTATATCAGTAGCACCTAATTCTCCATGCAGACCTCCTTCTATAACAATCCTTTCGCTTTGTAACTCCAGTTATAACACCTTTCATTTATCATATGCTACTTGTCAATTGTAACTGTTTCTTTCATATTCTTATCTTCCACTTGTCAATTGTAACGCCTTTTATATGTAACTCCTTTTGTATATATAGAGTAGGCATTACGTTACATACAATGAATTAACACATATACCTTTACCATGACTATTCGTCTTCTTGGTCATGACTATTCATATTTTCCGTAGTGACTGTTCGCTTTATTTTTTGTGCATGCATGCATTTTCACTGTCACTGCACCTATAACTGACGTACTAACTTTAGTTAACTCTTCTTATTTTATCTGCATGAATTTTTTCTACAACTACACCTGTAACTACCGTATAACTCCAATTAACTATCACATATCTTATTTTGGTTGGGTTCTCTTCTTTGCTCGTGCCAAAGTGACCTGTCACGAAATCGTGACACTTCTGCCTCTTTTTCCTCTTCTCGGATTTGCACCTACGAAAACACATGTCATGATATCGCGACACTTTTGCCTCCTTGCTCTTCCTATTTACTTTTGTCATGATATCGCGACACTTCTACCTTCTTACTTTCTCTCTCCTCCTTTAGTCGTGAAAATGCGACATGTCGCGATATTGTGACACTTTCTCTCCTTTGCTCTTTCTCTTGCCTTCGGTTCATGAAAACCTGACATGTCATGATATCGTGACACTTTTTCTCTTGGACTCTCTCTCTTGTCTTCGGGTCACGAAAACTCGACATGTCACGATATTGTGACACTTTTTCTCCTGGACTCTCTCTCTTGCCTTCGGGTCATGAAAACCCAACATGTCGCGATATCGCGACACTTTTTCTCCTTAGCTCTTTCTCTTGCCTTTGGGTCACGAAAACCTGACATGTCGCGATATCGTGACACTTTTTCTCTTGGACTCTCTCTCCTGCAACATGTGAAATTGCGACACTTTTTCTCTCGGACTCTCTCTCCTGCAACATGTCGCAAAATTGTGACACTTTTTCTTTTGGACTCTCTTTCCTACAACATGTCGCGATATCACGACACTTTTTCTTTCGGACTCTCTCTCCTGCAACATGTCACGAAATCATGACACTTTTTCATCCGTACAATCTTCCTTGCAATATGTCTCAAAATCACAACACTTTTTTGTCCGTACAACCTTCCTTGCAATATGTCATGAAATCATGACAATTTTTCGTTCGTTCAACCTTCCTTGCAATATGTCATGAAATCATGACACTTTTTCGTTCGTTCAACCTTCCTTGCAATATGTCACGAAATCGCGATACTTTTTTGTTCGTACAATCTTCCTTGCAATATGTCGCGAAATCGTGATACTTTTTCATCCGTACAACCTTCATTGCAATATGTCACGAAATCATGAAACTTTTTCGTCCATACATCCTTTCTTCACTTTGGACCGTGAAAATGAAACATGTCATGAAATCGTGACACCTTTTTCTCTCTCCTCTTTCTCTTCGCTTTGGACCACGAAAATGAAACATGTTGCGAAATCACGACACCTTTTTCTCTCTCCTCTTTCTCTTCGCTTTGGACCACGAAAATGAAACATGTCACGAAATCATGACACCTTTTTCTCTCTCCTCTTCCTCTTGCAATATGTCATGAAATCGTGACACTTTTTCTACTTGTATTTTTCTCTTCCAACATGTCGCAAAATCGTGATAGTTTTTCTTTCTTGCTCTTTCTCTCCGAACATGTCACGATATCGCGATAGTTTTGCTTTCTTGCTCTTTCTCTCCAAACATGTCACGATATCACGATAGTTTTGCTTGCTTGGTATTTCTCTCCAAACATGTGATATCGTGACAGTTTTGCTTGTTTGCTCTTTCTCTCCAAACATGTCACGATATCACGACAGTTTTCCTTTCTTGCTCAACATGTCACGATATCACGACAGTTTTCTTCCTTGTGATTTTCTTTTGATTTTTTAGTAAATGGGCCACTTCTATCTTTTGGAAAACTACTGTACATACTCTGAAGAACCTATTAACTCCTGTCCACTACATCAACCGATCTGTCTGACTGAGTTGACAACAATGACAATACTGTTGCTGCACCTTGCTCAACAATCTCCCTCACTGTACATTCTCTAAAGAATCTGATCTGTCTGACTATGTTGACAACAATGACAATATTGTTGTTGCACCTTGTTCAACAATCTCCCCCTTTGGAATTGTTGGCAACACTTGTGCACTTCCCTGTAATTCTTCTCCCCCTTTGATAATAATACCAAAGGGTTGCTGCAGACTCCTCCTGAGTCCATGCACAACATTCTTAGGCACAAATTATTATAGTTATAAAAAAATACAAACATGAGCAAAAATATAACCAAATATATAAATTCTCCCCCTAGAACCTCTTTTGTTGTGGTTGCTTTGTTGTAGATCTCCTTTGATATTTTCTTCCTTTTGAAGATTCAGCTTCAAAATTTTCTTGCTTTGATCCTTCAACAGTGAACTTCTTCTTCTCTATAGATTTGTAAGATGAAGGTTGTTCAGCTTTACATCCAAGACCAAGCTTAGACATGGGGCTTCTTTGTTGCCTTATCATTTCATCTAGCAACTCTGTGCTCTTCTCAAATTTGAGATTTGTATTGGCCTCTTCTAGTTGTTTCCTCAATAAAACAATCTCCTCTTCTTATTTGCAGCAAACAATCTCTTTCTCATTGATCTATGACCTGAGAGTTTCTTCAATCCTTTTGGACTCTTCTACTTGCAGCTTTAGATCACTAAAAACTTTGTTATATTCCTCTTCACGTTTTCTACATACATTGACTTTATCATCTAGGTGTGACTTCAAGGCTTCTTCTATTTTCTTAGCTTTATGAATTTGTAAGAAGAGATATTCGATCTTATCCCCATATTCTTCCAACTTCTTGGATAGTCTTTTGTTTTGTTTCCTTTCTATATTCAACTCTTCAAGTGCAGCGATCAACTCACCTTCTAGATATACTTCACCCTCAAGGTTTTCATCACATACTTCAGAATTCACTTCTTTTATCTTTTCTAGTTCAATCTTCTCTTCCACAGGAACTAAAATTGACTGAGATGCCTTATTTGAGGAGGATCTATTCTTCTTACCCATTGCGTACTAATCCAAGATCAACCCTAGCTAATTTAGCCTAATAAGGGAAGTTGGCTCTGATACCAATTGTTAGTCTTACAATGACACTGAGAGGGGGGGTGAATCAGTTTAGCTCTTAAAAACTTGAATCTACAATTCTTAATGCCTAAATAATGAAATCTTAAAACTCAATAAAGCAAATAAACCAAAAGAGCATCACACAACACAAGATGTACCGAGGTTCACCAGTTTTGGCTACTCCTCAAAATTGACTATTTGGACTCCCATCCAAATCTAGCATTTGCAAAATAACAATTTTACAATCAATTTACCGACACCCACTAGAATGAGCACCAACCCTTGATTTATCCGCAACAACAGAAAGGAGCACCAACCCCTGATTTATCTGCACCAACAAAAAGGAGCACCAACCCCTGATTTATCAGCACCAATTTCAAGGAGCACCAACCCTTGATTTACCAGCACCAACTAGAAGGAGCACCAACATCTGATTTACCAGCACCAACTGGAAGGAGCACCAACCCCTGATTTATCTACATCAATAAAAAGGAGCACCAACTTGGACTGCAATTTTGAAACTATATTTTTTACATAAATATGCCTTTGCTTATACAAGACCCTGACTGGTCTATTGCTAACCCAACCTTTCTCGCTATTCACAAAAACACCACACACATTGCGGCTCTGCTTACTATACTTTTACTGCCCTCTTACATACCCCTTTGCTGTGCTTCTTTACTGCACTCTTATGACTCTCACGACTCTGCTTAACGCTCTCTTACGGCACTCTTTCTGCCCTCATTTTTGTAGCACTTTTGCTCTCTTCAGCAGTGCACTCACACTCTATATCAGCAGCACCTAATTCTCCACGTAGACCTCCTTTTATAACAATCCTTTCACTTTGTAACTCCAGTTATAATGCCTTCTTTCATTTCTCATACGCCACTTGTCAATTGTAACTATTTCTTTCATATTCTTATCTGCCACTTGTCAATTGTAATGCCTTTTATATGTAACTCCTTTTGTATATATAGAGTAGGCATTACGTTACATGCAACGAATTGACACATATACCTTTACCATGACTCTTCGTCTTCTTGGTCATGACTGTTTGTATTTTCCTTAGTGACTATTCGCTTTCTTTTCTATGCATGCATGCGTTTTCACTGTCACTACACCTGTAATTGATGTACTGACTTTAGTTAACTCTTCTTATTTTATCTGCATGAATTTCTCTTACAACTGCACCTGTAACTACCGTATAACTCTAGTTAACTATCACATATCTTATTTCGGTTGGGTTCTCTTCTTTTCTTGCGCCAAAGTGACCTGTTGCAAAATCATGACACTTCTGCATCTTTGTCCTCTTCTCGGCTTTGCACCTGTGAAAACACATGTCGCGATATCATGATACTTTCGCCTCCTTGCTCTTCCTCTTTACTTTTGTTGTGATATCGTGACACTTCTACCTTCTTACTTTCTCTCTCCTCCTTTAGTCGCGAAAATGCGACATGTCGCGATATCGCGACACTTTCTCTCCTTTGCTCTTTCTCTTGCCTTCGGTTCGCGAAAACCCGACATGTCGCGATATCATGACACTTTTTCTCCTGGACTCTCTCTCTTGCCTTTGGGTCGTGAAAACCCGACATGTCGCGATATCGCGACACTTTTTCTCCTGGACTCTCTCTCTTGCCTTTGGGTCACGAAAACCCGACATGTCACGATATCGCGACACTTTTTCTCCTTAGCTCTTTCTCTTGCCTTCGGGTCACGAAAACTTGACATGTCGTGATATCATGAAACTTTTTCTCTTGGACTCTCTCTCCTACAACATGTCGCGAAATTATGACACTTTTTCTCTCGGACTCTCTCTCCTGCAACATGTCATGAAATCGTGACACTTTTTCTTTCGGACTCTCTTTCTTGCAACATGTCGTGATATCGTGACACTTTTTCTTTCGGAATCTCTCTCCTACAACATGTCACGAAATCGTGACACTTTTTCATCTGTACAATCTTCCTTGCAATATGTCATGAAATCATGACACTTTTTCGTCTGTACAACCTTCCTTGCAATATGTCGTGAAATCGCGACACTTTTTCGTTTGTTCAACCTTCCTTGCAATATGTCGTGAAATCATGACACTTTTTCGTTCATACAATCTTCCTTGCAATATGTCACGAAATCGTGACACTTTTTCATCTGTACAACCTTCCTTGCAATATGTCACGAAATCATGACACTTTTTCATCTGTACAACCTTTCTTCGCTTTGGACCGCAAAAATGAAACTTGTCACGAAATTGTGACACGTTTTTCTCTCTCCTCTTTCTCTTCGCTTTGGACCACGAAAATGAAACATGTCGCGAAATCGCGACACCTTTTTCTCTCTCCTATTTCTCTTCGCTTTGGACCGTGAAAATGAAACATGTCGTGAAATCGCGACACCTATTTCTCTTCGCTTTGGACCACGAAAATGAAACATATCACGAAATCGCGAAACCTTTTTCTCTCTCCTATTTCTCTTCGCTTTGGACCATGAAAATGAAACATGTCACGAAATCGTGACACCTTTTTCTCTCACCTCTTCCTCTTGCAATATGTCATGAAATTGTGACACTTTTTCTACTTGTCTTTTTCTCTTCCAACATGTCACGAAATCGCGACAGTTTTTCTTTCTTGCTCTTTCTCTTCGAACATGTCACGATATCGCGACAATTTTGCTTTCTTGCTCTTTCTCTCCAAACATGTCGCGATATCAAGAAAGTTTTGCTTGCTTGCTCTTTCTCTCTAAACATGTCACGATATCATGACCATTTTTCTTGCTTTCTCTTTCTCTCCAAACATGTCATGATATCGTGATCGTTTTCCTTTCTTGCTCAACATGTCACGATATCGTGACAGTTTTCTTCCTTGTGATTTTCTTTTGATTTTTTAGTAAATGGGCCACTTCTATCTTTTGGAAAACCATTGTACATACTCTGAAGAACCTCTTAACTCCTGTCCACTACATCAACCGATATGTCTGACTGAGTTGACAACAATGACAATACTGTTGCTGCACCTTGCTCAACAATCTCCCTCACTATACATTCTCTGAAGAATCCGATCTGTCTGACTGTGTTGACAACAATGACAATACTGTTGCTGCACCTTGTTCAACATCACATTCTTTATTTCCAACCTGATTCGATGTGAGAAATAGGTGGACTAGTTGACCAAATACGCTAATGCCCACATCAAAATTTCTATCGGTCTTCCTTGCAGAACGAGTCTGGCAAGGAATAATTCATAATATGCTCGAAGAAATTTTTTTCCATTTTTGGTATGGTAAAACCCCTTCTAGACTTGGTGGACGTAACTGCAAAAAAACAAAATTAGTAATTGTACACCAGTGACTAAAAATTAAATCCAATTAAATAAAAAATAGTTATACCTTGAAAATATTTTGATTGCACATTGAAGTTGGTCTCTAAGTAGATTTTGTCATCATCAGTTAATTGGTATTTGGAAGTGATAGGCTCACAACCAGCGTGGGGCAATATTGTCAATCTGGCGACATCTATGGCTGAGAAAGAAAGAACAATATTTTTGTTGTCGACAACAAGTATTACCTTGCCCAAATCAATATTATAACCTGCAATGATCTTCTCCAGTAGTTTTATGTTTGTATCAAACTGTGGTATTCAAAGTAGACCCCGAAGACCAGAGTCTATGACCCAAGTCATGTCGTAATTTGGCGTTGATAAAATTTCTAAAATTAGGGGATAAACCAGGTTTTTATAATGAACTTTAAATATTCTAGGGGTTGTAGGGGATGCCATAGGGAGTATGGGTATGGATAAGAAGATACAATGGAAAAGGGTTCACATAGGAGAAAAAGGGTTAAAAATTGCTTAAAAATTAAGGTAAAATGTTAAAACCAAGATAAAAGTGGAGGAAGAGGGTTAATATTGCGTTAAAACGAGAGGAAAATGGGTAAGAATACATTAAAACGGGAGGAAAACGATTAAAATTGTGATAGAAAAGGTGAAAAAATGACTACTAATCCCTTTATATAGACTTTTTTGCATGCAATCAACTCCTATATGGGTGACACATGTCCTCTGCATGCAATCATTTAACAGATGGATGATACGTGGTACATATGCACCACTTCTACTGATTGTGAACTCGACACTATTTTAACACATCGACATGCTTGTAACCAATCAGTATGCATCTTATCATCATGCCTGCATCCAATCGATATTACTATAGTTGATCGTCATACCTGTCATCAATTGTCGTATGTGCACCTGATCAAAATTATTGCAATGGATTGTCATACATGCAACCAATCGACTTCCCTACAATCAATCGACTTGCTTGCACTCGATCGGTATTCCTACATCTGATTGTCATGTCTACATCTAATTGAAATACCTACATCCAACTAGTATTCTTGCAATCGATCATCATACCTGTTAAAAAATGTCTTATGTGCACCTGATTGACATTCCTATAATAGATTGTCATATATGCAACCGATCGACATCCCTACAATCGATCAACATCCCTATAATGAGTCATCATTCTTACAACTGATCATCATGCATGCAATCAATCATCATTTCTATAACTGATTGTCATGCATGCAACCAATCGATATTTCTACAACCAATCCTCATACTTGCACCAGATCGACATACCTACAACTGATCGACATACCTACAACCAATCGTCATGCATGTCACCAATCGTCATGTCTATAACTGATCATCATGCATATCTCTAGTTGATCATCATACCTACAATCGATCATCATGCCTGCAATCGATCAACATACCTATAGTAGATCATCATACCTGTAGCTGATCATCATGCTTGCAGTCAATCGGTATACCTATAGTCGATCATCATACCTGTAGTCAATCGACATACATGTAACCGATCATTATGCCTATAATTGATTGTCATACCTACAACCGATAGACATTCCTCCGGCTGATTATCATACCTGCAGCCAATCATCATGCCTATGATAGTGTTGGAATCGATTCTTGCATCCATAGGATTAAATTGTCACATTGTAAAAATCCATTTGAAACCAATGAGCTATTACATGCTCTGGTCAACCTACCTCTTCATTCTATTAAACATGGCTATTGCTAAAGAAAAACTGCATAATAGGTAAGGAAACCCCAATGGTAATTCTATGATAAAACGTTAATTACACACTCCATATTAATGTAAAACTATACATATTAAAATGACCAAGCAATAAAATAACCATTCATTATGCCTTATGTAGACTAGTACCTAGATTCATTGGGTTGTTATAGCAATTTTAACAATATTTCTTATATGAATAGAGAAAATGGGGAAAAAGAAATTGACAATCATAGATTTATTTGAATATCATAATAAAATTAAGATTTAACAAATGAAAGAAACATATGTAATGCATTCAAATAATGTAATCCATTATACAGTGACACGTAGAGCTGAGACAAATATTTGACTGAAATGAAACTCAGAATTGTATTTATTTCATAAAATGTTACATGCAAAGTGGGCAAGATGCCTTTTAAATCTATTTTTCTCAAAGAGATACATCAATACAATGAAGAGGACTCTATTCAAATAATGTAACAGGTCTCTCCTTCTCTCCTTGTTCCAATATGGTAATAGTAGAGTCTCTGAATCCTAGGTTCAATAGGACAAGAAATAATCTCAGCTTCTTGAGCACTTTTTTATCAAAAATCCTACACGTCAAAGGGAAGAAAAAAAATGAGAAAGAAAAATAGACACATAATGGGATACAACAACACAACTAATAAGGCACTCAAGTATACCTCTTAGAAAAAATTCTATTCTCTAATTTCTTGATGTAGAACTTGACCATAGCCACTTCCTTTTATAGTTGTTGGTTCTTGATTCTATTATTTCTGGTTCATCTTTGACCTTAGACTTGTCAGCATCTGATTGAAGTTCAAAACTGGTACAATTGGTTTCCACTACTCTTGTTTTTTTGGTTGTACTCTCTTCTTTGGATTTTTCAACAACAATTAAATCTAACCAGTGATGGAGGGGTTAGGAGAACCTTTTTATTTTTCTACTACTTCTTCATGTATCGTTTCTCTGTCAACTATTGCTTGGACTTTTTTTGTTGGCTCAGACTTCTGTTGTGATGAACTTGCTTCCAGCTATTGATCATGAGTTTTAAGTCCTTTCCATTTTTGAGATTTTTTTACCTTTTTTATTTGCTCAGTTATTAATCTCCATACTTCTCTATCAAATGTTGTTGCAATCCTCATCATATTAATCTCTTGCAAAATTCTATTTTTCTATGTGGTAACAGTGAGCCTTTTTATTTTATATTGAAAGAGTAACATTTCCACAATATTCACCATAAGAGTAGTTTGTCAAATCATTTTGGCCTCATCACCTGATTCACATTCAATGTTTTCAATGGTAAACTTGAATACTTCTTCTATATCAGAGGCCTCTAAGCATTGATCTAAGGAGAGACCAATATCTGCCAGTATTTCTATTGCGTCTTTGATCAAATTATCCATTTCATTTATAACATCTATCCACTTCTTTCAGTTTGCTCCAAATAGAGATGCTTCGAAAAACTCAAAACTGAGCTGAATTTTGTGGCCATCATCTATTATTATCTTTTGTCCTTGCAGTTCTTCAAAATTGTCTCCTATAAAATCTAGGGTAGGGTGGATGACTTCAAAATATTCTTCTTTTTCTTGTAATAATATCATAATTTCTTGAGCAGTTAATCGGATCACCCTCATCTATATAAACACCTTAGAAAACCCACTGGCATGAGCCTTTATTTTTATTAACATGTCTTTCTTCATTGTATTCAAATAATAGACATAATCTTGAATATTCACCACTAAAGGGGTTGTGCACTTTAAGTATCTCTTTTGGCCAATTTCAGCACTGGTGGGTTCTCCATTATCTCCTACTTCATTAGCATACACAACATTTTTTCTTTCTTGTCCTCTATCGCTTTTTGAAGCCCCATCTCTTTGTATCTATGGAAATCTCTTTGACTAGAAATTTTTTTCAGCTTATCTCTTTTTCATGGATGACATTTCATTTGAGAATGTCTTCGTTGTATCAACTATGGTTGTCAACTGGTTATCTGGGGAAGTTGATGCGAGGGGTGGAACAGGTAGTGCAAGAGGTACAAGAGGTGTGGCTATAATGGGGATAGCCCACATTGATGGGAGTGTAGGGATATTAGGACTTGAGGCTTGGGAAAGCTCTGGTGCAATTGGAAATAGGGTCTTTGAGGGATATTTCTTAGTGGTGATGAGATCATCTTCTCTTTTGGCTGCTTCTAAATAGATAGCAGGGAAAGTGTTTACATGAGATTGCCTTATAATTATGCTGAGATATGAATCAAAATCCCTTAGATAGTAGCATATCACTTGGTATTCGGTGGGCTTTAGACCCTGGGGCACTTGTCTCGAGTTTGTGTGAATCTAATGTTGAAATCCTAGATTTCCTCTTATGGATGCCTCTCTATGACAGTGAATTGATTTAGTAATGTGAATGGATCTGCATGTATATTGAATTCATCGACCAAACGACCTGTAAGTGTTGCCCAAGAAGTAATGGATCCATTAGGAAGTGCTCTATACCAATAGAGCATCTTCTCTTTCAAAGATATGACCAGCAATCTAACCATTACATATTCTTGGGTAATACTATAAATGACTACTAACGATGAAACATCCAGATAATGTTCCTCTGCTGTCTTGCCTGTCCCATCAAAAGTTGGCAATGCCTTTAGTGTAGCCTAGGGAGTTTGATTCTGAGCTCCTAAGTTCAAAGGACCAGTTTGGTTTCATACAAGATGGGTTGGGATGGGAGGAGCATCCATGATTGCTAGTGTATTTATAGTTACTATAGGGCTATTTGCATATTTCCCTATAGTAGGTACTAGAGAACTGTCACTAGTACTAGGTGGATTAGATCATGTGGCTAGCACGGGATGTGCTTACAAGCTTTCAAGGTGTAACTAAAAGAACTCAATGGGTTCTTTAGAGTTTCTACTTTGGGATCTGGTTATCATATGAATTTATAACCATATTTTTTTAGACAAGGTTTTTATTTCAGTTTAAACCCTCTTGAATGGAGTCGCCAAGTTTTTTTTGCTTGAGAATTTTCATAAAATACTTTGAAGCAAAACACTAAAAAATTATAAAATACTATGGGATTTTTAGGTCCCACCGGGCATGCCAAAAAATGTTGGAAAAAAATATGCCTTCGGTTAATAGTGTTGCACCTTAGACTTTGCCAACATTGAATAGACAGATCTAACTTGGGACTATCCGTTTAATCTCCAGAGAACTGGTCCCTTTGGGTTTTTAGAGAAAAGGGGAACACGAAAGAAGGGAAATATAGTCGAAGCTAGAAATTTTCTCACGGTACATATTAGACAACAACTAGAAATAATTGCACATATCATTGTCTACAAGCTTCCTTTATACCCTCACATAGAAATCATGAATTCCTAAGTATGATTTAGATATTCATCTAACACATGTAAGCATTCCTTAATATTTAACTCCAGGAACAAGATTCATAAATGCACAGTTCAGATTTTAGAATAGATAAAATATAAACTTAAAATGAATAGAAGTCAAAAAACTAGATACATACACTTGCACATAGAAAATCAGAAGCCAAAAGGAGGAGTATCTTTATTACTTGTATTCCAACAAAATGTACATACAATATGTAAATGTCCAAGAGCTGACACCTTTTTTTGTGGGTTGCTCACCCATATATATACCCTAAAAAGAACATCTTTCTACTGTGTACATTTTGATTACCTAATCAATTACAAGCAATTTGTCTACAGTTTCTAAAAATCTACAAAATATCCTCTACAAATTAGATTTTAGATGAGCTTGTCATATTACAATTATCTAGCAAGCCTACCACATTATAATCATCTAGCCTTTCCTAGGAATAAAAAATTTGGTGTCAGTGCATGTCTTAGTTGCCAAAAATACCTTTTATGCCATTACAACTGGCATGTCACGAAATTGTGACATTCTACCTTTGCGAAGCTTCTTTTTCTTTCTCCTAGCAAAAATAGAACATGTCACGAAATCATGATATTTTTGTCCCTTTTACTTTGTCTCCTGTTTTAGGTTGCGAAAACATGACATGTCATGAAATCATGATACCTCTCTTCAGCTCTATTCTTTATCTTTGACCGCAAAACTAAGACATATCGTAAAATCATGATGTTTCTGCTTCTTTGGTTCACCTTACCGCTTTCGGCTATAAAAACATGACATGTCGCGAAATCATGATATTCTTCATCTCTTTAGTCCCTTTGGATTTTCTTCTAGTGAAAATAAAACATGTCATGAAATTTTGACATTCTTCTTGACTTGGGATCCTTCATTGGCGGCAAAAATGTGTAACATCGCGAAATCATGACTTTTTCCTCTGTTTGGCCTCCTTGGTATTTTTCGTTGTGAAAACATGACATGTCACGATTTCATGACACCTTCTTTCCTTAGTGTATTTTTCTTTCTTATTTCTCCTTCAAAAGTAGGCCGCTTCGGTCTTCTTCAAAAAGTGCTTCAACCATTTTTTGGGTTAGTCGTATTTTGACTAATAGGTCTCAACAATCTTGACATCATGAGTCTTAGGTGAAGGCACCTTAGATAAAGTTGCTTGCTTCTTGAAGTACTTATTGTTTGGAACATGTTGTCGTTATTAGAAAATAACTTATTGTAGTAAACTAAGTAAAGAGACTTAATTTAAGAAAATGAGTTTATTTATAAATTTGAGTAAGGCTGCTTAATTTAGTATTAAAATAAAAGAAGCTCTGTATTATTTTAATTGAGTAAATGTTATTTGATTATAATAAAATGAAAGAAGCTTTGTATTATTTTAATTGAGTAAATGTTATTCGATTATAATAAAGAAAAGAATCTTTGTATTATTTTAATTGAGTAAATATTATTTGACTATAATAAAAGGAAATAATATTTGTATTATTTTAATTGAGTAAATGCTATTTGATTATAATAAAAGAAAAGAAGCTTTGTATTATTTAAATTGAGTAATATGTTATTTGATTTGAATAAGAAGAAAAGAAGAGATTTTCTTTTGTAAATTAAGGGTATGGAACTTTAATTTATAAAATGAAGGAAAAGGTTTATTTATGGATTAAAGTGAGTGAGTTTGATTTATTAAATAAATAGAAATGGTTATTTCATAGATTGAAGGTATGGGACTTTAATTTATGAAGTAAAAGAGAATGGTATATTTTATTAATCAAGTAATGAGTCTTAATTTATGGAAGTAGTTGAACCTAGTTGTTTGATGATTAAAGGTATGGGAATTTAACTTGTCAAATAAAGGTTAGATGAATTGATTTAAATAAAACCCATAATCTAGTTGTAATTGTTGAAAGAATATCTATGGTCAATGAGAGGTGAAAATAAAAATAGTAATTTTTATGATATCAACTATGTAGTAGATGGTTGGATACTTTGGTTCCAATTGTATAGTTGCAATTTGGCAATGAAATAAGTAAATGCATTCAGAGGTATGTCTATCATGGAACCATGAGTACCCTTATCCCCTAATATCCTCAAATGATTGATGGAAAACTGAGGAGGACCATGGAGGCAATTGGAACCAATGTGTTAGTTTGATTCTACCTTTAAATATTTACTTATGCTTAAATAGATATGAATTGTGGGGATATTTCCCTGATGAAATTGATGTAATGTATTATTCTTTAAGAGTATGGAGGATTTACCATAATTTCTTAATTGTTGGAAGATGTATCTTTAAATTACCGTATTGGATTATCTATGTTTTGTATTTAAACTCTTTTCAATTAATGTTTATCTTCTTTAAATGTTGCTTCCTTTTTAGTATCCTTTGTATGTTTTATGAATTATGTTTTTTGTTAGATTTAGTATCTAGAACTATCCTTGTTTTTTGATGCTAATCATCAGAAACTTAGGTAATGAGTTTTAGGTAAATGTAGAGGATGACCTAAGGGAATTGAGACCCCATTAGGGTGAACATAAGTGACCTAAGGGATTAAGACCCCTTAGGGATAATGATAACTAAGTTTGAGAAAATACTACATCTGAGTTAAAATAGCTTGTCATGGAGACAAGATGGATAGCTTAACTTACAATACGCATAACATACCTACATAGATTGACTTGTGTATGGTATGGTGATGGGCGTATACCTTCGATTAAGTGATAAGTTTAGCTACATCAAGAGTGATGAGAGGAATAAACTTATTTGTGGTAACACATAATATGCATATATAGATGGACTTGTATCTCTTCGGGAAACTTAGGGGATTTAAACAATAGATCAATTAGAAGTCGGTTAGGGGTTTATGAATCCCTCTCCTTAATAAAAAAAAATATTTTCTTTTTTGTATTTTTTTGTAGCTAAATTTTGGGTCATTACATTTGGTATCAGAGATTTAGGTATGAGGGTATAGAGCTTCCTATGTTCTAAAGGGATTTGGATGTCTCCAATGAAGGCTTGCTTAAAATATGAGCTAAATTTGGGATGATATAGAATGCCCTACTTGTTGGAATTTAATGGGAATTAACCACAAGGGTGAATGAATGTTATGATACCTTAGTATGGGATTTGGTATTAATGTTACATAATAAACTTGGAATATCATCCTAATTATATTAATGACACTTTTAGCAAGAGAACTCTGTATTGTGACTTAAATTAGAGGTACCATCCAAGTGAAGTTGTAACCTAATATTTTTCTTGGTTGTAACTAGGTTAAAATGCCACCTAAGGTTAGAAAAGATAGGCCTAAACCTAGACAAACTCAACAAAATAATGTTAAATAAGGGATCCAACATGGAGATTCAAAAAATTCTAATAGAGAGGTAGAATACCTCACTAATATGGTTGCTTCCATGTAGGATCATATGAGACAAATGTTAGAAACTATTGCAAATCATAACTTGCAAGCTAGAGACTTAGAGATTAACCAAGATGATGGGCTAACTACAAAGCAGTTGCAAGCTAGAGCCCTTATAAAAGGAAATAACTAAGGATCTAAAAATATATTTGTATCTCCAAGTTTGATGGAGAAGGTGAAGGGGATGCAGTTGAAGCCTAACTGAGAGAATTAGAAGTTTATTTTATGGTAAAAGGCTATTCTCAAATAACTCAAACAATTTGGGCCATGATCAACCTAGAAGGGGCTGCTTTATATTGGTTGGGAACCTATTACGATAAGAATAAGGTTGAACCTATTGATATTAAATGGGAATATTTTGTTAAAATCTTCAAAAAGAGGTTTCTCATAAAAAACTTCTATGCCTTAAAGTTTGAACAATTTTCCAACCTTCAAAAAGGAACTAAAATAATGGAGATATACTATAAGAATTTGGTTTGATTACTTAAGTATGTACCTACTTATGATGAGAAGATGAGGGTTTGCATGTTTATTCATGGGTTAGAATCTAAAGTGAAGCATGATATAAACATGTGCGAGCCTAAATCACTGCAAAAGGTGTATGACATGGTAAATAAAGTGGAATCTCACTTGCAATTCAGCTATGATTCCCTATATGAACAAGATCAATAGGAGCTGAAGAAGAGGAATAGTTAAGAATTATTGAAATGGGAAGAGGAAGAGGAAGAGGATCGAAATACCAAGAACCCTCAAATTTTTGAAAAGAGAAATAATGAGAAACAAGGAAATTTCAAGAAACAATTCCAATAGAAAATCAATAATAATCCCAACAATGCAAAGCCTCACCCTCAAAAATCATAAACTTCAACCCCATTAAGTAAAATAGGGGAATAAAAACAAAAGAGGAAGTAAGGACCCAAGGATGGGTGTTACCATTATAGAAGCCTGCATTATGCTAATCAGTGTCCATACAAAATAGGGCCGAGTTCATCCAACACCAAGGGAAAGGAACCTTAGCATCGAATCTATGCTGCAACTGGAAAACAAAAATTAGAGGGGTAAGATACCCCATTGCTTGTAAAAGGTAATATTTTTAATAAGAAAGTGAATATTCTAATAGACAGTGGGACCATTGATATTTTTATTTCTTATAGTTTAGCAAGGAATATGTTAGAAAGACCAAGATATTTAGCCCATGGATGGAAGGTAGAGTATGGTTCTGGGTAAACCTACTCAGTAAAAAAGGTAGAAATTACTTTAGCTAGTGGTACTACCAAAGTTTGTTTGTATGTAGATCCACTTCATGCCTTCGATGTGATCCTAGGGATGGATTGGTTTTAGGCCCATAAAGCCTTGATCAATTTCCAGGATAGATGGATTGAGTATTCAGATAAAGGTAAGAAAAGAATGAGAAATCATAATGAGCACGGGGCATTCAAACCATAGATGTTATTGGCTATGCAATTGAAGAAATCCCTAAAGAAAGGAGAGATAGTGTATGTTGTGAAACTCAATGAAGTAGAAGATGATCATAAGAGATAAGTGCTAGGGAAGCACCTAATTTTACTAGTTTTTAAGGATGCATTTCTAGAGGATTTACCTATAATCTCTCTTGTACGAAAATTTGATTTCATAATTGATCTTATGCTAGGAGTAGAATCTACTCATAGATCTCCATATAGGATGAATCCTATCGAGATGCAGGAACTAAAGGTATCCTAGAGGAGATGATTTTTAAAATATGGTAGCATAGAAGCAGCGTCATATGGCATGCAAAACGTGAATGAGCTTCTCAAATAAAAGCAATAATGATGGTGTGCGATTTGGATGATGAGGAGGATGCCCTCAGTGGTGACATTGATATGGCATTGATCCACTTGGTAGGCAGAGACAACGTGGTGCCACTCATGTCTGTCATGTTCATCAGAGAAAAGAAAACATAGGAAGTGTAGTGATTTATTATTTGGAGCATGATCCAAATTATCAGTGGTATTTTTGTAGATTCTATTTTTGTACAGATGTGTGCATGGATTGGTCAACCATATGAGCAGTGGGAGTTTTATCGTATCACTCTATTGGACATGGTTTTTTATCCGATGGGTGAATTCTGCAGTTTAACAATGGAGACGACGCAACTTGCATTGAAAATGGAGTTTTATTTGATGCTATTAACATTGGTATCCACCCAAAATGGGTTCCATCCTATTATAGCCATTAATAGGAGCACCAAATATAATTTTATGTTTCAAAAAGAAAAAAAACCCACCTTCTTTAATAAAAGTATTTTTTAATACTTTAACATATATATATGAACCATGCTTTATGAGAGGGGCAATATTATTATATTTGCTTTTATTTAAGCATTAATGGCCCATAGATTTATTCTTTTGTTGTAAAATGCTGAAAGGGAAAATATAAATCTTCCACTATATTTTTTTTTCCTGGAAGATTCCAAGGAAAAAAAAAAGTTAAAAAAAAAACTATTTTTTATTCCAATTTTTGGAATATTCCTTTGCAATGGAAAAATAAGTTTTTTTTCCTGCATATGAAGGTCACATTGAAACCCTATTTAGGGGTATTCATATTCATAAGAAAGGTTTTTTCAAGACGAACATATTGGCGATGTCCATTTTCTATTATGAGGCAGTTAAACTTATGTTTTCTTACCTCAAATATATTGTATCATGGAGTGCATTCTCGATTGAACTTGACACTCCCATACATTTGTTAGAGTGATCCTAGTATCTAGTCATCTCCTCTATATCACCTAGTGGTTGTAGTGGCTAGTTACCCATGCATTTTGGTAGGATGAGGAGGTCACCATAAGGACACATTCGAGAGCTACATTGGTGCCCTTTATTCCCTTGAAGTAAGCTATTTTTCCACTCTTTTTGGACCTTGTTATCAGCCCATTGTGTTCATATAGGTGGAAACCACTACTTATGCTTGTGGAGTCAATTTGGACATCCCTTGTGATTCTTGTGGTTCTTTCCACACTATCTTCACAATATTTTTTTGTGAGACACTTTGGTTTCAGGGGGTTTTTTCTTTAGTGATATTTTTTCATGGATCAAAGCCTTGATCTGTGTCACAGGCACCATTCTGGAAGTATGGTTTCATTCTTTCAGCAATGAATCTCTATTTTTTTGAGACTTCTTATAGATCCTTTGTAGTGATTTAGTATTTGGAGCTTGATTGACATTGTGAGTGGTATTTGTGTAGGTTCTATTTTTGTGTAGATGCGTGTATGGATTGGTCAACCATAGGAGCAGTGGGAGTTTGATCGTATCACTCTATTGGATGTGGTTTTTAATCCAATGGGTGAATTCTACGGTTTAACAATGGAGATGATGTAGCCTGCATTGACAATGGAGTTTTATTTGATGCTATTGATGTTGGTATTCACCCAAAATGGGTTCCATCCTATTATGGCCATTAATAGGAGCACCAAAAATAATTTTCTGTTTCAAAAATAAAAAAACCCACCTTCTTTAATAAAAGTATTTTTTAATACTTTTATATATATATGAACCATGCCTTATGGGAGGGGTAAATTTATTATATTTGCTTTTATTTAAGCATTAATGGCCCATAGCTCTATTATTTTATTGTAAAAGGTTGAAAGGGAAAATATAAAGGTTCCACTATATTTTTTTTTTGGAAGATTCCAAGGAAAAAAAAAGTTAAAAAAAAAAACTATTTTTTATTCCAATTTTTGGAATATTCCTTTGCAACAAAAAAATAAGTTTTTTTTCTTGCATATGAAGGTCACATTGAAACCCTATATAGGGGTATTTAAAGTCATCAGAAAGGTTTTTTCGAGATGGACATATTGGTGGTGTCCTTTTTCTATTGTGAGGTAGTTAAACTTATATTTTCTTACCTCAAATATATTGTATCATGGAGTGCATTCTCGGTTGAACCCGACACTCCCAGAAATTTGTTAGAGTGATCCTAGTATCTAGTCATCTCCTCTATATCACCTAGTGGTTGTAGTGGCTGGTTACCCATGCATTTTGGTAGGATGAGGAGGTCACCATAAGGACACGTTTGAGAGCTACATTGGTGCCCTTTATTCCCTTGAAGTAAGCTATTTGTCCACTCTTTTTGGACCTTGTTATTAGCCCATTGTGTTCATATAGGTGGAAACCACTATGCTTGTGGAGTCAATTTGGACATCCCTTGCGATTCATGTGGTTCTTTCCACACTATCTTCATAATATTTTTTGTGAGACACTTTGGTTTTAGGGAGTTTTTTGTTTAGTGATATTTTTTCATTGCTCAAAGCCTTGATCTATGTCACAGGCACCATTCTGGGAGTATGGTTTCATTATTTCGATGATGAGTCTCTATTTTTTTGAGACTTCTTATGGATCCTTTGTAGGATTCTTGATGGAATTTGTCCTTAAGGGGGGTTGAGAATATTCCTTCATCCTCCATGCACATCTTCCTCCTTCCTCTTCTTCTTTCTATTTATGGCAGGTGGTTTTCTCCCTTGTGGTTTTCATCATCTCTCCAATAAGTTGTTTTATGAATATATTGTACATGAGTACCTTATCAGACCTTATTTTTGGGACTCATACTTGTGGATATGCCACTTTTTTTTTAGTTTTGTTATTTTTTCACTACCTCCTAGTATCACTTAAGGAGGGGTGTTAGTATATCCTAGTACCACTTAAGGGGGGTGTTAGAATAATAAATTATATCCTAAGTTGTTACTAGGATAATTTATGTGGCTAAGATTAGCTTAGTTAGTTATGATCCAATGGATCAGATTGTATGCCTTTACTATTTAAGCAAGGCTTCTTTCATTCAATAATATCAAGTATTCTATTTTCTAACACTAACCCTATATTGCTTTGGATTTGAGACTCACCAAGTCTCAATATTTGAAGCTTGTATTTCCAAGTTTGTTTAGTCATCTTCTTATCCAAGTTTTGAAGGATTTTAACCTATTTTGGTGGCTTCACTTGGCCACTATGTGTTACAAATTTTTGTGCACTAATAGTGTCTTTAGACATTGACAATTTTTTTATTTTGTGCCCTTCTAAGAATACAAACAATAATATTTTTTTGAGATTAATAAAAAAGTGGAAATGAATCTAATAATAATTTTTTTAATTCACTAACAATTTCACCTTATCACTTCAATCAATTTTCAAATTAATGCATTCAATCAATTTACTACAACTAATCAAGAATAATCTGAAATGAATCTTCAAGAGTTATTCTTTAATTTCACTACAATTAATATTGTAGGACTTAGTCTTCTTTTTCCTTTTCCAAAGTAGATGATAGGTAGTTGATAAATCTAATCAAATCTTAATCAATGTGCAAATAAATCTTAAAAGAAACTTTTCTCTTTTTGCATTTTTAAATACTGTAATCCAAATTCTAGCTCACTCTATCTGGGATTGACTAGCGCTATTGCTTTAGCCAGTTGATCCGCACACTTGCTAAATTAGTTGTGGGTGTTTTTGCTTTGACCAGTTGTCCCACACACTTGTTAAACCAGTTGTGGGTATTGTTGCTTTGGCAAGTTCTCCATGCTAGTTGTTGAATTTGAAATAACCTCTTGTTTTATCACACGCTCACTATAGTGCCAGTTTTTTGCTATTGACGAACCACCCACCTCGGTCTTGTTGGATGTGGAGTTGCCACTATCCTAAGGAGGGGTCTCAACAATCTTGATGTCATGAGTCTTAGGTAAAGGCACCTTAGATAAAGTCTCTTGCTTCTTGAAGTCCTTATTGTTTGGTCCATGTTGTGGTTATTAGAAAATAACTTATCGTAGTAAACTAAGTAAAGAGACTTAGTTTAAGAAAATGATTTTATTTATAAATTTGAGTAAGGATGCTTGATTTAGTAATAAAATAAAAGAAGCTTTTTATTATTTTAATTGAGTAAATTTTATTTTATTATAATAAAAGGAAAAAGCTTTGTATTATTTTAATTGATTAAATGTTATTCGATTATAATAAAGAAAATAAGCTTTGTATTATTTTAATTGAGTAAATATTATTTGATTATAATAAAAGAAAATAAGCTTTGTATTATTTTAATTGAGTAAATGTTATTTGATTATAATAAAATAAAATAAGCTTTGTATTATTTAAATTGAGTAATATGTTATTTGATTTGAATAAGAAGAAAAGAAGAGAGTTTGTTTTGTAAATTAAGGGTATGGAACTTTAATTTATAAAATGAAGGAAAAGGTTTATTTATGGATTAAAGTGAGTGAGTTTGATTTATTAAATAAATAGAAATGGTTATTTCATAGATTGAAGGTATGGGACTTTAATTTATGAAGTAAAAGAAGATGGTCTATTTTATGAATTAAGTAATGAGGCTTAATTTATGGAAGTAGATGAACCTAGTTGTTTGATGATTAAAGGTATGGGAATTTAACTTGTCAAATAAAGGTTAGATGAATTGATTTAAATAAAACCCATAATCTAGTTGTAATTGTTGAAAGAATATCTATGGTCAATGAGAGGTGAAAATAAAAATAGTAATTTTTATGATATCAACTATGTAGTAGATGGTTGGATACTTTGGTTCCAATTGTATAGTTACAATTTGGCAATGAAATAAGTAAATGCATTTAGAGGTATGTCTATCATGGAACCATGAGTACACTGATCCCCTACTATCCTCAAATCATTGATGGAAATCTGAGGAGGACCATGGAGGCAATTGGAACCAATGTGTTATCTTGATTCTACCTTTAAATATTTACTTATGCTTAACTAGATATGAATTGTGGGGATATTTCCCTAATGAATTAAGAGTATGGAGGATTTACCATAATTTCTTAATTGTTGGAAGATGTATCTTTAAATTACCGTATTGGATTATATATGTTTGTATTTAAAATCTTTTCAATTAATGTTTATATTCTTTAAATGTTGCTTCCTTTTTAGTATCCGTTGTATATTTTGTGAATTATGTTTTTTGTTAGATTTAGTAGCTAGAACTATCCATGTTTTTTGGTGCTAATCATCAAAAAATTAAGTAATGAATTTTAGATAAACGTAGAGGATGACCTAAGGGAATTTAGACCCCCTTAGGGTGAACATAAGTGACCTAAGGGATTAAGACCCCTTAGGGATAATTATAACTAAGTTTGAGAAAAGACTACATCTGAGTTAAGATAGCTTATCATGGAGACAAGATGGATAGCTTAACTTACAATACGCATAGCATACCTACATAGATTGACTTGTGTATGGTATGGTGATGGGCATATACCTTCAATTAAGTGATAAGTTTAGCTACATCAAGAGTGATGAGAGGGATAAACTTATTTGCGGTAACACATAATATGCCTACATAGATGGACTTGTAGCTCTTCGAGAAACTTAGGGGCTTTAAACAATAGATCAATTAGAAGTCACTTAGGGATTTATCAATCCCTCTCCTTAGTAAAAAAAAATATATAATTTTTGTGTTTTTGTAGCTAAATTTTAGGTTATTACATTTGGTATCAGATATTTAGGGATAAGGGTATAGATATTCCTATGTTCTACAGGGATTTGGATGTCTGCAATGAAGGCTTGCTTAAAATATGAGCTAAATTTGGGATGATCTAGAATTCCCTACTTGTTGGAATCTAATGGGAATTAACCACAAGGGTGAATGAATGTTATGATACCTTAGTATGGGATTTTGTATTAATGTTACATCATAACCTTGGAATATCATCCTAATTATATTAATGACACTTTTAGCAATAGAACTCTATATTGTGACTTAAATTAGAGGTACCATCCAAGTGAAGTTGTAACCTAATATTTTTCTTGGTTGTAACTAGGTTAAAATGCCACCTAAGGTTAGAAAATAGAGGCCTAAACCTAGATAAACTCAAAAAAATAATTTCAAATAAGGGATCCAAGATGGAGATTTAAAAAATTCTAATAGAGAGGTAGAAGACCTCACTACTACGGTTGTTTCCATGTAGGATCAGATGAGGCAAATATTAGAAACTATTGAAATCATAACTTGCAAGCCAAAGACTTAGAGATTAACCAAGATGATGGGCTAACTACAGAGCAGTTGCAAGCTAGATCCCTTATAGAAAAGGAATAGCTAGGGATCTAAAAAAATATTTGTATCTCCAAGTTTGATGGAGAAGGTGAAGGGGATGCAGTTGAAGCCTAAATAAGAGAATTAGAAGTTTATTTTATGGTAAAAGGCTATTCTCAAAGAACTTGAACAATTTTGTCCATGATCAACTTAGAAGGGGCTGCTTTAGATTGGTGGGGAACCTATTATGAGAAGAATAAGTTTCAACCTATTGATATTAAATGGGAATATTTTGTTAAAATATTTAAAAAGAGATTTCTAATAAAACACTTCTATGCCTTAAAGTTTGAACAATTTTCTAGCCTTCAGCAAGGAACTAAAATAGTGGAGACATACTATAAGAATTTGGTTCTATTACTTAAGTATGTACTACTTATGATGAGAAGATGAGAGTTAACAAGTTTATTCATGGGTTAGAATCTAAAGTGAAGCATGATGTAAACATGTGCGAGCCTAAATCACTACAAAAGGTGTATGACATGGTAAATAAAGTGGAATCTCACTTGCAATTCAGTTATGCGACCCTATCTAAGCAAGATCAGTAGGAGCTGAGGAAGAGGAATAGTCAAGAATTATTGAAATGGGAAGAGAAAGAGGATCGAAAGACCAAGAACCCTCATAATTTTGAAAAGAGAAATAATGGGAAATAAAGAAAGTTCAAGAAACAATTCCAATAGAAAATCAATAATAATCCCAACAATGCAAAGCCTCACCCTCAAAAATCATAAACTTCAACCCCATTAAGTAAAATAGGGGAATAAAAACAAAAAAAAGAAGTAAGGACCCAAGGATGGGTGTTACCATTATAGAAGCCCACATTATGCTAATCAGTGTCCATACAAAATAGGGTTGAGTTCATCTAACACCAATGGAAAGGAACCTTAGCATCGAATCTATGCTGCAACTGGAAAACAAAAACTAGAGGGGTAAGATACCCCATTTCTTGTAAAAGGTAATATTTTTAATAAGAAAGAGAATATTCTAATAGATAGTGGGACCATTGATATTTATTTCTTCTAGTTTAGCAAGGAATATGTTAGAAAGACCAAGATATTTGGCCCATGGATGGAAGATAGAGTATGGTTCTGGGTGAACCTACTCAGTAAAAAATGGTAGAAATTACTTTAGCTAGTGGTACTACCAAAGGTTGTTTGTATGTAGATCCATTTCATGCCTTCGATGTGATCCTAGGGATGGATTGGTTATAGGCCCATAAAGCCTTGATCAATTTCTAAGATAGATGGATTGAGTATTCAGAGAAAGGTAAGGAAAGAATGAGAATTCTTAGCGAGTAGGGGGTATTCAAACCATATATGTTATTAGCTATGCAATTGAAGAAAACCATCATGAAAGGAGGGATAGTGTATGTTGTAAAACTCAATGAAGTTGAAGATGATCATAAGAGAGAAATGCTATGGAAGCAACTAATTTTACTAGATTTTAAGGATGCATTTCTAGAGGATTTACCTAGAATCCCTCTTGTACGAGAATTTGGTTTCATAATTAGTATTATGCCATGAGTAGAATCTATTCATAGATCTCCATATAGGATGAATCCTATCAAGATGCAGGAACTAAAGGTATCCCAGAGGAGATGATTTTTAAAATATGGTAGCATAGAAGTTGCGTTATTTGGCGTGCAAAGCATGAATGAGCTTCTCAAATAAAAGTGATAATGGTGGTGTGTGATTTGTACTAGTATGAGGACACCCTCGATGGTGACATCGATATGGCGTTGATCCACCTGGTAGGCAGAGACAACATGGTGCCACCCATGCCTATCGTGTTCGTTAGAGAAAAGAAACCATGGGAAGTGTAGTAATTTAGTATTTGGAGTTTGATTGACATTGTGAGTGGTATTTGTGTAGGTTTTTTTTTTTGTGTACATGCATGTATGGATTGGTCAACCATAGGAGCAGTGGGAGTTTGATAGTATCACTCTATTGGATGTGGTTTTTTATCCAACGGGTGAATTCTACGGTTTAACAATGGAGACGATGCAGCCTGCGTTGACAATGGAGTTTTATTTGATGCTATTGACGTTGGTATTCACCCAAAATGGGTTCCATCCTATTATGGCCATTAATAGGAGCACAAAAAATAAATTTATGTTTCAAAAATAAGAAAACCCACCTTCTTTAATAAAAGTATTTTTTAATACTTTTATATATATATGAACCATGCCTTATGGGAGGGGTAAATTTATTATATTTGCTTTTATTTAAGCATTAATGGCCCATAGCTCTATTATTTTATTGTAAAATGTTGAAAGGGGAAATATAAAGGTTCCACTACATTTTTTTTTTGGAAGATTCCAAGGAAAAAAAAAGTTAAAAAAAAACTATTTTTTATTCCAATTTTTGGAATATTCCTTTGCAACGAAAAAATAAGTTTTTTTTCCTGCATATGAAGGTCACATTGAAACCCTATATAGGGGTATTTAAAGTCATCAGAAAGGTTTTTTTGAGATGGACATATTGGCGGTGTCCATTTTCTATTGTGAGGCAGTTAAAATTATATTTTCTTGCCTCAAATATATTGGATCATGGAGTGCATTCTCAGTTGAACCCGACACTCCCAGACATTTTTTAGAGTGATCCTAGTATCTAGTCATCTCCTCTATATCACCTAGTTGTTGTAGTGGCTGGTTACCCATGCATTTTGGTAGGATGAGGAGGTCACCATAAGGACACGTTTGAGAGCTACATTGGTGCCCTTTATTCCCTTTAAGTAAGCTATTTGTCCACTCTTTTTGGACCTTGTTATTAGCCCATTGTGTTCATATAGGTGGAAACCACTATGCTTGTGGAGTCGATTTGGACATCCCTTGCGATTCATGTGGTTCTTTCCACACTATCTTCATAATATTTTTTGTGAGACACTTTGGTTTTAGGGAGTTTTTTGTTTAGTGATATTTTTTCATTGCTCAAAGCCTTGATCTATGTCACAGGCACCATTCTGGGAGTATGGTTTCATTATTTCGATGATGAGTCTATATTTTTTTGAGACTTCTTATGGATCCTTTGCAGGATTCTTGATGGAAGTTGTCCTTAAGGGGGGTTGAGAATATTCCTTCATCCTCCATGCACATCTTCCTCCTTCTTCTTCTTCTTTCTATTATGGCAGGTGGTTTTCTCCCTTGTGGTTTTTCATCATCTCTCCAATAAGTTTTTTTATGAATATATTGTACATGAGTACCTTATCAGACCTTATTTTTGGGACTCATACTTGTGGATATGCCACTTTTTTTTTAGTTTTGTTATTTTTTCACTACCTCCTAGTATCACTTAAGGGGGGGTGTTAGTATATCCTAGTACCACTTAAGGGGGGGTGTTAGAATAATAAATTATATCCTAAGTTGTTACTAGGATAATTTATGTGGCTAAGATTAGCTTAGTTAGTTATGATCCAATGGATCAGATTGTATGCCTTTACTATTTAAGCAAGGCTTATTTCATTCAATAATATCAAGTATTCTATTTTCTAACACTAACCCTATATTGATTTGGATTTGAGACTCACCAAGTCTCAATATTTGAAGCTTGTATTTCCAATTTTGTTTAGTCATCTTCTTATCCAAGTTTTGAAAGATTTTAACCTATTTTGGTGGCTTCACTTGGCCACTATGTGTTACGAATTTATGTGCACTAATAGCGTCTTTAGACACTGACAATGTTTTATTTTGTGCCCTTCTAAGAATACAAACAATAATATTTTTGAGAGTAATAGAATAGTGGAAATGAATCTAATAATCCTTTTTTTAATGCACTAACAATTTCACCTTATCACTTCAATCAACTCTCAAATTAATGCATTTAATCAATTTACTACAACTAATCAAGAATAATCTGAAATGAATCTTCAAGAGTTATTCTATAATTTCACTACAATTAATATTGTAGGACGTAGTCTTCTTTTTAATTTTCCAAAGTAGATGATAGGTATTTGATAAATCTAACAAAATCCTAATAAATGTGCAAATAAATCTTAAAAGGAAATTTTCTCTATTTACACTTTTGAAGACTGTAATCCAATTTTTCTTCATGCAACTTTAATCCAAATTAAGGTGCTTTAACAAATCTGGTAAGTAATCCAATTAATGAATCTACTTGCACCAAAAGTTTCTTACATTTTTGAAATCTTTTGTATCTCTTTTGTCGCTTCTATAGAGGATGTATATCTTGGTGTCTAATATCACGAAGTTGCTACTTTGAGTAGGATCTTGCAAATCTTTGTAGATTATCCTAAACAGCTCCTTCTTCACCAAAATATGGTATTGAACTTTCTCTTATGAGCCTAGGATTTGGTGGCTTATTATCCTCTTGTGGTCTCCTCATTCTGTTATAGATTTAGAGAAGTATTTGTCTCTAAAGTGGCACCTTATTGCTATGAGAGGTAATCTTCAAATCTCTAGGATTTGGTGGGATTCTTCTGTATTCAGGTCTTATTATCAAATTATGATTTCAAGAAAGATCTTATTTTCAATATTCTAAATGTATTAAGGTCTTCATAGAATTCTTCTTCTGATATTTGGCACTCCTTGCAAAATTCTTCTTCTTGGATTTGGCACTTCTTGCCAAATTATTCTTCTCTTGGGCTTGTTGTCATATGGTGACAATTATCCCAAGTCCTTCACTATTAGGGGCTTATCCTTGGTAGTGGATTTCTCCAATGATTTCTCCTTTGAGGATTTATTTAGTAAGGATATCCAAGACTTTTATTGGATGCTTGATGAGATCTTTGCAAGTTATTTGATCTTGCAGTTGTTGCTGGTCTTCCTTGAGATCTTTTTCTTCAACCTTCTGCTCCTAGAAGTGTTAGTGATGAGATATTCTTCTTGATCTCTTATTCTACTACTTTGGATTCAAGCAGAACTCTCCTAGTCCTTATTACATTCCAAGACTAGAAGTTCTTAAATGAGTTCTTCTCCTGATCTCTTCAATTTTGCTTCAGGTGCTGAATTGACTCTGAAGAAGATACTCTTCCTAACTTTCTTGTAGGAAATTTTCCAACTCACCGAATATTATTTCCCTACAACAAAGTATTAGTATTGAAATCTTAATATTCTTCTGAATCAGATACTTTCTTCTAGAGTCTTCTTCAATATTAAGGCTTCTGTGGCCTTTTCCAATATCTAGGCTTCTATGGCCTTTTTAGTATCAAGGCTTCTATGGCCTTTTCTAGTATCAAGGCTTCTGTGTCCTTTTCAGTATCAAGTATTTTGTGGTTTTTTCAGTATCAAGGCTTCTATGGCCTTTTCTAGTATCAAGTATTCTATGTACTTTTCAATATCAAGGCTTCTGTGGTCTTTTCTTCAAGGCTTCTATGGTATTTTATATTGGATCAAGGCTTCCATGGCCTTTTATTCTAGATCAAGGCTTCTATGTTATTTTATTCTACTATGAAGTTCTTCAATCTAGCAATGGATATCTTCAGTATCCTAACTTCACTATGATTCTTCTCCAAAAGTCTTCTTCTATAATATTTGTCTCTTACAAAACTAATATTTGCACTATCAAGGAACACCGACCTTCGGGCAATGAAGTTGAAGTCTCCTAACTTTATGTTATAGAAGGTATACCAATCATATGAGAATTAATATTCTACAAAAAAATAAAATTTGTGTAATAGTTAACAAATTCTAAATATCCTAAATGATCTTCACTAGATGATCTATCAATCTAGTGGATTGAATGTTGAGTCCTAGTCTTCATGAGTTTTTCCTATAACTATGTGGAAAGAATCTATTCAAATGTAATCTCAGTAACTCTAAAATTGAGATTTATTTTAGTTATCACTTGTGGCTCTCCCTAATTCTATCACCTAGACTCTTTTGAGAGTTTTTGATAGTGGCTAGTCCAACAACGTGTTAGGTTGACAAAAAAATCAGGCTCAATAATAATGGTGGTTTTCTTATTGATCTATTGAGGCTAGATCTACCATATCTCTAATACCATTGTTAGCTTTTGATGTATGCAATAAGAGATAACAATCACAAGATGCATAATAATATAAAATAAAGTAAATCTACGAGATGACTGAAATATGCTATAAACAGAAATGACATAAATGATACGATGTAGCTATGGAGGAAATAAACACTCCATTAATAAATCTACTAAACTACATTGCATCCATAACCAATATATGGTGATCTACACACCACTGTGCTACTACCTATGAATATTATCTAAGCTTCTCTATCTATCTATTTCTATCTATTACAATGAGGCCCTTCTTATATAGGAAGATAGGTTCCTTTGCCAACACTCTACCTAGTTGTGCAAGGGATAATTTACACATATACAACTTGCACATTGCAAGGGATAATATTTTCTATTTATTACATTGCATGAAGTAACTAGATAACTTTCCCGTAAAGTAATATAATGTCCTAAGTATATGCCTTGGAAGGTACATTTACATGACCCAAATGATGTAATATAATTTATGCTATTTTGGTTGTTTTTTGTTCAATATAACCCTTACTAGCCAGTACCACTTAACCAACATCAATGCTTGATGGCTTTGGGTATTTTATCTCTCTTGTTGAGTGATATCATTTCATGGGAGATGGCAAGTAATTGTTCACCTATTATGGGATTGAATAAGACCTTTGAGTATCCCTTGGTTTTATTTTTACCTTGTGAGCTAGTAGGGAGGGAGGTTACATTATTTCTATCCTATGACTAGTTACCCTACTGTCCCATGCTAGCTCACTCTATCTGGGATTGACTAGTGCTATTGCTTTAGCTAGTTGACCCACATGCTTGTTAAATCAATTGTAGGTGTTGTTGCTTTGACCAGTTGGCCCATACACTTGTTAAACCAGTTGTGGGTATTGTTGCTTTGGCAAGTTATCCATGCTAGTTGTTGACTTTGAAAGAACCTCTTGTTTTATCACATGCTCACTATAGTGCCAGTTGTTGGTTATTGACGAACCACCCACCTTGGTCTTGTTGGATGTGGAGTTGCCACTATCCTAAGGAGGGGTCTCAACAATCTTGACGTCATGAGTCTTAGGTGAAGGAACCTTAGATAAAGCCGCTTGCTTCTTGAATTCCTTATTGTTTGGTCCATGTTGTGGTTATTTGAAAAAAACTTATCGTAGTAAACTAAGTAAAGAGACTTAATTTAAGAAAATGAGTTTATTTATAAATTTGAGTAAGGATGCTTGATTTAGTAATAAAATAAAATAAACTCTATATTATTTTAATTGATTAAATGTTATTTGATTATAATAAAAGGAAAGAAGCTTTGTATTATTTTAATTGAGTAAATGTTATTCGATTATAATAAAGAAAAGAATATTTGTATTATTTTAATTGAGTAAATATTATTTGATTATAATAAAAGGAAATAAACTTTGTATTATTTTAATTGAGTAAATTCTATTTGATTATAATAAAAGAAAGAAGATTTTTATTATTTAAATTGGGTAATATGTTATTTGATTTGAATAAGAATAAAAGAAGAGAGTTTCTTTTTGTAAATTAAGGGTATGGAACTTTAATTTATAAAATGAAGGAAAAGGTTTATTTATGGATTAAAGTGAGTGAGTTTGATTTATTAAACAAATAGAAATTGTTATTTCGTAGATTGAAGGTATGGGAATTTAATTTATGAAGTAAAAGAGAATGGTCTATTTTATGAATCAAGTAATGAGGCTTAATTTATGGAAGTAGTTGAACCTAGTTGGTTGATGATTAAAGGACTTGTCAAATAAAGGTTAGATGAATTGATTTAAGTAAAACCCATAATCTAGTTGTAATTATTGAAATAATCTCTATGGTCAATGAGAGGTGAAAATAAAAATAGTAATTTTTATGATATCAACTATGTAGTAGATGGTTGGAAACTTTGGTTCCAATTGTATAGTTGCAATTTTGGCAATGAAATGAGTAAATGCATTTAGAGGTATGTCTATCATGGAACCATGAGTACCCTGATCCCCTACTATCCTCAAATCATTGATGGAAAGCTGAGGAGGACCATGGAGTCAGTTGGAACCAATGTGTTAGCTTGATTCTACCTCTAAAGATTTACTTATGCTTAAATAGATATGAATTGTGGGGATATTTCCTTGATTAAATTGATGTAATATTATTATTTAAGAGTATGGAGGATTTACCATAATTTATTAATTGTTGGAAAACGTATCTTTAAATTACAGTATTGGATTATATATGTTTGTATTTAAACTCTTTTCAATTAATGTTTATCTTCTTTAAATGTTGCTTCCTTTTTAGTATCCTTTGTATATTTTATGAATTATACTTTTTGTTAGATTTAGTAGCTAGAACTATCCATGTTTTTTGGTGCTAATCATCAAAAGTTAAGTAATGAGTTTTAGGTAAAATTAGAGGATGACCTAAGGGAATTGAGACCCCCTTAGGGTGAACATAAGTGACCTAAGGTATTAATACCCCTTAGGGAGAATTATAACTAAGTTTGAGAAAAGACTACGTCTAAGTTAAAATAGCTTGTCATGGAGACAATATGGATAGCTTAAATTGCATTACGCATAGCATACATACACAGATTGAATTGTGTATGGTATGGTGATGGGCGTATACCTTCAATTAAGTGATAAGTTTAGCTACATCAAGAGTGATGATAGGGATAAACTTATTTGCGATAAAACATAATATGCCTACACAGATGGACTTGTAGCTCTTTGGGAAACTTAGGTACTTTAAAAAATAGATCAATTAGAAGTCAGTTAGGGGTTTATAAATCACTCTCCTTAATAAAAAAAGAAAATCTTTTCTTTTTTGTGTTTTTTGTAGCTAAATTTTGGGTCATTACATTTGGTATCAGAGATTTAGGTATGAGGGTATAGAGATTCTTTGTAGCTAAATTTTGGGTCATTACATTTGGTATCAGAGATTTAGGTATGAGGGTATAGATATTCCTATGTTCTACAGGGATTTGGATGTCTCCAATGAAGGCTAGATTAAAATATGAGCTAAATTTGGGATGATCTAGAATGCCCTACTTGTTGGAATCTAATGGTAACTAACCACAAGGGTGAATGAATGTTATGATACCTTAGTATGGGATTTGGTATTAATGTTACATCATAAACTTGGAATATTATCCTAATTAGATTAATTACACTTTTAGCAAGAGAACTCTGTATTGTGGCTTAAATTAGAGGTACAATCCAAGTGAAGTTGTAACCTAATATTTTTCTTGGTTGTAACTAGGTTAAAATGCCACCTAAGGTTAGAAAATAGAGACCTAAACCTAGAAAAACTCAACAAAATAATGTCAAATAAGGGATCCAATATGGATATTCAAAAAATTCTAACAGAGAGGTCAAAGACCTTGCTACTACGGTTGTTTCGATGTAGGATAAGATGAGACAAATGTTAGAAACTATTGCAAATCATAACTTGCAAGATAGAGACTTAGAGATTAACCAAGATGATGGGCTAACTACAGAGCAGTTGCAAGATAGAGCCCTTATATAAAATGAAATATCTAGGGATCTAAAAAAATATTTGTATCTCCAAGTTTGATGGAGAAGGTGAAGGGGATGCAGTTGAAGCCAAATTGAGAGAATTAGAAGTTTATTTTCTAGCCTTAAATAAGGAACTAAAATAGTGGAGACATACTATAAGAAGTTGGTTCGATTACTTAAGTATGTACCTGCTTATGATGAGAATATGAGGGTTCACAAGTTTATTCATGGATTAGAATCTAAAGTGAAGCATGATGTAAAAATATGTGAGCCTAAATCACTACAATTCAGCTATGCTGCCTTATTTGAGCAAGATAAGCTATGCTACCCTATTTGAGCAAGATCAGTAGGATCTGAGAAAGAGGAATAGTCAAGAATTATTTAAATGGGAAGATGAAGAGGATTGAAAGACCAAGAACCCTCAAAATTTTGATAAGAGAAATAACGAGAAACAAGGAAAGTTCAAGAAACAATTCCAATAGAAAATAAATGATAATCCTAACAATGCAAAGACTCACCCTAAAAAATCGTAAACTTCAACCCCATTAAGTAAAATAGGGGAATAAAAACAAAAAAGGAAGTAAGGACACAAGGATAGGTGTTACCATTATAGAAGCCCGCATTATGGTAATTAGTGTCTATACAAAATAGGGTTGAGTTCATCCAACATCAAGGGAAATAAACCTTAGCATCGAATCTACGCCATAACTAGAAAATAAAAATTAGAGGGGTAAGATACCCCATTGCTTGTAAAAGGTAATATTTTTAATAAGAAAGTGAATATTCTAATAGACAGTGAGACCATTGATATTTTTATTTCTTCTAGTTTATCAAGGAATAAGTTAGAAAGACCAAGATATTTGGCCCATGGATGGAAGGTAGAGTATGGTTCTGGGTAAACCTACTCAGTAAAAAATGGCAAAAATTACTTTAGCTAGTGGTAATACCAAAGGTTGTTTGTATGTAGATCCACTTCATGCCTTCGATGTGATCCTAGGGGTGGATTGGTTATAGGCCCATAAAGCCTTGATCAATTTCCAAGATAGATGGATTTAGTATTCAAAGAAAGGTAAGTAAATAATGAGAATCATAGCGAGTAGGAGGCATTCAAACCATGGATTTTATTGGCTATGAAATTGAAGAAAACCCTCAAGAAATGAGGGATAGTGTATGTTGTAAAACTCAATGAAGTAGAAGATGATCATAAGAGAGAAGTGCTAAGGAAGCACCTGATTTTACTAGATTTTAAGTATGCATTTCTAGAGGATTTATCTAGAATCCCTCTTGTACGAGAATTTGATTTCATAATTGATATTATGCCAAGATTAGAATCTATTAAAATATCTTCATATAGGATGAATCCTATCGAGATGCAAGAACTAAAGGTATCCTATATGAGATGATTTTTAAAATATGGTAGCATAGAAGCAGCATCATTTGGCATGCAAAACATGAATGAGCTTCTCAAAGAAAAGCGATGATGGTGGTGTGTGATTTGGATGAGGAGGAGGACACCCTCGGTGGTGACATAGATATGGCATTGATCCACCTGGTATGTGGAGACAACGCGATGCCATCCATGCCTGTCATGTTCGTTAGAGAAAAGAAAACACAGAAAGTGTAGTGATTTAGTATTTTGAGCTTGATCGACATTGTGAGTGGTATTTGTGTAGGTTTTATTTCTATGCAGATGTGTGTATGGATTGGTAAACCATAGGAGCAGTGGAAGTTTGATCGTATCACTATATTTGACGTGGTTTTTTATCCAACAGGTGAATTTTGTGCTTTAACAATGGAGACGATGCAACCTGCATTGACAATGGAGTTTTATTTGATGCTATTGATGTTGGTATCCACCCAAAATGGGTTTCATCTTATTATGGCCATCAATAGGAGCACCAAAAATAATTTTATGTTTCAAAAAGAAAAAAAACCCACCTTATTTAATAAAAGTAATTTTTAATACTTATATATATATATATATATATATATATATATATATATATGAACCATGCTTTATGGTAAAAGTAATATTATTATATTTGCTTTTATTTAAGCATTAATGGCCCATATCTTTATTATTTTATTGTAAAAGGCTGAAAGTAAAAACATAAAGCTTCCACTATATATTTTTTATTCCGGAAGATTCCAAGGAAAAAAAAAAGTTAAAAAAAAACTATTTTTTATTCCAATTTTTGGAATATTCCTTTGCAACAAAAAAGGAAGTTTTTTTCTTGCATATGAAGGTCACATTGAAACCCTATATAGGGGTATTTAAAGTCATCAGAAAGGTTTTTTTGATATGGACATATTGGTGGTGTCCATTTTCTATTGTGATGCAGTTAAACTTTTATTTTCTTACCTCAAATATATTGTATCATGGAGTGCATTCTCGGTTGAACCCGACACTCCCAAATATTTGTTAGAGTGATCCTAGTATCTAGTCATCTCCTCTATATCACCTAGTGGTTGCAATGGTTGGTTACCCATGCATTTCGGTAGGATGAGGAGGTCACCATAAGGACACGTTCGAGAGCTACATTGGTGCCCTTTATTCCCTTGAAGTAAGCTATTTGTCCACTCTTTTTGGACCTTGTTATCATCCCATTGTGTTCATATAGGTGGAAACCACTACTTATGCTTGTGGAGTCGATTTGGACATCCCTTGCAATTCATGTGGTTCTTTCCACACTATATTCACAATATTTTTTTGTGAGACACTTTGGTTTTAGGGGGTTTTTTCTTTAGTGATATTTTTTCATGGCTCAAAGCCTTGATTTGTGTCACAAGCACCAGTCTAGGAGTATGGTTTCATTATTTCAGCAATGAGTCTCTATTTTTTTGAGACTTCTTATGGATCCTTTGCAGGATTCTTGATGGAAGTTGTCCTTAAAGGGGGTTGAGAATATTCCTTCATCCTCCACAAAAATCTTCCTCCTTCCTCTTCTTCTTTCTATTTTTGGCAAGTGGTTTTCTCCCTTGTGGTTTTTCATCATCTCTCCAACAAGTTTTTTATGGATATATTGTACATGAGTACCTTATCAGGACTTATTTTCGAGACTCATACTTGTGGATATGCCACTTTTTTTTTAGTTTTGTTGTTTTTCACTACCTCATAGTATCACTTAAGGGAGGGTGTTAGTATATCCTATTACCACTTAAGTGGGGATGTTAGAATAATAATTATATCCTAAGTTGTTACTAGGATAATTTATGTGGTTGAGATTAGCTCAGTTAGTTATGATCCAATGGATCAGATTGTATGCCTTTGTTATTTAAGCAAGGCTCCTTTCATTCAATAATATCAAGTATTCTACTTTCTAACACTAACCATATAATGCTTTGGATTTGAGACTCAACAAGTCTCAATATTTGAAGCTTCTATTTTTTATTTTGTTTAGTCGTCTTCTTATCCAAGTTTTGAAGGATTTTAACCTGTTTTGGTGGCTTCCCTTGGCCACGATGTGTTACAATTTTTTTTGCACTAATAGTGTCTTTAGACACTTACAATTTTTTATTTTGTGCCCTTCTAAGAATACAAACAATAATATTTTTTTGAGAGTAATAGAATAGTGGAAATGAATCTAATAATCATTTTTTTAATGCACTAACAATTTTACCTTATCACTTCAATAAAATCTCAAATTAATGCATTTAATCAATTTACTACAACTAATCAAGAATAATCTGAAATGAATCTTCAAGAGTTATTTTGTAACTTCACTACAATTAATATTGTAGGACTTAGTCTTCTTTTTCCTTTTCCAAAGTATATGATAGGCAGTTGATAAATCTAATCAAATCCTAATCAATGTGCAAATAAATCTTAAAAGGAAATTTTCTCTTTTTGTACTTTTGAAGACTGTAATCCAATATTTGTTCATGCAAATTTAATCCAAATTATGGTTCTTTAACAAATTTGGTAAGTAATCCAATTAATGAATCTACTTGCACCAAAAGTTTCTTATCTTTTTGAAAGCTTTTGTATCTCTTTTGTCATTTCTGTAGAGGATGTAGATCTTGGTGTCTAATATAACAAAGTTGCTACTTCGAGTAGGATCTTGCAGCTCTTTGTATATTATCCTAAACAACTCCTTCACAAAAATATGATCTCGAAATTTCTTTTATGAGCCTAGGATTTGGTGTCTTATTCTCCTCTTTTGATCTCCTTATGTTGTAGATTTAGATAAGTCTTTATCTCTAAAGTGGATCCTTCTTGCTATGAGAGGTAATCTTCAAATCTACAGGATTTGGTGGGCTTCTTCTATCTTCATGTCTTCTTGTCAAATTCTTACTTCAAGCAAGATCTTATTTTTAATATTCTAAATATCTTAAGGTCTTCACAGGATTCTTATTCTGATATTTGACACTCCTTGCAAAATTCTTCTTTAATTTGGCACTCCTTGCAAAATTCTTCTTATCCTAGGCTTGATGTCGGATGGTGAAAATTATCCCAAGTCATTCACTATTAGGGGATTCTCTTTGGTAGTGGATTTCTCCAATGGGTTCTCCTTTGAGGATTTCTTTAGTAAGGATCTCCAAGACTTTTACTGGATGCTTGATGAGATCTTCCCAAGGCCTTTTATCTTGTAGCTATTGCTGGTCTTCCTTGAGATATTTTTCTTCAACCTTCTACTCCTGGAAGTGTTAGTGATGAGATATTATTATAGATCTCTGATTCTACTACTTTGGATTCAAGAAGGACTCTCCTAGTCCTTATTCCTCTTCTTCCAATATTGGAAGTTATTCAATGAGGTCTTCTCCTGATCTCTTCAATTTTACTTCAGGTGCTTAATTGACTCTTAAGAAGATACTCTTCCTAACTTTCTTGTAGGAAGTTTTCCAACCCATTGAATCTTCTTTCCCTACAACAAAGTATTAGTATTGAAATCTTAATCTTCTTCTGAATCAAATACTTTCTTCTGGAGTCTTCTTCAATATTAAGGCTTCTATGGCCTTTTTCAATATCTAGGCTTCTGTGGCCTTTTCAATATCAAGGCTTTTGTGGCATTTTCTAGTATAAAGGTTTCTATGTCCTTTTTAATATCAAGGCTTTTGTGGTCTTTTCAGTATCAAGGCTTCTATGGCCTTTTCTAGTATCAAGGATTATGTGTCCTTTTTAGTATCAAGGCTTTTGTGGTCTTTTCTTCAAGGCTTCTATGGTCTTTTCTACTGGATCAAGGATTCTATGGCATTTTATTCTAGATCAAGGCTTCTATGGTCTTTTCTTCTACTATGAAGTTCTTAAATCTAGCAATGGAAATATTCAGTATCCTAAATTCACTATGATTCTTCTCCAAAATTTTTCTTCTATAATATTTGTATCTTACACAAGGAACTAATATCTGCACTATGAAAGCACATTGACCTTTGGGCAATGAAGTTGAAGTCTCCTATCTTTATTTTGTAGAAGGTTTCCCAATCATCTAAGAATTAATTTTCTTCAACAAAATAAACTTTGGGTAATAGTTAACAAATTCCAGATATCCTGAATGATATTCACTAGATGATCTATCGATCTAGTGGATTGAATGTTGAGTCCTAGTCTTCATGAGTTTTTCCTATAACTATGTGGAAAGACTCCATTCAAATTTAATCTCAGTAATTCTAAAACTAAGATTTCTTTCAGTTGTCACTTGTGGCTCTCCCTAATTCTATCACCTAGACTCTTTTGAGAGTTTTTGATAGTGGCTGGTCCAACAACGTGTTAGGTTGACAAAAAAATTAGGCTCAATAATAATGATGGTTTTCTTATTGATCTATTGATGCTAGATCTACCATATCTCTGATACCACTGTTAGATTTTGATGTAGTATGAAATTGGAGATAACAATCACAAGATGCAGAATAATATAAAAGAAAGTAAATCTATGAGATGACTAAAATATGCTATAAATAGAAATGACATAAATGAATACGATGTAGCTATGGAGGAAATTAACACTCCATTAATAAATCTACTAAACTACATTGCACCCATCACCAATATATGGTGATATAAACACCACTGTGCTACTACCTATGAATATTCTCTAAGATTCTCTATCTATCTATTTCTATCTATTACAATGAGGCCCTTCTTATATAGGAATATAGGTTCCTTGGCCAACACTCTACCTAGTTGTGCAAGGGATAATTTACACATATACAACTTGAACATTGCAAGGGATAATATTTTTTATTTATTACATTGCATGAAGTAACTAGATAACTTCACCCTAAAGTAATCTAATGTCCTAAGTATATACCTTGGAAGGTACATTTACATGACCCAAATGATGTAATATACATTATTTCTAACAATATGATGGAGTGAACCCTGGTCTATTTACTTTTGACAAGGGGAACTACCCTTGATGGATGCTTACCCTTCACCATATACATATTGGTATTCTAGTTTGGTTATTTTTTTTTCAACGTAACCCTTGCTAGCCAGTACCACTTAACCAACATCAACGCTTTATGGCTTTGTGTATTTTGTCTCTCTTGTTGAGCGATATCATTTCATGGGATATGGTAAGTAATTTTTCACCTATTATGGGATTGAATAAGACCTTTGAGTATCCCTTGGTTTTTTTGTTGCCCTGTGAGCTAGTAGGGATGGAGGTTACATTGTTTCTCTCCTATGACTAGTTACCCTACTGTCCCATGCTATCTCACTCTATCTGTGATTGACTAGCACTATTGCTTTAGCCAGTTGACCCTCATGCTTGTTAAATCAATTGTGGATGTTGTTACTTTAACCAGTTGGCCCACACACTTGTTAAACCAGTTGTGGGTATTGTGCTTTGGCAAGTTTTCCATGCTAGTTGTTGAATTTGAAAGAACGTCTTATTTTATCGCATGCTCATTGTAGTGCCAGTTGTTGGCTATTGACGAACCACCCACCTCGGTCTTGTTGGATGTGGAGTTGCCACTATCCTAAAGAGGAATCTCAACAATATTGATGTCATTAGTCTTAGGTGAAGGTACCTTAGATAAATTTGTTTGCTTCTTGAAGTCCTTATTGTTTGGTCCATGTTGTGGTTATTATAAAATAGCTTATCATAGTAAACTAAGTAAAGAGACTTAATTTAAGAAAATGAGTTTTTTTATAAATTTGATTAAGGATGCTTGATTTAGTAATAAAATAAAAGAAGCTCTGTATTATTTTAATTGAGTAAATGTTATTTGATTATAATAAAAGGAAATAAGATTTGTATTATTTTAATTGAGTAAATGTTATTCTATTATAATAAAGAAAATAATATTTGTATTATTTTAATTAAGTAAATATTATTTGATTATAATAAAAGGAAATAAGCTTTGTATTTTTTTTTTTGTGGAAAACATCCCAAAAGGGATGCCACTTTCGGGTAAGACCCAAGGAGGCAGGGGTATCCATTCCACCAAAAATGCCCAGGACTCGGACCTGGCCTACCACCTTTGACATACTCAAGGAGCAAACAAACACACAAAACCAATTTAAAAATAAGTAAATAACAACAAAAATAATAAAATAAAATAAAAAACATGCTCCTTGAGTGTGTCAAAAACAAAAGCACAACCAAACACGCACAATAAGATAAAAGAAACCACAACACAAACCACATAGAAAAACACAAGAACCACATAACAAAACACAAACAAGACAAAAACAACATAACACTACAAAGACATAACCCAAAAAAAACATGAAAAATAAACACAACCAAAACCTAAAAAATTAAAAAATAAAATAAAAATAAAAATAAAAAACAACCAACAATAGACAATAAACAAAAACAAAAAACATAGAAAACACTCACACATAAAAACACGAAATAACACAAACAAAGAGAAACCCAAGAACAAGAACGAAAAAAACACAAGAACAATAACAAAAAACATAAAAAAAAAAAACAACACAAAGAACACAAAAACAAAACAAAATAAAAGAACCCACCCACCTTAAAAAACTAAACAAAAAAAACAAAAAAGAAAAAAGAAATAAAAAATGAACAAAACAATGACCTATCTAGACCAGAAGACTATTAAGGCAAGAATCAACAGAGGAAACAAAATAAAGAATAGAATGAGCTAGGGAACTAAAAAAAACTGAATGAACCAAAGAGAAGCAAAAAAAAAAAACAAGAAGAAACTAGGTACCTTCGAACTGGAGCCATCCAAAGAAATGATAGAAAGAAGAGCTTCCCTAATTTGAGAAGCCCACCATATAGGAGGGTGGCCATAACAAGTAAGATCACCTTTGTCCAAAGCCCAATTAGCTAAAGCATCAACACTCTTGTTTTGATCTCTGACCACATGATTGTAATCAACTTTCAAAAATCCCATCTGGATTAACTGAATCTTCTCAATAATTCTTTTTATTCTCCAATCCACCTTATGATTCTTAGAAGGATTCTTCAAGAGATTAATCATAAGTTGAGAGTCGGACTCAACTAACACCTTTTCCCATCCAACCTTAGTAGCCTCCCGAAGGCCTCCGAGGATACCATACCCCTCAACAAGGTTATTGGAAAGAATACCCAAATTCTCAGCAAAAGTAAAAACCAGGGAGCCATCTGAAAGTCTACCAATTCCTCCCACACCGGCTTTTCCAGGGTTCCCTCTAGAGGCTCCATCAGTATTGAATTTTCCAAAATCCTTAGGAGGAGGTTGCCAATTTCTATTCCTATCCATCTTACTAATACTCACATTCCCTTTAAGTTGGTTGCCCTTAGAAGGTTTAATCTTCAATCTTTGCATCACTTGATCCCATCTTTGGTGGGAGTTTTGGGGGTGATTAAGGAGATGATGGACTGATTCAACTAAGTTGGCTATGGTCTTTTGCCAAATATAGTGAATATCCTTCCTATCTTGATTAAAAATTTGGTTGTTCCTTTCATTCCAAATATTCCAAAGAAGAATGGTAGAACCCATCCAAACTAACCGCCTAATAAAATGATCAACACCCTCTTGATTAGGCCAATCCCTCCAAAGTTGTTCAAAAGTAAAAAAATTTGGACCACCTGTAAGCCAAGTAAAGTGGCCATTCTCCTCCATAGCTCAGAGGCTAAAGTACACTCAATAAAAATATGGTTGATATTTTCTACATTCTCTTCACACATTTCACATCTAAAAGGGCCATGAAAACCACGCTTCATAAGTTGCTCACAAGTAAGCACCCTACGATGCAATAAAAGCCAATTAAAGAACCTCACCTTAGGCCAGAGCTTTTGAGCCCACAATCGAGAAAATATGTCAAAAGAATGGTTGGGATTATTATGGCATAAGGTCAAATAACCTTGAGCAACTGAATACTCACCCTTAGTAGTGTTGTTCCATCCAAAACAATCTTTTTCATGGGACCAAGAGAGGGATCTCATATGAAGGATGCCTTGGATATCTTGTCTTTGCCTTTCTGGGATTTGAATAGGCCAGTCCTCAATAGGGATCCAATATCTACCAACCTTTGAATTACCAATATGGTACCGATAGTAATTAGCCACCTTTATCCAATTAGCTCGGTGAAGCTCCTCCATCCAAGGCCTCCAATCGAGAAACTGAGTTATCAAAGGCTTGTGACCATCCCAAGAATCTGTCCAAAAATTTGCATGTTGACCATTATGAATGATCCAAAATAATTTTTTCTTTATCAAATCCTCACCAGTCTTAAGAACTGCTAAAATGGGAGAACCTTTGGTAGGAAGTTGATAGCGAACAAGGTCTTCAGGACTTTTGTTCTCAACATATTTAGCACTAAGATTATTGGCCCAAAGAGCATTGGGGTTATGCAACATCCTCCAATATAATTTAGCAGCTAAAGCTTTGTTGTTATTAATTGAAGACCGTAATCCTAACCCCCCTTCACTCTTAGGAAGACATAAAGTATCCCATTTCACCAAGGCCCATTTTCTTTTCTCCTTAGTACCACTCCAAAGGAAACGATGATCGATTTGATCCAATTCTCGAAGAACAGCCTTTGGGATATTCAAAATGGAAGAAACATAAATAGGAATAGCTTGAAGGACTGATTTTACCAAGGTGATTCTACCCCCGAAGAAAGCCACTTGTTGGTCCACTTTCCAATTTTCTTCTTGACTTTGTCCAACAACCAATTCCAATCTTTATTTTTTTGCCTTTGAATATTTATGGGAATACCTAAATAAGTGATTGGAAGAGAGGTCTTCTTATATCTTAGTTTATCCAAGACCATGGATTCCTGTCTAGCAGAGCAATGAAAGAAAATAACTTTAGATTTGTCTTCATTGATCAACTGCCCAGTAGCCTTAGAAAAATAGCTAATGATTTGCTTAATATTAGAAGCTTCCTTAATCGTAGCTTTACCTAAAAGAGTAGAGTCATCCACAAATTGAAGATGAGAGATAGGTCTAGCTCCATGAGCAATGGTAACTCCCTCAAGGGTTTTGTTTTCCCTCTTTTTGGTTATAGTCCTACCCAAGCATTCAACAAGAATGATGAATAAATAAGGGGATAGCGGGTCACCTTGCCTAATACCTCTGGAAGTCGGGAAAGACCGAGAAGGCCTACCATTGATAAGAACTAAGTAGGAAACTGAAGAGATACATCCCATAATCCAATCCATCCAATCCTTAGAGAAACCAAATTGCCTCAAAACTTTGATAAGGAAGTGCCAATCCACTCTGTCATAAGCTTTGGATAAGTCTAACCGAATGAACATGGAAGGAGAATTTTGCATATCCATGGAATGGATGGCTTCCTGAGCAAGAACTATCTCATCTACTATTTGACGTCCTTCCACATAACCCCCTTGCTCTAGGGAAATAATCTTATGCAAAAGAGGCTTCAACCTTTCTGCCATGATTTTAGTAATGATTTTGAGAAGAACATTACATAAAGCAATAGGTCTAAAAGCTGAGATATGATCAACCTCTTGAGCTTTTGGAACAAGAGTAATATAAGTTTTATTGATAACCTTCAAAATTTCTTTGGCTTTCCCGGCTTCTTCCACCACCTCTAATAAATCAACATGAAGGATATCCCAGAACTCTTGGTAGAACTCAATAGGAAAACCATCAGGACCTGGGGTTTTCCTTTTTGCATTTTAAAAACTACTTGTTGAAGCTCATTGATAGTAACAGGAGCAAGTCAAAATAGAGTTCTCCTCAGAAGTGATAAGAGAAGGGATTTCTTGAAGAACATTATATTGTGAAGTCGAGTCAAGGGGAGTAGCAAGAAAAATATTGGAAAAGTAATCAACAACAATAGAGTTCATGCCATCCCAAGTATAAACAACATCTCCAGAATCTGATTTTAAGGAAGAAATAAAGTTGTGAGATCTTCGAGCTAGAAGAGATTTGTGGAAGAAATTTGTGTTTCGATCTCCTTCTTTGAGCCATTGAATTCTAGATTTTTGCTTCCATAAGATTTCTTCTCTTTTTTCCCATTCCTCTAACCGAGTTGTGAGTTTAATTTCATCTTGCACTTCTCTTCTCTGTGAGGCCATCTAAACGGATTTTCTTATTCAAATTTTCAAGATGAGCAATAACTTCATGTTTTTTTTTATGAACATCCCCAAACTCTTTCCAGTTCCAAGTCTTGATTTTGGATTTAATGTATTGCAATCTTTTGGCAAAATAGAACATCTTAGTCCCATGCCTAGGTTTACCTTCCTTCCACCATTGTTGCACATGAGGTCTGAAGGAAATGTCTCTAAGCCACATTAATTGAAAACAAAAAGGAGAGAAACTCACATTGGTTTTCCACATTTCCACCATGACTGGCCAATGATCCGAACCAACATTATTAAGAGTCTTCACTTTAGGAATGTGACCATGGATTAAGAAATTTTTAGAGAGCAAAAACCTATCCAATCTCTCCATTATACAAGCTAAGCCTTGCCTTCTGTTAGACCAAGTCATAAGGCCATTATCTAGTTGGATATCCACAAGATGGAGGTTTGCAATATATTCGCTCATGAGGTCAGTGCTTTTGTCCAAATTTCTATTTCCCCCCATTTTCTCATCCAGAGAGAGGATGGTATTGAAATCTCCTCCGATCAAGATCCAAGCTTTAGGAAAATGAGAGATAATATGAGTAATATCCTTCCACTGTCTTCTTTTTTCCTCCAAAGAAGTCGGAGCATAAACAATGAATGCAGAGCATAATCTGGTTGGAATGTCTACTTTGAATAGCTATAGCCAACAAACCCCAACTACCAACCATATGGTGAATAACTACCTCTTTTGGATCCCAAAGACAAGCAATGCCACCCGAAGTCCCTTGGGAACTGAGGGAAACCACTTTTCCAGCTGGCCAAATTTTACCGGCAATTAAGTCCATATCCTCCATTGACATCTTTGTTTCTTGAAGGAAAACAAGATGTGGATGATTTACCTGAATCATTCTTCTAATTTCATTTTGTTTTGAAAGACTCCCTTTGAGTCCTCTAATATTCCAAGTGATGATCTTCATTAATACCAGGGCTAAAAAATTTGGGAAGGGCATTAATCTTACCTTCCTCTACAAGCTTTTCACCTTCTTTTACCATATGATATTGATTGGTCTTGCGACCTACTTTTTGATTAGAATCCATCTTCAATTTTTTTTCCCTGTTTCTTGACTTATTCCAATTGAATCTGAGATGGCTTCTAACCTTGAAGAATGCTCGTACACAGCCAAAATTTTACTAGATGGTTCAACGGAGTCTATATTGGGACCTGCATTATTTGAAGTTTTGACATTTGAAATATTGTTTTTCTTGTGTAAATTTTCTCCTTTTTTTCTCTGTTGAAAACCTTTGATTTGTTGGTTTGTCTCTGAGTTCTTCCCTTCATATTTAAATTGTGTTTCTAAGATTTTAGTTTCCATTATTTCCTCTTCCTCACTTGGGACATCATTTGTGGAAAGGATTTCAAACATATTAGCAGATGACTTTGATTGATCCTTCATAACTGTTTTTTTCTTAGTGTTCTTCTTCTTAGGTATTTGGAAACCTGTTGAGTTTATATCTTCTTTCTTTTGATCAAGAATTTTATTTGGGCAAGCACTGGCCAAATGACCATATTCATGGCAAATTCTACAATGAAAAGGAATGTTCTCATAGTCCACTACTTGCTCCCAAGTGTCTTCCCCAAATTGTAATGTGATATTTTTAGGTAGGGGTTTGTCAAAATCCATTAAAACACAAATCCGAGCATAAATAATATGTTCAAAATTTTGAGTACAATCAAGAGTCATCATAAAAGTTCCTAAAGAGTTTCCAATTGAAGAAAAAATAGTAGGATTCCAAAATTCAATAGGGAGGCCAAAGAGTCTAACCCACACGGGAGCTATAGAAGGCATCTCTTCTTCGACTTTAAATTTAGTATGCCAGGGCTTCATGAAAAGCCCCGCCCTTCCAAAAAACCAAGGACCCCCTTGAAAAGTTTTCTCTCTATCTTCATTATTAGCAAATAAAACAAGAAAATAACCATTTGGATAAATAGAGATTTGTAACTCACCTTTAGTTTTCCAGCTTTTTGCAGCCCAGACTTTGAAAGCAGATAGACTCGGACGAAAACCCACGAACCGACAAATTAGTCCTCTTTTTTCCAAATCTTCAATGCCAATCTGAATGTTACCCATATCAAGCTTAACAATAGGAGTTCCATAACTTCTTTAAGACATCCCGACTCCGTTTTCCTGGGATCAATCTTAGGCATTCTTAGAGGTTTATGGGAAGCCCTAATATTGATATTAGCATTGGGCTGAGGCTGTCCACCATGAAGGGCATCCCTAAAATTCATTTTTGGGACCGAGTCTTCGAAATTCTTACCCTTGATAGGGGTTTTCATAGTAGAATTATTTTGTGGGTGCACCTTAGCACCAGATTCACTTGAGATATGAGCCATTTTTTGATCAACTGCTTGAAACTTGTTTCGTGATCTCTTTAATCCTTGCCCTAGACGTCGTGGAAAGGTATGGTTTTCACTTTTCTTTTGTGCAGCAAATTGGAAGTCGTTGTCACTCAAGTTCATAGTATGATCTATTGAAAGACAAATTTCTAACCCATATTGTATCCCCTACAACATTTCCTGCTAAAATATTGAGCATAAACCACAAAAATATTGGCCGCTAGGGCCCGAAGGCCCTAAAAACCAACCTCTGGAGCTGCTTGCACTCAACCCAGATGAAACCCTCGCATAGCCGCTTGCCAAATATGTCGTTCACACATAGGGATGCGCTAGGATATGTGTTGCTCCAAATGATATGAAAATTTGTGGAGACGTTCTAGGGTTTTTCAGGCATCTACCCTCAAAATTTTAGCTCAATCCGAGTCCGGATGAGTGAGATATGGCCGAAACGAGTTCGGTAGTTTGGGCAGTCCTGTGAAAAATGTCTCATCTATCTTTTCTACTTCTCAATTTCACAATACTTTTGGAAAAAAAATGGAATCAACACATTCACAAGGCCCAAGTTATGATCAAATCTCTTTTTCTATAAAATACTAATTTATAGTGGAAAACACCCCTTTCGAGGTGCCACTTTCAACAAGTTGGGCATAGGAGGAATGGAGCCTTGTCGACATCTACCAGCACATAGGACATTCCTAACTATACCATATATCTGTAGGATGGAGACAAGGGGAATGGAACCTGGGTCGGCCTCTACCATCACCCAGGGCATTTACCACTGCACCACAACAAACAGATATAAGATTTGTATTATTTTATTTGAATAAATGCTATTTGATTATAATAAAAGAAAATAAGCTTTGTATTATTTAAATTGAGTAATATGTTATTTTATTTGAATAAGAAGAAAATAAGAGAGTTTCTTTTGTAAATTAATGGTATGGAACTTTAATTTATAAAATGAAGGAAAAGGTTTATTTATGGATTAAAGTGAGTGAGTTTGATTTATTAAATAAATAGAAATGGTTATTTCGTAGATTAAAGGTATGGGTCTTTAACTTATGAAGTAATAGAGAATGTTCTATTTTATGAATCAAGTAATGAGGCTTAATTTATGGAAGTAGCTGAACCTAGTTGTTTGATGATTAAAGGTATGGGAATTTAACTTGTCACATAAAGGTTAGATGAATTGATTTAAGTAAAACCCATAATATAGTTGTAATTGTTGAAAGAATATTTATGGTCAATGAGAGGTGAAAATAAAAATAGTAATTTTTATGATATCAACTATGTAGTATATGGTTGGATACTTTGGTTCCAATTGTATAGTTGCAATTTTGCAATGAAATAAGTAAATGCATTTAGAGGTATGTCTATCATGGAACCATGAGTACCATGATCCCCTACTATCCTCAAATGATCGATTGAAAGCTGAGGAGGACCATGGAGGCAGTTGGAACCAATATGTTAGCTTGATTCTACCTTTAAAGATTTACTTATGCTTAAATAGATATGAATTGTGGGGATATTTCCCTGATGAAATTGATGTAATATATTATTCTCTAAGAGTATGGATGATTTACCATAATTTATTAATTGTTGGAAGATGTATCTTTAAATTACAGTATTGGATTATATATGTTTGTATTTAAACTCTTTTCAATTAATGTTTATCTTCTTTAAATGTTGCTTCCTTTTTAGTATCCTTTGTATATTTTATGAATTATGCTTTTTGTTATATAGTAGCTAGAACTATCCATGTTTTTCGGTGCTAATCATAAAATACTTAAGTAATGAGTTTTAGGTAAACATAGAGGATGACCTAAGGGAATTGAGTCCCCCTTAGGGTGAACATAAGTGACCTAAGTTATTAAGACCCCTTAGGGATAATTATAACCAAGTTTAAGAAAATACTACATCTGAGTTAAGATAGCTTGTCATGGAGACAATATGGATAGCTTAACTTGCAATACGCATAGCATACCTACACATATTGACTTGTGTATGGTATGGTGATGGGCGTATACCTTTGATTAAGTGATAATTTTAGCTACATCAAGAGTTATGAGAGGGATAAACTTATTTGCGATAACACATATTATGCCTACACATAGATGGACTTGTAGCTCTTCAATATACTTAGGGGTTTTAAACAATAGATAAATCTTAGAAGTCAGTTAGGGGTTTATCAATCCCTCTCCTTAATAAAAAAAAAATATTTTCTTTTTTGTAGCTAAATTTTGGGTCATTACATTTGGTATCAGATATTTAGGTATGAGGGTAACGAGCTTCCTATGTTCTAAAGGGATTTGGATGTCTCCAATGAAGGTTTGCTTAAAATATGAGCTAAATTTGGTATGATCTAGAATGCCCTACTTGTTGGAATCTGATGGGAATTAACCATAAGGGTGAATGAATGTTATGATACCTTAGTATGGGCTTTGGTATTAATGTTACATCATAACCTTGTAATATCATACTAATTAGATTAATGACACTTTTAGCAAGAGAACTCTATATTGTGACTTAAATTAGAAGTACAATCCAAGGTGAAATTGTAACCTAATATTTTTCTTGGTTGTAACTAGGTTAAAATTCCACCTAAGGTTAGAAAAGAGAGGCCTACACCTAGACAAACTCAATAAAATAATTTCAAATAATGGATCCAAGATGGAGATTCAAAAATTCTAATAGAGAGGTAGAAGACCTCACTACTACGGTTGTTTCCATGTAGGATCAGATGAGACAAATGTTAGAAACTATGCAAATCATAACTTGCAAGCTATAGACTCAGAGATTAACCAAGATGATGGGTTAACTATAGAGCAGTTCCTATCTAGAGCCCTTATAGAAAAGGAAATAGCTAGGGATCTAAAAAATATTTGTATCTCCAAGTTTTATGGAGAAGGTGAAGGGGATGCAGTTGAAGCCTAAATGAGAGAATTATAAGTTTATTTTATCATAAAAGGCTATTCTCAAAGAACTTGAACAATTTGGGCCATGATCAACTTAGAAGGGGCTACTTTAGATTTGTGGGGAACATATTATGAGAAGAATAAGGTTGAACCTATTGATATTAAACGGGAAGATTTTGTTAAAATATTCAAAAAAATGTTTCTCATAAAACACTTCTATGCCTTAACGTTTGAACAATTTTCCAGCCTTCGACAAGGAACTAAAATAGTGGAGACATACTATAAGAAGTTGGTTCGATTACTTAAGTATGTACCTACTTATGATGAGAATATGAGGGTTCACAATTTTATTCACGGATTAGAATCTAAAGTGAAGCATGATGTAAACATGTGCGAGCCTAATAACTGCAAAAGATGTATGACATGTTAAAGAAAGTGGAATCTCACTTGCAATTCACCTATGTTGCCCTATCTAAGCAAGATCAGTAGGAGCTAAGGAAGAGGAATAGTCAAGAATTATTGAAATGGGAAGAGGAAAAGGATTGAAAGACCAAGAAACCTCAAAATTTTGAGAAGAGAAATAAAGGGAAACAAGGAAAGTTCAAGAAACAATTCCAATAGAAAATCAACAATAATTCCAGCAATGCAAAGCCTCACCCTCAATAATTGTAAACTTCAACCCCATTAAGTAAAATAGAGGAATAAAAACAAAAAAGGAAGTAAGGACACAAGGATGGGTATTACCATTATAGAATACCACATTATGCTAATCAGTGTCCATACAAAATAGGTCTGAGTTCATCCAACACCAAGGGAAAGGAACCTTACCATCAAATATATGTTGGAACTAGAAAAAAAAATTAGAGGGGTAAGATACCCCATTGCTTGTAAAAGGTAAGATTTGTAATAAGAAAGTGAATATTATAATAGACAGTGGGACCACTTATATTTTTATTTCTTCTAGTTTAGCAAGGAATATGTTAGAAATACCAAGATATTTGGCCCATGGATGGAAGGTAGAGTATGGTTATGGGTAAACCTACTTAGTAAAAAATGGTAGAAATTACTTTAGCTAGTGGTACTACCAAAGGTTGTTTGTATGTAGATCCACTTAATGCCTTCAATGTGATCCTAGGGATGGATTGGTTATAGGCTCATAAAGCCTTGATCAATTTTCAAGATAGATGGATTGATTATTTGTAGAAAGTTAAGGAAATAATGAGAATTCATAGCGAGTAGGGGGCATTCAAACCATAGATGTTATCGGCTATGCAATTGAAGAAAGCCCTCAAGAAAGGAGGGATAGTGTATGTTGTAAAAATAAATGAAGTAGAAGATGATCATAAGAGAGAAGTGCTAGGGAAGCACATGATTTTACTAGATTTTAATGATGCATTTCTATAGGATTTACATAGAATACCTCTTGTACAATAATTTGATTTCATAATTGATCTTATGCCAGGAGTATAATCTATTCATAGATCTCCATATAGGATGAATCCTATCGATATGCAGGAACTAAAGATTCAACTGCAAGGTCTATTAGAGAAGGGGTTAATAAAACCAAGTATGTCACCTTGGGGTGCACTGATTTTATTCATGAAAATAAAGATATTTTTTTACGATTGTGTATTGACTACAAAATTCTAAATAAGGCTACAACAAAAAACTTGTACCCCCTACCTAGAATCTAATATTTATTTGATAAACTGAGAGATTCCATAGTATTCACTAAGATCGACCTGATATCAGGGTATCACCAATTAAGAGAGGAGGATACTCATAAAACAACATTTAAGACTAGGTACAGGTATTATGAGTTCACAATCCTACCCTTTGGACTAACTAACACCCCAATTGCATTCATGAATCTAAAGAATAATGTGTTTAGAAGGCATCTGGACCAGTTTGTCCTTGTATTTTTTGATGATATCTTAATATACTCTTAGAATAAAGAAGAGCATGATAAACATCTCAAGATCATGTTAGATTTTCTAAGGGAGAACCAACTCTATGGAAATCTAGCCAAAAGTGTTTTTTAAATTCTAGAGGTACGATATCTTGGGTATATCATATTAGTAGAAGGAATTGTTTTGGATCCAGAGAAAATTAAGGCTATCCTAAATTGGCCACCCCATACTAATGTGACTAAATTTTGAAGCTTCATGGGGTTAACAAGATACTACAGACGTTACATTAAGGATTACTCCAATATTGGTATGGTAACAACTAACCTTTAGAAGAAGGGAAAGGAATTCATGTGGTTGAAAAATGTGAAGTGGTATTTGTATTTCTGAAATATAAAGGCACTACTGCACCAATACTGAAGATTCCTAACCCTCAAGGGGAATTTTTAGTATGCATGGATGCATCATTTGAAGGATTAGGAGGAGTACTCTCTCAAGAAGAGTCGGTAGTAGCATATACTTCAAGGAATCTCAAGAAGCATGAAGAAAAGTATACTACACATGATCTAGAGCTAGTTGTAGTGTTGCATGCTCTAAAGGCTTAGTGCCACTACTTGTTTGAAAAGCCCTTTGAGTTAAAAAATGACCACCAAAGTCTGAGGTATATTTTCACCCAACCTATACTCAATGTGAGAAAAAGAATAAGGGTCAAATTTCTTGCTGAGTATGACTTTGAAATTGAGTACATAAAAAGGAAAGAGAATAAGATTTTTAATGCTTTGAGTAGAAGTAAACACATAGCAACCATAACTAGAAGTCATATGGATCTGATGGATCGAGTGAGACAAGAGCAATATTAGGATTAGTATTGCCAAGAAATTCAAGCTAGGATGAACAAAGACCGTGAGGGTAATAACATATTTGACATGAAATATGACCTTATATGCTATAAAGGTGGAGTCATCATACCAAAAACGGGAGATTTAAGGAAATTAATAATACAAGAAGATCATATATCCCCTTATTCGACCCATATTGGAGGGGCTAAAATGCAAGAAAACATGAAAATAACCTTCTTATGGGTAGGAATGAAGAAGGATATTACTGTAGCACCCTAAAATTGTCACGGTTAAACCTTAGTAAAAAGATAAAAATTTGAATTTTAAATCCAAACCGCCTGTTAACTACCCGTTATTATATTTCCTCATTTTCTACACCATTTTTAGGATTTGTTTTGACTGTTGGACGATATCATCGCAGATCAGACGAAATCGTCCCAAATCTAACGAAATCGTCTGGAATAGAATGTCCAAAAAATTTCATCCCAAAACCAAAATTTCATAATTAGCTTCTATTTCAATAGCTTCTCTAACTTGGGCAGAAAGTGTGTCTATGCATTTAGAGTCTCCCCCGTTGGAGATCTCCCAAATTAGGATGATTTCCAACCTCCTAACCTCTCCCTAATCCTATATAAACTGGGTTTTTCTTAGTTTATCCCCCTGAACCCCCTAGCTAATGAATTTCCCTACAGATTTAGTTCCTTATGTATTAGAGCATCCTCGCACCATCATTTGCATTTTGTATTTCATGTTTTTTTGTAAGAATTTTACTATTTTTCAGTCAGAGCAAGCTCGGATCGTCGTAGGCGATTCTAGATGATTTCGGACGATCCTGTCGAGGACCACAGATGATCTCGTACGATTGGAGGTGATCCTGATTGTAGTCTATATTGGGGACAATCAGAGCCCAGAGTTTGCATTTCCTTATTGTTTTTTTGCATTTCTTTGTGCATTATCTTAGTTTATTATATTTATGAATCCTGGAGTTCACCTCATTTAGCATAGATATATGATAAAGTCAAAATAAATTGTCAAATTGATACATTTCCTTTTAATTGCTATCTAGATCTACCATTTAGGAAAATTCATTGTTATTTCTATCATTTGCACTTGCTTTTACAGTTGCATTTTTGGTATTTTGTATCTATTTTTGTGATTGCAGGTTTTTGATGAATTCGTCAGATCGTTGATGATCCTATCTGATCTTAGATGGTCGACTATGATCTAAGATGATTCTGTGCAATTTCAGATGATTCTGTATGATTCAATATGATTTGGACTTCTACAAACCTTATAATATTCATTTAGACATCTGAAATTAGTATATTTTGTCCTATTTAGCACATTCTTTGTGTTCAACATTTATTCATGTTTTTTGTATCCATAAAAATCAGCATTGGCATATAGATTAGCTTAGATTCATCTTGTACAAGCCTATGAATTGAATTATTGAATATAAAATGAACACATCAAACCTATTATCAACCTAGGCGTGGAAAATGCCACTCAAAAGTTTCCTGGTGAACCCACCATTTGTCAAAAATTCACCCTTATACCCCTCCCCCGAGAGGCGGGACCTTCAAAGGGCCTCTCAGTCCGAGGTATTGTCCCATCCTTCTCGCATCCCCCTTTCGGGCGTGGATCCTATAGCCTGAAGGTAAGGATGCAAAAAATTGGAGCAATACATTTTGGTGAACCCGATGTGAAAACTAAAAACCTTTTGAAAACAATCCAAAAAAAAAAAACAAAACATAAATGCAATTAGAATCAAAGATTGCATATCATATTTAGATGGTAGATTATAATAAAAAATGAGCTATCACCATTAATTTTGAGAATCAATTAGCAGCTATAGAGATTAATTTTGTACTTAGAGTACCTCAAACAAATAGGGTTCAACCTTTATGGGATGAACTTAATAGGAGATTGAATATCATTGAGTCTAGATCAACCAAACTTAGGCAAATCAAGAGGTTTGTCCTAGATAGAATCTTGGATCCTGATCAAGTGACCTTGTATCATGATCTTCAAAGAGCTTGCCATAGGTGGTTAGCAGATAAAAGAGCCCTTGTGTCTTCTAAATTTTACACCTTTGAGGAATACCTCGACAATGCAGTTGTAGTACATAAATTTCTATCTCGTATAGAGGATCAAGAGGTCATTCTTATAGATAGAAAGATATGGAATAGAGTTCCTAAAGCTATGTTATATCAAGATTATTGCCATGAGCTCTATTTTTACAAGGTAGAGTCAGAAGTAGATAACATCACCATAGCACACTTTGTTAATTTCCTAAAAAACCATTTCCAATTTGAAGAGGAGCATTTCATGACTCTTGATGAACTTGATCCTATCAATGACATCTATAAACTATTTATAGAAAACTAAGCCATTCTTTTATTATTATTATTTCTTGCATTTAGTGTGCTATTTGTTGTCTTTATAATCATAAAAACAAAACAAAACAAAAAATAAAAATAAAAACAAAACAAAATCATAACAAAAATAAAAAAATTTCATTTTAAGCATTATAGTAGGTATATAATTAAAATATATACCTCCCAAATTTGTTGCAAATATATTAATATGTATTTGCTAAAATATAAATTTAAACATAATGACTAGACTCAGGAATGGAAAACAGACTGAAGTAGAAGAAGATTGGTTAGGAAAAATGTTAAATAAACCAGATGTCCTTCTTGAAGACCCAATTTAGGAAGAAGGAACCCTAGACCAACAAGAAGAAGAGTTTGTTGATGCAAATGAACAAAGAGAAATTGTTAGAGAGGAAGGATCCTCATCTCCTAAAATATCTCTGGAAGGAGCTATTACTTTTGAGAACATGGAACATTTCTGGAAGTTCCTCAATACTAATATTGGCACTCTTAATAGAGCATTCCATATGGACAAGGATCAAATTAGTGACACTCAAGCAACCCTAGAAGACATATATCACACATGCACTAATCCCTTGTCCTTCATTGATCAAGAAAGTGATCAAGTTGGACAATCCAATTTGGATATGGTCGCTATAATCCAAAACATGCAACAACAATAGGTTACCCAACCATCTAGAGTACCTGTTACCAAGCCTAGGGTTATTACCACACAAAATAAACCATCATTCACTACTCTATTTTTCTAAGTTATTGATCAACATACCTCAAATCAACAAAATCCTAAAACAAAACCAAATACCAATTTCCAACAATTTGGGGTACAACATAATGCTACAACAAATATTCTTCATAATACTCTTCCTACCAACCATTTGCATAACAACAATATAACATCTAATCCTTACGTCATGCCATCCTACGCTCACAAATCCCATACTCATGTACCACCAAACCAATAACAAAATGGTAATATGGAAGCCATGGTGAAATAGTTAGTCTCCCGCATGGACCAGATAGATCCCTACCGTCCCTCGTACAATTATCGAGAGATGTGTAGTCAGCCTCTAGATCCTATAGTTGTAGCACAACCATATCCTAAACACTTTCCTATGCCTATCCTACCAATATACAAAGGAACTAAAGATCCCATAGAGCATCTTCGTATGTTTAGGATAGCATATCATGATATATCACATGATGATTTGTTATTTCTAAAAATGTTCCCAAAAATTTTAGGAGGGATGGCATTAGAATGGTATTATCAACTACCCACTCATTCATTGAGAAATTTTAAAGAAACTACTGAGTCTTTTGTGCATAAATTTAGTGCCTACATTGAAAGGCATGTAACCATTAAATATTTGTACAACCTAAAACAAGACAAAGATGAATGTTTTGCTTATTTCCTAGCTCGATGGAGACAATTTATAGGAAAATTGCACTTTGTGTTACCTTATCGGGAAATGTTGGATATCTTTATCAATAATTTACAACAACAACTATCCTATGAGTTATCAACTGCTACCTTGACCACCTTCGATCAAGCTATAGATTTAGCTCAAAGAGTGGAATATGATCTTGTTAGGAGAGGTCAACTTAAAAAGAAAGATGATGAGAAAACATCTAGAAATCAATATAAAAATAAACAAGTTGTGGGTGATGGAGTCACTGATAGTAGAAATATCGCTACTATTAATGTTGCAAAAACAATAGAGAAATTTATACTGAAACCTCCTGATAAACCATGCCAAGAATTTACTAGGTACAATCAACCTTTATCAACCATTCTCCCACAAATTACTAGCATGAGGATTGATCCAATTACCAAATATCCAGGAACCTGATCCAACTATACTCGGATATAGAGCTAATTTACACTGTGATTTCCATAGAGGACCTGGACACGCTACCAAATCTTGTAAAATATTAAAACATAAAATACAAGACCTGATTGATAAAAATGAGATGGAGGTGCAAGCCTTTCAACCTAAACAAAATCCTCCTAATAATGCTCAAAAGAACATTCCCCAAAATCAGAATCAGAATGCCAATAAATCATTGGACATATTTCAACATCCTTTACTAAAGCATGGTAAAGAGGTGGCTAATCAAATTGAGCATCATAATTTTCCCCCTCCTACCCGATATGTAAGAACTATTAATGGACATTTACCTGTTCACGATCCGCAAATATTTGACACAAATTTATCCATGGTTACGGCCAGACCTCTACGTAATATTCAGACACCTGATATTAGTGATACTGAATATGAGACTGAAAGTGACATGGAAATCACCTCAAATCAATCGAATAGTTCTGAATATGAATCAGATTTTGTTCAACCCATCATAAATTCTATGGTTTCAAAAGAACCATTTCCTAGAAGAGTCACTACTCGACCATCTTCTCACCAATTACTTTCTAATGAACAAGTCATAAATGCTAGACCAAGACCCATTCATCATCCACAAAATAATATTGTAGGTACCATCGGAGTTGTTACTCGACAACAGGCTCAAAATTCTCAACAAGATCAAACTCAAAATGATGGATCAGCTCCATTTTTTTTGAAAAATCTGAATAAAGGGAATCACACGCCTAATGTTCAACCTAAACCTCCTTATAATATTAATGAATAATTATCAAATACTACAACTAGAATTTCCCTTTTGGACCTTTTAAGATCTTCTCCTACCCATAGGGATGAATTAATGCTCACATTAAGCCAAATGATGGTACCACAAAATATTCAACCTGACACCATGTCCAATACTATCATAACTCGAGAAGTCGATTGTATTGACTTTCGGGATAGAGATATACCGCAACATGGTCTACATAAGGATAACCCCTTATATATTACTATCCTAATTGGATATGTAGTAGTTAAACGAGTCTTGATTGATAATGTTTTATCTTTAAACATATGCACTTTTGACTTCTACCAAAGATTTGGGTTTAGAAGTGACGAAATGAAAAGAACTGATATGATTATAAAATCATTCAATGACGAAACACAAGAAACGTGTGGAGTTATTACTATCCCATTGTAAGTTGGTCCTAGAACCTTAGACATGACCATGCTTATTGTGCATTACCATGCATCGTACAATATACTTTTGGGTCGCCCTTGGATCAACACGATGTGAGTTGTTCCCTCAACTTTACATCAGTGTGTTAAATTCGAATTTAAAAATCAGTTGGTTACCATTCATGGTGATCCTAGACCCTTTGATATGTGTGCTTTTGCAGAACCTGTTGGAGTTCAATTTTGCCCTACTCTGTCATCCACACATCCTAATTCTCATCATCCGACCAAACGTGTGAAACACACACTCATAACATCATCTACTTTTTCTCCACCAACCACACCTCTACATATAGTTCAACCATATTTTGAACAAACCACATTAGGACCTCAAAAAGATCCTAAACCCACAACCAATGCTTCTTGTTTTACTCCTATAACTTCCATACCTTTAGACCCATCCATCGACATCTCTACAATGTCTACGCCTATCAAAGGCATGTTTTTTGCATCCGAAAACATAGGAAATGATCCTTCTACCTCTTACGCTCTTACTGACGAGCTCTTACCCGATTTATCTAAAATTCTTGTATCATAGAAAACAAACGTTGCTATGCAAGATTCCCATATTTTAAATAAATTGCCACCCTCTCCTCGTACCTTGGGCCTCCCATAGCCTATGGGAAGTATCTACCAAGTCAGGAGTTGTGCTTTTATTTATAAGGGATATGACTAGGGAAGAATACCTAGAAACATCAAGACTCATTATGACGGGTATGCTCGTTGTTATTTTTCTAATGAGTATGTTAAAGCTAAACCTATAATGCTTAGATTGGGCTATAAAGGTAAAGGTTTGGGACCTTCCCAAAATGGTATGAAAGAACATTTTGAGGTAGAACCATGGCCTACCCGATGTGGTGTGGGCCTATTTCCTAGTAAAGGTCAGCCCTTCCCATTTGAGGATGATGACCATCTTATATGTTACCAATATTATTTGGATAAACGCGATGCTTTGCATTTAAGGGATAATCCATTTACATGCAATATGCTATCCATAGCTTACCTTGAGATGATTGCTGAATCCGATGATGAGTTGGAGGGGGATATCTTCCATGATGTCTCCGTTGAGGAATTGTTACATAACAAATTTTATTTCGATGGCTCTATACCTAGTATAGCCTATATTGAGGCCACGACTCCTCAAGATGAATTATCCAAGCTAACCTTGGAATAATTACAAGAATTAGGCATTTCACCCACCCCATCTAATTTTGAGAGAGATCTACATATGGAAGTTGAAAATGTTATAAAAATTAACATTGGAACCGAAGATAACCCTCACATCATCAACATTGGATCAGAATTGATTCAAGAAAAACAAGATAAATACATTTTATTCCTAAAAAAATATGAAGATGTTTTTGCTTGGACATATGAAGATATGCCAGGATTAGACCCTTCTGTAGTTATGCATCACCTAGTAGTCCATCCGGATGCTAAAACTGTTAAACAAAAACTTAGAAAAATGCATCCTAAAATGGCCTTACTAGTCAAAGGAGAATTAGAAAAACTCTTGAAGGTTATTTTTATACAAGCTATTGATTATTATGAATGGATCTCAAATGTAGTTCCAGTAACTAAGAAAGAAGCTCCCAAAGTTAGGGTTTGCACAGAATTTAGAGATATTAATGCTGCATGCCCTAAATATGATTTTACTCTTCCCAACATGGATCAGATCATTGATTTTACTACTGGGAATGAAATGATATCCCTAATGGATGGATTATCTGGTTATAATCAGATCAGGATAGCTCCTGAATATCAGGCTAAAATAGCCTTTATTACCCCTTGGGGAACCTTTTGTTGGAAAGTGATGCCATTCGGTTTAAAGAATGCAGGTGCAACATATCAATGAGCCATGACTTATATCTTTCACGATATGATGCATGATATTCTACATGATTATGTAGATGATATTATAGCTCGTTACATCAAAGAAGATGATCATTTAGATGACTTGAGAAAAGTATTTGATCGGTTAAGGGAATATCTTCTGATTAAATCTAGTCAAATGTATATTCGAATTTAAGTCTGGTAAATTATTGGGGGTTATCGTTTCTTTATGTGGCATTGAAATTGAACCTCTCAAGATCATGGCTATCACTGATATGATCGCACCCATAAATATATCTGAATTACAAAGTTTACAAGGTAAGCTTCAAGCTATTCACTACTTCATCGATAAGTTTGTGGACAAAATCGGACCCTTTCTTAACCTTCTTAAGAAAGATGTCTCTTTTCATTGGGACGATGAATGCTAGGAAGCATTTGAACTCCTTAAGCAATATCTCCTTAAACCACCGGTGCTTTCCCCACCTAGATCTGATCGTCCATTTATCTTGTACATTTCTGCTTCAAATTTTGCCTTAGGAGCTATGTTAGCTCAACTTGACGATGAGAAGAAAGAATGTGCTAATTATTACATCAGTAGAACCTTAATCAGTTATGAAACTCGTTATACAGTATTAGAGAAGTTATGTCTCGCAGTCATATTTTCTACATAAAAACTATGCCATTATATGCTTAGTCATAAAACATATGGTATTGCTAAATTCGATCCTTTACGGTATCTCATGAGTCGACCATACTTATCTGGTCGCACAGCCAAGTGGGTTCTTGCACTAAGTGAGTTTGATCTCATGTTTATAGGACAAAAGTCTGTTAAAGGTCAAATCATAGCAGATCAATTAGCTGTTGCACCCTTAGAGTCTACCCATCCCCTCATCATTGATTTTCCTAATGAATGCCTTAAATTAGAGGTAGACCATCCTAAGAAATGGTCCCTATACTTTGATGAAGCCCGATGCATGAGTGGGGCTGGTGCAGGTATTATTTTAATATCTCCACAAAAACATCTTATACCTTTGTCCTTCAAACTAACATTTTCTTGCACCAATAATACTACTGAATATGAGGCTCTAATCCTTGGATTATGAGTTGCCTTGGCACTGAAAATTAAAAATTTATTGGTTTTCGATGATTCTCAACTTGTCATAAATCAAATCAATGATGTTTATTAGACTAGAGATGATAAATTATGCCCATATAAAACATATGTATTACAATTATTATCTTTATTTGATCAAGTTACCTTGGAAGCTATTCCTCGAACTAGAAACCATGCGACTGACGCTATGGTTGTAGCTACATCTCTTTTGCCCTTGAAGTTAGATGATGAATATGCTACCATCATTATTCATCGACTCCAGGAACCCGCTTCAAGAAAATCATGCTTAGAACCTTTGGATGTGTTTCTAATCAACGAAACTACTCTTGAACCATGGTACACTGATATATTTAATTTTCTTCAAAATGGGACCTTTCCTGAAGGTTGTAATCGCAACCAGCGTCGGTTATTATGTAGATGAGCAAGTCACTTCGTAATTATTGGTAATACCTTGTATAGGAGATCTTTTGAAGGCATCTTACTGAGATGTTTGAATCTAGCAAAATCTAGATTAGCTTTGAGTGAATCCCACAATGGATCTTGTGGGGGGCATTTTAGTGGTAGCACCATTGCTAAGAAGCTCCTTAGGATAGGATATTTTTGGCCTACCATGGAAAATGATGCACATGATTATGTGTGTCATTGCAACAAGTGCCAGAAACACGCTGACCTTCTCCATGCACCTACATAAGAACTATAGGCTATTTCATCTCCTTGGCCCTTTTCAAAATGGGGCTTAGACATCATTGGAAAATCAACCCTATTTCATCTGATGGACACAAATTCATCATAACTGCCACTAAGTATTTAACGAAATGGGTTGAAGCTATGCCCTTAGCTTCTTGCACTGGAACCCAAGTTTCCAAGTTTATTTTTAATCAAATTATTTGTAGGTTCAAAATTCCTGCAAATCTCATCTCAGATATTGGAACTTGTTTCAAAAATAAGTATGTCAAAAAATTATGTCAAAAATATAAAATTCAACATCGTTGGTCCACTCCCTATTATCCTCAGGGTAATGGCCAAGCAGAAGCATCTAATAAAACATTAATCAAAATCCTCAAAATACTGGTCAATAAGTCTAGTCGAGATTGGCACATCCAATTATATCCTGCTTTGTGGGCCTATCGAACTAGCGTTCACATCACCACCAGTACTTCACCTTTTGTTTTGGTTTATGGCACTGAAGTTGTTTTTCCCTTTGAATTAGAAGTTCTTTCTTTAGCTCTACTACTTCAAGATATTGAAGTAGGAGATGAATATCGTGCTGGTAGATTTAGTCAGCTAGAACTCCTATATGAAATGCGCATCAATGCTTTGGAATATCTTCGTGCCTACCAAAACAAGCTTAAGAGAGCATACCTCAAGAAAGTTCATCATCGATCCTTTGAGATCAACGACCTTGTCTTAAAAGAAAATAAAAAAAATACTAATGCAACTAAAGACCTTAAAGGTAAATTTGAGCCCAACTGGCTTGGACCATATGTCATCACTACTAAATTTGGATCGGGAGCATATCTATTAGCTACCTTAGATGGTAAATATCTTAAAGAACCTATGAACATTATGCATCTTAAGCGTTATTATGCATAACATTGGGTCATTTCATCATTTGTATATATTGTATTTTGCATATTGTTTCATTTTAGCCATTTATATCAAAAAAAAAATTCAAAAATAGTAACAGTATTTATTCTTTCAATTCATCACTCAAAATCAAAATATAAAAACATCAAAATCCTCAAAATATTCAAAAACATCTTTTATTTTTGTACCTGTCAATTCTTGAAGTATTGCAGTTATATTTTCAATTATTTTGGATAAATTAGCATTTATTTGGAATCCCGCACTTTCACACTCACAAGCATAAATATCTTGATTCTATTTGGTATGATTATTAATCTCTCTTATATCAAAGTCCACATTTGAATTAAATAAATTTTTGAGCATAGAGAACTGATCTTGTTATTTACTTGAACCAAGCATATCTTTTCACATTAAAATTATTTCATTGCAAATTCAATATGATGCTACATAGTAGAAGTGATTTCTTGAGTGAAAAGTTTCCCCTGCTATCCTATCATGCACATGGTCTAGAATCTTTGAGAATTGAAAAAAGGACAAGCTCACCCCTACCCAGAATAAAAATCCCTTGCTCTACAGCCAATCCGAGCAAGTATCCCTAGTATAGGATGCAAAAGAAAAAGTCAAAGCAAAAGAGAAAAAGAAAAATATTATTTTGATCATCACAGCAATATTTTAGCATTATCTCAATATTAAGCAAAAATACAAAAAGAAAAAAAAAAAGAAAAAAAAAAGAGAAAAGCAAAAGCGAAAGCAACAAAATCCCTTTCCCTTCCCCTTGAAAAGAAAAGAAGGGTGAATGAGCTTGAATCCCTGGAATTTTCAATTATTTGAAAACTGTGAGGTAAGCCCCATAACAGGTGGTTTGTGCCCAACCCACTTTGCCTTGGGTAATTCCTAGCGTGGTGATATGTTTGTCACATTAGCGACCTTTTGTACAGACCTATGTTGGCTTATGGATTAGCTAGCTCTTGATAACCTGACTTACATAGTAGTCTGGTACAATTACATGCATATAAATCATGGTCAAGGAACACTCATTTGGTTAAGTCAAATTACTTGTATCAAATTTTCTTGTTCAAAATTGGTGAATGAACAATACAATTGCACACACATTTGTATTTGAGAGATTATGTATCATTATGATAAAGCAATATCAGTAATGAAATAACATTTGCACATGAGGGTTCCTTATAAATCTACATTTGTCTTTGAGATAATGTAAAATATTTCTGCAACTCTTTTTGGAATAATTTTATCTTCTTATTTCAGAACATATGTTTAGTATAAAAACAATTATATACATTGTTTTCAAAAATCACAAAATGCTTTCAAACAACATATGACACACATATAATCAATAAATTCATGTTCATATTATTATTTTCTATTTATCAAAAGTCAAAAATAAATCATGCAATAAAACTAAAATATCAATTTCTTCTTTGGATTTCGCGATGATGGTATAAGTCTATACCTATAATTCTATGCCTAGCACAAACCATTGTTCTAATTTTATTTTTCCATTTATTTTTAAAAAAATCATAAAAACATAAGACTTACATCATTATGTTACACAATTGAGCTTTAAAACGAATGAACACTTATTCTATTTCATGTCATTATGTCAACATTCAATTTTGCAATGATGGTATAGTTCCTAGGGACTTATTCAAAAAATTTATCACACTTGGAATTTATGCCTGGAAAAATCATATTTCTTTAATATGTCATGCATAATATTTTTTATGAAAATCTGAAAACAAATCATCACCATCATCACTTCCATCATCACAACACAAAGTCTTAAGACAGTCTCTTAAGCACTCTTTTACTTTTAACAATATTTATATCGTGGGATTAGCTTGACGACCTAGTGAGCGGCGAATCCATGAAATGGTCTATACCAGCGACAATGTCCTTTGAAATTATTGTTAGAAGTCCCTTTTATTTTTTCATCAAAACACACCACAAAACAACCAATTTATTTACATCAAATTATTTCATTTCCAATTTTATAGCATGGCATAAATATTTTCTTTCCAACGATATAATTACATAAATAATTAATCACAAAATTCAAAATTAAAGCACCATACAACATATACACAAGTCATATCATCAAAAATATAATATATATATCTCAATCAATTATGTACATCATCTGGATTGGTATGCCACAATCAAAACCCTAGCATACTCAATCCCCTCAAAAAATATAATAATACAATCTGCCCTCTATAGCATCTAGCCTCGAGAAGCCCTCGAACTCTCAGCCTCAACTCCTCCCCAACCCTGATGTGGAGGAGGTGGTCCCATAGAGGTTCAGGCTGTGTCCTGGGTCCTCACCGTCGATCGTGAGGATGTCCTCGATGATCCCATCATGATCGGCTCTGCAATAGGTGCTGGCAGTGGTACCCTCTATCCCTCTAGGACCACATGATAGTATAGCCCCTGGTAGAATGTGTTCTAAGCAATAGACCACACCAAATACTAATTGCTCACCCCTTTGCTCTGAGCCCTAAGTTGTGTAGCCTTGTCCTGTAGCGTCTGCACCTAAGACCGGAGGCGAGCAACCTCAGCCTAGAGAGTTGTTGTCTCGTTGCTCTCCCCTACCTCGAAACCCTTGCCATTATCAGGCGATGCTGGTCTCTCCCCCTGCTAATAAGGGACTCCCCTCTCCATCATCCGTATCTCTTGAGGTATTTGTGGAGCCTGACCCATCCTATGGCATCTCTCCTATGGAGACCATTACTGCTCTCTCCCAACATGACCCTGTGCTACCTCAATAGCAGCCTGGCATTGCCTTCCCATCCATCGCACCATGACATGCACTATACCCTATGCCCTCGTCATCCAAGGAGGGTGGATGCCTACGTACTAGGCATTATACCCATATGTGATCCTAGCATCGTCACCATCCACTGGCTAGATGGGGGCATCATCCACATCCTGACTCTAGAACCATTGCATGTCTGGAGCCTCGCTCAATGTGGTACTATCTCAGACAGTCCGAGAGTACTCGTAATCCCTAAGAGAAGGGATCCCATACTGTAGAATGAACTATCATAGAAATCAATCATAGTGGTGAAGATCTACCTCTCCCTACTTAATCCATAGCTAGTAGACTCGCTTGATGCGAGCAAGCTCCATCCCATCCTCTGCCCACCCGGGGTGCTCTCGCTATGGCCTCCAAGTGATCTGGTCCAGGAGGAGGTCATCCAGCAACCTCCATGACATTGGCAGATCTATCTACCACTGTGACCCCCTTTGTAACCACTAGTAGAAAACTCGAGGCCTCTCTCGGTCAACCCCTATCAGTGGGAGCTCTACCGGCCTCTGCACCATGATGTGCTTCCAACACCAAACTTGTAGTAGCGATGTCAAGACCAGATATCGGCCTCCCTTGTATATGAACCCATGTAGGATCCTATACAAGTGGCATAGCATAAAGCTACCCCATGAGTATCTGTAGCTGTGGTCTCTCATATCACAGACCACATTTGAGAGGAGCCAGGGTAATCTGCATCCTCTCTGGTGGCACAACAGTAAGCCACCTACCACCCCTACCAAAACCTGAGTTAGCCTAGATGCCCAAGGCATCTACCTTAGAGACTCAATGTTCACTCTGCCCTTCTCTAGGATGAAGCTCGGGTCCTCAGTCAACCTCATCATCGCTTGGCCCTGATTGGTCGTAGGCGTCATCAACCATCCTTGCATGGGGATCCTCATGATCCTCCATATGTCCACTAGTGTGGGAGCCATCTCCCCTATCGATAACTAGAAGTAGGAAGACTCCAGATACCATCTATCTGCTAGGGTTGTTAGTAGCCCCATGTCTTTCAGTACCTATGGCATCTCTACCACATGCTGCAAACTGACCTGAGCCTGTTGGTTGTGCTTCACCTGATCGAGTGTGGCTATGTCATATCGCAACCCACCGTATTTCCATTCCTGAATTTTTAGTAATCCCATATGCAAAACAAACAATAAAACAATAAAATTCAATAATAAACCAATCATTAAAATAAAATTAAAAACATTTTAATCAAGCTTAATTTCTTTAAAATGATGATATCGTCCACCATTGGATGATATCATCCCAAATTGGGCAAAATCGTCCTTTATAGGACAAAATCGTCTACGATTACGTAACTTGGATATCGTCCCTTGTTGGACAGAATCACCCCTAGATCATTGATTTCACCCTCCAACGAAATTGATGATCTAGGGACGATTTCGACGAAATTGGGACGATTTCATCCCGATGTCGTCGACGGCATAAAAATGGTCGTGATGCCCCAAAACAATCAAAATTTCAAACAAAAAATTGCACAAATTAAATTCAAACCTAATTTACTAGGATTATATCCTTACCCATAGCCGTGTCAGGCCTCTGTCGATCAGTGTGCTGTCTCCACCATTTTTCTCTCTGCAGAGCTCTAGCACAGTAAAAATGAATAGTAAAAATGAATTAGGGTTTTACCCTATTTTTCTTAATTTTATTTAAAAACAACATTTTTTTTAATTTTGTTTTTTCGTGCTTTTACCTCAAATGTTCAATTTGGGTAAAAACACGGAGGGGGCACCATAGTAAGCAGTCGTACGATTCGACCTAGAATCGTCATCTAGAAAATTGAGTAAATTTTTGCTTTCTCGTAAAATGGAAAAAAATCGTCTTTAACGCATTTTCTTCAAAAAATTCGCTAAAGAGGGGGAAAAATGTAGCACCCTAAAATTGGCACAGTTAAACCTTAGTAAAAAGATAAAAAATTGAATTTTAAACCCAAACCACTCGTTAACCGCCCGTTACCCGCTTTCCTCATTTTTTGTGCCATTTTTAGGATTTGTTTTGACCATTGGATGATATCATTGCAGATCAGACGAAATCGTCCCAGATATGACGAATTCTTCTGGAACAGAACGTCCAGACGATTTCATCCCAAAACCAAATTTTCATAATTAGCTTTTGTTTTAACAGCTTCTCTAACTTGGGCAGAAAGCGTGTTTGCATAGTTAGAGTCTCCTCCATTGGAGATCTCCCAAATTGGGATGATTTCCAACCTCCTAACCTCTCCCTAATCCTATATAAACTGGTATTTTCTCAGTTTATCCCCCTAAACCCCCTAGCTGATGAATTTCTCTGCAAAGTTAGTTCCTTATGTATTAGAGCATCCTCGTACCATCGTTTGCATTTTGTATTTCATGTTTTCTTGCAGAAATTTTATTATTTTTCAGTCGGAGCAAGCTCGGATCGTCGCAGGCAATTCTAGACGATTTCGAAAGATCCTGTCGAGGAGCGCAGACGATCTCGTACGATTGGAGGCAATCCTAATTGTAGTCCATATTAGGGGAAATCAGAGCCCAGAGTTTGCATTTCCTTATTGTTTTTCTGCATTTCTTTATGCATTATCTTAGGTTATTATATTTATGCATCCTGGAGTTCACCTCATTTAGCATAGATATATGATAAAGTCAAAATAAATTTTCAAATTGATGCATTTCCTTTTAATTGCTATCTAGATCTACCATTTAGGCAAATTCATTATTATTTCTATCATTTCCCCTTGCTTTTGCAGTTGCATTTTTGGTATTTTGTATCTATTTTTGTAATTGAAGGTTTCTGACGAATTCATCTGACAAATTCATTAGATTGTCGATGATCCTATTTGATATCAGACAACTGACTATGATCTGAGATGATTCTATGTAATTTCAAATGATTTTGTATGATTTGAGGTGATTTGGACTTCTACAAACCTTAGAATCTTCATTCAGACATCCGAAATCAGGTATATTCTATCCTATTTAGCACATTCTCTGTGTTCAACATTTATTCATGTTTTTTGTATCCATAAAAATTAGCATCAACATATAGATTAGCTTAGATTCATCTTGGCCAAACCTAGGAATTGAATGATTGAATATAAAATGAACACATCAAACCTATTATCAACCTAGGCATGGAAACTGCCACTCAAAATTTTCCTGGTGAACCCACCATCCATCAAAAATTCACCCTTATACCCATCCCTTGAGAGGCGGGACCTTCAAAGGGCCTATCAGTTCGAGGTATTGTCCCATCCTTCTCACATCCCCCTTTCGGGCACGGATCCTATAGCCTAAAGGTAAGGATGTAAAAAATTTGGAGCGATACAATTACCAATTTTGTCACTCGATGTCTCAAATGTCAGAAAGTTAAGGCAAAAAGCAAGCATCTTATAGGAAAATTGTATCCACATAATGTACCTACATAGAAATGGTAAGTCATATCTATGGATTTTATAGTAGGTTTACCCAAGACCAAGTATCAACTTGATGCAATACTTGTAGTAGTTGATAGATTGACTAAGGTTGGATAATTCATACCAGGTAACATCAAGGATGATGCTCAGATAATGGCTAATATATTTTCCAAAGAGGTATTATATTTACATGGATTTTTTGAGGTGATCATTTCATATAGGAATTCTAAGTTCACTTCTGAATTTTGAAATCCCTACATCGTGCAGTTGGCATGAAACTAAATATGAGATCAGCATACAACCCTAAAACAAATGGTAAAACTAAATGGGTAATGCAAGTATTGGAAGACATGCTCTTCATGTACTGCATGGATCATAATTCTCATTAAAAATACTGCCTATATCTTGTATATTTTACCTACAATAATGGGAATCACTCTTCTCTAGGAATGTCTCCTTTTGATGCCTTGTATGGGCAAAAGTGTAGAATGCCATTATCTTGGGATAACCTAGAATATCGAGTTGTGATTGGGCTAAAAATTGTTAGGTAAATTGAGGATCAGTTGAAGGTAATCAGGTAAAGACTTAAAGAAGTTGCTAATAAATAGTTATGTTGATCTGAAGAAGACTCCAAGAGAGTACTTAGTAGGAGATATGGTTTTTTAAGAGTTAAACTGATGAAGAGTGTTATCAAATCCATGAAGTTGGATCCTCAGTTTTGAGGACCCTTTGAGATCACTGAAAATATCAGTTCGGTTGCATACCAACTTGTCTTACCATCTAATATATCAAAAATCCATGATACCCTCCACATATCCTTGCTTAGGAAATATGTTGTTGATCTTTGAACATGTGTAGGATGTTTCTAAATTATAAATAGCAAATACAAAGGCTATTTAAGTGATGTTGGTAAAGATTCTTGGGTTTCATTCTAAGTCTATGTGGAATCAAACTCTTGAGCAATGTAAGGTTTAGTGGGATTGGTTTTCTAAAATAAATACCACTTGGGAAAAATGGATTATATGCAAAAATATTTTCCCTTCTTGTTTGAAAATATTAATGTAATAATTTTTATTTTGTAAAACTGGAAACACCTGGTATGGTGTTTAGTCCCAGGGAGTAGGGTGTCATGACCCTCCCTGGTGGGATTTTTGGCACAAATAAATAATGTATTAATTTATGATGCTTTAATACCTAGTTTGAGAAATTGAACCAACTATGTGATGTTTAGTTGATTTGGAAGAGCATGGTACTACTGACATATTGCCAAATATGCAAGATCAGGTACATTCGTAGGTGAAAGAGGTAGAATCATCCACCAAAAGTGGGGGGTACTTGAGGTTGGGGAAATGATGATTAAGGAAAATCAGGGGTAACATTGATGGATACCTTCATATAGGCATGCATTATCAGTTAGGGATAATCATCAATAGCTAGCCACCTTGAGCCTCATTTGATAGCCTAGTAGCTATCATAAACTCTCGGGCTAAGACAGGTGACTAGGTTGATGGAAATATTCCCTCTTTATCTGTTGCATATGCTTGATTGTCTTTTACTTCATCACTATATGCATCAAATATTTGGAAAATATGCATAACCTGGTTGTTTTGGAAAAAGCTCCTTGTTTTGCTTAAGCCTTTCAAAATAATAGCATGATGTTAGTATTGGATAAGAAAACCTTTTATTCTATGTTGTGTATTTATATAAATAAATAGTTTAATTATTTTAAATGATAAAAGAACTTCATTTATAAATAATAGTTTAATTATTTTAAATGATAAAAGAACTTCATTTATAAATAATAGTTTAATTATTTTAAATGATATTAGAACTTCATTTATAAATAATAGTTTAATGATAAAAGAGTTTCACTATAAACAATGGTTTTTAAATTTAAATGACAATGGATTTTTATTTTAAAATGATAACTGGTTTTTATAAGAGATAATAAAACTTCTTGAGAACTCAATAGTTCTACCATAAATTTAAGATCACAACAAGTTGCATGATTGAATGGATGGGGGCACCTACCATCATTGAAATAGGGAGCTCCATTTATGACAAATATTGTCAAAATATTTGATAGTATATGAGATCCAATATTGGCTGGCACGTTTGATAGCTAGGAAGAATAATGGAGGGTGGTGGAGTATTGGGTAAATGAGATATACATAGAGAAGAGGAGGTAAGGCATTACTGGCGACAGATGAGCTTGAAAAAAATAAATAAGATAAGAGGTCAAAATATTTGGAAGGGGTATCACTCTCAGTGAGGAAGGAGAATACTATGGGTGCTTGGAGAAGAAGGCAAAATCTTGCATACGTCAAGACGAGTGCGCTCTACATTCAGAATGCATGTTATAGAAGGATTTTGAGGTTGTTGTTTGAACTATCACTATTGGTTTTAGTTTTAAATTTTATGTAAGGGTAGTTGTGCTATATGGTTGCTCAAAACCTATTACTACCAGTTGTATCTCCTTATTGTGTCAATCTATCTTGTTGACATCGGTTCAGTAATAATCCAAAATTTTGTTAATGTTTTAGTTAGGACTGAGAGTCTCTCTTTTTTCTCATCAAAGTTATGACCACATGAGTTGCACACCCATTGTTATATTCACTGAATTGGGATCATATAGATCCCATGATATTTTTCCCTATTCGTGTATGGTGGTGTGAACCCTAGTATAAATACATTAGGTGAGGGGAACTACCCTCGATGGATGCTTACCCTTCACCATTTGTGTGTTTGTATGCTAGTTTGGTTGTTTTTTATTCAGCATAACCCTTTGGGTATTTTTTCTCTCTTTTTGAGCGATGCCATTCTACAAGAAATGACAAGTAATTATCCACCTATTATGGGATTGAATAAGAATTTTGAGTATCCCTTGGTTTTTTTGTTACCTTGTGAGTTAGTAGGAAGGGAGGTTACATTGTTTCTCTCTTGTGACTAGTCACCCTACCATCCCATGTCAGCTCCCTCTGTCTAGGAGTGACTAGCACTATTTCTTTGGCCAGTTGGCTCACGTGCTTGCTAAACTAGTTGTGGGTGTTGTTGCTTCAACCAATTGGACCGCTTGCTTGTCAAACTAGTTGTAGGTGTTATTGCTTTGGCCATTTTTCCATGTTAGTTTCTGACTTTGAAATAACCCCTTGTTTTGTTGTGCACTCACTATAGTGCCAATTGTTGACTATTGATAAACCACCCACCTCGGTCTTGTTGAATGTGGATTTTTCGGTATCCTAAGGATGGGTCTCGACAATATTGATGTCATGAGTCTTAGGTGAAGGTACCTTAGCTAAAGTCACTTGCTTCTTGAAGTCCTTAATATTTGGTCGATGTTGTGGTTATTAGAAAATAGCTTATCGTAGTAAATTAAGTAAAGAGACTTAATTTAATAAAATGATTTTATTTATAAATTTGAGTAAGGACGCTCGATTTAGCAATAAAAAAAAAGAAGCTTTGTATTATTTTAATTGAGTAAATGTTATTTGATTATAATAAAAGGAAAGAAGCTTTGTATTATTTTAATTGAGTAAATGTTATTCGATTATAATAAAGAAAATAAGCTTTGTATTATTTTAATTGAATAAATGTTATTTGATTATAATAAAAGGAAAAAAGCTTTGTATTATTTTAATTGAGTAAATTTTATCTGATTAATTTGTATTATTTAAATTGAGTAATATGTTATTTTATTTGAACAAGAAGAAAATAAGAGGGCTTGTTTTTTAAATTAAGGGTATGGGACTTTAATTTATAAAATGAAGGAAAAGGGTTTATTTATGGATTAAAGTGAGTGAATTTGATTTATTAAATAAATAGAAATGGTTATTTCATAGATTGAAGGTATGGGACTTTAATTTATGAAGTAAAATAGAATGGTCTATTTTATGAATTAAGTAATGAGACTTAATTTATGGAAGTAGATGAACCTAGTTGTTTGATGATTAAAGGTATGGGACTTTAACTTGTCAAATAAAGGTTGGATGAATTGATTTAAGTAAAACCTAGAATCTAGTTGTAATTGTTGAAAGACTCTCTATGGTCAATGAGAGGTGAAAATAAAAATAGTGATTTTTATGATATCAACTATGCAATAGATGGTTAGATACTTTGATTTAAATTGTATAGTTGCAATTTGGAAATGAAATAAGTAAATGCATTTAGAAGCATTTCTATCATGGAACCATGAGTGCCCTGATCCCCTACTACCCTCAAATGATCTATGGAAAGCTGAGGAGGACCATGGAGGTAATCGGAACCAATGTGTTGGTTTGATTCTATCTTTAAATATTTACTTATGCTTAAATATATATGAATTGTCAGGAGACTTCCTTGATGAAATTTATGTAATATATTATTCTTTAAGAGTATGGATGATTTACCATACTTTCTTTATATGTAGTAATTGCTTAATTATTGGAATATGTATCTTTAAGTTATCGTATTGGATTATCTATTTTTTGTATTTAAACTCTTTTGAATTAATGTTTATCTTCTTAAAATATTGCTTCCTTTTTAGTATCCTTTTATATGTTTTATGAATTATGCTTTTTGTTAGATTTAGTATCTAGAACTATCCTTGTTTTTCCTTGCTAATCATTAGAAACTTAAGTAATGAGTTTTAGGTAAACGTAGAGGATGACCTAAGGGAATTGAGACCCCCTTAGGGTGAACATAAGTGACCTAAGGAATTAAGACCCCTTAGGGAGAATGATAACTAATTTTGGGGAAAGACTACATCTGAGTTAAGATAGCTCATCATGGAGATGATATGGATAGTTGAACTCACATTATGCATAGCATACCCACATAGATTGACTTATGTATGGTATCGTGATGGGCGTATACCTTTGATTTATTAAAGGTGATAAGTTTAGATCATCAAGAGTGATGAGAGGGATAAAATTATTTGTGATAACACATAATACACCTAAACAAATGGACTTGTGTTAGGGTATCAAGTGAGATGTAGCTCTTCGAGAAACTTAGGGGATTTAAACAAAAGATCAATTAGAAGTCAGTTAGGGGTTTATGAATCCCTTTCCTTAGGAAAAAAAATATTTTCTTTTATATGTGTTATCTATAGCTAAATTTTGGGTTCATTACAAATAATATGGATAGTGGTAGGTAATTTAAACACCCACTTAATACCAAGATAAAATAAAGGGGTTCCAAGGGATTCTCAAAAATTTGACCTTTATGATATGGGATACTTGGATAAATAGGATATTAGTGGATGGTTTGATCCAAGTGATATTGGATAAAGTGCTACTACCTATGAAGAAGTTTGAGAAAAAATATGAGCACACATTAGTATCAATGAAAAGTATAGGATCAAACCATAATCCTCTAATATTATGGTGAAATTAGAAAGTAAGGAAGAGTAAAATCCCCTTAAATTTGAATGTATGTGGCTTTAACACCCAAAATTTTTATGAATAAATGGAGACAAGGTGGAGGCATATGATCCAAAGATCTAAGAGGTATATATTGGATGGGAAACTCAAATATGTGAAGAGAGAAGTGAAAAAATGGAACAAGTTAGTCTTTGAAAATATATTTAGACAAAAGGAAAGCCTAAGGAAAGAAATTATCTTTGTTAAGGATGAAATAATTATAATTGGGATGGACTAGGTCCTCTACATGAGCGAGAAGGAAATACAATCAAAATTGCATACTATAACAACATAAGAGGAAACTTATTAGAGATAGAAGTCTAGGAACAAATGGCTTATGGAATGAGATTAAAACACAAACAATTATATCTTGACCATAAAATATAAAGGTGTTTTAATGATCCCTAAAATCCTACAAGATAATAAAGAAGTCATCAAAGATGAAGAGCAAATTAGGCAAGGGGTAGTTGACATCTTCAAATCACTACTAACAAAGGATAGGGAGGATGACCAAGAATATATAGAGGATATGCTTCAATATATACCAATGTCTATGATAAGAGATATGAATGTAAATATTGAGAAATATGTGAGTGAAGAGGAGGTGAAGGAAGCAATCTTCTCCTTGCAAAAATATAAAGCTACAAATCCAAATGGATTCCAAACAGGATTATTTTAGGTCTTTTGAAATATAGTGAAGGAGGATGTAATAGTAATAGTTTGAGAATCTAACCATTCAAGAAAATTTCTAAGAGATTATAACAACATATTTCTAGTTCTAATTCCTAAGAAACAAGGGTTGAAAGGGTTTAAGGACTTCAAAACAATATGCAATTTATAATATCATATCTAAAGTAATAGTATTAAGGTTGAAATATGTCCTCCCAAACATTATTGTAGACCAAATTGGGGGCTTGTGAAGGGAAGGAAGATATTGGATGGAGTCATTACACTTCATGAAACTATGCACTTGGTGGAAACTAGTAAGAGGGAAGGAATGGTGCTCAAGTTAGACATGAGCAAAGCTTATGATACAATTTCTTGGTGCTTCTTGGGTAAAATTCTTTCTATATTTTAGTTTAGTAGATAGAGAATATGAGTAACTATTATGGAGGGCTAAGATTCCAAGTCATTTTAAATAATTCTTAGACAAGGTTCTTTAGGAGTAGTAGGGCTTTAAGGCAAGGGGATCCACTATCACCTTATCTCTTTATAGTTACAGCAAAAGATCTAGGTATAGGTGTAATACAAAATTAAAGAGAATTAAATAGGATAAAATCATCCATATCCATAAGGGATATCACTCACCAATAATTTGTAGATGACACAATTATTCTTGAGAAATATTCAATGTCAAAATCTAGAGATTTTAGGAGGATTCTTAATCTATATAAAGGCATCCCACCTGTAGACACCAAAACCTAGCCACTTGTCATCCATCCAAGTCCTCCCTCCATATTTATCCCTTTATTTATGTATATCTAGGCATATTTGTTAAATATATGTTTAATATTAAGATTTTAATATTATATTATATATATTTAATAAATATAAATATTATATATAAATAAATCCTAGCCATCCGATTTAACTTAATCCTAGACATCCATCCACATCAATCCATACCACACACCTGAAATAAATATCCACCCTTTGATGTGTTTTTAATCTGAGCCACATAATTTTTGTCGCTTAAACCCTAACATACCCTAGAGTGGATTATTAATAGGAGCCATTTTGATGTCTCAACCTCTAATTTTTTTTTAAGTATTTGGCCCTAAGAATTTTTATTCTGAGTTCATCTAAGCATCCTCTCCATCCATACTCACTTGTCCTAACCTCTACATCCATTGCTCCATTCATGCTTAGCCTAATATGCTTCTACATATCTTCACCTTCACTCTTGAATGCCTTCAGGTTCTTCCTGTTGCCATTGAGCACCTTTGGGTGCTTCATTCTATCACAAAGAACCATTGGGAACTACCTATCATCCTTAAGTACTCGTAAGCATTTCTTTCTATAGTCAAGCACCCACAAGAATCTCAAAACATCCTACTAAAGACTAGTGAAGCCCTCAGGTGATGCTAGAGCACCGCCACACCAAGTTCCTACAACAACTATCACAAATAAAAAAATGACAAGTTCAACAAGGTAAACATTTTTATTGTTATAATATTTTCATTATCTCCATATTTTGTATGCAGTTTGTTACTTGGCATTTGGTGTTTTTAATTACTTACTAAGGGTCTCACATAGTGGGGCCCTCACAATTACTACTTATCCTATTCTATCATTCTCTCTATGCAGGTTTTGGATATACACAAGTATTGCACAGTTGTTTAAGTTGGAGTGGCCCAGTACTGGATAAGCATGAAGTCCACTCACCCCTATTGGGATTAGAAGCAAGATTGAAGACACCACCAGTGTTGTTTACTAGGGTTTTGGAGAACCCTAGTTATTGTAAACATTTGTATCAAAGAAATCAATTCTTTCATTGTAACATTGGATATTTGAGGCTCCCCCATATTAATAAAAGCATCTCTTTTTGTGCAATATTGAGTCTTGATTTTAATATATCTTGTTATTTATTCTGGTGTTTCACTTTTTCATCTACAAATGGTGATCATGGTGGGACCATTACCAAAAACATTAAAAAATAAAACAAAAATAGTGGTTTTCACCACTACCAAAAAAATCAGAAACAAAAAATAAAAAATCAAACAAAAACATTTTCTTTTGCATGTATATTTCATTTAGTTAAATGCATTTTTTTGTGTTGTTTTTTGTTTTTCAGGTTTACCAAGCTTCTAGCATAAATTATTAGGCTCCATTCATCCCATTCATTCCAACCCCATCCATTTTCCCTTAAGTCAACATGAATTCTGTTGACTTATTCATCCTACTCTGTAATACATACAACTCGGCAAAGCCAATTCCAATTTACATGAGCCTTATTGATATGACCAGATTTCCTCACCTCCATAATTTTTTGATTTTGTCTTGTTCAAGGAATTTTTGAGGGCTTCATCCAAATACATTCCTCCATCCCCTCCACCTTCACCTTCACCTTCGAACCTCAAGGTTTTCTAGGCAGACGTAGATGAGGAAAAGTCAAAAACGTTTGATGACATATTAGATGACATTCATTTGATCTCTATGCCCCATAAACTTGAGTAAGGTTCCCACATGTCCATTTAAGATACCATCGATGTGGACCTTAGTTCAAAAAAAGACAATCCCCAAATTTTCAAGCTTGGAAAAAGCTTATCCAATGATGAACAAGAGCAATTAATTGATCTCCTCAAGAGGAAAAAGGGTATTTTTGCATGGTCCTATAAAGACATGTCTAGTCTTGACTCTATATTGGTTGTCCATAATATCACATTACATCCTAATGCTAAGCTGATCAAACAAAAACTTAGAAGGATGCATCTTATCATTTCCCTCTTGGTCAAATAAGAGCTCCAAAAGCAACTAGATGCGGGTTTCATCATACCAATTGATTATCCTAAGTGGATATCAAAAATGGTACCCATTCGCAAGCCTAATGGGATGATACATGTTTGCACTGATTTTGGATATCTTAACAAAGCAATTCCTAAGGATTATTTTCCTCTCCCAAATATTGATACTCTTGTTGATACTTACATTGTCCATGAAATGATTTCTCTCATGAGAAGTTTCTTAGGATACAACCAAATTTGAATAAATCCTAATGACCAATACAAAACAACATTCACTACACCTTGGGGAACATTTTACTACAAGGTGATGCCCTTTGGCCTTAAAAATGTAGGTGTCACTTATCAACGTTCCATGACATACATTTTCCATGATTATATACATAAGTTTATCGAAGACTATATCGATGATCTCTTGGCAAAATATAAAACTTGACAAGAGCACATTGGTGTGTTGGAAAAAGTTTTTGACTTATTTCTAGAACATAATGTAAGGTTGAACCCCAAGAAATGTGCCTTTGGTGTTACCTTTGGAAAACTATTAGGGTTAATTGTCTCCAAAAGAGGCATTGAGGTAGACCCAAAAAATATCAAGGTCATCTTAGATATGCCTCCCCAAAAAAACTTAAAGGAATTGCATAGTTTACAAGGAAATATCCAATCAATCCATCATTTCATTTTGTAACTTTCTGACAAATGCAGGTGATTCAATCACCCGCTACAAAAGGGGGTGCCATTTTCTTGTATAGATGAGTGTCAAAAGCCTTTGATGATATTAAGAAATATATAGCTTCTCCTTTATTCTTAACTCCTCCTCATTCGGGGTTCCCATTCTATATTTATGTTTTAGCAATGAACTTTGCACTAGGGACAATGCTTGCACAAAATAATGAATAAAATCGAGAGAAAAATGTCTATTACATTAGTCAAACATTGGTAAGCTATGAAACTAAATACACTTATGTAGAGAAATTGTGCTTAGCAGTGTTTTTTTCCACTAAGAAACTTTGACATTACATGCTTAGCCACACAACATATGTCATATATATAAGAAATCCTCTACATTATATGATATCTCACACTTACAATAACACCCACACCACTAAATGGATAATACTTCTTACTAAATTCAACTTGGAATTTATTAGCCAACAGTCCATTAAAGGTTAGGTCATAGCTGATCAACTTATGGAAGCTCCACTACCTAGTGATCATCCTTTGATTATTGAGCTTTCAAATGATTCAGTATTTACTATCACCGAACAATAAGAAGATGTCATTCCCAAGGAAGATGTCGATATCACATTATTCTTTGATGGCTCTAAGTGTGTGAAACATCAAGGTGCTGGAGTCATGTTTCATACATCCTAGGAGGTACCTATCCCTTTATCATTCAAACTTGACTCCAATGCACAAACAAAACAACAGAGTATGAAGCCTTAATCTTAAGTCTTCAATTAGCTATAGCTATGAGCATTAAATGTATCAGGATATTTGGTGATTCTCAACTTGTTATCAAGAAAATCAATGGAGAATACCAATGCAAAGAGCCTACCATTAAAATTTATCATGAAGTAGCAATGAAATTGCTATCTAAGTTTGATTGGTATAAAATCAATATTTTGCCATGTTCAACTAATAGATTTGTAGATGCAATGGCCTCTCTTGGATCATTGATTCCAAAAGACTCCTTCGAAGAGGTACATCCCCTTATCATTTCAACGGTCTTTAAATCTATAATTGTTTGTGTTGAATCTAAGGATGAAAATAAAATTTGCTTTATCTAGTCGAATCTATATGAGCCTTAGTCAATCCAAATAGTAGCCTTTCTCAAGTTTGGAACACTCCAATTTGACATGTCTCGAACTACTAAACACACTTTCAAGCAAAAAGCAACTTGTTTTGTTCTCTTGGGGGACGTGTTGTATAAATGTAGTTATGATGGAGTCCTCCTTCGTTATATCAAGTTTAGTGAGGCATAAAGAGCCATAGCTAAATCTCATTATGGAACTTGTGGTGGTCATTTTAGTGGGATGGCCATCACAAAGCGTATTTTATGCATGGGTTATTATTGGGCCACCATGTAACATTATTTTTGCACATATGTTAAACATTGTACAAAATTTCAAGAACACGCTAATCTAACTCATGTGCCATCACAAGATTTACATCCTGTTCAAATCCTTTGGCCCTTTTCACAATGGGGTCTCAATTTAATTGGTAAAATTTTACCTCCTTCCTTCGAAAAACATACAATCATCATCACAACCATTGAATATTTCACAAAGTGGGTTGAGTTAATTCCTCTAACTAGTACGACAGGACCTAGATTTATGGAGTTCATACTTCACCATATCATTTGTCATTTTGGTATCCCCTTGAAAATTATCTCTGAAAATGGTAAGTCTTTCAAGAACAAGGATGTTCGATCACTTTACGAGAAATATAACATATAACATAGTTTATCGACTCCTTATTACCCACAAGCCAATGGACAAGTTGAGGCTACCAACAAGACCTTAATTACTATTCTCAAGAAACTTTTTAATGAAAATCATAGATATTAGCATACCAAAATCCCTTGGCTTTATGGGCTTATCAAACAAGAATCCATACGCTTACTGGAGCAACACCATTTTCATTTTTCTATGGAACCGAAGCAATCACACCTCTCGATCTTGAGATCCCCTCTGTACAAATTTCTTTGTAGGAATTCATAGATGATGATAATTCTAGACAAGCACATTTTTACCAACCCACACTTCTTCATGAGAGTTGAATTAGTGCTTTAGAGCATTTACAAGTTTATCAAGACTACCTAAAGCGTGCTTATAATACCAAAGTTCATCTATGTTAATTCCAAGCAGGAGATCTTGTACTTAAGGAGAATAAAAAAAACACCAATGTACTGCCACATCTTCATGATAAATTTATGGCTAATTGGTTGGATCCATACATTATCACTCAAAAAATGGGTAACGAAACTTATAGGCTTGCTAGTCTAGATGGAGAGGATGAACCCAAACTACTTAATGTTATACACTTGAAAGAATTCTATTCATAATGTGATTGATGTATATGTATATATACATGTCTAATACATAAAAACATTGCACTTCATTTGCATATAATACATACTCAAAAACATTGCATTTCATCCCAAAACACTGCATTCACACACATTCCATTTTTCACTTCATACATTGCATTCACATTACACATTTCACATTTCATATTAGGGATCATTTATTAAGTTCAAGGTTTTTAATTGGTCCAATAAAGTCATGTTGCTTCAATCAGGGACACCTTCAAAAACATCATCCATGTCATTGCATTATTCCACCAAGCCAAATTGTCATTTTCAAGCCACATGTCCATAATTCCTTAGTGTTTTAAGCAAACCACAAATACATGTCAATTTTTCTTTAGGAACAAGATACATCTTCACTAAGAAAATAATGAGTTCTGGGAATTTATTCCAAAACATTATTGAACCAAACACAATTTCACATCTTAAAACATCTTATGTCAAAAAGGGATAACACTATACTTGGTTTGAACCTCAAATTGAAAAGGGTAATCCTCGCCTGTCCCATCATACAACACAATCCACAAAAAAATGGTTTTCACCACTATCATAGTTGTTTCCAAATTCAATAGACAAAGTACTAAGGATAGGGTATGATTCTCATCACACTTAGGTTGAGAATATGATTCCCCAAAGCTCTAAATATTTCATCACACACCATTGATCATTGGGTTGTAAGTATCATACTCATTTCCAATGAGACGGTTAGATAGTCATCCCCAAAACTTAAGAGATCAAAATTTGTGGACTATGGAGTTAGTCTCCACCGAAGCTATAAACACTTGATTGGCAGTGGAGTATGCTCATGCATGACAACACATCTCTTTTAAAGAGATCTCTGACCACACATATGGACAAGCTAGCTTCTTGGTCTTATCTATAATAGGTCACACCCAATTTACTCAATATGAGTTAATGAACTTACTTGCACACACATTTGTTCTTGATTGCCTCGAGTCATTACCAAAATCATGATTCAGTAAATAAATTTATTGCACACACATTTGGTCCTAGAGAAATTAGGTAGTATTTAGTGAGTTTGTTTGATACCACTAGTAAATTTGAGTCTCTGCAAAATATTTAGCTTTCCATATTAACATCCATTTCTTCTTCCATGTCAACATCCATGTCATCTCATGAGTCTTCCATTTCATATACCACTATTTTGGTGCCCATGATTAAACAACAATGCAAAACATGGTGAAACAAAATCTAAACTATTAATTATCATTAGAACATATGCATTCCATACCTTGCATTAATCATCCATATAAACAAAGCATTCACACAACAATATATAACACAAAAGGTAAAATCCATGTATATATATCACATATACAATGAATACCAAAAGGATACATACAATGGAACACCAAGGCTCATATATAAAAAGTGCATTTAAACACTATCTAAGCCCTCCAAGAGGATCCTTATGACCTAGCAAAATTATTGGACCTAGCACTATGCCTAGAAGCCTCAGATATAGTTGAGGATGGAGGATATGGAAGAGAAATATGATTCTCTATAAACTTATCCTCAAAATATTCAATATATCTCTATCGATATCGAAGGTGCACTATGTCAATATTATGCTGATGCTCCCTCTTTGAAAGCTCTTCTTGGAGCCTCACGACCCTCTCATATCGAGCTATCACCATCACATCTCTCTCTACCACTTGTTGCTCCAGCCTTGCCCAATCCTCCTCACTCTGAACTGGAGGTCCATCTGAAGTCCCCTCCACATCATCCCCATATTTTCCATATTCCCCAATCATTGGATCCTACTGAGTTGCACCCTTAGTCCTCCTACTTTGACTATCATATTGAAGGTACCTTTGCTACTTGGGATCCTCATGGGTACCCTCATCCTCACCCTCATCTCCATCTCCAATCACTACTAGATTTGATGCCCATGGTGGTTGTGTAGCAAACCATACATCATACTCTGGAGTAGTCCCTACATCATCTACATTGGGGAGGACTATCTCCTCAAAATCCTCATACACCTCCCTCCATGACTCCACACATGGTAGCCCTTTCTTCTCTTGATACCTCCTATAGAGCACTAGCTCATCCAAAACCCCCTACCTTAGGCCAAACTATTAGAGCACTCGAGAGAATTAAAAATACCCAACCTCATTCCAATACCACCCAAACATCCACCTAGTCTACCTCACCTATCATAAATGCTCGCCATATCCTATCCACCTGGTGCCCCACCGTGGCCTCCATATCACTTGGGTGGATATCAATACAACCCATAAAGCCCTATACCACTCACTCATATGCACAGGATGACTTGACTACACCTCCTCCACCACTACCCATATCCTTGTGTAGGGCTACTCCCTACCAAATCCTGCCATTGGTAAGTTTTCTAATTGAGACACACTGAAGTGCTTCCATACCCAACACTGTAGTAGCAAGCTGCAACCCAATATCTTCCTATTTCACCTCCTCACCTCATAAAGCTCCCTATATGCCTACGCTAATAAAGTAGGAGCCCATGTGTACACATGTTGCATATTAAACATATCATTCATCAATCCTATTAGGTTCTAAGGAAACCTACAACCAGTGTTGTTTGGGATCATGATGTTGGCCAAAACGAACATCACTAATGCCCGAAGGGAATCCAATTCATTTTCCACATATATGAGTATGGAATACTTCCAAAATCCACCCTCACAGTCACTCAACTATCTTCAAACATCTTCTTCATCTCTATCCCTCAATTGTGGCCAACCTCGATGTGAATCCCCTTCATTGATACCTTGAGTGTGCGATATACATCCTCAAGTGTGAGGATCACCTATCTCATGGGAAGCTAGAAGGTGCCCCACAACCTCTAGCAAATCCTACTCCTCCTCCACTAGTGCCTTACTCATATCAGGGATGTAAGACGAGAACTAGTTCTAAGCCTCCAAAATCCTAAGCTATAACATAGCTCAAAAAATTTGTGATTAACACATTTAAAAAAAACACAAAAATATACAATGTTTTGCACAAAAATAAGGGACTTACCTTAGCATCTCTCAATACAACCCTAGCTCCAATACCTGTATCCACTCCTTCTACTACCATAGCTTCTGCATCCAAAATGCTTCACCTCACTCCACTCCACTTTCCTCACCTCTTACAAACACAACTTCTCAAACTCACAAACGCACAAATGAGCTCAAATTTTACCCAACAAGATATTTATAGCTTCTTTAGGCACCTTGATATGCCCATGGATATTTTTTGGTGCATTGAATCACACCAGGGCGTTTGTAAAACTCCCAAACATCAATGGGCATCTGCGCATGTTGAAAGTGCCAACTGATGTTTGACATAAAAATTGACAAAATACCAAATCATTGAAAAATAGTGTCTTATCCTACCAAATCACTCCAAATTGCATCCATACATCCATATCATCATATTAAAAGGTTTTTTGAAAGTTCCAACTAATTTGGATGCATAACTTTCATTTACGACCAAAAGTCATAAAATTCGCATGACAAGTTCCAAAATGCTCCAAAACCATCAAAATTTTCACAAAATGACCATATCCATGATTCTCATCATCAATAATTCATTTCCATAACATTTTCCATCATCAATCATAACATTTGCATATTAGCCAAGTTCAAACAAAATTCAAGTCAACCTTGTACCTAGTGGTTTATTCTATATACTTGGTGATTGCAGTGATTTTCATCCATGCAACTTGGTAGGATGAATAATATACCATAAGGACACTTGATCATTTTCATAATTACATATCTCCTTGTTTGAAATCATAATCACTTTTGGTACTTCACATTTTTACGTGAAACCTTGCCAAGAAAAAATTGCATAAAAGCAATCATTGATGGCCTAGTTTGTGTGGCTTCAAACATGGACCAAATAATGTTTCATAATTTCATATTTCCTTGAGATTCATCATGGTGAATGGCATTAGCTAGGGTGATTGGTTCCAACCATAATAATTATCTGACAATCACTAGCTGGCCCTTCGAAGTTGACTATCTTTCCTTTAATTTTTGCATATTCATATTTGCATATTAATGATGCCTACAAGCACATTTTTCAACACCATCAAATCACCTAAAATTTGGGTAACCACATTTGGTTTTGCTTTTTCCACAATGGGATACACCTTACATGATCATGACATCCTACACTTGGCAAAAATCCCTTCATTTATTGGGGCAAAAATAAACACATATTCATTGCATTTTTGCAAAACCCTTCATCTATTGGGGCAAAAATAGACGCAATCATTTCACATTATCCACCAATCCCTTTCCAACCAGTGGGGCAAAAATGGTATCATATTTACATAATTCATATCATCCACATTTCATTTGCACATTTTTTTCAATTGGTTCATGAGATTCATTTGTAAACTCATTTGCCAATTGAGGGGGTAAGCTACATAAATCTAAATTTTTTAATTCTTTTGTCTTCAATCTCATCTATCACATCTCAAGAGAAAAATGCTTCTACACCTAGCCCAAGTAGGTGTCTTGTGTTTTTGCACTACATTGTGTTTCACACAATGCAATATAAAAAGGGGCATCTATAGACACCAAAACTGGCCACTTGCCATCCATCCAGGTCCTCCCATCATATTTACCCCTCTATTTATGTATATCTAGGCATATTTGTTAAATATATGTTTAATATTAATATTTTAATATTATATTTTTTATATATTTAATAAATATAAATATTATATATAAATAAATCCTAGCCATCTGATTTAACTTAATTCTAGCCATCCATCCACATCAATCCATGCCACACACTCGAAATTAATATCCACCCTCTTCTATGTTTTTAATCTAAGCCACACAATTTTTGTCACTCAAACCCTAACATACCCTAGTGTGGATTATTAATAGGAGCCATTTTGATGGCTCAACCCCTAAGTGTTTTTTGAAGTCTTTGGCCCTAATTATTTTAAGTCTAAGTTCATGCAAGCATCCTCACCATCCATCCTCGCTTACCCTCGCCTCTACATTCATTGATGCCATTCATGCTCAACCTGATCTACTTCTAAATATCTTCACCTCCACTCTCAAACCCCTTTGGGTGCTCCATCTCATCATCGAGCACCTTCGAACACTTCATTCTACCACCAAGTACCACTAGGTGATCCTCACCATATTTAAGAACCCAAGAGTGTTTCTTGCTACATTCGAGTGCCCACGGGCATCTCAAAACCTCCTGCTAAATACTAGCGAAGCCCTCGGGTGATGATAGGGCATTGTTATACCAAGTTCCTACAAAAAATATCATAGATTAGAAAATGACAAGTTCAACAAGGTAAAAATTTTTATTGTTATAATATTTCCATTCTCTATATTTTGTATGCATTTTGTTACTTGGAATTTGGGTTTTTTATTAATTACTGAAGGTCTCACACAGTGGAACCCTCAAAATTACTACTAATTCTATTATGTCATTATCTGTGTGTAGGTTTTAGAGATACACAAGCATTGTGCAACCGTTTAATATGAAGTGGCCTGGTATTGGATAAGCATGAAGCCCACTCACCCCTGTTGGGATCAAAAGTGAGATTGAAGACACCACCAATGTTGTTTACTAGGGTTTCGTAGAATCCTATTTATTGTAAACATTTGTATCAAATAAATCAATTCTTTCGTTATAACATTGGATATTTTAGGCTCCTCCATATTACTAAAAGCATCTCTTTTTGTGCAATATTGAGCCTTGATTTCAATCTATCTTGTTATCTATTTTGGTGTTTCACTTTTGCATCTAGATCAACATGGAAAAGAGAAAATAATTTTTTATCAACACTTTAGAGAATCAACAAAAAATGATAGTAGAAGAACTTGGTTCTAATATCTTAGCTCTTCCATATATATATTTGGAAATATTGATGTTTAATGGATTATGCAAAGAACAGGTCTAGGACATAATTACACATAAGTTTCAGGGCAAGTTAGTAGGATGGAAAGAAAATTAATTAAGTCAAGAAGGTAATAATTAGCTACTAAAGATAACTCTTCAAATCATACCAGTATTTCTCTTATCTATTTTTAAGATTCTAGCTAAAGTTGTAAACATGGTAGAAAGTATACAAAAAAAAAAAATTTATAGTTAGGATCTAAAGATAATAATAGAATCCCCCTTGTTGTGTGGGAGGAAGTTTTCAAACCAAAATAAAAATGAGGATTGGGATTAAGGAGGATAAGAAACATAAATAAGGTCCTAGCTACAAAATTAGGATGGAGGATAATGAAGGAAGGTCAATCATTGTGGGCTAGAATTCTAAAGAATAAGTATCTAGATAGCCAAGAAGAAATAAGATTCATAACCACATTAGGTTCCTATAATAGATCTTATATATAGAATCATATGCTAAAGGGAAGAGGGGTACTATGAAATATATCCAATGTAAAATTGGTAATGGTAGGTTGATCCACTTTTGGGAGGACGTATGGTTGGAAAACCATCCTCTAAGTAAGGATGAGGATATAGTCAAAGTCTAAGAATATCTAGAGCAAAGGTATTAGAGTTTGGTTTTTGATTACATGGACCAAGAATATGGAGAGGTAAGGTGGAAGGAACTTATGAGCAATAACCATAATGTGGAAGAATTAAGTAAACTCAAAACCAAACTAAGGGTCTACCATGTAAGTGTTAATATGGAGAAAGAAACCATAGTAAGAGGAGCAACTCAATAAGGTGTTTTATTGTTAAATTGGTCTATGAGCTACTAATATCAAAACTAGAAGAGGAATTTCAATGAGGAAGACTACAAGAAAGAAAGGGTACACCTAAGATAGCAATGTTTCTAAGGTTGGTTGTACTTAACAAGATCCTTATAGCAAATAACTTGTATAAGAGAGGGTTTCAATTTCCAAATAGGTGTTACCTATGTGAAGCACAAGAAGAGATAGTGAAACACATAATGTTAGAGTGTAACTACTCCCTCAAGATACTTCAAGAATTAATCAAGGAGATGGAAATTAAATGGGTAATGCCAAATAATATGGTAGAGTGGATTGAGTAGTGGGAAAATCCCTTTAAGAGTACTATATTGAATTAGATATAGGACCTAATTCCTTTCCACTATGTATGGGGTGTACAATTACAATAAAACAAAAGAATATTTAAGGGAGAAATGAGAGCTACATACAAAAATAGTTATAATATCCAAGCTACTATTATGGAAAATACGCAAGCCTTAAGGATAAATAAAAAACTAGAATTGGTAGAGGAATCAAGGATAAGTTAACAATGGGTTTTGATCCCAATAGGGGTGGAGAATAATCCCCAAGTAGATCTAAAAAGAAGCGTAAAATGGTAGCCACCCAAGGAGGGATGACTAAAGCTCAATTTTGATGGGACATCTAAAGGGAATCTTGGTAAGGCTAAGGGTGGAGCAATGATAAGGGATAGTAAGGGAATCCTAATTGGAGTTTTTAGCGAGTATTTAAACACTATGATAAATCATCAAGAATAAGCTAGAGTGTCATTGGCTAGAGAAAAATTGGTAAGATAGCTAGGAGTGATAAAGTTGATAGTGAAGGAGGATTCATTTAACATTATCAATGTTCTTATTAAGAAGGCTATGGTGAGTTGGTGGGTGTCAAGTACAATAATATATACTCTATTGGATAATTTTAAAGTGGCTCATGTATTTAAAGAAGAAAATGGGGTAGAGAATTGGTTAGCTAAATCAAGGGATCTTCATGAAGATAAAATATGGATCCCCCCATATACAATTCATCCAAATATAAATCAATAAGTGGAAAGGAAAATTTTTGATGTCAAGATGTAATATACATTAATATAAGATGTTTTGAGCAATTCTAGTGGTAGGAGTGCACTAAAATATCTATAACAAGAGGTGATGGAATACATATAGCAAATTGTGACAGAATATTCAAAAGGAAGATGTCCTAGAGTATGTTGCAGTGTTTATGTGTAAGAATAAATTAAAGTTCTGACATGCTAGAATGTCTTAAAGTAGTTTTTATGTAACTAAAATAAAAGGAATATAATTTGTGGGCTATTATTGTAAGAATGTATGCAAATATTTTAGTAATTTTAGAGCTCTTTAGATTTTATTCCTCTTAGGTTTTGTTGTGGGATTTTATTATAGAGATCATCTGATTTGGTTGCTCTTGGATTTTGCTATGAGATTTTATTTTAGAGCCTATCCAATTTGGTTTATATTGGATTTTGGTGTGGGATTTTGTTGCATAGCTCATCTAATCTAGACTCTCCTTAGTTATGCTATGGGATTTTATTATAAATCTCATTCAATCTAGTCCCTCTTGGATTTTTTGTGGGATTTATTTGTAAAGCTCATATGATTTGGTCCCTCCTAGATTTTGTTATGGGATTTTATTATAAAGCTTGTTTTATTTGGTGCCTCGTGGGCTTAACTATGAGATTTTATTGTAGAGGTCATTTTATCTAGTCCCTCCTAGTTTTTGCTATGGGGTTTTGTTATAGATCCTATTTGATCTAGTCCCTCTTGGTTTTTGCTATGGGTTTTTATTGTAGAACTTATCCAATCTAAACCCTCCTAGGTTATGCTATAAATTTAATTATAAAGCTCATATGATATGGTCCTTCCTAGGTTTTTCTATAGGATTTTATTAAAAAACTCGTTCAAACTAGTCCCTCCTAGGTTTTACTATAGAATTATGCCATAAATGTCATCCAAATTGATCTCAAATGGGTTTTTCTATGGTATTTTGTTGTTGTGTAGGAGTATGTTGTAGTGTTTTATCAATTTTGATATAGCTGAAATTAAAGGAATATTAGTTGTGGGTTATTGTTGTAAGAATGGATATGAATATTTTAGTATATATGGAAGTTTTTTGTAAGAGGAAAAATGGAAGGTAAGACTAGATAAACCTATCTAGACTTGTAAAAGGGCTCAAACCCTTTCAAAAACCCTATTTTCTATTATTAAAAAATACAAAGGGCACAAGGTATGAAAAATTCTCTACAAGTAGAAGCCTATCCAAGATGCTTTAGGATAGAATTTAATCCCGATTATACCAAACCCAATCCTAAGTCTTTTTTAGATAATAAAGAAGCACTTGATTATATTATGATCAAGCTTCTTTATCCAGTATTATTTCTCTAAATGGTCTTAAGTGGAATGATGAAGATTTCAAAAGCCTATATCTTATTCTTTTTAATAACAAATAAAATATTTATACCCACCATCATATGGTGAAGTTTTTAGCTTTAGACTATCTTGAAATCATTATTTATGAAGAATATTATGATTGGAAAGAAACAAATATCAGTTCTTACCTAATTGATCAACACAAAATCCATGATCATATAATCCAAAATCTATTTAATTTTAAGGGATCCATCTCTCAAATATTTAATATAATAATATCATAGGATTCAATCAATGATTAGTATCGTACCGACCTAGATAATACTTATTAAGAAAGTCTAGGTGTCTTACCATCCCCTAATCAATCATAGTATGAATCCTAAATCTTAATAGAGGAAACTATAGATATCAATATTGGTTTTCATGTCAACCCATAAATCCTTAAATTAGTAAAGGTTTTAATTTTATAAGAATGATATCGATATACAAATATATATATTGAATTTAAATACATTTTTTTTGGTAATATGTTAAAATCCCAAGTTTAGATCCAATCCTAGTTCTTTAAAATTTGGTTGTTACTCTTGTTGCCAAACTTGTGAAACAAATACTATAGAAGATGCATTTAGAGTTTTCTCTTCTTATTAAAGAGGAGTTTAATAAGCTTCATGATGTTATTTTTAATTAAAAATTTTGACTATTCTAATTGGATATCTAACATCATCCCTATTACAAAGAAAATTGGGAGTATAGGAATATGGACATATTTTTGGGATATTATGTTGGCTTTTAACCCTTTCTACCTTAAAATATCATAGGTCCCAATATAAAGAAACCATAATATTATAGGTCAAATATTAATAATCAATATTAGAATTATATATGTGAGCAATCAAATATATATCTAGGCCAATATACTAATGAAAATAACATTCACTTATAATATAAAATATGAATGGCCAAAATCATTTATGTACATACATGAAGAATACTTATAATATGAATTGCTTAAAAATCTATATACAAGATTTATTATCAATTCTTACTATGTGGTGATCGCTACAGACCATTTTCCCTTACATTGTATGGAGATTTATCTCCATAATATAGATATAGTAAAGTGATTATTCACATACTTGACTATTTGTCTCCATATGAAAACTCCCATGACCTTTGGCTTATCATATTGCCACTTGTATACTAGACTCTTAATTTTCCTACATGCATTCCTAATACAAGACACTTGTGCACATCCACACTTTATATATTTGCACACTTACATACATGAAACTTGTGCACATTCTCTCAATACACGCTTGTACTCCTACTTACATGAAACTTGTGTATATCCTATACATGGCACTCTTACATGACACTTGTGCATATCCTACACATGAATACTTACATAAAGAGGAAATATAAATCACTCATATAAACAATAGACTCAACCCTAATCTATTATTTATTTACATCTGTACCATAAAGGTACCATGGGGGTACATTATTATGTACCAAATAATGTAACATTCTCCAACACCTTGTTGTATTTGGTTATTGAATACTTTAGTCTTCAATATTCATATTTGATCTTCAATATTCATGTGACCTTGCATTGTTCATGAACCTATGTTTGAGATTTATCTTCAACTTCATTCTTGATTTTTTCTCTAAGTTCTCCTTCTTCTTCTTTCTTTGGTTCTTTAGACTTTGCATCTTCTTTATCTTGTTCATGAATTTCTTGAGCTTCTTCTTTAGATTTTGGTTCATGTACTTCTAATTTATGTGCATGAAATTTTTATTTGTCTTTGACCTTTGAATCATATGCTTCTTTCCTTTCTATTTTCTTGTACTCTTGATATTGTCCTATAACTTCTGAACATTCACTTAGAGCATCATAATAATTTTCTGAATTAATAGTACTAACAATTTAAATATTGTATGAAGAATGAAACACAATTTTATGTCATTCACTTGTATCAATATCTTTTTTCCTTACTAGAGTTTCAATCAACTATTTTTGTTTTAGATTTTCATATTTATGAAGTTCAAGTGAAAGCAATGCCATGCACATTATGCTACCTAATTCAATAGGTATCATAATGTCATCCTTTGAGTTATCAATTACTTAAAAAAAAATTGAATATAAATAATATTAAAATGTCTAAAAAATTGCATTTATTGATTCTCTATAGATAAATTGTATTGTCATATCTAATTTACTCTTGGATTTTTCAATTAATTTACCAATATCAGCTTTAATAACTTTCAATATTTTCTTTCTAATTATGGATCTCATATTTTCTTCCATAATAGTAAAATTTTGCAACCCAATTCCTTTGAAGTTGAAATCCTTATATCACCCAAAGTTTAAATAATGACTCAAATAAGAAATTTTTAAATTTTCTAAACCTTTGAAGTATAAATCCTTTCAAATTTCTATTGAATTGGCAACATTTCAAATTTCAAAAATTTCAAAAAAAATTAATATTTAAAAACTTGAAATAGCTTCAAATCTAAATTTCTCAAAAATATCAAACATTAAAACCTTTTAACTCCTCAAATCCTAAAAATCAGATCTTCAAACTTTCAAAAAACGAACATCACTCAAATCTTCAAAAAAACTAAAATCACTCAAAAGCTTAAATCTTCTTATCTTCAAAGCTTTAAAAGAACTATTAAACTTTCAAACATAGAAAATTAAATCCTAGTAGTAGTCCTTATAACTCCATAACTTCAAAATATTAAATAATTAAGGTGCATAAATAGTAAAGTGGAAAACCTTATAACTCCACTTAATAAATTCAAATTTTCTTTCCCTTCAAAAATTTTAAACGATGCACCAATTCTAGAAATGTAACATAGAATGTTACTTGTTATGATGGACAAAATTAATGCTATGATTTAGTGTTGGTTAGCATACTAGGTGTTCCAATATTCCAATTTGGTTAGTGTGCCAAGATAACATTCCATTTATGAAATGCATTTGAAATTCCTTGTGTTTCTTTGTGTTCCAATCTTCCAATTTGGTTAGTGTGCCAAGCTAACATTCCATTTATCCAAGGCTAACACTTGAAATTCCTTGTGCTTATTTGTCATTTTTGTTCTATGTTTGCTCTTAGATGTCTTCCTATTGCATGCATATCTGAATACTTATCTCAGGAGTGAATGCTCTTCTTAGGTTTGAATGCTCATCTCAAGTTTCAATGCTTATCTCAGGTCCAAATGCACATCTCAAGTTTGAATGTTCATATCAGGTTTGAATGCATGCCTCAAGTTTGAATGCTTATCTCATGTTTGAATGCATGTGTTAAGTTCAAATGCTTATCTCAAGTCTAAATACGTCTCAGGTCCATATCTGGTTATTTGTGAATAATGATGGAATAGCTAGCCAGTTCTCTATTGGTAGTGCATAGAATATAACTCACACCCTTCTACTTGTGGTGCTTAGAATAACTCTTAGGTCCTTATACCTGTGATGCTTAGAATAGTGCTTAGGTTCTTTTGCTGGTGGCACTTAGAGTAGTGTTTGGGTCCTTATGTTAGTGGTACTTAGAATAGTGCTCTTAGATTTTTACTCACCTTAGCCTATAGCACTAATAATTTTTTTTATTGCTTTCTCATGATAACAATCCTTGACAATGCTAATTATAGGATAAACCTCTTTTAATAGCTGCATATCTTCTTTTTACTTTCAAGAATATTGATTACAAGACAAAGACTAAAATATTTGTATAAATTCTAGTCAACCTAATCTTTCTAGTCTATATCTTTAAATGATCATAATTTCAATTTCTTTTTATGACTCTATTCTACTTATCTTTGGAGGCTTGTTCTCTGTACTTATTAGTAATACATTAGAACTACAGTAGAGATCAGTCTGTGACAAATATCTTCCTTAATTGGGAGGCATGTTCCAAAACTTTATCAGGTGGGGGAATTATTTTCTTAACGCTCTCTCTCTCCATGCATTTCTCAATCCAAGCAAGGAGACATGGAAATCGAGTGTCAAATGGAATGTTGAAGTCGTCGATGGTCTCATAACTGTGGAACCATTAGATCAAGGGAACGAAGGCAATGCCCATCAACCCAAATTCTTCCCCTCCAAAATAAGGGCCTCCACCTGACATTTCTTTCAATGCACCTTCTAGAAACTCTAGGTATTCCACCATATCATGTTTCACCTCCTCCTGAGCCTCCCCTTTATTCCTCAAAATGTGAAACCTTGCATCGTAGAACTGAACATAAAAAACAATTAAAATATAGGCTCAATCAATTTAATTTGGTGTGGGATGTGAGATTCTTATTATATATACATTTTTATCTTACCTTCTTGTCTAAAAAATCTGCCCAGAATCGCTTTAGGGCCTGAGCATATGGGTTGGAGGGCATAAATGATTTGGAGGGCCATGCCTCATCAATGTAATGGACAATGATAAGCGACTCACAAACAGGCTTGCCATTGTGTATGAGAACTGGTATTTTCTTGTAGACTGGAATCATCTATAGGAGAAGCTTGCTCTTGCTCTTTTTGAGCATATTTTCTTCTTGGTAGTCGTATTTCATTCATTTTTCTTCCAATCCAATGAGAATGCGTATTCCAAACATGCTCACTCATAATTTGAGCACCTTCACTTCCTCCTACTCGGCCATCTCCAACAATAACTACTCTGCACTTCACATTTCAACCAGGGGTAGTAGACTATAAATAATCTTGGAGGTTCCTATATGGCCTACAACTTGCACAAAGTCAGAATTATTTGAGTGGTTTAACCATTATGCTTTGATAATTGAATTTGGTTATATAAACCTATTATAAATAAAATAATATTTTTTATAAAATTATTTATATATAAACCACGTGTTTTATTCTTTGTGATATTATCAAGGACGATGAATCGGATGGCACATTTGGCAGGTTGTGTCCATTACTTTGGTGGCATTGAAGCCACACATTATAATATCTTTGATTTTGGGCGATTTGATCATGATATTCTATGCTTGAAGTTACTTGTGTAGTTGTAAACATCTAATTTGACACAAGCGATGACATAATACTTACATCTGCTATTATGATTGTAGGGCTCCATTATCCAACTAAGTAAACTAGATATAAATTAGAGGATAACTTTAAAAGGAAATAATTTTGTAACATGTTAATTTTTCAAGTTTATATGAATAACAATTTGTTCAATAGTGATATTATAAAAATTTTAAGTTATTTATCATATATTTATTGGAAGAGATGTTTTTAAAAATATTAAACTAATTATTTAATTTATAGAATAAAAATGAACAACTAAGAGGTTGGTATGAATGAGAAGAAGGAAAGAGTTTCAACTAAATTTTGATCAATCAAATTTAAACACAATCAATAAAATTTTAAACTCATCAAAATCATCAAATATTATAGGCAAAAGGCCACGTTAAAATGGATCATAAATAAGCTTTATTATTTTACATTAAAAGTTTTGTCTCAAAAGCATTTACATTGTAGCCCTTATGATATACAAACCAACATTATTGTTCAAATGTTCAAACTTTACCGTTTGGCACCAAGATGATTGCTTACACGACATGATGCTACCATTGTACCAAAAGCTTGAACTTATGGTGAGGGTGCATCCCATAAAGGTCAAAGTTTGAGAAACATGGTTGGCGATCTGCACGCGAATAGTTCAGTCCCCAAGCCAAGAGGTCCATCCACTATGTAAAGTGCACATAGTTGAAACTCGTGGAGAGTAAATGTTAGCAATGAAAATTAAACCTTGTTTCATTGGATGTGTCATTCTATTGACATGACACAGTGCTATCACTGCACCAAAAGCTTGAACTTGTAATGAGGATGCATCTCATGAAGGTCAAAATCTAGTTGAGGGTCCCACATGCCAACAATGAACAACTAGCTTTTCAAGAGCACGTGTTTTTACATTAGTGCCAAACAAATGATAATCACATAGCAATTTTATTACCAACATTTTTTGAAAGTAAAAATAAAGTGATATTGACTACTTGCCAACCCAATACTTTATAATCCTCTTCATTTACCAATAGATAAAATCAAATCCAAATCAACATATCAATTGGAAACTCTATCACATTTCATCCACAACATGCCAAAGTGGAGACTTGCTTTTACTTTTTGCTTTCCCAACTCATAAATCAGTCCTTCTTCAACAAAAAAAACTTTTCAAAGTTCAAACATGTAACTCTTATTTTCTATTTATACTCAAAAATCTATAAATTAGCCCCTTGGGGCACTAAAAAAATATGTTTCATGATAGTAAAGCCCCGTTAAATTATTATTTTTATTAAATAACAAAGTTTTCACCTAGAAGCATTGTAAGACCTTCTTCACTTACAATTTTATCAACTTATAGTTGTCAGGTGCACTTTTTTTGCATAAGTGTTTTAGCATATGCATATCTATATTTCTTTAAAATATTTTATGTTATCACTGGATTTTTAGAATTAGTTTATTTTCTTAGTTAAATTGTAGTGTTTGTTATTTTTCATTGGTTTTTTTTTAATGGGTTTACACAGGTTTTTATGAGGGGGCCTAGTCCCATTATACCAAGTGGGGATTACAATGTTTGTTATTGCATGGTAGTATAACTTATTTAATATTATCATTAACATTTATTTATCATTGTTTGTGTAGTGTTTATTATAGGATAAAATCTCAAAATCAAAGATTACAGGTTTTATAGTTTAAAGCATCGGACTACAACTTTTCTATCTATGTTATTGTTAGCTTCATGATGTGAAAACAAAGGTTGAAATATCTCAAACAATTATTTAAACAAAATCTATCAAAACATATGTTCTCTCATTCCAAAGGTATATTCAAAATTTTATTTAAACAAGAGCTCTAACTAAGGTAGAACAAGAGGTCTAACCAAGGTAATTTGTAGTAAAAACTTGTTAAATCAAGTCCTTTCATTTATGTTTGCATTGCATAAGGTTAAAAAGAATATAGCTTAAAAATTGTTTGTGCACATCTCTCTTTATACATTTTATTATAAATGAAAAATAAATTATTTTATTTTTGTCAACTGTTAAGAACCTCTCTTCTCATTAACAATAATCATTCACCAATATGCAGAAATATACAAGCATGCATCCACAAATAAATTCCACACAATAAAATAGAGATTGATAATACCCTTGAGGTAGGGCAACACCATATAATACTCCTTATTGGAAGGAAGCCACTTCACAAGATCTCCAACTCCATGAGCCAAGACTTATACAAAAATACTTGATATGACTCCTATTACCATCCTTGCCTTTAAATAATACCCACAAAAATATTTCCTAACAACATTCCTTGACAGTTTTTTTTTTTGGATGATAAAGGGTTGTACTCGGGTCCCCCACCCTTGAAAAATTTCAAATCTATTTTTTAGAGCTTAAGAGTATAAATAAATACACTTCTCATCTCAATTGAGATGCTATAGCTATAATATACATCATTTTACATAAAATATTTGAATTCTTGATTTTCATTTCCTGGATATTTTCAATTTTCTCTATGAATACAATTATTCTAGAATTTAGCATCTTTCTTGACATTTTCCTATAGTAGCCTTCACAATACCAAAAATTCACCTCTACTATCTATGCCTTGCATCTTAGTAGAGTAATATTTCTAAAATATTGCACTATCATAGTTCGCTTTACCAAATTTGGATTGCTAGTTTCCTTCCTGAAACACAAGTGCAACCATAAAATTTATAATAAATAGTCTAAATGAAAACACATTATTGATACAAAATAAAGCAGATATTGCCAATGGAAAACATTAAATTAAATCTTAATAATTAATTGAATCAGACAATCAATATTTTCTTATCACCTTCAACTAAACTTACTACTTCCTCTAACCATGGAGAGGAGAATTTAACTTCACGAACTTCGATCAAAACCACTCTATTGACTAGCTTATCTGCACATTTTTTTCCTTACCTTAATATATGTGTAAACCTAATTTCCTTAAACTCTTTAGCAAGATCTTGAATTTGTTGGAATATATAATGCAACATTGTGTAAATTATTCTTAGACTAAAATATAAGGTCTAGAGAATAATATTTGAATTAGAATATAATTCTATCTTATGTAAAATATTCCCACGCAATTAATAAATAATTAAGGGTGCTAGGAATATTTAATTTCTTCGGAAAACGTTATTTCTCTTTTCTAGAAAATATTAGAAAGTAACTAATCACTTTCTAATATTTGATAGATGCCACTTATCACATATCTCAAAGATTAGATTGTGATAAAATTAGAAAGTAACTAAAGCACTTTCTAATATTTGATAGATTATGATAAGATTGGATTGTGATAATATTTAGGGTTGTAGTAGAAAAGCTTCTCTTTAAATAGGGGTTTTTTCTACTACATAGTATCATATCTTATCATATCTTATCGTATATTGTCATATTGACTTGTGTGTAGGTTATGTTGATGCATATTGTTGCATAACATTGAAGCATTCTTGTACTGTTGAATCATTGAGTAATATAGTGAGCTTCATAGTGGATGTTTCCCTTCTTCATTTGAAGTAGGGTTTTACCACTTAATATTGGTGTTGTGGTTTTTACCTCTTTTATGTGTGATTGATCTTGTGGAACATTCTTCGATCTTGGGGAGACTTTGCTTGTCTCATAGAATTTCCATAATTATCTCATGTATGTTCCATGGAGCCTTTGCTTTCCTCAAAATTGGATTTATTACTATGAGAGAATCACCTTCCATCCATACTCTATTCCACTTCATTTGTTTACATATTTTTAACCCTTCTACAATTTCCCAAGATCCAACTTCATTATTAGTCTTAAATCCATTATTTAAAGCATAATGAGATAAAATATTTCCTCTATTATTTCTAATTATTCCTCCTCCCTCTCTGGTCCTAGATTTCCTTTTGATGCTCCATCAAAATTCAATTTAACCCACTCGACATATAGTGGTTTCCACTTTATATTTTTTACCTTCTTTTTGCTTCTCTTGTATCCAACATCATAATTCAATTTAATGACTTGAATCCATATATTAAGTCTATGTAATTTTAGATTAGGGATTGGGTGAGTTGATAGGGTTGGTTTAGACTCCTTTATGGCTAAATATATCTTCTTTTTTATTACCTCTAAACTGATTTCCTTTCCTTTAAATATTATTCTATTCCTTTCTAGCCATATAGTCCAAAGTATTGTATCTTTTGATATATCACATATTGTATGTAAAGCCTCACTTTTGTAAGTGCTCTACCATTGCTTTAACAAATCTTCAATTTTTCTATTCATCATCATGAATTTACCAAACATATTAAGAATCCATTGCCATAGATTCTAGACTATTGAGAAATATCCTAAGAGATGGTCTATACTCTCATTATTTTTACAAAAAACACATTGAGAGGGGCCATGAAAACCCCTTTTCATAAGGTTATCCCAAGATAAAATTCTTCTATGACCTACTAGTCAAACAAATATTTTAACTTTAGGAATGCTTGGGCTATCCCAAATATCTCTCCATATTCTAGTGACATTATTATTTCATTGGTGTTATACATTATATCCACTTTTTGTTGTGTATTCTTCTAAAATATTCAACTCCCAAATCAATTTATACTTGGATCCCCTCAAAATAATCATAGTTGTTATCTTTATACTCAATTTCCTCATAGCATCAATGTCTTGTATACTTGTAAAACAATCTTCATTCCAATTGTATCTTCCTTCCTGATCCTTGTAAAAAATATTTGAAACCCTATCATCGTATTTGTCTTGAAGCAATCCCATCCAAGGTTTCAAAATTGGATCTAAATTGAGTGGTTTTTTATCACACAAAGTATCCATCCAGATAGAATTCTTTCTCCAATTCTCACCACCCATCTTAAACCTTTAATCATAAGATCAATAGATTTTTTTAAACCATTCTAAAGAGTGAAACCATTTGGTATAGAAAAAGCAGTAAACATTAAACTTGGGTCATTGGGATCAACATACTTAGAAGAATTCTTGCCCATTATCTTTGAATATCTTTGTACAATCTCCATATTACTTTTCCTCTAAGAAATAAGTTTGCATTTGCAAGAAATCTTAAACCAAGACCTCCCCTAGTTTTATCATCACACAACTTGCTCTATTTTATTAAAGGAAATTTCTTTTTATCATGTACACCCGACCACAAAAAGGATCGCATAATATAGATTAAATTTTTTAAACTTATTTTAGCATAGAATACAATGACATATAATATGTTGTAATGGCTTGTAAGACTGACTTAATTATCTGCACTCTTCCTACTAATAATAACTATCTACCTTTCCAAGTTGGAAGTTTATTCTAAACTTTAGTAATAACTAGATTTCATAAATCTATCCTCATTCTCCCCTCAAATAAAGGCATCCATAGATAAGTTGGTAAATTTACCTCCTGCATTTGAAGCAACCTGTAAATTCTTACTTTGATATTAGCAAGAGTGTTAAGAAAGTAAATTTTGGATTTAGTGTGAGTAGAAAAAGATCAAGACTGGAATAACAATAACAGATCAAACACAAGCAGTATACACAATGAAATAATGCTATTATATTGATTTAGGGAGCCTGGATCTCCATTGTTACAATATTGATATACCCTAAATCATGGGGGTTATAGAATATAGCTTGTTTTGATACAATGATTACACAAAGGGGATAAAACCCTTGATCAAAAAAATGTGATGTCTTTAGATCTTCTTCGCTCCAAATAAGAGGTTGAGTGGGCTTCTTGAATATCCTCTATGGGGCCACTCCAACTGCAACAACTATCAAAGAAATTATTACCTGTACCTACATACAAACAAGCCACAACAAAGAGTCAGTAACACCTATGGGGCCTCCATAGTGTGAGGCCCTCTAAAATATAAAAAGTATAACCTAAAAATCCTAGTTGAAATACTTGCATAATGTAGAGTAGAATACAAAAAAACATAAGTTGAATAATAAAATCAAATGCCTTGTCAAAATACCTGATTTGTGATATTTGCATTGGAGAGCTCAAACTATGAATTTGCGAATACTCGACAGCATATGAGGGTTGGCTAGATGCCCTCTTAAATATAGCAAATACCCTACAACATTCAGGAGATACTCTACAACATTTTAGAGATGCCCTAAGGTGTTTGTAGACTATGGTGAATGCTTGGTAGAGTCCAGATTTGGTTCGCAAGTGCTATAGTGGATGAATGATGAAATCGGTGGTGACTAGGGTTTGTGTGAAAGTGTAAATGATGTTTTCTTTGAAAATTTTTTTGACCCCTATTCACAAAAAGTGAATAATATTTTATGATTTACCCTCATTCATGTTAGGGTTGTGATGACTCCAACGAGCGACCAGGATTAAAACATGATGAGTGACTGAGATTGCAACTTGGTAAGTGACACGAATTGCATTTAATGAGTGGTAAGGATTACCACATGGCCTTCTAGGATGGAGTTTTGATGAATGGACTAATATTTATTTATATATATACATACATATATATATATATATATATATAAATATATATATAATATATTAATATTTATATATATAAATATATATATATATAATGAATGGCTATTATTTGATGATGATGAATGGATTATGAATGGCTAGGATTTTGTGTCTATAGATGCCTTTTTTGTATCACTTTGTGTAGAACACAATGTGATGCAAAAACAAGAGACACTTAGTTTGATGGGATGGACTCAGTGTGCAAGAATATTTGAAAATTTTGGGATTTTGGCTTACCCCTCAATTGGTGAATGAGTGAAGAATGGAACCCATGAGCCAATTGACAAGATGTGGATGATGCAATGGATAATGCAATGGATGCATATGATGTATGTCAATGTTGAAATCAAAGTCAAGTTTGGTTACCCCAAGTTTGGGGATGTTTCCATGTTTTTGAAAATTTGCTCTTAGCACAATGTGCAATGTTTTGTAGATAAATTAGCCAATGTTGGTGAACATGTGGTGGAGGTGGGGATACCACCTCACTTCATGTGACCACACTTTTGAACCTAACTATTGGCTTGATGCAAGGGGAATTTGTAAGAGAGTTCTAATTTTTGCCCATGGAGAAGGCTAGTGATGCAAATGGAATTTGTAATAGAGTTCTGCATTTTACCTACAAAAAGGGCTAATGATAGCTTTGAGAAAATTTTTGTGAACATGATCGCATTCACAAATGGATTGACCATATTGATTTGATTTTGAATATGATATAGGATGATGATTTTGAACAAGCATCCTTATGGTGATCTACCCATCCTATCGAATTGCATGGATAACCAATCGTTGCAACCACCAAGGGAATAGGGTAAATCACTAGATACGAGGTTCACTTGATAATGTAAGTGGATTTGATGATGTGAAATGATGATGTAAATGCATTGATGAGTGGATATGGTAGTTTTGTGAAATTTTGGATCGTTTTGGGATGTTTTGAAGCATTTTTGGGTATTTTTGTGACTTTTGGTCGCATTCAAAAATTAGATGCCCAAATCAATCCATGTTATCACAAAATATGATATGATGATGTAATGGATGCTTGGATGAATTTTGTGATGATTTTGTGGGTTTTTACCATGTTTTGAGGCCCTTTGAAACCTTTTTGTAGCATTTTGAAAGTAAATTTCATCCTGCATCTATATCTCCATAGATGTGGGATGGCATCTATCATTCTACATATGTAGTGCAATGTTTGAGTGTGCCTATTAGATGCACTAGGGTGTCTGGGTGTGCTAGATCAGCTATAAAAGGGGTCTAGGGGTAAAATTTTATTTCATTCTTGTGTTTGAGAGTTGAAGAAGTGATTTTTGAGTGAATGAGAGTGCAAGTGCTTGGTGATGGTGATGGAGGGAGTTGATGTGGTAGTTGGAGCTGATGTGTGGGTGGTAGAGGTAAGTTCTTCTAGCCCTTCTTGTTCATTTTGCAATATTGTTTGGATTTTTTTTTGAAATGAATGAGATCTTGATGTGCATTTGCTTTTGTGTTGTGCTGTAGTTGAGGATTTTGGAGGCTTGACATTGATTTTCACCTATCCTATCGAGGGTGAAAAAGGTATTGTGAAGGATCGATTGGGATTGGTTGGAGTAGGTGGGATTGGATGGTTGTGCATGGATTGAGGTGGTGAGGGTTGATGAGGGGTACCTCTCTACCTTAGTAGAGTGGTGGGATCTAGATAGGGGGACCTTCTAGCTCTTGATAGGGGAGATGATAGTGACACTTGAGGATGTGTACCACATCTTTCATGTACCTATGGAGGGATTGTGTGTTCGAGTTGGACATGACAAGGGGTATGAGTTGAGTTAGATTTTTGGTGATGAGTGGAGGGGAGTGAATATCAGTGGTGGTGGTATCTGATACCTAGAGTTGTACTCATAGAGGTGGTTGGAGGCATTACCAACCTATGTCATGTTCCTATTGGCTAATGTGTTGGTGCCTAACAACATCGGATGTTGGTTCCTATGGAACATGATTAGGTTGGTGTTTGATATGATTGATGAGCCTTGGGTGTATGCTTGGGTACCTACTTTGCTAGCTCAGGTATACATGGAGTTGTATGAGGTGAAGAGGTAGGGGTGGAAGGGATTGGGCTACAGTGTGCTACTTTAGATCTAGGGTTGGGAGCATTTTAGCATAGCTCATCCTGTAGGCCTACCATGTGAGTGGGATAGGGCTCAACCCTATGTGTTGAGATGGTGAGTAGTTGAGGAGATACAATCGAGTCATCTTGGTCATAGTGACTAGGAGTACAGAGATCTATGGGTAGGGTTGACACTTGATCAGGTGTATTGGTGACCATGGTGAGAGGCTAGGTGGTATACTAATGGGGAGTAACTATGATGGATTAGGTAGGCTAGATGGGTAGTTGGTCAACATGGTAGTGAGGTGGAGTTGATCTAGTTCTCATGGGTTCTGTGATAGTTTAGGATATGATAGGGGGTTCTTGATGCTCTAGTGCTTTATAAGCATCAGATTTGATGAGTTGAGCTTACCTTGTGCTGAGGCATGGTGGGTGGAGTATGAGGATGATGAGGAGATGGATCTCTTAGATGTGGATGATGTTAGGACCATAACTGAGTATGATGCCTGGTTTACTTCTTAGCCTCCATGGGCATTGAGTTAGGTGGTGGATGAGGGTAGTGGTGATGATGGGGAGGCTATGATTAAGGTAGAGGAGACTCCCTGATGATAGAGATATCATTGATCTAGTGATGGGGGGAAGCCATCGAGGGCTATGGTAGATCAACCTCCTAAGATTGGAGGTGATGGTGAGGGTGGGGGAGGTATGGAGGAGATTTTGAAGAGACCTCTTGGTTGAAGTGAGGAGGAGTGGGTTGTGCTCTAGGTTGAGTGGGATAGCTTGGTTGAGGAGTAGGATCAACTCCTATGGATGTTGGTAGAGTGAGATGAATTGATGATAGCTCAAGATAAGAAGATGGATCAAATACGAAGGGAGCTAGATGTGTAGGTTATTATATGTGGAGGTGAGGATGTTGATGTGGTAGCTAGGCTTTAGGTAGAGTTGGCATTGAGGGATGTATTATAGAGATAGGACCTATCTCACCTTTGATCTTGGGATAGCTATATTTAGGAGCTTGAGGATTACCTTGTGCAACATGGCATTGGATTACTAGTGTAGCCTTCCTCATCTGTATCTGGATCTATTAGGCATAGTGACTCTAGGCATAGTGGTTCTCACTCTAGGGCTCCTCGGGTTCTTGATCCCTCAAGATCATAGGGGTCTACCTTGGGGCACTAGCTAGTGCCTCTTGTTGTATTTTTGTATATGAGCCTTAGTGCTCTATTGTATACAACCTTCGGGCATACTTTGTACATGTGATATATATATATATATATACATGGATTTTCTTTTGTGTATGATTTTTGTGTGAATGTATGTGTGAATGCATGTGTATATGATGTTATGGATGCATTATGATGATGATGTGTATGCTTTATGATAATAATGCTCTAATGATCATTTGTAGTAGTTTAGATTTTGCTTGACCATATTCGTTGCTTAATCAGGGACACCAACATCTAATGGTGGGATATGAAGTGGAAGACTCATGTAGTGATGTGATTATGGTATGAATGTTGTTTTGGCTTGTGGATAATGGATCTAGAATTATTTTGTAGAGACTCAAACATCCTAGTGATTTCGAACAAACTCATGTTTTTAAGCTTTATCAAATTTCTCAGAGACCAAGGTATGTGTGTAGTGGATGTTCATTTACCAATCATGAGCATGGTAATGACTCAAACCAATCAAGAACCAATGTGTGTGCAAGTGAATTCATGTACCCATCTTGAGTAAGGTGAGATGAAACCTATCATAGAGAAGACCAGGAAGCTAGCTTGTCCTTATGTGTGGTCAGAGGTCTCTTCAAAAGAGATGTGTCACCATGCATGAGCGTACTCCACTACCAGTCAAGCATCTATAGCCTCAGTGGAGATTAACTCCATAGTCCAATGGGATATGATCTTTAAGCTTTGGGGAATCAAACTACATAACCATCTGGATGGAAGTGTAATTCTATCCTTACTACTTGGGGACCTATTTTATGGTGTGTAAAAGAGTTAAAGCTTTGGGGAATCAGATTCTCAACCAAGGTGTGATGAGAATTTTACCCTATCCTTACTACTCACTCTTTTATTTTGAAATGTTGTAAGTGATGAAAACCACTATTTTTGGACTATGTGCATAATGGGACAAGCAAGAAGAAATTTTTGCTTCAAGGTTCAACCCAATCATGGTGTCATCCCTCTCTGACACAAGATGTTATTAATAAGTGTTATATGTGTTTGGTTCAATAATGTTAGAGTCAACTCCTAGAACTCAAGATTTTCTTAGTGAAAATGTGCTTTGGTCCTAGAGAAAACTTGACATGCAATGGAGGTTGCTTGGAACACTAGGAGTGGTTGAGTGATCAAAAACACCTAGGGGTGATGAGATTTTATTGCAAATTGTGACATGACTTATGAAATGGTGAAATGGGATGGATGTTAAATCGAAGGTGCCCTTGATTAAGGCGACAAGACTTATTGGATTAACAATTATCCAAACTAAGCAAATGACCATTAGTATGGTGGATGAAATGCATTGAAATGGCATGAATGTGATTATGCAAAATGGATGTATGGAATGAAGTATGAATTGTGCTTTTGTGTTTTTTTAGCCATGTATATATGTATATATAAGTCACATTAAGCATAGAATGCTCTCAAGTGGATAATGTTCAATGGCTCGGGCTCTTCTACTCCCTCTAGACTGGCAAGCCTATATGTTCCTTGACCCAATTTTTGTTTGACAATGTATGGACCTAACCAATTAGCCATGAATTTATCATGAAGATGTGATAATGCATTGGTGTTTTGCTGATTTTCTTTGAGGATGAGATCTCCTACTTGGAATTCATGTAGATGAACTTTGGTATTGTAAGCATGCTTTAGATGATCTTGATATACTCGTAAGTGCTCCAAGGTATTGATTCACCTTTCATCAAGGAGCGTGAGTTGGTCAAGATGTGCTTGTCTAGTGGTATCATCATCTATGAATTCCTATAATGAAATGCATAGTGAGGGAATCTCAAGCTCAAGAGGTATGATTGCTTCGGCACCATAGACCAATGAGAATGGCGTTGCCCCGGTAGGTGTGCGAATGCTCATTTGATAAGCCCATAATGCCAAGGGGATTTGAGTATGCCAATCTCGATGATTTTATTTGACTAATTTCTTTAGAATAGTGATCAATGTCTTATTGGTTGCCTCAGCTTGTCCATTTGTCTATGGGTAGTAAGGAGTCGAGAAACTATGTTGAATATTATATTTTTTACAAAGTGCTTGAACATCCTTGTTTTTGAAAGACTTGCCATTGTCAGAGATTATTTTTGAGGGAATACCAAAGTGATAGATGATATGTTGGAGTATAAACTCCATAATTCGAGGTCTTATCATGTTGGTTAGAGGAATTGCTTTGACCCACTTCGTGAAGTACTCAGTGGTAGTGATGATGAATGTGTGTTGTCCTGAGGAAGGAGGTGAGATTTTACCAATCAAGTCAAAACCCCATTGTGAAAAGGGCCAAATACTTTGAATGGGTTGTAATGCTTGTGATGGCACATGAGTTAAATTAGCATGTTGTTGATATTTTTGACACTTCTTGATATAATTGCAATAGTCATGTTCCATGGTGGGCCAATAGTAACCCATGCATAAGATACGCTTTGTGATGGCCATTCCACTAAAGTGACCACCACAAGTACCATCATGAGCTTCAGATATGGCTTGTTGTGCCTCTATAGGCTCGAGATAATGAAGGAGGACTCCATCATAACCATGTCTATACAACACGTCCCCCAAGAGAGTGAAACGAGTTACCTTTTATTTGAAAGTTTATTTGGTAGTTCATGATAGATCTGATGGGAGCATTCCAAACTTGAGAAATTCTTTTACTTGATTAAGCCAAGGCTTGTATGGTTCTACATGAATAAAGCAAACATCCTTCTCATATTTAGATTCAACTCATGAAATTGTAGATTTAGAGATTGTTGTGATGATCAGTGGTTGAACCTCTCCTACGGAGTTCTTTGGAATCAATGATCCTAGAGAGGCCATCACATCTACAAATCTATTAGTCAAACGAGGTAAGCTATCAATCTCATACCAATCAAATTTTATGAGCAATTTCATTGCTACTTCATGGTAAAGTTTTAGGACTGGTTCTTTACATTGGTACGATCCATTTACTTGATGAATGACAAGTTAGGAATCACCAAATATTCTTATACACTTTATGCCCATAGCTATAGCTGCTTGAAGTCCTAATATTAGGGCTTCATACTCTACATTATTGTTTGTGCATGGGAAGTCAAGTTTAAATGATAAGGGAATAGGTATCCCTTATGGTGTATGAAATATAACTCTTGCACCTTGTCCTTTCTCACACTTGGAACCATCAAAGAATAAGGTGATATCCACATCCTCTTTAGGAATGACATCTTCCTCCTGTTTAGTGATATTAAATATTAAATCATCTGGAAGCTCAATAACCAAAGGTTGATCATTAGGAAGTGGAGCTTCTACAAGTTGATCGACTATTACCTGACCTTTAATGGATTTTTGGTTGATGAATTCAAGGTTAAATTTTGTTAGAAGAATTATCCATTTTGTGGTATGGGTATTGTTGTATGTGTGAGACATCATATATCACAAAGGATTTTCTTGAGCTATGACATAAGTGGTGTGACTTAGCATGTAATGTCTAAGTTTCTTAGTGGCAAAAACCACTACTAGGCATAATTTTTCCACATAAGTGTATCATATTTTATAGCTTACCAATGTTCAACTAATGTAATAGACTACTTGCTCTCAGTTGTTTTCATTCTTCTGTGCAAGCATTGTCCCTAATGCAAAATCCATTGCTAAAACATAAATATGAAAGGGGACCCCTAGGTGAGGTGGAGTTAAGACTGGTGGAGAAGCTAAGTACTATTTGATATCATCAAAATATTTTTGACATTCATTTGTCCATGAAAATGTCACCCCTTTTTGTAACAGGTGATTGAATGACCTGCATTTGTCTGAGAGTTATGCAATGAAGCGATGGATCGATTGGATATTTCCTTGTAAGCTACACAACTCTTTCAAGTTTTTTGGGGGAGGCATTTCCATAATGGCCTTGACCTTGTTTGGGTCCACTTCAATACCTCGCTTGGACACAATGAACCCTAGGAGTTTTCCTGATGTGACACCAAAGACACATTTCTTGGGGTTCAATCTTACGTTATGCTCGAGAAGTCGATCAAAAACTTTTTCCAAGACATCGATGTGCTCTTGACATGTTTTAGATTTTGCCAATAGATCATCCACATAGTCTTCAATGATCTTATGCATGTAATCATGGAAGATGTATGTCATGGCACGTTGATAGGTAGCACCTACATTTTTAAGGCCAAATGGCATCACCTTGTAATAAAAAGTCCCCCAAGGTGTTGTGAATGTTGTTTTGTGTTGGTCATCAAGATTAATTCAAATTTGGTTATATCCTAAAAAACCATCCATTAAAGATAGCATTTCATGGCCAACGCAAGTGTCTACAAGAGTATCGATGTTTGGTAGAGGAAAGTCATCCTTAGGACATACTTTGTTAAGATCTCAAAAGTTAGTGCAAATGTGAATCATCTCGTTAGACTTGCGAATGGGTACCATATTTGAAAGCCACTCAGGGTAGTCAATGGGTTGAATGAAACCCACATCTAATAATTTTTGAAGTTCTTCTTTGACCATGAGGGCAATGGTAGGATGTAACTTTCTTAGTTTTTGTTTGATCGACTTAGCATCAGGATGCAAGGTGAGATTGTGAATGACCAAGTTAGGGTCAAGGCTAGGCATGTCTTTATAAGACCATGCAAATATGCCCTTCTTTCTCATGAGGAGATCTATAAGTTGCTCTTGTTCATCAACGGATAAATTTTTTTCAAGTTTCATAATTTATGGATTGTCCAGATTTGTGCTTAGGTTCACATCTATAGTTTCTTCAATGGCCATGTGTGAACCTTCTTCAAGTTGATGGGGTATTGGAATCAAATGAATGTCATCAGTGATATTGTCAAACTCTTCTGGCATAGTCTCTTCCATTTCTTCCTGGAAAATAGAAGAAGTTGAGGGTGAAGGTGAAGATGAAGGTGAAGGCTATGGAGGAATGTAAGTGGTAGAAGCTCTTAATAATTCCTTTGAAATGATGAATTTAAAAATGGATGGTGGTGATGAAATCTATTCCATATCGATGAGGCTTATGTCAATAGGAATTGGTTTTGCCAAATCGTATGGATTGTGGAGTGGTGTGAACAAGTCAATAGTATTCATGTTGACTTGGTGGGAGAATGGTGGTTGCGATGTGAAGGGTGGTTTTTCTTACCCCTTGGAGTTGATGAATGAACCTTGAGAACCTGGATAGTAGCAAGTAACATGTATAAATGCAAATGATCAGGATATGCAAATGCAAAAATGCAATGTTATGCAATTTTTTTTAATTTTTGTTATATTTTTTTGTACATATTTTACATCATGTTTTTGTGATGTGGACAAGGTGGTGGTGGTGGTTCACTAGTTGGCTCAACTCACTCCCTTGGGAGGAGCAAATGAAATATGGGTTGATGGATGGGGAACATTCTGAGATAGTACTCATCCTATTTAGTGAATGGAGTGACTAGGATTGATTCTTCTTTAGATTCATCTGAGGCTATCGATATGACATCATATTCCTCATACAATTCATCCTTAGAATCATTATTATCATTATCCTCTTCTTCTTTAGGATCTAAAGTAAGTCATTGAAAAGCTCATTCTAAAGAAGAAGTGGAATATTGTGGACTATATCCTATGCCAGAATGGTCATGCGCTTCTCGATATTGAGGTTCGAAAATGTCATGCATGCCCTGTTCATGTCATCCTAGCCCATATCCTTGCCAATTAACCCAATGAAAATATCATGATGGGAAATCAAGGTTAGACATGTGCTCAATATTAGCAATAACTAGCTATCTAGGTTCATCTAGAGGGAGTGGATCGAATGATGAATCAACCCCCCCATATATAAAATTAATCCTATTTGGTAAGGAACCCATATTGTAAACTGCTCCTATGGATAAGGGTGGGTCGCGTGGGTGACCATAATCCCTTATAGTTTCAATGGATAGTAGTGTAATGGCAACATTTTGAACCACATACTCACCAATGCTAGGACTAGCGAGATGTACTGCAACTTGTATAGGGGATGATGTGGATGGATTGTGTATGGAAGTGTGGGACACAGGAGTGTTCTATGGCTCCAAAAAGGTGTATGCTGAGGTGGCATCTCATGGTCTGACAAATCAACTTGTGAGACATTGGTTGATTGGGGTGGAGGTGAATCAGGCTTGGATGAGGTGATGGTAGGTGCTAGTGGAGTTGATTGTGTGGGTTGTGATGAATGACTGATGATAGATGATGTGGATGATTGTGCCTGACCACATGTACATGGTACTGGTTGGGATGAAGGTTGGAGTTGATTCTTCTTCATATTCATTTGAGGTTTCCAAAATCATAAATCGACTCTTCTTCAAATTATCATAAAATATATAATTCAGTTAGTGTGGTTTTCTTATTAACGTTGAGGGAGAACCTTTCTAAGGATTGGTTTGCCAACTATTCAAATGTATAAATGCTTTGATGTGGTAAGTTATTGTACCATTCTAATTCATCCTCCCAGGTGTTTGAGGAAACGTGTGAAGCATTAGAGCATCATTCTCTTGAATTTTGAAACATGAGTAGATGAATGCACTTATGTTCTCTCTAGGGTCCTTAGCCCATTTGAATTTATCAAAATTTGGTAATGTGAAATCTATAGGATATGGTGGCAATGGTATCAAAGAATGAATGGGGTGATTGATCAACTATCTTAATGTGGATTTTTTATATACCATTCTCGATGTATGAAATATCAAGCTATGAATCTTCTTTTGCATAAAATAAATTTTAGGATATTCCATTGGTTTTTGGAAGCCTTGGTTTACATGATGGGTGTATGTGGAGGGTGTATGTTTAGTGATAAATTGTTGTGATGAAATGAGGTTTTTATTGGCCAACGAGTTGATGTTGGCAGGTATGTGGTGGTGCTAAATGTTTTATTGAAACTGATTATGGAATATTTGATGTTCATGAGATGGATATTGATGATGTGAAGTTTGAGGTATGGTGGTGTTTTAAGTATTTGATATGGCATGGATGTGGTGGATTGGACAGGTAGGTATAGTGATCGTAGGTGGTCGTGATACCTAAGATTTATTGGGAATGAAAAAGGTAGTTTGTATGGATGTGAGTGGATGGTTGAAATCTACTACCTACAACTGTTGTTGTAGGAAAGAGTGAGCATTTTGATTATCCATAAGCAGTTGGTTTAGATGTTTCCATGCTTATTGTATGTAAATTTCATATGTAGATTGAGGGGTTATTTTTGGAGTTGATGTTGGCATGGCATAAGTGTTGGAAATATTGGTCGAGGTTAATGGAGGGTAGGTTGCAAAAGGAATCACAACTAAATAAGGGATGGTAAAATCATATGATGTTAATAGAAATGTGGATAGATTCTATGAAGAAACATTAAATTGTGCTTCATAGAGTATGTTGGAGTGGGTAGTAGTGTAGGTATACAAAATGGAGGTGAATTGGCTAAAGGGTTGTGGAAGGGCTTGATGTGAGGGTGTATATGTGGCCTCAAAAAGAGGGTTGCTAATGGCTTAGTTAAAATTATTTGGGTATGAGTGAGGGAGTTACTAATGAGAAGAAATAACATGTCTGTGTGGGATTTTATGTTGTTCTATAACTGGATCGATTGATCTTAAATAGGCTATGACTTTATCAGAATCTATGTAAATGATGTGATGTCAGGTTGATGTGGATGGTTCTATTTTTAGGATGGAAATTTGGATTACCCTCTGTATTACATCTATATCTATAGTCTATGCCATATGATAGGGTCCAACAGATACGTCAATATATCTTGTCTATGCCACATAGGCTGAATTAGCCACATAAATGGCTAGGAAGGGAGCAAAGCACTCCATATATGGAAATGGTTGGCTAGTGAGTGGCTAACTCATAGCTCTAGATTGATTTTTGGTCAATACCATAAGCTAAAAGGTAATTTTTGATGACGAATGTATGGGTATGTATGTGAAAATTGTGATGCAACAGTAAAAATGAACAACACACAAATCACTCAAGCAAACAAATGTTATCTACCTTTGTAAAAAAAATGTTTTTTGCTTCTTTTTTTTTAATTTGATTTTTTTATGTGTTTTGGTGTTGGAACTCCTAAGCCTAGAAAAAATATGCAAGGTAAATTATGGATGCAACTAAAAAGGTGTGTTTTAACCCACCCCTGTGATGAAGGATGAATCACGAATGACTAAAAATGGATTCCTAGGGTATGATTGGCTCAAGGTAAAGCTAAGGAATCACAATTATCCCTTGAGAGAGGCTATGCTATCTGAGTCCTACTACTTTCCCAACCAAGCTTTTTCTTCACACTCAAGCATGCTCAGATAAGAATGATAGTTGCGTTCCACTTATTATTGAACCCCATGGTAAAAGGGTGTTACTAATCCTTTCTACTTTGGGTGCATCCAAATCTCCCAAACATAATGTCAAATATCATAGAAGTGGTGTTGAATATCCTAGACGTGATGTCGAATCTTCCAAATATAGTGCAAAATATCCTAGATGCAGTGTGGCATCTCCCAGATGTAGTATGGCATCCCATGAATGTAGTGTGGTGTCTACAGAACACAGATCGAACCTAGTAGATCCCAAAATCCTAGGTTTGAATTTCATAACTTTCATGAAATAATGATTCTGAAAACCTGTAGCAAAAAAAAAGGTAGATAAAAAATCTAGATTTGACAAGGCAAAACAAAATATGAAATCCTTTGGGGGTCCCACCATGATCGCCATTTTGTGAACAAAAAAATATCAACACCAAAATAATAATAATAGATAAAAAACAAGTATACACAATGAAAGAATGATATTATATTGATTTAGGGAGCCTGGATATCCATTGTTACAACATTGATATGCCTCAAATCCTAAGGGTTATAGAATATAGTTTGTTTTGATACAATGATTACATAAAGGGGATAAAAACCCTTGATCAACATAATACAATGTCTTTAGATCTTCTTTGCTCCAAAAAAGAGGTTGAGTGGGCTTTTTATATCCTTTGTGGGACCACTCCAGCTATAATAACTATCAAAGAAATCATTACATGTAACTGCATACAAACAAACCACAACAAAGAGTTAGTAACACCTATGGGACCTCCACAATGTGAGGCCCTCTAAAATATAAAAGTGTAACCTACAAATCCTAGTTGAAATACTTGCAAAATATAGAGCAAAATACAAGAAAATGTAAGTTAAATAAAATCAAATGCCTTGTCAAAATACCTGATTTGCAATTTATGCATTAGAGAGCTTGAATTTTGAATGTGCGAACGCTTGGTAGGGTTTGGGGGTTTGCTAGATGCCCTCTCAAATTTGACATATTCCTAGTAGCATTTGAGAGATACTCTATAGCATTTGGGAGACACCTTGAGGCATCTACAAACTTTGGTGAACACTCAATAGAGTTTAGATTTGGTTCACATGTGCTACAGTGAACGAACGACAACGATGATGATGACTAGGGTTTGTACAAAAATGCAAATGATGTTTTTTTTCAAGTGTTTTTTGATCTTTATTCATGAATAGTGATTAACATTTTATAATTTTCCCTCATTCATGTTAAGGTTGTGATGGCTCTAATGAGCGACCAAGATTATAACATGATGAAGGATTGAGAGTGCAACTTGGTAAGTGATACAAATTACATTTAGTGAGCGGTAAGGATTGCCACATGTCCTACTAGGATAAAGTTTTGATGAGTAGCCTAGAATTATTTTTCCACACACATATATATACATAAATATATAAATATAAATATATGATATTTATATCTATATATGAATATCTAAATATATAAATATATATGTATAATGAATTGCTATGATTTTATGATGATGAATGGATTATGAATGGCTAGGATTTGGTGTCTACACTTTCATTATATATACTGCTTGTGTTTGATCTATTATTGTTATTTAGGTGTTGATATTTCTTTCTCACAAAATGGCGGTCATGGTGGTACACCCAAAGGGTTTCATATTTTTATTTACCTTGTCATATCTCAATTTGCTGATCAATATTTTCTATTTTTATTGTAGGTTTTCAGAAGCCATATTGCGTATAAGTTGCAAAATTCAAACTTAGGGTTTCTAGAATCTGCTAGTGTTCGATTTATGCTTACGTAGATGTCATACTATATTTTAAGGACACCACACTATGTTTAGGATATGCCATGATGTATCTAGGACATTTGACATCACGTTTGGTAGATTTGATGTCGTGTCTGTGGAGCTAGGGGAAAAAAATGTAAACTCCTGGGTAAGTCATTTCTAGAAACCCTAGCTATATTTTTTGCTTTTAAAAGGAAGAAAAAAAATATTCATATTTTTATTTTTTTTAAAAGCAATACATTAAGCATTCTTAGGCATATTAGGCATCTTAGGCATTTAAAAAAAAGGTACATTTTAGGATAGTGATTTATATGTTTATGAAAAGTCATATAAACCACATTTAGAGGTAGATTTACACTTGCAAATACATTTTGGTTTCATTAGGGTTTCAAATTCATCTTATTCTATTTTTGAATATGTATGGCAGAAAAATATTAAAGTTTATTTGAAATTCACTTGCGGCATTTGGCTTAGGTTTTCTAGTAGTTTTTTAATTAGGCAATAAATTGAAATTGCATATTAGCTGCACAATAAGATAGTTTTTTTGCACTTTATTGTTTAATAAAATACCATAGAAAATAAAAACTTAAAAGGAATCACACACTACACGGTACACTTTAGACATCAAAAAGTTGGATTTCATTACCAACCATTGATCGATACCAGTGACATTGGGCTTCATCTCCATCCATTGGCTCACTCCCTAGAAATCATAGTAGCTCATAACAAGTGGCTTTCTATATTTCATCATTGAAAATTCCCCTAATTTTGGGTGCACCTAGAGTAGGAAGGATTATCAATACACTTTTACCATAGGGCTCAATAATAAGTGGAACAAAGTTGTCATTTTTATCTAAGCACACCTGAGTGTGAAGCCAAATCTTGGTTGGGCAAGTATTAGGACTCAGATAGCATAGCCTCCATTAGGGGGTAATTGTGATTTATTAGGGTTACCTTGAGCCAATCATACCCTAGGAATCCATTTTTAGATGTTCATGATTCATCCTTCATTAGAGGGATGGGTTCAAACACACCCTTTTAGTTGCATCCATAATTAACCTTACATAGTTTGTATAGGCTTAGGAGTTCCAACACCAGAACACAAAAAATAAAATAAAAAATCAAATTCAAAAAATAAAAAAGAAAGAAGTAGAAAACATTATTTTTGTAAATACATGGATAAAATTTGTTTGCTTGAGTGGTTTACATGTTAATTTTTACTATTGCATCATAATTTTCACACACATACCCACACATTCCTCACCCGAGCTTGCCTTTTAGCTTATGGTATTGACTAGAAATCAAGCCAAAGCTATGAGTTAGCCACTCACCAGCCATCCATTCCCATCTATGGAGTGCTCCACTTCTGTGGCTAACCTGACCTATGTGGAATAGACAAGGCATCTTGACTTATCTATTGGACCCTCTCATATGGAATCCACTTTAGATGTAGATATAATGCAGAGAGTAATCCACACTTCCATCCTAAAAATAGAACCATCCACACCAACCAACCATCGCATCACTTACATAGATTCTGATAAATTTAGAGCCTATTTAATACCAACCAATCTGATTCTATAATCGCTTAACATACCACTCAAACATGTTCTTTATTATCAATAGGAACTTGCTTGCTCATACCTCAATAGTTTTAACCAAGTCATCACCAACCCTCTTTATGATGCCACATCTACACCTTCACACCAAGCCCTTCCACAACCCGTTAGCAAGTGCACTTGCATTCTGTATACCTATACTACCACCCACTTCAATCTACTCTATGAAGCATAAGTTAATGTTACTTCACAAAATCCATCTACCTTTCCATTAACATTGTATTAGTTTACCATACCTCATTTCAATTCCTTTCATAACCTACCCTCCATTAACCTCGATCAACATTACCAACACTTACACCATGCCAACATCAACTCCCAATACAACCACACAATCTGCATCTAAAATTGCCATATAAAAAGCATAAAAAAATCTAAACCAACTACTTATGGATAATCAAAATGCTTATTCTTACCCACAACAGTAGTCACAGGGAGCAGATTTCAACCATCCACTCACATCCACACAAACTACATTTTTTACCCTCAATAAATCTTAGATATTGTGGCCACCTATGATCACTATATCTACCCATCTACTCCACCACATTCATGCTATATCAACCAATCAGAACACCACCATCCCTCAAACTTCACATTATCAATCTCCATATTATCAACACCAAAAATTCTATAATGAATTTCAACAAAACATTCAACATCACCACATACACACCAACATCAACCCATTGGCTAATAAAAATCTCATTTCATCACAATATTTTATCACTCAACATACACTCACCATGCAAACTTGGGCTTTCGAACACCAATGGAAGATCCTAAAATTTAGTCTATGCAAAAGCAGATTGGCAACTTTATGTTGCACACATCGGGTATGGCATATCAAAAACCCACATTAAGGCAGGTGATCAATCACCCCATTCATCCTTTGATACCATCGCCACCATATCCTATAGATTTAACATTACCAAAGTTTGATAAATTCAAAGGGGCTTGATGAGCCCTAAAAATGCTCATGTTTTTGTATAAACTTTTTATATATAATTCGACATTATTATTATAGAATGTATATTTTATGAAAGTTTTATATATATTTCATAGCAAATTACATATGTTGTCTAATATTTGGTTTTAAGTGAATTGTGTGTAGATTAAGTTATTTTTACTACCTTTCAGCATGTTTATGTCAAGGTCTCATTCTAACCTAGCACTTTCTATTTTATGATGGAAAATCAAAGGTAAACATAACCGCAACAAATAAAGTAATAATGCTAAGTCTGGTTCCTGACTCTCGTATCGACACTCGAATCTTGTTTTGATGCTTGAATTCTGATTTGGTTCCTAAATTCTATTTGACACCTGACTCTTGTTTGGCACCTAACTCCCGTTCAAGCAAAAGTATAGAACGACCCCTATTGTTGGCAAAACAAAATAATGATTTCAGTGATGGATGCAGATGAAGGACAATGTCATAAAGCATAATTCATCTATTTTTCAGAAAATACATAAATATCCATGTAAACCTATAAGCATAATATCATACGTATCCTATTATGATAAAAACATAATACGTTTAATTAATCTGACAACAAATGAAATAGATTATATATTCACTTTATCTTCCCTATTTCTGTGTATTTTTTGTAATAGAAAAATCTGAAATATCCTAAAAATTTAACAAAGTATGGTTGCATATATTATAAATATATAGGCCAGCCCTGAGAAACAGATCCCGAATTGTTTTCTGTAATTTTTTTGAAGTTGCATATAATACAATTTATTTGAGTGTTTTATCAATCTCAAACTAGCATCCGATGAACGAATTGACTTGGGTAAAAACTTCTAGAAGCTTAGGCCCACTCTCAATAGTATTCCTCCCACTTTTTCCTTGCTTTCTATTATTTTATTTATTTTCCATTTCACTGTATTTTCTGCAAATTAGTTTAATTCTGTAGTTTCCCATGTTTTCTATATATTTCCAACAAGTAGGCATTTTACTTTTTGTAGTTAATTATGGTCATATCTTTGATAATATGAAATAGGTTAATGGTTTGGAAAATAAATAAAAACTCTAACGCAAAAACACAGCCCTCAAACCATATAATCTAAGGGACTCATCTTATTAAGAAAATTATAGGCATAAACTGTGCATTGTTTTTCATAATTTTATGAGCTATCCCAGTTTGAAAATTAGTAATGAATTAAAATTGTAGAAAATTAACCAATATTTTACCCAATATTTTGGTGTCATTGTCAAGGAATAACCAATTGTAATATCCTATTCTAAATAAAGTGCATCTGGAGTAGTTCAATTTACTTTCTACAAAAATAATCCATTTTAATTTTGTATGAGTCCACCTATAATTAGAGGACCAGACAGTATCAAGAGCACAAACATTGTTTCTCAAGAAGCCTCTATTTCCATTATTCCAAATCATGATGGTGATATCTACCTACGAGTGTCTCCACCTGTGCATTTGAGTTAGCCTCCACTTTTTTCATAGGATCCTTCTAAACCAGACCAAAAAAATCTTAGGGAAGAATCAGTGGTAGGAAGAGTTCAATCCGAGGAAGATTTTCTAAAAATTCAATTTTAGTAAGTAGTTGAACATGGAACTATTTCAAAAATTGATTTAGTAATCCTTTTAGAGAATACAAGAAACAAGTTAAAAGCCTTGAAAGTTGTCGTGGAAGCAACAGTTGCAAAAAGCAACTAGTGGAAGAAGCATCCACTAGTTTTAATTTTATGATATAAGAAGTAAGAGGATATCACAAGATGAAACATATATCTCCTGCCCACCTTCCAATATTTAGAGGATTTCAAATAGAATATCCTGACATGTTTCTATTCAAATTTGATGTTCTATGCACGTCAGTAGACTATAAAACCAATGCTAAAAAATTAAAGTTGTTTTCCTCAACTCTAGATGATTCAGCCCTACGTTGGTTTATTATTTTAGGACATAGACATATAACTACCTATGAAGACATGAAAAATTATTCCTAGATCAGTATGAAGACTTTGGCAGGGCATAAGATTCCAAAGGATAATTCTTGGATATGACTCAGAAGGAAGGTTAGTTATTGGAAAAATATTAGGATAGGTTTACTTTTAACTTGCAAAGATCTACCCATGTAAAACAAGGAGACAGGTCCTTGAGAATTATTTTCTTAAAGGGGCTTACTAATGAATCTCTTGATGCATTAAACATGATTTTTGGAGGAGAAATTTATCAGCATAAAATGTCTGATATCCAATAAATATATCAAAACTATTCAAGGAGGAATGGTAAATTAACTTCTAGAAATGTCAAAAAATCAGCCAAAGTCACCAAAATAGAGATAGAAAATATGCTAGAAGACCTCAAAAGTGATATGTTGTCATATCTTGCACTCCAAATGGATACTCTTCTACTTTAGATAAATAAGCAGGATAATGAGGCAACATTAGCCTATTTTTGTCCTAAATGCAGGGGAAAGCACCCCAAAAATGAATGTCTAAAGAACAAATTCAGAGTATGTGATGTGTGTCAAAAGATCATAAAATAAAGTTGTATCTGTAATTACCAAAATGGAGAGAATACTTCATAGGTAATAAGAGAAACTAAAAATAGTCTCCTATGAGAAATAACATGCCAACAGGAATGCCATCCTATGGGGGAAACAATTATCAAAATAAATGTCAAGTTTAGCCACCCAATATGGGTTTGTGGGGACAACAACCTTGGACACATGCCCTCCAAGGAGTAAATCCTTATCATCCTTACCCATGGATGCCTTATCAGTAGCCTGGACCATAGTGGAGAAATCTTAATGCTTGGAGCCCAACTCCATAACATGAAGCACAAGTCCCACTATAGCCAAGTTTACCAGCTCCCCCTATCAACTTCTAACACAACTAGCATACTAGATGGAGAATGATATGTATCCCATGTATAATATCAAAGTAGATTGTAGTCCTATACAATTGAGATCATGTAAACAAGTAGGTGTAGAAACAACTCCTTTGTTAGAAGAGGAGGAAAACATAGATTTAGAAAAAGAGGAATCACCTCTTATAAAGGAAATAGAAGATGAATCAGTAGCTAGAAATACCATAGAAGGGGTTCCACATTTTTCGAAAAGGTTGCAAGAACCCAAAAATCCAATACAACCAAAATTTGATATTCTTTCTAGTCTAAAAAATATGACAGTCACAATCCCTCTTTTTTAGGCCATAAGAGATATTCCTATCTATAGCAAGGCCATAAGAGAATTTTTTCTAAGAAAACCAAGAAGAAAACCAGCAAAGGCAATCAATTTGGTAGGTCAGTTAGCTGATATTATGCTAGGAAACACCTACAGCCAAAAATATTCAAATTTAGGAAGTCCTATTTTAATTGTAAAAATTGAAGACTATGTTTTACCCAACACATTAGTAGACCTATGATGAGCACCAGAAATGCTCATATTTTGTACATATTTCTTGGATCAATATGCGGCTGTATAATAAGGATTGCGTACTTTTATGAATGATTATATAGATATTTGATATAATTATGCGTGTTATCTAATTTGTGTGCTTTTAGTATGTTTTGTGGAATTGCAGTTGATTTAGTTAGATTTGGAATGGTCGAGGTCCTTTTGATGGACCTGGCACTTTATTTCATCGGGGGTCAATGTAGAGAACATAGGCGCCTCCCTACAACCGAAAGGCGCCAAGGGAACAAGCGCCTCCCTGCAATCGGAAGGCGCCAAACCAAATACGAGCGCCTCCCTACAGTCGAAAGGCGCCAACTGAATACGAGCGCCTCCCTGCAGTCGAAAGGCGCCACTTGAATACAAGCGCCTCCCTGCAGTCGAAAGGCACCAACTGAATACAAGCGCCTCCCTACAGTCGAAAGGCGCCACTTGAATCCAAGCGCCTCCCTACAGTCGAAAGGCACCAATTGAATACAAGCGCCTCCCTGCAATCGAAAGGTGCCAACCAAAGACAAGCGCCTCCCTGTAGTCGAAAGGCACCAATTGAATACAAGCACCTCCCTACAGTCGAAAGGTGCTAATAGAAGGCAAGTGCCTCCCCATATTGGAAGGTGCTAATAGAAGGCAAGCACCTCTCCATAGCTAGAAGGCGCTAATAGGAGGCAAGCGCCTCCCTACAACTGGAAGGCACCATTGATTCTTTGCTCGTTGACCAGAGTTGAACGACGTGGACGATAGCGGCTGGTGCAGTTCTAGCTCTACGTCATGCAGAGCTAAATTGGAGATAGCACCAATGTACCCAAACGTCTTATCGATGCTAGGCAAAGCATGAACTAAAATGAACATGCCACCTTTAGAACAGAATGCCAGACGTCGATTGCATTCGCCAGACTATTCTAATTTAGTCTAGGAAGAATCGACTGTTGTAACCACTTCTGTAATAGAAGTTCTACGGGTGTGTTATATAAACACACGTAGATCGTTCTAAGAATATATAGAATTAATTAATAAAGATCTATTTTGAATTATAGAAGATAGATTGTAATACGTTGATAAATATATTCCAGTTCTAGAAGTTCTAAAGCGCGTGTTCGATCGGGAAGAAGCTGCTGGAGCCTGGGCCCACTCCAAGCTAGTATTTCTTCCCCATTTCCTTTTTGTTTATTTATTTTAATTAGTTTATTGCTTTCATAGGAACGTTCATTAGTTTGCTAGTTCCAGTATTTGCAGTAGGTTTATTTTCAGGAATATGTACATGATTTATTTCTGTAGATTTAATTATGTTCTTCTTACGTAATTTATTGAGGAGTGCGGGAATGATTGACAACCATCTCAAGAACACCCCCCAAATGTAGGATTAGTAGATTCACCTCCAGTGGTATTGTAGTAACCTAATTCTGACTCTTCGCAAGTTTACGAAGCTCCCTGGGTTGATAATTAAATGCACGGGCATGTGACAAAAATAGGAAACCATTCACCTTGTTTGGCCCGCAACATTTTGGTGCCGTTGTCGGGGAAGCGTCTTAATTAGATTACTTACAATACCCTAAAACCTTCCATCTGACCTTGTATGAGTTCTTCGAGAAGAAGAGGACCTGACGGTCGCTTTATAAGAACTAATCCATCAGGACCTGAGTCAGCCGAGCATTTTGGATTTGAGTTAGACTCGCTTGACCTACCAACAGTCCATTGGAGTGAGGAACCACACTTTGTGCAAAGTGCCACCTCATCCCATCAACAAGGGGAAGAATGAATCATCATAAATCCCCTATTTAATAGGACTCCTCTAGAGGAAGCCCTATTGTGGAAGGCTGTGGAGGATCAGACGATCTCGCCAGACAACCTTAGAGCATTGACTCAGAAAGTTTTAAATGATCGGAAGGCCATAAACGCTGCATTAGAAACCACATTTCTCAAAAAAATGGTAGATAACGATGAAGTCTCATCTGGCTTTAGTTTCCCAATAGAGGAGGGAGTAGGAGATACCAAAATGAAAAACATATCCCTTGCTCACCTCCCATCCTTCAGAGGACACCCAACTGAGGACCCTGACCTATTTTTATTCAAGTTTGATGTTTTGTGCAGGTCTGTGGATTACAAATCAAATGCACAGAAGTTGAAATTATTTCCTTCTACATTAGACGATGCAGCTCTATGATGGTTCATCGGTCTAGGAGACAAACACATCACCACCTGGGACCAGATGAAGACGCTCTTTCTAGAGCAATATCAAGATTTTGGGAGAGCAAGAGACTCCAGGGAGGAGGTCCTGAGCATGACACAAAGAGAAGATGAGTCTCTCGAGGAGTATTGGGAGAGATTCAGCTTTAATCTTCAATGGTCCCCTCACTCGAAGCTATCTGATAAGTCCCTCAAAAGCATCTTCTTGAGGGGACTTACCAATGAGTCATTGGAGGCTCTCAACATGATCTCTGGAGGTGATGTCTATCAGCATGCTATGGATGACATCCGAAAATTATGTCGGAACTACTCGAGAAGGCGAGGCAAAATCATCGCCAGGACCATGAAGGCGACTGCTTTAGTCACCAAAATAGAAATAGGCAACATGCTAGAGGATTTGAAGAGCGAAATGCTCTCATCTCTAGCACTACAGATGGATACGCTACTGTTAGAAAAGAAGAAACAAGAAAATGATGTAGCATTAGCCTATTTCTGCCCAAAATGTAGAGGAAGGCATGCAAAGAATGCATGCCCAAAAAACAAGGTCAGAGTATGCACAGTTTGCAGGCTGAATCATAAAACTCGATTGTGCCCACAACTGCCCAGTAACCAGGAAGCGGCTGAGAGCACGGAGGCCTACTTCATAGGCAATAGGAAGAGTTGGCCATAGCCCCCCATGGGGAATATACCAACTAGAATGCCATCATATGGGGGAGGGTCATACATGCACCAAGGACCCCCTCAACCACCTAATATGGGGTGGTGGGGACCATCACCCTGGACGAATGCACCCCCAGTAGCATTCCCGAATCAGCAGCCATGGATGCCATATCCATATCCTGGGCAGTAGTGGAGAGGCCACAATGCATGGAATCAGACTCCACAGAATGCAGCTCCTACTCACATCCAACAGAACTTACCAGCATTGCCAGTAGCGAGACCTACGCAGCTACCAGCACAACCGATAGCAAACCCAAACAACAGAGTAAATCAGTCGACATACAATGTAGAAGGTGAGATGTACCATATGTACAATATTCAGCTTAGATCAGGTAGGCAGCTAGGAGTAGAGACACCGCCTCTGGTAGAAGAGGAGGAAGAAATAGTAGAGACACCTCCATTGGTAGAAGAGGAGGCAGAAATAGAGGAGACACCTCTGGTAGAAGAGGGAAAAGCACTTGAGAGAGCGGAGGCTCCATTTCCTAGTCGTTTGCAGGAACAAAGAAAAACAACATAGCCAGAATTTGACATCTTGTCGAGCTTGAAGAATCTCACGGTGACAATCCCATTATTTCAAGCAATTCGAGATGTCCCCATTTACACCAAGGCAATTAGAGAAATGTGTCTAAGGAGACCGGGATGAAAAGCTACCCAGACTATCAACGTCATGGGTAAAGCTGGCAGATCTAATGATGGGTAGAACACGTCATCCGAAGTATGCGAGATCTAGGCAGCCCAGTGTTGACCATAAAAATTGGAGGACATTCCCTGTCCAACACATTGGTTGACCTCGGGGCAGCCATCAACGTGATGCCTCAAGAGACCATGCAGAGGCTGCGGCTCACGAACCTGAAGCCAACCATGATAGTGTTGTAGTTAGCCGATCGATCAACCGTGTCACCGAAAGGGATGTTTGGAAGATGTGATCGTAATAGTCAGTGCATGGGAATATCCAGCCAATTTTTAGTTTTGCAAACCAAGACCGAGGCTGGGCGGTTACCCGCTCATTTTGGGGAGGCCATGGCTGGCAACAGCTGATGCTTACATCAGCTATCGGGATGGGCTAATGACCATCTCCAATGGGCAAAACGTCAAAAGGCTGACCATTTCACCGCCAGCTCAGTCTATGGACTCGACGGAAGAACCCAGGATCACCGAGCATGGAACTACGGAGTTGTCCATAATCCAGCCGGTGATGACCTTGGAGGAGGTGGCAGAAGAGGACGAGGATGGTGCTATCATGGAGTTTCTCCATGGAGAATCATCCACCCCCACACCTGGATCATCGTTGACTGGCGCCCAAGATCAGCACATCCAACAAATACACGTTGGGCCAGGGAGGACATTAAACGTCAACAATAGGTTGACGCCCACACAGCTAGAAAAATTGGAAGAGCTTCTGGTAAAACACCAGCAAGCATTTGCATGGGACTACGTAGATATGCATGGCATCAGCCCAGAAATATGTACCCATCGGATTTATTTAGATGACCAGACAACTCCTAGTCGACGGCCATAGAGAAGGATGAACCCAGCAATGAAAGACATTGTCAAGAGAAGAAGCTGCACAAACTTCTGGCTACCGAATTCATATATCCAATTTTTGACAGTGAATGGGTATCACCATTAGTGGTGGTCCCCAAAAAGAATGGGAAATGGTGGATCTGCGTGGACTACGAGGCGTTGAACAAGGCGACTAAGAAAGACCACTTCCCGCTCCCGTTCATCGATCAGGTCTTGGACACACTCTCGGGAAGGAAATACTTTTCCTTTCTGGATGGTTTCAGTGGTTACAACCAGATCCGAGATAGGGGAAGAAGATCAAGATAAAACAACGTTCACCTATCCATGGGGAACGTTTGCCTATAAGGTATTGCCTTTTGGACTATGCAACGCATCGGCCACCTTTCAAAGGGCGGTGCTTAGCATATTCTCTGATATGATAGGAGACGGGGTGGAAGTATACATGGACGACTTCACCGCCTATGGAGAAACCTTCGAGGAGGCAATGACAAATCTGGAAAGAGTGCTCGACAGGAGCAAGGAAAATCATTTGTCCCTAAGTAATGAAAAATGTTTTATGATGATGCGGGAAGGCATCGTGTTGGGACACCACCTCTCTGCAGAAGGAATAAAAGTAGACAAGAGGAAGATCGAGGTCATCAGAGACCTACCTAGCCCCAGAACGTAGAAGGAGGTAAGAAGTTTCCTTGGATCAGTCGGGTACTATCGACGATTTATCGTCGAATTTAGTAAGATTGCCAAACCACTACACACCCTACTTTCTAAGGACGTAGAGTTCAATTGGATGGGAGATTGCGAAGAAGCGTTCCAATTGTTGAAAGAAAAATTGATATCTGCATCGGTCTTGAGAGGACCGAATTGGGCCATACCATTCCATATTTATTGCGATGCATCTAACGGTGCGATCGGAGCAGTCCTCGGGTAGAAAGACGATGAAGAATTCTACGCCATCTATTATGTCAGTAAAAACTTGGCGGGAGCAGAGCTCAACTATACAGTGATAGAAAAAGAATTCCTCGTAGTTGTCCATGCAATAAACAAATTTTGCCACTATATAACGGGATACAAGGTCTTCGTCCATACGGACCACGCGGCTATCAGGTATCTGATGAGCAAGCCGGCCATTGGTGGCAGAATTATCAGATGGCTATTGCTATTGCAGGAATTCGACATCACTATAGTCGATAAATCAGGCAAGGACAACGTCGTGGCAGATTTTCTGTCCAGATTGATACTGGTAGATCATCAAGCAGTGGAAGATCAGTTTTTGGATGAACATCTGTTCGCTATTAGTGAACAAACTCCGTGGTATGCAGACATAGCCAATTACTTGGCCATCGGAAGGACCTCACCTGCTCTCTCCTACAGAGAAAAGCAGGCGGTCATAGAGAAGAGCGCATCATTCCTTTGGATGGATGGTCTCCTATTTAAAATAGGATGGGACCAAATTATAAGAAGATGCGTAGCAGAACAGGAGTTTTCAGAAGTGCTCAAGGCATGTCACGATGAGCCATGCGAAGGACACTTTGCAAGGAAATGAACTGCCTACAAAATCCTGCAAGGCTGGGTATTTTTGGCCCACTCTGTTCAAGGATGCGGCAGCGTATACCAGCAAGTGTGACGAGTGCCAGAGGATGGGTAGACCAACCCACCGAGATGAAATGCCCCTGCAGCCCCAGGTACACCTGGAACCTTTTGATAAATGGGGCATGGACTTCGTGGGACCATTTAATCCACCTTCGATGGGAAGGAGGTTTATTCTAGTCTGCACGGATTACGTCACCAAATGGGTGGAAGTGCAGGCATTAAGGGACTCAAAGGAAAGAACGGTCATCGATTTCTTATTTGCCCATATTTTCACATGATTTGGGGTTCCTCGGGAGATAACAACAGACCAAGGGCCCCAATTCACCTCCAAATTGATTGAGGAACTGATGGAGCAGTATAGAGTTTGGCACAATAAAACCACGCCCTACCATCCGCAGGCGAACGGGCAAGTAGAAGTGACAAACAAGGAGATAGAAAACATCCTGACCAAAACCGTGCAGCAACACAAGAAATATTGGGCCACACGGTTGTCGGAGGCAGTTTGGGCATACAACACCACGTGGAAATCCACCACAGGATGCACACCTTTCCAGCTGGTCTATGGAAAAAATGCGATGATGCCCATCGAGTTCGAAATCAAAACTCTGAGGACGGCTTCAGAATTAAATTTGAGCTTGGATGAAGCTCAAAAATAGAGGATTCGCCAGCTAGATCAGCTAGACGAAATCCGACTGGATGCTTTGCAGAGGACAGAGATTATACAGAAGCAGAGAAAGAAGTGGCATGATAACCACATCAAGTTGAAGAAGTTCCAGGTAGGGGAATGGGTATTGTTGTATGATTCTCGGTTCCAGGAAAGGAAGGGCAAACTTATGTAGAGGTGGATGGGGCCGTATGAGGTGGCAGAGCTCATTAGGAATGGGGCGGTGCACGTTAAGACAATTGACGACAGCAACACCATGTTCACAGTCAATGGCCACCGACTACGCCCCTATAATACGTCCGAAACGTTACAGGTGGAATCCAGAGTAGGCGTGGGGGAGACCCCATCTTGCTAGATCTGGACCGAACTCTCACAGGTGAAATGGTGGGCACGAAAGTGCTCACCCAAATTTTTTAGTTAGTTAATATAGTTTTTTTTAATGTGTGTTTTTGCAGGGACGACGCCCGCATGCAAGCTACAGGCATCCTAATCCAGGGCCTAACAGGCACGGAACGCGTCTAACTGCCTTTATTTTCCTTTTTTTTTGGTTGCTTTTTGTAGGTGGAGGACCTGACAGCACGAGGGATAGGTATCTAGGAAACCAGGCCTGATTCGGCTCAACATTTCGACACCGGCTCGTAGGTAGAATCTGGGCAGCGTGAAAAAACTAGGAAGGCTTGATCACCCTTTTCCAGTCAAATCGCCATCCAAAAGAAGGTGCCTTACGCATCAGAAGGTGCCAAGTCTGAAGAAGGCCTAAAAGGATCAAAGAAGGTGCCTTACTGCAGTCAAAAGGTGCCCATCTAGAAGAAGGCGCCTTACTACACCCAAAAGGTGCCCATCTAGAAGAAGGTGCCTTACTGCACAGAAGGTGCCCATCCAGAAGAAGGCGCCTTACTAGAAAGCACAAGAAGGTGCCTTACACAGAAGGTACCAACAGAAGAAGGCCAAAGGTGCCCATCCAAAAGAAGGTGCCTTACTACACCCGAAAGGCGCCCATCCAGAAGAAGGCGCCTTACTACAGTCAGAAGGCACCCATCCAGAAGAAGGTGCCTTACTGCAGTCAGAAGGCACCAAGTCCAGAAGAAGGCGCCTTACTACACTCGAAAGGTGCCCATCCAAAAAAAATAAAAAAAAATATATATATATATATATATATAGGCGCCTTCCGTGGCAGGAAGGCACCAAAAAAAAAAAAAGCCAGCCGAATATGCCTTCCAACATCAGGAAGGCGCATTCATCTAGCCGAATACGCCTTCCAACATCAGGAAGGCACATTCATCAAGACGAACGCCTTCCAACATCGGGAAGGCACGAACCAGAAGGAGGCCCCCCACATTGGGAAGACGCATGCAGGCAAAAGCGCCTCCCACCAATCAGAGGCACCTCGTAGCATCGAAAGGCGCATTCGTTCGAAGAAGAGCACCGACAACGTTGGAAAGGCGCTACAAGGGCACCATCCACATGGGGAAGGTACCAAAGAATGCCTCCCGCGTACAACATTTACATCTATCGGATGCCTCGAGCGGAACGAAGCATCGCACGAATAAGCGACATCAAATGACCATACCCCTCCCTCGTGTCACAAGTCAGCAAATCAGCGGCTACCATGACAACTGGAATGCCGAATCAGGTACGCGCATACTAAATCAAATCTTTTATATAATTATTTATAAATACGTAGTACCAAAAAATATAGCTGTCATAGAGATCGTACCCCCCATAGCCGAAATTGCATGCCAATGATAGGGCACCTTCCATAACTGCTAGGGTTAGGCATCTTTTCTATAAGAAGGCGCCTTCCTGAAGAAGGAAGGACAAAAAAAATACAGCAGAAGGCGCCATGGGAGGAAGGTCCAAGAACCACGCGATCAAGAAGAATGAACCCAGTGACACAGATGGGATCAGAGGGGCAGTGAAGACCCAATTCGAAGCCGAGGGGTGGCTCGAATACTGCACCCTGGTCAGTTAGGGCCAAGACGTGGAGGCAGCTAGAGAATTCGCCACCTCTTTGAGGGGCGATGCGGCCCAAGTACGAGGGATGGAAATTCCAGTCACCCCTGAGTTCATCTCACAGGCGACTGGATTGCCTCTCACGGGGGAATGTATATACAAGGGCGGAGTGTTAAAACTATACGCCGAAATACTGTTGTCGGGAGGAAATGTGCAGATAGACAGGGAGGGGTTACTCAAAAATAGTCTCCCCATGAATATGCGAAAGATGTTCGAGCAGATTGCTCGATTCTTCACATGCACAGGGAAGTATACCCATCTGCACCTTAATCATGTGCACTTCCTCAATCACCTAGTGCATGGGAGGAAATTAAATATACCTTTCTACCTAGTGAGTGCTCTGAAAGATGAAGCGGCTCGGTACCAGAAAGGGGCACCATCCACCTTAGCCCACCATGGGCTGATATCGGCATTGGTCCGCCATGCAGAAGCACAAGGACAGAACCGCGACGTAGAGGGAGATGGCGGCCAAATAGAGCAACACAATGCGGTTGCCGAATTAGGGCAAGGCGAAGCATCCCCTGTAGAGGAGATAACAAACATCGAGCAATTGGCATTGCCCTATTTTCTAGGAGGAGTAGAGCAGTCATCGGTGCCCGAAGACATAGAGGATAGAGGGCATTCCCCAGTGCTCGAGTATGAGGAGGAAGGAGCGCCACTCGCTGGTGGTGAGGACGAACCAATTCCCAGGAGGAAACGTCTACGACGATTCCTCTCGATAGAGGAAGGATAGAGTGACACAGAGATAGACGTTGCCACCCAAACCCTCCGAGAATTAATGAACCAGAGCCCACGGAATGAAGGAACTTTCGGGAGTAATGACCAGATCGATGCGGCCTTGGAGGAGGCGCTCGACTGGCAAACCGATTGTTGGATGGCACAACAGATTTTGGAGGATTGCCAGAACTAGCATAAAAGGGAATTGGAGGAAAGGGATAGATGAATCGCTCAGCTCGAGCAGCTGGTCCGACAGTTGCAGGAGGAAAATCAAATACTTCAGGATAGAGGAACAACAAGACAGGAGGCGTCCACTCAGACTGATTGGGCAGAAGAAGTGCTGACGAACTCTCCCACATCCATCGAACGAGTATTCTCTTCGGGGGAGATTCGATCGGACGCTCGACAGAGCAGCCCGAAGGTAGGGGAGGATTCCTCTATTTTTAGGGGTGAAAAGGAAAGAAGTCCTACGATGCCCCCTGTCATTGTCCTGAGTGACACAAAGCAGGACGAAGGTCTCCAGTAGCAGATAAGACCAGAGGATACGGAGGACCTCCCCAGGCCTGAAGAAGGAGAAGAGCCTGAGGGGTCGACACCAGGTAGACAGGAGAACGAAGGATCACCCCCGGAGATAGCAGCACAGCCGATCCTTCGGAGTAAAGAGAAGTCCCCAAAGGAGAAAGAAGAGACCCCGGTCCGAGCCACCACATTTTCTATAGAGGCCAAGGCAAAGAGGCCCAGGACGGCTCGACAGAAGGTGAAAGTGACCTTCGTCGAGTCAGAGGAGGATGAATGGGACATGTAGCTATTCGTCGAAAGGCAAAAATATTTTGAGCAGCTGCGCAACGAAATGAAAGTAGCCAAGGAGGCCAGGAAGGCATCCTCGAGGGTAAAAGGAGATTCTGGCATCTACGTCAATCCGATAGAAGACAACCAGTTTTGGGACATCTATGGTTCATCCCGAGGGTGGCCTTCCATGATGAGGAGGTACTTGGAATGGTGGGGAGTATATGGCCCACAATTGGAGGCCACTGCAATTGCAAAGGAGAATGCAGGGCTTACCCCTGAAGTGGCCGGATTATACAAGGCCCAAGTAGTGCCTTCTAGAGGGGATAACTCGGATATCCCTCTGGCAGTGGTCAAACCTCCAGACGCCGACCTCTGGCAAGCTGCCAAAGCTGCATTTCAATCGGCAGGAACAACGCTGGCTAGACCACCACCAGTAGCGGCCAGAACAAGAAGGGGACAATTGACAGCCATAGTTTCCCATAGGCAAAGGCGAACCACACCTTCAAATGCCGACACGAAAAGATAGACTCGAGCCACAAGGGCAGCCGAATCCTCCAAGAGATGGCGACGATGAAAAGTCAGAGGGCTACCTGCAGTTTGGATGCCACGAGGGCATGGCATATGTTAGGCATGGGGGGATGATGAGCACCAGAAATGCTCATATTTTGTACATATTTCTTGGATCAATATGCGGCTGTATAATAAGGATTGCATACTTTTATGAATGATTATATAGATATTTGATATAATTATGCATGTTATCTAATTTGTGTGCTTTTAGTATGTTTTGTGGAATTGCAGTTGATTTAGTTAGATTTGGAATGGTCGAGGTCTTTTGATGGACCTGGCACTTTATTTCATCGGGGGTCAATGTAGAGAACATAGGCGCCTCCCTGCAATCGAAAGGCACCAAGGGAACAAGCGCCTCCCTGCAATCGAAAGGCACCAAACCAAATACGAGCGCCTCCCTACAGTCGAAAGGCACCAATAGAATACGAGCGCCTCCCTACAGTCGGAAGGCGCCACTTGAATCCAAGCGCCTCCCTGCAGTCGGAAGGCGCCAACTGAATACAAGCGCCTCCCTATAGTTGAAAGGCGCCAATTGAATACAAGCGCCTCCCTACAGTCGGAAGGCACCAATTGAATACAAGCGCCTCCCTACAATCGGAAGGCGCCAACTAAATACAAGCGCCTCCTACAGTGGAAGGTACCAACTGAATACAAGCGCCTCCCTACAGTTGAAAGGTGCTAACTAAAGGCAAGCGCCTCCCCATAGCCGAAAGGCGCTAATAGAAGGCAAGCGCCTCTCCATAGCCGAAAGGCGCTAATAGGAGGCAAGCGCCTCCCTACAACTAGAAGGCGCCACTGATTCTTTGCCCGTTGACCAGAGTTGAACGACGTGGATGGCAACGGCTGGTGCAGTTCTAGCTCTGCATCATGCAAAGCTAAATTGGAGATAGCACCAACGTATCCAAACGTCTTACCGATGCCAGGCAAAGCACGAACCGAAATGAACACGCCACCTTCAGAACAGAATGCCAGACGTCGATTGCATTCGCCAGACTATTCTAATTTAGTCTAGGAAGAATCGACTGTTGTAACCACTTCTGTAACAGAAGTTCTACGGGTGTGTTATATAAACACACATAGATCATTCTGAAGAATATATAGAATTAATTAATAAAGATCTATTTTGAATTAGAGAAGATAGATTGTAATACGTTGATAAATATATTCCAGTTCCAGAAGTTCTAAAGCGCGTGTTCGATCGGGAGGAAGCTGCTTGGAGCACGGGCCCACTCCAAGCCAGTATTTCTTCCCCATTTCTTTTTTGTTTATTTATTTTAATTAGTTTATTGCTTTCATAGGAACGTTCATTAGTTTGCTAGTTCCAGTATTTGCAGTAGGTTTATTTTCAGGAATGTGTACATGATTTATTTTTGTAGATTTAATTATGTTCTTCTTACGTAATTTATTGAGGAGTGCGGGAATGATTGACAACCATCTCAAGAACACCCCCCAAACGTAGGATTAGCAGATTCACCTCGAGTGGTATTGTAGTAACCTAATTCCGACTCTTCGCAAGTTTACGAAGCTCCCTGGGTTGATAATTAAATGCACGGGCATGTGACAAAAATAGGAAACCATTCACCTTGTTTGGCCCGCAACAACCCGAGGGCTACCATTAATGTCATGCCCAAATATGCCATGAAAAAAATTATACTGACCAATCTGAAGCCAACCAAAACTATCCTTTAGTTTGTAGACAGGTCTATAGTGCTCCCTGAGGGAATGTTGGAAGACATAACAATCATAGTGGATGCATGGGAATACCCAACATATTTTCTAGTGTTACAATCCAAGTCTAGGTTGGGTGGTTATCCACTCATATTAGGTAGGCCTTGGTTGGCAATATCTGATGCCTACATAAGTTGCAAAAATGGGTAAATGACCATTTTTGATGGTCAAAATATGAAAATTTTGATCATCCATCCGCCTGCATAGTCTGTAGATTTTTTGGGAGAACCTGAATGTTAAAACCAGAACATGATTAGTTTATCAATGATTCAATCCATCATGGCATTTTATGATTTGGAGTATGAGAGTGATGAGGAAAGAGTGATAGCAAAAATTTTCCAAGGAGAACCCTCCTATCCTCCTCCAGAACTACCACTTATTGGAGGTAAAAATCACCATATTAAGCAAATTGAGGTTGCACATGGGAGGATCTTAAACATAGATGATGAGTTAATAATTGAACAATAGATCAAACTCAAATAAATATTAGTCAAACATCAAGGTGCCTTTGCTTGGGAGTATTCAGACATGAGAGGAATAGCTCTTGAAACTTGTACTCATCGCATATATCTGGAAGATGAAGTAAAACTGGTAAGTCAACCATAACATAGGATGAATCCACCTATGAAGGAAATTGTTAAAATGGAATTGTAAAATATCCTAACATTTGGGTTTATCTACCATATTTTAGATAGTGAGTGGGTATCACCTTTGGTGATGGTTCCCAAGAAAAATGGAAAGTGGTGTATCTGTGTTGATTATAGGTCACTCAATAAAGCAACCAAGAAAGACCACTTCCCCTTACCTTTCATAGATCAAGTCCTTGATACCTTAGTAGGGAATAAATACTTTTATTTCATGGATGGATTTAGTGGATATAATAAGATTCAAATTGGGGAAGATGATCAAGATAAGACCACGTTCACTTGTCCATAGGGAACCTTCGCTTACCAAGTTTTTTCCTTTGGTCTATGCAATGCACCTGCCACATTTCAGAGGGTATTTTTGAGCATTTTATTTTATATGATTGGAGAAATTGTGGAAGTATACATGGATGATTTCACTATTTATGATGGAACCTTTGAATAAGCCACAAAAAATTTGGATAGAACACTTCAACAATGTGAGGAAACCAATATGTCCCTAAGCAATACAAATTGTTATATGTTAATGCAAGAGGGGATAGTATTAGGACATCATATTTTTACAGATGGGATAAATGTAAATAGAGGTAATCCAAAATATTCCCACTCCCAAAACTCATAAAGATATCCAAAGTTTCCTTGGCCCAACTGGTTACTATAGGAGGTTTATAGTAGACTTTAGCAAAACTACTAAACCTCTAAGCACATTGTTATCAAAAGATATAGAGTTTGTCTAGAAAAATGAATGTGAATAGGCATTTAATATTTTGAAAGAAAAACTAACTATTGCTCTAGTCCTCAAGGATCCAAATTGGACCATACCCTTTCACATATATGCATATGCATCCAATAATGCGATAGGGTCAATACTAGGACAAAAATATGATGATGATTTCTATGCCATTTATTATGTCAGTAAACAGATTACAGGTGTTGAGTTCAATTATACTATCACAAAAAATTAATTTCTTGAAGTCATGCATGCTCTTAACAAATTTCACCACTATATTACAAGTTATCAGGTTTTTTTGCACACTAATCATTTAGCTACCAGATTCCTGATAAACAAACCTGGCATTAGTGGTAGAATAATCATATGGCTGTTACTTTTATAGGAATTTGATGTGAAAATTATTGACAAACCAGGTAATGACAATGTGATGGTAGGTTTCCTTTCTATATTGATACCTCTTCATCATATAGCCACAAAATATTGGTTTCTAAATGAGCATTTATTTGCTCTAAATGAATAGACAACATGGTACATAGATATGGCTAATTATTCAGCCACTAGTAAAGTATCCCCTATACTTTCACCACGTGAGAAAAAAACATTGATAGAGAAAATTTTAGACATCTCATGGATTTATGGGTGCTTGTTTAAAATAGGGCCTGATCAAATCATGAGAATATGTGTTGCTAATAATGAGATTATAGAAATACTAAAATCTTACCATAATGAACCTCATGGTGGCTATTTTGTAGGAAAATAAATTGCATTTAAAGTATTGCATGCTGGATACTTCTAGCCTTCACTATTCAAATATGCAACCAAGCATGTGAGCCAATGTGACTAATGTCAAAGTATGGATAGACCAACTCTTAGAGATAAAATTCCACTCCAACTACATGTGCACATTGAGCTATTTGATAAATGAGGGATGGACTTTGTAGGACCCTTTAATCCACAATCAGCAGGTAAGAGGTATGTCTTAGCTTGTACTGATTATGTGACCAAGTGGTTTTAAGTGCAGGTATTGCATGATTCTAAAGATAAGGCTATAGCAAACTTCCTATTTTCATTTATCTTTACAAGATTTGGAGTTCCAAGGGAGATCAAAACTGACCAAGAGTTTCAATTTACTTCAAAATTGATCCAAAAAATAATGCAGTAGTATAAAATCAAGCATATTAAAACCATTCCTTACTATACATAGGCAAATGGGAAAGTAGAAGTAACCAACCAAGAACTAGAGAAAATTATCACAAATATGGTACAACAACTTATGAAATACTGGGCCACAAGATTACCAGAAGCAGTGTGGGCTTACAGAACCACCTAGAAAACTACCACTAGTTTTACACCATTCCAGTTGGTATATGGGAAGAATGCTATGATGCCCATAAAATTTGAGATTAAGACTCTCAAAAATACGGTAGATTTATATTTGAATATAGATGAGGTACAAAAGGAACAAACTTAGTAGATTAACCAACTTGATGAATATCGATGTGATGCTCTGCATCAAACATAGATAATACCGAAACAAAGAGCCAAGTGGCATGATCGTCACACCAATTCAAAGTAGTTCAAAGTAGGGGAATGGACATTATTGTATGACTCTTGGTTCCATAAGAGAAAAGGAAAACTCATGCAGCATTGGATGGGGCCATATGAAGTAATTGAAATCATCAACAATGAAGCTATCAGAGTTAGAACAATTGATGACATCAACAGTACATTAGCAATCAATGGTTACTTACTGTGACCATATCATGTATTTGAGACTTATATGATGAAGTCTAGATTAGGCATGGGGGGAGACCCTAGTTGATTCTAATTTTAAATTTTATTAGTAATATGTGGACATTGTCCACATGATCCAAAAACAATTATTTTTTTAAAAGTCCAACAATTTTTCTTTCTTTAGTTATATTTTTGTTTTGCAGGATCGATGCCGTGAGTGCAATCATTAGGTAATCTGGGATACCTAGGTCTTATGGGCATGTGATCCATAAACCTACACATTTCCAATTTTTTAGGAGATAAATATTTTATTAGAGGTATCTTATCCCTACTTAGAGGGGGATGCCACACCTGAACACGTGTATGGGTGTTTGTTTTTGGTATTCATAGATAAAAATGCCCAATAACTAGTTCAAGTAGTGAATGTTGATTCTATTCTTAACCTTCAAAGTAGAACACCAAAAGTATTATCAAATATAGATGTATATTTATGGACACGTAAGCAAAATTTGAAATAAATTAGGAGCGCCTACCTTCCATTTTCTTCAAGGGAAGGCACATGATTCCTGTTTTCTAAAGAGAAAGGCACCCAAATCCCATTTTTATGGTGGAATGTGTTCGACTCCTATATTTCAAGGAAAAGGTGTCTGAATCTCATTTTTACAGTGGAAGGCACCCAACTCCCATATTTCAAAAAATGTGCCTGACTCCCATATAGTGGCGGACAAGTGTCTGATTCCTATTTTTCCAAGGAAATGGCACCCGACTTCCATTTTTTAGGAGAGCAACACTTAATTTCCTTGATTAAAAAAAAGTGTGTATAAAGTTTGTAAGTACGGTTACCGATTGCTAGAAAATGGTGCTTACTTTCCATTTTAACCACGACACTCGATTGCCAGTAAAAGGTCTACTTTTTATTCTAACAAGTGCCTGCATGCTTAGATTAGAAGGAAGGTGCTCATTTACATATAAGAAGGCACATAATTTCTATTCTAACGGGTGTTTGTACCTCGTATGAATAAATATTTAGCATTGGGAAGTGGTCCAAGCCACATCAAAATTTCATCCATGTACATAAAGTCAAAATTCTCATGGATAAAATTGTTTTCCATGATATATTTATGCATGTTCCAAGGTCATCAGTGAACAATTTCCAAGGGAGGGATGTGTGTCATTTTGCGAAGATTTTTTTTTTAATATTTTCTTTAAAATTTGCAAGAATCCTCAAATGAATCAAATTGCAACAACCGAGAACCAGTCATACAAAGAAAAATTTGGTCGCATGGGAAATGCGCACATCATTTTTTGTTATGATACATATGGTCATCATAAGGCAACCAATACAAGGGCACCACGAGTGTCTATACATCATACACACACAAAAAATAATATAGATGCATACTTAATTTTTTTTGTATATATAGTTTTCATAGATGTATATTTCTATAAAATAGTATCGGAACGATCCCCATTAAATTTTACATCCAACCATTTTTCTCTATTTGGTATTTTTCCATGTGTAGATACTCTATTGGGAGAATACTCTTGGTCATAATCCACTTAAAATCTAGCACACGCTTTAACGAGATCTTGCATAGATAACTATAATTATCTCTAATTATGGTAATGGAGCGCCTGCGTTCATGGATGCATGCAATTTAAATCCATGTATTAGTAAAACCCTATGTAAGAAAATAACAGATTTATAGAAGATAGAAACCAAAGTGTGAAAAATTATTGTAGAAAAAACTCAGAGCCAAGGGAAAATAAAAATTTTCCATGGGAGGAAAATCGACCAATCATCTATTGAGAAAGAATGAGCCCAATGATTGTTTAGGCATTAGTGAGGATGTGCAGAATCAGTTAAAATTTATTGGATGGATGGAGTATTACTGTCTAGTCAACCAAAGCTAGGATGCAAATGTGGCTAAGGATTTCACAACATCTTTGAAGGATGGGGTTTCCAGAATGCATAGACTAGAAATTCCAGTCACAAAAGCCTATATTTCCACTATTATGAGACTTCCTCAAATAGGGTAACACACGTACAAGGAGTAAAACCCTACACTCTGCATGCAATGATTATTTAGACAACCAAATATACACTTGACATGCTCTGGTTTGTCAAAACAACACATACCATAATTTTTGTGACCAGTCTTCAAATAGATTGCTTGATTCTTCACATGCACGGGTAGGTTTTCTTGCCTCAATTCAAACCTTTTTTATTTCCTCAACCATTTACTTCATGGGATAAAATCAATGTCCCCCATTATATTGCATGTGCTATCAAAGATGAGTTCAGATGGTACCAGGTAGGAATAATTTCTTCCTTGGCTCACCATGGACTGATTTTGGTCTTAGTGAGACATGCCAAGGCACAAAGGGGAGTTTCTATTGAGGAAGTTTATGAAGAGGATGTTTTTCAAGAAGAACAAGAGGAAGTAGAAACACCTGAATAGAATCAAAAATTGATTTCTAGGGCATAAAAAAAAATAGAGATGGTGCCTGATTTCCAACTTGAGCAAATAACACAAGATGTAGGACAAGCTTCGTCCCCTACTTTTCTCTAATTTGATGATGAGGCAAGAATGAGTCTATGAAGCCCTACTCACATGCCAATCTCCACAAGGACCAAAATTAAGAGGATGAGGGTGTATATGGTTGTTTTTAGCTCATTATATGATAATAAGGAGACTAGGGGACTAAGAAAAGATGAATTGATAGCCTAGGTATTATAGTATTTGGCCATGGAAAGAATCCTCAACAAGAAATGTAGATGTAGGATCTACAACAATAGATATAGGTATTAAAAGAACATACATGTACTTGGGAGGCCAAGTATAAAGAAGAGTAGACTCTTTTTCAAGAGTCCAGGAATATAACTATAGTGAATATGTAAGAGTTGTACCAAACCATTCGTCAACTACAGAAAATGATATTAAAATTATAGCTACAAGCCCACACAAAAGCAAATCAAGAGTCAAATCCAGCAATGGACGTTGAACAACATCATCCGATAGCACATTCTGTAGACCATGGGTAAGAACAAAATTTTGAGGTAAATATGGAGCAGTATCCAAAATCATCTCACTCTGTAGATACAAAGGTCAATCAAGAAGATGAAATTGAGGTTGAGGAGCCTCAAATTTTAGTAAAATTTGTAGAGGAAGAGATAAGGCAAGAATATGAAATTGAGGTTGAAGAGCCTCAAATTTTAGCCAAGTCTATAGAGGAAAATCAAAAGGTTGAAGTGCCTTAGGGCTCAACACACTTTGTATAAAAATAATTAGAAAAGGATGCAAAAATTGAGACTGAGCATCTTTAGAAATAAAGGGAACCCTTAGCAAGTTAGTCACCAGATGACCAGAATGTGACTAATGAGTCACTTAAACATGTACCTACAGAATAGGCATAGGTGAATCAAAAGTCCACATCTTCTAAAAACTAGGGACAAACAATAGTAGTAGCAATAGAAGAGGAGAATCTCCTTGTTTCAACCATTTTTCATAGAAACACACCAAAAATATAGCCAAAGAAATTAAGATCTAAAAGGAATGTTGTACGAGAACCTCAATGAAGACCTAAGACCAGAGAAAGGACTGCACAGCTGAAGGAATTAGGCATGAATTCTAATGAGGAATGGGCATAATCTCTAAAAATTTTTGCTGAGTAGAAAAATAAATTTGAACTTAAAGCATACATAAAAGCACACAAGGAGTTTAGGAAGGCCTCTAAAAAGGTGGCCAAGGAATCCAAGTAAGAATCTAAGACTCCTACCAAGAAAATCAACTTTGCTTGACCAGATCAGTTTTGGGATTTGTATGGGTCAACTAGTAATAAACCCTCAAATATGAAGGTATATTTTGAGAAAATGGGACTACTAGGTTCTCTACGACCTGCATTCCAAGCAACAACAATTAGAGATTCTATGGTAGAGGAAGAAAATTTTGAATATGATGATGAAATTGAACTAGTGATGTTCCAGATTGTCTAAGGGCAATATTGCTAAAAAATCTAATGTTTCAGTTTGGGATGAATCAACAATCCCAAAAGAAGAAAGCTTACCCCCTTACAATGAGTACTGGAAGTAGGTTGAGCCAAAATTCTAGAAAGAAGCCCCAACTTTTACTGGGTATTACTTGAGGAATGTTTCAGGGAGGAAAGTTTGGACAAAGGAAAAACTAGGTATAGGAGCCAAACCAAGTCAACCAACTCAATGCAGCAAGCACCTGAAACAACCATGGTAGGAAGTGAGCACCCCTAAGGCACAAAAGGTTCAAAAAACCAAAGATAAAGACAAATCCAAGGCCAAAACAAATATGAGGGAGGAGAAAAATAGGGCCTATTAGAAAGTTGTAAATGAGACTGGTAATTATTAGTATAAAGTGACACAAGGGCATGCCAATCCTTAGGTATGGGGGGATGATGAGCCCTAAAAATGCTCATATTTTTGTATAAAATTTTCATATATAATGTGGTATTATTATTATAGAATGTATGTTTTATGAAAAAAAAAAAAAAATATATATATATATATATATATATATATATATATATATATATATATATATATATTTAATAGCAAATTACATATGTTGTCTAATATTTGTTTTTAAGTGAATTGTGTGTAGATTCAGTGATTTTTACTGCCTTTTAGCATGTTTATGTTGAGGTCCCATTCGGACCTAGCACTTTCTATTTTATGATGGAAAATCAAGAGTAAACATAATTGTAACAAATAAAGTAATAATGCTAAGTCTGGCACTCGACTCTCATCTCGATGCTTGATTCCTGTTTTGACACTCAACTTTTGATTTGGTGCCTAAATTTCATTTGGTGCCTGAATCCTGTTTTGCGCCTAACTCCCATTGAAGCAAAAGTATAGCACAACCCTTGTTGTCGGTAGAATATAATAGTGATTTTAGTGATGGATGCATATGTGATTTCAGCGATGGATGTAGATGAAGGAAAATGTTATCAAATACATAAATATCCATGTAAACTAATAAGTGTAATATCAAATATATTTTGTTTTGATAAAAATAGAATACACTTAATTAATCTAGAAACAAATGAAATTGATTGTATATTCGCTTTATCCTCCCTATTTCTGTGTATTTTTTGTAACTAAAAAATCTGAAATATATTTACCTCCAAATGTAACAAGGTACATATCTTATAAATATGTAGGCCACCCCTAAGAAATAGATCCCAGATTGTTTTCTGTATTTTTTCTAAAGCTGCATATAATACAATTTATTTGAGCATTTTATGAATCTCAAACTAGCATCCGATGAACGAATTGACTTGAGTAGAATCTGTTGGAAGCTTGGGCCCACTCTCAACAGTCTTCCTCCCTTTTTTTCCTTGCTTTATATTATTTAATTTATTTTCTATTTCACTATATTTTTTGCAAATTAGTTTAATTCTGTAGTTTCCTTGGTTTTCTGTATTTTTCTAGCAAGTAGGCATTTTACATTTTGTACTTTATTCGGTCATATCTTTGATAATATGAAATAGGTTAATGGTTTGAAAAATAAATAAAAATTCCAATGCAACAACACAACCCCCCAAACCATAGAATCTAAAGGACTCATCTTATTAAGGAAATTACAAGCATATACTGTGTATAATTTTTTACAAGTTTATGAGTTGTCCCAGATTGATAATTAAATGGAGGTAAATAATTAAAACCGTACAAAATTAACCAATATTTTACCCAACAGGGCTAAGGAACCTAGAGAGCACATAAGTACATTCATCTATTCATGTTTCAAAATTCAAGAGAATGATGCTCTAATGCTGTGCATGTTTCCTCAAACACTTGGGGGGATGCCTTTGATTGATACAACCACTTGCCACAACACAACATTTATACATTTGAACAGTTGGAAAACTAATTATTAGAAAGGTTCTCCCTCAATGTTAAGAAAAAAACCACACTAACCGAATTATATAACTTATGAAAATTTGAAGAAGAGTCAGTTTATGATTTTAGAAACTGTTGGAGGGTAGTCATTATAAAATTTCCATTCTCCCTCCCAATGGAAGAACCAACATGAATATTCACAAGGAGTTGGTCTAAAATCTATCTCCATGTTACTTCAACTACAACAATATAGAACATTCGAAGATTCTCTTGCCCAAGCCTATGCCATTGAAGAAATCAAGATCTAGGAGGGTGACATCAAGCCCAAAAAGAAAGAATGGCATAATAAGAGCTAAAGTAAAAAGAATTATAAAGGCCAAACAAATATTGGTCAGGTGAACTGGGTGGTCTTAACTCAACCTACCATGCAAAACAAATAATCTCAAGTCCATATTCAACAATTGCAACTACAACCACAATAGATAACATATCAAGCAGTTCCACCCCCACAACAAGTGTAAAATCCAGTGTCCACTATAGAAAACACCAATAGCCTTCTTGGAAAACCCACAATTACACACCATTTCCTGAATCATATGCCTCTATCTTTCAAAGGTTGTATGATGCACATGCCATTACATTTCCAAAGGTTAAATCAAAATATCAAATTAAATGAGGCAACAACTATAGGAAACTCTTGTTTTACCCCTTTCATCGATAGAAAGGCCATGCCATTAATAATTGCTTTACATTCAAGGATATCATATAATATTTGTTATAATTGGGATTCATTAAGTTGGATAACCCCTTGACACAACAAAACCAAAATATTGGTGTTTTTTAAACACCACTTCCTCACCAAGATGAAGCACAAAAAATGGTGGAGGTATCAACTACCAGGACTCCTAACCAAGTTAATCATGTGAAACAACACTAAGGTTTGGTAGGGGCTATCCATGTGGTAACCCGAGGACAAAGAAGTACAAAATACCAACAATAATTGAATGAGCAGTCTCAAGTGACACCACCAAAAAATGTGTATCCACAACCAAACCCTTTCAATCCATCACAACCCATTCATATCCCAAGTCATCCACATCAACCCATCCACCTTCCAATATGTCCTCCATTACCAATCATTACACTAAGAAGTTAGTTGACAAATAGTCTAAAAATAATTTTAGCTAAATTATCAATCTATGATATCATACAAAAATCGCTTCCACACTGTGAGGCATTAATGAAGATCTTTAAATCCATTGAACTCCAAACTCAAGACTCTAATACCTTTAATAATTTTATTAAAAATGTCCAAAAATACATGGAGCCTTAAATCGTATTCTATAATTTTGAAATCAAAACAATATCATTAAAATCACAAGATACTCTACTACATATTATGGATTAAGTTGACCAGAAGCATTTCAAAAGAGTACTAATTGACATTGACTTGTCAATAAACATCATCACCACTTTTATACTCCACCACCTCAATCTTCCATCCTCTCATATCACCAAGTCCACATTTATATTGTGGGAATTTAACGATGTGTTTTACTCCATATTTGGCACTATTTTCTTACCCATAAAAGTGAGGGTTAAGATATTACATAAAATGAATAACACAAGCTTATACTGAGAGGGGGGATAAACAATATAATATCACTTTTTACTTTTCTTTCCCAATCAATATTATGCAATGTAAAGATAGCAATATCAATAGTATAAATCAAATCAATGCACAAATCACCACACACAATAGAGACACCAATTTTATGTGGTTCACCCAATGTGGGATACTCCACAGAGAAAATATTTCACTAAAATTTTCTCAATCAATATCTTGGGATTTATTTACCTATTACAATGTTTATAGACCTCTATCCAAAGGAGACACCAATCCCCTAATCAAGTTCATGGATCTCTATCTACATGAGAACTCCTTTATTCTTAGCTCTGATTGGTGATCTTCTAGAAGAACTATTGTCCCCACTACTCTGGCTAATGGATCTCTATCCATTGAATACACCTATCCTCACTACCTTGGATAATGGATCTCTATCCATTGTATACTGTCATCTTCTATACTCTAAAACCTTAAAAGATCTATCTCAAATCTTCACTAAAAATAGTCATTCGATTTAACATAAATTTTCACAATCTCTATATATGATCTGGCACAAACTTGTCATCAAATTTACACCAAACTCTGTCCTTGAATCTGTACTAAACACGGTCCTTCGGTCTAAAAAAATATATCCTCAATATCTATCCTCTGCACTAAACATAGTCCTTCGTTCTAGCACAAATTTGTCCTCAATATCTGTCCTCAAGCCTTAGCATAAAGCTTGATCCAATCACAAATAAACACTGCTAGATCTACCCCAAACCTTAACTTAAGTTTTGAATAAATCAATCTATCAACTCTGCCCACAAGTCTTCTCAAAGACTTTTTTTAATTCTACCTTGTAAGCTTCCACAAAATCTCACACTAATCTTTCCACAAGTCCTCTCTAGAACTTGTCCAAATATGCTCAACAAGTCCTCACTAGAACTTGTCCAAATCTGCTCTCAATCTGTATTGTAAGCTTCCACAAAAGCTCACACAAATCTATCCACAAGTCCTCTCTAGAACTTGTCCAAATCTTCTCAAAAAGTCCACACTAGAACTTGTCCAATCTCATAGAAACATAAAGAGAATTTTTAGAGACTCAATATTCTTCACATTCATCACAATGCTCAATCACTTTCAATCACTCTTTTAGAAACATATATATAATTGTTAGATACTCAATATGCTTCACATTTACCTCAATGCTCAATCACTTTTAATAACTCTTTTAGAAACATATAGAGAATTGTTAGAGACTCAATATGTTTCACACTCATCAACACTCAACCTCTTTCTCAAATCAATTCATAATATAGAACAATTTGTTTCATATAAATTTAACTATCACCTTAACACATCCACTTGACTAGGCTCAACCAACTCTACTCAACCAATCACTCAATTAAATAATCGTTGCTCACAAACCTTAGTCCAAAGCATATGAACACTCACTCAAATATTTCCAATAATGCTTATCAACCAATCTCACATAACAATGATACTTATATTCTTTGCAAACCCTAGTTCAAGTTCATCACTCAACCATTCACTTCAAAAATTATACTTATCAAACAAGGTGCATAGCATTCCCTTCACAATAGCTCAAAAACTCAATAAGAAAACCTAATCAAGTCCTTTTCACTCCAAATTTGTTTTCTATAAAACCAACCAATCAACTCAACCAAAGAAGAATGTGATCACACCTTTTTTTTGATGAGGAGTAGACCATACAAATCTGCCACAATCATAAACACTTCAAGACTCCACGCTAAGGTTTGGCTAAGTTATAAATACCTTATGCCCTTGTTCCCATGCACATCGGTGGAGATGAATTCATTGGGGGTCGACGCTTATGTTTTAAATTTAAAATATTGAATTTATAATTATTTAAATTCACTAGAATTTAAATATTATAAATTAATATTTAAATCTTTTGGATTTATTAAAGATTAAAGCCTCCTTAGGTTTTACCACTTCAAATAAATAATATTTATTTATAAAATTTAAATTCAATTTAATTTTAAATATTTATAAATTAAATATTAAAACTTCCTTGGGCTTTCTAATTTGAAATTAAAAGCCTCCTTGGGTTTTTATAAAAACCTTTTATTTTTGCTCATCCATGGTTTTAATATAAACCTTTTATTTTGCCAATCCATGGTTTTAATAAAAACCCTTCTACTTATGCTTCACATAATATTAAAAATAAATATTATGAATCTCTTTTGCCATCAACCTTTTGCATTGCTCCTTTTGACCTTTTGGCATCAATGGTAGCTTATTCCTTGACATCAATGACAACTTTGACTCAAATTGTCCAGCATACAATGTTTCATATCCTAGAATGGGATATGGCTTACAATGTATGCCTTGGATATCCCTGGATTAGGGAGATGAAATGTGTTCCCTCTACACTACATCAATGCTTGAAATATGTTCATGAGGGAAAGATACATTGTATACCAATATAGATTGAACCATTCAAGTACTATAAATTCATTTCCAATCCTTATGAGCCATCATTACCATTCATCCATTTTTCCTTAATTTCTATCGTCCACACAATCCACTCCACAATAAAATCATGCATCAAAAGCCCCAATTCTAGAAGAACTTCCCATTATTGATCCTAATTAGGCTTCCATATCCACATCCCATCACACTATTTCTACATCCCAATATTCATCTTAGTCAGTACCATGTACATGTAGTTAGACACAATCATCCATTTCATTTATCATTAATTATTCATCGCAACCCACACAATCAACTCCACTAGCACCTACCATCATCTCATCCAAACCTGATTCACCTCCACCCCAATCAACTAACGTCTCACAAGTTTATTTGTTAGAACATGATATACCACCTCAACATATACCTTTTTTGAAACCATAGAACACTCTTGTACACCATATTTCCATACACAATCCATATACATCATCCTCTATAGAAGTTGTCGTACATCTCACTAATCCTAGCATTGGGAAGTATGTGATTCAAAATGTTGATATTACACCGCTATCTATTGAAACTATAAAGGATTATGATAGCCCATGTGACCCACCCTTAGTCATAGAAGTGGTTTACAATATGGGTTCCTTACCAAATAGGATTAAATTTATATATGGGGGGTTGATTCATCGTCCAATCCACTAGATGAATCCAAACAACCAATCTTTACCAATATTGAGCACATGTCTAACCTTGATTTCCCATCATGATATTTTCATCAGGTTAATTTGTAAGGATATGATCTAGGACAACATTAACATGGCATGCATGACATTATTGAACCTCAATAACGAGAAGCGCATGACTATTATGGCATAGGCTATAGTCCACAATCTTCCTCTTATTCTTTAGAACAATATTTTTAACAACTTAATTTAGATCCTAAAGAAGAAAAGGATAATGATAATGATGATTCTAGTCATGAATTGTATGAGGAATATGATATCATGTCAATAGCCTTAGATTAATTTGAAGAAGAATCAACTCCAATCACTCCATTCACTGAATAGGATGAGTACTATCTTAGAATGTTCTCCATACACCATCCCATATTTCTTTTGTTCCTCCAAAGGGAGTGAGTTGAACCAATTGGCGTGTAACAACCCCAGTTGTCACTACTCAACCTTCACACTTACATTTCCATGAGGCAAGAGATATAGTCATGACCTAATATAGACTCATTCCATTTGGATCAAAGCTTATCAAGGCATATAGAATCAAGAGCTATTGAGACTTGATCAAAGTCTCTTAAGGTAGAAGTGATCAGCTTCGATGAAACCCTCATACCCCATTGGTATAAGAACATTGGCCAAGCGTAAGGTTTCATCCCATATAAGTAAAATCACCAATAAAAATACTATCCACCAAGATCAGTATGTAGGTGAATGCCTTGAATATGGAGAACCACACCAATGTAAAACCATCATAGATGAAATAACCTTATTAGTGTATTCATAGGTCTTAGAGATTATTCTCCCCATCTAGAAGATATTTCTAAGATAACAGTATCACAATCATGATAAGAATCCATGGAAGGCCATCTTAAGTATGATCATATAACTTTAAGTCTCTTAGGAACATAATGGAGCCCTTTTAGGGTAGATTATATTAATTATAACCATATATTTGAAACATCACATTAGAGATCCAATTAAGTGGAAATTATATACCATTATGAATAGCTTCTATGAATTCCACACATCTATTGAATACAAGAAATAAAACTAATTATCTTCATCATTAACATTTAACCAATTTAATTCGAAAAGTAAATGGCACAAACACATATCATTAAATCATCTACATGTTAGAAATTATGCATACATTCTTAGAATCATAAATGAAATTTATGAATGAATAGTATTCAATTGTAAACATGCATAACTATTTCATTATATCATTTAAGCATCTCATCCACATATATAATTTTTAGTTTGGAAGTAAAAGCACAAGAAATAACACATCAATCCACAAAATTGAGTGACACAATGTTTTATCCTGGAAAAACCCTGACGGTAAAAACCCAACCTTCAAAATGTATTCTTTCCTCATATTCATAAACTTAAGATACCAATATTACAAGTACAGAAGGGTATCTACCGATCTCTTTTAATAAAATACAAGTCAAGGAATACCATTATTCCATCTCATTTTTATGATGCAATTAAGGAAGTTACCCAATTACTTTCTCTAAGTCATCATTTTAACATTAAGGTATTTCTCATACCAAAAAGGAATCCACTTGTTCCTTTAAAATCAACGATGGAAATTAAGGAAACTACTAGTCCCTTTCTTAAAGTCGTCATATGAATGTTAATATTTTACATATGTTTATGATAATAATTGGAATCACGTTTTTGAGAAGTCTCATCAACTTAGGATGGAACCTTATAAACTCCCTCAATAATGAATACAAATCCATTCTTCTCTTCTCTAAGTTTCCATACTAAATGTATGAAAAAGGAAGCCTATAACTTCCTCAAGAATGGATTCTCCATTCACCCTTATTTAGAACCTTAATCATATTAAGGTAGTATTTATCTCACATTTTCTATGCATCAAACCAAGAATAGATCCTTGTCTATTCTTTCCTTGGTTATTTATTATATATTTCATGGTTTGAGAGAATTCATTCTCTTCTCATCTGTTCTAACTTCCAAATCATACCAATTTCCATAAATACTATGTATGGTCATTAATTGTATGATTGGATATAATGAGGAAACCCCATAATTTCCTCTAAATATTCTTCTAAAATTTGAAAGAATTTGATTACATTTAAAATATAGAAAAATGGTGTAATTTCCCTTTCCCTACCAAATGGTTGTATATTTCCACTATTCACCAGTTACTATTCACTGTTCACTATTCACTACTATTCACTGTTCACTGCTCACTGTTCACTGTTCACTATTCACTGTTCACTGTTCACTACTCACTGTTCACTATTCATTGTTCACTGTTCACTTCTCATTGTTCAGTATTCACTATTCACTATTTACTGTTCACTTAGCCCCCATTGGTTACCTAATCCCCTTCTCACTTCTAACTCCTATCCACCATGTGGCCATCCATTTAACCTACCATGGTTTATTATTCACCCTAGGTTGGTTAGGACACAAGGAAGACCTTCCTAGTTCTTCCATATAGAGGGACCCCCGCATCACTTAGTTATTCAATGCTTTATTCTTTTTTTCAGCAAATAAATAATGTATTCCCTCAAATATAATTAAGCATATCATCAGTATAGATTTCCATAAAATATCTATGCATCTCAACAATATATTTCTATGATATGTCAAAAATTCTATTATCTAAGTATTACCATAATACTTTTAAAAGTCCATTATCTTAATATTTCCAAATTACTCTAGAAAAACTAATATCTAAGCATTTTCATTATATATTAAGAAGGCTATCCTTCAAGTATTTCTACAATACTTTTAAAAGTCTACTTTCTAAATATTTCCTCAATACAAAAGAAAAATGATTATCCATGACTTTGTTTATCCTACAGAATCAAACATAACATCACTTCTACAAAGAAGAGATCCAACCTCATAAACCAAGTTGGGTTGTACTAGTCTTCTATTGTTAGTCTCCAAAGCTTATCTCCTACCTCCTTTTTGTGCTCCCGTCCATGCTCACTTCTAGATCTACCTCTTTTAGTCCACTCATATTGGCCAAATACCTTTAATTTAGTACTTAGTACTCTCCAAAGACTTTTTGGTTTTTGATCTACCAATAGGGTAGAGAGCATACTCACTAAGCCCAAGATTTCCTAGCCTAAATGTAAATATTAGGACTCTCCCAAAAAAATTTAGTTTCTGATCCACCAAAGTTGAGAGCATACTCCCTAAGCTCCAGGATTTCCTCGATACTCCTTTATTCCCAAGGTTCCATCTATTTATAGGAAAATTTTCCACTTATGGCCAAATAGTGGCCTTATTATTTTATTATTAAAATATGCCTTGGGTCCATTAAGACTTATCATGTCACGTAGAAGGTAATCCAGGAAGTCCAAATAAGGTTAAGGTAGGTGACCTTCTCTTGTTTTATGTTCTATTTTCATGGGAACAAATACAAAGCCAATATTGTTGAGGTATAGAATAGATACAAAGCTACGACTATTAATGATAATAGGAGATATCTCCCTTTTATTTCCATCGATGTAGGGAAGCTAAATGGATAATTCCAAAAAGGATGGGATAATTCTTATATATTTTTTAATAATTCTAAAGTCTTTTAAAGTTCAATAAAAATTGGGTCCACTTTGTGGAAACCTAATTATTTTAATAAAAAGGGGTGGCTATCTACTACTATTTGATATACGGGTGTTGCAATATTGAAATTGGAAGAATCCCACCTACCATTCTAGTCATCCTAAAGCTACCATGTGGATTATAAGCCAAAAGTAGGAAAGAATAAAGGGTCCTACTAAGAACAAGACAGGTGGTCCCTTTGTTTTGTTTTATGTCCCCCTTTGGTCCACATCCCTCCAAAGCATCACTATTTAAACAATAGAGGAGAGAATCTCACCTTTCTCTCCACCAACTGAATTATGCCATGAGGGAAATAAGATAGGCTTTTAGTATTAAATAATACTAGTGCCTAATTTGGTCCAATAAGAATTGGAAATTTAATTACATTAAGATTAAATGCAATAAAAATTTCTATTAAACATTAAATATGCTTAATTATTTTTATTATTTTCTCTCCTAAATTCCTTCAAAATTCCTAAATTGAAATTTTGTAAACTTCTTTAGGTATATGACCCTTTTTGTTGAACATTAATTGATCCCAAGATCAATTAATGTCCTATTGATAGGATTCGAGGGTAATAGGTCATGACATGGTGAACCACCATCGCCACCTTGACCACCTCATAAAACATGATGTAAATCTATACAAAATTAAAAAAAATCAAAAAAATCACAAAAAAAAATCATTACCATAACACTGCATTTTTGCATTTGTATATCCTTACCATTTATACGTGTTACCTACTACTATACAAGTTCTCGAGGTTCATTCATTGACTCTAAGGGGTAAGGAAAACCACCCTTCACATCACAACCACCATTCCTCCACCAAGTGAACATGAATAATGTTGACATGTTCACACCACTTCGTAATCCATACGATTTGGCAAAACTAATTCCTATTGACATAAACCTCATTGATATAGAATGAGTTTCATCACCACCATGATTTTTTTGAATTCATCCTTTCAAAGAAGTTTTTAAGAGGTTTTGCCACTTACATTCCTCCACAACCTTCATATTCACCTTTAGCTTCTACTGTTTTCTAGGAAAAAATAGAAGAGACTATGGAAGAAGAGTTTGAGAACATCATTGATGATATTAATTTTATTCCAACACCCCATTAGCTTGAGGAAGGTTCACACATATCCTTTGAAGAAACTATAGATGTGAAACTAAGCATATATTTGAACAATCCATAAATTGTTAAACTTGGAAAAGCTTATCCATTGATGAACAAGAGCAACTTATAGATCTCCTCAAGAGAAATAAGGGCATATTTGCATGGTCTTATAAAGATATGCCTTACCTTGACCCTAACTTGGTTGTTCACAATATCACCTTGCATCCTAATGTTAAGCTGGTCAAATAGAAACTAAGAAAGTTATATTCTACCATTGCCCTCATGGTCAAAAAAGAACTTCAAAAATTGTTAGATGTGGGTTTAATTCAACCCATTGACTACCCTGAGTGGCTTTCAACTACGGTACCCATTCACAAATCTAACAAGGTTATTCATATTTTCACTTACTTTTGTTATTTTAACAAAGTGTGTTCTAAGGATGAATTTCCTCTACCAAACATCGATACTCTTGTAGATACTTACGCTGGCCATGAAATGCTCTCTTTAATGGATGGTTTTTTAGGATATAACTAGACTTGAATTAATTATGATGACCAACATAAAAAAACATTCACAACACCTTGAGGGACTTTTTGTTACAATGTAATGTCATTTGGTCTTAAAAATACGGGTGCTACCTATCAACGTGTCATGACATACATATTATATGATTACATTCACAAGATCATTGAAGACTATGTGGATGATCTATTTAAAAAATCTAAAACACATCAAGAGCATATCGGTATTTTGGAAAAAAAAATTGATTGGCTTCTCGAGCATAGCATCAGATTGAACCCCAATAAATGTGTATTTGGTGTAACCTCAAGAAAAATCCTAGGGTTCATTGTGTCCAAGTGAGGTATTGAAGTGGACCCAAGCAAGGTCAAGGCCATTATGGAAATACCTCCCCCAAAAAACTTGAAAGAGTTGTGTAGCTTACAAGGAAAGATCCAATAAATCCATTTCTTCATTGTACAACTCTCAAAAAAATGCAAGTCATTCAACCACCTATTACAAAATGGGGTGACGTTTTCATGGACAAATAATGTTAAAAATATTTTAATGATATCAAGCAATACTTAGCCTCTCTGCAAATCCTAACTCTACCTCGTCTAGGGGTCCCCTTCCATATTTATATTTCAGCAATGGATTTTGCATTAGGGACAATGCTTGCATAAAAAAATAAAAATAACCAAGAGCAAGTAGTCTATTAAATTAGTCAAACATTGGTAAGCTATGAAAACCAATATGCTTATGTGGAAACATTGTGCTTAGCAGTGGTTTTTACCACTAAGAAATGTAAAAATTACATGCTAAGTCACACAACTTATGTTATAGCTAAAAAAAATCCTCTGTGATACATGATGACTCGCACTTACAATAATACTTGTATTGCAAAATGGATAATGCTACTAACACAATTCAACCTTGAATTCATCAACAAAAAATCCATTGAAGATCAGGTAATAGTTGATTAGTTTGTAGAAGTTTTTCTTCCTAATGATCACCCTTTGGTTATCAAGATTCTAGATGATTCAGTACTTAATGTCACCAAACAAGAATAAGATGTCAACCCTAAAGAGGATGTGGATATCACCTTGTTATTTGATGGTTCTAAGTGTAATAAAGGACAAGGTGCAAGATTTGTATTTTATACACTACAAGGGATACCCATTCCCTTATCATTTAAACTTGACTTCCCATGCACAAAAAATAATGTAGAGTATGAATCCCTAATTCTAGGACTTCAAACAACTATAGCTATGGGCATAAAGTGTATAAGAATGTTTAATGATTCCCAAATTCTTATTCATCAAGTAAAAATATCATACCAATGTAAAGATCCAGTCTTGAAACTTTACCATGAAGTAGCAATAAAATTGCTCATAAAATTTGATTGTTATGAGATTGATAGCCTACCTCATTCAACTAATAGATTTGCATATGTGGTTGCCTCTTTAGGATAATCGATTCCAAAGAACTCCGTAGGAGATATTCAACCACTAATCATCACAACAATTTTCAAATCTGTAATTTCCCAAACCAAGTCTAAATATGAGATGGATATTTGCTTTATCTATGCAGAACTATATGAGCCTTGGCTTAGTTAAGTAAGAGACTTTCTCAATTTTAGAATACTCCAATCAAATTTTTCATGAAATACTTAACAAAATTTCAAACAAAATGTAACTAATTTCACTCTCTTAGGGGACATGTTGTATAGATATGGTTATTATGGAATTCTCCTTCGTTATCTCAAGCTTGTAGAGGTATATCAAGCCATATATGAAGCTCATGATGGTACTTGTGGTGGTCACTTTAGTGGAATAACCATTGTAAAGTGTATCTTACGTATGGGTTGTTATTGGCCCACCATGGAACACAACTGGTGCACTTATGTCAAGAAGTATCAAAAATGTTAGTAACATGCTAATTTAACTCATATGCCATCACAAGTATTACAACCCATTCAAAGTGTTTAGCCCTTTTCATAATGGGGTTTTGACTTGATCGATAAAATCTCATCTCCTTCCTTGGAACAACATATATTCATCATTGAGATAGAGTACTTCATGAAGTGGGTCAAAGAAATTCCTCTAACCATCATGATAGGACCTTGAATTTTGGAGTTTATACTTCAACATATCATTTATCACTTTGATATTCCCTAAAAAATAATCTCTGACAATGGCAATTCTTTCAAAAATAAGGATTTTCAAGCGCTTTGCAAAAAATATAATATCCAACATAGTTTCTCGACTCCTTACTACCCACAAAAAAATGGACAAGTTGAGGCAACCAATAAGACATTGATCACTATTCTAAAGAAATTAGTTAAATAAAATCATCAAGATTGGCATACTCAAATTTCCTTAGCATTATGGGCTTATGAAACAAGCATTCACACACCTATCGAGGCAACACCATTCTTATTGTTTATGGTCCTGAAGCAACCATGCCTCTTGAGCTTAATATTCCCTCACTACGCATGTCGTTGTAAATATTTATATATGAAAAATACCGCTATACAAGCACATCTTGACCAACTCATACTCCTCAATGAAATGTGAATCAATACCTTGGAGCACTTACGAGTATAAAAATATCATCTAAAGCATTCTTACAATGCCAAATTTTATCTACATGAATTCTAAGTAGGAGATTTCATCCTTAAATAAAATCAGAAAAATACCAATGCATTATCGCATCTTCGTGATAAATTCATGACTAATTGGTTAGGTCCATACATTTTCAAACAAAAATTGGATCAAGGAACATATAGGCTTACCATTCTAGAGGGAATAGAAGAGCCCGAACAATTAAACTTGAGAGTGTTCTATGCTAAATGTGATTTATATATATACATATATACATGGCTAAAAAAATACAAAAGAACTATGCATTCATACTTCATTCCATACATCCATTTTGCATAACCACATTCATGTCATTTCAATGCATTTCATCCACCATATTAATGGTCATTTGCTTAGTTTGAAGAATTGTTAAGTTTTTTTGCCTTAATCAGGGGCACCTTATATTTTACATCAATCCCATTTCACCATTTCATAAGTCATGTTACCATTTGCAATAAAATTTTGCTATCCTTAGGTGTTTTTGATCACTCAACCACTCCTAGTGTTCCAAGAAACCTCCATTGCATATCAAATTTTCTCTAGAACCAAAGCACAATATCACTAAAAAAATCTTGAGCTATGGGAATTTGGCTCTAATATTCTTGAACCAAACACATATAACACTTATTAATAACATATTGTGTCATATAGGGATGACACCATGATTAGGATGAACTTAAAAGTGAAAAATCCTTCTTGCTTGTCACATTATGCACATAGTCCACAAACAGTGGTTTTCATCACTTACAACATTTCCAAATAAAAGAGTGAGTAGTAAGGATAGGGTGAAATTCTCATCACACCTTGTTTTATAATATGATTCCCTAAAGCTTTAACTATTTTACACATCAAAAAATGGATCCCCAAGTAGTAAGGATAGAATTACTCTTCCATCTAGATGGTTATTTAGTTTGATTCCCCATATCTTAAATATCATATCCCATTGGACTATGGAGTTAACCTCCATCGGGGGCTATAGATACCTGACAAGAAATGGAGTACACTCATGCATGGCGATACCTCTCTTTTGAAGAGACCTCTAATCGCACGTAAGGATAAGCTAGATTCTTGGTATTATCTATGATAGGGTTAATCTCACTTTACTCGAGATGGATAAATAATTTTTTTTGTGCACACATTGGTTCTTGATTAGTCCAAGTTATTACCATGCTCATGAATGGTAAATTAACATTCACTACAAACACATTTGGTCTCTGAGAAATTTGATAAAACTTAATGAGTTTGTTTGAAATCACAAGGTTGTTTGAGTCTTTGCAAAACAAATTCTAGATTCATTATCCACAAGACAAAACCACATTCATACCATAGTCACATAATTACATGAGTCTTTCACTTCATATCCCACCATTAGATGTTGGTGTCCTTGATTAAACAAAAAATATAACAATGGTCAAGCAAAATCTAAACTACTACAAATTATCATTACATCATCAGTTCACTTAAATTATCATAAATCATCATTACATTGTCATCCATCACATTATATACACATACATTCACACAAAAATCCTATAAAAAATAAAATCCATGCATATATATATATATGTGTGTGTGTGTGTGTGTGTGTGTGTGTGTGTGTGTGTGTATGTGTGTGTGTGTTTGTGTGTGTGTGTGTGTGGGTGTGTGTGTGTATGTGTATAAATATTGCATTTACAAAATACACCCGAAGGTTGTATACAATAGAGCACTAGGGATCATATACAAAAATGAGAGATCCCTAGCTAACACCACAAGGTAAATCCTTGTGATCCTAAGGGATCAAAAACCTGAGGATACCTAGAGTGAGATTCACTATGCCTAACTGATCCTAATATAGAGGAGGAAGGTCTCACTAGTAATCCAATGCTATGTTGTACAAGACAATCCTCCATCTCTTGAATGTAGCTATCTTGGGATCGAAGGTGAGACAAGTCCTATATCTGATGAGCATCCCTTAATTCCAACTCTGCGAAGTCTATCCATTACATCAACATCCTCACCTCCACCTATAGTAGCTCACATATCTGAGTCCCTCTATAGTCGAGTAATCTTGGTATCTCGAGCTGCCACCATAGCATCCCACTCTACCAATCCGTAGAAGTTGATCTCACTCCTCAACTAGGTTTTCCTGCTCTACTTAGAGTACAACCCACTCATCCTTGCTCCAACCAGGAGGTCTCTTTATAACATTCCCTATACCTCCCTCACCCTTGCCATCACCTCCAACCTTAGGAGGTTGATCTACCATAGCCCTTGATGGATTTCCCCCATTATTGGATCAATGATGTCTATTCCATCAGGGATCCTCCTCTACCTTGACTACCACCTCACCATCATCACCACTACCCTTATCCACCACCTAACTCAGTGCCCATGGAGGCTACGAGGCAAAATAGGTATCGTATTCTACTATGGTCCCAACATCATCCACATCCAAGAGGTCCATCTCCTCATTGTCCTTATAATCCACCTACCATGCCTTAGCACAAGGTAGGCTTAGCTCATTATCTCTATGCCTATGCAACATTTAAGCATTAGGAAACCCCTACCATAACTTGAACTACTGTATAACTCATGAGAACTGGATAAGCTCCACCTTGTTATCATGCCGACTAACTACCCATCTGGCCTGCTTGATTCATCATTACTGCTCTCCATTATTAGGCCACCTAACCTCTCATCATGGTCATAAATAAACCTGATCAAGTGTCAATACTACCCATAGATCTATACACTCCTATTCACTATGACCAGGATGAATTAGTTGTATCTACTCAACCACCTACCATATCAACACATAGGGTTGAGCCCTATCCCACTCACATGGTAGGCCTATAGGACGAGCTATACTAAAATACTCGTAGCCTTAGATATAAAGTAGCACACTACAACCCAATCCCTTTCACCCTCTCATCTTGACTTTATACAACTCCATGTATGTCTAAGCTAGAAAAGCATACACCCAATCATATACTTAAGGCTCATCAATCATATCAAACACTAATCGAATCATGTTCTATGGGAACCGACATCCAATGCTACTAGTCACCAACACATTGGCCAGTAGGAATATGACCAAGGTTGGTAATACCCCAACCACCCCTGCATGTACAACTCTAGGTATATGATGCCACCACCATTGATCTTCACTCCCCTCCACTCATCCCCAAAAATTTGACTCAGCTTATACCCATTTTCATGTCCAACTTGAACATGCAATCCCTTCATAGGTATCCAAAATATGTGGTACATGTCCTCTAGTGTCACTATCATCTCACTTGTTGGGAGCTAGAAGGTCCCCCTCTCTAGATACCACCACTTTGCTAAGATAGAGAGGTACCCCTCATTGGTCCTCACCACCTCAATCATGCACACCCATACAGTCCCACATGCTCTAGCAACTCCTAGTCAGTCCTCCATAGTGCCTTTTCCACCCTCGATAGGATAGGTAAAAATTGATTTCGAGCCTCCAGAATCCTCAAATATAGTACATCACAAAAGTAAATGTACATCAAGATCTCATTGATTTCACAGAAAAAAGTTTTTGCCTCCCCTATTTTAGTCATAAAAAAAAACCAACACAAACAACATTGCACAAATGAATAAGAAGGGCTAGAACTTACCTCTACCACTCACACATCAGATCCAACTTTCACATCCGCTCCCTCCATTGCCATTACCAAGAACTTGCAGTCTCCTTCACTCAAAAATTGCTTCTCAAACTATCAAACATAAGAATGAAATAAAATTTTACTCCTATATCCCTTTTATAGTTGATTTGGCACACCCAAACACCCCAAGGTATCTAAAAAGTGCCCTAAAACATTGCTCTATGTCTATAGAATGACAGACACCATCCTGCATCTGTGGAGATATAGACGCAGGTCGATGTTTGCTTTCAAAATATTGTAAAAGGTTCAAAGGGCTTAAAAACATGGTAAAACTCCACAAGATCACAAAATTCATCCAAGCATCCATTACATCATTACATTGCATTTTGTGATAACATGGATTGATTTGGGTGTCTAATTTTTGAATGCAACCAAAAATCGCACAAATACCCAAACCACTTCAAAATACCCCAAAATGATCCTAAATTTCACAAAATTATGATATTCACTCATCAATTCACTTACATCAATATTTCACATCATAAAATCCACTTACATTATCAAGTGAACCTTGTATCTAGTGGTTTACCCCAAGGTTATGCATAAGGGATTGGACTCAAAATGTACTTGTAAAAAAATGGTGAATTCGAATCAAAATCAAGGTGAATCATGGATAATCCTAAGCAAATCAAATAGAGCATATTCATACAAAAATTTGGGGTATTTGAATCCCTAAAATGTAATGTCATATTTGGGTCCACTTTTGACCTATTAAATCGTCTTATAACTTCATACAAACACCACCATTTGATGAGTGTCATTGAGTCTCATCATTTAATCTCAATGATTTATCAATCCAGGGTGGTGTCCAAGGCTGTCTACGATAGAAGGTTAGGGCAGAGTACAATTCAAGCATTCAGATTTCAAGCAATTATTGGTGAAGCAGATTTTGGTTTAGCCTTTTGGTGTCACACTAAACCTAGTCTGAAGAATGGAAACTGAAATAAAGTACAGGAATTGAAAACTAAATCTAAGTTGCAAGAATTGAAATCTAACTACAATTGCATGAATTGAAATTGCTAAATTGAAATCCTAAGTTACTTTTGCAGAATTGAAATCTAGTTACTCTTGCATAATTGAAATTGCTAAATTTAAATCTAATCTACTTTTGCAGAATTGAAATCTAATTACTCTTGCAGAATTGAAATGATGCTTGTAAATGAAACTTATTCTAAAAACACCTGTCAATGCCCTGCCACAAAAGGTCATCAAGCTTCTACTACAGGAATTGACAGCAAAATGAAATATGCTGAAAATGGAAAGTTGCTACAATAGAGAAAACATGGAAAGCAAAAGGAAAAATGCATAATATAATTTGTCAGCTGACATACACACAAATGCTATACACAAACATAATAGAAAACATAAATCACATAATACAAAATAAAAACAAGAAAATGAAATCTGGCAAGCAATCTATTAATTCTATTGCAACAAAATTATAGATTAAAACCTGCCATAAAATCCCTCCTTCTAGATCTGAAAGTGGGCCCATACTTCCTGATCTAGAAGGAGGTGAAAAGCACTCCTTAACTAATTAACACTCGAAACAGAAAATGATAAAATAGCTGCACTTTTATTGATGATAAAACATGCTGAAAACTGTTACAAAAAATTATTGTACAATCCTAATTGCTGCAATTGAAAACTCTCCTCTATTCTAATTCCTAACTGGCTCAACCAAGGAGGGAGCTGTGTTATTTATATAAATATTTACAACATATCCCATGCTCAAATCAGCCTATGTGCTACTTTACAGTGATTTGCCAATAATTCTGGATTTGAAATAAATGCAAATCTGGACAGTTTGTGTTGCAATAGTAGTCATTGGCCCTTAGAAAGCATCTTCAGTGGTGGGAGTACGTGGGAGGAGTCTAGAAATATCTCACACATCATTCTCCACTTCAGAATATGCCATTCCTATCTTGCAAACAATTTTCTATTATGCTGCAGTTTTTCTGGGTTTATCCTAGAAGAGGATCAAAATTGATCTTTTCCATGAATGGTGGCTTTGGATGGCAAGGACGGAAAAATCAGATGGGAGATATTTTCCCTTAACTTTATCAACCTTCTTATCCCCTTTTCCACCGCCAAAATTCAGTCAACAAGTCAAAAAGTACATTATGTTTTCATTCCGAAGATAAGTGGCTCATTCCGAAGACACTGCAATTCTCATTCCGAAGACATTGTGTTCATTCCGAAGATCTTTAGAATGACCAACTGTGTTGACTCCAAATGGTTTTGGCTACATTTCTAAGGTGGATTAGCCCTCAGGATCAGATTGCAATAGTCTTCATTCTTCCTTGGATGTGAATTTCATGCCTTGCCATTCATTGGTAGCTTGCTAGAATTTACATGGTAAATTACTGCATTTTCCAGTTTCATGTGCACGCTTGTAAAATATTGGCATTTCTTGCAAATTCAATCAATTTAGAACATGGAAAACTTATTCAAATATCAACATGAAGGAGTACATCAAGTTGCTACTGAATTTATACACTTCATTCACCAAGTAACCATGCTGAAATAGTGCAACAATGCTGCACAATTGTCCCTGCTCTGTTATACCTTGTTGCTGCCTATTTAGACCATGTGGGAATGCTTCTAAATAGGTCAGATGTCTTCTGTAGTCCTTCTGAACTCATTCCATCCATATCCTCATGCTTTTCTTGACAACTTCAAGGTGTTCCTATAAAGTGACAGCTTGCTGATTTTTATATGGCTGTTTTTTCCAGATTTTCAGATTTATGACAGTCCTAAACTTTTGTCTTCAATGTGGATTTGAAACAAGTTGAAGGGCAGGAAAACATTCAAAAACCATTGAGAAGTTAATGGATATCAGCATACCACATTTGGTTAATTGAAATGCATGTTCTTACTTGCTACTTAATCAAGCAAAATCAGTCACAAAATGCTGAAAATAGTCAAAAATAGAGATATAGTATTCCTAACATAAAATCATGCAAACACTTAACAAATAGTATATTTTAGTCAACTATTTGGCAATTAACTTATCATATGGTAGTCAAACATTGTGCAATAATGATTCAAACATTGTGCAATAATGAGGCATTTTTGGGCCTCATCATCCCCCCCAACTTGAACTGATGCATGCCCTCATGCATCTTAGTAGGCCATAGTAATATGCTGGTTTTATTCTTGTGAACAACATCCTTTGCTACCTGCTAATCGAGAAATTCCTCTTTGCTGCACTATATCAAGTATTTTGCAATGAAGCACATGTATGACTATTTTTCTATTTTTCTACAACTTTTAGTGCTGCAAGGTACCTCTTAAAGGCTTGATATCATATGATTCATCTTGCAATAGTCTTATTGTGGAACCGTATTTGGCAGATGCACTACTACTGATGGAATTTTCTGTTCTTAACAACATTTCAACCTGAATGCTTATTTTTGTTGTTTGCACCTTTTGAACAAAATTGATAAAATTTTTGATTTGAAATGCTTGAGGGATGTACTTACTTGTGGTAGAGCCTTATAAACCTCAATATTTGATGTACCTTACTCTTTTTGCTATTCTGTAGCATTTTTAGCAATTTTGGTACAGTTTCTGCTCATTCCGAAGATATCCTACTCATTTCGAAGATACTGCAATTCTCATTCCGAAGATCCGCTCATTTCGAAGATACTGCAATTCTCATTCCGAAGATCCGCTCATTTCGAAGATACTGCAATTCTCATTTTGAAGATCCGCTCATTTCGAAGATACTGCAATTCTCATTTCGAAGATTCCGCTCATTCCGAAGAGACTGCATTTCTCATTTCGAAGATGTCTGTTCATTCTGAAGAGACTGCATTTCTCATTCCGAAGATGTCTGTTCATTCCAAAGAGACTGCATTTCTCATTCCGAAGATCTTCAAAAAATTCAGAAATGACCTTCTATGCAAAATTTAGCTACAGATTCTATTGTGGGTCCATCTCTAGAGTGTATAAGCCTTCCATAACATCAAAAATCCCTTCTTCATCCTTTTGTTTAGATGTTATTCTTTGTTTTGTATGTTGTTGTTTTATTCTAGTAGTACTAAAATAGAACCTTCGGGTGCATTTTGTTGATTATCCTCCTTCAATTTATCAGACAATTATGAGATATAAACTTGCAGTTTTCCTTCTAAAATTTGCCCTACAAATTGAAATAGAATTGTTGCCATGTCTGTCCCAAAATCAGGTTTTTGCATAGTTTTGGAATTTCTATGCAATTAAGGGCATAAGGGGGTGTTTCTTGACATCTTGAACATGTTCCTTTTTCAACTTGTCAATATTGTATGAATAGTTTATGCCAAATACCGACTATCATACACTAAATGCTAAATGTTTACTATGAATTAAATGCAAGAAACACATACCTTACTGTCCTGAAAATTGGTCATGCACCTTACAAGCCGCTTTTGATGATTGTTAGCAGGCTATCTGAAAACATAAACATAACACATGTGCAGTGTGAGATTTGTACAATGGTGGAACACTGATGAGTAGATCAACAAGGCAATGCATGCCGAAAAATCGGTTTTCATGCAAGCCAACTCAGTAGCGCCTCCAAGAAGGTTTTCACTACTGAATTATTCATTTTTTTTTTTTTTTTCATCTCTTTTTTTCATTTTTTTATCAGAAGAGGCTGCCATTTCTGGTTTTCAACCAACTTCTGTCCCTCTTTTTTTTTTTTTTCAAGTGCTTCAATGAGAGAGAAAATCTCTCACTCTTATTTGGATAAGACCAATCCTTATTCTGCAAAAACATGTCAATTGTTGTATGAGAACACCATCTCTTTCTGTTGAAACCTGCAACATTGATGCAACCTTCCTTTCTAGATGAGTAGTAAGAATCTTTATACATCATGATTGCCTCCTTATTGCTGGAAATGAAGTATTGGCTCCATTGTTCCTCTTCCTTGCTGAAATTGATGCTTGTCCTCATGTATCCCCATTTTGTGGGACATGCCTTTGCTGCAATTTTTTTTTTTCCTTTTTTTTCAAATTTTCTTGTCTTGCTTGTACCCAAGAAGGAAGTTCACAAACAAGACTATTCTTCTTTTTGCTTTTCTTGTATTTTTTTCCCTTTTTTTTTCTTTTTGTCAAACTTTTCATCATCACTCTGAATCTGATATTGAAGAGAAATTCTCTTCCATTATGTGTACATCCAATGGAATCTCCTTCAAGAACTCCTCCTTAGTTAATGGTGCATGGTATACCCGAAGGCAATGTCCATTCACCACTAACATCCTCCATGAATTACCAATGGGAGAAAGAAGCACTGCTCCATATCTGAAAACTTCTTCAATCAAGTGTTGTCCATGCCTCCTAGTCTGCAAAATCTTGTCAATCTGTACTTGAAACAATTAAATACCAATTCCCAAAAGATGTTAAGTTCTTATATCAAGATAAAATCTTGATATACCCTTGTAATTCCATGTAAAGGGATTGAAATATTGTTTCAAAATAACAACAATTTTACTTTCTGTTTATAAGTCAGCCAGCTAATAATGTTCAAGAATTTTCTTGGCTGCACTTCAATTTGTTTCATTCCTAGGAGGACATAATTTACCCCTTTGTAAAATGGAAGTAAATTTTCTATGTGCAATTTTTCTAGTTTTTTTCTCCTTTATCCAAGGCTAATTTCTGTGTGTTTGGACTAAAGGTTGTGTATCTCCATTGATTTTTGTCTCTTCAAGCTCGGGTAAGTTCTTGTTTGAGTACAATTGGATGTTGTTGCAGTCAATAACATTTCCTACAATTTTTTTTTTATACCAGATTCAGCTACATAGATAGGGGTTGCCTATCCTGTATTATTCAGACTGATCACAGGTTGTGCTAAAAAAATATTTTTGGTTTACACAATAAGACAAGAAGTGTACAACTTTAGCAGATCAACTACTTGTCATGTAGGATCACCTCTAATGAGATCAACTATTGTCTGTGTAGGCTAAGAATTGCTAGGTTGCGGTTTAGCGTGGTAAAATCCTAACAATCTTTAAGTAATAATGGAAAACTCTAGGATCATCATTAAGTTGTAAACTCCTATTTTGATTGTGCAAAAGTTTTTTTGTGATTTTTTTTTTTTTAGCTTACATAGACAGGGGTTGCCTGTCCTGTATATTGGCCACAGGTTGGGCTGAAGGTGGTGGTTGATTTACTTGCCCTGTTTGTTGTTGTTGGGATCTCTCTTTGAGAAGAATTCAAACTAGGCAATTTAACCCCCAAGTGTGAAGATCACCTCCCTGTGGTTGCTTGTTTTCTAAATGGACTGAAATGCAATTTACCAAAAACTGTTACTAATACCAATCATTTATCCAGATTTTACTTTGAAGTTCACAATTTAGTATAATTAACAATTATTGGGCTACTTTTACCCTCTAACAACACCGTGTCCCTTGCAACGATGCCAAAATGATGAGTGTCGTTGAGTCTCATCATTTAATCTCAATGATTTATCAATCCGGGGTGGTGTCCAAGGCTGTCTACGATAGAAGGTTAGGGCAGAGTACAATTCAGGCATTCAGATTTCAAGCAATTATTGGTGAAGCAGATTTTGGTTTAGCCTTTTGGTGTCACACTAAACCTAGTCTGAAGAATGGAAACTAAAATAAAGTACAAGAATTGAAAACTAAATCTAAGTTTGCAAGAATTGAAATCTAACTACAATTGCATGAATTGAAATTGCTAAATTGAAATCCTAAGTTACTTTTGTAGAATTGAAATCTAGTTACTCTTGCATAATTGAAATTGCTAAATTTAAATCTAATCTACTTTTGCAGAATTGAAATCTAATTACTCTTGCAGAATTGAAATGATGCTTGTAAATGAAACTTATTCTAAAAACACCTGTCAATGCCCTACCACAAAAGGTCATCAAGCTTCTGCTACAGGAATTGACAGTAAAATGAAATATGCTGAAAATGGAAAGTTGCTACAGCAATAGAAAACATGGAAAGCAAAGGAAAAATGCATAATATAATTTGTCAGCTGACATACACACAAATGCTATACACAAACATAATAGAAAACATAAATCACATAATACAAAATAAAAACAAGAAAATGAAATCTGGCAAGCAATCTATTAATTCTGTTGCAACAAAATTACAGATTAAAACCTGCCATAAAATCCCTCCTTCTAGATCTGAAAGTGGGCCCATACTTCTTGATCTAGAAGGAGGTGAAAAGCACTCCTTAACTAATTAACACTCAGAACATAAAATGATAAAATAGCTGCACTTTTATTGATGACAAAACATGCTGAAAACTATTACAAAAAATTATTGTACAGTCCTAATTGCTGCAATTGAAAACTCTCCTCTATTCTAATTCCTAACTGGCTCAACCAAGGAGGGAGCTATGTTATTTATATAAATATTTACAACATATCCCATGCTCAAATCAGCCTATGTGCTACTTTACAGTGATTTGCCAATAATTCTGGATTTGAAATAAATGCAAATCTGGACAGTTTGTGTTGCAGTAGTAGTCATTGGCCCTTAGAAAGCATCTTCAATGGTGGGAGTACGTGGGAGGAGTCTAGAAATATCTCACACATCATTCTCCACTTCATAATATGCCATTCCTATCTTGCAAACAATTTTCTATTATGCTACAGTTTTTCTAGGTTTATCCTAGAAGAGGATCAAAATTGATCTTTTCCATGAATGGTGGCTTTGGATGGCAAGGACGACAAAATCAGATGGGAGATATTTTCCCTTAACTTTATCAACCTTCTTATCCCCTTTTCCACCGCCAAAATTCAGTCAACAAGTCAAAAAGTACATTCTGTTTTCATTCCGAAGATAAGTGGCTCATTCCGAAGACACTGCAATTCTCATTTCGAAGACATTGTGTTCATTCCGAAGATCTTTAGAATGACCAACTGTGTTGACTCCAAATGGTTTTTGCTGCATTTCTAAGGTGGATTAGCCCTCAGGATCAGATTGCAATAGTCTTCATTCTTCCTTGGATGTGAATTTCATGCCTTGCCATTCATTGGTAGCTTGCTGGAATTTACATGGTAAATTACTGCATTTTCCAGTTCTGCTGCACAGTTGTAAAATATTGGCATTTCTTGCAAATTCAATCAATTTAGAACATGGAAAACTTATTCAAATATCAACATGAAGGAGTACATCAAGTTGCTACTAAATTTATACACTTCATTCACCAAGTAACCATGCTGAAATAGTGCAACAATGCTGCACAATTGTCCCTGCTCTATTATACCTTGTTGCTGCCTATTTAGACCATGTGGGAATGCTTCTAAATAGGTCAGATGTCTTCTGTAGTCCTTCTGAACTCATTCCATCCATATCCTCATGCTTTGCTTGACAACTTCAAGGTGTTCCTTTAAAGTGACAGGCTTGCTGATTTTTATATGGCTGTTTTTTTCCAGATTTTCAGATTTATGACAGATCCTAAACTTTTGTCTTCAATGTGGATTTGAAACAAGTTGAAGGGCAGGAAAACATTCAAAAACCATTGAGAAGTTAATGGATATCAGCATACCACATTTGGTTAATTGAAATGCATGTTCTTACTTGCTACTTAATCAAGCAAAATCAGTCACAAAATGCTGAAAATAGTCAAAAACAGAGATATAGTATTCCTAACATAAAATCATGCAAACACTTAACAAATAGTATATTTTAGTCAACTATTTGGCAATTAACTTATCATATGGTAGTCAAACATTGTGCAATAATTATTCAAACATTGTGCAATAATGAGGCATTTTTGGGCCTCATCACCATTAGATCAGGCTTGAAAACAACTTTCCAACGAGTACAAATATGCCTATGTTGAATATATATTGTGGTGAATTAACCCTAATAAAAAATTGGTCCTAAAAATTTTAGGCAAATGGTTCGACGTCGAGGGTCCTCATATTTACCAATTTACAATTTTTAAAATCCTAATATTCACCCAATTTGTGGATATTTGCCACTATGTATAACCCTAGTTTACCCTATTCCCCTAGCGGTTACAACAATTGGTTATTCATGAAATTTGGTGGGATGGGTAGATCACCATAAGGATGATTGTTTAAAATCATCATCCTATGTTATATTTCATATCAAATCAATATGTTCAATCCATTTGTGAATGCAACTATGTTCACAAAAATTTGCTCAAAGCTATCATTAGACCTTTTTGCAAGTGAAATGCAAAACTCTATTACAAATTCCATTTGCATTATTAGCCTTCTTCGTGGGCAAAAAGTGAAACTTCCTTTACAAATTCCCCTTGCATTAGGCCAATAGTTAGGTTCAAAAGTGTGGTCACATGAAGTGAGGTGGTATCCCTACCTCCACCACATGTTCACCAACGTTGGTTAATTTATCTACAACAATAACATTGCACATTGTGCTAAGAGCAAATTTTCAACAACATAGATCAACCTCAAACTTGGGACAACCAAACTTGACTTTGATTTCAACATTGGCATACATCATATGCATTCATTGCATTATCCATTACATCATCCACATATTATCAATTGGCTCATGGTATTCATTCTTCACTCATTCACCAATTTAGGGGATAAGCCAGAATCCCAAAATTTTAAAATCTTACACGTCAAGTCCATCCCATAAAACCAAGGTGTCTCTTGTTTTTGCACCACCTTGTATTCTACACAAAGTGATACAAAAAGGGGTATCTATAGACACAAAATCCTAGTCATTCATAATCCATTCATCATCATCAAATCATAGCCATTCATTATTTATATATATAAATATAAATATTTTATATCTATATTTATATATTGTGAATGCAAATCGAACAACACCAAAATATGAACTATAGAATTAAATACGCAATGTAATACACAAAATTGCACAATGAAATAAAATTTTATTATGTTTCCCATGGATATTCAATGTTACAATAAAATGTGCCCCAAATATGGGGTTACAAAGCTTATTATGATTGATACAATGATTATAATACACTAGGGTTCTCTAAAATCCTAGTAAAAAAATAGTGGTGGTGTCTTCACGTTCAGTCTGATCCCAATAGAAGTGAGTGGGATTTCAAATATCCTATACAGGACCACTATAGCTTCAATAGCTACCAATAAATATGATTTTTAGATCTACACACTGAAAACAACAACAAGATTTAGCATTACCTGTGAGGGCTCCACTATGTGAGACCCTCAGAATTAAAATTACTAAAAACCCTAGTTGCATAAATAATACTTTAAAGAGATCTAAGAATACTAAAATAAATATAATGAATAGTTTACCTTGTCTCATGTTGACTTGTTGTCTTCTGATCTCCATCGTTGTTGCAGAAAATGGTGCGTATATACCATAGAGACACTCGATGGGGTAATGGGGTTGCAAAAATAGGGTTGTAAATGCCCGCGGGTGCTTGGTGATGGTAGGAGGTATCCAGAGGTGCTTGATGATGGAAGAAAGCACCTAGAGGTGCTCAATGATGGCAAAAAGTATCCAAAGATGCTCGAGGAACTTGAAGGGGCATTTTGAGGACTAAAATAGAAGCTACAAAAGCAAATCTGGTTCGTGCAAGGTGGACGGTAGTGGATATAGAGGCAATGACAATGGATGCATATGATGACAAGAAGACTTAAAATTATTAGGGAAAAATATTTAGGGACTCCAAAATCTCTAGGGATTCAAGGGTCGAGTCGTCAAAAGGACTCTTTATAATCTCTCCTAGGGCATGTTAGGGTTTCAACAACACAATTTATGTGGTCAAGATTAAAACATGATGGATGGTGGAGATTAAATTTGGGCATGTGGCATGGATTAATATGGATGAATGGTTGGGATTAATTTATATATATATATATTTATTAAATATATAATTAAAATATTATTATTTAAATATATATTAAACAAATATATAAATATATAAATAATGGGTAAATGTGGTGGGAAACTATGTATGGATGACAAATGGCTAGATTTTGGTGTCTACAAATGCTCCTTTTTATACTATGTTGCATGAAACACAATGTGATGCAAAAATACAAGACACCTGGTTTGGCCTAATGTAGAAGCAACTTTCTTGTTGGAATGAAAAGATGAACTTGGAGACAAAATAATTTAGATTGTGTAGCTTACCCCCTCAATTGGTGAATGAGTTATGGATGCATCTCATGATACAATTGATAGATTTGTGCAAATTATTATGTGAAATGTATGGTGCAATTATGGATGATATGAATGATGTAAATGTGATGTCGTTTTTGCCCCAACGATGGAAGGAGGTTGTTGAAAAAATACAAGTGATTGAGCCTATTTTTGCCCTAACAGAGAAAAAGAGTTTTTGCCAAGTGTTGATTCCATTATCATGTAAGATGTATTATGTTGTGGGAAAATCAAATTCAAATGTTTTTACCCCAGGTTTGGTATGATTTCATGTTGTTGAAGAATGTGCCTTTCGATGTCATTAAAATGCAAGTATGAAAATGCAAAAAGAAAAGAAAAATAGTCTTGTCCTCGGAGCCACTCATGATTGCAAAAATTCCCACATGGAATCCCTAAATTATTTCTCAATCACTTTACCCAACCTATATCGTTGGAGACTAGTGTAAAAGGAAATGATGAAAGTTATAATTTTGTTCATGTTTCAAGCCCCATGGACAAGGCCATCAATGATAGTTGTTGAGCAAATTGGTCTTGGCATAGTTTCACATGAAAGGTGAAGTACCAAAATTGATTTTATTTTTTATCAATGAGATATTGGATGATGAAAAATGGCCAAGATTCCTTATGATAATTTATTCATATTACCAAATTGCATGGATGCAAGTCGCTGCAATTGCCTAGGAGATAGAACAAACCACTAGATACAAGGTTCACTTAAAATTGTATATGAACTTGGAAAATGTGCAAATGTAATAATTATTGGATGAAAATGATGTTGGAATGAATATGTGATGATGAGAAGTGTATTGATTATTGAATTGAGCAATTTTATAAAATTTTATATTGATTTAGAATATTTTGGAAGTAATTTTTGGATAATATTGTGCATTGTAGGTGAAAATAAAAGTTACCCATCCAAATCAATTCATATTATCACAAAATTGAATGAAATGATGTAATTAATGATGAGAATGATGAAAATGGTCATTTTGTGAAAATTTAGACCATTTTGAAGCATTTTGTAACTTGAAATGTTACAATTTTTGGTCATAAGCAAAAATTAATAATCCAAAACAATTTTGGCTTTCACAAAACATGAAATTATGAAAAATTAATGCATGGATGCAATTTGGAATGATTTGGTGGAGATAAGAAAACCTTTTTGGATCATTTTGTTCTTTTTTTCAATATTGACACCAAACACCAACGGGAACTTATTTCTTGTGCAAATACCCACCAGAGTTTGGTGCTTTTCAAATGCAAGGAGGCATTCCAATGCACCTGGGAGTGCCCATGGGAATTTCAGTGCACCTGAAACAACTATAAAAGGCCTATAGAATGGAAATCAAGCTCATTTGTGCATCTAAAATTTTTGGAAGCTATGTATGAGGGAGTGGAGTGGAGTGAAGTGGAGTGAAGTGGAGTGAAGTGGAGTGGAGTAAGTGGAGTGAAGCTATGGAAGTGTTGGCATTTTTGCCACATTGTTTTTGTTGTTGTTGTTCATGCAAAATAACCAAGTTTGTGCAAAAGTGAAACTGTCGTGATATCGCGACATGTCGCATTTTTGTGACCTGTCACGTTTTCGTGGCGTCCGTACCAAAAAGAGCTAAGTAAAGAAAATGTCGCGATATCGCGACATGTCGCATTTTCGTGACCTGTCACGTTTTCGCGGCTCAAAATAGCCAAAGGAAGCAAGGAAGTCAAACTATCGCGATATCGCGACATGTTGGAGTTTCGCGACTTGTTGCGGTGAGGGAGAACTCAAGTGAAAATTGTCGCGATTTCGCTACATGTCACGTTTTCGTGACTTGCAGTGGTCACAGAGAAGAGTAATGGAAAATGTCATGATATCACGATAGAAAAGCAAGAAAGGAGCAGATGGTACGGAATGGCGCGATATCACGACATGTCACGTTATCGTGGAAGGGCTGAAGGATAAACATAAGGCGGATGAAAGATGTCACGATTTCATGACATTTTTGAGGATGAAGCCAAGCAGAAGGAACTTGTCGCGATATCGTGACAAGAAGTGGCAATGACAGAGAAGGCAAGAAATTGTCATGATTTCGTGACATATTGGACAGGAAGGGCAAAGTGCAGAGAATTGTCACGATTTCGTGACATGTCACGTTTTCATGAGGAGGAAGTAAAGAGGCAGCCAGATTGTATGAAATGTCATGATTTCATGACTTGTTGAAGATGAAAGGACAAAATGGAGAAAATGTCATGATATCGTGACATGTCACATTTTTGTGACCTATCGTGTTTTTGTGAAACCAAGACTGACAAGTACAAGGCAGAAAGAAATTGTCGTGATATCGCGACATGTCGCATTTTCACGATGAAGGAGCCAGAAAGACAATGCCAAGTACGAAATGTCATGATTTCGTGACATGTCCCATTTTCGCTACTTGCAAGAAGATGAAGGCCAAGGAAGAGAAAGATGTCACGATTTCGTGACATGTTGCAGTTTCACGGGTATAGAAGAAAAGGACACAGAAGGAAGAAGATGTCACGATTTCATGACATGGTGAGTTTTCACGACTTGGAGCAGCGAACAAAGCTAGACAAAGGAGAATGTCATGATTTCGTGACATGTCATGAAGACAAAGCTAAACGAAGAGAAGACGTCATGATATCGTGACATGTCGCATTTTCATGACTAGTGGTAGAAATAGGAAGCAGTAAGGTAAAAGTGTCACGATTTCGTGACATGTCGCATTTTCGTGACCTGTCTCATTTTCATGACAGAAGCAACAACAAAGGCCCGATACAGTTCTGTCTGCATTTTCCTTCAAAATTGCATAGGAGAACGTGAGGAGAAGATAAGGATCAAACAGTAATGTTTTAAAAGCTCTCCAATGGATTTTGAGATCATGGTCAAAGAGGCGCCAAGATTAAATGTTGTTGATTACCGATGTGCGCTAGATGGAAGAACTTGAGGCAGTTTTTGATGCCACCAAAATTAAAGACGCCTCCAGTATTAAAAGCTCTTGTTCGTGATCTCCTAACAACTTTTGGCTTGCTCCGAAAACAGCCATTTAATGTGTGATTTCTCCAAGGCAGATTAAGGGGGATTGTTTCTCTTTTCAAGTGCCTATTTTGTGGACCTCTTCTTCGAAATCTGTTTTATGTATTAAATGTTGTAATTCGAAAGGAAGAGGAAGCACCTCTATAAATACCAATGTAAAATCTCAAGCAAAAGGAGGAAGACCTTTTTGCAAAAATTGAAGCAGAGATCCTAGATGCATTTTGCTCTATTCTTAGTGTCTTCTGGAGTTGGTGATCCAAACTGTTGTCCATGTTTTGCTTTATGTCTGAGTCACTTCTGTTAGTCCAGTGTTAATATAAGTTAAATTTTGTTGTTCTGGATTTGGTTGTATTTGCATTTGAATGTTTGGAGTACAATTGGAAGCGAACTTACGGCTAATGCTTGATCCAGTTTTTGCTTAGCTTTAGGATTTTTTTGAGATTATTTGCTATCTGAGGTTGTTCCCCATTAACTATCGGCTTCGGCCATATTTACATCTCTTTCTGTTATTTCCCATTTCTTTTCGCATTTTCCCATTTCTTTCCTGCATCCTTATCTCGAAACCAGTTTAGATTAGTTTGGGAGCCAGCCCTCTCTGGAGATTGGCCCGGGAGACTTCTCTTTCTCTCGGCCTTTCAATGTTGGCCAAGTCTAGGGCACGTACACGTACAAAATCCTTTCCTATGGCAGATTTGTGACCAACAGTTTTTGGCACGCCCGGTGGGATAGACTGTTTCTGTCTCAGAAAGATCCATAATCGGTGGGACAAGTATTATTCCAAGTTGACAAACCCACCTGTGCCAATAGTTTTTGGCACGCCCGATGGGATAGACTATTTCTGTCTCAGAAAGATCCATAATCGATGGGACTCACAAGTTCCATTTTTTGACACCCGAAGGAATCAAGATTTTGATGAACTGTCTTGACCTCAAAAGCGAAGATTGTAAGTTCATCTGGTGACTCTGTTGAAGGTGACTGTATAGTACCTAGAAATTTCTAATCCTGAAGCTGGTGAAAATCTTTGCATCTTCGCTTCATGATCACGAGATCAAGTGCCAAAGAATCGGAAGATCCAGTCGAATTCTTCGAGATTGATGTTCAAAACTGGAGGGAGCGCTCAAGATTGGTAAGTCCTGTGAACCCATCATTTGCTATTTCTTCGTAGGCAATGAATCAGTTTGTGCCATCTCCGACTCCTCCCAGTACTGCTACGAGCTTGCTAGTAGATCCAAATCCTATGGTCCAAATGGCTGGTCAACATCCTCCACCATGGAAGTTCTCTGCTTGGAATGATTCGGGAGCGTTGGACCTACCTTTTCAAAATCTAGTTCCTACTGCAGCAATAAAAGCCTTGCCTACATACGATGGGACTGGAAAGACAATGTACGAGCATGTGTCAGATGTGGCAACCTTGGCTTCAATTCATAATATCATAGACGAAGATGTCATGATCAAATTGCTCGTCCTGTCACTCCGAGGTAAGTTGTTGTGCTGGTATAGATCCTTGCCTCCCAACTCCATAACTTCATGGGATCAATTAGCAGAGATGCTAATCCAAGGGTTCAATGAGCAAGCAGACCCATTTTCTTTAGTGCATCAATTTAATAATATCAAGAGGCATCCTCAAGAGGAGATAGTGGATTTCAATGTTAGGTTTGCCCGAACTTGGCAGAGAGTTCCTGAGGGTCTTCGCCCTACTCATGAACAAGCAACATTGTACTTTCTTAGGGCTTTCCATTCAGATATTGGTATGAATATTAGGATGTCCGATGTTCAAACCTTTCCTACACTATATGCCCAGGCATAGAAGGTTGAGGCCGATCTGATTGCCATTGGGAAATTGCCTTCAAAGATGACTATGCCTATTTTTCCCGAGCTTCCACAATACCAGCATACAGGTGCAGCCTCTACATCTTACACTGCTCCATCCATGTACCCTTTATCTTCATGGAATCCTCCTATACCTTCAGTACCTATGATTCCCATTCCATAGATAACCTCTCCACTTCCAACTCCTGCATTACCTTCTCCACCAGTTCCATTACCTCTACCTGCACCACTTGTGTCCTCAAGCCCAGATCCTCAATTGGCTATTTTGCAAGAAATTCAGTCGGCCATGAGAGCTCTCACTAACAAGGTGACATCTATGGAGTGGAGAGAGGTGGAAAGGAACTCTCAGCCACGAAGATTTTTTTCGGCGGTAACTAGAGAGCAAGTTGCTCCTAGCAAGGCTATGGAGAAAGTACCTGAGAGGAACTCAGCGATCTTGGTAAGTGAAGAGGCTGGCCCTTCTGAAGTTTCACATGAGCCTTCTTACTGGTGTTCTTCCTGCAATGATCCACATGATGAGTCCACTTGCATGGTCCACCAAAATTATTTGCAAGTTCTTGCGGGAAGCCGTGTAAACATGATTCGAGAGGTGGATCTTAATTCCATGAAGTCTCTTGAGGAACACATAGCAGTCTTGACACGCAGTGGCAAGAAACCAATGTTGGTAGATCCGGCTAAGATGGAGCCATTGAAAGTGCCTCCTGTACAAGCAACAAAGTAGCAAATACCTGCAAAGGTTCATGATCCTCTAGCTCCACAACAACCACCTATTTTGTCGAAGGATCCACTTCCACCACAAGTAAAAGAGAAGGAACAAGCTTTTGTCTCTCAGCCGCAAGCGAAAACAAAGGAACAAGCTAGAGAGATGTTGCGGTATCCATCATTGACTAAACGGCAATGAGTGGAGGCCACCCAACAATATAAAAGCAAATTTGAATCTGCCAATGGAGGGAAAGAGCAGATCTCGATGGAGTACAACATTGTTGAAGAACTCAAATGGATACCAGCTAAAGTAAGTCTGTATGACACCTTGCAGCTACCTGGATCGGTAAATCTCTTACAGGAATCCCTGAAAACCATACAAAGTAAGGGGAAGGCTCCAGCCCAGGTAGTTATGTCTCAAACTCTGACCTCTTCAGCCATTGGAAAGAATAGACCACCCCCATTTTATTTGTCACTCAGGATGGAGGGTTGGATTGTGCACAACTGTATGATTGATTCTGGTGTTGCGACAACTGTCATGCCAAAGGCAGTTTGTGAAGTCATGGGTATGGAGTATACAAGAAGTAGCCCTGGTGTCTTGCAGTTGGATGGGACTCCCATGAAAATAGTGGGTGTAATCAAGGATGTTCCTATTGCTCTACATAGTATGCCTCAAATTACAGTAATTCAGGAGGTAGTTGTGGTTGATTTGGAACCATATTTCAGTATGTGTTTGTCGAGAGAATTCACTGCCAAGCTGGGAGGTTACCTTTCTCTGGATTATTCTCACTTGGAGATTCCTTTCAAAGGAAGAAGAGTCTGTATTGACAATCAGAAGCCTTCTACTTTTCATATAGAGAAGATGGAAGAGGAAGAAAAGTCCAAACATTCTGTCAACATGATAACTGAAGAATTGGACAATCCTGATTTGATGGATGAAGTCTTGGATGAGCTTTGCTTGGAGGATGAGTTTTCAATGCTCAATTTTAATGCCATGATGGAAACTGAGATTGGTTGTTACTCCATTACAAATCCTGAAGGGGTTGAAGTAGAGTTACCTCCTGATCAAGTTGGTCAAGACTCTGTGCAAGATCAGCTCTATTTCGATGGAGCACGATACAAAAATGATGCTGAAGCTGGGATTGTTCTAGTATTACCTTCTGGAATTCAATGATCTTCTTCATACCAGTTGACCTGGAGCTGCACAACTAATACAGTAGAATATGAGGCTTTATGCCTAGGTCTCAAGAAGGCTGAGATACTTGGAGCACGATAGTTGCAAATCTTTGGTGACACCGAGTTGATTATCAATCAGGAGACCAATGAGTGTCTGTTCAAGGTCTGGGATCCAGGAGATCATAGAGCCATGTTCTGGTATGTGTCTCTCCCGAGAGTTCACAGCTAAATTCGGGGGTTACCGTGTACATAGTAAAAAAAAAAAAAAAAAAAAAAAAAAAAATTTTTTTTTAACTTCGGCTCCTTTTGCACGCGAGCCCACAGGTATGTTTATTTCTTTTTCTTTTTCTTTTCCTTCCCAGCAGTTAGTGGCTTTCCTCTACTTCTTTCTTCCACTTCCTTACTTCATTCCCTTCCTCTCCTACTCCTTCTTCTTCTGCAAATAATCAAGCCACTACTGTTGTTTCTACTCCCCTCTCTGATGTTCCCGTTTCTTCTTCCCCTTTCTTCTAATTCTTTGTCTTTTAAGCACTTTTCCATAGTTCCTACCACCTTCTCCATTCCATCCACTTCCATTTCATTATCTATTTTCATAACATCCCAGTAGCATAGTAGCACCCTCTTTAGTTGTTGTATCTACCACTTCTACTCCTCCATTTTCCACCATTCCATCATTCCCCATTCCCGTTCCATGGCCTGCGCATCCGCTGGTCATCATTCCATTCATTTCCATTTTTGCAACTCAGGTGCTTTTCACTACCGCCATGGAGATCCTTGCACAACACCTGGTGATTACCCAGCTCAACCGAGCTAGGCAAAATGCAGTCGTTCAAGAAATAAAGGAAGTTCTACTATTCTACAAATTTCTATTGAAGATCCTATTTTGAGTGTCGAGTGCCAGCAAGAGCTTGTTGCAGCAGCCCGTAGAGATGTCCAGCATCCACTTCTTCTGCCCCTCCATCTTCTTGACTCTATTGCCCAATGGATAAAGGCCTGAGATTCATGCATACAATAGAACTGTATACCCCACGAGCCACCAAGAATGTTGGCATTTTTGCCACATTGTTTTTGTTGTTGTTGTTCATGCAAAATAACCAAGTTTGTGCAAAAGTGAAACTGTCACGATATCGCGACATGTCGCATTTTCGTGACCTGTCACGTTTTCGTGGCGTCCATACCAGAAAAGAGCTAAGCAAAGAAAATGTCGCGATATCGCGACATGTCACATTTTCATGACCTATCACGTTTTCGCGGCTCAAAACAGCCAAAGGAAGCAAGGAAGTCAAATTGTCATGATATCGCGACATGTTGGAGTTTCACGACTTGTTGCGGTGAGGGAGAACTCAAGTGAAAATTGTCACGATTTCGCTACATGTCACGTTTTCATGACTTGCAGTGGTCACAGAGCAGAGTAATGGAAAATGTCATGATATCACGATAGAAAAGCAAGAAAGGAGCAGATGGTATGGAATGGCACGATATCGTGACATGTCACGTTTTCACGGAAGGGTTGAAGGATAAACACAAGGTGGAGAAAGATGTCACGATTTCATGACATTTTTGAGGATGAAGCCAAGTAGGAGGAACTTGTCACGATATCACGACAGGAAGTGGCAACGACAGAGAAGGCAAGAAATTGTCACGATTTCATGACATATTGGACAGGAAGGGCAAAGTGCGGAGAAATGTCATGATTTCATGACATGTCACGTTTTCATGAGGAGGAAGTAAGGAGGCAGCCAGATTGTATGAAATGTCATGATTTCATGACTTGTTGAAGATAAAAGAACAAAATGGAGAAAATGTCATGATATCGTGACATGTCATATTTTTGTGACCTATCATGTTTTTGCGAAACCAAGATGAGAAGTACAAGGCAAAAAGAAATTGTCATGATATCACGACATGTCACGTTTTTATGATGAAGGAGCCAGAAAGACAATGCCAAGTATGAAATGTCACGATTTCATGACATGTCCCATTTTTGCTACTTGCAAGAAGATGAAGGCCAAGGAAGAGAAAGATGTCACGATTTCGTGACATGTTGCAGTTTCACGGGTATACAGAAGAAAAGGACACAGAAGGAAGAAGATGTCACGATTTCGTGACATGGTGAGTTTTTGCGACTTGGAGCAGCGAACAAAGCCAGACAAAGGAGAATGTCACGATTTCGTGACATGTCATGAAGACAAAGCTAAACGAAGAGAAGACGTCGCGATATCGTGACATGTCGCATTTTCACGACTGGTGGCAGAAACAGGAAGCAGTAAGGTAAAAGTGTCACGATTTCGTGACATGTCGCATTTTCGTGACCTGTCTCATTTTCACGATAGAAGCAACAACAAAGGCCCGATACAGTTCTGTCTGCATTTTTCTTCAAAATTGCATAGGAGAACGTGAGGAGAAGATAAGGATCAAGTAAAAGCTCTCCAACGGATTTTGAGATCGTGGTCAAAGAGGCGCCAAGATTAAATGTTGCTGATTACCGATGTGCGCTAGATGGAAGAACTTGAGGCAGTTTTCGATGCCACCAAAATTAAAGACGCCTCCAGTATTAAAAGCTCTTGTTCGTGATCTCCTAACAACTTCCAGCTTGCTCCGAAAATAGCCATTTAATGTGTGATTTCTTCGAGGCAGATTAAGGGGGCTTGTTTCTCTTTTCAAGTGCCTATTTTGTGGACCTCTTCTTCGAAATCTGTTTTATGTATTAAATGTTGTGATTCGAAAGGAAGAGGAAGCACCTCTATAAATACCAATGTAAAATCTCAAGCAAAAGGAGGAAGACCTTTTTGCAAAAATTGAAGCAGAGATCCTAGATGCATTTTGCTCTATTATTAGTGTCTTCTGGAGTTGGTGATCCAAATTGTTGTCCATGTTTTGCTTTCTGTCTGAGTCACTTCTGTTAGTCCAGTGTTAATATAAGTTAAATTCTGTTGTTTTGGATTTGGTTGTATTTGCATTTGAACGTTTGGAGTACAATTGGAAGCGAACTTACGGCTAATGCTTGATCCAGTTTCTGTATATGCATTCTAAGAGTCAGTTGTTGCTTAGCTTCAGGATTTTGTTGAGATTATTTGCTATCTGAGGTTGTTCCCCATTAACTATCGGCTTCGGCCATATTTACATCTCTTTCTGTTATTTCCCATTTCTTTTCGCATTTTCCCATTTCTTTCCTGCATCCTTATCTCGAAACCAGTTTAGATTAGTTTGGGAGCCAGCCCTCTCTGGAGATTGGCCTGGGAGACTTCTCTTTCTCTCGGCCTTTCAATGTTGGCCAAGTCTAGGGCGCGTACACGTACAAAATCCTTTCCTGTGGCAGATTTGTGACCAACATGAAGCTATGGTGATGGATGGAGCAGATGCAGCCATGAGAGCAGGTGTCCACTTTGCCAAGGTAAATGCTTTGAAACTCTTGTTTTTGTACAATTATTTTTTGAAATAGTTCAATGTATTAATGCTTTGTGTTGTGTTGCATATGAATATTTTGGAGGCTCAAAAATGGTTCTTGCCTCTCATCCTTGGGGTGAGGAAGGCATTACATAATGACAAGTGCAAGTGGTTGGAGGTTGTTGGGCTAGATGGGGTAGCTAATATAGATGTGGTGAGGGCTTATGAGGGGTATCTATCTACCTTGGCAAAGAGATGGGATCCATATAAGGGGATTTTTAAGATCCCTACTATAAATGTGACTGTGACACTTTAGGATGTATACCACATCCTTAAGTTTTCAGTGGAGTACTTGTGTGTCGAGGCTGGACATGACAAGAAGCATTGGTTGAGCTATATGTTTGGAGATGAATGGAAGGATGTGGAGGTTATGGGTGGAGGGATAACATACTTTTCCATGTATGTGTACAAGAAGTTGGGTGCCCTACCCACATTGGTGATGTTCGTGTTGGTCAACATAGTGGTCCTGAAATTCCCATGGAACCTTATTGGGTTGGTGTGTGATATGATTGCTACACCTCAGGTGTATGTGGGCTCCTAATTTATTGGTGTAGTTGTACTAGGAGTTATATGAGGTGAGGAGGTAGAGGTGCCATGGACTAGGTTGCAGTTTTCTACTATAATATTAGGGTTGGGATCACTTTAGTGTGGCTCGACCTATGGGTTTACCAACTAGGGGATGGGATCTAGAGTAGCTCCGTGTAATGAGGTGGTTGGTATCAGAGGAGGTGCAACCGATTTATCCTATTCAGATGAGTCAGTGGTATAGGTATTTGTGGATTGTATTGAAAGTGGCTTAGGTGGTATGAAGGCCATGGTGAGATACCATGTGGATATGTGATGGGGAGCATCTACAGTGGATGTGGCAGGCTAGATGGGTGGTTAGGAGACACACAAAGGAGGTGGATTTTATCTAGTTCTCATGAGTGCTATAGCAATTCAGATTGAGGTAGGGGGTTTCTAAGGCACCCATGCTCTATAGGCATCATTGGGATGATAAGGGTCTCTTTTGTGCCAAGGCATGGAGGACCACTTATGAGAATGACAAGGGGATGGATATATTTGATGTGGATGATGCAAGGACTACTAAGGAGTATGATGCATGGCTCTCAACTCAGCTACCATGGGTACCGATTCTAGTAGTGGATGGCGGTAATAGATATGGGGATGAGGCTTAGGATGTTGATGATGCTCATAAGCATCGAAGGCACATTCGAGCTAGTAGCTAGAGGAGGTAGGCTAGGAGGATATAAAAGTAGGCTCCAAAGTTTTGAGGAGATGGAGGGAGCACGAAGGATAGGGATGAGGTTTTAAATGGGCCTCTTGGTCAGAGTGAGGAGGATTGGGTAAGATTGGAGCAATTGGTGGTAGAGTGGGATGCTATGGTAGTAGCTCAAGATGTAGAGATAGCTAGGCTATGGGATGGGGAGAGGGCTCGGGATGTTGAGATAGCGACTCGAGATATGGAGGTAGCTCGACTGCAGGTGGAGCTAGGGGTATGACCGACTACAGGTGGAGGCAAGGATAGGATCATGAGGCTCCAGGAAGAGCTTCTAGAGAAGATTCACTAATAGAGACATGATGTACACCACCTTCGGGCTCGGGATGGATATATCTAACTATTGGAGGATCGACTAATGGAGCATGACATTGGGCTTCTAGATCCACCCTCCTTATCCATATCTGGGTCTACTAGACCTAGTGAGTCTAGGCATAGCTCTAGGTCTAGGGCTCCTTCAAGGTCACAAGAGGTCCTCTTATAGGCATTAGCTTAGTGCTTAGATGCACTTTTTGTATATGAGCCTTGGTGCTCCATTGTATATAGCATTTGGATATTCATTGTACATGCAATATTTATATATATATATATATATATATATATATATACATGGATTTTAATTTTGTGTTATGCTTTTGTATGAATATTTTATATGGATGCATGTGTATATGGATGATTAATGCAAGTGATATAATGTGTATGAATGAAAATGTTCTAATGATCATTCATAGTTTAGAATTTTCTTGGCCATGTTTTAGCATTGTTGTTTAATCAGGGGCACCAAACTTGGTGGTTGGTAGGGTGAAAAGACTCATGAGGTGGCATGGATGTTGACATGGAAGAAGATGTATGTTGACATGGATTATATGGATGTTGATATGGAAGAAGATATGGATGTTGATATGGAAAACTTGATTATTTTATAGAGACTCGGACATACTAGTGATATCAAACAAACTCACTAAATACTACCTAATTTCTCTAAGACCAAATGTGTGTGCAGTGAATTCATTTACCAAATCATGAGTATGGTAATGACTTGAGGTAATCAAGAACCAATGTGTGTGCAAGTGAGTTTATTAACTCATCTTGAGTAAATTGGGTGAAACCTATTATGGATGAGACCAAGAAGCTAGCTTGTCCTTATGTGTGGTTAGATGTCTCTTTAAAAGAGATGTGTTACCATGCATGAGCGTACTCCACTACTAGTCAAGCGTCTATAGCTCTAGTGGAGACTAGCTCCATAGTCCAAGAATTTGATCTTTAGGCTTTGGGGATGACTACCTAACCGTCTGACTAGAAATGTAGTACTATCCTTACAGCTTGAGGATCTATGGTGTGTGATGAAATATTTAGAGCTTTGGGGAATTGGATTCTCAACCTAAGTGTGATGAGAATTGTACCCTATCCTTACTATTCTATCTCTTATATTTGGAAGCAAGCAAGGAGTACCATTTTCACTTTGAGGTTCAATCCAAGTATGGTGTTATCTCTCTTTGACACAAGATGTTTTTAATATGTGTTATTGTGTTTGGTTCAAGAATTTTTTGGAGTCAATTCCCATAACTCAAGATTTTCTTAGTGAAAATGTGTCTTGGTCCTAAAGAAAACTCGACATGTATTTGGAGGTTTCTTAAAACACTAGGATTGGCTGAGTGATCGAAAACACCTAGGAATTATGGATATTTGATTTTGCTAATGATAATTTGGCTTTATGGAATGGTGTAATGAAATGAATGATGCTTTAAAGGTGCCCCTGATTAAGGCAACATGATTGTATTGGACCAATTAATATTTAAACTGAATAAATGATCCCTAATATGAAATGTGAAATGTGGTGAAAATGATGGTGTAAATGCATTGATTGGAATGTGAGTTGTGAAATGAAATGTGTGTGAAATGAAATGTGTGCGAAAATGAAATGTATGCAATGCAATGTGTGAAATGCAATGTTGTTTTTGTGTAATAGCCATGTATATATACATATATATATATATATATATATAAATCACATTATGCATAGAATGCTCTCAAGTGTATAACATTAAGTGGTTCAGGTTCTTCAACTCCCTCTAGACTGGCAAGTCTATAAGTTCCTTTACCCACTTTTTGAGTAACAATGTATGGACCTAACCAATTAGCCATAAATTTATCATGAAGGTGTGGCAATGCATTGGTGTTTTGTTGATTCTCTTTAAGGATAAGATCTCCTACTTGGAATTCACGTAGATGAACTTTGGCATTATAAGCATGTTTTAGGTGGTCTTGATATACTCATAAATGCTCTAAAGCATTGACTCACCTTTCATCAAGAAGTGTGAGTTGGTCAAGACGTGCTTGTCTAGAAGTATCGTCATCTATGAATTCCTGCAATGAAATTTGTAATGAGGGGATCTCAAGCTCAAGAGGCATGATTGCTTCGGCTCCATAGACCAATGAAAATGGTGTTGCCCTAGTAGGCGTGCGGATGCTTGTTCGATAAGCCCATAATGCCAAGGGAATTTGTGTATGCCAATCTCTATGATTTTCTTTAACAAGTTTCTTGAGAATAGCAATTAAGGTCTTATTGGTAGCCTCAGCTTGTCCATTTTCTTGTGGGTAATAAGGAGTCAAGAAACTGTGTTGGATATTATATTTCTCACAAAGTGCTCGAACATCCTTGTTCTTGAAAGACTTGCCATTTTCAAAGATGATTTTTGAGGGGATACCAAAACGACAAATAATATGATGAAGTATAAACTCCACAATTCTAGGTCCTATCGTACTAGTTAGAGGAATTACCTCGACCCACTTTGTGAAGTATTTTGTGGTTGTGATGATGAATGTATGTTGTCCCAAGGAAGAAGGTGATATTTTACCAATTAAATCTAGACCCCATTGTGAAAAGGGCCAAAGGATTTGAATAGGTTGTAATTCTTGTGATGGTACATGAGTTAAATTAGCATGTTCTTGACATTGCTTACAATGTTTGATGTATGTGCAACAATATCGTTCTATTGTGGGTCAATAATAACCCATGCATAGAATACACTTTGCAATGGCCATTCCACTAAAATGACCACCACAAGTACCATCATGAGCTTCAGCTATGGCTCTTTGTGCCTCAATATATTCGAGATAATGAAGGAGGATTCCATCATAACCATGTCTATACAACATGTCCCCCAAGAGAGTAAAATGAGTTACCTTTTTCTTGAAAGTGTGTTTAGCAGTTCGTGACATATCTGATGGGAGTGTTCCAAACTTGAGAAAGGCTATAATTTGGTTTGACCAAGGCTCACATGGATCCAAATGGATAAAGCAAACATCATTTTCATCCTTAGATTCAACATGGACAATTGTAGATTTAGATATTGTTGTAATTATGAGGGGTTGTACCTCTCCTAAGGTATCCTTTGGAATCAATGATCCAAGAGAGGCCATCGCATCTACAAATCTATTAGTCAAATGTGGTAAACTATCAATTTCATACCAATCAAACTTAGAGAGAAATTTCATTGCTACTTCATGGTAAAGCTTAATGGTAGGCTCTTTGCATTGGTATTCTTTGGTTACCTATTTGACAACAAGTTGAGAATCACCAAATATCCTAATACGCTTAATGCCCATAGCTATAGTTGCTTGAAGACCTAATATTAAGGCTTCATACTCTGCATTATTGTTTGTGCATTGGAAGTCTAGATTGAATGATAAGGGGATGGGTATCCCCTAGGGTGTATGAAACATGACTCCAACACCTTGACCTTTTTTGCATTTAGAACCATCAAAGAATAGTGTGATATTGACATCTTCCTCTAGAATGATATCTTCTTCTTGTTTAGTGATAGTGAATACCGAATCATCTAGGAGCTCAATAATCAAAGGATGATCACTAGGTAGTGGAGCTTCTGCAAGCTGATCGACTATAACCTGACCTTTAATGGATTTTTGGCTAATAAACTCAAGATCAAATTTAGTGAGAAGCATTATCCATTTAGTGGTGTGAGTGTTATTGTAAGTGCGAGACATCATATAACATAGAGGATTTTATCTAGCTATGACATATGTGGTGTGACTAAGCATATAATGTCTAAGTTTCTTAGTGGCAAAGACCATTGCTAAGCATAATTTTTCCATGTAAGCATATCTAGTTTCATAGCTTACCAATGTTCGACTAATGTAATAGACAACTTGCTCTCGATTGTTTTCATTCTTTTGTGCAAGCATTGTCCCTAATGCAAAGTCCATTGCTGAAACATACAGATGAAAGGGGACCCCTAGACGAGGAGGAGCTAAGACTTGTGGAGAAGCTAGGTATTGCTTAATGTCATCAAAGGCTTTTTGACATTCATCTATCCATGAAAATGGCACCCCCTTTTTTAGCAAGTGATTGAATGGCCTGCATTTGTCAAAAAGTTGCGCAATGAAACGATGGATTGATTGAATATTTCCTTGTAAACTATGCAATTCCTTCAAATTTTGGGTGGGAGGCATCTCCATGATGGCCTTGATTTTGTTTGGGTCCACCTCAATGCCTCTTTTGGAGATAATGAACCCTAGTAGTTTTCCAGAGGTAACACCAAAGACACATTTCTTGGGGTTCAACCTTACATTATGCTCTAGAAGTTGATCAAAGACTTTTTCCAATACACCAATGTGCTCTTGTCGAGTTTTAGATTTTTCCAAGAGATCATCCACATAATATTTGATGATCTTATGCATGTAATCATGGAATATGTATGTCATGGCATGTTGATAAGTAGCACCTATATTTTTAAGGCCAAAGGGCATCACCTTGTAACAAAAAGTCCCCCAAGGTGTAGTGAATGTTGTTTTGTGTTGGTCATCAGGATTTATTCGAATTTGGTTGTATCCTGAAAAACCATCCATGAGAGAAAGCATTTCATGGCCAGCACAGGTGTCAACAAGAGTATCAATGTTTGGAAGAGGAAAATCATCCTTAGGACACGCTTTGTTAAGATCTCAAAAATCAGTGCAAACGCGTATCACCCCGTTAGGCTTACGAATGGGTACCATGTTTGAGAGCCACTCAGGATAGTCAATGGGTACAATGAAACCCACATCTAATAGCTTTTGAAGCTCTTCTTTGACCAAGAGGGCAATGGTAGGATGCATCCTTCTAAGTTTTTGTTTGACCATCTTAGCATCAGAGTGTAAGGTGAGATTGTGGACAACCAAGTTAGAGTCAAGACCAGACATGTCTTTGTAAGACCATGCAAAAATGCCCTTCTTCTTCTTGAGGAGAGTAATTAATTGCTCTTGTTCATCAGTGGATAAACTTTTACCAAGTTTGACAATTTGGGGATTGTCTACATTTGAACTAAGGTTCACATCGATAGTATCTTCAATAGACATGTGGGAACCTTCCTCAAGTTGATGGGGTGTTGGGATTATATGAATGTCATCTATGATGTCATCAAACTCTTTTGACTTATCCTCATCTATGTCTTCTTGGAAAACCTTGAGATCTTAAGGTGAAGGTGAAGGTGAAGGTGGAGGTGATGGAGGAATGTAGTTGGTTGAAGCCCTTAACAATTCCTTGGATAGGATAAACTTGGAAAAGGATGGTGGTGAGGAAATCTGGTCCATATCAATAAGACTCATGTCAATAGGAATTGGCTTTGCCAAATCGTATGGATTATAGAGTGGGGTGAATAAGTCAATAGGATTCATGTTGACTTAAAGAGAAAATGGATGGAAAAGGTGAATGGAATGGATCCTGTTTGGTAAAACCAATGCTAGAACTCTGTTAAACCTGAACAATAACAAGCAACACAAATAAATGCAATGTACATGCAAAAAATTTTTGTTTTGTTTTTTGTTTTTTATTTTTTATGTACATATATTACAAATAAAATGGCCGATGATGTGGATTAATGAGATGGAGGTGGTGGTTCACCGGTTGGGTCGGCTCGCTCTTGTGGAAGAAGCAAGTGAAATATGGGCTGATGGATGGGGAATATTCTGAGGTAAAACTCATCTTGTTCAGTGTGTGGAATGATGGGGTCTGATTCCTCTTCAGATTCATCAGAAGCTATTGACATCAGGTCAAATTCTTGATGATATCATTCATAGTCAATGTGATGGATATCTTCTCCTGAATTCAAATTTAAGCTTTGAAAAGCTTGTTCAAGAGAAGAGGTGGATGAAAGTGGATGATAACCTAAACCTGAATGGTCATGTGTTTCTCGATATGAAACATCGATAATCTCATGCATTCCCTATTCATGTCATCCTAGGCCATGTCCTTGCCAATTAACAATGTGAAAATATCAGGATGGAAAACCCGATATATGTTGTATATTGGTCGATGTTGGTGATTTGGGTTCATCTGGGGTAACTAGATTGGATGATGAATCAAGTCCCCCATATACAAAATTAATGCTATTAGGCACTGAACCCATGTTATATACCACTCCTATAGATAAGGGTGGATCACATGGGTGACCATAATCCTTAGTAGTTTGAATGTTGAGTGGTGTAACTGTGATGTCTTGGACCACATATTCACCAATACCAGGATTAGTGAGGTGGACCTCAACTTGGGATGATGTGGATGAGTTGGATGTGGATGGAACTGACTCATGGTTGGTTGATGGTATCTCACAATCCATCATTTTGACTTGTGAGACATTGGTTGATGTGGATGAAGATGGATTTGGCTGGGTGGATTGTTGAATTGGCAATGATGTGGAAAGAGTGGTGGAGGATGTTGATGATGTGGCTAATGTAGATTGAGTTTGACCACATGTGCATGTAGTCAATGGTGATGAAGATGGGGGTATGGAAGTGGATGCTTGATGTGAATTGGTGATTGGAAGCTCCTCAGGAATAGGGGCTTTAGATGATGATATGGATGGGGTGGTTGATGAAGTGGTTGATGATGTGAGGAATAGATGAGTGGAAGGAAGCATGGACTCATAGGGGTTTGAGATAAAATTGCAATACTTAAACGGTTCAACATCCATTGGTATGCAATGTACTTGTCCCTCATGTATGTATTTCAAGCATTGATGTAATATGGAGGGGACACATCTCATTTCCCTCATCCAAGGTCATCCAAGGAGTACATTATACACCATGGACCCTTCCAAGATGTGGAACATAGTATGCAATATTTTGACCCCCACTTCGATGGGCAAAACAATAGTGCCAACTATGGAGCAGAGAGCATCATTAAATGCTTTCAAGGTAAAAGAGGATTTGGTGATGTGGTCTGGTGGAAGCTTGAGATGTTGAAGGGTAGATGTGGTGATGATATTTATGGAGGAGCCGGTATCAATTAAAACTCTTTTGAAAGGCTTCCTATCAATTTGAGCCATGATATGTAATGGAGGGTCCACTGATTCTGATGATATTGGTTTGATCTCAAAATCATAGAAAGTGATGGAAGGCTCCATACATGTTTGAATATTCCCCATAAAATTGTTAAATGCATTAGCATCTTGAGATTGAAGTTCAATGGATTTTAGAATATCCATTAATGCTTCACGATGTGGAGGAGATTGTTGGATTAGCTCATATATGGATAGTTTGGTTGAAGCCATTTTTAAGCTTGTGGTTAACTGACTACTCAATGAGATGATTGGCCTAGATGGATGATTGGGAGGATGAATGGGTTGAGATGGATGGGCTAGAATATGGATTTGCTGGGAGGGATTGGTAAAAAATTGGATGGGAGATGATGATGTGGTAGGTTGAGACACACTTGCCTGTGGAGGTATGGGTGGTTGAATAGACTATTGCTGAACATTTTGTTGATTGGAGCATTGTTGTTGACCTCGGGTTACTACATGAATAGCACCCACAAAACCTTGGTACTATTGAATATGATTAACCTGATTAGGAGGGATCTTGGTATTTGACCCTCCTGTTGTTGGTTGTGCTTCCTCATGATGAGGAAGTGGTGTTTGATAAATCCCAAGATTTTGATTTTGTTGAGCTAGAGGACTGTCAAGCTTGATAGCTCCTAACTCAATAAGGTCTTGTATTCTATCTTTGAATTGATGGTAGTTATTGATATCATGCCCATTCTGTCTATGATAAGGATAAAATAAATGCTCCCTGTAGTGTTTACCACATTTAGCGGGATCATCAGGTTTGACCTCAGGCAAGGGAAGTTGATTTGTGTCATATAACCTATGGAAAATGGAGGTATAAGATTCAGCCAATGGGGTATATTGATGGGGTTGTCAAACAGATTGTCGATGTGGTCAGTTTTCCATAGTTGGCACTATGTTTTGACTTGATTGAGTAGTTGAGGGAACCGCATGATATTCAATTTGTCATGGTTGTTGTTGCATGGGTTGTTGTTGAGCCATTACTGGCTGGCTCATGACCACTTGATTTACTTGATTGGATGAATTGGTCAGATTGGCTTGATTGGATTTTTACTGGCCAAAATAACTTCCTTTATATTGGCCCTTATTTTTCCATTCTTTCTTCTTAGGCTTAAGCACTCCTTGGATTTTTATCTCCTCAATTGTGCTAGCCTAGGCAAGAGCTTCATCAAATGATCTATGTTGTTGTAATTACAATAACCAAGAGATGGGTTTTAAGCAACTCTTAGTGAACAATCGGGTCAACTCCTCCATTGGTAGGGCAAATGGCAATTTGGTGATAACGGCCCTCCAATGGTTACCAAATTCATAGACAGACTCATCATCATATTGTTTTAAATCATATATATCGGATAATGAGACTTTCTTTCTTATATTGAGGGAGAATATTTCAAGAAATTGGTCAACCAATTGCTCAAAAGTATAAATACTATGGTTGGGAAAATGGTTATACCATTCTACAACATCTCCCCCTAATGTTTGAGGGAAGGTTCTAAGCATTAGAGCATCATTGCTTTGAATTCTAAAGCAGGAATGAACAAATGAGCTCACATGCTCTTTAGGGTTCTTCATCCCTTTAAATTTATCAAACTTTGGTATTGTGAAATCTATCGGATATGGCGGTGATGGTACCAAAGGATGAATTGGTTGATTGATCAGTTGATGTAGGGTAGGCTTCTGGTTTATCATGCCATGAGTATGTTGCATCAAACTATCAATTTGTTGTTGCATAGCCTAGATTCGAGGGTCCTCCCTAGGAATGTGGAAACCCTGAATCACTTGATGATTTTGTGATGGTGAGGTGGAAAGATGTTGAGGTGTAATGAGGTGATGATGACTTGGTGGAGTGGATTGGTGTTGATGATAATGGGGTTGATGAAGGAATGATTGTGAATGAAGATATGGAGATGATGTATGAGGGCTTTGGATAGGTTGGCCGATGGGAATAGAATGGGTATGGGTTGGTGGTGGTGTTGGAATGGAAACCATAGAAGATTGTGGTACCCAAGATGGACTTTGGCTAACAAATATGGGCTGAGTGGAAATAGGTTGAGGCTTAGGGTTGATCACCTAAACTTGTTGTTGAGCATTCTATCACTTCTTAAGCAATTTGTTGAGATGTTCCCAAGTTTCATGTATTTCCATATCAGTGGTTGATGGAGTGGATGTGGATGGGATTGATGAGGTAGGTGGGGGGTAAGTTGCAATGGGAATTGCAACTTGATGGGAGACACTAGATGGCATGGACATGGGCACTTGTGAAGCAACATTAACATGTGCTTCATACAAGGGGTTACCATAGACTGAGGTGTATGAGGATGGGATGGATGTGCTTTGGGCACATGATGATTGTGGTATGGACAAATGTTGGGAAGGTGTAGCAGATACCTCAAAAAGAGGGTTATTGTACACCTGGGTAAGGCTTGAAGGTTGGGAGGAGATAAGTTCCTTCTGGAAAATAGAATCATGCCTAGGTGAGTTATGGACTGACTCTAAGACATAGTTAGTAGATCTCTAAAGAGCTTCTACTTGGGCCATGTCTATATGGGTGATGTGGTGATCAAAGGTAGGTGAGGATGACTCTATTTGTGGAATGACCATGTGAAATGATGTGGATGACACAGTGTGTGAGGGACCCACAGATAAATCTGAATGACTTACCTGTATCACACTAGGGGGATTGATCATGGAAGTGGTAGTGGAAGGTGATGATGAACACTCCATTGCTGAAGTGGTTTGATTGGTGGATATTTGATTCATTATTTTAGCTTGATTTCTTGTTAATACCATAAACTAATGAACCAAATATAAAATATGCTAGAAAGTAAAATGCGAAATGAAAAACTCACAAAATCAAATAGGCAATCCAATCCTATGTTTATACAACAAATGTGTCTTACCTTTGTTCTTTTTTTTATCTCATTTTAATGTTTTTTTTTTTTTGGTTTTGTGTGTTTTGATGAACTAATATAAATTAAAATGGGTAAAAACTATGGCTTGGATGGGCAATGAGATTCTTACTGGTGATGAAGTCCAACAAGTTTGCTCAGGGGTGTCCTAAAGTGTCTAAGGGTAGATATTGGTGGATGGAGATGAAACCCACCATCACCAGATCTCAAGCAATGGTTGGTGATGAAATCCAACACATTACTATTTAAAGTGATGTGTGTTGTGTGTGATTCCTTTTAATATTTCTAGTTTTTTATGGTGTACACACAATGTTAGGAATAACTAATTTCATGAGTCTAAATTAGAAGCCAACACCAGAAATATTAATTTCCCCAAAAGAAGTAGAGTACACCGCTTAAGACCACTCTCTAAATAGAGGAGGGTTCATCTACTCTTCCACCTTGAATCACCAAATGTGAGGGTACTTTCAATATACTAATGTTGTTCCTACTTAGACCAACAAAAGGAGAAATTCCTAACCCTAAAATGCAGACTATTTCATGCAATTAACAATTCATATGAAAATAGAATGCAAGATTTTAATTGCAACACACCAGAAAATAGTGAAATTTTAATTGGAAATATGAAATGTGTGAATGAATATGGATGCAAAAACTATTCTAATGCCTAAAATGCAGATTAAACATGCTTGTTTTAACAGATATTTAATGATGTTCTTTTTAACACAAAATCTGTAAAAACATAAAAATACGTAAAACAGAGGGGTTAGGATTTTTAGGTAGACTTACAGATAAGCCTACGTATTTTTCCTCCTCTTATAAAATGCCTCTGGGCACCTGTGAAATGCACCTAGGCATTTCCTGAATGTCCCATGAGCATCGCAGGGCATCCACGCACCTTCTGTTCAACTCCTACAATTTTTTAGAAACCTTGATTCTACGAAATTCATGCGATCTATTTTTTTGAAAACCTACAACATGAAAATAGAAAACCACAAGTTAGTGAAAAGATAATTTAAAATTTAGAACCCTTTGTGGGTCCCACCATGATCACCATTTGTGAATGCAAATCGAACAACACCAAAATATGAACTATAGAATTAAATAAGCAATGTAATACACAAAATTGCACAATGAAATAAAATTTTATTATGTTGCCCATGGATCTTCAATGTTACAATAAAATGTGCCCCAAATATGGGGTTACAAAGCTTATTATGCTTGATACAATGATTACAATACACTAGGGTTCTCCGAAACCCTAGTAAACAAATAGTGGTGGTGTCTTCACGTTCGGTCTGATCCCAACAGAGGTGAGTGGGCTTTTTGATATCCTATGCAGGACCACTCGAGCTTCAACAGCTACCAATAAATATGATTCCTAGATCTGCACATAGAAAACAACAACAAGAGTTAGCAATACCTGTGAGGGCTCCACTACGTGAGACCCTCAAAAATAAAATTACTAAAAACCCTAGTTGCAAAAATAATGTTGTAAACAGATCTAAGAATACTAAAATAAATGCAATGAATAATTTACCTTGTCTCACACTGACTTGTTGTCTTCTGATCTTCATCGTTGTTGTAAAAAATGGTGCGCAGATGCCCTAGCGACACCCGAGGGGTAGTGGGGCTACAAAACTAGGGTTGTGAATGCCCGTGGGTGCTCGGTGATGGTAGGAGGCACTCCAAAGGTGCTCGATGATGGTAGAAAGCACCCAGAGATGCTTGGTGATGATAGGAAGTACCCAAAGGTGCTCAGGGAACTTGAAGGGGCATTCTGGAGGACTAAAATAGAAGCTGCAAAAGCAGATCTGGTTCGTGCAAGGTGGACAACGGTGGATGCAAAGGCGATGACGATGGATGGAAATGATGGCAAGGAGACTTAGAATTCTTAGGGAAAATACTTAGGGACTCCAAAAGCTCCAGGGATTTAGGGGTTGAGTCATCAAAATGACTCCTCTTTATAATCTCTCCTAGGGCATGTTAGGGTTTCAATGACACAATTTGTGTGGTCAAGATTAAAACATGATGGAGGGTGGAGATTAAATCTGGGCATGTGGCATGGATTAAGGTGGATGAATGGCTGGGATTAGATCATGATGGATGGCTGGGATTAATTCATATAAATATATATAAATAAAATATATAAATTATTATTATTTAAATATATATTAAACATATATATATATATATATATAAATAATGGGTAAATGTGGTGGGAAACTATGGATGGATGACAAGTGGCTAGATTTTGGTGTCTACATATATATTTACGTATATATATGTGTAAATAAATCTGGGTCATTCATCAAAACTCCATTCGAGTGGGCCATGTGGCAATCCTTACCACTCATTAAATGCAATCCATGTCACTTACCAAGTTGCAATCTTAGTTGTTCATCATGTTTTAACCTTGGCCACTTGTTGGAGTCATCACAAACCTAACATGAATGAGGGAAAATCATAAAATATTATTCACTTTTCATGAATAAAGGTCAAAAAAAACTTGCAAAGAAAACATCATTCACACTTTTATACAAATCCTAGTTGCCATTACCATCATTGTTTGTTTGTTGTAGCATCTATGAACCAAATCCATACTCTACCAAGCATTCACCACAGTCCACAAATGCATCAGGATATTTCTCGAACGTTGATAGACATCCACTAGATTCAAGAGGTCATCCAACTAACCCTTGAATTCTATCGAGTGTTCTCTCATTCACAGTTTGAGCTCTCCAATATATAGATTGTAAATCAGGTATTTTGATAAGGCATTTGATCTTATTATTAAGCTTATATTTTTCTATATTCTATTCTATATTCTATAAGTATTTCAACTAGAATTTTTAGGTTACACTTTTTGTATTTTAGAAGGCCTAACACTATGGATGTCCTATAGGTGTTACTAACTCTTTGTTATGGCTTTTTTGTATGCAGGTACAAGTAACTGTTACAGCTGGAGTGGCCCCATAGAGGATATACGGAGCTGAATCAACCTCTTATTTGGATCAAAGAAGATCTAAAGACATCTCATTCTATTGATAAAGGGTTTTTATCCCATTTGTGTAATCATTGTATCAAAACAAGCTATATTCTATAATCCCCAGGATTCGGGGTATATCAATATTGTAATTGTGGAGGGCTACCTAAATCAATATAATAGCATTCTTTCATTAAGTATACTAGTTTTTTATCAGTTATTGCTATTTTGGTGTTGATATTTTTATGTTCATAGAAAGAATGCTATTATATTAATTCAGGGAGCCTAGATCTCCATTGTTACAACATTGATATGCCATGAATCCTAAGGGTTACAAAATATAGATTTTTTTGATACAATTATTACACAAATGGAATAAAACCCTTGATAAACAAAATGTGATGTCTTCAGATATTCTTCGCTCTAAAAAAGAGGTTGAGTGGGCTTCGTATATCCTCTTTGAGGCCACTCCAACTACAACTATAAAAGAAATCATTACTTGTACCTGCATACAAACAAGCCACAACAAAGAGTCAGTAACACCTGTGGGGCCTCCATAGTGTGAGGCCCTCTAAAATACAAAAAATGTAACCTAAAAATCCTAGTTGAAATACTTGCAAAATGTAGAGCATAAGACAGGAAAATTTTATTTGAATAATAAAATCAAATGCCTTGTCAAAATAACTTATTTGCAATATTTGCATTGGAGAGCTTGAACTATGAATTTGTGAATGCTCGATAGATTATGAAGCCTAGTTATATTTCCTCCCAAATTTTGTGGATACCCTGTAGTGTTTGAGAGATACTCTACAATGTTTGAGAGATGCCTTGAGAAATCTATGAACTATGGAGAATACTCGAAAGAGTCTAGATTTGGTTCGCAAGTGCTGCAACGGATGAACGATGATGATGGAGATAACTAGGGTTTGTGCAAAAGTGCAAATTATGTTTTCTTTGAAAATGTTTTCGATCCCTATTCACAAAAGTGAATAAAATTTTATGATTTACCTTCATTCTTGTTAGGGTTGTGACAACACCAACGAGTGACCAAGATTAAAACATGATGAGCAGTTCAGATTGCAACATGGTAATTGACATGGATTGCATTTAATGAGTGGAAAGGATTACCACATGGTCTACTAGGATGGATTTTTGATGAACGGTTCAGATTTATTTACACACACATATATACATAAATATATATGAATATAAATATAAAATATTTATATCTATATATATAAATATATAAATACATACATACATACATATATATACGTATATATATAATGAATGGCTAAGATTTGATGATGATGAATGGATTATGAATGGCTAGGATTTGGTGTCTACATTTAGTCATATTAATTTTTTTCCTTGAAGCTCTTTCATACTCTTTTAAAAAATTATTCAAAGCTCTGACCTCATTTATCCTTTCCCTTTCAAAAAGGGTTGTATCATCTATAAATTGTTTATGGGTGATGTTATCGATGCTATTACTAACCTTAAGTTGACTTATAAGCCCATATTTGTAAGCCTTATTTAAATTCCTACTCAAAACCTCTGCCATAATAATGAAAAAATAATGAGATATAGGATATCCTTGTCTAAGGCCTCTCTTGGATTTAAAATATTTTGTTATTAATCCATTTATTAAAATGGAATAAGAAACTATAGAGACACAATATTTAATCCATCTAACTCATTTATTCTTAAAACTAAACTTTTATAAAACTACAAAAATAAAATCCCATTTAACCCTATCATAGTCTTTACTCATATAAAGTTTTCAAATCATTGCTTTCTCTTTTATTGAAGCTATTGAATGTATAACTTCATGAGATATTATGATCCCATCTGGAATTCGTCTCCCTTTCACAAATCCTCCTTTCTCTTCTAAAATTATTTTTTCTAACAATGGCCTTAATCTATTCACCATAATTTTGGAGATAATATTATATGCCATATTACATAGACTTATGAGTCTAAAAGAATCAAATAATTCAACATCCTTATTTTTTGGAATTAGGGTAAGATATGTTGCATTTATTTTATAAGGAATGTATTGTTTTAACCTAGACTAATCCACTACCACCAATAAAGAATCCTCCACTATATTCGAAATATATTGGTAAAAATTTGTATATAGCCCATCTGGACCTGGGGATTTATCCTTATTAAAAGATAAAAGAGATAAATGAACTTCTAGAGTAATAGGTTCCATCAGTTTCCTATTATCTTCATTCGTTATAATTGAAGGAGCATCTTGAAGAAGTTTATCTTTAAGAACTTCGGTCTCCTCTGAACCTAGAATATTCTGATAAAAAGACTACCTCTTTTCTAATATCATGAATAATCCTTTTAAATTCAAGTTAATGAATCATTTGAATTTAATCATCCTTTCTTTCAAACCAATTTCACGTCTTTCGAAAACTTGTCTGTGTTCATTAAAATTACATTTAAAATCTATTTGATCATCTTATCTTTCATTGGTGAATAATTTGCCACATTGTTAAGAGTTATGATAAATTTCTTTTTAATTTTAAATTTGTAATAAAGTATTTCCTTCAACCTATATATTTGCTCCAATGTAATCAAGTAGAGCCTACCTTAAATAACTTTTCTTCATTACTTTCTAATCTTGTTATTGCTCAGTTATTAATAAATTTTCCTTGTTACTACCCTACTATTTTATTATAAATTCTTTTTAATCCCTTTATTACTCAATTCCTAATGACTTTTCTTTATTACTACCCTAATTTTTTTCTTATAATTTTTTAATCCCTTTCTTAATCATCTAAAAAATGATAATTAAATAAAAAACTTGCTCTCTACTATGGATTTAATATTTCATTCCTTTATTAATATTATATTATTTTTAGGTAGTGTGAGAAACCCCTATGACCAATGTTTAGGATTGAGCATTCCCATCCCATCCATGATCCCTTGTAAGGCCAAGAGCTAAACTTATCAATAAAATATTAACACACACACACACAACGGTTTGTTGTGTTGTCTCCTTGGTACTTTCATCCCTTCATTTATTTATTTATTTAGTGTGAGAAACCCCTATGAATGATGCATAGTGTCGAGCATTCCCATCCCAACCATGACCCCTCATAATACCAAGAGCTAAACTTATCAATAGATAATTAACACACAACCACACACACATGCTATGGTTTGAACATTGGACCTCCCAAAAAAGAGCTAAACATCGAACTGTTGCGTAGTCCCCCTTGAACATTTCATCCCTTTATTGTTACTCAATTATTTATATATTCAAAGAAAAAAGATAATAATAATAATAATAAACAACCCTATTAATGGCTTCTCCCTACTAACATGTTAAGGATTCCTTCATTCAAAGAAATTAAACTACTAATCATATTTATGTTAAGTTTTAAAAATATAAATTAAGTTTAATAGTAATATTTCAATAACTATGGATGGATTGACATGGTCATTCATGATTTTTTGGGAGGGTAGTAGGACAAAATGTTACTCTTGTCATCGATCTACGTATGGACTTCAATGGCATGAAAGTAGTGACAGTTGTGTACAATGCTATATGAAGATTAGGTTAGAACATTAAATAGGCAGCAACTTGCAAGTTTGTGAGGAGGGATTAAATCGATAAGAGAAACAACAATAACATTATTGTGTGAGATATTACACAATGACGCTGTATTTTTTGGAGCTCTTGGACAACTATGGTGGAAAATATTTTGGAGCAAGCAATTTTATGTCTAGATTTTTTGGAGTTCTAGAACAACAATATTGACAAAATTTTTTGAGCTCTTGGACAATAATGGTGGATTTTCTAGAGCTCTTTGACAAAAAAAGTGATGGGTTTTCTAGAGCAAGCAATTTTATGTCTAGATTTTCTAGAGCTTTTGGATAGCAACAATGATAATTTTTTGGAGCTCTTGAATAATGGTGATGAATTTTTTGGAGTTCTTGGATAGCAATAGGGGTAAATTTTCTGGAGCAAACAATTTTCTAAAGTAGACAATAAATTTTATTGGAGCAAGCAATGGAGATTAAACCCTAGTGCAAGGAAAGAGAAAAGAAAAAAAAATAAAAAATATAGAAATTCTCTAAAACAGGCAGTGGATTTTTTAAATCAGGTGACAAAGATGAAACTCTAGTGGAAAATACAACAAATCTCTAAATTAGGTGATGGATTTCAAACCCTATTGCATGGAAGGAAAAATAGCAATTTTTTGAAGCAGATGGAATACTTTCTAAATAAGGAGGAGGAGATCAAACCCTAATGTAAGAAAGCAACCAAGAAATTTTTTCTAAGGTAGGTGGCTGATTTTTTTAAGCAATTGAGGAGAGGGGCATGACACCAAGGGTAGAAGCAAGATCTATTGCTTTTAGATCTAGAGGATGCAATAACTTCATAGATCTAGCCATTCAAATAGGTGATAAACTATGCAAGTTAGGTTTTTATGGGGGGAAAACTATATAGCCTTGAAAGGGATTGTTTGGTTGTAATATACATGGAGGTCAAACATTCAAATTTAGTCATCTATTATATCAGCTTCAAAATATCTAGGTGTTGTAGTGTTTACTTTTATAGATGGAAGTAAAAGTTATTTTTGGAGTTGTTTTTGGGATATTTTTTTAATACCAAGGGTCAAGTATCCATTTAAGAAGAACAAGTTTTAAATTTCTTAAAAATTTCAAATCTTAGGCCTCATCGGACTGACGCTTATCCCTTTCCTGGTGCTTTCAACGATGTAAAATTTCTAAAATGATCATGGCTTGGTGGTTATAGGTGTTTACTGTGTGAAGATCTGTGTGGCGGATTTTGGGGCAGAAAATGTAGAATACTATGGTGGTCATTAAAAGCTAGACAACCTACCTAGATTCATGGCAGGATATCGATTCCACCATGTAAAAAAAATCTTAAAACTTCATAGTATTGTTGTTCGAGTATGCAATAATTTGTGCAAGTTAGAATTTTGTGGAAATACATATGGAGAACAACATTGGAATTTTGCAAGCCCTAAAGCACAACTTGGGGCTTTTTCATGAATGAACAATAGAAGAATAGTCTATGCTAGAAGAGGGTCTTCAATAATTTGTAAGAGAATCAAATATTTGTAAATATATTAAAATTTCTACACTTTTGCCTAACAAATAGTATGGGATGTTGCATTAAGGTGCAAATGGATGTTAAAGGTGTCTAAGATTTCAACTTTGAAAATGAAGAAGAGGTTAAGGAGATACAAAGAGGACAAGGAGAAGGATGGTTCATTACTACAAATACCATCAAACCTGTCAAATCCATCACACAACCCTTGGTTTTAGGTGCAGCTCAATAGATTGTTTGAAGGAGGTATTTGCAAAGTGTTTTTTGATGAGTTTAGTGTAAAAGAGAGCAATGGGTGAGGAGGGGACAGTTGAAAATAGATTGTGGTTGTGGCCACTAAGGATGGATTCATTATCACATGACATGTGTTTTAAACCTAAGGTTGTAAAGACATGGGCTAAGAGGATAGATTTTTAGAGTTTTTTTTTGACAAGACTACCACCATGGTGAGTGAAGTGAAGGGCAACAAATATAGTGGGAATTTCTCTATTGAGACTAGGTTTGCTAATGCAAACACTAATGGATAGTCCACTAAAATTGAGCCTATAAGGAGAATACAAGATTTTTAAAGGTAAGGAAGGTTTAAGGGTCTTTTAGAACAAGATAAAGAAGAAGAAGCAATAGACTATTTGATGTATCCTTATGAGGATGTCTTCATTTTTAATTATGAAAGGAAGTACGAAAGAAGGAAGTCTTCTCTAAAAAAGTTCAGGAATAGGATTGAGTTGGTGATGATTTTACAAGAGGACACACAATATGTTCTCTTTAGAGAAATTTTAAAATAGGCCACAACTCTCTAATCAGGGCTACAAGGAACAATACAAAAATTTAGAAGGAGAAAACCCAAAGAAGAATTCATTGGAAGCACATAAAAAGGCAACCAAGTGCATCCGAAGGAAGATTAATAGAGAAAAATTAGTCCTAGGAGAAGATATGAAAATGGGGGAAGTCATTGAACTCTTAGATAAAATGCTTATTTGGAGGTTCTATGGGCATACAATTTCTAAAAAATCCTTGGTAGACTAGATGGATAGGGAATGGATGGAAGTCTTGGGTATGTGATTATTTTTTAACTTTTGGTAATAGAGTGGTTATCATTTCAGTTTAGGACTAAGAAAGATGTGGCAAAGAATTTATTAGAGAAATAGTTTTAGGGGTCAACTTTGTAAATTCTCAAATTATGGGACCCTTTTTTTGACCCTAGGACCACTCGAATACCTACTCACCTTGTATGGGTAAAATTGCCATAGATTTTTTGTCTAGAGATATTTTTAAAGCCATAGTTAACTACATTGGTTCTTTCTTGGAGGTGGAAAAGAGATATTAGTCCTTGTGCATGAGGAAAATGGCCATGATTCTTGTTGATGTGGACTGTAGAGATGGATTGGCTAGGGAAAATATGTTGAAGTACAATAAAGGAACACGTGTACAAATCCTAGACTATATTTGTGTACCTTTTAGATGTGCATGTTGTCATAACTATGGGTATATTACAAGGGATTGTTCTCTTATTTTTTGTTTAGCATCATAAGGAAGATAGAGGGGTCTTAAGGTGAGATGCAATTTTCCCTTCAGGAACATAACTTATAGAATAATATTATTGAATCAATGCATAAGGAACACAAGCTAGAGAAATAAAAAATATATTGGTAGAGAAGGTGGAGATATAAATTTTTGTGCCAGATCAAATGATGGATTTGAAATTGCCTCAAATTGAAGTAATATCAGGTTTCTTAGAGAAAAGTTGGATGCATGCTCCTAGACTCATATACAAGCTTTAAAAGCAAAACTATTGCCAAATATCATCTCATATGGGATTACAAGTAATTCTCTTTTTATTCTCTCAACTAACCAATGGCCAGATTTACCAATCTATAAAACAAAGTCTCCCTTAGAAGAAGGTAAGGGTGGATTTGAGGAGTAAGGAGGACCCTCAAATTTATCTTCCTTGAAGGAATTAGATCCAAACCTTGGTTTAGACTTAGTTAAGTTTTTCAGTAATGCTTCATAAGTAAATCACTATGAAATTGCTTCCCCACTTCATTTTGCCTATGGTTAGAAAGGTTTTGTGTCTCCAAAAACCCATAGGTATCCCATACAATCCCTGAAAGCAAGAATAGGCGTAAGGGAAGGAGTTGGGGGAGGTCTCAATAAATATGTGGGGGATAGAAGTCTTATTGTCAAGAGGGGTAAAATATTTTTTGCTTCATTGGCTAAGAATAAAATCCTCTATGAAGTTCAACAAGGTAAGTAATCATCCTTAAAAGGGATCCTTAAAGCAGGGATGATCCAAGATACAATTAATTAATGAAAGTACTCTTTATTAATATCTGAAGTATGGGAAGTTTTGTAAAAAAATATGCTTTGTGTAGGTTGGTAGAAATTCATAATCCAAGTATTATGTTAATTCAAGGGAAAAAAGGGTTAGCTATGAAAGTGATGGAAGACTTGAGTAAATTGTTTAAAGGATGGGATTTTTTAGCCCTTGATATTATGGGGGACTCAAGAGGATTGGCCAAAAGATTGGAGGTAAATCAATTTAGGCTAATAAAATTTGCATTACTTGAATCAAGAGTAGGGACTAAATTATTTTCAATGGAGCTCAGGAAAATAGTGAAAGTGGTGAACATTTATGGCCTCTATAAAGACAAGATGCACTATTGGGATAAGCTTATGGATCAGAAGTATTTAGAAGCTAATAATTTAATTTTAGGAGGTGATTTAAACTTAACTCTTTCTAGGATTGAACTGTGGGGTATTGTTATTGTTGCTAGAGTTCGTCCATTGGCTAATTACTTCATCCTAAAGTTTGAAGGGGCTGGTAGACCTGGAACCTATAAAATATATTCCAAATTGTAAAAATATGATGACATGAGTTGATAGAATTTCTAAGAGACTAAATAGATTCTTAGTAGTAGAGATTTTGGTAAATAACACTTACATATTGAAGTCTTGGGTTGAATTCAATGGAGACTTCGATCACTCCCCATTATGCTTCTTATAACAAAAGAGGAGAAAAATCCAACTTGTCCTTTTAAATTCAATTTTGAGTGGATAAAAGATGATAGCTTTGTAACTCTAGTCAAATCAAATGGGTGTAGTTTGATCCTAGTCTAAGAGAATTTACTAGTATTCAATTTGCAGCAAATCTAAAAGAGGTTAAGGCAACAATGGTTCAGTGGGCCTATAAAAAGAAATTAATGGATGAGCAAACTGAGGGAGATTGAGGAGGAGCTTGTAGTATTTTTAACAAAAGACTTCAAAGAGAATTGGATGAGGAAATAAGACTTAAGTATAAAAGTTTAGAACAAGAGAAGAGAATATTGTTGGTAGAGAGAGAAGCACAATGGAGGCTCAAAAGTAGAGCACTCTGGATTGCAAGTGGGGATGAGAACACTAAATTTTTTCATAGCTTCACAAATCACATAAAACAACAAAATACAATTTGGGAGCTACAAGGACAAGATGGAAGTAAAATATCCTCCTTTAAAGGAATAGTAGACATGAGAGTAAGACATTCTGGCCAACTATACAAGGATCTTGATCAAGTTAATATAGCTAAAACAGTCAAAATAGTTTCTCTTTATTTATAGATGAGGAAGGTGGTAAGTTGATTAAGTCTCAAATGAGGAGATCAAAGTTTTTTTAACCTCCTAGAAATATAAGAGTCTAGGACCTGACGGGTGGATTGTGGAATTCTTTTTTAGGCTCTGTAACCTCTTGGAGTCTAACTACTCAAGTTTGTGGAGGAGTCTAGGCAAATAGGAAGGGTAAATGCAGTATTCAACTCTATCTTCATTGCTTTTATTTTAAAAAATGACAATCCTTCCTTTGATGATTTCAGGCCCATTTTTTGTGTAACTATGTGTACAAAATCATAGCAAAATTAATTGCATCAAGAATTAAAAGGTTCCTCTCTGCTTCTATATCTATTGAGAAATTCAGTTTCCTACATGGTAGAAATATTCATGAAGAAATTGGTGTTGCTTAGTAAAGTATTCATATCATAAAATCAAAGAAACTACCAAAGATGGTGATGAAGTTGTATCTCTCCAAGGCTTTTGATAGAGTAAACTAGCTATATTTAAGAATGATATTATATTGGGTTCTATGTGTAGATAGTGAACTAGATTATGGGATGTCTTTGTTCTGTTTCTTTTGTAGTTTTGGTTAATGGATTAGCCCCTCAATTCTTCAAAGCTTCTCAGGAGATAAGATAAGGTGGACCCTTGTCACCATTGTTATTTTTTTGGTAGTTGAGATATTAAGTAGGTGTATTTTAGAATTCAATAGGGAATGAGCTATAAAGGGAATTAGAATAGGTAAAACAATGGAAGTCACCCATATACTTTTTGTATATCTCTTTTTTACAGATGGAACAGTATGAGCTGCAGAGAAATTAAAACAATATTTAAATATTTTTTGTTTGGCAGTAGGTATGCATATTAATGCACAAAATTCAAGCATCTCTTTTAACCTTGTGGATCAGGATCAAACCATATTAATAGGTCAACTTTTCTTCTTTAACAAAATTGATATTTAAGAAGGGTTTAAATATCTAGGGTTATTTTTAAATCTAATGGCTATACTAAAAAATATTAGATTTGGTTGATAAATAAGGTGGAAGTATTAATTAATATTTGGTGTAACAAATAGCTCTCTTTGGGGGGAGATTGACTTTGGTCAAGTTTATGTTGGAGGCAATACCAGTATATTAGTAATATTTTGCTCATATACTAAAATGAGTTTTGGATAAAATTAGATAGTTAAGCTATAAGTTTTTATGGATAGGTAAAAAGAAGGTATTCCCTTAGTTAAATAGAAATCCTTAGCCAAGCCCAATGAAAATGAAGGATGGTGACTTTGGAACATTTTCCTATTTAGCAAGGCTCTAGCAACGAAGTGTTTTTGGAAGATAATATCAAAGGAAGGCTTATGAGAAAATATTATACATGAAAAGTATTTAGAGCCACTCATAGTTGAGGAGTGGATAAGGGCTCCAATGAAACAAACCCATAATGTTTCAATCTATTGGAAGGTAATGATTTAGGCCTTTTATATTGTAGATGATTGGCTTGCTTGGAAAATAGAAGATGGTTCAAGGATAATACTAGGCTTAGACCCTTGGATTGGTTGTGGTGATATGCACACATTGCCAAATAATGTAATTCATACCCTAAGAGCTCAAGGGATTAGAACTCTCACCCAAGAAACTAACCCAAAATATTCTACAAACTGGGAGTCAAATATGGAATGAAGCAACAATGTTAGGGCTTTAAGGAAAAGAGGCACACTAGTGGGAAGAATATATGGGGAGACATAAAACTAGATATATCAAGTTGCAAGAGGAAACTGATAAATTGGTTTGGACAAAGAATGGAGTGATAGCGAATTACACTCTAAATTTGGGATATAAGACTCTTTTGGAAGATGGTTCTAATGGGGGCACATCGATAACCGAGATGACCTATAGCTTGCACAAATTCAGAATTATTTGAGTGGTTTAACCATAAAAATTTTTGAATATAATTAATTTTTAAGGTTGATACCATCATCTTCAAGCTGGTATGTACTCAGCAGATTTAATTCAGACTACTATCTTTGACTATATTAAGCATGCCCCAAGGTTTGAACCTAATTCTTCTCTTAATAAATAGCCAAAATTTTACTAATCTACCTCACCTTTAAAAACCAAATAAAATTTTATCGTATATTATAATTTGTTAATCGAATTTGGACACTGACAAGGTAGTACTAACTCTTGCGTATCATTTCAGTAATGGCAGGTTGTGGCCAAAATTTGTTTACTTTGGTGGTATTGAAGCCAAATTTTTTTGGTCCAAACATTTTAAGATCTTCGATTTTCTATGCTTGAAGTTACTTGTTTAGTTGTAAACGCCTAAGTTGACGCATGCGATGACATAATACTTCTGCTTGTTATAGCCAATAGTTTCAGGCAGTACTAAGTGTTACGTATCATTTTAGAAGGTAATATTCAATATAGGTTTTGAGGGTAGGTGGATTGGTAAGTGTTTGATCAGAAATTTACTAAGAAGATACTCAGGTTCAAACTTTGTGGGCAGCATATTTGTAAAGGTAGTAATTTGATTTAAATCCTCTAAATGTGCATCGAATATGATGGTACAAATCCAATTTAAACGAAGCATAATAGGTTTGGTGGAAGCAGCCACTATGGTTTAAACCCTGCACTTGCTAATTACTAAAAACAGTGTGGTTACTAAAAACAAGTGTGATTGTAACCAACTCTCCTATATAACCAAAAAAAATTATGGCTATTAGTTTTGAGGCATTGATGTCAAATTTTTTGAGGTCACACATTATAAGACCTCCCATTCTCTGCTTTACATCTGCTATTCCTAAATTATATATATATTATATTAAATAATATTATGTTGATCAATCAAGTAAACTTGATAGAAAATAATTTTGTAACATGTTAATTTTTTAAGTTTATAGGAATAAAAATTTGTTTTATTATAATTTTTTAAATTTATTTATAATATATTTATTAGAAGATATATTTTTTAAATTATTAAATTAACTATTTAATTTATAGAATAATAATAAACAATTAAAATTTGGTATAAATGATAAGAAAGAAAGAATTTTAACTAAATTTTGGTCAATCAAATTTTGATATTATTAAAGCAATTTTAAACTCATCAAAATCATCAAATATTATAAGAAAAAGGTCAAGCTAAAATGGATCATAAATAAGTTTGATTATTTCACATTAAAAGTGTTGTCTCAAAAGCATTTACATTGTAGAATTTATGATATACAAACCAATATTATTGTTCAAATTTTCAAACTTCATTGTTTGACACCAAGATAATTGCTTACATGACATGATGCTGCCACTGCACTAAAATATTGAACTTACGATGAGGGTGCATCCCATAAAGATCAAAGTTTGGGAAACAAGGTTGGTGGTGTGCATGCCAATAGTTTAATTCCCCAAGCTAAGAGGTCCAACTACTATGTACAATTGACATAGTCGAAACTCGTGAAGAGTAAATGCTGAAAATGAGAATCAAACCCTATTTCATTGGAAGCGTCATTCTATTGACATGACACGATGCTACCACTACACCAAAAGCTCAAACTTGTGGTGAGGGTACATCCCATGAAGGTCAAATTCTAGTTGAGAGTCCCACATGCCAACAATAACCAACTAGTTTTTTGAGAGCATCTGTTTTTACATTAGTACCAAAATAAATGATAACCTTGTAGCAATTTTATTACCAACATTTTTTTCAAAATAAAAATAAAGTGATATTGGCTACCTGCCAACCCAATACTTTGTAATCCTCTTCATTTTCTAATAGACAAAATCAAATTCAACTCAACATCTCAATTGGAAACTCTATCACATCCCATCCCCAACATGCCAAATTGGAGGCTTGCTTTTACTTTTTGCTTTTCAACTCATAAATTAGTTCTTCTTCAACAATTTTTTTTTCAAAGTTCAAATATGTAACTCTTATCTCCTCTTCATCCTCAAAATTCTATAAATTAACCTCCCAGAACACTAAAAAAATAGGTTTCATGATAGTGAAGCATCGTTAATTTTTTTTTGAATTTAAATACAATGTTTTCCCCTAGAAGCATTGTAATATTGTCTTCACGAGTAGTTTTATCAACTTATAATTATCAAGGAAACTTTGTTTTCATAAGTTTTTTAGCATATGCATATCTATATTTCTTTATAATAGTTTATGTCATCACTGGATTTTTTAGGATTACTTTATTTTCTTAGTTTTTCATTGGGATTTTCAATGGGTTTACACATATTTTTATAAGAGGTCCTAGTCCCCTCATACTGAGTGGGGATTGCAATGTTTGTTATTGCATGGTAGTATAACTTATTTAATATCACCATTAACCTTTATTTATCATTTTTTGAGTAGTGTTTATTATAGGATCTAACCTCAAAATCCAATATTGTAGGTGAAGCATCAAACCACAACTTTTCTACCTATGCTAATGCTAGGGTCATGATGTGAACAAAAAGGTTGCAATATCTGAAACAATTATTTAAAAAAATGCTAGCAAAACATATGTTGTTCTCTCATTCCAAGGTATATTCAAACATTTATCTAAACAAGAGCTCTAACCAAGGTAGAAAGGTAAATTGTAGTAAAAAATCTTGTTAAATCAAATCCTTTTATTTATGTTTACATTGCATAAGGTTAAAAAACATATAACTTGGAACTTGTTTGTGCGCATTTCCTTTCCATTTTCTTATAAATGAAAAATAAATTATTTTATTTTTATCAACTATTAAGAACCTCTCTTCTCATTAATAATAATAATCATTCATAAATATGCATAAATATAGAAACATGCATCCACAAATAAATTCCACAAAATAAAATAGAGATTGATGATACACTTGAGGTAGGGCAAAACCATACAATCATCCTTATTTGAAGGAAGCCACTCCACAAGATCTCCAACTCCATGAACCAAGACTTATACAAGAATACTTGATATGACTTCTATTCCCACCCTTGCCTTTAAATAATGCCCACAAGCATATTTCCTAAAAACATTCCTTGAAAGTTACCCATATGATTCTATGACATTATTCTCCTACCTATTTCTAATTTGACATGTGGCCTTCCTTACTAATGACTAATGGTTATATATTCCTTGATGATTACATATATGATTCTATGATATTATTTGTCTACCTATTTCTAATTTTACACGTGGCCTTCCTTAATAGTTCATTATGGCTAATACCAATATACAATACAATGTTATATTATTAAGTACCTATATTTTTTTTAGGTGGTAACAATTATATTAGATGGGTTTTAACTAGTCCCCAAAACTAGGAACGTTAATGTAGAAAGAAAATATGAAGAGAAAGCACAACTAGAGTGCCTAAACCTGGGAAACTCCATAAAATAGAATAGAAACAAGTAATACCCACGTAGGGGTTGCTAAAAAGAAAATACTAGAGATAAGAAGAGAATTATATTATTAAGTACATATCTTGGGTACCTAACGACAATGCAATATTATATTATTAAGCACCTATATTTGGTACCTAACATCCCATCCCCCTTAAAAAATATTTCATCCTTGAAACATTAGAAGAGACTAAATAATATGATCTTTTAAGCCATGTTGAGTATTGGTACCAATATCGATCATCCATCCATCCTAATGAAACTATGATTAGTGGTGGTATTTATTGATATCAATGCAATGTGTTGGAAGCATAAATTTCAATTTTTTTCATCCATACCTACTTGCATTTATGACTTGTAGCATATCCAAATTTTAGGCTCCTTTGGTTTCTTGTATGTCCCTCATAGCTCCTTTATTGCTCTATGTCTTGTCTCCATGATTATTGCCTCTCATGGTGGTGTGGATGGTGATATATTCCAACCTTAGCCTATTGTTCTACTTGGTTTCACTCTTCTTTATTACTTCCCTCATTTGGTTTGTCCCTTGCTTTTACTTCCACTTGGTTTTATTTTTCTTTCTTGCTTCCCTCATTTGGTTTTTCCCTTGCTTTTACTTTCATGATTGTTGCTATTGCCTCCTTCTGAGATTCTATTTTAGGTTCTTTTGTTTGTTCTTCACTTTGTTCCCCTATAATAGCTATATGTTTTTCTTACACTGAGAAATTTCTTGTAATGTTATCTTCTTCTTCTTGTACCATAACTTCATGAACTTATTTTGCACATTAATGTTAATAGTACCCAAAGAATGCAACCAAGGATAACCAAGAACAATATATACATCATTCATCTCAATAACATAAAAATATCAATGTAAAACATATTTATCAATGGTGATCTTCAAATCTTCAAAAATTTGAACATCCTCATCCTCAAGCTTTATGTTTTTAATTCTTATCATCAAAACTTGCAATTTTTTAGCCAAGTCCCTATTGATAAAGTTATAATTGTTGCTAAGGTTTATGAAGATAATATTTTTTTCTTTTCAATGCAACTACGAACTTGCAAAATATTTTTTTTATATTCCAACATTTTTTTCTTACCACTGTTTTTTCTATCTAGTACCAAAGGTGTGCTTTATTTTACCTATATATTATTATTTTTCCTATGATTCCCTAATATTCTCACAATGACACTGAGAGGGGGGGGTGAATCATTGTAACTATTTAAAAACTTGATTCTGCAACTCTTAAAACTTAAAAATGCAAGCTTAAAAATAGATAAAGCAAGTATAACACATGAGCATCACACAACACAAGATTTAACGAGGTTCACCGATGTGGCTACTCCTCAAATAATGACTGTTTGGACTACAATCCAAATCCAGTCTTTGCAAGGATTCAATATTTACAAATAGTTTACCAGCACCCATTGGAAGGAGCACCAACCCCTGATTTTTTTGCTGCAATAGATAGGAGCACCAACACATTTTACCAAGCACCAACTTGGATTTCAATTTTTTAACAAAAATATTGACATAAAAATGCCTTCTCTTTTGCAAGACCCTCACTGGTCTATAGCTCATATAAATTAATCTCACAGAAGCATAAAGAGAATTGTTAGAATCTCAATATCTTCTTTCACAATCTAAACCTCTCTTCTGATATTTCAATAAAAATTGCATTCAGGTTTTTGTTCTTTCGCTGTACTTCGAGCAGCACTCTTACTCAACCTTATCTTTTGTTTTTCATGAATAACCACGGTTGTAGTAACCTATTTACTGTGCTTGTTCGAGTCTTTTTTTATTTTGATTTTCTCGAACGGCTCAAATTTTCCCTCCAATATTCCATGCAATCTTGGTTATGATCAATCTATCAAACCCTCTCTAACGCGTTCTACCTTTTAGCTGCTTTCTTTCTGTCTAATTCTGACATTCTTCTCTGGACATTCTGACAGCCTTTTTTTGACAGACCTTTTTGCGTGTTTCGATGCTCTCTGATTCTTATCTTCTAGACTCTGTGTAACTGCCCTCTTAACACTTTTTCACTCTCTTATGGCACTCTTTTCTATTCTACGTCGATCTTTCTTTTTGGCCTGCTACTGCCTTTTTTGACACACACAACCTGTTAATGAATCTCTCTGAAATCGACTCTCGGTATGACCACCCCTGCAACAGCTGTTCTGCATTCAATGCTTTGTTTCGTAGCTTCCCTTTGTAACTGCCACCTTTTCCAGCCATGCTGCATCACGGCCCTGCAACAGCCGTTCTTTTCTTAAATGCGCAGTTTTGACACCTATCACTTTGCATGCTTCTTTGTCATTTTTCCCGCCAAACTGTTACCTGTCGTGATATCATGAAATTTCTTCCAATTTGACTTTATCTGGACTGTTGATCGTGAAAACCTGACTTGTCACGATATCGCGATGTTTTTCGCCTCCTAGACCTTCTCTCTGCATGCAACCGCAAAAACATTACATGTCACGAAATCATGACACATTTGCTACCTTCAGCACTATTCTTCGCTTGCACCCGTGAAAATGATACATGTCATGAAATCGTGACGTTCTCTACTTTCGTACAACCTTCCTTCACCAGCATCCACGAAAATGATACATGTCACAAAATCGTGACATTCTCTGCTTCCGTACAACCTTCCTTTGCCAGCATTCATGAAAATGATACATGTCGTGAAATCGTGACACTTTCAGCTTTTGCTAATGTCATCCTTAAATTTGTCACGAAATCACGACGCTTTCGGCTTCCAGCGGATTTTCTTTCACCCTGTCATGAAATCACGACACTTTCAGTTTTGCTGATGTCATCCTCAGCTTTGTCGCAAAATCGTGATGCTTCCGGCCTCCGTACAATTCTTGCTTCATGCGATAGCGAAATCCTAACATGTCGCGAAATCGTGACATTCTCTGCTTTCGTACAACTCTCACTTCATGCAGCCGTGAAAACCTGACTTGTAGCGAAATCGCTACACCTTTTTGACTTAGCATTTTTCTTTGCTGTGGCCTCCGAAAATCTAGCATGTAGCGAAATCGCTACAACTTTGTTGCCTTGGTGCTTCCTCTTACTTCGACTTGCTAAGCTTAGACTTGTAGCGAAATCGCTACCCCATTGTGTTCTATGTTTTGAACATGCAACGAAATCGCTACACCTATGCCCCTTGCATTTCGAACTTGTAGCGAAGTCACTACACTTTTGTGCCTTGTGTTTTGAACTTGTAGCAAAATCGCTACACCTATGCCCCTTGCATTTCAAACTTGTAGCAAAATTGCTACCCCTTTGTGCCATGCATTTCGAACTTGTAGCGAAATCACTACCCCTTTGTGCCATGCATTTCGAACTTGTAGCGAAATCACTACACCTTTGCGCCTTGCATTTTGAACTTGTGGCGAAATCACTACACCTTTGCTCTTTGGCATCTGAACTCTGCTTCAGCTCATGAAATTCTAACATGTAGCAAAATCACTATAGCTTTTTGACTTAGCTCTTCTTTTCTGCTTCAGCAAGTGAAACTGCAACATGTAGAGAAATCGCTACAGTTCCTCGACTTTGCTGCTTTGCCTCCAACATGTCGTGAAATCGTGATAGTTTTCATTCTAGGTGCTGCTTCTTCAAACTTGTCGCGAAATCACGACATTTTTCGTCCTTGGCACCTTTACTCCAAACTTGTCATGAAATCGTGACAGTTTTTCAACTTTGCTTCTTTCCTTCCAGCATGTCGCGAAATCGTGACAATTTTTCATGAACTTTCTCTCTCCTTCGATATGTCACGAAATCGTGACATTTTCGGCTGCATTTTCTCTCTCCTCCGTTTTGTCGTGAAATCACGACATTTTAGGCTGCATTTTCTCTCTCCTCCATTTTGTTGCAAAATCGCGATAGAAAACATGTGATATCGCGACAATTTTCTTACTTGTCTTTTTCTGCAAGATTCTGAATCTGGGTCACTTCTGTTTTCCTTGAAAATCACTGTACTTGATCTGAATGACCTCTGAAATACATCAAATGCATCAATATGTCTGTGTTGACAACAATGACAATACTTTTGCAATGCTTTTGCTGCACCTTGCTCAACAATCTCCCCCTTTGGAATTGTTGGCAACACACTGCAACCTTGCTCAATTTCTTCTCCCCCTTTGCCAATAATACCAAAGGGCTGCTGTAGACTCCCCCTGAGTCTATGCACAACATTCTCAGGCATAAATAATTTTAATGCTCCCCCGAGAATGTGTTCCCCATAGCTAGTCAGTGCTTGGGTAGTGTGACTACTCCCAACTTACTCCTAAGGTATTCAAAAACTTCCTTGGGCAAAGGTTTGGTGAATATGTCTGCTACTTGCTCTGTAGTTGGAACAAACTCCAATTTGACCTCTCCTTCTACAACTTTATCCTTCAAGAAGTGATACCGGATTGCAATATGTTTGGTGCGGAAATGCATTATCGGATTCTTTGAAATGTTGATTGCACTAGTGTTATCACATTTGACTGAAATGGGCTCATTGAAGTGAATACCAAGATCTTTCAATATTTGTCTCATCCATAATATTTGTGTACAGCATGTTGTTGCTGCAATGTATTCTGCCTCTGCAATGGATAGAGAAACTGATTCTTGTTTCTTGTTGTGCCATGCTACCAATTTATCTCCAAGATAAAATGCTCCTCCACTTGTACTTTTTCTTTCATCAATACATCCTGCCCAATCTGCATTAGAATATGCAAAAAGAGTGAAGTCTTTTACTTTTGGATACCATAGCCCATACTCCATAGTACCCTTGAGGTATCTAAAAATCCTTTTCACAGCTGTCACATGAGTCTTTTTTGGACTAGCCTGAAATCTTGCAACCATGCAAACAGCTTGTAAGATATCCGGTCCGGTGGCTATCAAATACAATGAGGCTCCCAATCATTGATCCGTACATTGTTTGATCAACATCTGGAGATTTATCATCCTTGCTCAACTTGCGCCTGTTGTCATGGGGGTGCTGACAGGCTTACTATCCTCCATAGTGAACTTTTTTAGCATTTCTTTCACATATTTAATTTGAGAAATAAAAATCCCTTTTTTAGTTTGATTAACTTGCAATCCAAGGAAATATGAAAGTTCACCAATCATAGACATTTCAAATTATTTCTGCATTTTGTTTGCTATGTCTTTGCATGATTCATCATTGCTGCTCCCAAATATTATATCATCTACATAAACAACAAGGACAATGAAATTGCCATTTTCAGTTTTGATATATAAATTGCTATCAACCATACCTTTCTTGAATCCTTGCTTAGTGAGATAGCTGTCAAATCTTTCATACCAAGCTCTAGGTGCTTGTTTCAAGCCATACAATGCTTTCTTCAGCTTGCAAACAAAGTTAGGATTGTCACAGAGTTGAAAACCATCAGGTTGTTCAATATATACTTCTTCTTCAAGATTTCCATTCAAAAATGTTGATTTTACATCCATCTGATAAACTTTGAAATTTATATGAACTGTTAAAGCCAAAAATAGTCTTATTGCTTCAAGTCTGGCCACTGGTGCAAAAGTCTCTTCAAAATCAATCCCCTCAACTTGAGCATATCCTTTGCAGACCAATCTTGCTTTATTCCTTACAACTTTTCCGTATTCATTCAATTTGTTTCGAAATATCCATTTAGTACCAATTATGTTTTTATTTTTAGGCCTTGGTACTAATTCCCAGGTTTTTTTTTTCTCAATTTGATCTAGTTCTTCATTTACTGCCTCCATCCAGCTTTCATCCGTGCTTGCTTCAATAATATTTTTGGGCTCAATGTTGGATAGCAGAGAATAGTTATTTAATACTCTTCTTCTTGTCTGAATGTCAACTGTAGGGTCCCCAATAATCTGCTCTTTGGGATGATTTTTTTGCCAGCTACCTATTTTTGATTTTTTGTTTTCATCTCTTTTTAAATCCTCTAAATCTGATTTTTGTCTCTCTTCCTTTTCTTGATCTTCATCTTCTTCAATAAATTCTTCATAAGTCGGGTAGTTTTCATTATTGCTGATTTCTTGTTTCCTACCTTCATCAACATTAACATCCGCACTCTCCACAATTTTATTTAGTCTTTTGTTGTAGCATGTGTAAGCTTTGCTTTTTGTTGAGTAACCAAGAAAAATACCTTCATCAGCTCTATCTTCAAACTTGCCAAGATTGCTTTCAGTTCTTTTAATGTAACACTTGTTGCCGAACACTTTGAAGTATTTTGCTGTAGCCTTTTTGCCAAACCATAGTTCATAAGGTGTTTTGCTTTCATGCAGCCTCAACATACACCTATTCTGAATGTAGACTGCAATATGAACTGCCTCTTTCCAAAATCTGTCAGCAATTTTGCTCTCTGTTAACATGGTCCTTGCCATTTCCTGCACAGTTCTGTTCTTTCTTTCAACTACTCCATTCTGCTATGGTGTTCTAGTTGTCAAAAAATGTCTTCTAATCCCATGTTTTTCACAATATTCTGCAAACTCATCTGAGATAAACTCTCCACCTCTATCTGATCTCAAACATTTAATTCTTTTTCCAGATTGATTCTCAAAAATATTTTTGAAAGTTTTAAACATCTCAAAGGCTTCTGATTTAAGTTTCAGAAAGAGTACCCATGTCATTCTAGAAAATTCATCTATACACAGCATAAAATATTTGTAGCCATTTATGCTTTTCGTTCTCATGGGTCCACATAAATCTGTGTGAATTAGTTCTAACGACTTGCTTGTAAAATACTCTTTTGCTTTGAAAGTGGATCTGGTTTGCTTCCCCTTTTGGCATGACTCACAAATGTTGTTTGAAGGTTTACCAATAGTGGGTATGTCTCTTACTGCTCCTTTTGAGCTGATCTTTACCAGATTATCAAAGCTTATGTGACCGAGTCTCTTGTGCCACGACCAATTTTCTTCTTCTCGTCCAACCAAGCAAGCTCCTTCTGAAGTCTCCGAGAGAGTATACAAATTTCCAAAAGTTCTTAGTCTAGTTGCTATTAACTTTTCATTTTTTGTCTTTCTTACTTCACAGCCCTCTTTCTTGAAAATTACTTCATGACCTCTGTCACAAATTTGACTTACACTCAGTAAGTTATGCTTCAGACCTACCACAAAAAGAACTTCCTTAGAGTTGATTTTTCTGTCACTTAACTTAATTGATCCTTTACCCACTATCTTTGCTCCATAATTGTTTCCGAATTTTACAGAACCACCTTCGTATGTCTGTAGCTTATCAAACTTTTGTTTGTCTCCTGTCATATGACTGGAGCATCCACTGTCCAGAATCCAAGGTGCAGATTTATTCTGGGCTTTGAGAGTTGTTTGAATGATTAGAGATTCCTTGTATTTCTTCGGTTGTTCCTTTTCTTTCCACTAAGATTTAACAGAAGATCTGGTCACTTGTTTTACCTTATCCTTTTCATTGGCTTGTGACAGTTTTTCAGGAAATTTTTTGTTTTGTTTTAATCCAGTTGATTGATACTTTCTTCCCTGATAATTATTTCCTGCAAAAGAGCTACGATAGTTTCTTGCAATATGTCATAAGTTATGACAGTTATAACATTCTACAACATAATCTATCAAAGGTGAAAAAATATTTCTACTAGCAAAATTTCTTTGTTCTACATTATATCTACAACTTGAAATTTTATGACCATATGCATTGCATTTAAAACAATAACCAAAAAAGGAACGAGTGTACCTGTGAAATGGTTGTTGCCATGTGGAAGTAGGAGCCATGGGTCTTCTTCTTCTTTGATATGTGACTTTGGTGAATCCATCATTTGCAGCACTCCTTTCAAGCTTGGCCTTATTGTTTTATTTTGCATGAAACGGTTTTTATTGATCAACTCTGATCTTGTCTTTATTCTTTATTGGTTCTATAGTTACAACATTTGAGTCCTTTGATGATTCTCCTTCATCAAAGCCCAAACCAAATTTGATGCCTGTAGGCCTTTGATTATTTAACATTTTATTCATCTTTGCAGAATTGTCTTCAAATTTATGGTGACAGCTCAATTTCTGATTCGTCTCTTCTAGCTGCATCCTTAGTCTAACTACGTCTTCTTCTAGATTATTACACTCATCTATTTTCATGGTTAGCTGTGCTTCAAAATCTTCAGAATTTTTCTTATGTTCTTCAGTTTGTACTTTTAAACTGATTATTAATTTGCTGGCATCCTCAAATTTTCTTGAAATCTTTTTATTTCTTTTCCTTTCTGCACTTAACTCTTCAAGTGCAGCAACCAACTCACCTTCAATATCTACCTCAGCCTCATCCTCTAATTTTTCTTCACACTCCTGGGTTTCCTCTGTTATTTTTTCTTCAAAAGCCATGAACAAAGCTTCACCAGTTTCTTCTTCTGAGTCCTCTTATTGCATTAATGATTCCATTTACTCTCAGCATGTAGGATTCTATGTTCTCATCATCAGTCATCTTTAATGCTTTGAACTGGGCACGATGTGTTTGCAACTTAGCTTCCTTGATCTTGCTATCTCCTTCATGAATGCTTTGCAGTTTGTCCCATATGTCTTTTGTAGATTTGCAGTTCATGATGCGTATCAACTCACTGTCTACTAATCCACACATAATAGCATTCTTGGCTTTCGAGTTGTTCTCAAACTTTTTCTTCTCAGCCACATCCGTTGGAGGAATAGAGGGTATAGTGTATCCATTTTCAACAGATTCCCAAATGTCATATCCCAATGCACATAGATATGTCTGCATCCTGAGTCTCCAAAAAGAGTAGTTTGTTCCATCAAACAAAGGAGCTTTGTTGGAAGAAAATCCTTCACCGTCGGCCATTGTGTATCTTCCAAGATCACCTTAGCTGATTAAGCTTATTCAGGTACCTTGCTCTGATACCAATTGATATTCTCACAATGACACTGAGAGGGGGGGGTGAATCAGTGTAACTATTTAAAAACTTGAATTTGCATCTCTTAAAACTTAAAAATTAAAGCTTAAAAATAGATAAAGCAAGTATAACACATGAGCATCACACAACACAAGATTTAACGAGGTTCACCGATGTGTCTACTCCTCAAATAATGACTGTTTGGACTACAATCCAAATCCAGTCTTTGCAAGGATTCAATCTTTACAAATAGTTTACCAGCACCCACTGGAAGGAGCACCAACCCCTGATTTTTTTGCTGCAATAGATAGGAGCACCAACTCCTTTTACCAAGAACCAACTTGGATTTCAATTTTTTAACAAAAATATTGACATAAAAATGCCTTCTCTTTTGCAAGACCCTCACTGGTCTATAGCTCATATAAATTAATCTCACAGAAGCATAAAGAGAATTGTTAGAATCTCAATATCTTCTTTCACAGTCTAAACCTCTCTTCTGATCTTTCAATAAAAATTGCATTCAGGTTTTTTTTCTTTCGTTGTACTTCGAGAAACACTCTTACTCAACCTTATCTTTTGTTTTTCATGAATAACCACGGTTGCAGTAACCTATTTACTGTGCTTGTTCGAGTCTTTTTTTATTTTGATTTTCTCGAACGGCTCAATTTTAAACGGCTCAAATTTTCCCTCCAATATTCCATGCAATCTTGGTTATGATCAATCTGTCAAACCCTCTCTGACGCGTTCTGCCTTTTAGCTGCTTTCTTTCTATCTAATTCTGACATTCTTTTCTGCACATTCTGACAGCCTTTTTTTGATAGCCTTTTTGCGCATTTCGATGCTCTCTGATTCTTATCTTCTAAACTCTGTGTAACTGCCCTTTTAGCACTTTTTCACTTTCTTATGGCACTCTTTTCTATTCTGCATTAATCTTTCTTTTCGGCTTGCTACTGCCTTTTCTGACACACGCAACCTGTTAATGAATCTCTCTGAAATTGACTCTCGGTATGACCACCCCTACAACAGCTGTTCTGCATTCAATGCTTTGTTCCGTAGCTTCCCTTTGTAACTGCCACCTTTTCCAGCCATGCTGCATCACGGCCCTGCAACAGCCGTTCTTTTCTTAAATGTGCAATTTTGACACCTATCACTTTGCATGCTTCTTTGGCCTTTTTCCCGCCAAACTGTTACCTGTCGCGATATCGTGACATTTCTTCCAATTTGACTTTATCTGGACTGTTGACCATGAAAACTTGACTTGTCATGATATCGCGATGTTTTTTGCCTCCTAGACCTTCTCTCTGCATGCAACCACGAAAAAATTACATGTCGTGAAATCGTGACACATTTGCTACCTTCAGTACTATTCTTCGCTTGCACCCACGAAAATGATACATGTCATGAAATCACGATGTTCTCTGCTTCCGTACAACCTTCCTTCGTCAGCATCCACAAAAATGATACATGTCACGAAATCGCGACGTTCTTTACTTCCATACAACCTTCCTTCGCCAGCATCCGCAAAAATGATACATGTCATGAAATCTTGACACTTTCAGCTTTTGCTGACGTCATCCTCAAAGTTGTCGCGAAATCATGATGCATCCGGCTTCCAGCGGCTTTTCTTTCACCCTGTCGTGAAATCGTGACACTTTCAGTTTTGCTGACATCATCCTCAGCTTTGTCGTGAAATCATGACGCTTTCGGCCTCCGTATAATTCTTGCTTCATGCGGTAGCGAAATCCTAACATGTCGTGAAATCGTGACATTCTCTGCTTCCGTACAACTCTCACTTCATGCAGCTACGAAAACCTGACTTGTAGCAAAATCGCTACACCTTTTTGACTTAGCATTTTTCTTTGTTGTGGCCTTCAAAAATCTAGCATGTAGCGAAATCGCTAAAACTTTGTTGCCTTGGTGCTTCCTCTTGCTTCGACTTGCTAAGCTTAGACTTGTAGCGAAATCGCTACCCCATTATGTTCTGTGTTTTGAACTTGCAGCGAAATCGCTACACCTATGCCCCTTGCATTTCGAACTTGTAGCAAAGTCGCTACACTTTTGTGCCTTGTGTTTCAAACTTGTAGCGAAATCGCTACACCTATGCCCCTTGCATTTCGAACTTGTAGCGAAATCGCTACCCCTTTGTGCCATGCATTTTGAACTTGTAGCGAAATCGCTACACCTTTGCGCCTTGCATTTCAAACTTGTAGCGAAATCGCTACACCTTTGCTCTTTGGCATCTGAACTCTGCTTTGGCTCATGAAAGTCTGACATGTAGCGAAATCGCTATAGCTTTTTGACTTAGCTCTTCTTTTCTACTTCAGCCAGCGAAACTGCAACATGTAGCGAAATCGCTACAGTTCCTCGACTTTGCTGCTTTGCCTCCAACATGTCACGAAATCGTGACAGTTTTCATCCTAGGCACTGCTTCTTCAAACTTGTCACGAAATTGCGACACTTTTCGTCCTTGGCACCTTTACTCCAAACTTGTCACGAAATCGCGACAGTTTTTCAACTTTGCTTCTTTCCTTCCAGCATGTCGCGAAATCGCGACAATTTTTCATGAAATTTCTCTCTCCTCTGATATGTCGTGAAATCGTGACATTTTCAGCTGCATTTTCTCTCTCCTCCATTTTGTCACGAAATCACGACATTTGCGGCTGTATTTTCTCTCTCCTTCGTTTTGTCGCGAAATCGTGATAGAAAACATGTCGCGATATCGCGACAGTTTTCTTACTTGTCTTTTTCTGCAAGATTCTGAATCTTGGTCACTTCTGTTTTCCTTGAAAATCACTGTACTTGATCTGACTGACCTCTGAACTGCATCAACTACATCAATCTATCTGTGTTGACAAAAATGACAATACTTTTGCAATGTTTTTGCTGCACCTTGCTCAACATTCCCATTTGCTTAAAATGCAACTTCAAATTTTTTTCATGTATATTTATGATTACGAGTACTGACAAAGTCTATAAACTAAGATAAAGCTCCCCCTTGTAATTATAATCATAAAACTCACATTTCCATAAATACTTAGAAAAATTTAAAGACTACAATTGTTCACCATTCCCAAGCGTTACTATCATCCTTTCCACTAAATATTGTCAACTCCATGACCTCAACCCAATTTTTTTTTCCAAAGCAACTAGGGTGTTAATTTACAAGATCTTATCTATTCCTTACTTCAAACAATTAAATCTATAAATTTTCTACAAAATAAAACAAACGACAACTAATTTGCTTACCCGGATTGAGATTTATGATTTTTTCCTTTGTATGAATTTTTTGTGAAACCTAAAAACAACCTCAAAAGCCCAAATTCAAACAACTATAACAAGATCTATACTTATCAAATTTTCATAAATGAGCATTTTTTATACTAAAAATAATCTATATGTTGGTGCAAAAATATCTCAGTACTTATCAAAATTTCACAAATAAGTAGTCATTTTTATAGTACTCAAAATAATCTACATGTTGGTGAAAAATATTCTAAAAATGACTTCTAAAAAATTTAATACAAATTTTTTCTTTTGAAAAAAAAAATGTGCAGCCAAAAAATATCACAAATATCTCAACTTCAAATAGTTGTAACTCTCTCAATACTTATCAAAATTTCACAAGTGAATAGTAATTTTTATAGTACTCAAAATAATCTACATGCTAATACAAAAATCTTCTAAAAATGAATGCTAAAAACTTTAATACAATTTTTTTTTTCTTTTGAAAAAAAAATCGTACGACCAAAACACAAAACAAATATCTCAACTTCAAACATCCATAACTTTTTTAATACTTATCAAAATTTAACAAATGAGCAGTTGTTTTTGTAGTACTCAAAACTATCTACATGTTGGAACAAAAATATTTTGAAAATGATTGCTAAAATAAAAAATATAGCCTTTGCAAAAGATGTTTTTTTACAAAAATGTGCCCTAGATCTACAAAAAAAAACCCCTCTTTGCTCGTTGCTTTGATAAAAAATGTTAATAACATCTCTTCTTATTAAGAATAATAATTTATCAGTATGCAAAAATATACAAACATATATCCACAAATAAATTCCACATAGTAAAATAGAGATTGATAATACCCTTAAGGTAGGGCAACAACATATAATGCTCCTTATTAGAAGGAAGCCACTCTATAGGATCTCCATATCCATGGGCCAAGACTTCTACAAGAATACTTAATATGACTCCTATTCCCACCCTTTCCTTAAAATAATGCTCGCAAGCATATTTCCTAACAAAATTCCTTAACGCTTACATAAATGATTCTATGACATTATTCTTCTATATATTTCTAAATTGACATGTGGCTTTCCTTTTTTTTTGGTAATTAAGGGTCATTTCATTAATACCGAGTTTTAAAGGTTAACCCAAAACCTGTTATAAAAAATTGTCGTAAGCTGATGTGGATCCTTTCCTTGTTAAGGACAAACTGTCCTTTATTGTTCCTTATCATTCTAAGACCTAATATAGAATGGGCTTGGTACCCTTTACCCATACTAACAGCCCAACCATCCAGCTGACCATAAACCATACAGACACTATTAATACCCAGACATATTTTTAGACCATCTACAAAGCTAAGAAGAACCATAATTCCATGAAGGACCCTATCCTTAGTATAGACATAAACCCAAAATTTTTCATAGATTAGAATAGGAAAGAGCTGACAAATAAAAATTTCTCTGTACTTGCACTCGTGTCTATGTTCCCGCCACCCAAAGCCCCCACCTGAGACTTCATTGGCATTCATTTTGCATTACTTTTTCCACGTCATTGGGACCCTTTGTTCCCACATGATGAGTCCATTAGCATAAACCCCTATATTGGCCAACTTATCTACTATTTTTTTGCCTTCTTGAAATATGTGTTGCACCAGCCTATCATTCCTAGCTTAAAAAAGTATCCTTACCTCATCTATGATTGGTTCAATCCACAACGAAGGCTTTTTCCCATTGGTTAGAAGGTTTATAATGTTCATTGAGTCCCCTTTGACTATTAGTTTGCAATCGATCTCCTAGAACATCTGTAGTCCTCTCCATAGGGCTCTTACTTCCACTTCATTATTGGTCTTCATTCCTAGCTGTTCAAAAAATGCTAGAACCAATCCTCCTTGGTGGTCACGAACCACTCCTCTAGCACCTGCTCTTCTAGGATTGCCCTTAGCAGCATCGTCAAAGTTGAACTTGAGCCAATTGACTGGAGACAGGGTCCAAGTCACACCTATTCTGGAATTATCCTTAATGACCATAGGTTCCTCTTCTAAGAGAATATTAAGGTATTGAGCAAGTTTTTTTTCCCAGGGACGGTTATTCTAAGCTTCATAGGGAATAATACTAACATTTTCACAATAAAAGGTAAGGATCTTACTGTGATGGTTACGGGATCATGGCTAGTACCCATAAAGGCTCTATGGTTTCTTTCTAACCAGACCTGACATGTGGATTTCCTTACTAATGAGTAATGGTTACATATTCCTTAATGGTTACATATATGATTCTATGAAATTATTTGTCTACCTATTTCTAATTTGGCATATGGTCTTCCTTAATAGTTCATTTATGGCTCATACCAATATACAATACAATATTATATTATTAAGCACTTATCTTGTGTACCTAACAACAATACAATGTTATATTATTAAGTACCCATATTGGGTACCTAACATCAACATTGAAAGTAAAATTACATTTAGGTTAGACTTTCTATTCCTACACCTTCTTAAAAATTAGTTGGGTTTTGGGTTCTTATTCTTTTATCTTTAGTTATAATAAAATGTAAAAGGTTTTTTAAAATATCATAGGGATCTAAGTTTTAATATTATAAAAATTAATTAAATTAAAACATAAGGATAAACTCCCCCACTTTAAATTATTAAACTATAATATTGAATTATGAACCCCTTCATCAAAGGAAACATGTCAAATCATCCCCGAAAGACCACTCAAATTTTTGGTGAACTTGACATAAAATATTGTAACAATAATTTTATTAAACATTTTACAAAAATAACTATATAGTTTTTAATATATATATATATATATAAGTTATTTAATAACTTAAATCATCCTAATTAATTTCAAACATAAATTAATTATCTTATATTGGATGATTTCAATAAGATCTTATCATTTTATGTTTAATAGTGATAAAGGAATCCAATATTTGTCAGTTCAAGAGATCCACTCTCTTTTTGGATTTGGTGAGTTTACCCTCCATTATCAATGACCATACTTAGCACTTCAATATACTTCAAGTTATCTTGATAACACCTTTCAATATATAAATTTCTCTAAACAAGATGTATGCATCATTTTATCATAACATTTGTTTTCTTAGTCAAAGTTATAATTGTATAAGATAAAGTATTTAATCCAATAATTTTCCAGACATGTTTGATTCATGATAAAAGTAGACAAGATGTATGCATAATTTTATCGTAACGTTTGCTTTCTTATAATTGTATAAGATAAAGTATTTAGCCCAATAATATTCCAAACATGTTTGATTCATGATAAAATTACCTAATTCAATTCAGAATTTATATATAAGAGAACGTATCAACCTAAGTCTTGTTACATCCTCTAACTAGGTGTAGATATGAAGATAAGATTTAATTTTCACTCTATTTTTATATTTGTCATTAAAACCCATTATTACATATAAGACTAAATTATATCACTATTTTCGATAAGTATCTCATATTGTAAACAATTAAGTTATCACACTATTTCAAGTAGCTTTGAAATGATATAAAGAAGTAACCCATTCATGATAGTTAAAACTAATACTATCCAATGGAACAATCACATAACAAAAACTATTCCATTTTTCTATTGCTTAGATGATCTCATAAAAACATATACGTGAAGTCATATAAATTGCCATAGTGCATTAGTCAAACTATCCAAAGGTTGATTAATAATTGATAACAATTATATGCCCTAATATCCATTCAAAGAGTAACACTTAATACTTGATGACAATTATATGTCTTAATATCAATTCAAAGAGTAATACTTGTATATATATTGATAGTATACTTTGAGCTATGTGGAAAAGGAATTACACTCAATAATATCATACATTCAATCCAAGTACAATCATCAACAACTATTGTCATACAAATTAACATAATAATACTCTTTTACACAATAATATTTAGTCAACATTATAAGTGCAAACAACTAGCCATTTGTCAAAAATACAATTTTCTTTCCTAAAATATTATTTTTTTGGTATGTGAGCCACTACATAGAGGAGAGAATATATGATCTAAGTGCTTTAATTCCCAACTAAATTATATTCAATTGAATTTCCTTGTATTAACTTCAAAACATGATGTTATGACCCCTCATGAAGGGGTAAATATGCAAAACCAACCCAACTAGGGAGATAATTGTATTTAATGCATCCCCACATACCTTCTATGAATTATGAGTGTATACTCATAGTTAAATCCAAATTTAGTGCAATGATAAACTTGAACTATAGGTGATGTAATTACTATACATATATAATAGATTTATCCATGATTGTACAACCATAGTTCTCATAAATAATCCAATATATTATACCTATATTCATGGTGCACAATTTTAATCTTTCAAACCTTCTCTCTATCATTCTAGGATGGCTTCTTGATTCAGTCATTCAATTGGAATGAATAACATTCAATATTGCTATGCAACTATATTTTAATGCACTACATAAAAAGACAAACAATATTTTTCAAGATACTACTTTATCAACTAATATTCCATGAATTATTTCATAATTTGATCATAAAATATTTTCCCACATTTGGATTCAATATCAGAATTGCATTCTTACTTTTGAGCATCTACAATGCATCTATTCTATTAGAAATTTTAAAACAAGTTTCACTTAACTATCTCATCCAGAAAGTATACATAACTCAATTTCAAACAACAACAAAAATATACAAGAAATTATAACAATATTGATTCATGACCACTATCATTATTTCTATATTGAGTAAAAGGTCACAATTAGTGACCTATATCAACTCAAACAATGCAAATAAAAGACTTGCCAAATTTTTATGTAGTTGAAGAACCTAAATAGGAAGGCTATAATATGTACTTCCACAAAAGGATTTACTAGACATCTTTGTCTCAAATCTAAAAGAGTATCTAATATTTTATTTAAAAACCTCCAATGTGTATTATTTAGAAAATACAATAGATAGGTCCAAAAAATAGATATCACCCTTATAAAGTGATGGAAATTGAATATAAAAATATAAAATTAATATAATAATCCATTATCTTCCTCAAACCAACAACAAAAAAGAACAATATAAGAATAAATATGTCATTGGTAATAGGGTCGACTATTGTAATTAGACCAAAAATGTAAATCCTATAGAAAACCTGTAGAATATTATCCTTAGTAACTCTACCAAACATAAATTATTCCAACCTCGAAGAAATTTTACCATGATAGATGGACCCTTAGAAAATACCTTAGAAAAACTCCTTAGTACTAATATGATAAAATTACTAGCCATTCAGTTGTAAGCTTACTGTAGTGGTAATGGTTTTGGCCTCTCTTTGAGAGGTTTAAGGTTCAAAACCCACTCAGTATGAGGGGATTGGGACTCCTCATAAAATCCTGTGTAAACTCATTGAAAAAATATTACTAGCCATTCAGCCTCTTGAGCCTAAAAGAGAAAAGGATATTTGTTTTAGACTTAATGAGTGTTATAACTTTCATAGATTTAATTATCAACATATTAATAGGTGTATGATCCTTAAATATTTAATCTAAGGATTTATTTAACATGGTCAAATTATTGTCAATAGTTTTTAAATGACGTCATCACCCAACCAAGATTTAGATGTTTTTCAAAATCCTTTACCCAACCATAATGACCAAAAAAATAAAATATAATAAAAAATATTAGTTAAATTAATATACCTCATACTAATAGGTGACTTATTGATAACATTAATCAATATCATTCTATCAAATTACATTTCCCATCATATTTATGTTATCATGAGACAACAATAAAGTAATGCTCTAGGTGATCAACCATTGACTAGTTAATCGACTAGATCTCCTTTAGTTATCTAACCATGATCAAAGGATAGATACAAGGGGTTTATTTTATGATTTTTTACAACATATTGAGAACACCCTAATGAAAAAATCACTTTTGTATCTCCTTAAAACCTCTCAAATGTATTAAGATATATCAATCATATTATTGAGTAAGCACACCATCCTAAAACATTGACCTTGATGAATTTGCTTCTATCGTTAGTTCGATAGGGGAGACCATATTAACATGCCATTTTATGAAGATGATATACCATAGACCTCTTTAACAAGGGATCCTCTTCTATTCCTCATAGTCCAATTTTGTGATAAGTTTAGTAAAATAATTTTAGTTGATAATGACTTTAAGCTAAATGTTTGTAGCGTAAAATTTGTTAGTAATTTTGGCCTAAAAAAAAATTGATCTTGATATTTTTGATTCAGGTATTTTACCCTTTGAAATAGGAACCTTGATGCCATCAACATAATAGTCTTATTCCTTAGAGAAGGGCCCAAATTTTATAATACATTGTTATATGTCATGATTTTTTTTTGGTAGATAAGATACTATAGCATTAATACCGGGTTTTACAGGTTGACCCAAAACCTTTTACAAAAATCAGCCCAGGGCTGTTGATGAACATGTCCTTACTAAGGATCCTATATATGTAAAATCTACATGCCGCCAAAGCCATTACATCCGGTAAGGCACATAGCCTATTATCAAAAAGAAACTTCCCATACAACATTTTGGGTATACCCCGAGAAAACACACCTGCATCATAATTACAAAAAAAGAAACAGACACAGATCCCTTCCTTGAAATAGTGGAGAAACAAAAAGCTGTAGACACACATAGCAGAGTACTGAAAAAAACTCCCACAAGCTCTGTATTGATAGTTACTCTTAATAATTCTTTGGTAATTGCTTTCTTTCGTATATGACATGCTTTGGGACCACATCCCATCTTGGCCAATCAGCCTTGGAGAAGTGAACCTGTTGGCTAGATTTATGGCGGTGGCTATCTGGTGGTCCACGTGGCTCTGGTTCGAAGTCTTATATTGTCGTTTCTTTCCTTCCCTATGATTATCAACCAACCTCAAATTACTAAGATGACTAGGAGCCATGTTATCTGACATGTGACTATCCCCATTAGTCTTTGTGGTATTTCCAAGCAGCATCCACCAAGACTGATAGCTCGAATAATTTTTATTGTGAGTCCATTTCAAAAAAGATATGGGAATACTCATAGCCTTCGAACTTACAGTGCCTTCCCTATTGGTAAATTTGACTATCATTCTTGGAATTCTTGTTGAATAAGCTCCTCTACTTCGCTCGGGACACCGTGTTCCCATTTGAAAAGTTTGTCACCATCGACACCCAAATTGGCCAGCTTATCAACAACTTTGTTAGCTTCCCGAAAGACATGTTGGGCTTTTCTATCTTGTCTTCCCTAGAAAAGGATCCTAGCCTCTTCAACAATTGTTTTAATCCTCCAAGGAGGTGTTTTCCAATTATTGAGGAGATTTATAACATGCATAGAGTCTCCTTCTATGATCAAATTGCCTTCTAAGTCTTGAGTCATTTGAAGGCCTCTCCACATAGCTCTAGCTTCAGCTTCATTGTTCGTCCTTGTTCCCAAATATTCAGAAAATACAAGCATCATATTCCCATTATGATCTCACACAATGCCACTAGTGCCTGCTCTTCCAGGATTGTCCTTAGCCGCTCCATCAAAATTAAGCTTAAACCAACCCGTAGGAGGTGGGGACCACTTAACATTGGCTCTGGGGTTGACTACCCTAGGCACAGACTCATCTAACAAGGTTAAGCTTAAATATTGAGCAATCGTGGTCTCCTGTAGATGAGGTTTACGACTATCAAAAGGGATAAGGTTCACATTCTCATTGGCAAAGGATAGGATCCTGGCAATGATAGTTTGATGATCATGGATAGACTCATTAAAGACTCTATGGTTCCTTTCTAACCACACCTGCCAAAGATAGTGATTGAGACAAATTTTCCACATGTATCTAAGTCTTTGGCTTGAAAATGGGCAAGGCCACTGGATGAACAAATCAAGTACGGTGGCTGGTTTAACCCAAGAAATATTGAAGGCCTAAAAAACCCCACTTAGGATAGTCAAGGAAAAAGGGCACTCAAGGAAAATGTGATAAATGGTCTCCCAATTAGCCCTGCATAGATAACAATGATTAGTGATACAAATACCTTTACGCATCATATTATCAATGGTTAGAATTCTTCCTTGGATAACCAGCCATGAAAAGACTGCAATTTTTGGAATTAAATTTTTTATCCAAACTAAGTCCTTTTGGAGGACAAAATCCTCATCATCAAGCAGAAGCTTGTAAGCTGATTTAATAGTGAACTGCCCATTTTTCGTAGGAGCCCAGGTCACTTGATCTTCCTTGGGTCTCATGGGGATAAACTGTTGCTCGAGAATGTTACAAAGATCATTTGATTCCACTTGAAATCCCTGAATCCTTATTTGTTTCCACTTCATTCTGCCTCTATCCTCAACCATATAATCGGAGACTTTTCTACCAATGAGTTCTTTCGTGATATCTCTGATTCGGGCTAAGTTAGGATATTGCGTCAGTGGTTCATCCTTAGCCCACCTATCATTCCAGAAATTTATCCTCTCACCATTGCCTAAAACCCATCTTAAACCTTTTTTGATGATTTCCTTACAATTGAGAATTGCTTTCCAAAAATCAGAACCTCTGATTGGAACTGAGTCACTTAGAAATTCCATATTTTGAAGATACTTTCATTTGATGATAGTTGTCCATTCATTTTCTTCACCAGAAATGAGGTGCCATGCCTTGCTTAGCTAGTAAAGCTAAATTCATATGAGCAATTCTCCTCAGACCTAAGCCCCCATTTTCCCTGGGTCTGCACACTTTGGTCCATCCTACAAGGTGTATCCTTTTTTTCTCCTCTGATCCAGTCCATAAAAATTATTTTTGGAGTTTCTCAATTTTTTGGAAAACCTTCATAGGGGCTTTGAAAATGGAGAGGAAATAGACTGGAATGCTCTGAAGAGAGGCCTTAGTGAGGGTCAACTTTCCTGCTTGAGATAGAAGATGACCTTTCCATCCAGCAAGTTTTTTTTGAATTCTTTCAATAACCCTGTCCCACATTGACTCTCTCGGAGAACCAATGAAAAGAGGGAGACCAAGATACGAAGTGGGGAGGTTTGCTATATCACACCCTAAAATTTTTGCAATCCTTCCTTGCCTTTGAATGGGGGTGTTCAAGAAATATAACTTGCTTTTACTAAAATTAACTTTCTGACCAGCAGCGTCCTCGTAGAGTTGCAGGATGTATTTAATTCTTTTGGCCTCAACCATCGATGCCTTAGTCAATAGAAGGGTATCATCGATGAATTGTTGGTGAGAAATAGCCCTAGTGAGAGATGTTGCCTTGATTCCTGATATTAGCCTTGAACTACAAGCATTTTTTATGGTTCTGCCTAAAGCTTCTACCACAATGATGAATAACATGGGGCTGATAGGGTCCCCCTGCCGAATTCCTCTATGACTTTGAAAGTAACCAACAGTTGTTCCATTAACCAAAATCAAGAACCATGCTTTAGAAATGCATTATTTGATCAAATTAACCCATTGGTGGTGAAAACCAAACTTAAGGAGGACAACAATCAGAAAGTCCCAATTTAGCCTATCAAATGCTTTGTTCATATCAAGCTTGAGGGCAAAAATAGACTTGTTAGTCTTATGAGCAGAGTGCAGAGCTTCATGAACTATGATAACTCCATCCAAGATTGACCTACCCTAGACAGAGCTTCCCTGGCATGGATCTATGATGCGGGGCAGAACATCTCTCATTCTATTTGCAATGGCTTTAGTTAGGATCTTGTAAGAAACATTGCACAGACTGATTGGCCTGAAGTCAGCCATAGATTCAAGGGTTTGCTTCTTAGGAATTAGAGAAATAAAAGTAGAGTTGAGACCTTTTGGGATATGATTGCTTGCTTGGAATTCTCTGATAGCAAAAATTACATCCTCACTTACGATGTCCCAAAAATCTTGATAGAAATGAGGGGGAAAGCCATCGGGTCCCGGGGCTTTGTCTGGCTCCATGCTAAACAAGGCTTCCTTAATTTCCTCATCAAAAAATGGAGCTAGAAGCTTAAGGTTTATATCCTCATTTATTATGCTAGGAATGGATTGCAAGAGAATATCTTTGGCCTCCTCATTGCACTGCGATTCTTGACCAAGGATAGAATTGAAATAAGTTATTGCCTCCTTTCTAATTTTTGTTAAGTCTTGAGTAATAGAACCATCTGCTTTTTTAAAAAAATTATCTTGTTATTGCTTCTATTTCTAAGCGTGGTGACGTGAAAAAACTTGGAATTTGAATCTCCATATTTCAACCAAAGAGCCCTTGATTTTTTCCTCCAATAGATTTCCTCACAGGCCAAAATGTTATGAAACTCTGCTAGTTTTGTTCGTTCCTCCTGCCTAGTAGTTTCATCAGCATCACCATGTTGAATCCTCTGATCAATTATCTTCAAACTTTCAACAACCTATTTTTTATTTTCAAAGAGGTTCCCAAAGACCTCTTTGTTCCAAGTTCGAAGCTTTTCCTTAACAAACTTTAATTTGCCAGCAAGTTTAAAAGTTGCACTACCCTTGATAGGTTGCTGCCACCATTGAATTAAGTTATCTCTAAAACTAGAATGTTTGATCCACATAGATTGAAATCTAAAAGGTTTCTTGAAGGACAGAGAGTTAGGGATCTCCAACAAAATGGGATTATGATCAGAGGTAATTTTAGGAAGGGCTTGCAGGGTAGAATCACCGAACAGAGTTGTAGCCTCCTTTGATAGAAAAAACCTGTCAAGCCTTTCTTGAATGAGATGACACCCTATCCGTCGATTGCTCTAGGTATAATTCACTCCTCTAAGTTTTACATCCATCAACATGTTGGAGTTCACAAAGTCATTGAACTCATCCATGCTCCTGATAGGTGGTCCATTTCCACCCATTTTGTCTGAAGGGTAAAGAGGAGTGTTAAAATCCCCAACCAAAATCTAGGGGACATTATGGAAGATTTCACTCAGATTGCCTAAGTACTCCCACAGTAGAGCTCTCCCTTGAATTGAAGTTGGGGCATAAATATTTGAAAGGATCCATGACCTGTTGTTGTTTATTTCCTTAAATAAAACACTAAGAACCCTATCATCTTTCTGAATAATGGTGCCTTCTACTATCTAGGGATCCCACAAAGTCATAAGGCCTCCAGATGCTCCTCTGGATGATTTGCAAACCATCTCCCCTTGATTCCAGATTTTTTTTGCTACTTTTTTGACTGAATCTCATCAATTTTTGTTTCTTGCAACATGATAATAGTTGGATTCACTTGATTTCTTATTGCACTAACTTCCCTATGTTTGGGTAGGCCATTGAGGCCTCTCACGTTCCATGAGAGGAACTTCATTTAGATTGTTTGGGATTTCTTCCTCTCCCCCTCCCTTGAGGGGGTTTTCCTAATTTGTTGTCTTCAAACCTGGAATAACCTGTTGAAACAAGGTTCTCTGTTTTCCATTGGCAATGTCATTATCAGTTTTAATTTTTTGATGCTCAGCATTTGATATTCTCCCTCTTCTTTTTTCATTGCCAAAATCTATAGGAGACTTCATAGTGCTCCTGGTTTGTTTAGGACTAAACTTGGGGGAGGCAATTTGTTGCAGAACCGGACTGCCATATTCCTCAGTATGAAGAGTTTCACATATCTCCACCCCTACATCCAAATATTCTCCTTTTTTCTTGTATTCCCCTAGTCTATGGGACGACCCCTCAGTAGGATTCACCTGGCTCCTAGTGATGATGTTAGGGAGATGAGATTTTTTATTTTCCAATGCCTCAACTTTCTTCCTAAGTTCTTTAGCATTAGGTTTTGGCTTTGGGATGCCCACTGGGCTTGAAGTATTTTCAGCATTGGGGTTTAAGGATCCCGACTTGGATGGGGATTCTAGAGATCGGGCATTAGGGTTTGGCTTTGTGATGCCCATGGGGCTTACAGTAATTTCAGCATTAGGGTTTGAGGATCCTGACTTGGATGGGGATTCTAGAGAGTCAGAAAGGTTAGCCTGAAGGTTCTGGGCTTCCATGTCTTTCGATAATCCTCCTACTCCCATATTGGATAGAATTGAAAATTTATTTGAAACTAGAGGATTGGAACTTACTTGAGTATTTTGGTTGCCAACAACCTATTGTTTTCCTTTGTCTTGTTGGGACCCTGCACCCTCTCTTTTCTTTTTTGGTAGACATAGTTTGCCTGATTGAAATCACCTCTACTAGGGAAACTCCTCAAATTTCCTCTGTCTAGCATTCCCTGCTTCTGCTTTTCTCTATTCATTGCTAGGTTAGGGCACTGATTGCATAGATGTCCTTGATTTTTGCATTCTGCATAGAATGTCGGTCTGTTCTCGTATTCTATCGATTGTTTTTGATAGTATTCTCCATACTCTAGCTCCACAAACCTTGGCAATTCATTATCCAAATTAGCATTTACGTAGATTCGTGCATGAGTCATCCTTGTCCTGGCCAAGGTCGCATGGTCAATGGAGATCAGGTCCCCTATAGTTCTGGCTATGCCCTGCAGCCAATATTCATTGAAGAACTGGGCAGGTAGACTCGGGAGACGAACCCAAATAGGGGTAATGTTAATATTTTGCTTTTCAGGGTCAAAATCTTCACCCCATCATCTGAGAAAAAGGCTCCTTTTGCCCAAAAACCAAGGACCTCCTATTAAAATGTGGTTAGCATCCTCCATATTGTTAAAATGGATAATGAAGAACCCTCGAGTTAGAGCTACCAACTCCAATATGCCTACCGGTCACCATTTACCCGTCGCCCAAGCCCTGATAGTCTCCATGTCCGGCCTACCTCCCAAAAACTTGCCTACCAGGGAGAATTCTTCCATTGAAAGAAAAGGGCTCATGGAACTTGTCGGGGCCAAAATTTTATTATTTATTGGAACTAGGGGTGGAAGAGAGAGAACCTCCTTTCTTTTTCCTCTAAGAGTCTCAACAAAAGATAGCCACTTCTTGGGCCCCGCATTGTCCTTCGTATCTTTTTTTTGGGGTCTTTCTGAGGAGGGTCGGGCCCCCGCGTGATGCCCACCTCCAAATCTACCGTATCCTGACCGCCTTCCTCTGGATCCTCGCTTGATCCATGCTCGAGGTTCCCACCCACCCCTTCCATACCTGCTCTACCTCTGCCACCTTGGCTGAGATTCCTGCCCAGAAAATTCAAACCCTCAATCTCAAAGTTTGACGGTCTATGTTATTTCACTTCATAGTTCTAAAATTATTGAAAATTATTGTCCAAGCATGATCCTTGTAGATGCCTAAAAGATTAATATAATTGTTTGCATGTATTTTCCATAATATAGATATGGTTTTTGTCTTTTTATATGTCATGACTTATGACTTGTCATATAACATTATTTTGGGATGACCTTGTGTGAATTATACTCACATACAACATATATTTCTTCAAAAAATGATTACATTTTATAGTGTTAAACACTAACAGATCAAATCTCAGAATAGACGATTAGCAATTTTAACGTAACTTCTTCCTAACTTAGAAGATGCTAACATAATCCTAATTTTGCTCTAACTTATTCTATCTAATAAGCTATGAAGAAGTGATATAATTAAATTCCAACATTCTCCCCCTTAAAGTTGAGAGGGTGACAAGACAGTCTCTCAGCTTTATATATTGATCTTTAGTAACTTCTTTGGTGAATATATCTGCTATGTTATCCAAAGTGCTGCAATGTCATAGCTCAACCACCTGTTTCTCCACCATGTCTCTAATGAAGTGATACTTCATATCAAAGTGCTTTGACCTACTATGGTGCATAGAATTATGTGCCAATTGAATGACACTCATATTATCACAATACAATCTTGTAGGACCACTTTGTCTCTCTCCTATTTCTTCAAGTACTTTTATCAACCATAAAGCTTGGGTACTAGCATTTATGATTTCTATGTACTCAGCTTTAGTAGATGATAATGCTACAATAGTCTACTTTTTGGAACTCCAAGTAATTAGTCCTAACCCAAGACTAAAACAATTCCCTGAAGTAGATTTTCTATCATCTATATTTCTGCCCCAATCACTATCACTTACAAAATTAAATTTATGGTAATGGATCCCAAAATCCAATGTACCCTTTACATATCTTAAAATTATTTTAGTTGCTTATAGATAAAGTTCATATGGATTAGCCATATACCTTGAAACAAGAGAAACTACATATTGAATATCTGACCTTGCTTTGGTGAGGAACATTAGACTCCCAACCATGCTCCTGTAAGTGGTCATGTCAACTTTTGGTGCTCCATATTCTTTGCTTAATTGGATACGATGACCCGTTGGAGTTGTAACAGACTTGCATTTCTCCATAGAAAATTTCTTTATCATATATTGAGCATATTTGTGTTGATATATGAATATCCCTTTACCTGTTTGATGTACTTCCATGCCTAGGAAGTAATGCATCAAGCCTAGATATTTCAATTCAAATTATTTCATTTCAAATTATTTCATCATGGAGTGTTTGAACTCCTTATTCATATTAGCACTACTACCCATGAATATTAGATCATCCACATATAAACATACAATGAGAATATCTTTACCTTGTTTCATGTAGTAGATAGTAGGTTCACTTTTTCTCCTAGTGAATCCATACTTTTGAAAGTAGTCATCAATGCGTGAGTACTATGCCCTTGGTGCTTGCTTGAGGCCATACAAATATTTCTTTAATTTGTATATGAGTTTCTCCTTACCTTATTATTTAAATCCTTGAGGTTGCTGTACAAAAACCTCTTCATTCAAGTACCCATTAAGGAAGGCATTCTTCACTTCCATGTGTTGAATTTTCCACCCTTTGTGAGCAGCCAAAGAAATTACTATTATTATGGTATCATGTATAGCAATAGGAGCAAAGGTCTCCTCATATTCAATCCCATACTTCTGAGTAAACCCTTTTGCTACTAGCCTTGCCTTGTGTCTTTCAATGCTCCCATCAGCATTGAATTTGGTCTTGTAGACCCATTTACATCCAAAATATTTCTTGCCTTTGGAAAGTTCCACTAGCTCCTAAGTATCATTCTTTTTTATAGAGGTCATTTCCTCTTTCAGGGCCTATTGCCATACATTATGAATACATGTTTTTTCATAACTAGATAGCTCTAGCTCTACACTAGACATTAAAGCATAGTTTACAACATCACCCTTAGGTTCTTGAGAGTCATCATCACCATACATGTACAAATTTTCAAGTTTTTTCAAAACTACATTCATCTCACTAGCTTGGCTTCTAGTGTACCTTTTTTGGAAATTCTTATCCAACATTTGAAAAGAAGGATGGTGCTAAAGTGTTCTCTTACCTCTTGATGGAGAATCAATATTCATTGGTGAAGAACCTACTGATCTTTGTGGAGAAGTACTTGGAGTAGAACCTATTTTACTTGAAGTAATACTCATACTTGGGCTTGGAGGAGGACTTACTTTACTATTTTTAGGCTGCTCTTGCTGCACTTGAGAGGAACTTGCATCATGATATCCATCATCAGAAAAAAAAAATTGATGAACCCATACTCCCCCTTCATAAAAAATTCACATCTCTGGAAATTAAAAATTTATGTGTTTTTGGATTTTAGAGTCTATATGCCTTGGAAGACTCACAATACCCAATGAAAATACATGCTTGACTTTTGGGGTCAAGTTTCTTTCTTATCTCATTAGGAATGTGTGCATATGCAAGACAACAAAAAACTTTGAAGTGTTTTACATTTGGCTTTTTTTATACCATCCCTCATAAGGAGTCATACCATATAAAATAGAAGTAGGACTCATATTCAAAATGTAAACACTTGTTCTAACAACATCAACCCAATACATGTTACTGAGTTGCTTTGTTTGAATCATTAATCTAGCCATTTCTAAAATAGTGTGGTTCTTTATTTCAGCCATACCATTTTGTTGTGGGGTGTAGGCAGTAGTTAATTGCCTTTTGATCCCACAATATTTACAAAATTTGAGAAATGCATTTGAAAAAAACTCCCCTCCTCTATCAGTCCTTAATCTCTTTACAACATACTCACTTTGATTTTCTACATTATTTTTGAAATATTTGAAACATTCAAAAGCTTCATATTTAGTTTTCAAAAAATAAATCCAACACATTATAGAGAAATCATCGATGAAAGTGAGAAAGTAATAATTATTACCCAAGCTTTTGGTATTCATTGGACCACAAATGTACAAATTTTCCAACTGTAGTGGATGGCTTTCTCTCCATGCTTGTCCTCTTGGAAACTTTATTCTTGAGTGTTTTCCCAAAACACATCCTTCACACACCTCCTTGTTCTCTTCAACTTTTGGCAATCCACATACCATATCTTGTGAAGTCAACAACTTCAATATTGCAAAGTTAATATGACCATATCTCAAGTGCCAAAGCACACTTGGATTTTCAATGGCCACATTAGCAAGTGATATAGAGCTACACACAACACACAGCAAGAATGCAGAAATCAACAATGCACCGGCAAAATTCCAGCAAGCTTCATTAAAACAGAGGTCTCTCCTCGAATACACAGCTATCCCCAAAAATAAATGGCCAAGAGTCCTTCAATACAATGCATGCGCGCCTTTTATCCTCGGCCGCCACCTCCTTCTCCATCATTACGCAAAGTGCGGGCCTTTTTTTATCCCCAGGCCCGACTCTCTTTGGACCATCATTACCTTGAATGCGAGACTCCCCATACCGCCCGCACGAATGCTCTGTCCCGCTCGCATGATGCTGCCAGGTGCATCAAAAAAAAATCATGGCTCGTAGTGGCGGCATGCCCTGCAACCGCTCGTCAATCCTCCGCCAAGTCATCATTCATAAGAATGCGCCATGGCCGCTTGCGGTTGATGCCACGTGTCCTACTGTCATGCTCCCTGTAACCGCTTCATACTCTCGAGCCACCTGTAACTTCACGCCACGTGTCCCTCTGCACTGGTCTCTGTAATCGTCGGCTGGTCAACGTCGTGAGAGCTCTGGTCGCGATATCACGACGTTTTTGCTCCAGTACTTTCTCTCTCCTCTTTGGTCGCGATATCGCGACGTTTTGGCGTTAGGCTTCTCTCTCCTCCTTGGGGCCGCGATTCCGCTACACGTCACGAAATCGTGACGTCTAGGCTTTTCTTACTCGCCTTCCTCCCTTGGGCCGCGAAACCGTGACATGTCACGATTTCGTGACATCTTTGTGTTCCGTACTTGCTGCCTCGTTTCGGGCCGCGAAACCGTGACATGTCACGATTTCGCGACATCTTTGCATTCCGTACGTCTTGGCTCGGATATGTCACGATTTCGTGACATCTTTGCATTGTGGAACCTTTCCTCCGGATATGTCATGATTTCGTGACATCTTTGAGCTCTGCCTTCGAAGGTGTTGCGATGTCTTTATGCTTCCAAGTCTTGCCTCCCAGAAGTGTCACGATTTCGCGACGTCTTTTAAACTTTATCTTTGAAGGTGTCACGATTTCGTGACGTCCTTTAAGCTTGCCTTCGAAGGTGTCACGATTTCGCGACCATTCTTGTGCCTTAGAACCTTTTTGCCAAAGATGTCCCTGTGCTTTCAAATCCTGCTCCCAGAAGTGTCACGATTTCGTGACCATTTTGCGTCCAGACCACGTTGCTACAGAAATGTCATGATTTCACGATAGTTTGGCGTCCCGACTGCGCTTCTTTAGAAATGTCACGATTTCATGATAGTTTGGCGTCCCGACTGCGCTGCTTTAGAAATGTCATGATTTCATGATAGTTTGGCGTCCCGACTGCGCTGCTTTAGAAATGTCATGATTTCGTGATAGTTTGGCGTCCTGACCGTGCTTTTTCAAAAAAAAACGTCGCGATATCGCGACAGTTTGCCCGCTGGTGCCCTTCTTCAAAAAGCGTCGCGATATCGCGACAGTTTTAGTACTTAAGAAAAAAACACATTTTGGGTGATGCAAGATTGCAACTTCGCCACCGGATGCTCCTGCATCAGACACCCGGGGTGAGTTTGAGAAGTGACCTCACTTCTGATCTGTCCGAGGTAGACCCAGGCGATCAACCTCAGCCTTTGATAACCAGGTCGCGTCTTCAATGGGTCTGCCCTTCCACTTGACCAAGTACTCCGGGTAACTCCTGTTCCTAGTACTCCGGCCCTCACGCATATCCAGAACTTCTTCTATCTCGTCCACAACTGGGATGGCTACTGGAATGCTCCACAAATCTGGATTGGGTATCTCACTGCTTTCTCCTTCATGATACTCGGCCAAATCTGAGATGTTAAACACGGGGGAGATGTTGAGTTCGCTTGGTAACTCCACCTCGTACGCATTGCCCGAATCTCGTTTGCCAATGATCTTACATGGTCCAAATTTCTTCATTTTTAGTTTGTTGTAGGTCTTGGCAGGAAACCGTTCCTTCCGTAGATGGACCATGACCGAATCTCCTACTTGGAACTCCTTAGCTCTGCGTTTTTGATCCGCCCTTGTCTTGTACTGAGCATTCATCTTGGCAATGTGTTTTGTCACTTCCTCATGCACTCCCTTCAGGTGTTCAACAAAGTCTTCTGCTTCAGCACTGCATTTCTCCCTTGTATCTAGCCTTCTTAACTCTGAAGCGTTCCTTGGGCTGCTCCCATAGATAATCTGGAATGGTGACTTGTTGGTACTCCGATTGACCGAGCTGTTATATGCAAACTCAGCTTGCGACAGAATTAGATCCCATCCCTTGGGCTTGTCCCCTACCAAGCATCGCAGTAGGTTGCCCAAACTCCTATTAACCACCTCTGTTTGTCCATCTGTTTGGGGGTGGTATGCAGAACTGAACTTTAACTCCGTCCTCAGCTTCTTCCACAGGGTCTTCCAAAAATAACCTACAAACTTGGTATCCCTGTCCGACACAATGCTTCTTGGCAGCCCATGAAGGCGTACCACTTCCTTAAAGAACAAACCAGCTACATGGACCGCATCGCTAGTCTTCTGGCATGGGATAAAGTGTGCCATTTTTGAAAATCTGTCCACTACCACAAATATGGAATCGTGCCCCCTCTGCGTCCTAGGCAAACCAAGCACAAAATCCATACTAATATCTTCCCACGGCCTTTCGGGTATAGGTAGCGGTTGATACAAACCAGTAGGCTGCCTCATACCCTTTGCCATCTGGCAAATCCTGCAACTCTGCACAAACTTTGCCACATCCTACTGCAATTGTGGCCAGTAATAGTTTTCACTAACCAGTGAGATGGTCTTGTCACGACCAAAGTGTCCAGCTAAACCCCCACTGTGCTTTTCTTTAATGAGGTTCTCTCTCATTGAGCTCCTCGAAATGCACAATTGATTCCCCCTAAACAACATTCCATCTTGAATCAGGTAATCCAACCATCTAGTCTTGTCCAACGCAACAGGCGCAGTGCGAGCTTTCCAAGCTTCTACGAAATCGGGGTCTGCAGGGTATAAGTTCTTGAGCTCAGCAAACCCTACAACCTCCACTCTCATTTCTGTCATCAGACATTGCCTCCTACTCAATGCATCTGCCACCCTATTGGATCTTCCACTCCGATGCTTCAGTACAAAGGTATAGCTCTGCAGGAACTCTACCCATTTCAGGTGCCTCTGATTCAATTTGCCTTGACTGTTGATATACTGCAGCGCTTGATGGTCGGTGTAAAGAACAAACTCCTTGGGCAACAAATAATGCCTCCATTTCTTAAGCGCTTGGACTATGGCGTAGAACTCCTGATCATACACCGAATACTTCCTTCTGGCATCATTGAGTTTTTCGCTGAAATATGCAACAGGCCTACCCTCTTGGCTCAATACAGCTCCTATGGCATTGCCACTTGCATCGCAGTCTACCTGAAACACCTTATTGAAATCTGGAAGTGCTAAGACGGGTTGCTCAGTGACCTTCTTCTTCAGCATAGCAAAGCTTTTGTCTGCTCCAACTGTCCACTGAAATTCCTTCTTGTTCCCCTTCATTGTCTCTGTAAGAGATGAGCAAATACTGCTGAAGTTTCTAATGAATTTTCTGTAGAAACTGGCCAGACCATGAAATGATCTAACCTCGGTCACACTTCTTGGGACAGGCCATTCTAGGATAGCCCTCACCTTTTTGGGGTCCATCTTGAGACCATTTGCTGATATGACAAATCCCAGGTATACCAGCTCCTTCTTCACGAAGTTGCACTTCTTCAGATTGATCAGTAACTGTTCCTCCCGTAGTTTCTCAAAAACCTTCCTGATGTGCATCAGGTGCTCCTCTAAGGTTCTGCTAAAAATCAGTATATCATCTAAGTAAACAATAACAAATTTGCCCAAAAATTCCTTCAGAACTTCATTCATTAACCTCATGAAGGTACTAGGTGCATTGGTTAATCCAAATGGCATAACCAACCACTCATACAGCCCCTCTCTGGTTTTAAAAGTTGTCTTCCATTCATCCCCTTCTCTAATGCGGATCTGATGGTATCCACTTTTCAAATCAATTTTTGTGAAGTACTCAGCTCCACCCAAGCAGTCCATGATATCATCCATTCTCGATAGGGGGAACCTGTATTTAATGGTGATCTTGTTGATTGCACGAGAGTCGGTGCACATCCTCCATTCTCCATCCTTCTTGGGTGCTAGTACTACTGGTACAGCACATGGACTAAGACTCTCCCTTATCAGGCCTTTCTTCAATAGATCTTGAACTTGCCGATTTAATTCTTCAGTTTCCACAGGTGTCATTCGATGTGCAGCCTTGTTTGGCAAGCTCGATCCAGGCACCAGATCTATGTGGTGACTGATCTTCCTAACAGGTGGTAAACCTTCAGGAACATTGTCAGAAATGATATCAGGGAATTCTTCTAACAGTCCCATGACTTCCATTGGAATCTCCTTGCATCCTTCTTCCCTAACCCTGGGGATTATAGCATAGCACATATGATCCGGCTTCAGGCCTTCCAAGAATCTTCTGCCATCAACTAGACAGACTCGTGCACTGCTGCATACTTTCTCATCCGCCTCCTTCAGGGGTTTTAACTTATGGCGAACTCCATTCTTTGACAGAGAATATGTGTTGGCTCGACCATCATGAACAACACTTCGGTCAAACTGCCATGGCCTCCCAAGCAGCAGGTGACATGCATCCATGGGCAAGATGTCACATAACACTTCATCTTGGTAAGTTCCAATGTTGAACTTCACCAGACATTGCTCACTCACCAGCACCCGATGGTCCTTTTGCAACCATGCAATTCGATAAGGGTGTGGGTGTTTTCTCCTTTCCAACTGCAGCTTGGCAACCATTTCCTCAGAAACCAAATTATCAGTGCTTCCATTATCTATGATGATGTTACATACCTTGCCTGCACACTTGCATCTTGTCCGAAATAGGCTGTTCCTTTGGTCTCCCTTCTTTTCTTCGTTTAACAGGACTCTTCTGATGATCATCGCTTCTCCTCTTTCTGCCTCCTCTGAGTGCTCAGATTCTACACCTTCATCTGCTACAGCAGCTCGGGCCTGACCCTCAGGTCTTCGATTTGGCCTCTCTTGATGCTGCGGGCAGTTGTATGCCCTGTGTCCTTCCTCTCCGTAGTTGAAGCAGGTTCCTCTAAAAACACCTCTTCCAAACCCTCGCCCAGACCTACCTCTTCCTCTTGGGTAGTTGTTGCTCTGATTGCGTGGGCGTTGGTCATCCTCCTCTTTCACCTCTTTCTATTTTTGGCTGCTGCTAGCTTCACCAGCTTTTCCCAAAATCTTTGTATCTTCCACCACTGCCTCTTCCACCAGCCTCTTCCACCCCTCGTCCTTCCCTCTCTGCTTGCCATCAAACCTTCTATTTAGTTTCTCTTCCACTTTTAATGCAAACTGATATGCATCCTCCACCGTGCTCATTCTAACCAGCCCCAGCTCTTCTTGAATGTTGGTTCGCAATCCATTTATGTAACGTGCGACCTTCTCTTTGTTCGCCTCCGAATGGCCGGTTCTGATAGAGATTTGATAGAACTCTTCAGTATATTCCTTGACAGTCTTACTAGCCTGTCGAAGACTCTGCATTTTTTTTAACAAGTCCAACTCATAATCTGCAGGGATGAACTGCCTCTTTAGTTTCTCTACCATCCTATCCCACCTGGTGATCCTTTCCTTTCCCCTCCTGTTCCTTTCCAACTGCACCCCTTTCCACCAGATGCTAGCATGTCCTTTCAACTTGGTTTTCGTGAACCTGATCCGATTTGGATCTGATATCTCTTCATATTCGAAATACTCCTCCATATCGTTGATCCAGTCTATCAACTCCTCAGGGTTGAGGTTCCCAGAGTAAGTGGAGACGTCAAATTTTGGCTTCTTCCCGATCTGGGAGATAGCCCGATACAGCCTAGCTTCTGCTGGATCCAAGGCCTCTTCCTCATCAGATGGAACTTCTTCTTCCCACACTTCATCTTCGCTGGGTTCTTCCCTTCTCGGCTCGACTCCTCTTCTAATTTCCTCTTGCAGGGCCTCAACTTGCCTCTGCAGGGCTCTTAGATCGACCTCCTCCCTTCTTGCTCGTCTGTGCCTTATACCACCACGGTCTCTTCGCGGAGGCATCTTGCTTCTTCTTCACAACCCCACAACCACGGTCCTGGCGCAAACTGCCTCTCTGTTCGGCGATCGGTTTGCACTCTCAGAACCAACCTGCTCTGATACCACTTGATATAGAGCTACACACAACACACAACAAGAATGCAGAAATCAACAATGCACCGGCAAAATTCCAGCAAGCTTCATTAAAACAGAGGTCTCTCCTCGAATACACAGCTATCCCCAAAAATAAATGGCCAAGAGTCCTTCAATACAATGCATGCACGCCTTTTATCCTCGGCCGCCACCTCCTTCTCCATCATTACGCAAAGTGCGGGCCTTTTTTTTATCCCCAGGCCCGACTCTCTTTGGACCATCATTACCTTGAATGCGAGACTCCCCATACCGCCCGCACGAATGCTCTGTCCCGCCTGCATGATGCTGCCAGGTGCATCAAAAAAAAATCATGGCCTGTAGTGGCGGCATGCCCTGCAGCCGCCTGTCAATCCTCCGCCAAGTCATCATTCATAAGAATGCACCATGGCCGCTTGCAGTTGATGCCACGTGTCCTACTGTCATGCTCCCTATAACCGCTTCATACTCTCGAGCCACCTGTAACTTCACGCCACGTGTCCCTCTGCACTGGTCTCTGTAATCGTCGGTTGGTCAACGTCGTGAGAGCTCTGGTCGCGATATCGTGACGTTTTTGCTCTAGTACTTTCTCTCTCCTCTTTGGTCGCGATATCATGACGTTTTGGCGTTAGGCTTCTCTCTCCTCCTTGGGGCTACGATTCCGCTACACGTCATGAAATCGTGACGTCTAGGCTTTTCTTACTCGCCTTCCTCCCTTGGGCCGCGAAACCGTGACATGTCATGATTTCATGACATCTTTGTGTTCCGTACTTGCTGCCTCGTTTCGGGCCGCGAAACCGTGACATGTCACGATTTCGTGACATCTTTGCATTGTGGAACCTTTCCCTCGGATATGTCACGATTTCGTGACATCTTTGCATTGTGGAACCTTTCCTCCGGATATGTCATGATTTCGTGACATCTTTGAGCTCTGCCTTCGAAGGTGTTGCGATGTCTTTATGCTTCCAAGTCTTGCCTCCAGAAGTGTCACGATTTCGCGACGTCTTTTAAACTTTATCTTTGAAGGTGTCACGATTTCGTGACGTCCTTTAAGCTTGCCTTCGAAGGTGTCACGATTTCACGACCATTCTTGTGCCTTAGAACCTTTTTGCCAAAGATGTCCCTGTGCTTTCAAATCCTGCTTCCGAAAGTGTCACGATTTCGTGACCATTTTGCGTCCAGACCACGTTGCTACAGAAATGTCACGATTTCATGACAGTTTGGCGTCCCGACTGCGCTTCTTTAGAAATGTCATGATTTCGTGATAGTTTGGCGTCCGATTCCTGCTTTAGAAATGTCATGATTTCATGACAGTTTGGCGTCCCGACTGCGCTGCTTTAGAAATGTCACGATTTCGCGACAGTTTGGCGTCCCGACCGTGCTTTTTCAAAAAAACGTCGCGATATCGCGACAGTTTGGCCCGCTGGTGCCCTTCTTCAAAAAGCGTCGCGATATCGCGACAGTTTTAGTACTTAAGAAAAAAACACATTTTGGGTGATGCAAGATTGCAACTTCGCCATCGGATGCTCCTGCATCAGCAAGTTGGGAACCTCCTTGTTCCCAAAACTTAAGAGGAAATAACCTATTATTTTTCATAGGCACTTGTGTAACAACTCTATTACAATTGTTTTTGTCAAAAATAACACACTTTCCATCTTCAAAAATAAGCTTATAGTTATTTTCCATTATTTTTCCAACACTAAGAAAATTATGTTGGAGTTTGGTGGTGTAATAGATGTTGTTTACCTTATTTGTGCCTTCTTTGGTTGGAACCTCCGTGGCTCCCATACCTTAAACTTGTAGTGCCTTGTCATCTCTTAATTTTATCTTTGACTTGTAGGTAGAATCAATTGTAGCAAAAAACTCTTCTTTGCCACTCATATGATTTGAGCAACCAATATCCAAAATCCAAGTTTCATTTAGATTTTGATCTGATTTTCCATATGTGAGGAACAAATTTGAAGAAGTTCCTTCCTCTTCTCCATAGTTTCCATAGTTATTACCTTACCCTTCTTGAGAATTTTTGGACCAACAATCTCTAGAAAAGTGACCAACCTTACCACAATTGTAACAAGACTTGTTTGTTTTGTCATCTCTTCCTATTCCTTGATTTCCACCTCTACCTCTTCCTCTTTCTTTACCTCTCCTTTGGCATCTTCCTTGTCCTCATCCTTATCCTCTTTCTTGAGTCTCACCCTCCTTGGATGAGAATGCTTTGTCATCACCTCCATAGCTTGTTGATGTAGAACCCTGTAGTCTCTTTTCATGGGACATCAAAGAACCAATTAGAGCATCAAAAGTTAGAATAGATAAATATTTAGACTCCTCAATAATAATTGCAATATGATTCCATTTATGAAGAAGTATTCTCAACATTTTATTCACAACTACATAGTTGATGTCTTCTCCAAGGGTTTACATTTTGTTTACAATTAATTTCACTCTAACACAATAATAACCTACATTTTCATCATTTTATATTTTTAGATTCTCAAAATCCTTCTTCAAGGTTTGAAGCCTTACTTGTTTCACTTGAGTGCTCCCTTGATAGATATATTTCAAGGCACCCCATGTATCTAGAACTAATGTACATGAAGCAATCCTTGGAAATATGCTTTTCTCCAAGGCTGCTTGGAGATGATAGAGGGCAAACAAATTCTTATTTTGAGCATCCTTCTTGCTGGTTTTATCTATTGCACTCAAGGTTGTCCGATCAGTAGGTTTTGCATAACCTTCTTCGACTATATACCATAGTCCTTTTCTAATGAGTAAGGTCCTCATCTTGATGGATAAATACTCATAATCTAGCCCATTAAACTTAGGAATGGGTAGATTGTTATTAGTTGCCATTGCTCACAAGTGAAAAAAAAAAAACAAAATCAGTGTTGTGATCAACAAAATAGCAATACAAATTATCCAATAAACAATATTGTTTTACTTGTAGTAAATAGCAACAACACACATTTTTTAATGGTAGTCTTCTCACAATTATCACCTTCTTTTGTTGTCACCTTATAAACTTTAAGAAATATAGCTACAAAATTTTATGACAACTACCTTACATTTTAAAGCTTGGAGGTCCAAACTAACTCTCAAACACACAAGCAAAATATTCTTATGTTGTCACAAAGATTACCTTTCAACTCTCTGTCTCAAACCTACATACTTTACAGGAAAAAATTGTTTTTCAACCATGTGAGTTCCTCGATTTCAATGATCTGCATCTTCCATTCAAAATAGATTTCTCCATTCAAAACAGACGTCCTACGAGATATGATAGGTTTCTATTTCCTCGCTTGTTCAGATGTCTTACGAGCTATCTCAAATAACAACAATATCATGAATAGATGTCCTCCATGCAGTCAAACTACGATCGCTCAAATCACATCACATCAACCTTATTAGCGATCCATGTCTAGCTAATCACTCCTTTTTTTAATGCGATTTTGAATCTCTTTTACAATCGTAGCTTCCCTTATTTTAACATCACTTGCACAACTTCTTTGAACATCTCCAAATGAGGTTAACATGCAAATCAATTTATATTAACAACGTTTCCACATCTCAAGCTTTCACAACAAGACCTTCATCCTTTCACAACGACATATACGGAGCATCACACACATGGAAATATTCATGTTCTTCACAAAATTAAATGAAGAACATACACTCTCTCTCAGTTCTCTTGCACACTAGACGATGTTATGGTCTCCATCGTGCTCCATAAAAACTAGCGTTAGCTATCTTCAAGTGTCTACAACAATCCATACTTTGTTTGATCTTCTGCTCAAATAATAGTAGGCCAAACAATATCCACGTACTTTGGATTGCAAGTTTTCTTTCTGGACTGATCTCACAATAAACTAGCTAAAAACTTATAGATATAAACTCATGAATTGTGATGGGTAGATAAAATTTCTAACAACTTCTCCTGAAGCTCTGATACTAGATGTGAATTATACTCACATACAACATATATTTCTTCAAAAAATGATTACATTTTAAAGTGTAAAACACTAACAGATCAAATATTAGAATAGATTATTAGCAATTTTAACTTAATTTCTTCCTAACTTAGAATATGCTAACATACTCCTAATTTTTCTCTAAATTATTCTATCTAATAAGCTACGGAGAAGCGATATAATTAATTTTCAACACCCTGGATTCATAAAATAAGAACAATCCCATACACTCTATATCAGCATATAAAATGTAAATATAGGGGCTAGAATTATAATATACCTATTGATCTAGAGCCATTCAAATATTGTAATATGATTGAAGTGAAAAACAAGAAGGTCAAAATTTTCCTACTTCTCATGGAGGCTACAATTATTGCTACTCTAATATATGCTTTAAGTAATATTTTAAATTCTAATATCTAGTTATGTGGCAATGGCTCCTCTTGGATCAATCTATTCATGCCCCTAATTATCCTTGGGATTGGGAGCCACATCTTGTATTTTCCAATTATAGCAAAGGTACCAAGATTTTAAAATTCTCCTTGTACCACTTGAAAGAGTTGGCCCTAAGGCAGATTGGGCAAAAGGAAGTGGATAATATTATAGCTCAGGACATGATTTTCCCATGAAAAATGCCCCTCTTTTTGAAATTTCTTTGTCACGTTGCATAGGTTTTAGCTATTACATGTGGAACCAAACCAAAATATTGTAGCATCTTCTATATTTCTTGCTCCCTTTCTCCCCCATCACTATCCATTCCTTTGAAATATTTAATTGTATTTCTTGGGTAATTTTAAATATGGATGATGTTTATCATCGAGTGGAGCCTACTATCCTTACTTTGGATAAGGACATTGGAAATATCCTTGGAGAAGGTGGTTTTATTTCTTTCTTAAATAAATTCTATGACCAAGTTAGGTATCTTTCAATGGATATGGCCCACACTTGGGATGAGGGTAGAGCTAAAGCTATGGGATTTGAATTTTCCATTAGCATGGCTCTTATTATTGAAGTCTTAGGCCTCACTGCTTTTGAAAAATGCATAAATAGATAAAAACATTCCTAGAAAATGATTTTATCATCTTCCATCACCATGGGGAAAGCACAAATAAGTATCATAATGACATCATTTGGGAATCCCTTCCTAGATCTTGGGACAAAGTCATTATTTCTATTATACATTACTTCATGCTAGATAGGAAAACATCCATCATTAAGAGCTTTCACTTCACCTTCCTGAACCACATTTTATAAAAGAAAAATATGAACATTTCAATGTTTCTCTTCAAATCAATGGAGAAAAACATGAAGCAAGTGCAAAAATGTAATTCTTCTTTTTTGCTTCACTAGGAGCTTCTCTAGTTATTGTTACTACACATGACAAAGGAGGGCCAAGGATATTTGGTGAGCCTTGGCCTGAGCCTCAAAATCCCTTCTAGTGTGGTGAAATACAACACTCCCCTAGAGAACAAGATAGATCTCAAAGAAGCAACTTGTCATGTTGGAGTCAAACCCAAAGTGACTACTGACATCATTTCCATGAAAGGCAAAAATGATATCATGAGTGGGGATACTCCTAATTTGCATAGGAGCAACATTAAAATAAAAAGGACCCAAAGTAGGGTGGTGGAGCTGTCACTTCTTCCAAAGAAAGGACCGAGGTCTAGAGATGATCTAAATATCTAAAATTTTAGGTTGAGAAAGGTAGTAGCTCATTTATTCAAGTTACATTAAAGCACAATTTAGAAGACTCCTAGGAATCCTTCCCTAACCCCTCACTTTTCAAGCTTGGCAGTGCAACGTTCCCTCATTCTCCCACCCAAAAGGAGGCCATGTAGCGAAGTGCTTCCACTATAAAAAAAATCCTCTTCAAGGAGGATTTTGGTCCTATCTATGAACCATAAGGACCACCTTCATAATCTAACTAACCTTATCTACTCTATACATAGGGTTGGTATGATGATTGTTACCTATGTAGAGGGAGTGATCTTCCTCTTAGAGGACTACAAGAAAAATATTGGTGATTTGTGTACCAAAGTTTTGATGGATCCTCCTACAATTGAAGATGATGAGTATAGTTCCTGAGAAGTTCTCTCTCTGTATCTCTCCCCTCTACATTTCATCCTCTTATTATTGTTTGGTATTTTTTTCTTCTTATTTGCTAAAAGGATTCTCCTCTTGTATTTGGATCTTGGTTGATCCTTTCTCTATTTCTTTTTTAAGGTTCTCACATAGTCCTTTTTATAAGGATATTTTTTAGTTGTAAAATGGTTAAGGACCCTTTAAAAACCCCTTATTTCATCCAATAAATAAATACATTTTAAATCCTAATCCTAAACTTTTAAATTCTCTTCACATTTCTAAACAACAAAAATTAAAATTTAATAATTATCTAAAATAAATAATAATAATAGTGATTCACATAAAGTGGATCTATCCAATGTTCCTTCTCCTAGGGTTTTAGGATTGCCTCCTAGTAACAAAGAAAAAATAATACACATAGGGAAAATATCTTTTATTTGCACTGATATTGCTAATGATGAAAGGTTAGTGGCACTAACTACTATCCAACTCAATGAAAATATGCTTTATGCTACATATCTAATGACTACCCTATACCATGATATATTCTATCCAATATGCGACACCAAAACAAAGGGAACAACAATTGTGAATGCAATTAGATGATTAGGAAAAATAGATTTGCTCTCTACTAGCCCTAGGATTCAATTGTCAAACCTCTAAAGCCATTTTCCATATTTATTCTCTGCTAGCCATGGTTTTTCACCATCATACCTTTAGAGGTGATAGGGTTTCAATAGTATAAAATAAGTAGGACCTTTGATAGCCCTGATTTTTTATCACTAAACCTCTATAGGTATTTTCTAGATTTCTTCTCTGCTAGCCCTAGGTTTTGATCTCCAAACATCTACAAGTATTTTCTAGATTTTTCTCTGCTAGTCCTAAGTTTTATTTTTTGTACCTCTATAGGTGCTAATGTTTCAATGGACCTCTTATAGTCTTGGGTTTTGATTTTTAAACCTCTATAGAACTCATCCAATTTTGTCCCTCCTAGGTTTTGCTATAGGATTTTTTTGCAGAGCCTATCTGATATGGTCCCTCTTGGGTTTTCTATGGGATTTTGTTATAGAGCTCATCTGATCTATAACCTCATGGGTTGTGCTATGGTATTTTATTATAGATATCATCCAATTTTATTGTAGAGCACATTTTATAATGAATAAAACTTCCTTAATGTCCTTTAAGGAGACCCATGGTTCATGGGAAGATTCAAACTATACCTTAATAAATGGGCACTAGGATTTATTCTAGATACTAAGAATATATATGTGGCTCCAATCTAGACAAGAATCCTTAATTTAACTTTAAAATTCTATAAAAAAGAAATATTTGTAAGCATATTCAATTCCTTTAGACAATTTATTTCTATAGGTTATGTCACTAGGGAAATAAAGAAGATATTATTTTCTAGAATGTGTGTAATGGTAGAATAAGGAAAGAAAATCTTAAATGAGATAAAGTTTATTTCTACGTGGGGAGTTTGAAATCAAAATATTATCTACAATAATGACCCATTTAGCTATAGGATTTATGCTAAAATAGGATGCATTGCAAAGGATTGCCTTGATATATAGAGAAACATATACAAAGGTATCCATAATAATAGCGAAGGTAGAATGATAGGGTAAATATAGAAAAAGAGCCAAACTATGAAAGCAATAAAAAATGATTTATAATTAGGAAGACAAAGTTGGAAAAGAGTCATATCTAAGGGAAAAATAACCTAAGTTGAAAATTCTAAAGATTATAGATAGATTATGGAAAACAAATAGAAGAATATGGAGACTAAGGGAGAAATGCCAGAGAAGAACCCAAGTATTGGGGAAGATCATTAATATATACATGATAATTTACAAAGTTAAAGCTCTTTAATGCTATAAAAAAAGTGATTTAAATAAAGAGAAAAAATATATGGTACAACAACAAATAGAAGAAAAAGAGAAAAGTGATGGGGGAAATATTGGACTAGGAAGAAAAGGATCCAAAAGTGGTTCCTTGTACATTTAATGAAGTGTCATTGATAGAAGGAACATTAGGAAAATAAGAGGTACCAAATCTAAGATTAACAAGAAGTTAAAAAAAAATCCTAGATGTGGGAGATAGGGGGTAAACGTGGACATACCAACTTTAATTGAAAAGTGCATAAAATAAATGGACAAGGATATCAACATGGGGACACATACAATCACAAACTCGAGTGGGAAAAATCCCACCACAAGAAATAGGAAATGAGGATCATATCATGGAATTTTAGGGGAATGAATGTCCCTAACAAACATAGGTTGGTGAGATCCATGATTAAGGATCACCAACTTGATATAGTTCTATTGTAAGAAATAAAGTTGAATGTTGCAAATTGGGAGAGTATAAAAAAAGGGATATGGAAGAAAGGCGCTAGTTTCTAGGTGGAAACTAGGGGTATTTAGGAGGAATATTTATATTTTGGAATTTTTATTTATATTAAGGAGAATTCATTTCCAAAAATGAGCACCATCTAATGGTTTTTATCACTTCTAAATCTTCAATATTTGCCTTCTTTATCACCAAAATTCATGCTCCAAATGTGAATAGAATAAGAAAGGAAATATGGATGGATATGGAGTAGATAGGAAAATAGGTTAGGGGAATAATGTCATGACCCTCCCTGGTAGGCTTTTTGGTACAAAGAAACAATGTATTAATTGATGATGCTTTAATACCTAGTTTGAGAAATTGAACCAACTATGCGATATTTAGTTAATTTGGAAGAGCACAGTACTTTTGACATATTTCCAAATATGGAGGATTAGGTACACTCAGGTGGACGAGGTATAATCATCCACTAAAAGCGGAGGGTACTTGAGGTTGGGGAAATGATGATTAAGGCAACTTAGGGGTAAAATTGATGGATACCTTCATATAGGCATGCATTATTGGTTAGGGATAATCATCAATAGCTAGCCACCTTGAGCCTCAGTTGATAGCCTAGTAGCTATCGTAAACTCTTGGGCTAAGACATGTGACTAGGTTGATGGAAATATTCCCTCTTTATCTATTGCATATGCTTGATTGTCTTTTACTTCATCACTATCTGCATCAAATATTTGGAAAACATGCATAACCTGGTTGTTTTGGGAAAAGGCTCCTTGTTTTGCTTAAGCCTTTCAAAAGAATAACATGATGTTAATATTGGATAAGAAAACCTTTTATTCTATGTTGTGTATTTATACAAATAAATTAATTAATTTATAAATAATAGTTTAATTGTTTTAAATGATAAAAAAACTTCATTTGTAAATAATGGTTTAATTATTTTAAATGAAATTAGAACTTCATTTACAAATAATAGTTTAATGATAAAATAATTTCATTATAAACAATGGTTTTTTTAATTTAAATAATAATGAATTTTCATTTTAAAATGATAAATGATTAATAAGTGATAATCAAAATTATTGAGAACTCAATAGTTCTACCATCGATTTAAGAGCATAACAAGTTGCATGATCGAATGGATGGGGGCATCTACCATCATTGAAAGGGAGAGCTCCATTTATGACAAAGCTTGTCAAAATATTTGATAGTATATGAGATCCAATATCAATCATCAAATTGGGTAGCTAGGAAGAATTATGGAGGGCGGTGGATCATTGGGGAGAGGAGAGATACGTGGAGAAGAAATGGAGGTAAGGCATTGATGGTGGTAGATGAGCTTGGAAAAAGGAATAAGATAATAGGTCAAAATAGTTGGAAGGGATATAAATCTTAGCGAGGAAGGAGAAGACTGCGGATGCTTCGAGAAGGATGCAAGTTATTTTATAGGTCAATACAAGTGTGCTCTACATTTGAAATGTGTGTGTTATTAGGATTTTGAGGTCAGTGTTTGAACTATCACTATTGGTTTTAGTTTTAAATTGATATGTAAGGGCAATTATGCTCTATGGTTACTCAAAACCTATTAATGCTAGTTGTATCTCCTGATTGTGTCAATCTATCTTGTTGACATTGGTTCATTCATAACCTAAAATTTTGTTAAGGTTTCAGTTAGGATCGAGAGTCTCTCTCTTTTCTCATTAAAGTTGCAACCACATGAGTTGCACACCCATTGTTCTATTCACTGGACTAGGATCATATAGACCCTAATATGTTTTCCTTGTTCATATATGTGTTAGCTTTTGATGCAGTGTGCAATGGGATATAGCAATCACAAAATCCATAATAATATGAAAGAAAGTAAATCTACGATATGACTAAAATATGCTATAAATAGAAATGACATAAATGAATACAATGTATCTATGGAGGAAATGAACACTCCATTAATAAAACTACTGAACTACATTGCACCCATCACCAATATATGGTGATCTACACACCATTGTACTACTACCTAAAAATATGCTTTCTCTACATGTCTATTTCTATCTATTACAATGAGACCCTTCTTATATAGAAATATAGGTTCCTTGGCCAACACTCTACCTTGTTTTACAAGGGATAACTTGCACATATACAACTTGCACATTGACACTTGTGCATTTATTACATTGCATCAAGTAACTAGATAACTTACCCCTAAAGTAATCTAATGTCCTAAGTATGTACCTTGGAAGGTACATTTACATGACCCAAATGATGTAATATACTCTATTTCTAACACACCCTTGCATTACATGTGAAGCGAAAATATGACACTAGAGAAAATATGAAATAAATAACTTGGAATGAACAATAAATTACACAAAAGATGATTTTATTCAATAAATGAGAGGGAGGTGAGAAAATCCTTTGTTATAATTGATCTATCCACAAAAATTATTTTGATACAACAGTTACAGGTGCTAGGGTTCTCCAAAACCCTAGCTACAAAAGATGTAGTGTCTTCAATGTATCTTGCTTCCAACATATTGAGTGGGCTTCTTGTTATCCATAATCAGGCCACTCTAGCTTCAAAAGCTACTCAAATCCTCTTGACTAATGCTATATGATCCTACACATACAATAAACATAAAGCAATCAATAAACAAAATGAGGGTTCCACAATGTGAACCCTCATAAATGTAAACTAAAAACCCTAGATCTACGTAAATAAAATGTATAGAATCCAAATAAAATCAAATAAAAATGAATAAAATACTTCCTTTGCTATTGATGATATTATTTCATCGCTCCATTGCAGATTGATGGTAGGGTGCCTCAATGGCACCTGATGATCTTACGTAGTAGGCTCTAGTCTACGACTATGGGGATGCCAGGCTCTATGCTGCACCTACAAAAATTAGTAGGTGCACTTCTATGCCTGTGGGATGCACTAGATTCCAAATATTGCTTGTGGGTAGGGTTAGATCTATAGAGGAAGATTGGAGGGGTTGAAAAAGGTTCGGCTGGTGGAAGACAATGACGGTGGTGAAAATAGGCTGTGAGGATGGAAGGGATAAGGAAAATCCTAGGGTAAACTAGGGTTTTTGGGGAAGATTAAGTTAGGGCACAACTAAAGCAATGTAGGTCAAATTTACTCAGAAAGTAAGCTCACAAAAGTTGATTGGCACGAGCTCTAGTCAAAGCTAGTTCAAACCAATTAACAAAAGTTCTAAGGGTTTGAGCATTGAGAATGCTCTTATTTATTATCAATCCTAGGATTTTCTTAGGGTTTTAGCTTAAAACTTTTGATCATGTGGCTAAAATTAAAGCAGATCCAAAGGTTGATATTAAACTTTAGGTGTGAAACGGATTAAGGAAGATGAACATCTGAGATTAGATCGGATCGAACGGTTGAGGTTAATTTGGCTTATAAATATATTAAAATATAATATAAAATATTATATTTAAATATAAATAATATAAAATAAATATAAATAATTCATATAGTGATCAAAAAATGGTAGTAAAGGGCTAAAGTAGGCCATTGGATGGTGGGAAAGGCATGGAATGGCCAATTGAATGGCGAGAAAGGGGTATGGTGGACAAATGGGTGGTAGAATGACCAGGATGAAGGAAAAGTGGCTAGGATTTTGTTTCTACAGATGATCCTTTTTGTACCATGTTGTGTGAAACATAATATGGTGCAAAAACATGAGACACCTGGTTGGGCTTTGGGTGCAGAAGCAGATTCTCTCTCTCATTGGATTTTTTAGCAACAATGTTGAACATAAAAGAATAAATAAATTTGGAGTTTTTGTGTAGGTTAACCCCTCATTTGGTGAATGAGATGCGGATGATCTCACAAGCCAATTGAAAAATAATGAATGGAAGAATATTTGTGCAAAATGGGAAATTGGAATGATGAAAATGTGTGGCCATTTTTGCCCCAACGGTTGAAGGGATTTATGGAATGAGGAATGATTATTGTGTCTATTTTTATCCCAATAGATGAAGCATTTTGTGCTAAATGTACATGTCATGATCATGTAATATGTATCCCATTGTGGAAAAATTGAAATCAAAAGTGGGTGCCCCAAATTTTGGGTAATTCCACGATGATGAAGAAATTTTACCGTATGGCATCATTGATATGCAATATGAAATGCAATAATAGAACACAACAAGATTCAATATTTGGAGGTCCTACTAATGACTGTAGGATAATTCCTTCCTATGGAACCAATAAAACTAGCTAGTTCCAATCACTATGATGACTTGTTATGCAATTTTTGAATGAAATGATTTTATTTTTGTCCATGTTTTAAGCCCCATCGACTAGGCCATCAATGATACTTTTAAGAAAAATTCATCTTATCGAGGTTTCACTTGGATTGTGAGTGATAAAATTTGATTAATATTTTGAACTAGGAGATATGGAATGATTATGATGACCAAGTGTCCTTATGGTGATTCATTCATATTACCGAATTGCATGGATGCTAATTGCTACAATCGCCAAGTATATAGAATAAACCACTATATACGTTCACTTGTAATTTTGGCACATGTTGGAAGAACCAATGGTAGATTATGATAGTGGAAGAATGTTGATGGAAGAATGTAATAGAATGAATGTGATGATGTCACCAAATTTGGAGTCGATTTGTAAATGTTAGAACTTTTAGTGGTTGATTTTGCACATTTTTGGATGGAAACAATTTACTCAATGGTCAAATCAACTCCAATTTTTGTGAAGTTTTATGGGATGATGAAGAATATGAATTACAAGAGTTGAGTATTTGTTTTGTGAAAAATTTGGATCATTTTGACACGTTTTATAATTGGATTTGTGCATTTTATGATTTTGCATTGTGCTCTAAAAATATGAATCCAAATCGACTTATGTTTTTCCAAAACCTGATTTTATGATGAGTATGATGCGTGGATGAAATTTGGAGGTATGCTACTATTTTGATTTTTTTTGTCTTCATGTAATTTTAGCGCCAGGTGCCCTATGGCACCTGTGGTATCCTGTAGGTGCCTTACTACACTGGTAGGTGCCCATGTGCACCTGTAGCTACCATAGGCACCACCCTACACTTGAGTGTACTTGCTTTAGCTATAAATAGCTTGAAAGATAGATTTGGAGGCTCATTTGTGCATTTGAGAAGTTGCACCTGAGGAGTGGAGTGGATTTGTGAGGTAAGTGAGGCTAGTGGAAATCTGTGCAAAAGCTATGGTGGCAGAGGGAGTGAATGTTGCTGGTGGATTTGAGTCACGATTTTCCTCGATAATTTTGAAAACCAATTTTTTCTTTTGTGCAAAAATTTTGAAGTCTTTGTTGTTGTGTTTTTTTTTTTAAATTTATACTAATGTAAAAATATTTGTTGCTGTAGTTGAGGGAGATAGAGCCTCGACATCGATTTTCTCCTGCCATCCTCGAGATGAGGAAGAAGGTTACAGAGGATGATTGGGACATTTTAAATAAGGTGGGCTTGGAGGGAGTGACTCGATTGGATGTGGTGAGGGCAGACGATGGGTACCTCTCATATTGATAGAGAGGTGGGATTCGAATAGGGGGACCTTTATATATATACATATAAAAATCATATTAACAATAAAATACCTTCAAATGGATAATATTAAGTGGTTCAAGCTCCTCCACTCCCTCTAAATCGGCAAGTCTATATGTACCATTACCCACTTTTTGGGAAATTATGTATGGACCTAACCAATTAGCCACGAATTTGTCATGAAGGTGCGGTAAAGCATTGGTGTTTTGTTGGTTCTCTTTAAGTACAAGATCTCCTACTTGAAATTCATGAAGATGGACTTTGGCATTGTAAGCATGCTTTAGGTGGTCTTGATAAACTCGTAAGTGTTCTAGTGCATTGACTCACCTCTCATCAAGAAGAGTGAGTTGGTCAAGATGTGCTTGTCTAGCGGTGTCATCATCTATGAATTCCTGCAAAGAAATTTGCAAGGAGGGAATCTCAAGCTCAAGAGGCATGATAGCTTCAGCTCCATAGACCAAGGAAAATGGTGTTGCTCCTGTTGGCATTCGGATGCTTGTTCGATAAGCCCATAGTGCCAAAGGGATTTTTGTATGCCAGTCTCTATGATTTTCGTTAACAAGTTTCTTGAGAATAGCAATCAAGGTCTTATTGGTAGCTTCGGCTTGTCCATTTTCTTGTGGGTAATAAGGAGTCAAGAAACTATGTTGGATATTATATTTCTCGCAAAGTGCTCGAACATCCTTGTTCTTGAAAGACTTTCCATTATCAAAAATTATTTTAGAGGGAATACCAAAATGACAGATGATATGGTGGAGTATGAAGTCCACAATTCGAGGTCCTATCGTATTGGTTAGAGGAATGGCCTCAACCCACTTTGTGAAGTATTCAGTGGCCGTGATGATGAATGTATGTTGTCCCAAGGAAGGAGGTGAAATTTTTCCAATTAGGTCTAGGCCCCATTGTGAAAAGGGCCAAAGGCTTTGGATAGGTTGTAAAGCTTGTGATGGTACATGAGTTAAATTGGCGTGTGCTTGACATTGCTTACAATTTTTGACATAGTTGCAACAATCGCGTTCCATTGTGGGCCAATAATAACCCATGCGTAAAATATGCTTTGCAATGGCCATCCCACTAAAATGACCACCACAAGTACCATCATGGGCTTTAGTTATGGCTCTTTGAGCCTCACTTTTTTTGAGACAACGAAGAAGGATTCCATCATAACCACGTTTATACAACACATCCCCCAAGAGAATAAAACAGGCTGCTTTTTTCTTGAAAGAGCATTTTGCAGACCGAGACATATCATATGGGAGTGTTCCAAATTTTAGAAAGGCCACTATTTGGCTTGACCAAGACTCATATGGTTCCGAATGGATAAAGCAAATGTCTTTTCCATCCTTAGGATCAATACGGACAATGGCTGCTTTAGAGATTGTTGAGATTATTAGGGGTTGTACCTCTCCTAAGTCATATTTTGGAATCAATGATCCAAGAGAGGCCATCGCATCTACAAATCTATTAGTCGAACGAGGCAAGTTGTTGATTTCATACCATTCGAATGTTGAGAGCAATTTCATTGCTACTTCATGATAAAGCTTAATGGTAGGTTCTTTGCATTGGTATTCTTTGGTTACCTATTTGACAACAAGTTGAGAATCCCCAAATATCCTAATACGCTTGATGCCCATAGCTATAGTGGATTGAAGACCTAAGATTAAGGCTTCGTACTCTACAGTGTTATTTGTGCATGGAAAGTCTAGCTTGAATGATAAAGGGATGGGTATCCCATGAGGTGTATGAAAGACAACTCCAGCACCTTGACCTTTCTCGCACTTAGATCCATCAAAGAATAAGGTGATATCGACGTCTTCCTCCGGAATGACATCTTCTTCTAATTCAGTGATAGAAAATACCGAATCATCTGGAAGCTCTATAATCAAAGGATGATCACTAGGTAGTGGAGCTTCCACAAGTTGATCGGCTATAACCTGACCTTTAATGGATTTTTGGCTGATAAATTCGAGATCAAATTTTGTAAGGAGCATTATCCATTTAGCGGTATGAGTGTTATTGTAAGTGTGAGACATCATATAACGCAGAGGATTTTCTCTAGCTATGACATAAGTTGTATGGCTAAGCATATAATGTCAAAGTTTCTTAGTGGCAAAAACCATTGCTAAGCACAACTTCTCTACATAAGCGTATCGGGTTTCATAACTTACCAATGTTTGACTAATGTAATAAATGGCTTGCTCTCGATTTTGTTCATTTTTCTGTGCAAGCATTGTCCCTAAAGCAAAGTTCATTGCTGAGACATAAAGATAGAAAGGGACCCCCAGATGAGGAGGAGCTAAGACTGGCGGAGAAGCTAGGTATTGCTTGATGTCATCGAAGGCTTTTTGACATTCATCTATCCATGCAAATGGCACCCCCTTTTGTAGCAGGTAATTGAATGGCCTGCATTTATCAGAAAGTTGCACAATAAAACATCGGATTGATTGAATATTTCCTTGTAAACTACGCAATTCCTTAATGTTAGTTGGGGGAGGCATTTCCATGATGGCCTTGACCTTGTTTGGGTCCACTTCAATGCCTCTTTTGGAGATAATGAATCCTAAAATTTTACCTGAGGTAACACCAAAGACACACTTTTTGGGATTTAACCTCACCTTATGTTCTAGAAGTCGGTCAAAAATATTTTCCAATACACTAATGTGCTCTTGTCGAGTTTTAGATTTAGCCAAGAGATCATCCACATAGTCTTCGATAATCTTATGCATGTAATCATGAAATATGTAAGTCATGGCTCGTTGATAGGTAGCTCCTACATTTTTGAGGCCAAAGGGCATAACCTTGTAACAAAAGGTCCCCCAAGGTGTTGTGAATGTTGTTTTGTGTTGGTCATCAGGATTTATGCGAATTTGGTTGTATCCTGAAAAACCATCCATGAGGGAAAGCATTTCATGGCCAACGTAGGTATCGACAAGAGTATCAATGTTTGGAAGAGGAAAGTCATCCTTAGGACACGCCTTATTAAGATCTCAAAAATCAGTGCAAATGCGTATCGACCCATTAGGCTTGCGAATGGGTACCATGTTTGAAAGCCACTCAGGATAGTCAATAGGAACAATGAAATTGACATCTAGAAGTTTTTGAAGCTCTTCCTTGACTATGAGGGCCACGGTAGGATGCATCCTTCTAAGCTTTTGTTTGACCGGTTTGGCATCGGGATGTAAGGTGAGGTTGTGGACCACAAGACTAGGGTCAAGACCAGGCATATCCTTATAGGACCATGCAAACACATATTTTTTCTTCTTGAGGAGAGCAATGAATTGCTCTTGTTCATCGGATGATAGGCTTTTTCCAAGCTTGACAATTTGGGGATTGTCAGGATCTGAACTAAGGTTCACTTTGATGGTATCTTCAATAGACATATGTGAACCTTCCTCAAGTTGATGTGGTGTTGGGATCAGATGAATGTCATCTAAGATGTCATCCAACTCTTCCTGCTTATCATCATCTAACTCTGCCTGAAAGACCTCGAGATTCTTGGTAGAATATGGAGGTGAAGGTGGAGGGGAAGGAGGAATGTAGTTGGTAGAAGCCCTTAACAATTCCTCGGATAGGATGAACTCCAAAAAGGAGGGTGGGGAAGAAATCCGGTCCATGTCAACAAGGCTTATGTCAATTGGAATTGGCTTAGCCGGATTGTATGGATTGCGGAGTGGGGTGAATAAGTCAATAGGATTCATACTGACTTAGTAGGAGAAGAGATGGATTGGAAGAATGGATGGGTGGAATGATTGGATTGGAACCGATGTTGAGTCTTGTTAACCCTGGATAGCAGCAACAAAACATGAAATTAAATGCTATGTACATGCAAAGAAATATTTTGTTTTTGTTTTGTTTTGAATATTTTGATTTTTTGTTTATATACATATGTTACAAATTTTGGCTTGGCTGAATGGCTCAATGGAACTCAGGTGGGGGTGGTTCACCAGGTGGGTCAGCTTGTTCTTGTGGAAGAAGCAAGTGAAATATGGGCTGATGGATGGGAAATAGTTTGAGGTAAAACTCATCCTATTGGGTAAGGGGAACAATGGGCTGAGACTCCTCTTTAGAATCATCAGAAGCATTGGACATAAGTTCATACTCTTCATAACCTTCATCATCAAAATCTGGAAGTGGGTAGGAAAAATTTAGTGGGTCTTCTTCTTCATTGAAGCTAAGCTCTTGAAGAGCTTGTTCAAGAGAAGTGGTTGAGGAAAATGGAAGGGGGGCTTTGTCTTCTTCATTGAGGCTAAGCCTTTGGAAGGCTTGCTCAAGGGAAGCGGTTGAGGAAAGTGGGGTATATCCCAAGCTTGAATGATCATGTGCTCCTCGATATGGGAAATCAATTATGTCATGTATCCCTTGTTCATGGGAACCTAGACCTTGACCTTGCCAATTGACTATGTGGAAGTAACGAGATGGAAATCCCATCATATTTTGTATGTTGGCACGTCTTGGCTCTTTTGGTTCTTCGGGTGGATTTTCCTCAATTGAGGAATCAATCCCTCCATAGACAAAGTTAATACTATTAGGAGTGGAGCTCATATCGTAGACAACACCTATGGTTAAAGGAGGGTCATGTGGGTGACCAAAATCCTTGGTTGTGGGGATGGCAAGAGGGGTAATGGTAACATCTTGGACCATGTATTCACCAATACTAGGACTAGTGATGTGGACCTCGACTTGGGATGAGGTGGTGGATGATGTGGAAATGGATGGCTCAGGATTGGAGGGGGCCGTGGAAGGTGGTGGGGAGTTGAATATTTCACAATCCAAAAGTTTGACTTGTGAAACATCGGCTGATGGAGAAATATTGGGTGATGGCTTGGAATTAGAAGAAGGTGGATGAGGCAATGATGATGAAGAAGAAATGGTTGTAGAAGGAGTGGTTGAGGTGGATGATGTGGTGAAAGTGGGTTGACCTTGACCACATGTACAAGAAGAAATGGATGATTGAGGGGGTTTGGTGATGGGTAACTCCTCAAAAATAGGAGCTTTGGAAGAAGATGTGGATGGATTAGAAGATGAAGTGGATGGATTTGAAGATGATGGGGATAAGAATAGGTGGGTGGAAGGCAACATGGATTCATAGGGGTTTGAAATGAAATTACAATACTTGAAAGGTTCTACATCTACGGGGATGCAATGGACTTGACCATCATGAATGTATTTCAAGCATTGGTGTAGAATTGATGGAACACATTTCATCTCCCTCATCCAAGGTCTACCAAGGAGTACATTGTACGCCATGGCCCCTTCCAAGATGTGGAACATAGTATGCAATGTTCTGACCCCTACTTCAATGGGTAAAACAATAGTGCCAACTATGGTACACAAAGCATCGTTAAATGCTTTGAGGGTGAATGAGGACTTGGAAATATGGGAAGGTAAAAGGTTGAGGTGGCTAAGGGCAGTGGTAGTGATAATGTTGATGGATGAGCCGGTATCAATTAGGACTCTCTTAAATGGATTTTTGTCTATCAGGGCCATGATATGCAATGGAGGATCTACGGATTCTGAGGTCATTGACTTTATTTCAAAGTCATAGAAGGTGATGGATGGCTCCATGCATGTTCTAATGCTCCCTACAAAATTGTTGAAGGTATTAGAGTCTTGAGCTTCAAACTCAATAGATTTAAGAATTTCCATTAGGGCTTCTCTATGCCTAGGGGATTGTTGGATGAGCTCATATATGGACAATTTGGTTGAAGCTATTTTCAAACTTGTAGTTAACCAGCTGCTTAGGGATACCATTGGCCTTAGAGGATGATGGATGGGCTGATTGGGTGGACTAGAAAGATGGATTGGTGGGGATGGATTTGGAGAGGTTTGAATGGGTGGTGGATTTGAAGGTTGTGACACGTTTGGTTGTTGGGCATTTTGTTGATTTTGCCTTTGACCTCTTGTGACCACATGGACTGCTCCTACAAAATTTTGGTAATGTTGGACATGATTAACTTGGTTAGGAGGTGTGTGATGATTATTACCTCCTACATTAGTTTGGGCCTCTTCACGATTGGGAAGAGGTGTTTGAAAAATTCCCAAGTTCTAATTTTGTGGAGCTAGGGGGTTATCCACCTTAATGGCCCCCAAGTCTATGAGGTCTTGAATGATGTTCTTAAAAATATTGCAAGTGTTGATATCATGACCATTTTGCCTATGGTATGGGTAAAATAGATGTTCCTTATAACTTCTGCTATGTTTGGTAGGGTCATCGGGCTTGATTTCTGGTAAAGCCAACTTGTTTGTGTCATACAACCTTCGAAAGAGGGCAGAATATGACTCTGTTAAAGGAGTGTATTGGCATTGGGGTCGAGCGTATTGTCGATGGGAGGGGTTTTCCATAGTTGGCATTATGTTTTGCATCGTGGGTGCTTGAGTTACCGAGGGGACCACATGATAAGAAATTTGTTGTGGTTGTTGCATGGGTTGTTGAGCCATTATGGGCTGGCTCATCACTACTTGATTTACTTGATTAGATGGACTAGCCGAAGAGGCTTGTGATGACTTATTTTGGCCTGATTGATTACTTCTAAATTGGCCCTTGTTCTACCATTCTTTATTTTTAGGCTTAATTACGCCCTCTTGGATTTTTATCTCCTCAATGATGCTAGCCTGTGCTAAGGCTTCTTCAAATGAATGATAGGTATGAAGTTGAAGCATCCAAGAGATGGGTTTTAAGCAACTCTTGGTAAATAATTTGATGATTTCATCCATTGGGAGGGAGAATGGCAATTTGGTAATGACTGCCCTCCAACGGTTTCCAAAGTCATAGATAGGTTCATCATCCCATTGTCTTAAGGCATATACATCTGATAATGAAACCTTATTTTTGATGTTTAGGACAAAATGCTCAAAGAATAGTTCAATCAGTTGTTCAAAAGTATAAATACTATGAGTTGGTAGCTGATTAAACCACTCTATGGTATCTCCTCCTAATGTTTGAGGAAATATTTAGAGCATGAGAGCATTTTCGGTTTGAATCTAAAAGCATGCATGAAAAAATGAGCTAACATGCTCCTTAGGGTCCTCGGTTCCCCTAAATTTGTCAAACTTCGGTAATGTAAAGTCTATCGGATATGGCGGTGATGGTACCAAAGGATGGATTGGTTGATGGATCAGTTGGCTTAAAGTTGGTCTTTGGCTTGACATGCCAGGAGTGTTTTGCATCAACTGATCTATTTGTTTTTGCATGGCCTGAATCCTAAGATCTTCCCTAGGAATGTGGAAGCCTTGGATAACTTGATGATTTGGAGATGGACTAGAAGAAAAATGTTGGGGAGTGATTAGATGGTTTTGATGGAATTGATTGGTTTGAAATTGATGGGGGGAAGATTGATGGTTGAGAGAAGGAGAAGATTGATGAGGAGGAAGATTTTGGAAGAATTGGTTGGGTTGGCTAGAAGAAATTGTGATTGGAGGGGTTGGATTTTGAATTGGAGGTGGATTGGGGATGGACACCACCAAAGATTGGGGTATCCAAGTGGAATTTTGGTTGGCCATGGTTGGTTGGGTTGAAACTACAGGAAGCGTAGGATTTACATGAACTTGTTGTCTAGCATTTTGATGTTGTAGAAGCAATCTATTCATGAGACCCAACGTGTCATGAAGTTCTTGTTCGGACATAGAAGAAATTGACAAGGTTGTAGATAGATTAGAAGATGAAGGTATGGATGTGGATGGATTGGAGGAAATGGGTATGGAGCAAGTTGCACTTGATGTGGCAACTTGGGAGGTTGGTACCTGTGAGGCAACATTAACATACTCCTCATACAAAGGATTGGAATAGATTTGGGTATAGCCAGATGGAGGATGAGTGTTAAAAACACTTGGGTTTTGTTGGGATGGACTAGGAGAAGAGGGCATACCATATTCATAGGCAGAATTAGGATATCCTCGGGTGGGGTTGGATGGATAGGATGTAGCCAATTCTGGTTGTGCAACATAGTCTTGGCTAATGGGTTCAAGGACATAGTTAGAAGACCTATAGAGGGCCTCTACCTTGTCCATGTCAATTTGGATGGATGGTTGCTCAATGTTTTGGGGAAGGGATCCCTCTTGTGGGAGAGATGGGTAAATGGGCCTAGATGGACTAGGTTGGATAGAATTGGAAGGGTTGGCTACTGAAGTAGCGGGTATGTTTGTTGTATTTTCCATTAAATTATTTTGACTTAATACCTTTGTTTGATTTTGAGTTAGAACCATAAAGTAATTAAATCAAAATGCAATTTTAGGACTATCAAATTAAATCTCCAAAACTAAAAATAGAGATAAAGAATTTAAAAACAAAGAAAACAATCAATCCTAAGTTTCACCTTGTGTGGCTTACCTTATTCATTGATTATCTCTTTTTAGTGTAAATTCCTTTTAAAAATGATAGTTTTGTGTGTTTGATGTATCCTAATCTTGCTTAATGAAAAATAAAGGTGAAAAACTATGGTTGGATGGGGCAACGAGATTCTTGTTGGTGATGAAATCCAACAAGTTTTCTTGGGGGTGGTCCTAAGGTGTCTAAGGGCAGAGATTTGGTGGATGGAGATGAATGCCACCATCACCAAATCTCAAGCAACAATCGGTGATGAAATCCAGTTACTACTATTTAGAATGAATCATGCTTGTGTGTGATTAATTTTAAATTTTCTATTTTCTATTGTGGACAAACAATGTTAAAGGTAATAGATTTCACAAATCTAAATTAGAATCCAACACATAAATGTAAATTTCTTCTAAAGAGTGTGAAGTACACCACTTAAAACCCCCTACCTAGATAGCAACCGGAGGGTTTGTCCACCTCTCTGCCAAAGGAGTCACCCAAGGGTAGGAATAATTTTTGCACTTAAGTATTGTTCCTACTTAGATAAGTAAAATAAGCAACCCTTAACTCCTAAGATGCAAATTCTAATTAATGCTTTTTACTTTCAAATGCAAATAGAAAGATGCAAGAATTATTTGAATTTGCAATTCTTTTTAAAACAAAAAACCTAAAATATGTGATGAATGAATGCACAGATGCCCTAGATGCAATCTAAAATGAATTTATTTCTAGATTACTTAATGTGTGTTCATTTTAAGCTTAAAATCTGAAAATAAATAGTGAAATAATGAAATACGTAAAAATAGAAATTGAAATAGAATGGTTGTAGGGCTTACTCGAAAGCCTAAGCTCTACTCCAAATCACTGTCAGGTATAGGCATATAGGGCACCTATGGGGATCAACAAGTGTTGTAGAGCACCTGCGCACCTTCTACAAACTATCACAGGACCTTCCAGAAACCCTAACCGATGATTTCGGCTGGTTTTTCACTCTAGAAAACCCTATAAAATGGAACAACAGAATGAAATTAGTACAACAAAGTAAATAAGAAAGTAGAACCCTTGTGGGGTCCCACCGTGATCACCATTTGTGAAGCAAAAATATGACACTAAAGCAAATATGAAAGTAAAATAATTCCAATGAACAAGAGACTGCACAAAAGATGATTTTATTCAATAAATGGGGGGAGCTAAGAAACTCCTTTGTTACAATATATTTGTTCAAAATAAATTATTTTGATACAATAATTATAGGTGCTAGGGTTCTTCGAAACCCTAGCTACAAAATATGTAGTGTCTTCAATGTATCTTGCTTCCAACAGGATGAGTGGGCTTCTTGTTATCCGTAATCGGACCACTCTAGCTTCAACAACTACTCAAATCCTCTTGACTAATGCTATCTGATCCTGCACATACAACAAACATAAAGTAGTTAGTAAACAAAATGAGGGTTCCACAGTGTGAACCCTCAGAAATGCAAACTAAAAACCCTAGATCTAAGTAAACAAAACATGCAAATCCAAATAACATCAAATAAAAATGCATAAAATACTTACTTTGCTATTGATGATGTTATTCCATTGCTCCATTGCAGATTGATGGCAGGGTGCCCCAATGACACCTGATGATATTACATGGTAGGCTCTATGCTACACCTATAGAATGTACCATGTGCACTGCTACACCTTTGGGATACACTAGGTTCCTGGGAGTGCTTACGTATAGGGATAGATCTACAGAGGTATATTGAAGGGGTTGTGAAAGGTTCGATAGGTGGAAGTGAAGAACACAAGCTTATACTGAGAGGGGGGGTGAACAGTATAAGACCTCTTTTTACTTTTTCCTTTATACTTCAAAATAGTAAAGCAATATACCCAAAGCAATATCAAAGCAATGCACAATATCATCCACAAAGTGACACCAATTTTAACGTGGTTCACCCAGAATGGTTGGGCTACGTCCACAAAAATTTTCTCTAAAAGTTATCTCAAAGTTCTTTGGGAATCCTTCCCAATTACAATGTTTATGAGCCTCGGCCCAAAGGAGATACCTTCCCCCAATCAGAATTTATGAGCCTCTTCTCAAAGGAGATACCTTCCCCCAATCTAAATTTATGAGCCTCTGCTCAAAGGAGATACCTTCCCCTCTGCTCTGGAAATGATCCCTCAGAAGATCAACTGCCTCTACCTCTTGCCAGCACGTGGAACTCCTTTCCACTGAAGACCTCCTGTCCTCAATGCTTAGCCTAAGAGACCTCTACCTTCTATGATCACGTCCATAGCAGCTCAGCAACCTATACCAAACACAGTCATTCGGTCTAGTACAAGTCTTCCTCTGTCTATCAGATCTATCCAACTCTTGAACAAATCAATCCTCTGCATACAAGCCTTCTCAAAGACTTGCCAACTATCCTCAGGTTCTTCTCATAGAACCAATGCACCTCTATCATCATACATCAACACTTCATGTTCGTCTTTGCCCTTTGTGCTCTCTGTGCTATCACAATGGGACTTACAACAATTCACCATGACTCTTCGCTCACTCTGCACACTTCGATCAAATTTTGCACTCTGCTCTCGACGATCGAACTTCTCACTCTGCACTCTATCTACGAATGTCACAACAACAATGCCTCAACTCTTCAAAATAGCCTACCTTTTATAATAACACTTTCAAGATCAAAACCTTAATCTTAGTCGACTGTAACCCTGATCTTTAGTCGGCTGCACAACCCTAAACTTCGTCGGCTCACATTTAACTTTGTCGACTTCAACTACCTCTGTAACTCTTCTGTAGCTTTTTCCATGAAACTACAACATGTCATGATATCATGACACCTTTGCAACCGTACACTTTCTTTTGGCTTTTGTCATGATATCATGACACTTCAGCCTTTGTCGACTTCAACTAAGCTCTTGTCATGATATCATGACACTTCTGTCTTTATCAACATCAACTTTCCTTTTGTCACGATATCGTGACACTTCTCCCTTCATCGACCTCCTTTCTACTTTTGTCGTGAAATCATGACACTTCTCCTATTGAAGACCTGCTTTCTGTTTCTATTGTGAAATCATGACACTTCTACTTTCATCTGCTTTCTTTTCTACCTATCATGAAATCGTGACACTTTCTGCATCCATACGCTTTCCCTTCATCCTATCATGAAATCGTGACACTTTCTTCATCCGTACGTTTTCTCCACAACCTGTCATGAAATCGTGACAGTTCTCACTTCAAAACCTTTCCTTTGTTGCATGTCATGAAATCGTGATAGTTCTCACTTGGAACATTTTCATCTATAGCATGTCATGAAATCATGACGGTTCTCACTTTGAACTCTGTAGCATGTCATAAAATCATGATAGTTCTCACTTCGAACTCTACAGCATGTCACGAAATCATGACACTTTTCGTGTTACTTTCTCTCTCTTCGAACTTGTCATGAAATCATGACAGTTCACACTGTGGACTCTCTCTTCTGCATTATGTCGTGAAATCATGACACTTTTTCTTTTGGACTCTCTCTCCTACAATATGTCACGAAATCGTGACACTTTTTCATCCGTACAACCTTCCTTGCAATATGTCACGAAATCGTGACACTTTTCCTTCTCTGCCTTCCTGCTCTTTTCAAGTCACGAAAATGCGACATGTCACGAAATCGTGACACTTTCCACCTTGCTCTCTTTCTCTGCCAACATGTCATGAAATCATGACAGTTTTTCCACTTGCCTTTTTCTCTGCCAACATGTCACGAAATCGCGACAGTTTTTCCTGCTTCTTCTCTCTCTTCTAACATGTCGCGAAATCGTGACAGTTTTTCCAGCTCTTTCTCTCTCCTCTAACATGTCACGAAATCGTGACTGTTTTTCTTGCCTGCTGTATATGTCGTGATATCGCGACACTTTTCTTACTTGTCTTTTTCTTTGATCTTTTGCAAATGGGCCACTATGGTCTTCTTGGAAACTCATTGTCCATGCTCTGAATAACCTTTGAACTTGTCATGCCGTAACCTTCATCAAAACAAATTATTTGACATTAAATCAAATTCCTTCAAGAGCTTCTTGACATCAATGACAACTTATACATTTGAGCAAAGGCAATGTACCCAAAGTACCCAAAATTGCCAACAATCTCCCCCTTTGTCATTGATGGCAAACCTTTACTGAAAACACTTCTCAAGAGCCAAAACTAAAACCAACTATGCTAACAACTGAGAATCTTCCTTTGAAGTTTTTCTCCCCCTGACTTGAAGCTCTCCTCTTCACTTTGAAGCTCTCCCCCTTACTCATATCTCTCCCCCTTTGTCATCAATGGCAAAGGGTCACCTTTGGGGCTCGGGACTAAGAATGAGCCTCTTAGCTTAGTCCCTCCCCCACCTCCTGATGAGGTGATTAATTCTGGGGTGGGAGTAAAACTCCCATTAGGCACTGATCATCATCAGCGTCTATAACTTCCTTGTCGGGCCTTCTCTTGAACTCTTTGTCCATATCTCTATTCTTGTCACTATTCTTGTTCTTGTTCTTGTTCTCATCCCTGTTCTTGTCCATGCCTTGATCCTTGGACCTTTCGTACTATCCTTGGAAGTTCAGCTCTACACTTGTCTCGATTATGTGACCTTCATTGTTGCACTTGTAACACGTGACGATGTTATTTCTTTTAGGCATACCTGATCTTTGAATCCACCGGATCTCGACCAAACTTTCGCCAAACCTTTTTGACCAAACCTATTCTGGCCAACCTGTTCTGACCAAACCTGTTCCTGTTATGTGCCTTGCAATAAACTGCCTTGTGCCCAAACTGTTTACAAGAGTAGCAATACCCTTGAAAGAAACTAGCACTTCTGAAATTGTCGTTTACCTTCTTCATTTGAGCCATGCAATGTGAAGCCATGTGACCAAACCTGTGACACGCAAAACATCTACCTTGAAATTTTCCTTTATTTGACCTCTTGGGTCCCGAAAACTTCTTCTTCTCATTCTGAATTCTATTTTCTATTTCTGCGCATCTATCATTCAAGGACTCATGATCTGAAATACTTTCCTCATCAGAACTCTCTTCCTTTTGGAGTCTCTTACTAGACTCTCCAACTTGTTCCTTGTGTGGCTTAACAAAACCAAGGCCTATTTTATCTGTTGTCTTTCTTTGACCTTTGATGAGTGACTTAACCTTTTTGGAGCTATCTTGAAACCTGTAAAGCTTATCCTTGTACTCTTTAGTTTCCTCTTTCAAAGAAGCCATTTTCTGTTCTAACTCACTATACTCAAGAACCTTAGACTCTAACTCATCCTTGAGTTCTTGTGTCTTAGCTATAGAGAAATCAAGATTTTCTATAAGATCATCTCTCTCCATACAACATTCATCTAACTTATCCTTGAGTCTAGCATTCTTCTTTCTTTCCTTTTTCAAAGCACTAAGAGCATTAATAAGTTCACTTTCAAGATCCTTTATTTGTTTGCTTTCTGAATCATCAAAGCCTTTTTCAGATTTCTTATCACTAGAGGTGCTACCTTTTTCAAAAACCATACAAGCATCTTCCTTATAGTTTTCTGAAGCATCCTCATACATACTAGAAACCAAATCATTATTTGTACAATCATCCTCAAGGTGACCAAAATTTCCACATCTAAGACATTTCATGATAATGAATCTATGTTTCGGTTCTTCCTCTTTTTTTGATATGAACAACATCTCATTTTCATCATCACTTGAAGAACTTTCACTATCACTACTAGAACACTTACTTGCTTTGTCTAGGTAGAAACTCTTCTTGTGCTTGTGAGAATACCTCTTTCCTTGATTGTTGTGCTCATCTTTGTTCTTCCTGTGATGCTTGTGCTTTTCAGAATCCTTGCTCTTAGAATCCTATTTATCTTCATCACTTTCATTCTTGGGAACAGTACAGTCAATAGCATAATGACCAAACTTTCCACAATTGAAACATCTTATATTTTTCATGCTTTTGTGCTTTCTAGAGAACTTGCCTTTCTTGTTGTAATATGCCTCTTCATCACTAGAAGACTCATCACTCTCTTGAAGTTGTTTACCCTTGGATTTCTTGGTAGCCTTGAAAGTCTGCCTCTTTCTTGACATCAACCTTCACTTGAGTTCTCAACTCAAATGCTTGCAAGTATACTATGGAGCTCATCCTTTTTCAACTTATCCAAATCTTTAGCTTCCTCAATAGCAAAAATATTTTCACTAAATCTATTAGGAAGAGATCTTAAAATCTTATCACAAACATCATTTTCAGCAAGCTCAAGACCTAAGTCTTTCATGGAGTTAACAACCTCATCCATACGAAGCATGTAGTCACTAATATTTTCATCATCATTCATCTTGAGTTGTTCAAACATACCTTTGAAGTGTCTCAACTTGGCCTTTCTGACATTTGTATCACCTGTATGAACCACCTTCAACTGTTTCCACATTTCACTAGTTGTCTTGCAGTGAATCACTTTGGTGAGATCTGCTTTCTGTAAGCCTTTCAGGATTGCATTCATTGCTTTTGAATTGTTGTGATGTAGGAGCCTTTCTTCTTTAGTATAAGGACCATGTACAGGAATAGTGTACTCATCTTCAATCACTTCCCAAACCTCATTCCCAAGTGCCATTAGATGAACCTTCATCCTTGCACTCCAAAGACCAAAATCTGACCCATCAAGAATAGGTGTTGCATTGCCACTTGAATAATCCATTGTGTTCTTTACTAGCTTTTCCTTCAAGTTGTTAAACTTTTCGAAGGCACCCGCTCGATACCAATTGAAGAACACAAGCTTATACTTGAGAGGGGGGTGAACAGTATAAGACCTCTTTTTACTTTTTCCTTTATACTTCAAAATAGTAAAGCAATATACCCAAAGCAATATCAAAGCAATGCACAATATCATCCACAAAGTGACACCAATTTTAACGTGGTTCACCCGAATGGTTGGGCTACGTCCACAAAACTTTTCTCTAAAAGTTATCTCAAAGTTCTTTGGGAATCCTTCCCAATTACAATGTTTATGAGCCTCGGCCCAAAGGAGATACCTTCCCCCAATCAGAATTTATGAGCCTCTACTCAAAGGAGATACCTTCCCCCAATCTGAATTTATGAGCCTCTGCTCAAAGGAGATACCTTCCCCTCTACTCTGGAAATGATCCCTCAGAAGATCAACTGCCTCTACCTCTTTCCAGCACGTGGAACTCCTTTCCATCGAAGACCTCCTGTCCTCAATGCTTAGCCTAAGAGACCTTCGCCTTCTATGATCACGTCCACAGTAGCTCAGCAACCTGTACCAAACACAGTCAGTCGGTCTAGTACAAGTCTTCCTCTATCTGTCGGATCTGTCCAACACTTGAACAAATCAATCCTCTGCACACAAGCCTTCTCAAAGACTTGCCAACTGTCCTTAGGTTCTTCTCATAGAACCAGTGCACCTCTATCCTCATACAACAACACTCTGCATTCGTCTTTGCCCTTTGTGCTCTTTGCGCTATCACAATGGCACTTAGAACAATTCACCATGACTCTTCGCTCACTCTGCACACTTCGATCGAATTTCGCACTCTGCTCTCGGCGATCGAACTTCTCACTCTGCGCTCTATCTACGAACGTCACTAACAACAATGCCTCAACTCTTCAAAATAGCCTGCCTTTTATAATAACACTTTCAAGATCAAAACCTTAATCTTAGTCGGTTGTAACCCTGATCTTTAGTCGGCTGCACAACCCTAAACTTTGTCGGCTCACATTTAACTTTTTTGGCTTCAACTGCCTCTATAACTCTTCTGTAGCTTTTGTCGTGAAACTACAACATGTCGCGATATCACGACACCTTTGCAACCATACACTTTCTTTTGGATTTTGTCATGATATCGTGACACTTCTGCCTTTGTCGACTTCAACTAAGCTCTTGTCATGATATCATGACACTTCTGTCTTTGTCAGCATCAACTTTGCTTTTGTCATGATATCACGACACTTCTCCCTTCGTCGACCTCCTTTCTACTTTTGTCACAAAATCATGACACTTATCCTATTGAAGACTTGCTTTCTGTTTCTGTCATGAAATCATGACACTTCTGCTTTCATCTACTTTCTTTTCTACCTATCATGAAATCGTGACACTTTCTGCATCCGTACGCTTTCCCTTCATCCTGTCATAAAATCGTGACACTTTCTTCATCCGTACGTTTTCTCCACAACCTGTTGCAAAATCATGACAGTTCTCACTTCAAAACCTTTCCTTTGCTGCATGTCATGAAATCATGATAGTTCTCACTTGGAACATTTTCATCTGCAGCATGTCACGAAATCGTGACGGTTCTCACTTCGAACTCTGTAGCATGTCATGAAATCATGACAGTTCTCACTTTGAACTCTATAGCATGTCGCGAAATCATGACACTTTTCGTGTTACTTTCTCTCTCTTCGAACTTGTCATGAAATCGTGACAGTTCACACTATGGACTCTCTCTTCTGCATTATGTCACGAAATCGTGACACTTTTTCTTTTGGACTCTCTCTCCTGCAATATGTCATGAAATCGTGACACTTTTTTGTCCGTACAACCTTCCTTGCAATATGTCACGAAATCATGACACTTTTCCTTCTCTGCCTTCCTGCTCTTTTCAAGTCACGAAAATGCGACATGTCGCGAAATCGTGACACTTTCCACCTTGCTCTCTTTCTCTGCCAACATGTCACGAAATCATGACAGTTTTTCCACTTGCCTTTTTCTCTGCCAACATGTCATGAAATCGTGACAGTTTTTCCTGCTTCTTCTCTCTCTTCTAACATGTCGCGAAATCACGACAGTTTTTCTAGCTCTTTCTCTCTCCTCTAACATGTCGCGAAATCGTGACTATTTTTCTTGCCTGTTGTATATGTCGCGATATCGCGACACTTTTCTTACTTGTCTTTTTCTTTGATCTTTTGCAAATGGGCCACTATGGTCTTCTTGGAAACTCACTGTCCATGCTCTGAATAACCTTTGAACTTGTCATGCCGTAACCTTCATCAAAACAAATTATTTGACATTAAATCAAATTCCTTCAAGAGCTTCTTGACATCAATGACAACTTATACATTTGAGCAAAGGCAATGTACCCAAAGTACCCAAAATTGCCAACAGGAAGATGATGGTGATGGTAGAAATAGGCTGTGAGGATGGAAGGGATAAGGAAAATCCTAGGGTAAACTAGGAGTTTAGGGAAGATTAGTCTAGGACACAACTAAGGCAATGTAGGTCAAATTTACTCATAAATTAAGCTCACAAAGGTTGATTAGCAAGAGCTTCATTCAAAGCTAGTTTGAACCAATTAGCAAAAGTTCTAGGTGTTTGAGCATTGAGAATGCTCATATTTATTATCAATCCTAGGTTTTTCTTAGGGTTTTAGCTTAACACTTTTGATTGTGTGGCTAACATTAAAGTGGATCCAAATGCTGATATTAAACTTTAGGTGTGAAACGAATTAAAGAAGATGAACGACTAAGATTAGATTGGATCAGACGGTTGAGGTTAATTTGACTTATAAATATATATTTTATAATAAATATATTAAAATATAATATAAAATATTATATTTAAATATAAATAATATAAAATAAATATAAATAAATCAAATAGGGGTTGGAAAATGGCGTGAAAGGGCTAAATTAGGCCATTGGATGGCATGAAAGGCATGGAATGGCCAATTGAATGGCACAAAAGGGGGATGGTGGACAAGTGGGTGGTAGAATGACCAAGATGAAGGAAAAGTGACTAGAATTTGGTGTCTACATTACATTATTTGGGTATTGAAGATTTTAGTCTTCAATATGGATCTTATTCCATTGGATAATGGAATTTGTATTCTCCTTTGTTGCTTATTGTTTTCAGGTTCAACAGGTAATCTGTGTCTTCATATAAAGTAAAGTAATTTGTAGCTAAAGCTAAAGAGGCTTCTTTCAATTGACTTTGCATTGTATTCCTCCTTTATCTACTTTATCTTCTTCTTCATCTCTAGCTTTGCCTTTGATTCTGATTTATGTGCTCTCATAGGTGGTTGTGTTGCTACTTGGTTCTTGTAAGGAAGATTCTCCTTTTTTATCTTCAATCTATACAAAATTTTCTAAACAACCACTTAAGGCATCATGATAAGATCTTGAAATAGTAGAACAAGAAGTGTTGATGTTGCATGAGGATTGAAAAAGCTTTTCTAGATATTATTCATTAAGTTCTACCTTCTTTTTGATTAGTTCTATTAATCCTTTTTGTTCTACATTTTTAGCTTTATAGTGTTTAAATGTGATCAATTCCATGTATAATATGCTCACAAAGTATAAAGAAATTGAAATATCACTTTTTCTATTGTCAATTGCTTCATTGAGATGGACTTGAAGATAGCATTCCATAGTATCAAAATTATCTTCCAAGGCTTCACTATGGATTACTTTTGAAGTTAGATCTAACCTTTCGTTCAATTTCTTGAGTAGATTCATGATCCCAAGTTTTTTGGAAATGGATTTTTCCTTTCTAAAGCAATTATTCTTATTGGTATTTTGAGAAGTAGACATCCTTATAGATCTCTAGTTTTAGATATGGCAGGATATAACTCCCTAATATATAAGCTTGATTTTGATAAAACCTTTACTAATCCTTAGGTTTGTAGGCTTCCTTATGTCTCCCTAGTAATGAGAGTATGTATACCTAATTTTAGGTTTTGTAGAAAGCTTATTTCTTCCTAACTTGATAATATTTGATATATATTATTATTATCAAGTTTTGTAGAATGCCTTATGACTCCCTAGAGATTTTTGGAATATGATATAGTGCTCTTGTAAAATATAGTTCAATTTTGGTTGATTTTTTATAGTTTTGTAAAGATCAAAAATCAACTTTAACACCTTACTACTCCTATTGAACTAAGCACTTTTCCAATTTTGAAGATATTTTAATGTTGGGTTTATTTTGTCCCTTTTGAGAAAATTTTGAGACAAGAATATTATAAATTTCTAACTTTAGCAAAAAACATTGATAACCTCTTTTCATATACCTTAGGATTTTATTTAAGTGTTTGTAATTTCCAATAACCTAGTTTGGTGTTGTAACCCTTATAACTCCCCAAATTTGGAAAATTAGAACACATTAGTATTTACAAACATTAAATGGATTAATTCCAACTAGTATCCCTTATTTTCCCTAGGTTGTGTTTTGCAAATATTAGACTACTTTGATATTTAATTTCCTTAAGTTTTGCTTTCAAATAAATATTGATTTCCTTTAGTAATTCAACCTTAGAATATAACCTTATAGCTCATTTTTTAAAGAAAGTAAATTATATGGGGAAATTTTACCTTAATAAGGCTTTGCACCTTTATGAAATTTATGGTAGTTTATCCTTCTTGGATGCTCTGAGTAATGATAGATTCCCCAACTTGCTATTGGCTTCAACACTCTATTTAATGCTTCCTTGAGCCATTTGATTGAGAGTACTATTATTTGTTGCTTATGAATGCTCTTGTATTGCTCTCAAATTGCTCTTTGAGTTACTATCAAGTTGCTATAGAGTTTTTGTCGAGTTGCTTGCTGAGTTGCTACTAAGTTTCTTGTCGAGTTTCTTTGGTCCAAGTCACCTTTAATAGGTAGTCAGTCAAGTGACAAGTATCATATTAGTTTTTTAAATGCTCCAAGAATGCTTTGGATGTTTGGTGGAGATACCGATCTTGTTCTAATGCTTGTGACAAGTGTCACCTTCACTTGAGATGTTTTTTATTTCTTCTTCATGCGATGTCCAAGAGATTTTTTTGCTTCAACATATATGAGGCTTCTTGTTGTAACACTTTTGGTTGTAAGTAAATCCTCTACCACATGAAGTATGGACACCAAGATAATGTCGTAACATCTCCTTTGTGGGTATTTTTTAAGGTTCTCTTAGATAATTACAAGTGGTGCATTCTTTCATTTGCATGTTCTTGTCTTATAAATACCTTCTTGCAATCCCTTCAACGTATTCTTACACCTTCTTATTTGCTATACTTTTTTGGTGTTGAGATGTTTCCAGCTAATCAATGCTTATGGTGGAGCTTTGGTGGAGATATGCAGGAGATTTGGTGGAGATATGGCAACACTTTTATGAATAATCCGTGATGCTCCACTTATGGTAGTGAATGCTCCTTGATTGGATATATGGGTCCAATTTTCTTGCTTTGATTTACTTTGTTTATACATTGCTTGATTCCTGCTTGGATTTGTGCCTTGTCTTTTGCAGGTTCAACCATACAAGACACATAGAAGATGATCTTATATGAGTGGCTATTTGCTATGCTTGGGATAATGCTAGAGTTCAACTGCCTTTCGATGGTTCACCTTGATTATATTTTACCTTTGTGGTACTTTACAATATACCCTTTTTCATACGTAGAATGAGTTAGAGAAGTGCAATACAATGTAACAATATTTGTAAATAAGATACCTTTTGCACCCTTTCTTGCACTCCTTTTTGTAGGTCTGATATTCTGGTTTATATGGTAAAAATTTTGAATGTAGTGTAGGGGTTTTGAGGTTGTCTCTTTTCTTAGACACCTTCCATTTTTTCTTGGATATTATGATGACAAATACAAGCTTAGATAGAAGTAGATAGAAGCTCCTTATATGATGCAATTTTCTGCACTTTTCTCCTTGCAACTAACCCTATAATGCTTTGGATTTGAGACTCACCAAGTCTCAATATTTGAAGCTTTTATTTATGATTTTGGTTAGTAATCTTCTTATCCAATTTTTGGAGGATTCTAACTTATTTTTGTGGCTTCACTTGGCCACTATGTGTTGCAAGTTTTTGTGCACTAATAGTGTGTTTAGACACTTTGAATTTTTTTGATTTTGTGCCCTTCTCAAGAACACAAACAATAATGTTTTTGAGAGTAATATAATAGTGCAAATGAATCTAATAATACTTTTTTTAATTCAATAAAAATTTCACCTTATCACTCCAATCAACTCTCAAATTAATGCACTTTTTCAATTTACTACAACTAATCAAGAATAATCTAAAATGAATATTTAAGAGTTATTCTGTAATTTCACTACAATAAATATTGTAGGACTTGGTCTTTTTTCCTTTTCAAAGTAGATGATAGGCAATAGGTAGATGTAATTCTAAAATCTAATCAAATCCTAATTAATTTTCAAATGAACCTTAAAAGAAATTTTTCTATTTTTGCACTTTTGAAGACTGTAATCCAATTTTTCTTCATGCGACTTTAATCCAAAATAAGGTGCTTTAACAAATATGATAAGTAACCCAATTAATGAATATACTTGCACAAAAATTTTCTTACCTTTTTGAAAGCTTCTATAACTCTTTTGCCACTTATGTAGAGGATGTATATCGTGGTGTCTAAGATCACCATGTTACTGCTTCAAGTAGGATCTTGCAGCTCTTTATAGACTGTTCTGAATAGCTTCTTAACCAAAATATGATATCAAAGTTTCTTTCATGAGCCTAGGATTTGGTGGCTTATTATCCTCTTGTGATATCCTCCTTCTGCTATATATTTTGAGAAGTCTTTGTCTCTGAAGTGGTGCCTTCTTACTGTGAGAGGTAATCTTAAAATCTCCAGGATTTGGTGGGCTTCTTTTATCTTCAAGTCTTCTTGTCAAATTCTAACTTCAAGCAGGATCTTCTTCTCAAGATTCTAAATATATTAAGGTATTCAATAGATTCTTCTTCTGATATTTGGCACTCCTTACAAAATTCTTCTTCTCAAATTTGGCACTCCTTGCAAAATTCTTCTTCTCTTGGGCTTGTTGTTGGATGCCGACAATTGTCCCAAGTCCTTCACTATCAGGGGCTTCTCATTGGTAGTGAATTTCTACAATGAATTATCCTTTAAGTAATTCCTTAGTAAGGATCTCCAAACCTTTTACTGGATGCTCTATGATACCCTCCCAAGGACTTTGATCTTACAACTTCTACTGGTATTCCTTGAGACATTTTTATTCAACCTTCTACTCCTAGAAGTGTTGGCGATGAGATATTCTTTTGGATATCTGATTTTTTTGCTTCTAGATTCAAGAAGGAATCTCCTAGTCCTTATTCTTCTTCTTCTAATACTAGAAGTTATTCAATGAGATCTTCTCCTAAACTCTTTATTTTTGCTTCAGGTGTTGAATTGATTTTGAGGAAGATACTCTTCCTAAATTTCTTGTAGGAAATTTCCCAACTCACTGAATCTTCTTTCCCTACAACAATATATAGTACTAAAATATTAATCTACTTCTAAATTTGATAGTCTCTTATGGAGTCTTCTTTAGGATCAAGGCTTTTGTGGCATTTTTTAGTATCTAGGCTTCTATGGCATTTTTAGTATCAAGGCTTCTATGGTCTTTTCTAGTATCAAGGCTTTTGTGGCCTTTTTAGTATCAAGGATTTTATGGCATTTTATTCAAGGATTCTATGGCCTTTTATTCTAGATCAAGGCTTCTAAGGCATTTTATTCTATATCAAGGCTTCTATGGTAATTTCTTCTATTATGAAGTTATTCAATATAGAAATGGAGATCTTTAGTGTCCTAAATTCACCACAACTCTTATCTAGTCTTCTTTCATAATATTCTTCTCTTGCACAAGGAACTAATATCTACACTATGAAGGCACACTGACCTTTGAGAAATGAAGTTGAAGTCTCAAAAATTTATGTTGTAGAAGGTGTCCCAATCATCTAAAAATAAAATTTCTGCAACAAAATAAACTTTGGGTAATAGTTAACAAATTCCAAATATCCTGAATTATCTTCACTAGATAATATGTCAATCTAGTGGATTGAATGCTGAGTCTTAGTCTTCACAATTTTTTCTTACAACTCTGTGGAAAGACTCTAGTCAAATGTAATATCAGTATTTTTGAAATTGAAATTTCTTTTAGTCCTCACTTGTGGATCTCCCTAATTCTACCACCTAGACTCTTCTGAGATTTTTTGGCAATGGCTAGTCTAGCAGCATGTCAGGTTGATAAAAAACTTAAGCTTAATAATAATGGTGGTTTTCCTATTGATTTATTGAGGCTAGATCTAACATAGCTCTGATACCACTTTTAGCTTTTGATGTAGTGTGCAATAGGAGATAGCAATCACAAGATGCAGAATAATATAAAAGAAAGTAAATATGTGAGATGACTGAAATATGCTATAAATAGAAATGAAACAAATTAATATAATATAGCTACGGAGGAAATGAATGCTCTATTAATAAATTTGTTAAAATACATTGCACCCATCACCAATATATGGTGATATATACACCACTATGCTACTACCTATGAATATGCTTTAAGCTTCTCTATCCATCTATTTCTATCTATTAAAATGATGCCCTTATTATATAGGAAGATAGGTTCCTTGGCCAAAAATCTAGCTATGCATGCAAGGGAAAACATGCACATATACAACTTGCACATTTATACAACTTGCACATTGATACTTGTGCATTTATTACATTACATGAAGTAACTAGATAACTTCCCCCTAAAGTAATCTAATGTCCTAAGTATGTACCTTGGAAGATACATTTACATGACCCAAATGATGACTTTATTTCTAGCAATATGGTGGTGTGAACCCTGGTCTAAGTACCTTGGGCAAGGGGAAATAACCTCGATGTATGCTTACACTTCACCATTTGCATATTGGTATGCTAGTTTGGTTGTTTATTTATCGTAACCCTTGCTGGCCAGTACCACTTAACCAACATCAATACATGACAACTTTGGGTATTTTGTCTCTCTTGTTGAGTGATACCATTCCATGGGATATAACAAGTAATTATTCTCTTGTAATGGGATTGAATAATACCTCTAAGTATCCCTTGGTTTCACTATTACCTTGTGAGCCAGTAGGGAGGGATTTTACATTGTTTCTCTCCTATGAATAGTTTCCCTACCATCCCATATTAGCTCCCTCTATCTAGGAGTGACTAACACTATTACTTCGGCCAGTTGGCCTATACACTTGTTAAAATAGTTGTGGGTGTTTTTGCTTTGACCAATTGGACCGCACACTTGTTAAACCTGTTATGGGTGTTGTTGCTTTGGCCCATTGTCCATACTAGTTGTTGACTTTGAAAGAACCCCTTTTTTTGTTGTGCACTCATTGTAGTACCAATTTTTGGCTATTGACAAACCACCCAACTTGATATTATTGAACATGGATTTTTTGCTATCCTAAGAAGGGGTATCGACAATCTTGACGTCATGAGTCTTACGTGAAGGCACCTTAGCTAAAGTTGATTTCTTCTTGAATTCCTTACTATTTTGTCCATGTTGTGGTTATTAGAAAATATCTTATCGTAGTAAATTAAGTAAAGAGACTTAATTTAATAAAATGAATTTATTTATAAATTTGAGTAAGGATGCTTGATTTAGTAATAAAAGAAGAGAAGCTCTATATTATTTTAATTGAGTAAATGTCATGTGATTATAATAAAAGGAAAGAAGCTTTATCTTATTTTAATTGAGTAAATGTTATTTGATTATAATAAAGAAAAGACGCTTTGTATTATTTTAATTGAGTAAATGTTATTTGATTATAATAAAAGGAAAGAAGCTTTGTATTATTTTAATTGAGTAAATATTATTTGATTATAAGAAAAGAAAATAAGAGGGTTTGTTTTATAAATTAAGGGTATGGGACTTTAATTTAAGGAAAGGGTTTATTTTTGGATTAAAGTGAGTTACTTTGATTTATTAAATAAATAGAAATGGTTATTTCATTGATTGAAGGTATGGGAATTTAATTTATGAAGTAAAAGAGAATGGTCTATTTTATGAATCAAGTAATGAGGTTTAATTTATGGAAGTAGTTGAACCTAGTTATTTGATGATTAAAGGTATGGGACTTTAACTTGTTAAATAAAGGTTAGATGAATTCATTTAAGTAAAACCTAGAATATAGTTGTAATTGTTGAAAGACTCTCTATGGTCAATGAGGTGAAAATAAAAATAGTGATTTTTATGATATCAGCTATGTAGTAGATGGTTAGATACTGTGGTTCCAAGTGTATAGTTGCAATTTGACAATGAAATAAGTAAATACATTTAGAAGCATGTCTATCATGGAACCATGAGTTCCTTGATCCCCTACTATCCTCAAATGATCGATGGAAAGTTGAGGAGGACCATGGAGGTAGTTGGAACCAATGTGTTAGTTTGATTCTACCTTTAAATATTTACTTATGCTTAAATAGATATGAATTATGGGGAGATTTCCTTGATGAAATTGATGTAATATATTATTATTTAAGAGTATGGAGGATTTACCATACTTGCTTATATGTAATAATTGCTTAATTGTTGGAAGATGTACCTTTAAATTACCATATTGGATTATCTATGTTTTGTATTTTTTCTCTTTTCAATTAATGTTTATCTTCTTTAAATATTGCTTCCTTTTTAGTATCCTTTGTATGTTTCATGAATTATATTTTTTGTTAGATTTATTATCTAGAACTATCCTTATTTTTCCTTGCTAATCATCAAAAACTTAAGTAATGAGTTTTAGGTAAACGTAGAGGATGACCTAAGGGAATTGAGACCCCCTTAGGGTGAACATAAGTGACCTTAGGGATTAAGACCCCTTAGGGAGAATGATAACTAAGTTTGGAAAAAGACTACATCTGAGTTAACATGGAGGTGATATGGATAGCTTAACTCACAGTTGCATATTATACCTACATAGATTAACTTGTGTATGGTGATGGATGTATTATATCTTCGATTGATTGAAGGTGATAAGTTTAGCTCATAAAGAGTGATGAGAGGGATAAAATTATTTTCCATAACACATAATATGCCTACACATATGGAATTGTGTTAGGGTATCTAGTGAGATGTAGCTCTTTGGGAAACTTAGGGGATTTAAAAATAGATAAATTAGAAGTCGATTAGGGGTTTATGAATCCCTATCCTTAGTAAATATATATTTTTTATTTTTATATGTGTTTTTTGTAGCTAAATTTTGGGTCATTACATTTTTGTATCTTCATATGTGCTAAATTATTTGGATGTCTCAAATGAAGACTTGCTTAAATACAAGCTAAAGATGGGATGATCTAGAATGCCTTACTTGCTATAATATAATGGGAATTAAAAACAAGGGTGAATGAATGTTATGATACATTAGTATGAGATTTTGTATTAATGTTACATCATAACCTAGGAATTGCATCCTAATTATTGGCACTTTTAGAAAGAGAAATTTGTATTATGGCTTTAATTAGAGGTACAATCCAAGTGAAGTTGTAACCTAATATTTTCTTGGTTGTAACCAAGTTAAAATGCCACATAAGACCATAAAATATAGGTATACGCCTAGAAAAACTCAAAAAAATAATGTCAAATAAGGGATCCAAGATGGGGATCCAAAAAATTCTAATAGAGAGGTAGAAGACCTCACTGCTATGGTTTCTACCATGTAGGATTAGATGAGACAACTATTAGAAACTATTGAAAATCATAACGTGCAAGCTAGAGACTCATAGGTTAACCAAGCTGATGGGCTAACTACAGAGCAGTTGCAAGCTAGATCCCTTCTAGAAAAGGAAACAACTAGGGATATGAAAAAAATTTGTATCTCCAAGTTTTATGGAGAAGATGAAGGGGATGCAGCTGAAGTATGACCAAGATAATTAGAAGTTTATTTTATAATAAAATATATTCCCTAGCAACTCAAACAATTTGGGCCACAATAAAATTATAAGGGGATGATTTATATTGGTGGGGAACCTATTATGAGAAGAATAAGGTTGAACCTATTGATATATAATGGGAATAATTTTTTGAAATCTTCAAAAATAGGTTTCTCACAAAACACTTCTATGCCTTAAAGTTTGAATAATTTTCTAGCCTTTAGAAAGGAACTAAAATAGTGGAGACATATTATAAGAAGTTAGTTTGATTACTTAAGTATGTACCTGATTATGATGATAATATGAGGGTTCACAAGTTTATTCACGGGTTAGAATCTAGAGTGAAGCATGATGTAAACATGTGTGAGCCTAAATCACTACAAAAGGTGTATGACATGGCAAATAAAGTAGAATCTCACTTGCAATTTAACTATGATGACCTATCTAAGCAAGATCGGAAGGAGATAAGGAAGAGGAATAGTCAAGGATTCTTAAAATGGAAACAAAGAAAATTCAAGAAACAAGGAAATTTCAAGAAAAACTTCCAAAATAAAACTAACAATAATCCCAACAGTGTAAAGCCTTACCCTTAAAAATAATAAAATTTAGCCCCGATAAGTAACATAGGGGAATAGAAACCAAAAAAGAAGAAAGGACCCAAGGATGGGTGTTACCATTATAGAATCCCAAATTATGCTAATCAATGTCCATACCAACCAGGACTGAGTTCATCCAATGCCAAGGGAAAGGAACTTGAGCAAAAAATCTACGTCACAACTGGAAAATAGAAATTAGAGGGGTAAGCTACCCCATTGCTTGCAAAAGGTAATATTTTTAATAAGAAAGTGAATATTCTAATAGATAGTGGGACCATTGATTTTTTTATTTCTTCTAGTTTAGCAAGGAATATGTCAGAAATACTAGGATATTTGTCCCATGGATAAAAAGTAGAGTATGATTATCAGTAAATCTACTCAGTAAACCAGTGTTATCCAATGGCAAAAATTACTTTAGATAGTGGTACCACCAAAATTTATTTTTATGTAGCTCCACTTCATGCCTTTGATGTGATCCTAGGGATGTATTAGTTATAGCCCCATAAAGCCTTGATAAATTTCCAATAAAGATGGATCGAGTATTCAGATAAAGATAAGGAAAGACTAAAAATTCATAGCAAGCAAGGGGATTTCAAACCCTAGATGTTGTTGACTATGCAATTGAAGAAAACCCTCAATAAATGAGGGATAGTGTATGTTGTAAAACTCAATGAAGTGGAAGATGATCAAAAGATAGAAGTGCTAGGGAAGCACCTAATTTTACTAAATTTTAAGAATGTATTCCAAGAGTATTTACCTGGACTCCCTCTTGTGCGGGAATTTGATTTCATAATTGATCTTATGCTAGGAGCAAAACCTATTCATAGATATCCATATAGGATGAATCCTATCAAGATGCAAGAACTAAAGGTTCAACTGCAAGGGCTATTAGATAAGGTGTTAATAAAACCAAGTGTATCACCTTGGGGTGCACCAATTTTATTCGTTAAATAGAAAGATAATTCTTTAAGATTATGTATTGACTACATAATGCTAAATAAGGCTATAATAAAGAACGGATATCTCGTGCCTACAATCAAATATTTATTTGATCAACTGAGAGATGCCATAGTATTCATTAATATTGACTTGAGATCAGGGTATCACCAATTAAGAATACATGAGGATACTCATAACATGACATTTAAGACTAGGTACAAGTATTATGAGTTCACAATCCTACCCTTTGGACCAACTAACACTCTAACTATGTTCATAAATCTAATGAAAAGTGTGTTTATAAGGCACCTGGACCAGTTTGTCCTTGTATTTCTTGATGCTATCTTAATATAATCTCAGAACAAAGAATATCATGATAAACATCTCAAGATCATGTTAGAGTTGTTGAGGGAGAACCAAATCTATGGAAATCTAGCCAAAAATGATTTCTACATTCTAGAGGTATGATATCTTAGGCATATCATATCAGTAGAAGGAATTGTTATGGATCTAGAGCTATATAAACTGACCACCCCCTACTAATGTGACTGAAGTGTGAAGCTTCATAGGTTTAATGGGATACTAAAAACATTACATTAAGTATTACTCCAAAATTGGTACAATAATAACTAACCTTTAGAAGAAGGGAAAGGAATTCAAATGGTCAAAAAATGTGAAGTTGCCTTTGCATTGCTAAAACATAAAATCACTACTGCACTAATACTAAATATTCCTAACCCTCAATGGGATTTTTTTAGAATGCACGGATGCATCATTGGAAGGGTTAGGAGGATTACTCTCTCAAGAAGAGTTAGTAGTAGCATATACTTCAAGGAATATTAAGAAGCATGAAGTTAATTATGCTACACATGATTTATATCTAGCTACATTGGTGCATGCTCTAAAGGCCTGGTGCCACTACTTGGTTGCAAAGCCCTTTGAGTTTAAAACTGACCATACAAGTTTAAGGTACATTTTCACCCAACCTATACTCAATGTGAGATAAAGAAGATGGATCGAGTTTCTTGCTGAGTATGACTTTGAAATTGAGTACATAAAAGGGAAATAGAATAAGATTTATGATGCTTTGATTAGAAGGAAACATATAGCAAACATAACTAGAAGTCATATGAATATTATGGATAAAGTGAGGCAAGAGCAATCTTAGGAAGAGTATTTTCAAGAAATTTGAGCTAGGATGAATAGAGACCTTGAGGGTAATAAGGAATTTGGCATGAAATAAAACCTTTTATGCTATAAAGGTAGAGTCATCATATCAAAACTAGGTGATTTAAGGAAATTAATAGTGCAATAAACCCATAGATACCCTTATTTTTCCCATCTTGGAGGGGCCAAAATGCAAGAAAACATGAAAATAACCTTCTTCTGGGTAGGAATGAAGAAGGATATTACCAATTTTTTTTCTCTATGTCTCAAATGTTAGAAATTTAAGGTAGAATGCAAGCAACCTATAGGACAATTGTATCCACATGATGTACCTATGCAAAAATGGTAGGTCATATCTATGGATCTTATAGTAGGTTTACCCAAGTCCAGGTATCGGTGTGATGCAATCCTTGTAGTAGTTGACATCTTGACTAAGGTTGCACATTTCATACCAGGTTTTGAGTGATGTTTTAACCCGATTGTGAAAACACACTCTCCTGTAGGATCCGAGTCCTAAATCCTCTGCTTGCAAAGAAAAACGATTTCTCCAAGGTTCTTATTATGCTAATTATTGATTATCAAGGATGCTTGTTTAAAATGAAATGCTAAGAACACCTTAGGGTTTGCAAGTGGATGTTAACAAGGGGCACTGTGGTTTATTAATTTTGAACTTTCAATGGACTCAAAATGAATAAAATCTATTTTAACCTTTAATTCTGATGGATTTTCGGTGATTTATTCAAACACAGTAATTAAGCTGCTGAAAATAAAATATGGGTTTGAAAAGCAAAGCAAAATAAATAAAAACGTAAAATAAATTACAGTCAGAAAGCTGTCATTAATCGGATGAAACCGAAGATACTGAGGCTTTCTACATGCAACCTAACCTAATGAACCTGCACTTTCACACAATCCAAATAGGCCAGGTGCGAGTCTCGAGGGTTTCTTGGTAATTCCAGAAAACGAGGTATTCGCATGAAGCAACCAAGAGATCTTGCATTAACTTCACCTAAAAACCTAAGAAATCCGGAAGGGAAATATAAACGTTAAATCATGCATGCAAAAGTTACTCCTTCTTTCTCATCCAATAAGATGCCAACTCTCTCGTATTTTGTATTTAAATGATATCTCGATTACATTCAAAAATGTTCCAGGTGTAAAAGAAAATCCCAGGAAATTGCCCAAGTACGGGCCCAGAATAGCACAAAGCTCTCGTCTCTGCAACTCCGTATTCGGCAATTTCCAACCCCTTCTTCGATTTGCAATTCTGGTCTTATAATGTTTGACGCGGCTCTTCGATCTTCTCTGTCGCTTCATTTCACCTTCCTGCACATGACCCCTCAAATTCCTGCTTTTTCCCGCTTTGATTCACGCTCAAATTTGAAAACGCTTCGAAATTCATCTCTGCATGTAACGCCTCTGCAAGTTTGACACCTGCACGCCACGTGTCACGCATTTTCTGTGCCCCCTGTAACGCTTTCCTACGCAAAAACCTGACAAAACTGCAAGTCCGCCTGTTCACCTTCTTAGCCGCGATATGGCGACATGTCACGAAATCGCGACATGTCGCGATATCGCTACCTGCTTTCCTGCCGTACGCCTTCATCAGCTCCCCGTAGCGATGTCGCGACCGTTTTTCATTTGTCTACCTCCGGCAACTTCTCGTAGCGATATCGCTACCCTTTTAACATTTTGAGCCCTCCTCTTCGAATGGTAGCGATATCGCTACCACTTTCTAACTTTGAGCCCTTTTCAAAATGTGGTAGCGATATCGCTACCACCTTGGCCTTGCCGCGTCCCTTTGAAATGTGGTAGCGATTCGCTACCACTTTCGTTTCAAGCCTTCTCCTTGTGACATGGTAGCGATTCGCTACCATTTTTGTTTCAAGCCCTCTCTCACTAAACTTGTAGCGCTATCGCTACCCTCTGACTTTGAGACTGGCCTTTATGAAATTTGTAGCGATATCGCTACCGTTTTGAACTTTGAGTCTTCTTTCCGCAAGGCGTAGCGAAATCGCTACCGTTTCTCTGCTTCGAGCCTGATTTTCATTTTCGTCGCGATTTCGCGACATCTTCCTTGTATCGTACAACTATGCCAAAATGCGTCACGAAATCGTGACACCTTTCATCATCCGTACGTCTTGGCAAAACCTGTCGCGATATCGCGACGTTTTTCCCCCTCGGACCTTCATGCAGCTTTCTGTCGCGATATCGCTACCGCTTTTTCTATTTTGTTGCCGTTGACCGCGTTGACCGCGATTTTTCGACATGTCGCGATTTTGCGACAATTTTTTGGCTTCGGTCGCGATGGCGCAACCAGTCGCGATTTCGCGACATGTCGCGATTTCGCGACACCTTTCAACACTTAGGCATTTTTTTCTTTTCTTCAATTTTAGCATCTGGGTCACTGAGATTCTTCTCTGCAAGCCTACAAAAAGGTGGGTCCCCAATTTTGGGGTGTGTTGTGGATCAACCACAACAAATGGCGACTCTATTTGTCAAATGCTCTTGAGCATTTTAGTAAGAACCCAACCTGAAACATATCACAAACTCGCAAATACATGTTAGCACATAAGCAAAATAACAAATGCCCAAAGATCAGAAGTACATGAATCATTAGAATCCTCAAGTATTAGCTCAGTGTGTGCAATGAATTCCTTCCCTATCATTTGAATTTGATCCACACTCCATCATCAGTTTTGTATGAGTGCATATGTGGGATGGTGAATGATTTGTGACCCTAATGGATGTGCTAGAAGGCCTTGCCTTCATAAGATGCATGGTAATTCTTCTAATATTATGTACAAGCATTCAAGATTGCCAAACCCTCTTAGGATCCACTGATTCATTACCTTATTGTATCCCAAAGTTGGTTATGAGTCCCTACTATCTAGAACCCATGTGCAAGTGAATGTGAAATCAGAACTTTGGGGAATCAGACTCCCAACCAACCGAGATGAGAGTTTAACCTTATCCTTACTATTCTGATTTAGAGTTCATTACCTCACTTTAAGCAAAATAATTAAACGAGTTATGGAAGAAATGGTCATGCTAGTCTAACCCTCTAGACAATCGGTGGTCTTGTTTTTTAGGCAAGACATGATGCCATGCATGGGCATATCTAACCCCACAATCCAAAACTTATCTCCATTTCTTTGGACCTTGGGGATGACTACCCATCCTGGTTAGAGGACAAGTAGTACGATCCTTACAATCCAAAATAAAGATGAGATGGGAAAAATTTATTTATTTATTTATTTCTTGGACCTTGGGGATGACTACCCATCCTGGTTAGGGACAAGTAGTACGATCCTTACAATCCAAACCTTAGATATAAATCATTAATTTTGTTACTTAGACCTTGGGGATGACTATCCATCCCTTGCAGAGGACAAATAGTACGATCCTTACAATCCAAGACTGATTATGAAATGAGACATAAGAGCTTTGGGGAATCAGATTCTCAACCAACCGAGATGAGAATTTATACCCTATCCTTACTACTCCATGTGGGTCAAATCAAAGCTTTGGGGAATTGGATCCTCAACCTAAGTTCGATGAGGATTTAACCCTATCCTTACTACTATGATTTTAGGCTTTAGGCTTAATGGAAGTGGTTAAAACCATTGCTTTAAGGATCATGTTGCATAATAGGATAGACATGAATAACTTCTTTCGCCCAACCTTTTCCTCCAAGTTAGGTTTTGATCATTTTGCTCAAGATCCTTTTTAATGCATGAGACGTGCTTGGTTCTAGATATCTCAAGACTCAGTTTCCAACCTTAGGAGCTACTTACATTTATGTTATAACATAACCCTAAGAGAATTTGACGTACTTTCATGGCTTGTACATAAGATGCATATGTAACTAAAATGAAATGTATGTGAGGTGAGATGGAATATGAATGCCTTATCTTTGCAAATGAAATGATATGTCATGCAAAACTGATTTTTTCATGTATCACAAAATCAAACAATATAACTTAATATGCTTGTGTTACTTGGTGGAGCCTTTACAAGATAATTCCAATATTTCATATTCTCCTAACCTTAAGCATAAGTTGGCATCTCAATTTATTTATTTATTTATTTATTTTTTATTAAAATTAACAACATGTCAATCGAAATCAAATCCACAACCAAAATCCTAGCTAAGCTAACAATCCTAAATCAAACAAAATCTGAAAATCCTAAACAATGAAACAAGATCTGAAAATTCCACCAAAATCAAAGAATGATATGAAAGTCCCACAACCTAAGGGCTAAAATAATGTTTTAAAATCTGCCCATTAACAGGCAGCGTGAAATCTTTCCCTTCTAAGGTTTTTAGCCTGAAGGTATTCTTCCCAAGAATCTATGAAATCTGATATGGGCCTAACCAAAGACAATCAAACTTTTGATGGTTTCCTTTTTCCTCATGTCTTTTGTCCCATAGTAATACTAAATCTGAAATTCTGAATGATTTAACTTTGGCCCTTCTGTCAAACCATCTCTTGATTACTTCCTGGTGTTTATTCATGTGATTCATGGCCTCTTCTCTCTTTTCATCAAGGTGCAACAACTGGCTCAACCTGGCTTCAACTTGATCATCTGTCCCCAAGTACTCTTGTATGAAATGTAAGGTCTGCAACTTCAAATTTGCTGGAAATATCGGGTCTTGCCCATAGACCAAATGATAGGGAGTATTCCCTATGGATTCTTTCACTCTGGTCCTATCTGCCCAAAGGGCAAACTTTAGTTGACTGTGCCAGTCCCGAGGGTTCTTTTCCAGCAACTTCTTAATAGTATTCAACAAATTCTTATTTGAAGACTCGGCCAACCCATTTCCTTGAGGATAGTAATTGGATGCAAATTTCAAGCTCACTTTATTATCATATGCCCACTCTGCAAATTGTGTGGAAATGAAAGCTTTACCATTGTCACTGACAATAGAGTCGGGCATCCCAAATCTTGTTATAATTTGATCCTCAAGAAATTTAATCACAACATCTGTGGTGGCATGTTTAGTAGGAATCGCCTCTGTCCACCTTGTACAATAGTCTGTAGCTGTCAAAATGAATTTGTGAGAATCGGAAGAATTTGGGTTAATAACCCCGATAAAATCCAGTCCCCACTTGTGCAAACGGTCTCGTTTCAACTACAGGTTGCAACGGCATGGCTGCATTTCTTTATCTATTTGTGGCCACTTGACAGATGTGACAAGATCGCACATGAGCATGTGCATCTTTGAATAAATGAGGCCAGTAATATCCTGCTCTCGAGGATTTGGTGTCTTTGTAGCATTGGCTGCACCATGACCGGTTCCATGCTTGCCATGAAATTCTTGCAACACCCTGGCGGCTTCATCTTTGCTCAAGCATCTCAGGTAGATACCTTCATGATTTTTCTGTAAAGCACACCGGACTTTATCGGATAGTTAACGATTTAAGCCTTAAAGCTCTCCTCTGTGTTGAATTCAAATTAGAAGGGCACTTACCGGTCAATAAAAATTGCACAATATCAACATACCGAGTCCTCCTTAGCCATGTATTATGTATTTGAGCATTGACCTGTTATTTGCGGATCATTTTCTGCGATCGCCTTTGCCAGTCCTTGTCCTCGAACTAGTTTCATTGGTTGGATTTCGAGATCAAATTCTTGGATGGTCGAAATCCATTTTCCTCTCTTCTCACCTAGTTCATTATGTAAAAACATGGTCTTGACGGCGAGAATCGGGCACGATGGCGATAATTCTGATGTGCACGATGTAGTGCCTAAATTTTTTCACGGTTTTAAAAAGTGCATACATTTGCTTATCAAGGATTGAATACCTTAATTGGGCATCTTTTAGGGGGCACTTAAAAATGCAATGGGCTTTTCGGCACTATCCTCACCTTTTTGGGTTAAGACACTCGCAAAGGAGTGTTCCGATGCAAAAGCATAAATGTAAAAAGGCTTGGAATAGTCTGGGCTTATCAAGACCGGGGCTTTGGAAATGGCGTCTTTGATATTATGGAAAGCCACTCTACTTTCCTCGTTCCACCTTACGTCCACATCTTTCTTGAGCATCTGGTTTAGAGGTTTAGCTATCTCAGCAAAGCTAGAAATGAACTTCCTCACAAAATTGACTTGCCCAAAGAAAGACCTCAATTCTTTTTCTTGCTCGGGAGAGGTAGGTCTTGGATAGCCTGTATCCTTTACGGGTCGATGGATATTCCCTCCTTTGAAATAATGTGACCTAGCGGTTTCCCTTCTGTCACTCCAAAAATGCATTTCTTGGGATTTAATGAAATTCCATGTTCACTGCATCTTTGAAGCACTTTCTTCAAATCTTTAACATGATCCTCTCTCTTCTTCGAGAAAGCTGGGATATCATCCACATACACGATGATGCATTTGCCTATTAGTCCTTTGAATGCGTAATCCATGGCGCGTTGAAAAGTTGCACCGGCGTTTAACAGTCCGAACGACATTCTCTTATATGCAAATGTCCCCCACTTGGTAGTGAAGGCTGTTTTCATCCTGTCATCTGGATGTATAAGAACTTGGTTGTACCCCAAATATCCATCGAGAAAGGACATCATTTCAGATCCATTTACCATTTGGAGAATTTCATCGATTGATGGTAATGGATAATTATCTTTTTGAGAGGCTTTATTAAGATTTCGAAAATCTATGCACGACCTAATCTCTCCACTCTTTTTTCTTCTTTGGAACGAGGTTGGCCACCCGAGGTTGAGTGCCTAACGGGAAAAATGATTTTCGCTTCCAATAATCTTTTAACCTCCTTTTCGATCAAAGGCTCCAATAGCGGGTTAACAACTCGTTGTCTTTGCCTAAAAGGCTTGGAGTCTGGCTTCAAAGGGATGGTATGCGTGATAATGTTCTAGTTGTAAGTCTTGACTCATTGTAGTTCCAAGCAATACAATCTATGTAATGCTTCAAAGCCTGTATTATATTGCTCCTTTCTTCCTCTGTACATGCCTTTGCTATGTACACCTCCTTTGGATTATCTGCACTCCCCAGTTAATTGAATCGCATGCATCTTTGGGGAGCGGGACTCTTTTTCTTTTCTTGTTCTTGCATTCCATGTCGAACATCTTTTCTAATGAAACCACGTCTTTAGGAATTTTGTTGGATTGATACGCGGTTTCACTTTCTTCTGTTTCATCCTGCCACCTTTGTTCCTCATCGATCACTGATTTTCAAAAATACCCGAGTTTGTGACAAACTTGAAGATGTGCTGTCACACTCAAAAACACTGGAAATTCTTCACATTATCGGGTATTGATGGACAAGGAACCAGCTCAATGGAAAACTTTTTACATCTTTTTATATCCACCGGGTTTAACATGCCCGCGGCGATCGCAAGAGAGTACGCTATTCGATTTCCTCTCCTAGAAATAAGGGCTATGTTGAATGCATCAAACTCCTCCATGAGGTCCATAACCCTAGTCCTATAAAGGCTCGGTCTTTTGTCGCGGCATGTATACTGTCCTTTGATTTGCTTGACAACCAACTCGAGAATCTCCCAAAACCTTCAAGCATTTAACATGTTTGCTCAATGCTAGACGTAAACCGTAGATCAATGCTTCGTATTACGCCACATTGTTTGTGCAAGGAAATTGCGATCTGTAGGCGGCCAATAATGGTTTACCTCCTGGACCAGTGAGCTCGACTCCAGCTCCTGCTCCCTGTCTAGATTTTGATCCATCAAACTTGAGCAACCACGTGTAATCCTTCTCCTCAGAAGAACCACCATGACACACTTCTTCTTTAAGTTCATCAGTAGCTTTCTCAACATCAAGAGCATAGACCCCTAGGTCTGGCTCAGAAAACTGAACCTCATTCGGCTTGTTAAAATCCGTTATAATCTCCTTAAGCCTCGGTTCGTTTTCCACTCTGATTTGGTTAGCAATGCCCTTCCATGGCAGCCACATATGCGAGCAGTCTGTTGCAAAATAGCCATTCAGCGTTTTCATCCAATCTCTCGCAAGTAACATTCCATACCTACTTGGGATGTTAACCACCAAAATGTCTACAACTTTCTTTGGACCACGGGTTCAGAATTTAATTGAATCTTGACATCATATAAGGTCCCTACTACATTTACCTCCGAACGGTCCAATTGCAAGACCGTGCATTTGGATGAAACCGGTTGTAGACCCGAGCATTTGACATATCTCCGTAGGCATGAGGTTGCTCGTGGCTCCTGTGTCTACCAAATAGTTATGCAAGTTCTTACCCGCAATTCTCAGAGTTAATAAGAATTGCGAGACATCCCTTCTCTCCTTTCGCAAAATCAGATGGGATTCGGCTCTTTTTTCCTTCCACATCGGATCAGGTGAGTTCAAAGCTCTTATCAACGCCTCCTTTTGACCAGGCAATTTAGCTGCGTCCAGGAATGAAAGGCTAGATTTGGACTTCTTCATATCCTCCACTACGTCATAATTTGGTTTTCGAATTTGTCTGTCTTACGGACGTCATTAGACATTTCTCTTACGAGTGGAGGGGGAGGGTTGTTACTTGCCTTTGTATACGGAGGAAGAATAGAAGCTGTTTGGAGGTGTTGATGAGGTTTTAGGGGCTTTAGACTTACTCCTCAAATGGTACCCATGAGTCCCCTTTATGAAATCTCGAAAAGCTTGCACCTCCTGTTCCAAAACTTCGTCTTCTTCCTCCTCGCTCTCACCCTCTTGGTGATATATTGTTTCCATCACCATAATATTTTCATCTTGCTGATACGATGGATCCTCATTTGATACCGGTTCCAAATCATCAACTTGTGCTCGAAGACAATGAGTGTATCTAGCGATCTCAGGACAATTCCTCTCATTGTGTTCTTTTGTGTTATGTAACCTGCACCCTCTTTCCCATGCCAAATCTGAAAGATTCAAAAGAGAATTGGATTGGCTAGGGCCTGCGGAAGCATCTAATTGATTAGCAATGGGAGAGGGAACTCCCCCATTGTTTGGCTTAGTGTTCCAGTGCCTCCCTCTATTGTTAAAATTCTGACTTGGGTGAGGGGCACGGGACTCATGCTTTTGCTGTTGAACCCTGTCATTACTTAGTTTATGCACTAGTTTCTTGAGCTCTTCGACTTCCGAAAAGACATCCTTCGGTGGAACCACATTGTTGTTAACCCCCATTGGATTTGCATAATTGATGGGGTCTTGATTCCACATTTGGGTGGGGTTATGAGGAATTGGATTCCCATATGGATTGATACCTTGAATTGGGATTGGATTCGGAGCAGGGAACTATGGCTTGAGGATTGACTTGACTAGTTTCTGCGTAGTTGATTGACTGTTCTGCAAAAATGCGAGGAACAGGTGGAATGGCTGTGATTGGTTGGATTGGAATGGGTGCATATGCGGGTCTTTGGTGGATACGATCTGCTGATATGGGAAGGCGTTCATACTTGGCATTTGTGGTGCCATGAGTTGATTTGCACTGGGGAACTTGACCATATGGAGCACCTTGTCCCAACATAGGCATCCGGGTAAACCCGTAGCCTTGCGGTGTCAATTCTTGCTCAATAGTCATGGCTTCATTATAGGCCAAAGCCGGCGTGGTGACCTGAGGATTACGCCTTGCAAACATGGTTGTCATGGGGTCCAATGCCCCAAAATATATCTGCAAAGCTACTGCGGGATCGATGGCAAAATGTCTAATTGCTCTGTTATAGTTCTTTTGGAATCTACGATTAAACATTCGGATTGGTTCCCCTTGGCCCCGTTTGCATGTAATAAACTGATTGTAAATAGTTGCGGGATCTAAGGGCGACCTAAATTGATTGACAAATGCATTTTCCATTTGTGTCCAAGAGGTGATTGAACCGGTTGGCAAGCATATATACCATTCATATGCTATTGGATCCAAGCTCATGGGGAAAAGTCTCGAGGCTACATCTTCATGCTTGAACTTGCAGCCTAATTAAAACATCTCTATAGGCTTGGATATGTTCTTCTGCTGTTCTTAGGCCATCTGGCTTGTATTTAGGCAGAAATATTTCAATGTTCTTGGGGATTTCATGGATATCCCCAGCAATATTCAAAGGAGTATTGTTAGCTCCATACCAAGGAGCTCTTGGAGCTTGAGCCATTTGACTCGGAATTGATGTAGACAGGACCTACAATAGCGAGAAGAAATATTACAAACTATAGGCACACTAGGGGCAACGGATATTGCTGGCGTAGGTCCACTCGACGTTCCTGGAGAAAACGAGGCCTTTTGCTCCTTGGAGTGCTTACGACTTGCTTGACTTTACCCTTGGGAGTACCGGTAAGGTCGTGAAAAATGGTTTCTCCGGTTGTTTGAGACACGGTCGCAATACGGCGTGGTGGGTCCAGCCTGCTGAGGAAACCCTCGGCTAGTTCGAAGAAAACACTGCAACAAACACAAAAACGAGTGTTGCGGTTTAGCCGTAAATAATTTCAGAATTAAATCAAAAACAAAATATTCGAGATATAAAAATTGAAATAGATAAACCGATTCGGCCCTCCTTCTAGCGCCAATCTGTTGAGTGGTGTTTTAACCCGATTGTGAAAACACACTCTCCTGTGGGATCCGAGTCCTAAATCCTCTGCTTGCAAAGAAAAACGATTTCTCCAAGGTTCTTATTATGCTAATTATTGATTATCAAGGATGCTGTTTAAAATGAAATGCTAAGAACACCTTAGGGTTTGCAAGTGGATGTTAACAAGGGGCACTGTGGTTTATTAATTTTGAACTTTCAATGGACTCAAAATGAATAAAATCTGTTTTAACCTTTAATTCTGATGGATTTTCAGTGATTTATTCAAACACAGTAATTAAACTGCTGAAAATAAAATATGGGTTTGAAAAGCAAAGCAAAATAAATAAAAACGTAAAATAAATTACAGTCAGAAAGCTGTCATTAATCGGATGAAACCGAAGATACTGAGGCTTTCTACATGCAACCTAACCTAATGAACCTGCACTTTCACACAATCCAAATAGGCCAGGTGCGAGTCTCGAGGGTTTCTGTGGTAATTCCGGAAAATAGGTATTCGCATGAAGCAACCAAGAGATCTTGCATTAACTTCACCTAAAAACCTAAGAAATCTGGAAGGGAAATATAGACGTTAAATCATGCATGCAAAAGTTACTCCTTCTTTCTCATCCAATAAGATGCCAACTCTCTGTATTTGTATTTAAATGATATCTCGATTACATTCAAAAATGTTCAGGTGTAAAAGAAAATCCCGGAACAAAAAGAAGGAAATTGCCCAAGTACGGGCCCAGAATAGCACAAAGCTCTCGTCTCTGCAACTCCGTATTCGGAAATTTCCAACCCCTTCTTCGATTTGCAATTCCGGTCTTATAATGTTTGACGTGGCTCTTCGATCTTCTCTGTCGCTTCATTTCACCTTCCTGCACATGACCCCTCAAATTCTTGCTTTTTCCTGCTTTGATTCACGCTCAAATTTGAAAACGCTTCGAAATTCATCTCTGCATGTAACGCCTCTGCAAGTTTGACACTTGTGCGCCACGTGTCACGCATTTTCTACGCCCCCTGTAACGCTTTCCTGCGCAAAAACCTGACAAAACTGCAAGTCCGCCTGTTCACCTTCTTAGCCGCGATATGGCGACATGTCGCGAAATCGCGACATGTCGCGATATCGCTACCTGCTTTCTTGCCGTACGCCTTCATCAGCTCCCCGTAGCGATGTCGCGACCGTTTTTCATTTGTCTACCTCCGGCAACTTCTCGTAGCGATATCGCTACCCTTTCAACATTTTGAGCCCTCCTCTTCGAATGGTAGCGATATCGCTACCACTTTCTAACTTTGAGCCCTTTTCAAAATGTGGTAGCGATATCGCTACCACCTTGGCCTTGCAGCGTCCCTTTGAAATGTGGTAGCGATTCGCTACCACTTTCGTTTCAAGCCTTCTCCTTGTGACATGGTAGCGATTCGCTACCATTTTTGTTTCAAGCCCTCTCTCACTAAACTTGTAGCGCTATCGCTACCCTCTGACTTTGAGACTGGCCTTTATGAAATTTGTAGCGATATCGCTACCGTTTTGAACTTTGAGTCTTCTTTCCGCAAGGCGTAGCGAAATCGCTACCGTTTCTCTGCTTCGAGCCTGATTTTCATTTCCGTCGCGATTTCGCGACATCTTCCTTGTACCGTACAACTATGCCAAAATGCGTCACGAAATCGCGACACCTTTCATCATCCGTACGTCTTGGCAAAACCTGTCGCGATATCGCGACGTTTTTCCCCCTCGGACCTTCATGCAGCTTTCTGTCGCGATATCGCTACCGCTTTTCTGTTTTGTTGCCGTTGACCGCGTTGACCGCGATTTTCCGACATGTCGCGATTTCGCGACAATTTTTCGGCTTCGGTCGCGATGGCGCAACCAGTCGCGATTTCGCGACATGTCGCGATTCACACCTACTACGCCGATTTCGCGACACCTTTCAACACTTAGGCATTTTTTTCTTTTCTTCAATTTTAGCATCTGGGTCACCGAGATTCTTCTCTGCAAGCCTGCAAAAAGGTGGGTCCCCAATTTTGGGGTGTGTTGTGGATCAACCACAACACCAGGGAACATCAAGAATGATGCTCAATCAATGGCTAATAGATTTTCCAAAGAGGTATTATATATACATGGATTTCCAGAGGTGATCATTTTAAATAGGGATTCCAAGTTCACTTTTGAATTTTGGAAATCCCTACATCATGTAGTAGGCATGAAACTGAATATGATCTCAGCATACCACTCTAAAATAGATGGTCAAACTAAATGGGTAAATCAAGTACTAGAAGACATGCTTTGCATGTACTGCATGGATCATAAGTCTCATTGGGAAGACTACCTATATCTTGTAGATTTTACCTACAATAATGGGCATCACTCCTCTCTAGGAATGGCTCCTTTTGATGCCTTGTATGGGTGAAAGTGTAGAATGCCATTGTCTTGGGATAAAATAGAAGATCAAGTTCTGATTTCTAAATAACATGTGCTTAAACTGAGATGGGAGGGGTGAATAGTATAAGATAAAACTTTTTACTTATAAAACCATATGATAGCATCAACAATATTAAAGAAGTAAACATTACACAAAGCATCACATACATGAGAGACATGATTTAATGTGGTTCACCCAATGTGGGCTACTCCATAGAGAAAATATTTCACTAAAATTTCTTTAACAAGTTTCTTGGTAATCCTTCCCTATTACAATATTTATGGACCTCTATCCAAAGGAGACACAAATCCCCTAATCAAGTTTTTAGACTCCAATCCATAGGAGGACTCCTTATCTTCTACTCTGGCTGGTGATCTTTGTAAAATATTATTACCTCCACTGCATTGGCTTGTGGATCTCTCTCCACTAAAGATCTTTATCCTCACTCAAAATATCTCTATCCTCACTACCCTGGCTAATGGATCTATATCCACTTGAGACTATTGTCCTCTTCTCTATAACCTCCAAAGCTTGCTCTAAACTCTGCTCCATATCTATCTTAGATCTGTATTAAATATTTTCCTCTACTCTATCAACTTTGTTCACAAATCTATCTCTGCTCTGGCACAAATCTATACCAAACTCTTTCCTCAAGCCTTGGCACAAATCTTGATCAAATCATAAACCAACTCTGCTCAGATTTTTCCAAAGCCTTAACACAAGGCTTGAACAAATGAATCAATTCTATCCTCAAGTATTCACAAATAATTACCTCTAATCTATCCTTAAACTTTCACAAAAGATCATTAACAATTTTAGAATACTCAACTTAATATTTTACAGAAAACCTCTTCAACATCACACACAAGTTTTACTCAGAATCTTGTTTAACCATAGAAACATATAGAGAATGATTAGAGACTCATTATGTTTCACACTCACAAAACACTCAATCACTTTCAAGTTCTATTTTAAATCAATTCAGAAATAAAGTATAATTTGATTCACAAAACTTGAACTATCACTCCAATCCAACTTCACTCAACCATTCACTCAATGAATCACAACTTGCTTACAAACCCTAACCAATTGTTTCACTATACTTCCAACAACTCAACCCTTGACTCAAGATGATTATAAATTTACATAACAATGACACTCATGATATTTCACAAACCCTAGCTCAATATAGTTCTCAATTTCACACTAAAATATTCTCACAAACATTCACCAATCTTGCACATGAAAAACTCACTCAAACATTTCCAGCAATTCTTATCAAACAAACCTTTTCACTATAACTTTGTATTTCACAACATTCAATCCAACAATATTTCATTCATAAGGAAGATGTGCCCATACCTTTTGTTTTTATGGAGATATGTCTTCAAAACTTGTCTTAATCACAATCAAATCCTCTTTGTCAATTTCAAGGTTAGATAGCAACAATCTATCTCAAAATCTCCACTCAAATATTTCCCAATAATTATTTCACCATACAAAAATATTAAATCTCAAATACACCTTATAATCTCCAAACTTTAAAAATAATTAGCAAAGATTCAATTAATTCACTTTCACAATAAATTCCTTTATGCACCTTATTTCTCCTTTGAAAACAATTATCACAATGTAGCTTTGTTTCAAAATACAAAATATAATATTCCTTGCATACCTTATCACTCCTACTTTATAAATTCTAACCACCAAAATCAAAATAAAATATTTTAATTTTATAATCCCTTATATCTCCCTCAACAACTCATAAACCACATTTTAAATTTCACACTATGCAATTTTTGAATTATCAAAACCTTTGGCAAATTAAAAATGTGAGAAGCATACCTTAATTTTATTCTACCCAACAAAATGACCTCGGCAAAATTTGAACACGTGACCTCACCTTTCCAATGCCCTAACACAAAGTGCATCCACCAACTAGGCTACGTGCCCCTACGAAATTAAAAGGGTGCACATATTTCTCTTATGGATTATCTCTTCTTCGACTCGGTGCAAACAAAAAAACCTTCCCCTTCACAAAAGACGATCGCATGAATTGAACCCGCAATATCACATTCACAAATGCCTTAACGCAGCCCTTGACTATCACCTACGCTACCAAGCACCTTGAAACCTTCTTGCTGCCCCTCTTCCTTTTATCAACATGCCTACCCACTTATCTTAAACACATGCGAATTTTCTTTACTCTTTAGTGCACAGATTACCTTAGAACTTTGGGCTCTCGCAAATCACAAATCGCATGGATGAATTTTAATAATCAACTTTACCCCCTTTTATACCATATGCCATGTTGTCCAACACGTCAGCAAAATTAGGAAATTCAAATTTAATATTTGAAATTTTGGTGCCTTAATTAATTATTTAAATTTAAATTTTAACCTATGGTTAAAATATTTAAATTTAAATAAATTAAACCATAGTCTTTAAAATATTCCAAATGGGTTTTTGAGGATTTATAATTTGATAACTCCTTGGCTCTTGTTTTTCTTTAACTCAACCTATAACCTGGAATATTATAATATTAAATATTATAATATTATTATTTCCATTTAACCTGCTTATCCTTCCTTGAAATTTTTTTTTAAACTGCTTCTCCTTCCTCGGGTCTTCAATCTATTTTGGGCATTTTTAGGCATATAATATTTAAAATAAATATTATACCCTATTCCTTTGAACCTATTCCTTGCCTTGTGGAAAAACCATCTAATAACATTAAAGATGACGAAACTTGAACATCAACCTCTTGACATCAATGAAAACAAAACTTTCTCATACTTCCAACAATTGGGTTAAAAATGGTTAGGGAAATGGAGGATTAGTTGAAGATAATAAGACAAAGACTTAAATATAAAGAAACTTTTGATAGGTAGAAAAGTTATGTTGATCTAAAGAAGACTCCAAGATAGTACTCAGTAGGAGACAATGTGATTTTAAGGGTTAAACTGATGAAGAGTGTTATCAAATCCATGAAGTTGTATCCTTGGTTTGTGGGGCCCTTTGAGATCACTGAAAATATTAGTTCGATTGCATATCGACTTGCCTTACCATCTAACCTATCAAAAATCCATGATACCTTTCCACATATCCTTGCTTAGAAAATATTTTGCTGACCTTGAACATGTGTGGGATGTTTCTAAATTGTATATGGAAAATCTAAAGGTCATTGAAGTGATGCCGTTAAATATTCTTGAGTTTAATTCTAATTCTATGTAAAATTGAACTCTTGAGCAATGTAAGGTCTAGTAGGACCGGTTTTCTAAAAGAAATTCCACTTGGAAAAAAGTGGATGAAATGCAAAAACATTTTCTCTTCTTGTTTGAAAATATATAAAGTAATGATTTTTATTTTGTAAAACTAGAAACACCCAGGATGATGTTTAGTCCCAGGGGGTAGGATGTTATGACCCTCCCTGGTGGGCTTTTTGGATCAAAGAAATAATGTATTAATTGATGATGCTTTAATACCTAGTTTGAACAATTGAACCAACTATGTGATGTTTAGTTGATTTGGAAGAGTATGGTACTATTGACATATTGCCAAATGTGCAGGATCATGTACACTCATAGGTGGAAGAGGTAGAATCATACACCAAAAGCGGTGGGTACTTGATGTTGGGGAAATGATGATTAAGGCAACTCAGGGGTAAAATTTATGAATACCTTCATATAGACATGCATTATCAGTTTGGGATAATCATCAATAGCTAGCTACATTGAGCCTCAGTTGATAGCCTAGTAGCTATCATAAACTCTAGGGCTGATACAAGTGCTTAGGTTGATGGAAATATTCCCTCTTTATTTGTTGTATATGCTTGATTATATTTTACCTCATCACTATCTACATCAAAGATTTGGAAAACATGCATAACCTGGTTGTTTTGGAAAAAATATCATTGTTTTGCTTAAGCCTTTCAAAAGAATAGCATGATGTTAGTATTGGATAAGAAAATATTTTATTCTATGTTGTGTATTTATATAAATAAATAGTTTAATTATTTTAAATGATAAAATAACATCATTTATAAGTAATAGTTTTATTATTATTATTTTGAATTTACATGGTGGAATTGGTAGCTGCCACGAATTCGAGCAAGCTATTTGGATTTTATGGCCGCCATAGTATTTTGCATTGTCCGCCCTAGAAGCTGCCACCAAGATCTTCACGTAGTGCGCCCCTATAACCACCATGCCACAATAATTTTAAACCTTTTATGTCGCTAAAAGAATTTTTTTAAATGATAAAAGAACTTCATTTATAAATAATAGTTTAATTATTTTAAATGATAAAAGAACTTCATTTATAAATAATAGTTTAATTATTTTAAATGATATTAGAACTTCATTTACAAATAATAGTTTAATGATAAAAGAGTTTCATTATAAACAATGGTTTTTAAATTTAAATGGTAATGAATTTTTATTTTAAAATGATAACTAGTTTTTATAAGATATAATCAAACTTCTTGAGAACTCAATATTTCTACCATAGATTTAAGAGCACAATAAGTTGCATGATTGAATGGATGGGGGTGTCTACCATTGTTGAAAGGGAGAGCTCCATTTATGATAAATCTTGTCAAAATATTTTATAGTATATGAGATCCAATATTGGCCACCACATTGGGTAGCTAGGAAGAATTATGGAGGGTGGTGGAGCATTGGGGAGAGGAGAGATACATGGATAAGAAAAGGAGGTAAGGCATTGATGGTGGTAGATGATCTTAGAAAATGTAATAAAACAAGAGGTCAAAAGAGTTGGAAGGGGGATCACTCTCAGTGAGGAAGGAGAAGATTGTAGACGCTTAGAGGAGGCAAGATCTTGTAGAGGTCAAGATGAGTGTGCTCTACGTTTAGAATATGTGTGCTAGAAGGATTTTGTGGTTGATGTTTGAACTATTGTTATTGGTGTTAGTTTTAAATTGCTATGTAAGGGCGGTTGTGCTATATGGTTACTCAAAACCTACTACTGCATGTATCTCCTAACTATGTCAATCTATCTTGTTGACATTGGTTTAGTCATAATCCAAAATTTTGTTAAGGTTTTAGTTAGGGTTGAGAGTCTCTCTCTCTTTTCTCATCAAAGTCATGACCACATGAGTTGCACGCCCATTGTTCTATTCATTGTATTGGGGTCATATAGACCCCAGGATACTTTTTATTATTCATGTATGGTGGTGTAAACCCTAGTCTAAGTACATTGTATGATGGTAACAACCCTCGATGGATGCTTACCCTTCATCGTTTGCATTTTAGTATGCTATTTTGGTTGTTTTTCTAGTACCACTTAACCAATATCAATGCTTGATAGCTTTGGGTATTTTGTCTCTCTTGTTGAGCAATACCATTCCATAAAAAATGGCAAGTAATTATCCACCTATTATGGGATTGAATAAGAAATTTGAGTATCCCTAGGTTTCATTGTTATCTTGTGAGCCAGTAGGAATGGAGGTTACATTGTTTCTCTCTTATGACTAGTCTCCCTACCATCGCCATGTTATCTCCCTTTGTATAGGAGTGACTAGCACTATTGCTTTGTCTAGTTTGCCCACACGCTTGTTAAACCAGTTGTGGGTTTTGTTGATTCAACTAGCTGGCCCGTGTTCTTGTTAAACCAGTTGTGGGTATTTTTTCTTTGTTGGCCACACTAGTTCTTGACTTTGAAATAACCCCCTGTTTTATCATGCACTCGCTATACTACCAATTGTTGGTTGTTGATAAATCACCCACCTAAGTCTTGTTGGACATGGATTTGCTGCTATCCTAAGGAGGGGTCTCAATAATCTTGACATCGTGAGTCTTAGGTGAAGGCACCTTAGCTACAGTCACTTGCTTCTTGAATTCCTTACTATTTTTTCCATGTTGTGATTATTATAAAATAGCTTATCGTAGTAAATTAAGTAAAGAGACTTAATTTAATAAAATCAATTTATTTATAAATTTGAGTAAGGATGCTTGATTTAGTAATAAAAGAAAAGAAGCTCTATATAATTTTAATTAAGTAAACGTTATTTGATTATAATAAAAGGAAAGAAGCTTTGTATTATTTTAATTGAGTAAATATTATTCGATTATAATAAATAAAAGAAGCTTTGTATTACTTTAATTGAGTAAATGTTATTTGATTATAATAAGAGGAAATAATATTTGTATTATTTTAGTTGAGTAAATGTTATTTGATTCTAATAAAAGAAAATAATCTTTGTAATATTTAAATTGAGTAATATGTTATTTGATTTGAATAAGAAGAAAAGAAGAGGGTTTTTTTTGTAAATTAAGGGTATGGGACTTTAATTTATAAAATGAAGGAAAAGGGTTTATTTATGGAATAAAGTGAGTGACTTTGATTTATTAAATAAATAGAAGTGGTTATTTCATAGATTGAAGGTATGGGACTTTAATTTATGAAGTAAAATATAATGGTCTATTTTGTGAATCAAGTAATGAGGCTTAATTTATGGAAGTAGTTGAACCTAGTTGTGTGATGATTAAAGGTATGGGACTTTGAATTGTCAAATAAAGGTTAGATGAATTGATTTAAGTAAAACCTAGAATCTAGCTATAATTTTTGAAAGACTCTCTATGGTTAATAAGAGGTGAAAATAAAAATAGTGATTTTTATAATATCAACTTTGCAGTAGATGGTTATATACTTTGATTCCAATTATATAGTTGCAATTTTACAATGAAATAAGTAAATGCATTTAGAAGCATGTCTATCATGGAACCATGAGTGCCCTAATCCCTTACTATCCTCAAATGATAAATGGAAAGTTGAGGAGGACCATGGAGGCATTTGGAACCAATGTGTTAGTTTGATTCTACCTTTAAAGATTTACTTATGCTTAAAAAGATATGAATTGTGGGGAGATTTCCCTAATGAAATTGATGTAATATATTATTCTTTAAGAGTATGGAGGATTTACCATACTTGCTTATTTGTAATAATTACTTAATTATTGGAAGATATATCTTTAAATTACCATATTGGATTATCTATATTTTGTATTTAAATTATTTTCAATTAATGTTTATCTTATTTGCTTCATTTTTAGTATCCTTTGTATGTTTTATGAATTTTTTTTTTTTATAGATTTAGTATCTAGAAATATCCTTGTTTTTCCTTGCTATTCATTAGAAACTTAAGTAATGATTTTTAGGTAAATGTAGAGGATGACCTAAGGAAATTGAGACCCCCTTAGGGTGAACATAAGTAACCTAAGGGATTAAGACCCCTTAGGGAGAATGATAACTAATTTTAGGGAAAGACTACATTTGAGTTAAGATAGCTCATCATGGAGATGATATGGATAGCTTAACTCATAGTATGCATAGCATACCTACACAAATTAACTTGTGTATGGTATGGTGATGGGCATATACCTTCAATTGACTGAAGGTGATAATTTTATCTCATCAAGAGTGATGATAGGGATAAAATTATTTGTGGTAACACATAATACGCCTACAAAAATGGACTTGTGTTAGGGTATCAAGTGAGATGTAGCTCTTCGGGAAACTTAGGAGATTTAAACAATAGATCAATTATAATTCGGTTAGGGGTTTATGAATCCCTTTACTTAGTAAAAAATATATATTTTATTTTCTATGTGTTCTCTATAGCTAGATTTTGGGTCATTACAAATAATATGGATGGTGCTAGGAAATTTTAACACCCATTCAATACCAAGAGAAAAGAAATGGGTTCCAAGGGAATCTCAAAAAGTGTAGAGGATTTCAACAATTTTATATCAAAATTTGGCCTTTATGATTTGGAACTAAGTGGAAATACATTTACTTGGATAAATAGGAGATTAGGGGATAATTTGATCCAAGTGATATTGGATAGAGTGCTACTATCTATGGAGTGGTTTGAGGAAAATTATAAGCACACATAAGTACCAATGCAAAGGATAGGATGAAACCATAATCCTCTAATATTATGGTTAAATTAAAAATTAAGGAATATTAAAATCCCTTTAAATTGGAATGTATGTGGCTTTAAAACCCAAAAATTTACAAAGAAATGGAGACAATGTGGAGGCATCTAATCCAAGGATCTAAGAGGAATATATTGGTTGGGAAACTCAAATATGTGAAGAGAGAAGTGAAAACATGAAATAAGTTAGTCTTTGAAAATATATTTAGACAAAAGGAAAGCCTAAAGCAAGAAATTATCTTTATTGAGGATGTTGGGATGGACTAGCTCCTCTAAATAAGAGAGAAAAAAATACAATCAAAATTGCATACTATAACGACATAAGAGGAAACTTATTAGAGATAGAAGTATAGGAACAAATGGCTTATGGAAGGAGATTAAAACACAAAAAAAATTATGTCTTGACCATAAAACATAAAGGTGTAAGGATCCCTAAAATCCTACAATATAATAAAGAAGTAGTCAAAGATGAAGAGCAAATAAGGCAAGGGGCAGTTGACATATTCAACTCACTACTAAAAAAGGATAGGGAGGATGACTAAGAAGCTATGGAGGATATGCTTCAATATATCCCAATGTCTATGACATGAGATATGAATGCAAATATTGATAAAGATGTGAGTGAAGAGGAGGTGAAGGAAGCAACCTTCTCCTTGGAAAAATATAAAGCTATAGATCTAGATGGATTCCAATAAGGATTCTTTTAGGCCTTTTGAAATGTAGTGAAGGAGTATGTAATAGAAATAATTTTAGAATATCACCATTCAAGCAAAGTGCTAAGAGAGTATAACAACACATTTTTAGTGCTAATTCCTAAGAAACAAGGGTTGAAAGGGTTTAAGGACTTTAAATCAATAAGCCTATGTAATGCAATTTATAATATCATATCTAAAGTAATAGTATTAAGGATGAAATATGTGCTCCCAAACATTATTTTAGAACAACAAGAGGGCTTGTGAAGGAAAGGGAGATATTGAAAGGGATTAATAAAACTATGCACTTGATGGAAACTAGTAAGAGGGAAGGAATGGCGATCAAGTTATACATGATCAAAGTTTATGATACAATTTATTGGTGCTTCTTGGGTAAAGTTCTTTCTAAATTTAAGTTTAGTAGGAGATAAAGAATATGGGTAACTATTATGGAGGGCTAAGATTCCCAATCATTCTAAATAATTCTTTGGCAGGGTTATTTAGTAGTAGGGATCTAAGGCAAGGGGATCCACTATCACCTTATCTATTTATAGTTATCATAGAAGATATAGGTAGATGTATAGGTGTAATAAAAAAATAAGGAGAAATAAATAGGATAAAACCATACATAGCCAATAAGGGATATCACTCACCAATAATTTGTAGATGACACAATTATGCTTGAGAAATCTTCAATGTCAAAAGCTAGGGAGTTTAGGAGGATTCTTAATCTATATAAAGGCACCCCACCAATAGATAAACATGGAAAAGAGTAAAAAATTATTTATTAACACTTTAGAGAATAAAAAAAAAAGGATAGTAAAAAAACTTGGTGGTAATATCTTAGCCCTTCCATCTATATATTTGGAAATATCGATGTTTACTAAATTATGCAAAGAATAAGTCTGGGACACATTTATAGATAAGTTTCAAGGCAATTTAGTAGGACGAAAAGGAAATTTATTATGTAAAGAAGGTAATATTTATCTACTAAAGAGAACTCTCCAAGTCATACTAGTATTTATCTTATCTGTGTTTAATATTCCAACTAAAGTTGTAAACATGGTAGAAAGTATACAAAAAAATAATTTATAGTTAGGATCTAAAGGGAAGAATATAATATCCCTTGTTGTGTGGGAGGAAGTATGTAAACCAAATTAAAAATGAGGATTGGTATTAAGGAGGATAAGAAAAATAAATAAGGTCCTAGATATAAAAGTAGGATGGATGATAATGAAGGAAGGTTAATCATTGTGGGTTATAATTCTAAAGAATAAGTACCTAGATAGATGAGAAGAAATAAGGTTCATAACCACATTAGGTACCTATAATATATCTTATATATGGAATCATATGATAAAGGGAATAGGGATACTGTGGAAATATGTCCAATGTAAAATTGGTAATGGTAGGTTGGTCCACTTTTGGGAGGACGTATGGTTGGAAAACCATACACTAAGGATGAGGAGATAGCCAAAAACTAAAAATATCTAGAGTAAACTGTATTAGAGTTTGGTTTGTGATTACATGGACCAAAATATGGAGAGGTAATATGGAAGAAATTTATGAGCAATAACCAGAATGTGGAATAATTAAGTAAGCTCAAAATCAAACTAAGGGACTACCATGCAAGTGTTAATATGGAGAAAGACACCATAGTATGAGGAGCAACTCAAAAAGGTGCTTTAATATTAAATTGGCCTATGAGTTACTAACATCAAAACTAGAAGGGGGATTTCAATGGGGAATACTACAAGAAAGAAATGCTACACCTAAGATAGCAATATTTCAAAAGGTTGGTTGTACAAAACAATATCCTTATAGAAAATAAAAGGGTTTCAATTTCCAAATAGGTGTTACCTAAGTGAAACATAAGAAGAGATAGCAAAACACATTCTATTAGAGTGAGACTACTCCCTCAAGATAATTCACAAATTAATCAAGGAGATCAGGATTAAATGGGTAATGCCAAATAATATAGTAGAGTGGATTGAATAGTGGGAAAAGCCCTTTATGAGTACTATATTGAATTATATATACGATCTAATTCCTTTCCACTATGTATGGGGTGCACAATTACAACAAAAAATAATAATATTTAAATGGGAAATAAGAGCTACATACAAAAATAGTTAGGATATCCAAGCTACTATTATAGAAAATGTGAAAGCCTTAAGAATAAAGGAAAATCTAGAATTGTTAGAGTAATCAAAGATAAGTGAACAATGGGATTTTATCCCAATAGGGGTGGAGAATAATCCCCAAGTAGATCTAAAAATAAGCGTAAAATGGCATCCACCCAAGGAGGGATGGCTAAAGCTCAATTTTGATGTGGCATCTAAAGAGAATCTTGGTAAGGCTAAGGATGGAGAAATGATAAGGGATAGCAAGGGAATCCTAATTGGATTTTTTAGTGAGTATTTAAACACTATGATAAATCATAAAGAATAAGCTAGAGTGTCATTGGCTAGAGAAAAATTGGTAAGATAGCTGGGAGTGATAAATTTGATAGTGAAGGAGGATTCACTTAACATTATCAATGTTCTTATTAAGAAGGCTATGGTGATTTGGTGGGTGTCAAGTAAAATAATATATACTTTAAGGATTATAAAATCATTGGATAATTTTGAAGTGGCTTATGTATCCAAAGAAGAAAATGGGGTAGAGAATTGGTTAGCTAACTCAAGGGATCTTCATGACGATAAAATATGGATCCCGCCAGATACAATTCATCCAAACATAAATCAATTAGTGAAAAGGGAAATTTTTGATATCAATATGTAATATATGATAATATAAGATGTTTGGAGCAATTCTACTGGTAGGAGTGTGCTAAAATATCTATAACAAGAGGTGATGGAATACATCTAGAAAATTGTGCCAAAATATTCAAAAGAGAGATGTGCTAGAGTATGTTGCAATCTTTATGTGCAAGAATAAATTAAAATTGTGATGTGCTAGAATGTCAAAGTAGTTTTTATGTAGCTAAAATAAAAGTAATATAAGTTGTGGGCTATTATTTTAATAATGTATACAAATATTTCAGTAAGTTTAGATCTCATTCAATTTTATTCCTCTTAGGTTTTGTTGTGGTATTTTGTTATAGAGGTCATCTGATCTGTTTGCTCTTGGGTTTTGCTATGGAATTTTGTTGTAGAGCCTATCCAATCTGGTTTATATTGGATTTTGGTGTGGGATTTTGTTGCATAGCTCATTTAATCTAGACCCTCCTTGGTTATGCTATGGGATTTTATTATAAAGCTCATTCAATATCGTCCCTCTTATATTTGTTGTGGGATTTATTTGTAAAGCTCATTTGATTTGGTCCCTCCTAGATTTTGTTATGGGATTTTATTATAAAACTTCTTTGATTTGGTCCCTCGTGGGCTTAACTATGGAATTTTGTTATAGAGGTCATTTTATCTAGTCCCTCCTAGGTTTTTCTATAGGATTTTGTTATAGAGCCTATTTGATCTAGTCCCTCTTGGGTTTTACTATGGGTTTTTGTTGTAGAGCTTATCTAATCTAAATAATCCTAAGTTATTTTATAAATTTTTATTATAAATCTCATATGATTTGGTCTCTCCTAGATTTTGTTATGGTATTTTATTATAAAGCTTGTTTGATTTGGTCCCTCGTGAGCTTAACTATGGTATTTTGTTAAAGATGTCATTTTATCTAGTCCCTCCTAGGTTTTACTATGGGATTTTGTTATAGAGCCTATTTGATCTAGTCCCTCTTGGGTTTTACTATGGGTTTTTTTTGTAGAGCTTATCCAATATAAACCATCCTAGGTTATGCTATAAATTTTTATTATAAATCTCATATGATATAGTCCCTCCTAGGTTTTGCTATAGTATTTTAATGCAAAACTCGTTCAATCTAGTGCCTCCTAGGTTTTTCTATGGGATTATTCCATAAAGGTCATCAAAATTGATCTCAAATGGGTTTTGCTATGATATTTTGTTGTTGTATAGGAGTATGTTGTAGTGTTTTTACAAATTTTGATATAGCTGAAATAAAAGGAATATTAGTTGTGAATTGTTGTTGTAAGAATGTATATGAATATTTTAGTAATATTGAAGTATTTTTAAGAGGAAAAATGGAAGGTAAGACTAGATAGACCTATCTAGACTTGTAAAAGGGCTCAGGACCTTTCAAAAACCCTATTTTCCATTACTAAAAAATACAAAGGGCACAAGGTATGAAAAATTCTCTACAAGTAGAAGCCTATCCAAGATGATTTAGGATAGAATTTAATCCTAATCATACCAAACCCAATCCTAAGTCTTTTTAAAATAATAAATAAGCACTTGATTATATTATGATCAAGCTTCTTTAGCTAGTATTGTTTCTCTAAATGGTCTTAAGTGGAATGATGAAGATTTTAAAAGCCTAGATCTTATTCTTTTTAATAACAATAAAAATATTTATACCCACCATCGTGTGATGAAGTTTTTAACTTTAGACTATCTTGAAATCATCATTGATGAAGAATATTGTGATTGGGAAGAAACAAATATTAGTTCTTACCTAATTTACCAACACAAAACCCAAGATCATCTAATCCAAAATAAATTTTATTTTGAGGGATCCCTCTCTCAAATATTTAATATTATAATATCTTAGGATTCAATCAATTATTAGTATCGTACTAAGAAAGATAATACTTATTAAGAAATTCTAGGTGTCTTACCATCCCCTTATCAATTAGAGGATGAATCATAAATCTTAATAGAGTAAACCATAGATATCAATATTGGTTTTTAAACTAAATTTTTATGGTGCAGCCAAGGATAACCCGGGAAGAGCTAGAGCTGGAGGAATAATCAGGGATCATAAAGGAAATCTGGTCAAGGCCTTCACTGAACCATTGGTAATTAGAACTAATAATGAAGCAGAAGCTAGAGCCCTTTGGATAGGGTTGCAATTAGCCCAAGCAACTCAAGGTAACTTTATGATTGAAGGTGATTCGATGAACATCATCAACCTATTAACCAATGGAAAAAAACCTCCATGGAGAATTGAGGGAGTCATCCATGAAGTGAGGATCCTTTTTGTGGCAAGACAGAACATGAGGGCTCATCACATGTACCGTGAGGCCAATAGGTCAGCTAAAAAATTAGCCAACATAGGTGTTGATGTTGGTAGTTTGGTGACATGGACACAAGGTGTGCCACGTGAAGTGGAAAACATTATTAGTCATGAAAAGAAACCTACCCGTTAAGGAGAAATATGAATGGGTGTTCTTTCCCCATGGAGCTGGTAATAACTTGGGGTTTCCCTCTAAATCATACCAAATTGGAAATGAAGGTAACATGGTGTAAGCCTTGGAGGATTCCGACAGAGAATAGGAAATGGGCAAGCAACAAGTTTCACAAGTGCAAAGTTCTAAACTTCAATTTCCTGTCAATGTCAGTAATGTTTACAATTATGCTTAGATATGGGTGTGCCTTGTTAGTAAGGTGTTGTAGGGGATTCAACACAAGTTCCGGTAAGAAAGTTTCAAGTATGACTAGGATCTACAATCTTAGCAGAAGGCTAGATATTGTAATAGGTTTTGGATTAACCTGCAAAACCCGATAATTAATGAATATTTTATTTATCAAAAAAAAATATTGGTTTTCATGACAAACCCTAAATACTTAAATTAATAAAGTTTTTAATATTATAAGAATGATATAAATATACAAATATATTTATTGAATTTAAATACATCTTTTTTTTGTCATACGTTAAAATCCCAAGTTTAGATCCAACCCTAGTTCTTTAAAATTTGGGTGTTACTCCTATTGCCAAACTTGTGAAACAAAGACTATAGAAGATTCATTTAAAGTTTTCTCTTATTATCAAATAGGAGTTTATAAAGATTCATTATGTTATTTTAATTAAAAAATTTGACTATTCTAATTGGATATCTAACATCATCCCTATTGCAAAGAAAAATGGGAGTATAGGAATATGGGCATATTTTTGGGACATTATTTTGGCTTTTAACCCTTGCTACCTCAAAATATCATAGGTCCCAATATAAAGAAACCAAAATATTAATAATCAAGAGTAGAATTATATATGTGAGCAATCAAATATATATCCAGACCAATAAACTATTGAAAATAACATTCACTTATAATATCAAATATGAATGTAAATGGTCAAAATCATTCATGTACATGCATGAAGATAGTATAATATGAATTGCTTAAAAATATGTATACAAGATTTATTATCAATGCTTGCTATGTGGTTATTGATAGAAACCATTTTTCCTTACATTGTATGGAGCTTTATCTCCATAATATAGATATAGTAGAGTGAGTGTTCACATACTTTACTATTTATTTCCATATGAAAACTCCCATGAACTTTGGCTTATCATATTGCCACTTGTATACTAGACTCTTTACTTTCCTAAATGCATTCCTAATACAAGACACTTGTGCACATCCACACTTTATATATTTGCACACTTACATACATGACACTCGTGCACATTATCTCAATACATGTTTGTACTCTTACTTACATGACACTTGCGCATATCTTGTACATTGCAATTTTACATGACACTTGTGCATATCTTGCACATGGACACTTACATAAAGAGGAAATATATATCACTCATATAAACTATAGAATCAACCCTAATCTATTTTATATTTACATTTGTACCATAAAGGTACCATGGGGGTACATTAGCATGTACCAAATAATGTAATATTATCCAAAACCCTATTGTATTACATTATTTGGTTATTGAAGACTTTAGTCTTCAATATTCATACTTGATTTTCAATATTCATGTTACCTTGTAATTTTCATGAATTTCTATTTGAGATTTATCTTTAGCTTCATTCTATATTTTTTCTCTGAGTTCTCCTTCATATTTCTTTGGTTCTTTAGACTTTACATCTTCATTATCTTGTTAATGAACTTCTTGAGCTTATTATTTAGCTTATGGTTCATGTAATTTTGATTTATGTGCATGAAAATTTTATTTATCTTTGACCTTTGATCATGTGCTTCTTTCCTTTCTATTTTCCTGTACTCTTGATATTGTCCTATAACTTATGAATATTCACTTGGAGCATCATATTAATTTCTTGAATTAGAAGTACTAACAATTTTAATATTGTATGAAGAATGAAACATAGTTTTACTTCATTCACTTGTATCAATCTCTTCTTTCCTTACTAGAGTTTCAATCAACTATTTTTGTTTTAGATTTTCATATTTATCAAGTTCAAGTGAAAGTAATGCCATGTACATTATGCTACCTAATTCAATAGGTATCATAGTATCATCATTTAAATTATTAAATACTTCAACAATATTTGAATATAAATAATATTAAAATGTCTCAAAACTTTCATTTATTGCTTCGCTATAGATAAATTGTATTGTCATATCTAATTTACCCTTGGACTTTTCAATAAATTTACCAATGTCAGCTTTAATAACTTTCAATATTTTCTTTCTGATTATGGATCTCATATTTTCTTCCATAATAGTCAAATTTTTCAACTCAATTCCTTTGAAGTTGAAATCCTTATATCTCCCAAAGTTTAAAGAATAACTGAAATAAGAAATTTGTAAATTTTCTAAACATTTGAGGTGGAATTCCTTTTAAATACCTATTGAATTGGCAACATTTCAAATTTTAAAAATTAAAAAAAAATAATAATATTTATAAACTTGAACTAGCTTCAAATCTAAATTTCTAAAAAATATCAAACCTTAAAACCTTTTAAATCCTCAAATATTAAAAATTAGATCTTCAAACTTTCAAAAAACTAACATCACTCAAATCTTAAAAAAACTAAAATCACTCAAAAGCTTAAATCTTCTTATCTTCAAAGCTTTAAAATAACTATTAAAATTTCAAAAATTAAATCCAAGTAGTAATCCTTATCACTCCATAACTTCAAAATAAATTAAAAATATTAAATAACTAAGGTGTATAAATATCAAAGTGGAAAACCTTATAACTCCACTTAATAAATTCAAATTTTTTTTCCCTCCAAAAACTTTAAATGATGCACCAATTCTAGAAATGTAACGTAGAATGTTACTTGTTGTGGTCGACAAAATTAATGCTACAATTTAGTGTTGGTTAACATTCTAGGTGTTCCAATATTCCAATTTGGTTAGTGTGCCAAGCTAACATTCCATTTATCCAAGGCTAGCACTTGAAATTCCTTGTGCTTCTTTGTCTCTTTTGTTCTACATTTGCTCTTAGATGTCTTCCTAAGATCATAGCCATCCTGATATTGATTTTAGATTCTCTAGAAAAGAAGAAAATCATATTTTGTTCTTAGGTGTGACCTAAGACATTGGGGATAGATTCTAAAGATAGAGGAACATCAGAGCTACCAAATATTGAGAAGAACCAAATATTTTAGGAGATAGAGAAGCATCATAGCTTCCAAAAGATAGAGAAGCATCTAAACTTCCTGAGTATAGATATTGAGATATTGCATGCATATCTAAATACTTGTCTTAGGATTGAATTCTCTTATTAGGTTTGAATGCTCATCTTAGGTCCAAATGAACATCTTAAGTTTGAATGCTCATATCAGGTTTGAATGCATACCTCAGGTTTGAATGCTTATCTCATGTTTGAATGCATGTCTTAAGTTCAAATGCTTATATCAAGTTTGAATACATGTCTCAGGTTTTCTATGAATAACAATCAAATGAATGCTATCTCAAGGTAGCACTTTGGATAGTTCTCTGGTCTTCACCTAGATAGCACTACAAGTAGCACTCAAATAGTGCCTAAATATCTATCAATTATCTACTCTGATTAGCACTTTATACAATGCTCAAGTCCACATCTAGTTCTCTTCTCGAAATGGTTCCCAAATACCTATCCATTCTCTAATATGAGTAGCACTTTAGATGGTGCTCAAGTCCATATCTGTTTCTTTATGAATAATGATGTAATAGCTAGCTAGTTCTCATTTGGTAGTGCATAGTATAGCACTCACACCGTTCTACTTGTGGTGCTTAGAATAACTCTCAAGTCCTTCTTCCTGTGATGCTTAGAATAGTGCTTAGGTCCTTTTTTTGATGGTACTTAGAGTAGTGCTTGGGTTATTCTATTAGTAGCACTTAGAATAGTGCTCTTAGATTTTTACTCACCTAAGCTTGATAGTGCTTCTTGATAGCACTAATCATTTTTTGATTGCTTTCTCACGATAACACTCCTTGACAGTGCTTATTATTGCATAATCCTCTTTTAATAGTTGGATATCTTATTTTTACTTTCAATAATATTTATTATAAGGTCAAGACTAAAACATTTTTATAATTTCTAGTCAATCTTATCTTTCTGGTCTATATCTTTAAATAATCAAAATTTCAATTTCTCTATATGACTATATTCTACTTATCTTTGGAGGCTTGTTATCTGTACTTATTAGTACTATTCTTATCTATAATAAGGAACCTTATAATGCTTCTCAATATCTATACTCAAGAATTTTAGATGCTTCTCTATCTCTTGGAAGCTATGATGCTTCTCTATCTCCTAAAATCTTCGATTCTTCTCAATATTTGGTAGCTATGATGTTCCTCTATCTTTAGAATCTATCCCCAATGTATTAGGTCACACCTAAGAACAAAATATAATTTTCCTCTTTTCTAGAGAATCTAAAATCAATACTAGGATGGCTATGAATGTTACCACACATCCAACTTCCTTCTAATTTGGCCCTCAATGTATTCAAATATAGTCTTAGTCTTCACTGGTTTTCCTTGAACCAAGTGGAAAGGCCCTAGCATCCAAATCAGGATGAATTTTACTTGTCTCATCAATATATACTCAATCAAACCTTTAAATAGAGAGTCCAAGTCTTCACTACTTTCAAAGTGGATAGACTCCAATGTAATAGTGGCTAATAAAATTAATTATATTAAAACTGGATAGAGTTAAGTGGTAACTTTGATGCCATTGTTGGCTTTTAAGCCTTGCTAGATTAAAATATCATAGGTCCCAATATAAAGCCACAATATTATAGATCAAAATATTAATAATCAAGAGTAAAATTATATATGTGAGAAATAAAATATATATCCAAGCCAATATAATAATGAAAATAACATTCACTTATAATATCAAATATGAATGTAAATGACCAAAATCATTCATGTACATGCATGAAGAATACTTACAATATGAATTGCTCAAAAATTTGTATACAAGCTTTATTATCAATACCTGCTATGTGGTAATCACTACAAACCATTTTTTCTTACATTTTATGGAGCTTTATCTCCATAATATAGTCATATTAAAGTGACTCTTCACATACTTGACTATTTCTCTCCATATGACAACTTCCATGACCTTTGGTTTATAATCTTGCCAATTGTATACTAGATTCTTCACTTTTCTACATGCATTCCTAATACAAGACACTTGTGCACATCCTTAATTTACATATTTTCACACTTACATACATGACACTTGTGCGCATTCTCTCAATACACACTTGCACTCTTTCATGAAACTTGTGTATATCCTGCACATTGCATTCTTACGTGACACTTATGCCTATCCTGCACATTATACTCTTACATGACACTTGTACATATCCTGCACATGGAAACTTACATAAAGAGGAAATATAAATTACTCATATAAACTATAGACTCAAACCTAATCTATTACATATTTGCATTTGTACCATAAATGTACCATGGGGGTATATTAGCATATACCAAATAACGTAATATTATCCAACACATTAGTAAATCTTGTCTTAAAGATGAATTTCCTCTTCCAAATTTTTATTTTATTGTTGGTCTTATAATAGGATATGGGATGCTTATTTTAATGGATGATTTTTCAAGATACAAGGCAATTAAATTCACACTTGAAGACCAACATAAAATAAATTTTACAACTCCATGAGGAACCTTTTTCTACCAAGTTATGTCATTTGGGATCAATAATACGAGAGTAACCTATTACTAAGCAATTAAATACTTCTTTTATTATCTTATGTATGATATTATGAAATATTATATTGATAATCTCTTCATATTATGTGGAGATCATGTTTGAGATTTTAGATTCATATTCTAATAGTTAAGAGCATACTAGGTGTGCCTCAAACTAAGAAGTATATTTTTAGGGTGATGTTAGAGGAATGGAAGTAGATATTAAAAAATTAGCAGGTATGATTGATATGTCATCCCATTGAATATTAACTTCATAAAATTTAAAATAAACTTAGGCTATTAGTATATTTATCTCCTATTTACAAAACTATTAAAAAAATATGTAACTTTTGCATGGCATGAATAATGTTAAGAGGTATTTAGCATAATTAAATAATATCTTATTATAACTGTGTTCCTTTCCACACCCAACCCTAACAAACCATTATTGATATTCAATTATGCTATAGGTAGTATGTTGGCCTACTATGATGACAAACCTAAACAAATGTAATTTCTCTTTATTAGTAGAACATTGGTCAGTAATGAAACTAGATATGCTCTTAAAAATATATTTAATTCTATAGTTTTTTATTCTCAAAATATTTAACAGTATGTATTCATATATACAACTTTTTTATCACATGAGTTGTTCCATTATGATATCTTATGATAAAACCTCATCTACCAAGGATAACTCTTAAATGGCTCATGTTGATTAGTGAGTTTGATCTTGAGTTTATTAGTCACAAATCTAGGAAATTTCAAGTGATTATTGGTCAGTTAGAATATTAACCTTTAAAAGCTATCCAACATTTAAAAGTAAAATTCCCTGATGATTCCATCTTCAACATTGATTTTTAAGAGGAGAGAGAAAAATCTTGGACCTTTTACTTTGAAGGCACACTATGTTAAAGGAGCATATACAAGAATTGTTTTAATTTACTTCTCAAGAATAATTGATCCCATTATATTCTAAGCTAAATTTGGTAGTATTGATAATATATATATTTTGATAGATAAGAGGGTTTTTAAAGGACCCTAAACCTTTTATAAATTAGTAACTGATAAGGTGGAAACCCCACCAAATATATAAGAGAAATCCATCCTCACAACACATGACCAAAAGAAAATCATCCTGGACAACAAGAAAGCCATAGATAACCCAAGAAATAGCTCAAAAAATATGAACTTATATAAACCAGACAAAAATAGATAACCCACGATATCCAACACTTCATTCCTCAATATTATCCTATTTGGATGCCTCAGTTGGAGTTTCAATATCAAGTCCTTGGGTGCTGCCATCGTTCATGGTGGCAATGATTTTTCCAATTTGGAGGAGCATGGAGTAAGCAGAACTGAGGAGCTCAACCATAAAAACCCAAGGTTCCTTATTCTTCAGGACTTTCCCAGCATCTGTGAAGTGAGTTTGAGTAGAAATCCCTTTAGATTTTATTTTCTTTTCTTTTTTAGGGGTTGTTTCAGGAGCAAAATTCGACAGGTCTAGTTCCATTTGGACCTTGGATCTTGAAGTGCCCCTACGATATGAGCATCAACAAGAATCCATTTTCATGGGAGAGGGGGTGTAGGCTAGAGATGCCTTTCCCTTAACTTCAATGTCATAATTAGTCTTTAAGTCATCACTAAGAGCCATCACACCAAGGTGCCTGCTTCTTGGGTAAGAATCACTATGAGGGAAACTCTATCTGCTTTCTTCTACATAGTAAACTAGTACAGCATAATATTAAGCCCTTGATGCTTAGGATGGATAGATGACCCATATCTAACATTATCAATTGAAATTTCAATTGACTTAAAAATTTATTTAGGTATATTAATATCCTTCACTAAACGCATGTAGTTTAGGAAGGCCATGTGGAAGCTCCTCAAAGGAGCATTGATGTCATCCACCATTATATACTCCATTATCAAGACCATGATTATGTTCTAGGGAATAGGAAGGCCCTTCTACACGATGTTGCTCTTATATCTATTGCAACATTTATACTTGTCCAAAAAATGGATGAGCTCACCAACCAAGGTGTGCTTATCCCTATGGACGTTATCACCATCAATGGGAAGTTCAAAATATTTTTGCAATCAGGAAAACACTCACCTTGAACTTAAGATCTTTGACAATCACCCACCCTCTATCCCAAGAAGCAGCAAATTATTTAGAAATTATAGGGTCATTGCCTTTAAATTTTTTAATGAAGGGCATTAGCTGGTGAAGATTCATAAAATCTTTGACCAGAGCATCAAAATGCAATGACGTGGGCTCTAGAAGTGCCATGGTTAGTTTGTTCACCTGATCAAACTTCCACAAATTCCACCACTCGAGATGAAACCACTTTAGACAATTGCAATAGAGACCCAACTCAAACCATTGAGGAACAATGCCAGGGTAGGTCTTTATGGCCACTCAAGGATGAAAACCAACACCTATTGAGCAAGGTGCAGCAAAAGCATTGAGAAAGTATTGTCATTGTTGTCAACATAGACAGATTGATGCAGTTGATGCAGTTCAGAGGTCAGTCAGATCAAGTGCAGAAAGTTTCAAGCAAAACAGAGGTGACCCAGATTCAAAAATTGGCAGAAAGAGACAAGGAAGAAAACTGTCGCGATATCGCGACATGTTTTCTGTCGCGATTTCGCGACAAAAAGTAGGAGAGAGAAAATGCATGCCAAAATGTCACGATGTCGCGACATGTCGAGTTTTCACTGAGGAGAGAGAAAATGTGTCACGATTTCGCGACAAAAAGTAGGAGAGAGAAAATGCACGCCAAAATGTCGCGATGTCGCGACATGTCGAGTTTTCGCTGAGGAGAGAGAAAATGTGTCGCGATTTCATGACATAAATGGAGGAAAGGAGCTTGCAATGAAGAGAGTAGCGATTTCCATGCATGTTGAAGTTTCGCATTTCAAAGCACAGCTGGAAATGTATGGAAACAAAGGTGTAGCGATTTCGCTACAAATCGGAAGTTAAGAAAACTGAGATGCAATGATTTCGACACAAGTAAAAATTCACAAGAAGAAGGTGTAGCGATTTCGCTACATGTTGAAACAAAGAGAAACTAAGGTGTAGCGATGGCGCTACATGTTGAAACAAAGAGAAACTAAGGTGTAGCGATGGCGCTACATGTTGAAACAAAGGGAAACTAAGGTGTAGCGATTTCGCTACTAGTCAAAAGTGTAGAACTGAAAGATGCAGCAATGATATTACAAGTCAAAATTTCATGAAAAGAGGCAAGGTGAAAACACAAGGCACAAAGATGTAAAAATTTCGCCATTGCATGAAGCATAGTGTCGCGATTTAGTGACATGTTCCATTTTCGCTGGAGTTGGCAAGGAGAGTTGTACGGAAGAGCAAAGTGTCACGATTTCGCGACATGTTCCTTTTTCGCTGCTGCTGGCAAAGAAGAGTGTACGGAAGCCGGAAGTGTCATGATTTCATGACAAGCAGGATGATGACATCAGCAAGAGTCAGAAACATCGTGATTTCATGACAAGAAGGATGATGACGTCAGCAGAAGCCAGAAGCATCGCGATTTCGTGACAAGAATGATGATGACGTCAGCAAAGTCAGAAAGTGTCATGATTTTGCGACAGGATGCTAGGAAAGGTGCTAGAATCTGGAAGCGTCATGATTTCACGACATTATGAAGGATGACGTCAGCAAAAATTAAAAGTGTCGCGATATCGTGACAGGCAACTGTTTGGCGGGTAAAAGCCGCAGGAGCATGCAAAATGACACGTGTCAAAAAAGCATAATCATGCAGCCTATTACGTAAACAGTAACTGATGTCAGACAGACAGTTACACATTGACAGGTGTCGAACATGCATGGAAATAGATGTAGATGCATGCTTGAAACGCTTTCTAAGTGTCGTATAGGCTGTATCAAAAAAGCATTCGAACGGTCGAAGTGCAGCATTCGAACAGTCGATTGAAAGTGCAAACGAACAGCCGATTGAAGAATGCATTAGAACAGCCGATTAAAATAGATGCATTTACAGCATTCAAAACATAAAATAGGAAGGATCGAAAAGCTTTCGAGAAGAAGGATGTGCAGCATTCAAACAGTCGTATTTGGAAGGATTCAAATAGCCGCATTGGAAAGAAGAAAAGAATTCGAACGGCTCGAGAATGTCATCCGACTGCATGAAGAATTGAAACGCGATAGAAGACAAAGAGTCCCGATGAGAAAAATAGGGTATAAAAGGACAGTCGAGCACAGAATAATGTTGCTACTATGAGAGAGAATTTGTTGCAAAAAGAGAAATATTGCTGTGAAAAGAGGGTTTGAATAAGAAAATTAGCAGAGTCGTGAGAGTGTGCAGAGTTGGATTAATTGCAGACCAGTCAGGGTTGTGCATGAAGTGAAGACACTTTTATGTCATTCTAATTGATCAGAATTGTAGTCCAAGTTGGTGCTTGGTACTAGGGGTTGGTGCTCCATCTGTTGCAGCAGAAAATTACAGGGGTTGGTGCTCCTTCCAATGGATGTTGGTAAAGAAGTTGTAAAATTGAAATTTTGCAAAGACTGGATTTGGATTGAAGTCCAAGCAGTTAATTTTTGAGGAGTAGCCAAATTGGTGAACCTCGTTATATTGTGTGTTGTGGTGTGCTCTCATTTTGTTCTTCTGGTTTTATAAGTTTTCTATGCTTCAGTCTTTGAATGCTGCTGTTTTGAAGTTAAATAACTACACTGATTCACCCCCCCCTCTCAGTGTCATTGTGTGAACATCAATTGGTATCAGAGCAAGGTTCCTTGTACAAGCTTAATCAGCTAAGGAGATCTTGGAAGAAACAATGGCAGGCGGTGAAGGATTTTCATCCAACAAAGCTCCCTTATTTGATGGAACAAATTACACCTTCTGGAAACTCAGAATGCAAACATATCTGAGTGCATTGGGATATGATATTTGGGATTCTGTAGATAGTGGATACACAGCACCCACTACTCCTCCAATAGATACTACTAAGAAAAAGAAATTTGAGAACAACTCCAAAGCTAAGAATGCCATAATGTGTGGGCTTGTTGATAGTGAACTGATAAGAGTCATGAGTTGTAAATCAGCAAAAGACATGTGGGATAAACTAAAGAGCATCCATGAAGGAGACAGTAAGATTAAGGAAGCAAAATTGCAAACTCATCGAGCACAGTTTGAAGCACTACAAATGAATGAAGATGAAAACATAGAGACTTATATGTTGAGAGTCAACGGAATTATTAATGCAATCAGAGGACTCGGTGAAGAAATTGATGATGCAGTTGTTGTGAAAAAGGTTCTCATAACACTTCACAAAATATTTAACTCCAAAGTCTCTACAATAGAAGAGGCAAAAGATCTAAACAACTTCAGCATGGATGAGTTGCATGGTTCCCTGATAGCATATGAAATGAGAATAGGACAAACCAAGTCTACAGACAGAGAAGCAGCTTTTAAAGCACACAAGAATGTAAAAGTTGAACATGAATCTGAGGATGAAGGAACACTGGATGAAACAAAAGCCAATTTTGTTCGAAAACTCACAAAAGGAAAAGGAAAATATAGAGGGAAGCTACCTTTTAAATGCTTCAATTATGGAGGAGTCGGTCATTTTGTAGCCAAATGTCCAATGCAGGAGAGAACCAAAAATGGTGAAGGTTCACACCAAGAAAAAGGTGACTGGAAGAAGAAACAAAATTTTAGAAAGAACAACTTCAAGAAGAAAAGCTTCATAACCAAGAATGTCAGCAGTTCTGAAGAAAGCACAGATGAGGAGTCTGAAGAAGAAGGAGGTGAAGCTCTTTTCATGGCACTTGAAGAAGAAAGAACAGAGAAAAATCAGGAAGGTGATGAAAATTCCAAGGATGAAGCTAAAGTGTATTTGGAAGGAGAATTGGTTGCTGCACTTGAAGAGTTGAGTGCAGAAAGGAAGAAGAATAAGAAATTTTCAAAGAAATTAGAGAATGCCACAGACATAATAAACAATCTAAAAATACAGACAGAGGAATTCAAGAAAATGTCTAAAGTTCTTGATGAACAATTAACTGTAAAGACAGTTGAATGCAGCAAGCTAGAGGAAGACATTGTTAAGTTAAGGATGCAGTTAGAGGAGATGAATAGAAAATTGAACTGTTTTCATAAGTTTGAAGAAAGTACTGTAAAGTTGGATAAAATGTTAAATAACCAAAGGCCTTCTGGCATAAAATTTGGTTTAGGCTTTGATGAAGGAGAATCTTCAAAGGATTCAAAGAACTTGAATATAGAACCCATAAAGAAAGAAGAAAAGATCATGGTTGAACCATAAAAACCAAATCATGCAAAAGAAAACAATAATGCCAGATTCAAGAAGAATACTGACAAAGATGGATTCACAAAAGTCACACATCCAAGGAGGAGAAGATTCATGGCTCCTACTTCAAACTGGCAAAGACCGGCACCCAGGTTTAATCATGCATTTTCTGGTTATTGTTTTAAATGCAATGCTTATGGCCATAAGATTTTAGATTGCAGGCATAATGTATCTCAAAGGAATTTTACCAGCAGAAATGTTTTTTCTCCTTTAATGAATTATGCAGTTGAATGTTATAATTGTCATAATTTTGGACATATTGCTAGAAACTGCAGAAGCACTTTTGCATCAAATAATTATCAGGGTAGAAAATCTCAGCCAAGTGGGTTGAAACAAAACCAGAAATTTCCTAAAAAATAGGCACATGCTAATGAAAGGACAAAGGCAAAACAAGTAGCAAAATATGCTATCAAACTAGAATGGAAAGAAAAGGAATCTTTGATTGTCTAGACTACTTTTAAAGCTCAGAACAAATCAGCACCTTGGATACTTGATAGTGGTTGTTCCAGTCACATGACAGGTGACAAGCAAAAGTTTGAGAATTTACAAAATTATGAAGGTGGTTCTATGAAATTTGGAAATAATGATGGAGCAAATATTGTTGGAAAGGGATCAGTCAAGATCAGTGATGGCAATATAAAATCAAAAGAAGTCTTGTTTGTAATTGGCCCGAAGCATAACTTGCTAAGTGTAAGTCAAATATGTGACAGAGGTCATGATGTAATCTTCAAGAAGGAGGGCTGTGAAGTAAGAAAGATAAAAAATGGAAATTTAATAGCCACTGGATTGAGAACTTCTAGAAATCTGTATACACTTTCAGAAACTGTAGAAGGAACATGCTTGATTGGACAGGAAGATGAAAACTGGCTATGTCACAAGAGGCTTGGGCATATTATTTTTGACAATCTGGCAAAAATCTGTTCAAAAAGAGCAGTTAGAGACATACCAAACATTGGCAAACCTGTAAATAGCATCTATGAGTCATGCCAAAAGGGAAAACAAACCAAAGCCACTTTCAAAGCAAAAGAATACTTCACTAGCAAGCCATTAGAACTAATTCACACCGATCTATGTGGACCCATGAGAACTGAAAGCATAAATGGACACAAATATTTTATTCATGTATAGATGACTACTCAATAATGACATGGGTACTATTTCTAAAACTCAAGTCAGAAGCCTTTGAGATGTTTAAAACCTTCAAAAATCTTGTTGAGAATCAATCAGGAAAAAGAATTAAATGCCTAAGATCAGACAGGGGAGGAGATTTTATCTTCGAAGAATTTGAGAATCTTGTCAAAAACATGGGATAAGAAGACAGTTTTCAAGCTAGGACACCTCAGAGAATGGTGTTGTAGAAAGGAAGAATAGAACAGTGCAGGAAATGGCAAGGACAATGCTGGCAGAAAACAAAATAGCTGACAGAAAACAAGGCCTACACATGTTACAACAAGAGGTTGAAGAAAATTGTTGAAAGTGCTGATGTGAAAGTAGATGAAGGTAGAGAACAAGAAACTACTTATCAAGAAAACTACCCTATGTATGAAGAAGTCATTGAAGGTGATGATGAAAAAGAAACAGAGAAGAATCAAAAAATTGATCCAGATGGTGTAAAAACTGAATCTGAAGAAGAAGAAAACAGGAAATTTAAAACAGGCAACTAGCAAAAAAATCATCCAAGTGAACAGATTATTGGGGATCCCACAGATGGTATTCAGACAAGAAGAACAATAGTGAGGAACTATTCTCTGTTATCTAGTATTGAACCTAAAGATGTTGCTGAAGCAAGAACTGATGAAAGTTGGATGAAGGCAATCAATGAAGAACTAGATCAGATAGAGAAAAACAATACCCGGGAATTAGTACCTAGACCAACAAATAAAAACATAATTGGCACTAAATGGGTTTTTAGAAATAAATTGAATGAAGATGGGCAGGTTGTCAGAAATAAGGCAAGATTGGTATGTAAAGGCTATGCTCAGGTTGAAGGCATTGATTTTGAAGAAACTTTTGCACCGGTAGCCAGACTAGAGGCAATCAGAATGTTTCTGGCATTAGCAGTTCATAAAAACTTCAAAGTATATCAAATGGATGTAAAATCAGCATTTTTGAATGGAAAAATGGAAGAAGAGGTTTACATTGAACAACCAGATGGCTTCCAACTTGGTGACAATCCAAATTTTGTTTGCAGGTTAAAGAAAGCTTTATATGGATTAAAACAGGCACCCAGAGCATGGTATGCAAGGCTGGATAATTATCTAATTAAACAAGGTTTTAAGAAAGGTTTGGTGGATAGCAACTTATATGTCAAAACAGAGAAGGGTCATCTTATTGTTCTTGTTGTTTATGTAGATGACATAATATTTGGCAGTAGCATGGATGAATACTGCAAAGACATATCAATTAAAATGAAAAAAGAATTTGAGATGTCAATGATTGGTGAACTTTCTTATTTCTTAGGACTGCAGGTCAATAAAAATGAAAAAGGCATTTTTATTTCTCAAGTTAAATATGTAAAAGAAATGCTGAAAAAGTTCACAATGGAAGACAGTAAACCGGTCAGCACTCCCATGACAACAGGCTGCAAGTTGAGCAAGAATGATAAATCTCCAGATGTTGATCAAACAATGTACAGGTCTATGATTGGAAGCCTGCTGTATTTAATAGCTACTAGACCAGATATACTACAGGCAGTATGCATGGTTGCTAGATTTCAGGCAAGTCCCAAAGAAACTCATGTCACAGCTGTAAAAAGGATCTTCAGGTACCTCAAAGGTACCATGGATTATGGGTTGTGGTACCCAAAAGGCAAAGACTTCACTTTGATTGCATATTCTGATGCAGATTGGGTAGGGTGCATTGATGACCGGAAGAGTACAAGTGGAGGAGCATTTTATCTTGGAGACAGGCTGGTAGCATGGCACAACAAGAAACAAGAATCAGTCTCTCTATCCACTGCAGAGGCAGAATACATTGCAGCCACAACTTGCTATACACAGATATTATGGATGAGACAAACTTTGAAAGATCTTGGTATCCACTTCAAAGAGCCAATATCAATAAAATGTGATAACACTAGTGCTATCAACATATCCAAGAATCCAGTTATGCATTCAAGAACCAAACACATTGCAATCCGATATCATTTTTTGAAGGATAAAGTTGCAGAAGGAGAAGTCAAGTTGGATTTTGTTCCAACTACAGAGCAAGTAGCTGATATATTCACAAAACCATTGCCCAAGGATGTTTTTGAGTACCTTAGGAATAAGTTGGGAGTGGTCACAATTCCCAAGAACTAACTATCATTAGGGATCACATTCTCAATGGGTGCATGCATGCCTATACTTATAGTTTTGCTTATATTTATGATTTTTGCTAACTATAACAATATTTTCCTGAGAATGGTGTACAGAGACTCAGGGGGAGTCTGCAGCAGCCCTTTGGTATTATTGGCAAAGGGGGAGAAGAAGTTGAGCAAGGTTGCTGTGTGTTGCCAACAATTCCAAAGGGGGAGATTGTTGAGCAAGGTGCAGCAAAAGCATTGAGAAAGTATTGTCATTGTTGTCAACATAGACAGATTGATGCAGTTGATGCAGTTTAGAGGTCAGTCAGTTCAAGTGTAGAAAGTTTCAAGCAAAACAGAGGTGACCTAGATTCAAAAATTGGCAGAAAGAGACAAGGAAGAAAACTGTCGCGATATCGCGACATGTTTTCTATCGCGATTTCGCGACAAAAAGTAGGAGAGAGAAAATGCACACCAAAATGTCGCGATGTCACGAAATGTCAAGTTTTCACTGAGGAGAGAGAAAATGTGTCGCGATTTCGTGACAAAAAGCAGGAGAGAGAAAATGCATGCCAAAATGTCGCGATGTCGCGACATGTCGAGTTTTCGCTAAGGAGAGAGAAAATGTGTCACGATTTCATGACATAAATGGAGGAAAGGAGCTTGCAATGAAGAGAGTAGTGATTTCCATGCATGTTGAAGTTTCGCATTTCAAAGCACAGCTGGAAATGTATGGAAACAAAGGTGTAGCGATTTCGCTACAAATCGAAAGTTAAGAAAACTGAGTTGCAGCGATTTCGACACAAGTAAAAATTCACAAGAAGAAGGTGTAGCGATTTCACTACATGTTGAAACAAAGAGAAACTAAGGTGTAGCGATGGCGCTACATGTTGAAACAAAGAGAAACTAAGGTGTAGCGATGGCGCTACATGTTGAAACAAAGGGAAACTAAGGTGTAGCGATTTCGCTACTAGTCAAAAGTGTAGAACTGAAAGATGCAGCAATGATATTACAAGTCAAAATTTCATGAAAAGAGGCAAGGTGAAAACACAAGGCACAAAGATGTAAAAATTTTGCCATTGCATGAAGCATAGTGTCACGATTTAGTGACATGTTCCATTTTCGCTGGAGTTGGCAAGGAGAGTTGTACGGAAGAGCAAAGTGTCACGATTTCGCGACATGTTCCTTTTTCGCTGCTGCTGGCAAAGAAGAGTGTACGAAAGCTGGAAGTGTCGTGATTTCACGACAAGCAGGATGATGACATCAGCAAGAGTCGAAAACATCATGATTTCGCGACAAGAAGGATGATGACGTCAGCAAAAGCCAGAAGCGTCACGATTTCGCGATAAGAATGATGATGACGTCAGCAAAGTCAGAAAGTGTCACGATTTCACGACAGGATGCTAGGAAAGGTGCTGGAATTTGGAAGCGTTGCGATTTCGCGACATTATGAAGGATGACATCAGCAAAAATTAAAAGTGTCACGATATCGCGACAGGCAACTGTTTGGCGGGTAAAAGCCACAGGAGCATGCAAAATGACATGTGTCAAAAAAGCATAATCATGCAGCCTGTTATGTAAACAGTAACTGATGTCAGACAGATAGTTACACATTGACAGGTGTCGAACATGCATGGAAATAGATGTAGATGCATGCTTGAAACGCTTTCTAAGTGTCGTATAGGCTATATCAAAAAAGCATTCGAACGGTCGAAGTGCAGCATTCGAACAGTTGATTGAAAGTGCAAACGAACAGCCAATTGAAGAATGCATTAGAATAGCTAATTAAAATAGACACATTTACAGCATTCAAAACATAAAATAGGAAGAATCAATAAGCTTTCGAGAAGAAGGATGTGCAGCATTCGAACAGTCGTATTTGGAAGGATTCGAACAACTCGCATTGGAAAGAAGAAAAGAATTCGAACGGCTCGAGAATGTCATCCGACTGCATGAAGAATTGAAACGCGATAGAAGACAAAGAGTCCCGATGAGAAAAATAGGGTATAAAAGGACAGTCGAGCACAGAATAATGTTGCTGCTGTGAGAGAGAAGTTGTTGCGAAAAGAGAAATATTGTTGTGAAAAGAGGGTTTGAATAAGAAAATTAGCAGAGTCGTGAGAGTGTGAAAAGTTGGATTAATTGCAGACCAGATCAGGGTTGTGCATGAAGTGAAGACACTTTTATGTCATTCTAATTGATCAGAATTGTAGTCCAAGTTGGTGCTTGGTACTAGGGGTTGGTGCTCCATCTGTTGCAGCAGAAAATTATAGGGGTTGGTGCTCCTTCCAGTGGATGCTGGTAAAGAAGTTGTAAAATTGAAATTTTGCAAAGACTGGATTTGGATTGAAGTCCAAGCAGTTAATTTTTGAGGAGTAGCCAAATTGGTGAACCTCGTTATATTGTGTGTTGTGGTGTGCTCTCATTTTTTTCTTCTGGTTTTATAATTTTTCTGTGCTTCAGTATTTGAATGCTGCTGTTTTGAAGTTAAATAACTACACTGATTCACCCCCCCCCTCTCAGTGTCATTGTGTGAACATCAATACCTTCACACATGCCATCGATGGAGGGTGATTGTTGATCTGATTGCATGATTCTAATGAACATTAAGAAGATTGCATTGATCCTACTAATCTTGAGGTGGCCAATAGGATTCAACCACCACTCGGAGAGAAGCTACAAATTGGAAGAAGGTCTACCATAAGAAGACATGTCCCATCTTGGGATGTAATTCATCTTGAGAATGAAGACTAGAAGAAAAATCTTCCATGAGCCTACATTGCAAAGGATGCATCACACCATGTGGTAGTTCAGTGGTCAATGTAGATGTTGCTAATACAAGAATTATTGCACCACTAAAGAGAATTATTTGCATGAAATATACCAGTGAGGAAGGATCCCAATCTAGATACCCAAAACATGAGGATCACAACATACCACATGAAGCCTTGTCCATGAAGGATGCAACGATGGATGTGGATGAATAAGCAGGCATGCAAATAAGTCAACTTACACTGAGGATTATGATGAAAGCCTTTTAGTTGATAGCAGTAATTGTGGTGATTACAAGGATTTCTCATCATGGGAGAGTAGTGAGTTAGATTTCTATATCTGCTAAGAAGGCATTAAGTTGTGCTAATTATGGTCTGACACCTAGCAACAACAACCTACGTGGCACAATCAAAGTAAGGTTGATTCATTTTCATTGTGGTTAGTAAAAATAATTCAAGGAAAGTGGTCTAACCAAACCCAAATATTGTCATAAGAAATTGCTAAATTTACCATGGAATTCATTTCTTTGTTGCCTTCTCGATAAGTGTGTTGAATGACCATGTTCCTGTAATTTTCCAACAACCTCTCAGAATCCTTGACCATGTTGAGCATATCTTGAGTGCAATAACTAGAGGAATATTTGATGGTATTGATGATGTTGAGGGAGTCACCCTTGACAATAATATTGGTGAAGTGGAGATTACTGAGAATAGAGAGACCTTGATGGAGCACCTGAGCTTCTACCATGTGGTTTGATTGAACACCAATATTTTTAGCAAAGACCAGGATAACTTTACTAAGATCATCACTAATAATTCCTCTTCCACTTGATATTTCTAGGTTTCTTTATTATTCTCCATAGAAATTGAGTTTGATCCACCCTATCGATGGAGGAATTCAATGCACATACGAGCAGTCTTGGGGAGAAGCATATCGACAGATAACCTCTCCTAAAAGGTTGAAGTAGGCAAAGAGTGAAGATTCAAGACCACCTCCAGGAAACTCTTTAAATAGAATGATGTAAACATTTTTAGCAATAGAGGAAATAATTCACACAAGAATGGAGGTAGGATCAAAACAAGAGCCATTAAAAATTCTTTTATTCCTCAATCTAGATGTGCCACAAGAAACAATAATGATATAAATCCTAAAGGGATCTTAGGTGAGGATGACGAAAGGGATTAGGACAATGGATTAAAATGTCACAGATAGAATCAGGTTGGGTTCAGGCCATATTGAAGGATGCAAAAATGAAATACAAAACGAAATAAGAAGAAAGAAGGAAAAGGTAGGAGATTGATTCCCAAGCATTGGAACAGAGGACACAGTGATTGGGAAGGACCAAACCTCTAGAAATTATATTGTCAACCATAAAAACTCTATTTTGAAAGACAATACAAGAAAAGAACATTATTTTTGGGACAAGGTGGGAAATCTAAATGAGGTTCACTAGGAAGTCAATGGGACACTCATCATCCTAAATGTGGTAGCCAAATCTAACGAAGAATAATCCATCCTCAGCGATATTCTAGAACAGAGAGTTCGAAGAGAGAGATCTAGGAATGGTTGTGATTTTGACTACCATCGATAGGGATGAAGCAACAAAAACATGGTAGATATAAATGCCTTCCAAGTATATTACTTTCCATGACCTATATTGATGTGGACTAGCATCAATGAAGTTAGAAACCATCCTACCAAAGAGGCACTCAGTAACCTCTTTGATGGATGAAAAGTAAGGAAGAGGTATTAAGGGTTATGCTCTTAGCCAAGGATCTTCCTAGAAGTGAATTGAGTGCCCATCCCCAAGTCCCCACCTAAGGCATTTCTTAATAAAGTGCCTAGTTTTGATCACAGAGTTTCAGAATAAAGAGCCTTTAGGAAGGGGCCTATCATTGAGGAAGCGATTTATCTAGAGGTACTTACCTTGGATAATTTACACCCATAAAGTATTGGCATTAGAGAGGATTCTCCAACCTTGTTTGGTAATGAGTTCCAAGTTCATTTTGCCTACCATTTAAAATCCTAGCCCTCCTTTCTTCTTCAAAGAACAAACTCTATTCCAATCCACAAGGTGCATTCTATTCTTATTTTCAACTCCAAACCAAAGAAACCTTTTTGGATTTGTTCAATATTTTGCTAGATGAATATTGGAGCTTTGAAAATAGACATGAATTAGATAGGAATTCTCTAAAGTTAAGCTTGAATTAGAGTGGATTTTGCTACTTGGCTAAGGAGGGAACCTTTCCACCCCACCAGCTTCTTAGAAATTATTTCAGTGATAATGTTCCACATGCTATCAGAAGGATTACTGGTGAGAAGGTGGAGGTGCAAGTAGGTGGAAGGAAGATCTGAAATGAAGAAACCCATAATTATTACTATCTTGATCTATCTATGAATGGGAGTTTTTATGAAGAAGACTTTGGTATTTAGGAAGTTGACCTTTTGCCCCGCTGCTTCCTCATAGGAGTTCAAGATTTTTTTAATGATTTTGACTTTAGAAATGGAGGATAAAGTGGTGAGGATGGATCATCAACAAACTACTAGTGGGTGATGGGTTGAGTGGTGGATGAATCCTTGATGCCTAAAATGGATCCTATAGAGCACGTAACCTTTAGGGATATGCCTAATGATTTTGCATGAATAATAAATAGAAAAGGGGAGGGGGGTATCCCTAGTGAAGCCATTTGAATATTCTAAAATATCCTATGGTATATCTATTGATGAGGATAGAGAACCAAATGAAGGAGATACACTTGTGTATGATGGAGATCCACTCAGCATGGAACCCAAAGTGTAAGAGGATGGAAAAGAGGAAATTCCATGTTACCCTATTGAAATATTTGTTTAGATCAAGCTTGAGAAGGCTTGCTCTTTTGATTTTTGAGAGATAGTGGATAAGATCATGAATGGTAATCACTCCATAAGTAACAATTCTACCTTTTAAAGAGCTACCTTGGTAGGTATCAATGATACATGGAAGGATTCCTTTCATTCTGTTAGCCATTACCTTGGTGATGATCTTGTAAATTACGTTACAAAGGTTGATGGGTCTATAGTCAAACATGGTCTGGTAACCCTGAGCCTTTGGGATGAGGGCTATGAATGTGTAATTAACATATTTAGGTATGATATTACATCTATGGAATTGTTGAATAGCAGTAGTCATGTCAAAGATGATAATATACTAGAAGTGTTGGAAAAATATGGGAGGAAACCTATCTGGTCCTGAGGCTTTGTTAGGTCCCATAGAGAAAATCACCTCCTTAATCTCATCTTAAGAGAAAATTTTGAGAATTTTAGTGTTGTACTTCGAAGAAACAACTCATGTAATGTTTTAGATAAGAGCATTCTAGGAACGATCTAAACAAGGAGGTCAAGGGCCCAAGACTTTTTCAAATAAGGAACTCACTTTAAATTTGATCTCAAAAATATTGTCGATGGAGGTTCCATATTTTTTTATCAGCTCTCTAATTTTTATGGAGCTTCTATGTCTTAGGGTTGAAGCATGAAAGAACTTGGTATTGGAATCACCCTCTTTTAACCATAAATCTTGGGATTTTGCCTTAAGAATATTTCTTCCTTAGCCAAGATATTGTGATAATTGAACAAGAGGTATTTTTCTTTGGACCTATCTCTAGGGGATGGAAATCCCATCTGATCACTATCCTCAATGATTTTTAGTTGGCTTATGATGCATTTCTTAGACTTAAAAATGTTACCAAAATCTTATTTCTTCTAGATGTTTAGATTTTCTTTGATGAATCTTAATTTTTTAGATTTCTAGGAAATGCGTGGGTCAAATAAGTTCTTATTCCACCACTTTGAAACTTTGGTTTTCATTCTTGGATGTTTTAGCCACATAGATTCAAAATGGAAGGGGGTTTTAAATGAGGATGTCAGATTGATTCCTTCAAAAACTAGGGTGTTATGGTTAGAGCCGATCCTAGGATAATGCAGGGTGGCATCACCAAACATATGAATGGTTTATATGGATAAGAGTAATCTATCCAACCAAAGTTGAATAAGTTAACTTTTGATCCTTCAGTTTGATCACGTAAATTTGGAACCTCTCATCTAGATATCCATTAGCTTATTATGGTGGATGAAGCTGGAGAAGTTTTCATAACACTTAAGAGTTTTGGGGATGCTCCATTTTTTGTATGAGGGATATAGTGGAGTGTTTAAGTCTCCCACAAGCATCCAAGTCTCATTCTGGAAAATATTCCTCATTTGGCTAAGTGTTCTAAAGTGAGAGTCCTCCTTTGGGAGTGTTAGGATCATAAATGTTGGACAGAATCCAACTGACCTTAGAGTACTTATAGTAAAAAAGGATGTTGGTGATTCTATTAGAGGATGAAAGAAGTTTGTCTTCAATTTTAGAAGGGTCCCATAGTCAAAGGAGTCCTCCCAAAGCTCCAAAAGCATGAATGGCTATAAATTCACAATCCCTCCATATGGATTTGGAGATTTTTAAGGAGCTCGCTTCGTCAAGCTTGGTTTCCTATAGAAGAAATATGTTGGGTTTATGGTCATTTCTCATTGAAGAAACTAATATTTGTTTGAAAATACCATTGAGGTCTCAAACATTCCAATAAATGATCTTCATTTGGATGATTTTGAAGAAGAATTTCTCTCCATACATTTGTGATTGAGGTGGGGTGGTTTACCTCTTTTTTCAAAGAAATCATGGGGTTCATCAGCTGACTTTTCAGCCCAAGAGGAAGGAATGGTGGATTGTATACCATTAGCAATATCCTCATTAGCTTATTTTATTTTGGGATCTTGGTTCTAGGGACACCCCTTCTTTCTCTCAATACCATTATTGATGGAGTGCTTCTTTTGGATTTTGGTGACAAGCTTAGGGGAGCCTAGGGACCGCAGAATAGAGGATCCTAAGGAAGATATAGGGCTAGGCATAGGCTCTAACTCAGAGGACAAGGGGAATCCTAGATGAGAAGGAGGATTTAGAGGGATGGGAGGATAGGGTAAGGGGGACAACTGATGGAATGATGGGGAAGGAAGACCCACAATCCTTAACAAGAGGAGAGGGGTTACAAGGGGTAATAGATAGAGGTTTTAGATAAAAAGGTAGGAAGTTAGCAATCAATTTTGGGTAAGGAACAAGGGGCTAAGAGAGGTCACAAGGGGTAGGAGAACATAAGCCACATGGGAAGCGACTGAGGCTAGAGGAGGGATGAAACCACGAGACTCACACCAAGAGCAAAGAGCAAATCCTTAGGATACCCATATAGAAAGGAAAAGGGATTAGGATTGGCAAAGATAGAACTAACCTAGTTAGAGGGCTTGAGAGAATATGGGATTATTGGTTGCTTGCCCTTGGACTTGGAGCCACCCGCTGAAGAAGGAACAAATGCTGGAGCTGGAGAAAATATCTGGGGATGATGGTAATTGCATGCCTGTAGCTACAATTTACCTTGGAGCTTCTTGGACTTAGGTCCACCATATTTTAATTGCTCTTCAAATTTAAGAGAAAGGTAATGCACCTTGAGATGACCTTGTTTAAGGCATTCAATGCAAAAATTACACTTACTTTCATACTTGATGGTTTGACATCTTCGTCATGAACTTGAAACTAGATCAATGTACGATGGTAGCTCTATCTCTAGATTCACTTGAACATAGAGGTGAGTGAAAACCATCCTATATTTGGTCTTAGTAGTAGGGTCAATAGCAACAAGTTTCATAATGACTTGGGAAATTTACTTGAGGATTGGTTTGTGCCAAAAGTGAATGGGTAAGCCAGGTAATATTACCCAAATCAGAGCAAAGTTAATACTTTGGGTGTAGAGGTCAAATTCAACATCCCATCATTGAAGAAAGAATCTTTGGTGGCAAAAAAACCATGGAACTCCTATAATAATGCGGTTGGTATCTAAGGCATTATTGAATCTTATGAGGAAAAAACCTCTAGCCAAAGCCACCAGCTCTAGGTTACCATTGGGTCGCCACCTAGAGATCACCCATTTGTGGATAGATTCCATATTGGGCCTGGAACCCATGAACTTCCCAACAAGAGATAAACAATCTTGAGTAGTACGGAATTCCATGGCTTCATGAGTGAATATCAACTCTTTGTAGTTCATAGAAAATATCCCTTTGCAAAGGGATGGAGGTAAAAAGGAATCTTGGGTGCTCCTTGAAACTATTTTTGTAAATGAAATAGATATGAGATTGAGAGGTGGGTCTGGTAGGGGTCCCCCCTAATACCTATGGTTTCAATTCCATCCCATACCTCATCTAGAGCACCAAACCTATGACTTCCAGGTCCACCATCGCTTCCACTAGTGTTCCTACCTTCACAAAATTCAAATCGAGGAGATGCTTTCATTAGAGATGAGTTCACATGGTCTACCATAAAAATCCATGACTTAATTTAGGGTTCACCTATAGTATTGATAATATAACAAAACATTAATTAGTTCAATCACTAGATTTCTAAAAATCCAAATCCTTGCTATCTTTGGAGATTCTTAGTTGATCATGAATTAGGTCAACAATGTTCACCAAAAAAAAAATGATGGATCAAAATATTATAAGGATAATGTTGACAAGTTAAATGTAACATTTGATAGGTTACTAATGAGTATATACCTTGATCTAATAACTCCCATGTAAATTCTATGACCTTTACAATGTGTCTTATCCTATTAGAGATCAATGATCTATACGCTATAATAATTATAAGATAAATTAAAAAGCAACAAACATAGAAACTAGTTTTATTCCTGTAGAGACTTTAAATATTGAAGTTTCTTCATGATGGGGGACCAAAAATTGTGTCTACAAAACTCAAATTTTCATTCGATATTTTCAAGTTTATTTTACACAGACTAGCCCGCAGGCATAGTTTTCATTCACTATGCAATCTCTGGCCTCCATGCCCTCTCATTACAACACTAGGTTTTTATAGAGGCCCCGACCCTCTACAGTCTATAATCAATTTACAGAACAATGGCCGTAGCCATTAACCTCTCGTCTGGAAGTAAATTCATGCATTGCTTTCTCTATCATCCTCTGACATGCATGATCCTGGTGTAGACTGCCTCACACTCGGCGATTTGCCTACACTACCTGGGAACTCTGAGCTTTCTTTGGAAGGAAACATAGTCCGAAATTGCCTCACGCTCGATGATCTGTTTTGCGGTCTTTCATCTCCATGGAACCTGCTGTAAACTACCTCACACTTGGCATGTCTGCCTACACTACCCAGGAACCTCAAGCTCGTCTGGAAGAAAAAAAATGCAAGCAGGGCCAGGATGGCCCTCTGGCCTCACAACTGCAACCTCTACCTACAACTATTTTCCAACCTTTGTACAAGTCTCTGCTTCACCCTTTTATAGCTTCTGGTGTGCCTCTTCATCTTCCAGCTGGTGGCCCTTCGCTTCATCTTTGCCATGACTGTTTGTCTTCGTCGGTTCCATAACTGCATCTCGTAACGGCACCCTATAACTGTCGTCCAACTCCCGCTTACGGTTACATTTTTTGCATGACTCTTTGTCTTTGCCTACTTTCACTGCACCTTGCTGCCATGTGTCACTCAATGGACTCCTTCTATAACGGTCCCTATAACCGTCTGCCCCTTTCGAGTCATGAAGTAGCATGTCGTGATTTTGTGACATCTTCTCCCTCTCGCTCTTCTTCTTCTCTTTTAGCCATGAAAACATGACATGTCATGATATCACAACATTTCTGGTTCATCGCCTTCTCTCTCCTCTTCGGGTCATGAAATCACAATGTGTTGCGATATCGTGACACTTTTCTCTTCTCTTCTAGTCACAAAAATGTGACATGTCATGAAATCACGACATCTTTTCCTCTCTGCTTCCTCTCGCTTCTTTAGGTCGCAAAAATACGACATGTCGTGAAATCGTGACATCTTCTCCTCTAGCTTCTTTGCTCGCCTCTTGGTCGTGAAAATGTGACATGTCACAAAATCATGACATTTTCCTACTCTGGCTCCTCCTTCACTTTCTGGTCGCGAAAATGTGACATGTCACAAAATCATGACATCTTCCTCCCTTGGCTTCTTCTTCGCCTTCTAGTCACGAAAATGCGACATGTCATGAAATCGCGACATCTTACTCCCTTGGCTTCTTCTTCGCATTTTGGTCACAAAAATGCGACATGTCACGAAATCGTGACATTTCCTCCTTTTGGCTTTCTCTCTCCTTGGCGGGTCACGAAACTGTGACATGTCACAAAATCATGACATCTTCTCCTCTGTGCCTTCTCTCTCTTTTGCGGGTCATGAAACTGTGACATGTCATGAAATCATGACATCTTCCTCTTTCACTCTTCATCCTGCCTTCGGGTCATGAAATCGTGACATCTTAGCTTTTGGCTTTCTCTTTCTTCCTCAGGTCGTGAAACCGTGACATGTCACAAAATCATGACATCTTTCCTCCTTGCTTCCTTCTTTCATCTGTGGGTCGCAATAACGCGACATGTCACGATATCGCGACATCTTCCATCCACTACTTCTCTCTCCTCTTTGTGTCATGATATCGTGACACTTTTTCTGTCATGATATCGTGGCAGTTTTTCCCTACTGGATTCTTTCCCACTTTGTGTCACGATATCGCGAGACTTTTTCTGTCATGATATCGTGACACTTTTTCCTCCTCTTTCTTCTTCTTCTTCTGTCGCAATTTTGTGACATGTCATGAAATCGCAACGTCTTCCCTCAGCCAATTTTTTTGAAAATGGCTCTACTTCCACTGGATGCTCCTGCATCAGATGTCACTGGATGCTCCTGCATCAGAAACCCGAGGTTGATGGAGAAGTGACCTTCACTTCTACACTGTTCTGTCGCACAGGGACTCAACTCTTTCTGATCAACCCACTCTCTCGGTCTTCTCACCATTCTTCCACAGGCCCTGGTGCAAACTGCCTCACATTCGGTGCATCTGTTTGCACACTCAGAAACTTCTAGCTCTGATACCACTTGATGGGGGACCAAAAATTGCATCTACAAAACTCAAATTTTCATTCAATATTTTCAAGTTTATTTTACACAGACTAGCCCGTAGGCGTAGTTTTCACTCACTATGCAATCTCTGGCCTCCATGCCCTCTCATTACAACACTGGGTTTTTATAGAGGCCCCGACCCTCTATAGTCTGCAATCAATTTATAGAACAATGGCCATAGCCATTAACCTTATGTCTAGAAGTAAATTCATGCACCGCTTTCTCTGTCGTCCTCCGACATGCACGATCCTGGTGTAGACTGCCTCATGCTCAACGATCTGCCTACACTACCCAGGAACTCTAAGCTTTCTTTGGAAGGAAACATAGTCCAAAACTGCCTCACGCTCGGCTATCTGTTTCATAGTCTTTCGTCTCCATGGAACCTGGTGTAAATTGCCTCACACTCAATGTGTCTGCCTACACTACCCAGGAACCTCAAGCTCGTCTAGAAGAAAAACAATGCAAGCAGGGCCAGGATAGCCCTCTAGCCTCGCAACTGCAACCTTTGCCTGCAACTATTTTCCAACCCTTGTACAAGTATCTGCTTCACCCTTTTATAGCTTCTGGCATGCCTCTTCATCTTCCAACTGGTGGCCCTTCACTTCATCTTCGCCATGACTGTTCGTCTCCATCGGTTCCATAACTGCATCTCGCAACGGCACCCTATAACTGTTGTCCAAATCTCGCTTACGGTTACATTTTTTGCATGACTCTTTGTCTTCACCTACTTTCACTGCACCTTGCTGCCACATGTCACTCAATGGACTCCTTCTGTAATGGTCCCTGTAACCGTCTGCCCCTTTTGAGTCGTGAAGCAGCATGTCACGATTTTGCGACATCTTCTCCCTCTTGCTCTTATTCTTCTCTTTCAACTATGAAAACATGACATGTCGCAATATCGTGACATTTCTGGTTCATCACCTTCTCTCTCCTCTTCGGGTCACGAAATCACGATGTGTCACGATATCGTGACACTTTTCTCTTCTCTTCTAGCCACAAAAATGCGACATGTCACGAAATCATGACATCTTTTCCTCTTTGCTTCCTCTCGCTTCTTCGGGTCACAAAAATATGACATGTCACAAAATCATGACATCTTCTCCTCAGGCTTCTTCGCTCGACATGTCATGAAATCGTAACATTTTCCTCCTTTGGCTCCTCCTTTGCTTTCTGGTCGTGAAAATGCGACATGTCGTGAAATTGCGACATCTTCCTCCCTTGGCTTCTTCTTCGCCTTCTGGTCATGAAAATGCGATATGTCACGAAATCACAACATCTTCCTCCCTTGGCTTCTTCTTCACCTTCTGGTTGCAAAAATGCAACATGTCATGAAATTGTGACATTTATTCCTTCTAGCTTTCTCTCTCCTTGGTGAGTCGCAAAACTGCGACATGTCACGAAATTTTGACATATTCTCCTCTGTGCCTTCTCTCTCTTCTACGGGTCACGAAATTGTGACATGTCATAAAATCGTGACATCTTCCTCTTTCGCTCTTCATCCTGCCTTCGAGTCATGAAATCACGACATCTTAGCTTTCGGCTTTCTTTTTCTTCCTTAGGTTGTGAAACCACGACATGTCATGAAATCGCAACATCTTTCCTCCTTGCTTCCTTCTTTCATCTATGGGTCGCGATAACGCGACATGTCGTAATATCGTGACATCTTCCGTCTGCTACTTCTCTCTCCTCTTTGTGTCACGATATCGCGACACTTTTTCTGTTGTGATATCGCGACAGTTTTTCCCTACTGGCTTCTTTCCCACTTTGTGTCACGATATCGCGACACTTTTTCTGTCGCGATATCGCGACATTTTTTCCTCCTTCTCTTTCTTCTTCTTCTTCTGTCATGATTTTGCGACATGTCATGAAATCGTGACGTCTTCCCTCAGCCAATTTTTTGAAAATGGCTCTGCTTCCATTGGATGCTCCTGCATCAGATGTCACTGGATGCTCTTGCATCACTTCATAAAACAATCCATGATATAATGATATATAATTATCTCAAATATGGAACTTTATCAAAATATTTAAATAAGAATGAATACAAGTAGGAATTTCATTATTGGTGATATTTTATATTATCACACCTTCAGTGGCATCTGAATAAATGTTTAGAGTATGTTTAATCTCAAAATATAATCTAGGAAGCTCATGAGGGGTCTTGAAAGGGATAGTTTACCAATGTCACTATTACAAAGAAACTTCTCTAGATGGGTTATTATTGTCCCACCATAAAAAAAATAATCCTATAATTAATGTTAAATAATATGATAAAATTTGAAAACCTAATAACCTTATCCACAGTCCATCCCAACCATTACAATTAATCACATCTCCATGGCCATTTTCCATTTGGAGAAATTATGTAATTGATAAAATCAATCCTTCATATTTTAATAGGCATAAATTAATATAAAAATAATTGATTACTTTATCAAATAGATCAAGGCTTTTCTTTTAGACTCTATCACTGGTGTTCAAGTGTAAAAAATAATTCAAATCCATCTTATATATCGATATGATATCATATATATCATTATATCAGATAATGGGATGCCATTCAAATATGAAAAATCAAAAACATTTATATTAAGTATCACAATTACTAAAAATGGTCTACCTCATATTACCCATAATGTAATGGTCAATCCAAAGCATCTAATAAAAATCTTGCCAAAATCCTCAAGAAGCTAGTTAATAAAATTGGAAGAGATTGGTATCTTCAACTCTACTTGAATCGTTGGGCCTATTGAACTAGTGTTAAAACCCCAAAAAGAGCAATACCCTATGCCTTGGTCTATGTAACTAAGGTTATATTCTCTTTCAAACTTGATATCCCATCCTTGTGAATTCTTTTGTAAGATACCTCTATAATAAAAGCTTGATGAAAAGTTCATTCACACCTTAGAGCATACTTGGGTCTACCAATAAAGGTTAAATGTGCCTATGGTAAAAGGGTAAAAGTATAATCTTTCAAAGTTGGTGATTTGGTTCTCAAAGAAAACCAAAGGAACACTAATGTTAAAACCAAACTAAAAGGTAACTTTTACCCAATTGGTCAGGTCCATCCATAATCATCATCAAGTATAGCTCAAACACATATTATCTTGCCACACTCATTGGAAAATAATTAAAATAAGCCATTAATATAATCCATCTAAAAATGTATTATGCCTAAATATAAACAAACATATGTGTATCTCATATACATATTTGTCTTGGTTGCTTGCATCTTACTTGCTAACTATTCTATGATTAAATTCACTAGTTTTTGATTAATGATTACTACTTACTTATGGATAATTGTATTATTTTTTCAATGAGTTAAAATAGGTTTTTATAAGGGGTCCTGGTCCCCTTATACTAATTGGGTTTTGAACCTTGGACTTCCCAAAGAAAGTCCAAAGTCATTTCCACTACAATAAGCTTACAACTATTTTTAATGAGTTTACATAGGTTTTTATGAGGGGTCTTGGTCCCCTCATACTGAGTGGGGTTCAAACCTTAGACCTACCAAAGATATTCCAAAGCCCTTACCATTGCAGTAAGCTTACAACTAGATAATTGTATTGTTGATCTTAACAATATCAACGATAACAAAATTCTACTTACAATAAGTATGATATGACTAATTTAAGCCTTTTATCTTTTATCTATTTTACTTTTTTTTCATTTATAACTTAATATTCTTTTACTTTTAGGTTTTTATTATTGAAATAATAATGGTGACTCATGTGGATATACATAGGATGATACTAGTTAGGATTTGTTATTTTTAACTTTTTCTAGATATCTGATGTGAGTGGAATTCCCTCGTAGGATTTGCTTGTTTATAATTTTATTGTTTGCTTTAGAAATAGAATCCACATTTATAATCATATCACAAGTATAATATCAAACCTATATAATTTTCTATGAGGATATGCACCATATGAAAAGAGTTTAAATAAGTATTTTCAATCACTTTCTTCTATACAACTTATCCATATTGATGCTCTCTTTAAATCTATATCTTGCATATATTAAGCAAGATATTTTGTACTTTGAATAAAAATATAAATCATGCATTATTTCTTTAGTTCAAATCTTTAATTTAATAGATATGGGATTTCCTTTATCAAATATAATTATTTCATCATTTTGCTATCTAATTTATCATAACTTTTTGTTATTGTAATTCTTCATGTTTTCTACTTAAGCTTAGAAACTAGGGCACACACTCTTTCCTCAAGTTTAAAGCATCCATGGTTACAAGAATAAAAACTTACATTCTTGGAAACTCATCAATATTCATCTTTCCATCTACATCCATTGACAATAGATGAATCTAGAATTAGTTGATTTCTCTTTTTGTTAGTAATCTGATGCCAATGGATTAATATCATTTTTCATATTATGTATTTCCAATATCTTAAGCCTATGAACTAGGCTAATTTATACCTAAGTTGGAGAAATGGGACATGATTCTTCTCTTAAGTTTAACTCATTAGGGTTTAAAATCATAGACTTCTTAAAGTAAGAAAGTTGCAATATCTCCTAATCTACTACATCCATAAGTTCTCTTGTTTTTGTAATCCTTTATGCTTTCTTCTTAAGCTAAGAAGCTAGAATGCATGATATTCCTTAGGTTTTAAGCGTTAATAGTTATAAGCAAGAGAACATTCTATTTAAATAATCAAGTTTGGTAGAATTAAAAAATCTTAAATCCTTCAATTATTTTTACATATTTTCATCTATTTCACATCCATAAGTTCTCTTGTTCTTATAATAATATATGCTTTGTACTTAAACTAAAAAATTAGGGCTTGTGATATTCCTTAGGTTTAAAGTGTCAATAATTATAGTTAAGAATTTATTTTTATCTTAACATATGTATTCAATCTTCTTTCCAACTCTTCAATCAAAATCTATTAGCAAGGGATGATGCTAGTTAGGATTAGTTGATTTTACCTTTTACCTAGGAATATGATTCCAATAAGTCAACATCATTATTCAATTCATATTATTATGTTACTTGTTCCTTTTAGCCTTTCTAATTTGTATTAAAAATGGAAATAAAAAATATATCCTTTTGTTAAATCCAAGTCATCTAGGTTGACAAGCCTAAGAATTGTTGATCTAATATAATAACTTTCATCTATCATTTACATATTGATTAAATAAAACCATATGCCTTATATTTTGTTTCTTCTTATCTTAGTATCTTTATTAACTTACAAGTGATGAATACTATGGCTTCATAGGCACCGATGACAATGAAACATCATTACTATCTTTCTCTATATAACTGCCAAACTTTAATCCACTTAATCTTTTCATAATTTTTCATAGATCGATTTGCATCCAATATAGAAAGATGTTTTTTTCTAGGACAAACCATGACTATATATTTATTTACAAACTCATGTATTTTTAAATAAAATTGAAGACATAAAAAGGATAACTTGTCTTTCTATTTCTCAAAATTCATCCTTAAACATAACTTATCTTTGAATCTTGATCTATTTTCACAATAATTGAACCATTATCTTTTTATTTCCTCATATATTTGTCTTTGTATTATTAAGTGATGAATATAGTGGTTTCATAGGTGTTTATTGTAATGAGTGTTTATTAATTTTAGTATTGTAACCTCAATTATTAAATAAATTACAACAATTCCCTACTCATCATTATCATCAGTAGAACTGGGTCAAACATTTAATGATAAATTTTGTATGTGCTTTATTAAAGATAAAAATAAATGACAATACATTTTTATTTTTTTATTAAATACAAAATCAGTGAACTCTAGTGGTATAAATCTTGGTCTACTCTTAATCCTATCATCTTAAATCAACATTTATCAAAGGATGAAAATACATGTCATTAAGTAAGATGATAAATTTTTCTTTACATTGATGATGGAAAATGTTATTGTACTAACCAACTTTATTTAGTCTATAATCTTTTTATATTTAGGATTATAACCAAATGATGATTCACATGCCCATTTAAAGCTTGTAATTATTACACTCTATATCATTATGATGGTTTCTATAGTATCTTGGATACTACCTTTGAATTCCTATAAGAAATTAAGCATTGATTTCATGTAAAAATTTTAGAATTTTTTCTAGAAAAATAGCTATAGAAACTCCCAATCCATTGACAAGTAGATGATTAGTTGGATTTTCTTCTAGCATCATCATGACATCATCAAAAAATCCTTCAATTTGTTTGAAAATTATGATCCATCAAACTTATGATCTATTGGATAGTTACAATCTGTTGGACATACAATCCATCAAATCATGACTCATCAAAATCTAGTGATTCTTAGAACAATTGGAAGTAGGAAGGATCAATGGCCTAAAAGTGACATTTTTATGTAAAAGTAATGGTAAAAAAATTATTACTCAAGGTGAAAAGGGAAAAACCCTTTGTTATAAATAAGAGCCTAGGATCATTGTAAATATATTTTTGGAAAGGCTAGAACTACATTTTATGAATATAATATCTTATTCTTAAATTAATGGAATATTGTGCTTGGCCTTTATATAGGACTATGTCTCAAATTCTCAAGCCTATATTTGTATTCATGTGTGAGTGATGATGGCCCACATTTACTTGTTAGTCTCTTTTTCCACTATGTGTACACTTGATATGTTTTATATTGTTGTTCTTCTATATTACTAAGATGGTACAACTGATCATACACTACCCTCACTATGGTCTTTGGTTGTATTTACTTTCAGGTTGTACTCTTACCTTATAATATTGTGATTTCTTTATTTAATATTTGCAATTACATAGGGTCATAAGCATAATATATAATTAGTTAGCCCCATGGAGCAACAATTCTTTTTTGGCATACCTTTGTTCATGCATCAAGAGTTAGAAAACACAATTGAGACATAAATGCCATGCATAGTTTTCCATTAATTATAAAAGTATAATTTTTTCATATTATGGTTTAAAAAGGGGTGTTGAAAGGTCCCCAAAAATTTTACAACAAATTCAAAGGGGTTTTGAAATGTCCCCAAATATTTTACAAGAAATTTAAATATTTTACATTAAATTCAGAGTTGCAGCCTACCAGAAAAAATATATATGCAAATCAAAACAGCTATGAACCAAAATAAGTCATAACCACTCAAAAAATTCTATCATGACTATAAACATACACCAATAACATACTATAAGCACCACCCCATAACTAAGTAATAAAACACCTCCTACAAGAAGGAAGAAAAATAAGCATGCAAAAGGTGTTTGTTAACCATCTGTGTTTGGTTCAGGTGACCTCCCATTTTGTACCTTGCATATTCATTATTTAATAGCTTCTTTTATTTATTGACCCACTTTGTTTTCTTGGAGTATAATAATATAAGGATTTTTATCTCTTCTCAATTTATAAACCAATATTTGTTTGGCAAGGACATTAAGTTCCCGTGTGTTCCAGGATAGAAATCTCATTTCTTAGTTATGCTAGTCAATATTTTCCTCCCACCCAATGATTAAGTAGATTGGGTTTCATTTGAAATTTCAGCCATAATATTCCATTATTTGATTTCTTTATTAGTTGGCCTTTGATATTTTCTTTCCACCCCTACATCAATCCCTCTTTTATTTTAATTTTTGGATTATCGACTTGGGGTTGGGCTTGTGTTATCAGATCCCCCTAGATTCTTTATCTTTTTATCCTTCTCTTGGTTTATAGTATCTAAATTTGTATTGTGGTCTTTATCATTTGAATCATTACATACTATCAACTCCTATATTTCCTTCAATATTTGACCTCCCTCAAGAACCTCCTACTCATCTAGTTTGACCCTATGGTTTAGGATTTTCTCCTAGTTATTCTTTTAAGTTTGGTTCATAGTTTCCTTAGTTTACTTGGATATCTCACCCAAATATTGCTTATTTTGCCATAAATATTTCTTATGGGTTGGTTTTATTTGATTTGGGTATGCATTGGATGAATACCCTAATTTCCTATAGCTCCAACACTTCATTATAGCATTTTTATATTCAATAATCTAATTCCATACCCCGTGTTTGGAAATAAGTTTACCTATGGAAACTCCTTCTCCATGTCCATGTTTATGCAAAATTTTACATACATTAGCCATTATCATCCTAGGGTTGTAGGTTATATGGTGATAATATGCTCTACTTCATTTATAATATCTACCTAGATTTCCTTATTCCAATACTAAAAGTGTAGACCCAACAACCTCACCCAAATTAGTGTTTGGGTAAAACATAGAGTTTTAGGGTTAAAATCTAGACTCCACCTATGCAAAAATAACCCCTAGCATCCATAAAAACATGGACAACCCCATATAATATGGTTTATGACCTTATTTCAATGAAGTTTCACCATAAATAACCCCTTTGGAATTGCCACAAACTGCATGTGGCCTTAGGGCTACCATTTAGCCATTGCCCATTTCCTCAAAAATTAAGGTCTAGTCGTGATCCCAAATACATCCCCATGAGATTTATTGCTCCATACATGACTATTAGGTCCACCAAATTACTAGGAATAAAAATTTATCCTTTATTTGGTTACAAATCGAAGTGTAATTCTAGGTATTTTTGCTTCCCTTATACCACATGTGACCAAGAGTGAGCTCCTAGGTCAAAAGGATGCTTCATCAAGTCCTCTACATTATTCCATACCCAATATTCACATTATCAACCCTAAAATTGAGGCATGGACCTAATCCTCTATTGTTGCATTCCTATTGTTATCCTACTTCTACCACAACATTCCAAGATATTGATCTATAGTATGAAACTCTTTGCTTCTTGGTGGTACTATGCACAAATCCAAGTAGATGTCCCCATAGCAGTATGAAAAAACCCTAGCATATCACCAAATGATACTATGTGTAGACTCTCATAGATCTCTTGGTGGCACTATTCATAAACCCTAGTAGATCTCCCAATGGTATTATGTGTAAACCCTAGCAAATATCCTAATGATATTGAGCACAAACCCTCAGATATATTGATATTACTATGCATAAACCCTAGTCAATCTCTCAATGGTATTTTACTCAATCCTTCATAGTTCTCTCTATGGAATTATGCATAAACCCTACTAAATTTCCTAAGAGAACTATGTGCAAACCCTCATAGATCTCTTGATGACACTATGCATAAACCCTAATAGATATCCTAATGGTATTATGCTCAAACCCTAGTAGATCTCTTGATGACACTATGCATAAACCATAGTATATCTCAAGAGGAAATTGAGTGCAAAACCCCATAGATATCCTACTAGCAATATGCATAAACCCTAACAGGTCTCCCAATGATACTATGCTCAAACCCTTGTGGATCTCCTAGTGGTATTTTGCATAAACCCTAGTAGATCTTCTAGAAACACTGAGTGCAAACCCTCATAGATTTCCTAGTGGTACTGTGCATAAACCCTAGCAGATCTCCTTATGGCACTATGCTCAAAACCTCACAATAAAAGTACAGTTGTAGTCATACAACATAACTCTACTATTTTTAAAAATATCCAAAATATATTACAAATGAGACTAGGTATCCTATTTATAGGAAGAAATTAACCATTAATTTCATATAAGTAAAAACAATTCACATTTACAATTATTTTATAAATATAAAATATCACTTATAGACCATTAGATTCTACTACTATGCTCATTTATTAAAAAATCATTAGATAGTCAATATATTGTATTGTTGTTAATGGATTGCAACTTAGTCAATGGATCATAACTTTGTAAACTTGGTCAATTTTTAAAATCCCTTAATTTTTCACTACTTGGTGATTATAAAATTGGTAGAGGCTTGGGTTCTTGAGACCTACAAAAATTTGAATCTTACCTCTCCTTGCTAGGATTTTCATCTCTCTCACATGACATATTCTATTTGGCCACCAATTTACAACATTTATATCAAAAATAGTACAAAGTACTAAAATGAACAATATATAAGAAAATAAGGTGATGTTAGTAGATAAGATTTCTTTCATAAAATTAGCAATTGAAGATCCCAACCTTATCATAAATCTAGAAATGCTACTAGAAATAATCAAGCTAGTTTTAAAGTTAAGAAAGACCTATCAAAGAAAGAGTATGATGACCTGGTATCACTTCTAATGAGAATGGTGAGCATTACCATTACTTCAAATTATGAGTGGAGAGCATTTTAAACATGTCATTAAAGTGAAGAAAGTGTTTACATGTTCTTATAATTTTATAATTTTGACAAAAATATTTGATAGACTCTAATCCCAATCGAGTAATTCCAATATAGAATCCAATGTCAATCAATCTTGATGTCCCTTAATAATATAGTACCTTATTACTACCATTGCTGAAAAATTTAGGAATTGGTTGTACAAGTAGAAGATACAAAGCATGGTAGATGTTGACACTTAATAATGGAGGTTGGAATTAAATTTTGAACACTAGAACCAATGACCAAGGTCAATTTTTGAGTTTTAGACTAAAGTCCAAATAGAGGATATGTAAATTGAGTAAGTGTTTTAATTACTTATTTACCAACACATGTTATTGAATAATTAATAAGCTAACAAATTTTCAACAACATAGTGAAGCATCAACAACCAAGAAATTCATAGGGTTAATAAGTAATTCATATGGATATGATAAGTTTTGAAGGTGTAAATCATAACATAACTAATTGATAATGATATTTTATCTCTTATGGTTAATTTGATATAATCAGATTTCGATTGAAATTATTTATGGTTAAAAGTATGGTAACAATTTTGCCAAAAATATGAGCTATGGACTCCATTATAAGGATATTTTAAAGAGCAAACAATTCTTTGCCTAACATATGTTTTTTGACACTCTTCTTTAATTGTTCCTCCAAGTACAACCTCGATCAAGTAGCGATAGGGGGACTGATTCTTATAGGACCCCATAAGATCTTTCTCAAATACATGATCAACTTGGGAACAACATATAACAATGTGGTATAGGCTATCAGATATGAAATTGGCTTAAAATTGGTGGCAAAGCAAGGAATCAATTAGGTCACAATTTACAAGGATTCTAAATTGATAATAATAGATCTTGCTTAGATCTTTACAATTGAAGATTATTCAAGACAGGATTTGAAAACTAGGCAAGATAATTGGTTAATTATCCTATCAACACATAAGGAAGGAATTCAAAAAAGAAGCTAACACACTAGAGAATTAGGCAATAAATATAGCCCCTGGTTATTGTTGCCAAATCATTAAGAAGAAGAAGGGCAGGGGTGGTATGCAAGGATGAAAAATACTCCAATAATGAGGTTCTTTTTTGTCTTCATGTTATATTTTGTAGAATGCTTTGTTCACTTTTATCTCTGATTAAAAAATTTTGTACTTTTTTGTTAAGTAAATAAATATTTTCTTTTATATATTAAAAGGATATTTTAACCATTTGCGTGTTAGATGCATATTACATTATTTGATTAATGGTACTTTGGGAGGTTTATAGTTAGGTTTTCTCTCTATCCTATTTTTATAACAAACTCTATGGATTATTTATAGGATTTTCATACAATATAAATAATACACTTGCAAAGTGTGAGGTTGATTACAAAGATATCAATAAAACATTTGTATTTAAACTATCTTCCCAACATGTGGTATTAGAGTGTCTTGATCCTAAAAGAATAGTAGAAGGCACTATTAAAAATCAATGCTTGGCAGATATATTTCTTTAATGTCTTCCATATTTTCTATTATTTCTAAATACATTTGGATAATTTCTAGGCCCTGGATAGATACTATATTTCTATGATTTGTATTGTGGTAGAAGTGGAATGCATCATTGGTGAAGACGATGACTTATTTTTAAAACTGCAAAGTGAAGAATGTAGCACATGAATAATGTTGTTTGAATCATGATGTAGGTAAATATTGTAAGTGCTTTTCTCTTGATCACTTCATAAAAATGAATGGGTGTTTTATTGCACAATGCATGAATAAAATTATTCTAAGACATTGGTGTTACAAGAGACAAATACTTATTTTTTTGGTGATTAAATTTGATAAAAAGTAGTGTGAAATTTATATAAGTACCTTCATATTTGTAATGGATTAAAAAAATCCAGTAGGAAGTACCTTTATTTTATTAATTATGCAACTGTGCATCCAATAAATATTATTTTTCCTGATTAGTATAATTTGTATGGCATTTATATAAAGAAAATGAGGAAATGATAATTACATCATTCTTGCTATGGGTAAAATACAAATCAAAACCATTACAAATAATAAAGGTTCTATAATATAAATTCATAGAACTATCGAGTCATATCGCACCATAAAAAGGAGATTTATAGTATAGTTCTTGAATTTAAACTTACTATAAAAACTTATGGATGCATCGAGATTGCAAATGTGTTTCATCAAGAAGACACCTAGAAAAATTAATTTTCTAAATACACACAAATTTTTAATTTTCCAAATGGAAACTATAACCATGTTTACTTCAAGAAGAAGGTGCATGGATGATTTAAAAAATTTGAGACATTGCAAGAGCACATAACCCATATAATTTCCTTTTAAGAATTAAGGAAGTAGAGTGCTTTAGTGAACAATGTATGCATGGGTTTATATTTGGATATAAGGCACCTCATGTCCAAATATCTCATGCATTATTTTTATAAAATTATTTAAATTTATTTAAGAAAGGCATAGTAGAAGTGAAAGATAATTTTTATTAAAATAAACATTAATGTAACAACCCACCAAAACCAACCCAAGAGAGAGATTTATGTTTTTTTACAAGCAAGGTTCACAAAGAAGTTCCAATATTTTCTATTACTTAAGGCATAACCAACATTAACACTCAAGTGGACAAGGATTACCAACATTTCGTATTCCTAGAGTTCACATTTCTAAACCTCACCATTTGGAAAGGATACCAATAGTGGTCCCCCACCTTTTCCATACCCTCACTGGTATAGATCAACTTGACAATGGCATAGGGATTATCCTTTAAGACCCATAACACTTAAAGGGTGACTCCTCTTCTCTAACCTTACATAAGCCCATCTATATAGGATTAATCTAGCATAGTTCCTTAGTGCTTAGTTACCACACCTCCATAGGCTAACTAAGGTCATCACCACTCACCTAGCAATGTACATGGTCTCCCAAACCTCTTTGTTCAAGGAGACACCAATATTATCTTGTGAATAAATCCAATAGCCTCATCACTTTGGAACACCCAAGTCTTATTTTTCAAGGTGTTTTCATTCATAAATATCTGACTATTGTATCCCTGCAACTCCTTCTAGATATATACCTAGTTATTGCATCACCACAACTCCTCCTAGGATTGGATTACCTTCTTGACTCAGGGTTCTAATATTGCTCTAAAATTCTTGCTCAAAAAACCCCTCTAAACCCCATAAGTATTCATAAAAATCAAAATAATATCTCTTCCAATAAAGGAATTAAAGTGCTATAATAGAAATAATGTGGTTAAATAAAACACGATGCTAGAACTAGGATTCTTAATAAAATACTTTCATCCATAACACTAGCATTTAGCAATTCATTTATTTCAAAAGAAAGAATGAACAACATCTAGAAGCATTACAATCCATCATCCATGAATTTAGAATCTAACTCATTCTTTCCCATTTGCTCATTTTCACATAATCACATATAATAAACCAATAACATATAATCCTTTCATTCCTCTTTCAAGTTTTCAAATATAATAAAAATAATTGAAAAACTTGTTTAATCTAAAATACTTCATTTCCAACTCTACAATAACTAGACATAAATAATAACATCACTTTATTTATGTCCTCAAAATATTTTAATACATTTCTCACCTAATTTGTCCTTAGCATCATCTTCTTTCATGATCCTCTTCATGAAGGATAATCTTCCATGAACTTCAAGAAGAATCTTAGGGATCAAGATAGCTCATAAATTGTTTATGGAAGCCTAACATGCACTAAGCAATAAAATATATAACCATGCAAAATATGCATCTAAAACAATATTTCCATGCACACTAGGAGAGAATATCGTACTTCTCTCCATAATAAATTCCTTTATCTACTCAAGCTCTAGGAACACATTATTCAAAATAACTCTTATAATTATTTTCCACTCTTAATCCATTAAAACATTTATATTCAAAAATAAAATTCATGGTTACTCCTATTAATAATATTGAAACCATAAGTAAAAACACAAGATTTTCTTTCCATCAAACATTACACATTAGCACTTCTAACATTCTTTTCACTACTATCTATCTAAATTTTTTTCAATCAAACTAATAACTTAAAACACCATAATAGGGTTTTACTATTTTATCCTTTATTTATTTCCCATTCAAAATACTAAAAATAATATTATCTTTTACTAAGTTTAAGAAATATTTCATTAAAAATATTAATACACTATGCTTAAAAGAGTTTGTAATGCCAATGTAAATTATGAGAAATCAAATAGCTATGAAAACAAGGAACAAGGCTATATTTGATCTAGAAAAGCACACCATGCAAAAATAGAATTGAGGCCAACCAAAGTTATAGCTCTCCCCAAAAGTATATCACAAAATTATTTCCAACATGCAAGAGATGAAAATTAGGCATTGCATGCAACCAATATGAAAACCAATAGGAAAATATTTGTAAAGGCATTGAATACAAAGCAACAAGAAACAAGCAATATTGGCCACCTCAATGATGTAAACTAGCCTACACTCAATGCAATAAAAAATGAACTCTATTGATATAGCAATTAGACATAGTGTCTTCCTCTAACAAAATGAGTCCCACAACATAAAGAGCATCTTAAAAAAGACTCCTAGAGCTACATACACTCATAAATACACTTGACTAGCAATAAGCACTCAACCAAAAGATCTAAACACATAGAAAGAGAAAACCAAGTAGGCTAGTGAACAAAACCAACCTAAAAATCTAGAAGAATCTCCAAAATAGCATTATATATCACAATATTGAAGTCTATGAAGATTTCTAGGCATTCAACCACACTTGATTGCTTCTAGGTTACCATCATAATGCTGACCAAAGGAAGGAGTGATTGAAAAAGATACAGGCTAACAACACAAAACCTTAAAGGTGTTATCCAACCATGAATAAAATTAACAATGCTCTAAAATGATAAAAAAATGAAATGACAATCAACCAAGAATCCAATCCTTATTCTATACCAGAAGAAGTAGTAAAGGCAACACAAAAAAAGACTTAGATTAGCTCTCTAATTGTATTATATGAAACCTTAAGGTAAATATATATTTTTCCCCAAGATTATTTCTTCCTATCAAGCCTTCTTCTTGAAAATACTCCTTCTAGCTCTTCCTTCCCTTTGCTTTGCTTTGGATCATCCCCAAACACTTGGTAAGACAAGGGTTCAAATAGATTTTTAGAGAACTAGGGAATTCAAAAGTTGGCATACTTTTACGTTACTCAAGAGAATGTTTCCAAGATTCTAATTTCCACTTGCCAACTTTCTAAAAAAATAACATTAGAATATAAACTTTATACTAAAGCACTCAAGGTTTATTTAAATTACTTTAAATTAAGCCCCACTTAATGCTCTTAAAACTAGTAATATCTCATTCATTTTCTTAGCTCATCCAAATATATTATTACCTCTCTAATGTTAGAGTTATCTACTAACAATAGGGTAATATGATAATCAAATTAATTACTTAATTAATCAATTTAATTAAGTAACATCGATTTCTAATATTAACTAATAACATAGATATTAAAACATTCCAAATATTAATAATGCCACATCATTACTAATATTAACCAAGCAATTTTCAAAACCAAGCACATGCATCTCAATAACAATTTGAAATCTATGATGCAATCAATAATAAGCATAGCAATGTTTTTCCTTAAGTAGGTGGTTTTACGATAACTACCATGTTATCACTCACCTACTAAGGATGGCTCTTTTTATATAAATAGCAACCTCCTTGCCCACTGATGCATTCAATCAACATACACATGAACAATGCACCTATATGAAGGGTTTATTTTTACCCTTGAGTTGTTGATGAGAATTTCATCTATCATTTTCCATTTTCTCTCAACTCTGGTGGTTTTCCTATACCAATTTATCAGTGAGAGTACTTGGTCCTACAACCATAAATTTCATAAACAGTACCATATTCTAAAAATAATATAATAAATACATAAAGTGCAACTATCAATATGTCCTAATAACATAAAATTATATTATGCATTAGATATCCACACATCAATCCATAAATCAAGTATCAAGATCAAGTCCTACCAAGGAGGGCCATTACAATTAAAAAGGAAGGATTATTTCCATTGGAGATATATATTATTGAAAGGTATACATTAAGAAGGAAAAATCTTATTGTTATATTTATCCACAAAAAAAAAAATTATGCTTTAGGAGTTACAAGGTAAAAAAATTACGCTTTAGGATTTATATGGTGGACTTTATTTTTTTTTTAAATATATTTGATAGCACTTTAAAGTATTATATTCTTGCAAGTAATTCTTATACCCCAAATTTTATGACACCAAGTGGTTTGAAGTAGTGTTTGGTATCTACTGTGTCTCTAGTAGTTGTTTACATGTAATGTTGTTGTAACTCGCTAATGCACTTACCGCCTAAAATAGTTACAACAACAACATATGGGGTTATCTCTATAAATTATAAAGAATTAATAAGGCAATACTTTATTTATTCACTATATAATTTACCCTATTTTCCTTTGTTGTTACACATATTCTCAAATTAGAATTATTTGAGTATTTAGGGAAATTTACACCCTATGTATGAGAAAATCCTTCTAAGCAAGTTTCATAAATAAGGTAAATCCCTTTCAGTATCACCTAAGTACCATGTATCAGTTTCTTTCATGTACCTAAAGGTATCTTTCATGTATCAATGGTATATTGATAGAAATAACTTCTTCCATATACCAACAAGCAGAATAGATGGTATATAGAAAGGATTGGTCTATTAGACTAGTGATATATCAAGAGAGTGCTCTTATTGGGAGACATAAGGAACCTCCATCATGACCACATTAGTTTGTTCTTCTAGTAAAACCAAGAAATATCAAATTTCTCAAAATAATGATGAATAAAATAACAAATATAACATGTACAAACTATTGATAACACACACCAAAAATCAAGGACATATATTGGTATAGTGATATTGAAGCCATAAAACATATGATAGGAGATAGTCAATGGTTCAATTCTCTCCTTAAAATGGATGGAAAACTTGTAATAATTGTAGATGAAAAACCTATCAAACAAAATATTTTTGAAATGTTCATATTAGTCTTTCAAATGAAAAGTGTACTATAAACAAATGTTCTTTATGTGCCAAGATTAGCCAAAAAAAATTCTTAGTCTCATAAATATTAGGTAAGGGATTGATAGTATGGAAAGTAATAATATTTTATCATAAAAGAACAAACCATAGTAGTAATTAGATCTGTAGACATGAAAAATTGACCTGCCTAAGTGAGTCATTTTCCTAGAGCCTTAGAGAGACCCTTTAGCTTGCCCAAGTGCAAGTTTGGGCCCCTCTTCTCCACTTTTTCTTTCTCTTTTTCCTAGTTTTATTGAAATCATGGGTAGCCCTTACGAAGCATGATTTTAGCAAGTTAAGTTTTTCTCTTAGAAAATATGCATTTTTGTGTTGACTTCCTTAAAGTTGGTCCTTAGGGTTTTCCCGCTCGCTTGTGATTCAAAACCCTTATAAGTAGAGGGTTTTAGATCTCATTTTCTCCTAAAAAAAAGGAAATAAAACAAGCAAGCTAAGAAGTGGATCAAGGGTTTTGGGTAATCTTATTACTCAAGTTTTCAAGTGATCTTTGACAATTTTTTTGGTGTTATTCTATTGCAATGTTGATTTTATTGTCTTTGGTGGACAAGTGTTGGAGCCTTGAGGAGAAATCAACCATCTTGTGGAGATATTCATCCTCTTGTCTACCTCTTTCACTACCACTAGGTTATTTCATGCATTTTATCATTCTTAGATTATTCATTTACATTATTATCATAATTCATTTCGTATTGATCTATTATTTCTTTGGTATTTTGTGAAATCATGCCCCGTATTTATAGGGTGCAATTTTGGTAGAGCCAAAATCATGGTCTTCCCATATAGGGTGTGATTTTGACTACATTAAGCCTGGGGTAAGATTCACTCCCCAACCCCAAATCTCTATTTGCATGCTACATTTAGGATATAACACTACTATTTATATTTTATTTTTTGCACTTGTGTTTTTTTGCATTCTATTTATCCATTTCCAAAAAAGGTCATTTTTCACTCTTGATTTCTAAAGGTCAACCAAAGGTACCTAGGGGGCTTGACCGTTGTGCTCCTGGGCTCTACTATATAATGGCCTAAGCAGGCTCCCTAATACTGATCATATTTTCTAGGGTTTTGTAAAATTTATTTCATAGGTTGAAGCTATGGGATATTTATGTACATGGGTAAATATTGGATCAAAATTCAAAATAGATAAGTGCCCTCAATAAAGCTTTAGGTTATTTGTTGTGTTATTTATCATTTCTATTTTAAATATAAACAAAGAAATAAAAGAAAAATATTTCGATTGTTTTCTAGGCATTTGAAGGAATAAGAGCATATAGTGTGCATCTAGGGTTAGTCTTGTTTGTGCATTTCACTTGTGCCCTTGCTCAAAATACAAAGAATTTTATTACTGTAACCTAGGGTTAGATATCATCCAATCAAAGAATCATACTAGGGTTAGACATTGTTTTCTTGCATCTTGTGTGTTTTGCATTGTCCTTTCATTTTGCATAGTTTAGTTCATAGAGGCCAAACATAGGTGATTTGCTTAAATTGAACACATTAAACATTTCCACCCTAAACTTGGAGTGAGTCCTAAAACCATTCTTGGTGAACCCATCCTTTCATGTCCTTGAGTGTAGAGAATATAATAGCCACCATGATCACCTTAGGCTCCCAATGGATCAAATCGATAATCATACATGGTGCAAAATTTTCTCCCTCTACATATTTGGTGAACCTAACATGAAAATACATATTAGTGGCCAAGATAGAAATCCTATTCCTTTGCTTTTTTCTTGAAAACTTTAAACAAGACCACTAATTCTATTTGTATATATTAGAAAAATATTTAAAAATATATTTAAAAATCCTTTGTGTATTTTTGTTGGTTTTTAGTTTTCCTAATTTTCCACTCTATCCTTTATATCTCTCCTAATGGATCCCAACCTTAGTAGTGGGTGAAGGATTTTAGATTTTGATGATATTTTTCAAGAAGATGATCAGATTGATAGAGATAATCATAATCTAGAAGAGGAAGAAAATGAAGAAGTTGACAATGACCTTGATCCTACTAGGGTACCCAATGGAAACCTTATCTTTAAATAATTTACATGTATAGAACTTCTACAAACATCATAAATATACCTTTGGATAAAGCTATGGAAGAGGAAGCCCGACTCAAGGAAGCTATAACATCTCATTATCAAATCATTTATCCTCAAAATGTTCATATAAATCCATTGTTTGAATCTTTACATCATGTTAATCATTGTCTTAAACCAACATATGATACTACTATGACCTCCAACTTTGGAAGCATTATGCATATTCCTCCAACTAGTAGTGCATCTCAAGATCATGTTCAGTTTCCACCTCATTCAGCTAATATCAACATTCATGCTTTTGTTCCATAAAAGTTTAGTTATTTTTTCCAAAAAAATACCACATAGTATAACCCATACCATAATAATATCAATACCTCCAACATAATCCAAGTTCCCTTTCAACAACCTACTTATACCCCTCCCTTAGGGAAACTAGGGGTATTGCACAACAACAATCCTGAGATACAAAATTGAACTAATTTGGTGAAACAATTGGTTTTTATATTGTATATGATTCAATTGCCTAATTTCACCTACAACTATAGATAAATGTGCAATCGACCCTTAGACCCTATCATTGCCTCTAGGCCCTACCCTAAGCATTTTCAAATGCCTATTTTGCCTATCTATAAGCGAATGAAATATTCAATTGAGAATTTATGAATGTTGAGGACATCATGCCACAATATCATATATGATGACATATTATTGCTAAATATGTTCCCTAAGAGTCTTGGTGGTATAGCATTATAATGGTATTATCAGTTGCCTAATCATTCTTTGAGGAATTTTGAAGAGATAGTTGAAATGTTTGTTCAATAATTTTATGCTTATGTTGAAAAGAATGTGACTATGAAAGATGTCTATATGTTAAAGCAAAGTAAAAATGAAAGTTTTTTAGAATTTTTGTCTCGATGGAGGAGTCAAGTTGAACATTTAATATATACCTTACCTCCTCGAGACATGCTTGAGATATTTATTAAGAATTTACAAGAACAAATATCTTATGAATTGGAAACAACTATCACATATTTTGACCAAGCTATAGATCTAGCAAGAAGAGTAAAACAAACTCTTATCCGAAGAGGTCAGCTTAAGATAAAGGAAGATAGAACCATAAAACCACAATATAAGAACAAACATATTAACAATTTTGTTAAAAAATTTTGAGGTAATGGATAGTAGGCTTTTTAATAGTGTTGTTAACACCCTATAAAATATGGTGCTTAGACAACCTCAAAAACCCCATAAAGGAATTTTACAAGACTCAACATACCTATGATAGTGGTCCTAAAGCAACTTTTGGAATCTAATATGATTGAGTTACCTCCCATAAGGTAACTAGATACCACAACTAATTGGTATAAGCCTAGTCAATATTGTGAGTATCATAGAGCAAAGGAACATATGACAAACTCTTATAAGAGGTTGAAACATGTGGTGCAAGACCTAATTGATGAAGGATGACTTGTTATATAAATTTCTCGATCAAATACTCCAACAAACAATCAAGCTCCAACTCAATAAGCACCCACAACAAATCAAGATATGGGAATCTTCCAAGATCCCCTACATAAGTATGGTTATCAAGAAACTAATCAAGTGTCATATTGAAATATGCCACCTCCTTATGATAATATGGTTGGTATAATAGAAGAAACTACAAGGCAACAATCAAAAAATAAATCAACTCAACATTCTTAATAGGATATGAGTTCTTCATCCAACTGACTTTTGAAACCCACCTTAGCTTTGAAGAATACCCAAAGAAGAAGAACAAGGGTAGAAAACCCACCTTTAGTGTTGAAGCTACAACCTAAAGTCTCCTTTGACATTCAACAACAATTAGCTAATACCCTATCTAATATCTCTCTCTTATAACTTTTGCAAATGTTTCCTATTCATGGGGAATCCTTGTTAAAGTTCCTAAGGCAACAATATGTTCCTCAATACATTTTCCCTAGTGCTATATATAATGTTGTAAGTTATCTTGGGATACATCATATCATGTTCTCAGATGATGATATTTCTCTTCTAGAACTACAAGAGGATTCTTCCATTTACATCACCATATTTATTGGGGAAAATTTTATCAAATGGATTCTAATTGATAATGGTTCTTCCCTCAATTTATGCACTTATCATTTTTTCCAAAAGTTTATATTAAAAAATGAATATTTAACTAAATTTGATTACATCATCAAAACTTTCAACAACGAGTCCCAAGAGGCTTGTGGTGTTGTATCCTTCCCTCTTAAGGTTGGATCCAAGATATTAGATACCTTGTTCTATATGGTGTCTTACCTTGTATCTTTTAATATTCTTCTTGGATGCCCTTGGATCCATGCGATGAGGGTCATCCCTTCTAATTTCCATAAATATCTAAATTTTGAATTTAAGAATCAATTTGTCACCATTTTTTAAGATCCTCACCCATTTGAATATTTTTCACTAGTTAAGCGAGCTCAATCTGGTCTTCATTTACATCCATAAGTTTCCTCATCTTACAAAACTAAGCAATTTGAAAATCTAAATGTGGTTAAGGAACTATTAATCAATGTTTCATCATAGGATCAAGTCATTCGTCTTGTTCAAGAATCTCTTTTGTATCTATCTCATCAAGGTTTAGAGTATAGTGATAAGGATGAGATCTTCTTCTCTCTTTTGCACTATGGTGCATCCTAAGTTGGTTGCAACCCCAAAGAAGCATGTTTAAGGTGACACTCCTTATGACATGGCTCATGAGGGTGTCCTTTAGAATGGAATCTCCTTTGATGGGTCAGTCCCTTGCATTGTGTAGGTTGATTCTTCTACTTTTCAAGAGGACTTTGGTTCTTTATCTCTTGAGAACCTTGAGCAAATAGGAGTGATTCCTGTCCTACCTCCTCTTGAGAATGAGTTATCCATTCTCATTGAGAATACCATAGATGTTAACATAGGTTCTGAGGATACCCCTAGAATCCTTAAACTAGGTAAAATATTGTCCATGGATGAATAGGAGCAGTTGACCAATTTGTTGAAAGAGTTTCATGATATTTTTGCTTGGTCATATGCTGACATACCATGACTTGATCCCTCCCTTGTTATTCATCATTTGGTAGATTTCCCTAGTTCTAAGCCTATTAATTAGAAACTTAGGAATATGCATCCTAAGGTCACTCTTTTGTTCAATGAGGAGCTCCAAAAACTCCTTTACATCAATTTTATAGAAGCTATCAACTTTGTTGATTGGATATCTAATATCATCTTTGTAGCTAAGAAGATAGGAACAATCAGGATATGTACCTAATTTCAAGAAATTAACTTAGAATGTCCCAAGGATGATTTTCCATTTCCCAAAATAGATCATGCTCTCACTCATGGATGGTTTATCAAGATATAATTAGATCATGGTTGTACCTAAATATCAGGTCAAGACAACTTTCATCACACCATGGGGTACCTTCTATTATAAAGTCATGCCTTTTGGATTAAAGAATTTTGATGCCATGTATCAAAGGGCTATGACTTATATTTTTCATGACATGATGCATGATATTTTATAGTACTATATGGATGATCTTCTAGGTCATTCCATACATCAAAAAATCCATGTTCACGATCTAATAAATTTTTTTGAAAGACTTCAACAATTCAAAGTTCATTTTATGCCCTCTAAGTGTGTGTTTGGAGTCATATCTAACAAGTTGTTAGGTTTCATCATTTCTAGCTGAGGTATTGAATTGGAACCTACTAACATGGTGGCTATCATTGACATGTCTCCTTGCACCTTAACTGATTTGCATAGCTTGCAATGTTGGATTCAAGTTATATGTCAGTTTATAGCCCAGTTGGCTGATAAGTGTCAACTCTTTCTTAAGCTCCTTAAGAAAGATGTTATGTTCTAGTGGAATATCGAGTGTTAGTAATATTATAATGAGATCAAAAGGTATCTCAAATCCTTACCTATATTAGTTCCTCATATGTCTGGTAAGTGCCTAATTCTTTACATAGTAACCATAGCTCAGGCTTTGGGATCCTTGTTGGCCCAAAAAGATGATCAAAACAAAGAGTGAGTTATCTACTATATTAGTAGAACCTTGGTCAGCTATGAAACCTTGTACACTCCCTTAGAGAATATTTTCCTTACCATGGTGTTTGCTTCCCAAAATCTAAGATACTACATGCTCATCCATAAGACATTGGTAGTTGTAAAGTTTGATCCTTTATGTTACTTAATTTCTAAGCCCCACCTTTCATGTTGAGTTTCTAAGTGGTTTTTAGACCTTAGTGAGTTTGACCTAAGTTTCATAATTTAGAAGGCTATCAAGGATCAGGTGATTGTTTATCTGTTAGCCTTCACTCCCCTAGAATTTTTACCCATACTTTGGTCATCAAGTTTCTCGATGAGTGCTTCAACATAGAGGTTGAAGAGCCAGAGTCTTGGATTTTATTTTTTGATGAAGCCCAATGTATGAAGAGCATTGGTGCTAGAGTCATTCTAATTACCCCACAAAAATAGGTCATCCCCTTGTCATTCAAGCTTTGTTTCTCTTGCATGAACAACACTATTGAGTATGAAGCCTTGTTTCTTGGCCTTAGAGAAACCTTAGCCTTGAAGGTTAGAGTTTTATCTATCTTTGGTGATTCTCAACTTGTGGTCAATCATATTAATGATGTTTATTAGACTTAGGATGATAAACTAAAATCATAAAAAGAGATTGTCACTAATATTTTCTTTATGTTTGATCAATAAACCATAGATTCTATCCCTATGTCCTCCAACTGCCATGCATATTCCATGGCCGCTACCGCATCCTTGTTTCCTTTGGATTTTAATGATGATAAAGCAACAATTATCATTAGACAAATCCAGGAGCCCACATCGCTCAGTTTGAGTTAGGGTTATGCATAGTGGTGAATATTCACAAATTGGGTGAATATTAGGATTTCCAAAATTGGAAATTGATGAATATGAGGACCCTCGACGTTGGCCCATTCACCTAAAATTTTTAGGACCAATTTTTTCTTAGGGTCAATTTGCCATAATATATATCCAAACATAGGCATATTTGTACTTGTTGGAAAGCTCTTTTCAAGCCTAATCTAATGGTGGTATTTTTATGAAGTTATAAGGTGATTTAATAGGTCAAAATTGGTCTTAAACATGAATCTATGTTTTAGGGCTTCAAATACCCCAAATTTTGGTGTGAAGATGATTGATTTGATTTTCTTAGAATTAACCATGATTCACCTTATTTTTTATTAGGATTCACCATTTTTTTACAAGTACATTTTGAGTCCAACCCCTTATGCGTAACCCTAGTTTGAGTCTTGTTCCATTAGATATTTTGACCATAGAAGCTTCCCCATCTGAGCCATGGTATACCGACATCTTTAATTTCCTTAAGTATGATTTGATTTCTAATGGTTTAGATCGTAACTAGCATAATATTTTGCACAAAAGAGCATACCAATTTGTTATAATTGAAAATTCTTTGTATCGACATTCCTTTGAAGGCATCCTCTTATGATGTCTTAACTTCAATGAAGCTCGACTAGCTCTTAGTGAGGCTCATGAAGGATCATGTGGAGGCCATTTCAATGGTAATGCTAGTACCAAAAAGCTCCTTTGTATGGGGTATTTTCCATGGAGAAAGATGCATGTTATCATGTTTGATACTATAAAAAGTGTCAACACCATGACAACCTCATTCATGCTCCTTCTCAAAACCTTCAGGTCATTTCTTCCCCTTGGTCATTTTCCATGTGGGGATTGGACATTATAGGTAATATTAACCTAATGTCATATAATGGTCACAATTTTATCATAACAATGATAGAGTACTTCACTAAATAGGTCAAATTCATGCCCTTGGACATGGTGACTGGAGCTCAAGTTTCCAAGTTCATATTTAACAAAATCCTTTGTAGGTTTAGGATTTCTTTGATTATTATTTCTAATAATGGAACTCATTTCAAGAACAAGGATGTCCATAAAATTTGTGCTAAGTACAAGATCCAACACAGGTGGTCAACTCCATATTACCCTCAGGTTAAAAAATAAGCCAAAGCATCTAACAAGTATTTGATCAAGGTCATTAAGAATTTGGCTAGTAAGACATGTCATGACTGGTATATCCAACTTTATCCAGTCTTATGGACCTACCACACTAGTGTGCAAACTAATTTAGGTACTTCTTCATACATATTAGTCTATGGGACTAAGGCAATCTTTTCATTTGAGTTGGAGGTTCCTTCATTATGCTTCTTATTGCAAGATGCCTCGATCGATGTTGAGTATCACTTGGATCATTTGAATCAAATGGAGTTGTTGGAAAAAAAGTGTATTTATGCCTTATAGCATTTGCGAGGCTATTATAATAGGATCAAGTGATATTATTCCAAGAGAATTCACAACCATTCTTTTGAGGTTAGGGATCTTGTCCTTAAATAAAATCAAAAGAACACCAATACTCGTTTTGATCTTAAAGGTAAGTTTTAGCCCAATTGGTTGGGTCCCTTTATCATAATAGATAAGTTTGATTTAGGGGCCTATCATTTAGCGTATTTGCATGGTAAATAACTTAAAGAACCCATGAATATAATGCATCTAAAGAGATACTATGCATAATTTGATATTTTGCATTTCCATATTGTATCTAGCTTAGTTTTCATACTACATCTGGTTTGATTGTTCATATAACATGATTGCCTATCATATTTTTCACTTATTGCCTAACATTATGTCTTTACATTCTATTTTTCATACTTATGCATTGTTTCTTGCTCATATCTACATGCCTATTTGATCATATAATTTTTATGGATTCATAACAATGGAAAGCAATAAAACCTAGCTAGGTCATAGCTCACATGCATTGCACTCACACTAGGGCTCTAATGCGTAATGAATCCTCAATCTAGGGCTCATTTTTTTGCATCTTCATCATTGCATTTTCCCATACCATCTTCTCTTCTTTCTTCTCCTCTTGTATTTCGGTGTTATTTTGCTGCACTATTGATTTTACTGCCTTTGGTGGACAAGTGTTGGAGCCTTGAGGAGAAGTCAACCATCTTGTGGAGATATTCATCCTATTGTCTACCTCTTTTGCTACCACCAAGTTATTTCATGCAGTTTATCATTCTTATATTATTCATTTGCATTATTATCATAATTCATTTTGCATTGATCTATTATTTCTTTGGTATTTTGTGAAATCATACCCCATATTTATAGGTTGCAATTTTGGTAGGGCCAAAATAATTGTCTTCCCATACAGGGTGTGATTTTTACTGTGTTAAGCCCAGGGAAAGATCCGCTCCCCAAATCCAAATATTTTTTTGCATTTTGCATTTAGGATAGAACGTTGCTATTTATATTTTATTTTTTGCATTGTTGTGTTTCAATTCATTCTATTTATCCATTTACAAAAAAAGTTCAAATTTTTCTCTTGATTTCTAAAGGTCAACCAAAAGGACCTAGGGGACTTGACTATTATGCTCCTGAGCTCTGGTATATAATGGCCTAAGCAATATCCCTAAGACTGATTATATTTTCTAGGATTTTGTAAAAGTTATTTCATAGGTTGAAGCTATTAGATATTTATGTACACAAGATAAAGCTTGGATCAAATGCCAAATTAAATAATTGCCCTCGATAAAGCTTGAGGTTGTTTGTTATTATGTTATTTATCATTTCTATTATAAATGAAAATAAATAAATCAAAGAAAAAACATTTTTATTGTTTTCTAGGCATTTAAAGGAATAAGATCATATAGTGTGCATGTATGGTTAGTCTTGTTTGTGCATTTCACTTGTGCCCTTGCTCAAAATACAAAGAATTTTATTACTACAACCTAAGGTTAGAGATCATCCAATAAAATAATCATACTAGGGTTAGACATTGTTTTCTTTCATCTTGTGTGTTTTGCATTGTCCTTTCATTTTGCATAGTTTAGTTCATAGAGGCCAAACATAGGTGATTTTCTTAAATTGAACACATTAAATATTTCCACCTCGAACTTGGAATGAGTCCTAAAACCATTCCTAGTGAATCCATCCTTTCATGTCCTTGAGTGTAGAGAATATAACAGCCATCGCAGTCACCTCAGGTTCCCAGTAGATCCAATCAAGAATCGTACATGGTGCATATGTTTATCCCTCTACAGGCTCATTCAAGAATGGCTTATTTGCTCTTAATATTATGCTTTCATATCTAATTTCTCTATCAATAGTCACAATAGATACAATTTTTATATAACATAAGAGATTTGGTCACATTAGCTCTACATCACTATTAAAGCTTTATAGATATCAAATGATTATCAATACACCTAATCTCACTTCAACTCTATCAACTTTTTCTAGTTGTTTATCTAGAAAGCAACATTGGATTCCTTTTGAATTTATTTCGGATCAAACGAATAGATCTTTGGATGCCATTCATACAAATCTGTGCAGACCTATGCTAGTCAATTTTTGAGGACATTGCATCTTGACAGGAGGACCCTAGTTTCTAGGAAGGTGTAGCCTCTTTCTGAGGAAGTGGGGGGAGGATTTCAACCTTGAGAAGCAGAACATTAATATAGCACCCATTTGGGTCCGCTTACCAAACCTCCCGACCCAGTTTGTTAATGAGTACTGGCTTAGTGGCATAGCAAATATGATAGGAGAGCTCATGGCAATAGACCATTCAACCCGAGCAAGGACTATACTGACGCATGTCAGGATCTGTGTAAATACAAACTTGGATTTTGATCTGCCTTCTCAGGTGGAACTAGCATATGGAGAGTTTCTAAGGATTAAGCCTATGGAGTATGAGAACAAGCTAATATTTTGTAGTGTGTGCAAAACCCAGGGCCACATTCAAGCCCAATGTCTAACAATAACTGCAAACATGGAAACCACAAGCGAAGGTTTTCTAGGGAAAGCTCATGGGAGAGGGATCCCAAAGTCTCAAGGACCGTGTCTTAACTTGGAATGATATAGACAAGTTAAGAATAACCAGGCTAACCAAGCCAACACAGAACTGGAAAAAATCTAGGAGAAAGGAAAGCAACATTATGATGGAGGCAAAAATCATAAGGTATGTAATAAAGATCCCAACTTGAACATTTTTTATATCCTAGAAAATATAGAAGTTGAAAAAGAAAATAGTAAGGATGATACCATCAGTGTCAAGTTTCCTAAAACCCTAGACTCCCCATCCAAATTGGGACCATCCATAGTTATGACAAAAAGCCCCAAAAGCTATGCTCAAAATGAAGAAAAATTGCCAAGTCATTTCAGTTTAAACATGGAAAAAATAGAGTCAAGAGTCAAAGTTGTGGAAACAAGAGGTAGGAATGTAGCTCCTAATCCGGTAGTGGAGCAAATTATCCCTTATTAGACGAGCCCAATGGTAAAATGTTCCTTGAATGAAAGCCCCCTATTTAGGAACCAGATAGGAGAGGTGAACCAAAACAAGGCTGAGGATGAAGAGGGAATTGAAAACCCCCAAAATGAGGAAGAAGGTTCAAGCCCTAGACTATCAAAGTATATGCCCCATCATTTTCAGTCCAAAATAGACTAGAAGCACTACCAAGCCTCTGATAGATTATGGAAGTGAAAGAAAGAAAAGGAGAATATCTAAAGCAGAGCACTATAGAATGAGAATCAATGAAGAAATTACAAATGAAAAGCAAAGAACATTGTTACAGCAAGCTATTCCTAGCCAGGATAATAGCAAAATTGACAAACCCCCTTTGGTTTAGGGAAGGGGGTGGGGAAAAAATATCAAACAGTCTAAATGAAGGTTCTCTCATGGAATTTGAGAGGCCTAAACAACTGATGCAGGAGCATCCGGCTACAGTAAAGCAATCTTGCATCCTCCAAGAATTTTTAAGTTTTCTAAGCACTTGTGTTTAATTTCACCCCTATTCTTTCCCAAGACTGTAGTTTTGAAAAGCAGGGGGGAAAGTATTGTAAAGTTAAGGCAAAGTTGGGAAGGTCACGAAATCGCGACCTCAGAAGCGACGGCATGGGCGGAGGTCAGTTGTGTCGTGATATCACGATGACTTTTTGCTTCAAGGCAAAGGGGAGCAGTCCGGTCGTGATATCACGACGGGTCGCGATATCGCGACCTGTCGTGATATCATGACCATTTCTCGCAGAAGGGGGCGATGGCAGGAGGGGGTCGCGAAATCATGACATGTTGTAATTTCGTGACATGTCACGAAATCGTGACCCCCAAAGGGTTTCGGCAGGGGGAGGCAATATCGGTCACGATATCATGACATGTCACGACTTCGCGACCTGTCACGATATCGCGACCAGTTAGAGGCCGACACGTGGCATGTGGTTCGAAGCATTAGAATGTTAAAGAAAGTAAATAATACTAGAGAGGATGAGCCAATGGCCTGGCGATGCCAAATTGACACGTGGGTAGTATGGAAGACACGTGTATCAACTGTATTACATCAAGGAGAGAGAGTGGCCAGATTTACGCATGGTCGGCCAGCTACGTTTAATAGAACAAAGATGGGATCACGAAAGTGGAGAAGGGAGGTGTCGGCCGCGCATTCTGGCAACGCAACCATTACTGGTTATGGCTAGATGGAAGAGACAGCCATACAAAGGATAGTCTGACTGAAGCAGCGATGCAGTCAAGGGAGGCCTTTAATGCAAGCTTATGGTAGATCGAGCAGATGGCCATTAATGATAGAAATTTGAAAACTCGGTCGGAGGGAAATTCAAATGGGAAATTTTGTTAGGTGGAAACATTGATTACCGGGAGGATCGAGGGTTTCGATAAAACTGGGGAAATTTTTGTTTTAGGAGGTGGTGGACGAGAGAAGGACAGGGGAGACAGATTACAGAAAGGAACACCAGGCCGAGAGTAGCCATGGTAAAGCCTGCGGGCTGTTTACTTAGATGCATGTAAATATTTTCAGAGATTTTAATGAAAAGTTTGAAATTTTTGTAAGGTGATATTTTCTCGTCCCCGTCAGTGGTATCAGAGCCCGTTGTTCCTGAGTGTACAGTAGACCACCGAAGGAGAGGTAGTTGTACCAGGACTTGTGGGAGGGCTTGAGATCAAGTGAAGTGCCTCTGAGAAGAAACCCCATGGGTGGCAGAGGCATGGAAGCAGAAGATTTTTGGGCATTGCAGCGGCAAGTTCAGGCCCTGCAAGAAGAACTGCATAGAGGACATGAGCCGAGAAGAGATACAGATAGTGAGGACGAAGCAGATGAAGAAAATCAGTTCGAAGAAGAAGAAGAGGAAGCTGTGGATCCGACACAAGCCAGGCTATACAATTCCATATCCCAGATCGAGAAGAGGCCGAAGTTAGAAGTTTCTACATATTCTGGGAACTTGAATCCGAAGGAATTAATAGATTGGATAAATGATTTAGAAGAGTATTTCGAATATGAGGAGGTTGAAGACCCTAACCGGGTCAGATTTGCTAAGACCAAGTTAAAGGGCCATGCCAGCATTTGGTGGAGAGGAATACAGTTGGAACGGAACCGAAGAGGAAAAGAGCGGATAACAAGATGGGACAGAATGGTGGAGAAATTAAAGAGGCAGTTTATTCTCGTGGATTATGAACTGGACCTGCTACGTAAAATGCAGAGTTTGAGACAGATGAACAAAACGGTTCAAGAATACACGGAGGAATTTTACAAAATCTCCATCAGAACCGGGCACTTAGAAGCAAGTAAGGAAAAAGTGGCCCGTTATATTAATGGGTTGAGACCCAGTGTTCAGGAGGAGTTGAGTTTGGTTCGGGTAAGCACCATTGAAGATGCTTACCAATTTGCTTTAAAGGTGGAAGAAAAACTGAACCGAAAGTTTGAGAGCAAGCAAAGAGTAAAAGGACCGGGAGGAAAGAACGATGGAAAGAAAGAAGGAAAGGAAGAGAAGAAAGAAGAGGAGAGCAGCAGCCGAAGTCAAAAGGAAGAAGATGAAGAACCCAAACCGCAAGTTCAGAATGATGGCTACCCGAGAGGAAGAGGTAGATCTGGACGCGGGTATGGAAGAGGAGTATTTCGTGGAACATGTTTCCATTGTGGTGAAGGACATCGGGCATTTGAGTGTCCACAACACCGAGAAAGGACAAACAAGAGGCCAGTGGGTCCTGCCAGAGCAGTTGTGGCAGTTGAAGATGCTGATTCAGAACATTCTGAAGAAGCTAAAAAGGGAGAAGCAATGATTGTGAGGAGGACCATGCTGGTGGAGGAAGACAAATCTGAACAAAGGAGAAGCTTGTTCCACACCCGATGCAAAAGTGCAGGCAAAGTCTGTAATGTTATTATAGACAATGGGAGTATAGACAACTTAGTTTTCGAGGATATGGTTACTAAGTTGCAGCTGGAGAGAAGGAGGCACCCGCACCCATACCGGATTGCGTGGTTGCAAAAGGACCACAGAGCATGGGTTCGTGAACAGTGCTTAGTCACGTTTCAGATTGGGAGATACCAAGATGAAGTCCTGTGTGATGTTTTCCCCATGGATGCTTGCCATTTACTGTTAGGAAGGCCATGGCAGTTTGATCGAAGTGCAGTGCATGATGGTCGTTCAAATACATACTCTTTGGTGAAATATGGGGTGCGGCACAAGTTAAAGCCATTACAGACAGTGGATGAGAAAGTGTGCAGCAATGCCAGAATATGTCTGGTAGAGGGCAGAAATTTTTGCCAGGAGACAGGATTTGAGCAGGTTGCAAGAACAGATAAGTGTTTGGAGGTGCCACAGAATATGTGAGCCGAATAGCACAAAAGTGAAGGTCACTTCTCCTTTTTACCCGGGGTGTCTGATGTAGGAGCATCCGGCTACAGTAAAGCAATCTTGCATCCTCCAAGAATTTTTAATTTTTCTAAGCACTTGTGTTTAATTTCACCCCTGTTCTTTCCCAAGACTACAGTTTTGAAAACCAGGGGGGAAAGTATTGTAAATTTAAGGCAAAGTTGGGGAGGTCGCGAAATCGCGACATGTCGTGATTTCACGACCTCAAAAGCGGCAGCATGGGTGGAGGTCAGTTGTGTTGTGAAATCACGACGTCACGATATCGCAACGTCCTGATATCATGATGGCTTTTTGCTTCAAGGCAAAGGGGAGCAGTCTGATTGTGATATCACGACGGGTCACGATACCATGACCTGTCGCGATATCGCAACCACTAGTAAGTTGCCATGTGGCAGTGTTGCAAAGACAAGGTTTGAGGCTACAGCAAGGCATCGGCAAAGGGAGTGCCGGAGGAAGCGACGGCAGTTGGAGGCATCAATGCAAATGCGGAAGGCAGACAACTCAGCGCAAAGGGACTTGGAGACGGAAGCAAAGGAGGGCGAAGAACAAATGAAGCAGCGCAGAGAGCAAAGTGGTGACAAAGGGCAAAAATGGTCACGATATCACGACCATTTCTTGCAGCAGTAGGCGGAGGCGGAAATGGTCACGATATCGCGACCCCCAAAGGGTTTCGGTAGGGGGAGGCAATATCAGTCGCGATATCGCGACATGTCGTGACTTTGTGACCTGTCGTGATATCACGGCCAGTTAGAGGCCGACACGTGGCATGTGGTCCGAAGCATCAGAATGTTAAAGAAAGTTAACAAGACCAAAGAAGATGAGCCGACGGCCTGGCGAGGCCAAATTGACACGTGGGTAGTATGGAAGACACGTGTATCAACTGTATTACATCAAGGAGAGAGAGTGGCCAGATTTACGTGCGGTCGACCGGCTACGTTTAATAGAACAAAGATGGGATCACGAAAGTGGAGAAGGGATGTGTCGGTCGCGCATTTTGGCAACGCAACCATTACTGGTTATGGCTGGATGGAAGAGACATCTGTACAGAGGACAGTCTGACCGAAGCGGTGGTGCAGTCAAGGGAGGCCTTTAATGCAAGCTTATGGTAGATCGAGCATATGGCCATTAATAACAGAAATTTGAAAACTCGGTCGAAGGGAAATTCAAATGGGAAATTTTGTTAGGTGGAAACATTGATTGCCGGGAGGATCGAGAGTTTCGATAAAACTGGGGAAATTTTTGATTTAGGAGGTGGTGGACGAGAGAAGAACAGGGGAGACAGAGTACAGAAAGGAACACCAGGCCGAGAGTAGCCATGGTAAAGCCTGCGGGCTGTTTACTTAGATGCATGTAAATATTTTTAGAGATTTTAATGAAAAGTTTGAAATTTCTGTAAGGTGATATTTTTTTCCCGTCCCCATCAACAACCCACCAAAACAAAGGATGGTGAAGTCTATAAGGAAGGATTGGAATCCTACTATCATTTTTCTTCAAGAAACCAAAACAAATGCGACACAATCAACACTTATAGCTAGAAGGATTTGGAAGCAAGGGGAAGTGGCCTTTCAACAGGCGAGAGGAGTGTCTGGGGGCCTCATGATCTTATGGGATCCTATTAAAATAGAAGGAAGTATTATTCAGGAAAATGAAAGAGTCTTAAGCGTATTATTTCATGATTTTGATTCTAATAAGAATTGGATTATGTCAAATGTTTATGCCCCCACATCTGTCCAAGGGTGGTCTGAACTGTGGGATTTTTTGGGGCATTTTAGCCAAGATTTTAAAGACATTCCTTGGGTTATTGGGGGATATTTCAATATCCCCATTTATCTTATAAGAAGGGGGGATCTGGGTTACCCTTGAGGAGCATGGAGGACTTTAATGAATTCATTAACACAAATGAATTGATGGATGTAAGATTAAAAGAAGCCAAATTTACATGGATTAACAAGAGGATTGAAAGTTAGCTGATTCAAGAAAGGTTGGACAGGTTTTTTTTATCCAAGGAAGCTACAACAATGTTTGGTTATTCAACGTTACAAGCCCTTCCTAAATGCGCTTCAGACCATAATCTTATTCTATGGGAAGCATTTCAAGCTAACTCCTTTAAAAATCCATTCAAATTTTTTTCAATGTGGGTTAAACATCTAGACTTCAAGAAACGAATAGAGGAATGGTGGTAGTAGCCTATCCAGGGAAGTGCTTCCTTCAAACTATCTCAAAAACTTAATATGGTGAAAAACAACCTTAGAATTTGGAATAAAGAAGTCTTTGGAAATATTTTTGAGAATAAGAGAGCAGTGGGGAAAAACCGAGAATAATAGAAAGCAAAATCCAAAATGGAACCTATGATGAGGTGACAAGGACTGAAGAGAAGGAAACCCTTTGTGAGTTTTATAATATTTTAGCTTGTGAAGAGATGTATTGGAGGTAGAAATCAAGGGCATTATGGCTAAAGGAAGGGGACTCTAATTCAAATTTTTTCCATGTTACCACATTGAGCAATAGAAGCAACAATAATATTATAAATTTAACTAAGGTGGATGGATCCTCAACTCAAAATATTCAAGAGATCAAGGACGAGGCTGTTAATTTTTTCAGTTCATTATTGGGTGAAGAACGGGTCTGTAATGCCCAAGCAAAGGACTCTCTCCTTAAATTCATTCCACAAATCATTGATGAAATAATTAATGAGTCTATTATAGCAGCTTTTTTAGATGAAGAGATCAAGGAGGCTTTGTTTAACATGGATCCTGACAAAGCTCCTAGTTCGGATGGGTTTTCACTACGGTTTTTCCAAGTTTGTTGGGATATTGTTGGAGCAGAAGTTATTGTTGCAATCAAGAAGTTCCAAAGTTCAAAACATATTCCAAGGGGTTTCAATTCAACTTTCATTGCTTTGATCCCTAAATGCCCCAACCCCAAGACTATGGCTGACTTTAGGCCGGTTAGCCTGTGTAATATATCCTATAAAATTATGTCCAAAGTTTTAGCCAACCGTTTGAAGAAAGTTCTATCGGTTATCATTGATCCAAGTCAAGTAAGTTCTGTACAAGGAAGATCAAACTTAGATGGAGTTATTCCTATTCATGAGGCTCTTCATACAGCCACTCAGACCAAAAAAATAGTCATGGATTTAAATTTATACATGAACAAAGCTTATGATAGGATAAATTGGGAATTCCTAGAGGCAGTTTTATTAAAATTTGGATTCAACATGAAATGGGTCAAGTTAATAAGAGAGTTTATTTCTAAGCCTTGTTTTTTAGTTTTGGTTAATGGGTCTACTGCAGGTTTTTTTCAAAGAAAATGTGGTCTACAACAAGGATATCCCATAGGTCCTATGTTATTCATCATTGTAGCTGAGGCCTTAGTAAGAACCATTAAGGTAGTAGCGGTAGCTGGACTCATATCAGGTATCAAGGCCACATCGCTATCTACCCCGGTGACACATCAGCAATTTTTTGATGATACATTGCTACTAAATTTGGCTTCTGTGGTTGAGGCAAGAAGGATTAAAAATATTATCATAATGTATGAATAAGTGGCTAGACAGAAAGTGAATTTTGATAAGAGCAAACTTTATTTCATAAATACCCCCATTCCTAGGAAAAATAGCATAGCAAGGATCATGGAATGTCATATTGCATCTCTTCCTACCTCCTATTTAGGTCTTCCCCTATTTACGGGGAAACCTGAAGGATCAATTTGGAACATAGTTCTAGAGAGGATCCAAAAAAATCTAGCAAGTTGGAAAGGACATCTGTTATCTCAAGTAGGCAAAGCAGTTTTAACTATGGCTTCACTTCAAAGTATACTCGTTTACTTCCTATTAGTCTTCAGAGCTCCCAACAAGGTGTATCACAAAATTGAGTAGCTTCAAAAAAAATTCTTTGGTCAGGGACTGAGGATAATAAAAGGATCCATTTAGTATGTTGAAACAAGGTTTATAAACCTAAAGCTGATGGGGGGTTAGTATTGAGGAGAGTTGCTCATCTTAATACAGCTCTATTAGCCAAACAAGCATGGCGGTTATTGACTAAGGTTGATAATGAATGGACTGTCATAGTTAGGAGGAAACACCTCCAAGGTGTGAACTTCCTTAATGAAAACTTAGCAAGAAGGGTGTATGCTTTTTGGAAGGTAATCCTCACGAGCAGGGATCTTGTCAAGAAAGGTCTTAGATGGATTCTAGGAAATGGGCAAACAATAAACTTTTGGAAGGATCGGTGGGTGAGAGCTGAGGAGTTATCCCAAAATCCTTGTTTGGATAGGATTCAAGAGCATATGGAGTAGCATAGTGGGAAGAATGTTGCAAATTATATGTGGCAGGATATAAATATCAACAGGTGGAAACACATCAGAGTACAGGGTTTAGAAGCAGAGTCTGAAGAGCTTTATAACATTTTAACTCAGCAAATTATTCCCTCTGGAGAGGATGAAGATCATATTGTTTGGGCTAATACTGAAAGTGGTGACTTCATAGTTAATTCTACCTATAATTTGCTTCTCAATGTGGAAGGTCAATAATTTCAACCGAGTTTGGTTTTGATTAAAGGCTTAATTCCTAAAATATCCTTTTTTTCATGGCTGGTGATTCAAGGAAAAATCCTCACTATGGACAATATGTTATCCAAAGGTATAATTATTTCTAACCATTGCTACATGTGCAAGGCAAGGTGGGAGACAACCCAACACTTGTTTCTGGAGTGTCCGGTAGCAGATTCCATCCTGGATGAACTTTTCCAAGCCTTTAGGATCTTGTGGGTTAATCCTGCTCTTATATTCGAAGTGTTCCATCAATGGCCTCAACCCTTTGTTAGCCTAAAAATTAAGTACCTATGGAAAATTTGTTGACATCATTTTATCTAGAAAATTTTGCTAGAAAGGAACCATAAAGCCTTTAAGGATACCATTCACAACCCAAAAACCATCCTCGACAGGATTATTGTCTTTGCGAAATAAAACCTTAACACCTTAGTGGATGAGAACCACTCAATTCATCCCCAAGAAAAATAATTAGCTCAGGCCTTAAGTATTGAGGACAAACCTTCCATTCCTTTGCCCAATCCCAAAAATGGGATTTCTTGGGAGCCACCCCCCAGGGTTGGTTTAAACTAAATTTTGATGGTGCAGCCAAGGAGAACCCAGGAAGATCTAGAGCTGGAGGAATAATTAGGAATCATCAAGGAAATCTGGTCAAGGCCTTCGCTGAACCATTGGGGATCAGAATTAATAAAAAAGTAGAAGTTAGATCCCTTTGGAGAGGGTTGCAAGTATCCCAAGAAACTCAAGGTAACTTGATTATTGAAGGTGATTCTATGAACATCATCAACCTGTTAACCAATGGCAAAAAACCTCCATGGCTAATCGATGGAGTCATCCATGAAGTGAGGATATTTTTTGTGGAAAGATAGAATAAGAGGGCTCGTCACGTGTACCATGATGCCAACAGGTCAGTTGACAAAGTAGCCAACATAGGTGTTGATGTTGGTAGTTTGGTGACATGGACACAAGGTGTGCCACGTGAAGTGGAAAACATTATTAGTTATGAAAAGAAACCTACCCATTAAGGAGAAATATGAATGGGTGTTATTTCCCCATGGAGATGGCAATAACTATGGGGTTTCCATCTAAATCATACCAAATTGGAAATGAAGGTAACAGGGTGTAAGCCTTGGAAGATTCCAACAAAGAATAGGAAATGGGCAAGCAATAGGTTTCACAAGTGCAAAGTTCCAAACTTCAATTTCCTGTCAATGTAAGTAATGTTTACAGTTATGTTTAGGTATGGGTGTGCCTTGTTAGTAGGGTGTTGTAGGGGATTCAACACAAGTTCTAGTAAGAAATTTTCAAGGATGACTAGGATCTACAATCTCAGTAGAAGGCTGGATATTGTAATAGGTTTTGGGTTAACCTGCAAAACCCGGTAATTAATGAAGACTTTTATTTACCAAAAAAAAAATTGGAGGACATACATACTTCCAACTATTTATTCATGACTACTCTTGTAAAATATGGTTTTATTTCCTATCATTAAAATCATAGGGTCTTACATATTTAAACAATTCAAACTTGTTGAGATAGAATCTAGACACTCTATTTGTGTTCTCTAGTTATATCAAGGTGGATATTATACCTGCACTATTTTTTCTAAATTCCTTACACAACATAAGATTAAGTGTCAACTAACTATGACTTATACTCCATAATAGAATAGATTTGTTGAGAGAAGAAACCACACTACTATAGAAATGGTTTGTTGTATGCTCAAAGGAGCTAATATTGAGCAAAAATGTTGGGTAGAAGTAATCAATACTTTAGTATATATTCAAAATAAAACTCCAACAATGACCCTTCAAGGAAATACACCAAAATAATATTGGTCTGGGAGAAAACAATCTATAGCACACTTAAGAGCATTTGGTTGTAAATCCTACATACATATTCCAAAAAATAAAAGAACAAAATTATATGCCAAAACTTTACCTTGTATATTCTGAGGGTATGGTTAGTCATCCAAATTATATCAAGTAATTGATCCAATTACCAAGAAAATACATATAAGAAAATATGTTATCTTTGATGAAGGATGTAGGCAAAATATTGACAACTCAATGGAATCTAAAGATACTCCATTGCCTAGTGTAAATAATGAAGAAATTTCTAACAATGAATCAAAATATATAAATGAACTAGTGGAAGAACCAAATACGTCAGTACCTTCTCCATATCAATAAAAGAAACTACCAAAATGGGCTACCAATTCTCTCAAATATGCAAGACTTGATACAACTCTAGATATAATTACCACTAAACCATGTAGTCATAGTCAAACACAAAAAAAAAAAAAATTGGTCTAATTAATCTAGTAATAAAAAATATTGAACGCTAATTTATAACAGATGCACTAAATTCACCTAAATGAAAGAAAGCAATGGAAGTCAAATATTCAGCTCTAATGAATAATGAAACCTAGGATCTAATAAATTTACCTGAAGCTAAGAAACCTATTAGATGCTATTGGGTCTATAAAATCAAATATAAATAAAGTGAATTAATTTAAAAATGTAAAGCTCTTCTTGTTGCAAAAGGTTTTACACAAAGAGAATAAATTGACTATGATGAGAAACGGGATGACGGTGGGCGGGAAGGCTTTTGCGGGAGAGCACGGGAGCACCAGCAAGTCGAACCATGGGTATATCAGGGTGGAAGGAGAGAAACCAGAGTCCAAGGGCACTGAGGAAGATGGTGTCAGCCATGGAAAGGATCCACCAGACAAAGCGGGAGGTGGACATCAGAAGTTGTATGCTCAGGCAACGGCTTCAAAAACCCTAAGCGGCTATAGAAGCCCTAAGTCATTTTCTCAGGTAGGGGTTTTAGAAACCCTAAGCGATATCTTCATCGAGGAGTTGTTTTCGGTAGGGGACGAGTTGGAAATCCCGACGAAAATTCTCTCAAGCTTCATGGAATTCAAAAAATTTACCCTCATTGCAAAGTTCATTGGTGGTCATCCAAATATGGATACCATTCGTAAATGGGCATCAGGAAAATGGAGAACCTCTGGTCACATGGAGTTGGCAGCCTTAACCCGGGGTTTTTTCATGATTAGACTGAACAACGAGAGGACTTCTGCAAAATCTTGTCTGGAGGTCCTTGGTTCCTGGGCCGTAGGAGTCTCTTTCTAAGGAAGTTGGGTATGGACTTCAACCCTGATACCCAGAACATCAACATTGCTCCAATATGGGTCAGGCTCCCAAGTCTCCCCTTTTTCTGTTGGCATGAAAATGTAATTAGAGGTATTGCTCGCTCCATGGCGAGTTGGTCACCATTGACCCTCCCACCAGATCTCGGACAAGATTTTTCCAAGCCTATTTCTATGTTTTGGCGGACTTGGCAGTGGACCTCCCCTCCTCCATCACTCTTCGATCCGGAGGTTCCATTCTCCATAAGCAATTCATTGCATATGAGAACAGACCAGCTTTCTGCCCCCAGTGCAGTTCTCAAGGGCACCTCCAGCACAATTGTCCTCTTCAAAAATTGGGGAAAAAGAAACAGGAATCCTGTAACCCCTTGGAACACGGTGATGGTCAGACGAAGCCCCCTGCTATGAAAGACCATAAGTCTCCAGGGCCACCCAGGGACCTTCTCGAATCCTCCCACCTAGTAGAGGGAATCTCCCTCCAACTGGACTCTCAACTATGTGTTGCTAGCACCCTTCTAGGACCTCAGGAGGAGAAGGAACAGTCCCCCCCAACCCATACTTCAGTACCAGAACCCTTTCGAGTCCCAAAATGTGCTGGAAGATTACCTACTGGGAAAGAGGGGTGACCCCCCCAAATCACCACTCAGTCAGAGCCTCCCAGGCTCCAGGACCTGGGCCCTTTCGATTTTAGCTAGTCCCAAACCTTGCTAGAAGATTACCTCTTGGGAAGGAGGGGCATCAATCAGATCGGACATATTAGCCCTTGAATCACTAGGAGCCAAAAGAAAAATGTGGATTATGGAAGTGTGAGGAAGCAGGGCTGACCTCCCAACAAATACAGAAGAGACAAAGAGACGACGGTAGACATCGTGAATGGCTCCCAATTTCTGCTATTTTCAGATGACTCTGACACTCATATGGGTGATACACATGTACCTAAACCTCCCTTCCAACATGGTAAGGGAGGCAAGAAGATCTTCAGACTATCTAGACGATTTTGAAGTAGACCCAGGAGAGTCAGAACTCAAAGGATCTAGAGGATCCGGAGTAGCTGTGATATGACTAAACTCTGAGGATCAGGAGGATCCGGATTATCTGTTTCCTTGTCTGGTGTTTAGCTGGTTTGTTTTTACTCTCTAAGTTTCATTTTCTTCGGCTGTTACTTTTCATTATCCTGTTTAAATTTTGGTTTGTTACCTGGTTAATCAGGCATAAATGCCTTTTTGTAGCCTCCGAGCAATTAGTTTAGGGTTTACAATTTTTGTAATAGGCTTATACATTCAGCCAGGAGGCATGATACATCATTTAGCAAGGCTGTTTTTGTACATAAGGTTTTGGGATCCTCTATAAAAACCCACTGTTAAAATAATTACCAAAAAAATAAATTGACTATGATGAAACATTTGTGACAACAAATAAAATGACTATAATTCATACAAATTATGCACTAGCAACACAATATAGTTGGAAAATTTATCAAATGGATGTTAAGAATGTTTTTCTCAATGAATACCTTGAAGAAGTATACACGATCCTACTAGAAGGTTTTGACATATTTGGTCAAACACAAAAAGTGTTCAAATTAACGAAGTCATTATATGGATTGAAACAAGCTCCATGAGCATGGTTTATAAAAATAAATAATCAAATTTAGCAACATGTTTTTAGGAGAAGTCGCTTAGGCCTAAATCTCTATACCTACAAGATGGGTTCTAAAAGAGTAATTCTTGTGGTATATGTGGATGATCTGGTTATCACAAGTAGTTCATATGATTAAATAAGCAAGGTAAAAATGATCTAAATGAATCCTTTGATATGATTTTTCTTGGACTCCTACACTATTATTTTGGTTTAGAAGTATGAAAAAATGAACATCATGTTATAATTATACAAACCAAATATGCAAAAGATATTATTACAAAAATATAAAATGACATATCATAAATATAAAGCAACACCCATGGATCAAGGATTACAACTATCAAATATGATAAATCACCATCTGTATCAACTACCTTATATCATAAACTAATTGGAAATTTGATTTATCTTACAAATACAATATCAACTATGGTTTTTGTTTTCAATTATCTCTCTAGGTTCATGTAAATACCTAAGGAAACTCATTGGAAAGTTTCCAAATGAGTCCTATAAAATATATTCATGGAAAAATGGAATATGGAATAGAATATAAAAAAAAAATATTTGGACTCTTGGTTTATAAATGTACTATGTTTGTGTTTTTACCCTCCCACTTTGTATTTGTCCTTTCTTCAACCGTTACATGATATTCAAATGTTTGATCATATTGATCATATTTGATCACTTCTAGATGTGATGATTGATCAATACTAATCCTACTATGATATTAATTGTATTTAATTCATTGTGTTCACTTTACATTTCTTTCATCCGTTTCCTTTCTATATTTTTTTGTATTTATTTATATTAATTTAGTTTAGCTAGATTAGTGTGGATTTAGCCTAAATCCAAAGGTGGAAAGAATTTTCCCTTGCCTTCTAATTGTTGAAATATGACCTCATAGATACATATCATTTCACAAGTTCAAAAAAAAATTTAAATATATAATTATAATAATCTATCAACTTTTTTACACTTAATGATTTTGAAATTAAATAATAATTGAAATATTAACCACAATATCATGAAAATGATATCTTATCCTAGATATATTTCTATAGAAGATATGTATAAAAGTATTTAATCAAGTACTCATATCATCAGGTTTCTATTTTAACTCATTCATTATACATTATAAATATTAGAGAGAGACAATATTTTTTAATATGCAATCCTATCATAAGTGATATTATTAACAATTTTATGAAAAATGTTTTGGAGGCAGTAAAACTATAAAATAAATTAATTACTAGAATGAGTAATTTTTTATTTTTACATATTCAATACCAAAATGCATCTCTATCCATGTTGACACATCACTAGAGGGTAAAACACAAAAGAAAAAAATCATGTGTAAATAATTTTTATTAATATACACTTTGTAACTCATGGAAAGTGATCCATCACATTTCCATGTAGGCTACTTTCAAAATTCAATACAATGGAGTTCTAATCCACCAAATTATCTATGAAAAGAGTTATACTATGATTGTAAATGACATGAGTGATGGATTCAATGTTATAACCTCACATCTATTCTCAAATATTTCTTAATTTATACTCTTTTTAAGTAATAAAATTATTTTATAGTTCTTTTCATAAAGTAAGATAATTATTTTATAGTTCTTTTCATATATTTTTGTGTTTGATTTGTTGTATTTTTTTAATTGATTAACACTATTTTTTATTTTCCTTAACTTAAAACCCTAAGTTTCAAATCAATGATATCAAATAGTTTATCTCTTGAGTGTATGTCCATAAATATAAAATTTCACTATTGAAAATCTTAGGTTTAAGATGTGATATCCCTTTTTTTTATCTCTATTGTTAGTATAAATGTTCTCAAATAGAAAAAAATAAATAAACAATATTTAGATAGTTTATCCTTTCAAGGAAATAACAAATGGATCCCTTGTGAAGTAAAGGAATGAGATGGTAGATCATATTGTTCAAATTCTTTAACAAATCCATACTAAAAACTCTACATACTCTTTCTCCACACAACCTCTCCCTACTCTATAACTATTCAATTATCTCACACCTTTTAAAGTATAGGTGATTTTTGATGTTTTTATTTTTGAAAATTTAATTATGATGCAATAGAAAATTGGCCAAATCAATTGTCTTCATACTTTTCTATAGATAAATTCACTAACAATGATAAAATAACTTTTATGCTCTTTAAGAATTTATGGAAATCATATTGTAAAAGGATATAGGAGGATAATAAATATGAAGAAATAGTTTTTGCATGGTATGCATTTATGGAGGTTGTAGAGGATGAATTTTATCTCATTAGAGCCTATAACAATTGATACATATAATGACAATAATTGTGTCTAGATAAAGACTAGTTTTTTCAAGATTATAATTATGCTTTTCATATTATGAAAACCAAAATAGGTATCCAAGATATCAAAAGATTTTGAATCCTACCATAATATGTTATAATGATACATTTGAGAGGACATGGACCTATTTGAATTCAATACCTTAGAGAGGCATATACATTTATTATTAATTTGGAGCAAAAACAAAAAATAAGTTAAAAAACTATAAATGAGGAAGAAAATAACAAGAATTATACCAAGTGTTAGATAAAACAAGGCAATAGTGATAATCCAAAGAGATTCAGATCTAAAACTAGAATTGTAAGCAAAAGAAAGAGTCCCAAAAGATCAAAACTAGAAATGGTATAATTATCTTAAGAGAAACTAGAATTTTAGAGAAGATTATTGAGAAATGTAGTCATTGTTTGTTGATATGCAACCCTCTACATCCACTACACCACTTCCTACACATCCACATCCTAAGGATAAAGGGAAGAAAATTGGGTAAGTTGAACCAAATGTGACCATTGTAACTTCCTATGTTGTACCAAATGAATCACAAGGGAAACTTATTTTTCATTAACAAATGTGGACCAAAGATAATGCAATGCATTTCATCATTGATAGTGGGAGTTAAATGAATTTGATTTCTACTCAAATTGTAAATAATTTGAGTCTATCCATCAAACCACACCAATAACCATAGTTGAAATTAGAAAGAGATATTCTTATCACTCATTAATATAACCTATCTTAAAATATCAAATCCTTCAAAGGTAGAAATTTATGTCATGGTGTACCCTTGGAACCTTATGATGTAATATTACACCAATCATTCATATGTAAGAGATAGGGTGTGAAAGAGTTAAGAACTCAAAGTGTCATCATAATTATTAGAGACCTATTATGCTTCCAATTAATGCTAAAAAACACAAGAAGACAATATCCAAAAAAATATAATGCATTCACTTATTGATCAAGCCAAAAATCATAAGGATGAATGTTGTTACTACCATATCAATTATAGGATCTACATAGTTAAAACAAATAGACTAAATTTACAAGGGGACCATGGTTAAATGGTTAAGACATATGGGTGACATAGCTCACACCAAGCTTCAAATATTGATGGTTCTAAATAGGATATATAACTTGATGTGACTAAGTTGATGTAAAAGGGAAATGGGAATTCTTTCGAAATCCTACTTAAAAATAAATGGAGTAAATTATAGCAAAATATTATGGCTTATTCAAGTTAGCAACCAGTGTACCACTTTATTGTGAGATAAAGCATTCCACTAATTTAGTTCCTTGTTCTCCTATTCCTAACACACCTTTATATCATATAAAAAATTGAATATAAAAAAATCAAGAGGTATATCTAAAAATTGATCTATAAAGGGTACATTAGAACAAGTGCTTCACCATGTGGTAATCTAATTGTCATAGCTCCAAAGAAACATGGAACATGGATACTTTATATTGACTACAAAAGTTTGAACAAAGTCATTATAAATAAATGATATCCATTCTATAAATAGATGAATTGTTGGACCAAATCTATGGTGTTGAGTTCTTTTACAAAATTTATCTCAAATCTAGATATCATCATATATCTATAGAGCTTATTGATGTATAGAATATCTTTTTTTAAATCCAAGTAGGGATTTTGAGTGGTTGGTTATGAATTTTAGCTTGACCAATGGACTTTCCACCTTCATAAATATCATAGATGACATAATATGTCCCTACACCAACTCATTTATTATAACCTACTTAGATGATATTTGCATCTATAGTAACACATGAAAGGATCATTTGTAGTATGTTAGACAAGCACTTAAGACTCTTTGAAGAAAAATTTGTATGTCAATTTGTAAAAGTATTTATTTGACATGATAAATATTTGGTACATTAGGTAAATTATTTGTAAAGAAGTCCATTTTTATCCTAAAAATATTTAGATAATTAGAGATTGATCTAACCCAAATATTATGATAAAGCTTCACAATGTTTTGAATCTTGTCAATATCTATTGAATATTTATCTTAGGGTTCTCATGCATTTCATGTATACTATATTATGTGATCAAAGGAGATGTAAAACCTAATTCACATTGGAAAAATACAAAATAAAGAGCACTTAATAAGCTAAAACACTAATTCTTCTTATCTCCTATACTTTCCCTACCTAACCTTTTGAGATAATGACTAATGTATTAGAGTAAATATCAGAAGTTATTCTCAATAACATGGGAATCTATTTGCCTATAATAATGACACATTAAATAAAGTAGTTCAAAAAATATCCCAAATATGACAAATAGATAATTTTCCATTATCTAAGCATGTAAATACAAGAAGCATTACATCTTAGACAAGGAAATAATCATCCATATAGATCATAGTCCTATTGAATTTGTTTAGAAACAAAGTAAGCTAAGGAATGGAATTTATAATAGTTTCATATGATCATCAAGCATTAGAAATGGGATTCTAAGAAATGGGATTCTAATTTGATAATAGACTATATAATCTAACTAGTAATTTTAACACTCACCATCATTCTTGAATCATGTGGGTATGAGACTTCTAATTGATCCATTTTAAATATTATTCTAATTTTGTAGATACATGTTGAGATCTTCATATGGGTAAAATATTATTGACTTTATCTACAAAATTTTCTTCTCTATCATATGAGACATATGTGTACCATCTAGTGAGCACTCAAAAACGATCTAGGAAGCACACTTCCATAAAGTAGCATGTCACTTTGGGATGGAGAAAATATTGTCATCTATCCAAAAGTAAATCTATTAGCACAAGATGATAAATTATGTAGAGAGGTACACCAAGTCATACAAGAAGCAAGGATTGTATACTCCATTGACAATTCCATCCAAGCTTTGGGAATATATATGCATGAATTTTCTCTTAGGTTTATTGACATTTAAGCATGATAATTATGTTTTTGTAATATTTTATTACTTTTCAAAAATCACCATCATGACTCATTATAAGCAATCCAGTTTATCTAAGGAGACTACTAAAATTTATTTTAGTAATGTCTGGATCAACTTTGGTTTACCAAATTTCATTGTCTCTATCATGTAGAATATATTTCTAAGTACTTTTTGGGTCCATATCATTAAGTAAAATATAGACTAATGTCACCATTTTCATATTATTCCATTTCTCAAATTGATGGTCCAGTCAAAGTTGTGAATTGATTAAAGATAATTCTTATTATAATGTACAAGCATCCATGCACATGGAATGAGATTTTTCCCAATATTCAACATGGGTAAAATTAAAATTTATAGAAGTATATCAAACACAACCCATTCCATGTCTATTTTATGTACTAACCATTAGAAGCTACTAATGTAGGTCTCTTATAGCCCATGGAGTGGGGTCATATCATAGATATAAAGAAGATAAAAACACAACATATATTATGGATCAAATTCAAGATATCTAATAGTAGGTGCATCAACTCTTATACAAGACAAAGACAAAATATAAACAACACCATGACTAACATTGATCTCCACATCAATCCAAAGTTACATATAAAATATGGTTTCTTATTCAAAATAAAAAAACTTGTAGATCCCAATAGGAAGATTAGACCTCTTCACTATATGCCACACACCATCACCAAGAAGATCAAATAGAATGCTTTTGAGTTGAATATTGCATCTTAACTTGGGTTGTATCTTATCTTCATTATTGAACTTATTGAATCTTATATCCACCTATTGAATACATTTGTAGTGGAAGAATAGTTGAATATTGAAGAACACAATTTAAATAATTTAACACTAGTATAGGAGGATCAAATTGTTGATACATAAAATAACACCCCAATAAGGTAGTCCATTTAGATATAAAAAGTGGTCAAGGTAGGAAAACTTGGTTATCAAGGAGAATGGCTCACAAAGAATCAAATAAAGAAATATATTTTGCACCTACTCTCAAAAGTTGATGTAATGGGGATCAATAAATTTTAAAGAAAAAAAATGCTCTAGGCATGTGATATTTCTTATCCATATTTCAAGGGGTATAACTTTGTGCATGAAATTTGATATGACACATTAAGCAATGGGTATAACTTTATGCATGAAATTCGATATGACCCATTCAAAAGGTGTTGAAAATATTAGAGAGAGAAAAATAATTTTCATTAGGAACCTTATTATAGACAACGATGCCAACAACTATATAAAAAGGATTTAAAGGTCCTAAAATCTAAAATAAATTAATTCAAAACAATAATTTTCTATTCATAAATATTCATAAATAAAATGCATCTTTAGCCATGTGGACTCATCAACAACGGATTAAAAGCAAAGGGATAAGTTATATGTATATATTATTTATTTAATATGCACTTTGTAACTCAGGAAGGTGAACCACTATATTTTTGAATGGGTGACCTTCTATATTCAATAAGTGGAATTCTAACCCACCAATTTTTTTGTAAGAATTGAAGCACCCTAACTTTAAATAGCATGAGTAATGGATGTAATGTTACAACCTCATATCGCTTCTCACAAGAATTTTTTGTTGTACACTATTTTCTAAGTAGTAAAATTATTCTCTTTTTTTTATCACATATTGATATGTTTTGGTTTGTTATACTCTATTATTGCTTAAATTGTCTTATTTATTGATTTTTATTAACTCAAGACCCCAAGTTTCAATTTGATTCTATCCTTGATTTTTTTTTTAAATAATATCAACCTATATTAAAATACATAATTTAATATATTTTTATATTTTTATTTTAAAAACAAAAATTATGTTCATATCCTTAACTAAATTTAGAATATTTTGTTAATTTACTTCTTCATCTGATTCTCAATAAAAGTAAGTGACATTAATTCATTGATAAATTTAAGATACAGTTTTAAATAAACTATTGGTATAAAATAGGCTAAAACTATGTAGCATTAATTCATTGATGAATTTAAGATACAATTTTAAATAAAATTTTGATATAAAATAGGCTAAAACTATGTCATATTACCATGCTTATACCTAATTATAAGAACAAATTATGTTATCCAAAGGTTATAAGTTGTTATAGGTTGAAAGAATATAAGAATTAAGGATAACTATTTTTTCAACATTTTTGTGTATTATAATTTAGAGGTAATTTTTTTACATTATAGAACTTTATTTGCATGATTTTGAGGGACTAATTTATTCATAGGCTCGTCATTTGGCTCATTTAAAGTTTGTTCTTTATAAATTTTCAAAGGTGTTTCATTATTGTTATTCATTATTGTTTATACTCTATTTTTTTCATATTTAAATTTTAATTTATTGAGAAACTTTTCAATTTTTTAATTTTAAAACTCGTCATTATGTGATTTATCTCCTCTTTGACATATAAGGGATATATGCTTTACTTTTTGGGATATACATTTGATGAGTATCTCATATGTGGAGGAAAATTTCCAAGGTTTTAGACTCATATTATCCTCAAATTATCTTCTAGGTTGCACAATATGGTCTCCAATATATTTTTATCTAGTCTAATAGATTAGGGGTTTGACCCCCTCCCCTTCCTATTTTATTATACTATACATATATTCATTTCTAGAATGGGATGTTATAAAGGATTTTATTCATATTCTAACTCAATGATATGGTGTGTTGTACTAGTTTGGTCATGTGTACTTGATAGGTTTGAGTTTAGGCGGTGTTTAGTTTGAATATCAATATCCCCTTGTGTTTCCATTATAGGATTAGAACACATTGTAGGATTATATGAATGTAGAGATGTGAATAATGTTTGATGAGAGGGGATCCTTATTTAAGGAGAATTACCTCCTTCATCCTCTCTAATATTAGCAAATTTTGGTTTAATGTGGTACTTTTATATTTTCTTTAGAGATGTCATGGGTTTGACTTATGTTTCCATTATTTTTAGATGGTTCAAGTTTGTGATTTCATGAATCCTCTCACTTAAAGGGATAGGGTTGCTTTCTATTACCTAATGTATTAGTATGGAAACTTAAGGGATAGGGTTGTTTTCTATTACCTAATGCATTAGTATGGAAACTTAACTAGCTTAGCTAGCCTTGGGTACTACCACCCAAAGAGAGTAGGTTCAAACCTATATTTATAAAAGGATTATTAACAACTAACTTACATGTTATGGATAGATATTTCCACCTAATATAAGATAGGTATGGATAAAATTTGTTAGTCCTTAGGTATAATAAATATTATTCATGTTGGCCAATATTTTTTATTCCCATCATATTTTCATCATGTTTTCCTTGTTTTATTTGCTTTCTTTCTCAAAAATCTAAAATAAAGATATAAGACATGATTAAAGGATGTGTTTTCACATGTCATCCAAAGTGCATATCTTGAATTTCAATAGTGAAATTATAGCCATGGTAATGATTGATTTTTTAGGTTTTTGTTTATGATTTTATAACCACAACAAGGGTGTAATCTAATCATTAGCCTCAAAAGAAAAAATTATCTATTTCATCCATTAAATATCCTTTTAATTTTACCATTTCATCACTACTACATTGGAACTTCATACTTTTTCTATAAAAAGATAATCCTATCTTTCATTATCTTTTACCTTTACTTCCATTGTAGAATGCAACCTTTTTTTCTTGATTTATCTCTCTTGTTCTTGTGGGGTATGACCAAATCCACTGACCACTATTTTAGGGAGGACAAGACACCACTGGCATTCATAGTTTTATATCATAATTGTTGCTTAAGGAAGTTTTTAAGGCATCTTAAATCCCCTAAATTGATCCTAGGTTTGGGCCTCATTATCATCATAATATTGTAAGATAGAATAGGATAGAGTGTCTTCATGCTTGATATTGAAATTTTATCAATGTTTTAGTCCTTGATGCCCTAGGGTGTCAAGTATTTTCTTTTTTTTATTAGTATTAAATTTGTTAATGCTTTGTTGATGATATTAACATAATAAGCTTCATTTTTCATTATATTTTACTTTAAGGTATTATTATATTAGTTACTGGTATTATTATATTAAAAAAAACATATTTCCTTATCTTATCTTGTTGTTGCTTTATTATATTATTTAGAGTGTTTATAATATATTATATTAATTTGAGTAATGGCATGAGTTATGCCAATTTTATCCATAATATTTTGATGAACCTAATGTAAATGTCTTTTTAGGCATTCACCTTCCATAATTTCAGGCCCTAGGATTTAGTAGGTTGGTTTTCATTAGTGGTGATTTATTTATTAATTTTTGTCATAGATTATTATATCATTTCTATGAATTTCCTCTTTCTATTAAGTCTTCTTTCAGGTATTCTTTCAAAAATTAAGTTTTTTGGTAGTTTTCTATCTTAGTAGCTTGCTTGAGGCTAGATACTTTGTCAAAACCCTTGTTGTTTTGAGTAGTTTTCTACCTAATATTATGGATCTATTGCTTTATCTATGTGTTATAATAACTACCATCTCTAAAAATAATCAAATCCAAGGATCTAAGGAGGATATACGTTATTTTATACCTTTAGACAATTGTATTACGTATGCTCATCCCTCTTTTCTTTCGTGAAAAATATATACTTATCAAATAATTGATAAATAAGGAAAGGAACGTTGATAATGGTGATAATTATAGGGAACCAACCAAATATTATGATGAGCCTTATAAACCTAGCATAGACTTCCAAGGTCCCTGTCATTTGTTTTTGGAGAAGAACACAATAATTTACCATAATTAATCACTTAATCTTATTATCTTTGTAAATGCTATATGAATACAAATAATGAACGTAAGAAAATATTCTCATTAGTCACAACCTTTTTCTAACCCATAAAAAATTAGTTGAGAATATAACTATTTCTAAGAAAATAATTACTCATCAATTGTGTATCCATAAGAAAGACAATAATAGATCAATCGAATCTAATAGAAGAGAAACAACCAAATAGATATACAATAACATGGAAAACATGAATATTAACCTTACATATATTATGAGTGCTAATAAAACCAACATAGTCAAAGTTGTTATTCCTCCATTAATCATAAACCCTAATTCCATTCCTCCACATACTCCTTTAACTAACATGTAATTATACCTATGTCTATAGATCTTACTTTGAGAAACTACCCCACATACTTCTTTAAATAACATGTAACTATACCTATGTCTATAGATCTTACTTTGAGGAACTACCAGAGTCATTCTCTAGCCCTTGACATGGAAGCCATTGATTTATCTAGGTATATCCCTCAATTAATTTTTATGGTACAAATAAATCCTAAATATTTATTAATAAATTCATTATATACTACAGGGACTTGTTACATAATGAAAAAAATAATTAAAATTTTAGAAGAAAATTCTCTTGGCTAGTTTACATCTTTGCCAATACACTATGTTGACTCTCTAGATACTTTTGTTAAGAAAATACAATAATATTTTGATGATGATATGGATATAATAGAATAAATGGATGTGTTTTTTAATACTAAACAAGGACAAAATGAATCAATAACTAAATTCCATAAGAGGTGAGGAAGGCTCAAATGTAATGTTGATATGATACTAACTAAAGAGGCAACCACTAGAATATTTTTAAAAAAGTTAAGAAAACAAGACTAAGGTTCAAGAACATATCCCTTATGGGTAACCCTCAGAAAAATTCATGTAATTTATTAAAGTCCTTAAATATTGGAAGAAAAATTATGGTAAAAAACCCTTGAAACCCCAAAAATAGTAATAAGAATGTTGTTGGATATTGTAACAACCCAAGTCTTGCCCACCTAGTTATCCAATCCAATCCTTCCTACTAAAGTCCCAACATGCATATTTTGAGTGTTTTCAAATAAAATAAGAGGATAGTTTGATGATCACCCAATGTTTTATTAGTACAAAACATGAAGTATTTCCACGTTTGGATACATTGATCACTGTAGAAAATCGCCCAAGTGGTCGAGACTGGTTAGGTCCTATAGAAAGGTGTCTATTAGTATACCTATCCTCTCATTCTGAGATCCCAAGTACATGGTTGGGATTTTTCCTCTAGGGCCCATAACACCTAGAGGGTGATCACATAATTCCCCATCCTTTAATACAATGGACTTAAGTTCCTTGGCCTAATTTATATCTTAGCTTTAATATAACATGCAAGGGTGTAGTGTAAATATACCTTGTGCCTAGTTGAAGATCCACCTTCCTTGGATTCAACTAGGGTCCACCAATACCCTAGATCAGGACAAGATATCACTCATCATTGCATGATTGACAACAAAATACCCCATACCATTTTGTCACTAATTAAACTCTCAATCATTCAATAGGCAAGATACCCCTCACCGTACTACTCATTAAATGGCCTAAAAATGACGTTCCATACCGCCCCTCATTACCTTCTCGTCTTGACCCTTCCCATTAGGAATGTGATTGCCTCCGAATCACAATGATTATCCTACCCATAATAACTAGTATTGGATGCTTAAATTTTTACCATCCTTCTCAATGGTTGTTATGATACTAATTAAATTTTAGCAAGAAGAGACATATTTCTTTCAAAAATATATTCTACTTTTAGTATTTGATGTTAGGATATTCTACCTCTAGTATTTAATGTTTTATTCAAATTGAGGTAATTCCTTAAGAAAAGATCCTCCTCAAAATATAAAACTATTCTCTACATATATTATAAAAATCAAAACTATTCTCTACAAAAATTTAAAAAATTAAAACCTTGTTTCAATCTAAAATACCATGCAAAGTAATATAATTAACAATAATTTAATAAAAAATTAAACAATTTTTTTTTGGTAAATAAAAGTCTTCATTAATTACCGGGTTTTGCAGGTTAACCCAAAACCTATTACAATATCCAGCCTTCTGTTGAGATTGTAGATCCTAGTCATCCTTGAAACTTTCTTACCAAAACTTGTGTTGAATCCCCTACAACTCTTTACTAACAAGGCGCACCCATACCTAAACATTACTTACATTGACAAGAAATTGAAGTTTGGAAATTTGCACTTGTGAAACCTGTTGCTTGCCCATTTCCTATTCTCTATCGGAATCCTCCAATGCTTACACCCTGTTACCTTCATTTCCAATTTGGTATGATTTAGAGGGAAACCCCATAGTTATTACCAGCTCCATGGGGAAAGAACACCCATTCATCTTTCTCCTTAACGGGTAGGTTTATTTTCATGACTAATAATGTTTTCCACTTCACGTGGCACACCTTGTGTCCATGTCACCAAACTACCAACATCAACACCTATGTTGGCTAATTTGTCAGCTGACCTGTTGGCCTCATGGTACATGTGACGAGCCCTCTTGTTCTATATTTCCACAAAAAGGATCCTCACTTCATGGATGACTCCCTCAATTCTCCATGGAGGTTTTTTACCATTGGTTAATAGGTTGATGATGTTCATTGAATCACCTTCAATCATCAAGTTACCTTGAGTTTCTTGGGCTACTTTCAACCCTCTCCTAAGGGCTCTAGCTTCTGCTTTGTTATTAGTTTTGATTCGCAATGGTTCAGTGAAGGCCTTGACCAGATTTCCTTGATGATCCCTGATTATTCCTCTAGCTCTAGCTCTTCTTGGGTTCTCCTTGGCTGCACCATAAAAATTTAGTTTAAACCAACCCTGGGGGGTGGCTCCCAAGAAATCCCATTTCTGGGATTGGGCAAAGGAATGGAAGGTTTGTCCTCAATACCTAAGACCCGAGCTAATTGTTTTTCTTGGGGAGGAATTGAGTGGTTCTCATCCACTAAGGTGCTAAGGTTTTCTTTCACAAAGACAATAATCCTGTTGAGGATGGTTTTGGGTTGTGAATGGTATCCTTAAAGGCTCTATGGTTCCTTTCTAGACAAATCTGCTAGAGAAAATTATGCCAATAGATTTTCCATAGGTACTTAAGTTTTAGGCTAACAAAGGGTTGATGCCATTGATGGAACACTTCGGATATAAGAGCAGGCTTAACCCACGAGATCCTAAAGGCTTGGAAAAGTTCATCCAGGATGGACTCCACTACCGAACACTCCAGAAACAAGTGTTGGGTAGTCTCACATCCTGCCCTACACATGTAGCAATGGTTAGCAATAACCATACCTTTGGATAACATATTGTCCATAGTGAGGATTTTTCCTTGAATCACCAACCATGAAAAAAATGATATTTTAGGAATTAAGCCTTTGATCCAAACAAAACTCGGTTGAAATTGTTGACCTTACACATTGAGAAGCAAATTATAGGCATAATTAACTATGAAGTCACCACTTTCAGTCTCATCCCAAACAATGTGATCTTCATCCTCTCTAGAGGGAATAATTTGCTGAGTTAAAATGTTATAAAGCTCTTCAAACTCCACTTCAAAATCCTGTACTCTGATGTGTTTCCACCTGTTGATAATTATATCCTACCACATATAATTTGAAACATTCTTCCCAATATGTTACTCCATATGCTCTTGAATCCTAGCCAAATGAGTATTCTGGGATAACTCCTCAGCTCTCACCCACCGATCCTTCCAAAAGTCTATTGTTTGCCCATTTCCTAGAATCCATCTAAGACCTTTCTTGACAAGATCTCTGCTCGTAAGGATTACCTTCCAAAAATTAGACCCCCTACTTGCTAAGTTGTCATTAAGGAAGTTCACACCTTGGAGGTATTTCCTCCTAACTAAGGCAGTCCATTCATTATCTACCTTAGTCAATAACTACCATGCTTGTTTGGCTAACATAGTTGTATTGAGATGAGCAACTCTCCTCAATCCTAACCCCCCATCAGCTTTAGGTTTACAAACCTTGTTCCAACCTACTAAATGGATCCTTTTCTTATCCTCAGCTTCCGACCAGAGAAATTTTTTTTGAAGCTGCTCAATTTTGTGATACACCTTGCTGGGAGCTCTGAACACTGATAGGAAGTAAATGGGTATACTTTGAAGTGAAGCCATAATTAAAACTACTTTGCCTTCTTGAGATAACAAATGTCCTTTCCAACCTGCTAGCTTTTTTTGGATCCTCTCTAGAACTATGTTCCCACATTGATCCATCAGGTTTCCCCGTAAATAGAGGAAGACCTAAATAGGAGGTGGGAAGGGATGCAATCTGACATTCTATGATCCTTGCTATGTTGTTTTGCCTAGGAATGGGGGTATTGATGAAATAAAGTTTACTCTTATCAAAATTCACTTTCTGTCCAACCGCTTCTTCATACGTTATGAGAATATTTTTAATCCTTCTTGCCTCAATCCCAGAAGCCATTTCACTTAAAAATAACAATTTTATATATCACACTAAAAAATACTTAACTTTAATAAAATACATACTTAATGATTGAAAATCCATTTCACTTTAATCTAATAATTCTTTATAATAAGTATTTAATACCATAATAATAATAATAATAATAATAATAATAATAATAATAATAATAATAATAATAATAATAATGCTTTATTATTAGTAACACATTTCTAGAAAGTATAAGAGATCAAATACACCTACTTTAATAAAGACAAGAAGGTTGACTTATAAAATTAAATTCTATGTGTAATACTTTTTCTCATGCACGTCAATAATGATGTTATTTGTGACGTTATTTTGACTTATTATGCAATCAATAACTACTTTATATATACATGAAATAATTCAAGTAATTAATTTAACCAAAGCAATATGTAAAATTCCCAAAATATACTTTTATGCACATAAAAATAAAAACTATAACTTGCAAAACTTAATTATTGAGTGTTTATATAATTAATATCTTAGTTAAGGATTAAAAAAATAAACCATATAACCATTTTAAATAGTTTCATTATAAGGCATCCTTCTATACCAAGTGTTTATATAATTAATCCTAGTTAAGAACTATAACTTGCAATACTTAATTATTAAGTGTTTATATAATTAATATCCTAGTTAAGGATTAAAACAATAAACCAAAGGCTTGCAAAATTTAATTATTAATTGTTTATATAATTAATATTCTAGTTAAGGATTAAAACAATAAATCAAAGGTTTATTTTTATTTTTATTTTTATTTAAAGGACATCCTTCTATACCAATACTTAATTATTAAGTGTTTATATAATTAATATCCTAGTTAAGGATTAAAACAATAAATCATATAACCATTTTAAATAAAGAGGTTTATTTTCATTAAAGGGCATCTTTCTATACCAATAAAATATAGAAATATTTTCATAAATAAATTATATCAAATAATGTATAACTATATAACTTATATATATATATATATATATATATATAGAAAACATTATTGCTATTCTTTGTAATAAATTGAATATCATTTTCTCAAAGATTCAATTATAGTGTAAGTCACTTAAAATTTCTCATTTCTAAAATAGTTCCATACTTCTAAAAATAAAGAAAAATATTATCAAGAATTCATAAAAATAATTATAAAGTTGTAACATAATAATTTTATAAGTTTTTTATGCCTTTTGCGGTGGTAAATAATTCCATTTTTGTCATTAATTTTAAATAAATTTATTTGCTATTATTTGATTTCAATTCAAAATTAAACTATCTTAATCATTCATTACCCTAAATATAAAATAAATTAACCTTCAATAAAAAATATATAAAGACAGGATGCTAACAAACCACATTACCCTCTTCTATTAAATATAAAATACATTAATCTTTGAAAAAAAATAAGGGACTAACAAACAGTTAATTTAAAACTACGCTATTTACATTTATAAACCTGATCAAATTTTCTTTATAATTTTTCTTTATAATGAAGGTGATATAGAGTTTACTTTCGGCCATATTTTTTTATTGATAGGAAAGGGTTTTGAAAGAGACCCTGAACCTTTTACAAAGCATAAAAGTGAAACTGGGTAAATCAACAAGATTAATCTAAGAAGAAATAAAAAATAGAGCAACTAAAACAACATCTCAAACCAAACAGAGAGAGGAAAGAAACCCAAATAAACCTAAGTGTAACTAGTTCCAAGAATAGTAAAAATACTGAAAGGAAATTTAGTGTAAACAAATGTCATCATCCTAATTGGTAGACCTGAGGTTCTAAGGGAAATCAACATGCCAAACCTGAAGGGTCTCTTCCTCAACGCCTCTATTCTATTAGCAAGTGAGTCAACAACTTTATTTCTTTCTCTTAACACATGTTGGATAATGATATTAGAGTACCTACTAACAAGCCTCCTGCATTCGTATATGATATTGGAAAGGCTCCATGAAGGGGATTGATAAGCTTTGATATAGTCGATGATCAATAAGAAATATCCTTCAACGATTAAGTTGTTGGATCCAAAGCCTTCTAGGACAAGTAGGCCTTGATAAAGAGCTTTCACCTTAGCCAAGTTGTTGGTTTGAACTCTGATATTCTTCACATAGGCTGCAATGATTTTTCCTTTGTCGAACCTAATTATGCCTCCACTCCCAGCCCTTCTAGGATTTCCTTTAGCCGTTCCACAGAAGTTGAGTTTTATCCACCCTGTAGGAGGAGGGGTCCAAGTAATGCTTGATATGTCAACAATAGGTCGAGGAGTTCCTACAACATAATTTGTTAGATTGAAACTTGTAAACATACGAGATTCAAGACCAAGTTTGGGGACCCCATTCAATGAGACAAGGCAAAAAATTTTAGAGGAAAATGTGGTGATGTGAAGGAAGGACGTATTGAGAGTATTTGGCAACTCCTTTGAAAATGTTGTTGTTACATTCCAGCCAAATCTTCCAAAGGAAGTGGTTAAGGCATGTGGACCACATGAATTTTAACTAGAAATTAAAGAAAGGGTTAGGTAATTGCTCAAAAAAAGGACGATGGAAGATGGTTGAACTCATACAATGTTGAACAAATCAAACAAGGAATTCAAAATGAAAAGATAAAAAGGGCAATGTAGGAAAATATATACAGTTTATTCTCAATTGGACTTGCAAAGAGGGCAACAATTGGGGTTGAAAAGACCTCTGATGATTAAATTATCCATATTTAAAATTTGATTTTGAGAAGCAAACCAAGAAAAGAAGCTAATTTTTGGAATTAATTTTTCAACCCAGACATACTTAGCAGGGGTCTAGCTAGGTGAGGGGGTATCTTGAATATAGTAAGCAGATTTAACTGTGAACTTACCATCCTCACTAAGCTTCCATATGAGGCTTCCTGTTGACTAGGAGTTCGTAATAACAAAGAATCATAGCAAATTTTGAAGGATTCTAACAACAGATGTGGAATTGAAATCTAGATCATTGGTGGGAATGGATTTCCAAAAATGTGAGTTAGGAGACTAAGAAATAAAGTTAATCACTCTGCTTCTGAAGGTTTGGTCCATGAAGGGCTTACGAATTGCTAGATTTGGCTCAGATATGAGGGGGTGATCCTTAAACCAAACATCTTCCTAGAACTTGACAAAATACCACAGTCAAGTTTCCATTTCATTCCCTTCCTAATGATGTCCCTGCATTGAATGATAGAATTCCAAAAGCACAAACCTTGAGGAAGAGGTTGGTTAGCAATGAAAGAGGTTTGTTGGAGGTATTTATTTTTTACTATATCAATCCAATTATATTGAGCCTCAATGATAATTTTTAGGCTTGCTTTACCATGAGTGCTAGATTCATTTTGTGGATTTCCCTAAAGCCTAACCCTCCTTGGTCATTTTTATTACAAATTATCCCAAGCAACTAAAGGGAATCTATTTCGATTTTCATATCCAGCCCAAAGGAACCTCATTTGAATTTATTCAATCTTACGGTAAACAAAAATAGGAACTTTTAATATTGACATGAAAAAAATTAGAATACTTTGGAGGCACGCTTGCATAATAGTAGCCTTAGCTGCTTGGCTTAACATTGTTTTTTTTCACCCTACCAGCTTCTTATTGATTCGTTCAATGAAATTGCTCCATAAGAATTCTAAAGGATTACCTTGAAAAAGAGGGAGCCCAAGGTAAGTAGAAGGAAACTAAGAAATAGTACAATCCAGAATCCTAGTAATCTTAAGATGTTTGCGAATGGGAGTATTTAGAAAATATATTATGCTCTTCACAAAGTTAATTTTCTACCCAACAACTTCTTCAAAAAATTTAGAATAGATTTGATTATTTTTACTTCAGTAACTGAGGATAGAGTTGCTAGGATAGTATCATACACAAATTGTTGATGAGTAATGGGCCTGGAAATAGATGAGGGTTTGATACCAAAAAAAAAAAAGACCCAAAGAGAAAGTCTTTTTAAGGGATCTTCCAAGTGATTCAGACATGATGATGAAGAGGAAGGGTGACCAAGGGTCACCCTACCTAAGTCCTCTAAAACTTTTAAAGTATACCACTATTAAACCATTAACAATGACTGAGAACCAAGCAGATGTTAAGCATTCCTTGATTAAAGCGACCCATTCCTCATGAAAACCAATTTTTTTAAAACTACAAAGAGGAAGTCCCAAGAAACCCTGTCAAAGGCTTTGTTGATATCAATTTTTAGGAAGAGGCTAGATTTCTTACTCTTGGCAACATAATGAATAAGTTTATGTATAGTAATTATACCATGTGTTATGAATCTACCTCTTACGGAGATCCATTGGCAGTGATTTATTATGTTTGGAAGGATAACCTTGAGTCTATTAGCCAAAAACTTGGATATGATCTTGTAAATGATATTACAAAGGCTTATCGATCTAAATTCAGATATGGATTTACTTACTTGGGACTTAGGGATAAGAGCCAAGAATGTTGAATTAACATCTCTAGGAATGGATTTTGATTTTTGAAAGTCTTGGATAATATTGGTTACAGTGTTCTCAACAATATCCCAAAAGTGCTGGAAAAACCTAGGAGGGAATCGGTCAGGTCCGGGAGCCTTATTAGGGTTCATAAAGAACAAGGTATCTTTAATTTATTCTTTTGTGAAATTCTCAAGAAGATCAAAATTTTATTCTTGGAAAATAAGGTAAAGAATAAATTTGAAGAAGAGCATTACAGGCATGGAGGGAGGATGGTGCGTTGGGTTCCAAAATATTCTCAAAATGAGAAACATCTTCAGACCTAATTTCATGAATGTCACTAATGCTTGAACCATCACTCTTGAGGAGTTCCATGTTTTGTGTCTAAGAGTTAACACATGAAAAAATTTAGTGTTGGAGTCCCCTTCTTTTAACCACAATGCTCTAGATTTTTGCCTCTAGAATATTTCTTCCTTAGATAGTAGATTGTGGAATTCAGAAAGAAGGTTTCCTTCATACTACTTGAGACCTGGGTCTAGATTCCCATTATGAATACTAGATTTAATATTCATCGATTGTTCAGATATTCATTGTTTGTTTTGGAAAATATTCCCACAAACTTCTTTATTCCATTGCTTTAACTTAATCTTTATAAAGTAAATTTTCTTGGTTAATTGGGTTAAAGGAGACCCTAAGAAACTTTCTTTCCACCAATTAGAGATGCAGGTTCAAAGGTCATGGTGTTGAAGCCATATTGACTCAAATCTGAAAGGTTTTTTGAACTGGAGAGCTAGCTACAAACCTTCAAAAATTAGAGGGTTGTGATATGATCCTATTCTAGGGAGAGAGGCCAGAGTAACATCACCGATAAATTAAATAGATTATTTAGACAATAAAAATCTATCAAATCCTAGCTGGATGAGTTGAGTTTCATTTCTCCGATTGCTCCAAGTATACTTCAAACCCTTTAAGTGAACATCCATTAATTTGTTCAAATCAACAAAATTTGCAAATTCTTCAAAACATCTATAAGTGACTAGAGCTCCCCATGTTTGTTATAAGGATAGAGAGGGTTGTTGAAATAACCAACAAGCATCCAAGGTTCATTTTGAAATTTTCTCCTCATTTGATTTAGTGTGGTCCAAAGGGCATGATGGCCAGTAATACTGTTAGGAGGATAAAAATTTGAGAGAATCCACTGGTGTTTGGAGTCTTTATTGAAGAATAGAATGTTGATGATTATTTTTGAAATGGATATAAGTCTGCCTCTTTCCAAAATAAATCAACTTTATTTATCATACAACCAGAGCTGTGTGAGTCTAGAAAAATGTTTGGCAAGACTGAACTGGTTATTTTCTAAAAAAAGGAGTCGCATGGATGCCACAACACCCCTAAGGAATGAGTAAATATCTATGGCTTAATATCCTCAAAGATGTGGGTAATAAGTCAAAAGCAATACTATGATATATCATTTTGACTTTGCCCTAGACTATGCATATCATATGCCCATAAATATTTATATTTATTTTATAAAAAACTAGTGTAACAGGGTTTGTGCACCCTGTTGGCCGGGTGCGCAAACCCGCACCTGCACCTGCACCGGGTGCACGAGTTCAGGAACAAGTACGATTGAGCCGAACCCAATTCAAATCCTAACTGACATGGTTCATCTTGGGCCAAACCCTGTCAATCAAGGTTCTTCTAAGCCGAACCCTGTCAATCAGGATTCTTCCAAGCTGAACCCTGTGGTCAATCAGGGTTCAACCAGTCGAACCTAGCCCAGTTTGGGTATTAACATAAGAAAAAAATTATTTTTTTTTAGGTGGGCCCAACCATACCCAACCCATACGGGCTAAACAAATTTATATATATATATATATATATATTTTTTTTATAAATTATAATTTAAAGTTTAGTGAGTATATGCTAAACACTTTTTTTTTATTAAAAAATTATCTCAGCAAGAGGCCTGTAAACTTTAAGCAAGCATCATGTGACGTGGTGAGATCCAAAGTAAATAGATTGGATTCTTATTCTAAATAAGGACTATTGATAATTTTAAACAAAGTAGAGACATGCAAGCCTAATCCAAGACCCAGTAGCTGGAATCACTTTTCTATTGTGAATGACAAAAGTTGGGTGTCAATGATCACATGCTCCTATAGGATTAGAAGCACTAATTTTGATGCTTATACATAAAACAACATACATAGAAAATATTGTAGAAAGCAAATTTAAAGTCCTTAGTTGGAGTTTTCAAAACTTATAATCTTGTTTCATCCCTATAAAGCATACAAATAGAACATAATTATACTTGCTCCTAGAGTGCCTAGAATATGATGTTGAGGAACATGATGAATGAGAGTCAAATATCATATATTTGATGTTATCTTTGTACATGTCCACTACTATATAGCATATACTTATAGTATATTGTTATCTCTTAACTCTTTATGACTTGACATCCTATCATTTTTTTACATGAATATCATATATCAATATGCTTTTATGATGCCATATTTAAATATTTTGTAATGTGTATGAATAATTTATTTTATTTCGCAGTGTGTATAATTTATCAATTATTTAATTATTTCACAATGTGTATAATTTATCAATTATTTAATTATTTCGCATAATTTATTCTATTTTTAATTATATATATATATATATATATATATATAACTAAATTTTTGCCGCACCTGCACCCCGCACCTCGCACCTGGTAACCTTGTAAAAATGACAACAAATTTATAAATTTTAGATATACATTTACATCCTTTTGTAAAAGTAATATTTTTCAGAGTAAGGCTTCTCGAGGATCAAAATAAATTGAACTTAATTTTAAAAAGTCCTAGGAGATATCATAAATAATTATAAAGTTAAACCTCATACCTACAACATTTGGCTCCTATGGTATCAAATAGATTTTATATTTAAAATTGAATTTAATTTTAAAAAGGCCGAGGAGATATCATAAATAATTATAAAGTTAAACCTCATACCTACAACATTTGGCTCCTATGGTATCAAATAAATTTTATATTTAAAATTAACAGTTTAAAGCAATAACACCTTTACGTGTCTTCTTATTTTGCAGGTTATATACCTGCGTCCAAGTGGCTCATTACCTTGGAGCTTTATCGTTACTTCTCTAAATAAGGGTCTCTCTATTGAATGGTAAAATGGTAACTCAATTCGATTAACTAGGTTTTATGTTAACGCATCCCAAAAAGCCAATACAGACTCCTCGCATTTTTTGGTTAACGTATTTGATTTAATAAATGGTTATTAATATTATTTATTTCTTATTTTTATTTTTTTATTTATTGATCCATAGAAGTATTATAATACAACTTCATTTCATACTCACAAAATATGCAGATTAGTATTGATTCGATAGTAGATAAAAACACAACAAATATTTATTCGCACCCAGGAAGTAATATGTTATTCTTATTATGCTATCGAACATAAACATAAAAGGACTTTTATTGGTTTAGAAACAATAATTATGCAATCCTATTACTCCTTCATAAAGAATGAATAGCTACAAGATGTCTTTAACACTGTTACCCAGATGTTCAAGTCAAATTAATATCACATTACTAGGGTGTCTAAACATTATCATATTACACGAAAACAGTTCCAAATATAACCCAAACACGTCGTATTTTCCTTCTGAAAAGATTTAAGCTATTTCAGACAAATTTTAATGCCTCAACTGTATTTTTGGATTATTGAAATTGCACTTTTAGAATATAAACAAAAAGACATCTCACTTAAATTAGACAACACTAAGGGTTCATATTCCACAATTGATTAAATAAAACAACACTAAAATAAAACAACACTAAACCTGTAACATTGTATATCATTGTCTCAATTAAACACAAGCAAAATTAATCAAATGTTGTGGGCAATATGAGGCTCACAACATAGCATCATTAGGATTCCAAAGTCTGGATAAGCGTTCACCAAGAATAAAGTAACACAAGGGTAATTCCAGTAATTTCGGTAACATAATATCTCAAGCCAAATAATAGTAAATTAATAAAATCACCTGGGCCTACTACTTTATATATTCAAACATAGTCAGAATTATTATGAAGATGGTGTGGTTGTGTTTTTGCACCCCCACCCATTTTTCAAAAGATAGATACTTTTCTTTACGGAGTTCACCAATTTTTAAAGGTATTAGCGAAAGATGTCAGAGTAGCAGCAGTGGTCATAGGGCGGACCAAACAGACGGGAAAATGATAGAACAAAGCAGGGTGAGCAATAAGAGGTAACGAAAACCTACCCCTAACTTTGGGCAAAACTTTCTAATGGCCTTCCTAACTTGTTGGGTGGACATTTTGAGGGGCTAAAATGGGTGAATAAATCATAGAAGCTCGCATTTGAGGAACAAGGAAGACCCCCACCCAGTCTTGGTAGGAAGTTAGGTATACAAGATGAGCGAAACATATGAGAAACACCCACTTTTTACCTTCGAGACTTTCATGGGTGGAAATAAGGACAAACAAAGCACCTGCTTAGCATGCAAAGCTCCCACCATCACCCAATATTAAAATAGAATACTTGTCCACTGGTCTAGTAGTTTAGGTTCCTGACAACGCAAGTGGATGTGATGGATTTATGGTGCATTCCCCCAAGGCATCTCGAATCCTGTCACCCGTTGCCTAATATAAGGATCACCAATGAAGAAAAAGGATGAGGTAGCCAAGAGCTGATCAGTTGGGTAGAAGCATCAGAAAATCTAAAGGTCCAGATTCAATCAAGTACATCTATCTCCTAGAATATTGATGCTATCCAGTGAGGTAGTGTACCAGCATGGTGCTTATCTGTTGCAAGGATTGTGCTCCCGCATTTCACCATTAATGTCCAATTTTGTAAATATACCTATAAATAGTGGAATTTTGGTCATTCCAAAGGGTGGATCTTTAGCCTTTACAATTCTTATGTAAGGTTTCCCCTCTATAAATACAAATTCTGCATTATTCAGTCTCTAACTATATTTTCTTGTTATTGGATTGAATGAATGAATATCCTACTTCTTAGCTGCTTAAGTCATCCTGGTTATTCTGCTATCTAGATTCCTTGGGGTGTGCCTGAGTGACTAAGGGGGAGTGTGTCCATTATATGGGTTGGAGGTTTTCTTCTGTTAACACCGCTCGAGCAGGAGTGCTTTGATTCTGCATCTTAGATCTCATGCACCTGCTCGTCGGTGTTGGATTTTACCTTCTACCCACCACTAATAAGAGAGTTAGGACAAGGGCACTATTGGGTGATTGAGTGTAGGGTTTTGTATTTTGGATGGGGTATTGCACCTGCATAGGTCTTGATGCGACTATACCCATCCTTGTGAGTTCGACTACGACCTTTTATTTATTTTTGTTTTTTTTTTTCCCTTTCCTTTTGTGGTGTAGATTAGTTGGAACCACCCCTTACATGAACTGACCTTCTCCATATATCTTCTACCCTATACTCCCAATGTGGTGGTTATTCTATGCTTGGCATTGATCCATCCCCTCCACCCGACGTACGATGTTGGATTGGCAACCAATAGTTTTTGGTGACTCTGCTGAGGATGATTGAGTCCTTTATTTTAGGAAATCAGAGTTTGGTGACTCTCTAATTTACCTAGATCATCTCAAAGTCACCTAGAAACTTTGACTAAGTGGCATATCTAGACTATGAGATCAATCACCCACTCAATCTAAAAATACAAACATCTCAAGGGACTCAAGGTATGGTGAGCAGCCTTGACCTCACAAGCAGAGATAGTATGTTCACCTAGTGACTCTGACTTTGAAAATGCAACTAAGACCTCTGAAGACTGGTGCCTTAATGGTTTATCTATCATTCCCAAAATGGAACAACCCTGGTCCACTGAACCTCCACTGCTTGCATGAGATTCCCACGGGTGCCCTAAAGGCCCTAACCAAATATGATGGCACATTGGGAATGGCTCACGAGCATGTTGAATATGTTGTCATATTGACATCTCTACATGACATTAATCATGATGATGTAATGATCAAACTTTTGGTCATTTCTATGGAGGAGAGGGCACTTTTGTGGTACAAAACCCTTGGGTGATATCTACACATGGGAAGACTTGGTGGGAGCCCTCATCAATACATTGGATGACTCCATGGATCCCTTCCAACTTTTGATGCACCTATCATTCATCAGGAGGACACCTCTCGAGTATATAATAAAATTCAACATTCGATTTGAGAGGAGCTAGAGGAGTATTCCTCTTGAGTACCAACCATCACCCACCTAGGCTCACCTGTACTATGTTCGATATTTAAGATCAAACATAGGCCTCCTCCTGCTTCAATATGGGAAAAGTAGATTCCCCTAAATTTACTAGGAGGCCATATGGATAGAGCAACTCTTGCTTCAAGTAGGAATACCATCTTCAAGAGACTCTGCCCTACCATCTCCATTTCCATCCTTCACTGATCCTCATCCTACTACACAATATCCACCATGAACTCCATCTCAAGTTGTGCAAGAGTCAAGGCTACAAACTGGTGGAACACAAAGGGCAGACATCATCCTGAGCCTATATGGGAGAATTGTAAGCACCAATCCTAAAAGTGACAACTTCAATGCTTGTACATTTTTCCAATAGGTGGAGGATCTCAAGTAGGGTGGGAACACCACATACAGAGAGGGGTAATTTTTGCACCCTTTTTGTGTCCTGGAGTGCAATGAGCAAGTACCAAGTTATATTCATGATGACTTGACTAATCAAAACCCAGTTCTTGATAAGGTCTTGATAGCTATAAGCTCAATCAACAAATCCTGTAAGAACAAACATAAGGAGGCAATGGAGCCATGTGAAGTAGGGATTTCATAACGGGTGAATCCCTAGGTCTAGCAACATCGAAGCCTGTTTCTAGATAAGCTAGTATGAAAGGAAGGCTCCCATATGGTAAAATTCATTGCTATCATGATCATTGATTGCACAAGTACTGGTGTGCATGGTGATCTACCAAGTTGTGGGTTCTTCATGGCTTGGAAATATTGGTAATGTTAGTCGGACTACAAAAGGTGCCTCAAGTACAATGCAATATGATCCGATCATTGCATATTCACTAGATGAGTTCTAGAATAAATCAATGGTTGTGATGTGCCACTCACACCATGAGTTTGTATACATAGCCCAACTAATAAATAAAAGTGCTACAGGTGCATATCGAAGTGATATCATCTGAATTCTTGGTGACTAGATGAAGATCATCAGAATCCTCCATCTTGGAATTCACTCATTTTTCCTACATAATTGTTGTGACCCTATGCCCAATGGACCTATGGCTTATGATTCAAGTATCTCCATGGATAATCTTGTATAGGATATCTCTTACTTTTAGGAAGAAGCACCCACTCCTCGAACAACAAAAAATTAACTCTATAAGATACTGAAGGGTAGAAGCAACATGAAACATGAATAAGAAAATGAGGCTACAACTAAATATTCTGAGGAGAGTGGAAATAAACAAGCAATATTATTACAAGATCATGTCAAAAAGAGGTGTTGCACCAGATCTAGCAAATATTTGGTATTCGATCTATTCTTGAATGTGCCATGATCCTTAACAAGGTATGTTAGAAGGAATGCAGTCTGTGGGGGTGTCCCATGGATCACTTTCCCTTTTTTTTCTATTTTTTCAATGCATCCTTTGCTTCCTTATCTTTCCTTAGTTCCTTTCCACTGCTAGCCATCAAGGTTAGTAGCATCTATCTCCTTGCTTCTATTGCTTCATGTGTTTCCCTCCCTCCCCTCTTCCCCTCTTGTTCTCTTTTCCTAGTTTTGTTTATTGTTTTCGCTTGCTATCTCTCCTCTTTTATTCTCTTTCACCCTTGTTACCCTTATTTTCCATTCACCTTTGGATATCTTCCTCCATTGTCTTGCAACTTCCCTCATCTAATGTTTTTTGTACCTCCTCGGTACTCTTTCCTCCTCTTGTTTTGTGAATTTTAGAATGTAGTATTTTGGGTCCTCCTTTCCCGCAAGGGGAAAGTCCTTGTGAGTCACCAAGAGTGTGGGTGTGTTTTTGCACCCCTACCCCTTTTGCAAAAGATGATATTTTCTTCAGGAATTTCACCAATTTTTGAAGGTATTAGCGAAAGATGTTGAAATAGCAGTAGCAGTCATAGAATGGACCAAACTGATGGGTGAATGGTAGAATGAAGTAAGGCAAGCAACAAGAGCGGGTGAAAATCTACCCCTTACTTTGGGAAAAACTTTCTAATGGCCCATCTAACTTGTTGGACAAACATTTTGAAGGGCTAAAATGAGTGGATAAATCATATAATCCTACCTTTGAGGAATAAGGAAGACCCCCACCCTATTTTGGTGGGAAGTTAGGCATACAAGATGAGCGAAACACATGAGAAACACCCACTTTTTTCCTTTGAGAATTTCACGGATGGAAATAAGGAAAAACAAGTACTCACCCAGCATGCAAAGCTCCCACCATCACCCAATATTCAAATAGAATACTTATCCACCAGTCCAGCAGTTCAAGTTCTTGACAACGCAAGTGGATGTGACAGATTTTCAATTTGTTCCTCCAAAGGTGTCTTGAATTATGTCACCCATTACCTAATATGAGGATCACCAATCAAGGAAAAGGATGAAGTAGCTAAGAGCTGATCATTTGGTTAAAAGCATCAAAAGATCTAAAGGTCCATATTCAACCAAGTACATCTACCTCAATCGATGCTATCCAGTGAGACAGTGTACCAGTACGGTGCTTGTCTACTGCAAGGATTGTGCTTTCACCTTTCACCATTAATGTCCAATTGTGTAAATATACCTATACATAGTGGAATTTTGGCCATTCCAAAGTGCGGATCTTTAGCCTTTATAATTCTTATGTAAGGTTTCCCCTCTATAGATACAAATATTGCATTATTCGATATCTAACTATTTTTTCTTGTTATTGGATTGAATGAATGAATATCCTACTTCTTAGTTGCTTAAGTCATCCTAGTTATTCTACTATCTATATTCCTTGGGGTGTGCCTAAGTGACTAAGGGGGAGTGTGTACATTATATGGGTTGGAGTTTTTCTTCTGTTAACACCATATGAGAGTTAGTGTTTTGATTCTACATCCTGGATCTCATGCACCCACTCATCGGTGTTGGAGTTTACCTTTTGCCCACCACTTATAAGAGAGCTAATACAAGGACACTATTGGGTGATTGAGTGCAGGGTTCTATGTTTTGAATGGGGTATTTCACTTGCATAGGTCTTGATGCAGCTATACCCATCCTTGTGAGTTCGACTATGACCTTTTATTTATTTTTATTTCTATTTTTCCCTTTCCTTTTGTGGTGTAGAGTAGCTGGAACCACCCCTTATAGGAACCAACCTTCTTCAGAGATCTTTCACCCCATCATCTCGATGTAGCGGTCGTTCTATGCTTGGAACTGATTCATTCGCCTTGCCTTTGTGCGATGTCGGATTAGCAATAAACATATGGTATAGAGGTAAATTGTTTGAAACAAATATGTTTACTCAAATTCTATACATGCTATAACATATATCATTGGGATAAAGAAGGTGAGTAAAATAACATAACAAGATGCCTTGAATAACTGCCTTCTGGCATAGATTTTAGGAAAAATAAAATATTTCTTTCTAGTTTAAATGCTTGACTTCGAAGCTTATGGAAAATTATTGCACAAGAGAGCATATACTACAAAGATAAGGGATTTCCAATATTTCCATAGTACGAGCATGAGTGATGCCCGCTATGGGTTCTATCAAAAGGATAACAATACCACGCCAATCCAACTCTTAACCAAAGCTATTAATGATCCGTAGGAAGGCCCCCCCTCACTTCACTTTACCTAGGATAAATACTCAAGTAGGTTATAGGGTCAGAGTGGCTCACAAATAAAATACAGATGCAACTCTATATGCTCATTTAGTTCTAATGTATTCAGTCAAGATAACAAGCAATCATTTTTGCACCTCAGACATCATAGTGAACAATTAATGTTCAACAAATAAGATCTCACACATATTCTTTTTAATCAATCATTATTGAAATAAATAAAACATTCACTTTTATTAATAGTATAACTCACATTCATCCACCACAGTTTTCCATTAAATCTATCATTCAATCATGCTTCTAAAGTTTATTTCAATGATGAACACAAACAACATATTCTTCTATACTTTCACTCAATCTTGAAAATTTTAGAGAAGCATAATGCTGTAATTAGATTTACACACACAGTTTCATTTAGCTATAAGCATTCCAAATCTTTTAGATTTCAAAGAAACATTGACCTTCAATGTTAAAAACACCCTCAAGTTACTTTTCCCATAGTCGGAGCACTTCAACCATAGCAGGTCTCAACCGCTTACACATAAAAAATGTCTCTTTTCTCTGGGTGTTCATTTATTTATAGAAAATATGGAGAAAATTTGTTTGAACAGGTGGATCCTTCCATGTAAGTTCTATTATCTACTTCTGCCATGTGGGTATCATGCCCCAAGTCATAGAGCCAACTTCATATCTAATGAGATCTATAAAACTTTTTTTTATATATAGTCACTTTTAATTTTATTACTTCAGTATATATTTTATGGTATTTATTTTATTTATTCATATTTAATTTCCATATTTATATTTATATTTTATTTTGTTTTATTTTAGTTCATTTACGAGATGTAGACAAACAACAATAAGGTACACATGCATTTTCAATCAAAAATATAAATACATGGATGCAGCTAAATGGATGCAATTTTTTTGTGAGCTTCCATGTACTCACAAGTTGTGGTGTTTTTTCACACCTTCATAATATACCTCCTTACCTCTCATGATCTACATTGTCCTGGCCACCTCAATAAGGGGTTCCTAATCTAAATTTTCTACCCGTCTAGCAATGAACACCTACTCCTATAATCACAAATTTATCAACAATACCTTATTCTATGAAAAATAGTTATAATTTAAGAAGTTGCTTTAGTAGGATTTTTACAGGGATAGGTTTTGTATGGTATCTATTTAGGATACCTCTCATAAGATAGATATTTTTGGAACCCCTATAAATATGCTAACTAAGGCTAATCATGGCCAAAAACCTAAGAATATTATACCACAATGGACACATAAATATGTTCTCAAGAATTTTTCAAACCTCTAAGATAAAGAACTATCACTATAAAAAAATAATTGAAGCACCTAAGTGGCATGATCCCAACATTTTTTTTTTTTTGGCATGGGACTTATGTACATGAACCTAATACCTATTTGGAGTTTTAAAAGTTTTGTTATAGAAAAAATAGATTTTTAACTTCAATATTGATAAACTCAATAATGATAAGATCAACCTTTTCTATGAAAAGGTTCAGGTTCTCCAAGAAAGGTCAATTCATCCTCATAACCATAAGCTAGATATTTATAATACCCCATTTTATAATTATAACAACAAACTTCTAATCATATCTAGAAACAACCCATACCCAATCAAGATCAAGGTTTCAATTAGGGACATAATTATCATATGCATAATTATCAAAATATGGGGTTACAATATTATGCAATATAATCAAGGGTATAGACATGGAGGGGGTCAAATTTACCAAAAACAAAATCACACTCACCCCCAAACCAAAATACTAATCCTAGTAATATAAAAAATGATTCCCAAGTCAAACAAGTATTTTCCCAACCTATTCCAAATGGATAATATATATGTATCCAATAAAATGTGATCCAATATGTTAACATTTTAGAGATGCAAATAAAAACAATTAAGTATTTAGAACAATAGATTCTTGTTGTCACTAGGAGTGCACCCCAATACAAAAATAAAAAAACTTATAAGTAAAATAAAATAAACTCAAGACTAAAGAACCTATATATACAATGGTGAATCCATCCATAAGTAATAAAACTTCAAAACCTCCTTTGGTCATTTGGAAACCGACTAAAAGTGTAGAAACACCTACTAATGCTAAAAATATTCTTGATAAGGCCTCAACCAATCCTACAAACATTTATACCACTAAAAGCATTAAAAAATATGATACCAACTTCTACATTAAAGAAACATAAGGACCCTTTCTATATCAAAGAGTCATTGCTTATAGTAATCATGAGTAAAACCAAACCACAAGATATTATGAAAGCATTATGTACAATTCTTTATAAGGTGCCATACATAGATTTTCTTAGGACATCTTATTATAAGTGATAAATATTAAGATAACAACTCGATGAGATGGAGATGACTAGATAAAAAATTCCCAATGTGATACCCACTATCTCAGGTCCTTATGAAGTGTAGTATATTCAATCACACAAAAATAATCTTTATATTGATGTGTATAGTAGTCTTGATTTGGTTGTCAATTTTCCTCTTAAAAATGTGATTGTTGCTAATTATCTAGATTTTTTTTATGATTCACCATTAATTATTAATTATTTATATTTATATGGCTATTTAGAAGACTTTTCTTGATGAAGAAAGTGGTACATGTGTAATATTATTTTCTTTGATAGACCATTTAGAGATCCCTTGAGAAAATATCTTATCTAGTAGAAACCATTGTTATGCTTACAATGGCCATCCATAAGACCCTATCAATTGTGTTTGTTTGCCTATTTGTATGGGATCCAAAGACTTTAGAGTGAATTTCATGTTTTTTTATTTTAAAACTAACTAAAACATGATATTAGGTAGACCTTGGATCAATAAATTAGACTCAAAACTTCCTTTGCTTACCAAGAGGTCAAATTTTCTTAAAATGATAAATATTTTTCTAGATAAGGAGATCTAGATCCTTTGATACCTTATACTCCAAATCATGAAAGTTTTATTATCCTTTCTATGGATGAAACACAAAATGTTTTAATCTATGAACATGAACAACAATAGTCTTTTAGAAGGAAGTTGTATAAGAGGCATCCTAAAAAAAAATTATAATGACCATAGGAGAAGTAAAAATTAGAATATGATCAACCTCATATGCATGATATTACTCCTCTCCCTCAAGAAGTAGTTGACAAGTTGACATCCTTGTTGAAACCTAATTAGAGATAAGACCTTGTCTTATTTTATCAATAATTGGACAAGTTACATAAAGCTCATGAGGATGCTACAAGGATGAATTAGATAACTTATTATGCTAATAATAATAGCATAGGAGAGGAAATTAGTAGTCATATTAATAATGATCTAAATTAGGCTTCTAACATTGAAATAAAGAATGCTTCTTCTTATAGTCATTTTTTTATGTTGAGGGTGGGGCATTACCAACTAGGTTCAATGAAAATTTTTATTTTAAATTATGATGAGTATTATATAGATATTAATGTTTGTGATGTTTTTGATAGATACACCAATAATTTATTTACTTATTGTATGCTTAAAAATTATGAATATAATAGCTATAGAACAAAGGTATATTGACATATAAATGTTGATATTTCTATTATGTCATAGCAAAACCTTCAAATATTCAAAATTAAATGGGAATTATTCATTTACCTAAGCATTTAACATATGATGAGATGTATCACTTTTGAAACTATTATATATATACCCTTGGTTGTTTTGTCTCTATATTTCCAAGTCTTTGAAGATTATTTTCTTTTGGAATCCATTATCTGTTTAGAAAATGAAGGGCCTTGTTCTAAAGAACTACAATCACCACTTAAAGTGATGATCCTAATTAAGCTAATTTTCCCTAGATTTGTAAGTATGTTCCTATTAGTTTTTGCATTCACTGATAATTGTTTAGATTCAAAATTTATCATGTCAGATTCATTTGACATTTTTAGATAAAGCCATGATTGTCACTTATATAGGAATGTAAGTTGACATTGATTTTTTGGGTACAATATCTAAGTAGACTATTGTGCCTATTTTAGCTACCCATTTTACATGTTTGGATATATTCTCCTACATACATTGTTATACAAGTGGTACAACAAGTTAAATGATCCTTCATACTCTTGTTTGGATCCACATCTAATTGAAGCAAAGTTTTCTTCTTATTTTAAGGCTAGGATTGTCCTATTGCCTTGATAAATTTTATAAATAAAAAAATTCATATATTTATCCTCACATACCTACCTTACATATTTTTTAGAGACATACCCAAATACTCTCTAGGTTGTAAGGAAAGAGAAAATATTTTGAACCTATTTTTTATTATGTGATATTTATCCTTGCTCTAGCTAATGACGAGACCATCATTTATTTTTTTATATTCTAGAGAGGAATAACTAACACAATAGTATCATAAGAAATGGTTTCTTATATAACCCATTCCCAGGTGGGGTCATCATAAGTGGTATGATTGAATTTTCCAAGTTAATTTAAATTTTAATTATGATAACCTTACTCTACCTTGAATCACTTTGAAGAAAAAAATATCATGAATATTGATCCTATAGTAAATATTGGAACAAGTAGTTTCCACATAGTCAAAATTAGGGCTAACTTATCTAAATAAGAATAATCCATATTTATTTATTTACTTAAAGAGTATAAAGATGCTTGCAGATGGAAATATTCAACATGCCTAGAATGGATGAGGATATGGTCATCCACAACATTATAACTTATGATTATGTGGCTCTCTTATGATAAAAATAGAGAAGGTTCTTCCCTCTCATTCAAGATCTATAAAAATACAATCTAGAAAGTATTAGATGCCAAAATTATCAAACCTATTTATTATTCTAGATGATTTTCTATAATTGTTCCTATGAAAAAAAAATATAAGAATGTTATCTAGATTTGTTATGTTTTGAAACATAAAATTAGATTATTCTAAGGATAAATTCCCTCTACCTTTAATATATGCCATTGTAAATTCTACCCTAGGATATGAGATGCTATCCTTTATGTATGGTTATTCATGGTATAAATAAATCTATATTATCTTTAAGGATCAAAGTAAAGTTAAAGTTACCACACCCTAGGGCATATTCTACTATATTGTGTTATCATTTTGTCTAAGAATGCAAAAGAAACTTATCAATGGGCTATGACAATAATATTTCATTATTTGATTAAGTAATAGAAAATTATGTTTATGATATTTTGGATAAACCTAAAAATTTGGTTGATCATCATGCTGACATTCATGTTATGTTTTAGTGGTTACACTATAATAAAGATAAATTTAACCCAAAGAATTATGTGTTTGGTTTCACAACTAGAAATATGTTAGGCTTCATGGTATCTTATAGGGGAATAGTTATGGACCACAATATTATTAAGGCCATTGATTCTATGCCTCCTCCATGTACTATCAAATATATCAAATATTTTTTGGGGAATCTTGAATCTATTTGACAATTTATCCTTAAACTATCATTCAGATCTTAAAAATTTAATTAGTTGCTTAAGAAAGATATATTTTCAAATGGGATGAAAGTTGTGATAAGGCTTTTCTTGAATTAAAGAAACTTATTTTAAAGCTCAAAATCGTCATCCCTCATCCTAGATAAATAATTTATTCTGTATTTATATGTATGTATGTATGTATGTATGTATGTATGTATGTAGATAGCCGGTCCCACAAGATTTGAGTCCCTAGATCCCTTTCCAAAGGGGACATAAAATCATGTGGGTTGGTCTACCTTAATATGTTTTATGTATAACTTTTATGATTTAAATGAATGTTTTATGTTAAGTTTTTCAAATCACCTAAGGTTGTGTAACTTAGCCCTAATCCACTAAAATAGAAAATTAAATAATGCAAGAATACAAATATGCAACAAACAATGATCCTAAGTTATGTACTATTTTAATTTCAATGATGACAAAAAAAGTAAAGTGTAGACACCTAAAATTCATTATCTTGAGGAGACTCCCAAAAATCCTCCTTTCCAACACACACAATCCATTTTATCAACTTCAAGGCTAAATCCATGGATTTATCCAATAAAAGACAATCTTCTACAAAAATATTTATAGCAAGTGAAACAATCACAATGCGAGATAATCATGTTTTCCCCATTGTCTTGACCTGAGATGATCACGTAAAATCAAAATAAAAAAATAAAATCAAAATTGTAGGTAGGTAAACTACCTATCAACGATTGTGCGTAGGTTATAATTCCATGCCTAACTTTGCATCGATGCTAATCAACCTGTAGGAAACAATCCAACCTACCACTTGCAGCCACATACTAGTAATAAATCAAGCTACCCCAGATTGCCCCTCTTTTCCTCACCTACCTCTTGCTAAGAGTTCTATAAATTGGTGCCCTCCCCCATTTAAAAAAAAAGAGATATGAACAAATTTTCAAGAAACAAAGTGCTATAAATAATCTTCTAGGCCCTCTTGTTGTAAATAAAATACTGCCATCCATGCGTAGAGCAGTTGGTAAATGCCCTGGGTGCTGGTTGTGGCCGACCCAGGTTCCATTTCCACTGCCTCCACCCTATTGGATATGTAGGCATAGCTGGTAAATGTCCTATGTGTTGGTAGAGGCCGACAAGGCTCCATTTTCCCTATGCCCAACCTATGGATGTATTAATAATTCAACCCCCTTGTGACTAATGCCATGTGGTATACCCGGATGGGACAAATACGATTGGCCATAGAGCTAGGTTCTTGGGGATTCTAAAATACCCAACTTTTAAGGGATGGGAACTTTAAAAGTTTTAAATAAACAACCATCATTCGAGAGATGGCGGGAGCAGGAGCAGGAGCAGGATCAGGAGTAGGTACGGATGCAGGGCTAGGAACAGGCTCAAATAACGGTGCAGGTTTTTGGGCGAGATCGGGTTTAGGATTGGGGTCAGGCACGTCAGGGCCCGGTCTTGGGCCAGCAGGACCCTCAATAGGCCTAGAGGATGGCTCTATGCCTAATTTGAGTAGTGTCCAAGGTGGGGATAGCATATTGGGCCCTGGACCCCAAGCTAGCCTCGATGCGAGTGTAGGCCTAGGGAAAAATCCCCCTGATCCTGGGTAGGGCTCTATTTCAAGAGGGTACAAACCCTCCTATCAGTAGATCTTGGCAGGCACCAGGGCCCCTTCTCGGGCCCTAGGGTTATGGCTTTCCCTTGAGGGCACCCACATTTCTATTCAAGAGGTCTACGCCTCCTTGGTAGCTGGTTCCTCTACCTCCCTGGTAGGGAAATTCCTAAGAGGGCACCTAGACATGGAAACCGTCCATAGATGGGCAGCTACCAAATGGAAGGTGTTCGAGCATATTCAGCTGGTTGCCCTGACCAAGGGTTTCTTCATCATCAAGTTAAATAATAGTGAGGACACCGAAAGGATCCTGTCGGGCAGGCCCTGGTTTCTAGGGTGCAAAAGCCTCTTAGGCGTTATGGAGCTGACTTCCACCCCAGCACCCAAAGCATCAATTCCACCCCGATCTAGGTTTGTCTCCCAGACCTTCCCTTTCACCTGTGGCACAAAGACGTCCTAAGACTCATTACTCAGTCGATCAGGGACCTGGTGGCCTTCGACCTCGCTACTAAGGTAGGATCCCATATGGTGCATGCCAGATTTTGCATCAACACCACTCTCAAATCTGAACTCCCCTCTTTAGTGACCATCTTGTTTGGGTCATTCCTATGGTGCCAGCCCCTAATCTACAAAAATAAACCTACCTTTTGTCCCACCTACTGCTCTCAGGGCCACCTCCCCCACCAATGCTCAATTTCCAAAAAGGCTTATGGCCCTATCCCCAAACTCCCTTCTCGATTAGGTCGGGCCTCGTCTCGATGGCCCCCTCACGATAGCCATAGATCCCAAGCCTGGACCAGCAAGGAGGCTTCCCCTCCTACCAAAAGGACTCTCATGTGGACCCCAATTTGGAGGATGGTCTCCCCCAGGTTTCCCCTTCCACTGCTCCCTCCCCTGGGTCATCTTCTGGGGCCTCAATCCTAGGTTCTCCCTCCCTACCCACTTCAAATCCTGCCCCACAGGCCCCTGATTGCATCCCCCTCCAGGCATGCAAGTTTCCCGAGCTCCTTTCCTCGCTGGCTCCCACCTCTTTCGGGGCCCCCTTCTCCCCCCCACTCCTGCTATCCCCTCCTTGAATCCCCTTGCCCCTCCCGATGATCCCTACTAGGATTCCTCCATTGGAGTGCAGATCTGAGAGGTTAGATGAAGAGATCAGAGCTAGTTCTCCATTTGGGTCCAATGAAGTTAGCACCAAGATGACCCAAAGAAGGACTTTTGCCACAGACTTTGGCAGCAAACTCAAAAGATGGCGACCCACCCTGGGCGACCAGTGGACAAGGTTCACTGAAGATGACATAGCCAATGGCTCCCAGGAAACTCTCTCTGACATTGGCATAAGATTCTCCAAGATGGACGTCATCCGACCCAAACCCCCCACTCAGGCCAAGAAGAGGGGCAAGTGACCCCACAAGGGTGTCAAATGAAGCTCATCACCTGGAATATTAGGTGGCTAAATGGGGCCCCTAGAAAAGGATCCTCGTCTAACTTTGTAGGGATCATCGCCCGCCTTCCTCCTTCAGGAGACCAAAATAGATGACGTTGCTGCCCGACGTGTAGCCCAAGCTACCTGGCACAATTGCGAGTCCCTATCTACCTCGATGGCTAGCTCAACTGGGGTTTTTTATGCATGTGGGACCCCCAGTATTTTGAGGGAAGACTTATATCTTTGTCTCCTAGAATAATCAACATTATGGTCCATTGCGTGAAGTCAAGGCACTCATGGATTATGTCCAACGTCTATACTCCTAACAACCTCATCAAGAAAGCAACCTTATGGAAGGAGATTAGCTTGATGAGAGAAGCCTTTGCCCCCCTACCCTAGATCCTGGTCGAGGACTTCAACAACCCCCTATTCCTTTCTGATAAAAGTGGGGGCTCAGCGGTTCAGGGCAAGAGCATGGAGGACTTTGGAGCCTTTACCACCCTCAATGAGCTCATGGACGTCAATCTAAAAGGAGCTAGGTTCACTTGGTCCAATAGAAGAGCAGGAGCAAATCATATATAGGTCAGACTAGATAGATTTTTCTTCTCCAAGGAATCCCTTCCCATGTTTATCGATGCCACCCTATTGGCCCTCCCCAAAATTGGGTCTGATCATAGCCCCCTCCTCCTCGAAACTGACCATCGCCCCTCTCCAAAGAGGCCTTTCTGATTCAAGTCCATGTGGTTGCATCACCCTGACTTTCGGGCCCAGGTAGGCCATTGGTGGGCTCCCCCAGTCCCTGGAAACCCCGCTAAACAAGTTTTTCACAAGTTGAGACGCCTCAAAGAGCAACTCAAGGTTTGGAATAAGGAGGTGTTCGGTAATATCTTTGAAAACAAAGTGATTCTTAAAGATAAGCTCGAAGACCCCAAGTCCAAATTTTAAGCAGGCTCCCAAGACCCAGGGCTCAGGGAAGAGGAAAGCCTTGCTCTCAGTGAGTATCACAATATTTTGGTCAAGGAAGAAACCTTTTGGAGGAAAATTCGAGATCCCTATGGCTCCAAGATGGCGATGCAAACACTAAGTTCTTCCATGCATCGAATCTCAAGAATAGGGGTTCCAAAAGAATTACTGAGTTGGTAGGCAACGATGGTAGAATCATCAAGGAATAAGAGGACATCCAGGCTGAAGCCACCCACTTCTTCCAGGAACTCCTAGGTGAAATCCCCCCCATGTCCTCGAAAGTAGCTGAATCCCTTCTAGAACACATTCCTTCTTCTGTATCGGCCATTGCAAACGAGATGCTTGTGCAGCCCTTGTCTGATTTAGAAATCCATGCTACCACTTTTTCCATGAATGCTAAGGCGACCTCGGGCCCGGACGGATTCCCCACTGATTCTTCCAATATTTTTGGGACATCATTGAGAAAGAAGTGTGTGCAGCCATTCGAGACCTGCAGACTGCTAGCTCCATCCCCAGAGGTATCAATTCCACTTTCATAGCCCTGATCCCCAAGACCCAGGCAGCCAGATCCCTCTCAGATTTTTACCCCATCAGCTTGTGGAATGTCCTGTATAAATTCTTGACTAAATCCATGGCATCCCACCTTAAGGATATCCTTCCCCTAATTATTGCCCCTTGTTAGGGCAGCTCGGTCAAAGGCAGACTGATCACAAACGGTGTTATAATCATGCACGAGGCCATTCACTCAGCCATCCTATCCAAAAAAGCCTCATTTTTTATCAAGCTGGATATGAACAAGGCCTTTGATAGGGTTGACTGGGCTTTCCTGTCCAAGGTCCTCCTTAAGTTTGGGTTCCACCCCTCCTAGTTCAGGCTCATCAGCAACTATGTGTCCTCCTCATGGTTCTCCATCCTCATCAACGGGTCCCCTACTGAGTTCTTCCCCAGTTCTAGAGGCCTCCGCCAAGGTGACCCCCTATCACCGATCCTCTTCATCATCCTGGATGAGGCCCTGGGGTGTACCATCTCGAGCGTTGTGACTCGTGGTCTCATTTCAAGCATCAGGCCTGCATCGGGCCTACCCCCTGTGTCCCACTAGCAGTTCATGGATGACACCATCCTTGCCACCTCTGCCTCAATCCCTCAATCCAAGACCCTCAAGCGTATCTTGACCCTATACAAGGAGGCGATCGGGCAAAAAATCAACCTCCAAAAAAGCAAGATTTTCTTCATCCATACTCCCTTGGCTAGGCAAATCAGAATCGAGTGGATATTGGGCTGCACCCCTGGTTCCCTTCCCTCCTCTTACCTTGGGCTTCCCCTGTTCATAGGTGCGTCCTCCAAGGCCCTGTGGTGTGGGGTGATTGAGTGGATTCAGAGGAAGTTGGCCCCCTGGAAAGGTCACCTTCTCTCGCAGGCTGGTAGAGCCACCCTCTTGGAGGTAGTCCTACAAAGCATTCCTATATATTTCATGTCAGTCTTCAGAATCCTGACCTCCATTGCAGCTCACATCGAACAAATTCAAAAATGTTTTTTTTGGTCAGGAAGCGAAGATAAGAAGAGGATTCCCTTGGTCTCCTAGCCCATGGTCTGCCATCCCAAAGGTGAGGGAGGGATCAGGATCAAGCAGGTGGTCCTCATGAACAAGGCCCTATTTTCCAAACACTCCTAAAAGGTGAACACCAATACCCTTGATGAGTGGGTCAACATCGTGCATAGAAATATTGTCATAACCACACCTTCCTTAGTGAAGCTTAGCCCCAAGATGGATCAGCCTTTTGGAAGTCCTTGATCTTCACCAAAGACATAATCTAGAAAGGGACCATATGGATCCTCGAGGACAAAGCCAAGATCAACTTTTGGGAAGACAGATGGATTCGTGATGAGGCCCTGACTACTGACAGAGAGTTACTCGTCCTCAAACTAGGGCTTACGGATAGAGGGCCCAGAGTGTCGAACTATCTTACCCAGAACCAAGGGCAGGTTACTTGGAAACCCATCCTAGATCCCAAAAACCTGCTCCAAGCTGCCAAGCTTTAGCGCCTCCTCAAGGTGAATGTCATCCTGTCCTTCGGAGGAATCGACAGATGCGTCTATCATGGTACTCCTAGCGGAGTCTTTTTTGTCAAATCTACTTACAATCTCTAAAGAGTCCCTAATGAGGCTCACTTTCGAACCCATCAGGTGTGGGCCAATAAGTTGATCCCCAAAAATAGCCACTTCATTTGGGTGGTCATCCAAAACAAGATCCTGACGATCAAGAATCTAATCAGGAGGGGCTTTCAGATCCTGAATAGATGCTTCCTTTGATGTGCTGCCTAGGAGTCCACTAATCACCTCTTTATCAATTGTCCCTTTTTGTTTGAAGTCTTGGGCCTCATCCTTTCCCAATTCTCTATCCATTGGGTGGCCTCCAACTCCATATATGACCTCTTGTCTTAGTGGCCTAACCCCTTTGCCCATCCCTTCATCTGCTTCCTCTAGGGATCCTTCCTTCCTCATATGCTTTGGCAACTCTGGCTGGAGCGCAACAGTAGAGCCTTCTCCTTCCCGACTTGCTCCCCCCAGTGGATAGTGACCAAGGCAGTGACCTTTGCCCTTGAGAATTCCCGCTCCATCCCCTTGATTGCGGCACCCCGATGACTAGGCGAGGCCACCCTCCTATCCTCCTTTAGAATTCAGCTTCCCCCCCCACCCCCTTGCCCCCTCTCGTAGTTCTATGACCAGGTGGACTGCCCCCCCTCCCGGATGGGTCAAACTTAACTTTGATGGAGCTTCTAAAGGAAATCCCGGGCCCTCAGGTGCGGGTGGGGTCATCCACGATAGTCACGGGGCCCTGATCTTGGCGTATGCTACTCCGCTTGGCATCCAGACCAACAACTTTGCCGAAGTAGCAACTCTCCTCAACGGGTTGAATGCCCTCAAGGAGTCTGCCCCAAAAGTCATCATTGAGGGCAATTCCCAAGTTATAATCAAAGTTGCCCGTAACCCGAGAAGTTGCTCTTGGTGCATTCACAACTCCATCTGGCAAGTCCACACCATTCTCCAAGGGCTCCCTGATCACGCCCTTCGGCATGTGTACAGAGAATGCAACAGGGCAGCCAACTTCATGGTCAACCAGGCCACCGTAGTAGAAGATTTCACTACCTAGACCACGAACTTCCCTGAAGCCCTAGACCAAATAGTATCGCAAGACAATTCCAGCAATGATGAGGGCCCAGGCGCATAGCCCACCCCATGTCGGGGCCCTGAATATGTGTAGTCATGCCCCGTGCTTCCCTTACAGCTTCCAAATCCAAGGAGAGCCCCTCCCTCGAATGCTCCCCTTTCTCAAAAAGGTGCTCGCCCACCCAAAAATGCAGAGCTCTGGTACAGGGCCCAAGCGGGACCCCGACTCCTACTCAAGTCACAAAGGCCTGGCCCCAGGCAGTAGCAGGGCTTCTAACAACTCCAAGAAGGCCAAGGTGGAGGTCTCAGAGGCCACTGAAGTCAGTTCTGACTTTGATAGCAAGATGCAAAATTTGATGACCAGGGCCTTCCTTGACATTACGATTGGCTCCCAAAGCATCTTCCTCAGCGGCCAATGCCCTGGCCGAACATGTCACAGGTTGGGCAATGGCCCTGATAGGGAGAGGAGCTGCTCTGTCAGGTCGGCCCCCATCTAGGCTAGGCCCGACCACAGGGCCTCCTAGAGCGACGACGAGCAGGTTTTTGCATTTTTGGCATTTGCTGTTTCATGGTTTTTCCATGTTTTGGTGGCCACAGTCCAAAGTTTGTAGTGCTAGTCTCATAGCTAGTCTGTATTTTAGTAGGCACTAGGGCCCTGGGCCCCGGATGGTTGCCCAAGGACGTAGCCTGGTTTTTACTTGCAATTGTAGCCATTGCTTCCTATGTAACTAAGGTTTTGGGATCCTTCAACAAAAAACCCATTGTAAATATACTATTACTTACCAAAAATAAATAAAATACTGCCATATTTCCAACTAGGATTCAAAACCACATCCATTTATCCCACTTAAGCTTACTCCTCACTGTCTCGCTGATCTTTGACACTCATTTCATCATACTCCTATATGTAATCGATCTTCAAAACCTCTACATGTCACTCTAAATTCTACCTAGACTTGGTCACACACAAGCATAAAACTACGATAGTGATCATCTCATCCTGAGATGATCCACAAACCAAAACTATATTGACCTAATATGGTCATCCCAACCAACCAGGTGATAAGTTTTATCTACATTTCTAGCTTAGATTTTCTAGTTGTATTCATGCTTTAGTTGAGATCTTGGATATCTCATGCATTTAGCTATTTTTTATTTCATTTCATATTTTTATATCCGATACGGGTCCAAATTTGGTGGATCCCACATATGCTACTAATTTTTTGTTTTTTTCATGTGCAAATGACAATGCTTGAGGGCAATGAAATACTACAAATCTGATCCTACACGATGGTTGCAAGAAAACTTGCTCCCCAAACAATGTGCTAGCACAAAAATATCCAAATTGCACCCAAAGACATTCTTTTTTGAGAAAAGGGAATTGTACCCCTTTTGTAATTTGTGTATCATTTGTAAAATCCTCTTGAGAGGACTCTCTTGTAATGCAATAGTTGCATTGTAAATTCATAGATAGAATCAATTTTATAACAAATTAGTTTTTTATAATATTTATTATATGGTGCAAATTTTCATCCTTCAAATGGTGATCATGGTGGGACCTTTGAGTCTCCTTTTTTTCATCATATTATTGTTTGCTATAACTTCAAATTGATTAATTTTTGCTTGTCTTTATGATTGTAGGTTTCAAGGTTAACCATCTCTATCCTATATGGTTCCCATTCTAAAACTATCTCATCCTAAGATGGTCACTGATCAGAGGATTGAAATAGTTGCACATCTGCATTTCAACATCGATTTTTGTGTAGGCTATCATGGTTAAGATATATTTCCTTTCCTTTTTCTATTGTCTATATTTCTTGTCTTTTAGGATTCATTCATTTAAAATTTTAAAATATATTAGACTACCATCGTCTTAGTACAAGACAACCTCATATCTGCAACCATCCTAGTAAGAGATGGTCTCTACATTCCATTTTATTTTCTTAGAATGGCTACTTGTTAAAATATAGATGATCAAATAAAGAAAATAATATATATTTTTTTAATTTTGCATCATTAAGATCATTGTATACTTCTTGATTTACTTTTTGCAATAAAAATTGAATCACACACTCATGCTACATTTAAACATCAGCAAGTTGGATTTCATCACCAACTATCGATAGCAATCACATGATGTGGGCCTTCATATCCCACTATGGATGGCCCCCTAAAAGCCATAATAGACCCCCACGAGTGGTTTTTCATACTTCATCATTGAGAAGCCCCCTACTCTTGGGTATGTCCTAGAGTGGGTTAGGTTTAAATATACTTTAGCCATGAGGCTTAATAATTAGTGGAAAATAATTGTCATTCTTATCCAATCCCACATGATGGTGAAGCAAAAGCCTAGCTAGAAAAGTATCAATATTCAGATAGCATGGCCCCTTCTTGGAGGGGTATTTTATTATTCTTTAATGATACCTATCATATACCTATCATCATAGGAAGCTATCTTGATTATTTGTGTCACATTACTCGATAGGGGTTGTGTGCAAACTACCTTTTTCTATAGCATTCATTCCATCCACCCTAGTCATATTAAAAATAGTATTTCAAATACACACCAAAAAATCAAAAAAAAATCAACCAAAAACGCAAAATAAATCAAAAAATAAAATAAAAACAAAGAAAACAATTTCCACAAGCAACAACAATGTAAATGATAAAAACATATTCCTTGGTTTATTTACTTGCTTTGTTTGAGTAGTTCAAAAAGTGTATTCCATTTACTTAGCTTATGGTTATGACATGCAGTTAAGTTCAATCATGAGCAAAAACTCCTAATCTAACACCAAGAGTCATGGATAATTTCTAACCAGATCAACAAGGTAGCTTGCCTAATGCACCTTCTCAATAAGACCTTGCCCCACCTGAGTGGCAACATGTCCAACATGACTTGAATATCATCTACCATCCCACTAATCCCAACATATCAAGAATCACTATTTTGAATCTGCCCACATCCCTTGATGTCGATCATGATATCAACTATTCAAACCATATCACCCTATGTGCCCTCTATAAGGATGCTTAATTTTAGCATAACATAGCATGCATATTACATTTTTGGTTTAAGTTGAGCGCCATTGTGTTTGAGCACTTTAAGGGGTAGTTCCAAAAAGGTGGTTGGTTGGTTCAACTAACCAAACCAACCAACATGAATTTTATATATTTCAAACCATTCAATATATCAATTTCTTTGTTAGAATTCAAAATGGTACTAGAGCCATGATGATCACAAGATGTTGGGGAAGGTAGTTTCATGATTAGAAACTACTCCAACTTCTATAGGGACAAGTGATCTTGGTGAACGCAATGAAAGCAAGCCACACTCGGGCAAAGAACTAGACAGAGGACAGTTGACCAGAACCACCACATGATAGAATCAAGTCATGCTCGGGCAGAGAACCAAGTAGAGGACAGTCAACCAGAACATAGGTTGGAAGCACGTAGTTCAAGGAGACATGTGGAATAATGCAGTTCAATGAGAGATGTGGATGCACGTAGTTCGAGGAGACACATGGAAGAACATAATTCAAGGACACATGATGTAGTTCGTAGGTTGTGGTAGCGGTAAAAATGGGGGATGGTTGTCCAAAGGCAACCTAAATCCATTGTAGCTTTTTGACATTTTTAAGCATCCCATCGCCACAACATAGTGCATGTGGGATTTAATTTTTTTCCCTTCTTTGTGTAGGATGAAGATAACATAATACTTCTACTTTCCTATCTTTTTCAAGACCTCTAGCTCGAGTGGTGTGTGATGTGCTTGTTTTGCGGGACTTCACCAATTCAAATCCCATCAGTAGTTATGATGTTTTTTTTATGCTTGCCTCACACCTTGGATGCCCAGTGCTATCTGGTGACATCCCGCAATATCGTTTGATATCCAACAACATTTTTTTATACCTTTTGGCACCTGTTGATGCCCTATGCACACAATTTGATGCTCGAGAAGAACACTTTGATGCCCTTACAGAAAAATTTGATGCTTGAACAAAAAAATTGATGCCCTAGGCAATTTTTTTTTTGTTGTCAATTTTTTGCAATTTTTGCATAACCTCATTTTCGTCTCGGAGGGTCATTTTATTGACAACCAAGAGTGTATGTTGGGTCAAAGAAGAGCACATGAGTTTTTTTTCTACCACGAGTTAGCAGAAAAAATTATTTTTTTGAGTTGTTCTTTCCTCCTTCGATTTCTTCCTTTCAAAGCATTTTTTTTGGAGGGATAAGTTGTTTTTTTTGGAATTGGAAAGGTTACACATACAATTTTTTCATCCTTGTTTATTTTTCAACAAAAAGGGGGGATCTTCAGCATTTCTTTTTGTAAAATTCTAAGACAAAGGGGGGAATGAAAATTGTTGCTTTGTGGAAAATTGAAAAACTGACATTGTAATAGGTGCATTTTTGATGGAAAAGTTGTGGGAATTTATGGTTGTAGTTTGCATTTAAATTTCCTATTTTATTGAATTAAAAATCATACAATAAAGCAAAAGAAAAGACCCCAAATTTATACACTTATTTGTGCAATTTATTGCACAACAGCATTCAGTATCTACGATACCTCTGGTCCACACTTACAAGTAATGTTGTCGTGCTTGGACTACTATATCTAATGCCTAATATAGCTACAACAACAATATCTAAGCTTGTTCTCTATCAATCATCGAGGATAAATAAGGCAAACTAGTTTTGATATTCACTTAATTTATACCCTAATTGTTATTTTTGTTAGACATAAATCCTGATGAAGTGTTTTTCGAAGTGTTTAGGGAAAGTTACACCCCATGCATGAGGAAATACCTTCTATTGTAGGTGTCATAAACAAAATGATTCCCTTTCAGTATCGCCTAACTTCCACGTATCATTTTTCTCATATATACTTATAGTATCCCTCACGTAAGGGTAGGTATATATAGATAATTTCGATATAAAGGCCTAGCAGGTATAAAGAAAGGAGAACCATTTGGTATTATAAGGAACCTTCACAATGGCCTCTGTTCATAAATATCTATTAGATTCATAGTTGCTAAAAGGCTCTAACTTCACACCATAGAATAATAAGATGTGTGCTATTCTTAAAGTGGAACATTTATGGGATGTAGTGACTGGCACTACAAAACACCCTAAAATAGTAGAGAAAATCAAGAATATTTTGATAATAAGGACAAAATATATCTCATGTTTATCCTACTTGCTACTATAGATGAGATCCAGCATCATATCTATGATTCCAAAACTAGTAAGGAAGGTTGGGATGCTTTAATTACTATTTGTGAAGGTAAGAATTAGTCCACTATTCTACACCTTCAAACTCAACTCAACACACTCGGTATGAAATCTAGTGATACAGTTGATCTATTCCTATATAGAGTGACAAAATTGAAATCCAAATTGAATGCTATGGGACAACCAGTGGATGATACTCTCTTGACCTCTGTCATCTTGAGAGTATTTCCCAAGTCCTATAAGATGTTGATAACCTCTCTTAATGTATCTGGAAGACAAGTATCTTTTGTGGAATTTGTGAATTTGCTTCAAACTGAGGAGGCAAATCAGTTTCAGAAGTATGAAGTTCTAGATAGTGCCCTCTACACCAAATAAGGGGGTATGAAACAAGGTCAGTTTCAGAAAGGAGGATTTTCATTAAAGGGAAAAGGGAAATAACATCAACAAAAATAAACAATATTGTAATATTTATGATATGAATAACCATGATACCAATAGGTTTTGGTTTAATAACAAGCAACAAAATGATCATGATCATAAGATGAAGAAAAAGGGAAATACAAACGATAGAAAAAGGATAAGAAACCCAAGGGACATGTTGCTTATGCTGAATCAAATTCATCCTTAAATTCTAGAGAATCTGACTCAGACTCAGAATTTGAGTGAGCACACAAGGTGCTCATGACTCATACTTCATCTTCATAGATAGATGTTGTATGGTATATTGATTCAGGTGCTAGTAAGTATATTACTGGAGATAAATCATGGTTTGAGACATTTGAGGAGACTCCTAAGTTATGTACTATTTTAATTTCAATGATGACAAAAAAAGTAAAGTGTAGACACCTAAAATTCATTATCTCGAGGAGACTCCCAAAAATCCTCCTTTCCAACACACACAATCCATTTTACGAACTTCAGGGCTAAATCCATGGATTTATCCAATAACAGATAATCTTCTACAAAAATATTTATAGCAAGTGAAACAATCACGATGTGAGATAATCATGGTTTCCCCATTGTCTTGACCTGAGATGATCACGTAAAATCAAAATAAAAAAAATAAAATAAAAATTATAGGTAGGTAAACTGCCTATCAACGATTGTGCGTAGGTTATAATTCCATGACTAACTTTGCATCGATGCTAATCAACCTGTGGGAAACAATCAAACCTATCACTTGCAACCACCTACTAGTAATAAATCAAGCTACCCCAGATTGCCCCCCTTTTCCTCACCTACCTCTTGCTAAGAGTTCTATAAATTGGTGCCCTCCCCCATTTTTAAAAAAGAGATATGAAAAAAAATTCAAGCAACGAAGTGCTATCAATAATCTTCTAGGCCCTCTTGTTGTAAATAAAATACTTCCAGATTTCCAACTAGGATTCAAAACCACATCCATTTATCCCACTTAAAATTACTCCTCACTGTCTTGTTGATCTTTGATACTCATTTCATCACACTCCTATATGTAATCGATCTTCAAAACCTCTACATGTCACTCTAAATTCTACCTAGACTTGGTCACGCACAAGCATAAATGATGCAGGAGCATCCGGTGGCAGCAGCGCAATCTTGCATCAACAAAAAAAAAATTCTAAGTTTCGCAACTCAGGAAGGAGAGAGAAAGTGCAGGGCAAAACAAATTGTCGCGGTTTCGCGACATGTTGCAAAATCACGACCGACAGTAGGAGAGAGAAAATGCCATTGAGAGTGCTGCGATTTCGTGACATGTCACGAAATCGCGACTGTCATGAAATCATGACAAAAAAAAGAGAGTAGTCGAGAGAAGACAGTTGGGAATGTCGCGATTTCACATGTCATGAAATCATGACAAAAGAGTAGCTGAGAGAAGGCAGTTGGAAATGTCGCAATTTCATGACATGTCGTGAAATCGTGACTATCGCAAAATCACAACGAAAGAGCAACCGAGAGAAGACAGTTTGGAATGTCGCGATTTCGTGACATGTCGTGAAATCGTGACAAAAAAGAGCAGCCAAGAGAAGATAGTTGAGAATGTCACGATTTCGTGACATGTCGCGAAATCGCGACTGTCGTGAAATCGTGACGAAAGAACATAAGAGAGAAGATAGTTTGGAATGTCATGATTTCGTGACATGTCGTGAAATCGATGTCACAAAATCGTGATTGTCGCGAAATCACGACAAGGAGCAACCAGGAGAAGACACCAATGAGAATGTCATGATTTCGTGACATGTCATGAAATCATGACTGTCATGAAATCGTGACCAGAGCAGAAAAGTGGGGGCATCCGAAGGCAAAGGTCACGATATCGCGACATGTCATGATATCGTGACTTGAAGATAAGAATGGCAACGATGGAGGAAAATGTCGTGATATCATGACATGTCGCGATATCGTGACCCAAAGGCGAGGAAGGCAGAGATGAAGAGAAAATGTCACGATATCGCGACCGAAAGGGAGAAGGAGCACAAGGAAGCCAAAATGTCACGATATCACGACAAACGGTTGGTTCGTGGTTCGAAAAGGTGTGCATTCCAAGGTGATGTTTTTGAGGTGGTCAAGGGTCTCATTAATGCATGTTTTCGTATCCGGTAAGTTTTCTGAACATGGCGGCCTCTCGAATGCTGCGTCCAGAGGTCAAAAATGTTAGAGGGTTCTTTAATGCATGCTTTCATGGCGGATCGGGGCAGTTGCCAATTATGGAAGGAAAATTGAAAACTCGGTCAAGGAAAGCCGACTTTGCAGGTTTTTATAATGTACTCTTCCAGGTGGGTCATTAATGGCCTAGAGGGTCGAGACCTCCATAAAAACTCATAAATTGTAAGAAAAAAAGGGATGGTGAGTTGGAGATTGGAAGAAGTAAGAAAGGAAAATCATGCCTGTGGCTGTATTGTAACACTGTGGTAAACGAATTACAGAGGAATAACATCTGGTTTTTCTGTGTGAATCTCAGCTCTCCATCAAGTGGTATCAGAGCGAGAAGTTCCTGAGTGTGCAAGCAGATCATCAAAAGTGAGGCAGTTTGCACCAGGATCTATGGAAGGGCTTGTGATTGAGTGAGCAGAATGCCTCCAAGAAGAAACCCTATTGGTGGGAGAGGCATGGCGGCAGCAGAAGATGTCCGAGTTTTGCAGAGGCAAATGCAAGCCCTACAAGAAGAGATGCGTAGAAGATTGGAGCTAAGAAGAGATGAAGGTAGTGAAGAGGAAGATGATGAAGAAGAGGGCCAGCCTAAGGAAGAAGAAGAAGCAATAGATCCAGCACAAGCCAGACTATACAGAGCCATATCCCAGATTGGGAAGAGGTCGAAGATAGAGGTTTCCACGTATTCTGGGAACCTTGATCCAGAGGAATTGATTGATTGGATCAACGATCTAGAAGAGTACTTTGAGTACGAGGAGGTTGAAGACCCTGATAGGGTCCGATTCGCTAAGACCAAACTAAAAGGTCATGCCAGCATATGGTGGAAGGGAGTACAGTTGGAAAGAAACAGAAGAGGAAAAGAGAGAATAACCAGGTGGGATAGAATGTTGGAAAAGTTAAATAGGCGGTTCATCCCAGTTGACTATGAGATGGACCTGCTGAAGAAAATGCAAGGTTTGAAGTAGGCCGACAAGTCTGTTAAAGAATACACAGAGGAGTTTTACAAGATTGTAATCATAACAGGCCATTCAGAGGCCAACAAGGAGAAGGTAGCCCGTTATATTAATGGGTTACGAGCAAGTATTCAAGAAGAGTTAAGCCTAGTCAGGATGACCACCATAGAGGATGCTTACCAGTTTGCTCTAAAGGTTGAAGAGAAACTGAATAGAAGGTTTGAGAGCAAGCAAAGAGGAAGAGGTCATGGTGGAAGGACTAGTGGAAGGACCAGTGGAGAAAAATATAAGGACCAGAAGAAGGCTGGTGAAACCAGTAATACCCAAGAACAGAAAGAGGAGAACGTCTATCAACCCCGTAATCAGAGCAATGGTTACCCAAGATGGAGAGGTCGATTTGGACGTGGGTTTGGAAGAGGAGGATTTCGTGGAACCTGTTTCCACTGTGGTGAAGAAGGACATCGAGCATTTGAGTGTCCACAACACCAAGAAAAGACGAGTAAGAGACCTGAGGGCCCTACCAGAGCGGCTGTATTAGAAGAAAATTCTGAATCAGAAAATTTTGAGGAGGCAGAGAGAGGAGAAGTTATGGTCACCAGGAGGACCCTGTTAAATGAGGAGAAAGGATTAGACCAGAGGAGGAGCCTATTTCGCACAAGGTGCAGAAGTTCGGGTAAGGTCTACAATATTATCATAGATAATGGTAGTACTGATAACTTGGTTTCGAAAGAAATGGTTGCCAAGTTATAGCTACAAAGAAGGAGACACCCGCATCCTTATCGGATCGCGTGGTTACAGAAGGACCATAGAGTTTTGGTCAGTGAACAATGTTCAGTGAAGTTCAATATTGGGAATTACTGTGATGAGGTACTGTGTGATATCCTGCCCATGGATGCTTGCCATTTGCTATTGGGAAGGCCATGGCAGTTTGATCGGTGTGTAGTGCATGATGGTCGTGCCAACACCTACTCAGTAACGAAGAATGGAGTGCACCATAAGTTGAAGCCCTTGAAAGAGGCGGAAGAAAAGGTATGCAGCAGCGCTAGAATTTGTTTAGTCGAAGGAGGAAATTTTTTGAATAGTTTAAAGCATGAGCATATGTGCTATGCATTGGTTCCTAGAGTTAGGAAGGAAGAATGCAGGGATACCCCTGTAGAAGTCTTAGGGCTGTTGAAAGAATTTCCAGACATTATATCTGATAATGTGCTTGAGGGTTTACCACCAGTGAGGAAGATCAGTCACCACATAGATTTGGTACCAGGATCTAGTTTACCCAATAAGGCAGCACATAGAATGACTCCTACAGAAACTAAAGAGCTGAATAGACAAGTCCAAGAATTGCTGGAGAAGGGGCTGATTCGGGAGAGTCTGAGTCCATGTGCAGTACCTACAGTACTAGCACCAAAGAAATATGGGGAGTGGAGAATGTGTACAGACTCTCGAGCCATTAACAAGATCACCATTAAGTACAGATTTCCATTACCAAGGATGGATGACATTATGGACTGTTTGAGTGGAGCCAAGTACTTCACCAAGATTGACCTGAAGAGTGGTTATCACCAGATTCGTGTCAGGGAAGGAGATGAGTGGAAGACAGCCTTCAAGACCAAAGAAGGTTTGTATGAGTGGTTGGTCATGCCATTTGGGCTAACCAATGCACCAAGCACATTCATGCGGTTGATGAATGAGGTATTGAAAGAGTTCTTAGGCAAATTTGTTATTGTCTATTTAGATGATATCCTAATATTTAGCAGAACCCTGGAAGAGCATCTGATGCATATCAGAAGGGTTTTTGAGAAGCTATGAGAGGAGCAGTTGTTGATTAATCTGAAGAAATGCAATTTTGTGAAGGAGTTAGTGTACCTGGGATTTGTCATCTCATTCGGGGGTCTAAATATGGACCCAGAAAAGGTAAGAGCTATCATTGAATGGCCTACCCCGAGAAGCACAACTGAGGTAAGATCATTTCATGGTCTAGCAAGTTTTTACAGGAAATTCATTAGGAATTTCAGCAGTATTTGTGCACCCCTTACAGAAACAATGAAAGGGAATAAGAAAGAATTTAAGTGGACTTTAGAAGCAGACAAGAGCTTCGATATGTTGAAAAGGAAGGTTACAGAACAACCTGTTTTGGCACTTCCAAATTTTAATAAGGTATTTCAGGTCGACTGTGATGCTAGTGGTAGTGCCATAGGAGCTGTTTTGAGCCAAGAAGGTAGACCTGTGGCTTACTTTAGTGAGAAGCTCAATGATGCCAGAAAGAAGTATTCAGTTTATGATCAAGAGTTTTATGCTATAGTGCAGGCTCTAAAGAAGTGGCGACATTACTTGTTGCCAAAAGAGTTTGTTTTGTTTACTGATCATCAGGCCTTATAGTATATAAATAGCCAAGGGAAGCTAAATCAGAGGCACCTGAAGTGGGTAGAGTTCCTACAGAGTTATACCTTTGTGTTGAAGCACCGGAGCGAAAAGTCCAACAGAGTTGCAGATGCCTTAAGTAGAAGGTAGTGTTTATTGATTGAGATGAGGGTGGAAGTGGTAGGATTTGATGAACTGAAGGGTTTGTACCCTAAAGACCCTGATTTTGCAGAAGCCTGGAAGGCCTGCTTGGCACCTGTTACTTTGGACAGGACCAAGTGGCTAGATTTTCTAATCCAAGATGGAATGTTGTTCAAGGGAGGTCAATTATGCATCCCACGAAGTTCAATGAGGGAGAACCTGATAAAGGAAAAGCATAGCGGAGGACTAGCTGGGCATTTTGGTCGAGATAAGACCATTGCCCTTGTTGGTGAAAACTACCATTGGCCACAGTTGCAGCAAGATGTGACTAAATTTGTGCAGGGCTATAGAATTTGTCATATGGCTAAGGGAGTGAGGCAGAATACAGGATTGTATCAGCCATTACCTATGCCAGAGAGGCCATGGGAGGACATCAGTATGGACTTTGTTCTTGGCCTACCAAGGACACAACGAGGGAGTGACTCCATTTTTGTTGTGGTGGACAGGTTTTCGAAGATGGCTCATTTTATTCCATGTCAGAAAACAAGTGATGCAGTTCATGTTGTAGGCTTGTTTTTCAAGGAGGTGGTACGCCTTCATGGTCTACCGAGGAGTATAGTATCTAACAGAGATACCAAATTTGTGGGTTATTTCTGGAAGACCTTGTGGAAGCAGCTGAAAACGGATTTAAAGTTCAGTTCTACGTACCATCCGTAGACTGATGGGCAAACAGAGGTGGTAAATAGAAGTCTGGGTAATCTTCTAAGATGCCTGGTGGGAGATAAGCCCAAAGGATGGGATTTAATTTTGCCATAAGCAGAATTTGCTTACAACAATTCCATCAACAGAAGCACTGGTAAATCCCCATTCCAGATTGTGTATGGGAACAACCCAAGGCATGCTTCTAAATTGAGAACGATGGGTAAAGGAGAAAAGAGTAGTGCTGAGGCTGAAGATTTTGTAGAGCATATGAAGAGTTTGCATGAAGAGGTAAAACAACATATCGGTAAGATGAATGCTCAATACAAAACCAAGGCCGATCAAAAGCGGCGTTCCAAGGAGTTCCAAGTGGGAGATGAGGTCATGGTTCACCTGAGAAAGGAAAGGTTTCCTAGCAAAACCTACAACAAGCTAAAGATGAAGAGGTTTGGACCATGCAGGATCATAGGTAAAAGAGATTCGAGAAATGCCTATGAAGTGGAATTGCCCAGCGGCCTTAATATATCACCTATTTTTAACATTGCAGATTTGGTAGAATATCATGAAGGAGGCAGTAGCGAGACACCAAGTACAGAGTTATGGAGTATTCCAACGTCTACTCCAGCCGCAGATGAGATCGAGGAAATACTCGACACCCGAGCAGGTAGAAGCACCAGGAATAGGCAATATTCTAAATATTTGGTCAAGTGGAAGGGCAGGCCTATCGAAGATGCAACTTGGTTGTCAAAAATAGAGGTCGACCGCTTGGGTCTTCCTCTAACAGTACAGAAGTGAGGGTCACTTCTCAAATCAACCTCGGGTGTCTGATGCAGGAGCATCCGGTGGCAGCAGCGCAATCTTGCATCAACAAAAAAATTTCTAAGTTTTCGCAACTCAGGAAGGAGAGAGAAAGTGCAGGGCAAAACAAATTGTCGCGATTTCGTGACATGTCACGAAATCGCGACCGACAGTAGGAGAGAGAAAATGCCATTGAGAATGTCATGATTTCACGACATGTCATGAAATCGTGACAAGAGCAGAAATCAGACAAAAGAGCAGTCGATAGAAGGCAGTTGGGAATGTCATGAAATTGTGACTATCGTGAAATCGCGATGAAAGAGCAACCGAGAGAAGACAGTTTGGAATGTCGTGATTTTGTGACATGTCACGAAATCATGACTGTCACGAAATCACGACAAAAAGAGCAGCCAAGAGAAGACAGTTGAGAATGTCATGATTTCGTGACATGTCATGAAATCATGACTGTCATGAAATCGTGACGAAAGAACAGCCAAGAGAAGACAGTTTGGAATGTCACGATTTCGCGACATGTCGCGAAATCGCGACTATCGCGAAATCGCGACAAGGAGCAGCCAGGAGAAGACACCAACGAGAATGTCGATGAATTCATGACATGTCACAAAATAACAACCAAAGCAAAAAAGTTGGGGCATCCGAAGGCAAATATTGTGATATCGCGACTTGAAGATAAGAATGGCAGCGATGGAGGAAAATGTCACGATATCGCGACATGTCACGATATCGTGACCCGAAGGCGAGGAAGGCAGAGATGAAGAGAAAACGTCGTGATATCGCGACATGTCACGATATCGCGACCAAAAGGGAGAAGGAGCGCAAGGAAGTCAAAATGTCATGATATCGCGACATGTCACGATATCGCGACAAACGGTTGGTTCGTGGTTCGAAAAGGCACGCGTTCCAAGGTGATGTTTTTGAGGCGATCAAGGGTCTCATTAATGCATGTTTTCATATCCGGTAAGTTTGCTGAACACGGCGGCCTCTCGAATGCTGCATCTAGAGGTCAAAAATGTCAGATGGTTCTTTAATGCATGCTTTCATGGCGGATCGGGGCAGTTGCCAATTATGGAAGGAAAATTGAAAACTCGGTCGAGGAAGCCGACTTTGCAGGTTTTTATAATGTACTCTTCCAGGTGGGTCATTAATGGCCTAGAGGGTCGAGACCTCCATAAAAACTCAAAAATTGTAAGAAAAAAGGATGGTGAGTTGGAGATTGGAAGAAGTAAGAAAGGAAAATCATGCCTGCGGGCTGTATTGTAACACTGTGGTAAACGAATTACAAAGGAATAACATCTGGTTTTTTTGTGTGAATCTCGGCTCCCCATCAATAAAACTATGATAGCGATCATCTCATCCTAAGATGATCCACAAACCAAAACCATATCGACCTAATATGGTCATCCCAACCAACCAGGTGATAATTTTTATCTACATTTCTATCTTAGATTTTCTAGTTGTATTCATACTTTAGTTTAGATCTTGGATATCTCATGCATTTAGCTATTTTTTATTTCATTTCATATTTTTATATCTGATACGGGTCCAACTTTGGTGGATCCCACATATGCTACTAATTTGTTGTTTTTTTCATGTGCATATGACAATGCTTGAGGGCAATGAAAGACTACAAATCTGATCCTACATGATGGTTGCAAGAAAACTTGCTCCCCAAACAATGTGCTAGCACAAAAAGATCCAAATTGCACCCAAAGACATTCTTTGTTGAGAAAAGTGGAATTGTACCCCTTTTGTAATTTTTGTATCATTTGTAAAATCCTCTCGAGAGGACTCTCTTGTAATGCAATAGTTGCATTGTAACTTCATAAATAGAATCAATTTTATAACAAATTAGTTTTTTATAAGCTTTATTATATGGTGCAAATTTTCATCCTTCAAATGGTGATCATGGTGGGACCTTTGAGTCTCCTTTTTTTCATCATATTATTGTTTGCTATATCTGCAAATTGATTAATTTTTTTGTCTTTATGATTGTATGTTTCAGGGTTAACAATCTCTATCCTAGATGGTCCCCATTCTAAAACTATCTCATCCTGAGATGGTCACTGATCAGAGGCTTGAAATAGTTGCACATCTGCATTTCAACATCGATTTTTGTGTAGGCTATCATGGTTAAGATATATTTCCTTTCATTTTTTTATTTTCTATCTTTCTTGTCTTTTAGGATTCATTCATTTAAAATTTTAAAATATATTAGACTACCATCATATTAGTACAAGAAAGTATCATATCTTCAACCATCTTAGTAAGAGATGGTCTCTACATTCCATTTTATTTTCTTAGCATGGCTACCTGTTAAAAGATAGATGATCATATAAAGAAAATAATATATTTTTTTTTAATTTTGCATCGTTAAGATCATTGTATACTTCTCGATTTACTTTTTGCAATAAAAATTGAATCACACACTCACGCTACATTTAAACATCATCAAGTTGGATTTCATCACCAACTATCGATAGCAATCACATGATGTGGGCCATCATATCTATAGCACCCTAAAATTTGCACATTTAAACCTTAGTAAAAAGATAAAAAATTTGAATTTTAAACCCAAACCGCTCGTTAACCGCTCGTTACCCGCTTTCCTCATTTTTTGTGCCATTTTTAGGATTTGTTTTGACCATTGCACAATATCATCACAGATCAGATGAAATCATCCCAGATCTGATGAATTCATCTTGAACAGAATGTCCAGAAGATTTCGTCCCAAAACTAAATTTTCATAATTAGCTTCTGTTTCAACATCTTCTCTAACTTGTGCAGAAAGCGTGTTTGCGCAATTAGAGTCTCCCCCATTGGAGATCTCCCAAATTGGGATTATTTCCAACCTCATAACCTCTCCTTAAATCTATATAAACTATGATTTTCTTAGTTTATCCCCTTGAAACCCCTAGCTAATGGATTTCCCTGTAGAGTTAGTTTCATATGCATTAGAGAATTCTCGCACCATCATTTGCATTTTGTATTTCATGTTTTCTCGTAGGAATTTTACTGTTTTTAAGTCGAAGCAAGCTTGGATCATCGCAGGTGATTCCAGACGACTTCAAACGATCCTATCGAAGAGCGTAGATGATCTCGTACAATTGGAGGCGATCCTAACTGTAGTCCATATTGGGGGCAATCAGAACCCAGAGTTTGCATTTCCTTATTATTTTTTTGCATTTCTTCGTGCATTATCTTAGGCTATTATATTTATGCATCCTAGATTTCACCTCATTTAGCATAGATATATGATGAAGTCAAAATAAATTGTCAAATTGATGCATTTCCTTTTAATTGCTATCTAGATCTATCATTTAGGAAAATTCATTGTTATTTCTATCATTTCCCCTTGCTTTTGCAGTTGCATTTTTGGTATTTTGTATCTAATTTTGTGATTGCAGGTTTCTGACGAACTTATCCTAGAATTGATCTCGTACAATTGAAGGTGATCCTGACTGTATTCCAGATTGGGGGCAATCAGAACCCAGAGTTTGTATTTCCTTATTGTTTTTTTGCATTTCTTCGTGCATTATCTTAGGCTATTATATTTATGCATCCTGGAGTTCACCTCATTTAGCATAGATATATGATGAAGTCAAAATAAATTATCAAATTGATGCATTTCCTTTTAATTGCTATCTAGATCTATCATTTAGGAAAATTCATTGTTATTTCTATCATTTCCCCTTGCTTTTGTAGTTGCATTTTTGGTATTTTGTATCTATTTTTGTGATTGCAGGTTTCTGATGAATTCATCAGATCGTCGATAATCCTATCTGATATTAGACGGTAGACTATGATCTGAGATGATTCTATGCAATTTCAGATGATTTTGTATGATTCGAGATGATTTGGACTTCTACAAACCATAGAATCTTCATTCAGACATCCAAAATTAGGTATATTCTGCCCTATTTAGCACATTCTTTGTGTTCAACATTTATTCATGTTTTATGTATCCATAAAAATTAGTATCGGCATATAGATTAGCTTAGAGTCATCTTGGCCTAACCTAGGAATTGAATTATTGAATATAAAATGAACACATCAAACCTATCATCAACCTAGGCATGGAAACTGCCACTCAAAATTTTCCTGGTGAACCCACCATCCGTTGAAAATTCACCCTTATACCCCTCCCCCGAGAGGCGAGACCTTCAAAGGGCCTATTAGTCCGAGGTATTGTCCCATCCTTCTCGCATCCCCCTTTCGGGCACGGATCCTATAGCCTAAAGATAAGGATGAAAAAAATTTGGAGCGATACAATATCCCACTATGGATGGCCCCCTAAAAGCAATAATAGCCCCCCACGAGAGGTTTTTCATACTTCATTATTGAGAAGCCCCCTACTCTTGGGAATTTCCTAGAGTGGGTTAGGTTTAAATATACTTTAGCCATGAGGCTTAATAATTAGTGGAACATACTTGTCATTCTTATCCAAGCCCACATGATGGTGAAGTGAAAGCCTAGCTAGATAAGTATCAAGATTCATATAGCATGGCCCCTTCTTGGAGGGGTATTTTATTATTCTTTAAGGATACCTATCATATACCTATCATCATAGGAAGCTATCTTGATTATTTGTGTCACATTACTCGATAGGGGTTGTGTGCAAACTACATTTTTCTATAGCATGCATTCCATTCACCCTAGTCATATTAAAAATAGTATTTCAAATACACACCAAAAACTCAAAAAAAAATCAACCAAAAACATAAAATAAATAAAAATAAAAAATAAAAACAAAGAAAACAATTTCCACAAGCAACAACAACGTAAATGATAAAAACATATTCCTTGGTTTATTTGCTTGCTTTGTTTGAGTAGTTCAAAAAATGTATTCCATTTACTTAGCTTATGGTTATGACATGCAGTTAAGTTCAATCATGAGCAAACACTCCTAATATAACACCAAGAGTCATAGATAATTTCTAACCAGATCAATAAGGTAGCTTGCCTAATGCACCTTCTCAACAAGACCTTGCCCCACCTGAGTGGCAACATGTCCAACATGACTTGAATATCATCTACCATCTCACTAATCCCAACATATTAGGCATCATTATTTTGAATCTGCCCACATCCCTTGAGGTCGATCATGATATCAACTATTCAAACCATATCACCCTACGTGCCCCCTATAAGGATGCTTACTTTTAGCATAACATAGCATGCATATTACATTTTTGGTTTAAGTTGAGCGCCATTGTGTTTAAGCACTTTAGGGGGTAGTTCCAAAAGGGTGGTTGGTTGGTTCAACTAACCAAACCAACCAACATGAATTGTATATATTTCAAACCATTCAATATATCAATTGCTTCATCAGAATTCAACATGGTACTAGAGCCACGATGATCACAAGATGTTGGGGAAGGTAGTTTCATGATTAGAAACTACTCCAACTTCTATAGGGAAAAGTGATCTTGGTGAACGCAATGAAAGCAATCCACACTCGAGCAGAGAACTAGACAGAGGATAGTTGACCAGAACCACCACATGATAGAATCAAGTCATGCTCTGGCAAAGAACTAGGTAGAGGACAGTCAAGAACCAAGTAGAGGATAGTCGACTAGAACATAGGTTGAAAGCACGTAGTTCAAGGAGACATGTGGAATAATGCAGTTCAATGAGAGATGTGGATGCACATAGTTTGAGGAGACACATGGAAGAACATAATTCAAGGACACAAGATGTAATTCATAGGTTGTGGCAGCAGTTAAAATGGGGGATGGTTGTCCAAAGGCAACCTAAATCCATTATGGATTTCTGACATTTTTAAGCATCCCATCGTCGCAACCTAGCGCATGTGGGATTTAATTTTTTCCCTTCTTTGTGTAGGATGAAGATAACATAATGCTTCTACTTGCATATCCTTTTCAAGGCCTCTAACTCGAGTGGTGTGTGATGTGCTTTTTTTGCGGGAGGTCACCGGTTCAAATACCATCGATAGTTATGATGATTTTTTTACGCTTTCCTCACACCTTGGATGCCCAATGTTGTCTAGTGACATCCCACAATATCGTTTGATGTACAACAATGTTTTTTGATGCTTGCTACCACCTTTTGATGCCCTATGCACACAATTTTATGCCCTTACAGAAAATTTTGATGCTTGAACAAAAAAATTGATGCCCTAAGCAATTTTTTTTTTTTGTCAATTTTTTTGCAATTTTTGCATAACCTCATTTTTGCCCTAGAGGGTCATTTTCTTGACAACCAGGAGCGTATTTTGGGTCAAAGAAGAGCACATGATTTTTTTTCTACCACGAGTCAGAGGAAACACTCATTTTTTCGAGGTATTCTTTCCTACTTCGATTTCTTCCTTTCAAAGCATTTTTTTTGGAGGGATAAGTTGTTTTTTTTGGAATTGGAAAGGGTCCACATACAATTTTTTCATCCTTGTTTATTTTGCAACAAAAATGGGGGATCTTCAACATTTCTTTTTGCAAAATTCTAAGACAAAGGGGGGAATAAAAATTGTTGCTTTGTGGAAAAGTGAATATGGTTGAAAAACTGACATTGTAATAGGTGCATTTTTGATGGAAATCGACACCTCAAGTAGTTAAATTTGTGGGAATTTGTGGTTGTATTTTGCATTTAAATTTCCTATTTTCTTGCATTAACAATCATACAATAAAGCAAAAGAAAAGACCCCAAATTTATACACCTATTTGTGTAATTTATTGCACAACAACGTTCGGTATCTATGATACCTCTGGTCCACACTTACAAGTAATGTTGTCGTGCTTGGACTACTATATCTAACGCCTAATATAGCTGCAACAACGATATCTGAGCTTGTTCTCTATCAATCATCGAGGAGAAATAAGGCAAACCAGTTTTGATATTCACTTCATTTATACCCTAATCATTATTGTTGTTAGACGTAAATCCTGACGAAGTGATTTCCGAAGTGTTTAGGGGAAGTTACACCCCATGCATGAGGAAATACCTTCTATGGTAGGTGTCATAAACAAAATGATTCCCTTTCAATATCGCCTAAGTTCCACGTATTGTTTTGCTCATATATACTTATAGTCTCCCTCACGTAAGGGTAGGTATATATAGAGAAGTTTCGGTATAAAGGTCTAGCAGGTATAAAGAAAGGGGAACCATTTGGTGTTATAAGGAACCTTCACAATGGCCTCTATTCATAAATATCTATCAGATTCATAGTTGCTGAAAGGTTCTAACTTCACACCATGGAAGAATAAGATGCGTGCTATTCTTCAAGTGGAAGATTTATGGGATGTAGTGACTGGCACTACAAAATTCCCTACAATAGTAGGAGCATATCAAGAAGATTTTGATAAGAAGGACAAAATATATCTCATGTTTATCCTACTTGCTACTACAAATGAGATCCAGCCTCATATATGTGATGCCAAAACTAGTAAGGAAGCTTGGGATGCTTTGATTACTATTTATGAAGGTAAGAATCGGTCCACTATTCTACACCTTCAAACTCAACTCCACACACTCAATATGAAATCTAGTGAGACAGTTGATCTATTCCTATGCAGAGTGGCAAAATTGAAAGCCAAATTGAATGCTATGGGACAACCAATGGATGATACTCTCTTGACCTCTGTCATCTTGAGAGTATTTCCCGAGTCTTATAAGATGTTGATAACCTCTCTTAATGTATATGGAAGACAAGTATCTTTTGTGGAATTGGTGAATTTGCTTCAAACTAAGGAGGCAAATCAGTTTCAGAAGGATGAAGTGCCAGATAATGCCCTCTACACCAAACAAGGGGGTAAGAAACAAGGTCAGTTTCAAAAAGGAGGATCTTCATCAAAGGGAAAAGGGAAACAACATCAACAGAAAGACAAATAATATTGCAAGATTTATGATATGACTAACCATGATGCCAATAGGTGTTGGTTTAAGAACAAGCAAAAAAATGACCATGATCATAAGAAGAAGAAAAAGGGAAATACAAATGATAGAAAAAGAATAAGAAACCCACGGGACATGTTGCTTATGCTGAATCAAATTCATCCTCAGATTTTGGAGAATCCGACTCAGACTCAGAATCTGAGTGAGCACACAAGGTGCTCATGACTCATACTTCATATCCATAGATAGATGTTGTATGGTATATTGATTCAGGTGCTAGTAAGCATATGATTGGAGATAAATCATGGTTTGAGACATTTGAGGAGAAGGAAGGTAAGCCAGTAACAATTACTGACAATCAAGTCTACCAAGTGAAGGGTGAGGGTGATGTTTCCATCACTCTTCCAGATGGCAAATGTCAGATTGAGAAGGTACTCTATGTTCCTAGATTGGCTAATAATTTATTGTCAGTCCCTCAGATGTTGGATCGAGATATGGATATTGTGTTTCGTGTTGCAAAAGGAAAAAATAGATGTTTTATAACCAAAAAAGGAAAACATGTAGCAACCGGATCATACAAGCATGGCTTGTTTATTTTAGATGTCATTTCCACACCTCATGTTGCCCTAGTAGCAACTATAAAGGAGGATACTTATCTATGGCACAAGAGATATGGGCATCTAAGTTCAAGATATTTGCTCGAGTTGAGAAAATATGATATGGTGAGAGGACTTCCCAACCTTTCATCCACATTGCCAGTTTGCTCGGATTGTTTAGCAGGGAAGCAACACCGGGTACCATTTGAAGTTAGCTCTTCTAGAGCTAAGAAACCTTTGGAGTTGGTACACATCGATCTGTGTGGTCCTATGCCAACCAACTATGGTGGAAAGAAGTATTTTCAATTGTTTGTTGATGATTACTCATGAAATATGTGGGTTTTATTTCTTCAATTGAAGTCAGAAGCATTTTTGTATTTTCAACAGTTCAAGAAGCTTGTTGAGAAGGAGTCAGGATGTTCCATCAAAACCCTCCATTCAGATCGAGGGGGGAATATACTTCCAAGGAATTTTCATCATTTCTAAAAGAACATGGGATTAAGAGACAACTGACTATAGCCTATACTCCATAGAAAAATGGAGTCATAGAGAGAAGAAATCGTTCCATTGTGGAAATGGTTTGATGTATGCTAAAATGAGCACATCTTGAGCATGAGTATTGGGTAGAAAGTAGTAAACACATCATCATACCTCCTGAATAGAGCACCCACTAGAGCTCTATAGGGTAAAACTCCACAAGAAGCATGGAGTGGTAAGAAACCCTCCATTTCTCATCTAAGGGTTTTTTGATGTAAGGCATTCATGCACATACCAAAATAGAAAAGGAAGAAGTTAGATGAGAAGACCCTACAATGTATCTTTCTTGGTTATGATGAGTATTCAAAGGGATATCGATTGATAGATCCTATGACCAAGAAGACACATATAAGTCGAGATGTGGTATTTGATGAAGCTTTCACATCAAATAACACTTCTACAGCTGTATACCTTGAGGACGATGAGCCTAAGAAAGAGGTTCCTTCCCTACAGAACAAAATTCCAAAATGGTATACAAGTACATTGAGAGATTCCAAGTTGACATCACTTCTAGATCTAACTCTAGATCGACCTTGTACTCATAGTATGACTCAGTAGATGAGAGTAGAAGCATCAACTTCAGAGGTTGATGAGCTTTACCAACAATTTGATGAACTATCTATAGATGCAGAGGAAGATAGAGAAACAGATATGGAGGATGAAAGGGTTTATATGATAACATTGGATGAAAATGAGCCCACAACAGTTCAGGATGCACTTAGTGAGCCTCAGTGGAAGGCTGCTATGGAAGCGAACATACATCTCTCATGAAAAATCATACATGGAAGCTAGTAAATCTGCCTTCAGGAAAGAAGCCCATCGGCTGCAAATGGGTGTTCAAAGTTAAGTATAAGGTAGATGGTACTATTGATAAGCATAAATTCCATCTTGTTGCAAAGGGCTATGCTAAGAAATAAGGCATAGATTATGAAGAGACTTTTGCCCCTACTACAAAAATGACTACCATTCGAGTACTTTGTGCCATGGCAGCTCAGTTTGGGTGGAAGTTACATCAGATGGATGTAAAAAGTGCCTTCTTGAATGGTGACCTACAAGAAGAAGTGTACATGACCCAACCCGAAGGATTTATTGTTCAAGGGCAAGAACAGAAAGTTTGTAAGTTGATCAAATCCTTGTATGGGCTAAAACAAGCTCCTCGAGCTTGGTACATAAAAATAGATAGTCACCTAGTGCAACATGGTTTTCAAAGAAGTCCTTCAGATGCAAATCTCTATATCAAGAACAATGGTTCTGACATAGTGATTTTGGTGCTATATGTAGATGATCTGATCATAACAAGGAGCTCAAAGAATATGATTGATATAGTCAAAGATGATTTGAAGAAATAGTTTGAAATGATAGATCTAGGACTTCTTCACTATTGTCTTGGTTTGGAAGTGACTCAAAAAAAGCATCATATCAAAGTCACACAAAATAAGTATGCCAAGACATTGATTGATAAATATTGTATGACTGATTGTAAGTCTAAGGTAACTCCAATGGATCCTGGACTCAAGCTATCATGATATGATCAATCACCTTAGGTAGATGGCACTCTCTATCACCAACTGATTGGGAGTCTCATATATCTGACAAATACCAAGCCAGACCTCAATTTTGTTGTAGGTTATCTTTCACGGTTCATGCAAGAACCAAAAGTGAGTCATTGGAAAGCAACAAAAAGAGTCCTTCATTATGTCCATGGTACTACAGATTTTGGCTTGGAGTACAAAAAGAATAGCAAATTCTATCTACAGGGATACATGGACTCAGATTATGTCGGATCTATTGATGATCACAAATCAACTTCTAGATATATTTTTCATCTTGGATCTGGTCCTATCTCTTGGCATAGTAAGAAGCAGTAGGTGGTTGCCATATCTTCTACAGAGGTAGAATATCACGCAGCTAGTGGAGTAGTCTATGAGATAATTTGGTTAAGTTGCATTCTTACAAACATGGGTCTTCCAAAGAATCTTCCACTACATTTATTTTACGATAATCAAGGTGTTTTGAATCTTGTCAAGAATCCCATATTTCATGATCGTACCAAACACATAGACACTCGATGTCATTTCATTCATGATGAAGTTCCAAAGCATCACATACAACTCCACTACATTCCCACTGATGAGAAAATTGTAGATATTTTCACCAAGGCACTTGCACGTGTCAAATTTGAATTGTTTCGCAATGCTCTTTGTATTTCCCAATAATGTAATAAGGGGGGATGTTAGCATAACATAGCATGCATATTACATTTTTGGTTTAATTTGAGTGCCATTGTGTTTAAGTGCTTTAGGGGGTAGTTCCAAAAAGGTGGTTGGTTGGTTCAACTAACCAAACCAACCAACATGAATTGTATATATTTCAAACCATTCAATATATCAATTGCTTTGTCAAAATTCCACACTTACTTCCACACTAAATCACCTAGGAGGTTGTTACCATGCATTCGCATTCCATATCATACTACATATCCATTGGATCAATAACATATATACATTCCACACCAAAATAGGGATGCTCAAATTACCATAGCTAAAGGCCCATGGATGAACCATGAATATAATCATGTGGACACGTAAATCAACCAAAATAATAATAAACTTTCTATGTCTACTAATGCATTGAGGGCTTTTGATCCTAATAATCCCTCTACCTCTTATGATAAAATACCCACTCAATTTTGTTGTGCTTTTGCACTACCTACCTATGCAAAACTGACCATTTACCCCCATCATCAGCTTAATGCAGCCTCATGTGGTCCTGGAAAACAAATTATCAACCTTTTTGGGGCCAATACACAATTCACACCTATTCACACTATTGATACATGCATGAACCACCCTCATATGATCGACTAAGCCAATCACTTTCATTAGGTAGCCAAGCCAATACTTGGTCATCAACAACATTTACAATGAACAATCTACCAACCTCCACTCACACTTGTGCATCATATTCAACAAATCCAAAAACATCAAGAGCACTCATTGCAACACCATAATATTCCTCCTAACCCAAATCAAAATCTTCCACCTCATACATGTCCAAATCCACTTCATCCCCAATATTGCAGGCCATCGCCCACTCATTACCAAGAACCACATTCGCCTAAACAACATCAACCACTTCCCTATCAATAGGAGTACATAACCTATAAAGAATTTCAACCAAAGTACCAAGACAAAATCAATAATATCCTAATTTACCTTACGGTGAAATTCCTATTGATAACACACATCCACCACCTCAATATTTGCCACTTCCACCCCATAAAATTCAAAGGTAAGAGACCAAACAAAACTTGCTAGAAGCCTATAAATTGTTTATTGATTGCATCAACTCATTGGAGAAGCAATCCTTTGGAGTGGGTTATCAAAAACCCACCTTACAAAAACTCATTAATCAACCCATTCACCCATCTATTCCCTCACCTCCATATCCATCCCATTTTGAGATGCCTAAATTAGACAAATTCAAAGGCAAAGAGGACACACAAGAACATGTGAGAAACTCTTAAATGGTTGCTTTCTACTTCAGGATAATGACCCCATAATTCTTAGGATGTTTCTTATAATATTTTTTGGGGGTACTTTGGATTGGTACAATCACTTACCAGGCCATAGCATTTATACCTTTGAATAGCTAGCCAATGCATTTTTAGAACGCTTCTCCTTTAGCATTAATAAGAAGGCTACCTTGATCGACTTGCACAATATTGGCCAATTTGAAGATGAGACAATCATAGATTATGGTAATAGATAGATAGTAGTTATCACAAAATTGCTCTTCACCTTACCCATTATGGAGCTCACTTGTATGTTCACCAAAATTTGGTTGAAACAAATCTCACTTTTACTACAACTTCAAGAATATCAAACTTTTGAGGAAGGCCTAGCCCAAGAAAAAGTCATTGAGGACATCAAAATCCAAGGATACATCAAACTTTGAAACAAATAATGACCCAAAAAAAATGCTAAAGGTAACCAAACCCAAAAAAAGACATCTCCTATGAACCAAGTCATTTTGAGTGCTCCTGGACCTTCTAATTGAACCCCACCACAACAACCTAATTATCAGGCTCAACCTCCACCTACCTAATATCATCCTCAACCACCTCATAAATCATTGCAAAATCAACCTCCAACTCAACCATTTCATCCACCTCACCAATACATGCCATTTTTAGAGCCCTTGGTGATAATTTTTTATCATTTGTGTGAGGCACAAGTGATCTCCCTTGATATTCACACAAAAAATCCAAACTGACCCAAATATAAATCCTACAAGGAGGATCACTAATATGCTTTTCATAGACAAAAGTAGGGTTATGCATAAGGGGTTGACCTCAAAATATATTTATAAAATAAATGTGAATTATCTCAAAATCTCAACGAATTATGTCCGAGACATGGCGAATTACATTCATTTTTCACAAAAAAATTTCAAACTGTGGCGATTTTTTGTGTTGGGGGTTATGAATATCAATTTACAAATTCTTGCAATTTATGACAAACTTAAAGGTTTTATATCAATAGGAAAAGCTATGTTGATCACCCTATGCCTAGAGGATAGTGTCGTTAGGAAAAGCTATGATGATCGGTCTGAGACGATTGGTTGCAGATATGATGATTGAAAAATGATGACTAGGAGTATATATTCTGATGTGTTGTAGGAATATTGATCGATCATATAAATATTGATCTATCATAGATATGTCAATTAGTCATAGCTATACCAATTGGTTACATCAATACCGATTAGTTTCAGTTGTGCTAATCGATTACAGTTGTGTCAATCAATTGTAGCAATGTTGATCGGTTACAGCAATATCGATTGATTGCAGTAATACCGATCAGTTATAGAAATGTTAATCAGTTGCTATAATGTTTATTGATCAACATAATGTTGATCGAGTTGCATCAATATTTATTGGTTGTAGCAATGTCGATCGATTGTAGCAATACCAATCGATTGTAACAATGTCGATTAGTTTAAACAATAATGATCAGTTGCAGCAATATCGATTAGTTGTAGTAAAGCTGATCAAATGCAACAATACCAATATGATATATTAATGATGATCAAATGTAGCTAAGTCGATCAGTTACATCAATACCAATCGAATACCTATTATATGCATCCAAGTTGATCAAATGCAACAAATTCAATCGATTGCAACAAAGCTAATCGATTGCAATGAAGTCGATCAAGTGTAGCAAAGTCGATAGATTGCAATAAAGCCAATTGATTACAGTAAATTTGATTAGTTGTAGCACACCCTATCTATTGCAACACACCCTATCAGTTGCAATGCACTTGATTATTTTCATTTATGATGCATCTATGCCACGTGTCAACCATCCATGAAATGATTTCATGCATATGCCATGTGTCAACCATCCATGAATTGATTGCATACAAAAAGTCTATATAAAGGCATAAAAAAATATTTTTTTCCTTTTCTAATATAGTTTTAACCATTTTCCTCCTGTTTTAACTTAGTTTTAACCCTTTTTCTCCTATTTTAACATAGTTTTTACTCTCTTTTTTTCAAGTTTTAGCCCTTTTTCTCAAGTTTTAGTGTAGTTTTAATCCTTTTCCTCAAGTTTTGAATACCTTCCACCATACCTTATGATTCATATTCTCTCATACACAATGAAATAACCCAATGGCATCCCATATCACCCTTGTTTGCATCCCCTATTAATTAAAAAAACCTTGTTTGCCCCCTAATTTTAGAAATTTTATCAACACCGGGTTACGACACGTCATGGATAACGAAATCTGGTCTTCGGGGTCTAGTTTCAATGTCGTAATTCGACACATACACTAAACTACTAGATAAGATAATTGCATGTTACGACATTGATTTAAGTAAGGTACATGTCATTGACAACAAAAATATCATATTTTCTTTCATAGCCTATGATATCACAAAATTGACAAGATAGCCCCACATCAGTTGTGATCTAATCACATCCAAATTCACATTAACTAATGATGACAAACTCTACTTGGATACCACCTTCAATGTGCAGCCAAAATATTTTCAAGGTATAACTACATTTTTTATTTAATTGAATTTAAATTCTAGGGTCTACAATTACTATTTTTTTTTGTAGTTATGACCACAAAGTCTAGAAGGGTTTAGACTGTACCAACTATTGAGAACAACTTTCTTCGAGCATGTTGCGAATTCGTCCTTACCAGAATTGTTCTGCAAGGAATACTAACAAAAATTTTGATGTGGGCCTTAGCATATTTTGTTTGTTGTATTGCACACCAAAAATTTAACAGGTCTACCTATGTCTCACATCGGATCAAAATGGATATCCAAAATGTGATAACCCATGCTTCACCTTCATTTAAAATAAGCACATTCAACTATATTATTGGTTTTTTTATAAATATTTTTATCATTTGTAGAACACTCAAGTACTGACTTCTTGGAACTCAACCCTAGCCAATGCAGCCATGACATAATAGTAGGTTCAAGTAATTTTTAGTTAATATTAATTTTATATATTTTATTTTTCATATGTTTGTCATTTTTATAATTTTAAAATTTTATACAAAACATAGAAAAGGGCATCCTCTTCCTCTTCAAAGCGGGATGTTGCTTTCAAAGGTTATAATCCTGAGGAATCAGGAGACTCTAAAACACCTGTAGAGGAAACAACAACATTGCTAAGAAGAAGATCAACAACGAAACGTGTAAGATCTAGTTCTCCTAATCCTTGAAAACCTCCACCTGCACATCCACTACCAACAGGTGTAGTTGCGTAAGAGGTCTCATCTTTGGAAAGTAAGTTTTATAGTCTGCCTTCACAAATTTTGTTACCAAATTTTACTATTTTTTATTAAATTTTTTGTTGTGTTTTCATATGTACAACACACTCACATGATCTTACTCCCCATGATCTTGAGAGGTGGTATTAACATGATACCGATGTCATAGGGTAGGCTATGTGTAATCAAGAGGTATTAAAGTACACCATCCTTGCCCATACTATCTATCATAATTTGTAGTGGGAGGATCAAAGTTACCATTCTTGGGCCCCCAAGTCGACATGACAAATGCATGAGCTAATGTGGTAATTTTATTATGAACTTGAGCAATGTACATATTCATATAATCGTACTTAAAACTCATCCATGGGTGATCAGTTGGACTGACTTGAACATCCATGTTTTGTTAGGAAATGTATTCTTGATATTGATCTAGGGGAGTCGTAGGCTGAATAAAGATTCAAATACATGGTAGGGACTTCCTAGATGTTTTTTCTTGAATATAATCATACCTATACATAGCATGCAAGGTTTCTTGGTCTAGGTAATCTATATCCTGATTGTAGGCAAGATGTGTAGTCTTATTTTGAGTTGTAACTCCTAACATATCGAGGTCAATAGGATGATTAGCAATATTCAATCCCTAAGAGTCATGTTGCCACTCAGGTATTATAAGGTCTTGTGTATAAATTTGAAAGTAATCCATATCTCCTTATTTTGATTTAGTAGTGTTTTCTCATGATTGAGCTTGATTGTGTGTTTTATAAGCAAATGGTGTGTTTGTTCTAAACTACACAAACAATGCAAACAAAACAAACAAGTGATTTTTTTTTAATTGTTGATATTTTTTATTTGTGCAATCTTATTATTTTGTTTTTTTATATCTTTTATTTTAATGTTTTTGGTGTTTTTATTTTGTTTTTTATTTGTTTTTTATTTTATGTGTTTTGATGAACCTAATATTATAACTATAGATGAGGTGATGGAATGCAAACTAATCGGGTGTGTTGATGTCCACCTCGATGATGAGAAGCCATACAAAAACAACTAAAAATGGATCCCTAAATGGATGGCTTATGGTAACCTTATGGGAAAAATACCCCTAGAATGGGTTGCACTATCTAATACCTTGCTATTGGCCCAACTGAGATTTTGATTCACCCTCATTTGAGCTTGGGCATAAACAATAGTTGTGATTCTACAAATTATTAAGCCCTAGGAATGAAGGGAATCTAAACTTGTCCTACTTCAATATGCACATAAAATTAAGGAATTTTTTGATGATGAGTTCTAAAAATCCACTCATGGGGGCTACTAAGGTGTATAGGGGATCAATCTACAGTGGGAGATGAATGCCCATGTCACCTAATTGCTTTTCGATCATGGGTGATGAAATCTAACTAACCAATGTTTTCAGATACCTCATGAGTGTGTGTGTATGTTCCTTTTAATTTTTCAAAAATAAAATCGAACAATAATCCATGATTTTTCACTAATGCAAATTTTTAACCCTAGAATGTAGTATTTCCTAGATAATGATCAGCCTTTTAGCAGGCAACAACCACTAGAAAAATGTAGATAAAGATCGTCTCTCATTGAGACGGTTGTAGACAGGGGACCATATTGACCTGAGATGATCATAGATAGATATAATATTGACATGAGATGGTTGCTATATGAATGATTAAAAACTATAATTTTTTTCAAATATACTCCAAATAAACTTTTTCTATATTTTCTCTTCAAAAGCAAGAAAGAAAAATATAGAAATCTAACCTTGAAATCCTAAGTTTGATGGATTTATGTAGATCTGATATTGTTCATATTTTGATCAAAGACCATATTGATTTGAGATGGTTGCAATACAAGGACCATATTGACCTGAGACAGTTATGCCTGAGTACCTACAAATCATAGAAATAGAAAATCAATCAGTCAAAAAGGGACTTGGTCCCACCATGATCGCCATATAAAGGTAGAAAATTTTGTACCAAATAATGTAATAATAAATATAGATGTATTTAAAGCACAATAAATTGAATCCTTGTATTGATTTTGTATTTTTTAGAGTATTATAATAGTATCCCTGATGGGGATATTTTAGGAACAATACAAATATTACAATAAGTGTTCTTCACAAAGGAAGTATCCTAGTGTAATGTAACAATCTCCTTAACATAGTTCATGAGGGAGCGGGTTTTTTGGGACCACTGCTTGAGTGTTGTATATAATGTATTTCACTATCTTAGTACCTATAACCTACACAAAATGGATTAATTGTAAATTAGTAGCATGTGCGAGAGCCATCAAAGTTGGACCTATGTTCAATCAAAAAGCATAAAATGAAGGAAAATCAAATGCATGTATGAGGTAAAAGAAATATAAACTATTGTATAATAGTGAAATAAGTAGGTATATCCTAAAAATGCAATAAGAACTATAAAATTATCACCTAATCATGATCATCTTGAGTCAATATGATTTCATCTGTGGACCATCTCGAGGCAATATGATCACCGTCGTAGACCTACATTTCTATATTTCCAAGCTCGAGATTTGGGGTGACCTAGAGAGTATTATCAGTAGATTTTTACTATGGGGAGGCTATTTTAATAAACTCAAACAATCATCGTAGAAATATTTATTGGTTATGCAAGATAGCAAAGCACAACATTCAATCCTTTGTGGCAACCTAGCAACATAGTATTAGCAGCGGGAAAAACCTTACGGATTTATTTTAGCAACAATTCATTGCACAAATTCAAAATATTCATATATTTAAAACTAAGGGGTGAGTGCCATTTTATAGACCTATTAACCAAAGGTTAGGGCACTTTGCATGAAAAAGCAAAGGGGCAGTTTGCATTGCAAAAGTAGATGCATACCTTGAAATAATTGATCGCATGTAAATTGATAAAATTAGCTCATACAAGACATCCAAAGTTGGCACGAAATCATGTGCAACGCTAACAGTCAGTTTCAATGGGCAATTGTTCTTTTCATTATTTTTATTTTTTATTTTTTGTGATCATCTTGGGTCGATATGGTCACATTTTTGAGATCATCTCGGGTTTAGAAAGTTAGGCATATTATGGGGAAAGTTGCCCAATGCTGGTAAAAACCATCAAATTAGCCCTAAGACTACCCAAGGTGGACTTGTGGGGGGTAGGAAGGAGACATTTTGGTGAGTCTCTTTAAAATAATACATTTTAGGTGTCTACAAAATTCATGCCTTTTAGCCTCAAAAATGTTTGTGCTACTTATCGACGGGCTATCACATAAATTTTTTATGACTACATGCATAAGATTATTGAAGACTATGTCGATGATCTATTGGAAAAAAAATTATCATGTCATGAGCATATCGATATTTTACGTAAAGTATTTTATTGCCTCTTGGAGCATAACATTTGATTGAATCCAAAAATGTGTGTTTTTGGCATAACCTCTAGAAAAATTTAAGGCTTCATCATTTCTAAACAAGGCATCAAAGTTGATCCCAACAAAGTCAAGGTAATCTTAGATATGACTCACCCCACCAATCTTAAGCAGCTTCATAGCTTACAAGGGAATATTTAGGCAACTCTTGGATAAATATTAGCCACTTCATCATCTTCTACAAAAGGGGGTTACTTTATACTGGAACCATAATTGTTAGAAGACCTTTCAGGATATAAAATAATATGTGGCTTCTCCACAAGTATTAGCTCCTCCTTGACCTGAGGCTCATTTTTTTTTGTATATCTTTGCCACTGATTTTACCTTAGGGTCCATGTTGGCTTAAAATAATGAGTTCAATAAGGAGTAGACCATCTAATACATTATTTGCACCTTGGTCAATTATGAATTTAAATAAGCTTATGTTGAGAAGTTCTACTTAGTGGTGGTCTTTACCACCATGAAACTTTGTCATTACATGATCAACCAAACAACTTATGTTATCTCCAAGGAAAATCCCTTGTAGTATATGATGGGTCACACATATCATAACAATCATACCACAAAATGGATCATGATTTTGACAGAGTTCAACCTCAAATTTATTAGCCAAAAATTTATTAAAGGTTAGGTTATCACCAACAAATTAGCAGAAGCCCTTCTTCTTGATGATAAATCTCTTACTATCAAGCTACCTGATGATGTAGTCTTTGCATTATCTAACTCTAAATAGTTGGATGAACCTAAACACAAAGTTGATCTTACATTGTTCTTCAATGGCTTTAAGTGTGAGAAAGGAGGTGGTGTCGAAATCATGTTTTTCACACCACAAGGGACTCCTATTCCCCTTTCACTCAAGCTCAATTTTCCATGTACCAATAAAAATGTTGAGTATGAAGAACTCCTTTTGGGTCTTCAAATGGCCCTTGCCATGAATATCAAACAACTCAGAATCTTTGGTGATTTTGATCTCATCATTAACCAAGTTAAAGAATTCTATTAGTGTAAGTGCCCAATCTTAAAAAAATACAAGACCCTTGTGGATAAATTGATTACCAAATTTGAATGGTATGAAAACGAGGCTTTCTCATTTCTCCAACCATTTTGCAAATACAATGGCTTTTTTAGGATCCCTAATTCTATAAAATCCTTTCGATAATGTCACAACCATTATGCTAAAACTCTCAATCAATCTGCACTTTTGCAATATGTTTCTACAAAAGAGAAAAATGTTCACCTAGTCCAAATAAAACCATATCAAGATTGGTTCTCTCAAATTCAAGGTTTCTTGAAGCTTGGTAATCCTCCTAACTTTTTGCCTACCACCAAATGGACATTTAAGAAAAAAGTGACTAGATAAATTTTTCTAGGGGACATACTTTATCGTTGAAGCTATGATGATCTTCTTCTTTGTTGTTTAGAGACCCAAGAGTCTACTTAGGTCATTTATCAAGCTCACAATGGTACTTGTAGTGGCCATTTTAGTAGCATGACTATTGCAAAGTGCATTCTTTTAATGGGCTATTATTGGACTACCTTAGAGTAGAATTGTTGCACTTATATTAAGAGGTGCATCAAGTGTTAGCATAATGCTAATATGTCTCATGTACCTTCACAAGCTTTATAACCTATTCATTCATTGTGGCATTTCTCTCAATGGGTATTTGATTTAATTGGTAAAATTTTACCCCCATATTCGAGCCACCACACATTAATCATCATGTCCATTGAATAATTCACTAAATGGGTTGAGGCCATTCCCCTTACAACTATGATAGAAGTGTGTATTGCAGAGTTCCTACTTGATAATATCATTTTATTTTTTGTATTCCATCTAAAATCATCTTAAATAATGGGTCACCTTTTAAAAACAAGGTTGTTCGAGATTTATGTACCAAGTATCATATCCAACACAAATTTTTAACTCCTTATTATCCATAGAGTAATGGATAGTATAAGGCCTCTAATAAGATGATTATCACCATTCTTAATAAAATGGTTAATAATCATCATAAGGATTGGCACCTTCAATTACCTCTAGAACTATGGGCTTATCAAACGAGCATTAGAACATCAACTAGGGCAACCCCATTTTTGTTAGTCTATGGCACTAAAGCCATTATACCGTTGGAGCTTAAAATTCCCTCGTTGCACATCTCACTATAAGAATTCATCAATAATAATATTGTGTGATAGGCTTATCTTGATCAACTCACTCTTCTTGATGAATGACGTATTAAAGCTCTTGAGCATATTTGCATTTATCAAGATCACGTTAAATGCGCCTATGATACTAAAGTGCATATTAGAGAATTTCAAGTTGGCGATCTTGTTTTAAAGGAGAACCAACAAAATTACAATTTGCCTAGCCATTTCTATGACAAATTCATGGTAAATTGGCTAGGTCCATTCATCATCACACATAATATAGGACCAAGAACTTATGGGTTAGTTACACTTGAGGGCATTGAGGAACTTGAATCCCTTAATATTCTCCACCTATGGGTATTCTATGCATAAAAAAATATAACAAAAATATAAAAACACAACATATGGTTTCATTTCACCATCCACAACATTGTTGTTCCACACTACCATTGCATATTACCATTTATTATACCATGCACATGATTTTTTTCTTGCCTTCTTGCATCTTATGTTGTCTAGTCACATGTTTCATTGCATTACATTTGGAATTTTGTTTGTTGCACTTGCATTTTTATTTCCTTTTGTTAAACTCTAGATGTAACACCATGTTTGTACGAAGGTCACTCATCTCGATGTAATCTCTTTTATATTAGGTATAACTCCCATTCTATTATTCATTTCCATAGATATTCTCCTATCTTGATGTTTGTTTACCCATCTCTCACTCCATCTCAGTAGTTGTAAGGTGTTCAAAATGGTCTTTTGATCACCCAGCCATTCCTAGTATTCCTTTTAGACTTTGCTACACTCCATATTTATATCTGAATGTAGGGTATTGCTTTGGTTGTACTTTGTTTATCTCAAAATCTCAACACATTTTCACACTCTTAATTATGATTTTGAACAAGGAAATATGACACTACAAAGTAGGTCTTACCTCTTAAGAAAATAGTTTTCCTTGCTCCTCCTATCATGTGCATGATATAAAAGTTGAGAATTGAAAAAAGGACAAGATCCCCACAAAAAAAAGAAGTAAAAATTCCCTTTCTACTCACAAAACGAGCAAAATCCAAAAAGCAAAAATTCCCTTGCTCCACAAAACAAGCAAAATCCAAAAATCCAAAAAAAAAGAAAAGTGCTTTAATCCCTATAATTCTCAATTTTGACAACCATGTGGTGATATCCATCAGAGCTATAGATGCATGATTGGTAGTGGAGTAGCCTTATACATGGCAACACATCTATCACATTGGTGACCTTATTTTGTATAGACCAATGTTAGCTTGTGGTTGAGCTAGATTTTTATGGCTTGCATTCAGAGTAGTTAAGTCCAATTGCATATAAAATCAAGATAATGAACTTCACTATGCACACATAGGGATATTGAATATCTTGGTCTTCCTAGCATATTTTTATCTTTTAGATTCTTGCATGGTTAGTATATGATTTTTGATTGGTCAACTAGGGTGTTTGAATCTCCTGAAATCCTTATGACTCCTTGCTACTCACCATCCATTGCTTACATGCTTCTCCATTCCATATTTGTCTTTGTTTGGCTTTCGTTTGAGTGTATGCCCTTGATGAAATGGTTTAAATCTTGATTTATGACTCTTATACATTCTTTAGTGCCTACACTTAGTTTGTTCTTTCATATTAGATTAATTCATTATGTGCCATTATTCAGTATATAATTTAAACATACATTCACACTTTGCATTTTTCAATTTATTATGTGTCATTTGTGCATCACATACATACCTACTTTTATGCATACATAATAACTCTATCATTGCACTTCATTCATTCATCTAACATACATGCATTATCATAATTATAAGTTTAGGAATACATCTATACTCATCTATCACTACACTCAATCATTCATCATTTCATACACGTACAAATAAAATCAAAATAAATACTAATAATCATCTCATATATATATATATATATATATATATTTATTTATTTATTTATTTATTTATTTATTTATTTGATTGGTTGGAAAAAGAGATTTTGAAAGGGACCTCGAACCTTTTACAAAAGGATTAGCAAACAAGATAAAATCTCCAGAGGACATGAAGACAAAAAAAGATCAACTAAACCAAGGAGACAACCTCCATAGGACCATATTTAAAGAGATCTAAAATTTGAAAGAGATTTCCAGCCTAAATAGGAGAAACCAAACAACAAACCCAAAACACGCACCTTTGAATAATAATAAGGGAATCCAAGATCCAACTAGAAAAACACATAAATTTTAAATTTTAAACAAATCCTACTAAAAATAAAATATAATTCTCCCATGAGAGAAGCAACACAGACAAGGAAAACCATTTTAAGGCCTAGAATATGGGTCAACAACATGAGGAGATCTTTATAGGCCACAATATTACACTAAAAAGGAGAAAAAATGCACATACTAGAGGTGAGAAATCCTAGAGAATTAAACCACCATAATAACCCAAAACTAGAAGTGATGATTTGGCACATGGACTACCTTTGGGAGCCCATATTTGATGCAGGATCATCTAGTGGTGTAAGAGTGATCTTGCAACATCCAAAATTTATAATATTTTGATTTTTATGTTCTAAGTGTGTTTAGTTTTTAGGGGATGGAAAAATAGACCTAACGGTGAAAGAATCACCCCAATATCCTGAGCGGTTTGGGAGATATGCCAAAACTAGTGAAAATCCTACCAAAACTAGTGGAAATCCTGCTAGTAAAACTTGGAGACCAATTTTGAAGGCCTTAGAGGCCCTTTTAAGGGTTGAAATGTGGTGGTACTTCATATAAAAGTAGTACCAAACTTCCTAACCCTTTGAGAGCTTTTTTAAAAGGTGCAATAATAGCCATTTTGAGCAACGAGCGAGGAGTTATGACCTTGGTAAGTTTACCCTCGAAATTCAAATTTCAAATACATAGTTTTAGGTGGGAAAGGGGAAAATAGGGTATTTGGGGGAATTTCAAATTTGTAATGAGTTAGTATCTATAAGATGCATTCTCCTTAGTAAGGAATATCATGAAGTTATTTGCAATTTCTCTATTTACTTTATTTCTATGGATTTTATGTGTTTTGGTTAATGCAACTTTGCTTTAAGTGGTATCAGAGCAGGAGTTCCTGAGTGTGTAAATAGATTTCCAGATGTGAGGTAGTTTACACCAGGATTTGTGGGTAGGGTTTGTGAGAGACATGAGTAGAATACCTCCACGAAGAAACCATGGTGGTGGGAGAAATGCTATGGTTCCCAAAGAATATTTTAGAGCTTTGCAAAGGTAAGTTCAAGCTTTGCAAGAGGAACTACATAGAGGGTTTGAGCCAAGGAGGGAATATGGGAGTGAAGATGAAGCTGAAGAAGAAGAGGCCCAGTTTGAGGAAGAAGAAGTAGTAGATCCTGCACAAGCTAGGTTATATAGAGCCATATCCCATATTGGGAAGAGATCGAAGATGGAGGTTTCTATGTATTCTAGAAATCTTAATCCAGAAGAGTTGATCGACTAGATCAATGACATGGAAGAATACTTTGAGTATGATGAGGTTGAATATCTTGAGAGGGTCAAGTTTTCTAAGACCAAGTTGAAGGGTCATGCTAGTATTTGGTGGAAGGGAGTGCAACTGGACAGAATAAAAAAAGGGAATAAAATGATAACAAGGTGGGAGCGGATGGTGGAGAAGTTGAAGAGGTAGTTAATTCCATCTAACTACAAGTTGGATATGCTAAAGAAAATGCAGGGTTTGAGACAGTCGAGCAAGTCTATCAAACAATACACTGAGGAGTTATATAAGAACCTAATTAGAACATGCCATTATGATTCCAACAAGGAGAAGGTAGCCCGTTATATAAATGGGTTGAGAGCAAGTATTCAATAGGAGCTGAGTCGAATCAAGATGATCACCATAGAAGATGCTTACCAATTTGCCTTGAAGGTAGAAGAGAATCTAAATAGTATTTTTGAAAGCAAATAGAGAGGAAGAGATTATGGTGGAAGAACTGGTGGGAGAAAAAATGGAGGATGGAATGAGGATCAAAATAATACTGGGGAAACAAGCAATGGTCAGGACTAGAAGGGGGAGAATGCTTACCACCCCCATGAGCAGAATCATAGGTACCAAAAATGAAGAGGGAGGTCTATAAGAGGAGGATTTTGTGAAACCTACTTCAAATATGGAGAAGAAGGACATTGGGCATATGACTGCCCACAACACCAAGGGGAAACAAATAAGAGACCTGAAGGTAATTCCTGAGCTACTATTGTAGTTGAAGGTGTTGAATATGAGAACTTTGAAGAAGTAGAAAGATGAGAAGTTTTGGTCACAAGGAAAGCCTTTTTGAATGAGGAGAAGAATCCAAATAAGAGGAAGAGCCTATTTTGAACAAGGTGTAAATGTGCAGGTAAGGTGTGTAATGATATCATTTATAATGGTAGCACTGATAACCTAGTTTTGGAAGGAATGGTTACCAAGTTACAGTTAGAGATAAGGATACACCTGCATCCATATCGGATTTCTTGGTTGTAGAAGGACCATAGGGATTTGGTCAGTGATCAATGTTTGGTAAAGTTCCATATTTGGAATTACCATTATGAGGTCTTGTGTGACATCCTGCCTATGGATGCTTACCATTTACTATTAGGAAGGCCTTGGCAGTTTTATTGGTATGCAATACATGATGGGCATGTCAACACTTACTCCCTGACAAAGGATGGAGTGCACCATAAGATAAAGCCCCTAAAGGATATGGACAAAAAGGTATGTAGTAGTTCCAAAATCTATTTAGTAGATGGTAAAAAAATTTGGATGGCCTAAAGCATGAGCATATGTGCTATGCATTAATTCCTAGAGTTAAGGATGAGCAATGCAAATATATCCCAATAGAGGTCTCAGGTATGTTAGAAGAATTTCTAGATATTATATCAAATAATGTACCTGAGGGTTTGCCACAAGTGAGGAAGATCAGTCACCACATAGATTTGGTACCAAGAGCTAGTTTACCCAACAAGGCAACCCATAGAATGAATCATGTAGAAAGTGAGGAGCTAAATAGACAAGTCCAAGAGCTATTGAAAAAGGATTGATTCGAGAGAGCTTAATTCCATGTGTAGTACCTTTAGTACTAGCACAAAAGAAATATGGGGAATGTAGAATTTTTACAGAATCCCAATCTATTAACAAGATCACCATCAAATACAAATTTTCATTGCCAAGGATGGATGAAATTATGGACTATTTGAGTGGAGCCAAGTACTTCACCAAGATTGACATAAAGAGTGGGTATCATAAGATTCATATCAGAGAAGGATATGAGTGGAAGATAGCCTTCAAGACTAGAGAGAGTTTGTATGAGTGGTTGGTCATGCCATTTGGGCTAACCAATACACAAAGCACATTCATGCAACTGATGAATGAGGTATTGAAGGAGTATTTAGGAAAATTTATCATTGTCTATTTAGATGATATTTTAATTTTTAGTAAGACTCTGGAGGAGCACATACTAGATATTCGACGAGTTTTTGAGAAGTTGAGGGAGGAGCAGTTGTTGATTAATTTGAAGAAGTGCAATTTTGTGAAGGAGTTAGTGTATCTAGGATTTTTCATCTCAGCTAAAGGTCTTAAAATGGACCCAAAAAAGGTGATGACTATCATTGAATGGCCTACCCCAAGAAGCATTACAGAGGTAAGATCATTCCATGGTCCAACGAGTTTTTACAAAAAAATCATTAGGAATTTTAGTAGTATTTGTGAACCCCTAACAGAGACAATGATAGGGTATAAGAAGTTTAAGTGGAATCTAAGAGTAGATAAGAGCTTTGATATGTTAAAGAATGTCACAGAGCAACCTATTTTGGCACTTCCAAATTTTAATAAGGTATTTCAGGTAGATTGTGATGCTAGTGATAGTGCCATAGGAGCTGTATTGAGTCAAGAAGGTAAACCTATTGCTTATTTTAGTGAGAAGCTCAATGATGCTAGGAAGAAGTATTATGTTTATGATCAAGATTTTTATGCTATAGTTCAGGCTTTGAAAAAGTGGAGGCACTATTTGTTGTCAAAATAATTTGTTCTATATACTGATCATCAGGATTTATAGTATATCAATAGACAAGGGAAGCTAAATCAAAGGCACCTAAAGTGGGTTGAGTTTTTGTAGAGTTATACCTTTGTGTTGAAGAATAGGAGTAGGAAGTCAAATACAGTTGTAGATGCCTTAAGTAGAAGGTAAAATTTGTTGACAAAAATGAAGGTGAAGGTTATAGGGTTGGATGAACTTAAAATTTTATATCCTAAAGATCCATTTATTGCAGAGGCTTGGAGAGCTTGCTTGGCACATGTTACTTTGGACAACACTAAATGGTTAGATTTTCTAATCCAATATGGAATGTTGTTTAAGAGAAACCAGTTGTGCATTCCAAGGAGTTCAATGAGAGAGAATATGGTCAAGGAGAAGCATAGTGGAGGGTTGGATGGGCACTATTTTCAGGATAAGACCATTACCCTTGGTTGGACAGTTAGTTTTCACTAACTATGGAGAACTACTATTGGCCATAGTTACAAAAAGATTTGAAGAGATTTATACAGATTTTTAGAGTATGCCAGAAGGCCAAAGGTGTGAGGTAGAACACTGGATTATATCAGACATTATCTATACCATAGAAACCATGGGAAGACATCATCATGTATTTTTTTCTTGGTCTACCAAGGACACAGAGGGGGAATGACTCCATATTTGTGGTGGTTGAAAGGTTTTAAAATATGGCACATTTTATTCCCTACCAAAAAACTAATGATGCAGTTCATGTTGTAGGGTTATTTTTCAAAGAGGTGGTACGACTACATGGTCTACCAAAGAGTATTATTTCAGACAAGGATACCAAGTTTGTTGGGTATTTCTGGAGGACTTTGTGGAAGAAATTAAAGAAAAAAATTAAATTCAGTTCTACATACCACCCGTAGACTGATGGACAAACAGAGGTGGTGAATAGGAGTTTGGGTAACCTGTTGAGATGCTTAGTAGGAGATAAGCCCAAGGGATGGGATTTGGTTTTACCACAGGTAGAATTTTCTTACAATAATTCTATCAACAAAAGTACTAATAAATACCCATTCTATATTGTATATGGGAGCAGCCCAAGGAATGCTTTTGAGTTGAGGAAGATGGATAGAGGGGAAAAGAGTAGTGTTGAGGTTGAGGACTTTGTAGAGCACCTGAAGAGCTTGCATGAAGAAGTGAAGAATCATATTACTAATATGAACACTCAATACAAGACAAAGGTATACCAGAAGTAGTGGTTTAAAAAGTTCCAAGTGGGATATGAAGTTATGGTCCACCTGAGAAAAGAAAATTTTCCTACTAAAACCTATAACAAGATAAAAATGAAGAAGTTTGGACCATGCAGGATCATAAAGAAACGGGATTCAGGCAATGCATATGAAGTAGAATTATCGAGTGGGCTTAACATATCACCTATGTTCAACATTTCAGATTTGGTAGAATATCATGAAGGGGACAATGATGAGGGACCAGTAAAAGAAACTTGGGATATTCTAGTGTCTATTCTAGATAAGGAAGAGATAGAAGAAATCCTGGACACCCGCATTGGTAAAAGTACAAGAAATAGGTAGTATGAAGAATATTTGGTTAAGTGGAAGGGTAGGCCTATTGAAGATTCATCTTGGTTTTCAAAGACAGAGGTTGACCACCTTGGTTTTCCTCCAACAACAAAGAAGTGAAGGTCACTTCTCAATTTACCCTAGGTGTCTGATATAGGAGCATCCAATGGTGTAAGAGTGATATTGCATCTTCCAGAATTTATAATCTTTCACTTTTTATGTTCTAAGTGTTTTTAGTTGTTAGGGATGGAAAAATAGACCCAACAATGAAATAATCACCCTAATATCCTGAGTGATCTGGGAGATATGCCAAAACTAGTGAAAATCCTAGTGAAAACCCTACCAAAACTAGTGGAAATCCTGCTAGTAAAACTTGGAGGCCAATTTTGAAGGCCTTAGAGACATTTTTAAGGGTTGAAATGTGGCAATACTTTATATAAACATAGTGCCAAACTTCCTACCCCTTTGAGAGCTTTCCGAAAAGGTGCAATAATAGCCATTTCAAGCAACGAGTGAGGAGTTATGACCTCAGCAAGTTTGCCCCTAAAATTCAAATTTCAAATACATAGTTTTAGGCGAGAAAGGGGAAAACAGGGTATTTGGGGGGGAATTTCAAATTTGTAATGAGTTAGTCTCTATAAGATCCATTCTCCTCAGCTAAGAATATTAGAAAAATTTTGGCATTTTCTTTGTTTATTCTATTTCTATGTATTTTATGTGTTTTGGTTAATGCAACTCTGCTTTAATATTCTATAGCAAGCAAGCATACACAAGGCCCCTCATAAAAGTCCAAAAATAAATTATAGAAGGAGCCCATCAAATAGTCATAAACACCAAAACACTATCTAGCCTCATTGACTATCCATTCAAGAAGAAATCTACAAAACCCATCTATCGTAGCTACACGATGAAGCACAAGGTCCCATACCAAGACCAAAAAAATAGACTGTAGAGAAGGATTCGCTTAGAAAAATCTAAAATAAACACCATTGGATCTTCTAAAATATGGCTAAAGACCCTGAAATTGACATAGTAAGCCTAATATAGAATCAACATGAGGGACACTCAACTATATATGCTAAAAACATGGTCCCCCTCTCAAAGACCAAGAAAAATATTAAAGAGGGAACCTTGGGCTACAAAAAATTTGGGTAAACTAGATGCAAAAACCTCTTTTGGAATCCCAAATTAAGATAAGACAAGAGGAAGCCACCATTGCAAATATCGATGAAGCATGAGGTCCCCCCTAAAAAACTAGAAAAACCCCACAGGGAAAGGCTTCACAGCACCACTTCCATCATCGAAATGTTTAAACGCCAACCAACACCAAGGGCACTAGGGAATGAATCTTTAGGTGATTCTAGCTAGGAAATAACATTCACATTAGAAATTGGAAAACCCTTCCTAGGATACCCCAAGAAGACCCCGTGAAGGCCCTATAAATGCATCTAGTACAAGGAATAACCCAAGAAGACCTTCTTAGCCAAAGATCCATAGGGTTGGATCAATGAGGAAGAGAGCAAATTGAAATGAGGATCTTCTACCCAAAGTGGGTATACATCGAATTATACAAAAAAAAATTGTAGGCTACAATAAAATAGATCCTCGTATATCTAAAATTAGAAGCTAATAGATAGGATCCCTCCTTAGGCTGGCCTTACACCTCCACTCTCTATACTACCCTCAACCTCATCTTTATGAGCCTACGTCACTTCACTACCCCCTAACATTTGGGACATACTCGATGATGCAAAACATAAAATAGGTGATTCCACTGATGGATATCCTGATATCTCACTCCATCTACTATGTTGAGACTGTAATGTTGATGGTCAGAATGGTAGAACCCTACCTAGTCTATCTACCTCATCCTCTAATTGTGTCACATACTCCTACTCTATCTGATATTAAGCATGATATGTGGTCACCCTAGCCTATAACTATGCAAACTTTGCCCATAACCTGGCCACCTCCTTTGTGACTTATCCACTCATACATGGTTGATCCTACTCAGTTATCATAGACAATACATGAGTTTGTAGAGCATATTTCTCTATCATAAGTCTATCTCTCCTCTTGAAGGCTCTAAACCTAGGCTTTTAGGGTGTCCATCTCCTCCTCCTAGCATTTCCAACACTGCCTATCTATTATCCAATGACTCTAATTTGTATCATGGGTTGTATCCCTCTTTGCTTGTTGGCCCTCAAGGATGTGCATCTGCTCTCTCAATATCATGATTTTCTCCCTGTAGACACCAAAATCTAGCCACTTGTCATCCATTTGTATCCTCCAATCATAGTCGTCCATTATAGATATATATGTATGTATTAATTTAATATATAGATATTAATATTTTATATTCATATTTATATATATTTAACAAATATATATGTATTTATGTGAATAAATCCTAGCCATCCACCATGACTTAATCCCATCCATCCATCCATCTTAATCCATGTCACATTCTCAAGTTCAATCTCAATATTTCCTCATGTTTTAATCTCAACCATCTATTGATGTCGTCGAAACCCTAACATAATTAAAGGTAGATTATAAAATATGATTCATTTTTATGAATCAAGGTCGACAAAAAATCCAAGAGGTCTAAAATTTAAACATTTTTTCCACTCGTAAAACCCTCACTATCACATCGTACCTTCCATTTCTACCACCACAAAACCCTCATGAACTAGATCTAGTTCTACCTCACCTTCATCCACCCTCAAACACCTCCCAGAGTTCATAGAACACTATTGAGAATTTCTAGAATATTGTTGGGCATTTGCAATCATCCTCGAATGCCTCTGGGTGTTTCTCATAGCCGATTTGTAGTTTGTAAGTCCTTGGATACTTTCGAGTATTCATGAAACTTTAGAACATGAAAACATAAGTATGGATAAGCACCACATCCATTTTCTTGACAAGGTAATATATTTTATGATATTATTTTACATTTTTACATTTAGTTTAGAGTTCAACATTACAACATTAGGGTTTATAGGTTTATAAAATTTAGAGGGCCTCACATAGTGGAGTGCTTGTTGGTTCTAATAACCCTTTTATGTTTCTTTATATTTGTAGGTGTAGGAACCATACTTTTAAATCTATTGCAACTAGGTTGGTCCCATAGGGATACACAAGCCCACCCGCACACTTGTTTGAAGTAGAATATGATGTAGAAGACACCATATGTTCCCTTGTGAATAAGGATTTTTAAACCCTAGATTTGTTATCATTTTATCAATACAAAATCATATTATAACAGTGGAGATCAAGGCTCCCTCCATAATAATATCAATATTATTGTCTTCATTTGTGCAATAAGTTCTTGTGTTGATTGTGTTTTCTATTGCTTTGATATTGTCATTTTTTGCTTTATAACTCCCATAGGCCCTCCTCATCTCCATCATCACCCCCCACTACTACTCAAAGGTGAATCTACATCCTCTATAGCTCCCTATGATCCAACCACCTCCATATCCACTCGATTATGTACTCATAATTATAGTGGCTCCTCTTCTATGATCACCTCCTCCTCTTGTCTAGTTGTTGTTCCTTCCTAAAACTATTGAGCTATCCACCAAGAATCATACTCTGGTGTGGTCCTTAGATACTCAACATCTATGCCTGTCATTACCTCATCTAGCTCCTCGCTCGATGGCTCAAGTCATGGCTATTCCAACTAGGCCTCATTACCCCTCTATCGATAAAAACTACAACCTCAGGCACCCCTATGTAATCCCAAACTATTAGGTCACTCATGAGTATTGGAAGTACTCACACTCTATCCCATGTTTTCCAATTATCCATCTATCATGTTCTACTCACCCCAAGTGTATAGCATCCTCAACCCGTGTTAGTCCTCCCCTCCATGGTCTTCATATAATATATCTTGGTGGTAGGTCATCCCAAGCATCCACATAGTGCTATAGAATACCTTGGTACTAAAAACTCTTGCCCCACTCTTAGTTGTGGCCCCATCACATCGTATATGGAACCTCTTTGTCCATATCCTTATGGGCATCCCATGGCAATCCAGTTGGTCTATCTAACCAAAAATGCTCCCATCCCCATATCTATAAAATGAAGTTGCACCCTAAGCCCAATTGACCTTGTTGATGTATCTCATATAGATCATTGTACATCTATGCTAGCAAGGTAGAGCACCATTCCATAATCTTGGGCTCCTCCACCAAGTCCATAACTAGTCCTAGCAAGTTCTAGGGGAACCTCATGTTGCATGAGTCAAGAAAAATCAAGTGAGACATCAGTGACATCAACATTGCTTGCCTAGTAGTGAGAAAATCTATCTCATAGCCAGTGTTCACTTTCACCCCACTACTCTCCATATCATGGTTAATGTACCACCAATTCTCTCGATCGACTCTCTATAGCACTAACTCTTACTCATAAATAATCATGATCACTATTTGCTCTTCCTCTATCAGGACTCACAAAATTTAAAATATATCCTCCAAGGTAATGGTGATATCTCTAGTTAACAAGTCAAACGTATTGGTCTAGTTGTCCTATCTATCTATTAGGACCATCAGGTAGGCCTGATCTGCATGAATCAAATCCAATCAAGTTGTGTGCTATAATCCAATGGCCTTCAGCCACTCCTAATCATCCTATGACAATGCATTATGTGTTGCCTTGAATGTGCACATAAATTGATGCCAAGATCTCACAATATACCACTACAAACACTTCATTCAACCAAAAAACAAAAATAAAAATAAAATCATATTGACCAAATATGGTTACCAACAAAACCTTCTTGACTAGAGATGATCACAAAAAAACCATCTCGACCCAAGATGATCACAGAAAATCATCTTGAATCGATATGGTTTCCATTTCACATAAAACAAAACAAGAAAGCAAATAAATCAAAATAAATAAGATCTACCCATCACCCCCCATATTTCTCCCATCTCACCCACTCATATCTTTTTAATTTTTCATTTCATAAAGCAAGAGTTAGATTTTATTCCCTTATCTTCTTTTCACTCCCTCCATTTCTCATAGATGCACCCATCGGGTCTATTCGGTTGGTCACCCCATACATTGGTAGCACTTTGTAGCACAAAATCACTCTTCTCCTCCTCTCGTTTCTTTGTTTTGCATGATTAAAATGACCTGTTTCTTCACAAAATTCATATTTTATAATTTTTGTAGATGCAACCATATAAGACAATTTCATATCACAATGCAGCCATCCAAAAAGGTCTCATTATTGAAAAAAAAAATAAAACAAAACACTTTTTAGGAACTGTTTCAAGTAGATATGGTCTAAAAATTCACATTTTTCTCATTACAAGATATTTCATTCTAGTCATTCCACCTTGCTTAAGTGCTTTGTCACTATCATCATTCTCCTCTCATCCACCAACTCATCACTTCAATGGGTATACATTACCTATAAATTTTAATCTCAAATCAAGTCAATACTCAAACACTCGATATTAGAAATTGTGTTTATCCAAGAATCATTATTAAAGACTATCATACACTCCCCTTATTGAGGCAAAAGCAAAAATCTCAATCAAAAAATATTTGGTATATCTAAAGCATAAATCTTGTAGACTAACAACATCTACCTATAGCTAAAAAGTTTACCAAGATCAAATTAGGTCCATCAATTTGTTGAAAGTAATGATTTGATGACATACATCCTTTCCATGATTGGGGCATCTTATGTTGATTTTTTTAGACCATATTACACCACTCCCCTTCAATATCATTTCCATCAATCAACATCATTCATCATCAATTCAACCATTTTAGATCATCTATTTTTACTCCATATTATGCTTATGCATAAAGCATTCCAAAAAGGGGTATCTATAGACACCTAAAATGTGTTATCTCAAGGAGACTCCCAAAAAGCCTCATTTCTAACCCATACAATCAATTTTATTAGCTTTAGGGCTAAATCCATGGAATTATCCAATAATAAATAATCTTCTACAAAAATATTTATAGCGGATGAAACTGTATCGACCCAATATGATCATGTTTTCCCATTATCTTAACCTGAGATGATCACATAAAATCAAAATTATAGGTAGGTAAATTTCCTATCAGTGGCCATGCATAGGTTAAAATGTTGTGCCTGACTTCACACTGGCACAATCAACCTGTAGGTAACAATCAAACCTACCACTTGTAGTCATCTATTGGTAGAAAATCAAGTTATCCCTAATTTCCCCCCTTTTCCTCACCTACCTCTTGCCAACATATGAACAAATTTTCAAGCAAATAACTGCTATCAAAAATTTTCCAAGCCCTCTTGCTACAAATAAAATGTTGCTAAATTCCCATCTAGGATTTGAAACTACATTTGTTTCTCCTACTAAACATACTTCTCATTGTCTCACTAGTCTTAAATGCCTATTTCATTGAAATCCTACACGTAATCGATCTTCAAAACCTCTACACGTAGCTCTAATTTCTACCTAGACTTGGTCACGCATAGGTGCAAAACTATGATAGTGATCATCTCCTCCTGAGATGGTTTGCAGACCGAAATCCTCTTGAACTAAGATTATCACCCTCGACCAACTAGGTGATAAGTTTTATTTGCATTTCTAGATTAGATATGTCATTTTTATTCATTCTTTAGCTTAGATCTTGGATATCTCATGCATTTCATTATTAAATTTTACTTCATTTTTCTATATCTGATACAGGTCCAACTTCAATGGACCTCACATACTCTACTAATTCACTATTATTTTCTTCATGTGTAGGTGACAAAGCTTGAGGGCAAAAAAAGACTCCAGATCTGATCCTATGTGGCGGTCGCAAGAAAACTTGCTCCCCAAACAATGTGCTGGTACAAAAAGATCTAAATTGCACCCACAGACATTCTTTGTTTATAAAATGGGAATCGTACCTCTTTTGTAATCTTTGTATCATTTGTAAAATCCTCTCAAGAGGACTCTCTTATAACACAAGCTACATTGTAACATTTATATATAAAATCGGTTTTTGTAACAAATCAGTTTTTATAAGATATATTGTATGTTGTAAATTTTTTTCCTTCATAAATATTATATTTCATTCAAGGGAAAATAATATATTATGCAAAGATAAAAAAAACTAGCCTAGGTGTAACTATATGCCTTTGGGATTCCTTACATAAATATATTTAATAAAATAAATTAATCTAAACTTTATTCCTTTCTCTTATGATTAAATCATTAAGAAATTGATAGATATAGGAATAGTGAAATTCAAGTTATAAAAACAAGAAAGAGGGAACAAAAAACTAAAACACCTAATTCCAATGAATAAGCATAAGCACTAACTTTTAACAAAGGCACTACCCTAGCGCTATCATAGAATTCTAGCACTATCATGATAATACCTCAAAAATAAGATAAAAGGGCAACTAGGATACATTTAGGGGGCTTGTTTGATCACATAGAAGTATATAACTATTTGGTCAAACTAATCAGACCCCCCTTTTTATATGATAAAAAAAATCATTTCGAGAAGCGGAAGAAGCATGCAATATCTACAATAGCATTTATATTAAATATTAGTACTAAACTATTGCTATTGTAGAGATTCAACACTATTTTTCTATGACAAATAATCGTAATCATTGGGGTTCTATATATTTTTAGTATTACTATTCCTACAACTCAAAAATAGGGGCCTAGGATGATGGAAAACTTATAAAATAGGCCTAAAGGTTAAATGCTACAAATAAACCTTGAGAAAATATTTCTAGGGATAAATTTGAGTAGAAATCTATCAGTCTAAAGAGAAAAATATCTAGAAGGAGTATGTGATGAAGGGAAGGATAACATATGTAAAAAATAAAATTGCATTCAAATAAAATACCCCAAGATAGATAAAAATATTTAGGTAAACGACCCAACAAGGCTGTCTAAATAGAGATGGCTCCAAATGTAACAAGGGACAGTAAGGAAACTTGCCATAACTAAGTGAGCAAGACAATTGAGGTAAAGAACAATAAAAAAACTTGTAATTGGGCCTATTTAATAAGAGAGCAATGTAGCAATTAAATAAAATAACAATGTTATGGATAACTACAAAATGGTGAGAAGATAATAGTAAAATTGTTGCAAATAATTACAAAATGCATAAAAATTAAAATAATCTAAGAATATATAGCTACAAATACCCCCAAACGATAGTAAAATTATTAGCAAGATTTGTAGACACCGAGATTATTAGCAATGTAAGGCATGAAGCATTGCATAGGAAATATCAACCAAACTCCTATGGATACATCTTCCATAGCCAAGAGCCTCTCCAAGAGCTTGATGCAATAGTAGGAGGAATATCTTGCTTGAATGGCTCTATGCCTTGCTTCATTTATCCCAAAATACTGATAAAAATTATTGGATATGCAATGAGATGAATGCAATTAGAGAAGGAGAGAGCTAGCATGATATCTTGGAGAGAAATTTTTTTACATTTTGGACAATTGAAATTGCTTGTTTAATGCTCATCCCATGGGCTCAACTTATAGATTTGGGGAGAATAATTCTTACATGGAAGAAGGGGTTGAATATTCCTTCTAGTTAATGAATAGAATTTAAATTTTGTAGGCTTAATGTATGAGAGCTATCATACATGATCAGGATCAAGAGTGGAGGAAGGAATCCATATTCTAGAGGCTCATGTTGTAGAGATTTTTCTTGTGCTAGTAATGGCACTATGTTATAGCAAAAGTATTGGTGTAGAATTATCACTTAATATCAACATATTTGCTACTTTTGACTATTGAATGTTCAAGCTACTTAAAATAGTTCAAATCATGATAGCACCATGTTTTTGCAATAGTGTTGGTGTAGCAGCACTATCACTAAAAATTAATGTTATTGCTTTGGGACAACAAATAAGTGGTATTTTTCTTGTATTAGCTTGGTTGATTGAAAATTAATTGCTAAGTTTCATGAATAAGTTGATGTCTATAATTTACCGCTTTTTGAAACAATTTTTGCATAATAAATGTCATCAAAATTATATCATAGAAGTCCAGTATTGCTATTAGAATTCTTTTTGGTACTCAAAGATGCTATTATGAGAAAATAGTTGCAAAAAAAGGAATTATGATTTTTTAGCATCATTAATATAGTGTCATCAATACATGTATGCCCTAGATGCACTCCCTCAAGTTTTAAAGATAAAACCATGTCCTGAGGAAAATTGATTTTATCGAAAATTATGCAAAATAAGTGGAAGAAATAATGGTGAAACAATAGAAATTTCTTTAGGTGGGTTGGGAGGATTAAAAGGGGAGAAAGGTTAAAAATAAATTCATTTTTGTCATGCAGTATTAATTATTTGGAGAACTCTAAGTGTATGGAGAGAGAGAGAGAGAGAGAAATTTACGGCTTAGCAAGGGCTTGATAGCATGTGATAGGAGTGGGACTAGGCCCAGGATTAGATAGCATAGATGCAGGTTGAGATAGATAAACTCAAGGCCAAAAGGGATGCTACTATGACATGGGTAGTAATAGGTGGACCTAGTGGTATAGTGGTAGGCACAACTCACCCAACTACAAGGGTTGGTGTAGGCTACAATACAAGAGGCCTAGAAAAAGGAGAGAGATTTGCACACTATCAGGACCTTTACCATACCATTGTATTCACTAATCAGAGGGATCTATTCGCTATGTGCTCAAGAAGTAGGTAAATATCCATGACATGACAATCATGGAAATCGATAAAATTTTGACCACTACCACCACTACCATCGACACTAGCTAAAGAGGATTCATGGTTATGTTGATAACCACTAGTTCTAGCTTGTCATATTTTTTAGGCCAAGTGCACCAATTTTGGTCATTGTGGTGCATCTTGTTGTGGATAGTGGACAAAGTACATTGATTTTATCATTGTGGTACATAGATCCCATGGTTATGTATCATGTTTGAGGTACACACATGCACATGTACACACACATACACATGCACGTACATACACATACACACACAATTATTATAACTTTTGGGGCTTATTTTTGGCTTATGATGGTGTGATGTGTTGATGCTTAACATGATGTTGATTTTGGTATGATATATAAATTACTTTTGGATTAAATTTGTAATAAACTTTTATTTTAGTAAAATATTATTTTTGATGCATTAATGGGTTACATTTGATGAATGAAATGGGTCATGACCAAATTTGCATGAGTTAATGATGATTTAATAATTTTAATTTATTTATTTTGCATAAAAAATATGATACATTATGAATTAAGTGTTCAAAGTGGCTCAAAATTTGATAGTGAATAAATGATTAAGGCAATGTAAAATTTGAAATAGATATAATATGATAGATATACCATGATGAATTGTGTGTGATTTGGATGAATTTTGTAAAATTTTGCTAAGTTTGTATAGATCATGATAACATCATGAATTAGAAAAAAATTGAGAATGGGAAAATTAAATTGAAATTTGTATCACTCTAGGATGCCTTTGAAAACTTTTGTATGAGAAATACAATGATGGGGAATGCTATAGGTCAATTGGAAAGTGAGAAAAAAAACTACATTTTTTAATGAATTGATTCTAATTGCAAAATATTGATTGATATAATCGACTATGGTTTGATTTATCCATGAATCAAAATTAGGATAATTATTGACTTAGCTATACTCTCTAAGTGGGGGTGTAGCCTAACAAGTGTAACCACTAGCCAATTTGACAATTTTGGGTAAAGTCATTTAGGCTAGACCCAATAGCAAAGTAATTAATTTAGTTTTAAAAAATCATAATAAAATAATGATTTAAGGAAGAACAAATTTGCATGACTTAGGCCATTCTATTTGATGAAATAAAGTTGATATGGCATGATTTATTGGATGTAGAGCTTATTAGGTATTTTTTTATTGATTTATTTGATGAGATATTTTTAGCCAACTTGGCACAAGGTGGGCACATATAAAAAGTGAGGGTTCTTAGCGATGACTTTGGGTAATATCTAAAAGAGTGGTTTTGTAAGACAAATGACATAAAAATCTTTTTTTTGGAATATTATTTTGTAATTGAGAGATTCAATTTGAGAAAAGACAAGAGGAACATGCAAAAGTGCATAGATAATGAATGGAGAAAAAGGGATAAATATGTATGAAATTTTGTTATAAAGGGGGAATCTAATAGGGAAAGGAGAGAGAAAATTTCCTAAGCCCTAAAAAGAAAAAATTTGTACAAAATTTTACCTAAGTGATGGCCTATAAGCCATATAGTAGACAAGTGATTATATGGGTAAAAGAATTGTTTGAAAGCTATGTATAAATTAAATATTTTATCATTAAGTAGTGACATGCGGGTCTGATCATAAGCAAGCACTCATGTTCAATATGAAAATGTGTACACATATGTTCCATTTCTAAATTATGGACTATGTGCCTGATAATGGACAAGCACTCAGGAAGGGAAGGATATGTCTAAAAATGTGTACAAAATAAATATGTCATCTCTAAGAGATGGTCTAAAAGCCTAATAAAATACAAAAACCTATAGAATGAAATAATATGTATGTGATATACACAAGATGCATCATGCCCAAGCAGTGGCCTCATAGTCAAATATAGGACAAGCACTCAAGTCATAATGATAATCAACTTGGAATATATATAATATAATACAAAGAGATAATATTTTGGTTAGTAATTGCCATAGGGTGAATTTAGTTAGTAAATGCCATAGGGGGACTTTTGTTAGTAAACACCCAAGGAGTACGTCAAATGTCTATGCCATAAGGGGACATCAAATATTTTTCCCATAGGGGGGAATTTTTAAATGTCTATGCCACAAGAGAACTTCAAATTTCTATGTCCACAAGTAGGAATTTTTACATGTCTATACTCACAAGGGATGTTTTTAAATGTAGAGGGTAACTTCAAATGTCTATGCCCATGGGGAGGGATTTTTAAATGTCTATGCCCATAGAGGGAATTTTTAAATGTCTATGACCATAGGGGGATTTTTTAAATATCTCTACCATAGGAGGACTTCAAATGTCTATACCCATAGGGGACTTTTAAATATCTATGTCACAAGGGAATTTCAAATATCTATTCGCATTGGAGAGAATTTTTTAATTTCTATGCCACAAGGGGACTTAAAATATCTATGTCCATAAGGGAAATTTTTAAATTTTTATGAAAGATAAGTGCAAAATGCATATGTTATGATCTAAAGACTAGATAAAATATTTTGAATGATTGTATGCCCTTGATAGGGAAGTGATATGATCTTTTGAGTGAAAGGGAATTTTTCCACTAACCAAAGTAGAAAAGTGACATCTTTAATGAATTTTTTTGAAAATGTCAATACTTTTAGCTTCATGATGTGAAAATTGCATATTTTAAGATAAATGATTTGTTTTGAAGATATTTTGTATTTGTAGCAATTGATTACCCCCTAGTGGAGAAATAAGAATTTTACTCCTATATGAAGTTAGGGAAAATATATTTTGATATAATGTTTATATACACCTCTGAGAAGAGATGATGTTTCTAATTATGGCCCAATGTGTGCCCATGAAACATCATATATGCACCAAACAATGATTAGAAATATGATCCCTCTATGAATTACCAACATATAATTACCTTGGCCTAAGGTTGGGTTCATTTTGGCATACAATTGCCCAAATGTAAATACTACAACTTCTATGAAGGGAATGCTAAAACCAAACATTACTCAAAAGGGACTTATAGGAATGATCACTACAACTCCTATGAAGGGAGTGCCAAAACCAAACATTGCTCAAAAGGGCCTTGTAGGAATGATCACTACAACTCCTGCAAAGGGAGTGCCAAAAGCAAAAAATGATCAAAAGGGTCTTGTAGGAATTTTATTTAATTTTCTCCAAAAATGTTGTCTACTCCTCGAAACTCTAGAGGAATATTTGCAACATAGAGGAAAAATGAATAAATCATTGCGATCCAATACAAGACATAGAATGGAGTGTAGGGTACCGTCGAGCTTGCACTTCATATTACAAATATGTAAAGGTTAAAAAAAAACAAATTGTAGGATGAAAAATACAACTCAATCCTCAAAATCCACCATGACAAGTGTATTAAAATAATAAAAAACATACAATTATTTATTAGGCACCTTGGTAGGATAAATTAATTAATTATTACAAAATAATTAACTAATTAAAGGTTCATAAAAATAGGAATAATTATTAAATTAATTTGATTAGTTATATATTTAATTAATTAAATGAAGGTTCATAAACATAGAAATAATTAATTAATTAATTTGATTAATTAGACAATTAATTAATTAGTTGATTTGATTAATTAATAAAGTTAATCAAATAAAAATTTTGATTTTAGCCCTTGCTAAAATAATAAATAGAAAGACACCTTTTAAGTCATGACAAGCTAAAAGTCTACTCTAGTCTATGTCCACTTGTCGCAAGCAACACCTTAATCAGTAACTAATTTTTATGGATAGACATTTAGAACATCTTGCACGACCATCCCTGATACCTCTAGGTGAAACTAACACATCGCCTAGATTCTTGGTTTTCTATTTGGCAGAGATAATGGGGCTTTTGAGGTCCTCCAACTTGAACTTCGAGGAGTCATTGGATGAAGAGTTGGAAGAGACCGAGGGTGGATCAAAAATATGAGGGATTTTTTGGTACTCAATTTGTGATAGAGCCTCATCCACCACCACTCCTCTATTCTTAGCCACATACTCAAAAATTAGTAATGCTAATCCTTGGTGAATAGGGTTTAACCCTTTTCCTCCCCTCACATCTATCATCATTTTTTCTAGGAAATGAAAAAGAAAGGATGGAATATTCATGAGACATTCACATCTCAACTAGTTCAGAAATATTACCTGGAAACTACACAATATATTTATATTGGAATCTGACATGAAAATGTCCATGATCATAGAGATGACTTAGTTCCAAGGAGATTTGACGGCCTTGGAATTGTATCCATTCTATAGTTTCAATAAATACTTATGAATGTTAAGAAATAAGCTCAATTTCCTAAAGAGGGAATGCTTATTTCTATTATGGCATGCACCATCAACTAGATGACCCATCACCTCCCCAATCAAAAATATGGAAATTTCAAACTCCAAACCACTAGCTTGAACCCAAGCCTTTCCTCCATGAGTGTTTCATCTACCTAGAAATCCCTCTATGGTTATCATGGAAGGATTGTATGCAATCCAAAAGGCCACCTTTGCGAAGGATTTTCTTAACCTCATCATCCACCTCTAGGGAATTCAGCTCCAATGATAACATCTGGCGCTTCTAAAGAGAACATTGGCCCATATTCCACAACCAATAATAGAAAGACTTGGAATCAAATCCTCCACACCTTTGGAAAACCATACTAGAAATAGAATCCCTTCTCAAATTTAACAAGCAGAGAGATCCATTTGGGCCCTAACAAGTAGTTTCAAAGAGGATTTGAAACTCATGCCAAAAAGTGTGGTGCCATAGATTAAGAGGATGACCATAAAATGAAAACACACTTACTAAAACACAATGCTGACAATGCCCACAATTTATCCCACCATTAAAATTGGAAATCATGATCTTACCATCTTTGCTCGCTTTCCAAAAAGGATTGAAAAATCCTATGAAATAAATGTGCCATGGGTTAAAGAGCTAGTTACTCTCCCAAGCAAAGGAAGCATATTTGTCATAATGCCAAATTGAAAAATCACCCTTGAAGTCTAATGATGAAATGGCTAAATTCATGAATAAACATTATGAATGGAAGTAGCCTAGATTAACAAGAAGCATGCAAAAGTAAAATTGATCAATGTAGCCTACCACCTTGTAAAGGAACATGCTAGTAGAAAGTATCCTACTCCATCTATTTTTTTTATACCAATCCACGTATGTAGGAAAGCTTCTCCAACACTGAATACAATCTATGATGTGGACTACCACCTTGTTGCATCGTAATTTACTAGACCATATTTTTAAACTTGACCTACCAAACCAATCCTCATACCTAGAAAGGATTCTCCAATATTGGGATAACTGATGAAGTGGCCAATCATCAATGTACCATCAAAATGCCAGCTTCTCACTTACTCCAATCAAACCCATCTACTTCCATAGGAAACTTTTCCATAAATAAGGAGCTTTTATAGTAGAAAGTGGTGCTAAAATTCTCATTTTTTAAAATTAAGTTTCAATTTGAATTTAACTAGGGATAGCCTTCAACCCATGAGCTTACGACTAGAGAAACTAAACCACCAAACAATAATACTCACCATCGGATCTAGGGAATCAGGAAATGGCCCCATATATCATCCTCAAAAGGATTTGAGAATAATTTTAAATCCAAACAGAGAGTCCTTGTTTAATTATACCTATGTTTGCCATTAAATCCATCAGCTTATTTCCCTCTCTGAATATGTGTTGGAATTGGAATTCCTCTCTGGATTGCAAAGTTCTTATGGCTTCAAAAATTAGGTTTGAGATGTTCTAGCTTGGGGTTTTAGAAAATTTGATCAAATTAATGATGTTAAGAGCATCAACTTCTACAAAAATCTTATTGATACCCAAAGATTCAATTAATAGCAAACCTTGGAGCAAGGCCTTAGCCTCCACAAAGTGGGAGGTTTGGGAAGAGAGGGACTTTGCTTAAGCCAAAATCACTCACCTCTTTCATTTTTGACCACTACACCATCTCTTGCTAGACCATGATTCCATTTTGAGGATCCATCAAACTTTAGCTTTACCCAACCAATCAAGGGTAGCAACCACTGCACTAAGTTTCTTTGATTTGGAAAAGGAGGTCAAGCAAGTCCAGAGTTTTGAGGAAATTTGAGGATAAATTTTAGATCTTCTTTAGACCAAAAACCTCTACCCAATTCTGGCAGACAAGAGGACACATTTTTGACTACCATATTTTTTCCCTTATATTTATAATACTTTGAATCACTTTACACCACTTAGGTTGATTAATTGAAGAATTAGATTATACTTTTGTTGTTTATATCTACAAGTGAATATAAAAAGAAAAATGATTTTTTTATAAAATAGGCCTACCAAATCACTAGTGGTCAAGTGATTTGAACAAAACAAATAAATTGCATAGAAATAAGCGAATCAGTTGGAACCTTACTTTAGCACTTCCACTGTTGATTTGGAGGGCTTTTAGAAATTTAGAAATATAGCATGTGAATTTTTGGTTCTAATACTTCACTAAATTTGAGATTCAATCTAAGTTCTTAGGAAACCTTAGAGAAGTATCACAACAAATTAAGTCCTTATTTGATGATCTCTTGATTTCTTATGGTAAACAAATCTAAGGATTGTAAGTTTTTATAACTTGGCTGATGATCATGTATATCAAGGTTGGTGGTTCATTGTTGTCTGATGAATTAACATATATCAAATGAATTATTAAATTTTAAGAAAAATCACAAGTTGAAAACTTTGGAGAAAATTAGCTAAAATGCCTAAAAAAATTAGGAATTGGGCATTAAATTTTAATAAGAATACCAAATGGAACTCTACAACACAATTAACATCTAATCTAATTAGATTAAAAAATATTTATGGTTTATTTATCAATAGAGTTACCATTGCATGGATTTTTCACAATGTTTTCATTAATTCAAGGTATTTATAACCAAAGCTTAGAAATAACCATATACAATATTAGATCTAGGATGAAGACAAGTAGATGCAAAAAATTCATCAAGGTTATGTTTATCTCAATGTTATTAACCAGATTTTTAATAGATTTGAGAAAAACTTGAGCAATTTTAATAGACCTAAAAAATAATTGTAAGTGCATTAAGATTTATTACATGCCAAAACCATACATGTGGTTCCACTGGGCTTGCTAGAATTGTTTATCTACAAAATTATATGTTGCAATGTATATGCCTATGAGATCATACTTTGACATAAAAAGGGTATAATGTAAATCCTTAATCTTCAGCTTAATGGTTGGGATACCAACTAAATTAATTAATATAAGCTAATCTAAACAAAGATATCAAAAAATGTATATAAAAAGTAGAGTAAAATGTGAATAAACAACAAATATTATCACTTGACCATAGTATTATGAGTGTTGATCTAATAAAAAAATTTAGAAGTGAATGAATAAATTTGGTGTGACCAAATTCATAGATAACATATAATACCAAAGTCAAAAGAGTAAGAAGCTATGAGAATACATAGCCACAAGCATCATATGACTATAAATCAAGAGATCAAAGGAAAATTTGTATTCATATAACCATGCACAATCTCTTTATTAGTTACAGTTTGATATTAATATACAATATTTCATCACAAGAAGTAGATCCAGTATTCTAAAAATATCCAAAGGATCATTTCTAATGAGCATTACGCTCTTATTTATAGAAAGTGTAATTAAACCTACTCTTAATTGTAGTAAAATCATTTTAATTAGTTTAAATCACTTAGCAAATTTACTCAAATTATGCTTTGTTGGCTATATTTGGTACTAAAAACCTAAGTCCTTTAGAATATTATTAAACTCACTTAGAGACAAATATTTCTATCAAGGTTATTTCTTCCAAATTTGTGCCCCAAATTCTACACCCATGGCTCCCTATTCATTGATTCACTAGAAGTTTTGATGAATTTCTTGTGTACAGGTAATTTTTTTACTTCTAGTGGTTTGGAAGGCTTGTCTAACAAATAATTGGTTCCCAAACATGTCCAAATTTTACCATAAATCTATAGTCCTTAATATTTATTTTATAAAATTGGACTTGATCAATATTCTCTATGTTCTAACAAAATCGTGGTCATCTCCAACTATTACTTGTCAAAAACTACCTTAGATTATGTTATACCCCTTTCTCATACTATTGTATTCAACATTGAAGTACAAGGGTAGTAGCATGCTACTACACCTCTCTTCAAACTTTGACACAAATAGGAATGCTTGTGCCAAGGAGTCCACCAAATGGAACTCTATTTCCAAGTAAATATGGTACTACAACCCATTCAAGTACTTGAGCACTTGATGCTTCTCACTAGTATTAGTGTGTAGGTAACTAAGAAGTTCATTGAAGTCATCAATGTATTATTGGATAGAATGATATTTTTGTTAGCACAACTATTAATTTCACATATATTAATCTTTATAATGGTTTAAGGGATAGAATCATTCTTGAACCAATTTGATGAAGGTTATCAACATAGTTACTAAGGCTCCTTCATATGTGATACTACTACTAGTGGTTTCCCACAACATTAAACCAATTTTAACATATTTAAGAACACAAATTTAATTTTTTTAGCTTTTACTAATTTATTGGTATTATAGCAGGCCTCAAATTGTCGAAGCCAAGTGGGTAGCTCTTTAGCATTGATCTATCCTAAGAAAACTAGAATGTAAATGTTGGTTTATACCTTCATAGGGTTATGCATAACAAACAAAATTCTACTCTCCATTTTTTTTAAAAGGATCACAAATAAGACACAACATTTATTTATCCAACATCCAAGACTTCACTATATTTGAGATCAAAGTTGTTGTAGATGAGACTCAATGGACAAAAGTGGCCAATTCCCATGTTTTTTTGGGCTCACCTTACTAAACCTCCACATTTAGAAGATTCCAAAAGTGGTCCCCCCACATTTCACATACCCTCATTGGCTTAGGACCATTTGATCATGGTATAGGGATTATCCTTTAAGGCCCATAACACTTAAAGGGGAATGTTTATTCCCTCACTCTAACCTAAATCCACTTAGGAGGGTTAATTAGGCATAAATCCTTGGTGCTTAGTTACCTTACCTCCATGGGCTAACTAAGGTCATTACCTCTCAACTAGTAATGAACATGAATACCTAAACTTGCATGTTCAAGGTACCACCACTATTATCTTGTGATCTATTCCTATTACCTTCCAAAAAAATGAGACACTCGATCCTCTCTGTTCAAGGTGTATAGTCTCGCAAGTATCTAGATATTGCATTCTCACAACTCCTTCTAGACCTATGGGCTCCTAGCTATTACATTATCACAACTCCTTCTAGGGATAATTTCTACCTAGCTATTGCATTATTGCAACTCCTTCCAGGATTGGGCTTAGGACCTAATAAAATATCTAAACTCAACCCAATAACTCCCTTCAATCCAAGAAGCAAAAATATAACTTCTCTAAACAAAATAAATGGTTTGAATAAAAAATGAAAATAAATCTATAGCATCCTATTATAAACATTTTAGATTAGCATTTGCTTCATCTAAACTAACACATTTAATAATAGTCCACATGCTACATTAGGCTAGTAAAAATATTTCAAAATATTGCTCAAATCAGATATTCATAAAGCTAACAAATTCCAATTAGATATCATTATTCACAAGATCATATATTTGTAGCAACCATAATATCCACGAGCAATAAAATCACATGCTATCAAAAATAATCCCATATTATTAGTCAAAACAAGCTAAATCCATATTACAAAACTACTATTCTTAAAATAATAGTTCAAGTATTTCTTTCTAGATATTACAAAACAATTTATCATTTGTAGAACCATTTCTCAATCCTAAATATAAAAATGCTATTCTTCCCAAATGACCTTTGTACCATATTCCTTTGATGACCGTCTTCATGAGCGAAGTATCCCCCTAACTTGAGGAAATTCTTAGGGATCAAGATAGCTCTTAATGCATTGCAAATATTTCATGCTCTTAACACTAATCAAGTAGCCACACATGAAATATTATAAGCAAAAAAGCTTAGACAGAATCCCATACTTCTCTCTATAGTGGACCCCTTTACCTACTCAAGTCTTGGGGGTCCATTATTATTTTCAAACCCAATATTGCTAACATGTCCCAAAGAAATGCATGTAAAAACTACATTAATAAAGAGAGAATCTCATACTTCTCTCTATAATGGCCCCCTTTACCTAATCAAACCTCACGAGTCCATTATATAAATTAGCTTACCCAATGCAAGAATTCAAACTTAATTAGATAATATTCTAAATATATTAGATTGAATGTAATAATATTTCTTTGATAATAAAACTTACATCTTATTCTCAAAATTTTATAAAAAATAATCATTCATATAATCTAACATATATTATAAGGAACACAACCTTGCCATATTGTTTTCTCTATAATAAAGGACCTTAAACTAAAGAAAACAAGTTAACAAGCTTCCATTTTAATTTTCTCCAATGATAAAAACAATATAAGTTGTATTCTATTATCATTGCAATTTAACCTAAATTAAAATATCCAAGCATTTAAATAAAACAACCTTTAGGCTAAAAGAAAAATTTGATAAAAGATCCAAGGTGTTTGACTCAGTGTTTGCCACCAAAAAATCATTGGCAATAGATAATAATACAACAATAGGAATGCCTTTGTACTACCCTAAGGACAAAAAAGGAAACATGTCCTTGAAGAAAATAGATAAAACTCAAGATCACCACAAGGCTCAAGAACTAATAGAAACAAGTAAAAAGGTAAGCAAACCAACCATTAATACTGACCCAAACTGTAATCAAAAAGAGGTACTTACATATCCTAACTGGGAAAAGCACAGTAGGGTGGAGAGATGAACCAAGCTACACAAGACATGATGACAATTTGGCTACCCAGTAAGGACTTACAGTAAACTAGATGAGGAGATTTATACCATGGATAAAACAACATCTACTAGATGAAACCAAAGCACTTCCACATCTTAAAAGCAACCACAAGATTCACATGATCCAAAAAAATAAATTACTTTCATGCTTCACAAGTAGGCAACACGATCACACAATAAACTAGTAAGAAAACTTATCAAACCAACACTCATGCTTGCATTCATTTACATGAATGAACCAACATAAATACATTAAAATTAAGCATGCATTCATTTACGTAAATGAACTAGAATGAGCACTAACAAAACTAGGATACAAGCATGTATTTGTTTAAAAAAATAAACCAACAAGAAAATATTACTAAGCATCACACCAATAGGCATTCCAACTAGCAAGAATACATTGCTAAACTTCACATACAAGATTATAAAATACAAGATCTCATAAGGCATCATTATTCTTCTAACTTAATGATCTAATCAATGTCCCTTGTCTCTGATTTTGCACCGGTGCATCCTTCTTCTCCTAATCCTGAACACTCCTTAAGCCAACCACCCTAAATCTCATTTCATCTTGGTTCAAATATGCCCCAAGCGTGGTTTCTTTTCCAAGCTAGATAACATATGCTCATTTCAATTAAATTAGCTTCCTTTATTTAAAACATCGAGCATCCACCAAAGCATGGTAATTAAAAGGGCTCAACCATCTTAGTGAACCATAAAATTCACTGAAGTATTTTATTAGATAAGATTATAGCAACCTTCATTAATATCAAAGGTTAATATTATTTATTAGTCTTGACATTACCATTCTCAAATATTAATGATGCTTACCTTAAATTAATTGGTTCTATGCTTACCAAACACACAAGAATATGCCAAACAAACAACAATATTACACACCATTGTTTTATCATTACGTAGATGGCTATTTTTATTTAATATAGTCTATTGTTACCACACACCTAATAAGGAGACTCATTGCACAAGCAACTTCCTGGACCAATGGTGTGAACATATTATAACATAGTGCAATGCACATATATGAAGTGTATTTTGTTACCTTGAGTTATCGATGAATGATTCATCACCATAATTTTCCCAATTTTTCTCTCAACTCAGGTGGTTGTCCCTCTTTTCAACCCATCGATGAGAATACCTGATCCTGCAACCACAAATACATCATTCCAACAATAGAATTCAATCATCAAATACAACTATTATATTAATTGATATCATAAAATAAAGCTTACACATTTAATTTTCCATGTAACCATACATATAAATAAATCCTACCAAGGAGGAGTGTTACATTATGGCTCTAGAAAGAAATTTTCTAATAGTTATGGATAGGGATCCCATATTGATCATGAGATCACATAACTTGTAACAACCCATCAAAACCAACCCAAAGAGAGATTCAAGTAATTATCACAAGGAAGTTTCACAAATATTGTGTCCCTGTAGATGAATCTCGAGTGGATAGAAGTGGCCAAACTCCCTTGGTTTTGGGGTTCACCTTTATATACCTCCAAGGTATGAAAGACACTTTCAATGGTTCCCCCACTTTTCTTACACTTTCCTTGAGTGTAATATAATTTAACCATACATATGGATTATCCCTTCTCAATATTTAGATAAAGGGGATGCCAATTCCCTCACCATACATAAGTTATTCTATGTAGGTGTTCTCAAACATAATGCCTTTAAGCCTAGTTATCACTCCTCCGTGATAGGATTAACTAGCACTTTCATGCTTAACTACCACATCTTTTTTATGGACTAATTAAGGCTATTATCACTCTACATGATAATTCGTATGGTCACCCAATCCTTCTCATTCTAGGTTCCATCATATATCTCAATTACAAATGTATTCTTGACCTTTGTGGTAGGAATTATAATCCAAGCCTCACCGCTTTGGATCCTCCCAAAAAATCCTTTTTTGGGAATACATCCAAGCTTCCCACTCTAGATGTAGCTATGTTGCCTCCCCACAACTTCCTCAATATATGGAATTCATATTAATTAAGAGTTCTAACATGGCCTTAAAGTTTACTCAAGGAACACCTCCCCATAATTCAAAGAAATATTAATTAAGAAACCTTGATCTCTCTCTTAAAAGCAAATATTTATTAAGCTTGACATGCTTACTTGGAAAATAGAAATAAATAGAACATCTCTACTTATCAAAAGCATAAAGCATGTCAAAAATATTACACTTTATCTAAAAGTGTAATTAAACTCATGAACAATCATAATTAACAAATATTTACAACATCAAATAAAATCTTTATTATACATATGCAAAACTCTTTTAGTAATGTCTTATTTTAATAATAACTCTACCTAATACCTTAATTACCAATGACCAGCTTCACAATTAATCAATACAACTTTCATACATCTAATCCTCTTCTTCTAAGAATAAGATATTACATAATTTGAAAATAACATTTTTATACAACATAAAAAGAAGACAATCCATCCACTCCATTTGTTGGTAACTTATTCATACTACAATGTCTCCTTAAGATATTATATAATTTGAAAATAGCATTTTATACAATATAAAAATAAGACAATATATCCACTCTATTCATTGGTAACTTATTCATACTACAATCTCTCCATAATATTGTTTTTTATTTACATAGTGGAATTGGTAACTTCTACGATGATTTGGGCATGATGTCCATATTTATGGCCATCATAGTATTCCATGTTGTCTGCCCTAAAAACCGCCATACAATACTCCTCTCAATCCTCCCCTATAACCACCATGCCACATTCATTTTAAACCTTTTACACCATTGAAAGTACTAGGAAAGGGATAAGCGTTCAATCCGATGAGGCCCAAGATTTGAACCCTAAGCATCCATCTCCCTTACAGGATTTCATCACACCAATTGGTCTACACCTAGAACTTTTATCCATAAGATATTACATAATTTGAAAATAACCTTTTTTATACAACCTAAAAAGAAGACAATATGTCCACTCCATTCATTGGTAACTTCATTGATCTTTATGGCAGAGTGACTAGAATAAGGGATCAAGACAACTCATAATATGAATATTCATTCCTAAATGCTAATTCAATAATACTCATGCATCATAAGCAGATTCATATTGGATATAACATCATAAGTTATCTCCATACTTATTTTCTATTTCACATAGTATTAGGAAAAGTAATATGCATTTTCTTTTTTTATCAATCTGGCTAACCACGTGAGAAAACCCTATCATTTCTTTTTTGAATGGACTCCACATCAATACTATAATATAAGCAACCATATATTAAAAATTTATATATAAAGTGCCTATTTATCAAAGAAATATAGCATTTACACCTTTTTAGATTTAAAGAAAATATTTTTCTTTTCTCTGTTTTATATATTTATGAATGAAATTTCTCCAAAACTAAATATAGATATAAAATTAATCTATAATTCATAAATTAGGCATTCTTTCAAAGCACTAAACATATATATTTTAAAGAAACCCTATTTCCTCTTGCTTTTAGTTTGCATAAGTATTCCAATTTATCAAGAGATATGTAAAAAAATAACTTATATTCAATATTCTCCTTTATGCAGTTTACATAGGCATTTCAAATCAGCAAGAATATTTTCAAATAAATTAACTTATATTCAATATTATCCTCTATGTTGTTTACACAGGCTTTGTAAATCAGCAAGAAGATATTTAAATAAATGAATTTTTATTCAATATCCTCCTCTACGCAATTTACATAGGCATTTCATATCAGCAAGAAGATATGAATGTATATTCAATATTCTCCTCTATGCAATTTACAAAGGTATTGAAATCAACAAGAAGATATTTAAATAAATAAACTTTTATTCAATATCCTCCTCTATGCAATTTACATAGGCATTTAAAATCAGCAAGAAGATATGAACTTATATTCAATATTCTTCTCTATGCAATTTACACATGCATTTTCAAATCAACAAGAAGATATTTAAATAAATGAACTTTTATTCAATATCTTCCTCTATGAAATTTATATAGGCATTTAAAATAATTAAGCTCCCATTTAATGTGTTTATTCAAATTGTATAGGCAATTTAGTTAAGCTAGAGGGTATTTAAAATATATCAAATGCAATTTAATATTCTCCTCTATTCAAATTGCAAAGGAAATTCAATTCAACAAGAAATTATTTATGATTTTAAACTATCATAGGTAAAAAAATAAAAAAATAAAGATGCTTGGACTCAACCTTCTCAAAAACAAAAACCCATAATTCTTTCACCTAATTCAATTGTTTTGAAATTTTTATTTTCCAATATCTTAATATTCTATTCTACAATTAGTTTGTGCATTATCAACTAAAGAAAGAATATCACCAACCTGTACATACATCAGGTTTATGAAAGTGTGCCTATGCTTGCATGTTATCGTTCCTCCTTTTCCTATCTAAGTTTTTTACCCCTTTTATTTTATTCCTTCCCCTTTTTTCTCTCGTGCTTTCATTTTTTATTTTTCTTTATTCTTATGGATTCCAAACAACAATGGCAACAATAATATCCTTCCTTTTGTTTTTTTTGTTTATGGAAAACACCCCAAATAGGATACCATTTTTAGGTAAGACCCAAGGATGCAGGGGTATCTATTTCACCAAAAATACCTAGGGCTTGCACCTATCCTGCCCCCTTCAGCACACTTAAAGAGTATGCTTAAAAAAAAAAAAACACAAGCAAACAAACACAAAAAATACAACACTAAAAAACCAACAAAAAACACAAAAACATAAAAAAAACATAAAATAAATAAAATAAACAACAATAAAACACAAAGCACACACAAAAAACCACAAAAAAAACACACAAACACAACAACAAAACACACAAACACAAAAAAAAAAAACATAAACATTAAAAACACAAAATTAAAACAGAACAAAAACAATACAAAACAACACACACCAAAAAACTAAAAAAAAGAAAAAGAAAAAATAGAAAACAAGTTTGAACTTTCTAGGCCAAAAGGCTATTCAGACAAGATTCAAAAGAGGAAACATAAGAATGATCAATCTGAGCAAGGAAACTAAAATACCTTGAACAAACCAAAGAGAAGAAAAAACAAAGAAAAAAGGAACTAGGTACCTCTAATATTGGAGCCATCTAAAGAAAATATAGAAAAAAGAGCTTCCCTTATTTGTGAATCCTACCATCTAGGAGGGTGGCCATAGTAAGTAAGATCACCTTTGTCCAATGCCCAATTAGCTAAAGCATCAACACTCCTATTCTATTCTCTGACCACATGCTTTTATTCAAATTTTAAAAAGATCATCTGGATTAATTGAATCTTCTCAAAAATTATTTCAATTCTCCAATCAACCTTATGATTATTAGGAGTCTTCAACAAATTATTCATGACTTAAGAGTTAAATTCAACCAACATCTTTTTCATATAACCTTAGCAACCTCTTGAAGGCCTCTAATGATACCATACCCCTCAACAAGGTTATTGGAAAGGATACCTAAATTCTTAGCAAAAGTGAAAACCAGGGAACCATCTGAAAGTCTACCAATTTCTTTCACACTAGCTTTTCAGGATTCTCCCTAGAGGCTCCATTGGTATTGACTTTTACAAAATCCTTAAGAGGATGCTACCAATTTCTTTTTCTATCCATATTTTTATTACTCAAATTCCCTTTAAGATGATTGCCATTAAAATATTTAATATTTAATCTTTGAATCACTTGATCCCATATTTGGTGGGAGTTCTAGGGATGTTTGAGTTGTTGGACTGATTCAACTAAGTTGACAATGGTATTTTTCCAAACATAGTGAGTGTCCTTCCTTTATTGATTAAAAATTTAGTTGTTTTTTCTTTGCAGATATTCCAAGGTAGAATGGTAGAACCCATCCAAACTTGTTGTCTAATAAAAATGATCAACACCCTCTTGATTAGGCCAATCCCTCCAAAGCTATTCAAAAGTAGAAAAATTGGACCATTGTAAGCCAAGTAATATGGTCATTCTCCTCCATAGCTCAAAGGCTAAGGTACAATTGATAAAAATATGATTGATATTTTCCACGTTCTCTCCACACATTTCACATCTAAACGTGCCATGAAAACCATGCTTCAAAAGTTTCTCATCAATAAGCACCCTATAATGCAATGAAATCCAAGTAAAGAACCTCACCTTAGACCAGAGCTTTTTAGCCCACCACTAAGTAAAACTATCATATGATTGGTTGGGATTATTATGGTATAAGACCAACTAACCTTGAGCAACTGAATACTCACCCTTAGTAGTTTTGTTCCATCACAAATAGTCTTTCTCATGGGATCAAGAGAGAGATCTCATATAAAATATGCTTTGGATATCTTTTATTTTCCTTTCTAGCATTTGAATAGGCTAGTCCTCAAAATGGATCCAATATCTGCCAACCTTTGAATTACCAGTATGGTATCAATAGTAATTAACAACCTTTATCGAGTTAGTTCAATTAAGCTCCTCCATCCAAGGCCTCCAATCAAGAAACTGAGTTATCAAATGCTGGTGACCATCCCAAGATTCTATCCAAAAAATTGCTTATTGACCATTATGAATGATCCAAAATATTTTTTTCTTAATCAAATCCTCACCAGTATTAAGAACCGCTAAAATGGGAGAACCTTTAGTAGGTAATTTATAACAAACAAGGTCTTCAGGACTTTTATTCTCAATATATTTAGCACAAATATTCTTGGCCCAAAGATCATTGGGTTTATGCAAAATCCTCCAATATAGTTTAGCAACTAAAGCCTTATTGTTATTAATTATAGACTAAAAGCCTAACCCCCTTTCATTATTGGGAAGGCATAATGTATCCCATTTCACCAAGGCCCATTTTATTTTCTCCTTAGTACCACTCTAGAGGAACCGATGATTGATATGATTCAATTCTCGAAGAATTGCCTTTGGGATATTCAACATAGCAGAAACATAAATAGGTATAGCTTGAAGGACTAATTTTACCAAGGTAATTTTACCCCCAAATGAAAGTCACCTATTGGTCCACTTTCCAATTTTCTTCTTAACTCTATCCAAAAACCAATTCCAATATTTTTTTTGTCTTTGAATATTGATAGGAATGCCTAAATAAGTGATCAAAAGGGATGTCTTATTATATCTTAATATATCCAAGACCATGGATTCCTATCTGGAAGAACAGTGAAAGAAAATAACTTTAGATTTGTCTTTATTGATCAATTGTCTGATAGCATTATAAAAATAGCTAATAATCTGCTTAATTTTAGAAGCTTCCTTAATTGTAACTTTGCCCAACATAGTAGAGTCATCAAAAAATTGAATATGATAAATAGTCCTAGCTCCATGAGAAATGGTAACTCCCTCAAGGATTTTGTTTTCTCTATTTTTGGTTAGTCTTGCCCAAGCATTCAACAAGAATGATGAATAAATAAGGAGACAGGGGGTCATGCCAAAATTTTTTGGAAGCAAGGAATAACTAAGAAGTTCTACCATTGATAAGAACAAAGTAGGACACTAAAGAGATACATATCATAATATAGTCCATCTAATCCTAAGAGAATCCAATTTACCTTAAAACTTTGACAAGTGCCAATCCACTCTATCATAAGCTTTAGATAAGTCTAAACGAATAAACATAGATGGATTTTTTTGCATTTACATGGAATGGATGGCTTCCTGAGCAAGAACTATCTCATCCACTATTTGATGCCCTTTCACATAACCCCCTTATTCAGGGGAAATAATATTGTGCAAAAGAGGCTTTATTCTTTTCGCCATGATATTTGTAATTATTTTGAGAACATTACATAAAGCCATAGGTCTAAAAGCCAAGATATGATCTACCTTTTGAGATTTTGGGACAAGAGCTATATAATTTTTATCGATAACCTTCAAAATTTCTGTCTCTCTTGGCTTCTTCCACCACCCCTAATAATTTAGCATGAAGGATATCCCAAAACTCTTGATAGACCTCAATGGAAAAACCATCAGTACCTAGGGTTTTTCCTTTTTGTATTTTAAAAACCACTTGTTGAATCTTATTGATAGTAATTGGAGTAGTCAAAATATAGTTCTCCTTAGAAGTGATAAGAGTAGGGATCGCTTGAAGAATATTCTATTGAGAATTCGAGTCAAGAGATGCAACAAAAAAAAATATTAGAAAAGTAATTCACAACAATAGAGTTCATGTCATCCCAAGTGTAGATAATATATCCAAAATCATAGTTTAGGGAAGAAATAAAGTTGTGAGATATTCAATCTAGAAGATATTTGTGGAATAAATATGTGTTTTGATCTCCTTATTTAATCCATTAGATCCTATATTTTTTCTTCCATAAGATTTCTCTTTTTTTTCATTCCTCTAATTGAGTTGTGAGTCTAATTTTATTTGTATGTATTCTCTCTCTTTGAGTTCTCTAGAATTCCAAGTGATGATCTTCATTAATACTAGGGCTAAAAAAATTGGTAAGGGAATTAATCTTACCTTCCTCTATAAAATTTTCATCTTATTTTACCATATGATGTTTATTGGTCTTTTGACCTGCCTTTTGTTTGGAATCCATCTTTAGTTTTTTTCCTCATTTTTTGAATTATCGTAACTAAATCTAGGATGGCTTCTGACCTCAAAGAATGCATGTATAAAACTAAAGTGTTATTGTAATATTTAATAGAGTTTTTCTTAGGACATATTATTTGGAGTCTCAATATTTAAAATATTGTTTTTCTTATGTATATTTCCTCCTTTTTTCTTGTTGAAAACCTTTAATTTTCTTGTTTATCTTTGAGTCCTTCCTTGCCTCTTTAAATTATGTTTCTAAGATTTTTGTCTCTATTATTTCCTCTTTCTCACAAGGAACATAATTTGTGGAAATAATTTCAAACATATTAGATGATAACTTCGATTAATCCTTCATAATTGGTTTTTCCAACATTCTTCTTTTTAGAGTTTTGGAAACCAAGTTTGTATCCTCTTTCTTTTGATCTAGAATTTTATTTGGGCATACACTAGCCAAATTACCATATTCATGGCAAATTATACAATGAAAATGAATGTTCTCATAGTCCACCACTTGCTCCCAAGTGTCCTCTTCAAATTATAATGAGATCTTTTTAGGTAGGGGTTTGTCAAAATCCATTAAAATACAAATCCGAGCATAAATAATATGTTCAAATTTTTTAGTACAATCAATAGTCATCATAAAAATTCCCAAAGAGTTTCCAATTGAAGAATAAAAATAGTCAGATTCCAAAATTCAAATGGGATGCCAAAGATTCTAACCCACATAGGACCTGTAGAAGGCATCTCTTCTTCGAATTTAAATTTAGTATGCCAAGGCTTCATGAAAAACCCTACCCTTCCAAAGAACCAGGGACCCCCTTGAAATGTTTTCTCTCTATCTTAATTATTAACAAATAAAACAAGAAAACAATTATTTGGATAAATAGATATTTGTAACTCACCTTTTATTTTCCATTTTTTTGCAACCCAAACTTTGAAATCAGATAGGCTCGAACAAAATTGAAGAAATGACAAATTACTCCTCTTTTTTCTAAATCTTCTATGCTAGTCTGGATGATGTCCATATCTAACTTAACAATTAGACTTCCATCAGCTACCCTAAGACATCCCAACTCAGTTTTCCTAGGATCAATCTTAGGCATTCTCAAAGGTTTACTAGAAACCTTAAAATTATTATTAACATTAGGTTGGGGCTATCCACCATGGAGGGCATCCCTAAAATTCATTTTTTAGGCTGATTCTTTGAAATCCTTACCCTTGAAATGGATTTCCACCACGGATTTATTTTGGTGTGCTCCTTAGCACCGAATTCGCTTAATATCTAAACCATTTTTTGATCAGTTTCTTGAAACTTGTTTTGAGATGTTTTTAATCCCTACCTTGGACATCGATAAAAGGTATGATTTTAACTTCTATTTTGTGCACCAAATTGGAATCCATTGTAAATCAAGTTCATCACATGAATATCTATTGAAATACATATGTCTAACCCATCTTGGGTTTTGTACAACATATCCCACTAAAATATTGAGCTTAAACCATAAAAATATTGGTTGTTAGGGCCCGAAGGTCCCAAAAAGCAACATATGGAGCCGCTTGCACTCAACATAGATGAAACCCTTGCACAAACACTCATTTTCCCCTTTATTTTAATTGAGTATAAAATATTTATGCTTATTTTTAAAAATATGATGGTGTTCTTCCTTTTATTTTTTGTATCCAAGGGCATTCGCTTATTAAAAAAATCCTCCACTTATTTTTTTAAACATTCTTTTATTAACTCATGCATTTAAAATAAGAATGTCTTAGGTTAGCGGAGAAAAACATGCATAGTTTAAAATTTTAACTAATCCTCCACTTCCTCTTTAAAAAACATGTGCTAGAAATATATATTTTTTAGATTCTTAGGGAAATTGGTAAGGAAAATTAGTAATGCCATGAATGGGCTAGAAATAAAATTCTATCAAGAAAAAAAATTATATCAAGAAAAGTGGGTGGGGGAAGAGCACTTTACCTCCATGACTAATCCACCTCTAAGTTATTTCTTCTTCTTATTTTTAAACAAACATAAAGAAATATATTAATAATACAATATTATTGATCAAGTGGCATTAGCTCAATCGTTTAGATTCCTTAACATTTCAAGGAGGAGACCCGGGTTCAAATCTTACCAAAATATGGATAATATCCAAGCTTTGTTGTAATACCACTATGTAGTGATGATGTAATATAGGTGAGGCCTATTTCAATCCTATATAACTCATTGAGAAAAAATGCAATATTATAAATTTTCTAATGTTAACAAAACATTAGAAAAAATATGATGATTAAATTAATTACCTCCTCATAATTAATTTAATTAATACCAAAAACTAATATTAATTATTAGCTTGCTATGAAGCATTTCAGGTATTAATAAAACCTCTATATCTATTAATACCTTCCTGTATGGATCCTTTACCAGATTCATTTCATAACAAACACACACATAAAATCATCCAATGCTTATTAAAATAAATTATTGCAAAATATTATACCACCACTTGTTCTTAATTAGTAGGTTTCCTTATGACTATTGCATCATCACCTGTCTATTAAGAATAGCTCCATTGTTCTAGTAATTTTCTAGCGGGTGGTATAATTACAATAAAAACATAGATATGAAAATACAACTATATGTAGGTAACATTTTACCCTAGAGATATCATAGACTATTTTGTCTAAACATCATTTCCCTTTTTAGGTCTCTCTCGAATTTTGTAATTGTCCCTTGTTCAATCCACCATGAGAGTACCTGGTCCTACAACCACACACATCATCAAAAATACCATATATGCAACTAATCACTTATTCTTGATAACATAAAGTAATATTAAGAATTGAAAATTCATCCATCAATACAAAATCAACATCAATGAGTCCTTCCAAGGAGGGTCGTAACATAACTACCCAAATATATTACTCTTCTATATGTCCAAGATATTTTAAATGAGCTTATTAATATCCTATGTCTTGGTCTTTGGTTTTGTTGCATATTTATCCATTTTTAGTATTCCTTTACATTAATGACATGCTTTAAGGTACTCAAATATAGAACCTAATGTGATGATTTACCTCTTTTACCATGGTAGTGTATGTAAAGATCTAATTATCAAGCTTACTAGAAGGTTTTACTATGGACTAATACAAACATAAATAATATTGATAAATATAATAAATCAATGAACAAAAAGGCTTGCTCTAATATCACTTGATCCACACTATTGGATCCAAGATGTGGTGGTATAGAGGATAACTTCTAAAACCAAATTTTGGCACAAAAAATCTATGCTCAAAGTTGCACTAAAGGAGGTAGAGTACAATGGTGTCTCCCTTTCAAAACAATAAATAAATGCATCTTATACAAGATAACAAACACAAATATAAATGATTATGCAAATATGCTACAAAATACAAGGCTCTTTTATTAAGTGTAAAGCAAAATATGAACATTTAATATAAAAGTTGCAACACTAAAAGATGCAAGGCATTCAATTTTGCTTTTGTGAGAAAAATAATCTATAAATAAATATGAAAGGTATGAATAGAATAAAAACTAGAATGAATAAGAAAGAAAAAAAAAAGATCATACATTAAACTTTATACAATATATGTGTAATAGTTATAAATTAGTTGGAAGGTGGGATAATTTAGCTTCCAACTGTTCAAGAAATAACATAAAAACAATTTATGAAATGCTTCTTCAATTTCCCTTGCATATGGTATGATTCATTGGATGAATGGGTGGTTGAATTGGTCCTACACAAAATAATGTCTGACATCTTATGATGCAATACCCTCTATTTGTTGGACATTAGATGATGATATGTGGAGTTGGCAATTGATATTTGATATATTATATGCATTGGCAACATAGATATTGGCACCAAAGAAGACATGTTACCAAAATATTGCTTGGGACTACCTTGTTTGATATAGAGCCTAGATAGACGCAAATGTCTATATGTTGGTAATGCATTGTCATCATCCTCATTGGACCCTTAGAAACCATAAATGATTTTTCCATATTAAATACTTTGTAGATCTATTCAAAACATAGGATGACTGATAGGGATTAATATGATATTTTCTAATATTACCCCTATTCACATGGATCATGTTATATTGCATTTATTACACATGATTCGTGTGAGTATTAAATGCAATATAGCATGATCCATGTGAATTGTTGACATGCCATTGAACGTTGAAAGTCCTATAATGTGAAGGGGGCAGGATGCAAAGTGGTGTGAACCAAATGAGGAACTATAGGTTGAGCTACAACTAGAGCAGGAGCAATATCAACAAGAAGAGATGTTTGTGCAATAGTATCAGGTGTTGGTGCAACCAAAATAGTTGCTGGTGCAACAAGAATTGCTGGTACAATCAAAACAACTTTTGGTGCAACAAGAACTGCTGGAACAATAGAAATAATTGTTGGTGCAATAGGAACAACTGTTGGAACAACTAGAACAACAAGAAAAAATATTAGAACCAGAGGTACAACAAGAATAGTAGCTTGATGAATGTGAGGTGAAGTGGATAAAAGTGCTCGTGGTTGGACCTCCTTCTACTGTGGTGTGCTAAAAATCAAAGCAATTGTTTGTGCCTGATGTAAATTAGTGAAAGTTCGATGTGTAGTGGGTGGAACACTACAAACAAGAAAGGATTTGTTCTCATGTTGTAAAGTATATGTATTGTGATAGGTATCATAAGTGGCATGCCTATCATATTGGTAAGGTTTACCCAAAAGTAATCCACAATAATCCATGGGTGTGACATCACACGTGACCTTATCCCAAAACTTGGGGCCAAATGCAAATGCAATGGTGCATGTGTGTGTGATTTTTGATGTGTTGGTGCTATCCTTCCACCCAAGAGAGTAGGGGTAAGTATGTTTGGATGTAGGGAGCTTGATCATATCAATAATGGAATGTGCAATCATATTCTTATATGAGCCATTATCGGTTATACAATCTACTGCAAAGTTATAGAGCAAGTGAGCATGAGTGACAAACAATTTATCAAGGTAACTTGCTCTGGAATGTTGATTCATGAGTGTTACATTATTAAGTTGCCCTCTCAATTCCTCATAAATTTCTTCTTCTCCAGTAGTCTTGATGGGGTTATCACAAGTGCCCTCATCAGACTATACAAAAATATTCTTCTTCTTTTGTAAAAACACTATCTATAAAGCACAAAACTAATCTACTGCTTACTTGCCACCAAGATAGAAAAGCCTCTAATCAAGCACAAGATCTTGAATTTATATTCATTCACCCACAAGCACATCCAACATAAGTAAAAACATCAAAAAGTAGTAATAACACAAAAGTGGATAAAATATTGCACAAGTATGAGAGTGTTTTTCAAGAACCCACTTTGTTACCTCCTAAAAGGGCAATTAATCACAGTATTGAAATAATTATAGTAGCACCTCTTTCAAATGTTCCAATGTACAGGTAATCCATTCTACAATATGATGAGATAAATAAATAACTACAAGAATAGCTAGATAAGGGCTTCATCAAACCTAGCGTTTCTCCTTGTGCATCCTCTATACTTTTGGTTCTCAAAAAAGATGGCACTTGGTGATTCTGTATTGATTTTAGAGCACTAAATAAAATTAGTATTAAAAATAGGTATCCACTTCCTTGCATTGACGACTTGTTAGATCAACTTAAAGGAGCAAAATTTTTCAGCAAACTTGATCTTAAAAGTGGCTACCATCAGGGTCGCATACAGGCTGAGGATACATAGAAAATAACTTTCAAGACCAAAATGGGATTGTTTTAATGGTTGGTTATGCCCTTTGGGCTAACTAATGCACCTACTACATTTATGAGGCTAATGAATGAGGTGTTCTATGAGTGCTTAGATAGATATGTCATTATCTATATGGATGATATTATGAACTTTTTCAAAACATGACAGGAATATTTACAACATATTGAGCATCTTCTTTCAATTCTTGAAAATAACTAGTTACCAAAGTGTTCCTTCAGGTAAACATCCATTTCATACCTTGGTTTCATCATCAATGCTGAAGGTATCCAAGTAGATCCTATAAAATTAGAAGTTCTCCTCCATTGACCTACTTCCACAAACATCACTGAGCTATGAATTTTTCTTGGCATTGCCAACTTCTACCATAAATTCATTTTAGGATATTACACCATTGTTGCTCCCTTGCATTCCTTAACTAAGGTAAAATATATTTTTTATTGGACTACTTCTCACAATCATGGCTTTGTCACTCTAAAGGATAAGCTTTTTTCTACTCCTATTTTAGCCATTCCTGATCTTAGACAACCTTTTGAAATAAAAACTGATGCCTCTCAGTTTTTCCTTGGTGCTATCCTAAAAAAAATGGTCATACTATAGCTTATCATTCTGAGTCATTTTCCATAGCAAAACAGAACTACTCCATATATTATAAAGAACAATATGCCTTAGTCCAAGCAATCAAATATTGATGTCACTATCCCCTCGGCAAAGAAACAATTATGCACACTAATAATTTACCTTTACAGTTTCTCCAATCACAAACAAAATTCCAAGAAGCACACCACATGAAATGGACCTTCTACCTTTAGCAGTTTCACATTATCATCAAGTACAAAAAGGGTAGTCAAAATTCTACTGTTGATTATCTCAATCAACCTCCTTCTACTCATGTTTTTACTATCGTCACTACTTCTCACTTGGGTTTTTAGTCTTGGCCTTCTAAGTATCCTCATGACCATGATTTTGCACAAGTTTATCAACATTTACAATATCCTTCTTCCTCAAACTTGTCCCCTTTCTAGGACTACCATATTAAGGAGGTTTTGCTTTACAGTCTCGACAAAATTTATGTTCCCCATGAGAACTGACAATCCCTTTCAAAGGAGATCCATTCTACCTTTTATGATGGTCATTTTCGAAAACATAAGACTCTTCATCATTTTCAGATATTCTTTTCTTGGCCACACATGCAACGTGATGTTCTCAAGTACCTAAAACAGTTTGTCCTTTCTAGTTGGTCTAAGCCTACTAATTGTAAGTTGGATCTTAGTGTCCCTTTTCCCATTTCCACCAATCCTTGGGAAATTATTTCTATGGATCTTATTAGTGGTTTTCCTATGACTATCCCTTAGCATGATTGTGTCTTTTTCATATTTTATCATTTTAGTAAAATGGCAAAGTTCATTCCTTGTCGTAAAACTAGTTCTATTGCTGACTTAGCCCACATGTTCTTTGAGCTCATCTGGTGTTCATTTGGTCTTCCTACCAGTATTATGTCTGATCATGATTCTCATTTTTTTGATAACTTTTGGTGTTCTTTGTGTAAATTATTAGGAGTTTCCTTTGATTTTTCCATACCATTTCATCTATGGTCAGAAGGTCAAACATAAGTTGTCAATCGTACACTTGTCCAAAGTTGGTGTGTCTTCCATAATTCGAGTCTTTCTAAGTGGTATGTGAGTCTAACTCATATTGAGCATACATATAATAGTTTTATCCATTCATCCATAAGGCATTCCCCATTTGAGGTATGTCTAGGTTTTCAAACTCTTGATCCATATGAGTTATCCTTGTTGCTTTCATCCCTTATCATAGTCCACATGCACAAATAAAAAGATAGAATCTCACTCTTTCATTTAGCATTTGCATCAGCTCCAGTCCAAGGTTATTTACATTTTTAAGAAGATCCAGTAGCAATAGAAGTAGACCATGAATCATCATAGTGTTCCACATTCATTCTAGGTTGGAGATAGATTTTGGTTGTACCTTGATCACTACAAGTTTCCAAAGAAGGCACATAGAAAGATCAAACTTCTTTGTTATGGGCCTTACTCTATAATTTAGTAGGTGTCCGAGAATGTGTTCCATCTTGATTTACCAACTCACTTGGGCATCCATGATGTTTTAAATTTTGAATTACTATGGTTGTACCATGAATCCACTTTGGAGAGTGAGCTAGTCATTAGTCATCCAGTAGATGTTATACCAAATTTCTAGCTTCCATTAGAGGAAGATCATATTTTTGACACCAATACCTGTACCACATGCCAAGGTTCTTCCACTTCCTATCTTGTTGGTCATCATAGATAGCTTTCACATAAAGCTTGTTGTCTCTCTCAAAATCATATGGTTTGATATTTTCCTTCCCTTTTGAGCACATTAGAGACCAATGCTTCTATGGTGGGGAGGCATTATAGGGATTAATATTATATTCTATAATATAACCCCTCTTCACATGGATCATGCTATATTTCATTTAATACTCACATAGATCATGCGTATTAAATATCTATTGTAATGGTAGACATGCCTATAAATATGTTTTTGATTAATGCAATTCTTATTTTTTATTTATGCCATTTCATGTCATCGTTTAAGAGTGTTTCCCAAATCAATAATTCTAGAAAGGTGATCAATACTAAATTTAGTTCTTTCAAGCTAGATCTTTCTTCTTTAAAGATAGCAACTTCAATAATATTGAGGATTATATTATAATATTTAAGGCATTAAGAGTGGATATTGAATCTTCTAGAATCAATAGAAAATAATATCTATAATACATTGCAAAACTTCTTTCCAATCTCTCTTCTTTTTTTAGATGCTTGGACTAGTGATTTATGTTGTTCCTATGTTATTGAAGGATCACAAAAAGCTAACCCTCAATGAAATATCATCTTTTTTAGTCCATATTTATGTGGCTATAAAAAATTAGGATGTCTCTCCTCATGTATAGTCTTATGCAAATGATTTCAAATTTATATAGGATACGATCAATTTTCCTAAGGTAAACTCAAAGTCTTCAAATAAGTTGATTCAAAATCTAGTTATGAATACTATAGAAGGAAGGTCATCCTACTAGGAATTTTATTGTGAGATTATAGAATATTGAAGTAGAATTCAAAAACTCTAAAGGTAATCTTATAGATAATGGAGATTCTAATGAGTCGTCCTCTCACCACATGATAGATATTCCATTATGATAGAATTTCTTTAATGACTTCTCTCCTTGGAATTTTGTTTTAAATTATGAGGGATGTTGAATTATGTAATATTATCTCATTGACCAATAAAAATATTGTATAATGTATTCTATTTTGCAATCTTATGAGCTATAATTATATAGTATGACATGGGATTTATTGTATAATCCTAATGGCCCAATAGTTAACTTTGTAAGCTAACTCTATACCCTAACCTTAATAATATGCCAATTAATAGTTTATATAATTATTATGTAATTAGAGAGGTATTTATACACCTCTTGAATCAATCCATTATATTAATATATGATCATTTTATTGTCATTAGTGTTCATATACTCAGAGCATCCACTCATCTTTGGGTTCCTTTATTGTTCCATTTTCACACTCTATTTTTCTTTGCTATGAAATTTGAGTAGTGTGTTGCTTTAGTTTATTTTAGAAATATTGTGAAATCTAGCACTTTAGGATTTCAAAGGATGCAAAAAAAAAAAAGAATTTTTAAAAATATCCATAACACTTTTGGTTTCATGGGATAGTATAAATGTATAAGTGATAACTTAAATTGTCAATATTCTCAAAAAATCGAAGAGTTTGATGACAATGAAAGCATTGGTGAAAAGCAAATATAGAGGAATATTCTCAAAGTAGGAAAAAAGAGAAAAGAAAACCTAAAGAGAGTTTAATTTGGAAATCCCAAAACTAAAAGCACAAGGATTAATAAAAAGTAGGGTGAAGCCAAAAATAAAAAATAACAATATATATGATGTATTGGATGAAATGGCATTAAGTGAATTGGTTAAATCCTTTGATCTTCAAGGAGGATAGCCAAGTTCAAATCTTGCTAAGCAATGCATGCATAATAGCCAAGTTGTTAGAATACCACTATATGATCATGATGTAGTATGGGTAGGGCTTGTTTCAATCTATATAAACAATAATTATATATATATATATATATATATATATATATATATATATATATATATATATATATATATATATATATATATATATATATATAGATGATGTCTTGGAATATATGAAACATGAATATGGTTGTAGAAAACATTTTCAAGGAATTAATAGGTTCCTTTATTCTTGAATTTATTATAGTATAAATAACAAAAAATAATTAGAAATAAATGTAAGGATGCATACATAAATATTTAGAAGATAGGAATGGGAAATTTAGGAGATGATTAATAATATTTAGAATCAAAGAAGTAAATGAGTTTCTAGTGTTTTTTTCAAGAAAATAAAAATTATGAAGATTGAAACCATAAATATATATGCTTCAAATATAATTACTTTTTTAAGTTAGATATTGAAATCGCCTTAAATTATGTTAATATTATAAAACATACATTCACTACAATCATATGCAGAAAAAGGAAGAAGAATGAAATAGAAAAGTGTATAGAAGAAAATAGGAAAAGAGATAAACAACACAAATTGATAGAAGAAATAAATATTGGGTTCCTATAGGCACCCCCATGATATCACATATCATAAATTGATGCAATGGATCAAAAATTGGGGGTAATTATAGTGATACAAAATCTACAATTAAGTATTACTAACCAAACTTGAAGGTTAAGTTATAATTAGAAAATGTATTAAACCCTTTAATCAATGTTAATTACCATAGTTGTGATCTAACAAATATCACTAATGGTGAATACATCAAAAGTGCTCATAGTCTTGGATAAATATCCCCTTAGTCTTACATAAATATACACGCAGGCTTACATAGAAGAATGCTCATAGGATTACATATAAATATGTTCATAGGATTACATGTAAAATACTCATAAGCTTATACACAGAATGCCCAAAGTATTACATAACACTTGCTCATAAGTTATATCAATAGCACCCATATGTACTTCATCAATGTTGGACTTGGCCTAATAAGGTCAAATTACAAATATTTCAACACCCCACCATAATTTGAACTAAGGGGACAAGGAGAATAATATTAGAGATGATATATCCCCACCCATAATGAATGCTCAAATGATCCAACATATTTTTTTATCTTATTTTGTCAAAGATACATGATCTGGATCAAAATTTTTCTAAATATGAAGTCATAATCCCACCTATTGGATCAATATGTTGAGCTTCCTATGTGAATATCTTCAACATGCAATATGTTGACCATAATTTGTCCTTCAATATCAAGATAAAATAGCTAAATCATGAAGCAATAGGAAATTCTCTAAATAATCAACCCCAATGGATATAAAGGACCCATAGGAACAAGGTGTACCTTGTATTTACCATACAAGACCTACTTCTCTTGTATCCCAATGTTTTACCAATGACCATGGCAATGGGTTTTTGTATTTAGAGCAAACACACACTATAAGAGAAGAGAAAGATAAACATAAGGAATTGAAATATCTCTAATATAGTACAACTAACCAACCATTATACCAATGATTCAATTGGAATTAGATGTTTGATACTTATTAAATACATCAAACCTTAAGCATTGTGATAAAAGGAATGAAAGAAAATAAGTTCTAACGTGTAGCCTTCTTGTTGAAGAGAGATTTTAAATCATATATGAGTTGGATGCAAGTAAATTTTCCATCTATTATGCCAATGGACTATTGGAATCAATATTGCAAAAGAGAAAAATGTTAACTGGGTCTCTTTTGCATAGAAAAAATCCAAATAATATTAATAGGTCCATGCAGTGATGTCACCAATCTTTATAGATCAAAAAACTATGCTATATAAAAAAATTAGGTCGAAATGCTTTCATATTCAAAATTTATTGCCTTTAGAAGTTTGGATATATTAGAGCTAAAACATTAGGAAAAATTAAATTACAAGCGTTAGAAAAAATATTGTCTAATAAAAAAATGTTGCTTGTCAAGAAAAAATATTGTCTAATAAAAAATGTTGCTTGTCACATTCTAAATATGACATCTCTATTCTAACATCATTGCACTAATGGAACTATCAATATGATTGGTGAATTGGATTTTGACATGTGGTAAAAGTGGATTTGCAAGTTTCTAAGTATATATGTAAACCTTTTGATACAAGTGCCCAAATTTGGGCTATGTCAACACACATTACCTTTTAATACAATAATTTCAAACCTAGGTATCCATGGGCATTAGTATGGGCACCAAATCCTTACATCCCCTCATACTAGCCAAGGAACCATAGGCGTAGATCCATACCAATAAGGAGAACATAGTTAATCTAACCCGAAGAAACATTATTTTGAAATAAAACCATGGGCCAAAAAATCATTCGTCAATAAGACCTAACTATGAGAAATCCTACTAACAAATCACATGCTTAACCGATATGCCATCAATGCACAATTCAATTCATTTTTCCTTGTAAAATATTTGTTTAGGATAACATTAACTACCAATAAACCTATTCATTGCTAAAAAAGGTAAAAGAAACCAGGGGTCAATATTTGAACACACAAGCATTGTCCTAGCAACCAAGTGGATTACAACTATAATATCATTGGTTTTCTAGATAGACATACTATCTTTTGAATAAAATATTTTGAACCCTGTCTAATCACCAAAAATACTAAAAGAAACTATGCAAGAACAATGGAAAAGTCCCTCATTTGTTTTTAAATTCTAAACCCTTCACAAGTTTATCAATCATCTTATTATTGTGTCATGGTGTTTCACTTGATACCAAGTTACAATACATTTATACCACTTCACATTCAAAGCACATAAATAGTAAGCAAAAATTTAGTACCTCGATTTGAACATGATACTTCTAACATATCACTTGAGCACCTAGCCATTGCACCACATGGTGTTTAATATATATGAATTGAATAATTTGTATATTCACCTTCAAAAAATAGCCACACATTGTCCTATCCTCTCCCACCACATGGAATATTTCATTTCAAATTTCAAATTTTTCGAGACAAAAAGGAGACATCAAACATCAAAACCATGAAAAGTGTTGAACTAAGAGCCCCACTAAAAATTCATAAGGAATATAATAGAATTAACATATTATCCATACCTACCAGAGTTTTTCCTATACATCCTATTTATATTATTGAGCGAAATTACATTGTTTTGGCTCTAATACCATTATGAAATTCATAATACTTTCCAAAAATATTTGGAAGCATAAATTCACCACAATCATATATAGAAAAAAGGAAGAAGGAAAAATAGAAGTGTACAAACAAAAACATATAAAGAGATAAATGACATGAATAGATAGAATAAATAAGTGGGAGGTGTTGATAGGCATGCCCCCTATCTCACATGTCACAAACTAATACAATGGATAAGTCATTGGGGGGGTATTTATAGTGATATCAAATCCTCATTAAAATGTTAACCTCAAGCCAATATAACTTGAATTGAAGGTTAAATTACAATAGAATGAGTGTATTAAACCCTTTAATCAATTTTAACCATAAAGGTGGTTAACCAATATCACTAAAGGTGAATATATTAAAATTTCCCATAGGCTACATATAGAATGTTCATAGGCTTACATAGAGAATACGCGAAGGCTTACATAGCACTTACCCATAGGCTATATCAAGAGCATTTATAGGTACTTCATAATTATCAAACTTGGACTAATAAAGTTAGATTACAAATATTTCAATAATTTATTCATGCCAAATTCATTTATGATTCATAAATACAAGCTTTGTATTCTTAAAAAAAATCAACATAGTTTTATCTCATATGGAAAAGAAGGATGGTATTCTTAGTTGGTCTATATCAATGGAGGATTTTGCTTCTTTTTTAAATTTAAATGGCATTTGTTATATTATTTCTTAAATATTTTATTCTACATTGAATTTAGGTGTATTGGGTGATATTTTAAGGTAGAAATATTAGACAACTTTATGTTATCCAATAATTGCTTACAAACAAACTATATGATCTCTTCAAATATTTGGTTGCAAATAGGATTAGATCATAAATTTGTTTGATTGATATGAAATCTATTATATAATGGTAATTTAAACCCATTTTTCCAATTGATGTAACTCCAAGACCCTAATTTATTTTGAATGGTCATGTTGTGGTGGGATGAAGCAAATTTTTAATAATTTGTATATATTGATTTTGTTAAAAACTTAAAATATGTAAAGGCATAGATGAATATTTGGAATATCAAATTCTTTACTACCATATAAAATAAAGGAAGAAATTAAATTCAAAATCAAGTATTTATATGAGACAATGGAAATTGATATAATGGACCAACATAAGTTATGTGCAAGGAAAAAATACTCTCTCATAACATATTGTAGATGAAGAGTCATAATGGACCCAAAAAATCTAAGAGTGATTAAGTGATAAAGATGATAGAAATAATTCATCTTTCAGGAGTCATATCTTTGTGAAGGATTGTCCAATGTAGATGATTCTTGGACCAACATGTGTGGAATTTGAAGAACTTTAAAATGAGTGGTCATATGATAGAATTTGAGTAGTATTGAGGGAGATAAAACCCTATGAATTCAATCATCTAGGACAAGAATAGTGAGGATTTTTCAAATCGTAAAAAAAATTATAGATATATCTATCAATCAAGTTGCTTTAGAAAAAAATTTGGGTTGAGATCATGGAGTTACTAATTTTTACTAAAAGGGTGATATTGATGCTTGAGAATGGTGGATGAAGTTAAGATATCTATATGCTAGTGACCACTTATGGAAAATTCAACTTATGAAAATTTTAAATGAGGAAGCTTATGTTTGGTGGGTAAGTGTTAAAAAGGAAAGGAATTACAAATTCACTTGGGATGAAATGTAGCATGCATTCTTGAGTCACTGGGACCCATATAGAAAGATAGCTAGTTTGAAGGTCACCATAAAAGGATATGAAGAAGAAATAAAAAAATATTTAAATGGAGTTGAAATAAATGAATAAAGAGAATATAACCAAATAAAAAATACATAAGAAAATATGCAAGTTCATGGTTGCATTTAGAATTAAAAGCTTAATAAGTAAGGATATAAGGAGAATAAAGAAGTAGTTATGATAGGGGAACAAGTTGAAGAACCAATAGAAGACTCAGGAGTTGAATTTATAGTAGTAGCAACAATATAGTCCATGGAAGAAGTAGCAACAAAGTCCAAGGAAACCTCTATAAAAAGTGCACAAGGACACACCAAAAGAAGGGCATAAAAGAGAATATTATGAAGAATTTAAAATAAAGGAAAAAATTATTGAAGAATCATAGAAAATAGAATGTTAATTTAAGGTTGCAATATATCATCACCCACACCACATTGAGTGGCAACAGTCTTGGAGGCATGGCTTAAGGCATCCATATTATATATCTACATGGATTCAAAAAGGTATGAAGTATGGTAGTGTTTAATATAAAAAGCATAGTGGTTCTGGATTTCAAAGGGGTGTAGTAGCATTAGGGAACAATAGGACCAGTCATTCAAAATATCATAGCAAAATAATAGAAACATGGAGCCAATAGAGTAAATATTGATATTCAAGTGGTACAATGATAGCTCGAAATCATTGAAGACCACCACTAATTAATGTTTCACTTGGATGGATGGATAAACAAGATTGGAAAATTTTAATAAGAAGGATGCAAGATGTTTGTATTTACAAAGAAAATTGAAGAAGACCCAAAAAATTAATATCAAGAATTCAAACTTTTTTTGAACAAAGATGTATCTAGCTATAGAACCTCAATTGATATGAGAATTGAATATGTTTGTAAACTCTAAATATTTATAGGAGAGAGTTGTGATTTATCAAGGGTAGGGTACCCAAGTATAATCCCTTTTTCAAAAGCAAAAATAAAAATAAAGTTGATAGAAAAAATAAAATTTCCATGTTCCTACAAAAAAAACTTGTCCTTTTGTTGAATTAAAAAATTATAAACTCTAGATGGAAGAAGTATTGAGGAGGAAGAAGATATTCAAAATAAATCAATAAATTATTTCTAAAATATTATATTAGAAGTTGGGCAAGATAAAGAGGATCAATGCTAGATTTTATAATGTATTCTATCAATTATCACATAGATATAGAATGAATAATTGATGAGAAGGATCTTGATGGAATATCTATGTCAATCAATTGTTTTCCATGTTGATGGCTTTTGAAGCCTTAATATTAATAAGAAACTCATAGGATAAATTCCACAAGATCAAATATGAGATAGTCATAATATAGTAAGATCAATATAATGATGTAAATAGAATAATATGAGCCAACTAATATGTAAATCAAGGCTTATAATATATCAACTAACATTCATTAATATGCAGAAATATGAATGTAATAGCTTGAATCATACATGTACAAAGCATGTAATACAACTTACAATATTAGTTTCTCAAATGTATGCAAACTTTATTACTCCTCTTTCTATTACAAATGTATCATAAAAATCTATTACAATGATGATAACAATGCTCTATATACTCGTTGTGTTCACTATGCTTGCTATGATTGCTATACTTGCTATGGAGTAATATATAGCCATAGTAGAATGACTCTTTGTATACTTGACTATTCCTTTCCTTATACCAAGTCTCATGACTCTTGGCTTCCCTACTTGATACTTACATACATGACTCTATCTTGTATGCACACCTAGACATGACTCTTCACTTAGCATACTCTATCTAAGGATACTTTTGCACACTTACATATAAGACACTTTTACACATATACTCACACCAGGGTTATGCATAAGTGTGAAATATCGTAAATTGGCTCTATTTAGGTTTTTTTTAATTTTGAAAAGGCTAATTTTGGATCCTTTTACTGGGGGTCATTCACCTAAAATTTATGGGGTGGAATTTTTTTGGGGTAAATTCGCTCGTCGTTGATAATCATGAACCTAAATTTATTTTAATTCGCAGACCTCAAATTACATATGATTTTGATTTTCCTATCCAATTCACCTTCAAATTATAAATTATTTTATATTTCCCGCTCAAATCACCTTCAAATTATAAATGATTTTATTTTTCCTGCCCAAATCACCTCATATACTACCCGTATATATACTATACTGGGTACCAATAAATATACATCAAAAATACTCTAACTCCAAAATAGCTTTGAAACAACAAAAAACTTGAGAAGGTTGCAAAGGAGTGATTGTCGAAATAAATCGATCGATTGCAGAGGATACTCCATCGATGCAAGATGATCGGTTGTAGTGTTGTGTCTATCAGCATAAGTCAATTTGTTGTAGATCCGTGTCTGTCGACGTAAGTTGATCGGTTGTAGAGCTTTGTCTATTGGTATAATCCAATCGGTTGTAGAGCCATGTCTATTAGTGGAATATGATCAATTACAGAGCTATGTCTATCGACATAAGCTGATCGATTACAGAGTTGTATCTATCGGTATAAGTCGATCGATTATAGAGTCGTGTCTATCGATATAAGTCGATCGGTTGTAAAGCCATGTCTATCAATGGAAGTCGATCGATTGCACAGTCATGTCTATTAGTATAATTTGATCGATTGTAGAGCCATGTTTGTTAGTGGAAGATGATCAGTTGTAGAGTTGTGTATATCAACATAAGCTAATCGATTGTAGAGCCATTTCTATCGACATAAGTCGATCAGTTGTAGAGTTGTATCTGTCGATATAAGCCTATTGATTGTAGGGATTGTTGATCGATATTTTTCTATTGGTTGTAGAGGTGTCAATCGAAATTAGTCATTTCATTGCAGAATCGTGTCGATCATCATTAGTCAGTTGGTTGTAGTGGTGTCGATCGATATTTTTCAATTGATTACAGATGTGTCGATCGGCATAATTTTATTGTTTGCAGGACCGTATCGATCAACATTAGTCCATCGATTGCAATGTTTTCGATCGATATTAGTCGATCGGTTGTAGAGTTGTCTATCATTATTAGCCTATCAGTTGAAGGGATAGTTGATCAACATTTGTCTATCAGTTGTAGAGGTGTCAATCGACATCATTCTATCAATTGTAGGGATGTGTCAATCGACATTTATCTATCAATTGTAAGGATGTGTGATCGGCATTTATCTATCGATTATAGGGACTCTCGATAAGTATAAGTCGATTGATCGTAGGAAAGTGTCTGTCGATAAAAGCCTATCGATTATAGAGGATTCACGACTAAAAATTGATAGAGTATTCTTCTTCCATTATTCTTTTGTCCAAATCTCTTTTTCTATAGTTTCACAGGTACTGTAGGTGAACTATACGTAACTATAGTAGACAACTATCAATGTCATCTGGTTGTGTTTCAAGAGCATTTCTCTTGTCAGAGACTACTTCTTGTCTCTTAGAGTATGTTTCGTATGTAGTGTAGAAGCACTATCTACAACTGTGGTCAATAAGTATCCCTGTCATGTTGTGTGTTAGGATCATTTTCTTGTCAGACTGCTTCTTGTCTTAGATGTCATTATATAGGGCAGCATAGGTTCGTCTTGAGGGATGTCTACTATTTTACTTCAATTTCATATAAATTTCCTAACATCTAAAGGTTTTTATTTATAGATACAATTTCACCTACTGAATATGGAAATAAGGAAGGCCAATCTTCTTGTAAAAAAATAATTCTAAAATATTTTACACAAATATCAAAATGCAATGAGACATCAATCTCTACAGATTCTACACAACTTGTAGGTACATACACCTTTTACCATAAGTTTTTTAATATTTATGTTCTTCTTAAATGTAAAACCTTTCTCTATGAATAGATAAATGGTTTTTGCTTATCTACCTCTTTTTAAATGCTTTGTAAAATTGTATTATGTTAATTTTTTTAAAATAGTGTCTTTTTTACAACAAAAAATGATAGAGAACACCAAACATTGAATACAATAAACATTATCAAGCCTGATGTGCATTCACTTGAAGATATTCCAATAGATGAGATGGGACCACATGATAATTTTTCTAATAATGACATTCAACAACCACTTCAAGAGATTTTAAATTCAGACACATCAACCGAAAGAGAAAAATATAGTTCAATTAAAATTCAGACCTCTGGGGAATCTTGTAGTCAAAAATTTGAACGTCAAAAGATAAGTGAATGGACTATTTGAAGGAATTTTAAAAATGAATGGGTATGGTTATACCCCTTTATTGAGCTAGATTAGAAACTGAATGTGTGTAAATGTATTATTTGTACATGGAAGCTAGGAAAGGATCATTTATTGCAAAAAAAGAAAGACACAATAGAAAAACACTGTGGGAAATTTTACATCAAATATGGAACAATTAATAGATCTCATAGGTGGAAGGATGCATCAGAATGTGTGCATGTGAGATATGCACTTGAATATGAAAAATCAATAAAAAACAAACAAACTCTCATTGAGAAGGGTGGAACAATCAAGGCACAATTTAAAAAAATTAATAAGATTGTATTAGCCTCAAAGAAATTGTAGTTTGCTATTGTATACAGTATTCTAAAAAAGGTCGACCCATCGTAGAGATGTTTATAAGTCAAAATATTTGTTTTTTTGTATGACTGACTTGGAAACTCTTCTCACATTATGTGGTATTCTATCAATGTTACAAGAAATGAATACTATGATTAAACTTGCATAGGAAAGAGCAATTTATATTTTTTATTTCATGAGGATAAAAAACAAATATATATGATTATTGACAGGATTTATTTATCTGATAAACATTTTGATGATACCAAGTTTGATAGTTGGAATACGTTAATTAATGTCAATGAACAAAACAACTTTTTAAAGTTCAACATCAACGATAATATTTGTATTGCTATCAATGGAAATTTTATTCCTGTATGTCATTTTAAAAAATGATTAAATACTTTGAAAAATGATGTTGAACAAGTGCCTGTTACACATTCCGAATTCGATGAGGTTTTGGATAGCACTAAGAATAAATTGAAAAGAATTGCAAATGCATTAACAAGTGAAATAAGAGATCATTTTAAAAGAGATGAGACACTTGAGGCCATGGTTGTTGTTAATCCTAATTTTTGGAATCCTTGTGGTGACCATAGTAGTAGAAGTGAGTTGTTTGTAAAATATATGGGTAATCTTATGACACATTTCTCTAAAAGTGTAGAAATAAATGGTATTGAAATCAATGGTATTTTAAACAAAGATCTTTTGAGACATCAATCAACCAATTTTGGAATAACAATGGATAATAAAATTGCACAATTCAAAAATCCACATGAGACTGATTCAATCACGCATTTCTGGCAAAAATTGTATCGAAGTAGTGTCTTGCAAGATACTATGAGTGAATACTTTATTTTATATGAATTATGTCAGACAATGATTTTGGGATCTATTGAACATGAAAGGGTTTTTCATGCATTAACTTTTGTTAAATCAAAATTTCATAACAGGTTGGACAAAAATTTGGAAAATTGTTTGAGAATGTATGTGTCATCGTACGAGGTGGGTAAAGTTTCCCTATGATAGAGCATTGACATATTGGAAGTCCCTAGCAGAAAGAAGAGGTCTCTCTAATATGGTTGATAATGACAAAAATGATTCATCTAGGAGTGATGATGAGATTATGGAAACGTAGAATTCACAAATGATTCTCAACACTTTTGGAGAAGTCGATAAAGCTTTGTATCAGCTTCCAAAAATTTAAAAATTGCAATGATTACATGAAAAATTCATATAATCTAATATATTTTGGATTTGAAATCATTTTGTAAAATTTTAATGATTTGAATAAATTCATATTATCAGTGATTTTCCGTATTTGATATCATTCATATATGTAAATAATTTGAGAAATTTCATATTTGATTTGTTGTAAAATTTCAGTGATTTGAAAAAATCATATAATCATTCAATTTTCACTTATGATGCATGTTTACTTTTTAATGATATGGACATGTCTATATTTTCAATATTTATGATTTAATCTATAACTTTAAGTAAGTTGAAAATTTAAAAACCATGTATACGTAATGATGCTATGTTATTGAACTATTTGAATATGTTGACAAAACATAGTTATTTTTCCTTTGACTTTAAATGTATGTTTGTATGTATCATTAGTATCATAATTTGTATGATGTGACAAAATATAGTGATTTTGTATGGTTTATGCTTTATCATTGAGTAAACCTTGTATACATACATAACTAGTAAAAAAAATTCTACATATTTATGAAAATTGCATGTAGTATATTACTCTAGATATGGTAAATGAAAATTTAAACCCATTCATAGATATATCCATTGTAAACTCACTTTGAAATATAAAAACAATATGGCATAAGATAAATTACCATACTCATTTTTATACAACTATAATGACTAACTATGAATGCACTGAAAATTGAAACCCATGCATAGATATATCCTTCGTAAACTCACTTTGAAATATAAAATAATATAACATAATACAAATGACCATATTCGTTTTTATACAACAACTATAATGACTATGAATGCACTGAAAATAGAAACCCATTGCATAGATATATCCTTCGTAAACTCACTTTGAAATAAAAATTAATATAGCATAATACAAATGACCATACACATTTTTATACAATAACTAGAATGACTATGAATGCACTAAAAATTGAAACCCATGCATAGATATATCCTTTGTAAACTTACTTGAAATATAAAAATAATATAGCATAATAGAAATGACCATATATATTTTTATACAACTAGAATGACTATGAATGCACTGAACATTGAAACCCATGCATAGATATATCCTTTGTAAACTCACTTGAAATATAAAAATAATATAGTATACTAGAAATTAAAATACTCACTTTTATACTACAAGAATGAATATGAGTAAACTAAAATTTAAACACATGCATAGATATATCATTCGTAAACTCATTTGAAAATTGAAATATAAAACAACATAGCATAATATAATAAAAATGAGAAAATGAAAATAACACACAATTATAAATGTAAATAGTGTAATAGTAAATAATAAAAGTGAGTATCTTGTTTTCAAATGAAAACATATGAAATGTATTAAAATTGTCTTTCGAAATATCAAGTTTTAAAATTCAATTTCTCACTTTAGAATATTTTCCCCCCTCCTCCACTCCTTTTGTATTCTCAATGGCTTCCACGGTCTCCATAGCAATGGCTTCTCCCTCTTCTTTCCCATGTTAAACTCATTTTTCCTCATACACTACTTCCATGATAACCACATTTTGCATTCCAATAGTTCTTTTCTCGGGTTGGGTAATAGTACTATCAATTTCTCCCAAATTGATAAGGATCTTCTCAATATTTTGCATTCCATCAAGAAGGGTGCTTTCTTCTTTGTCAATATCTCTAGATGTTGGTCTTTGAACTTATTTACCCTTCTCCTTTAGTAGAACATCAAGATTCAATCCATTGCAGGTAATGATTTTCTGCAAAATGTTGTTTTGTCGAACTGATTCCTGTACTCTTTTTTTCATTGCCATGGAAGCGTTTAAGAACTCCTTTTCAATCCTAAGATAGTCATGTAGGTTTTGAACCTGCTTCTTAATATTTTCATACTTTACCTACAAAAAGAAAAAATAGTTAATCAACATGAAAAGATAATTACATTTTAAAAAAGAGAACAAAAAATTTTTGAACACAAAAGTGATTAAGTCAAACCTTAGCAACATTTTTTGCGGCTACAACAACAACAACCTTTTTCTCATCACTTTCCCATTCATTGTAATAAGCTTGGGCCTCACCGTTTATGTTCTCCAATCTGTTCATCATAAATTCCATTTGTGTATGATGTATTCACATTCAAAATTCCAGATTTTACTCGCTATAGCAGAGCCTCCATATTTTCATGTTCATTTTCAACAACAAAAAATGTTTTTCTCTTTTTGAAAAATTATTGTATCGGGCATTAATTTCCTTTATCAACACCTTTTCCCGATACTCCCATTTTTTCATTTTTGTTATATCTGGAAGTAGTAAATCCTTAATTGTAGATTTAACATTATCAGAAACCAAATTGTTTTCTAAAATGTTTAATCTTTCATCCTCTTGTCGAGGAGGAGACTGACGGGTGCTTGTTTTCCTTGGAGGAGATTTGCTTGAACATTATGCACCTTCATTTCCTTTGTCATGAAGCAATTATGATAGTTGAAAAGTAGTGGGTGTGTTATATTGAAAAAAGTAATCTTTATCAAGTGGAACTTCATCCAACCCAGCACCAAAAGCTTCTAGTATATCCTTAAAATTAAAATTAGCAATAGAAATACGACCAAATCCTAAAAAAGTCTTTGATGCTTCCTTCTCTAATAATTTTTGTGTTGCTTCCCTCCGTGTCCGAGATGGAAGAATGTTTTTTCCAACTGGGAAGCATTAACCTCACATTTGAGTTTGGCGTTGTGGAGGAGGGGGCGGCATTTGTTGATTTTGTTGACTAAATTGTTGTAAGGGACCTTGAAACATAAAAATAAAAATTAGTTATAAAATTTGTGAAGGTAGAAAATTTGTGAAGGTAGAAAATAAAAACTAGTTATAAAATTAAATTATGAAAATTGGTTGCAAAATTTTTTATAACACTTACCGGTAGAAGAAAAAACATCTTGCATAGCTACTTCTACAAAGGGAATGTGGGCATGTTGTACATTTGAAATAATAACAAAATTAATTAAAAATAGTAAAAAAATTGTGAAAAATTATTTTGGCAGTAATTAAAACTTACTCCCCGAATATGAAACCTCATGCACAACTACACCTATTGACACAGGATATGTAGTCGCAGGTTGTCGACAATCAGGAGAACTAGATCTTCTATGTTTCCTTGTTGATCTTCTCCTTAGCGGTGGTGTTGTTTCCTCCATACGTGTTTCAGAGTCTCTTGATTCCTCTAGATTACAATATCTGATATAGCATCCCACTTTGAAGAGGAAGAGGATACCCTTTTCTGTGTTTGGTATAAAATATCAAAATTACAAAAAAACAAACAATTGAGAAATACAAATTTTACTTAAATATTAACAAAAAAGTTACCTAAACCTGTTGTTTTGTCATGGCTAAATTGACTAGGGTAGAGCGCCAAGATGTTGGTATAGGAGTGTTCTATAAATTATATAAATATTCATAAAAAAAGCAATAATATAGTTGCATGTGCTAACTGTCGATGAGGGTGAAGCGTGGGTTTTCACGCTTTCAATTTCCAATATGATCCGATGTGAGACATAGGTGGACCAGTCAAATTTACAGTGTGCAATACAATGGACCAAATACGCTAAGGCCCACATTAGAATTTTTGTCAGCCTTCCTTGCAGAATGAGTCTAGCAAGGAAGAATTTGAAACATGCCCAAAGAAATTTATTTTCAATCATCGGTATGGTCAAACCCCTTCTAGACTTGGTGGACGTAACTGCAAAAATACAAAATCAATAATTGTACACTAGTGACAAGAATTTAAATTCAATTAAATAAAAAAATAGTTATACCTTGAAAATATTCTAACTGCACTTTCAATTTGGTCTCCAAGTAGAGTTTGTCCTCATTAGTTTATTGGTATTTGGAAGTGACAGGCTCAACACCAACATCGGGCAATGATATCAATTTGGTGATATTTGTGGTTGTGAAATAAAGAACGATATTTTTATTGTCGATGACAATATTTACCTTACCTGAATCCATATTAGAAGCTGCAACAATCCTCTCCACCAATTTAATGTTCATGTCAAAATGCGACAATGAAATTAGACCCTGAAGACCACAGTCCATGACCCAAGACATGTCATAACCTGGTGTTGATAAAAATTTTGAAATCAGGGGGTAAACCAGGTTTTTATAATTAACTTTAAACATTCCAAGGGTTGCAGGGGATGCCATAGGGTGTACAGGAATGGATAAGAAGATACAGTGGAAAAGGGTTCAAACTTCAAACGAGATAAAAAGGGTTAAAAATTGCTTAAAAATTAATGTAAAATGATAAAACCAAGATACAAGTGGTGTAAGATGGTTAATATTACGTTAAAATGAGAGGAAAATGGGTGATAATGCATTAAAATGAGAGGAAAACGATTAAAATTATGATAGAAAAGATGAAAAAATGACTATTAATCCCTTTATATAGAATTTTCTGCATGCAATAAGCTCCTAGATGGGTGACACATGTCCTCTAAATGCAATCGATCAATGATGACATGTGGCATTGATGCACCATTGCTACCAACTGGGAACTCGACACTATTACAACACATCGACATGCTTGCAACTAATCTGCATGCAACCGATCATCATGCCTACAACCGATCGGCATTCCTGCAACCTATCATCATGCCTATAGCCTATCGTCATGCTTGCAACCACTCATCATGCCTATATTCGATCGGTATACCTGCAGTCGATCGTCATGCCTACAATCAATCATCATGACTACAGTCAATCAGCATACCTGCAGCCACTCAAAATTCTTGTAGTCACTTGTCATGCTTGCAGTCGATCGTCATACCTATAATCGATCAGCATTCCTATAGTCGATCATCATGCCTACAGTTGATTGTCATGCCTCCAACCAATCGTCATGCCTGCATTCGATTATCATACTTATAGTCGATCGTCATGCCTACAGCAGATCAGCATGCCTACAATTGATCGTCATGCCTACAGCCAATCGACATTCCTACATCCGATCGGTATTCCTGTAGCTGATCGACATTCCTACATTTGATCGACATTCCTGTAGCCAATCGGCATTTCTATAACTGATTTGCATTCCTGCAACCGATCGTCATGCTATTGGTCGTCATGTCGACCTAAAGTCTTTCATATCGACCTAATGCTTTAAGTATGCCATAAATTTTTTAGATTTTGCAAACCGATATTCATAGCCATGGTTTGAAATTTTTTGGAGATAAATTAATGAAAATTGCCATGGTTTGAATTTTTTTGGAAACAAATAATTACAATTTTCCATGTATACTTCTACAAATATCGTCGGGATTCCAAGACAATTCACCTTGATTTTATAAATAGATTTCGGGGTCGACCCCTTATGCATAACCCTGAATCGCACTTACATGACACTTGTGCATTTCTTGCACATACACACTTACATAACACTTGTGCATTTCCTGCACATTATTACATTACATAAAATATTTACTCACACTCTAATCTAAGACTTGACCCTAGTCTAATATTTATAATATGTACCATGAAGGTACCATGGGGTACATTAGCATGTACTAAATAATGTAATATTATCCAACAAACAAGGCATGTAAACTTGATATATTTCCTACAATTTTCTTTTTAAAAAAATAGAATAAGATTATATATTGGCTACAATTGAATATTCTAAAGAACAAGTGTATAATAAGTGATATTAATGCCACCTTAATTTAATTTGGTTCTAACAAAGTTTTTTTAATAATTTATATGTGGCCTCTATTGAAGGCTACTCCCATCAAAATAATAAAATATTACATTTATTTTCAATTCAATAGAAGCATATCCTACTTATCTTTTTATCAAAGATATTCTTCCTTTCCTTTTCTATAAAATGTATTCTTCATATTCCTACTATGTTTCCCCAATCAACTCCTTCACACATTTGCATTAAGAGATAAAATTGCATTTGGCAACTTACCTTATACAATTTAAATTTTACCAAGATGAATATTGACTCATGATTGCCTAAATTATCTACCACATTCATTCTCTATAGATATGCTCATATTTCTAAGATATTGTCTTCAACAATAGTTGATGAACATTAATAATAATGTATGATCACCAATAATCACATTTCCCAAAGTTTCAAGGACCGCGTCTTAACTTGGAAGGATACAGACAAGTTAAGAATAACCAGGCTGACCAAGCCAACACAGAACTAGCAAAAATCTAGGAGAAAGGAAAGCAACATAATGAGGGAGGCAAAAATCATAAGGTATGTAATACATATCCCAGCTTGAACATGTTTGATATCCTAGAAAATCTAGAAGTTGAAAAAGAAAACAGTAAGGATGATACCATCAATGTCAAGTTTCCTAAAACCCTAGACTCCCCATCCAAATCGAGACCATCCACAGTTATGACAAAAAACCCCAAAAGCTATGCTCAAAATAAAGAAAAATTGCCAGGTCATTTCAGTTTAAACATGGAAAAAATAGAGTCAAGATTCAAAGTTGTAGAAACAAGAGGCAGGAATGTAGCTCCTATCTGGTAGTGGAGAAAATTATCCCTTATCAAATGAGCCCAATGGTAAAAGTTTCCTTGAAGGAAAGCCCCCTGTTTAGGAACCAGATAGGAGAGGTGAACCAAAAAAAGGCTAAGGATGAAGAGGGAATTGAAAACCCCCAAAATGAGGAAGAAGGTTCAAGCCCTAGACTATCACAGTATATGCCCCCTCATTTCAGTCCAAAATAGACTAGAAGCACTACCAAGCCTCCGATAGATTATGGAAGTGAAAGAAAGAAAGGGAGAATATCTATAGCAGAGCACTATAGAATGAGAATCAATGAAGAAATTGCAAACAGAAAGCAAAGAACATTGTTACAACAAGCTATTCCTAGCTAGGATAATAGTAAAATTGACAAACCCCCTTTGGCTCAGGGAAGGGGGCGGGGAAAAAATATCAAATATTCTAAATGAAGGTTATCTCATGGAATGTGAGAGGCCTAAACGACCCACCAAAACAAAGGATGGTGAAGTCTATAAGGAAGGATTGGAATCCTACTATCATTTTTCTTCAAGAAACCAAAACATATGCGACACAATCAGCACTTATAGCTAGAAGGATTTGGAAGCAAAGGGAAGTGGCATTTCAACAGGCGATAGGAACATCTAGGGGCCTCATGATCTTATGGGATCCTATTAAAATAGAAGGAAGTATTATTCAGGCAAATGAAATAGTCTTAAGCGTATTATTTCATGATTTTGATACTAATAAGAATTGGATTATGTCAAATTTTTATGCCCCCACCTCTGTCCAAGGGCGGTCTGAACTATGGGATTTTTTGGGGCATTTGAGCCAAGATTTTAAAGACATTCCTTGGGTGATTGGGGGAGATTTCAATACCCCCCTTTACCCATCCGATAAGAAGGGAGGATCTGGGTTACCCTCAAGGAGCATGGAGGACTTCAATGAATTCATTAACACAAATGAATTGATGGATGTAAGACTAAAAGGAGCCAAATTTACATGGATTAACAAGAGGATAGGAAGCCAACTGATTCAAGAAAGGTTGGACAGGTTTTTTTTATCCAAGGAAGCTACAATAATTTTTGGTGATTCAACGTTACAAGCCCTTCCTAAATGCGCTTCAGACCATAATATTATTCTATGGGAGGTATTTCAGGCTAACTCCTTTAAAAAGCCATTCAGATTTCTATCAATGTGGGTTAAACATCTGGACTTCAAGAAACAAATAGAGGAATGGTGGCAGCAGCCTATCCAGGGAAGTGCTTCCTTCAAACTATCTCAAAAACTTAAGATGGTGAAAAACAACCTTAGAATTTGGAATAAAGAAGTCTTTGGAAATATTTTTGAGAATAAGAGAGCAGTGGGGGAAAAACTAAGAATAATAGAAAGCAAAATCCAAAATGGAACCTATGATGAGGCGACAAGGACTGAAGAGAAGGAAACCCTTTGTGAGTTTTATAATATTTTAGCTTGTGAAGAGATGTATTGGAGGCAAAAATCAAGGGCATTATGGCTAAAGGAAGGGGACTCTAATTAAAAAAATTTCCATGTTACCACATTGAGCAATAGAAGCAACAATAATATTAGAAATTTAACTAAGTTGGATGGATCCTCAACTCAAAACAATCAAGAGATTAGGGACAAAGCTGTTAATTTTTTTAGTTCATTATTGGGTGAAGAACGGGCCTGTAATGCCCAAGAAAAGGACTCTCTCCTTCAATTCATTCCACAACTCATTGATGAAATGATTAACGAGTCTCTTACAGTATATTTTTCAAATGAAGAGATCAAGGAGGCTTTGTTTAACATGGATCCTGACAAATCTCCTGGGCCGGATGGGTTTTCATCGTGGTTTTTCCAAGTTTGTTGGGATATTGTTGGAGCAGAAGTTATTGCTACAATAAAGGAGTTCCAAAGTTCAAATCATATTCAAAGGGGTTTCAATTCAACTTTCATTGCTTTGATCCCTAAAGGCCCCAATCCCAAGACTATGGCTGACTTTAGGCCGATTAGCCTATGTAATATATCCTATAAAATTTTGTCCAAAGTTTTAGCCAACCGTTTGAAGAAAGTTCTACCGATTATCATTGATCCAAGTCAAGGAAGTTCTGTACAAGGAAGATCAATCTTAGATGGAGTTATTACTGTTCATGAGGCTCTTCATACAGCCACTCAGACCAAAAAATTAGTTATGGATTTAAAGTTAGACATGAACAAAGCTTATGACAGGATAAATTGGGAATTCCTAGAGGCAGTTTTTTAAAAATTTGGCTTCAACATGAAATGGGTCAAGTTAATAAGAGAGTGTATTTCTAAGCCTTGTTTTTCAATTTTGGTTAATGGGTCTACTGCAGGTTTTTTTCAAAGCAAATGTGGTCTAAGACAAGGAGATCCCATAAGTCCTATGTTGTTCATCATTATAGCTGAGGCCTTGGGAATAACCATTAAGGCAGTAGTGGTAGCTGGACTCATATCAGGTATCAAGGCCACGTCGCTAACTACCCCGGTGACACATTAGCAATTTTTTGATGATACATTACTACTGAATTTGGATTCTGTGGTTGAGGCAAGAAGGATTAAAAATATTTTCATAATGTATGAAGAAGTGGCTGGATAGAAAGTGAATTTTGATAAGAGCAAATTTTATTCCATCAATACCCCCATTCCTAGGCAAAATAGCATAGCAAGGATCATGGAATGTCATATTGCATCCCTTCCTACCTCCTATTTAGGTCTTCCCCTGTTTATAGGGAAACCTGAAGGATCAATATGGAACATAGTTCTGGAGAGGATCTAAAAAAAGCTAGCAGGTTGGAAAGGACATCTGTTATCTCAAGTAGGCAAAGCAGTTTTAACTATGGATTCACTTCAAAGTATACCCATTTACTTCCTATCAGTCTTCAGAGCTCCCAGCAAGGTGTATCACAAAATTGAGCAGCTTCAAAAAAAATTTATCTGGTCAGGGACTGAGGATAAGAAAAGGATCCATTTAGTTGGTTGGAACAAGGTTTGCAAACCTAAAGCTGATGGGGGGTTAGGATTGAGGATAGTTGCTCATCTCAATACATCTTTGTTAGCCAAACAAGCATGGTGGTTATTGACTAAGGTCGATAATGAATGGATTGCCATAGTTAGGAGGAAATACCTCCAAGGTGTGAACTTCCTTAATGACAACTTAGCAAGAAGGGGGTCTAATTTTTGGAAGGAAATCCTCACGAGCAAGGATCTTGTCAAGAAAGGTCTTAGATGGATTCTAGGAAATGGGAAAACAATAGACTTTTGGAAGGATCGATGGGTGAGATCTAAGGAGTTATCCCAAAATCCTCTTTTGGCTAGGATTTAAGAGCATATGGAGCATCATATTGGGAAGAAGGTTGCAAATTATATGTGGCAGGATATAAATATCAACAGGTGGAAACACATCAGAGTATAGGGTTTTGAAGCGGAGTCTGAAGAGCTTTATAACATTTTAACTCGACAAATTATTCCCTCTAGAGAGGATGAAGATCACATTGTTTGGGCTGAGACTGAAAGTGGTGACTTCAGAGTTAAGTCTGCCTATAATTTGCTTCTCAATGTGGAAGGTCAACAATTTCAATCGAGTTTGGTTTAGATCAAAGGCTTAATTCCTAAAATATCCTCTTTTTCAGGGTTGGTGATTCAAGGAAAAATCCTCACTATGGACAATATGTTATCCAAAGGTGTGGTTATTGCCAACCATTTCTACATGTGCAGGTCAGGGTGGGAGACAACCCAACACTTGTTTCTGGAGTGTTCGATAGTGGAGTCCATCCTAGATAAACTTTTCCAAGCCTTTAGGATCTCGTGGGTTAAGCCTGCTCTTATATCCGAAGTGTTCCATTAATGGCCTCAACCCTTTGTTAGCCTAAAACTTAAGTACCTATGGAAAATTTGTTGGCATCATTTTCTCTGGAAGATTTGGCTAGAAAGGAACCATAGAGCCTTTAAGAATACCATTCACAACCCAAAAACCATACTCAACAGGATTATTGTCTTTGCGAAAGAAAACCTTAGCACCTTAGTGGATGAGAACCACTCAATTCCTCCCTAAGAAAAACAATTAGCTCGGGCCTTAGGTATTGAGGACAAACCTTCCATTCCTTTTCCCAATCCCAAAAATGGGATTTCTTGGGAGCCACCCCCCAGGGTTGGTTTAAACTAAATTTTTATGGTGCAGCCAAGGAGAACTCAGGAAGATATGGAGCTAGAGGAATAATCAAGGATCATCAAGGAAATCTGGTCAAGGCCTTCGCTGAACCATTAGGAATTAGAACTAATAACGAAGCAGAAGCCAGAGCCCTTTGGATAGGGTTACAAGTAGCCCAAGCAACTCAAGATAACTTGATGATTGAAGGTGATTCTATGAACATCATCAACTTGTTAACCAATGGAAAAAAACCTCCATGGAGAATCGAGGGAGTCATCAATGAAGTGAGGATCCTTTTTATGGTAAGATAGAACAGGAGGGCTCGTCACATTTACCGTGAGGCCAACAGGTCAACTGACAAATTAGCCAACATAGGTGTTGATGTTGGTAGTTTGGTGACATGGACACAAGATGTGCCACGTGAAGTGGAAAACATTATTAGTCATGAAAATAAACCTACCTGTTAAGGAGAAATATGAATGGGTGTTCTTTCCCCATGGAGTTGGTAAGAACTATGGGGTTTCCCTCTAAATCATACCAAATTGGAAATTAAGGTAACAGGGTGTAAGCCTTAGAATATTTCGACAGAGAATAGGAAATGGCAAGCAACAGGTTTCACAAGTGCAAAGTTCCAAACTTCAATTTCTTTTCAATGTAAGTAATTTTTACAGTTATGTTTAGGTATGGGTGTGCCTTGTTAGTAGGGTGTTGTAGGGGATTCAACACAAGTTCTGGTAAGAAAGTTTCAAGGATGACTAGGATCTACAATCTGATCAGAAGGCTGGATATTGTAATAGGTTTTGGGTTAACCTGCAAAAACTGATAATTAATAAAGACTTTTATTTACCAAAAATAAATAAATAAATCCCCCTTAATTGAAATATATTTCCATCATTTTTTAGTTTTAATTTGGATTTGTATAAGTGCCCTGATCTCTACATAGTTAATTGAAGTTCCTTGTGATTATAAGTGAGAAGAGCATTACCTTCATTATTTTTAAAAATAATAGATCCACTAAAATATCATGGATCCCCTTTTCAAGCACCATAAAAATTATTTTTGATAGACCTAATTTTTGTTCCATTTTACCATAGATGGAAGCAAATGTTTTCTTTGTGCTAACTCCATTATTGCAAATGACTCTTCTATGTATATTCAAATATTGTAAGCAATATGTTAGCATTAGTATCAAATATTAGAGAAGCAATATTTCCCAAAATTCTAATAAATATTTATATGCCTTTCCTTCTATGGTTATACTTAATTAAAGCTATGCTCAACCTTCCCTCCTCTATGTATAGACTAGGCAATATGTTTCCCACTAGGTATGGATTGCAATATGGTGTGTTCTTGATTAATTTAAAAGATAATATTGGGTGGGTGGTTGGGTGACAAGTGCCTCCTCTTCCTTGGTGGTGAAGAAACTCAAAATCATAGCAAATAAGAAACCTTTAAGCTAAAACAAATATATATGAACAAAATTAGTTTTTGATTTTGAGAGTGTCTTGTGTATATATATCAATAATTTTTTGTATTCCTTAATTATGGTAATATGTAACAACCCAAGTCTACCCACCTGGTTGTATCACAAAACAAGCCAAGCAATTTTATAGGGTAATTTTTTTGTTTAAGTGTATTGTTAAACTCTAAAGTGATGTCATATTCACAATAAATTTGTTTCACCCAATGAATCAATATCATATTCTTTGATCAGTATGGGCATATCATACCACTTTTAGATTCAAGACTATTGAAACAACCACCCAAGTAGATGAGATTGGCTAAATCCTGTGAAAGGTGCCATTTTGCGGAATTGACTTACCTCATTTATTGCCCTCGTGTTCTGGCATGAGGGTCGAATCATGGCTAGGGTTATCCTCTAGGTCCCATAACACCTAGAGGTGGATGCATACTTCCCCATCCCTTAACATATTGAACCTTTTACTAACCATTTGACTTGCTCCATTATGTGTATAAAATAGGGTAAGTGTACATATGCCCAGTGTCTAGCTAATTTTCCACTACCTGAGGTCAACTAGAGTCATTTCAATACTCTAATCTTGGACTTAATCACACATGCCCATTGTGACTCACGATCATTTATCCCACACCAAATATTGTGGTTTAACTAGCTAATTCAAATGAACATGGGACCTATCATAGTACTTTTCAAGCAGTAACCTAGAGGTGGCATCCCATACCGCCCCTCGTTACAAGTTCTAACTGAGTCACATGTTCTAACTGATTTTGTAAGACTACGGTTGCTCTCAATTCTTGTTGTGTGCATATTTGCATCTCAATGACATTGGGTGTGCTTTAATGGTCATCCCTTCTTGATGATCTAAACTATGGTTTTGTTGCATAACTTTTATTATTAAACATGAACCATTCACCAATATGCAGAAATATCAAATCATTCATCCACAATACATTATCCACAATAACAATCCACAAATGAGAGAGAGATAGATAATACCCTTAAGGTAGGGCAACACCAATAATAATCCTTAAGGAAGGAATAACTCCACAAGATCTCCCAAGATGAGAGGCCACTTCGTGGGCACGACGATTACATAAGATTCTTCTTCAATGATATGAATGTTTACAATGACAAATATCTCTTCTTTATATATCCATATTCTTATTCTACTTTGGAGAGCCTACTACTAATATTATATTATATTATAAAAATATAATATAATATTATAATACAATCAACCTTGGGTTATGTGTGGCCCATGCCAACCCTTATACAATATAATAATATATCCCCAAATATCTATTCCTAGGTACCCTACCATGCCACCCTCCTTACAAATGTTTCGTCCTCGAAACATATGAAGAAACCTGATAGTATGATTTGCTAAGCAATGTTAGCAATTGGTACCAATCTCGATCATCCATCCATCCAAGTGAAACCCGATGATGCTGGTATGCCATTTTGTTACTTGAGTATCCAAATCTGCTTCGTTGGCTCCACGCTTCTGCTGCTGTATTTTGATAACTTGAATGATGGGTCCACTTGTTCCTTGATGCTGATGAACCATGCTGAAAACCATGATCACTATGCTTTCTTTGCCAAACACTGCCATAGTTGGTGCCCTGCTGATTACATGTAGAACCATAATATTGTTGCCTTGAACCATGTCTCCAATATTGTTTCCGCTCATGGTGGTGTGGATGGCGATATGGTGCAACCTTTACTTGATGTTCTACCTTCTTTGACTTCTCAACATTTGGCTCCATTATTTTAAATTCCTCTACACATTGTTCTTTCATGTTCTCTTTGTTTGGTGTGTCCTTGTGCTCTTCTATCAAAGCTTCCTTGGACTCTGTTACTATTATTTCCACTGAATCAGTTTTTGCTACTTCTTCCATGGACTCTTTTGCTGCTACGGCCTTCTTGGATTTTGTTTCAGGTTCTTCAATTTGTTTCTCTACAACCGCTTCTTGATTTTCCTTGGATCCCTGCTCCTTAACCTGAGAAATATCCTATAATGTTATCTTCTTTTTCCTGTACCATAACTTCATAAACTTCTTTTGCACATTAATGTTAACAGTACCCAAAAGAATCTAACCAAGGATAACCAAGAACAATATCCTTATCATCCATCTCAATAGCATAGAAATCTGAATGTAAAACATATTTATCCATGGTGATCTTTAAATCTTCAAAAATCTGAACATTCTCACCCTCTAGCTGTATGTCCTTGATTTTTGTTGCTTGAACTTGCAACTTCTTAGCCAAAGCAATATTAATAAAATTATATCTACTACCAGGGTCAATGGAAATAATAACTTGTTCCTTTTGAATGCTTCCATGAACCTGCATAATAGACTTTTTAGATTCAAACAAATTCCTTTGTCCATTTTCTAATTTATCTTCTACCAAAGGTATGGTTTCCTCCGTCTGCATACTGACATCTTTTTTATCTTCCCTGACCTTTTCCTCTTTCTTCTTGAGTAATTTTATTTCTTTTTCATAGTCTTCATTCTGTTTCTTTAAAACTTCACATTCTCCTTTTATTGCATTCCGCTCATTTTGAGTTTCCTGTAGTTTCTTTTCATCATCTTCGATGATATCCATTAGGTAATCTATATAATATGGATCCCATATACTCAAGAATTCATGCTCTATTTCATCCCAAGTATATTCAATATTCCTTTCTTTACAAAATTTTATCCACCAAGACAAAGCTTTCCCTTTAAAACATATATCCAGGAAGGATTTCTCAAAAGAAATATCATGATATGGAGACCTAAACGTATTCCACCATTCCCTAACATCAATATCATCTTCTCCAGAAAATATTTCTAGCTCCATAAGTTCACCTCCAGATAATGCAAATCTAGGGTTTCATGAAAATATATATCATGCCCTAATGCAAACTAGGGTTTTATGAAAATAAATATCTTTCCACTGATTTGAAGCTAAAATTCCACATAGACAACTAGATCTGCAATTTTTTCTTCCAAACAAAATAAAGTGCAACTGATTTGCTTACCCGAACTAAACAAATTGTCTTTTGAAAAATTCGCGACTTGAAAATTCGTCACTTTCCTTGTTCCAGATGGCTGACTTCAAAAGGTCGTATCTCCCTCAATACTGCTCGGATTCCTTCATATGACCACTCATTTTAAAGCTCTTCAAATTCTGCACAATCTGATCCAAGAATCGCCTCAATCGGATTAACTGTCGCAAAGATATGGCTTCTGAAAGATGAGGCGTTTTTCCAAAAAAAATCTGCGAAATTCGTCACTATCCTTGTTTCGGATGACTAACTTCAAAAGGTCGTATCTCCCTCAATACTACTCAGATTCCATCATATGACCACTCATTTTAAAGCTCTTCAAATTCTGCACAATCTGATCCAAGAATCACCTGAATCGGATAAACTTGCGCAGAGATATGGCTCCTAAAAGATGAGATGTTTTTCCAAAAAAAAAATTGCCCTAATTCTAGGGTTTCACACAAAAATCCCCACTTTGCCAAAATCGTTGCTCTGATACCACTTGTTGCATAACTTTTATTATTAAACATGAACCATTCACCAATATGCAGAAATATCAAATCATTCATCCACAATACATTATCCACAATAACAATCCACAAATGAGAGAGAGATAGATAATACCCTTAAGGTAGGGCAACACCAATAATAATCCTTAAGGAAGGAATAACTCCACAAGATCTCCCAAGATGAGAGGCCACTTCGTGGGCACGACGATTACATAAGATTCTTCTTCAATGATATGAATGTTTACAATGACAAATATCTCTTCTTTATATATCCATATTCTTATTCTACTTTGGAGAGCCTACTACTAATATTATATTATATTAAAATATAATATAATATTATAATACAATCAACCTTGGGTTATGTGTGGCCCATGCCAACCCTTATACAATATAATAATATATCCCCAAATATCTATTCCTAGGTACCCTACCAGGTTTTCACTTTCAAATTTAAGGTAGTTTGATGTTTAGGGTTACAAAATCCACAGGGTTTACATTACATCTTTCCTTATCATGGTATCCAATAAAGGGTTTAAATAAATCAACTCTCTAAAGATATTCTATCTTTTATATATATATATACAAGCTTCCAAATAGTTTTAAGAACTGGACTAATATTTTCATCTAGTCATAATTCAAGGTTTAATATAAGAAAACCTGAAAGTGAAACTTCTTATCAATTCAAGGACCTTTTTTTCTTTAAAAAGAAACTCCAAAGGTCTCTAATAAAGAAACAATTTATAAACTCATAACCTCATCCCAGATAAAATATAAACTAGGTTAAATGGGGTCAACATCCCCTATTCGGGTAAATAAATAACCATCTTAAACAAAGGTTCACAAGGGTTTGACTTACATAACTAGTCAGTCTAAAAGTGTTTAAATGAAAAGTTATCACTTTTATACATACACAATATTTGGCATACGAGATTTAATTTAACTAAGCTCAACTTTAGTTATTTCAATAATTATAATTCACTATGCTAATCAGATAGCATAAAAAGCTATTATAAGCTATAAAACCTATGTTTCAATATCATTTCTTTAATTGGCTATTCCATGAAGGGATAAAAGATTATTGTAAAATTATCACTTCAACTCTAATGTAAAGGGCTTGTTCATTAATACCAAAATTAATTAAAGTATCTTTCTATGACATCATGGCATGCCAATCTTACATATAGTTTATTTTACCTTCTTGGTTCTAGTCAATGTTACAGTTGGTTTCTCAGATAATCATCTTTTTATGCATTCAACACAAGCTAGTTGTTTCATTCCTAGCAAGGCTAAGAAAAACTTTTCCATAGAAAGGGTTTTTATTGATTCCTAGGTCAACATAAAAATAAATATTGAAATAAAATCATTTGAAACCTATTAGTCTTTCCAAGTTATTTCACTCAGACAACCGTTACAAATAATAAGCATTCTTCTAGTGAGGCCATCACAAGATATAAGTTTAAAAAGTTGTGTCGTAATAATTTTTCTATAAATTCTTATCCACTAGCCTCATTCATATGAAATTTGGACCACACTCTCAATATTATCAAAAGATATTCACATTAACTAATTGCACCCATAGGGTAACATTTCATGCATTTGATAGTTTATATAATTATAGACAATTCATATTATTGGCCCAAGACCATACATTCTAGCACTGATGTACTATAATCTAATTCTATTTACAAAATATCACTTATATTAGTCTCCAATTACATAAAAGGTAGTTGGATTACATGTAAGGACTTGATTGATCCTAAAAATTCCTTTTTAAGGAACCATTTCAAATGTTGCGTTGCTCTGCTATACCAACACAATAAAACTTGTCCTTTTACCTAGTTTTGAATGACTCACTGCAACAGTATTTGCACAGATGTTTTTCCATCCTTCCTAGTATTGTAGTGCATTCTTCTCATCTTGAACGAAATTCCCAAAATGAGCAAATTGATTCTTATTTCTTAATGGGGATCAGAAAGGCTCGTATTCATTTGCATGCAACTAAAATGTATACATTTTCTAAAGTAGTTTTCAGCATTCAACTTTCCAGACAAATAATAGTTTACACATGTATTCACTATGTCCAGAAAACACATCAAATAAGAGTATTTCTCATGCAATCACTCTACCTAAAAATACACAACCAGTAGCTTCACGTAAGTCCAAGTATAGTAATCTCATACAAAAGAAAACATGATTAAGCATGTTCTTTTTTCATTACAACCAATAGTAATAGTGCTAAGTTATAATAGTCATCATATACTTTTCTAGCAACACCGAATAACCCAATATACATTCGAGTAACATTTTTTCTTTTACGGGTGGAAACCACATGCAATATAAGTTCCTCAAATATTTTGTAATATCATAATTTCTAATTTGCAATCACACAGTATGCATTATCAACTATTACAAGCTTTAATAACTATTAACATTAATCCATTTAAGCCATGTTCAACCATATGACATAGCTATCTATTTCATAGAAACATTGTAGTTGAAATTTTTGTATGGAAGAATTATTCTGCTATCTTTCACTACTTAATATTTTCATAAAACAATTACAAACATTCATTTTATAGAAAATTAACAAACAAGAATTAAGGGTTCTAACCTGTAACTTATGCCTCAGTATTTTGAATTCATCATGCAAGAAAACCAATTCAAAAAACAAACCCTTCACCAAATATTTTTTTGTCTTCTTTTCCAGTTCGTCGTTCCCTCATGCACTCCCCAAATAAAAAGACTTTTTTTAACATGTCAAAAACAAACTAAAGGATTTCCTCCTCCGCAAACCAAATCCATTGTCTTCCACTTGGAAGAATCATGGAAGAGTTGGGGACGTAATTATAATCATTACACCCCATTTTCCAACTTGTTACAGTCGGTACAACCCACTTATCCACAAAAATATAATATAGTAAAGTTTATTTTCATTTCATATTGACATTCTCATATTTCCATCTTTAATTATTACTATTACTTATTATATATTTTATTATTATTGTTTTAGTTTTATTATAATTTTAACACCAAACATATAAGAAATTTTCAATTCACTAGACACTCAATAAAATAAGGCTCCCATGTCCTTGGGCATTTTCATTGCCAACAATAAAGGACACATATGCATTGATTTCTATCAAACAACAACAATCATTCAAAACATAGCTCATGAAATAATGCAAGTCTTTTACTATGTACATACATGATATGTTAAGTGTGAGCTTCCATGTACTCACAATCCAATAATCCTCTCTCCACTCACATTTTCCCCATTGACCTTTTCCACATGTCGAGATTTGTATCAAGTCCTACATACATAGTGACTATCAGAAGTACCACATTCGATAGAAAATGCAAGTACAATTGATTAATTATTCTATAATAAATGGTTGTGTGGGGAGGGTCATTATGTTCTCCTCCACTGGAAATAAATACAATCCCTATGTTTCATGGCATGGTCAAACAAATTGAATATATCCAAATACAACTTTTCACATATGCCAAATTAATCATATCAATTTATAAATCATACTTCATTATCTATATCAAATGAACATGCAATTAAATCATTTAATATGTCATATTGCATTCAACCAAATGTCCATGAATAAACCAAAATATACATCATCACATAAGCAAAGCTACTCTACTCAGTAATCCAAAACATACACAAAGCTACTCTACTCAGTATCCAATCTCATATCCATATATGTATATACATCATCACCCATATAAAATGTTTTTAAAATGTTTAAGTCTACTCAAAAAATAAGGAAATTGTTACTGCATATCTGCCATGCTCTCCCAAGTGGAATTTTTATCTGAGTAAAGATCCCATTGGACCTGGAATTACTCTATATTTCTCTTCCTCGGGTTCTTGGTCCTAAAACCAAGTATATGAACAGGTCAAAATTCAAAATTTAGCAGATCTATCATCTACAATTTGGAAATATTTAAAACATGATTAGGATCAAAAATGTACTTCTTAAAGAGGTACATATGGAAGAAATTATGGATTTTGGATAGGCTTGGTGGCAGAGCAATTTTGTATGCAATAGGGCTTATCTTACCCATAATTTTGAATGGACCCATATATCTTGAGTCAAGTTTGGAAGATTTTATGGAAATTTTAGTTGGCTTCACCCTTAAGAACACTCTATCTCCCATAGAATATTCCCTCGATGTCCTTTTGAGGTTCACATAGATCTTCTAGAGGTTTATGGCCTCTTTTATCTTTTTTTGAATTCTTTTAAATTGATCTTCTATTTATTTTATAGTTTTTGGTCCGATCACTACCTAATCTTCAAGATAATCCCAAGATAAGGAAGTTTTGCATCTTCTTCCATATAAGGCTTCAAAGGTGGCATACCTAGTGATGCATGATAATTTTTATTATATGTGAACTCCAATAGGTATATATAGTCTTCCCACTTTGTATGATGATCCATTCAATACATTCTTAGCATTTCCTCTAGTAACTGATTCACACTCTTAGTCTGCCCATTTGTCTTAAGGTGATAGGTAGTACTAATATTCGATTTGATTCCTAATACTTCATGCAAATTCGACCAAAATTCAGAGGTAAATAGAGAATCTCTATCAGAGATTATAATTTTTGGAAATCTATGCCATATTACCACTTCCCTAGAAAACTTGCTCGCTATTATAGGTGCATCATATTTCACATTACCTAGTTTAAAATGTGCAACCTTGGTTAACTTATCCACAACTACCATGATTGCATCATGCCTAAATCTTGTTTTATGCAAACCCACTATAAATTCCAATAATACCACCTACCTTTTTTATGTAGGTATCTGATGTGGGGACAATTTACCCACCGAATGCAAATGCTTTACTTTCACTTTTTGACACTCCAAACACTCGTGCATCTTTGCCCCTCCAAACTTCCCAGAATAAGGAGTATTGTGTGTCTCCTTAAGGATTGTTTCTCTCAATCCACTTGTATTTGGAACTACCAACTTGTTCTTATAAAACATCAAGTCATATTTATATACAAAGCATGTATCTTTTCCAAGTTCTTGCCACATTTGAGCATTACAAGATTGGAAAAATCCATCTTTTTGTTGTTGATTTTTAATTTGATCTAGAAAATTATATTAATATTTTGTCAATGCAGCAATACACCCTCTCCTACTTAGAGCATTAGCAACCTTGTTCTCTTTACCCTTAATATACTCAATGCCAAAATCGTACTCATCTAGAAACTCCATCCAGCACCATTTCCTAGCATTCAATAAGGGTTGAGTGAATGTGTATCTTAAACTCTGGTGATCTATATTCAATTCAAATGGTTTCCCAAATAGATAATGCCTCCAAATCTTAAGGGCATGTACAACATTTGCCAACTCCAAGTCATGAGTGACATAATTCACCTCATGCCTCTTAAGTTTCCTTGATTCAAATGCAATAACAACATCATCTTGGGTCAAAACCACTCTTAATCCTTCAATTCATGCATCAATACACACTATAAACTCTTTAGGTGCCACATGCAAATTTCAATTAGTTTTTCCTTGTGGCAGAATGATTTGAGGATCAAACAGACACTAGTTGACTTGGTAGGTTTTCCCTGACCCATACTCTACCTTCCAACCATTAGCTAAAAACACAAGTCTTTCAGGTATATCCCTCACTAATCTAGTGGAAATAAATCTATTAGTTGATCCACTATCTATCAAAATACGTACATCTTTATCAAAAAACAAAATCTATTTAATAAGAAAGGATTAACTTGACCATCAAATATGGGACTACATGTTACCAAAAATATCCTGTGAGTGGCTTCTTCAAGAGCTTTCTGATGAAGATTGGCTCTATGGGGGCACTTGTTGGCATAATGAGCTCCTTGGCATATATAATATCCACTTGGAGGAGCTCTATTTCCTTTGTTATTATTTTCATTCCTACCCTAAGGCAAAGTTTCCCTAGCCTTCTCCTGGTTTATAGATCTCTAATCATATCTTTTGGGAAACTCTTTGCCATCCCTCCTAAATTTATTGCTCTAAAATTTAGCTCTATTTCTACCTCCCTGCATATTTTGATCTCCATATTTAGGTTTCTTGCTTTGCTATTTTTCCACTTCATAAACCTAGCACTCTTTTGCTCCCTAAGCTCATATTTCTCTTTTTTAGTTAGCTTTTGATAATTAAAGTATGCTTTTATGGTCTCTTGGTTTACTTTTTCTTTTTGTGATAAATTAAAATTTGTAGGAAGATCTACAAGGTTGTGCATATTCACCACTATTATAATCTTTGGATGCAATACCAAAATAAAATTTTGAACTTTCATCTCTTCATTACCTTCATATTGAGATTCATATTTTAGCAATTGAATATACTTTTGGTGGTAATATCATACTGACATAGCTTCTTGTCGCAAATTAGAAAACTCCCCAAATTTCTCCACATAATATTGCTTGGTTAGGAATCTATTCTTGAATTCCTTAATGAAATCCTCCCACTTGAGGTTTGCAGCCTCAACATCATGCCCTTTCTTATATGACTTCCACCAATCTATGGCTACTTTAGTCATGTTCATAACTACCAATGCAGTTTTAGATTCAAATGACAAAACAATGAGGGAAAAGTATGACTTCAATTCACTTAGTCAATTATTTGCTGCATCACCATCACTTTTCTAGTTAAACTTGGATATTAAAACCTTCTTTAGGTTCCTAGAAAAATATTTACTCACTCTAGCCCTACCAGTACTAGATCTTGTAGGTTCACTAGGTACTTCCTCTACCCTACCTATTCTAGTTTCTCTTCCCCTAGCTAAGTCTTCTATGAATTTTTGTTGTTGAATAATCAACTCCTGTTGTTGGGCCATGTGGGTTTTATGTTAAATCATTTCTTCTCTTTGCTACTTCATATGAGTTTGTAATAATTGCATAACCTTTACAAGGTTTTCTTCCTCCCCACCAGGCTCGTTTGGAGGAGGCTCATTTAATCATCTCATCCTTCTTTCCCATTGAAGACCTTATCATATTATGCCTAACCTTGGTCCCCTTATAGGTCTTTCGGTGGCTTCTTCCTCCTTGCCTCCCACAGGATTTTTTGAAGATCCACCTCGTAGCATTCATGCCATTTGACTTATAGGTGAAATAAGTAGGTTATTAGGTTTTACTTGATCTAGAAAAAATTATTTAATTAGAGTCTACAACTTAAGATCTCTTTTGCTCAAAAACCATATGTAACAACCCAATTCTACTCATCGGTTGTATCACCAAAAAATCCAAGCAATTTTATAGGGTAATTTTTTTTGTTTAAGTTTATTGTTAAACTCTAAAAGTGTTATCATGTTCACAGTAAATTTGTTTCACCCAATGAATCAATATCATATTCTTTAATCAGTATAGGCATATCATACCACTTTTGGATTCAAGACTACTGCAGACAACCACCCAAGTGGACAAGATTGGCCAAATCCCATGAAAGATGTCATTTTATGGAATCAACTTACCTCATTTATCATCCTCATGTTTTGGCATGAGGGTCAAACCACGATTGGGTTATCCTCTAGGGTCCATAACACCTAGAGGGTGGATGCATACTTCTCCATCCCTTAACATATTGAACCTTTGACTAACCGATCGACTTTTTCCATTATGTGTATGAAAGGAGATTAGCATACATATGCCCAGTGTCTAGTTGATTATCCACTACTCGGAGTAAGCTAGAGCCATGTCAATACCCTGATCTTGAACTTAATCACACAATCCCATTGTGACTCACGATCGTTTGTCCCATACCAAACATCATGGCTTAACTAGCTAAGTCAAATGAATATGGGACTTATCATAGTACTTTTAGAGAAGCAACCTAGAGGTGGTATCCCATATCACCCCTCATTACAAGTTCTAATTGAGTCACATGTTTCGATTGATTCTATTAGACTATGATTTATCTCAAATATCATTGTGTGCATACTCGTACCTCAATGACATTGGGTGTAATTTAATGGTCATCCCTTCTTGATGATCCAAACTATGGTTTTCACTTTCAAGTTTAAGGTATTTCGATTTTTAGGGTTACATAATCCATAGGGTTTACATTACATCTTTCCTTATCATGGTATCCAATAAAGGTTCTAAAGAAAACATCTCTCTAAAGAGGTTCTAACTTATATATCTCAAGATTCTAAATAGTTTTAAGAACTAGATTAATATTTTGATCTAGTCATAACTCAAGGTTTAATATAATAAAACTTGAAGTGAAACTTCTTGTCAATTCAAGTACTTTTTTTTCTTTAAAAAGAAACTCCAAAGGTCTATAATAAAAGAACAATTTATAAACTCATAACCTCATCCTACATAAAATATAAACTAGGTTAAATGGGGTCAACATCGCCTATTCGGGTAAAGAAATAACCATCTTAAACAAAGGTTCACAAGGGTTTGGCTTACATAACTAGTCATTCTGAAAGTGTTTAAATGAAAATTTATCACTTTTATACATATAATATTTGGCATACGAAATTTAATTTACCTAAGATCAACTTTGGGTATTTCAACAATTATAATTCACTATGCTAATCATACAGCCTAAGAAGCTATTCTAAGCTCTAAATCCTATGTTTCAATATCATTTCTTTAATCGACTATCCCACGAAGGGATAAAATATTATTGCAAAACTATCACTTCAACTCTAATGTAAAGGGCTTGTTCATTACTATTAAAATTAAATTAAATTATCTTTCTATGATACAGTGATGTGTCAATCTTACATATAGTTTATTTACCTTCTTATTTCTAGTCAATGTTGCAGTTGGTTTCTCAGATAATCATCTTTTAATACATTCAACACGAGCTAGTTGTTTCATTCCTAGCAAGGCTGAGAAAAATATTTCCATAGCAAGGGTTTTCATCAAGGTTATGCATAAGGGGTCGGCCCCAAAATCTATTTATAAAATCAAGGTGAATTGTCTCAAAATCTCGATGAATTATGTCCAAGGATACATGGTGAATTGCATTCATTTTTCACCAAAAATTTTCAAATCGTGGCGAATTTTTCTGTGTTGGGGGCTATGAATATCGGTTTGCAAATTCTAGGAATGTACGACAAACTTAAAGGCTTTAGGTCGACATGAAAGGCTTTAAGCCTTTATGCTTTATGATGATCGGTCTGAGATGATTGGCTATAGACATGGTGGTCAAAAAATGTTGATCGGTTATAGACATGTCGATCGAGAAAAATGATCGAGAGCAGATATGTCGATGTGTTGCAACAATGGTGATCAGTTGCATCTATGTCGATCGGTTGTAACTATGCTAATGTGTTGCAACCATGTCAATTGTAAGAATGTTGATCAGCTACATGTATGATTATCAACTATAGGCATACCAATGTGCTACAACAATATCGATCAGTTGCATCTATGTCGATCAGTTGTAACTATGCCAATGTGTTGCAACCATGTCGATCGATTACAAGAATGACGATCAACTGCATGCATGATGATTGACTATAGATATGCCAATGTGTTGCAATAATATCGATCGATTAAAACTATAATGATCAGTTGCAACTATGTCGATGTGTTGCAACCATATCGATTGGTTGTAGGAATGTTGATCGATTATAGGTATGATGATCAATTGTAGATATGCTGATGTGTTGCAACAATGTTGATCGGTTGAAACTATAATGATTGGTTACAACTATATCGATGTGTTGCAACCATATCAATCAGTTGCATCTATATGATCGATTGCAACTATGGTGATGTGTTGCAACCATGTTGATTGGTTGTAACAATATCGATCGATTGTAGGAATGATGATCAATTGCAAGAATATTGATCGATTGCAGGAATGATAATCAGTTGCAATAATGTCAATCAGTTGTAGCAAATATGATCGATTGCTACAAATTTGATCAGTTGCAATAGTGTCGATGGGCTACAAGAATGATGATCGGGTGTAGCAAAGTTGATCGATTGCACCAAAGTTGATCGGTTGTAGAGCACCTAGTCGGTTGCAGCACACCTGATCATTTGCATTGATGATGTGGTGCATCTATACCATGTGTCAACCATCCATGAAATGATTGCATGCAGATGCCATGTGTCAACCATCCATGAGTTGATTGCATGTAGAAAAGTCTATATAAAGGGATAAACAATCATTTTTTCACCTTTTCTATCATAGTTTTAACCCTTTTCCTCCCATTTTAACATAGTTTTAACCCTCTTCCTCCCATTTTAACTTAGTTTTAACCATTTACCTTAAGTTTTAAGGGATTTTTAACCCTTTTCCTCCCATTTGAACCCTTTTTCATCAAGTTTTGAATACCTTCCACCGTATCTTCTGATCCATATTCTCTCATACACAATGAAATAACCCTATGGCATCCCCTATCACCCCTGGAATATCAAAAATTAATTTTAAAAACCTTGTTTGCCCCCTAATTTCTAAAATTTTATCAACATCGGGTTATGACATGTCATGGGTAATGAACTCTGGTCTTCGAGGTCTAGTTTCGATGTCGTAGTTCGACACGAACACTAAACTGCTGGAGAAGATAATTGCAGGTTACAATATTGATTCGGGTAAGGTAAATGTTGTCATTGACAATAAAAACATCATTTTTTCTTTCACAGCCTCTGACATCGCCAGATTGACAACATTACCCCACGCTGGTTGTGAGCCAATCACATCCAAATACACATTAACTGATGATGATAAACTCTACCTGGAGACCAACTTCAAAGTGCAGCCAAAATATTTTCAAGGTATAACTACTTTTTTATTTAATTGAATTTAAATTCTAGTCACTAGTGTCTACAATTACTGATTTTGTTTTTTTGCAGTTACGACCACCAAGTCCAGAAGGGGTTTGACTGTACCAACTATTGAGAATAAATTTCTTTGGGCATGTTACGAATTCTTCCTTGCTAGACTCGTTCTACAAGGAAGACCAATAGAAATTTCGATGTGGGCCTTAGCATATTTGGTTCGTTGTGTTGCACACCAACAATTCGACTGGTCCACCTATGTCTCACATCGGATCAGAATGGATATCCAGAACGTGATAACCCATGCTTCACCTTCATCGAAAATAAGCACATGCAACTATATTCTTGCTTTTTTTATGAATATTTTTATCATTTGTAGAACACTCAAGTACCGACTTCTTGGCACTCAACCCTAGCCAATGCAGCCATGACAAAACAACAGGTTCAGGTAATTTTTAGTTAATATTGAAGTAATATTTTTTATTTTTCATATGTTTATCTTTTTTATAATTTTGACATTTTATACAAAACATAGAAAAGGGTATCCTCTTCCTCTTCAAAGTGGGATGCTGCTTTCAGAGGTTATAATCTAGAGGAATCAGGAGACTCTGAAACACCTATGGAGGAAACAATGCCACCACTAAGAAGAAGATCAACAAGGAAACATATAAGATCTAGTTCTCCTGATCCTCGACAACCTCCACCTATGGTTGCACGTCCACTGCCAATGAGCATAGTTGCACAAGAGGTCTCATCTTCGGGAAGTAAGTTTTACTGACTACATTAACAAAATTATTTACAAATTTTTACTATTTTTTATTAAATTTTATTTTATGTTTTCATATGTATGGTGTGCCCACATTCCATTTGCATCTGCACCTATGCAAGATGTCTCTTCTTCTATCGGTAAGTGTTATAACCAATTTTGTAACCAATTTTCATAATCTACCTTCACAAATTTTGTAACTAATTTTTATTTTGATGTTTTAAGTTCCTATACAACAATTCCATCATCAAAATCAACAATCGATGCCGCCCCCTCCTCCACCATGCCAACCTCAGATGCGAGGTCAATGCTTCCCAGTTGGAAAACACATTCTTCCATCTAGGCCACAGAGAGAAGCAACAAAGCAATTTTTAGAGAAAGAAGCATCAAAGACATTTTCAGGATTTGGACGTATTTCTCTTGGTAATTTTAATTTTATTGGTGTACCGAAAGCTTCTGGTGTTGGGTTGGATGAAGTTCCACTTGATCAAGATTTATTTTTGCAAGGTAACACACCCACTACTTTTCAAGTATCAGAACTGCTTCGAGATAATCAAAATGAAGGAGCAGAATGTTCAAGCAAATCTCCTCCTAGGGAAACCAACACCCCTCAGGCTCATCCTTGACTAGAGGATGAAAGATTAAATATTTCTGAAAAATATTTAGTTTCTGACAATGTTGAAGCAACCATTAAGGATTTACTACTTCCAGATATAACAAAAATGAAAAAATGGGAGTATCGGGCCAAAGTGTTGATAAAGGAAATTAATGCCCGATTCAATAATTTTTCAAAAAGAGAAAATATTTTTTCTGTTGTTGAAAATGAACCTGAAAAGATGGAGGCTCTACTACATCAAGTAAAATCTGGCATTGTGAAGGTTAATACATCTTACATAGATGAAACTTTAAGGTTTATGTTGAACAGATTGGAGAACATAAATGGTGAGGCCCAAGCTTATTATAATGAATGGGCATGTGATAAGAAAAAGGTTGTTGTTGTTGTAGCTACAAAGAATGTTGTTGAGGTTTGACTTATGTGTTCAAAAAAAATTTGTTCTCTTTTTTCAAATGTAAATATCTATTGACTAATTATTTTTCCTTTTTGCAGGTAAAGTATGATAATCTCAAGAAGCAGGTTCAAAACCTGCAAGACTATCTCAGGATGGCAAAGGAGTTCTTAAATGCTTCTATGGCAATGAAAAAAGAGCTCAGGAAGCAGTTCGACAAAACAACATTTTACGAAGAATCATTATCCAAAATGGATTGGATCCTGATGTTCTGCTAAAGGAGAAGGGTAAAGAAGTTCATGGACCAATATCTGAAGATGTTGGGAAAGAGGAAAACACCCTGCTCGAAGGATTGGAAAGTGTTGAGAAGATCCTTGTCAGTTCTGGAGCAATTGAGAGTACTGTTACCCAGCCCGAGGGAGGAGCCGTTGGAATGCAGAATGTGGAAGTCATGGAAGAGGAAAAAGGAGTGGAACAGGGAAAATATGAGGGAGGGGGGGGTGGGGTGGGGGGGGGGGGAGGGAAGGGGAAGGAGAAAAGGAGGGGGGAAAGATGCTGAAGCATGAAACTGAATTTGAAAATTTGATATTTCAAAAAGACTATTTTATGACATTCATATGTTTTCATTTGAAAACAAGATACTTGCTTTTATTACTTTACTATTATACTATTTACATTTATAATTGTGTGTTATTTTCATCTCTTGAGTATTATGGTGTTTCAAATATGCTTGAGTTTATGAAGAATATATGTATGCATAGGTTTAGATTTTCATTTTATTCAAAGTTATTCTTGTTGTGATATAAAAATGAGTATTGTCTTGTGTATTATGCTATGTTGTTTTTATATTTCAATTTTCAAATGAGTTTACGAAGGATATATCTATGCATGGGTTTAAATTTTTAGTTTATTCATAGTCATTCTTGTTGTTGTATAAAAATGTGTTTTGTCTTTTGTATTATGCTATATTGTTTTTATATTTCAAAGTGAGTTTACGATGGATATATTTATGAAGGGGTTAAATTTCAATTTCTATGTATTATGCTATGTTGTTTTTATATTTCAATTTTCAAATGAGTTTATGAAGGATATATCTATGCATGGGTTTAAATTTTTATTTTATTCATAGTCATTCTTGTTGTTGTATAAAAATGTGTATTTGTCTTTTGTATTATGCTATATTGTTTTTATATTTCAAAGTGAGTTTATGATGGATATATCTATGAATGGGTTTAAATTTTCAATTTCCATGTATTATGCTATGTTGTTTTTATATTTCAATTTTCAAGTGAGTTTACGAAGGATATATCTATGCATGGGTTTAAATTTTCATTTTATTCATAGTCATTCTTGTTGTTGTATAAAAATGAGTATTGTCTTTTGTATTATGCTATATTGTTTTTATATTTCAAAGTGAGTTTACGATGGATATATCTATGAATGGGTTTAAATTTTCAATTTCCATGTATTATGCTATGTTGTTTTTATATTTCAATTTTCAAGTGAGTTTACGAAGGATATATCTATGCATGGGTTTAAATTTTCATTTTATTCATAGTCATTCTTGTTGTTGTATAAAAATGAGTATGGTCTTTTGTATTATGCTATATTGTTTTTATATTTCAAAGTGAGTTTACGATGGATATATCTATGAATGGGTTTAAATTTTCATTTTCCATATCTAGAGTAATATGCTACTTGCATTTTTCCTTCTAGAGTCAAATCATACATACTAATGATACTAAGAAATATTTACTAGTTATGTATGCATGCATGGTTTACTCAATGATAAAGCATAAATCATAAAATTTTGTCAACATAGAAAGTCAATAACACTTCTAGAGTCATAGCATACATACTAATGATACTAATGATACATACATACATACATTCAAAGTCAAAGCATAAATCATTATATTTTGTCAACATAGACAATTAATTCAATAACATAGCATCATTACGCATGCATGGTTTTCAAATTTCTAGTTTACTCAAAGCTAAAGCATAAATCATAAATTTTGACAACATAGACAGTCAATAACATTAAAAAGCAAATATGCGTAATCATTGAAAATAGAATGATTATATGATTTTTTTCAAATCATTGAAATTTTACAACTGATCAAATACGAAAAATCATTGATAATATGAATTTTTTCAAATCATTGACATTTACAAATGATATCAAATACGAAAAATCATTGATAATATGAATTTTTTCAAATCACTAAAATTTTACAAATGATTTCAAATCCGAAAAATCATTGATTATATGAATTTGTCATATAATCATTGAAATTTTTACATTTCTGGAAGTTGATACAAAGCTTTATCGACTTCTCCAAAAGAACCGAGAATCATTTATGAATTATGCATTTCCATAATCTCATCATCACTCCAAGTTGAATCATTTTCGTCATTATCAATAGTATTAGTGAGACCTCTCCTTTCCGCTAGGGACTTCCAATATGTCATAGCTCTATCATAGGGAAACTTACCCACCTCGTACGATGACACATACATTCTCAAATAATTTTCCAAATTTTTGTCCAACTTGTTATGAACTTTTGATTTAACAAAATATAATGCACTGAAAACCCTTTCATCTTCAACAGATCCCAAAATCATTGTCTGACATAATTCATATAAAATAAAGTATTCACTCATAGTTTCTTGTAAGACACTACTTCGATACAATTTTTTCCAAAAATGCATGATTGAACCAGTCACATGTGGATTTTTGAAATGTGCAATTTGATTATCCATTGTTATTCCAAAATTGGTTGATTGTTGTCTCAGAAGATCTTTGTTTAGAATACCATTGATTTCAATGCCATTTACTTCCACACTTTTAGAGAAATGTGTCATAAGATTACCCATATATTTTACAAACAACTCACTTCTACTACTGTGGTCAACACAAGGATTCCAGAAGATGGGATTAACAATAGCCATGGCCTCAAGTGTCTCATCTCTCTGAAAATGATCTCTTATTTCACTTGTTAATGTATTTGCAATTATTTTCAATTTATTCTTAGTGCTATCCAAAACCTCATCGAATCTGGAATGTGTTACGGGCACTTGTTCAACATCATCTGTTAGTGTATCTAACCACTTTTCATAATGATATAAAGGAATCATCTTTCCATGGATAGCAATACAAATATTATCATTGATGTTGAACTTTAAAAAGTTGTTAGGATCATTGACATCAACTAACGTATTCCAACTATCAAACTTGGGATCCTCAAAATGTTTTTTGGATAAGTAAATCCTGTCAATAATCATACATATTTGTTTTCTCATCCTGATGAAATCGACAATATAAATTGCCCTTTCCTGTGCGAGTTTAATCAAAGAATTCATTTCTTGCAACAATGGAAGAATACCACATAATGTGAGAAGAGTTTCCAAGTCAGTCATACGAAATAGCAAATATTTTGCCTTGTCAACATCCCTACGATGTGCATACATAAACCCAACCAAGGATTGATATTCTGAAAAAACCCTTTTTGTAGGAAGAAATAGTGAAATCCACCTGGTGTCCACATATTTTAACATTTTTCTACCTTCGGTTACACCTAGAGAAAATTGTTGAAACTCTACAAACCTTTTTGGACTGCATGAAAAGTATGAGTGTATTTCATGGACGAGTTCTTCCACTCTGGCTACATTATCAAATTTGCTCACAATTTTGTATGCAAGATTCATTCGATGAGCCATGCAATGAATGGGAATCACATATGGGGCAATTGATGTCTGAAGCCTAACACAAAGACCATTCCTTTGTCCTTGCATTGTAGCCGCACCATCAGCTCCAACACAAATTAACTTTGTGGCAATTTCCTTTTCATCCATTCTAGCAATATCCTTTAAACTGGTTACAACAACATTATAAATATTTTCCGCATTACAATTTTCAATCATCTTATGTAGTGCTAGTAAATGAGGTTGTCTCAAATGATTTTTGAATGTGTAAACATGTATGCAAATCCAAGATGTGTTGTCAACAACTGTTACCTCATCAATGGAAAGTGAAATAAATTTGGCTTGTTTCACATTCTCTCTCAAGTCTTCCTTCTCAACCAATGATAGACATTTTACCATTTCCCAACCACTTCGATCTGACCAATGTGAACTGGTAAGGTTTTGTACATCGACTAGTTGAAGTATTTGCTTAAAATCAACAAAATCAGACATGGGTCGACCTTTTTTTAGAATATTATATACAATAACAAACTGCAATTTCTTTGAGGCTAATACAGTCTTATTAATTTTTTGAAATTGGGCCTCGATTGTTCCACCCTTCTCAATGAGAGTTTGTTGTTGTTTCATTGCTTTTTGTATTCAAGTGCATATCTCACATGCACACATTTCGATGCATCCTTCCACCTATGAAATCTGTTAATTGTTCCATCACTTCGTATTTCTTTGATGTAAACTTTCCCATAGTGTTTTTCTATTGTGTCTTTCTTATTTTGCAATAAATGATCCTTTCCCAGCTTCCATGTACAAATAATGCATTTACACACATTCTGTGTCTCATCTCGCTCAATAAAGGGGTATAACCATGCCCATTCATTTTTAAAATCCCTTCCAATAGTCCATTCGCTTATCTTTTGATGTTTAGATTTTTGACTACAAGATTCCCTAGAGGTCTGCATTTTAATTGTACTATCATTTTCTTTTTCGGTTGATGTGTCTGAATTTAACATCTCCTGAAGTGGTTGTTGAATGTCGTTATTAGGAAAATTATCATGTGGTCCCATCTCATCTATTGGAATATCTTCGAGTGAACGCACATCAGGGTCGACAGTGTTTACTGCATTCAATGTTTGGTGTTCTCTATCATTTTTTGATGTAAAAAGGCACTATTTTAAAGAATTAATAGAATACAGTTTTACAAAGCATTTAAAAAGAGGTAGATAAGTAGACAACCATTTATCTATTAATAAAGAAAGGCTTTATATTTAAGAATAACAAAGAAATATTAAAAATTTGATGGTAAAAGGTGTTTGTACCTGCATGTTGTGTACAATCTGTAGATATTGATGCCTCACTGCATTTTGATATTTGTGTAAAATATTTTAGAATTGTCTTTTTACAAGAAGATTGGCCTCCCTTCTTTCCATATTCAGTAGGTGACATTGTATCTGTAAAGAAAAATAATTGAGTAGTAAAATGAATGCAACACAAAGAAATAAGAATTGTTAAAATTGCTTTCTTTATTGATATTTTGATACAATCGTTACAAATGAATTTTTGAATTACCCCAAATGTGTTTGGAGGTAATGTTACAATTCTCTCTCTCTGTATTGATACAAATGAATATTCTGATGGAACGGGGGTCTTCCAACTCTTCATAGGAACTTGTGCTCTTTGTCCTTTTTACTACAATCTAAGGTGAGTGGGCTTTGGTATCCAGCAAGGGACAACTCTAGCTTTAGTAGTCTTCTCCAAACATTTGTAACCTACACACATTCAAACCAACAAAGAGTTAATAGCACCTGCAAATGAAGAAATGAAATCAATGCTACCCATAAAATATACTCTAAGTTGGTAATCATGCAATATAAATAATAGAAGAATATAATACTCTAAACCTTGCTAAAACAAATATTTTTATTGATCTATGTTGTTTGTATTATCGGCTCTATGATATCGCAGACGCATGGTAGCGTACTAGGAACCGCAAATGTGCAATCATGAAATTGTGGATGTGCGGTTTTGAATGTGAAACCATGGATAGGTGGTTTCAGGCTAAAACATAGACTACTTTGGGAAATAGACCTTTAAGATCTGGTAAGGGCTATGCTCATGATTTTCTCAAGGGTCATGGTTAAATTTTTGTAGCCTTACAACGTCTTAATTCAGCTCTTATGGTTTGGTGGGGTAAGAGTGCCTTTATAGACCCCTTAGGGTTTTGGAAGAAAGTGGAAGGTGGTAAGCCTGGATTGCCAAGTGGCAATTCTAGGCTGCCAGGTGGAAGGGACAGTTACAATGAGTTACTCAGTGTACCTCACTTAACTGGGGTGATGTAGCTACTAGTGGAGTGGGATGTGGGATCCTATTCTATGTGAAGGAACAAAGGAGGCAAGGTGAGTTAGATGTGGCATGGGTGTTGGGAATATTCCTCGTGTGCAAGGAAAATGGGGACAAGAGTGGGTGAGATGTGGCAAGGATGTTGGATGGAGTATCTAGGACACATGTCCAGTGGGTAGGTAGGGTATCCTAGGATGATTTTTCTAGATTTAATAAATCTAGAAATTAGGATAATGTGCAAGATTTTATATCCCTAAGTTGAGGCTTAGATATATGATTTATTATGTAGGACTTTGAGGTGGTATGGATGATGTGGTTGTATCGTTCCAAATTTTCTGCACCCTTACCTTCAGGCTAAAGGATCCGCACCCAGAAGGGGGATGCGGGAAGGATGGGACAGTACCTCGGACTGAGAGGCCCTTTGAAGGTCCCACCTCTCGAGGGAGGGGTATTAAGGTGATTTTTCAACGGATGATGGGTTCACCAGGAAACTTTCGAATGGCAGTTTCCATGCCTAGGTTGGGAATGTGTTTGATGTGTTCAATTTTATCTTTAATCATTCAACTCCTAGGTTTGGCCAAATGAATCTAAACTGTTCTATATGAAATGTAGATTTAAATGCATACAAAAAACAAATTTGAACAGAAAACACAGAGAATAAGCTAGATTAAAAGGTCATACCTGATCCGAATGTCTGATGGAGGTTCTAATTTTTGAAGCAGTCAATATTGCCTCTGATCTGACAGGATTGTCTACGATCAGACAAGATCGTCTGAGATCTGATGAATTTGTCAGAGACATGCAATCAGAGAAATACATACAAAACATAGAAAATGCAGCAATGCTAACAGAGGAAAACGGTGTAAAATGACAATAATAATATCAAACTGATAATTATAAACAGAAACATGAATGCATTACAATGATTCAATGTCAAATTATGATATATCATGCATTTAAGCTATATGGGTGAACTCCAGGATGCAAAATAGTAATAAATCTGACTAATACATAACAAAACGATAGATAATGGGGAAAGAATGCAAACTCAGGGCATTGATTGCCCCTAATGTTGACTGTAGTCGAAATCGTCTTGAATTGGTGCGAGATCGTCCGAGATTGTACAGGATCATCTGCGATGATCTGAGCTTGCTTCGGCTGAAGAATAACAAAGTTCCTGCAAACAAACTTGGAAAAATACGAAGGCAAATGGTAGTCTAAGACATTCTAATGCATGTAAAACTTGAAGTACAAAAAAATTCAGCCAGGGGAATGTCAAGGGGAGGGCCTAAGATTAAATAGGCATAGAAAGAAGGTTAGGAGGTTGGAGATCATCCCAATTTGGGAGATCTCCAACAGGGGAGGTCTCTAACCGTGTAGACACGCTTTTGCCCAGGTTAGAGACGTCGTTGAAACAGAAGCTAATTATGAAAAATTAGTTTTGGGACGAAATCGTCTAGACGTCCTAGTCCAGACGAAATCGTCCGATCTGAGGCGATATCGTCTGATCGACGACGATATCGTCCAACGGTCACAACAAATCCTAAAAATGGCACAAAAAACAAGGAAAGTGGTTAAAAGGCGATTCGGGGTTAAAATTTTGAATTTGAATTATTACTAAGGTAATTTTAATTATTGCTAAGGTTTACTGTGCCAACTTTAGGGTGCTACATTTTACCCCCTCTTTAGCGAATTTTTTGAAGAAAATGCGTTAAATATGAGTTCTTCTCGATCTACGAGAAAGCAAAAATTATTCCCATTTTTAGGCAACGATTCTAGGTCGAATCGTATGACAACTTACTATGGTGCCCCCTCCATGTTTTTACCCAAATCGAACGTTTGAGGTAAAAACATGGAAAAGAAAAATTTTAAAAATGTTTTTAATTGTTTTTGAATAAAATTAAGAAAAATAGGGTAAAACCCTAATTCATTGTTACTGTTCATTTTTACTGGTTTCTAGAGCTCTGCAGACAAGATGGTTGAGACAGCTCACAGATCGATAGAGGTCCGACGCGGGCTACTGGTAAGGGTCTAAACTTAGTTTAGAATGCTTTAATTTAGAATTTCGTGCTTTTTAGATCAATTTTGACTGATTTTTGAGCATCACAACTGTTTTTGGGCTATCGACGTCGTCGAGACGAAATCATCTTGATTTCACTGAATTCGTCTCAATATCGCCGATTTCGTCCAAGGGCGAAATCATCGATATGGGGACGATTTCGTCCAATAAGGGATGATTCCCTCATGTGAAATCAGAAATGAATTTGCTCAAATTTGGGACGATATCGTTCAATAGTGGACAATATCATTATTTGTATGAAAGTGAACTTGCTTTACTTGAATTTTTAATTAATGATTTAATGATTTTTATTGTGTTGTTATTTATGTTGTAGAGAGGATTACTAAAGAGTCGAGAATGGAAATACGGTGGACTGAGGGATGACTTGGCTGCTCTATCTTAGGCAGAGCGAGATCAACTGGCTCAGGTCGGCTTGTAGCACGTGGTAGATATGCCATAAGTGTCTACAGATATGGGGCTATTGATAGCCCTAGCAGAGAGGTGGTATCCGGGTTCTTCTTGTTTTCATTTATCGACAAGGGAGATGACTCCCACACTGGAGGATGTATGGAGGATTTTGAGGATCCCCATACAAGGACGGCTAATCACTCCCGTGGCCAATCAGGGCCATGCGATGATGTGATTGTGCGAAGATCCGAGCTTTGCCCTAGAGAAGGGCAGAGTGAACATCGAGTCACTGTGCCAGATGCCTGGGGCATCTAGACTGACATAGGTTTTGGTTGGGGTGGTAGGTGGTCTATTGCTATGCCATAAAAGTGGATGCAGACTACCATGGCTATTGATAGATGTTTTCTGCGACATGAGAGACCATGGATACAGGTTTTCTTGGGGGAGCTTATTCTATGCCAATTATATAGGATCCTACATGGGGTCATATACAAGGACGATCGATCTCTAGTTATGACATCACTACTGCAGGTTTGGTGCTGGGAGCACATCGTGGTGTGGAGGCCGATAGGGCTCCCACTAACAGGGATTGACGAGGAGAGGCCCCGAGTTTTCTACTGGTGGCTTTGAAGAGGGTCACAGCGACGGATAGATCTACCAATGTCCCGAAGACTACTTGATGACCTTGTCTCCGACTAGATCACCTAGAGGCCTTGGAGAGATCATCCAGGGTGGGCCGAGGACGGACAAGAGCTGGCTCACATTAGGCGAACCTGCTGGCTGAGGATGGAGAGGGGAGAGGTGGAGCTTCACTGGTATGACCGAGTTTTGAGGTAGTTAGGTGTATAGCAGGGGATCCCATCTCTCAGAGACTATGAGTTTTCCCAAACCATCTGGGATAACACTATAGTTAGCGAGGCTCCAAATATGCAGCAATTTTGGAGTCAGGATGCAGATGATGCCCCCATCTAGCCAATGGATGGTGATGACGTTGGGGTTGCAGATGACTACGATGCCTGGTACATAGGCATCCACCCTCCTTGGATGACGAGGGCTCAAGGTTCGATTCACGTAGTTGTGCATCGGATGGGGAGGCGACACTAGGTAGCCATTGAGGCGGCACAGGGTCACGATGGGAGAGAGCAGAGGAGACCACAGGCTCAACAGATGCCATGACAGTGGGAGAGGAGGGAGGAGAGACCCCCTTCTCCATAGAGAGAGAGGCCACCATCGCTCGATAAGGGCAAGGGTGTTGACACAGGGGAGAGCAGCGAGACAGTGACTCTTTGAGCTGAGGTTGCCCACCTTCGGGCTCAAGTGTAGACATTGCAGGATGAGGCTACACGGCTTAGAGCTCGAGGTAGAGGAGCGAGCACTCGAGATTTAGCACGAGCTATTGCCCAGGTTACATTCTATCAGGCTCTATATTACCAGGCGATGCCAGCAGAGCAGAGGGTGCCATTACTAGCTCATATTGCAGAGCCTGTCGTGATGGGTCATCTAGGACATCATCATGATCAGCATCCAGGACTCATGGCACCACACAGACTACGATGGGGCCACCTCCTCCACATTAGGGTAGGAGAGGAGATGAGGTTGAGAGCTTGAGGGGTTCTCAAGGCTAGCTGCTACAGACTGCACTGCATAGATTGATATATAGTGTTTATATTATTGATAGAGGATTGAGTATGCCGAGGTACAGATTGTGGCATACCGATCCAGTTTTGAGATGATGTATAGATTGTTGATATATATATAGATGAGCTATTTTGGATCATATGACTTGTCTTATGTGTTTGTATGATGCTTTAATGTTTGGTGTGATTGATTTGATGATTCATGTAATTATGTCATTTGGAAATATTATGGTTTGGATGTCATGCTTTTAAATTTTAAATGAAATAATCTGATGTAAACAAATTGATTGTTGTGATGTGATTTGATAAAAAAATAAAAGGGGACTTTTAATAATAATTTCAAAGGACATTGTCACTATTATAGACCATTTCATGGAGTCGCCGCTCACTCGGTCATCAAGCTAATCCCAGTATAGAAATATTGTTAAAAGTAAAAGAGTTCTTAAGAGACTGTCTTAAGACTTTGTTGTGATGATGCAAATGATGATGATGATGGTTTTTTGTTTTCAAACTTTCATGAAATAGTATGCATGAAATATTTTAAAATAATTGTTGCTAGGCATAAATTCCTAAGTGTGATAAAATTTTGAACAATTCCTTAGAAATTTATACCATGGTTGCAAAATTGAATTTGAACATAATGTCATGAAATAGAATAAATGTTTGTTTGTTTGAAAGCATAATTGTGTAACAAAATGATGCAAGTCATATGGTTTTTATGATTTGGAATAAATGGGAAAATAAAATTAAAACAATGATTTGCGCTAGGCATAGAATATTTAGGTATAAACTTATACCATCATCGCGAAATCCAAAGAAATAATAGTTTTATTGCATGGTTGATTTTTAATTTTTGAAAATAAACAGAAAATATGAAGATGAGGACTTGTGCTAGGCATAAAATTCCAATTGTGATTTTGGAACTATACCATCGTTGCGAAAGTCAAAAGTTATATATAAATGTAACTTTATTGCATGTTTTGAAAATGATTTTGATTTTTTTGGTAATGCATGTAGTTGTCTTTATACTAAACAATTGTTCTCAGAGAATCAAATGAAATTATTGCAGACAATTTGCAAAAATATTTCAAGGTATCTTAAAGAAAAAAGTTAGATTTATAAGGAATCCCATGTGCGTATGTGAGTTCATTTCCGATCTTGATTTATCATAATGATACACAAAATCTCTCAAATACAAATGTGTGTGCGATTGTATTGTTCATTTACCAGTTTTGAGCAAGATACTTTGATACAAGTGATTTAAATTAACCAAGTGTTAATTAACCATGATTTAGATGCATATAATCGTACCAGACTACTATGTAAGTTGGGTTATCAAGAGCTAGCTGATCCATAAGCAAACATCAGTCTATACAAAAGAAGGTCACTAATGTGACAGACATATAACCACGCTAGGGATTACCTAAGGCCAAGTCGGTTGGGCACAAACCACCTGTTATGGGGCTTACCTCATAGTTTTCGAATAATTGAGAATTCCAAGGATTCAAGCTCATCAACCCTTCTTTTCTTTTCAAGGGGTAGGGAAAGGATTTTATTGCTTTTGCTTTTGCTTTCTTTTCTTTCTTTGCTTCTTTTTTTTTTTTTTGTATCTTTGCTTTGATATTTGAGATAATGCTGAAATAATGCTATGATGAAAAATAACCTTTTTATTTTTCTCTTTGTCTTGCACTTTTCTTTTCTTTCCTATTCTATGGATACTTGCTCGGATTAGCTGTAGAGCAAGGGATTTTTATTCCGGGTAGGGGTGAGCTTGTCCTTTTGTCAATTCTCAAAGATTCTAGACCATGTGCATGATAGGATAGCAGGGGAAACTTTTCACTCAAGAAACCACTTCTACTATGTAGCATAGCATGGACATTACAAATATAATCATTTTATTGTGAAAATATATGCTTGGTTCAAGTAAATAACAAGATCAATTCTCTGAGCTCAAACTTTATTTAATTGAATTTTGTGGACTTTGATATAAGAGAGATTAGTAATCATGCCAAATAAATCAAGATATTTATTCATGTGAATGTGAAAGGTGTGGGATTCCAAATAAATGCTAATTTATCCAAAATAACTAGAAATATAACTGTAATATGTCATAATTTGAGAAGGACAAAAATAAAAGATGTTTTTGAAGATTTTGATGATTTTGAATGTTTTTGGTGTTTTTATGTTTTTAAGTTTATAAATTGAAAGAAATACAAGATAGTGGTTTTTTGAAATATTTTAAACAAATATATACAATGATGAAATGACCAAATTTATGCATAGTAACGTTTAAGATGCATAATATTCATAGGTTCTTTAAGTTCTTTACCATCTAAGGTAGATAATTTGTATGCTCCTGATTCAAATTTAGCAGTGATAATATATGGTCCAAGCCAGTTGGGCTCAAATTTACCTTTAAGGTCTTTATTTGCATTAGTATTTTTTGGATTTTCTTTTAAAACAAGATCACCGACCTCAAATGATCAATGACGAACTTTCTTAGCATATGATCTTTTAAGCTTGTTTTGGTAAGCACAAAGATGCTCCAAAGCATTGATGCGCTTTTCATCGAGGATTTCTAGCTGACTGAGTCTACCAGCTCGATATTCATCTCCTACTTCAGTATCTTGAAGTAGTAGAGCCAAAGAAGGAACTTCTAATTCAAAGGAAAAAATGGCTTCAGCACCATAAACCAAAACAAAAGGTGAAGTACCTGTACACTAGTTCGATAGGCCCACAAAGCTGGATATAATTGAATGTGCCAATCTCGATCAGTTTTATTGACCAATTTTTTGAGAATTTTGATTAAGGTTTTGTTGGATGCTTTTGCTTGGCCATTACCTTGAGGATAATAGGGAGTGGACCAGCGATGTTGAATCTTATATTTTTGACATAGTTTCTTAACATCTTTATTTTTTAAACAAGTTCCATTGTCTGAGATGAGATTTGCAGGAATTCCAAACCTATAAATGATTTGATTAAAAATAAATTTAGAGACTTGTGTTCCAGTGCAGGAAGCTAAAGGCATAGCTTCAACCCACTTCGTGAAATACTCAATGGCGGTTATGATGAATTTGTGTCCATCAGATGACATAGGATTAATTTTGCCAATAATGTCTAAGCCCCATTTGGAAAAGGGCCAAGGAGATGAAATAGTCTGCAGTTCTTGTGCAGGGGCATGGACAAGGTCAGCATGTTTTTGGCACTTGTCGCAATGATGCACATAATCATGTGCATAATTCTTCATGGTAGGCCAAAAGTATCCTATCCTAAGGAGATTTTTAGCAATGACACTACCACTAAAGTGTCCTCCACAAGATCCATCATGGGCTTCACTCAAAGCTGATCTGGATTCTTCTAAATTTAAACATCTCAAGAGGATACCTTCAAAATATCTCCTATATAAAGTATTGCCAATTATTACAAATCGACTTGCTCGTCTACGTAATAACCGACACTGGTTTCTATTAGCACTGGGAGGGAAAGTCTCATTGTGAATAAAATCAAATATATCTATATACCAAGATTCAGGAGTAGTTTCATTGATCAAAAACACATCCAAAGGTTCTAAGCATGACTTATTTGAAGTGGGTTCCTGGAGTCGACGAATAATGATGGTGGCATATTCGTCATCTAACTCCAAGGGTAGAAGAGATGCAGCTGCGGCCTAGCGTCAAATGCACGGTTGCTAGTTCGAGGAATAGCTTCCAAGGTAACTTGATCAAATAGAGACATTAATTGTAAAACATATGCTTTATATGGACGCAATTTATCATCTTTTGTCTGATAAACTTCATTAATTTGGTTTATAACAAGTTGAGAATCACAAAAAACTAGCAGATGTTTAATTTTTAATGCCAAGGCAGCTCGTAATCCAAGGATTAGAGCTTCATATTCAGCAGTATTATTGGTGCAAGAAAATGTTAATTTAAAGGACAAATGTATAATGTGTTTTTGTGGAGATATTAAAATAATACCTGCACCAGCCCCACTCATGCATCAGGCTCCATCAAAGTATAAGGACCATTGTTCAACATGGTCTGCGTCTAATTGAAGGCATTCATCAGGAAACTCAATGATGAGGGGATGGGTAGACTCTAAGGGTGCAGCAGCTAATTGATCTGCTATGATTTGACCCTTAACAGACTTTTGTCCTATAAACGTGAGTTCAAACTCGCTTAGAGCAAGAACCCACTTAGCTCTGTGACCCGATAAATAAGGCCGACTCATGAGATACCGTAAGGGATCATATTTAGCAATGACATAAGTTTTTTGACGGAGCATATAATGGCATAATTTCTGTGTAGAAAATACGACTGCTAGACATAGTTTTTCTAATGCTGTGTAGCGGGTTTCATAACTAATTAAATTTTGGCTAATATAATAATTAGCACGTTCTCTTTTCTCATCATCAAGTTGAGCTAACATAGCTCCTAAAGCAAAATTCGAAGCTAAAATATATAGGATAAATGGGCGATCAGGTCTAGGCAATGAAAGCACAGGTGGGTTAAGGAGGTATTGTTTGAGAAGTTCAAAAGCTTCCTTGCATTCGTTGTCCCAATTAAAAGGGACATCCTTCTTAAGGATCTTAAAAAAGGGACCGATTTTGTCCGCCAACTTATCGATGAAGCGACGGATAGCTTGAAGTTTACCTTGTAAACTTCGTAACTTAGATATATTGGTAGGTGCGGGCATATCAGTGATAGTCACAATCTTGAGAGGGTCAATTTCAATGCCACGTAAAGAAACTATAACCCCTAATAGTTTACTGGACTTAACTCCAAATATGCATTTAGCAGGATTTAGTTGGATAAGATATTTTCTTAACCAATCAAACACTGTCCTTAAATATTTTAAGTGATCATCTTCTTTGATGGAACGAGCTATGATATCATCTACATAATCATGTAGGATATCATGCATCATGTCATGAAAAATATAAGTCATAGCTCGTTGATAGGTTGCACCTGCGTTCTTTAAGCCAAATGGCATCACTTTCCAACAAAAGGTACCCCAGGGGGTAATAAAGGCTATTTTAGCTTGATCTTCAAGAGCTATCCTGATCTGATTATAACCAAAAAATTCATCCATTAAGGACATCATTCCACTCCCAACAGCAAAATCAATTATTTGATCCATATTTGGAAGAGGAAAATCATCTTTAGGGCATGCAGCGTTAATATCTCTAAAGTCTGTGCAAACCCTAACTTTGGTAGCTTCTTTCTTGGTGACCGAAACTACATTCGAGATCCATTCAGCATAATCAATAGCTTGTATAAAAACAACATTCAGGATTTTTTCTAACTCCCCTTTGACTAGCAAGGACACTTTGGGATGCATTTTTCTAAGTTTTTGTTTAACAGGTTTAGCATCTGAATGGACTACTAGGTGATGCATGACTACAGAAGGGTCTAAACCTGGCATATCTTCATATGTCCAAGCGAAGACATCTTCATAATCTTTAAGGAATGCAATGTATTGCTTTTGTTTTTCTGGACTTAATTCTGATCCAATATTGATTATGTGGGGATTATCCTCAGTTCCAATGTTAACTTTAAAGATGTTTTCTACTTCCATGTGTAAATCTATTTCAAAATTAGGTGGGGTGGGTGAAACGCCCAATTCTTGTAATTCTTTTAAGGTCAACATGGATAATTCATCTTGAGGAGTCATGGCCTCAAGCTGGGCTATAGTAGGTATATAACCATAAAAATAAAAACCATTGTGTAACATCTCTTCAACGGACACATCATGGAAAATATCTCCTTCCAACTCATAATCGGATTCAGCAATCATTTCAGGATAAGCTATGGACAGCATATTGCATGTAAATGGCTTATTTTTTAGAGGCAAATCATCACGCCCATCCAAATAATCTTGATAACATATGAGTTGATCATCATCTTCAAAAGGTAAGGGTTGACCCTTACTAGGAAATAGGCCCACACCACATCGGGTGGGCCATGGTTCTACCTCAAAGGGTTCTTTCATACCATCTTGGAAAGGTCCCAAGCCTTTCCCTTTATACCCCATTTTAAGCATTATAGGTTTAGCTTTAATATACTCATTAGTAAAATAACATCGAGCATATCCCTCATGATGAGTTTTGATATTCCTAGGTATTCTTCCCCAGTCATATCCCTTATGAATGAAGGCACAACTCCCGACTTGGTAAGTACTTCCCATAGGTTGTGGAAGACCCAAAGTACGAGGAGATGGTGGCAAAGTACTTAAGATAATGGTATTTTGCATAGAAGCATTTATTTTTTCTGATATAAGAATGTTAGATAAATTAGGTAAGAGTTCATCAAAAAGAGCATAAGATGTAGAAGGATCATTCCCTATATCTTTAGATGTGGAAGGTATGATAGATGTAGATAATGTAGAGGTGTTAATAGATGGGTCTATAGGTTTTGAAATTATAGGGACAGAACATGAAGGATTGGTTGTGGATTTAAGATATTTTTGAGGTTCTAGAGTGGTTTGTTTAGAAGATTGTTTAGATGAAAAATAAGAATTAGGGTGTGGATGACAAAGTAGGGCAAAATTGAACTCCAATAGGTTCTGCCAAGGCACACATATCAAAGGGTCTAGGATCACCATGGATAGTGACCAATTGATTTTTAAATTCAAATTTAACACATTGGTGTAAAGTTGATGGGACAGCCCGCATTGCGTTGATCCAAGGACGACCCAAGAGTATATTGTATGATGTGGGATAATGTACAATAAACACGGTCGTATCTAAGGTTATCGTACCAACTTTCAATGGGATGGTGATAACTCCACATGTTTCTTGTGTTTCGTCATTGAAAGCTTTTATGATCATGTCAGTTTTCTTCATTTCATCACTTCTAAACCCAAATCTTTGGTAGAAGTCAAAAGTGCAAATATTTAGAGATGAACCATTATCAATAAAAACCCTTTTGACTGCTACATCTCCTATTAGGGCAGTAATATATAAGGGGTTATCCTTATGTAAACTATGTTGCGGGATATCTTTATCTCGGAAGTCAATACAATCAACTTCTCTAGTGATGATAGTATTGGTCATGGCTTGAGGTTGAATGTTTTGTGGTACCATCATTTGGCTTAATGTGAGCATCAATTCATCTCTATGGGTAGGAGAAGATCTTAATAGGTCCAAAAGGGAAATTATGGTTGTAGTATTGGATAATTGCTCATTAATATTATAAGGAGGTTTAGGTTGAACATTGGGAGCATGATTCTCTTTATTGGGATTTTTCAAAACAAATGGGGCTGATCCATTGTTTTGACTTTGATCTTGTTGAGAATTTTGAGCTTGTTGTCTGGTAATGACTCCGATGGTACCTACAATGTTATATTGAGAACGCTGAATAGGTCTCGGTCTAGCATTTATAGCTTGTTCATTAGGAAGGAATTGATTAGAAGAGGGTCGAGTAGTAACTCTTCTAGGAAATGGTTCTTTTGGAACCATAGAATCTGTGATAGGTTGAATAGGATCTGATTCATCTTCAAAACTATTTGATTGATTTGAAGTGATTTCCATGTCACTTTCAGTATCTGATTCTACATCACTGAGATCCGATGTTTGAATATTATGGAGGGGCCTGGTCATGACCATGGATAAAGTTGTGTCAAATTGTTGGAAATCATGATTAGGTAAATGTCCGCTAATAGTTCCTACATATCAGGTAGGAGGAGGGACATTATGATGCTCAATTTTATTGGCCACCTCTTTACCACGTTTTGGTAAAGGATGTTGAAATATATCTAATGATTTATTAGAATTTTGATTTTGATTTTGGGGAATGTTCTTTTGAGCATTATTAGGATAATTTTGTTTAGGTTGGAAGGCTTGCACCTCCATCTCATTATTATCAATCAGATCTTGTATTTTATGTTTTAACCTTTTACAAGAGTTGGTAGAATGTCCAGACCCTCTATGGAAATCACAGTGTAAATCCGCTCTGTATCCGGGTATGGTTGGATCAGGTTCCCGAATAGCCGATAATTGAATCAAACCTTTTTTGAGTAATTGGGGTAGAATAGTTGATAATGGTTGATTCAATCTAGTAAACTCTCGAGGAGGTTTATTAGGAGGTTTTAATATAAATTTTTATGTTGTCTTTGTTGTATTAATGTTAGCAACATTTCTGCTGTTAGTGACTCCGTCACCTACAACTTGTTTGTATTTATATTGATTTCTGGATGTTTTCTCATCATCTTTCTTCCTAAGCTGGCCTCTCTTAATGAGAGCATCTTCTACTCTTCGAGCTAAGTCTATAGCCTGATCAAAGGTAGTTAAGGTAGCAGTTGATAACTCATAAGATATTTGTTCTTGCAAATTATTAATAAAAATGTCCAACATTTCCCTATAAGGTAGCACAAAGTGCAATTTTCCTGTCAACTACCTCCATCTAGCTAAGAAATTAGCAAAACATTCATCTTTGTCTTGTTTTAAGTTGTACAAATCTTTAATGGTTACATGCCTTTCGATATAGGCACTAAATTGATGCACAAAATATTCAGCAGTCTCTTCAAAATTTCTCAAAGAATGAGTGGGCAATTGATAGTACCACTCTAATGCCATTCCTCCTAAACTTTTTGGGAACATTTTTAGTAACAACAAGTCATCATGTGATATATCATGACATGCTATCCTAAACATGTGAAGATGCTCTATGGGATATTCAGTTCCTTTATATATAGGCAATACGGGCATCGAAAAGTGTTTAGGGTACGGTTGTGCTACAACTATAGGATCTAGAGGTTGACTACACATCTCTCGATAATTGTACGAGGGACGGTAGGGATCCATCTAGTCCATGTGGGAAGCTAACTGTTTCACCATGGCTTCCAGATTACTGGTTTGCCCACCATATTGATTCGATGGAGCATGAATATGGGATTGGTGAGCATATGATGGAGGGACATGAAGATTAGATGATATATTGCTATTGTGTAAATTGTTGGTAGGAAGGGTGTTATGAAGAATTTTTGAAATTGTATTATGTTGTATCCCAGATTGTTGAAAATTGGTGTTTGGCTTATTTTTAGGTTTTTGTCGATTTGAAGCATATTGATCAATAGTTTGGCGAAATAAAGTAGTGAATGAAGGTCTCTTTTGTGTGGGCATGATTTTAGGCTCAATAACAGGTTCCTTAGGAGGTTGGGTAACCTATTGTTTTTGCATGTTCTAAATTATAGCGGCCATATCGATATTGGATGGTCCAACTTTATCACTTTCTTGATCAAAGAAAGACAAAGGATTAGTGTGTATGTCAAACATATGTTCCATGGCTGTTTGAGTGTCACTAATTTATCCCCTATCAATACAAATTGCCATATTAAGAGCACCAATATTATTATTGAATAATTTCCAGAAATGATCTATGTTATCAAAAGTAACAGTTCCATCTGGAGCCATTCTAGGGGATGAGGATCCTTCCTCTCTAACATTTTCTTGTTGTTCATTTTCTTCAACCAGGTCATCTTCTGGCTGTTCTAGAGTATCTTCTTCTGGAATTGGATCCTCAAGAAGGGCATTTAATTTTTTGTTTTTCTTGCCTAACCAATCTTCTTATTATTCTTCTTCAGTTTGTTTACCATTTCTAAGTTTAGTCATTGTGCTTAAACTTAGATTTAAGCAAATATATATATATATATATATATATATATATAGCAACAAGCTTAAGAGGTATATATTTTAATTATATACCTACTATAATATTTAAAATGAAATATTTTGGTTTTTGTTATGTTTTTTGGTTTTTCTTGTTTTTTTTTTTATAACAATATTATAAAGATAACAAACAACACACAAAACGCAAGAAATAATAATAATGAAAGCAATGATCTAGTTTTCTATAAACAATTTATAAATATCATTAATGGGCTCAAGTTCTTCAGGAGTCATAAAGTGTTCTTCTTCAAATTGGAAATTGTTTTTCAAGAAGTCAACAAAGTGTGCTATAGTGATATTATCTGTCTCAGATTCTGGTTTGTAGAAGTAAAGCTCGTGGCAATACTCTCGATATAACATAGCTCTAGGAACTCTATTCCATATTTTTCTATCTGCAAGATCAGCTTCTTGGTCCTCTATACGAGCTAGAAATTGATGCACTATGGCTACATTCTCGAGGAATTCCTCAAAGGTATACAACTCAAAAGACACAAGGGCTCTTCTATCTGCTAACCACCTATGGCAAGCTCTCTGAAGTTCATGATAAAAAATGAGTTGATGAGGATCCAAGATTCTATCTAGGACAAGCCTCTTGATTTTTTTACGTTTTGTTGACCTAGATGAAATGATACCTAGTCTCCTATTAATTTCGTCCCACAAAAGTTGGTTTCTATCTGTTTCAGGCACACTAAGCACATAATTGATTTCTATGGCTGCTAATTGGTTTTCAACATTTATAGTGACTGCTAGTCTTTTCTTAGGAAAAAAACATCTAAACATGATATGCAAATTAGTAGTTTTCTAATGATTTTAAATGCATCTATTTTTTTGTTTTTTTTTTTATTTTCAAAAGGTTTTAGTTCGTCGGGTTCACCAAAATGTATCATTCCAAATTTTCCACACCCTTACCTTCAGGCTAAATGATCTACGCTCGAAAGGGGGATGCGGGAATGATGGGACGGTACCTCAGACTGAGAGACCCTTTGAAGGTCTTGCCTCTCGAGGGAGGGGTATTAAGGTGATTTTTTGACGGATAATGGGTTCACCAGGAAACTTTCGAATGGCAGTTTCCATGCCTAGGTTGGGAATGTGTTTGATGTGTTCAATTTTATCTTTAATCATTCAACTCCTAGGTTTTGCAAAATGAATCTAAATTGTTCTATATGAAATGCAGATTTAAATGCATACAAAAAATAGATTTGAACAAAAAACACGGAGAATAAGCTAGATTAAAAGGTCATACTTGATCCGGATGTCTGATGGAGGTTCTAATTTTTTAAGCAGTCAGGATCGCCTCTGATCTAACAAGATTGTCTGTGATCAGACAGGATCATCTGAGATCTGATGAATTCGTCAGAGACCTACAATCATAGAAATAGATACAAAACACAGAAAATGCAACAATGCTAACAGAGGAAAACGATGTAAAATGACAATAATAATATCAAACTGACAATTATAAACAGAAACATGAATGCATTACAATGATTCAATGTCAAATTATGATATATCATGCATTTAAGCTATAAGGGTGAACTCCAGGATGCAAAATAGTAATAAATCTAACTAATACAGAACAAAACGATAGATAATGAGGAAAGAATGCAAACTCAGGGCACTGATTGCCCCCAATGTTGACTGCAGTTGAAATCATCTCGAATTGGTGCAAGATCGTTTGAGATTGTACAGGATCATCTGCGAAGATCTGAGCTTGCTCCGGATGAAGAATAACAAATTTCCTGCAAACAAACTTGGAAAAATACAAAGGCAAATGGTAGTCTAAGACATTCTAATGCATGTAAAACTTGAAGTACAGAAAAATTCAGTCGAGGGAATGTCAAGGGGAGGGCCTAAGATTAAATAGGCACAGGAATAAGGTTGGGAGGTTGGAGATCATCCCAATTTGGGAGATCTCCAACGGGGGAGATCTCTAACCGCGTAGACACACTTTTGCCTAGGTTAGAGACACCGTTGAAACATAAGCTAATTATGAAAAATCAATTTTGGGACAAAATCATCTAGACATCCTAGTCCAGACGAAATTTTCTGATCTGAGGTGATATCGTCTGATCGACGACGATATCGTCCAACGGTCACAACAAATCCTAAAAATGGCACAAAAAACAAGGAAAGCGGTTAAAAGGCGGTTCAGGGTTAAAATTTTGAATTTGAATTATTAGTAAGGTAATTTTAATTATTGCTAAGGTTTACTGCGCCAATTTTAGGGTGCTACAGTGGTTTTGTGGGTGCTGAATTTTAGTGTCTACAGTTACCCCTTTTTGTACTACATTGTGTGCAACACGATGCAGTGCAAAAACCAATGACACCTGATTTTATTTGAATGGATAAATGGACTCAGTTTTTCTCGGCACAAAGAATGAATGACTTAAAAATTTACTTTTGGCTTACCCCCTCAATTGGTGAATGAGTAAAGAATGAAACTCATAAGCCAATTGACTAAAGGTAGATGATGAAATATCTTTTTTTGATGATGTGGATGAAATGCAATGTATGAGATGTTGATCAATTTGATGCCCCAAGTTTGGGGATTGGTTGTGTTGTTGCAAATTTGCCTTTGGTTCATTTTTGAGCAATGTGTTGTGGTGAAATTATTAACCATGTGTGTGAGCTCGTGAGTCTAGATATTGTTAGTCACTCCTGTGTGTCGGAGCCAGCACCCTTAGACTTCGATGCTCTTGGTTTCTGATTACACCAAAGTTGGATTGATTTGAGCTTGTGTATTTTTGGATTTTGTATTTATATATTTTTTGAATCGTTAACGTGCGGTTTTGTTTTGATGGAACCATGGATGCACGGTTTTCATCATGAAAAGCGGCTATAAATAGCTTTGGGTCACTTTCATTCTTTATTCTTGCTAGCTAGATTTTCTTGATTTGCTCTGAGTCATGAGTGAGATGGAGATTGGTGAGGGGAGTGGAGGTGGTGCGGGTGGTAGTGGAGGTGGAGGCTCGATTGGAGTGGAAGCCGGTGGGCGCTATGCATAGGTAGGTGTTCGTTTTCCCTTAGTGTAGGTTGTTTTGATTTGTTTTTTGTTTGTTGTTTTGTTTTTTTTTTTTTAATATATTAAGTGGGATGTGTATTTTTTTTTTTTTTTTTATATTTATTTTTTTTTTTTTTTTTTTTTTTTTTTTTTTTTTTTTTGACTACCATGCTAGGGGTAGGTTGAATTTTTTTTTGGTGTTTTTTTTTGGGGTTTTGTGTTTGTTTGTGTAATTAAAGCTAGAATGCAATTTGTTTTTGTTGTTTTGTTTTTGTTTTTTTTTAGCGATGTTATTGTTGTTGTTTTTGGTTGTAGGTGAAGCTTCTTGATGCTCACCATAGATGGCCTCGCATTATTTCCAAAGTGTGAAAGGCTTTGATTGATGATGATTGGAGGTTTTTGGAGGTAGTTGGTTTGGATGGTTGTGGGCGTTTGGGCACTATCAGGGCAGATGAGGCACTTCTGTCTGCTTTGGTTGAGATATGGGATCTCGATCATGGTTCTTTCTAGCTTCCTATGGGGAGCTTACTATGACTTTGGAGGACGTGCACCGTATCTTTTGGGTGCCTATCGAGGGTCCATCAGTGAGTGTGGGCCATGACAAGGAGGAGGCACTTCGACCCATCTATGGTGATTTATGGGATGTTGACTACAGCAAGGGTGGCATTGCTTACCTTGACTTGTTCAAGGTTGAGAGATTGGGTGCAGTTCCTACATTTATGATGTACATATTGAGCAACATGTTGTTGCCCAATAGCATGGGATCAAGGATCCCATGGAACCAGGTTTCCATTGTGCTTGGTCTGATTTTAGATCCATAGAGGTTGGCATGGGCACCCGCTCTTTTGTGCCAGACTTATAGTGAGTTGTATGAGGTGAAGAGGTGGGGTCACAAGGGCCTTAGCTATAGTCTTTTGCTCTATATTTGGTCATGGGAGCATATCATTATGGGTCACCCTGTTGGACTTCCTTGTGCTTGTGGTGCTACTGATCCTCATGCTTATCACTGGCTCCTTAGTGAGGAGTCTTCTCCTACACGCCCTTCAGTTGAGGTTGCTACTTATAGGGATAGTTTGAGTGATTTGACTAGGGATTTGATGTGTTGGCACCCATGGAGGGGCCTGGATTGGGATACAGATGTTGTGGAGCTTCATCGAGTTAGGAGGGTGTTGGGTTGTGGGTAGTCATACTTGAGAGATGGAGTTCATCCAGTTTTCTCGGGTAGAGGTAGTTTAGGTTAGTATAGGGTGTTCCTGATGATCCCATCATCTACAGGTGGTGGGTGATGAGTTAGGTCTACCTCTGACCCCTGACTTCTGGAGTGTTGATGATGCTTTAGATGACCTAGTCATTATGGTGCCTAATTTGGATGATGTGGGCACTACTATGGAGTATGACGCATGGTTTGCTTCATAGCCCCTTTGGACACCTAGCTAGGTTGTTGATGATGAGGGTAGTGGGGATGAGGTAGATGCGGGTGATCAGGCTCCTAGGTGAGCGAAGCACCATCGGGGTAGTGATGTTGGGATGCAGCCTACCATAGATGTATAATAGCCTAAGGTAGATGTGGAGCCAGAGGTTATGGAGGAGGGTGATGATGGCCATGGTGATGGAGATGAGGGGGAGTAGTAGGTTGATGAGGGAGAGGAGGATGTTCCTCCTCACCATACGAAGGAGCAGTGGGACCTACTCCAGGGTGAGCGGGATAGTTTGGATCTGGAGGTGACTCACCTGAATGGTGAGTTGTCTTGGTACCAAGGTGAGGTTGCTCGACTTTAGAGTGAGGTGGACCATCTTCATGATAGACCGAGTGCAGATGATGTTGCCACTCGAGATGCAGAGATTATGAGGCTATAGGGTGAGTTGGCTAGGGCGCATCATGCACCTATTAGGGATGATTCAGCTTCCACCATTGCTTCTCTTAGGGCATAGATATCTCAGTGGGTGGCTCGATAGGGTGTGGATTTGAGGACTATTCATAGGTAGGGGGTGTATATCGAGATGTTGGAGGACATTTTGCATGAGCACCAGATTCCCTTACATGTTCCTCCTTCTTCATTAGTTTCTACTTCTAGTAGGAGGATCGAGATTAGCCATAGGACTCATCGACCATCTAGCTCTCATGGTGCTTCATCAATGCAGGGTCCTCGTAGGGATCCTAGTGGCGCTAGCTAGTAGTGCCTTATCACTTCTTTTTTTTTTTTTCTTTTTGTCTATGAGCCTCAGTGCTCTAATGTATACAACCTACGGGTATTTTGTACTATGAGACTCATTTTTATATATATATATATATGGCTTTTACTTTTGTGTTATATTTTATGTGAATGCTTTTTGTGTAATGCTTTTGTGGAATGCATGTTTATGTTTATGATTGATGCAATAATGATATGTATATGGATGATTAATGCAATTGGTATGTATGGATGATTAATGCAAGTATAGGTATATGAATCATTTATAGTTTAGATATTTATTTTGATTGTTTTCTAGCATTGTTGTTTAATCATGGGTAAAAAACTTGGTGGTTTATGTGGGGAGAATGTTTTTGAAATGACATGGATGTTGACATGGATGAAGGTATGGATGTTGACATGGAAAACTAATTGTTTTCAGAGACTCAAACATCCTAGTGATATCTAACAAACTCACTAAAATTACCTAATTCTTCTAGGACCAAATGTGTGTGTAGTGAATTCATTTACCAAATCAAGAGCATGGTAATGACCCAAGATAATCAAGAACCAGTGTGTGTGCAATTGAGTTCATTAACTCATCTTGAGTAAATTGGGTAAACCTATTATGGTTTGAACCTAGAAGCTAGCTTGTCTATATGAGCAGTCAGAGGTCTCTTTTTAAAAGAGACATGTCACCACGCATGAGCGTACTCCACTGCCATTCAAGCGTCTATAGCTCCGATGGAGGCTAACTCCATAGTCCATGATTTTTATTTTTGACTTCTTGAATTTTGGGGATGACTACTTAACCGTCTAATTGGAAATGTAGTATGATCCTTACAACCCAATTAATCAGTGGTGTGTGATGTAAAGGAATTAGAGCTTTGGGGAATCGGATTCTCAACCTAAGTGTGATGAGAATTGTACCCTATCCTTACTACTCTATATTTTGAATTTGAAGCAACTGTGATAGTAGTGAAAACCATTGTTGTCATGGACTATGTTGCATAATGGGACAAGCAAGGATGACCCTTTTCACCTCAAGGTTCCTACCAAGTATGGTGTTATCCCTTTTTGACACAAGATGTTTTTAATATGTGAAATTGTGTTTGGTTCAAGAATTTTTTTGAAATCAATTCCCAATACTCAAGATTTGTTTAGTGTATATATGTGCAATGGTCCTAAAATAATTTGACATATTTTTTGGAGGTTTCTTAAAACACTAGGAGTGGTTGAGTGACCGAAAATACCTAGGATTTGTGCATGTATGGAGGCAAATGATAATTTGACCTGGTGAAATTGTGTGGATGACTTTTGTGAGGGTGCCCTTGATTAAGGTAACATGACTTGATTGGTCCAATTCAAGACCTTGAACCTAATAAATGATCCCTAATATGAAGTGTGAAATGTGGATGTAATGTATGAAATGCATTTTGTGAAGTGCAATGTTTGTGATACCAATGTGTGAAAATGATATATGTGAAATGCAATACTATGAAATGAAATGTGTGCAATGTTTTTGTGTATTAGCCATGTATATATACACTTATTTTTAAGTCTCATTATGCATAAAATACCTTTAGGTGCATTATGTTCAATGGCTCTAGCTCCAATTCTCCTTCCAAGTTGGCAAGTCTATATGTTCCTGGACCCAACTTCTGTTTGACAATGTATGGGCCTAACCAATTAGCCATAAATTTATCTCTCAAGTGTGGCAATGCATTGGTATTTTGTTGGTTCTCTTTGAGCACGAGATCCCCTACTTGAAATTCGTGAGGATGGACTTTTGCGTTGTAAGCATGTTTGATGCGGTCTTGGTATACTCACAGATGTTCCAAGGTATTGATGCGCCTTTCATCAATGAGTGTTAATTGGTCAAGGCGTGCTTGTCTAGCTGTGTCATCATCCATGAATTCTTGTAATGCGATTCACAAGGAGGGAATCTCAAGTTCAAGAGGTATTATTGCTTCAACACCATAGACTAGTGAAAAAGGTGTTGCTCCCATTGGCATTCTGATGCTTGTTCGATAAGCCCATAGTGCCAAGGGGAGTTGAGTGTGCCAATCTCTATGATTTTCTTTGATGAGCTTCTTGAGGATGGCTATCACTATCTTGTTGGTTGCTTCGGCTTACCCATTTGCCTATGGGTAATAAGGTGTCGAGAAACTATGTTGGATATTGTACTTGTTGCATAAGGCTCTAACATCCTTATTCTTAAATGACTTACCATTATCAAAGATGATCTTGGAAGGTATTCCAAAATGATAGATAATATGTTGAAGTATAAACTCCGCTATTCGAGGTCCAGTCGTAGTGGTCATTGGAATTGCTTCGACCCATTTAGTGAAGTATTCCATGGTAGTTATGATGAATTTATGTTGTCCTGATGAGGCAGGGGAAATTTTTCCAATCAAATCGAGGCCCCATTGTGAAAAGGGCCAAAGGCTTTGAATGGGTTGTAAAGCTTGTGATGGTACATGAGTTAAATTGGCATGATGTTGATATTTTTGATATTTCTTGACATATTGACAACAATCACTTTCCATGGTGGGCCAATAATATCCCATGCACAAAATGCGCTTTGCAATGGCCATTCCACTAAAATGACCACCACAAGTACCATCATGGGCTTCTATAATAGCTCATTGTGCCTCAACGAGATCTAGACATCGTAGTAAGATTCCATCATAACCATGTTTATACAACACATCCCCCAAGAGAGTAAAACGAGCTACTTTTTGTTTGAATATTCTTTTTGTAGCCCTCATCATTTCTATTGGGAGGGTCTCAGACTTGAGAAAGTCTCTGATCTCATCAAGGTAAGAATTGTATGGTTCAACATGGACCAAACATACACTCTTCTCACCTTTAGATTCTGCTCGTTGGATTGTTGGCTTGGACACAGTTGTTATGATTAATGGTTGGACTTCTCCATGCTCATTCTTAGGAATCAAGGATCCCAAAGAAGCCATTGCATCCACAAATCTATTGGTCGAATGAGGCAAGTTACTAATTTCATACCAATCAAATTTTTCTAGCAATTTCATTGCTACTTCATGATATTGTTTCAAGACTGGTTCTTTGCATTGGTATTCTCCTTTTACTTGGTAAACAATGAGTTGAGAATCACCAAATATGCTTAGTCATTTGATGCCCATAGCTATAGCTGATTGAAGCCCCAATATTAAAGCTTCATACTCTACATTGTTATTTGTGCATGTGAAGTCGAGTTTGAATGATAAAGGAATTGGGATTCCTTCGGGTGTATAAAACACAACTCCGACACCTTGTCCTCTTTCGCACTTTGATCCATCAAAGAACATTGTCATGTCAGCTTCATCCTCAGGAGGGACTAACTCTTCTTGTTTAGTGATGGAAAATATCGAATCATCTGGAAGCTCAATGATAAGTGGTTTGTCATTAGGTAATGGAGCTTCAACTAGTTGATCGGCTATCACCTGACCTTTAATGGATTTTTGACTGATGAATTCGAGGTCGAATTCTATTAAAAGCATTATCCATTTTGTGGTATGGGTGTTATTGTATGTGTGAGTCATCATGTATCATAGAGGATTTTCTCTAGCTATGACATAGGTAGTGTTGCTTAGCATGTAATGTCTGAGTTTCTTGGTGGTGAAAACCATTGCTAAGCATAATTTTTTGACATAAGCATATCTTGTTTCATAACTTACCAATGTTCGACTGATATAGTAAATGGCTTGCTCCTTATGATACTCATTTTTCTGTGCAAGCATTGTCCCTAGTGCAAAATCTATTGCAGATATGTAGAGGTGAAAAGGGACTCCTGAATGAGGTGGTGTAAGAACTGGCGGTGAAGCCAGATACTTCTTTATGTCATCAAATACCTCTTGACATTCAGCTGTCCAAGAGAATGTCACCCCCTTCTGTAGCAAGTGATTAAATGGCCTGCATTTATCTAAAATTTGTGCAATGAATCATTGGATAGATTGAATCTTTCCTTGCAAACTATGCAACTCTCTCAAGTTTGTTGGAGGAGGCATCTCTATTATGGCCTTGACTTTTTTGGGGTCTACTTCAATGCCTCGCTTGGAGATAATGAATCCTAGAAGTTTTCTGGATGTGACACCAAATACACACTTCTTAGGATTTAGCCTTACTTTGTGCTCAAGCAATCGATCAAACACTTTCTCTAAGACTTCAATGTGCTCAAGACGTGTTTTTGATTTAGCAATCAGATCATCTACATAGTCCTCAATAATCTTATGCATATAGTCATGAAATATGTACGTCATGGCATGTTGATATGTGGCTCCTACATTCTTGAGACCAAAAGGCATCACTCTATAACAAAATGTGCCCCAAGGCATTGTAAATGTTGTCTTATGTTGGTCCTCGGGATTGATTCGAATTTGATTGTATCCCAAGAAACCATCCATTAGTGAAAGCATTTCATGTCCAACGTAGGAGTCTACTAGTTGATCAATGTTAGGTAGAGGAAAGTCATCCTTGGGGTATGCTTTGTTTAGATCTCAAAAATTAGTGCATACATGTACCCCCCCATTCGACTTACGAATGGGTACCATATTGGAGAGCCACTCAGGGTAATCAATTGGGACTATGAAATGCACGTCCAATAGTTTTTGTAGCTCTTCTTTTACAATTAATGCAATAGTTGGATGAATTTTCCTAAGATTTTGCTTGAAAGGCTTAGCATCTGGCACCAAAGTAAGGTTGTGGACCACCAAGTCGGGGTCAAGGCCAGGCATGTCTCTATATGACCATGCAAAAATTTCTTTCTTTCTTGTCAAGACGTCGATCATACGCTCTTTCTCTTCTACGGATAAATCTTTAGCAATTTTGACAATTTGAGGATTGTCCACATCTAGGCTAAGGTTCACGTCTATAGATTCTTCGATTAGCATGTGAGAACCTTCCTCTAATTGATGTGGAGTCGGGATGAGATGGATATCATCCACCACATTCTCAAATGTCTTTAGGGCCTCTCCCTCTACTTTAGTTTGAAAATTTGAGGCACCGGAGGGTGAAGGTTGTTGTGGAATGTATGTGTTTGAAGCGCACAACAATTCTTTAGATAGGATGAACTCGGCTATGGAGGGTGGGGATGAAATCCTATCCATGGTGATAAGGCTAGTGTCGATATGAATCGGCTTTGCCAAATCATAGGGATTGCAGAGTGGGGTGAGCAAGTCAACAGAAATCATATTGACTTGATGGAAATGAGGTGGTTGTGATTCAAGAGATGATGACTCATTCTCTCTAGGTTGCAACTGACCTAGTGTGGGTGAATGGTGGTGCTACGAGAGCGGCCAAGGTGGTGGTGGAGGATCTGGTTTGGGATGCTCACACTCTTTGTTGACTCGAAAGAGAGTGTGATCTATGGGAAACATATTTTGGTACCACTCATCTCTCTGGATAGGTTCAACATAAACCACATCCTCTTGGGGGCCATCTAATATTCGATTGAGCCATTCTAGATTTACCTCCATTTGTTGGAATCCCCCAAAGTCTTCTTCGATGTGGTGCATATGTCTTGGTCCAAGATAGGCCATCTTAGTTTCATCCTCATAATCATCATCACTTATGAAGAATCCATTAGCATTTGTCTCGGGCCCCAGGATGTATTATGCATTTATTGGCCCAAGGTAGGCTCTCTCAGTTGAGTCTTCTGACTCATAGCCACTTTGATGGATCATGAATGTATGCAATACACTCTTCAAAAAAGCCTCATGTAAATGAGGGGTAAATTCAGGATCCAAGTACTCATCATTAGCATCATCACATTCATCACTCTCCTCTTCCTCTTCTTCATACTCAATGGTGAGTCGTTGGAAGGTTTGATTGAAGGAAGAGTTTGAGGTGGAAGGTCTATACCCTAGACTAGAGTGATCATGTGGTTCTCTATATTTTAGCTCAACAATGTTATGAGGACCTTGCTCATGTCATCCAAGTCCATATCCCTGCCAGTGGACCCTATGAAAATATCACACTGGGAAAATTGGGTTGGATAGATAATCTAGATCTCCATTAAATTCTTGTAAGGGTTCCTCATTAGGGGGAGGTGGATCGGATGAAGAATCCACTCCCCCATATATGAAATTAATCTTATTTGGTTGGGAACCCATTATGTACACTTCACCTATGGCTAAGGGTGGGTCGCGTGGGTGACCATAGTCTCTAACTGACTCAATAGGTGGTGTGACTGTGACACTTTCAATGATGTACTCACCAATGCCTGGATTAGTGAGATGTACTACAACTCAGGAAGGTTGGGATAATGATGGCTCGGTGGATGAAGTGGGTGCATCTGAGCTGGTCTGTGGCTCAGGGGGAGGTGGTGGATCTTCTCGGATAGGTGGTCCTATCTGCGAGACTATGGGTTGTGATGCTTGTGATTGGATAGGTTTGTTGGTGGATGGAGTGGGTTGTGTTGTGAATATGAATGGCTCTTGTGGGTCTAGTAGGGTGGTTGATGGATTTGATGATTGGTTGGTGGGATGATCAGGTGTGATGGGTAAATGAAATGTAGTGGTTGAGGGTTGACTAGAGTTGGTGCTCTTAGATGCAAAAGCGGGATCAACTATAGGCAATTCCTCTAGGATGGGGGCTTTTGATGATGTGTCATTAGTGGGAATGGTTCGGATGATGAGTGGTTGGATGGATAAATGGGTTGATGGAAGCAAAGGCTCATAAGGGTTGGAGATCAAGTTGCAATACTTATAAGGCTCTGTGTCTGCTGGGATGCAATGTACTTTGCCCTCATGTACATATTTTAGGCATTGATGCAATGTTGAGGGCACACACTTCATTTCCCTAATCCAGGGGTATCCAAGAAGTATGTTGTATTGCATCACCCCCTCCAAGATGTGGAAGAGGACATGTATAGTTTTCACCCCCATGGTGATGGGAAGAACAATGTTTCCCATAGTTGAGCATAATGCATCATTAAAGGCTCTAAGGGTGAAGGTGGATGTTGTGATGTGTGATGAGGGTACCTTTAGTTGTTTGATGGTAGGTGTGGTAATGAGGTTGATGGAAGAGCCGATGTCAATAAGAACTCTCTTGAATGGCTTCATGTCAATATGAGCTACTATGTGCAATGGAGGATCCGGTAAATCTGATGAAACTTGCTTTTCCTCAAAGTCATAAAATGCTATCGAGGGTTCCATGCACTTTTGTACACTCCCCACAAAGGAATTGAAAGCATTGGGATCTTCATATTGTACTTGGATGGATTTTAGGATTTCCATCAATGCTTCTCGATGTGGGGGTGATTGTTGTATTAACTCATAGATTGACAGTTTTGTTGATGCCATTTTTAGACTTTGGGTCAACCGACTACTTAAGGTGACAATTGGGCATGGTGGATTACTTGGATTTTGAAGTGGTGGTGGTGGAATTGATGGCCCTAGTTGTATGGGGACACTTGGTTGTGTCATCGAAGCTTGTGTTGTATGATTTGTCTATCTTTGCCTATGGGTGACCACACTGATGGCCCCTACAAAACCTTGGTGTAGTTGAGACACGTAATTGACTTGGTTGGGAGGAACTGTAGAAGTTGATGCTCCCGTTGATTGTTGATTTACCTCATGATGTGGCAAAGGTGTCTGATATATACCAAGGTTCTAATTGGATTGGGCCAATGGATTATCAACTTTGATCTTTCCCACTTCTAATAAGTCTTGCACAATACCCTTAAATCCATGGCAAGCTTCGATGTCATGACCTCTTTGCCTATGATAAATGTAAAATAGGTGCTCTTTATAGCCTTTTGTCTTTGGCTTGTTAGGATCTTCGGGCTTAATTCTAGCAATGTAAAGAGTTGTGCCGCATACAATTTTTGAAACATAGTTGAATAGGGCTCTTGTAATGGTGTGTAGTTGCACCTAGGCCTAAAGTGATATTATTGTCGCTCTGTAGGTTGCATTTGATTTTGTACCTACTGTGGGGGTGGAACCACTTGATAATTCGATTGTTGCGGTTATTGTTGTTGTTGTTGTTGGGGTTGTTGGATCTATACTTGGGCTTGTTGATTTGATTGTGGTTGGCCCAAGACTATCTAGTTAACCTGAGCGGCCTTGGATTGGCCGTGGTTATTCCCCTTCTGATTTTTGTTCTGCCACTTCTTTTCTTTAGGCTTAATCTCACCCTCTTGGATCTTTATCTCTTCTATCAATTTGGCTTGGGTGAGTGCCTCATCGAATGTTCTATACTATTATAGTTGTAGTAACAAAGAGATGGGCTTGGCACAACTCTTTGTGAACATTCATGTTATTTCTATCATGGGGAGGGAAAATGGTAACTTAATCATAACCGCCCTCCAATGGTTTCCAAAATCATGAACCGATTCATCATCATATTGCTTTAAGTAAATCAAATCGGTCAATGTGGTTTGCTTTCTAACATTTAGGGAAAATACTCCAAGAATTGGTCTACAAGCTGCTCAAAGGTGAAAACACTCTGATGCGGTAAATGGTTGTACCAATCTTGGGCTTCTCCCCCAAGTGTCTGAGGAAATGTGTGTAGCATGAGTGCATCATTACTGCTAATCCTAAAGCATGCATTTACAAACCTTGTTACATGCTCTCGGGGGTCCTCTTCCCCCTTAAACTCAAGCTTCGACATCTGGAAGTCCATTGGATATGGCAGCATAGGCACCGAAGCATGGATAGGATGATTGAGTAGTTGCCTTAATGTTGGCTTTTGATATTGCAAACCTAGGGTTTGCATGGCTAAGACTATCAATCTGACTCTGTAGGAACTGGTATCTAGGATCATCCATAGGGTTAAAACCTTGGTTTACTTGATGTTGTTGGTAATGGGGTGCATTGTATGTGGGATGCATATGATGGGGAATGTTGGGCTGAAATGTGTGATGGTATGGAGGTTGATGGAAGTTTTGATATGGATGAGGTGATGGAGGGATGGTAGTATGTTGACCCATCGAGTTAGCATACATGGGATATGGTGGATTGGTTGCTATGGTAGTGGATGGGGGATACAATACCCAAGATGGATCTTGGATAAAGGTATGGGTTTGGTGAGAGGTAGGTGGTAGGTTATGCTCAATCCTCTACAAATGTTGATTGGGGTCAGGGTTAACACTATGGTTAGCATTATCCAAAATCATCTATTGCAACTGCAAGAAAGCCTGCTGCATAGCAATTGCATTTGACGTGGGCACAACCACATGGGAGGTGGTAGGCTGAGTTGGTTGTGAGACAACCATGGTAGTGGATGCAAGTGGAGGGTAGGTAGCAAAAGGTATTGCCATCGAATGTGGAATGGTATGATGCATGGAACCTATGGGTGTAGTAGATGGAATAGATGTGGGAATCTATGAAACAACCTGAGTTGTTGTTTCATATAGGGGATTAGTGCAAGTGATGGTTTGTTGAGGCAATGTGAGGGGTGGTTGGTTAGATGATGATGGTTGGCCAGCTAGGGCTATAGTAGTCAACTCAAAGAGTGGATTTGTAAAGACTTGTCCCAATGTTGTGGGTGTGTGAATGTGGACTCTTGGTGTAATGATGGTATGACACGAGATGGAATGGTGAGCGGTGGTAATGATGGGAAAACCATACCAATAACATTTAGATACATCCTAATGGCATCCATGTCTACAAGTGTGACATGATCATCAGTTATGGTAGGTGGTTCACTCCTAGGAGTCTCAAGAATAGCAGTGTGGGTAGCCCTATGCATAATATCTATGTCCAAAATGGGGGCACTACTAGAGGGCCCTACATTTAGGCTCTGGGACATAGGAGGGGGCATACTGACTTGCCCTACCATCGAAGTGTTAGGGACCTCACTAGACTGAGATGCCATGGGGGAAGACCATTGACTCTGGATTAATGCTAATTTCTTGGCCTGACTACGAGTCACTACCATACGCTAATATGCAATGATGTGTGAAATGTAAATGCAAATCTATGTAAGTGAAATGAAAGTACAATGCAATACAACACGCAAAGCAAATAAACACACAAGGTTTTTGATCCTAAGTTTGCGCTAGTTTTGATTTGATTTTCATTTTGATTTTTTTTAATTTTTTTTTAGAGTTTTGAAAAAGAAGATACGTGTGCAAAATGTTTTACCCTAAATGAATCTAGGATTTCACCTATATACTTGTAGCTCGAACACCTGATGGTGAACTCCAGGTCACATAAACCCCCAAAGTGTGGATATGAAACCCACACCCAGGCAGGGAGCATAGGTCCTACCAGTCCTCATCCAATACTCACTTGGTTAGCATTATACCCTCCGAAAAGAAATACATGCATATTTTCCAAGCTACATCGGATCTTGGAGCCAGCCTTGGCTAAAAATAGGGTAATATGTTGGTGGTTTGGTGATGAAATCCAAACTCAACGATGATGAAATCCAATCATTTTTCAATGTTCAAGTGAGTGTGTGAGGTTTCGTTTTTTATTGTGTGATGCAAATCTAACATGCAATTTTATTTTTATGCCTAATGTAGAAAGTAAGAAACCATAGAATAGCAAATAGAATCATATCAAGGGTAAAAATGCTAATTTTAGGTAAGATTCGACCAAATTCTATTTAACAGGGCTAACCGCGAGTGGGCGGTTAGTTCTGGTAAACCATGGGTGCATGGTTTGCCAATCGCGTGTCTACATTTGGGAAATCCCAACCGTAGGTGCATGGGTCCTTTCTATCAACAAAACAAAGCCGAGTACAAGCCTGAACCCCAAAAAATGATGCTTAGGTTATTTCTAACCTGGCACATGCAAAATGATTATTCCCTACTATGCATATGTAGATTCTCATTTATTTCCCTTTGTTATTGTGTGTATGAATGCAAGATTTAAGTAAATTTTTCTATTCCTAAGACCTAAATGCAAACAAGGGCATACAAGACTAAGACCCTTAATCTACTTAAATGCAGCCTAAAACTAGAACTAAAGGAAAATTGAAAATATGGCATAGGGTATAGACCTGTGTTCCTTTTGTTGCTCCTTCTAGCTCTCAATCGTCGGTCCATGTTTCCATAGTACAACAACTATGGGCATACGTTTCTCTAAAACTCCAATTACGTGTATTTCCTCAAGAAACGTAATGTGATTTTCTCAGAAGAGAAATCATGGATGCATGGTTTCATAGTGATAGGTTAAGTGCAATGACTCCTAGATCTATCGACCTGAGATCGAATTCTCGTGCATCTTGAATTCTCGACACCTGTATATACAAGATAAATAGAGATCAATAAAATTAAAAAGAAGTAAGGCAAAACAAAATGGAACCCTTGGGAGGTCCCACCATGATCGCCATTTTTGTAACCAAAAAGAACTGAGCAATAAAATGAATGCAACATAGAGAAATAAGAATTGCCAAAATTGCTTTCTTTATTGATATTTTGATACAATCATTACAAATGAATTTTTGAATTACCCCAAATGTGTTTGGAGGTAATGTTACAATTCTCTCTCTATATTGATACAATTGATCTAATGGAACAGGGGATCTTCCAACTCTTCACAGGAACTCGTGCTCTTCGTCCTTTCTACTACAATCCAAGGTGAGTGGGCTTTGGTATCCAACAAGGGACCACTCCAGCTTCAACAACCTTCTCCAAACACCTGTAACCTACACACATTCAAACCAACAAAGAGTTAGTAGCACCTGTAGATGAAGAAATGAAATCAATGCTACACATAAAATAGACTCTAAGTTGGTAATCATGCAATATAAATCACAGAAGCATATAATACTCTAAAACCTTGCTAAAATAAATCTTTTTATTGATCTCTATTGTTTGTATTCTCGGCTCTACGAAACTACGGGCGTGCGATGGTGTATTGGGAACCGCAGACGCATGATCGTGAAACCATGGATGCACGGTTTTGATTGTGAAACCATGGATGGGCAGTTTCAGGCTAAAACATAGGTTGCTTTGGGAAATGGACCTCCAGGATCTGGTAAGGGCTATGCTCACGATCTTCTCGGGGGTCGTGGTCAAATTTTTGCAGCCTGGCGGTGTCTTAATTCAGCTCCCTTGGTTTGGTGGGGTAAGGGTGCCTTTATAGGCCCCTTAGGGTTTTGGAGGGAAGTGGAAGGTGGCAAGCCTGGATTGCCAAGTGGTAATTTTAGGCTTCCAGGTGGAAGGGATAGTTATAGTGAGTCACTCAGTGTGCCTCACTTAACTGGGGTGATGTGGCTACTAGTGGAGTGGGATGTGGGATCCTGTCCTATGTGAAGGGACAAGGGAGGCAAGGTGGATTAGATGTGGCATGGGTGTTGGGAATCTGCCCCATGTGAAGGGACAAAGGGGACAAGAGTGGATGAGATGTGGCAAGGATGTTGGATGGGGTGTCTAGGACACATGTCCAGTGGGTAGGCAGGGTATCCTAGGGTGGTTTTTCTAGATTTAATAAATCTGGAAATTAGGATAATGTGCAGGATTTTATATCCCTAAGTTGAGACTTAGGTATATGATTTATTATGCTGGATTTTGAGGTGGGATGGTAGATGTGGTTTTGTGGGTGCTGAATTTTAGTGTCTACAGTATCTATAAATAAAAACCTTTTAAATGTTAGGAAATGAATATGAAATTGAAGGAAAATAGCATACATCCCTCAATACAAATTTGTATTTTAGTAACCATGGTTAAAATATAATTCTATAAAGAATATATGAATCTTCAAATGAACCTATGCTACCCTTTAGAAAGACATCTGACATAAAGGAAAGCAGTCCCTGATAAGAAAATACTCCAAACACACAACATGACATGGATACTTATCGACCACATTTACAGATAGTGCTTCTACACTGTCTATGAAACATACTCTAAGAGACACGAAGCAGTCTCTGACAAGAAAAATTATCCTTACACCCAGATGACATTGATAGTTGTCTACCACAGTTGCATATAGTGCACCTACAATACCTATGAAACTGAAGAAAAAGAGCTTTGGATAAAAGAACAATGGAAGAAGAATACTCTATATATTTTCATAGTTGTTAATCCTTTGTAACCAATCGGCCTATGTCAATCAACACATTTCTACAATGGATCATCTTAGGACCACAAACACTCCTCTAAAATTGATCGGCTTTTATCGATAGACTCTCCTATACAACTGATCGGCTTATGTCGATAGACACTTCTTTGCAATCGATCGGCTTATGTTGATATTTTATACTCTACAACCGATCATCTTAATCTAATAAATACATTTTTGCAACCGATCAGCTTATGCCAATAAACACTTCTCTGCAACCGATCAACTTATGTTGATAGACACATCTCTGCAACCGATCGGCTTATGTTGATCGACACTTCTCTACAATTGATAGACTTATGCCGATAGAATCTCCTCTGCAATCGATCATCCTATACTGATAGACACTTCTCTAAAATTGATAGACTTATACTTACAGACTCTCCTCTACAAAAAATCAGCCTATACCAATAGATAAAGCTCTACAACTAATTGGCTTATACCGAAAAAAACTTCTCTATAATTGATTAGCTTATACCGATAGATACTTCTTTGTAATTGATCAGCTCATATCGATAATATCTACAACTAATCATCTTATGTCAATCGACACTTCTTTGCAACCGATAGGCATATGTCGATTGTATCTCCTCTACAATAGATCATCTTATGTCGATCGTCTAAAGTAGATCGACACTTCTCTACAACCGATGGTCATATGTCGATCGATACTCCTTTGTAACCGACAGGTTTATGTCGACAGACACTTCTCTACAACCTTGTTAAGTTTTTGTTGTTTCAGAGCTATTTTCGAGTTAGAATATTTTAGATGTATTTTTATTAGTACCCCCTACAGTATATATACGAGTAGTATATGAGGTGAATTGGGAAGGAAAAACAAAATCATTTATAATTTGAAGGTGAATTATTCGTGGAATGGGACAATAGTGGTTAGCAAATTTAAAATAAAAATAGGATAATTATTATCAACGACGGGTGAATTTACCCAAAAAAAAATTCACCCCGTAAATTTTGGGTGAATGGACCCCAGTGAAAGGATCCAAAATTAGCCAATTTAAAATTTTGAAAATCCTAAATAGAACCAATTTACTATATTTCATGCTTATGCATAACCTTGGTTTTTAGTTAATCCTAGGACAACATAATAATAAATATTTAAATAAAGTCATTTGCAACCTGTTAGTCTTTCCAAATTACTTCATTTAGACAACCATTACAAATAATAAGCATTCTTCTAGTGAGGCCATCATAGGATATAAGTTTAACAATTTGTGTTGTAATGAATTTTCTAGCAATTCTTATCCACTAGCATCATTCATATGAAATTTGGACCACACTCTCAGTATTATCAAAATATATTCACATTAACTAATTGCACCCGTAGGGTAACATTTCATGGAGTTGATAGTTTATATAATTAAAGATAATTTATATTGTTGGTCCAAGACCAGACGTTCCAGCAATGATGTACTATAATCTAATTCTATTTACAAAACATCACTTACATTAGTCTCCAATTACATAATAGGTAGTTGGATTACATGTAAGGACTTGATTGATCCTCGGAAAATTCCTTTTTAAGGAACCATTTCAAATGTTGCATTGCTCTACTACACCAACACAACAAAACTCGTCCTTTTACCCAGTTTTGAATGGTTTACTGCAACAGTATTTGTACAAATGTTTATCCACCCTTCCCATTATTGTAGTGCATGCTTCTCATCTCGAAATATGTTCCCAAAATGAGCAAATTGATTCTAGTTTATTGATTGGGATCAAAAATGCTCGTATTCATTTACATGCAACTAATAATGTATGCATTTTTTAAAGTAGTTTTGAGCATTCAACTTTTAAATAAATAACAGTTTACACATGTATTCACTATGTCCAAAAAATACATCAAATAAGAGTATTTCTCATGCATTCACTCTACCCAAAAATGCACATCCATTGGCTTCACGCAAGTCCAAGTATAGTAATCTCATACAAAATAAAATATGATTAACCATGTTCTTTTGTCATTACAACCAATAGTAATAGTATTGAGTTATAATAGTCATCATATACTTTTCTAGCAACACTGAATAACCTAGTCTACATACAAGAAACACTTTTTTTTACAGGTGGAAACCACATGCAATATAAGTTACTCAAATATTTTGTACTATTAGACTTTCTCATTTTTTAGTCACACAATATGCATTACCAGCTATTACACGCTTCTAACTGTTAACATTAATCTATTTTAGTCGTGTTCAACCATATAACATAGTTGTCTATTTCACAAAACGTTGTAGTTGAAATTTTTATATGTAGGAATTATTCTATCTTTCACTACTTAATATTTTCATAAAACAATTACAAACGTCCATTTTAAAGCAAATTAACAAACAAGAATTAAGGGTTCAGACCTAAAACTTGCACCTTAGTATTCAGAATTCATCGTGTAAGCAAACTTGTTCGAAAAACAAACCCTTCACCAAATATTTTTTTGTCTTATTTTCCAATTCGTTGTTCCCTGATGCACTCCCTAGATAAAAAGATTTTTTTAAACATGTCAAAAATAAACTAAATGGTTTCCTCCTCTGTCAACCAACTCCCTTGTCTTCCACTCAGGAGAATCATGGAAGATTTTGTGACGTAATTATGATCATTACACCCCTTTTTCTAGCTTGTTACAGCCGCCACAACCCACTCATCCGTAAAAATATAATATAGTAAAGTTTATTTTCTTTTCATATTGACATTCACATATTTTCATATTTAATTATTACTCTTACTTATTATATATTTTATTATTATTATTTTAGTTTTATTCTAATTTTAACACCAAACATATAAGCAATTTTCAATTCACCAGATGCTCAATAAAATAAGGCTCCCATGCCCTTGGGCATTTTCATTGCCAACAATAAAGGACACATATGCATTGATTTCTATCAAATAACAACAATCATTCAAAATATAGCTCATGCAATAATGCAAGTCTTTTACTATGCACATACATGATATGTGAAGTGTGAGCTTCCATGTACTCATTAGCCAATCATCCTCTCCCCACTTACCTTTTCCCCATTGACCTTATCCACACATAGATATCCGTATCAAGTCCTGCATATACAATGACTATAAGCAGTACCATATTCTATAGAAAAGACAAGTGCAACTCATTAATTATTCTATAATCAATGGTCGTGCGAGGAGGGTCGTTACATAATATATTAGTTTTTTATATAGTTAGAGATAAATTTTGTAATAAATCAGAAAGGTTATATGTTTTTATGAACCTAAGTAACTATTAGAGTTATTATTAAATACTAACATTGTAAAGAAAAATATAAATTATCCTTCTTGCAAGATCCATATTACACTTTTTTTACAATAAAAAATTGTAATTTTATTTCAAGAAAGAAATAAAATTACACTTCGCAGGTACCTTGGCACAAACAAAAATCCAAATAAAAGAAAATTATTGGGAGTCAAAATATAATTACAGTCAAGTAGATTAGAGAGGTAAACCCATATTCAAAATAGCATGGGGATAATAAGGATAAATATTCTTATATATCAATACTTAATCATCAAAATAACCTCTATGTCCAAAGCCTGTATAGAAATCAGTGAAAAAGAAAACCAGCTGAAGGAAAATAACAAAGTTAAAAACTACCATAAAGTTCTAATCAAATGAAAAGACCCACAGTAAATGCCATAAATTATTTGATTCAATATGTCATGACCCACCTTGGCAGGACTTTTTGCATAATAGACTATGTATTGTTGAACGACAACTTGATATCTTGTTTTGATGCATTTGGATGGTTATGCAATTTTTATATTGATTTACCTTTGAGGAATATGGTACTATTGATGTATTATCGATTGCAGGACCAAGTACACTTGTGGGTGGGAGATGTAGAATCAACCATTGGGAACAAGGTACTTGAAAAGGAAAATGATGAATATGGCAGCTCAGGGTAATATGAATGACTACCCCATATAGATGCATACATTATTACTTTTAAGGTAACCATATATAACCTAACCATATTTAGCCTGAATCTGGTAACCTAGGAGTTACCGTAAGTCCTTGACTACAATCAAAAATTGGATTATGACGAATTCACCCACATTTTTTTGATGCATTTTGATTGACTCGCTTTTGTTTAATTATGTGTCATTGCCAGGGTTATGCATAAGGGGTCAGCCCCGAAATCTATTTATAAAATCAAGGTGAATTGTCTTGGAATCCCGATGATATTTGTAGAAGTATACATGGCGAATTGCATTTATTTGTTTCCAAAAAATTTCAAACCGTGGCGATTTTCATTAATTTATCTCCAAAAAATTTCAAACCGTGGCAAATTTTTCTGTGTTGGGGGCTATGAATATCGGTTTGCAAAATCTAAAAAATGTATGACATACTTAAAAGCGTTAGGCCGATATGAAAGACTTTAGGTCGACATGACGACCGATAGCATGACGATCAGCTATAGGAATATCGATCGACTGTAGGCATGTCGATCGGATGCAAGAATGTCGATCGATATAGGAATATCTATCGGATGTAAGAATGTCGATCAGCTATAGGAATGATGATCGGTTGTAAGTATGATGATCGATTGTAGGTATGATGATCAGTTGTAGGCATGATGATCGACTATAAGTATGATGATAAGCATGATGATCAGCTAGGCATGATGATCGACTATAGGAATGATGATCGGCTACAAGCATGATGATCAGCTACAGACATGACGATCGATAGGAGGCATGATGATTAGTTATAGGCATGATGACCGATTATAGGAATTTCAATTGGTTGTAGGTATGACAATCGACTACAAGCATGACAAGCGATTATAGGAATTCTGAGCGGCTATAAGCATGTTGATCGGTTGTAGTCATGATGATCAGCTATAGGCATGATGATCAACTATAGGCATGACGATCGGGTATAGGTATACCGATCAACTATAGGTATGACGAGCGGTTGTAGGTATGATAATAGGTTTTAGGCATGATGATAGGTTGCAGGAATATCGATCGATTGTAGGTATGATGATCGGTTGCATGCGGATCAGTTGCAAGCATGTCGATGTGCTATAACAGTGTCGAGTTCCCAGTTGGTAGCAGTGGTGCATCAGTGCCATGTGTCATCCATCCATTGATCGATTGCATGCAGAGGACACGTGTCACCCATCCAGGAGCTTATTGCATGCAAAAAAGTCTATATAAAGGGATTAACAATCATTTTTTCATCTTTTCTATCATAGTTTTAACCATTTTCCTCCCATTTTAATGCATTCTCACCCCTTTTCCTCTCGTTTTAATGCAATATTAACCCTCTTCCACCACTTTTATCTTGGTTTTATCATTTTCCCTTAATTTTTAAGTGATTTTTAACCATTTTTCTCTCGTTTGAAGTTTGAACCCTTTTCCACTGTATCTTCTTATCCATACCCGTACACCCTATGGCATCCCCTACAACCCCTGGAATGTTTAAAGTTAATTATAAAAACCTGGTTTACCCCTTGATTTCAGAAATTTTATCAACATCGGGTTACGACATGTCTTGGGTCATGAACTATGGTCTTCGGGGTCTAGTTTCAATGTCGCATTTCGACACGGACATTAAATTGGTGGAGAGGATCATTGCAGCTTATAATATGGATTCGGGTAAGGTAAATCTTGTCATCGACAACAAAAACATCGTTCTTTCTTTCACAACCATAGATGTCGCTAGATTGACAACATTGCCCCACGTTGGTGTTGAGCCTGTCACTTCCAAATACCAATTAACTGATGAGGACAAACTCTACTTGGAGACCAACTTCAAAGTGCAGTCAGAATATTTTCAAGGTATAACTATTTTTTTATTTAATTGAATTTAAATTCTTGTCATTGGTGTACAATTACTGATTTTGTATTTTTGCAGTTACGTCCACCAAGTCCAGAAGGGGTTTGACCATACCGACGATTGAAAATAAATTTCTTCGGGCATGTTGCAAATTCTTCCTTGCTAGACTCGTTTTGCAAGGAAGGTCGATATAAATTCTGATGTGGGCCTTAGCGTATTTGGTCCATTGTATTGCACACCAAAATTTGATTGGTCCACCTATGTCTCACATCGGATCAGATTGGAAATTGAGAACGTGAAAACCCACGCTTCACCCTCATCGACAGTTAGCACATGCAATTATATTATTGCTTTTTTTTATGAATATTTATATAATTTATAGAACACTCTTGTACCAACATCTTGGCACTCTACCCTAGTCAATTTAGCCATGACAGAACAACAGGTTCAGGTAATTTTTTTGTTAATATTTAAGTAAAATTTTTATTTTTCCATTGTTTGTTTTTTTGTAATTTTGACATTTTATACCAAACACAAAAAAGGGCATCCTCTTCCTCTTCAAAGCGGGATGCTGCTATCAGAGGTTATAATCCAGAGGAATCAGGAGACTCCGAAACACCTACGGAGGAAATAACACCACCGCTAAGGAGAAGATCAACAAGGAAACGTAGAAGATCTAGTTCTCCTGATCATCGACAACCTATGATTGCACGTCCTGTGCCAACGGGCGTAGTTGCGCATGAGGTTTCATCTTCGGGGAGTAAGTTTTAATTACTGTCGAAACAAATTTTTCACAAATTTTTTACTATTTTTAATTAATTTTGTTATTTTTTTAGATGTACAACATGCCCACATTCCATTTGCAGTAGTAGCTATGCAAGATGTTTTTTCTTCTATCGGTAAGTGTTATAACAAAGTTTGCAACCAATTTTCATAATTTAATTTTATAACTAGTTTTTATTTTCTACCTTCACAAATTTTATAACTAATTTTTATTTTTATGTTTCAAGGTCCCTTACAACAATTTCGTCAACAAAATCAACAAATGTCGCCCCCTCCTCCACAACGCCAAACTCAAATGCGAGGTCAATGCTTCCCAGTTGGAAAACACATTCTTCCATCTCGGCCATAGAGAGAAGCAACACAACAATTATCAGAGAAGGAAGCATCAAAGACTTTTTCAGGATTCGATCATATTTCTATTGCTAATTTTACTTTTAAGGATATACCGAAAGCTTCTAGTGCTGGGTTGGATGAAGTTCCACTTGATAAAGATTTCTTTTTGCAAGATAACACACCCACTACTTTTCAACTATCAGAATTGCTTCAAGACAAAGGAAATGAAGGTGCAGAATGTTCAAGAAAATCTCCTCCAAGGGAAACAAGCACCCGTCAGGCTCCTCCTCGACAAGAGGATGAAAGATTAAACATTTCAGAAAAATATTTGGTTTCGATAATGTTGAATCTACAATTAAGGATTTACTACTTCCAGATATAACAAAAATGAAAAAATGGGAGTATCGGGCAAAGGTGTTGATAAAGGAAATTAATGCCCGATACAATAATTTTTCAAAAAGAAAAAAAATTTTTGTTGTTGAAAATGAACTTGAAAATATGGAGGCTCTGCTACAGCAAGTAAAATCTGGCATTTTGAATGTGAATACATCATACACAGATGAAATTTTAAAGTTTATGATGAACATATTGGAGAACATAAATGGTGAGGCCCAAGCTTATTACAATGAATGGGCAAGTGATAAGAAAAAGGTTGTTGTTGTAGCTGCAAAGAATGTTGTTGAGGTTTGACTTAATCACTTTTGTGTTCAAAAATTTTTTGTTCTCTTTTTTAAAATGTAATTATCTTTTCATGTTGATTAACTATTTTTCCTTTTTGCAGGTAAAGTATAAAAATCTCAAGAAGCAAGTTCAAAACCTGCATGACTATCTCAGGATGGCAAAGGAGTTCTTAAACGCTTCCATGGCAATGAAAAAAAGAGCACAGGAATCAGTTCGACAAAACAACATTTTGCAGAAAATCATTATCCGCAACGGATTGGATCTTGATGTTCTGCTAAAGGAGAAGGGTAAAGAAGTTCAAGGACCAACATCTGAAGATGTTGGCAAAGAAGAAAGCACTCTTCTCGATGGAATGCAAAATATTGAGAAGATCCTTATCAATTCTGGAGCAATTGATAGTACTGTTACCCAACCCAAGAAAAGAGTCGTTGGAATGCAGAATGTGGTTATCGTGGAAGTAGTGGATGAGGAAAAAGGAGCTGAACATGGGAAAGAAGAGGGAGGAGCCATTGCTATGGAGACTGTGGAAGCCATTGAGAAGGCAAAAGGAGTGGAGGAGGGGGAAAATATTCTGAAGTGAGAAATTGAATTTTAAAACTTGATATTTCGAAAGACAATTTTAAGACATTTCATATGTTTTCATTTGAAAACAAGATACTTGCTTTTATTATTTACTATTACACTATTTACATTTATAATTGTGTGTTATTTTCATTTTGTCATTTTTATTATATTATGCTATGTTGTTTTATATTTCAATTTTCAAATGAGTTTACGAATGATATATCTATGCATGTGTTTAAATTTCAGTTTACTCATATTCATTCTTGTTGTAGTATAAAAGTGAGTATTTTCATTTCTATTATGCTATATTGTTTTTATATTTCAAATGAGTTTACAAAGGATATATCTATGCATGGGTTTCAATTTTCAGTGCATTCATAGTCATTCTAGTTGTTGTATAAAAATGTGTATGGTCATTTCTATTATGCTATATTGTTTTTATATTTCAAGTGAGTTTACAAAGGATATATCTATGCATGGGTTTCAATTTTCAGTGCATTCATAGTCATTCTAGTTGTTGTATAAAAATGTGTATGGTCATTTGTATTATGCTATATTGTTTTTTATTTCAAAGTGAGTTTACGAAGGATATATCTATGCATGGGTTTCTATTTTCAGTGCATTCATAGTCATTATAGTTGTTGTATAAAAATGAATATGGTCATTTGTATTATGCTATATTGTTTTATATTTCAAAGTGAGTTTACGAAGGATATATCTATGCATGGGTTTCAATTTTTAGTGCATTCATAGTTAGTCATTATAGTTGTATAAAAATGAATATGGTAATTTATATTATGCTATATTGTTTTTATATTTCAAAGTGAGTTTACAATGGATATATCTATGAATGGGTTTAAATTTTCATTTACCATATCTAGAGTAATATACTACATGCACTTTTCATACATATGTAGAGAAATTTTTACTAGTTATGTATGTATACAAGGTTTACTCAATGATAAAGCATAAACCATAAAAAATCACTATATTTTGTCACATCATACAACTTATGATACTAATGATACATACATACATACATACATTTAAAGTCAAAGGAAAAATAACTATGTTTTGTCAACATATTCAAATAGTTCAATAACATAGCATCATTACGTATACATGGTTTTCAAATTTTCAACTTACTTAAAGTTATAGCTTAAATCATAAATATTGAAAACATAGACATGTCCATATCATTAAAAAGCAAACATGCATAATAATTGAAAATTGAATGATTATATGATTTTTTCAAATCACTGAAATTTTACAACAAATCAAATACGAAAAATCTTTGTTAATATGAAATTTCTCAAATCATTGACATATATAAATGATATCAAATACGGAAAATCACTGATAATATGAATTTATTCAAATCACTAAAATTTTACAAAATGATTTCAAATCCCAAAAATCTTAGATTATATGAATTTTTCATATAATCATTGCAATTTTTAAATTTCTGGAAGTTGATACAAAGCTTTATCGACTTCTCCAAAAGAGCCGAGAATCATTTGTGAATTCTGCGTTTCCATAATCTCATCATCACTCCTAGCTGAATCATTTTCGTCATTATCAACCATATTAGAGAGACCTCTTCTTTCTGCTAGGGACTTCCAATATGTCAATGCTCTGTCATAGGGAAACTTACCCACCTCGTACGATGACACATACATTCTCAAACAATTTTCCAAATTTTTGTCCAACCTATTACGAACTTTTGATTTAACAAAAGTTAATGCACTGAAAACCCTTTCGTCTTCAACAGATCCCAAAATCATTGTCTGACATAATTCATATAAAATAAAGTATTCACTTATAGTATCTTGCAAGACACTACTTCGATACAATTTTTGCTAGAAACACGTGATTGAACCAGTCTCATGTGGATTTTTGAATTGTGCAATTTGATTATCCATTGTTATTCCAAAATTGGTTGATTGATGTCTCAAAAGATCTTTGTTTAGAATACCATTGATTTCAATGCCATTTATTTCCACACTTTTAGAGAAATGTGTCATAAGATTACCCATATATTTTACAAACAACTCACTTCTACTACTATGGTCACCACAAGGATTCCAAAAATTAGGATTAACAACAACCATGGCCTCAAGTGTCTCATCTCTCTTAAAATGATCTCTTATTTCACTTGTTAATGCATTTGCAATTCTTTTCAATTTATTCTTAGTGCTATCCAAAACCTCATCGAATCCGGAATGTGTAACGGGCACTTGTTCAACATCATCTGTCAGAGTATTTAATCGCTTTTCAAAATGATATACAGGAATCAACTTTCCATGGATAGCAATACAAAGATTATCGTTGATGTTGAACTTTAAAAAGTTGTTCTGTTCATTGACATTAATTAACGTATTCCAACTATCAAACTTGGGATCCTCAAAATGTTTATCGGATAAATAAATCCTATCAATAATCATACATATTTGTTTTCTCATCCTCATGAAATCGACAATATAAATTGCCCTTTCCTGTGCAAGTTTAATCATAGTATTCATTTCTTGTAACATTGGTAGAATACCACATAATGTGAGAAGAGTTTCCAAGTCAGTCATACAAAAAAGCAAATATTTTGCCTTGTCAACATCTCTACGATGTGCATACATAAACCCAACCAAGGATTGATATTCTGAAAATACCCTTTTTGCAGGAAGAAACAGTGAAATCCACCTGGTTTCCACATCTTTTAACATTTTTCTGCCTTCGATTACACCTAGAGAAAACTGTTGAAACTCTGCAAACCTTTTTGGACTGCATGAAAAGTATGAGTGTATATCATGGACGAGTTCTTCCACTCTGGCTACATTATCAAAATTGCTCACAATTTTGTATGCAAGATTCATTCGATGAGCCATGCAATGAATAGGAATCACATATGGGGCAATGGAAGTCTGAAGCCTAACACAAAGACCATTCCTTTGTCCTTGCATTGTAGCCGCACCATCAGCTCCAACACAAATTAACTTTGTGGCAATTTCCTTTTCATCCATTTCGGCAATATCCTTTAAACTGGTTACAACAACATTATAAATGTTTTCCGCATTACAATTTTCAATCATCTTATGTAGTGCTAGTAAATGAGGTTGTCTCAAATGATTTTTGAATGTGTAAACATGTATGCAAATCCAAGATGTGTTGTCAACAATTGTTACCTCATCAATGGAAAGTGAAATAAATTTGGCTTGTTTCACATTCTCTCTTAGGTCTTCCTTCTCAACCAATGATAGACATTTTGCCATTTCCCAACCACTTCGATCTGACCAATGTGAACTGGTAAGGTTTTGTACATTGGCTAGTTGAAGTATTTCCTTAAAATCAACAAAATCAGACATGGGTCGACCTTTTTTTAGAATACTGTATACAATAGCAAACTGCAATTTCTTTGAGGCTAATACAGTCTTATTAATTTTTTGAAATTGTGCCTCGATTGTTCCACCCTTCTCAATGAGAGTTTGTTTTTGTTTCATTGCTTTTTCATATTCAAGTGCATATCTCACATGCACACATTCTGATGCATCCTTCCACCTATGAGATCTGTTAATTGTTCCATCACTTCGTATTTCTTTGATGTAAACTTTCCCATAGTGTTTTTCTATTGTGTCTTTCTTATTTTGCAATAAATGATCCTTTCCCAGCTTCCATGTACAAATAATGCATTTACACACATTCAGTTTCTCATCTCACTCAATAAAGGGGTATAACCATGCCCATTCATTTTTAAAATCCCTTCCAATAGTCCATTCACTTATCTTTTGATGTTTAGATTTTTGACTACAAGATTCCCCAAAGGTCTGAATTTTAATTGTACTATCTTTTTCTCTTTCGGTTGATGTGTCTAAATTTAAAATCTCCTAAAGTGGTTGTTGAATGTCGTTATTAGGAAAATTATCATGTGGTCCCATCTCATCTGTTGGAATATCTTCGAGTGAACGCACATCAGGCTCGACAATGTTTACTGCATTCAATGTTTGGTGTTCTCTATCATTTTTTGTTGTAAAAAAGGCACTATTTTAAAGAATTAACATAATACAATTTTACAAAGCATTTAAAAAGAGGTAGATAAGCAGAAAACCATTTATCTATTAATAGAGAAAGGTTTTACATTTAAGAAGAATAGAAATATTAAAAAACTGATGGTAAAAGGTGTTTGTACCTGCAAGTTGTGTAGAATCTATAGAGATTGATGCCTCATTGCATTTTGATATTTGTGTAAAATATTTTAGAATTATCTTTTTACAAGAATATTGGCCTCCCTTCTTTCCATATTCAGTAGGTGACATTGTATCTATAAATAAAAACCTTCAGATGTTAGGAAATGTATATGAAATTGAAGGAAAATAGCAGACATCCCTCAAGACGAACCTATGCTGCCCTGTAGAATGACATCTGAAAGACAAGAAGTAGTCTGACAAGAAAATGCTCCTAACACACAACATGACAGGGATACTTATCGACCACAGTTGCAGATAGTGCTTCTACACTACGTATGAAACATACTCTAAGAGACAAGAAGCAGTCTCTAACAAGAGAAATGCTCTTGACACACAACTAGATGACATTGATAGTTGTCTACCATAGTTGCGTATAGTTCACCTACAGTGCCTATGAAACTATAGAAAAAGAGATTTGGACAAAATAATAATGGAAGAAGAATACTCTATCAATTTTTAATCATGAATCCTCTACAATCGATAGGCTTTTATCGATAGACACTTCCCTACAACCGATCGACTTATACCGATCGATAGTCCCTACAATCGATAGATAAATGTTGATCACACATCCCTACAATTGATAGATAAATGTCGATCGACATGTCCCTACAATCGATAGAATGATGTCGATTGACACCTCTAAAATCGATAGATAAATTTGATCATTTCCTACAATGATAGGCTAATAATGACAGACAACTCTGCAATCGATCGATGAATATCGATCGACAACACTACAATCGATGGACTAATGTTGATCGACACGGTCCTACAATCGATAGACTTATGTCGATCGACACATCTACAATCGATTAACAAATGTCGATCGACACCACTACAATCGATCGACTAATGATGATCGACATGGTTCTACAATTGATTGACTAATATCGATCGACACCTCTACAATCGATAGATAAATATTGATCAATAATCCCTATAACAATATTATGGATAGAATAGTTAAATTGATCAGTTATGAATAGAGACTCTACAATCGATCGACTTATGTCGATAGACATGACTCTACAATTGATCAACTTCCACTGATAGACATCTTTACAATCGATCGACTTATATCGATAGACATGACTCTACAATCGATCGACTTATGTCGATAGACATGGCTCTACAATCGATCGACTTATATCGATAGACATGACTCTACAATCGATCAACTTACATTGATAGACATGACTCTACAATCGATCGACTTATATCGATAGACACATCTCTGCAATCGATCAGCTTATGTCGATAGACACGGCTCTACAACCGATCGACTTATGCCGATAGACACGGCTCTACAACCGATCATCTTGCATCGATGGAGACTCCTCTACAACCGATCGATTTATTTCGATAGTCACTCCTCTACAACCTTCTCAAGTTTTTCGTTGTTTTAGAGCTATTTTTGAGTTAGAGTATTTTTTATGTATGTTTATCGGTACCTAGTATAGTATATATACGGGTAGTATATGAGGTGATTTGGGTGGGAAAAATAAAATCATTTATAATTTGAAGGCGATTTGGGCGGGAAATATAAAATCATTTATAATTTGAAGGCGAATTGGGCGGGAAAATCAAAATCATATGTAATTTGAGGTCGGCGAATTAAAATAAAGTTAGGTTCATGATTATCAACGGTGGGCGAATTTACCCCAAAAAACTTCCACCCCGTAAATTTCGGGCGAATGGCCCCCAGTGAAAGGATCCAAAATTAGCCTTTTCAAAATTTAAAAAAACCTAAATAGAGCCAATTTATGATATTTCGCGCTTATGCATAACCCTGGTCATTGTGTAAGTGGATTTGGTAAATAAACCCCTCCAAAATTGATAAATAGATATAGAGATTCCATTAATCCATTGTCCACTTAAATACCATACTAATGTTTAATATTAGTATAGGTATTTTATTTAAATTAATCAAAACAAGAAATGATTAATGACTTTTATGGTTTGAATTAAATTGGATTCAATATTATAAATATTAATGCTTTAAAGTTCTATTTAACTCTCTCTTTTACCTTTTGAAATAGATAAAGAAATGAATAAGCTTTATAATTTAAATAAGGTAATAAATATAGTTAATTAAGGTAAGATATTTTGAAAAGAAGAAAAACTATTTTAAATTCAAATATCTTTCTCTCCCTTGCTGCCTTGTGTAACTTCTGGTAGATTGCATTAATGTCCAAATTAGACTTTGGGGTGTGGGTAGATGGGTTCTGATGTTAAGAGGATTGTAAGAAGAAGAAAATGGGATTCCTTTTTTGAACAATGGGCACAAGGACTTGAGGGGATAAAATAAGGACAAAGGGAGAAGAGGTTTTGAAGAGTAATATTGGATTGAAAGAGGCCATGAGTAAGGTACCTAAAGGCATTCAAAGAAGAATCTTAGGAGATTAGGTTGGATCTCTTACCTGTTATAAGCTATATTTCCCAATAAACCTATTTTATACACTGAAAAGAACATATAAATAACTTTCATGCTTGTTTTAGTTGTTGCTTGGTTGGAAATTATCATGCTCTGGTTTAATGGCTTGATATTAGCAACTAAATTTATATTGTATAGGCCCCTTCATGAATTTTTTATTTAGAGCTCTCATGTTGCTCAGCCTATGAAATAGCAAGTGTTGGTATTATCATATATAATTTGTTCTAGGGTCTTGCTAAGCCCCTTTTTCTAAGCAAGGAGATGGTTGTTGTACTCATCTTTCCAAGATGCTCCCTTCACTATTTGACCTGAGAATCGACCTGTATCATATTGCTTCAAACCAAATCAAAAACCCTTCTTCTATGCATCTTCACACCAAGTTGGACTGGTTTATTTGGATCATTTATGGTGTAATTATGTTTATCAACATTCGCTCCTATTTTATCTTTTTTGAAACCTCTACCTTTTATAATTTTTAGAACAAACATAGTTGCAACAACCCAAAATTCAACTACAAGAAAACACATAGAAAGAAGAAAAGTTTTTTTTACTAAGGAAAGGGATTCATAAACCCCTAAATCCCCTAAGTTTTCTTGAAGAGCTACATCTCACCAAATACCCTTAATACAACTCCATCTGTGTAGGTGTATCATGTGTTACTACAAATAATTTTATCCCTCTCATCATCCTTGATGAGCTAAACTTATCACCTTCAATCAGTCGAAGGTGTACACCCATCACCATAACATACACAATTCAGTCTATATAGATATGCTATGCATACTACAAGTTAAGCTATCCATATCATCTCCATGATGAGTTATCTTAACTCAGATGTAATCCTTCGTAAACTTATTTATCATTTTCCCTAAGGGGTCTCAATCCCTTATGTCTACTACGTTCACCCTAAGGGATCTCAATCCCTTAGATCACCTCTATGTTATCTCTAGAACTTATTAGTTAATTTTATAACATTTAGCAAGAAAAACTAAAATAGATCATCTACTAAATCTAACAAAAGTAAATTCATAACATACAAAATATTAAAGAGGGATCAACATTCAAGAGATAGCAACATTAAATGGAAAATATGTTTATACAAGACAAAATAATTCAACAATAATTTAAAGGTACATATTTCATCAATTAATATTTATTACATTTAAGCAAGTATGGTAAACCTTCCATACTCTCAAATAATAATATATTACATCAATTTCATCAAGGAAATATCCCCACATGGTTAATCCATTAAAGCATAAGTAAATCAATATGAGTAGAATCAAATCGATGCATTGGTTCCAACTGCCTCCTTGTTCCTTTTCAAATTCCCTCGATCATTTGAGGATAGTAGGGGATCAGGGCACTCATGGTTCCATGATATATATTCTTCTAAATGCATCTTTTTATTTCATTTACCAAATTGCAACTATAAAATCAAATCAAGTAATCTAACCATCTATTGCATAGTTGATATCATAAAACTACTATTTTTATTTTCCCTCTCATTATCCCATGAGATTCTTTCAACAATGCAACTAGATCACAGGTTTTACTTAAAATGATTTACTCAACCCTTATTCAACAATTAAATTCCCATACCCTTAATTTCCAAACAATATAGGTTCCTTCAATCAAAAATAACCCTTTGTCCTTTGTTCTATAAATTAAAGTCCCATGAAATTTTTTGTAAAAATTGGATAAATTTATGGGGGGTGACCTCCCGCTCTGGGTGGAAGGTCACCCTTTCACTTTCTCACTCCCTCCTCAGATCATCCTAGGACTCTCAGGCGGATCTCCTACTGTGTTGTGGAATCCCAAGAAGATCTCCTTGTCTTCTTAGGTTTTTCAACCCTTCTTGTCTTAGCCTGGTGCCTGGAGGGTCTCCATGACCGTTTTTGCTTCTTCCTATGGTGTTCCAAGAAAGAGGAAGTAGATATTTTTTTCTTCTGGTGGATCCATAGAACGCTTAAGAGATGCCTCGATGCAAAGCAAGGGACCTCCCACTGTGGGTGGGAGGTTGCCTCTTCATCTTCTTGCTCCCTCTTTGGCTCTTCTTAGGGCTCTCGGATGGCAATCTTGCTTTGTTGTGTTTTTCCAGGTAGATCTCCTAGTTCTCCTAGGGTTTCTAACCCTTCTTGCCATTTCTTGGTGCCTAGAGGGTATCCAAGCCCTTTTTTTCTTCTTCTTGAGGTGTTCTAGGTATGAGGAGGTAGATCTTCTTTTCTTCTAGTGGATCCAAAGCATTCTTAGGAGATACCCCGATGCAGGAGAAAGAGACCTCTTGTTATAGGTGGGAGGTCACCTCTTCATCTTATCACTCCCTCATCGGCTCTTCCTAGGGTTCTCTAGTGGATCTATTATTGTGTTATGGTTTTCCAGGTAGATCTCCTAGTTTTCCTAGGGTTTATTGCCCTTCCTACCACTACTTGGTGCCTGGAGGGTCTCCAAGTCTTCTCTGCTTCTTCTTGAGGTGTTCTAGGAAGTCTTCTTTGGTGATGCTATGTGAAAGGACAAACTTGGTTTGTGATCTCAGTTTGGGGGTTGGATTTGCTTCGGAGTGGGTCTAGTTTCTTTCATTTTGCTTTCCAGGATGGTCATTCACTAGTTTTTGGGCTTGGGGGAGGCCTTGATTGTTCTCAATTGAGTGTTTCCCATGGTTTGCATTTTGTGGCTGGTGGCTTAGGGTTTTTTGTGGTTTTGTTTTTCCTGTTCTACTCATTAGGATGGCCTTTCACTAGTTTTTGGGCTTGGGGAAGGTCCCTTTTATTCCTAGTTAAGAGTTTCCCATTGTTCCTAGTTTGTGGCTGACATTTTAGGATTTTTAGTGGATGTGTTTCTTTGTTCTGCTTGCTAGGGTGATCACTCACTACATTTTATGGGCTTAGGAAGGCCTCAGGGTTACAGTTGAGTTTTTCCCATGGTTGGCATTTTGGGGCTCGTATCCAGGGGTTTTTCTGCTGGATTCCTTCTCATCTCTTTGGTCTTGGGGGGAACCATGTATGGTAAAAGGATTTCATGGTTTCTCCGCTAGTTGTAGGGTTAGTATTTCTTGCTGATATGGGTATAATCCTTCCATGGTTTGTCTTTGATTGTATGTCACCTTCTTCTCTAGAAGCTTGCATGGGGGCTTTTGTAGATGGTCTGATTTGGTTTGTGGATGGCCCTATGCTAGTTTTTGGTTGGTCTTTGTTCCTTTACAGATGGTCCTATTTTATTTGTGGATGGTCCTATGTTGTTTTCGATTGGTCTTGATTCCTCTACGGATGGTCCTATTTCAGTTTGTGAATGGTCCTACTTCATCTTTGCGAGTGGTCCTATTTTATCTATGGATAGTCCTGATTAATTTATGGATGGTCTTCTATGTCTGAGGTTTTCTCCTGTGTGGGAAAACCCTTTTCTTTTGGGTGCAAGGTTTTTTTCCTTTATGAAAAAACCCTTTTCTTTTTTGTGTTTACCTTTGAGGTTTTCCCTACTGCCCCTACGAGGGCTTCTCTTCTCAATTGGTGTGGCTTTCTCTCTTGCTCCTGCATGGGCTTCTCTTTCTCTGTTTTAGCTATTTTTCTCCAATAGCCCATAGAGAGTCTATTTCTTTAGCTATTTTGTGGTTGGGATCTCTTCTCCCAACCTTCTCCTTTTGTAAAAGGTTACGGGATCCTTTCAAAACCCCTTTTACCAGTCAAAAAAATAAATTAAAGTCTCAAATCTTAATTTACACAACAAAAAAATTTCATATTTATTTACTAAATTAAATTCAACTAATTAATTCATAAATAAATCTTTTTCCTTCATTCTATAAATTAAAGTCTCATACCCTTAATTTACAAATGAAATAATTCCATATTTATTTAATTAAATTAAAGCCAACTACTTTAAAAATTCCTTTTTCCTTCATTCTATAAATTAAAGTTCCATACCCTTAATTTACAAATGAACTAATTTCATTTTTATTTAATTAAATTAAAATCAACTACTTCAATTCATAAATAAATTCCTTTTCCTTCGGGAAATAACTCGAAGGAGGGGCTATGCAGGTGACTTCCTATGGAATTCATGTTCCACTTTCCTACATCCCTTCCTTGGCCCTATCCCAAGTCCCTGATCCTTTTCCATTTTCCTAGCACCTCCTTTTCCCATCCTTTTAGGCTAGAAGGTGTTGCATATGATCTCCTTTTGGGGGGGAGATCATTGTTCCATTGTTCTACCCCTTTCCTTGCCCTATGGTGGGAAAACTTGTGTTCCACCTTTGCTCCACTATCCTACCTTTTCCTCTGGTGTCTGGGTTCTGGGTTGGGGTTAGGATTTTTTTCCTAGGACTCTTCTTGGGTTTTCTCAGGTTGTTTTTGGAAGTCTTCTTGACATTTGCTCATTGAGGATCTTCAGTGGTGAATGGATGTGTCTGAGGAATTCTGACTTCTTAAGTAGTTTTGCATAGCATCCTTTTGGTTCGAGGAGGGACCACGTGCTTGATACTGTGACTCTACTCTTTGGATTTGAGGTGGTGGGTCATGTAGGATTTTAGTTTCTTTCATGGATTTGTAGCCTCTGGTATTTTTGTTGTTGAATCCTTGTAGGTTCTCCTCCTTGTTTCCTTAAAGCTACTTTTGGAAAGTCTACGAAATTTTGGCTTCATGAGCATTTTTGCACATCTTTTTGGGTTTTGAGGGTTGCCCATGTGCTTTATACTGTGACTCTACTCTTTGGGTTTGAGGTGGTGGTTCCTATAGGATTTTAGTTCCTTTTGTGGCTGGCAGGGGCCTCTATTTTTCTTGTCACTGATTCCTTGTGGGACTTCCTCTTCTATGGCCCTGAAGTTGTTGAAGGTTGTCTAGGATGCATGGCTATTATTTTCTATTTTATTCTTTAACGCCTGTAGTCATGCATCTTTGATACTCCTTTCTCTTGAATTCTTGTGCCACTTTCTCGTCCTTTGTTTCAAAAGTGTTTTTCTACTGCTGATGCTTCCTTTGCTAGGTAGGTGCTCTCGAAGGCTTATTTTTCTTCTAAAGGACCCTGTGGCCTGGGGTTTTCCTTTGCTGATGAACCACTACAGTTCCATTTTATAGGCTTATGTTCCTTCTATGTTTCTTCTAGGGGTCCCCTATGTGGGATGTTTGTTTTCCTTCAGTTCTCTATTTCCCAAGGGTGGTTTCTGGTTTTCTCACCCTTGGGTTGTTTCAATTTTTAAATTTATGGCTTTGTTTCTTTTCTCACCTTTGGGAAAGGTTCAAATTTTCATTTAGTGTTTGGGGCGGTCTAGCACTTTCTCCCACCCTTTGTGAGCTTCAAAATCTTGTTTGGCACCTTTTGATTCAAATTTGGTTTCTGGCGGGCCTTCCCTTCCTGCCTATTTTTCCTTTGGCACAATGGAAGACGTTTTCCTCTGGCACAAAGGAAAGCGCCTTCCTCTGGTGCAAAGGATGGCACCTTCCTTTTTGGTCCTATTGTGTGCTCCTTATTTGTTCCTTTTGGCTATCCTTGCCTTGATTTAATCTGATGTACTTTGATGCAATATGTTCCATTGTAATCAGGTTTTGGGATCCTTGACAAAAACCCACTTTTAATCTACCAAAAAAAAAAAAATCCTTTTCCTTCATTCTATAAATTTTCATACCCTTAATTTACAAATGAACTAATTCCATATTTATTTAATTAAATTTAAGCCAACTACTTTAGTTCATTAAAATTTTCTTTTTTCTTCATTCTATAAATTAAAGTTTCATACTCTTAATTTACAAATGAACTAATTCCATATTTATTTAATTAAACTAAAACCAACTACTTTAATTCATAAATAAATTCATTTTCCTTCATAGTCCCATACCTTTAATTTACAAATGAACTAATTCCATATCTACTTAATTAAATTAAAGCCAACTACTTTAATTCATAAATAAATTCATTTTCCTTCATTCTATAAATTAAAGTCTCATACCCATAATTTACAAATGAACTAAATCCATATTTATTTAATTAAATTAAATCCAACTACTTTAATTCATAAATAAATCATTTTCCTTCATTCTATAAATTAAAGTCGCATACCCTTAATTTAAAAATGAACTAATTCCATATTTATTTAATTAAATTAAATTCAACTACTTTAATTCATAAATAAATCCCTTTTCCTTCATTTTATAAATTAAAGTCTCATACCCTTAATTTACAAATGAACTAATTCCATATTTATTTAATTAAATTAAAGCCAACTACTTTAATTCATAAATAAATCATTTTCCTTCATTCTATAAATTAAAGTTCCATACCCTTAATTTACAAATGAACTAATTCCATATTTATTTAATTAAATTAAAGCCAACTACTTTAATTCATAAATAAATTTATTTCCTTCATTCTATAAATTAAAGTCATATACCCTTAATTTACAAATGAACTAATTCCATATTTATTTAATTAAATTAAAGCCAACTACTTTAATTCATAAATAAATTCATTTTTCTTAATTCTATAAATTAAAGTCTCATACCCTTAATTTACAAATGAACTAATTCCATATTTATTTAATTAAATTAAAGCCAACTACTTTAATCCATAAATAAATCATTTTCCTTCATTAACTCAAATAACCATAATTTGTTTAATAGACAGCCCAAGGGTCCTTTACCTACTTAAATCAAATATCATAATATTTATTTAATAGGTATTTCCCAAAGGTCTTATAACCCTAAAATTTTCTCAAGAGGGAGGCGGTCAATGGTTACTCTAAAGTCAAGGGGATAGCCTTCAAACAGGTGGCAGTGAACTTACGGCCAGCATAGGATAATAACACTTAGCACGTGAGGTTAAATGGTGGCCCACAACATCAACAAGGTCCATCCAACAATTAGAGAGACAACCAACCCCATCTACCCAATGGCAGACTTCCACATAGGACATAGGTGCTACACAATGATGACTCCTATACAAACACAAAAGTTGCTTGATTACGACTCTCATACAACACAGGTGTTGCCCAACTATAACTCCCATACAAAATAGGCGTAGCATAGCTAGTGTTCCCCCCTTCAAGCATCATTACTAGTTGGTGAGATTTGAGAGGAATATCACCAACTAACAAGAGTGACAACCAAGGAAGGAACCCCCCTAATATGCTATGACAAAGTAACTGGATGCAACACCTAATAATGGCTTCCCTAATGACCCAGCAAGCAACCAAGGATGGGTTTAACTTATTCAAGGAGGATTATATTCTGAAATGGTGCTATTCTTGGTTTGGTGAACTCCTAATAGTAGATGAATATTACAGAGGCTCCAACATAACACGATAGGAGAATCATGAGCGACCACACCCACATAGCCATATCTTGATGTAGGGAAATAGTGACTTGAGGTAATAATATTTCAATGGATACTTTGATTCTAAAGGTGACCCAACACAATAGTGTTAACATCTGACATAACCAACATCAATATACCAAGCTCAAAATATAAGAAAACCAACTCTTTTATTTTTATTTTTTTATTTAAGGAAAACAAGGATGATAGTTTTAATTGACCAACCTTAACCTTCCTCCAATGTTGGCTCTCTGAATGCTGAACTACCTGGTTTGATTCCTATACTCTTTTCCTTCTTCTCTATCATCTACCATTGTCTTCTTCATCTTTCCCATGATAAGGTATCCCCACACCCAAGACTACCCTCTTCTATCATCTCTTCCATTGTCCAGCATTGTATCTCATCAATGTTATGTCCCTTCCAAGTGGCTGGTAGAAAGGTTTTTGTTTAAACAAAACATTATTTCCTTCTTCCCAATGTCTTGTCATTAATGACCTTATCCTCTCAACATCAATCGAAAGCCTCACTTGCAACATATTTTGATCTCTTGGAGGGGTGGTCTTCTCATAATCAAATCTTGCAAGATTCTTTTTTTTAATTGAAATAAATTATATTATCTCTTCTTTTATTCAAAAGCTTTGCTTAACCAATAAACGAATTTCCATTGCTATAAAAGCTTTACTTACTCTCTTTTCTTTTTAAATGAATCTCAACTATCATTTAAATGAGGACTTTATTAACCTCTTAACTGGATTTCAATAATTATTTCAATCAAGATTTTATTAACTAATTTAGTTGATAGTTTCAATAATTAATTTTTCATTTATCATTTAAATAATAATCTTATTATTTATAAAATGAAACTCTACTACCATTTTGAAATAAAACTTCTTTTTTTACAAAATGAAAACCCTTTATCATTTTAAAATAAAACTTTTATAAAATGAAACTCTTTTATCATTTCGAAATAAAGCCTCAATTGTTCATACTTAAGAGAGTAGGAGATTCTTTTGCAAAACAAGGAGTTCCCAAAGGTAACCTAAATGATGCATGCTTTTATTTCCCAACCCATCAATGCAGATAGTGATGAAGTAAAAGACAATCAAACATATGCAAATAGATAAAAGAGAGAATATTTCCATCAACCTAGTCACCTGTCTTAGCCTCAATAATTTATGATAGCTACTAGGCCATCAATCTGGGGCTCGAGGTCACTAGCTTTTGATGATTATCCCTAACCGAATGCATATCTATATGAAGGTATCCATCAATGTTACCCCCGAGTTGCCTTAATCATCATTTTCCCAACCTCAAGTACCCTCGTTTCTAGTGGATGATTCTACTTCCTCCACCTTTGAGTGTACTTGATCCTGCACACTTGGCAACATATTAGCAGTATCATGCTTTTCTAAATCAACTAAACATCACATAGTTGGTTCAATTGCTCAAACTAGGTATTAAAGTATCATAGATTAATACATTGTTTCTTTGTGTCAAAAATTCCATCAAGGAGGGTCACAACAACAACCACCTATTCAAGGAGAAACCCCCCTTCTGTGTTGGTTCTTAAAGAACAGTCTACCCGTATTTATTTACTTCATTGTTGGCTTTGAGAACTCTAGAATTTTGTCCCCTTTATTTTTTTTAGTTTATATTCATCTGGAGGGACCTCAAAATAACTCTTTCTTTCCTTTTGATATGGTCGTTTTCACTTGCAAATATTTTCCATGGTGACTTTGTTTAAAATCTTGTACCCTTATGTTCTATGTTCATTTGCATCATCAATTTTTCACGATTTTACCTATGTCATGTAAATCAGGTTTTTGTAACCCATTTTTTTGAGCTCCCTAAGTTATGCCAAATTGCAACTATACAAACTACACAATGCATTTATTCATAAATCATTCACTCAAAACATCAGAAGGAAGCCCCATAATTTCTCCACTTCCTTCATTTAATATTTCCTTATTTTCCATACTAGCATGCTTCTTTCATTAATCACACTAAGTGTATTCAATACCTAAGAATGAAATTCATTTATCATTCATATAAAATGAGGGTCATTTTATCCTTTAAAAAAAAAGATGTCATTTATCATTTATCAATGCATAGAATGATTCAATAATCAAGAGTCCATACTTTTAACTAATTGAAACATCCATGAAAACCATTTCCTTTAATAAGATAAAAGCCCATACACTTAATCCAATTAAAGTACTTATTAAACCATTTCCTTTAATAAATTAAAATCTTGTACTTTTAACCAATTAAAGTACTTATACTAAACCATTTTCTTTAATATGTTAAAAGCCCATACTTTTAACCAACTAAAGTACTTATAATTCATCCTTTTAATTCAAGCATAAAGTCCTCCTTTTAATTTCAAATAAAACCCATTAAAACCTTTCTTTATCCCTTCCTTTAATCAATGAAGAACCATTCTTTTGGTAATAAAAAATACTCATATTCATTCTTTTATCAAAGGTATTTATTTAAATTCCATTTAAAAAGTAAACTTATCTTTATTTAAAAAATATTCATTTAATAAGCAAGCTCAATAAAAAAAATGAGGGTTGGTTTAATAATTAATAAAACCTTAACACAATCAACCAAGCATCAAAAACAGAGGTTAATACGGGTTAACTAACAACTCAATTTACTAACAATGGCAACTCAGATCAACAGCAGCAACTACCTAGGTCAACTGAATTAACTACGCCAACAACCAATGCACAAACCCCTCATAAAAAATGGCTTCTATGACCACCACTTGGTAGTCATCCAATAGGGGGTAGCTCCCCCTATTTTTGGTGCTAAAGTACCCCCACACAAAGTGTGTGGGATAAAAACTAACCAAGCCTTAAAATAATCTCGCATGCCTAATTTCAAAAACTGCCAAAATATGTAAAACTGCCCAACAGCAAAATAGCCACCACATGGTAGTTAGGGGAAGGTTTCCAACAACAAATAATAGATTTCAACAAGGTGGGTGATGGGTTAAATATTTCCATGTGTCCAACTAAATTTGGGCACCTCCACCCACTTGATGGTTTCCCTGACCATCGAGCGGTGGTCACAAGGTAAGAGGAGGGCTTCGTCTTTTAAACAAGCTCGGTCCATCCACATATTCTATGTGGGATATGCCATGGTAAGTCCAAACGGTCTTTCCCTAGCCCACACCCTCTTGAGCACAAAAATACCACTTGAAAGTGTCATGGCTCAATGGTGGCACCATCCCCAAAAAGATAAAATTAAAAGATCCTCTAAGTTGAACCTTAGGAAGCTCAACAAAATGAGCAAAGAAAACCTGATTTATGTGATGTACATACAGTCACAAAAAATCAATGATGAAAATGAATAAAGAACACAATAGGGTTTTAATATTCTCAACAAAGCCACCATGGCAAAGGTTTATAGGTGACAGTGACCATCTCACAGGGAAAGAAAGAGTTATTTTGAGGTTCCTCCAACTGATTGTTAACTAAAACAAATAAGGGGAAAGAAATTCTAAAGTTCTTGAATTCAACCACAAAGTAAATAAATATGGGTAGACCATTCTTTAAGAACAAACACGGAAGGGGGTTTCTCCCTGAATAGGAGGTTATGCCTCTTCTAAAAGTTATAAAAGACAAAGGTTTCAAACAAGTTGAAATAGGAGTGAACATTGCTAAATGTATTTAAGCCACAGTTGATCCAAAGAAACCATTTTGACTTGGTGTGAAGGTGCACAAAAGTGGGGGTTTTTATTTGGTTTAAAGTAAAATGATACATGTCAATTCTCAGGTTGAATATCAAAGGGAGAATCTTCGAAATATGAGTACAGCAACCATCTCCTTGCTTAGAAAAAGAGGCTTAGCAAGACCTTAGAAGAAAGTTTATAGACAGAAATACCAACACTTTTTTTTTCATAGGTCAAGCAAAAAAAGGGCTCTAAATGAAACATTCATAAAAATTCTTATGCAATATAAATTTAGTTTCTAATATCGGTCGATTAAACCAGAGCACGATCATTTCCAACCAGGTAGCAACTAAACCAGAGCATGAAATATTATTTTATGTTCTTTTCAATGCATAAAATAGTTTTATTGGGAAATATAGCTAATAACAAGGAAGATATCCAACCTAATATCCTAATCCTCTTCTCTTAATGCCTTCAAGTGTCTTATTTGTGGCCTCCTTCAATCTAAGACTGCTCTTCAAAACCTCCTCTCCCTTCATCCTGATTTTCTCCCCTCAAGTCCTTGCACTCATCGTTCTAAAAAGGAATCTCATTTTCTTCTTCTCACGACCCTCTTAACATTGGAACCCATCTACCTAAACCCCAAAGTCCAATTTGGACATTAATGCCATCTACCAAAAGTTACACAAGGCTACAAGAGGGAAAAATATGTTTGAATTTAAAATAGTTTTTCTCCTTTTCAAAATATCTTACCTTAATTAAATATATTTATTTCCTTATTTAATTTATAAAGTTTATTTATTCCTTTATCTATTTCAAAAGGTAAAATAGAGAGTTAAATAGAAATTTAAAGAATTTATATTTATAATATTGAATCCAATTTAATTCAAATCATAAATTTCATTAATCATTTCTTGTTTTGATTAATTTAAATAAAATACCTATACTAATATTAAACATTAGTATGGTATTTAAGTGGGCAATGGATTAATAGAACCTCTATATCTATTAATCCATTTTGGAGGGGATTCTTTACCAAATCCACTTACACAACAATGCATACTTAAACAAAAGTGAGTCAATCAAAATGCATCAAACAAGGGTGGGTGAAGTCATTGCAATCCAATCATCGATCCTAGTCAAGGACTTACAATAACTTCTAGGTTACCAGCTTTAGGCTAAGGATGGTTGGGTTATCAATGGTTAACCTAAAAGCAATAATGCATGCATCTATATGGGGTATTCATTCATGTTACTCTAAGATTCCATATTCACCATTTCCCTTTTCAAGTACTCCATTCTTGGTGGTCGATTCTACCTCTCCCACCCACGAGTGTACCTGGTCTTGCAATCAACAATACATCAATAGTACCATATTCCTCAAAATTAAATCGATATAAACATTGCATAACCATCCAAATGCATCAAAACAAGATATCAAGTTATCATTCAACAATACATAGTCTATGATGCAAAAAGTCCTGCCAAGGTGGGTCATGATACATTAACACTCAATTTATGGATACTTTAATAAACTATAAATTTATCTTATTGGATCATGAACAATAATTCTTATCCCATACCAATATATATATTTTATATAATACCATTATATTGTTTATTGAAACATGTGATATTGGGTCATGATGTATTATGGATGAGGACATTTTCAACCCAATGTAACCAATCAAAAATAATAAAAAAGTTCTCATGTGTTTATGAGATATGTCACAAAGTTATTTATTTCCTATATGGAGCAATAACATGATTTAAAACCTTTTCTTCCAAGGAATACTCTATTAGGTCAATGGTGTTTTACCATTATAAACTTGATCATAATACTCATAATTGAGCAACCACAGCAACCACTAGCATATACTCATGGTTATGCCAACATATATAATATATGTCACAATGATTATCAACAAAAGCAATAAATAAAATTTTAATTTTACTTGATGATTGCTATAGTCACCTAAAGTGTATAATAAATTATGCTTAATGTGATGTAATCTATTCAGAAGAAAGGGTGCTTTATCAAGGGGTCTTGTTGCTGGAAAAGTTGAGCTCAAAAAAATGGTTATCGAAGGTGATGCTTTGACAATTATTAACATAGCTAAAGGCAACAACCCCCCTCATTGGACCATTACAAACATGATAGAAGAAATTAACCATCATATCAAGAATTTGGAAGGTGTCCAGTTCATGCACACTTTTAAAGAGGGGAATGGGGAAGCTGACCTATTGGTCAACAAGGGGATCTCACAGGATTCTCTTCAAGTTTGGATGAAATATTATTCCAACATTTTAACTATCTCAAATGAAACCAATAATAGATGATGAGATGGACTTTTCTTGGGGTTTGTGGCTTAGATTCCCCATTCATGGTCGTCCCTAGTAGTGATCTAGTCATCCTTAAAGACCTTATAAAGTCTCTCTACATAATGAATAATATTATTGCAATGCTTATGGAAGAAGATACCAATTATTTGGATGACCTCCTAAAAAAGTGATGAACCTCACCCACAATAAAGTCTCTTTACTGTGTTGGAGGCCATTCCTTTTTGTTCTAGTTTTGATTTTATTCCTTTTTACTCCTTGCTCTGCAAGGCCTACTTCCTTTATTTATTCCCTTGGTGGCCTTTTCAATTTTTTACCTAGTGTAGGCAAGTGTTGAGTGTGCAAATGACACATTGTCAAAGGTAATCCAATATACTTGGAACAAAGATATGTCCCTCTTCAAAGGAAATTTATTTCTCCCAAGGTTTAGGTATGCCAGGTCTTGGCCAGTGCAAGATAGACTTAGAGGTGGTTGTTTTATTGTTCCTTCAAGGGGCCTTTGCTAATTATGACTCTAAAGATAAGTTTTATGGGCACAATGCTTTAAAATTAAAATACTTAACTATCAAAAAATAATTCCACTATATTGATATTATTATGCATGCAAACTTAGTAGAATGTAAATGGTTGCAAACTAGAAATTATCATTCATTGCATTCAAATTTATTAGCTTACAAACTTTAAAATATATATATTTGAAATTGACACAACAAATATCAACTTTAAAGCTTTATTTAATCTACTAATCTAAACAATTTCTAAAGAAATATCAAAGGTTTTTAAGGGTGAGAGAAAATAAAATAAAACAAGCTAATACTACCCTAAACTCTAGCTCCAGTTTGGTAAAGCAATAATTTTTATTTATAACTAGCCTCAACATGACTAGTATTCACATAGCCTAAAGTCCAAGATGGTGCAATATTCAAAGGAGAAAATACTATGAAATATACTACATGCAACTACCATCAAATAGATTGAATATAGAAATTTCATAAGTCTTGTATTAAAAGATAGTCTTTAAACATATTTGTTCTATATTTTTTTCACTTCAATGGATTATACAGTGGAGCTCAAAACAATAGTAGCTTGGTTCAGATAATATATCCAACTACCATCAAAAAATTAAAAGGAAAATAAAGTTAAAAGTTATGCCATTGGATGTATTCCAACCTCTATTGTGCAATTTTTGAATGCTTAAGCCTCTTCCTGGTGAGTGCAATAATCAGTGGCAATCAAGGTTATGCATAGTGGTGAATCTTCATTAATTCTTGAATATTAGTTTTTCAAAAATAGAAATTGGTGAATTTGGAGATCCTGGACATCGACCCATTCACCCAATTGGGTCAAACAAATTTTTAGGGGTCGACTCACTGCACAATGATAATAATATTACCATTTTTTAAATCGTTAGCACTCCCACCTAAATCGAGGACTATTTTCACCTTGAAATTATAAATTTTTAAATTATCTTGCCAAATTTGCCTCTTACACCAATAGTATATATATTTAATGCAAAAACAATACTTATTCATGTAAAACATTCAAACTATTGAAAATGACTAGCAACAATGAAAATTAAAACCTTCCAACAGAAAATACGACTTGAAACATTCGATTTGTTGTAGAATTCTGCTGAATTTCATCGATCGTATTTGCACCAGGACCATATCCGAAACCTTTTTCCACGAAGACCTCATCCAAAACCATTTTTCACCCAGATATAAGCTAGACTAAATTTTCCACTCAAACTAGAGATAGACTTTACTTTGCACCTATACAGGGGCAAACCCTACTTTGCATTCAGATTAGATCTTAACCTAGTTTTCCACCTAGATGGCTATTGAACCCTACTTTGCACCTAGACTAGATCTTAACCTTGTTTTCCACCCGAATGGCTGCTAGATCCAACTTTCACTCGAATCAGATTCATACCTAGTTTTCCACCTGAACAGTTGTTGAACCCTACGTGCACCTAGATAGGGTCGAACCTTGCTTTACACTTGAAAAGAATCCAAAACTAGTTTTGCACCGAGACCCGATTCTGACAATGCATCAATCATGAAAAATAAAAGTACAAAATTTTGCCTCCCTTTATTCTTTTTAAAGAATATGAGTTCAAAGAGTTGTAGTGGTAACATCTATTTTTTATTATAAAATTATAGATTTTATTTTGTTGTTTTTCTCTTTTCTCCTATTTTTCTCTATTCCACATATGAGTGTTTTGATGTATTTTTTAGCTAGATGTCCTCTTAAGACATTGTTATTTTGTGTTTATCTTAAGACACTATGATTCTTTATTTCTCTTATTTTTTTAGAGAATATGAGTTCAAGGAGTTGTAGTAATAAGATATGTTTTTGTCATAAAATTGTAGGTTTTTATTTTGCTATTTTTCTATCATTTATTGCAAATAGGTCAATGCTTTGTTTCCCATGTTTTGCCCTATTTTTCTTTGTTCCACATGTGAGTGTTTTGATGCATTTTTTAGCTAGTTGTCCTTCTCTTAAGATATTGTGATTCTTTGTTTCTCTTGATTTTTAGAGAATATGAGTTGGAGTTGTAGTAGTAAGATCTATTTTTTTATCATAAAATTGCAAGTACGTAAATGCTCTATTTTTCTTGTTTTCCTCACATGAATATTTTGATAGATTTTTTAGCTAGCTGATCTTCTCTTAAGAGACTCTGATTCTCTATTTTTCTTAAGACACTGTGAATCTTTGTTTCTCTTAAGACATCATGATTCTCAATTTCTCTTATTTCTTGAGAATATGAGTTCAAGGAGTAGTAGTAGTAAGATATGTTTTTCTGTCATAATATTGCAAATAGGTAAATGCTCTATTTCCATGTTTTCCCCTATTTTTTTCTGTTTTCCTCTGTTCCACAAGTGAGTGTTTTCAAGGATTTTTCAACTAGGTGACCATCTCTTAATACATTGTCATCCTCTATCTATTCCACTAAGACTATGAGTTTTTATGCCATTTGGTACTATAATCTAGTATTTTTCTATATTTGAATCTGTAATTATATTTTGTATCTATATACATTATTTTTCTTAAATTATAGAAATTCCAATACGTGTCTGCTAATTTTAATTTGTATATTGATTTTGTTTGTCCTTTGAAATAATACAAGTGCAAATAATTATCTACCTTTAAAAAATAGAGTAGTGGTGTAACACAGTATTTTCTAAAAAGTTAATAAATATTTATTTGATTCTAATTAGTTTTTAATGCTTATTACAATTAAAATAAAAGCATTTATTCAATATTAAATCATCAATTTGCAATGTATCACAATCATTTAATGTATTCATTTAGCATAAATAATATTCATTCACTATAACATATTAAATAAAACAAACATATAAAGTATTCCTCATAAATAATATTCGTTCACTATAACATATTAAATAAAACAAACATATAAAGTATTCATTTTATGACATTTTATCTACCATCTAGCTTTCACTTATGAGACAATTACAAATTTTTTACATAATATGTTTTGCCTACCATCTATCTTTCAATTATGAGACAACTATAACCTCCTTCCCCAAACCAAGGTCCCAAACCTATGTTACATTTCTAATAAGTTGGTGAAACCTAACCAAGGTCGGTTAATAATAAAAAAATATTTATTATTTTTATAAAACCAAGGCTTTTAGACTCCTTATTTTTTATGAGAGAATAAATATTTTTCTTGCAATTATAATGAAGTTTTCTCAAGGTATAAATAAAATAAAAGAATTATTTATTTTACAACTCTCCTATTTCTTAAAATCTATCATTTGGTAACAGTTAAGTTTAAAATAATCTATTTAAAGGAACTAACTCTTTACTTATGTTATAGATTCAACATAAAATATTCGATCTTGTTTATTTGAACACACTTCTAATATAATTGAACAACTAATCTCTATCTCTAATCCTTCCATTACGTTTTAAAGTTGAGATATTTTTAATTAAGTGAAAGAAAAGAAGATTAGTTTTCAACAATAATTTAGACTTCATGTCATCTTATTTCTATTTGTATCTAAGTTTCAATTACTAAACAACCATACAATACACATTGAAATGCTTCGGAGGAATTGAATAAAGTGTATTTATAACCATCAAAGGTGTTTTCATTAGTGCCCCAAAACAGGCACAGTTGAACATAAACATAAAGCAATCAGATAGTTTTATTCAAGTTATAATGGTGTGAATAAAATCATTATTCTTCGGACATACCGATAGTGACCATATTCTAACATTAAGACTCACTTGAAATATCAATCTATTATTTTAATTAATAGTCGACTATTCAATTCAATAACCTTTTAATAAATTCTTAAATCTGGTAATAATAATTTTATAAAGCTACTAGATTTTATAATAATTTTTGGGTAATATCATATATATTTACCTTGAAATAGCTTATTGTAAGACTCATATTCTGAATTCTACTTTCACCCAATGGGAATTTTCTTCTAATAATACTTTGGAAGAACAATGAAGACAAATAAATCGAAATAATATCTTATTTCATCACAAATTAATCTAAGCACTTAACATGATTAAACACCTTAATTTAAAGAATTAATATACCCTCCCCACTAACTTACAAATTTTAAAGCTTTGTATGGAAATTGTTCTTAAACTATATATCTCCACTCCATAAAAACTTTTTAAATGTAAAATTTGTGACATGAACCCCTATATAAAAGTATAAAACTTATGTGTCTTTTTCTCTATTTGCTAATTTTATTTTTAGTAAAATATTGATTGTAAGTCATCCATATCTATATAATATTCTAAATAATCTGTAATTAATTATTTTGAAAAATCACATTAAAACATTTATCTATAAGGTAATTCTGAATCTAATTCATATTATCAAATTACTTCATTAACAGGAACCTTAAGACTTTATATTGTAAAACATAAATTAAAGCAAAGTATAAACCACATGTACTACAGCAATGAAAAATAATTTTCCATCCCTCCAGAAATCACACATATTCGGAAGGGTATTTGTTTATTATGGTGAATGGTTACTAAATCATTATGATAATGCTTAACTATAGTCTAAGCTGACTTCCATCTATACCTTCTTCAAGGAAACATCTATGGTAACAGAATACCTTATATAATAGCATTTAACTAAAGGCTAGGTGACCAAATGGAGATCATCATTAACACACTAACACAAGTATCCAAATATTATTATTAAGGAGTCTCCTTTAAAATGTCTTTCCAGACTTAATAAATATAACAATTTTTAATATGGTTTTCTGCTAAGGCAACTAAATTTAAAATGGAAAGCTACTCCAAAACATAAGTTCTTTTATTCACCCAAGATTTTGAAAATGTTAGCTATTCAAAAGAAGCATATTTATTTTGCATAGTAAGAGGAGGATTTAATTTAGACACGACGTCATTAGACAAGAGATTTAATTTTTTCTAAATAATTTATACTTTTGACGTCTCTAAAATAGAGCGTCCCTATCTTAGCTTTGCACTTCAAAGATACTAAATTAATTTATTAAGTGCACCTTTTAATGTTTTACAGGTCCAACATCAAAGGTATAAATTTTAAAAATGCCCAAATCAAAATAATGCCTAGCTGAGCGATGCTACAAGGAGATAAAAGGACATCAAAATTGTTTCAATTGAATTGTTTTGACATACATATTTCTAGCTAACCTATAAATTTATCTTCCATATTCTACATTGTGATGGAAGGCATAAAAATATTTATTATATAATGTAAACTATATCCAATTGAAAATATACATATACAATAGTCAAATAAACCAAAAATTCTCAATTTACAAGCATTATTCAATTGGTTTGGAAAAGCAGCATAGAGCTTAAGTATAAACAACCATTATATGTTCACTTTAAGTTCAATACAACTCTCAATATCTCTGTTGAGGGGCACTAAAATAGTGTATATCTATAGCAATGATTTGGTTCTAATGCCATCTTGGTCTGGTTAATCATCTGGATACTTCTAGTAAATGCCCAGTCCATTCCTCTCCAGTGGAGTGGGTATAAAATGGGAATGTAGGATCAACACGGCCCAAATGTATGTAGTTATATGCTTTATATTAAGAATGTGGCATTCACACAGATGCACATTCTTTTATTTTTTTTATTTTTTTATTTTTTTAAATGAATAATTTATCCTTAATTCTAAATTCAAGATAGTTTAATTAGAGTAGTGTGGTCTACTCATTCCAACAGAGCACAGTGTTATTCATTACTTGATTAGGTGAATACCAATAAGGAAAATCTCAAAATTATTCTATAAGCTTAAAATTAACTATTGAAATTTTCTTTTGTTTCCACACAGTAATATTTTAAAGCCAAATTGCACCCTTTTTCTCAATTATTATATTCATATATCAATTGTAGAATGCAGTCAACAAGTAGAAAAATAATACCATTCATTAGTACAAGTTTACTATGAAGTCTAGCTAATAAATTTTATTGACACCTATACATAATTGGAAGCTGTTGGGCTAGCAATTTCCTAGGGAAATCAATCCAAACAACAATCAAAGAAAATATAACATTCTAACATCATTATAATATGAAAACAGCACAAAAATATACAAACTATGAGCATAAATAACTTCAACCTGGTATGGTTGTTTGTAGAATTGAATCGTTCTTCAAACTAACTTTCACCCAAAGCATGTGGAGTATACAAGAACACCAAACTAAAATAATCAGAGTAACCGAAACAAGCTAAGACAAACTGAGAAAGATGATCCCCTACGATTTTTTCACCCATTCATAAATAGAAATCAAGCATGGTAAACGGTCAACACATGGGTAAAACATGTATACAACAACTAGCAAACAACTGTCGAGTGGCATCTCATTTTTGGGAGGAATGTTTAAAGGTTAACATTTGAAAGAAAGCTTATAGGAAGAGTACTAGTTCATAAGAAGAGTGCTATATTCGTTTACTAGTAGAATATTTATATGTGCATATTCATATGTATTTAATATATATTTTTTATTATTTTTTAATTTAATATAATTTTATATTATTTTATTATAATATTTATATACATTTTTATATTTTCTATTTAAAAATCAAATATGAGATAAATCAAATATGATGCATAATTCTTGGAACAAAGGATGTACATAATACAAGCAATAATTAGGATGCAAACAACAATCATAATGCTCGTATATGAAATGCAATTTGTGAGCTTCCATGTACTCATGGATCGTGGTTTTGTCATCATATCCCTCCTTACCTCTTGTGACCCAAACCCACTCTACCGCCTGAAGGAGGGTACTCGGTTATCTCAATCTAACTCTCATGGTAATTACATGTTCTTGTAAACACCAAATCATCAACAGTACCATATTCTAGGAGCTTAAATGTAAATTAAAATAGTAGTAGATCTAGTGGGTTGTTACAAGTGGCAAGCATTGAAAATATAATTATAAAGTCTAACTAGAAATTTGTATGTATTTTCTACCCATCCCTTTGTTTATTCTAGTTACAATAATATTTTGAGACCTTATAGTAGTAAGATCTATTCAATATTTTATTAATTTTCTAAACAATTTCCTTTACAAGTAAAATGGCACCTACTAGTGATGGAAAGAAGGAGGCAAATCGTTTGCTAAAAATAGTATTCTCAAATATTTTAGCCATATATCAAAATCTAACGAGCCATCAATATCTGTAAAAATTAAAGGTACAAATTATTTTTACCTTATAAACAGTTAGTTTGTATTCTATTATTTTTTCATCAAAAATTTAATTTTTAGTATATGGCTTTGGCTATATTGAATTTTGATATGAATATTTTTTTTGTATATAAAAATATGATCTCTTACATACAATAGTGATAAAGAATAGCATTGTATGTAGAATACACTGTTGACCCTGATATACCTCCACTTGAAGATATTCCTTACGAAGAGATACTTTCACATGAAAATTCTCTTAACAATGACATCCAAAAAACACTTGAAGATATTTCTCAAAATGACATGCCACTTGAAAAAGAAAGTAATAAATCAAATACAATACAAACTTCGGGAGAATCTTCAAGCCAAAAAACTAAATGTAAAAAGTTAACTAGATGGACTATTGACAAGTCATTTAAGGTTGAATGGTCATCAACTTATCCCTTTATAGAGTCAGTCCAACCAAAGAACAAAAATGGCATTCCAACAAAATGTAAATGCATAATTTGTAGTTAGAAACTTGGTAAGGATCATAAGATGCAACTGAAGTTAGATACAATATTTAAAATTATGGAAAAGTTTATTCAACAGTTAAATAAAGTGATGAAATCGTTAAGAAAATATTTAGGTGGAAGTATGCATCAGATGCATGCATATTAGATATGCAAAATTATAAGAAAAATTATTGAAGCTACAACAATCTCTTGTTGAGAAATGTGGAACAATTCAAGCCCAATTTCATAAAATTCATAAGACCACCTTAGCTTCAAAAAGTTTACAGTTTGTTGTTGTATATAGTATTCTTAAAAATGGTAGACCGATGTTCGATTTTATTGATTATAAGCACCTATTTCAGCTAGTTTATGTGCAAAATCTTCCTTGTTCCCATTTGTTAGATCGAATTGGTTGATAAATTGTAAAATATCTATCATTGGTTGAGTAGAAGGACCTGAGGGAAAAAGTAAAACTCACCAAATTTATTTCACTTTCATTTGATGAGGTTATGGTTGTTGACAACACATCTTGGATTTGTATGCATATGTACATATTCCAAAATCATGTAAGAATCCTATTTTGCTAGCATTATATAATATGGTGGGAAATTGTAATGTGAAAAACCTCTATAATATTATTGTAACTAGTTTAAAATATATTACAAAAATGAATGATATAGAAATAACCTCAAATTTAATATGTGTTGGGGTTGGTGGTGTTGCAATAATGCAAGGACAAAGGAGTGGTCTTTGTGTTCGACTTCAAACATCAATTACCTCATATTTGATACCCATTCATTGCATGGCTCATAGAATAAATCTTGCATACAAAATTATGAGCACTTTCGATAATTTTGTGAGAGTGGAGGAACTCATCCATGATATACATTCTTATTTTTTGCGCATGCAGTCCAAAAATATTTTCAAAGTTTCAACAGTTTACACTAGGACTTACTAAAAAAAAAAAAAATTAAGAGATGTGGATACAAGGTGGGTGTCAATGTACCAACTTGCATATATATTTTCTACAAAATATCTATCCTTAACACAGTTTATGTATGAAAATTATAGGGTAGTTGATAAGGCAAAAGATTTGCTATACCATTTGACTGAATTGGAAACACTTATAATATTATGTGGTACTCTTCCAATGTTGCAAGAAATGAATAGACTAATTAAACATGCACAAGAAAGATCCATATATTTTGTTTATTTCACCAGGTTAAGAAAATAAATATGCATGCATATGGACAAGATATACATGCTCGGAGGAAATTTTAATGTTGGAAAATATTAACTAACATGAATGATCCAAAAAGCTTTTTGAAATTCAACATCAATGATATTTGTATTAATGTTCATGGAAAGATTATATCTTTTTATTATTTTGAAATGCGAATAAATATAGTTACAGACAATGTTGAACAAATTCCCATAACATGCAATGGATTTGAAGTAATTTTACAAAATACTAAGATTAAATTGCTAAAAATAGTAGAATCATTGACAAGAGAAATAAGAGATTGATTTCAAAAATATGAGTTGCTGGAGGCCATGGGTGTGGTTAACCCCATATTTTGGGGTCTTTCTAGTGACTATAAATCTACAAATGAGTTGTTTGTTAAATATATGAGCACACTTTCTAAATATTTCAATAAAAGTGTGGAATTCAATGGTGTTGAAATCAAATATATTCTGAACAAATAACTTTTAATACAACAATCATCATAATTTAGAATGATAATGGTTGATCAAGCGTCACTTTTGAGTAACTTCCATGAGCTTGGTTCCATTACATGTTTATGGAAAAAATTGTATCCAGCTAGTATCTTAAAAGATACAATAAATTTTTGTTTATATGAATTATGTCAAACAATGATTTTGGGATCTATGGAAGATGAGAGGGTTTTTAGTGCACTATCTTTTGTTAAATCTAAGTTTCATAACAAGTTGAATAAAAATTTGGAAAATTGTTTAATAATTTGTGTCATCATATGAACTAGACAAATTTCCTTATGATAGAGCATTGGTATACTGGAAATCCCTAGCAGACATAAGGGGTATCACTAATACACACGATAATGAGGATAATGATGCTTGTAGTGATCAAATAGTGGAGACATAGATATTCGCTATGCTTAAAAGTGATTCTAGACAAGCTGAGAAGTGTTTATTTCAACCACTTGAATTGTAATTTTTCCACAATTTCACAACATTGATCAATTTAAATCTATTAGTTATCATTTTCATCGATAAATTTGACTTTATTTGCTATCACAACATTGTGTCAGCTACCTGAGTTGTATTTTTATGATTTATATCACAACATTATTTTTCAAATTATATATTTTATATCATAGCCTTCATAGTGTCCTAATTGTGTTCTTTCATAAAACCTTATATTTTATATTATAACATTGTTAATGTATTGATATTAATGTATTGGCACAACTGAGTTATATCATAGTAATATTTCATTTATTATTTGAAATTACAATAGTAAATATAATTGAATCATTCTAAATTTAAAAGTAGCATAAGAATATAATTGGAAACAACCATTGAGTGACAGAAGACACAAATTAATAAAAGTATTTTTCAATATATGCATTGAAAATATACATTGTACAAAAATTTTGAGAGTAATACAACAAAATTTGGTGTCAACTATTAAACATTTTACAATATCTTAATTTTGAGATGCGGGCTCAGGGATAGATTTGGCCGCTCCTTGTGTATTTGGATCACCTTGAGTTTGAGATGCTCCTAAATTTTTAGGTTCTTTTCCCTTATATCCTATGTCAACAGCCGACACTCACACTGGTAATGCTCTAGTTCTGATGAGGCCTTCCTCTGCCTTATGTATGTCCCCCAACAAAGCTCTTTCTTATTAGGTTGGATCCTCTTGCACTGTAGAAAGGTTTTCTTGACTCTTTTTCTTAAACAAGATATGTAGATCCATATTGTGCTCATTTATAATATTTCTTAAATAATTATTATCTATGATTTTGGCTTGTAAGGTTTCCTTCATTGTTATTGCATTTTGGAGTGTTTTCTTTGCTATGAGGATATTAACATCCATGGTTATAACTTGTTTCTGTAAATTATTAAAATTTCATTATAAAAAAATAAAAGAAAACATTAGTTAGTTGAGAGTTATATGACAAAAGATAACCATAAAATTTATTGCAACTAAAGTCTCACCTTAGTTGCATCCCTTGAAGCCTCAGCAACTGCCACTTTCTTTTTATCAGAAGCCCATTGGTTATAATATGCTTGGGCTTCAGCTTTTAGGTTCTCCAATATGTTCAACATAATGTTTAAAATATTATCATTATATAAAATCAAAGCGTTCACTGAGCCTAATTGAGCTTGATGTAAAAGACCACCAAGATTTTTTGGTTCATTTTGGACTAGAGAAAAAAATATTTCCTTTTATCACAATTTTTTATATCGAGCATTTATCTCCTTGATAAGGACATTTTCTCAAAATTCTCAATACCTCATTTCCTTTACATTGTGAAGCAAATTGTCTTTGATTAATGCTTCACAATTATCAACCATTAAAAAAAATTTCAAGAAAATGAACTTTTTCATCCTCAATTCGAGGACCAAGGTTGCTGGTGTCAAAAGGTGACGATGAGGTTTGTTGAGATTTAGTAAATTATTGTGTTTGTTGTGCTTAAAGCACATATGTTGCATTTAAACCCTTCAATATTTCCTTATAAAAGATAAGCATCCTCTAATGGAGGATTATCTAATTCTGAGGTCAAAATTTCTTACAATGAACAACCTATTGAAAATGAAATATTTGAAAATGTAGACAATGTCTATCCTGGTGCCCCCCGCGATCTCACTCCAACAAGTTGTTTTCCACCCCTACATTGACCTCTCATTAATTTTTATCATGGTGGAGGTGGTGGTGGTGGCAGTGGAATTATTTGTTACCTTCTTTGATTAAATAGCAAGGAGGCACCTAAATACATTATGATAAGATCTTGTTAAAGAAAATAAAAGTGGATAAAATTAATACATATCATTTAAAAAATACTTACCCAACGATGAGATCAATTACTGCCCTCCAGCCTGTGAACGCATCTCGATGTGGGTGTAGGGGTGGGGTATAATGCTAAAAACATATGATAAAGAAAAAATATATATTATAATTTCAACTAAGTAGTAATGGTAATGAATCAAGAAGCTTGAAATAGCTTAGCTATCATTGGTTTGGCCTCACTAGATTAACATTGCATAATATGTGCAGGTAGATGTGGATGAGAAATTGAAGGAGAAGGAGCTAGCCTCGAATATTTAGGAGGCCTTAGCAATGGTGATGCTTCAGACCCTATGTCTTCTAAACCACTAGTGGCCCCTGGAATGTGACCCCTTATAGCAGCATCTTGTTTTGTTCTTGTGTTGGCTTTCTTACTCTGCATTTAGGTGTAAATAAAAAGTAAAAATCTGAAAACGTGCCAAAATATAAAAAACTATTTAATGGTGAAAAATGAAATAATTACATTCACCTCTTGGGGTGTCATGGCAATGCGTTGTAGGGTTGGGTGCAGTACAATTGGTACACCAATATCTTGCAAACTATGAAAACATTCATAATATAGTTGTAAAATATAATTTATTATGGCCACCATAGTCCATAATTTTTTTTGAACACTATGGAGCTCTGTTATGATATGATCCAAAATATATGTACACTAGTCAAATTCTAGTGGTGAATATAGCAAACCATATAGGCCAATGCCCAGAATGAAATATTTGTTCTTCCATGCAAAAATAGTCTTGCTTGGAAGAACTCAAGAATTACCTTTACATCTGGATTTGTAACAGAGGCATTCGTTAATCCTCTTTTTAATAAAAAAATTAGATGACAAATCACAAATTTTAAATTGTGAACTTTAATAGAATCAAGTGACGAGAATTATACCTGACAACAATTCTGAAGAGATATTTTAGTTGGTCTCCAGGTAATATTTATCATCAGTAGAAAGCATGAAATTCGATGAAATGGGAGTGAAACCCTTGTGGGGAAGACCTATCAATCTCTAGATGTCAGTGGGTTTGATGGTAAAATAAATTTTTCTATTCTATATTGTAATATTGATGATCATAATATCATTATCGTAATCATCAATGATATTGTGTACAATATATTTATCTATCCTAAAATGGGGTATTGAAATAAAACCTTATAAACTTGCGTTAGTGACCCTTGAAAGGTCATAACCATGGGTGGTTTAACAGGTCTAAAATTCTAGGGCAATTTTGGTTTTTGAATACAATTATTTGAGAGGTTTTAGAAGTGGTGGTCATTGCTAGAAGTTGTGGTAGCAAGGGAAACTTTGCTTTAGAAAGGTGCAATGTAATGGTCTCTTATAGAGGGAAGGGTCCACTTTGATCTCGTATAGAAGAAAAAAACCTGAAAAACAACTGTCGATGTCTTTTTATAGATAAAATTGACTGGAGTGGACATGTGGTAGCATGTTATTCAACATGCATAGGTGGTGAACGATTATGTGACATGTGGTAGCATAAACCTTGGTGCACTCAGCCAACACAATTTTGCACCCGATGAGCATCCAAATTATTTTTTCACCCAACCAGAATCCACACACTCTTTTGCACCCAAATAGCAATTGGTTCCTTTTTTACAACTAGTTTACCCTTGAACCCTATTTTGCAATCAATCTAACCATGAACTCTATTTTGTAATTAATTTATGATCGAACCTTGTTTTGCACTTGGCTTGAATCTTGTCCCTATTTTGCACTCGGTTCACATTTGGACCTTGTTTTGCAATCGGTTTATGATGAGACTATATTTTACAACCAATTTATGGTCAAGTCCTCTTTTGTAATTGGTCCATGATCGAGCCCTATTTTGTACGTGATCCGCATTTGGGCCTTGTTTTGCAACCAAACTACAATTGGACCCTGTTTTGCAACCAAACTACATCTGGACTCTGTTTTGCAATCGAACCATGATTAGATCCTATTTTATAGTTGATTTAAAGTCAAATATTGTTTTGCAAGGGTCATGTTTATTACAATAATTAAATTTATTGTGACGATCATCAAAACTATCAAATTAGTCACTAGTTTATAATTTTTGGTGAAAAATAAAGGTAATTCACTATCTCCTACATGAATTTGGCCAGGATTCTCTTAGATTTTGAAAATGATTCATCTTTTTTATAATTAGATTTTGGGTCCAACCCCTTATGCATAACCCTGGTGGCAGTCAAGATGAACTTGTGGTTGGTTGATGAATTAGGATTGATGATGCCAACAAATTCTAGTACCCATTGTGCAAATGGACAAGATTCAATCACTAGATGTAATGGAATGGAATAATTCCTTTCTCTATGAGTTGCTATCTAGCAAACATGACATGATCGAACATATGCATGTGCATCTTTAAACACATGAGGCTAGTAGTAACCAGCTCCTAATATTTGGTGTGTTGTGGTATTTCCTAAGCCATGTCCTATTTCATATTTGCCATAAAAATCTTTGAGGACCTCAGTAGCCTCTTATTTGTTCAAACATCTTAGGTTTATTCATTCATGATTTTTTTAGTATATAATGCTTGATTTTATCATAAAGCTTACACTTATGATATTTAATGCTCTTCTTTGGGTGGACTTCAAGTGAGTAGTGCACACTCTATTTAGAAAATAATAAGTGATGTCCTAATAACACACATCATTTATAATTTCTCCCATAAATTATTGTTGCCACAAAACCTGAGGGTCAACTTTAGCTAGTGTTTTGCTTAGTCCTTGTCCTCTAACAATCTCCTAGTCTGAATTTCCAAATCAAATTCTTTCAATATAGACATCCACTTACCCCTATGTTCTCCTAGCTCATTTTGCATCAACATTATTTTTATAGCTAGATCAGGAACTATTGCAAACACTCTACTATGTAGGATATAATTATAAAAAAAAATCATAGCTTTGATCAAAGCAAAGGCTTGTTTATCAATAGTTGAATATCTTAGTTGAGAATCTTTCAATGAAAAGCTTACAAAAGTTATTGATCTCTCATCACCATCGTCCTTCTTCTGAGTTAGAACACCAACAGTTGAATGCTCAAATGCAAATGAATAAATGTAAAAAGTCTTAGTGTAATCAATACTAATTAATATGAGAGCATTTGTGATTGCTCTTTTAGTTTCCTAAAAAGTAGCTTGTGCTTCCCTAGTCCAAATAATCTTGGCATCCCTTTTTAGTATTGCATTTAGAGGCCAAACTACTTCTAAAAAACCAAAAAATAATTTTCTAACAAAATTAATTTTTCCAAAAGAAGACTTTAGCTCCTTTTTGCTTTTAGGAAGGGGAATTTTTTGAATTGCTTCAACTATGTCTAGGTCAAAAAATAACAACTTTAGAAATGGCATGCCTATTCAGTGATACACCTGATCTGATTATTGATGTACACCAACAGTTAAGACAATTGTTCTATCTTGAAAGGGAACATTGATCCCCAAGGTTTGGGTGATAGGATATGTTATTATCAAATTTTAAAATAAAATATAAAAGGGGAAAGTAGGTGGATTACTCAGGGTTACATATAATTTTTATAAGGGCGAGTGTTGATTCATTGTCTAAACTTTAAGAAACATAGATCTAATTCAAATTTTTAGCAAATTATCAAAATACAAGCATTTAATATCAATATTGCATCAAAGAAATAAAGAAAAGCAAGATTTTAGGTTTGTTTCCTTACCAACATACATTATTCATTGCATCATAATCATGATCCTTATAGCGCAAAGCAATATATTTTGAAACTTAAAGAAATATAACACGTGAAAATCAGCTTCAAAAGATGAAATTCAACTAATATACTCCTAATCGAAGAAAGTTTAAAAAAAATCAAAATAAAAGGTTAGAGAAATAAAGAAAACAAGGCATTGCATCATTCAAGACTTATGCTAAATCTATTGAAGTAGCAATTCTGAATCAAACAGCCTTAGCTCAATTAGTATTCGCATAATATGAGACCAAGATGATGCTACCTTCAAAGGAGAAAGGGACAATGTACTAAAATTGACTCAAATGTAACCACCATCATCATGTGTATATTACACCAAGAATTCTAATACATTGTATTGATAAATATATTCAGTAATTACACTCATATTTGCTTACATCAAGTGATTGCAAGGACAACTCTCCAAGTACAGTTACAGGATTCAAATATCCACAAACTACAAAAGAAAATAAAAGTATAAATATCTATTGCTAAAAATGGAATCTAGCCTTTTGGAATGGGGTCTCAATGGCTATTTATAGCCTTACAATTTCAAATTGCAATGCTTTATAGTTATACATATGATTTGTATGATTAACTACTTTAGTTGTATTTGTTAGCCATGGATCTTCTAACTTATTCAATAGTGTCCCTATGAAGCTAGATGGGTTGATTTGTCATGCACTGGGTGGTTTAGAATCAGGTCTAGGTTCAGTGAATGTCTTCCAATTCCTTTTGACTTTCACTTTTATCCTTTTTGTTGCATGTAAATCTAGAAGACAAGCAAAAATTATTTTAAATTTTATTTGACGATGAAATTTCATCACAATAGTTGATTATTATATGTTGAAAATCATTTAAAATACCCTAGCCATTGATATTTATTTATCACTTTATATTTTTACTATTAACTTTCCTTTATGAAGTACCTTAGGATTTTTGGGTAAATAATTTCAACGTGTTCTTATTGATCATTTTAAATTTATTAATTGACATTCATAAGGTTTATTTCTCTTAGTAAAACTAGTGGCCCACATTTATCCATATTAATTCAATCAATGAGCTTTGATTGGTCGAAAATGAAAGGCCCACATTCATTCGTGTGACCAAGACATAGTCAAATAGTCAAAGGGTTAGGATACATAGGTAATTTTTTCTCCCTTTCGCTTTAATTCCATTAAAAATTAAATTCTAATGTTATATGTCTAAGGGTTAGGCTTTGTGGCATAAAAATTTTCCTTTTGTGTTTTAATTTTATGTCCAAAAAATTAAGTTCTAATATTAAGGTCCAAATTTTAATGTTAAGATCACTCCTTTAATTTCATTTATGTCTAAAGTTTAAGGGTTAGGTATACATTGATACATTTCCCCCCCTTTGCTTTAATTTTATTTCCAAAATATTAAGTTCTAATACTAAGGTCCAAAGGCTTTAATTTCATGTCCGAAGTTCAAAAATAAAATTTCCCTCCCTTTGTACTTTAATTCCATTGAAATATTTTAAGTTTAAAGTCATACATAAATAAAGGTTTCCCCTTTTTTGTTCTTCTGTCTTATTATCCAAAGATCAACGGTAAGCACTCATCATAAATTTTTCAATGGTAGACACTCATATGCCCTAAAAATATCCAAATTTTGTCTTGTAGTCTCGATTGATGCCTACCATCAAATTTTGGAGAATAAGACAAAATGATGGGTAAGTCAATTTTGTCCTCATTTACAATAAACATGTACCATTGGATATTAGAACGATCAATGTCTATTGTTGGATATTAGGAGAATAAGACAAAACTTGAAGTTGACTAATGATGAATGCATATCCTTGAATACGTACCATTCAATTTCGGGTTTATTGATATGTACCATTTATTTTTTTTTACTTTTTCAAGGCTTACTTTTGACTTTAAATGCAATCAACGCGTACTATTGATCTTAGGTTGATCAATACCTATCATTGGATTTTTGGATAATAAGACAAATATTTATTTTCAAAGGCTTACTTTCATCCTCACATGCTTTTGTCCTCACATACAATCAATGATCGATGCCTACCGTTGGATTTTTGGAGAATAAGACAAATTCAAATATCAATTCGTGACTCCAACATATAATGGTATATAAAATATATGGAATATCAAATTTTTTCAATAGATGATAATAAAAGTGTTAATTTTTCTTTTCCTCCTAAGATAATATCTTATAATATGGTTGGCTTTGTTCATTCTAAAAATAACAGTGTTTCTGTTCAAGAAAATGATGAATCTTTGTATAATGTCTTTTATGCTAAAAAGAATGGTGCTATTAGAAAATGTTGTTATTATCGTGCCATGGATGTTGAACGAAAAACCTTAAAAGAGCTTCTCTGTGATTTTTAGGATGTCTTCAATCCAACACCTCATGGCACACCCATTTATTTGATAAGATGTATGGTGCATTTAGGTTTTACATTAATTTTAACTCTCCATAAATACAAAAAAAAATCTTCATATAGTTGCATCTTCATTTTTCATTGCATTCACTTGCTTGCTCATATTGCATTATTGCTTGTCATCCTTGCATGATTGCTTGACATCTAACCTAAAACCTTGCATGTTTGCCTATCGTAAATTCATGATTTATTTTTCATGACTGCTTGTTCATATAGATTTTGGATGTCTTGCAAAAATGCCATGTGATGATACCTAGTTAGGTCATAGCTCACATGCATTGCACTTTTCACTAGGACTTTGATGCCTAGCAAGATCCCCCTAGGGATTCTTTCCTTATTTTTTTCTGCTTGTGATCACTTTTCTCCTTTTCTCTATTCGTTCATTATTTTGAGAACTCTTGTTGCACAAAGTCTTCTTAATATCCCTATCTGGGATAGCACTTGCATATTATTTTTACATATATTACACCCCACATGGGATATTTATACATCCTAGTGGGTATTACACTATTCATGATCTTCTATCGGTTCATACTCTCTTTTGACTCAACGGGCTCAACACCCCATTATAGGATAAGTTCCTTGGTCATTTACAATAGACCTCGACATACATCCTAGTAGGTAATTACCTCATAGTAGTCAATAAGGGAGAAACCACCCATAGTGGATCAATAGTTCACGCACACTTTTTCATATTGATGCAAGTGCTATATCCATAGCGGGTCTAGTTATATCCTTGATATGATCTATAGTGTCTAGCTACACTGGTTCGTTGCAACCTACGCTATCTTATATTATGGATAATTCATTCTTCTCCTTTTTTGATGGTTGACCTTTGGATCCCATGTTTTATTTTCTTCTTCTATTTCTTCTTTCTTCTTCCCTTTCTTCTCTCTTCTTCTTTTTCTTCTCTTCTTTTCTTTCCTCTTTCTTTTCTCTTCTTTCTTCCCTCTTATTTCTTCTCTTTTGTCTTTCTCTTGTTTTCTCTTATTTTATTTCATTCCTTATTCCTATTTCTTTTTGTTTTTTTTTATTTTACATTCATTCATCCTCATGTAGTTTGCATTAGGATAGTTTGCATACAAAAAAAACACTTAAAATAAACAAGTAAAACATATAAACAATATGCATTAAATCATTACACATAGAACACATAAAATCATAATAAGTCTGCAACTATGTATTACTTGTAGGAAAAAGAGTACATCATGTGAGTTTGGTGTACCATGATCCAAACTCGATACACTCAACCTAGGGATGCACACCACAATCAAAAATTGGTGTGTCATCTTCATCCCTAGGTTGTCCTCTCCTAGATCTAAGAGCTATCTCCCTCTATCCCTCCATGATATGGAGGTAACCTCAGCTGAATCACTAACTATTGAGATTTTATCAATGTCCATGATTGAGATCATGATTTTCTCATTGACCAAAGGGACGGAGGAGGCTCCATCCTCTATTTTGGAGGTACAACTACGCAGTAAGCCACCTCAAAAAATGTGGCCTTCTTAATAGCTATATCCAACCTATCACCTGAATACTATAGCTCTACCTGAAGGAGCTACACTACATCCCCTTCCTAGCTACTCCCAACAACATCCATCCCCTTAGCTCTAGTCTGTTGGTGCTCTCCATCCAACCAGGCAACCTCTCCCTGAAGTTAGGTAACCTTTGCCAATGTAGTGTTCCTCTCAACCTCTAGTTTGTCCATTTGTGTCTATAGAGAAGCTATTTGTGCCCACATATCCTCTATCCCTTTGCTTTGGCCTCCCATCACTACTAATATGGATGCCTCCTTAGGGTCTCTAACTTGTGTCCCCTTTGCCTATATGGGGGCATCTCTTGCCCCTCCATATTCTAACCCTGCTACTAGGAGGTATCCTCTACCATTGGGATCCAAACCCCTGTCAACCTCTATCTTGGTGCAATAGGAAAATGGTGTACCCTCTCTGTGGCCCTACAAGCAACCTCTCAAAATTATTGTTGCATGCCCAGGTCCATCATCTAGCATCTCTCTACTAGTACAAGAAAGGAAATCCTCTAGGGTGTGACTCCTTTGTACCACCACCTGTATCGGATGGCCACCCCTATGTTGCCTACCCTTGGGTCAATGTAAGGAGGATCATCTACGTCCTTCTAAATCCATCTAGTGAGGTTTGGCTCACCTCCAACCCCTACCGGATCTTGGGTCACCCTTTATTACCATTAGTCCCCTAGGTCTAGGATTCCTTATAATATCTTGAACTATCGCACGAATCGATCAAACTTGAATACCTCCGACTCTCCCCTCTCTGACCTCATCCATATGGTCCACCTCATCCTATCCAACTTTGTCCTATCGTCTGCCCATCCAGGATGAAGCCTTCATAGTCTCCAAATGAGTTGCATATCCTAAAGCTCATATGACATAGATCACCTGCCTTGCTAGTGGTAGGTTCCCTGCATAGGCCCTCATAGTCCTCTCTAGGGATCTCAACCATCTATATGCTACTGGTCGCTCCAGGTTAGGCAATGGTCCTTGTAGTACTAACGGTCTCTACACCGTGATGTACTCCTAACACCACACCTGGAGCAAAGTCCTACACACTAGTCATGTATGCCACTTATACATAACATTGTACAACATCCTATATAGGTGGGCCAACACATAAGGGTCCCATGCAAATTGAACTCCCTAATGTTGCATTTCTGCTACTACTCCCACCAGTACCCATGGTAAGTTTCATCTTCTAGTGTGGCATGTCAAGAGATCAGCCACAACCCCTGAGAGCACCGCAGTCAGAGGGTCCACTCCGTAGTGGCCAAACAGGTCATCAACTATGCCCTCTTGCACCTAGTGGGTGAAATAAAAATAAAACCACTAAAGATTGGCCACTTACCCTCATTCTTCGTAGACCTCTCTCCCCATGATAGGGATCCTCAAGATCCACCACATGTCCTATAGTGTGATGGTTATCTCCCTTATCGATAATCGAAAAGTGGAAGACTCTGAATACCACATCTCTGCTAGGGTAGTCAACATCACCCTATCTATCTATATCCATGGCATCCTCGCCACATGGTCCATACCAACTACCTATAGTCTGGCCCTCTCCGCCTACCCCAAAGCATCCAGCTCTACCATAGCCCCTGATCGCTACTCTCGACTCTCAAGAATACCTAGCTGCATCCATCAAATAAAATATAATATAATCAGTTCCATAATAAAGGTAAAGAAATTAAAATTAATCCAACATTTTGAGCATACAAAAATTTCAATTCAAAATTTACACTTCAGGTTTTTACTTGCTTTCTTTTTTTTCTTCTTTTTCTCTCTTTCCTTTTGTTTATATTTTTTTCTTAGTTTTTGTGAAATCCCATACCATTTTTCGAGTGTCTGACTTTGCTTTCGTGAAATAACGCCCAATATTTTTTAGGATGATTTCACCGTGCTTTACCTTGGGTAAAATTTCTCTCGGGCCACAAAGTCACGCTCGGGTTGTGGCCAAAAATCCATCGATTTCCATGGTGAAATCCCTCTAAAACCCTAATTAAATCACAAAAACCGAGATTAAAATTACATGAGAAGATTCATAAGTGATCCTTACCCATTCTCGTGCCTCGTCCTCGCCCATCACGATTTTCGCTCGATGAACTAGAAGCACCATCATCCTTTATCTCCCATAGCTCTATTTTCTCTCCTCTTCATGGTAAAAATGAATTAGAATTTTACCCCTTTTTACCTTTTAACCCTGTTTTGTTTTCTTTTTACCCCTTTTGCTTCACTCGGTTGTCACTCTTTTTCTCTCTCTTCTTCTGTGTCAATTCTTTTAATTTTTTACGAAATGTTACTTTTTCATAAAACTCGAGGGGGCACCCTGGCCTATAGAGGCATTAATGTCCCTAATGCCTTGATTTGTGTGCAAAATTAAAAGTGTTCATAATGACACCATTTTTTGCACCATCCCTTTCTTCTAACCCATCCACCCCATTTTCGCTTATTTTTTCCCAATGTGTGTGCCGACATCCTTTCTTTGACGCATTTAATAGGCCATAAATTCATCAAAGAGGGGGTAAAATGTAGACACGGAAAATTGACCCACTTTCAATGGGTAATATTCCTTGTAACCCCTAGAGGCCCTCAACCCCTGCCAAGAGCAAGGGAAGACCTCTTTACCCCTCTTTTTTAGTTTATTTTGTCTTTTAGCGAAATCATGCTCCATATTCACGAGGCATGATTTTACGCAAGTGATATCACGCCCCATCATAATGGGGCGCAACTTCACTATTTTTAAATTAATTTTACTTTATTCCTTTTTGTCCGCTTAGACCCAGGTTTAAACACTCCAGCGTGTTTTGGTGTCAACTTTGGGTTTATTTTTCCCACCTTTTTTCTTTTGATTTTGTCTATAAAAGGAAGGATATCTTTGCTTAATCAAGAGAGGCAATATACAAGTTTTTAATGTGTGATCTTAATACAAAATTCTGATTATTTATTAAGCTTGAAATATTTATAATATTTTATTCTTCTTCATTTGCATCCTCTGCTGCAAACTAACCCCAAAGTGTGAATTTCAGATTTGATCTTCTCTTGTATGGATTGAATTGACTTGTTGTGTGACTTAGTGGATCCATGGTGTTGTTCGGAGAGATAGAGTGCCCACTTGGATACTTCATTCTTCTTTCCCTACTTTCGCAATGTCCATTAGGGTTTACTTACTTTATTTTTGGCATTTATTTCATCTTTTGCACTCATTTTTTAGTTTTCGTTAATCTATAGCGATATCACACCCGAAATTAGAGAGGTGCAACTTTTCTTACCCTAATTAGGGCAAACCATTTTGTAGAAGCAAAATCACGTCCCGTCCAGGCAGGACGTGACTTTGTTTTTGCATATCATGCCCGCTTCAAGAGAGGCATGATTTTTCCCTAGGGCACACCGGGAGAAATTTCAAGATTCTATTTTTACTGTTGTATTCTATTTAGCATCTAGATCATAATACTGCATTTTGTTTTCTATTTTTAGTTATTGCATTTTTATTTTATGATCCAAAAGTCAATTTTTTATTATGTGTTAAAAGGTCATCTAAAAGGACCTAGGGGGCTTGACTGATGCGCCTCCAAGGACTGTTACACAGTGGCCTAAGCAAGCCCCCTAATGCTAACTCTATTTTTTAGTGTTTCATGAGTTGTCTTGCAAAAATAGGTATTTTTTATATCATTGGACAAGAGGCAGAAAAATCTAAATCAACCACCAGTCTAGATAAGTACTCTAATCATTTTATTGGTTGAATATTTGATCTAGTTATTGATTCTTAGGCATCTGAAAGTGAAAGGCATTTAGTCTGCATCTAGGGTTAACTTCTATGCATTTATTTTGTGTATTTTCTGCTTTAAAAGGTTTTATAAAATAAACCCTAGGTTAGTAAGTATTAAAAAGATAGAATCATTTTAGGTTAGCTCTTATATGCTTGCATTTTTTTTTCATCTGTTACATTCTACTTTCTGCATTGTACTTTATCTTTTCTAGCTTAAATATAGAAAGGCCAAACTTAGGTGTTTTCCTAAAATTGAATATATCAAGCATTCCTGAACATCCTAAGGACTTGGAGCGAGTCCTAAAACTGTTCCTAGTGAACCCTAACCCTAGCAACGAGTGTATAGCACAACATAGCCCCCACAGATCACCCTAGGAAAGGTTCTCTTCTTGCATATCCAACCTTTTGTTTGGGAATTATACACGGTAGGGCAATTTTCCCCCTCTACAAAGAGTCAAGAAAAAAGTGAAAACAAAAGAAATAAGAAGGGGATGGTGAAACTGAACTTATTTTCACCATGCAGGAAGAAGAAGAATGGCTCAAATTTGGATGAGGTTTGACTTGTATTATTTATTCTTCTTTTTTTGATGATCACAAACATAATGAACGTAATGCACAAAAAACCTAACTAAATGAAATGCATGAGTGAATATAACTAATGCAATGCAATCTAATATGCAATTTAATATGAATGCAAAATGAAATATACGAGTGAGCATATGGAAAGAATAAAGAAAAGAAAATAGAGAGAAGAAAACAAACAATAAAAGAAGAGAGGAGGACGATGAAAGAAGAAATTAAAGCTAAAAAAAAATAGATCAACAAAGAAAAGATATAGAGAAAGGAAAACAAGAGTGAAACCCTGTAAGGATGTATTCTCGCAAATGATAAAATGGAGGCTACCCCTTGGTTGTGACCATGAAGTTATCCTGTAAGTGTATTAGGATCACGAAGATGGTCGAAGGTGGAGTGATACCTGCTAGGTGTGTAATGCTCGCTAGTGGCCAAATATGAAGAGGTACCCGCTATGATGTATGATCACAAATGTTCAATATGGAGGTTACCCCTCATGTGTTGCCATGAATCTTATACTGTATGTAGTGAAGATATGAGATTGATTTTCCAAGACAAGTACTACTTGATAGGGGTGTGGTGTGTGCAAAATATTTATGAGCAAAGTAAAATCCAAAAAAGCAATGTGAGTGTGTGAGGGTGTTATAATAAAGAGATGGAAGAAAGAGAAGCAATAATCAAAAGATAGTGTGTATGTGTGTGTGTGTGCACCCTTAGTGAAATTTTAAGAGCAAAGAGGCATGTGTAAGATAGTCAAAGGTTGTATGAGTACCATAAATGATATTCATGCAATATCTTTCCTATCCCACGAGATTCCCTTAATAGGTGAAATATCAATAAGGAGAGGGTGTGAACAAAGCAAAGGAAAAAGCAAAAGCAAAAATAAGAAGGAATGTATGTCCTTTATCTTGGGGAAGATAAGAAACAATTAAAATTTTTAATAATGAAGGACGTATAGAAGAACTATATCCCTTGAATTTGAGATAAACTTGATATTCATTTTATACATTCAAGGTCAAGGAATTTAAAAGAAGAAAACAAAAGAAGAAGAGATGACAAAAGCAAATGCAATGATAAAAAATCATAGAGATGTTCCTAGGTTAGGGATTCGCTAGGCATCAAAGCCCTAGTATGGGTGCAATGCAGGTGAGCTAAGATGTAACTAGGTGTCATCACTTGTTATCCTTATGAAGTCCCTAAAAATCTATATGATCAAGTAGTCATGCAAATATGGTCAAGCAATAATGATATGACAAGCAGAATTCAAATGGAATAGAATGCCAGGAAAACCATGCAAGATATGGAAGGAAGTCATGCAGTATGAATAAGTAAATTGAATGCAAGATGCAAATGAATGTAAATGTAAATTCATGCATAGTATTTTTTTTCATGTATTGCATTCATTGGCTCTTTAAATTCTTAAATTCGACACAAATTTAGATTGTGTCATCTATCTTAATAAAAATGATGGTAGTGCAAGGAACTATCCCATAAAATAAAGGGTTATTATGGAGGATACCTTCATGAATCATATCACAAAGAGGATTATCCACAACATATTCTTTGAGATTTATCACACGAAAGTCTTTTCAAATTCTTACTATGCCATCCTTCTTGACGAAAAGGAGAGAAAATTCCTATTTCACAAGGTCTCTATGAGATAGAGGAACAGGATCCCCTTGAGAACCAGAAGATCCAACATGCACAACATAAGGGACTGGCTCATCAAAGAATAATTTGTTCTAAATGATATCCTCATGATCTCTATCACAAGTGGTATCCCCTTTAGCGTACTCCTCTAGGATCGAAGCTAACTCAAGATGCACCAAAGTTACCATATTACAAAATAGAATGTTAAAGGAATAAGACAATTCCTCATCTTCATCACTCCACTCCAAGCCTTGATGATCTAAATATTTAGCATAACTAACAAGGTGATCATCATTATCAAATGGAAAATATTGGTTTTTATTAGGGATGTAGCCTACATCGCATCTCCCAAGAAAAATCTCAACTTCAAACATTAATAAAAAGTGAAAGGGATAGCCCTCATTGCATGAATCCAAGGGCATCCAAGAAGAAGATTAAAAGATGCATGGCAAGAAACCATATAGAACAAGATGTCTAAGATCTTAGATCCAACCCTAAGAGGGATGGATATGACACCGTAAACCTGTTGGGACTCCTTGTTGAAAGGTTTGATGATGATGTCAAATTTAGTTAAATATTCCTCTTTTAATCAAAAAAATTTTGATATATATTTCCCCCATAAATGCAGTTTTGCAGAGGGAAGAATATCCTTGTAGGTTTGAGGAAGGAATATCATCATCCAAAAATTTTATTTGATGTATCCCAAGAGAGCTTACAACATCAGCTATAGCACTAAGAGAAATGTCTTAAGGGACATATTGTTTTGTTAGGAGCTTCAACAAAGCTTTCCTATGAATAGGAGAAGTTTGAAAAAGTTCTAAGAGAGAGATCTTAGCTGGGGTACTAGCTAACTATTGTTGAATTTCAAAGGATACTTTAGGTTGTGGCTCCAATGCTAAAGGTGGATTTTCTATCCTTGTGCTCCTTTTTGGGTACTCTTCAAAATTAAGGGTAATTTTGAAGGTTGATTGGATGTAGAACTTATCTCCTACTGAGATTGTTGAGTCGGTTGTGCTTGAGCTTGTTTCCTTGTAGTTGCTGCTATTACACCAACCATATTATTGTAGGGAGGTGGTACATTACAATATGGCACTTGATTATTTTCTTGTTGTCCATGATTAGGTATGTGATATTGGAAGATCCCCATATATTGATTAGTTTTTGGTGATTTTTGGGTATGAGGTTGATTATTTTTTGGAGGATTGGGTTGAGGACCCTCTATAACAAGGTGACCTTCATCAATTAAGTTATGAACCATATGTTTCAATGTCTTACATGAGTTTTTCATGTGCCCCTCCACTCTATGATACTCATAATGTTGACCAAGCTTATACCAATTAGTTGTGGTATCAAGTTGTCTTATGGGAGGTAACTCAATCATATTAGCTTCCAAAATTTTCTTTAGGACCACATTCATAGGTGTGTTGAGTCTTATAAAATTCCTTTGTGTGGGTTTTTGAGGTTGGCTAAATGCCATATTTTATAGGTTATTAACAACACTATTAACAGCCCTACTATCTATTACCCCATCACCAACTACATGCTTGTTCTTATATTGAGCTTTTATAGTCCTATATTTTTCTTTCTTTGGCTTAATTTGACCTCTTTTAATAAGGGCTCGATCTACCCTTCTTTCTAAATCTATCACTTGGTCAAAAGATGTGATGGTTGTTTCCAATTCATAAGATATTTGCTCTTGTAAATTTTTAATAAATATCTCAAGCATGTCTTAAGGAGGTAAAGTATATCTCAACTGTCCAACTAGACTTCTCTACTGAGATAAGAATTCTAAAAAAAAATCATCTTTACCTTATTTCAATATATAAACATCTTTCATAGTCACATTTTTCTCAACATAAGCCCCAAATTTTTGAATAAACAATTAAGTTGTCTCTTCAAAATTCCTCAAAGAATGATGAGGTAGCTGATAATACCATTTCAATGCCATACCACTAAGGCTCTTAGGGAACATTTTTAGCAGCATCATGTCATCATATATAATATCATGGCATGTTGTCCAAACATCCTTAAATGTTCAATTGGATCCTATATTCCCTTATAAATAGGTAAAACCGACATTAGAAAATTCTTAGGGTAGGGCCTAGAAGTGAAATAAGGTCTAAGGGTTGATTGCACATTTCCTGTAGTTGTAGGTGAAACTTGAACTACACCAAAAAAGAGCTTTAATGGTGGCTAAAATAAGGTGGTTTTTTACGATGGTAAAAAATCACCCTAATAGATCCTAAGAGGGTGGTTTATAACCATCGTCTTAGGATAACCGCCCTCTTAGGGTCACCCTAATAGGGTGGCTATAAACTTCCCTCTTAGGACTAAGATGACGGTTATAAACCATCATCTTAGGGGTCATACTAAGAGGGAGGTTTATAACCACCCTCTTAGGGGAACCCAAATTTTTTTTGATGCCCCTCTGAGGGTAGTTATAAACCGCCCTCTTATCCTTAAGAGGGTGGTTTATAAACACCTTCTTAGAGGTGATTTAGGTTTTTTTTGATAGGTGATCTTAAACCCCTACACAATGACATCATTGTTACTTCAAAGCTTCATGAATAGACAATCTATTTTTCTTAGCTACTATAACCTCCACACTGCACCTTAGCTACTACAACCTCCATACTACACGCACAACCTCCACACTGCACCTTAGCTACTACAACCTCCACATTGCATGCACAACCTACACATTGTGCCTTAGCTACTATAACCTCCACATCACACGCACAACCTCCACACCACTCAAACCAAGCCTCATCTCATCTATCATACTAGGGCTCCTAGGATTTGATTCATGCTATTCATTTTTTGGCTAGGGTTTGTCCTAAAATTTCTTTGAAAAATTTGCTAATTTACCCAAAATGGTGAGAGATGAGGTCCAAAGCAGAATCCAAAGGTACATAACAGGGCATGAAGATGAATTTAATAATAGAAGAGATGAGGTTAGTTAGTTTCATAGAATTTTGCATTATTTTAGGTATTTTTGTGATTATGGTTTGGAATTTTTTAGTTTGTAATGTTGTGTTTATGCATGAGCTTTGTAAAATTTAAACCCTAATTTAAACCCTGGATTAAAATTTAAACCCTAATTTAGGCTACTTATCATGGGGGCATTTGAGGAAGTAGAGTTTTACTTTAAAGAAATTATTTTGAAGGAATTTTTGGTGTACCATACATAGAACCTAGTAGCCTCGAACGAGCCAAATAGAACCCTAGCAATATTTTGCTCCATTCTCGCTTCTTTAAAATCACAAGTGCAAATGTTTACAGATCAAATTTATTGAATTTTTCTCAGTTTGGCGCTTCTCCATTCAAATTATAATGCAATTAACTAGGAATTTTTATTTACATTGCCAGAGTGTTTGCTGTGAATTTATTTTTATCTTATTTTTTTGATGTTTTGTTTATCTTTATGGCTTCCAGTGGCATACAATGGAATTTTATTCCACCTGTTATGTTTCGTTATTGAATTAAGCATATGATATATTTTATGGTTGTTGTGGAAGCATTTGTGGAATTGGAGCTAATTTGGTGAATGTAATGGCATGACAAAACTTGTGGTGCTCAGTAAATTTTTGTATTAAATATAGTAGTTTCAAATTATAATTTAATACATTCAAAATGAACCCTAAGCAGGAGAGTCCAACACATCCCTATAATTAAAAGCCTTAAGTTATACCTTTATCTTGCATGGTAATACATCAAAGGAAAAATCAGGATATGGCTCTTATGATATCAATGATTGAGTTCTCCAATAGCTATTTTGATTGCCCATATGGTAAGAAATATTAGATGCTTGTGCCATGGAGGAGTCAAAAGGAAATATGAGCTACACTGGCTAGAGAAGTCCCTTTAAATAAGTTGCACACCTAAGAAATGATATCAGGCATCGACTTTCAGACAATAGTGACATGACCTCATCATAAACTCCTGAACACCTTTATTTGGGAAAAATATTTACAAGGCCTAATGTGGAAAATTGATGCCCAACTAATATTTATCTTGTATGCAGACTAGAGTGTGCAACAATAAGGAGAACAACTTCTAATTTGACAATGTGTTAGCACCATGTTATGACACCTGACACTTTATAATATTTCATTAAAAAAATTGTAAATCATGTGTAGGATATTAGGTTTATCAAGAGCATCCATGTTGACACCATGTACGTGCTCCAAGTGGACAAATTTTACTTGGAAATTTTGATAATTCCCTATTAATAAAATACAAAAAATCATATAGGATGAAGAAGAACAATCATATTTCATATGCTAACTAAAGTTGAGTTTTATAATCAAATAACCCCAAAAATATGTGTTACTAACCAAACCAACATTCAAAGTTAAAATTATAGGTTGGTAGGGTGCATGGGTTACAATAGAGACAACTTATGGTATGAATTTCTTAAAATCATAGCATTTGCATTTACAATTGCTTCAGAAAAACTATCCACGGAGTCCTCAACCACATCCATGTGGTATTCAAGATCACTCTTTTCATCTTCTTCCTCTGACTCAACCATGCATTCATGCACTTGGATGACCAATTACTTGCAATCATGAAACTCCATGACTGATTTTTGATACTGCCAAATACTCTTCTGAATAAACTTGATGTGTCTCATGGTAAGATCCAAAGAGGGCGCAACACTTTATATATATATATCTATATATGTGTGTGTATATATATATATATGTCATTATTTTCATCATCCACTCTGCTTTTTAGATGCAATTTCATTTACAAATATTGTTATTTAATATATAGTGAGGTTGGTTGGTGATAAGAAGTGTTGATGCAATTTTATAAAACATGGATAAAGTTGAGGTTTAACATATAGACACCTAATATTTGAATATGATCAAGGTTGGGTATACACCATTTTTGGAAATGAATTTTTAATAATAAGGTACCAATTTATTATTTTGAGGCTTATGCAAGTTTGGTAATCCTCTTTGGATATACAAGTAATATATATAATTTATAAAAGTATTATATCAACTACAAAAATGAAATCTTATTTATGACAATAAGCTATAAATAATATTTCTTTAAGTATAACATGTTATGGAGTCTTGAAAAATAAACTATAAGACTTTGCATGAATTTTTACATTGTAATATGTTTTTAGGATGTTTAAAAGATTTATTATCAATTTTGATGAGCTGCAATGAAGGGGCAACAGCTTATTTATTTAATTTCTAGGTCTACCAATATAACACTTATATCTCAATTGTCTACAAAATTTATTTTGTTAGTTTAAGTTATAGGTCTACAATTTATGTAGATTTAGAACAATTACGAGATATTTTACATACCCTTACATCTAGCTATCATCTGGAAGTCCATGGATCAAGATGCCTTGCAGAATTACTTTCCAATAGAACCATTTTTATCTCTTGAGAATTAAATTATTTCCACAAATTTAATTTGTCATTTATTTTTTTAGAGCATTCTTTACGCTACATGGGGTTTATGTATATGATGGTTCATGGTGATTTTTTAAGTTTACCTTACCCCAGTGTGGCAAGAAATATTACCTTTTCACAATCAGCCCTCTACTATTTATTTGCATAAATATTTTAGAAGGTCATTTGATCAAATCCTAAAGGATTTGAGGCTTAACACATAGCCTCATTTCCACAGTCTAGCATAGGTGCAAAGACTCATAAAGGATGAGAAAAGAGAGAATATTATGATAGTGTCCGAGGAAGTCACATTGCAAAGTAAATAATAATAATTTTCAAGGTGTTCATCACTTCCTATGTTGGTATTAGTGCATTCAATTCATTCTCATTTTTTCTCCTACTAAATCTAATAAAACAAGGGGCTTTGATTACTACCGAATGTTTTCCATTAGATAAACTTGTATGGGATTCTTTTCTTAATTAGAAGCCTTTGTTCCAAGATTAGTTTAAGAAATTAATTTCAAAGATATATATATATATATATATATATATATATATATATATATATATATATATATATATATATATATATATATATATATATACTTTGATTATTTTCATCATCCACTCTACTTTTTAGATGTAATTTCATTTATAAATATTGTTATTTAATATGTTTTGAGGTTGGTTGGTGATAAGAAGTGTTGAGGTAGTTTTGTAAAACGTGGATAAAGTTAAGGTTTAACATATAGACACCTGATATTTGAATATGATCAAGTTTGGGTATACACCATTGTTGAAAATGAATTTTTAATAATAAGGTTCTAATTTATTTTTTTGAGGCTTATGCATATTTTGTAATCCTCTTTGGATATATAAGTAATATATACAAATTATAAAAGTAATCTATCAACTACAAAAAATAAATCTTATATATGACAAAATAGGGACTCTGACTAGCAATATGTTAACTTCAAAGCATTATTATTCAAGACTAGTTTTTCATACTATAACAATTGTCTTTGTCATGCTTATTATCATAATTTGCATGCATAAAGCTATATCAACAGCATAGATCTCTTTAAAGGATGTCCTAACTAAAGCCAGAATACAACAAAATTTGTATCTTTGAATCCATTAAAAACTTCATCATCTTTACTATCAAAGTAACATCCTTATCATTTTCCTGTATTTGCTATTTAGCATTATCAGAGTAATATGTACACCACATTTAACATAATTATACCATTATTTTCTTTAATATTACAGTGACATGTTTTCTGAGACTCATTGGATGCTTGAGTGCTTCAGTTGTGGTTGGAATCTTGTTTGGATCCCATGCACAAAGTGACTGTAAAATTATTTGAATCTTGCTCCTTTATATAATATTAAATATTTCTATTACATTATCAGCTTTAGTAAAGGTGGAAACATTTTCTTGGAGTGTGTTGTATAGTAATAAGCTACACAAGAAACTCCACTTACCTTGTGCAGGTTGTGCTTGGGTAGCAGGATTCTTGTCTTTACTTTTAACAACTAGATCATCCTCAAGACTCAAAGCACCAACTCTAGCCAGGTCAATTGGGTCAATATTTTTTGTCCATTAAATATAATGGACAAAGCTTGGCTAGGATCAACTAGGTATGTCAACTATGTTATCTCCATTAATGAAAAAATTATGCTTTCGATGCGATCTACCTATATAACTATACTTTCTTATTTTTTGGGGGGTTTGTTTGTAGAAATAACGAGGACTATTATCATGGGGTTCACCAATTCCTAGATTTTGCAAGAAATAATTCAACGGACCCTGAAAGAACTAGATTTCTATGTTAAAAGTGCTCAAATATGGAAACTCTTGGTTTTTCAAAGGTTCGTGACCACTTGATTTATCACGAGATTGAAAAGACATGTATCAAGTTTGTTTTACACAAAGAAGAACCCTTTAGTTTTGATAAATATGCATCAAATACATGCTCTACCACTGATAAGGGTCCAATTATCAAATATGTACAAGATGATATCGTTAGAATGGTCAATGATACATACATATTATTCAATTTCAACTACCCAGAGAATAGACCAAAACTACTAGATAACGATGTTGAGTTCCAATCATCTTCTGGAGTAGTTCTTGCTGGTGAATACCATAGCTTGCTCAAAGATGCCAAACAACCATTATACCTATGTTGTACAAAGTACATAAATCTATTGGTGATAGTTAAATTGTATAATCTCAAAGCAAAACATGGTTGGTTGGACAAAATAATTGGAAACTTACTAAAGTTGTTGAAATATATGCTCCCAATCAACAATACAATTATAGAGTCCACATAAGAAGTGAATAAAATAATGAGATCGTTGGGATTATATTATGTAATGATACATGCATACATCAATGATTGTATTTTATATTGGAAAGATCATAAGAAGAAGTAAGCTTGCCCAACATGTGGTGCATCTTTATGGAAAGTTGACCCTCATTCACAAAAGGTATGCATTGATGTTCATGTGAAGGTGTTGAGGTATTTCCCCATTATACCAAGGTTGAATAGAATGTATAGGTAATGAATTTTATTATATCATTAGCTTTGTTGTGTTTGTTTCGACTTTCAACATTGTTAGACATGGCTGAAGTGAGTTGATTTCTTCATGTAGGTCTACAAAGGTTGCAGAGAATATGAGGTGGCATTCCTAGCACAAGAGGAGGTATTTATGAGTAGCCAATCTAGGAGTGAGGCAAGTAGGTATATTGAGCATGAGGTTGACCAATAAAATACAAGAAGGTAATTTGGTAAAAAAAAGAAAGAGAGAATATTGTGAGGGCATAGGATTAAGAGTGTAATCATGCATGCATGTTGTAATGTGTTGAAATGAAGGTTTATTATGTTGAATGTGTATTCATTATGAAATTAATATTTCATGTTTTACTCTTAGTCCTAGTCCTTAATTAGTAGTAGTACTTGATTTGTATAGATGGATATTTATGTATCTGATGAAAGTCTCAGGATACCCTCTCACCTCTTCTCAGATGGTTAGGACAGGTAGGGGTGTTCAGGTTGTCCATTTAAACTTGCATTGAATTGAGTATTTTTGTAGTTGATTTTGATTTATGTATTTGTTTATTAGTGTTTTTTTCTTCCCTTTTCAAAAGGATTTATATTCGATTTATGGATAAAATCACTTCTATTGTATATTTTATGTTATCTCTTTTAGTTGTTGACATTTGTCTTTATGAGTAACTCTTTCATAGCCCTTGTGTTGTATTATGTTGCTTGAAGATGATGGAACTTTTTCTAATAGAGGTTGTGACAAGATAGTGCTAGATTTGAACTCATTCATGAAATTTTGGTTTAAAATGTTGTTGAAAGAAGTTTTAGATTATAAAACAATGGTAGTATTTTCACACAACAATGATGAGAATGTTTTACAAATGTGTCTATTTTTCCTAGAAAGAAATTTTGGATATGAAGTTGAGAATGCTTAGTTTTATTTGAGGGAAGATATTTTGGGCATAAATTTAACCAAATAATGGAACACCTGAAGCTGTCATTGTTTCAAAATCCATATCTCAAAAAATTTATCATTTCTTTGTTCATTTTTTACTTGCAACAAATGGTTGAATAAATTAAACATACCCCCAAAAATTCTATATTTTGATTTAATTATTTGATAGTTTATGTTCTATCTGACAGATGTCAGTCAACTGGTGAGACTTAGAGTATATAGCACTGAGGTAGTTCTCCAATGTAAATATTGTTTGTTGTTTACTGAATTTCAATGACAAATATTATTACAATATATCCTTTTTATGTTTAGAAAGATGAACTATTTGTAATTTCTTTTTGACAACAGTTTTTGAATCTTAATTATATATAAGAAAATATTTAAAAGACCTAAAATTTACTTTTGTAATTTGTAATTTAGGATCGATATTGGATTCAATGTCAAGTGTGGTGTTATTAGTGATGATGATAAAAGACCGGCACTGTTATCTGTAATTCTAAAACTGATACCTAAAAGGGAGTTTAACATTGATGAAGAATTTGAGACTGAATGTCTTGATCACTGTAAGGAAAATATAGTTAGATTGTGAGGAAATCCTACCTAGTATTGATATATGATACTAATTTTCATGATCATTTGGTTGCATTTTCTTGCATTTTATTTGGAACTTCGTATTTATTTCATTATTAATACATTATGTCCTCACTACAAGGTATTAGTCCTAGAGAGTATTTTATAGGGATGCCTTATGGCATGGAAATTTATTTACTACTACATACAAGGTGATGGAATGATGAGAAGCAAGAAGAATTTAATTTTACAAAGAATTTCAGAATTTTAAGATATTTGTTTTTAGGCTTGAATAACTTTGATATGTTTTTGCATTTGCATAAGAAGAAATTATCATGTTTTATGTTAGATGGATTGAACTAACCCTATAAGTGTATCATTTTTATCTTTTATGTTTTTGATAAATTGCATGTGGACTTGTTATTATGTTCTCCTTTATGGTATAATTGTAAATTACATTACTATTTTGCCTAAATTCTAGTCCCTCCAACATCGATCATCTCCTTTTTTTTCCAATTGCAGGCATGTATTGTTTTATTTATAATATTGTGTTATTTGTTGGTCAATATACTTTGAGGCAACATGAAAAGTGGTTACCTACTACTTATTTAGGACTACATGATCTGGTACTACTATTGTGGCTTGTGGGAATCAAAGACTTGATAAATTGATGTTCGTCAAGCTACTTCTATCCTAGAACAGGATAGTATGTTGCATGTGTTGTTTTCTAAATTTTTGAAGAACTAATGTCTATGTTCCATTTACAGAGAGACCCTTTTGGGTAAGATACTACCTACTTATGATGGTCAAAATAGTTTGTACATTGTTGGGGCTCTGCATTTTGCATTGAAGGAGTTTATTATAATGCTAGTTTATGCATAGGAATCAAACAACGGTCCAAGGTACTTGGCAAAATATGAAATGGAATAAAATACAAATTTTCATTAGATTTTTTCTCATGCATATCATAATTAACATTAGAAAAATCCAAAATTAATATTGTAAGTGATACAAATTTAAACTACAAATGAAAGTGACAAAACACACATCAATGTAACTTTTAGGTGTGGTTAGATTCAATCTTGGAGCATCTACAAGTCCTTTTTTTTTATTTAGCATGTTTATTTGTGATTATTTCCTCATACATAATTAGAATAAAATCATGCATCGATAATATTTACAAACAAATTTGTATTAGAAGCTCTTGTAATGAAGGATATTCCTTTTAAAAATTGTGGAAACAACTTGATCATGATTTATCTGGGATTTATTATAGAATTATTACTGCTTCCTTGGGATTGTATTTACTGCATCTAAAATGGTATTCCACCTCTGCTTTCATTTATTTTACACACTTAATATATTGTTACCAAACCCCCTTTAAGGCTAATCCATTGGTTCTATAGGGGTCACTTCTTTGAACAACAGGTCAGGGTGTGGCAAACAAAATGGCTAGGACTCTTAAAAGTGGTTTGTTTTGGATCCTTACATTTTAGCTTCTTGTTTGTATCTACTTTGAAATTATTGTTCATTATGTTGCAAGTGACCATTATGACACAAATCATTGATTTTACAAAGTGATGATATCAATTACAAATTATAAGTGGCACTAATTATGATAAGTTTCAAATACTTTCTATAATTTATTCCTCCTTTTAATTGGCCAGTTTGACTTGACTATCACAAATCTATGCATTTGGTTGCTCATTTGGGCGTTAAGGAGAGTATGGTAAAGTGGCAACATATAGAAGGAATCATTGTATTTGTCTTATTTAATTGATCCTTTTTAGACCATCTTCCTAATGGGAGGGGGTTTGGTCCCTACAAGAATTGATTTCTAACCAGGTGAGGGGATTTTTTCCTTTACTACTTAATTGATATCATCTTGTCATGCTTAGTTGTTGCCACTTAAAGTAAATATTAAGTACTTATGCTCTTCTCTTTGAGTTGGATTTATCTTTCTCTATGGTACTGGATACTTACCCATCTTCTCTTGAAAATTGAGGCTAAACCTTGAAATGATGGCAAAAATTTTTGGGTACCATCCTCTTCATCCAACATGGATGGCTCAAGCAACCTTATATTATCCATATTGACAACTGAGTGCATGCGCATATGCAAGAAAATCCAACTTGAACTTATTTTTTCTTATGAAGTGCAATATCTCAAAGATTCTATAGACACCAAAAACTAGGCATTTGCATTGCACATCACAATTTTGCATAATAATATATATGCCTAAGTCTAAACTTAGGCATATAATTCCTACACATCATTCATTCACATTGCACATTCCAAATTTGCATAATAAAATAATATACCTAAGTCTAAACTTAGGTGTATTTTCCTGCACATTAGTTTATATTTTCCAGATTTATTAAATCTAGAAAATCAGCATAAGATACCCTATCTCCCCACTTGACATGTGTCCTGGCCACATCACCATCACCCACTTGCCACATCTCACACCTCACTCCACACTTCACTCCACTTCCACCTACCCACTTGCCACATATCACACCTCACTCCACACATCACTCCACTTGCACCTATCCACTTGCCACATCTCCCCAGTTAAGTGAGACACTTTTAGTGACTCACTACAATTGCCTAAGATAGGTGGTTGCCCAGTCCCTGCCACTTGGTAGCCCTGGCTTGCCATCTATCCTTCCCTCCAAAACCCTCAAAGTCCTATAAATGCACCATCACATGACTAAGAAAAATATGGAGGGGAATGCTAATGTTATGTTGTCCAAATTGTGACTTATGTAAGCAATAATCATCTTTCATTTTCAATTTGCAATAATTATTTTCTTTTATGCAATGTGCATTTACATTTATCATATTCATTGTGACAGGTGCTACTAAATCCTTATCTATTTGCATGTGTGCAGGTTATAGATTCAACAAGCTCAAAATCCAACACAGTGGTCACAAAAAACCCACCTCCCACATTGTAATGAAACACACCATATCTTTTTATTGTAAAATGGGATTCCTCTTTTGGCACCTCTCTTTGTAAAATGCACCCTAAAAGGGTCAAAGTGTATCAGAAGGGACTTTCCCAAATATAATACAATGTGTCATTCATTTTTAGTGCAATGGTGTTCATTTTTTATGTTACATTTTGGCGATCATGGTTTTCTTACCCCTTTTCCCTTTTCTTTCTTTATTTTTATTTTTAGAACACTAATTTTTGGTCTTTCTTTGTGTGGTTGTAGGATTTGACTTTCGTATTGACAATCTCCTCCTCCACTCAAAATCCAGGTTGGTGTTCTAATTTAATTTCTAAAAAGAAAATCTTTCTAAGTTTTTTGCTTTTTTTTTACTTTAAAAAAAATGTTTTCATTTCTTTTACTTAAAAAAAAAATTGTATTTTTCTTCTTTTTGTTTCTTACATTATAATTAGATTTAAAACAAAAAAATAATAACCCATAACTGCACATGGAACTATGCATTTCTGACACATAACTACGCATTTTTGACGTAGAAATGCGTAGGAAACTGCGTCAAAACTGTGCAAGGATAAATAATAAAAAACATTAAATTAAATCAACATTTAAAATTAAAAAAAAAAAAAAAAAATTTAAAAATAAATAAATCAAAATATTAAAAAAAAGGCACACATCCATTTCAAATTAAAAACACAAACAAAAAAGTTTATAAAATTAAAAAAGAAAATTTTTCAATATTTCAAAAAAACCAAAATTCCAACTTAACTGTAGGCAGGTGTGGCAGCACGGGTAGCCCAAGTCGCACAAGCCCAGATCAGGCCCCACTATGGGCAACTTAACTACATGAACTTGCAGGACCACATAGACAATCGAAGCCCCATCTGTGACCTTTGTGCATCGTATTTGCAGTGCAAGATTATGCACAAAAGAGAACGCTTTAGATCACAATCAAAGAACCACGATCAAGCGTAGATGAAATAAAAGTTAGTCTATCTTGGAATTTGGCTGCTAGTCATGCTTAGTTCTCTGTTGTGGCTCATGTCCAGGATTTTTTACTTGTTGGTTGTCTTACTGGTTGCATTTCATGGGTCATTGTTAGTTTCAAGGAATTGGTTGGATGGTGCAACACTTCTTCTGGGTTCAATAGTTTCATGTTTTTTTGGCTTTCGAAGGGGAAAGGGTTATCTACTAATCCAAACCTGTTGGGATGAATTTGCGAGAACACATATAGTGGTACGGTATTTTTTTACAGCAATCTAAGGTATTCCCTTGGCTGCCTTTGACTATGTGCAACTTTCTAGTTGTTTATCCCCTGGCTAGATCTCGCTCTGGTTGGCAGGTGTGTAGGGCGACTACATTTCTTGGTTTGTTGTCAGTTTTGGAGATTTGGTTGGATGGTGCAGTGCTTCTTCTAGGTTTGGTAGTTTCTTGTTTTTTGGCTTTCTAGAGAGTGGAAAGGGCCGTCTACTGACCCAAACCCATTGGGGTGATCTTGTGATAACACATACAATGGTATGGTGTTTTGCTATGATTTTTTGATGGTGTTCCCTTGGCTACCTTTAGCTCCGATTGTGTGGTTTTTCTATGCTTGTTTGTCTTTATTGCTAGGGTCCTCTACCAGTTATGGGTTCGTAGATGGTTTGTGTCACTTTCTTCTAATTTTAGTAGTTTCTTGCTATATCTGGTTATTTTTGGGAGATAGGGCCACTTATTATTCCAAACCAGTTGAGGTGATTTTGGGTTGTTTTTTTGTGATGGTTTTTGGCTTTTGCCCCCTTGGATGTATTGGGTTTCTTTTTATGGCCTATAAATATTATTTTCTCTAGTTCCAATAGTGGTGGTGTTCTTGGTGTTAGAGGCCAGAATCCCTTCGGTTCATGCAGAGTGGTGAGGTCATGTGTGGATGCTCATTGGTGGTCCCTTATCATGGGTGGGTCTCATTTTTAGGATCATATTCAGGGGCTTCTTGCTATTGGACCTGATACTTTTGGTGTACACTCAGATATTTCTTCTTGTCTTCAAGGGTAGCCTTGCATTTTGAATGTTATTGAGTGGATCCATTAGCTTTCTAGGTTTAGTCCTTGAATATATTCATCTAGAGGGATGGAGGGTTTTAGATCCTATGGTTGCTTGGGGTACCATACTGCATCCTTCGGTCTTTGGGGAGTGGACTTGTGCTTTATAGGTAACTTAGGTTTATCCTAACTCCTCCAGATCTATATCCTTGAAATATTCTTGTCCATCTCTGCTCTTTTTTGGGCTTTATGAGCCTTCATTTCCTTGGGTATATTGGCTTCCTTGCAGTTCACCTCTGTGTGCAAGAGGATCTCCTAGCCTAAGGAGATTCTTAGGATTACTATTCCACTTTTTAAGCTTATATTGTGGCTTTCCAAGGTTCTTGTTGCTTCCTATATTATGTCCTACTATTGCATCATGTTCGCTTTCCTATAGTTGCTTCTTGGACCGTGTCCTACTACTGCATCTTATTCGCTTCCCTATCGTTGCTTCCCAGTTTGCATCCTAATCAGCATCTTGGCCACTTGTTGCTTCATGGATTTCATCCTATTTGACATCTTGGTTTGTGTCCTACAGATGCTTCCTGGCATACATCCTACATCTACGTTCCTAATCACCCATGGGTGGGAACAATTTTCAAAATTTAATTTTTTTGTTTTTCTCGCTTCATTTTCAAATTTCAATTTTAAATTTTGGGCGGGATGGCCCTGTTTCAAATTTTTATCCTTTGTATGGTTTTGTGCGGGATGGCCCTATTTCAAATTTTCCATCCTTTGTATGGTTTTGGGTGAAATGGCCCTGATTCAAATTTTCCATCCTTTGTATGGTTTTGGGCAGGATGGCCCTGATTCAAATTTTACCAGTTTAGATGTTTTTCTCCAATAACCCACAGAGGATCTATTTCTTCAGCTATTTTTTGGTTGGGAACTCTTCTTCCAACCTTCTTCTCTTTGTAAAATGTTATGGGATCCTTTCAAAACCCCTTTTACCAATCAAAATAAAAAATAAAATAAAAAAACAAGGCTTTCAAATAACAAAAAATAAATAAACAAATAGTATTTTTAGTTTTCAATTTTAATTTCACAAAAATAAAATAAAATAAAGGGCATTTCATTTTTCAAATTCACTTACAAAGGCAAAAAAAAAAAAATGTAGTTTAAAAATTGTTCAAAAACCATCAAAACAAAACAATTGTCAAAAACATGTCAAAAAAATTGTCAAAATATCAAAAAATTGTCATAAACATATCCAAAAACAAATTGTTGTCAAAAATGTGTTTTGCCAAATGTATGCTCTTTGTCTCACATTGCATTTGTGTGCATTGAAATTAAAATTGCATTTTAGGATTTATTTTTGCACTCTGTTTACAAAAATCATAGCAAACAAAAAAAATAAAAACCACACACACTCGCACGTATCACAATAACATTGGCAAGGTTGGACTTCATCACCAACCCCCAATTCAGACCGGTGATGTTGGAATTCACCTCCTTCCATTGACTTGCCCCTAGATGTCTTAGATAGAATAGGGCACTCTCTTAAGTTGGAATAGGTCACTCACGTTCAAATTGCCTCCCATTGTTGGAAATGTTTGTTGATTCAGAGTGGAAGAGCTAGGCACACCCTCCACACATTGTGGGTTTTAAGTGGTGTACCCTAGACTCTTTTGACAAGTCATGTTTAGCAATAGTGTTCCTAATCACCACCTTAATTTAGTTCCCTAATTCTAAGTCCAAAAAAAAAATCAAAATTCTAAAAACATCAAAACACACCAAAACTTGAAAAAAAATCACAAACTTCAAAAATCCAATCAAAAAGACCAAACATCGAAAACAAAAATTGTAAAAACTTAGAAAACATTTGTTTGTTTGTTTGATTTATGTGTTATTCATTTGTAAATAAACAAAATCCAAGCACTTGCATCCATGGAGCATTACGCTCAAATTTCCCAAGCCTTAGCTACTTTCATAGCTGAGCAAGGGGGTGCCTATGTGGACTTCTCTACTAGGTCGCAAACAACTACCCATGTCACCATTTCACAAACTCCTAGGAGTGAACCACCTTCCACATGCATATCAAAATGTAAAATGCAAAAATAAAAAATAAAAAAAATGCTCCAAAAGAACCAAACCCCTTTGGTCAATTCAAATCGAAAAACTCTAAAGGGGACACCCCTTTGGTCAAATCAATCAAAAAATACTCCAAAGGAACAAAATCTCCTTTGGTCAATTCAAATCAAAAGGCTCTAAATGGGACACCCCTTTGGTCAAATCAATAAAAAATGCTCCAAAAAGGGTATCCCTTTGGTCAAATCAAATCAAAAGGCTCCAAAGGAACCAAACCCCTTTGGTTAATTCAAATCAAAATGCTCCAAAGGGGACACCCATTTGGTCAAATCAATCCAAAACACTCCAAAGAGGACATTCCTTTGGTCAAATCAATCCAAAACACTCCAAAGGGGACACCCTTTTGGTCAAATCAATCAAAATGCTCCAAAGGGGTACCCTTTTGGTCAACTCAATTAAAAAAAGCTTTAAAGGAACCAAACCCCTTTGGCTAATTCAATTCAAAAGGCTCCAAAGGAACCAAACCCCTTTGGTCAATTCAAATCAAAAGGCTCCAAATGGGACACCCTTTTGGTCAAATCAATCCAAAACGCTCCAAAGGGGTACCCCTTTGGTCAACTCAATTCAAAAAAGCTCCAAAGGAACCAAACTCCTTTGATCAATTCAATCCAAAAGGCTCCAAAGGGGACACCCCTTTGGTCAAATCTCATTTCAAAATGCTCCAAGGGAGGCACTTCTTTGGTCAATTTCCATTCAAAAGGCTCCAAGGAAACCAAAACTCCTTTGGTCACATGCAATTCAAAAAGCTCCAAAGGAACCAAACTCCTTTGGTCACATTTCAGCTATAAAACACCAAAAGAAAAAAAAAAAATATATATATATATATATATATATATAACACAAAAAAAATTGCATACACATTATATTTTCAATAAATCTCCTTCACAATCCAACTTTCATTGCATTCACACATTCCACTTCCATCACATTTGCATAGTTGTACAATTTGTATTCATTAAATTCATGAATAATTGTTAGTACTATGTCTTGTTGCCTTCATTAGGGGCACCTTGGGTTTAGCATTAGTCACCAATCCATCAGTCACAATTATTTACAACTTTCTAAGTGGTCCTTTGGTCATTAACATATTCACAGAATAAAATCTAGGTGTTTTCAATCACTCAGCCACTCCTAGTGTTTTGAGCAACCTCAATTCAAAATCAAACAATCTTTAATGCAACAGGTTATTCCTAGTCAATCAAGTTTCTCTTGGACCACACACAACAAAACACATTAAAAACATTATGAACCTTGGTAATTATGAAATTATGAGTTGCTATTGCCATAACTGAAAGGTTTCCCCTATTCATCAAATTATGTGCATGGTCTAGAATGCTACAGAGTTGACAAAAGTACAAGCTCCATCTTCACCCTTCAAAAAAAATAAGAAAAAAAATAGATACCTTGCTCTTCCTCAAAGAGAGCAAGCATCCCAAAAACAATACAAAAGTAATAAAAATCCCTTGCTCTCTCTCAAAATGAGAAAGTATCCCAAAAGTGCCCCAAAGCAATAAAATTTCCCTTGCTCTCTCTCAAAATGAGCAAGTTTCCAAAAAGCAATAAAAATGCATGTTTCTCCCTTACAAAAATGAGAAAACCTAGAAATAAAATCCAAAATCCTTTGCAATAAAATAAGGGAAAGGAGCTTGAATACCTAGAACTCTTAGTGTCTCAAAAATTGTGGGGTGATCCTTATTACAATAATGGGTTGAATGAATCTCGCCTGGCAATGAGGTATCCTTACGTGTGGCACCACATTTGTCACATTAGTGACATTCTTTTGTACAGACCTATGGATGCTCTCAAATAAGCTAGCTTATTGGCATAAGTTATAATTAATTAGTTTGACCTAGCTCATGATGAGAAATGAACAATCATTTCACACATGATTGGTCCTTGAGAATTTTGAAAACACTAGAATAAACTTAACATCATGAAGATTTGCAATATCATAGACGAGTTTTTTTGAGATCACTAGGATGTTTGAGTATTTGCAAAATAACTCTAGATCCTTTTCCCTAAGGACAACAAAATCATAAACAATCTTCCATTCCATACCACCATTGCATTGCCACACATATACCATAGTCCATTTCATCCTATAAAATGTGGTCAAACCATTAGTATTGTACTGGTGCCCCTGATTAAGCAATAAAGACAAGTCTACTAAACAATGGTTCAAAACCTCTTTGAACAACGATCAATAAAGCAACACCATTCATTCAAATGGTTCAAAATCTCTTTTAACAATTATCTATAAAGTAACACAATTCATTCAAATGGTTCAAAACCTATTTGAACAATGATCAATAAAGAACACCATTCATTCAAATGGTTCTATACGCCTTTGAACAACAATGAATAAAGAATATTTCATTTCATCACATGTACACCAAAAAAAAATCTGAACAATCAATCATTACACATATACATAAACAATCACAAAACAACAACTTTGGGGGGGGAGTTCAAGGTCTCACACCTTCCCCATCAATCACATCAAACAATCAATCAAACAACTTGGGGGATTAAAGGTCTCACACCTACCCCAACAATCATATTAAATATTCACATTTCAAATAATCAAATTCAAAAATCTTCAAAGGAATCAAACTTCTTTGGTCACATTCAATTCAAAAATCTCCAAAGGAATCAAACTTTTTTGGTCATATTCAATTCAAAAAACTCCAAAGGAATCAACCCCTTTGGTCACATTCAATTCAAAAAAAAAAAAACCCAAATGAATCAACTCATTTGGTCACATTTAATTCAAAAGGCTCAAAAGGAACAAAAACTCCTCTGGTCACATTCAATTCAAAAGCTTCAATCAATTCAATTCAAAAGGCTCCAAAGGCACCTACCCCTTTAGTCAAATCAATCCAAAAAGCTCCAAAGGTAACCCAATTCTTTTGCTCAAATTCAATCTCAACAAGGCTTTCAAAATAATCGAAGTGCTATAATCTCAATCTTAAGTGATCATTGTATCTAGTGATTTACTCTAATCCCCTAGTGGTTTTAGTGATTGGCTATCCATACAATCTGATAGGAGTAGATTACCATAATGACAATCATCATTAAAACTATTCAAAAATCCCCAAAGGCATAAACCCCTTTGGTCAAATCAATCCAAAATGCTCCAAAGGTACCCAAATTCCTTTGGTAAAAAAAAAATCAATCAGAAAACATAAAAATCACAAAAAAATATAAAACTTAAAAAAAAAAACACAACAAAAGTAAAATGCTCCAAAGGTACCCAAATTCCTTTGGTAAAAAAAACAATCAGAAAACATAAAACCACAAAACAACATAAAAACTCAAACAAACAAAAAAAAACAAAAGCTCCAAAGGTACATCAATTATTTTGGTCAAAAAAAAAATCAACAAGCTTCTGAAAGAATAGAGATGCTCTCATCTCAAAACCCTAATAAGACCATGTGGTTGGATTGCTCCAGGGATAGAGGTGTACATTTCCTTCTTCCACTTAACCTCAAGTCATCCTCGTATACAATAACTTATCCTATATACCTAGCAGTTGAGGCGACTGGTAATCCATGCAATCTGATAGGATGGGTAGTTACCATAAGGTCCTTGAAAAGTGATTCACCTCAAGAAACGAATTGTTATCATATCAATTCCCTAAGAAAGCCACACGGCTTGATTGCTCCAAGGGATAGAGATATACAACTACCAATAGTGGTCGAAATCACAATTGAAACAAAAACAAAAACATTCATTTCATTCCAACCATTATCATCTATTTCATTGCTTTTTAGAAATATGAGCAAGTTTTTTTGTCATTGATGTCAAGAAGTCAGTATGAGTAAGCGTCAGTTTCAGTGAGCAAAGTCAGTTTCAGGTTTCGTAATCAAGTGCAAAAGAAAGATTGCTCCCAGGTGGTCAGATGAGGTTTAAAGGGCAAAAGGAAGGCCCAAGAAAAATAATATTATAATATTTTATTATAATATTAAAAATACAAGACCCAAGGATTTAAATTAATTATAATAGTTTCATTATAAATTAATTTAATTAACTCTTAGAGTTATTAAGTTAATTATAAATTAATTATAATTTAATTATAAATTAATTTATATATTAATTTAACTAACCTTAATGGATAGGGTTATAAAGTTTAAGTTAATTCAAAAATATTTGAATTAGTTGAAATCGTTGACGTCGTCGAATATATGGCATTATGCATATAAAAGAAGGCAAAACCTTGGCATTTAATTCATCCATGATCTATATGTAATAAGTGATTTTCATGCACATTTCAAGGGAGAAATATCATGTGCTTTCAAATTTTTTGTGAGGCAAAAGATAGGACAAAGCAGAGGGGATTTCTCTTTATGTTCCAAGGTGTTGTATAGCATGACTAGCAGCCAAGGGTGACGCTAAGACTTTGGTAAGCGTGAGGTTGAGGGATCGAATCTCGTGGTCTACGTTTTGGTGAGAAAATAAGGTCTTTTGTTGGAAATCCTAAAAGAGGCAAAGGACAAAGGGAATGTGGTAGCCTTTCCCTTTACATGGAGGCACGTAGCCCACAGGGTGGGCACGCACCTAGAAAAGGCACTCGACAGGGAGAGGTTCTATGTTTGAAACCTGTCGAGGCACCTTTTGGTGAATGATAAGGTATGCACTAAATTGCTTGGTTTCAAAATTTGCGGAGGTTCCGAAATTTGTGAAAATATTTTTTTAAAAGGTTATAAAGTGGAATTGCATGTTATAAGGTTTTTGTGAGGGAGATAAAAGGATATGCATCATTTTATTTTAGGATTTGATTTTTGAGTTCTTTGAGCTTATTGAGAGGAGTAATAAGGTGTGCCAAAGGAGTTACATATTTTTGTTGAAAACAAAGTTAATTAAATTATATTGAAAGGAGAAATAAGGTTGAGTAAGTGTTGATATTTTGACTTGGTAAAATATTCTTGTGAGAAATTATTAAAGATATATATTTGCTATCTAACCCTAGTATTGGCAAAAAGAGTGGTTGTTATTGAGACAGGTGTTTGAGGTCAAATCATCTTCAAACAAGAGGTAAGGGCACATTATCCTTGAGAGTGATTTTTGGATTGTGAATGCTAAGTTGGAGTGAAAAGGATTTTTTGATAAGCATTGTCAAGTTTGGTTTTCTAGAATGAAATTTGATACTAGAAACCTTGTTTGATAATAATTGTTGGAAATATTGAGTAAGCTTTCATATACTTGACTAGGGTTTGTGAAAGAACATGAGTATCATTGTTATGTGAAGTTGAGAGCTATCTTGAACTATATTTTGTGCAAATAACATGAGTATCATTGTTATGTGAGATTTTTTGATAAGCATTGTTGAAAATATATGAGTGAGTGTTCATATGCTTGGACTAGGGTTTGTAAGCAAGGAGTGTTTCATTGAGTAATTGATTGACTAGAGTTGATTGAGCCTAGTCAAGTGGAAGTGTTGAAGTGATAGTACAAGTTATGTAAAGCAAATTGTTCTATATTCCAAATTGATTTTAAAAAGAGATTGAAAGTGATTGAGCATTATTGTGAGTGTGAAGCATATTGAGTCTCTAACAATTCTCTATATGTTTCTGTGATATTAAACAAGATTCTATGTGAAACTTTTTTATGATATTGAAGAGGTTTTTTGTAATAGATTGAGTTGAGTTGTATAAATCTTTTGTGAAAGCTAGTGGACAGATTTGAGTAAGTCCTAGAGTGGACTTAAGGATTGAGTTGAGTAAGCTCTTGTGGAAGCTTACAAGAAAATTTGAGGTAAGTCTTGGTGAAGACTTGTTGAGCAGATTGGACAAGTTCTAGTGAGGACTTGTTGAGAATATTTAAGGTAAGTTTTGATGAAGACTTGTTGAGCAGATTGGACAAGTTCTAGTGAGAACTTTTTGAGCATATTTGAGGTAAGTCTTGCTGGAGACTTATGGATAGATTAGTGTGAGCTTTTGTGGAAGCTTACAATGCAAATTTGAGATAAGTCTTTGAGAAGACTTGTGAGCAGAGTTGATTGATTGATTGTTCAAACCTTGGGTTAAGTTTTTAGGTAGATCTAGTAGAATTTATTTGTGATTGAGTCAAGATTTGTGTTAAAGATTGAGGATAGTTTTTGATGCAGATTTGAGGATAGGTTTGTGCCAAACAAGATACAGAGATTGAGCAGATTTGTGCTAGACTGAAGGACAATGTTTAGTGTAAATTTGTGCTAGACCAAAGGATTGTGTTTAGTGTATATTTGAGGACAAATATTGAGAAGATTTATGCTAGATAGAAGTATTACGTTTAGTGCAGATCAAAGATATAGATTGAGTAGATTTATGCTATATCAAAGGACCATGTTTGGTACAGATTTGAGATAGATGCAAGAGCAAGATATGGAGGTGACATAGTATAGAGGATGACAGTCTCCAGTGGATAGAGGTCCATTAGCCAAGCTAGTGAAGATAGGTCTTCTGAGTGAGGGTAGGATTATTCAGTGGATAGAGATCCATTAGCCACTGTAGTGGAGGTAGAAGTTCTTCTAGAAGATCACCATTTAGAGAAGAGGAGGAGTTCTCCTATGGATAGAGATCCATGAACTTGATTAGGGGATTGGTGTCTCCTTTGGATAGAGGTCCATAAATATTGTAATAGGGAAAGATTTCCCAAGATATTTTTTGAGAAAATATTAGTGAAATATTTTCTCCGTGGAGTAGCCCACATTGGGTGAACCACATTAAATTGGTGTCTCTATTGTGTGTGGTGATTTGTGCATTACTTTGATTATTGTTGTTGATATAGCCATTGATATATTATATAATATTGATTGAGAAAGAAAAGTAAAAAGTGGTCTTATATTGTTCACCCCCTCTCAGTATAAGCTTGTGTTATTAAATTGGTATCAAATAGGATTCCTTTAGAAGATTTTAACAGCTTGAAGAAAAAGCTTACAATAACACAGATGGATTCTAAGAGTGGATCCTTAGATAATTCAGCACCAGTGTTTAATGTGAACAATTATGTATTCTAGAGTATGAGAATGAAAATTCACCTAATGGCACTTGGAAATGAAATATAGGAAGTAGTTGAAAATGGATACACACCACCAGCTACTCCACATACAGATAAATATGGTAAGATTCTACATCATTACAATTCAAAATAAATGAATGCAATTTTGAGAGGTTTGCATAAAACAGATTTTATAAAGGTTATGCACTACAAATCAGCAAAGGAAATTTGGGATAAATTGCAAGGCATATATGAAGGAGATAAAAATATCAAAAAGGCAAAGTTGTGAAATCTCAAGGGAATATTTGAATACCTAAAAATGAAGGATGAGGAAAACATTAGTGCTTATCTACTTCATGTATATGAGGTTGTTGACTTCATTCAAGGACTTGGAATTGAAGTTCAAGAATCTGATGTTTGTGATAAGATTTTAAGGTCACTCCCAAAAATATTTAGTGAAAATATTTTAGCTATAGAGGAATCAAAATATAGTGATATTTTGACAAGGGATGAATTACATGGCATTCTCATAGCTTTTGAGATGAGAACAAAAGAGAAACCTAATCCCCAGAAAGAAGTAGCCTTCAAAGATACCAAAAAGACAAAGGGTAAGAATTCATATTCAAGCAATGAGTTATCCAGTGATGAAGAATCAAACTATGGAAGAAGGAACAAGGAACTAAGAAAGTTTAAATATATGAAATATGTTAGATGTTTCAATTATGGAAAGTATGGTCACTATGCATATGATTTTCAAGAAGCTAGAAATAGCAATGATGAAGAAAAATAGGATCATAAGAATAGGGAAACAAAAAAATATAGGTAACAAAAGAAACGAGGAGAGGAGTCAACCTCAAGTTCTGAAGAAGAAGAAACTTCAGAAGAAGAGAGTGTAAGAGAGAGTGAAACTTTTGAGGATGAGTTGGACAATAGAAATTTCAACAAGGAAAGGAACAATGCACAAATAAGAAACAGATGGAACATGAAGTAGTACAGGGTAGAAGAGACTAAGAGACCAATGAGATCAAGGCAAGGAATTTTCAATAGAATGTGTTTCTCATGTCACATATTTGGGCACAAGGCTTCATAGTGTAGGACACATGAAAGATAGAAATATGGAAAGTTCAGAAATAGGTAGATTTTTCAAGGGTATTGCTACTCTTGTAATTAGTTTGGTCACAAGGCAATGAATTACAGGGTTCATGACAAAAATAGATATGGCTTCACCAGGAGAAATCCCAAGACATTTGCACCTCCAAGGAATAACAATATTAAGTGTTATAAGTGCAATAATGATAGGCATACAACAAGATGTGTAGAGTAGAAATTCTAGATACAAGCAGGAATAGGAATAGTTAGAGGAATCAGAAGGATCAGTTGAGGAATAAAGTGGACAAAGGGAAATATCAGTGCATTTTGGGAGTATAAATACTCCCACCTCAAAATTAACCACCTCAAGAGGAGGTGGGGGAGGGGCTAAGCTAAGAGTCTCATTTTTAGCCCTGCAACCCAAAGGTGACCCTTTGCCATTGATGTCAAATGGGGAGAGATTTGAGTAAGGGGGAGAGATTTTAGTTAGGAGGAGAGCATTCAGTCAAGGGGAGCAGATTAGAAAAATGTTAAGGAAATGATAAAAGGTAATTGGGTTGCCATCAATGACAAATGGAGAGATTGTTGGAAATATGGGTAGGTTTTGTTGTCATTGATGTCAAGAAGTCTGGATTAGTAAGCGTTAGTTTCAGTGAGCAACATCAATTTCAGAATTCGTAATCAAGTGCAAAAGAAAGATTGCTCCCAAGTGGTCAGATGAGGTTTAAAGGGCAAAAGGAAGGCCCAAGCAAAATAATATTATAATATTTTATTATAATATTAAAATGACAAGACCCAAGGATTTAAATTAATTATAATAGTTTCATTATAAATTAATTTAATTAACTCTTAGAGTTATTAAGTTAATTATAAATTAATTTATATATTAATTTAACTAACCCTAAAGGATAGGGTTATAAAGTTTAAGTTAATTCAAAAATATTTGAATTAATCAAAATTGTTGATGTCGTCGAATATATGGCATTATGCATATAAAGGAAGGCAAAAACCATGGCATTTAATTCATCCATGATCTATGTGTAATAAGTTATTTTCATGCACATTGCAAGGGAGAAATATTGTGTGCTTTCAAAGGTTTTGTGAGGCAGAAGATAGGACAAAGCAAAGGGGATTTCACTTTATGTTCCAAGGTGTTGTGTAGCGTGACTAGCATCCAAGGGCAGCGCTAAGACTTTGGTAGGCATGAGGTTGAGGGATCGAATCATGTGGTCTACGTTTTGGTGAGCAAGGAAGGTCTTTTGTTGGAAACCATGCAAGAGGCAAAGGATAAAGGGAATGCGCTAGCCTTTCCCTTTGCATGGAGGCATGTAGCCCACGTGGTGGATGCGTGCCTAGCAAAGGCGCTCAATAGGGAGAGGTTCCATGTTCGAAACCCATCGAGGCACCTTTTGGTGAATGATAAGGTATGCACTAAATTTCTTGGTTCCAAAATTTGTGGAGGTTCCAAAATTTGTGAAAATATTTTTTTAAAAGGTTATAAAGTGGAATTGCATGTTATAAGGTTTTTGTGAGGGAGATAAAAGGATATGCATAATTTTATTTTAGGGTTTTATTTTTGAGTTCTTTGAGCTTATTGAGAGGAGTAATAAGGTGTGCCAAAGGAGTTAGATATTTTTTTTGAAAATAAAGTTAATTAAATTATATTGAAAGGAGAAATAAGGTTGAGTAAGTGTTGATATTTTGACTTGGTGAAATATTCTTGTGAGAAATTATTAAGGACATATATTTGCTATCTAACCCTAGTATTGGTAAAAATAGTGGTTGTGATTGAGATAGGTGTTTGAGGTCAAATCATATTCAAACAAGAGGTAAGAGTGATTTTTAGATGTTGTGAATGCTAAGTTGGAGGGAAAAGGATTGTTTGATAAGCATTGTTGAGTTTGGTTTTCTAGAATGAAAATTGATACTAGAAACCTTGTTTGATAAGCATTGTTGGAAATATTGAGTAAGCTTTCATATACTTGACTAGGGTTTGTGAAAGAACATGAGTATCATTGTTATGTGAAGTTGAGAGCTATCTTGAACTAGGGTTTGTGCAAAGAACATGAGTATCATTGTTATGTGAGATTTTTTGATAAGCATTGTTGAAAATATATGAGTGAGTGTTCATATGCTTGGACTAGGGTTTGTAAGCAAGGAGTGTTTCATTGAGTAATTGATTGAGTGGAGTTGATTGAGCCTAGTCAAGCGGAAGTGTTGAAGTGATAGTACAATTTTTGTGAAACAAATTGTTCTATATTCTAAATTGATTTGAAAAAGAGATTGAAAATGATTGTTGTTGTGAGTGTGAAGCATATTGAGTCTATAACAATTCTCTATATGTTTTTGTGAGATTAAACAATATTTTGTGTGAAACTTGTTTATGATATTGAAGAGGGTTTATGTAATAGATTGAGTTGAGTTGTATGAATACTTGTTGAGCAGATTGGACAAGTTCTAGTGAGAACTTGTTGAACAGATTTGAGGTAAGTCTTGGTGGAGACTTGTGGATAGATTAGTGTGAGATTTTATGGAAGCTTACAATGCATATTTGAGATAAGTCTTTGAGAAGACTTGTGAGCAGAGTTGATTGATTGATTTGTTCAAAACTTGGGTTAAGGTTTGGGTAAGATCTAGCAAAGTTGATTTGTGATTGAGTAAAGCTTTGTGTTAAGGCTTGAGGACAAATTTGAAGACATAGTTTTGTGTATATTTTTGGATAGGTTTGTGCCAGAATAGAGACAAATATTAAGTAGATTTGTGCTAGACCAAAGGACTGTGTTTAATGTAAATTTGAGGACATATATTGAGAAAATTTGTGCTAGATCGAAGGACTATGTTTAGTACATATTTTAGGATAGATATTGAGAATATTTGAGCTAGAGAAAAGGATTGTGTTTAGTGTATATCAAAGACAGATATTGAGAATATTTGTGCTAGACGAAGGACCGTAATTAGTATAGATTTGAGATAGAACTGAGAGCAATATTTGGAGGTGATAGAGTATAGAGGATGATAGTCTCCAGTGGATAGAGGTCCATTAGCCAAGGTAGTTAAGATAGGTATTTTGAGTGAGTATAGGAGTCTTCAGTGGATAGAGATCCATTAGCCAATGCAGTGGAGGTAGCAAATCTTGTATAAGATCACCAGCCAAAGCAGAGGAGGAGTTGACTTGTGGATAGAGATCCACGAATTTAATTATGGGATTGGTGTCTCCTTTGGATAGAGGTCCATTAACATTGTAATAGGGAAAGGTTTCCCAAGATATTTGTTGAGAAAATATTAGTGAAATATTTTCTTCGTGGAGTAGCCCACATTGGGTGAACAACATTAAATTTGTGTCTCTATTATGTGTGGTGATTTGTGCATTGCTTTGATTAATGTTGTTGATATTGCCATTGATATATTACATAGTATTGATTGGGAAAGAAAAGTAAAAAGTGGTCTTATATTGTTCACCCCCACTTAGTATAAGATTGTGTTCTTCATTGCTTTAATCATTTCATATCTTCTCCATCGACTCATCACTTGAAGGGAGAAAAAATCAACAAATTCTAGTTTCATAATCAAAGTGAACACTCAAAACACTCAATCATGCAAATTTTATACGTTCAAGAATCATTACCAAAGACTATCATACACCCTTTTTGTTGGGGTATATCACAAGCAAAAATCTCAATCAAACAAACACTTGGTATACCTAAAGCCTAAAGTGTAGACTAAATCTTGTCTACCCACATATGAAAGGTTTGCCAAAATAAGTTCATCAATTTGTTAAAAGTAATGATTTAATAATGAGAATCTTGTTCATGATTGGGGCAACAAAAGTTGACTTTTATTTGTGACTATCTTACACAAATCCCCTTCAAATGCAAATGGTTACAAAAATATTTCAAAACCCTCCAAATTATCATTTCACCTCATCATCATCTCGATTGAACCTTGTATCTTGTAATTTACTCTAGAAACCTAGCATTTGCAGTGATTGGTTATCCATACAATCTGTTAGGATGGGTAAATTACCATAAGGACAATAACAAAATCATTTCACAATATCATGTTTGAAATTAAATCAGGTTGGTCCTTAAGTTTTTTATCTTGGTTGTGTTAAATGAAATTTGCACAAGGTTATCCTTAGACCCCTTTCATTGGGTCAAAATCGAAAAACAACCAAACACAATTTGGTAATAATAAAAAATCACCCAAATATTGATTCTCGAATTACTGGTTTCTTGAACCCATCATTTGGAATAAATTGCTAAATTCATAGTGGAACAAGAACTCTAAACGTGATCGAATATTTTATCACACATTTTGTGCATCAACAAAGCCAAAGGTAAATTCGCAACAACATAAACAATCCTAAACTTGGGGCATCAAAGTGATCAAGATGTCATACATATGCATACACAATTCACATCATGCAATCATCGACCTTCTTTCATCATCCATATTTGATAAATTGGCTCATGGGTTTCATCCTTTAACCATTCGCCAATTGAGGGGGTAAGCAAACAAATCAAAATTTTCAAAAAAAGTTATTTGTTCTTGTGCATTGAGAATATTTGAGTCCATTCCTCCATCAAATAAAACTAGGTGTCTTTTGTTTTTGCACCACATTGTGTTTCATGCAATGTGATACAAAAATGGGTATCTATAGACACCAAAATCTAAGCATTTTCATTTCATCACATAAATTTGCATATTAAATTATATGCCTAGGTCTAAACTTAAGCATATTAATTACTGTACATTTCACCCACATTGCACATCACAATTTTACGTAATAATATATGTCTAAGTCTAAAGTTAGGTATATAATTCTTGCACATCATTCATTCACATTGCACATTTTAGTTTTACATAACATTATGTGCCTAAGTTTTGATGCCCTCCACAAATATAGTACTCTTAATGGTTTTTGAACCAATAATTTTTATGGGAGTACCTTGTTGCTAACAATTTACATCAAACAGTTTTTGAGTCAAGCAATCAGCACATCTCAATTGATATCACATTCTTTAATGTTATGAATAGCCTAATTATAGGATTCACATGTTGAGCTTTTATCCCAAGTCTTGGAATTCTTCATATTATATTTCCTCAATAATTGCATCAATGTTTGATTCACTACTTGGTTTGTCCATCAATTTGTGGTTGGAATGTAGTTGTATGTCCCACTTTCATATCTATTTTACCTTACAGTGTGGTCCAAAACACCTCCAAGTATCATGAATCCTTACTAAAAACCATGGATTTTGGATGCCTGAAGTGCACCATACATTGGATAAAAATAACAGTGTCGCATTGCATCTTTATTGAAGATAATTTTCTTATAAAAAATCAACACACATTTTACTAAAATAATCCACCGCTGTAAATACCATCTTTTGATGTCATTCATATCTAGATTTGCATTTTTGTTGTGACTTCATGAGCTGGTTGTGTGCTTTCAATTATAATTATCTAATTCCCTTCACAAATATAGTACTCTTAATGGTTTTTTAACCAAAAAAATTTATGTGAGTACCTTATTGCTAACAGTTTACATCAAACATTTTTTGAGTCAAGCAATCAACACATCTCAATTGATATCACATTCTTTAATTTTATGAATAGCCTAATTATAGGATTCACATGTCGAGCTTTTATCTCAAGTCTTGAAATTCTTCATATTATATTTCCTCAATAGGTGCATCAATGTTTGATTCACTACTTTGGTTTAACCATCAATTTGTGGCTAGAATGTAGTTTTATGTCACAATTTCATATTTATTTTACCTTATAATGTGATCCAAAACAACTCCAAGTATCATGAATCCTTACTAAAAACCATGGATTTTGGATGCCTGAAGTGCACCATACATTGAAAGAAAAAAATAGTTTTGCATTGCTTCTTTGTTAAAGATAGTTTTCTTATATAAAATCAACACACATGTTTTACTAAAATAATCCAACATGTTGATGGATGTAAAACTTAGAGGAGCCAATTATACCTAGAGCAATCGATGGATAGGGTGTCATCTCATTCAAGAAAGGCTTGACATGTTTTTTCTATCAAAGGAGGCTACAACTCTGTTCGGTTATTCTACCTTGCAAGCCCTTCCTAAAATTGCCTCGGATTATAATCCCATTTTATTGGAGATACCTAAATCTCTGTCCTTCAAGAAACCTTTCAAATTTCAATCTATGTGGATCAAACATTCTGGTTTCAAAGATAACTTAATTCAGTGGTGGCAGTAGCCTATCAGGGGTAGTGTAGCTTTTAAACTTGCTGGAAAATTAAAGTTTTTTAAGGAAAAGCTTTGAACTTAGAACAAAGAGATCTTTGGGAACCTCTTTGAAAATAAAAAACAATTTTTTGAAAGTTTGAAGATAATTGATCAGAGGATTCAACATGGTGATGTTGATGAAACTACTAGGCAGGAGGAACGAATAAAACTAGCAGAGTTTCATAACATTTTGGCCTATGAGGAAATCTATTGGAGGTAAAAATAAAGGGATATTTGGTTGAAATATGGAGATTCAAATTCCAATTTTTTTCACATCACCATGCTTAGAAATAGAAGCAATAACAAGATAATTTTTTTTTTTTAAATGGATGGTTCTATTACTCAAGACTTAACATAAATCAGAAAGGAGGCAGCAACTTATTTCAATTCTATCCTTGTTCAGGAATCGTAGTGCAATGAGGAGGCCAAAGATATTCTCTTGCAATCCATTCCTAGAATAATAAATGAGGATATAAACCTTAAGCTTCTAGCTCCATTTTTTGATGAGGAAATTAAGGAAGCCTTGTTTAGCATGGAGCCAGACAAGGCCCCAGGACCCGATGGCTTTACGCCTCATTTCTATCAAAATTTTTGGGATATCGTAAGTGAGGATGTAATTTATGCTGTCAAAGAATTCCAAGAAAGCAATCATATCGCAAAAGGTCTCAACTCTACTTTTATTCATTTAATTCCTAAGAAGCAAACCCCTAAATCTATGGCTGACTTCAGGCCAATCAGTCTGTGCAATATTTCTTACAAGATCCTAAATAAAGCCATTGTAAATAGAATGAGAGATGTTCTACCCGACGTCATAGATCCATGCTAGGGAAGATTTGTCCAGGGTAGGTCAATCTTGGATGGAGTTATCATGGTTCATGAATCTCTGCACTCTTCTCATAAGACTAACAGGTTTGTTTTTGCCCTCAAGCTTGATATGAACAAAGCATTTGACAGGCTAAATTGGGACTTTATGATTGTTGTCCTCCTTAAGTTTGGTTTTCACCACCAATGGGTTAATTTTATCAAAGAATGCATTTCTAAAGCATGGTTCTCGATTATGGTTAATGGAACAACTGCTGGTTACTTTCAAAGTCATAAAGGAATTCAGCAGGGGAACCCTATTAGCCCCATGTTATTCATCATTGTGGCAGAAGCTTTGGGCAGAACCATCAAAAAAGCTTGTAATTTAAGGCTAATATCAGGAATCAAGGCAACATCTCTCACTAGGGTTGTTTCTAACCAATAATTCATCGAAGATACCCTTCTATTGACTAAGGCGTCAATGGTTAAGGCCAAAAGAATTAAATACATCTTGTAACTCTACGACAACGCTGCTGGTTAGAAAGTCAATTTCAGTAAAAGCAAGTTATATTTCTTGAACACCCCCATTTAGAGGTAAGGAAGGATTGCAAAAATTTTAGGGTGTGATATAGAAAACCTCCCCACTTTGTATTTTGGTCTCCCTATTTTCATTAGTTCTCCGAGGGAGTCAATGTGGGATAGGGTTATTGAAAGAATTCAAAAAAAACTTGTTGGATGGAAAGGTCATCTTCTATCTCAAGCAGGAAAGCTAACCCTCACTAAGGCCTCTCTTTAGATCATTCCAATCTATTTCCTCTCCATTTTCAAATCCCCTACGAAGGTTTTCCAAAAAATTGATAAACTCCAAAAAGAATTTTTATGGACTGAATCAGAGGAGAAAAAAAGGATACACCTTGTAGGATGGACCAAAGTGTGCAGACCCAGGGAAAATGGAGGCTTAGGTCTACGGAGAATTACTCATATAATTTTAGCTTTACTAGCTAAGAAGGCGTGGCGCCTAATTTTTGGTGAAGAAAATGAATGGACAGCTATCATCAAACAAAAGTATCTTCAAAATATGGAATTTCTAAGTGACTAAGTTCTAATCAGAGGTTCTACTTTTTGGAAAGCAATTCTCAATTGTAAGAAAATCATCAAAAAAGGTTTAATATGGGTTTTAGGCAATGGTGAGAGGATAAATTATTGGAATGGCAGGTGGGCTAAGGACAAACCACTGACGTAATATCCTAACTTAGACCGAATCAGATATATCACGAAATAACTCATTGGTAGAAAAGTCTCCGATTATATGGTTGAGGATAGAGGTAGAATGAAGTGGAAATAAATAAGGATTCGGGGATTTCAAGCAGAATTAAATGATCTTTGTAACATTCTCAGGCAATAGTTTATCCCCATTAGACCCAAGGAAGATCAAGTGACCTGGGCTCCTACGAAAAATGGGCAATTCACTGTTAAATCAACTTACAAGCTTCTACTTGATGACGAGGATTTTGTCCTCCAAAAGAACTTAGTTTGGATATACAATTTAATTCCAAAAATTGCAGTCTTTTCATGGCTGGTTATCCAAGGAAGAATTCTAACCATTGATAATATGATGCGTAAAGGTATTTGTATCACTAATCATTGTTATCTGTGTAGGGCTAATTGGGAGATGATTTATCTCATTTTCCTTGAGTGCCCTTTTTCCTTGAATATCCTAAGTGGGGTTTTCTAGGCCTTCAATATTTCTTGGGTTAAACCAACCATCGTACTTGATTTGTTCATCTAGTGGCCTTGACCCTTTTCAAACCAAAGACTTAGATACATGTGGAAAATTTGGCTCAATCATATCTTTGGAAAGTGTGGTTAGAAAGGAACCATAGAGTCTTTAATGAGTCTATCCATGTGTAGCACCCTAAAAAATGTAGCACCCTAAAATTGGCACAGTAAAACCTTAATAATTACACTTACTCTAGTAAATAATTCAAATTCAAATTTCAACCTCCAAAACTGCTCCCAAACCATCGCTTAATCCATTTCCTCGTTTCCCATGCCATTTTTAGAGTTTGTTTTGACCGTTTGACGATATCGTCGTCGATCAGACGATATCGCCTCAGATCGAACGATTTCGTCTGGGCTAGGACGTCCAGACGATCTTGTCCCTAAACTAATTTTTCACAATTAGCTTCTGTTTCAACGGCGTCTCTAATCCGGGCAGAAGCGTGTCTACGCCGTTAGAGACCCTCCCCGTTGGAGATCTCCCAAATAGGGATGATCTCCAACCTCCTAACCTCCCTCCTAAGCCTATTTAATCCTAGGCCCTCCCCTTAGCATCCCCCTGGCTGAAATTCCCTGTAACTCGAATTCTACACACACTAGACATCCTAAATTACTATTTGCACTTGTTCTATCCAAATTTTGTTGCAGGTACCTTAGTATTTTTCAGCCGGAGCAAGCTTACATCGTCGTAGACGATCCTGTTCAGATCGGAGGCGATCTTGTCAAATCAGAGATGATTTCGACTATAGTCCACATTGGGGGCAATCAGTGCCCAAAGTTTGCATTTCTTCATCCTTTTTCTATTGTATTATTCTGCATTTAGTTAATATTATGATTATTATTTTCTTATTATCTTGCATTTTGGAGTTCACCCATGTAGCTTTAAATGCATAATTAAGCCACCAATTGTCATTAAATCAGTATAATGCACTCATGTATTCTGTTTATTATCATCATTTTGATATTGTTATTATCATTTTACACTGTTTCCCTCTGTTAGAATAGTTGCATTTTCTATATTTTGTGTCTACTTCTCTAATTGCAGGTCTCTGACAAATTCGTCAAATCTCAGACGATCTTGTCATATAGGAGACGATCCTGTCAAATTCGAGGCGATATTGACTGCTTCAAGAATCAGAATCTTCATCAAACATCCGGATCAGGTATGACTTTTTAATCTTGCTTACTTTCTCTATTTTCTGTCCTAATTTGTTCTTCTGTATTCATTTAATCTGCATCTTCATATAGAGAAATTTAGATTCATTTGGCCAAACCTAGGACTTGAATGTTTAAGGATAAAACTGAACACATAAAACACATTCCCAACCTAGGCATGGAAACTGCCACTAAACGTTTCTTGGTGAACCCACCATCCGTCAAAAAATCACCATAATACACCTCCCTCGAGAGGCGGGACCTTCGCAAGGCCTCTCAGTCCGAGGTACCACGCCATCCTTTTCACATCCCCCTTCCGGGCATGGATCCTATAGCCTGAAGGTAAGGGTGTGAAAAATTTGGAGCGATACATTTTTGGTGAACCCAACGTGAATGCATTTAAAACCTTTTGAAAATAGAAAACAAAAAAATAAAACAACCAAAACATAGATGCATTTCAAATCATTTAAAATTAATAAGTTGCATATCATGTTTAGATGGTAGCTCCTAAGAAAATATTAGCAGTTACTATAAATGTTGAAAACCAATTGGCAGCCATAGAAATCAATTATGTGCTTAGTGTGCCTAAAACAGATAGAAATCAACTTTTGTGGGACGAACTTGATAGAAGACTTAGTGTCATTTCATCTAGGTCAACAAAACTTAAACAAATCAAGAGGCTTGTCCTAGATAGAATCCTGGATCCTCATCAACTCGTCTTTTATCATGAACTTGAGAGAGCCTTGCCATAGATGGTTAGCTTATAGGAGAGCTCTTGTGTCTTCAAAATTGTTCACCTTCGAGGAATACCTCGAGAACGCAGCCATTGTACACCAGTTCCTAGGTCGTGTAGAAGACCAAGAGGTCGTTCTTACGGATAGGGAAATATGGAATAGAGTTCCTCGAGTTGTGTTATATCGAGAGTATTGCCATGAGCTTTACTTCTATCAACTAGCATCTGAGATAGATAATATCACTATAGCTCTTTTCATTAAATTTTTGAAAGAAAATTTTCAATTTGAAGAAGAACACTTCATGACTCCTGAAGAACTCGAGCCCATTAATGATATTTATAAATTGTTTATAGAAAACTAGATCATTACTTTCAGTCTTAGTTCTTGCATTTATTGTGTTGTTTGTTATCTTTACAATATTATTACAAAAACAAGAAAAACTAAAAAACATAACAAAAACCAAAACCTTTCATTTTAAATATTGTAGTAGGTATATAATTAATATATACCTCTTAAGCTTGTTGCATATATATATATATATATATATATATATATATATATATATATATATATATATTTGCTGAAATCTAAATTAAGCACAATGCCTAAACTTAGGAATGGTAAACAAACTGAAGGAGAAGAAGAATATTGGTTAGAAGATAAAACTAGAGACCCAAATGTCCTTCCTGAAGATCCAATTCCGGAAGGAGAAACTCTAGATCAACTAGAAGATGACCTAGGTGAAGACAATGAACAAGAAGAAAATGTTAAAGAGGATGGATCCTCATCCCCTAGAGTAGCTCCAGATGGAACTATTGCTTTTGACAACGTAGATCATTTCTAGAAATTTTTCAATAATAACATTGGTGCTCTTAATATGGTAGTTCGTATTGATAAAGGGCAAATTAGTGACACTCAAGCAGCCATGGAACATATGTTTGATGTGCGCACTAATCCCTTGTCTTTCATTGATCAAGAAAGTGATAAGGCTGGACCATCCAATAGAGATATGGTCACTATGATTCAGAACATGCCAAAACAACAGGTTACCCAACCTCCTAAGGAACCTGTTATTCAGCCTAAAACCATTCCCACACAAAAGAAAACTTCCTTCACTGCTTTACTTCGCCAAACTATTGATCAATATGCTTCAAGTAAACAAAAACCTAAAATGAAGCCAAACACCAATTTTCAACAATCTGGAATACAACATAATACAACTTCAAAATTCCTTCATAACACCTTTCCTACCAACAATTTACACAATAGCAACATAGCATCTAATCTTCATGTCCCTCCATCATATGCTCACAAATCCCATATCAATGCCCTACCGAACCAATATGGTGGGCAAACTAGTAATCTGGAAGCCATGGTGAAACAGTTAGCTTCGCGTATGGACCAGATAGATCCTTATCATCCCTCGTACAATTATCGAGAGATATGTAGTCAACCTTTGGATCCCATAGTTGTAGCACAACCGTACCCTAAGCATTTTCCCATGCCCATCCTGCCTATATATAAAGGAACCGAAGATCCCATAGAGCATCTTCGCATGTTTAGGATAGCATGTCATGATATATCACATGATGACCTGCTATTACTAAAAATGTTCCCGAAAAGTTTAGGTGGAATGGCATTAGAGTGGTACTATCAATTGCCCACTCATTCTTTGAGAAACTTTGAAGAAACAACTGAATATTTTGTCCATCAATTTAGTGCCTACATCGAGAGGCATGTAACCATTAAAGATTTATACAACTTAAAACAAGACAAGGATGAATGTTTTGCCGATTTCTTAGCTAGATGGAGGCAGTTGACGAGAAAACTGCACTTTGTGCTACCTTATAGGGAAATGTTGGACATTTTTATTAATAATTTACAAGAACAAATATCTTATGAGCTATCAACTGCTACTTTAACTACCTTCGATCAAGCTATAGATTTAGCTCGAAGAGTAGAAGATGCCCTCATTAGGAGAGGCCAACTTAAGAAGAAAGATGATGAGAAAACCTCCAGAAATCAATATAAAAACAAACAAGTTGTTGGTGACGGAGTCACTGACAGCAAAAATGTTGCTAATATCAATGCAACGAAAACAACAAAAAAATTTATATTGAAACCGCCTGATAAGCCTCCTCGAGAATTTACTAGATTGAATCAACCGTTATCAACTATTTTACCTCAATTACTCGAAAGAGGTTTGATCCAATTACCAGCTATCCGGGAACCTGATCCAACTATACCCGGATACAGAGCTGACTTACACTGTGATTTCCATAGAGGGCCTGGACACTCTACCAACGCTTGTAAAAGGTTGAAACATAAAATACAGGATCTGATTGATAATAATGAAATGGAGGTGCAAGCCTTCCAACCTAAACAAAATGCTCCTAATAATCCTCAAAAGAACATTCCCCAAAATCAAAATCAAAATGCTAATCAATCATTAGACATATTTCAACACCCTTTACCAAGACATGGTAAAGAGGTGGCCAATCAAATCGAACATCATAATGTTCCTCCTCCTACCCGATATGTAGGAACTATTAGTGGACATTTACTTAATCATGATCCTCAAATATTTGACACAACTTTATCCATGGTTACGACCAGGCCCCTACATAATATTCAAACTCTAGATCCTAGTGATATAGAATCGAGATACTGAAAGTGAAATGGACATCACTTCAAACCAATCGAATAGTTCTGAAAATGAATCAGATCCTATTCAACCCATCAGAGATGCTATGGTTCCAGAAGAACCATTTCCTAGAAGAGTTACTACTCGACCTTCTTCTAATCAATTCCTCCCAAATGAACAAGCCATAAACGCTCAACCGAGACCAGTTCAGCATCTTCAATATAACATTGTAGGTACCATTGGAGTCGTTACCCGACAACAAGCTCAAAACTCTCAACAAGATCAAACTCAAAATGATGGATCAGCTCCATTTGTTTTGAAAAATCCCAATAAAGGGAATCATGCTTCCAATGTTCAACTTAAACCCCCTTACAATATTAATGAGCAATTATCCAATACTACAACCAGAATTTCCCTTTTGGATTTATTAAGATCTTCTCCCACCCATAGGGATGAGTTGATGCTTACATTAAGCCAAATGATGGTACCTCAAAATATTCAACCTTGAAGCCATGGCCAATACTATCATCACTCGAGAAGTTGATTGTATTGACTTTCGGGATAAAGATATCCCACAACACGGTTTACATAAGGATAATCCCTTATATATTACTGCTCTAATTGGAGATGTAGTTATTAAACGAGTCCCGATTGATAATGGTTCATCTCTAAACATTTGCACTTTTGACTTCTACCAACGATTTGGCTTTAGAAGTGATGAAATGAAGAAAACCGACATGATTATCAAAGCTTTCAATGAAGAAACACAAGAAACGTGTGGAGTTATTACCATCCCATTGCAAGTTGGTCCTCGAACTCTAGATACCACCATGTTTATTGTACATTGCCCCGCATCGTACAATATACTCTTGGGTCGTCCTTGGATCAATGCAATGCGGGTTGTCCCATCAACTTTACACCAATGTGTTAAATTCGAATTTAAAAATCAGTTGGTCACTATCCACGGTGATCCTAGACCCTTTGATATGTGTGCTTTGGCAGAACCTGTTGGAGTGCAATTTTGCCCTGCTCTATCATCCACACATCCTAATTCTTATTTTTCATCTAAAACTGTGAAACACACACCCATAGCTTCACCTATTTCCCCTCCATTAATTTCACCCTCATATATAGATCAACAATCTTCTAAACAAACCACTCTAGAACCTCAAAAATATCTTCAATCCACGACCAATCCTTCATGTTCTATCCCTATAATTTCAAAACCTATAGACCCATCTCTTAACACTTCCACATTATCAACATCTATCATACCTTCCACATCTAAAGATATAGGGAATGATCCTTCTACATCTTATGCTCTTTCTGATGAACTTTTACCCGATTTATCCACAATCTTAATATCAGAAAAAACAAATGCTTTCATGCAAGATTCAATTCTTTTAAATAACTTGCCGCCATCTCCTCGTACTTTGGGCCTCCCACAACCTATGGGAAGTACTTACCAAGTCGGGAGTTGTGCCTTCATTTATAAAGGATATGATTGGGGAAGAATCCCTCGGAATATCAAAACTCATCATGAGGGATATGCTCGATGTTATTTTACCAATGAATATATTAAAGCTAAACCCATAATGCTTAAAATGGGATATAAAGGGAAAGGCTTGGGACCTTTCCAAAATGGCATGAAAGAACCTTTCGAGGTAGAACCGTGGCCAGCCCATTGTGGTGTGGGCCTATTTCCTAGTAAGGGTCAACCCTTTCCTTTTGAAGATGATGATCAACTCATATGTTATCAAGATTATTTGGATAGGCGTGATGATTTGCCTCTAAAAAATCAGCCATTTACATGTAACATGCTATCCATAGCTTACCCTGAAATGATTGCTGACTCCGATGAGGAGTTGGAAGGAGATATCTTCCACGATGTCTCCGTTGAAGAGATGTTACACAATGGATTTTATTTTGATGGTTCTATACCAACTATAGCCCAACTTGAGACCGCTAATCCTCAAGATGAATTATCCAACTTAACCTTACAAGAATTACAAGAATTGGGCGTTTCACCCGCCCCACCTAATTTTGAAAGAGATCTACACAAGGAGGTAGAAAACGTCATTAAAATTAACATTGGAGCTGAGGATAATCCTCACATAATCAATATTGGATCAGAATTAAGTCAAGAAAAACAAGAGCAATACATTGCATTCCTTAAAGAGTATGAAGATGTCTTCGCTTGGACATACGAAGATATGCCACGTCTAGACCCTTTCGTAGTCATGCATCACCTAGTGGTCCATCCGGATGCTAAACCCGTTAAACAAAAACTTAGAAAAATGCATCCCAAAGTGGCTCTGCTAGTCAAAGGGGAGTTAGAAAAACTCCTGAATGTTGTTTTTATACAAGCTATTGATTATGCTTGAATGGATCTCAAATGTAGTTCCAGTTACCAAGAAAGAAGCCACCAAAGTTAGGGTTTGCACAGATTTTAGAGATATTAACGTTGCATGCCCTAAAGATGATTTTCCTCTTCCAAACATGGATCAAATCATTGACTTTACTGCCGAGAGTGGGATGATGTCCTTAATGGATGGATTCTCCGGTTATAATCAGATCAGGATAGCTCCTGAAGATCGAGGCTAAAACAGACCTTTATTACCCCCTGGGGTACCTTTTGTTGGAAAGTGATGCCATTTGGCTTAAAGAACGCAGGTGCAACCTATCAACGAGCTATGACTTATATTTTTCATGATATGATGCATGATATCCTACATGATTATGTAGATGATATTATAGCTCGCTCTATTAATGAAGATAATCATTTAGATGATTTGAGAAAAGTTTTTAATCGATTACGAGAATATCTTATTCGATTAAATCCAGCCAAATGCATATTCGGAGTTAAGTCCGGTAAACTATTAGGGGTTTTAGTTTCTTTACGTGGTATCGAAATTGACCCTCTCAAGATTGCGGCTATCACTGATATGCCCGCACCTACTAATATATCTGAGTTACGAAGTTTACAAGGTAAGCTTCAAGCCATCCGTCGCTTCATCGATAAGCTGGCGGACAAAACTGGTCCCTTTCTTAAACTCCTTAAGAAGGATGTCCCTTTTAATTGGGATGACGAATGTAAAGAAGCTTTTGAACTTCTCAAACAATACCTCCTTAACCCACCTGTGCTTTCACCACCTAGACTTGATCGCCCATTTCTCCTATATATTTTAGCTTCAGATTCTGCCTTAGGAGCTATGTTAGCTCAGCTTGATGATGCGAAGAGAGAACGTGCTAATTATTATATTAGCCGAACCTTCAGTCAGTTATGAAACCCGCTACACAACATTAGAAAAACTATGTCTAGCAGTCGTGTTTGCTACGCAAAAATTATGCCATTATATGCTTAGTCAAAAAACTTATGTCATTGCTAAATATGATCCCTTAAGGTATCTCATGAGTCGACCTTATTTATCGGGTCGCACGACCAAGTGGGTTCTTGCTCTAAGCGAGTTTGACCTCACGTTCATAGGACAGAAGTTTGTTAAGGGTCAAATCATAGCAGATCAATTAGTTGCTGCACCCTTAGAGTCTACCCATCCCCTCATCATTGAGTTTCCTGATGAATGCCTTCAATTAGAGGCAGACCATATTGAACAATGGTCCTTATACTTTGATGGAGCCCGATGCATGAGTGGGGTTGGTGCGGGTATTATTTTAATATCCCCGCAAAAACATCTTATTCCTCTATCCTTCAAATTAACATTTGCTTGCACCAACAATACTGTTGAATATGAAGCTCTAATCCTTGGATTACGAGCTGCCTTGGCGCTAAAAATTAAACATCTGTTAGTTTTTGGTGATTCTCAACTTGTTATAAACCAAATTAATGAAGTTTATCAGACCAGAGATGATAAACTGCGCCCATATAAAGCCTATGTTTTACAATTAATGTCTCTATTTGATCAAGTTACCTTGGAAGCTATTCCTCGAACTTGCAACCATGCAGGTGATGCTATGGCCGCAGCTGCATCTCTCCTGCCCTTGGAGTTAGATGACGAATATGCCACTATCATTATTCGTCGACTCCAGGAACCCGCTTCAAATAAGTCATGCTTAGAACCTTTGGATGTGTTTCTAATCAATGAAACTACTCCCGAACCTTGGTATACGGATATATTTGATTTTCTCCAAAATGGGACTTTCCCTGCCAATTCTAATAGAAACCAGCGTCGGTTATTACGTAGACGAGCAAGTCGATTTGTAATAATTGGCAATACTTTATATAGGAGATCTTTTGAAGGTATCCTATTAAGATGTTTGAATTTAGAAGAATCCAAATCAGCCTTGAGTGAAGCCCACGATGGATCTTGTGGAGGACACTTCGGTGGTAGTGTCATTGCTAAAAAGCTCCTTAGGATAGGATACTTTTGGCCTACCATGGAGAATGATGCACATGATTATGTGCGCCATTGCGACAAGTGCCAAAAACATGCTGACCTTGTCCATGCGCTTGCACAAGAACTGCAGGCTATTTCATCTCCTTGGCCCTTTTCAAAATGGGGTTTAGATATTATTGGCAAAATCAATCCTGTGTCATCTGATGGACACAAATTCATCATAACCGCCACTGAGTATTTCACGAAGTGGGTTGAAGCTATGCCTTTAGCTTCCTGCACTGGCACACAAGTTTCTAAATTTATTTTTAATCAAATCATTTGTAGGTTCGAAATTCTCGCAAATCTCATCTTTGATAATGGAACTTGTTTCAAAAATAAAGATGTTAAAAAATTATGCCAAAAATATAAGATTCAACATCGTTGGTCCACTCCCTATTATCCTCAGGGTAATGGTCAAGCAGAAGCATCTAACAAAACCTTAATCAAAATTCTCAAAATATTGGTCAATAAAACTGGTCACGACTGGCACATTCAGTTATATCCAACCTTGTGGGCCTATCGAACTAGTGTTCGAACCCCCATTGGAACTTCACCTTTTGTTTTGGTTTATGGTGCTGAAGCCATTTTTCCCTTTGAATTAGAAGTTCCTTCTTTGGCTCTACTACTTCAAGATACCGAAGTAGGAGATGAATATCGAGTTGCGAGACTCGATCAGTTGGAACTCCTAGATGAAAAATGCATCAATGCTTTGGAGCATCTCCGTGCCTACCAAAACAAGCTTAAAAGATCATATGCTAAAAAAGTTCGTCATCGATCCTTTGAGATCGACGACCTTGTTTTAAAAGAAAATAAAAAAAATACTAATGCAACTAAGGACCTTAAAGGTAAATTTGAGCCCAAGCTGGCTTGGACCATACATTATCATCTGCTAAATTTGAATCGAGAGCATACAAATTATCTACCTTAGATGGTAAAGAACTTAAAGAACCCATGAACATTTTGCATCTTAAACGTTACTATGTATAAATTTGGTCATTTCATCCTTGTATATATTTGTTTAAAATATTTTCAAATCACTATCTTGTATTTCTTTCAATTTATAAATTCAAAAACACCAAAAACATTCATAATCATCAAAATATTCAAAACTACTTGTTGTATTTATTTATGGCACTTGTTAATTCTTTCAAAAAAAAAAAAAATAATGATAAAAATAAAAAAACAGCAATATTCTTGACTCTTTCGAAACCAAAACAACATAAAGAAGAAAGAGAGAGTCAACATTCTCAAAACTTCTCAAAAAGTATCTATATATATATATCTTCTTACAAATGTTGCAGTTATATGTTTCAAATTATTTTGGATAAATTAGCATTTATTTGGAATCCCTCACTTTCACACTCACAAAAATAAATATCTTGATTTTATCTGGCATGATTACTAATCTCTCTTATATCAAAGTCCACAAAATTCAATTAAATAAAGTTTGAGCACGAGAGAATTGATCTTGTTATTTACTTAAACCAAGCACATCCTTTCACAATAAAATGATTATATTTGTAATTTCCATGCTATGCTACATAGTAGAAGTGGTTTCTTGAGCGAAAAGTTTCCCCTGCTATCCTATCATGCACATGGTCTAGAATCTTTGAGAATTGGCAAAAGGACAAGCTCACCCCTACCCAGAATAAAAATCCCTTGCTCTACAGCTAATCCGAGCAAGTATCCCTAGTATAGAACAAAAAGAAAAAGCAAAGTTCAAGAAAAAGAGAAAAAAAAAAATGTTATTTTATATCATTACAACAATGTTTCAAGCATTATCTCAAAAATCAAGCAAAAATACAAAAGAAAAGCAAAAGCAAAAGCAATAAAATCCCTTTCCCTACCCTTTGAAAAGAAAAGAAGGGTTGATGAGCTTGAATCCTTGGAATTCTCAATTATTCGAAAACTGTGAGGTAAGCCCCATAACAGGTGGTTTGTGCCCAACCTGCTTGGCCTTGGGTAACTCCTAGCGTGGCGATATGTCCGTCACATTAGCGACCTTCTTTTGTACAGACCTATGTCTGCTTATGGATTAGCTAGCTCTTGATAATCCGACTTACATAGTAGTCTAGTATGGTTATATGCATCTACATCATGGTTAATGAACACTTATTTGGTTCATTCAAATCACTTGTATCATATTATCTTGCTCAAAACTGGTAAATGAACATAGCAATTGCACACACATTTTATATTTGAGAGATTTTGTGTATCATTATGATAAATCAAGATTGGAAATGAATTCACATATGCACATGGGATTCCTTATAAATCTAACTTTTGTCTTTAAGATACTTTGAAATATTTTTTGCAAATTGTTTGGAATAATTCATTTTCTTCTTTAAAGTACAGTTGTTTAGTATAAAGACAACTACATGCATAATAGAAACATCAAAATTTCTTTCAAAACCATACAATCAAAACACACACACACAAAAAAAAAATATATATATATATAAATATATATATATATATATATATATATATATATATATATATATATATTGTCGACTTTCGCGACGATGGTATAGTTCCAAAACCAAAATTGGAATTTTATGCCTAGCGCAAGTCTTCCTCTTCATCTTTTCTATTTATTAAAAAATCAACCATGCAATAAAACTATCTCTTTTTGGATTTCGCGATGATGGTATAAGTCTATACCTACATATTCTATGCCTAGCGCAAACCATTGTACCAATTTTTATTCCCCATTTATTTGAAAATCATGAAAACCATATGACTTAAATCATTCTGTTACACAAATATGCTTTACAAACAAACAAACACATTATCACTATTTCATGTCATTATGTCAACCTTCAATTTTGCAATGATGGTATAATTCCTAGGGAATTATCCAAAAAATTTATCACACTTAGGAATTTATGCCTAGCAAAAATCATTTTAACATTATTTCATGCATACTATTTTTATGAAAATCTGAAAACAAACCATCATCATCATCATTTGCACCATTGCACCAAAGTCTTAAGACAGTCTCTTAAGCACTCTTTTACTTTTTAACAATATTTCTATACTGGGATTAGCTTGACGACCGAGTGAGCGGCGACTCCATGAAATGGTCTATAATAGCGACAATGTCCTTTGAAATTATTGTTAAAAGTCCCCTTTTATTTTTTATCATCACATCACAAACAACCAATTTGTTCTATCAGATTATTTCATTTAAATTTTTCAAGCATGACATTTCAACCATAATATTTCCAACGACGTAATTACATGAATCATCAAATCAATCAATCAAAACATTAAAAGCATCATAAAAATACATAAGACAAGTCATATGATAAAAAATATCTCATCTATATATATATCAAATATATGTACATCATATCAAAAATAGATTGGTATGCCACAATCTACATCTTGGCATACTCAATCCTCTCAATCATATATCCTCTATGCAGTGTCTCGAGAACCCCTCGAGCTCTCAGCCTCATCTCCTCCCCCCCCCTGAGGTGGAGGAGGTGGCCCCATCGCAGTCCGTGTGGTGCCATGAGTCCTGGATGCCGATCGTGATGATGTCCTAGATGACCCCATCATGACAGGCTCTGCAATATGAGCTGGTAATGGCACCCTCTGCTCTGTCGGCACCCGCCTGGTAGTATAGAGCCTGATAGAATGTAACCTGGGCAATAGCGCATGCTAAATCTCGAGTGCTCGCTCCTCCACCCCGAGCTCTAAGCCATGTAGCCTCATCCTGCAATGTCTGCACCTAAGCCCGCAGGCGGGCAACCTCAGCTCGGAGAGTCGCTGTCTCGTTGCTCTCCCCAGTGTCAACACCCTTGCCCTTATCGGGCGATGGTGGCCTCTCTCTCTATGGAGAAGGGGGTCTCTCCTCCCTCCTCTCCCGTTGTCATGGCCTCTCCTGAGCCTGTGGCCTCCTCTGCTCTCTCCCACCGTGACCCTGGGCCGCCTCAATGGCCGCCTGGCATCGCCTCCCCATCCGATGCACAACTACGTGAATCGGACCCTGAGCCCTCGTCATCCGAGGAGGGCGGATGCCTGCGTACCAAGCATCATAGCCGTCGGCTACCCCAACGTCATCCCCATCCACTGGCTGAATGGGGGCATCATCCGCGTCCTGACTCCAGAAGCGTTGCATATCTGGAGCCCCACTGACCGTAGTGTTATCCCGGACAGTCCGAGAAAACTCGTAATCCTTGAGAGATGGGATCCCCTGCTGTAGACCGAACTATCGCAAAACTCGATCGTAGCGGTGGAGCTCCACCTCTCCCCTCTCCATCCTCAGCCAGCAGGTTCGCCTGATGCGAGCCAGCTCCTGTCCATCCTCGGCCCACCCTGGATGATCCCTCCAAGGCCTCCAGGTGATCTGGTCCAGGACAAGGTCATCCAGCAGTCTTCGAGACATCGACAGATCAATCCACCGTTGTGACCCTCTCCGGAGCCACCAATAGAAAGCTCGGGGCCTCTCCCCGTCAACCCCTATCAAAGGAAGCCCTATCGGCCTCCGCACTGCAATGTGCTCCCAGCACCAAACCTGTAGTAGCGATGTCATAACTAGACATCGGCCGCCCTTGTACACGACCCCATGCAGGATCTTGTACAGCCGACATAGAACAAAGCTGCCCCAAGAGAACCTGTAACCATGATCCCGCATGTCGTAGATCACATCTGCTAGCACCCATGGTACCCTACACCCACTCTGGTGGCACAGCAGAAGTCCACCTACCACTCTGGCCAAAACCTGTGTGAGTCTGGATGCCCCAGGCATCTGACGCAGCGCCTCGATGTTCACTCCGCCCTTCTCCAGGGTGAAGCTCGGATCGCCACACAACCGCATCATAGCGTGGCCCTGATTGGCCCTAGGAGTGATCAACCGTCCTTGTATGGGGATCCTCAGAATCCTCCATACATCCTCCAATGTGGGAGTCATCTCCCCGTAGGTAACCAAAAATAGGAAGAACCTGGATACCACCTCTCTGCCAAAGCTGTCAGTAGCCCCATGTCTGTAGAAACTTGTGGCATCTCTGCCACATGCTGTAAGCCGGCCTGAGCCAGCTGATCCCGCTCGCTCTGTGATAGAGCGGCCAAGTCATCTCTCAACCCACCGTATTTCCATTCTCTGCTCTTTAGTAAACCTCTCTGCAACATAAACAACAACACAATAAAAATCATTAATAAAAACTCAAGTGATTAATAATGCAAGTAAAATCAGTTCAATTTTATACAAATGATGATATCGTCCACTATTGGACGATATCGTCCCAAATTTGAGCAAAATCGTCTCCGATTTCGCCAACCGAAATCGTCCCTTATTTGACGAAATCGTCCCCCTTTCGCCGATTTCGCCCAAGGACGAAATCGACGAACTTGAGACGATTTCATCGAAATCGGGACGATTTCGTCCCGACGACGTCGACGGCCCAAAAATGGCCGCGATGCTCAAAATTTATTTAAAATCAATCTAAAAAGCATGTAAATTCAACTTAAACCATTCTAAGCTAAGTTTAGACTCTTACCCGTAGCCCGCGTCGGACCTCTGTCGATCTGTGCACTGTCTCGACCATTTTGCTTGCAGAGCTCTAAAAAACTAGAAAAATGAACAGTAACAATGAATTAGGGTTTTACCCTATTTTTCTTAATTTTATTCAAAAACAATTAAAAACATTTTAAAATTTTGCTTTTTCGCGTTTTTACCTCAAACGTTCGATTTGGGTAAAAACACGGAGGGGGCACCATAGTAAGTTGTCGTACGATTCGACCAAGAATCGTCGCCTAAAAATGGGAATAATTTTTGCTTTCTCGTAGATCGAGAAGAACTCATCTTTAACGCATTTTCTTCGGAAAATTCGCTAAAGAGGGGGCAAAATGTAGCACCCTAAAATTGGCACAGTAAAACCTTAATAATTACACTTACTCTAGTAAATAATTCAAATTCAAATTTCAACCTCCAAAACTGCTCCCAAACCGTCGCTTAATCCGTTTCCTCATTTCTCGTGCCATTTTTAGAGTTTGTTTTGACCGTTTGACGATATCGTCGTCGATCAGACGATATCGCCTCAGATCGGACGATTTCGTCTAGGCTAGGACGTCCAGACGATCTTGTCCCTAAACTAATTTTTCACAATTAGCTTCTATTTCAACGGCGTCTCTAATCCGGGCAAAAGCGTGTCTGCACCGTTAGAGACCCTCCCCGTTGGAGATCTCCCAAATAGGGATGATCTCCAACCTCCTAACCTCCCTCCTAAGCCTATTTAATCCTAGGCCCTCCCCTTAGCATCCCCCTAGCTGAAATTCCCTGTAACTCGAATTCTACACACACTAGACATCCTAAATTACTATTTGCACTTGTTCTATCCAAATTTTGTTGCAGGTACCTTAGTATTTTTCAGCCGGAGCAAGCTTACATCGTCGTAGATGATCCTGTTCAGATCGGAGGCGATCTTGTCGAATCAGAGACGATTTCGACTGCAGTCCACATTGGGGGCAATCAGTGCCCAGAGTTTGCATTTCTTCATCCTTTTTCTATTGTATTATTCTGCATTTAGTTAATATTATGATTATTTCTTATTATCTTGCATCTTGGAGTTCACCCATGTAGCTTTAAATGCATAATTAAGTCATAATTGTGATTAAATCAGTATAATGCATTCATATTTCTGTTTACAATCCTCAGTTTGATATTGTTATTGTCATTTTACACTGTTTCCCTCTGTTATCATAGTTGCATTCTCTATATTTTGTGTCTACTTCTCGATTTGCAGGTCTCTGACGAATTCGTCAGATCTCAGACGATCTTGTCAGATAGGAGACGATCCTGTCAAATTCCAGACGATCTTGACTGCTTCAAGAATCAGAATCTTCATCAGACATCCGGATCAGGTATGACTTTTTAATCTTGCTTACTTTCTCTGTTTTTTGTCCTAATTTGTTCTTCTGTATTCATTTAATCTGCATCTTCATATAGAGCAATTTAGATTCATTTGGCCAAACCTAGGACTTGAATGTTTAAGGATAAAACTGAACACATAAAACACATTCCCAACCTAGGCGTGGAAACTGCCACTAAACGTTTCCTGGTGAACCCACCATCCATCGAAAAATCACCATAATACACCTCCCCTGAGAGGCGGGACCTTCGCAAGGCCTCTCAGTCCGAGGTACCGCGCCATCCTTTTCACATCCCCCTTTCGGGCATGGATCCTATAGCCTGAAGGTAAGGGTGTGAAAAATTTGGAGCGATACACCATGATCATAAAACTATCATTTATAGTATTCTATCCTTTGCCAACAAGAATGTGAACCTTATCCCTTTTGATAGTCATAAATCTCATCTGTAGGAGACCACGATTGCTCAATATTTAAGCTTAACCTTGTTAGATGAGTTTGTGCCTAGGGTAGTCAACCCTAAAGCCAATGTTAAGTGGTCCCCACCTCCTACGGGTTGGTTTAAGCTTAATTTTTATGGAGCGACTAAGGAAAATCCTGGTAGAGTAGGCACTGGCAGCATTGTGTGAGATCATAATGGGAATATGATGCTTGCATTTTTTGAATATTTAGGAACAAGGATGAACAACGAAGCTGAAGCTAGAGCTATGTGGAGAGGCCTTCAAATGACTCAAGACTTAGAAGGCAAATTTATCATAGAAGGAGACTCTATGCATGTTATAAATCTCCTCAATAATTGGAAAACACCTCATTGGAGGATTAAAATAATTGTTGAAGAGGCTAGGATCCTTTTCCAGGGAAGACAAGACATAAAATCCCAACATGTCTTTCGGGAAGCTAACAAAGTTGTTGATAAGCTGGCCAATTTGGGTTTCAATGGTGACAGACTTTTCAAATGGGAACACGGTGTCCCGAGTGAAGTAGAGGAGCTTATTCAACAAGAATGCCAAGAATGATAGTCAAATTTACCAATAGGGAAGGCACTGTAAGTTCGAAGGCTATGAGTATTCTCGTATCTTTTTTGAAATGGACTCACAATAAAAATTATTTGAGATGTTAGTCTTGGTGGATGCTGCTTGGAAATACCACAAAGACTAATGGGGACAGTCACATGTCATATAACATGACTCCTAGTCATCTTAGTAATTTGAGGTTGGTTGATAATCACAGGGTAGGAAAGAAACGGCAATATAAGACTTTGAACCAGAGCCACGTGGACCACCAAATAGCCACCGCCATAAATCTAGCCAGCAAGTTCACTTCTCCAAGGCTAATTGACCAAGATGGGATGTGGTCCCAAAGCATGTCATATACGAAAGAAAGCAATTACCAAACAATTATTAAGAGTAACTGTCAATACAGAGCTTGTGGGATTTTTTTTAGTACTCTGCTATGTGTGTCTGCAAATTTTTTTTTCTCCATTGTTTCAAGGAAGGGATCTGTGTCTGTTTATTTTTTTTAATTATGATGCAGGTGTGTTTTCTCAGGGTATACCCAAAATGTTGTATGGAAAGTTTCATTTTCATAACAGACTATGTGCTTTACCGGATGTAATGGCTTTGGCGGTATGTAGATTTTACATATATAGGATCCTTAGTAAGGACATGTTCATCAATAGCCCTGGGCTGATTTTTGTAAAAGGTTTTGGGTCAACCTATAAAACCCAGTATTAATGCTATAGTATCTTATCTACGAAAAAAAAATATCTAGATTTGTATTTATGTTGTGACTTCATGAGTTGGTTGTGTGCTTTCAATTATAATTATTTGATGCCCTCCACAAATATAGTACTCTTAATGGTTTTTGATCCAATAATTTGTATGGAAGTACCTTGTTGCTAATAATTTATATCAAAATGTTTTCTTATATTTTTTTTACAATGGGACCATAAGAGGGTGGTTTAAAACTACCCTCTTAGGCTCTAAGAGGGTTGTTATTAACTGCCCTCTTAAGCCTAAGAGTTCTTAACCCTAAGAGGGTGGTTAATAACCACCCTCTTAGTCCTAAGATGGCATTTCACAACCGCCCTCATAGTCCTAAGAGGGTAGTTCATAATTGTCATCGTAGTCCTAATAGTGCAGTTTTTAATTGCCCTCCTAGACCCTAAGAGGGTGGTTGTTTGAGGCAGTTTTTAGCCATCGTCATATGTTATAAAAAATTTATGATGTCCTCATAGATGGTGTTTGAATAAACACCTTTAAAGCTATTTAAGGGTGGTTTATAAGCATCGTTAAAGCCCTTTTTTGGTGTAGTGTTGGAGGTTTAATCATATCTACTCTTGAAACCAATTACTTCACCACACTTGTTAAAATTTACAATTCAGGATTGTTGTTGTGCAATACCCCTAGGCTCCCTAGGGGAGGGGTATAGGTAGGCTATTGAAATAGAACTTGACCAATGTGAGAGGTATTGAAAATATTATGGTATGGGTTGTGATATGGTATCTTGTTGTGGAGGATAACTTACATTTGGTGGAATAGAAGCATGAATGTTGATGTGGGTATAATGAGGAGGGAATTGAATATAATCTTGACATGCACTACTAGTTGGAGTAACTTGTGGAATTTCCCCAATATTGGTGGTCATAGTAGTAGCATATGTTGGTTTATGAAAAGGATTAGCATGATGTGAAGATTCAAACAAGGGGTTGTTATGAACATGCCTAGGAGAGATGATTGGAGGAGGATGCATCTCACCTCTTTCAAGTCAAGCTTCCTCTTCCATAGCTTTAACCAAAGCCTTCCTATAATGTTTAATAAAACCCCATGTATGATAAAAATATTTTAAATTGAAGCCTCCATTGGACCCCTCAAGAGGATCAAAGTTGGTACCAATTTCTTCATGTTCTTCCTCTTTTGTGTCTAGATTGTGATTCTCCCTATCAAGTTGATCAGTTTCTTAAAAAAAATTATTAGATTCTAAATGCTTTCACCTACTCCTAGTATTGGGAGCCATTAGTAGGAAGAGAAAGGATAGAGGAGAACACTAACAAAAGGCACACCAGAATATTTTAAGATGTTCTTAATTTTTTTCTAATTTTAAGCAAATAGATCAGTGGTATTGCTTAAAATTTTCAAAATAAAAAATAAAAAGGAAGAGGCTTACTATTTTGGCCACTAAGATGTGTGTTCATGTTGGGTTCACCAAAGATGTAGAGCAGGAAAATTGCCCTGCCACATACGATTCTTGGCTGGATCCACTAGGAGTTGAGGTGACCACAAGGGTGTATTATATTCTCTACACTTGGGGTCTTGGGGATCAAAGGGTTCACCATAAATGGTTTTAGGACTCACTTCAAGTCCAAGGTGCATATTTTTTATGTATATATTAAAGCAATTACCTATGTTTGGCCTCTCTATAATATAATCTAAGAAATGAAAGGACAATACAAGGTAAACAATCAATGCAAGCAATTAAGGACTAACCCTAGAATTATTCTCAATTTTGAATGATCACTAAACCCTAACTTGCAAAATAGATCCTTTTATTTTTAGTAAGGGTTTAAAGAGAATGCACAATTAGAATTAACCTTAGGATACAAACTATATTCTTATATTCTTTCAAATACCTAGAATATAATCAAAACATTTTCTCTTCTATCTAAGATCTAGTTTTGGAACATAAATGGACAGAAAGCAAACAACAAATAGCCTAAGAGATTTACCATAGAACACTTATCTGATCCAACGATTGACCTCAAATTTTTCTTGTGTCCAAAATATCCGAGCAACTTCAAACCTAAAAAATAGTTTCACAAAACCCTAGAAAATTTGATCAGCATTTGGGGGCCTACTTAGGTCACTGTAAGACTGAGCTTGGAGGCATAGCAGTCAATACCCCTTGGTCCTTTTAGCTGATTGTTTGAAACAAAAAATGATTTGTTGACATTTTTGAAAACAAACAAGATAAGATGCAATGAAATGAAATAGTGCAAAAAATAGAATGCAAATAACAATGTTATGGCCTAAATGGAACATGCAAGTGGAAATGATGGTTTGGGAGCGAAATCTTGCCCCCAAACTTAGTGAAACCAAAATCATGCCTCGTAAAGAGTGGCCATGATTTTTATTTTTATCAAAATTGCAACCCATAAGGTGTGATCGCAATTTTGGTACAAAGGAGCAAAATGATGAATGGATGCAAACTTCAAACACAAAATGTAGAATAAATTATTTTTAGAAGTAACACGATAAAGGAATAAACCTAGTAGCAATGAAATAATAGACTAGAGGATGAAGTCCTCTATAAAATAGTAGATTCCTCCTCAAAGCTCCCACACTTTTACACCAAGAGCAACAAATCAGCAATATAGAAATAGTATAACACCATAGAACACTTGATCTTGTTAGAAGGCTTGCTTATAAGAAGAAATTTGCTAGGAAAACTTGTTAGTCAAAAATCACTTAGAAAAACTCTTTTGTCTATTTATGCGTGTCAAAAAATATGATCCAAACCCTTTATTTATAAATTTTTTGGAGGTAAAAAGAGTGATAAAACTTAAGGGATGTCTAACATCCTAATGAATGGCCCAAAAAATAGGGTTTTCTAAGAGAAAACCCTAACTTGCTGAAATCTCACCCCATAAGGATAGATCGTGATTTCTGTAAAACTAGGAAAAAAAGGAAATGGGGAAGGAAAGAGATGCCTAAACATGTGCCTAGAAAAATTTGAGGTCCTCCCAAGGGTTCTAGGAAGATTGACTCACTTCAGTGGATCAATTTTCCATGTCTACAATAATATACAAAGACATATAATATGTTGGAATGGCCTGTAGAACTGATTTAATTAGTTGCAATCTTCCTCCTAATGATAACCATCTACCTTTCCATTTTGGTATTTAATTCTAAAATTCACTTATAATTAGATTTCACAATTCAATCCTCATTATTCCCTCAAATGAGAGCATCCTTATACATGTTGTTGGTAAATTTACCTCTTCCATTTAAAGTAACCTACATATCCTTACTTTGATTCTAGTTGGAGTGTTTGGAAACTAAAATTTGGATTTTATCCTATTAAATTTTTTTCCCTAAGACTATTTTGCATTCCTTTAATAATTTATTCAAAGCTCCGGCATTACTTTTCCCTACCCTCCCAAAAAGGGTTATAAAACCTACAAACTTTTTTTTCTTATGGATAACAAGAGGTTGTACTCAGGTCCCCCACCCTTGGCAAGCCACAATTATCTCTTTTAGAGCTTGAAATTTTATAAATAAATTCAATTATCATATCAATTAAGATGCTATAGCTAAATACCTACATCATTTTTCATAAAATATTTGAATTCTTGATTTTCATTTTTTGGATCTTCTTCAATTTTCTATGTGAATACAAATATTCCATAATTTAGCATCCTTCTTGACATTTTCCTACAATAGCCTTCACAATACCAAAACTCCACCTCTACTATTTATGCATTGCATCTTAGTAGAGTAATATTTCCAAAACATCACACTATCATATTCCACTTTACTAGATCTAGATTGCTAGTTTCCTTCCTGAAGAATAAGTGCAACCACAAAATTATAGTAAATAGTTTATATGAAAACACATTAGTTTGATATAATAAAGCAAATATTACTAATGAAAAACATTAAAGGGTTTGAGGGCTTAGTTCAATAGTTAAAATGCTTTTGTAGGAGCGTGGAGACCATGGTTCCAATCCCTTGAGCCCCTTAGTATCGATGGGCGTGTCGCATCAATGTAGTCGGCTATGTAAAAGGTTTACCTGATGCAACTGGAGGTTATAGTGGCGATAAGGAGTGAGATTCAAACCCATGAAGAGGCATAGAAAATTTTAACAAGTTATTGATTCCTCTAGTATAATAAAAAAAAAAACATTAAAGTAAATCTTAATCATTATTTGATTTAGGTGATCAACATTTTCTTGCCAGGTTTAGCTAAAGTTAATACTTATTATAACCATGGAAAAGAGAATCTAACTTCACGATCCTCAATTTAAACCCCTTTTATTGGCTAGCCTATCTGCACATTTGTTTCCTTCCCTTAACGTATGTGTAAACTTGATCATCTACAAACTATTGATGAGTGATGTTATCAATGATATTACTAGCCTCAAGTCCGCTTATTAGCCCATATTTGTATGCCTTCTTCAAGTTCCTTCCCAATACCTTTGCCATAATAATAAATAGATATGGTGATACAAGATATCCCTGTCTAAGACCCCTCTTGGATTTAAATGATTCTATTGTTATCCCATTGACCAACATTGAATATGCAGTATGATACTATCGAGACACAAGATTTAATCCATTTGACCTATTTATTCCCAAATCCAAGATTTTCTAATACTCCAAAAATAAAATCCCATTTAACCCTATCATAGGATTTATTTGTATTAAGTTTTAAGAACACTGCTCTCTCTTTCTAGAAGTTGTTGAATGCATTACTTCATGAGCTACTACGATCTCATCTAGAATTTGTTTTCCATTCACAAGTCCTTTGTGCTCTTCTAAAATATTTTTTTCTACAATATGTCTTAACCAATTTGCCATCACTTTGGAAATTATCTTGTCATATTACATAGGTTTATGGACCTAAATGAATCAAACAATTGCATATTTTTTGAAATAAGGGTAAGATATATTGCATATGTTTTAAAAGGTATGTATTGTTTTACCCTAGACTATTCCACTACCACCAATAAAATTTCCTTCATTATTTTCTATTTATGTTGATAGAATGTTGTAGAGAGTCCATTCAAACATAGGTATTTGTACTTATCAAAAGATAAAAGATTTGAATGAACTTCTTCTAGTGTAATAGTCTCCTTCAGTTTGTTATTCACTTCATCTATTATAATTGAAGGTATTTCTTGTAGGATTTTATCATTAAGAACTTCAATCTTCTCTAATGCTCGAATACTTTGGTGAAAAGCCTTACCTCCTTTCTAATTTTGCTTTAAACTTCAATCCAAACCCCTCCTAATGATTTTGGATGTTCATCTCTATACTGTTCTCATCTAATGAAAAAAATTATATTTTTATCTCCTTCTTTTAACCAAGTCTGTCTCGATTGTAATCTCTAAAATTTGCTCTTCCTTACTAAAAATATTATGATATTCACTAAGCAACCCCCTTTCCTCCAAGCTTGGATTATTATGCTCAAATTTTTGGAAATTTGAAGGTTTCTCTTTTAGTTCTTTCCTCTCAAAAATATTCCCAAAAGTGTTCATGGTACATTCTTTTAATCTAGATGTCATTGATTTAATTTGTTTTGAAAGTGTATACAACCCACCATTTCCTAAAGAATTCCATGTCTACACTATCATATCAAAAAATTGAGGATGGTCTTCCCACATTTTCTCATTTTAAAAATACGATCTTTTTAAAATTTACTTACAACCATTTTAACTCTTTTTGGCCAATGATATGAATCAATCCTTGAAGAGTAAATAGAGAAAACAAGAAACACTTAAATGGGAATAAATTCCCTCTCACTTTTGGATCTTGTTGGATTTCCAAGGTGTGAGTTATAGGTTCAAGTTAAACGTCTTCGCTCTTTTCCACTTTTGGAAAGCCTATGATTGCTTGTTTTACCGAAAAGGGGTTCAATCTCCAATTGTTGTTATCTAGTGGTGGTTTGTCATGTTCATTTATCAAATTTACATTTTGTTGTGGCTGATCCACAACACACCCCAAAATTGGGGACCCACATTTTTGCATGCTTTCAAAGAAGATCTCAGTGACCCAGATGCTAAAAATCAAGAAAAAGGCAAAAAATTGCACAAGGATGAAAAAGTGTCGCAAAATCGCGACATGTCACAAAATCACGGGAGAAAATGAAAAGGAATCACGAAATTGCGACATGTCGCAAAATCGCAGTCGAAAACGAAAAAGTGTCACGAAATCACGACATGTTGCAAAATCGTGGGATAAAATGAAAAGGTATCACGAAATCGCGACATGTCGCAAAATCGCGGCCGAAAATGAAAAAGTGTCGCGAAATCGCGACATGTTGCTCCGTCGCGACCAAAAATGAAAAAGTGTCACGAAATCGCGACATGTCACAAAATCGTGGTCAAACCGGTCAAACGGGGCAGGAAGCAGAAAGCGTAGCGAAATCGTGACATGTCGCAAAATCACGGTCAAACTGGTCAAACAGGGCAAGGCACTAAAAGCGTCGTGATTTCGCGACAGGAAACGGCCAAAGGGCACAAAGCAGAAAAACGTCGCGATATCGCAACAGGTCACGTTTTCGTGGCTCCAAGTAGTGAACTTGTACGAAAAGCAAAATATGTCCCGATTTCATGACATGTCACGTTTTCACGGCCAAAACAGCAAGAGCAGTACGGAATAGAAAAGTGTCACGATTTTGCGATAGAAAGCTGCTAGAGTGAAAGAAACAAAAAAGCGTCGCAATTTCGCTACAGGTTGCGGCCGAGGCATACGGAGATGAAAAATGTCGCGATTTCACGATAGGTTGCCACAAGACAGCTTCAAGTGAAAAGGCGTAGCGATTTCACATGTGGCAACGAAGGTGCCCGAAGTGGAAAAGCATCACGATTTCACGACAGGTTGTATCGGGTGTACAGAACGAAAAAGCATCACGATTTCACGACAGGTTGCAGCGAAGGCATACGAAGATAAAAAGCGTCATGATTTCGTGACATGTCGTGATTTCATGACATGTCGCATTTTCGCTGCACACGAAGACAGAAAGGCTACTGACAAAAAAGTGTCGCGATATCGCGACATGTCGCGTTTTCGCGGCCCGAAAGGCGAACACAACTGCATGCATAAAAAACATCGCGATATCACGACATGCTATTTTTGGTCACGATTTACAGGGAGCCGTTACAGAACGTGCAAAAAAGTGTGGGACACGTGGCATACAGGCTACAGAAGCATTACAGAGAAGATCAAACGTCTTAATGTCGAGCATAAAGCCAAAACACACGTAGTCAAAGAAAGATGAAACGAGCAGCCACTGGAAGATAAAACGAACCGTCATGGAAGGGGAATCAATTCAACAACAAGTATAAAATGCAGAGGCACAGATTGGCAACGGGAGGGGGTCGAAAGCCGCTACGAGTAGGGTTGCAGTGCCTAAGGCGAGATGCCATTATGGGCCTGCTTGGAGTGTTTTTCTTCCTTCTTTTGCTGGTTTTGAGAAAACCAGAAAGTTCTGCTGCTGTAAAATGACATATTTTTAATGTAGAAGTGTTCAAAAATTGGTATTTTGTGGGCAAGAAAGAAGGAGATCTTCTGTGCATGCTAATGGATTTAATGTTTATTCTTTTATTTTCAGATTTTAGATTTATAGATAATGTTAAATGCCACTTTTGTGGGTTGCATTAGGCAAATATTTGAAATCTGAATTTTATTTCAAACCCTAGGAATCAGCACTTAACTTATCAGGATTGTGCATGTTTGTAGGTCCCATAGGTTAGGTTGCATGCATGGAAACCTCACATCTTCGGTTTTTCCAGGACGGGATAGCATCAAACTGAATGCAATTTAAATTTTTTTTCTTTACATTTTATTTTCTTTTTGTTGCACTTTATTTTTCAGAAGTCCCAATTTTATTTCTTTTAAGCATTAAAATAAAATAAAAATTAAAAAACTTCAAAATCCCTAAATAATTCCTTCATGTTATGGCATTTCATTAAGTGTTATTTTGAAGTTACAGCATGGTCATATAAAAATCAAATCATATTTGTTTTATCAGGGTTCAATGAACAATCACTAAAATTTCATAGTAAAATAAACCACAGTGCCCCTTGTTTTCAGTTACTTGCAAACATTAAGGTGTTCCAAGCATTTTAATTAAATATCTTTTATACACAGATGCAAAATGCTCACATAACAGGAACCTTGGAGAAGTTACATGTTTAATTTCTTTGCAAGCAGAGGATTTAGAACCCAAATCCTATCGGAGAGTGTGTTTTCACAATTGGGTGAAAACACCACTCAACAGATTGGCGCTAGAAGGAGGGCATGAAAGTTTATTTTATCGTGATTTTAGATGCTACGGGTTTTTAATTACTTAAGAGCTTTACATTGCTAAATATTTTAAGTCCATTTTATTAGCATCTTCGGCCTCTAACACCACTCAACGGATTGGTGCTGGGAGGGCCGAACGGGTTTATTTTTATTTAAATTTAATTTTCTATGCTTTAATTGTCTAACACTCAGCGGATTGTAAAAAGGAAAGCCTGAATCGGTTTACTTTATTCTATTTTAAGCAATTCAGGTATGCTGTATATTTTTCTGATTGTTCATACAGAATTAAAGTGATTTGATTTAATTTTTTAGAATTTTGGTCTCATGCAATTTTAATGAATACATCCCTTAGTTGATGCTAACTTGATTTTTTTTTATTGCAGGTTGAATATTCAACAGATTTGGTTCTAAAATTACATTTTAAGTTTCACTAATGGCAACACTTGAGGAGCAAATGGTATTCCTAAGAGCTCTAAGAGAGAGAATGGTATCAATGATAGAGGATCATTATGAGGGTTTATCTATACCTGTGGTACCCTATCAAATTCCTAAAATGTTATTAGATTTTTGACGGTGTTTTAATCAAGAGGTGTCACTAGGATACTTGCAAAAACTGCATGTCTACAAGGATACATTATGTAAATTCCATATTTTCTATGAGGAGGTGGCTTGTAAGTTATTTGCATACATTTTGGATGATAGACCATTCTTTTGGTATAGCCAACTACCTATGGAGGTTAGGACTTCTTGGATACAATTAGAAGTAGCCTATCTTTACCATTTTGGTAATCAGGTTGACTTAGAAATCCTAAAAAATCAGTTTACCTCCATATGTAAGGAGCCTAATGAATCCTTGAGTCAATTCAATGGAAGATTTCGTGAGTTGCACTCCCAAATGTGGGAAAATTTTAACACATTGGAAGAGGAAGCCATGGAAGTATACCTAGGAGCCATACACCCCACACTTGCTTCACTCATTGAGGAAAAACTGAGTGGTTTGTCTCTAGATAAAATCCATGAGGTCTTAGAAGAGATAGAACGACAAGGTCTTGAAGAAGAAAAGGCACAACATGTTCACATGAGAAATTGTTCTTTTGATGCCAACCTACACCAACCATCAAACATAGCACCCTCCACTCAAATGATACCTAAGGTGAATGATCAAGGGGATAAATTTGAATACCCAAATTTTATGACCACCTTAGATGTAGCCCAAGAGGAGGTGCAAATCGCTAAGACAACATCCACTAGGGAGGATCATGTAGAGATACACGATTATCTAGATGAAGGGATTCTAAATTCAACAATGTTTGATATATGTGATAAGATGGAACTTGCCATGGAATTAAATAAAGTGGTTGAAAGTGAAATGGAAAGAAAATTAATAAATGAATTTGAAGACATGATAGAGTTTCACCACTTGTTCTTGGAAGATACTATTGATGAGATGTGTAAAATTAAAGATCAAGAAATTCTTCACCCTCCAAACTATGATAAAATTGAATCATGGGTTACTAATTTGGATTATGATCGCCTTATAAATTTGAATTCAAGAAATAACCCACTTTTGGAAATAATTGAACCATCTAAGGAAGATGAAGATGAATTTGATGAGAAGCATATTGATGAATTGGAAGATGTTGAAGAAATAGTTGAATGTCACCACTTGATTTTGGAAGATGATTATTATGATGCTTGGAAGAAGTGGGAAGACTTCACTCATTCCAAAACTACTAATGAAGCTTGTGTGCCCATTGATATGCAGGATGACATAATCGCCTACTCAAAGGAAGATATTACAACTCCTGTACAATTTGAGGATGTTTTGGAAGAGGGTTTCAAATCTCATCAAATTTTGGAAGATTATAATGATCCTATTGCCAAGGACAAAGAAGAAAAAGTATTTATGAATGAATCAAAAGATCATGTCACAAATACCATGGAGTTTCATCCCACAAGTTTGGAAGATAATTTTTATAATGGTTGGGGAAGATATGATAATGCATTCTTTTCTCACATCCCTATAAATGAAACTCATATTTCACTTGATATGCAGGATGTTGAACCTTCTACATCATACGAAGATCTCATATTCACAGTATTTGAAAAGGTGACAAAATTTGATCATGTTGAATATAAATTCATTGAAGGTGCGGATGCAAGTTTGCATGATGATTTGGAGGATTCAAATGAAGAGATACCATGGATAGTGAACAAAGAATTGGAACCAAATGACAAAGAGATTGATCAATTGGAAGCAACTCAAATGAAGGATCATCAAGATGAGTCATGGGACATACATTTTGACAAAGAGTGTTTGAGGATTGAAAAGGATGACCATATTTTGAATTTAAATAATTTGAATGATGAAATGTCATTAAAGGTAAATGAAAAACAAGGTATAATTTTTAATCACACCTTTAATAACATGGTTTTAATGAATGGAAAAGAAGTTGATGCACTTGAATTGTTAAACCAAATTCATCAACAATTACTAATTGAATCTAGGATAAAAACTTTTAATGATCCTAATTTAGTAAGTATCCTAGATGCTTGTAAATTGTTACATAAATTTGATTGGCCTACAAATTTGGAAAATAATTTGGCTTTAAAATTTGTAGAAATAGGCTCCTACTTACAAAATTGTATATTGGAAGAGGATAGCCTAATTCTAAATCAAGGAGAGAATTATGGAGTTTACATTTTAAAGAATAGACATGATAAAATTGAAAATCATTTATTGTCTAATCATTTTAGTAATTTGATGCTCACCTATGGGAGTATTATTGGAATCAAATCAAATTGGTATGGTGAGCATGGCAAGTGGAAATTTGTTGCATTGTTTGGTCTAGTCTTGTTTTTGTGGTATTCCCACAACATTTGGCATGCATATCATGTTATATTTTTGTTGAAATGTTCTAATCATGTTTGGGATCCAGGAAAGTGATAATCCAAGCTTTGCATCATCTTGTATTATATTGTACATTTGTATATAGATTTTGGTTTTTTGGTTTTGGGTTTGTGTTTTCAAGATTATTTTTGAAGGTATTTTTGGTTTTGGTTTTGGTTTGTGTTCTCAAGTTTTCATTTGTGGGATTGCAGTTTGGTTTTGTATTGAATAAGTTTTAATTTAAAGTTGTGTGTTTATTTGACATGTTTTGGTTTGTCTATATAAAAAAAAAATGATGATGAAAAAGTTGCCTTGAGATGCTAACTTATGTTCTAGATTGGGGAAATATGGAATATTGGAATTGTCTTGTATAAGCTCCACAAGTCACACAAACATTTTAATTTATATCGTTTGAAACTTGTGATGCATGAAGTAGTCAGTTTTGTATGGCAAATAATTTCATCTGCAATTCAAAGATAATACATTCATGTCACATATCACTTTACATATACATTCCATCTTAGTCGCATATGCATCTTAGGTACAAATCATTAAAGTATGTCAAATCCTCTTAGGGTTGTGTTATAACATAAATGTAAGAAAAATCCTAAGGTTGGAAACTAAGTCTTGAAATATCTAGAACCAAGCACGTCTTATACATTAAAAAGGATCTTGAGCAAAATGATCAAAACCTAACTTGGAATAAAAGGTTGGGCGAAAGAGTTTTTTCATGTATATCCTATTATGCAACATGATCCTTAAAACAGTGGTTTTGACCACTTCCATAAAGCTTAAAGCCTAAAATCAGAGTAGTAAGGATAGGGTTAAATCCTCATCAAACTTAGGTTGAGGATCCAACTCCCCAAAGCTTTTATTTGACCTACATGTAGTAAGGATAGGGCATAAATTCTCATCTCGCTTAGGTTGAGAATCTGATTCCCCAAAGCTCTTATGTCTCATTTCATAATAAGTCTTGGATTGGAAGGATCGTACTACTTGTCCTCTACAAAGGATGGGTAGTCATCCCCAAAGTCTAAGCAATAAATTAATATTTTTCATTTTTATCCAAAGCTTGGATTGGAAGGATCGTACTAAATGTCCCTGGCAAGGATGGGTAGTCATCCCCAAGGTCCAAGAAGTAAAAAATTAATTTTTCCCATCTCATATTTATTTTGGATTGGAAGGATCGTACTACTTGTCCTCTACAAAGGATGGGTAGTCATCCCCAAGGTCCAAATAAACGTAGATAAGTTTTGGATTGTGGAGTTAAGTATGCCCATGCATGGCAACATGTCTTGTCTAAAAAACAAGACCACTGATTGTCCAAAGGGTTAGACTAGCATGACCATTTCTTCCATAATTGGTTAAATTATTTTGCTCAAAGTGAGGTAATGAATTCCAAATCAGAGTAGTAAGAATAGGGTTAAACTCCCATATCGATTAGGTTGGGAGTTTGATTTCCCAAAGCTCTGATTTCGCTTTCACTTGCACATGGGTTCAAGATAGAAGGGACTCATAACCAACTTTGGGATCTAATAAAGCAATTCATTATACATATAGTTGATCCTAAGAGGGTTTGATAATCTTGAATGTTTGTGCATGATACTAGAAAGTTTAGGCCTTTACAAGAGCAAAATATTTAAGCATAGTTTTCAGGCCACACAAATCATTCACAATCTCACATATGCACTCATGTAAAATTGACAATGGAATGTTGATCAATTTCAAATGATAGGGAATGAAAACACATTGCACACACCGAGCTAATACTTCATAATTCTGATGATTCATGTATTTTTGATCTATGGGCATTTGTTTATATTTATTATGTGCTAACACATGTTTCCAAGTTTATATACTTCCAAGTTGGGTTCTCACCAAATGCTCAGGAGCATTTGACAGCAGAGTCGCCATTTGTTGTGGCTGATCCACAACACACCCCAAAATTGGGGACCCACCTTTTTGCATGCTGTCAAAGAAGATCTCAGTGACCCAGATGCTAAAAATTAAAAAAAAGGCAAAAAATTGCACAAGGATGAAAAAGTGTCACGAAATCGCGACATGTCGCAAAATCGTGGGAGAATAAAAAGGTGTCGCGAAATCGTGACATGTCGCAAAATCGCGGCCAAAAACAAAAAAGTGTCATGAAATCGTGACATGTCGCAAAATCGCAAGGAGAAAATAAAAAGGTGTCGCAAAATCGCGACATGTCACAAAAGCGCGATCGAAAATGAAAAAGTGTCGTGAAATCGCGACATGTTGCTCCATCGCAGCCGAAAATGAAAAAGTGTTGCGAAATCGTGACATGTCGCAAAATCGTGGTCAAACTGGTCAAACGGGGCAGGAAGCAGAAAGCGTAGCGAAATCGTGACATGTCGCAAAATCATGGTCAAACTGGTCAAATAGGGCAAGGCACTAAAAGCGTCACGATTTCACGACAGGAAACGGCCAAAGGGCACAAAGTAGAAAAACGTTGTGATATCACGACAGGTAGCGTTTTCGCGGCTCCAAGCAACGAACTTGTACGGAAAGCAAAATATGTCGTGATTTTGTGACATGTCACATTTTCGCGACCAAAACAGCAAGAGCAGTACGAAACAGAAAGTGTCACGATTTCATGACAGAAAGCTGCCAGAGTGAAAGAAACAAAAAAGCGTCGCGATTTCGCGACAGGTTGCGGCCAAGGCGTACGGAGATGAAAAACGTCGCAATTTCATGACAGGTTGCCGCAAGACAGCTTCAAGTGAAAAGGCGTAGCAATTTTGCAATAGGTGGCAGCGAAGGTGCCCGAAGTGGAAAAGCGTCACGATTTCGCGACAGGTTGCAGCGAAGGTGTACAAAATGAAAAAGCGTCACGATTTTGTGACAGGTTGTAGCGAAGGCGTACAGAGATAAAAAGCGTCACGATTTCATGACATGTCGTGATTTCACAACATGTCATGTTTTCGCTGCACATGAAGACAGAAAGGTTGCTGACAAAAAAGTGTCACGATATCGCGACATGTCGCGTTTTCGCGGCCCGGAAGGCGGACATAGCTGCATGCATAAAAAATGTCGTGATATCGCGACATGCTATTTTTGGTCGTGATTTACAAGGAGCCATTACATAACGTGTAGAAAAGTGCAGGACACATGGCGTACAAGTTGCAGAAGTGTTATAAAGAAGATCAAACATCTTAATGTCGAGCATAAAGCCAAAACACACGTAGTCAAAGAAAGGTGAAACGAGCAGCCACTGGAAGATGAAACAAACTTTCGTGGAAGGGGAATCAATTCAATAACAAGTATAAAACGCAGAGGCACAGATTGGCAATGGGAGGGGGTTAGAAGCCGCTATGAGAAGGGTTGCAGTGCCTAAGGCGAGATGCCATTCTGGGCCTGCTTAGAGTGTTTTTCTTCCTTCTTTTGCTGGTTTTGAGAAAACCAAAAAGTTCTGCTGCTGTAAAATGACATATTTTTAATGCAGAAGTGTTCAGAAATTTGCATTTTATGGGCAAGAAAGAAGGAGATCTTCTGTGCATGCTAATGGATTTAATGTTTATTCTTTTGTTTTCAGATTTCAGATTTATAGATAATGTTAAATGCCACTTTGTGGGTTGCATTAGGCGAATATTTGAAATCTGAATTTTATTTCAAACCCTAGGAATCAGCACTTAACTTATCAAGATTGTGCGTGTTTACAGGTCCCATAGGTTAGGTTGCATGCATGGAAACCTCACATTTTCGGTTTTGCTAGGACGGGATAGCATCAAACTGAATGTAATTTAAATTTTTTTTCTTTACATTTTATTTTCTTTTTGTTGCACTTTATTTTTCAGAAGTCCCAATTTTATTTCTTTTAAGCATTAAAATAAAATAAAAATTAAAAAACTTCAAAATCCCTAAATAATTCCTTCATGTCATGGCATTTCATTAAGTGTTATTTTGAAGTTACAGCATGGTCATATAAAAATCAAATCATATTTGTTTTATCAGGGTTCAATGAACAATCACTAAAATTTCACAGTAAAATAAACCATAGTGCCCCTTGTTTTCAGTTACTTGCAAACATTAAGGTGTTCCAAGCATTTTAATTAAATATCTTTTATACACAGATGCAAAATGCTCACATAACAGGAACCTTGGAGAAGTTACATGTTTAATTTCTTTGCAAGCAGAGGATTTAGAACCCAAATCCTATCGGAGAGTGTGTTTTCACAATTGGGTGAAAACACCACTTAACACATTTGTAAATAGATCAATCTCTTTGATTTTTAGCAGATTGAATGAATAAAGAATTTTAAATAAATATAAAAGTGGATTATCTTTAAAACAAAAACAAAGAGAGCAAGGCATAGCAGAAAAGAGAGTGGGATTCAACAATCTCAACTATCAATTATTATGTTTTCTAATTGGGACAAATAGAATAATAAATCATCTAGCTTTCTAAGATTGATTTATTTATTTATTTATTTATTTTTATTTTTTCTAAGCAAAAAATCCCTTGTGGGGCCACATTGGTCTGAGATACCACGAACAGGGGGTTCTACACCGTCAAAGTCACCCAGGAGTCGCACCCAACCCTGCTCGCACCAACATTATCAATTGGATTCTATATACCCAATTCACCTTTTTGGTAGGGTGGAGATTTGAACCTATGACCTCTCTTGGAGGATTTCCCTCTCCTCTCCAACTCACCTACAACACCTGGGTTAAGATTGATTTATTATCTAGCAAGGCGTGAAGCAAATTTAGTAACAAAAAAACCTATTTAAACCATAGTTTTCCCTATATATAATAGGATGTACCTATAAATAGCAAATGCTCATGTACACAGACTAAAGCTATCAGATCCATATCTTTAAACTAATCAATTTAAACAGTTCCTTAAGATAGTTTAATATTTTTAAAATTCTAATATTGCTTGGATGATTTTACCAGTAGCTTAACTCACATAGCAAAATCAGAGCAAGTAAAATAAGAATTAAATTTAAAAATTCAAACTGCAAAGAAGCTCTTTTCTTAATACTAACAGCATACCAAAATTAATCAAACTCATAACAATTTCAACTACATGCATCCCTATGAAAATAAGAATAAGAAAGTGAGCACCATAAAATCTTGAGAAGCATATTAAGCGCCTGGCTACGCCACTTCATAGTAACAACACCGCAAGATATCCTATGTCAATAATACATGAATTTTTTAGAAAAATAGTTTTGCAAAAAAATAGTTCTATTATAAATTCTTGCATCCTTGTGAAAGACTCAGAAAATCTCTCTTATAAAAAAGAGCCTTTTTCCTGATCTTTCACTTTTACACGCTTATTAACTAGTACCACAAGACTTTTTACATATCTCCCTCTACCAAATTTTTGACTTTGCCAAATATTTTTTACATATATCTTCCTTTGCCGAATTTCAGATTTTGCCAAATTTTTTACATATATCTTCCTTTGCCAACTTTCCAGGTTTACAAGATTTTTGCATATTAATGAATCTAGAAAACTCCCAAAAAGGAGAGATTAAAATGACTTTTAAACAAAAACTACATGATATCTTTTCTAAAAATAGTCCCATCGTTGACAGCCTGAATGTAGGTGGCAGTCTGAGTGTAAGTACTAGCCTAGGTGTAGGTACCATATTTTACTGGGATGTAGGCACTGCATTTGACGAGGATGTAGGCATTGCATTTGACTGGGATATCACACCATAAAAATAGGGCTATGAAAATTTACCTAAATTTTAAATATCATGGAGTTTTTTTAGTTTATTTTAGTTGAATGATGAGGAAGCTAAATTATGGTAAAGATACATTGGAGAATCTATAAGAAATGCTAAATTATTTTTATTTTTTTCTTGGCCATGCTTTTCTTACATTGCTTAGATATGATTGGAAATTTTTAGTATCATTGGCCATCTAGGATCATCTATTATAACAAGGTATATGAATACACCACTTAGTGTATTCATACCCTAACCACTAGCTTACATACAATATAATGAAATAAATATAGCTATATTGTTATATGGAAAATTACACCATTATATTCATTAAGAAATATGAAATAAGCATAAGAATATCTTAGACATATTATGTTATAGCCTTTCTACTTACAAAAAATTTATTCTTCTATTCTAAGGAAATGTATACGAATAAATATATACAAAAAAAAATTGAAGAGTCACTAGAGAAGAAGTAGTTCATATTCCAATAATTTTAAGAAGAGGCATAATAATTACAAAAATATCAATGGGTAGTATTCTTTTGGAACTAAGGGTTGGTTCATATTGGTGCCCCTAATGTCAAGTTTTGGAGGTCACAAATAGTAGCACTTAATGGACGGATTAATACTTGCATCAATGTTTTGTTAAGGGGAGTTGATGTCAAGCCTAGGGTAAGATAAAATGATTTAAAATTGAGTGCTAGATGTTTTCGAGATCTTATTCAAATCACTTATTTTTATTCTAGAATTTTAAACAAGTATCATGTTTAAACCTTGATAAAAATGATAATAATTCATCTAGCACATCATCCTTATAAACCCATCATGAATTACCCATAGGGAAGTAAATATACTTCATTTATCAAGATATTCATTCATTATTTACCCTAGGATATGTTAGAGCATGTTGTCTTACCTAAATTTGGATAAGCCTAAGAGGAGACCATACCTTATAAGTGGAGACAACACTAATGCTAGTCCAAATTAAGTAAAACTCTAAATAATAGGTATATAGTGGGGAATTCTAGGTTGGACTCTTGGATATAGATAGATCTAGGAGGCAGGGTATAGATTACACATAACCTATATACTAGAAGCAATATACTTGAAACCAAATAAAATGAAAGGATATAGAGAAGATAATATACTAACCTTGAAGGTGATAATCATTAATTAGGATGCTTATCTTAGATAATTATCCTTTGATCATTGAATTCTTTGAAAAAAATGTATTGCTTATTTGAAACTCCCTTAAAGAGACTCCTTAATGATGCTTGGCTAAAAATGAGTTTTTTAATTGATGACTCCCTACCTTGACTTTGAGGTAAGGGACTTATTATAGAAGGAGAAGACTAATCTAGGGAGGAAAGGATAGTGATTTCTTAGTTGAAGGATGCTTGTGTGGAGGAAGATAAAATATTCTATAGAAATCTCATAGGAGGTATATAGTATAGGGAATTGGATGACAATATTAGCATATGGTCGTTGAGGGATTTTGGTAGAATAAATTCTCAAAGTATTATTTATATGCTACATTTGGATATGTGAGTTAATTTAAGGATGCTTAAATGATCTTAGAATATGCTTCATTTATATTAATCGAGTGTTTGAACCTAATTTTGTGAAATCATTAACCAATTATAAGTACTCATATCGATTGAGGCAAAAAAAACAAGCTAAAAAGCTCAAGAATGGCTAAACAGGACCAAAAGAGCTCAAATCCAAAATTAATTTGATCTTGGAATTACTTTATATGAGAGTGTATATATTAGTTTTGTGATCCTATTAGCGTACCTAGAAATAGATAAATGGGGATATGATATTATGTTGTTGAAGTGTAGAAAAAAACCATACATCCAAGCAAATGAAATAGTAGATAACAAATCATGTAACCATAATATAAAAGTAGAATATATGATAATGGTGTTCCTTTTTATTAAAACAAATCATTTTCTTAATTTATTACCATATGATCCCTCTTAGGGATGCTACCCATTTTTATACAATAATTTACAACAAACATTCTTCGGATGTAATACGCAGGGTCTTTTTCACACCCACGAACCGTCTTGAAGTGGGTTTCTTGTGACATCCTCAAGGGGTGATGATGTTCTTGAATTATTCCTTCTTCATAGAAATATTGTAGTCTACACACAAGGAAAACAAATTGTTCAATATCATGTGCGAATGTAATAATAATGCAAACAACAAATAAACCGAAATCTGATAGATGCATGCATGAAATAAAGTCTAACTATGTTGAATAGTAAATAAGAAAGTTGCTAAGACTTATTAGAACAAGAAATGAAAAAAATGGATCTCTACCAGAGAGGTAATATTTGAAAAGTACTTCATGGCATGGAACTAGGAATTGGATTCCTTTAGCTAATGACTTTGGTAGCACTTCATTGCATACAAGTTGAGCTCTCCTCCTTGAAAATTCCTATAGAATAACTCTATATTTTCCTTCTCCTCTTTTTTTATCCTTGGAATAAAGGGTGGTATTTATAAAATTTGGAGCAAGGTGAGGGGGATGATGAGGTGTCTTACCACTAGGCCTGGTGGGGGACAATATGGTGACTTACCACTAGACTTAGTGGAGGAATATAGAAGTGAATAATGGAGAAGTGGAATGTAAGGTGGCATGGGGAGGGAATTTAAAATTCCCTAGTGGGGTGCTAAGTGGATGTGCATATTTTATCCTATATGGAAGGAGAACGAGGACAAAGTTGGGTGGAAGACAAAACCAATGTGGGTAAAAAATTTCAAATTCCTTAGTGAGATGGAGGGAGGATTAAGTGGATAATATAAAATGTATGAGTGGATTGGTGGAAGATAAAGCATTTATCTTATGCTTGTGAGTGGAGAGTGAGTGGAGAGTGAGTGGAGAATATAAAATATGAGTGGGTTGAGTGGAGAATATAAAATGAGTGAGTGGGTTGAGTGGAGAATATAAAATGAGTGAGTGAATTGAGTGGAGAATAAAAAATGAGTGAGTGGATTGAGTGGGGGATGAGTGCATTTATATTATTAAATGCCTCATTTTGTTTTTGGTGTAAGTGGGATTTGACCAGGGTTAGGTGGATCCAGAGTAAGGGTTAACCCAGGTCAAGGATTGATCCAAGTCAATAATTGACCTTTTGGGAAGGTGTGTGCACCTAAGGTTAACCTTGGAGGATGGCCACATGGTGACCAAGGGCTAAGTTTAGGAGGAGGCTTAGTGAATAGTGAATAGTTAATAGTAGATGATGAATAGTGAATAGGATGATTAGAGGATAAATTGAATATTTGGAAGGATTTGGGATGAGACGGCCAAGGCTAAAAAAGTGAAATATCCCTGCTTAAGTAGTGAAAACCATTGTTTTAGCCTGAAGGTTGTCCAAGGTGGGTCACATGGTCCAAAAGGAGTCCATGTGGGTAGTCTTCTTAATATGACGTGTTTTAGGTGTCTATAGATGCCCCTTTTTGGGATGTGTTTTGTGAAAACACAACGTAGAGCAAAAATAGATGACCTATAGTCAAATTGAAGGTTGATGATGTTCATTAATCTGATCAATGTTAGATGCCCTAATTATGGAAAGAGCATGCATTGTTGAATAATTTCTTTTGACAAGTTGAAGAACTTGATTTTGGTAATCTTTGGGTCACTGGAATACAAGCTTAACTCTACACCTTTGCCTTAGTGGCAATTGTAAGACAAGCTTAAATATACACCTTAGCCTTAGTGGCAATTGGAAGACAAGCTCAAGTCTACATCTTAGCCTTAGTGGTAATTGGAATATAAGCTTAAGTCTACACCTTAGCCTTAGTGGTAATTGGAATATAAACTTAAGTCTACACCTTAGCCTTAGTGGCAATTGGAATACAAGCTTAAGTCTACACATAAGCCTTAGTGGTATTGGAAGACGAGTTGCCCAGTTTGTTTAAATTTATTTTTGCTTGTTATCTACCCCAAGCAAGAAGGGCAAGTGATAGTCTTTGGCAATTATTCTTGGACGAATACAATTTACACTTTTGAGTGGTTGATTGTTGATTTGATTTTTGAAACTTTGTGATTATATGACTACCCCCTCAAGCGATGAGTGGATGGATGAAAACGATGAGTCGATTGACAAGAAGGTAGATGAAAACTAAAAAAAAGGGTGATGGGTAGCTGACTATTGCAAAGAGAATAAAAGAACCTGTGGGTGACGAGGAAGGTGGATATAAGGTGATGTGCGAAAAAAGTAACAAGAAAAAGAAAAAGGATAGGATGTGTGTGAGGGAATGACCTAGGTTTTTGATCCAGTATGATATCGAAGGCAAAGATCCTAAAATCTACTAGCCTTAGGGTTTTGGAGCATGTATTCCAACGAGCCAATATGGATGGTAGTACTTTTCATAGGGTTTTTTGATATATAGGTCCATGAAATGTTTGATGCAATCATTTGAGGGTGACAAATATAGTGATCTCACAATGGGAGATAGTGAAAGTTTTGTAAATGAAGGTAGAGGACAGTGAGTGACAAAGGAATATGGAGGACAGCTAGTGGTTAATATTGTAATAAGTGGGTTGGGAGAGCCCACCAACATGGATAGGTGGTAAATATGTAATGAAAATTATATGCCCTTAGGTGATATGGCCTAGGGTTAATGTGAATGAAGCAAGATGAATATATATACACCTTTTTATGTGGAATTGATGTGTATGAATGGATAGAATGTTATAGTGTGGATTATGTGTAGGATGATGTGTGTATGATGATTATATGGCATGGAGTGAATGGAGACGTTGTGGTATTTTATTGGTTTTTTTTAAATGTGCCCAAAGGGATTTTTGGTTTCTTTGGAGCCTTTTGAAGTGATGTGACCAAAGGGCTTAAGTGCCTTTGGGGCATTTTGAAGTTATGTGACCAAAGGGCTTAAGTGCCTTTGTGGCATTTTTAAGTGATGTGACCAAAGGGCTTAAGTGCCTTTGGGGCATTTTGAAGTGATGTGACCAAAGGGCTTAAGTGCCTTTGGGGCATTTTAAAGTGATGTGACCAAAGGGCTTAAGTGCCTTTAGAGCATGTTTATTGCTCATATTATGTTATGCATGGATGCATTTAAGGATGCAATTTATGGATGATGGATGTATGCCTAGACATTGTAGCATGGATGCATTTATGTATGCCTAGCTATATGTATGTATTTTTTTATTTTTATGTTTATTTGCTAAAACATAATGAATGAATCTAAGATGCAAAACAACCTAAATGTAAGCACCATAGAATATATAAAATTCATTAATCCAAATGTTAATATTTTCACAAAAGTCATACATTTAAAACCAACCATATGTAAAATGATAAAAATGTAGATGATATATGAATGACCAGTAATATGCTATAGGAAAACAACATGGTTTTCATGAGACTTAAACACCCTAGTTGACCAGTCAAAAGATGTAGACTCACTACACAAGACTCTTGAAAGATAAAAGTATGCTAGGAAGACCAAGATATTCAATATCCTTGTGTGTGCATAGTGATGTTCATTAATGATGCATAAGACTACCCCATTTCCAGGAAAATTTCATTCAACCCATTATTGTAATAAGGATCACCTCATGGCCATCATTATCCTGATTTTGGATGTAGTTGGACTAAACTTCTAGGTAGTACAAGCCACCAAAATCTAGCTCATCTACAAGCTAACATTGATCTGTACAAAATAAGGTCATTGGTGTAACAGACATATTACCACACGTAAGGCTACTCCATTGCCAGGCGGGTTTTATTCAACCCATTGTTGTAATGGAGATTGCCCCATGGATTTTGAATACTAAAAATTCTAGGGATTCAAGCTCATTACCCCCTTCTTTTATTTTGATTGCTTTGGAATACTTGCTAATTTATAGTGGTGAAAACCATTGTTTTGCTAAAAACAAAGGATTTTTTTAGTGGTAAAAACCATTGTTTCTTTTGTTTTGTTTTGGAAACTTGCTCATTTTGTGGTGAGAGTAAAGGATATTTCTTGGGTATGGGGTAGCTTGTCCTTTTGTCAATTCTTGGCATCCTATATCATGTGCATGATAGGATGAGCAATGGAAACCTTTCACTCAAGGTGGCAAGGACTACATTGTAGTATCATCCTTCCTTGTTCAAACTCAAGTGTTAAATATAAATGTGTGTTTAGGATTTTGATATATGAAAGGTACTAACAAAGCAATACCCTACCTTATAAAATCCAAGATAGCTTTCTACAAAATCTAAAAAGAAAACTAGGGATGGCTGAATGACCAAAAACCCTAGTGAACACCCTATAGCAACTTATTAGTTGCATTGAAAAACATAGTTACTCACAAAGGGGAATGTGGACGGTGGTGATATGTTGGATGTGACGGTTTTTCCTATAGTCTTTCATAAACTAAAAGGTGTACGTAAAATATTCAGCGATCGTCTAAACATCATTATTGATATTCATCCAATATCTAACCTCTCTTACGAGGACCCTTAATAAGCAAAAACTTATAAGGAAAACCACAAATAATGACAAATGGTATACAAACATGGTGTTATTTGTAAGAATGTAGGCACAAATTTTCCTAATGCAAGTGCAATGAATGAATGATGTAAAATGTATGATGATGTAATATAAATGTTTTTGTCTTTTTTATGTTTTTATGTTTTTATTTTTTTTTATTTTTTTTTCAAAAAAAAATTGATGATTTTTGTTCTTTTTTTGTAGGGGAAGAAGGTGTGATATCTTACACACCCCCAAAATGTGTGGTGATTGAAAAATGTGGGGAAGGTGTGATACCCGCAGAATTTCCAACTTGCTTCATTGGTTGTGATGTGGATGATGGGCATGGTGTAAGACCTTGAGCACCCCCAGTATGCATTGTGGTTGATGCAGTCTGATTGACTTGGTTGGGAGGAGTGATAAAAATTGACCCCTCTTGTTGTGGCAAGGAATTATGTGTGATTTTGATATTCTAATGATATGTGATGAGCAAAGAGGAAATGTTGGATGAAGCCACTGATTACGTAGATTGATTTTGATATTCTTGGTCCTCTGTTGCAACACTGATCATTCCCACAAACTCTTGGAGAGGTGGATTGACATGCACCTAATTCACCTTCTTAGGTTGCTCTACTTGATTGGTAGGTGTTGTGTTTGATTCGTGTATGGGTAAGGGATCTTGGAAGACTCCTATTGGTTGGTTGTTTGGGGAATTAGGATTGCCAAATCTGAAGCTCTTGTCTCTCAATCATATCTTATACTAAATCTCTATAGGGGTAACATGTTTGGATGTCATGACCTCATTATCGATGGTAATCATAGTATAGATTTTCCCTGTGTCCCTTTGATTTAGACTTATTAGGATTCAATGGATGGATCTCAAGGATATTGATTTCTCGTGCCTCACATAATTGATTGAAGATCGATGCTAATGTCTCTGGAAAATAAGTATATTTTCATGGTGGCTGACATTGTTGGCCTTGTCTTTGATTTTTTGCATATGATTTTGTGTATGTGGAGGCTGAGCTGGTAATTAGGCTACACTATAGTTGAGGTGGTGTGCCCTATTTTGAGTATATGGGAAAACTCAAAATAACTTGATTGACTTGGTCCACATTTTGTTGCATCATACCACCTTTAATATTCTTGTTTGTCCATTCCCTTTTGTGGAGTTGAATATCACCCTCCTGGATCTTTATGTCCTCTATGACCTTGGCATATGCTAAAGCCTCCTCGAATGATTGGTATTATTGTAGTTGTAATAGAAGTAAGATTTACATCGAACAACTCCTAGTGAACATTCAGGTAAGTTCTATGATGGATAAGGTGACAGATAATTTTGACATAACCCTCTTCCACCTGTTACCATATTCCATGACTGGCTCATCGTCAAATTGATGAAGTCTAGTCAAGTTAGTCAAGTTTATCATTTTCCTAATATTGAAGGTAAAACATTCCAAAAATGCATCATCTAATTGCTCAAAGGTGTATATGTTATGGCATGGTAGATGGCTATACCATTCCAAAGCACCCCTAGTTAATGTTATAAGGAAGATTCTAAAAATCAATGAGTCATTATCTTGAATATGAAAGCACATATTGATGAAGCTTGTAATGTGCTCTTGCGCATCTTCATCACCTTTGAACTTTCCAAGTTTAGGCATCTTGAAATGCGGTAGGTATGGTGGTGATGGCACTGATGGATGCAAATGTTGATTTCTAAGCTGCCTTAGTGTGGGTTTTTGATAAACCAAACTTTGAGCTTGTTTTTCTAATGAATTTATCTGATCAATTAGCACTTTGTATGCCTTTGGAAAAATGATATGATCTATCTATTTTCACCCTTGATTAGGTAGAGGGGGTCAATTTTTATGTTGAGGTAGGTGATAAGTATGGTCATTAGGTACCTCATCATAAATGGATTCAGGATAGGTATCTACTTTTTCTTGATGTCTTTATTGGGGCTCTTTATATGATTTCTCCTCCTGCTGATCTTGATACTATTGAGGAGTATGATGTTCTTGATGATAACCAGGTAACGGCCTTTGATGTTGAATATAATTTTGGAATGGTTGAGGGAGAATATTTTGATACTATATTGGGTGCCTTATGCATTGGTGCATCCTATGGATGCTAGGTGTAGGCACCGCTTCATGTAATACCTTTTGTGATTGCTCTTGTTGTATTATTTGGTGATACAACATTTGTAGGTGTGCTCATTATTGATTTAATTATTGCTGGTCCAATTGGATTTGATCCATATGTTGTTGGTTAAGATATGGCTTAAGTGCCTAATGTGTATGATCTTGTTGCTTAGTTTTGTGGGGTCTATGTATCCTCATATTTGAAATACGGATGGGGTTATCTTATCTTTCTCCTCTAGTAGGATCTATTACTCATTTTCCATGATCCCTAAAGGTCACATTGACCTGATACTCTGATTTATGAATGAGCCCTATATAGTTTGGCGATGTCGATATGCAACATGGTTGTATATAGTACTCTTCATGAGGAGTAGGAAGATGACTTGGTTTCTCTTCCTCATTTATGAGGAATGCATGATATTCAAGCTTAAATGCAAGCTTTGTATACTCGAGTTGCATAGAGGCACAACGAGTTCATGTAGAGTACCCTTCATGAGGAGTAGGAAGATGAATTGAATCTTCTTCTTCCTCATTTGTATGAAATGCGTGGGTTGATGGGGATATCTTACTATGAGTGTAATGCATATACAAATGAGCATATTTTTTACTCATCCTTGGTCAGTCAAGCAAGTTACTTGCCCGTCCAAGTTGGGCCATGGTGTATACTCATGTTCATGTTTTGATTTATGTATAGAAAAAACTGGAATGTGAATCTGTGACATTGACTTGCTAGGCCCCTTAGTGGGCAGATTATTCTTTTTATAAAATTCTATCAAGATGTCCAAGTCAGGAAGATCTCTTTGAGGACTTGTGGGTGCTTCCCTAATAAGGATGTCTTGTAGTTTAGATTCCCTATAGATGATATCGATGTCATGAAAAACACTATGGTGTCATTCAGGGATGGCTATGTCCTCTGGACTGATGTGCAGGCGTTCCATGCCTCCTTGAAAAGTTTTTGCAACGCTAGATCTTGATCAAGTTTGGTTGTGTGTGATTACCATGATCTTGATTAAATAGTCAAACAACAAAGAAACACACAATAAAACATTGTGATTATCTCGTTTAAGTTTTTTTTGTGAATCCCTATGTTGTTTGGTGTGTTTTGGTGTTTTTTGTTGCTCTTTCTTTTCTTTCTTGTTTGATTATTTTGCTTGTATTGATGATTTTGTATTAGATTAGGGTTTTCACCTAGATTCTCACACACACAAACATGGTGATAAAATCCAATCCGTGAAACCCATCAAAGCTTGGTGATGAAATCCAAACCCAATGAGGGAGCCCAGGTCCTACCAGCCCTCACCCAGTTCACCTCGATCAATGATATACTTCTTTGAAGAGAGATACCTATTTTATTCCTCGATTATGACAATTTTTGGAATGGATGTGGCCAAAAATAGGGTATGAAATAAACATAAGCAAGCCAACGAGATGGAGATGAATCCCACCATCATTGGTCTTGATCAATGGTTGGGTGTGAATTCCAACTCATTGATTTTTAATATGATGCATGGTGTGTGTGGGTTTGTTTTTTTTTATGCAAAAATATAAATGCGGTCATAGAGCAGTCGATGTCTTTTTTTGTTAATGCATAAACTAACGTTTAAATTTTTTAGATTCCTAAGTAAAAACATTTTAGTTTCAAAAATCTAAAATTGCAAAACCTTAATATGATGCCAGCCTTTGCAAAAGCAATAAGCACACAATCCACAATAATTTTTTATTTTATTTTATTTTATTTTATTTTATTAACAATGCTCAATCTTTCATCAAGCAACAATGTAAAAAAGAGATAGTAAAGAACAAAAAAAACTAAAACTAAAACACAGAAGCATGCATGCAACTATGCCATGTATTTTTCTTGTGTTTTTCTCTTTAGAATATGAAATCAAGCTATCCTAAGGTGTGAAAACTTAACCTGGAAGCCTTAGTCTAATGTAGATATTGCATATAAGTATTGTTTTGCCTTTGGTTATGACTGTGTACCTGCAAAAATTAGAAACAAGCTAAAATTTAGCTATTTTTTTGGTGTAACAAACCAACAAATGATGAAAAAGGAAGACCCAAATGGGGTCCCACCGTGATCGCCACTAAAGTGTAGAAAAATACCATACATCCAAGTAAATGAAATACTAGATAACAAATCATGTAACCATAATGTAAAAGCAGAATATAGGATAATGGTCTTCCTTTTTATTAAAACAAATCCTTTTCTCAATCGATTACAATATAATCCCTCTTATGGATGCTACCCAATTTTATACAATTATTTACAACAAACGTTCTTTAGATATAATACGCAGGGTCTTCTTCACACCCACAAACCATATTGAAGCGGGTTTCTTGTGACCTCCTCAAGGAGTGATGATGTTCTTGCGTTCTTCCTTCTTTGTAGAAATTTTGTAGTCTACACACAAGGAAAACAAAGTGGTTAATAGCATTTACGAATGTAATGATAATGAAAATAGTAAATAAACTAAAATTTGATAGATGCATACGTGAAATAAAGTCTAACTATGTTGAATAGTAAATAAGAAAGTTGCTAAGACTTATTAGAAAAAGAAATACAAAAACTAGATCTATGCCAGAGAGGTGAGATTTGATAGCACTTCATGGCATGGAACTAGGAATTGGACTCCTTTAGCTAGCAACTTCGGCAACACTTCGTTGCATACAAGTTGAGCTCTCCTCCTTGAAAATTCCTACAGAATAACTCTATATTTTGCTTCTCCTCTTTTTTCATCCTTGGAATGAAGGGTGGTATTTATAAAATTTGGAGCAATATGAGGGGGGTGGTGAGGTGGCTTACCACTAGTCCTAGTGGAGGACAAGATGGTGATTTACCACTAGACTTAGTGGAGGAATATAGAAGTGAATAATGGAGTTGTGGAATGTAAGGTTACATGGGGAGGGAATTTAAAATTCCCTAGTGAGGTTCTAAGTGGATGTGCATCTTTTGTCCTATATGGAAGGAGGGTGAGGACAAATGTGGATGGAAGACAAAACCCATGTGAGGAAGGAATTTAAAATTCCTTAATGGGATGGAGGGAGGATTAAGTGGAGAATATAAAATGTATGAGTGGGTTGGTGGAAGACAAAGCATTTGTCTTATACTTGTGAGTGGAGAGTGAGTGGAGAATATAAAATGTAGTGGGTTGAGTGGAGAATAAAAAATGAGTGAGTGGATTGAATGGAGAATAAAAATTGAGTGAGTGGATTGAGTGGGGGATGAGTGCATTTATATTATTAAATGACTCATTTTGTTTTTGGTGTAAGTGGGGTTTGACCAGGGTTAGGTGGACCCAAAGTAAGGGTTAACCCAGGTCAAGGATTGATCCAAGTCAAGAATTAACCTTGGGAGGTGTGTGCACCTAAGGTTAACCTAGGAGGATGGTCACATGGTGACCAAGGGCTAGGTGTAGGAGGGGGCTTAGTGAATAGTGAATAGGATGATTAGAGGAGAAATTGAAGATTTGGATTTAGGGTGAGACAATCAAGGCTACAAAAGGGAAATATCCCTGCTTAAGTGGTGAAAACCACTATTTTAGCCCTAAAGCTGTCCAAGGTGGGTCACATGGTCCAAAAGGAGTCCATATGGATAATATTCTCAATATGACATGTTTTAGGTGTCTACAGTTGTGTAAGGGTTTGCATGGACCACACATAACCCAAGGTTGATTATATTATAATATTATATTATATTAGTAGTCATCTCCCCAAAGTAGAATTAGAAGATAAGTATATAAAGAAGGGATATTTGTTATTGTAATCATCATGGAGATCAATCATATGTAATCATATTTGCCCACGAAGTGGCTTATGAGATTTTGCCCTCTCTAAGTGGTTCTCTCATCTTAGGTGATCTTGTAGACTTATTTCTTCCTTAAGGAGTATTATTGGTGCTACCCTACCTTAAGGGTATTATCTCTCTATCTCATTGTGTGGATTATTATTATGGATATTTTTTTTGGATGAATGATTTGATATTTCTACATATTGGTGAATGGTTTATGTTAATGAGAATAAAGGGTACACTTGGGAATAATTGGAGCATGCATTCTTAATTCATTAGAACCAATATAAAAAGATATATAATTTGAAGGATACACTAGAAAACTGTGTAGAATAAATAAACATGCTTTAGGAAGAACAAGAGGAATTAAAAAGAGAGTTTTAGGGAAGGGATAAAAATATAGATAGCTTGAGGGGTTTCATCAAAGACCTTGAACAAAACTACAAGGGATTCAAAATGAGAGAAATGAAATAAAAGGAGGGTGGGATTTTTTCAAGAAATAAAATGAAGACTATGAAAAAGAAATAAAACTACTAAAGGAGAAGAAAGATAAAAATGTTAAGCAAGATAGTGAGACGAATGAAGAAGCTACCTCTTTAGATTTACAAAAACAAGAAAAGGGTCTAAATTTATCTAAAAAATATATTTTGCAAGTTTATGGATGCATTAAAAAGAAAAGATTATTATTTCCATTAACCCTAGTAGTAGATATAATTTCATTAATTGTGCTTTGGCTAAGAGGTTGGGGGTTCAAGCAACAAAAATTAAGAACATACAGATGGAGGGTGAGAATGTTCAATTATTTGAAGACTTGAAGATTACCATGGATAAATATGTTTTACATTCATATTTCATGTTATTGAGATGGATGATGAGGATATTGTTCTTGGTTATCTTTGGTTGGATTCTTTGGATACTATTAACATTAATGTTCAAAAAAAATTATGAAGTTTTGGTATAGAAAAAAGAAGATAATACTACAGGATGTTTCTCAACATAATGAGCAAGGATCTAAGTAAAAGCAAGAAGTGGTTGTAGAGAAACAAATTGAAGAACCTAAAATAAACTCCAAGAAGGTAGTAGTAGCAATAGAGTCCATGGAAGAAGCAATAACAATTGAGTCCATGGAAATAAGAGTAGCCGATTCCAAGGAAACTTTGATAGAAGAGCACAAGGACACACCAAATAAAGGGAACATGAAAGAACAACATGTAGAAGAATTTAAAATAATAGAGCTAAATATTGAGGAGTCAAAGAAGGTAGAACAGCAAGTTAAGGTTACAAAATTTCACCATCCACACCACTATGAGCAACAATAATCTTGGAGGTATGGATCAAGGCAATGATATTATGGTTCAACATGGAATTAGAAGGTCACCAAGTATGGAAGTGTTTTGCAGAGAAAGCATAGTGATCCTATTTTTAAAGTGGTGCATCAACATCAAGGAACAAGTGGACCCATCATTCAAAATATCAAAATAAAGCAACAAAAGTGTGGAGCCAACAAAGTGAATTTGGATACTCGAGTGGTAGAATAGCATACCAGCATTAACAAAGACCACCACCAATCAATGTTTCACTAGGATGGATGGATGATCAAAATTGGTACCAGTTGCTAACATTGCATAACAAGTCATATTATCTTATTTCTTCGTATGTTTTGAGGAGGAAACATATGTAAGGAGGGTGGAAAGTTAGGGTACCTAGGAATAGATATGTGGGGATATGATATTATATTGTATAAGGGTTGGCATGGGCTACACAAAACCTAAATATTATATTATATTAGTAGTCGGCTCTCCAAAGTAGAATTAGAATATGGGTATATAAATAAGGGATATTTGTCATTGTAATCATCATGGATATCAATCATATGTAATCGTATTTGCCCATGAAGTGGTGTATGGGACTTTCCCCTCTCTAAGTGGCACTCTTATCTTGGGAGATCTTTTGGAGTTATTCCTTCCTTAAGGAGTATTATTGGTGTTTTCCTACCTTAAGGGTATTATATATCTTTGTCTCATTGTGTGGATTATTATTGTGGATATTATTTTTTGATGAATGATTTGATATGTTTGCATATTGGTGAATGTTTTTTGTTAATGAGGATAAAGTTTCATAACAGATTCTGATAGATCAATTTTGTTGTAAGAATAATTGTTCTAACTAGTAAAGTGGAAAGTAAAGAAATTGGATAGATTGAACCGACCTAAGGACTTTCTAATGGGCTTAATGGATCTCAATGTGATAAATCAAGTGCTAAAGCATATCTTAAGGGGTGGTTTGGAAAAGAGGAAGAAATAATAATAATAATATAAGCTTTTAAACATGGCTCTGGGTTGGAGGTCACCTTTTCAAATTCTTTCTCCCTCCATGGCTCCTTCCGAATATTTTTAGGTGGATCTCCTATTTTTCTAGGCCTGTTAGGCCTTTCCAGTCTTAGCTTGGTGCTTGGAATGTTGTTCCAAGATCTTCTCTATGTTTTCCTAGGTTTTTTAAGGAAGGTTTTTTCTTAGTGTTCCTGCTTTTTCCTTGGGTGGTGCTACTTGGTCGGATAATCCTAGTTTTTCTTTGGTGTGGGTTGTTTAGGGGGCTTCATTTCTTGCTTGGTTTAGTAAGTGGACCAACAAAGCTCTCCCATGTGATATTTATTTTGGCCTTGGGAGGGGGGCATGCACTTTCTGGTCCATAGGGGTGGCTCTCTATTCTTTCTTGAGTCTTTCTTTGTTTTGGGGTAGACTTCTGTTCTCCCATTCTGATGTTGCCTAGAGGGTCTATCTTTGTGTTTCTTTTTGGTCTTTGAGAGGAGACCATGGTTTTATTTCCTACAAATGAGAGGCTCTTGTGGTTGACTTTGATTCAGGTTTTTAGTTGTGGTTCTAGTTTAGGGGTTGTTTGAGCCAAAATTAACTCAACATCAGATCCCCCCAGATTTGAATTTTTGATTTTCAAAGCATATGCCCAAATTTTTTGGTCTCTATAGCATTCACTTCTAAAAAATTGGTTTTTAATTTTTGACCCTTAAGATCCATTTTAAAAACATTCATCTAAATAAAAATTAAAGCCATGGCCTTAACCATTGGATTAAATACCTTTTAGTCATTAATAAAGTGATCGTTGATGTTATCTGATAACTAAAGAGCTTGTAGTTTTTGAATAAATCAAGTGTTCACTAAAAAGCTCCCCCCAATCCATATGTTGCTAAGGAAATTAATTGGAACATTAGGTCCTAAATAAAAATGAATAATCTTAAGTTCAAATTAAATCACATGAGCAAATGAGGGTATGCGTCCCCTTTGTGGTAAAACTCGAGCAACTCCTCCAATCTGGACGGATGTGCGTGCTCCCACAAGATCTAAACGGATGCGCTTTCATAAACAACCCAAGGGATAAGTCAATGATATTGCATAGTCAAAATCATATAACATAATGTCTGATGAAATTAAATTCATTAAAATCAAAGTAAGAGTTACGTGCCCCCTTTGTAGTAAAACTCGTGCAAGTTCAAATATTTGGACGAAAGTACTTCATCCCCCGAGATCTAGATGAACGCGTGCTCATAATCAACTCAAGGTTTAAATCAAATGATACCATGGTCAAAATATTATGATATAAAGTCTAATGTAATCAGAATTAATTAAATTTGAAGTAAGGGTCATGCACCCCCTTTGGCTAAACATCGAGCATTTTCAAAAGATCTAAGGATAGCACTCGCTCCTATCTCAATCTGATGGATGCACGCTCACTAAATATAATCAAGGTTAATCACAAAGATTTATTAACAAATAATCCCAAACTTAATATTAAATAATCAAATGATTAAACACAAGTTTAATTTCAACTACATTATAAAATGTAATGATTAAAAAAACATGCATATTTCTAGATCTGAGCTGCTGCGCTTAATCTTGATAAGATTTGACGGCTGCACACCACTCATACTAACCAACCCTTAACACCAGAAGGTTTAAGTGCTCAAGGATTAATTTTTTAAACCATGTTAGCTTTCAAATAAGCATGATTAATGAGGGTCCTAACCACATTGTTAATTACTCTCCCTTAATCACCGCTTTTAAAATCACCAAGGCCTAAGGAAAAATTATAACATAAGGTTTTAAGTCATTAAAAGATAAGGGTATGCGCTCATTGGTTAAAGTTTATGCAGATCTCAAGATCTCAATGGTCAATCTCAATCCTCAATTAATCTGATGGTAGCACACACAGGAGGTTAACCTATCATTAAATCTCCAATATAAGCGGTGGATAAATGGTTTGCATCTCATAGATCTAAACGGTGGCACACGATCCTCATCATATCTAATGATAGCGCACACATCGAAGTGGTCAAGCATTAATAGGTCAATCATCAGGTGAAAATAATGGTCAAAGCATGATTAAAGCAGATATAATTGTGATTAACAAGGTTTCAAATGTGTGTTAATTGTTTCCCCCTTTGGATAAAAGGCACACATTAATGCAGATCTCAACGGTTGCGCTCGCTTCCGCCCAAATCCAATGGTAGCACTTTCTCAAAGCGGCCAAAGGTTAATAAAGAAGTTTTGTTGGAGATTAATTAAACTATTTTATTAAGAGCTAATATCCATCCATAATCTAGATTAGTATGGGTCTAATACATTGTTAATATCCATGCATATCTGGAGAATTCAACGAGCATGTGAATCTATTATTGGATCTAATGGTGGGCACGCAAGAAGATGATCGGATTATAAGTGCCAATGGTTTAATCAAAGGTTATTGAAGGTTTTTAATCACTAATTAATTTTAATAAATTGGTATTATGTATTGCATTAATTAATTATAAGATCACGCTGATGATTATGAAATGTTTAGCCTAAGTATTTTTAATCAAATTGCTGCTACCCTAAAAATTTTTACTAAGGTTCATGATTAATCTAATTAATTTGGCATGTGTTTATATATATACTTAGACTAACAACCATGTAGATTTCAAAATCTCAAAGACAATGCTCAAAGTAAACCGGATCCAACGGTTAGTGAATCTTGACGGGCGTGCACCTTTGTGATCGAATATAGCGACAAGCACCTGGGAAAATGTTTAATTTTTAACGGTATATATTTTGGACTAATGAGCATTTATATGTTTTAGGGACCTCGATGGTAATGCATAAGGTTCATACAATCTAATGAAGGCACCAACCTCAAAGAAAATTCTACGGATACACATAGCTGCAAGGAAAAATGAGAGTGCAAGTTTAAGAGTTAGTTCTGAAAGTTGTCAAAGGCTTTGTTACCGGTTAATACTTCTACAATGACAATATTTATACCAGATCATACCAAAGTATGATCAAATCCTTAGTAACAGTTGTAGTATCAGATAGTAGTCGATGAAATGAATGTTTAGATGATCGAACCAAATCCTATGGATTATACCGAGATAAGTATAAGCAGGCCACTCAAATGAAAAACCTGATACTGAAGGACCAAATAATATCTCTGCATATCCCCATAATATGATCACATACTAAGAAGGAATAAAATAAAACTTCTTAGAATGAACTTATGCAAAAATATTCTTAGTTTAAAAGATTAATAAGAACAAAAGCAAGCAAAAAATAGTTGTTCATAAGAATGGTGATAGAATGTAAAAGTCAGATTTAAGTCTTTGAGAAGAGGCCTCGATGGTGCACCAGTTCCTGTATTGCAAATTCAGAAGATGCAATAAGTGCAGCAAGAGTGAGAATATGCTTAAATTACAAAAAATTGTTCACTCGGTGCTTCAACGAAATATAGTTATAGAGGGGTCACTCCAATGAAGTATAGTTATGGAAGTACATCTTATATGCTTCCAACTCTCATTTTCCATTCCATATTTCTTCTTAATTAGCAGTGCATTCCTCTTTCTAGGTATTCTCTCTTGACCATCATAACCATTCACCCCACAAAGCATCATCTCACCACCATCCCATGCACAAATCAACTCCCATTGCTCCCACCTACTTCATAACCATTATGTAATCTATTCCATTCTATCCTACTATTTTCCATGCCACCTTCCCTCTCTTCGCCATCACGTCGGGTCCCCCTCTGACTCACGTCAAGAATTTACTACAGCAACCTAGTCTAATCTCAACTAATAAAATCAGATGACTAGGAAAAATAGGAAATAATAAAATGTATATATAGGTTCACCATTTGTATGCGCAAAAGAAAAAACCATAAATATCGTCTGGCCCACTATTTCTTAAGAACTCTCTTCAAGCCAAAAGAAAAAAAATTGTGATAGAAAATCCAGTTCTGCATGGTTCAAAATAGTTAAATAGCACACAGAGAAGATCAAATGAGATGGCAACTGTAAGGTCCAGATGAGGCCAAAAATAATTGAATCAAGAACCAAAGGCTATAAAAGAAAGCATCCACATTCAAAATCAGCATCAAGCTTTAGAGATAGCAAATTCTTGCTAAAAGGTATACTTGAGTGTCTAGTAGTTTTGTTGTTGTATCCCCTTTGTGTCTTTTTCTTATTTTTCATCCCTTATTCTTCCCCTTTACTGTGTAGGTGTGATAGGATAGTGTTCAAGAAGCTAGAATTTTTCCAGATCTATGGAACCTGAGGTCCATAGGCTTTTCCTGTTACCAAATTAGAATGGGAGAGTTGAAGAAGTCTTGTTACATTATTTGAACAAGGATTTCTCATTGTATTAATATTGTTAACAGAGTTTAATGGCATTTTGCCAACTCTACATGTAATTCATTGGAAAAATTAATACAATTCTAGGTTTTGATTCTATCATACTTTTTGTCTTCAGTTTTGTATGTGACTTCATGGTATATTACATTATTTGAATGTGTTATGAACATTTATTTCATTGGTTAACTATTATATTTATTACGATATTCAAATGAGTTTAATAGCACCAATTTCTTCTTTTTCTCATTTTTATTCATTTTAAAACGTTGTTAAATTGCTATAACATCCCAATGAATCTAGGCACCGGTCTACACATAAGTCATAATTAGAGTTGTTGTCAATGCTTGGTCAATTTTATATAAGTAGTGTATAATTAAAATCTGGAAGTGAATAAACTTGTAATATCTTAAGTCTACCACTAGATTTTTCTTACCCATTTTGATTTATTTTTAATCTTAGCAATACCAAAATAAAGAGCCAGGTTGACCAGAGCATGTAATAGCTCATTGGTTTCAAATAAATTCTTGTAGCATGACAACTCAACTTTATCGATGCAATAAATTATTCCAATAGTCTTTTGGCACCGTTGTCGAGGATATAATCTTCATGATTTTAGGCCTAAGATTTCACGACATATTTTTACTAGTTATTCACACTGGCCCATCAAATTGAATCCAACAGTCTTTTGGTGTCGTTACTAGGGATAGATTCTTCATGATTTTAGTCCTAGGATTTCATGACATATTTTTAATGGTTATTCACACTAGTCCGTCAAACTGATGCCAACAGTATTTTGGCATTGTTGTCAGGGATGAGTTTTTAAAATTCTAAACCTGGATTCAATGATTATATTTTAATCCAAAGGTGGCCAATTAGATTAAAGAACCTACGTTTTTATTTTTATGTATTTTATGTTCTTTATTTTCTTTTTCTGATGATTTTCAATTATCTTTTGAAGTGTTCTTGATGTTTCTTGATTTTTTTGAAATCTCCCCAAGAACCATCTCCTGTGAGGTTGAGAGTATTATGATAAAACAATATTGATCCTACATTTTATTCTATTTGCACTACCTATGTTGGCGAATCTGTTTGATCAAACCCAAAAATCAAAAATAAAGAAATAAGGAGCAGAATGTGTTGGTGTATACAAGGAGAAGCGATAAAAATCTATTTCCAAAATTTGAGAACCTTGAGGTTTTTACCCACAATCAAAATATCCCACTTCTGAAGAGTGTTGTTTATGAAAATAAGTCTTAATAAAAATAATAATGAGAATACTACTACTTCTGATGTTATTGTAGATGATGTTTTAAATTTTGTTGTAGATAATACATCTAATTCATCTCAATATCATAGCCCTTTAAATTGTAATACTATAGTAGCTAATTCATTAGATTATACAGAATTTTCTTAGCCCACCTATAGGAAGTGCTACTGTGAATCAGAATCCCATTACCCCTACAGTCATAATGGCTTAGGCAAATCAACAAAATAATATTCAACTATGGAGAACTAATAGGTACAGACCTTTTGCTTTACCTGCAAATTTGAATGCTCTACCTAACAAAGCCCATAAGTATCTACCAAAGTTTTAGGGGAATAATGCTCTACCTAAAAAAGCCCATAAGGAACTTTTTTCTAGGACATATGAAGATCTTAAAACCTTCAAAACGGATGTTATGTTGCACATCATACCCTTGAAGGAATATTCCAAGTCCTTTAGACAAAAACAAAGGAAGTATAACCCTGCCTTGCACTCAATAATGCAAAAATAGGTACGAAAACTGTCAGATTCCAAAATTATCAAAAAAGTAAGGTTTTCATCTTGGATATCCAATTTGGTACCAGTCAGAAAGAAAAATGGGGATATTAGACTCTGTGTAGAATTTAGAAACTTGAATAAAAACTTGCTAAAAGACAATTACCCATTGCCTAATATGGAACAACTATTGCAAGCAGTAGTAGGATCATCCAAAATGTCCATGTTAGATGAATTTTCTTAATATAATCATATACAAATTAATCCAGAAGACATACATGAGGCAACATTCATCACACCCTAGGGTACTTTTGAATATTTAAGAATTCCTTTTGGTCTCATGAATGCAGGGGTAACCTTTCAGAGAGCAATGGATTTTGCTTTCAAAGGGCTGATGTTCAAAATAGTGATTGTATATGTGGATGATATAATAGTGTTTTCTAAAAATCCAGAGGATCATTTGGAACATCTTGCTGTAGTCTTTTCCTAGTGCAAAAATTTTGGAATTTCCCTAAATCCTAAGAAGTTCATATTTGGAACAACACAAGGAGTATTACTAGGATACAGTTTTAGAAAAAGGAGTGAGTATAGATCCAGAAATAATAAAAGTTATCTCAAAAATTTCCCCTCTTAAAAACATTAAATGAGTAAGGTCTTTCTTTGGTAAAATAAATTTTGTTAGAAGATTCATTCCTAATTTTGCAGAAATGACCAAACCTATCAATGACATGGTCAAAAAGATAGGAGAAATAAAATGGACACCAAAAATTATGGAAGCTTTTAAAAAAATTAAGGAAGCCATTTCAATTGCCCCAGTCTTAACCTACCCTAATTACTCAAAAGACTTCAATGTCTATTCATTTGCATCTAATCATTCCATTGCTGCAATAATTTCTCAAAAGGATAATGAAAATAATGAAATACCAATAGCTTTCATGATTTCAGGATTGAAGGGAGCACATCTCAAGTATACCTTGTTAGAAAAACATGCTTATGCAGTGATTCAAGCCTTAGAACATTTCAAGAGTATATTTGGTTCTAACAAAGTTTTCTGTTGCATCCCTTTTATAGCTATAAAATATGTCTTTACTCAATCTAAACCATTAGGAAGACCTGCAAGGTGGATGGTGAACCTGTTGCAATATGATGTTGAATTTAAAATAGTCAAAACTATAAGAGGGTAGGGCTTATCTAAGTACTTAGAGTATAAAGAAGGAGAAGACTCTAATAACATTGTTATAGTAGATGAGATGCATGACATCAGAAGGATGTTGAATGTAAATGGTATGATGAAATAGTAGCATACCTACAAACTCTATATTTCCATAAAGATATACCAACTAACAGAATGAGATCAGTAAAACTGCAAACACATAAATATCATGTGCAGGATGGTGTTCTTTATTGGAGACACCTTGATGGTGTGTTACTAGTCTATTTATTTGAAAAAGAAGTCCCAAAAACAATCAAAGAATTTCATGATGGTTTCTGTGGAGGACATTTTGCACCAAAAGCTACTACTAATAAAATTATGAGAGCAGGTTATTATTGGCCTCCCTTTTCAAATATGTATATCAATTTGTAATAAATTACCATAACTATCAAGTTTTTGCAGGTAAGAAGCACTTGGCTACTATGCCTCTCAAACTAGTCATCATAGAAACACCATTCACACAATGGGGCATTGACCTGATTTGAGAGATCAATCCAAACTCATCAGGCAAACACAGATGGATCATAACTGCAATAGATTACTTCACAAAATGGGTAGAAGTTGCTCCTCTAAGAAGTTCTACAAATCAAACTATTATTAATTTCTTAGAAGAAAGCATTCTAACCAGATTTGGGGTTCCTCAAAAATTAGTAACAGATAATGAAAAATATTTTATATCATTTGAAATGGTAGAATTTTGTGCTAAGTATGGAATTGAACTTTCTTACTCTATAAATTATTACCCTCAAGGAAATGGTCTAGTCGAGTCATCAAATAAAAACTTAATTACCAGAATTAAAATATCATTAGATAAGAATAAAAAGAGCTGGGATAGTGAATTAAAATTTGCGTTGTGGGTAGACAAGTTATCGCTAAAAATAAATATAGAAAGAACTCCTTACGAGATGGTGTATGGATAAAAAGCCTTGTTGCCCCCCAAAATAGTGAAATTAGAACTTTCCCTGCTATTGCAAGATCATGAGAACCCTAATACCTTGTAGAGAAGATTAGACCAAATTGTCTTGTTACAAGAACAAAGAAGAGAAACCTGTTGGTCACAAATCTGCCATAGGAAAGGATTTTGTACGTGTACGCGCCCTAGACTTGGCCAGCATTGAAAGGCCGAGAGAAAGAGAAGTCTCCCAGGCCAATCTCCAGAGAGGGCTGGCTCCCAAACTAATCTAAACTAGTTTTGATATAAGGATGCAGGAAAGAAATGGGAAAATACGAAAAGAAATGGGAAATAACAGAAAGAGATGTAAATATGGTTGAAGTCGATAGTTAATGGGGAACAACCTTAGATAGCAAATAATCTCAACAAAATCCTAAATTTAAGCAGCAACTGACTCTTAGAATGCATATACAAAAATTGGATCAAGCATTAGCCGTAAGTTCGCTTCCAATTGTACTCCAAACGTTCAAATGCAAATACAGCCAAATCCAAAATAGCAGAATTTAACTTATATTAACACTGGACTAACAGAAGTGACTCAAAAAAAAAGTAAAACATGGACAACAGTTTGGATCACCAACTCCAGAAGACACTAAGAATAGAGCAAAATGCATCTAGGATCTCTGCTTCAATTTTTGCAAAAAGGTCTTCCTCTCTTTGCTTGAGATTTTACATTGGTATTTATAGAGGTCTTTCCTCTTCCTTTCGAATTACAGCATTTAATACATAAAACAGATTTTGAAGAGGCTATCCACAAAATGTGCACTTGAAAAGAGAAACAATCCCCCTTAATCTACCTCAGAGAAATCACACATTAAATGGCTATTTTCGGAGCAAGCTGGAAGTTGTTAAGAGATCACAAACAGGAGATTTTAATATTGGAGGCATCTTTAATTTTGGTGGCATTGAAAACTGCCTCAAGTTCTTCCATCTAGTCCACATCGATAATCAAAAACATTTAATCTTTGAGCCTCTTTGACCATGATATCAAAATTAGTTAGAGAGCTTTTACTTGATCCTTATCTTCTCCTCACGTTATCCTATGCAATTCTGATGGAAAAATGTGGACTGAATTGTATCGGGCCTTTGTTGTTGCTTCTATCGTGAAAATGAGACAGGTCACAAAAATGTGACATGTCATGAAATCACGACACTCTCACCTTACTGCCTCCTGTTTCTACCACCAGTCGTAAAAATGCAACATGTCATGATATCGCGATGTCTTCTCTTCGTTTAGCTTTGTCTTCATGACATGTCACGAAATCATGACATTCTCCTTTGTCTGGCTTTGTTCGCTGCTCCAAATCATGAAAACTCACCATGTCATGAAATCACGACATCTTCCTTCTGTGTCCTTTTCTTCTGTATACCCACGAAACTACAAGATGTCACGAAATCGTGACATCTTTCTCTTCCTTGACCTTCATCTTCTTACAAGTAGCAAAAATGGGACATGTCATGAAATAGTGATAGTTCGTACTTGGCATTGGCTTTCTGGCTGCTTCATCATGAAAATGTGACATGTCGCGATATCACGACAATTTTCTTCTATCTTGTACGATTCAGATTTCATTCCGTGAAAACATGACAGGTCACGAAAATGCGACATGTCGCGATATCGTGACGTTTTCTCCGTTTTGTCCTTTCATCTTCAACAAGTTGCGAAAATTTGTCATGTCATGAAATCATGACATTTTGTACAATATGGTTGCTTCTTTGCTTTCCCCTCGCAAAAACACAACATGTCGCGATATCACGATAATTCTCCGCACTTTGCCCTTCCTGTCCAATATGTCGTGAAATCGTGACACTTTCCTGTCTTCTCCTTCGTTGTCGCTTCCTGTTGTGAAATCACGACATCTTTCTCTTGCTTGGCTTCATCTTCAAAAATATCGTGATATTGCGACATCTTTTTTTACCTTGTGTTTATCCTTCAGCCCTTCTGCAAAAATGTGACATGTCGCGATATCGCGCCATTCCGTACCATCTGCTCCTTTCTTGCTTTTCTGTCACGATATCGCGACATTTTTCATTACTTTGCTCTGTGACCATTGCAAGTCGCGAAAACATGACATGTAGCGAAATCGTGACAATTTTCACTTGAGTTCTCCTACACCACAACAAGTCGTGAAACTCCAACATGTCGTAATATCGCGACAGTTTGACTTCATTTGGCTGTTTTGAGCCACAAAAATGCGACAGGTCACGAAAATGCGACATGTCACGATATCGCGATGTCTTCTTGAATTAGCTCTTTTCTGGTATGGACGTCGTGAAAACATGAAAGGTCATGAAAACATGACATGTCACGATATCGCAACACCTTTGCTTTGGCACAAACTTGGTTATTTTGCATGAACAGTAACAACAAAAACAATGTGGCAAAAATGCCAACATTCTTTGCGGCTCGTACGGTATACAGTTCTGTTGTATGCATGAATCTCAAGCCTTTATCCATTGGGCAACAGATTCAAGAATCTGGAGGGGTAAAAGAAGTGAATGCTGGTTGATGTTGGATGTTTCTGTGGGCTGCTGCAACAAGCTCTTGCTGGCACTCGGCACTCAAAACAGGATCTTCAATAGAAATTGGTGGAAGAGCAGAACTTCCCTTATTTCTTGAACGACTGCATTCTGCCTAGCTCGGTTGAGCTGGGTAATCACCAGGTGTTGTGCAAGGATCTCCATGGCGGTAGTGAAAAGCACCTGAGTTGCAAAAATGAAAATGAATGGAATGATGACCAGCGGATGCGTAGGTCATGGAACGGGAATGGTGAATAATGGATGATGGAAAATGGAGGAGTAGAACTGATAGATACAACAACTGAAGAGGGTGCTACTGTGCTACCAGCTGCTATAAAATAGATAATAAAATAGAAGTGGATGGAATGGAGAAGGTGGTAGGAACTATGAAGAAGTGCTTATAAGACAAAGAATTAGAAGAAAGGGGAAGAAGAAACGGGAACATCAGAGAGGGGAGTAGAAACAATAGTAGTGGTTTGATTAGTTGCAGAAGGAGTAGGAGAGGAAGGGAATGAAGTAAGGAAGTAGAAGAAAGAATTAGAGGGGAAGCCACTATCTACTGGGAAGGAAAAGAAAAAGAAAAAGAAATAAACATACCTACAGGCTCGCATGCAAAAGGAGCCAAAGTTTAAAAAAAAAAAATGATTTTCTTCTTCTTCTTTATTTTTACTATGTACATGGTAACCCCCAAATTTAGCTATGAACTCTCAGGAGAGACACATACCATAACATGGCTCTATGATCTCCTAGATCCCAGACCTTGAACATACACTCATTGGTCTCCTAATTGATAGTCAGCTCGATGTCACCAAAGATTTGCAACTATCATGCTCCAAGTATCTTAGCCTTCTTGAGACCTAGGCCTAAAGCCTCATATTCTATTGTATTAGTTGTGCAACTCCAGGTCAACTGGTATGAATAGGATTGTTGAATTCCATAAGGGAATACTCGAACAATCCCAGCTTCAGCGTCATTTTTGTATTATGCTCCATCAAAATAGAGCTGATCTTGCATAGAGTCTTGATCAACTTGATCAGGAGATAACTCTACTTTAACCCCTTCAGGATTTGTAATGGAGTAACAACCAATTTTAGTTTCCATCATGGCATTAAAATTGAGCATTGAAAACTCATCCTCCAAGCAAAGCTCATCCAAGACTTCATCCATCAAATCAGGATTGTCCAATTCTTCAGTTATCATGTTGACAGAATGTTTGGACTTTTCTTCATCTTCCATCTTCTCTATATGAAAATTAGAAGGCTTCTCATTGTAGATTCGGATTCTTCTTCCTTTGAAAGGAATCTCCAAGTGAGAATAATCTAGAGAAAGGTAGCCTTCCAGCTTGGCAGTGAATTCTCTCGACAAACACATACTGAAATATGGTTCCAAATCAACCACAACTACCTCCTGAATTACTATAATGTGAGGCATACTATGTAGAGCAATAGGAAAATCCTTGATTACACCCATTGTTTTCATGGGAGTTCCATCCAACTATAAGACACCAGGGCTACTTCTTGTATACTCCATACCCATGACTTCACAAACTGCCTTTGGCATGACAGTTGTCACAGCACCAGAATCAATCATACAGTTGTGCACAATCCAACCCTCCATCCTGAGTGACAAATAAAATGGGGGTGGTCTATTTTTTCTAGTGGCTGAAGAGGTCAGAGTTTGAGACATAACTACCTGTGCTGGAGCCTTCCCTTTACTTTTTATGGTTTTTAGGGATTCCTGTAAGAGATTTACCTGTCCAGGCGGCTGCAATGTGTCATACATACTTACTTTAGCTGGTATCCATTTGAGTTTTTCAACAATGTTGTACTCCATCGATATCTTCTCTTTCCCTCCACTGGCAGATTCAAATTTACTTTTATATTGTTGGGTGGCCTCCACTCGTTGTCATTTAGTCAATGATGGATATTGCAACGTCTCTCTAGCTTGTTCCTTTGTTTCCGCTTGCGGCTGAGAGACAGAAGCTTTAACTTGCAACCCCTCTTTTGCTTGTGGTGGAAGCAGATCCTTTAGAAAAATAGGTGGTTGTTGTGGAGCTGGAGGATCATGAATCTTTGCAGGTATTTCCTGCTTTGTTGCTTGCGCAGGAGGCACTTTCAATGGCTCCATCTTAGCTGGATCTACCAACATTGGTTTCTTGTCGTTGCATGTCAATACTGCTATGTGTTCCTCAAGAGACTTCACAAAATTAAGATCCACCTCTTGAATCATGTTTACACAGTTTCTCGCAAGAACTTGCAAATAATTTTTGTGAACCATGCAAGTGGACTCATCATGTGGATCATTGCACAAAGAACACCAGTAAGAAGGCTCATGTGAAACTTCAGAAGGGCCAGCCTCTTCACTTACCAGGATCGTTGAGTTCCTCTCAGGTACTTTCGCCATAGCCTTGCTAGGAGCAACTTGCTCTCTAGTTACTGCCAAAAAAAATCTTCATGGTTGATAGTTCCTTTTTGCCTCTCTTTGCTCCATAGATGTCACCTTGTTAGTGAGAGCTCTCATGGCTAACTGAATTTCTTGCAAAATAGCTAATTGAGGATATGGGCTTGAGGACACAGGTGGTGTAGGTAGAGGTAATGGAACTGGTGGAGAAGGTAATGCAGGAGTTGGAAGTGGAAAGGTTACCTATGGAATGGGAATCATAGGTACTGAGGGCATGGTAGGATTCCATGAAGATAAAGGATACATGGATGGAGTAGTGTAAGATGTGGAGACTGCACCTGTATGCTGGTATTGTGGAAGTTTGGGAAAAATAGGCAGTCATTTTTAGAGGCAATTTCCCAACAGTAATCAGATCGGCCTTAGCCTTCTGTTCCTGGGCATATAGTGTAGGAAATTTTTGAACACCGGACATCCTAATGTTCATACCAATATCTGAATGGAAAGCCCTAAGAAAGTACAATGTTGCTTGTTCATGAGTAGGGCGAAGACCTTCAGGAACTCTCTACCAAGTTCGGGCAAACCTAACATTGAAATCCACTATCTCCTCTTGAGGATGCCTCTTGATATTATTAAATTGATGTACTAAACAAAATGGGTCTGCTTGCTCATTGAATCCTTGGATCAGCATCTCTACTAACTTATCCCATGAAGTTATGGAGTTGGGAGACAAGGATCTATACCAGCATAACAACTTACCTCGAAGCGACAGGACAAGCAATTTGATCATGACATCTTCGTCTATGATATTATGAATGGAAGCCAAGGTTACCACATTTGACACATGCTCGTACATGGTCTTTCTAGTCCCATCGTATGTAGGCAAGGCTTTTATTGCTACAGTAAGAACTAGATTTTGAAAAGGCAGGTCCAACGCTCCCGAATCGTTCTAAGCAGAGAACTTCCTTGGTGGAGGATGCTAGGCCATTTGAACAATTGGATATGGATGTAGCAAGCTCGTAGCAGTACTAGGAGGAGTTAGAGATGGCACAAACTGACCCGTTGCCTACGAAGAAATAGTAAATGATGGGTTCATAGGACTTACCGATATTGAGCGCTCCCTCCAGTTTTGAACATCAATCTCAAAGAATTCGACTGGATCTTCCAATTATTTGGCACTTGATCTCATGATCATGAAGCAAATATTCTCACCAGCTTCAGAATTAGAAATTTCTAGGTACTATACAGTCACCTTCAGCAGAGTCACTAGATGAACTTACAATCTCCGCTTTTGAGGTCAAGACAGTTCATCAAAATCTTGATTCCTCCAGGTATTAAAAAATGGAACATTCTGTCCCACCGGGCGTGCCAAAAACTGTTGGTCACAAATCTACCACAGGAAAGGATTTTGTACGTGTATGCACACTATACTTGGCCAACATTGAAAGGCCAAGAGAAAGAGAATTCTCTCGGGCCAATCTCTAGAGAGGGTTGGATCCAAAACTAATCTAAACTGGTTTTGAGATAAGGATGCAGGAAAGAAATGGGAAAATGCGAAAAGAAATGGGAAATAACAGAAAGAGATGTAAATATGGCTGAAGTCGGTAGTTAATGGGGAACAACCTCAGATAGTAAATAATCTCAACAAAATCCTAAAGCTAAGCAGCAACTGACTCTTAAAATGCATATATAGAAATTGGATCAAGCATTAGCCGTAAGTTCGCTTCCAATTGTATTCCAAACGTTCAAATGCAAATACAGACAAATCCAAAACAACAGAATTTAACTTATATTAACACTGGACTAACAGAAGTGACTCAGACAGAAAGCAAAACATGGACAACAGTTTGGATCACCAACTCAAAAAGACACTAAGAATAAAGCAAAATGCATCTAGGATCTCTGCTTCAATTTTTGTAAAAAGGTCTTCCTCTCTTTGCTTGAGATTTTACATTGGTATTTATAGAGGTATTTCCTCTTCCTTTCAAATTACAACATTTAATACATAAAACAGATTTTGAAGAGGCTATCCACAAAATGTGCACTTGAAAAGAGAAACAATCCCCCTTAATCTTCCTCGAAGAAATCACACATTAAATGGCTATTTTTGGAGCAAGCTGAAAGTTGTTAAGATATCACGAACAGGAGCTTTTAATACTGGAGGTGTCTTTAATTTTGGTGGCGTTGAAAACTGCCTCAAGTTCTTCCATCTAACGCACATCGGTAATCAGCAACATTTAATCTTTGAGCCTCTTTGACCACGATCTCAAAATCAGTTAGAGAGCTTTTACTTGATCCTTATCTTCTCCTCACGTTCTCCTATGCAATTTTGGTGGGAAAATGCAGACTGAATTGTATTGGGCCTTTGTTGTTGCTTCTGTCTTGAAAATGAGACAGGTCACGAAAATGCGACATGTCACGAAATCGTGAGACTCTCACCTTACTACCTCCTGTTTCTACCACTAGTCACAAAAATGTGACATGTCACGATATTGTGACGTCTTCTCTTCATTTAGCTTTGTCTTCATGACATGTCACGAAATCATGACATTCTCCTTTGTTTGGCTTTGTTCACTGCTCCAAATCGCGAAAACTCACCATGTCGTGAAATCGCGACATCTTCTTCCTTCTGTGTCCTTTTCTTTTGTATACCCGCAAAACTGCAACATGTCATGAAATCATGACATCTTTCTCTTCCTTGGCCTTCATCTTCTTGCAAGTAGCGAAAATGGGACATGTCACAAAATCACGATAGTCCATACTTGGCATTGGCTTTCTGGCTCCTTCATCACAAAAATGTGACATGTCGCGATATCACGACAATTTCCTTATGTCTTGTATGATTCAACTTTCATTCCGCAAAAATGTGATAGGTCACGAAAATGCGACATGTCGCCATATCGTGACGTTTTCTCCGTTTTGTCATTTCATCTTCAACAAGTCACGAAAATTTGTCATGTCATGAAATCGTGACATTTTGTACAATCTGGCTGCTTCTTTGCTTTCCCCTCGCAAAAACGTGACATGTCGCGATATCGCGACAATTCTCCGCACTTTGCCCTTCCTGTCCAATATGTCGCAAAATCGTGACACTTTCCTGTCTTCTCCTTCGTTGTCGCTTCTTGTCGCAAAATCGTGACATCTTTCTCTTGCTTGGCTTCATCTTCAAAAATGTTGCGATATCGCAACATCTTTTTCTGCCTTGTGTTTATCCTTCAGCCCTTCCGCAAAAATGTGACATGTCGCGATATCGCACCATTCCGTTCCATCTGCTCCTTTCTTGCTTTTCTGTCATGATATCGTGACATTTTTCATTACTCTGCTCTGTGACCACTGCAAGTCGTGAAAACGTGACATGTAGCGAAATTGTGACAATTTTCACTTGAGTTCTCCCACATCACAACAAGTCGTGAAACTCCAACATGTCATGATATCGTGACAGTTTGACTTCCTTTGGCTAATTTTGAGCCACGAAAACGTGACAAGTCATGAAAATGCGACATGTCACGATATCGCAACGTCTTCTTGACTTAGCTCTTTTCTGGTACGGACGTCGCAAAAATGTGACATGTCGCGATATCGTGACACCTTTACTTTGGCACAAACTTGGTTATTTTGCATGAACAGCAACAACAAAAACAATGTGGCAAAAATGCCAATAAAACCCTAAACAGAATAATCGAACAAACTTAGAAAACCGTAAAATCATTTAACAAGAAAGCAAAAGGTACTCCCTTCTTTTGAGGAGACATAGTAATCTACTAGGATCCTAAAAATGATAAGCATGGTGAGAAAGGAAAGCTTGAACCCAAGTGGCTTGGCCCTTACCAAATAGCACAAGTTGTTGGTCAAAATACTTATAGGTTGCAAACCTTAGAAGGAGAATTGAAGAAAATTCCTATAAATGGTCTGCATCTCAAGGTCTACAACTCCTACTATGGGGCCAATAGGGAGTAAATAACCTATAAAATAAAAAAAATGGTTTTATTTTTGTCTAAATGTTGTGTTGTTTTGTTTTATCAGTCAAGTAATGTCCTTACTGTTGTTTTGTTCTATTTTGCTTCATGTGTTTTTATTTGTGTTTTTTCCCATGATAATCATAGGATGATGAGTATTCCTTACTATTTATTTCTCTAAAAACAAGCAAGAGAGGAGGAAATTTATTTTAGATTTTGATGTTGCTTACAATTTTACAAATTTGAATGTTTATACAATTCTCAAAGGGTATGAGACAAAACAGAGTAAGATCAGAGTTATTGTTCCATCATGACAAAACCTCACTTTGCAAATACTATTAAAAGAAACTTTAGGATCCAAAGGATAGAATTATATTTGGTAATATGGTTGAGCTAAAAATAATTACACTCTATTCTTTAGCCAAAAACTGATCCTCAACTCAAGCATACTCATTACACAATTTTCTTATATCAAAATATTTCTCAAAAAGAGAGAAAATTAAAATAATACAGATTGAGTTAATGTCTGAGATATCTTGGAAAACCTATACCAGGGCTATAGATGCTTGACTGTAAGTAGAGTAAAACTAGATGGGATCAGGAGCATCTCCACCGGGGCTATAGATGCTTGATTTGCAGTGGAGCGCTGCAAATGACGAAAATCTTTAAGAGTGAAATTACCTATTAGGCTTAACCATTTTCCAAGCATGATGAAGTTCTAGAAGACCTGGAAATAAAAATGAATGCACTAACACACACTTAGGCCAAGACATGATGGAACAAGTGACTTTGATAAATTATGTATAATCATATCCTAGGACCTTGCTAAACAATCATAACAATATATTTAAAAGCTCATATGATCTTAAAATTCTAATCCTTTGATTCAAATTAACTAAGGAGAATAACAATTTTTGGGTACTCTATTTTTACCTTGATATCATGTTTATTGTTACTTTATTGTATCTTTTCAATTTAAAGTTTTTTATGTTTTATTTTTCTAATCAGGTTTGATGGTTTATGATTATGTCTAAATATTGTAATAAAACCAGGAGATCTTGGAATTCTCAAGTACCTCAGGTTTTCAATACATTGTCCCAGTCAGATCCTATGTTGGAGCCAAAATTGACTCAACATCAAATACCCCCAAATTTGAATTTTTGATTTTTAAAGCCTTTACCCAAATTTGTTGGTCTCTATTGCATTCACTTCTAAAATTTTGGTTTTTAATTTTTGACCCTTAAGAGTTGTTTTTAAAATTTCAGTCTAAATAAAAATTAAAGTCGTAGCCTTAACCATTAGATTAAATACCTTTTATTCATTAATAAAGTGACCATTGACGTTATCTAATAACTAAAGAGCTTATAATTTTTGAAGAAATCAAGCGTTCACTAAAAAGCTCCCCCCAATCCATAGGTTGCTAAGGAAATTAATCAGAACATTAGGTCTTAAGTAAAAAGGAATAATCCTAAGGTCAAATTGAATCACGTGGGAAAATGAGGGTATGCACCCCTTTGTGGTAAATTTTGAGCAACTCCTTCGATCTGGATGGATACGCACGCTCCCACAAGATCTGAACGAACGCGCTTTCATAAACAACCCAAGGGATAAGACAATGATACTACATAGTCAAAATCATATAACATAATGTCTAATGAAATTAAAATGAATAAAATGAAAGTAAGGGTTACGCACCCTCTTTGTAGTAAAACTCGTGCAAGTTTGAAGATCTAGACGAAAGCGCTTCATCCCCCAAGATATGGACGGATGCATGCTCATAATCAACTCAAGGTTTAAATCAAACGATACCATGGTCAAAATATTATGACATAAAATCTAAGGTAATCAAAATTGATTAAATCTGAAGTAAGGATCATGCACCCCCTTTGTCTAAACATCGAGAAAGTTCAAAATATATAAGGGTAGCACTCGCTCCTATCTCAATCCGATGGATGCGCGCTCACTAAATATAATCAAGGTTAATAACAAAGCTTTATTAACAGATAATTTTGAGCTTAATATTGAATAATCAAATGATTAAACACAGGTTTAAGGGCAATCGCATTATAAAATTTAATGATTAAAAAAACATGCATCTTCCTAGATCTGAGTGGCTACGCTTAATCTTGATAAGATCCAATGGTTGCGTGCCACTCAGACTAACCAACCCTTAACACCGGAAGGTTTAAGTGCTTAAGGATTAATTTTTTAAACCATATTAGCTTTCGAATAAGCATGATTAATGAGGGTCCTAACCACGTTGTTAATTACTCCCCCTTCCTTAATCACCACTTTTAGAATCACCAAGGCCTAAGGAAAAATTATAACATAAGATTTTAAGTCATTAAAAGATAAGGGTATGTGCCCATTGGTTAAAGTTTATATAGATCTCAAGATCTCAACGACTGTGCTCAATCCTTAGTTGATCCAATGGCAGCATGCGCAGGAGGTTAAACTATCATTAAAGCTCCAGTCTAAGCAGTGGATAAATGGTTTGCATTTCATAGATCTTAATGGTGGCGCACGATCCTCATCAAAATTTAACGATAGCACATGCACCGAAGTGGTCAAGCATTTAAAGGTTAGTCATCAAGTGATGATAATGGTCAAAGCATGATTAAAGCAAAGATAATTATGATTAAAAAGGGTTCAAATGTGTGTTAATCATTTACCCCTTCAGATAAAAGGCACGCATTAATGCAGATCTAAACAGTTGTACTCACTCCCACCCATATCCAATGACAACACTTTTTCAAAGTGGCCAAAGGTTAATTAAGCAGTTTCATCAGAGATTAATTAAACTATTTTATTAACATATAATATCCATGTATAATCTAGATTAGTATGGGTCTAATACATTGTTAATGACCTCCTTTTATTTCGGTTAACCTTTGCACATATCTAGATAATTCAACGAGCACATGCATTTGTTATTGGATCTAACGGTGGGTGCACAGGAAGATGATAAGATTATAAGTGTCAATGGTTTAATCAAAGGCTAATAAAGGTTTTTAATCACTGAATAATTTTAATAAACCAATATTATGTGAGGTTTATTGCATTAATTAATTATAAGATCACGTCGATGATTATGAAATGTTTAGCCTAAGTGTTTTTAATCAAATTGCTGCTAACCTAAAATTTTGACTAAGGTTCGTGATTAATCTAATTAATTTTTCTTGCATTTATATATCATCATACTAATAACCATGCAAAGCTCAAAATCTCAAAGACGATGCTTGAAGTAAACTGGATCCAACGGTTAGTGAATCTTGACAAGCATGAACCTCTGTGATTGAATCTAGCGATAAGCACCTGGGAAAACATTTGATTTTTAACGGCATATATTTTGGACTAACAGATATTTATAGGTTTTAAGGATCTCGATGGCAACACACAAGGTTCATACGATCTAATGAAGGTACCAACCTCAAAGAAAAGTCTACAAATACGCATAGTTGCAAGGAAAAATGAGAGTGCAAGTTTAAGATTTCGTTCTGAAAGTTTTCAAAGGCTTCATTACCGGTTAATACTTCTAAAGAAATAAATTTGATACCATATCATACCAAATTATGATTAAAATCTTAGTAATAGTTGCAGTATCAGATAGTAGTTGATGAAAGGGATGTTTAGACGATCGAACCCAATCCCATAGATTATACCGAGATAAGTATAAGCAAGCTGCTCAAATGATAAACCTGATACTGAAGGACAAAATCAGATCTCTACATATCCCCAAAATATGATCATGTACTAAGAAGGAATAAAATAAACCTGCTCACTATGAACTTATGCAAAAATATTCTCATCTTAAAATATTAATAAGAACAAAAGCAAGAAAAAATAGTTGTTCATAAGAATGGTGATAGAATGTAAAGGGTAGATTCAAGTCTTCGAGAAGAAGCCTCGATGGTGCAACCAGTTCCTGTATTGCAAATTCAGAAGATGCAAGAAGCACAACAAGAGTGAGAATATGCTCGGTTTACAAAAAATTGTTCACTCGGTGCTTTGATGGAATATAGTTACAAAGGGGTCACTCCGATGGAGTATAGTTATGGAAGTACATTTTATGTGCTTCTAGCTCTTGTTTTCCATTCCATATTTCTTCCTAATTATCACTACCCTCCTCTTTCTAGGCATTCTCTCTTGACCATCGTAACCATTCACCCCACAAAGCGTCATCTCACCACCATCCCATGCATAAATCAACTCCCATTGCTCCCACCTACTTCATAACCATTTTGTAATCTATTCCATTCCATCCTACTATTTTCCATGCCACCTTCCCTATCTTTGCCATCACGTTGGGTCCCCCTCTGACTCGCATCAAGAATTTACTACAGCAACCTAGTCTGATCTCAATTGATAAAATCAGATGACTAGGACAAACAAGAAATAATAAAATGTATATATAGATTCACCATTTGTATGCGCAAAAGGAAAAACCATAAAGATCGCCTGGTCCACTATATCTTAAGAACTCCCTTCAAGCCAAAAGAAAAAAATTATGATAGAGAACCCAGTTTTGTGTGGTTTAGAACAACTGGTTAGCACACAGAGAAGATCAAATAATATGGTGACAACTGTAAGACCCAGATGAGGCCAAAAAGAACCAAAGGCTATAAAAGAAAGCATCCACATTAAAAATCAGCATCAAGATTTAGAGATAGCAAATTCTTGCTAAAAGGTATACTTGAGTGCCTAGTAGTTTTGTTGTTGTATCCCCTTTGTGTCTTTTTCTTCTTTTTCATCCCTTATTCTTCTCCTTTACTGTGTAGGTGTGATAGGATAGTGTTTAAGAAGTTGGATTTTTTTTAGAGCTATCAAACTTGAGGTCTAAAGGCTTTTCCTGTTACCATATTGGAACAAGAGAGTTGAAGAAGTCTTATTACATTATTTGAACAAGGATTTTTCATTGTATTAATACTGTTAACAGATTTTAATGACATTCTGCCAACTCTGCATGTAATTCAATGGAAAAATTAATATAATTTTGGATTTTGGTTATGTCATACTTTTTATTTTTAGTTTTGTGTGTGACTTCATAGCATATTACATTATTTTAATGTGTTATAAATGCTTCTTTCATTGGTTAACTATTAAATTTATTATGATATTCGAATGAGTTTAATAGCGCCAATTTCTTCTTTTTCTCCTTTCTGTTCATTTGAAAGCATTGTTAAAATTACTATAACATCCCAATGAATCTAGGCACCGGTCTACACATAAGGTATAATTAAAGTTGTTGTCCATGTTTGGTAAATTTTATATAAGTAGTATATAATTAAAATTTGTAAGTGAATAAACTTTTAATATCTTCAGTTTACCACTAGGGTTTCCTTACCCATTTTGGTTTATTTTTAATCTTATAAATACCCCCTTTACCAAAATAAAGAAGCAGGTTGCCCAGAGCCTGTAATAGCTCATTGGTTTCAAACAAATTCTTGTAGTGTGATAGCTCAACTTTATTGATGCAATAAATTATTCCAACAAGGTTTTCTTGGCGGTTTCCTTCTCTTCATTCTTCTAGTCTTGAAAGGAGGACCCTATGCTCTATCATGTTGTAGAAGGGTTTTGTTGGATTCTTCTTGTTTTGTGGTGGGATTGGGCTTCTTGCAAATATACTAGTGTTTATTTTGATGGACTTACCTATAGTTTTTTGTCTTAAGGGGAGATCATGTGTTGATTGTTTGTTGCAGTGGAGGGCTTCTTGAAATCTAATGTCGTGTATGATCTATTTCATGGTTCTAGTTCAAGGGTTTCCTAGCGGTTCCCTTCTCTTCATTATTCTATCTTGGAGGGAGGACCTTATGCTCTATTGTGTTGCAGAAGGGTTTTATTGGTTTCTTCTTGTTTCATGGCAAGGTTGGGCTTCTTGTATATTTATTGGTGTTTTTTTAATTGACTTGTATATAGTTTTTTTATGGTCTTAAGGGGAGAGCATATACTAATTGTTTGTTGTAGTGGAGGGCTTCCTAAAATCTAATACCATGTATGATCTACTTCATGGATCAAGGACATCATTTCTTGGCCAGGGTTTTCTAGATCTGGTTGTGCATCACCTTCTCTACAGGAAGACCTTGTGGCCTGTGGATTCTTTCTCGGGTTGTTTCATTTCTAGACCTTCAAAAGACTCGGTGTGGGTTATCTTTCGGATCCTATATTTTTTCTTATTTTGATCTACTCGATGTTGGTCTTTTTGAGTTATGGTAGGTAGACATGTGGAGTGTTTGCTCTTTGCTCTTTGGTCCTTCTAGGATTATTTGGTTTTCTCTTGGGTAGGAAAAAAAATTTCAAATTTTACTGTACAGGAATGTTCAGTTTTCCCCTAGGTAGAAAAATCCTTTTCAAATTTTAGTGTATGGGATTTTTTGGATTTCTCCTAGGTAGGAAAACCTTTATTTATTTTAGTGTATGGAATTTTTTGGTTTTATCCTGGGCAAGAAAACCTTTTTCAAATTTTAGTGTACGGGGAAGCTTGTCTCCATGGTTGTGAGGTTTTCCTTTTATGGGAATACCTATTTCAATTTGTATGGGGGTGTTTCCTGGTGTGTCGAGAAACCCACATTTTATTTTTGTTCCTATCCAGAGATGGTTCTAAGGGGATCGTCTATGGGTGTCTTATTTGGAGATCATCTCCCTATTTTTGGGAGGCTATTTCTTTTATTTTTTTCCTCATTGTAAAAGGTTATGAGACCCTTTCAAAACCCCTCTTACCAATAAAAAAATATAATATTATAAACATCAATTAAGTTATTCAACATAGATTTATAATGGATTAGACAATAAATTTAACTATACCTTTTTCAAGAGTGGTGTTTTGAACAATCCTATAAGTTACTAAACCATTTTGAGTAATCATATATTTGCAAATCTATTTTGGATGCATGTTCGACCTTTAATTGACAAGTGTTTAGAAGATTAAAGAAATAGGGGAAAAGGACAAGTAGGTTTTAGACCAAAACACTCAACAATATAGAATGAAAATGGAAAAGTTTTATATTGTTTACTTCAAGAAGGCCTTTGATATGATTTTTAAAAGTAAACTTTGAAGTAAAATGGAGTAATTGGATGTACCATAAAATATAGGAGGATAGTTCATAAACTTTATGAGAATGTCCAAGACAAAATGAACATACAATTAGATATTTCAAAATGATCTAGTGACATATGAGTTAACAAATGACATCTACTATCCCCTACTTTATTTGATCTTTATATTAGCAAACTACAAGAATGATTAAATTTAAAACATGGTTATGGTGTCCAATTAGGTATATATGTGGTGAAACGTGTTTTATATACAAATGATCTAATTTTAATTGCAAGGACAACATAAGGGTTGAAAGAATATTTAAAGACCTTGGAATAATTTTGTAAGGAAACATTATGCAAATTAATACTAGTAAAACCAAGATCTTGGTTTTCTCCACCCTAAAGAAAATTAAAAAATTAAATTATTATTTTAGTGGCTTAGGATTGACTTTAGTAACAATATCAATTGGGAATAATATAAAATGGAGGTATTTTTAGGAGGATGGAGAGCACTTTTTACCTTGTAAAATTTAGAGAAGAAAAAGTATAGGATTGGCATATTATATGAGTCTTATTGGAGTTTCTTGATGATGTTAGTGGTACTCTACAAGTGTGTATTATGGTTAAAACATCAAAATTAAAATAAATACAAATATATATAATTAATTAAATTTTGATCATAAACAAATTAAAAATAAAAGCTTTAACTTCCATAAGAAATATTTTTTAAAAAAAATAAACAATTTTGCTATAGATGCAATCACTATGATTTGCCTTCTAAATTATGTGAAAAATAATTTAAATATGAATGCAAAATTATGGTCATATGCCATAGTAGGAAAATACTTGAATAGTAAAAACAATACATGAACAAAATACACAACAAATGGATGAGTAAGTGGGATATCAACTCTAATTAATTACAACAGTATAAAGGCCTACTAAGTAAAAGTTTTGACCACATATATGAACAAGAGATCTAAGAAAGGAACTAGAGAAATAAGTACTATAGGTGAAGCTAGAGCCATGGTGCATGAATTGGAAAAATCAGGAGTACGGGTGAAAGCTAGAGAAATTAGGATTGTAGGTGAAGCATGAAATTAGGAGCAACGATGATGCATGAATTGGAGAAATCAAACTATGGGTGAAGCTAGCCATGGTGCATAAACTAGAGAGCCTAGTTATTAGTGGCAAAGTATGAGGTAACCTAAAAATCCCAACTATCATGAAAAGAGCCACAATCAAAGGATATTCACAATAAAACCCTAAGAGTTATAAGTGTATGGTGGGAGGATTCTATGTTGCTTAGAGTGGAGGAGGATTCAATTTGTTTTGCAATCTTGAGATATTCAAATATCGTGGAAGAGTAACATGTTCATTTAGAGTGTGTTAATGCTTCAAAATTGTACCATAAATACGATAAATATTTTTTTGAGAAATTTCCAAAGCAAAGGAACTCTAGGAGAAAGAAGAGAAAGAAGCGAGTTCAAGCCAGTAAGGAGTGTGATCTAAGAGGAAGTGCAAGTTGAGATCAAGTGTGAGCTGAGAGGGAGTGCAATCTAGAAGTGATCCCTACTAGATAGTTTGAAAGAAAAGTTATATTTGAAATCCTTAATGAGAAGTCAAAATACCCTAGTTGGAAGTATGGATCCCAAGTTGAAGATAAGTGAAAGATCAAATATATGGTAATTTCAATCTAGGTAGTAGTTTTTACACCAAAAGCAACTATCAAGGATGAGATGATTGAGCATGATATAATGGTTCTAAAACATAGAGGGTAGTTATATAAGTTCCATAGATTTTAGTCAAGGTTTTTTGAGATTCAAGATTGGATAAAGTGGAAGTAAGGATTGAATTCAAATTACTTTGTGATTTTTCTTGGTTTTTTTTCTCATTATATAATCTAGTTCAAAAATCAAGGACAAAACATTGAGTGGTGACCCATGGTTTAGAGGGAGATATGCTCTATATTCAAGACCTCATAATAACAAATTTTTTGTTGAGATAGAAACTATTAAGAAGCTTTCGGTTTGGGTTAGGATTTTTGGACTTCCATATCAACTTATCAATAAGGATGTTTTGAAGAATATTGGAAATACCCTAGGAGAATTCATCAAGGAAGGACTAACTATTAAGGAGTGGAAGCATGTTATTTATACCATAATATGTGTTGTTATGGATATTTCAAAACCTTTGTCATAGTCCATTAAGATTAAATCTAAATCAAGATAATGGGATCAACAAGTGGATTATGAAAATATTGCATTTCATTTTCGCAATTGTTATGAGACTGCCACTTGGAAAGATTTTGCAACGTGAAAACTATGAAGAAAGAGATAAAAATTTGATCATGAGTTAAACTTCGAGGTGAAGAAAATCATATATTAATAAAAGGTAGATCAAATCAAGGATATTCCACTCCTAAAGAAGGGGAAAAGAAGGTCTATCTACATATTATGACAAATACCACCATAGCTCACTTGGATCAACAAGTATAAGAAACAAATAGGGATATAAGGGATGAGAAATTACAATATATAAGTTCAAGTTCAAAAGGAATTAAAGGTACAAAGGAAGATGTGGAGAAAAATCCTAGCATAAAAACAATGAAAGATGATCCAGGTGGATTACCCGATTCTTATAGATGAACTGTGGATATTTGAGGATAAACTGAGTCAAACTCCAATGGTGTAGACCATAGAGTGTAGAATCTGACAAACATACTACATACAGACCATGGAGTGTGGATTGTAGAATGGGTACAAACTTCAATAGATGAACTAGACCATAAAGTGTCAATTATAAAAAAAAAAGCATAACGATCATAATCGTTATCTCAAAAGTTGAACCATCATAATGGTCATAACCATTATCTCAAAAGTTAAATTGTCATAATGATCATTATTGTTATCTCGAAAGTTGAACCATCATAACGATCATAATCATTATCTTAAAATTTGAACCGTCATAACGATCATAACCATTATCTCGAAGTTTGAACCATCATAACAATCATGTAATTAATTTAATAAGGTAGTGACATTAAGGTTAGATACAATGATGTGGTTGCATGGTAGTCTTACACAGTTGTAGTGGGTGATTGTATTTTCACACAAATTATTTTATTGGGAGATATCTCTTCTCAGAGATTACTTTTTGTGTAGTTGCATTCAAAATTAATAAAATTTGTTATTCATTCTACAACTCTCTTGTTTGTTTTTGTTTTTTAACTCTAAAGAATCCATTGTCTTCAAACATTCTTGGATCAATGGTATTAGATCAATTTTGTTACGGGTGTATGATCATAAAGATGAGATCAAGCTATTGAAAGCTTGGGTGTTAGGTGCACAATTCTTCTGATTATTTACCCATTCATCTCAGATAATCTTAGATGGAAAACAACATTAAAATAGAATATCCCTTCAAGTAGTTGATGGATGAAGTCCTTGAGAGATAAGAGAATCAGATGTTGGACCAATTTTCTTAGATTCTTCATATGCCATCTACCAGCACTCGAACACAACCATTTCATGTCCCAACACCATTCAAATTTTAGGTGAACTTTGATATCTCAATGTTAGGACCCCATCCTAACATTATATTTGTAATTCTCATATGATTATATAATGATGCCCTTTCAATGTATGTGATCCCTTTATAATTTTATTTTGTAATACTTTGTAATGGTATGGGGCAAGTGACACGCCTAAAGAAGTGGGGTCATTTCATGTAACCATTATCAAGAATGTAATCGATGTTTGGTAGAATATTCTAGCTCAAGTGGCACTTTGCATGTAAGCCAACTCTTGAGCATTAGGTTAGTGTTGCATGAAATGTATCTTAAAAATGCATAGGCCCATGACTGAATGTACTATTTTTAGCAAATTAATAAAAGTATTGAAGAAGGTTACCTCCTTGAAGAGGCCTGCAACTCTGTGTTGTTTTGTGAGATTGCTTTAATTATGCATTTACATTTTATATTACAATATATTGTTCTTTCATGAAATTATATTTTAATTGTAATATTTATGTGAATGAGTTTATTTTTATTAAAATATTCCTAACAAGTGGTATTAGAGCACTTTCCAATGTCAAGTTTTGTTGTGACTACAATATTTCTTGCCCTTCCATTTTTATTTTTAAGTGTAAATTTCTCGTGTTTTCCATTTATTTCTTGTTTCCTTATTAAAAAAACACGACCTTTTTTTTGCATTAGTTTATTAGGTTAGAAATATTTTTTTGGGGGTTTTTAAATATCATGAGAAAATTGTTTTTATTGGCTAAGCTAGATTGCCCATAAAGCATCTAGTAAAGTGAGGGGCAATTAGGCTCCAATACCTAGGCCTCAAACAACACCCATCTACGAAATTGAGCTCCTATGTATCTTTGGGTATATCGAGAGACCACCTAGGATTAGGAGAAACCTTTATCCCTAGGAATATTTTTGGCCTTATATTATCCATAGTATACCAAACACATCCATAAATATCACCCTCCCATACTATCTCTAGAGGCAGGTAGTGTGCTCAAGGGTGTGCATGGAATCCTCCTTGAGTAGTGGCCTAAGATATTTGTTCAAACACTATCGCTCGCCATTGTAGTATAACAAAAGACCTATGGGAAGTACATACACTTGGCTAAGAATACCCTATTCTATTGAAAGTTAAACCTACAAAAACTTCCTATTTTGTTGAATGTTTAACCTGTAACCCAAAATCCTACCACAAAAATTGAGCATATGGAGGAGACTTCCCTATCACAAAATTACTCCATGAAATAGATGAAAGAAGTTCGAAAGGAACATAACATTCTAGCCAAAAATAATTAGAGTCAATCACAGTCAGGACAAAGTTTATCGATGTCAGTAATAGTCATGTATAAATTCAGTCTAAGACGGTAACACTTAAGATAGAGTTATTAGATGTTAGAGTCAGTAATAGTTGCCTGAGATATTCAAAATTCATAGCATATAGAAAATTATTAATGATAAAATCAAACCAAACAATCGTCAGTATAGGGAACCACAATGTTAGTGATAAAACAAGTAACAAACAATGCAAATACAATGTCAATGATAGAACAATATCCGTAACTAACAGTGTAGAGACTGTCATAAGGGGTTGTCCAACAAGAAACCAATTTTTTAAGCGAACCAAGCCTCCAGGAGAAAAATTAACACTTGAAAACACTTCCCCTAAAATAAAATTTTGGGATGCCTAAAAATAGTGTTGTGATATATATCTCATTGCGATAGTCTTGTCGAGTTGATCAGTTTGGTATTATCCTCCATGCACTTTTTTAGGGTGTCAAAAAATTCATTCTAGGACCTAGTCCATTACGATCATCTTTTTGAGTTTATTATTTTGATATATAGCACCCTAACACTTTTTGGATTCCTTACTAAAAATAGTAACTCTTGAAACAACACTTCTATTTTTAGTAAGTTAATGGAAGTGGTTTAAATCATAACAAAATGGCTAGCAAAACAAGAGGAAACCAAAAGGAGAGAACAAAACACTCAAAAACACTATTTTGTAGGATATTCATGTCGTTGTCACTACCCTTCTCGGTGTCATTAAAATGATGAAGGAAGAAGTAACGCTTATGAGAGGTGACCACACAAGATCCAAAGCTAATTTAGAAGAAAAAATTTTAGAGGTTGAGGAGAAACTTATGGATGATCCAAATGTGTTTGAGCATTGTTATAGTGACCAACCAGGTGGTAGTACCACCAATAGAGAGAAAGGCATTCATAAGGAGAAGGAAGGCTATCATTCTATTTTTAACACAGATACTCCATTTAAGATGCCTAAATTAGACTTTCCTAAGTTCAATAGAAAGGATGTTGATGGGTGGTTATGTCAATAAAATTAATTCTTCAAACTTCAAAATGTCCCTAAATGTTTGTGGGTCACCATGGCATCTTTCAAATTTGAATCTAAAGCCTTACAATGGTATCAATGGTTACAAAACGTAACTCCTAACCCTTCTTGGGAATATTTTGAGTCCTAATTACTCACTCATTTTTTCCCTAATGAGTATGAGGACTTTATAGGAGCATTAACCAAACTAAAACAAACCTCTATGGTTCAATACTATCATACCCAATTTGAGAAATTGGATAACAAGAACAAGGGGTTGAATAAAGGTTTTTTTTAAGTTGTTTCATTGGTGGCTTGAAAGATGATACCAAGGCTGAGGTCAAGATGTTCAAACTATAAACTATGATGCAAGCCATAGGATTAGCATGGTTGGACAAGGAATATTTTTTGGCTTAAAGGAGGTCACCTAAATTTCCACATGCCAAACCCACATTTCCTTCCAAGTTCACACCCAATAATGGATATAAATCTACCCCTTACAAGCTTTTTACTATAGAAGAGATGGATGTTCGATGCGCACAAGGTTTATGTTATAATTATGATGAAAAATATTCACTAGGGCATAAATGCATCCAAAAAAAGTTATTTTTGCTGGATGTAGAGGATTCAATAAGCAATGAACACATTGATGATGAAGCAAAACCATACAAGGAGTCATTTCAAGATGAGAGTGCACAAGAAGAACCACAACCAGAATTTTTTGTCAATGCTCTTAAAAAAATTACTACCCCTCAAACAATGAAGTTAGTAGGCTTTTCCAAAGTCCAATGTCTTACAATTATCATTGATTTAAGAATTATGCACAATTTTATTGATCTCTGAATTGTCAAGCAAGTCAATTTTTACATACATGCATGCAACTCCTTTGAGGTTATGGTGGCAAATGGCAAAACTTTCACATAATAGTAGGTCCTACACTCTTCATGGTTTGCACATAGTATATCCCCAGATTATCAGTTCAAACCATATGGCGAAGTTATTAAAAAATGTTTTCATGGGGTAATCACTCAGATGTTTGCAATACAATCACCCTCTTTAGCAGAGGACAACCCCCTAGAAGATTTGCAACTCATTCTAACTAAGCATGATGCAATTTTTTTAAAACCAACAAAATTACCACCTCGACACTCCCATGATCATGCAATTCCATTGATACCCTATAGTGTGCCACCTAACATCAAACCTTACTGAAACCCCATGCACTTAAGCCAAAAATAGAGAAATTAGTACAAGAATTGTTCAAAGCCAAATTCATTCAGCCTACTAACAATCCCTATTCTTCTCTAGTACTATTGATTCAAAAGAAATATGGGTCTTAGCAGTTGTGTATATATTTTTGTGAGCTCAATAAGCTCACCATTAAGGATAAATTTTCTATCCTAGTGGTAGATGAATTGTTGGATGAGGTGCATGGTACTATGTCTCCAAGTTAGATCTTCACTCGGGTTACCATCAAATACAACTCAAGGAGGATATTACTATAATAACTTTTTGCACTCATAAGGGCCATTATGAATTATTGGTTATGTCATTTGGCTTAACAAATGCACCCTCTATATTTTAGAGCCTCATGAACAATATATTTCACCCATTTATTTGCAAATTAATTTTAGTTTTCTTTGATGATATTTTGGTTTATAGTCGCTCTTGGTGGATTAAACTCTGTAGCTTTTAGCTCAACATCATATTTATGTTAAAACATCTAAGTGTTTTTTTGGTTTGATCAAAATAGAGCATTTGGGACACATTGTCACCAAATATGGAGTTAAAGTTGACCCTAAGAAGATTCAACCCATCCAAGATTAGTCAAAGCCTCACACTCTTAAGGGCCTTCATGGATTTATGGGACTCGTAGGGTATTATCACAAATTTGTCTAAAACCATAGAAAATTTGTTGCTCCTTTAACAACTATGTTAAAAAATAATTATTTTACTTGGATAGACCTAGCTGAGCATTCTTTCTTTGACCTTAAGCATGATATGACAACCATTCTAGTCTTAGCAATGCTTGATTTCTCCAAACCTTTTGTAATTGAAAGTGATGCTTCGAGCAATGGCATTGGAGTTGTGTTGATGCAGGAGGGAATACCATTGGCCTTCACTAGTAAAGCACATCCAAGTCAAAATCTAGGTAAATTAAATTATGCAAAGGATATGCTCGTCATTTTGCATATAGTGAATCACTGGTGACCATATCTCATCGAGCATTATTTTTTGTCAAAACAAACCACCAAAGTCTCAAGCACTTCATGGAGCAATAGTTACCACCCCTGAACAACAAAATTGGATCTCTAAACAAATGGGTTATGCTTATGAGATTACATATAAAAAAGAGAAGGAAAGCATTGTAGTTGATGCACTCTCTCACCAATTTGATGCTCAAAGTATGTTATGTGTCGTCTCTTCACCCATACCTCATTCACTTAATTCTCTCAAAGAGGATGTGCTCAAGGACTCGAGATTATAATATTTTATTGCCACACTCTAAATAAATCCTACCTTGTGTTTGGGCTACACTTAGGATGGACAAGATTTGAGATATCTTCAATGCCTTGTTATTACCTGTACTTATCAACTATGAGAACTCATCTTGAAGGAAATGCATGCTTCACCAACTGTAGGCCATTCTAGGTTCCTCGAGACTTATGAAATGATTAAACATACTTTATTCTAGAAGGGAATGAAGAAGGACATTCAAAATTTTATGGCAAAGTGTGATATATGCAAATATATGATATAAGAAATGGTGCATTCCCTGAGAACTTTCCATCTATTGCCCATTCTAGAACAAGTATGGAAAAATATTTGTGTGGACTTTATTGAAGGGTTACCTAAGTTAGGAGGCAAATTAGTTATTTTTGTGGTAGTGGATTGTCTCACGAAGTATATTTTTTTTTTCCCTCTCCTATACTTACACTGCCTCCATAGTAGCCTAAATTTTTCTTGATTCTATTTTTTGATTTCATGGCATGCCTACATCCATTGTGTCCGATCGAGACCCTACCTTTACTAGTCATTTTTGGCAAGGATTGTTTAAGTTGTAGGGAACTCAACTCAAAATAATATTAGCCTATCATCCGTAGATAGATGGTCAAAAAATTATTGTAAACAAATGCTTGGAGATCTACCTTTGTTGTTTTGCTTTTGATCATCCTACATAGTGGTCAAAGTGGCTTCCCTTGGTTGAATGGTGGTATAAAAATTCCTATCACATTACAACCAAGGTTACCTCTTTTGAAGTTGTATATGTTTGGCATCCATCAACGCCCTCATCCTACATTCTAGGTAGCTCTAAGGTCCATGTTGTTGACACTACACTCAACCAACATGTCCTAGTCCTCTATCAATTGAAGATAAATATGGAATTGGCCCAAAGCTGTATGCACCAATAAGTTGATCAATACCTTCTAAGCATAGTTTTGAAGTAGGTGATATGGTTTTTATCCACTTGCAACCATATAAATAGTCCTCACTCCAACTTTGCAGGTGCTAAAAACTAGTTGCCAAATACTATGGGCCCTACCAAGTCTTACAAAAAACTCGTACAACAACCTACAAATTGGCCATCCCATCTACATCAAAGCTCCATCATGTATTTCATGTATCCTCTCTTAATAATGTTATGGGAAATCAAGTATAGGTTCAATATATTTTACCCAGACTAGATGAAGAGGGTTCTATCTTGCTTGAGCCAAAACAATTGTTGGATTGTCAAACGCGCATTCTTCAAAACTATACCATCACTAAGGTTCTTATTCAATGGCATGTACTAAAACCAAAATATGTCACTTGGGAGTCTCTCTAGAATATACAACACCAATTTCCTCATTTACAACTTTGAGGAAAAAGCTTTTTGAAGGAGAAGGGCATGTTAGGACCCCATCCTAACTCCTTTTTTGTAATTCTCATATGATTATGTAATTACCCCCTTACAATGTGGGGGACTCCTTTATAATGTTATTTTGTAATACTTTGTAATGGTATGTGGTAAGTGAGGCACCTAGACAAGTGACGTCATTTCATGTAACCATTATCAAGAATGTAATTGATGTTTGGTAGAAGATTCTAGCTCAAGTGGCACTTTGCATGTAAGCCAACTCTTGAGCATTAGGTTAGGGTTGCATGAAGTGTATCTTTAAAATACATATACCAATGAGCAAATGTATTTTTTGGAAAAAATAATGAAAGTATTAAAGGGGGTTTCCCCTTCAAAGAGGTATGCAATTTTGTGTTGTTTTGTGAGATTGCTTTAATTTTGCATTTACATTTTTATTGCAACATATTGTTCTTTCATGAATTTATGTTTTAATTGCAATATTTATATGAATGAGTTTTTTTTATATTAGAAGGTTCCTAACATTCAGTCTTTGAGTGAAAACTCAATGCAGAAGTAATCGAGAATTGGTTGGACCAACTATTTACATGTTTCTTTGTCAATAATTTCTCTAATAAGGAGAAAATTACTTTTGCCTTGTTAAAAGCCTCAATACTAGTCCAAAATTGGTGGGAAGCATATGAGAAGAATCAAGAAGATTCAAAATACCCTACATGGGATGATTTTGTGGAAGTAGTCAAGAACGAATATTACCCAATAGGTGCCTATGAAGACTACATGTGGTGGCAACAATTGCATCAAGGCAAAGAATAATTTGTTCAAGACTATATTGATGCTTTCCATTCATTATTTTTTAAGCTTGGCATCCAATATATCAATATGCATTGAATTATCAAGTACCACAATGGGCTACATTGGTACATAAGGGAGGACATGGACTTATTTGAGTTTAATACATTGGGTGAAGCATACAAATTTACCATCAAGATTAAGCATAAGTACAAATTCAAGATTAAGAAAGGAGATGGTTTGAATAATGAGAACCAAAGCACCAAGGACTAGCCCAAGAAAGGCAAAGGCAATTTCCAAAAGCAACCAAACAAAGAAGGTCAACAACACCATCAAAACTATAAGTGGAAGAAAAATCCACAAGATAAGAAGCCCCAAAAGAACCAGATTGAAAAATGGTGTGACTACCATAAGAGAAATCGATATTCCAAAGAAGAGTATTAGGAAAATTAGTCTCTATTTGCTGAGACACAACCCTCTATATCCATAATGCCAACACATCCCGTAGTAGAGGATAAAGATAAGTAGATTGTGGAGGTTGAACCACATGTGACTATTGCTACCTCTACTATGCAGATCAAAGCAAAGGGTTCACCTAAGGAGGAGCAATTATTCCACTCATAATTCTAGGTAAATGGTAAGCCCTTACATTTCATTGTTGATAGTGGGAGTCAAAAGAACTTGATTTATATTAATACTATTAAGAATCTAAATTTTTCTATGAGGCCTAACCCATAACCATACAACATTGGATGGCTAAACCATGGAAGAGATATCCATGTCACTTAACAATACCTTCTCTCTTATGCCATCAAACCATTCAAATATGAGGTTTTATGTGATATGGTCCCCTACATATCTAGGATGTGCTCCTTGGCCAACCATACATGTGGTAGAGACACGGCATGTACAAGTCAAGACCCCATGAAGTCATCATCACTCTTAAGGACTAGTAATATAGGATACCAGAGGCAACTCCTTCCATCTATGCTTCCTTCATTAGTGCCAAGCAATGCAAAAGGATGATTGGAAAAATAAAGCAATTTGTTCTCTTGATGATCAAGCCTCAATTTACCAAGAAGATGGTTGCTACCATAATGACTACATAGTCCTCACAACAACAACAATAAATAGACCAAGTCATTATAGAATATGATGACATATTCAAGTCACCCATTAGAGTGCCACTCCATTGTGAGGTAAAACATTCTATCAATTTGATTCTTGGTTCTCCTTTATCTAATGCCCTTGTTTACCACATATTTATTTTGAGGTTTTTGCATATTGCATGATCATTGAATCAGGTAACCAAAGGAGGATCCAAAACCAAGTTCTAATGGAGACAAGTACAATAGAGAGCCTTTGTGAAGCTAAAAGCTCAACTGTGCTCAACTAACTTGTGCTTGCCTTGCTAGTACCTGTTAAGCCTTGGAAATCTATATCCATGGATTTCCTCTTAGTTGAAGAGACTGTGAAACAATGTTTTAGCCATGTATGGATTTGATTCGGCTTGTCAAAATCCATTATTTTAGACAGGGGTAGTCGATTATTAAGCACCTTCTAAAACACTCTCTGGGAGATGATGGACACAAATCTCACCAAGTCCATAGCTTTCCATCCCTAGATTGATGGACAAGCATAAGTTATCAACAAGTTGATTGTGCATATGTTGTGTATGTATAATTCGAAGCATCCTCGAATGTGGAACAAGAATATAACCTACATTCAATATGGTTGTAATAGAGTTTTGCATAGTTCTACCAAACACAATACTTTCATGTCTATTTTGGTTTCCAACCTTTGGCACTCATGGATGTGGTTCTTCCAATCTCACCTATGAAATTCACACCACATAGAGAAAAAGAAACAAAAAAGGAGATTCTACACTTGATGTCAAAACTTGATGCAATGGGGATCATTGCTTCTCAAGGGGGGTTGACTGATCTAGGTGGATTACCCGATTTTGATATAAAAAACTATGGATTTGCAATAGATAAACTATGGATTTTTTATGGATAAAACTAGACTCAAACTTTAATGGTGCATACCATAGAGTGAAAACTCTGACATACATACCATAGAGTGTAGATTTTGGAATGGGTGCAGACCACAGGATGTAGACTTTGATAGACAGACCATGTACTAACTATGAAGTGCAAATCATGAAACAAGTGCAGACCATCAAATACAGATTATGGAGAACCATCATAATGGTCATATCCATTATCTCAAAATTTGAATCGTCATAATGATCATAACCACTATATTTAAATTTGAACAGCCATAATGGTCATAATTATTATCTCAAAATTTGAACCATCATAATAGTCATAACCATTATCTTGAAGGTTGAATCATCATAATCGTCATGCAACTTATTTAATACGGTAGTGGTATTGAGGTTGGAGAATGACATGGTTGCATGGTAGTCTACACAGTTGTAGTGGGCAATAATTTTTTCATATAGATTGTTTTGTTGGTAGATATCTCTTCTCAGAGATTACCTTTTATGTTATTGTGTTCAAAATTAATGAAATTTAGTACTCACTCTACAATCCTCCTTTTTGTTTTTGGTTTTCAACTCTAAAAAATCCATTGTCTTAAAATATTTTTGGATCAGAAGAGGTCAATATCTTTCCAGGTAAATCATCTTCATTTTTCTCAAGTAGTATAGAATCCTCTCTTCTTTTTTCTTCTTTTTGAGTAATGCTTCTTATACATATTCACCATGGGGATTGAACAAGGGTCACATCATCGATAATGCAAGTGGCATCCTTGTCGATAGACCACAATCACAGGAATATAGAATCCTCTCTTCTAATAAAAGTGAAAGTGACATAGAGGTTATCACTTATACTTTAGGGTTTCAAGAGCAACATAATAAAGAAATGAGGATGGATTGTAACAATTTAGGATTTTTAGGGTAGAATAAGAAGGTAATTAATTTAGAATAGTGTTCTTGCACTTTAGAGTTTCAAATATAATACAAATAATAATGTGCTTTTGAGGTTATTCCTTGCTTTGCAAATCCTTCACAACAAGATAAACTTATAGACTATAAGGCTTACTTTGAGCAATACGAGAATATTGAAGATATTTATGAAGATGAAAGTATTAGTGGGAATGAAAAAATAGAGGAAGACCCAAGAAGCACAAACAAAGAGAAAAATAAACCCATAGGGATACTGATATGGAAAAACAAAAGCAAATATCATAAGTGTTAACAAGAAGCGGGGCTAACCCCACAAATAAAAACAAAATATAACAAGGAAAATAATATCTTGGAATATTAAGGGCATGAATAAGAACCCTAAAAAAAGGTAGTAAGAAACTCTAATATTATTATAGACATTATATTCATATTTAAAGATATGGAAATCAAGCAACAAATATTTTAGCCATTCATGGAGTTGAAATTTATCTTGACAAAATTTAAATTTTGGAAGGTATTTGTATGAAATGACATAAAGGAGTTGATTGTGAAAACTTAGTAGTGAGGAAGATGACAAATCTCTTTGATAAGAAAGGTAGATGAAGAATATTTTTGATAGAAAGACAATTTGGATATGGTTTAATTTAATAGAAATGTAATGAAAGCAATGTACTATTTTGTTTTTGTAATAGGAGTGACCCCCAATCGAAGCCACACATAGTTTAATAATAATAAAAAACAAAGGATCTAAGAAGGAAGAAATAACATTATCTTGTAGAATAGAATAGAAGGTTTTTAACATCCATGAGTCCAAAAGTAACCTATGGGACATGATTTTATAAAGAATTATGGTTTCCAACTTTAAAAGTAACCCAATCATTTTTTCTTTCCATATTATTGATAAATTATTATTGTTTTTTTGAAAAATAATTTAAAAAACTTATATTAAAACAAAGATCATTTACAGGCTAGGATGAGACTTCTCCCAGCCTTAGCCAAAGAGAACACATGTTTACAACAATAAAATAATATTTGCATTGGAGCCAAATCTCCTAAACCATATTTCTACAATGGTTGTTCACCTGTTTACAACTATAAAAGAAGATCTACATTGGAGCACAAATCTTCTAAACAATATTTCTGCAATGGTTGTCCAAATTAGCTAAAAACTAGATTTGCTCACCAACCTGCCTAGTCATCTCATCCTCAATAGCCATGTCATTGTGCCACTGAACCCCTACCTCCTTCTTAATGCCCATATTATCCAGGAAGTTTGCTACTTTTTTAGATCTCTACTCACATAAACTAGAATCACATCATCTAATTCCCTCCACAATTCCTTAATTTGAGTGACAAGAATCCTCAACCTCCATGTCTTCAAAGCAAAGTTCCTCATGCAATCTAGAGCTCCTACCATTATTTGAGAATTTGATTCTAGGATTATCCTCTTTTAACCTTGTTTTACTGCCCAAATAGAAGCAAATTTGATTGCTAAGGTTTTTGCTTCATTGTTCATGGCCCTTCCCAAGCCTTGCAATTCCCAATAGAGCATTGTCCCAACATAATTTTTTGAAACCACTCCAATTCCAACTCTACCCAGATTGCCTTTTGGAACTTCGTCAGTATTAATTTTAATCCAATCTTCTAGGGGTGGTTTCCAACTAGCTCTGTCCTGCCCCTTTTACACTTCAACTTCCTTCTCCATTGTCCCTATGACAGTCTGAGTTTCATCTTTAGCATACACTACCACAGATTTTGTGACTTTGCTCCAAATGACCTACCAAACTCCATCTAAATATGAAAAGGTTTCTCTAAAAATTATGACATTTCTCTCCAACCACACTTGCCACCAAATAAAGTTTAATCCAAGCTCCTAACCAATACAAAGAGCTTTAGATTTAAATATACCTATCTTCCATATTTTCCAAATATTAATTCGATTCAAATCACCATTTGATCCAACCAAAAAGCATGCACCCATCTACTATACTATGTCATATTCATCCATTCAAAGAATAAAATTGACAAGATTGCATAGATTCAAAATAATTAAATGTTTCTTGTATTAATAATTGCAAAGAATCTCGATTACAATCATGCCCCTCTTAGGGTCACCCAAATTATGATATGATTAATACAATGCCAAAGCCCTCAACAGGGTAGGCGCACTAATAGTGTTTTTCAATTGGTCACAAACTGCTCTAGGGTGGAGTTTCCCTCTTCTTTGTGTTGGGGAAGGAAATTTATGATTAAGTCTCCTTTGAATCTGTTCACTGCGGTCAAGAAACAACATAAGAGTGTCAAAAAGATAGGCAGCCTCTCATGATGAGGCCCTTTTAGGAAAAATGCATAAAGACACCATTAAGCATGTATAATCAAGAAAACATAAAAAGTGCTTCTAAACTATGTAAATTGAATCAAGATTTATAGAATTGCATGAAGAAAGAAAACAACTACACTATGCATGGATCAATTATGTAAAATAAAGCATGAAAGTGCATAAATAATCCATTAATGTCCTATTTTATGCTTAACATAAAGAAACTAATCTAACCTAATTCTACCGGTCATAAGTCTACTAAAATGCAATTAAACCATGAAAATAGCTAAACTAAGCTAATTAATAGGACTGAAATGAAAAGGGTAAGGTGGTGATACCTTTGCTACAAACTGTAGCTCTGATGAGCGGTCTGCACTGTAAAATGTGGTTGAAAGTTGTGGTTAGCAATCTGATAGGTTTACCCTCAATTTCAAGGGCAATGGGCTTGACCTCCTTGTCCAAATTTATGTTCAATGGTCGCCTTTGATGTCCTCAGACTGGTTTGGCGGTTGATTCGTTGTGAAGGGCCTTCGTTTGCCTGAATATGCATTTCTTGGCTCTCCTAGGCTCTTAGGGCATCCATAATGCTATTCATTATGAATCTTGGCAAGTAGGTAGGCGATAAGTGCAATAGCTCTCTATTAGTATATTTGGTTGAGTGTACAATTTGACAGAGCTTCGTTGCTCAAATATCCAATGCTCTCTCTTCTTATTTTGCCCTAATTATGAGGGGTACTTATAGGACTACCCAAGGGCTAGGGGTGGCTTCATGGAGAAGCCAAGATCAAGAAGGGGTGATTAGGATAGTGGATTGGAAGCTTTCATCCTCTAACCACCTTCTTCTAGATCAAATGGTTATTCCAATCGATTTGGCTCAGATTGAAGGCCAACTGAACTTCAATTAAGACCGCAGGTCATAATTACGGTCTAGACTGTAAACCATAGGTCTCAACTACGGTTCAGCCTGTAAACCGTAGGTCTGGGCTATGGTTCAGACTAATTAGGCCAAGGTTCCAAAATTGAGTGGTTAGAACCACTTCTCTATCTTGTAGTTTGTCCAAGATCCTCCATATGGTCTTGTAGCATGTCCATATGAGTAGTCACCCTCGACATGATGCGTTTTAGGTTTCTACACCATTAACTCAAATTTTATAAGATAAAAACCATCTCTCCCAGATCTGGCATGTGAATGGGCACTCAAACATCAAGTGGTCAAATATTTCCTTACTCTTGTAGCATAAAACACATTGAGATGTACCAATGATTCCCCTACATCTGATATTATCAAAAGTAAGAATTACATTATGCATGAAATTCCAAGCAAAATAGTTTACTTTTGGCCAACCCTTGGACTGCAAAATCTTTCTCCAATACTCAACCTGATATGCATGAGGAGGCTCTAGAAGGATCTTATCATATTCATCCTTCACTTTGTAGACACCAAGTCTCCCATAGCCCCAAGATAATTCATCCTCCTCATCTCTACCTATGAAAAATATTTCTACCAAGGTTTTAATCATGATGGGTGTCAAGTTCGGAGGGATTGAAATTGGCCACTCATCCAACTTCTTAAATTTATAATCTCCCAATTGATTAGTGTTGAAATAACTTTCAATTTTGACCCAACCCTTGGTTTCCATGGCTATTTTTATTGGTTGCAGCTGGGAATTCAACAATGATATGGGTATTGATCCCATGAATTTTTCCAAAACCGTACCTTCTCCTCTCTCCCCACTTTCCAAAATAATCTATATTTCACTACCTGAGATCCTAACTTTAAATTTTGCCACACTAAGGATCCATTTTCATCCAAAGGGAAATGACCCACCTCATTTGGGTTTACTTGTCCCAAATATTTACTAGTTAAAAATCTATTGAATAAAGAATTTTATTTGGAAATCCACCTCTAGTAAAGCTTTCCAACCAAAGCTTTATTATATAATTTTGATCTTATCAGTCCCAAAACTCCTTTTACCTTGGATTGGATTACTTTCCCCAACATACTAAGGCCCATTTCATCTCTCCTTTTACTCCTCCCCATAAAAAATTTCTATCCATCTTGTCCAACTCTTTCCACATGGTAAGTAGGGAAGCAAGGATAAAAAATTTATAAATTGGCATAGCCTGAATTACTAACTGTAAAAAAGTTAATCTACCCCCAGAGCTTAACCATTTCTGAGACAAATCATTAATTCTTTCCTTGATATAGTCTAAAATATTCCTCCATATATCTATTTTTAGTTTTTAAAAATGCAAAGGGACCCCCAAGTATACCATTCGGAGAGAATTCCTTGTGAATCCCAAGATCTCTAAAATTATGTCTTGAATCCTTTTATCAAGATTGAAAAAGACCACTTTGGATTTTTTATCATTGATGACTTGGTTTGTGACCCTAAGGTAGATATTAAGTGTATATCTAATCATTATTACTTCCCTAAAGTTGGCCACTCCCACCAATGTTGTGTCATCCACAAATTGTAGGTGAGTCAAAACTTCCTCGCCCACCTTGATACCTGTTAGCAAACTTTGTTGTCTTCTACTTGAGATGAGTCTACCCGAACCTTCAGCCAATATGAGAAAAAGATAGGGAGATCAAGGATATCCTTGATGAAGGCCTCGAGTAGCTCCAAATAGTTGTGAGGGAAGATCCTTGATTAACACTGAGTATTTCAGAGTAGAAACATAGCTCATGACCCATTATATCTAATCTTGAGAGAAACCAAAGGCTACCATCATCTTTAACAAGAAGCTCCACTCCACCCTATCATAAGCCTTTGACATATCCAATTTTATGAACATTCCTCTATTACCATATTTTTGCATTGAATGGATTACCTCCTAAGCTAGAACCACACCATCCAAGATATGCCTACCCTCTACAAAACCCCCTTGCTCCGAGGAGATAATGGTATGTAGAAGATGTTTTAGCCACTCAACCATTACCTTTGTGATTATTTTATATATAACATTGCATAAGGCAATAGGTCTATAATTTGAAATATGCACCTCCTCCTCCCCTTTTCGATTTAAGGCAATGAAAGTATGATTTAATGCTTTAAGCATTTTTTTACTGCATTTGGAATCCTCTATAATAGCCATTACATGCTCCAAGTTGTCCTAGAAGGCTTGAAAAAACTTAATTGGAAAGCCATCTCGACCTAGTGATTTTTCAGTGCTCATTCTAAATACTACTTTCTTCCTCTCTATCAATGGGTTTAAGTAGGACTTGATTTTCTTCTTCAGAGATAATAGATGGTATGACATCAAGAATTTATTTTTGAGCCTCTTCATCTTGCACCATACTTTCCTTAAATAGTTTAAAAAAATAATCCATTGAATGGAAATGCATACCTAAAATTGTATCAAAGGAGTGTCCATTCTCATCTTTAATAGCTTCCATGTTGTTAGTCTGTCTCCTAGCACAAGCGACCCGATGGAAAATTTTGGTATTTTTATCACCTTCTAATAACCAAGTGGTTCTTGCTCTCTGTTTCTAGTAGGTCTCATCTTGGTTTTCAATGTCCTCAACCGCTTTATGCAATGCATCATCCCTTCTTTGAGTTACTCTGTAATTGTTCCTTCCCTAAAGTGTTTTTGAACCTCATCTCATCTGGCCATAAATGGAGCTCTTTGGACCTAGAAGTTTGTCTTGTTAGCTTGTCTCCATTGTTTTAGTTGATCTTTGACATAATGAAGTTGTTTGTGGAATCTAAACATCATTGTCCCATATGTTGGGCGACCCTCTTCCCACCACTGTGGAATTTTATTTTGAAGTTCCTCTTTTTGTAACCAAAAGTTTTCAAATTTAAATGGTTTGTGATGTTGCACTGTCTTGATCCCGCCTTCCAACATAATGGGAAAGTGATCTAAAATTTTATATTCCATTTCACAAATGCCTCCTCTGAAACCAAAAAATGATCTAACTTCACCTTCTTGCTATGTGGCTCCCTCCTCTTATTAGTCCAAGTATAGTTGGTTCTAGGGCATTTAATATCCACCAAGTGTAATGCCTGGACTTGGGCAATCATAAGTCGATCCCCTGGGTCCAAAATTGGGGTTCCCCTTCCTAATATCTAGAGTATAATTTAGTATTAAAATCCCCAACAATAATCCAGTCTAACTCTTCCCTTGAGACTCTCATGTTATGCATAGCTTTCCATTGATGCATCTGACCATCTAGTTTTTGAGCCCCATAAAAATTTGTGATTAAAACCTGTTCAGCTCTCACAATTTTCCTAAAATGCAATGTGAGGACACCCCTCCACGCTATATGTTCTATTGTAGTCCATTCAAGAGAGTTCTAAAAAGTAACTATCCCCCTAAGGTCCCTTGGGAAGCCACTTCCATATGATCAACACCCCTCCAAAGTCTATTTACTATTTTACACATAAGATCCAATGATATTTTTATCTCTTGGATAAGCAAAAAAATTGTTTTACATTTTTCTAAGAGTCTTCAAACAACAGATTGATGGATTATACTGTTTAAACCCCTAACATTCCATGATTGAATAATCATAGGTTACCTTAAGAGCAGTACAAATCTATGGGTCTCACTGATCCTCTAGTGATCAGTTTATCTCCTTGAACTGCTATCAATTCCTTATTTGATTTTCTACCCACTCGAGTTGATATTTTTTTCTCTTTTCCACCTAAGTTATCCCTTGTAAGGAACCTACTATTGAAATAAAGCTCACACACAATACTAAAATATAACTGAAATACATGCAATAACAAAATAATACTATGCATAAAGTAATTGCAGAATTGAAACAATCTCACAAATAACTCAGAATCGCAGGCCTCTTCGAGGGGGCAACCTCCTTCAATATTTCATTAACTTGCAAAAAGATACATTTGTACATGGCTTCATAGCTTTTAAAGAAAGACTTCATGCAACCCTAACCCTAAGCTCAAGAGTTGGCTTACATGCAAAATGCCACTCGAGCTAGAATCTTCTACCAAATGTCGGTTACAATCTTGATAACGGTTACATCAAATGGCCCCACTTGGCTAGGAGCGTAACTTGCCACATACATTACAAAATATTGTAAAATAACATTATAGATGGGATCCCCCACGTTGGAAGTGGGTCATTACATAATAATGAGAATTACAAAATAGCGTTAGGATGGGATCCTAACATGTCCTTCCCCTTCAAAAAGCTTTGTCCTCAAAGTTGAAGGTGAGGAAACTGGTGTTGGAGCTGATGGAGAGACTCCCATGTAGCATCTTCTAGTTGGAGTCCACGCCACTGAACAAGGACTTCAGTAATGGTGTGGTTGCATAGAGTGTGAGTCCGACGATCCAACAATTGTTTGGGTTCAAGCAAGATAGAACCTTCTTCATCTAACTTCGAAAGTGCAGATTGAACCTGTACCTGATTACCCACCACCTTTTTGAGAGAGGAAACATGAAAATAAGGATGGAGCTTGGATGTAGGTGGAAGGGCCAATTTGTAGGCTGTGGCACCAATCCGTTGTAACACCTGGTAGGGCCCATAGTATTTCGCGGCAAGTTTCTGGCATCTACGAAGCTGGAGGGACAACTATTTGTATGGCTGCAAGCGAAGGAAAACCATATCACCCACATCAAAACTACGCTCGAAACGGTGTTGGTCAGCCTGTTGGCGCATCCGGTTCTGGGCTGCATCTAGATTCATCTTCAATTGATGGAGGACATCAACATGCTAACTGAGAGTAGTGTCAACTGCATGGACCTTGGAGCTACCTGGAATGTAGGAGGAAGGCGTGGGTGGAGGGCACCCATAAACTGCCTCAAAAGGGGTAACCTTGGTTGTTGTGTGATAGGAAGTGTTGTACCACCACTCGGCCAAAGGAAGCCATCTCGCCCAGTGCGTAGGATGATCCGAGGTAAAGCAACGAAGGTAGGTTTCCAAACATTTGTTGACAATCTCCATCTAGCCATCCGTTTGTGGATGATAAGCTGAACTCATTTTGAGCTGAGTTCCCTGCAACTTAAACAATTCTTGCCAGAAGTGACTAGTAAAGGTTGGGTCACGATCGAACACGATGGAGGAGGGCAAACCATGAAGGCGAAAGATAGAATCAAGGAAAATTTGGGCAATGGTGGATGTTGTGTAAGGATGGGATAGGGAACAAAAGTGAGCATATTTTGAAAGATGATCCACTACCACGAAGATAACAGATTTGCCTCCAGACTTAGGTAATCCTTCAATAAAATCCATAGAAATATCCGTCCATACCTGTTCAGGAATGGGTAAGGGTTGAAGAGTGCCTAGAGAACGCACCGTTTCACCTTTCATCCATTGATAGGTATCACAAGCTACCACAAAATCCTGAATGTCCTTTTTCATACCCTTCCAAAAAAAAGTGCGCTTAAGCCATTCATATGTTTTGAGAAATCCTGAATGGCCGGCAGATGGGGCAACATGCAGTTCTATCATGAGAAGTTCCCACAGTGGGGACTTGTGGGGAACAACAAGGCGTTGGTGGTAACGCAAATCCTGGCCATCCCAAGTGTAGCCTGGACATGAAGTAGGCTCAATGTCTAGGGAAGCAACCAAAGTCTGCAATTCAGAATCTTGAAGTACCTCCTGGCGTAAGGAATCGATCCATTGGGGAACCGACAATGAAATGGCACACAACATACTGAGAGCCTCAAATTGGTGAGAGAGAGCATCGACCACAACATTCTCCTTGCCCTTCTTATAGGTGATATCATAATCATAGCCCATGAGTTTAGAGACCCATTTTTGTTGTTCAGGAGTGGCAACCCGTTGCTCCAAAAAGTATTTGAGACTCTGATGGTCTGTTTTAATGGAGAAATGATGCCCGATGAGATACGGTCGCCAATGGGTTACTACATGCAGAATTGCCATCATCTCCTTGGCATAAGTGGATTTTTCCAAATTATGGTTGGAGAGAGCTTTACTAGTGAAGGCCAAGGGTCTCCCTTCTTGCATCAATACTGCACCAATACCATGACCTGAAGCGTCGCTTTCAATGACAAATGGTTTGGAGAAATCTGGCATAGCCAAAATAGGCGTAGTGGTCATAGCATGCTTCAATTCTAGGAAAGCTTGTTCAATGGGTCCCATCCAAGTAAAAGAGTCCTTCTTTAACATGGAAGTGAGGGGAGCTACAATTTTACCATAGTTACGAACAAATTTATGGTAATAACCTGTAAGCCCTAAAAATCCCCTAAGACCTTTGAGAGTGTGAGGTTTCGGCCATTCCTGAACCGCTTGGATCTTCTTGGGGTCAACTTTGACGCCCTCCTTAGTGATAATGTGTCCCAAATATTCCACTTCTGTCAACCCAAAAGAACACTTGGAACGCTTAGCATAGAGTTGATGTTGTGCCAACAATTGGAGAGTCTGATTCACATGAATAAGATGCTCTTCCCATGAGCGACTATACACCAGAATGTCATCAAAGAAGACTAGGATGAACTTTCAAAGGAATGGATGAAAAATGTTGTTCATGAGGCTTTGGAAAGTGGAAGGGGCATTAGTCAAGCCGAATGGCATTACCAAAAACTCATAGTGACCTTCATGAGTACGAAAAGCAGTCTTGGGAATATCCTCATCCTTGAGCCGGATTTGATGGTACCCCGAGTGAAGGTCGAGTTTGGAAAAATACATAGTCCCATGAAGTTCATCCAATAATTCATCCACCACCGGAATAGGGAACTTATCCTTGATGGTGAGTTTATTGAGCTCTCGGTAATCGATACACAACCGCCAAGACCCATATTTCTTGTGCACTAGTAAAACTGGAGAAGAGTAAGGACTGTTGCTTGGCCGAATGACACTGGATTTTAACAATTCCTGTACTAACTTCTCGATTTCTGACTTAAGAGCATGAGGATACCGATACGGTCTAATGTTGGGTGGTGCATTGCCAGGTAACAAGGGAATAACATGGTCATGAGAGCGACGAGGTGGTAATTCTGTTGGCTCAACAAAAATAGAGTTGTGCTTGGTCAAAATAAGTTGCAAATCTTCAGGAATAGAATCCTCCTCTGAAGGATGAGGTTGGATCGCAAAAATCTGAGCTATGACACCCCGAGATGATTTTTTTAACAACTTCTCCATCCGACTGGAACTGATAATTTATGAAGGCCCTACTTTTAAGCCATGGAGAGTGTAGGACTGTCCATTCTATGAAAAGCGCATCCAAAGCTCGACAAAGTGCCATGAGATGACTCCCAATGTGCCCAACCATTGAGCTCCCAACACGATATCACATCCCCCTAGTTGAAGTGCAAACATATCCTGTTTGAGCTCATAGTCCCCAATATTGACCTTAACATTACGACATTTACCTTTGCAAGGTAAGGTCCCACCATTTGCTACCATAACCTCAAAGGAATTACATGTATGTACGTAACAGTTTGCTTGCTTGGCAATGCGAGGATCAATAAAATTATGTGTACTTCCAAAATCAATCAAGATGGTAAGATGCAAGCCCTTGAAATAGCCCACAACTTTCATAGTTTGGGGAGTAGTAATGCCCGCAAGAGCATGAACAAAAATTTCAGCTTGTGGTTCATCCTAGTTTTCTTCCTCCGGTTTGGGTGGTTCCTCTACTGATTCGGTGTCATCATCACTGTGGTCGTTGGTGTCAGGCTCATCAGCATCGATGAGGAACAACTTCTTTTGGGTGCACCTATGCCCGCGAGAAAACTTTTCATCACAATTGTAGCACAACCCTTGGGCGCATCGCGCATCCATTTTGGTAGTGGTTAAACGTTTGGGTGCAACAGAGGGTGCAACAGGTTTTTGTTCATTCTGATTGTGGAATCTAGGAGGAAAAGAGGGTTTAGCCTATGGAAATTTAGATATCCACCTCTGAGCTAAAAATTTGGACTCAGCCAAATGAGCCAACTGGATAGCCTGCATCATGGATTGTGGTTTAAACATTGTGACCTCGGCTTGGAGATCTTCCCTCAACCCACTAACAAAACAACTCATAAAGAACCCTTCATTCAATCTTGTAGTTTTGTTGGCCAATCTCTCAAATTGTATTTGGTAATCTCGAACTATCGAAGTTTGTTTCAGCTTTGTCAACTGTCCTGTAAAATCATCATACTCACTAGAGCCAAAGCGAGTGAGTAATTGAGACTCAAAGTCCACCCAAGAAGGATCAGGGAGAGTTTTCTGCAACCATTGGTACCACTGTAAGGCTTCAGATTCCAAATTGAAAGAAGCCATTTGAACTCGATGATAAATGGGGACATCATGGAGTCTAAAGAATTGAGCAACACGACATAACCACCCATCCACATCCTTCCCATTGAACTTAGGAAAGTCTAGTTTCGGCATCTTAAAGGTAGTATCACGATCAAAGCGAAGGTGAGAGTCATATGTTCCCTTTCCTTGACCTCGGTCAAAATGTGAGTGTTCAGTACGATACTCAGACTTGCTTGGAATACCTTGCAATTTGGACTCAACTTCTGCAAGCTGGTCTTCTAGGCGAATTCTGGAGGTATCTTGTTCAACTCTGAAAGTTTGAAATTCTGCCATCAAGGTGTCACTTGTGGTTTTCAAGCTTGTAACAACACTCATTAGGTTATCCAACATTGAAGCAGTGTTTTGCTCTACCTCTTTTTGATGTCCACGAGTTCCACTTGCCATTTGGGATAGCCTTGAACCTTTTTTATTGAATTACTAAAAATAGAAGTGTGGTTGTAGGAGTTACTATTTTTAGTAAGGAGTCCAAAAAAGTGCTTGGATGTTATATATCAAGATGATCAGCTTGAAAAGATGGTCACAATGAGCTATATGCCACAACATAGATTTTTGGGCACCCCAGACTCAAATTTTGTATTTGTGGAATATTTGGCCAAAAAGGGCTAGTGGAAAATTGACAAATTTGAGGAATTTTGAGAAAAAGGGAGTTAAGACTCAAAAATTCTGTGAGAGGTGCAGAAGGGGCTAACTAAGACAACAAGACAAATTTGAGGATTTTTGGAGTTGTCTAGGGCCTGTTATGACATTTTTTAGTGCTATTTTCCCCTATTTCTGGTCTAAAAATTACTCAAAATAGAGTAATGATAAAACCACTACAAATTCTTCGTTATAGCTCCGATTTGCATGATTTTTTTATTTTTAATCTATGTATTCTATCAACTGATCACCTTGTCACTGTCCTATCACTTGTACTACAGTTACTGACACTGACGGTTCTATTTTTGACCCTGACCACCTGTATTTTATGACTATTACTATTATTGTTGCTAACTCGACTGTTACTGTCACTGACCTAACTATTACTATCACTAACCTAACTGTTACTCTCACTGACCTGACTGGTACTATTACTAACCCGATTATTACTACCACTGATCCGGATGGTACTAGAATATTTTAGACTGTGAGAGACACTTGCAACTCTGTTCTTACTGTTGGTGCATGCAAAGTGCGTTCTTCTATGATAGGGAAGTCCTCTGTATGCTCACTTTTTGGGATTGTGAATGCAGGTTTAGAAAAATAGGAAGATGTGTGTTTTTGTAGGTTGAAGTGTTTAACAGAACTAGGGTATGCTAGGTAGAGGAGTATGTAACACCCATAGGCCCTCTGTTATACCGCAATGATGAACAATAGTGCTCAAACCAATATTTTAGGCCACTACCCAAGGAGGATTCCACACATACCCTTGAGCACACTATCTACCTCTCTGACAGTACGAGAGGGTAATCATCTGGGATGTTGTGTCCCGTGGACTATGGATGATACAAGGCCAAAAATCTTCCTATTGGATAAAATTTTGTTCAACCTAGAATGGTCTCCCGATACACCCGAAGATGCGTGGGAGCTCGATTCCATGCGCGAGTGTTGTCTGAGGCCTGGGTATTGGAGCCTGATCGCCCCTCACTTCACTAGATGCTTTATGGGCTATCTAGCTTAGCCAATAATGACAACTCCTTCACGATATTTTAAAACCCTCGACACAGGGTTTCTAGCCTACTCAACTACGAAAAAAATAGACTGTATTTTTTTGTTTTTGCAGATTTTTTTTTGGCTTTTTGAATAAAGGAAAACAGAATGAAAAAACACAGGAAAATTATACCTAACAAGCAGAAATGGCTGAGCAAGAATTGTCACAGTCGCAACAGAACTCAGCCCTGGAAAGCGCTCTGATACCACTTGTAAGGAACCTACTATTGAAATAAAGCTCACACACACAAAATACTGAAAGATAACTGAAATACATGCAATAACAGAATAATACTATGCAGAAAGTAATTGCAGAATTGAAACAATCTCACAAATAACTCAGAATCGCAGGCCTCTTCGAGGGGGCAACCTCCTTCAATATTTCATTAACTTGCAAAAAGATACATTCGTACATGGCTTCATAGCTTTTAAAGAAAGACTTCATGCAACCCTAACCCTAAGCTCAAGAGTTGGCTTACATGCAAAATGCCACTCGAGCTAGAATATTCTACCAAATGTCGGTTACAATCTTGATAATGGTTACATCAAATGGCCCCACTTGGCTAGGAGCGTAACTTGCCACATACATTACAAAATATTGTAAAATAACATTATAGATGGGATCCCCCACGTTGGAAGTGGGTCATTACATAATAATGAGAATTACAAAATAGCATTAGGATGGGATCCTAACATCCCTAGAGTTGGATTTTCTCTATTATTTTCTGTTATACCCATGATGGCATCCTTAATTATAAACTACTCTTGGCTATGCACTATCAATGCCCCTACACTCTCTGATTGCAGTACCTCACTGCACTCAATTACCTGATCTAGGATTGGAGGATGTGAAAGAGGGGCTTGAACATGGTTTTTATTGTTTTCATTATTCCCATCCACTCCTTCCATGAATTGTTCTTCTTCTTGGTCCACTAGTGTCTTAAAGATCTCATACCTATTGGAGAGCTTGAGTTGGGTTTGCTCTTTACCATATTTTTTCTTTTGCCTTCTTCTTTTGGGTTGTTCAAAACCATCTCCCTGTGCTTCTTTGCCCTAAGAAATGTTGGTTGTTTCTTTATTGATTGTTGAATTACCCTCCTTAGGAAGATTTGACATTCCTAGAGGAGCCTCCATTTTTATGTTCATATTGTTTGGGTAGGATCGGGCCAAATTCCCATATTTGTGGTAAAATTTGCACTTGAAGGGCAATGCCTCATAATCCAGTTGTTGAATCCAAGATAGTCCTGCAAGTTTGAGTTCAACCTTTATCTACAAAGGCTGGATAAGATCCATTTCCACGCATAATATAGCATAAACAATTGTGTTTCCTTCCATTGTATCTTTGGAAACACCCAAATGTCTTCCAAGAGAATTGTCGATAATTTCCAATACCTGCTCACTCCAAAACTCCATTGGAAGTGCATACAAATGAATCGAAACTGGGATAGTAGTGGGTTCAATTCAAGGATCAAATACCACTCTCCAGGGCTGAACAAATAATCCTACCAAACCATGATTCCTCTTTTCTGATTCGAAAGTCCTATTTCTATCGAAAAGTGAAGAAAAAATAATAATAAAATATCCATTGCTAATAAACCACAAAGAATACTCACCAAGAGGCTCTCAGTTTTGTTGGACCTAGGAATGCAAAAAATTTAGGATAGGGCGAATACTTATTAATTTACAGATCAAATCATGATTGAATCTATATAAAATTGTTTCTTATACCATCCTTTGCTCAATGACAATATTTGGCATTGATTCTGACTATGGCAAGCATCCATTAACTCGTTGAGATATTGATCTAATTTCCAGTAGTCGTAAAGAGCATTTTTTATGTAGTTTTTTTTGCTTCTTCAGTCTCTGTTGGAGATTTATCCTTTAAAAAATTTGCAAAAGAACTATGTCTCTCTAAAAGAGGATCCGAAGGTGTCCCCATTGGGCCCTCCTGGGGCAACAATCTTGTCTTCAAGTCCATAGCAACCAAAAATCTCTTTGGCTACCCAACTGATGCCCTAGTTTACTCTTCCCAATTTTGTTAATAATTTATTATTGTTTTTATGATAAATTCTCCTACTTTATCTACTTTATCCTCTTCAATCAATTAATGCAATCTTCCACTACTAAAGGAGCAACATAACTAGGTCAAATACTACTATATACCTCACATTCTAAAATAAAATGTTTCTTTGTATCAACTATCTTTGATGTACACAAGGCACATATTCTCCCTACACATTCCTCTTTTCATCTCTTCCATTTTCCTATTTTACATTTAAGTTGGTGTGAGTTGGACCTCATTTGGACCACGAACATCTATACTCTCCAATTGATGTTTACCCTTGTATAGGCCTTTTGGCAGTAATTGTGTGTGGGATTGAGTTCAACAAGATAATGTTCTCTCTTTCTTCCTTCTTTCCCCACATAGCTACTATGGTTTTTTTCTCAACAAATGTCTCTGTGTCTTTGTTATTATTTGGGTATTAATCCAAGTTATTCTATTTGTTCATCAACTTGTTATTTTGCTTTATTCACGTTTTCTTCCTTTTGTTCAAATCTTCTTCTATTACACCTTTAAGTAATTTGCTTGCTTCCATTTGCTTGTTTTTTTAAATATCCTAGAAAAGAAACAATAATAGTTGCTTCCTCATGGTCATTTTATGTTTCTCCTAGAAGAATCTCATATGGAACTGACTCTTTTATTTTGAAGTTCTTTGTAATCAAGCATTTATGAATCCTTTATTTTTGCTTCCATTTTGAGTTCGATGTACTTCTAACCCTCACTTCATATCCATGCAATATCACTAGTACAACTAATAACCCAAATAAAATATGTACAATATTTGAATCCCATAATTTAGCCTCCTTGCTTATATTTTGTAATGCAAAATGTTCTCTCCGCCATCCCAATGTCCTCGTCATTCTACATGTTTCCTAATGGAGCTTATTATTGAAGTATATCCCAAGCTATTTGTACTCAATTATTTTTTCTAGAAGACTCCCGTCAAAATAAAAAATTAATTGATTATTTTCTTTTGATTGGAGAAGATCATGATCTTGGTTTTGTTGGCATTTCACTTGCATGCCTACCTCCTTGTAAAAGTGCTCTAAGGCCTTCAAATGCCTCCTTAAACCCTATGTTGACCTTGTAATAAGAATGAAATCATTCGCATACAAAAAATCCTAATCACGTATCTTCCTAAATGAACATTGTCTCATCTAGTCAAATTTGACCACTCATTCAATTTGTCAATATATAAACCAAACAAGGTAGGGGGTATTGGGCATCCTTGTTTGCTTGCATTTTGATTTAGCTCAAATATCTTGATAAAGTCTATGATTTGTTGCTCTCCAGCATGTCAAAGTCTTTATTCTACTCCATAGTTTACTTCTACGCACTATATCAAAATCTTTCTTGAAGTCCACAAAACAACAATAAGCTTCTCCTTTTTAATTCCATATATTTCAATGATATGACTCAAATGACATGCTCTATTATCAAGTGTTTTGGTTTGAAACCAGCTTGTCCTTTTGCCCTCTTTCCTTTCTCTTCTACCCGCTTGGCCTTTTGCCCTCTTTCCTCTCTCTTCTACCCACTTGATGATTATACTCTCAACCATGCTTCCAAATAGCTTTGAAAGAGGGAAGTGGCCGTAATGGTTTGGTAATTAGAGAGATTGTCTACATTTCCACTCTTTAAGAGAGCTATCGTTAGACTTGTTGCTCAATCCCTTGAAAAGTCATAGTGGATGATATTGTTGAATATTCTCTTGTTGAACTCATCAATGAATACCATCAAAAGGCATATAGAAGAACAAGCATTAAATGGGGAACAATAATACTTATGATATAATTAAGATCTAAGTTTGTATCAACTCAAATATAAGATAAATATATAAAAAACTAAAATAAAAATAAGAGAGGACACTTCCTAATGTTTATAGATCATACTAAAAACAATAAAACTTTTTATATTAAAACAAAAACTTATAAAAATTAATTACAATAATAAACTTTATCCTCAACCAAAAAAAATATAAAATCATTATCATCAAAATTAACAATAATAGCCAATATTTAACAACTACTAAGTCAAAATTTATAGTTTCCTATAACTTATTTGTTTTTTTTTTTTATTAATGGTAAAAAAACAAGGTTTTGAAAGGTCCCAAAACCTTTTACATTAGAGGAGGCAGAGAAAGATAAGACTAATTAAGCATAGGTCAACCTCCAAGGCCAAAAGAAATAGAAATTAAACTAAAACAACCATCCAAAAACAAAGACCAACCCACCACTCAATAGGGCATAAAGAAGAATTTTTATTCAACTTTCTTTTAGAGACACCAACGATCCTGCTCTATTTTTGCATAAGACTGAAAGGGTAGTAAATACATTAAGATGCAGATAACAAAACTCCAAACTGAACGAGCAAGGATGAAGGCAAAACACCAAGCATATTCCTTGAGAATGGTAACCATCAGGAAGCAACATGGCCAACCCCCCAAAAAAGACCCCCCAAAGAGAGGATCACTAGAACACAACTGAAATCTCATCCAAGCAAAAAGACAATAAAAATACCTATTGGATAGGTAGGCCCAATGCTTCCAAAACAACAATTGTCATTAATTGCGAAGGGAAATTATCTTCCTAAATTTTGAACTGACCACTATCCACCCCCAAATTGGCCATAACATCAGCAACCTGGTTACCTTCCCTATAAATATTCTCAATTTTAACTTCTAGAACCTTCCCTATAAATATTCTCAATTTTAACTTCTAGAACCTTCCCTATAAATATTCTCAATTTTAACTTCAAACATACCTTCTAGAATATTTGATGTGTCCTTAATAATATTTAGGATGAAACAATTGTTAATCTTTCCAACCTGCAGATCCTGAATGATGTTCAAGGAGTCACCTTGAACGATAAGTTTTATGAAGCCCCTCTCAAAAACATGGTGAACACCCGAGAAAAGAGCCTTAGCTTCAACTAGGTGGTTGGTTTGAATACTATCGTAAGCCCAAATGACCTCACCATTATCATTTCTGACAACACCCCCTCCACCAGCCCTCCCAAGATTACTTTTGGCAGCCCCATCAAAGTTTAGAATGACCCATCCTTTAGTTGGTTTATGCCATCTAGTAGCCAATCTTTTTTGAATAGTGGATACAAAAACATAATTCTCTAGATTTAGATTTCAACTAATAGCAACCTCTTTCTTCACAACTTCCTCCTGACCATTTCCAACATCAAAGACAATCAAGTTATTCTCAATAACAACTTTAATCCTTCTAAAGACAAAAGATTCATCCCTAGTAATATCCTCGAAAATTCTTTTGTTCCTTTCCGACCAGATACTCCATAAAAAATGAGGAAGAACCAAATCTCAACCAGATACTCCATAAAAAATGAGGAAGAACCAAATCTCACACCTTAGTGAGGCTGTGACTAATGAAGAAGGATTTCCACTGAGTGAAAAGTTCTTTGAATGTTTAAGACAACATTTATTCGATGGAAAAAGAATCCAATAAAGCATTGAGTACCTTATTTAAAAAATCACAATGGATAAAAAAAATGATCCACAAATTCAACGTCTATAGAAGGAATCCGTAATACCTTTCATTTTTAACAACTGGTTGTAGGGTTAAGTTGTATTACCTTCGACCATAACGTGAAAATCATGGTACTATCACTATAACCCTTATCTTGCCTTGGTAAACACGATCATAATGCTACCACTTTTATTTTTATCCCCACACGGTAAACATAACTCAAAGTTTGCCTCCGGTAAACACGATCACGGTGCTACCACTATAACTCTTATCCCGGCACCATAAACATGACTTTGAGCCAGAGAGACCCCGTGGCTTAGGGTTAGTATCACTGTCATGAAGGTGGTGCACACTCCGACTCAAGTCAAACTACTAGTTTTCCTCAAATTGAACATGCCCGGAAATTTGAATCAAGTCATTTCCTGATATGCTCGATGCGCTGGATGGCGTACATTGATATAGTTTTTTGAATATAACCTTGGATCTCATGGTCTAGAAAAAAACGAAGGCAACTCCATGCGCATGAGATCCTCTAGATATGGCGAAAGGACCTGTTATGCGGTGCGATTTAACCTGGCAAATGTAATTTCCTATAATTGATTTAATTTTTTATTTATTTTTTAATTTAAAAATTATATTAAATAAAATTATTTACAAGGTGGCAGGGGACTCCAGCCTTAGCCATATGATGTATATTGCGCACTTCAAACTCGTTTGGGATTGGGGAAGTGGAACGGTCTTGATCCAAACAAGATTGCACTCTCCTCTGCTGTTCCAACACATTGACATCATCACTCTTGCTCTCGAAGACTCAAGAAACATGACCATCATGCTGTTAGGGCTAGGCCTTGGTCTTCGCCTCCGTTGGCAGAATCTCAACAGATTTGGCATTATTCCTCGTGCTCATCTTCTCCTGCGTCAGGCATTTTCTCTTCTCTTCTACCTCTCCTCAACCGCTCCTGGATTGAAACAGATCCCACCTTATTATATTATGATCGCGTTTTGTTTCTCATTTATACCTCTCGTTAATAGCTTCATCTTACTTGAACTTAAATTTCTAAGTTAACGTTTTCCCAACTTAAGCTCATTCATTTAATAACCGCTTCTATATCTTAATCGTAAATTTTGATAAAAAAAATTGTGGTTGCTTATAGCGTCATGATTAAATAATGTTGGTCTCATTTGGTGGAAGTTTGCTTCTTTGCCTATTTGAACAATCCAAAAGCATGTCTTTTATTAAATAAGTGTTTTTAAAAAAAAAAAAAAAATAAATCGTGAGATAACGTGTGCGCTTTTATGCAGATGAGTAGCGAATCATTAGAGCTCTTGAATGAAAAGGGATTACTGCGAACACAAGGTCTAATCGGAGGAAAATGGGTCGATGCTTATGACGGCACAACTTTACCAGTGAGCACGAAATCTAATTTTTACTGTTTCTTTATTGGTTTTATGGAAATGAAACGGTTCTACCCTATGATATCAGTAGATCACAGTATTTTAATAAAATCATATGATGATCATTGTATTTTAATAAATCATATTGATATTGCAGATAATAATTATGTATCTGGTAAAATTTAATTTTACAACTAATAACTATACAGATGACAACCCATGTTGTTAACCTTTAAGAAAGTGTAAAGTTTCCCCAAGGGTTTGGAACCTTGGTATATTGAGTGAAACACATAGTTAACACCACGTGCATCGAAGTCATTAGGCTAAAATGTTAATGAAACTCTTTAATTCATTGGACTAAAATATTAAAGTTCACCTGTAACATTTGACCTAGCTTATGCTATAAAATTCCTTAGGTCAATCTAACTTTTACTATTATTGATTTTAATTCTTCTCAATTTTGTAGCTCTAAGATCATGTATATCTGAATTATTGGCTATTGGATGCTCTTATTAGCTATTTAAACGATATGCTGGTATACTTGCTTTTGATCATCATAGATAGCCGAATTAAATAATATTTAATTTGCATATATTAGTAATTTGTTTTTTTTATGGTATTTTATCCACAGGATTCTTGAAATTGAATTAGAGAACGAGTTTGTAACTTGTTATGTCGGAGCGATAGAGATGATGTTCAAGTCACATAGTTAAGACAATAACTCCTGTGGAAGCTACCATATTCTTTATCTATATACAATGCAAATACAAGGCATTGAGATTGTGTCATTTAGTCATGTGAGAGACTTGGACCATGGAGTCAACATCTATACAATAACATGCATGAGAAGCAACTATAAACACTAGTTCTGTTTTCTTTTTAAGCTGGGTTAAATGCAGATGTATCTTTATTACTATCTTTAAGTTTGATGATCGGTTGCAGAGAAATTCTCCAACAGTTTACACAACAGTAACCCAGAGAAATTCTCTGACACTTTACACAACAGTAGCCGGAGTCCAAGGAATCGCAGTGATCCAAATGTTAGACCTAAATGCAGGAGTAATCACCCTGGTCCTTTAAACAGTAAAAGTTGTTGAGCAAGGTGCAGCAAAAGAATTGCAAAAGTATTGTCATTGTTGTCAACACAGACAGATTGATGCAGTTGATGCAGTTCAGAGGTCAGTCAGATCAAGTGCAGTGAATTTCAAGGAAAACAGAGGTGACCCAGATTCAGAAATTGGCAGAAAAAGACAAGGAAGAAAACTGTCGGGATATCGCGACATGTTTTCTGTCGCGATATCGTGACAAAACAGAGGAGAGAGAAAATGCAAGAAAAATTGTCGCGATTTCGCGACATTGCCGAGGAGAGAGAAAATGCAAGAAAAATTGTCGCGATTTCGCGACATTGCCGAGGAGAGAGAAAATGCAAGAAAAATTGTCGCGATTTCGCGACATTGCCGAGGAGAGAGAAAATGCAAGAAAAATTGTCGCGATTTCGCGACATGGCCGGAGAGAGAGAAGGTGCAAAGCAAACTGTCGCGATTTCGCGACATGTTGGCAGAGAAGGAAGCAAGGTGAAAAGATGTCGCGATTTCGCGACATAAATGGAGGAAAGGAGCTTGCAACGAAAAGTGTAGCGATTTCCCTACATGTCGAAGTTTCGCGATCCAAAGCACAGCTGGAAATGCAAGGCACAAAGGTGTAGCGATTTCGCTACAAATAGGAAGTGCAGAAAACAAAGGTGTAGCGATTTCGCTGCATGTTAAAACGAATGACAACAAAGGTGTAGCGATTTCGCTACAAGTGAAAAGGCACAAACAAGAAGGTGTAGCGATTTCGTTGCATGACAAAATGTATGGAAACAAAGGTGTAGCGATTTCGCTACCAGTCAAAATTGCAAAACTAAAAGATGTAGCAAGTCGAAAGCACAAGGCACAAAGTTGTCGCGATTTCGCTACTGCATAAAGCAAAGATTGTACGGAAGCAGAGAACGTCGTGATTTCGCGACATGTTCCATTTTCGCGGTTGCTGGCAAAGAAGAGTGTACGGAAGCGGAAAGCGTCGCGATTTCGCGACAAAGCTGAGGATGACGTCAGCAAAATTGAAAATGTCGCGATTTCGCGACAGGGTGCGAGGAAAGCTGCTGGAAGCCGGAAGCGTCGCGATTTCGCGACAAGAATGATGATGACGTCAGCAAAAGCTGAAAGTGTCGCGATTTCGCGACAGGGTGCAAGGAAAGCTGCTGGAAGCTGGAAGCGTCGCGATTTCGCGACATGAACAGAGGGAAAGCTCTCAAAAGCCAAAATGGTCGCGATTTTGCGACAGCAAGGGCATGAAGGGTACGGCTACAAAAAGTGTCGCGATATCGCGACAGGTAACAGTTTGGCAGGTAAAAGCCGAAGGAGCATGCAAGGTGACACGTGTCGGATAAAAGCATACGAGAAAATCATGCAGCCGATTACGTAAAAAGTAACTGATGTCAGATCGGCAGTTACACATTGACAGGTGTCGAACATGCACTGAAACAGCTGAATATGCATGATTGAAAAGCATTCGAAGAATCGTATAGTCAGGATCAAAAAGCCTTCGAACAGCTGTATTTGAAGTATTCGAACAGCCAAATATGCAGGATTGAAAAAGCATTAGAAAAGACGTATTTGCAGAATTCAAAGAGTCGGATATGCAGAATAGAAAAAGTATTCGAATGGCCGTATTTGAAGTATTCGAACAGCCGAATATGCAGGATCGAAAATGCATTCAAACAGCCGTATCTGGAAGGACTCGAACAGCCGTATTTACTAGGTTTCGAACAGCCGCTTATTGGCAAGAAAAAAGAATTCGAACAGTTGGGTATGTGTTTCGACTGCATACATGATTGAAGAGAGATAGAAGACGAAGAATCTCTATGAGAAAAATGGGCTATAAAAGGACAATCGTGCAGAGAATTTAGCTTGCTACTGTAAGAGGGAAATTGCTGTAAAAAGAGGGTTAGAAAAGAGTCAAGAGAAAAATTAGCAGAGCCGTGAGAGTGTGCAGAGTTGGGTTAATTGCAGACCGATCAGGGTCGTGCATGAAGTGAAGACATTCTTATGTCATTTTAAATTGATCAGAATTGCAGTCCAAGTTGGTGCTTGGTACTAGGGGTTGGTGCTCCATCTGTTGCAGCAGAAAATTAAGGGGTTGGTGCTCCTTCCAGTAGATGCTGGTAAAGTCTTTGTAAAATTGGTATTTTGCAAAGACTGGATTTGGATTGGAGTCCAAGCAGTCATTTTTGAGGAGTAGCCAAATTGGTGAACCTCGGTATATTGAGTGTTGTGGTGTGCTCTCTTGTTCAATTTGTTTTTCTAGTTTTCAAGTTCTCTTTATTTCATATTAAATGTTGTAGATATTAAAATTAATAGCTACACTGATTCACCCCCCCCCTCTCAGTGTCATTGTGTGAATATCAAAAGTCTAATAGTCTTGCTTACATGGTAAGAGAGTTTGGGCTATCTTATGTCAGGACATTAATGTTTTAATTTGAGTTACCAATCATGAAGTTCCAAAAAACAATTGTCATATGGATATTTTAAATAAAATTTAAAAGGAAGTTCAAGAAAAAAAAAATGTACAAATGCACTCACAGTATACTACATTAAAAATAAAAAATTAAAAAAATTGCTAATGTGATCCTAATGCATGTGAAAACATGTCTAAATTAAACCCATAATAAATATATCAGAATCCATCGTACCTAAAAGGCTAAATAGTGGAGCTGTCTCCTCATTGTGAAAATGAAATTGGCTTCCAAACAAATTTCAGGCAAACAAAATTGGCATTTTTTTCAAATTTATAGGACAAACAAATTCACTGACCCGAATTTCAATTCTCTTCTCATCAAGTTCAATAAATTTCAAACTTTAAGAATTATATTCACAAAACTATGTGACACAGGCCCTACCCCATTGGGTGTCAGTTCAAAAAAAGAGAGGTTCCAGTGCAGTACTTCACCTTCTCTAATAATCAGATCAATGGAGGGAACTTCAGGTCTCAATCTCAATTGCATCACACTTCAATTTTTCATTGCCAACAGCCTCTAATTGACAAATTGTGAATATGACTATCACTAACCGTTGAGTTATATATTTAAACAACATTTTCTTTTGAAATATAAATTGATATATCCTTAATTAGCCGAATATAGCCCAAAACAGAATGAGTTCTGACAACTCTGGATCGCCCAATTTCCAACAGAATCACTAAGCTGGAAGGATGGCTGGAACAGGCTAGGCAAGTGGCAGATAAGAGACAGGATCCCTCCAAGGATCAACATGAAGACTTAGCGTCTGATATCATGATGCTAAATAGTTCAAAATTCCCCCAGACACTCATTGGGAGGCCTTGTGGACACTAGTGCCACTGAATGGAAAAATCCAGGACGATCCGAACGAGTAGGAAAAGAGCCTATGCATGGTTTTGAGCAAGCAAATTTTGCTTTGTTTTTGCAGGTTTATGAACTGAAGACATATGAGGAGGTTAAAGTTAAACCTGAATGGGAAGCTGCCATGAAGGCAAAATTTGATTCTTTGTTGAAGGATAAAACATGGGAATTGTCTGAGTTACCCTAGAAAGAAACCCATTGGCTATAAATGTGTTTATAAGGTGAAATGCAAATCGGATGGCTCAATTGATAAGCCAAAAGCATGCCTTGTTGCTAAAGGCTACACACAAAAAGAAGGGATAGACTATGAAGAGACATTTGCTCTGACTGCAAAGATGGTGCCCTTTAGATTAGTTCTCTCCATTGCAACATAGTTCGGTTGGAAGGTATATCAGGTAGATGTTAAGAGTGCCTTCCTATATGGAGACTTAGAAGAAGAGGTCTACATGATTCAACTACAAGGATCTCAGGTAACAAGAAAAGAACATTTGGTTTGCAGGTTGATCAAGTCCTAGTATAGACTTAAGTACGCTCCTTGAGCCTGGTACATCAAAATTGACCAGCATCTTAGAGATTAGGATTCAGAAGGAGCTTCTCTGATCTTCATCTCTATATTAACACTACACGTGATGACATTGTAATCATCATTGTTTATATTAATGAAGGTAAAATCTAGGGCTCTTGCATTATTGCTTGGGTGTGGAATTTTTGCAACTTGACCATGCTATTTTTATACCACAAAGCAAATATGCCAAAACACTTTTGGAAAGATTTTGGATGACAAAATTTGACAGCAACACCTATGGAAGTGGGGCTGTAGATGTCAGCTCACACTGATTCATCTCCGGTCAATGAATCAGTGTATCGTTAGTTGGTGGGCAGCTTGATTTATCTTGTGACCACTTGATCAGATTTGTGTTTTGTAGTGTGTTTCCTATCTCATTTTATGTCAAAGCCACGAATAGAATATTGGCAGGATGCAAAATACATTCTCAGTTATATCAAAGGAACCCTCAACTTTGGTATTATGTATCAACAATCTGCTGATTTTTCGTTGACTGGATATACTGATGCAGGATCATTTGATCATAAAAAATCTACTACTGGCATGTGTTTGCTCTGGGATCAAAATTTATTTCTTGGCAAAGCAAGTTACAACACACAATTGCCTTGTTATCTACTGAAGCAGAATATAAGGCAGCAGTCAGTGCAGGGTGCAAGGCATTTTGGTTACAGTATATATAGTCTGATCTACACATAGATCAAGCAACACCAACTCCACTTGACTGTGACAATCAGAACAGGTTCAAGATGGTGAAGAATTGAGTATATCATGCCAGAACAAAGTACATTGAGGTGCATTATCACTATATCCTGCAACTAGTTGCTAATGAAGATATTTGTCTCATTATTGGCCAACTTTGGAGCAGATTGCAAATATAATGATTAAACCACTTTGTAGAGAAAAAATTGTAAAATTCAGGATTGTATCCAGTTTAGACATTAAGATGGGGGGGTTTTAGGAATATAGGTTATTAGGATATAATCTGTCAAAATTATGAGGGCTTAGACTAATCTCTAGTGCATCTATTATTAGCATGTTAGTTGAGATAATCTTGGTTCTATCTTATCTCATCGTAGAATTAGTCTATGGTCAAAGAATTAGGTGTCTTTTAGGTCATCTTTAATGTGTCTATTTTTAGCCTGTTTGTTAAGATAATTTTGGATTCAAAGTTATCCATGAATCCTATAATAGGCATGTAATTTTCTTGTAAATTGTTTGAATATGAAGTATTTGTATGGCCTGTGAATTTATCCTACATCTTTGACCCAAGAACAAGTACACTTCCAAGTGCAGAGGACTAGTTCTAGATGCACACAAGATGTAGAAGAAGATACGGTTCCAAGTAAGAAGTTTAGAGACATAAGAAGAGGTTTGGAGAAGTATTGACAGGTGGTTCAACAAAGGCAAAGGCCAAGTGTTATTCAAAAAAAATATTGAGTAGTGCTTTCCTCATCTTCTACATTAAGGCCGAGCTTTTGGGAATCAAAGACTCTCTCCATAGGGGAGGTTTGGGAGGACCATAAAAGTCAGCACAACATAAACAGAAAGAAAACAAGAAAAGACAAAAACAGGAAATGACAAAAGAAAGATACACACAAAAACCAAAACCAAAAAAGCCCTCACTATGTTCCCAGGAAAGGAATTTGTCGACTACCACCAACAAAGAGCAAGGGCTGGCTGTTCAGTTCCAATACCCATCCAACAAGAAAGTATAAATGAAAGAATTGTGGGAGTGTATGGGGTCTAATTGTCTGATTTGGAGAATTTAAGCCAAAGAACTCATCCAAGGAGTTTGTGTACAACATACAAGGGAGTGTTGGAGGAGTTCCCATTGGGTCCCATTCTTGCTTTAATTGCTATGGACATGGCCATTTGAGCAAATATCTCCTTTATTTGCTCTGTGAAGAGGTTTCCTTGAAAAGAGTTTTACACCATGTAAATTTTGGTGTTTGCTGATGTATGTAAGCTGTTCTTCTTTTTGCTGTATTTTTCTGAGTGTTTCATACATTTCAGAGAGTTTTTTTGCTGTAATAGTTCTTCTTATGTGCATATTATGCAAGTATTTAAAGGTATGGTGAAATAGAAGATGGAAAGAAAAGGTTCAAGCAAGTTTGCAGGTTTGTTTTAAGCAGTGTCTTGAGTAGCCCAATTATAATGTTAGAATGCGTTAGTGGTAAACCTGAATTTTGGGGCCCTTTAGGGTTTATTTTGTTGTTATTCAATTATGAAGCTCCGATTGGTCATAAGGTTGATTCATTTCATTGCATGTCGGCCCAATGGGTTATTGAGTTGTGATGTTTCTGGGATTTGCAATCTCATGATTTATGGTGTATAAAGACAATATGTACCCATCTTGTGTGCTTGTCTGGCACTCTTTTCATGTGTATTATTGAGGTATCAACATTATTGGTGTCTTTTTACAGAGTCTTATAGCCTCATGTACTTTGTGATGCTGTAACATCTCTTCTCTTGCTTGCTTTGCTTTGGAGTTCACACTCAATCCATATTCAGAATATCTTAAAATCTCAACAAGCATGACCAATTGATTCCTCTCTTCCAGAGAAAATGCAAGAACTAAAATGCCAGCTTGGCACAACCTTGATTTGATTGTCGATCCTCGATGAAGCACTAAAAGAGGATCTTGCTTTCGAAATTGATTATAGGGTTGATTCATGTCATTGCATGTCAGCCCAATGGGTCATTGCGTTGTGTTGTTTCTGGGATTTGCAATTTCATGATTTGTAGAGTATAAATACAATATGTACTCATCTTTTGTGCTTGCTTTGCACTCTTTTCATGCGTATTATTGAGGTATCAACATTATTGGCGTCTTTTTAGACAGTCTTATACCTGCATGTACTTTGTGATGCTGTAACATCTCTCCTCTTGCTTGCTTTGCTTTGGAGTTCACTCTCAATCCATATTCAGAATATCTAAAAGTCTCAACAAACATGACCAATTGATTTCTCTCGTCTAGAAAAAATGCAAGAAGAACTAAAATGCCAGCTTGGCACAACCTTGATTTGATTGTCAATCCTTGATGAAGCACTAAAAGAGGATTTTGCATTTGAAATTGGTCATAGGGTTGATTCATGTCATTGCATGTCAGCCTAATGGGTCATTGAATTGTAATGTTTCTGGGATTTGCAACTTCATGATTTGTGGTGTATAAATACAATATGTACCCATCTTTTGTGCTTGTCTTGCACTCTTTTCATATGTATTATTGAGGTATCAACATTAATGGTGTCTTTTTAGACAGTCTTATATCTGCATGTACTTTGTGATGCTGTAACATCTCTTCTCTTGCTTACTTTGCTTTGGAGTTCACTCTCAATCCATATTCAAAATATCTAAAAATCTCAAAAAACATTACCAATTGATTCCTCTCTTCTACAGAAAATGCAAGAAGAACTGAAATGCCAGCTTGGCACAATCTTGATTTGATTGTCAATCCTTGATGAAGCACTAAAAGAAGACCTTGCTTTTGAAATGGATTGGTAGTGATTATGCCATCAAACTTCAGAATCATTGGCTGTCCACAGGTTGTTCAAATGTGGAGTATTTATCACTGAATTATATAGTGCCTTCTCACCACTACACTTTTAATCTCCTTAGTAAGGACTTGATCTTTGTGATTACAATTTGAAAAGGCAACCTTTTTTATTTTTAATCTGGTTAAATGGGATTGGAACAGCCTCACCTGTATTACATCGTGACCACATAGTGGTATTACCACAGCTTGGTAGTTATGAATGTATTGTCTGGCAAAATATGAATCCAGGTCTCCTCCTTGAAAGTTGAGGAATTTCATTTGATAACTTGGAAAGGCAACTTTTATGAATCATTTGCAGAGCACTTAATAGGCAGGTTCGCCCTTGTATTCAACTGTTTAGCTTGATGCAAATAGGATCATGTGTATTACTGCTGCAACTCATGTTTCCAAAGACCTCACCAACAAAACACCTTTTTCTTGCTAGTCTTTTACCCGTAAATGAAGGCAAGAGGCCAAGCTGACCATGAAAAGAATGGAATGTCCATATAGGCTGTCAAGCTGGATTGTAGGCATCATATGGTCCCTACTAATGCCAGTGAAGGTAGTGTTAGATTGATTTTTGAGTGCACTAGATTTCCTTAAGCACTGTACACTTGGTGAGTACAAAATCCATTTTAAAGGGGACAATAATTTCCTGGATGTGATTAGCAGTTAGGATTTTCTGCCAAGTAAGATTTGCTAAGAAACCTCTTCTTTACTGCTTTTACTATTCATTTATATGTGAGGCGTACTTCTTGTGCCTTAATACCACAAATTCTGAAAGCTTGTTGATCTCTTGGAGGAGAGTAAGGGCCCCAAGGTATCGATGGAAATCCTTTCACCCCTACTTGCTTGTGCCAGAGATTGTTTTTGAGAACCTTTTGAACACTGTATATGCTACTTGAGAAAATTCCAGACAAATATTATGTATGTCCTGCTAAAATTTTGTTAGTAATCATAACTTTCCCAGAAATAGGGAGACCGAGATTATTCTGGAATCATATTTTCTTTTCAAATTTGGACATTATGCATTGCCTGTTATCGGCTACAAAAATCTAGATATCAACTCTCATGTGGAGTCCCCAAGTAGGATAAAGATTTTACCTGGTATTATAAAGTTTCATGTTTGCCTGAGCCAGTTTGGAGGCTTCTCTTCTCCAATGTGCAAACTTCTTATGTTTTCCAAGCAGCTTTGGCAGAAGTTTCTAATCATAGCATTCTCTCTTGTATCTAGGGAACTCTCAAGTGAACAGTTTTATGCATCTTCTATCATCATGGTGTATTAAGTGAGAAGGAAAATTTTTTTTTTGATAGGCACTGCTAAATAATGCAACACATGTACTGGATTGGGCATCTTAAGATGAAAGTGTACTTTATTCGATGTTCTATTACCCAGAGTTTGGAGAACTGTTGTTCTTTGAAAAGGTGATGGTCTGTTTGGTTTGGAGGTGATGAGAACAAATCCCTAGCTGACCTAAAGGAAACCTCAGCCCATGCAATAACTATTTTTATCTTAGGATCATGATGAAGTCATTATTCATCTAGAGATAGAAACTAACATGATGGATGTCTTGTAACATTCACAATAGGGCAAGCCATAATGAAACATCTTTTGGGAACTGCCTCTTAATAAATTGTTCTGATGTCTCATGTAATTTTCTTGATTTGTTTGCATTAATAAGTTTTATGAATTCTGTACTTTGGCCTTTGGGAAGTGTATCATTTCCAGTGAATTTTCTGCTATACTCTCAGTGCAAGAGTAGAATTGCCATATCTCCTCTGTCAGTCATATTCTGAATTCAAGTTAGACTGTTCAAGTTTCAGAGAATATCTTAGTTTGTAAGTGAATGCATTCTCAAATCTAGATAGATATCCACATATTCTTTCCCATTTAGATTAGAGATAAGAATGGTTTTTTGGGTCCCCAATGGTTAATTTATTGTATTGTCTATTCCATCTTGAAATGCTTGAAGGAATGCTTTTGGAATCTAATGAAATTGCATCTTATTTCAGGTACATAACCCAGCAACCCAAGAGTTGCTTGCAAATGTTGCCTGTATGGGTGAGAATGAGACAAAGGATGCAATTTTATCTGCATATAATGCTTTTCATTGTAAGTGTTTGCAGTCATAGATGACGACACACTCAAAATTCCATTTTATCTAGAATATTGCACATAAGTTTTGGCTATAAATTGTCCTCTTTGAATTAGACTACTTGGTATTAGTTTTATATCTTCAAACACTGGCACTGTACTACTTCATACTGGAAATTAACGTTCATGTATGTTAGGATTCTCTAAGTTTGCAATTGAAGAGCTAGAAACTGGATTGTGAAATTAGATGTTAGAATCTGTTTTGTTGAGACTGTTGCCTCTGTTTTCTGCACAAAACTATACCAGTAAAGAAAGCAATCAAATTATGGAGAAGCATATTATTTTTTATGATGCGTGTTTTAATCTTTGAGGGTTGAGGCACTATTGATAAGTATCTTTATAAATTATGGAAGTAAGCACAGTGATCAATGATCCATAAACAAAAGATATAACCCAGATAATGTTCAAAAATACAAATCATAACATACAATTTCTGTCTCTGCAAGAGTTTACAGGGTTTTGTGCTAGTTTATAACTAATTGAGGGTTTCTCACTGATTGCACTAGTTTCCTGGAATTGTGAAATGTTCTTACTTTTCAGGGCAAATGATATGAAGGTCAACAAAATATTTATCTCAAAGTTTCAACAGAAAAAAAAATGGTTTAGACATTAAACGTAATGCAAAAGTCTTTCCTGTTTGAGCTTTCTGGGATCTTGTCCCAAGCACAGACAAAAACGGATCACAAACATGCCGGTCTCCAATGATGCCAAAAAAAGAAGATAAAACATGATTAATAAAAGGCTTGCGGTAACATGCAAAAAACTGGTCCTTTCTAATTTCTCCTGAATCAAAGAGCCCATTGTTTTCTGTTTCTATTTGTAGGTTTGATTGCAATGCCAAAAACATCATGCATGAAGTCTCTTCTTTTTAGCAATCTGCTTCCAGACAGTGTGTCAAAAGTACCTGATAGGACATTGGGAATTGAACTGCTATTTGTAATTGGTGTCAATTCTTAGAAATGGAATTTTCTCCTAGATGTTTGTGACAACTTAAGTTATATTAATTTTATATGTCCATAATAGTGTCACCATTATAATTTTGATATGCAGACAGGTCTTTTTTGCTTTCTTCTTCAAAAATATGTTGATGGCAACGACAACATTTTCTCATGTGTTTTTCATCATGTGAATATAAACAGCTTGGAGCCAGCTTACTGCTACAGAGAGAAGCAAGATTCTTCGTAAATGGTATTACTAATATTATTGTAATGGGTACCAATAAAATCTGCTTCATGCTGATGAGAATTGTTTCATTGCTTGTTGGTTGGTTTTTGCTGTGAAAAATTGTAATGGTAACTTCAATAATTATATGTTTATGATTGTGCAGATTCACTTTTATTTGTAGCCTTACAAAATATTTATTTATTTTGTAGGTTTTCTATGAATAATTTAAGATGAGGGTTAGATTGTAGTCTGCATGTATAGAAGCAGCTTGAAATAGACTAAGGCAATTCATAAATCTTGAAGTTTCAGAAGTACAAAATTTATGTCAACTTTGCTTGTTTCAGTGTATTTACCAACAAGTTCCTGACATGCATGGTTTCATCAAGAAATTTATATGCATAATCTTATAACATTTGATATCCGTCTCCATCAGTGTTCTGTTAGAATTAGAATCTCATCTTTAATTCTTCAAGCACTCTCATTGAACACTTGGTTTGCAAAACATTAGATTTAAGCTTTTGTTGCCAAATGTCAATGATCAAACAAAAATGTAACAAACCCAAATTTATCATGTCAAAGGCTTACAGAAACTTGCTTTTCTTTTTCAACCGATGAAGTACAAATTCTAATGGTTATCAAATTATTGAGTAAACAAGTTTGATAAATATTTCATCATTATAGGTCATGATATACAAACGTGAATCAGAATTACTTAGAGTCCTTTAGATCTGAAATATTCATGAATTTTCTCAAATGAATATATTTTTAGATCATGAGGAATTCAATAAAATCCCTTGGCTTTTTTAATCTTTTGTTATCATCGTAAAAACCCTTCTGTTAATGATTAATGTCCAATCCCCGTGAGTGTGGTCTACCGGAAAGGACACCACTTGCATTATTGGTGATGTGACCCAGGTTCAATCCCCATGGTGGATGTGTATAAGAAGTATTATTCAAAAAAAAATGATTAATGTCCAAATCCTATCAATAATATAATCACATCTATATGATCATCTTTGCTATTCTTTTCTCTGCCTTCTCCTATAGGCTAGAGGATTTTTGCTAGACAAACCTGATGGTACTGTAGTTAGTTGGTGCTTTTACATCTGTAGGAACATGCTAATTACCCTCTTTGAGAGAAGATGGCTGGAATTTTAGTATTAGGTTTCATCAAAAACTACATCTCTACTTACAAATTGTTTTCTTGAAATCAGATTGGATAACTTATAGATATTTTGAGTCTATGCTATAGAAAATGCATTTTTGCATATCCTGCTTGTAGTTTCTATTTTTCTCATCTGAAATATGAGCAAAAGTTCTATATAGAAATGTTTCAAGGTCTGTGTGTCAACCAATTCACTCAATATGGATTGGTTTATCTCAAAATATTATAAACAATATTCTTTAGAATTATAGTTCTACCTCTACAACATGTCAGTTTGGCTTGTGCTAACACTAGCTTCTTTCCATACAAAGGTTCCTTGGTGGTCATACTTAAAACTGCTATAATTGGACTCCTACTTGAAAAAAGAAGAAGAACATGGACAAGAACAAGTAGTAGTCGGAACTGTTTCCGCCTCAAAATGAGGCAAAAGATTACACCCTTTCAACATGCATTAGACCTTATCCCTAATGGATATATTCTTTTTCTCTGCAACATTGTGTTGAGGTGTATAAGGAGATATTATCCATCCTTTGTTTCCTTGTTTCTAACAAAAATGGGAAGATTTTCGTCTTATATTCTGTCCCTCTTATCTGTAAGCAATATGTTGATGCTTTTTTTCAGCTTCTTTTTCTACCATTGTTTTGAATGTCTAAAAACTTCATAAACATGGGATTTGGCATGTAAAAAGTAAATCCAGTTTTTTCATGAAAAATCATAGATGAAAGTTACAACATATTGTGGGTCATCCAGAGATAATGATTACCGTCGTCCATACACATTGTGATTACTCAAATCAAGTACTTGCTTTCATTTGGCTTGAAACTTGACATGGACTGTCTGCTTGCTCGATGAGCATAGAACTGCTGCAGTCTTATTGAATTTGAGTAAAAACATAAACCACGTTTTGCTTAACCAGAAATCAAAGGAAAAAATAATTCAGATGTCTATCACTTTTGTGCCACAACTAGTTGGCTTAATTGGCACATTACAAAGGCATGCTGCTTCTGAGTTACATCTTTGAATTTGTATAGGTCATTGCTTTTGAAATCTCTTGCCTGATCTCTGTGATCTGTATTTGGTTTAACATTAATTATTATCAATGACAGTAACAAAATTTTTGCTTGCTGTTGACTAATTGAAAGCAATTTTCATGAAGATTTAGTACATACAAAACATCTTAAACTGTTTTCATTCAATTGAGAGAGACATGCCTTCAACATTGTGGGTTAAGTTATCTCAGAGAGATGCTCTTTGCTTATAACAAGTAGTGAGTTTAGAGATGCTTCCTTTAATGCTTCATTGCACCTGAATCTAAAACCAAATTTGATTGAAAAATTGGTTTCTTTTTACATACAATCCTAAAAGGATAATCTATATCCTAAGTCTCATTACTTTTTAGAAAATTCCTTTGATGAAGCTTCCCATTTTCAAATTGATAGACTTTTATTGCCGGGAATTTTACTTGCCTAGTTAACTTTAGCTATTCACTGACTATATCCTGTTTTACCTTTTGCTTTTAAGGACAAATGACTAGCATTTTTCCTTGGCACATGCTAATTATTATAAGATTTATTTTATCTAGGAAGGCCTTTATAATACCTATATTGGTAATCTTTTCCACAGAATAGCATGTTTAATTGCTTCTTTGACTATTTGGCTTTCGTTTAGATGTGAGATTGCAATGACGGTATAAATGCAATACACGTGAATTGAGGACATGCATATTAGAAAGTACTCGATAGATAAGAAAGTTGTGTGAGACATTTCTCCATGATAGACTTATTTTATTATTTCCAACAGCCTTGATATGTGGCTTTTCATATGTGATGGTTTTAAAGAAGAAACACATTTGGTTCAGTAGAAAATGCTTGCCTCACAATCTTTGGTGGTTGATTATGTTTTTAGGTATGAATTATTGATGGCACACAAAGAAGATTTGGGGAAGCTCATGACTTTGGAAAATGGCAAGCCTCTGAAAGAGGGTTTAGGAGAGGTAATGCAATTTCCATATTTCATCCTATGACCTTATCACACCCTTGTTTTTCTATTTTTTGGAGGCATGCGAGAACATACTATGAACCAAAACAGAAATAAGTTTCAATTCTGTTCTTTGTAAGACATTGAGATGTGGCATGGACATGGTGTCTGTACCAGTTACTGAAAATGTTTGTGTCCAGGTTGCATATGGTGCAGGTTTTCTGGAATTTTATGCTGAAGAAGCAAAGCGTGTATATGGAGATATAATTCCTCCTACAATAGGAGACCGCCGACTGTTTGTTGTAAAACAGGCAAGAAAAATGCTTTATTGACCAGACCATATCAACATTCCATATATTATGTTTTGAAGCTTTACATATCCTTCATTCTTAGTCCAATTCATTATTGTAATACAAGATCTACGAGGGCTTTTTTGACTTGCACCTTCTCTTTTAGCATGAGATGGTCGTGAACCTGATTCTTTTGTTAACACCATAAGGTTTTGAAGCCTATTTGCAATTCTTTTTTTTAATTGGTTATATGGGATTGAAACGGGCCACCACCCGTATTATCACCAAGTAGTGGTATTACAACAACTTGGATATTATCCATGTATCGCTTTGCAAGACTCAAACCTGGTTCTCCTCCTTGAAGTTGAGGAATCTAACCAGTTAAGCTAATGCCATTTGATTCCTATTTGCAATTCTTTGTCATATAGTTCATGAGACTTTATCCTGTATATCTTTGTCTTTGTTGATTGCCTGGATGTTTCAGCTTTTCATGTGAGCATTATATTTGGTCACGAAGCTATACAAAATTATCCAACAAAGATGGATTGCATAGAATTTGTAGCTACTCAATGACCCGTTTTATATTACAGTAGATCCGCTATTCGATGTGTAAAGATGTAACTCATAAAACCTAATAGACACCATGTAAATATGTAACTCATAAAAACCTAATAGACACTATAACTTTTACTTGGGAAATTGACCATCAAAACAGTTTTTTCTTCTCAATGAAGATCTTTGTTCAAAGCAATGTCAAACATTTCCCCACTCTTTTCTGAGGGAGTCACAAGTTGCTTCATGCATATAAGTGAGCTTCTTATAGTTCTGCCTGCCTTCTCAAAATTTTTCACTTCCTTCTCCTCTTCTCTAGCCTGATAAGTGAGATTTGTTGTGGCATCCTCCACTGACCTTATACTTTATATTTTGAACCTTATACTTTTCATTTTGATCTTCCTTTAACTTCTCAGGAGCTAATTAACTTCTTTATGTTTAGGACTAACAAATCTGATTGTCAGACTCGTTCACAATGAGTTCCTGTATGGGAAGTGTAATTTCTTTTAGTTTCTAAGTTGACATTTTTCCATCATCTGACTTCCTTGGGGCTATCTCCTTTGGAGTCCTTTTAATGCAAGCAGATCTTTTCCTTCTTCAGACTTTCTAAAAATATTCTGTATAAGCTACTTGAGTTTGATCTTTTCTTCCTGCAGTCTTTTGAGATATTTTCACTTTCTTATAAGAGGCTGCAACTAGATGGCCACATTCATGGCCTCAGTGTGCATATATGGTCACATTATTCAATTTGATACTTCATCCTAGTAAGCACCCAGAAACTTTGGTAATTTGTTTTTAAGGCAAACCTTCAGAGATAAAGCCACATAAAATTCTTATGGTATATTAGTAATCCACACCTATAATTTTTTTGTTGAGTTCTCAATATATCTTAAGACACCATCCACCCTGAAAAACATGTGTCTTGATTAAATTCTGAAAACCAGGGTTTAATGAATAATCTATCTCTTACCCTAAACATTGGGCCCATCTTTATGATTTTACATTTATCTTCTAGATTCTAAAACTTAGCATTATAAGAATCCCTTGAGCACAGGTTGTTGGAGAAAGGATTCAAAGCAATGTCCTTCTAGCCTTTACCATTTTGTTAATAAGACCCAATCCTCTTGGTGAAAAGCCAACTCACCTTCAAATCAGAGAATGAAAGAAGCTGAAGAGTTTCCATTCCCTTGTGTAAAGGGCTTTCAAAGCACAATGTGCAAATGCCCATCAATGCTTGCCTGTCATGAAAAAGGAGTCCTTCCATACAACTATGGAGTATACATTTTTTTTTAATGAGTTTACACATGTTTTTATGAGGGGTCATGGTCCCCTCGTTACTATGGAGTATACATTTTGCCATAGATACAGTGCTAGATTTAATACAATATTCCAAGTCCTTTCATTGAGCTTGAGAAGGGTACAATATTTGATTGATCTAGAGTCTAGAGAACCTAAGGGGACAACACACATTGGACATGAAAGAAAGAGTACTAAGGAAAAAATAGTTCACAACTAACATCTTAACGCAAGCAATTTGCTGGAAGGAGGACATATACTGCTTTTTTAGCTACAGTATGCTCACGTGCCAAGCAAGATAACATGGTGTAGGAAAATAACAAAAAAGGGACGATGAAGTTAAAGGTAATAGAAAGTACCTTGAAGAATAACCAACACTTAATGTCAGTAGGGGAAACATACTGAGGGCAGCGTAGCTATGGATGAAAATGAAGATATTGATGGAGAAATGGCAATGGATCAAAATATCCTTGTGCTAAAGAGAGCTATAAATACTGCCATTAACTCCAAATTCCACTTTAACAGGTGTAGGGATGGGTTCAATTGGGTAGGTGAGATCAACAAGGTCATGGTCAAATTATAGAGATTGGGAAAGAAAGTTATGTGGAGATTAAAATGAGTAGTGAAGATACAAATCTTATGTCATAATTAACGATATATTATTGAGCAGACTGTATTATATACAAAGATAGGATTCACATAAAATTCCACACAAAGCTAGCTTCCATAGGCATTGAATGTCATCTTGTTCACATCCTTTTGTATTTTCCTAACAACCTTGAAGGCTGACAACAGACCTGCAAAAGCCAAGCTATTGTCCCCTTTTAAAATGTCGCAATAAATGGTCCTAACAAAACAGAGATGACCTAAAATAGGATGAAGGTGCTACAAGGTTGTCCAAAGACCTAACAATGCTTGAAAATCTAAATTTTGGTCTATAACAATGAAAATATCTTTCAAATAGTAGTTTTCTGATCTGTTCCAATTATGGTGCAATGCAAAGTAGGAACAAAATGAAGATTTCCCTCATTGTTAGGGTACCCAGGGATAGGTACCTACTAATATAATATTGCATTTTATAGTTGGCATGAGCTATTAATAACCCAACTATAGTGTGTAGTTGGCATGAGCCATAAATGAACCAATTGCATTATGTAAATAGCATGGGCCAAAAGTAACTAGGCTCTATTTATAGGAAATTATATTATAATAATGAGTGGGATAAGGATAGGGTTATGCCTTTCCCAAAATAGCACTAGAGGATGATTATATAAAGAAGGGACCTGGTAATTGTAAAGCATTGAATCCAATCCAATCAAGTATTGTAACAATATTTGCTCATGGGGCGGCTCTCATCTTGGGAGATATTGTGGAGTGGTTCCTTAAGGAATAACATTGATGTTGTTGTATCTAAAGGGTATTATCATATCTTGTCTTTTGTGTGCATATTATTTTGTGGCTTGGTTTTATAATTTATATTTGTGGATGCTTTTATATTAATGAGAAGTAAAATTCTTAACATCAGGTATCAGAGCACTGATTCTAGTAAAGTGGAGAATTTTTGCAAGGTTTGCAGAGGTTATTTCAAGACTTGTTGAGTTTTTGGAGAAATTAAAAAAAAATTGTCGTTTTTTTTCGAAGAGCAATATCTTTTTTTTATGCTGTCATATTCAAAATATTCTTGCACCATTGTGTAGATCGTTTTGAGTACTACAAAAATGACTAGTTATATGTTAAATTTTGAGCAATATTGAAGGAGTTATGGCTGTTTGAAGTGGGGCTATCAACACTGTTTTTTGGCTCCATGGAAATTCATTCAAAAGAAAAAAAAAATAATCTCTCTCAATCCATGTAAGCAAATCAGTTGCAGTTGATTTTGTTTGAAGAAAATTTGCAGACCTAATTGTTTATAGAAGAGAATAGTTGAGATTTAGTGAGAAGGAATTTTATTTTTGAGAAATACAAGTTTATTAAACCCTAGCTTCTTTGGGGAAATTTTTGGGCTGAGGTCATGGAGTTGCCAATATTCACTGGAAGGGATTATAGTGATATTAGAGAACGGTGGGAAAATCTTAAATCTTTAAATTCTACTAATTTTGCATGGAAACGTAAGCTTAGTGATTCTTTACGAGAGGAAGCTTTAACTTGGCATATGAACTATGTTTGTGCCCATAATTTTATGTTCATGTGGGAAGAAATAGAGCATGCATTCTTCAGTCATCAGGATCCATATAAAAAGATAGCTAGTTTGATGGATACCATCAAAGGCTATGCAAAAAAAAGGTTTCAAAAAGAACAAAAGGAATAAAAAAGAGAGTTTAAGAAATTCACAGAAGTGGTGGAAGGAAAAATGTATGATAGTGTGTAGGTTGAGAAAACCACGCATTGGAGTCATCCAAGCCAAAGAATGGTTAGAGGGATTTGTTCATTGTTAAAAATTATTTTTTATAGGTTCATGGATGCATTTAGAAGGAAAAAGGTTATTATTTTCATTAATTCTAACAACAGATATAATTTTATTAATATGTCTTCGGCTAAGAGGTTGCAGGTTCAAGCAGCAAAAATCAAGGACATATTGCTTGAAGGTGAGAATGTTCAGATTTTTGGAGATTTGAAGATTACTATGGACAAATATGTTTTACACTCAAATTTTTATGCTATTGAGATAGATGATGTGGATATTGTTCTTGGTTATCCTTGGTTAAATTCATTGGGTATTGTTAATATTAATGTGCAAAAGAAGTTTATGAAGTTATAGTACATGAAAAAGAAAATAACAGTATAGGATATTTCTTAGTGTAATGAGCAAGGATGTGAGGAAAAACAGGAAGCTATTGCAGGGAAATAGATTGAAGAACAAACAATAGAACCTGAAACAAAGCCTAAGGAGAAGGCAGTAGTAAAGATCAAAGAAGAAGCAAAAGCAAAGTCCAAGGACGAACCAAAAGATGACAACATGAGAGAAGAACATGAGGAAGAATATTAAAGAGTCAAAGAAAGTAGAACATTGGGCTAAGGTTGCAACATATTGCCATCCACACCACCATGAGAGGTAACAATCATGGAGACAGGGCATAGAGCAACAAAAGAACTGCGATGAACCCATAGGACCAAAAACTATGGATATGCTATTAGGAGCAATTGTAAGCAAGTATGGATGAAAAAGAGTGACATTTATGGCTGACTTAAATATCAAATTAGTGCAGCCAACACATGGAACCAAAGGATTACTAATGGATATCAAAGTGGCACGATAAAGAATGGCATCAACAAACACCACCACCAATCAAGATCCCACTTGGGTGGTTGAGTGATCAAGAATGGTACCAAATATCTACCATGATTAGAGGATCATATTATTTGGTTTCATCTCATGTTTCGAGGATGAAACATTCTTAAGGGGGATGGAGTGTTAGGGTACCTAGGGATAGGTACCTAATAATATAATATTGTATTGTATAGTTGACATGAGCTATAAATAACCCAACTATAGTGTATAGTTGGCATGAGCCATAAATAACCCAATTGCATTATGTAAATAGCATGGGCTAAAAGTAACCAGGCTCTATTTATAGGAAATTATATTATAATAATGAGTGGGATAAGGATAGGATTATGCCTTTCCCAAAATAACACTAGAGGATGATTATATAAAGAAGGGCCTTCGTAATTGTAAAGCATTGCTAGAAGACAAATGTGGAAACCAAAACAGACAGAAAAACAAAACACAAATAGGTACTCTATTTTATTAGAAGAGGAGGAGACTCCTCCAGAACAACAATCCCCTAAAGACATCACAACACAAAACAAAGGGAAAGCCCCAATGGAAACATAATTCGAAGAGGAAGTTGAGGACACATAGACAAGAAAGGACAACTCCCCAAAAGATGAGAATGAGGAAGAAGTAGAGGAGACTCAAGTTGCAGTGGTCACCATCCCTAGAGGTACTCCAACAACTAGATCCACAAGGAGGGATAAGAAGACAAATCAAGAGACAAGAACAGAACAGGCTAATATGCAAATTCAAAAGAAAATTCAAACAGTTTGGACTTCTCCAAGACTACAAAGACAACCAAAAAATGAAGTTCATCTCTTGGAATGAAAGGTGACTAGGTAGTCTCTTGAAGGAAAACTACTTAATATCTTTAATAGTTTAGCAAATGTCATATGTGGTTTGCATACGAGAAACAAATTTGTCAGAGTAGACAGTAAAAACCGTATGGTACAGAATTTGGGAAAACACTGAGGTGGAAGCAACTAGCTCATCGGGTCCCTTTGGTGGACTTGTCCTAGCATGGGACCACTAGATTCTAACATGCATCAACAAACATAACAACTGGATAGTAGCAAAGTTCAAATTGCCTGACGGTCAGACCTGGATTGCAGTCAATTTTTATGGACCAAACAACATAGAACAGAAAAAAGGATGCATGGAGAAAACTTCATTATTGGATAAGAATGGAAAGGCCCACCAGTCTAATCATAGGAGGAGACTTGAATGTAACATTAACTTATTGGGAGAAGAAGGGAGGGGTCATAACAAGAGATCCGACCAGAGAATTAGTAGAACGGATCATAGCTGAAAAGAACCTTTAGGATATTCCCAAGAAAGGAAAATACACAGGGACATTATTGCTGAAAGACTAGACAGGTTTCTAATACAGGAGGACATAGTAGCTAGACACCCACTTATGTATACCAATATAATCCAAAATGCTATTTCAGATCGTAAGCCCATGCTTCTGGACAGTGATGATCACAATCTTGGAAAAAGGAAACTCCCATTTAAATACAATCTTGATTGGAGGGACCAAGAAGAATTTGGCACCCTAGTGGAGAACACTTGGAAGCAGCAAATTCCCTCAGCTAGCCCACAAGTGATATGGAAAACAAAAATCTCCAATCTGAAAAAGGCCATCAAAAATTGGATCTCATGTAAGCCTAGACCAACAACCAGGAAAGAGACACTATTACAACAAATGGAGGAATTGGAGACTGAAGTTGGTGATCATCCCCCTCTACCACATCAAGCAGAAAGAGGAGGCAACTGAATCAAGAAATCGAAAGTTTATACAGATCAAAAGAGGTGCACTGGCGACTTCGATCCAAAATGACTTGGCTACAAAAAGGGGACAGAAATACAAAATTCTTCCACCTCAAGACAATGCAACATTATCAAAGAAACACCATCAGAGAAATACAAAAAGAGGAAGCCAGGCATACAAATTAGACAATCATCAAAGATCTAGCAAGTGAACACTTCTCCTCGCTACTCAGTAGAGCTCCAGCCAATTGCCAGGCACAAACTAAACTTTTAAGCAACATCCCCACTACTTTGGGAGAAAATGACAGAGAAGAATTGTGTGCTGCAGTAACAATGAAGGAGCTCGAGGAAGTCATTCACTCCCTACCCAAAGATAAAGCTCCAGGTCCGTATGGCTTCACTTACAACTTCTATCGACAATTTTTCCACCTCATAGAAGAAGATCTTCTGAAGATGATTGAGGAGGCAAGAACAAAAGGTAAGCCCTCAGGAGCAATTAATTCCACATTCTTAGCTTTAATTGCAAAGGAAAAAGATTTTACTACATTTGACAGATTCAGGCCTATTTCTTTATGTAACTCATCTTATAAAATCATGACCAAGCTAATAGCAAATAGAATAAAAAAAAGATAAACATCTTGATAGCTGAAGAACAAGGGGGCTTCATACTAGGGAAGCAAATTTATGACAACATCATAATGGTCCATGAAGCCCTCCACACTAGTGCCAAGTCAAGGAAGAAAAGGATTGCCATAAAACTAGACATGGCCAACGCTTTTGACAGAGTAGATATCAGTTTTTTGAAACAAGTTTTGACCAAATTTGGCTTCCCAATCCAAATGATAAACTGGATTGGAGCATGTATAGATGGCCCTTGGATATCTCCCTTAGTAAATGGCTAGCCATCAACCTTCTTTAAAGCCACTAGAGGATTAAGACAAGGATGCCCACTTTCACCATATTTGTACATTATACTAGCTAAAACTCTAGGAAGAACTCTAAATAAACCGAGGGACAAACTGATCACTGGTGTCATAGCAACTACGGGGTACAGGTCAGTCACCCATGCCCAATTTGCTGATGACACAATCCTTTTGGGAGAGGCCTCCAAATCAAATGTGAGACATTTTAAAGAAACATTAGACTATTTTACTTCAGCTACAAGGGCAGAGATAAGCAATCAGAAGAGCAGGTTTTTTCATAATAAACACTTCAGATGCAGAAGACAGAGGCGTCACTCAGATCCAGGGATTAAAAAAAGGCATTGACCATACTTTCAAGTATCTAGGTATCCCAATGGGATTCCTACTAAAAACAAGAGAAACTTGGAACACAACCATAGAAAAGGTAGTTAAAAGAATATAGTCCTATAGCAATGGATGGCTAAGTCTAGTAGGGAGGACGGTTCTAATCAAATCAGTCATAGCCAGCCTCCCCACATACCAACTATTAGTATGCCATGCACCCAAGTACATCCAACAAAAGTTGGATGGATTAATCAAACACTTTCTATGGTAGGGAGGGAAGCAAAATGATAAGAAAAAATCCATTTGAATTGGTAAGCAAAGCTCTAGGTGCCAAGTTGCCATGGAATCTGATAACCCCTCCCACCTCTCCTTGGAAGCAGACACTAAAGAATAAATACACCGATAACTCCTCTGGAATGCAGTTGCTAAGAAGTATAGACCACAAACCAGGATCCTCTGCAATATGGAGACACATAGTGGAAGCTAAAAACATCATATTGGACAAAGTGTCATGGCTACCTGGAGATGGACAACTAAACAACGTTTGGGAGGACCCAATCCTGGGATCCACACCACTCATAAGTAGATGTCCACAAAACCTCAGAGAAGAATTACAAAGCTTACAACACCATAAACTGGAAAATCTTATAGAATGAGAGGGAGGATAGTCAAAAGGGATTGATCCTTCTCTAGCCCAACATTTGCAAGAATCCTGGAGCAACCTGAAGATGCAGATGGCAGGAATCAAGCCTCACTCCTAGGAAACGGATCAGTTGATATGGGGAGAGATAAGTAAATCAGGGGACTATCAAGTTAAACAAGGAGTTCAACTTCAGCAGTCAGGACAAACAAACAAAAAACTAGCTTCAATATGGAAGTATAGGATCCCTCCAAAAATACAAGTTTTCTTATGGCTAGTACATCAAAACAAGATACTTACAAGAGAAAATTTAGAGAAGAGGAACATCATGGGTCCACGGTGTCTCCAAAACAATGAGACAACAAGACACCTATTCTTTGAGTGTATAGCAGCAATCCAGATTTGGATAGAAGTCTCATCTAAATTAGATCAGCTATCTCAGGTAACCTGAATCCAGAGAATTGTCTTAACAGGTGGAGTAAAATGTATAGATGGGGGATAAAAGGCAAGCATCTCATAAAGCAGCTATGGGATTCTATTCCTTTCCTCGTAATTTGACACATTTGGAAAGAAAGAAACATAATTAACTTCAAAGACAAGAGGATAAGAATCAGAAAACTAGTCCATATAATTACATGGGAAATAGCACTCCCCACAAAAGTAACTTATAAGAAGAGACAAAGCATCAAGAGCCTGACTGACAAAGAAACAAAATTATTGAAAAAGTTGGATCTCCAAGATCTCTTGGAAACCAATGACATCAGAATCAAAGCTAGCCCGTCCAACATAATGTATCCCTCTCTCTTTTTTAATAGAGCCTTTAAGGTTCAAGTCTTGTAAGTTTTTGGGACAGCATATTTAGTTTCTGTTCAAGTTTGTTAAGAATTTTGGTTAGCATAATAGTTATAGTCTATCAAGAGCCATTTCACTCTCTCTGTTACAGGCTTTTAGAATTTTGTATTAGCTCCAGCCAGAGTACATCTGTTGGCTAGGACCAGAACAGGGAGGCATGTAATTTTGTATTTGAAAATTAATATAAATCCTTCTTTAAAAAAAATGTAGTGCATTGAATCCAATCCAATCAAGTATTGTAACAGTCTTTGCTCATGGAGCGTCTCTCATCTTGGGAGATATTGTGGAGTGTTTCCTTCCTTAAGGAATAACTTTGGTGTTTGCCCTACCTAAAGGGTATTATCATATCTTGTCTTTTGTTTGCAGATTACTGCATGGCTTGGTTTTATTATTTATATTTGTGGATGCTTTTACATTTATGAGAACTAAAGATTCTTAACCCTCGTACTATGCATTATTGTCATCCACTGAGTCCTTAGGAGCCAAATTTGGTGCCTAAACTCTTAACAGGGCTCACTTGTCCTGAAACAGACCATTTCCTTCCAATTAAGTTGGCCTATTTGGTGATATGTCATAAGCTCATTACATCTGGCTTAGTCCTCTTGTCCCTACGGATGCCTTCTCCTTGGTTCTCTGAATGAAATGATCACAAAAAAGTGCTAAAAATAGTTGGATGGTTATTTTTCTGACACAAAGTTCTGTATTTACAAAATTTAACTATTGAATCAACCCTTACCTTAGTCTGGAAAACCAATGGTAGTTCCTATTCAAATGAAGCAGAGCAAAAGGGCTTCCTGGATTTTGTGTACTTTTCTTATTGACACACAAAGGTTTGCATCTCCTCAAAAAAATTGTGTTGTGAAAGGCATAAGTTCTGAGTGTTCATATTTTTTTTTTCCTGCTGTTTGCTAATGTCAGTTTGGTTCATATGCAGCCTGTAGGCGTTGTTGGTGCGATTGTTCCCTGGAACTTCCCACTTGCCATGATCACGCGCAAGGTATGCCATTTGAATTCTGAGTGTTTTTGGATTTTTTTGGGAAACATGTACTGTATGAAGCAGAAAAGCACAATGGAATTTAATGTCTGGTTATCTCTGATATATGGTGAATTATTAAATTTTCTTTTTGACATGTAACCACTGAATCCTACTAGAGGGTTGTTGTTTTTGAGTGTTATACAACGTTAGGATCAGAAAAGGGCCTAATAAAGAAGAGGTGCTACCTTTTTCTATCAGCTTAAACTTGAAAAGTTCATTGCTATGCTCCTTGACCACAAACAGGTCAACTTGCTTTTCATATGGTTTTGTATTCCCTTTATATGTTTTTTTTTTTTTGGGGGGGAAAGCTGAGTAGCGCTTGTATCATGTCTGCACTAAATAGCTTTTACAGATGCGCCGTTTAACTAATTTACATAGATTGTAAAGATATATTTGCTTATCTTGTTTGGTTTTTGAGTAAAAACAACTTTGATGGCACTACTGTAAATATTGGCATGAAACAACTTGTGCCTTATGATTGGAATATATTAGAATGGAAAACTTTATAAGCTGCAAACTCTATAAAAATGAAGTTCCTAATATAGACACCAATTTAAAAGAAAAATTGTAGATTGAGTTTGTTATTAATGGAGAAAATACCATCGCAAACATAATTCTGTTAAGAAGAGGGGTGATGCTAATTGGAGGGCTTGTTTGAAGATCGAGTCCCTCATTATAGGAAAAGATTTATTGTTTGAAGGGTAGCAGGCAAGCTGTTATGTTGTGGAGTGTCCCCTTTCATTATTACTTGCACCCAATGTGTAATAAAAAATTTATACATTTGCTTGTATACATTATAAAGAAAACAAATGGAATTAGTACAGTGTATGACCATCATCAGATTCAGCCCTTGACATTCATCAGTATTTAGCTTCCTAATTTTAGTTTATAACAGATAGCCTTGAGTTTTATTTTTTTACAGTATTCAAAAAGTTTTTAGTTTAGGCACAATTAATTTTGGACTTATTTGTTTTGGGTCTAGACAGTGGCCTTGTTTATTTTGGGTCTAAGACAATGGACAATGAAGAGGAATGTGACTGGCAGTCTCTGAGTCAGCATAGCAAAGGATGCAAGTGGATGGCCCATGGAATCCCCACTTAATCCAAGCATCTGCAGTTAGAATTATTTTTCTGAGAAGCAAGGCAGAGAAAGGTGCCTTCTAGAGAGCCACCTTGATCCAAAGAGATCTCCTTTATCCCATCGCATCTGAATAATTTCCTGACTTATACACTGTCCATGCTAGAGAATCCTCTAACATGCAAATATGAGTGCAAAAGGTTTTTAAGATACTTTGGAGATCACCAGGTCAGGAATGATTTCATTCATGAGAAACATTTACCAGATTGACCTAGGTGCGTTTACCATTCACCATAGTAATACATTCAAATTTCTATGCAATTGAGATGGATGATGTGGATATTGTTCTTGGTTATCCTTGGTTGGATTCTTTGGGTATTATTAATATTAATGTACAAAAGAAGCTCATGAAGTTATGGTACTGGAAAAAAAGAAGATAACACTCCAGGATATTTCAATGTAAGAGGCAAGGATCTGAGGAAAAATAAAAAGCTATTGCAGGCAAACAAAGTGAAGAACAAGCAAAAGAACCTGAAATAGAATCTAAGGAGGAGGCAGTAGCAGAGATCAAAGAAGAAGCTAAAGCAAAGTCCAAGAATGAACCAAAAGAGAGGAGTAAGAGAGAAGAGCATAAAATAGAGGCACAAAATATTGAAGAGTCAAAGAAAATAGAACAATAAGCTAAGGTTGGAGCATATTGCCATCCACACCACCATGAGAGACAACAATTATGGAGATTAGGGCATAGAGCAATGGAGGAGCTATGATGGATATACATGGAACCAGAGGAGCAAAAACTATGGATATGCTACTAGTGGCACAAGGGCAGCTTGGCATCATCGTAGACTACCACCAATCAAGATTTCACTTGGATGAAGGGATAATCAAGATTGGTACAAGTTGTCATCATTGCTTAGAAGATCATACTATTTAGTTTCTTCTTATGTTTTGAGGACGAAACATTTGTAAGGGGGGTGGAGTATTAGGTACCTAGGATAGGTACTTAATAGTATAATATTGTATTGTAATATGATATAGTTGGCTAATATTGTATTGTATAGTTGGTATGGGCCACACATAACCCAAGATTGGTTATAATATAATATTATGCACTTTGTAACTCATGGAAGGTGAATCACCACATGGGTGACCTTCTGACTTAGGGAAGGTGAATCATCACATTCTTGTATAAAGAGAGATGTACCCTCCATTGTAAAGGCAAGGCATATGAAGTATTCTTTGTAAGAGTCTTGGCTTGTAGAGCGGAGATTGGAGTGATTCCTTAAGGAGTAATATTTGGTGTTGCCTACCTCAAGGCTATTATCTATCTCTATTTTATTGTGTGGATTGTAATTGTGAATTTATTTGTGGATGCATGTTTGATATTTCTGCATATTGGTGAATGATTTATTGTTGATGAAAATAGAGGTTCATAACATCTTCTCAGTTGAGCACCAACCAGTCTTTTGGTTGGTAGACACTGCACTCCTTCAAGAATGTAGATCGTAGATTTTACTCAGCTCCATTTGAAAGAAATGCAACAGAAGCAGAATAGAAGCAGAATTGGAAGAACTTAGAGCATGTAAACTGGAAGGACCTGCAAGGTAGTCCAAAGTCAATAATTAGAATAAATTAATATACAATATTACAAAATTCAATTGGAAGTGGGTGAACTATGTCAGTGTGTGTAACCTATAGTATTGGGTGGTACAAGTACATCACAAATGTGATACAAATATGGTATCATGTTGTACAAGGACTTCATAAAAACAGTACATATATGATATCACAAATGTGATACAAATATGGTATCATGTTGTACAAGGACTTCATAAAAATAGTACAGATATGATATAAATAGTGTGATATGGGTATTAGAGAAGAACAATGAGTAAAAGATATTTCAACAATCTAAGGTGCTATTCAATAAACATGCAGATATAGGCATACATTTTTAAAACAAAGACCTAGTCCATGGTTTCAAATCAATAATGAATCCTAAATAGGGGCTAAGTTTCAAACTTTGAAATACAAATGTCTTCGTCTAGTTTGTTCAATCAAGAAAAACATGATGCAATTAAGCGTAAAAATAGTCTGTCGAAGCCTTAAGATTCCCCAATTTGAAAAAAAACATATAATTGTGAAGGATAATAAGGAAGGTAGCGATTCAGATATTATTAATATTAGCAAGAATGCTGATTTTGAATTAGAATTTGATTCAACACCAAAAATTATTTAGCCATCTTGGTAGTGGGAATAATAGGTATTACATAGCTGTGAACAATGAAAGTTCAAGGCTATATAAAAAATAAACTTTAATGATTTAGGTTGTTTTAGGCAGTAAATACAACTCTATTGATTTAGTTGATGTTGAGTGATTAAACTTGTTCATCTATCTAACGGATTTGGAGTTGCAATACAAGGACGTGGTCATTTAAATGGAATATCAAGTGTCACAAAGTGGAGCTATGTATGATCAATTATAAATCAGAAAGCATTTATGACACTTCCTTAGGCGAAGTTTTGCAGTTGTAGAGGCTGAATGGTTAGTGCTTCTTGGATTTTTCATATGTAGTTTAGAATACAGAATATAAGTTTAAATGAAATGGGTGTAAGTATACCGTGAAAGTATTTAATGCTTCACCTTTTAAGCCTATTTCTTCCCAGAAGAGAAAAAAATGAATTTGTAAAGGAGCATCAATGGTTAAAGCAAACTGCTATGCAATCAATTTAACATTGAGGTATATACTGTTAGTGAAAAATGGATCAAGTTATTAACTCCTAGTAAGGATGTTGTGGTGTTTGAGAATTTTCTAATAGGGCTATTGCCAAAAAGCCGTATAAAACATATTATTGAGATTCAACTTAGGTCTGTTCCAGCCAAATTAAATTATAATTGTTATCATTATTATCATAAGTAAAAAATTGAATGACTGCTCTAAGAATTACTTGACATTGCTGTTACTATGCTTAGTAAAAGACTAAGAGCCTTTATTCGACACTAGTTTATAGTGGTTTGAAAAAGGTTGGATCTAATCATCTTTGTGTTGACTTTAGGGGACTTTACAAGTTAATTATGAAAAATACGTTTCCCATTCCATTCATAGATGAGTCATTGGGTGAGTTATATGGTGCCACGTTTTTTACTGATTTGGAACTTTGATCATGATAATATAAAACTAGAGTATGATCAAAAACTATTCTAAAATATGGCATTTAAAACTGGTGAAGGTCATAAAATCACATTAACTCAACCAGTTAAATTGCTCAACTTTTAAGGAGGCCCAAGGTCGAATTTTGCCAAGCGATACATGCATAATAACCAAGTTGTTGCAATACCACTATGTGGACATGATGTAATATGGGTGGGACCTGTTTCATTCTCATATGACCAAAAAAAAAAAAGACTGGTGAAGGTCGTTACGAGTTTTTAGTAAACACTGTTCTATCCACTATTCTTGCAACATTTCAATCTGCAATGACTAAGATTTCCATCCCCATGAGTGTGGTCTACCGGCAAGGACGCCACTTGCATTATCGGTGATGTGACCCGGGTTCAATCCCCATGGTGGATATGTATAAGAAGTATTATTCATAAAAAAAAAAAAATATTTCCATCCTTGTCTATGAAAATTCATGTTAATAAAATTTTTCGAATAAAATTTTCATAAATAGTAAAACATGGAAGGATTATCTTCAACATGCGGATAAAGTTTTATCAGTTTTGGAAGTGAATAAATATTATAAAAAATCCAAATATAGTTTTGAAAAATTAATAATTGAATATCAGGGCCAAATAATTTCACAAAGTGTTAGAAGCAATAGAAGCAATTTGGCCTGTTTTTAGGATAACTTCAAAGTTGAGTTGTTTTTAGGGTTAGGCAGTTATTTATTTCTTTCATTTTTTAATAAGCCATAGAAGGCTTCTATTGGGGGTAACTTCCATAAAAATATAAAAATATTACATATGCTATCAGGTTAATTAGACCATATACAGCTTGCCTTTTTTATCAAAAATACTCTCTCTCTCTCAAATTCTTCATATTGTTTTCAGTAAGAGATACAATCAGCCTTGACTAGTTGCCTTCTTAAATTTGAATTTTCCCAAAACAGAATTATGTGCCATCCTATTTAATTCATGTAGATATGGCGTTTCCAAGACACTATCTCCATCGTTAACTGATGGGCAGCTAGAATAATGCTATTGTTGATCCAAACTTTCCATCCTTTTTATTGATAGCTTTAGTCTATGAATCCCCCTCAATTGACATGTCTCCATCCTTTTTCCATGGCTATCTTGATCCTTGTAGGAAATGCCCTAGCCTTTGCATCCCTTTTTTTTTTAAATGCTATATGTGAGGGGACCATCAAAATTTTAAAATGTTATATTTACTATTAGGTTAATTAGACCTTGGCCTGCTTGCCTTTCCATCAAAGATATTCTTCATCATCTTCAGGCTGCGATGTTTCCTCTATCAACTCCTTGATATAATTTTCAATAAGGGATAAAATCTCCTTTGGCAAGTTACTTCCTAAAATTTGAATTTGGCCAATACGAAGATCAACAACATGATTGGCTAAATTATCTGCGACCTATTTCTTTCTCTATAGATACATTGATATTTCGAAGATACTGCTTCCAATAATATTTGATGAATATAAAAAAAAAACACTATTATTGATCCAATCCTCACACCCGTTTTTTCTTAACATCATTAATGATAATTTGTGAATCCACTGCGATGGAAATATATCATCTTTTTTCGTGGCAATGTTGCTCCTTGTAAGGAGTGACCTAGTGGATAGCCTTTGCATAGTTGTCATTTGAAGTTCCATATACTTCTGAGTAAGTGAGAATTCTGCCTTCCTGTAGAATTACATTTTTTTGAACGTTTTGGGAGATTTCAGATTTTCTGATTTTTTAAACTTCTTGAGGGAATCATAATGTTCGAACCTGGTACCTATGTTTCATCATATTGAAAAACACCACCTTTGTTGGGTTTCCCCTGATTTCCTTTGGAAGCACTACCAAATTTCCTTTTAATGAATCCAACTTTGGACATTTCCATTTTACCATAGATTGATATAGATCCTTTGTGTTAACTCCATTGTTGTATATGACCCTTATGTGTATATTTAAATCCTATAACCAAGAGGCAAGCACCTTTTGTTCCATGCTTGAGACTTCCTATAATGAGCTCCATGCCTGTAAACATTTTGGAAGAGGCAATAGTATGATTCCAAACTTGGTTATGATTATGAGATTTGCTTTTAAAAATCCTATCATTTTTTTCAAGCCATAGAGTCCAACAAATAATGACAAGACCAATCCTCCCCAAAAAGAATTATTTTTTTAACTTTGAAACAATTAATCCAACACTTAATCAACTCTTTCTATGTTGATGGAGCTACCCCATATATTCTCATTTTAAAAGAAAACGACCTCAAATTGTGTAAGCAAAGGACAATGAAGAAGTAAATGATTTGATGTGTCTAGATCCTTCTTACACAAGACACACTTAAAAGGTTCATTATATTCTCTTCTTTGCAGACTCACCTATAAGAATTTTGCTCTGGACTGCCCACCAAAAGAATGTTGAGGCCTTAGGCAGCGACTCAAGTGACCAAACATTCTTCCAAGGGAAATCTTTGGGAGTAGGAATTTGTGATTGCTCCATAGCTTTATATCCCAACTTGCCTGAGCATCCACTATTTTTTGATGGATTCCAAATCAACTCATCCTTGTGTAAAACTAGGTAAATAGGACTCTTGAAGCATAATTTTAATCTTATTTGCTATTTGTTTGAGGTCCTCTCCCTCAACAAAGTTGCTAATAGAAATCCATGATTTGGAATTGATGCTCACATGAACATAAATTTTGACCCTTGAACCTCTATGAGCTAAACATACTCGAACCAGCAGTTGCCATTTTGGATCAGAAATAAGAGGATAAGGTTGCAATTAAGCATCAAACTAAAAATTTGCAGAATTGCCCTTTTTGATTGACCAATTAATACGTTTCTTGATCCATTGCAAACTCTTCGATATGAAGTTCCATGTTGCCGGTCTTGTAGGTAGGTTTCGTTTCTTGAACAATTTTATTGCATCAACAAAACCTATATATTTTTGAAGTAACATTTTTTCCCAACTCTTTCCTTGATCTTTGAATAATCTCCAAGCAAGTTTTGCTCCTAACTCATGTGTCTACAATTTCACTAGCTTGCCCCTCCAATATTCTTTCCTTTGCAAACCCTATCCCACATATAAAGAGAAAACCTAAATTTTTCCTTGCATCCTTTCCAAAGATCTCTTTGAATTTTGTTAAAATCGGTTGCTATATTTGATGGCAATCTTATATATAGAGATAGAGTGCAATGTATTCTTTATGAGTTGTGGCCTTCCATCCATCGTTAAGAACTTACCTTTCCAATTTGCTAAACAAGATTTCATTTTATCCAAAATCATACTGCAAATGCTCCTCCTTTTCTTAAACAAAGGAATGCCTAGTTATGCTGGTGGCAAATTTCCAACTTTAAACCCTAATCTATCCACAATAATTCATTGCAAATCTAGGGTAGTGTTAATGAAAAGGGTCCTGGATTTTGTAATATTAACCAACTGTCTAGTAGCCTTCTCATAGCATTATATTATTGATTTAAACTACATGGCCTTGCTGATTTTGACTCAGAAAATTGTTCCAGTTGGAATAATGTAAGCTGCTTCAATATGTCCAATTGTTTTTATATAAAATTTGAAATGCTAATGATCTTTGCAGTTGAAGTCGCTCATTTTTCTTTGTTGCAGGTTGCCCCAGCTCTTGCTTCTGGTTGTACTGTGGTGGTCAAGCCTTCAGAATTGACTCCTCTGACAGCATTGGCAGCTGCTGAGCTTGCACTTCAAGCTGGAGTTCCACCTGTAATATTGCATTCCTTTTTTTTTCTCTTGTTTTGCTTTTTGTACTTTGTATTTGTTGAATATGTTCTATGATTGAAAAGGATTTGGTTCTCAAATTTAGAATCCTAAATATGTTCTTTCTAAAAATTTTATTAACACAAATGAAAAATGAAACTTCCATTTGCTTGGACTGATTTGGTTAGATTGATGGCATGGAGCAAGGTGCCTTTGCTTAGTGTGGATGTTTCTTGCAGTGAAGCATTTCACTGTGAAAAAAAGATTCATTGAATGCGAAGTTGGTCGAAATGATTAACAAATGTTGGTGGTGAGATGGAACGACTAGATAAATGATTAATTATGTAAAGACATGTTCTATCTTCCTTCAATTCAATTTCAATGTCAAAATTCAATGTAGGTAGAAACAACAGTGGAACATAACCTAAAATAAATCTTTTATGAGAAATGAAATAGAAAACAGAATAGACATACATTACACATTAGTTCTGCTGCAATGAAAAGAGGTCTTACACTAGTAATATAATAAAGGGAATACGTAGAGAAAATCATTCCACCAGGAAGATGATGGATTTGGATGATACAAGGCTGACTCAAATTTTGAGAGTAGAATTTTATAAAGTGATGTGGTGGGTTTCTGTACTAAGATTCATGCCTGTTTGTGCAATGATGTCAATTGCTAACATGCCAATTACTAATTCATTGAATCTGACAAAGTTTTTATCATATAGATTGCTTCCACTGATTTATATTCTTAAAAGCATGGAACCAATCATAATGGCTATGAAATGTCTATAATGTTATACATATCTATCCCTTCCCAAAGTTGAATATTTTGCTTGAAGTTGTCAAAAACTGTTAAGTTACACCATTATTACATTTGGTGTCTCATTTAAAATGGAAAATTGAGTGACAATAGTGCGGAAGTCTTGAGCAAACAGCTGATATCTTCACAAAACCCATTGGACCTTATAAAAACAACTTTTTGTTATTCGATATATGATTATTGAAGAAGATTATATTATTATAATTATTTTAGTGTTTCAGAATAATGTCATAAATGTGATAAAAGTCAAGTTAGGTGATACAAGTGTCCACTATGGATTAATCGAACTCTATTTAGATAGGTGATACAAGTGTCCACTATGGATTAATTGAACTCTATTTAGATATAATTTGATTTTGGCAGTTATTATATATATGTTTATCGTGTTCATTTTTTGCAAACTATATAAAGTCTACGATGAAGAAGACTGTTTTATTGAAATAAAGGTTTACAATTTCTCTATGGTATTCTGTTATGTCATGAATTGGTATTCTGTTATGTCATGAATTGCGTATCATACATTACCTACAACTACAAGGATGAACTAGAACAACAATATGTAGAATATACCCTGAAAGATACAACAAACTGTAATAAGCCACTCCTAATAAAGTGAAATTACGAGGTTTAAGAAGTGAGCTAAAAATCATTTACCCTTATCAATATAACATTGGAGGCTGTCATGGTGGTGTTAAGTACCATGTAATTAACAACACTAGTCTAAGGGTATTAATGAAAATATGACTATACCAACAGAGCTGTCCTAAGAAGCATCAAAGCGCTCCTTGCTAGAAAGTGATGTGACTCCAACATCATAGGCCATAAGTCTCAATTAAGAACTGAAGGAATTTGTAATGCTGGGCATCCATTTTATTTGGCTTGGCCAATGGCTTAGATTATGGCTTAGAATATGGCACTAGCTATGGCTCAGACGATGAATCTTGAATTGGCTTAAATAGTGACACCATGATTCAGGTAGGGCTTAGACTATAACAGGCTAGAACCAATGTAACACTTATGGTCCAGAAATAATTGACAGCATTGGGTTGCAGGGTGCCACCCATTGGTGGTAAAACTAGTAGCAAATATTTTGGGCAAAGAACCTATGGCCAATGGGGTATGGCTACTTTTGAGACTAAAGCATATAGCTCAATAACCTTGAAAACATCAGATGATCAATGTGCCATTGCAATGTTTATAGTAGGAGCTTTCTGACATATAAGAAGTTTGTGATTAATAAGAAACAGATTCTGGTTAGTCATATCGTGACACAACAGAGTAAATGTAAGACCAAGGAAATAAATGGTAAATATAAAGCTGGAAAAAATAATGGAAAAAGGATTACACAAGTTGAAAGTACATTTGATGAGCTTATTGAGTACACAGATACACACATATATGTCTGTGTCAGGTTACTCTATGACAAAATGACATCTTCTTAAGTTGTCATGCAACTTGAGCATGATTCCTGACATGAACCTTAATCTGCACAAAAATGGAGCTAGTTTGGCCAGCTAAATGGAGGGGAAAAAATGAATAAACAGTTAAATGCTCCCAATTTGGTTGCAATTTTTTACATGTTTTTAAATTATCTAGCTACAGACTTGTGCCCTACCCTACCTAAATACATTTTAATACAAAAATTGTTGGAATATGTAATTTTGCCATTGGTCCCTTGAGTTAAAATGTAACATTGGCATACCATATAATGAAGTAATAATTTAATGTAACTTATAGGCCTAACATTAACTTATGAAGTAATATTGATCTTCATCTTGTAAAATTCTATTATACTATGTGGGCCTAACGTTAGTGTTTAGGCTAACCTTGCACATATGGGTTACTGTCTATGCTAACAATATGTCAAAGGGAGAGTTTGGGGCCAAATTTAAGTCTCTAAAACATGCAAGCCCAAACTCCATCTGAGCATCATTTGCATGATGTTCTATCACATTCTATCGAATCATTTTGTTGTATTTCCCAGGATGACAGCGTGGAGATCACTTTGTACAAAGCTATGTCTATTTTTGGTTAGTGCAATTTTTCTTTGGTGAGGCTTATCACTAGTAGATTTTTACCTCACATTGAGGGTTTTCCCCTTTAAATCAATTCTGATGTCTTCTCTCCTTGTTGATGCTTTCTTTGATCTTGATGGTGGGTTATGCAAGTAGATGATAATATGTATATGCTTCTCAATAAGTTCAATTTATTTCCATTGATGTTGATATTGGAGCATATTTTACTTTTTTCTACTGATTTTGATCTTACATGATTTCAACCATCATAGGGATGTTTTTTGGAGGTTGAGGTTTTTGCAAAATTTTGGAAAAATGTCACTTTACGAAATCTTCCTCAGTTCAAGCACTACAAAAAGGAATGATCACGTTAGTCTAGAGGGAGTTATAGCCCTCTAAATTTGACCCTATGAATCTGATTTTTTGGCTGTTTTTCAATCACGGAGTTCAAGGGGAAATTATTATCTTTGTTTGGGGATGTCAAATCGATGTGTTTTTGCACCATCGGATTAGGAGTTGAAAACTTTGAAGGAGTGATCACACAGATAAACCTGAGCAATATTGAGATATGAGGTCAATAAGTTGATACCATGATTTTCTAGTTTCTAGGTGTGAATTTCAGAGAAATTAACATATCTTCCTGTCTCGGTAAGCAAATCTTTTACCGTTTGTTGCATTGGAATTGAAGTTTTATTTCTTTTGAGTTGTATACACACCATTTGTATTTTTGGAGTGATGAAGAGACTTTTATTAGATGCAAAATGTTTATGAAATCCTAGTTTGCTTGATATGGACCTTTGTGTAGTTAAGAAATTCATGAAATTAGAAGAGAACAATAAAAATTGAAAGATATTAATAAATTGTTTGCAGAGACAATTGAACAGTGCCTCTTCGTTTTACAAAGATAACCTTAATTGGTGATAATGGGGTTGATTTTGAAGAAAACGATAGAGAGTTTTCCATTGCTGTTGGTAGTGCTTATGATAATATACTCTTTCCGAAAAGGATTTGTGTTAGAAACTCATATATAGATCATGGCACTCATGGTTGAATTAGAAAACTAAAGGAAGAGAATGAAAGTTTCGAACCAAGCTCATTGTTGTTTTTGTTGCAATTTCTTAGGTTTGGTTCAAGATTTTGTTGCTTCATTTACCTCCAATGAACATTGTACGAGACATTTAAGTATTTTGTTGTTGATTTTTGTGCTATCTTAAGCTTGATTTGTTGCAAATCTGGGTTCTCAAGTATTGAATTTAAGGATTATCCTCCTTTTGGTCTTGTGAAGTTCATGTTGCTGATCAATAGTTACTAATCATTATTGATAGGTGATATCGATCTATCCTGTCACGAATGTTTTCATGAGGTGCCAGCATCTTAAATCTAATTTATGAGCTAATCTTAAATGTTGTTATGATTAACAACATTAAATGATTGAGAACTCTCTGGAACGGTTTTCATTCTTAAGCATTTTGGTATTCAGGATCATATTCACATTTTATACAGAGGGTTGTCATAACCATATTTACCAGGTTCGCCCAAACCTGGACTAGGAGTCCAAACTGGACCAAACTGGTGTGGTTTGGTTCAGTTTTACTTTTTCTTCTTTTTTATTTTTTATTTTTAATTTGCAATGGTTTTTTATATATTTGAAAATATAAAACAAGGCTCATAAAATATAACTTATATATTTATAAAGTATAAAATACACTTGAATGTTGAAAATATGGAAGAATTTGAATTTTTCTATGCTTTTTCACACACACACACCCACATATATATATATATATATATATATATATATTAGTTATCCGAACTTTTCTGAACCAAACTGAACCTTCCCTTAAAAACTGAACCTCCAATTTTTTTGGCCTTCCGAACGTATAAACCTGTACCTGGTAACTATGATTGTAACAATATAAAATGCCTTGAAACTATTGAGCTTCAGTTTTAAGATCAAGGGGGGTTTACTTTTGGTATTTCTCCACTAGATGTTGTTTAATGGAGGAGAAAATATAACAATACTTGTATTATGGTTTCCAATGTATTATGATATTGTAGGTCAAAATGACTACACCAAGGGAAGAGAGGAGATTTCTTCTTGAAATTTTTCTAAGTATAGAAAATAGTCGTGATTTCGTGACCGGCCAGGTTTTCGCTGGCCAATGGCCCAAAAAGAGCGCAAGACATAAAATGGTCTCGATTTCGTGACCGGCCAGGTTTTCGTTGGCCAAGGGCCCGAAAGGAGTGTAAGATAGAAAATGGTCGTGATTTCGTGATCGATCAGGTTTTTGCTGGCCAAGGGCCCGAAAGGAGTGCAAGGCAGAAAATAGTCGCGATTTCGCGACCAGCCAGGTTTTCGTTGGCCAAGGGCCCGAAAGGAGCGCAAGACAGAAAATGGTCGCGATTTCACGACCGACCAGGTTTTCGTTGGCCAAGGGCCCGAAAGGAGCGCAAGGCAGAAAATGGTCGCGATTTCGCAACCGACCAGGTTTTCGTTGGCCAAGGGCCCGAAAGGAGCGCAAGGCAAAAAATGGTCGTTTCGCTGGCCAAGGGCTCGAAAGGAGCGCAAGGCAGAAAATGGTTGCGATTTTGCGACTGGCCAGGTTTTCGCTAGCCAAGGGCACGAAAGGAGCGCAGGCCGGCCAGGTTTTCTCTGGCCAAGGGCCCGAAAGGAGCGCAAGATAGAAAATGGTCGTGATTTAGTGACCGGTCAGGTTTTCGTTGGCCAAGGGCCCGAAAGGAGGGCAAGACAAAAAATGGTCGCGATTTTGCGACCGACCAGGTTTTCGCTGGCCAAGGGCCTGAAAGGAACGCAAGACAGAAAATGGTCGCGATTTTGTGACCAGCCAGGTTTTCTTTGGCCAAGGGCCCGAAACGAACGCAAGATAGAAAATGCTCGCGATTTCACGACCGACAAGGTTTTTGCTGGCCAAGGATAGAAAGCCAGAAATAAACAAGTGGAAGGCAGTTGGGCCACGACGTCCCTGAGTGGATCGAGCCAGATATGCGGTAACAAGAAGATCTCAACCGTTTGTTGTTGAAGACCCCATACTCTTCTAACTGCCAATTTACCAGAATCAGCCTACGGACATATTGTTGTAACAAGTTTTAGTTTTTCTATTATGGAAAAAATATATATATATAGGATGAGCGGCTCAAACTAATGGTTGGCTCTTGGACGTTTACAAGGCAATGTATACAGATTCCTAAAAGCAATAATATACTCTTCGCTCTAGCTTCTGGCTCAATGGTGCTAAGTCTTGTATGTATGAATGTTGAACTCTATATAAATTGTGTTAGATGTTACTCGCTTTAATTCTGTTTCTGGATTTCTGCGGTTCATGTTCTACGCATTCTGAATTTAACAATTCTAGTTGGTTAATGGTAGTTTTAAATCTCCACCAGAGAATTAGTCGCTGATTATTTGAGGGTTTAAAAATTGCTTATCTGCAAAAACTGTATGCTTTTCCTTGTTGTTGTCTAACCTGTACCATTTAAAGATCCTAGCAATAGCTATATTTCCCTTTCTTTATGCACTTTACTCTATCCCATTTTCTTATAACAAAGCAAGGAACCAGCCTTCTCTGGAGATTGAACTGGGTAATCTCTGTGTAAAACCCGGTCATTCAATGTTGGCAAAGTCTTGGGTGCAAATGTAACCAAAGGCAGATTTAGCACCAACAGATATGTTATTGTGGTTGTTGATGTTGATTGGTATAATTCAAGTGTGTTCTTCGTTGCAACAAGATGCCTATTTTGGGCCCCCTTTAAAAGCATGAAAATAATGTGCCTATGGAGTCCTAGAAGTTTTATCAAGTAGAAGTTGTAAGTGGCATTCTGCAGGACAAAAAGTCAGAAGAAAATGTCCACACAATCACAATTACATGAGGAATTCAATTCCTTGTTATCCATGAACTCTCTCATCTAGTTTAGATCTGCAACCAAAAGAAATTCTTAATTCTATGTATTGGGATACACATGATTTTTAGTTATGGTGAACTTTTACATCCACATGTGTTTTGTTAGTCAAAAGGTCTTTTGTTACAAAATTTAATATCATGACACTTATTAGTGGGTCTTGATATATCTAGGATGAGTATGTACCTTTTATTTTAATCATGAAAGTAAGTCATGCTGGAATAGTGGTCAAGTAAGTTATTTTATAACATCCACTCTTAGCGTCATGTGGCGACGCATCCTGGCCCCTTAAGCCACTGTATCACCACCTGACGTTTTGGGGACTTTAGGATAGGGATCAGATGCCCTCTACCATCCCCATTTTTCTTGCAAGAAAGCGACTGTTCTTAAGACTTCTTAACCCCTTGGGTGGCATCCTTGAAGCAGAGATTGATTGGAACAACATATTTGTAACACATGGGTATTTCCAGAATGTGGAGACATGCCATGATGTCTGGACATTTTTGGAACACTTTTGGGACAGCAGAATGAAGCCATAACTGTCCCCATGATGACTAGGCATCTTGGACATCCACTAACCCTTGGGGTTTAAACATTAAAAAAAAGGTTGGTTCCCTAATCCCTACCCCATCCTAAAAGCTAGATTCAACATGACAAAAGAAAAGAAACAAAGAGAAAGGGGAGGGGAAAAAGGAGACTTTCATTAGTCTAGAGACTCTAGACATGTTATGGTTCTTAAGACTTTTCATATTTCAGATTTCTGTTTCATTTTGCTTATGTATTGGACAGACAGAACTTGGAATATGGATGAAATCTAGACTCTTAATGTTAAGTATTATTATTATAGTAATTCTTGTGATTCTTGTGGTTTTAATTTGTGATGTTTCAAACTTTAAACTTTGATCCATGCTTCCCAAAATTGGACCAAACCCTAGCTGTCTGGACGTAAAGTCATTTAAAGACATCTTTGATTATGGCATCATCATACGAGATTAAAGTTAATATTGTTTTCTTTGCGGTGTCCATTATTTTATGTTTATACTTAATGTTTGTGTGCATTATCTTGGTATATGTTCAACATACTAGATGAATATTGCAAATGTTCGAATACTCTGCTATGGTTTTTTTTTGGTTTTGCTTGGTATTTATCATGCTAATTATTCTGTAGAACAATGTCTCTAATGCTATTGCTTTTGAATTAGTGCAGGTGATTGTGTGATAGTAAAAATGATTGTATGATGTCAATATGATTGAACTTGCAAAGATATAAAATTAGTCTCAAAATGTTCTGCATGTATTTTTTAAATGATATGCATTAGCATATTTGAAGTTTTGGTGTGTAGGAGGTGATGGAATGAGAATCTTCCATTTGATTTGAGTCTGACCAAATATGAGCATGAACCTTTCTCTTGAATTATAAAATTTTGATTTAAAATACTTTTGTGAACAATGATCCTTGGATACTGAATAGTCACATTATGTACATCAGACAAAAGTTCAGTCAGCCTATTTCACTTCAAATCTGTATTTATCACTATTGCTTAATAGACAAACATTAGGGGTATCGAGTCATGGATATGCATATTCATCAAAGCTGTATATGCGGTTTAGATATTTCCTTCTCATATACCCCCATTCAAGCCCTCCAAAACTCATGAAGGTACAAATAAATTATAAATAATCTGTGTTTGTGGTAAGAAAACAAAGCAGTGAACTGTCTTTATATACAAAATGAGAATTCACTTTAATGGGATGCATTATCCTAAAACCCCTTGGTCAAAATTGATTAAGTTTTTAAAATAATATACTACCGATAATTACCTTACATGTATGTGTCATTTATGAGAACTTTTAAAAATAATCTTGGAGGTAAGATAAGTGATGTTTTTTTCTTGTCATAGAATACAAATAATCTTATATCCAGGTTTTTGCTATAATTCTCTAATATGTTGTTGGGAGAAAAAGCACATAGCACAAGCCTTTTGAATGCTACTAGCACAGTAAGTCATTATCAAATTCAGTCATATGACAAATACTGACGAATCTGTATGACGAATGGATCATTTTCCTGTAATTCCTTTCAGAAACATATTTCAAGAGGTCATGGAAATAGGTATCCAGGAGCAGTTGGCCAATTAGATAAGATGAATGTCCTTTATTTCAACAACAAAGACATTATATTGGTATAGATGAAGACATGGAGGGACGAATGTAGATAGAAAATTGTGACTTGTGCAAATTTGCTACTATTTTATTTAAATGTGCACAAAGGATCTGTAACAATTGTGCATGTGAATGCATGCTTTAAATGAAAGTTTTGTTTAATCCTTACTCTATAATCATGAAAATAGGAAACATAATTACGCAGAGATTTAAATGTGCATGACACTACCGAGCTTTTTTCTATCCTTTTGCTTCTTGGTGCCTGTTTTTCAGAAATGTACGTTTGAGTTTCCCTCTAATTTTCTTTAGAAAAAATATTGAAAAAAGAAAGAAAAAGATATTGTGCTATGTTTCTTAGATATGGCTAGTCTCAACCAGAAAAGGATAAAAAATGGCTAAAAAATATATTTGCCATACATCATGAGTTTGCAATTAAAAAAAAAAAAATATTTTTTAAATTTGAAACTAACAATAAATTTTAAAGTGTATATGATTGCACCACTTTATTCAGCTGCTAATGCTATTGGTGCAACCCATTTTATACAGGGCGTCCTGAATATCGTTATGGGTAATGCTTCTCAGATAGGAGACACGTTACTTGCATCTTCTCAGGTTTCATTCTATTTGCTTAGTGGATGAAAGTGAAATCACTCTCAAGGATTTTAATTCTTGCCTGATATAAGATTTGTGCATAATTTAGTTCATCAATTCAGGCATTTTTGCCAGTATTTAATTATTGCATTTCCAGGTGAGGAAAATTTCATTTACCGGATCAACAGCAGTTGGAAAAAAGCTAATGGCTGCTGCTGCAGGCACTGTTAAAAGGGTATGTAGAAGCACTTAAAGGAGAAAATTTAATTGCATTTTTCATAAGCATGTTTGTTTTTAGAACACTGTATATTAAGTTTATGGGAATTGAAGATGATGTATGTGCTGATCAGGACATAATTATGTAATTGTTATTGAACTAAAGGAATGGGGAAATAAAACACTGAGACATTGGATCAAATTAATAGTTGTATAGGAAGTGGCCTTTAAAGCTGTATAGGAATTGGCATTAGAAAATAATGACAGGAGAAAGTTGGTTTTACATATTATCTTATTTGCTGAGATCCAATTGATTTCACAAATTTTGACAAACCAGTTGGTTAAATATTTTGTATATATTAGTGAAAATTTCATCCAAACATATAGGGATATATGATTGGAGATTTTAATTTCTAGAATTTCCAAAGATGCAATGGAGGCCATCTTTCTATTGGCAGATTGTTATATTCATCAGAGGACATCATGCAATAGAGTGTTTGGCAAGGTCAGCAAGCCCGTTGACCCTCTAAGTGATTCTTGATGAGAAAATTGTATTCATGAGATTTTTTAGGTACATTGTTCTCTGTTAAAACACTACGCAGAAAAACATTTGAAATTTTCGATGTAATTTCCGTTCATCTTGGGGAATACAGCTGTAGGTCAAGCAGAGATGCCGAAGACCTTGGAGTGGATACTATGAACTTTTCTTCTAAGCTTGTTGATAGGAAGAGAAAATATGATAGGTTCATCTTCAAAGAAAAAAGGGGATGACAAAGCAACAGTAACTCAAAAATAGCCTAATCATAAAGTAGAATTACAAGAACACCAGGTGATGGAGGAGATGACGATGATCAAGGAAAGAAGCCTAAACTAACTCCACCATTGACTTGAACTAACTAGAAGAATGAGAAAGAGAAAAGAAAACGAGAAGGAAGAATCTATTAAAGCTGATCAAGGAAAGCAGGAAAACACATTGAACAATATGACAAAGGTAGATAAGATTCTACAAACATCCCTGATAAGCTCCTACAAGGAGATCCTTCAAAGGTGTTCATGGTCAGCCAAGGTCAAGTATACTCATCAAAAGATGCTTCTTTGCCAAGGGTTTAAAGATGGAACAATATTCCATCCAAGTTTAGGATTCAAAATCTTCAAAGAAGAGGAAACAAAACTTTATTTCAAATCTTGGATTTAATACCAAGAAGAAAAAAGTCATTATGAGGTAGGCAGCTCACAAACAAGTATCCTCAAGGCAAAAGAGGACAATGAGATTTCAATCTCAGCTACTAACTTAGGCCCATTCTGAACAATGGGATTTCTCAAATGAATGGATATGGCCAAGAAAGTATTCGAAACTTCTAAGGTGAAAATTTGAAATTACAAAAGCTGGTTGAATATTTGACATAAGTTGTCAAGGCCTCATGTCAAGGGAGAAGACTTCTCCTTCAACATCAAAGTCAAAAGTCTAACCAGAATTGCCTCAAGTAACAAGAAATATGAATAGGAAGAAGGTGTAAATTTTCCAAACCCTAGATAACTGCTGTCCTATGTTATTTTAAAATAAATCAGACCTGAGAATAATTTATTCAAACATGCAACAGTCACACAGATGGCTGGAAAAAATAAACAGCGTGAACAGCGGAAGTTAAATATATTTCCGAACCTGAAATATTACAAATAAAAGAGGCTACAGCTACAGCAGAACGCTTCTGCTCTCTTGCTGCTTTTCTAGCCAGCAAGCACTGTTCTTCTCCTCCTAAGCTTGTATTTTTCCTTCAACAATCTGTTCTCCTCCCATTTTTTTCTGTGTCTTTGTCTATGTATCTAAAACACTCTTGATCTTCTCCTTTTATCCTTGAAAAAGGTAACCCTAATCTCTCTAACCCTAAGATTAGATCTCATCTCATCTTGAGATGTAAGGTTAAAAATAGAAAATCACTTAAGTGAATATCAAAATAGAATCACTTATGTGAATTACAAAACAGAATCACTTAAGTGAACTTAAAAATAGAAAATCACTTAAGTGAAATTCAAAATAGAATTAGAAATGTCTCGAACCACTTCTAGCACGCTCATACTGAAGCAAGTGCAAGAAGTTCCTGTCCGAGCTACATTTCTCAACACTCCCTCTTAGCGAGGAAGGAATTCTGCACCAATCCAATTTTGTCTCTGAATGCTTCAAACTTCCCTTTCACTAAGGGCTTGGTCAAAATATCAGCTACCTGCTGATCTGTGGGATTATACTGGAGCTTTACGGCTCCCTTATGAATCTGCAATCCTATAGATGAAGTTAAAGACATAACTGCTCTAATGGAAGTGTATCTGGCGACTGGAGCAAAAGTCTCCTCATAGTCCACTCCCTCTTTCTGGGAGAACCCTCTCACCACAAACCTTGCCTTGAACTTCTCGATGCTGCCATCTACAACATGCTTAATTTTGTAGAGCCACTTGGAACTCACAACTGACTTCCCCTTCGGTCTTGGCACTATGTCCCAAACATCATTCTTCATGATGGAGGTGTACTCCACCATGGCATCCCGCCAAACCTGTTGGTTTGTTGCCTCCTGAAAATTGGTAGGCTCTGAATTTATGATGTTACTCATCAATGCCATGTAGCTTGAAAAATTTCTTGGAGGTCTGCTCTCCCTAATCATGCTGCTAGGAGCCTCAACATACTCCTCAGCATCCCTCAATGTATGTGTAAGCCATTGAGGTCTCCTGATAGAACTGGAAGGGGCTAATGTCTCCACCTCCTCACCTGAAGGTTGTTGTTTAGAGATGGAAACCACTAGTGTCTTTGGTGACCCTGGCTCAACCTTCGGAGCTTCTTGCTCCTCATTCTCTATCACTGGAATAGGCTCATGGGACTTCCTGGATGCAACGTCCTCCTCGAACTTTACATCCCTGCTCACTACTGTCTTCCTCTTCTCTGGAATATAAACCCTGTAAGCTTTTGAAGTCTCACTGTATCCTACAAATAAACCCTTCCTATTGGAGGGCTCCAAATTGGCCCTCTTCTCTCTTTGGAACATGGATATAAACTAGACATCCAAAGATGCGGAAATGACTCACCTCCGGTTTCACACCGGTGAATGCCTCGTCTCGGTGTCTTGTCCTCCAAGATCCCGTGAGGACACCTGTTTTGGATGTAGACTGTTGTGTTGCATGCTTCTGCCCAAAGAAACATTGGCAAGCCCTGGTCATGAATCATGGCCCTAGCAGCCCCTATGATGGATCGATTCTTTCGCTCTGCAACCCCATTCTGTTGTGGGTTGTATGGAATAGTCAGCTCCCTCTTGATTCTTGCCTGCTTGCAGAAACCATCGAACTCCTTGGAGTTATATTCACCCCCATTGTCTGATCTCAAGACCTTGATCTTCTTCTCCATTTGGTTCTCAACTAGAGCTTTGAACTCCTGAAACCTGCTAAAGACTTCATCCTTGGTCTTTAAAAAATAGATCCATGTCTTGCGAGAGAAATCATCAATAAAATAAACATAGTACATGCTACCTGACATTGATGCTACTGACATCGGTCCACAAACATCCAAATGTACTAGATTTAGTATCTTCTTAGACCTATGCTCACTGTTTGGGAAAACAGCCTTGGCGTGCTTGCCAAGCGTGCACCCTCTGAATACTCCCTGTTGCTCAATGCTGAACTTTGGAAGACCTGTGACTATCTCCCTCAGAATAGGCAACACAATATGATGCAGGTGCCCCATCCTTTTGTGCCACAAATCACACAAGTTGTTACTGCTATGAACTAGGGCTCGAACAGGTTCACCTTGCAATCTGTATAAACTGCCTTCTCTAACCCCTATTACTTGTGCTGTTTCCGGTCTAGATTCTTTTGGTCTAATAAGGACATGCTGGTTCTTTCATTCATTCATTCTTGAACTCCACTGCATAACCCTTATCCTCCATAACCGAAACTGAAAGCAAGTTTTTCCTAGGACCTGGAACAAACAAAACATCATCGAAGTCTAAAGATTTCCCTGAATGGAGTCGAAAAGGAATGGTACCAATTCCTACAACTGAATATTTGGTATCATCACCAAGCTCAACCTGAACCCCTGAGTCCTGCTCTTGTAGACTGGTAAAACATTGTCGAGCTGATGTCATGTGTCGAGATGCCCCACTATCCACATACCAAGCATTCCTTGGAACCGTGTTGGTAGAAAGGCAAGAGACCAATGAGAAATCCTTCTCGAATTTGGCAGCAAACTCACTCATCTGAGTTTCTGCAAAGGTTGCTACCTGCATCTGCTGCTGCTTCCCTTTGCCCTTCTTGTCTGGACACTGTGATGCATAATGGCCGTGCCTATGACAAATGAAGCACTTGATCTTGCTCAAGTCCTTCTTCCCTGACTGGTAGGTTGACTCCTCATTCTTTACCTCACCCTTGTTGGGTCCTTTACCTTTGCCCTTCTTGGTTTGCCCAAAAAGAGCTAGGTTATCGTCACCACCTTTCTTGTTGGCCTTTGACTCCATCTCGAGTCTCCTCCTCGGATGAAATCATCCCACGGTTTCTCAAATTTGGGAAGGTTCTCACGAGCACAGATGCCTTTGACAAATGGTTCCCATGAAGCTGAGAAAACATTAAGTGCCACGTTCACCAACTCTGTGTCTTCAACCTTCTCCCCTACTGCTGCCAATTGATCACGAATCTATGTGACCTTCATTAGGTAACTGGTAACGGTGTCAGATCTGGTCATCTCCATAGATCTGAGTTTGTTCCGCAATATCATATTCTTGTTTATGTTCTCGCTTTGGTAGAGGCTAACCAGGGCATCGAACATCTCCTTTGCCTTAGTCTTCTCGGATATGTGAGGAATCAGGTGATCCTTCACTGCATCCAAGATCATCCGCTTGGCCTTCACTTCCTTTTTTTTTTGAGCTGCCAATTCCTGTGGATCTGTAGGCAAAGTCACATCAGCCTTGACAATATCCCAGAGATCATTCTCTTCCAATAAGAACATTACCCTAACTTTCCAGGGCAAAAAATTGGAGGCACCTTCCAATCTATCGTCAAATCTGAGGCTAGCTGCTGCCATTTCTGAGATCTGCTGAAATATTAGTGACTGAAAAAAAACAGTCCTGCAAATAAGCTTAGTCCTTCAAGCCCCAAAAAATTGAAACCCTAACTGCTGTTTTTTTTTTTTTTTAATTTATTTGAAACCCTAGCTGTTTTTTTTTTATTTTTCTTGAAACCCTTACTGCTGAAAAATTAATGACTAAAAAAAAACAGTCTTGCAAATAAGCTTAGTCCTTCAAGCCAAAAAAAAAAAATGAAACCCTAACTGCTGTTTTTTTTTTTTTCTCCGCTTGAAACCCTAACTGCTGTTTTTTTTTTCTTAATATCCAGCAGTGATCTACTGCTGTAAACCCTTGAGGATCTCAATCATAGAACCTAGCTCTGATACCATGTAAATTTTCCAAACCCTAGATAACTGCTGTTCTATGTTATTTGAAAATAAATCAGACTTGAGAATAATTTATTCAAACATGCAACAGTCACACAGATGGCTGGAAAAAATAAACAGCGTGAACAGCGGAAGTTAAATATATTTCTGAACCTGAAATATTACAAATAAAAGACGCTACAGCTACAACAGAACACTTCTGCTCTCTTGCAGCTTTTCTAGCCAGCAAGCACTGTTCTTCTCCTCCTAAGGTTGTATTTTTCCTTCAACAATCTGTTCTCCTCCCATTTTTTTCTGTGTCTTTGTCTGTGTATCTAAAACACTCTTGATCTTCTCCTTTTATCCTTGAAAAAGGTAACCCTAATCTCTCTAACCCTAAGATTAGATCTCATCTCATCTTGAGATGTAAGGTTAAAAATAGAAAATCACTCAAGTGAATATCAAAATAGAATCACTTAAGTGAATTACAAAATAGAATCATTTAAGTGAACTTAAAAATAGAAAATCACTTAAGTGAAATTCAAAATAGAATTAGAAATGTCTCGAACCACTTCTAGCACGCTCATATTGAAGCCTGTGCAAGAAGTTCCTGTCCGAGCTACATTTCTCAACAGAAGGTAGATGTTTCTGCTTCAGAAGAATTACGAGTTCCTACTTAATCATAAATTACAGCATCAAGTTTAACATTTGAGCAGTCAAACTTTTAAAAGGAAAGTAATATGGTGGTTGCTTGGAAGGCTCTGATGGTCTGTGTTGAAGGATGCATTAGAAATCCAAGAAGCCTATAGGGGTAGCATGGGAGTTATACATGGAAGATGGAATTAGTTCAATTGAGAAAAGATATTGAGGATTTGGAAAATCACTGCAGAAAATAAATGTCAAAATATAAACCTGATATACTTGAATTAGTTGATCTCTATGAATCAAATAAAGAAGAATGAAAGACAACAAAGATCAAATTTAGCGCTTCTTTGAGAACACCTTTAATTTGGAGATGGAGTGTAGAATAGAGAATGGGAATACCAAAAACAATAATAGAGTTCATCGAGAAAGTTTTTGAAAAATTGTAGATACTGCAATGGGAAAAATTGGAAGAATTCCCTAGAATAATGGAATTGAAGTTAATTTTTATAAAGAAGGAATGATGATGAAGTCAAGAAATCAGGTCATTTAGGAAATGACCTGATTCTGGCAGGAATCAATGCTCAAATGTGAAGAATAGAAGAGGGAAAACATTTATTTTTTATAAATGTTGCAAAGGACTTTGGTGATTTGGTTTCTTTTATAATTGTTGCTAATAAATTGTTTGACAAAACAGAGAGGTTGAAGCTTATGTATGAACTAAGTGTTGGCAAGAGGTTGAAAGCTGTGCATGAACTAAGACTTGGTAATGCTAACTTCTATGAGTATAATGAGATCCTTGAGCAAATTCAGTATTTGGGAGTATATTTGATGCAAATCAGGCTCAATACATAAGGGAAAGCAACTGCCAGGAACATTCCAATTAGAGGGGATTGAAACTCATGGAGCCCAGTTTGTCAATGGCAGTTTATAAATTAACTTAAAGTTGCTTTAATGTTTGTAAATGATATTTTAAAAGACCCTTTTATACAATAATTTGTAAATAACATAATGTTTTTTTTGAAAAAAATGAAAAGAACTTGTATTAAAACAAATAACAGTTACAACTGGGAGAGAAGGCATCCCAACCGAGAGCAAAGAAGCCAGAAGACAACCGACCGCGAAAAGCGACATGTCGCGAAATCGCGACATGTCGCGAAATCGCGACACCAAACCTAACAACGGCCGCGCCTCGGCAACAAGTCGCGAAATCGCGACATGTCGCATAATCGCGGCAAAACCACGCCTAGGCCGCCAAACCCAAAAAGAGTCACGAAATCGCGACGGCACCACACCAAAGCACCCAAACGCCAAAAGCGTCGCGAAATCGCGACGAGAAAGCCAGAAGGCACCTGATCTCCAGAATTGTCATGAAATCGCGACGAATTCTTCCTGTGACGCCAACATCGCAAAGGTGTCGCGATATCGCGACGTCTTTTCCTCATGGCTCCAGTTGGTCGGAAGTGTCGCGATTTCGCGACGAAATGTCCTTTGGGCGGCCCTTCAACAAAGTTGTCGCGAAATCGCGACGTGTTCTCCCCGCGGCGCCCTTTCCTCAAACGAGTCGCGATATCGCGACGATTTTCCCTCCTGAGGCTTGTTCTCCAAAACTGTCGCGAAATCGCGACAAATTTTCCTTTGAGCCTCCTTTCCTCAAAAATGTCGCGAAATCGCGACCAATTATCACGAAATCGCGACGAGTTTTCCCTCGGGCTCTTTTTCACCAAAAATGTCGCGATATCGCGACAAGTTCTATCCTTGGGCATCCTTTCCTCAAAAGGGTCACGAAATCGCGACAGATTTTCACCGTGATGCCCGAACTTCAAAGGTGTCGCGATATCGCGACGACTTTTCCTCTTAGTGCCATTTCTGCAAAAATGTCGCGAAATCACGACGGTTTCTCCCCCGAGAGCCCAATCAGCAGAAATGTCACGAAATCGCGACGTATTTTCCCTTGGGCAACTTTTCACCAAAAACGTAGCGATATCGTGACGATTTTTCCCCTTAACGCACTTTTTCCAAAAGCGTCGCGAAATCGCTACGGCTTTCATCCAACGACTGCAGCAGCAAAACAAGTCACGAAATCGCGACATCTTCTCATCAGGGACCGCAACGGCACAATAGGTCACGAAATCGTGACAGTTTTCCTCCAAAGGCCGCGGGGACGAAACAGGTAGCGAAATCGCTGCAACAATCCAGGGAAGGTCGCGACGGAGCAACAAGTCGCGAAATCACGACAGCTTATCAGTCAAGGTCGCGACGGCGCAACAAGTCACGATATCACGACAAAAGCCATCCTTAGCCATTTTTGTGCTCATTGATGCAGGGATCGTTCCAGACCACGCCGAATCTCTTCATCTATCAGAGGCATATCACTGTGCAACAGTACCCCTGCCTCTTTCTCAGCCCCCATCTTCGCAAGGAAGTCAGCAACCGTATTCAGATTTCTGCTCACATAAACAGGGATAACATCATCTAATTCCTTCCATAACTCCTTGATTTGGGATATCAAGATCCGCAGTCTCCAAGCTTTCAAAGAGAAATTCTGCAAGCAGTCAAGAGCACCGATCAAGACTTGAGAATCTGATTCGATAATAACCCTCCGGTATCCCTGCTTAATAGCCCATATAGAAGCTGATTTGATGGCTATGGCCTCAGCATCATTATTTGTGGCTCGGCCCAAGCCCTGCAGCTCCCAGTACAGCACCGTACCAGAATGATCATGACAGACAACACCAATACCCGCACTGCTCGGGTTGCCTTTTGCAGCTCCATCAGTATTGATCTTTATCCAGCCAATTGGGGGAGGTAACCAGCATACTCTGCCACGCCCCTCTTGTCCCTCAACCCCCTCTTCTAGCTGCCCAAGATCAGACCGATTCTCTTCTTTAACATTAATGGCAACAGTTTTAGAGACTTTACTCCAAATGACCTGCCAAACACCGTCTATCGAGGAGAAAGTATCTCTGAAGATCCGGGCATTTCTCTCCAGCCAAACTTGCCACCAAATGAAGAGAAAGCCTAACTCCCAGCCTATTCGGAGAGCTGTAGATTTGAATCTGCCCCTTTTCCATTTTTTCAAAATATTGGCGCGATTTAAAACACCATTAGCCTGGGATTTAAATTGGGAGAAAAAGCGCTCCCAAATCTGATGAGTAAAAGGACACTCAAACATCAGGTGATCAGCAGTTTCCTCATGTTTTTGGCATAATGCACATTGAGAGGGGCCACTGAATCCCCTACTTCTTAGATTGTCAAAGGTGAGAACTCCCTTGTGCATAAGCTGCCAGGCAAAGAAATTCACTTTCGGCCAGCCCTTAGAATGCCAAATCCTTCTCCAATCCTGAACCAGAAATGAGTGCGGGGGAGGCTCAGGGAGGATCTGTTCATACCCAGCCTTAACTGAATAGACCCCAAGGCTCCCACAGCCCCAAGCTAATTCATCATCCTCATCCCTCCCTGTGAGGAACCTTTCTGACAAAATTTTATGCAAGATGGGCTCCAACTCCGGAGGGAGAGTAATTGGCCACTCTTGCCACCTCTTAAACTTTTTGAATTTAAACTCCCCCAATTGGCTGGTATGAAAATAATTATCTATATGTATCCAACCCTGGGCTTCTAAGGCAGCCTTGATTGGTTGAAGCTCAGGGAACGTGTCAATGATGGGTGGATGCTGGTCCCAGGAATCAGTCCAAAAACGTGCCTTGTCCCCTCTCCCCACTTTCCAAAATAACTGGTCTTTGACAATCTGAGATCCAAGCTTAAGAGTCTGCCACACTAAGGAACCAGTGCCTTCCAGGGGAAAGCGGCCCACCTCATTGGGATGAACATGCCCCAAATATTTACTAGAAAGGATTCTGTTGAAGAGGGAGGTTGGCTGGGAAATCCATCGCCAGTACAATTTTCCAGCCAAGGCTCTTTATTAAGCTTGGAACTTCTCAGGCCCAGCCCTCCGTTGTCCTTGGGCTGGGTAACTTTATCCCACCCAACCAGAGCCCATTTTTTCTTCCCTTTTGCACCTTCCCATAGAAATATTCTAGCCATTTTGTCTAATTCTTTCCAGATGGTGTGAGGGGCAGCCAGGATAGAGAATTTATAGATTGGCAGAGCCTGAATAACAGACTGCAGGAAGGTTAATCTACCCCCATAGCTTAACCATTTATGTGACCAGTGGTTCATTCGGTCTTTGATGCCTTCCAACAGGTTCTTCCAGATATCTATTTTTAATTTTTTGAAGTGCAGGGGAACTCCCAGGTAAACTATCGGAAGAGAAGTTCTAGTGAAACCCAGGATCTCGATAACCCTCTCCTGCAGCCGTTGATCAAGATTGAAAAAGACTACTTTGGACTTCCTGTCATTGAGGACCTGATTGGAAGCCCTAAGGTAGACATTCAGAGTATCTCTGATTCCTCTAGCTTCCCTAAGACTGGCCACACCAACCAGTCCGGTATCGTCCACAAACTGCAAGTGAGTTAAAGTTTCCTCCCCAACCTTGATACCAGTTAGCAGGCCTTGTTGTCTTCTCCTCAGGAACAGTCTACCCAATCCCTCAGCTAAAATGAGGAAAAGATAGGGAGAGCAAGGGTCGCCTTGGCGAAGACCATGAGTGGCACCAAAAGGATGCGAGGGAAGACCCTTAATGAGAATCGAATAAGAGGGTGTAGAAACACAACTCATAACCCAATCAATCCAAACCTGGGAGAAGCCAAAAGCTGCCATCATTTTCGACAAGAAACTCCACTCCACCCGGTCATAAGCCTTGGACATATCCAGTTTAATGAACATTCCTTTATTGCCCGATGTTTGCATTGAATGAATAGCCTCCTGAGCAAGAACCACCCCATCCAAGATTTGTCTTCCCTCAACAAAGCCCCCTTGTTCAGAAGAAATGATATTATGAAGAAGGGGTTTAAGCCGCTCAGCCATTATCTTAGTGATTATTTTATAAATCACATTGCATAAAGCGATAGGCCTGAAATCAGAGATATGAGTCCCCTCCTCTCCTTTTGGAATTAAAGAGATGAAGGTGTGATTGATCGCCCTGAGCATTCTTCTATTGGATCTGGATTCCTCTGTGACAGCCAAAACATCCTCCCCCAAAGTGTCCCAAAATGCCTAAAAAACTCAATAGGAAAGCCATCTGGACCAGGAGATTTTCAAGTACTCATACCAAAGACCACATTTCTCAATTCATCCCTTTCAATGGGTCTAAGCAGGGCCTGATTGTCTTCTTCAGAGATAAGAGAAGGAATAACATTAAGAACTTCATTCTGAGCTTCAGCATCCTGCTCCATACTTTCCTTGAAAAGTTTAGAGAAGTAATCAATTGAGTGAGAGTGCATACCAGGAAGAGTATCGAAGACATGTCCGTTCTCATCTTTGAGGGCTTCCATGTTATTCATCTGTCTCCTGGCGCAAGCTGACCGATGAAAAAATTTGGTATTTCTGTCCCCTTCTAATAACCAAGTGTTTCTTGCCCTCTGTTTCCAGTATATCTCCTCTTGGTTGTCAATGGCCTCAACCGCTTTACGCAGTGTATCATCTTCAGATTTGAGTTGCTCAATAATTGCTCCTTCTCTGAAGAGTTTCTGAACCTCCTCCCATCTAGCCACCAAGGGGGCCCTTTGAGACTGGAAATCCGACTTATTTTCTTTCCTCCATTGTTTCAGTTGAAGTTTGACAAAGTGAAGCTGTTTATGGAATTTGAACATTGTTGTCCCAAAAGGTGGACGACCTGCTGCCCACCATTGTGGAATTTTCTGTCGAAGATCCTCCTTTTGTAACCAAAAGTTCTCAAATTTAAAAGGCCTATGATGCTGCCCTACCGAAGTCCCTCCCTCCAGCAAAATGGGAAAATGGTCAGAAACAGGGCCCTCCAAAATCTGGAACTTAGTAGTCCATTTTACAAAAGCCTCCTCCGAGACCAGAAAGCGATCTAACTTAACCTTCCTGCTGTGTGGCTCCTTCCTCTTGTTTGTCCAAGTAAAAAAGGTTCCAGGGCCTTGAATGTCCACTAATTGAAAGGCCTGGACTTGGGCAATCAAAAGCCGATCCCCTGGGTCCAAAATTGGGTTGCCACCTTCTTGGTCACGAGCAGATAATTTTGCATTAAAATCCCCTGCAATAATCCAGTCAAAACATTCCCTGGATGACCTCATGTTTTGAACAGCTTTCCATTGGAGCCGCTGGCCATCAAGGTCTTGGGCCCCATAAAAGTTAGTGATTAAAACATGTTCTGTTGTGAAGTTATTTTTGAAATGAGATGTGAGAACACCTCTCCAAGCTATATGTTCTAAGGCAGTCCAATCCAGAGGGTTCCAAAGAGTAACTATCCCCCCTGAAGCACCTTGGGCAGCCACAGCCATATGCCCAGCACCCCGCCAAATTCTATTAACTATTTTACTCATAATATCTAAAGACATTTTAGTCTCCTGAATAAGCAAAAAGTCTGTTTTATGTTTTTCTAAGAGTCTTTGAACAACAGATTGATGGGTTCTACTGTTTAAACCCCTAATATTCCAAGATTGAATGATCATTAAAAACCTTGAGAGCAGTAAGAATCAATAGTCCTCACCGATCCTCCATTGATCAGTTTATCTCCTTGAGCTGCAATCAGGTCCTTGTTTGATTTTCTGCCCGCTCCTTGAGTGTTGCTATTTTTGGATCTCTTTTCTACCTGAGAAATTCCCAGGGCTGGCCTTTCTCGATTTTTTTCAACAATTCCCATACTAACATCTTTAATTACTGGCGGCTCTGGGGAGTGCACTGTCAGTGCTCCTGCAATTTCTGGTGGCAATACCTCAGTTGGCTCAAGCACCTGTTCTAAGACAGGAGAAGTTGAAGGAGAAACAAGAGTTTGAGGGTAATGGGTCTCAATATTCCCATCCACACCTTCCATATCCTGGTCCTCCTGATCTACTAAAGACTTAAAAATTTCATATCTGTTGGCTGACTTGGATTGAGGTTGCTCTTTACCGCTTTTCTTCTTGCTTTCTCCTTCTCTTGACTTGTTCAAAGCCATCTTTCTGGCCCTCATTAGCTTGAGGAGAATTGGATGTTTCTTTGGCAGAGCTGGGCTTACTCTCTTTGGAGCGGTTTGGCATACCATGCTGGGCTTCCGTTTTGGAGTTCAGGAGAGTTGGGCAGAACCGGGCCAAATGCCCATGTTTGTGACAAACTCTGCATCGAAAAGGCAGAGCCTCATAGTCTAACTGTTGGATCCAGGATACTCCCGCCAATTCCAGTTCCACCTCTGCTGGTAGAGGCTGGCTGATATCCATTTCCACACAGATTCTAGCATAGACACCCGAGTTACCTTCTATAGTATCCTTGGAGACACCCAGGTATCTACCCAGAGAGTTACCTATCATTTCCAAGACCTGCTCCCCCCAAAACTCCATTGGGAGAGCGTACAGCCGAATCCAGACCGGGACAGCCGTGGGTTCAATGCGGGGATCAAAACCCACTCTCCAGGGTTGAACAAATAACCCTGCCGGACCGTGGTTTCTCTTTTCAGACTCAAACGCTCTGTTTCTATCAGCTAAAGAGGAAAAGCTAACGATAAAATACCCATTGCTAATAAACCACAGGGAGTACTCACCGTGGGGCTCCCAGTTCTGTCGGACCCAAGTGTGCAAGAAATTCAGGGTGGGTCGGATGCCCATAAACTTGCAAATCAAATCATGATCGGCTTTGTATAGAATTGTATCTTCAACCATCTGTGGTTCGATAACAATCTTCGGCCTTGAAGCGGATTGAGGGAGACATCCGTTGACACGATGTGCTGTGGAGCCCCTGCCAGCATTCTTGAGCAGCATATTCAGGTTGTTTCTCTGAGCTTCACCATTAGAAGACGAGGGAGTGTCTTTGAGCATTTCTGCATAAGAGCCCTTTCTCCCAGAGAGAGGGATTAGAGGGGACCCCATTGGGCCCTCCTGGAACTGTACGCGATCCGTCAGATCCGCTAAGAAAAAATAGAGCAGGAATCTACCAGAAGTCCTGGATTAACCTTCACCCCACCGATCCAAGAACATCACCAGAAGCCTGCGCAGAGAGTTTCCCGCCAAAACGCCAAATCGCCAGAGAGCTAGGGTTGTTTATTTTTTGTAAATATCATAATGTTACATTGTAATTTTGAGTAGTTTTTTTTGTTCCTCTTTCATTTTGTTTATTTTTCGATGAAAATTGGTTACATGGATTGAAACAGGCTCAATGCCAAAAAATTTTCTAACTCCCATAAATGCCAAAAATTGCTCAGATTCCAAGCGATTCCGGGAATCGCTCGAAGTCCTGAGTGAAACCCGGAATCGCCCAACCCGCAAGCGAAGGACGACCACACTTCAGGGGCCAAAAATTCCCTAAGTCAGGAAACATGCCTATAGTCACTCCACACCAAAGCGATCCTGGGAATCATTCGCAGTTTTTAGCGACCCTAGGAGTCGCACAGGTCCAAGGCAAATCTCGGACAGGGCGAAAGGAGAGCAGGAATTTTGAGTTCGTTAGCAGCGCAAGTTTCGCACATCTTCCGAGCGAAGACCGTCATCGCCTGGGAAGTTGGGCGACTTCAGGAGCAAAACAGTTGAAATTTTTTCTAAGTCCCCTAGACAACGTTTGCTCACCCATGGAGCGAGCGCTGATGGTCGCTCAGATTTCGAGCGAACCTGGGAATCGCTCTAGCTTCAAAGTGAGCCTCATCCAATGCAATGACCAGGCAGAGCGAACCTCGAGATACACGTAAAAACGGCGACGGGTTACACTTTTCTGCACACATTTCTAGGCGAATTTCTAAAAGAAAAAGGACAAACCTTGGGTTCGGGAATTGAGGAGTTGCATCTCCAAAGTATCTCCCGCAAGTCCCTACGCTGCAGCTTATCACTCTCACCTGTGCTGGTTCCTGTGCCCGCCGGTGCACAACTGTCCAGAGCTGGTAGCGGCCATTGCCCAATACTACAACCCAAACACCAGACAAGTTTGGGACAGAGAGGGAAACGTCTTGTTCTCACTATTCTCTGACACTGTCCAGATGGCCTTCGCGCCTAACCAACTGCCGGACAAAGATTATATCATCAGGCATATTAACCTTGATGAACAGGCCAACAGATATAGCGACAACCTGCATATGCGGCTCTTTATTGAGTCCCAGCTACAGGTTCCAATAGCGCCCAAACAATGGCCAAAACTGCCTATGTCCCTAACATATTTCAAGAGCATGAGCATATATACTATGCTGGCCTGGGTCTTGGGCATTGGCACAGACGCTGTGGTCTTCCCCTACCAGGCTGCCCTTGCAGAATGTATTTTGCACGGGGAATTCTACGACCCCAGTGCCATGGGGCCGAAAACTAAGCCGGTGTTCTTTAACTGGGCAGATTGGATAGCGCGCAGTTTACATTCGCGCCTGCAGGACCTAATAGAAGGAAAGTCTCAATCGTTCAGGCTATGTTCGTTCCTGGCCTGGCTCTTTCTGTTCCATATGCATACCAAATTGAAGTTAATCTGTCCAACGGACCGATGAGAAGAAAGCGCGGTTGCTAGTCTACCAATGGACTCAGGTGCTGCTAAAAAGGGAGTCCTACTACAAGTTTAATCAGGAATTCTTAGGCCCCGCCTTAGCGCTCCTGCATGGCTCTTGTCCTCGCGTCCCCGGCCAAATGAGAGAAGATGTAGTGCGGCGTAACATGGGCGACACTTTTCAATTGACGCAGGGTTTAATTATCAGAATTTTTGGGTTTACAGGTAAACCTTTTCTCCTGCCTTATTATACCACAGAGTACCTGTTCGCCTTGGAGGTGGTGCGGCAGACTGATTACACTGATCAGAACTACGACCAGGGGAGAAAGTGGGGACATATTTTCGAGTTCCCGTTCAGATGGGGAGAGATTGAGGTCAACTTCATCGGACAAAACGAATATCTCGCAGCCGCGCTCCTGAGCTTCAGCTTAATTGAGCTTCCTCAGCGATGGAGATATGATCCCCTGGACGTACTGAAAAAGTTCACGGAGATGAAACACTTCCATGCCTGTCCCCGCTTGACGATCATGGAAGACCGTAACAGCCCGACGGGGGAAGACCTCGAATAGCACATAGAGGAAATGCGGTCTTTTCCGCCATGGCATGACTTCTATTACATAGAGGCGGAATATGACCCACCAAATAATCCAGCCCACAGCCATGAATCCAAGGCCTTTAGAAGGATGCAGCCCAAATTGCAAAAGATGGGTTGGAAGCCAAAAAAAATTGCAGAATGGTGGGTTATGCGGGCCCATACAAAGGAGACGTCAGAAAAATTTCTTGCTGGCGACAATCAATTCTCCGTGCTTTACGATAAGCACCATGCCATGTGGCGGCCCATCGTATTCAGAGAGCTCGTGCCTCAAGGCACCCAGGGCCTACAAAAGGCACAGGCCCCACCCAAGCAACCACTTACACTGGGCGGAGGATGTAGTAGTGGGGCAAAGGAGAGTCAAGCAACCGAACCTAAGGCACAACAACCCTCTGAAAAGCAGGGAGGATCATCAAAGCGTTCGGCGGAAGCGGTGCAAGCGACTTCGACTCCGACGCCTCCAAAGAAGAAGATAAAGGTTACAATAAAATCATCCAAGACCCCTTCAGAAAAGGCCGCTGGCTCGACCCCTAGCGCATCCATCCCAATCGCTGTGCCAAAGAAGGAGGCCTGCCACAAAAGCAAAAGGAGGCCACGCGGCCAAAGGAGAAGAAAACCGTGCCAAAGACAGAGGCTGCACAGCAGGCAGAAGTTACATTGCAGAGGGAGGTCGCCCCCAAGGCTCCCCTCAAAGAAATTATCGATGTGGAGTAAGACACCCCACCAGAGGAGGATGCAAGGGTGACCTAGATATTCAACACGCTAGCTCGAGCCGAGCACGCAGGTACGCATTCCTTTTTCCTCCCTCAATCTTTTGAGCCGTTGTCCGCGGCTTCATCCACCGCCACTACTGAGCCCATCCTCACTGCCATTCCTTTAGGCAGCGAACCAGTGTCCATTGTCCCCCTCGCAATATCCCACTTCGTGCAAGAAGAGGTCGAGCCTTCCATCGCCGCTCGACTCAACCAACAGGCTTTTAGCCTATTCGCCTCTGACCCCTATGCATTTGAAGCCCTTGCTCCCATTCAGCCAAGTGCTGCCCTCGCAGGTCCATCCTCTTAAGCCAAGGCACTAATTGAAAATCCGTCCTTGAGTCTTGATAATCCACCCACCGTCCAGACCGTGTCGTCCCCAACAATAACTGAGATCCCAACCTCTGCTTTCCCTCATCTGTTCGCGGAGGAATCTATGCCTCAGCAAGATCTGCCTCTGATTACGTCCAGGTTTGGAGGAATGGAACTCATGGAGCAAGAACTAGAGATGGTGGAAGGTCACCCCGCAACAGACAGCTTGGCTCAGGCTGAGCAAAGTTCCAACAGGTGGATTCAGAGACTCAAGAAAAGGAAGGCCGAGGAACCAACAGGGGTAGAGAAACGTGCCAGATTTGACCTAGAGAAAATGGTGTTGCACAAACAAAAGAGAATTCCCAAGGTCAAGAAGCCTCTGAAGGACATGACGCCCGAAGATTACACCCACCACTGCGTAGCTAAGGACTTGAACACAGTCAGCGTGGAAAATTAGGGAGGGGCCATTCATCTGAGAGCAGACACACTCTACGTGCACCATCACCAACTGAAGGAATGCTACTATGTCGTGGAGAATGAAAAACTGAAGCTGCAAGAGGACATGGCAAAAATGCAGGCCCAGTTGGACAACTCCAAGAATGAATCTGAGCAGTTGAGGCAACAGATGGCAGCTCTAGAAAAGCAAGTGGCTGATCAGAAAGAAGCCGCAGATCGCCGCACTAGGGAGGGTGAGGAGGCACAGGCCAAAATAGTCGAGTTGGAGGCCCGGCTTCAGGAAGCCCAGTAGCAGCTGGAAGAAAGGGCGGCACAGGTTGAGGTCTTCTCCAGGGACCCGAGTTAAGGAGATTCGTGCCGACTTGTTGAAAATTTTTCGAACCAGAACCTCCAGGTCCCTGTCTGTTCTTATGTTTATTTGGGAAGCTAAAGAAGTGTCTGCCCAGGGTAAGCCTGTGGTAGAAGAGGCAGAACGCCAAGCAGAGCGTTGACTCACCTTGGCCTTTCAGGTCGAGGCCTATGAGCGCAAAGACCTTGAAGTACCACCGATGACTCAGATTGCCCGTGATTGCGCCACTGCATGGGCAACCTTGCATTCTTTCTTTGAAAAATTAGAAAAAGTCCGGAGACCCAGGAGATTGCTGGATGCACTTGAAAAGGAGAGGAGCATCTGCCTGGCGCACTTTCAGACCCTTACGCTGCTTGGATTCCCCAGCTTCACGGATGACAATGGAAATTGCCTGCCCAAGGAGGAGTTCAAGCTGGCCTGGGATGCCTTCAAGGAGGATACAATGGAGATTGATAACTGGGCAGACCCAATTTTGGAGGCGCAAGTGACACAACTCATATCCAGATTTTGCCAGATCCGCGCCTGGTTGGCAGATTTGAGCCAAAGGGTTGACCAGATAGATATGCTCCAAATAGAGACCTTCAGGCGCCTGATAAAGGACCTCCGCGATCTCGAGCCCTTCCAAGAGGAAGCTTGGACTCCGGTTACCAACCCGGAGCAGGAGGGAGAGCAAGAAGGGGAAGAGCACTCTGAAGGGGAAACAGAGGAAGGGGAGGAAACGGAGGAAGAATCAGCTGATAGCAACGGCGAAGCAGAGCAGCAAGAAGAAGCATAGACCGGAGGTGACTCCGGGCCCAAAGGATGAAGGCATGGGTCCTTGCATCGAGGTGAGCTCGATACCCCGCGAGCCGCTAGGAATGTTGCCACATTTTTGCCAAGGGGTAAATTATGAAAATCTAAAAAACTGTTGCATTTGTTATGAACAAATCCTCCCCTCCCCTCTTTTCAAATCAATCAATCCAAGCAGTCCCCGGCGTTGCACTCAGAAGCAGATCCAAAGGGGAAAAAATTTGAAAAAAATTGTCTAAGGCAAAGGCACTCCTGGGTCGCTCTCCTTTTGAGCGATTCCGAGAGTCGCCCCTCATCTTTGGCGATTCTCGTCGTCGCTCTCTTCCCGGGCGAACCTCACCATCGTCCATGCATAACAGCGACCGACAACAAGTTGGGAAAAATTTCTAAGGCATTGAAATTGACCAGGGTTCGCTCCCCCTATCGTGCGATTCCCATCGTCGCTCACTAGGGAAGCGACTCCCGTCATCGCTCAAGAAGACCGACGAGCAGCAACATGACACGCTAAAAACTTTCTAAGGTAAGGGGCCCCAGGATCACTCCATTTCGGAGCGATTCTCGGCGTCGCAACAGCCTTCCAGCGATCACCATCTTCGTCTCGGTTCCCAACGATCGCCAACAGGCCTCGATGTTCCAAAAATCGTCTAAGGCATTGGGGTCCCGAAGGTCGCTCCCCTGGCGAGCGAAGCCCGGAATCGCCCCGCCTTCCCGGCGACCGTCGTCTTGCCCAGGATGCCTGCGATCACTGACATAATCAAAAGTGAGAGCTTGTCGCCAAAGTTTGCTCCGCCCAGGAGCGACTCCCGGGATCGTTCCCATTTTGATGCGACCCTCGGGTTCGCTCCATCCAGGAGCAACTCCCGTCGTCGCTCTAGCAGCCTGGCGAACCTTAGCATTCAAACTTGGCTTCCTCAAGTTTGCTCGAGCGCGAAGCTATTCTCAACGTCGCTCCTTGGTGACTGCGATTCTCAGCTCCAGCATAGGGTCGTGCGACTCTTGGCAGTTTTTCAAGCGGACTCAAAGGACAGAGTGGGTGGCCTGTCAAATTGCATTAATGGCATGTCAACTCAGTTCCCAACCCCAGGACATCTTGTCAGAGCCCTTAAACACTTCAAGAGGCAAGTTGTACCGGCCACATTAAAGAGGTATGTCCTTTCAACAACCAAATCCGTTCGGAGCCGTAATAAACTTAGGTGAATCATGTCGCAGGTACGCTTACGGCCAACATGAGTCAAATCTCAGTAGCTTTTGCAGTCTTGGGGTTCTGTGCTTCAATGTAATTTGGGGGGAAAATTCTGCTATAAATAGCAGTCCACTTTCATTGTAAAAAGGGGGGGAACATATTGCTAGAGAGCTACTGTAATCAAATATTTTGCATCAATACAAAGGATACTTGGCTCTAACTCTTGCCTCTTTCTTTTATGCTGCCTTCTCCAAGTATTTCTGCTTAAACATTCATTTATTTTTCTGATTGCTGTAATTCTGCACATTGGCAATTAAGTGAATCTGGAATTCTTGCTGAAGGATACATAGGGAAGAATCGTAGTGTTAGTTTCTGTTACATGCTTTGTTTTGATTGTTGTTGGTTTGGATATTAGTTAGTGATTGTGCTGCTTGTTCTTTCCCACCGTTACTGCAATGCTATTTACATTTCTTTCTGTAATTTTTCAATCTCTTTCCAGTTCTCTCATCTCAAACCCCCAAGTAGTGTAGCATAGGAGCCGGCCTTCTCCGGAGATTGACACGGAAGGCATCCCTTCCTTCCGGTCTTTCAATCTGTTGGGCGGGTCTAGGGCGCATAGATAGACCAAATCCTTCCTAGTGGCAGATTCGTAGCCAACATGAACCTTTGTCTCTGCCTTGGAAGTCCATATTTTCATCCACTTGAGCTTATTCCATATGTTACCATGGTATTTTAATGAATCACATAGTGGTATTATATTGCTTGGCAAGATTTGGACGTGGGTCTCTCCACTGGGAGCTCACATTTTTAACCACTTGAGCTAATGCCATTTGACGGTGAGTTGCATTTTTTAATCTAGAGTACCATATTTAATTTTTGTTATTGCATAATGCAAAGTTAAGAATTTTGGTCTTTTTTTTGGACAAATAGCTTGAAATTACTTTGATTTATTCAAGTTTATTAAGTTACATACGTGTCCATTTTGATTTATTCCTTTAAAAACTAGATAGATCTTTACAATTTCTTTAAAATCCTACAAGAATAGTTTAAAATATGTAGCTTTATTGTATGTTTGAATTACTTCTCTTTCTATTGAAAATAGTGAAGGAACTTTTATTCCTAAACTGCTGTAAAAACACCAGAGCATTTAGGCAAGTTTGGTGAAGACCTAGTATGCAAGTGACAAACATGTCTCCAAGCAAGCTAGGTATTGCACATAAAGATAATAATAGCGCAAAAGCACAAGCATAAAATATCAGCAATTTCAGTGCTTGTACAGGAAAAGATGAGTGAGACTATTGGACACAAAATACTATTATGCAATATATCACGGAAAATAATTACACTACGAGGTGGGATGTCATTTTCACTATGTGATAATCTATTACCATTATAGTTCTCTTATTAGATATTTATAACACCATATATGGTTTTCGTGATTTATCCACCCATAGTAGGAGAACTTGCCGAGATATCGCAAGTTATCGTTTTTCTTGCGAGATTTTCAGCGAGGCAAGATTTTTTAAAATTCCTTAGTGCTGTGAAATTGTTAAGAAATCAGCTATTTTCTTGCCTAAGACTCGTCGAGAACTCGCCAAAAACTTAGGAAAACTCGCTCGGGTAGCGTAAAACCCATAAAACGATTTTAAAAAGCCAAAATCCCTCATTTTTTCCTCCTTAGAACATAATTTTTCTAGAGGCAAACGAGACATCGTAGATTGCATTTGGAGATCGTTTTCATGGATTTGACACCACTTATGAAGATTTCATTCATTGACACAAGATTTCAAAGGTATTTTTATTTTATTTTATTTTTTTTTTGAATTTACATGGTGGAATTGGTAGCCGCCACGAATCCGGTCAGGCTGTCCAGTTTTTATGGCCGCCACAGTATTCTGCGCTGTCCGCCCCAGAAGCCGCCACATAGATCTTCGCCCAGTCCGCCCCTATAACCACCATGCCACAATCATTTTAAACCTTTTACGCTGCTGAAAGCACCAGGAAAGGGACAAGCGTTCAGTCCGGCGAGGCCCGAGATTTGAACCTTGGACCTCCGCCCCCTTATGGGGTTTGGATGAACCAATTGGTCTACACCTCGGACCTTCACAGGCCAAAGGTATTTTTTTTTAAAACCAAATTTTAAGGGATTATTTTCCTATGTTTTCTATCAGCTCTATTGTTCCTAACTTCCTAAAGCCTCTTAGGGTTTGTTTTTCTTTTCTTTTGGAAAATAGATGGCTTATTCAGGTGAGGGCCAAGGAACCTGCATCAACAACGAGCTAAATCCATCATCCCTAAATCCAAGTGTTCTATAAGTACTGTGGCAAGGACATGAGAGGAGGCATCCATCGCCTCAAATTTCATCTCATTGGGGCAAAAGGCCATGATGTGGACCACTGCAAAGTAGTAGATGAGATAATAAAATGAGGTCAAGGCTTGGATGTGCACCAAGCAGGCGAAGATAGAGGCAAAATAGAAAAAGGTAGTTGTTGGACATGGAGTAGGGCCTTGGGCCTCTTTTTATCATGGTGAGGCCGAATTGGAGGATATTATCTTTGTTGCCGAAGAGTCCATTCTTAGCCCTTGCATTTGACGAGCTTCTGGGTAGAGTTCGGGGATAGGTGCTACCTCAAACACAAGGTAGATAACTGTTTAGACTGTCGCACGGGGGAAGGAGTAGCTGAAGTAAGTGTGAACAATAGCGACGAATTTTTGATATTACTGCAACATTCCCTTTAATTGTGTGAACAACCCTTATTGGGAAGCTATGGTGAGTGTAGACAACAGTTCGAAGCAAAAATAATTACCGAACTGTTTGACAGAATGTCTATTAAAGAACTACAATTTTGACTATGTACAACAATTTTGATAATGTATGAGTCATTTGATGAAATGTTTTGCAATGTAAAATCAGCCGAACTAATGAATATGGACGGATTAGTTTAACTGCACAAAAGGACAAGTGTAGCCGTCATTTGTTAGACGTTTGGATTAGTTAAGACATCTAGAATTAGTTAGACATCTAGACTGGCTGAGTTAGACGTCTAAGACAGGTTGTTATGCTTTAAACAACAGTGTTAAGTGTTAACAATAGGGAAGTTGGGACGGTTGAGCCAAGTTGGTTTCAGTAACCACCTGGACTTGCCTATAAATACCCCCTATTTCATTTTGTAAGATATCCATACTTGTCCATAAATGTAGATCTGTTGTGCAACAAGAGTTGTTCTGGAATGCATGTGTCATGTGTGAATACTTCGTGAGCATCTTATTGTGTTGCAGGTATTGATCAATGCTTGGTACGAGATAGAGCATTGCCAGTTTGTGTTGTGTTGTGTTTGTGCAGTTGTAGGAACCAGCGAGTAGGAGAAGTTGTAGACTGAAGGATGAATGCACGAACTGTAGATGTCTAGGCCTAATCGTCTAAACCTGTTTGTTAGATGACTAGGCCTATCCGTCTAGACCTATTGAGATGTCTACTCGTCTGCACTGTTTGCCTTAGATGTCTACTGTTTAGATGTCTACCTGGTTGCCATAGACGTCTACTGTCTAGACGTCTACTTGTTTGTCCTAGACATCTACCCTGTTGTTCTAGACGTCTATTGTCTAGATGTCTACTTGTTTGTCTTAGATGTCTACCCTGTTGTTCTAGACGTCTAACCTATTGTCCTAGACGTCTACTGTCTAGACATCTACCTCGTTGTCCTAGATGTCTACTGTCTAGACGTCTACCCTGTTGTCCTAGACATCTACTGTCTAGACGTCTAACCTGTTGACCTAGACGTCTACTGTCTAGACGTCTAACCTGTTGATCTAGACAGTAGCCTTAGGCATCTACTGTTCTAGACGTCTACATACCTGCGACGTCTAATCTACCTGTCTAGCCTAGACGTCTACCGAAGTTTACCCGTTCAAGGCTGAGCATTATGTCAAAGACAGTTAATCCTTGACTTCTCATCATTCCCTCGTCCCGGGAAAGTACTCACCCCTGTCTACATTTGGCATCGTTGCCTAAATCAAACTTTGGGTCAAGAGGCATATGTGATAAGGCAAAGAGGTGAATGACACAGGGTACAAGAGGAAGGAGCGTGATACCACTGAGATGAAGTGCACGACTAGCGAATCAAAGGACACACAATCAAGACGAAATTTCACAACCCAAAGTGGAAAGAGTGTGGAACCCCGTGGAAGATGAGAGTCCGAGAATAGAGACATTGTTGGTGACAGCAGAAGGCGAAGAGCAAATAGCGGAGGAAGTGCCTGTTATTGGAGACGAGGAGTGGATGGTAACACCGGAACCAGCGGAGAGGATTTGGCTGGTGGATACAGAAGGAGACTTTGTACCGCAGCAACCACGCGTAGGTTCATGGGGAGGAAGACCAGAACCACATCTCATTTACTCGCGAAGGAGGTCGCGAAGTAGAGGTTTAGGAAGAAGGCTATTTGATCCAAATTTCGCACCATCAACAGTAGATAGGGAGTCAGATAGAACTCCACCTCGATCACCACCAAGAAGACCGCCTAGTGGGACAGTCCCAATGGCGAACATTGCTAACCGAGCGGGCAAATAGAAATGCCCACCATTCATCGAGGAAGGAAAGGATGACCCGACATGCCATATATGCATAACCATTTGGGGATCAAATGGTGTAACGCAAGATACAGAGTGGTTGCAATTGTTTCCGGCCACCTTGCGAGGAATGGCTATGGATTGGTATCTGAAACAATAGAATACACAACCATTCACACAGTGGACCTCCCTAAAAGAAGCATTTATAGAAGAATTCCGACCATTGAGGGATGATACGGAGATTATTACTGAAATCTTCGCAACAAAGCAAAAACCAGATGAGGATGTTAAAAGTTATAACAGAAGATTGAAGCAGTTGATAGACAAAATGGAGATGCCACCTGTTGATGGGATGGTAAAATGCTGGTTTTTGGACGGATTACTGCATAAGTACCGAAAGAAAATGAAGGTAGTACCAGCTTCCACATATGCAAAAGCCGATGAGAAAGCAAAGAACTTCGAAATCGAAGCCAAGCAAACAAGTGCAAGGATCGGAGGACAGCCAAGGCGTGAGGACTCCGATAGTGATGGAGAGGATAAAGTTCAAAGTGCAATACACTCCTTTCGGAAGGAATTCGATAAAATCATAAGAGAAGTCAAAGGAGAAGGATGGAAAGATAGAAAGGATATTTGGTGTTCCGACTGTAAAATGGAAGGACATACAAATATCAATTGCCCAAAGAACGCATATTGCAACATATGTGATAACGTAGGACACCTAGTAGCGGATTGCCCATTTAACTAGAAGGCAACAAGACACCAGACCTTGACATTCCAGCAAGGAGAACAACCAGATACTTCAAGGAATGGACAAGGTGCAACAAGTGACGGATACAGGAACAACCTTTGAGGTGGAAGACAAGGAGGGCAAAGTTGATTACAATATGACTCTGAAGGAAGACCAATAATCCAGTGTCGGAATTGCCAAGAGTGGGGTCACTTTGCGAAGAATTGCCCCAAGCCTCAGAATACAAGCAATACTGGTGGTAGCAATGCTACCCAAATGTGTAGGTGGTGTGGACCAAGAAACCACAAAGAGGCCAATTGCCCAAATAAGGTGAGTTCGAGTGGCACGCAGAACGTCAATTTGATTGACATTGAAGAAGTGAGTACAATAGTAGAAAGGGAAGATGAAGTCCTAGCAGTAACAAGAGCACAAGCTAGGAAGATAGAAGAATATCCAAATCCTGCCAAAGAGAAAGAGCGATGGCAGGAAGCGCAAGAATTGATAAGAATGGAACTAGATAAGGAAAAACAGGAAAGACTAGTTCTGGAGAAAGCTCTAAAGAAGGTGGAGATCACAAATGATAAGCAAGCATCAATAGAAGGCTTGGTGACACAGGTACTGAATATGACGATGGAAGTAAAAGTAGCAAGTCTATTCAATATAGTACCAAAAATATATGCTACGATTGGGGAAGTAATGAAAACAAAGAGGAAAGCAGAAACCCGACAGGTAGCTAACATCAAGCAAGGTCAATTCATTGATCCAACGATACTTATGATCGAGGCAGGGAAGAAGCCAACTCTGGTTCACATGGAGATATTGGACCATAAGTTGAATCAGGTAATCGTTGATGGCGGATCAAGCGTGAATGTGATGCCAGAAAGAACATGGCGAAGTATTGGCCAACCCACACTAAGATCTCCAAACTTCAAACTATATGGAGCTAATTAGTACAACATTGAGACGATAGGCATACTAATGAGCCAGAAAGTACGTATAGCGGAACAATAATTTTTATTGGATTTCGTTATAATTGCTATAAAGAAACCAACATATGATGCATTGTTGGGACGTGGGTGGTTACGAATGGTGAAAGTAAACCACAATTGGGAGAAGGAGCATCTGACCTTCAAGAAAGGCCAGCACAAGTACTTGATTAATCTAAAGAACCAGGCAGTAAGCCAGGAAATTGCAACTTCGGATGACTCAGGAAATTCTTCCTCGGATGCAGAATTAGGATATGAACTAGATGAGGAAGGGGTGTTGCATTTGGAGGAATGCACGAAGGATGAGCATAACGAAGATAAAGGCTTACTTCATTGGTAGTTAGAAGATTATGAAATTTTTTCTCCCTAGTGTTTTTGCATTAATGCAGGAGACGAAATCCAAGAGGATGAGAAGAAGGAACCGGAGAAGAACGAAAGCAGTAAGAAGCAGACAACAACAGAGAAGGATAAGGAACGAGAAAAATGGACATTTCCCAAAAACTTTGTAGAATATACAATGGGGGACGCAGTCATTGAAGACAAACCAGCCCACCCTATTGATGTTCTAAAGGCAGTAAACGAACCTGAGTCCATCAAATATGAGGGACCTAGAATGATTCAGGTGAACTTGGGAGAAGATGGCAAGGAAAAGATGATCAAGTGTGGAGATGATTGGGATCCAGTGTTAAAAGCGGCGACATTTAAAATCTTTCTTGAATATAAGGATGTCTTTGCCTGGACATACAAGGACCTGAAGGGAGTTCCACCAGAACTCTGTGTACACAAGATTCCTCTGATTGAAGGCGCACAACCAGTGAGGAGGTGGCCATACAGGATGAATCCCAAATATGCAGCTTTGGTGAATGCTGAAATTGAGAAGATGCTAGATGCAGGCATCATCTTTAAAGTTATGACAAGTGAATGGGTGTCACCGATTGTGATTACCTTGAAGAGGGAGGTGAACAAGATCCGGATTTGTGTGGATTTTCGAAGCCTCAATGCCGTAACTATAAAGGATCCCTTCCCGATCCCATTCATAGACTCCATTCTGGAAGAAGTAGCGGGCCATGAGATCTATTCGTTTTTGGACGGATTCTTAGGATACAACCAAATCAGTATTGCAGAGGAAGATAAGTTGAAGACCACCTTTGTAGTGGAAAACGGGATATATGCTTACAACCGCATGCCGTTTGGATTGTGCAATGCACCAACTACATTCCAACGAATCATCTTATACATCTTCGACAAGATGTCCACAGGCAATTTCAAAGCCTTCCTAGATGATTGGTTGTTGTATGGCAGGACACAGGAACATTTGAAGGCATTGGATGAATGCATGCGCTTGTGTAGGAAAGCTCGGATATCCCTAAATCCCGGCAAATGTGTCTTGATGGTGCCATACGGGAAGCTGCTAGGGCATATCGTATGCCAAGAGGGTTTGAAGCCCGATCCAGACAAGATATGAGTCATACTACTAATGGAAGAACCACATGACGTGAGTTCAGTGAAAACCTTCTTAGGAACAATGGGATACTATAGAAGGTTTATCCAGAATTATGCACAAACTTCTCATCCGCTAGACGCTCTTACGCGCAAGGGTGTTCCTTTCCAGTGGGCAGAGGAGCACCAGGAAGCTTTTGAGGGCTTAAAAGTGCACTTGGTGAAGGCACCTATCCTAGTTTTCTAGACTGGGAGAAGGAATTCCATGTGCACGTAGATGCCTAAAACTTCGCCATTGGTTGTGCATTGGCTCAAGAAGGCCAATTTGGGTTGGATCAACCCATATACTTCGCAAGTCGGTTATTGTCTCGAGCCGAGAAGAACTACAGTATGATAGAGCGCGAAGCACTAGGGATGGTGTACGCAGTACAGAAGTACCGACACTATTTATTGGCTAACCCTTTTGCTTTCTATGTAGATCATTAGGCATTGTTAGGCATTGTTGTACCTGATTAACAAGCCAACGATCTATGGATGAGTGAGTAGATGGCTCATCACTCTGCAGGAATTTGTGTTTCGGGTGGTAGTAAGACCAGGGAAGAAGCACGTAATAGCGGACCAACTGTCAAGGGTTCATTCAGGACAACCTGCAGAAGGAGGAATACCAGATGAATTCCTCGACGCACAGTTATTCATGATAACTGCGATACCCATGTGGTATAAACATAGAGGGGAATATTTATCGATAGGAGAGCTGCCAAAGGAGATTACGATGGCTGAGCAACGGAAAGTGATTATGAAAGGGGCACCCTTTACCTTGATTGCAGGTTTGCTATACAAGATGAGGGAGGACCACATTTTGTGATGATGCGTGATGGAAGATGAAGTGCAACAGACCCTGAAGGAGGCACATGAGGGATTGGTAGGAGGCCATATGGGACCAAACGCAACAACTAGAAAGGTGTTGTTGGCGGGTCTATGGTGGCCTACCCTTTATCATGATGCCAAGAACTATGTTAAGGCATGTTATACCTGTCAAAGGACAGGGAAGCCGTTGAAACGAGACTTCATGCCATTACATCTATCGCAACCTCAAGAACTCTTTGAGAGATGGGGTTTGGATTTTGTGGGTCCATTGTGAACCAGCCAGAAGAAGTGCAGGTATATCGTAGTCGTGATGGAGTACCTAACGAAATGGGTCAAAGCAAGGGCCTTACCAGATAATTCTGCAAGGAGCACAACTCGTTTTTGTATGAGCAGGTTATCACATGGTTCGACATACCTTTGCAGTTAACAAGTGATAGGGGAGGCCATTTCGTTAACGAAATCATCCAGAATCTGACGAAGGAATTCAAGATCTTCCATTCTTTGTCAAGTCTGTATTATCCTAGGGCAAATGGGCAAGCGGATCAAGCGGATCAAATGTTGTAGGAGTTAGACGTTTGAGGGAAAAGAGATGTTTGGAAGGGGAGACGTCTGTAGAAAATGAGTTGCCAAAAATCAAAACACGGTCCACCTCAATCCGAAGCGGTACCCGAGTCAATTATTGCTAAAAAACTCCGTCACCAGCAGGAGCACGGAGAAATGATGCACGGACAAGTACCAAGCCCAGACCAGGGGCAGACTCGAGGTAGACATGAGACTGTGCAAGCAGAAGTACCTGCTCGGAGAACCAAATAAGCTCAAAAAATCGACAAGGTCCCAATCAATGAAAACACTTAAATTTGCCCAAGGGGAGATTTTTGCCGACAATGGTGGGCAGAGAGACTAGCATAGGATCCGGTGAAGCTAAAGATCAAGGCCGCAGGAATCAATTTTATTTTGCAAGTCCAAAGTTTTGAGAAATATTTTTTCAAGGAGTTTTCGACGCAAATGTTGCAAACATATGATTCGTTGCATCATACTAGCACAGTTCGTGTTGGTGACCGAAACCTCCTAGTTGAGCTCTCTCCTGAAGCATTTCAGCGTACATTTGGATTTTTGAAGAAGGTCCAACTAGTGGTGAATGAGCGGGTCGATCCAAAGCAAACCCCGCAGTTGATTCAAAGTATCACTACTCTGACTGATGAAGAAATTGATGCCATGCTAGCAACCCACAACAACCGGGGAGTGAAGCAACCGCAACTAAGGACTAAGGGTTTACAATGCATAATGAATGTCTTGATGGCCAGGTTGTCCGGAGAACAGCGGAGCTCAGACCTCCCCATTTGGCTGATTCCATACTTGCAGGGGATTGAGCAAGGAGTGGCGTATGATTGGGCAACTCATTTGGCACTTCGCATTCAAACTTTTTTGATGCGAACCACCAAGAATTTTTTGATGGTTTTTCATGCCATTGGACTACTCTTGGATGTAGCCTATCGTGCAGGAGTGCAGATTCCAGATTTTGACCCACCTCAACAATTACCGGACTTGGCCTCGACAATCTTGCGGTGGAAGGATGCCAAGCCGCAAGTAAAGAAACAGACACCGATCAAGAAGCCACGGGTGAAGTAGATCTCCCATAAGCTGTCACGCCAAGAAGGGCGGGTAACAGATTCAGAAGGGGAGGATACGACACCGCCACTGGTTGAGAAGAAAGGGCCAACAAAACAAGTTGCTGCACCCCCACCAGAAGTGCCTAAGCCAACCAGGAAGAGACGGCGATTTGAGTCACCACCTCCATCACTATCCCCAGATTTGGTGCATGGTATTGCAGCGGAGAAGATTGCTCGCAGTCAAGAAATAGCTCGAAACCTTGAGCAACAATTGAGCTTGCATGCGGCGGAAGTCGATTTTGAAATCCCCTCAATTTTGTAGCATGTTCCAGCTGGAACCAGTATTGTCGGACGAATTGGCCTACAGAGTATTTGGCTGAAGCCCAATTTTGGGTGCGTGCAACTTTACCAGAAGCACTACCCTAATCCTTGTTTGCGACAACTTCCTTCGCTGCCTCCCTACAGACTTTTTCCTTTGAGGATATTCTCGTAGTAGATGCAACTAGAACAGCAGGAATAGCGGCAACTACGGATACTCCAGCAGCAGCCGCAATAGTGATGGTAGAGGAGTAGCTACCACCCCCGAGTGTTGGGAATCCGACACCTGGGACAACACAACATCCCATTACAGTAGACGAAGAGGTCTCGTTGGGACATGAGACCGATATAGAGAAGGGAGAGAAGCCTCCACAAACGGACGTATCTCAACAGTTTGTTGGGACAGAAATTGGTAGTAGAATGGGCCAAGTATTTTGATTATGCCAAGCAGGTTCGGGATGAACGTGGAGCTCTTTAATTGAGAGTGCAGGAATTGGAAGAAGCACTACAGGCTGCAAAACCCAAGGATGCTGAGACACCCCAAAGCCAACGGAGAAAGTTGTTGAGGACATCGACTTCTTCGAAGGGGAGGATAGATGTAGACAACAGTTCGAAGTAGAAATAATTACTGAACTGTTTGACATAATGTCTACTAAAGAACTACAATTTTGACTATGTACAACAATTTTGATAATGTATGAGTCATTTGATGAAATGTTTTGCAATGTAAAATCAGCCAATCTAATGAATACGGACTGATTAGTTTAACTGCACAAAAGGACAAACGTAGCCGTCATTTGTTAGATGTCTGGATTAGTTAAGACGTCTAGAATTAGTTAGACGTCTAGACTGGCTGAGTTAGACGTCTAAGACAGGTTGTTACGCTTTAAACAACAGTGTTAAGTGTTAACAATAGGGAAGTTGGGACGGTTGAGCCAGGTTGGTTGCAGTAACCACCTGGACTTGCCTATAAATACCCCCCTATTTCATTTTGTAAGATATCCATACTTGTCCATAAATGCAGATCTGTTGTGCAACAAGAGTTGTTCTGGAATGCATGTGTAATGTGTGAATACTTCGTGAGCATCTTATTGTGTTGCAAGTATTGATCAATGCTTGGTACGAGATAGAGCATCGCTAGTTTGTGTTGTGTTGTGTTTGTGTAGTTGTAGGAACCAACGAGCAGGAGAAGTTGCAGATTGAAGGATGAATGCATGAACTGTAGACGTCTAGGCCTATCCGTCTAAACCTATCTTTTAGACGTCTAGGCCTATCCGTCTAGACCTATTGAGACGTCTACCCGTCTGCACTGTTTGCCTTAGACGTCTACTATCTAGACGTCTACCTGGTTGCCTTAGACGTCTACTGTCTAGATGTCTACTTGTTTGTCCTAGACATCTACCGTCTAGACGTCTACCTTGTTGTCCTAGATGTCTACTGTCTAGACATCTACCCTGTTGTCCTAGACGTCTACTGTCTAGACGTCTAACTTGTTGACCTGGACGTCTATCTGTTCGCCTTAGGCGTCTACTGTTCTAGACGTTTACATACCTGTGACGTCTAATCTACCCGTCTAGCCTAAACGTCTACCGAAGTTTAGCCGTTCAAGGCTGAGCATTAACAGTTACTACTTCCTGACTCCTATCATTCCCTTATCTCGAGAAAGTACTCACCCTTGTGTATAGTGAGGGCAAAAGACGAGGTTGGCAAAGGGATGAAGTCACCTATAATGAAAGATTTTAGAGGGCCATTATTGGAAGAGTGTCACGAACACACGTGCTCTTGAAGTAAGAGCCAAAAAAAAATGGAGTCACAAGGGTTGCAACATTATTTTTGACAAATGGATGAATGCGATGAGCCACATGCTCCTCAATTTAATAGTGGCTTTAGGTGGATCCATGGTCTTCCTAAAGTCAATTCATGCCCCATGAGGAGGTGAAGAGCGTGCAACTATTGTTTAAATTGTTGGAGGAGGTAGTGTTGAAAGTAGGAATGGAGAACGTTGTCCAAGTAATGATAGACAATAGTAAATACAATGGCCTATGTATCTGTAGGTGGACTTCTCAAGGAGAAGTACCCCTCTATTTTTTGGATCCCATGTTTCATGCATTGCATTAATATCATCCTTAAGGACATTGGCAAATAGTCATGGGTGAAGTCCGTGGTTGAAGAAATGAAGGACATTACAGGATTCATATACAACCACACATGGTTGTAAGCTTGATGAGGAAGCACAATGAGCGGAGGGATATTCTTCACCCAATGTCACCTAAGTTGGCTTGAAATTCATTGCCTTGCCGAGCTTTCTAGCTGCATTGTCTGCTTTGAAGAGGATGCTTGTTAAGGAATGGTATGTCTCACCATATCATTCAAAGGAGAAAGGGGAGGGAATCTAGAGGCAAGTCTTTCACAACCCATTTTGGGTGAGTGTGCAAGAAATACTCAAGGTAATTATTTGGCAATCTAAGTTTTTTATTTTGGTATTTTTTTTTGAATTTAAGTAAAAAATTACAAATTCAGATTTGTAATTTTTAATTAAATATATTTAGTAATTTACAATGATTAATTTTTACTGTTAAATACCGGTGACGAAACCGATAGTCAAGGTTATTCGCCTTGTAGATGGCGAGAAATTGGCAATGGGGCATTTGGATGAAGCCATGGATAGGGAAAAAGAGGCCATCCAATACTACTATGGAGGTAGCTAGTGCAAATACAAACCCATTTGGCGAATCATTGATGAGAGATGGAAGAGGCAACTCTGTTGACCTCTTCATCTGATAGGGTATTTCTTGAACCCCAAATTCTTTTTTACAGGCAATTTTAATAATGATGATGAAGAGGTCCATGGGGGTTTCAATGTTCGCATTCATAGAATGATAGATGACCCCACCAAACATTGCTTGATCTTTGTCAAGTTGCAAGCCTACAAGGAGGCTCAAGGAAGCCTGTTTTCATCCCCCTTTTGTACTGAATCAAGGTTGACCTTGCGACTCGATAAAAAAATTGAACTTTTAAACTTTTTACTTGTAATTTAAGAAATTACAAATATAAGTTTATATTGAATTGCAAAAAGATCTAACTTCTTATGCACCCACAATTCCATTTCAACAAGTGGAAGAAGGGAAATCTTACCCCCTTCAACCTTTGGATTCAGGCCAACTCCCAACAATCCTTTCTAAATCTAATCTAATTTAAGTATAGTATTAAAATTAAATGCATAAAAGTAAAATTTGGAAGGTTAGGGTGCGAGAGATTAAAATAAAATATGATTGTAGCCATAGCAAGGAGAGTGTGTGATCAATTAACATACGAGAAAATCAAATAACAATAATGCATTTTGTGCGTGTGAAATGGAATTAACAAGGAATGACAAGAGGACAAAAGGTTAGTGCCACAATCATCATGCATTTCACAATCTAAAGGAGTAGCGCCACAATTGGAGAGCAAAACATATTGCACAATCTCTTATTATTCCAAGAATGAGAACAATTACAATGTGGGATTCACAAAGTGTAGCTCTGATTCTCTCAAGGCCAAAAGATGTTTACAATGGAGCCCATGACTCCTATTTATAGAAGGAATTCACCCTTAAGTTACCTTGGGTGAGAAATTTCTACTTCTAAAGGGTAAAGGGTAAAGTAGCTTTTAACGTCTGCAAGGCTATAGGCCATATGAGATGACAGACGATGTTCTTTACCCAATATATGGTTATCCAACCATAATCCGATTATTGAAGCATGGTGCACAACGCTAAACCTCGTAGGATTCAAACCTTGGACCTCTATTTAGAGTTCCAAATTCTAGTAGAAGTAAAGATTTGGGGGCACCTTTAGCAAAATGATGCACCAGATGTTACATTCCTCCAAATGCCTCCCTAACTATTATATATGTTTTAGCAACACAAAAGGACAAGAACATCGCGTTCCTAATAATCTTCCTCGGATTCCATGCATCCTTGTCCCACTTGGCCTAGGGATGGGGGAACGAATCACTTTGGGATGGGGGAGCGAATCACTTTGGGATGGGGGAGTGAATTGCTCCTTTTGGGAGCAAATTGCTTCTTTGAGAGCAAATCACAGCTTTGGAACTTACCCAAATGTTTATCAATTTTGCAAACTATGTTGTTTTGGAATTATATTCCTAGGCTTGCCAAATTCATTTTTATTTGTCTTTCAAGGAATTAGAAGGTAGTAGCCAAGCTTCTACAATTTATAATTTGAAAAAATTCTTTTTTGTAGATTTGTGGTGGGAGGATTATGGTGCTAGAACACTAAATCTTGAGAGGATTGCAAGATTCATTTTGAGTGAACCTTGTAGTGCTTCTAGGTGTGAGCAAAAATGGTCTCTATTTGAGGCCGTACACACCAAGAAGTGTAATAGGTTGACCCAAGAGCCGATTGAGTTCACAACAAGTTACACATTATGGCAGAGTAGTTCACTAGCCCTTCCCCCAATCTTAAGCTTGCTTTACAATCATGACTTCGTAAGGGATCCACTTATGACTTTGTTCTTGAACAACAACGTTTTCAATTACATTTCCAAATCATGCCTAGAAGGATGCACATTTTTGACTATATTATTAAATATGGAGTCCTTTATGGATTTGAGATTTGGGGACTGAGCTTGGGACCTATATAGTGGACACATATAGAGATCATTCAAATTCTTATCTTAGTGTATGATTCATTGGAAGAGAATTGTTTAGCAATATATTGTCCAAGTTTAGTTTGCTACTCATCCCCTTTGTCTCAAAAGCATCTTTCATATCATCTTTCATCTTCATGGGTTGAGGTCCATGGGAGACCACACGTTAGGGAAAGAGAGATATTTGTATTTAGCTTGTTGATCTATAGAGTCTGTTGCTTCCACAAACCCCAGTGGGTGACGGTGTGGCTTGTATTCAAAGGCTACCTCATGTTGTAGTCTATTAGTATTTGCATAGATTAAAATCCTTGCTATAAATACTCTTGGAATGCCCCTCTACTTCCTTTGGCTAGCTAGGAGGTGATCAATAAGGCATACAGGAAATCAACAATATATTTGGGTCACTTGAGTTTCTTTGCCCTAGCCCCTTGCCACTAAGATGGCGTTTTTATACTGAGCATTTGTTGTGGCTTGTGGATGAAATTAACTATGTTTAGTGGCATTGTACACATGGCCCCAGATTCCTCTTTGCTGGCTTAGAGTTCACTCCCGTTGGTTGTGGGTTGAGACTGAACACGGTCACCATATCTCCAAAGATGACATGATCTGCGTGTGTTCTTTTCAAGAGGCATAGACAAAACATAAAATCTTTAGATGCTTATCTACTATATTGTTGATTGTACTTGTGAGTCATGAGGGCTACTTTCCACATTTATCTTCAATTGTGACTTGAGATGATCTAATTGTACCTTCGAGAAGCAACTACCATTCGGCATAAAACACTTATAGGAAAATTTGAGGACCTCTTGGTTCAAAACGTCCCCCTCTCCCTTGTTTGATGTGGGAGGCATCAAGCATTCATTGGATGGTACGAGTACCCAAGTTGGAAATGGCCATTCTAGGAGGTTGTGTCTATGCTTATGCACTACTTGTAGGGGTACTATGCACTTCTTGGATGCCGGTAAGCCCCATAGCCGCTTCGTTCAACACAAGGAAAATTCTAATTTTTGAGCTTGTTTTGGAAGCTAATGAAACTACAATAAGAATCAAATATAGAACTTTCTTTGTGGTGACTCAAGAGACTAGCCGTGCCAAACATGGGACAGGTAGGGTGATTTATAAAGGGTTGGGGTAGATCCCTTTTTAATCTGCTGAAAATTGGTGCCAGTTTAAAGAGCTAAAGGAATTAAAGGCATGATAATGGGCCTCTATTGCTTTTTGATGTCGTGTGTTGCCTATTCCTTTCTGCTTATGTATCGGGCAATATAGATAGACATGTACTACCAGTTTCTCATCCTCAAAGGATTCATTGCCCATGGGTTGTAGAAGATTTTTTGGGAGTTGGTCGATACACCCTTCCAAGATTAGTCACTTGGATTGTCCTAGTCCCGGGCAAACCCCTATGGATATCTCTAGATGTTGCTCAGCTCTGCCAGCATGGCCAATGGTGGGAGTAATTCAACTACAGATTAGTGTTAGCCTCTACTTCAGGTGATGCTCTTGGGCTTATTGGCAGTGAATCCTTTTTACAGTAGTTTGTACTATTCATGCTCCTATCACTTGATGATCTTTTCTTATCCCTGACATGTGCACATTTTGCTGGCCTTGGGTTAACCTGTGCAACTGGAATCTGTCTCCTATGTTTGTGTACTACGTTCATGTTTAGCTTTTAGTTACTTCTATTTGTGTTGTGTCCTTTTTGAGCCCCTGGAAAGCATTATATATGTGAATCTTGGAGTCCTATTGACTTTCTTAGATCATTCATGGACACTATTAGAATTTTTTTTCTTAGTCTTTCTTTTAGTTGAACATGGTTAGCCAATCTAAATTTAACTAAGATGGCCAGAATTTTCTGTTTCTGAATTTTCCTCCAAGTGTCATATCAGGATATTGATGCTAGGTCCTCCACTGATGACAAACATATATGTTAATATTACACATGTTCATATGTTAATGTAGTTGCTCAAACCTCATGCACATAAAGCAAATTATTGCAAAGATGATGAAAGAACACTTTTTAACTGGCCATTTCTCACAGTTTGTTGGCTTATGAGGAATTGCCTGCAAATTTAACCCCAAACACTCATTTGAAAAAACAATACTATGAAATTTGTGGGAGTTTTAAAAAAAAAAAAAAAAAAAAGAGTTACACACTTAAAGCTGAAACGGCCTCATTTCATTGGGTTTTTTCCCTGCGAAATTGAGCTGTAAGACCAAGGAGAAACCTTGCAGTAGCACTCTTGAAATTTAGAGGTTAAAGTACATTTTTGTTCACAGTTGGGTCCTTGGACGTTGGAATATTACAGATTAAGGATTATTGACACTGGCCTGCATCATCCAGTGTATGGACTTTGAACTACTTTGTATTACTCAAATGTTGGCAATCTATTATTATGGTTGAAACACCATCCAATCATCAATGTCACAAAACATAACAAATCAAGACAATCTATTAGCCAGCCAAAAGGATACCTGTAAACTAAAAGGAATTTTGAATCCAAGAATTGAGCAGCTATACAAACTGCTTATTCATTTAGAGGGGAACCAAGGAGGACAACAAGAAAAAGAGCTTGGATATGCCTTATTGCTAGATAGATGATTTAAATATTTCTTATTACAAAACTTGAAAGTTTCTGTTTCATGATCTGAACCCATTTCTTCTCTTCCTCTTTCCTATTTTTGGTAACAGAGAATGTAACAATCCTGTATTTACATACATAAACATGCTTTGCCACCTTGGCTGCTATTTGGTTACATGTGCACAATTAACTAAACCTATAGTTACAATAATTTTTGATCTTCATATATGTTTTGTATAACACAAATGCGTCCTATACCTTGCATATCCAAGCTTTGGGGGTCTGCACTAAGTGGTTTACACTCATACCCTATGCACTTCTGCACTTAGTTGCCATCTGTTTATACTTTTGTTTCTATAAATTGTTCATTCATTTGCTCATATGGACTCGTTGTTACATGCAAATATGCTTGCTTACATGTTTTCTTTGTAACATTATGATTAAAATCTTCATTTATATATTCCATCATCAATGTAATAATCACCATCATTAATGTAATAATCAGATCAATAAATGAATGATTATTTGGTGACGATCATATGTTACGAGCATTTACAAATTTATGTACATTCATGCATGCAATTTCACAGACATTGATTTATGTACACGCATGTGAAACTCCTGTTTCTTAATGCTTTGAAATTATGCAATAGATTCTATTTCAATAATCTCATCAATTCTTGTTTTTTCTGGAGTTTATTTAGGTAGTTCTGTTCAATTCAAAGTCTATATGAACAAACGTCATACTTTGAGTGCCTTTCTGCAAAATTGCAAGTAGTAACACTGATTTGTTTATCTACCTAAAGCATTTTGTATATGTTGCCTTTGAATTCATTCTTATCGTTGGCTTAAACCACATAACATGGAAGCCACTGCTAGAAATGATGTGTTTAGACAATCTTTTATGTTTTATTTTTTAATTCTCTGGTGACAATTGGGAACAGTAGCTATCTTAAATGAAGAATGTGAAAAGGAGATTTTGAATGAAGTTCATCTTTAAGTCTTTTCCGCTGAAATCATTTTACTTGAATTGGCCTGATTATCTCATGGACAATGTGGGATGCTTCTTTGAGCTTTTCTTTGAGTTTAGAAGAATCTGTTAATGGACTTATGTTTAGTAATTCAGATGGTAAATTGTTGAGCAGTATATAATAATATGGCAGTTCAGAGGAGTGTTGTGTGTCTGTTATTTTTATTTTTTTTAAAGCGAAAAACCCCTTGCGGGGCCGCCTTGGTCTGAGAGACCACAAACAGGGGGTTCTACACCGTCAAAGTCACCCGAGAGTCGCACCCGACCCTGCCCGCACCAACATTATCAATTGGATTTTGGATACCCAATTCAGCTTTTTGGTAGGGTGGAGATTTGAACCTGGGACCTCTCTTGGAGGTTTCCCTCTCCTCTCCAACTCACCTACAACACCTGGGTTGTGTCTGTTATAACTCTATACCAACAGTACCACTTTTCTGTGTATCTGCAGGTGTCCTTGGAGCTTGGTGGTAATGCACCTTGTATAATCTTTGATGATGCAGACCTTGAAGTTGCTGTGAAAGGCACTGTAAGTAACTCAATATAAAAAATGCACAGTGATCATTCTATTGTTAGATTCTAATGATAATGTATCATGTGAATTAATGATGTCAACAGTCATCAAATATACAAGATAGGTTATTGATTTATATATAACAAAGGGACATGTCATCACAAAATATAGATTTTTAGAATGAGATGATAAATAACTTGGCAAATAGTTCCCCACATGCTGCACTAAATAAATGGGAAACTGTAAGGACTTATGTTTTTCCTATGCTTAGGTAATCTTTGGCTCAAAGGGGCATGCTTTAAATGTACCTTGATTTTTGTAGGCAAAAAATAGGAAGTGGTATTTTTTTTTTTAAATTGTTTATATGTGATTGAGATGGGCCCCACCCTTATTACGCCATGACCACATTACTGCAGTATTTCAACAAAACACGTTATCATGGTATTACAAAAAACAGTATTATCATGGTACTCATGAAAATTGAACCTTGTTGGGCTGTTTATGAAACACACATTCTCACCAATCGAACTTCAACCCCATGGGCAATATGGCAAGTGATAATATTATTATTATTATTTTATTAAATAAATGAATTTTAAAATGGATGAGACATGAGTCTAGTGAGTTTTGGGATTGTCAAAGATCTCACCAAAACAGCTTCTGTTGGTTCATCATTCTTACAAGGGGATTGGACTTCATTGAATGCTTTTAAAGCAAAATGCCTGAAGGAGATCGATATGCTTAGCCACATTTTATAATCAAGTTATTGATATTTGCCAGGTGGCTCAGCTTTCATCAATAGATACACAAAGTGCTCTTGTGTAAAATATATGAATGAGACCAACTAGATTTCCCAACCGTTTCCAAGCAAGTGAAACACATACCATCTTTTCCTACATTGTCTATTTGGCAACAAGTATCGTATTGTCTATAAGTACCCTAGTTTCAAACATAGTTTAAAAAATCAGGTTGAAAACTCCAAAATTCTGATTTGGACTTGGCAAAAACTCATTAAGAAATCTGGAAAAACTCGGTGACAAATTGACTGTATATATATTTTTATAAGACATCTAAAAAGCATAAAAAGCAAATTTAGAAAGCTTAAAAGTCAATATTCTAATAGATTTTGATAAAACAGAGTACAATTGATGTCATATGATCTTACAAGGAACAAAATCATAACACCCTCAAAGTGTTTTAGGCCTTTTGCTTTCCCTTTGTTGTTGCCCTCAAACTGAAAGCTAGAGCATCCCCAAGTATGTCATCTTCTATTGCTTTAGGAGATTTCCTTTCCAATTCCATGATGTCCTTCTCAATGGACATGGACTCCATGTCATGGACTACAGTACATCCCGTGTGCATCCTATCTGCTTGACAAAGTTATACTTCAGATTTAATGTAAGAATACATGCCATATGTGCTATGTGAATGTATTTATGAATTCTTTCCTTTTTTTTTTTCTTTCTTTATACATTATCAAACTGTATTGTAGTGTGTTGCTTGTAAAGTGAAGTAAGTAAAGTAGATTTTAATGTCCATGAGGGCATAGGCCATATGGGACAATGTGTTTATCCATCCAAACTCCGGTTATTGGAGCATGGTGTACAACCCTATCCCCCATCGGATTTGAACCTTGGACCTCCTATTTGGAATTCCAAAGCCTTCACCGTTAGGTCCACTCAAGTTGTATGTATGTTTTTGTGATTGGAATACTCGCACAACCTATATGTTGATGTCGTTGCCTAAATGAAGTTAGGTCGAAGTTGGTGAGATGGATGTGTGAGAGTGGTGATGAGTCTCTTGCTCTAGAAGGTAAAATTGATGACAATGTGTTGATCAGAGTGTGGCTGATGATAGTATCAGTCCAAATCTGCCTCCCCCCAAGGATGGGGGAAGATTAGAACCCGAAACTGAAAGTGATGTAGACTTCTTTGTTGATGTTGATTAAGGGCCAAGTAAAGACAAAAATGAAGATGGACAAAACCTGTTCTGGCTAGAAAAGCTAATACTCTTTAGATGAGATTGACATGGGTTGTGCATTGGACAGTGTGCAAGGTGACTAGAACTGTGAGTTCTTTCTGTTATGTTGTCTTTCTTTATACATTATGGAACTGTACTGTATTGTATTGCATTTTATATATGCTTGCATATGTTTGCGTGACTGGAATAATCTCACATTCTATGCAGTAAAAAGATACATCTTGCAAAGGGATGGAAAATAGACCACATCGGATGAACACAAGGCACAATGGACAGGGTGTCACAGTACACAAGGAGAGCCAAACATAATAAATGCCACTTTAAAATGTAAATGTTTGTCTCAGGAGCAGGATGCTATAAACTGTATACTAATATCTAATTATAATTATACTAGCAGTCGGGGAGGACAAAGATTAGGAATGTAAATGACTAGCTTAATGTGTCTATGGTTTTGTTAATGAATGAGATTTGTATTATTGTAATTGGTTTATTGGAAGCATTACAATTTCTTATTTTGATGTTTCTGCAAAAAGAAAGAAAGAAAGTAGTCAATCAGTGGCATTAACCAGATTGTCTGTTTAGTTTGAAATTTTCAATAATTGACCTCAACCCACATTTATGCAACCTAGTCTGTTGTGTGAGAGGAAGGGATTACATTTATACTATATATCATATATAAAATTAGTTAAAATATAAAACCACATGCATAATATTTAACAAAGCATCCATGAGAGATAAATTAATGGAATATACCATTTAGAACAAAAGAAACAAAAAACCCTAGCTTTAGGTTACGTTGTTGTAACATGAACAAATTTTAGGATTTTCTGAATTTGGTATAAGTAATATCACAAATAACTATGCTCAGTCTTTGGTAGAGCTTACATACCTTGTGCTCATTTTTTTTATTAGATTGAGCAACATCTTCTACTAAAAGTAATACCACATGCCTAAAAATGTGAGGCATGATCATACATAACACCATTCAAATCCCTTAGAAATCACAAATCCCTTACTTTATTTAAGAAAGCAATACATCGTGCTTAAAAAAATTGATATATATTCATTCAGAATATTAGTAAAACCATAGAAACAACCACCTTCATATTAGTGTAAGCCAATAGGCACAAATTTTAAACTAATATGAATTCCATATCAGTAGACAATAACATGACAAAGAGTTTTGTTTTGTCTTTAGTAGATCTTTCATAGTTTTCAACGGGATCAAGCAAGATTTTTCTTCACAAATTCACCTCTTGCATGTGTATCTAATAAGTTTTTTGTGAATTAGTCTATTAAGAAAGCTAACATTACCGTCCTAGATGCTCAAGAATTCCATATCAAATGGCCCTTGATGAATAGGGACTTTCAATGTCCGTGTTTAAAAAATTGTATCCTCTGCTAGGCCAGTATCTTCCTTGCCTAAACCTTCATGGTTTTATGATTAAATTTGTAGTTAGGGTTGAAATCACTATTCTTCTTTACACTAGTGTGGGAGTGCCATGGTGGTGGATGCTCATAACACCATGGGATCTCTTGCTTGTATCCATGAGGCGCCTCTAGCTTGGACAATGCGATGTCTTCATCCGACTTTGCTTCCTTTTTGACCTCATATCTCTTTTTGTGCACAAAGAAAGTGTTTAGGCCTTGAGCTGTCATTTCCTATTTGAAAGTCTTTTCCAGGTCAAAAGACCAAAAATCTTTGAGGCGGGTCAACCCAAAACTTTCCATCTTCTCATGGATCTATTGGTAGAGTCCCCTTAATTTGAGCGTACTCATCATGATCTTCTTTTTGGCCTTGTAGAATGTTCAATGTTTCATTTCTTCTGCCCTATGAAGTATTTTAGCTCCACATAGTCCAATTGCTGCACGTATTCATGGTTGAACAAATAATCTAATATGAACACGGGCAATTCATACAACATTTCGGAGAACCCGAAAAGCCTTATGAAGGACCTATGCTTCCCAAGTGTTGTAGTCAAATCTGTTATAGTACTCCACCTGTGCCCTTGGGTTGCGGTCACCCAAATTACCGGATTGTCTTACGCATTCAACATTCTCCTGATCTCATTCTCTTGATAAAGAAAGCTCTTTCTTCCCAAGATTGCGGAAAGATGGCATTGTGTTCCTAGTCATGTTTTTTTGCGCATCTTTCTACGATCTCTGGGTAGTCCCACACTTGTGGTACCAGGTTCATTGCTAGCCCTGAAGTCTAGATGTGGCCGATGCTCCATGAATTGGATTTGGGCCCCATTCTAAACTTCCTTAGTGCTACTTTTCTTATATCTGCAAGAGATGTTTGAATTTTCCCTCCACCACCTTTCAGAATGGCTCATCATACATTTATTCCAGCTTTTTTTGGCACATTAAGAGTCTTCTTCCTTTTTCGTTTGGAGGTACTTGTCTCTTCAATTGGTGCTTGAGCTATGCCATTTGAGCTTGGGTATTGGTAGGGAATAAGGCGATGGTAGTGGGAGGGCTAACTGGATTTGCCTTGAGGAGGGAGGTACTGGTGGTAGTTGCACAGGTGCTCACTGTGAAAGTTTGGAAAATCGGAAGCAAATTTATCAAGTTCAGTCTAGAGGTTCAATTTGTTCGTGGGGTTGTAGCGAATTGATAGTTTAGATGGAGAGAATCACTAGTAGAACACTTCGGTTTTTTTTTTTTTTTCTTTTTGAATTTCTCCAATCAATTGATTTTCTTGGCCTTCACTAGTGAATCACTAGTTGAGAACTTAGGCAAATTTTTGGAAGATTTTGAGCAAATCTCAACTCACTCATGTGGGAGTGAATTGCTGCTGGAGGCCCTCACTTGCATATATTGAGTCTCAAAATCAAAAACATTTCGGTCCTTTCAAGGGCTTGAAATGTGGCGGCTAGGAGAAGGTTAGAGTTGGGGGCACGACCGAGGTGTCTTTAGGACAAATGCTAGACTTAGACTCGTGGGAAGGGTTGTGCTCGTGGCACCTTCTATCATCAATGGCAATTGGGGTATGGGAACAGGGCAGGGGACGTTTTACCAGAGGGTTTGATAGATGCTTCTTGTGTTACAGTACTCTACAATGTGTTCTTAGGATTTTTTAGTGTGATCAAGGCCTTTTGGTAGAGGAGAGTGGTAAAAATGAGGAAGGATAGGGGTTTTTTAAACCCTTTCTTGTGTGGCTAATTGCCTCTACCCATGCATTTGTTACGCATGGGGAGCGATTCACTTGTTGCCTTTTTCCTTTGCCCCCTTGAAATCAAATTTGGACGCTTTATGGAGATGGAGCAATTTGCTCATTGAGGAGCAATGATTCGCTATCTGCCAAGCGAATTGCTTCCTTTGCTTTCACTTGTTCAAATTTTACTTTTTTTTTTGCAATAAAATTCCATGAAAAAGGGAGGAAAGGGAAAGAAGAAGTGGGGTGTTTGAATGTCTTTTTGAAGGTTTTCACCCAAACTTGGAAATTCCTAATTTTTTTTTAAAAGGAAAAATAAAAGCAGGAATAAAAGATAGGGAGAAAAACAAGAAAAAGTACTATGTACATTTTTACAATTGCCTTTTTTTTTTTGGGCTTTCAAATGGGCCTTAAATGCTGCCCTTTGACCAATATAAGAAGCAACATTCCATCTAATGTCATTAGCCTATCAGCATTAGCACCTATGACTTCTGCTATTTGATAAGACCCACTCCAAAGGGAATTAAACTTCTTGTGTCTCTCAGGCTTTGCCCTAACTTTACCCCATCTAAAAACTAGGTCTCCTTCCTTGAAGTCTATTTTAGTTACCTTCTTATCAAACCACCTTTTGACTGCCAATTGATGTCAAGCTAACGTTTTGAAGGCTTTTTCCCTTTCTTATTCTAATGCCAACAAAGCGTTCAAATGAACTAGCGTAGGGGTGATATTACTGTCTTTGAGCTCCAAGTGTTGAGACATTTGGAGGGAAGGGAGCTCTATGTTGATTGGCAACAATGCTTTTTTACCAAAAACGAGTTTGTAAGAGAATGATATAGTAGAAGCTTTAGGTGTCATTCTGGCTGCCCATGACGCTCTTTTTAGATTTGTATGCCATTCCCTTTGCGATTCAACAATTGTTCTCTTTAGTATCCTAAAAAAGTTCTCGTTAGTTGACTTTGCTAAACCATTGCCTTGGCGATAGAAATTGGAAGATGTTTTCAACATAAATCCATATTTGAGCGTGAAGTGCATCAATTTGACCCCTATAAAGCTTGTGGCATTGTCAGCTACTACAGTTGAAGGCGTCCCAAATCTAGTGATGATATCTTCTAGAAGTTGTATGACAACCTCTTGGTTTTTTGACTTAACTAGCATTTTCCAATGAAATTGAGACCACTTGGTGAATTAATTAGTAGCAGTTAAAATCCACCTGTGTCCAACACTCGATAAAGGGATGAATTTTCCAATGAAATCGAGACCCCATTGTTGGAATGGTTTAGTGGCAATTACTGGGTTTAAAAGCATCGAGGCTTTTCTTCGTTTATCCATAAACATACAATAGGCTTTGCAATCTTTAACCCATTGAAAGCAATCAATGAAGATGGTCTGTCAATAGTGTTCTGCTCTTAACATATTATGGGTTGTATTTTGCGTAAAATAATGGCCGCCTTAATTCCAATCTTCCTTTATCAAGGCCTTTGTTCTTTCTTTTTCCACACATCTCAGTAGTACCCTGTCATAGCCTTTTCCAAAGAGAGCATCATTTACCTTGGTGTAATGGATTGCCTTTTGTCTGAATCTCGCTCTTTCTTTTGGTGTTAGCCCTTCTAGGACTTGCCTTGTCATCATATATCTTTTGGTATCACCCATCCATCCTACTTGACATTCTGGCTTAAGTTCTTCCACTAGCGCTATTTGTTGTGCTAACATGGCAAGGTTTTCACATAGGGCCCGTCCTATAACCAGTTTTATTGATTTAATCTCAGTGTCGAATTCATGGATTTTATTTATCCATCTTGCTCTCTTTTCACTGAGCTCACATCTAGATGGACCACAGAGATACTGGTCTTGCTTTGGGACATGTAGTGCCTGAATTTACAGAGAACCTTCATCGTGGCAAACACTTGTTTTTCTATGAAACTTTGCTGCTCAAATTGTAATTGTGAAGTGTTTGGCTCATGAAAGAAATGGAATGTTCTTCTTCTTTCTCATCTTGCTGATTCAATATGACGACGATGCTTTCATCAGTACCAAAGATGTATAATTTGAAATCTCAGGAAATATGGTGATGTGTCTCGGACTTGGGAAGCCATTTTGGAGATCTGTCCTATTGTCTTGGAGCCTTCTTGAAAACACACACTGTCAGCCTAGAAACTCATCCTACTTTCACAAACTGCCCTTGTCCCAAAACTTCACGCATCACAGGTATTCTTTTACTTAGGGATACGAGGGATTTTCACATTTCTAACCCGTTAAGATGACTTATGACTTAGTGCCACTTGCTAGGTGCTAATTTGTAACATTTCTATTGAAATTGGGTAAGGGATGTTGGAAGCATTTGTAGGCTGATTACTTTAGGTCTGTAATTTGTCACACATTCTTCCTTTATGACTATTTTGACATGTTTTCCTTGACACATAAAATGTATCATAGACCTTCAATAAAGAGACACTGGTTTAATTAGGAATTATTGCTTTTATGCAAACAGGACAATGGTAGTTATAACCATAGTTGAGAAAATCTACAAAAAAATCCCGATTCGATCCGATTTTTCCCGATTCACAAGCTAGCCGATTTTTTCCTGAAAAATTCTGATATGCATGAAAAAGTTTTTTTCAATGAAAAATTGCATTTTCTTCGGTTTTTTCAATGAAAAAATGCCGATTTTTTGCCAATTTTGTCCCCAATTTTTTGCCGATTCCCGATTTTTCCCAATTCTTTTCCATGCCGATTCCGATTTTCTCACTATGGTTCTAACCATGTTTTAAGACTGTTAATGATATGCAATTTTCAGCAAAATCTGATATTTTTTTTGTTTTTTAATGTTTTGGGTTTTTTTGGTACACAAGCTTGGCTTGCATACATGTAGATGTATTTTTCAGTTTTATTATGCTCCATCGCATAGTTTTGTTAACAGTTTTCTTTACAAACAAACTGTTGATTTTGCAAAATCATTTAGAATTGACAAAAAAATTGTGGAATATCTTTAATTTTGAAGCATTGTAGGGAGATGAAAAGATAAGATTGACATTATCTAGTTAAGGTGGGATATTATTTTTCATTTAAATTTGTGTTGACCAATGATATCATTTCATTCTTAACATTGTAATCCATTTAACTGTGGTATGCAGTTGGCAGCTAAATTTCGTAACACTGGACAAACTTGCGTTTGTGTCAATAGAATATTAGTACAAGATGGTATTATATTCTTGTCTCGACCTTTTTTTTGATTCAGCGTTCAAAATTCCCTATTTTTGCATTTGAATGTGAGTTTCTAGGGAAAATATAGCAGTTTTATCTTTGGTTTACTAACATCTTTGTAAACTAGACACGTAGGGTTTGGACTTAAAATATAAATTCTTTTATATTGCAATTATGGTTTCTGATTTCTAGTATAACATGCAACTCACTCCCTTATGGGGATCCCTTCAATGATGATTCATAGAGCATTGATGTTATGTGTATACCCAGTCCTTGTATTGGAATGCTTGATGATTCTTGGGTCCTGACAAGAATCATCAAGCCTTAATGCTGGAAACTAAATAATTCAGATGGCAGATAAATTCCTTCTGTGGTATGAGATCAAAAGAAGTTAATATTGCTTATAGAGAGATTCAAAGAGACCGCTCTTTTTTATTTTTATTTATTTTTTATTGTTTAATGTGTTCTTCAATATCTCAACTAGAAATGTTTGGATCTAGAACTCTGAGAAGTGAATACCTTGAGGCTGTACGACTTAAAATGACACTCACAATCCCAATAGACTTTCAGGTTGATTACCTTCTTGTCATCCTGGTAGTTGGAATGTGCGAATATACTGGCAGATTAAGAGGCCCTTGGAAATTCTAGTTAGGGAGATATTGTTGAGATCTCACCTGTGCCTACATCGGGTAGAGCTGTTGCCCTTGGCCATATTATATGGGCTGGTTTTGACTGTAAGGCACTCTTGTTTGCTCGTATGGTTCTTGGTATGCTAGCTGTCCTGGCTTTCCTCTGTACATCTACAATGGAAGGTTTTGTGGCATTTGAAAATTTTGTCTGACAGGGTTCAAGTTTTGGAGTTGTTATTGAGCAAATTGTTGTGGGGCATTCTGTGCAACCTATTGCAGTTGGTTTTGAACACCATGTTGTGGTTGGTATTGCTGGAAAGGTACGATTTGCAGGGGTTGGCCCATTTGTACTTGTTGATTCTGAACAGTGTTAGGGTTCTGAAACATTTGTTAAAGTTGCATCAATGGGTTCTGTAGTGTGTTTTGCACTATTTGTTGTTTCAGGTTCTACACAACTTCTTGTGTATTCTGAGGTGCTTGTGATAGAAAGTTTCGGGCCACTGAATGTTATAGGTTTTGCACAACTTGTTGTAATAGATTTTGTGCAATTTGTTGCTATGGGTTCTGCGCAACCTGTGGATGTTGTGTAGCAACTGCCTGTTGCAAGTGTAGGGTCATGATTCCTTGAGAAGTCTGAGGCATATGTTGTATCTGCCTCCCAAGGGCTTGATGCTGTCCAACCAGTGCTAGCTAACCTTGCAAAAACAGAGGGTTTTGGAATTGTTATAATACTTGTTGCGCGATCTGCTGCCCATGGTGTTGGATTTGAGGATTTTGGGATTGGGCGGTTGATTGGGTGTAGCTTGTGGCCCTTGTGTCACCTGTTGAGACATTGGGGTTTGCTGACATGGTGGTACTATTTGATGTTGTGGCCCAGTTACAATAGGTGAGATCAAAAGGCTGGGTGAAAGACCCAGTAGGGGGATTTTGACTGCCTTTGTATCTGGTGGTGAGTTGTTTGCCCCACTTGTTTGCCCTATTTGAGGGTTAGGTTGCATTTGTTCCAATATAGGATTGGGGTTTTGAGCTTGTAACATAGCTTTTGCAGATATCATGTATGGGATTGATACTTTGTGTTCTTCCTCTAAGTCTGAATTGACTTTTGTGACTTGTGATTCCTCTGAGGGGTGATTTAAGTCTTGAACCCAAATAGCTGTACTTTTTTTCTTCAATTTCTTTTGGTAAGTGAGTAGTTTGATAGGGTCGTTCCCTTTTGCTGTTAAATGAGATTTAGATCTTGTATTCATAAACTAAGCCAAAGAGAGGACCTTGAAATTTTACACCAAAAAATAATGTTGGTGTATTTGATGGGACAGGTTCACGCTCCAAGAATTGGGTGGTTGAAAAGCGAGGTTGCTTTGGAGAGTGTGGCGTTTGGGGAGGTGAAGTTGCTTTGAGAACAACGGGCTCAGAGAGCAGGTCGCTCAGAGAGTGGGGTGTTCAAGGAGCGAGGTTGCTTAGAGAGCACTTTTTTGTTTTGTTTTGTTTTATACAATCTTGTTCCTGTTCACACCTGTCTTTGTTTGTTGCCGCTTTAGTCCTTCACTGAAAAGCGAGATTCATAAATCACAAGTTAGGCAAGATTCTAGATTAAAAAAACATCACTATTTGCATGAAAAATTACGAAGTGTGAAATCTGAAATAGAGTATAACTCGTAAATTTTAATGCAAAAAAATTGTGGGTTTTGTGCGTGTTAGTATAACACACACCCCTTTTTGCATATCTGGAAGGATATGAAGTATACTTGTGTAGATCTGCAAAATTATGTGAGGGTGGGGTAAGATCGATTTCGTACCAAAATCTCACTTGTGGGTCCCACTAGGTATGCCTAAACGATTGAACTTATGCGCGATGGGTGTTTCTTTGTGGGACGAATCCGATTCCATCATTTATTTGTATTTAGCTATGTTGGGGTAGGCCTCTATGGAACAGCCTTGGTTCTCAACATAAAGCGCTCCTATTTTGATGCCTAAGTTTAAAATAATTGTCATTAACTCCATTTTCCATGAGTTGGTACTCAGTCCTATGAGATGATGACTTTTACATGGATGGATCAAGATTCTCAGTTTCTATCTAGAAGGCTTTTCCTTTCATTCGTTTATCACCACATGGAGCCAATGGGATCCCTTTTAAATGATTTGCTGCTAGTCTCTTGTCCTGCTTTGGCACCATCATTGGATGCCAAGATATTTGCCTCTTGTGAGCTCATATACTGAATGGTTCAATTAAATGCATCCGCTGAATAGTTCATCAGGTTTGAAATAGTTAGATTTTCTAAAGTTGATATTCTATGCAAAGGTTAAATACACTTGTGTTGTACATGGCTGAGATAATTTGAAAAAACAACCAGTTTAAATTTATTTAACCATATTGAAGTGATTTTATGGATTTTATGTGATTTCCTACATTGGTGAAAACTTAGTGTGCTAGAGTTTTCCGAGTTCATCAAATGTCATTTTTTTACATATGTCAGTGTCTGTCTCATCTGCAGGTATCTATGAAAAATTTTCAAAACGTTTTAGTAATGAAGTACAAAATATGCAAGTGGGAAATGGATTGGAGGAGGGTGTTGTTCAGGTATTCTACCTTTAACTTTACTGTTTTTTCTTTTTTGTCTAGGGACAACTTTAAATTGAATAAATGCCTACTATCCGCCACAAATAGGCCTGACTATATAGATGCACATCTTTTATTCCACAACCTTTTGTTTTAATCTTTGCATAGTCACAAACATTTTAATTTTTATTGTAAAACCATACTGGTAGATATGGAGTCATGGACAAACAAAATGCCAACTGGTTTCAATTAGAAGACGTTGACCACTGATAAGTGTATTACAAACTGAAAATTGACATGGTCCAACGGCATCAATTTGTTCGTCATCAGTTTATTGAAAGTAGGAATCAGTTTTATGAAGTTTACTATTTTCATATTGTCTAATGTTTTTTCAGTAAGAAGTTTAAATGATTATGAGACATTGCTACATTTGACTACACTATTCAAGTATTTTCATATATATTTTCCTCACAGAACTAAGTGTTATCTCTATGAACAAGCCTTTAAGTTGGTTGTGAAATGTCTTTATTTTTATTTTATTTTTTAAATTCAATAAGATTTAAAAGCATGACTGTTAATTTTGCAAACAGGGGCCCTTGATCAATGAAGCTGCTGTCCAAAAGGTACCACTTTTACTTGTCACTTGTAAAAGATTCTTATGCATGCCTCTTTTACTTGTCTTTATTCTAATAATCTAGAGTACTCGCCATTTATTTAGGTTTACACTTAATTGTTGTATAATTCTTTGTTTTGATTATAAATCTATTGGTGATCTTATATTTTCGCATAATTGTTTCCAGGTTGAAAAACATATAAAAGATGCTACTTCAAAGGTAAATCAGGATCTCTTCATGCCAGCAACAGACGTATGGAACACAAATATGTCATGGTTTAGTCTCACAAACATTATGTTGCATCCTTACACTGATTGATTGTTCTAAGTGTCTATAATTAGGTGTATAAAATTAATTTTTTAAAATTGATCACAAATTAGAACCTATGTTGGTCTCTAAAAAGATATATTACGCCACAGTTAAATTGAGTCCTTTATATGTTGCTTTACTCCTTTATGGATAAAACTCAATCTCCATCAGAATTGCATAAGACTTTGAGAGACTAAGAAACTGTTTCCATGTAAATGATGCATATAATGATACCAACCAATTACATATTCTAAAAAGGCATGGACTCATGCTCCAATTTTCTGCTTTTGTTAACTCTGAACATTAGGGGTTGCATTTTTGTGTTCAGTTCTAGCTAATGTATCTTTGTTTATTTTTTTGATTAAGGTAGAAGAAGGGGTTTTGAAAGGGGCTCTGAACCTTTTACAATCAGCATCAAAGAATAACATTTACGCTCCAAAAATGGTTCCAGACCTTAAACAAGTAGATCAAACAACATCTATACTATCTAATATTTTTGACTTCAAGATCATTTAAGATTACAAAAAAACGTAACAGACAACGAACAATCAACAAACCTAGACAAAGCTTAAACCAATAGAGACCAAAAACTATCTTTGGGACAAACCTTCCCTTCGTTGTCCAGTGTTTCCTGCTGGGCCTTGAGCATCAAGATCCTCCTTTTTAGGTCCTCCAAGTGATTTTCTGCTTCTTCCATATTTCACAGGACCATTTGGAGCAAACGTTTTGACGAGTCATTAAGGTCTTTCAGTATGAAGTTCTGGAAAAGAGCCTCAATGATCTGCTTTAGCGGGGGGGGGGGAGCTGACCAGAGTATTGCTAGCCTTTGCCTTCGAAGGCGCTAGTCGTAGATTGTCACCCTCCATAATGCATCCAAACTCAGAATTAGACTTCCAGACCGCTGTGTCATCTCTATCCTTTCCATGAAAAATAGAAGGAAGATTGCTGGTAGGCACAAGACTCTCGTGGAAACTTATTGCTCGATAGGATCAAGCATGCCATATTTCCTTTTGATGCTTCGGTTGCTGGTACAAATAATGACTGATGTTTTCCAAATGGACTCAGAATCATGAGTACTGGGATTTAGTGAAGCCCCCCATATCAGCTCCAGTCCCATCGAGAATACTAGATACAAATTGTAGCTCACAAAATAATAATTAGTAAAAAACCAAGGGTAGAGTAGACCAAACCAAAGAGTGGAGTTCATCAGAGACAAGATCCTGTCCGCCTAATAACACTCGTTCCAACTCCAAATTAAAGGATCCACCACTGTTGGATACTCACTGTCAAGTCCTCTTTTCTTTCCTTCATCCCTGGATTGATACTTGTGGCTATTGGGTTTGCTTGAATTCCTCCCTCTAGATGAAAGGTAAAGCTTTATACACAAAATCTTTAAGATCCCCCTAACAAATTTAATCTCTGATCTCATTTTGGTCATCATCCTTGGCTTCGCTCTTTATAATTTCGTGAACACTATAAGGGAAGGTTAACTCCCAGCACTGCAATTCATCCAAAGTTACACCTGTGTTCGCCAGACAGTCAGTCACCCCATTAGCCTCTCTATAGACATGGAAAATATGCACTTCCTTAAGGAACTCTATTTTAGTGTTAATCTCATTTATCATATTTGCTATATTCTAGCTTGGTGGATGTTTTCCATTCAAAACGTTAATGATGTTTTGCGATTCTCCTTCTATTATTAATCCCCTTATATTTAGCCTGCCAAGAAATGACATACCCTTAAAGGCCACTCTAGCTTCAAAAACATGGCTCGTTTGATCTCCTAGAGGCTCTACATAGGCCAAAAGCGGTCTGCCCCAGTGATCTCGAAATATGCCTCCTGTTCTAGCACTCACATTATTTCCTTTTGCCACTCCATCAAAGCCAATTTTATCCATCCACTTGGCGGCCTTTTCCATTTTGAATTGGTTTGTGGATGAACTGGGGGTGAGCAAGAATTTTGATAATTGGAAGCTAGCCCCCAAAATCTAGCAATTTCTTTCTCTAGGTCTGGTTCAAAATCATTTTTGAACTTCATGATACCTAAATTTTCCAACACCGCACTTAAAATTCTATTTTCCACTGATGAGCAGTCTCTCTTCTTATCTTTGAAGATCCGATGGTTCCTTTCTTTCCATACACCCCAAAGAACATGTGGAAGACTTAATCTCCATAACATTTGAATCCTTTTACTTTTGAAGGGGAACTCCCATTTAAGACAGAGATCAAGGAGAGACTTGGGGAGGACCCAATCTACTAGGAAGTTCTTCAGAATCTTATTAAGTAGCTCAATCGTGAAAGGGCAGGTAGAGAAGAGATGGTTTGCATCTTCCTCACTTATTTCACAAGGAACAAACCTATTTGGGAATTTGAAGCCTCTTTTATGCAAATTATCCAAGGTCAAGACCTTATTTTGGACTGCTAACCAATAGAAGTGTGCTATCTTGGGGATGAGGTCTTTGATCCAAATCTTAGCTACTGGCAACCATCCAAAGCCATCACCTTCAAGGAGATAATAACCCGATTTGACTAAGTATGTTACTTCCTTTTGCTTATCAAAATAAGAGAATATGAAGATCTAGTACTGTTCAAGAAATAGACCTGTAGAAGTCTATTTAGCTTCCTTAGCTTTTGTTGATTTCTGTCATCAAGATTATCCACTTGTAAATGTTTCCATTTCTTATGATTTTCGTCGGTGATTATATAATCTTTGACTAGGTCCCCATAGACAACCTCAATAGAAGGCTTTAGCCCTGCAATATCTAGATCCTCACTGAGAAGGATACTTTTAATCCATTTAGCATTCTAGAAGTGTACTTGGGATCCATCCCCAATCTGCCAATATTTCCCTTGTTGTAAAAGTGGCTTGGTTGTTTGAAAATTATTCCAAAGGTATGACCCTTTCTACAGATTATCTACCTCTAAGAAATCTAAGGTAGGTCTCAAATATTTTGCCTTGAGGATGTGAACCCAATTAAGATTTACATTAGTTGCCAGTTTCCATCCTAACTTACCCATTAGGGCCAAATTCATTTTCCTTAGCTTTCTAAAACCCAATCCACCCACTTCCTTTTTGGAACACACCTTATCCTAGGCCACTAAGGCTAATCTTTTCTTCTCCTCCTCTCCAAACCACAAGAAGTTTCTCTGAAGCTGCTCTATTCTGTCACAAATTTTGGCTGGCATTTTGAAGAGAGACATGAAGTAAATGGGTATGTTTTAAAGCGACGACTTAACCAGTTGAGCTTTACCAGCTTGGCTAAGTAAGGAACCCCAACCTGAAAGTTTTTTTGTTAAACGCTCCACCATTGGGTTCCAGAGAGCTACCTTCATCCTCCCTTTAAACAATGGCATTCCTAGATAGGTGGCTGGAAGGTCTCCAATGCTGCAACCAAAGAGTCGAGCTAACTTAACCTGTCTAGGGCTAGGAGTGTTCAAAAAATAAATTTTGCTCTTATCATAGTTAACCAAGGTTACCAGGTGCGGGGGTGCGGGTGCGGGTGCGGCTAGTTTTTAATTAATATATATATATATATATATATATATATATTATCAAAAAAATTAAAAAAATAAAATAAATATGCACATTGTGAAATAATTAAATAAATGATAAATCATACACATTGTGAAATAAAATAAATCATTCATACACACTACAAAATAATAAATATTTAAATATGGGATCATAAAAGCATATTGATATATGATATTTCATATTCATGTAAACAAATGCTAGATGTCAAGTCATAAAAAGTCAAGAGATAACAATATACTATATAGTAGTGGACATGTACAAAGATAACATCAAATATCTTATATTTGACTCTCATTCGTCATATTCCTCATCATCATCTTCTAGGCCCTCCTCCTATGGATCTGGTGGCGGTAGATCTGAAAAGCCATCACACCTACTATCATCTCTGGTGTCATCAGGAACTGCATCCCAACGTGCAAAAGGCCCCTCTGTATAACCCTTGTCCCTACGAGACATGAGTCGAAGAGTACTATGGACATACACGAGGTTCTTTGCCCTACTCGCCTCTAATTGACCTCTCCTCGTTGAATGGATAAATCCATATGTACTCCAATTCCTCTCACAAGCTGAGGAACTGGCCACCTGAGACAACGAGCGACATGCTAATCGCTACAATTGTGGCGTCCCATGTCCGTGCAATGTCCACCAAAATATGGGGTTCTTTAAACTCCTGTCATATAAGGCCTCAATAGACTGGAATGTACCCCGTGCACAAACAAAAGATGCAAAATGCTCTCTAATCTTTGTTGCCTCTTGTCCAATGCCATTTATGTCCTTGACTGCCTGTAGAAACCCTGCAGTCACCTTTGGATCTTGATTTGGTGCCCTCTTCCTTGTTTTTTCTACATCATACCACTTCGGGTTAAGAGCATAAGCTGCATGTGAAGTGGTGAGTTGAGGGCATTTCACCTCCGATGAATGATGGTTTGTAATTGAGGGTACAAGTTAACATATTTAACATCAGTAATGGATTTGAACTTTATCCTGGGCTCCCACAAGTTGGGTTTTTCAATTAGGCTTTTATTTTTTGTTTGGTTTAGCTTTCCTATTCTAGGTGGGATTTTTTGGTTGATCGTTTATCCCAGGCTTCCACAAGCAGGGTTTTCTATTTTGTGCAGCGCGGGATGATCCCGATTTTCAATTTTGAATGGTTTAGAGATTGTCCTGCTAGGATCATATCCTATTCTATGTTCTCTTTGTGGAGATCTTCTCCCAATGGAGATACTCTCCTCGACCCATTTGTAAAAGGTTCGGGGACCCTTTCAAAACCCCATTATCAATAAACAAAAAACACCCCAAAAGTGATCATACTAGCATAAAATAAATGCTAGAAAATAAATTTCAATGGGCAAGTTACATTATTCTAATAAAAAATATTGTCATTTATATCATCATTAGTTAAATACTAAGCATAAATTATCATTATTTCTACATGACTTCTAAGACAAAGGAAGCTTACCATTCTCCTAAGTAGGCAAAACCCGGGATAAACTTTTTAAAAAATTAAAATGTTTTCTAATTTTTTTAATAATTGTTTTTAGCCCGTATGGGCTGGGTGTGGTCGGGCCCCCCTAAAAAATAATAATAAAAAGGAAAAAAAACGTTATTTTTCCTATGTTAATGCCCAAACTGGGTTGGGTTCGGTTGGGTGAACCCTGACTGGCCACAGGGTTCGGCTTTGCTGAACCTTGACAGACAGGGTTCGGTCAAAGATGAACCTTGACTGACAGGGTTCGGATCGGGTTCGGCAGCCGTACCCGATCGTGAACCCGCGAACCCAATGCGGGAGCGGGTGCGGGTTTGCGAACCCTGCCAAGTGGGTGTGAGAACCCGGTTACACTGTAGTTAACTTTTTGACCTGCAGCCTACTCATATTGATCTAGGATCGATTTTAGATCTTTTGCTTGCAGAATAGAGGATTTTGAAGAGATAAGTGTATCATCCACAAATTGCTAGTGGGACACTAGTTGCAAATTAGTAGCTGGGATGATCCCATTGACCCTACCAATTGATGTTGCTGCTGAGATTGTCCTCCCCAAAGCCTCAACAAGGATAATAAAGAGATAGGGAGATAAGGGATCCCCTTGTATCAGCCCCCTCTTGCTTTGAAAATACCCCACTGAAGATCCATTCACGAGGACGAAAAACATAGCAAAAGAGAAGCAGGCCTTGATAAGATTTATCCATTCTTGGTGAAAACCAAACCTGCTCAAAACCTTAATTAGGAAGTCCCAGGAGACTCTGTCATACGCCTTGTTCATGTCCAACTTTAGTTACATTCCTACATTTCCACTCTTATCAATTACCTCATGAATGGTGATGATTCCATCCAAAATTTGATGCCTCTTCCCAAAACCTCCTTGTTGAGAATCAATTATAAATGGTAATACATTTTTGATCCTATTGGCTAGAACTTTTGATACAATTTTATAGAGAATGGAGCAAAGACTTATCGGTCGAAAGTCAAAAAAGGACCTGGCTCTAGCTACTTTTGGGATTAAAGCTAGAAATGTTGAGTTGACATCTCTTGGCATAAACTGAGTTTTTTGGAAATTTGCTACTGCTTGAGTGACATCCCCTCCAACTATATGCCAAAAACGATGGAAAAAGATAGCTGGAAAACCGTTGGGGCTTGGAGCCTTGTCTCCTTGCATCCCAAAGGGGCTGAGCAAGTAATTATTTAATTGGTTTGTAACCAAGCAATGAATGTTTTGAAGCAGCGAATCTGAATCAGCCCTTGCTGGATCTTCCACACCTATGAGGTTGTAGAAGAAGTTAACAACCTCCTCTCTGATTTGTATGGGGTCAGAAGTAATTGATTCATCAGGTTTAACCACTTCTTTAATTTTATTATAACTCTTGTGTCCTAAAGTAGAGACATGAAATTTTTTTGTAGTCCTGTCACCTTCCTTTAGCCAGGTTACTCTGAATTTTTGCCTCCAGAAGGTTTCCTCACAAGCTAAAACATTGTGGAATTCACACAATAGCTCCTTTTCTTTTGCTCTCAATTCACAAGATAGATTTCCTGATTGAAGGGTTGATTTTAAATCATTTAGTTTTTTTTTCAAATTTGCCTTTTTCTTCTAAAGATCACCAAAAACCTCCCTATTCCACACCTTAAGGTTTTTCTTTATAAACCTTAGCTTTTTTGCCACTTGGGTTAACTTACCTCTAGAGAAATCCCGTCGCCACCAATCCTCAATCCTGTTTTCCAAATCCTCATTTTGGAGCCACATCTTATCAAAATGGAAAGGGCTCTTGAAGGTTCTTTTTTGACCTCTGACTCCTAGACTAGAGGATTATGATCAAATCCTATCTTCGGATGGGTTGTTAGGGTTGAATCCCCCAAAAGGAGAAGACTCTCTTGTGACAACAAAAAACGATCCAGACGAATTTGAATTAATTGGTCTCCTAGGCGTCTATTACTCCAAGCATACTTTGCTCTTCGAAGCTCTATATCCATAACTTCATTCTCATGTACAAAATTTGCAAAATCTATCACCTTCAGTAATGGACTGACTCCCTCCCTTTTTGTTTGATGGGTAAAGGGGAGAGTTAAAGTCCCCTGCTAAAACCCATGGAAGGTCCACAAAGGCATACCTTAATTGGGTTAGATCCGTCCATAACTGTTTCCTTCCTATAATTGAGTTTGGAGCATAAACGTTAGTAACTATCCATTGCTGGTTTTCCTCCTTATCAAAAAAATGGATTGCCATGAAGCTTTGGTTCAAAACTATCAATATTCCTTCAAATCTATTCTGATTCCATATACTTAAAAGGCCTCCTGAGGCCTCTATAGTCGGGCCTTCCACAAAATCGGCCCCTCTCCATAGTCTTTGTTTGATAAGTTCAGTCCGGGGTTCATCAAGTTTTGTTTCTTGTAACAACATGATATCTGGTTCAATTTCTCTTCTCAACGCTTGGACTACTCTATGCTTAGAGGGGGCGTTGAGACCCCTCACATTCCAGGAAACTATCTCCTTTTTTTGGGTTTGGTCTGCTGCTTTTTTCCTCCACCCCAATCGAAGATAGATTGGGTACCATTCACAATCTTAGCAGCTGTGTCTCTTTATCTGATTTCCTGATTAGTGGGTTTGCCAATTTTCGGGTCAATTCCTACATCTACCCCTCATTTTTTTCTGTTTTCTAGTGATTCTTGGGGTAGCTGAAACCTTCTTGGGGTAGCTGAAACCTTTCCTTTCTTTCCCTCACTATCAAATAAAATATATTCTTTATTCCGTTTTGAAATAGTATTCTCCTGATTGGTTCCTGCATTAGCATTCCATTGAGTTTCTATCAGTGCCTCCACTTCTTGGGGTTCATCATTTGTTTCTACCAAGTCTTCGATGTTCTCCCTTAGACATTGAAATGAATTTTTTTGATCAACTCTATTCCAAGGGTTACCAAATTTTGGAGTTGAGGGCCTTACCTGGTCCACATTTCCAAATGAATCTCCTTCCTCTTGTTCATTGATATCCTTTTGGATTTGTTCGGGATTCGTTGGATTCTCTTCCACGATTTGACCTTCTAGTATATCCTGCTGTATTGGAACTTCCTTCTGTTCTTCCATCTTATTATCCTCAATTCGTTCATTTTTATGCTGTTTAGAACTTTCTCCTCCGCTCTGCTTTTTGTGCCAAACAATTTTATTCTAGGTCGCTTGTTTTCAAAATGGACATACACTAGCCACATGCCCTAGTTTTTTACAGGAACTACATTTAGCCGGTGTGTTCTCATATTCAATACTTTGGTTCCAAACACCCAGCTTTGAAACCAACCGGATTGACTTAGGCAAATCCTTATCTAAGTCCACATTAATACAGATCCTCGCAAAAATTTGCCTTGATCGAGCCTTAGTAGCAGGGTCTAGGGATATTAGTTGTCCAAATTCCTTTGCTATGCCAGTGAACACCTCTTCATTCCAAAAATGAAATGGAAGGCTCGACAGTCTTACCTAGACCGGAGCTTGGGATAAAATTCTCTAGATCAAAGTTCGTCCCCCATCTTTGCAAAAAGAGCCCCTGTCACTCGACAGGTTTTTTGGTTTGTCGCAGACGCTGGTAGATGAAGATGTAGACACTTTTCGCCTCAAATGGAATCTGTCTTCGATGAGCGACATGTAATCAAAGACGCATTTATGAGGTGGATTGACGTCCATTTCATTTTAAAGTGAAGTGGCCATTTGTTAAAGAGTCCTAGGTATTGTGTTTAGGTTATTTTTTAAGGTCATTATAAAAATTTAATACTTAAAAAGTATTAATGTATTTATTTTATAGTCTTGTTTTTAATGAATCAAGTCAAAATTGAGTTAAAGGTGCATTCTTGGTGGTACCTAACACGTTTATGAATTGTTTTTGATTAAGGTGGGGATAATCCTATATTCTCTCAATACTCATGGGCAAGACAATGGAGATTAAAAAGTTCGATGGATGAGATTTCCATACATGGCAAGTCAAGCTTCAATTGCTTCTAATTGAAAAAGATCTTTGGGATGTTGTAAATGAAATTGCACCAAAGTCACAAACCCTTGAAGAGGCAACCAAGTGGACTGCAAAAGATTGAAGAGCAATAGCTATGATTGGTCTTGGTCTCTTAGATGCATACTTACAACACATAGATCTCTCAAAGACTGCAAAAGAAGTTTGGGATTCACTCAATACATTGTTTGGTTCACAAGCATCAAGTGCAAAGATGGAACTTAAGCAAAAATTTTTTGGATTAAAGATGATGGAAGGTGATGATATCGTCCAACACATAAGTAAGTTTCGCTCTTTGATGAATCAACTAGCTGGAATTAATGCCAAGGTAGAAAGTGATGATGCCAAATCTATTTTGTTAAATAACATGCCTTCTAGTTATGCTAATATTGTGTTCACATTGAAAAAAATTAATCCTACTTTGGAAGATGTAATTTCGTCTTTGATTGACGAAGCAAATTGAGTTAAGAAAAATGACTCAATTAATGAAGACAAGGTATTGTTTGTAAAGAAGCAACAAAATAGTAAGGCTTCTTCATCCAAGGGTCATAAAAGGTTGAACTCATCTAACAAGCCAAGGACCTAATAGATGGAAAGCTGAAAACAAACAAGGCAATGGTTGCAAATGAAGACAATGATGAAGAATGCAATCTTGCAACACATGACAAAGACCCTCCCCACGAGGACAGTGAGGAATATGTTTATTGAATTGGTTCAAGATTGATCCTTTTGAATAGTTGTGTGTCCCTATTCACAAGGGGATGTTCAGTGTGGCCGTAATTCCCATTGAAATTGTGTTTGATGTATTAAGTGGAGGTCCATGCCACACTTATCTATGATTGGTTGTGTGTGTCCTCAATCATAATTGTTTAGTGTAATAAGTGAAGGCCCATGTCGACTTAAGGTGAACGCTTGAGTTTATCCCCATTCACAAGATGATGTAAATCAGTAAGGCCTAGTCCGATTAATTGTTTGTGATTGGTTGTGTGTCCTCAACCACAATTGTTGTGAACAGTAGTGTGTGTCCATGTTTGCAACTGTAATGTTGGATAGAGTGTGTGTCCCTATCCAATTGTGTTGTATGACCTTGGATAGTTGAGTTTGTCCCTATCCTTGGTTAAGAGTTTAGTGAGGCCATTCCCATTAAAGAAGCATAGTGAGGCCATTCCCACTATTGCTTGTTGCGAATAGTTGAGTGTGTCCCTATTCGTACTCTAAGTGTACTTGATGAACTATTGAGTGTGTCCTAGTTCATCATATGGTTATTTGTATCCCTACCCATGTTTGGATCATGATGTAATAAGGGGGGAATGTTGGAATTTATTACATATGATCAAAAGTAGTTGAGTGGTTAGAACCACTCATGCAAAAAGAGTTGTTGGTTGTGATTTCCACCATTTAAAGAAATCACATGATAAGTAACGTTGCTCTATTTTGGGCAATGAAATATGTATTTAAACAACTCTTGATCAATGGAAATTAACTGAGCTTGTTTTATCAACTTGTAAGTTGTGTCTATCTACAACGCCTTGGTATGTGAGGGTTGACGAAACCCGATGCTAGAGAGCTGAAGGCTTGTCCCACCGCATGTAAGAAAAAGAAAGAACCAAAGCCCTAGTAGCTAGTCTTGTATGTAGTTAGGGTGCAAAAATCTGTTATTAATATTTTGGAGAGTTGTAGCTTCAAATGAACATCGAGTAGTAGTCAATGTCCCTTGCAATAATTGATGTTGAAGAATGATAGCTTCCCTAAGGTGCAAAAGCAAGCTTCTTTTGCCGGGATAGCTGAAAAAGTGACAAGCTATCCAAGTCTCTTTACAGGCAACGATACCTCCCTTAAATATCATAATAAATAGGACACCTGAAGATGAAACGTTCTTCAGTCTCCACTTCCCAAAGAGAGCAAAGATGACATACGTTACTCAAGCAATAGTGGTCTGTCTCCACTCGCAATGGATGTGAACACACTCTAAGCTGATCTACAGGAATCCTAAGGTTGTTTGTCTAATATCTTTGGACAATCAAGACAAGTAATAATGCCATTCTCAATCCTCATGAAATGTTTAGCGTAGAAGGCTAACTTAGGACTAAGAGTTTGAGATGGAGTGACCCAAGTGATCTGAATATATTGTTGATAAACATCATCTCTGATTGCTTGATTAATCACCATCTTATCAAGAAGAAGGTGGGGAGGAGCATTTAAAGGGTATTTGAATGGAGGTAGATGCCAACCAACTAAAGAAGAGTAATGAATTTTGAGTACCACCCACGATGATGACTAGAAATGCTCTTGGAGGTAATCCATTCTAAGGAGCAGAGTGCCAAATATAGGTATCTCTCTTGGCCTGAGGTGTAGTAATCCATTGATCTATGGTGATGAAGCTGGAAATAACTTGAAGATGTTCTATAGGTGAAGAGGATGGGTGCCAACTTAGCATAAATGCACCAAGTACCTTTTGCTCCTCAAGTTTCAATTGAATGATTAACTTCTATGCAAAGACATTGAAGCATTAACAGATGTCAAGATACTTTCATGTGAACATACAATCCTTTCGAATGTATTCCATTTGTGTTAAAAGTAAATTCATTAACTGAAGAGGTTCTTTAAAAGATTGTTTTGGTTTTGAATTTTAGAGGTCAATTAAATGTGCACCTTAAGCTGTTTTATAAATTATCTTTTTTGTAAAACTTATTTATTGTAATGCTTGTCAAATTAACAGTTCTACCAGCATTGGAAAACATATACTCTATAGGTATAGAGCTGCAGGATTAAATGCTAGTTTTTAATATTTTTCCTTGTCGTTTTTCAATCAATAGTACAAATTTTAACTTTCTTGTGAGAAATGCAAAAAGCTAGACTGGAGGCAATTTTTTTTTTGACTAAAATAAGATTTGAGTAATCCATTCTTTTGTTGTAATGCTGAAGGGAGCAAAGGTTTTAGTTGGAGGTAAACAACATAGTCTTGGCTATACATTCTATGAGCCTACTGTTCTTGGAGATGCAAATTCTAACATGCTCATCTCCAGGTAATTGTTAGTGGAAAACCTATATATGCAAAGACTGTTATGCTGCATCGATAGTTTATTTATCATCTGCAGCTATTTCCTATGCTAATTGGTTCACCTATTTCTCATGTGGTGAAAAATCAATGATTACACCTTAGGGAGGAGGTTTTTGGTCCTGTTGCACCACTTTTCCGTTTTAAAACTGAGGAGGAAGCTATCAAAATTGCAAATGATACACAATTTGGTAATATTTTTTTTCGTCAATGATATGGGCAACATAAATTTTATGCTATTTAACATGTATTTTGTGAATGCGAGCTTAAAGTAAAGATTCAGTTTACTTTATATTTAGTAAAATGTAATGATCTATTTTTATTAGGATAAAACTCTGGGAATTTTTCAAAGCTTTTAAGAACTAAAGTACTCCATAGATTTTATTTTCGAAAATGATGCTGTACAAGGTAACTATCATTCTTATGTAATTATCAGTATTGAAATGCTGTGTTGCCATACTTACATGAATTGGGAGGAGGTTGCCATTTTACATTGTAGGAGTGCTAGGTGAAATCATGAAATGAACATATGGATGCTCTTGCTCAATTTTGTGATGTTTGACAAAAGGTGTGTTGAGATCATAGTTGAGATGATCGCCAAAAAATCCCAATTTTTGCCGATTCCTTCCCTTGCCGATAAAATATGTATCTGAAATTCGCTGCAGCATGGGTTGGGGAAAGGGCATAAATTGCTTGTTTTTTTCATTTTGCCTCATTTTGCTTGTTCCAAACTGGAGAAAAAGAAGAATGGGCCCAAGATATTCACTTTGAATGAGTCTGAGAGCTGTGGTTGTTTGGTATTAACTGTAAATTCAAGCTACATTGAAAGTGTTTCAAGTGTTCATGTTACAACTTACACTTTGCACTGTGTATGATCAGTATCACACTATCTGAAACCAAACCTGTTTTTCAACCTTTACTTATCATATGCTGAAATTGAAAACATTCCAAATGCTAGTTGAATGTCCAGGAAAAAGATAAAACTGCATGGTTGATCATTGGCAATTGCTATTAGTTGTGTCTCTTATATCTTTTGTGAGAAAACAACATATTGTCCTAAAAGCAGAAGTTGTCAAGCAACTAAGTGTCTCAAAACCAATAACCAACTCTGATAGATTACATAGTGGTCTAAAGAAAGTCTTGTAGAAAGCAAAATCTGTTTATCATACTTTCTCAAAATTTTACTATAAATTCTGGTTTATGAGCATTTTGTCCATAAAGTATTTCAGCTAATTCTCCTTTTCACACAAGTTTTAAACAGCATGACAATTTAACATCTGCAAGTTATTAAAGCTTTTAATGATCGAGAATGTGTTCACTATGTAAGCACGTGAAACTCTTTGGTTTTGAATCAGTTTGAGGTCTTGTGTGATCTATTCTTATCAAGGATTCCTAGTAGTATTTGCATTATTTATTTTCATATGGTTCTATGGGGTTGAAAAAGGCTCCACTCCTATTACAGCATGACTGCATCATTGCAGTATTTCAATAAACCACATTATATGATATTACAACAAACTGTGTTATCATGGAAGGCCGTTGAGAAAATCTGCAAAAAATCCCAATTCGATCCGATTTTTCCCGATTCATAGGCTAGCCGATTTTTTGCCGATTTTTGCCGATTTTTTCCCGAAAATTTCTGATATGCATAAAAAAGCTTTTTTTCAATGAAAATTTGCATTTTCTTTGGTTTTTTCAATGAAAAAATGCCGATTTTTTGCCGATTCTCCTCTCGATTTTTTGCCGATTCCCGATTTTTCCCGATTCTTTTCCATGCTGATTCTGATCGATTCCGATTTTCTCAACTATGTGGGGATTTGAACCAGGTTTTGCTTGTATGATTGAGTTCCATCTGTTGTTGCTCCACAATATCTTGGGCCCATTCTTCTTTTTCTCATTATTTGTATCACTTGCCACTTTCATGTGTAGTTTAAGCTTGTATCACTTACAGTATTAATATTTGATTTGCACAATGTTAATTCATTTTGATATGCATGAAAAAAGCTATTTTTTTTTTCAAAAAAAAATTGCTTTTTCTTTGTCTCGATTTTTTGCTGTTTTTTTCTCAATTGTTTGCCGATGCTCGATTTTTTCCAATTCTTTTTCCATGCCGATTCGATTCCAAACTTCTCAACTATGGTTGAGATCACAATAGCCTATACATGCTTGGGAGTTACGTTTCATCTCCTAATCTCAATCTTGTCTATTATTCACTACCTTGTAAGGGGTATGCTTACCTTTCCATCCTTAAACAATGGTTTTTTAATATAAATATTCTAGATATGCCCAACAAGATGCCATGTTTTGGATTTTTTATTAAACCCCTAGTTCTTTATGATTTTAAGATTTTTTGGGGCCAAATGTAGGGCCGATTGATTTGGTACATATAAAGAGGGTTTCGTTATTTTGTGCTCTAACATATTCATGGCCTAACATGTCTGTGTTGAGAACATCTTCAAACTCACCTTCCATCTCCAGAGGTTAAGGACCATGGGAAATAGTGCATTGGGTTTTGAGTTATGGATTCAAAGCTCTTCTTTTAGGCTTCCCCATGCTGTTGTATTCGAATGTGCTTTTGAGTCCCGTCTGACTTATGTCTTTATTTATTTGTTATAGTATTTAAGCTCTTATGTCAAGACATTTGCAGCTTGTAGAAACAATAACTTCCTCTCTAAAATGGAAATTAAATGGGAAGCAACTCTTGTATAGTTCTTTTGTCAGTTTGTGTAAGCAACTAAAGGGTATTTTTATGTGAAATCCATAAAGCATTTGATATATAACATAATATGGAAATGATGGATGAATGTCTTCTCCACCAAATGGTAGATAATCATATGAAATATACAAGGTATATAACTTAAAGACTCATGACCTCCTTTACCTACCACTTAATATCTAACATTGTAACATATTATCGTATAAGGTAGGTGTTGTCACATTTTGCACGGGGTGCAATGTTTTCAATTTTTGTAAGAGAGCTGCTCTTCCTTCTCCCCCTTTCTCTCTCTTCCCTACATTCTCATTCTTCTCAAAATTGACAGCACTTGCCCTAAAAAATGGCTAAGTGTCAGGGCATGCTGAGGTGTTCAGGATTTTGCGGGCCATAAACAGGGGCGATAAAATGGACAAAATGAGCCCCGGATATTTTATTATTGCAGATCTTCTCGCAAGCTTTCCAACGATATATTATAATAGGCGATCGGGTCAGCGGATCAAAAGTTATGGCCCCGGGAAGCTGAACCAGGACACCCAGTTTTGGTGCGAAGTGCGCACTTCGCCCAGTTTTGGTGCGAAGTTCGCACTTCGCCCAGTTTTGGTGCGAAGTGCGTACTTCGCCCAGTTTTGGTGCGAAGTTCGCACTTCGCGCAGTTTTGGTGCGAAGTGCGCACTTCGCGCAGTTTTGGTGCGAAGTCCGACTTCGCCCCTCTTTCTGGGCGCACCTTGTAACTGGCAGGCTGGCAGGCTGACAAAGAAGAATGATAGAATGCCGGAGCAGGTCCATATGGCGGCAGACATCAGTGTTCGCCTGTGCGCAGTTCGACTTCTCAACGAGCCGGAATGCGCCCTTGACGAGTGTACGATATGGGAACAAACCCGGAATTTGACCAAGGCGTGAAGGCCTTCCCAACTGCACTGTTTTCTGCCCACGCATCCCAAGGAGCTCCGATCCCAAGCGAAGATAGATAGACTGCCCTTCAAGGCAGACATGTGTCACACAGCATAACCCATCATACGACAAGTGTCCAGCTTCGGGATTTGAACCAAAACTGCCGACCAAAAGGGATAAGTATGGGCTGCACCGCCTGTGTCAGCTGCCTCATTTAAGACTGACGTGAGTTTCCACCTGCCTCAGCTACCTACATTTCTGTCAATATAAAGTTCTTCCCAACGCGCTGTCACGTGGCTGTTCAACCTTCGGGGAGACCATGCCGAGGGTACGATCCCGACTGACAGAGGTCAGCATCAGCAGTTCCGCGGCTGCTTTTGTCAGCTAATGTTTGACTGGGACGTTGTGCCCATTAATGTAATGGAGGGAACTTTGGGCTATAAATAGCCACCACGTTTTCATTGTAAGGGTGGAAGGGGAATGTTTGTTAGGGAACTACTGTGCTTATTGTAACCGTGCTTCTGCTTATGAATACAATCTGTATGCCTGGTTCTGTTTCTACTTGTCTTTATTCTTTTATGCTTGTCTTTCATTATATGCCTTAGGCCCACCCGTGTCGTCTGCTCGTTAATTCACTTTGGCATTTGGCGATCAAGTTCCTCTAGCATTGCTTGCTAAAAGCACCTTCTGTACTTCATTATTTAAAGCAATCATTATAAATTTGGAAGCAGTTCCATCGGTTGTGTGTGACGTTGCTGGCCCGTATCCGGTGATTGATGCGATCCCTCGCCGTTAGTTCCTTGTAGGGAATGTTTGCTAGGGAGCCATTGAAGCCGTGCGGTTAAACTCTCTACCTAACACATATACACGGCTCGACATCTCTAGGTTTACTTTCTACCCCGTCGGTGTACGTATCCGGTGATTGATACGATCCCCCGTCGTTAGTTCCTTGAAGGGAATGTTTGCTAGGGAGCTATTGAAGCCGTGCATACGCTGCTGGTGTATCGGAAGTACGCCTAGGTTTTGCGGTTCCTTGTCATGCTCTGTGTTTGTATGCGATAAGTAGCGGTTATTGGTGTGTTCCCGTACTGTTAGTTCCCCCCCACCAACCTTTGGACATATTTGTAATCTCTTTCTGTACATTTGTCTCTTTCCGTTCCTTTATTTCTTTCCTGTTCCCTTTAGCTTAAATTAGAACCCCCCCCCCCAAAAGGAGCCGGCCTTCTCCGAAGATTGGCTCGGAAGGCATCCCTTCCTTCCGGCCTTTCAATGTTGGTTCGCGGGTCCAGGGCGCAATAGCAACAAATCCTTTCCTCGTGGCGGATTCGTGACCAACAGTTTTTGGCACGCCCGGTGGGACTCTTTGTCTCGCATTTGGAAGATCTCAAGCTCGTCCTCATTCGGGCTGACAGTTTCTTTCCGAATGCTTGGTGAGACAAGGAGGTTTCTCACCCCCAAACAGAATCGAAGCACTGGTGCTCGCTTCATTGCTGTTCAAAATCAGAGCACCTGGCGACTCTGCACGAACAAATCCTCTGAGTCCAAGAGACCGGTCCTAACGCCTTCGTGCAAGCAAGAAGGTGGCGAGCGAGGAACCCGGGAAACCAGCCTGACTTTACGAAATTAATATCAACGCTCCAGGCGAGCGCGTCAGGCCGGCTGATTACCAAGCTCGCATAGACGAATCAGTGAGGTGAGACGATCAGTCTCCATATTTTAAGGAAGCCCGAGTTGGTGAATCTTTGGCTTGCCTTCATCTGGCAAAATCACCTGGCGACTCCGACTGAGCTGAAGATCCAGATTTCTTGATCGCAGGCGCCCTTTTTTAAGCTAATAGAAGACACCCCGGAGGAATCAAGGTTTGGTGAGCAGCCTTGACCTCACAAGCGGAGAAATGAATGTTCACCTACAGTCTCCACCGTGGTGGTATTGGCTCCAACCATCACCACAACCGGTACCCGAAGAGGGCTCCCGTCTGAAAAATCCCCTTGCCACATTGTTCATCAATTGTGCGGGTACCGGCATGAATGACAATCTGCCACGTTGCACCATGTTTGCGACCTGGCAAGCTTTGGGAGGCCAGCCGGACTTCAAAGATCATCTGAAGTACAATCAGATCCGGTCCGGGCACCGCAGGTTCACCGGATAGGCAACCGAAGCTGGATTTGTGTGGCGGCATGCCAATAGCGCCGCAAAATTTTGTGTAAATAATCCGGCTATTATTCCAAGTTTTAGTTGTTTTTCTTATTTCAGTCTGTGCAGTGTTTTCTTTTTAAGTGTTCCGAGGAGGCAGTTACCGGAGGTGGATCTGAAGAGCAGTTGCAGCGAGGGTGACTCTGTTGCCCAATGGATGAAGGCATGGATTCTTTGCGCCGAGGCGAGCTCGACACCCCGCAAGCCGCCGTAAATGTTGTCACATTTTGCACGGGGTGCAATGTTTTCAATTTTTGTAAGAGAGCTGCTCTTCCTTCTCCCCCTTTCTCTCTCTTCCCTACATTCTCATTCTTCTCAAAATTGACAAGCACTTGCCCCGAAAAATGGCTAAGTGTCGGGGCATGCTTGAGGTGTTCGGGATTTTGCGGGCCATAAACAGGGGCGATAAAATGGACAAAATGAGCCCCGGATATTTTATTATTGCGAGATCTTCTCGCAAGATTTCCAACGATATATTATAATAGGCGATCGGGTCGGCGGATCAAAAGTTATGGCCCCGGAAGGCTGAACCAGGAAACCCGGTTTTGGTGCGAAGTGCGCACTTCGCCCAGTTTTGGTGCGAAGTGCGCACTTCGCCCAGTTTTGGTGCGAAGTCCGACTTCGCCCCTCTTTCTGGGCGCACCTTGTAACTGGCAGGCTGGCAAGCTGACAAAGAAGAATGATAGAATGCCGGAGCAGGTCCATATGGCGGCAGACATCAGTGTTCGCCTGTGCGCAGTTCGACTTCTCAACAGAGCCGGAATGCGCCCTTGACAGGTGTACAGTATGGGAACAAACCCGGAATTTGACCAAGGCGTGAAGGCCTTCCCAACTGCATTGTTTTCTGCCCACGCATCCCAAGGAGCTCCGATCCCAAGCGAAGATAGATAGACCGCCCTTCAAGGCAGACATGTGTCACACAAAGATAACCCATCATACGACAAGTGTCCAGCTTCGGGATTTGAACCAAAACTGCCGACCAAAAGGGATAAGTATGGGCTGCACCGCCTGTGTCAGCTGCCTCATTTAAGACTGACGTGAGTTTCCACCTGCCTCAGCTACCCACATTTCTGTCAATATAAAGTTCTTCCCAACGCGCTGTCACGTGGCTGTTCAACCTTCAGGGAGACCATGCCGAGGGTACAGTCCAGCCTGACAGAGGTCAAGCATCGCAGCTTCCGCGGCCGCTTTTGTCGACTAATGTTTGACTGGGACGTTGTGCCCATTAATGTAATGGAGGGAACTTTGGGCTATAAATAGCCACCACGTTTTCATTGTAAGGGTGGAAGGGGAATGTTTGTTAGGGAACTACTGTGCTTATTGTAACCGTGCTTCTGCTTATGAATACAATCTGTATGCCTGGTTCTGTTCTACTGTCTTTATTCTTTTATGTTGTCTTTCATTATATGCCTTAGGCCCACCCGTGTCGTCGCTCGTTAATTCACTTTGGCATTTGGCGATCGGGTTCCTCTAGCATTGCTTGCTTAAAGCACCTTCCGTACTTCATTATTTAAAGCATTCATTATAAATTTGGTAGCAGTTCCATCGCTTGTGTGTGACGTTGTCTGGCCCGTATCCGGTGATTGATGCGATCCCCCGCCGTTAGTTCCTTGTAGGGAATGTTTGCTAGGGAGCCATTGAAGCCGTGCGGTTAAACTCTCTACCTAACACATATACCCGGCTCTGACATCTCTAGGTTTACTTTCTACCCCTGTCAATGTACGTATCTGGTGATTGATACGATCCCCTGCTGTTAGTTCCTTGTAGGGAATGTTTGCTAGGGAGCTATTGAAGCTGTGCATACGCTGCTGGTGTATCGGAAGTACGCCTAGGTTTTGCAGTTCCTTGTCATGCTCTGTGTTTGTATGCAGTAAGTAGCGGTGATTGGTGTGTTCCCGTACTGTTAGTTCCCCCCCACCAACCTTTGGACATATTTGTAATCTCTTTCTGTACATTTGTCTCTTTCAGTTCATTTATTTCTTTCCTGTTCCCTTTAGCTTAAATTAGAACCCCCCCCCAAAAGGAGCCGGCCTTCTCCGGAGATTGGCTCGGAAGGCATCCCTTCCTTCCGGCCTTTCAATGTTGGTTCGTGGGTCCAGGGCGCAATAGCAGCAAATCCTTTCCTCGTGGCGGATTCGTGACCAACAGTAGGTATATATATGAAGTCTAGAACTGTAATATGATATAAATTCCTTGAAGCATCACTAGAAATTTTCATAATAATAATGAAATTATCTTTTGTTGATCTGACTTTATTTTCCCATCATGATACTGTTTACAAATGGCCAATTCATCCTCAAAATAACATGAAGGTACGAATGTTGTTGATACGAAGAAGATCACCTCGTTGTGTCAGAGCTTATCCATATAAATCAGTATTGCTCTTGAGAGAAATTGCTTTGATCTGGCATCCATGTGTGCCATCGATAATTTGAAATATCTTCTTGTTTTCAAGAAGAAGCAAATCATTTTCATTTTCAGCATGATGCAGGTATTGACAAACCAGTCATTGACAAAGACAAATTTCATGATTAGGATGCCAATAAAGGTTCAATTTTAGTTTGCCTTTTGAGAGGAGATCGAGAAAAATGAAGTCTCATGCGAGGTGTGTCATCAAGGCTCTTAACAGTATTAGCAACAGGCTTGTCCACAGTCAATTTTGCTTGTAGATGTTTCTTTGTCACTATATTACAATTTGTTTTTAGGCAATGACTTCCAAATTTTCTCTAAACTTTTGACTTCTATTAGCAAGACTTGGGTATGAGTGTGTTCAAACAAATGTTTTCTTTGTCTTTTCCTAACTAATCTTATCAAAACCTTGCAAAGGCTTCCTGTGAGTTTCACAATGTCTTGTGGAAATTTGAATTTGAATTGGCAAATTTAGTTCTATCGTTTACTTTTATGCATCTCATTATTGTCCTTTCAATGCAACACTTAATGCCGCAATTTCCTATTCCGTTTTTTTTTTTTTAAATTGATTATATGGGATTGAAATGCATTCCACCCATATTACATCATGACCACATAGTGGTATTACAAAAGTTTGACAATTATTCATGTGTTGCTTGGCAAGATTTGAACCTTGGTCTCCTCCTTAAAAGTTGAGGAATATAACCAGTTGAGCTAATGCCATTTGATATTCCATTCTTTCTTTATTGATGCTGTTTAAGATCATTTGCCTAAGAAAAGGTCTTCAAATTTGGTGTAGGTTAGATCTTATGTTAGCTCAGAAGTGAGGCTTTTCCTGTTTCCACCATTCCATTGCCTCACCATATGAATTAACTCATAAATGTAGTACTTATGCTGTATATCCAACCATTTTATCTGTCATCCATTTTTGAAAGGTTAGATATAGTAGTGACTCTGTTTTATGTTTTAATGCCTTTCATATATAGTGTCCTATATATTTGGTCACACCACTATTAGAAATTGCGCTTTTATGTGTCTAGGGTTGCATCATTTTGTGTTTAGGGGTACAACTGTTTGCATCTTGAGTCACAATCATTCATATCCCGAGCAGCATCATTTCAAAATTTAGGGTCCAACCTTTCTCTTGGGAACACCCTTTTTATGTTTTTGATCACACCTTTTCATGTCATGGATCACATGCTTTCATGTCTCATTGCAAGCGGATGCAGTTTGGGCTTCAAGCGGAAGGTTGGTGGGTGTTGGGAAGGTGTGGATTGAAGTTTGGTCAAAAACTGCCACTGCTACTGAAGAAACTGTTGGACGCAGGTCAAAGAGGGGTATAGGTCAACAGACCAAAATCTTTTTCTTGTAACAGAGAATTTGTGTGAACGACAAGTTTGTGTTGCTAATTATAAGGAACCAATAGCTGTTGAACCATCCTTTTTTCTACAATGTATTCCAATTTCACAACTTATCTGTGGAAGTAGTTGACTTTTAAACTCGGCATAAAGTTTCATCTGTCACAGCAAAGTAAGCAATAACCAAAGGTGGTAGAAATGTCCTTGCCAGATCTGTTTTTCTGAAAATCAGAATCCCTGCTGAAGAGTAGCCATAAATTCTCTCAAACTCCAAAAGATTATTCACCATCTGCATACAAAAGTTGTTGAGAATCTTGAGATATTAGTGACTCCAGCAGTCTGACGAAAGCTCCTAATGGCTGTTACTTGTGGTAATGACTATTTTTGGCATGGACTTGTCCAAGATGTAGATGTAGTAATATCTACATATCAAATTGGTTTTATACAATATCATAGCCCATTTGAACTATCAAAAAGATTATTCGTTTAGGAAAATGGATAGCCATCTCATATAATGACTGTAATCTATGCTGGATGAAACTACATAGAGAGTTTTGGATTCTATTCTATCATGTTTTATTCAGCACTTTTAAAGATAAAGCTACTACGGTGTTCTACAAACCTACAAACCTTAATCCCTGGACATTACGCTGCCTCATATGCCTTGTACATTAGTCTATCTTCACACATTTGATCCTTTTGTTAGCTTGTCATTTCTGGAAGGATACAGTGTCTTTTGTGAATATGCATGAATATAGTGTTCACCTTCCAGATTAGATCTTGCCCCCTATGTTTAAGTTTTCTTAAATTCTGCCATAATCTCATCAATGAACTTGCTCTAATACTCAATTCAAGTAGCCATCTCCTGGTGCAGATCGACCAGGGTCTTCCTTCAACATTCTCATCCTCTGTGCATTCTTGCTTATTAGATTCACTCTTTCAAAATTCTGTACTATCGTTGTCCAGTAAAAGGAATGCACTATAGAACAAGATATCATGCAATGCAATTTTATGCACACTTAATAGATGTCTGAACCATCAGCTAGACATTGTGACTCCACAGGATATCAATAGAGAAAGAGTTAAAGCCATTGCAAACTCTTCCTAGAAGTCCTGCTCCCATGGGCAATGCCACTTGCAATCATTGTCATTTCTAGTTTGACAACCATGCCAAACTCGACAGGATCAGGTTAGTGCCAAACCAGGCATTGAATTGTTCCTCACCTCTAGTTGAAGTTTTCATTTCACTTGCAATTCACCTTATACCTGCCAAACATGCTAAAATTGATGCATTGTGTTGTATTGGGCCATGAATGAAACCATGCATAAAAAGCTTTGGATAAATTTATGTGAAGAACCCCTTGAAAGATTGACATGACATCCATGCTTAGCCCTAGGGTAACAAATCAAATATATATCTTTTTGGCGGATGTTCATGTTAGAGACGTAAGAGTCTTAATGTCCATATAGAGTGAAGTCCATGTAACCAGAAAGAGTCATTACCCTTCTACAGCATGAATACTCTCTAGTCCCACCATAACCCTTTTTCACAATACGGCAGTCTAGGCTTGCCTTAGAGTGAGTGACCAAAGGTATCAGAAAATGTAAAGATGTGTAGAAATCATAGAGTGACAATTCTTTTTTCTTCTAAGCAAGAAATAGATATGCAAAAAGGAAGAACTAGAGGAAATATTCTTGCAGATTCTCAGCCCTCAGAATGGGCTGAATACTGCAGATATACAACAAAAGCATGTTCATAGGATTTGGATACTAAAATTTATTACAATTGGACAGGAAACTTGTACAGAGCAACCGGTTAGTTGAGTTGCAGGTTTGATATTATCTTTGAACAGTCCATATGTGTACAAAATTCAAATTTCTAGTTGTTACCATGGTGGAGATTCCTTGGGTGAATGTCTGGAAGTGTTCTTCCTTCTGTCAGCACCATATTATTACACATCATTCTGGAAATGGATTTCCTGAGGGTTCTTATAAGCCCTTAAATGTCTTTTTGAATCCTTGTGACTTGAGTTATGGGAAATGTTTGAACTCATGGTAAATGTATCGGAGAATTCTCTTGCTCGGATACCTGTATCTGTGTATTAGATATGGATATAGATACAGTACTTTTTGGATACCATATCCAGACATATCCAAACACACAGGTACCATATCTAGACATCAAAAAATACGGGTACTATATCCAAACATATCCCTATATAGCTTGAGTGGCCTAAGAGTGAAGGCTTGGATACTCCAGATAGGAGATCCAAGGTTCGAATCCAAAGGGGAGGAGGGTATGTAAGTCTCCAAGAAGATAACACAACATGAGTGTCTCCTCCCATGCATAGTGGATCCGAGGGTATGGGGTGGTATGATATGCGTAATTCTCCTAGATCTTAAAGGTTACTTAACTTTTTAATTTAATACATGGGTGCCGTATCTAGATATTTCCTAATACATGCCCCTATTTGGTCCATATCTACTATGCTCTGGTATGGCCTAGGCACATCTAGCATTGTATTCACAACATGAGATTATAAGAAGAATATGCGTTTTTTTAAATAAATTTAAAATTAAAAAATCAATGACAATCTTCTTAGTTAACGAAAACATATATCCTATTCAAAACTTATGTGTGTAAACATTTTTGTGTTATATCTTTTTTCTTTTCACATATAAAACATATATGCTTTTTATAATATTGTATCCAGCCCGTATCCATATTATGAGGTCTTGAAAATTTTCCATATCCGTTTTCAATATTGTTTTAGTATCAACTATCTTATCCGTTTTCATGCAACATAGCTTGAACCACTTCCTTTCACAACTTTTTCGTGTCCTCTAATGTACTTTGGAATTCTTCAAGGTGTGCACTTCATTGTTATACTGTCTTTCTTATTCTGCCATGATTAGGCCTTGGTAAAAGCCCTTCTCTTTTGTCGTTGAAATGTGTTGTTTTTGTCTTTATTTGATCCCCTTTTGACCTATCATTGGTACAGTTTGAACTCTATTTTCCTTATTTAAGCATGGTATACAACATATAGACTGTGAGGATTCAAAGGTGATATATGACAGTGATTTATGCCAACAAGTGGGGCTGTAACAGAAAATAGGTATCTGGAAGGTATTCCTAGAATTAAAAGTTCATATTTTTAAGTTTTTTTTAATGGATTTACATGATAAGCTTTTGTCTTTAAAAAATAGTAGATGCAGACCAGTGAATTCATTTATGAATTGTCTGAAGTTATTAATACTTTTTAATATCATAGTTATCTGGAGATTCGTTTCCACCTACCTAGTACTTGTACTGAGTACTGTTACCTGTCTTGGATACCAATACTACTCTTTCAGGCTTCTTTGCATACCAAGTGATGTCTCTCAAGATCTTTGGATGTCTCTCACCTGTCTCCACTTCAAAAACTGCATACCCTTTCCATTTGAAACTCTAAAGTGTGAACCTAATGGATCATACTTTAGAATTAATCTTAGATAAAAATCAATTGCATTTGGCATATGAAGTTTTTTTGTTTTTGTTTTTTCCCTTACTTTCTTTCAAGAAAAAAGAACTGCAAATTTTTTTACAAGTGGTCCTAAATAGTGTCACAACGTTAAATTGCTCTCTAAGAGGCCCTAAACAAGGTCATTCAAAGTAAACCAAGGATTTAAAAAGGATGCAAGTTTTGAAAAAAGGCCTATTTTAATTTTGTGACTGTTTGAGAGGCCCTAAATTTATAAGATAAACATTATATCTTAACACGTATTTGAGGATTTCTTGGTTATTTTATTTTATTTTGTTTTTTGATATATGGAGAATTGGTAACTTCATGTCATTGTATTCCTTCAGTCTTGAGTTCAACTCTGGCTGCTACCACTATAAACCCACCCACTCTTAGCAGATGTGCGGCAACTACCTACTCCCCCGAAGGGAATCGGTACAAGGTGAATCACTGACCTTCCAAGGATTTCTTAGTTATTAATTTAAGAGATCAATAGGGGGGTTTTTGATTCTCTAATAACCTACTTTGATGACTTCAAATTTTGAGTTTACTTTCTACTCATGTAAATTACTTAAGTTTTTATGCATTTTGCATCTTGATTATTTTTATGTTTTATTTGTTTCTTTATTTTGCACTAAATTAGTTTTTAAAAATTTAATATAGGATTTTTATTTAGTTATTAATTTGGCATTTCCAAGCACCCGTGTACCCATTGTCTGAAAATTAAGATCCCCATCCCCATCCCCATCTCCATCCTCGTCTCCCGTATGAGCACAAGCACATCTCTCTTGGTGACTATGCTTTATATTTAAAATTAAATTTTTATAATACTCCAACTATGGTTTATAACTTCATACATCATGGTAAAAGAACCAAATTCTTCTGGTAGTTATGTTGATCATATAAGTTGTATGTCCTTCAAGACATTAATATTTTGCTCTTTTTCCGCAAAATCCCATCTGCATATGCCAACTTAAAACGAAAATTATAGATATCTAGTCTTGGGAGGAGCTAGAGCTCCCTTTGCTTATATCACATAAATATGTTGGGACATATCAAGTCTTCTAGAATTGTTCATAGATTAGCACTAAATTCTGTCTAAATGAAGGGTGTGGAATTTGTAATATATTCCTCATTTTTTATATTCAACATTTTACAGGACTAGCTTCATATATATTCACAGAAAATGTGTCTCGAGCTTGGCGTGTGGCGGAAGCTCTGGAATATGGATTGGTTGGTATCAATGAAGGCATTATTTCAACTGAGGTAAAATTTCTAAATGAAAAGTTTCGAAGTTTAATGAACTTTTTGCTTGTTATCTCCTTGCTACTTTGTCATTGTAGAATATCTTATGTGGCCTTTAGGAAAAAGTAAACCTCTAAGAAGAATATCCACGTTCAGCAATTTAACTGAAGCCATATATTGCCGCACATTGCCCTTACCCCATCTCCAAACCAACACATATACACGTGTGTATGTACATATGATTTTTTTGTGTCTGTTTCTAATCTAAGAATATCAAAGCCCAAAAAGATGAATTCATGCTCAAATTACAGCTTCAACACACATACCCATCCATAGATTGTAGTACAAGGAATATTCTTGATCATGTACAATGTGGTCATGTAATACAAAAAGTAAACTGTAATCAATGCTACAATATGTAAACGAAGACAAATAATAGATATTACCCACAACTGATAAACACAACACACTATTAATGAAATCCAACATGTATTATCATGACAATGTGCAATACATGTATCACCTTATTGGGCATATGATGCAGAACATGCTACATTGTCATGGATGATGCTCAGTGAGTCAGTACCAAGGTAAGGTAGATAAGGGAATGCAGTAGAAACTTCATGGACAGCACACCTCTGCCTAACTACCCCTAAAGCATTGCATGCTCTTTTATTACATTACACATATACCAAAAAGAGAACATATACAACTAGTATGGATTCATTTGGGGCATGCAGATCAACATGTCTGACCACATCTACCCCTCATTTAGATTTTCTAGTGCCCTTGCCGATAGACTAACTAAATCATTAAGCGGGATAGAGATTTTTCTCATTCATTTCAAGACTTGTCACTCTTCTAAGAATTTTGCCTGTTCTTGAGTATGTTGTTGAGGGCATGCAGACATGGGGTCCAATAGATATGTTTGTACCTTGCTTCAATTGTTTTCCCAACTGTACAACAAACATGTGCTGCATCTATAAGCATTTAAACTACATTGGAGGGTCCAAACTCTTCTATTGGTTCCACAGCCATGGATGTTATAGGAGTCTTGAGGGATCGAATTCCATGCCCTCCTAAGATTATCCAACGAGGCACTCTTAGTCCTAGCCATTCTCCTAGGAGCATCATTAGATCCTGTGTTGGCATTTTTGGGATAGTTTGTGATGATGACGATTGTGCTTCTACTTTACATCCCACCATATATTAATGTTGGTGCTTGGATCCATTGGAACTCCTTTTTACCTTTGTTGTACCTCAGCTTCTAGATCTCTCTTAATCATTTCCTTTAGCATGTTTAGGTTTATCCATTTTGGGTAACCCTCGGGGCTATAATTTTATGCCATATAGTTATTCCGCTTTAGAGTATTTTACAATAGATTCTTTACTCTAGTTTAGCTTAATTTCGTAGTACTTTGTGGTTATTGCAATACAGTGTATTTTACAATAGATTCTTTTCAATGAGTTCCATTGGTGAGATAGTTCTTCCTCCAGAATATCACGAGTATCTTTAGAAATAGCACAAATCATACACAATTGTTGTAGGAACACCAAAAGAACACCAAAGGAGACAATTGAGCACAAAAGAGCACCAATGCAGCACCGCAGTTCACCAAAGCTATATAAGAAAAAACACTCAACATGTCCAAAGAGACCCTTGAGGGGGTATATATAGTGTTATTGCACTGCCTTATCATACCCACTGATGCATGTGGGATATATCCTGTCTACAACCATCTAGTCTTCTTGAGGGTGGAAGTGTAGCAATTGGCCTATTGTGTGGATATTGATAGAATTATCTTATCTTATCTATTGCATCCTAAATAAGATCAAATTGGAAAGTTATATACTTGAGATTTCCACTACGATCAATTGCTCCAAGGAAAAATGGACCTGTTGAATAACAATGCTGCACCTTCCACTTGTCCAATTTTATTTTCATGTCATCATTTTTTAACACAAACTAGTAAGATCTTCTTGTCCAACAATGTTGTTGTCAGTTGGATGCCAATAGGAGGCAAATACAAGGGTCCAGTAGCCAAAACCTGTAATAGACACCCCTGTTTGCTGCTCTGAAATAACTGAGGGTTTTTTCTTTGTTTCCGTTTTTGTAATGTCTGATTTTTTTTTTTGTGCTTTTTCTGATGTTTTGTTGATAGGTATTATATGCAATTGTTTTGGGGTTTTTGTGCTTTATAATGTGTGAACATATGCATAAAGAAAAACTCTAAATTGCATAAACATAAACTGGAATGAAACAAACTGAAACCCAACACCAAACAACATTATTTTATTCAAATTTCTGACCTGGAAATGCAAGTACAGGTCTGATACAAAATTCTGGAAATAAACCATACACAACTGAACACACCAAAATGCTCATAACTTCATCAAACGGGCTCCGAATGACATGCCGTAAAATGCAACAATCTTGTACAAGCTAGGCGCCAATGTCTGGACAGCAAACACACCCGAAAGTTGACTGAATTTATTGCACACTTCCCAAGGTAATGGTACAGCCTGCTGGAAAGGGTACGACCAGCAAAATAAATTCACTCCAGCTCCAAACCCTCATCAAAATGCCTCCATTCTCATCGCCCAAACTTGGAAAACATATGCTAGGAAACCCAAAATGAGAAACTTCCCGGATTAAGAGATAAATGCTTTACACGTTCTCCAATGCACTCCTAAATGGTATGGCCAGCTCCAAGAACCCTCAAATCACACCACAAAACACTAAAATGAAGCACACCCAGATGAAAATGACCAAAAACTAGAAGACCCAGAAGATCTCCTCAAACACCCACTGAAGTTGCCGAAATCACAAACCCTACCGCTGCAAATCAAGCTCAAATCTGTGTCCCCTGAAGTAGAAACACCCAGAACTGACTAGGGAGGACCTTTAACCCCCGAAACCAGTGATACCAATGGAGGTTTTCGTCTCCAAAAGCCAAAGTCTGCAATTGCTGAAGCAAATTTGATAGAGTTCTGTTATGTTGCCAAAAAGAAGATGATGCAAATGAGCTCCAAAACTCCAATATAAACCCCATGCCTCATTTTTAGGTTTTTTGGGCTCCAAACACATTTCAAAATAATATTATTTTATTGCCTTAAGAACTCCTACGTCCCCCCTTGGGATGTGCATCCACCCCCTTGGCCTAGTAGGACAACGTTGTTTTAAAAAAAACATAAAGTTACTTTTTTTTTTTTTTTTATTTTTATATCATTTGGCCCTTTTTAATTAAAAAGTAACTTTAATAACTTCCAAATATTTCGCCCAACCTTAGCAACTGAATAAATTCATCAAATAAGGCAACCTGAACACTGCAAATGTGGAATGAAGCAGACCAAAGTTGACACTGCTAAAATTAGCAGTTACTATAAATAGTAACTCCATCAGAATCACCCAACAGAGCCCTCGGAAGGACTCAAAACTCCTTAGCACTACTCTGAACAAAAACCCATAAAATTCATCACCACTGAACGTCTCAGCTCCGACTTACTAAAAATAGTAAGTGGTGGAAGAAAGCTCCGAATCGCCTCTAGAAAGAGGCAGAGGAGAGTTGGTGAAGCACTGATCGCCAGGGAACAACCCACTTAGGGTTCCCAAACATCCCTATTTAGCCTATGGGAACCCAGGAATAGGCTAAATCACCACTGAACACTGACTGTCTAGAAAGGGGACATTACAATCCGCCCTTCCCAAAGATTGCTTGTCCTCAAGCAATACTCAAATATACCCCAATCAACTGTCTGCTCCTGGTTGAGGTCACATAAAATACCTGGATCCCATAACAGCCTCAGAAAGAAACCATCACGCTGACGTTGCGCCACTCTGATCACAACAGTAAATCCACTGTGCTCAGACTGCACATACTGCTCCTGCAACTCAGTAATAAGCTCATCCTCAAAATCTGAACTGGTATGCCTATAAGAACTAAGCTCTGTGTCATGAGACAACTCATGCAGAAGTAACTCAGCATGGTCTACTCCTGCACTCCTACTGATGAAAATGAAACTGAGCACCTGAGAAAACATTACACTCAACAAAGAAGCAGGATACCCAGTAAATCTCACCATAGAGGCCCAACCAAAATGCAGACCAATCTCTATCAAGTAACTGGCAAGGTTGTGGACAACAAAGGTAGATCTGTAAATAATCATCCTGGGAATGCATCTGCCATCAGAATCGGAAAAATCCACACTGATACTCCATCTCCATGAGTCAAAATGATCATCCCAAGAGTACCAGTACTCCCACTCAGCAATAATCATGAGAGTATCATCAAGAAATACATCAATCATCAGCATGAAATGATAGCCAACACCTACTCGGGATGCCCATAAATCCATCCAATAATGGATCATATTAGTTGCAATTCTTGTTGACCTCATGTTATACCAAAAATTAACCCCTCCAATAAGCTGAATGGTCTGAAAATGAAGTAATATACCGCTGTCCATGACTGAAATCATCATCTCATAAACTGATTTTTGATAAATCAGCATACCACAAAGAGTACATTTACCAAAAATCTGAAGCATGACAGCCAAAATACAAATACTAAACACATCCCAAGCTGAAATTACCTCCCAATTAATCAACAAATCTGCAATTCTCCAGTCTTGGCTCAGGATCTCTCTCCAATCCACTTGTATGAACACAAATAGATTCATAACATGGCTGCTCAAGGAGTGAACAGCAGCATACCTTTCATTCTTTTGGTCAACCAACTCCCAAGGCATGCACCAACCATCGTCCTCGATGCCCAGAAACACAAACATGCGATCCTGGGTGTGGAAACTCAACTCCCATGTGGCTCTATCATGCTGAGGTAGCTTTGTACTAATCATCAAAGGGACCTCACCAAAAGCGGATCTAGTGATAACCAAAGACCCAACGCTAGGTTCCTCCACCTCAACAACTCCCATAGAACCATAGAACTCCTCTACTTGAGGTGTACCACCAATACCAAACTCCATGCCAAAGAGCTCTGCAGGATCATAAACTGACATAGAAGGTGAATCAACACAAGGGTTGTCATCAATCATCTCAAAAGGAATGTTATGATATGAAAGCTCTGCATCCATGCTATGAAGCTCACTGCCTACACATCCATCCTCAAGCTCATGCGGATGTGGGCAACTTGGCTCCAAATGAAAATCCTTATGGAGCTCCTCAATGCCTTCAATCAATTGCTTGATCTCCATGTATCTTGCATCTGATTCTTGTTTCTTATTCATGGCTGCCATAGTTGATTGATTTTCAGCTTGCAAAAGAGAGTGGTGAGTTAGGCTAAGCTCAAGGCATAGCTCATCAATTTCTTTCTCCTTCTCTTGGTATGTGTTCAAGGTGTCTTCTGCAAACTTAACAGCCATATCTCTATCAGCAAGCAAGAGTAAAAAATCTGATTTGATTACCTGTAGAGCCTCTCTGATGGTGTGCAGATCGGAAAGAGTGACACCTCCCTGAACTCCCTGTTGTCGCTCTTCCCTTTGAACCTTCCAGTAAAGATCCTCAATGTAACTGTGCGTGCTATCAAGACGCGATAAGGCTGCCACAACTTGGTCTTCAGTGACTCTCATCTGGCTCTGCAAATGGTGTAGCTCACTATGCCTGTAATCATAATCAACCTCATGCAAAAATAAATCTGATTTATTTTCGAGATTCGCCTTCTCGAAATCAGCTACCTCATTGCCATCCTTTTTGCACGAATCCTGATAAGAAGTTGGAACATTATTGCAGTCAAAAATAAATTCATCCCGCACAGGTTCTTCTTTGTATTCAGGTGTCAACACACCCGGATCCCATGGTACTAAGAGCTGATCACTTAATTTTGTCCCAACGTGCTCTTTTGGCTCCTCATGCGTGACTGTCTTTGTACGTAATTCACTCTGCAAGTCACCAAAGAAAATGAAACTATTCGGCATATTCACCTTAATAGGTTCAGTTTGGCAACTAAACCCACAACCGCCAACATGCACTAAATCTGAAAATGCATCATAATCAGCAATAAACCCATCATACACTGAATCATCATGGCTGTCCAAATCTTTGTCATGCTCCGAAATATCATGAGTGTACTCATCGGAAAGGGCTGCTATGAAACCTGTAACTTTGTCATCATGTCCTTTCTTTGCAATGGCGTTAGTAAACTCAACTAATTTGTCATCATATGCATCGACTTCTTTGGTCTCATCTAAGCAACTGGCAGACTTAGAAATTTCATTTGGTAGGTTCAAATCTGAAACCATGTCTGCTATTTGGTCTTTTTCCTCGTGCACAATTTCATCATCAAAAGTTGCATGCATGACTAAGGACTCATTTTGGCATTCGGTCATACATACCTCATGTGAAATGTCACTTCCTTCATCACATATTTCTGATCTGATTTTTTCTTCTGCAAATACCTTTGTTTTTTCAGCTTCATTATCATGGTGTCCTGATACTACGTTCAACCTTTCAGACTCTTCCCTTGCAAACTTCGGAAACAAATACCTTTTGAAGTCTGGATCCTTCATAATGTCAAAGATCTTTTGCATATCATGCTGAACTTCACCCCAAAACTTATAATCAACTGACGATGCCATCATGAGTTCAAACTTAACCACAGGCTGGCAAGAAATGACTGCGCTCTGATACCACTGTAATAGACACCCCTGTTTGCTGCTCTGAAATAATTGAGGGTTTTTTCTTTGTTTCCGTTTTTGTAATGTCTGATTTTTTTTTTGTGCTTTTTCTGATGTTTTGCTGATAGGTATTATATGCAATTGTTTTGGGGTTTTTGTGCTTTATAATGTGTGAACATATGCATAAAGAAAAACTCTAAATTGCATAAACATAAACTGGAATGAAACAAACTGAAACCCAACACCAAACAACATTATTTTATTCAAATTTCTGACCTGGAAATGCAAGTACAGGTCTGATACAAAATTCTGGAAATAAACCATACACAGCTGAACACACCAAAATGCTCATAACTTCATCAAACGGGCTCCGAATGACATGCCGTAAAATGCAACAATCTTGTACAAGCTAGGCGCCAATGTCTGGACAGCAAACACACCCGAAAGTTGACTGAATTTATTGCACACTTCCCAAGGTAATGGTACAGCCTGCTGGAAAGGGTACGACCAGCAAAATAAATTCACTCCAGCTCCAAACCCTCATCAAAATGCCTCCATTCTCATCGCCCAAACTTGGAAAACATATGCTAGGAAACCCAAAATGAGAAACTTCCCGGATTAAGAGATAAATGCTTTACACGTTCTCCAATGCACTCCTAAATGGTACGGCCAGCTCCAAGAACCCTCAAATCACACCACAAAACACTAAACTGAAGCACACCCAGATGAAAATGACCAAAAACTAGAAGACCTAGAAGATCTCCTCAAACACCCACCGAAGTTGCCGAAATCACAAACCCTACCGCTGCAAATCAAGCTCAAATCTGTGTCCCCTGAAGTAGAAACACCCAAAACTGACTAGGGAGGACCTTTAACCCCCGAAACCAATGATACCAATGGAGGTTTTCGTCTCCAAAAGCCAAAGTCTGCAATTGCTGAAGCAAATTTGACAGAGTTCTGTTATGTTGCCAAAAAGAAGATGATGCAAATGAGCTCCAAAACTCCAATATAAACCCCATGCCTCATTTTTAGGTTTTTTGGGCTCCAAACACATTTCAAAATAATATTATTTTATTGCCTTAAGAACTCCTACGTCCCCCCTTGGGATGTGCATCCACCCCCTTGGCCTAGTAGGACAACGTTGTTTTAAAAAAAAACATAAAGTTATTTTTTATTTTTTATATCATTTGGCCCTTTTTAATTAAAAAGTAACTTTAATAACTTCCAAATATTTCGCCCAACCTTAGCAACTGAATAAATTCATCAAATAAGGCAACCTGAACACTGCAAATGTGGAATGAAGCAGACCAAAGCTGACACTGCCAAAATTAGCAGTTACTATAAATAGTAACTCCATCAGAATCACCCAACAGAGCCCTCGGAAGGACTCAGAACTCCTTAGCACTACTCTGAACAAAAACCCATAAAATTCATCACCACTGAACGTCTCAACTCCGACTTACTAAAAATAGTAAGTGGTGGAAGAAAGCTCCGAATCGCCTCTAGAAAGAGGCAGAGGAGAGTTGGTGAAGCACTGATCGCTAGGGAACAACCCACTTAGGGTTCCCAAACATCCCTATTTAGCCTATGGGAACCCAGGAATAGGCTAAATCACCATTGAACACTGACTGTCTAGAAAGGGGACATTACAAAAACTTCCTAAACATATATTTGTATCATGGAGAACAAGTGACTTTAAATGAGATGCCTTGCATAAAAAAATAAGGAACCCCTTTATCTGCAATATCTCTTAGTTGCATATTGTACAGCTCTGAAATCTGCCCTTGAATATTTTGTTTCTTAGAGTTGCTTCCCTCGCTGCTTCCAATTCCTGCAAATTCCCTGGTTTGCTCTTTTGAACATGGAACCTTGGAAGTTAGCATTGGACCAGCAACTTAAAATTCCAACAATTTGAAGGTATTTGCCTGAATTTTTATGTCTGCACATGCTTACATCCTACAAGTCTTGGATTTCTCTTCAAGGGTCATCGTCTCTCATTTTTTATTCCTTTGTATGTAATTGCATGAAGGTAGTGCTTTACAATTGAATAAATTCCAATGTTACATTGCAAAAGTGGCAAATCCACAATCATGTACCACCACTGGCTTCTGGTTTTGGTCCGCTCAATTTGATTACAAAACGGGCTTTTTTGGATAAAGTACAACGCCAGAATTTTGTTTTTGAATTTGAATGGGAGTTGTTTTGTTGCTACTTCGACTTGTTGGAATGTCAATGGGAGTGCCCTTTGTAGGATATGAGGTTTCATGGCTGTCACTATCAAAGGTACTCATTTTGTTGTTGTTGGGACAATGAAAAATCAGAATTAAGAACAGGAGACTGATTTGAAAAAGACAAAAAAAAATGAAGAAAATAACTCCACTTGCACAACAACAGAGATTGCACTTTTGAATCCAAACTGTCATCCCTAATGTTGTGCAGGTGGAATCAAAGTGATTTGAAAAATAACTCTATTTAACAAATAAATGCTAAATTAAATTTAAAATAAATTATAAAAGTAATAACTGCCCAATGGGTTTGGAGCAAGCAATGCTGAACTAGGAGTTTCACACCATAAGCCGAGATTCCAATCTTATTGATAAACCTTAACAATTTGTCCATGATATTTGGGCCAACTGATGAGAAATGAAGAATTTCACACCACAAATCAAGGTTTGAATCCTATGAGTGAACTTTAACAGTTTAACCCAAGGGATTTGGTCTACGAATTTCACATCTTAAACCAAGATTCCAAGCCCAAGGATGAATCTCACATTCAGGAGCAAGGGCTTGTGATCCAAGTACAAGTGATGAGTGAAGGCATGTGACCCAAGTGCGAGCAAGGAGTGAAGGTGTGCAAGACAATTGTGAGCAAAGAGACTGAGGAGTGAGCCTCACATTTGGACTTTCAAACTCTACTCTAGATCTTTGAAGAAATTCAAATAATGAAGGTCTCTCTTGTGGATAAACTTGTCAAAATAAAATTGTTTAAAGAAGCCCTAGTTGGAAGTAGAGATGCCTTGGTTGAGGAAAGTCAACTTTTGCTGGTCAAGGACAAAGGAAAGAAGGATCCTATGAGAAACACCATCAAGATGACAAACTATTCACCAAAAGTGATTTTCAAGGTTGAGATGGTTGAGCGCAATATAATATTTCTTAGAAATAGAGAGTTAATTTGTAAATTCAATGTTTATTGGCTAGACCTTTAATATATTCGAAAGTGGATTGAAGGGAGGTGGAGATTGCATTTTTACTATTCCATGAATTTTCTTCTAAAACAATTTTCCTATGTTCCACAAAATTCTAGGATGGGGATGGTAGGACAACGTTTTGGGATGGAAGGACGTGTTTTAGGATGGAAAGATATCTTTTCCGGTCATTGGGATGTGTCTCAGAGATGACTTCAAGTCAACACTGAAGTTTTTTTCCTAGCTTTAGGCCCTTTCAAATTTGATCTCTCGCATTGCAATTGTTCACGTAGTGCATCCTTGTTGGTTTCTCCTAATGTTTGCTTTGAATGAATTTTGATGACCTTTTCCATCTTTAACATATTTTTGAGAGTGAAAATTCCTTGATTTGATCCATCTTTTGTTGCTCTATAATCCTGTTGCTTCAGCTTTGGGCTTGTTTTATGACAAGAACCTTTCACATCTTTCTCAATTGTTCCATTTTGCAACCACTTGCCATGTGTCCATGTTGAAATATGTTGTGGTTAAGCTTCACTTGAGGCCAAGGCCGACCTTGTATTGTATTGTATGTATCATAGTAGAGAAAATCAAAATTGGCTTGGAATCGGGATGGAGAAAGAATTGGGAAAAATTGGGAATCAGGAAAAAAAGGCAAAAAAAAACCAAAAAAATCGGCAAGTTGACTTGGATTTTAGAAAAAATCGCAACTCAGTGATTAAATCAGTGATTTTTGTAACAGAGGTATGTATAAACCCTTTGGGCCCTTGTAAACCTTGTAAAGGTTTTTTTGTAATATTTTATTATTTAACCTGAAGGTCAGTTCCTTTACAAGGTCCCAAAGGGCTTATGCATACAATACAATACAAGGCTGGCCGTGGCTTGAAGTGAAGCTTAACCACCACATATTTCAACATCTCCCCTTATGCTGAACAAGGGATATTTACTCCCATACCAAGTAGCTCCTGCATGCACACAAAAGGAACCTCTGGCATGATGTTGGTCAGGATATCCGCTGCTTGCTTTGTTGATGGTACAAAAGCTAGATCAAACATCTCATGGGCATAAAGCCATACACATTGTGCATTCAAATCTCAATATGCTTGGTCCGTTTATGAAACACTAGATTCCAGACAAGTTGGATGATGCTTTGATTATCACATCGAAGAGTGATTGGGGAGGACTGAGGAATGCCCTGTTTCTTGGGGTTCTAGATGACAGTCTACTATTTCTCAGTCTTCCACATAAGTTGAACATTGTGCTGCCAATGAGGCACCAAAACACCTTTGATGGATGCTTATGATTTTGGACCAGGTGGGCATTCCTCAGTCCCACCTAGTCACTCTTCTGTGTGATAATCAAAACACCATCCAATTTATTTGCAATCCAGTGTTTCATCAACGGACCAAGCATATTGAGATTTGGATGCATATAAACGATGGCTTTTTGCCAGTGGGAAGCTTGATCCAGTTTTTGTACCATCAGTAGAGAAGGCAGTAGATATCCTGACCAAGGTCATGCACGAGGTTCCTTTTGTGTGCATGTGGGAGCTACATGGTGTGGGAGAGTGTCCCTTAAGGGGAGATGATCAGTAAGTATCTCTCTCCATGTCTCCCGTTCAACTTAAGGGGGGGGATGTTGAAATATGTGGTGGTTAAGTTTCACTAGAGGCCACCACTGACTTTGTATTTTATTGTATGTATAAGCCTCCTAGGCCCTTGTAAACCTTGTAAAGATGTTTTTTTATAAAATTTTATTACTTAACCTAAAGGTCATTTTCTTAATTTTGCCCTAAAGATAACTTGTAATTGGTTATAATACCCCATCATACCAACCATTTGACTGGTTGGAATATATTCTATTTTCTTTTAGTGAAATTATTTGGTGTCCAAAGATGTCCCTTTATATCGTGTGCATTGCTTTCTATGTATTTCTTTTTCAGCAATACTGGGTAATGTGTTGATTCCAGTTGTTCCTAGAAACAACTATGAAATCCAATAGTCCAGTCTCATGGAATATGTGGTCCCAAAATGCAATGTATTTATAAGCAACCTTCTGGTTCCATTTTCTTGATTCAGATTTGATAATGATCAATTTCAGAAATGATTTCTAAAGATCCATGGCATCATATATCCATGTGCACTCAGCGAGACATCGCTTCATAGAGGTTGGTGCGACTTGGATAAACTTCCCAAGGTATTTCCAATATTTTTCAAATCCTGCATGATGATATTCTGATGTGGAAATCCAAATTACCTAACCAACACAAAAACCTTTTCAAGAGTTTCTATAGAGACAAAAAAGTTTTCACTCTCTGGTATTAAGTACAAGCCAGCCCTCCACAAAAACCATGAACCACCAGCCATTACTTCATCCTTGCTTTGTAAATTGGAGATCGTTCTTGAAAGTAGAAGAGATTGAGGATGAAAACATTGGTTGGACCAGGAGTCCAAAAGCAAACATTACAAATGTTAACAAAATGTGGGGTGAAAAACATACATAAGAACAAACAATGATGATGAAGATGGTTACTTGGAATAGCCAGGTTATAAATATTGCCCCATCAAAAGAGTTATCAAGGAATTAATAGGTTTTGTTCCAAATTTGTATTAATATAGGAAAAAATAATAGGACGTGGGAAATGTAGGGAGGCATTGAAAAGGATCGTGAAGTTATTGATGGATGCAATACCTGGGAAATGTCAACATATCTACAGGGAGGAATACATGGTGGATAAATTAGCCAATCACAATGTCTATCTTACACTTGATGAAATTCAAAGACTAAGGTAGCTGGACAATAGATATCATATCTCTTATTAAAAATGATATCAAAGAATTAACACAGGAAAAATTCAAAAATATTGGCTCAAGAAGTAGGAAGAACAGGGATCTAGAGAAAATTGGCAAGCCAGAAATGGTTCATGGGAACTATCAATAAGTTATATGTGGCTTTTATAGGGGGCCACTCCTATTAAAAAATTGCCAACAACTTGGGTACACAACCGGCCAACAACCACACAATCCCCTAGCAGTTTGTCAGCAGTCACATAGTTTGGATGCTGCAAGCAGCAAAAAGAAAGTGAGGAAAAAAAAAATATAAGAGAATTGTTTTTTAAAAACTTACTTGGGGAAGTGTGCACACAGCAGCCACACTGAGCAATAGGTCACAGGCGGGCACAGCCAAACAGTCAAGTCACGCAGCCCAAGTTGTGCAGGAGGATAGAGCAAAGGGATGCAACCAAACAATTGTGTCATGTAGGCTGAGTTGCACATGAGGATGGGACATAGGGCAACGTCATACATTAGCAAAGGGCTGAGTCCATGCTGTGTTGTGCTTGTTCTTGTGCTGTGTTGTGATCCAAAGTAGAGGTCATTGTCGAAGAGCTGAGTGTGGAGGCAGCGATGAGTTTAATGTGGAGGCAGGTAGGGAACGAGGATTAGGTTTTAGTAATTTGACTTTGGCTTTTTTTCTCTTTTTTTTTTTTAATTTGCTGAAAGAGGGTCCCACCATGGGGAAGTAGAGGGATGCCTAAGCGTCCCCTCCCTTACAGGTAAGCGGGAACATGACTGGGAGGGGACACTTGGAGGACGTCTTTGCCGCATCCTCCCTCTTGTCCCCATTCCATGGGGAACATGTTTCTCTGGGTATCCATGCCCAGAGACACATCGACATGTAACCCAGATTATAACTGAAAATCTGCTACCCAATAAGTAATGTTTCCAATTTTCTGATGCATGCATCATTGCTAACATTGCTTTATTTTGAAATGATGTTAATTTCTCTTTAGATTTTAATTTCTTACTTTCAAAAGTAATAGGGTATTTGTTGTGCATGATAACCTCTTCAATTACCCACTAATGAGGTATCATACTCAATCACAAATACTTAGACAATTATGCCTCTTTCAAATTTTGAAGACTTTGTTCTGCTTCTGCGGATCATTGAAAGAATCTTTTTTTATTAGTAAATCATTTTTTATAATCAGCATAACCTAAAAAAACTTCAGACTTTTGAAATTGATTTTGGAATGGGCTTATCAGCAATTGCTTTTATTTTGGCAAGGTCTACCTTCAAACCTTCTTTAGGCATTATATGACCCAATTATTTAATTTCCTCTGTTAAGGAAACTTTATTTGGATTTTTGAAAAAAATTGTGTTTAGACTCTTCTAAGACTGAAACAAAGTTATTCACATGCTGAAGGTGATCCGTCAGTGTTTTACCACATATTAAGATATCATTGAAAAATACTGATACAATTTTTCAGAAAGAAGGATGAAAAACCTTATTTATCACAGTTTAAATAATTGTCTGGACATTAGTTAAACCAAACAACATGACTTGGAACTTGTGATGGTTTTTAGGAGTTTTAAATGTTGTTTCTGAAATATACAATAGATCAAGTTAAAACATTCTACATCATGAAGCTCATGTAACATTCATTTATAGATAGAGTAGGAAACTTATTTTTGACAGTTATTTCATTGAGTTCCTTGAAGTCAATACATACTGGGTAACATCCATTCTTTTTCTAAACCAACGTAATTGGTATCTAATGAGGACTTTTACTATGCATAATAATACAAAGGTCAAGTAATCCTTGTGCTAATCATTCATTTTCTGTCATATGATGATGAGGGCAATGATATGGTTGAATATTAACTAGAGTGGAGGTGCTTTGAATCTCAATTTTGTGCTCCATGTCCCTTTTTGGCAGTAGTCCTTTTGGAAATTTTTATTAATAAATCTTGTAATTCCATCACATGTTTATCAAAAGGTTGATTGCGTGGCACTTAACTCTAATTGTCGATGTCTGGATCGCTTTTTCCATCCTATGGGTGAAGATGAGCTTAGAAGTCATAGTATTGGACCTCTCTAGATTATCTTTCAGCCCCTTCTACTGAATATTTGTTGCTCTAAATTGCATACATAAAATATTAGAGGGGTTAACCATACAGCCCCTAGGACTACATCAATTCCTATTTAGGAAATAGCATACGGATTGATTGCTTTGATATTTATAATCATTTATGAGTAGCACCACTTTATAACAATTGGCTTTACATGTGTTATAATTACTGCTTTGTATTGCAATTCCAAATTCTATAGTTTGGATAGACAAACAAGTTATATTGCTTAGGAGTGGCTAAGTTAATAAAGTTTTGTGTACTGCTTGAGTCAGTTAAAACCATAACTATCTTATTACTTGTAGGACCTTGAACTCTCATGGTTGGTAGTTGCATAATACTTGTTATTACCACTATGGAGATATGTGGCTGATTATTTTTTGTTGTTGAATCAGATTATGCTTCAAAAACATTATTAGTGCTAATGTTACTAACTACTAAATCATGATGTTCCTCACCCTATATAACTATATAATTTCTTTGAAATTAAACTTCTTAATGATGCTCAAGGTCCTTAGTACCTTGCCTTTAATGACATTATGTAGTTCTTGATTAGACTAACGTAAATGAGAAGGTTTATTTTATATTTCAATATTGTAGCTTTGGCCTCTATTTTGGGGCCATTATTGGTTTGAAATCAAGAAGTTCACCTTTGTCTGGAAAAGCTTATGGTCATAGCTTCTTGGATCATTGCAATATCTTTGCTTGTAGTTTTTCCTTGATATCTGATTTAAGTCCAGTTATGTAGGACTGAACTGAGAGTTTGACATATGTGGGATGAATGCTTACAATGCTTCCCGTTCAGCAGTGCATTCAATCAACGTTTTATATATAGTGATAAACGAGTTAGGTTGTTGAAATAATTAGTTTCAGGAGCTCAGATCCTATAAAAACAACAATTAAAAAGTACCCCATTTTCAATTGAACCCTTGTGAATTTCCATGCTACCAATTGTGCCATTTCTGGGATTTTTCTTCCAAATTTATGAAAGCAACTTAGTCGTGCCTTCATTTAATTTGACTGGCATCAATTCCAAACAAGTTTTGATTCTAATTATGACTAATCATCTAGCTGACTGCATCTTAAAATATTCACCATGAAATTATGGAATGTCAATTTTGGCATCAATTTTATACACCCATTTATAAGTAATTTTAATAAACCCTTGGTTTGTTTTTTTGGCTCTAATTTTGATTCTCATTATGGTTCTGTCCATAGGTAATATTGTTAGGCATATTTGGAGCAGTGTTTTGCATAGTTGTGTTAATTTCGATCTTGCAATATTTTTGTTGGCATTATTGTTAGTATTAGCTTTGACTGCTTATGCTTCTTTCCCTGTTCCTTCATAGGTGACGATCTCTGTATCATGTCTTTCCACAGCTTGATGGAGTCTCATGATACAACACCTATGATCTTCCATAACTCTTGACAGCTTTAGAACAATTATTCTGTAAAATTTTGTTGCCCCTCCACAATGTCATCTATTTGTGACTATTAGATCATGGAGAAGGTGACTATTATGGGACTTTTGATACCATGCTTAGCTTCAAGAATGTGTAAGATGATTGGGTCTGCCTATCACAACTTGGCCAGTAAGACCTCTACCTACCTAACACCATTTCTTGCGTGACTTCTAACCATTTCTGCAAATATGGGGCTAGAAGAACTCGAAGATTGCAAGAATCTGCAGAGTAATTAGTAGGCAGATAGGTGTAAATTATCACCTAAATCTTGAGGTGGGGCTTGCACTAATAAAGCCTTGACTGTAACAAACCTCCCTCGATGAACAAGCTATTTTTGTTCCCACATTGTGTTTGTTTGAATGACTTATGGGAGTTTTATGCAACTATAGTACCTAAACGGTACCTTTGCCAAATTTTGTCCATTTTGGAAACGACAAGCAGCAGCTGGAAGCCAGACAACTGGAAAATATCCAAGAATCCCAAAATTTTGCTCATTTTTGGTAAAGTATGAATTCGCTTGCAAAATCTACTGATTGGCTTAGGGAAGTGATTCTCTCAACAAAGGTGCTGATTTACTCGACATAGGTGGTCAGTTTGCTTGGTTAAGCGAGCGAATCGCTCAACAATATGAGTGAATTGCTCGAAAATATGAGTGAATCGCTCGACAAAACCAAGCAAATTGCTCGGACAAGGCGTAAAACTGAAAATCAGTGTGGATCACGAGGAAAATCCCCCGAAAAGCGACCTTTTGGCATTTTTGGGTGTTGGCAGAACACACAAAATTCATGTATTTTACGAGATTATAAAATACATCATACTAGCTAATTGTAGCCAGTAGTTTTAACAATCAACCTGAATAGGTGTTTAGTTACAACAAACAGATTCTGCCTAATAATCTTGCTTCTAGAATAAATCAACGTGAGCTAACTATAGCTCACTTACAAATAATGTAATAATATTTAATTCATAACATCCCTGTTTATTACATTGTTTTGGATAGCAAACATTACTACTCCCCATTAGTGTAGAGGAGAGAGCAATGTAATTATGGTTTGGCTATGGCTCATGCTTTGGCTCCTGGCTTTGGCTTGGCTCCTGGCTCTTGGCTCATCACCGTTGGGTTTGCCTTTGGGTCATCACCGCTGGCTTTGCCATTGGGTCGGCCACTGGGTTAAGGTTGGAAGATCAATCAACGAACATCGTTGTTGAATACCTAATATTCAGGGCGATTGTGGTACGGTCAAAACAAGCATTGCTCCGTTATGTGAGTCTTTACAAATGAACTCATGGGCAAAGTACTTGGAGGAGAAAATCTATGGCCAAAAGCAATGGCGGTTGTGGTGCTCAATTGAGGTTACTCAAGCAACTACACACGCATGCTTTTTGTATGCTAGAACTATGGAGAAAATCCATCAAAACTATGGTCGAGTTGAGGGCCTGCGATCCATAGTCCCTATTGGTGGTAAAATATCAAGAGCTTGTTGAAGCTTAAGTTCTACCCTGCAGGGACGCTATCATTGCCAAAATGCCAGCACAACACAAGAAGCTGAAAAAAATTCCCCGAAAATTAGTGTCCACGTGGAAGGTTTCCACATGGTTGTTTTGTCATTAAGCGAGAGTATGGCCTAGATGCACACAATGTCAATCCATTGTCATGGCAGCACAACCCACGTGCCTTCTTGGTTGAAGCTTCTGCATTTCTAATCTAGAGTCCACGTTTGAGATTGCTCCTCGACAGGCATGGGGGAGTCGACAGGCTTTGTCGGCTCGTACACCGCTTCTCTTGAGTGAATGTGTGGTGGATGATGTAGAATTGTGCATCCTCAAACTGCCCCTGGGCCTTGTATGGCCTCACACCACCCTGCACAACATGAGACTATGCCAATGAGATGACCAACTAGAGTCTTCGAAAGCCATTAATAACAATTAGAACAAATGAACAACTGCTCACCTCCTAGTCTAGACCACAACAATCTCAATCTTCTACGCTCGAAATCCTTGTTTAGATACTGTTAGTAGAACACACAAAATTCATGTATTGTACGAGTTTAGAAAATACATCATCCTAGCTAAACTTAGCTAGTAGTTGTAACAATCAACTTGAATAGGTGTTTAGTTACAACAAACAGATTCTGCCTAATAATCTTGCTTCTAGAATAAATCAACGTGAGCTAACTATAGCTCACTTACAAATAAGTTACCAGGTGCGGGGGTGCGGGTGCGCCAGGAATCGTGGTTGCGGGTGCGGGTGCGGCCCTTGTCAAAAATAGGGTTTGCGGGTACGGGTGCGGTTAGTTTTTAATTTATTTAAAAATAAAATAAATATGCACATTGCAAAATAATTAAATAAATGATAAATCATACACATTGTGAAATAAAATAAATCATTCATACACATTGCAAATAATAAATATTTAAATATGGCATCATAAAAACATATTGATAAATGATATTTCATATTCATGTAAAAAAATGACAGGATGTCAAGTCATAAAGAGTCAAGAGATAAAAATATACTATGTAGTAGTGGACATGTACAAAGATCACATCAAATATATGATATTTGACTCTTATTCATCATATTCCTCATCATCATATTCTAGGCCCTTCTCCTATGGATCTAGTGGTAGATTTGAAAAGCCATCACACCTACTGTCATCTCTGGTGTCATCAGGAACTGCATCCTAACGTGCAAAAGGCCCCTTTGTATAACCCTTGTCCCTACAAGACATGAGTCGAAGAGTACTATAGACATACACGAGGTTCTCAAATTTTTTTAATAATTTTTTTTAGCTTGTATGGGCTGGGTGTGGCTGGGCCGACCTTAAAAAAAACAATAAAAAAAAAACGGTTTTTTCCTATGTTAATGCCCAAATTGGCTTGGGTTCGACTAGTTGAACCTTGACTGACCACAGGGTTTGGCGAAGACTGACAGGGTTCGGTCAAAGCTAAACACTGTTAGACAGGGTTCAGCCCAGCCGTACTCGATCGTGAACTCATGAACCCGGTGCGGTTGCGGGTGCGGACACTGCAAATAAGTAATAATATTTGATTCCTAACATTGGGCACATTAAGCATTTTTGGAGCCTTCTTTATTAGAGACATAATTAGAGGCGTGTAACATTTAGAGGTGCAACATATTGCTAAAATTGGCCCCATATATTTACTTTCACTGGGATTAATTGTTTTTCACCCCAGGTAACTCAGGGTAAATTTTTGATATAAATAGGGGCCTAACATCCTCATTGTAGCTATGTTTTGGCCATGAGAACTTAGAGCTACACTTGGTGAAACCCACATTGTGCTTTCTCATCATGAGGTTGTAAGAAATTGGCATGTCTTTATGTATCCCATTGGTGGCACTGCCCTCTTGGTTTGCTAAGTATGCGACGGTTGGGTACGACCCTTCTAGCCCATCTTGTCATTCGCTTATCAATTTTATAATCAAATGAATAGGTGGACATTGATGTCATTTGATTTCTCATGTGTTGACTATGCTATCCTTGATATGGTGTAGCAATCATATTTGCTTATGTCTCGCGCACTTTAAACTCCACAAATTTACTTTCTACACCACTTTTATGCACTTTATTTTCGTACTTTACTTTCATGTATTTATTTTCATTCATTTAATTTACATGCAAAGTAGTTAGTTTAGATTAGATATATATATGAGGACACTAGGGAGCTGAGCTTAATTTGGAGGTCTAGGGAAGCCTTTTGCAAACCCATACAATATTGTTGAAATTCAGATTTGGGGGCACAATATTTAAATCAAAAGTTAGGACAATTCCCCGAATCAACAATTTCTGGCATGCCCCATTTTTATGTGTTTCCAGAATTTTCTTGATTTTCGTGCCCAAAAACACGTTTGTCTTGGATGGAGCAATTGATGATATCAAAGAAAATTTTCACAAAGTCCGTTTTTTACGAGTGATTCGCTCAATTTTGGGCAAGTTTGGAACTTTGCTAGAAGTTAGTGTTTTGCTCAACTTGGCAAGTAAATCGCTCGATTTGACTTGCATTTTCATAGGTCGAATTTAGAGCGGTTTGCTTGATTTTCTCAGATCCAAACCCAATTTTTCTTGCAATTTCACCAATTTTTTGTTATTTGTGCTTGAATTTTGCAAGTAATTTGCGAATGGCGACTTTGACACTAACTATAGAAAACTAAATTTTTTGGAAAGATGACTCCGATGACATTCAAGCGACATCAGTAACTCAAATATGACCTTGTATGTGCATTTGCCATGGGTGGAAGCCCTTAAGGCGGTTTCATAGTCAATTTTTGCACAAGAAGCGATTCGCTTTAAAGGGGTGAAATCTTTCCAAGTTAGATCCTGCAAGTGATTCACTCAAGGTCTACGAAGCAATTCACTAGGAAAATCAAGTTTTTCCTCCCTCCCTCACAGGAAAGTGATTTGCTCTCGCAGGCGATTCGCTCCAAGTGATCCGCTTGGGCAATCTTGTCTTTTTGCAAAATTCTCCTAAATAGACTAGCGAATTGTTCGATAAATAAAGCAAATCGCTTGACTTTTTTAGTAGATCGCTCCATTACATTGTTTATCAGAAAATTGTGTATTGCTGGCGAATCATCTGAAATTGTGAGCAAATCGCTTCAATTTGCAAGTGAATCGCTTAAATTGGTAGTTTTTATTGAGATAATCTTGCTAGCGAATCACCTAAATTACGAGCAAATCTCTCCAGTTTGCAAGTGAATTGGTCAACAAGCAATTTTTTTGAGTTTTGAAGACTTAATCTCATAAATCTATCTGTGCGGGTACGTACTCTAAAGCATATGAATACACGATTTTAGGCTCAGAAAGCAAGAAAAGAACATGAAAAGGCAGACATCATTGCATACCATCAAAAAAATGCTAAAGGAAACAAGAAAGAACAAATTGTTGTGTGGGTACATTTGAAAGACAAATTCGAAGAGGTCCTTGTATCCAATCCTGTCTCATCAAAAGGGAAAAGTACCATATGGCCAATCTAGTTAGCTAAGGCTTCACAACACCACAAATCAGCTACCTAAGTCAATAAATGAGTTATTTGATAGCCCTAGCAACACCTACTTGGTCTAATCAAGCTACTATGTTAACTAATACCAATCCCATGTAATAGGTACCGGTTCATATAAAAAATTGGCCTACAACTTCTGGTACACAAAATGCACCTCCTACTCGTACCCCTCCAGTATAGAGCCCACTTGGATCTAGTCTATCTAGGTTAGACAAATGGGGTCGCAGGTGTCCCAAGGAAACACGTAGGGATTAACACCACCTCAAGCCAACAAAGCACAACAAAATGTGCAAGGCCACCTCCTCAAAACCGACATTTCCCATAGATGGGGTTGAACTATACTCCACAACAGAACATTCAACCACCTACCTTTGATGGAAATGGAAACAAGACGACATTGGATCACCTCAGTGAGCTATCAACACTCAAGTCAGTCCACCGCATTAAAGAGGACATAATAGTTCGTTTACTTATCTACTATTTTCGTGATAAAGTTGCTTTATTGTATAGAGGATTACCAGATAATCCAATTACTAGTTGGGCATCAATAGTAGAACCATTCACGTGTAGGTTTGGTAGCATGGGAAATGGGTAGTCAATTATTTTTAGTTAAATACGATGCAAAGGCATCCTCAAAAAAACATCCATGATTCTTGAGGACTTCGAATTTGATCCCACAAAACATTAAGCCAAATGAATAACAACCGTTACCATTCTATATCAACAATTTTTAAATTTGATTTAGCACTAATGGTTTGTAATGCTAACCATTGTGTTGTTTGCTCAAGATGTTATGGCCATCCATTGCAATAGATGGATGCGCTCGATGCTTGCACCGTGTGGAGAATGCCCAATCCGAAAATCCTGAGAGAGTGGGACCTCACTCAAAGGACAACCTTCGAAATTTTTTATAAGGCTGACTCCTTATTTGATGTGATCTTTGACGCTTGCTTCTCCTAAACTAGCCTAGTCTATTGGGTTTCACCAAGGAAAAGGGAAAGAGAGAAAACAACCAGAAAAGCAAATAACTGGAAAGTAAAGTTCTACGCTAGGGGAGGTGATGTGCCAAGATCCTAAAACTCCTCCGTGTGACAATGGGATTAATGAATACATGCATCTTCCATCAACAACACGAAATGAACGTGATTTCATCCAACATGAATATTCAAACATGACATACACACATAGGAACCAGGAAAAAACATCAAATAGCCACAACTTCTCATACGTATGTCTTAATTTGGTTACATCCATACTAGAGAAAAAGAGAAAAAGGTGCGATGACTAATTGCCGGAATGACTCAAGGTTTGAGCTAGATTGTTACACAAGGAAAGGTGAAAGAAAGATTATACACAAGGCTAGATACTAAGCACGAATAAGCAACTTTTGATCCTTTACAAGGAAGAAGAAATTCATATTTATAGATGCAGTCGGGAAATTTCTCCCTCCCAAAACTGTGTAGGAAATTCAAAATTTCGCCCTGGCGCCATTGCGTCAGTCTTGATTTTTTTGAGCAATCTCAAGGTCTTTGGATCTAGAGCCATTAATGTCGTAGGAGGTCAGTATTAATGGATGAGGACTTCTCTGCTGCTTCTGCCAATTGCCCATATTGGAGATCATTAGCAATTAGACTTTGAGATCTGCTATTAATGTCCTCAGGCTTGGGGTCGCTTTTGGACTGCTTTCATGTTGTTGCTTTAAATGCGTCGACCATCCCCCTAGGATTCCGTGCTTGGGTGTTGTTGGTTACGAATCTGCCACTGGGAAAGGATTTGGTCTATCTATTCCCCCTAGACCCGCCCAACAGATTGAAAGGCCGGAAGGAAGGGATGCCTTCCGTGCTAATCTCCAGAGAAGGCTGGCTCATTTACTGCACTACACTAGGTTTTAGACTAGAGAACTGGAGATGAATTGGGAAAGTGCTGAAAGAAATGCAAATAACTGAAAGAAACTGAAATGTAAATAGTTCCAAGGGGAAGAACAGGCAGCACAATTACTGACTTCTACTTAGATCAATAGCAATCAATATCATGAATATAACAGAAACTAAAACTGTAACATTTTCTGATACGTATCCTTCAATAATTCCAGATTTCGCCCTTTATCACACACTTAAATCCAGATTGCAGAATTTACTGTATGCAAATAAAGAAACAAAATTAACAGAAATAGTCACAGAAGGCATCATACACAGAAAAAGAGTCCAAAATTAGAACCAGGAGTCTTAATATTGATGCAGAATCCGAGTACAACAACTTTCTAGCAAGATGTTCCCCCCCTGATTACATTACATTGAGTGGATTTTATAGAGGGATTTACCCCGTAATCATTAATGCCAAAACCCTAAAAGCCACTGGGCAGCTGAGATTTGACCCCTGTTAGATGATAGAGTATCCATAGGATTTGGCTCGCTCGTGTTTACAGCGGCTCCGGACGATCTTTGCAGCTCACTCGTGTTTACAGCGGCGCCGGACGGGCGTTGTAGTTGGGACAACATGTCTCATTAATACGGTTGGTGCAGCTTGCCCTTTGGAGCTTTTCCGGGACCTGACATGGCCGTCCTGATGGGATGGGCTAGAGACTCAAACTCGTGCGCCATGGACGCGCCTTAAATGCCCGCCTATCTTCTTTCCTTGCTAGAGTGCTCCTTCGATTGTTGTCTTAGCGTTTAAAAATGCCATTGCTAGAGTTTGCCTGCCCCTTTGCTTGATTCGAACCCAAAGCTCAGCTTCGCTGGGACTGGAGCCCGAAGTTGGGAGCTTTGCCAAAGCCCGGGGGGGTTAAACTTGCTAAGTCCGAAATGGACTCCGAGGATCGCTCAGGTTTGGTGCGAAGCTGAGGTTCGCTGGAGAACAGGTGGGAATGGAGCGAAGTTGAGGCCTTCATGCCTTAGAAAATTGTTCATCACCCAACGCTATACTTCGCCTCTGGGAAGGTCCGAAGCTGAATCTCGCTGCTCCTGAGGGCAAAATTGAGGCCTCTCATGCCTTCACAACCTTTTTAATATTCAAACTGTGCTTTGCCCAAAAACTGGGCGAAGCTGAGGTTCGCTCCCCTCTCGGAGTGAACCTGAGCTCTTTCAAGCCTTAGCCATTCTCTTCATCGCTTAGGCTGTACTTCGCTCAGAAACTTTGAGTGAAGTTGGGGCTCGCTGATTTTGGAGCGAACTTGAGGTTCCTTCGACCTCTATCAATTTTGGGCTTCCAAGTGCTTCTTAGCTCAACTGCCATTCACTCTGAAATCGAGCGAAGTCGAGGTTCGGCCCTCCATGTGAGCGAAGTCAAGACCCTCCTGGTTTTGCCTTAGCGCCTTGAAAATGCTAGAGGAGATTTTCTGCCAGAGAAAGCTGAGGTCATAGGAAATATTGCAGCAACAATCCAAAATTTTACCCCTTAGTCAAAATGTGGCAAAATTGACAACACGTGCTAGAGGTAGTGTGCTTGGAAATGGGTTACAACCCTTTTGCATGCGATTTCCTTCTAAACTTTGATCGAAATTTTGGTTTCTTGTGATTTTCTCCCTCCATAGCCCAGTCAGCCCCTACTTTGTACGGTCCTTTCTTAAGACTTGGTTGTAACTTTGATTTTCGCCTTTTTACACGCAATCCTCGCATGTTGACCGGGGTTCCTGTTTACGCATATCACGATCCAGTTGGCACTCTTTTGTTTTGGACTCTCTATCTGCTCCTGCCCAATATTTTGGTGATTTCCTCCAAACTATGATTACCAAACATTTTAAGCCCATGGGCATACTCAACTCTCTTTACTTCCGGTTTTAGCTTTTTTGCACTCTAGCTTCTTTGCACTTTGTCGGTTTTGGCTAAGGGAGGGTATTTGCTTCCCGGTGTAGTGAGAATTCACTACAACTTTGGCGACTCTCAGGGATCTCTAGATTGCTAAAGATCAAGAACCTAGAAAATGGCCGCCTTATCCATTGGGTGCGGAGTCAAAATACTGGAACATGGAGAAAATATTGCTAGGGTTTGCTCATTACTGCCCTGGTTTCCTCCTGTTCACCTTGAGGTGTCCACTTTGGGGTTCTGGTGGGGATAGGGAGGCCGGAGAATTCGGTGACCTGTGAGCTTTCTTTATTCATGTCCCACACTTGCCTTCTAGTACCCACATGAGCATATGGCTTTAATCAATGAGGATAGGGTCTCTAGGTTGGCATGGTACATTTTGTCATGGATTTGCTTGCGACATCTGGTTGTTGCAAGATATTCTCCGTACTTTCCCTTCTGAGCCTTTGCCACCTTGGAAACTTCACGGAGAGTGTGTGCAAATTTTCCAGCTTTTTTATAAAAGTGCCTTGGCTTGGAGAGCTTTGACGCTAAGCCTCTTTCTGCTTGAGGTTCAAATCCTTGGAGGCTTGAGCAGAAGGCCATCGATGGTCGTCTGGAAGCTGGTAACAACACAGTCCGTCCATGAACTGGTTACCTCGAAGGTTATTTGCATTGGCATCGGGTTATGGTTTCTTAGGTCTAGCTTTGTTTGTAGCTTCACTCGCTTGCATGATCATTGCACCTCGTTCATTAACCCCTAAACGAGGTATGCGGTCGTGCATTTGAAGAAACCTTAGCCAAAACCCAACACATGAAGTCTCCTCATTTCCTACATACAAAGTCTCTGATGCTCCCTCTTTTTTTTTATATATATACAAAGACCCCATGGAAGCGACGTCCAACTCTTGATTGGGTGTCATTCCATGTTTGTTGGCTCAAAAACTCCGTTGGGACTAGGATCCTAAGTTTTGGTAGCCTCTTGCTCCTTCTAGTCATCAAGGACAAAAGAATGAACTCCATCCTCGAATGCCTCCAACCGTTCCCCTCTATTCGTGAATATATGGCCAAAATCTAGTTTTGTTGTAAGCAATTGCTTGATATGATGCTCGTAGAGCAGTTCTGGACGAATCTTGATCCTAATCCCGTCTTTGGTCACTAAGAACATGAGTGTCCAATCTGTGTGAATATAGCCTCCAAGTTTAGCGGTGAAGACTCTTGATAGACAAATGTCGAATGAAGTTGGGAGATAGACCAATGCTTCGTCTTGTGGGATCGTGAGGCTAGGACAGGTGTATAGTGTGAGAGGAAGGCCTTTCGCTATCCTAAGCATCTAGATCAAGCTCCCATCTAGTTGCACCACCCTTCCGTTGACCGCTGAAAAACCAGTCCTAATGCATTTGTCACAACCCGACATAACCGAAGTACTTGCGTCGGAGTCGATCATGCAGTTATGCACCAACTTGTCACTGTAGATCAAGGTTAAGTAGAAGGGCATTGGCTTGACTTGGCTTGGCATCGAACTAGAAGCCTACAAGATTACCGGCTCCTCTTGTTCCGACTCCCTCTGATCTGTCGGGGTTCCCTTCAGGCTCTTTCTGTTTGGGGATGGGTAGTACCTCCATTATAGGTTTTGTCACCAGGGACCATTCCAAATGATCAACTATGCTAAATGGTCTCGGTGGATCGGTCTTCTAAGAGTCCTTCGACAACTGTTGTGATTCGGGCTTGTCTTTAGTTGATTGAGGCATTTTTACCACCTCTGCCTTGGGCACGTGTTGCTTTGGGACCTCCAAGACATCTTGCTTAGTGGTCATCGAAATTTTCGATGTGCTTTGATTTGGAGTGGTTGTGGTAAGGACATCCCTGTTCGGTCCAATCGGCCTGCTCTGGATATTTGGGACCGTATGGTTGCTCTCCTTATATTCTCTAGTTGACCACCTTTTGGCCAGTGTCATATAGTTCGGTTGGTCTTGCAACTTGCTAGGTGTGGGAATACTTGCCTTGCCGAATGCAACACATACCTCCCCCACATCCCACGTGGCTAGAAATCAGTTCGGAGAAGTACAATTTTAATCGTGGAGGGCTAGGGTATGGGACGATCAGCTATGTGTTAATGTCTCTAACCTCAAATTGAGGAATAGATGTCTGGACAGGCACCACATCACTTGGTATTGCTGAAAATTTCCTCTAGAATAAGCATTTGGAAGGTATATGCATCGGTACGGTTTGTATCATGTTGCAGACTCCTCTATGTAGTTGTTTTGCATTGGGGAAATGTCTCTGGCAGGGTTAGCAGGGATACGTTGCAATGGGGTAGGTACAGGCAGTATTTGTTGATTATTGCCCTTGGCCTGATTAGCATCCTTGTTGGACTAGAACTGGGGCCGATACTCGTTTGGAAGGGTTCTATAAGCCTAGTTATTTTGCTGGAAGGGAGGTCTTAGATTGTTTTGATATTGAAACTCTATGCATTTTGTTGCCTTCTTAGAGCCAACACATCATTTGAGAGTGTCCGAAGCATCTTTTTCATTATTACCAACTTGGCTGTGGATTGGAGTTTGGAGTTGGATGATTGGGAGCAACAAGAGGAGTTTGGACCGGAATTGGGTTGACAATTGGAGTGGGCTGAAAAGTCATGGGTTGTACTATCGGAGGAGGTTGAATGTTTGGAAACAAGGGCATGGGGGGTCTGGGAGCTAGCCTTCCTATTTGAATGAGGTCATTTTCTACTTGGATGGCTATACCCTAGGCTGCCTGCAAGGAGTTCCCTCCCCTAGACTTAATCATGATGGCCATACCTAGGGAAGGTTGGATCTTGTTTAGGGTTCTATACCAGGGTTTGTGAAACCACGTATTAAAATCATCCATTGTCTCCATGGGTGCCCTTATGATAGTTGTTAGCTGCTCTAGTAGAGACTCCATCGTCTTTTCTCCAAATTTGTTCACTAGTTGATCGCCATTGAGTGCGGGGTGAGAGTTATGTACCATTCCTTTGCTTTCCCTTTGAAAGGATACCACCAACAACCTCAGTGCCACGTTTTGTTCAGCGATGTTGTGGACCACGAACAAGCTTACCATATGATGTAGGTGCTTCGTCGGTGTAGTTGCATCTTCACCAGTGTAGTAGGGCAATGACCTCAAAGTTGAAGTCAAGATTGGATCCCAAAAGCAGGTGGATTGGATTACAAAAGGGACCTTTGTAATTCCAGGCCGAAAATGGGTTGGTTTGGATGTGCGGCCATGTTTTGGTTTTGATTTGTTCTTCTTCTTGCGACCAGACTGAGGGGTTGTACTAATCATTGGGGATTTGCAGTAGTAGAAGATTTGGTAGTGGATATTTTACTCATATAGCCTTAGTTTCTTTTGTTCTTAGCAGAGTCACTATGTGAATATTAATTGCACTTTGCCAAGTAGATAGATTGAGACCTACATTGGGATCTCAACTCGATATTTCTTCAAATGGCCGTTTCTGGGTATTCTTCTCCAATGGAGTCGCCAAAATCTTGGGTTCTTCTGCTAGGGGAGTCGCCATGTAAAATATTTTAATATTCTTCAATAAGCAAATGGGTCGAAACCTTCACCAGAGTCTCAGCTCCATAACTCTAATCTATGAGACAAATGTTGAGATTCGGGTCCCATTGGGCATGCTAGTAAAACTGTTTTCTTAGGATGTCATGGCCATCCTTTGCAATAGCCAGATGTGCTTGGCGCCCGCACTGCGTGTAGAGCATACATTTCAAAAGTCCTGAGAGCATGGGACCTAACTCAAAGGACAACCTTTAGGATTTTTTCTAAGGTTAACTCCTTATTTGATGTGATCTTTGACACTTGCTTCTCCTAAACTAGCCTAGTCGATCGGTTTTCACCAAGGAAAAGTGAAAGAGAAAACAACCGGAAAAGTAAATTACTGGAAAGTAAAGTTCTAAGCTACGGGAGGCACTGCGCGAAGATCCTAAAACTCCTCCGTGTGATAGTGGGATTAATGAAAACATGCATCATGCATCAACAACGAGAAATGAACACAATTTCATTTAACATGAATATTCAAACATGACATACACACATAGAAACCAAGACAAAACATGAAATATCTCATATGTATATATGACGTAATTTGGTTACATCCATGCCAGAGAAAGAGGCTCGATGACTAATTGATGGAATGACTCAAGGCTCGAGCCAAATTGTTACATAGGGAGAGTTGAAAGAAAGATTACACACAAGGACGAATACTAGGCACGGATGAGCAACTTTCAATCCTTTACAATGAAGAAGAAATTCATATTTATAGATGCAGCTGAGAAACTTTTCCCTCCCAAAACTGTGCAGGAAATTCAAAATGCCAGGAAATTCAAAATGCTGCTTGTGTGCCATCACGTCAATCTTGAGCAATCTTGAGGTCTTTGGATTTGGAACCATTATTGTCATAGGTCGGTTCCAATGGATGGGGACTTCTTGAGCAAAAACTGTGCAGGAAATTCAAAATGCTGCTTGTGCGCCATCATGTCAATCTTGAGCAATCTTGAGGTCTTTGGATCTGGAGCCATTATTGTCATAGGAGGTCGGTTCTAATGAATGGGGTCTTCTTTGCCGCTTTCGCTGACTGCCCATATTGGAGATCTTTGGCGTTAGACTTTGAGATCTTCCTCCATTAATGTCCTCGAGCTCGGGGTCACTTTTGGATTGCCTCTATGCCATTACTTTAAATGTGTTGACTGGCCCCCTAGGATGCTGCGGTAGGGTGCTGGAGGTAGTGGCTCGATTTTGTGTGTGATTTCTTTTTGAATTCCGACCAAAAGTCCAATTTACTGTGATTCACTTCGTTCATAGTCCAATCAACCCCTCCTTTGTGCGGTATTTTCTCGAGCTTTGGCTGCAACTCCGATTTTTGCCTTTTTGCATGCAATCCTCCTCACTTGTTGATCAGGGTTCCAATTTACGCATCTCATGATCCGGTTGGCGCTCTATTGTTCAGGACCCTGTATCCACTCCTACCCAGTATTCTAGTGAATGACACCAGACCGTGATTACCAAACATATTGAAACTGTGGGCATACTCGGCTCTCTTTCCTTTTGGTTTTAGCTATTTTGCACTCGAGCCTCCTTGCACTTCGTTGGTTTTGGCTAAGGGAGAGTATCTGTTTCCATGTGTATTGAGAATTCACTACACATTGTACACTTAGCTGCAACCTTCAAAGAAGTAGCTAGAGGAGATGTTCTCGTCCAAGTAGCGAAGACACCCCCTACCCCAACAATGGCCTATGTAGCCCAAATCTCCAAAATACACCCATGCAAAGCCCTAAGCCCAATTTTTCTCCAATCCCAAATCCCCAACCAAATGCATCTATCCATTCTTCCTTGTTGCCATATGTCATCACCCATCTTGGCCAAAGCATGTCATCCATAGTAGATTTCCAGCCACCACTTTTAGCCCTTCCTGCTCCGTCTAACTCTAGTAATGATCCAAATAATAATTTTGTGATGAACGAAATGTTCGAGGTAGTCAAGAATTTGGTGAATTAGAACAATGTTGCGAAACAATAGTGACAACAACTGTAGAATTGGCAGCCCCGAAAGACCTCGTACTTGACAAAGGATCAAGTGCCTTGACAATGATCTAATCAAGGGGTAAATCAAGTTCCCAATGACATGGTTAACACCAATGCAGAAACTGAGCCAGCATGGTGTCTTCCTTGCAATAATAGGCATGACCTTGTTGAATGCCTGAGTGCCATCAAGCATTCTCAGACTATGCAGTACACTTAGCAATGTCAGGTTCAACAAGCTGCTGTCATTGGCCAAGCACCCCTTGTAGTAAATTCTGTTATGTACCAGTACACTTGTCCAATCAATACCTACCTTGCCCAACCCCAATAATGCAATATTCAGCACTATAGAAATAGACGACGAGTCAATCTTCGAAGACAATGCTATATTTGTCTATTAATAGGGGGTTGAAACTAGAGGTAAGAGGAAGATGTCTAAAGATAAAAGACCTATCATGGCACAAGAAGAAAAACAAAAGGAGAGGGAAAATATGAAGGAAACAAACATACATGCAAAAGGGAGTCAAGGACCATCGAGCAACAAGGAATAGAGGGTAGACAAGGGGAATGAAACAATAGCCAACGATGGAAAGCAATGATCGAATGCTAAGTCAACTGAAAAAGGGGACAAACGGGGAAATTCACTTCAAAGGGAAGCCAAATGGTGATCAAAATACTCCATCCCTTACTAGTGAAGGGTGGGTTATTGAAATTTTTGTAATTTGATCTTGTTTAGTCCAAGGCCAAAAGTGTGATGAGGTGCTTATGAGCGCCATTTATGTAGCCTATGGGCATGTGATTATGTAAGCCTACGAGCATTCCTCATTTATGTAAGCCTACAAGCATGTTCATATAAGCCAATGGGCCGCTTTTATGGATAACCTCATTTAAAAGGGTAATTTATTATTAGTTTATTGTGAACTTAACCTTAAGGTTAAGTTTATGTCGGCTTGAGGTTAATCTCTCATTAGGGATTTGGTATCACTATAAATACCCGTCAATGAGGATTCATTTGTATCTTAAGTGTGAATAAAATGTGATACATTGGGGTGCCCCTTCTCGTCATCTCCCTTCATTTATTTTCATTGTTTACTATTGTTTTTTTTAAATTGCCTTTTCTTCTTTTAGGCATATTATTGTGGTGAATGCAAGCTTTGGAAGGGTTCTGGAAAATATTGCAAATGGGAACACGGGCAACAACCCCTAGGCAACCCCCAAGTTTCTACGCAAAGAAAGCGAGTCCCTTTGCCAAGTTCAATATTGCAGAGGAGATGAAAAGAACACATGACCAAAGTCAGCATGTTGGAAGCATTACCAATTTACCCCTACCTGGACAAAGCAACCTGCTCCAGTAAGCATTGAAAGAGCGGGTACAAAGGTATTCTAAAATTAAGAAGGTAGAGTCTACTCTAGATTGTGTCGCAAAACAACAAAATCTGGTAGTAGAGTAGTTGAACATCTAGTTCAGCATGTTTGATGTGCGTAACGCTTCAAAGCCAAAGACCCTAAAACCACCCCCATTCTATGTAACACTCATGATCGAAAATTATCTTCTCAGGAGTTGCAAAGTGGATTCAGGCGGAACGGTCATAGTTATGCATAAGTTTGTTTGTGAAGAGATGGGTCTTCCTTACACTAAGACGACAAGGCACTCGATCCAGATGGATGGAAAAAGAGTTAATGCAGTAAGTGTTCTCAAGGATTTTGTCATGACCATAGTCCGGTGTCCAAAATTTATAGTGTTTCAAGAGGTGATAGTTGTAGGCCTACCCTCGTACTTTGGGATTTTGCTGTCCAAGGAATGGACATGAAAGTTTTTAGGAGATGTCTACTTGGCAATGGATTATACTCACATGAAGGTGCCCAAAGACGAAAAGATAACCAGAATTGAGAACAAATTGCCTTGCAACTACCTCTTACACAAACTAGAAGATGAAAGCACAGTGAATTGGAATGAGCTTCCAAAATATATCAAAGATGATGAATATCAGAAGGACAACCAAGATCCAGATGTAGACATGATAATAGATGTACAATAGGATGACAAAGACCTAGAAGTGGAGCATGAAGAAAGTGAGTTGGGAAATTACGTAAGGACAAAACTCCTCAAAGACTTCTCGCATTGACAAGTCACAACGTTAAAAAGACATGGACTATGTACTTTGATAGAGCCATAACTAGAAATAAAGTAGGCATCGGGGTACAGTTCATTGATCCACAAGGAGCATAGATCCACTATGCCTATAGGTTGATGTTCCATTGTACAAAGTACAAACATCGTGGCTGACTATGAAGCACTTTGTACTAGTCTAAGGAAAGCAGAGATGGGAATTAAGGACCTAAGAATATATGGCGACCTTGAATTCATTGTGAATCAGGTCAAATTCCCAATGTGCATTGAAGAACAAGCGTCTAAAGTCTTATAAGCATCTATTCTGGGATTTTCTTGAAAGTTTCAATTCCTATGAAATCAAATCAATATCCAAAGAACTGAATGCAAAGGCAAATGAGTTGGCAGGAATGACAACCCAATTTTATCCAACAAATGATATATGGGATAAACCAAAGGAACTAGAAGTTGTCTTCAGATCAATAGTTCCAAGCAGGTCTTTAATAATGATGAGCTAATCACAAAATTCCTAATCAGAGAGGCCCAATATGCTGAAGAGCAAATGAATATGGGGACAACATCAAGGAGGGAGTCATACAACGAAGTCCAATCAACTTCCCAAGGGTCTAATCATGTTAGAAAGCTTTACCTAGATGACAACACAAGGAAAGGTAGCCTCAAGGTAAAATCATCTTCATATCATCTAGTCGAGGTAGTTGAAGGAAAAAGTCTATTGCTTGGGAAGGACTATACTCAAGAAGAGCAAGATATTTTCAAAGAACTCTGCAGTAAATATGGAAACATTATTGCCTGGTCATATGAAGATCTGAAAGTCTATGACCACAATATCATAAAGCACGTCATTGAATTCGAGCCTATTTCCAAGCCTTTTCAGCAAAAGCAAAGACCAACGAATCTAAAGATAGAAGCATTGATGAAAAAAGTGTTGCTAAAGGTCGTACAGGCTCAGATTATATTTCAAATCAAACATTCTACATGGGTCGCTAATCTTGAAAGATTAGTATCCATTGCCTGCCATCAATAAGATCTTGTAGAAGGTAGAATGGTTACAAATGTTGTCACTCTTGGATGGATTCTTTGGGTATAGTTAGATTTGGGTTAAGGATAAGACCATTACAAGACAACCTTCACCACTAAGTGGGGGACTTTTGTGTATCAGCAAATACCCTTCGGTTTGTCAAAAACTGAAGCAAACTTTTAGAAGTCTATGGACATAGCTTTCACAGGGCTTATAGTTGAGACCATCCTTATATACCTTGATGATTTGACAGTATTCTCCAAAATCAAGAACAAACACATCGAACATCTAGAGTTAGTTTCCGAGAGGTGTAGAGAGTTTGATATTTCTCTAAACCCCAAGAAATCTATTTTCATGGTTAAGGAGGGTTGGGTCATATAGTGTCAAAAGGAGGTCTAGCCATAGATCCTGATCGAATCAAAGCCATTCAAGACCTACCATTTCCCACATCAGTCAAAGGAATTAGGTCATTCTTAGGGAAAATCCAATTTGTAGCCAAATTCATTACCAATTTTGCTCAAATGGTTAGACCTATAACCAAGATGCTAAGAGAGGACGCCTCCTTAGATTGGACCGAAGAAGGGAAGAGAGCCTTCCAAGAGGTCAAAGATGCCATCACTAAGGCTTTTGCCCTAGCCAACCCTGATTTCTTCGAGGAATTTAGGATGTATGTGTTTGGGACAGATGAGAGTATTGTAGTGGTCCTGACTCGAAAGAATGACCAAAACGAAGAGCATCCCATATCCTTTATGAGCCAAACCCTTCACAACTATGAAGAAAGGTATACCTTGATGGAAAAGCAAGTATTTTCCATCATGAAGGCCCTAAAGAAATTTAGATACTACCTTTCGCAAAGCAAGACCACTATTTTTGTAGTGCACCTTGATGTTCGATCTGCTGTGTTAGACGTTGAACTAGGAGAAAAGAGAGCCAGATGGATCAATAAGATATAGGAATTCGATATCGAGATCAAACCTACTAAGTTGATCAAAGGAAGGGCCTTGTGCCAAAGGTTGGAATGGACAATGTTTGAGGAATAAGTCACATTAATGGAAGAAATGGAAAGTGATAAGGGCATCTAATGGATGAGGAATATGTGCCAAGGAAAAGGCCAGGTTTAGAAAAAATGCATTGCATATTCCATGGTTAAATGTCTTGTTCAAGAAGGGATACAATGGCTAGAGGAAGACAAGCATGGAGCCCTAATTGAGCAGTATCATGACAAAGGACACTTCTTTGCACCCATGATAGCCTGTAAGTGCTCAAGGGATGGATGCTACTGGCCCACCATTTTCACTGATTGCTATCGACAAGTCAAGGAATGCAAATCTTGCCGCATGTTCTAGGGAAAGAAGAAAAGAGCCCCAATGCCTTTAAAACCAATCGTTGTAACCGAGCCATTCTAACAGTGGGACCTCGATTTCATAGCTAAGATCATCCTGTTGTCAAGCGCAGGTCATGGGTGGATTCTCACTGCCATAGATTACTTCACCAAGTGGGTTGAAGCAATCCCAAAAGCAGCTAAACAAGAGATAGTGGTGCAATTTTTTGAAGATAACGTCACTAGGTTTGAAACCCCTACCGCCATTGTCATATATAATGCCCCCTGTTTCAAAGGAGCTAAGGTGATGAAATTCATCCTTGAACATGGATTCTTTCTCAAGACGTCATCCAATTATAATCCTTAGGATAATGGATTGGCTGAATCAACTAACAAGAATGTCAATAATCTTGAAAAGGACCATTTTAGAATCCCAGAGGGACCAGCATACAAAGCAGCGTAAGGCAATATGGGTAGATAGAGTGACACCCAAGGCATCCATAGGGTCATCAACCTACAAACTAGTATATCGCAAGGAGGCATTGTTGTCGATTAACCTTGAGCTCCCTTCCCTCCAAATGTCACAATAGTTTGAATTGAAGGACACTTACATCGATCCCATGCAAGCAAGACTGAACACATTGCTAGCCCTAGAGGAGAGAGAAAAAGCTTTTAGAAAAATGGCTCATTGACAAAAGGATGTCAAGAAATGGTTCGACAAAGGGGTGATAGAAGTAGAATACAAAGAAGGAGGCCTTGTGCTCAAATGGGATGAGGATCATACCAAACCATGTGCTCATCAAACATTTGACTCATTATGGAGTGGACATTACCAAATTGTTGAAATTGTAGGCCCAAATGCCTACAAGATGGCTTTTGTAGGAGTGATGTTGCCCATCCCAGTAAACAAGCAACACCTCCAACTAATATAGTGTAATGATTTTCAGCCAGAAGAGTATCTATGTACATAGTACCGGTTATTAATTCAGCAAGAATTCCCCCTTCAACTATCCTCTTCCTGTCTTCCCCTTATTCCATTTTCTTGTTTTCTTTCAAATTTCATCTTTCTCTTTCCCCAAATCGACAACATAATGAGTCTGTCAAAAATGTGTTAATGTTTAAAAAAAAGAGTGATTTGCTTGCCTAAGTGACCAACGTGCTTGCCTTAGTGTTTGATCTCGTGCCAATCGCAGGGTAGGGCAAATTGACCTTTAACGGGCCGATCACCTTTGCTCGAACAGACCGCACTAGGGTGTAGGCAACGCACGCTGCACGAGGCCTATAAAAGCCTTGGGGGTACCCTAAGCGGGCCTCACTTTGCGTCCGGTCTTTTTTACCAAAGCAAAGAGTAAAACCAAGCATCGCTACCTGTAGTGAATTGCAAGTCAAAGCTCAACCAAGTAGCAGCTCCACGGGAGCTCCTCAATCGTCGATTAACAAGTGAACCACACGGATAAAACGAACTCGATCCCATAATTGTTTTTTGCCAAGTCCGAAACAATGAGCAAATTGCTCCACATAGTTAGCGAAAAGCTCAACTCTTCGAGCTTGCTCCCTCTTTAGAACGAGCAAATTGACCCTTATTCCAAGAAAATTGCTTCCAATTTTGAGCAAATCACTTCCCTTCCCAGACCGCAATAAAATACCTCCTTTGAGTGAATTGTTTTGAATTGCGAGCAAATTGCTCCAAACCTCCAAAAGCTCAAATTTACCCATTTTTGCAAATTTTTGCCCTTTTGGCCTGTTCTCTCCATTCTTTTGCTATGGATACCTAATCCACCTCCGCTAACTCTTCACTACCTAAAGCTTAGATAACCTCACCCCCTTCCACAACTATCGCCCCACTCCTTGTAGTTCCATTACTTCTTATTGCAATCACCATAGTGGAGGCCAGACCATCAGAAGGACAGGGCTGAAAGAAAAAGAATGATAAGAGAAAGGTATAGGCTTACTCACCTTCCAAAAGACTAGAGGAACAATTTGAGAACTCTTACTTGAAAGTCGTGGAGGGGATATACGTACCTCATAGGGGAAGTGAGAAGGGAAGCATTGAGGAGGTTTAACTTAGGCCCCTAGATGGGCTCTTGGACCATAAGTCGGACCTTGGCATCCGCCATGAACCTTGTGCCACAAGTATGGGATTGCCCTGAGCTAATAGAAACAGCGGCCAAGAGGTATGGTTCAACAAGGAGTTTCCAACTCCCGCAATGGACAGAAGATGCTTTCTACATCAATACAGGAGTCATAAGGAGCATGTTAAAAGCCACCGATGACCCAACAGTGTGGATCTCATGCAGCCCCAAGACCCAAAGGGACTATTATTATAGGAAAAATTGTACCTATTCGTAGAGCTTCCTATCCCTTACCTAAAGAAGCTTGACTTGCCATTTGACTTCAGTATCCCATTGGAGTTAGACCAATTCAAGGAAGATATCCAAATAGTGATGTCAAGGTCCTTGGGGGAAGGAGCAATAAGAAGATTTACAAGGAACAAATTGCCTTGTTGCATGCAGTCTAGGCCTACCCAGGTACTCCCAAATGATTGATTGTGCCTACATTTCAAATGAAATGGACTAGTTGAAGGATTAGGAAGGGAGGAAGTTCACTTACACCTACTACTTGATTTGGTTGATTTTATACCCTAAGAAAAGTCGGTTTCCCACTCTCCAACTAGATCAAGTAGGGGTGGACAGATGAACCCTAAGTATAGTGGAGTGCACGGATGGACCTTGCATAGAAGTGCGAAACCCTCCCTATTGCTTCTATGATGAAGTGTAGGAGGTCATGATGGAAAGGTTTAGGGGAAAGATACCAAGATTGACAAATGAAGCGCAAAGGATGTTAATAGAAGAAAGTGGCCATAGGGGGACTTCTATTTGGGGAGGACTAAATCCTTCATCTTCCTCTATGGCTTTTCAGCCATGCCCTTCAAGATGCCTACGAGAGTTCCAAACTATATATTCAATCTAGAATATGTAAGGCAGCTCACCTATGCTGACTTGAAGTATTTTAAAGGGCAAAAGAAAACCACATTTTACTCACTCAAACAATAGATCATGAAAATCACTCCCAATATGTGGAGTTACAACATGGTGGTAGAGGCAGGATTGAGGGAAATGGGTGTCGAAAACTCAGAGACTGATGGTCCTATGACTCAAAAAAAGTTTTTGAGAAGACCCTTCAAGATAAGAAATTGGTTATCTTTGCACATGAAAAGAGGTATAACATCCAATAGTAGTCCAACTTGGATGAAGAAACAACCCTCGCCACTCTGGGTAGCAACATGGGTTACGAAGATGAGGTCCAAAGCTAGTATGACAACCCCCCAAAGTGGCATGCCTTTTATTCAAAGGTAAAAGATGACTTTGACCTTGATAACATGCCAAATCATCAGCGGTTGGGGGCTCTCTGGAAATTGGGGTATATGGATAAGAAAATCCTAGCGTGGCAAAGGATGTGGTATGAAATGAACACTATGACCAAATCCACAAGAGATAGTTTGTTTTATGCCAAATTCTATGTCACCTAGGACAGGCAACACTTCAAAGGCACAAAAAGGGCTAAAACCTTCGTAGAAGCAGCAACTGCAAGCACTTCAGTCCCACACAAGTTAAAGCCCATGAAGCAATGGTGGAAATCACCACATTAGCTTTGCCAACAACTCTAGCTAGTCAAATAGGTGGCAATTGAAAGGAAGAAGGGATTTAACAGATATAGGTCAATGTTTGGCAAGGTGGTTGCAACAACAAAACAATAAAAAAAGAAGCAGGATATCTAGGTCAAGTAGGGGGAAATCCCTCAAGGGGACTCTTCTCTAGAGGTGGGAACAACCAGCCCAATGGCTACAACTATATTCACTCCTCCACATTCATCATCTACCGCTTCGTTTTTTCTTCTCAAGCTTCTTCTACAACCCTCTCTCTCTCTCTTTCCTACCCCATTCCTTTGCTACACTTCTTCCATCATCCACTGGCACAACTCATGTTTCTCCAAGGTATGACTTGTCCCATGGTTTGCTGGAGGCACTCGGCCTCCTACAATCATTGTCATGACAGGAACTGCCTTTATCACTTCCCATATTTACTTGCTTAAGCACTCACTTCACAACCAATAGTTCCACAAACCATGACACTCCTTTCGGCCACCCTAGTCCAATTGGCATCACATCCCACTTCCTCCATTTCCACTTCAATTCCTCCTGTTATGACTCAGTTCACACCCCTCACCATGCATACCACCTCTACTTGTCCCCATCCCATGCACGACATGCAAAAGACGATGCCCAATATCCCTGCTCAAGGAGCTGAGTTTGTAGGAGCTCCTCATCATCGAGTGCATCTGCTGGGCCTGGTCCAAGTTATGCATACTAGGCCAGAGAATTTGAGGTCAAAAGGGCACTAGATATCCTTCTTGCTGAAGAAAAAGGGTGGAAGAAAGAGTACAAGCAACTTAGCATGAAGACCTCCAAGGCCTTAGTATTTCTTCCACTCCCAAGTTTCAAAAAAGGGCAGTAAAATATATTTCGTTGAGGCTTCGGAAATCGACCCTACCAAAGTAGCATCAACACCTGCTAACTTAAGTGCTAGGGTGTTGTAGCTGGACCTAGACAAAATGGACGCATATCGAATGGTCCAATCGGCTTACCAGCTCACACTTGGCACGACAATGGAATATGACCAACTAGTAGTTGAGGATGAAGCAGTACAGATCATGAACATGAAAGTAGAAGAAGAATTGGCTCAAATTAAGGCAGAGGGACCAACTCCAGCAAGAAAATGAAAAGCTGAAAGAGGAAGTTGATGAAAAAGGTCAATTGAAGAAGTAGGTTGAGGATCTGAAAGCCCAACTTGTCGAATTTGAACAATTTGCACAAGAAATGTTCGAAGAACAAAGCAAACTTCTAATGAACTTTGAGCAAAAAGATCAAAAAATCAAAGTGTTGGAATCCTTAAGGCCCAAAGAGATGGAGGTAGACCTGAAAGCAGCACAAGAAATTCAGATGGTCAAGGCCATATAGGACCAGATTAGGGAGGAGATGAAAAACACCTTCAAATACTTCTGAGTGATGTCCTTTGCAAAAGAGAGCCTATAACTACTCGAGACTATCATGAAGCAAGTAGAAGAGCAACTTTTTGAGAGGGATGAGCATAAAGAGGTCCTTAAGCTCCTTGCATTAATGACGCTAGCATAGGCACAATAGCATGGGATAGATCGTAAAGATATAGTGAAGAAAATAAGAAAGATCCTAGACGTCCAAAGAAACTTAAAGACTTGCAAAGATAACCTGGTGTCTTTGAAAACCCACGTACAAGAGATGGACAAAGAAATTCAGGGGTAGATTGATGTTGGAATGCCAAATTTCTTAGATGATAGGAAACATGTCCTAGATGATGATGTCTGCACCATGATTGAAGAGGAGAAAGACCACACCGATCAAGGGAATGTTGAAACATGTGAGAAGTTGAAGCCAATTCACTCCAAGTTAAGGGAACTAGCTTCCAAAGGAGAAGAATTGTCTGAGAGTCCCTTTGAAGATTTGGTAGGGCAGGTATATCTTGGGACAGTGTAGTTGGGGAACTAGCTTCCAAAGGAGAAGAGTTGTCTGAGAATCCCTTTGAAGATATGGTAGGGGAGGCAAAAGACCTCAGGACAATATAGTTGCCTATCAATGATGAGTGGAAAAAGTTGTTGGGACTGCTGCCACCAAAGACAAGACAAGGGGCCAAAAACGATAAGGAGAAACAACAATTTTGTCAATTTTGTAGCATGAACCCCAATTTTGTAGATGCTCCCAAGGATAAAGGCAGGAACTAGAATCCTACACCAATCGAGCTTGGCATGCCATGAAGCCGACATAAATGTAGTACCTCGGCACTACGTTTGCCAAATTTTGTCCATTTTGGAAACAAGCAACGATAGGAGGCCACACATTAGGAAAATATCCAAAAATCCTAGATTTTTTCTCATTTTTGTTAGAGTATTGATTCATCTGCAAAATCTGCCAACTGGCTCAAGGAAGCAATCACTTAACAAAGGTGCTGATTTGCTTGAGGAGCGATTCACTCAGCAGAGGTGGTCAGTTTGCTTGTTAATGTGAGTGAATTGATTGACAATATGATTAAATCGCTTGACAAAACCAAGCGAATTGCTCGGACAAGACGCAGAAGTGAAAAACAACATGGATTACGAGGAAAATCTCTTGGAAAGTGACCTTTTTTGGTGTTTTTGGGCACACTGAACATTTTTGGAGCCTTCTAAGCCTAATAGAGGCATAATTAGAGGCATGTAACAATTGGAGGTACAACATTTTGCTAAAGTTGCCTCCAAATCTTTACTTTCACTAGGATTAATTGTTTGTCACCCCAAGTAACTCAAGGGTAAACTTTTGCTATAAATAGGAGCCTAGGGCCCTCATTGTATCTATCTTTTGGCCATGAGAATTCAGAGCTACACTTTATGAAACCCACATTGTGCTTTGTACTCATGAGGTTGTAAGAAATTGGCAAGTCCTTATGCATTCCATCAGTGGCACTGCCCTCCTGGTTTGCTAAGTGCGTGATGGTTGGGTATAACCCTTCTAGCCCATCTTGTCATTCGCTTATCAATTTCATAATCAAATGAATGGGTGGACATTGATGTTATTCGATTTCTCATGTGTTGACTAGTCGCATGCTATCCTTGCTATAGTGTTACCATTGTATTTGCTTACATCTCTCGCACTTTATTTCTGTACTTTACTTTCATGTATTTCTTTTCATGCATTTAGTTTACATGCAAAGTAATTAGTTTAGATTAGAAATCTATACGAAGACAGCAGGGAGCCGACCTTAATTTGGAGGTCGGGGGAAGCCTTTGGCAAACATGTCCAACCTTGTTGAAACTTGGATTTGGGAGTGCAATACTTAAATCAGAAGTCAGGACAATTTGCCGGATCAACAACAACATGATACATCCCTAATAATGGTTGAATGCTACAGTTATAGGTAATGTGTTGTTGAAAGATATAACACACCTCTCTACTGATATGCTCTTCCTTTGTAGAGGCTTCTATTAATTAATATTTTTACAGAAAAGTTCTGGATTTGCAACTATGCTTTGATGCCATCTATTGTGTACTTGATGGTATACATGAATAGAGACAAATATTTACACAGTTGTAAAATATATTGATGAATATGCCAGTTTGGAGAAGAAAGGTAAAGGAGAATATATAGGAGTGTTTGCATATGAAGGTAGCGATGTGTTCCTATAACATGTCTCTTGACAATAATGGAGGTCGATTAATTATATGATAAGAGTGCTTATATTTTTTATTAGAGACATAAGTTGTATGGCTTTGCAATTTCCTCTGATGAGCTTGAATTAAAACTTATCCAATAGGACGAGTGCTTTAAGTTAGAACTTAGAACCATAGTACTCATCCAATAGGACGAGTGCTTTAAGTTAGAACTTAGAACCATAGTGTAGATTCTTTGACTCAGCTTTGACTCTATGGGTCCGTCTTAAGACCAGACTAAAAAACTTCGTAGGACTTGCAAATTAAACAAACATAAAATTTAGCAAATTTCACATAAATAAATATAATTTCTATACATTCCACAAGAAATTAACATAAATGGCACAAAACCACATCCATGCTAGAATACATACTACCCATCGGAATTTGAGTAAATTATGTGATTGCACATGAAGCAAAGGTTGTCTTGTTGTGTATTAAAGTTTAAAACTGATTCAAGAGTACAAAATTCATGGATTTTGATATCCATGTATTGAAGACATAAACACTATATTAAAATAAACATGGGAGCTTGTATAAATGGAGATGTAAGAGGTTTTTTAACTGAATCTAGTACAGATGAAGCTGCAGGACATTTGTTGGTAGAAGTGGAAACATTCTTTGTTGAATTGGAGATGTCTTCTAATGAAAGGTAAGTGCTAGATAGGAGAAGGTAAGTGTGACTTGGGGTTATTGGCATGCTTGATATTCATGAGACAAGGCAAGACTTGGACTCCGGTGGAGGCTACCCAATTCTCTGTGATATGGTTAGAAACCATAGGACTAATATTTAGATGGGACATGCACATGTAACAAATATTGAATCATGACACACAATCTACCATATGAGCTATATATTCAAAAAACATATTTTCTAGAACCATCTAAAGACCACAGTGCCTAGTTTAACTGTGCATTATCGCAGTTATGCACAATCCAGACAAAAATAGGTTTGAGATTAATATCAAAACAAGAACAAATAAGACAAGAAAGAGAAGACTGTCACCATAATTTTTTCTAATTCTAGAAAACTTTGATGTATTTTGATCTTGGTTAGAGAGAACATACAAATATTCCCTTTTTACCCCTAATTGAATCAGGGAAGGATCCTCACAGGAGCAAAAGCGGTTGAAGTGTTGTTGATAAATTACTAAGTAGAATCTGTCTATGGTGAAGAACAATGCCATCATTGAGAGGAAAGCATGGATCTGTTTTTTTGAAAGAAATCCTACAGCCATTGGACAGAAGATCTTAATGCAGAAGAAGAAAGGACTTTCTCATTTAAGTGCTTTTAAACATTCTTTGTCATTCACAATGGTCCAGAAACTATATAATTACAAGGTTATTTCTTCAGGTCCTTACAAACCACACGAAAATTGCCCCTTTTAGTGCCTAATTTGTCTTAATTTGCATGGCTTGTAGCTTGGAGTTTTCTGTTGTACATTTTATTGATGTACGATATTATATGTTTTGGTACATTGCTGTTCATTTGATTTATTTTATTTAATTATTTCACTTAGGTTGTTGATAAACATGATTTCCCTATTACATTGCTCTAATAAGAACAAGGCAAACTAGGTTGCCATTATATCCAAACAAAAGAACAGGCTTATTAACTAGAATAGTATGATTCTCCTTTGTATCTGTCCATCTATATTGTGGGACTGTAAGGCACTTGATTGAATATTTAGTCATGATAGTGCTAAACGTATGTTGACTGTAAGTTGATGCCAATGAGTTAAATGCCAGGAGGAAAACTAACCCTGCTATTTACTGGAATATAGAAACAAAATTTGGAGGTTGATTGAAATCCGTACAGCATTTGTTTTTTGTCTTAACGGCTTTTTGATAATGGATTTGAGTTACATTCTAATTTCTTATGGATAGTCTTTTTTCGTGTACTTCCTTTCTATTTGCACAAATTTATTTGTTTCTTCTGTCAATATTAATGATCAACTTTTGGCACTCAGCCATATACATGTGTGGATTACATAATGCTAACTGCTTGCTTAACTTTTGAGTGTATGCATGGTTGGTTGTGTTTGTGTTTGTGTTTGTGTTTGTCTTGGCACCTGTGTTTGGGCAGTTGCTTTAACTTTTGCATCGGCAGTATCCGTGGTGGAAGGGGTGCTTCCTTGCATGTTTACGCATTCATGTGTTTTAAAATTTGTAAGTGGATGCATTGCATGTGCACAAGATGTCATGAATAGATGTTTGAGGTACACATAAATTAATGGCCATTCTAAGACCAAAACTCTTATATCTAACTTCATGTAATTTTTGCCCTTGCCATGTCATGCATGTTTGAAGCATTATATTTAACAGTGAAAAACACATTACTTTTGAATGCTAAGATGTGGAATGATATTAGAGCTTTAGAAGTGTCTTCTGTTCCACTAACAAAAAGGTCTTCTTCAACCTTGCATATAAGAAAGATAATCCAATACAGGGGAATTATTCCCAAATACAAAATCTGATGAACAATTTGTCCACCACTTTTGTAGCCAAATGCTCCTTAATCTATTCTTTCTTAACGAGTATTGGAGTTATCCAATGCTTGGTTTCCGTTGAAATTATCAAGTTCATTGTGCTTCCTTGTCTTATATAGGTGGCACCATTTGGAGGTGTCAAGGAGTCTGGCCTTGGACGAGAGGGCTCAAAATATGGGATGGATGAATATTTAGAGGTATGATCTATATTTTGTGTGTATCTTTTGTGTCAATTGAATTTCTTTCTTAAAACAAAGTTTGTATTAAAACGATCAGTTGATCAATCTATCAAAGTATAAAAGAGTGCCTGAATTATTGTTTTTGTTCTTTTACATTTTCTCAGTTTATAGAAACTTGTCCCTTCTAAGCACAGTTGGGTTTTAATGTCTCAATAATGTGCATGTACTTATTATCCTCCATTGGCTCCTTAATTGTGTTGTTTTCTGTTCTTATGATGTGTGCAAAATGGTATTTCTTGAACAAAATTCACAGACGTGTAGCAGGGACACAAGATTTGCTGGATGAAAAATGATAGATCTAGAAATTTATTATTATAAGTTTCACAACCTCCAAGATAAATAGTTTGGACCTTTATAGAGGTTTCTTCCCTTCTCGATTATTGTCACCTATGGAGAATTTACAAAATTACGAGTATCACATCTGTGAGGAAGTTATAAATTAACTAACCATTAAATGTTGACTATGTATAGCATATCTTTCAACAAAATTATTATAATAGAAGTACAAAAATTAAATATCAAATGCTTAAAATTTCTTTTCTACTTAAAATGAAAATTTTCCCAGGTTCTTTTGAATGTGTGGAAACTTCCTTCCTTCAGCATTGATTGAGTGGTTCACTTACTAACATTGGAAAACCAGAGAGATTTTTGCTATGTTATATGGAGTACCCTTTTGGTAGGGAAGTGGAAACATGGGGACACAAAATGCGAATGGCTAGAAGACACCACTTAATTTTGGCAAAAAGAGGGCAGCAAAGGGAAAATGTATATAAAAATAATAAATATTAAAATATAGAGCAATATAAAAAATAAAATTGCAACTGAAAAAACATTTTGAAGTGCACAAATTCGAGTTAGTCATTGGTTTTATCATTACTAATTAACAATCATAAACAAAATGAATATAAAATGATGCATTATTTGGAGAGTATAGTGACTAGTTCAATGTGATTGGCCCACTGAACTGTGGAGGATGCTCTTCCAAATATTGTGTTCAACTTCTTGTTTCTAATTACTCTTTTTTTGATTATCTGTAGTTGTCTCAAAACATCCAAACATATTATGTGGCAATGTCATGCATTCACTGTATGTACATAAATGGGTAGAAAACTACTTCAGAGATGCTTGAGTTGTGTGTTCCAACATTCAACAGAAGCTATGGAAGTACCCATACATTTGTATTCTTGTTTCAATGAAAAGTTTATGTTTTGGAATAGGTGGGGCATTATGCTGCCAGATTTCAGTCGTTTATCTAATCAAACAGCTTTCTATATAACGCAAACAACTCATATTTCAGTTGTAAAAGTACTAATCCATTTGTTATCTATTTAAAGTCTACAGATTTAAGGTGCAAACACTGTATATTAGATAGGCATCCCACCTCCCTTTGCCTCACAAATGAGGGTAAGTGTGGGATGTTGTGAGCACATCCCCCAGTTGTCTCCTCCCTCCGCATCCCCCCTTCTCCATCTCCTAAGGGATGCATCCCTGTACAATATAGGATTTTTGTGCTTTTTTGTGATCGGGGTCCTAGTGTTGAGCAAGATATCTTCAAAGAGTGAAAATTGAGAGGTTGGGTTAGTGTCTTGTATATGCTTGATTATTATATTCTACTCCAAAATTTGCATTGCATAGAGTTTAAGATTTGGCTTTCACTAAATCACTAATCATGCATGTCAGTTAAAGCAGAAAACAGTAGGTCCAGTAGCTGGCAGAATGATGTAAACTGTAAATATTGTATCTAACTTATGATCTTGCTGGTTCTTAAGCCTCTATCAGTTCATATGGTCTAGAAAGAACTGTACACACAAGTTTATTTTCTGTTTTAGATTCATATTCTACCATTTCCCATCAAAGGAGGCAGTCATAACCTTCATTTGGGCCTTATGCTTTTTCTTGAGAATATTTCTCTAGGGGAAGAGTTTAACAAGATTCATTGATATGACCATCAATGTCACAATGTGTTCAATTGTTCTCTAGGTACTTTTGCTTCTCTTCTTGTGCAACCGTGTTTCGTGAGAATGCATCCCTCTCCCCTAGGGCCCTTGTTTCACCATCCCTAGGGCCCCCTTTTCACCAACTCCTTCGGGACAGGGACAGGGATGATTATGAAATGTCGTAAAATTTGAGGACTTGAGGGGGGTGGTCCCTGAAATGTCTCGAGACCTCTCAATGGTGTTATTGAAATGGAGCCGTCTGGAGCTGCCTCTCTGGGATGCAGAAGCACCCCCACAACCTCTTGGGGACATATGGGAGTCTCCGAGATACCATAACGTCCCTAGACATGGGTGGGATGCTGAGAACACCCCATGACCGTCCCTAGGTTGATTGGGTGTTTCAGACAACATCCAACACCCACAGGTCTCCTGACAAAACGGAAAATATTGCAAACATAATTTCCAGGCAAAGCATCCATTATGGAGATGAATGCATTAGGATAAAGAGCAGGTTTTGCAAGTGTGCTTTTGTCACTTTGTGTTGAACACAAAAATTGGGACAAAGAATGCTAAGTCTAACAGATTACAATAAGATTCTAAAGACTGCAGTGCAGCTAAAATTCTCATAAGTTGCATTGAGATGCATGGGTAGCACCACCTGGCTTCAAAGCTGCCATCTCAAGCTACCTGGGGCTTGTAGAACCCACAAATATGTTGAAAATGACTTTAACATTAATAATAATATTTTTAAATAGCACTTGTGCTCTCCAGTTCATATGATTTTCTACTGAACAAGGAGTTTCATATTCAATAGCCCTAGATGATAGGAGGTTTTCAAACATTGTTCAGTGGTGAACTATACTTGAAGTATTCACTGAGATGTGATGCCTTGCCACCCATCCTCTTTCATACATGGTGAGCTCTTTGGATACAAAAAAGAAATTGAACACATGGCTTTATTTACTCGATGAAACACAAGAACCTAGGACTGACAAGGCAAAACCTTATTTACATGCATTCTAATCTTCATATTACGTCTCACACAAACAACCAATAATTCAAAATGTTCTACAAAACAATAGGATCTAAATTTGATTTATAATTGCCATCCCCTAGCCATCCTGCGGCTGTCCTGGATTTCAGGGCCAAACCCCTATTGTCCCAGATATGCAACCTGCCATACCATGCTGTCTCTGTCCCATAAGCTCTGTGAAACATAATTGTGCAGTGGTAGTAGCCTTCTTGTTTTTCAACTTGTTATTTTCTGTCTTCTCCTTTTTGGATGGGGGGCCTCTCATAGTATTACTACTTTGGGCTCCTTGAATTGGCTTGATTACATCTTATTGGCAATGATGCTTGCTTGGTCCACTGTTTTTAATTTTAGAGAGCAACAACACCTACTTCCCGAGGTAGCTTTGCATTCCTCTAAGATACTTCACTATCGTGCTAGAGTCCTTGGTAGAAATGGTCAACTACATTGCTTGAGTGTGAAATTCAGCTGCTTACCCATCTAAATTTTGATTCTTTTTTTTCTCTCTACTACTGCCACTAGATGAGCCTTTCCTTTGCATAGCCTAGAGGATAAAAGCTTGGCTTAACGACACTTTGTAGTCTTGGTAATTTGTTACACTTGGTTCCTTGTTCATCTAAGGGGCTTTAATGTGGCTTATCTACCATGTGAGAGCATATCTAGCCATATATAACCTTGCAAATGAAATCTTTTGGTTCATTGTATGTCCATGCACCTTAAGTTAAATTTTTAATTGTTCAAACCAGCTCTCCAATTCCTCTGGAGTTTGGTGACTGTTATTGCCAACTTGGCCTCCATCTTGAATGGGAACGTAGTAGACCTGATTGCTTTACACTTTTCTGCTTGTTTGGCCTTGCCCTTGTTTGCATTCCTCCTTGTGCTTTTTCAATCTTCCTCTTCAGTCCACCTTGAGGTTCTGTAGCCCCTTTGCCTTCTGTTTTCAAGGTTGCTTATATATCCCACATTTGATCCAGGAAGCCAACTTGAGTTGTGATTAATTTTTAAATGCTTTGTTCAATCCTATTGAGTCTCTACTCTAATAGTAGCCAAATAAGGATCCCTACTTGCCAGAGCTCCAACTTTCTACTTACAATTCTCGATACCAATTCTTCCTGACCCTTATCCTTTTCCTATCTCATCAAGGTCATAATATCTGACAAGCTCAAGAAAAATTGCTCTGGTACCAAATCTGATGTGAAATTTCTCACCTGGATTTGTCAAACAAATCTTTAGCAACAATAGATAGTGATTTTATTTTTATTCATGTGGTTACTAGTGCATATGAAGTTTACTAGTCCTTATTTCACGTGCAACACTGCATTCATTATTCAACTTGCTCCAACCTATTCTTATGCATCAACAGAAACACCCATACATCAAATGAGAGTATAATACATCCAAATTAGAAGGATGTTACTAAATTTATGTGGGCAGCCCTTGGTAAGGGGAAAGTTGCCATGGAGGGAAGCTCAAAACTGCTTTTCTTTTTCTCTGTGCAAAGTAAGTGAATACAAGGCTTAATAAACTAATAGGAACTCCCAAGACATTTTTTGAAATTCCATTGCTTTGAGAATGTTTATGATGACCCCTTGACGACAAATCCACTCTAAAGAATGTTTGCCCTGCTTTTCTCTGCTCTCTATCATTTCAAATGGCCTTCTAACGTTTGGCTTTTGTCCCATGCTTAATCACCCCATTGTCATCCTATTGTCATTCTCAAGCTTGTAACTGATAATTTTGTTATTTTTAGACTTCGTGATGGTAGGGGAACCTGGCCTTTACCTTCTAGGACAGTTCTGAGGCCCATTTGACCTCCCTTTCCTTTCAAGAAATGTTGAAAAGATGCTAAAACACCTTCAAGTCCAGAAATGATTGATTTTTGCTTAATGGAACTAAGGTGAAGTGATTTGGTGGAAGTTGAGATCTTTATGGGTTTGAAATGTCCAGAAATGATGCCCAACAGTGTTGTAAATTTGCATTGTTGGTGTGTGCTGGGATTGTGATTGATGTGCCATGAGGTGCCTCGGTACCATAGCAGCCTCCTAAACTCCTGAAGCTTGTCCCAGGATGTCTCTGCTCCTTTAAATCCCTGCACTATGTTTTGAGTTTTGATTGTCTGTTTTGACTCTGTTGGTTTGCTATTGGTCATCCCTTTGGCCTCTAAACACCTCATAGCTTTGTTTTTGGATCAAGAAAGGAGTAGGATATGGTAATTACCAAATCTTTTACGGTTATGGTAAGTGTGATTGGGAACTCATGGATCCTTCTATTCTTGGGGTTTGGGCTCAATAAATTGACTCCACCCAACTCACCATATGTCCTCACACTCCAATGATAGATTATGTTGGAGAAACATTAAAAAACTTACATGTATGGTAACCCAAGGATTTGTAATATAGAAAAGAAAGAATCATCTCGCCATGTAACTCCCAATATATAATAACTAACAATAACACCTATCACCGGAGGGTCATGATTTAGGTTTTAATAAGGATTATGCCTTACTATCAAGGAGAAAATTGACAAAAGAGGCCTCCTTATGCATGAAAGGCAGTACATCAATGCAGTGAGAGAATACCACAAATGTCTGTGATGTGTAACATTTTAACCCTTTTTGACGATAAGATGCTTCTGCCTAACATATGTCCTATTTAGCACCAAAGAGTAAGATTTATTATCAAAAAGATGTAATCCTAAGCTATATGTTGTACTCGACAGTTCTCCCTTAATTTCCATGGATCCCTTTTTTAGTACAGTATTTCTTCAGCTGCATAAACCCTGACAAATACTAAGACATCTTTAAATTATCTTCCTTTTTCCCTATCCTTTCTTTAATTTTGCTATGTTCATATGTCAAGTTCCATCCTTTTAACAGTGAAATTTTATATATTATTTCAAATGCTCTTTCTAAACCATTGTTTTCTGCTTTAGTACTCCCTAGGATTTGTAAACCATCAGTTCTTGCTTTGTCATTGCTTCTTCCTTATTTCAGCACTTCATGAAATTTAGCTTTAGTGCAACAGAGATTTTGATTAGTGAATACGTTCATAAATTTGCACCATTCATCATATGCAATATATGGGAATGTTTGGATTTAAATATTTAGTGTAATTGACACAAGAGATGTATCCTCCAATTACATTGTTTTATCTTGCTCTGTGGCATGTGATATTGACCAACACCATTAAGCTCACAAAATGCACCTGGCATACAATCTGGTGATTTAAGGGCTCGCTCTTTCTTGTCATGCATGTGCTTACCTATTTTTTATTTTTATTTTTGTTGATTATTTCAGGTAAAATATATATGCTTGGGAAACATGAAACATTAGCTTTGGCTACGCACAAGCTTATATAGAGCTGGCAATTTGTGATGGAGAAATAATGTTTGTAAAAGCTTTTGTCCATGGTTTGATAAGGTTTCTGTAAATTTAGATGTACTCTTACATCTTGATCTTCTTATTTCCGTTCTAGATTTTGTTTTACCTAGCTCTTCAACATATGCTATTAAAGCACAGTTTATGAACTTGAATGGGAATATACTCTTCTGTTGTATTTTGTATGCATATGAAAAGTCTCAAAAAATCAGGAATTTTGAAAGGCAGGATTCATATATTATGCTTATAAGCATAATGAGATTATTGTTCAGTTCTTGGATGCCTTCATTTATGCGTTTCTTTTCTGTGACTTGCTGAAATTATAAATATTTATCTATTTGAAGACAACAACCAACATCAACTAGTCTTGATCAAATAAAAAAATAGTGATATGTAGGAACTATGTTATGGGTTATATTTAATAGCTTGCTTATACAAAAGTTGACCAAACATCCAAGAAATGGATCACGGAACAAAATGAGCATTCACTAAAATAGAATTTAAATATCAAAATCTGCATTCCTTGAACCCTAACAAAAGGGACCCGATGCTAATCATGGTGAGGAAACCTGACACAAGAAAGAGTCAAGTTCAGTGCGTAATGTAACACCTACGGTGACAGATGACCGCAGTGCAACTTGTCCTTGTCCTTGATGCCACCCACTCTCTTTGTCCTTATGAATTTCTCTTACATTCCTTGTTCGAAATTAAGAGTGTTGGGCTTGAATCCTTTGATGAAGATCAATGTAGAATTGCTCCCTTCTCTTTTATATGTATGTTGGAAAAAGACATTGCTGCTTATGTCCTGTTTCCAGATACAAAGAAAGAATAGCCGTTTCGATGAAATCAAAGTTATAGCAGTGGATTCACTTAAAACTACCATATATGTTACTATATTTGTCTTGGTTCAGCCAACTATTTTTCAATATGCTTATCAGAAACTATGTAGAAAGAGTCTTCTCAATATATATATGGTCTATTGTTTCCTTTTGCTTGATATTCAGAAACATTTTATTATGGATTTTTAAAAATACATGATCAGTCCTTTATGATAGATCTTTGCTTTGTATAAATGTTATCAGCTTTCATAACAGTATAACTTTAGAAATAATCTTTAATAAAAGTATACCGAGTTGAACCCAGAAAATTTAGCTGCCATGAACTTTCTTTCAACAGGTCATAATTTCCTTCTCTTTCAACTTGTTTGTCTTCTTATCCTAAAATGTTCATTTTATATGCTTATATGAGGAATAAACCAAATCATTTGAAACTTTTATTTCCCAGTGAAGTGTCTTTGAACAAAGCTGACAGTAACAACTTGTGAATTTAAACGATTAAAGTGTAGACAATCCAAAACTTAATGGAGCGACCTTTCTTGCAGCAAAATTGTGAAACTATAAATTGAATACACAGATATACATTGTAAATATCTAATGTTGATATTATCTCTCCACATGGCTTAGTTCACTGGAGCCTTCTAACTGCATGTTCGATTAACTAATGGACTTCTACATGACCAACCACTTTCAAATGCTCAGAACGGTGAATGGTGTTTGGTCTTATCCTGCTAGTTATCAATAATTTTTTCTATTTTATCTAAACCCAGACAAAGTAGTGAAATATGAACTTGGCAAAGCCTCATGCCTTTTCTTGACTCGGACTTGAGACTTGGCAAACTCGATCAAAAACTTGAATCATGTTTTACTCGTATTTAAGGCTCGGCCAAACTTGGACCAAAAGATTCTGTTATTTCTTACTCATAGTAAGAACTCAGACCAGGAATTGACTCAAGCCTGGAAAATAATTAATCTGCAAAATAAAGCTATTTTGACAAACATAGATGAATTTTATTGAGTCTCACATAGATGAATTTGTAAATACTACTAACTTCAGTAGTACTTACTTCTCCAAATAGCTCATGCAAATTTTTCCATACCTTGATAGGTTCATTTTCATCTTTGATGTGGAAAAACAATTCTAGTTCAATAACAAGGGAAACAAACCAAGAACAACTTGTTTATGCTGACAAGTTTCATCATCAAGGGCCATTGTTTTCTCCTCTTGGAGGATGCACCGAAGGTTTTTAATTTGCACTTAGTTGGTCATTTTAGTAGACCATATGCTATAATTTCACCCATTTGAGGTGAGAAACATAGGCTTGAGGATACATCTCACACAATTTGGCCCCAAAAACTGTATCAGGTCCTTGAATTGATGTCAACAATGCAAAGAACTTGAAAAATCATGTGATTTGAAAAAAAAGGGCTCAAAATGTTTTTGTATTCAAGAGTTATGGCCTTCGAAAGATTTGTCGTAATAATCTTCAAAAATAAAAAAATTAACTCAAACCTTAGAACTGTTGTATCCAACCAAAATCGGCCACTTGGCACCCACAAGTTCGTTGATGATTGTCACTGAGAATCCGTCACTTTTTCCCCATTGGACGTTGACAACCAATAGAGTTTCAGAACATAGTGAGGTTTTATTTATGAGGTACAGGTGTAAGTCGAAAAAAATTGTTATGTGGCACAACAGGTTGCCACATCAGTCTAAACCTCATAAAATTATTCTGAAAGCACCCATGAAGAAGTTACAGAGTTTCAAACCTGGGTCTCTTCCATGCGAGGTGCTTTGGACCAACCAAGGTGTCAACACGCCCGTTGAGGACAAAAGGCCTGCTCTCATATGAACACGGAGACAATGATGAGTGCTCAAGTGAACACTAAAAAATTGAAGTATGAGTTTTGAGCTTGATGCCTGCAACTACCAAACGTTCTAGCACAAGCCACATAACCATTCCAGCCAATGACATTACGCCATTGAAACTACCACACATTATAATGCATGTCATCTAGTCTCAATAGCACAATCACATGTTGATAAAATTGGAGGGTGTGAGGTTTGAACATGGGACTTCCCTCCAAACAATCAACACACCATCACCTTGACCAACTTGTTGTCCATCAGCATTGAGATGAATGAGGAGGTCACACCATTTATTCCTTGCATCATGTTGAAAAGTGTGAATAAAAAAGCAATCAAACCAGTGGCCAAAGGAGACCACATTGCACACCCATCTAGCCTGAATGTCGTCTTCATTTGCTTAGGTCAAAAAGTGCACCCTCTTCATGAAGTAGAGCATCATAGTCCTCAATAGTGAAGTGTGTCATTTTTTCAAATGGATTTGGTGTGCGAAATTCAAACTAAAGTAAAAAAGAACACCTCTTCCCTTTTTCTAGCATTGGCGTTGAGGCTCCCCAATAGGATGAAAAATCCACTATTCTCCCTCTTTTGCAATCGACACCAAGTCCTCTTGGTAAGGAAACAATGCTTTATTCTTTGTAAAATTGTACAAACACCTTTTTGAAGACAATGACAACATTTCTTTTGTCGGAGGTGGTTTGAATCTATGCAAAATAGGTCAAGAGTGTCCTAATCAAAATGGAACATAACATGGAGTAGGCAAAAAACTCCAAATTAAATTGAAATAGTTGGAGAGAAAAATTGATCTTCCCTTTGCCTCTTTTGTTGAAGATGCTTATGATGCTTTGAGAAGTAATTTGTTCTATATGTTCGGAGAAGGATCAGAGGATTCGAGCAAGCTTCTTATGTGACCAAGCAATGACGCGCAATACCTACTTTGATACCACGTTGGATATCTCACCAAATAAGAAATAAATACATTGTCCAATGATTGCCCATAGGCTTACACAAAAGTACATCATATAATGTTGGCCTTGGCCATTAAGTCAAATTACAACTTTCAATAATAAAGGTTGCATGTGTAGGATGGCATGCAAAGGTTTCACTTGTAAAAGAGAGTTTTCTAAATGGATTTAATTAATTTCAAATGACATATTCAACTAGGTCATATAAAAAGGGAAATAGTTTGAAGGTTTAGCATATATATTGAGGAAAAGATATCCATATCTCGTACGTAATAAATGAAAATAACTCAAACATTAGAAAGTATTGCAAACTAATGTAATTCATAATATCAAAATTGTTTTTATATAGGTCATCATCACAAAACTCAAAACCTATCATTCATACACGCATGCATGCATGTGTATACACACCCAACCATTTCCTTTTTTGTATGATCTAGTTAAAGATGTCGTTTGGAATAGATTAAATCCATTTAGAAAACTCTTCTACAAGTGAAACTTCTGTGTAAGGCTCTTTTTGTCCACATGCCATCCTGCTCCAGCAACGTTTTATTTATACACTAATAAACCTTGACATAGCTTGCACACGTGCATACATGCACACACCCACGTGCGTGTATACACAAACACATACAAGCTATGTCAAGGTTTGTTAGTGTATAAATAAAAGGTTACAGAAGTAGGATGGCATGAGGACAAGAAGAGCCTTACATAGAAGTTTCACTTGTAGAAGAGTTTTCTAAATGGATTTAATTTATTTCAAATGATATCTTTAACTAGATCATACAAAAAAGGAAATGGTTTGAAGAACGTTAGGCATATTGAGGGAAAGAAGTCCATTTGTAATATGCAATAAATGAAATTAAATCAAACATTAGAAAGTATTGCAAACTAATATAAGTTATAATATTAAAATATTTTCATAAAAACCATGGACACAAAACATAATACCTCTTTATTTGTAATAGCCCGCCTGTTGGACTTTCTAGAAAACATTAATTGATTCAGAGGATCAATTAATACTTACATTTTAAACATTGACCAAACCTTACTAATGTTGACAAGTATTAGTGAAAGGATCTAATTAATAAAATTAGGGGATGGTAAGCCCTAATTATTCTATAAAATAATCCCTAATAAAAAACTATCTACACTCTACCAAGTTAATTGGAAGGGTTTTGAATACAATTGGGATTTTGGTAAGGTTTGGGGAAAATAAAAATAAGGCTTTTATAAAAAGATTAATTTGGGGAAATTATATTTCACAAAAGTAACTTATTAGATTGAACCTAATTATTTACAATTAAGTGTCCACAAAGATTTATCCAATTTTTAATTGGGCCCAAAAAGGACAAGGCTATAAATTAATAAAAAAAATATGTACATATTTGACTAGTGGATGAACCATTCTCCAAGGTCATATTTAAATAATAAAAGTGTACATATTTGTCTAGTGGATGAACTATTATCCATTCCACATGAATAGTAGTGTTGTAGGAATTGCAGGTGCACTTGGGAGAAAAGGGAAGACCAAAAATGGGCAAAGTACTCCCACCTTACCCTCTCTTATCTTGTACCTAATTTTTAAATGATAAAAATGGAATCCAACTATTTGGGTGAACTCCAAGAAGGTTCCTTCTAGTATTTTGATATTATTAAATCCACCCACTTGTTCATGAAGGAAGAAGAGCTAGAAAAATCTATAAAAGGGAGGCAAGTAATGGAAAGGGGAGGAAATCTTGGGCTTAGGGAGTATGCTCTCTACCTTGGATAGATCAGAAACCAAAAAGCTTGGGAGAGTACTAAAGTGGTTATTATAGGCATTTGGCCAAGTTAAGAAGTTACCAGAGACAAACTTGGAGGCAAGCATGAAAGAGAGCATGATGAAGGAGGAAGAAGGTTGCCAGGAATCAATCATATTTAGGTTGAACCTTGATTGTATTCCTCTCCTTGAATGAATGTGAAATGCTTTATATTGATTATAGCCGTTTAAATAACCATAGTTCATTTGGATATCTCTCGTTTAATGGAAATCAACCACCATAAATAGCTGATAACAGGTGGTATTTTGTTGATGGCTAAAGTAGTGTATTAATTTAATAGCAAATACTATTTAGCCCTTAATAAATATTGTTTAGCCCTCTTGTGGGGGGGTTATAATTATCTAAATGTGAAGATTACTAAACGTTCCCCCCAATGAGGGTGAAAAAGTCATGCGATTTCCAAAGTTCAAGCCCTCCACCCGTTCCCTTTTTGATCAAGGCTTATTGTCTGGCTCTATAGAGCATGGATTAGAACCATGGTTTAGTAGTCACTACCACCAGCGAAATGGTGGTTACCTTCAATGCCTTGCGGGGATGATTTATAGGTCCCTAGCTCTTTAGCGTGACACATATGGGATACATATCCCACAGACGTGTTGCTAACTACCTAACCATGAAGAAGACACTTTTTGGTTGTTGTAAATTCAGAACCTTTCCCCGGTGTATACATTTCAGTTCTATTTGAGAACCCTAGATGTCTATTACTCACTTATAGATAGAGAATATTGAGCTTATGAGGGCAGATCTCAACATGTGGAATTTAGTTATCACCGTCTTGAATAGGGAGAATTTGGTATGTGATCCCTCGGTCCCTTAGTGCGCTCACCAAACTCTGTATTAAAGCTTGCATGCACCAATCAAAGTTTCCCAGACTCCAACATTGGGTTCTAATGTTGTTGTCAATGAATTCCTTGGCCTCATTCACGTGGCCAACGATCTAGAATGGCGACCACGCAGGGATAATGATCCGGCCCATGTTTTGATTCGGAGCAACAAATAGTTGGGCGATGACATCTCTTATATTTGTTTTCGATTCATATTGGGAGAAAATCTCTACTTAATTCTGCAAATTTAATAATCTGCCCATGTATACTTTGTTGGGACAATAGATTTCCACAATCAAATTGGTGTTACCCCTCTCTGTTTCATATATGTTTGGATGGAAGTATTACCTTTGTTCCCTCTATGTACCATCCTGCATAAGCAACTCTACGATCTTCCAGTTTGAACCTAATGGATATCTGCTTCCATGTCCCTCTACAATAGGTGAAGGACGGATTAAAACTCTTCCGACGAAATCACAGACCCTCTAGTTCATCGAAGTCTGCCTCCCTGAGGAACTTGATCTTACTCCTGGTTTATAAAAACAACCAAGGAAGGAGGTCAACGAATACAATTGAGAGCTCGACCTCTCAATAACGTCCCTATTGGTAGGCTTCGATGACATACCCTCGGACACAGAGGCATCTTGTTGCATTGGCTCGTTGTTTCGCCCAAAGACTCCATCCACCCTTGTTCCAATATTGTTCACAATCTCTACCTCGAATTTTGAAATTCTTCGTCGATACGTGGTCTCGGGCGTGTTCGTTCTGTTTCGATACAAGGTGTCTGCTTTCGTGACAAACCAATATGTGTGAGTGTCCCACATTCGTAGTGTCTAAGAGCATTAGGGTCTTTAAATCGACTAAGACTTTATAAGCATGATAGACTAGCACTTGGCAGTTGGCTAGGCCAAAAGTCTCGTCTTTGGGGAATCCATAATCAAATATACTGGTATGAGGTACGAGATTGCAATTGGTTGCTAATTGATCTTTGCAGATCGGCTATGCTAAAACACCAGACGATTTTCGGGCCCGTTTGCCCACTTCTATTTCGTTGCAACAAAAAGGTTAATATAGTAACCATTATGGGAATAAGTGACCATTATGGTATGTTGTTGCAACCAAAAGGTTAATATAGTAACCATTATGGGAATAGTGACCATTATGGTATTTTCGTTGCAACCAAAAGGTTAATATAGTGACCATTATGGGAATAAGTGACCATTATGGTATGTCGTTGCAACCAAAAGGTTAATATAGTGACCATTATGGGAATAGTGACCATTATGGTATTTCGTTGCAACCAAAAGGTTAATATAGTGACCATTATGGGAATAGTGACCATTATGGTAATTGTTGTAACCAAAAAGGGCAATATGGTGACTATTAGGATAATAGTGACCATTATGGTAAAATGATAAATTGTGAAACCAAAAGATTGACTTAATGACCATCATGGTGAAATGGTAGAAAGCAAATCTGGCAAGAAACTTTGTAAGAAATCATGGTTAACCTTGTAGAGACCATGATGGGACAACTAGTGAGAAACTATGGACAAATTTGAGAAATAATTTATGAAAAACTATAAAGTATTCTTTAGTCAAAATTTATGACTAACTATAATGTAATCTTGTTGATAGATTACAAGGCATACTTATAGATCAATCATTGTGTAATTTTGTTTGACAAATTACAAGACCAATGTGTTTAAGGTGTAATATTGCTTGATAGATTACGAGGTTAATTTGTGTTGTCAAAGTGTAATCTTGTGTGATAGATTACAAGGTTGATTTATGTTTAAAGGTGTAATCTTGTGTGATAGATTACAAGGTTGATTTGTAATCTTGTGTGATAGATTACAAGGTTGATTTGTAATATTGTGTGATAGATTACAAGGTTGATTTGTGTTTAAAGGTGTAATATTGTGTGATAGATTACAAGGTTGATTTGAGTTTAAAGGTGTAATCTTGTGTGATAGATTACAAGGTTGATTTATGTTTAAAGGTGTAATATTGTGTGATAGATTACAAGGTTGATTTGTAATCTTGTGTGATAGATTACAAGGTTGATTTGTGTTTAAGGTGTAATCTTGTTTGATAGATTACAAGATAGTTATGTCTGACTATGAGATAACCATGGTCGATAGGTTACAAGACAAAGAAAATGAAATCTTGTTTGATAGATTAAAAGACAAAATTGTAGGGACTCTAGTGTAACCATATGGATGATCCTGTTGATGGATTATGAGAACTATAATTTGATTTTGATCAATGACAATATGGTGGAAATTGTCTAAGTAGTGAAATGTGAATGAATGTGGGAAGATTAGGTATGGGATCTAATCTTGGAGAGAGTATGGGATCTCTCCATATGTTATGAAAACTTAGATAATTACTAGATCATATTGATTTAAATGGAATAATGGTATCTAGGTTGGAGAATGAACGTGGGTTTCATTCTCGAGGGAATTATGGGGTTCCCTCTTGGTAATTGATGAAATTTCTCCTTAATATGTAACCAATGATCTTTCATAAACATGTAGATATAAGAATTTGTGAGATTCTTATTTGTTGATGGCTTAGAGAAAGGAAATGTGGCATTTCCTTAATTGCATCATAATTAAAACATGGAACAAGTTGGTTCCTTTAATTGCATAATTGATTTAGAAAAGGATCCATGGGATGCCTTTCTATATTTGTATTTATGACAATTTAAGTTTATGAAATGAGAGGAGAAACATATTTTGGAGGCTAGGTTTATTCCTCGTGAGGGTTCCCAGGGTATATGTTGTGTACTTCTATTTGTGGTTTGCAATTATTGTTATGCATGGATGTTATATTTACTCTCTAGTATGATGATATCTAGATAGATCATGGATATTGAATATGATGAAAGAAGTAAATGCTATTTGCTTTCCAATGGAATGATGTATTTACATTCTTATAAAGTGATTACTAGAATGTTGTATGATGTAATATTTTGTTAACAAGCAATGTTCTATGGATGAGAATGGATTATGATTATTCTTGTGATTATAATATTTGATGCCTTTGTGTTTTCCAATGAATGGCTCTTTTATTATGATGTAATGGTTTATACTTTAAATCAAGTGAAAGTCTTGATGTGAATAAAGTAATCTTCATGTGTTGTTTAGATACATGCATGATATTCCACTGCAAAATAAATGGAATTAGGAAGTAAGATTGAAATGACATTCAATTGATTAAGTAACTAAACTTCCTAAGAAAAGAGGTAGAAATAGTTAAACCAAGGGATCATACATATAATGATGGGATGTAAGGTTGGATAGGATTTGGTCACTCCTATCACGAGAGTTGACACTGACCATGTCATAATTCTCTCGGTTACTTCCTTCCCTGCATGGTGTTGATTCAAGCATACTTGGTTGTAACTTAACATGATAGATATGAACAAAAAAAAATTCTATCTCAGGTTTGGTTGGTAATGTGGGTTGTTACAGTTGGTATCAGAGCCCAGGCTAGTTAGTGGACTCTAGTGATGGGTCTAGGCTAGCAAAGAGATGGGTTTTGATTGTAAACCTATAATGGTTCTTGATGAACTCTAAACTAATAAATACATAGTAAGGGAAGAATAAGTGCTTAGAAGCTACTAATGTGCAAATATTTTCTCCCATGCTTGTATTCACTAGTGAATCAGAATGGAAGGGTGAGGGAACCTACCACAACTTGTGGAGTACCCAAGAGACCATTGAGAAAGGATATTTGACATTTGTGGTATGAAGCTAAGCCTCTTCCTTACTAAAATTTTTGTGTGGAAAATAGATTCAAGAATGATCAAGTGGGGAAAAGCTTAGATTTTATCTCATATCGTGGAGATTAAAAGTTGAATAAAACAAGTAAGGTGAAATGGTAGACATTGAGTGTCTATGAGGGTTTGTGTGATAACCCCCTTAACCCCCATTGTGTGATATGGGAAGAAGGTTAAGCATTGCAAATGATTAATGTTCTATCTGCATGATAGGGCATTTAGTCTTCAAGGCATACACCAAATGTATGGGTTGAAAGAGACCTAACATGAGTCTAGTGTTAGCTAGAAAGGGAAATGGGTATTCTTGTTGAAATAGACAAGAGAATTCCCAAGAGCATGGTATGTTTGATTACCCGCTGGTCTAATAGGAGGGTTGGCCACTCCTATCCATAGGATAGACATTGACCACATTGATTTCTGTGAAGTGCAACCTTGGACTTACTTGAGTATTCATATTTAAGAGAACCACATAGAGACTATGCTAAAGTAACCCCTTGATCATAAATTTAGCTATGTTAAGCTATAAAATTTCCTAAGAGTATTGGGAATTGAAAGTCATCTATGGAGAAACAAACCATAGGATATGGGAAGATAAGATCCTATTCAAAATTTGCAAATGGTAATACTACCTTGCAATAAGGCAAGAGTCTGGATAAGATCATAAGATAAATAAAATAATATTTTCTTTATTTACATTTTTTATCAATGTTACAATACACTCATGGTTTTTGGCCAAAGCAAGGAATTGAACATCTCAACAATGGTGAAATAATGCTAGATGGAAGACCACCCTATTTGAGTCATGGTCATTGTCCAAACACCATCATCTGAAATATCACCATCACTAACTTCTCCAAGAAATATCCCGACTTTGTAGAAAGGTATGCCACCCGACCACCGGGTGGTGGTCAAGTATAATAAGGTGTGCTACACTATTTAAATAGGGGACTACCCTCTGCACAATGCATGTGGTATTATTACCCACATAGTTAAACTAGGGCATAAACATTCAATAGTTGTTTGAAGCACCAAGAGCCCTCTATTGTTTATAAAAGAAAATATAATTCTAATCTTAAGGGATTTGAAGTAGTAATGTGTTAAGGAATGACTATAGGTATGATGAACCTAGTCAGGAAAGATTACAGAATCAACAGTAGAGTAGCTGTTGGAAAGTATGTAATCATAAGAAGAATTCTTGGAAAATAAGAGTTACCTTAGAATTCAAAGTAACTCATAAGAATCCCTTGTATAAGGTAAACATGCATCTCATCTTGGTAAATAATCCAGTAAATGTGTATACTAAGAAATAGTTTCTTGTATGATGCAGGAAGAACTATAAACTACATCAAGCAATGAGATGAGTTGATAATTAAACTCGACTTAGCACAAAGTTGAATTATTATCAAATAAATAATTGTGATCAAGGTTTTGCGATAGTACCCATGTGTACGTATAAACACAACCTTGATAGTTGGAAATAATGTGATAATGATGCAACTTCTAAAAGAGAAGGATGCATGGGTGAACGTGCACTCATCCGATGGAGCCTTCGAAAGGGCAATGATAAGACACCTTGAGGCCGCATTAATGAGACACCCATAAAGATGTGATACAACCACAAGTATTTCGGTAAGGTGAATTATTACCTTGGGAACTTTGGAAAAAGAACTAGGATGGGATCGGTGATATAGTACATCTACATCGATCAAGACACGATCAACGGTGGGTGTCAAATAGAATTTGAATAATCAAGGTACTTTCGATCAAATTTTTGATCAAACTCTATGTACCAAAAACTGACAACTAGTTGAACATTTGGGAGAACCGAAGATGCGTTACTCCGTAAGCATTCGAAAAGCGAGAGTTCTACCCATGGAATGCAAGATGGTAGCACTTATGTTGGGGTTGGCATTGCTATTTATGGGCACAATGGGAGCAAGCCCTATAGTTATCCTTATGATCATACTCCTAGTGCTTGTCGATCTGCTGATCCACACTCTCTGAAGTAGGAAATGGCTTTCGATAGTGCCAGAATGAGCCAAGGAAACAATGCAATTTTTGAAAAGGATGTGGTTATGCAAGAAGTTGTTAGGACAATTGAAGGCACATCCAAGGTTGTTGTTAGAGTAGAGCTTCCTGAACAACCAGAGCAGGCCCAAGAAAATTTATGGGCCCAAGAAAGGAGGAGATTAGAGGCTGAAAGGGATGCAACCATAGTAGAATGGGATAGGCTCAGGTTAGTAGAAGCACAAAGAAGTGATTGGAGAGCCAGAACCATGGCAGCTTTATACGTAGAAAATGCACAACTGCATCAGGCAAGTGATGAATACATGATTGCATTTTTGACTACCTATTATGGGGCACTGGTAAGCCATGGACTAATCATCCCATCTCCACTAGTAGCTAGAACATAACGTGGGCGAGGGAGAACCACCCGAGCAATTCGGAGAATGACCTAGGGTAGAGGTCGAGCAGCCACTGGAACAGCTACCCCACCACCTTCTCCAGCTGAGGGTTTAGGTCCAACACAAGAATAGTGATAGGACCAAAGGATAGTAGCCTTAAGGGCTACAAAAGTGGTTGAAAGCCACCCATTGTATATTGTAAGGATGATAATTGTAACCTAGGAGGGTTTTTTCTTATGTAATATAAAGCAATGTTTATCTAATGAGTAAATTAGATTATTATATTTGATTGTATTTCATTAAGAGTTGGACTGGATGGTCCCTAATACTTAAGTCTTCTTGTTTTTCTTTTGAGTAGTGGCTCAAAAAATTCCAAATAGCGGTTAGCTTTTGGAAGGTCCTAAGCAGGTAAGCTTGGACTAAGTACCCTATCTGACATACTGATCACTTGAATGTCATTTGCAATGACTAGATATCAAGTGAAAAATGTCTTGGAGGGTAAGAAGAGGTATTTCGGGATGCATCTGTATATGAGTCTAACAAACTTAATGAAAGAGAATCTTATTCTAGATAAGATTTAAAACTAACTTAAATGAGCAAGGTTAGACATGAAAATTTTTAATATGGGAACACTCTTAGGAGGTATATATGAGGAATCTATCCTTAAAGAAGAGTGTGGGATTCCCTCTTAACATAGAATAAATCATGTTCTAATGATTGTTATGACACCTTACATGGAGTAAGTGTGGTCATAGGTACTATCGATGAGTGATAGTATGATTGTTATGACACCTTACATGGAGTAAGTGTGGTCATAGGTACTATCGATGAGTGATAGTATGATTGTTATGACACCTTACATGGGGTAAGTGTGGTCATAGGTACTATCGATGAGTGATAGTATGATTGGTATGAAACTTTTTGCATGGTACCTTACAAGGGGTAAGTGTGACCATGAATATCAATATGGCATCATAAGCATAGTAAAGATGATCATTGCTATTGGATTTTGTTACTTAGAGACTACACATGTTCAAGTTCTTCTCCTCCCACTATTGAGCCACTGGTGAATCAAAGTGGAAGAGCTAAGCGAACCCTCCACATTTTGTGGGTCTTAAGTGGTGTACCTTAGACTCTTTTGAGGAATGCACTTGACATTTGTGTCTCTTGAGATATGAATCTTGCAATAGACTGATTGAAAATGGGTACCAAGGGACATCAAGAGTGATGCACTAGTGGTGGAAAATGGGTTTGCCAAGATGGTTTCAAGATATATGGGTATCTTGAAGGAAGAAGTATGAAATTATGTCTTTGTCTTTGATGACACCTATGTATATCAGGTTAACTCATAAAAAGGAGCTATCAAGGCATGGTGTGATACTCCTTTGTGAGAATTTTTGATGCATTTAATTAGACATATGGAGTCTAATTTATTATAAAAACATGAATTCATGTCATTTCTATGGAAATATTCTGCAGTTCTTTTATTGTAGTACTCTATTATCATTGACTATGCTGTGATAGATGCTTTGATGCTTTGTTTTCATGATGAAAATTGTGTATTGATGATGTTTTCAATACTTATTATTGATGCAATATGGATGTTTTATTGCTTTAAGGACATGATACTGCTGATAGTTTGCACTTTTGCAGGTCCAGGTACTCTCGAGGATGGAAGATATTGCTTACCATCAAGATCGAGACACTGGAAATAAAGAAAAGGATGATGATTCTATCTGATTTGTAAAGGACTAATGCTGATTTTATTGATTTCTGCATTAACTAAGCTAGGAACTAATGAGAAACACAAGGGACTGTGTTTAATCCAAGGGGGGAGTATGTCACAACCCACCCATTGGACTTCCTAGAAGACATTAATTGATCCAAAGGATCAATTAATACTTGAATTTTAAACATTGACCAAACCTTACTAATGCTTCCAAGCATTAATAAAAGGGTCTAATTAATAAAATCTAGGGGATGGTAAAACCCTAATTATCCTATAAAAATCCCTAATTAAAAACTAACTACACTCTACCAAGTTAATTGGAAGGGTTTTGAATACAATTGGGATTTTGGTAAGGTTTGGGGAAAATAAAATAAGGCTTTTGCAAAAAGATTAATTTGGGGAAATTATCTTTCACAAAAGTGACTTATTAGAATGAACCTAATTTATTACAATTAGGTGCCTACAAAGATTTATCCAATTTTGAATTGGGCCCAAAAAGGACAAGGCTATAAATTAATAATAAAAATATGTACATATTTGACTAGTGGATGAACCATTCTCCAAGGTCATATTTTAATAATAAAATGTACATATTTGTCTAGTGGATGAACTATTCTCCATTCCACATGAATAGTAATGTTGCAGGCTTTGCAGGTGCACTTGGGAGAAAAGGAAAGACCAAAAATGGGCAAAGTACTCCCACCTTACCCTCTCTTGTCTTGTCCCTAATTTTTAAATGATAAAAATAGAATCCTACTATTTGGGTGAACTCCAAGAAGGTTCCTTCTAGTATTTTAATATTAAATCCACCCACTTGCTCATGAGGGAAGAAGAGCTAGGAAAAATCTATAAAAGGGGAGACAAGCAATGGAATGAGGGGAGGAAATCTTGGGCTTAGGGAGTATGCTCTCTACCTTGGGTAGATCAGAAACCAAAAGGCTTGGGAGAGTACTAAAGTGGTTATTATAGGCATTTGGCCAAGTTAAGAAGTTACCAGAGATAAACTTGGAGGCAAGCATGAAAGAGAACATGTTGAAGGAGGATGAAGGCTGCCAGGAATCAATCATATTTAGGTTGAACCTTGATTGTACTCCTCTCCTTGAATGAATGTGAAATCCTTTATATTTATTAAAGCTTTTTAAATAACCATAGTTAGTTTGGATATTGTGAGTTTCCATTCCCGGTGGGCTCAAACAATTTTAAACTAAAAATGTTTGATGCAGGATAAAAATATTTTATTCAAAACTCTAATAAAACATTACAATATTGCATATCTTATATAGTGGATGGAAGTTGTAAGCAAAAAGGAGAGGGAGGAGAAGGAGATGGCGATGGAGAAGGAGATGGAGGCGGCGAACTTGATGAGGGAAATAGAGAGAATATAGGAGGAAGGACGACGAGAGGTAGAGAAGAAGGAGGTGGAGGAGGAAGAATGGAGCGAGGAGGAATAAGGAGAAATAAGTGCCGAAAATGTAGGAGAGAAGAGAGGGAGGTAAGATAGAGAAATATTTAAAAAATCTAACTTTGTCGACTACTCAAAACTTTATCGACAATTACAAGGAGGTTTCACATTGAGGTTTTTTCTAAGCTACTTAGAAAAAACCTCTTTCATATTTGCAACATTCTCCCCCTTAAAGTTGAGAGGACTGACTATACAGTCTCTCAACTTTACAAATTGAGCTTTGGCCATTGCTTTGGTGAATATGTCAGCAACATTTTCCAAAGTATGGCAATATTGAAGCTCAACAACTTCAGTTTCCACCATATCTCTGATGAAGTGGTACTTCATATCAAAATGCTTTGATCTACTATGGTGGATAGGATTATATGCCAACTGAATGACACTGATGTTGTCATAGTATATTATGGTTGGACCACTTTGCTGCTCTCCAATCTCTTCCAATACTTTTCATAGCCATAGAGCTTGAGTACTAGCATGAGTGACTGCTATATACTCAGCTTCTGTTGAAGATAGTGCTACTACTGTCTGCTTCTTGGAACTCCAAGTTATTAGTCCCGAACCAAGACTAAAATAGTTTCCAGATGTGGATTTTTTGTCATCAACATTGCTGCCCCAATCACTATCACTGAAGCCTTCTAGCTTGATAGTATCACTTTTATAGTACTGGATTCCAAAATCCAATGTACCCTTCACATATCTCAAAATTATTTTGGCTATATGTAAATGCATCTCAGAGGGGTTAGACATAAATCTAGAGACAAGAGATACAACATACTGAATATCTAGTTTGGTGTTGGCGAGAAACAACAAAATCCCAACAATGCTTCTAAAAGTGGTCACGTCAACTTTCTGTGCTCCATCATCCTTGCTTAATTGGATCCCATGTCCAACTGGAGTTGCAACTGATTTGTATTTCTCCATAGCAAACTTCTTAATCATATCCCGAGCATACTTAAGTTGACAGATGAAGATCCCTAAATCTGTCTGATGGACTTCCATTCCAAGGAAGTAGTGCATTAAGCCAAGATCCTTCATCTCAAATTCCTGCATCATGGAGTGCTTGAACTCCATATTAACTTTTTCATTACTACCCATAAAAATGAGATCATCCACATACAAACAAACTATGAGGATGTCATTACCTTGATTCAAGTAGTAGAGCGTGGGTTCATTTTTGCTTCTGATGAACCCAAACTCTTTAAAGTACCCATCAATGCATGAGTACCAAGCTCTCGATGCCTGCTTGAGGCCATAAAGTGCCTTCTTTAGTTTGTAAACAAGGTGCTCCTTGTCCTCCTCTTCAAATCCCTATGGTTGCTCAACATACACTTCTTCTATCAAGTAACCATTGAGAAACACACTCTTTACATCCATGTGTTGGACTTTCCATCCCTTGTGTGCAGCTAAAGCAAGAATTGTTCTGATAGTCTCCTGTCTGGCTACAGGAGAAAAAGTCTCTTCATAATCAATTCCATATTTCTGAGTGAATCCCTTTGCAACTAGTCTTACCTTGTGCCTCTCAATGCTACCATCAAAATTGAACTTGGTCTTGAAGACCCACTTACATCCAACACGTTTCTTTCCTTTAGGAAGCTTCACCAGCTCCCAAGTGTCATTATTTTTTTATAGAGGTTATCTCCTCTTTCATGGCATCTTGCTTTTTTTTGATCCACATTTGTTTTTTTTTTTTTTTATTTTTCTTTTTTTGTTTTTTTAATTTTTCCACTCTGATATGATGGATGATTCTGAAGAGTTCTCTTACCTTTGGATGGAGAATCGATGTCCATTGGTGAGGAACTTACTGATCTCTGAGGAGAAGGACTTGGTGAAGAAGTTGAACTAGAAGATGAACTTGGGCTTGTGGGAGGAGACTTCTTACCTTTCTGTGGTGACTGTTGCTGCACCTGCTTAGAAACTACATCATTGGATTCATCATCACTGAATATTTGGGGCTTACCCCATTCTCCCCCTTCATCAAAAATCACATCCCTGGAAAGCACAATATTTTGAGTCCTAGGATTGTAAAGTCTGTAAGCTTTTGTGTTCTCACAGTACCCTACAAATATGCATGCCTGAATCTTTGGATCGAGCTTCTTTCTCAGCTCATCAAGAATGTGAGAATATGCCAGTGAACCAAACACTCTGAAATACTTAATATTTGGCTTCTTACCATACCAGGCTTGGTAAGGTGTTTGCCCTTCCAAACTTGAAGTAGGACTTCTGTTCAAGATATGGATGTTGGTCCTGGCTGCATCTGCCCAATATGAATTAGTCAAATGCTTTGTCTGAAGCATAGACCTTGCCATCTCCACAATGGTGTGATTCTTCCTCTCTGCCACACCATTCTGCTGTGGAGTGTAGGCAGTTGTGAACTGCCTCTTAATGCCATGTTGCTTACAGAAATTCAAAAACTCATTAGAGGAGTATTCTCCTCCCCTATCTGATCTAAGATATTTTACAAAATATCCACTCTCATTTTCAACTCTTGCTTTGAAATCGACGAAGCATTCAAATGCTTCATCCTTATGTTTCAAAAAGTATATCCAACACATTCTAGTAAAATCATCAATGAAAAGTAAGAAGTAAGAGTTGTTACCAAGACTTTTGGTCTGCATCGGACCACAGATGTCTGTATGCACTAGCTGAAGTGGATGACTGGCCCGCCATGCTTGTCCATGAGGAAATTTTGATCTGGCATGCTTGCCCAAGGCACACCCTTCACAGACTTCCTTACTATCCTGAACTTTGGGAAGTTCGGTTACCATTGCTTGTGAAGTTAGCATTTTTAGACTAGCTGAATTCAAATGACCATATCTCAAGTGCCATAGGACACTTGGATTGGTAATAGCAACATTTGCTAACTTATCTCCCCCTGGCTAGCCAAAATTTAAAGGAAACAATCTATTCTTTGACATTGGCACTTGTGTAATGATTCTATTACTATTATTTTTATCAAAAATGGTGCATTTACCCTCATAAAAAAGCAACTTGTAGTTCTTTTCTAACATTTGACCAACACTTAAAATATTGTGTTGGAGATGGGGTGTGTAATAGATATCACTTACTTGCTTGACGCCTTCTTTAGTTGGAACTGCCATGGCTCCAATGCCTTCAACCGCCAATGATTTGTCATCTCCCAATCGGATGTTGGATTTGTATGAGGAGTCTAGAGTAGCAAAGAGTTCTTCTTTGCCACTCATATGGTTGGAACACCCAGTGTCCAAAATCCATGTATCATTCATGTTCTAATCTACCTGACCATATGAGAGAAAGAGATTTGTGGCCTCTTCCTCTTCTCCAAAATTGCCAAACTGACTGCTCTAGCTTCTATTGCTTCCTTGTGAAGGCTTTGACCAATAGTCATGAGCATAATGGCCAGGTTTACCATAATTGTAGCAAGTTTGTTTTGATTTATCTCCTTCTTTTCCTCTTCCTGATTGTTTCCCTCTGTTTTGTTGTCCTCCTCTATTATGATGTTCACCTCTGTTTGAGAATCCTCCTCTGTTCTGATTTCCTCCTCTATTAGGAGTTCCACCTCTCTGATTATTTCTGCCTCTACCTCTATACTGTCCTCTGCCATGACCTCTACCTCTGCCTTCATGAGAAGCAAAGGATTTTTCATCTCCTCCGTAACTTGTGGAAGGAGATTGTTGTAACCTCTCTTCATGTGAGAGAAGTGAACCAATGAGGGCTTCAAAAGATAGAGAGGTTAGGTCTTTGGATTCTTCTATAATTATGGCAACTGAATTCCACTTAGGAAGAAGTGTCCTCAACACTTTCTTCACTATAACTTCAGGCTTGACTTCTTCTCCTAAAGTGACCATCTTATCTACTACGACTTTTACATGCACGCAGTAATCACCAACCTTTTCATTCTCTTGCATTTTAAGAGTTTCAAAATCTCGTTTCAAGGTTTGTAGTTTTACTTGCTTGACTTGGTCACTACCCCTATAACTTTCTTTTAAAGCATTCCAAGCAGATGTAGCAGTTATAAAAGAAGCTATTCTAGGGAAAATACTTCTATCAAGGGCAGCTTGGATGTGATAAAGGGCGGAAGAATTATTCTTCTGAGCTTCCTTTTTAGCCCTTTTATCGGCAGCATTCAAAGCTGCCCATTCAACAGTAGTAGGTTCAGTATATCCCTCTTCAATCACATCCCAAAGACCTTTGCCTATCAAAAGGGTTTTCATTTTAATTGACCAATACTCGTAATCGCCACCATTGAACTCAAGAATTGGTAGACTAGTATTGGATGCCATTTCAGAAAGCAAATTTTATTTTAATAGTAAATAAGAAGTACAAAGCAGTACAAAGAGATCACTGATTTAAATCAAATCTAGCCTTTTTAACACGCTCACTGATTTGGCGTTCTTCTTCTTGAGGGTCGCCCAGTACTGGAGGGGCGAAGTTGTCTGCTTTGTCATCACTAATCACAATGACTTCTAGTTTTGCTTCTGGCTCGAAACTGCTGCTGATGACTATAACCTCTGGTTCTTCAGTTTTAGGTTCCAATTCTACTGGATCTTCTTCTTCTTGTTCTTCTTCTTCTTCTTCTTCTTCTTCTACTGGTTCTGGATTAGGAGAGCGTGGTGTATAGCTCTCACTTGATTCTACTTCAGGCACTCTAGGCGTATAACTGTCACTCGATTGTCCTTTAGGTACTACTTCAACCGTCTTGGACTCTTCTATTCTTTGCCCGAAGATATTATCTTTAGAATCCGCCTCGTATCCAGAGTCCGATTTCCTCAGATGAGCAATCACCTAATTTTCTAACTGGCAGAAAACTATATGAAGACTAGTCTGTCGGACCTTCTCGTCGAAATATTCTGGTGTCTCTCTTCTCAGGAGAGAGCAGAGTGCGTTATAACACCCAGCTGATCGAATCATCTATCACACCACAAGAACTCGGTTGCAGTCATCAAATTTCAGGTTTCACAAATCAATTTTGTCTTAGGAAAAATATTTTTCCAATTTCTCTTATCAAAAGATTGTCAAAAAAAATTTAATAAAATCTTATAAAAACATTTAATAATTTTTTTTGTCTTTAATTATTTTTTAAATAACCTTTGTATTTAAAAATAATAATTAAAAAACAATAAAAATAAAAATTATTAAATAAATTAAAGATTTTAATAAATAAAAACTATATAAAAAATTTGTTTCTATTGCACGGTTGAGAATCGAACCGATGACCTGCAGGATGTTACCAAGTTACTATGCCAATATGCCCCCATGACTTTCTTGAAACCAAATAGCACCTCGTGCTATTTACTTTCTTTGGGCGGCCTCCTTTTTAAAAAAAATAAAAATTTGAGTGTCTACGGGTTTCGAACCCTAGACCTCTAGTTCATAACACAAGCGCTTTCGCCACTTGCTCTACATGCTTCGACGTGAAGGCAATGCGACAAGCCTTCTATTTATACACAATGCACGAAAGTTTTTTTTTTTTTAATTTTGGGAAAAATCCCACATGCACCAGGCAGACGATATGTAGAGGATTTAAGAATGAAGACATACAATACGAAATTTGATTGCCTTCGGGAAATCACTCTCACCTCTTTTGCCCCATGTGTCCAATGCTTTGTTGCCACGTCGTTAGATTCCTCCCTCGTGCCACGCGTCACGTCAACCAGCTTACTGCCACTTCAGCTCTGCTTCCACCTTAGCTCTGCCCTCTGTCCTCAGCTCTGTTGTCTGTCCTCATACGCCAGCTCCACGTCAACCAGCTCAGCGCCTACTCAGCTCCTCAAGCTACGTGCCTCCTTCCACGTGTCCTCCCTGACTCAAGCCCTGCTAGGTCCTACGAGCTCCTCGGTTCTCGTGTCTCTGGTTTTGGCCTGCATGCTCTAGTCTGGTCTGGTCCACCTGCTCCTCCTCGGCTTTTGTGCCCATGGCCTGCGCCCCCTGGAGCTCTGATACCAGTGTGAGTTTTCGTTCCCGGTGGGCTCAAACAATTTTAAACTAAAAAGTTTGACGCAGGATAAAAAATCATTTATTCAAAACTCTTACCAAACATTACAATATTGCATATCTTATATAGTGGATGGAAGTTGTAAGCGAAAAGGAGAGGGAGGAGAAGGAGATGGCGATGGAGAAGGAGATGGAGGCGGTGGACTTGATGAGGGAAATAGAGAGAATATAGGAGGAAGGACGACGGGAGATAGAGACGAAGGAGGTGGAGGAGGAAGAATGGAGCGAGGAGGAATAAGGAGAAAGAAGTGCCAAAAATGTAGGAGAGAAGAGAGGGAGGTAAGATAGAGAAATATTTAAAAAATCTAACTTTTCCGACTACTCAAAACTTTGCCGACAATTACAAGGAGGTTTCACATTGAGGTTTTTTCTAAGCTACTTAGAAAAAACCTCTTTCATATTTGCAACAAATTTCTCTCGTTTAATGGAAATAAACCACCCTAAATAGCTGATAATAGGTGGTATTTTCTTGATGGTTACTGTAGTGTATTAATTTAATAGAAAATACTATTTAGCCCTTAATAAATATTGTTTAGCCCCCTCTTGTGGGGGGGTTATAATTATTTAAATGTGAAGATTACTAAATGTTCTCCCCAGCGAGGGTGAAAAAGTCATGCGATTTCCAAAGTTCAAGCCCTCCACCCATTCTCTTTTTGATCAAGGATTATTATCTGGATCTATAGAGCATCGATTAGAACCATGGTTTAGTAGTCGCTACCACCAACGAAATGGTGGTTACCCTCAATGCCTTGCAGGGGTGATTTATAGGTACCTAGCTCTTTAGCACGACACAGATGGGATACATACCCCATGGACTTGTTGCTAACCACATAACCATGAAGAAGATACTTTTTGGTTGTAAATTCAAAATATTTCCCCTATGGGTGAATTTTCGGTTCTATTTGAGAACCCTAGATGTCTGTTACTCACTTATAGATAGAGAATATTGAGCTTATGAGGGTAGATATCAACGTGTGGAATTTAGTTATCATTGTCTCGATCAGGGAGAATTTGGTATGTGATCTCTTGATCCCTTAGTGTGCTCACCAAACTCTGTATTAAAGCTTGCATGCACCAATCAAATGTCCCCAGACTCCAACATTGGGTCCTAATATCGTTGTCAAAAAATTCCTTGGTCTCATTCATGTGACCAAAAATCTAGAAGGGTGACCACACATGGATAATGATTCGACCCATGTTTTGATCTGGAGTGATGAATAGTTGGGCAATGACCTCTCTTATGTTTGTTTTTTATTCATATTGGGAAAAAATATCTACTTAATTGTGCAAATTTAATAATCCACCCATGTATACTTTGTTGGGACATTAGATTTCCATAGCCAAATTGGTGTTACCTCCCTCTATTTCAGATCTGTTTGGATAAGAGTATTACCTTTGTTCCCTTTATGTACTATCCTACGTAAGAAACTCTATGATATTCTAGTTTGAACCTAATGGATACCTACTTCCATACCCATCTGCAATAGACGAAGGGAAGATTAAAACTCTTTTGATGAAATTACAGACCCTCTAGTTCATTGAAGTCTACCTCTCCGAGGAAATTGATCTTACTCTTGGTTTATAAAAACAACTAAGGAAGGAGGTCAACAAATACAATTGAGAGCTCAACCTCTCTATAACATCCCTATTGGTAGGCTTTGACGATGTACCCTTGAACACAGAGCCATATTGTTGTAGTGGCCCATTGTTTTGCCCAAAGATTCCATCCACCCTTGTTCCAATATTGTTCGTAGTCCCTACCTTGAATTTCGCATTACTTCGTCGACATGCTAGGATGAGTTTATTCTATTTCGGTACAAGTTGACTACTTTTGTGACAAACCAGTATGTGTGAGTGTCTCACATTCATAGTGTCTAAGAGCATTAGGGTATTTCAATTGATCAAGACTTTATGGACATGATAGACTAGCACTTGGCGGTTGGCTAGACCAAAAGTCTCATATTTGGGGAATCCATAATCAAATATACTAGTATGATGTGCGAGGGTACGATTGGTTTCTAATCGATCTTCGTAGATCGACTATGCTAAAATACCAAACTATTTTTTGGCTCGATTGCCCACTTTTATTTTGTTGCAATAAAAAGGTTAATATAGTAACCATTATGGGAATAAGTGACCATTATGGTATGTCATTGCAACCAAAAGGTTAATATAGTAACCATTATGGGAATAGTGACCATTATGGTATTTCGTTGCAACCAGAATGTTAATATAGTGACCATTATGGGAATAAGTGACCATTATGGTATGTCGTTGCAACAAAAAGGTTAATATAGTAATCATTATGGGAATAGTGACCATTATGGTATTTCATTGCAACCAAAATGTTAATATAGTGACCATTATGGGAATATTGACCATTACAGTAATTATTGTAACCAAAAATGCCAATATAGTGACTATTAGAATAATAGTGACCATTATGGTAAAATTATAAATTGTGAAACCAAAATATCAACATAATGACCATCATGGTGAAATGGTAGAAAGCAAATTTGGGAAGAAACTTCATAAGAAATCATGGTTCACTTTGTAGAAACCATGATGGGACAACTAGTGAGAAACTATGGACAAATTTAAGAAATAATTTATGAGAAACTATAAAGTATTCTTTAGTCAAAATTTATGACTAACTATAATGTAATCTTGTTGAGAGATTACAAGGCATACTTATAGACCAATGATTGTGTAATTTTGTTTAACAAATTACAAGACCAATGTGTCTAAGATGTAATATTGCTTGACATATTACAAGGTTAATTGATGTTTTAAAAGTGTAATCTTGTGTGGTAGATTACAAGGTTGATTTATGTTTAAAGGTGTAACCTTGTGTGATAGATTACAAGGTTGATTTGTAATCTTGTGTGATAGATTACAAGGTTGATTTGTAATCTTGTGTGATAGATTACAAGGTTGATTTATAATCTTGTTTATTTATTATAAGGTAAATTTGTGTTTAAAGGTATAATATTGTGTGTTAGAATACATGGTTGATTTGAGTTTATAGGTGTAATCTTGCATGATAGATTACAAGTTTGACATGTGTTTAAAGGTGTAATCTTGTGTGATAGATTATAGGGTTGATTTGAAATCTTGTGTGATATATTACAAGGTTGATTCATGTGTAAGGTGTAATCTTGTTTAATAGATTACAAGATAGTTATGTTTGACTATGAGATAACCTTGGTTGATAGGTTACAAGACAAATAAAATGAAATCTTGTTTGATAGATTAAAAGGTAAAATTATAGGGACTCTAGTATAACCATTTGGATGATCCCGTTGATGGATTATGAGAACTATAATATGATTTTGATCAATGATAATATGGTGGAAATTGTCTAAGTAGTGAAATGTGAATGAATGTGGGAATATTAGGTATGAGCCCTAATCTTGGAGAGAGTACGGGATATATCCATATGTTATGGAAACTTAGATAATCACAAAATCATATTGATATGAATGGAATAATGGTAACTAGGTTGGAGAATGAACATGGGTTTCATTCTCGAGGGAATTATGGGGTTCCCTCCTGGTAACTGATGAAATTTATCCTTAATATGTAACTAATGATCTTTCATAAACATGTAAATATAAGAATTTGTGAGATTATTATTTGTTGATGGCTTAGAGAAAGGAAATGTTGCTTTTCCTTAATTGCATCATAATAAAAACATGGAACAAGTTGGTTCTTTTTATTGCATAATGAATTAGAAAAGGATCTGCAGGATACCTTTTCTATATTTGTATTTATGACAATTTAATTTTATGAAATGAGAGGAGAAACATATTTTGGAGGCTGAGTTTATTCCCCGTGAGGGTTCCCAAGATATATCCTTGTGTACTTCTATTTTTGTGGTTTGCAATTATGGTTGTGCATAAATTCTATATATGTTATGATGATTAGTTAGATCATGGATATTGAATGTGATGAAAACTAAATGTTAATTGCTTTCCAATAGAATGATGTATTTATATTCTTATAAAGTGATTATTGGAAGTTTATATGATGTAATACTTTGTTAATAAGAAATGTTCTATGGATGAAAATAAATTATGATTAATCTTGTGATTATAATAATTGATGCCTTTGTATTCCTAATGAATGACTCTTTTATTATGATGTAATGGTTTATACTTTAAGTCAAGTGAAAGTATTGATGTGAATAAAGTAATCTTATGTGATGTTTAATACATGCATGATATTCCGCTGCAAAATAAATGGAACTTAGGAAGTAAGTTTAAAATGACATTCAATTGATGAAGTAACTATACTTTCTAAGAAAAGAAGAGGTAGAAACAATTAAACCAAGGAATCATACATATAATGATGGGATGTAAGGTTATATAGGAGTTGGTCACTCCTATCACGAGAGTTGGCACTGACCATGTCATAATTCTCTTGGTTACATACTACCCTGCATGATGTTGATTCAACATACTTGGTTGTAACTTAACATGATAGGCATGATAGATATGAACACATTTTTTTTATCTCAGGTTTGGTTGGTAATGTGGGTTTTTACACTATTGACACACATATACAAGCTAATTCAAGCTTTATTAGTGTACATATAAAAGGTATCATGACTAGGATGGCATGAGGACAAGAACCACATGTAGAGGTTTCACTTGTAAAGGAAAATTTTCTAAGTAAATTTAATTAATTGCAAATGATATTTTTAGCTAGATTACACCAAAAATAAAATAGTTTGAAGAAGGTTTTGGTGTATTTATTGAGAGGAAGACCTCCATATGCCATATGAAATAAAAGGAATTAAAAAAAATATTAGAAAGTATTATAGGCTAATATAGGGTCATAGTATCAAAATATTTTCATTATGGCCATGGACACAATACACAAAATCTCTTTATATACACACAAAAAATGAAGTAGGAACTAAAGGAATTATAGCATAGGGAATCAAATTCTATATGCTAATTAACTTATACATAGTTAAAATCTTCCTCAATGGTTTTTATTGGTTCTTCATCATCGAAAGATAAAATGTTTGATGATGTTATACCCAAATCGCATATTACATGTTTCCATTGTTGGCTTTATAGGTTCATCCTTATTGTCAATAACTTAGTCCACTACCTATGTCTTTGAATATTATAATTTTGATTTATTAAGTGATTGAGCCTTTCAAATAAGTTTATGATGTTTGAAATTATTCTACTAAGTTGCTCTTGTATTTTATCCATTAGATATTCTTAAATTTGTGCTAGAATAGGTAAAGCTTCACATGGAGAGAATGAGAGATAATTTTTTGTTGTTGAGTTGAAGAGATCCCTTGATTGATCTTTATTGAAACTCATAATTTTAATGGCCATCTTGCAGATTGTATGAGCATTTTATCAACCTTAACAACTTCATTGTAAATTTTTGGAAATATCATTTGACAAGTTAGGTTAAACCACAGTACAAAGCATTTATATAATAGATATATGTTTTTACCTTTCTACCTAATGAATGCTAGAATTTTTCTCGAAGTCATGTAGAAGTGTAGATTGAAGTAATGAATAGTTTAAATATGACATTGGCTTGCATTGCAAAATAGCAAATACAAAGTAAGGATCTCTCTAAACACTTGTAGAAATTGATGGAACCAAATTTGTCTAATCAAATTCTACCTGGTGATAAGCTTTCATACCATAGGGACACACTTCCTCAAAGGGACTAAACTAGGAGAGGAAGCATAGAATATTCATGCTAGATATTATGGTGGTTTCTAGAGTGCGCAAGTCCTATTGATGCTCATATGCTAGCATTTTTTCTTTGTTGTTGAATGTGAGCAATGCCTTGTTTGCTATGGAGGGAGTTTGATTAATGAATGGAAGGCTAACTGACCTATATCATTCCAAGATGGAAATGATTGCGTCATGTTGCTCAAAGAAACTAACTTGTGATATAAATGATATTCAATGTTGGAATGTTCTCAAGTAAAGTGACATCTGAAGGATAATATCCTGTGGAAAGTTTTAGATAATTAATTAAAGTTCAAAATCTTGCAAAATATGGGATTTTGACTAACTAATTTATAAACAAAGCTTACAACATCCTATAGATTATGCCAAAAAATTATATTATTGAGTGAGTAGTGGTAATTGAATATAATGAGGTTTTTGATTGTCAATGCTCTCGTTACAATATATTGGATGTTCATACTCTATCTTAGACAACCTCCAAAACTAGCTAGTTCCATGACTGTTGATGTATAGTATTTTTTTTTAGGGAAAAAATAGAATAAGCTGCACTAACATTCAAATCTATTTATAATATACAAGCTGCTCACTATAAACTAGAGAATGTAAGACAAATACAACCACATCACACCAAAGTTAGAATAACTAAGCAACAAATTATGCCAACATCCTGGTATAATTACAATAATAGGGACTAGAACTACAACTACAAGAGGCACCTCAATCAAAACAATCATAGAGGGATTTATGCCTAAACACAAGCATACACAAAAATGAAACACAATAAAATTACTTGCCTTAATATTCACACCATGTTAAACACTCAACTATAAAAAGACTAACAAAAGAGACAAGACCAAATAGCCAAGTCTTGTAAGAGGTATCTTGAGTGTTACGTAGTTATAGAGGGATCAACATCCCTACACAATCATAACAAAATACAAATACTTAGAGATTGATTCCTTGTTATGTTTCAATCCCAATGCAGAAGAGTCAATATTATACCAATGATTCTCCCTTTAAAATATATGCAAAATTTTAAGTTCATAAGACTTTTCTTTGCTTTGCACCATCTATTTAAAGATTACAAAATTGGCCTAGCTCTAAACCTTGATAAAAAAATCCTACCTAGCAACATAAAAAATAACCTATCCTATAGTCATAGTTGTTTGCATTATGAAAACACAAAATTTACCTAATGGCTATATACTCAACATTAATATTACATCCTTAGTTAATGATTATGGATTCTCGATTCTAGTGTAATTACATGTAGATCAACTTTTTCTTTGTCCCATTTCTTCCCCTTATCCATTTGGATGTGAAGTTTTAGTTTTTGAGGGAAAAACACCTATAAAATATTATTAGATTCTAATTTTCCTATGGATTTATTAGACTGTGCTACCAGTGTTCCATGATTAGTGATCATGTTAGAATAGCAACTTTTAAATTTAAGAGGTATGATCCTCAATAACTATTTTGCTTGAGATTTGTAATATTCAATTATTTTTATATGCTTTATCCTCATTTCTTAAAGTAGCAAAATTTGAATTTAAATATTTGACTTTTGCAGATTATGCCTTTCTAGGATGTTGTCATCAATATATATGCCCTAATGTTGTCACATCAAATGATTATTTTTCCTTTATTTTCTAGGTGGGTTGTTGACATCATTGTGATTCTTAGGCCAATTTTGTGTCCTTGTTCTTTCCTTAGATGGCTTAGAGGGATGCTTTAGATATTTTAAATGCTCTTGAGAACGTTTTATTTGAATCAAGCAAAGTGGTTGTTGATTGGTCTTTGAATATTGGTTGATTTTAATGGAATGACTACATATGGGTCTTAGACGAGAATTCACATCCCAAATTCATAATTGAGGTTGTTTCTTGAGTTTTGGGCCTTTGAAGACCAAGTGAAGGCTTGGAACCTCTCACTTTTCCTTTGCTCTTATTGATTGGATGGACCTTTATTTAATGATGTTATTCTATTTGCTCTTGAACACTTAGGCAAAAGAAATCCCTTTAAAAAAGGATGACTGTTGGCATTCAATTAGAGTTGGTTGCACAATCTTAATTTTTAGTTTCGAGAAAATCTAACCCTTAAACAACTTAGAATTTGAAGTGCATACCAAGAGTTTTGATGTGTTCCCTTATTGGTCAATGATGACATCATTTGCAAACCTTTGTAGATCATGTACATTTTTTTAAGGTTTGGAAATTTATTAATTTTGAATACCTAATTCATTCCTAATCATGAATAAATGAACGGAGGGATTTCAAAGTTTTAGAATTTTCCTTTGAATGGATTTTTGAATAAATTTGCACATTTTCTCATTTGAAAGCCTTTGGTTTGTCAACATGACATAGAAAGATCATTTCCTTTCCTTATGGACCCAAATGTCAATTTCTTAATTTGATTAATTCACGGTGATCATTTTTAAATGATTAGAATAGTTAGATCATGATTAATTAGCATTTGAAATGCATTTTGCACTTAGCCAAATTTTAAGACTACAACTTTGTTTCTCAATTTTGTGGTCTATTAGAGCCCAAAAAGGAGATTAAAAGTTAGAAAACAATGTTTGCTATCCATTACTATTCTCTACATGAAATCAACTATCCATTGGCACAAAAATTAAATCGATCATAGCTACGGTGACCAAGTTATGCTCTTTGGAATGTGACCATGTTAAAATTTTACTACTTATTTTTAACTGCTAAATAAAAAAATGGTCATAATGAATAATACTCACTATATTTTTGGTGTCTCTCTAGGTTTACATGCATTCTATGTTATAAGACCCTACATGCCTTACCTATTGGGTTGTACAAAAATGTTCTTCTCCTTGTAAAAATAAATAAAATCCATATTATATACAAATCAATACAATAAATTCAAGACAAGCCTTTAACAAAGTCCTTAATTGGCTAATCAAAATAACTTCCTTTTCATATGTATACGATGCATGATTCATAAATTTTTAAATTGAAACAAAATAAAAAATAGGAACAAAGTTATTCTTATGATATGGATTTTCCTAGCTAAAGAAGCTACCATTTTCAAAGATAGGCTCTTGATCATATTTTTGAACCTATTTTGGCATTTGAATATTGTGGAAGTTTGAACAAATTATTGAACCCCATTCAACTACTATTGTTCTTTAAGCAAACTATCAAATTGAAAGAAGCTTGGATTTATAAAATTTTTGGTTCCTAGAATCATGGGAAAATGTTCCTTTGAAAGCTTATAGGTATCTCTATTGCAACATGTAGGTCTCTCATTATTATGAATTTCAATATCATCCTCTAGGACTGATTGTTGGGCATGATGTTACATTGAGAAGAGTTTAATTTTTTGATCTTCAAGTAATGCACTTTTATTTTCTTCTTTATTATATTGGGAGATGCCCTCATCCTTTGATTCTGAATATTATTATTGATGTTTAAAATCACCCTCAATGGCTCTTATTGATTCTACACCATCAAAATTATCATATGTTGGTATATAGAATTTTTTTTCAATAATGTTGTATTGAACATACACATTTCCATTATTGGATTTATAGGGTCATGCTCATCATCAACAACTTGATTTACTATCCACACCTTTGAATATTCATAATTTTATTTTATTTAGTAATCAAGCCTTTAAAATATGCTTATGATGATTGAGATTTTTTTGCTAAGCTACTCTTGTATTTGATCCATTTGATCCTCTTGTATTGGTGCTACAACAAGTAAAAATTCCCATTGGAGAGGATGGAAGGGCAATTTGTTGTTGTTGAGTTAATGAGGAATAGATCCCTTGAATGAACTATACTAGTAGTGGTAATCTTGATGACTATATTCCAACCTATATGAGCATTTGCTTAGTCATAATGGCTTCATTGTAAATTGCTAGGAATGTCATATTAACAAGCCAAGATAAATTATTGTTCTAGGCCTTCATATAATAGATACATGCTTCTACATATTTTAACCTAATGGCTATTTGAATTTTGATCTAAGTATTATAGAAGTGTAGATTGAAGTCATGTGTAGCTTCAAGAGGATGTTGTCTTAAGTTGTAAAATAGCAAACAAAGAGAGAAAATGTCAATTTTCTCTCCAAACATTTGCAAAAATTGATGAGCTATATTTATCCAACAAAAAATGCTATAAATAAATAGGCTTGCATACCATAGGGTTTCTCTTCTTTAAAGGGACTACACTAGGAGATGGAGCATATAATATTCATATTGGATATTATGGGTGGATGCTAGAGTTCTCAAGTCCTATAATTGCTCATAGGTTGTCTTTTTATCTTTATTGATAAAGATGAGCAATACCTTATTTTATACAAATAGAGCTTATTGATGGAATAGGAAAGCCAAATAGCCTTACATCATTCCAATATAGGAATGATTGAGCCATGCTACCCAAGAAAATTGACTTAAGATCTGAATGATATTTAATGTGGGAATTTTCTCAAATGGAGTTGCCATTTAAAGCACAATGTCTTTTAGAACTATTTATTTAACTATTGGATCCTAATCCAAATAGAGTTGCCATTGAACCAAAGTGTAGAATCTTGTAAAATGTGGGACTTTGACTAGTTTATAAAAAAAGCTTACGATGTTCCACTAAATGTACCAAAAAAATATATTGTTGAGTTATTGATGGTAATTGGATTCAATAAGGCTAATCGTCTAGGCCTTGGTCACCAACACATTAGATGTTTGGGTTCTATCCTACACCCCCTAAATGGTTGGTTTCATGGATGTTTTACAATTATTTATTGAGGGAAAAGGAGAAGAAACTACACTAACATTCATATTTTTATAATATACAAACTCCTATTAGTGAATCATGGGATTTAAAATATATGACCAAAATTTCACCAAAATTAGAATTACTATGCAACCATTTATGCCAACATCTTTGTAGAATTGAAATAACATAGATTGGTACTTCAACTATAAGAGGTACCTCAATCGACATAGTTGCAAAGGGACTAGTGCATAAACATAGTCATACAAAGTTATAAAGCACAAAATGAAGTTACTTGCCATAATATTCACACTATGCTAAACACTTAGCTATAAAAAGACTAATAAAGAGATACAACCAAACAACTAGGTCATAATATCAAGGACTCATACTCTAATTATAAAAGATATATCAACTAACACAAAATTGTAGAGGGACCAAAACCCCTAAAAAATCATAACAAAATACAAAGACATAGGTTTATTCCAATTCTAGTGCAGAAGGGTAAATCTTACATCAAGAAATCTACGAACAAAATAGATGCATAAGTTTGTGAAAGACTTTTTTGTATTTTGATGCCCCTATTTATAGATTACAAATTTGGCATGACTCTAACATTGGGCACCAAAATCCTACCTACCATCATAAAATCTAACCTATATTATAGTTGTAGATGTTTACATTTTAAAAACAAATTAGATATATCGAATGCTCCATGCTTAGTCAATGATTTTGAATTATAGATTCTAATGTAGTTGCTTATAAATCTACTTCCTCTTAATCACTACCTTTTTTTTCTTATTCATTGGGTTGTGGAGTCTTAAAATTTTCTTAGATTCTAATCTACTCATTGATTCATTAGAATTTATAACTGGTGCTTTGGGACTAGTGATCCTATTAGAATCATGTCTATCAAATTTAATAGGATGGCCCTATACAAATATTTTCTAAAACTCTACAATATTCTATTATTTTTATGTGCTCAATCCTCCTTTCTTGAAGTGGAAAACATTGAATTAAGAATTTCAAATTGGCACATTATGCCTTTCTAGAATGTTGCCATAAGCTTATATGCCCTAATATGGCCACAGGGTTGGCACATTGGATGATACCTTATTACTTCATTTTCCATGTGGGTCATTGATATTATCATGACTACTAGGCCACTAGTATTTGTCTCTATTATTTCATTGGATCTAGGATGAATACTTTAGACATTTTGTGCACCCATGATAAAGTTCTTTGAATCAAGCAAAGCACTCATTAATTGGACTATGAATGGTCTATATGATGTTAATGAAACATATGCATATGGGCCTTAGAGGGATATTTGCATCTCAAATCCATGGTTGAGGCCATTCCTTTATGATTTTGGGCCTTGGAATCCCTAGTAAAGGGTTAGAACCTTTCAAATTTCATCCACTTTCCTTGATTGGATAGACATTGACTAGATTATATCATTTCATTTGTTGTTGGACACAGGAAAAGAAAAACCTTTAAAACTAGATGGTTCATAATGTTCTATTAGATTTAACTAAAAAATATTAATATTTGTTTGAGTGACTAATATTTATAAACAACTTCACATCTAAGCACTTATCAAGAGTTTTAATCCATTCTCCTATTAGCTAGTAATGACTTCATCTATTCACCTGTAGATCATGTATATCCATTTAAAATTAAAATTTATTGCATCTAAGCATCTCATTCTCTCGTACTGATGAAAACAAAATTATCTATAAATATTTTCAAGTTGTACAATTACCCTTTGAATAGATTTTGAACAAATTATCATATTTGCTCCCCTGAAAGCTTTTGGTTTGTCTACATGACATAGAACATTCATCCATTATTGAACAAACATAAATAACAATTTCTTGGTCTGCTTCAATTAGGGTGATCATTTTTTAATGAAACAAATGATTAAATCCTAAATAATAAACATTTGAAAGGTGTTTTGACCCCTTCATACAATTTCGTGCTTAGCCAAATTTTAGGACTTCAACATTATTTCTAAAATTTGAGGCCTTTTGGATCCCTAAAAAGGGATCAAATGTTGGTGAAAAATCTCCCTATCTCTTAACAATATTCTATGTGAAATAAGATTTTCATTAATGTAAGAAAAAATTCAATTGGAGCTATTATGACCATGTTGTACCCTTTAGAAGGTGACCTTGTCAAAATTTGAATACCCATTGTTGACTGCTAAAACAAAAATGTATTTTTGGTGACTCTTTAGTCAACATGCCTATTATGTAGGAGGAACATATATGCCTTATCCATTGGATATAGAGTTATGTGCAAATATTTTCTTCTCTTTTTTGGAAAAGAAAAACAAAATCCTATTATGTATAGGTCTATACAAAAAAATTCAAGAAACAAACCGTTAACAAAGCTATTCACTAGTTGAGAAAAATATCCTTTCTTATAGGTGCAATGCACTACATTGATCTTAAAAAAATGAAATAAAATAAAATGCAATAACTATAATATTCATGTATTATGGTTTTACCTAGACAAAGAAGCTACCACTTTCAAAGGTAGGCTCTTAATCATCCTTTGGAACATCTTCTAGCATTTGATACATTGTGAATGTGTGACTAGATGATAGGTCCCATTTAGCAACTACTATTATTTTTCAAGCAAATCATTGAATTGAAAGATTGTTGGATATATTAAAGCATTGCTTTCTAGAGTTGTGGAGAAGAACCCTTGAAAGGTTATAGACATCCATGTTGCATCATGTATGTTTTCTTTCTAATGCACTTGAATGCCATCTTCCTTACCTTAGAATTGTTGTTGGCATGATGCTCATTTGTGGAATGTTTAGCTTTTTGCTCTTCAACACACTTTCCTTTCCTTCTTCATAAAATTGTGATATGCTTCCATTCTACATTTTTGAAGATTCTTCTTAATATTTGAAATCACCCTTATTAGCTTTGAATAGTTCATCATCAAAAATATCATATGATCGTATATAGATAAAATATTCAATGATGTTATACCCAGAATATGCATTATTTATTTTGATTGTTGGATTTATTGGTTCATTCTTATTGTCAATAGTTTCATTCATTGTCCATGCCTTTGAATATTCATAATTTTATTGAGCAATTGAACCTTTTAGATAAGCTTATGATGTTTGGCATTATTTTGGTAAGTTGATATTGTATTTGATTCATTGAATCCTCTTGAATTAGTGTTGGAGTAGGTAAATCTTCCTATGAAGAGGGTGAGACTACAGCTAAATATTCTTGTGTTGATGATGAGGAGATACCTTGATTGATATCTACTAGAAATGGTAAGCTTTATGGACTTATTCCAACCTATATAAGCATCTACTCTACCTTAATGACTTCATTGTAAATTATTAGAAATCCCATTTGATTTTTTATCTTGACAAACTAGTCTAAATAAGGGTGTAATACCTTCATGTAATAGAAAAACACTTCTATATATTTTTAACCTATGGTTGTTATATTTTTTCTCTAACTCCTATAGAAGTGTAGATTGAAGTCATGGATAGATTCAAGAGGACATTGAATTATGCTACAACATAGCAAATATAAGGGAGTAAAGATAAATTGTTGTCAAAAAATAGTGAGCTAGATATATCTAGCAATGAATGAAACTATTTAATAGGCTTTTATACCTTAGGTTTCCTTCCTCTTAAGGACCAAACTGGGATATGGAGCATATGCTTCCATGTTGAATATTATGGGTGGCTGGAAAAGTAGTGTGTTGCTTACTATTGATGGAGATGATTATGGATTGGGAAGGCTAAATGGCCTACATCATTCTAACATGGGAATAGTTGGGACATGCTACTCAATGTAGTTGACTTGTGATTTGAAAGATATTAAATATTGAAACATTCTCAAGTGGAGTCATTTTTAAAGAATAATATCTTTTAGAACATTTTTGTAGTTACTAGATTATAATTTTAATGGATTTGTCATTGAATTAATATTTGCAATATTACAAATAGCGGGGATTTGATCAACTAATTACAAACAAATCTCATGTCTTCTCATTGATTGTTCCAACAACTATAATCTTGAGTGACAAATGGTTGTATACTTTTCTAAGGCTAGTTTATGGCTTGGTAACCTATGTATTATATTTTTGGATTTTATCTTGGACAACCTATAGAAGCAACTGGTTTCATGAATGCTAACGTATAGCAATATCTTGAGGGAAAAAGTGATAAAAACTATACTAATATTTAGATATATTTAGAATATACAAGTTGCTTATTGTGAATCATAGGGTGCAAGAAAGATATGACCATAATCCAACCAAAATTAGAATGACTAAACAACCATTTATACCAACATTTTGGTATAATTAGAATAAGGACTATTACTAGGACTACAAGAAGTACTTTAATTAACACACAATTGCAAGGGGGGCAATGCTAAAAAAAATTATTAACATAAACATGTCATGCTATATACTAAACATGAAATGAAATATTGAAGAGATAGGACTAAATGAATTAGTCATAGTCCAAAGGACTAATACTCCAACTATAAGAGGTATCTCAAGCTACAAACAATTATAGAGAGACCAAATCCTACAAAAAAATATGTTTTTTTTTTTGTTTTTACATCAAGAACTCTTCAAATTATATGCATAATTTGAAGTTCATGAGAGAGAATTTTTTGTGCTTTGAAAAACCTATTTATAGATTACAAAATTGTCCTAACTCTAAGCTTAAGAGACCAAATCCTACATACCATCATAAAAGTTAACCAATCCTATAGTAAATATTTCTAATTTCTCAATCAAATTAATTTAGGATGATCAATTTTGAACAAATAAAATGGATAGATCATGATTAATAAACATTTGAAAGGCATTTTATCTTCTTTTTACAATTATTCACTTAATTCATTTTTTAGGACTATAACTTTATTTATCAATGTTGAGACCTTTTGAAGCCCTAAAAATGGGTGAAAATTTACCTAATAAGATTCACTACAATTTGAAAATATTCTACATGAAGTAATATTTATAATGGCTAAAAACAAAGTCAATCAAATCTAAGGTGACCAAGTTATTCCCTTTAGAATGTGACCCTCTCAAAATTTGAATACTTGTTTTTGACTGCTAAATAAAAAATGGTTGTAGTGAGTAAAAACTACTACATCTAACTACCCTAGAAAATTGGAAATCATGTAATGAACTTCTCAACCACTTCATATACAAATTTTCACATTTTTATGGCCATATTATGGTTATCTATTAGGTTGTGTTAGAATATTAGCATGAATCATCATAGATAAGAGTGACTCTCTTTTATTTTGAGAAATCTAAAAGAAGAAAGAAGTGGGTACAAGAAGGTTGCCATAAAAGAAAAGGCTAAAATATTTTTGATAGTGGGTTGACATTAGAATAGAAGCAACAAATTACTAAACTATCTCTTCATCTAAGTGGCTAAGCAAAAACTTGGAAACCTAAATGGACATTTGATCCTATCTACTCTACATTTTTAATGAAGCTTGAATTGACCATTTCTTGATTTGATAACAACTTAGTGCCTCCACAAAAGGGATAAAGGTTATTTATAGGTTCTAAAAGTATATATTGTTAGTTATAAATTAAGAATAAAGATGTTATATTTCTTGATTGTTGTGAATATGGAATTCTACGGTTAGAGTTATGGATAAAGATATTTTGTATGCAAGAAATTATAATTAAAAGATGATATTATTGGTATTTGATATCAATAATTTAAGTAGTTAGTTTAATAAGTAAAACTATCATTTATTAGTTCAATTCATTTGTTAGTTCAATTCATCACATACAATTGAAAATTGATGCATGCAAGTGATGGTTTTAATTGGTTATGTGATGATTTTCTAGAAAAGACTAGCAAATTTGTTTATTGGGGCTTGAAAAGTGAAAGTAAAGGTCCATAAAAATTGGAAATGCATCAAATAAAATAGAAAACTTGTCAAATTAACTAGAAAAGTTTAATCTATGAGAAAAGTTCTTGTCTATAGGCATAAGTCAATAAAACATACTAAAGCACTCAAATTGACTAATGTGATTGAAAGGGAAACAATATTTGAAAATGAATCTATTATGAGTCTCAAGTATGCACAATGTCCTTTAGAATAAATTAATATGATTTTTAGGCTCATAAATCAATAACTCAAAAAAGTGGTGCAATTTTAATTGCATATAATTTTTCCTTGAGATGCTTGATGAGCCATAACTAAGGCTAGTCATAATATACAAAAATTTCATGCAAGTAACATGTGCAATGCGTTAGGCATAATATTACATATACTTATCTAACTTACTTGTGAAGTGTGATGATAAAATGTATCTTTACATTCCTAAATCTACATCATGAGAGGTTAGAAAATAAATTGCGCATCATGGATAACTAAAACAAGTGTTGGGACTTCCTATGAACTTCTAAAGAACTTATGAGGTTAGGAAAGGTATTTTGACTAGATTTTATAGCTTATGTGGTTCTAAACAATACTATTCTTAAATAGTGAAAACCTAGGTGGATAAGAGGAATTTTTGCTAAATTAATTTTTATTTTTTTGTAGTTATATTTTTCTTTCCACTAAAAAATAATCATAATTTTCCTACTTGAAACCATTAGATTCATTTTTGAAACCATAAAAAATTCATAGGATATCATCAATGATAGTATATACCATTGCTCAAGTAACAACATCCATTGTCATTTGGTGTTTTTAATTGCTATTTGGTAATTTTATTGATGGGTTTCTATTTCAAATTTGGTTTTTCAACCTTTTGTATTTTAGGTACCTACATAGAGTAGGGAAATATTTCACTATGTATAAGTAAATTCTTGGGATGCATTGGACAAGAATGATTAATTTTGTCTAAAGGTTCTTGAGAATTTCACAATTCCAACACTTTGGCATGACTTTGTTTAATTTGATTTCGAGACATTTTTGGGATTATTGAATTCCATAATCTTAAATCTTTGTGTTTTAAAATACAAAACAAAGTGATCCATTACCCTATAATATGTGTAAAATATTTGTAGGGTTCACATTAATAGATGATAGCTTTAATTCTTCTTATTGAGCAACAAACATAAAATTAATTTTTAGATTACTTATCTAGTAATCCAAACATAAGTGAGGTGAACATAAATGAGTTAAAGACAAAAATCAAAGTGGGCATTATGACTAAATTTAAGATCCAATACATTATACAATAATTAGTTGGAATTATGCACACTTTCATTATCATGGATAGCAATGGAGATGGTTCAATTCTCAATTAGAAGTCAATCCTATAGTGTATGGGGAAGCATGGAATTGTCTATAATTAGGGAGAGGATATTATGGCTTTATATCAATCATAATTTATACCAAATTATTTTTCAATGTGGTAAGGTTTTATATCCATTCTCAATAATATGTTGGGTTGATGAGATATTGACTTGTTATTGCCTTCTTGAAGTAATTGTGGTTAATATGGATAAATTATTAAAAACAAGTGGATATTGACTAATTGTAGCTGAAATATATGACATTGACATCAAATAAATTTATTTTATAATATTATGATGAGCTAATAGATCTTTGGGCTGATGAGGTGGAGGATATTATAATAGGATTAATTATAATGTTGTGGGGTATGAAAGAGTGACAAATCCACATTCTAGTGGATTGGGTTTATTAGTAATATGGGGAGTTAGTACCTTGTCTTCCATCATGTACCTAAGTATAAAAGAGTGTGAAGGAGGATTAAGACACTTGGATGCATAGGATAGAATGACCACATTTTGTTATGTTAAGTGTTTCTATAGGAAAACTAGATTTTTATGAGTAGCCTCAACTATAACAACCATTTTCTCTACCATGAGGTAATGATATATTAGGAGTAAATATTTTATCAAAGATAAAGGTCAATAAGAGGACCCTCGAGAAGAAAGTACTACAGCTACAAGTGCTTGTAGAGACCTAACACATGGAGAATTTCTTATTTTCAATTCCTCAACAACAATAAATTCCCAATGCTAGAATATATAATCTTACCTCATTGGCCAAGGTCAATATTATATGATGTATTATACTTGCAATCCTATTAGTTAATATTGTATAATATAATGTAGGATTTATTGAATAAGCCTATGGTACTATTGTTCACTTTGTAGTGTTAACCTTAATAATATGTTGGTAACGAGTTACATAGTTATTGGAGGTACTTATACAATTCTTCCACAAATTGATTATATCAACATGTAATCATTTGATTATCATTAATGTTGAGTTTTTAAAGGCATACTCTCGTATTTGGGTCTATTTTCACTTTTTTTATTTATTACTATATGAGTTGAGTAATATGTTGTTTCTATTTATTTTGAAAAATAATATAAAATCCAAAATGGTATATGATAAATTTGAAGTGCCATGACTCAATCATGGGAAAGGATTTGTTTTTGAAACCTCCATTCTTCTTTCAAAAAATAGAGCAAATTATCCCATCTAGGGTTTTATAATTTTTTATAGCTTGAAGTAATAGAAGGATGAAAGATGATTATCTTCTATATTATGACACCCTAATGTGTTATAATTCATGAGTAAAATTTATCACCACATATAAAGCCCTTCACTTTGAGTAATAAGGTATTACCTGTTATTTTACAAACTTGTCTTGGAAGAATATTATTTTGTATACTATGCAATTTTTTAGAAAATGACCCATCTAGATATTTTATCCAGATCATACATTAATCATAATATTCTATTTTTAGAAGGAAAAAATTAAAATTTTAAATATAAAAATAATTTTTTTTAGTATTTTGATGTCAAACAACATCCTCTCTATGTTTTGTTCCTTTTCTATGAAATCATGTGTGTAGGAGGTGCATTCATGCATTGGCCATGTAGATCTCAACCCAAGTGTATGATTTGCTCAACTTGGGTTCCATTCCCTTCTTGGAGGCATGTTCTCACATTTGGAAAGTTTATGGGATTTAGGGATTATAATCAAGGTGATACCCCTATTTTATCTTCTTCATTTAATATAGGTACTATGTGTTCCTTTTGTACAATGATATTTATTTATTAGAAGGTCATGGGTTTGCCAACCTTCCTTGGCTTCTTTTTTTTATATATGGATGAAAGATTCTATGTACATGAGGGGTGTATCCAAGGAGAATATATATGTTTTCTATGATATGGTAATCCAATTTTATCACCATACATATGTGTAAATTTTTGCGATTAGGAGGTCATGGGGTTGAGTCTTGTAACCCTTTTTTATTTTGTAATTATAGTGCATCCTAGTATCAATGTGTGCATTGGGACATAGGAAGAATAAGTTTTTTTTTAAGAAGGGGATCCACTTCCCTCCTCATTGGTAGTGGTATTCATGGTGGAATTTGTGTGCACTTCATTTTTTTAATTTTATTTTCGAGTAGTATAGGTTTAATCCTTATCAAATACCTTTCTTCTTGCTTATCATTGGTTGGACTATATTGTCAGCTGATTTGGTGATCAACATGGTATCACACACACAAAAACATAAATATATAAATATCCAATCTAAAAAGAACATGTCTAAAATTTAGTGGCTACTATAAAAAAATTAGCATAAGCCATGTAGAAAAACTTTATTGGATGAGATGGTTCTATGTTCTAAATTATTAAATATTTAAATTTTTTAGAAGTTTATTGGGCAAAATTTTAGGAGGCCATAATTTTACTTATAGAATATTTTGAACCCTTTTTCATATTGCATGTTTTTTTGATCTTGTTACATTGACATCATTTATTCAAGGACTTGTTGCAGATGAAGGGACACATTAGGATGTGATGGACTTTATAACATGTCACCTATTTGAATGGAAAAATTTATAGTATATGGTTAACCCAAATTACCACATTATTACATAATAAGAACCATAAATATTTGATCCTGGATGATCACTAATACTTCTTCCATGTGACTTACAAGTTTTATTTATTCATTAAGATGAAAACTAAGTTTTATTTTAAATCTCAATGTGAATACTATGAGATTTAAAGAAATTAATAAAATTTAATGCAAAAGAAATCAATAAAGTGTGTATCATAGTATAGCTAAGAAAGATTTTCTATTAGGATTTGTTAAAAATATTATAGGAAAAAAGAAAAATTTAGAAATTGCTTGAGTTGTTGGTGTTTCAAGTAATATAGTCCAAAGGTATTGAAAAAGGAAGAATATTGTGGCAAAATTTCTTGAATCCAATTAGGTATTGATTTGCAGGGGTTCTCATAATGATCAAATAGATGAGACTACATACAACATAATCACTATATTTTGGGAGAATAATTACACTATACTTAACATGAAGTAAGTAATATCATAATATCTTGGTCAAGATATTAGATCCATGTCATTTTTCATATGTTACATAAATAGAGTTCTTTGTAAGATTTTGTAAATAACATTCCATTATAAAAATTGTGCTAAGATAGTTTGAAAATCTCAAACCTTGCTTTGTATGAAAAAATAAACTAAGACATATTGTTGTAGATATAATGTTAAATTTAAGTTCCACCTTGAAAGTTTTAGAAACCTCAAACAAAATAGAAAACCCAAGTTACCTCCTCCCTATATGACCAAGCCTATTGATCCAACAATTTCTTTGTGAAAGAGAGGATGAGCGTTATATTGTTGAAAGGATTACATAGATGGTAATTACTCATCGTATATGAATATTTCCAAGTATCCACCAAATGATATTGACTCTTTAGAAACTTTACAAGTTAAATAAAAAAGGTACATGATTAAACTATGATATTTTATGTTTATATGTAACATTATTAGTACAAGATCTTGATATTTTTTACAAAACTTTGAATGATAAATTTATTCGATTTATCTTCTTACAAACACATTTGATTAAAGATTTGAATATATAAATTATAAAATATCAAGGGGTAAGTCGAAGAAGAGAAAGCTCATGGGGTATGATGTGATAACTAATGAAATCATTGATAAATTTTTTAAATTGATTTATCCTTTCATTAAGCATATACACAATATTTGTTGCCAATGAATATCAATTGCCTAAGATGTTCTTCCCATTTGGAATAAAATTATGCATTGTCAACATTGTAGAAAACTATACATTTGCATCCTAGAAAACTTCACTTAGATTAAATCTCAATCAAAGTGTGTATTAGTTTTAGAAATAACAACATCAGTTGGTGGAGGTAAATCCAACACATATGAGTATTAGACCATCAAGAAATAGATACACTTTTATATAAGTGATTATCTATTCATGAAATTTGGTTGATGTTGCTTTGATAAATTTTTTACATCAATGCATGAACAAGGTATTAGTTGCAGTGAGAATTGGGTGTGGTCTAATAAATGTGCATGACAATTTAAGTCTATATTATATTTTCTTTGGTTGTGTCAAATACATAAAAACTCAACATTAGGCAATAGTGGAGTTTTTTAGAAGGATCATGGAAAATACATGATGATGTAGGTGCTATTATCAAGACTACTCTTAGAAGACATCAATTAAATATTGAATTTAGAATTTGGAAGATGTTGAACCGATTGTATAATGTTGTTCTAAGTATTTTGGTGGGAAGGAAAATTGGAAAAAAATAATTTGGTTGATCAAAAGCATGTTGTATGAAGCTGAAAGATTAATTAATTTTTTATTTTTTTTTGAATTTACATGGTGGAATTGGTAGTCGCCACGAATCCGGGCAGGTTGTCTAGATTTTTATGGCTACCACAGTATTCTACGTTGTTCGCCCTAGAAGCCGTCACACAGATCTTCGCACAGTATGCCACTATAACCACCATGCCACAATCATTTTAAACCTTTTACGCTGCTGAAAGCACCAGGAAAGGGACAACCGTTCAGTTCGACGAGGCTCAAGATTTGAACCTTGGACCTCTGCCCCCTTATGGGGTTTGGATGAACCAATTGGTCTACACCTCGGACCTTTAATTTATTTTTAGTTTAAATTAAATAAGTGATTTAGATTCTCTTAAATGATTAGTTTATGAATTATTTTAGTTGACTTCTAAATTATTAAAATAATTTATACATGTCAATGATTATCAAGTATTATAGTACTTCAACACAAAATTTTCTACTTTTATCAATTTTAGAGGAGAAATGTAGTATTAGGAAGTTTGAAAATAGAAAATACCCCCAAAAATCTCAAATTTTGGCTAAATTTGAAAGGAACCCATTCACTTGTAAAAGGCACCGATTGGCACAAGGGAGCGACTTGGTCAACAAAGGTGGTTAGTTTACATACTAAATGCAAATGAATAACTTATAAATATAATTGAATTACTTGGAGAACTCATGCAAATCACTCAAATAGGCACAAAAGTGATATTTGGTGTGGATCAACAGGAAAATATTCTAGACAATAACTTTTTTGGTATTTTATGGTATACTACACATTTTTAGAGCCTTTTAAGTTTTTTAGAGGTATTTAACATTAGAAGGTGCAACATTTTGCAAGTCAAGCATGCCAAAAATTGGTTTTCATGCTAATCTTGTCCCAATGGCATCCCAAAAGGTTTTCACCATTAGACTAAACCTATATATATATATATATATATATATATATATATATATATATATATATATATATATATATATATATATATATATATATATATATATATAAGAACACAATTATTAATTAGTTTTTATGGAATAGGAGGCTTCTCTCACAACATGCAAGTCAGAATATGACATATGATAAGTAGAAAATTCCTCCTTAATCAATGGCTTATGGTACAATCTCAATAAAGGGTTGTTCATTACCATCTATCACCTTGAATCAACAATAGGTAGAAGTTGCACAATACAATTTTTATAAACCTGGTCAATATCATACAACCCCAACCATATTATTCATAGATTACCCTTAAAATTAAGGTATAAGGAATAAAAGAGCAACACCTTGTCACTTGGCTTGTACTTGTTCTTGATATGCTTTTTGTTTCATGTCTTTCATTGCTATTAGATGATCTTTGCTTGGTGAAGAGTGTCCATTTGTATCTTGTTGAGATTTTTTAGATACAAGATTCTTTTTTATTGTGCCTATGATAACTCAATACAAAAATCAAATGCACTGCAAAGTGTATGTAACTAAAACTAGATAGGTAGGATGGGTTGCTTACCATAAAATAGTTCATACAGGATGAATCTAGTGGTGGACTTCCAAGTGGTGTTGTAAGCCCAATTTTTTTTTGATAATTTATTATCCCAATATTTGCTATGCGAGGCTACTATATTTGTTAAAATATTATTCAACTCTTTGTTAGTAACCTCTACTTGATCGTTAGCTTGAAAGTGATATGGTGATGACATTTTACCTTTAAATTGGTAAAACTCTATGAATGCTTGTATTACCTTTGATGTAAATTTTACACCTTGATCCATTACAATGGCATGTGTGATAGGGAATTAGGTGTATGAATTAATAAATGTTAGTTTTTGTAAGGATTAAGGTGTCATTATCATTAAATGCACCCTTATGTGAAATATGTCATGTAATACCTATTTATAGACATATGCTATCTTTGAAATACAACTAAGTTTTTGGGTTTGTCATATTTCCTCATGCTTGCAATTGCTATTCCATATCATTTGGTATAAGAGCCAATTGCAGAATCAAGTCTAGTATCCTCTTCCCCTAGGTCGAGTTCGATTCTGACAAGGAACGAGAATGCCTATGTAGTCGGATCCATGGAATAGCTCTCTTTTCAAGAACTTTTACTGGCTAAATAGTTTGTTTTCAATCTATTTATGATTTCGTCCCACCTTGGACGTGCACATTTAGTCACTTCAAAAATATTTGATCATATTTATTTTTGTTTCCATACGAGTTGTGATTTGGAGCAATTCATTCACGACATTGATCCATGTTCTCTGGGTATTCATTTTTCCTTCATTCATTTTGTGTTCTTTCAAATCACATCATCTGTTTCCATATTTGATAGAATGATTTCAAGTACAACTCTTTCTCATGACTAAGTTTTTGGGTTTATCATATTTCCTCGTGCTTGCAATTGCTATTCCATATCATTTGGTATCAGAGTCGGTTGTGGAATCAAGGCTAGTATCCTCTTCCCCTAGGTCGAGTTCAATTCATATGGGGAATGAGAACACATCCATAGTCAAATCTATTGAATAACCATCTTTTCAAGCACTTTTATTAGCTAAATAGTTTATTTCCAATATGTTCATAATTTCATCCCATATTGAATGTGCACATTTGGCCAGTCCAAAAACCTTTGATCATCTTTGTTTTTGTTTTCATATGAGTTGAGATTTGGAGCGATTCATTCACAACATTGATTCGTGTTCTTTGGGAATTTATTTGCCCCTTGTTCATTTTGTGCTCTTTCAAATCACATCATATGTTTCCATATTTGACAGAATGATTTCGAGTACAACTTTTTCACATGATGAGGTTTCTGTCCAACTTGTCATCATCATTGTAAAATTTCAAGATATTCTTGTAGTCATGCACCAGCTTCCTACCGAAGATCTCACTAAAGATCTCATTGCTGAATCTTATGATATCACTACCAAAATCCAATATATCCATGAAGAAATGCTTGTAGCCATTGCAGCTAAAGATATTGCTACTACCATAGATCGCATTGACATAAATTAGGATTCCATTCCTAATTTAAACATTGAAGAAGCTATAGCCACACCTAGATTTGAACCAGGATCTCTGGTTAAAATTCTCAATATCTTTCCATTAGGCCATGTGGCTTACATTGCTATTGAAGTTGATCTGAGATTTAAAGCTCCTAATGCAGATCATACCTTTCCAACCATTGCAGATCTTGAATCACTAGAGGTCAACATAGTTGAAGAAAAAGCTATCATATTTGCCGCTGTCATCATGCCTGCTGCACCTTGTGGTCTCCTAGTACGACCTCATCCTCTCCACTGTCCCTTGCTCAACTGGTAGTTCCTATCTCGGACACTAATACCTAGTTTTTGGCCACCATTCATGCAATTTCCAACACTTCCATACCTTTCACACCTTGATTCGACATCTCTATAGTTGAGGAGTTTTGATCTCCTATTTTTGGATGTTGATCAACTACTTATAGATTTCCCGCTATCATCCTTGGTGGATTCATAGTGCATTTTCAATGACCTTGATTTACCATTCTTTGACGTCATTTTGTTGCTTCCTATTTTTGGTGGCCTTGTATAACTTTTTGGCCATTTTCTAGCTGAATTACAATTTTTAGGGAGCATCCCGCCTGATCTGATGTTTATGATGTTTTCAGGAAGTGTTTAGCCTGATTTGACATCTTCCAACATCACTCATCATTTTGGTCATTTTCATCGTAGTTTCTACCATGGGCTCTACCCACCGTATGATGCTTTATTATTGTTTCACTGTTGCAATCTTTTATTTCACGGTGTTCTTTATTTGTGCGATTTTTTTTGCCACCAATTTTGTTGGCCATTGCCTCCTCCATGGTCGCCACCATGCTAGATCTATATTTTTTGGTGCTTTACGCACGTTTACTACCTTTCTCGATCGTTTTCAGCTTGTTTTCGACCGTTGGATATTACAAATATCATTACCAACACATTTCCATAAATTAAAATTAAATTATTATTTTTTCCATCATTAAAACCCATTATTAATGTATGTCCATTTTCATTGATGCATTCATTACCCATTTTTAATTTTACCCGCATCCACCTTTTATTAATGCGGCCCAACCATCAAAACAACCATTAAATTAATTAAATTAAATTAAATTAGTTTTAATTTAATTTAATTTATTGCACTACAATTTAATTCATTAATGCATTCATTAAACCACATTCATTAATGCATTCATTAAACCACACAACTTTTATTAAATGCATTTCCGCACTGCTTTCATTAAATGCATTTCAATGTCGCTTTCATTAAATGCATTTCCATGTTGTTGCCTTTCATTAAATGCATTTTTGTGGTCATTTTTATTTAATGCATTTCATTAATGCACATGGCCCAACATTCAAAACCAAAAATTTAATGCATCCACAATTTCCAACTGGCATCTTTGGCACGTATTTTGAGGCATCTCCATTTGATATCAGTTGTTGCTTTCTTCTATCATTTCGAGGAACCAATTTTCATTATCGGTCGACATGGCAGTGTTTACAGTTATTGGAGAGCATTTTTTGAGCCCGAATAAGTATAGTGCCAGACTTTGATTTTGTGAAGACATGCAAAAGTTTAACATTTTGGTCTTCATATGATGTAATAGGAGTATATTTTTGGTTGTACCCGATACTCCTGGTTGTTTTCCTTCTTTCTCTCCAAAACTTGTATGCATTAGGGACCAATGCTTCTTTAGTGGGGATGAATGATAGGGAATTAGGTGTGTGAATTAATAAATTTTAGTTGTTGTAAGGATTAAGGTGTCATTATTATTAAATGCACCCTTATTCGAAATATGTCATGTAATGCCTATTTATAGGCATATATTTTTTTTTGGTAAGTTAATAATTTTATTGATCAAAAAAGGGTATTTTAAAGGCACCCCAACACCTTTTACAACATCGGATTAGAGTGAGAAGCACTAGAGGAACTCGGAAAGAAATAAAACAAAGAGGTAAACAACCTAAAACAATAAAAAGGAATACATCCTCTGACAGAAAGAAATAAAAATAAGCAAGTCTACAACCAGCTAGACCAGACCAGAACAAAACCTCCAGATCTAAGGAACAAGAGAAAAGAAGTAAAGAGACAATAGTAGGAGGGTCCACATCCACACTTATAGGGGAGTGTCAGTTTGCATAGGTGATGCGACAACAACCTCCAACATGGTATCCTTTACTTCATCCTTTGAAGTTTCCTTTGGGATATATTTTAGAACATCAATGTAGGCTTCCTTTACAATATCAACCACGTCCTCATCTTTAGGAACACCCTTGGCATAAGAAGGTACATCAGAAACATAAAAAGCAAGAAAATCCTCAAACGTATAACAAAATAACAGGAGACTGAGAGCTTGGCGATGTTCCTTAAGTTTTAAAATTCCTTTTCCAATATCCATGTGATTTGTTTCTAGATGATCAATGGTAGTAGAGGTTGCATGGACAACAAGTTTATGGAGGTACTTTTCAACTAGATCAAGCAAATTGGAATGATACTTTATAGGTTTTACAAACGTGAAAGGAGGGGTTTCATCAATTTATTTAAGCTTTAGTCTCTAGGAACAATGAACAAGCATATTTTCAACTTTAATATTTTTTATGATGTTGAAATCAGAATGAGGTTTGTCATTCTTATCCTTCCTCTTAGGTTTAGAAGTTTTAGGACTAGGGGTTGAGGAGGAATTTTCTTCATTAGACTCCAGGGTGGGGATGTTTCCTTTGGGGAACTTTAGGAGGAGGAATCTATACAAGACTTTAAAAAGCCCTTGATGACAGGGCATACTCTCTTCCTTTTTAGATTGAGTGGAAATTATGGTGTAATCTATGGAACAAAAGAGGGTAGTGGGAATGTTCAATGGAATACAACTAAGTTTTTAGGTTCATCATATTTTTCTCATGCTTGGTATTGTTATTCCATATCAATGTTCAATGGAATACAACTAAGTGGAAATTATTTATAGGCATATGTTATCAATGAAATACAACTAAGTTTTTGGGTTTATCATATTTTTCTCATGCTTGGGATTGTTATTCCATATCAATGTAGAGCATCAAGTCTTTGAAAATTTTGACTATATAAAAAGTCTACAACCTTGTCCTCATGAGCATAATTGAGAGCATACACATTTTACCATTTGGTCATGTAATATGTACATATCAAAATATGTTATTTCTCTTGGGATAGTGGATCAATGGGCCCTATGAAATCAAAATCCCATTTCTCAAATAGTTGTAAGACCACATGAGGTTGAAGAGACATTTCATTAGATGTAGTGGGTTTACCCATGCATTAGCATTTATTACAATGATGTATATTTTTTTTACATCTTGATGAAGTGAGGGCCAGTAATATCCATCACCTAAGATATTTTAAGCAGTATAATTAATTGAATAATACCCACCCATAAGTTTGTCATGACATGCCTAAAGGATGCCATAGGATTCATCTTCTTGAACACACCTATGTAAGACATGATCAAGTCCATGTTTAAACAACAAGCCCTTAATCCACTTTAATGTTGAGCTTTGTTTAACCAAGTGATGCTTTTATTTAGGAGTAAGGTGAGGAGGAACCTTTCCTATTACCAAATAATTTGCAATGTTTTTGAACCAAGCCAAATGCACTGATATTGTAAACAAGAGTTCATTTGGGAAAGAATCATCTACTTGTTCCTCTTCACCAATGGCATTTAACCTTGATAGAAAATTGACAATCACATTGACATTACCAAGCTTTTCCACAATAGTAATGTTGAATTCTTATAATAGTAATATCCATTGAACAACTTGTCAACTTACCACTAGTTTATTCATTAAATATCTAATCACAACATGGTCAATATGCACATGCATGTGATACCCTATAATATTATGGAAAAATTTGTTAATGACATAAAATACTGCTAGGAATTCATTTTTAGTTGTGGTATAGTTCTTTTCAATCCTAGTTAGGTTTTTAATAATATAGTAAATAACATACTTCTTTATGTTCTCTTCTTCTTGGCCAAGTACTACACTAGTAATAGTGTTAAATATGTAGAGAGGAAAAACTACACTGCTATGTATGATTCTTGATTGGATCTACTAGGAGTCGAGGTGACAACGAGGGTGTGTTATATTCTCTACACTCGAGGTCTTGAGGATTGAAGGGTTCACCAAGAATGGTTTTAGGACTCACTCCAAGTCTGGGGTGGAGATGTTTGATGTATATATTAAAGCAATCACCTATGTTTGGTCTTTCTACAATCTAAGCTAAGAAATGAAAGGATAATTGAAGAAAAAATCAATGCAAGCAATCTAAGACTAACCCTAGAATGATTCTTGATTTTTAATGATGACTAAATACTAATTTATAATAAAATATATCCTTTTATTTTTTATCAAGGGTTTAAAGAGAATGCACAAACATAATTAACCATAGAATGTAAACTATATGTTTTTTCTCTTTCAAATTCCTAGAATATGATCAAAATATTTTCTCTTTTATTTAAGATCTAAATATTGAGCAGAAATTGGTAGAAAGAAAGAAAAAAAAAACCTAAGAGATTAACTTAGAACACTTATCTAACCTAGCGGTTGACCTTAGCTTTTACTTGTGTTTAAAATATCCAAACAACTTCAAAACCTATAGTTTTCACAAAACCCTAAAAATATTGATCAATATTTGGGGGCCTGGTTAGGCCACTATAATATTGATCTTGGAGGCATAGAAATCAAGCCCCATTGGTAATTTTAGTTGACCATTTTGTAACATACCCAAAAACATGCCCAACCCAATTTTTTTTTTTTTTAAGAAGGAAGAATTAAGTTCACTAAGGTGTTACCAAGAAAGGATTTCAACATTTTATGTAGGGCTAGACCACAATTTGAGCTTCATAATGCTTTAGATATTTCTTAATTGGATAGGAGTTACCATCCTCCTGTAGATGCTTTCAGTTTTACCTAGTACACCTCCATAGTAGACATGGCATCCTAACATGGTTTCCCTATTTCCAATATTTCTCCCTGAAAGATTGATATTTTAACCATAATGCTGGATTAAATATTTATTTATTATTTTAGATCATGGGATGCATATTTCTAAGAAGCATCATATATCATTTTATGATGTTTCTTATAAGAAAAAATCCCTTAAATTATAGATGATATCATCTCCACAATGAACCTCTAACCACAATGTGCTTACCTATTTTCATCTCTTTGATGTAATAGCTAATATGATCCCTATTCCACATAGATAAACCACATGGAACCCTTTAGCCTACCTGCCATGGTTCCACCAAAAAATCCATAAAAACAATGAGATCCAATCCTCCATGGATGGAAGGAGATTTCAGGTTACACCACCCAACTCCTGTCTCAAAGAATATCCTCCTTGAATACTTCTCAAAGTTACTTCATTAAAAAGTGCTCAATGTGTCTCTCCTAAAGAATTATGCATCCCAAGAAACTACTTTAGGAAGTTATAACCTTAAGTTTTCTCTATAAGTAAAATCTAGGTTCAAACCTAACCTATAACTTATCCTAAAACAAAAGGAATCATAAAAAGAAATAACACTTTTTTGATATATGAACACTATCTTTCTTTGATCAATTTCAATGCACATGTTACATAAAGATATCATGATATTTTATGATGTATTAAAGAAATATTCTAATACTATGCTTAAATAGAAGAACTTAATAATATTTCTTCTTAATCCACTTCAGTCCATTCACCTCATAAAATAATAATATATCTCATCTATATAACTGAAATACCCGTATTTAACCAATGTAATTATCATCTCTTTCCATTTTATTACCAGATATAAAAGCTATTAATCCTTTTACAAAAATACTTATGGATCATGATAAATAGCATGTTGGATAAAATCTATTTGATCATCATTGACATTCTTAGCATAAAATTCAACAACTAAATAGTTTTCAAATAATTATCCCCTCTCAAGATAATTCTAGCAACAATATTTTTTACAGAGAATACATCCAAATATCCTATAATAAAATGAATATATAATGCTTACAAAGTCCATTCCAAACATGGAATAAAATAATGGCAATAGAAACTCTCTCCAATGTCCTATGCTCATGTGCTTCTTTAGTCCCACCTTCTTCGAGTTCTCTTTTAAACAATCGATAAGGAGATGAATTAAGGGATTGGAAACAACTCCTTAACATGAGAATGCATTTCCTAATGCATGTTTTTTATTTTTCATTGCAATATATTTTTTTAAAGTAAACCAAGATGTACTCTAACTGCAATTTTAAGTATGCTCACTTATTTAAAAGAGTTAAATTAAAACCCAAAAGAAACCCCATAATTTATTTTGTAAATAGTGGGCTTCACACATCACAATGTAAAGAAAACCACAACCATCCATTGTTTGCTTCAATTTAAAAGGGACCCCATAATCCCTTTACTAAAAATCTAATTCCACATACTTTTTTTAACATAATTAAAAATACTCAAGCATACCTCTAGAAAGCAAAGCATATATCAGACAAACCCAAATGAAGATTCTTTTCAATACATTACTATGATTTCCATAAAGACATTTTTTCTCTATGATTATAAAATATACAACTCAACAATCACAAGTGCGACATGTGAAAATACAATCATACAATAATCCTCATATACTAACATATAATAATAACATTATCATATATCATTAAGGGTCCTCTTTAAGTAATGAATAAATCTTTATCTTCACTAAGAATTGACAGTAAATTTAGGCACACACTACAAATTTTAGTCAAGAAAAGCTTTGGTTGGGAAATAGAAACCTTCACCACACCTTTCTATCCAAAGGGATTCACTAGGGTGGTTCCAAGTAGAACTACAATCTTGTTATAGGTTGTAGCGAACATGTAAGATGCTATCACTCCATACAAGTGACTATGTAAGTCTTTTATCAAGCTTTGTGGTATACAAATGACATTACAGAGAACCAGGTATTATTTTATATGAAAGTGAGTCTTTTCTTTAAAAAATAATCATACAATAGATTTGAAATTGCTCACTATACCCATATCCAAATGACATTAGACCATCTTATGCCTATGGAATTAATACAATAGATTTTAAACTGCTCACCAAACCCATATCCAAATCATATAACATGAAAATAAAGCTTATGATATTCATGGTAAAAATAAAGTATTCCATAGTATTTTCACCATGCAACACTAACAAGTTCCCAACATAATTCGAACACAACTGAATTTCCAGATATAAAATGTAATAAAAAGAAAGGTTTTGGCATAAAAACTTAAGAAATCTACCATGTCAATATTATATCCAAAGCTTTACTAATTTTCACCAAATTGTACTCGAAGAGCTCCAAGCTCACAGATTAATTCTCATATAGTCCACTTCCAAAGAGAAATACATTATGCTAAAAGTTTCTAAAGAGGTAATCTAGAGGGTAGTGATAAGCAACACCATGTTTCATTCTAAAAGAAATAATATTACCCAATCCAGATGAAGAAAATATCTAAATACATACAGTAATATGAGAGGTATGAATAGAAACATTTTCTCTTTTCCTTTAGAGAAGGAGGAAGGTTCTCAATCCAAACAAATCATACAGACTATGAAATGCTTCAGGGCAACTAGAATTAAAATCATCATTTCAAGCTTTCAAACCAAAAAAAAAAGCTTTCATACCAAAAAAAATAAGCTTTCATAACCTACCTAGAAATTGCAATAAAACTCAACAAGAAAATCAAGTAACAACATCAAATTTTAGTTTTCTAGTTACAATTTCTCCCTTCCTTCAATATCTTGAATCCTCTTCTCCCTCTGCTCATTGTTTATTTTTATTTTTAGATATATCCCAAGAAAAGTACCACCTCATTCCCCATTATCCAATTCTACTAAGACATCTTTTATGGACTATGCTTTATCTCAAACAAACACTACACACATCCCCCCAATTCAGAGTACGATGGAGAAATACCAACAAGCAAGCATAGTAATATATTTATCAAAGTTATTACCATAATCATAACTAGAGATTTAAATATTATCATTTTCTTTGATTGCTAGTTTAGCAACAAAATTACCATAAGGTAAAATAATAACTCAATTAACCAAACACAAAGTCATTAAGTCCCCACTTAATGAACCTCTCCATCAAGAAGTACTTTTCTTTCTATGGTAGAAAAAAACAAGAATCATTAATAAATATATTAATAAAAATTCTTAATCATGATTGAAATATAGCAAGTAATAATAATAATCCTTCCTTATTAATGCCAAAACAATAATTTCAATAAAAATATAAATCCCTTATATATTTTTTAAAGAAGAAACAATAAAATCAAACATTTATTCTTCTTTGCAATGAATCATTTTAAATCAAATGAAATCTCATCTAAATAATATTATAAAGAAACAAACAAGTTTCATCCAAAACTTTTTACGTGTCCCTCATGCAAATCATGATATGCAACTACATGAAAAGAATATTCATCCATGTTACTATGAGCTATTCGATGAATAAATCATCACATCATTTCCCTTTCTTATGGCATCCTGTTCTTGGTGGTTAATTCTTTCTTCCACCCACGAGAAAGCATGTTCCTGCAAACATGCAAATCCATTAGCAACATCACATTATTTCATAAAATAGATGTTTATAAAAGCTAAACATAATAGTCATTCATCCCATCAATAAGATAACATATCAATTGATAAGTCCATCATATGAAAAAGTTTTCCAAGGGTGGGTCATGACATACTACCCCCCTTAGGCTAAAAACAATCCTCTATGTTTCATCACTATACAAAAACTAAAACGATAATTACATTTTAGTTTCAAACAAAAATGGAAAATATCTATGCATATCTACCACTTTCTCCCAATTTGCATTTCTCTCAAAATAGTAGTCCCATTGGACCTTGCATTGTTCTAAAGTTTAGTTACTCATATTTTTGGAATGGTACTCAAGAATATTTATAAGTTTCACCTCAATAACTGAGGGGTTGACTACTTGCAAGTTAGAAACATTCCATACATGATCAATATTGGCAATATACCTCCTAATAAGGGATTCATGAAAGGCATTGTGTATCTTTGACCAACTAGGTGGTATGGCGATACAATAAGCTACAAATATTATCTTCTCAATAAGTTCAAATGGCCCAACATCTGATATCCAACTTAATAGATTTTATGGCCCTCTTCATGGGATTCACTCTTAAGAACACTTTATCCCCCATAAAGAACTCTTGAGGTGATCTCTTAAGATCAACATAACTTTTTTGATTATCAATAACTTCATTAAGCCTTTACCTAATCCTCTTAAGCTATTCTTCCATATTTCAAACCATGTCCAAATCGATGACTACCCTATCCTCTAGGTTATCCCAAGAGAGAGGCATCTTATGTTTCCTACCACATAGATCTTCCAATGGGGCCATACCCAAAGAAGCATGATATCCATTATTGTACACAAATTCTACCAAATGCAAAAAGTCTTCCCATTGAGACTTTTGGTCCATGCAATACATATGAAGCATATCTTTTGAGACCTGGTTTACCATTTTTATTTGACCATTAGTCTCTGGATGATATGCTGAAATTATGTTTAATTTATACCAACTACATGATGAAGAGCTTGCCAATTTGTAGATGTGAATCTAGAATCTCTATCTAAGATAATCACTTTAGGAAACCCATGTAACTTGAACATTTCTTTGGAAAATTTGTTAACAACTTCCAAAGCATCATATTTTGTGCTCCTTGGTATAAAATCTGCAAGCTTGATCAGCTTATCCACCACTAGAAGGATTGCATCATGTTGGTACCTACTTTTAGGTAGTCCCACAATAAAGTCCATCGATATCACTTACCATTTTTATACTTGTATACTATGTGGGTATAAATATCCTATTGGATGCCTATGCTCAAATTTTACCTTCTAATATTTCATGCATCTAGCTACAAATTTGGTGATATCCTTCTTCATACATGTCCAAAATAAGGTTCCTTTCATATTATTTATCATCTTGGCCCCTCCAAGATGAGCATAGTAAGGATATTTATGCACCTCCTACATAATCAATCCCCTTAAACTACCACTCTTAGGTATGAAAACCTAGTCTTTAAAGCTCAAAAATCCATATTTTATGCTGAAATCCATATTTTCTTCTAGATTTATTACCTTCTTAGCCCATGTGTCATTGCAAACTAGATCTTGAGCCTACGCCTTACTAAATTGATCCATCAAATCTATGTGACTATGGGTTAGTGTAGCTATATGCCTTCTTCTACTTAAGGAATCAATGACCTTATTCTCTTTTCCTTTGATATATTATATATCAAAGTCAAACTCAACTAAAAACTCAATCCACCTCCTCTATCTAGAAATTAGCATAGGTTGAGTAAAGATATACTTCAAACTTTGATGATCGATCCGTATCTCAAATAATTTTTCTAGTAGATAGTGCTACCACATCTTAAGTGCATGCACAACTACTACTAGCTCCAAATCACGTGTTACATAATTCACCTCATACTTCTTAAATTTTCTTGATTCGTATGCCACTACTGATTCACCTTGGAATATAACTCCTATTACTTCCAAATATGCATTAGTACAAACTAAATAACTCATATGAGGGTCCAAAATCTTCACTATAGGTGCAATGGTCAGGTTTTGATTAACTCGAAAGCAGATTTAAAATTATCCATCCATTTAAATTCCTTTCCCTTTATTTGAATATTGGTAATTGGATAAGCAATTTTTGAGTAATATTTCACAAATAATCTATAATATCCTATTCTACCCATGAATTTGTGAACTTTGGACACATTAATAGGATGTGGCCAATTGAAGATGGCCTCAATCTTCCTAGGGTCTACTACAATTCCATTTGTAGAGATGATATATCCTAGATATTGTACCTCTAGGACATAAAATTCATATTTCAATAGATTTCTAAATAGCCGGCCCTTTCTTAGTAGCTCAAGCACTATCCTCAAATGTTTGTCTTGATCTTCCTTGTTATTAGAATATACAAAGATGTCATCTAAGAAGATCAATATGAATTGATCCAACTACTTCATGAATACAATGTTCATCATGTTCATGAATGTAGCTAGCACATTGGTCAACCCAAAAAATAGCACTTTGAACTCAAAGTGCCCATACCGAGTTTTAAAGGTAGTTTTATGAGTATCTTAATCACATATCTATCGTTGGTGATACCCTAAATTTAAGTCAATTTTTGAAAATATGGTCGTTCCATTTAGTTGGTCAAAAAAATCCTCAATTATAGGGAAGGGGTATCTATTATTAATAGTTGCTTTATTTAGCATTCTATGATCAATACACAATCTGAGCGATCCATATTTCTTTTTAACAAAGAGGACAAGAGCACCCCATGGAGACATGTTGGATTTTATCAACCCCTTCTCTAAAAATCCTTGAAGTTGTACTTTCAACTCTTGCATTTCTTTAGGGTTCATCATATAAGGAGTTATATGTATAGGCTTAGTTACTGGCATTAATTCGATGGTGAAATTGAATTCTCATTTTTGAGGTAATCCAAGAAGGTCTTTAGGAAACACATCCCTAAATTATTTTAATATTGGGTTCTTTCCAAACTCTTTTCTATATTTTTCCTTCAAATTCATTTAGTTTTACAATGAAAATAATTCCTCCTCTTTTTATGGTCTTTTTAAGTTGCATCACTGACAACAACTAAGGTCAAAATAACCCTTGTTATTTTATAATTATCAATCTTCCATTGTCCTTGTCAATGTAATCAATCCACATATCTTGGAAGTTAATCAAGACCTTATAATATTTTAGCCAATCCATTCCCAAGATAATTTTGAAGGCATGTAGTGAAGCTACATACAAATACCATCAGGTAGAGCCATTGAGTAGGGTGATCTCAGCTGTAAGAAAACACTAATCCACTGGGTAGGTTTGGCCTTAATTATATTCGAATTTCCACCCTTGTACCAAAAATATTGGTCTTTTTGGCATATCGTTGACTAAATTAGTAGAGATGAAACTAAATATTTCTCTATTGTCTACTAATGTCTTGACATTTTTATTAAATAACTTACCATTTAGCAGTAAAGGTGTAGCTTGTCCATCAAGGTTTCAATTATCTATGGTTGCATAAATCTTGTGATTAGGTTCCTCTAGTTTCTTGCTTGATCCTAATATATGGGGATCTCTATTTGCATAGTGAGGTCCTCAAAAATAAAACAACCTCCCTTGGGACCAGGGTGTTTTTCCTCCTTTTGCTCCTCTAAATTATCTGTTGGTATCGATATTGGTTGCTTGCAAAGTTGAGAAGTTTCATTGTCATTATATTTATTTTAGAATTTCTTCTTGAAAATACCCTGTTTTCCATTATTATTTCTTCCAAACTTTGAGTTTGCCTTACTTATCTTATTTTATTCCTATTCCCATTTTATGTAACCAACACATTTTTTATTTTCTGTAGTGCTTTTCGATCCATCTTGATCATGTCAACATAGTTGAAAAGAGGTTTACTAGGTTACAAATTAGTTTCTTCCTTCTTAGCCAAATCACACACCTTCTACAATATTTTTGGTTGTAGCATATTGACTTCAGACCTAATATTAGGTTCCAACCCTAAGATAAATTTGTGCAACTTTATTTTCTCATCCGTCTCATAAGCTGGCACATACTTAAGAAGCTTAACAAAATTTTTATGGTACACCTCCACAATATTTGTCCCTTGGTGGAGCATGGAGAATTCCTAAAATATGTCTGAATAGTACTATTTAGTGATGAACCTTTTTCGAAAAGCTAAAAAAAAGCCTTCCCATTTCAAATTTATAGCCTTAATATTTTGGCCAGTTTTGAATGTATTCCAATGTTCTAATCCAAATTCTTGTAAATGCAGTGTAGCCTACGCTATTTTGGTTACCGATGAAAGGTTATTAATTGAAAAGTAAATTTCCAACTCACTAAACCAAGCTTCATTTGACTCTCCCCTCCTTTTCCATTAAAAATGGTGGTCTTTACCTTCTTCATCTCCTGAGCCAACTCTACCTCAATTAGAGTTTTGGCCTCTTGTTCCTTCGTAGTAGGTCCTACTCTTGTCCTACTTTGGATTTCTTATTCTATGAGTTCTGATTCACTAATGTCTCTCGCATTTGTCTTTGCTAGTTCATTTGTGCTCTTTATTATTTCATTTATTATTGTAATAATGAAATAATTATTGTAAGGTTTTCCACATCCCTACTTGAGTTCCTCGAACTTTCACCTAAGGGTATTTCCTCGATGCTATTTCATCTAGGTTTCTTGAATGGTAAGGAAGATCCTATTTTTTCTCTTCTTATTCTTGACACCATTTTCTTTGTCACACAAAATACTTTAGTTAGATGACAATTTAGTCTTTTGAATTGTATTGCTAAGTACTTTCTTGTAAAACTATCTCCAACATAATTCCATCCACTAACAATTTCATTGAAAATAGTAATATTATCATCTCACTCTACTATTTATTTCTATTCCTATGAATCTAGTGCTGTGATACCAAGTGTAACGTACCCAAAAATATGCCCAACCCAAAAAAAAAATATTTTTTATAAGGAAGAATTAAGTTCACTAAGGTGTTACCAATAAAGTATTTTAACATTTTATGTAGGGCTAAACCACATTTCAAGCGTCACAATGCTACAAATGTTTCTCGAGTGGACATGAGTGATCATTATCCTATAGACACTCTAGGTTTTACCTAGTACACCTCCACAGTATATAGGATGTCCTAACATGGTTTCCCCATTTTCAATATTTCTCCACAAAAGATGGATATTTTAACCATAACGCTGGATTAACCCTTTCTCTGTTCTTTTAGATCAAGGGATGCATATTTCCAAGAAGCATCATAGATCCTTTTATGATGTTTCTTATTAGCGTAAAGCCCTTCAATTCTAGATGATATCACATTCGTGGTGAACCTCTAACCACTTTGTGCATAGTTATTTTCATCTCCCTGATGTAATAGCGAAGGTAGTCCCTATTTTGCATAGATAAACCACATGAAACCCTTTAGCCCACTTGCCATGGTTCCACCATAAAATCCATAACAATAATGAGATACAATCCTTCATGGATGGACGGATATTTTGGGTTACACCATCCAACTCATGTTTCAAAGAATATCCTTTATCCCACCTACCATGGTTCCACCATAAAATCCATAACAACAATGAGATCCAATCCTTCACAGATGGAATATGATTATGGGTTACACCATCCAACTCCTATTTCAAAATATATCCTCGAATACTTATCAAATTTTGTTCATTGAGAAGTGTTCATTGTGTGTCTCCTAAAGAATTACACGTCCCAAGAAATTACTTTAGGAAGTTACAATCTCAAGTTTTCTCTATAAGGAAAATCTAGGTTCAATTCTAACCCAAAACTTATCCCAAACCAAAAGGAATTATAAAAAGAAATAATACTTTTCTGATATACAAAATCTATCCTTATTTGATTAATTTCAATGGACATGTTAGATAAAACCATCATGATCCTTTATGATGTATTATAGAAATATTCTAACACTAATTAACTAGAAGAACTTTATAATATTTCTTCTTAATCCACTTAGGTCCATTCACCTCATCAATGAATAACATATCTCATCCATATAACTGAAATACCCATATTTAACCAATGTAAATATCATCTCTTTCCATATTTATTGCCAAATATAAAAGCTATTAATACTTTTACAACAATACTTATGGATCATGATAAATAACATGTTGGATCAAATCTATTTGACCATAATTGACATTCTTAGCATAAAATTCAACAACTAAATAGTTTGCAAAGAATTCTCTCATCTCAAGATAATTCTAGCAACAATTTTTTTACAAAGAATACATCCAAGTATCTTTTGATAAAATGAATATATAATGCTTACAAATTCCATTCCAAATATGGACTAAAAGAATGGCAACAAAAACTCTCTCCAGTGTCCTATTCTCATGTGCTTAGTTAGTCCCACCTTCTTCGAGTTCTCTTTTAACCCAATAAGAAGGAGATGTATTAAGGGATAAAAAAAAACTTATCATGATAGTGCATTCCCTAATGCGTGTATTTAATTTTTCATTGTAAGAAATTTTTTAAAAAATAGACCAAGACATACTCTAACTACAATTTTAAGTATGCTCACTTTAAAATAGATTTAAATAAAAATCCAAAATAAACCCCATAATTTATTTTGTAAATAGTGGCTCCATGCCTCACAATTTAAATAAAACCACAAGCACACATTTTTTACTTCAATTTAAAAGGGACCCCATAATCCCTTTACTAAAAATCGGATTCCACGTCCTTTTTTTAACATAATTAAAAACACTTAGGCATACCTCTAAAAATCAAAGCATATATCAAATCAAACCCAAATGAAATTCTTTAGAATACACTACTATGATTTACATAATTAAATATAAAACTCAACAATCATAGATATGGCATGCAAAAATACAATCATACAAAAATCCTCATATACTAACATATAATAATAACATTATCATACATCATTAAGGGCCCTCTTCAAGTAATGAAAAAATATTTATCTTCACTTAGAACTAACAACACATTCAAGCACACACTGCAAAGTTTAATCAATAAAAGCTTTGGTTGGGAAACATAAATATTCACCATACCTTTCTATCCAAAGGGATTCACTAGGGTGGTTCCAAGAAGAACTATAATATTATTATAGATCGTAGCGAACGTATAAGATGCTATCATTCCATACGAGTGAATATGTAAGTCTTTTCTCAAGCTTCATGGTATACAAATGATGTTATAGAGAACCAAACATTATTCCAGATGACATGAGTCTTATTTAAAAAGAAATTATAACACCATACCATCTTATGCCTATGGAATTAATACAATAGATTTGAAACTGCTCACCATACCGATATCCAAATAATATAATATGAAAATAAACCTTATGACATTCATGGTAAAAATAAAATATTCCATAGTATTTTCACCATGCAACACTAACAAGTTCCCAAAATAATTCGAACATAGCCAAATTCCCACATATAAAATGTAATAAAAAAGGTTTTTGGCATAAAAAATTAAGCAATCTACCATGTTAACATTATATCCAAAGCTTCAAAAATTTTCATCCAATTGCACTCGAAGAGCTCCAAGCTCACAGATTAATTATCATATAGTCCTCGTACAAAGAGAAATATATTAAACTAAAAGTTTTCAAAGAGGTAATCTAGAGGATAGTGATAATCAACACGAGGATTTATTCTAATAGAAAGAATACATACCCAATCCAAATGAAAAAAATATCTAGATACATATAGTAAGCTAAGAGGTATGAATAGAAACATTTTCTCTTTCCTTTAAAGGAGGAAGGTTCTTAATCCAAATGAATCATACGGACTATGAAATTCTTCAGGACAATTGGAATTAAAATCATCACTTCAAGCTTTCAAACCTGAAAAATAAGCTTTCAAAGCCTACTTGGAAATCTCAATAAAAATCAACAAGAAAATCAAGTAACATGATCACATTTTGGTTTTCTAGTTATAGTTTCTCCTTTCCTTCAATTGCTCGAATCCTCTTCTCCCTCCGCTCACTATTCCCTTTTTCATATCTATCCCAAGAAAAGTACCACCTCTTTCCCCTTTATCTAATTCTACTAGGGCGTATTTTGTGGGCTATGCGTTATCTCAAAAAACACTACACACGTCCCCCCAATTTGAAGTATGATGGAGAAATACCAACCAACAAGCATAATAATATATTTACCAAAGTTCTTACCATAGTCATAGCTGGAGATTTAAATATTATTATTTTCTTTGATTGCTAGTTTAGCAACAAACTTACCATAAGGTAAAATAATAACTCAATTAACCAAACACAAAGTCATTAAGTCCCCACTTAATGAACCTCTCCATCAAGTAATTTTATTTCTATGGTAGATAAAAAACAAGAATCATTAATAAAGATATTAATAAAAAATATTAATCATGATTGAATTCAAGCAAGTAATAATAATAATCCTTCCTTATTAACGCCAAAGCAATAATGTTAATCAAAAGATAAATCCCTTATATATTTTTTTAAAGAAGAGACAATAAAATCAAACATTTATTCTTCTTTGCAATGAATCACTTTATATCAAATGAAATTTCATCTAAAAGAAGATTATAAAGCAGCAAAAAAGTTTCATCCAAAACTTGGTATGTTTCCCTCATGCAAATCATGATATGCAACTACATAAAAAGAGTAATCATCCATGTTACTCTGAATTATTCGATGAATAAATCATCCACATAATTTCACTTTCTTATGGCATCCCATTTTATGTGGTTAATTCTTTCTTCCACCCATGGGAAAGCCCATTCCTCCAAATATGCAAATCCATTAGAAACACTACATTATTTCATAAAATAGATGTTCACAAAAGCTAAACATAAAATAGTCATTCATCCCATCAATAAGATAACATATTAGTTAATAAGTCCATCATAAGAATAAGTTTTCCAAGGGTGGGTCATGACATGTTTAAAAATAAAAGCGATTGTTGACCCTTTTGGAAACAAACAAGACAAGATGTAATGAAATGAAATAGTGCAAAAAATAGAATGTAGATAATAGTGCTATGGCCTAAATGGAACATGCAAGTGAAAATGAGGATTTGGGAGCAAAACATTACCCCAAAACTTGGTAAAAATGAAATCATGTCCTGTAAGGGGTGATAACAATTTTGGGTTCTATCAAAATTGCACCCTATAAGGGGTGACAATGATTTTGGGATAGAAGTGTAAAAATGATAGATGTAAATTTCAATATAAAATATAGAATAAATGACTTTAGAAATAACACAATTGAAGAATAAACCTGGTGGTAGTGAAAGAACAAAAAAAAGGATGAAGTCCTCCACAAAAATGGTAGATTCCTCCTCAAGGCTCCCACACTTGTCCACCAAGAGCAACAAATCAACAATAGAGCAATAGAAAAACACTAAAAGACACTTGATTTTGTTAGAATATCTGCTTGCCAAAACAAAGAGCACTTGAGACCACACTTTCTTAGAGTCTCAAAAATTTCTTAGAAAAATATAGTAGTAGAAAAATGGGATCCAAACCCTCTATTTATAAGAGGTTTGTAGGGAAAAAGAGTAGGAAAATGGAAGGCAGGGCTAACGTCCTAAGTATTGGCCAAAAAAATAGGATTTTCTAAGAGAAAGCCCTAACTTACCAAAATCACGTCCTGTAAGGGCTGATCACGATTTTGGTAAAACTAGATAAAAAATAAAGGGGGAATGGAAGAGAGGCCTAAAATTATGCTTGCATAATTTTTAGGGCCTTCCCAATGGTTCTAAGGAAAATGACTCACTTAGGTGGGTCAATTTTCCATGTCTACATTTTACCCTGTATTTGATGCATTTATGGCCTAAGAAATGCATCAAAGAAAGATGTAGACACATATTGACAAGAGATGATGAAGATAAAAAAGGGTAGATGGTTTAGAATAAATGAGTGGCACACAAACGATGCAATTTTAGATACTTAAAATTTTAAATGCAAAACAAAGCATTAGGAACTTTAATACCTTTCAGTTTGAGATGCACCCTAAAGTTTTAAAAAGAATGAAAGATTCCTGGGGAAACTCAAAAAGGCTAATATAGAAGAAAGAGATCAAACAAAGGGAGACAAGATGAAAAGTGCAAAAAAAGAGAGAAAAGGAGGAGAGGGCGATATCGCGATCGGAAGAGAAGAGGAAGAGGAAGAGGAAGGAGATGTTGCAAAATCGTGACAGACTGCATTTTCAGGGACCGTTACAGAATGAGGTCGTTGAGTGACATGTGGCAGCACAAAACAACACGTGGCATCAAGGTGCAGTGAAAGCAGGCATAGACGAAGAGTCGTGCAGAGTAATATGGTAGTGAACGGGAGTCAAATAGAAGTTACAGAACCATTATAGATTGCAGTTGTGGAACAGAACAGTCATGGCAGAAATGAATCGAAGGGCCACCAGTTGGAAGACAGAGAGTCACACTAGACATTATAAAAGGGAAAAGTAGAGTTGTGCAGAAGGGTCAAAGTCTGGCACCAGGTAGGGTAGATCATATTCGAGGGTTGAGGTCCATTCTGATCTTGCTTGGCTATGTGTGTCTTCCAAGAAGAGCTCTGGATACCATAAGGTATAGACAGATGCATCAAACATGAGGCAGTTTACATGGATCCATGGAGATGGAAGCATGATCTACAGAAGGTTGCGGCGCTATTGATCTATAGACAAAACTCTAAATAGTAAGGCTGCAATGATTGTTCAGAGCGGCAATGTGTTTCTTCCAGACGGGAGGTTAATGGCTACGGCCATTGTTCTATAATTGTTATTCCAGTACTACAGAGGGTCGGGGCCTCTATAAAAACCCAGTGAATGTAATGAGAGAGCATGGAGAGCCAGAGATTGCATATTGAATGTAAATTGCACCTGCAGGCTAGTCTATGTAAATTAAATTTGAAAATATGAAAATTTTGAGTTTTGATGATTGCAATTTTTGGCCCCCCATCAGAAGCAAATCTCCATAAGGTCAACAAAGGAAAGGCATAGAAAAAATAAAACATGAGCAAAACCCTATAAGGATTTATGCTCGTAAATGACTGAATGGAGGCTACCCCTTGCTTATGGCCATGAAGCTATCCTATAAGGGTTTTAGGCTCACAAATATGGTCAAATGTGGAGTGGCTAGAGATGAAGATGTACCTTATAGGATGTATGCTCGTAAATGATTGATATGGAGGCTTACCCTCATGTGTGACCATGAAGCTTATCTTATATAGGGTGAAGAGATATGGTTAATTTTACAAAGCGAGTACTACCCAATAGGGGTATAGCGTGTGCAAAAGACGTATGAGAAAAGTGAAGCATAATTGAGCAATGTGAGTGTGTGTATGTGTTATAAGAAAAAAACAAGAGAAATAGGGAAGCAATAAGTGAAATACAGTGTGTGTGCATCCTTAATGAAACTTCAAGAGCTAATAGGTGTGCGTAAGATAGTTAGTGGCCGTATAAGTATCATAAACGATATTCATGAGGTATCTATATTATCCCATGAGGACCACTTAAGAGGTGAAATATCAAGGAAAGGGTGTGATCAAAAGAAAAAGTAAAGAGAAGAAGGAACGTACATCCTTTGTCATGGAAAATATAAGAGACAATTAAAAATTTCAAGGACAAAGGATGTACATAAGAAGAACTATATACCTTGACTTGGAGAGAGTTTTTATGATCATTTTATAATTTCAAGGTCAAGGAATATAAGAAAAGAAAATATGGACAAAATGCAAATATGAAATTGCATGGAGATGAGTCCTAGATTGGGGATTCACTAGGCATAATAGCCTTAGTATGAGTGCAATGCATGTAAGCTAAGACTTAACTAGGTTTCATCACTTACCATCCTTATGAAGTCCCCAAAAATATATATGATTAAGCAATCATGTAAATATGGTCAAGCAAAAATGCAATTATGTGACAAGTAGAATGCAAATGGAACATATGTCAAGAAAACTATGCAAGAGATGATAGGCAATCATGTAGTATGAACAAGCAAACCAAATGTAGTATGAAAACTAAGGTAAACGCAGTATGAAAAATGTAGAGTGCCAAGTTATGCATAGTATCTATTCATATGCATTATGTTCATTGGTTATTTAAGATCTTTACAATCTAAAGAAGTTAAACAATAGGCCCTTGAACCAAACTTAGCTATTATGATAAAGGGGCCTAACCAATTGGGATGAAAATTTTCTTTCAGATCTGATCAAGCAATGGTATTATTTTGGTTCTCTTTGAGGATAAGGCCCCTAACATCAAAATAATGGTTGCAAACTCTCTTGGAATAATGTCTATTGAGCCTCTCTTGATAGACTCAAAAATGCTCTAAGGCATGAATGCACTTTTCATCCAACAACTCCAATTGGTTTAAATAATCAAATCGATACTCATCATCGATCAAGGCATCTTGCAACAAGATGCACAATGAAGGAAAATCTAACTCGAACAAAAAAATTACTTCAGTCTCATAGACAAAGATGTATAAAGAAGTACTTGTAGGTATTTGCACATTGGTATGATAGACCCATAGAACAAGATAAAGTTGGATATGCTAGTCTCGATCGGTCTTACTAACCAACTTCTTGAGGATCTTGATCAAAGACTTATTGGATGCTTCAACTTATCTGTTACCCTAGGGGTAGCATGGACTTGACAACCTATGCTAAATATTGTACTTGGCATAAAGTTTATGGATATCCTTGTTCTTAAAAGGAGTTCTATTATCAGAAATAATCATCGAAGGAATCCTAAACCTACAAAGGATTTGGTTTAAGATGAACTTGGATATTTGAGTTCCAATCACTATGGCTAAGGGTTGGCTTAAAACCATTTAGTGAAGTACTCTATCCCTATTATGATAAAATTGTGACCATAATATGATATTGGGTTAATCTTCCCTATGATGTCTAATCCCCACATGGAAAATGGCCAAGGAGAAGAAATAACCTGAAGGTGTTGAGAAGGAGCATGAACAAGGTTGTCATGATATTGACACTTATCGCAACATCAAACATGGTCACATGCATATTTATCCATGGAAGGCCAATAGTACCCCATCTGAAGGAGCTTCTTGGTAATGGCATTGCTACTAAAATGTCCTCCATATGAACCTTTATGAGCCTCACTAAGAGCTAGCCAAACTTCATCAAAGTTAAGGCATTGTAATAGGATACCTTCAAAAGAATGTTGATACAAAGTATTACCAATAATTATTTATAGGCTCTTTTGCATAAAATATTACACTAATTGTAGTCTAAACCATTAGGAATCGAACCATCCTTAAGGATATTAAATATACCAATAAAACATGGCTTAGATGGTAAAGCTTTTATGGTCAAAACATCTAACATAACAAGACTCAAATTGAGTGATGCATGCTACTAAAGTTATCTAATGATAATATATGCTTTATCATATTACAACTTCAAAGGAAAAAAGTATGTAGTAGCAGCCACAACATCTACAATGTGGTTGGAGGATCTAGGGATAGACTCTATGATCACCCGATTGAATGCAGATAAAATCTTGGTGACAATATCTTTGTAAGGTTTTATTTTATCATCCCAAATCTGATAAAAATTGTTAATATAATTCACCAGAAGTTGAGAGTCACCAAATATTTGAAAGAACACTAAAATTCAGGGCTAAGACTACTCTAATACCAAGGATCAAATCTTCGTATTCTATAGTGTTGTTTGTATAAGAGAAACAAAGCTTGAAGGACAAGGGGATGAGCTATTTTTATGGGGTAACTAGAATTGTTCTATCACCATCACCCTTCATGCATCGGGATCCATAAAAAAAAATCCAATACTATGGCTCTTTGGACTCTATGCCAAAGCACTCATTGAGAAACTCGACAACCAAAGGATGGGCAAATTCTAGGGGAGCAAAGTCTAACTAGTAAAAAATCATCTAACACTTGATAGCCTTCTAACCTATGAAGGTTAGGTCAAACTTACTAAGGGCTAAAAACCACTTACCAGCTCAACTTGAAAGGTGGGGCTTAGACATTAAGTAACATAAAGGATCAAACTTTACAACCACCAATGTATTATGGCTAAGCATGTAGTGTCTTAGATTTTAGGAAGCAAACATCACAAGGCAAAGCTTATCTAAGGGGTATACTGGGTTTAATAGCTAACCAAGGTTCTATTGATATAGTAGATAGCTTGCTCTTTGTTGTGATCATCATGTTGAGCTAGCAAGACTCCTAAAGAATTAGCTATAGCTGCTATATAAAGCATCATATACTTATCTGGTCTAGGGAGAACTAAGACAAATGGGGAATTGGGATATCATTTGAGCTCATCAAAAGCTTTTTGACGCTCAAAATACCATTGGAACATATATTTATTAAGAATATTAAGAAAGGGCTAATACTTATTAGTTAACTAATCTATGAATTTATAAATAGATTGAAGCCTACCTTGCAAGATATGTAACTCGATTAGGGTGCAGGTAGGAGACATGTTAGTGATAGCCACTATCTTAGTAGGGTTCACTTTGATACCTCACCTAGAAATGATGAAACCGAACAACTTGCCAAATGTGACTCCAAACACACACTTGGAGGCCTTAAGATGAACTCTAAATAGTCAAAACCTTTCAAAAAATTATCTTAAATAATGAACATGATCTTTTCGATGTATGGAATGATACAGAAGATCATCCACATAGTCTTGTAAAATATCATGCATCATGTCATGAAAAATATAAGTCATAACCCTATGATATGTGACACCAATATTCTTTAAGTCAAAAGACATAACTTTATAATAGAAGGTACCCCATGGTGTGATGAAAGATATCTTGGTTTGGTCCTCATGGGCAACCATGATATGATTGTATCCTAAGAAACCATCCATGAGAAAAAACATACCACATTTGGCAATGAAATATATGATCATATCTATGTTGGGGAGATAAAATCATCCTTGGGACATGCTAAGTTAATGTTCCTAAAGTTGGTACATATTCGATTGTTCCTATTTTATTAGCCATAGGAACAATATTGGATATCCAATTAGAATAGCCAATAGATTTGATAAATATGATGTCAAGGAGTTGTTGGAGCTCCTCCTTGACTAAAATGGTGATATTAGGATGCATCTTACTAAGTTTCTATTTAATAGGTTTAGCACTAGTATTCACTACCAAATGGTGCATAACAAGGGAGGGATCAAGCCCTAGCATGTCGATATATGACCAAGAAAAAATATCATGAAACTCTTTCAACAAATTGGTCAACTGCTCCTACTCATCCATGGACAAGGCTTTACCTAGCTTAAGGATTCTAGGGTGCTCCATATAACCTATGTTAACATCTATGGTCTCCTCAATGAGAATCTGAGACACATCCTTAAGAAGAGGTGGGGCAAGGATCACTCCTAGTTTCTCAAGGTCCTTAGGAGACATAGAAATAAATTCCTCTTGAGAACTAGAAGTCTCAACCTATGCAATGCAAGGGATTGAACCATAAAATAAGAAGCTATTATGAAGGACATCTTCATGATTTATATCACAAAGAGTATCCCTATTAGCATATTCCCTTGGGGTTGCAACTAAATCAAGATGCACCAAAGTTATCACATTGCAAAATAGCATATCATAGGGATAAGGCATTCCCTCATCCTCATCACTCCAATACAAGCATTGATGATATAAATATTCAACATAAGTAATGCGGTGATCATCATCATCAAATGGAAAAGGCTGGTTGTTATGAGGTTTGTAACCTATGCCACATCTTCTAGGCCAAAGCTCAACTTCCAAAGGCTCTTGAATATCTTTCTATCATGGGCCCAAATATTTGCCTATATATCCTATATTAGATAGGATTTGCTTGGGAAGTGGGTAATCATTGGATAGGATAATTGGGTAAAAGAACACTCCATAGAAAGAGGGTTGCTACCATGGATATTTCCTTCAAGGGAGACTCCTATGAAGATAAAGGTACACATTTTAATGTGTATGAATTCACCCTTCTTATAGGGTAAAACCATAGTCCTTAGTGAAGGTGGTAGCTTGGAAATATATAGAAGAGGTTATTGAAGAAATGGATTGACTTGATTTTATGATGAAACATTGATATATGGTTCCTCACTCACCTTTAGATTTTTAAAATTCTTGGTGATATACGATGAAGAAATTGATGGAAATAATTTGACATTAGATTGAGCTTGCTCAACCATTGAATAATATTAAAATAGATGAGGGTCATCCAGAATTGTGATAAGTTGATATTTAAATTTGAACTTCAAACATTGATGATAAGTAGAAGGGACAACCCTCATCACATGAATCAATGGCATCTAAGAAGAAGATTAAAAGATGCAAGGAAAGACAACACATAGAACAAGGATCTTAGGTTTGAACCTAAGGGGGAGAGATATAATATTGCAGGTCTCTTGGAACTCATTATTGAAATATTTGATGATGATATCAGATTTAGTTCAATCTTCCTCTTTTAATCTAAATTTTTGGAAAAATTGATAAGTGCATAAATTGAGGGAAGAACCATTGTCTATAAAAATTTGCTTGATAAATGTTTCCCACATAAATGCAGTAATATAGAGGGAAGAATCCCATCGTAATTTTGAGGAAGGAATATGATCATTTGAGAATGTGATATGATGTATCCCAAGAGAACCTACAACATAAGCTATAGCACTAGGGGAAATACCTTGAACAAATTATTGTCTTAGAAGTTTCAACAAAGCTTCCCTATGAATAGGAGAGGTTTACAAAAGTTCTAAGAGAAAGATATTAGCTAGGGTACTAGCTAACTATTGTTGAATGTCGAAGGAGACTTTAGGTTGTGGTTTCAACACTAAATATGAGTTTTCTACTCTTGTGCTCCTTTTTGGGAACTCTTCAAAACTAAGGGTAATTTTGAAGGTTGATTGGATGTAGAACTCATATCCTACTAATATTATTGAGTTAGTTGAGCTTGAGATTGTTACCTTGTGGTTGTTTCTATCATACCAACCATATTGTTATAGGGATGTGGTACATTACGATATGACATTTGATTAGTTTCCTATTTCCCATGCTTAGGTAGGGGGTCTTGGAATATCCCCATGTCTTGATTAGTTATGGGTGCTTATTGAATAGGAGGTTGATTTTTTATTGAAGTATTAGGTTGAGTACCCTCTATAACAAGGGGAAATTCATCAATTAAGTCCTAAACCACATGTTTCAATCCCTTACATGAATTTTTCATGTGCCCCTCCACTCTATGATACTCACAATGTTGACTAAGCTTATACCAATTGGTCATGGTATTAGGTTGCATTATAGGAGGTAACTCTATCATATTTGATTCCAAAATATACTTTAGGATCACATTCATAGGCATGTTGAGTATTATCAAATTCTTTTATGGGGCTTTTTGAGGTTGGCTAAGTACCATATAAAACATACAAAAGATGACATTTGATCCAACAACTTGCTATAACATAAATTATCCAAAAATACTGATTTTATTAATGAGAGAAATGCTTTAGGTTACAAATAGGGAGAATTCCCATTCTTCTTTCATAAATGTACAACAATCTTGATGCTATCTTTTGGGCTCCTCAATTAAGGTGGGCCTCATGTGTAATGTGTGCCATCGGTAGTTTTTTGTTGATGTTTCATATTTGCACCTTTTTGAAACATGTAAAAGGGAGTTAGTGTTTTTGGGGGCTTGAATTAGTCATACCCCATGTTGAAGAAGACAAATAAACACTAAATATGTGGTAATAATTGAAATAAACTATAGAAATAACTATAAAAACATGAAATAAAGTATACTTGAATGATTTGGTGGGAGAAACATTCTGTAGGGTCAACTCACAGGTCAGGGGGTGAATTGGAATTCGTATTCATAAGGCAGGGGATAAATTGAGTTGTAGGTGCTTTCTATTGGAGATCCTTGTCCAAATGGGCTCTTGAGATGATGTAATACTATCTTCATGGTTCAAATATGTTAGATTGTACTTTTGGCCATATTTTTGCAGAGTTTTTGTAGGTTAACTAAAAGGGGAGAGAGAGAGATAATGAGGGATTTGGTCTCCTATTTATAGAAGAAACCAAGGTGTAGGGGGTGTGGTTAGGTGTACTAAACCCTATGGTAAAGTTATATTGTGGTTATGTTAGGGTTTTTGAGGTGGAATTCACATATTCCCTAGAGAAATATCTCATCCTCACACATGTGTGAGGAGAGATTAGGGTTTACTAGGGTTAGGTGTTACCTAGGTTAGATGAGGGTTGAGTTAGAGTTTCCTAGAAAATATCCTAACTACTTTTGTGCACACACATGTGAGGGAATAATTAGGACTAATTTGGGTTTAGAATCCTAATTAACATTTTTAATCCATAAAGTGCACTTAAGTGAAGTGACTTTAAAATTAGAAATGCAATTAACTTAATTAGGATTTTTTGGGAACTAATAGTCTTGTGGGGTCCTAATTAGGTCTAGGAAGGGCTTAAGTTGCCTTAGGTAACTAATAAGTGGTCTCTTGATAGATAGAAGGTGGTCAGGTCATGAATTGTGTAGTTTAGTAGGGTTTTGTGCCTACCAGTGAAGTGGCCTACATAAGTCTACAAAATTCTACAATGGCCTACACTAATCTAGAGTAGTCTATGCTGGTCTAGAGTGGTGTACACTAGTCTAGAGTAGTCTAAAGTGGTCTACAATAATCTACGATAGTCTAAAATACCCTAGAGGGGTCTAGGATTGATGCAGGAGCATCCAACGAAAGGAAAAATATCGCAAAGTAGAAAAAGTGTAGCGATATCATGACATGTCGACAAAGAAGAAAAAGTGTCACGATATCGTGACATGTCGCATTTTCACGACATAAAGATGAGAGAAGGTGAGGGAGAGAAAAGTGTCATGATATCGCAACATGTCGCATTTTCACGATGTAAAGACGAGAGAAGGCGAGGGAGAGAAAAGTGTCGCGATATCGTGACATGTCACATTTTCATGACCAGAAGATGAGAGAAGGCGCAAGAGAGAAAAGTGTCACAATATCGTGACATATCACATTTTCACGACCAGAAGACAAGAGAAGGTGCAAGAGAGAAAAGTGTCACGATATTGCGACATGTCGCATTTTCATGACCAAAGGACGAGAGAAGGTGCAAAGGAGAAAAAGTGTCATGATATCGCGACATGTCACATTTTTGTGACCAAAAGATGATAGAATGCGCAAGAGAGAAAAGTATCATGATATCATGACATGTCGCATTTTCGTGACCAAAGGACGAGAGAAGGTGCAAAGGAGAAAAATCGTCATGATATCGTGACATGTCGCATTTTCATGACCAAAGGACGAGAGGAGGCACAAGAGAGAAAAGTGTCATGATATCATGACATGTCGCATTTTCATGACCAAAGAAAAGGAAAAGGGCAAGCGGTTATAAGGGCCGTTACAGAGGAAATTATTGAGCGATGGGTATACCGAACGTCATCATTGGTTGACAGGTGGACAGAGTCTACAGTGGTAGCACTGAACAACACGTGGCACCAAGGTGCAATGAAAGCAGACAAATATCAAGAGTCAAAAAGAAAGACATTTCGAAAGCCAAGACAATGAAGGGTCAAAAAGGGAAAAGAAGAGTCACACCAGATATTTTAAGAGGGGAAGCAAAGGCATGCACAAGGGTTGGAAAACTGCCATTAATGTAATTTTTTTCAAATTGTTGAATGAGAATTGAGAATTTAGCGTGAGCAAAATTTTGGTCCCCCATCAAGTGGTATCAGAGTGGGAGTTCCTGAGTGTGTGAGCAGATCACCAAAAGTGAGGAATTTTGCACCAGGATCTGTGGAAGGGTTGTGAGAAGAGAGCGAGGAAGAATGCCTCCACGAAGAAACTATGGTGGTGGGAGAAATGTGGTACCTGAAGAAGATTTCAAAGCTTTGCAGAGGCAAGTGCAAGCCCTGTAAGAGGAGTTGTGAAGAGGGGTTGAGCCAAGGAGAGAAGACCATAGTGAAGATGAAGCTTGGGAGGTTGATGATCCATCGATTGAAGAAGAAGCAATAGATCCTGCAGAAGCCAGATTAAATTAAGGCCATATCTCGGATCGGGAAGAAGCCAAAGTTTGATGTCTCCATGTATTTTGGGAATGTTAATCCAGAGGAGTTGATTGATTGGATAAATGATATGGAGGAGTATTTTGAGTATGAGGAGGTTGTAGATCTAGATCGGATCAAATTGGCAAATAAAAAGTTGAAAGGCCATGTTAGCATATGGTGGAAAGAAGTGCAGCTAGAAAGAAATAGGAGAGGAAAGGAAAAGATAACCAGATGGGATCGAATGGTAGAGAATTTGAAGATGCAGTTTATTCCTACAGATTATGAATTGGATCTATTGAGGAAAATGCAGAGCTTGAGACAGTTAAGCAAATCTATCAAAGAATATACAAAAGAGTTTTACCAGATTTTAATAAGAACTAGACATTCAAAGGATAGTAAGGAGAAATTAGCTCGTTACATAAATGGATTAAGAATGAATATCCAAGAAGAACTCAATTTGGTCAGAATAACCACCATTGAGGATACATATCAGTTTGCCTTGAAGGTTGAAGAGAAGCTAAATAGAATATTTGAAAGCAAACAAAGAGGAAGAGGTCATGGTGGAAGAACTGGTGGAAGAACCAGTGGAGGAAAATATGAAGATCAGAAGAAGACTGGTGAAACAAGTAATAACCAGGATCAGTAAGAGGAGAATACCTACCACACCCGTAATTAGAACAACTACCAAAGAGGAAGAGGTAGATATGGAAGAGGAGGATTTCGTGGAACCTATTTCCATTGTGGAGAAGAGGGACATCGGGCATATGAGTGTCCCCAACACCAAGAGAGGATGAATAGGAGACCTAAGGGTCATGCCAGAGCTACTGTAGTAGATGAAGGTGTTGAATCAAAACATTCTGAGCAGGCAAATAGAGGAGAAGTTATGGTCACAAGGAGAACATTGTTGAATGAGGAGAAAAGACCAGACCAGAGGAGGAGCTTGTTTCGCACAAGGTGCAAATGTTCAGGTAAGGTATGTAATGTTATTATAGATAATGGTAGTACTGATAACTTGGTCTCTGAAGAAATGGTTACTAAGTTACAGCTAGAGAGGAGGAGACACCTACATCCATACTAGATTGCGTGGTTGTAGAAGGACCATAGGGCATTGGTTAGTGAACAGTCCTTAGTCAAGTTCAATATTGGGAGATACCAGGATGAGGTCCTGTGTGATGTTTTGTCTATGGATGCTTGCCATGTGTTGTTGGGAAGGCCATGGAAATTTGACAAACATGTGGTGTATGATGGGCACACGAATACTTACTCTCTGATGAAAGGTGGAGTGCGCCACAAGTTGAAGCCATTGAAGGAGATGGATGAAAAGAGTTTGTTGACAATAATGAGAGTGGAAGTTGTGGAGTTTGAAGAACTTAAGGATTTGTACCTTGAAGAACCTAATTTTGTTGAAGCTTGGAGAGCTTGTATAGCCCCAGTTAAAAAGAAGGTGATAGAATAGTACAAAAGTGAAGGTCACTTCTCAATCCACCCCGGTTGTCTGATGCAGGAGCATCCAACGAAAGGCAAAATACCACAAAGTAGAAAAAGTGTCATGATATCGTGACATGTCGGCAAAGAAGAAAAAGTGTCATGATATCGCGACATGTCACATTTTCATGACGTAAATATGAGATAAGGTGAGGGATAGAAAAGTGTCACGATATCACGACATGTCATATTTTTGCGACGTAAAGATGAGAGAAGGCGAGGGAGAGAAAAGTGTCACGATATCACGACATGTCGCATTTTTGTGACCAAAAGATGAGAGAAGGTGCAAGAGAAAAAAGTTTCAAGATATCGCGACATGTCGCATTTTCGTGACCAAAAGACGAGAGAAGGCGCAAGAGAGAAAAGTGTCACGATATCGCGATATGTCACATTTTCACGACCAAAGGACGAGAGAAGGTGCAAAGGAGAAAAAGTGTCGTGATATCATGACATGTCGCATTTTCGCGACCAGAAGATGAGAGAATGCACAAGAGAGAAAAGTGTCATGATATCACAACATGTCGCATTTTCGCAACCAAAGGACGAGAGAAGGCACAAAGGAGAAAAAGTGTCACGATATCGCGACATGTCGCATTTTCACAACCAAAGGACGAGAGGAGGCGCAAGAGAGAAAAGTGTCGCGATATCGTGACATATAGAATTTTCGTGACCAAAGAAAAGAAAAAGGGTAGGCGGTTACAGGGGCCGTTACAGAGGAAATTATCGAGCGGTGGGTATACTGAATGTCATCATTGGTTGACAGGTAGACAGAGTCTACAGTGGTAGCACTAAATAGCACGTGGCACCAAGGTGCAATGAAAGCAAACGAAGATCAAGAGTCGAAAAGAAAGACGTTTCGAAAGCCAAGACAATGAAGGGTCAGAAAAGGGAAATGGAGAGTCACACTAGAGATTTTAATAGGGGAAGCAAAGGCATGCACAAGGGTCAAAAAAATGCCATTAATGTAATTTTTTTCAAATTTTTGAATGAGAATTGAGAATTTAGCATGAGCAAATTTTTTGTCCCCCATCAAGGATGGTATATGCAAACCTACAAGTGTTTGTATAGATCTACAAGTATGTAGAGGTAGACATGTGCGACTTTTGGATGTCTACATTTACCCCTTTTTGTATATACTATGTACAACACATTTTAATACAAAAATTAAATGGAGAAAGTAGAATATGAAGAAAGGAAGGGGAGAATGGAATCCAAACAAAGGTATGTAGCCACTCAAAGCATGACCATACAACATTGATAGAGAATTCAGAGAGAGAAGATAATAAGAAAGGAAGAAGAAGAAGAGAAATAAGAAAGAAGGAGAAGATGAAGAATAAGAAGGGAAAATGATGATGATGATGAATACAAATGGATGATTATGGAAGTAATGTGATGATTTTGCTATTTTTGTATGAAATTTTACAATTTCATGTCGGTTGCTTGCAAAGGCAACTTATTACTACTTTTATTTTGCGACCAATGCAAGATGGTCCAAAGTACAAATAGAAAAAATGCCTATTAAATATTTTGCTATTGATTGATTGATGAGTGCATGGTGACATGTGTCAAACCATTTGAGCTAGATGACATGGATTATTCATACGTACTATTTAGTATACGGTCGAGGCTGCTTTACTTGAATTCTAGGAATGACATCTCTGAATGTTGTGCTAGCATTAGTAAAACATACCATTCATTATGTATTTGACATACATGAACTTCAGATTGACATCTCTATGGTAACGCATAGCTCTCATGATCTAACAAATATCTAATTGGGATTTATATTATTATCATAATATAATCTTTAGAAAAAATATTTGTAGATAGATGTGATATCCATGATTTGGATGTTTGATTGTTTTGTTGCATGTGAAGTTGAATTTTGTATATGAGTACCCCCTAAAATGAGGAATCAACAATGAGGTAAATGAGATGTGGTGAGATGATGATGGATTGAATGATAAAAGAAAATGCATGATAATATTGATTAAAATTAGATGGAAAGGGATGTGGAAATGTTTCCTAGGGTTTGGGGTGAAAATAGGATGATTTTTGGGTTCATAGGTGCAATTTGCAGGTTAGGGGGTGAATTGAACCTGAATTCATGGGGCAGGGGGTGAATGAAGAACACAAGCTTATACTGAGAGAGGGGTGAACAATATAAGATCAAATTTTACTTTTCTTTCCCAATATTATCCAATATAATCAATGGCAATATCAACAATAGTAATCAAAGCAATGCACAAATCATCACACACAATAGAGACACCAATTTAACATGGTTCACCCAATGTGGGCTACTCCATGGAGAAAATATTTCTACTAAAATTTTCTCAACAAATCTCTTGGGAATCACTTCCCTATTACAATGTTTATGGACCTCTATCCAAAGGAGACACCAATCCCCTAATGCTCTGATTTGTGGATCTCTCTCCATAGGAGAACTCTTTCCCCTTTTCTCTGGTTCATGGAACTTGATCTAGGAGACCTCTATCTCCTCAACTAGTTTGTGGATCTCTCTCCATAGAAGAACTCTATCTTCCTAGTTGGTTCATGGATCACACTCCATAGGATAACTCTTTCTCCTTGCTCTGGTTTGTGGATCTCTATCCATAGGAGAACTCTTTCCCCTTTGCTCTGGTTCATGGATATCTATCCATAGGAGAACTCTTTCTCCTCTGCTCTAGTTGGTGATCTTCTAGAAGACTTCTACCCCCACTACTATGGCTTGTGGATCTCTCTCCATAGAAGACCTCTATCCTCACTACCCTGGCTAATGGATCTCTATCCACTAGAGACTCTTATCCTCTACTCTATCACCTCCAAATATTGCTCTCAACTCTGCTCAATATCTATCTCAAATCTACACTAAACACTATCCTCGATCTAGTATAAATCTGCTCTAACTCTATCTTAGGTCTAGCATAAATCTACTCTCAAATATACACTATCCTCAAATCTATCCTCAAGCCTTAACACAAAGCTTGATCAAATCACAAATCAACTCTGCTTAGATCTACCCCAAGCCTTAACACAAAGCTTGAACAAATCAATCAAACCAAATTTTCTCTCAAGTCTTCACAAATACTTGCTCAAATCTACCTACAAGTCTTCACCAAGACTTACCTCAAATCTGCCTAAACAAAAATCTCAAGTCTTCACCAAGACTTGCCTCAAATATGCCTTCAAGTTCTCTCAAGAACTTTCTCAATTCTCTCAAGTATTCACCAAGACTTACCTCAAATCTACCTACAAGGTCTCAAGAACTTGCTCAATATGCTCTCAAGTCTTCACCAAGACTTACCTCAAATCTCCTTCAAGTCCTCTCAAGAACTTGCTCAATCTACTCTCAAGTCTTCACCAAGACTTACCTCAAATCTACCTTCAAGTTTTCACCAAGACACATTAAATAAGTCCTCTCAAGAACTTGCTCAATCTGCTCTCAATACATACTCAAAACAACTCACAAAATATGATCAATCAATCTCAAATCTTGCACACAATGCTATCAAATGCTTTGTCTAATCTTCAAGGTAATTCCTTTAACTTGAAGCAGTTTAGACATATTCTATTCAAAATTCATTTAACCTCTGGAACATATAGAGAATGATGTACTCTATCAAAAACTCAATATGTTCTACTCAATCATTAAGTCTGTCGCTTTCACAAATCTGGTTTCTAATGTTTGCACATTCACTTTCAATATCACTCAAATCCAATGCTCAAGAATTTCACTCAATCATTCAATCAATGAAACACAACTTGCTCACAAACCCTAAACAAGTGTTTTCAAACTTCTTCAAACAAAGAGCACAATGTGGGTCTCAAACCCTAACTCAAATATTTCTCAATCTCTATCTCAAATCAAATCATCCATCAACAAGATGCACTTAAACTTGCTCACACATTTCCAACAATACTCATCAATCCTTTTCACTCCACCTTATATTTCATACATTCATTTCAAACACTCTAAACAAAATATAGTGTGCCCATACCTTTTTTCTTTGATGGAGATATGTCTTCAAAACCTGTTTTACTCACAACAAAATCCTTTTGCCAATTCTAGGTTAGATAGCAATAATCTATCTCAAAATCTCCACACAAATATTCTCCTCAATAATTATTTCACCATTCAAGAAATACAATAAAATATCAAGTCACAAATACACCTTATTACTCCTTCACTTTCAAAATAATATTCAACACATAAAATAAAGTTCCTTTGTTAACACCTTATAATCTCCAATACTTCTCAAAATAATATTCAATACATAAAAATAAAGTTCCTTTGTTAACACCTTATAATCTCCAATACTCTCAAAATAATATTCAACACATAAAAATAAAGTTCCTTTGTTAACACCTTATAATCTCCAATCCTTTATTTATTTTCTAAGCACCAAAATAAAATATTTATTCAACAACCCTTATGACTCCCTAAACATTTCACACATGCCCTTTTTAATTATCACGTGGCCTTAAAATACTTTTCGCATTCAAAAACCTTTGGCAATAATAATTTAAAATTTGCATACCTTATTGTTGGCCCATGTCACCAAAAATATTGTGCACGTCTCAATGACTAACACCCAACGACCAATGCCCAAACTTGAACCCATGACCTAAGCTATCATAATGCCTTAGCCCAAGGCTAAGCTACCACTTAGGCTACACGCCCACATGTGAATGAAAGTGCCATTGCTTCCGTATTAAAGTTGCCTCACATGAATTTTGGTGAAAATGAAAACTCCTTTCCTCTTTCGCAAAAACCAAATGGCGTGGGATTCAAAACCATGACCTTCCTTTCACAAGCACCTTAGCCACACCTTCGACCACTATCTATGCTACTCGATGCTTTGGAATATTTCTATTGCTCCATGTGAATATCAATACAAGTCTACCTCCCTTTATTTAAAACCTCATGAATATCTTCTTCCTTTCGAAAATGCAGCGCATGAATTCAATTGTCACTTGGGCATTCGAATAGCATTAGACATTTGGAAATGAAAATCATTTCCTATTAATACTCTTTCCTTTGCATTGAAACACGTCGGCCCTCTTTGCTTTTGAATTTTGAATTTGAATTAAACTTTGAAACTTTGGTGCCATTAATTATTTAAATTAAAATTTTAACCTTAGGTTAAAATATTTTAATTTAAATAAATTAAAACCTTTGCTAACCTTTATAACTTGCTCAATGGGCCTTGTCAGGGATATATATTTTTTAATGATTCCTTGGACCTTGTTATTTTTCACCTCTTCCTTTTGCCCAAATATTATAATATTAAATATTATAATATTATTATTTCTTTTTAAACTTGCTTCTCTTTTCTTGGGTCTTCTACCTTTTAGGCCTCTTTAGGCATATAATATTTAAAATAAATATTATACCCTTTTCCTTTTTAACAACTTCCTTGCCTTTTGGAGAATCAACCTTTTGACATTAATGATGACAAAACTGGACATCAAACCTCTTGACATCAATGACAACAAAACTTGCTCAAATTTCCAACAATCTCCCCCTTTGTCATTGATGGCAACCCTTTTTCTTTAAGCATTCCTTTTACCTTTTTCAATTCTGCTCCCCTTGAGAAACTTCTCCCCTGATTGAATGCTCTCCCCCTAACTCAAATCTCTCCCCCTTTGACATCAATGGCAAAGGGACTCCTTTGGGGCTAAATATAAGACTCTTAGCTCAGCCCCCTCCCCACCTCCTCTCCTTGAGGTGATTAATTTTGGGGTGGGAGTATCTCTACTCCCAGCATACAATGCTCTTTTTCTTTGTCCACCTTCTTCCTCAACTGATCCTTCTGATTCTTTTGAGTATCCTTGTTCCTGCTTATCTCTGGAAATTCTGTTCTACACCACTTAGCCATATGCCCAACATTATTGCACTTATAACACTTAATGTTGTGGTTCCTTGAAGGTGCAAATATCTTGAAGTTCCTCCTGGTGAAGCCATATCCATTCCTATCATGAACCCTGCAATGAATTGCTTTATGACCAAACTGATTACAAGAGTAACAATACCCTTGAAAGAGATGCCCATTTCTAAAATTTCTCTTGGTGAAACCATATTCCTTCTTTTCATGTGTCCTGCACTGCATAGCCTTGTGACCAAACCTATGACATGAGAAGCAACATCCTTTGAAGAAATATTTCCTTTGACCCATTGGTCTCTTAGTCCTTTCTTCCCTATGATGTTCTCTGTTCCTTATTTGTGCATTGTTTCCTTCCTTGGTGAACCTTCTATTTTTCAACTTATCCTCATAAGTCTCACTTTCTCCTTCACTCTCTTCTTCTGAAGCTTCTTCTTCTTTGGATCTTGAGCTTGACTCCTCTCCTTGTTCTCTTTGTCCTTCTTCAAAACCAAGTCCTGTCTTGTTTGATGAAGATCTTTGTACACTGATAATCTTATCCAAGGTCTTTGAGCTTTTCCCAAACTTGTGTAGCTTATCTTTAGACTCTTTCACTTCCTTTCTTAGTGAAGCTACTTCATGCTCTAATATTTCACATTCTAAGACTTTTACCTCTAAATTTTCTTTAAATCTCCTTGTCTTAGATATTGAGTTTGTCAGATCTTGTATAAGCTTTCCTTTCTCTTCATCACATTCTTGAAATTGAACCTTGAGTCTTGAATTCTGCTTTCTAACCTTTCTTAATTCCTTAAGAGCAAAAATAATCTCACCTTCTAGATCAACTACTCCTTCATTTTCTGATTCTTCCTCTACCTTTTTGTCTTCAAGAGCATCTTCATACCTTTCATATTTATCTTCAATAGAAGCACTTCCTTCTTCCTCTATTGCCAAGAAGAGAATTTCTTCTTCATTATCTGAGGATCTTCCATCACTATCACTTGAACTCTTGCCTATCTTATCTATATAGAAACTCTTCTTATGCCTCTGGAAAAACTTCTTTTCATGCTTGTTTTGTCCATACCTATTTTTCTTTTGATACCTAGATTTTCCTGCTTCCCTGTTCTTATGATCCTGTTTCTCTTCACCACTACTACTTCCAGCTTCTGGATAGTTAGATGCATAGTGACCATATTTACCACAATTGAAACACTTAACTATTTTTGTACCTTTGTGCTTTCTTGAGTCCTTGTTCCTTCTACCATAGTTTACTTCTTCATCACTGGATGACTCATCACTTGAATCTGACTTCTTATCCTTTGTCTTCTTTGCTACTTTGAAGGCTACCTCTTTCTTGGGGATAGGATCCTTTCCTATTCTCATCTCAAAAGTTGTGAGAGTTCCATGTAACTCATCCCTAGTCAAAGTTTCAATATCTCTTGTTTCTTCTATGGCTGAAACCTTTTCACTATACCTCATAGGGAGTGACCTTAAAACCTTTTGACAAACATCTGATTCTTCAACTTTAAACCCAAGTCCTTGCATGGAGTTAACAACTTCATCCACATGAAGTAAGTATGTAGCAATGTCTTCCTCATCCTTCATCTTCAAGTCTTCAAATGTTTTCTTGTGATTTTGCAATTTTGCCATCTTGACCTTTTTGTCTCCCTCATATGTTTTCTTCAACTTTTCCCAAATCTCTTTTGTTGATGTGCAATGCATAACTTTTACAAACTCTGCTTCATGTAAACCACTTAATATTGCATTCATTGCCTTTGCATTATATATATGTAGGATCTTACCATATTTATCTATAGGAGGACTAGCTGGAGGTGTGTATCCATCCTCAACTGCTTGCCATGTCTCATATCCTTGTGCCATCAAGTAAGTCTTCATTCTTATATTCTAGAAAGCATAATTGTTCCCATCAAACAATGGTGCCTTATTTATTGAAGATCCACTCTGAGATGCCATCTGTGTTCCTGTATACTTTTCCTTCAAGTTGTTAAACTCTTTCGAAGGAACCCACTCTGATACCAATTGAAGAACACAAGCTTATACTGAGAGGGGGGTGAATAGTATAAGATCAACTTTTACTTTTATTTCCAAACAATATTATCCAATATAATCAATGGAAATATCAATAATAATAATCAAAGCAATGCATAAATCATCACACACAATAGAGACACCAATTTAACATGGTTCACCCAATGTGGGCTACTCCACGAAGAAAATATTTCTACTAAAATTTTCTCAACAAATATCTTGGGAATCACTTCCCTATTACAATGTTTATGGACCTCTATCCAAAGGAGACACCAATCCCCTAATGCTCTGATTTGTGGATCTCTCTCCATAGGAGAACTCTTTCCCCTTTTCTCTGGTTCATGGAACTTGATCCAAGAGACCTCTATCTCCTCAACTAGTTTGTGGATCTCTCTCCATAGAAGAACTCTATCTTCCCAGCTGGTTCATGGATCACACTCCATAGGAGAACTCTTTCCCCTTGCTCTAGTTCATGGAACTCTATCCATAGGAGAACTCTTTCTCCTCTACTCTAGTTGATGATCTTCTAGAAGACTTCTACCCCCACTACTTTGGCTTGTGGATCTCTCTCCATAGAAGACCTCTATCCTCACTACCCTGGCTAATGGATCTCTATCCACTAGAGACTATTGTCCTCTACTCTATCACCTCCAAATATTATTCTCAACTCTACTCAATCTCTATCTCAAATCTACACTAAACACTATCCTCGATCTAGTACAAATCTTCTCTAACTCTATCTTAGGTCTAGCACAAATCTGCTCATAAATCTACACCAAAATCTATCCTCAAATCTATCCTCAAGCCTTAACACAAATCTTGATCCAATCACAAATCAACTCTTCTTAGATTTTCCCCAAGCCTTAACACAAATCTTGAACAAATCAATCAATCAACTCTACTCTCAAGTCTTCACCAAGACTTTCTCAAATCTACCTACAAGTCTTCACCAAGACTTGCCCAAATCTTCATAAAAGTCTTCACCAAGACTTCAAATATAATATCACCAAGACTTACCAAATTACTTCAAGTCTTCACCAAGACTTACCTCAAATATACCTTCAAGTCCTCTCAAGAACTTGCCTCAAATCTGCTCTCAAGTCTTCACCAAGACTTACCTCAAATCTACTTCAAGCTCTCAAGAACTTGCTCAATCTGCTCTACAAGTCTTCACCAAGACTTACCTCAAATCTACCTTCAAGTCCTCTCAAGAACTTGCTCAATATGCTCTCAATACAAACTCAAAATAACTCACAAAATATGATCAATCAATCTCAAATCTTGCACACAATGCTATCAAATGCTTTGTCTAATCTTCAAGGTAATTCCTTTAACTTGAAGTAGTTTAGACATATTCTATTCAAAATTCTTTTAACCTCTGGAACATATAGAGAATGATGTACTCTATCAAAAACTCAATATGTTCTACTCAATCATTAAGTCTATCGCTTTCACAAATCTGGTTTCTAATGTTTGCACATTCACTTTCAATATCACTCAAATCCAATGCTCAAGAATTTCACTCAATCATTCAATCAATGAAACACAACTTGCTCACTAACCCTAAACAAGTGTTTTCAAACTTCTTCAAACAAAGAGCACAATGTGGGTCTCAAACCCTAACTCAAATATTTCTCAATCTCTATCTCAAATCAAATCATCCATCAACAAGATGCACTTAAACTTGCTCACACATTTCCAACAATACTTATCAATCCTTTTCACTCCACCTTATATTTCATACATTCATTTCAAACACTCTAAACAAAATATAGTGTGCCCATACCTTTTTGCTTTGATGGAGATATGTCTTCAAAACCTGTTTTACTCACAACCAAATCCTTTTGCCAATTCTAGGTTAGATAGCAATAATCTATCTCAAAATCTCCACACAAATATTCTCCTCAATAATTATTTCACCATTCAAGAAATACAATAAAATATCAAGTCACAAATACACCTTATTATCTCCTTTACTTTCAAAATAATATTCAACACATAAAAATAAAGTTCCTTTTTTAACACCTTATAATCTCCAATACTCTCAAAATAATATTCAACACATAAAAATAAAGTTCCTTTGTTAACACCTTATAATCTCCAATACTTTCAAAATAATATAAATAAAAATAAAATTCCTTTTTTACACCTTATAATCTCCAATCCTTTATTTATTTTCTAAGCACCAAAATAAAATATTTATTCAACAACCCTTATGACTCCCTAAACATTTCACACATGCCCTTTTTAATTATCACATGGCCTTAAAATACTTTCCGCATTCCAAAACCTTTGGCAAATTAATTTAAAAATTGCATACCTTATTGTTGGCCCACGTCACCAAAAATATTGTGCACGTCTCAATGACCAGTGCCCAACGACCAGTGCCCAAACTCAAACCCGTGACCTAAGCCATCACAATGCCTTAGCCCAAGGCTAAGTTGCCACTTGGGCTACATGCCCACACGTGAACCAAAGGTCCCTTGCTTTCGTATTAAATCTGCCTTGCATGAATTTTAGCGAAAATGAAAACTCCTCTCCTCTTTCACAAAAGAATGATGTGGGATTCGAAACCATGACCTTCCTTTACAAGCACCTTAGCCACACCTTCGACCATCGTCTATGCTACTCAGTGCTTTGGAATATTTTTGTCACTCCACATGAATATCAATACAAGTCTACCTCCCTTTATTTAAAACCTCATGAATATCTTTTGCTCTGAAAAATGCAATGCATGAATTCTATTGTCACTTGGGCATTCGAATAACATTAGAATTTGGAAATGAAAATCATTTCCTATTAATACTCTTTCCTTTGCATTAAAACATGTCGACCCTCTTTGCTTTCGAATTTCGAATTCAAATTAAACTTTGAAACTTTGGCACCATTAATTATTTAAATTAAAATTTTAACCTTAGGTTAAAATATTTTAATTTAAATAAATTAAAATTTGCTAACCTTTATAACCTGCTCAATGGGCCTTGTCGGGGATATATATTTTTAATGATTCCTTGGACCTTGTTATTTTTCACCTCTTCCTTTTGCCCAAATATTATAATATTATTATTTCTTTTTAAACTTGCTTCTCTTTTCTTGGGTCTTCTACCTTTTAGGCCTCTTTAGGCATATAATATTTAAAATAAATATTATACCCTTTTCCTTTTTAACAACTTCCTTGCCTTTTGGAGAAATCAACCTTTTGACATTAATGATAACAAAACTGGACATCAAACCTCTTGACATCAATGACAACAAAACTTGCTCAAATTTCCAATAGCGAATTGAACCTGAATTCGTGGGGCGGGGTGAATTTGACCTAAATCATAGGGTAGGGGGTGAATTAGGGTTTTAGGTATATTTAAGCCTTTTTTGAAGCATGGGGGGTCATTTTCATGATGATGGCTTTGGAGAGTGAGTAGTGAGCAACGGTTGGTGACATGGAGCTCTTGTGGTTGATAGATTTGGGTGCAAGGATGGTGAGGGGATGGACTGGTGCTAGTAGCCGACATGGAGATCCATCGGTAAGTGTTCGTTACTTGTTTTATTTTGTAAGTTTATTTTTGGAAAAGCGTGAAATGGGGGAGGGGAGGTTTTTGCATTATTTTTAAAATGCATGTTAATTTTAATTGAAATTGGAACACAAAGTGTTAGACAAGCCAAATGGGTACCCAAAAGTGTAATCAATTTTTAGGTTTGACCTATTTTTGTGTTAGTTTGACCGGTTAACGGGTAGTGTAGTTGCATAGTTTGACTTTGCTTTTTGGGAGCCACGGGGTACTATTTTTGAAATGTGATTGAATTTTATCTGCAAAAGTGGGAAATGGGTATCCAAATGTGCGACTGTGTTTGTATTTTACCTTCGTTTGGCATGTTATCTGAATGTGAGCTTGTGTGATGTAAATTGATTAAATTTGACTATGAATTTTACCATTGTGGGTGTATTATTTTTGACAACCGTTGACACTTTCACTGTAAAAGGATGAAATGGGTATTCAAAAATGTAATTTGTTTTCGTGTGTTATTGCATTTGGTGTATGTTTGAATTGCGTGCCATGATGTAGGTGTGGGTGAATTTAAAATTGGTTGTTGGGAGCCCGATATGCACTATTTTTAACATCTATTTGAACTTTCACCATGAAATGGCAAAATGGGTATCCAAATATGCGATTTTTTTTTTTTTTTCTTTCTTATTTTTTTCTTTACATTTTTCTTTGTATCTTTTTTGAATTTTTGACCTTTCACTAAAAGGGAAATGTGTTCAAATTTTTTTTTGTTGTCTTTGTTTTTTTTTGATTTTCCTTTATTTACTAATTTTGCAATTGTCTTTTTCACATCTTTTACTTTTACCATAAAAGCAAAATGGGTATCCAAATATGTGATTGTGTTTGCATTTTGTTGTGTTGTGTGGATTGTGCATGTTTTAATGTCTCGAAATGCATGACAAATTAATTGAATCAATTTGTGAGTGTGAAATGTGTGTGAGAAGATTGATTTTTGTTTATTTTAAGTATTTGAATAGAATTGTATATGGAACTGATATGAATTTTGTTATGTTTGTTTGTGGATGAACAGGTGAAGAATATCGAGCCATGACATCGTGTGCATACGATGAAGGCTGAGTTGGATGATCTTATGAAGAATAAGGAAGATCAGGAGTGGTTGGATGCAGTGTGGTTCAGAGGAGTGTGGGAGTGTAAGAGTATTCATGCTAATAGAGTGTATATATCAGCATTATGTGAGAGGTGGGACCCGGATCGGAATACCTTCCACTTTTTGATGGGTGAGATGACGATCACCTTGGAGGATGTGTATAGGATCTACAAGTTGCCCATTGAGGGTGTTCCAGTGAGGGCAACACTAGATGATAGGCAGGTGGTTGTGATGGAGTGTGCCTTTGGGGATAAGTGGAGGGAGGTAGATACTAAAAATATGGACTATGAGTATCTTTGGTGTAATAATATGTTGTCCAAGCATCAATGTGCGGTGATGATGATGATTTCCACTTATGCTCTACTAGATACTTTTGGGGTGTTGTTTACCTAGAATATGTTGGATGTGGTATGTGATATGGTGGAGCGTAATGTTGTATTTGCATGGGCACCTACATTGTTGGCCCAGGTGTATAAGGAGCTACACGATGTAGTGCATGTTGGGAGGAAGGGGTTGAGCTGGACTCCTTTGCTATAGGTGTGGGCATGGGAGCACATAGCCCTAGAGTGACCATCATTGTTGCCTTATAATGCTCATGTTGATGGACAGACACACTTACCATATGCATTGAAGTGGAGGATGGATGAGGAAAAGGGGATGAAGAGGCCACATGAGGGTGATCCTCTATTTTGGAGGGTGAAGTTTGGAGAGTTGGTGCCTAGTCTCATCAGGTGGAGGCCTTGGAGGGATGGGGTGGTATGGGAGAAGGATGATGAGCAGCTAGGTGCTATCCATCGAGGGAGATGGTTGGTGGGGTGGTATACTTGGTAGGCTGAGTTCTTCTAGTTTAGTCGAGTGATGAGGTAGTTTGGGTTATGATAGGATATTCTAGAGGTGCTTATTGTGTATTATAGGTGATGAGGTGATAGAGGGGAGCAACCTATGGTATTATCATGGATTGGTGAGAGGGATCCATCGATGGTGATTCTATATGTGGATGATGCAGGCATGACACTAGAGTATGATGCCTGGTGGGTGACTTAGAGTTGGGAGCCAGGTGTTGGGGTGATTGATCGATGGATACAACCTGGTGGTGGGGTACCTATGATAGAGGGGTGGGTAGTGAGAGGTACTCGATCTAGGTCATAGGATAGAGCTGGAGGTGAGATAGAGGTACCTCTTTGATGGTCTAGGTGATGATTGGGTGGTGCATCTAGTGCATCTATGGAGAGGGTGGAGGAGGCACTAGTGAGTAGTGGAGCGCAACCTATGGAGGAGGGAGTGACCATGGAGGAGATGGGTGAGGATGTGGGTAGAGATGTAGGTTTTGATGATACCATTGATCTAGGATATCTTGGTGATATGGGAGAGATTCCTATTGAGGAGCAGGATATGCAGGGTGTAGAGGAGGAGGTGTTGATGTTATGGGAGTGAGTGCATCAGTTGGAGGGAGAGCTTCGAGAGAGTGAGAGAGGTCGAGTGGTAGACTTGGAGGATTTTGAGGATAGGTTGATAGCCTTGGAGACTACTAGTGATGTTGAGTGAAAGGTATTTGAGTTGTGATATGTTGAGCAGTGTGGGAGGCTTGAAGTTATAGAGGTGAGGTATGCCAAGATGGTGGAGGAGATGGAGTAGTTGAGGGTGGATATGCATAGGTGGTAGTTTGTGGTAGAGGCTCAAGATGTAGATATTGTGGAGTTGTGCATTGAGGTGGAGAGATAGTAGTAGGTATGAGAGGAGGTTGAGTGAGCTAGGGTGATAGGGGAGGTGCCTACAAATGTGGCTGCCTTGAGGGTAGAGATAGAGAGATTGTAGAAGGGTAGTGAGGATGTGAGAGGGGTGGATGAGGAGGTAGTGATGTAAGTAGAGTGTGAGTTTGTCTTGCTGATGCATGGGATTCCACTCCCTGATTATGGCTAAGCATGATCATGGTTGAGGTCATGATCATGAGTATCGACACATTCATAGTAGAGTCATCAAAGTATAGCTTTGGTGGCTTGAAGGGGTATGGGGATAGAGGCACATGATGTGCTATAGGGAGTAGGTGTTGCTACCAATTTGGAGAGGGTGTTATCTCATGTAGGAGTTTAGGCATCTGGGATAGGGGCAAAGTTTAGTAGGACTACAATAGCATGTGTGGTGGCTAAGGATAGGGTGAGTCACGAGGGGAGTGGAGAGACTCCTAGTGATAGTTAGAGCTGATGGTTGTGCTCTTTGAGAGTCTATGATTTTTGTAGCCTATGGGTATTTTGGATGATGGATAGTGGGCATGGTCCCATTTTGTAGCCTATGGGTATTTTTGATGGATTATATATATACATATTTTGGTTGTAGCTATTATATATACATGTGTTATGATTTTGATTTGAATGTGTTTGAATTTATTTTGCATAGATAGCATAGTATAATTTGTGAGTAAATGTATGATGAATGAATATATGTGTATGTGGTAGTGTGTAGGAAAATGATTACACTGTAGCATAGATATACTGTAGAATGATATGAAGAAGTGTAGATTGGATGCAATGCTATGTGATGTAATGCAAGTGTGACAATGTATGTTAGAATTTTGGTAGATGCATGTAACATAGATGCGATGATGCAATATCAATAAATGCATGTAGGATAAATGCAATGATGAAATGTTTGATAACTCTATGTAAAATAGATGCACTGATGCATGTATGGGAGGAATGAAATGTGCAAAGGAAGCACTTGTATCATGGCATAGACCGATGTGAATGTGATCCATTCCATAATCTCAGGGATGTAGGATGGTATAAGGTATATGTAATAACTTTGACAATCATAGTTGTAGTAATCAAATCTCATACAAAAATTGTGCAAGTATTGGCGACAACTCATAACTAATCTGAATGGTTCAAAGTCTATCATGGACCAGTGTGTGTAAATGAGTGAGGTTCATTTATCCATTTTGAGGGAGGTAGGATTAACCCATTGTAAACATAGCCAAACTAGCTAGCTCATCCACAAGCACGCAATGATCTGTACAAAAGAAGGTCGCTAATGTGATAGATGTGTCACCACTTGTAAGACTATTCCACTGGTAGGCAGGCGCTTAGGGCCTATAGCTAGCGATGGAAATCATCCCATGATGTTATGTTGAACCTAAGGACCAAAGGTGATGAAGCATAACATTTGTGTTTCTTGGAGGCTTTTCCTTTTGTTTTTTGCCCCTCATTTATTTATTTTTTTATTTTGTTCTTTTTTTTTATATGGGCATTGGCTTTTGTTTTCTACCTATTTTTCTAATTTTTTCTTATGCTTATCTCTTTGTTTATCCCTAGGTCGTATGTTGACCATGCAAATGATAGGATGAGTAGGGGAAACCATTCGCTAGATGGTGATATCTATGCAAGGTGTTATCTTCCCTAGACTCAAAATTTTCTTAAGTGTGTAACCTATGTGAATGGTCCATGAGAGAAGTTGAACCAACCTGAAAGAACTATAAGGAGTGTATAAAACTTGTCAGCTAGAGGTGACATTTGATTGACTAAACTATTGAATGGTCAAAACTAAACAAGACACTTGTATACGCCTTAATCCTAAAAAGGGGGAATGGACATCCAAGTGGTGATGCTAACAAGTGCGTATGTTATTCCTTTTCGAAGGCACATTTTTGGGGGAAGAATATACAAACATGAAATGAAATTGTAATGAAATATGAATGGATATATGCAATGGATGTAATGTAACTGATGCAACTAGAAGAATGAAATATCTACAAGAGGAAGACCATGAAATGTAGTGAAGGAATATTGAAAAGCCTATTTACAAATGAGTATATGGTGTGATGAGAAGGTGAGAAGTTGTGATAATGGTTGCCCCAACATGTGGGGTGTGTGTGTAGTAGGAGAATAAGATGTAACTGGTGGGAATGCATGTGATAATGATAAAAAGAGGAAGAATTTGAAGGTGGAAACTATTGATGGAAGAAATAAGAAATAAGGATTTGTAACCAACAAGATGAGGGGATTACTAGAGGAAATGAGGGGTGAGAAGAAAGAAACTAGATCAATGTAGGTATGTAGCCACTCAAAGCATGACCATACAACTATGTGAGGAAGCAAGAAGAAGAAGAGGGAGGATGAAAAGAAACTAATGATGGGTGAAGTGATGAGGGTTAGGTCATGAATGAGGAGGTGAGGTGATGATGTTGCTAGGGCTTTGATGGTTTGTATAGTTTGACATGTGATGGATATAGTATGATGGAGCTATCATAGATTCATGTGGTGGCAAAGTGTGAGGGATGATGTGATGTGGAGGACTCTGGAGTTGGTTGGATGAAATTGAGCACTCAGGTGATGGGATGATGGTCACTAATCAACATGTTATGTACCATGGTTTTGAATGTATGGCATGTATCGATGTCATGCCTTGGCTGATGGTGGTATATATAAAATTGGTTCTCTTGATAATTTTATGGTTTAGGATGTGATGGGTCAATAGGCTAGATTTTGGGTAACACAAGGAGGCCTTGGTGAAGGAGGTGATGAAACATTTTGGATAATGGTATGGATGGGAGAGGCATGGGATAGATATAAGGCTCTAAGGGAGGTGAGTGGGAAGTAGATGGAGTGAGGTTGAATGGTGGAGGTGTGGGTCAAGAATCTGATGTGGGTCAGATCTGAGGATGAGGAATAGACCTAGAAGGAGGTGAGGATATATGGGCCATGGTGGACTAGTGAGTAGAGGTGTGGTAGTGACAATGACTTAGGTGTAGCTTGAGAGCATCGAGGTGAGAGAGGATATGTTGGATATCAAAATGTGGGGGTGATGGGATTGGGGAAGGTGGAGAGTGGGACTCCAATGTATAAGGAGTATGATATGGGTGTGAAGATGGATTTGTATGAGAGGATGAAGGGGGTGAGTGAAATGACTTTGTAGATTGTGGGGTTGGCTGAAATGGTAAGCCTCAAAGTGGAGAAGGTGGTGTCTAAAGGATGGGTGGTGTAGGAGATGGTTATGGGTAACGATGTGTATGGGATGGAGGTACATGTGTAGAAGTGGCTTGGGAGGCATGCAAATGAAGGGCTTGGGTATAGGGGGACATCTCACTCGAAAGTGGGGGAGGTAAGCATGAAGGATGTGTGAGATGAGGTGTGTATCCTCTGTTGGGGGGATGATAAATTCTTGATGGGTGATGAGTAGAATTGGATGGTGAGTAAGGGTTCCTTGTATCATCAGATGGAGGGGGAGGAGACCCTTGTGTGTGGACATGGGAGTTTTCCTCCTTTTTGTAAAAGGAGGATAGGGAGACCTGACTGTCTCCTGAGTGAGGTGAATAAGATGAGCCTCTATGGTGGGGTGAATGGCATTGGGGTGGAGTGTGGTGGTCTAAATGGGAGGATGGTGAGGACTATTAGATATGTATAGAGTTAGGTGGCCTGGCTAGGTTGGCTAGTGTAATTGGGATGGGAGGTAGTGTGGGAGGATCCTGCATGGTGGTAGAGTGAGATGTTGATAGTATGCATGTATGATCATGTATCTCTGCTGAAGATGTAGCGGTGGATGATGTGAACCCTACAAAAAGAAATAGATACCAACAACATATAAATGACATAAAAAGCAAATGTGCATCTACATAATAGAAAATAAAGACCGTGTGTGTATTGTGATGTGCATAGTGAGTGATGTGTGTGTAGATAGCACTATGTACAATTTGTGGTGGTGAATACCTATGTGGGCTAAGCATTGAATGCATGAAGGTGAAGGATATTGATGGGTTTAGGTTCAGTGAGACCTTTGATATTAGCCAATCGATAGGCACCTAAACCAAATTTGTGTGTGACTATGAATGGGCCCAACCAATTCAGGGTAAACTTATCTCATTGTTGGTGGGGTTGACTTGTGATTTGTTGGTTCTCTTTGAGAACTAGGTCACCAATTTGAAATTCATGTTGATGTACCTTACTATTGTAGGCATGATGAAGGTGGTCTTGATAGATATGTGTGTGCTCTATGGTATGAATGTGATGTTCATTGAGGAGTGTTAGCTGATCGAGATGAGCTTGATGAGCGGTGTCATCATCAATAAATTCTTTCATAGATACTCATAGGGAAGGTATCTCGAGTTCAAGGGGCATGATGGCTTCAACACCATAGACTAATGAGAAAGGTGTTGCCCTAGTGGGAGTACGGATGCTCGTATGGTAGGCCCACAAAGCTAAGGGTATTTGATTATGCCAATCATGATGAGACTCTACTACTATATTACGAAGTATGGAGCAGATTGTTTTGTTGGTAGCCTCTACCTAGCCATTACCTTGTGGGTAGTATGGGGTAGAGAAACTATGATGAATGTTGAATTTGGTGCATAGAGGGTGAATAATTTTATTCTTGAATGATTTCCCATTATCAAAGATGATTTGGGAGGGAATTCCAAAGTGACATATGATATGGTCTGTAATGAATACTATAATCTTGGCTCCCATGGTCTGGACAAGTGGGATGGCTTCGACCCACTTTGTAAAGTATTCTATGGTAGTGATGATAAATTTGTGATTGTTTGATGAAGCGGGTGTGATTTTTCCGATAAGGTCAAGGCCCCATTGAGAGAAAGGCCACATGGACTGAATAGGTTGGAGCACTTGAGATGGTAGATGTGTGAGATTTACATGTTGTTGGCACTTGACACAATGCCTCACATACTCACAATAATCATGTTCCATCTTGGGCTAGTAATAGCCCATGCGAAGGATGCATTTTGTGATCGCCATGCCACTGAAGTGGCCACCACAAGTACCATCATGGGTTTCTTGTACAACCCACTGAGATTCATATGGTTCTAAACAATGCAAGAGGATGCCATCATAACTATGATGGTAGAGGATGTCCCCCAACAATGTATAGTGAATCACCCTTTGTTTGAATGCTCGATGATGAGCATGTGGTAGATCACATGGTAGGAATCCTAACTTAATATAATCCTTAATTTATGCAAACCAAGGATCGTGTGGTTCGGTATTGACCACATGAATACCACCATCATCTGTGGGAGGCATAGGTGATATGGCAGATTGAGTGAGGGTGTGAATGGATACACATGTGGTGTCTGATAGGGAGTTTTGAGGGATTAATGATCCTAAGGAGGCCATTGTATCAGCAAAATGGTTTGATGATCACGGAGCGGCTTCGATAGCATACCACTCGAATTGGGAAAGAAGTTATTGTGCAATCCATTTGTATTGTTGGAGAACTAGACAATGACATTGCCAAATCTCTTGCACTTGGTTTACTACCAAGAGGGAATCACCTATGATGTGAAGGCATCTAATGTGCATGGAGTGGGCCTATTTTAATCTGAGGATTAAGGCTTCGTATTCTACATTATTGTTTGTGCAAGGGAAGTCTAATTTGAATGAAAATGGGAGTGGTTCCCCTTTGGGTGTGAAGAAAACAATGCCTGCACCCCTAGCGTGAGTGCATCGAGAGCCATCAAAGAATAGAGTCAGATCAGTCAATGTTTCTGGCTCGACATACTCTTCAACTTCTGTAATGTGAAATATGGAATCATCAAGAAGTTGAATAAGGAGAGGTTGATCATCTGGAAATGGAGCCTCTGCAAGTTGGTCTGCGATGACCTATCCTTTTATGGATTTTTATGAAATGAACTCTAGATCAAATTCAGTTAGAAGCATAATCCATTTTGTTGTACGAGAGTTGTGGTAACTTTTGTTCATCATATATCGAAGCGGATTGTCTCGAGCGATGATAAAAGTAGTGTGGTTTAGCATGTAATGGCAAAGTTTTTGTGTGGCAAATACTACAACTAGGCATAGTTTTTCCATGTACCCATAATGAATTTTATAGCTGACTAGCATACGACTTATATAATATATAGCTTGCTCTTTGTTGAGCACATTATTTTGGGCTAATAATGTGCCTAGTGCAAAATCTATGGTTGAGATGTATAGAGTAAGTGGTAGCTGTGGGTGTGGGGGAGACATAACTAGTGGAGAAGTGAGGTAGGCTTTGATAGAATCAAAGGCTTGTTGATAGTTGTCATCCCATTTTAAAGTGACTCCCTTTTGTAAGAGATGATTGAATGGTTTGCATTTGTCTGATAGTTGTGTGATAAAGTGATGAATGGAAGTGATTTTTCCCTGGAGACTATGCAATTGCTTTAGGTTGGTAGGTAGGGGCATCTCGATGATGGCCTTTACTTTGTTAGGGTCTACTTCGATGTCACATTGAGAGACAATGAACCCTAGGATCTTGCCTGAAGTAACACCAAAGACACACTTCTTTGGGTTAAGGTGCACATTATGTTCTAGTAAATGATCAAAGATCTTATGGAGATCATCTAAATATTGTGAGCATTCCTTGGACTTTGCGATGAGGTCATCAACATAATATTCCATAATTTTATGCATGTAATCATGAAATATGTAAGTCATTGCATGCTGGTAGGTTGCCCTAACATTTTTAAGGCCAAAGGGCATGACCTTGTAGAAAAAATTCCCCTAGGGGTTGTGAATGAAGTTTTGTGCTGATCAATGGGGTTGATTTTGATTTGGTTGTAGCTAGAGAATCCATCCATAAGGGAGATCATCTCATGGCCTATGATGGAATTGACTAGCGAGTCGATGTTAGGTAAAGGGAAGTTGTCCTTGGGATAAGCTTTGTTTAAATCATGGAAGTCAGTGCAGACGCGGACCTCACCAAAAGGTTTTGGCACTGGAACCATGTTGGACACCCATTCAAGATAATCTATGGGTACAATAAAATCTACGTCTAGGAGCTTTTGGAGCTTAGATTTTACTACTAACGTAATTGTCGGGTGCATGCATCATAATTTTTGTCTGATAGGCTTGGCATCTTTGTCCAATGTGAGATTATGGACTACAAGGGTGGGATCGAGGCCTGGCATATCCTTGTAAGACCATGTGAAGACTCTGATATACTTTTTGAGGAAAGTGGTGAATAAAATGTGCTCTTCAAGTGAAAGGCTAGTGGCTAGTTTAACAATGTGAGGGTTTTTGGGATCATCATCGATGTCTACATCAATGGTTTCCTCGATTAGCATGTGGGAACCATCATGAAGTTGTTCTAGAATTGGAATAAGGTGGAGGTCATCGATGGCCTCTGGAATATCATATTCATCATCTATGTAGATGTTTGTGTGGTGAACGCATGGAATGTGAGGTGGTGTAGAAGGTGAAGGAGCGTTAGTGATATGTAGGACATGGGGTGAAAGTAGGAAATCTTGGGGTGAAGGTATAGGTGAGATGTGTGTGAGATCGATAAAATTTGGATTTGGTGTGTCATCACAAATTTGTTGGTGTGTATACCAAAGTGGGGAGAAGAGATCCATGTCGACCATGTTAACTGATGTTATGGGGGATGTGGGTGGTGAAGAGTCTGATGATGAAGACTCAATAACCTATGAACATCGTAGGAGGCTCAATGGAGGGTGTAAGACAATAGGTGGAGAATGTGGTCGAGTAATGGAGTGATGGAGTTGTTGATGTATAGGTAGGAATGTGGCCAAATGTGTTGGTGATGGTGGGGGAGATGCCATGTCATGCTCTAGATAATGAGCATTTAGAGACAAGGCAACAAATTGGCTTGTTAATTCATCAACACAACATGATGATGTGGTGTCGAAAAGAGGAGTTTCTTGAAAGAAATCACATGGAACTATGATGGTTGAATGAGGAGATGGGTTGTCTTCTAAAATATCCATATCAATATATTCTTCCAAGGTGTGTGTTGGAAGTGAAGAAGGGTGTAGGGAGAGATCCTAAAGTTCATCCTCAAGTGTGTGAATGGTGGTAGGGCGATAGCCTAGGCTAGATTTGTTAGTAGGTAATTGCACATGTGGATTTATGGGTGTACGTAACCCTTGTTCATAATGGCCTAATCCAAATCCATGCCAATGGAAACTCCAAAGGTAGCGTAAGGTGAAATGGGGGTTAGCCATGTGATCCAATGTACCACAAAAACTAGATTGTGGTGGTGGAGGGACTGCAGGTAGGAGTGAGGAATCGACTCCTGCATATACAAAGTTAGTTTGGTTATCAAGAGGCCCTAATTGTATGATAGTTCTGATAGTCAAAATTTAGGCTGAAGGGTGGCCGAAGTCATGCGTGGACTGGACTACAGGTGGGCGTATGTGGGCATCACGCACATTGTAGTCACCTAGACCTAAATTCGTCATAAATATAGAAATGTGAGGTGATGTACGAAGTGGAAAATGGGGTGGCAAATCTAAATTAGAAGATGAGGATGCGATCTAAGAATATCTTATGGTAGTAGTAGAGGGGTGTAACAACTGATCATCAAGGTGAGAAGCTCACTGCTCCCACTCATGGCATTCAACTGCCATAGCTGGGATAGGGTGATCTACATGTGGAAATTGTGAAGGAGGAGTGGGCACTGGTGTTGGACTGCGAGGAGACGTGAATGACCTAGGTCATGGGTAGAAAGGAAGGGGAGGTGTTTGAGGTGTAGGAAGGAGAGGAGGTTCCATAGAGGAATATGGGTGAGATGGAGTGGTAGGTCATGATGCAGGTAATGAGGATGGTCTCGACATCGTGGGTGGATTTGTGGAAGATGATGGTTGAGATGGTGGTGGTGGCCACAAGGAAGGTGGTGAAAAAGGTATGGTAGTAGGATTAGGTACCGCGATGGTTGGTGCTAGTGGTGCGGACATCGAGGTGTGTGTCCTTGATGAAGATTGTGGTAATGAAGTGGATGTGGGGGAAGATGTCGATGCTCCAATAGATTGATGGGAGGAAATAGGGAAGAGTTGGGTGGAAGATGATGAAGGTACTGGTGGAAGGTCTATGATGTTGTAGAATTTGAAGGGGTCCCCATTGGTAGGAACACAATGGACAAGTCCATCATGGACGTATTTGATACAATGGTGTAATGTAGAAGGGACACATTGCATGTCCCTGATCCATGGATGACCAAGCAGGATATTGTACTGCATTTCACCTTGAATGATGTGGAAGAGGATGGGGATGGTGCGGATACCCACCTGGATGGGTAGGACAATGGATCCTACTATGGGTCGCATGGAACCATCGAACGCACGTAGATCGAGTGATGGGGTGGCAAAATGAGTTGGCAGGATATGCAGATGATGTAAAGCTATTGTGGAAATAATACTGATAGAGGAACCTATATCAATGAGGACACGCTTGTAGGTGATGTCATTGATGGTTGCTTGGATGTGAAGAGGGGGATCCGCTCCTTCTCCTATGAGTTCTGTGATCTCATGATCATGAAAACTGATAGAGGGCTGAAGGCAACAGGGAATGTTTCCTATAAAGTTCATGAAGGCATTCGTGTCATGAGTCTCAAGATCAATAGAATGTAGGATGTCATTCAATGCCTCATGATGGGGTTGGGACTATTGTAGAAGGTCATAGATGGATATCCAGTGTAGCACCTTAGATTTGACGCACTTAAATTGATTAACTTAGTAAAAACATTAAAATTGATAAAAACATCAAATTTACGTAAGTCTACCTGAAAATAATTCAAAATTAACAAAAATCCATTTGCCTTAATTTTCACACCCTCAAACTAATGTTGTTTTGACCGTTGGGCAAAATCGCATGACTTTCAACAAAATTGCTTGAGCGGCTAGACTTGACGATTTTGCTCAGAAATAGAATTTTCCCAAGTTTAAAAAATGCCAAAAATCCATATCAAACCGTATTTCTGAGTTTGGAAAGAGGTTGTAATGATGTATTCTGGCGAGATTAGGCAGGGGGCAAACATAGGAGGGATCCCAACTCCCTCCCTGTTTTGGCCTAACCTCCTGATTTCCTAGATTTACCCCTAATCCTATTTAATCCCCCCTCTAATTCATTTTTTGAGGGCTGAATCCTTGATTGCAAAGTGTGCTAAGTGATCCCCTAGGAAAATAGCAGAATTGAGAAGCCATTAGTATGATCTTCCCATCTTCAATTTGCTTGTATTTGCCTAAAATCCATCATTGTCCCATTATCCTCTTTAGCAAATTTTCACTTACAAGTTGCAGTAAAAATCGCATAGAAAATGGCAAAATCGTAGAAAAATCAACAAAATCATGCTGCAAGTAGGTGGAGTGGATGTGCGATTTCACAAAAAATATCAATGATCCTGCTGACTTGGCACCGATCCTACTGACTTGACAGCGATTTTTCTCACAGATCATCTGGGGGTAAAAACCTTTATTCTATTTTTTCTTCTTCCTTCTCTTCCATTTTATTTAGTTATTTAATTATATTTTCACTAATTCAACAATGCATCTTGGGTATTCACCATCATGTTAATCAAATTTTAATTTAAATCTACATTTTTCTTACATAAAATTCATGAACATTTAGACTCTTGTACTTACATCTATTACAAACCTTTTCTATATTTCATTTAGTTGAAAAGGAATGCTTAAATAGGAAACATATCAAATTTTGAATCATATTTGTGCCGAAAAACCATTTTGTGTCTTGTGTTTTGTTGCTACAAAATTGCACGAAATCGCTTGCAATTTCAGCAAATTGTTGAGCGATTTTTTTTGGAACAACAATGATTCTGCCAAAATAGCAGTGATCCTACTCTACATCAAAAAATTATAATATTCATTAGACATCTCGATTCAGGTTAGTTTTGAATTTCTTTTAAGCATAAAATTAGCAACTGTATTTGTCATTTCTATTCCTGTCTGTTGTTTTCATCAAAAAAGTAAATAAAAATTGCATCATAGATAGGTTAGTTGCATTTCAAAGGCCAAACATAGGTGTTTGTATGAGTGATACAAAAATGAACATATTAAACCTCATTCTCAACCTAGGTGCAGAAACTACCATCAAAAGTTTCCTGGTGAACCCACAATTCATCGAAAAATCACCACAAGAAGGCACGATAAAGTACCTCTTTTTTGAGGTGTAACTCTATCATTTTCCATTCCCCTTTGAGCCACGGATCCATCAACCTAGAGGAAAGGAGTGTAAAAATTTTAGGCCTACATTCTTTGGTGAACCCGACGTGAAAAAATAGATTATCTTCTGATTCTTAAATTAAATATTAAAATCAAAATCAAAACAAAAACCAAAATCAAAACAAAAAAACAATAGTTAAATTGCATTTGCATTTTATATGGTAGATTATAATTATAGGAGAGCTATTCGTATTAATGTTAATACAATCTTAGCAATTCAATAAGTCTCATACTTTAATGAAAGTGAAAATATAACATCTGGAGGGATTGAATTAGATAGAAGACTAGATGTTATAGAAAGTAGACAAGAAGAATTTAAACAAATCCGTAGGATAGACTTGGCTAGAATCCTAGATCCTTATAGAGAGCCTGCCTATTTTGACCTTCAAAGATATTGTGAAAGGTGGTTGACTAATAATAGAGCCTTGATTTCACCTAATTTCTACTCCTTTGAAACCTACCTAGACGACGCCGTAGCGACACATAAGTTTTTAGCTCACGTAGAAAGTCAAGAAATAATCCTAGACGATAAGAGAAGGCTTAATATCGTCCCTAGAGCTGTATTCTATAGAGAGTATTTTCACAAGCTATATTTTTATAGGTATAACCTAGAAGTATATTGCATTACCTTAGCACAATTCATAAGGTTCCTACAAGACAACTTCACATTTGAAGAAGAGCATTACATGAAACCTGATCAATTAGAGCCTATTAATGATATACATAAATTATTTCAAGAAAATTAAAATCTACTATTACCTAGAATGTGATTATCTGTGTGTTTAATTGCTTGCTCTACGTGTCCTAGATAAACAAAAAAAAAATCAATCTAAAAATAGTAATTTAATTTAATTAGTTAGGTATATATAAATAATATATATATACCCCAAAACCTAGCACACACACACACACACATATATATATATATATATATATATATATATATATATATATATATATATATATATAACATATATATCTACGAAATCAACTTAATTCAAAATGCCTAAATTAAGGAATGGTAAAGAAACCGAGAATGAAATAGAAGATCAAAAACTAGAGCAAGAACAAGAACCATATCGAGAACAAAATAATAATGAAGAAAATCAGTCTAAAGAAGAATATGTTTCTTCAGATCATGACAATGATAGTGAGGATGAAGAACTTAATCAACCTAAATTAAATTCTAAAGGTAATATTAAGTTTGAATTCGTTGAAAATTTTATATCTTTTATGAGAGATAATATGGATGATCTTAATCAAGCAATAGAAGTAGAGAAGCAAGGAAAAGGAAACCTAGCAGATGCTTTTATAGCTGCACTTAAAGTGCATATCAACCCCTTACATTACATAGAATCTAGTGAGGATCAAGATGAAACACCAAGACAAAATATGATACATATAAATCAGAGGCCTTGGAAACAAACAACTCAAGCCTCTAAGATTCCTCTTAATAATGTTAGAACAAATGCTAAGCAACAAATCTTTACTTCTATACTTTCCCAAGCCCTTAATCAACAACGAAAGGGCAAACAAGTGCAAACGAATAATTATCAAAAGATAGTTCCACTAAGAAATACTTTGCATAACACTGTCTCAATGGGAAATCCTAATATAGTTGCACCTAATTATTATCAAGGATATAATGATACAATGCAACCAAACTAGTTTGGTGGACATTAAGGGTTGGAAGTGTTGAGTGGTATTTTCACCCAATTGTGAAAGTACACTCTCCCTTAGGATTTGGGTTCCAAATCCCCTCTTGCAAAGAAGTTAAACAAACAACTTCTCCAAGGTCTCCGCTATATTAGCATTTGCATATGTGTATTAGTAATCTCAAATAAAGATATTCACTTTAAATGCTTGGAACGCCTTAGTGATTGCAAGTAACTGTAAACAAGGGGCAATGTTGGTTTATTTTACCATGAAACTTTAGTGATTGTTCATTGAACCAAAATAAAGCAAATGTGAGTTGGCCCTCATATGACCACGATGTAGTGCCTTAATTCATTTTATCTTGAGAGTTTTAAGGTAGACTTTATCTTCTCTATTAATTCTGAAAATGGTTTCTTTTCATGAAGATAAAGATAGCTTTCAATATGATCGATAAACTATCCCTCTTTGGTGAAATAGATTTTCACAAAGAGGTAATAATTTATGGCCTTGAATAAAGGGCTTTAAATGTCACTTTAACTTATCCCTCTTAAATGAAATCAAATTTTCATCAAGATGAACAATTAAGTGCTTTGAGGAAAAGACCTTCAATGTAATACTCAAATTACCCCTCTTTCGTAAAATTAGAATTTTTATGAAGGGTAATTTTAGGCTCAAAATGGAAATTTGTGAAAATGCCATAAAACATAACTCCTTCAATGAAATTGGAATTTCCATGAAGGGAATGTCATCATAGGCTCATGAGTGCAAAACAAAACTGAAAAAATGAAATTTGACCTTAAAATGGAAATTTTCTATTTTCGGATTTTTTTTTTAAATCTGCAATAAAACAGCAACTTCGGTGAATTTTTAAAAATACTAAACAACTCCGAAAATGAAATTTCAAAGTGCGTATTGGAAGTATGATAGGTGCTCTACATAATGGTGCAATTATTTTTTTGATTTTGAAATTTTTTACTGTTTATTTTAATGCCTGAAAATAAGAAAAAAAATTCTGAAATTAAAATTTTGAAAAACAGAAAATTAAAAATTTGTATCAAAATAATCGCTGAAAATGCAGCAATGCAAAAGCTCCTTCAGTTTGATAGCACCCCATCCTGCAAAACCGAATATGTGAGAGTTTCGTACATGCAACCTAGCCTATTTGACCTGCAAAACAAACACAATCAAAGTAAACTAGGTGTTGGCTCCTAGGGTTTAAAATAATTTCCAGATTGCAGACATTCACATGAAATAACCCAAAACAATGGCATAAATTTCACATACAAATCTGAAATCTGAAAGGAGGAACATAGAACAGTTAAAATGAAGCATGCAGAAAATTTCTCATCCTTTCTTGCTAACAAGGCCTGAAATTTCTAAAGAGAAGCTTTAGCATTGAAATTATATTTCAAGTTTTACATATCAAAATCTGTCGCATTTGGCCATGCCCAAAAATTCCAGCCCCTAATTCACCTTCTCGATCCAGTATTTGAAACCCTTGAAAATATTTTCATTTTGTGCGTTTGGCTTTTCGTTTCCTCCTTTGGGTATTGTGATTTTCTTCTTCCGTTCAGTTTTGTTTGGTTTCGAATTGTTTGGCTTCCTCATGTGGTAACTGACGATTTGATTTCCTCTTTGAAACGCTTCACGATGCTTATACAATTTCCTTTTTAAATGTATATTGTGCCATGTTTTTAAACCTTCGATAATCGAACCATTTAGCTCCCATATCTTTGTTTTTAATCATCACCATCCACATATGTAACTATCAGGGATCATATAAGCCCATAACGTCAATGAATATTCTGGGGTCCCCGTCATAGCATTGAACCCCTCTTTGGAAGTCGTTGATCTACTCTCGGAGCTGCTGCCAAACTGTTATACCACACTTGCTGTAATTCGAACACTCACAGCCGAACTTCATCTCAGGTCGCCATAATCACATCTGCCTGATAAACAAGCTATCTGTCATGATATCCGAGCTGTCTTGCTACCTGGCACCGTCCGGTTGGAGTCTCTAGTTGTCTGCTTGTGTGTTCGTCTATCCCAGCTCACTGATGAATTTGATAGATTTGTAGAGAGCTACTGGCAGTTCTCCCATAACATCTATCCCACATCCACATTGACGGGTTTGTCCATTCCAACATGCGTTACGTCCTGACATCAACACCCGCATTTGCTGTCACGTAGGCCACTTCGTTCCATGCATCAGGGTGTCCGGGTATTCATCTGCATTCATAGGTCTTGGTCATATGTCCTGTGACCCTGCACTTGTATCATTGATATGCAGAAGTGTCATCCCTTCAAACATCGTAGACCCTTATCCACTATCTGAGCCGTGCTCTCAAAAACTACGTTCATCGGGCATTCGTGAGACTCTCGCTGTTCGGCCGTCCTAGTAAGAATTCCCTACTGTTCACTGCCACATCGCCGTCTTCGGTGATAAGATGCACCAAATGTCATCATCGCATGGTCTTCATTCACCTACTCGTCGCATCCTATGCCAACAACAGTGCATCGTGCAAGGGAACCATCGATTCACCGTTTAAATTCTCGGCTCCATATTAGCTCACAGTATTCGATGCATTATCCTCTAAGTGGACCTTCTAGTGGTCCACGTTATCTTCCATCATCGGTGTCTACCCATATTGGAGGTTGGTCCGGCAATCAAGCCTCAGGTCCGCCATGGCTCTTCCCGTTGGTTACATTGTAACTTTTCCCGAAACTGCTCCATGTCCACATCTTTCGCTGTCATGTTGGAGACAAAAACCCTGCACACAAAACAAATCACCTATTAAATTGGAATCAAATTTATTAGTGCACCACCAAATCCTTTACTTCATCATCGATAATAATATATATTACGTAATATATTATATATATATATTTTTATTGAGTAAATACTTCTTATACATATACATATCCGCCGTGGGGTGAACCCGGGTCACATCACCAAAAATGCAAGTGGTGCCCTTGTCGGTAGACCACAACACTATATATATATATGTGTGAGATGTATATACTTAAATTCATTTGTTATTTTCATCTTCTATTCTTTGACCCAAACAAATGAAATAAAACCTAACAACTGGACATCAAACTCTCAAATGATAACACTGACAAAACAAACTTGTCAACACACAAACTGATGATAAAAAGGAAACGTCGACGAGAAAATGACCACAAAGTCATTAACAAGAAAATGACGACAAAAGTCATCAACAAGAAAAAGTTGTCGACAATAAAATATCGTCGACAAGAAAATGACGACAATAAAATATCGTCGACAAGAAAATATTGTCAACAAGAACCGACAACAATTACAAAACCTACGACAAAACGAAGGATTAGACACTAAAAATGAAATGCAAACACCCGGATATCAAAATGAAAAGGTGGGTCCCAAATTTTGGGGTATGTTGTGGAACAGCCACAACAGGAAGCAATGGTAAAGCAATTGGCTTCCCACTTAGACCAAATAGATCCTTACCATCCCTCATACAACTATCAAGAGATGTGTAGTTAACCCTTGGTTCCCATCGTAATAGCTCAACCTTACCCTAAGCATTTCCCTATGCCAGTGTTCACTATATATAAGGGAAATGAAGATCCCATTGAGAATTTACACATTTTTAGAATAGCATGTCATGATGTCTCACATGATGATTTACTGATGCTTAAGATGTTTCCTAAAATTTTAGGAGGCAAAGCCTTGGAATGGTACTATCAAATTCCTAACAACTTCTTAAGGAATTTTGAAGAAACAGTTGAGATGTTTATACATCAATTTAGTGCCTACATAGAGAGGCATGTGACTATTAAAGATTTGTAAAATCTTAAGCAAGGTAAAGATGAAAGTTTTGAAGAATTCCTAACCAATTGGAGATAACTTTTAAGCAAGTTGTATTTTGCATTACCACAAAGAGAAATGCTAGACATATTCATAAATAATTTACAAGAACAATTGTCCTATGAATTTTCCACGACTACTATAACATCTTTTGACCAAGATATTGACATAGGGAGAAGGGTAGAGAGCACCCTTATTAGAAGAGGTCAATATAAAAAGAAATATGAAGATAAGAATTCTAAAAATCAGTTGAAGAACAAGCAAGTAGTCGGTGACGAAGTTACCGATAGTAGGAATAATCACAATATCAACCTTACTGAAGTTGTGAAGAAGTGCATACTAAAAGCTTATGATAAACCTCCAAGAGAGTTTACCAGATTAAATTAACCATTACATATGATTTTACCTCAGTTATTAGAACAAGGCTTAATTCGGTTGCCTAAAATAAGACAACCCGATACAACTATAGTGGGGTTTAGAGATGATTTACACTATAATTTTCATAGAGTTGATGGACATTCAAAAATTTTGTGTAAAAGGTTAAAGCATATGATTCAAGATATAATTGATAAAGGAGATACGGAGGTAGAGAAATTTCCTCCTAGAAATGTCCAAAATGATGCTCAAAAACAACCCCAAAAATAGAATGCAAATCAAAATCTGGATATTTTTCAACATCCTTTACCAAAACACGGTAAAGAAGCTATAAATCAAGTAGAATAGCATAATGTTCCCCATACAACTAGATATGTGGGAACTATTAGTGGTTTTATGCCTCATCAAAATTTACAAAAGCCATATGCTACTATGGCATCTCAGATGACTGTCAGACCCTTAAGAGATTGTCAAATAACAACTGTAGAGATTAATGAAGGGAATAGTGAAGGAAGTGATGATGAAAGTGAAATGGATATCACTTCAAATAATTCAAATAGTTCAAAAGATGAATCTAAAGCAATCACTCCTATTACAGATCGATGGTTCCAGAAGAACCATTTCCAAGAAGAGTGACCACTAGACCATCGTCACAACAGTGGATCTCAAATGAACAAGCACAAAATGCAAGACCTTGTAGCAATTTTGTGGGGACTATAGGAGTGGTTACAAGGCAACATGTCCAAAACCAGAATTCACAAGACCAAAGTGATAAAGCAAACCCATTTATTATAAAAACTCCTAACAAAGGAAATAATGCATTTGGTTCGCAACAAAGAACACCCTATGATATTCATGAACAATTATCTACCATTACAACGAGAATTTCTCTTCTAGAAATTTTGAGAACTTCTCCCACTCATAGAGATGAATTAATAAAAACTCTAAAAAAAATGATGGTTCCAAAAGATATTGAACCAAACGCTATAGTAAATGTTGTAACTTTAAATGAAGTAAACTTCTTAGATTTCAAAGATAAGGAAATACCTCCTCAAAGTATGTTTGGAGATAATCCTTTATATATTACAACAATAATTGAAGATGTAGGAGTTAAAAGAGTTCTAATAGACAATGGATCTTCACTGAATATATGCACTTATGATTTTTTTCAAAGATTTAGGTTTAAGAAAGAAGACATGCAAAAAACTGAGATGCTTATTAAGGCATTTAATGATGATACTCAAGAAACATGTGGAGTAATGAAAATCCCATTGCAAGTTGGTCCACAAATTTTGGATACATTTGTGTTTGGTGTACCCTAATTTGCATCGTACAACATTATTTTGGGTCGACCTTGGATCAATGCAATGAGAGCAGTTCCTTCCATATTACATCAATGTGTAAAATTTGAATTTAAAAATCAATTGGTTATCATCCATGGAGACCCTAGAACTTTTGACATGTGTGCTCTGGCAGAACCCATAGGAGTTCCATTTTGTCTAGCTATGAATTCTATCCCTCATAATCCAAATACACCCATAAAGCACTGTAAGCCTAAATCACATTCTAAATCACCATCACCTAAAGCATGTGATAAAGTCAATTTGAATATATTTCACCACTTAAGGTGGGCAAAACCTCGTCGTAAAGGCAGTGATAGCGAATATCGCAAATGAAATTGGATAAAAGATGATGAATCATTAAAAAAAAAAACAATTGTATTTATATAATCAAATGAAATATTTCATAATATAGCCGACGGCTATATTATGTTTGGTATGTAACAAGAACCATCCCCTTCTAAAGGAATATCTAATCCTTTTCCTAAACCTGTAGTGACTGAATTACCTATAGACCCTACAAAGTTTAAATTTTCAACATCTAAGGAAAATGATAAATAACATAAGCCATCTACCACATATGTAGTTTTAGATGAAGGATTAGAGGATTTATCCTCAATTTTGGCACCAATTGAAGAAGTTAATCTAGCTACGCAAGATTCTAAGATATTATCTGAGTCTTCCTCATCTTCCCACACTTTCGGAGTACCTAAGAAATGGAGCATTTGTCATATTAGGAGCTCTATATTTATATCTGCAGGATATGATTTTGGAAAGTATTCAATATTACAATTTTCAATTGATCAAAATGAATTTGCCAAATGATATTTTTTTGATAAATATGTAATACCAAAAGAAATAATATGTAATTTGGGATATAGAGGTAAAGGCTTAGGACCTTATCAAAAGGGTATAAGAGAACCTTTAGAAGTTATTGAATTGCCAGCCCGATGTGGTCTTGGACTCATCCCCATTAAAACTAAGCCATTTCCATACAAGGATGATGAAAATCTCATGACATATCAAGAATACATAGAATTAAAAGCAATTTATAGAAAGGTTCATACATGTAACATGTTAACATTAGTATATCCAGACATGATTGCTTCTATGGATGAATTTTTAGAAGGAGACATATATCATGATGTGTCTTTAGAAGAAATTTTTTAAAACTAGTATTTTTTTGATAGATCCATGCCATGCGTAGCCCATATAGAAGAATGTAATCCTCAAGAGGAATTAGCTAAATGCACTTTGGAAGAATTACAAGAAATGGGTGTATCTCCTACACCACCAAATTTTGAAAGAGACTTGAACATTGTTGTAGATAATTTTCTAAAATTTAACATTGGTACAGAAGAAAATCCTCATATGGTCAAAATTGGATCCGAATTGAGTGAAGAAAAACAAAAATTATACATAAAATTTCTCATAGAATATTCAGATCTCTTTGCATGGACATATGCAGATATGCCTGGCTTAGATCCTTCTATAGTCATGCATCATCTAGTAGTGCACCCTGATGCTAAACCAGTAAAGCAAAAATTAAGAAAGATGCATCCTAAAGTCTCACTATTAGTCAAAGGTGAATTATAAAATCTCTTAAATGTCATTTTATTACAAGCAATTGATTGTGAAAAATGGATTTCTAATGTTGTTCCAGTCACTAAGAAAGAAGCCACAAAAACTAGGGTTTGCACAGAATTTAGAGATATTAATGCAGCATGCCCTAAAGATGATTTTCCTCTCCCTAATATGGATCAAATCATAGGCATTACAGCTGGGAGTGGAATTTTATCTCTTATGGATGGTTTTTCAAGATACAACCAAATCAGAATTGCTCTTGAAGACCAAGCAAAAATAGCTTTCATCACACCTTGGGGAACTTTCTATTGGAAAGTTATGCCTTTTGGTTTAAATAATGTTGGAGCAACATATCAAAGAGCCATGATGTATATCTTTCATGATATGATGTATGATATTCTACATGATTATGTTGATGACATCATAGCTAGATCCAATGAAGAAGATGATCACATTAGAGATTTAAGGAAAGTATTTGATAGACTAAGAAAGTATCTAATACGCTTAAATCCAGATAAATGTGTATTTGGGGTGAAATATGGCAAGTTATTAGGAGTTATAATTTCTATAAGAGGTATAGAAATAGACCTTCTAAAAATTAAATCTATTCATGATATGCCATCTCCTAATAATATATCAAAATTAAGAAGTTTGCAAGGAAAATTACAAGCTATTCGCCGCTTCATAGATAAGTTGGTGGATAGGACAAAACCTTTCCTTAAATTGTTTAAGAAGAATGTATCCTTTCAGTGGGATAAAGAGTGTCAATAAGATTTTGACAACATTAAGCAATACCTTCTTAATACTCCAGTGCTTGTTCCACCTAAACTAGACCAACCTTTTATTTTGTATATTTCGGCTTCAGAACTTGCACTTGGAGCTATGCTAGCTCAAATTGATAAAGAAAGGAAAGAACAAGCAACATATTATATAAGTAGGAATTTAATAAATTGTGAGACAAGGTATACTCCATTGGAAAAATTATGTTTAGCAGTAGTATTTTCAACACAAAAATTGTGCCATTATATGTTAAGTCAAACGACATATGTCATTGCTAAATCTGATCCATTAAGATATTTAATGAGTAGATCATATCTATCAGGACGCACAGCTAAATGGGTTCTTGCTCTTAGTGAGTTTGAAATCATATTTATCGGCTAGAAATCTATAAAAGGCCAAGTTATTGCAGATCAATTAGTTGTTGCTCCTGTGGAATCTACTCAGCCTATGAGCATCAAATTTCTTGATGAATGCCTCAACTTGGAAGAGGATCACTCGAAAACTTGGACATTATTTTTTGATGGAGCTGGATGTATGAGTGGAGAAGGTGTAGGTATTATATTAAAATCTCCTCAAAAGCACCTAATCCCTTTATCCTTTAAATTACAATTTTATTGTACTAATAAAACTGTAGAATATGAAACCCTAATCCTTGGATTACGAGCTGCTTTTAGCACTAAAGGTAAAAAAATTATTAGTTTTTGGAGATTCTCAGCTCGTCATAAATAAAATTAATGAATTTTATCAAACATGAGATGAGAAAATTTGTCCTTATAAGGAATATGTGTTAAAACTTATATCATTGTTTAATAAAGTAACTTTAGAAGCTGTTCCTAGAACTAGTAACTGCGATGCCGATGCTATGGTTGCGAAAACTTCTTTGTTGCCTTTGGAGTTGGATGATGAATATGCTACTATTATCATCAAAAAAATCTAAGAACCTACTTCTACTAAGTTGTGTATGGAACCATTAGATATTTTTTTGATTAATGAAGTTACCCCAGAACCGTGGTACATAGACATTTTTAATTTCTTATAAAATGGAACCTTCCCTAAAGGATTTGATAGAAACCAACGTAGATTGTTATGCAAGTGAGTTGTTCGCTTCGTAATAATTGGTAATACCATTTATAGTAGATCCTTCGAAAGTATCTTATTAAGGTGTCTAAATTTTTAGAAGTCTAAGAAATCCCTAAGTGAAGCTCATGATGGGTCTTGTGGAGGACATTTTAGTGGAAGTGCTATTTCTAGAAAAAATCTTAGAATAGGTTATTTTTGGCCTTCTATGGAGAACGACATAATGGTTATGTGTGTCAATGTGATAAATTCCAAAGGCATTTTGACCTTGTCCATGCTCCTGCCCAAGAACTCCAAACCATAACATCCCCTTGGACCTTCTCTAAATGGGGTTTAGACATTATTGGTAAAATCAACCCTGTTTCATCTATTAGTCACAAGTTCATCATAACTGCAACTAAATATTTTACAAAGTGGGTTGAAGCTATACCTTTAGCTTCTTGCACAAGAATCCAAGTCTCAAAATTCATATTTAATCAAATCATCTATAGATTTGGAATTCCATCCAATCTTATTTATGATAATGGAACATGTTTTAAAAATAAAAATATTAAGAAATTGTGTCAAAAGTATAAAATCCAACATAGATGGTCCACTCCTTAATATCCACAAGGAAATGGCCAAGCCGAAGCATCTAACATAACATTAATCAAAATATTAAAAATAATGGTTAATAAAATAGGCCATGACTGGCACATCCAATTATATCCTACTTTGTGGGCTTATCGAACTAGCGTTCGTACTCCCACTGGTGCTACATCTTTTGTCTTGGTATATGGTGCTGAAGCTGTTTTTCCCTTTCAATTAGAAGTTCCATCCCTATCACATTTACTTCAAGATGCTGAAGTAGGAGATGAATATCATGCTAGCAGACTCGGTCAACCAGAACTTTTGGATGAAAAATGCATTCATGCTTTAGAGGACCTTCGTGCTTACCAAGACAAAATTAAAAGATCATATGCTAAAAAAGTTCATAACAAATCATTTGAAATTGGAGATTTTGTTTTAAAATAAAATCAGAGGAATACTAATTCAAGGAAAGACCTTAAAGGAAAATTCTAGCCCAACTAGCTGGGACCATTTATCATCATTGCTAAATTTGGGTCAGGTGCATATAGATTGGCTACCTTGGAAGGAAAAGATCTCAAGGAACCCATGAATATTATGCACCTCAAATGATATTATGCATAGATCCAAATCTTCATCTTTGTACATATTTGCAAATAGGTTTGTCATGCACTTTAAAAAATATTCCTCAAAATAGCCAAACTTATTATAAAATAAGAAAAATACAAAAATATTCCCAAAAGCTTTAATTAAATTTTGCTAAAATAGCAAGTAATATTTTCCTTTATCTAGGATTAAATTCAGAAGTTATCTTGAACCACGCACTTAAAAATTCATAAAATTAAATAATTTTTGATATATGTTATTTTGATTATAAATCTCTCTTATATCAAAGAACACTATTTTCACTAAATAAATTTTCTATTTATGAATGATGTTGCTACTTTTTGGAACCAAGACCCACACGTTACACATTAAAGATGATTTATTGCAATCTTCGAATAATGGTACTGCATAGTGAGTTTTAATGCTTTAAGCAAAAAATTTTCCCTATTATCCTCTCATGTGCATGATCTAGAATGAATGAGAAATTGGCAAAAGGACAAGATTCCATCCTACCCAAATAAAAATCCCTTGCTCCACATCTAAGCTGAGCAAGTATCCCAAAAGAAAAAAACAAAAAAGAAAAAAAAAGAAAAGCAATAAAATCCCCTTGTTCAAAACAAAATGAACAAAATCCCTACCCCCTGCAAGTGAAGAAAAGAAGGAATACAAAACTTGAATCCCTGGAATTTCTCATTCAATAAAAAATCATGAAGGTAAGCCCCATAACATGGATTTGTGCCCAACTTGATTGACATTGGGTAATTCCTTTTCATGTGGTGACATGTCTGTCATATTAGTGACCTTCTTTTGTATAGACCAATGTCCGCTTGTGGATTAGCTAGCTTTATGGTAATTTGACTCACATTGTAGTTCATTCCTAATGCATGCACACAATCATGGTTAAAGAACATTTCACTTGCACACACATTGGTTTCATTAAGTTTGCTTCATCATTTATCTACTTAAAATCATTAAACGAACTTTACAAAAGGCACACACATTTTCTATTTGAGATATTTTGTATCATTATGATAACATAAAAATGGAAATAAATGCACTTCACACACAAGGGTTCTAGATAAATTTGATTTTTTTTTTTGAGATAAATTAAAATATTGCATTGATATTTTATTAAATTTCTACATATTAAACTTAAAATTACAAAAATACAAAAATATATATCTTTTTCGCAATGATGGTATTATTCCTAAGCAATTAGGGATTCCTTGCCTAGCGAAAACCATCTTCATAAATTTGTCATGTTAACAAAATATTCCAAATAACTCAAAAATATTATATCTAAAGTTACATGTTCATCCTACATTGCATTTTGGTTTTACTGCAATGATGGTATTATTCCTAAGCGATTAGGAATTCCTTACCTAGCGAAAACCATCCTTCTAATTTTTCATGCCCAAAAATTCATCATAAGCATCTATAAAACCTTTTGCATATGTGATACAATGATTTACACAACATTAATTTTGCATTTTACAAAAATATTTTTTATCCTGCATTTTCATGATGACTTTTTGCAACGATAGTATTATTCCTAAGTAATTAGCGATTCCTTGCTTAGCAAAAGTCATCGTTCGACGTTTGTATGCCCAAAATTACATATTTTTGATCAAAAATCAATACATCTCATCCTATCAAAAAACATTAAGAATTTTCTTAAGCATCTAACCATTTCATTTAGCAATATCAAAATACACCTCATAACAGGATCAACTTTGTGACTTAACGAGCTTAGATCTCCACAAAAGTCACATAACAACACCACATCCTTCGAGGTTTATTTCTAAATTCACATTTCCTATTTTAAGAAACAACAAAACCATTTTACACATATTAATGCAATTTTACATCAAATCATTTTATCAAATTTAAAATACAACTCTTTAAAATCAAAATGCAAAATTAATCATCAAACACATTGACACATGAGGCAAAAGATCAAAATCTAGTCTATCCCCTTCCTAGGGGAATCTATTCTAGGCTCTTGAGGAGAGGGTATCTCCATCTCATCTCTCCCCTGGGTTCGTGGGACCCTCAATGGTCTTAGCAGAGGCTCACCATGGCCCCGCAGTCCTATAGTACGGGGATATGACATCCTCCCTCTGCCATGCAAGTGACCACCCATGGTCCTTGCACCTCTACCTCAAGCCACTAACTCTGCATTGGCCTACTCATCGGTTGCTCTGTGATGTTGAAGCACCCACTCCACGTCCCTATGCATTGGTACCCTCCATGCTATCAGTCTCAGAGGGCAGACTGAGGCATACCATGCCATGTAGTCCGCTGTAACCCCTACATCATCTCTAGTGGCTATAACAATAGGGGCATCATCTGGAGCTATATCTAGGAAGTGCCTCATGTTAGGTGCACCGCTGATAAAGGTCAAATCCTTGGTGGTCTGAGCATAGTAAAAATATCTAACAGCAAGGATCCACTGTTGTAAGCCAAAATTTTGAAGCACTCGAACCGCTCGATGGGGCTCCATCTCCCTATAATGCATCTACAACCAGATACGTAGTTTGACACGAGCCAAATCTACCCTATCCTCAACACATCTTAGGTGGCCCCTCCATGGTATCCAGGTGATGGCATCCCCCGTCAGCTCATCAAAAATCCTCCTAGCATCATCCATGCTAATCCTCTGAACTCCTCCTACCTGGACTGCCCAATAGTAAACTCAAGACCTCCCTACCTCTGCTGCTGCTATCGGTAGCCCCTCAGGCCTATGAAATATGATGTGCTCCCAAAATTAGACCTGTAAAAAATAGGTAAGCACCAGATCCACCCAATACCTATATAAAATCCTGTATAGTATCCTATACAAGTGATACAAGAAAAAAGGACCCCATGCAAATTGAATCCGATGGTCCCGCATATCGGCCACTACCCCTACAAGCAACCAAGGTAATCTACAACTACTCTGGTGGCACAAAAACAAGCCATAAAATACTCCTAATAATACTGATATCAGAGGAGAAATCCTGGGTATCTATCTCAGAGAACTACTAAAGACCCCACCTGACTCCAACCTCATCTGAGGATCCTCGAATAATATCTGAAGCACTTGAGCCTAGTGATTTGACCCTGTAACCCATTGGCCCTGAATAGGGATCCGCAAGATCCTCCAGATGTCCTCTAGGGTGGGAGCCATATCCCTAGTTGACAATTGAAAGGTGGATGAACTAGGATACCACCTCTATGCCAAAGTTGTAAGCAAAGTGAGGTCGACAAGAATTTATGGCATCTCAACCACATGATGCAGTCCCACCGCATCCAAGGTCGATTGATCACCATCAGACAGGTTTTCTAGGTCTGCTTGGAAACCATCATAATGCCACTCTCAACTCTTCAAACTACCCAACTGCACACACAAAAGTAAAAAATTTAAAGTTAATTACCAAAATTACATTAAAACCCAAAATCGCATTCAAGTTGTCAAAATCGTTTCGATTTTGATGAAATCATTCCTATTTTTGGTGAAATCACCCTCGATTCGTCAAAATCGCTTTGGAAGTCCTAAATCGCTACATTTTTCTATAGTGATTTCACAAAACCCTATACAATTTTGCGATCTCGAGGCGATTTCATCGAAATAGAGGCAATTTCACCTCGTGCCAAAAATTACGGCATACCCGAATTTAAAGTCCAAATTAAAATTCAAAGAAAATCATAAAAAGCATGAAAATTGCATTAAAAAGTTAAAAAAAAAACTTAAATTAATGCTTACCCTCTCTCCTCCATGCACTAGATCCGCTATATGTGCCAATCCTACCATCGTGCACTCAGAGATTTTTTTCTCTCTGGAAAGTGAACAGTAAAAATGAAAATGAAATTTCTTATTTTGTTTCTCTATTTAAGTCAACCTAAAAATTTCCTTTTTTTTGAATTTTCATTAATTTGTCGAATTAATGCAAAAATCGAAGGGGGCAGCATAATAAGATGTCAAAATAACAAAGTTAAAACAATGAAATAAAAAATGCATACAATTTTTTTTTTGCTACCTCAAAAAACATGCCATTTCATCTTTAACGACTTTTTCAAAAATTCGCTAAAGAGGGGGCAAAATATATCACCTTAAATTTGACGCACTTAAATTGATTAACTTAGTAAAAACATAAAAATTGATAAAAACATCAAATTTACCTAAGTCTACCCAAAAATAATTCAAAATTAGCAAAAATCCATTTGCCTCGATTTTTGTGCCCTCAAACCAATGTTGTTTTGACCGTTGGGAAAAATCGCCTAAATTTTAGCAAAATCGCTTGAGCGGCTAGCAAAATCATCAAGCGATTTTGCTCAAAAATAGAATTTTCCCAAGTTTGCAAAATGCCAAAAATCTGTTTCAAACCGCATTTCTGAGTTTGGAAAGAGGTTGTAACAACGGATTCTGGCAAGATTAGGTAGGGGGAAAACATAGGAGGGATCCCAAATCCCTCCTTGTTTTGGCCTAACCTCCTAATTTCCCAAATTTATCCTTAATCCTATTTAATCCCCCCTTTAATTATTTTTTTAAGGCTGACTCCTTGATTGCAAAGTGTGCTAAGTGATCCCCTGAGCAGATAGCAGAATTGAGAAGCCATTAGTTTAATATTTCCATCTTCAATTTGCCCATATTTTCCTAAAATCCATCATTGTCCCATTACTCTCTTTAGCAAATTTTCACTTGCAGGTTGCAGTCAAAATCACACAGCGAACAGTGAAATTGCAGAACAATCGACAGAATCGTGCTGCGAGCAGGCGGAGTAGGTGTGCAATTTCACAGAAAATAGCAGTGATCCTGCTGACTTGGCATCGATCCTACGACATGGCCATTATTTTGCTCACAAATCATCTAGGGGAAAAAACCTTTATTCTATTTGTTCTTCTTTCTCTTCCATTTTATTTAGTTATTTAATTATATTTTCATTAATTCAATAATGCATCTCGGGTATTCACCATCATGTTAATCAATTTTTAATTTAAATCTGCATTTTGCTTACATAAAATTCATGAAAATTTAGACTCTTGTACTTACATCTATTACAAAACTTTTCTATATTTCATTTAGTTGAAAATGAATGCTTAAATAGGAAACATATCAAATTTTGAATCATATTTGTTCTAGAAAACCATTTTGTGTCTTGTGTTTTGTTGCTAAAAAATTGTAGCAAAATCGCTTGCGATATCAGCAAATTGTTGAGCGATTTTTCCTGGAACAACAGTGATTCTGCCAAAATAGTAGCGATCCTACTCTGCATCAAAAAATTAGAATCTTCATCAGACATCTTGATTCAGGTATGTTTTGAATTTCTTGTAAGCATAGAATTAGCAACTGCATTTGTCATTTCTATTCCTGTCTGTTGTTTTCATCAAAAAAGTAAAAAAATTGCATCATATATAGGTTAGTTGCATTTCAAAGGCCAACCTTAGGTGTTTGTTTGAATGATCTGAAAATAAACATGTTAAACCTCATTTTGAACCTAGGTGTGGAAACTACCATCAAAATTTTCCTAGTGAACCCACAATTCATCGAAAAATCACCACAAGAAGGCATGATCAAGTGACTCTCTTTCAAGGTGTAGCTTTATCATTTTCCATTCCCCTCTGAGGTGTGGATCCATCAGCCTAGAGGAAAGGAGTGCAAAATTTTTAGGCCTACATTCTTTGGTGAACTTGACGTGAATCAAACTTAACAACTTTTTCAAAAAGTCGCTAAAGAGGGGGCAAAATGTAGCACCTTAAATTTGACGCACTTAAATTGATTAACTTAGTAAAAACATTAAAATTGATAAAAACATCAAATTTACCTAAGTATACCCGAAAATCATTCAAAATTAGCAAAAATCCATTAGCCTCAATTTTTGTGCCCTCAAACAAATGTTGTTTTGACCGTTGGGAAAAATCGCCTGACTTTCAAAAAAATCACTTGAGCGGCTAGCAAGATCGTCAAGCAATTTTGCTCAAAAATAGAATTTTCCCAAGTTTGCAAAATGCTAGAAATTCATTTCAAACCGCATTTCTAAGTTTGAAAAGAGGTTGTAATGACGGATTTTGGCGATATTAGGTAGGGGGTAAACATAGGAGGGATCCCAACTCCCTCCCTATTTTGTCCTAACCTCCTGATTTCCTAGATTTACCCTTAATCCTATTGAATCCCCCCTCTAATTCATTTTTTGAGGGCTGACTCCCTGATTGCAAAGTGTGCTAAGTGATCCCCTGAGAAAATAGCAGAATTGAGAAGCCATTAGTATAATCTTACCGTATTCAATTTTCTCGTATTTTTCTAAAATACATCATTGTCCCATTAGCCTCTTTAGCAAATTGTCACTTGCAGGTTGCAGTCAAAATCGCACAACGAATGACAAAATCATAAAACAATCGACAGAATCATGCTGCGAGCAGGTGGAGTAGGTGTGTGATTTTGCTAAAATAGCAGCGATCCTACTGACTTGGTAGTGATCCTGCTCACAGATCATCTGGGGGAAAAAACCTTTATTCTGTTTGTTCTTCTTCCTTCTCTTCCATTTTATTTAGTTATTTAATTATATTTTCATTAATTCAGCAATGCATCTCGGGTATTCACCATCATGTTAATCAATTTTTAATTTAAATCTGCATTTTGCTTACATAAAATTCATAAATATTTAGACTCTTGTACTTATATCTATTACAAACCTTTTCTATCTTTCATTTAGTTGAAAAGGAATGCTTAAATAGGAAACATATCAAAGTTTGAATCATATTTGTGCTAGAAAACCATTTTGTGTCTTGTGTTTTGTTGCTATAAAATTGCAATGAAATAGTTTGTGATTTCAACAAATTGTTGAGCTATTTTGCCTGGAACAATAGTGATTCTACAAAAATAGCAGTAATCCTACTCTACATAAAAAAATTAGAATCTTCATCAGACATCTCGATTCAGGTATGTTTTGAATTTCTTGTAAGCATAGAATTAACAATTGCATTTGTCATTTCTATTCCTGTCTGTTGTTTTCATCAAAAAAGTAAAAAACAAATCGCATCATAGATAGGTTTGTTGCATTTCAAAGGCCAAAATTAGGTGTTTGTATGAGTGATCCAAAAACGAACATGTTAAACCTCATTCTCAACCTAGGTGCGAAAACTGCCATCAAAAGTTTCCTGGTGAACCCATAATTCATCGAAAAATCACCACAAGAAGGCATGATCAAGTGCCTCTCTTTCGAGGTGTAGCTCTATCATTTTCCATTCCCATTTGAGGCACGGATCCATCAGCCTAGAGGAAAGGAGTGCAAAAATTTTAGGCCTACCTTCTTTGGTGAACCTGACGTGAATCAAACTTAACAAATTTTTCAAAAAGTTGCTAAAGAGGGGGTGAAATGTAGCACCTTAAATTTGACGCACCTAAATTGATTAACTCAGTAAAAAAATTAAAATTGATAAAAACATCAAATTTACATAAGTCTACCCAAAAATCATTCAAAATTAGTAAAAATCCATTTGCCTCGATTTTTGCACCCTCAAACCAATGTTGTTTTGACCGTTGGGCAAAATCGCCTGACTTTCAGTAAAATCACTTGAGCGACTAGCAAAATTGTCAAGCGATTTTGCTCAAAAATAGAATTTTCCCAAGTTTGCAAAATATCAAAAATTTGTTTCAAACCGCATTTCTGAGTTTGAAAATAGGTTGTAACGATGGATTCTGGTGAGATTAGGCAAGGGGCAAACATATGAGGGATCCCAAATCCCTCCCTATTTTGGCCTAACCTCATGATTTCCCAGATTTTCCCCTAATCCTATTTAATCCTCCCTCTAATTCATTTTTTGAGGGCTGACTCCCTAATTGCAAAGCATGCTAAGTGATCCCCTAAGAAAATGCCCGTATTTGCCTAAAATCCATCATTGTCCCATTATCCTCTTTAGCAAATTTTCACTTATAGGTTGCAGTCAAAATCACACAGCGAATGGCAAAATCGTAGAACAATCGATAGAATCGTGCTACAAGCAGGCAGAGTAGGTGTGCGATTTCACAGAAAATAGTAGCAATCCTACTGACATGGCAGTGATTTTACTCACAGATAATTTGGGGGAAAAAACCTGTATTCTATTTGTTCTTCTTCTTTCTCTTCCATTTTATTAAGTTATTTAATTATATTTTCATTAATTCAGTAATGCATCTCGGGTATTCACCATCATGTTAATCAATTTTTAATTTAAATCTGCATTTTTCTTACATAAAATTCATGAACATTTAGACTCTTGTACTTACATCTATTACAAACCTTTTCTATCTTTAATTTAGTTGAAAAGGAATGCATAAATAGGAAACATATCAAAGTTTGAATCATATTTGTGCCAAAAAACCATTTTGTGTCTTGTGTTTTGTTGCTACAAAATTGCAGCGAAATCGCTTGTGATTTCAACAAATTGTTGAGTGAGTTTGCCTACAACAACATCGATTCTACCAAAATAACAATGATCCTACTCTACATCAAAAAATTAGAATCTTCATCAGACATCTTGATTCAGGTTTGTTTTGAATTTCTTGTAAGCATAGAATTAGCAACTGCATTTGTCATTTCTATTCCTGTCTGTTGTTTTCATCAAAAAAGTAAAAAAAAATTACATCATAGATAGGTTAGTTGCATTTCAAAGGCCAAACTTAGGTGTTTGTATGAGTGATCCAAAAATGAACATATTAAACCTCATTCTCAACCTAGGCGCAAAAACTGCCATCAAAATTTTCTTGGTGAACCCACAATTCATCAAAAAATCACACGATCAAGTGCCTCTCTTTCAAAGTGTAGCTCTATCATTTTCCATTCCCATTTGAGGTATGGATCCATCAGCCTAGAGGAAAGGAGTGCAAAAATTTTAGGCCTACATCCAGGAAGGAGAATTGCATAGTTGGTGGGTAAGGCTACCATATATTGTGATGATATTTTGTGGTGGAGGAGGTGTGGTGTTAGAAGTTGTAGGAGAGTATGGAGATGTAAATGATACCAGTGGGGAAACAATATGTGTGGTTTGGCATGAAGGGTATCATTGATTTTGAGTGGTAAGATTAATCATGCCCACTACACCACAAGAAGAGGGGTCTCATTGGACACTATTAACCTATCTAGGTGGCATTAGGGTATTTGATGGAGTTCTTTGGGGATTAGTTCCCCTATGATCAGGTAAAGGGTTTTGGAAGATCCCTAAGTTTTTATTTTGTGAAGTGAGGGGGTTTGAGACCTTGATGGTGCCCCTATCAATGAGGTCTTGAATATAATCATGGAAATAGTGACAAGAATTGATATCATGGCCATGCTATCAGTGATATTGGTAGAAGGCTTTCTCGATTTATCCTCAAGGCTTAGGTTGATTCAAATATAGTCATTGGATTTTGGGTAGGATGATGTGGCTTGCCTCATATAATATCTAAAAGAGGGTTGGTGAAGGTTCAGAGAGTGGTTTCAGGTTGCACTATGGATCCTGTGGTCATAGGCCATAAGGCTATTGAGGCCTAGGAGGGAGAGGTGCATTGGTTTGAAATATTTATTATGGTGGAGGAGGGGGTCATGGGACCAATGAGGGTGCTAAGGTAGCAACTATCACTTGGTTAGGTTGTGGTAGTCTAGAAAAAGGTTGATTAGGTGTATTTCTATTGAAATAGAAATTGGATTTGTAGGATGGTTTCTATCTCAACTTGATCTTACCCAATTTGACCTGTATGTCCTCAATGACTTTAGCTTGGGCAATGGATTCTTTGAAGGTACGATATTGATGAATCTATAAGGATATGGAGATGTGTTTATGATAACTCTTGGAAAATAGTATCACTAGATCAATAGTGGGAAGGCTATGGGTGAGGTCATGTATGATAGATCTCCACCATGAAATAAACTTGGTAACAGGTTTATCATCAGTTTGTCGTAGGGTGTAGACGTCTAAAAATTTAGTTTTATTTTTGATGTTTATATAAAAGTGATCTAGGAAGGAGTTGGTCAACTGTTCAAAGGTATATAGGATATGGTGTGGGAGCATGTTTTAATAGTCAAGGGCTTGTCCCCCAAGTGAAATGGAGAAGGTATGTAAATCATTATAATGATATGAAAATACATAAATTTATCATAGGAATGAAGCCTTGGATCAGAGATAGTTTACCCGTAGTCTATGATATACCTCTCCAAATAGAGATACATGCTATAACACATAGACTATGATAGATCTTAGAACCAGCCTTGGAAAAGAACAAGGTTTTGTGGGATTTGAGACAATGGGTGGATATGAAAACCACCTCATTGAACTCTACTAGTGGATGGTGATGAAATCCACCTCACTAGAATTTAAGTGAAGCATGGTGTGTGTGGTTCATTTTAAGCCAAAAGAAAATAAACAATGAAGCATTCGATGATAATTCACTAAAGTGCATTTTAATTTCCATAAAGCTATCTAAAAAGAGACCTACAAGATGTAAACCCTAAGTGATGGCCTACCTATTAGGTAGCCTAAATATAAACAAATAATACAAGGGCATCATGACTTAACCTAATTTTGTTTTTTCTTCTTTTTCTTTGCTATTTTGTATTTATAATAAAATGAAACTATATTTCTACCTTTCTATCAAACAAAGCATGCAAGAAAAATCAAACTTCAATAATTTCTAACTATGTAACAAAAAACCAGAAGTTTAGGAATCTACCTTATCACGTGGAGAATCTGCTGTTTTTGGCATATGAGTAGAAAAAGGCTCTATTTTGTGGCTGTTCTAGGGTGGGACAACCTCCAGTTTGATGCCCATCCTAGGGTGGGATGGTCATGTGGCCATTATAGGGTGAACCAAGGAGCAATTCGGGGGTTGTTTCAGACTAGAATGGCCAGTACTTGCAATAGAAAATAAGCAAAATATGAAGTCAAACCTTCATAAAATCAATAGGGAAAGGGTCCCACCATGATTTCAACTAAAGTAGGAGAAAAATAGTGCACCTAAGAGTGTTAGAAAATATGCATCTATCACTAGTGTGTTATGAGCATCAAAATGGAAGCATGCAAGTAAAAGTGGAGAAGACACCAAATTACAAGAAATGAGATAAAAGGAAGTTTCTTTCTATTAATTTGATGGTTCAAGACCATGGTTACATAGATGTCCCATTGAGGGCTCAATATTGTGATACAATTATTTACAAAATTATGTGTTCCCAAGGATCAAGTCCTTTCAACGAAGCTCATGTGCACTTCCAATGGCCTACAATACCGCTGCTTTATTCCTTGATTTTATGCTCCTTCCTTGCATGTTGTAAGACCTAAATATACACACAAGGAAATAAAAATCATTAAATAGCAAGTATGTATGGTAAAATATGCAATCACCAAATGCACTAAAATACTAGAAAACATGAATATGCAATATGCCTATCAACATCAACTCCAAATGACTTGAAATTGCATGTGTATGTAAAATAGATGGTTTTGGGAAGATATCACTGAAAAAAAACCTAAAATTGCATCCGATGGCATGGTGTAATCATAGTAGTATTAAGATTAAAGCATAAAATATGAGCAATAAAATATGGAAATAAAACATAGAAGAAAATAATGCAATACACAATAGACACATATTTACATGGTTCATCCAATGTGGGCTACATCCATAAAGAAAAGAACTAGGTCTTATATTCCATCTATAAAACCCATCTATACATAGATGCATACCAAAAATTACAATCAACCACAATACAACATCATCCTCTTATAAAAGTGCATTACAATTTTAGGGTAAAAACTCACCTAAAATATACCATTCGATCTATGACCTAATATCAAACGGTCCAAATTTACATAGAGGAAAAACATATAATTTTTACTTTGGAGGTGCCAACCCCCTAGACCCCCCTAGTGGACAAAATTAGGGGGAGTTAATACCCCCCTACACCACCCCTCTTTTGTGTAGTGTGTCCAAGTGCAGTTGAAACAAAAGCCTCCAAATTAATCATGCTCCACAAGCAACAAGTAGACCTACGAAGCCAAAAAAACCCAAAGCAAGTAATTTCTACCCCTAAACATATCCAAAATGCATGAAACTTGGAAAGAATGCATAAAATGAGATTTAAAGACAACCAATGTGGTCATATTTACAAAATCAAGCACAGATCCCTATGCATGATCCGATGTGCTCTGTAGACTTGTATAAGACCCTACAAAATAATAAAAATGCAATATCTCACTCAATATAGCTCCAAAATGCATGAAATTTGGATAACATGCTCATATACTAATATAAAATCTAACTAAAAAATAATAAAAGAGAAATCATGCACATATTAGCTGCCATCCTGGGGTGGAGACGGTTAGGATTGTCATAGAATGGGGACCATACTGGGGTGGGATGACCACTAATTTTACCTTTATTTTATCACAAATTCCTCTATGAATTGGTTAGGAACCTCCTAAGCAGTGTTGTCATAAAAATTGGTGGTGAAATTCACTCAATTGGTTCATTTTTGGAATCATATTGCGCCTCTTAGATCACTCGCAAACCTCCTTTGCTAGGTAGAGATTTTGAGGGAAAAAGGCACAAAATAGTGAGGGGAAATCTTGGCAGCACTTTGTTGCTATGTCTCAAAATTCCTCTCTCTCTTGTGTGGAAAACAAATCCAATTTATATGCAAAGGAGACCTTTGGTCAAGAATGCATGTGAGGGGATGCAGGACAAGATGTGCCATTTGGCCAATAGGGTGGCATGCATTGGAGGGGGAAAATAATCTCCCTATTTGGCCTCTTACATGTAGCTTGTCATAAAGATGCTACATCCTCTAACTTGCATGGTTGAATAGGTAGAGAAAATGGTAATTTTTGAGTGTAATTTATCTAGATTTGACTTTTTGGGAGTCAAACCTTATGGCTGTCCCACCCTAGAATGGCCAGTTTTTGGCCATCCTAGGGTGGGATGGCCATAAATTATGAGAATACCAGGGTGGGAAAATCATGCCTATATGGCCCAAAATCTTCCAAAAGTGGGATAAAACCTTCCAAGAGTGGTTAGAACCACTATTAAACCTTTGAGGGTTGCCCAAGGGTTGTCTTTGTCACTTAATCAAATTGACCATATTTTAGTGTCTACACCACCATTGCATCAAGAGTCCACATTCACACACCTGTAGAAATTGGGACAAGTCTTTACAAATCCACTCTTTGAGTTGACTGTTACAGCTCTAGATGGCCAACCATCATATTCTAACCAACCACCCCTCACATTGTCTCAGTAAACCATCACTTGCACTAATCCCTTGTATGAAGCAACAACTTAGGTTGCTTCATAGATCCCTACATCCATTTCATCTACTACCCCTATAGGTTCCATGCATCATACCATCCCAAATTCTATAGAAATACCTTTTTCTACCTACCCTCCACTCACATCCACTACCATAGTTATCACACAACCAACTAAGCCTACCACTTCCTATGTAGTTGTGCCCACATCAAATGCAATTTCTATACAACATGCGTTCTTGCAACTACAAAAAATAATTTTGAATAATGCTAATCATAGCGTTAACCCTGACCCTAATCAGCATTTACAAAGGATTGAGCATAACCTACCACCTACCTCTCACCAAACCCTTACCTTTATCCAAGATCCATATTGGGTACTACGTCCCCCATACACTACCATAACAACTAATACACCACATCACATGTATGCTAACTTGGCAGGTCAGCATACTACCATCCCCCCATCACCTCATCCATATAAGAACTTTCATCAGCTATCATATCATCACAAATTTCAGCCCAACATCCCCCATCATCTGCATTCCATATAAAATCCACCCCATTACCATAAAAATTAGGTAAACTAGGGTTTTAACCCTATGGATGATCCTAAGTACCAGTTCCTATAGAGTTATATTGATAGTCTTGCCATGCAAACCCTAGGTTTGCAATATCAAAAGCCAACATTAAGGTAGCTACTCAATCACCCAATCCATGCTTTGGTGTCTGTGCCACCCTATCCAATAGATTTCTAGATGCCAAAGCTTGATTTTAAATGGTAAGAGAACCCTAAGAGCATGTAAAAAGGTTTGTAAATACATGCTTTAGGATTAGTAGCAATGACGCACTTATGCTACACACATTTCCTCAGATAATTGGGGGAGAAGCCCAATATTGGTACAACCACTTATCGCATTAGAGTGTTTTCACTTTTGAGTAGCTTGTTGACCAATTCTTGGAGTGATTTGCCCTTAATATCCAAAATAATATCACATTGCTCGATTTGATCTATCTAAAGCAATATGATGTTAATCAACCCATGATTTTGGCAACCATTGGAGGTAGTTATGATTAAGTTACCATTCTTCCTTCCCATGTTAAAAATAACATGAATGTTCATGAAGAGTTGTACCAAGCCCATCTCTTTGTTACTAATGTTACAATAGTATAGAACATTCGATGAGGCACTCACCCAAGCTGAAGTGATAGAAGAGATAAAAATCCAAGAGTGAAAGATAAATCCTAAGAAAAAGGAGTGACAAAACAAGAATCAAAAGGATAATAACCACGACCAGTCTAAGGCTACTTAGGTTAACCAAATAGTCTTGGGCCAACCATAGTCAAATCAACAAGCCCATGTATAGATCATGTAGTGATTATATATTTTAAGTTTTAGATGTGAATCCCTAAACTATTTGTGTGTTTTCAGATGTGTTGTTTGTAAAGGATGATCTTGTGTCACATTTTTGAGATCTTGTTGAATGATAATATTATGTTTAATTGGATTTAACCTATATGCTCATAACTTGATAATTGGTAATGAAATTCATGATCATGTAATCCAACCTATAATGTGTGGTGATGAATTCCACACATGGTCAGGGAGAATATGTCCTACCAGTTCCTCATCTAGTTCACCTACAATCTATGATATACCTATCCAAAGAGAGATGAGTGCTATAATTCATAGGCTATGATAGATCTTGGAACCAGCCTTGGAAAAGAACAAGGTTTTATGGGATTTGAGACAATGGGTGGAGATGAAATCCACCTCATTGAACTCTACTAGTGGATGGTGATGAAATCCACCTCACTAGAATTTAAGTGAAGTAGGGTGTGTGTGGTTCTTTTTACACCAAAATAAAGTAAACAATTAAGAATTCAATGATCATTCACTAAATGCATGCAAAAGTACATTTTACTTTCAAAAATCTAGCTAAAAAGAGACCTACAAGATGCAAACCCTAAATGATGGCCTACCCATTAGGTATCCTACATGCAAGAAAACCATACAAGGGCATCATGAATTAACCTAATTTTTTTTTCTTCTTTTTATTTGCTATTTTGTATTTATAATAAAAGAAAACTATCTTTATACCTTTCTATCAAACAAAGCATGTGACAAAAATCAAACTTCAACAATTTCTAACTATGTAATAGAAAACTAAAAGTTTAGGCACCTACCTTATCACCTAGGAAACCTGCTATTTTTGGCATCTAAGTAGAAAAGGATCTATTTTGTGGCTATTGTGGGGTGGGATAGTTGCTAGGTTGATGGCCATACCAGGGTGGGACGATTTTTTGGCCATCCCAAGGTGAGCCAAGGAGCAGTTCAGGGGTCATTTTAGGCCAGAATGGCCAGTACTTGCAACAAAAAACAAGCAAAATCCAAAGTCAAACCTTCAAAAAATCAATAGAGCTGTCCCATAATGATCAAAAATAAATTAGGAGAAAAATAGTGCATCTAAGAGTGTTAAACAATATGCATTTATCACTAGTGTGTTATGAGCATCAAAATGGAAGCATGCAAGTAAAAGTGGAAAAGACACAAAATTGCAAGAAATGAGATAAAAGGAAGTTTCTTTCTATTAATTTGATGGTTCAAGATCATGGTTACATAGATGTCCCCTTGAGGGCTCAATATTGTGATACAATTATTTACAAAATGATGGGTTCCCAAGGATCAAGTCCTTTCAACAAAGCTCGTGTGTACTTCCAATGTCTTTCGTCATACCCACAATCAAAGTGGGTGGGCCTACAATGCCGTTGCTTTATTCCTTGATCTAATGCTCCTTCCTTGCATGTTGTAAGACCTACACCTAAACATAAGGAAATAAAAATCATTAAATAGCATGTATGGTAAAAATATGCAATCCCACAGGCACTAAAATACTAGAAAATATGAATATGCAAGATGCCTATCGAAATCAACTCCAAATGGCATGAAATTACAAATGTATGTAAAATATATGGTTTTGGGAAGATATCACTAAAAAAAAAACCAAAATTGCATCCTATGGCATGGCATAATCACAACAGTGTTAGGATTAAAGCATAAAATATGAGCAATAAATATGGAAATAAAACATAGAAGAAAATAATGTAACACACAATAGCCACATATTTATGTGGTTCACCCAATGTGGGATACATCCACGTAGAAAATAACTAGGTCTTATATTCCATCTAGAAAACCCCTTTGTACATAGATGTGCATTGAACATTATAATTGACCACCATACAACATCCTCTTATAAAAGTGCATTACAATTTTAAGGAAAAACTCGCCTAAAATATACCATCCAATCTATGACCTAATATAAAATGGTCTAGATTTACATAGAGGAAAAAGCATCTATTTTTTTCTTTGGGGGTGCCACCCCCTCTAGACCCCCCTGGTGGACACAATTAGGGGGACTAATGCCCCTCCTACACCCCCCTCTTTCACGTAGTGGGTCCAAGTGCAATTGAAACAAAAGCCTCCAAAGCAAGCAACAAGTAGACCTATGAATCCTACAAAACCTAAAGCAAGAAATTTCAACCCCTAAACATATCCAAAATGCATGAAACCTGGGAAAAATACATAAAATGACATTTAAAGACAACCCATGTTGTCAGATTTATAAAATCAAGCAGAAATCTATATGCATGATCTTATGGGCTTTGTATACCTACATAAGACCCTACATAACAATAAAAATGTGATATCTCACTCAATATAGCTTCAAAATGCATGAAATTTGTGTTGGACTCTAAAGCATACTTTAGAGTATCTTCCCTAAAGTATATAGGTTCTAAATATTTAAAATTCATTTAAATATAGTTACACAAACTTTACTATTTGAGAGGAAATAAGTTTTATTGTGAGAGCATATTTTCTCATTTTGGTATCAGAGCAGGTTTTATTAGATGGATCAAAACCTGTGGAGAGTGGTGTGAAGAGATCTGAAGCACACACTTTGTTAGAGAAACTCAAGTGGCCATCACTCAGCAGAGTTGCAAGAAAGAGCTCGAGTAAATCATTAATATCTCACACATCCTAAAGTATTTCATTATAAAATTTTGAGGGTTATATAATTGTATCAAGAGGATTTAGTAAAAATTTTAGGTGATTTGGAGCTAATTTGGTGATTTTATTAGCATTTTGAGTTTTTCAATAAAATGATTGTATAAGGTGGAATACAAGGTATTTGCTTCTCAAATTTTGGGAGAAATATTATTTAGATAAAATTATTATTTGATTTTTTTTTTAATCATTTGGATCTGTATTGATTGATTGATGTGAATATTGATTTTCCTTCAAAAATCCTAGATCCAAAATTGTGATAAAAAGGGAAAAGTAAATGATCAAATATTTTTCACCTTTGCGAATTTTCTTCTAAAAGTTGGAGGGTTTTCATATTATTGTCTTAGGAATACAGAGTTTAATTTTTAGAAATTTTGGAGCTGTATGGATTGATTTATGTTAAAAACATTGAGGTTATCTCAAAAACACTCTAAGATCTAGAAAGGGAAAAAGTAAATTGATCACATATTTCTCATTTGTGTGAATTTGCTTCTAAAATTTAGTGGATTTTTAGATACATATATCAGAAGTCTATAGGAAAAATTTTAGTTTGTTTCAATCAGTATTGGCCTATTTATGATAAATTTGGTGCTTGAGACTTTGGTAAATAAAAAGAAGCATGTATTTTTGCAATTAGAGGTTAATTATGAGAATTTGACTTAATGTATTTTTGCAATTATGATGTTAATTATGAGAATTAGAGGTTGAGTCAATTGAGTAAAATAAGATCTACTGTTCTTTATTGTAAAAAAATTTATATTAGAAGCTATATAAATTATTACAATTTTTTTTTTATTAGAATCAATGAAAATGTGCTCATTAATTTGGAAAACATGCTCATATACTAATCTAGAATTTAACTAAAAAATAATAGAAGAGAAATCATGCATAGATTAGCTGCCATCCTCGAGTGGAATGGTTAGGACTATCATAGAATGGGGACCATAATGGGGTGGGATGACCATAAATTTTACCTTTATTTTATCACCAATTCCTCTATGAATTGGTTAGGGACCTCCTAAGCAGTGTTGTAATCAAATTTGGTGGTGAAATTTACTCAATTGGTTCATTTTTGGAACTAGATTGTGCCTCCTAGATCACTCGCAAACCTCCTTCGCTAGGTAGAGATTCTGAGGGAAAAAGGCACAAAATGGTGAGGGGAAATCTTGGTAGCACTTCATTGCTATGTCTCAAAACTCCTCTCTCTCTTTTGTGGAAAATAAATCCACTTTATAGCCAAAGGAGGCCTTTGGACAAGAAGGCATGCAAGGGCATGCAAGGAAAGACATGTCATTTGGCCAATAGGATGGCATGCATTTGAGGGGAAGATAATCTCCCTATTTGGCCTCTTACATGTAGCTTTTCATAAATATGCTACATCCTCTAACTTGCTTGGTTGAATAGGTAGAGAAAATGGTAATTTATAGGTGTCATTTATCTAGATTTGACTTTTTGGGAGTGAAACCTTGTGGCTATCCCACCCTAGGATGACCAGTTTGTGGTCATACCAAGGTGGGATTGCCATAAACTATGATCATCCTAGGGTGGGACGGTCATGCCTATATGGCCCGAAAGCTTCCAAAAATGGGGTAGAGTCTTCCAAGAGTGGTTAGGACCACCAGTAAACCTTTGAGGGTTACCCAAGGGGGCTATATGGTGTCAATTAAACCTTGTATTGGTTGCTTAATTAGATTGACCAAATTTTAGTGTCTACACCACCCTTGCATCAAGAGTCCACATTCACACACCCACAACAATTGAGACAAGTCTTTACAAATCCACTCTTTGAGTTGACTGTTACAGCCCTAGATGGGCAACCATCATCTTCTAACCAACCACCCCTCACATTACCTTAGCAAACCATCACTTGCACTAATCCCCTATATGAAGCAACAAATCAGGTTGCTTCAAAGATCTCTACATCCATTTTATGTACTCACCTCATAGGTTCTATGCATCATACCATCCCACATTCGGTAGAAATACCTTCTGCTACCTACCCTCCACTCACATCCACTACCATGGTTGTCACACAACCAACTAATCCTACCACTTCCTATGTAGTGCCCACATCAACTGCAATTGCTATGCAACATGATTTCTTTTAGCTACAATAGATAATTTTGGATAATGCTAATTATAGCGTTAACCCTAATCCTAATAAGTATTTATAGAGGATTGAGCATAACCTAACACCTACCTCTCACCAAACTCATACCTTTATTCAAGATCCATATTGGGTACTACATCCCCCATCCACTACCATAGCAACCAATACACCACATCACATGTATGCTAACTTGTTGGGTCAACATAATACCACCCCCCCATCACCTCATCCATATTAGAACTTTCATCAGCTATCATATCATCACACATTTCAGCCCAATATTCCCCATCATCTACATTCCATATAAAATCCACCCCATTACCACCAACAGTAGGTAAACTAGGGTTTTAACCCTATGGATGATCCTAAGTACTAGTTCCTATAGATTCATATTGATAGTCTTGCCACAAAAACCCCAGGTTTATAATATCAAAAGCCAACATTGAGGTAGTTACTCAATCACCCAATCCATGCTTTGGTGCCTGCACTACCATATCCATTATATTTCTAGATGTCAAATCTTAAGTTTAATGGGGAAGAGAAACCCAAGAGCATGTAACAAGGTTTGTAAATGTGTGCTTTGATATTAGTAGCAATGATGCACTCATGCTACACATATTTCCTTAGATAGTTGGGGGAGAAGCCCAATATTGGTACAATCACTTACCACATTAGAATGTTTTTACTTTTGAGCATCTTGCAAATAAATTCTTGGAGTGATTCACCCTAAATATCCAAAAGTAGACCAAATTGAATGACCTGATCTATCTAAAGCAATATTATGATGAATCAACCCATGATTTTGGCAACCGTTTGAGGGTAGTTATGATTAAGTTGCCATTCTTCCTTCCTATGTTAAAAATAACATGAATGTTCATGAAGAGTTGTACAAAGCCCATATCTTTATTAGTATAGTTACAATAGTATAGAATATTTTATGAGGCACTCGCCCAAGTAAAAGTGATAGAAGAGATAAAAATCCAAGAGGAAAAGATAAATTCTAAGAAAAAGGAGTGGCAAAATAGGAATCAAAATGGGAATAACCACGACTAGTCCAAGGCTGCTCAGGTTAACCAGATAGTCTTGGATCAACCATAGTCAAATCAACAAGCCCACGTAAAGATACAACAACCCCAACAACAACAACAACAACAACTAAAACAATCAAATTATCAAGCGGTTCCACCCCCACAGTAGGTGCAAAATAAAATGCAACCTATAAAGAGGCAACAATGTCACTTTAGGCCTAGGTGCAACTACACACCATTACAAGAGCCCTATTCATTTGTGTTTCAAAATTTTTATGTGACACAACTCTTTACATTGCAAAAGATTAAATCCAAATATCCTAGCAAGCCAAAGACAAAATGCTACATAGAGCACCTATTTTGCATCTATCATAGGCAAAGAGGACATGTCATCAAAGCTTATAATGGGTTTAAGGATATTGTGCAAGACTTATTGGAAGCGTAAAATATCAAAGTCGATAATCCACTAGCCCAATACAATAAAAACCTTGGTATATATCAGTCATATTTACCCCACCATGAGGTAAATCAACAAGTGATGGGATCATCAACTTCTATATTTCCTCTCAACCAAGTCAATTACATGTCTCAACTACCCCAAGGTTTTGTAGGGGCTATTAGTGTGGTCACCCATGGGTAGAGACAAGAAAATCGTACAACACAAGCTTTGATGACACAACCAAGAGTCCCCATACAACTAGGGCCATCATTTCCACATCTACCATTTCATAATCCAAGCAACCCATCTCATCCCATTGTCACCCTAGGCAGTTGGTTGACCCAAATTTGAAAATGACATTGATAAAACTATGAATTATGAGCTAATACAAAAATAACCCCCACATAGAGAAGCATTGATAGAAATCCTAAAATCCATCCAAGTACAATAATAATATCCCAATGCTTTCAAATCATTTATGGGGAGTGTACAAAAGTGCATGGAGCTCTCGATAGCATTTTATGATTTCAAGGAGAAGAAAGTTTCATCAGATTTATCGGATCCTCCATTCCACATAGTAGATCATATTGATAGGAATTCATTCAAGAGAGTCCTCATTGACATAGGCTCCTCCATAAATCTCATTACTACACCCACCATAAAACATCTCAACATACCATCATCACACATCACCACATCCACCTTCACCCTAAAATAATTTAATGATACCTTATGCTCAACTATGGGAAACATTGTTATTCCCATCACCATGGAGGTAAAAACTATACATGTCATCTTATGCATATTGGAGGGGGTAATGCAGTACAACATACTTCTTGTATGCCCTTGGATTAGGGAAATGAAGTGTGTGCCTTCAACATTGCATCAGTGCCTAAAGTATGTACATGAGGGCAAAGTACATTGCATCCAAGTAGACACAAAGTATTTTAAGTACAACAACTTGATCTCAAATCCTTATGAGCCACTGATTCCATCAATCCACCTATCCATCCAACCACTCATAATTCAAACCACTCCCATTAATGACATCTCATCCAAAGCCCCATACTAGAGGAGTTACAAATAGTTGACCCTGCTTTTGCATCTAAAATCATCAACTCTAGTCAACCCTCAACCACCACATTCAATTTCTCCATCATACCTAAATCATCAACTCCACTTGCCACACCCTTCAATTTACAAACACCATTCACATTCACAACACAACCCACTCCATCAACTAACAAACCCATCCAATCTCATACATCTAAAACTGCACAACCCATAGTCTCAAATATAGGGTCACGTATCCAAGAGGATCCATCATCTTCACCTAAGCCACAAGACACCCCAAAAGCACCCTCTTCATCCAATGAGCCATCATCATCCTAAAATTATTGAGTTATAGTATATCTCGCTAATCCAAGCATTGGCAAGTACATCATTGAGAGTGTCACAATCACACCATCTATTGAGTCAGTTAGAGACTATGGTCATCCATGTGACCCACATTTAGCCATAGGTGAAGTGTACCAAATGGGTTACCAAGCAAATATTATTAATTTCATATATGGAAGAGTGGATTCTTAATCTAATCCACCTTCTCCTAATGAGGAACCCTTGCAATAATTTAATGGAAATCTAGATTATCTATCCAACCTAGATTTCCATTTGTGATATTTTGTAGGATCAACTAGCAAGGATATGGACTTGGATGATATGAGCAGGGTCCATGATACATTGTTGAGCCTGAGTACAAAGAATAATATGATCTCTCTGGTCTAGGGTATAGACCTTCCACCAAAGACTCTTCCTTCAATCAAACCTTCCAATGAATCACTATTGAATATGAAGAAGAGGAAGACGAGAGTGAAAAATGTGATGATTCTAATGATGCTAATGATGATTACCTGGATCGTGACTTTACTCCTTATTTACATGAGGCATTTTTGGAGATTGTATTACATACATTCATGATTGATCATATACTATATGATTATATATTTGATGAGGATTTCAAATATTACATCTCCGATGAAGACTTTGAGGAACTCTAACATATGGAAGCAAATATAGACCATATAATTCAAATATTTGATGGTCCCCAAGATGATGTAGTTCCTAATAAACCCATCCAAAAATATGAGTGGTATACAAAGATGTTTACCATAGACCATACCATATTTTGAGTTAGCAAAGAGCATGAGCACCCTGAGCTAGATCCTCCACCATCACCTTTTCTAATCTCATAGCACTACCATTCACCCACACTAGATCACTTACAGCCTAAAGAGAATGAGTCATCATATCTTGAATCATAACCACCTCATTTCTACCAAATCAATATGATTTTTTTTATTTTCTTGCCCCACTTTTTAACCCCTATAATTTGGTGAAGCCAATTCATGTTGATAATAGCCTTACCATCATGGATAGGATTTCATCCCTGCCCTCCATTGCTGAGTTCATCCTATCCAAAGAGTTTCTATGTGACTCAAATGCTTACATTCCATAACAACCTTCACCCTCCCCTACCTCAATTTTTCAAACTGAAGCAGAGGAAGAGACCCTTGAGACATTTGAGGATATGGAGGATGACATCCATCTCATCCTAACTCCACATCATTTAGAGGAAGGTTATCACATGTTGATTGAATAATCTCTTGATGTAACCCTTAGCCTAGATGCAAACAACCCTCAAATTATCAAAATTGCTAAATATTTATCCATAGAGGAGAAAGAACGTATGATCGATATATTGAAAAGAAAGAAGGAAATTTTCTCATGGTCATACAAAGACATGCCTGGCCTTGACCTTGACTTGGTGGTACATAACCTTACTTTGGTGCTAGATGCTAAACCTTTCAAGCAAAAGCTTAGGAAAGTTCATCCAACAGTTTCATTAATTATAAAAGAAGAGCTAAAAAACTATTTGACGTAAAATTCATAGTCCAAATTGATTACCTTGAGTTGCTTTCCAATATGATACCCATTCATAAGCCAAATGGGGGGTACTGATGCAGGGAGCATCCGATGGCAGCAGAGCAATCTTGCATCAACAATTTTTTTTTAAGTGTTTGCCTTGATGTCATGATATCACGACAGAGAAAAGTGTCGCGATATCGCGACATGTCATGTTTTCATGACTTAGGAAGGAGAGAGAATGTGCGGAGCAAAAATGTTGTGATTTCATGACATTTCATGAAATCATGACCGAAAGAAGACAGGAAAGGCATGGAGCAAAAATGTCACGATTTCGCGACATGTCGCGAAATCGCGACCAAAAGAAGACAGGAAAGGCGTGGAGCAAAAATGTCATGATTTCGTGACATGTCACGAAATCACGACCGAAAGAAGATAGGAAAGGCGTGGAGCAAAAATGTCATGATTTCATGACATGTCATGAAATCGTGACCGAAAGAAGACAGGAAAGGCCAGAGAAGAAAATGTCATGATTTCGAATCGTGACCAAAGGAGTAGAAAGAAAGCAAGGAAGGAAACTATCATGATATCGCAACATGTCATGATTTTGTAACCCAAAATAGAGAGCAAAGCTATCGCGATATCGTGACATGTTGTGATTTTGCGACCTGAGAGGCGAGGAGGAGGCAGAAAGGAAAGATGTCGTAATATCGTGACATGTCATGATTTCGTGATCGAAAAGGAGAAAGAAGAACTAGAAAGGAAAGATGTCGCGATATCATGACATGTCACATTATCACGACCAAAGGACGAGAGAAAGTGCAAAGGATAAAAAGTGTCGCAATATCGCGACATGTCGCATTTTCGTGACCCAAGGATGAGAGAAGGCGCAAAGGAGAAAAAGTGTCTCGATATCGTGACATGTCACATTTTTGCAACCTAAGGATGAGAGAAGGCATAAAGGAAAAAAAGTGTCATGATATCACGACATGTTGCATTTTCATGACCCAAGGACGAGAGAAGGTGCAAGGGAGAAAAAGTGTCACGATATCGTGACATGTCACATTTTTGCGACCCAAGGACGAGAGAAGGCACAGGAGAGAAAAAGTGTCGCGATATCATGACATGTCGCATTATCATGACTAAAAGAGAAGAGGAAGAGCAAGAGGGAAAATGTGTCGCGATATCACGACATGTCACATTATCGTGACTACAAGAGAAGAAAAAGAGGAAGAAGGAAAAAGTGTCGCGATATCATGACATGTCGCATTTTCACGACCAAAAAAAAGGAAAGAAAGGGCAAGCAGTTATAAGGGCCATTACAAAGGAAATTGTCGAGCGGTGGGTATACCAAACATCATCATTGGTTGACAGGCGGACAGAGTCTATAGTGGCAGCACTGAATAGCACGTGGCACCAAGGTGCAATGAAAGCAGACGAAGATCAAGAGTCAAAAAGAAAGACGTTTCGAAAGCCAAGACAATGAAGAGGCATGAGAAATGAAATGAAGGGTCAAAAAAGGGAAATAGAGAGTCATGCCAGAGATTTTAAAAGGGGAAGCGAAGGCATGCACAAGGGGTCAAAAAATGGTCGAGATAGTGTTGCAGACGTGAAGGCAAGAGGGCCATTCTGGACCTGTTTGAGCTGTTTTTCTTCCAGAGTTGGAAATGATGTAATGTAAAAGAATAAAAATAAATAAAAATAAACTACCTTTCGGGATAAAGGAGTTTATTTGGCAGACTTCTGCCATTATTGTAAATTTTTCCAAGCTTAACGAATGAGAATTTGGGAGGAGCAATTTTGGCTCCCCATCAGGTACGCGTATGCACTAATTTTCAAGATCTAAAAAAAGCATGACCCAAGGATGATTTTCCTTTGCCTAATATTGACCAATCAGTAGAATTTTGCACCAACCATGAAATGCTTTCTCTAATGGACAGATTCTCAAGATATAATCAAATTTGAATTAATCTTGAGGACCAATACAAGACAACATTTACAATGCCTTAGGGAACATTTTTTATAGACTGATGCCTTTTGACCTTAAAAATATGGGAGCTATATATCGATGTGCCATGACGTACATATTCCATGACTACATGCATAAGATCATTGAATATTATGTAGATGATCTGATTGCCAAATCAAAGATGCATCTTGAGCACATTGAAGTCCTAGAGAAAGTGTTTGATCGATTGCTTGAACATAAGGTAAGGTTAAATCCTAAGAAGTGTGTATTTGATGTCACATATGGAAATCTTCTAGGATTCATTATCTCCAAGTGAGGCATTGAAGTGGACCCATATAAGGTCAAGGCCATTATAGAGATGCCATTTTCTACAAACTTGAGAGAGTTGCATAGTTTATAAGGAAATATTCAATCTATCTGATGATTCATTGTATAACTCTAAGATAAATGCAAACCTTTCAATTGCTTGCTATAGAAGAGGGTGAAATTATTTTGGAAAACTAAATGTCAAGAAGTATTTGATGACATAAAGAAGTATCTGGATTCACCACCAATTCTTACATCACCTCGTTCAGGAGTCCCTTTTCACCTCTACATCTCTGCAATAGATTTTGTACTAGGAACAATGCTTCCTAAAAAAATGAGTATCATAAGGAGCAAACCATTTACTATATCAGTCAAACATTGGTAAGTTATGAGATGAGATATACTTATGTTGAAAAGTTGTACTTAGCAATGTTTTTTACCACTAAGAAACTCAGACATTACATGCTAAGTAACACTACATATATCATAGCTAGAGATAATCCTATGTGATACATGATGACTCGTACATACAACAAAACCTGTATCACAAAATGGATAATGCTTTGAAAAAAATTCAATGTAGTGTGGCACTATGCGCACTAGTAGAGATGACCGTATAAGGAGATAATGAGGATTTTATTTTATACTTCTCATGTTTTTTCAAAAAAAAAATTGTAAAGATTTTATGACTTCCAAACTTCTGATAGGAAAGTTTTAACATAGACAGAATGTGAAGCCAAATATGATGCTTTGTAACCTATGTAGAAGTATAGTTAGATTTGAAGAATGTTTTTGGAAAAATAAAACCTTTATATTTATATATATATATATATATATATATATATATATATATATATTATCTTAGTAATGATATGCCTGGTTTTCATGAAGGTTTTCATATTTTAAAAGTGTCAAACTATGATAATTTAAATAAATATTAGTGTTGGGTATGTATGCCCCCAACAAATGTCTTGATGATGGATGCATTGAGCAACGTTGTAAAACTATTTTTATGGGATTTAATTTGTCCAAAGTATTCTATTGATGTCTTTGAAATACTTTATCTAAAGCTATGTCTTTAAACATTTGTATTGCACATTATACCATAGTTCACTCTATTGTGATGCTTGGAGAAAGATGTGTTTTTTATCAGTGTCGTAGCCTTGTATAACCTTTGCATGTTTTAGATCACTGTAAAACTTAAAATAGACTTGAAAATTGTAATATCACATCCAACATATATGTTGCAGTATTATAAGAATGGAAATAAGTTTATTCGTGCACATCAACTTGTCAGACGGTAGAGTAAAATTTAAGGTGATTCAAGTATATTTTCGTCCCTATCGTGTCAATATGCTGGAAAGTGTGTCGTAATAGGAGATTATCAAAAACCATTAATTTGCTAGTATTAAGACTTTAGAACATGAAACAATAAACATTGTATGGAGGTTCAAATATTTAATAAAGACTTTAAGTAAAGTAGCTTCTGTATGTAATATAGAAGTAGAGAAATTTTACTTTTTTAGGGTAAATTTTATAGAACAAAATAAATTTATATAGAGACTTTTCTTTTATAGATAAATTTTAGATTTTAATCGCTCAAAGTTCGATATCTGAAGGTTGTGTTCGTATTTAAAGTTTTTTAATTTAAAAAAAAAAAAAATCATGTAGGTTATATCTTAATAAAGTTTAATGAGTATATTGGTTTACATAGCTTATTGATAAACTTAAATAAACTTTAGATTTTTTTTATGGTAGTATAAAAACCTACTATCATATGTGGGGAACATTGTATCTTCTTCTAAAACATAGACGCAATGCTTATATAGATCTGCATGAATATTTTAGATAAACTAATGTTTTATTATTTTAAGAAAATTAATAAATGATAATAGACTTAAATGTTCTTCTTAGGTTTTGATTTAAGTTTTAAATTTTGTTGGTATATGGTTGGAAGCCTTAACTAATAATTTTAGTTTAAGTTAGGTAATATGTAAGCATAGGTAATTGAAGTTCTTAGAATGTAATTCATATGAACACTTTTAACAAATACTTATTCTGGGATAGATGATATTATCTCTTTTCCTAACATGTCCTCTTGTATTTATGTTTAAAAAAAATAGTCTATTTGTTAATGCTCAAGCCATCACATATCAAATATACAAATAAGAAGTACTTTGAGACACCAAAACCAAATAGTTTAACCAAAAAGAAGGTTGGTATCTCTAAACTATTAATAGACTAACAAGAGGAATGGATATATATATAATCAGTGACATCGAGTAGGACAAACACTCCAACTTTGACAATTTGAAATGGAGGTTGTTGTGATTCGGGAATAACCATTCTCTAGTAAAAATGATGAAAGAGTCAGTGGCCCTATTGTCATGGAGATTAATGAACAATGGTATGGGATGTTTCTCTAGGTTATTGTACAAGGTAGTACATGAGGATTCTTATGATCTATAACTCTATTGTAGAATAGCCAACAACAACTCAAGACTAGGGAGCTAGTCCTTGGGGTTGGAAGGTCCAATGATAGATGGTATGGGTAGAATTATCATCAATTGAGACTTGGTTTGAGATATCTGGTCCCAATAGCCAAGGTGTTGGTGGGCCCTATAAGCATTCATATAAAGATGAACTACTAATAGGTACAGGCATAAATACTCTAACTCTAGCATGGGCTTAAAAGCTTACTATGAGGTCAGTGGACTATAGGATAAAGATAGGATCATGGACCAACGTCCTCCATGCTCTGAGATGGAGAAAATAATGCATCCACCCTTCCAAATTACATGGGCTCTAGAAGGACAACCCCTTTTCGAGAACTAGATTTCAATATAGGATAATATGGATCTCATATATGGTAGTCTATAGCGAGAAATTGGCTGGTCCCAAGCACTTGAGATTCCGTCTACAATGGTATAAAATCTTGAAGTGTGAATATCTATGCCTAAGTACTAATACAATTTTTGGGTGTGCAAACATCAATTTGTGACACTTTTGTTATATTAAATCAAAATTTTGAATTTGTATTTTTGACAACCAAGTGAGTAGACCTAAGTTGTGACACATGCACCATAATTTTAATTTTTATTTTGAAAAACCCTCTAATGTCGTTGCTTAATTTTTTTCATAGAAATCCTTTGACACCACTGCTCATATTTCTTTGCAAAACCCTCTTTGATGCCCTGTTGCTTAGATTTTTTCCAAAAAACCCTTTGACATCATTGCTCATATTTGTTTTCCATAAAAACCTTCTTATGTTGTTGCTCAAATTTTTTTCTATAGAAACCCTCTGATGTCGTTGCTCAGATTTTTTTTTACAAAACCCTCTAATGCCACTGCTTATATTTTTTTCGCAAAATATTTTGATGTTGTTACTCAAATTTTTTTCCACTGAAACCATTTGACATTGTTGCTTAGATTTTTTCCACAAAAACCCTTTAACATCGTTGCTCAAATTATTTTCATAAAACCCTCTGTTTCCACTACTCAGATTTTTTTTGTAAAACCCTTTGATGTTGCTACTCAAATTCTTTTCCACATAAATCCTTTGATGCCACTACTCAATTTTTTTTGCAAAAACCCTCTGATGCTATTGCTAATACTTTTTTCCATAGAAACCCTTTGATGTCACTGCTCAAAATGTTTCCACAAAACCCTCTAACGTCGTTGCTCAAATTTTTTTCACATAACCCTTTGACACTACTACTAAGATTTTTTCCACAAGAACCCTCTGACACCACAACTTAGATTTGTTTCCACATAAACCCTCTAACATTGTTGTTCATATTTTTTTCCACAAATAGTTAGATAAATTTAAATTTAATTTTCTTTATTAATTTTTTGAAATAATAGATTATTGATTTTTTGCAAATTAATTAATTTGGAAGTCAAAAGGAATATAATTTCCAACTTAGAAAATTAATTTTTTTTAAATATTATTTTCTTAGTTTCTAATATTTGTGAGACAAGGATTTCTACTTCATAGGTTTTTTAATTTAGAAACTTTGATTTATTTAAACCTAGGGAGTTATAATATTATCTACTTCAAAAGGATAATGACAAAGAAAAAGCAAGTAAAAAAATTAAATAGTCAAAAACTAGAAATATATGAGTTGTTAAAGACAAATGAAGAAGAAAACTTGTGTTTTCAGGAAGAACTAATATGTAGACAAAATGTCCCATTAGAAGAAGCTAAGAAAATATTACAAGATTTAAAATGTTGTACTCAATATATGATAGATAAAATTAAAGGTCAAAATTATACTTTAGTAAAAGTAAAAAGAGTATTACAATTAGTTATAAGAGAAGCCAAAAATGAAAATTTTTCAACACTTACCAATTATCTAAGTTCAAATCTTGATGAAGCAATTGAAAACTCTAAAGATGTTTTCATATTACCTAATGATATAGGTAATATAATGTATATGGAATTACTTTGTAATGAAGTTCTCAAGGATAAGAATAGAAGACAAGAAGAAATGATCAAATATTTGGAAAACAAGCTTAGTGATATTACCAATGAAGCAAATAATCTAAAAATTATGACAAAAAATATATTAAAGACCATGGTGAAAGATGTTTGTTGCGATACAATTGATTTAAGAACTATCACAATAAATGCATGTTCTGATACTCGTGATCTTCAACAAAAATGTGATTCAAGCCATGATACTTCTGACTTGGAATTCATAATGAAGAGAGAACTTAATTTAAGAATAGATGTTGCATTTGATTCTAACATAATTCATTATTATAAAGTGTGTGAATATAGTGTATGTAAAAAAAACATTGTAATATAGACTTCAAACGTTCAGAAAATAAATTTGAACATTGTGGCAGGCATGGACACAAGATAGAAATATGTTGGAATATTCATTGTTTTGAAATTTGTGGAGGTACTAACCATTCTCAAAAACATTGTTGGTACAAAGAGAATCATAGTTTTGAACAAATATACACAGTGACAAGAAAAGTCCTTAAGGTATTTTCTCATAAATACTTCTCAAAATTTAGATATGGATGCAAGAAATGTATGAACTTCTTTAATAAAATATTTAGAGTAAAAATCAAGCAAAAAGAAGAATTTGACAGAACTCAAGCAGGAATTGGTGAACATTGCAAAGTCACTTGAAGAATTAAGATCTTGATTGAAGACTGAAGTCTTCAATAACCAAATAATGTAATACATGGGGTGTTGGAGTATAGTACATTATTTGGTACATGCTAATATGCCCCCATGCTACCTTCATGGTACATCTTGTATATATTATATTTGGATCGAGTCTTAGTTTAGAGTGTGAGTAATATTTTATATAATGTAATAATGTGCAAGAAATGCACAAGTGTCATGTGAGTAAGTGTGCAAGTTTTATATGAGTGAATGCGAATAGGCATCATATATGTAAGTGTGCACAAGTGTAATTATATTATAATATCCTAAGTGAAGACTCATGTCTAGGTGTACATACAACTTGTGCACAAGATAGAGTCATGTGTATGCAAGTGTCAATTATAGAATCCAAGAGTCATGAGACTTGACATATGGAAAGGACTATTTAGGTATACAAAGAGTAATTCTACTATGGTTGTATAGTACTCCATAATGAATCAATATCAATATTAATTATCTATCATCAAGTGTAAATAGAAGTGTTATATTTGTAAGAGAAAGAGGAGTAATAAAATTTGTATACATTTGAGCAACTAATATTGTAAGTTGTGCTACATGCTTTGTACATGTATGATTTAGGCTATTTACATTCATAATTGTTGCTCATTAATGAATGTTAGTTGATATATTATAAGCCTTGATATACATATTATTTTGCTTACATCATTATCTTGATCTTACTACATTGTGGCTATCTTATATTTGATCCTGTATAATTTATCCTATGAGTTTACATTAATATTAAGGCTTCAAAATCCATCAAAAGGTTTTTGGATAGGGACCTGTGTGATGTGTTTCATGTTGATTTCACTAAAGGTGTGGGATGACAAAAGGTACATAGGGATACTAGCCCTAGGTGTGTTTCCTCGAGGGTTATCCACACTCAAATAGGAGAGTGCTGCTACTAACCCATTATTTTTGGAATTGCACTTTTGTGTATAGGTTTTTATCTTTGGTGGAGGATATTCCGGTTCACCAAGGGTTTATATATTCCCTAATCTATTTTATTACATTCAATTTAGCAAGTCACCTAGGTTTTTATCTATCCTAGGCAACTAATACAAGATATGATAATGCAATGCAATATGAGTACAAGATGCAAAATACAAGTGCTATCCTATATGCGATTTAGATTTTAGATGGGTATTACCTATGCTATAGAAATAAATATTTCTTTTCTTCTTTTGGAGAAAAGGGTGCAAGGAGAATGTAAACACGCAAATTATCCTAATGCAAATTGTATGCAATTTTAGTTAAATGCATAAGGAAACCAAAACAAAATGCTATGATATAGTTATTTTGATTTCTACATTTTATAAATATTTTTTACAAGACAAACTAAAAGATAAACAAACACTCAATAATCAACCTATGTTAGTAAATTAAAACTAGAGTATTTTGGGTACCTACCTATTTTTATATCCAATGTGAATGTGTTGTTTGAACATAAATCCACTATCTAAACCAACATGTTTCTTGGAAATCTTGCAATTGGCAAATTTGTTAAAAACCTATAAAATAGACAAAAAAATATGGATTATGATTTGGAGGTCTGCCAAACAATAATAAGGTTGTAACTTCTTTATTGGTATAGTTAGGCCCCTTGTTTTTAAATAAAATTAATATGATTTTCCTTGGATATGGATGTTAAAAAATCTATAGCAAATATGCCACCTAAAAATCCTGTAGCTAGCAGATTCATTAATATGGCATAATCATGTTGAAAGTAGATAAAGCAAAGGTTAAGGGTTAGATATAGTTAAAACAATATAAAAGAGTGAGGCTAGATAAGTTGGATGTTGAGCTTATGGGAAAAATTTAAATTTCTTAGACATATCATGAATGCATCGCCTATAATAGTTGTAGGTGGCATATTCACTCCTAAAGCTAGAAAAAGCAAAATGATGTTAGGCCTATGAAAATAAGGATTTGGTTATTTGTAGAGAATACATTGCCTAAATTAGATATAGGTGGTGGATTTTCTTGAACTAAAAGTAAACAAAAAAGGATAGGTCATAGAGGGTTTTAGATATCATTTTACTAGTATTTTATAATCTCGTAAGCAATTTCCTATCCTATAAGCTTTGTGAGGTGCCTACAAAACTGATAGGACTATATTTTGATAATTTAATGTCTATATCTAAATACAAAAAATATAAAAATGCATGCGACAAAATTAAATAATGAAAACATTAAAAAAAATTAAACAAAAAAGCAATGTGTTAAAGAAAGGTATCACTAGATTTCAAATATGAGATGTCTCCTTTTCTTCCTTTGAAGCCTAAATAATTTAATGACCTCATGGGAGATTTTTGGTAACACTTTGTTATGTTAAATTAATTTTTTATTTTGGTAGAGCTTTAATATGAGTATTCATTGTGCTTAATACCAACCTAAGGGGTCAATTTTTAAAAATTAGCCCTTTTGGAAGTTTTCCAAATGGTAGGGACAAGGTGGTTTACAAGTAGGTTGGATTGGGTTTTTATGGGGCTACTTAGCTATTAACTATAGCCTACAATCAACTATCCCCTTGATTGGATTTATTTAAAGCAATTGAAGGAGGGTGGAGAGAAATATACCATCTTCCTCCCTACATGTTGATTGCCTATGGTAGCAGAAGGGTAAGCAAGAGAGATTTGAACCCTAATTGGATGCTATGTGTACAATTTAAGTTTTTTGTTTTTTAGAAATGAATATGCCATTGAGCATATTTTTCACTCAACATATTCATGAATTTGATTGTTATAGTTCAAATCCAATGAAGGACTGGGGATTTTGAAATGGTTACGAATATGCCAAATATAAAGCATATTCACTTTCTAGCGAATTCACCTTGAGATGGTGGATTTTCTATTGTTGGGTTTTATATACGAATTTTGAATTTGAGCTAATTGTTATGTTTAAATTTATCTTTGTGGGTTTGCATGAAGGATTGGTATAAAAGAGGTGGTTCAATTCTAGGTATCTTCAGGACTAACTTGTAAACTTGCTCGTGGATAGGTTTGGGGAAAAGAAAAATAGAGTATCACTATTATAGTAATTTGTGACCATAAAAATGACCCCTATGGAAGCCATGGACAACTTCAATTCCAAATTCCACAAGTTCTCATATAAAATCCTAGAGGAGATACGACCCATCCTAGGTATGGATTTTATCTACTATTTGAAGGAAATCAAATTTGGAAAAAACATGATGGTAAAAATTAGGAGAGGAAATTAATTGTTAGAAGCCTATGAGATATCCATTTAGGATGAGAGAGATCTCATTCAAATCATATGGTTATCCAATAGCCACTCCACACCTCTCTTTCCCAATCTTTAGCCACCATATCAGCCTCCTCCAATCATACAACCCACCACTTTCTAGTCAACTTATATTTTTGGTCAAATCTCTATACAATCATTTCCATATAGTGCTAGTACATTCCCTTTAGTCTCTCAATCCCTATAAATAGAAAGAATGCAAAATTATGTAATGCATATGAATAATTATTTTATATCTCTTAAGCACCAACAAAAATTCTAGAGCTTTGATTATTAGAACTACCCAAGAATTTCCTACCCATAGGGTAACCAAGGATACTGACCTCCACCAAAAAGATACCAAAGGTGCCCCTTAGCCCAATAGATAGTTAAGTCCACACCAAAAACCCAAAAATTAAATAGTAATTATTCCCATACCTATGAAACCAATACCCTCAAATATGATCGAGATATGGTCCTTGATCAAAATAATTATATAGGAGATCCATATGGTTGGCCATATTAATACCTTGATTCCTAATATCCATGCCATGAAGATCTCCAACAAGTGACTTGTCCAAAGCCCAAACCTACATATCAAATCCATCTAGTACTAACATCTAGATCAACTCTTTAGAACTTATCATTGGGATTTTTCCCAAATCTAGAAATCAGATCATCAAAAAAAACCTTAGTAACATGGGGTGAAGGAGAGGTATATGTCATCCCTAAATTAATAAGTTTTCCACTGGATGACTATATCTTGATGCATTCCAATGTTCTTACAAGGGATAAGAGAAGAGTAGTTGAATAGTCTCAATGGCAGCAAAAACCAACACCAAAGACCAATATATTAAAAACTAGTCAAACCTAAGGGGTAAAAAAAGAGGATCCAAGGCCATTAATACCATAATGATAAATAATAAATTAGCTTGTTCCCAAAAAGGTAAATAGTACTTGTTCCTATCCCTATGCAACTAGTGCCCTCAAATATGATGAGAGATATGGTCTCTACTAAAAATAATTATATAAGAGATCCATATGGTTGGCCATATTAATACCCTAATCCCTACTATCCAAGCCATGAAGAGCTCCAATAGGTTACTTATACAAATCCCCAACATACATATCAAAGCCATCAAATACTAACATCAGGGCCAACTCTTTAGAACTTATCACTGATATTTCCCTCAAATTTGGGAATCAGAGCATCAAAACAAACCTTGGTAACATGGGGTGAAGGAGAGGTCTATGTCATCCCTAAGTGAACAAGTGATCCACTGGACGACTAGATCCTGATGCAATCCAATGTTCTTACAAGGGGTAAGAGAAGAGTAGTTGAAGAGGCTCAAATATTGAACACCAAAGACTAGTAGATTGAACACCAGTCAAACCTAAGGGGTAAACTAAGAGAAGCCAAGGCCATCAATACCATAATGATCAATAGATTCTTTTGGAGATAATATAAGCACCCAACCTTGGCATTAAGTGATCTAGACCCTAGTGGATCCTAAGAAACATCATGGTTAAACACCAAAATAGATCCATTGTCCCCATGCTACTGTGGTATGTCCTCACATTACCAAAGTAGATAAAGTATCTAGAAGAATCCCTATAGAAGCATATCATTGAAAGGTTGAAAGAGCAGGTTGTTTTGTAAATATCTAATCTGAGTCCTATAAAACCCAAGACATAACCTTTCTACTTGATTGTCATATGAAGTAATAAGCTGATACATATTTTCCTAGTGGATTCTAGGGCAAGTACCTTGGTCATGCCTAAAAGGGTGGTCAACATCTTGAAATTAGCCTACAAACTACTTAGAGAAGAGGTAGTGTAGTTGGAAAAAACTCCAATCCCTATCCTTAGCCTTATCAAGGACCTACAACTTTCATTGTATTCCTACCCCAATGTGAACATCATTTATGAGGTAGCAATTATTGATCTACCTACATCATTTGGCCTATGCCTCTCCTACAACTTCGCTACAAATATTGGAGGGTACCTATCCTTGGACTAGACCCACATGTTTCTCAGGACCCTTTATGGAGCGAAGATGAAATGATATTTTGAGCCCTTTTACATGCATCATATGGAGAATATTTTGATATTCAAGGTTGAAGTAGAATGATACTTCTTGGCCGCAAAATATGTCGAACCCAAAATACTCAGGGATGAAATAGACACCTAGGTACCATATGGATGAATGGGCTAATAGCACATGGGGAATAGACCTACACAAGGAACTTAGGTCAAGCCAAGTAGACACATACCCAATATAATAAGAAGAGGTTACCATAATGAAGGCCGCTAAATCTACAACCCACCACTCACTGGAACTAGCAAGACATCCCCTCAACTAAACAACCAATATGGGTAAAATTTTAGATTGCTTTGGTCTATACATTACATATTTTGATGAGAAAGGATCTGCACATAATAGTCAATGTGTGAAAACACGTTAGATCATGTGCTATATTATAAATAAGTTATATTTAAATAAAAAAACTAAGTACTATATTTAATGGTTGAAGTAAAATATGACATATATAGAGGAGGTAGAAAGTAAATGCACACATGAAAAAAAAATTTAAAAGCATGCCACCAAGTCAAATGTGAAAATAAAATAAGGTTACATAGATTAGAAGAACTAAATATCAATGAAACTCAAGATAATCACTTCCTATGTGTATCGCTCCAAATTTTTTGCACCCTTACCTTCAGGCTATAGGATCCGCGCCCGGAAGGGGGATGTGAAAAGGATGGGACAATACCTCGGACTGAGAGGCCCTTTGAAGGTCCTACCTCTCGGGGGAGGTGTATAAGGGTGAATTTTTGATGGATGGTGGGTTCACCAGGAAACTTTTGAATGGCAGTTTCCACGCCTAGGTTGATAGTGTGTTTGATGTGTTCATTTTTATGCTTGATCATTCAACTCCTAGGTTTGGCCGATATGAATCTAAACTATTCTATATGCCAATGTTGATTTAAATGAATACAAAAAACAAAAATGAATGCAAATAATAGAGAATATGCTAACCAGAAGGTGTCATACCTGATCTTGGATGTCTGATGGAGATTTTGAGTCTTGTACTAGTTCAGATCGTCTCAGTTTGTACGTTATCGTATGATATTTCTTGATATCATCCCAAATCACAGAAGGTCGTCTGAAATCGGACAGAATCATCTGAAATCTGACGAATTTGTCAGATGAATTCGTCAGAAACCTGCAATCACAAAAATAGACACAAAATACCAAATATGCAAGTGTAGAAGCAAAGGATAATGGTGGAAATAACAACAAACATGCCTAAATAATAGATTCTAATGATAAATAAGGAAATGTAGTAGATTTAATGATTGATTTTAACTTTATCATGCAATTATGCTAAATGAGGTGAACTCCAAGATGCATAAAACATAATAACTTAAAACAATGCAGAGATATGATATGAAAAATGCAGAAAAGCTAAGAAAATGCAAACTCTAAACTTGGACTGCCCTCAATCTGGACTACAGTCAGGATCGCCTCCAATCGTACGAGATCATCCAAAATCATCCGAGATCATCCGTGACGATCCAAGCTAGCTTCGACTGAAAAACAGTAGAGTTCCTACAATAAAAAATGCAAAAATACCAAATGCAAGCAATAATGCGAGGGAATAAGGAGCTAACTCTACAATGAAATCCTGTCAACAAAGGGGTTAGGGGTTTAGGGAGAATTAGGGGGATAAACTAGAAAAATCCTAGTTTATATAGGATTAGGAAGAGGTTTGGGAGGTTGGAGATCATCCCAATTTGGGAGATCTCCAATAGGGAAATCTCCAACTGTGCAGACACGCTTCTGCCAGAGTTGGAGAGGCTGTCGAAACAGAAGCTAATTATGAAAATTTGATTTTGGGACAAAATCGTCTGGATGTTTTGTTCCAGATGAATTCTTCAGATCAGGGGCGATTTCGTCTAATCTGCGACGATATTGTCCAACGGTCAAAACAAATCCTAAAAATGGCATGAAAAACAAGGAAAGAGGGTAAAAGGCGGTTTAACTAGCAGTTTGGGGTTGAAATGTAGATTTATAAGGAATCCTCATCTACAAATGTGAATTCATTACCGATCTTGATTTATCATAATGATACAAAATCTCTCAAATACAAATGTGTGTGTGATTGTATTGTTCATTCACCAATTTTGAGCAAGATAATTTGATACAAGTAATTTGCCTTGACCAAATGAATGTTCGTTGACCATGATTTATATGCATGTAACCGTACCAGACTACTATGTAAGTTAGGTTATCAAGAGCTAGCTAATCCATAAGGCGATGCAGGTCTGTTCAAAAGAAGGTCGCTAATGTGATAGACATATCGCCATGCTAGGGATTACCCAAGGCCAAGCGGGTTGGGCATAAACCACCTGTTATGGGGCTTACCTCACAGTTTTCGAATAATTGAGAATTCCAGGGATTCAAGCTCATTCACCCTTATTTTCTTTTCAAGGGGTAGGGAAAGGATTTTATTGCATTTTTCTTTTGCGTTTCTCTTTCTTTTCTCTTTTTTTTTGTACTTTTGTATTTTTGCTTGATTTTTGAGATAATGCTGAAATATTGTCGTGATGATACAAAATAACATTTTTCTTTTTCTCTTTTTTTTGAACTTTTCTTTGCTTTCTATGCTAGGGATACTTGCTCGGATTAGTTGTAAAGTAAGGGATTTTTATTCTGGTTAGGGGTGAGCTTGTCCTTTTGTCAATTCTCAAAGATTCTAGACCATGTGCATGATAGGATAACAGGGGAAACTTTTCGCTCAGGAAACCGTTTCTACTATGTAGCATCATATCGAATTTGCAATGAAATCATTTTAATGTGAAAATATATACTTAGTTCAAGTAAATAACAAGATCAGTTCTCTATGCTCAAAAATTTATTTAATTCAACTATGGACTTTGATATAAGAGAGATGAATAATCATACCAAATAAAATCAAGATATTTATACATGTGAATGTGAAAGTGCGGGATTCCAAATAAATACTAATTTATCCAAAATAACTGAAAATATAACTGCAATACTTCACAATTTGACAGGTACAAAAATAAAAGATGTTTTTGAATATTTTGATGATTTGAATGTTTTTGATGTTTTTATATTTGAAGTTTATGAATTGAAAGAAATACAAGGTGATTGTTTTTGAATTTTTTTTAAATAAGGGACTAAAAAGGAAATAATATGCAAAACAAATATATACAATGATGAAATGACCAATTTTTATGCATAGTAACGTTTAAGATGAAAAATGTTCATAGGTTCTTTAAGTTCTTTACCATCCAAGGTAGATAATTTGTATGCTCCCGATCCAAATTTAGCAGTGATGACATATGGTCCAAGCTAGTTGGGCTCAAATTTACCTTTAATATTTTTAGTTGCATTAGTATTTTTTTGATTATCTTTAAAGACAAGGTCACTGATCTCGAAGGATCGAGGATGAAGTTTCTTAAGATATGCTCTCTTAAGTTTATTTTGGTAGGCACAAAGATGTTCCAAAGCATTGATGCGCTTTTCATCGAGAAGTTCTCACTGACTAAATATGCCAGCACGATATTCATCCCCTAATTCAGTATATTGAAGTAGTAGAGCTAAAGAAGAAACTTCTAGTTCAAAGGGAAAAATGGCTTCAGCACCATAAACCAAGACAAAAGGTGAAGTTCCAGTGGGGGTTCGAACACTAGTTCGATAGGCCCACAAAACAGGATATAACTGAATGTGCCAATCTCGACCAGATTTATTAACCAATTTTTTGAGAATTTTGATTAAGGTTTTATTGGATGCTTCTACTTGACCATTACCCTGAGGATAATAGGGAGTGGACCAGCGATGTTGAATTTTATACTTTTCACATAATTTCTTGACATCTTTATTTTTTAAACAAGTTCCATTATCAGAAATGAGATTGGCAGGAATTCCAAACCTAAAAATAATTTGATTAAAAATAAACTTGGAAATTTGTGTTCCAGTGTAAGAAGCTAATGGCATAGCTTCAACCCACTTCGTGAAATACTCAGTAGCGATTATTATGAATTTGTGTCCATCGGATGACACAGGGTTGATTTTTCCAATGATGTCTAGGCCCCATTTTGAAAAGGGCCAAGGAGATGAAATAGCCTGCAGTTCTTGTGCAGGTGCATGGACAAGGTCAGCGTGTTTCTGGCACTTGTCACAATGTCGCACATAATTATGTGCATAAATTTCCATGGTAGGCCAAAAATATCCTATCCGAAGGAGTTTCTTAGCAATGGCGCTACCACTAAAATGTCCCCCACAAGATCCATTATGGGCTTCATTCAAAGCTGATCTAGATTCTTCTAGATTCAAACATCTCAATAAGATGCCTTCAAAAGATCTTTTGTACAAGGTATTACCAATAATCACAAAGCGAATTGTTTGTCTACGTAATAACCTACGCTGGTTGCTAGTACAACTATCAGGGAATGTTCCTTTCTGCAAAAAATTAAATATATCAGTATACCATGGTTCAGGAGTTATTTCGTTGATAAGAAACACATCCAAAGGTTCTAAGCATGATTTGCTTGAAGCGGGTTCCTAGAGTCGATGAATAATGATGGTAGCATATTCATCGTCTAACTCCAAGGGTAAAAGAGATGCAGCTGCAGCCATAGCGTCAGTCGCACGATTGCTAGTTCGAGGAATAGCTTCCAAAGTAACTTGATCAAACAAGGATAATAACTACAAAACATATGCTTTATATGGGCATAATTTATCATCTATGGTCTGATAAACATCATTTATTTGGTTTATGACAAGTTGGGAGTCATCGAAAACCAATAAAATTTTAATTTTTAATGCCAAGGTAGCTCGTAATCCAAGGATAAGAGCTTCATATTCAGCAGTGTTATTGGTGCAAGCAAATGTTAATTTGAAGGATAGAGGTATAATATGTTTTTGTAGAGATATTAAAATAATACTCGCACCAGCCCCACTCATGCATCGGGCTCCATCAAAGTATAGGGACCATTGTTCTGAATGGTCTGCCTCTAGTTTAAGGCATTCATCAGGAAACTCAATGATGAGGGGATGAGTAGATTCTAAGGGTGCATAAGCTAATTGATCTGCTATGATTTGACCTTTAACAGACTTCTATCCTATGAAGGTGAGTTCAAATTCACTTAATGCAAGAACCCACTTGGCTATGCGACCAGATAAATATGGTCGACTCATGAGATATCGCAAAGGGTCAAATTTGGCAATAACATACGTTTTCTGATTGAGCATGTAATGTCATAGTTTCTATGTAGAAAATATGACTGCTAGGCATAATTTATCTAATATGGTATAGCAACTGATTAAGGTTTTGCAAATGTAATAATTAGCACATTCTTTCTTCTCATCGTCAAGCTGAGCTAACATAGCTCCTAAGGCAGAATCAAAAGCAAAAATGTACAAGATAAAAGGACGATCAGATCTAGGTGGGGAAAGCACTGGTGGTTTGAGGAGATATTGCTTAAGGAGTTAAAATGCTTCTTGGAATTATTTGTCCCAATGAAAAGAGACATCTTTCTTAAGAAGCTTAAGAAAGGGTCCAGTTTTGTCCGCCAACTTGTCGATGAAGCGGCGAATAGCTTGAAGCTTACCTTGTAAACTTCGTAATTCTGATATATTTGTGGGTGCGGGCATATCTATGATAGCCATGATATTGAGAGGGTCAATTTCAATGCCACGTAAAGAAACTATAAACCCTAATAATTTATCGAACTTAACTCCGAATATGCATTTAGTTGTATTTAGTCGGATAAGATATTCCCTTAACCGATCAAATACTTTCCTTAAGTCATTTAAATGATCATCTTCTTTGATGGAATGAGCTATGATATCATCTACATAATCATGTAGGATATCATGCATCATATCGTGAAATATATAAGTAATAGCTCGTTGATAGGTTGCACCTGCATTATTTTAGCCAAATGACATCACTTTCCAACAAAAGGTTCCCCAAGGGGTAATAAAGGTAATTTTGGCCTGATCTTCAGGAGTTATCCTGATCTGATTATAACTAGAAAATCCATCCATTAAGGATATCATTCCACTTCCAGCAGTAAATTCAATGATCTAATCCATGTTGGGAAGAGGAAAATCATCTTTAGGGCATGCAACATTAATGTCTCTGAAATCGGTGCAAACCCTAACTTTAGTGGCTTCTTTCTTAGTTACTGGAACTATATTTGAGATCCATTCGGCATGATCAATGGCTTGTATAAAAATGACTTTCAACAGTTTTTCTAGTTCTCCTTTGACTAGTAAGGCCACTTTAGGATGCATTTTTCGAAGTTTTTGTTTAACGGGTTTAGCATCTGGATGGACTACTAGATGATGCATAACTACGGAAGGGTCCAAACCTGGCATGTCTTCATATATCCAAGCAAAGACATCTTCATAGTCTTTAAGAAATGAAATGTATTTATCTTGTTTTTCTTGACTCAATTCTGATCCAATATTGATTATGTGAGGGTTATGTTCGGTTCCAATGTTAATTTTTATAACGTTTTCAACTTCCATATGTAAATCTCTCTCAAAATTAGGTGGGTGTATGAAACACCTAATTCTTGTAATTCTTCCAAGGTTAGCTTGGATAATTCGTCTTGAGGAGTCGTAGCTCCAAGCTGGGCTATATTCGGGATAGAGCCATCAAAATAAAATTCATTATATAACAATTTCTCAATGGAAACATCATGAAAAATATCTCCATCCAACTCGTCATCGGATTCAGCAATCATTTCAGGGTAGGCTATGGATAGCATATTGTAGGTAAAAGAATTATTCTTTAGACACAAAGAATCTTGTTTATCTAGATAATCTTGATAACATACGAGATGGTCATCATCCTCAAATGGAAAGGGGTGACCTTTACTAGAAAATAGGCCCACACCATAGCGGGCAGGCCATGGTTCTACCTCAAAAGGTTCTTTCATACCATTTTGGAAAGGTTCCAAACCTTTCCCTTTATATCCCAATTTAAGCATTATGGGCTTAGCTTTAAGATAATCATTAGCAAAATAGCATCTAGCATATCCATCACAATGTGTCTTAATGTTTTTGGGTATTCTTCCCCAATCATATCCCTTATAAATAAATGCACAACTCCCGACTTGGTAGATACTTCCCATAGGTTGTGGGAGGCCCAAGGTACGAGGAGATGGTGGAAGTTTATTTAAAAGGAGGGAAGTCTGCATGGCAGTGTCGACTTCCTTAGATATAAGAATTGTAGATAAATCAGTTAAGAGCTCACTAGTAAGAGCGTAAGAGGTAGAAGGAACATTTCCTACATCGTCGGGTGTAGAAAGGATGCCTGTAGTGTATGTAGATGTCATAGGGATATTGACGGGTGAATCTATAGGTATGGAAGTGTAGACACCAAAATCCAGCCACTTGCAAGTCATCTATACCTTCCTGTCAGCCACATGTCAATCATTCATCCTTCCCGCCATTATTTGGCCCAAATCCACACTTTCCCGCCATTATTTGGCCCAATTTCACCTTTCCCGTCATTTTTCATCCCCAAATTTATTTAAATTAATATTTATATATATTTTAATATTTTAATATATTTTAATATATATATATAAATATAGTTTAAGTGATTTAATCTAAGCCGTCCATCTTTCATTTAATCTCATCCGTCCATCCATCTTAATCTGTTTCACAACCTAGATTTATTCTCTACCCTTGGATCCACTTTAATCTTAGCCACACATTCAAAGTGTCGTTAAAACCCTAAAGTGTCGTTAATACTTGCTTTACTGATCTATTCCTGTTTTTGTTTTATTTTGCAGGTTTCAGAAATCGTGAAATTTGTTGTTCCAGCGAACTAGGGTTTCTGAGGAGTTTGCAGAAAACACAGCAGATGTAGAGCGGCATCTAGAAGTCCAATCCGAAACGCAGAGGTGCGTTTCATCCTACGCAGACTCCCTTGGGCGTTTGAAGGCAGTTTTACAGAAAAAGCGTAGGCTTCCAAGTAAGTGCTGTACTTTTTACGTTTTTGGTTTTTCTGTCGTATTCTGTTTCTTTTTTCAGATCATTGCTTTAAAATGAACAAAAACTAAGTAATCTGGAAAAGAACAGTTATTTTTAGTTACATTTTTTTTTTACATTGCATTATTGGTTGCATAAAAAAAAAAAAAATTTGCATACCTAGCTGCATATTAGAATAGCTACGAATTATCTGTTTTAGTTATCTAAGTAGGACTATTGATTGGATGTCAATAGTACTCCTTCCATTGGGTGATTCCAGGCAGAGAAGTGGACGAACCTTCCGGTTGCTCCTTTGATATCTGATATCATTGGTAGGCAGGGGGGTTTTAAACGGTGTACTCCACTTCTTCGAGAGGAAATGGCATATTTTCAGTGGCCTCTTGCTTAGATCATTAGAACTTTTGATTTATAGCTTTGTATGTATACATTAGACAACTAAAACACTTAAAATAAAATTCACCGCATTTCATATTGCATTTAAAACAGTAATATCTGGATTTCATCACCAGATATTGCTTGAAGTTTAGTGACGGTGGAATTCATCTCCATCCATTAAACTTCTACCTTAGACACCATAGGTCACCCCCGAGCAAACTTGCTAGATTTCATCACCAGTAAGAATCTCATTGTCCTTTCCTAGCCATAGTTTTTACCTTTTTTGTGAATAATTCAAGATTAGATCACATGTAAAACTCATAAACCGGACACTTAAAATTTACTACAGATTAAGATCAGAAAATAATTAATTAACCGCAGGTAAGACATATTGGTTGAAACCTAGGTTGTGACTGTTTTTTGATAATTTCTTTAGTGTAAATTTATCATTTAAGTTTTGCATTCTTCTTTTCTGAATTTGTTTAGATTTATTGCGTTATGGTCTTAACAAGGAATCAATATAAAGTGTTAAATCTAAATAATCAAATGAATAATTCACAGAACATCCCCACCACCAACATGACCACTTATCCTAGTGAATTTCAGGCAGGTTCGCCTGCAGGTCTTTCACATCCTTCTACCGTCTATCGCATGGCCATGCCCATGGAGGAAGACAATTCCTGTCATATTACCCACATTGATATGGCCCAAGTGCAAACTCACTTAAGAGATGGCACTGGTTATATCCTTGAGCCAATCCAAGATTCCCCTATGCAAGATTCTATTTTTTAGTAGGATATTGCATCAACCATACCCGCTGGTTTCACTCAGGTCTACACTAGCCCCATCTTTGAGGCTAATGTTGTATCTGCTCAGTCGGATTCAACTCCAACATCTTCTCAGATGCTCAATTGTCCTCCTTTGGAGACAAATGTAGTGTCTTCCCAACCACCTTCTCCTCCATTTACTCGGGTGTACATCAATTCTCTCTATGAGGTTGGTGGAACCTCCTCTAGCCATGACCAATTTCAACCCTCTTCTTCCCAAACCATTTATGGTTTCACCCTACCTGGGGCACAGTCTACTATTTCTTCCTAGGTACCGTCTACTTCAGCCACCTTCATTGCCCCTGCTATGCAGTCCCCTATGACTACCATGGCAACCTGCCCTCCACCTTCATCCAATCATCCCACATCCCTTGGATTAGAGATTAATAAGGTTAGGGAGTACCTCGACAAGTTGCTTCTGCAACAACAGCAACAAAATGCTCAACCACCTGTCGTAGTAAATCCTACACCTCAACCAATTTCTACCCAGCCAGCTTTTATTAGCTCAGGCCCCACCTGGGTACCCCAATCTTCGATGGTGTCCATTCCTACCCCACCTTTCTCCCAACCTAGTCCAATTCATCATCCACCAGCCACCAATGGTGGCCCCCAATCATCTTCTTTCCGGTATCATCCATACCAACAACCTGTCCATTCTACACCGCCTAATCTAGGCAATTTCATCCCATCTCATCATTTTTCCACTCCTCCATTGCATCATCATAATCATCAAACGAATCAAAATTTTCATGAAGATTCTCGACTCCATGCTATGCAACAACAGATTGACAACCTTATGCTCAACATGCCTGGCTCATCTAGTCAGAAACCTATGCTAAGGTCGTTGATCAATCAACCAATTCATCCTTCGGTACCTTCACCACCATATCCGACTGATTTCACATTACCGAAGTTTGACAAATTTTGAGGAACTGAGGATCCTCACGAACATGTGAGCTCATTCATGCATGCCTGCTTTAGAATCCAAAATAATGACGCTCTTATGCTCAGAACTTTTCCTCGGACATTAGGAGGAGATGTTTGTACAATGGTACAATCATTTACCTCACCATAGCATTTATGCTTACGAGCAATTGATTAATCTATTTTTAGAACGATTCTCCCTAAATGTACAAAGGAAAGTCTCATTGTCCGACTTATACAAGCTCAAGCAACATGACGATGAGACCGTTTATGACTTTGGAAACCGTTGGAGGGCTATCATTAATAAATTGCCATTCTCCCTACCAATGGAGGAGTTAACCAAAATGTTCACCCGGAGTTGTCTAAAACCTATCTCTTGGTTACTCCAATTACAACAATACAGGACTTTTGAAGAGGCTTTGGCCCAAGCAAGTATCATAGAAGACATTAAAGTCCAAGAGGGTGTTTTAAAACCCCGTAGAAAAGAATGGCAACAAAAGGGCCAACAACGAAATAATAATTATGGCCAAAACAAACAAGCACAGGCTAGTACAGCCTCAAATGTTAACCAAGTTAATTAAGTGGTGGCGAGTCAGCCCGTAATGGCTCAACAACAACAAGTAATGCAAATTCAACCGCAACCAATTGCTTATCATGCGGTACCCGCCTCTCCTCAACCAGCTCACAATACTGGACCAACCATGGAAACTCGACCTTGGCAAACAAATCATCCCAAGCGACAGTTCACACCTTTAGATGAACCATATGCGGTCATATTCAACAAGTTATATAGCACAAATCAGTTAACTTTACCTGAGTTTAAACCTTTAGAACCATCTAGAAGGGGGAAGTATTACAAGGAGTACCTATTTTGTCCTTATCATAGGCAAAATGGACACGATATCAATAATTGTACAGCTTTCAAACATGTGATCCAAGATCTTATTGATATTGGAGCCATTAAATTGGATAGCCCCTTAGCCCAACAAAATCAAAATCTTGGTGTATTTCAAACATCCTTCCACATTGGGAGGAAGCTCCAACAACTTCAGGGGGAGTAACTCAGGTAACTCCTCCTAATCAAGTCAACCATATACAACAATACCAAGGTTTTGTGGGTACTATTAACGTAGTAACCCGGGGTCAAAGGGCGAACCAATCAAATCAGGCTGAACCACAACCACCTGTACAAACCCCCAGTCCACCTCAGGTATCAGTGACCCAACGACGTGCTAGTACTTCTCAACAACCGCTAAATCATTCTACTCAACGCAAATGACCCATCATGTCATTGAGTAGCCGATTAACTACCAGTTTAAAAATGGCTTCTGCCAAGTTATCGATTTATGACCTCATTCAACAATCTCCCCCGCATAGAGAGGCATTAATGGAAATTTTGAAGTCAATCGAGCTTCAAACTCAAGATACTAATGCCTTCAACAACTTTGTGGGGAGTATTCAAACATGCATGGAGCCCTCCATCACTTTCTATGATTTTGAAATCAAACCTATGTCAACAAAAAGTATAGATCCTCCACTGCATATCATGGCCAAGATCGATCACAAGCCATTCAAGAGAGTCTTAATTGACACCGGTTCCTCAATCAATATCATTACAACATCGGCGTTGAGTCATCTAAAGTTGTCGCCATCCCTTATCACAAAGTTGACTTTTACTCTTAAAGCATTCAATGATGCTTTATCTTCCACGGTTGGCACGGTTATCTTGCCCATTGAGGTAGGGGCCCGAACTTTGCATACCTTGTTTCACATCTTGGAAGGGACCATGGCATACAATGTATTGCTTGGATGGCCTTGGCTTAGGGAGATGAGATGTGTCCCTTCTATACTGTATCAATGTCTGAAGTATGTATATGAGGGACAAGTTCATTGTGTACCTGCTGACATTGAACCCTTCAAACATTGCAACTATGTCTCAAATCCTTATGAGATTGTGTTGCCATCCACTCATCTTTTCTTGACCCCATCTACTTCTTCTATACCATCTTCTTCTAAAGCTCCCATTCCTGAGGAGCTACCCATCATATTGCAACCACCTTCATCTTCCGTTATTCCATCTCATTCACCACTTTCTTCATCTCCTAATCTTCCTTCTTCTTCATCAGTGACCACATGCACATGTGGCCATGACCAATCATCTCTTTCCACGTCATTACCCCATTCTTCTACACCTTCTTCAACATCACCTATTATTCCTCCATCTTCCCAACCATCACTAGCTGATGTTTCACAAGTTAGTGAAGCATCAACCCAACCAAATCCTTCCAATTCTTCTATCCCACATTCTTCTATTCCATCATCTAGTCTTTCTCCCTCCCAAGTCAAGGTCCATCTCACTGATGCAGGTATTGGTGAGTATGCCATTCAAGATGTCCACATCACACCGTTTAATGTGCAAACAAGTTAAAGATTTTGGTCATCCACATGACCAACATTTATCCATTGGATCGGTTTATAACATGGGTTCTATGCCAAATTCCATTAATTTTGTATATGGGGGAATAGAGTCATCTTCTAGTCCTACCACCATACTAGAACCCAAGCATCCAGTCCCTGCCAATATCGAAAGGATGGAGGGTTTTCCCTCTCGCTATTTCCACAGACATAATTGGTAGCAATTTGGCCTAGGTCGCTACGAGCAAGGAGTAACTGAACGCGTTGATATGCCATATCAGAGACCCACTGAGCATTTTGGTCTGGGCTACCAACCACTTCCATCCCTTTCTTCTTTTGAACGAGCTTTTCAAAGCATTAATCTTAATTTCGAAGAAGAAATCCTCCACCCCGACGAATCCGAAGATGAAGCCTATGAAGAATTTGACGTCATGTCAAATGGTGATGAATCTGAAGAAGAGTCGGTGCCAATTGTTACCCTCATTGAACAAGACGAGTTTTATCTCCAATTGTTCCCTCTCCAAGAAGCCATCTTTCGCTTGCTTCTTCCACAAGAACGAGGTGAACCACCCCCTCCGCCACATCCATAAGCCATAATCCAAACTTGTATTATATGTATATACTAAAATAGTGGTTTTCACCACTACCAAAAAAAAAAAAATCAAAAAATTTCCAAAAAAAAAAAAAATCAAAATATATAAAAATACTTTATTGCTTTATGTATGTGTGTAATAGTGGTTTTCACCACTACAAAAAAAAAAAAAAAAAAAAAAAAAAAAAACTCAAACTACAAAAAAAAAAAAAAAAAAAACTCAAAAAAAAAAAAAAAAAAAACTCAAAAACTATGTTGTTTTGCATCTCAGGTCTTCCGAGGTCTTCACCGGTTTTCCCTTCCATTCCACCCATCCTTTCTTCCATAAGTCGACAATGAATTTCGAAGACTTATTCACACCACTCCATAATCCATATGATCCGGATAAGCCAATCTTGATCAACCCAAGCCTGATTGGCATGGATCGGATTTCATCCCCTCCATCTATTTCATAATTCATCCTTTCTGAGGAATTGTTAAGGGCTTCCGTCAACTACATTCCTCCTTCACCTCCACATTCACCTTCATCTTCTAAGCCAGAGGTCTTCCAGGCAGACATAGACGAGAGCAAGGCACAGGAGCTTGATGACATTTTAGATGACATAAATTTGATCCCTACTCCCCATCAGCTTGAGGAAGGTTCCCACATGTCTATTGAAGAAACTATCGATGTAGACCTTAGTACAGACCAAGATGGCACCCAAATTATGAAACTGGCTAAAATTCTATCATCAGAGGAACAAGAGCAAATGATTGCTCTACTCAAGCGGAAGAAGGAGATATTTGCATGGTCTTACAAAGACATGCCAGGCCTAGACCCTAATTTGGTTGTCCATAACCTCACCTTACAAAAAGATGCTAAACTTGTCAAATAGAAACTTAGGAAAATGCATCCTACTCGTGGCCCTCCTAGTTAAATCGAAGATTCGAAAACTTCTGGATGTTAAATTTATTGTCCCGATTGATTATCCCGAGTGGCTTTCTAACATGGTACCCGTTCGCAAGCCTAACGGGGGGATACGTGTTTGCACCGATTTTTGAGATCTAAATAAAGCGTGTCCTAAGGATGACTTTCCTCTTCCAAACATTGATACTCTTGTCGATACCTGCGCTGGTCATGAAATGCTTTCGTTCATGGATGGATTTTCAGGATACAACCAGATTCGAATAAACCCTGAAGATCAACACAAAATAGCATTTACCACACCTTGGGGAACTTTTTGTTATAGGGTGATGCCCTTTGGCCTTAAGAATGCAGGTGCAACCTATCAACGAGCCATGACTTATATTTTCCATGATTATATGCATAAGATTATCGAAGATTATGTGGATGATTTATTGGCAAAATCTAAAACTCGACAAGAGCATTTTGATGTATTGGAAAAAGTTTTTGATAGACTTCTAGAGCATAAAGTAAGGTTGAACCCTAAGAAATTTGTCTTTGGTGTTACCTCAGGCAAACTCCTAGGTTTTATTATCTCTAAACGATGTATTGAGGTGGACCCAAATAAGGTCAAAGCCATTATGGAAATGTGTCCCCCAACTAATTTGAAGGAATTGCGGAGTTTGCAAGGAAAGATTAATTCAATCCGTCGCTTTATTGCACAACTTTCTGATAAATGTAGGCCATTTTGCCACCTACTACAAAAGGGGGTACAATTTTCATGGACAGATGAATGTCAAAAAGCCTTTGATGACATCAAGCAGTACTTAGCATCTCTGCCAGTCTTAGCTCCGCCTCGTCCAGGGGTCCCTTTCAATCTTTATATCTCAGCAACGGACTTTGCCTTAGGGACAATGCTTGCACAAAAGAATGAACAAAATCATGAGAAAGCTGTCTATTATATTAGTCAAACATTGGTAAGCTATGAAACCCGATATGCTTATGTGGAAAATTTATGCTTAGCAGTGGTTTTTGCTACTCAAAAACTTCGTCATTATATTCTTAGCCATACAACATATGTCATAGCTAGAGAAAACCCTCTGCGTTATATGATGTCTCGCACTTATAATAACACTCGTACCGCTAAATGGATAATGCTGCTTACCGAATTTGATCTTGAATTCATTAGCCAAAAATCTGTTAAAGGTCCAGTTATAGCCGATCAACTTGCGGAAGCTCCACTACCTAGTGATCATCCTTTGATTATTGAGCTCCCAGATGATTCGGTATTTGCTATCACTGAACAAGAAGAGGACATCATTCCGGAGGAAGATGTTGACATCACGCTATTCTTTGATGGCTCTAAGTGCGCGAAAGGTCAAGGCGCTGGAGTTGTGTTTCATACACCTCAAGGGATTCCCATCCCTTTATCATTCAAACTAGACTTCCAATGCACCAATAATACAACAGAGTATGAAGCCTTAATTTTAGGTCTTCAATCAGCCATAGCTATGAGCATTAAGCGTATTCGGATATTTGGGGATTCTCAACTCGTGGTTAAACAAATTACAAGAGAATACCAAGCCAAAGAACCTACCATTAAGCTTTATCATGATGTAGCAATGAAGTTGCTTTCTAAGTTTGATTGGTATGAGATCACTAGTTTGCCTCGTTCAACTAATAGATTTGTGGATGCCATGGCCTCTCTTGGATCATTGATTCCAAAGGACTCCCTTGGAGAGGTATAGCCCCTAATCATTTCCACAATCTCTAAGTCTGCAATTGTTCGTGTTGAGTCTAAAGATGAAAAAGATGTTTGCTTTATCCATTTGGATCCATATGAGCCTTGGTCTAGTGATATAGTAGCCTTCCTCAAGTTTGGAACACTCCCATCTGATTTCTCTCGAACTGCCCGTCGTTGTTTTAAGCAAAAGGTAGCTCGTTTTGTTCTTTTGGGGGATGTGTTGTATAAACATGGATATGATGGAGTACTCCTCCGCTGTCTAGAAGCAAGTGAAACACATAGAGCTATTGCTGAAGCCCATGATGGTACTTGTGGTGGTCATTTTAGTGGAATGGCCATTGCGAAGCGTATTTTACGTATGGGGTATTATTGGCCCACTATGGAACAAGATTGTTGCAAATATGTTAAACAATGTAAAAAGTGTCAAGAACACGCTAATTTAACCCATATACCATCACAAGCTTTACAGCCCATCCAAAGCCTTTGGCCCTTCTCACAATGGGGTCTCGATTTAATTGGCAAGATTTCACCTGCCTCTTTAGGACAACATACTTTCATCATTACAGCAACTGAATACTTCACAAAGTGGGTTGAAGCTATTCCTCTAACTAGTACGACAGGTCCTAGAATTATGGAGTTTATACTTCACCATATCATTTATCGTTTTGGTATTCCCTCTAAAATCATTTCTGATAACGGCAAGTCTATTAAGAATAAGGATGTTCGAGCTCTTTGTGAAAAGTATAATATCCAACATAGTTTCTCAACTCCTTACTACCCACAAGCCAATGGACAAGCTGAAGCTTCCAATAAGACCATAATTGCTATTCTTAAGAAGCTTGTTAAAGAAAATCATAAAGATTGGCATACACAAATCCCCTTGGCATTATGGGCTTACAGAACAAGCATCAGAACTCCCATTGGGGCAATGCCATTTTATTTGGTCTATGGAGCTGAAGCAATCATGCCTCTTGAGCTCAAGATCCCTTCCTTGTGAATTTCTTTGCAAGAATTTATCGATGATGATACTGCTAGACAAGCACGTCTTGATCAACTCACACTCATAGATGAAAAACGAATCAATGCTTTAGAGCATTTGCGAGTTTATCAAGACCGATTGAAACATGCTTACAATGCCAAAGTTCATCTAAGAGAATTTCAAGTAGGGGATCTTGTCCTTAAAGAGAATCAACAAAACACCAATGCATTGCCGCATCTTCGAGATAAATTCACGGCTAATTGGTTAGGTCCATATATGGTCACTGAAAGAGTGGGTAATGAAACTTATAGACTTGCCAGTTTAGAGGGAGAGGAAGAACCCAAACCACTTAATGTTATACACTTGAGGGCATTCTACGCATAGTTTGAATTTTATATGTACATATATACATGGCTTGTACAAAAAAAAAAAAAAACAAATAAAATAAAAAGAATTTGCATTTCATTGTTAGTTGCATTGCATTTCATGTGCATACATCTCATTGAAAACCATAACATTTCATTTTCAGCCATAGTTGCATATCATGTTAGAGACCATTCTATCTTTTGGATATAAAATTTGGTCAAGCAAAAGTCATGTTGCCTTAATCAGGGGCACCTTCATAAAATCCATCAAACCGAATTGTCATTCGTACACCCATTTTCCATTTGCACATATTTACATTGCCAAAAAAATTTCAGTCACTCAGCCATTCCTAGTGTTTTAAGCAAAATTTGAAATGCATGTCAAAGTTCTCTAGGGCCATATCACAAATTACACTAAATAAAATCTTGAGTATTGGGAAATGATTTCAAAAGCGGTCTTGAACCTATCACATTTTCACATCTTAAAAAATCTTGTGTCAAAGAGAGATAACACCATCCTTGGGTTGTGCCTTGAAGTGAAAAGGGTAATCCTCGTTTGTCCTATCATGCAAACATAGTCCATAAAACAGTGGTTCTTACCACTATCACAAGCAATCACAAAATATAAATATAAATAGAGTAGTAAGGATAGGGTAAAATTCTCATCATACTTCGGTTGAGAATCCGATTCCCCAAAGCTCTAAGGAGATGAACATTTTTCACACACCACTGATCCCAAATAAGTTGTAAGGATCATACTACTTGTCCAGTCAGACGGATAGGTAGTCATCCCCAAGGCTTACAAAGGTCTAAAACAACATGGACTATGGAGTTAACCTTCATCGGGGCTATAGACGCTTGAATGGCAGTGGAGTATACTCATTGCGTGGCGACATGTCTCTCCTCAAAAAGAGACCTCTGAATGCTCATACGGACAAACTAGCTTTGGGGTCTTCTCCATAACAGGGTTACCTAATTTATGCAAGATGAGGTTAATGAACACACTTGCACACACACAGGTTTTTGATTGCCTAGAGTCACTACCATGCTTCTGATTTGGTTAATGAACTCGCATGCACACACATTTGGTCCTAGTTGAATTAGGCGGTATTAGTAAGTTTTTTTGATACCACTAGCATGTTTTGAGTCTTTGTAAAATAGTCTTCCATATCAACCTCCATATCTTCCTCCATACCTTCTTCCATATTCATGTCATTCCATACGTCATCCATTCACAAGCCACCAAGTTCGGTGCCCCTGATTAAACAATTATGGTAACAATTGGCTAAATCTAACTATCTAAAAATATGAGTGCTTCTTAGTGCATATTTCATTTACTTAGTCTTGCATTAATCATCCATAAATTTGTATGTTATATACTTAGTCTCGCATTAATCATCTATAAGTTTGCATTCCATTCCATCACATATGCATCAAAAACATTAAAACATATAAAAACATGCATCACAAAAACATAGGCATTCACACAAAAGTAAAACACCAAATAAATAAAAGCCATGTATATATATATAGGTATAAAGGTCAAACTGTACAATGAATGCCAAAAGGCTACAATATACAATAGAGCACCAAGGCTCATAAAGAGTGCATCTAAGCACTAAGCTAACCATCAAAAGAGGACCCCTGAGACCTAGTAGGAGCTCTAGACCTAGTGGTGTGCCTAGACTCACTACGCCTAGAGACAGAGGAGGATGGAGGATCAGGCAACACAATGTGATGCCTAAACAAACTGTCCTCTAAAGCCTCAATGTAACGAGTCCTAGACCTAAGTCTAGCAATGTCTATCCCGTGTCGTCGCTCCCGATCCGCTAGCTCTTCCTGGAGTCTCGTCACCCTGTCATCCTGGGGCACCCTGGTCGCTCCATCCAAGTCCGCCTGCATCTGGGCAATCCTCTCCCCCTGAGCAGCTAACAGGGCATCTTGCTTTGCTGCCTACTGCTCTAGTCGAGCTATCCTCTTGTCTCGAGAAGCTAGCATAGCATCGTGCTCTGCTATCTGCTATTGCAGCTGTGCCAGCTCATCCTCGAGCCCGCTAGGGGGTACCTCCCTAGCCTCTCCTGTGGCCTCTCCTAGGCCCTCTCCGTCATCCTCCCCATCATCTCTGCTCTCCAAAGCCTTTTGTGCCATCTTCCCCTTTCGCCTTTGACTGTCAGATCTAATGCGGGGACCCTCCCTGCGCTTGGGAACCTCCGCGGTTCCCTTGCCCTCTCCAACCCTAGCCTCGGGCTCTTCGGCTCCACCATCCACCAATGGTGGCTCCCACCTCGGCTCTGCGACCATCCATGCTACATACTCAGCTGTCACCCCGATGTCATCCACGTCGGGGATCTCCATGTCCTCATCGTCCTCTTTTGCCTCCCTCCACGGCTCAGCACACGGCAAATCACCCTCTGATCTATGTCACCGGTAGCGCACTAGCTCACCGGGGACATCCTGCCTCAATCCGACTTGGCGGAGTACTTGAGACATCTGTATGTTCTTCACCTCGCTATGGCTCCACCCCACTACCCATCTAGCCTGTTGCACCTGTCTCAGGTGCTCTCCATCCCCGATCCACCTCACCCCCCGCCAGGGCCTCCAAATGACTTGGGCATCTGTCAAGTCTGCCCATAGTCTCCTATACCATTGCCCTGATCTCACGAGGCGACTCGACTGTCTTTCCTTTGCCACTGGCCATCTCCTACCATAATCCTAGCTCATGTCCCAGTGAGCCCATGGCAACCCCTCCGGTCGAGCCACTCTGAAGTTCTCCTAGCCCCAGCACTGGAGCACCACACTGCAACCCAGGCCCTTCTGACCCCTTCTCCGAACCTCATACAACTCCCGGTACACCTGCGCCAATAAAGCGGGTGCCCAAGCATAAACTACCCTATTAGTGAGCATCTCGCTCACTACACCCATCAGGTTCCATGGGAACCTGCACCCGGTGCTGTTCGGGGCCACAATGTTGGTCAACATGAACATCATCAGAGCCTCCACCGCTACCAAATCCTTGGCCGTATACATGGCCAAGTATGGGATCCCCCCGCTCTCTGTCTGGATCTCTCTCCAGTCATCCCCAAACAACTTGGCCATCTCCATGGCCCTATCTCATCCAACCTCCACCCATGCCCCCTCCACGGGCACCTTGAGGATGCGGTATACATCCTCAAGCATCACCGTCATCTCTCCAGTAGGGAGCTGGAACGTCCCCCGATCTGGATCCCACCTCTCGGCCAAAGTCGAGAGGTACCCCTCATCCGCCCGAACTACCTCCAATCGAGATACCTCCGCTAGCCCCACTGCCTCCAATATCTCCCAGTTTTCCTGGGACAATGATCTCCTCATCCTCGAAATGATAGGGGAGAATCGGTGTCGTGCCTCTAACACCCTAAGCTACAAAACAACAAAACAAAAATTTGTTACAAATTTTTGCAAAAAAAAAAAAACACATAATAAGTACTTGCTTACATGAACAAATACCTCAGCTAGCTGCACTGGCGCATCCGCTCCCATCTCCGCCATAGCTCCCGCATGCTTCACTCTCCCACACAACCTTTCACTTCACTTCACTCCACTCCTTCAGACGCACTTCTCTCAAGCTCGAACGCACAAATGAGCGAAATTCTCGTTGAAATTGTTTAAATAGCTGGTTATGGCGCCCTGAAATGTAGTGGGGTGTTTCATGGCGCATTCAGACGCAGTGCTGCATTTGCAGAGTGCCTAAACACCGACGGGCATCTCTGCCAACCACAAATGCATACCAGCGTTTGGTGTCAGTATTGAATAAAGGAACAAAACTTACAAAATCGAAGCTTACCTCCTCCAAATTTCATCAAATTGCATTCATCCATTCTTCTTATCATAATAAAACATTTTGTGAAGGTTACAATAGTTTTGGACACAAATTTTGTCATTTCGCTCAAAAAGTGCATCATTCATCATTGTTTTACAAATTGGGTTAAAAATATTCAAAACCTTCACAAAATTAACCACATTCATCAATTTTTCTGATCTATCGTCAATTTCATTCATTCTTCTTTCATCATGCATATTTTTGCCAAATCAAATTAAAGTAAACCTCGTATCTAGTGGTATATTCTATCACCTTGGCGATTGCAGCGATTTGAATCCATGCAATTCGATAAGAGGATTAAACCACCATAAGGACACCTACCATTTATCATAATCAACTATTTCACTCGTTTGAAAATTGGAAATCAATTTTGGGTATTCTACTTTTCAAGTGACCTCATACCAAGATTAATTTGCTCAACAGTTGTCATTGATGGCCTAGTTAATGGGGCCATAAACATGGACAATCTTTCATATCGTCATTATTTTAAGTCTTGCTAGAGATTATGGCTACCTAGGTTGATTGGTTTCGACCCGAGTAATTATCCATACAGTCACTAGGAGCATCTCTGAGTTCTGGACTCTTTCATGCATCTTTCATCTCTTGCATATCAATGGCGCCAACAAGGCAATTTCATCAACAGTATGGATTCACACACAGGAGTTGGGGCATCCGTTATCAATTTCTAATTTTCCTATAGTGGAATTCATCTTACATGATCATGGAATTTACAGTTTGGAAAAAATCCCTTTATAACCGTTGGGGCAGAAAACGGTCCATCTTTCACATCACTCATATCGTCTTCAATCATATTCTTTTTTGGTTTGTACACCAACCCCTTTTTTGTTGGGACATAAACAGATGGTTCATACACCAACCCTTTTTTTCATCGTTGGGGCAAAAACGGTTCATTTTCTTCCGAATTTCTTCCAATTGGCTTGTGAGAACCATTATCGCTCTCCAATTGAGGGGGTAAGCTGAAAAATTTTAAATATTCTTTTATTCTTTGGTCTTCAAAGTTGTGCTTTAATCTTGAGAGAGAGTTGCGTCTGATCCAGCTTTTCAGGTGTCTTAATTTTTTGTGTTGCATTGTGTCTTCACACAAAGTAGCTCAAAAAGGGGCATCTGTAGACACCAAAATCCAGCCACTTGCAAGTCATCTATACCTTCCTGTCAGCCACATGTCAATCATTCATCCTTCCCGCCATTATTTGGCCCAAATCCACACTTTCCCACCATTATTTGGCCCAATTTCACCTTTCCCGCCATTTTTCATCCCCAAATTTATTTAAATTAATATATATATATATATATATATATATATATATATATATATATATATATATATTTATTTTTTTAATATTTTAATATATTTTAATATATATATATATATATATATAAATTTAGTTTAAGTGATTTAATCTAAGCCGTACATCTTTCATTTAATCTCATCCGTCCATCCATCTTAATCCGTTTCACAACCTAGATTTATTCTCTACCCTTGGATCCACTTTAATCTTAACCACACGTTCAAAGTGTCGTTAAAACCCTAAAGTGTGCCCTAAGAGTAGATTATAAATAGAGCCACCTTTTTGGCTCAAACCCTACTGGGATATTTGCTATATTTGCTATCTTTTGGACCTATCTCTTATATTTCATCTATCTCTTCAGCCATCCATCGTCGCATCCGTCGCCAACTTCGCCGCATCCATTGTCGCATCCGTCGCCAACTTCGCCGCCATATCTTCTGTAGTACTCTGTAGAATTCCCCATTCTTGTCACAAGTGCCCACGGGCGTTTACCCGCAGCCACAGACTCAGACCGACGTCTGAAACCTTGATCCAGAAGCACGCGGGCGTTCAGCGAGTGCACCAGGGCGCCTTCTGTAGCTGATTTGACAGCCACATTACTTCCAGATGCCGCCTGGTCTAGCCACGTTAACAGAGAATAGGTATAAATCAGTTTAAAGCAAGTAACTTCTTTTCTTTTATTAATCTGTTGTTGAACTCATGCATTCTATTTTTCTAGGGTTTTAAATTGTTTCTGAGGGCTCACACAGTGGAGCCCTCTTATTAATTTCTAACTCCTTGATAGTGTTAATGTGTGCAGGATTTTAATGGCAGATCTGGTGTGTTGATAGCAGTTGTTTAAGCTGGAGTGGTCCGAGCCAAAGGATACAACAAAACCCACTCACTTTGTTGGGATTAAGGATACGTCTTCGAAAATGCCACCACTTTATGCTAGCTAGGGTTTTGGAGAACCCTAGCACAAACTGTAATTTGTGTATCACAAAAAGGGTTACAGGCCCTGTTGTACTCAAAAGGAGTTTTTAAACTCCACTAATTAATAAAAATTGTTTGTTTTGTGCAACTTTCCTGTATTCCATTATTGTGGTTTTATTTTTGTTTGGCGTTGTATTTTTAATCTACAGGAAGATATAGGAGTAAAACAGGAAGCATTGGTTATAGTTTTAGGATCTTTTCGAGGTCCTAATGTGGTTTGTTCAGAAGATGGTTGAGCTAAATGTATAGGTGTAGTTGAAAGAGTAGATGATTTTATGGGTGTGTGTTTCACACGTTTGGACAGATGATAAGAATTAGGATGTGTGGATGATAGGGCAGGGCAAAATTGAACTCCAACAGGTTCTACCAAAGCACACATATCAAAGGGTCTAGGATCACCATGAATGGTAACCAACTGGTTTTTAAATTCAAATTTAACACACTGATGTAAAGTGGATGGAACCACATCGCATTGATCCAAGGGTGACCCAAAAGTATATTGTACGATGCAGGGCAATGTACAATAAACACGGTCGTATCTAGGGTTCTCGAACCAATTTGCAAGGGTATAGTAATGACTCCACACATTTCTTGTGTCTCGTCATTGAAGGCTTTGATAATCATATCAGTTATTTTCATTTCATCACTTCTAAACCCAAATCATTGGTAGAATTCAAAAGTGCAGATGTTTAAAGATGAACCATTATCAATCAAGACTCGTTTAACGACTACATCTCCAATTAAGGCAGTAATATATAAGGGGTTATCCTTGTGTAAACTATGTTGTGGGATATCTTTATCTCGAAAGTCAATACAATCGACTTCTTGAGTGATGATAGTATTGGACATGGCTTCAGGTTGAATATTTTGTGGTACCATCATTTGGCTTAATGTAAGCATTAATTCATCCCTATGGGTAGGAGAAGATCTTAACAGGTCCAAAAGGGAAATTCTAGTTGTAGTATTGGATAATTGTTCATTAATATTGTAAGGAGGTTTTTTTTTAACATTAGACACATAATTCCCTTTATTGGGATTTTTCAAAACAAATGGGGCTGATCCATTGTTCTGAGTTTGATCCTGTTGAGATGTTTGAGCCTGTTGTCTGGTAACAGCTTTGATGGTTCCTACAATATTATTTTGTGGATGATGAATAGGTCTTGGTCTAGCGTTTATGGCTTGTTCATTAGAAACTATTTGGTGAGAATATGGTCTAGTAGTGACTCTTCTAGGAAATGGTTCTTCTGGAACCATAGAACTTGTGATAGGTTGAATAGGATCTGATTCATCTTTAGAACTATTCGATTGATTTGAGGTGATTTCCATGTCACTTTCAGTTTCATATTCGGTGTCACTAAGACCAACTATCCGAATATTATGTAGAGGTCTGGTCGTAACTATAGATAAAGTTATGTCAAATATTTGAGGATCATGAACAGGTAATTGTCCACTAATAGTCCCTACATATCGGGTAGGAGGAGGAACATTGTGATTCTCAATTTTATTGGCCACCTCTTTACCATGTTTTGGTAAAGGATGTTGAAATATTTCCAATGATTGATTGGCATTCTGATTATGATTTTGGGGAATGTTCTTTTGAGCGTTATTAGAAGCATTTTGTTTAGGTTGGAAGGCTTGCACCTCCATCTCATTGTTATCAATCAAATATTGTATTTTATATTTTAATCTCTTACAAGAATTGGTAGCGTGTCTATGTCCTCTATGAAAATCACAATGTAAATCAGCTCTGTATCCGGGTATGGTTGGATCAGGTTCCCAGATAACTGGTAATTGGATCAAGCCTCGTGCTAGTAATTGCGAGAGAATGGTTGATAAAGGTTTATTTAACCTATTAAATTCTTAGGGTGGTTTATTAGGAGGTTTCAATATAAACTTATTTGTTGTTTTTGCAGTATTAACATTAGCAATGTTTCTGCTATCAGTGACTCTGTCACCCACAACTTGTTTATTTTTATATTGATTTCTGGATGTTTTCTCATCATCTTTCTTTTTGAGCTGACCTCTTCTAATAAGAGCATCTTCCACCCTTCGAACTAAGTCTATAGCTTGATCGAAGGTGGTCAAGGTAGCAGTTGATAATTCATATGATAGTTGTTCTTGTAAATTATTGATAAAAATATCCAACATCTCCCGATAAGGTAACACAAATTGTAATTTTCCTATCAAATTTCTCCATTGGGCTAAGAAGTCAGTAAAACACTCATCTTTATATTGCTTTAGGTTGTACAAATATTTAATGGTTACATGTCTTTCGATATAGGCACTAAATTGATGCACAAAAGACTCAGCGGTCTCTTCAAAATTTCTCAAGGAATGAGTGGGTAGTTGATAATACCATTCCAATGCCATCCCCCCTAAGCTTTTTGGGAACATTTTTAGTAATAGTAGATCATCATATGATATGTCATGACATGCTATCCTAAACATACGAAGATGCTCTATGGGATCTTCGGTTCCTTTATATATAGGTAGGACAGGCATAGGAAAGTGTTTAGGATATGGTTGTGCTACAACTATAGGATCTAGAGGTTGACTACACATCTCTCGTTAATTGTACGAGGGACGGTAGGGATCTATCTAGTCCATGTGAGAGACTAACTATTTCACCATGGCTTCCAAATTACCAGTTTTTCCACCATATTTGTTTGGTGGTACAGGAGTATGGGATTTGTGACCATAGGAAGGCGGGACATAAGGATTAGATGCTATATTGCTATTATGCAAATGGTTGGTAGGAAGAGTATTATGAAGAAGATTTGTTGTAGCATTATTTTGTATCCCAGATTGTTGAAAATTGGTATTTGGTTTTTTTTATGCTTTTGTTGATTTGACGTATATTGATCAATAGCTTGGCGAAATAAAGTAGTGAATGAAGGTTTATTTTGTGTGGTAATAACCCTTGGCTTGGTAACAGGCACTCTATGTGGTTGGGTAGCCTGTTGTTGTTGCATGTTTTGGATTATAGCAGCCATGTCCAAATTGGATGGTCTAGCTTGATCACTCTCTTGATCAACAAAGGACAAAGTATTAGTGCGTGTGTGATATATATCTTCTAGGGTTGCTTGAGTGTCACTAATTTGATCTTTATCCATATGAACTACTCCATTAAGGGTGCCAATATTATTATTGAGAAATTTCCAAAAATTGTCCATGTTCTCAAAGGTAACAACTCCTTCTAGAGTTATTTTAGGAGATGAGGATCCTTACTCTCTATCATTTCCTTTTTGTTTATTTGCATCCACAAATTCTTCTTCTTGTTGGTTTAAGGTTACTTCTTCCTGAATTGGGTCTTCAAGAAGGGCATCTAGTTTATTTGTGGTTTTTCCTAATCAATCTTCTTCTACTTCAATTTGTTTTCCATTCCTAAGTCTAGTCATTGTGTCTAAATTTAGGTTTTAGCAAATATATATTAATATATTTGCAATAGATCTTGGGAGGTATATATTTTAATTATATACCTACTATAATACTTAAAAGAAAATGTTTTGATTTTTTTTATTTTGTTTTTGTTTTTATGCTTATAAAGACAATAAACAACACACTAAATACAAGAAATAACAATAATAAAATAATAACTTAGTTTTCTATAAATAGTTTATAGATATCATTGATAGGATCAAGTTCATCAGAGTCATAAAGTGCTCCTCTTCAAATTGGAAATTGTTTTTCAAGAAGTCAACAAAGTGTGCTATGGTGATATTATCTGTTTTAGATTTTGTTTTGTAAAAATAAATCTCATGGCAATATTCTTGATATAACACAGCTCTGGGAACTCTATTCCATCTCTGTTTATCTGTAATAATGACCTCTTGGTCCTCTACATGAGACAAAAATTTATGCACTACAACTACATTATCGAGGTATTCCTCAAAGGTATACAACTTAGAAGACACAAGGGCTCTTTTATCTGCTAACCACCTATGGCAAGCTCTCTGAAGTTCATGATACAAAATTACTTGATCGGGATCCATGATTCCATCTAGGACAAACCTCTTGATTTGCCTGTCTGGTTGCTCTAGATGAAATGAGATCCAATCTCCTATCAAGTTCATCCCACAAAGGTTGAACCCTATTTGTTTGAGGTACTCTAAGCACAAAAGTAATCTCTATAGCTGCTAATTGATTTTCAACATTAATGGTGACAACTCGTCTTTTATTATAGTCTACCATCTAAATATGACATGCAATTTTTTTTTTTTAAGTCTAAATGCATTTATGTTTTGTTTTCTTATTTTTACTTTTTTAGAAAAATTTTGTTTTCAAAAGGTTTTTGTTTCACGTCGGGTTCACCAAAATGTATCACTCCAAAATTTTCACACCCTTACCTTTAGGCTATAGGATCCACGTCCGAAATGGGGATGTGAAAAGGATGGGACAATACCTCGGACTGAGAGGCCCTTTGAAGGTCTCGCCTCTCGGGGGAGGTGTATAAGGGTGAATTTTCAATGGATGGTGGGTTCACCAGGAAACTTTTGAATGGTAGTTTCCACGCCTAGGTTGATAGTGTGTTTGATGTGTTCATTTTTATGCTTGATCATTCAACTCCTAGGTTTGGACGATATGAATCTAAACTATTCTATATGCCAATGCTGATTTAATTAATACAAAAAATAGAAATGGATGCAAATAACAGAGAATATGCTAACAAGAAGGTGTCATACCTGATCTTGGATGTCTGATGGAGATTCTGAGTCTTGTAGCAGTTCATATCGTCTCATTTTGTACGTTATCATCTGATATTTCTCAGGATCATCCCAAATCATAGAAGGTCATCTGAAATCAGATAGAATTGTCTAAAATCTGACGAATTCATCAGACGAATTTGTTAGAAACTTGCAATCACAAAAATAGATGCAAAATACCAAAAATGCAAGTGTAGAAGCAAAGGATAATGGTGGAAATAATAGCAAACATGCCTAAATAATAGATTCTAATGATAAATAAGGAAATGCAGTAGATTTAATGATTGATTTTAACTTTATCATGCAATTATGCTAAATGAGGTGAACTCCAAGATGCATAAAACATAATAACTTAAAACAATGCAGAGATATGATATGAAAAATGTAGAAAAGCTAAGAAAATGCAAACTCTAAACTTGGACTGCCCTTAATCTGGACTACAATCAGGATCGCCTCCAATCATACGAGATCATTCGAAATCGTCCGAGATCATCCGCGATGATCCAAGCTAGCTTCGACTGAAAAATAGTAGAGTTCCTACAATAAAAAATGCAAAAATACCAAATGCAAGCAATAATGCGAGGGAATAAGGAGCTAACTCTGCAATGAAATCCTGTCAACAAAGGGGTTAGGGGTTCAGGGAGAATCAGGGGGATAAACTAGAAAAATCCTAGTTTATATAGGATTAGGAAGAGGTTTGGGAGGTTGGGGATCATCCCAATATGGGAGATCTCCAACAGGGAAATCTCCAACTGCGCAGACATGCTTCTGTCGGAGTTGGAGAGGCTGTTGAAATAGAAGCTAATTATGAAAATTTGGTTTTGGGACAAAATTTTCTGGACGTTCTATTCCAGATGAATTCATCAGATCGAGGACGATTTCATCTAATCTACGACGATATCGTCCAACAGTCAAAACAAATCCTAAAAATGGTGCAAAAAATGGGGAAAGCGGGTAAAAGGCGGTTTAACGGGAAGTTTGGGATTGAAATTCAAATTTTAATATTTTATATTTTTACTAATGTTTTAACCATGCCAAATTTAGGGTGCTACACTATGTTACACTTGATGGATACCAAATCAATTAAAAGATATATATCATGGCTAATAATGTGGTAGCATAGCAAATAGCCATGCTATCACCAATTCAACTACATGGAAGGAATTGAGGAGAACGATTAACAAGATAAAGGTATTTAATGCTTTATTAATAGGAGATCTATAAAATGAGGGATTTTCTTGACATATAATATTATTCCACTCCTCTTGTGAATCCCCAAGCCTTTAGAATCTACCCTCTAAACTCCACATCTAAATGATAAGACTATCATTTGTTGGATTCTTTAACATTTGCAAGTAGAAGTCCCCTATGAATCACCAAATTATAATAAAAATTTCACTACAAAGGGTTAGACCTTTTCCCTAAAGAGAAGTTAAATAGATCCACTTCCTAAAGCTGATGAGAGGTCTTGAAACTCCATCCACATATCAAGAAGCTAATTTGAAGAAGATACTAGTAAAGGGTAGTCTATGCCAAATACTTCTAGCATGCTTGAAGCTCTTGATACCACTAGGTAAGGTCATTCACTTGTATCAAACCAAAAAAGGATCATAGACTTTTTGGTGGTGACTAAGCCACATCCCACCACCAATAGGAACCCTAAAATCCTTTTGTTTGTAACTAACAGGTTTTCATTGATGGTAGGCCTCTATTAGCTTGGTTCATTGGGAACCATTTTCCAATATGGCAAATAGGCCCTAAAATTAAGTTATCCTCTTTTGATAATTGGGTTGCAACACTCCATATACCCAAGTACAGTTGATCATTAACACAAGAAACATACCCATAAAGGGGAGTCCCAAGGATCTTATAGAGAAGAAGAAGAGGGTGTGGGATGAGTCTAGAAAGGGTTTAATAAAGCTTCCAAACCATGTTAATACACATACAGATACCCTAGAGGCACAATATTAAGTGAGGCAAGAAGAGTTTGCAAAAGCCATGCAATACTAGAAGCATACCCATCAAACAAGGTCTAGTGGAACCCCATGTAGAGGAATCTTTAGATGATCAAAAATTATAAGAATTAAGGTAATATCTAAGGAAAAATAAACTAGGCTAGATACTAACTATGAATGCAAGAATGAGAGCCACTAGATCAACCATATCATCGAAGGAAAGGATTAGAGACAAGCCATTATTAAAACCTAGTGGAATAACACAAAAGAAGAGAAATATGTTAGTACAAGTTATAAGTCAAGAAAGGACAAGAACATGACTATTACAACCCTAATATAGCTTATTCAGCTATATTTCTATTATCATTAATTTAATATTATAAATAGAAGTAGGTTGATTTACTTATGACCATCTTTCATAATTAATCTGATTTGCATATTCGCAAGGACTAGGCCCTCATTAGTGGTGAAGGACTTACCCCTCCTAAAGTGGTAAGAAATTATTCATTCTTATTTCATATTTTCCTCATTGTATATTTGTATGATTTGTTCAACTTCAAGTGGTATCAGATTCAACAATCCTAGCGTATAATTTTAGGTATAGTTTTACTACTGTATGTTGTATTAGTTGCACTCATGTATAATTTATTCGGTGATCAACAAGTAAATAAATTGCATTTGATATTAGTAAAGCATGTATTGTAGTGTCCACAGGTAGCAAGAATTTTTTTTTGTTTAAATTTATGGATCAAAGCAGCTTCATAGTAATCAATCTATAGAATATTTCAATCGAAGATAGCATTCACAGCTTCTTTCCAGGATAATTCATAGTCGAGGAGTGTATGTGTCGTCGGAGCTCATAAATTAAACATTGTAGAAAATTTAATTAAAATTCAAGATTTAGGAGAACCCTACATTTACAAATAAGTCTTTATATGATGCATGGAAGAGGTGATATTCTTTGTTGAAGGCGCTTGAAAGTGGTTGAAGAAACATCATTACAAGCATAGGAAAAATATAAACAAACACGATGTTAGAATCCCACAAACACAATAGAGGAGATGAAGTCAAATCATTGAGGGAAAATATTTACAGAATACAAGGCAAAGGATATAAAATAAAGTTTCTCTAAGTACTAATCTCATGCAAGTGTAACCCTAAAAATGTTTCTCATAAATAATCTATGTGGCAGTTACAATCATTGAGTTTAAGCTCCCAGGGTATTTCCATTTACTCCCAAAAATCAAGAAAATTAAGGCGAGTTCTGATGTTAAACATTCTCAAGATTATTATCTAAATTTGTTGTGGTTAAATTCTATCATGGGATGGATGTATCCAATTCCCAATATTATGGAGGTAATATAAAGGTATGCAAGTAGTAATTAGGTGATAAAGTTGAGTAATCTAAGTTTAATTTATTTTCGAAGATTATTATTCAAGAGCAATATGATCAAAGTTTTTTCTCCATCATCAAATTCTATTTATCTATCACAATAAAATGGTTCCAAGATAGCTATTATTTCCCTTGCTAAGGTTTCATAAAAAAGAGTATATAAAAATTAATCCATCGCCAGATTAACCTGTGTCACTACCGTGAGAGCAATATTTGATCTCAAGGTTCCTTACGCTGACAAGGAAGAGTGATAGTTAATCCCACATTTTGGGAGCAAGGGTGTTAATTCTGAGTTCACAAACTCTTAAATGCATCACCAAGTGCAAATGACATCATCCAAATTTTTCTTGCTACTGGTTCTCAAACCCACCATTTGACCTACTCTGTGCATTAAAGAAAACTTTCAATCACAGGTGATTAACACATTCAAACATTCACCTACTAGTCTATCATATTCCACCACATGGAATATTTATTCATGTTTTTTAAGGTTTCCACTCAGGTCAGTTAAGTCTTATATATTATGCTAAAATTATTTGTCCCACATTCAATGGGTAAAGAAATACTACATGGTTTATAAGGTCTAGCATGCTATGAGTTTAATGTGACTTTAGTCACACGAGTAGCCTTTTACACAGTTCATCCCAGTGTCTCTCACATTCTACTATGTTGCACACTCTATACATAGCTATCTACCCATGTGTCATATCTAATCTATGAATCCCCACCTAGATATTGTGTTCACTTATCCATATCCCATGTATTGTGTTGGTACCATGTGTCCTTGTGCTTGATGTGCCTTTCCTATCTAGTCCGCATGTTCTCTCAAGTATTCTAGTCAATAAAGGGTCCACATGTCCTCCCTAGTCTTTGTCTAGTCATCAGACCTCCTTCCTTGGCATCTAGTCCCTCCTTTATCTACTGTATCACTGCTCGCCATAACTATTGAAATTCAAATTCAAGCTAGCCATTGGAAATCCAGCCATTGAAATTCAAATTAAAGCTAGTCATTGGCAATCTAGCTATTAAAATTCAAAATCAAGCTAGTCATTGGAAATCAAGCTTTTCAAATTCAAATTCAAGATTCGATTCATATTTGGAGTGAAAATTAAGCGGAAACCAAACCATTTTTTTTCAAAATAATCGTATTTTTGTAGGAATCAAGATAATTTTTATGAAGTTGTCATCAAAGATGACACCTGGCAGTAAATTGTTTGGTGACTTTTAGTAGTTTATGCAAATTATATAAAGCAAGTGCATGAGTGGAAAGTGGCATAAAGGACAAAACAGAATATTATCCAGCATAGATAATACAAATGAAGAACTTTCAAAGTCACCTAGAAGACCTCCATGAAATAAAGGTACACAATACAACTCTCCTTTATGCATTAATATTTTTGATCCCAACCATCCTACTATTAACCCCATGGGCCCTTCCAACTCATCCCATGAAAATTTAGCACCTAAGGAAATGGAAAACACCAATGCAAGTAACCAAGATGTCTAACCATGTATATCTCATCTAATGACTAGTATGAGCACCATGAGTTCAATGCTACAATAATTTTTAAGGAAGCAAAACCAAGAAGCTCCTCATTCCCCACATAACTACCATAGAAGGCATGATCATGAGGATCAAGATACATAGGAATATTATCAACAAGCAAGATGGCCTACATGTGTTAATATTCCACATGTTGACATGCCTACATTTTAGGGTGACGATCCACATGGTTGGTTAGCTAAAATGGAAGGAATTTTAGAACTATATCAAGTTTCCAAATCTGAAAAATTTCCTTATGCTTCCTCAAAACTAGGTACTAAAGCTTACCAATGGTTTGCTTAGAAAAAATGTCAACATAGTCGACCCCTCATATGGCCTGAATTCAAGAAGCTTTTTCTCAAGAGATTATGAAGGAAGTTCAACCTCGTTCATGGTTCATTTGTTGGAACTTAAAAAAACTAGTTCAATAAGGGATTATATTTCAAAATTCACTAGTATTTTTGTTTATATAGGAGATCTACCATTTGATGTGGTGGTCATATTTAATACATGGTTTAAAAGAGAATTATCAAATTGAATTAGACTTACATTATCCATACTCTTTATATGAAACTATAAATATTGCTAAGTTGGTTGCAAAAAAGGTGTAAAATTTGACATCCTTTAGATGTGACTCTTATAATCACCCTCAATATCGCAAAAATTTCTTTCATAGAAATAACCAACCATCAAGATATTACTACTATAAATGTCACAATCATCATCCAAAATATCAAGCATGTGTACCAAGACAAAACTTTCAAATAGAATATGATAACAGGGAAGACGAAGAGGAAGCAGAGGATATCAATTCACATGACTCACCTATGCTCGAAGAACAAATTGAACATAATGAAGCAATAGGTGACGAAGATACTATGGCTATTTCAATACATTATCTTATGGGATTAAAAAATCACCATACAATCAAGGTACCGGGATTCATTATTAGAAGAGGATAAATGTGTTGATTGATTCATAATTTTATTGATATTAAAACTCTTAAGGCATTGAACTTACACATTCACTCCTCCAATCAAGATAAGTTTCAATTTTTAGTTGCAAATGGAGGAAATTCTTAATGTATTGATAGAACATCTTTAATTTCAATGCAAATGGGAAGTTATTCCTAGCATGGAACTCTTTTTATTATGAGTTTAGGGAATTCAAAGGTTATTTTTGGAGTTGAATGGTTATAAAAATTGGATGCAGTCAGTTTTAATTTCAGAAAGATCTTTGTGGAATGGAAAGAAAATGGAAGTACCATTCACCTCCAAGGAATTCCAACTCCTCCATAAAAGGTAGTGAGTTCTCATAGCATGGGAAAATTATTAAGGAAAGGAAGTTATGGATTCATAGCTCAAATCAATTGTTTGGAGAAACAAGCACAAGATACTCCTGAAATTCAGTCAAAGGATCTTCAAGATATTGTGGCTAACTATGGTGATGTTTTCCAAGAACTAGAAGGACTACCTCCTAAATGATCTCACGACCATGTCATACACCTTTTTCTGGGATGTCTTCCTCATAATATTCGTCCTTATTGATACCCTCAACCTCAAAAAATAGAAATTGAGAAAATTGTCCAAGAAATTTTAGAACACAAATTCATTCATCATAGAACTAGTCCTTATTCTTTTCCAATGGTTTTGGTCCATCGTAAGGATAACTCTTGGCCTGTGTGTCCTAATTTTCATACTCTCAATAAAATCACCATCAAGGATAAATTCCCTATTCCTGTCATTTATGATTTATTAGACAAATTGCATGGTGCAAATTTTTTTACAAAATTGGATCTACGCTCTGGTTTTCACCAAATCAGAGTAAGGGATGAGGATATTCCTAAAACCATATTTCATACTCATGAAGGTCATTATGAATTCTTAGTCATGCCTTTTGGTCTCACTAATACCCCATCCATATTCCAAAGTCTTATGAACCATTTCTTTCATCCATTCCTTCGCAAATTTATCTTAGTCTTATTTGATGACATTCTAATATATAGTAAAACATGGAAGGATAATTTTATGCATGTGGGAAAGATTTTTCATATATTACACAAGGAAAAACCTTTTTTCAAATGCTCTAAATGCTCTTTTGGTGTTAAATAAGTTGAGTATTTTGGTAATATAGTTTCTCATGAATGTGTTAAAGTGGATCCTAATAATATTAAGGCCATTCAAGATTTGCCTTTACCCAAAACCATCAAGAAACTTCATGGTTTTTTGGGTCTTACTGGGTATTATCACAATTTTATATGCAACTATGGTAAAATTGCAGCCCCTCTCAAAAATATCACAAAAAGAGAATATTTTTCATTGGTCTAAAGCATCCACTCAAGCTTTCATGGCTCTTAAATAAGCAATGTGTACTACTCCAATTTTGGCAACTCTACATTTCCACAAACCATTTGTGATTGAATGTGATGCTTCAGGAATAGGTATGAGGATAGTACTAATGTAGGAAGGGTATCCCTTGGCATTTGAGAGTAAACAACTTTCAGGTAAGAATTTGGTAAGGTCCACATATGAGAAAGAAATGTTGGCTATTCACACGCAGTTGAAAAATGGAGATACTACTTAATCAGTAGTCGCTTTATTATTAAAACAAATCATAGTGGTCTCAAGAATTTTCTAGAAAAACGATTCTCTTATCCAGAGAAAAAAAATGGTTAACAAAATTTTTGGGATATGATTTTGTTATCGATTATAAGAAAGAGAAATAAAATTTGGTAGCGGATGCATTATCACGCAAATATGAATATGAAGTGGTTATCAATTCTATTTCAGGTCCTTGTTCCCAATGTGTTTCTCATCTCCAAGAGGAATGGTTGTCAAATACAAAAATTACTCAAATAATTCAAGAATTTTTGTTAGGATCATCCAAGCATCCTCATTTTTCCTATGACAACAAGGTATTAAAAAGAAAGAATCGCATCTACATTCCACACAATTCTACCATCAAATCTAGGATTCTAGAAGAATCACATACTTCTCCATCAATAGGACATTTAGGTTTTTTGAAGACATATATGCAGGTAAAACAATCCTTCTATTGGAAAGGATTAAAATTCAAGGTCAAAATGTGGGTGGCTGAATGTGAAGTATGCTAGCGCAATAAGGGATAAATAGTCAAATCTACAGGATTGCTTCAACCATTACCTATACCATATCACCAATGGGAACATATTTCAATGGATTTTATTGAAGGTCTTCCTAAATTAGAAGGTAAAATAGTAATTTTTGTGGTAGTGGATCGTCTCTCCAAATATGCTCACTTCAATGCTCTACAATATCCATTTTTTAGTAAGCAAAGTGGCCAAGGTATTTATGGACTCAATTTGTAAGTTGCATGGAATACCTAAAAATATTGTAAGTGATTGTGATCCCATATTTACTAGCAATTTTTGAAAATAATTATTTCATATTAATGGTACCAAGTTAAATATATCTTCTGAATACCATACTCAAACAAATGGCTGAACTAAAATAGTTAACAAATGTTTGGGTACCTATCTGAGATGTTTTTCTCACTATAAACAGTATCAATGGAGTCATTGGCTTTTCTTGGTAGAATGATGGTACAACACTTTGTACCATTATTCCATCAAGATATTTCTATTTGAAGAATTGTATGGATTCAAACCACCCACAATAGCAGATTATGTTATAGGTTCTTCCAAAGTGGTCCAAGTAGACGATTGGTTCCAACACCGGCAGTCAATGCTCAACATTCTCAAAGACAATTTGGTCCAAGCATAAAACTGCATGAAGTAGCAACAAGACACACACCATTTTGAAAGAAAATTTAATACAGGTGATATGGTTTTCCCACATTTGAAACCCTATAAATAGTTGTCATTGAATATCATGACCAGTTAGAAGTTGACTCCAATATTTTATGATCCTTAAAAAATAGTGTGCAACATAGGAGAAGTGGCATATCAACTAGAGCTTCCTCCCTCATTCTGTATACATCTAGTATTTTATGTTTCCTGTCTCAAGAAGGATATTGAACAAAAAGTACACTCTCAGTCAGAACTACCAGTACTTGATGAATAAGGACGTATATATCTCTAGCTAGAAGTAATTTTACAGAGCAAATCACATATGTTGAGATCCCGTCACATCAAATAATTTCTCATCAAATGGTAGGACCTACTAGAAGAAGATGCTACATGGGAACTAGAAAGTATTTTCCAGTCATTTCCAACTTTGAGGACAAAGCTTTCCATGGAGGGGAGCCATGTTACAACCCTAATATAGCTTAGTCGACTATATTTCTATTATCATTAATTGTTCATTGATTTAATATTATAAATAGAAGTAGGTTGATTTACTTTTGATCATATTTCATAATTAGTCTTATTTGTGTATTTGCAAGGACTAAGCCCTCCTTAGTGGTGAAGGACTTAGACTTCCTAAAGTGGCAAGCAATTATTCATTCTCATTTTATATTTTCCTTGTCGTATGTTTGTATGATTTTTTCGGCTTCAATGACCATTGGAGTAGACTCCCATTAGTAAAATCCATCACTCGAGTTTGATTTTATATGAGATAATGTTTATTCATTAATGACACCTTTATAAAGATATTATGTTTCTTGTGGAGGTATTTATGATTATTTTACCCCTCAATAAACTTTGGATCTTCCAAAAAAAAATGTAGCTTAGTCCCCTTTATTCAACAACCATGAATGACATAGGAGCTCCCTCCCATAGCCATTTTGGGAGGAATTTTGAATTTTAAATTTTAAATTTTGATGTAAATATTATAAATAGCTATATTTGGGGCCAAAATAAGAAGATATTGAATTCTTGTCATGTCTAGTAGCTAAACTTGAGTAATTTTTCCTCCTTTTTCCATTTTGTATATCAATATGTACTCGAGACTTGGATCAATTGAATGTATAGGTCATAGAGCCTATTTCAATTATGTATGAATGTAATGTGATTTTAACATGATTGCAATGAGTTATGACTATTCTAGTATTTTTTCTTGGTTTGAGTATTCATGTCTCTATGGAGGGTTGTGACTAGTATTATCTTGGCTTTCACCATAAGTCTTTTGATTTGCAATCATATATGATTGGGACCATGTTCAATTTAACTATCATGTTTGGTTAATGTTTTCACTAATCCCACTAATGGATAAAATGAAAAATATAATATTTAGCACATTACCACCCATATCTTAGGCTAGTTAGGCTACTTAGATTTCATTTTACTGCTTTCCTCTTTTCCCTTTTCCTTGGAAAAAACCTGATATGATAGGCTAGAATAGAAGGAAGAGAATAAAATATTGCACCCAACCAAGGATCCAACCTTGGCAAAAAATCCTAGAGGTCATCGAAAGGATCCACATACCACACTCCTTAGACTTCTTATAACTAGTACCCCAAGCAAGTTGTGGGCACTAGACACACTCAACAAGAATTGCATTACAACGAGTCGCAGTCACTAAGGTACAAGAACTAGATTTGATCCCCAACACTAACTATATATCATTATATACTCATAAAATAATGTAATAATATAATCCTAAAATTCTCCTTATTACATTATTTGTGGTGGTAAACATTACTATCCTCCCTTAAGGTAGACAAGAGAATTATGGTCTCATTGCTTCCTGTTGGACCATTATAACCAAGAACTATATTCTTTGGCCTTATATTTTGTGTTATGATCTCTTATATGCCTTTCCCATATTTTCCCAATCCTATGTCATTGTAACCTATTTATTTTAGTATCTTGGATCCAATTCCTTTTTAAAATAATATTGCCAATAGAATTCGAACTTGGGTCTTATCGATTGCTTGCCTTAATGCCCACACTCTACTTGGCATGGTTGAATTGCTCATTGGGTATAAAATGGAATAATATACTTTTAAATAATATTTCTTGAGTGCTATTATTCTTTGATAATTCCTCCCAATCAATCCTCCTCCACATCCACTCCACTATGAATCTCTTCAACAACACCACCTAGGATACTTCTGCTAAATGATGTCGCTCCTACTTAGTTATAATAGTATTAGAATGATATTATACCACTACCTTTATGTGTTGATTTATAGTAGTTTTTATTGTTTATTAGCTTTCATTAATACATTAGTTCATAACGGGGTTGCCAAAATTGGCTTGGACTACCTATCTCCCATTCTGGACCTTTCTATATTGGTGATTGTATCTACTATGGTGGTGTTGATCCTTATTGATGGTAAACATTCCAACCTTATCATAGGAAACTATATATTACATGTTTTATATCTCACCATCTAGGACCTTAGTGTGTGTTCTTAGATCTATTTCTTCAAAATAATCAACCAATGTAATTTACTGACATTACTTTTAAAATGATGGGAATTGTATGCTCAACAAATATGTGTTTGATATAAATGGTTGATGTTGGGCATATTATTAATCAAATTGAACACTGTTATTATTTTTATCCATATGAAAAATGTAGTGGCATTAATAGTAAGTCAATCTCAGACTCTGCTTCCCCTGTGATTATCCTAGACTGTATTTTGCCTCAACTTTGTTGAATTTCCACCATATGGAGGCTCCAATGGTTTGGCTCATTTTTAATAAAAAAAAATCCTCTTCTTTTTTTGTTTTAAAAAGAGGGGCACTTGACTTTTATTTTTAAAAATTGGGCATGTTACTTTTTTAAATCAAGGGTACTATAAAAAAGAATAAATTGAGTATTTAAAAAAAATATGGATGATCACAATAGGTGCAATGCCCTCAGGCATGCATTGTGCAATGCAAGTACCGATGTAATCATCCATTTAATAATACTACCTCAACTCTATTTAATTTCCATCGGATAGAGACTCCACTAGTTTGGATCCTTTTAAATAAATATTTACCTTTATTTATTTATTTTTATAGAAAGGGACTTTTAAAACATATATCAACACAACACCACTTGTTTTCTCCTCCATATTCTTTGGTAGATTGATCAATCAACATCTTAACTTGCATTCCTCTTGGTTTCTCAGTCACCAACTAATGTTTCGACACTCTTTTTTAGGTATCTACGATAATATCACCCAAAATTTGAAACTGCCAAACTAAAAAGTATCATTGTATGGATATTTTGGGCGCACAACAATAAGCTAATGTGGGTGTATCACATTGAGTGGCATGATTTTTATGGATACTTCAAATAACTTTGGCTCTGCATGAGATTTTGACTCTCTTAGGAAATAAAAAAACTACCTTCCTACTATGCACATCATAGCCACTCATATCATATTCTAATGACTCAAATATAATCTAGATGAGAGTCTCTCCTTTATCCAATGTCTTTGATCTATGAGTGATCAAGTTGTTTGTAAGTTTATCAAATTTTGATCTCAACCTTTTTTCTTAGATCATGGTTGTGAATACTAGACTAGGTATATTATTCACCATATTTAATAGTTGTGCCAACATGAATATATTTTCTTGGTTAATAGCCATAATAGAATCGATCCTTCTTCACTCTTTTTATCAAAGACTCCAAAAATTTTCTTTTTCGTCGTCACCTCAAAGAACAAAGATATGTTGCCCACCATATATTGTTTAGGGCAGTACCTAAATCAAAGGCTCTAATACCATTTTTGGGGGAAAATCACTTTATTGAACTAACTTATGCATGTTTAAACACATCAATGAAGTTATAACTATTTTATAAGGTTTTAATAATAGAATTTATTAAGTAGTAGTTACAACTACTATAACTATGGGAGATACACTTACTAAATAATGTAATAATATTTTCTAGGACTTTCTATATATTTTTGCTTATTAATTTCAAACTCAAATTCCCCCTCTTAGTTTTTTTTTATTTTCTCCAAATTAATGCATTTTGTTAAGTTTTAAGTTGGTTGCTCTCCCATCATGCTTTTGGGAAGCCCCCTCCATTGTTTTCACTAGGAATATTCCTTTATTTTTGGCCTATTTTACTCTTGATATCAATGGAAAGTCCTTAGGTGATTTTGTTTTTAGTTCTAATATAGGCTCTCTCTTCTCTCTCAAACCACTATCCCTAGTTATTGAAAAATATCTTTCCTATCATCTTGTGGTTTAAGGGGGCTTTTCGTGATAGTCCCCTGAGTTTCCTAAAATTGGGTTTCTAGCACCACTTTAGTTTCTCAGTATAGCATAGCTATTTCTCTTACTAATACACCATAAGTTTGATTTTCCTAAGACAAAATATCCTCTTCTACCCCTTCCCTTACAAATAATATTTTTTCACTTTCTAGTCGTATACCTAAATCTCTCATCATGTGCCAGGTTTTTCCTTATCTTCTATTTTTCTTTATCCTAGTCTAGGTTAAAATTGTGGACTTATAATTCTAGGTATTTTCTCCTTGATATTTCCTACTCTACATTTTAGCCATCATTTTCACTGAGGGATAATTCTTCATCCAATTTTACTTATTTTTTTCCATACTCTCTTCTCCCTAGGTTCCCTTGTCAGTTATTTTCTAGAGTGACTCTTAGCTAAATAACCCATTTTATTGTACATCCTATTACAAAAAGTTATATTTTCATTCTTGATATACTAAACACATTCTAATACTTTATCCATGAGGATAAATTCCTCCTTGCATGTTACATCTATCTTTTGGTTGATATAAGCTCTAGAAAAATAGGTTTTGGATTTGGTTTTAGTGGTAACATCCATTAACAGAAAACCTCCTATACTATTCCTATAGCCATACAAAATTTCTAAAACTCCAAGGGAATTCCTGGTATATGGATCCAAAATAGGTTCTTTGTATGGACTCTAGTTCTAGTTTAAATCTGCTTAACTATGGTCTTAGGTATAAGCTTACTCAACCCTAAAACTAGGGATCCCCTTTAAGAATTCTTGATAAATATTCCTCACAAGATAAAAATAATAGTAGAAAATTTATATGAAAGGAATATACACGTATATCTTACCTATACTTCTAATGTCCAAAAATTCATTTTTGAATATTTCCAATGCGACTCCATACCTTCAAATATTCCTATTAGGTTCTTTGAAATGTAGTGATGCATGCACTCCATAATACCTTCAAGAATATTCAACTTCTCATCCACTGAACTACTGTAAAATATGAAATGACCAACATTGTGAAAACTTAAAATACTAACATTGCATTAACATCAAAAGATAATCCACATGGAAATATTGCATCTTTAGCGAGAGGATGAAAAACATGGTATTGTCAAATATGCAAAAAGAGAGGTCATATTACTAGCTATTGTAGATACAATCCCAAAAATCAAAAGCAAGGAAATCATATGAATAGTGGCAATATTTTTCAAACTCAAAAATATCAAAGGAACCCTCATTAGAATTAATTTTAGTGATTAACCAATTGTCCTCAATTGAAATATCAGAATAGAAATCAGAAGCGACACCTGGTATAGAGGATAGAAGAAATTGAAGAACTGGAATAACCCACAGATACCTATGAGGTGAAAGCCTTATCAGCAAATACTACATATTACAAAGACACTAATTATTTGCTTTAACATATTATAAAGAATGTAAAAGAAGTTTAGGATGAAGAAGAAGAAGATCCATGTTGAAGACAAAAGTCTTTAATACCCAAATAATGTAATATAGGGGGTGTTAGAAATAGATTTTATTCCATCATTTGGGTTATGTAAATTTATCTTCCAAGATACATACTTATATTACTTTAGGGGCAAGTTATCTAGTTACTTCATTCAATGTATTAAATGCACAAGTGTCAATGTGCAAGTTGTCCCTTGCATAGCTAGATAGAGTATTAGCCAAGTATCCTATTTTACCTATATAAGAAAGGCCTCACTATTAGATAGATATAGAGTCGAGGGACATAGCCTGATAGTGATAGTTCTATGTGTATCACCATCCATTGATAATGGGTACAATGTAGTTCAATAGCTTTACAATGGAGTGCTCATTTCCACCATAGCTACATTGTATTATTTTATATCATTTCTATTTATTGCATACTTCAGTCATCTAGAAGATTTACTTTATTTCATATTATTCTGCATATTATGATTGCTATCTCCTAGTGCTTGTCACATCAAAAGCTAACACAAATTCTAAATGGCTTATACACCCCACTTGTGAGTCTTTCTTTTGGATCTATATCCAAGTAGGTTGTTGTCCAGATTTATTCCAAATAAAAAACATGACCTCTCCCCCAAAGGAAGAATATTTACTTTTAATATCGACCTCTATTCCATTAATATTTTTAAATTTATTTTGTTTTCCATATGATCCTATTTTGATTTCCCATCCTACTTCCTCCATCCTTTCGATCAAATTTGGGTGCCATATTTTGATAGCTTTAGTAGCATTACAATATGAGATAGTAATCAAAGCAATAGAATATCTTATTTAATGAAACATAAGTTATACAATGAGATGAACCATGACCCCCTTCATATAGGAAGAAGGGTTCATTGTTTAACAATCCATCTAGTTGTACCATGCACACATGCATATTGAAACTTGTACATATGTTGCTTGTTCCTCAAGTAACTAGATAACTTGTACAAGAAGTAATCTAGATATGTATCTTGGATGATACATTTACATAACCCAAATTATGGAATAGATATTATTCCCAACTGAAGAACACAAGCTTATACTGAGGGGGGTGAACAGTACAAGAGCACTTTTTACTTTTCTTTCTAAATAAATATTATTCGATGTATAGATAGCAATATCAATAGTAGTAATCAAAGCAATGCATAAATCACCACACATAATAGAGACACCAATTTAACATGGTTCACCCAATGTGGGTTACATCCATAGAGAAAATATTTCACTAAATTTTCTCAATCAATCTCTTGGGAATCCTTTCCCTATTACAATGTTTATGGACCTCTGTCCAATGGAGATGTCAATCCCCTAAATCATGTTCATGGATCTATATCCATAGGAGAACTCCTTATCCTTTTCTCTGGTTGGTGATCCTCTAGAAGACTACTACCTCCACTACACTGGCTTGTGGATCTCTCTCCACTGAAGAATCTTGTACCCACTTAGAAGACCTATCCTAACTACCCTGGTTGATGTATCTCTATCCACTGGAGACTATTATCCTCTCTACTCTATCACCTCCAAAGATCTATCTCAAATATGCACTAAAATAAATCCTTCGATCTAGCACAAAAATGCTCAACAAGTCCACTCAAAAAGTGCTCAAATATGCTCAACAAGACCACTCAAAACTTGCTCAAATTTTCTCAACAAGTCCACTCAAAACTTGCTCAAATCTTCTCAATAAGTCCACTCAAAACTTTCTCAAATATGCTCAATAAGTACACTTAGAACTTGCTCAACTATGCTCAACAAGTCCACTCAGAACTTACTCAAATATGCTCAACAAGTCCACTCAAAACTTACTCAAATCTACTCAACAATTTACTTATAACTTTTCCAAATATGCTCAACAAGTCCACTCATAACTTGCTCAAATCTGCTCAACAAGTTCACTCAGAACTTGTCTAAATCTACTCAATAAGCTCACTCATAAATTTTCCAAATCTACTCAATAAGTCCACATAGAACTTATCCAAATCTGCTCAATAAGTCCACACAAAAATTATCCAAATTTTCTAAAAAAGATCACTCAGAATTTGTCCAAATCTACTGAATAAGTCCACACAAAACTTAACCAAATATGTATCGTAAGCTTCCAAAAAAGCTCACACAAAATTAGTCTACAAGTATTCTCAAAGACTTACCTCAAATCTGCTTAACAAGTCCACACAGAACTTGTCCAATATCATAGAAGCATAAAGAGAATTGTTAAAGACTCAATATGTTCTACACTCAATGTTCGATCACTTTCTTAACTCAAAACATAATATAGAATAGTTTGTTTTAAGGAACTTGAACAATAACTTCACACAACCACTTGACTAGGCTCAATCAACTCTACTCAACCAATCACTTGATGAAACACCCCTTTCTCACAAATCCTAGTCCAAGCATATATCAACCAACTCAAAATATTTCCACCAATGCTCAATAACAAATCTCACATAACAATGATACTCATGTTCTTTTCAAACCCTAGTTCAAGTTCTTTGCACAACAACTCACTTCAACAACCATGCTTATAAAACAATCTTCACATAACAATGATACTCATGATATTTGCAAATCCTAACTCAAATTCTTCACACAACCAATGGTTTCAACAACAATGCTCATAAAACAATCTTCACATAGCAATGATACTCAAACCCTAGTTCAAGTTCTTCACACAACCAATGGCTTCAACAACAATGCTTATAAAACAAGGTTTTAACCACACTTATTTATTCTAAAAAACCTTGAAGAAATCACTCAAACACACTCAAAATGAAACCCTAATCAAGTCCTTTTCACTCCAAACTTATTTTCCAAAAAATAACCAATCAACTTAAACTTTGGAAAATGTGCTCATACCTTTTTCTTGATGATGAAGGAATCTTCTAAATCTGCCAAAAATCTCAAACACTTCTTGCCAAGCTCAAAGAAATTATAAGGTGATTAATTTCCTCAAATTACAATGCAAACATCAAAACATACATACACCTTATCACTCCATCTTTAATAAAATATTCATCAACATTTACAAAAATTAAATTACCACTTACACCTTATATTCTCCCACTAATATTCAAATGCACTCTTCTTTTTCAAAAAAAACCTAAGACAAGAAGCTCCCTTTATCCTTTTAATATTTCAATAGATCAATATATCAAAACACTTTTAAAAACCTTAACACCTTATTACTCCAACTTATCAAAAATTAATTCTAACTAACAATCCTTCCATGCACCCTTTTAACTCCCAACTTTAGGCATCAACCAAAAATTAAAAATGAAATTTATTACCTTGCATTGGAGGGGAATCAAACACATAGTGCAGCCTCAATCGGTGCCCTAGCCATGGCTCCCAATGCCATGCAATCCAGGCACTTTCTTGGGTACAAGTGAGCACATGTTCTCAAAACCTTCCCTGCTCACATTGCACAAAACGTGCGCCTCCCTTGGTGCTCAACACCAATACAACTATCACAAAAAAAAACTTCTACCGCTGAGATTCAAACACAGACCTCCTTGTGCCCAACACCCTAATGTTGTCCACTTTGCCACTAGGCCACTTGCCTCGTTGGCGCTTGGTTTTGGTGCAAATCCCTTGACGTTATTCGCTGGTGCATAAACATGATTTTTGCTGCTCTTTCTTCCTTACAAACTTAAACACAATTGCACATTTTTTATCATTGAGCAAAAGGATGATTTGAAATACCTCCAAGGCATTAGCTTTTATACTAAATCTCTTCCTCCATGCATGACGTCGGCGCTTGATTTACTCTCAACGTCTTTGGATGTCGGCACTCGAATTTCCTTTGAAACTTTATTAATTTATAAAATATTTAAATTCTTTTGAATTTAAATTTTATAAATTAATTCTTTAAACCCTATGGTTTTATTTAAACCATATTTCACTTTGCACCTTGGTATAAATAATAATTTTTTATAAAATTTAAATTCATTTTGAATTTAAATAATTTATCAAATAAATATTAAACCTCCATTTAGATTTGCAAATAAACTTTGTTGGGTTTTTATGAAAACCTTTTAACTTATGCTTCCACATAATATTTAAAAATATTATGGAGCCCTTTGCCTTTAACCTTTGCATTTTTCCTCTTGATATTGACTTTATTAGAAGCTTCTTCCAAAATATAAATGACAACTTTGATAACTTATTTCTTGACATTTAATGATGACTTCATTTCTTGACATCAATGACAACTTTAACTTTAAGGACTCAAAATGTCCAACAACAACACCACCCTATATTACATTATTTAGGTATTGAAGGTACCTTTGAAATGTAATTTTTATCTCTGAATTTTTAAAATTTGATCTTTCCAAGTGCCTTTGTAAAGATATTTGTTGTCTGGTATTCTATAGGTACACATACTCAATGATGATGTGTTTGTTCTAAAAATGTTCTCTAATGAAATGATAATGTGCTTCTATATGCTTTGTTCATTCATGTATGATAGGATTCTTGATCAGGTTCAGTACTCCTTTATTTTTACAAAGTATCATGGTGGGTGTTTGTTTAATTCCCATGTCAACTAGAATGTATTGTAGCCAAAGTGCTTCATAGGTGGTATCTCTTATTGCTCGATATTCTGCTTTAGTAGATGATTGTGCCTTTGTATGATGTTTCTTGTTGTACCAAGATATGGGTCTTGATCTAATATAGAAGACATATCCTGAGATAGACTTTCGATCATCAATGGATCCAACATAATTTGAGTCTGAGTAACCCTATAGACAAAAATATTTGATATCTTTTAGATATGTTAGTCCATAATCTATAGTCTTCTTTATATATTGCAGTATCCTTTTTGTAGATGTTTCATCACTTTTAGATAGTTGGATCCCTTGTTCCATTGGAATGTCTTTCCACTTGCACTTTATCATTATGTATTTTTCCAGAAGATATTTAGCATATTTTGATTGAGTGATTATGATTTTGTCCTCTCCTTGATAGATTTCTAGACCTCATTAGTCCTAGATATATTATTTCAAATCCCTTTTCTAGATCCTTTTTGATATCTCTTATCAGTTTTTCTGAGCTTCCAGTGATCATAATGTCATCAACATATACTATGAGAATCAAGATATCCCTTCTAATTTTCTTAGTATATAAACTAGGATTGAAAGAGCTTCTTTTAAAGTTATACTATAGTAGATGATTATTGATTTTTATATTCCATGCTCTAGGATCTTACTTTAAGTTTTAAAATGATTTCTTTAGTTTACATACCTTGTCTTCTTGTTTGTGAGTGATGAAGCCTTCTAGTTGTGATATGTCGACTTCTTCTTCTATATCACCATTGATAAAAGTACTTTTTACATCCATATGATGAAGTTTATATCCCTAGTGTACACACTGTTCTAATAGTGGTCATCCTTGTTGTTGGTGCAAATGTTTCTTCATAGTCTATTCCTTCTATTTGAGTATATCCTTTTGCCACTAGTCGAGCATTGTATTTTTCTAGTGTACCATCTACTTTATATTTAATCTTGTAGACCCATTTACATTCTATAACTTTTTTCCAGGAGGTAGTTCTACTAGATTCCATGTTTTATTCTCCTGAAGTAAGAAAAATTCAAATTCCATTGCTACTTTCTAGAGAGGATCATTTAGTGCATGTAGTGTTGATGTTGATTCTGCTATATTTCTCAACATCCCTATGTTCATTCTAGTTATACTATGATTTTGAGGTCTTTTAGTAGTAAGATCTGGCATTCTTTCTATATTTACCTCTCTAAGTGTTTTCCTAAGAAATATTGGTTCTCTTCTAGGAGATTTAGTTTCTTGCTCTTGAGATTTTGATTCTGACTCTTCTATTCATGTATTTTCTTCAAATAGATCTAATAGGACTTCTATATTTTTAGTGGATTTTCCTGTGTCAAATTTAACTTTTCATCAAAGACTACATCTCTACTAATGTAGATATTTTTTTAGATGGATCCAGTATTTTGTATCCTATGGATTCATTGATATAACCAAAAAAATTCCTATGATGGTTTTGTCATCTAGTTTCATCCTTCTCTGCTTTGGAATATGCATATATGCTTTACACCTAAATATTTTTAATTTCTCTATGTTAGGATTTTGTCCTGACCATGCTTCTTCTGGTGTAATATGTTTGAGTACTCTTTTAGGTAGCCTATTTTGTATGTAGACTATTGTTTGTACTACTTTTTTCCAAAAATGGTGTTCTAGTTGTGCTAATTTCACCATGCATCTAACCATTTTCATTGTTGATCTATTTCTTCTTTCTACAATTCCATTATGTTGGGGTGAATATTTTGTAGTGAGTTGTCTTTTAATTCTATTTTCTTCTAAGAATGAGTCAAACTCTTTAGAAATAAATTCACCTCCTCTGTCTGGGAGAAGTGCTTTTATAGTCTTCCCTGACTCTTTTTCTACTTTGATTTTGAATTGTTTGAAATAGCCAAATGCATTTAACTTGTATTTCATGAACTATACCCACATTTTTCTAGTGTGATCATCAAAAAAAAATTGAAAGTATTTATGTCCTCCAACATTGTCAACCTTCATGGGCCCACATAATTTTGTATAAACTATCTCTAAAGGTTTTTGAGCTCTGTGTTGACATAGTTCAAAGGGAATTTTGTGTTGTTTTCCTGCTAGACACTTTCAACATATAGTGGGTTATGGAGATAGACTAGGTAATCCTTCCACCATTTGATATTTTAATAATTCCTTAATTGATGTCTCGCTAGTATATCCTAGTCTTTTATGCCTGAGTTCTAAAGCATTTACTGAAAGAGCTAATTTAATAGTTGTTTCCAAGATAAATAGACCATTTTATATGACCTTGATGCTATCATTGTTCCCTGTCTTGATATGTGACATTGTTTTTCACGGTGAGAACTTTAAATTCAATAGTCAAGTCTTGATCCATAAGTTGAGAGACAAAAATGATATTGGTGGTTAATCCTAGAACATACAATACATTTTTTATTATTCCTTTTCCATATTTAAGATTCACTGGAATATCCCATATTCCCACTTCATTTTTGCTATTTTCTTTAAGATAGTATCACGAGTATCCATTGCATCTTTGTCCGAGACTTGCTCTTCGCTAGGGACTTCTCTAGTGGGGCTATATTTTTCAGCTATTTTATCCAACTCTTGGTTGTTTGTCTCTTGTTGTCTAGATGGTTGTTCTATGCTTCCCTCCTAGTTTCCTTCTTGGTCTCCTATTTATTCTTGGTCCCCTGTTTCTTCGGAGTGCTCTTCTTCTTGTCTCCTTTTCTTCTATTTTCCCATATTTTGTAACTCTACCTTCCTCTTCCTCTATAATATAGGAGTATCATCATCATCATATTCTATGTCTAATGTGGAAGGGGGGATGAATTTATGAGACACCTTCTTTAGGGCTTCTTGTTCAATGATAATCTCTTTGCCTTTGTCCTAGCTAGTCCCAACCCTTTTGGTGATGAGCGAAATAGGGATACCATTGTTGCCTAGCAAAACTTTATCTACAAGGGTTTTAAACCATGTGGTATGGTGATCGTCATACCTCTTGCAAAATTCATGGTCAATTTTTATTCCATATCTGGTGTGCATTTGTATCTGGCACCTCATCTGCCACCAAGCTAGGATTTTTGCATGCGTCTAGTCTTTACCCTTTTTCTTCATCCTTATAATAACCTTTTCATATAACTGTGGCTCGAATCAATGTTGGGATCCTAGTATTTCAGATGCTCATAGAAATCATGCCACAGGGCTAATGGCTACATTTTCCTGACGTGTCATTCTAATGATTCGTCTTCTTCATTATTTTTGCCCTATTTGTTGATTTGCCTATTTGATGCATGAAAAATATTGAAGGGAGTTTGATTGAGGGTGGCCAATTTTTGAGAAAATTTGTTCATAGGATCGTATTTCAATTTTTGTGGAAATTCAATTAACTTCAAATTCTTTAGGGTTTGAGAGATTCGCTCATGGTCTCCCTTTTTCAAGACTGATACTCCTAAAAATTGGAAGGGCATGAGGCACATACCAGTCTTACCAGAGAAGCAAAGGAAAAAAATTATAGAGGATAAAGAAGCAATGAAAAAAATTCTACGACATAAATGCATGCACCAAGGTGGCATGTATTAACTATGGTTGGTGGTGCACACCTCGTGACTAATTTTAATTTTTTTCAAATACTTTGTTTTGTGTGCCACATCTAAGAAGACAACTGCTATGCATTACCATTTTTTTGGGGCCAATGGCATCACTTTGCCACTGTTCTAGACCAATAAATTTGCATCACCTCTATTATGGGCCAATAAATTGGTAGGATGGTGCTTTGAGAGGCAGGGAATTTAAAAGTTCAAGAAAATTTATTTTCCTGCCAAAAGGTATGGTTGCCTTGATTTTGACTATTGGATGTAAAAATGTCATGCCATCATGACAATTTTCTTTGAGGTGGCCTTTGGGTGCCAAAATATCGTGCCATCATGACAATTTTCCTTGGAGTGGCCATTGGATGCCAAAATATCATGAAATCATGACAATTTTCTTTGAGGTGGCCTTTGGGCACCAAAATGTCGTGCCATCATGACAATTTTCCTTGGAGTGGCCATTGGATGCCAAAATATCATGAAATCATGATAATTTTCTTTGAGGTGGCCTTTGGGCACCGAAATGTTGCACCATCATGACAATTTTCTTTGGAGTGGCCATTGGACACCAAAATATCATGCAATCATGACAATTTTCTTTGAGGTGGCCTTTGGATGTCAAAATGTCGCACCATCATGACAATTTTCCTTGAGGTGGCCTTTGGAAAGAAAAAAGAACATATTTACATATAATACATACAAAGTAGAGGGAAACCTTTTACTTATAGTACAACTTCAGATGGAAGCCATTGATGAGGATGGGTTGAACCTGACCCTATTTATTTCTCAACTGGAAGGAGTTCTGCTATTTTTCTTTGATTACTTCGAAAGGGCCTTCCTAGAATGCATCAAATTTTTGGTGGTTCCCGGGTTTCACTTTCTTTTCATTCCACCTCAGGACCAAGTCTCCTACTTTGAAATTCCTAAGAGTAGCCTTTTTGTCAAACCATTTCTTCGTGGTGACCATATGTTTTTGATAATGGTCGTAGGCTTGTTCTTTCTATTCTTCTAATTGTAGGAGTTGAATCAACCTATTTTCCATTGGCTCTGCCTCCTTTGTGCTAGTTTGATTGAGCAACTTTAAAGTTGGCATTTCTATGTGTATTGGGAGAACTGCTTCTTTACCATAGACTAAAGAGTAGGGAGAGGTGTTGATAGACTTTTTTATAGTTATCCTATCAGCCCACAATGCTTGGTTTATCATAGAGTGCCAACTCCTCTTATTGTCTTTCAGAGTCCGCTTCAAGATTCGGAGCAAGTTTTTATTCATTGATTCGGCTAGTCCATTTCCCTGTGGGTAATAATTCAAGGATGTTTTCAAGTAGATCCCATATTTACATGTAAATTCAATCATTTTGGTACCTATGAAATATGTGCTATTGTCTATGACCAATACATCTAGGATACCAAATCTTGTGATCAAACTCTCCATGAATTCCATCACAACTTCCTGGTCTGCTTTCTTAGTGGGTATTGCTTCAGCCCACTTAGTGAAATAATCTGTAGTGATTAGGATGTATTTATGTCCAATGGATGAGTTGGGCTCTATTACTTTGATGAAATCTAACCCCCATTGTTGAAAAGGTTCTTCAACCTGAATGGATTTTAAAGGCATCAAAGTGTTTCTATTTCTCCCAATGTATCTCTGGAACTTCTCATAGTTTCTTGTTACCCTGAAGGTATCTAAGAAAATGGTTGGCCAATAACACCTAGTCCTGATGATATTTAAAGTAGTGGTTCTTCCCGAGTAGTGTCCTCCTGACGGGCCCCCATGGAATTCATCCAAGATCTTCTATTTTTGATCATCCTTTATACATCAAAGCAATACTCCATCCAATTTTTTTTGTACAACCCTTCAGGTAACAGGGTGTATTTCAAAGCTTGGATCTTGTATCTTCTTCTCTGTGAAGCATTCAAACTTGTTGGACACTTTCTAGTCTAGAAGTACCTGATCAATTCATCGACCCATTCAAGCTCATCTAAGGGTTGATCATCCTCCGAGGCTACTTCTTGAGTTTGGCAAGCTACATATTTTGATGAGGCTTGCTTGGCGAGTTCTTGACATAGTGCTCTACCTCTTACTAGCTTGGTTGGATGGATCTCAATATCATATTCTTGTATCTTTGACACCCAACCAACTCTTTTATCACCGAGTTCCCCCTGAATGATGAAATTCCTAACATCAAGGTGGACCACATAAACTATGGTCCTACTTTGTGAAAGAAAATACCTAAATTTTTTTAAAGACTTCATTATTGCATAAACTTGTTTTTTGATGAAGTTGTACTTCTCTTCATGTTCTTGCATAGTCTGGCTTAGGAATGCTATAGGCCTCTCTTCATTGTCAGGCCCTTTCTGAGTGAGTACTATGGCGTAGCTCTCTTGTTCACCTACAACATACAAGATGAAACCTCTGGAATAGTCTGGGTTCACTAAGATGGGAGCTTGGGCTATCTGTTCCTTTATTTTTTGGAAAGCCTATTTCCTTAAGTCTATCCACTTGAATTCAACATCTTTTTTCAATAATTCGGTCATGGGTTTGATAATTTGCACAAAATCTGCTATGAATTTGCGTACGAAGTTGATTTGGCCAAAGAAGGATTGCAAGCCTTTTTTGTTCGAGGGTAGAGGGAGTTCTAACAGTGCTTTCACCCTGTTAGGGTCTATAGCTAGCCCGACCTTAGAAATGACATGACCTAGTAAGATCCCTTCTTCCATAGCAAAAATGGATTTCTTCAGGTTTAAAGAGATGTTGAACTCCTTATATTTCTCAAACATACTTCTAAGATGGTCGATGTGATCTTCCTTTTGATGAGAGAACACTATCATATCATCTAGATATATCACTATAATCTTGTTGACAAGTTCCCCGAAGGCCACGTCCATTGCTCTTTGAAAGGTTACCCCGACATTGGATAATCCAAAAGGTATCCTCTGATAAGTGAATGTCCCCCACTTGGTGGTGAATGCAGTCTTGAACTGATCTTCATCCTTGACCCATACTTGATTGTACCCAGAGAACCCATCCAGGAGTGAAAATATTTCTGCTCCTGCTACTGTATGCAGAGTCTGGTCGATCTACGGGAGAGGATAATGATATTTTAACGAAGCCTTGTTTAGGTTATGAAAGTCGACGCACAACCTAATATCTCCATTCTTTTTTCTAACTGGGACTAAGTTAGCTACCCAAGTAGAATGCTTGATTGGGTAGACAATCTTGGCCTCAAGCAACTTTAGTAGTTCCTACTTCATTAGAGCTTCGATCTTAGGATTCACCGGTATTTGCTTTTGTCGAAAGGGTTTTGCACCTTCCTCGAGCTCGATTGTATGCTGGATGGTCTCTTTAGAGTAGACTTTAAGGTCACCATAAGTCCAGGCTATGATGTCAGGGAATTCCTTGCATAATACTTAGATTTGGTCCAGCTCTTCCTCTATAGTGTTTACTCCCACTTTAATGGATTTATCGGGTCCCATTTGAGCTTCTCTATATCTGTGCTTGTCAACTTTCATTTTATGGCCTATTGACCTATCGTTGTTATCAAATAGGCTTTCAAGGGTGATCAATCCTTTTGGGATGTGGTTGTTTTTCAACTGGATCATGCCCGCATCTTCTTCATCTTTAGACACTCTATCATTCGAGCAATTCATTTCATGGATGAGAAAGTCTACTATTTGTTCATCATTTTCAAATACCTGCCAGAAGGTATCTCTATCTAGCATGGAGGGCCTGTAGATTAGTCTAACTATCTTAGACTTTTGAATGACATTGTTGATAGGGCAAAAATTTGCACCTACTGAAGCCAATAAATCGACATGAGTGTTCTTTTCCCTAGGAATTGCTTTGAGGTTTAAAGATTCAAAGGACTCTAGCAAGTCCCAAACCTTATTCCTGTAAGCCTTCAGGTAGTGTTGCTTGCTTACATATTTCTCAGTGACCTAGTTTACTATTAATTTAGAGTCTCCAAAGATCTAAAGCTTTTTGATACCCATATTTTTGGCTTTCTTAAGGCCTAAGCAGAGTGCTTCATATTTTGTTGCATTGTTAGTGCAACTCCAGGTTAATCGATAAGAAAAAAATTTCTCTTCGCCTGTTGGAGAGATTAGAACAATACCTGCTCCAGCTCCATTTTTGCATCTAGCACCATCGAAGAAAAGTTTCCATAGTTGATTAGTAGATTGGTCTACCTGAGGGAGAGGAGTGGGGTTACTTTTCTCAGGTTTTACAATTGTGTAGCTCCCCATATCTATTTCGATCATGGCATTGAAGTCTTGGAGAGAGAATTGGTCTTCTTCCTACAACACATTTAGAGCTTCCTCCATCAAGTTCAAGTCTTCCAGTTCCTCTGTCATCATATTCACCGTGGTGGCATGTTTACCTTCCTCTTCAAGTTTTTCAATGTGAAAAGTTGAAGGTTTCTCATTAAATATTTTCACTCTTTTGCCCTTGAATGGGATTTCCAAGTGTGAGAAATCTAATGATAAATATCCTCCTATTTTGGTGATGAATTCCCTAGAGAGACACATACCAAAATAAGGTTCTAGATCCACTACTACTACCTCTTGTATAACTGTGAGTTGAGGTAGTCTGTGAAGAACTATTGGAATATCTTTAATTACCCCTACGATTTTGATAGGGGTTCCATCCAGTTGCAAGACACCAGGGCTGCTCCTTGTGTATTCCATTCCCATGATGTCACATATAGCTTTAGGTATCATAGTGGTTGCAGCTCTAGGAGTCTATCATACAATTATGTACCACCCACCCTTCCATTTGAAGAGATAGATAGAAGGGAGGAGGTCTATTTTTTCCTGAAGAAGATGTCAGGCTAGCTTGTGCAGAATCTAACTGAGCTGGGATTCTATTCTTGTTTTTCATAGATCTCAAGGATTCTTGCAATAAATCAATCTATCCTGGAAGCTGCAAAGCTTCATACATAGTTGCTTTGGAGGGAGTTTTCTTCATTTCCTCGACTATGTTGAATGGGAGGGGTTCGACACTTTTCTCTTTTACAATTGTGTCATACTTATTCCTGTACCCCTGAGTAGCATCTATCCTTTGATGCTTAGTTAGTGAGGGGTATCTTAATTTATCTCTAGCTTGTTCTTGCATCTCAACTTCTTTCTGTAGGGGTATTTCTTTATGTGCTTCTGCTCCTTTCTGACCTGAACTCTGGGGAGCTTTCTCGTAAGAGGCTCTTTTCTCAATTGGGTTCCTCATGGGTGAAGGCACTTTCAAGGGGTTAAGTTCTTGGGGATCAACCTAGAAAGGTTTCTTTCCTGATCTGGTTAGAACAACCACTTGTTCAATAGAAGGCATCATGAAATTTTGATTCTCTTCTCTGATCATATTAACCTGACCCTTGAGGGTTTTCTTAGCCTTCTCAATAGCTATCTTCTGGACATGATGTTGATGGATCATACATGAGTTTTCACTATGTGGATCGTTACATGTAGAACACTAGAAGTTTGACTCTATTGAAGTGTTAGTAGGTTCACTATCTTCATTGGCGTAGACCACATTAGATTTATCATGGTTTCTACCGCTCATGGAGGCTTGATCTCTTGTTACCTATGGAAATCTCCTTGGTTGGAAATTTATTTCTACTTCTCTTCTTTCCATTGATGTCATATTATTCATTAGAGTTTTCATGGATGCTTGCAGATCTTGTAGAGCTACAAGTGGAGGATCTAGGGTTGATGAAACTATCGCCATAGGAAGTGCAAGAATGGTAGGAAGCATTGGAGGAGCGAGAGGTGCCTATATTACTGGGATATTAGGCTGCCCAGTCCATTTGGGGAGACTTGTATTAGAAGTGGGAGTAGGAGTTGGGAAAGCAGTATTTGATGCTTGTGGTAGATCCGAGAAAATAGGCATTATCATCTTTGCAAGGAACCTTCCAATAGCAATTAGATCTCTTTCTACTTTTTGGGCTTCTTGGTAAATCTTTGGGAAGGTAAACACTTGGGATTACCTGATAGCCATACTTATGTCTGAGTTGAAAGCCCTTAGATAATAATACATTGATTGTTCATCCGTCGGCCTCAAACCGTCAGGTACTCTCTGCCAAGTTCGATTGAATCTGATGTTAAAGTCGACTATCTCCTCTTGAGGGTGCTTCTGGATGATGGTAAACTGATTTAGTAGGGAGAATGGGTCAGCATGTTCATTGAACTCTTCCACTAGTTTACCGGCAAGTTGGGCCCAAGTAGATATAGTTTGGTTACCAAGGGATCTATACCAATAGAGCATTTTTCCTTTCAAGGAAATGACTAGCAATCTTATCATAACATCCTCCTCAGTGATGTTATGTATCGGAGTGAGCGCGACTACATCTTGGTAGTGTTCGTAGGCCATATTTCTAGTACCATCATACTAGGGTAATGCTTTCAAGGCCACTACTGGAATCGGGTGCTGAGCTACCAGATTCAGGGGCCTGTATGGTTCCATAAAGGGTAAGGTAGATTTGGCTGATTTATGACCATTGCAGCTATGGTTCTACCGGATATTATGGGTATATGGGTAGCTGGAGTTAATTTTCCACTAGCAATAGTACTAGGGAAGGCTGTAGGGGAAATATTTGTGTATCTTGTATTGATAGTAGATGAAGAAGTTGTTCTAGCAACTAAAATAGGATTAGCTCTGAGGCTACCAAGGTGTAATTCAAAGAACTCGATGGGCTCTTCGGAATTTTTAGCTTTAGATCTGGTTATCATAAAATATGGTATTCAACCAGAAAGTAGATAAAGGCTTTCTTAGGGTTCCTTTCTTGGGTGGAGTCACCAGGTGATTCATAAAAAATAAATAGGGCAAAGGTAATCACCAGAACTTTGATTTGTATATATCGTGGGATTGGGTCCCACCGGGCATGCCAAAAATTATTGGTGCAAAATCTGCCTTTGGTTACGTTTGCGCCCAAGACTTTGCCAACATTGAAAGACCAGGTTAAAAATAGAGTTTACCCAGTTCAATCTCTAGAGGAGGTTGGTTCCTTGCTTTTTAGGGAAAAGGGAGAGAGAGTGAAATGCATAAAGAGAGGGAAATATAGCTATTGCTAGGAGCATTTAAATGGTACATATTAGACAACAGCAAAGCAACTTCAACAACCTTTTACAGAAAAGCATTTATTCAAACCATCAAAATAGAGTAACTAATCCTCTAGTGTAGATTTAATCAAACACAAGCCTATTGGAACTATTAATTTTAGAGTTAGCAGAACTTCAACGCAGAAATTCAGGATAAGAATTAAAGCAATTTCTATTCAACCTAACTTTACATAGCAATTAACAACCCATACATACTTGATAAGAACACCAGTGAGCCAGAAACCAGAATGGATAATCTTTATTTGCTTTCAGAAGTCTATGTACATTGCCTTGTAAACATCCAAGAGCCGACCATTTGTTTGGGTCGCTCATCCTATATATATAGTTTTACATAACAAAAAAACTGAAAGTTGTTACAACAATATACCCGTAGGCTCATTCTAGTAGAGTGGCAGTTAAGAGAGCATGGGATCTTCAACTAGAAATGGTTAGGATCTTCTTGTTACAACAATCCACCTTTATCTTCTTAGAGGCATCGTGGTCTAGCTATATTTCACTAAAAAATATCGTGCCATCATGACCTTTTCTCTTCACTTAGCCTCTGGGCTCAAAAATATCGTGCCATCATGACCTTTTCTCTTCACTTAGCCTCTTGGCTCAAAAATATCATGCCATCATGACTTTTTCCCTTCACTTAGCCTTGGGGCTCAAAAATGTCGCACCATCATGACCTTTTCCCTTTACTTAGCCTTGGGGCTCAAAAATATCGTATTGTCGTGACCTTTTCTCTTCACCGTCATGACTTTTTTATTCCAACTCCTTCTGAACGTAGTCAAGGGATTCAAAACCTTGACGTTTCGTCTACCCCACGGCTTAGCCAAATTCCAATTGCCAATGCGTCACACTGCCCACTATGTCTTTTGTCTTGACCTCACTTTGTCTTATTCATTGCTTCCACTTTCCAAAGGTTTCGCACGAGCTCTTATTCGGATTCTTTTTCCAACGATTAATTCACGAGCTCTCATTTTTTTTATGAACTTTAGGTATCCCCTTTATATAGCCTCATTATTTTCAATGACATCGACAAAAATCTTGCATATTTAATTTTAAATTTTAATTTTAATTTCAAATAATTAAAATTTACACTAAATACTAAAAATTAAATATCTCCATCATCGGGGTACCTTTTTCGATGAAACAAAAGGCCAACTTGGGTTTTAAGAAAAACCCAGTTCAAATCTGCCATCCATGGTTTTAAATAAAACATTTTATTTTGCCTACCTTGGTTTTCACAAAACCCTATATTTATCCATGATTTCCAAGATATCATTTGGCCACCAAAACACAATGTGATCCATGTGACATCAATGATCTATGTGACATCAATGACAACATAAAATAACTCAAATTTCCAACAGGAATATCTAATAGGAGATATGATTCTATAGCATTGCATCTATTGTAGCATGGTGGTGGTATTCCACCCTTGGAGGAACAATTTGGATTGACATATTTACTATCTACAACTTGTAATGATGAAATTTTATAGATTTTATCATCTCCTTGTCTCTAATAGCCTTGTTAACTACTCCAAATGATCAAGGTTGAGCATTAGACAACCTACACTCTTCCTATATGGTTGGAACTAGCTAGATAGCTTACCTTCAATATTTATATCCTATAAACTACATAATATAGATTTCAAACTATGTTGGATGGCCTGGTAATTGCTAGACAACCCTATATGATAGAAGTTGAAAAAGCATATAAACACCATGATTGTATTTTTTAGGAAACTAAACAGTGAAATGTGGTTATAATGCAGAAAAAATGAAGAAAGAATCACTTTTATACTGAATTGCTTTTGATTGTAAGGTAGAAACCCACAATAAAAATAAATAATATGTTCTTGGATGCCTTAGAGACATCTCTCTAATGGCCTAATTATATCTATCCAAAAGGTGTGAGTATGAAAGGACATGACAGTCCTTAAATAATTATAATTAATAGCTTATTAGTATGTTAGGAGGAGGGTCCTAACATGCCACCCTCCTTAAAAAAAATTTATCCTCAAAGTTGAAATTGTGGAAATTTTTGTTGAATGTGATGGAGGGTCTCCCATGTAGCATCTTTTGAAGGTATACCTTTCCACTGAATCAATACTTCGATGATGGTGTGATTACGAAGGTGGCGCATGCGACAATATAATATAACTTTTGGTTCAACCATGAGGGCCTCATTATCGATAAACTCTGGAATTTGAGTTTGAGTAGTGATGTGAGTGCCTACTACATCTTTAAGACAAGAAACATTGAATACAAAATGGATTTTGAAGGATTCCGGTAGCTCTAGCTTATATGCGATTGGTCTAATACATTGTAGAAATTTATAGGGACCATAAAATTTAGGTGCTAACTATTGAGACCCCTTGATTTTTAAAGAAGTATGAAGATATGGTTGAAGGCAAAGAAATACCCTATACCCTTCCGAAAAAACTCGCTTGATTCGATGTTGGTCCGCATGTTGCTTCATGCGGTGTTGGACGATGTGTAGATTGTCTTTCAGAGTTCGAATAATATTTTCTCGAGTAACAAGCTCCCTCTCTACAATGGGCACCTTTGTATTTCCAAGAAGATAAGTGGTTAGGGATGGAGGTGCTTGGCCATATAGTGCTTCAAAAGGTGTCATTTTTATGGTTGTGTGATATGTAGTATTATACCACCATTTAGCTAGTGGAAGCCATTTAACCCAGTGTAGGGGTTTTGTGGAAATGAAACATCATATATAAGTTTCTAAGCATTTATTAACAACTTTAGTTTAGACATATGTCTAGGGATGGTAAACAAAGCTCATACAAAGTTGAGTACCTTGGAGTTTAAATAATTCTTTCCAAAAATTACTAGTGAAATTGGAATCATGATCACTAACTATAGTTGAAGGCATGTCATGTAACTTAAAGATATTATCAAGGAAAATTTGGGCAATAGTACTAGCGGTATAGGGGTGAGCTACTTGAAAAAAATTGACGTATTTTGATAAACGATCGACCACGACTATTATGGTTGCTTTTCCTACCGATTTTGGAAGACCTTCAATGAAATCCATTGAAATATCCACCCATGTTTTTATTGGTATGGGGAGGGGTTAAAGAAGGCCTAGTGTTGCCACTGTTTCACCTTTATTTCTTTGGAATATTTTGTACTCATTGATGAATCTCTTGATATTATTTTTCATACTTATCCAATAAAATAATTTAGTCACTCTTTTGTAGGTTTTGAGGAATCTGGAGTGTCCTACAGTAGATGTAGTGTGTAGCTCATGTAGAAGCTTTGTACAATAAGAGAATGTGGGTGAGAGGACAAGACGTTCTTTATAACAGAGTATGTTATCTTACCAAGAATAGTGAGGTTTGCTCAAGGGGTTTTGTTGGAGGTGTTGAATTATGGTATGTGTGGTAGGGTCCGCATACCATTCTTCCTTGACTTGTTCGATCCATTTAGGGATAGGGCAGGAAAGAGCATATAATTGAGGATTTTCCTTGAACTTTCTGGAAAGTGCATCTGTAGCCATGTTATATTTCCCTTTTTTATATATGATTTCATAATCATAGCCTAATATTTTTATCACCAATTTGTGTTGTTCTGGGATGGTTATCTATTGTTCTAGAAGGTATTTTAGGCTATGGTGATCGGTGCGAATAATGAAATATTTTCCAATAAGGTATGGTCTCCAATGTTGGATAGCATGGACAATAGCTAACATTTATTTTTCATACATGGAATGTGCTAAATTCTTTTTTGAAAATGCCTTACTAGTGAAGGCTAAGGGTCTTTCATTTTGCATGAGCACGGCTCCCATTCCTACTCCTGAAGCATCACTTTCAATAATAAATGGTTGGGAAAAATCTAGCATGGCTAGGATAAGAGTGGTACACATGGCATTTTTTAAGGTCATGAATGCTTCATTAGCTTGTGGAGACCATAAGAAGGCATTCTTATTAAGTAGTGCCATTAAGGGTGCTACTATTTTGCCATAATCCTTGACAAATTTGTGATAATAGCCCGTTAATCCTAAGAACCCAACAACCCTTTTAGTGTTTTTGGAATTGACCAATTTTCCACATCTTCAATTTATGAGGATCTACTTTAACTCCTTCCTTGGAGACAATATGTCTGAGGTATTCAATTTCTTTCTGGCCAAAGGAAAATTTTTATCTCTTTGCGTATAATTTATTTTCCTCCAATATCTTGAGTGCTTGCTCTATATGATTTAAGTGCTCTTCTCAAGTCTTGTTGTAAATCAAAATTTAATTGAAGAAAACTAAAATATTTTTTTGAAGGAAAGGAAAATATACCTTGTTCATAAGACTTTTAAATATGGACGGAGCATTGGTGAGACCAAATGGCATGACCAAAAATTCATAATGCCCCTCATGAGTGTGAAAAGCCATTTTTGGTATATCACTTTCCTTAACTCGAATTTGGTGGTAGCCAGATCTTAAATCGAGTTTAGAAAAATATGTGGCTCCATTAAGTTCATCGAGTAATTCGTAGATGACTGGAATAGGAAATTTTTCTTTGATCATTATTTTTTTGAGGACACAAAAATCCACACATAGGCACCATGATCCATCCTTTTTTATTACTAGTATGACTGGTGAAGAGTAGGGACTTCTACTAGGTCGAATGACCCCTGCATTTAGTAGGTCTTCTACTAATTTTTATATTTCCATATTTTGTAAGTATGGATATCGGTAAGGTCTAATATTAGGAGGTTGGTGTCCTGGAAGTAATTGGATAGCATGATCATGGCTTCGTTGTGGAGGTAATCCCTCTGGTTCTTTAAATATTTTATCATGTTTCTCTATGAGTTTTATTAATTATGGTGCCTCTGGTTGTTCTTCGTTAGTGGTTTGCAAAGAAAATAGTTGGGCAACCATGCCTCTTCGTCCTTTACAAAGAATCTTTTCCATTCTATGGGAACTTACGATTTGTGTGGGACCCATTTTTAAACCTTGAATTGTGTAAGTTTGGTTGTTTTGTATAAATTGCATCTATAATTCTTCAAAGTCCCATTGAATTTTGTCGAGCGTTCATAGCCATTGTACTCCCAAAGCAATTTCACATCCTCCTAATTATAAGACATACATATCTTCTTTCATGTTATACCCTCCCATAGTGAGCTTGATATTCCTGCATTTGCCTTTGCATGTAATTTTTCTTCCATTACTAATCATGAATTCAAAGTTATTATAGGGGTATATAAAGCAATTAGCTTGTTTGGCCAAACTAGGGTCTATAAAATTGTGAGTGCTACCAGATTCTAAGAGCACAATAGGGTTTTGTTTCTTAAAATACCCTTTTACCTTCATCGTTTGTGGAGTCGAATACCCTGCTAGTGCGTTAAAGGATATTTCTATTTTATCCTCTTGATTTTCTTTTGCAACATCCATTATTACTTCAAGTTCGATGTCATCCTCTTCTTTGGGGGTGCAATCGGTTGTGTCCAAAGTATATAATTTTGGTGAAATGCATTTGTGGTTGGGTGTAAATTTTCATCGCAATGGAAACATAGGCCCTTTTCTCGTCTTTCTTTCATCTCCTCCTGGCTAATTCATTTGATTGAAATAACTTTATTCAATTTTTGGTTTGTGTAGGTTTTTGGTGGTTTTCCTATGAAAACTTTTTCCTATTCACCTTTGGTTATTGTTCTTCTCTTCTATCATTTGTGTTAATGCCACAAAATGCATCATATCGATAGGGTTTTGTATTTTTACTTCCATTCAAATGTCTTCTTTTAGGCCACTGATGAAGCAACTTTGGAAAAATGATGCATCAAGCCCTGATGTGAGGTTTGCCAATATCTCGAATTGCACTTGGTATTCCCTTACGATGGATGTTTGGCGAAGTTTGATGAGGGCTCCTGTGAAGTCTTCAAATTTGGTAGGACCAAATCATAGTATTAAGTTCTTTGTGAATTCGGCCCATGTGGGAGGACCTTTTGTTATTTAATACCATTATTACCATTGTGTAGCAATTTGTTCTAAGTGAAATATGCAATACAGACTTTTTGAAAATTTGGAATTTGATATAAGGTGAAATATTGATCTGCCCTATATATCCAATTTGTGGGGTCACCTCCATAAAATTTTGGAAAATCTAGCTTTGTGGTACGAGGAAGGATTGATGTATGTGGTCCCCCTATTAATAGCTATTGTGGTGGCATCGTGTTTTGTTGTTCGCTATGCATTAACATCAATTTTTTTTGTACCAAGTCCATGGAGTGTGTTGTAGCATCCAACATAGTGGATATCTCCTTATTAGATTTTTTGATGCTCATAGTTAGGTCTACTATTTTGGTAGTGATCTTATCCTCTAAATTATCCTTCCAAAATGCCATTCCTTGCATTACTTCTTTAATTTCCTTTGAAACCTCTTTCGAGACCTCTTTTGCAATATCCTTTGCCACTTCTTTTGATACTTCTTTTGCAATCTCCTTCGTCGTATCTTGAGATCGCCTTCCCTCGACCATTTAGGGTGTGATTGTGATTTACAAGTAGTTTGATATTTGTAAGGATTAGTTTTTGCAACAACTATTTTTGCCAATATTTGTTTTGTTTTTGCAAAATTTTGACAATTTTGTTTTATGGATGCCAAAATTTTGTTTTGCAACTATATTGGTTGGGTTGAGTAGAGGTATAGCGATGTGAGGGCAGAGCTAAGGTGGTGGCTGAGTGATGGGTGAGCAGAGTGGGAGTAGAGCTAAGGTGATGGCTGAGCGTAGGCGAGCAAAGCGAGAGCAGAGCTAAGGTGGCGGTTGAGCGGCCGGTAGGCGAAGCGGAAGTAGATCTAAGGTGATGGCTGAGCAGAAAAATGGTAGAGTGGGAGGTCAATGGTCAATGCGGCACACACCTCAAATTTGTTTCAATGGTTCCAAGTGTCTCCACTAGCCTGCCTATGCATGAATATTATGCCTAGCATGCTAGGCTATCAAGCCTATGTGCGTTAGGTTTTTAAAGCCTTTGAATAGGCTTCCCCACAACAATTTGGTATTATTGTTATAAAAGCCTTTTTTTTGCTGCTCATCATCTCCAATGTCGGAGACCTTGTTTTCCAGCATCAAAAAAATAAAGATAAAAACCTTTGAAACTTTATAATTTTTTGTTAATATTTCATGCTGCGAAAAGTCTGTCTACCAAAAAAATGCTTCTGCCTCCTGTCGTGTTCGATTTCTCCTTATTATTGTTTTTTCCCACTACAAAACTGGTTTTAATAAAACTTTTTGTTTTTTTACATGTTGATGCTCACCGGTGGATGGGTTTTAACTAGTGTATGTTGAATTCCTTTGAGTTTTTTTGTGGGCTACCTTCGTCGGTGATGTTCATCGACTGCAGCAATTTTAGTTTGCTTTGTTTGACATCGTGGAGGGTGAAAATAGTGGAGGGTAGTGGGTAAAGACTCTATTTTGGTAGGAGCGGTGAGCAATTTAATGCAGATGTTGGATATGGAAGAAAAATCGAGGCTTGGTGTCCAAAAAAATTGTTTGATAAACTCCTGCTTGGTAATGGCTCTGATCCAAATGTTAGGAAACTAAATAGTGAAATGTGGTTATAATGCAGAAAAAAGGAAGAAAGAATTGCTTTTATACTGAATCATTTTTTATTGTAAGGCAGAAACCCACAATAGAAATAAATAATATGTTCTTGGATGCCTTAGAGACATATCTCTAATGGCCTAATTATATCTATCCAAAAGGTGTGAGTATGAAAGGACATGACAGTCCTTAAATAATTATAATTAATAGCTTATTAGTATGTTAGGAGGAGGGTCCTAACATTATCTAATCTACTACAATAATCAATCAATATAAATACATGTAGATCACACACTAGCAATAGCAAATGATGAACAAGTACGAATAGATATTGTACTAATGATAGCCTATTATGGTATTCTCTTACATACATAGTATTTAATCCTATGTAGAATAATTCCAATATATTCTACACTATCTCTCTTGGCATACAAAATGCAACTACAATGGAATCTCTTAGGTATATACAATGTCTCCCATGTCTATATGTGTATGTATCCTCTTAGGGGTTTTCATTTAAAATATGGGATGGTAGTTACAAACAATTACTAGCCTTGAAACCTCACCTTCTATCTATATTACAAACTGGGTCTTAACTACCTTTGCATGACTATGTTCATATATATGTCCAACTTGAGTCATTATTATATGTATTATTACAATGTACATATTTTATTTAAAAATTCAAAACTTAACATATGCATACTTGACATCCAAAAATATTTTATTTCTAACTTGTTTATTTTCTTTGTTGAGGTGGCACATGAGAACTAGTGCCTACATTTACCCTAACCTCTAGATTGGTTGAAATTCTTGTCGATGACTATTGTTACTCTTGGGACTTTTGGATCTATTGAGGTTTAGGTGATAGGATATGTAGTCCTCTAAGTTATTTATCTATAGATTCAAAGTTTTTTTATCTCCCTTGAGCCTCTTATCATAGGCCTAATAGCTATCCCACTATAATATATAGTGATGTGACTTTTGCTCAATATCTATCAACCTAGCTCTCAACTCAAACTCCTGCTTTGTTTCCTCTACTTTCTTCTTTGTAGCTTCTACCAACTACTTATCCCATTTAGTGATTAGTTTATACTTATGGGTAAGATCCTTCATCTTTTATTTAAGATTTTATTCCTTAACTACATGTTCACACTTCAATTGTCTTATCAATTGATCTTATTACTCATTTTTTTCCTCATATCCTTAATCTCATTTCTCATCCTAGATAATTCTACCTTGACATCTTATTGCACTTTCTAAAGTTGAACTTCCACCATCCATACTTGGTTAGCTTCTCCTCCTTCAACTTAAAGCTAGAATCCATCTGTTGAAACATATCCAATCATACTACTAGCCACTAAATTAAATATCCTAAAAAGCTCATCTTGACATATGATTTCATCAGCTAAGTTTCTAGCTTCACATACTTAACACCTTAAATTTCAAGATAAGGTGCCGAATTTACTTCATCAACATACACTTGTAGAGGATATCGATATAATACTTAGTTTTGTTTGGCAATTTTATGAATTCTAGCATCAAATCAACATTGTTATTTCAAACTTGTATCTCCCATGGTGACATTTGATCAATTTTGGTAAACTATTTTAAACACTCATCATCATGAGCCCAATACACTAGTTTTCTCAACTCTTATTCCATTCTCAATTATCATAGTTTCCATTCTCCAAAACCCCCAACTCTAAACTCATTGTAAACCCTATCAAAAAATCCACTCACTTTTTCAAAAAATCTATCAACTTGTTCATTGATATTTGCTCCCAAAACTAGTGGTTTCCTCAAGTTTAGCACTTCTAGAATGAAATGCTCACTTGTTTCCTCCTCTTCTAGTTCCATATCTATATCATACTCAGTGGTAGTCAACTCCACATCCTCCCCACTATGATCTATCAAGTTGATTTTTTTTTAGCTATCTTTTCATCTCGATTAATCTCTCTCATTGTATCAATAGTCTTCTTCAATTTTTCTTTTGGTGATTCATTCGCTTGGTCTTATTTCCATGTTTTATACTCTAATATAGATCATTTTTATTTTTTTTAACTCTCTTCTAGCACTACTAAACATGATTTTCGATTGTTGTATATGTAAACTCCATTGGTGGTCCCTCATATAATGGAGGCAATCCACATCTATGCATAACATCTACATATTTACTAAGTGGTATGGTATTGTAACTTTTTATTGTATCAATATTGTTTACTTGTATCAAAACATCACCAGTAAAGTTTTATCCTCTTGGTTCTCCCTCCATTAGTGGTGATAATTTCATTACATAAACCACAATTTGAGCTTCTTCATCTACACCTACAATCACCATTGTTTCCTACAAAGACGACTACACATTTTTCTTATCAAATTGTTGTGTTATTTTCTTCACAAATTGTACATTTTATCCAATAGGTTCTTGTAACTTTGGTTGTTATCCACTCAGGGCAGCCTCACTCAAAGTCATCCTACTATTTATAATAGCACCTACAATTAATCCTCATATAGCCTAACTTCTTGGTTTTTCTAGAGTTTCCCTCTAACTACTTGTTGCAATATTTCATGTTTTTCACTCTATTGGCCCACCACTATATTTTGTATACTACCACCTTCTTTCTTCTTTTCTATGGCCTATTATGGGGGTTCTTGACTAACTAGCTATTATTGTTGCTATTGAGGTTTATATTGTTGCTACAATTGCATTCCCATCTCTTGCCATTGTTGCTCTAACTTTCTTCACTTCTTATTCTTTCTATCCAAATCCTCTAAATTTGGTAGCTACTCTTTAGCCCCATTAGACTCCTCACTTCCTTCAACTATAACATCCATATTGTCACCTAATGCTTCCTATGTCTTTTTCTTCTTTGATGTATTTTTCATTTTTTTCCCTAAGTATTGGCTTTAATAAGTAGGATAACATGTACCCATATAAAAATAATTGGTGCATGCTTCAAAATAGTATGAGGATTTAGTCCTAGAAACTGAACCTTCTCCTATGAAACTATATAAAAAATTAGAGCAATGGCATGGAAATCCATTGAAATTTTCTTGGTATACTATATCAAAAATATTTTAAGGTGATATAACAAAAATGTAGCCCAATAATAAAATTCTTTGGTCATTATTCCTTCCATATAGGGTATGATACAAGTGGCATCTCTAAGGCTATCTAGTCATAAAATATTCTAGACATGGTCACATTCATTATATACTATAGTTTATCAGACTTAAGATGCTACATTTTCAATTTATGGCTCCCATGCTTTTTTAGCTTAGTCACTTCCTATGGGCTAAGATTGGTAACCTTATTAAAAAAAATTCTTAATTAATAAGGTTCTACTCCTTCCTTCTTCACTAGTCTCTTGGAATTTAGCAATCCAAAAATTCTTTGAAAATTGCTTAGAGAAAATAACACTTGAATCTCTTTGTTACTAATCATTATTTTGCTTTGATTCTACTTAGCACCATAGTATTGTAGTAATTCTAACATGTATGGCTTAAAGGAATATTTGTCATAGCCTAGTTGCTAGAAATATTGAGTTGTCATTGATGTCGAAGGTAGAAATATATTCAAGGATGAAATATTGAGTTGTTAAAGGCAGAAATATCTTCAAGGATGAAATATTGAGTTGTCTCAAAGCAACGGAACTGCCAAACAGAGGACTGTCAATTCGGTGAGAAAAAACCTAAAACCAAATATCATGTTTCTTCAAGAATCTAAATTGGATGAGAATAGCAGCAATCAAGTTTGCAAGCTAATCTGGGAAAATAGCAATTTTGCCTTTTGCCCCTCCTCAGGGGCATCCGAGGGTCTCCTTTGCTTGTGGGATCCGTCAACTATCGAGGGGAGAGTTCTTTCAGTCTCTGACAGAACCATCAACATTTTGTTCACTAATAAAGTCACCAACCTTCAATGGATTGCCACCAATGTTTATGGACCAAACAGTCCTATCAATAGAAGATTGCTGTGGGATAACATTACCGCAATGCACAATAACTTTCCTGACTTTCCTTGGATGCTCTGTGGTGACTTCAATACTCCCCTTCACATGCTTGACAAGCAAGGAGGCAATCTGATCACTAGCCACTGCATTGAATATTTCAACGAATTTGTCCACCTCAACGAGCTTATGGACTTACCGCTCCAAGGATCCAACTATACATGGAGCAACAGACGGGTGGGCATCCATCACATCCAAATTTGGCTTGACAGATTTCTCTTGTCCAAAGAACTCATTCCTATTTTTGGCGATGCCAGGCTTCATAGTCACCCAAAAATTGGATCTGATCACAACCCTATAATTATGGATTGTTCCCGACCCCAGAAAACCTTTAAAACCCCTTTCAGGTTTGATAAGATGTGGCTCACTCATCCAGATTTAGGTCGGTGCATTCGAAAATGGTGGCAGCAAAACCTTTGTCCAAACCCTATCTCGAATATTTTCCTCAAACTCAAAGCAGTCAAACTCAAGCTGAAATGCTAGAACAGGGAGGTTTTCGACAACCTCTTTAGTGAAAAAAAGCTTCTGCTAGATGAGCTCATAAGGGTGGAAAATTTGATTCAGGGAGGGGATCAGAGGGTTGAAACGTTCATGGAAGAAAAATGCCTCCTTTCAAACCTTCACAATGTTTTGGCTAAGGAAGAGTCCTACTGGAGGCAAAAATCTAGAAGCCTCTGGCTCAAAGAAGGAGACACCAACACGAAGTTTTTCCACGCTTCCACCTTGCACCACAGAGGTTCAAATAAAATCTCTGAGTTGACCAAGGCTGATGGTACCATTGTCTCTGATATCCTTGCCATCAGACAGGAAGCTGTGCACCATTTCCAGGAAATCTTAGGTCCAAGTGTTGGATCGCCACCCCCGCACAGCAAGTTCTTTGCTTCAGAACATTCCAATGATGGTGTCTAACGATGATAATGAGAAATTGCTCCAATCCTACACTGAAGAGGAGATCAAAGATGCCCTGTTTGCAATGGAACCCGACAAGGCCCCTAGACCCGATGGCTTTCCACCCCAATTTTTTCAACACTTTTGGGATATTGTGGGCCCTGATGTTGTTGCTGTGGTTAAATTCTTCCAGAGAGCCAAAAATATGCCGAGAGAAGCTAATTCCACCTTCATAATATTAATTCCCAAGTCTAATGATCGTGCTTCCCTCTCCGACTTTAGACCTATAAGTCTCTGTAGTGTCATCTACAAACTTATCACCAAAGTTATGGCAAACAGGTTGAAAGACATCCTTCCCTCCATCATTGACCAGTGCCAAGGTAGCTCGGTCAAAGGTAGATTCATTGCTGATGGAGTGATAACCATCCACAAGTTGGCTCATTCGGCATCTAAAAACAAAAAACCCAGTATGTTCCTTAAGCTTGACATGAACAAGGCTTTTGATCGGGTTTCATGGAAATTCCTGTTCGAGGTCCTTGAGAAGTTTGGGTTTCACAAATATTGGGTTCAGATGGTTCGTGAATGTATCTCTACTGCTTGGTTCTCTGTTCTTATCAATGGTTCACCTGTTGGCTTTTTTCCAAGTTTTAAAGGCATTCGCCAAGGGGACCCTCTGTCACCCTTCCTCTTCATCATTTTGGCCAAAACCCTTGGAAGGACCCTTTTTGCTGCCTGCATCAGTGGACTCATATCTGGGATCAAACCAGCCTCAACAACCAATGCAATTTCCCATCAACAGTTTGTGGATGATACTATTCTTTCCTCTCATGCTTTTGTCCCCGAAGAAAAAATTATTAAGAGCATCCTTGACTCTTATGAAGAGGCGGCTGGCCAGAAAGTCAATTACCACAAAAGCAAGCTATACTTCCTCAATACTCCCATCCACAGGCAAAACAAGATTGCTGAGATCCTTTTGTGTATCATTGGGAGCCTTCCAACTACTTATCTCGGATTATCGCTTTTTCATGGCAAATCGGTCTCGGCTATGTGGAACCCTATTCTAGATCGTCTCAACAAGAAGCTTGCAGGCTGGAAAAGTTCATTGCTCAGTCAGGCAGCCAAAGCCACTCTGGTCCAGGCTTGCTTGCAAAGTATTCCTATTTTTTTCTTATCCATATTCAAAGCTCCTGCTTCCATCTGCCAAAGAATTGAGCAAATTCAATGCAGATTCCTTTGGGCGGGAAACAAAAACAAGAACAAATTTCCCCTCATTGCCTGGGACAAGGTTTGTTCCAATAAAATGGATGGAGGTCTCAGATTTAGGGATATCAAGCGAATGAACATGGCTCTCATTGCCAAGAAGTCCTGGAGACTTACCATCAACGAAAAAGCCACCTGGATTGACATCATCAAAGCTAAATACCTTCATCAGGTTCCCTTTCTTGGAGAGCACAACCTTCCTAGCGGATCTCATTTCTAGAATGGTGTCACTAAAACAAGGAAGATCATCATGGAAGGCTTAAGGTGGTGTCTTGGAAATGGATTGACCATTCGTTTCTGGGATGACCCGTGGATCCGTGACAAACCTCTCAGCCAAGATCCTCATCTTGTTGTGCTCAAGACGGTGACCGAAGCCACCTTTGGAGATAAGGTGTGTCATTTCATTAACCCAGGCATTACAAGACCCGAATGGAAACACCTAGATCTGAATAGGCCTAGACATATCACCGAGGCGCTTAGGTGGTTACAAAACTTACTGAGGAGCTGCATAATCCCCAGCTCTCACAAAGGTGACTCCATGGTTTGGAACCTTGAAGATTCAGGGCATTTCACTGTTAAATCTGCCTACTACAGCCAAGAAGTTCCCAGTGATGGCCGTGACTTATCTAATCTGGTATGGGTTCCCAAGATCATTCCCAAGGTCAAATTCTTCTGCTGGTTGGCCATCCAAAATAGAATCATCACCACTAAAAATTTGATAACCAGAGGGCTTCTCATTCCCAATTGGTGCATCCTGTGTAAAAATGCCTGTGAGTCTACTGCGCATGTTTTTCTGGAATGTCCCTTCTCCCTTGCAGTGCTCAACCAGGTTTTCAACACTTTCACCATCTCCGTAGCCCTCCCTCATTCCATTCCCCTCCTTTTTCAATAATGGCCCAGGCCTTTCAAGAGCAGCCAACTCAAATTCATGTGGCAAGCTTACCTTCACATTTTTTTGTGGCAGATTTGGCTTGAGAGAAATGCCAGAATTTTCAAAAACCTTGCCATGAATGAGAATATTATTGTTGTCAAAATCTTGGCCCTTGCTGCGGAGAATGCCTCTCTTGTCTCATTGTCCAAACCCCCCCCTCCGGGCCTTGAATTGGATTTAACAAATCATTTCAATATTTTCAATTTTTCTGCAACTCCTCGTACTTCTGTCGATAGGTCTGTAATCAAGTGGGCCTTACCTCCTTCTGGGTGGCACAAGCTTAACTTCAATGGCGCGGCCAAAGGCAACCTTGGAGCGGCTGGCGGAGGTGGAATTCTTAGAAATCACAGAGGAGAAATAATTTTGGCCTTTGCTCAGAACTTAGGAATTCAGTCTAATAATATGGCCGAGGCTCGGGCCTTGCTCCAAAGCTTGATTATTTTGGAAGGCTTGACTATCAATAAACTCATCATAGAAGGAGACTCATTGCATTGCATCAACTGGCTCAAAGGAACCTTTGTGCCTCCCTGGGCCCTTGTTTCCATCTTCGAAGAATGCAAGACACTAATTGGCCTTTACCCAGAATTAATCATTCAACATCAATACCAAGAAGGAAACAAAGTTGCGGACTGGCTTGCTAACAAGTGAGTTGACGCAACAGACATTCAGGTTTGGAGAGATTCCTTCCCAATCGGCCTAAGGGACGATTCTTCAAGTTCTAATGTTTGCACAATGTGAGTGGGTTTCTGGGCTTCGGGTTTTCCCCCAGTGGCTGTGTCTTGGCATCTTGGAGCATTTTCGTGTCACTTTTCACAGTTGGTTGCAAAATTTTAGCTTACCGCGTTATCAAGACTTTTATCTATCTTCAACGGCGATATTCCATTCTATCACGATATCGCGACCTTTTTTCTCTCCGAGTGCTTTTTTGCAAACTTGTCGTGATATCGCAACACTTTTTGGCCTTCAGATGCTCCCTTGCTTCTTGTCGCAATATCGCGACACTTTTTCTCTCTCCAACGGCGGTCTTCCTTTTTGTCACGATATCACAACATTTTTTCTCTCTCCAATGGCGGTCTTCCTTTCTATCGTAATATCGCGACCTTTTTTCTCTCCAACGGCGGTCTTCCATTTTTGTCGCGATATCGCGACACCTTTCTCTCTCCAATGGTGGCCTTCCATTCTGTAGCAATATCGCGACCTTTTTTCTCTCCAACGGCGGTCTTCCATTTTTGTCGCGATATCGTGACACTTTTTCTCTCTTCAACGACGGTCTTCCATTCTATCGCGATATTGCGACCTTTTTTCTCTCCATCGACGGTTTTCCATTTTTGTCGTGATATCGCGACACCTTTTCTTTCTCCAACGGCGGCCTTCCTTTTTGTAGCGATATCGCGACCTTTTTTCTCTCCAACGACGGTCTTCCATTTTTGTCACGATATCGCGACACTTTTTCTCTCTCCAATGGCGGCCTCCCATTCTGTCGCGATATCGCGACCTTTTTTCTCTCCAACGGCGGTCTTCCATTTTTGTCGCGATATCGCGACCTTTTTTCCCTCCAACGGCGGCCTTCCTTTTTGTCGCGATATCGTGACATTTTTTCTCTCCAACGGCGGTCCTCCTTTTTTGTCGCGATATCGCGACATCTTTTCTCTCCAACGACGGTCTTCCTTCTTGTCGCGATTTCGTGACACTTTTCCTCCTAGGCTGTGGATCTTCAGATTGTCGCAATTTCGCTGCACTTTTTGTCCTCGGCTGCGGTCCTCCAGATTGTCGCGATTTCGTGACACTATTTCGTCTTGGCAGCGTTCTCCTAATTTGTTGCGATATCGTGACAATTTTCCTCTTCGGCAGTGGTCTTCATTCTTGTCATGTTTTTGTGACACTTTCTCTTCTCGACAGCATGCTTCCACTTTCGTCGTGATTTCGCGACTCATTTTCCATTTCGGCTGCGGTCTTCATTCTTGTCATGATTTCGCGACTCTTCTTCTCGTCCGGCTCCAACCTAGCAACTTGTCATGATATCGCGACACCTTTCAACATGTTGCGATATCGCGACATCACCATTTTGGTCGCGATTTCGCGACACCTTCCCTAGTGCGAAGGTTTGCCAACTCTCTATTACTTTCTTCTTGGACCACCTCGATCGTTATGGATTTCTTGTAATCTCTCTTGTTCAAGGTTCAGGGACCTTTCAACACCCTTTCTACCAATCAAAAAAAAGAAATGTTGAGTTGTCATTAATGTTAAAGGTAGAAATATCTTCAAGGATGAAATATTGAGTTGTCAAGGATGATATATGCTTTAATATTTAAATTGGAAATTTAAATATTAAAGTTATAAAAATATTATAGAGTTAAACCTTATAATATTTAAATATTAAATTTAAATATTATAAAGTAAAGTTTCAAAAATTAAAATGATCGTGCATGGGCCGACCTTTACAAAACAAAGAAAGATTAAATGTATATATAAGGTTGAAACTTAGTCAATAATGAATAATTATGAAACATTTCAATTCGAGCATTCGATTAAGTTACGGTACAATCACGCAATAGTAGATGATGCAACAGTGCAGCGGTAAATGTGTTGAGGTAGATTGGAGCTTAGTGAAGACCATGTAGTAGGAGGATGACAATTCGGTAGAGAAAGTGTTTGAGATAGATGCTCATTGGAGCTTGGTGAAGACCACATCATAGGAGGGAGATAACATGACAAAGAAGGTGTTTGAGGTAGACGTTCATTGGAGCTTAGATGAAGATCACATCGTAGAAGGATGAAGGTGCAGAAGAGAAGGTGAATGAGGCAAATGCTCGTTGGATATTAGGTGAAGGTCACATCATAGAAGGGCAACGACATCACATCCAGTTGACATTGTCTTGAGAAATGAATACCACATTGCAAAAGGGCAGAGAAAGGCACTTCTATGATGAAGGAAGATTGATTGTTGAGAAGTTTAATTGAGACATAGGAATCATTTTCAAATTGCAGGTAAAATACCTAAATACTGTGTTGAAATAAATACAATGGATGCCTAGGGAAGAGTGTGGATTTGACTATCATAAAGAGCATGCTAGACTACATTTAAGTTGATGTGCATACAATCATCTTTGAATGACTTCAAGTGCATAGAAGGACAACAAAGGAAGGTCTCATCCAAAGAAAATTACAGATAATGATAGCAATATGAATCACAGATTGAAAGTTTTTGAAAATAAAAGCGTGCCATTTGTAAGAGGTTAAGATACATTTGATATGTCTATGTGGAGCTCATTCGGAGAAGGCTTGCGAAATAGAACAATCAAATTTGAAGGGAAACAAACCTGTGTAGGTAGAACGAAAATAGACGATGAAGGTTTTTGTGAGGTATATCAAAAGGAGCACGATAGCATTACACAAAGGTCAAGCATTGTCAGATTGTAATATCTCTAGCACAAGCCACTAGTATTTTTAGGCCGCACACATATCGAGTGTCTAAGGAGTGATAAGGGTTTAAAGTGGTTGATTTGATATTTAAATCAAGAAGGAAAAAAAAATTCACTAGATTTGAAAAGCACATGCAAGAAGAAGATCATCATTATTAAGGCAAATTTGGAGGGCATAAATTTGGAACAAGTCAAGGTATCAAAGAATATTAAGTGCACATATTCACCCAAGCATTCAATTTCCAAGGAAGGACAATTTAGCCAATTCAAATAAGAAGGAAAGGTGCACATGATAGTGGAAGAAGAGCAAGGTTTGAGCATCTCCAAGTCAACACACAAGTAAGTTATCCAATACTAGACTTGAGCTACCTTTAAAATGTAATAAATATGAGATATGTGAAAGCAACAGACTTAATGAATGTGAAGAACATATTGGCCATTTGAATCTTACTACATTAGTGCATATCATTCTCTATATGTTCATGAAGATAAAATAATTATGGGTATAATATGTTTGAATTGATTTTAGTTGAGGAAAGCAAAGGTGAAGAACTTGATGTCATTATTGATCAAGTTTTGTAAGCATATTTGTGCATTGATTATGATTGAATTTGGGAGTAAATGTGCAAGGGTTATAGATCATATTTGGAGTATATTTGAGTAGGTTTTGTAAGTAGGTTTTGGAGCAGATTTGAGCAGGTCTTGTAAGCAGGTTTTGAGTAGATTTGAGTAGGTTTTATAAGCAGGTTTTAAAGAATATTTGAGCAAGTTTAATGAGTAGGTTTTGGAGAAAATTTGAGAAATAGGATTGGTGTCTCCTTTGTATTGGTGTCCAAGAACATGAGCAAGGGGATTGGTGTCTCCTGTGTATTGGTGTCTCCTTTGTATTGGTGTCCAAGAACATGAGCAAGGGGATTGGTGTCTCCTGTGTATTGGTGTCTATAAAATTGAGCAAGAGGATTGGTGTCCATGAACTTGAAAAAGGGGATTGGTGTCTCCTGTGGATTGGTGTCCACAAACTTAAGCAAGGGGATTGGTGTCTCGTGTGGATTGGTTTCCATGAACTTAAGCAAGGGGATTGGTGTCTCCTATGGATTGATGTCCACAAACTTGAGAGGGGATTGGTATCTCCTATGGATTGGTGTCCACAAAATTGTATAGGGGATTGGTGTCTCCTATGGATTGGTGTCCACAAACTTGTATAGGGTATTGGTATCTCCTATGGGTTGGTTCCCATGAAATTTATTGAAGAAAAATATAAGCAATATTTTATCGTGGTTTTCTCCCGAAAAGGTGTTTCCATATAAAATCATTGTCTCTTATGTGTATGGAAATTGTGCATTGATTTATTATTGCATTCATATTATTGTTGTTATCATTTGGAAAGAAAAGTTTTATCTTATACTTCTCACCCCCCTCTCAGTATAAGCTTGTGTTCTTCACTAGCACCTATAGAATAAATTTCACTCCTACATTCTAAAATATGGTATTTAATGGGTGATCCACTCGATGCTCCAACCACCATATTTAATAAGAGTATCCTACTAGTGTTGTTTAGGTTATTTCTTCCAAGGGGATCTACATCCTCTTATTCCCCTTATTATTCACCTTCAATGAAGCTACTTGCTCCTTGCCATGAAATTCATCAGGATTTTTGCTTCATGATGGTGTAAATCCAACTACAAGAGGTTAGAACAAAAACCTCCAATCACATAAAAATTGCAACATATAGAAATAAAGTAATAAATCTCCCAATCACATAAGAGCAGTAATGGAAATAAACTAAAACATTTATTTTTTCATTCCTATATTTCACCCCCTTTGACAATGTGATACCAAGGGAATATATATATCCCAAAACAAACCCTAAAACAAACCCTAAATCTTAAAGCCCTACAAATAATAAATTACAATATATTTTTTATTTTTTAGGCAATTTCATCTTTTAATGCTAACCTAAAAAATCTTGGATAGCCCCCTAAATTAACACACACCATCATATCATATACATTAAGCCTCCTATAAAATATCAACACCTACCCATTGCCTAAATAAGAAGTTATTCCAAATATGTTTTCTTCTAGATTTTCAAAAAAACACTAAATTCCATTTTTGAGGCACTATATGAAGGAATTAGGGTCCGATAACACACTAAAAATATTAAAGACTTCTAAAGAATCATTACCACAATATTTTACACCTCGTTATCCAACTCCCTATAAAATTTTAAGCTAATACAACAGTTAGATCAAAAGTTATACCCTTTGAAAGATAGGCTCCTGCATCACATGACCTTAATTATGACTCTATTTTGTTCTGCCTTACTCTCCCTTGATTGCTTTCCTACAATGTTCTTCCTCTCTTTCACATATGTAGTCTATTAGACTTCTCTCATAGCCAAATCTAATGGCTCTCCCATGAGTGCAAGGTCTTGCCTATAAAATAGTTTCAAGTGGAAACCTCCTCTATAATTCCACCTATTCAATCTACTCCAAAATTCGTGGCCTTCACTACATCACTTCTATAGTTAGTCCTTTTAGCTTTAATTTTTTTCAAATTTTGCAAACAATAATATGTAATTATTTTTCCAATGATGTGTCTTTATTATACAAATCCACTTGGAACATGACTTAAATCCTGCTCTGGGTGGGAGGTCCCTGTTCTAGATTTTCTATTCCCCCTACCCCAATTTTGGATCTACTCTTGGCCTTTGGTGATCATCCAAGATCTTCACTGTGTGTGATGTTTATGGGGTAGGTGATCTCCCTTCTAAGTGGTAGGTCCTTGACCCAAATATCCTCGATCCTCCCTTGCCCTAGCTTGAGGATTTTTGCTTCACCTTTGTGGCTTGGTGTACTTCTAGAACCATACTTGGGTCACCCAGTGAGTTTTTGAACTTTTACTCATTTGGACATGGTTGTTGGAGTAGGAAGACTCCCTTTTGGGTGGAGGTCCCTAATTCATTTACCCTACTCCATCCTATGTTCTAGGTATAAGGGTTTGCTTTTGCTCTTGGGTCCTTCTAGTGGATTCTTACTACTTTGCTGGTCAATTTTGGTGTCTCCTTTGGTGTGGATTGGAGTGGTGAGACTCTTTTTGGGTGTTTGGTGCTATATTTGTGTTACAGTCCAAGGTTTTATTTTTTTAGTTTCCTATTGTTGAGATTCTCCTATGGATGCCTTTTGGGTTGATCGATTTTCTCTGTTTGACTCGAGTTGGGTCAATTGTTCGGGTTCCTGGATTTTGGGACTTCTTGTTTGTCCATCTAATTTACGATAGTTGGGTGGGTCTCCTCTACATATATCATGGTCCCTAAGGGAGAATTTGCATTTGCTATTTGCATTTGCTATTTGCATTTGATATGCTACCTCAGATATCTCTATGGTGGGCTTTTAGAAGCTGATTCATGTGTCTACTTATGGTAGCTTCTAACAAAACCATCCTTTCGATTCCTTTGGTCCTAGGAGGGACCTTATGATATTTTTATTGAATGATGGTTCCTAGAATTTATTCCCTTTCTATACTGGTCTTACTATGCTTCGGTTTGGGTGCATCGGTGTTCTTCCTAGTATCTTTCAATTTTGTGCAATGCATCCCCCATTGTAGGGAGATCTCATAGCCTATGGAGACCTCCATTTCCTGTTGATTCATTTCCATTCCATTGGATGAACTTTCTTAGTGGGCTTCCAATTTGTGAAGTTCCTATGGTTTTCTTATTTTCTATGGGTAGAAAATAATGTTTCAATTTTCTCCTCTTGAACGAAATGCTACATTCAAAATCATTTTCCAGGATGAGTTTCAAATTTGAATTGATGTTCTCGAGGCCTTCATGGATGATTTTGTTCTTTTTGAGTTTGTCTCCCTAGGGCCTTTTTGGGTGGGTTTCTATTTTTTGAATTTATTTTTTTGACCCTTCTTGGGTTGGGTTGTGCCCTTTTTTCTGCTATTCCTGGTCCCTTCCTAGGTGGATTTGTAATTCCACATCTGGTTTCCTAGGATTGATATTGATGTATCTCACAAATTTCATCTCCCTATTTTTTTTGGAAAGTTCTTTGTTAAAGGTTTGGGATCCCTTTCAAAACCCCTTTTCAACCAATAAAAAAAAATTGTTATTTAGCCTTTATTATCTATATATATTAGCTACTAATGCCATACCTTTAGACAAATTTTCCTTATATGACTCAATCTTGGATGTCCTAGCTATTGACTACCTAACCTCTGGTGTCTCATTCCTTTTTGGATGGCCTTCTCCATATATTTCTTTCTCTTATATGCAATATTTCTTGCAAACCCTTGGATGGTTCTTATATTTTTGTTTAGCTTCTTCTTTGCTCCTATGCATGTAGTTTGTATGACCCATACGACTCGTACAACTTGGAAAAAATCTCTATAACTAAACCTTTATTTTTTTCTCTAGTTTTTTGTAGTCATCTTCTCTATGTTTCCTTCTATTAATGATAAACTATAAACCTTGTACCTACAAATAAAAGTTATTTTTTGTTGGCACTAGTGAGGAATTTCCCATAGAAACCCTTTCTATCACTTCTCCTTGGTAATTTTTTCTCGCAATATAGTGTCATAATTCAAGATTTGCATCTTGTATACTCCTACTTTGGTCTACTACTTTCATACAATCTTAGTTTCTAGAAACCTTCTCATCCATACAATCTATGTAGTCTACACTACATCTATCTATATGGTCTATGAAAGTTATAACTCCTCCATGCTCTAGCTAATTTAGTTCTAACTGGTACAACTCCTTTGGCTCATTCTAATGTTGATAATTTAAGTATCTCATGGCCATCTACCATAGTGTATTTATAATATGGAGGTAGTATATGGATATTTGTCTTGTATGTAGCAATTATTTCTCAACTATCACTCTATCACCGTTAACTACTTTAACTAGACATTGTTCCTTTTTTTCTTATCCTCGCTACCTCATACATGTTTAGTTTCCACTTTGTTCTTATCTCCTTTTGTATGTTTATTTTTCACTTTTCCATCATATGTCCATAATTTAATTGCTTTCCCCCTTATCTATATGGCCTAAAATTTAAAAAGGCTAATTCAACTATCCTAGTGGATACCCTATCAAAAAAAACTTGATTGTTGTCCTAATGGCCTTGTCTAATGGTCTATCATCATGATCTCATGCTCTATTCCATATGGATTGGTTGACTTGACTATTGACTAGCTCTTACAAACTACCCTCTTTGTCATCAATTTCTTTTTTATCATCTTGTAGGTTTAGTTTCAACTCCGTCATTTTATCTATCAACTAGTATTCGTGTATCTCTTTCTTCTAATAGTGAAGCATACCTCCTTTCCTTTCATTTCTATCAAATGGTCTTAATTTTATTTAAATATGTTCTCAATATGGTCCAATTGCATGCAATTTGTTATTTATTCCTCTTGGTTTACCTTCAACATATTTTTTCAATCCAACCCCTAGTTTAGATGATCTTAGGGTCATATTGGATCCCCTTCTATCCCCCCAGATAGCCAAAGGTTGGTCTGAATGAACTAGGTTGTATGACCCAGGGGTAGTATAAGAAAAAAATTTCCCTTAGATAACCAAAAATGAATCCAAATGGCCTCTTCCATTGGCCAAGTAAATCCATATGGGCTAGGAGACCTTATGGCCTTCCCAAAGTGCCTAAATTATTGAATTCATAAACATGACTTGGGCCATCTAGTAGTCTTTGTAGGCTACTTCAACTTCCTAAGGAACCATTCAAGTTTGATGGATCTAGATTTCTCCAAATCATCTGCCTTTCTACCTTTAAGGTATTTTGGATCTAATTTGGTTATTATTTCTTAATACCTCTAGGTTGATCATATTAATATAATTGTTATGTGATCCTTCTAGCTTGATTTTCGAGTTCCAAGCCTAAACTATTATTGCTCTATTCTTCTTTATTACTGCTTAAACTTGTCAAGGATACACTATTTAACTCTTGCCTCAAGTCCTCAACTTCTTATCCCCTTCTTGGAAATGATACTTCATGTATATCCTTTCATACTTCTTCACATACAATAGGTCTTCTTATGGGGTTAGTAGTCTATCTCCAAAAACTCAAATTTATTTGCACAACCATTAGCAAGTCCAAACATTTATTTGTTTATTATGCACTTTATAGAGTTTATTTTGGACTTGTTCCACTCCTTGAAAAGCTTCTCCTACCCATTGTTTGAATGTTCTACCACATTCTTAATCATTACAATTCATGTTGTCTCCTTAGTTCTTCCACTCTTCTATTTATTTTCTCACTCTGCTCTTGAAACTATAATGTTTCTTCACTCATTCACTGTTGTGCATGACTTGTGGCTATAAGAAAACTCATGCCTTTGCACTCACTTCCCTCACTCTGAGGTTCTTGTTATAGTGTTTATCCTTACCCAACATATAATGCCACCATTTTCTATAAAATTTTGCATTTAGTGATCTCAATTATTATTATTCTTCTATATATGTAAATCTAACATTTACCCAAATTCATCTATGATTCATAGACCGAGGTTGTAATTCCTCTTTGGGTCCAAGTACAATCACTTATTCATACACAGTATCACTCATTACTCCAATGCCTTCAAATGCTTGTCCTTATTCCTATACAATTACCAATCATCTAGGAATATTTTGAACTTATCTATTGATATTTATTAAAAAATAAATAAAATTATCATCTAAAATATGGTTGGGGCATTGCATAAATTGAAATGCATTCAATTATATGCATATATACCATTATGTACTATGAAAATAGTCTTCAACCTATATTCCTCAGCTATACTGGTCTAGTTATAGCTTGAGAATCCATCTAAATATGCATAGATTTCATGTCCATCTACCTCTTCCAAGATTGAATCAGTGAAGGGTATCAAAAAATAATAGTTACTATAATCAAACTTTTAAAATCAACACAAATACAGATTTGATTACTCTCCTTCAAACTAATCATAATTGGTGATATCCACTCACTCATAGTCATCTTGAAAATGATTCTAGCATCTATAATATTTTCAATTTTTACATCGACTAAGGCCACATACTTTGGATTTATTTTATATGGCCTTCTTCACACTGGCTATGCACCCAATACAAATAGAATTTGATGAAAATAACTTTAGAAAAAATCCCCTTCAAATCCTTATAGGTCCATGCAAAGACCTTAAACTACAAGAATATTTTAAAAATTATTGCTTTCAAGACTATATCCTAATCATCCTTGTAATGGATCATCTTGTCTTCATATCCTTCATCAAGGTTTACTTACACCATATTTAATCCTTCATACTATATATTTTCATGTTCTTTTACCACTTTTTTACATCAAGTGGATGCGTTGACCATCATCAATATTGTATTCTACAAATTTTCTTAGAAAATTCTACTTCTCTTATTTAGCCTTAGCTATAGACTTCATATTCTAACTACATCCATCGATCTCATATACACCCTATACTAGTTCATCTTGGTCTTCTTCTTTTATGTTGATACACATACAATTTGCTTGGAAGGCTTCATAGTATTCCATTTGCCAATGGATAAGTCCATAGTTAGTGTGCTTCTTATCATATTTTCATTTATACAAATCTAGAACACCTTCATTTGGTTCTCATCCATTCTCATCCTCTGATGATGAACTTCTAAACTCATCAAGTGTTGCCAATTCTTTACTTATGTACTAATTCTTCAAGTTAGCCACATACTTGTGTTGGCATTTCTTGAATGTTAAATAATCCTTCTCTCATTTATGGTTTACCTTTACCATGTGTAGCCATGTGTGCCCCAAAAACACATCATAGGCTAGTTTTTCATAGCAATTACCATAAAATCCATGATAAACATTTGATTAGTAATCTTCACTTTTTGTGTAGTTAGTACTCCCTTCATCTCTATCCCATACTAGTTTGTGCCATACAACTGAAAGTTGAGAGACCACAAAAATGGTTCCCTCATATGTTTTCACATATTTATAGGTAATATAATTACAATTAACCCTCCATCAATGATTATTGGAGTCAACTTGCAATTCAACAACTTGAAGTGAATTAGTGTTGGCTTTTTTCTAGAATCTATCATCAAGAATATTAGGTAAATATATTGATCCATCCTTATTTGTGTTGCATCTTGTTGGCATTGTGGATACTCCATTCTTCTTTTCTATACCATATCTCTTGCCATTATATATAAATCTAGTACTACACATAGAAAATTGGAGACTTTCACTTTAATACTCATATTCAATACTTGCATGGCCAACTAGTTTATTACATCTTCTTCTTCAATCTTGATGGATTTCTTCAATTTTTTTCCTATAACAATCTCTCTTGATTGGTCTTTTTAGTCTAGTTTTTACTTTGAGCACATGCTTTCTTCCATATATCCTTATCTTTAGCAAGGCTTAGATACTATTGTTCCTTCTTCACCTGTACCTAAGTTACTACTAGCATATTCCTCAATGTTAATACAATTAAAATTCTATGAGTTATTTGTACTTGCTTTATTCAAACAATTTGCCTCCTTATGATTGCATGGTCCACACCATGGACACATTATTACAATATTTTTTTGCTACCCCCTCCTACTAGGATATTATAACAGTTATGTGTGAAGTGTCCTTACTCTTTATATTTCTAACACTAAATTATTGGCCTTCCACCTAAACTATATTACAATCAGTCTTATCCTCCTGTGGATTGATTTACTTGTTGTAGCTACCTTCTTCCTCAAAATTTATTTTGATACCCATTACCTATTGCTCCTTATCCATTATTTGAATTACTTTGATTCTCTTCCTTACTCTCCATTTGCAACTTCAACATTTGGTGTCTAGTGCTTTTGATATTGAAGGGATAATCAACAAAAACATGCCCCACAACTTCACAAATATTAAAAATTGCTTTCTTTTGACAATTGACATTATTGTATCCTTTTGATTTGTAATTAGAACACCATATGTACTTTTTCTTCTTATCCTTCACATCATTAACCATATGCTTAAATTTCTTCTTCATGGTCTGGATTATCATTCTTAAGTCATGTCAATCACTATCTGAATCATTGTCTCAATTTTGGATTACACTTCCTCCATCTAGTAAAATTGTCTTTATCTCACTTTCCAAATTTAACACTTTATCAAATAATTCTTGATAGGTAGTTGGTATAACTATATTTTTTCTTGTACCATGACAAAAATCCATCTAAGAACCATCATTTTTGTAGCTCATCCACTGGTTTCACTTCCATATTATCAATAATTTTCTTTAACTGATGATTATATGAGTTGATTTTCTCATCCTTCTTTTGCTTCATTGAATAGATCTCTCTAATTATATTTGTATCATCTCAAAGCAATATTCAATTCATTAAAAGTTGCAAAGGGTTCTCATTTTAAGTGGTAATCCATCTCTATTTCATGCAATGTGGATGGAAACAATCATAGTCATAAATATTCATCATCTATTGCATTAGCTCTCTATATTATTTCAGATGTTTTTATATAGAATTATGGGTCTTCCTTCACATAACCCATGAACTTTGGGTTCTTTAGTTTACACACAGTTGAAGGAATTTTAGCCATTAGTGGTTGTTCATATTCACTTGATGAACCTTTTTTTACAAACAATATTTTGCCAATAGCACTTCACGTTCTCCTTTTTGAATGCATACACATTGGAATTGGTCTCTCAAGTACACTCTTCTACAATTGCATTTGTGTTTGGATCCCATACTGTACACCTCTAGGCACTCTCCCCCACACTTGTGCTAGTGTTACCAAATGCTTTGACTTGTCTTACACATGCTTCATGTTTACACCTTCTCAAAACTCATGCAAGCATTCTCCTTAGATTGAATCTCATTTGCTAATTGTGCCTCCACTTGTGCTCCATCTTCTATTGTTAAAAATAATGTTTTCCACCTTTCTAATTCCTCATCCAAACTATCCAAAACTTGAGGATTTTAAACTCTTTCAAATTTGAGCATCTGTATCTCTTTACAAATAAGTTTTTTCAATTTTCTTCTTTTTTATAGTCCTTTATCAAAAATATGCAATTATTTCTAAACACATCCATGTTCTTCTTGTTCTTGTTGTTTTGCAATCCTTAGAATTTTACATATTAGATGATATCTCACTCTTTTGCATCCACGTCTCCCACATCCATGTGGTAACCAAGTTTCATATGGTTTTGGTTTAAGCTTAAATGATAATAATATCAAATATATCATAGTGATGGTGTTACACTCTTGGAGGAACAATTTGGATTAAAATATTAACTATCTACAACTTGTAGTGATGCAACTATATGGCTTACATCATCTCCTTATCTCTGATAGCCAAGTTAACTACTCTAGATGACCTAGTTTAAGAATCAAATGATATGCACCCTTCCTAGATGGCTAGTACTAGGAATTAGCTCACATTCAATCTTGATGGCCTAGCAACTGCATTGTATGGCTTAGAAACTTATGTTAGATGGCCTGATAACTTCTAGATGGCCTTGTACAAAAAAACTTAGAAAATAATACAAATTATAGGATTGAATCTAATCTACTATAATAATCAATCAATAGCAATTTATGTAGATCACACACAATAGCAATAACAAATGATGAACAAGTATGAATAAATATTATATTAATGATAGACTATTATAGCATTCTATTATATACATAGTATTTGGTCCTATGCAAAATACCTCTAATACATTCTACACTCTCTCTTGGCATACACAATGCAACTATAATGGACTCTCTTTGACATATACAATGTCTCCTATGTCTATGTATGTGTACCCTCTCAAATGAATAAGGGGAGCCTTATTTAAAATATGAGGATAGAAGTTACAAACAACTAGCACCGTTGACACCTCACCTCCTACATACAAAAAAAATTAATTGGGTGTTAACTACATTTACATGGCTATGTTTGCATATATCTCCAACTTGAGTCATTATTATGTGTATTATTGCAACATACATCTTATTCAAAATCACAAAACATATGCATACTTGACATTCATGCATATGTTATTTATTTCTTTATTTCCTTTGTTGATGTAGCATGTTAAAACTAGCACCTACATCAATTAATCATGCTCTTTATAGTTAGGGATGCATCTCTCTTTATACAATATTTTTTGGCTAGAAATCCAATGTATTTAACATGGAATGTCATCCATATGAAAATATGGTGGCTTAGCTTCCATGAGTTAGGTCACTCATATAGGAATGTGGTGGTTTACCTTCATGAGTTACAAATTACATTCTCTAAGATTTATAATGCTTCTTTAATAGGTCAAAAAGAGTCCCAAGCATAAATTTTAAAGTTTAGGAGTTGGTATTGGTCTGGATCTTGGAGTTTAGAGTTTTAAGTATAGAGTTTGGACTTTAATATTTATTATAATTTTTAAAATATAGACTTTTAGGTTTAAATCCATGCACCAATACGGTCACATGTTGATATCAAAAAATCCAATGCAAACAAATGTTTAGGGATGTATGCTAAAATTTTTAAGGAGATTTTAGAAGACCCATATAGCTTGATGATTTTTTTCTCCTAACCTAAGTAGAAGTATGTCTTTTCCTTCCCTTCAAATTTGGTTAGAGTCATTCTTTTAGCTAATAATATTGGGATCTACAACTAGATATTTTTCATTATGGAATTATATATGTGCATGTAAAAATAATAGTTATACTTATCTTGACCCTTGTAAGGAATATATATGCACTCAAAAAAATGGTAAAGGATTTTCACTATTTGGTTTGATTTAGTCATAGAACTTGAAATCCAACTATTCTTATAATGCATAATGCACTATAATATGTAATAGGTGTAAGTTTTTTTTTGAATTTACATGGTGGAATCGGTAGCCGCTACAAATCCAGGTAGCATGTCCGGTTTTTATGGCTGCCACAATATTCTGCATTGTCCACCCTGAAAAAGAACACACAGTTCTTTGTGCAGTACACTCCTATAACCACCATGCTTTTATTTTGATATTTCATTGATTTTATTTTGCTTTGTGTTGCAACCTATTGTTGTTGGTTTTGACAAACTAACTAATATTTCAAAGAATTTTTTTTATATTAATTTGTGAGGTTAGTTGAGATTGATATTTCATTGATTTTATTTTGCTTTGTGTTGCAACTATTGTTGGTGGTTTTGACAAACTAACTCATATTTCAAAGAATTTTTTTTATATTAATTTGTTGGTCTAAAATTAGCAAATATCACATTATTAGCATTCATTGCTACATTAAAATGAGGTATAACCATTTGTTGCATTGTTTGTTGATTAAAAACTAGTTGATTCATCATTTATTGATTGATTATTGGATGGTAAACTAAGTCTATTAGGTCATTACCACTAGTTGACTCATTACCAATTGATTTACCAATATAGCTTGTTCGTATGTTTGATATTGATGATTGTCAAGAATCATTTGAGCCCTATGGATCACTATAGTACATTTGACTAAATTATGGACTTCATTGCAAGTTAAGAACTAGAGAGTGTTTGGTTTTGAATCCACATTTATCATTTTATTTTGTATTTGATTTAACATTTTCCTATCTGCCTATCGAGGGACTTGGTCTTTGGTAAGAGAGAGTATCCTTATTTGCTACCAACCATTGTTATATTATTTATTGATTGTAAATTTATTGGACATATCCCTCATTAATGAAAACATCTCATCCATGTGTCACTTCATATTATCTACTCTCCTTGATCCTTGTATCATCTAATTTAGATACATTTAGGTAGTAGGTAAGGTTGGATACTATTATGGCATCAACAATGCTTACACTTGATATCGATGTGCAATAGTACTTGGTATTGACTAGCTCAATAATTTAACCATATATGTGTTTATGCAAGGTTGTTGGTAAAAATATGTGGTTGATTGTAATAATATGATTTTATGAGGTAAAGGTGAAGATTATGGTTGTTTACAGGTTTACACATTCTAGTATGGAACATTTGGCATTGGGGCAATTTATGGTTGAGGAGGCTATTGGGGTTGTTGGGTTTAATTTTGGACCATATGTGTTTCATATATTTTTGACGGTGTGGGTGGTAACTTTCAAACTTGAATTAGTACTTCCTTAGTATGAGCAACTTCTTCAAATGCCCTTGGTAATGTAACATAATTTGTAGTTTTGACCATCATTGCTAAATCACATTGAAAAACCCTTATATAATATAACAGTTCTTGTTTGTATAATTGTCAAATATTTATAGGTATCACGTGCAAATTATGTATGAACTTGATGTTGAAATAATGAATGTTTTTTTCAAATGTCTCATGATGGCAACAACTATAATAACATTGAATACACATTTTATGGTTTACCAAATTATCTCATGAAATATTCTACCATAACTATCCAATTTTTAACTAATCCATCTTGTAAGCTCCTAGACCGCATCATGGGTTTATCTCTTAATGAAAAAAATAGTAATCTTGCCATCACATTTGCTTCTTGAATTTGATGAATTGACTTCAAAGAAGACAATTTGTTGAGGTGTTTTAATGCATTCTTAATGCCATTCCCAATGATGTTCATAAAGTTTTCATAGTTGTATTCCACAACTACATTTGCATATGAATTAATGGAGGTTCTTATCCATATGGTATTTGATAAATCAATTGGTCAATGACTACTTATTGCCGAGGAATTTTAGGATTTTAAAATATTTTGAACAAGTGATGGATTTAAACAAGAGGATTTTGTACAATTGGTTGATTTTAAATTGTCTATTGTTGTTGGTGTGGATTCTATTGTCGCTATTAAGCATTTTATTAGTAATTTTTTGTGTTTCATTGCTGATTTTTAAGCAATTTACTATTGGTTGGAGTTGTGTTGTTGTTGGTTATGGATAACTTATTCTTAATTTTACTATTGTTTTTGTATAACCACTTGTTGTTGTGCATAAATTAGAATATCGATTGTAATTTTTGTAAATTAATTAGGTTAAGTCAAGGACTGATTAGGTTGAGTTACAATTTGATTTGAATAAGTCATGTTTATAATCAAATCATTAGAAGGAGAGATTACATTTCCTTTGTTAGTGAGCTTGGTTGTAATGACCCAAAAACTAGCTATAAAAAGAATACAAGAAAGAAAAAGATTTTTTTTTTAATTGAGAGGGATTCATAAACCCCTATCCTACATTAGGTTAATCTATTGTTTTAGGTTTACTAAGTTTCCCAACTTTCCCAAAGAGTTACATCGCATTCAATACCCTACACAAGTTCGTCTATGTAGGTATATTATGTGTTCCACAAATAAGCTATCTATCTCATCCTTATTGATGAGCTAACTTATCATCTTTAGTACAGTCAAAGGTATATGCCCATCACCATACCATACACAAGTCTATTTGTGTAGGTATGCTATGTGTATTGCGAGTTAAGCTATCCATCTCATCTTTACGATGAGCTATCTTAACTTTGATGTAAGCAATTAGTTTACTTAGTCAACATCACCCTAAGGGGTCTTAATCCCTTAGGTTCTTTCTATGTTCTCCCTAAGAGGTCTCAATCTCTTAGGTCCTTTCTATGTTCACCCTAAGAGGTCTCAATCTCTTAGGTCCTTTCTATGTTCACCCTAAGAGGTCTCATTTTCTTAGGTTACCTTTATGTTTAGCAAGAAGACAAGAATAACTCTATATACTTAATCAATCAAGAAACAAAATCCATAAAGCATAAAGAAGTACTTAAAAGGGAACAATCATTTAAACAAGGATAAACATTTAAATAAAAGAGAGCTAGAAAATAATGCATAAATACTTCATAACAATTAATTTAGAGTTCATTCTTAATTCATTCAATAAACTATTACATATATCCAAGTATGGTAAAACCTCCATACTTTTAAAATAATAAAGTAATACATCCATATTCATCTAGGGATTTCTCCCTACAAGTCTAGTCTATTTTGAACATGGATAAATTATTGCAATTATAAATCAAACCGATGTATTGGTTCCAATTGTCATCTTTGGTCCTCCTTGTCTTTCCTTCATTCATTTGAGGATAGTAGGGGATCAGGGCAACTCATGGTTCTATGATAGACATGAATCTAAATGCATCTACTAGTAACATGAAACTAGTGCATTTATTGTTTACTTTACCAAATTGTAACTATACAAATTTAATTAAAGCATTCAACCATCTACTATCTAGTTGATATCATAAGAATTTTCTCATTTTTATTCTTATCTCTCATTTGCTCAAAGAGAGTCATTTCAACAGATACAGCTAGATCACAAGTCTTACTTTAATCAAATCATATCAAAACCATTATTTCAAACAACTAAGGTCTCATTCCTTAGTTAATAAAATAATTTATATTCCTTCTATTTGAATTAATCAAAGTCCCATTTCTTTAATTGACCAAATAAACAAAATTTCTTTTATTTACTACATTAATCAAAGTCCCATTCCTTTAATTAACGAAATAAAACATAATTCCTTTATTTACATTAAATAAAGTCCCATTCTTTTAATTAACAAAATAAACTATCAGGTCCGAGGTGTAGACCAATTGGTTCATCCAAACCCCATAAGGGGGCGGAGGTCCAAGGTTCAAATCTCGGGCCTCGTCGGACTGAACGCTTGTCCCTTTCTTGGTGCTTTTAGCGGCATAAAAGGTTTAAAATGATTGTGGCATGGTGGTTATAGGGGCGGATTACGCGAATATCTGTGTGGCGGCTTCTAGGGCGGACAACGCAGAATATTGTGGCGGCCATAAAAAGCTGGACAGCCTGCCCGGATTTGTGGCGGCTACCGATTCCACCATGTAATTTCAAAAAAAAAACAAAACAAAACAAAATAAACTATCATTCCTTTATTTACATTAATCAAAGTCTCATTCCTTTAATTAACAAAATAAACTATCATTCCTTTATTTAAATTAATCAAAGTCTCATTCCTTTAATTAACAAAATAAACTATCATTCCTTTATTTACATTAATCAAAGTCTCATTCCTTTAATTAACTAAATAAACTATAAATTCCTTTATTTACATTAATTAACAAAATAATCAAACAAATCATTTATCAAATTAACTAAAGTCCCATACCCTTAATTAATCTAATAATCAAATAACCCATTTAAACCCTTCTTCTACATAAGTTAAAGGTTTAGATTATTTAATTCCTTTGTTGCAAACTACGTGTTCTTTCCTTCTCATAAATTAAATAACCTACTGTTTGATTCATAAAGAAAAAGGATATTTTTTTCTTCAATAACCAAAGCCTCTATTATAAAATTTATGACCATTAAAAGAGTTTCAACCAAGATCAAATTAAAGTGCCCATTAAAAGAGTGAATTGACGGGGACGGGAAAACGGTGAAAGTCAAACACCCAGGAACCTTCAGAAAAATTCATTAAAATTCCATTCTATTGGCTGGAAAATGCATACAATAATCTCGGTTCCGACCTTTTCTTCATTAATCTTCAAATTTGCTTACACCAAAAAAAAAAAACAGCTCGCAGGCTTTACATTAACCAGAGTCTGGTTTTCTCTAACAGCACTCCTTTCCCCCGTTCTCCAGTCCACCATCCCCAAATAATACATTAAAACGAGTTTTTATCGAGGTCTCGACCCTCTAGCAATTAATGTTCCACCAGATCGAATTCATGAAAAATAGAATAAAATTCGCTTTCCCGCCAAGTTTTCAGACTTCCTTCCATAAATGGGCAACTGCCCCGATCCGCTATCCCAGTTCGCATTAAAGATTTCAAACTGTTCTTCTGAACCGTTGTCTCACCCATAATGTCCATGCCCTGCAACTGTCGCCATGTCAGACCGCTGCCTCTTTTCCCGCGCGCGCGGCCGTCCATGTGTCTAATTTTTTTTTTTATTCGCCTTCTTCTCGGCCACGATATCTCAATCCACGTGGCGGCCTTCAACTGGTCGCGATATCGCGACATGTCACGATATCGCGACCTCCGTGCCCTTTTGCCTTTGCCTTGCCTCTGGAGCCGCGATTTCGTGACATGTCACGATTTCGCGGCTCCCCTGCCTTTACCTTCTGCCTTCGCCCTTGGAGCCGCGAAATCGTGACATGTGATTTCGCGACTCCCCTGCCTTTGCCTTCTCCCTTCGCCTTTGGAGCCGCGATTTCGCGACTCCCCTACTATTGCCTTCTGCCTTGCCTTAGTTTCTTTTCGCCTTCGCCTTAGTTTCCCAAATAACGTCGCGACATCGCGACGTCACAATATCTCGACGTCGCAATATCACGATGAAAACTCCCCCTTGTGCCATAGTCGCAAAAACGTCGCGACATCGCGACGTCACGATATCGCGACGAAAACTCCCCCTTGTGCCATAGTCGCAAACACGTCGCGACATCGCGACGTCGCGATATCGTGACGAAAACTCCTCTCGGGCCTTTGCCGCAAAAACGTCGCGACATCGCGACGTCGCGATATCGCAATGTCGCGATATCGCGACGAAAACTCCCCTCTGCCTAGCTGCTGCCTTTGGGGTCACGATTTCGTGACCCCCCCAACTTTGCCTTTGAAAGTAAAACAAATTACTTAGAAAATCCGGTTGATGCCAGATTGTCCTACTGTCGTCGGATGCTCCTGCATCAGACACCCCGGGTAAAAAGGATAAGTGACCTTCACTTCTATGTTGTTTGGTCTACGTCCTTTGTAATATCTCCAAACACTCATCTGCCTTTGCAACCTGCTCAAATCCCGTCTCCTGGCAAAAAAATTTTGCCCTCTACCAGACAAATTTTGGCATTGTTGCACACCTTCTCATCCACTGTCTGTAATGGCTTTAATTTGTGGCGCACTCCATATTTCATCAAGGAGTAAGTATTTGCATGACCATCATGCACCGCACTCCGATCAAACTGCCATGGCCTCCCTAACAGCAAATGGCAAGCATCCATGGGGAAAACATCACACAGGACCTCATCCTGGTACTTCCCAATATTGAACGTGACTAAGCACTATTCACGGACCCATGCTCTGTGGTCCTTCCGCAACCATGCAATCCGGTATGGATGTGGGTGTCTCCTCCTTTCCAGCTGCAACTTAGCAACCATCTCCTCGGAAACTAAGTTATCTGTACTCCCATTGTCTATAATAACATTACAGACTTTGCCTGAACTTTTGCACCGTGTGCGAAACAGGCTTCTCCTCTGCTCTGGTTTGTCCTCCTCAATCAGCATGGTTCTCCTCACAATCATTGCTTCTCCTTTCTCAGCCTCTTCAGAATGTTCTGAGTCAGCATCTTCCGCTGCCACAACAACTCTGGCAGGACCCACTTGTTTCTTGTTCACTCTCTTGGGGTGCTGGGGACACTCATATGCCCGATGCCCCTCTTCTCCACAGTGGAAACATGTTCCCCGAAACACTCCTCTTCCATACCCGCGTCCAGATCTACCTCTTCCTCTTGGGTAGCCATTGTTCTGAACTTGTGGTTTGGGTTCTTCATCTTCCTTTTGATTTCGGTTCTTTGCTAGCCTCTTCTTTCTTCTCCTCTTTTCCTTCCTCTTTTCTTCCACCAGTATTTCCTCCGTGCCCTCTTCCTCTTTGCTTGCTCTCAAACCTTCTGTTCAGTTTTTCTTCAACCTTCAGAGCAAACTGGTAAGCATCTTCAATGGTGCTCACCCGCACTAAGCTCAACTCTTCCTGGATACTGGGTCTCAACCCATTAATATAACGGGCTACCTTCTCCTTGCTTGCTTCCAAATGACCAGTTCTGATGGAGATTTTATAAAACTCTTCGGTATATTCTTGGACAGTTTTATTCATCTGTCTCAAACCCTGCATTTTTCTCAGCAGATCCAACTCGTAATCTGTCGGAATAAACTGTCTTTTTAATTTTTCTACCATCCGTTCCCATCTTGTTATCCGTTCTTTTCCTCTTCTGTTTCGTTCCAGCTGTACTCCCTTCCACCATATGCTGGCATGACCTTTTAATTTGGTTTTAGCAAACCTGACCCGCTCGGGATCTTCAACTTCTTCATATTCAAAGTATTCTTCCAGATCATTGACCCAGTCGATCAATTCCTCCGGATTCAAGTTCCCGAAATACGTGGAAACTTCCATCTTTGGCCTCTTCTCGATCTGGGATATGGCTTTGTACAGTCTGGCTTGTGCCGGATCTACAGCTTCTTCTTCTTCTTCTTCAAACTGGTTTTCTTCTTCATCTACTTCATCTTCACTGTCTGCATCTCTTCTTGGTTCGTGTCCTCTGCGTAGTTCTTCTTGCAGGGCCTGAACTTGCCACTGCAAAGCTTGAAAATCTGCTGCTGCCATGCCTCTCCCACCAACGGGGTTTCTTCTCGGAGGCATCTTCCCACTTTCTCACGAGCCTTCCCACAGATCCTGGTGTAACTGCCTCACGTCCGGCGATCTGTTACACACTCAGGAAAACCTGGCTCTGATACCACTGACGGGGACGGGAAAACGGTGAAAGTCAAACACCCAGGAACCTTCATAAAAATTCATTAAAATTCCATTCTATTGACTGGAAAATGCATACAATCATCTCGGTTCCGACCTTTTCTTCATTAATCTTCAAATTTTCTTACACCAAAAAAAAAAAATAGCCCGTAGGCTTTACATTAACCAGAGTCTGGTTTTCTCTAACAGCACTCCTTTCCCCCGTTCTCCAGTCCACCATCCCCAAATAATACATTAAAATGAGTTTTTATCGAGGTCTCGACCCTCTAGCAATTAATGTTCCACCAGATCGAATTCATGAAAAATAGAATAAAATTCGCTTTCCCGCCAAGTTTTCAGACTTCCTTCCATAAATGGGCAACTGCCCCGATCCGCTATCCCAGTTCGCATTAAAGATTTCAAACTGTTCTTCTGAACCGTTGTCTCACCCATAATGTCCATGCCCTGCAACTGTCGCCATGTCAGACCGCTGCCTCTTTTCCCGCGTGCGCGGTCATCCACGTGTCTAATTTTTTTTTTTATTTGCCTTCTTCTCGGCCGCGATATCTCAATCCACGTGGCGGCCTTCAACTGGTCGCGATATCACGACATGTCGCGATATCGCGACATGTCGCCGATATCGCGACATGTCGCGGTATCATGACCTCCGCGCCCTTCTGCCTTTGCCTTGCCTCTAGAGCCGCGATTTCGGGACATGTGAAATCGCGACATGTCACGATTTTGTGGCTCCCCTGCCTTTACCTTCTGCCTTTGCCCTTGGAGCCGCGATTTCGCGACTCCCCTGCCTTTGCCTTCTCCCTTCGCCTTTGGAGCCGCGATTTCGCGACTCCCTTGCCGTTGCCTTACTTACTTTTCGCCTTCGCCTTAGTTTCCCGAATAATGTCACGACAGCGCGACGAAAACTCCCCCTTGTGCCATAGTTGCAAACACGTCGCGACATCGTGACGAAAAATCCTCCTTGTGCCATAGTCGCAAACACGTCGCGACATCGCGACGTCGCGATATCGTGACGAAAACTCCTCTCGGGCCTTTGCCGCAAAAACGTCGCGACATCGCGACGAAAACTCCCCTCTGCCTAGCTACTGCCTTTGGGGTCATGATTCGCGACATGTCGCGATTTCGCGACCCCCCCCCAACTTTGCCTTTGAAAGTAAAACAAATTACTTAGAAAATTCGGTTGATGCCAGATTGTCTTGCTGTTGCCAAATGCTCCTGCATCATGAATCTATTGAGAGAGCAGGGTGCACATAGACTACAAGTAGTCGGGGTAAAGGTTTCTCTTCAGGAGGTCACCGTCGTCTATGTGGCACCTCAATAGACCACATATAACGGTCCATAACAAACAAATGGCATCCCCTAACAGGTGGAAGAGGTCAAACTTGTTTTCGCATCAAATAGGCATAAGTTTTTGTTTAAACACATCCTGAGTAAGATGACGCTTTAGGAGTTTCCTTTAGGGAAGGTGAGATACACAATCGGTTTGGGGTGGCACGACCACAACAATAGAGATGGTGACATCGAAGAATGAGCCAACCATTGGCAAGAAGGAAGGTGCGAACATCGCTTGTAGTTAACCAAAGAGAAAGCCACAGTCTTGGCTGAATTCCTACTTTGAGCATCGCCATACAGAGAGCAGTTAAGGTTGATTAAAAGTCCTATACATAGAGAGGGTTGCTTAAACAACTAAGACAATTATTTCCCCTCCCAAACATAGATAGCACCATGCCAACTTAGGACGACAATCACAACAAGACAAAGACCAACCAACAAGACGTTCCCAACTTTCTACCCAACAAGGAAAGCACAAAAGCGTGGCCCACCAGTTAAGGGATCGACTCATATAGAAACTATGCTCATGATTCTCATCAAACGAAAGTCTTGGGTTTCTATATCTTCAACCATTAAGCTAAAGAAACCAACGAAACTGACCAAAAGAGACCAACGATGAATGCTTGGTTTAACATTAAGCTAAGATCTAATTATCTAAAGAAAATAAGGAGATAATTTTTCGAAGCCAACCTGAGTTTTAATGGTAGCGACTTCTTCTTCTTCTAGAGTGTCATTGAGAATGTCGAGTTCTTGCCTTCTTGCTCTTCCTGTTTCTTTTTACTCTTATTTCGTCTCCAAAAATATAACTCTCTCTCTTCGCTCCTCTCCATCATAAGGAGTCATGTCCTCCCTACCCATGCCTTTGACAGTTCTGCAATTACCACCCCACCTGCGAGCTTTTACTCTTCCCTTATCTAACCAGCGACAGTCAAATATCTTCTTTTTTTAACATTTTTTCCCTACTTCGAAATCCAACATTAATGAAGCTCTTCCCCAAGGTCGGTAGGAAGCTTCCATTCACCAGAACACATGAACTCACAACATTTTTTATAGATTTTTCTCATTTATTATTATTATTTTTGAATCAAGTTTCTATTACTTAAATTAAATTCTATTATCATTTGAGTAAAGTTCTTATTTTTAAATGAAACTCTATTATCATTTAAATAAAGTCTTTATTACCTATTTAAATGAAATTCCATTATCATTTAAATTAAGGTTTTATTATTTATTTAAATGAAATTCTATTATCATTTAAATTAATACCTTACTATATATATATATATATATTACAAACACAAAAGGGTTCTTTTACCAAATACTAACATCATGCTACTTTTTTTTTTAATATTAAAGCAAAGCAAGGAGTTTTAAAGGCAACCAAACTTATGCACATTTCCAAAACCAATGATGCGATATAGTGATGAAGTAAAAGATAATCAATCATATGCAACAAGCAAAGAGGGAGTCTTTCCATCAACCTAGTCACCCGTCTCAGCCAAAGAATTTACGATAGCTACTAGGCTATCAACTATGGCTCTTGGTGGCTAGCTAGTTGATGATTATCCCTAAATGTTAATGCATGCCTATATGAAGGTAGTCATCCATGTTACCCCCGAGTTGCCTTAATCATCACTTCCCCAACCTCAAGTACCCCCATTTCTGGTGGATGATTCTATTTCTTCCACCTACGAGCGTACCTGATCCTACACATTGACAATATGTCAGCAATACCATGTTATTCAAAGATAAATAAATCTAAGCATTATATAGTCATTCATTTGCAACAAAACTAAGTATCAAACAATTGTTGATCATCACATAGTGTTTCCATGCCATAAGTCTTGCCAGGGAGGGTCATGACATTAGCCTTAAGAATTTCAAATAGTTCTTCCAATCCTTCTATCTAAATAGTGATTGAAGGTATTTTACTTTTAGAATAGTTCCCTTGATATGGAATCAATTTATTAGAATCAATCTCCTTTCTTACCATAAGGGCTTTAGATCATGCATTCATAATCCTTTAAATCACTTTTGAATTATGAGTATTAATTGACAGGATATGGATTTATATTTGTATATGATGTACATATAAGAAAAAATTTAAAAAATCTGTAATAGTACCTCAAAATTGATAAAATAGAAATTAACCTTAGATTGGTGAATCACTAGCTTTTGACAAATCACCAACTAGTTGACAAATGGATGGATGAGTAATTAATTGTCGACCAGTTCACTTAGAAATATTTGAAACTGTAAGTGGTTTAAGCTTATTAGTGAATCACCAGTAGGTCAACAAATCACCTGAATAAATACTCGAAGGAGTTTAATTTCTTGTAGGTGATTCACTATTTTGATATATGGCTAGGGAGACAACAAATCACCAAGTACATATATAAATTTTTGGGACTATTTGAAGAATCACCAAAATATGAACAAATCATCAATTTGCAGTCTAGAAAATTTACAAGTTTTTTTTTTAATTGGACCATCTACAACTGTGAAAATTTGACATATCTAAACTTTTAAAATTGATAAATAAGAAGAATTTAAATCTAAAATTAATGGGTTTGTTAAATACAAAGTCACTATGCATGAATATTTAAAAAGTTCTAGCATATCTAAAGGAAAATGCATTTAGGGTTTTGAAGGAGCTTAACCAGTGCAAATGAAGATAACATGATCCATATTGCATTCTAGGCTGGGAAGATTTTACCCTTATGGATTTTGGGTGTAGAGTGGAATGGTAGAGAAGCCAATGGAAGGAGATCTCATAGGGGCAGGACCATGTTTGGATCCGTTGGTCCAATTATTGTTGATGGCGAAGCTTTTCTCGTGTCTGGCAAGGACTCTGTGGTGGTGCCAGAGTCCCCTGTTTCATTTTTTTCTAATTTACTATTGTGCAATTAGCTAGGCGGTGGTGAAACATTTTTTGTGCCTCACGGTGACCTGATGTTAGTACCAGAGTCCCTTGGTCCAACTTTTTCCAAAACATTATTTATATTTTGGCTGGGTAGTGGACGAGAGCTTTTTCAATCCAGGGGCAGTGTTTGGCTGCTTTTTTTTGTTGGGTTCCTTCATTGGGGGTCTTCTATTCTTCTGCATACCAGTAGGATTAGAACCCACAAGGGTGGGGTTTTTTCTCGTCGGTTGTCTATGGGGTTTGAACCCACAGATCCCAAGGTTCTGGGTCCTTTCCAAAACCTTGCTCCATGGCCCTTGTTTTTGTTCTGATATGGAGGTTTGGTATGAGTTGTTCTCTGGAGTTTGGAGGATGGTTGGAATCCAACAAGATCTGTGGGGTTTTAGTCTTCACAAATTTTTGAGATGGAGGGTTTTACTATCGTTGGGGCAATATGTTGCAGATCTCCATTTTCGACAACTAGTTTCTATTGAGTTGGTTGAGCGGGTGATCCAAAGTTCAAATCCTTCTTTTGTGCTCAGGTCCCAGTGGTGTTCTCAGGGAAGAACATTTTTCGTTTCTATGGAAGTGTAGGGGCCCTAAGTTTTTTATGCCTCAAAGATGAATCGTTGATACCTTGAGTCCTGGTTGTCAGGGTTTGATGGCACTGTTGGTCGGTTGGTTGGTCCCTCGCTAGGCGGGATGAGGATAATTTTGATTTTGATTTTGTGTTCAAATTGTTGTGCTGCCATTGGACGGGAATGTAAGTTTGATTATTTTTTCTTCCGACAACTTTTTTGTTGAGCCTTCCTTTGTGCTAGATTGAAAATTGTAAGTTTTGGCGATTGGCCGACTCCTTTTGGAGCTCTATGTACAAAGTTGTCAAATCCTTTCAAAACCCTCAACTTTTACCTACCAAAAAAAAAAGAAATGCATTAAAACTCCTAAATAGTAATGTAAAATTGTTAGATCTAAAGTATGTTTCACAAACTCTTTTGTAGATCTAAAATTGTTAGCATATCTAAAGAAATTTTTTGGGTTATATTGGATCTAAGTATGTTTCACAAACTCTTTTGTAGATCTGATGAGATTGTAGTATAAACCCGAAAAAAGATAAGTCTATCCAATCCAAGTTAGGTCAATATGATTTCATGAAGAAAGTAGCCTAATTCATCGCACTAGGTATGATAGAACTATTAATTTATGAAGATACCTAATCTTCTTATGTGCCCAAATTATCATAATTCAACATTAAAGGAGGGTTTATCCTCTCAATATATGGATTTAGGCTAGTTCCCTACTAATATAAATGATGTAGTCTACTTGTTTGAGGGAAAATAATGTAAGAAATAAATTAAATGCATCAAAAATAAATAAATCCATATGACCGTAGCAATATTAGTAGATGATGCAATTGAAATATCTAGAAGTGATTGAATAAATTAGGTACGTCAAATAACTTGTAATAAAATAAATAGAGTAATAGTAGACATAAGGGAAGAGCCACTAATGTTACACATTCCTAGATAAAAAGGTTAAACACAATCTATCCATAAATGCCATGCACAATCTATTTATTAATTGCAATATGAGGAAGTACGTACAAGTTTGATTTCAAAAAGTGGCTCGGTATTCTAGATAGCCAAAAAGATCTTTATAAATGAGCTTTAAGCTACTAATTATAGAAAAAGTAAAGCTAACTCTACTCTTGACAATAGTGAAGTAAATTCTACCCCTAGTTACACGAATTTGGTAAAACCTTCATATTTAGGTGGCAAAGGCTACACTACCATACTTCTTTGGCACTAAAACCAATTCCAAAGCATTTGGATCACCACTAACACTAGTTAGCATGAGAAATATCACTTTCCCAGTTGGTTCCTCACTTGAAAGTTCATACCCATGACGCTTTGATTGAATAATTACTAATTGACTCAGAGATTTGTTTGTGAATCACTAGCTTTTGGCAACTCACTAACATTAGGACTTAACTAGTTTTCCTCCAAATTTTGTGGTTGTGCAAATGATTACTCAAAATTAGGCCAATTATATGCAATTCATATATTTAAATCAATTATCTAACCTATCTTAGATGTTTATGATTGAAATTGACTCAATTTCTACCTCATCTCCTTCTTGCATGATTTATCTTAATCTTGGAGTGTGATGGTAGTAGTTAGGCCACTACAAGAAACATGCATAAAGTAGTCCATTGGTTTTGAGCCAAGTGGTGGGTAATAAAGATTTTCATCCTATAGGCCAAGGTTCCAATCCCATGGGTGAACCTTAAAATTTTATCAACGTGCATGAGATTAGACTTGGACTTTAAGGCAAAGAACTAAAGTTCAAATCTAGCGCGATATATGCATAATTGTCAAATATCACCATGTGGTTTGTTGAAATACCATAGTAATATGGTCACAATGTAATATAGGTGGGGTTTGTCTCTATCCATATAACCAATTATAAAACATACGTGATATCATCTTGATTGTCAATGATACTAATTTACTTAAATTGATCAATAATCATAATGGTATCATAGTAAGTGAAAAAAATTTCTTAGTTGAATGATTCAACATAAAAAATTTAGTTATAAATATAATATAACCAGTATGATTCATTTTAGAATGCATTTAAAATAATTTAATGAAAGGGAAAAAGAAGGTATATCAAAAATATGAAGTGGGGTCCAAGTAGCCTAGCATTTGACATTAAAAATTTAAGAAATTCCTCACATCTGTCTGTCTTTGTATTTATATAAAACTTAAAAAAATTATTTAAAAAGTGATTATTTTATGATACAACTAGTGCTATTTTTAAATGCTTTTATACTTTATACATTCACTAAGACAAAACAAAGTGGTATGAAAAATCCAATAAAAAGAGGGATGTGAATTTGAAAAACACTTTGTCCTTAATTAGGTCAAATTTCTCAAGGATAAAGTTTGCAATTTGGCATATCAAGCACAGAATATGTATGTATGAAAAGTTCCAAATAAATAGGAGGCTTGGAAAACTTGATATCTGCTATATTCATAGTTTTTTAAAGTGTGTTTAGACATTTTTACATACTGATTTACATTGTGGAACTGGTTGTATATGAACTATGATCTACATTCACATCTAAGGCCATCATTGTGAGTGGCAAGAAGGCAACACAATGATTCAAGCTTTTGATGTATTGAAGCTTAAGAAATATTAGGCAAGCAAAAAGCGCTATCTTCTCTCTTAATATGCTTTTGTATCATCTTTTAGTATCTTGTTATATTCCAAGTATTTTGGTAAATAAAATATATGTATAGATTATAGAGAAAAGTGGGGAGATGTTATTTACCAATTTTTTTAATTGGTTATATGGAATTGAAATGGGTCCCATTCATATCACATCATTGACCGATTGTCATTTCAACAAACCACATTATCATGGTACTATAACAAACTATATTATTATAAGATCAATGGAAACTTAGTTCTAGTAGGTTCTTTATGAACCATTCTCACTGGTTGGACTTTAACCCATGGATAGTTATTTAGCAATATTTATTTATTTGAGAAAAAGTTAGAATATATTAATTTATTAACAAGAACATTATAGTATTATGGTGCTAACACTATCCACCAACTAAAAAACAAAATGAGGTGGATAAGGAGTAAAGCATTCATAACTGAATATACATAAGAATAAAAACTTTTAGCAACAAAAACAAACTATAGCTATATTTTGTTGCAATACACCAGATATCAACATTCATCTACGAGAGAGTCTGTTATATGAAGAAATTATGGGTGTGTCTTCCGTGATATCTTTACAAGTCTTCAAAGAAGAAATAGAAGTAATCAAAACCTGAACCTGCTCACCATTGTTAACTGCCTTATTTTAAGTTTCCTGTAGGACCTTCTAAAGATCTTGAACATATGAGAAAGCTGATGAAATTTTTCATTAACATCTCGTGGTGTGTTGGAAGTTTCATAGACTTGGCAATGAATGCATCCCACATTTAACAAAAGATCAAAGGTCAAGTCTGCTAAAACTATATCCATGGAGGAGCAGATCCAGTAAACACCTTTTTGCATCTGCACTTCCAAATGTGCTTGAGAAGGATGAGTCTACAAACATCCCAAAGTTTGGGGCACTGATCCAACTGAGAAAAACCAAGTAGAGAGAGCTTCCAATATCTAGTGAAAGAGGAAAAAATAAAAAAGTAGAAGACATTCCAAAACTGTTTAGCCATGTCACAAAACCAAAATAAGTGAATTAGAGTTTCTAAAGCATTACAAAAATTGCATTGAGGGGGAATGTGTAAAATCGTTGCCAGACTTTCAGAAGTTGGAATTTTTCGATGCAAAAGTTGCCATCCAAGAAGTTGAGTTTTGTATTCAACAGGAACTTTCCAAATCTAAGTAGCAAGAAACTACCATTGGGCATTGGTAAAATTCACTTGCCACTTGACATTGAGCTTAGAGTCTAAAGGACACAGAAGATTTTTGTATATCCAACTAGAAGTAACAGAAGAGATTCTATGACCATTAAGCCATCTCCAATCATTTCGTATATTATGGGCGTTGTTCAAAACTTTATAAGGACCTCACAAGGAATAGAAGCCACAACTAGGCCATAAGACTCTTTGAACCTAGAGGGAAAGGAACAATAATTGCATATTTGGTTCCAAGTAAGAATAAAGCAACTACCCGGATCCCAGATATCTCTAATTCTATTAATACCTTTCTTTAAAAAAAGCTAGACCTTGAAAAGCATTGCATAAAACAAGGTTTATCATTATGGAGGATAAGTTTATTTCACCAAAGATTATTTAAACTGATGCTCAGACCATGTCTCAAGGAGTCAGACTTCCAAACCAATAAATGAGAAACTGATTGCCAAAATTTCTAGTTTTGGGTAACTGGAATAGATCATTTAACCATAAAGTAAGGTGCATTAAGGACCTTATTCTCCTAAGAGGTTTCTTTCCATTTACCTTTGTAAGTAGCCAGCGAGATTCTATAACAAAATAGGTGTTTCCACTAACAACCCATTTTACAACCAAACTTTTGCTTTGGGTAAGAGGATCAATGATGTCTAAACCTCCTGACACTTTAGGTTGAGTATAAAACTTCTATGAATACAAACCAATATTTATTTTAACATAATTTTACATTTATTTTTCCCTTGAAAACTAAAAATAAGAAGGAAAATAGACATTATTTGAAGTTTGAACCCCTTTGTCTCTACATGGAAAAAAAAAACAAATAAAATTGTGAAATAAGCATGAATAAAAATTCCAATGCTTGACCCAATGAATAAATTTTACATGTAGGAAGGAAGGGACTTGCAATTGTCAATGACGTTTTTATGTTTATCTTTAGAAGTTGGGATGCAGGTGAACACGAGCAAAACAAAAATTATGATTTTTTCAGCAAAAAAGAAGAAGCAACAACTCAAATTTCAGTTTGCAGGAGAACCGCTTGATGTAGTAGTAGAATACAAATAACCGGGCATAGACTTTCATGACAAACTTAATTGGAATACATGTAGGATGAAAAGAACTCAAAGTGGTCGGAGAGCACTATATGCACTTCAAAACAGGTGTAGGAATGCCGAGTTGTGGGACTGGAAGACCACCAAGGTCTTATTTGGCCTACTTGTTACACCGGTTTTGTTGTATGGTTGCGAGGTGTGGGCTAGTGGCACAACAAATGCAAAATGGAGGCAAATAGAAAGGATTCAAAAATATCTAATCACAAACTTTCTCAAAATTAAGGCCACAACCCCTTATGAAATTATTCTAGCTGAAACTGGAATGTTCCCTTTAGAAGCAATTGCTATGACCAAGCTGTTATGTTACTTGAAAAAAACAGAAAACATGACAAATAATAGATGGCCTAGAGCAGTTAGGGACGAAGAGTTACATAGGCGAAAGAATACGTGGATGAAACAAAATCAGAAATGGATGAAACGTTGGGAAATCAACATAAATGAATGCCCAAATGTCAACAAAGACATTAAAAATTATGTGAATGAAAAGTTCGGAAGTGGAATGTGGAAAAATGCAAGCAGGAAAAGACAATATTATATTGCAAATTTTAACCCAACGTATGACCACAAGGAAAAAGCGTATATAGGCGCTGAAATCAAGTGGAAGGAAAAAATACTCATTGCTCAAGATAAGGACTAGCTCTCATAGGCTTAGATGTGAAACGAGGAGATAGACAACGCCCAAAGAACAATGGGAAGAAAGTATATGTACTCTATGCAGCACCGGGGCAGTAGAGACAGAGGAACACTTCATCTATAAATGCCCGAGTTTTTCAGATATCCGTGACAAATACAAAGAAACACTTGGCAACGAGTTTATTGCAGATTTATTTGAAGACAGGAAAATAAAAAAAGTTGAAGAATTGCTAACACAAATCAGCAGGAGAAGGAACAACCTTCTCAAAGATATTAAAGATCATATGATATGATTTGAGTAATTGTACTTCCATATTTGAGGTCCCATAGACCATTTTTGGGTCTCGCGGACGTAATTAAAATCTTTCATTCATTCATTATAGGTGTGGATGCCTTAGTGTGTGCATGTGCACGTGTGATATTTGCATTAAAAACAAAGTCCATGGTAGTTCAACCATTGAAATGTGAATGCTTTCCAATGTACTGCCTTCTAAGATGGCTTGATTATAAACTATCGGTGGTCTCATACGATGTTAGTTGTTGAGAAAAATGGAAACAAAAAAATCTTGAATCCAAACAAAGTAAAGAAAGAGCAGCTACTCCTTATAACCAAGATTCATAGGTGGAGGTTGTACGCATGTCACCGTCGAAGTTTTTTTATGAAAGAAATGTTCCTGAATTTCAGCCACTATTATTAATAATGGATAGCAAAATTGAAATATAACATCAATCAGATTATTTTGCAGCAAAAGGCTCCTATGTTTACCAACCTAGAGATAATTTAAGACAGTAACGCTTAACAATATAAACACTTACATTGGCAGTCTGAGTTTTGGCAGGTTTCTGCAGTTGTCAGTTAAATTTAAAAAAGGGCCTATTGTGAAGGGGTATGAGGAGCTCTATAGCTATGAAGAGTCACTGAATAATATTCATCTCTGCTTTCCTCTACAATTATGGCATTGCCTTGGTTTTCTCTAGTTCTCCCATTTCCCATCTTGTATATATATTCTGGTTTTAGGACATCAATAGTCTACACAATAATATTTTTATTTATTGTATTGAAAGAGAGAAACCATATAGCTCCTTATTTGTTAAATAAAATTATTCAAATTGCACTGAAAATATCACAACCAAATAATAAGACACCAGAAGACTAGAAAACAATGACATCCTTGATTATTAATTATAAGCCTTATATCCTATAGCCAGTATTAAGACCATGTTCACTTGTTTTCTTATCATCATAATTTGGGGAGAAAAAGTATCTTCTCGTGCATGTTTATTTTTTGACATATATCCAAAGAAAAAGGCTCAAGATTGAACATTGATGGATTTCAGGACCTTTGCTGCTGCACGTTTCTTGGCAATTTTCTTGTTAGGAGCACTGCCTGATGCACTGTATTGGGCATTTCCTAACTTTACCTCAATTTTGCATTGGGATGTTCCTTCCTTATTAGTATAAGCAGGGACCAGTTTGCAGTCCCGTTTTTGACACAATTCTTGCAATTCACGAAATGGTTGATAACGGACAGTCTCTGGTGTAATTATAGGCTCCAACAGGGGCCTCATTTTTTCCCATACAGTCTTTGCATTAAACTTAGAATCCACAAGGATTGCACCTGCAATGGACTCAATCAAGTCTCCCAAAACCTGGCCAACCACCCAACAACAAAATCAGTAAGCCTTTACTATGATTTTAATCTCAACTGTTCAAACATTTACAACGATAAACTAATGAATAAAACCTTTATGCCAAGACAATCCAACAAAGCTTTGTAAATTTATAATAAAACTCTATGTTGCCAGAAACAATAAACATGAAATGTGACAACAGTAATGTGATGAGAAACAAAGGCTAGCAAAGCTTTTGTATAAAAAATGGATTTATGTACAGGAGGCAAATTTCATGGAGGTTTGAAACTAGATTCTTTCTAACACAAGGCTTCTATACCTATCCATTGCAGTTCTCTTTGAAAGAAAGTGCACATAGATTATATATACAGTAGAGGCCGAAAACAGTTCGTTGGATGAAAAATACCTGGGAAAAAAAGATTATGTTATTAACCCTATTAGTGTCATTTCAAGGTCACTGTTGCAGTCAAACACATTCTGAAAGATCTGTTGGCAACAGGCGTTTCCATCGTGTTGCCGTTTCTGAAACGAAAAACATGATGTAGGAATGCCCATTGCGTTTTTTTTGCAACACGGATAAAACTTAAAGAGTAATAGAAACCATCCACTAACCAAATAATTTACTTTTTGCGAATTGTGGAGGAGTGATCCGGGATGACAGAGGTCAACTCATTTTGGCGTATGCGGAAAAACTTGGAGTCCAATCTAATAATTTTGCTGAGGCTTGGGCAGCTTTTCGAGGCATCCAAAAGGCTCAATATCCAGTACCTGATAGTCGAAGGAGACTCCTTAAACACCATAAACTATTTGAAGGGGGTCTCGAATCCTCCTTGGAATGTGGGACCAACCATTGAAGAGTCTATTGTCCAGCTAAGGGCGATCAGTAATAGGTGTATTCAACATGTGTATCGGGAAGGCAATCGGGCGGCAGATACAATGGCACACTTTGGCTTAACTGTTCAATCTTTTTCGACGTGGCAGGGAATCTTCCCCAATGTATTGTTGATTCCTGTAGTGAACTTGTCGCTACCAATGATGATTAATGTCATGATTAATGTATTTATGGATGATCCCAAAGATGATGAGGACTACATCCCAGAGTAAAACAGCTGGTCCTGAACGGGATTATCCCCTTTTTGTTCAATCTTTTTCGACGTGGCAGGGGAATCTTCCCCAATGTATTGTTGATTCCTGTAGTGAACTTGTCGCTACCAATGATGATTAATGCCATGATTAATGTATTTATGGATGATCCCAAAGATGACAAGGACTACATCCTAGAGTAAAACAGCTGGTCCTGAACAGGATTATCCCCTTTTGTTTCCTGGGATAGTCTTTGTGCTCTCCCTGTCTCTTTGTATGCGATTGTTTGGGAAAGTCCCTGCGATATCTATGCTGTTTCTGTTTTCTGTTTGTGCCCATTGACGGTATGTTTGTAATAGTTTAGACTGTTTTAGTTTATGGATTCTGCGAATGGTCCAATTTTGGCTTGTTCTGTAGGAAGTTGAACCTTCACAGGAGGATCCTCCTTGCAGCATGTTATAAGGTTTTGGGTCCCTTTTAAAACCCGTTACTAATAAAAAAAAAAAATCTACTAACCAAATAGATATTAAAGTCATAATTTTATACACATTCATCATGAGAATTGAATTCGGATCATAATTTACTTCATACACGTTGAAGGATATCATGACTATGCCAACTTTTGCTGGTATAAATATTACAATAGAGCTGCCAATAGCTTCTATTTATGTATGTGTAGGGAATTTTACATTATTAATCAATAAAAATTAGCTTATCTTCTAATACAATATCTAAATTAATTTACTGTATTCACTAAATTATATTGATGATAAAAATAATTTCTTTGATATTTGAAAAAAACATATTAGGAAAATTTTATTTATTTATTTTTATTTGTAAAATAGAATGATCTGTGAGATATGCTATTGTTAAGATGCAAGGCTACAGCTTCATTTTCTTTTCCTCCAGAAGACCCATGAAACAAGATAGGAAAGAGCAAAAATTGGAATCTTTTCCATAAAACTAAGGGTGGGATTCCATGGAGTTACTGCTCCATGTTTCGTTATAATGTGGTCCTACGGGTAAAAAAGCAATATACAGTTACACAAAAATCAACGTCTTCTGCTTAAAAGATGGAGAACTGATATTTTTGGCTGAAGAATTTGAGCCGCAGCTGAAGCAAGAGCTGGAGTTTGATGGCACCTGTTAGAGTTTTATTTAATGCTCCATGACACTGTATGTGTGGCTTGTAATTTCAAATTTTTTTTTAATGAAATGTTAACTGATGGTATAGCCTGAGAAAACACAGTAGCCTTGAACTTTTCAATTACATTCAACCATTTTCCTGTTGAGAAATTTCTACGTTTTAACAACGTCATCAGCTGAGAAATTTACAATTTTCTCATTCATGTGACTACTGCCTAGGAGCAGATATAGTTTATGTTGAAGTGATCAAGGTCAAAGGTTCGCATAGGGACCTCTTCAAATAAAGATCAAATTTGCACATTTCATAGGGACCACCAGGTCATTAACTATTTGCTATTCCTCCAAGTTTTTCCATGATTCGAACATGAATACAGTGCATGATACATCCACCAGAAGTACGTGTTGGTTACGAATCTGCCATGAGGAAAGGATTTTGGGTTAATGCGCCCAGATTCGCCCACCAGCATGAAAGGCCGGAAGGAAGAGATGCCTTCCGTGCCAATCTCCGGAGAAGGCCGGCTCCTTTTGGGGGGTTTTTATGTTTAAGCTAAGAGTGCAGGAAAGAGATAAATGAACAGAAAGAATTTACAAATGTACTTGGAGTTGGTGGGGGGGAACTAACAGTACGGCAACCAGCAATCACCAATACTTACTGCATTATAAATACAAAGCATGACTGAGAACTGCAAAATCTAAGTGTACTTTCTGTACTAAGCAATATACGCACAGCTACAATGGTCCCCTAGCAAACATTCTCCCTACAAGGAGAACTAACAGCACGGCAATGCATCAATCACCACTACGTACGGAAACTCAAAACAGAAAGTAACTAAGAGATGTCAGAACCAGGTATATGTGTCATGCAGAGAATTTAACCGCACAGCTACAATGGTCCCCTAGCAAACATTCTCCCTACAAGGAGAACTAACAGCACGACAACGCATCAATCACCACTACGGACAACAACGTAACACACAACTGATGGAACTGCTACCACATCTAGTCTATGAAGTTCAAAAGTGCTTGACCACCAAATGCTAAAATAAATCAACAAGCCATGGCACAAACAATGCTAAAGGCGCCCGATCACCAAATGCTGAAACGAATCAACGAGACGTGACACGGGGAAGCGTAAAGCATAAAGCATAAAGAAATAAAAGCGGCGAGAACGAGAACCAGGCATACAAATTATATTTATAAGCAGAAGCACGGTTACAATGGTTCCCTAACAGACATTCCCCTTCCACCCTTTACAATGAAATCATGGTGGGTTTTTATAGCCCGAGTCCCTCCCGTTACATTAATGGGCACAAGGTCCCAATCAAACATAAGCTGACAAAAGCGGCGAAGGAGCTGCAAATGCTGACCTTTTGTCGGACCGGACTGTACCCGCAGCATGGTCTTCCTGGAAGCTGGACGGCTACGTGGCAGTGTGTTGGGCGGAACTTCTTCTCGGCAGGAATGCGGGTAGCTGGAGCGGGTAGAACCTCGGATCGGCTTTAAATGAGGTCAACGGCACGGGTAGTGCAGCCCATGCTCGTCCTTTTGCTCGGCACGTCTTGGCTCAAATCCCGAAGGCTGGACACTTGTCGGATGATGGATGATCTTGTTTGACACGTGTCCGCCTTGAAAGGCGGTTTATCCAACTTCGCACGGGATCGAGAGCGTCATCGGGTTGCGCGAGGCAGAAAACAGCGCGATCGGGAAGGCCTTCATGCCTTAGATGTTTTTCTGAGTTTGTTTCCCTCCCTTGTCAAGGGCGCACTCCGACTCGCTGCGAAGTCGGACTGCCTGGTGAAAGCAGGTATCTGCCGCCGTACGGACTTTGCCCGGCACTTATCATTCTTTTGTCAGCCTGCCAGTTACAAGGTGCGCCCGAAAGAGGGCGAAGTCGGACTTCGCACAAAGCGGGCGAAGTCGCACCGCACCAAAGCGGGCGAAGTGCGGACTTCGCACCAACACTTAGCCATTTTTCAGGTAACCGCTGTCAAGTTTAAAATTCATTTGAGGGCTCCAAGAAAGGGGGAAGAAAGAGAATGTAGGAAAGAAAGAGAAAGGGAGAGAAGAAGAAAGGAAAATAGAGGAAGAGGGAAAAGAAGAGCAGCACTGTTACAAAATTGAAAACATTGCACCCCGTGCAAAATGTGGCAACATTTCTGGCGGCTCGCGGGGTGTCGAGCTCGCCTCGGCGCAAAGAATCCATGCCTTCATCCATTGGGTGGAGAGGAACTTGCTTCCCCTGCCTTTTCTGCTCTAGTTGTTCTCCTCGCGGCATGCTGTTCTTAGATTCACTTTTGTCAGTTGCCCCCTGAGAATCACCTTCCGAAGGCTCTCCAGCTTTGCACGCCTCGCGGATGCGGTTGTATGCGGCTTGGGCTTGGCCCGGGCACGCTTCGAATGGCCGGCGGTCAGCAACTTCTTCTAATGCTGCGTGGAAAGCAGCGACCGCGTGCAGGTCGATGGTGAGGTATCTTTTTCCTAGCTCCTGGAAGTAGGAGCTGATCTTGCAGCATTTGGACACCATCTGGGTGACCTGACTTTCCTGAATTGGCTCAGTCCAGCTATCAATTTCAGCTGTATCTGCCTCAAAGGACTGCCAATTCTTTTTCACCTGATCTAGGGTGAGAAATTCACCATTCTCAACAAAGCCGGGGCACCCTAGTTCAGAAAGAGCGTGAAAGGGAGCCATACAAATGTCTCTTTCATGTTCGAATGCGTCTAACATTCGTCTGGCAACTCTCACCTCTTCTACTTTTTTAAAATATTTATGCAAGGTTACCCTTGCATCTGCCCATTCTGCAGCGAATGAGGACATGGGGGAGAATTGGAGGCCATCGCGCTCGCGCTCCTGAAGATTTATCGCCAGGTCCAGCCATTGCTTCGCCTGGCGTTCGGCCTCCTCTACCACAGGCTTTCCCTGGGCAGAAACTTCTTGAATTCTGGATGCGAAATCCAGAACTGACATCGCCTTATAGGTGTGGGGCTTGCATCCCCGCAGCAAACCAGCCCGCATCTCCTTAACTTTCTTCTTTGAAAAGACCGTCGCTTGAGATGCTCTCTCTGCAAGTTGCGACTGCGCCTGTTTCAAAGACTCTTGGAGCTGAGAAATCTGCTCCAAGGCTGCCTGCCTTTCGGTTGCGGCTTGTTGCTGAGAAGCGGCCAGCTGGGCTTTTAATTCATCTATTTCTTGCCGCGCCGCTTCCAGCTGCTCAGTGGACCTAGACAGGTCCTCTTCAAGCTGTCTTGTCTTATCCTGCAACCCGAAAAGCTCTTCCTGTTCCTCCAGACTTTTGACAAGGAGATTGTCAGCTTTACGAATGATTCCCTGAATCTCGTATTGCTTGTTGATGTCGTCAAAGCTCTTCTCCTTTGTCTGGAGCTCGTAGTCCGCCCTGGTCATTTCCCGGAGAGGCTTCTTCACTTTCGGGATTATCTTCTCTGTTGTAAGCACTCTCCTCTCGAAATTATACTTGGTGCGCTTTACCGGGGCGGCTATCTCTTCAGGTCTCCTCCGCTTCAGGTTTTGGAGGAAATAGATAGGGTACTCTACAGCTCTCGTTGCCAGGGGCAAGTCGTCCGTATTCTGGAGGTCGTCCATGAAATCCGGTTCCCCCGGCCCTAGGGTTCTGCCGAGACGTCTCTCCTGCGGGAATGGGATCGGGAGGAACCGGACGGACTTTGGAAGGATCGGCCGCTTACGGGGCGGCCGGGAAGTGGAGATGGGAGCGGGCGATGCTTGAAAGGGTTTGAAGCGGCTGGGGCGGTGGATGTAACGGTGAATGCACGGCTTCAGCACTAACTTCAGGCGAAGGGTTTGGGGTTTGACTCAGAGATAGGGAAACGTTGGGGTTCTGAGCAAACTGGTCAAAAGAATGGGGGCCGCTAGAAGGGTGTGGAGACGGGGAGGAAGATGCGGCCATAACTTGCTCGGATTGAGCGGGAGATGGAGTAGGGGTAGGACTAGATGAGACCAAAGAGAATGGGGCAGCAAACGTACCTGCGGGCTCCGCCTGAGCCGACGCTGGATGGATGTCTGCGCTTCTGGTTCCGGCGGGCGCTCGGGACTGCCCGAGACCGTCCTGGAGCGGCTGAACGCGAGCTGCGGCTCTGCGGCCGGCTGTGCCGCTTGTCGGACTAGGTCGCCTGATTTTTCAACTCTCTTCCTTTTCTTCTCTTCTGGAACAATGGTCGGATCGGGGGAAGGAGATGAAGCAAGTGCAGCAGTGATGTTCCCACGGTAAACTTGTACCGGGGTTTGACTTGCAGAAGGTCTGCCGCAACCGGTCTGCTCTCTGGCGGCGCTGGCGTCTTTTGTGCCTGAGGAATCACCTCGGGCGTTGCCTTGACTAATTTCTTCGCCTTTTCAGGCGCCGCCTTGGAAGCCACGGGCTGCATTGGGTCCACCTGGATGTCTGCTGGGCCCGCGCTGGCAGTTGCCGAAGTGTACAACTGTTGGGAGGAAGACCCTCCTTTATAACCCTCAAAGGGACCTCGGGGAACGTATTCTTGATATGCGAACGGCCGCCAGCTGTCATGGTGCTGGTCGTATAGAATTGAAAAGTCGTCATCAACGGCCAGATTTCTCCTGGTGGATTTGTCGTGCTGCGTGCGGCATCTCATCTTCCAGCATTCAATAATCTTTTCTTTTGGCCAGTTAAGGCCTGCTATCTTGGAGAGGAATTTTTTGAACCCTGGAGATGAGAAGTGGTGGTCCGGGTTTCGCTTGGGGTCATATGCTACCTCCTCGCAGTAAAAATCCTGCCAGGGAGGAGAAGCTTCCATCAATTCAATTTCCCAGTCAAGGTCCACATGGACCACATCGCATCTATCTTCGGTTATATCCGCCCGGGGGCAGAGATGTGTGAACTTTCCCCTTATCCCGTACGGGTCGTACTTCCAACGCTGCGGCAACAGAACCAGGCCAATACGGGAAAACTCCTGCTCGAGGTAGACATGTTGTCCTACCTCAGAAATCTCAACGTTCGCCCAGGAAAGAGGATATTGAAAAATCTGGCCTCTTTTCTTTCCTAGGCCGAACTCCTCCTCAACATAGTCCATCTGTCGGGCAACCTCCATCCCAAACAGATGCTCCGTGCACCAGTAGGGCAGCAAATGGGGTTTGCCCTTGAATCCGTAGATTCTGACCACAATCCCCTGCGTCAGTCTAAAAACGTCCCCGAGCTTCTGACTCAGCAAAGAGTTCGTCATTTCTCGCGGGGGGCGAGGGATTTCGCCCTCGGCGAAGGCGACATGACCAATCCCCAGAAAGTTGAAGTTAAACTTGTAGTAGGACCCTTTCCGGTATAGGTCATCCGTCCAGTCATAGACGGGCTGTGGCTCTCCCTTCTCGTTGACCTTCTTCAGGTTCGGGATCGGCATCCGGGAGTGCAAATGATACAGACAAAGCCAAGCTAGAACAGAACTGAACCGAAATTCAGTGGACTGCTTCTTACGGATCTTGACCGTGGAGTGGATGGCGTATGCCGGCCGGTCCGCTCGATCGAAAAAGATGGGACGCTTTCCACTTCTCTGTGCTGCTGGTTCGTAGGATTCTCCACACAGGAGACGTGCCGGGCTCATCGAGTCGCGACCGAGGATCCATGCCGAAATGGTGTATAAATATTTGCTACGAAACCTCGCCAAGGGCATGGGGCCGGTTGGCCTTGTCCGGTGCAAGCGGGGCGTTCGGCTACGAATTGAGGAAATCCCTCATCCTTTTGGTATGCGTGAAGCGTCCCGCTTGCTCGCCCGTTTATCTTTACGACAATTGTCTTTGAGTCATACTCCAACCACAGGGCGAAAGCTGGTGGACGATCTCCTGCGCGGCGCGAACAAGGGTTTACCGCTGGAGCTGCAAATTTGCCGAGTAGCCGGTGCGTAGTGTCGACAATCGGGTCTACCGACTCCGGGCATTGATGGACGGGAGGGCACAAGAATCGAAAAGGTTGGACTTGTACGCCGCTCCGAAATGGTGAGAGGGCGAAACCTTGTCGGCCCAGCTCTCCACATTTGTCCGCAGCTTAGTCAGGCTCATAGAAAACGAGCCGTCCACGTATCCCGCCAAGTAATTTACCGGAGGTGGTGGGGCTTGCCCACGTTGTACTTTTTTTGGCCGGGACTTTGACTTTCGCTCCGGCGGTGTTTCACTTCTGAAAACACTTGGCCGTGGTAAATCCTCTGGTTCGCACCCTTCGTCTGGATTGCGTTCGGCATTGGCATCTTTCCTCAGTCCATCTCTTCGAAACAACAATAATTACAAGTTCGGGGCGTACTGGCCAGGCCGATATTGTTGTCCACGGGAATAATCTGCACGTCCAAGGAATAATCTGCGTGATGCGCATGTCTTGGATGCATCTGACCCCCTTTTCTAGATAATGACAGCGTCATTAATGCCGCGCAGGAGGGGGTAGGTCGGCTGGAGTTAAGTTTCTTGGGTGGCTGCGCAGGAGAATGTTTGAAAAAGGTACCCCGGCTGCCGTGCCATGCTCTTTTTATTGCACTTTTCATTGAGGATTGTGCAATCATTAACTTTACCTTGAACGCTGCGCCATGGCTGACGTCACTGCTGCTACCTAGGCACACTGCTCAAGAAAAAACCTTTGGTGCGGAAACCTATCTTAGAACGGTCGCAATGCGCCTTGGGCCCAGCTTGGAACTTTTTGAATATTTTATTCATTTTTTTAAACAACTGTCCAAGCTGGCCCAGAAAACAAGGCGCAGTCGGACTTCGCCCAAAGTTGGGCGCGATCCGACTTCGCCGGGGGAGTCGGACTTCGCCAAAAATCTGGCGCAGTCCGAACATCGCGCGAAGTTCGCATTGAGACTGTTCTGCTTTCTTTCCTTTTTCCTTACCGCGCCCAAGGGTTGAGCGCAGTCCGGCCCTTTTGCAACCTTCGGAGGAGAGGCGAACCTTAGAACTTTACGCCTCTTTTGGACCGGACTGTACGAGCTGCGCTTGAACAATGAAGCGCGTTCGGACTTCGCCCAAAGTTCGGGCGAAGTTCGAACCGCGAGTTTGCACTTCGCGCGGAGGTTGTGCGCAGTTCGTACTTCGCGCGCAAGCCGGCGAGTCGGACGTCGGACTTCGCTCAAAGCGGCGCGGTCCGTTCTCTTCGTGCCTTGCAGTTTTCCCTTCTCCATACTTCGCTCTTTGGCTGGCGCGCAGCCCGGCTTGCGAAGTCGGGCGCGGCCAACACTTAGCCATTTTTGCTTTTTTCTTTTTCTTCACCCAAGCAGCCCGAACTTCGCCCCTTCGAGGCGAAAACAGACTTCGCTGCGAAGTCTGTTTCCTCTCCCATGTCGCAGTTAGGCTCAAAAAATAAAAAAAAAGGAAAGTGAAATTTGGAAAACAAAAATGCATAAGGAAATTTTTACAAAGAAGGGCCACTCGGGCACCTTCGACGCGGTAAATTTTAAGTGGAACCCGTTAACGGGGATAGGTAGGAGCGGACCCTCCATATCCCGAAGTACATAGGCATTGGCTGGTTCACCGGGCAATCCGATAAGGACCCTCCCGAGAGCATCAAACTTCCCGTGATTGCCCGCTTTGCCTTATATGAGTCCCACTTAAGGACGGGCCCGATTTCAAAAACCGGGGGGGCTTTTGCAAACCAGCCTTGAGTGGCGGCAATATGATCGGTGAAGGCCTGGTATGCTTTTCTCTGTCTTCTTCCAACTGCAGGAGTTGGCACAGTCTGTCGTCCACCGGGTCTCCGCTGCTCCTGTCTTCGTCCAACATCCATAGGGCAGGGATTTCAATGTGGGATGGCATGACAGCCTCTTTGCCATAGACAAGCGCATAGGGGGACGTTCTGATGGATTTCTTGAATGCAACTCTGTCCGCCCACAGCGCCCGGTTCAGGAGTAAATGCCAAGTCCGCTTGTTTCTGTCAATGGTCCTCCGGATGATTTTTAGGAGGTTCTTGTTAGTAGACTCGGCAAGGCCATTCCCCTGCGGGTAGTAATTAGAAGACATCTTGTGATAGATGCCAAGTTTGCCGGTGTACTCCGTGAGTACAGCGCTTGCGAATCCCGGACCATTGTCCGTCACAATTGACTCTGGAACCCCGAAGCGGGTAATCAGGCTCTCAATGAACCTGATGACCGTTTCTTGGTCTGCGTTCTTGGTCGGGATTGCCTCTGCCCACCGTGTGAAGTAATCGGTGGCTGTAAGAATAAACTTGTGTCCGGTAGAGGAATTAGGCGAAATCACCCCAATGAAGTCTAGACCCCATTGTTGGAACGGAGTCTCGGCCTGAATCGGTTGAAGGGGCAGGGGTGCTTTTCTGTTTCGGCCAGCAAACCTCTGGCATTGATCACACTTAGAACAGACCGCATGAGCGTCTGCAAATAGAGTGGGCCAATAGTACCCAGCTCTAATTATTTTTAAGGCCGTTGGCCTTGAAGAATGATGACCCCCAGGCATCCCGGAATGAAAATCTCCGAGGACCCTAGGCTGGTCAGATTTAACGACGCACCGCAACAGGATGCCGTCGATGTTTTTGAAGTAAAGCCCCTCGGGGCGAAGAGTGTACTTAAGTGCACCTAGCCGAAATCTCCTTCGTTGTGAGGCGTTCAGGTGATCGGGACATCTTCCGGTGCAGAAAAATCTCACCAGTTCATCTGTCCAATCACTCCCCTCCGATAAGGAGTTGGCTAGGTAGATGCGTGTCGTTGTGTCCTCCCACTTACAGGCGGAGATGCCGGCTACAGCGCTTCGGGCCAATTCCTGACACAAGGCTCGGCCTCTGATAAGCTTGGTGGGCCGCACTTCGATGTCGAACTCCTGGATTTTTGCAATCCATCCCGCTCTCTTGTGACCCGGTTCTCCTTGTATGATGAAGCTTCGAACGTCCGGGTGAATCACAAAGACAGTCGTTTTGCTCTGGGAGACAAAATGCCTGAACTTTCGGAGGGATTTCATAACAGCGTGAACCTGCCGCTCTATAAAGTTGTACTTTTCCTCATGCGGCTGAATCACTTGGCTCAGGAACGCTATGGGGCGCTCCTCGCCATCGTCTCCCTTCTGAGTTAGGACTGCGGCGTAACTTTCGGGTTCTCCCACTGCATAAAGGATGAAGTCCTTGGAGTAGTCCGGGTTTGTCAACACCGGAGCTTGCGCAATTCGAGCCTTGATTTCCTCGAAGGCTTGCTCTCTCTCATCAGTCCATTCGTAATTTGTATCTTTTTTCAGCAGTTCGGCCATAGGCTTGATCACTGTGCGAAGTCCGGAATGAACTTCCGCACGAAGTTAATCTGACCGAAGAAGGACTGCAGCCCTTTTTTATCGATGGGGGCGGCAAGCGAACGAGGGCTTACGCTCTGTCAGGGTCAATGGCGAGGCCTTCCTCGGAGATGACATGTCCCAGCAGCTTTCCTTCCTTTACCGCGAAGACAGACTTCTTCGGGTTTATAGAAATGCCGAATTCTCGACACCTCTCAAATATTTGCCGTAGGTGTGAAACATGATCTCCTCTTTGGTGAGAGAAAACAGTCATGTCATCAAGGTAGATGACAATGATCTTATTGAGCAGCTCTCGGAAGGCCAGGTCCATGGCCCTTTGGAATGTGGCACCAGCATTGGATAAGCCAAACGGCATGCGGCGATAGGCGAACGTCCCCCACTTGGTGGTGAACGCCGTCTTATGCTGGTCCTCGTCTTTGACCCAAATCTGGTTGTAGCCGGAAAATCCATCTAAAAGTGAGAATCTGCGGGCTCCAGCAACGATATGTAGAATCTGGTCGATTTGGGGAAGCGGATAGTGGTCCCTGAGGGAAGCCTGATTTAGGTTTACTGAAGTCGACACGAGAGACGAATGTCGCCATTCTTTTTCCTCACGGGCACCAAATTCGCGACCCGGGATGAATGTTTGATGGGGTAGATGATCTTGGCCTCCAGCATCTTCAAGAGCTCGGCCTTCATCATGGCCTCAATCTTCGGATTCACGGCCCTACGCCTTGTCGGAATGGCTTGGCGCCATCCTCTAGCTCAATGGTATGCTGGATGACAGTTCTGTCATACCCCTTCAAATCCTCGTAGCACCAGGCCACGATGTCGGGGAACTCTTGGCACAGTGATCTGATCTGCTCAAGTTCCTCCGACGTGCAGTCTGTTCCGACCTTGATAGTTTTACCCGGTTCGAGTTCCAGGTCGGCATACTGCTTCGGGTCTACTTTGATCTGTGAGATATTGCTCTGTCATTCTGATCAAAGAGACTCTCCAATGTAATCAGTCCTTTTGGGACATGATTATTCCTTAAGCTGTATCAACCCCTCATATTGCTCGTCATCGGGGTCTCTACCTTCGATTACACAAACTTCGTTAACCGGGAATGTGACGATCTCCTCGTCTCAGCCGAACACTGCCCGGTGGGTGTCCTTATCGAGCACGAAGGCCTGTAAATAGTGCGAACCGGCTTCGGTTTCTGGACAACGTCATCAGCCGGAACGTACCTGGCTCCAACAGACGCCAGAATGTCAGCGTGTTTGTTTTTCTCACGCGATATCGCCTTGACATTCAACGAGTCGAATGACTCCATCAGGTCCCACACCCGGTTGCGGTACGCTCTAAGATAGTGCTGTTTGGAGGCGCACTTGTTCGTAACTTGGTGACACACCGGCTCTGAATCTCCAAAGATCTGCGGGTGTTTGATTCCCGGCCTCTCCGCCTTTCGCAAACCCAAGCACGGGGCTTCGTATTCCGCCGAGTTGTTAGTGCGGCTCCGGGCCAACTTGTAGGTATAGTCCTTACGGATTCCGGTTGGAGAAACCAAAAGCACCCCTGCACCGGCGCCATTTTTGCATCGCGCGCCGTCAAAGAAAAGCTTCCACAGCTTCTCGGGTGCAGGTCCTACTTCCTTTGCAGCTGACATGTCAAGCCTCTCGGGCTGTACAATGGAGTAACAGCCCTGCTCTGTCTCAATTACGGCATTGAAGTCCCGCAAAGAGAACTCATCTTCAAGCTGTAGCACTTCGAAGGCTTGCTCTGTCAGCTCTATTGTCACCAGCTCTTCCTCCGACAAGCTGGACCATGCGGTCCAACTCTCCTCCGGGTATCTTCTCTACTAGGAAGGTGGAAGGCTTCTCATTGAAAATTTTCAGTCTCCTTCCTTTGAAGGGCACTTCCATGTGTGAGTAGTCTAGAGACAGGTACCCGCCCAACTTCGCAGTGAACTCCCGAGAGAGACACATGCCGAAGTAGGGAGCCAGGTCAACAACCACGACCTCTTGGATGACCACGATGTCGAGAGCCTTGTGCAGCCGGATAGGGATGTCCTTTATGACACCAACTGTCTTGACAGGGGTGCCGTCTAATTGCGGCACGCCTTGGCTGCTCCGTGTGTATTCCATCCCGATCTCATCGCGGACGGCCTTCGGCATCACGGTCGTGGAAGCACCGGAATCCACCATGCGGTTGTGAACTATGTGCCCTTGCATCCGTAAAGACGAGATAAAAGGGAGGCGGTGCTGTTCTTCCCGGTGGTTGAGGCTTGTCAAAGGTTGAACCGGGACAGCGGGTCGTGTCCGCTTGCCGCTCTTCATGTTCTTCGGTGATTCTTACGGCGAGATCCACCTGGCACGGGAGCGAGAAGAGCATCATACATGCTGATTCTAGCGGGTGTTCTTTTCAACTCGTCTACAATCTTTGTAGCCCGAGGTACTAGCTCCTTCCGCTTGTTTTGCCGGCTCATACTTCGTCCGATGCTACTGGGTAGCCTCAACTCTCTGTCTCTTGGTCAGAGACGGGTACTTCAACTTCTCCTGGGCTTGTTCTTTGGTTTCAGCTGGAGGGTCGAAGGTACGGGAGCTTTAGCTATAGGAGGCTTGGCTGGAACAGGGGCAGCCTTTGCCGGAGGAGGCTTGGCTGGAGCTTTATCTTTGGATGCCTTCTCCTGGGCTGTGTAGGGCCACAGCCGTTTGTATGGTGGCAGCCCGCCGGGCTGCGGTTTTTCTCTTCTTGCGTAAACTTGCAAAGGCTTGGCCGCATCTGCGGCTTTCTTTTCTTCCTTGGCGGGCGGCACTAGATTCTCTTCTGGGAGGGCAAAGTTGGCTTCGCCGTCCAGGGATCATGTACCCGATTCATCGTCCTCTATGGCGCTTGCCGATCAAGGTGCTGGATGTAGTCTTTGGTGCGAAGTGCGGTCTTCCTCCGAATGCGGGTCATTGCACGTAGTGCACCCGGTTAACTTTGAGTCGGAAGGACCGAGGCGGGTCTTCAATAGTGGCATTTCTCGGAGGCGGACGCCTCTGCAGCCGTGCTCCGGGGCTTGTCTTTCGTCGGCGCGGGGGCGCATATGGCCTCCTAGGAGCGAGGTCCATCTGGGCCTGCTTCTTCTTCAGAGCGGTCATGTCATTGGACATGGCATGATATCCCGAGGCCAAAGCCCGCACCTCCTGGAGGATTGTGTTCTGAATACTACTATCAGGAGGCGGCAACTGTGCCGGTGGAGGCAATGCGGCTAATGGAGGAGGGTTAGAATAAGGTGCGTACTGCGGAGGAGCAGGAAGTGCTTTGGAAAATGCGGAGCGGGAGGAGGCGGGTGAGGATAATGCAATTGAGGCGGGCCGTAAGGAGTTACGACCGGCGCCGGATTCCGCTTCTTTGGGGTTGCTTGCCACGATGTGGACGGCGCACCGCCAGAAGCAGGAGGATGCGGGATCTAGGGAAGTCGGGATGAATGGGTTCCTGCACCCTGGACGGGAGTCTGCCGATGGAAATAATATCAGCTTCGGCTTGTTGGGCAGCCTCGTACAGCGCAGGAAACTCATCTATTCTGGCAATCTTCGGCGGCGGCATATGTACGAGTTGAAGGATCTCGGATAGTAGTGAGCGGCCATGCCGGTGAAGGCCGAAGTTCGCGAGGTACCCGTTTCCGGGATCTCGCAAACCTGATGTTAAAATCGGACACCTCCTCTTGAGGATGTCTCCGGATAGCTTGGGCCCGATGCGGCAAAGAAGTAGGGTCAGCGGACTCGTTGCATCCTTTCCACGAGCCTTACGGCAAGGCGGGGCCACCACTGTGATGGATCCCTACGCGGCGATCTCCACCAGTAGAGAAGCTTTCCCCTCGGGGAAAGGGCCAGCAAGACGGGTCTTCACACTCTCATCGGTAATGGTATGCAATGCGGCCAGGGCAAGGATGTCCTGGATGTGCTCGTACGCCGTCTTGCCGTAGCCGTCGTATGTAGGGATAGACTTTAAAGCGGCGGGGGGCACGGCTTGCTGTCCGACCAGGGCCAAGGGCCCTGTAGAGTCCACCGCCGGGAAGAGATCATCGTCATTTTGCTGCTGGGCAGCCATTTCTTCTTCTTCTCCGCCGTCGGTTGTGTACTCAGTGTCGGTACTTTCCGAGGATGCAGGTGCTTCTTCTTCCTCGGCCTCTTCTATTTCGTACTCAGCTCCGCCGACTTCAGCTTCGGCTTCTTCTTGGATTTCAGCCTCGGCTTCGTCGACACGAGCTTGCGGATCAGCCAGCCTGGGAATTTCGCCTCGGCGTTGATGTCCGGTTCGTAAAAGTCGGGCGGGCTTCTCGGATCCCTTGCTCGCCACCTTCTTGTTTGCATGAAGGTGCTGGGACCTGTCTTTCAGACTCAGAGGATTTGTTCGTGCAAAGTCGCCAGGTGTTCAGATTTCGAACAGCAATGAAGCGAACACCGGTGCTTCAATTATGTTGGGGGTGAGAAACTTCCTTGTCTCACCAAGTGCTCAGAAACCATTGTCAGCGCCAGGTGGAGACTGACCAGAAAATCTCTCTTCAAATGTGGGACCCTGGTCCCACCGGGCGTGCCAGAGAAACTGTTGGTTACGAATCTGCCATGAGGAAAGGATTTTGGGTTAATGCGCCCAGATTCGCCCACCAGCATGAAAGGCCGGAAGGAAGAGATGCCTTCCGTGCCAATCTCCGGAGAAGGCCGGCTCCTTTTGGGGGGTTTTATGTTTAAGCTAAGAGTGCAGGAAAGAGATAAAGGAACGGAAAGAATTTACAAATGTACTTGGAGTTGGTGGGGGGGAACTAACAGTACGGCAACCAGCAATCACCAATACTTACTGCATTATAAATACAAAGCATGACTGAGAACTGCAAAATCTAAGTGTACTTTCTGTACTAAGCAATATACGCACAGCTACAATGGTCCCCTAGCAAACATTCTCCCTACAAGGAGAACTAACAGCACGGCAATGCATCAATCACCACTACGTACGGAAACTCAAAGCAGAAAGTAACTAAGAGATGTCAGAACCAGGTATATGTGTTATGCAGAGATATTAACCGCACAGCTACAATGGTCCCCTAGCAAACATTCTCCCTACAAGGAGAACTAACAACACGACAACGCATCAATCACCACTACGGACAACAACGTAACACACAGCGATGGAGCTGCTACCACATCTAGTCTATGAAGTTCAAAAGTGCTTGACCACCAAATGCTAAAATAAATTAACAAGCCATGGCACAAACAATGCTAAAGGCGCCCGATCACCAAATGCTGAAACGAATCAACGAGCCATGACACGGGGAAGCGTAAAGCATAAAGCATAAAGAAATAAAGAAGCGAGAACCAGAACCAGGCATACAAATTATATTTATAAGCAGAAGCACGGTTACAATGGTTCCCTAACAGACATTCCCCTTCCACCCTTTACAATGAAATCATGGTGGGTTTTTATAGCCCGAGTCCCTCCCGTTACATTAATGGGCACAAGGTCCCAGTCAAACATAAGCTGACAAAAGCGGCGAAGGAGCTGCAAATGCTGACCTTTTGTCGGACCGGACTGTACCCGCAGCATGGTCTTCTGGAAGCTGGACAGCTACGTGGCGGTGTGTTGGGCAGAACTTCTTCTCGGCAGGAATGCGGGTAGGCTGGAGCGGGTAGAACCTCAGATCAGCTTTAAATGAGGTCAACGGCACGGGTAGTGCAGCCCATGCTCGTCCTTTTGCTCGGCACGTCTTGGCTCAAATCCCGAAGCTGGACACTTGTCAGATGATGGATGATGCTGTTTGACACGTGTCTGCCTTGAAAGGCAGTTTATCCAACTTCGCCTGGGATCAGAGCGCCATCGGGTTGCGCGGGCAGAAAACAGCGCAGTCGGGAAGGCCTTCATGCCTTGGGTGTATTTCCGAGTTTGTTTCCCTTTCTGCACTTTGTCAAGGGCGCACTCCGACTTCAGTGCGAAGTCGGACTGCCCTGGTGAGTGGTATCTGCCGCCGTACGGACTTTGCCCCAGCACTTATCATTCTTACGTCGACTGCCCGCTGCCAGTTACAAGGTGCGCCCAGAAAGAGGGGCGAAGTCGGACTTCGCACCAAAACTGGGCGAAGTGCGAACCTCGCACCAACACTTAGCCATTTTTCAGGTAACCGCTGTCAAGTTTAAAATTCAATTGAGGGGCTCCAAGAAAGGGGGAAGAAAGAGAATGTAGGAAAGAAAGAGAAAGGGAGAGAAGAAGAAAGGAAAATAGAGGAAGAGGGGAAAAGAAGAGCAGCACTGTTACAAAATTGAAAACATTGCACCCCGTGCAAAATGTGGCAACAGTACGATGCATTTTATTTTGTTTATTTGTGGGACTGGTTTGTTTGTTTTTTTTGCTCATTTTTTGGTTCACACATCCATGCTTTGAGGTACATGCTTACTTCCTCTCAATAAACTTGCCCTTCGAGAGGTGGTCCTTTCATTGGTTCTCTTTCCAGACTGTGCATGAAGGTTGAATTTTGTGTTATCCAAATTGAAATATTTGGAAGAGAGAACTATATTAAGAAGGAATTGAATATAAGAATCCTCACCTGTGCAAAATGACTGGGTAAGGACAGAGAGACAAATATCATCCACACTTTCTAAGGGCAGAATATAAATTGTTAATATGCATCCCTCGACCTGGGAATCATGATAGATAAACTAATTTATTAAAAGGGTTACTGTCACAGCCATCAGACGTGGTGTGGACCAGGCAGACGGGGCATATTGTGCCTCGCGTGAAGCGACACAGCAGGGCCAGTCCTAAGAGCGCAAGGTTCGGCTCAGTTGGGGGTCCCCGGGATTTTGACAAAGGCCGGCTCCTTTATAAGATGGGGATATTTGGCACACTTTCTAATCTAACAACTTGGGGGGAAAGGGTGAGAGAGAAAGCAAAAGCAACTGAGTAAAAAACTTAAGCTAAAAAGGTGGCACTGCGCCAAAGATCAAATAACATCTCCCTGCACAACAGGTCTGAACACAATGTGCCAGCGTGAACGCTGTCCTATCCTCAACATAGACAAGCACAAAAATACAAGATGCATACACACATGCACATAAGAGAAGCGGGTCTGGGCATGAGATCCATAGATAGACTTCAAAGTAGATGCATGGTCTCCACTATATATATATATATGTGCAGCAAAATGTATTACAAAAGATTATGCCTGGAGCAGGGGTTCGATTGTCCACAAGGCCGCTCAGAATTCCTCAAATTGCTATACAAGGAGAAATGAAAGGAAAGCTTTACAAACTTGCCAATACCTAACAAAGCTAAAACTACTGCTATTTATAAATTACATAGAGGAGATTCTCCCTCCAAAACTGTGCATAAATTTCAAAACGACTGTTCATTTGTGCGCCAAGTCATGTCTTGATTGAAGTCGTTGTGTCCTTAGATCTCCAGATTTAGAATCATTAATGGAGAGGTTTTTCTGAGTCCTAGGATGCTCAATTGCTTTTGTTATTGCCATCTACCCTTTCTTGGAATTCCCAAGGGTCTGACTGTAGGAAATTAGTATAACCTGGCTCAAGGTTTTCTCCTAGTATGGATCCAATCACTTCTGCCTTTAATGTGCCAACTGCTTCCTTGGGTTGCCACATCTTCCCTGTTTATTTCAGAAGAATGTACACCTCAGCATAATGTGTGGGGTCCTAAATTTTTGAAGAATGGGTGTTCTCAGCCTTCAGAACTTTTCTCACCATCTGTCTTTGGAACTTTCACCTCGGAGCTTTTCTTGCTAGCTGACCTCAGAACTTTGTACGTTGGATCTTTTGGCTTTGGTTTTCTGTTAGACATTTTATAACTTCCGACCTTTGGACACTTAGTTTTCCTATGCTTTTCAGGACTTTCTGCTTGTCCAATTCTTAGATTTTTTTGACCAAGCACTTTATCCGATGCTTAAATTTTTGTTCTCCGCTTGCTTCTTTTTTGCTTAAGATTTTTCTAAGGCAATATTTGAGTGTAGTGAGAATTCACTACAGTTATGGCAACTCACAGGGGATCTTCATCTTGATGAAGATAAAGAACCCAAAAAAATAGTTGCCTAGTCCATTGGGCACAGAGTCAAGAAAAAGAAAAAGGAACAATCTTCAAATCTCTACAGCTTCTACAAAATTGGGATTACTCTGATCTATGGCTGAGGCTTACTCTTGGGTGTTTTGGAAAATGCATGGAGCTCCGGCTACCTGCATTGTCTTTTATTGATGGAGTGCCAAGGGCAAGACTCTCCTTACATAGGCTTTTTCAGCTGTGAGAGCTATTACTAATTGCTCTTCTTTGATTCCATCCTCCCTGGAAAGCTTGCGATCTTTTCACAAAAGCAATGGCATGATTATTCGTTGCTTCCTAGCTATTTTGCTAATTCCCAATCCTTCTGATCTGTGTAGCTCTCCTTGAATTGTCTGGTGTATTTTCCTGAAAACACTTAGATTCGCCTTTCTCCTATATGTGCCAGTGGCCACCATATGGTCCAGCCAATGGCTATAGGCTACATAGCTTTATCAGCTTTATTTATAGATTCCACTTATTTACAATATAAAACAAAATCTTGGTGCATTTTGATGGGCTAGGGGTTTCACGTGTAACTCCATCGGAATCTGCAGTGTCCAAACCAAAAAGATCCAAACTTCTGCCACTCCCTTGTGTTCATTTTCTTGAACACATGACTTGTCATTTCCCAAGGTTGTTGATTAGTCAGCCTTGCCGGGCAATGAGTTCCCAGGTTTATTGAAATTTTTTTATTGAGACTCGGAATGGACAACTCATCGCCTTCTTGTGGCCCTTTCATCATTTCTTCTAGGCATTTTGAAGACTACCCAATGATCCTTTGAGGGCTCTTGGGGCCGTAGCTAGCCATGTGTATGTCTTGGTGTCCTGATGCTTGCTTCTTGGTTTCCGCCACGTCCATTGAGCAGTTTTTTGCCATGCTGACTGTTGGGTTGGTCAACCCATTCAACATGTCTGCTTCCTCTTCTTGGGTGGCAAAGCACTGTTCTAGGCTTGACATGGGCATAGTTGGTCAGGACTTTTCTCCAAGGAAGATCTGAGTGGTACGTGTATTTGAATATGAGTGATAACAGGAAACAAGTTCCTCCACATCATTGTCCTCAGCGAGAGCAACCTCCTTAGTAGGACTCATAGGCTTTGGCTGTAGAGGAGCTAGCACCAGGACCCTTTGTTGGTCTTGATCATTGGTTTGATCCCCTTCTTCATTGATCTAGACTTTTGTTTCATTCGTTTTTTCTTCAAACCCTTCCATTATGAGGGAAACCACTTGGTCCTAGTTAACAATGGAGTATGGGGAAAGAGAATCATACCCGCGGCATGCCTTGTCTTTGAGGGAAGCCACCAATAGTCTTAGAGCTACATCTGGATCTGTAACATTGTGTATCTGATATAAAAAGACCATCTCCCGCAAGTGCTCTAGAGGGGTTATTGGGCTTTCACCGGTGTATTATGGCAGGATTTCCAGCAGTGATTTTGGAAGCTTCCCCCAAATGGCTGGTGGCTCTAGAGGTCGCAAAGGGCTCGTATCGTTCTAGGTAGGGGATAATCTAGGTGGCAGAGCGGCCATCTTTAGGTCCTTGGGTCCTTTGGTTGCAACGGAGCCGCCAGGTGAGTGCATCTTGTGCTCTTGAAAGTAGATAGACCAAGGCTTTCACCGGAGCCTCGATTTGATGTCCTTGACAGCGGCTTCTTTTGGATCTTTGTTCTTGAGCAGAGTCGTCAGGTGTGTTTGAAATGCTTCAACAAGTGGAATAGGCAAAGACCCTCACCAAGTCTAAGCCTAACTTCTTGTTGCGATTGTGGGACTAATGATGTGTCACTGGGGTCCCACCAAGCGTGCCATTAAACCATTGTCCTCTCCAATTGTCCCGATCGTCGGACGTGGTGTAGACAAGGAGGACGGGGCAGATTGAACCTCATGTGGAGCGACACAGCAAGGCCAGTCCCAAGAGCATGAGGTTCAACTCAGTCAGGGGCCTCCAAGATTTTGAAAAAGGCTGGCTCCTTTATAAGATGGGGATGTTTGGCATACTTTCTAATCTAACAGCTTGGGGGAAAAGGGTTAGAAAGAGAAAGCAAAAGCAATTGAAAATAAAAAAAAAACTAAGCTAAAAAGGTGGCAATGCGCCAAAGATCAAATAAGATCTCCCTGCACAACAAGTGTGAATGCAATGTGCCGACGTGAACATTGTCCTCTCCTCAACATAGACAAGCACAAAAATACAAGATGCATACACACACATAAGAGAAGTGGGTCCGGGCATGAGATCCACAAATGGACTTCAAAGTAGATGCATGGCCTCCAATATATATATATATATATATATATATATATATATATATATATATATATAGCAGCAAAACGTATTACAAAAGATTATGCCTGGAGCGGGGGTTCGATTTTCCACAAGGCCGCTCAGAATTCCGTAAACTACTATACAATGAGAAATGAAAGGAAAGCTTTACACACTTGTAAATACCTAACAAAGCTAAAACTACTGCTATTTATAAATTACATAGAGGATATTTTCCCTCCGAAACTATGCAAAATTTCAAAAGTACTCATTTGTGTGCTAGGTTATGTCTTGATTGAAGTCGTGTCCTTCTTAGATCTCCAGATCCAGAATCATTAATGCTTAGTTTTTCTGAGTTCTTGGATGCTCAATTGCTTTTGTGATTGCCATCTACCCTTTCTTGGTATTCCTAGAGTTTGAGTGTGGGGAATTGATATCAACTGGCTCGAGGTTTTCTCCCAATATGGCTCCCATCACTTCTGCCTTTAATGCGCCAATTGCTTCCTTGGGTTGCCACGTCTTCCTTGTTTATTTCATAAGACTGTACACCTCAGCACAATGTGCAGGGTCCTAAATTTTCAGAGCATGGCTGTTCTCAGCCTTTGGAACTTTTCTCACCATCTGTCTTTGGAACTTTGACCTTGGAGTTTTTTTGCTAGCTGACCTCAAAATTTTGTACATCGGATCTTTTAGCTTTGGTTTTCTATCAGAGCTTTTATAACTTCCGACCTTCGGACACTTAGTTTTCCTACGCTTTTCAAGACTTTCTGCTTGTCCAATTCTTGGACCTTTTTGACCACGCACTTTATCCAACGCTTAAATTTTTGTTCCTCGCTTACTTCTTTTCCACTAAAGATTTTTTTAAGGCAATATTTGAGTGTAGTGAGAATTCACTACAATTACTCCCTATGCAAAATGAATCAATATGATGTTTAGCATAGTGGTTAGAATCAGTCCCAACTTACATGTTATAGATAGTACGAGTCATTCTCAAACTTTTGAAAGACGACAAAATACTTGGCTAAAGAATTCGAAAATTAAAAACTGTCTGAATGTTTGAAATTTCACAAAAATAAGGGTTTGTCATTACAAGGTTTGTATGATGGCGAAAAAATATCTCCTAAAAAATTATCCTCACTATTGAAAACACAAAGTTAAAAAGATTACTGTAATGACGTCGCCCAACAACCAGACATTTAAATATCATGCAAAAACATGTGTCTGAGAACACCAGAATCTCCCTTGTTCAACAAAACTGCCTACTACATCAAATATGAAATAAACCTTCATTTTGCCATTGTAGAAGTGAAGATGAGGTTATTTTACTCGTTTTTGCCTTTATTAGACCACAAGAGATACCAAATGTTGACTAGCAAGTTTGACATGGCAAACTTAAGAACCTTGAACAAACTTGGGAAAGCTTCACAGACTAGGCCAAAGAGCCAACTTAATGCTTTTTCTTAACATGGACTCAGAAGTAACAGAGTCTAATAACAGTAGTCTTCTGTTGCATCTATGGAAAATAAACAAGGTTTGTACCACAATGGTAAGTATTACAATAATGGAGGACAAGATGATAGATTAGAGGTCAAACAAGACTGCAGTCAATGCAGTTCTACTCAACAATTTGCACTTGAAAGACATCAACACTTGACTCGTACAACAATATGACTTGTACGACAATGTGCTAGAACGACAAGCATTGGAACAACACTTCCACTAGAACGACACTTGCACTAGAACGATAGTGTGTTGGAATGACAAGTGCTAAAACAACACTTGCTAGAACGACAAGATCAACTCTACTAGAATGGCAAGTGCTCCACGCTACTAGAACGACCACTGTCAATCTACTAGAACAACGTGCTCAACACCACTGGAATGACAACTTTAGCAGTTCCATTTGTACAACGTTCTAGACTGCAACTCCCCTGTTCCACGTTCTAACTGTAACAATGATACCTACACACAAAATCCAACACACAACTACCAACTACCAATGGCAATCATACTTGTACACATCATTCACACAACATGGATAGAAGATGATTCATTTGCATTACTCAATAGTACGACATTACAGAGTCTTGTACAACACTGACGCACACAATCTCTCTCCTACCACATGCTCTACGTCTACTCATACACATGAATCTGCATACATGCTACATTGTCTAGACATATCATGATTACCTATCAACCCTAGCATAAGCATCTTAGATTATCTAGTAGTATTCTCGAATGAAGGAGGGGGGGTCTATTTATGCTTGTGTCTTGGTCGTTGCCAACAACGGCTTCCAGGACACCTCACCACCCAACCGTCTCCCCATTCGGACATTCACATAACACCCTTAATGCATACTATAGTCTATTGCAATTTATCAAACTCATGATTAAATTGCATTACATTGACATTTCATTTACATTTGCATTTCATTTCATATATATTTGACTCACATTTGCTTTTAAACTTAGTGCATTTTGCACTTATTCCTACTATGTTCACTACTTTTTCTTGTGAGGAACAAAAACAACATCTGCCCTCCCCTTTACTTTGGTCGATGTCCTCGTCAATGTCTATTTCTGTCCTTGGGGACTTGGTTGCTACTGTTGAGGTGTGGGAACAGGTACTCCCATCTCCATGATCTGCAACTTCAATGCCTCTTTCTCATCCTTCAGTCTCTTGGCATAATTATGGTATCTAGCTCCTTGTATACCATAATGATTGGCCCTTTGTTCAGTTTCAACCAATTTTGCCAAGAGTTCTTTCTCCCTCTTTGCAAAGGCATCTTTGGCTTCTTTCCTTGCTTTCTCAGTTGCTTTTGCAAGCTGCTCGTCTCTTTCTGCAATCAACTGCTCTTTGTGCTTCAACTCCTTATTCTTTGCTTCCACCATTTGTTCTCTGATTGAACACTCAGATTTCAACTGTGCAATTAGTCATTGTTCCCCTTGAGTCTTTTTTCTTCTCCTCAACCTCTTGCTTTAAAGCAACCAGTTCTGCCTCAGCTTCCTCTTTTGCTTTCTTCATCTCCTCGTACTAGTTAGTGTGTGCTTCTTGTGACTAGTGGATCTTCTGCAATCCTGTAGCTAACCACTCTATCCAATATGCCAAGAAATTAATTCTTGCATACATCTTAACCAACTCAGGTGCAATCTTCCTATACTCCACACCTGCTCCATCCTCTGGACAAGGCATCAAGTCTGCTTCATCAATATATATTCTGGTTGGCTGCCTATATATTGTCATCGTTCCTATTGGCAATTCTTTTATTCCAACCATCCTTTGTATATTACCAGCTTCCATTTCCCATGGCTGCTTCTGATGGATTTCAATGAGCTTCTTCATCCTTTCTTCATCTTGAACCCAGTTTATTAGTTTATCCCCTTCCCCATATACCATCAGTTGCCATTTCTTCAATTGTCCAACACAACCCATCCTGAATTCCAATCTTGTTCTATCCATAATTTTCGTCATCTTTTCAAAGAGTACATCAATCTGTTCCTCCACATGATCTCCTAGGTTTGGCGGTTGTTTGAGATTTGGCACTTCAATCATGAAATGCTCACTTGTCTCCTCTGGAATTTTGACCTCTGTTTCTTCCTCGGTGAGGATCTCCTCTTTGTCTCCACCACCACCTCTTAAGATTGATGTCTTTCTTTGCTTCCTTGCCTCCCAATATCGGTTGCTCCACAGTATCAACCAATTGTTCCATTCTTTGGTTGTTTCCTCCTCTCCTTATCACTTTGAACTTCCGTGCGAGCTGCCTTTCTTTCTCCATTACTTCTGCTTGCACTATCTCCTTCCTTGCCAACTGTTTCTCTTTCTCCTTCCTAAGATGTCAATGCTTCAAAAACATCCCTCGATAATATTTGAGTTGTTTCCTCTCTACTCCATCTTCGTTGCTCCATTTTGTTCAATACTTGCCTCCTTGCTTCTATTATGTCAAGATCTTGGATGGTCCTTGTTGGTTACGAATCTGCCACTAGGATAGGATTTAGTGTAATGCGCCCTAGATTCGCCCAGCAGATTGAAAGGCCGGAAGGAAGGGATGCCTTCCGTGCCAATCTCCGGAGAAGGCCGGCTCCTATGTTTCCTCAGTTTGGGGTTTTAGCTCAGAGTGCAGGAAAGAAATTAGAGATGCAGAAAGAAATATAAATATGATTGTTCCGGGTGGGGAAGATAAGCAGCACGACAACAGCCAATCACCACTACTAACAACAATTAAACACAAAATATGTTGCAGAAACTATCAACACCATTCATCCTATGTATCCTTCACTTTTGCATTCCAGGAATACTTAGCTATCAAATACCGATATCCAGAAAAGCAGAATAACAGTAAGCAATAACATAAGCAACATGAGGCAGAAATACTCAGTAAAGGCAGCATACAAGACAAAGACAATCAATAGAGCCAAGTATATTTCATATTCAGAAGCAAACGCACAGCTACAGCAGTTCCCTAGCAATATATCCCCCTTCCACCCCTTTACAATGATATGGCGCAGCTATTTATAGCGCAATTTTCCCCCCAATTACAACTTTGGGCACAGGATCCCAGACCTGACAATAGCTGACAAAGCTGACAAAAGCGGCTGATGTTGACCTCTGCGGGTATGGAATGTACTTGCAGCAAGGTCCACCTGAAAACTTGGCAGCTACGTGGCAGTGCGGTAGATGAAACCTCGAGTCAGCTTGAATGAGGGTAGTTGCGGTACAATAAGTCAGTTCACGCTCGCACACCTTCTGTCGCATCTCTGACTCGAATCTCGAGGCTGGACACCTGTCGGAATCTGATAAGGGGAAAAATCTGCCTTTGAAGCTCATACTTTCTCTCCTGCCCGACTTCGCCCAAAATTGGAGCGCAACCGGGCAGCGCAGGGTGGAAGCAGCGCAGTTGGGAAGGCCTTCGTGCCTTAGAAATTTTCTGGGCAGGTTTTAACGTTCTTTGCCCGAGTGCGCACAAGTCAGTGAGCGCAGCCCGACTTCGTTGCGAAGTCGGGCGGCTCAACACTTAGGAAAATTTCTGATGTCTTCAAGCAAGCCGCCCTACTGCGCACAAACTTGAGGGCGCCGCCCGACTTCTGCGAAGTCGGGTGGTCCCAACACTTAACCATTTTTGGATATCCTTCTCATTGACGTCGCCCAGGTGCGCATGAAATTGGGAGCGCAGCCCGACTTCGTTGCGAAGTCGGGCGGCTCCAGACTTAGAATTTTTGGGCACGTTTCTGACAATCCTGCCCAGGTGCGCACAGATAGGCGAGCGCGGCCCGACTGCGCTGCGCAGTCGGGCGAACAACAACACTTAGAAAATTTTGGGCTCTTTGCCCTCTCAGAGAAACAGTCAGAAGTATGGGGGGGGAAATGGAGAGAATGAAACTGATGGCAGAAAAGATAGGGGATAGTGGAGAAAGGGAGAGAAGAAAGAGGGAAGGGAAAGCAACATCCTTACAAAAAATTCGAAGACATGGCACCCCGTGCAAAATATGGCAACATTCCTGGCGGCTCGCGGGGTGTCGAGCTCGCCTCGATGCAACGAACCAGGCCTTTATCCTTTGGGCGCAGAGGAACTCCCTTCCCCTGCATCCTGTTGCTCCTGCTGAGCTCCCTTCTTGGGCAACTGTTCTTCTTCGGGCTCGCTCTCAGCAGTCTCTTCTTCCGATCCTTCCTCTTCTTCTCTTTCTGAGCCTGACTGCTCAGCACCACCATCGCCCTCTTGTTCGGCAGGCTGATCCCGCTCGCGGACGTGCTCGTAGGCGGTCTTGGCCTGATCCCAAGCTGCTGCCTGGAAGGGCTCTAAATCGCTGATATCCTTCAGCGCTCCTTTAAATGCCGCGACCATGTGCACGTCAATGGTGTCATACCTCTCTCCCAGCTCCTGGAGGCATGTGTTAATTTTGCAAAATTTTGACACCATTTGGGTCACTCGTGCCTCTTGGGATGGGTCAGTCCAGCCATCAATCTCTGATGTGTCTGCCTCAAAAAACAGCCAGTCTTGCTTTACCTGCTCTAGGGGCAGAAATTCCCCATCCTTGACAAAGCTCGGAAATCCGAGCGCAGAAAGAGTGTTGAAGGGGGCCAGGCAGATATTCATTTCGTGGTTCAGTACATCCAGCATCTTCCTGGCGGCCCTAATCTTCTCAGTTTTTTCAAAGTAATTTTGCAAGGTTACCCTCGCATCTGCCCAGTCTAGGGCAATTCGGGACATAGGTGGAAATCGGAGGCCCTTGCGCGCAAATTCTTCAAGTTTTATTGCCAAGTCCAGCCACTGCCTCGCTTGGCGTTCAACCTCCTCTACCGCAGGCTTTCCCTGGGCAGATACTTCTTGAATTCTGGATGCGAAATCCAGGACGGACAGGGACCTGACCACATTAGTCCTGCAGCCCTGCAGCAAACTAGCCCGCATCTCCTTGATCTTGTCCTTTGAAAAGGCAGCCGCCTGGGACGCTTTCTCCTTCAGCTGTGATTGAGTCTGCTTCAGCAAATCTTGCAACTGAGCAACATGCTCCAGTGCTGCCCTCTTCTCTTCTGACAGTTGTTCGGCTGTCTTCCTCTGTGTTGCCGCCTCCTGCTGGGACGCGGCAAGCTGATCTTTCAAATCTTTAATCTCTTTCTGAGCAGATTCCAGCTGCGTGGTGGCCTTGGCCAGATCCTCTTCCAGCTGCCTTGAATTGTTTTGAAGCTGAAACAACTTCTCTTGATTCTCGAGCCGCTTAACAAGGAGATTATCAGTCCTCCGACGAATACCATTGATTTCATATTCTTCGCTTATATCGTCGAAACTCTTCTCCTTGGTTCGGTGCTCATAATCTGCCTCAGTCATCTCCCGGAGAGGCTTCTTGACTTTCGGGATTAACTTCTCCGTTCGTAGCACCCTCCTGTCCAAGTCAAACTTGGTGCGCTTCACAGGGGTGGCTATTTCCTCGGCTCTTCTCTTCTTTACGCCCTGGAGGAAAGAGGCAGAACACCCTACGGCCTTCGCGGCTAGAGGCTGGTCGTCCGTAACTTGCAGTTGTTCTCCCATTAGGTCCAGCTCTGCCAGCATAGGGTATGCCGAGGCCAAATCCTGCTGCGGCATCCTTCCTGAAAACAATGAAGCAGGAGATATTCCAGAAGATAAGGCCGCTTTTGAGGGCGACCGGGTCCTAGGGGAAACGGGCGGCTGCGTAGGGAGGTGGAGATGGGGTTTTGAATGCGGCTGGTGAGCGGCGCGGCGATGTAGATACAGCTTCAGCGCTGGCCGCGGGTGAGAGGTTTAGGGTTTGACCCAGGGTTTGGAAAACGTTAGGGTCCTGGGCAAAACGTCCAAAGGAATGGGGGCTGCGGAGGGACTGGGTGATAGGCGATATAGATGAGGTGACTAAGGCGTGCCCTGATGCAGAGGAGGAAGGCGTTATGGCAGGGCTAACTGGGGTTTGTGAAACAGGGGAAGAGGACGTACCTGCGTGCTCCGCCTGAGCCGGTGCTTGGATGACGCCTGCTGCCCAGACCTCTGCTTCCTTCTCTGGACTATCCAGAGAGATTATTTCGGGTGCAACCGCTCCTGCCCGTGGGGCCGCTACTATCTGCTGCTCTGTCTCCTTTTTCGGCCGCTTTATCTTGGTCTTCTCGCCCCTTTTTCTTTTCTTTTCTCCTGGGGCGGCAGTTTGTTCGGTGGAGGCAGAGACGGTTGGTGCGGCGGGTAACGAGGCGCCCACGGTAAACTTGTACTTGGGCTTTGACGGAGGGATGCCCGCTACTGCTGCCTCGCCGGTTGACCCTTCTGGCTCCTCCGTTTGAGGCGACTTTTCGGGAGCTGGAGACAACATTGGGCCCACCTGAGTGCTTTTTGGCGCCTTGCTGCTGGGTGGCTTTCGAATGGACAAATGCTGTGGTGGGGGTTTCCTTTTATATCTCTTCCTGGCGCCTAGGGGAACGCAATCTCGAAATGCGAACGACTCCCATTTGCCGGCGTATTTATCATACAAGGCCGAAAAATCATCATCTATGGCCAATGTCTTTTTGTTGGATTTATCGTGTTGCGTGCGACACCTCATCTTCCAGCATTCAATGATTTTGTCCTTTTCCCAGCCGAGGGGCGCCACCTTCGTGAGGAATTTTCTGAAACCGGCCGAGTCTAGCCTGTGATCTGGATTATGCTCTGGATCGTAATCCACCTCCACACAGTAGAAGTCATGCCATGGTGGCCATGACTGCATTCGCTCAATGTGCCACTCCAGGTCTGCCCTTGTCTTGTTGCACCTCTCCTCCATGATTTCTGCTCGAGGGCAAACATGTACAAATTTTCCTCTGACCCCAATCGGGTCGTATTTCCAGCGCTGCGGTAATTGTATCAGGCCTATGTTGAGGAGTGCCTGCTCCAGGTAGATGTGCTGCCCAATTTCATGGACTTGAATGTTCGCCCAGGTAAAAGGATATTTGAAAATATGGCCCTTCTTTTTTCCCTGGCCGAATTCCTCCTCGACGTAGTCCATCTGCCGTGCTGCCTCCATGCCGAATTGGTGCTCAGTGCAAAAATAGGGCAGCAAGAACGACTTCCCTTTGAATCCGTAGATTCTGATAACGACGCCCTGGGTCAACCGGAAAGTATCCCCGTATTTGTATTTCCTCAGGTACTTCGTCATGGCCAGGGGAGGGCGAGACGCCTTGCCGTTGAACAGTGCCAGGGTCATACCCAAGAATTTGAAATTGAAATCATAATAAGACCCCCTTCTATACAGCGCCTCCGTCCACTCGTATACCGGCAGCGGTGCGCCCTTCTCATCTACCCTCTTAAGATCGGGCACCCTTATTCGGTAATGCGTATGGTAAAGGCACAACCATGTGAGGAATGAGCAGTGCCGGAATTCAGTTGTCTGCTTCTGCTGTATCCTAACCAGGTTTGAATGTATGGCGTACGCCACCCAGTCTGCCCAATCAAAAAAGATTGGGCGCCTTCCGCTTCTCTGCGCAGTGGGGTCATAAAATTCTCCATGCAAAATACACTCTGCGAGTGCCAGCTGATACGGGTGCACCACCCTGTCCGTGCCGCAGCCAAGGACCCATGCAAGGATAATATAAATATATCTGTTTTCGAACCTTTCCAGGGGTATGGGACCTGATGGCCATTGTCCAGCTGGTAGTGGACACTTCAGCTCTGAATTGAGAAATTCCCTCATCCTTCTGCTCTGACTGAATCTGCCCGCCTGCTCTTCCAAATTAATTTTTCTGACGATGGCATCGGGGTCGTACTGGAGCCCCGGGGCGAAGGCTGGCTGTACGCTTTCTTTAAAGAGGGTGAACAACACCCTTCCTTGGCAGTCGCAGACCTGCCGGGTGGCTGGTTTGTAATATGTCACAATTGACTCAACCAGCTCCGGGCAGTGGTGGACGGGAGGGCACAAGAACCAGTAAAGGTTCGATTTATAGGCGGCCCCAATGTGGTGCGAGGATGAGACCTTGCCTGCCCACTTCGCGATATTGGGACGCAGCTTGGTGAGACTAATGGAGTACTCGCCATCTTTGTATTCGGCCAGGCGGTTGATGGGCGGCGGCAGAGGACCTTGCTTTTTAGCTCGCCTCGACCTGGATTTCTCCCTTTGCTCTTGTGGTGCCTCGCTCTCATGAGCGCTAGACTCTGTGCGTTCCTCGGCTTCCTGCTCTGTATCACTGGATTGCGCCTGCATTGGCGCCTTCCCCTTGTCCATTCTCTGTCCTTCACTCATGGTGCCGGAGATAGAAATTACAGTCGCTGCAGACCTTAATTTCGCACTTCTCTTCCTTTTCACTGCGCAGCTCAGATTTACACTGGTAATTCTGGTGTTCTGAGTAAGTAAGGGCCCTTTTCTAGGAATGGAAAAATAGCATTAATGGCGTGAGGGGGAATTTAAAGTGATTTGCCCGAAGTAGGTAGAAAGCGCCGTTATTCCTCGGCGGCCGCGCGTGGGATCTTCTATTGGAAAGCGCAACTCGTACGCGGTTGGCCCCAATGCGCTCACTTCTTAATGACATCTGCTTTGAAATCCGCGCAATCATTCCTTAAAATCTTTGAACTTCGTGCTTTCAATGACGTCACCGCCGCCATCTGGGCACACGCTTCGAGGTACCAAACTTGAGGAAGACTCTGACCAAGTGCGCTCAAAAAGTGAGCGCGGTCCAACTTCGCGTTATGCACGGTGCGCCCTCGGGGACCCATACTTAGAAATATTTCGTCATGCACCTTGCTCTCCGGGATGCGCCGGTCGGAGTGCGCAGCCCGACTGCGCTCAGAAAATTTGCGCAGTCGGGCAAGGACACTTAGATAATTTTTTCCCGTTTCTCTATCCTTTCTGCCCGGCTGCGCTCCGAAAAGGGTGCGCAGCCCGACTTCGCTGCGAAGTCGGGCGGCGCGCCCAACACTTAGAAATTTTTTGGATTTCTCTTGGTCGCTTTCTCCCTTCTTAAGCTCCCGACGTCGCACAATACAAAGAGCGAAGCCCGACTTCGCTGCGAAGTCGGGCGATTTTCCGCCTTGGTCAGACTTGAACAGCCATGCAAAACTTTGCTTCTTTTTTCATACTTAGCCTTCTTTGGACTTAAAAGCTGAAAACTAAATGACTGAAAGAAATATTTACATTCTGAAATAAACTGAACTGCAGGAAATAAATAAGAAAAATATGTACAAGGAAGGACCTCTTGGCAACCTTCAGTGATGATAGGCCTTCAGGTGGAAGCCATTAACAGGGATCGGGAGAAGCTGTCCCTCCATGTCTCTGAGCACGAATGCGTTGAATTGGTTTACCCGAGCGATCTGATAGGGGCCTTCCCAGAAGGCATCAAATTTGTCATGATTGCCCGGCTTCGCTTTGAGTGAATCCCATTTGAGCACTAAGTCCCCGATTTTGAAAACTCGGGTGGTGGTCCCTTTTGCAAACCAGCTCTGAGTTGCTTCGGCGTGCTTGGTAAAGGCCTGATATGCCTTCTCCCTTTCCTCTTCTAGCTGCAACAGTTGACAAAGTCTGGCATCCACTGGATCCCCGTCGCCTTTCTCATCTTCTAACAACCAAGTGCGGGCATTTCTATGTGGGTGGGCAGGACAACCTCCTTGCCGTATACAAGCGCGTAGGGAGACGTCTTGATGGATTTTTTGAAAGATATGCGATCCGCCCATAACGCTCGGTCCAGAAGTAGGTGCCACGACCTCTTATTCTTCTCCACAGTTTTCTTTATTATTTTCAAGAGGTTCTTATTGGTAGATTCTGCCAGGCCATTTCCCTGCGGATAGTAATTTGAAGACATCTTGTGGTAAATGCCATACTTGCTGGTAAACTCAGTGAGCACCGCACCTGCAAATCCTGGACCGTTATCTGTAACAATTGCCTCTGGAATCCCGAAACGGGTAATGAGGCTCTCAAGGAACCCAATGACCGTCTCTTGGTCAGCGTGCTTTGTAGGCAATGCCTCAGCCCATCGGGTAAAGTAATCTGTGGCGGTTAGGATGAACTTGTGTCCCGCCGAAGAGTTGGGCGTTATTGTCCCGATGAAGTCCAGACCCCACTGCTGAAACGGAGTCTCGGCTTGAATTGGCTGGAGGGGCAAGGGTGCCTTCCTATTTCTGCCGGCGAACCTCTGGCATTTTTCGCATTTCACACAGCATCGCATGTGCGTCTGTGAAGAGGGTGGGCCAATAATAGCCGGCTCGATAATTTTTAAGGTCGTAGGCCTTCCCGAATGATGTCCTCCGGGCATCCCGGAGTGAAACTCTCCGAGAACCTTTGGCTTGTCCGATTCCTTGACGCACCGCAACAGGATGCCGTCAATATTTCTAAAATACAGCCCCTCGGGGCGCAAGTACATACTTCAAGGCGTTCAGCCTAAACCTCCTTCTCTGTGAGGCGTTGAGATGGTCTGGACATCTCCCTGTGTTGAAGTACCACACTAGATCATTTGTCCAATCATCCTCCTCTGATAAGGAGTTGGAAAGGTTGGCCTCTGTTACTGGATCCTCCCACTGGCAGGCAGAGATTTCGGCTGCAGCACTCCGGGCCAACTCTTGGCATAGAGCCCGACCTCGGATTAGCTTCGTTGGCCGTACCTCTATGTCAAACTCTTGTATCTTGGCTATCCATCCTGCCCTCTTGTGACCTGGCTCCCCTTGGATGATGAAATTTCTGACGTCCGGATGTATCACGAAGACAGTTATCCGACTCTGGGAGACAAAGTGCTTGAACTTTCTCAGGGATCTCATAACTGCGTGCACTTGCCGCTCAATAAAATTGTATCTTTCTTCGTGCGGCTGAATCACCTGGCTTAGGAATGCTATGGGGCGCTCCTCGCCATCATCTCCCTTCTGAGTCGGGACTGCAGCGTAGCTTTCGGGCTCTCCCACCGCATACAGGATGAAATCCTTGGAGTAGTCTGGATTTATTAACACTGGAGCTTGGGCAATTCTGGCCTTGATTTCTTCAAAGGCTTGTTTCCTTTCGTCAGTCCATACGAATTCAGCATTCTTTTTTAGGAGCTCGGCCATGGGCTTGATTACTTGTGCAAAGTCTGGGACAAACTTCCTCACGAAGTTGATTTGGCCAAAAAATGATTGTAGCCCCTTTTTGTCAACTGGGATGGACAAGCGAAGAAGAGCTTCCGCTCTGTCAGGATCGACTGCAAGGCCCTTCTCAGAAATAACGTGTCCTAGCAGTTTGCCTTCCTTCACCGCGAAGACTGACTTCTTCGGGTTGATGGAAATGCCGAATTCACGACATCTCTCAAATACTTGCCGCAAGTGGGAGGCATGGTCCTCTCTTTTATGTGAAAACACAGTCATGTCATCCAAGTAGATGACAATGATCTTGTTGAGCAGCTCTCGGAACGCCAAGTCCATAGCCCTTTGAAATGTAGCCCCGACGTTAGAAAGACCGAAGGGCATACGCTGATATGCAAACGTTCCCCATTTGGTGGTGAACGCTGTCTTGTGCTGATCTTCGTCTTTCACCCATATTTGGTTATAGCCGGAGAAACCGTCCAAGAGAGAGAATCTCTGAGCTCCAGCAACTACGTGGAGGATTTGATCAATTTGGGGGAGCGGGTAATGATCCTTCAGTGAAGCCTGATTGAGGTTTCTGAAATCCACGCAGAGGCGGATGTCTCCATTCTTTTTCCTCACAGGGACCAGATTTGCGACCCAAGAAGAGTGCTTGATGGGGTAGATGATTTTGGCCTCCAGCATCTTCAAGAGTTCAGCTTTCATCATGGCTTCAATTTTCGGGTTCACCGCCCTTTGCTTCTGTCGGAAAGGCTTTGCATTATCTTCCAGTTCTATAGTATGTTGGATCATCTCTCTGTCGTACCCCTTCAGGTCTTGGTAGCACCAGGCCACGATATCTGGGTACTCTTCGCATAGAGATCGGATCTGCTCTAACTCCTCATCGGTGCAATCCGTCCCGACCTTAATCACCTTTCCAGGTTCCAGTTCCAGTGTCCATGTATCGCTTGGGGTCCACTTTGATCCTGTGGGATATGGCTCTATCGTTCGATCAAAGAGGCTCTCCAGGGTAATCAGTCCTTTCGGGACATGATTATTTTTTAACTGTATCAACCCCTCATATTGCTCGTCATCAGGGTCTCTACCTTCGATTGTACTAGCTTCATTTATCAAAAAGGTGACGATATCTTCGTCACAGTCGAACACCTGCCAGTGGGTGTCCTTGTCAGGCACAGAAGGCCTGTAAATGGTACGAACCGGCTTCGGCTTCTGGACAGTGTCATCAGCCGGGACGTACCTGGCTCCAACAGACGCCAGAATGTCAGCATGCTTATTCTTTTCACGAGATATGGCTTTGACATTCAGAGAGTCAAACGACTCCATCAGATCCCAGACACGGTTGCGGTACGCCTTGAGGTAATGCTTCTTGGAGGCGCACTTATTGGTAATCTGGTTGCACACCAGCTCTAAGTCGCCAAAGATCTGCAAATGCTTTATCCCAAGTCTCTCTGCCTTTCTCAAGCCCAAACACAAGGCTTCATACTCCGCCGCATTGTTAGTGCAACTCCAGGCCAGCCTATAAGTGTAGTCCTTTTGAATCCCGGATGGCGAAACCAGAAGTACACCTGCACCGGCGCCATTCTTACATCGGGCACCATCAAAGTACAACTTCCATAGCTTTTCTGGGGCAGGCCCAACATCTTTCTTTGCAGACTGATCAAGTCTTTCAGGCTGGGTGACAGAGTAGCAACCTTGTTCGGTCTCAATCATGGCATTGAAGTCTAGTAAGGAGAACTCATCCTCCACTTGTAACAGCTCGAGGGTCTCTTCCGCCAAGTCTACCTCTACCAGTTCCTCAGTCGTCAGATGAACCATGTCGTTCTGCTGTTCTTCCCCAGGTATCTTCTCGACCAAAAACGTGGAAGGCTTTTCATTATAGATCTTCAATCTCCTTCCTTTAAAAGGCACTTCCATATGTGAATAATCCAGCGACAGATATCCACCCAGCTTCGCAGTGAACTCCCTAGAGAGACACATGCCGAAGTAGGGTTCCAAGTCAACCACCACGACCTCTTGGATGACCACTATGTCGAGCGCTTTATGCAGTCGGATTGGGATGTCTTTGATGACACCAACTGTCTTGACAGGAGTGTCGTCTAGCTGCAGCACACCTTGGCTGCTCCTTGTGTATTCCATACCAATCTCTTCGCAGACAACCCTCGGCATGACAGTAGTGGAGGCACCAGAGTCCACCATGCAATTGTGTACTATATGGCCCTCCATTCGCAAAGACAGATAGAAAGGTGGCGGCCTGTTTTTCCCAGTAGCAGATATTGTCAAGGGCTGAGCTAACACAACGGGCTGCGTCGGCTTTCCATCTTTCACGCTCTTCAAGGATTCCTGCAACAGGTCTACTTGTCCTGGGAGGAGAAGAGCCTCATACATGCTTATCTTCGCCGGAGTCTTCTTGAGCTCATCAACTATATTGTAAGTTGAAGTGTCGGCTCCCTCTATCTCTTTCGCTGGCTCGTACCTGGTTCGGTATTGTTGCGTGGCTTCAACCCTCTGTCTCTTCGTCAGCGATGGGTACCTCAGCTTTTCTTGAGCTTGTTCTTTTGTTTCAGCTAGAGGTTGGGCCGCGGGAGCCTTGAGCGTCGGGAACTTTTCTTTGGCTGTAGGAGGTAAAGGTGGCTTATCAGGTGCTAGCACAACAGGCTGCGTCCTCTCCCTTCTTGCGTATACTTTCAACGGCTTCATCTGGGCCGTGGTGGCCTCAATGGGCCTTTTGCCCTCCTTGGTCAAGAGAGACACGGGATCTTCTTCTGGGACTGCAAAGTTACCTTCATCGTCAAGGATCATGTATGCTTCGTCCTCCATGGCGCTGCCCGCAAGGGTCTGAATATAATGCCGATGCAACATGCAACCCTCCTCTCCATGTGGATCGTTGCATGTAGAGCACCAGTTAACATGGTCAGAAGTGCCTGGTTGAGCATCATTGGCAGCATTCCTCGCCGGGGGCCTTTGCGCTTGAGCAGCTTGATCTTTTGTCAGCACAGGAGGAGGATATGGTCTCCTCGGAAGAAACTCCATCTGGGCTTGCTTCTTCTTCATGATTGTCATGTCGTTGGAGATAGTATGGTAACCGAAGGCAAGAGCCCGCACCTCCTGAAGGATCTTATTCTGAATATCATTATCAGCAGGTGCCGGCCGGACTGGCGGAGGTATAGCAGCTAATGGTGGAGGTGCGAGAATATGCCGCGTATCGAGGGGGAGCCGGGAGTGCAGGATATTGCGGAGGTGGAGGTGGCGGATTAGGATAATGGATTTGGGGCTGACCATACGGGTTTATAACTGGCGCTGGATTCCATGGCTGCTGGGGGTACTGATTTGACGAGGATGGCGTCGCACCAGACGCGGGTGGATATTGTGACTGAGGGAAATCAGGATAGATGGGAGGCTGCATTCTATGAGGAAGTCTGCCTATAGAAATTATGTCTAATTCTGCTTGTTGGGCAGCTTCATATAAGGCGGGAAAAGTGTCGACCCGGGCTATCTTGAGAAGCAGACAAATGTCTGAATTAAAAGACCTCAGGTAATAGTGCGCAGCTTGTCCCGCGGGAGGTCGCAGCTCGCGAGGTACTCTTTTCCAGGACCTCGCAAACCTCACGTTGAAGTCCGATATCTCCTCTTGCGGATGGCGTTGAATACTTTGAAACTGGTGCAGCAACGAGGAGGGATCAGCGGACTCGTTGCATCCCTTCACTAGCCTGCCCGCTAACTGGGGCCATCCCGTGATAGCTCCTTCTGGCAAAGATCTCCACCAGTAAAGGAGCTTCCCTCTCAGAGAAAGGGCTAATAAACGGGTCTTAACACTCTCACTAGTGATAGAGTGCAGTGCAGCCAAGGCCAAAATATCTTGGATGTGCTCGTATGCTGTTTTCCCGGAGCCATCATACGTAGGAATGGATTTCAAGGCAGCAGGAGGTACAACTTCTTGTCCAACTAGAGCCAAGGGCCCTGTGGAATCAACTGTTGGGAAGAGGTCGTCATCATTTTGTTGGGCAGCCATGTCTTCTTCCTCTTCTTCAAGCTGATCAGTAGTATAATCAGTATCAGTTCTTTGTTTTGGTGCTTTTTCGCGCTGGCTTTTTTTTTTTTTTTTTTTTTTTTTTGTTTTCCCTTATTATCGATTCCTTTATATAGTTGAATTTTTTTTAGTGATGCAGTTTTCTTTTTTTTCCGTTTTATCCTCCTCTGTGTGCCCTCTTTCCAGAGTTGTCTTTCTTCTCTTGTTTCTCACTCTTCACCCTATGTGCCTTTTTTTCACTATTCTTTTTCTTTTTTTCCTTTTCTTTTTTCTTTTTTTTTCTTCTTTTTTCCCTCCTTAGCTCACCCGGACTTCTTTTTAGATATCTAGTAATCTTTTCTTCTCTTCTTTTCTTTCCTATTATTTTTTTTCTGGTCAACTTGTTTTTCATGATGGTGGCTTTGAGACGTATAATTTTTTTTAACCTTTTCCTTTTTCCTTTTTCATCTCAATCTCAGTCAGCTTTTTTCTCTTCCAAGTGTGGCTCTTAAAGTATTTCTTTCAATTCCTTTCGAGATTTTTTTTCATTGTCATTAATTTTGAAAATTTCTTCAGTGATTTCTTTGCTTTCTTGGGTTGCTCTATCATTGCTTTCATCTTTCCATTGTAATTCCATGCCTTGCTTTTGTTCTGGATTTACTTGAATTTTAATTTTTGCCTATTTGCTAGATTTAGATAATATGCTTGAACCATCCAACTAGTGAATGCTATCAACCTAGTACTTCTCACTTAGAGTCATGACAAGTACTAAACTATGCAAAATGTATTCAGATATGTTTTCTACACTTGATCATGCAAATTAATACACAACTTTAATCAACTAAACTAGCATATCAGATTAAACACAAGAGTTTTTAGGCAGTTTCAATGTTCAAAACATGCTATGATTGAGGCATTTCCAAGCCTCATCATTAGTGTTGTCCGAAGTTGTAGGCTGTTCTTCAATTTCGGCCTCTCCAACTTCAGCTTCTTCTATTTCAGCTTCAGCTTCGAGTTCGTTTTGGTGAGCTTGGTAGTCATCCAGCCTTACGCGCTCTCCAGGAGCGTTGATGTCGATTTCGTAGAGATCAGGCTGCTGTCCTCGGTTCCTTGCTCTCCACCTTCTTGTATGCATGAAGGCGCTTTTGATATTGGACCAATCTCAGGTACTGCAGAGTCGCCAGGTGTTTAGATTTGACAGCAATGAAGCGAACACCGATGCTTCGATTTTGTTTTGGGGTGGGAAACTCCCTTGTCCCACCGGGCGTGCGAGAAACTGTTGGTTACGAATCTGCCACTAGGATAGGATTTAGTGTAATGCGCCCTAGATTCGCCCAGCAGATTGAAAGGCCGGAAGGAAGTGATGCCTTCCGTGCCAATCTCCGGAGAAGGCCGGCTCCTATGTTTCCTCAGTTTGGGGGTTTTAGCTCAGAGTGCAGGAAAGAAATTAAAGATGCAGAAAGAAATACAAATATGATTGTTCCAGGTGGGGAAGATAAGCAGCACGGCAACAACCAATCACCACTACTAACAACAATTAAACACAAAATATGTTGCAGAAACTATCAACACCATTCATCCTATGTATCCTTCACTTTCGCATTCTAGGAATACTTAGCTATCAAATACCGATATCCAGAAAACCAGAATAACAGTAAGCAATAACATAAGCAACATGAGGCAGAAATACTCGGTAAAGGCAGCATACAAGACAAAGACAATCAATAGAGCCAAGTATATTTTATATTCAGAAGCAAACGCACAACTATAGCAGTTCCCTAGCAATATATCCCCCTTCCACCCCTTTACAATGATATGGCGCAGCTATTTATAGCACAATTTTTCCCCCAATTACAACTTTGGGCACAGAATCCCAGACCTGACAATAGCTGACAAAGATGATAAAAGCGGCAAAAAGCGGCTAACGTCGACCTCTGCGGGTATGGAATGTACTTGCAGCAAGGTCCACCTGAAAACCTAGCAGCTACGTGGCAGTGCGGTGGATGAAACCTCGAGTCAGCTTGAATGAGGGTAGTTGTGGTACAATATGTCAGTTCACGCTCGCACACCTTCCGTCACATCTCTGACTCAAATCTCGAGGATGGACACCTATCGGAATCTGATAAGGGGAAAAATCTGCCTTTGAAGCTCATACTTTCTCTCCTGCCCGACTTCGCCCAAAATTGAAGCGCAACCGGGCAGCGCAAGGTGGAAGCAGCGCAGTCGGGAAGGCCTTCGTGCCTTAGAAATTTTCTGGGCAGGTTTTAACGTTCTTTGCCCGAGTGCGCACAAGTCAGCGAGCGCAGCCCGACTTCGCTGCGAAGTCGGGCGACTCAACACTTAGGAAAATTTCTGATGTCTTCAAGCAAGCCGCCCTACTGCGCACAAACCTGAGGGCGCCGCCCAACTTCGCTGCGAAGTCGGGCGGTCCCAACACTTAACCATTTTTTGGATATTCTTCTCATTGGCGTCGCCCAGGTGCGCATGAAATTAGGAGCACAGCCCGACTTCGCTGCGAAGTCGGGTGGCTCAAGACTTAGCATTTTTCCGGGCTCGCTTTGACAATTCTGCCCAGGTGCGCACAGATAGGCAAGCGCAGCCCGACTGCGCTGCGCAGTCGGGCGAACAACAACACTTAGAATATTTTTGGGCAGATTTGCCCACTCAAAGAAACAGTTAGAAATATGGGGGAGGAGATGGAGAGAATGAAACTGATGGCAGAAAAGAAAGGGGATAGTGGAGAAGGGGAGAGAAGAAAGAGGGAAGGGAAAGCAGCATCCTTACAAAAATTCGAAGACATGGCACCCCGTGCAAAATATGGCAACAGTCCTTCCAATATCCTGAGCAATATGTACCCTCATTTGTGCATTACGCCTTCGCAACTCTTTATACTCCTGAAACATATGTGTTTACAAACGTATCCTTTGTTGTTGCAGACCAACTTGTGCTAGCAGGCTCATGTCCTCATGCTCACTATTGTCACCGTGAGGTTCATGCTCTGGTTCTCTACTTACAAATTCTATTCACTACACATTAGCATCTATAAGCAATCTAAATCCCCTTTCTTCTATGCTTCTTCTCTTTGTGGGAAGAGGTTCCAAATCCTCTTGCTCTATCACAGGCTGCTCTTTCGCATTCCCAAACAATCGTATCAATCCTAGATCACTATCTTCTCTTCCTTCTTCTACACGTCTGTCATGGTTATCTTCATTCACCTCTACCCAAATGAAGAGAAAATTTGGTCGAAACATCTCATAGTCCTCCATCTGCCAATGGAGAAGTCCACTATTTGATCGCCCTTCATATTCCGTACACTCTTCCAAATGCAGCACTCCTTCATTCAGTTCATGTCCGTTGTCTTCATCCAAAGACAAACTGCCCGACTCATCGAATGTTGCGATATCTTCGCTTACGGACTGATTCTTCAAGTTAATCATATACTTATGCTGCCCTTTCTTGAAAGTGAGTCGATCCTTCTCCTAGTTGTGATTGACCTTTGCCATGCGTAGCCACCCTCTCCCCAACAATGCATAATATGCTGGTTTTTGCATGGTTATCACAATGAAATCCATGACAAACTCTTGGTCAACAATTTTCACCTTTTGAGCCATTAAGGCTCCTTTCATTTCGATCACATACTGATCTGCTCCATATAAATTGAAATTTGGAGACCATAGAAATGGTGCTCCAATCTTCCTCCATGTCTTCTCAAGCAAAGCATTGACACTCAACCCCCTTTCAACAATCACCTGCATCAACTTATAATCTAGCAACTCCATATGAACTAGTGTTGACTTTTTGCCAACATCAATCATCAATACAGTTGGATCAATGAATTGATCCCTTTTTTCAGTTGCTTCCTACTGGCTTTGCAGCTCCATCACCCTCCTTGGCTGCATTATTTCTCCTATCGTCGCATACAACTCCGGTATAGCACTAAGTAAACTTGATACTTTGACCTCCACTGTTGTATTCATTACTTGCGCTGCTAGCTCCTGGGTTGACGACTTTTCTTCTGGATTTTTCAACTTCTTTTCTTCGAGGACTTGCTCTTCCTTGGTCTTCCTCATTTCTTCTTCAATTACATCATGTGCTTCCTAGCATCTCTCCTTCTCTACAATAGGGTTGGGGTACTATTTTGCTTTCTTTGCTTCACTACAAGCTCATTGTTTTTCTGTTGTTGATTTATTGGAGGCTCTTTGATGTCAATGAAATTGACATTTTGTGAGTTGCTTGAACTTGCATTCTTTGTGCAGTTTGCCTCATGACGAAAACTGAGTCCACACTAACATATCAAGGTATTATTATTCCCGAAGTTATCTCCAACTGGTTGATTCTAACAATTATGTGCAAAGTGCCCTCACTCTTGGCATCTTCGACACTGAATGATCGGTTTACCATCTGCATCATATTGCAGTTGACTCTATCCTTCTTGCTGTCAATTGCCTTGTTGCAGTTTCAATTTCTCCTACCTCGGCGGTTGTTTCTATATCTTCCACTTGTTGCTTTCCCATTCTTCGATGTACTAGGTTTTTTCATCTTTCACTTCTTGCTGCATTGACAATGTCTAGTGTCTTAAACTCATGTTAAATGGATAGTCTCCAACCGTGTGTCCTTTCACTTCACAAATGTTGCAGTAGGCATTCTTTGGACAAGTAATATTTGTGTCCCTCTGTTTTACAATCAAAACACCAAATATCTTGTCTCTCCTCTTCTTTTGCGTCTTGAGCCATCCTTTCCAAGTCCTTCCTCATGGCCTGGATTGCCACATGTAAATCGTCACGATCATCATCTGAATTAGATTCCTTGAGGTGACTTAGGCCTACTGTAGTTTGCTTAGCTTCACCCTACAATGTGGTTGCTTTTTTTATACGCCTCTACGTAGGTAGTTGGTGGGACTACCCTCATATTTTTGTATTTTGGCAACAATTTGTCTAGGAACCATCATCTTTGCAGTCCATCTGTTGGCGCAACTTCCATCTTATCGATGAGTTCCTTCAATCTTCTGTTAAAGGATTTGATATCCTCATCTTTCTTCTATTTCATGGCATAGATCTCTCCAATGGTCTCGTTGTCATCTTAGAATCTTCTAAATTCTTGGATGAATGCTTTCATCAACGCTTACCATGTAGGAAAGGGATAGTTTTTTATCTTATTTAGATCCTAGTCCATTGCTATTCCACACAATGTCACCAAAAATAATCTTAACCATGACTGCTCGTCTTCAACTCCATTCACTCGCAATATGGTTACACATGTTCCAATATGGTGTTCTGGGTCTTCTTTTCCGTCACCCAAAATCGGTGGGCACTTTTGCTTGCTTGAAATTGCTGCAACTTTTGCCATACTCGCCATAAGTGGTTGTTGTTCTTCATATCATTCTTCTTCACTTGGCACTTCTTCACTTCACACAGTATCACCAACAAACAATCTTCGAACGATATCAACACTTCATGACCTCCTTTGTAAATATACGTGTGTTGGTTCTAGTCTATTCACCTAAGCACTCTCCTACGATTGTTGTGGTGCCTGACTTCCGTCCTCTGTGCCTCTTGGCAAACTCCCCCACTCTTGTGCTGGTATTATGAGCCAATCAACGTCGTATTCATGTGCTCTCTCCACGTTGGCACTTCCACTTGCATGAACGTTCTCTATGGTCTCTACTTTGTTTTCTCGTTTACTACCTTGAACTTCATTGTTAACAACAACGTTTTCCACCTCTCCTATGTTTCACTTGGATTCTCCTCCTCTTGAGGACTCCACACACGTTCAACTACTGGCTCATGTTTTGTCTCTCTAGATTGCAGTACTTGGTTGGCACTATTTTGCTCAACACCTCATTGTTGAGCGATCCTCGTACTCGTAGGAATCTGGTTTTCTCCATGACCTTGTTGTCCACGTCCTCACAGTAGTGAATTTGTCATTCACCTCCTCCCACTTCACGCATGCTGATTCTTCTTCAACTGGACCCAACTTCGATTTGACAACAACAATGACACAAAATGTTGAATGGTGGTTAGTATTCCAAGAATGGAGAACAAGATTATAGATTAGAGGCCAAACAAGACCATAGTCAATGCAGTTCTACTCAACATTCTACACTTGAACGACATCAACACTTGACTCATACAATAATATGACTTGTACGACAAAGTGCTAGAACGACACTTGCACTAGAACGACAAGCATTAGAACGATAGTGTGGTGGAATGACAAGTGCTAGAACAACACTTACTAGAACGACAAGATCAACTCTACTCGAACGGCAAGTGCTCCACACTACTGGAACAACAACCTGCATTGGAACGACCACAATCAATCTACTAGAATGACGTGCTCAACACCACTGGAATGGCAGCCTCAATAATTCCACTTGTATGACTTTCCGGACTGCAACTCCCCTGTTCCATGTTCTAACTGCAACAATGACACCTGCACACAGTTCCCAACACACAACTACCAACTACCAATGGCAATCATACTTGTACATAGATCATACACACATCATGGATAGAAGATGAGTCATTTGCATTACTCAATAGTATAACATTACAAAGTCTCATACAACACTACAACACACACAAACTCTCTCCTAACATATGCTCTACGTCTGCTCATACACACGCATCTGCATACATGCTACACTATTTGCACATACCATGATTACCTCCCGACCCTAGCATAGACGTCTTAGATTATCTAGTAGTAGTCTTGAATGAAGGAGGGGGGGTCTATTTATGCTTGTGTCTTGGTTGTTGCCAACAATGGCTTCCAAGACACCTCACCACCCAACCATCTCCCCATTCAGACGTTCACATAACACCCTTAATGCATACTATAGTCTATTGCAATTTATCAAACTCATGATTAAATTGCATTACATTGACATTTCATTTACATTTGCATTTCATTTCATATGCATTTGACTCACATTTGCATTTACACTTAGTGTGTTTTGCACTTATTCCTACTATGTTCACTAATTTTTGTTGTGACGTCCAGAACCAGTGCAAGGTTATGACACAAGAAGCTGTGCACCCAAATTAATAAAATCTGAAAGAAGGGAATTAAAGGAAAAAAAAATGATAGCAGTTATAGAGCTAATCATGTAAAAGATAATTTAAACATAACTAGAGAAATATGTAGTTATTGCATGCCACTGAAGTAAAATGAACAAAATTTAAGTGACTGTTGGCCACGGATCTGCCACCTGGGAAGGACTTGGTGTGTCAATGCGCCCTAGACCTGCAGACCAACATTGAAAGGCCGGGAGGAAGGGATGCCTCCCAGACCGATCTTCGGAGAAGGCCGGATCCTTTCCTAACCTACTTGGGGGTTTTTAGATAAGAGTGCAGGAAAGAGATTAAAAAGGTGGAGGGAACTGGAAAGAGATGTAAATATCACGTGTTTCGGGTGGGGGAAGAACAAGCAGCACGATCACAAATTTGCATCCGAACCAACAACCATCAAAACAAAGCATGTAACAGAAATTGCAACTACGATACTATCCTAGGTATCCTTTTGTTTTGTATTCCAGATCCAAATAATCACCAATGCTCGAATCCAGGATTCAAAATTCAAACAGACAGAAATCTAAATGGACATGAAGCAGAAATACTAGCAGAAGGCAGCATAAAAGACAAAGACAAGAAGCAGAGCCAAGGATGCTTTGAATTAAGTAGAAGGTGGTCCGTCACAGCAGAGTCCTCTAGCAATATGTTCCCCCCAATTACAATAGAATGAGCTGCTATTTATAGCAGAATTTCCCCCCAGATTACAATGTAGGCACAGATACCCAAGTCTGCAAAAGCTGCAAAAAGCGGCCAGGTTTGATCCTTGTCGGCCGTATCTGCATCCGTAGTATGCTTTTCCTTGATTCCAGTATGGCCTCTGACAGTTTGGGTAGCTGGGAGGAGACGGCTCATCAACGCGGTGGGTGTAGCGGTACTTTGCCTCAAATGCCTGCTACTGTTCGTCTTCAATGGTCACCCACTTTGCTGCTGAAGTATGGCCTTGGCTGTACTTGGATGAGCCCTTGTCCGAAAAACTTGACTTTGACCTCCGGAGACGTCAGCTGCTTAGCCGGGAAAAACGGGTGGGAAACACATCAAAAATGCTGAAAACGAAACACTGCTGCAACCACCTTGGAGCTGGCTGGCTGCCCCAAAACTGGACAAGGAAAAGATGCCCTGAAGCGCTCCAGGGAGAGTGATTTGCCCTCTAGCGCTGCCAGACGACAACGCTTTAGAGCGCATTTTAGTCCTTAACCAAAAACTGGCCCTCTTCATATTTTTTACTAAGTGCCGAAAATAACCCCAAAGCGCTCAACCTCAGGATTTTTGCCCTGGAGCGCTCAAAACTAGAGCGCTTTGGGGCGCATTTTACACTTAGGATTTTTTTGGGCCTCTTTGCTTCCTCCTGGGCAGTCTCAAAATTGCTCCAAAGCGCGACAAAAATAGGAAGATGCCCTAGAGCGCTTAATCCTACAGCGCTCTGGGGCACAAAACTAGACTTAGCCAAAAAAACATCTCTTAAACATCTTTTCAATTCGGCCGAAAAGGTGCTCTAGAGCGCCCAGGACAGGGAGACTAGCCCTGGAGCGTTAGCAAAATTTATCATGGCGGCCTTTTACCCCCTTTCTCCCAACTGTCCGAAAACGCTCTAATGCGCCCAAGGCCGGCGAAATTGCCCCAAAGCGCTCCAAACTGCAGCGCTTTGGGGCGGATCACACTTAGACAAACCAACAACAAACAACAATTTTCAAACCCTCCCAGATTCACTCTAAAGCGCCCTAAACCGGAAGATTCACTTCGGATTGCCACCCAACTGCTGCGATTTAGGGAGGAATCTAGGAGGTAACTGATTTTTCAGAAAAGAAATAAAATTATGCACCCCTTGAAAAATGGCAACATTCCTAGCGGCTCGCGGGGCATTGAGCTCGCCTCGATGTGAGGACCCAGGCCTTTATCCATTGGGCAACAGAGTCATACTCGTTGTCCTCCTCTGAGTGTTCACTGACGACGGCAAACTCTTTCTCCAACTCCTCTCCTTCTGCTTCTAACTAGGGGCTTTTTCTCCTTGGCGCTCAAAAAAGCACGAACTAAAAAAAAACAATTGAAACTTTACATACTAGCCGACCTATTTACATTATTTACACAAAAGTTTGCGACATGATTGGCATGCCGCCACCACAAATCTAGCTTTGGTTGCTTATTCAGTGAACCTGCAATGTCCGGACCAGATCCGATTGTACTTTAGTCGATCCTTGAAGTCCGGCTGGCCCCCCAAAGTTTGCCAGGTTGCGAACATGGTGCAACGTGGCAGGTTATCATTCGTGTCGGTACCCATACAATTGATGAACAATGTGGCAAGAAGATTTGCCACACGAGAGCCCTCTTCGGGTACCGGTTGCGGTGATGGTTGGAGCCAATACCACCACTTTAGAGAGTCCACTGGCTGCGGGCTCTCGAGTACGGGCTCCTCCAACTCCTTGATGCAATAGCAGGACGCTTCCGGTGATAAGCCTTCTGTCGGGGTCTCCTCAGGCCTCCTTGTGAGGCATGCTTATTGGGCTTTGGCAGAATGCTTGCATGTTATGCCCTGGGACACAAAAAGGGTGCAAAAGTGTGCCCTCTTTGCTCTCAGGTTCTGCCACTGGATCCTGTTCCTCCTCTTGGCTCGCCTTCCGATAGAAACTGCAAGCAACCATATTATTCATCGCTTGGACGGTGCTTGCATATTCCCACTGTTGACTTTGGACGAGATCTGCTTCTTGTGCTCCACATGACTGCATTCCGGGTCTCTGCACAGTATGAGGGATTCGCCATGGTGGATACTGTGCAGGATAGACAAGAGCTGGAGCAATAACTACCGAAGAAAGTGGTGGAGTTTCTCCCGTCTGCCACTTTCTCGAAAGGATCAAAAGATGCTCCGCACGTACTGCTTCCTCAAAAATTTGAGGAAATCCCTGTTCACCTGATTGCAAATGAGGAGACTTATGTCAGGGTGGAAAGCTCGAACATAGAAGAGGCAGGCCTGGGCGGGTGTCGGCCGGATGTCCACTGGAATTCTCTTCCAACTCCTCCAGAATTGGGCATTGAAGCCTGTGATGTCCTCCAGAGGTGCTCTTGTGATGGTGGAGAGGTGCATCAAGAGCTGGAAGGGATCCTGAGAGCCGTCAAATGTGTTGATGAGCGCTCCCGCTAAGTCGCCCCATGAGCAGATGCTCTTACGCCCGAGCAATCTGTACCACTGCAGCGCCCTTCCTTCCAGAGACGAGACCAGAAGTCTGATCATGACATCTTTGTGGGTTATGCCATGGAAGTTTGCTAGAGCAGCAACATCTTCAAGGTGCTCTCGGGCCATTCCCTTAGTGCCATCGTATTTTGTCAGGGTCTTCCGGGCACTTTTGGGAATCTCGTGCCAACTTTGGAGATTCAGAGGGCCATGATCATCCCAGCTGGGATAGTCTGCCATTATAGCAGTGGTCTGCAGAGATCACGGTTCTCGCCACTGAGTTGGAGTCGCCAGGTGAACATTCTTTTCTCCGCTTGTGAGGTCAAGGCTGCTAGAAACTGTTGGCACGGATCCGCCACCTAGGAAGGACTTGGTGTGTCAATGCGCCCTAGACCCGCAGACCAACATTGAAAGGCCGGGAGGAAGGGATGCCTCCCGGTCCGATCTTCGGAGAAGGCCGACTCCTTTCCTAACCTACTTGGGGGTTTTTAGATAAGAGTGCAGGAAAGAGATTAAAAAGGTGGAGGGAACTGGAAAGAGATGTAAATATCACGTGTTTGGGGTGGGAGAAGAACAAGCAGCACGATCGCAAATTTGCATCCAAACCAACAACCATCAAAACAAAGCATGTAACAGAAATTGCAACTGCGATCCTATCGTATGTATCCTTCTGTTTTGTATTCCAAACCAAATAATCACCAATGCTCGAATCCAGGATTTAGAATTCAAATAGACAAAAATATAAATGGACATGAAGCAAAAATACTAGCAGAAGGTAGCATAAAAGACAGAGACAAGAAGTAGAGCCAAGGATGCTTTGAATTAAGTAGAAGGTGGTCCGTCACAGCAGAGTCCTCTAGCAATATGTTCCCCCCAATTACAATAGAATGAACTGCTATTTATAGAAGAGTTTTCCCCTAGATTACAATGTAGGCACCGATACCCAAGTCTGCAAAAGCTGCAAAAAACAGCCAAGTTTGATCCTTGTCGGCCGTATCTGCATCCGTAGTATGCTTTTCCTTGATTCCGGTATGGCCTCTGACAGTTTGGGTAGCTGGGAGGAGACGGCTCATCAACGCGGTGGGTGTAGCGGTACTTTGCCTCAAATGCCTGCTACTGTTCGTCTTCAATGGTCACCCACTTTGCTGCTGAAGTATGGCCTTGGCTGTACTTGGATGAGCCCTTGTCCGAAAAACTTGACTTTGACCTCCGGAGACGTCAGCTGCTTAGCCGGCAAAAAACGGGCGGGAAACACATCAAAAATGCTGAAAACGAAACACTGCTGCAACCACCTTGGAGCTGGCTGGCTGCCCCAAAACTGGACAAGGAAAAGATGCCCTGAAGCGCTCCAGGGAGAGTGATTTGCCCTCTAGCGCTGCCAGACGACAGCGCTTTAGAGCGCATTTTAGTCCTTAACCAAAAACTGGCCCTCTTCATCTTTTTTACTAAGTGCCGAAAATAACCCCAAAGCGCTCAACCTTGGGATTTTTGCCCTGGAGCGCTCAAAACTAGAGCGCTTTGGGGCGAATTTTACACTTAGGATTTTTTTGGGCCTCTTTGCTTCCTCCTGGGCAGTCTCAAAATTGCTCCAAAGCGCGACAAAAATAGGAAGATGCCCTGGAGCGCTTAATCCTGCAGCGCTCTGGGGCACAAAACTAGACTTAGCCAAAAAAACATCTCTTAAACATCTTTTCAATTCGGCCGAAAAGGTGCTCTAGAGCGCCCAGGACAGGGAGACTAGCCCTGGAGCGCTCAAAACTAGAGCGCTTTGGGGCAAAATCATACTTAGCAAAATTTATCATGGCGGCCTTTTACCCCCTTTCTCCCAACTGTCCGAAAACGCTCTAATGCGCCCAAGGCCGGCGAAATTGCCCCAAAGCGCTCCAAACTGCAGCGCTTTGGGGCGGATCACACTTAGACAAACCAACAACAAACAACAATTTTCAAACCCTCCCAGATTCACTCTGAAGCGCCCTAAACCGGAAGATTCACTTCGGATTGCCGCCCAGCTGCTGCGATTTAGGGACGAATCTGGGAGATAACTGATTTTTCAGAAAAGAAATAAAATTATGCACCCCTTGAAAAATGGCAACAGTGACCTATATTGTCAGCCACACAAATTTAATTTGTTGGAGCAACAGCTAAATCTATACACAAAAAATAATTTAAGCATGTAAAAAAACAGAAACAATTATAGCTTGGAACATTGCCTTTGGAACATTTAGTTCTGTTGCAGTCCAACCAAAAAATCCCTCTTTAGAAAAGGACCCATTGTTGAGGCTATGAACAAATTCTGTAATCTGCTCCTGAAGCATGGATGAAGCATGTTGGAGTTGGCTCTGCAAATCCCATTTTACTGCTGCCTGTGCATAGCATTCATTGTTTACCTGTGCAGATCTCATATCACTCAAAACACCTGGAGAGAGGCCTTGATGGCTTTTGTATAAGTAATTTGTAATAACATAGTCAAGCACTGAGTCCCCAAGGAATTCCAGTCGCTGCATGAAAAATATTACATAAATCACACTGTTAGATTTATTTTTATTTTTGTTCTTCGTGTTTTTTTTTTTTGACAAGTAAATAAACTGCATGAACATAAGAAGTCAAAGATAAAAGAAATCCATAGATATAACCATCACATTACAGGGATAAAATTTTGGATAAAAGAAATCCATAGAGATAACCATCACATTACAGGGATAAAATTTTGGATAAAAGAAATCCATAGAGATAACCGTCGCATTTCTAATGTTTGCTAAAAAGATTTATGAGAACTGTTTTGAACAAAAAGAAAAAATATAGGTTTGAGGTGAAAGAATTGCAAAATAAAATTTATTAAGAAGCAGCAAACTATTTAGCACCAAACTTGTAGAAATGAAATTTAACATAAACACAATTCCATTTCTACTTAAATAAATCTACATATCTACATTCTGCAGCAATTAGCAATAACAATACATACAGGAAACGTGCAATAGCAATAGCAGATCATAAATGAATATGAGTAGATCTTGCATTATTAGTAGCCTGTACGGTACTTGCATTACATACATAATCTACAACCCTGTGCAAAATATTCTTCATGCCAAAGACCACACTTTGGATTACAATGCCCACCTCTTACCACACACATCGGCCAACTTCAGAACCATACGACATGACAGCCACACACCTGACCTTACATTCCCACTCTGCGGCCAACCACACACAGCGGCCCTTACATTCCAACCATCACACACCCAAATGAATGAGGGAAGGGTCTTATTTATACAACTAAAAAGTAGTTGCAACCTCCAACTACCCGACACCTCATCATTTTCCTAAATTACATTTGACATGCATTTGACTCACATTTACATTTCATTTCCTAACTCACTTTATGACTTTGTCGTACATACTAATACTTCACTAAACATTACACATTATCATGTACATTTTTTTTAAATGAGTTTACATAGGTTTTTATGAGGGGTCCCGATCCCCTCATACTGAGTGGGGCTTGAACCTTTGACCTCCCAAAGAGAGGCCAAACCCTTACCACTGCAGTAAGCTTGCAACTTCTTCAATGACTTTACACAGGTTTTTATGAGGGGTCTTGGTCCCCACATACTGATTGGGGTTTGAACCATGGACCTCTCAAAGAGAGGCCAAAGTCCTTATCACTACAGTAAGCTTGTAGCTCATTATCATGTACATTATTACATTGCCACTTTATAACATTATTAATTATACGTACACACATTTCGTCAAACACTTTGCGTACAAACTACAAAATAACACAAAATGACAAAGCTTATTTACTAATTACATAGACATATCAATTTGCCTACCTACATCTATCCCCTCCTCTAAACTTGTCAGTGTCCTCGACGACCCAAGAGCTACACACTAGGGATAGTAGCACTGAACAACATACTGGAATTTCTTATCATGCTCTTTTCGCTTTCTTCTATTCCATACATTGTTTGAAACAAGCATCACTTCAAACTACGACCCGCAACACATTGTTGTATGATTGCTCACTCCACTTTTTGCAATCAGCTGTATCATCAATTTGATCAACATGACCTTCATGACTAGCAAGACGAACATGACGGGCAATGGCCATCGCCACTCATGTCGGAGATCAAGCGAACGGAGCTATTGAAACCTTCACTGTCTGAGCTGAATTTTTCTCTTCGTCTACACTTTGATAGTCTTCAATTGACCCACTTAAACAACTTCCCCTTAACTACAAATTACTTCTCTCTTTTTGCTAATGACTACTTGTTGGCATCTAACGGCCTTGCCTTGGCCTTTGACGACACTCCTCATTCGCACCACTTGTATGACACCACTCAATTGTACATAAGTTGTTGATACTCCAATTGTATGTCAACTGCTTCAATACTCAATTGTATAGCAACTCTTCAACTTGTACAGTAGCTCCATGACACTAAACTTGTAAGCAGCTCCATGACACTCAACTTGCACAACAACTCCATGACACTCAACTTGTATGGTAGCTTCGTGACACTCAACTTGTACGACAGCTCCGTGACAATTAACTTGTACGACAACTCCATGACACTCAACCTGTACGACAACTCCATGACATTCAACGTGTACGACACTTCCTTAGCACTGCCTTAGATGACATTTCCTCCAATTGCAGCTCATCATATTGCCTTGGCAACTCATCGTACGGTTTTGGCACTTCTGCAATTTCCCCCCTGTTCAGCTTCAACTACTTGTTGAATTTCTACCTCCTCAATTCCAATCGAGTTCATCAAGTTCACCTCCTCTGCTTCCTGGCAAGGGCTATGACTCTTCTCTAGATTTTCAAACTCTTTATGCATCACTAGTTTGTCTCGACTTGCAGCACTTTATGCATCTTGTTCCTTTTGACTCTGGTTTTCCTGTTCTAGTTGTACGTTGAAATGATCTTTCTTTCTATGCTATCACCAGGTTACTTCGCAACTAGGCGATCTAATTGTCTTTGTTTTTGGCATCCATTTGTGACTCATGCAATTCCCTATCTTTCCCCTGTATTTGGCTCTTATAAATCCTTGCCTCTGTATCTTCATATAAAAATTTGACTACCAAAGCTTGACATAATTGGCCCATTATATTTAATAAATTCATAGTCAAGGCTTGGTTAAAATCTAAGGGTCCAGTGGATACCTCATCTTGGACCATGAAAATTGGAGGATGGATCAATATCAATTTGATGGGTGACTAAGAGGAGATGTTCGAAGGAGGATGGTTCTATAAATGAGATGGACAGGATGGATTGTGCAATGGTATGCAAAGTGGCCAAAGAAGGTATGGTTAATGGTTGGGCAATCATTGTGACTATTAGAATTGCCCTAAGACTAGCAAATTTTAATGGATTAGTGAAGGTAGGTGTAGGTCTAGTTCGTCTGGGTGGTACGGATGGCATGGGTGACAACTACTAGGTAGTAGGTGAGGGCCCATATAAAGAAATGGTAGGTAGTTGGACAGTTGCATTTGATAGAGGTGAACTAGACACAATAGAAGAAATAAGGGGGATAAAAGGAGCAAGATTAGAAGAGGGGGAGAGACAAGTAGTGGGAGCAGAAGAAAAATTATGTGGAGTGAAGGCATACAAATTTTGGGGGGTTGTGACGAGTATTTAGTGCCTTTGAAAGAGATGCTCTTGCCTGAGCTGCTTCTTCTTAGCAAAACCGTCTATGGCTAGATTTGCATCCCAACTGATCATTTCTATCTTCAATAGGCCCATATTGATACCAACTTCCAAAATTGGTTCCTCATCCATTTCAGTATACTAATTCTGAGGCTCTTGTGGTATTTTGCCTTCCTCACTACTTTGTATATCTTGGGCTACCAATGGCTCCTCATGTGTGGGTTCCTTCCCTTTTTTATTGACTGCATGTGGAGATGACCCATGTTCACTTCCCTATGTTGGGGTACTCACAAATTTATCTTGATCTCCAAATGAACAGTATCAGTGTATACCCCTTCAGATGTGCTACCCTCCTTTGCACTCTCTTCATTAGGGTGGAATTAATCCCAGATTTTTGAAAATTCATGGTCCTATTTATCTTTGAACAATGCAATTCCATATGTTTAGTTCATATCTCATGCATCTCTATGCTAGAATCCTTTCTAAGCTCCATTTGTACTTTCTTATCAAGTCATTTGTTAAATGATATACGTGTCAAGGTTAAAACCAATTTGAACCCTATCATAAAATGAAAAACCATGGGGGTGGCTCATTGTACTATTTGTCAAGCTCGTACCTATATGCTTTTAGTGCGTTTATCCTAGATCTTGAAAGCTCTTCATCCAGATTTCTTTTACCCTCAAAATCTAGTCTTCTTTCATGTGCATACTTACTTCCCCCGCCTAATATCAACAAAGTTGCCGCAAATGCTACATCAAGATCGTAGGACCAATAATCCGACATTTGCATGAGTCCAAGTTGTCACAACCTCCTTTCTAGATTCTGGTTGCAATCTTTATGTGTCGAGGTGATTAGAAAGTATAGAAATAAAATACAACACACTACAATACAATCCCATTACCACTTAAATAAACAAAATATGCAATGGGAATACTTGCATATACAAATGGATACACTGCGCACACATCATGTATCCTACACAGTAATTATTTGCAATACATCATACTCGACAAACAATCTACCAACAATACACTTTGGACAACAACAAGACTGAAACCCTCATCAGTTTTAGTGTAATCATCACATTGTTGTCGTTGCGTACAATCCTAAGTGATTTGCTCATCACAACTCCATGTCACCAAAATCGAACCCACTTCAGTCAAGCAATAGTGCCAAAATGTAAAAATGAAATACAACACACTATAATACAATTCCATTACCACTTAGATAAATAAAATATACAATGGGAATACTTACAAATACAAATAGATATACTGCGCACACATGTATCTTGCACAACAACTATCTGCAATACATCATATTCCGACGAACAATCTACCAACAATACACTTTGGACAACAACAACATGCACACACCCCCTTTGCATCTCCCACATAGAAAATACCCTAGTACATTATTACAAACACTTTGGTACGCAAACATTAGCACATATGCATTCATATGCTCAAACATACATTCATTCATTCATACATATCAAATCGTCAGCCTAAACCAAGTACCTCTTATTTATCCTATACATAGAAGTCCTCTCCTGTCCTTTGAAGAAATTATGGCCTATGCTGTCCATTTGGCATACAAATTCAAGTCTGAAAAGGTAATCAGGCACATGCATAGACAATTCAAATGGTTTACTTGAGTATCCATATAATCTAATAAACGACTTGTTCTTCCCCAAGTAGAAATCACCTTTTGGGTCTCCTTTATCTGGCCTGATTAGTGTCATACTCCATTTGGACAATCTAGGTATATCCAAACCTTTGACAATAGGTTCATATACCTTAGTATAGAAATCATAACTATCTATTTCTTCTTCCCTAAGAGGCACCTCGATACAATCACACACCGGTAGTGGTTTTCCTTCCTCATCTACTTTGTCCAACTGCAACCCTAGGAACCAGTCTTTCTTGTAAATGATCAGCCATATCAGGTATAAGGGATAACAAAAACATTTGGCTTTGTGGAAACATTTGAGTTGGGAGTCTAATTGTTGCTCTATGAACGATGTGCAATCCAACAATAGAAATATTCTAGGATACTCCTAAACCACATGTAGCAATGCAATATGTTCCTCCCACACTTAATGTCATCTTGTCCTTGCATTGTAAATATTCTGGATAGAATAATTTTGACATCAGGTTTAAAGTGATTGCTTTTTAGAAGGACTTAAAAATCTAGGGCTTTCTCAGGCTTAATCAATTGTTCTCTTAAGAACTCAATCCACATTTCTTTATCAAACTTTTGGTAGTATTCTAGGTCATCCTAGGGATGAAATGGGATCCATTGTCCTTCGTTAGCCTTGGCACCCATCATCATCTTTATTGTGGTTGTCAAAATAAAATTTGGTTTCTCCCCATCTTCTCTAACCCTAATGGTCTTCGTATTGTTGTCATATCACCTAGCACATAATTCTATAAACTCAAGACATTCCTAGATTTGAGGTACTAGGAACATCCCAAGGTCAGAGGTCCACATTTTGTTGATCAATCAAGAATTAGCCTTTGGTCCTGTTGGTTATGAATCTGCCATGAGGAAAGGATTTGTTGTTATTGCGCCCAGATTCGCCCACCAGATTGAAAGGCCGGAAGGAAGGAATGCCTTCCGTGCCAATCTCCGGAGAAGGCCGGCTTCTTGTGGGGTTTTTGTGTTTTAGGTTAAGAGTGCAGGGAAAGGGATAAAAGTGCAGAAAGAGATTCCAAATATGATTGGAGTTGGGGTGGGGGGAATAAGCAGCACGACAACGAATCAATCACCGCTACTAACAACATTCCTTTACAAAGCACACATTGAAACTACAGCTATCAGTCATCCTATGTATCCTCTATCTATGCATTCCAGGAATACTTGACCACCAAATACCAGAGTCCAGAGTTCAGTACAACAGTAAGCAATGATACAAGAAACATGAGGCAGAAATGACAAGGAGAGGCAGCATACAAGATAAAAGACAGTGAGCAGAGCCAAGTATGTGCTTGTATTAGAGGCAAACGCACAACTACAATTGTTCCCTAGCAATATATTCCCCTTCCCCCTTTTTTACAATGAATCACATGGCTATTTATAGCCTCAAGTCCCCCCGATTACATTCTTGGGCACAAAGTCCCAGACTAAACATTAGCTGACACAAGCGGCTGAGGAGCTGCTGATGCTGACTTCTGTCGGGCAGGACTGTACTTGCGGCATGGTGTCCCTGAAGGCTGTACAGCTACGTGGCGGTGTGTCGGGTCAAACCGTCGGTCAGCAGGAATGTGGGTAGGTGTGGCAGATGGCACTTCTCATCAACTTAAATGGTGGCAGTTGGCGCAGATAGTGCAGCCCATGCTTTGTCCTTATCCCGGTCAAGTCTTGGCTCGAATCCCGAAGTTGGACACTTGTCGGATGCTGATGAATGACACGTGTCTGCCTTGAAAGGCAGTTTATCCAACTTCGCCTGGGATCTGAGCGCTGTCGGGTTGCGCAGGTAGAGAATAGCGCAGGAGGGCCATCTTGCCTTAGTCATTTTCTGGTCTTGCTTCCCCAACTGCGCACCGGTCAGAGGGCGCATCCCGACTTCGCTGCGAAGTCGGGTTGCGCACCGGCACTTGCTGTCTTCTTCTGTTCGGACTGTGCACTAAGAGAAGGGCGCACCCCAACTTCGCTGCGAAGTCGGGTTGCGCCCCAACACTTAGTCATTTTTCTGCCACACTGCTCTCCAAGTGCGCCCAGGAAGAAGGGCGCACCCGACTTCGCTGCGAAGTCGGGTTGCGCCCCAGCACTTAGTCAAATTTCGCTCATTTTCCTGTTTTTTCGCACTTCACACTGTCCCTACTACGCTCCAACTGGAGGGCGCACTCCGACTTCGCTGCGAAGTCGGGGTGCGCCCTGAAACTTAGCCATTTTCAGGGGACACTTGCTGGAAACTTTACTGGGGGAAGAAAAGGGAGGAATGAAACTGCAAGGCAGAGGAGGAAAAGGGAGAAATGAAGAATTGGAAAAAAGGAGGAGGGAAGGAACAGAGCAGATCACTTACAAAAAACGGAAAACATGGCACCCCGTGCAAAATGTGGCAACATTCCTGGCGGCTCGCGGGGTGTCGAGCTCGCCTCGACGCAAAGAACCATGCCTTCATCCATTGGGTGCAGAGGAACTTCCTTCCCCTGCCTTCTGCTGCTCTAACCGCTTCCTTCCAGGCAACTGTTCTTCTTCAGGTTCACTTTCACCAGTTGCCTCCTCGGTTTCCCCTTCTGAGTCTGAATGTTCTCCACTGTCAGCCTCCCACTCGCTGATGCGTTGGTATGCAGCCTCGGCTTGGTCCTAGGCTGTGGCTTGGAAGGGTGCGAGGTCGCTGATCTCTCTTAATGTTGCGTGGAATGCAGCGACCGCGTGCAGGTCGATGGTGTTATATCTTCTTCCCAACTCCTTCAAGGAGGAGTTGATTTTACAGAATTTTGACACCATATGGGTGACCTGAGCTTTCTGAATCGGCTCTGCCCAGCTGTCAACTTCTGCTGTATCTGTCTCAAAGGACAGCCAATTCTGCTTCACCTGTTCAAGGGTCAGGAACCTACCATCCTTGACGTAGCTCGGGCACCCATGTTCGGACAGAATGTGAAAGGGATCCAGGAGAATGTTCCTTTCATGCTCTAGGGCGGCCAGCGCCTTCCTGGGAGTTCTGATCCTCTCTGTCCTGTCAAAATAAGTATGCAAGGTTACCCTTGCATCTGCCCACTCTGAGGCAAATTGGGACATAGGGGCAATTTGGAAGCCTTTGCGCTCAAACTCCTCAAGTTTTATAGCCAGGTCCAGCCGTTGCCTCGCCTGATGTTCGGCTTCCTCTACCACAGGCTTTCCCTGGGCAGATACTTCTTCAATTCTGGATACAAAGTCCAGAACTGATAGGGACTTGACAAGGTTGGGCTTGCAACCTTGTAACAGACTAGCCCGCATCTCCTGGGCTTTGCTCTTTGAAAAGGCCGTCACTTGTGATGCTTTCTCTACAAGCTGCGACTGCGCCTGTTTCAACGAATCCTGGAGCTGCGAAATCTGCTCTAGCACAGCCCTTTTCTCTTCCGACAGCTGCTTGGTTGTCTGCTTCTCCTCTGCGGCCTCCTGCTGAGAGGCGGCCAGCTGGGCCTTTAGTTCTTCTATTTCCTGCTGGGCTGACCCCAGCTGCGCAGTAGCCCTAGCTAGGTCCTCCTCAAGCTGCCTTGTGTTGTTCTGCAGCTGGTACAGCGCCTCCTGGGTCTCGAGATGCTTGACGAGGAGATTGTCAGTCCTACGACGAATACCACGAATTTCGTATTCCTCGTTGATGTCGTCAAAGCTTTTCTCCTTCCTCTGATGCTCATAGTCTGCCTCGGTCATCTCCCGGAGAGGCTTCTTCACCTTCGGGATCAACTTCTCTGTTGTGAGCACTCTCCGGTCTAGGTCAAATTTCGTGCGTTTTACCGGGGCAGCTATCTCCTCGGCCCTTCTGCGCTTGACGCCCTGAAGAAAGGAGGCGGAACCCCCCGCGGCTCTTACTGCCAGAGGCTGGTCCTCTATGATATTCATGAAGTCGAGGTCCTCCAACGTCTGGTCCTGCTGCGGCATTTTCCTTGCGAACAGCGAAGTAGGCGGGATTCCAGAGGGGGTATCAGCCTTTGAAGTTGTACTTTTCTTCATGCGGCTGGATTACTTGGCTCAGAAACGCTATGGGGCGCTCTTCGCCATCTTCTCCCTTTTGGGTCAAGACTGCGGCGTAACTCTCGGGTTCTCCCACCGCGTACAGGATGAAGTCCTTGGAGTAGTCCAGGTTTATCAACACCGGAGCCTGTGCAATTCGGGCCTTGATTTCTTCGAAGGCCTGCCCCCTTTCATCAGTCCATAAGAACTCAACGTTCTTTTTCAGCAGTTCGGCCATGGGCTTGATTACCTGTGCGAAGTCCGGTATGAACTTCCGCACGAAATTGATTTGGCCGAAAAAGGACTGCAGCCCCTTCTTGTCGATTGGGGCAGGCAAGCGGAGGAGGGCTTCTGCTCTATCAGGGTCTATGGCTAGGCCTTTCTCGGAGATGACATGCCCCAGCAGCTTTCCTTCTTTCACCGCGAAGACAGATTTCTTCGGGTTTATGGAGATGCCGAATTCACGACACCTTTCAAATATTTTCCGCAAGTGGGGAACATGATCTTCTCTCCTGTGAGAGAACACAGTCATGTCATCCAAGTAGATGACGATAATTCTGTTGAGCAGCTCTCGGAAGGCTAGGTCCATGGCTCTCTGGAATGTGGCGCCAGCATTAGATAAGCCGAAAGGCATGCACTGATAGGCGAACGTTCCCCATTTGGTGGTGAACGCCGTCTTGTGTTGGTCCTCATCCCTGACCCATATCTGGTTGTACCCAGAAAAGCCATCTAAGAGGGAAAATCTCTGAGCTCCAGCAACTATATGGAGGATCTGATCGATTTGGGGAAGCGGATAATGGTCCTTGAGGGAGGCCTGATTTAGATTTCTGAAGTCCACACAGAGACGGATGTCTCCGTTCTTTTTCCTTACGGGAAACAAGTTCGCAATCCAGGATGAATGCTTGATGGGGTAGATGATCTTGGCCTCCAGCATCTTCAAGAGCTCGGCTTTCATCATGGCCTCGATCTTCGGATTTACGATCCTTTGCTTCTGCTGGAATGGCTTGGCGCCATCTTTTAGCTCAATGGTATGCTGGATAACATTTCTGTCATACCCCTTCAAGTCCTGGTAGCACTAGGCTACTATGTCGGGGAACTCTCGGCACAATGTTCTTATTTGCTCAAGTTCCTCCGTGGTGCAGTCTGTCCCGACCTTGATTGATTTTCCAGGTTCGAGTTCCAGATCAGCATACTGCTTTGGGTCTACTTTGATCCGATGAGATATTGCTCTATCATTCTGATCAAATAGACTCTCAAGTGTAATCAGTCCTTTTGGGATATGATTATTTTTTAGTTGTATCAACCCCTCATATTGCTCGTCATCAGGGTCTCTACCTTCGATTGAACATGCTTCGTTAACCAAAAATGTGACGATTTCCTCGTCACAGTCGAACACCTGCCAGTGGGTGTCCTTATCAGGCACAAAAGGCCTGTAAATGGTGCGAACCGGCTTCGGCTTCTGGACAGTGTCATCAGCCGGAACGTACCTGGCTCCAACAGACGCCAGAATGTCTGCATGCTTGTTTTTCTCACGTGATATAGCCTTGACATTCAACGAGTCAAACGACTCCATCAGATCCCAGACCCGATTTCGGTACGCCTTGAGATAGTGCTTCTTGGAGGCGCACTTGTTCGTAATCTGGTGGCACACCAGTTCAGAATCGCCAAAGATCTGCAGGTGCTTAATCCCCAGCCTTTCTGCTTTCCGCAAACCTAAGCACAGGGCTTCGTACTCCGCCGCGTTGTTGGTACAGCTCCAGGCCAGCCTGTAGGTGTAGTCCTTCTGGATCCCGGTTGGGGAAACTAAAAGCACACCTGCACCGGCGCCATTTTTGCATCGTGCGCCGTCAAAGAAAAGCTTCCACAGCTTTTCTAGTGCAGGTCCCACTTCTTTCTTGGCTGACTTGTCGAGCCTTTCAGGCTAGCAGCCTTGCTCGGTCTCAATCACGGCGTTGAAGTCCCGCAAGGAGAATTCATCTTCTATTTGCAGCAGCTCAAGAGCTTGCTCCGTCATGTCCACCACCACCAGCTCTTCCTCCGTTAGCTGAACCATGCAGTCCTCTGGCTCTTCTCCGGGTATCTTCTCTACTAAGAAAGTGGAAGGCTTTTCATTATAAATTTTCAGTCTCCTTCCTTTGAAGGGCACTTCCATGTGTGAGTAGTCCAGAGACAGATACCCTCCCAACTTCGCAGTGAACTCCCTGGAGAGACACAAGCCGAAGTAGGGTTCCAAGTCGACAACCACGACCTCTTGGATGACCACGATGTCGAGAGCTTTGTGCAGCCGAATGGGGTTAACGACACCGACTGTCTTGATAGGGGTGCCGTCCAGTTGCAGCACGCCTTGGCTGCTCCTTGTGTACTCCATCCCGATTTCATCGCAGACGGCTCTCGGCATTACGGTCGTGGAAGCACCAGAATCCACCATGCAGTTGTGTACTATGTACCCTTGCATCCGTAATGACAGATAGAAGGGAGGCGGTCTGTTCTTCCCAGTGGCTAAGGCTGTCAAGGGTTGCACCAGGACAGCGGGCTGTATCTGCTTGCCATTTTTCATGATCTTCAGAGATTCCTGCAGCAGATCAACCTGGCCTGGGAGCTGAAGAGCATCATACATGCTGATTCTTACGGGGTTCCTCTTCAGTTCGTATACTATGCTGTAGGTCGAGGTGCTAGCTCCTTCCGCTTCTTTTGCCGGCTCATACTTCGTCCGGTATTGCTGAGTGGCCTCAACTCTCTATCTCTTGGTCAGAGATGGATATTTCAGCTTCTCCTGAGCTTGTTCTTTGGTTTTAGCTGGAGGCTGAGCAGCAGGAGCTTTAGCAACGGGAGGCTTGACAGCAGGAGTCTTTGCTGGAGGAGCTTTAACGTTGGTTGTGTAAGGCCACAGCTTCTTGTAAGGTGGTAGCCCATCAGGTTGCGCCTTATCTCTCCTGGCGTATACCTTCAAGGGTTTTGCAGCTGCTTCAACAGACTTCCTATCTTCCTTGGCGGGAGGCGGCACTGGAACTTCCTCTGGGACGACAAAGTTGCTTTCATCGCCCAGGATCATGTATAGTTCTTCGTCCTCTATGGCGCTGCCGGCCAAGGTCTGGAGATAGTGTTGATGCAGGGTGCAGTCTCCCTCCGAATGCGGGTCATTGCACGTGGTGCACCAGTTGACCTGGTCAGAAGTACCAAGTTGGTCTTCAATGGCAGCATTTCTCGGAGGGGGCCGCCTTTGCAGTTGTTGCTCGGCGGGGCGATCCTTTGTCAGTGCCGGGGGCGGATATGGCCTCCTTGGAGCCAGGTCCATCTGGGCCTGTTTCTTTTTTAGAACAGTCATGTCATTGGACATGGTGTGATATCCAGAGGCCAGAGCCCTTACCTCCTGGAGGATTTTATTCTGAATATCATTGTCAGGAGGTGGCAACTGAGCCGGAGGAGGTAATGCAGCCAATGGAGGAGGCGTAGAATATTGTGCATACTGCGGGGGAGCAGGGAGCGCTGGAAAATGCGTAGGAGGGGGAGGCGGATAATGAATTTGTGGCGGGCCGTAAGGATTCACGACCGGCGCCGGATTCCATTGCTGCTGGGGTTGCTGCCCTGAAGTGGACGGCTCTGGACCAGAAGCTGATGGATACTGAGATCGGGGGAAGTCAGGGTAGATGGGCGGCTGTACCCTGTGTGGGAGTCTGCCAATGGAAATGATATCCATCTCAGCTTGTTGGGCAGCCTCATACAGAGCAGGGAACGTGTCGATTCTGGCTACCTTTAGCAACAGGCAAATGTCTGAGTTGAAGGATCTCAGGTAGTAGTAGGCGGCCTGACCTACTGACGGTCGGAGTTCGCGAGGTACTCGTTTCCAAGACCTCGCAAACTTGATATTGAAGTCTGACACCTCCTCTTGGGGGTGCCTCTGTATACTTTGGAATTGATGCAGCAAAGAAGAGGGATCAACAGACTCGTTGCATCCTTTCACGAGCCTGTTGGCTAACTGTCGCCACCTTGTGATAGATCCTTCTGGCATGATCTCCACCAGTAGAGAAGCTTTCCCCTTAGGGAAAGGGCTAGCAGACGGGTCTTCACACCTTCGTCAGTGATGGAATGTAGCGCAGCCAGGGCCAGAATGTCCTGGATGTGTTCGTACGCCGTCTTGCCGTAGCCGTCATACGTAGGGATAGATTTTAAAGCGGCAGGGGGCACAGCTTGCTGTCCGACTAGGGCCAAGGGGCCCGTAGAATCCACCGTTGGGAAGAGGTCATCATCATCCTGCTAGGCAACCATGTCTTCTTTTGACCCGGTAGTGTACTCGGTGTCGAAACTGTCCGAAGATGTAGATTCTTCTTCGGCCTCAACTTCTTCAATTTCAGCCTCGGCCTCTTGGATTTCTTCTACGCGAGCTTGGTAATCAGCCAGCCTGACGCGCTCGCCTGGAGCGTCAATGTCAATTTCGTAAAAGTCAGGCGGGTTTCCCGGATTCCTTGCTCGCCACCTTCTCGTTTGCATGAAGGCGTTAGGACCGGTCTTTACGGACTCAGAGAGTATTCAGATTTGCAGAGTCGCCAGGTGCTCTGATTTTTAACAGCAATGAAGCGAGCACTCGTGCTTCGATTCTGTTTGGGGGTGGGAAACTACCATGTCCCACCGGGCGTGCCAGAGAAACTGTTGGTTACGAATCTGCCATGAGGAAAGGATTTGTTGTTATTGCGCCCAAATTCGCCCACCGGATTGAAAGGCCGGAAGGAAGGAATGCCTTCCGTGCCAATCTCCGGAGAAGGCCGGCTTCTTGTGGGGTTTTTGTGTTTTAGGTTAAGAGTGCAGGGAAAGGGATAAAAGTGCAGAAAGAGATTCCAAATATGATTGGAGTTGGGGTGGGGGGAATAAGCAGCACGGCAACGAATCAATCACCGCTACTAACAACATTCCTTTACAAAGCACACATTGAAACTACAGCTATCAGTCATCCTATGTATCCTCTATCTATGCATTCCAGGAATACTTGACCACCAAATACCAGAGTCCAGAGTTCAGTACAACAGTAAGCAATGATACAAGAAACATGAGGCAGAAATGACAAGGAGAGGCAGCATACAAGATAAAAGACAGTGAGCAGAGCCAAGTATGTGCTTGTTTTAGAGGCAAACGCACAGCTACAATTGTTCCCTAGCAATATATTCCCCTTCCCCCTTTTTTTACAATGAATCACATGGCTATTTATAGCCTCAAGTCCCCCCAATTACATTCTTGGGCACAAAGTCCCAGACTAAACATTAGTTGACACAAGCGGCTGAGGAGCTGCTGATGCTGACTTCTGTCGAGCAGGACTGTACTTGCGGCATGGTGTCCCTGAAGGCTGTACAGCTACGTGGCGGTGTGTCGGGTCAAACCGTCGGTCAGCAGGAATGTGGGTAGGTGTGGTAGATGGCACTTCTCATCAACTTAAATGGTGGCAGTTGGCGCAGATAGTGCAGCCCGTGCTTTGTCCTTATCCTGGTAAAGTCTTGGCTCGAATCCCGAAGTTGGACACTCGTCGGATGCTGATGAATGACACGTGTCTACCTTGAAAGGCAGTTTATCCAACTTCGCCCAGGATCTGAGCGCTGTCGGGTTGCGCAGGTAGAGAACAGCGCAGGAGGGCCATCTTGCCTTAGTCATTTTCTGGTCTTGCTTCCCCAACTGCGCACCGGTCAGAGGGCGCATCCCGACTTCGCTGCAAAGTCGGGTTGCGCACCGGCACTTTTTGTCTTCTTCTGTTCGGACTGCGCACTAAGAAAAGGGGGCACCCCGACTTCGCTGCGAAGTCGGGTTGCGCCCCAACACTTAGTCATTTTTCTGCCACACTGCTCTCCAAGTGCGCCTAGGAAGAAGGGCGCACCCCGACTTCGCTGCGAAGTCGGGTTGCGCCCCAGCACTTAGTCAAATTTCGCTCATTTTCCTGTTTTGTCGCACTTCGCACTGTCCCTACTACGCTCCAACTGGAGGGCGCACTCCGACTTCGCTGCGAAGTCGGGGTGCGCCCTGACACTTAGCCATTTTCAGGGGACACTTGCTGGAAACTTTACTGGGGGAAGAAAAGGGAGGAATGAAACTGCAAGGCAGAGGAGGAAAAGGGAGAAATGAAGAATTAGAAAAAAGGAGGGAAGGAACAGAGCAGATCACTTACAAAAAACAAAAAACATGGCACCCCGTGCAAAATGTGGCAACAGGTCCTAAATTGAACATCCTGAGAGCCTCTTTTCTTACAAAACCAAGCGAATGTTTGTACTTCCCTTCACTAACCTTCTCATATGGATCCTTACACATGTTTGCAGGGGTCCTTTTTCTCTTTTTACTCTCCTACATATGAGGTTTTCCTTGACTTGTCCGTGCCTACTCATTTTCCTGTTCTTCACTTTCATGGATCTCCATAATTTCTGTCATAGGTGGTGTATCTAACTCTGTCATCACCCCTAATGCTTGCTAGATATCTTTTGTGAAAGTGTCACTATTTATTTCCTGAGATTCCATCACCCCTTTTCAAAACTTGCTATCTGTCTGGAAAGATTTCGACACTTGCCAATAGGTAGGATTTAATTTACAAAGTGACGCACACTTGTACCAGAGGGACCCACATTGTTGCCTTGGGGCCAATCGCATTGTTGTTTCCTCGGAGCCAAGTGCACTTCTAATGTAGTGGAGCACCAGTTGTTTCCTCAAAGCCAAGTGCATTTCTGCTGTAGAGGCGCATTAAGTCTTGAGTGAGGCGCATTACTACCTTGGACCTAGGCACACTAAGTCTTGAATGGTTGCACATCACTTCCTTGGATCCAGGAGCACTTCTGTCAGAGCAAGGTGCATAGAGGTTAGAGTAGGGTACATCATTGCCTTAGAGCTAAGCGCGCCTATGCAACCCTAGAGCCAAGCACACTTCCTCTTGAGTAGGGCACACTAAGGGTAAAGTAAGGCGCATTCACTCGGCTTTGACTCCCTCCAATATATGTTTGCCTTTTGCCTTGGCTGCACGATGGATTGATTATGGCTATTCTCCTACATTATATTATTCACACTTTGGAGAATAGAATATATTCATGCTTTCCTCTATCTCTAGTTGCACACTACATTGTTGATGTGAGTGATCTCTTCATCATTTTGTCTTTGCATAGCATTTAAATTTCTTATTAATTTTTTTGCATCACTTTGTGGTATGTTGTTGTCGCATGAATTGAATGCTTTCCCATATTACATTTTTTAATTTGTTACATACAAAAATATGGGTTAGGGATTCCAACATTGATAAACAAGAGAGGAGATGAGCATCTCACACTAGTAAGAAGACAATGATGTAAGTTGGGAGATGAACCCAAACAAAGATAAAAAGAATCCTAGAAAATGAGTGCATAGCTAGAGTGTGACTGATAAGATCACATGCATGAAATATAGGAGACAAAACCAAAGCACTTCAAATGACCTATAAATTCCTTAAGAGGAAGGAAGTGTAGAAGATGATTCTTTTACATTTCTTTGCTAAGAAAGAGTTTTGCATGAATTACTCTAAGGGTCTCGCCTTTGACAAGGAGTGACACGCATACAAACAAAACTTCATTCAACTAGAGAGGTTGATACTTTCAAACAAAGATCACGATTGTGAGATTGAAGAAGTGTTGCAAGAACAAGCTTCCAAGGTCATTCAAGGTGTTGAGAGTGACACACATGTTTGGCACTATGCAAGATGAAAGTCCTACACAAGAGCAACTACAAGGTAGTGTGTCCAACAGTGAACAAGGTAGGAATGGTACCTTTGGTGTGCAAGGTGAAACTTTGACATAAAAGTGATAGTTGTGCATGTACAATAAGTGTTAGAAGTGAAAGGATCTTGGCACTAGCATTCAAGAAAGATGATCCAATGAGATTAAAGATCATTAGATGAGGTATGGTGCATTTACTATGAGGTAGAAGGGCACACCAATGCAACATGTCCATAGAAAGAGTTCCACAACATTTGAGAAGGCAAAAGGAACTCAATGAAGGAATGCACAATTTAATATGAAGAATTGTCAAACTTAGTAAGTCGTGCAACCTTTAGTGGAGAACACCCCAAGCATTACAAACGGATGTTTGACTAGTGGTGGATTTCAAAACGATTTCCAAGAGAAGAGAACTAGAAATAAAGTCATGGAGGTGGATGTGACCAAATTTAATACAATTCTAATGGAAGACAGAATATCCAGTGTCACAAATGAAATGATTGGGTCCACTTAGCTGAACGATACTGAAATAACACAAGTCAAAATGAAAGGCTAACATTAGATGTTGTGGACCTGGGAACCAAAATGATAGTGGCTGGCCCCTAGTAGACAACAAGGGGCAATATAAACATATTGAAGTTAAGGAAGAACATGTGGAGCACACCATGGTTGCTACCTACACACTAGTGAAGTAGAAGTGATATTCACATTCAGATCAACAAGAACAGCACAACACTTCCATCGATATTTGCAATATGATCAATACAACACTATCAGATCAACACACACATGAGGTACGATCAATACAAAGATGATGATACCCGAACAATGAATGTAGGGGTCTCTAAATAACAATTTTCAGCAGGGCAGGTAGTTCCGTAACTGCACAACCAACCTTGTACCTGTTTGCTAACAACAACTACCCCATCCTTAACAAAACATAACATGTGAACATTATGTTAAACATATCGTTATGCAATGTAGTACAACAATAGTATTCCCAAATTTAAGGTATGGGAAAGTATTAGACAACAACAAAAATTAGCATAAATAATCCAAACATTCGTAATAGAAGAATCATAGAGACAAAAGAAATATCATTAGGAACAGAACATTTTCATTGATTTATGCAATGTGAAAGTACAACATCATCTCATCACCATATGGATGATGTATAGTCACAACAAAGATATCATATATCTTCTGCAATACTTCAAATTCCAACTCCTCTGCTGACAATTCTTCTTCTGCTACAATGGTGGGTTCCTTTTGTTTCTTGTCATTATTTTTCCTTGCCATTGCTACATCACCTTGTGCACAAACCTCCTGCCACTTTGACTTATCTTCGGTAGGGTCTAGATACTCCGTCTTCTTCTTTGCTTGTATGCATATCACTATGAGTACATTGTTTTCCCTTTTCTTCTCCAATTATGCTTCTTCAATGTCAATAAAATTGACGTTTCATAAGTTGCTAGTACTCACCTTCTTTGAATAGTTTACCTCCTTATGGTTGATTGCACCATCATCATATTGTTGTGGCTATTTCCGACTAGTGTGTTTCTACAGTTACATGAAAAGTGCTCCCACTCTTGACACTTTTTGCATTGTATGATTGGTCTACCATTAGAATCATACAGCCCTCTACTCTTTCCACTGGACTTGTTGCTAGATTGTGCATCTGATCTCCTTCCTTGATGATTATTCCTATAACTGCCACTCATCATGCCTTGTCCACTTTTTGAAGTGCTTGGCTTTTGCTCCATTTGTTCCTTATGCATAGGAAACATTTGATGACATACACTTTTCAAATAAAATGGACAGTTGACAACAGTGTGTCCATTCCCCTTGCAAATATTATAATATGCTTTCTTTAGGCAATTGGTGTTTGTATGCCCCTTTGTATTGCATTTATAACACCAAATATCTTTCTTGTCTTTTTTCTTCTTTTCAGCTTTTACATCATTAATCATGCACTCCAAATCTTTTCGCATCACTTGTATGGTTGGGTTCAGGTCTTCTCTGTCACTGTCAGAATCAATGTCATCCTTATTTTGACTTGTACTTCCACTCATCGAGGCAGTCTTCATTTTGCTTTCCAAGTTCAATGTTGTGTCAAATGCCTCCTAGTGTGGTGGTAGCGACACCACATTCATCTTCTTCCTACATCGAGGGAGTAGGCCATCCATGAACCATCACGATTGAAGTCTGTCTGTAGGTTTAGCATCCATTTTTCCTATTAGCTCCTTCAACTAACTGTTATATGACTTTATGTTTTCATCCTTCCTTTGATTCTTCACATAAATCTCATCGATGATTTCTATATCATTTCAAAGCAACTTGAATTCTTTGGTAAATTATTCCTTCAAGTCACTCCACATGGTAAATGGTCATTTGCGTTTCAAATGCTAGTCCATTTGCTATTCCCCTTAGCGTGGCTAGAAACAATTGCAACCATGAGTATTCGTCCATCACTCCATTAGAATTCCATATTGTCACACCCGTGTCAATATCTTTCAGGATCTTCCTTCTTGTCTTTGGTAAAGTTGAGGCACTTCTCCTTGCCCACTATCGCAGCCATTACTGTTGGCTAGTGTTGTACTTGTTCATTGGACCGTTCCCCACTTGACGAACTCCGATTCGACGGCTGATTTCCTTCGTGCACAAACAATCACCCACCAATTCCAATTGTACTACTGCTATGCAATATCCTTTGCATGTATACGAGTGTTGGCTTTGGTCTCCTAGACACTCCCTTGTGGTTGCCGTTGTGCTTGACTCCCATATTCTACACATTTGGGCACTCTCCCTCACGTTTTTGTCATTGTTGTAGGCAGGCAAATTAATATGTTTGCGTTTAGTGAATAAGTTGTCATTCTATGTTATTTACTAGTTTGTACGCAAAGTGTTTGACGAAATGTGCATCCATATAATTAATAATGTTATAAAGTTGCAATGTAATAATGTATGTGATAATTTTAAGTATTAGTATGTACGAGAAAGTCAAAGTATGGTGGTGTCATATGGTTGTAGAGTTAGCCAACATGTGTGGTAAGAGTTTGTGGGAAATATTGGCCAAAGTGTGGTCATTGGCATGAAGGAGATTTTATATAGGGTTGCAGTGTGCATATTCATTTATCATCTACTATTGTTATTGTATGTTTTTTGTATGTATTGTCATTGATAATTGTTGTAGAAGGTAGATCTACAAGTTTATTTAAGTAGGAATGGAATTGTCTTTAAGTATGTTAAATTTCATTTCTATATCTGGTAATTGTCATAGACTGCATCACCAACGACATTCCCCTTGGTACAATCTCCCTTTGTGTTCCATATTCCTGTAGCAATGAGCTTGCACTCTCTTAGTCACCACTCATCCTCAGAGACATTGTTCTTCTCTTAAGAGTCACGTCCTTCCTTGACTTTTTGACCCAACAATTGGATAGTGAACCACTCTCATTTTCAAAATTGTCACTCTCACTATAAGATTCACTCTCAACATCAGAATCACTTTCATCTTTAGGGTCACTCTTGTCCACATGACCCCAACACTTTAATGATGTTTTTGCATCACTTTCCAAGTTCAAGGCCCACTCCAAGGCCTCTTGATATGATGTTGTTCGAACCAACCTGATCTTCTTCCTATACGTAGGAAGAAGTCCCTCCAAAAACCACCTTTTCTTCAATGCATTTAATGGATCTTCCTCCAGATGGGTAAACAACCCACTCAACCTCCGGTTGTACGAACGAACAAACTCATTCTCACCCTATTCCATTCTATAAATTTCAGCAATGACTTCATCGTCATTGTGGAACAATCGAAATTCCTTCACAAATGCTTCATGCAACTCATCCCAAGTCTGGTACTCGCCCTTTGGAAATCTCATGTACTAGTCCATTGTGATTCCATGAAATGTTGCAGGGAATAACCTCCTCCAATTTATGTCATTATTCTGCCCATTCGCTTTCCACATCATGAGGCAAATTTTCCAATGCCTGACTGGGTCCTTTGTTTCTCCTCCATGAAACATTGGACACTTACATGATATGCCAAAATTGGTCTTTGTTTTGATAGGTTGACTTGACATTGGCAATGGTTGTTTGCGTATCTCTCCTTCATGCACATCATCACACAATATCTTTCCTTCTTCACACATATCATCACACAGTATCTTTCCTTCTTCACACACATCATCACGCAATATCTTTCCTTCTTCACACACATCATCAAGCGCACCCCACCGCAATTGCTCTCGTGCTAGACTCCTATCCCGTGCACCATGAAATATGCCAACCTATAGTTGCTCCAATGTCGAACTCTGTCTCACTCACCATCGAAAACACCAACTTATAGTTTTTCTAGTGCCAAACTCTCTTCTCACACACTAGCATACATGCCATATTGCAGTTGCATCAATGTCAGACTCTCGTTCTGCACACCATCGGATGCATCAACTTGCAATTGCTCCAATGCCATACGTACTTTTTCGTCATGCAATTCCTCACCACCACCTAACTATCACATGATTCTTCATTGCTATCGAGTAACTCTCCATCATCATTATGTGATTCACCACCATCGACATGCAATTCTCTACTACCGATATGCAACTCTTCATCATCGACATGCAACTCTCCATGGCCATCACACAACTCTTCGTGCACAAACCCTTGCATGTCTCCTTTGTGCATTTCCGCTTGCACATCTAGTTGTGCATCCACTCGCATGTCTACTTCATGCGTCGACCCTTTGTCAATGTCTGCAAACAAGTCTGTGTCTTCATCTGCTTGGTTGGTTGCATTGTAATCATTCCATCGCTATCATTGTGCACCTTCTCGAGTGATTTGCTTCTCACAACTCCATGTCACCAGGCTTGACCCAACTTCGTATAGGCAACAATGCCAGAATGTAAAAATGGAATACAACATATAGCAACATAATTCCATTACCACTTAAATTAACAAAATATACAATGCGAATATCTTACAATTATAATGCATACACTATGCACACAACATATATCAAACTACTTGACATAGCAATTTGGATGTCTCAGTACAGCACCCAGACAACCTAGTCTGTGAATGGCCTACCCTTTTCCAGACTGCTAACACTCATTAGACAACCTGCCTTTAGTCTAGACAACATAGGCTCTTCACTATATGGCCTAGCAACTTCACTGTATGACCCTGCACAAGTATCTCACGAATACATGCCTGGTTATAGCCCACTTCTACTACCACGTGCAATGCCAATGTACAACACCCAACTTCAATACAACCCTCAATACCATGCCAACCTATCCTTCCATGCCAACAACACAATTGAATAAAGGAAGGGTCTTGACGGGTCACCCTACTAACTGCATGTCCTAGGGGCAGTCGGAGGGAAAATCCTTCCCCTCAAACTACCAAGGAAGAGGTCAACCAACCTCTCCCTTTGGCCAGGCAAACTCAGAAGGCCAAGGGAACCTGGTGGTCCTCTTAGACTACCTAAGTTGCGTATTTCATACACATGCCTTGGGTTGTCTAGTGGTCCTTGAAAACTAGTAAAACTCCCCAAGGAACTGTTCAAAGTTGATGGCAAATCTCCAATCCTCCTTGTCCACCTTGCTTCTTTGGAGGTAGTTTGTTGTCTTTCGTTCCTATTATCTAAAACTTGGGAAACGTGTTGTGCTTTCGACATATCTTCTTACTCTTCTTCTGAGTTCTTGACTTGAGTTGTCATTGCTCGAATCTTTGCCATTATTAGAAATTGTCAAAGACAAACTATTGGAGTCTGTTCTCTAATTCTTAGCTTCTCCTTTTGTCGATGAAGATATTTTAAAGAGATACCTCCATAGGGCTTCATTTGCTTCGAGTCTTCTTTCCTTTCTTCTTAGTTGAATATCATCCTGCAACGTTTCAATTTCCTATGTATGTTGTTCCCTTAGTTCCACATTTCTTCTATGTAATTGTTCTTTTTTGCTCTTGCCATTGTTGCATTTCTCGATGCATTCTTTGTTGTGCAAGTCCAATTCTTGCCAGCAAACTCATTACTTCATACTCAACTCCATCGTTGAAAGGTTCATGGTCTGGTGGTTCTTCCTGTCCATCATACATTACCACCATTCTTTGTGCTTCTCCTTCCAATGATCTCAGTTTGGCTTCTTCTATAGTAGGGAATCTCACATGTACCCGTATTCTTCTTTTTTTGGGGAGGGATTCCAATTCATTCTATTCGATAATGGGTTGTTCACCATTGCCATTCCCAAATAGCCAGATTAACTTTGACTCATTGTCTTCTCTGGCACCATCTTCTTCCTTGGTCCGACTCAACTCTCCTTTGTGGACCAATATACCTTCAAAAGGTTTTGAAGGCTGATTTGGTGCTGCAGTTAGCCTTCCTATACTCTCCTCTTCTTTTGTTGGTTCAAGATTAACCATATTTACCTGAGCTTTTACTTTGTATGGCTTTAATCTTGAGCCATTAATTGTCTTAGGATACAATGTCCCGTCCGGTTTCTATAATTTTGCTACACCATTGTCTATCATCTTTACCACCTGGAAGGGTTCAAGCCACAAGGTCTTCAAATTTATTGGCTTGATTTCTTGCTTGCCATTGAATTTTAGTACAAGTCACCTAGCTTCAACTTCAACTTCTTCAAGTGCTTGTCATGCCAAAACTTCCTACGACGTTGGGCAATCTTTGTTGCCCACTGAACCATCACCCTCTTTTCATCCAATCTCACTAGTGCTGCTAGCCTCTGCTTTAGGCTCTCTTGATCGCCCAGACGGTTTTGCATTACCACTCTCACACTTGGTATCAAAAACTCCACCAGCACAACCTCCTGCCCGTACATCAACTTGAATGGCATATGGTTTTTTGTTGGCTTAAATGTTGTTCAATATGCCTACAAAACTGCTAGCAATCTCTCCTCCCAATCAACATTTTCAATACCACATGTTTTGTTTATTATAGACACCAAGACCTTATTTGTTGCCTCCGCTTGCCCGTTTGCCCTAGGGTAATACAAACTTGACAATGAATGCAAGATCTTGAATTCAGTGGTGAGCTTCTGTATAATCTCATTGACAAAGCACCCTTCATGATCACTTGTCAATTGCAATGGTACACCGAATCTTGTGATCACGTGCTCATACAAGAAACGTATCGTACTCTTTGCAGAATTGTCAGGCAACGCCCTTGTCTCAACGCACTTTATCAGATATTCAATTGCTACCACGATGTATCTACATCTCCTCCCACTGGTTTTCAATGGTCCTACAAAATCAAGACCTCATCTCTTGAACAACTCCTGCGGCTATGATGGGTGTAATGGCATGAAGTCCTTCAACAACCTCCCAACTCTCTGACACGTATCACATGCCTTCACAAACTCCTTCACATTGCGAAAGAGGGTGGGCCACCATAGACCTGCCAAAAGAACTTTTCTTGCTGACACGTCTGCCACCATATGCCCTCTTGCCATCCCCTCATGAGCTTCCTTCAACGCTAAGTTCTCTTCCTCATCCATTACACATAGTTCTCAATACTCCAATTGATTTGATTTTGTACAATAAACCAACTATCAACTGAAATGGTGCTGATTTAACATTATTGCTCCACTCACCAATCTCATATACACTATTTCTTCGTTCATCTTGGTCCTTTTCTTCTTCTGCCCAAATGCACAAGCAGTCTGGTAGAAAGACTTCATAGTCCTCCATTTGCCAATGGAGAAGTCCATTGTCTGAGTGCTCTTCAACCTCTGTGCACTCCTTTAGTTCCAGCACACCTTCTTTGTTTGGCTCTTGTCCGTTATCCTCTGATGATGATGAACTCTTTGATTCATCGAATGTAGTGAGATCCTCACTAAAGGACTGATTGTTTCAGGTTTATCATACACTTATGTTGGCCCTTCATGAAAGTTAGGCGATCCTTCGCCCAATTGTGGTTGACCTTCACCATGCGCAACCATCCTCGTCCCAATACCACATCATATGTAGGCTTCTACATGGCAATAACCCCAAAATCCATGATGAACTCTTAGTCGGCTATCTTCACCTTCTACATAGCTAAGACTCCTTTCATCTCAATGTCGTATTGATTTGTCGTATAATTTGGAATTTGGAGACTATAACAATGGTGCCCCAAGTTCTCTCCATGTCTTCTCAGGTAACACATTTACGCTCAATCCTCCATCGAAATTACTTGCATCAACTTATGGTTCAACAACTCAATATGGATCAATGTCGGCTTCTTCCCAACATTGATGATCAACACCATTGGATCAATAAACTGATCCGTTCTTATTCTGGTTGTCGATTGCCGGCATTGTAGCTACACCACTCTTCTTGCCTGCGTTAGTTCTATTATTGCATAGAGCTCTAGTATTGCACCAAGTAAATTGGACACCTTGACTTCTACACTTGTGTTTAGCACTTGTGTCGCCAATTGTTGTATTGACGTCTCCACTTCTTCACTTACAATTGGCTTATTTAGCTTCTTCTCTTGGAGCAGTCTCTCCTGACTAGTCTTTTGCATTTCTTCCTCTATTTGGGCATGTGCTTCCTGCCATTGCTCCTTCTCTATGAGAGGATCCGCATATTGCTCAACTTTCCTTGCCTGAGCTTGCATTAAAACTAGCACTTGTTCTGCTGGTTCCTTGGAGGCTCTTCGATGTCAATAAAATTGACATTCTGCAAGTTATTTGAACTCGCCTTCTTCAGGCAATTAGCCTCCCTATGATTTCCCCATCCCAACCATTGGCACCTTAATCCATTGTTGTTTCTGGCATTAGCACCAACTAGCGTATTCTAGCAATTCCTCATGAAGAGCCCCCACTCTTGGCATCTTCGACATTAAATAATTGGTCTCCCATCTAAATCATATTGAAGTCGACCTTGTCGACCTTATGGTTTATTTCCTTGTTGTGGTTGTCGTCCTCGGTGATTGTTCTTATAATTGCCGCTTGTTGCTCTTTGCCTGCTTTTGGAAGTTTTGGGTTTCTCTTCCTTCTCTTTTTGCATTATTAAGGTTTGATGTCGTGTGCTTCTAAGGTTGAACGGGTTCTTTGTAATCGCATGTCCCGCAACTTCACAAATATTACAAAACACATTTTTGGACAGGTTATATATGTGTGTCTGTTAAGAACCTTCTAATTAAAATAAGCACATTCACATAAATATTACAATAAAAACAGAAATTCATGAAAGAACAAAATATTGCAATATGAAATGTAAATGTAGAAATATATTAATCTCACAAATCACAACACAGAATCATGGGCCTCTTCGAGGGGGCAACCTCCTTCAATACTTTCATTCAATATGCAAAAGATACATTTGTTTATGGACCCTTGTCTTTTAAAGATACACTTCATGCAACCCTAACCTAATGCTCAAGAGTTGGCTTACATGCAAAGTGTCACTCGAGCTAGAATCTTCTACTAGGCAACAGTTACATTCTTGATAATAGTTACATGAAATGGCCCCACTTGTCTAGGCACCTCAATTACCACATACCATTACAAAATATCATTATAATAGGGTCCCCACATTGGAAAGGGGTCATTACATAATAATGTTAGGATGGGGTCCTAACATGCCCTTCCCTTTCAAAAAGCTTTGTCCTCAAAGCTGGAGATGAGGAAACTGGTGTTGTAGCTACTGAAGAGACTCCCAAGTGGCATCTTCTGGTTGTAATCCATGCCATTGAACAAGAATCTCAGTGATGACACAGTTTCGAAGAGTACGCGATCTGCGGTCCAAACTTTTTTTAGGCTCAAACAAGATGGAACCCTCTTCATCCAATTCTAGTAAATCGAATTAAACCTGTACCTTATTACCCACAACATTCTTGAGAGAGGAGACATGAAATACGGGATGAAGCTTTGACATAGCTGGAAGGGCCAATTTGTAGGTTGCTGCACCGATCCGTTGTAAGACCTGGTAGGGTCTATAGTATTTGGCAGCTAGTTTTTGGCATCTGCGGAGCTGGAGTGATGACTGTTTATAAAGCTGTAGGCGAAGAAAAACCATATCTCCTACTTCAAAGCTACACTCAGAACGGTGATGATCAGCTTGTTGGTGCATACGGTTTTGGGCCAATTCCATATTCATCTTTAGTTGACGAAGGACTGCAACATGTTGGTTGAGTGTAGTGTCAACAACGTGATGGAGGAGGGTGTTGATGGAGGATGATTGTAAACTGCTTTAAAAGAGGTAACCTTGGTCATGGTGTGATATGAAGTATTATATCACCATTCAACCAAGGGAAGCCACTTCGCCCATTATGTAGGATGTTCAGAGGCAAAGCAACGAAGGTAGGTCTCCAAGCATTTGTTAACAATTTTTGTTTGGCCATCCGTTTGCAGATGGTAGGCTGAACTCATTTTGAGCTAAGTTCCCTGCAACTCAAACAGTTCCCGACAAAAATGACTAGTGAAGGTAGGGTCTCTATCAAACACAATAGATGCAGGCATGCCATGAAGGCGAAAAATGGAGTCTAGAAAGATTTGGGCTACTATTGAGGCTATGTAGGGATGGGAGAGGGAACAAAAATGAGCATACTTCATGAGATGATCCACTACCACCAAAATAACTGATTTGCCTCCTAACTTAGGTAACCCTTCAATAAACTCCATGGAAATATTTGTCCATACTTGTTCTAGAATGGGCAAGGGCTGAAGAGTTCCAAGAGAATGCACCGTTTCTCCTTTCATTCTCTGGCACATGTCACATTCAACCACAAAAGTTTGAATATCCTTCTTCATTCCCTTCCAGAAGAAAGTACGCTTAATCCTTTCATAAGTCTTGAGGAACCTAGAACATACCGTAGTTGGTAAGGCATGCATTTCCTTCAAAATGAGTTCCCTCAGTTGTGAACTTTGGGGAATAACAAGGCGATCAAGGTATCTCAAATATTGTCCATCCCAAGTGTATCCCGAGCATGAGTTAGGCACTGTTTGAAGTTTAGTGATCAAAGTTTGCAATCTTGAGTCCTTGATCACATCCTCTTTGAGAGAATCAATCTATTGAGGTATGGGAGAAGAGATAGCATTTAACATACTCTAATCCCCAAATTGTCGAGAGTGCATCACCTTGTTCTGATATTTTTAATATTTGGGACACTATACTATTTCTTAAAATCAGAAAATACAACTCCAAGAAATAGGAAATAACTAACAATTTTATTTTTCAAATTTCTTTCAAAATAGGGTTCAGATTACAATATTTTAAAAATATAATCTTTCCACAATGTCTGAAAACCCTTGAAATATGCTAAATCAGCAAACATGGAAAGATACCTCTGAAGATTGATGAAGCTCCAAGTGTGAATCCTGTGTGAATTCACCAACAGAGAACCAGGGTTTCGTCCAACTCCAAAAATCTGAGGGGTTTCGTCCTCAGCCACACCGTTGGGGTTTCCGTCCCTTCGGAGAAGAAGTCTCAGCCACTGGCCTCAAACTCTAGAGGAAATAACTAAAATCCAGAATATAATGAAATGAGACCAAGCCACCGAATAAATAGACTCCTCCAGAACAAACTCCTTTTGCACGCTCAATGTGGGATAAATCATGAAACATAACTCTTTTTTAAGTCCCACGTCCCCTTTTTATAAAATAAGGTTTTAAACTATATAAAGTATTTAAATAATTTTACTTTATATAATTAAACCTTCGCACATTAAAAACTTGGCCTTCTCGATTATCCGATCCGCAAGCGAGGATAGATACGGACACCCATTTCAATGAAGAATATCATCGCACCGTCCGTTTTGCCTGAAACCCTAAAAATTGGCTTACTAATAATAGTAATTCAAGGCTTTGTCCATCCGATTCAACATCCGAGAGTGGATTCGAATACCCATTTCGCTCAATTATCTGCTCCCAGAACTCCAGTTAGGCTCCCCTGCAATCTCCCCTAGCCTACGATAACTCGTGAGTAGGCTAAACTGTTCTGCACACTGACTGCCTAGAAAAAGGGGACATTACGGTCCGCCCTTCCCAAAGATTGCTTGTCCTCAAGCAATATGCATACATACTCCAGTCAAGTGTCTGCATCCTGGATAAGGTCCATCAAATCCCTGGATCCCATAACAATCTCAGAAAATAACTGCCACGCCGACGCCGCGCTACTCTGATCATCATTGCTCCTCTGACATGGTTAAGTTGTTGAAGTCTCAACTGCAATAGCATGATGAAATCTCTCCCCAACCTGGCACTAGTCCGCCTATCTAAACTGAGATGAAATATCATGTGCCACGTCATATCCAAGAAATCATCATCATAAACCACTGCAAATACAATGCTGGAAGTGCCTCCATAGTCATCACCTTACCAACTCAACTCAGCGTTCACACTCTTGGAATAACCCAGATAATCCCATGTAGCCCAATCTACTGCAGTCAACAAAATATCCTCTGGAAAGATGACGTCCCTCATCATACTCAACCAAGTAGGGTGTAATTTTATCTGTGAGACTCCTAAAAGACCATCCATACTCCAATCCTGCAACTCCATAAGAAGCTCAGCCTCATAATCAAAACTGGGAGGTCCGAGGTGTAGACCAATTGGTTCATCCAAACCCCATAAGGGGACGGAGGTCCAAGGTTCAAATCTCGGGCCTCGCCGGATTGAACGCTTGTCCCTTTCCTGGTGCTTTCAGCGGCGTAAAAGGTTTAAAATGATTGTGGCATGGTGGTTATAGGGGCGGACTGCGCGAAGATCTATGTGGCAGCTTCTGGGGCGGACAGCGCAGAATACTGTGCCGACCATAAAAGCTGGACAGCCTGCCCGGATTTGTGGCGGCTACCGATTCCACCATGTAAATTCAAAAAAAAAAAAAAAAATAATCAAAACTGGTATGCCCATAATGACTGAACTCTGTGCCAAGAAACATCTGATGCATAGGTGACTCAACCAGGCCTACCTGCTCACTGATTAAGCTGACCCCCTGAGAGAACATGGTGATCAAATAAGAAGTAGGATACTCCATATAATGCCAACCAAACTGCTGACCAACCTCCATCAAGTAAATGTTATGGCTGCCCAAAAAGCGAACAACATATCTCTCATACCCATGATCAACTATCACCCATATAAAGCTCCTACCATCGCCCTCAATGCTCATCAATGCAAGCATACAATCCTGGGTAAGATAACTCAATCCCCGATCATCATGATTAGGCTGGAAAATGCTCATGAAATCACTCTCAGACTCATGTCGAAATAGACACCCTGTCTCAAACAATGTATCCTCATGATCTATCACAGGAAAAGAATCAACACTCTTTATCTCAAAAAGAGGATTATCAAAAGATGTATCATGATCCATCTCATACAGCGGATTGTCAGTCCATGAGAAATTATTATCACTCTCGTGCTTATCACAGCCAATCCACTGATCCGAAATTGTGTAATCTGATCTCATGGGACAATGTGTTAAGTTATAGTCCTCCTGAATGCAATCTAGTTCGACAACAATCCGCCCAATCTCCCTGGCTCTCTCCTGATTTAGTTGTTCGGTGGATTCTAAAACAGAATTGAGTTTCAACTCTGTCTCATGCAATGAAAGACGAGCCTCCGACAAAGAGCTTCTAGTCTGCTCAAGCTCTTTGGTTAGCTGACTAACTTCTTCTTTGCTCCAGTATGCACTAGGGGTCTCTTCAACAAGCTTGGCATAGTGATCTCTGTCTGCAAGAGTGCTCATGAAGTCTGACTTCATAGTTTCTAAGGCTGCCTTCAAATTTTGTAAATCAGCACTAGATCCATCATGCATTGAATTTTCATGGCTGTCCTGGTGAGATGAAATATCATCATAAGTTGATTTAAAATCAGCAACAACCTCAACTGTGTTATGATCTAAAAAATCATGCCTGTCTTCATCAGAAGGGGCTGCCACGTAACTGTAACAACACCATCATGTGTATCATGCATAACTGATTCCATATTCAGCTCACTCTGCAAATCTCCGAAGAAGATATAGCTATCCGGTGCATGCATCATAATGGGTTCAGTGTGAATATCCAACCCAAGTTCTTCTGAACTGTCACCATTAAAATGTGATGGATGAATATCATCATGAGCTGATTGGGAATCTACGTCACTATCAACTGGCTTCTCCAACTTTTCTGGGGCAGCAGGCTCTTCATTGTGTTTCGAATTTTTGATTTTCTCAAGAAGGTTCATTTTTTTATTTCCATTGGGTTGTTGCCTCATACGCATATCAATATAATCTTCATTAGACATAAGGGCACGAAAATCATCATCATGAGCCCTCCACTCTTGTTGGAAATGATCAAATAATTCAATGACTGTAGGCTCAACCTTTACCTTAGGACGAATTGTAGGTAGAGAAATTTCCATCATTGCAGTTAATTGACTGATGGATTTTTGTATCTCACTCTGATTCCTATCCCAATCACGCTGTCTCCTAGACCAATCATTATAAGACTCCATGAATCTGAAATTTACTTAGGCTTCTACAGGCTGGCAAAATAAGCCGAGCTCTGAATTAACAATACCCAGAACTCTTAAAGCCCAAATAAACCAAATGGGTATTCAAATCACCAATACCCAAAAACTGGAAACCCTAGATTTGAAACGGCAACCAAACCCTAACTTCCAAGTCTGAAAAATACTCACGGCTGCTGCAATTTTTATTTTTTTATTTTTTTTCACACAATACTGAAATCATTTCTGAAATTTACATCAAACCCTGAACAGTCTAGCAGGAAAAACCAGCTCTGATACCACTGTAATGTCCCCCCTTGTTCTGATATTTTTAATATTTGGGACACTATACTATTTCTTAAAATAAGAAAATACAACTCTAGGAAATAGGAAATAACTAACAATTTTATTTTTCAAATTTCTTTCAAAATAGGGTTCAGATTACAATATTTTAAAAATATAATCTTTCCACAATATGTCTGAAAACCCTTGAAATATGCTAAATCAGCAAACATGGAAAGATACCTCTAAAGATTGATGAAGCTCCAAGTGTGAATCCTGTGTGAATTCACCAACAGAGAACCGGGGTTTCGTCCAACTCCAAAAATCTGAGGGGTTTCATCCTCAGCCACATCGTTGGGGTTTCCGTCCCTTCGGAGAAGAAGTCTCAGCCACTGGCCTCAAACTCTAGAGGAAATAACTAAAATCTAGAATATAATGAAATGAGACCAAGCCACCGAATAAATACTCCTCCAGAACAAACTCCTTTTGCACGCTCAATGTGGGATAAATCATGAAACATAACTCTTTTTTAAGTCCCACGTCCCCTTTTTATAAAATAAGGTTTTAAACTATATAAACTATTTAAATAATTTTACTTTATATAATTAAACCTTTGCACATTAAAAACTTGGCCTTCTGATTATCCGATCCGCAAACTGAGGATAGATACAAACACCCATTTCAGTGAAGAATATCACTGCAGTCTGACTTCGCCCCTTTTTCAGGGCGAAGTCGGACTGCGCCCCTTTTTCTGGGCGAAGTCGGACTGCGCCCTTTTCAGGGCGAAGTCGGACTGCGCCCTAATTCTGGGCGAAGTTGGACAGATTACCTTTCAGGGCAAACACGCGTCAGGCAGCATCATCCGACAGGTGTCCAACTTCGAGATCCGTGCCAAAACATGCCGAGCACATGGACAAGCATGGGACACACTATTTTATACCAGCTGCCACTTTTGAAGATAATTAAAGACCCTACCCGCTTTCAGCCTACCCGCAGCTTCGTCGTTAGTGGAGTTCTACTCAGCGCACTGACACATATCTGTACAGCCTTCAGGGAGACCATGCTACGGGTACAGTTCTGTCCGACAAAGGTCAGCCTGAGCAGCTCCACCGCCGCTCTTGTCAGCCCATGTTTGTCTGGGACCTTGTGCCCATGGATTGTAAACGGGAGGGGATTCAGTCTATAAATATCTTTGACATTCTCATTGTAAAGGGTGGAAGGGGAATGTCTGTTAGGGAATCATTGTAACTGTGCTTCTGGCTTTTTGCATAATACAGATATATACTTGGTGCTGTTCTAACTTCTTCTATTTTCTATGCTGCCTCTCTTTATCATTTCTGTCCCGTCTTTCCTGTACTATTGCTTGTTGTTGTACTGAACTCTGGACTCCGGCATTTGGTAGTCGGGAATTACTGAAATGCACTAATTAGAGGATACATAAGATAAAAGCTAGTTGCAGTTATAGGTTGTGCTTTGTACTAATATTGTTGTTAGTAGTGGTGATGGATGTGTTGCCGTGCTGTTAGTTCCCGTGAGGAATGTCTGCTAGGGAACCATTGTAGTCGTGCTTCCGGTTATTTATGCAAAGCATTTACTTGGCTGTTGGGATCAGTTCTTATGTTTATATGTTATGATAATATTGTCGTTAGTAGTGGTGATTGATGTATTGCCGCATCGTTAGTTCCCCCCACCCAACTCCAATCTTATTTGAATTTCTTTCCGTATTTTTAATCTCTTTCCCCGCACTCTTGTCCGAACTATAAAAACCCCACAGGAAGCCGGCCTTCTCCGGAGATTGGCACGGAAGGCATCCCTTCCTTCCGGCCTTTCAATCTGGTGGGCGAATCTGGGCGCATCAACACAAAATCCTTTCCCCATGGCAGATTCGTAACCAACAGTTTCTCTGGCACGCCCGGTGGGACACGAAAGTTTCCCACCCCCAAACAGAATCGAAGCACTGGTGTTCGCTTCATTGCTGTTCAAAATCAGAACACCTGGCGACTCTGCACGAACATATTCTCTGAGTCCGAGTGACCGGTCCTAGCACCTTCATGCAAACAAGAAGGTGGCGAGCAAGGGATCCGAGAAACCCGCCCTGCTTTTTACGAACTAGATATCAACGCTCGAGGCGAAAATATCAGGCTGGCCGATCGCCAAGCTCGTGTTGACGAAGCCGAGGCTGAAATCCAAGAAGAAGCCGAAGCTGAAATCGAGGAAGCTGAGAGCGAACTAGAAGAGACCGAAGAAGAAGAAGAATCTACATCTTCGGAAAGTTCCGACACTGAGTATACAGCCGACGAAGGAGAAGAGGAAAACATGGCTGCCCAACAACATATTGATGATGAACTCTTCCCGGCGGTAGACTCTACCGGGCCCTTGGCCCTGATCGGACAGCAAGCTGTGCCCCCTGCTGCCTTAAAATCTATCCCTACGTATGACGGCTACGGCAAGACGGCGTACGAGCACATCCAGGACATCCTTGCCCTGGCTGCATTGCACTCCATCACGGACGAAAGCGTGAAGACCCGTCCCCCCGGCCTCTTTCCCCGAGGGGGAAGCTTCTCTACCGGTGGAGATCTCTCGCGCAGGGATCTATCACGTGGTGGCGCCAACTTGCCAGTAGGCTCGTAAAAGGATGCAACGAGTCTGCTGACCCTACTTCTTTGCTGCATCAGTTCCAAAGTATCCAGAGACATCCTCAAGAGGAGGTGTCCGACTACAACATCAGGTTTGCGAGGTCCTGGAAACGGGTACCTCACGAACTTCGGCCTTCAGCCGGCATGGCTGCCCACTACTACCTGAGATCCTTCAACTCAGATATATGCCTGCTACTGAAGATTGCCAGAATAAACACGTTCCCTGCTCTGTACGATGCTGCCCAGCAAGCTGAAGCAAATATCATTTCTATCGGCAGACTCCCGTCCAGAGTGCAGGAACCCATTCATCCTGACTTTCCCAGATCTCAGTATCCTTCAGCTTCTGGTGGTGCGCCCTCCACATCAGGGCAGCAACCCCAAAGAACAATGGAATCCGGCGCCAGTAATAACTCCTTATGGCCCGCCGCAAATACATTATTCTCACCCACCTCCTCCTCCACATTTTCCAAGGACTTCCCGCTCCCCCGCAGTATATGCATTATTCCACTCCTCCATTAGCTGCATTGCCTCCACTGGCGCAGTTGCCGCCTCCTGACAACAACATTCAGAACACAATCCTCCAGGAGGTACGAGCTTTGGCCTCGGGTTATCACACCATGTCCAACGACATGATTGCTCTGAAAAAGAAGCAGGCCCAGATGGACCTTGCTCCTAGGAGGACATATCCGCCCCCGGCGCTGACAAGAGACAGACATCCAGAACAACAGCTGCGCAGACGTCCACCTCCCAGAAATGCTGCTATTGAAGACCAACCTGGTCCTTCCGACCAGGTCAACTGGTGCACTACGTGCAATGACCCGCATCCCGAGGAAGACTGTACACTGCACCAACACTATCTTCAGACTTTGGCCGGCAACACTGTAGAGGAAGATGAACTCTACATGATCCTCGATGACGAAGGCAACTTTGCCCTCCCAGAGGAAGATCTGGTGTCGCCGCTTGCCAAGGAAGGTAAGAGGCTTGCGGATCCTGCCGAAAAGCCCTTAAAGGTGTACGCCAGAAGGGAAAAGGCGCAGCCTGCAGGGCTGCCACCATACAAGCGGTTGTGGCCTTACACAGCCCAAGAGAAGGCATCCAAAGACAAAACTCCATTCAAGCCTCCTCCAGCAAAGGTAGCCCCCGTTCCCGCCAAGCCACCTATGGTAAGAGCTCCAGTTCTGAATAAAGCTCCTGTACCTCGGCCTCCAGCTGAAACCAAAGAACAAGCTCAGGAGAAGCTGAAGTACCCGTCTCTGACCAAGAGACAGAGAGTTGAGGCCACCCAGCAGTACCGAACGAAGTACGAGCCAGCAAAAGAGGCAGAAGGAGCTAGCACCTCGGGCTACAAAGATAGTAGACAAGTTGAAAAGAACACCCGCCAGAATCACCATGTATGATGCTCTTCTCGCTCCCGTGCCAGTGGATCTTGCTACAAGAGTCTCTTAAAAACATGAAGAATGACAAGCAGATACAGCCCGCGGTCTTGGTTCAGCCTCTAACGGTCTCAGCCACTGGAAAGAATAGACCACCTCCCTTTTATCTGTCTTTACGGATGCAAGGGCACATAGTACACAACTGCATGGTGGACTCTGGTGCTTCCACGACAGTTATGCCGAAGGCCGTCTGCGATGTGATCGGGATGGAGTACACAAGGAGCAGCCAAGGCGTGCTGCAACTAGACGGCACCGCTGTCAAGACGGTTGGTGTCATTAAAGACATCCCTATTCGTCTGCATAAAGCCCTCGACATCGTGGTCATTCAAGAGGTCGTGGTTGTTGATCTGGCTCCCTACTTCGGCATGTGTCTCTCCCGAGAGTTCACTGCGAAATTGGGCGGGTACCTGTCTCTAGACTACTCACATATGGAAGTGCCCTTTAAAGGAAGAAGAGTAAAAATCTTCAACGAGAAGCCTTCCACCTTCCTAACAGAGAAGATACCCGGAGAAGAGTCGCAGGACTGTATGGCCCAACTGACTGAGGAAGAACTGGTGACGGTAGAACTGGCAGAGCAAGCCCTCGAAGTGCTGCAGCTCGAAGATGAGTTCTCGTTGCGGGACTTTAATGCCGTAATCGAGACAGAGCAAGGCTGTTACACCATTGTACAGCCCGAAAGGCTTGACAAGTCAGCTGTGAAAGAAGTGGGACCTGCACCTGAAAAGCTATGGAAGCTTTTCTTTGACGGCGCACGATGCAAAAATGGCGCTGGTGCAGGGGTGCTCTTGGTTTCCCCAACCGGGATCCAAAAGGATTATACCTACAGGCTGGCCTGGAGTTGCACTAACAACGCGGCGGAGTATGAAGCCCTGTGCTTGGGATTGCGGAAGGCAGAGAGACTGGGGATTAAACACCTGCAGATCTTCGGAGATTCAGAGCTGGTGTGTCACCAGGTTACGAACAAGTGCGCCTCTAAAAAGCACTATCTCAAGGCGTACCGTAACCGGGTGTGGGACCTGATGGAGTCATTCGACTCACTGAATATCAAGGCGATATCGCGTGAGAAAAACAAACACGCTGATATTCTGGCGTCTGTTGGAGCCAGGTACGTTCCGGCTGACGACGTTGTCCAGAAACCGAAGCCGGTTCGCACCATTTACAGGCCTTCTGTGCCTGATAAGGACATCCACTGGCAGGTGTTCGATTGTGACGAAGAGATCGTCACATTTTTGATAAATGAAGCATGTTCAATCGAGAGTAGAGACCCTGATGACGAGCAATATGAGGGGTTGATACAGTTGAAAAATAATCATGTCCCAAAAGGACTGATTACTCTTGAAAGTCTATTTGATCAGAATGATAGAGCTATATCTCACAGGATCAAAGTAGACCCGAAGCAGTATGCCGACCTCGAGCTTGAACCTGGGAAAATTGTCAAGGTCGGGACAGACTGCACTTCAGAGGAACTCGAGCAGATCACATCATTATGCCGAGAGTTCCCTGACATCGTGGCCTGGTGCTACGAGGACTTGAAGGGGTATGACAGAGAGGTGATCCAGCATACCATCGAGCTAGAGGATGGCGCCAAGCCATTCCGGCAGAAACAAAGGGCCGTAAATCCAAAAATTGAGGCCATGATGAAAACCGAGCTCCTGAAAATGCTCGAGGCCAAAATCATCTACCCCATCAAGCATTCATCCCTGGGTTGCGAATTTGGTGCCCGTGAGGAAGAAAAATGGAGACATCCGTCTCTCGTGTGGATTTCGGAAACCTAAATCAAGCCTCCCTCAAGGATCATTATCCGCTTCCCCAAATTGATCAAATCCTACACATCGTTGTCGGAGCTCGTAGATTCTCACTTCTAGACGGATTTTCTGGCTACAACCAGATTTGGGTCATAGATGAGGACCAGCATAAGACGGCGTTCACCACCAAATGGGGAACGTTCGCTTATCGCCGCATGCCTTTTGGCTTGTCCAATGCCGGGGCCACATTTCAAAGGGCCATGGACCTCGGCCTTCCGAGAGCCGCTTAACAAGATCATTGTCATCTACCTTGATGACATGACCGTTTTCTCTCACCAAAGAAGGGATCATGTTTCTCACTCGCGGCAAGTATTTGAGAGGTGTCGGGAGTTCGGCATTTCTATAAACCCGAAGAAGTCTGTCTTCGCGGTAAAAGAAGGTAAGCTGCTGGGACATGTCATCTCTGAGAGAGGCCTCGCCATCGACCCTGACAGAGCAGAAGCCCTCCTTCGCTTGACAGCCCCAATTAACAAAAAAGGGCTGCAGTCCTTCTTCGGCCAGATTAACTTCGTGCGGAAATTCATTCCAGACTTCGCACAAGTGATCAAGCCAATGGCCGAACTGCTAAAAAAAAGATACAGCCTTACGAATGGACCGATGCGAGGGAGCAAGCCTTCGAGGAGATCAAGGCTCGAATTGCACAAGCTCCGGTGTTGATAAACCCGGACTACTCCAAAGACTTCATCCTGTACGCGGTGGGAGAACCGGAAAGTTACGCCGCAGTCCTGACACAGAAGACAGATGACGGCGAGGAGCGCCCCATTGCGTTCCTAAGCCAAGTGATTCAGCCGCATGAAGAAAAGTACAACTTTATAGAACGGCAGGTTCATGCAGTCATGAAATCTCTCCGAAAGTTCAGGCATTTTGTATCCCAGAGCCGAACGACCGTCTTTGTGATTCACCCGGACGTTCGAAGCTTCATCACTCAAGGAGAACCGGGCCACAAGAGAGCAGGATGGGTTGCAAAAATCCAGGAGTTCGACATCGAAGTACGGCCTACCAAGCTTATCAGAGGCCGAGCCTTGTGTCAAGAGCTGGCTCGAAGCGCTGCAGCTGGTATCTCCGCCTGTAAGTGGGAGGACACAGCAACAAGTATCAACCTAGCCAACTCCTTACCAGAGGAGAGTGACTGGACAGATGAACTGGTAAGATATTTCTGTACCGGGAGATGTCCAGACCACCTGAACGCCTCACAACGAAGGAGATTTCGGCTAGGTGCACTCAAGTATACTCTCCGCCCCGAGGGGCTTTATTTCAAAAATATTGACGGCATCCTGTTGCGATGCGTCACAAAATCAGACCAGTCCTGGGTCCTCGGAGATTTTCATTCCGGGATACCTGGAGGTCATCATTCTGCAAGGCCTACGGCCTTAAAGATAATTAGAGCCGGGTATTATTGGCCCACTCTATTTACAGACGCTTACGCAGTCTGTTCCAAGTGTGATCAATGCCAGAGGTTTGTTGGCAGAAACAGAAAGGCACCCCTGCCCCTCCAACCGATCCAAGCCGAAACTCCGTTCCAGCAGTGGGGTCTAGACTTCATTGGGGTAATTTCACCTAATTCCTCCGCCGGACACAAGTTCATTCTGACAGCCACCGATTACTTCACACGGTGGGCAGAGGCGATTCCCACCAGAAGCGCGGACCAAGAGACGGTCATTGGGTTCCTTGAAAGCCTGATTACCCGCTTCGGGATTCCAGAGTCAATTGTGACGGATAATGGTCCGGGGTTCGCAGGCGCTGTACTCACAGAGTATACCGGCAGACTTGGCATTTATCACAAGATGTCTTCTAATTACTACCCGCAGGGAAACGGCCTTGCTGAGTCTACTAACAAGAACCTCCTGAAAATCATCAAGAGGACAATTGAAAGGAACAAGCGGACTTGGCATTCCCTCCTGAACCGAGCGCTGTGGGCGGACAGAGTTTCATTCAAAAAGTCCATTAAAACGTCCCCTTATGCACTCGTCTATGGGAAAGAGGCCGTCATGCCATCCCACATTGAGATCCCTGCTCTCTGGATGCTAGACGAAGAGAGAAGCAACGGAGACCCGGTGGATGATAGGTTGTGCCAACTCCTGCAGTTGGAAGAAGACAGGGAAAAAGCATACCAGGCCTTCACCAAACACGCCGAAGCCACTCAAGGCTGGTTTGCAAAAGGCACCACCGCCCGAATCTTCGAAATCGGGAACCTGGTGCTGAAGTGGGACTCATTGAAAGCGAAGCCGGGCAACCACGGGAAGTTCGATGCCCTCTGGGAGGGCCCCTATCAGATCGCCCGGGTAAACCAGTTCAACTCTTACATACTTCGGGATATGGAAGGTCAGCTCCTACCTATTCCCGTTAACGGGTTCCACTTAAAAATCTACCGTTGTTGAAGGTGCCCATGGGCCCCCTCATTGTACAAATTTTCCTTCTGCATTTTATTTTTCAAAGCATGTACAGTTTTTTCGCCTTCAGTTTTTTCCGTTTTGAATGAGCCCAAGTAAGACAGGGTGAAGACACCGACTTCGCAGCAAGTCAGGCGTCGGCCCCAGGAAAGAGAAAAATCCGGTCCGTAATGAAGCGCTGGCAAGAAGAGCAAAAACGGCCAAGTCTGGGTGCGCAACCCAACTTCGCAGCGAAGTCGGGCTGCGCACCATCCAAAGGGCACGATCTAATGAAGGGCGGAAGCAAAATAAGTTAAGTCTTCCGGCGCAAACCGAACAGCGCCCGATTTTGGGGCGAACCGCAACGCCCGTGTTCCGGGCGAAGTTCGGACAGCGCCCGTTTTGGGCGCAAACCGAACAGCGCCCGTTTTTGGGGCGCAAACCGGACAGTGCCCATGTTCCGGGAGAAGTTCGACAGCGCCCGTGTTCCAAGCGCAAACCCAAGTGCGCCTTTCTTTTGGGCGAAATCCGGACTGCGCCCGTTTTTCGGGCGCAACTCGGACGGGCCATCACGGAAAACAAAGATGCCCTAAGTTGGAATGCGTGCCAAAAGGGGTTTATCTCAAAAGGTGTGCCCAGGTGGTGGCAGTAACGGCAGCAAGGGCACAACTTCCGAAGGCTGTTTCAAGGCATCGCACGGTTTTCAACAAAACGAACAATAATTAAAGTAAGGCGCAGCGTCCAGGGTGCGTTCTTCAAAAAACATTCCCTGCACGGCCAACGGAAAAAGCTACGCCGCCACCAGCTAGCCGACCTACCCCTTTTTCACACCGTTAATAGCACAGTCATTGTCTAGAAAAGGAGGTCAGGCGCCCCCAGAAAGTTCAAATCGTACAGACTGATCCTGTGATAGCGAAATTCCGTACTAATATCCAGAAAGTCGTGATTCTTGTCCTTCTGAAGAAATGGAAAAAGGGAAAATGCCAGTGCAGGCCCAGTCAAGCGAAGAGCCTGAAAGTGGGGATTTTCCGCAGTCGAACGTTTTCAGGAATGAGACGCTGCAAGACCCAAAGTCAAAGTCCCGGACGAAGAGGGTACAGCGTGGGCGAGCTCCACCACCACCGGTGAATTACCTGTCCGGGTATAAAGATGGTTCATTTTCTATGAGCCTTACCAAACTGCGGGTAAATGTGGAGAATTGGGCTGATAAAGTTTCGCCCTCTCATCATTTTGGTGCAGCGTACAAATCAAACTTATACTGGTTCTTGTGCCCTCCTGTCCACCTATGCCCAGAATTGGTTGATATCGTTGTCAAATATTACAGACCAGCTACCCGTCAAATTTGCAACTGTAATGGAAAGCCCTTGTTCACGCTCCGCAGAGATACCGTCCAGCCAGCTTTCGCCCCAGGGTTGCAGTATGACTCCAGCGCCATTATTAAAAGGATAAGTCTGAGTGAACAAACGGGACGCTTCACACAAACAAAAAGAATGAGGGATTTCCTCAACTCATAGCTGAACGCCCCGCTTGCAGCTGGACAATGGCCAACCGACCCCATGCCCCTGGAGAAGTTTCAAAATAAATATATTTACACCATCCCGGCGTGGATCCTAGGTCGTGACTCGACGAACCGGTACGGCCGTACTTAGCCTAGCGCCGGCGTAATGTCTTCTATGCGGAGAATCTTATGAACCAGCAGCGCAGAAAAGTGGTAAACGTCCAATCTTCTTCGACTGGGCGGACTGGTTAGCATTCGCCATTCACTCCAGCCTGGTGAAATTACAGAAAAATCAGTCAACTGAATTTCGATTCAATTCCTTCTTGGCTTGGCTTTGTTTATACCACTTGCACCCCCATATGCAAGCTTCTAATTTGAAGAGGGTAAATGAGAAGGGAGAGCCGCAGCCAGTTTATAAGTGGACGGACGACCTATACCGAAAAGGGTCTTATTATCAGTTCAATCTCAACTTTCTGGGCAAGGTCATGGCAGTCTTCAATGACGGAGAGATCCCTCGTCCCCCGCAGCAAATGACAGACTATCTGCTAGATCACAAGCTCGGGGATGTCTTTCGACTGACGCAGGGGATCATGGTTAGAATCTACGGATTCAAAGGCAAGCCTCATCTGCTGCCCTACTGGTGCACGGGTCATCAGTTTGGAATGGAGGTTGCACGGCAGATGGATTATGTCGAAGAGGAGTTCGGCCAGGGAAAGAAAAAGGGCCACATTTTTCAATATCCCCTTGCCTGGGCGAACGTCGAAATATCAGAGATAGGACAGCATGTTTATCTCGAGCGGGAGCTCTACGACATTGGCCTAATACTGCTGCCGCAGCGCTGGAAATACGACCCATACGGAATAAGGGGGAAGTTTACACATGTTTGCCCTCAGGCAGATATAACCGAAGACAGGTGCGATGTAGTCCATGTTGACCTAGACTGGGAAATTGACTTAATGGAAGCTTGGCCTCCGTGGCAGGAATTTTACTGCGAGGAGGTATCATATGACCCCAAGCGGAACCCGGATCACAATTTCTCTTCTCCGGGATTCAAGAAACTCATCACCAAGCTAGCAGGCCTTAACTGGCCGAGAGAAAAAATCGTTGAATGCTGGAAGATGAGGTGCCGCACGCAGCACGATAAGTCCGGTAGAAGGAACCTGGCCGTTGATGATGAATTTTCGGCTTTATATGACCAACACGTTGGCAGCTGGCGACCTTTCGCATTCCGAGATTACATTCCCCGAGGTCCGGTTGAGAGCTATAAAGGGGGGTCTTCCTCCCAGCAGTTGTATACTTTCGCAACTGCCAGCGCAGGTCCGACAGATATCCAAAGGGACCCAATGCAGCCCTTCACCTCTAAAGCAGCGCCCAAAAAGGCGCCAACATCAACAAAGTCAACACCCGGGGTGGCCCCTCAGACACAAAAGGTGCCAGCGCCGCCAGCAATCGGGCAAACAACGACAAATCTTCTAACAGTCAAACCCCGGTACAAGTTTACCGTGGGAACATCAGCGCCCGTTGCGCCTTCTTTGTCGTCTCCTTCCGAACCAGCCGTTGCACCAGAAGAGAAAAGAAGAGGGAGAGTTGAGAAGGTTAAAAGACCTGGTCAGGCGGTACAGCAGTCAGTGGCGGAGCTACAGTCGCGACCAGCGGCTTCAGAAGTAGTTTCTCTAGATAGCCCCGAGCCAACCACGGGAACCAGAACTGAAGACGTCCATCCAACATCGGCTCAGGCGGAGCCCGCAGGTACGTTCACTGCCCCACTCCCTCAAGTCTCATCGGACCCCACTCCAACTCCATCCCCCGCTCGGTCCGAACAAGCCGTGGCCGTATCTTCCTCTCAATCTCCACAACCTTCTAGCAGCCACCACTCTTTTGACCAGTTTGCGCAAGATCCCAATGCCTTCCTGCCCTTAAGTCAAACCGCAAACCCTTCGCCTGCAGCTAGTGCCGAAGCTGCACATTCCCCCTTTCACTCATCCCCTCAGCCGCTTGAAACCCTTCCAGCGTCACCCGCTCCACTGTCCGCTCCCCGGTCGCCCTCAAAAGCGGCCACCCCTTCCGAAGTCATCCCTGTTTCTCCTGTTTCCTTGTTCGCAGGGGAAATGCCGCAACAAAACCCTAGGTCGGAGGAACTAGACTTCATGGATGACCTCCAGAACACGAACGATTTACCTCTGGCAACAAGAGCTGTAGAATATTCTTCCTCTTTTCTCCAAAACTGGAAGCGGAGGAGACCTGAGGAGATCGCCGCCCCGGTAAAACGCACCAAGTTTGACTTTGAGAGGAGAGTGCTCATGTCAGAGAAGATAACGCCGAAAGTAAAGAAGCCTCTCCGAGAGATGACCAGGGCGGACTACGAATTTCAGAGGAAGGAGAAAAGCTTTGACGATATCAACCAGCAATATGTGATTCATGGGATCCATCGTCAAGCAGATACTCTCCTTGTCAAACATCTGGAGGACCAGGAAGAGGTTTTCAAGCTGCAAGACAAGATAAGGCAGCTTGAGGAGGACTTGGCTAGGTCCACCGAACAGCTGGAATCAGCGCAACAAAAGATAGGCAAATTAGAAGCCCAGCTGGCCGCCTCTCAGCAAGAGGCCGCAATAGAAAAGCAGACCGCCATGGAGCAGATTTCTCAGCTCCAGGAATCTTTGAAACAGGCGCAGTTGCAATCTGCAGAGAAAGCAACACAAGCGGCGGTCTTTTCAAAAGATAAAGTTAAAGGGATGCGGGCTGATCTGTTGAGGGGATGCACACCCCATGTTTGTAAAGCCATGCCGGTCCTGGATTTTGCATCCAGGATCCAAGAAATTGCTGCCCAGGGAAAGCCGGTAGTAGAAGAGGCCGAACGTCGTGCAAAGCAATGGCTGAACCTGGCTATAAAACTTGAAGAACATGAGCGCAATGGCCTCCGATTTTCTCCTATGTCCCCATTCGCTGCAGAATGGGCGGATGCAAGGGTAACCTTGCACAAATATTTCAAGAAAGCAGAAGAGGTGAGAACTGCCAGGCAAATGCTAGATGCATTCGAGCAAGAAAGAGACATTTGCCTGGCCCCCTTCCGCGCTCTTTCTGAACTAGGATGCCCGAGCTATATCGAGAACGGTGAGTTTCTCACTCTTAAGCAGGTAAGAGAGAATTGGCTGGCCTTTGAGAAAGATACAGCAGAAATCGACAGCTGGGCCGAGCCAATTCAGGAAGCTCAGGTTACCCAGATGGTGTCCAAGTGCTGCAAGATCAACTCCTACTTCCAGGAGCTGGGAAAGCGATATCTCACCATCGACCTGCACGCTGTCGCTGCATTCCACGCAGCGTTAGAGGAAATCACCAACCTTCGGCCCTTCCAAGCAGAAATCTGGGATCAGGCCCAAATTATATATGAGCGCATCTGCAAGTCAGAAGCCGATGATGGAGAGCATTCAGATCCGGAAGGAGAATCCGTTGAGGCAACTGCCGGAAGCAAATCTAAAAATGAACAGTTGCCGCAAGAGGAACAGTCAGAGCAGCAGGAGGCAGGAGAAGGAAATTCCTCTGTACCCAATGGATGAAGGCATGGATTCTTTGCGCCGAGCGAGCTCGACACCCCGCGAGCCGCCAGAAATGTTGCCACATTTTGCACGGGGTGCAATGTTTTCAAGTAAGCTGCTCTTATCTTTCCCCTCTTCTCTCTTTCCCTTTCTTCGCTTCTCCCATTCTCTCTCTTCCCTCCATTTCTATTCTTCCCTCTTTTCCTTAAGCCCTTCAGACAGATCTCCAAAATGACAGCAGTTACCCCGAAAAATTCTAAGTGTCAGGGCGAAGTCGGACTGCGCCCCCTTTTCAGGGCGAAGTCGGACTGCGCCCTAATTCTGGGCGAAGTTGGACAGATTACCTTTCAGAGCAAACACGCGTCAAGCAACATCATCCGACAGGTGTCCAACTTCGAGATCCGTGCCAAAACATGCCGAGCACATGGACAAGCATGGGACACACTATTTTATACCAGCTGCCACTTTTGAAGATAATTAAAAACCCTACCTGTTTCAGGCTACCTCGCAGTTCGCTCGTTAGTGGAGTTCTACTCAGCGCACTGACACATATCTGTACAGCCTTCAGGGAGCCCATGCCGCGGGTACAGTTCCGTCCGACAAAGGTCAGCCTGAGCAGCTCCACCGCCGCTCTTGTCAGCCCATGTTTGTCTGGGACCTTGTGCCCATGGATTGTAAACGGGAGGGGATTCAGTCTATAAATATCTTTGACATTCTCATTGTAAAGGGTGGAAGGGGAATGTCTGTTAGGGAATCATTGTAACTGTGCTTCTGGCTTTTTGCATAATACGTATATATACTTGGTGCTGTTCTAACTTCTTCTATTTTCTATGCTGCCTCTCTTTATCATTTCTGTCCCGTTCTTCCTGTACTATTGCTTGTTGTTGTACTGAACTCTGGACTCCGGCATTTGGTAGTCGGGAATTACTGAAATGCACTAATTAGAGGATACATAAGATAAAAGCTAGTTGCAGTTATAGGTTGTGCTTTGTACTAATATTGCTGTTAGTAGTGGTGATGGATGTGTTGCCGTGTCGTTAGTTCCCGTGAGGAATGTCTGCTAGGGAACCATTGTAGTCGTGCTTCTGGTTATTTATGCAAAGCATTTACTTGGCTGTTGGGATCAGTTCTTATGTTTATATGTTATGATAATATTGTCGTTAGTAGTGGTGATTGATGTATTGCCGTACTGTTAGTTCCCCCCACCCAACTCCAATCTTATTTGAATTTCTTTCCGTATTTTTAATCTCTTTCCCTGCACTCTTGTCTGAACTATAAAAACCCCACAGGAAGCCGGCCTTCTCCGGAGATTGGCACGGAAGGCATCCCTTCCTTCCGGCCTTTCAATCTGGTGGGCGAATCTGGGCGCATCAACACAAAATCCTTTCCCCATGGCAGATTCGTAACCAACAGGTAAATCTTGAACAACTTTAATCTTTTTAGGGTCAACTTTAACTCCTTTGGTGACAACGTGTCCCAAATACTCCACTTTTGTCATCCCAAAAGAACACTTAGACTGCTTAACATAAAGTTTATTTTGAGACGAAAGCTGCAGAGTCTAATCCAAATGTATGAGGTGCTCCTCCCAAGAGTGACTATAAATCAAAATATCATCAAAGAAAACCAGAATAGATTTGCGAAGGAATAGGCAGAAGAGATTATTCATGAGGCTCTGAAATGTGGATGGTTCATTCGTTAGGCCAAATGGCATAACCAAAAATTCATAATGGCCTCCATGAGTTCGAAATACTGTTTTGGGAATATCCTCCTCCTTGAGCCTTATCTGATGATAGTTCGAGCGAAGATCCAACTTGGATAAAAACATTGCATCATGTAGCTCATCCAACAATTCATCGACCACTGGAATAGGAAATTTATCCTTAATGGTAAGCTTATTGAGCTCACGAAAATCTATACACAATTGACATGACCTATCTTTCTTTCTAACCAATAGGACTAGAGAAAAATAAGGATTGTTACTAGGCTGAATGACTCCTTGTAGCAATTCTTGTACCAATTTCTCAATTTTTGACTTAAGGGCATAGGGGTACCGATAAGGTCTGATGTTAGGTGGAACACTACCGGGTACTAATGGTATTGCATGGTCATGGGAACGAAATGGAGGTAATTTTGTCGGTTCCGCAAAAACTGCATCATGCTTAGTTAAAATGAGTTGCAAATCTTCTTGGGGCTTGTCTTCAACTGAAATTTGTGGTTGAATTGCAAATATCTGAGCTACTATCCCACCGGAAGATTTTTTAAACAACTTCTCCATACGGCTTGAACTGATAATCTATGGAGATCCTGTTGGTGAACCATGAAGCGTAGGACCTACCATTCTATGAGAACTGCATCCGTAATTCTACAAAGTTCCAAGATATTGTTCCCAAGGTACCTAGCCATTGAGATCCTAGCACAACATCATATCCTCCCATATGAAGAGCAAGCATATCTGAGTTCATAGTCCTCTATCTTCAACTTAACATTGCAACATTTACCTTTACAAGGTAATGTTTTGCCATTTGCCACCATAACCTCAAAGGAGTTGCATGTATGTAGCAATTTGCTTGCTTGGTGACTAGGGGATCAATAAAGTTATGCATACTGCTTGAATCAATGAGAATTGTAATACGTTGTCCTTTGAATAATCCTACTACCTTCATCGTATGAGGGGTAGAAATTCCTTCAAGGGCATGGATAGAAATTTCTAGCTGTGGTTCTTCTTGTGTTTCACCCTCATTCTTAAGTTGTTCCTCTAATGGTTCTGCTTCATCATCAATTTGTCCATTGCTTGCTGATTCCTCTACATCCAACAAAAATAACTTCTTTTGGGTGCATTCATGCCCTGGTGAATACTTCTCATCACAATTATAACATAAGTCTTGTGCTCGACAGGCATCCATCTCTTCCGCAGTCAAACATGTGTATGGGGTAGATTTATTGCCAATATTCAGTGTGAACTTGGAAGGAAATGTGGGTTTGTCCTGCAGAAATTTAGGTTGTCTCCTTTGAGCTAATCTCGCCAATCCTATGGCTTGCATCATAGACTATGGTTTGAACATTTTGACCTTAGCCTTGATATCATCTTTCAATCCACTGATAAAGCAACTCTGGAAAAATCCTTCATTCAACCCCTTTGTCCTATTAGCTAGTTTCTCAAATTGGGTCTGATAGTCACGAACAATAGAGGTTTGTTTCAATTTGGTTAAGGCTCCTGTAAAGTTCTCATACTCATTAGGGCCAAAACGGGTGAGTAACTGTGACTCAAAATCTTCCCAAGAAGGGCTTGGAGTCGTGTTTTGTAACCATTGATAATATTGTAAGGCTTTAGATTCAAAGTTGAAAGATGCCATGGTGACCCACAAATATTTAGGTACATCATGAAGTTTGAAGAACTGATTTGCTCGACATAAACACCCATCAACATCCTTTCCATTGAACTTAAGAAAGTCTAATTTAGGCATCTTGAATGGACTATTAGTGTTAAAAAGTGAATGATAGCCTTCTTTCTCCTTATGGACTCCCTTCTCTTTATTAACTGAAATACCACCTAGTTTTTCGGAACTAGATGACACCAAAATGAGTTAGAACAAAGCAACCTTATGGAGCAAATGACTGTCGCACTCACTAACCTTGGAAATGAATTTAAACACATGAGGGAAGAAGTATCGCTTATGAGAAGTGATCATATTAGATCCAAAGCTAAATTTTGATTAGAACCACTCCCACTGACTTACTAAAAATAGTATTGTTCTAGAGTTACTATTTTTAGTAATGGGCCAAAAAAAGTGTTTGGGTGCTTTATATCAAAATGATCAACTCAAAAAGATGAGCAAAATGGACTAGGTCTCACAATGATGTTTTTTCTAGGGGAGTGTTGTCTTCAAATGTCCATTTTTCTCCTAAAGTCTTAGTTTACTCAAAAAATTGACTTTTGTCTGACAACCCCTTACTAGACTTTGCACTATCTGTAACTGACACTGTTTTGTCTAACATTGTTCTGTCACCGAAACTGTAGCTCAATGTCTCTAACAACTGTCTGAATAGACTCTATTACTGATAGATTCCTTGTCTGTTATGAATCTTGAATGTTACAGGTAATTGTTACTGATGCTGGCAGACTCTGTCTTGACTATTACTAACTGCTACGTGACCATTACTAACAAACCTTGTTGTGACTGTTATTCTCACCACCAATATTTTTTTGACTATTTGTGTTCAGTTAATTTTGGGATAATGTAGTCTCCTCAGTATGCTCATTTTTTTGATGTTTTTTTTTGGCATGTAGGATAAATAGAAACAGGGTACTCTAAGCCAAGGTGTGTATACTGCCCATAGGCCCTCTATTATACCGCAGTGACAAATGATAGTGCTCGAACCAATATTTTAGGCCACTACTCAAGGAGGATTTCACACATACCCTTGAGCATACTACTCACCCCTCTGACAGTACGAGAGGGTAATCTTCTCGAGATGTTGTGTCCAGGTGTACTATGGAGAATACACGGTCAAAAATCTTCCTAGGGCTAAAGGTTTCTCCTAATCTTAGGGGGTCTCCTGAGATACTTGAAGATACGTGGGAGCTCAATTCCATACACGAGTGTTGTCTGAGGCCTAGGTATTGGAGCCTAATCGCCCCTCACTTCTTTAGATGCTTTACGAACAATCTAGCTTAGCCAATAATGACAACTCCTCCATGATATTTTAAAACCCCCAGCATAGGGTTTCTAACCTAATAAACTAATACAGGAAAAAAGGGTTGGATTTTTCTCTTTTTTAAAAAAAGAAAGGAAACAAGCAGAAAAATGAAAACATGAAAAATTTATACCTAACAGTTGATATGACAGAGCAAGAATTATCGCAGTCGCAGCGGAACACGGCCTTGGAAAGAGCTCTGATACCACTTGTTAAGAACCTTCTAATTAAAATAAGCACATTCACATAAATATTGCAATAAAAACAGGGAATTCATGAAAGAACAAAATATTGCAATACAAAATGTAAATGTAGAAATATGTTAATCTCACAAATCACAACATTGAATCGTAGGCCTCTTTGAGGGGGCAACCCCCTTAAAAAATTTCATTCAATATGCAAAATATACATTCGTTTATAGACCCTTGTCTTTTAAAGATACACTTCATGCAATTCTAACCTAATGCTCAAGACTTGTCTTACATGCAAAGTGCCACTCGAGCTAGAAACTTCTACCAAACAACAATTACATTCTTGATAACAATTACATGAAATGGCCCCACTTATCTAGGCACCTCAATTACCACATACCATTATGGGGTCCCCATGCTGGAAAGGTGTCATTACATAATAATATGAGAAATACATAATAATGCTAGGATGGGATCCTAACAGTGTCCCTCTGCCTTGAAATCAGAACACCAAATATCTTTCTTCTCCTTCGTTTTATCCCCCTTCACATCATTGATCATCCTTTCTAGGTCCTTTATCATGGCCTAGATAGCAACATTCAAGTTGTCATGGTCACTATTTGTATCATCATCTCTGTAGTGACTTACTCTTGTTGTTGTTTACTTCATTTCACTATCCAAGTTTAGAGGTCTTTCAAAGGTGTCTTGATTGGTAGGTGGTACTACCTTCATCTTCTTCTTATATCTAGGTAGCAGTCCATCTAGGAACCATCGTTTTTGTAAACCATCTATTGGTTTTACTTCCATCTTGTCAATAAGTTCCTTCAATCTTCTATTATATGACTTGATGTCTTCATCTTTCTTTTGCTTTGTGGAATAAATTTCTCCAATGATCTTTGTATCATCTTGGAGTAATCTAAATTCCTTGGTGAATTCAGTCTTTAGGTCATCCCATGTCATGAAGGGTTGACTCTCTCTAAATGCTGGTCCATTGCGATTCCCCGCAATGTGATCATTAACAACCTCAACTAGGATCCTTTATCGTCCACTCCATTGGCTCGCCATATTGATTCACAGGTGCCAATATGGCGTTTTGGGTCCTCCACACCACCTAGAAATTGCAGACATCTTTGTTTACCTGCTACGACAGCTATTGTAGACATTGGTTTTGGACATAAGAAGTATTTTGAATGCAATAGGCACTAAGCCAATATGCCGTTTTGGGTCCTCTTTCACACAACCCAAAAATAGTGGACATTTCTGTTTACCTGCTACTGCAGCTATTGTAGACGCTAGTTCTGGATATAAACAACAAAAATAGAAGTAATACTGTGCAAAAGTAATTTGAATGCAATAGGCACTAAGTGTTGGTCAAAGTGCAATGTAAATAAATGATTGGTCAAATTCCAATGAAATGTAATTGAAATGCAAATGTTATGTTATAGCTGTCATAAGTGTCTAATATTGTGCATGATGTAAAGTTGGTAGTATGTCTAATGTATGTAAGGGGGAAGTAGTTATGCACTAGGTGTCCTAGAAGCCGTTGTTGGTAACGGCTAGGACTGCATTATAAAAAGGACCCCTCATTCATTGTTGCATACTATGAGAGATCACCATTTATGCATAGGAGGCGTACAAAAGAGATGAGAGCATAGGTGCAAATCCATGCGAGAGCATCTTGTGAGTCTTTATACAAGTGTTGTAACCTATAAATGTCATACAAGCAGATTATCAATGCAATTTATCCATTCTCTATCAATGTGTTGGATGTCTGTGTGTTGATACCTGTATGCTAGATCATTAGACTTGTGCATTGTCAAGGTATTATGGTTGCAGGTTGGAAGACGCAGTCAGGTGTTGCAGGTTGAAGGTTGCAGTTGGAAGTTGTAGACTACAATCAGATGTTGATGACAATTGCTGAGGATAACCGTCATACCAGAACTACCATCATGTTGAGCGCAATTATCGTCTACAGACTTGCCGTCCAGAGAGAGATTACCATCTTGAGATTGCTGTCATGCTGATGCCGTCATGTTGAAGCAGTCATATTGACTGCAGACTGAATTCAACCTACCATCTTATGCATTTTCGTCTAAGCAAGTGATCATGTTGATATTGTTCAAGTGTGTTGACTATAGACTTGTTGGCCTCTAAACCCTATCATTCTATATTCATTGTTGGGAATCTCACCATCGTGCTACATTGGCGCTGTTGTCATTATTGAAATGAATTTGGGTTGAGAAGAAGAACCAACACGCGTGACGAGTAAGAAGGTGAATAACAAATTCTTTGCCGCAAGTATGTGGAAGACGAGGTCGCAGAAGAAGCCATATCTCTGTAAGAAGAAGCATAAGAATTGCTAAATGAGTGGATCAAACTATTGCCAACAAAGTACTGCAGTCCCAAAATACAAAACTTGAGGAACCTGTGGTAGAACATGTGTGGAGTCCTTAGGAAGAGGAAAATCACCGTTAAAGGGAAAATGCATGCGAGTCGTCAACAGAAGATGTGCAGTAGAATTTTAATTTTGTGGCCATATGAATCATACGATAGAGGTGACACATGGACTTTTGCACGTTGTAAATATATAAATAGACTTTGAAAAAAAAAAAAAATAGAAAAATAGAAAAAGACAAAGAAAAAAAAGTAGGAAAAAGCACCGTCAATCGCATGCAGGGTGGCGAGGTGGTGGTCATTGGAAGTTCGGACTTGGCGAAGTGGTAGTTACTCGATGGTTACACATGGGAGGCAACCAACTCCTGCAATAATAAATAGAGGCAGTCCAAGAGAAGTAAGCACATTTTCAATCGCTCAATTTGCATGACATGAAGGAGGACGTAGAAGCGAGTTGCAGATGTAGGACACAATGCAGGAGGGAGCCACAGAGACTGTCGACATTGCTGAATTTTCTTTTTGGTTTAGAATGCCCTAGAGGGTAGTCATACGAACAACTACCAGAAAACTGAGTTGTAGTCACAAGGGTTTCCAAATGAGGGGGAAGTAGTTGGACTAACGGAAGAAGGGCAAGAGAGCACCTGTGTGTGAAAACAAGGGCAAACGAGACTGCCATACAAAAGGTGGAAGAGTCGTACGAGTCAGAGAAAACGACCAAGTTGCAATACCCATCGCCGTACCAATTTGTCGTGTGGAGAAAATACCATCTGAAGCTGCAGTCAGAAGAAGTGTCGTCTGAAGAGGTGCAATCAGAAGCAAGCGCCGTCTAAAGAGGTGCAGTTATAAGGGGAGCGTCATCTAAGGAACTACAACCAAAGAGCATCGTCTGAGGAACTGCAACCAAAAAGAGTGTTGTCTGAGAAGGGTATCATCTAAGAAGTGCATCGTCTAAGAAGTGTATTTTCTGAGGAGATGCCGTCAGAAGTGTGTCGTACAAGCAAATTGAAAGGAAAGTTGCCAAGCAAGATGCATTGAAGGCTAAACATTCCGTAAAGAATTCAACAAGCGAAGTAGCAAAATAGAGCCTCACTTAACCTGATGATGGAAGGATGTACAAAGTATAGTCACACAAGACGCTCAAGAGCAAGTGATAGAGATTATGGCTCAAACACAAGACAAAGCAGTGAAAGGCAATTGCGCTAAAGGGCAAATGCCAACATTCCAAACAAAAAAGAAAGGGATGCTAGATCTTAGGAAGTAGAAAAGAATAAGGAAAGGACGAAGGTACCCTTAAAATACATTACTGTTGGTTACGAATCTGCCATGAGGAAAGGATCTGTCGTTATTGCGCCCTAGGACCCGCAAACCAACATTGAAAGGCCGGAAGGAAGGAATGCCTTCCGGGCCAATCTCCAGAGAAGGCCGGCTTCCTTTGGGGTTTTGAGGTTCAAGATAAGAGTGCAGGGAAAGAGATAAAAAGTATAGAAAGAAATCCAAATCAGATTGGAGTTGGGTGGGGGGAACTAACAGTACGGAAATGCATCGATCACCACTACTAACACCGATATAACAATAACACACCACTATAGATGCTGTCACTCGCCAGTAGAACAGAGCCAGGTATATGCTTTGTGTTAAGGGCCAGAAGCACAGCTACAATGGTTCCCTAATAGACATTCCCTCCAAGGAACTAACAGTACGACAATGCATCAATCACCACTACTAACAACACTAAAACACAAAACATAACCAGAAAGCTGCCACTGACGTTTGCCCTATATATCCTCTGATTTATGCACCTTAGGCATACCTGACCACCAAATGCTGAAATGAATCAACAAGCCATGACACAGGAAAACGTAAGGTAGAAATGCAAAGGAGAGGCAGCATACAGAATAAAAACAGTATAACAGCACCAAGTGTATGTATTATATTAACTGGCAGAAGCACAGCTACAATGGTTCCCTAACAGACATTCCCCTTCCACCCCTTTACAATGAAAATGTGGTGGGTATTTATAGCATGAGAACCCCCCGATTACATTAATGGGCACAAAGTCCCAGTCAAACATTAGCTGACAAAAACAGCCGCGGAACTGCTGATGCTGACCTTTGTCTGGCAGGACTGTACTTGCAGCATGGTCTCCCTGAAGGCTGTACAGATACGTGGTAGCGCGTTAGGTAGAACTTCTCATCGGTAGAATGCGGGTAGCTGAGGCAGGTGGAAACTCACATCAGCCTTAAATGAGGTAGCTGGCATAAGTAATGCGGCCCATGCTTGTCATTTTACTCGGCACGTCTCGGCTCGGATCCCAAAATTGGACACTTGTCGGATGATGTTGCTTGACACGTGTCTGCCTTGAAAGGCATTTTATCCAACTTCGCCCAGGATCAGAGCGTCGTCGGGCTGCGCAGGCAAAAAACAGCACAGTTGGGGAGGCCTTTCATGCCTTAGTCAAATTCTGAGTTTGTCTCCCTACTGTGCACCGGTCAAAGGGCGCACTCCGACTTCGCTGCGAAGTCGGGTTGCGCACCGGTGGAAGCTGATTTACACTGTCGTACGGACTTCGCCCTGGAAAGGGGGCGCACTCCGACTTCGCTGCGAAGTCGGGTTGCGCCCCAACACTTAGTCATTTTTCCCGCCAGCCTGCTGCCAAGTGCGCCCAGAAAGCAGGGCACACTCCGACTTCGCTGCGAAGTCGGAGTGCGCTCTGAACACTTGTTCTTCTGGCTTATTCTATCACACTGCGCACTTTGCACTCCTGCTGCGCTCCAACTCGAGGGCGCACTCCGACTTCGCTGCGAAGTCGGATTGTGCCCTGACACTTAGTCATTTTTCAGGGCAACTGCTGTCATTTTGAGATTTTGATTGAGGGGCTCAAGAGAAAGAGGGAAGAATGAGAATGTAGGGAAGAGAGAGAAAGGGAGAGAAGAGAAAGGGGAAAGAGAGAAAGAGGGAAAGGGAAGAGCAGCACTCTTACAAAAATTGAAAACATTGCACCCCGTGCAAAATGTGACAACAATTACTTAGGTACAGTCAAAAAGAGAGTATTGCCGAATTTTGGTGGGAAAAGGCTCCAAAGAATCATCCGTTGTAGACGATGCTGTAGAAAATAGGAGTTAACTTCATATTGCAAATCCTGAATTTTTGACAGAGAAATATTTAAGGAGTACTTGTTGCAAATGTTGTAGACATACAACCTGCAACAAAATGTCAATAAAGTGAGGTGATCGAGAGTTGATTGTTTTATTTTCAGAAAGCAACTTCAAAAGGACATTTGGATTGCTGAATCATGGAATACTGATGGAAAAAGACTCAATGGATTTCAACCGGTGCAGACAAATGATCCATGAAGTAACGGATCTCACTCTAGATGAAGTACAAAAGTTGATGTCACATGGGAGCCAAGGATTCAAGCAGTGGAAGATGAGGAATGAAGAGCTGCAATGCACCATGAATATCATAATGGCAAGACTCTTTAGAGAAGAGAGAGCTTTGGAAATACCCATATGGCTCATACCTTACATGCAAGGGGTAGCAGCTAGCATAGCCTATGATTGGGCATCCTACCTCTCATAGCGCATTAAGAATTTCTTGATGCAAAACATGAAGATTTTTTCAATGGTATTCTATGCCATTGGCTTGTTGATTAATGTTCTGATGCAAGCAAAGGTGCATATTCCAGATTCGGACCCTCCTAGAGATGATTTACAAAAACTGGCACCAACAATTCTAAGGTGGATGAATGTAATGCCACATACGAAAGGAGGCACTCTAGTAACATCAAGATCAAAGAAGATATTGAAGAGAAAGCATTTGCTAGATGATGTACCTAGCGAGGATTTGGAGGAAGGTGCACAATCGTCCAAGTCAAAACCAGCCCAAAAGGAAAAAAGGCGTAGGATGGAAGAGCAACCTCCGTAGCAGGCCACAATGGATGCAAGGAGAAACACATCAAGAGGCTGGGGAAATAGCTGTAGTTGGACAACTTAAGAAAGAGGCTCAGCAAGAATCACAGCAGGCATAGGAGTTTATAGTGATATTGCCTATGGACAGAGAAGTCCAAGAAGCAGTGGATGCAATGAGAGAAGTGCAAGTTGGATCACCAGAATTTCTCGCAGAAGCTCAACAACAATTTGATCCAAGCGCATCCCTCTAGTACATCCAGATATTCCCCTGTATAAAGCTCTGTGTCCCTGTGTGGAAACCCCAACTCCAGAAGACTGAATAATGAAGTCCGAATGTATTCCCTGTATGGAAATACCGCTGATTGGCCTGAGGGTAATCTTTCAACCTCGAAGTCAATGTCCCTGTAAGAGGTTACCGGCTCTCACAAGCTCCAGAATCTCTGCAATGTCTCTGCTAGAGAGTTCTCCAAAAACCTAGAGGGAAGGAAGAAAAAAATAATCCACGCATAATCCAAAATGATCTCCCAAAAGCCTTTTTAATCTTTCCTTTTAGGGTTCTCCCAAATTAGGGCAAAATTAGGGTTGTGCACACAAAATAATTTAATTTCTAATTTTCTCTTATTTTCCCTCAACGGGCCCCCTTGTGCACTAGGTTCAACCACTTAAAGTTATTTTATAAAGTGGCCCCTTTTTACAACGTTATAAGTGACCCTTTATAATATAAAGTACAAACTTTATAAATATTAAAATAATGTCACTTAATGAAATTAACTTCGGCCATTAAAATACTGGACCTCCGCTTGTCAGAATGAAAAACTGTGAACAGTTCTGGATACCCAATTCGCCGAAGTGTAATCCTGCAGTTGACCCGTTGACCGAAACCCTAAAAACGACCACTGCTAAAAATAGAAATCCCGTCAAACGACCTCCGAACGAGCCCAAACGACAGTCAATCAAGAGCTCTCTAGGGTTCTGTCAAAGATTCTGATATCTCCAAAGGCTCCCCTACATCCGATTTAGCCTACGGGAGCTCATGTATAGGCTAATCTGCTCTGCACACTGACTGCCTAGAAAAGGGGACATTACAGTCCGCCCTTCCCAAAGATTGCTTGTCCTCAAGCAATATGCATACATACTCCAGTCAAGTGTCTGCATCCTGGCTGAGGTCCATCAAATCCCTGGATCCCATAACATCCTCAAAAAGAAACCACCACGTTGACGCTGCGCCACTCTGATCACATCTGGAAATCCACTGTGCACAATTAGCTCAAGGCTAAACTGCAGCACCATAATATGATCATTCTCCAGCCTGAAAATAAAATGCCTGTCTAAGCTGGAATGAAATATCTCACGCCAAGTAATATCTGTGAAATCTCCATCATAGGCAACTGCAAGAACAACTCTGAAACTGTCTTCATAATCACCATCTAACAATCTCAACTCAACGCTTGTCCACCTGACGTAAATTGGGTGATCCCATGTCCCAAAATCAACTACAACCAACAAAGCATCCTCTGAAAAGATAGCGTCCATCATCATAACTAGATTGTAGTGATCGCTACTCAACCAAGTGGGGTGTAAATTAAACTGCATGTCACCTGAAAAATTACCCACACCCATGCCCACAAATGAGAGCTCGCATCCTCTCCCCCCATATGGACAACAACAAACAAGTTGGGATACTCCAGCAAATCTCACCATGACGACCCAATTGAGATGCAAATCAATCTCCTCTCTTTGTGGTGTGTCCACAAGATCCCTCACCATGCCACCATGATCATGATGCATCTCAAAAAGTGGGTTATCAAAAGATGTCTCATGATCCATTTTAAATAATGGATTGTCGACCCACTGAAAACTGTCATTATCCTTATGCTCATCCCAATCAACCTGCTGATCCACAATAGTATTCTCTGACTGAACTAATTTGAAGTCCTCCCGTATGCTATCCAGTTCTTTAATTACTTGTTCAATCTCCTTTGCTCTTTCCTTGTTCTCTTGATCTCTGAAATTTATGATAGCAGCAAGTTCCCTTTTTGTTTCATGTAACTCCATCTGAACACCTGTCAAGGAATCTCTAACTGTGCTAAGCTCAAGAGTGAGCTCATCCACCTCAACCTGAGTTTCCCTGTCATGAAATAAGGCCTCATCTGCAATCCTGATAGTTGTATCCTTGTCTTTGATCATGTGCAAGAAGACTGATTTCATTTCATGCATTGTACTCTCAAGTTTTTGTAAATCAGCAATGGAAATGTTTTTGTTTGATTGGGTTTTAGGTGTCTTTTGGATGAGAGTTTCAACAAGCTTCATTGATTCATCCAAAGTAGATAACATGTGCACTTCATTTTCAGCTGACACCAACAACTTGTTCTTCCAGTTATCATCAAAATTATCAAGATCATGCAATATAAATGGACTGCTGATATTATTTAAATCATAATCAGAATTAGTTTCATACCTTTCAGCAGTGTCTATAAGGCTGCCCTGATCTTCAAGTGTCTCTTCATGAGGAATTACCTTACTAAAAAATTTGTCCTTCAAATCAAGGAAGGTGTGACTATCCTGAACTCCCTTATCCACATGCTCTATCTCATGAGAAATGAATTCTTCTTCAACACAATCTTCTGATTTGATTTCTTCTTCAGCAGTAGTCTTTGAATCTTCAGCTTCATCATCATTGTGTTTGGATTCTTTGTTCATCTTCTCAAGAAGTTTCATTTTTTCATCTCCATTTGGTTGTTGCCTCATACGTAAATCAATGTAATCTTCACAAGTCATTAGGGCACGAAAACCATCATCATGAGCCTTCCACTCCTGCTGGAACTGATCAAGTAATTCAGTGACTGTAGGCTCCACCTTTACCCAAGGAGGAATTGTAGGTGGAGAATCTGTCATCATAGCAGCCAACTGATTGATGGATTTCTGCAACTCTCTCTGACCCTGCCAAAACTCACGCTGAAACTTATTCCAATCACTGAGTGGCTCCATCTTCATACCGGACTAACCAACTCTCAGCTGAAGAAGTTATGAGAAAACACACCAGATATGAACCCAAACAGGCTGGCAGAATAAGCTGAGCTCTGATACCACTGTAATGACCCTCCCCCGGTCTAATTTTCAATCTTTTTATTTTGCTGATACAATTTGTGTGAAAACACAGACAATCCAGAAATATAGAGGTATTTTGTTTTTTATTTCAAATACTGAACTAGGGCACAACAATTACAATGATTTCAATTCTGGAAACATTAAATCAATACAATAAAATAAATACCTCTGTAAACCCTAGCTGATCTGATCTCTGTATAGATAAATATGAAGGCTCAACCCTTCAGATTGGAACTCTGTGTGGTGTCCCCGCTCCAGATATTCCCCTGTATAAAGCTCTGTGTCCCTGTGTGGAAACCCCAACTCCAGAAGACTGAATAATGAAGTCCGAATGTATTCCCTGTATGGAAATACCGCTGATTGGCCTGAGGGTAATCTTTCAACCCCGAAGTCAATGTCCCTGTAAGAGGTTACCGACTCTCACAAGCTCCAGAATCTCTGCAATGTCTCTGCTAGAGAGTTCTCCAAAAACCCAGAGGGAAGGAAGAAAAAATAATCCACGCATAATCCAAAATGATCTCCCAAAAGCCTTTTTAATCTTTCCTTTTAGGGTTCTCCCAAATTAGGGCAAAATTAGGGTTGTGCACACAAAATAATTTAATTTCTAATTTTCTCTTATTTTCCCTCAACAGGCCCCCTTGTGCACTAGGTTCAACCACTTAAAGTTATTTTATAAAGTGGCCCCTTTTTACAACGTTATAAGTGACCCTTTATAATATAAAGTACAAACTTTATAAATATTAAAATAATGTCACTTAATGAAATTAACTTCGGCCATTAAAATATTGGACCTCCGCTTGTCAGAATGAAAAACTGTGAACAGTTCTGGATACCCAATTCGCCGAAGTGTAATCCTGCAGTTGACCCGTTGACCGAAACCCTAAAAACAGCCACTGCTAAAAATAGAAATCCCGTCAAACGACCTCCGAACGAGCCCAAACGACAGTCAATCAAGAGCTCTCTAGGTTCTCTCAAAGATTCTGATATCTCCAAAGGCTCCCCTACATCCGATTTAGCCTACGGGAGCTCATGTATAGGCTAATCTGCTCTGCACACTGACTGCCTAGAAAAGGGGACATTACACAGTGCAGAAGGAAGAAAAAGAGGAGAAACTTGGCACTTCAAAGAATAGACAAGGAACAACTAGCTATGGATACCAAAACAACTGTCAAGGAAGAAGACAACTGCAATTTAGGAACCAGACTGTAGGAAGTGGTGGTGAAGGAAGATTACAATATGATTCGGATGGAAGACCAATCATACAGTACAAAAGACGTCAAGAGTGGGGACATTTTGCACAAAATTGTACAAATGCACTGATAGGAGGAACTAGGAGCAACACTGCAATGATGTGTAGATGGTGTGGACCTGGCAACATAAAGAGGTGAATTGTCCAAAGAAGGTGAGTACAAGAAACTCGCAAAATGTCAATTTCATTGACACAAAAGAGCATCAAGTGGACTAGTAGCAAGCAAACAATGATAAACATGTGCTGGAGATAACTCGAGCACAAGCAAAGAAGATGGAACAATACCCAAACCTTGCCAAGCAGAAGGAGAAATGGCAAGAAGCACGTGTATGGTTGAAGGAAATGAAAAAGAGCAGCAACGAGAAGTTGAAGGAACCCATCATCATAGAAGAGGAGGAAACATAAGCAAAGCAATTGCCAGTGCAAGTGCTGGATACAAATGTTGCAATGAAGATGTCTAGTCTATTGTGCATAGTACTGGAGCTTTATGTGACAGTAAGAGAGATAATGCGGATGAGGAGATTAATAGAGCCTCAACACCAACTAGAGGTGAGGAAAGTGGCAAAGGATTAGTATATCAACTTGACAGTGTTGATGATTGATGTCGAGAAGAAACCAATGCTAATTCGTATTGAGTTGCTAAATCCTAAGTTGATGCAAGTAATCGTGGATGGGGGTTCAAGTGTGAATGTACTGCCCGAGAATACGTGGAAGGACTTGGGGCCACCATTCTTGTGGTCTTCCAATTTCCAACTCTATGGCACAAACCAACACGACATTGAGATGAAGGGTGTTTTGATTACGCAAAAAGTGAACAGTGTTGATCAAGTGTTCATTCTAGACTTTCTGGTGATTGCTATGCAAAAACCAGCCTATGATGCATTATTGAGACATGGGTGGTCATGCACAATAAAGGTAAACCATAACTGGGAGAAAGCTTGCTTAACATTCAAGAAAGGCCAACACAAGTACATGATAAATTTGAAGACCCAATCTGGTAACAGGAGTTGGAGACGTCTAATGAATTTGGCAACTCATTGTTAGAGGAAGAAGATTGAGTAGATGGACAAGAACCAAATGAATAAGGCGTGCTAGAGTTGGAAGAGTGCATGGAGGACGAAGGGCACTCGGATAGTGGGCTTCTCCACTAGTATATGGAAGACTATAAAGTATTTCAGCCTAGCTGCATGTGTATTAATGCAAAAGATGAAATCTAGGATGAAGGACCTCGCAGTGTGTATGAGACCGATGAGTATAGTCAAAGTGCCAAACCAGCCATGAAAGTCGAAGAAGAGATGACCTTCCTACAAAATTTTGTGGAGTACAGTGTTGGCGATGCTCAGATTGACAAAAAGCAAGCACACCCCTCTGATATGGTGAAAGCAGTCGAAGAACCTAACACCATAAAGTATGAGGGACCAAAGATAGTGTAGGTAAACCTTAGCAAAGGTGAAGAGGAGAAGATGATCCATTGTGGGGAGTGGGACCTAGTTTTGAAAGCAGCAACTTTTAAAGTTTTCATGCAATATAAGGCCTTCATTTGGATGTACAAAGACTTACAAGGGATTCCACCTAAGTTGTGCGTACATCAGATTCCGTTGATTTTGGGCACGCAACCTGTGAGAGGGCCATATAGAATGAACCCAAAGTACGCGACCTTGGTCAACATAGAGATTGAAAATATGTTAGATGCAGGGATAATCTTCAAGGCTATAGTGAGCGAATGGGTGTCACCCACCGTCATTAGATTGAAGGAGAAGAGTAATCAAATCCACATTTGTGTGGATTTTCGAAGCTTGAACGCAGTGACAATAAAGGATCACTTTCCAATCCTGTTTACTGATAAAATTCTAAAGGAAGTAGAAAGGCATGAGACCTATTCATTTTTGGTTGGATTCTCAAGCTACAATCAAATTAGTATTGTTGTGGAGGATTGCCTGAAGATTATGTTTATTATTGAGAATGGTATTTATGCATACAACCGAATGCCCTTGCCCCAACCACATTTCAAAGGATTATTTTGTACATTTTGAGCAAATGTCCACAGGCAAAGTCAAAGTATTCCTTGATGATTGGTCGTTGTATGGGAAAAAGGATGAGCATTTGAAGGCATTGGAGGAATGCATGAGGTTGTGGATGAATGCTCGCTTGTCCTTGAACCTAAGAAATCACTCATCACAATCTCATTATCAAGCTGATAACAGAGTTCAAGATTACATTATCAAGTCCGTACTACCCCAGGGCAAATGGGCAGGCAGAAGCAATTAACAAGGTTTCATTTTCCATAATGTACAAGACATGTGGAATCAAGGATGTTGATTGAGAGAAATTGCAAACAATCTTGTGGGCATATAGGACAATGTATAAACCAACAACAAATCACACACCATTCCAATTGATGTATGGTCAAGAGGCATCTGTGCCGATAGATTTTCTCATGCCAAGTTTGAGAGTGGTAGTGCAAAATCGTCTTAGCAACAAGAGAGCCTGGAGGAGAGGTTGATGGCACTCATCAAGCTAGATGAGAGAGGGTGATAGCGTAGTGGGCGATATAGTTTGCCTAGCATCAGCGAAAGCTTTGGCATGACAAGCATCTGCAAAAGATGAAGTTGAAGGCAGGTGACTTGGTGTTGAAAAACAATGGCAAGCATGATATCAACCCAAGGAAGTTGAAGACCCTATGGCTTAGACACTTCTAAGTAGATGAAGTGTTGGATAAAGGCACAATAAGACTAAAGAGACTAGAATGGATGTAATGCCTTGAGATAGTCAATGGTTTGAAGTTGAAGCCATACAAAGTCAAAGCAGAGGTAAAGTTTGTAAACATCGAACCAAGTGATGAAGTCATAAGTATGGGTAGATTGATGACTGCACCAAGTCACTCTTCAAGATCCTTTCAAGGAATCTTGGTAAGGGAAGTTGGAGAATCAAATCATATAAAGGAATATGATGGTGTAGAATAAACAAGTGACTCTGATGAAAGTGAATTGGAGGAACAACTAGCATGGTTGTACGAGAAGGAAACCACTAGTAGTTAGGAGGACATGCAAACAACAATGGAGTAGAAAGAGTTGAAGCCTGGACCAACTAAACGCAGGAGGGTGTGTGTGCATGTCAGGTTTTCTGATGTTGAGGAAGAACAAAGATTGATGGATGAACCGAGGTCGCTATATGCTAAAAACCTGCAACGGATGGCGGCGATGCATGTTGGACAAGAGGAACTACCAGAGCAAGAGCCTCAGAGTGAAGAAAGTGAATAAGAGGGAATGAGTTTGTTAGCAAACATGGGATGTGCACAACAAAGAATGCATGCTTAAACGCAACAATTGTGTAAAAGGAGTGAACAATTGAATTTTTGAATAGGCAAATTGTAGTGACAACATGCACAAGAATGAATGCGGCTATGACAAAATATACAAGCAACTACTAGCAGTTTTTTGGGAGAAAAAACAAGTCCGGAAGAAACTCCAAGAGCATGACAAATAGGCAAGTGTTGGGAATTGTTGATGACCATGCAACAGAAATTGAATCCTTGGAAGAGAACTGTTGGCATTTTTGCCACATTAAATTTTTTCACAGAATTTTGCCTAAGTGTGGAGCTTCAAAGCGGCAAAGAGCATGCAAAAGTGTTGGCATTTTCGCAGGCCCGAAAAGAGGATGATAAAGTGGATGAAATGATCTTTGGATACTTCGTCATTGCAGATCTTTTCGCAAGCTTTCCGGCGGTATATTATAATAGGCGATCGGGGCAGCGGATCAAAAGTTATGGCCCCGGGAAGCAGAACCAGAAAGCTCAACTTCGGGCCAGAAAATTGGCTAAGGCACAGCCAGAATGCTCAGGTTCGCCCGATGCTCAGGTTCGCCCGGCTTTGAGGCGACGACGGGTTTCGCTCAAACTTCAAGGCGAGAACGGGGATCGCCCAGATCTCGAGCGAACCGCAGAAGGCATGCCAAAGTTCGGGCAGATTTTGAAGAAGACAGGGTTCGCCCGAGTTGAAGTGCGAGAACGAAGTTCGCCCGAACTTGGAGCGAGAATGGGATTCGGGCGGGGTTCGGAGCGAACGTCGGCCATTGGGCGAACGTCGGCCAAAATGTCGGCCAAAAATCTCAAGTTCGCTCAAATTTTGAGCGATTCTCAAAATCGCTCCCCTTCGTCAACGAACCCCGACGTCGGCTAGAATCTCAATGTCGGCCGCGAATCCCGATGTCGGCCAGAATCCCGATGTCGGCCAGAATCCCGATGTCGGCCAAAGTGCCCTATGTCGGCCAAAATCTCCATGTCGGCCAAAATCTCTATGTCGGCCATGATGCTCAGGTTTGCTCCCCAAATCCAGAAATCCCAGGCTCGCTCCAAAAATCAACGAACTACAACATAAGGCACCTCCCGAGTTCGCTCCGGCTATCCGGCGATCCTCAACCTCGCTCAGTCGCCGAGCGATTCTCGGCGTCGCTCAGTTGCCGAGCAATTCTCAAGCGAGAAGCAGCTAAAAGGGAAAAAGGGTTAAGTCCGGCCTCTCCCGACGTCGCTCCCCTCCGTGTGCGACTCGCAGTTTCATCAATATCTAGCTGCGACCCCCAGCCTCGCCTGCTTCCCCAGCGAGCCCCCGACGTCACACCGTTTTCAGCAATCAACGGTAGAATATAAAAAAATTTCTAAGTCCGAAACAATGCCAAGGTTCGCTCTAGTTCTGAGCGACTCCCGGGATTGCCCGTGCCCTTGTGCAACTCTCGGGTTCGCTCCAGTTCTGAGCGACTCTCGGGATCGCTCTTGTTCTCGTGCAACTCCCGAGTTCGCTCCTTCATGGAGTGATTCTCGGGATCGCCATTCCATTATGGCGAGCTTACGGCCAACAGGGATCAAATCTCAACAGCTTTTGCAGTTTTTGGGATCCGAGCGTCAATGTAATTTGGGGGGAAAACTTTGCTATAAAAGGGAGTTCATTTCAATGTAATAGGGGGGGAACATATTGCTAAAAAGCCGCTGTATTCAAACTCTTTGCATCAATACTAAGAATCCTTGGCTCTGATTCTGTCTCTTCTTTGTATGCTGCCTTCTGTGATTATTTCTGCTAATGTCATTTATTTTTCTGATTGCTGTAATTCTGCTATCTGGATTTAGGCATTAGAGGATAAGTGAATCTGGAATCTTCCTGAAGGATACATAGGGAAGTAAATGCAGTGCTAGTTTCTGTTACATTCTCCGTGTTGATAGTTGTTGGTTAAAATACAGATGGGTGATTGTGCTGCTTGTTCTTCCCCACTGTTACCACTATGCATTTTACATTTCTTTCTGTAATTTTTCAATCTCTTTCCAGTTCTCTTATCTCAAACCCCAAGTAGTGTAGTATAGGAGCCGGCCTTCTCCGGAAATTGGCACGGGAGGCATCCCTTCCTCCCGGCCTTTCAAGGTTGGTCCGGGTCTAGGGCATGTATGCATACTAAATCCTTTCCTAGGGCGGATTCGTGACCAACAAGAACTAACCATAGGGAAAACAGAACCTCACCAGAAGGAAGAGTATCAGAAGTTGAAAGCCAAGATATACATGAAATGCCACAACAAACATTACCAAGAGAAGTAATTGGTGTAGACAACTCGGAGAATGAATCAAGTAGGGCATCCTTGACAAGTTTGAGTAGTGAGGAGGAAGACTAGAGCAATGTCAGTTCAAGCTCAAAATTCGAAAGGATAAATAGGTAAGGAACACTAAGAAGGCAATGCGTTGGTCAACAACTACGTAATGTCATTGCATGGCCAAATGTTGTTTTGTAGGATGAACCTCAAACAAAAGTTCAAATGACTTCAAAGGAAGAAGCAATTACAATAATATGACGGATGAATAGGTGAAGGCAAAGTAAGACCACCATACTTAGAAGAAGTTCATGTTAGAAACTGAAGCATTACCTTGCTCTTCATATTCATGGTAAATTTATAAGACTTACAAGGAACTCCGTTGAGGTAGTTTCTCAACTATGCTGGGCAGTTTCCCATAACTGAAATAGTTAAAAAACATTTAATGTAATATACGATATACTAAAATATTCTAACATCCCCCCTTATTACATTAATGTTGACTACACATAGCATTGCGGAACAATTCAAATTTGACTCGAGCAAGCGCTTTGGTGAAGATGTCCGCTATTTGCTCATCTGTGGGAATGTAGTGGAGCTGAATATGATGCTTTGGAACCTCATCTCGAATGAAATGACACCTAGTGTCAATGTGTTTGGTTCGATCATGAAAGATAGGATTCTTGACGAGATTCAGAACACCTTGATTGTCGCAGAATAAATGTAAAGGAAGTTTCTTTGGAAGGCCCATATTTATGAGGATGCGACGTAACCATATGATCTCGCAGACTGCTCCACTAGCTGCTCGATATTCTGCCTCAGTAGAAGAGATAGCAACAACATGTTGCTTCTTGCTATGCCAAGAGACAGGACCAGATCCAAGGTGAAAGATATAACCTGCAGTTGATTTTCGGTCATCTATGGATCCAGCATAATCAGAATCTGTGTACCCTTGAAGATAGAACTTGTTGTTCTTTTTGTATTCCAGGCCGATATATGTCGTACCACGAACATAGTGAAGGACTCTTTTTGCTGCTTTCCAGTGGCTAACTTTAGGATCTTGCATGAATCGTGAAAGATAACCCACAACAAAACTAAGATCTGGCCTGGTGTTTGTGAGATAGATGAGACTCCCAATCAGTTGACGATAGAGAGTACTATCTATTTTAGGAGATTCATCAAATCGGGATAACTTAAGTCCTGCTTCCATTGGTGTGGCTTTGGGCTTGCAATCAGTCATCCGATACTTTTCAATTAGAGTCATGGCATATTTCTTTTGAGTAACTTGTATGCAATGCTTGTATTGAGTTACTTCTAGACCAAGACAATAGTGGAGAAGTCCAAGATCTGTCATTTCAAAAGAGGTATTAAGATCTTTCTTAACTGTTTTTATCATACTCTCTGAACTGCCTGTTATGATCAGATCATCCACATATAGTACTAGAATTACTATGTTAGAACCATTGTTCTTGATATATAGATTAGGATCTGCAGGACTCCTTCTAAACCCATGTTGCACTAGGTGACTATCAATTTTGATATACCAAGCTCGAGGAGCTTGTTTAAGTCCATATAGAGATTTGATCAGCTTACAGACTTTCTGTTCTTGCCCTTGAACTATAAAACCTTCAGGTTGAGACATATAGACCTCTTCTTGTAGGTCACCATTTAAGAAAGCACTCTTTACATCCATCTGATGTAGCTGCCAACCAAATTGAGCTGCCATTGCACACGAGAACTCGAATAGTGGTCATTTTAGCAGTAGGAGCAAATGTCTCTTCATAGTCTATGCCTTCTTTTTGTGCATAGCCCTTTGCAACAAGTCGGGCTTTATATTTATCTATTGCACCATTTGCCTTATATTTTATCTTGAATACCCATTTGCAACCAATGGGTTTCTTTCCTGAAGGCAAATTCACTAACTTCCAAGTTTGATTTTTCATTAGAGATGTATGTTATGCATCCATAGCAGTTTTCCATTGATCTTTCCTGAGTGCATCCGAGACCGATGTGGGTTCTTTTTCATCTAGTTTTGTCAGATATACTTTTTCATCTTCCATATCTATATCCTCATCATCTTCTATATTCACAGATAAATCATCAAAATGTTGACAAAGATCATCTACATCTCGTTATTGCTGTCTGCATCATCTCGCTCTTTTGTGTTGAGTCATACTGCGAGTAGCGGGTCGATCTAGAGTTAGATCTGGAAGTGATGTCAATTTTGAATCTTGCAATGTACTAGTATACCACTTAGGAACCTTCTTTTGAGGAGGTGCTGCTTCTTTCTTAGGTTCATCTTCATTAAGATATACAAGTGTATTATTTGATGTGAAAGTTTCATCAAATACTACATCTCTGCTGATGTGTGTTTTCTTGGTTATAGGATCAATCAACCGATATCCTTTTGAATTTTCATCATAACCAAGAAATATACATTTTTGAGTTTTCTCATCTAGTTTCCTTCTTTTCTGTTTAGGAATATGCATAAAAGCTTGGCATCCAAAAACTCTTAGGTGAGAAATTGAGGGTTTCTTACCACTCCAGGCTTCTTGTGGAGTTTTTCCTTGTAGAGCCCTTGTAGGTGCTCTATTTAGTAGGTAAGATGTTGTATTTACTGCTTCTGCCCAGTATTGTTTTTCTAAGTTTGCTCCTTTTAACATACACCGACTCATTTCTACTATGGAGCGATTTTTCCTTTCTGCAACTCCATTTTGCTGCGGTGTATATGCTGTAGTGAGTTGTCTCTTAATCCCATGTTTTTCCAAAAATGCTGAAAATTCCTTGGAAGTGTATTCCCCCCCTCGATCTGAGCGGAGAGTTTTGATGGAACAACTTGTTTCCTTCTCAACTTGTCTTTTGAACTGACGAAAGTAGTGAAGAGCTTCTGACTTGAGTGCAAGGAAGGAGACCCATATTTTTCGAGAGTAGTCATCAACAAATAGCTGAAAATACCGCTTTCCACCATGACTGGTTGGGAAAGGACCGCACAGATCTGCGTGGATTAACTCCAAGGGTTTTTTAGAGCGAGAAGAACTAGTCTCAAAAGGAACTCGATGTTGTTTCCCTGCGAGACAATCGGAGCATACTGGGAGAACGGATGAAAGCTGAGGAAGCCCTTTTACCATGTCATATTTGCTTAATTCGAGTAAATACCCGGAACTGAGGTGCCCGTATCTTTTATGCCATAAGGAAGTTGTTGCTTGTGTAGTGGCAATGAGGGCAGTATGGGATGTAGAAACTGTATCCAAGATGAATAAGCCATGTTTGTAGGAGCCAGTGGCAATGTGTTGACCTTGGTGACTGATGAAACATCTCTTTTTGCCTTTTTCAACTTGGAAAACAACATCCATATTGCGATCTAACATCTGTGGAACAGATAAGAGATTGTTGGCAAGGCCAGGAACATAGAGAACTTTCTCTATGGCACAGTCTCCATCAGGGAGAGTGACTGTAACATCCCCTTCACCTTGTACTTGATAGACCTGATTGTCTGCAATAGTGACAGGTTTGCCTTCTCTGGCGTGAAAGGTTTGAAACCAGGACTTGTTCCCAGTCATATGTTTGCTTGCTCCAGAATCAATATACCATACAACATCTGATTTGGAAGAGGCAGTATGGGTCATGAGCACCTTGTGTGCTCTTTCGGAGTCATTATCTGAAGAAGAATTTGAATGATCTGAATGGGAATCGGCATAAGCAACATGACCTTTTTGTTGGTTACGATGCTGGGGATATTTTTGCTTCCCTTTGCTTTTCTTATGTTGTGAGGGATCATTCTGTTGTTTGTTTTTGAACCAACACCGGTTGGTATCATGATTGTTCATATCACAGATCTTGCAATATTTATCTCGCTGGAGATTGGGCTTGCCTTTGCCCTTGGAAGAAGACCCTCCCTTCTGGAATTGTCCTTGTTTGGGCCCTTTTTGATGAGTGGAAAGAGCAGTGGCAGGTTCCTCATCTTTCTGTACTTGATTGGCTTCTTCAGTTTGAAGCAAGTTAACCAATTCAACAAAAGTTAATGTTCTGCCAGAAACATTGAGTGAAGTGATAAAACTTTTGTAAGATGGTGGGAGTGCCCTCAAAATAACAGATGTCAAAAGATCATCAGCGATGGGTTTTCCCATAGTATTGAGTTTAGCTTTTAATTCTGCCACTTTGCAGAGAAACAATTCAACAGTCTCCCCTGAATGCATTGTGAGATTGTGAAGCTGGGTTTGTAGGTGAAGAATTGTGGAATTATTCTTTCCTTCATACACAGTAATCAAAGCCGCCCAAGCATCTTTACTGCTCGTGGCATCACAAATATGAGGTTGGACCTCATCTGTTATGGCAAGTAACAAAAACATAAGGCCCTTCCTGTCCTGATCATCAAATGCATCTTGATCTGTCCCTGCTGTGGTGGGACGAGAGGTAGTGCCACTGACGACATCCCATAATTTTTTGACCTGAAGAATAGCTTTCATTTTATGCTTCCATGGCACAAAATTGGTGCCTTTGAGCAATTGGGCATCTGAAAGATACTTGTGCACTGTAGCCATTGTTTAGGGTTCCTTATAGCGCCAAATGGTCCCCTTTTCGATATACCGTTGCCAGGCCAGATATACCTGAACTGAATCAAAACAATACCCGCCCTTACGTGAGGGAAACTATAGGTATTGTGAAGATCAGAACGATACGTGGAACATAGGCAGTACTGAAAAGGATTGCTTTGTTGATGGCACCTACCTTAGAAAGATAGGAATCCGCATGCGTGGGGCGTAACTTCCCCTAAACACTTTGGATTCCAAGACTTTCGTCAGGATTTACGCCTAAACACAATTGCAATGAGGGTAAAAAATTTACTCAAAGAGATGTGTAATGACACCTGCCTGAGAATCTTCGGAAGAAGAATAATCAGTTGGAGGAATTTAAGTCAAAAAACAAAACTAGGAGAAAATTAGTGTTGGTGATAGAACATATGAAGATCCCTGTGCAAAGAGAGAACTGCTTTTGGAGAACCTGTGCAACATGTGTTGAGAGAAGTAGTGGATGCTTTGATGTAGATGATTTTTAAGTGCAGAAAGAGAATGCAATAATCAAACAAGCATGCTCACAAAATGCTTCTCACATAGGTGTCGGGTTCAACCGAAAATGCACCCAACTTTGACAAAAGAAGGTGTCGAGTAAAATCGAAAATGCACCTTGGAATTGCTATCTAACTCTTCTCCTGAGGGTTTTGAAAAAAATTTGAATTCCCCCCTCTATCTTGGAAGAAGTGAAGGCAAAAAAATAGAGTTATAATGCCTTTGAACAATTGTTTTTTGAAAAAAAAACAAATTTACATGTCTTACAAAGTAATGACAAATAAAATGAGTCACAAAACAAACTTCTTGGAGCGTCAAAAAAAATTTGTTTGTGTTTGTTGGGCGTCACCAAGCCCTCGAGACGTCAATCGGAGATGTGGGGCGTCAAAATACCCTCTTACGTCAATCGGAGATGTGGGGCGTCAAAAAATTTGAAACTCGGAAATTTTTTTTTCCGTTCCCTTGCTAATGTGCGCCAGCTGGGCTCTGGAGAGCGGATAGATCACATTCGCGGCATGGTGCGTTGAAACGTTCTCACCAAAAAAAATTATTTCCGCGTAGGTCAATCTCAAACAAACCGTTTGAGGGAAATTAAAATGAAAGGAAAAAAAATGTCTTTTCCCCAACCATATTATCAATCTCAAACAAGGGATTTTTTTTTCCGTTTACCGTGTTTCAGACAGCACAGGGTACCATATTGCAAAGTTTAAAAAACTTAATGATTTGTGTGTTTTTTTAAAAAAAAAAAAAAAAAACTCAGGAGAGCAATACCGTGCGACCAATCCGATGCAGGCATCCGGGGTCAGATGGGCTGGCTGCCAAGTCGATGGCAGGCCTTTTGATGGCCGCTGTAGCCGCTGTAGCGCTCAGACGAAGTGGACGCCGCTGTAGCTTGTAGACGAAGTCGACGTTAACATCTTCTTTCCTTGGCAGGCCGTTTGCTGGCCGCTGTAGCCGCTGTAGCGCTCAGACGAAGTCGACGCCGCTGTAGCTTGCAGACGAAGCCGACGTTAACATCTTCTTTCCTCCAAAACTCACCGCTGCGCAACTCTAGAGAGCGGACAGTGGTTTTCACAAACCGATGGCAGGCCTTTTTTTTTTCTGGCTGCAATCGCTGGGCGTCACGGCCAATCCAGCGGAAGGCGTCCTGGACGTTGGCTGCCAAGCCAATGGCAGGCCTTTTTCTGGCTGGAACGAGACGAATTATCTCACGCTTCGCAGGCCACGGCTCTATTGTTTCACCGAATTTTAGGCACTGTGATTATGGAGTGATAAAAGTTATTCACCTTGCCCCAAGAAAATTCACATTGCCCAAAATTGTTCAATGCTCTGATGCCATGTTAGAAACTGAAGCATTACCTTGCTCTTCATATTCATGGTAAATTTATAAGACTTACAAGGAACTCCGTTGAGGTAGTTTCTCAACTATGCTGGGCAGTTTCCCATAACTGAAATAGTTAAAAACATTTAATGTAATATACGATATACTAAAATATTCTAACAGTTCAAGCCAAAGACAAACAATAGAAGGCTGAAGTGTCAGGTTCAGTCATATGCCAAACAATTCCATGGGAAGTCAGAGTGGTCTGCCAAGGCCACCCAACGATCCAAGGCATGTTTGCGAAAGAGGCTGCTCAAACAATCTAGGCAGGCCATCAAGACCCATAGGCCATTTGGGGGAGAGCAATCTGCCGTAGATGGCCCATATGCCATCCAGCCACAGGGTGGGTCGTCGAGGCCACTCTTGGTTGTTTGATAGGGACAACAGGTCCCTGAACAACCCTTGGGCCATCAAGACCAAGGCCAAGGTTGTCTGGATTTTTTAGAGGTCGTTCAAGGAGACTCTGAATTGCAAACTGCCCTCAGGCCGTCAAAAGTATCAACCAAGATGGCTAAGAGAGGAGGGTCATTCGACAGTCAGGCACACTTGGATGAAGTGGATGCCAGGTTGCCTGAGGAAGAAATTGATGAGCTGCCAGAGTCTAGACAGAAGTGCAATTGAACCCAGGAAGCCGTCTAAGCAAGGCAAGAGACAAAGAGGGTTATCAGGACGGCTAGGTAGGCCAGCTGGCCACATGGACCATCCAAGCCAGACAAGAGCCAGGTTGTCAGGACAGCCAAACCCTCTAGTAGTCTGGGCCATCAAGGCATGCACAGGCAATTTTCTGGGCCAACAGGCAGGCCGTCTAGCCCTTTGGACCGCCTAGACAGGCAAGGAAGAAGGTCATCTAGACAGCCAGGTAGGTTGTTTGGCTACCTGGACTGTTTGGGCCAAACATGAACAGGCATGCATGCCTTCCAAACGAGCCCACCATGCACAAGGTGTAAGAAGTTGAACATCCAGAAAAGGATGAAAGAAACGCATAGAACAAACATTTGCATGCAAGGTAATTATGGAAGGTGAAGTGGCAGTTATGGAGGAGTTGCTGCATGTATGCCAAGTGACCCCCTACCTTCCCCATCTTATAAATAGGTACCAAGAGCTCTTATTTGCTCATTCAAGCAACCGGAGCCTAAGTGGAGCAGGAAAGGCAAATTCATGTCATTGAAAATCAAAACATAGAGAATTCAAGCTAACATGAAAGGAATCCAAGCCGTTTGACATGGGAGGCTTGCCTAAGTCCAAGCCACTAGGGAAAGGCTCCGAAGGATCCTAATAGCCATCTAAAGGGCCATCTAAACCTCTAACATTTCCTATGTCATCTAAGGTTACAGGCATGCCATCTAGTTGAACTAGCAAGCATCGAGGATGTGGAAGATGGAATCCAAGTTGTGCTAGTAAATGCAGAATCGTTATCACATCCTCCAAGGGAGATACCATACCATTTAAATGAGGGATTGAGCTATCTAAGGGACAAACTTCACCATTTGAGAAACAGAGAACAAAATGTGACCTGTGTAGAGGATGATCTATATTGTTTGAGATGTCTAAAAGAAGTGCCAAGCTGTTAGAAAGGTGGTCAAATTTGTTTGAGTTTCATGGAAGGAGGCCGAAATTGTTTGAGTCATTTGGGGGACGGTCTAAAACCCCTAGGAAGAAGGGTAATCTGTTTAGAATGTCTAGACAAAGAATCAGTCACTTGAGAGGAAGAAACAGTTGTCCAAGAATAGGAAGTTTCTGTCTATGCTTATGCCAAACATGTCATCTAGTTGGACGTCAAATATTGTCAAGCTCATGCCAAGCATGTTTCAAGGTTGGATTCCATCTCAGCAATGGTAAATGTTGTTGATTGAAAAAAAATTATTGTTTATTTAGAGACACAACTTCTTAAACTATTTGTTTATAAAAAGAAAAATCCATCATTCATTTATGTGTGTTCCTAACAAAAGAATTGAGTTCAAGAAAAGTATTAAGAAATTAAAAAAATGCTGAGACATCCATCTAGATAAGAAACAAGAAGCCAATACATCATGAAAAATAATGAAACTAAGAATCAAATTTTAAGATATCAAATATAAGAAATAAAATATTACCTGATAACAACTTGAAATGCATCGATCTCTATATGATGCATGTGTCAAGGCTTCAACTAGGAAAAGAGGTTTGTGAAATTTATACTTCAATATTTTCTCCAAAAATGGAACATTGATATTGAAGTCTTCTTGCACTTCATGAATTCTATTATAAGTAAAATTTTCTTGTGTGAAATCAATTTTGATACCAAGCCACTTCAAGAAATTGATTGCTTCTGGTTCACCTCCTGTCTCAAGGTGCATACCAATAAGTGCCTCCACAACATCAGCAATGACCTTTGTTTTCATTGTTCTGTATTCCCTAATGTACAATTTTTCTGTGCTGAACAATACTTTATTAGAACTTTTGATTTGCAAAGCATCATGTGATTGACCAGGTATGATCCATTTTTTTGGATCAAATGCCTCGCTGCGTATGTAGCCCTGTAATGCATACAAATTTTCACAAACATGAAAAAAGTTACAAAAAGAAAACATTGAAATTTACAAAAAGTTAAATCAGACCAATTTAATTATCTACCAATATAAACAAAACCTATCAGGCAGAAGTTCAAAATTTTCTGTGGAACCAAATACCATAATATACTGTTTGATAACTACCAAGCTTTTGTAAAAGCACAAATTTAATAGCTATATTCAAAGTCTATCCAATTGCTTTAAATGGGTTATGATCTGTTTTCAATTAACAGTTTCTTTTGAGATATTAAGATAATCTAGCAGCAAAGATAACATAGAGATCAAATGGATGGCAGAAAAAAGTGAGCAAATGTTCAAACACTTGGGTTACAAACTCAATCAAAACTCAAAGGACAGAAATATGAATGCACAAGAGAGAAAATGCAGTTAATATTCTGTTGTTAATATGCAGTTTGACTTTGAAACTATATGTTTTGACATCCAACATGACAGTTTTTACACAAGCAGAATAGGGACAAAAAAGACTGAAGCCGAAGAATTGATCTCTCCATCTTTGAAGTCTTTTAGTCTTAGTATATCCGTGGAGATAGATTTTTTCAGGAATTTGCAAAGATTTCCTTTGGACAACCGTAGCATTGATCAAAAGATTTGTCTAAGGGAATTTAAAAATTATACACATTTAAGAGGATTTTGAACCAATTTGGCTTGAAAATAGGGTTTTTCCACAGGCTGCCACTTTGACATAGCTTCCTGAAAATGCCCACTAGCTATTTAAGGGATTTAGTCCAGGTACTTCAAGATATATTTTCTCCTTTTAAAAAAACAATGATCTTTTTTATTAAAGACAAACATTAAAAATAAAATGTATAGGAAGTGACGGAAAAGGACTTTTCTTGGACACATCACAAAGACCTTAATGGAAGTATTTTAACGTAAGTTTTCCTTGAAAGAATCAGCAGAGACATAAACTGGTTAAACTATAATCTTGCTTAAATGTCTAAAATAAATGATTCGGCCTGTTCACATGTTCCCTTATATTTACAGGCCGACTTGGAATCTATATGAGGATCAAAAGTTAAAGATAAATGTTGAGAGCTTAGATAGAGTTTTGGTTCACATGCTATTCAGTGAACCGTTTGACGTTTGAACATTTGCATGAAAAATAATTATATTTGTAGTGGGGCATCCCTTGAATCCTCCTCTAGATTTGCAGCCCTTCCAGAATACTAATATATCATTTTTTCTCCTCAATCCACAGGGCTATTAGCCAACCTTGAAGAGTACAAAATGCAGAAGTATTAATCACAAAAAAAACTGATAAATCTACTAGAAACCTTTGCTTCTTTGTGAACTTGGCTTTCAATGCTGTCAAATATCTATAATAGCAAGGTATGGTGATATTGTTGTTGAATTTGTCATGGGATGCAATGCCATTTCATTCACAAAACATTTTTTAGGGCTAAATCTATAAAGTTTATGTTATATAATGAAAATTACAAAGAGGATTTCAGTGAGAGACTCGGGTTGAAACTTTTGCTTCCAAATTTTTGCACAACCATAGCACAATATAATGGACATAAGTATACCACCAGACAGTATACATATAGAGGGAATTACCAACAATAATAAGAGCATCATCAAAATGGACTTATAGATATGCCAACCAAATCCATTATATAAGTAAAACTATGCATAAGTAAACAGCATAGTGGCATAGTGGCATAATCATACTAAAAATCGGTGCACTAATCTAAATGGAAACTCCAATTTGACACATCTTGCAAGCTTTGGCTTTCCAACAGCTTACAATTTGCACAACTGTTGGGTTTCCATATAGTTAAACATCAAGAGGAGTTCATTAAAGCCCTTGGGATTTGAGAAGAGGGGATCTTTTGGCAGTTAAAATCACAGCAAAGGGTTAAAGAGTAGAGGAATTCACTTAACGCAATTGTAATAGACAAGAGAAAAGGGTTCCATGATGGTTTTCAGTCAATAAGCCTATTGTCCTTTGTTTCTGCATTGCATCTTCATTATGGTGCAAGAAATTGAATTCTTGATTTTCTCCATGACACTCTATTCCTCACAAGGGGTTCTCCATAAACATGATGTTTCAAATTTTGGATGCGCTTTCTCATTTATTCTTTTAAATAGTTCTGATTTCTGGTTCAAAAAGTATTTAATTTTTGTTACTTAAAGCATTTTATAAAGATAATGCTTTTTCACTTTTAGTCCAATTATAGAACAATTTAAGATTCTCTGTTGATGAATGTTTTACACATTTGTGTGGGTATCAGAACTCCAATTTATGGTTTGTATGATTAATATGCACTTACCTAGTAGGGAAAAAAATATTGGTAAGGGTGTTCTGGAGTAATTCAAGCTGGGAATTGGAAGTAAGATGTGGAAAGCTAAACTGAAAGAGGTGGCAACAGTTACCTTTTTGTTTGATGAGAGCATTAAAGAAAGGCTTGCAAGGTTGGAACTAGACAAAGAGAAATAGGAGGACAAAGAGGAATCGTCTTCTTTATCCACCCTTGCCTTTAAAATGAAGGCCAAGTTGGAGAGTGAAGTTTATTTAGGATAAAAAGATGCCAATTAGCTTGAAAATTGGTTTGATCAATTAAAGGTCTTCTTGAAGTCCATAACTACATAGAAGAATGAAAATAACTTTTGCAAGGCTTAAGATAGTGCATCATGTTCTTATATGGAGTTTCATTGAATCCTTGAAGAAACGAAAGGAGTTATAGGTAAAGCAATGGACTATTTGCAAGGAATTAATCAGGAAGCAATTCTACTTACTTGGTTATAAGGAAGATAAGAAGCACAAGATAGTAATATTTTCATAAAAACGAGGGCAAAGTTGAAAGAGCACACTACATAATTTAGGAGACACACCATTTTGATAGGCCACTCCCTCAAAGATAAATTCATCTTGGTCAAGTACCTTGGAGGTCTTCATAATTATAAGGAGCAAAAGAGCAATGCTTGTGTGCATGCAAACTACCTTGAAGAAAATGGAAAGAAGATTACAAAGTTGAGTGTTTAGTGAAACCAAGGAGAAGCCTTAAAAACAAGAATATAAGGACAGAACAAAAGGGAAGAAACATGCCACCACCACCATTATAAAAGGAAAACAGTCCTAGAACCATTTTTCTCATTATCACAAAGATAAACATGCTTATGTTTTGCTGGAAATTCTATCCAAGTTTGCATTCCAAGAATAAGAAGGGAGAATAAAGTCCATGCCCATCTAGGTTGAGGGATAAGAAATATGTGTATTAGAGGTAAATGAAAGACTGCACATTTTACCATGGCAAAAGCAAAATCATCCCAGGAAGAAGCTCCAAAGTCGACTCAAGCAAATGCCAAAATTGAAGAATAAAGGGAAAGAGCTTACCTTCTTAAGATTCAAGTCAAGAAAACAAAGGTTAATGCTTTGATAGATGGAAGTTTACACCCCCTTCCCCCACCAAACAAAAAATAAAATGGATTTTTTCAAGCATGGTGTAAAGTGTAGGTTTGAAGACCACTCCTCATCCAAGGCCATATCCTTTGGGTTGAATTCATAAAGACTCTCTATTGCACATTTCTAAGGAAAAGATGCTAAGGATTGGAATTTTTACTAATGAGGTGACTTGTGATGTAGTTCCATTTGAACTGTGGGAAATGTTTTTCTGTAGCACCTAATTATGGCAAAGAAATTCTATCCATGTGAAAAGAGAAATGAAATGAAATGAAATATTATTAATGTCCACAGTGGGCCAAAAAAGGACCCAAGGGACTATAAGAAGGACAATAATGACTGCCAGCTAGCAGGCTAAACAACCCAACCAAGGAAAGAAAAAAACTAAGATAAATACAAGACACGACCCAATAATTAGGCCAAAGAGAAAGGGTAAAGAGAAGGGAGGAAAGAGGGGGGGAGGGCTGCAGTCCAAAAGAGTGGAGTGCGTGCCAAGAAGAACGGAGAGAGAGGGAGGGGGAAGGGAGAAGCCTAGGTGGGGCAAGCTCCCAAAAAAAAATCTCAAAAACTAATCTCTCCTAACAGTCGAGGCCGAAGTATCAGTGTTGAAGAAGTCCCTGATCTGTCTCTATCCATCACTAGTTCAAGACCCTAAACAAGCTGGGGGTGTGTTGTCTAGTGATCCTGCTTCCGTCCAAACTGGATGATGTGGGGCATTTCCGTCCGGTGTCACTTGGTCCGTCAAAGCTGGTAAAGTAGCTTGTGATGAGTCAATGATGAGAGGGTCGAGATCCATCTGGAGGAGAGCTTTTATGTCGACGAAACTGATTTGTCTCCCTAAGAAAGAGTGCGAGACACCGCTAGTTTGGGTACCTGAAGAAGGTAGAAACAAATCGAGAGTTGTCCCTGAAAAGGTAATGGAATATGCCTCGTATCTCATAGTCAATGGGCCAGCAAAAATAAAGTGATGCAGGGTTTCAACTTCACCCAAGGAGCAAAATAAGCAAACCCGCTCCTCCATCGGAATATGGTGATCTGACTCAATTCGGAGTTGGTGAGAGCACACCCTGAGTTGCCCAATTGGGATTCGAAGACTATGCATTGTGTGTTGCTGAAGGTACTGGGGAGGAACTATTCTACCATCATGAATCTGGAGGAAGTGCTCGTGGTAGAAAGACAACTTGGAGGAAAGAGGGGCAGCAAGAGAGATCCATGTGCATTTGGTATACTGAAGACTAACCTCCTTCCGGATCTCATGGAGCACCTTCTCCTTATTATTCCGAGAGGGGGGGAGAGCACCCAAGGAGTAAGGAGGAAGCATGTCGATCTAAATATGGATGTTGGCTAAGAGTGTGGAGACCTGAAATTACCAGCTCTTGCGGCCTCCCCGAGAACTAGTAGAGGTTTCCATCGAGGAGCGAAAGGTGAGGTAAGGGTACTGCCTGCAACCCGCTGGGGTATCTCCTAAAGTACAGATCATCTGAAGATAAGAAACAATCAAGAAGATGATCTCAAGTTGGATAGGAGAGGCCCCAAACTCTGCCAAAGTAATAGAATAGGGAACTGTGCCCTTGCAACGAATTAATCATCGAAGAAAGAGTGTTTGTACTTTTTCAACACGAGACCATTCAGTCGGGCCAATACTGGGACCCCAAACCACTAACCCATATGTAATAGTTGGCTTGACCAAGACATCAAAGATCCTCATCTTCACCGGTATATCCTGAAAATGTACTTTGAAGCAATTTCTCTCGAGCAAAGACAAAGTTGCATACCCCTTAGACACCCGAGCCTCGACGGCGGGCTTCATGCCAAAGGTAGGTCCAGTGAAGAGAACCCCCAAGTACACATATGAGGTGGTGATCTCAACTTCCTGACCTTGGAGAAAGAAGTAGAGATGGGGATAGAGCCTCTTTGGTAGTATTGAACACCATAACCTTGTTCTTGGACAGATTCATTGTCAATTTTCTCGAATCATAAAAAGCAACAAGGGTGTCCAGACGACGTAAATCCCCTCAGGGGATGAAGCTAAAAGGACAACGTCATCAGCAAAAAGGAGGATAGAAATCAGCACATGGTGGAGAAGGCAACCATCCTCTACATGTGCGTTCTCCTGGATAAAAGACTCAAGCTTGTCAATGAAGATCCCAAAAAGTGTCGGGGAAAGGGGGCAACCTTGTTTCACTCGTATGACATCCCATCAAGCAAAAATAATCAATTCAAGGATGAAGTTTGCATTATTGTTCTTGATGAAAATACAAGTTAGGAGAGCAAATAGAGGTAGAATCTTCATGTAGGAGCCAATTTTAACCAGCCGAAGAAATAGTGTACATAGTAGTAGTAATAAGTGTGAAATACACATGAAATGTAGATGTCAATGTAAATGTAAACGAAATGAAATGTAAGTGTAATGCAGTTCTGTATTGTGTGACATCAATGGCTATGACGTCATTGTTTGATTAATTGCAAATACAATGTAATGTGTAGTAATGTATGTAATGCATGTGCGAATGGAGAAATAGGTATGGGTGAGGTGTCCTGGGCAGCAGTTGTTGGCAAGTACCGGGCCCCAAAGTTAAATAGGACCCCGCATTCATTTATGCAATACGATGAAATCATGTATCGAGAGAGACTATTGTAGACACCATCAAAGACGAGACTACATTAGAGATTGAATCCATTGTTGTGTATTGTCAAAGAATATATGAGTCTGTAACGCAGATGTCGTACAGGTAGAGTTAATGCAATTACTATTCATCCATATTTTGTGTGTGGATTGAGTTCTGTGCGATTCCATTGTTGTGAGTAGTTGTAGGTTGTGTTGTTTTGGTTCTGTGTGCACGTGTGTAGACGCAGTTGTAGTCCAAAAGCATTGTACAAGGATTGTTGTACAAACAAATCAATCAGAAGTGCTATACGAGGAGGTTCATCGAGGGGTGTCGTATGAAGTGAGTTTTTCTACCAGGAGTGCCGATGAGAGTTGTCGTATAAGCCTTTTCCGACAAGGTTGGTAGTTGAGTGGAATCATTGCCATACTAGTGATTGTTGTTCAATTTTGTGTGGAGTTTGTCGTTCAGGTGGATTGCATTGTTGGTGTACAAGTGTCATCGTGCAAGCACTTGCCATACAAACACCTACCGTACAAGTGAACATCACTTTGCCATACAAGTGCATGTTGACACTTTGTCGTACAAGTGGGAATGTTGAGTGATTGTGGATCAATTATGACTGCAGCCTTGGTTGGTTCCTAGAATCTATCATATTAAATTGTTCCTCCAACTATCAGGATACACACCGCCGTCCTACACTTCACAATCTAGTTGCACAACAAAGAAAGTTTATGAATATCCACATGAGACCAAACCAAGTAAATACAACTCAAATTGTACGTTTGTTTACAATAGCCTTGGGGGAAACCAAAAATGTTGCTCTACAAAGTACAAAATCACAAACTTTAACTTGAAATGGGTGTACATTTACATCTCAAGTATATTATAAACATAACATAGGCACCAAGCATGAGACAATGGTGCTTAAATTACCATAGGAGATCAATTTTCTAAAAATGATGGATTGTAAGCAAGGATCATGAACATGAGGTATTTGTCACGAGTCTATGTCTATTTGTACTAAATCATCGTTAATAGTTGTGGACGAGTCAACATAACACTTCATGATATCTGAAGGAGAATGGTCTGAAGAAAAAGGACAATGCTAGTTCCTACAAATCCTCCTATACAAGAGGATGAAGTGGAGGAGGTGGATGAGGACAACTCCTATGCAAGAGGATGAAGAGGAGGTGGATAAGGACAACAAAATGACATATAGCCCATAACAACCCTTGTTGCATCATAGGCACTCTAGCGTCACAATCATACCACCATCACTTCCTCAAGAGATAATTTGTCCCCTATGATAAATCATAAGAAGCATTCACTAGGAGATCCAACTGTTTAACCACCACATTTCATTGACCCCTCTATTCAAGATCATGAGCGTGACCTAGATGCTTTCAGATTTGGCAAAAGAAAAAAGAGGGACAATGGCAAATATTGTGATTGATGATATGAAAATGATGGATGTCAATGGATCAAAGGACTGGGATGAGGGATTGACCCCACCACCATGTAGAAATGGAATACAACACACTACAATAGGCTTCCTGTACCACTCATATAAACAAAATACATGATGCGAATAACATATACATACAAATGGACACTGTACACAACAACTATCTGTAATACATAATACTTCGGCCAACAATCTACCAACAAGCAACTCATGCCAACAATACACTTTGGCCAACAACAAGCACTCCTTCTCCCCTACATATCTCACATAGATGTGTGCTTATAGATATAATGAGACCGGTAGGCAGTTGGCAACTAGCCAACTACCTCCGAACTATCCATCTATATAAAACATTAAAAATACCATATTATATTACATTATTTCAAACACTTTGCCAAGTATGCATTATTACAAACACTTTGTCACCTACACATCCAACATTACATGACAACTTATTACAAACCCTTTGCGCGCACACATTCGCACATATATATTCCTCGCCCAAATAATGTATTCATGCAAACGTGTCAATTCATCGACCTATATCTATCCATTGACACATGAATTGAACATTGGAGATAGAAGCATTGAATGTTGTATTAGAATCTCTTGTTGCGCTTTTTCTGCATTCATATATTCCATACATATTTTACAATTACATTTACTTTAGACTGTTTTGAACAAAACATTCTTTTCAAATTGCTTGCTTTGCTTCATGCAACTGCCGCATTACCAATACAGCGAGCAATGCCGCTCATCGCAAGTGTCAGGGGTCAAGGGGACAAGAGCCCCCTTGTAGGGTCAAGTGTAGTGCCACTTGTAGGGTCAAGGGATAGTGCCACTTGTAGGGTCGAGGGGCAGTGTCCCTATAGCGTTCGGGGGAGCACCCTAAAACCTCAAAGACAGAATCATTGAAACCCTCACTGGCTGAGCTGAATTTTTCTCATTTGCATTTTGGTGGCCTTCGCTCAACCCACTTTTTCTCTTTCAAATCATTGCTCCAACAACCTGAACGACACTTCCTAGAAGATTCCCTCAAATGACATACTTTAAATAGCTAGCCCTGATGGTTGACCTCGGGCAGTGGACCACGTTGACCAACTCTAGACAATGGAGTCAAACAAACTCATCATTTAGCGCCTAGATGATTGGCCCAGAAGGCCCTTTGCTTCACTCAAATGACTTTTTCTTAGCTTCAGATGACCTCTCCTTAGCTCCAAACGTCCTCTTTTTGGCTCCTAACAGCCCACTCTCATAATTAGGTGGCTTGGCTCACTAGCCTAATGAACCCACTTTTGGCCTTTGACAAGCCTCCCTTGGCCTCTAATGACCTCTTTTTCATCCTAATGGCCTAGCTTCATCAAAAGATCAAGCCAACTTGCCAAACGACCCTCGCAAGTGGCCGAACGCTATGCAAAATATTTTTTAACCAGGGTAATTTCCTCAAAAAAGCCAACACAATGCTTCTTCTACCCTCCAAACCCTTTCCATTTGCCGAACTATGGTTCTTTTCGTCAAAACACCGAATTCCTCCTAAATGTGAGTTCAACTGCTCATTGTGCATGCCATGTCATCATCAAGGGGTCTTCATCGTCGATGTCTTCTCAATGAAAGAGAGAAAGTAAATTGACCAAACGGCCAAACAACCTGGGTTAATGGCCCTGGTTTTGGCCTGGACAACAAAGGGAGCTAGACGACATATCTGGTCATCCAGACAACCTAGCCTCATGGCCAAATGGCCAGGGCCAATGACCTGAGGCCCTAGTGTCTGTCTAGGGTCGATATGGTCAAGGAGGGTCCCTAATGACTTTACCTGTAGGCCTAGTTATCCTAGATGGCTCTCCTAAATGGCCTAGGGGGCTTGGCAGCCTACTTATACAACTTGGGGGGACTAACGGCCATTCCAGACAGCTTAGGGGCCTGAGGATCCTTCTAAACATCTTGTGAGTCCTGACAGCCACACCAAACGGCCTGGGGGGCCTAACAACCCACCCAAATGGCCCAAGAGGTTGTTTGACTATCCTGTATGGCCTAGGGGGTTGACGGGTTAGGAGGTCAAATGAATGTTTCGAGAGGCCTACCTAGATGACCCAAAAACTAAACATTCCTTGGAAAACAGTCTGCTCTCATTGATAACTCATGATAGTGCCATCATTGGAACGATTAGATTTTTTTTGTGTTCTCTAGCTCACTTTCCGCCTTTGTCGAATGGGACTCCAACTCAATGTTACTCCTTCTATTTGCCTTTGTTTATCCGTCTGCCAATTGTTCAGCCCTTCCGATGTAGAAATGGAACACAACACACTCCAATACAATTCCATTACCATTTATATAAACAAATTACACAATGGAAATACTTACAAATGCAAATGGATACATTGCACACACATGTATCCTGCACAACAACTACCTATAATACATCATACTTCGTCCAACAAACATTCTTTGGCCAATAATACACTTCAGCCAACAACATGCACTATCACATCTTTCACATAGATGTATACCTATATATATAACAAGGCTAGGATGCAGTTGGATACTGCCTATTTACATTCATTAAAAATAACCCATTACTTTACATTATTACAAACACTTCGTCATGTACACACACAACACTGCATGACAAATTATTACAAACACTGAGTGCGCACACATTCGTACATATACATTCCTACGCTCGATCATGCAAATGTGTTAATTCATCTTCTTACATATATCCCTTCTTTTAGAGTTGCTAGCATCCGCATCCACACATGAACTAAACACTAGGGATAGAAGCACTGAACACTATACTAGAATCTCTTGTCCGGCTCCTTCTGCTTTCTCCTATTTTAGATATCTTTTGCAACTGGATTTACTTCAAGTTGTCGCCAACAAAACATAGGTTCCAATTGCTTGCCCCACTCCCTACAATTAGATACATCACTAACATGACAGGTAACACCTATCACCACTTGTGTTGGCGGTCAAGGGGGTGGGAGCTTCCTTGCAAGGTCAAGGGGTAGTGCCCCTTGCAAGGTCGAGGGCTCCAAATTACCTCTTATGGCTCTGGACGACTTCTTCTTGGCCTTAGACAACCCTCTCTTAGCCTCATATGATCCTGCCTTGGCCTTTGATGGCCCTCCCTTCGCTTCAAATGCCCTGCCTTGGCCTTTGATGACCTTCCCCTAGCCTCATATGGCCATGTCTCAGCCTCTAATAGCCCCCCCTCTGGGCCAGATGGTCCTACTTGTAGGCCAAATGGCCCACTTCATGGACCATATGACCCTAGGCTTGACGACCCTCCTTCTAGGCTTGATGACCCTCCTCCCCAGTTGTAATATCCCACCCAAGCTGAGATACGAAATTTCTGCCTTGTTTTGTTATTTTGGAAATTTGCAAGATTTTCGGTTTTTGTGCAATATTCTGATTTTTTTTGTATTTTTTTATTTAAGTACAGAATATGCAGAAAAAAGTTAAACTGCCAACTTGAACAAATAATATCTAGCAAACTACTTGGCGGGAATCAATGAAACTTGGAATTTAGATAATATTTATATAAAACTATAAACCCTCTAAAGGACTTTGGAAAGTATCAAAATACCCGGAAGTTGTACAAGACTGAAAATGGCGACTTTATAGCTGAACAGCAACACAGGAATATATGTATTTCTTTCCCAGCAACAAATAAAAGATGTCTTTTTACAATATCAATGCAAAGGAAAGCTTCCAATCCTTAGACGCCTCAATTACAATCATTAATTGGCACCCAAACTCTGAATATTAAAAACCACCTTCAATGCCAGGCAAGATATGGTACGGCCAGGCTAGAGGAAATTATGGCCAGCAAGAAATGTCTGAAATCTGCCCTGAAACCATAAGAAATCCACTCTAAATGGAACGACTGGAACTGTAGAAGCAAAATAACCAAGTCACCTTGAAACCCCAACTCAAATCATGGAATCACATACAATAAATGACTCCACTTGTACGGCTATGCTGAGAAATGAATGCTACATAAATGTATGCAAAATATGCTTCAAATCCCTTCCAAACTCCCTGAAAACCACTGTAAATCTACAAATATAAAGCTCCAATGCAACCCCTGAAGTAGAGCTGCTCATGAACACCCTGAGAATATCTTTCAACTCCGAGGATGTTGTCCCTGCCGGTGATTTTCGTCACACAAGAAGCTGAATTTGAAACCCCCGCAACTCTGCAAGAACTCCTCAAAATTGCTCCAAGAGAATGAATAGCCAAAGATGATGAAAATGAAGTTTCATTGCTCTTTTTATAACTCTCCAAGAGGGGTCGACCTCCTTTTTCCTCTTTCCAAAGCAACATTAAAATAAAACATTTTAATTTTAATTCTCATAACTTGGCTAACCATATTAACAATTGAATATTATAAGTCACCTTTATATTTCTACTTGTTTTTTAAGTAACTAATAAACCTTATATCTCCCACATATGAAATATTATAAAGTTAAACTATATTAAATATTTAATTTAATATAATTAACTTTACACATTAAAATCTCTGCCTCCTAGACCCCGGAATCCCAAACAAATTATGGAAACGGATACCCATTTCGCCGAGGTATTCAATCGTACTGTCCGTTTCCACCGATTCCCCAGCTGACTGACTTACTAAAAATAGTAAGTCCTCCCACAAGTGTCCGAAACGGCCTGAAAAGATGGCAACGGAAAATTTTGCTCGTCCAAACAACAATCCACGTCACTCGGTGGGCTCCCAACCAACTGACACTGCCTACGGGAACCCTTGAGTAGGCAAGTTCACTCATCTCCTGTTGTCCGACTAAGAAGGGGACATTACAGTCCTCCCTCCCCGAAATTGCTTGTCCTCAAGCAATTGGAGTGCTGGATGCTGTAAGATCTGCTCATCTTCCCAGGTAGCATCCTCTAAAAAATGGCTGATATAGAAGAGGGCAGCAATGTCAACTCTGAGAACAATCATCCTGGGAATGCTTCCGCTGCCCAAAACTAGAAACACCCTGCTGGCACTTAAGCTCCAAGTGTCCAAAAAGTCATCCCAAGGATTCAAACATTCCCACTCAGCAGTAGTAATGAAAGCATTATTAGGAAATATATCATTCCCCAGTATGAAGTGTATGTAACAACACTCCCGAGATGCCCAAAAATGAATATACATACCGCTGTCCAAGACTGAATTTATTATCTCAAGGTCTGATTCATGACAAATCAGTGATCTGCACAAAGCATATCTGCTGTAATTCAGAATTACATCACCCGGTATGCAAAATTTGATCTCATTACCAACTGAGGTGACCTCCCAGCAAGTCACCAGCTCAACAAATCTCCAATTCATATTCAGAATCTCCCTCCAATCCACTTGTATAAACACATATGGATTCATAACATGACTGCTCAAAGAGCGAACAACAGCAAGTAAGAGAGCATCATTACAAGTTGTATCATTCATAAGCAAGGGGTGACTGTTACAACATACTCTGGAAACCCAAATGCTCCTCCAAAACTGAATTGAGTTAGCTGCAACAATCATGTAATAACAAAATCCAACCTTACCATCCAGCTGAATGTTCCCAAATAGAGCAGTCCTACTTCTGTCCAAAACTGAAAATGTCATCATATGGTCTGATTTTTGGAAAATCAGCGTACCACATATATCACCACTACTGCATATCTGAAATATGTCCACTGGAATGCTAACACTGACCACATTAACGGAAAAGGTCTCCCAAAAAGTTACTAACTCATCAAGCATCCAATCCTTGTTCAAAATTTCTTTCCAATCCATTTGTATGATCACAAATGGATATATATGGTGGCTGATAAAAAGAGGAGCAGCAGCATACCTTTCAGCAGTGTCTATCAGGCTACTCCGAGCTCCAAGTGTCTCTTTTTTGACATAAGAAACATCTTCATCCCTTGGGTTCCAATTAGAATCAACATCATGCATGAAATATTCTGATTTGTCTAACAATTCATTCCCTTTTAAATTTTGCTCCAACTCAGATTTTGGAACTGCTCCTGGGTCCCATATCCTGATACTGTCACCAGTAGTTCCTCTGGAACTAATGAGTGTTCCCATAAAAGCCACTCCTAGATTTGAAATATTCTTTTCATGTTCCAAGCTGTCATAGCAACAGTCAATGCGAACAACCTTCTCCTTGATTTTTTGTAAGTATTGTTTTGCTTGAGAAGCTATCATTTTAGCTTCCTTGGCTCTCCTTAGCCACTCATCACACATTTTCTGGTTCCTCGTTACATTTTCTGTGTTTGTTGGAAGAATGATTAATTTCTTTCCTTCCTCATCTTCATATGATGTTTCAGTATTTGCTGATTTGGCAAATTCCAAATCAACATACCCCTTAATCACCGTACTGTCAGGAAGACTTGTGTTCTTCTGTTTGCTTGCAAAAACACATGAGGAAACAACCTCATCAGCTGCTGATTTAACATCCTCCAAATCAGCATATCCCATGATCTCAATAATCTCATGATGACCATCATACACTTCTCCACAAGTAGACACACCATCATGCACCAATGAACTGCTGCTCGGAAAAGTGCAAGGCTCATCATACCTTATGTCCAAGGTCTCACAGACCCCACTGGATTGCTCTGGAAACAATTCCACAACTGTTGTCCTATCATTCCCATCATTATTAAAGTCATCCTGGGTCTCTGCCATGCTTACCGCATGAGGAGAAGTATCTGTTTCTAGCTCTAAGGTCTCAACCTCCCTGCTGTCCATAACTTTACTTGGATGCAATAAGTCATTCTCTTTGTTAATTTCACATGTGTGGCCAAGTGTCCAAGATTCCTGACATGTGAAACACCTGTGCTCACGTCTCATTTGGTTCTTTCTCATCCGTGGTAGTCCTGCGACCTGTAAACCACTAGAAACCATTTCTTTTTCTGCCAACTGCCTTTTAAAGTTTTCTGGAACAGCAAGTTCTTCTTCTATCATCTCGACCTTCTTGGACCCAACAACGTTTCTTTGTATAGGAATTGAGGTGGGAGACATTGGTTCATCTTTTCTCTCCTTCCTATGCAACTTCTATTGATGATGATTACCTCTCCGATTAGGTTGTTGCCTCATCCTCATGTCCACCCAATCATGAAGAGACATCATTTCTTTGAATTTCCCACTAGCATTGGTCCATTCCTGAACAAACCGATCCCGTAACTCGAGATGGTGGGCTCAACCTTAGCCTTAGAGGAAACCATAGGTGCTGACTTAGGTGACATAGCAGTTGTCAACTGCTTGAGAGTTTGCTGCAACTCTCTCTGACCTTGCCAAAACTCACGCTGAAACCTATCCCAATCACTGTGTGGCTCCATCTTCACATTGAACTAACCAACTCTCAGCTGCAACTATTATGAGGAAACACACTAGATAAAGAACCCAGACAGGCTGGCAGAATCTTTGGCTCTGATACCACTGTAATATCCCACCCAAGCTGAGATACGAAATTTCTGCCTTGTTTTGTTATTTTGGAAATTTGCAAGGTTTTCGGTTTTTGTGCAATATTCTGATTTTTTTTGTATTTTTTTATTTAAGTACAGAATATGCAGAAAAAAGTTAAACTGCCAACTTGAACAAATAATATCTAGCAAACTACTTGGCAGGAATCAATGAAACTTGGAATTTAGATAATATTTATATAAAACTATAAACCCTCTAAAGGACTTTGGAAAGTATCAAAATACCCGGAAGTTGTACAAGACTGAAAATGGCGACTTTATAGCTGAACAACAACACAGGAATATATGTATTTCTTTCCCAAGCAACAAATAAAAGATGTCTTTTTACAATATCAATGCAAAGGAAAGCTTCCAATCCTTAGACGCCTCAATTACAATCATTAATTGGCACCCAAACTCTGAATATTAAAAACCACCTTCAATGCCAGGCAAGATATGGTACGGCCAAGCTAGAGGAAATTATGGCCAGCAAGAAATGTCTGAAATCTGCCCTGAAACCATAAGAAACCCACTCTAAATGGAACGGCTGGAACTGTAGAAGCAAAATAACCAAGTCACCTTAAAACCCCAACTCAAATCATGGAATCATATACAATAAATGACTCCACTTGTACGGCTATGCTGAGGAATGAATGCTACAGCAATGTATGCAAAATATGCTTCAAAATCCCTTCCAAACCCCCTAAAAACCACTGTAAATCTACATATATAAAGCTCCAATGCAACCCCTGAAGTAGAGCTGCTCATGAACACCCTGAGAATATCTTTCAACTCCGAGGATGTTGTCCCTGCTGGTGATTTTCGTCACACAACAAGCTGAATTCGAAACCCCTGCAACTCTGCAAGAACTCCTCAAAATTGCTCCAAGAGAATGAATAGCCAAAGATGATGAAAATGAAGTTTCATTGCTCTTTTTATAACTCTCCAAGAGGGGTCGACCTCTTTTTTCCTCTTTCCAAAGCAACATTAAAATAAAACATTTTAATTTTAATTCTCATAACTTGGCCAACCATATTAACAATTGAATATTATAAGTCACCTTTATATTTCTACTTGTTTTTTAAGTGACTAATAAACCTTATATCTCCCACATATGAAATATTATAAAGTTAAACTATATTAAATATTTAATTTAATATAATTAACTTTACACATTAAAATATCTGCCTCCTGAACCCCGGAATCCCAAACAAATTATGGAAACGGATACCCATTTCGCCGAGGTATTCAATCGTACTGTCTGTTTCCACCGATTCTGCCTCTGATCGACTTACTAAAAATAGTAAGTCCTCCCACAAGTGTCCGAAATGGCCTGAAAATATGGCAACGGAAAATTTTGCTCGTCCAAACAACAATCCACGTCACTCGGTGGGCTCCCAACCAACTGACACTGCCTACGGGAACCCTTGAGTAGGCAAGTTCACTCATCTCCTGTTGTCCGACTAAGAAAGGGACATTACACTAGCCAGTAGACTTGACCTAATGGCCAAACGACCCTAGTCAAGTTCTTGACAAACTAGGTTGTCTAGGGTTTAAAAAACCTCCCTAGATGATCAATGAGGGGTTCAAATGGGGCCCCCTTGGTCTAAAGGCCCGAGGGCAGCCTCAAGAGGGGTCCAAATGGCCCTCCCCTCCCAGTTGACAGCATATGGATTGTTTCAAGCCTAGAAGGCTCATCCAAACACCAAGGGGCCTTAACAGACTCCCCATTAGTTAGGCCATCCTAGACGACCTTGGTGGCCATGTGTTTGCCTTGACACCTTGACAATATCGTTCACACACCCTAGATGGCTTAGGCAGCCTAAAAAACAACCCAGACACCCTAGGAAATTGGTCAATTTTGGCAAATAGTGCAAGGCTCTTCGACGGACCATGATAGTGTCATCATTGAAACACAACCAATTTTTCAACTTTTTGGCTTACCTGTCTCCATCGAGTGGGACCACCCTGATCGCTTAGTTTGTCATTAGAAATGGCTGTTTGTGTGTCTCACCCTCTTCACATACATCATCAAATGTACTCCACTACAATTTCTCTCATGACAAAATCTCATTCCATGCACCATGAAATGTGCCAACCTACGATTGCTTTGATGTCAAACTCCCATCCTGCTCACCATCTAGCACACCACCCTGTAGTTGCTCTAGTGTCGGACTTTTGTCTCACACACCGTTAGACATGCCATCTTCCATTTGCTCCAATGTCGAACTTTCATCCTGCTCATCATTGGACACACCAACTTGCAATTGCTCCGATGCCAAATATTTGTCATGCATATTGTCTATGACTCTATTGCACCACCTACTCCAACCACTCCTAGCCTTACTTTCCAAACTAGGTTTTCTCCTCTATCAAACTTGTTGTCAGCTTCGTCACAACCAACTTCATTGGTGTGAACTTCCTTATCTACATGGATTTCTTCACCTATGAGTTTGTATGACTACAAGAGCGTCTTTGCTTGTGTGAGCTCCTTTGTTTGTGCGTGTTTATTCATCACCTACACATATGTTACCATGCACTTGTTCGTCTGCATGCATGCTTGTGCAAACTTCTTTGTTAGCATACATGTTTGAATGAACATCTTCACTTGCACAAACTTCTTCATCAACATGCACACCTTTGTCGGCACACACATCTCCTTCATGCATGAACACTCGCACATCACCATTATGAACGAACACTTGCATGTCTCTCTCATGCACACTCATGTCTCCTTCATACATGACCACTTGCACATCTCCATGCATGTTTGCTTGCACTTCTAGCTATGCATATACTTCACGTGTCATTCCTTCATCAGTGTCAACAGACAAGTTTGTATCTTCCTCTGTTGTAATCTCCAATCTTCCCTCCTGAGGGAAACTATGTCATTCGTCGCTTGCACTGTAATCATCCCATTGTTGTCATTGTGTACCTTCCCAAGTGATATGCTTGTCACAACTCCATGTCACCAAACTTGACCCAACTTCAAACAAGCAATGGCACCAGAATGTAGAAATGGAATACAACACACTGTAATACAATTCCATTACAACTTATATAAACAAAATACAGAATAAGAATAGCATACATATACTAATAGACACACTGTACACAAAAACAATCTGCAATACATCATACTTCGATGAATAATCTACAAACAACCATTTTTTGTCAACAATACACTTCAGCCAACAACAACAAGCACTCCCTCTTCCCCTCATCTCTCACATAAATGTGTACTTATAGATTAACGAGACCAATAAGCAGTTGGCAACTACATCCAAACTACCCGTTTACATAAAACATTAAAAATACCCCATTACATTACATTATTACAAACATTTTATGTGCATACATTCACACATATACATTCTTATGCTCAAACATGTATCCATGCAAACATATCAATTCGTCTGCTTACACACCATAGCACATTATGGAGAATTTTGCAATAGAGGACAGCCCTTTCCTTACAAATCTTACCCTAGACATTGATGTGCAATATACAAATCAATTGCTTGAATCATAAACATGGGTAAAAGCATAGCATGATGTTGGGCCTCATCAAGAGGCAAAGTAGAATCAACCTAGGGAGAAGGGTGTGCATTAGGCAAAGGCATCTACTACTCAAGACAGAGGTATTCCTTCATTGGCAAAGCGAACTTCATCACTATTGGAAATATTAGGATGACAATACATTAAAGAATTCAAAGCATCCCAAGTATGACAAACTGGTAGTTTTACCTGCATTAGGGGATCCCAAAGTGTCAGGAAGCACTGAGGACGCAGACATAACTACATTGTTTGACAAACTAATCAAGATTATCACTAGCACATGAGAGGGTTTCTAGTCAAGTCCATTGCAAGAGTGGTGCATTGTTAGGACCCCATCCTAACATTATTATGTAATGACCCCTTTCCAATGCGGGGACCCCATTCTAATGATATTTTGTAATGGTATGTGGCACTTGAGGCGCCTAGACAAGTGGGGCCATTTCATGTAACCGTTATAAAGAATGTAATTGTTTGTTTGGTAGAAGATTCTAGCTCGGGTGGCACTTTGCATGTAAGCCAACTCTTGAGCATTAGGTTAGGGTTGCATGAAATGTATCTTTAAAAGACAAGGGGGCATAAACGAATGTATCTTTTTGCATATTGAATCAAAGTATTGAAGGAGGTTGCCCCCTCGAAGAGGCCCGCATTTTGTATTGTGATTTTGTGAGATTAATATATATTTTTGCATTTCCATTTCGTATTGCAATATTTTGTTCTTTCATGAATTACTGTTTTTATTGCAATATTTATGTGGATGTGCTTATTTTAATTAGAAGGTTCCTAACAAGTGGTATCAGAGCACTTTCCAGGGCCGTGTTCCACTATGACTGCGACAGTTCTTGCCCTGCCATTTCGACTGTTAGGTATAAATTTCTTGTGTTTTCATTTTTTTGCTTATTATCCTATTAAAAAAAAATTAAGCCCTTCTTTTTCTTTGTTTTAGTTTAATAGGTTAGAAACCCTGTGTCGAGGGTTTTAAAATATCATGGAGGAGCTGTCATTATTGGCTAAGCTAGATTGCCCGTAAAGCGTCTAGTGAAGTGAGGGGCGATCAGGCTCCAATACCCAGGCCTCAGACAACACCCGTATACGGACTTGAGCTCCCACGTATCTTCGGGTATATCGGGAGACCCCCTAGGATTAGGAGAAACCTTTAGCCCTAGGAAGCTTTTCGACCGTGTATCTATCCATAGTGCACCGAGCACAACACTCGGGAAGATCACCCTCTCGTACTGTCAGAGAGGCGGGTAGTGTGCTCAAGGGTATGCGTGGAATCCTCCTTGAGTAGTGGCCTGAAATATTGGTCCGAGCACTATCGTTCGTCGCTGCGGTATAATAGAGGGCTATGGACAGTACATACACCTTGGCCTAGAGTACCCTGTTTCTGTTGAATGTTTAACCCAAATGCCAAAAACCCTACCACAAAAATTGAGCATACTAAAGAGACTACACTATCACAGAATAGGCTGAACTAAAACAAACGAAAGAAATTGTGTGGGAAGTAACAGTCGGGTATCATTTCAGCCAGGGCCATAGTCAGTAATGGCCGACAGAGTCTGCCTGTGCATTCGTCAAATATAGTCAAGAATCATAATAGTCAGGGAATTGTCAGTAACAAAGTCTACCAAGACAGCTGTCAGAAATAGTGAGTTACAGAGTCAGACAAGATAGTTGTCAGTAAAGGTCATTGCAAGGTCTATTAAGGGGTTGTCAGACAAAAGTCAATTTTTTGAGTGAATAGAGACTCTAGGAGAAAAATAGATGACACTTGAAGACAACACTTCCCTAAAAAAAAGTCTTGGGTGCCAAAAAATGTTGTTGTGGGATATAGCTCATTGTGATTGTCTCGTCGAGTGATCATTTTGGTATATAGCCTCCATGCACTTTTTCTAGGGTGCCAAAAACATCATTGTGAGACCTAGCCCATTGTATTCATCTTTTCGAGCTGATCATTTTGATATATAGCACCCAAACACTTTTTCTAGCCCATTACTAAAAATAGTAACTCTTGGAACAACACTTCTATTTTTAGTAAGTCAGTTGGGGTGGTCCAAATCATACATATATGGCTAGAGGGACTAGAGGATCAATGAAGGAGTTAGAACAAAGAGAATATATGGAGCAATTAAATCACTCACTTAGTAACCTACAAAGCCAAATGTCCCACATTGGACAAGAAGTTACAAAGATGAAAGATCACATGCAAGTTATCAGAACTAACCAGATTAAATCCAAATCTGAAATTGAAGAAAAATTCCTAGAGGTTGAAGAGCGATTAAAGGAAGGGAAAATATTCGAGCATCTTAACACTGAAGGATCAGGTGGCAGTTCAGTCAATAAAGAGAAAGGAGTCCATCATACTCTTTTTGACATAGATACCCCATTTAAGATGCCTAAATTAGACTTTCCCAAGTTTAATGGAAAGGACGTTGATGGTTGGTTGTGTCGAGCAGATCAGTTCTTCAAACTCCATAATGTACCCCGATATTTGTGGGTCACCATGGCATCTTTTAACTTTGAATCTGAGGCCCTACAATGGTATCAATGGTTACAAAACACGACTCCTGACCCTTCTTGGGAAGACTTTGAGTCCCAATTACTCACTCGTTTTGGCCCTAGTGAGTATGAGGACTTTACAGGAGCCTTAACCAAATTGAAACAAACCTCTACTGTCCAGGAATATCAGACTCAATTTGAGAAATTGGCTAATAGGACAAAGGGGTTGAGTGAAGGATTTTTTCAGAGTTGTTTTATCAATGGGTTGAAAGATGATATCAAGGCCGAGGTAAAAATGTTCAAACCACAGTCTATGATGCAAGCCATAGGATTGGCGAGATTAGCGGAAGAAAAATTTTTTGCCCAAAGGAGATCATCCAAATTCCCACAGGCCAAACCCACATTTCCCTCCAAGTTCACATCAAATACTAGCAATAAATCTCCATATCAAGGATTGACTAGGGAGGAAATGGATGCCCGTAGAGCACAAGGCTTATGTTATAATTGTGATGAGAAATATGCTCTAGGGCATAAATGCATACAACAGAAATTGTTTTTGTTGGATGTGGATGAGCCAATAACCATCGAATCTTCTGAGGAAGAGGATCATCAGGAAGAGGAACATATAAAACAGCCAGACGTCCTAGAAGAATCCCAACTAGAAATTTCGGTGCATGCCTTAGCAGGTATATCAACTCCCCAAACCATGAAGGTGATAGGACACTTCAAAGGACAATGGGTCATAATTCTCATTGACTCTGGGAGCACACATAACTTCATTGACCCAAGGGTGGCCAAATAGGGGAATTGTTATATTAATACTTGTAACTCCTTTGAAGTCATGATTGCCAATGGAGGAACTTTGCCTTGTAAGGGAAAGTGTCGAAATGTTAAAATACAAATAGGGGAATATAATCTTAAGGCAGACATGTTTGCCCTACCCCTAGGTGGGTGTGATGTTGTTTTGGGGGCTTAATGGTTGAGACTGTTGGGTCCAGTATTATGGGATTTCTCTGAATTGTGGATGAAATTCAGCCAGTAGGGAATAGAGTACACCTTAAGGGGCTTGAAGGCTAGGGCTACTCAAATTGTTACATCTCATAGGATGGAAAAACTATTGAAAAAGTCAACCCATGGAGTTGTGGCCCAACTATTTGCTATACAAGACTTAGATAGTGGAGACAACGACCATCCAAAGGAATTACAATTGTTATTGCAAAAACATGCCACAGTTTTTGGGGAACCCAAAGGACTACCCCCTTGTCGTACTCATGATCATGCAATTCAGCTTATTCCAGGTAGTCTTCCTCCAAATGTCCGCCCTTACAGGTATCCATATGCACAAAAATCAGAAATAGAGAAAATGGTGCAGGAACTTCTTGCTACAGGGGTTATTCGACCTAGTGTCAGTCCCTATTCTTCCCCAGTATTGTTGGTATAGAAAAAAGATGGGTCTTGGCATTTGTGTGTGGATTTCAGAGAACTCAATAAAATTACTGTTAAGGACAAATTCCCCATTCCAGTAATTGATGAGTTGTTAGATGAATTGCATGGTGCCCAATATTTCTCAAAGTTGGATTTGCGATCAGGATACCATCAGATTAGAATCAAGGATGATGACATTCCTAAAACTGCTTTTAGGACTCATGAAGGGCACTATGAATTCTTGGTTATGCCATTTGGTTTGACCAATGCACCCTCCACTTTTCAGAGTTTGATGAATTCCATTTTTTGGCCCTTCCTTCGCAAATTTATTCTAGTTTTCTTTGATGATATTCTGATTTATAGTCGCTCTTGGGAGGAGCACCTCAAACATTTGGATCAAACTCTGCAACTTTTGTCTGAGAATCAACTTTATGCCAAGAGGTCTAAGTGTTCTTTTGGGTTGCAAGAAGTGGAGTATTTGGGTCACATTGTCACCAAAGACGGAGTTAAAGTCGATCCTAAAAATATTCAGGCTGTTCAAGAATGGCCAAAGCCTCACACCCTCAAGGGACTTCGAGGATTTTTGGGACTCACGGGGTATTACCGTAAATTTGTACAGAACTATGGAAAGATAGCAGCTCCTTTAACAACCATGTTGAAAAAGAATTCTTTTATTTGGTCAGAACCAACGGAGAAGGCTTTCAAGGAATTAAAGCAAGCCATGACAACCACCCCGGTGTTAGCAATGCCTGATTTTTCTAAACCTTTTGTAATTGAAAGTGATGCTTCGGGCAATGGAATCGGGGCAGTTTTGATGCAAGAAGGAAGACCATTGGCCTTCACCGATAAAGCACTTTCAGGCCGAAATTTGGGCAAATCTACTTATGCAAAGGAGATGCTAGCCATTTTACATGTTGTTAATCATTGGAGGCCATATCTCATTGGGCGTCATTTTTCAATCAAAACCGACCACCAAAGTCTCAAGTACTTCTTGGAACAACGGGTAGCCACACCTGAACAACAAAAGTGGGTCTCTAAATTGATGGGCTATGATTATGAAATCACATATAAAAAAGGAAAGGAGAATATCGTGGCCGATGCACTATCCCGACAGTTTGAAGATCAGAGTATGTTAAATGCTATCTCTTCACCAATCCCTCAATGGATTAATAATCTCAGAGAAGAAATGGCCAAGGATTCTGGCTTGCAAACTTTGATCAACAAACTTCAAGCAGAGCCTAACTCATGCCCTGGATACACTTGGGATGGACAAGACTTGAGATATCGTGACCGACTTGTTATTCCCCAAACCTCACAAATGCGGGAATTCATCTTGCAGGAAATGCATGCCTCACCAACAACGGGACATTCCGGGTTTCTAAAAACTTATGAAAGGACCAAGCGTACTTTCTTTTGGAAGGGAATGAAGAAGGATATTCAAACTTTTGTGGCTGAATGTGACAAGTGCCAAAGAATGAAAGGAGAAACTGTGTGTTCCCTTGGAACCCTTCAACCCTTACCAATTCCAGAACAAGTATGGGTAGATATTTCTATGGACACATTGTCGTCACAGATGTCGATAAGGAAGGAGCCAACACAAACATTGTCGTCATAGACATCGACAAGGGAAATGTCGTCATGCCGTCATGCTAAAGTGTCGTCATGCCGTTATGGTGAGTGTCATGCCATCATAGGCCTTCCGACATCAGTCATTGTCGTCAGGTCTAGTGTCGTCATAGGACATCCGCCATCTGTCTTTCTGTCATGTCTGTACCATCATGTTGTCATGCTGAAAGCCAAAATGTTAGCAAGGCTGCCATCAAAAACATTGTCGTCATCCCTGCTACCGTCATGGAGACTGCCATCATGGGAATTTTTGTCAGATTTATTGTCGTCATGTGTATTGTTGTCATACCTGTTACCGTCAATCAAGAGCCATCATGTCTGGAGCCGACATACAATTAGTCGTCACTACTGGAGCCGACATGGACCTTGCCGACATGAGGTGTAGACATCCGTCTTGTTGAAGTCCCAAAATCCGACATTCGTCTGGCTGCAGTGCCAACATCCAATATTCATCATGTCCGTACCATCATGTCGCCATGATCCAGCCAACATCAGGAGTGGCCATCATGAACAAGTGTCGTCCGAGGAGCTGTCGTCACATGTGTTGTCGTCACAGGTGTTGCCGTCTGAGGAAGTGCAGTCAAAGGAGCTGCTATCAGAAATATTTTTCGATGAGGGAGATGTCTATCAAAGGTTGACAAGTAGTCAATTGGATCAAGAGAGTAGTGAATCGGAGTTGAAGGGAAGTTGTTTCAGTGAATCGAGTGAAGGCTCCCAAAATGTTGATGAGGAGAAAAATTTAGTTCAGGGTACCCGTGAAGGGCGCTGCCCCTTGACCCCACAAGGGACGCTGCAAGGGGGCTCCTACCCCCTTGACCCCTGACACAGGTGGTGACGGGTGTTGCTCGTCAGGTTCATGCTGTTGGTGATGTTGATTACTTGATCATGTTAGTTATGAAGGTCATATTCATCATGTTGGCTAGGTTGGTCATGTTGATCAAGTTGATGATATGTCTGATTGTGATAAGTGAAGTGAACATTTAGTGCCTAATGATCATTTGATCAAGTTTATGTTACAACTGATTGTAGCAAGTGGAGTGCACAATCAAAGAACAAGGTGTTGCAAGAAGCAGTTTGAAGTGACATCTATTGCAAAAGATGTATGGAATAAAAGAAAACGGAAGGAGTGCAACAAGAGCTACGGTTATGTTGTTTAGTGCTTCTATTCCCAGTGTTTAGATCATGTGTCGTCATGGACGCCAACTAGTTTAGAGGAGGGGATAGATGTAGATAGGCAATTTGATATGTCTACATTTAATGAATAAGTTTTGGTATTATGTGTTATTTTGTAGTTGTACACAAAGTGTTTGACAAAATGTGCATACATATATTTAATAATGTTATAAAGTGGCAATGTAATATTGTACGAAATTATGAGGTGTCAGGTAGTTGGAGAGTGCAATTAATTTTTGGTTGTATAAATAAGACCCTCCCTCATTCATTGAGGGGGATAGAAGAGCATTGGTACGTGTGAGAGAAGGCTGGTGCATATGTGCGTATGGCATGATGCAGTTAGGTCATGGATGCAGTCATAAAGAGGATTCTGCACAGGGTTTGCAGACTGTATATGAAATGCTGTAACCAGATATGCCATTGTTAATATAAATATGCTCATTCATTTGTCATCTGCCATTGTTGTCGTTGTTGCTATTTTTGTGCATTGTTATTGCTAATGACTACAAATCTGTAGAATTATTTAAGTAGAAATGGAATTGTGTTTGAGCATGTTAAATTTCATTTCTACAACTTCTCTTACATTTGAATGAAGGGGGTTTTTATTTATACTTCCTACAAACGAGCAGGTAGTTACATCCTCAACTCCCTCCAACTAACTACCTCAACGCCTCATGACTTCTTGAGTTACATTTCAAATTCATTTATCTTACATTAGCATTTCATGAACTTTATTGATTACATGTACAACATTTCATCAAACACTTTCCGTACAAACTACAAAATAACACAAAATGACAACTTTATTCATTGTTTATGCAGACATGTCAATTCGTCTTCCTACAGAATACGATAATGTTTTTTTTTTTATAATTGTATTTTAGCATTGGAATTGAAATTGAAGATGAATTGGTTGGATTATACAATCAGTGATGACTTACTGGAAATAAATGTCAAAGGATGCTTTCATTTTAGACATAGTATAGTGATGGTCTTTCCTCATTCTAGACCCTCTACATTTTGTAGAACCATTGGGTTTTGGTTAGTAAATAGGGCGTATGTAGGTACTAGCATAGCAAAAATTCTTGTCTTGTAATGTGCCCTCAAGAGCGAGTACCTTCGTGTACCAATCCATACAATACAGATTTTTTACCCTTCAAATTAGGGATATATATCAATAAAGTACCAATAATTCAAAGATATTAACAAGAAAGTTTGTACTTGAAGTAGTTGTCAACTAGGTCTTAATATATTTAAAATTCTAAGTATGGATAATGATATTATGTGTTTGGGATACTCTTCTTCTAGTCTTCAAGACACAACCAGCAACCTTGATCTAGTGGAATGTTATTTTATCCATTAAGATTCTCATGTTAGCACCTTGACCAAATTAGAATGATGTACAAAGTTACTAAACTTACGCTGTAGTAGTAAAAATTAAAATGTATTACTAAAAGTTTTTATGTATGCTTATTATATCATGATACATGAAATGAATATACATAGAACTCTACTTTTGATCCTTTGACATTCATTATCTCTTATAATGAGAAGTTTCAACACATGGATTGTTTCCAAAGTGCATGCTAAACATTTGACTTTGAAAAATATCTATAAAAAACAAAGCTTCTTACTGTCATTTCTTGGGCCATTAATTGGAATAGAAAAATCAATTTGAATTTACTATGTTCTATGAAAATGCTTCTTTAACACGATATCCATAGTTACTCATTCCCCATTGGGATGCATCCCCCTCATTTTCTATCAATGTAGTATGTTTCTCAACCATGGGCTTTTTACATGTAGTTCCTATTTTTCATGTACTCACAAATCAGCATGAATCTCAATGTTTTTGTCAAACCTTCTTTTGTTGAGCCATTGTATAAATTGTAGTAAGAATGGATTACATGCTTGCATAATTTGCAATTTCAACTTATTATTATCATTTTTGGTACAACTCTCCACTTTGTGAGTTTTAACAACTTATTACTATTCTCCCTTTGTAATTTTTAATTATTATGGTATAGCTCTCTCCTTTGTGATTTCCTTTTTCCTAGAAATTGAAGGAAACTTCCAAATGTCCCCTTTTTACAATCTCCCAAATCCTATTTATTTCCATGAGTGGAGCTAGACAAACATATAGAATCTTATAAAAAAATCAAAAGCATGCAAACTATTACTCTTTATATCTTGGTTAACGAATATAAAATTTGCAACATTGTTTGAAATAATTAAGAAAGTTCAAATATAAATCTTACCAATATCTGGTGTTCACAACCTAGTTTATAAAGTGCATGATTGGAAATAACTTTCTCACGCTTGGAAGTAAGTTGGCCTTCATGGTGTTGAGGATAAGTCACAAATAATTGTTGACTAACAATGTACTTCAAGAACGAATCTCCTAGTGTTTCAAGAGTTTCAAGTGAAAAACTTTCCTGGCAGCTCTTCCTAGTTAATGCTTCAAGAACCTGGATCAAGAAGAAACACATACAAATGGTATAAGATACTGATAGACATAGCTTTCCAAACTCTACAACCAAAGGCTTCACATCAAATATTACTCAGAATTCATGAGTGTTTGTTAAGCCATACATGCAAAGATAACACAAAGAAAGAAAGTTAGAAGAACATATTATAATGTGACCAATTCATCATTTTGTCATTGAAAATAAGATTATATTGCAAAAAATGAAACAAATTATTCATATACTAGCAAAAGAACACGAACACAATCAAATCTTCTTGTTCATCCAAGAGTTTCAAATGTGGGGAAAATTTAAGTGACTAATATTTTTTAATGTAAATGAAACTCTAGTTGAACTTTATGAAGTAAAACTTCACTGTTTGTAAACATTGTCAATATTTTGAAGCAAAATCTATAAAAATACAAGTTAAGAATTCAAAAAGAAAATTAAAAAAAGTGTCATTTCAAAGGTATAAAATTTTTATAGTCTCATTTCTAGTATCTTGGTTGTGACCTATTTTATACTAAATATTCTCTATAATCATTAAATGGATCACCATGAACTATTTAAGGAAACACTGCACACAAAAATTTGGATTCCCTAATTCAAATTTAATTTCTTCTCTGTAGTTTGTCAATTTAACCATAGATTCCCTACGCATAAAAAAAGAAAGCAATGGTCACAAACTAGCTTTGTGAAGAGACAAAACATCATCTCTCCCAAGAGGAGAGATGGGCTCTACATTATAGAGGATGTAGACTTCATTATTGAATGTTTACTCTATTTCAAGATGAAGGGGAAATATTCTTGTGTATACAGACACTAGTGGAAACATCTTTACTTTCTTTTAGTATCTTGACTAGGTGTGCCTAAGTTTTTCTCTCTCTAATAAAGTGACATTTCGATATTAGTGTTCGTGAGGTCTTCTAGATGAGTGTAGTAATTGTTGGTTACGAATCTGCCACTAAGAAAGGATTTAGGTCTTTTGCGCCCTAGATTCGCCCAACAGATTGAAAGGCCGGAAGGAAGGAATGCCTTCCGTGCCAATCTCCGGAGAAGGTCGGCTCCTATACTAATCTAATTGGGGGTTTTTAGATAAGGGAACAGGAAAGAGATTGTAAATTGCAAAAAGAGATTTAAATAGTATGTGTTTCGGGTGGGAAAGAACAAGCAGCACGATCACTAGCAATATCCAAACCAACAACAATCAAAGCAAAGCATGTAACAAAAACTAACATTGTTACTCCTCCCTATGTATCCTTCATTCAGTATTCCAGATTCACTTAATTGCCAATGCTCTAATCCAGATTTCAGAATTACAGCAATCAGAAAAATAAATGAACATAAGCAAAAATACTTGCAGAAGGCAGCATAAAAGAAAGAGACAGATATCAGAGCCAAGGATGCTTTGTATTGACACAATGTTTGATTACAACAGAGCTTTCTAGCAATATGTTCCCCCTCCACCCTTTTACAATGATAATCTACTGCTATATATAGCAGAATTTTCCCCCCAAAATACAAATATGCACGGAACCCAAAACCTGCAAAAAGCACTGAGATTGGACCTCTGCCGGCTACGAGTGTACTCGCAGCAAGGTTCATCTGAATTCTAGTACAGCTCAAGATAGGTTTGGTGGGTAAGAAATGAGGTCCTATAAATGCGGTATGTTCGGTACAGTTTGCCATTCAATGTTCACCTACCCTGTACTCTGACAGCACACCTTCAATCTCATCCTTTCGGGTCCGAATACCGAAATCCGTGCACAGGCTAGTCTTGGTTTGTGACTGAAAGGGGGGGATGAGACCAAAGTCGCCTGCTGAAGAGGGCGACCCCGGGAGTCGCTCCAGGATGGAGCGAACCCGGGAGACACCCTGACTTAGAAATTTCGGCAACTTGGTTCCTCTTTCTCACGTTCGCTGACTTGGGGGAGAGACGACGACGGTCGCTGAAAGAAGGCAGCGACGACGGGAGTCGCTCGAAAAATGAGCGATCGACGTCGGTCGCTACCTTGATGCCTTAGCCAAATTTCTGACTTCACTACCCGTTGTTGCTGAAAAGATGGAGCGACGCCGAGAATCGCTCCAAAATGGAGCGATCGGCGTCGTCACTTGAAATGTATGCTTCTTGGTGGTTGCCTGAAAACTAGGCGACAACGGGTATCGTTGATGAAGTTGAGCGACGCCGGGAGTCACTGGACACTTAGCACGTTTTTCTTTTCTTCTTTTCTTCTTTCGCCCGCGGTCGCTCGAAAAGGGGAGCGACGACGGGAATCGCTCAAAGAATGAGCGACCGATGTCGGTCACTCCCAAGCCCACACTTAGAACTTTTTGCACCCCCATTTCTCCCCGCTGAGGTTCGAAGACTGAGGCGACGACGATCCTCGCTGAAAAATGAAGGCGACGACGATCCTTGCTGAAAAATGAAGGCGACGACGGGGCTCGCTCGAACTCCAACACTTAGAAAAATTTCACCATTTTCTCCCCGTCTACCTTGCCGCTTGGAAATGCCGTCGATCGCTGGAGGGAGAGGCGAAGCTGGGAATCGCCCGAAAGAGGGAGCGACTCCCGGAATCGCTCCAAAATGGAGCGACCGTGGGAGTGCCCCATACTTAGAAATTTTTGGGCTTTTCACCGAACTTGCCGAAACTGCTGGAACACTTGGAAAACAAAGCATGAAAACAGAAAATTGAAAACAGGAAACATGGAAACTACATGAGCGAAAACTGGAAAGGAAGGAAGGAGGGAGGCAGCAGCAATTTTTCAGATTTTTTCAGAATTTGTACCCCTTAGCAAAATGTGGCAACATTCCTGGCGGCTCGCGGGGTATCGAGCTCGCCTCGATGCAAGGACCCATGCCTTCATCCTTTGGGCGCAGAGTCATCTCCGGTCCTTGCTTCTTTTTGTTGTTGCTGCTCTTGCTCAACCTCTTTTTGCTGCTCCTCTTCTACGTTGTCCTCTGCGGACTCTTCTCTTGAACCTTCCTCTGAATCTTCACCAGACTGCTCCTCGCCTTCTTCTTCTTCTTGCTCTGGGGGATCAAGGCGATCGCGGACATGCTCATAAGTGGCCCGAGCCTGGGCCCAAGTTGCTTCCTGGAAGGGCTCTAGGTCGCTGATATCTTTCAGCATACGTTTGAACGCCTCGACCTGGAGCATGTCGATCATGTTGAATCTTTCTCCCAATTCATGGAGGCAGGTGCTGATTTTGCAGAATCTAGACACCAACTGTGTAACCTGCTCCTCCAGAACTGGATCCGCCCAGTTGTCTATCTCCGATGTGTCCGCCTCGAAGGCTTCCCAGATTGGCATCAACTCCTCCCTGGGCGGCAGTTTCCACTTGGACCGAAGAAATTTGGAAACCCAAGCGAAGAAAGGGTCTGGAAGGGGATCAAGCAGATGCTCTTCTCCTTCTCCAATGCATCCAACATCTTCCTGGCCCTCCTGATTCTTTCTGTTTTTTCAAAATACGAATGCAAGGTTGCCCTTGCAGCAGCCCAATCTAGGGCGATCTGAGACATGGGAGCGAATTGGAGGCCTTGGCGCTCGCATTCTTCAAGTTTAACCGCCAAGTCGAGCCACTGTTGCGCTTGGCGCTCGGCCTCCTCTACCGCAGGCTTTCCCTGGGCAGATACTTCTTGCACCCTGGAGGTGAATGCAAGGACTGAGAGCGATCTGGAGACGTGGGTCCTGAAACCCTTCAGCAGGCCAGCTCTGATCTCTTTAATTCTGTCTTTTGAAAATGCAGCGGCCTGTCACACTTTCTATTCGAGCGGCCCTTGTAATTCGGCAACTTGCGTCAGCGCTCCTTCCTTCTCCTCGGCCAACTGTTCTGCAGCTGCCTTCTGATCTGCTGTCTCCTTCTGCGAGGCCGCAAGTTGCTCTTTCAATTTTTCAGACTCCTCCTGGGCAGTCTCCAACTGCGCTCGCAACTTTGCCAAATCCTCCTCCAGCTGCGCCTTTTCGTCCTCCACCTGGTAGAGGTGTTGCTTCGCCTCCTGATGCTTCACGAACAACCTATCAGGCTTCAGACGGATCCCGCCTATTTCATTCTCCACGACGACGTCATCCAGGCTCTTGTCCTTGCGGTGGTAGTCATAGTCGTCTGGAGCCATGTCCTTGATGGGCTTCTTTACTTTGGGGACCCTTTTTTCAATTTGGATCACCCTCTTGTCCAGGTCGAACCTGGCGCGCTTCTCTACTACACCCAGTTCTTCGCCCCTCCTCTTCCTAACTCCCTGGAGAAATCTCTGAGAGCTTTGAGCCGCTTGGCTCGCCATTGGCTGGTCGTCAGATGTTTGCAATTGTCGCTCTATAAGCTCCAGTTCTCCATACATAGGGTATGCCAGAGGCAAATTTTGCTGAGGCATCTTCTCGGTGGCGAACAGAGAAATGGAGGCGGCGTCTTACGGTTCAATCGCTTTTGAGGGCGACTGGGCTTGGGAAGCACTAAGCGGTTCTTAGGGAGGCGTAGACGGATTTTCAGGGAATGCGGCCGAGGGAGACGAAGGACGAGGGGAAGAAGGTAATTCTTCCACGGCGGCGGCCGACTATGAATGGCCTAGGGTTTGGAAAACGTTAGGATTTAAGGCAAACTGGTGGAATGTCTACAGACCTGGCTAGGGTTGTGTGAAGGGGTATTGAGATGAAGCGGCGGTGAGAGGTTCAACTGAGGAAGAGGAAGGTGCAGTAGGTAAAGCTCCAAAAGACTGTTGAGAGAAAAGAGGAGACGTACCTGCGTGCTCAGAATGAGCTGGCGTTCTGATGACTTGGGTCGCCCACGCTTCTGCCTCCTTTTCTAGGCTGCCCTCGGCGACAGTTATGACCTCTTTGGCAGCAACTTTTTTTTGCGGAGTCGCCTCGGTGCCTTGCGCGATCTCCTTTCTAGGCGTTGACCGCTTCTCTTTCGACTTCTCGAGTCTCTTCCTCTTTTCCTTCCTTGGGGCAGCCGCTTTTTTTGGTGCAACGGCAACAGCTGAGGCTGGGGTGTCGGGTGCTGTGCTGGTAACCTTAAATCCCCACTTCACCTTTGACCTCAATGGCTCCAAGCTATCTTCTGCTGCTTGGGTAGATTGTTCAGGTTCCCGCGGCTTTTCAGATTGCTGCGACTTCTCAGGAGTTGAATGCACCATGGGGCCCACTCCTTGGCTCCTTTGTACTTCACTGCTCGAACTCCCTTGCGCAACTGACCGTTTGGGTGGGGCCCGCCCTTTTTGTTTGCGACGGATGCCTCGGGGCACGATGTCACGGAAAACCAGGGGCTGCCACGTGTCAACATTGTTGTCATAGAGGTCAGAGAACTCATAGTCATTGGCCAGCATCTTTTCTGACTTTTCTTTCTTCGTGTGGCACCTGGTGATCCACCACTGCGCTATCTTGTCTTCATTCCAGCCTAGAGCTTTCACCTTCGACAGCATTTTCTTGTAGCCCGTGGAGTCTGTTTTGTGATCATCATTCTGAACGGGATCATACTCCGCCTCAATGCAGTAGAAATCGTGCCACGGCGGGAGCGACTGCATCTTTTCAATGTGCCACTCCAGGTCGCCCCCTGTTGGGTTATTCCTCTCTCCCATGATCTCTTCTTGTCGCGGGCAGGAGTGCAAATTCTTCAGCTCTGTGAATTTCTTTACCACTTCGATCGGATCATACCTCCAGCGCTGGGGAAGCTCCACCAGGCCGAAACTCAGGAGGGTGACCGCTAGATACTCATGTTGCCCGCCTACATGGACCTCGATGTCGCCCCAGATGATTGGATACTTGAAGATGTGGCCCTTTCTTCGCCCCTGACCATATTCCTGGTCTACGTAGTCCATCTGCCATGCTGCCTCCAGGGCAAAGTGATATTTAGTGCAGAAATACGGCAGGAGAAAGGGTCTGCCTTTGAATCCGAACACCCTGATGACAATGCCCTGCGTCAGCTTAAACGTGTCGCCAATTTCTTCTCGGACAAGATAATTTCTCATGTCTTGAGGAGGGCGCGTGCATGTGCCGTTGAGGAGGGCCAGGGCAGCGCCCAAGAATTTCAAATTGAACTGGTAATGCGATTCCCTCCTATACAAGACATTGGTCCACTCGTATACCGGCAGCTGCACGCCATCTTTGTCCCTGCCCTGGACCGGAATTGTATTCATTTTATCGTGCATGTGGAACAGGAACAGCCACGCCAGGAACGAACAATGTCTGAAGGACTGGCTCCTTTCCTCCTTCAGCTCCACAAGGCTCGAATGAATGTTGTATGGCACACAATCTACCCAGTCGAAGAAGACTGGTTTCGTGCCCGCCTGCAAGGCACTGGGGTCATAGAATTCCTCATGCAGGATGCATTCCGCAAGGGCAATTTGGTACGGGCACACCACTGCGTCAGTGTCGCAGCCTAAAACCCAGGCCAACATAGCATAGATAGCCCGGCTTTTGAAGTTTTCCATAGGTATCGGCTGCGTCGGCCAATATCTGGGCGGCAGCGGTTGTTGCAGCTGGGAGTTGAGGAATTTCCTCATCTTCTGGTTGTCTACGCACCTGCCTGTTTTGTTCGCCCAGGTTTACCCTTCTGACAGTGTAGTTGCGGTCCGGCGAATGCCCTGGCGCGAAGGCCATCTGCACAGTTTCCTTGTAGAGTGAGAACAACACCGTTCCCTCATGGTCGCAAACTTGCCGGGTGCTGGGCTTGTAGTATCTGGCAACGGCCTCGACCAGCTCCGGGCAATGGTGTACTGGCGGGCACAGGAACCAGAACAAGTGCGAGTGGTATGACGCGCCAAAAGGGTGCGAGGTTGGGACCTTCGTCCACCACTCTTTCACAGTGTGTCGCAGCTGTGTAATGTTGTGCGAGTAGTCGCCATGTCTGTATTCTCCCAGGCGATCTACAGGCGGCGGAGGGGGAGCCTTTTTTGCTGCACTCTTCTTTTTACCTTTGCCCTTCTCCTTCTGCAATTCACTCTCAGGCGTGCTCGAAGTCGCTTGCTCCTGCGATTGACTCAGAGGTGCACTAGAAGCTGCCTGCTAGGGGGATTTTCCCTTTTCTGCACCTGACTTCTTACCCATGACGGCGAAATAATTTTAAAATTCAATTTCCTGCTGGTGTAATTCAGGATTTTATTTTTCTGGCACAGCTCAGATTTTAATTGAGTTTAACTGTGAGAGTAGAATGAGCGACAGAGCCCCTTTTATGGAGATAGGTGAAAAGTTGGCATTAATGGCGAGTGTTGGGATTAAAGCCCGGGTGTGTGAAGTGGGTGGAGGGCGCCGTTATTTTTCGTGGGCTGTGCGTAAAATCTCCATTGGGGAACGCACCTCTTCATTGATTGGCCCGTAGTTCGTCCTCGCCTTTAATGAAATCTGCATTGGAAACCGCGCAGTCATTCCTTCTTTTTAAAACGTGCGCCTTGAAGACGTCACCAGCCGCCACGTCAGCACGTGCCGTGAGGACCATAAATTTTGAAAACAGAGTCGGGGACAATGGTCGCTCTAAGCTAGGGGCGATTCCTGGAATCGCTGAAAAAATGGGCGAACTTGGGCTTTTGGCGTCTCGGCGAGCGACGAGCGTCCGCTGGGACTTAGAAAAATTTTAAACTTTGTTTTTCGCTCGAAGTCTCCACCTTGCCAAGGTTCGCTCAAAAGATGAGCGATGACCGGCGTCGCTCGAAAAAATGAGCGACCGCGGGAGTCGCGAGAGAAATGAGCGACGGAGGGCGGGTTACACTTAGAAAAATTTCTACAACTTTTCGCCCTTTTCAACCTTTTACCCGCCGGAGTTCGCTCAAAAAGGCAAGCGACGACGGTCGTCGCTCCAAAATGGAGCGAATCTCGCCCACTCAACACTTAGCATCTCCTCCCTCGCGCCTTTGGATTTTGAATGCGGTCGCTCAAAGGAGTGAGCGATTCCCAGTGTCGCTCAAAAAATGAGCGACCGTGGGCAGCCTTTTAAACACTTAGGAATTTTTTGGGGTTGCTTTTCCTTGATGCATATCGCGCCGCCACAACGCGATTCCTGGAATCGCTGAAATGATCGAGCGACGACGAGCTTTCTTGATCATTTCGAGCGACGACTGCCTTCTAGCGTCCTTTGGCTCAATTTTGGATCGGGCATGGATTTTCTGCCTTAGACATTTTTACTTCTTTTGGCGCTCCGAAGATCGCTGAACTTTGAGGGCGAACCCCGGAGTCGCTGAGAAACCAAGCGACGATGGGCACCTAGGGAGTTAAGCAAAAATTTTCTCCCTCTTTCTAACCGGTCTAGTTGCTTAAGTCGGGGTTGGAGTTCACTAAAAATGTGAGCGACTGCAAGAGTCGCTGGCTTTGTTGAGTGAACCTCAGCATCTCTGTCTCTATGAACCCTTAGTGAAAATTTTTTAGTTTCCTCTGCCCTGTTGCTCCCTTAAAAAACTTAGCAAACCCTGCCTTTCTCCTCTGCTGCCAGGCACTTTCTCTACACAAGACACTTGGCTCTTTTTCTTGGATTAAAGCAAGAAACTACCTCTACTGAAAGCAATATTTACATTCAGGAAAAGAAACAAACTTAAACTGCAGAAAAGGAAATATGTACAAGGGAAACCTCTGGAACTTCTCAATGGTGATAGGCTTTCAGATGAAAGCCATTAACTGGTATTGGGAGGATCTGACCCTCCATGTCTCTCAGCACAAAAGAGTTGAACTGGTTCACTCGGGCGACCTGAAAGGGGCCTTCCCAGAAGGCATCAAATTTATCATGGTTACCTGGTTTTGCCTTCAATGAATCCCATTTCAGCACTAGGTCCCCAATCTTGAAGACCCTGGTTGTAGTCCCTTTCGCGAACCAATTTCGTGTGGTTTCTGTGTGCTTCATAAAATCTTCATAAGCTTTTTCTCTTTCCTCTTCGAGATGCAGCAACTGAGCCAGTCGGGCATCAACAGGATCCATGTCACCCTTTTCGTCATCCAACAACCAGAGTGCGGGCATTTCAACATGGGTGGGCAAAACAGCCTCTTTCCCGTAGACAAGCGCATATGGCGACGTTTTGATGGATTTCTTGAAGGATATTCGGTCTGCCCATAGCGCTCGGTTCAGGTGCAGGTGCCAGGACCTCTTGTTTCTTTCCACAGTCTTCTTTATGATCTTCATGAGGTTCTTATTTGTGGACTCAGCTAGGCCGTTTCCCTGCGGGTAGTAATTGGAGGACATCTTGTGATAGATCCCGTACTTGCTGGTAAACTCTGTGAGTACAGCCCCCGCAAACCCTGGTCCGTTGTCTGTCACAATAGCCTCTGGGATCCCGAAGCGGGTGATCAGGCTTTCAAGGAAGGCGATGACCGTCTCCTGGTCGGCATGCTTGGTAGGTATCGCCTCAGCCCATCGGGTGAAATAATCGGTGGCAGTCAAGATGAACTTATGCCCTGTCGAGGAATTAGGAGATATGGTCCCGATGAAATCGAGGCCCCATTGCTGGAACGGAGCCTCAGCCTGGATCGGCTGGAGTGGCATTGGCGCATTCTTGTTTCTGCCAGCGAACCTCTGACATTTTTCACATTTCTGGCAGACTGCATGTGCATCTGAGAAGAGGGTGGGCCAATAGTAGCCCGCTCTGATAATTTTTAAGGCCGTAGGCCTTCCTGAGAGATGTCCTCCCGACATTCCGGAATGGAATTCGTCGAGGACCTTTTGCTTTTTGTTCCCTTGACACATCGCAAGAGAACACCATCAACATTCTTGAAAAATAGCCCCTCGGGGCGCAGTACATACTTTAGAGCCTGGAGCCTGAATCTCCTTCTTTGAGAGGCGTTGAGGTAGTCTGGACACATCCCGGTACTGAAATACCAAATGATTTCATCAGTCCAGTCACTGTCCTCTGTTGAAGAATTGGCAAAGTTTCCTTCTAGGACTGGGTCATCCCATTGGCAGGCGGCTACTTCTGCAGCAGCGCTTCTCGCTAGTTCTTGGCACAGTGCCCGACCTCTGATTAGCTTGGTGGGTCGAACCTCTATGTCAAATTCCTGAATCTTGGCGATCCAGCCGGCTCTTTTGTTGCCCAGCTCTCCTTGGATGATGAAACTTCTCACGTCTGGATGGACAACAAATACCGTGGTCCTACTTTGGGAGATGAAGTGCTTGAATTTCTTTAGGGACCTCATGACTGCATGCACTTGTCGCTCAATGAAGTTATACCTCTCTTCATGCGGCTGGATCACTTGGCTCAAGAAGGCAATCGGTCGCTCCTCGCCATCCTCCCCTTTTTGCGTCAGGACTGCAGCATAGCTTTCAGGTTCTCCCACGGCGTACAGGATGAAATCCTTGGAATAGTCCGGGTTAATCAGCATAGGTGCCTGAGCAATCCTAGCCTTAATCTCTTCAAAGGCCTGCTTTCTCTCCTCCGTCCAGACAAACTCAGCATTCTTCTTTAATAGTTCGGCCATGGGCTTAATGACTTGAGCAAAGTCGGGCACGAACTTCCTCACGAAGTTAATCTGGCCAAAGAAGGACTGCAGCCCCTTCTTGTTAATTGGGATCGGCAAACGGAGAAGAGCCTCTGCTCTGTCAGGATCAACTGCAAGGCCTTTCTCGGAAATGACATGGCCTAATAGCTTCCCTTCCTTCACAGCAAAGACGGACTTCTTGGGATTGATGGATATGCCAAATTCTCGGCACCTTTCAAATACTTGCCGCAGATGGGAGGCATGGTCTTCTCTCTTGTGTGAAAACACAGTCATGTCATCCAAGTAGATGACGATGATTTTGTTGAGCAGCTCACGGAATGCCAGGTCCATGGCTCTCTGGAATGTAGCCCCTGCATTGGACAGACCGAAGGGCATGCGCTGATAGGCGAACGTTCCCCATTTGGTGGTGAACGCCGTCTTATGTTGGTCCTCGTCCTTCACCCAGATCTGGTTATAGCCGGAAAATCCGTCTAGGAGAGAGAATCTCTGGGCTCCTGCGACCACATGAAGAATTTGATCGATTTGCGGGAGTGGATAGTGGTCCTTCAGCGAGGCCTGGTTCAGATTGCGGAAATCCACGCAGAGGCGAATGTCTCCATTCTTCTTTCTGACGGGAACCAGATTTGCGACCCAAGAAGAATGCTTGATAGGATAGATGATTTTTGCCTCCAGCATCTTCAAGAGTTCGGCTCTCATCAGAACCTCGATCTTCGGGTTGACCGGTCTTTGCCTTTGTCTGCAGGGTTTCACACCTTCTTCAAGCTCGATGGTGTGTTGGATGATCTCTCTGTCGTACCCCTTTAAGTCCTGGTAACACCAAGCAACAATGTCTGGGTACTCCTTGCACAAGGCCCGAATCTGCTCCAACTCCTTTGGAGTGCAGTCTGTTCCGACTTTGATCACCTTTCCGGGCTCAAGCTCCAGGTCCATGTATTGCTTGGAGTCTACTTTGATCCGGTGAGATATTGCTCTATCATTCTGATCAAATAGACTTTCTAGGGTAATCAGTCCTTTTGGGACATGATTATTCTTTAACTGTATCAACCCCTCATACTGCTCGTCATCAGGGTCTCTACCTTCAATGGTGCTAGCTTCATGTATCAAGAAATTGACGATATGCTCGTCACAGTCGAACACCTGCCAGTGGGTGTCCTTATCAGGCACAGAAGGCCTGTAAATAGTACGAACCGGCTTCGGCTTCTGGATAGTGTCATCAGCCAGGACGTACCTGGCTCCAACAGACGCCAAGATATCTGCATGTTTATTTTTCTCGCGGGAGATAGCCTTAACGTTCAAGGAGTCAAATGACTCCATCAGGTCCCAGACACGGTTGCGGTACGCCTTGAGGTAATGCTTCTTGGAGGAGCACTTATTGGTTATCTGCTTGCACACCAGCTCTGAATCTCCAAAGATTTGCAGCTGCTTGATCCCCAGTCTCTCCGCTTTCTTCAAGCCTAAGCACAAGGCTTCATATTCGGCTGCATTATTCGTGCAACTCCAAGCCAGCCTGTAGCAATAATCTTTTTGCTCTCCCGAGGGTGAGACTAGAAGGACCCCTGCTCCAGCGCCGTTCTTGCATCGGGCGCCGTCAAAATATAGCTTCCACAGCTCATTTGGGGCAGGGCCTATGTCTTCTTTCGCCGTCTCTTTGGGCTTCTCGGGTTGGGTAATGGAGTAGCAGCCTATGTCTGATTCAATCATGGCATTGAAGTCAAGTAAGGAGAACTCATCCTCCACTTGTAGCTGTTCTATGGCCTCTTCCACTAGGTCCACTTTTGCCAACTCTTCAGTCATTAGATGGACCGTTTCATTATGCTGCCCTTCCTCGGGTATCTTCTCAACTAGGAAAGTGGATGGTTTCCCATTGTATATTTTCACTTTCCTCCCTTTGAAAGGGACTTCCATGTGTGAGTAATCAAGAGACAAGTATCCGCCCAGCTTGGCAGTAAACTCCCTCGAGAGGCACATGCCGAAGTAGGGCTCCAAGTCCACGACCACAACCTCTTGAATCACCACGATCTCAGGCGCTTTGTGCAATTGGATAGGAATGTCTTTGATGACGCCCACCGTTTTCACAGGAGTGCCATCTAGCTGCAAGACGCCTTGACTGCTCCGCGTGTATTCCATGCCGATTTCTTCACAGACGACCCTCGGCATGACGGTGGTTGATGCACCGGAGTCAATCATGCAATTGTGTACCACATGCCCCTCCATCCGCAGAGACAGGTAGAAAGGCGGTGGTCTGTTCTTTCCGGTGATTGAAGTTGTCAGGGGCTGAGCTAACACGGGCTGTGGTGGCTTTCCTCCTTTAACGGTCTTCAGCGATTCTTGCAACAGGTCCACCTGACCAGGGAGCTGAAGGGCATCATACATGTTGATCTTCGTCGGGGTCTTCTTGAGCTCATCAACAATGTTGTAGGCTGAAGTAGATGGTTCCTCAGTTTCTTTCGTCGGCCCGTACCTGGTGCGATGCTGCTGCGTTGCCTCAACCCTCTGCCGCTTTGTCAGCGACGGGTATTTAAGCTTTTCTCGGGCTTGCTCCTTGGTTTCCACCGGAGGTTGAGTCACAGGAGCTTTGGCTGGTGGTGCCTTCTCTTTGGCGGGTGGAGGCAATGGTGCTTTGTCGGGAGCTTCCGCGGCAGGTTGCACCTTTTCTCTTCTGGTATATACCTTCAAAGGCTGCATCTGGGCCGCATCCACCTCAATGGGCTTCTTTCCACCCTTGGTCAGAATTGACACAGGATCCTCTTCTGAGACCGCAAAGTTGCGCTCTTCTTCCCGAATCATGTTAACTTGCTCCTTCGGGTTGCTGCCTGGCTAGGGTTTGGACATAATGTTGATGCAGCATGCAACTGTCTTCTCCGTGAGGATCATTGCAAGTGGAGCACCAGTGCACACGATCTGAAGTGCTCGGCTCAGCGTTGTTAGCAGCATTTCTTGTTGGAGGCCTATTGGCCTGGGCTGCTTGATCTCTTGTCAGCGTGGGAGGAGGATATGGCCTCCTAGGAATGAATTCTTGTTGGGCCTGCTTCTTCTTCATGATTGCCATGTCGTTGGACAGCGTTCGGTAGCCAGAAGCAAGAGCCTACACTTCTTGCAATATCTTAGTCTGTATATCAATATTGGGCGGTGCCGGTTGGGCCGGCGGAGGCAATGGTGCTAACGGCGGGGCTGGAGGTAATGCCGGGTATTGTGGAGGAGCGGGAAGTGATGGATATTGTGGGGTAGATGGGAGCTGAGGCGCCGGTGGTGTGGGAAAATGCACTTGAGGAGCGGAGAACTGGGTGACCACTGGCGCGGGATTCCATGGTGGATTTTGATATGCAGTAGACGAAGAAGGCGTTTGAGCAGACGCCGGTGGATATTGTGATTGAGGGAAATCGGGGTAAATTGGCGGCTGCATCTTGGGCGGGAGTCTACCTATGGCAATCATATCTAGCTCTGCCCTCTGAGCTATCTCATACAACTCGGGGAAAGTGTTAACGCGGGAAAACTTGATGACCATACTGATGTCCGAGTTAAACGCTCTGAGGTAGTAGTAGGCAGCTTGTCCAGCGGTGGGACGTAGTTCAATGGGCACTCTTTTCCAGGACCGCGCAAATCTTACATTAAAGTCTGATATCTCCTCTTGCGGATGCCGTTGAATGGTTTGAAACTGGTGCAACAACGAGGATGGATCTGCGGACTCATTGAACCCTTTGACTAGTTGTCCAGCCAGTTGAGCCCATCCCGTAATAGCGCCTTCTGGCAAGGATCTATACCAGTATAGGAGCTTCCCTCGCAGAGAGAGCCAACAACCGGGTCTTGACACTTTCATCGGTGATGGCATGAAGCGCAGCTAGGGCTAAGATATCTTGAATATGTTCATAGGCCGTCTTCCCAGTTCCATCATATGTGGGAATGGCCTTTAAAGCAGCAGCTGGAACAACATCTTGCCCAGCTAGGTTGAGGGGTCCAGTGGAATCATGTGGCGGGAATAGCTCGGGAGCTGCCTGCTGGTTCTGATTTGGCTGAGGATTTGCCATATTTGCGTCTTGATCAAGCTGATCAGGATCGTGGTAGGCTTCGGTGCTATCTGAAGTTTTATCTTGATCTTCAGCTTCAGCTTCCTGCTCAAATGCTTCGTCTTGATAGGCGTGGTAATCAATCAGCCTTGGGTGCTCTCCTGCAGCGTTAATGTCAAGCTCATAAAACTCAGGCACTTCTTGTCCCGCGTTCCTAGCTCTCCATCTTGTATGCATGAAGGAGCTTTTGATATTGGACCAGTCTTCGAGACTCAGAGGATATTCAGGTTCAACAGAGTCGCCAGGTGTTCAGATTTCGACAGCACTGAAGCGAACACCGATACTTCAATACCGCTTATGAGGTGGGACACTCGGGTCCCACCGGGCGTGCCAGAGAAACTGTTGGTTACGAATCTGCCACTAGGAAAGGATTTAGGTCTTTTGCGCCCTAGATTCGCCCAGCAGATTGAAAGGCCGGAAGGAAGGAATGCCTTCCGTGCCAATCTCCGGAGAAGGCCGGCTCCTATACTAATCTAATTGGGGGTTTTTAGATAAGGGAACAGGAAAGAGATTGTAAATTGCAGAAAGAGATTTAAATAGCATGTGTTTCGGGTGGGAAAGAACAAGCAGCACGATCACTAGCAAATATCCAAACCAACAACAATCAAAGCAAAGCATGTAACAGAAACTAACATTGTTATTCCTTCCTATGTATCCTTCATTCAGTATTCCAGATTCAATTAATTGCCAATGCTCTAATCCAGATTTCAGAATTACAGCAATCAGAAAAATAAATGAACATAAGCAGAAATACTTGCAGAAGGCAGCATAAAAGAAAGAGACAGATATCAGAGCCAAGGATGCTTTGTATTGACACAAATGTTTGATTACAACAGAGCTTTCTAGCAATATGTTCCCCCTCCACCCTTTTACAATGATAATCTACTGCTATTTATAGCAGAATTTTCCCCCCAAATACAAATATGCACGGAACCCAAAACCTGCAAAAAGCACTGAGATTAGACCTCTGTCGGCTACGAGTGTACTTGCAGCAAGGTTCATCTGAATTCTGGTACAGCTCAGGACAGGTTTGGTGGGTGAGAAGTCAGGTCTGATAAATGCGGTAGGTTGGGTATAGTTTGTCCATTCAATGTTCACCTACCCTGTACTCTGGCAGCACACCTTCAATCTCATCCTGTCGGGTCCGAATCCCGAAATCCGTGCATAGGCTAGCCTCGGTTTGCGGTTCACTGAAAGGGGGGGGATCTGACCAAAGTCGCTTGCTGAAGAGGGCGCCTCCGGGAGTCGCTCCAAGATGGAGCGAACCCGGGAGACACCCTGACTTAGAAATTTCGGCAACTTGGTTCCTCTTTCTCACATTCGCTGACTGGGGGAGAAACGACGGCGGTCGCTGAAAGAAGGCAACGACGACGGGAGTCGCTCGAAAAATGAGCGACCGACGTCGGTCGCTACCTTGATGCCTTAGCCAAATTTCTGACTTCACTTCCCGTTGTCGCTGAAAATATGGAGCGACGCCGAGAATCGCTCCGAAATGGAGCGACCGGCGTCGTCACTTGAAATGTATGCTTGCTGGCGGTCGCCCGAAAACTGGGCGACGACGGGTATCGCTGATGAAGTTGAGCGACGCCGGGAGTCGCTGGACACTTAGCTCGTTTTTCTTTTTTTCTTTTCTTCTTTCGCCCGCGGTCGCTCGAAAAGGGGAGCGACGACGGGAATTGCTCAAAGAATGAGCGACCGACGTCGGTCGCTCCCAAGCCAACACTTAGAACTTTTTGCACCCCTGTTTCTCCCCACCGAGGTTCGAAGTCTGAGGCGACGACGATCCTCGCTTAAAAATGAAGGCGACGACGAGGGTCGCTCGAACTCTAACACTTAGAATATTTTCACCATTTTCTCCTCGTCTACCTTGCCGCTTGAAATGTCGCCGATCGTTGGAGGGGAGAGGCGAAGCTGGGAATCGCTCGAAAGAGGGAGCGACTCCCGGAATCGCTCCAAAATGGAGCGACCGCGGGAGTGCCCCATACTTAGAAATTTTTGGGCTTTTCACCAAACTTGCCGAAGCTGCTGGAACACTTGGAAAACAAAGCATGGAAATAAAAAACTGAAAACATGGAAACATGGAAACTGCATGAGCAGAAGCTGGAAAGGAAGGAAGGAGGGAGGCAGCAGCAATTTTTCAGATTTTTTCAGAATTTGTACCCCTTAACAAAATGTGGCAACAGTAACTCCATTACTACCTTGGCATCCCCGACATTTTGAAGGCTTGCAAAACCAAAGAACCAAGCAATTTGTGCTTCCAAGAAGCTATTTTTACAAAGTCAAGTTGAGAGGTACGATTCGCTCTAAGTGATGCAATAATTTCTAGTCGAGCAAAGCACTCAACATCTAGGAGTAAATCGCTCCCCTTCCCATAAAAAATTGCTCATTAACAGGTAAAAGTGGGCAAAGGAGCACATGAATCTCGAGGGAGATCTCCACAAAGTGACATTTTGGCATGTAATGGCTCCACTAAGCATTTTAGAAGGCTTCTAAGCCATTTAGGGATGTATTTAGAGGTATGTAACATTTGAAGGTGCATCCTTTTTCTAAGGATGCCCCCAAATCTTTGCTTTTCCTAGAAGCAACAAATTCTCATTCAATTCAACTCAGGGGTGAATTCTTTCTCTAAATATGAGCCATGGGATCCATTGTAAAGATCTTTTGGCCTTGAGAGCATTCGAGCTACATGTTATGAGTCCCACATTGTAATTGTTCTTGCTTATTTTGGAATAATAATATTGCACAAGCACTACAACGGTGCCATTGCCCTCCCATATTGTGGAATGCATGACGATTGTGGCACTATCCTCCTGGATTGTCGAATACATGATGATTGTGGCACTACCCTTTTGTCCTCTTGTCATTCCTTGCTAATATCATTTCATAAACGTGGGATGCATTGTTGTTATTTGATTTTCATATTTGTTGATTGATCACACTCTCTCCTTGCTACGGTTATGGCCATATGTTACTTTCAATCCCTCGCATCCTAAACTTCCAAAATTTATTTTCATGAATTTGATTTCTACATGTATTTCCCATATTTAGCTTATATTAGATTAGATTTAGAGAGGATAAATGAGGTACCGGATTATATTCAGAGGTTGAAATGGATGCACTCCCCTTTCTTCCAATTTATTGAAACGGAATTGCAAGCACATAAGAAGTTGGCCATTTAGGCAATTCAACGTGTTTTTGGTGCACCCGATGAGACCAAGGGTATGGTTTCAATGATGAAATCAAGCCTAGTGCCTTTATTTGAACTCTAATTTTGTATATCTTTCACTTTTTGCATTTTTTTTTGGAGGTGCATTGCAAATGGCAACTCCATTACGAACCTCATGAAATTTTTGAATTCATTGCAAAGCAACATGAAAAGACATTAGAATTCACCATATCTCTTCAATTTTCACACTAAAATGTGTTTCGTCAAGGACAAAAACTAATTTACCAAAATTAGAAGAATCTCTTGCAAAGTCTTCATTTGACAAGCAATTCACTCCAAAAAATTTCAAGTTCAAACCAAGAAGCAATTCACTTGAAGACCAACAAGCAATTTGCTTTGAGACCTAGAGTGATTTGCTTGATCCACTCCTTTCTTAAATTTTCTTAAATCCAGTTTTTGGAGCGATTTGCTCCATTGCTAAAATAACTTTTCATTTTTACCCAAAAACTTTGTTCGTGCAAGTACATACATGGGAGGACCTAGGCTTATGAATACACAAAGAGACAACAATCGAGCAATGGATTTTGTCCAATTGAGTTGATATTGTACCAACAAAGGAATGCAGGGCAAAAAAGAAGGAACAACTCACCACGTGGACCCAACACCTAATCCAACTCCATCAAAAGGAAAAAGTCCAATGACCAATCAAACTAGTCAAACCCAAAACCTTGTGTCTGAAGAAGTGAATTTCTTGGGATTCCCTTTAGTTTTCAAGTATGCATTTGCCATTCCAAATCATCCAAATCAAGCCTAGGCCACTATTGGGCCAATAGTCGCTCATACTAATCCTTTATACGAAATGCCCTAAGTATCACAAACTTCATCCCAATTTCCAAATCAGATAGGGTCTACAATCCACGTGACTAATACCCAAGTTGAAATAAGTCAACCACTAGTCTAAAATATCCAAAACAACCCTCTGACGAGTACCATCACAACTCAAAACTTACTCGTGTCTAGTCAAGAAGCTAATACCTCCAAAGTAACTACTCCAACCTTGGGCCAATCCTCTTCATCCAATACCAACATTTGTAACAATTCTGGACAAATTCACATCCTAATATCAAGTCAAGGTATGATCTAGAATTCACAAGTGCCAACTAGTCAAATGGGGAGGCAAGGATTTCAAAAAACCCCCCCAAACCAACATTGCCTCCAGCCAGCCAACCACCACAAAATCCACAACAATATATGCCTCGTCTCAATCATAAAATCCCTCCACAAGGATTCCTAGTATAGCAACTTCAGAATTCCCAATTGTCGCTAACTCCACAAACACAGAGAGGGAAATCACAACAAAATACTAGTGCTAGTTCTACCCATAGTAGCAAAAATCGGACTCGTCTCGGGCTCGGAAAGGTCGATTCGGGAGTCAGATTCGGGACTCGGCAAAAAAACTTCGTAAGACTCAAAAAAAAAATGAAAATAAAAAAAAAAAAATTATTGAAAAATAAGTTTTTTCATGCATATTACTTATTAGTATATTCTAACACACTTACTCAACATTCAACATTATATAAATAATAAATTAACAGAAATATTAAAAAAAAATTAATTTAAACAAATACGAGTTTAACAGAAATCAACCTTTAAAAATAAAAAAAAAAAGGTGTAAGGAGGTGATACGACGTGGCTCATGGGACCCACATGTTTCCGTTGCATGTGATCCACACGTTGACGATGGCCTTGCGCCATGTGCCTATGTCTTGACACCACTCATCTTGCTCACTACGTGGCCATGTGGGCGGGCTACGTGGAGCTGTTTCTGGCCCTATTGTTCCTGTTGATCCTGCTTGTGACAGCATTGCACAAAACCAAATATTGTCTTCGGCAGGGACCGCTGGTCACTTTCGACTAATGGTTTCCATCATCGACAGTGCTTTTCGTAGTCGGTGGAGAGGCCAATAGAGAGCTGCAACCTGGGAATGGCCATGATGGTGCCGGTCTTGAGCCCTCGGGCCTTCTTTTCTCTATGGTCCATTGATGCAAAAGCTGGATGCGACCGAGGGCAGCTATGCCAAGGTCCTTTTGTATGCCCGTGGTGTCTACGTTAGACTTTTTAACTCACCACATGGCCTAAAAGGAGCCACACACCCGAGGATTATATTCTCACCCTCATCTCTCTGCCAGGTGTGTTGTCCCTCTTGCACGAGGAGTCCCTGTACCTTCGTCGTGAAATATCGTCAGATCCTTGTGGTTTAGTGTGGTTTTCCGCATCTTTTCTAACACGGATTTTACAAGGGCACGGCCAAATCGGGCTCATTTTCTGCCAAGCCTACGCAGTCACTTCCACAAGTCTGCGTGAGCCTTGTCTCCATCACCTGTGCTATGACGACCACTATATCCACCATCTGGTACACATGGCACTTGGTTTACTGGGGTACCATCTGCAAAGTCGCATCTATTCTTGGGAATCACTTCTACCGACACGGTTGCATGCTTGAGGATCGAGTAGCGGTAGACTTCGTAAGCCATGTCATGAGCCACGTCGTATCAGACTCGGAGTTATTTTTTTTTTAACTTTAATTTTTGTTGGGTCGAGTCCCGACGTCGGGACTCGAGAGTCCGGGTCGGACTCGGACTCGGCCCCGGACTCGGCTGGAATTGGCCGAGTTCAGGAAAAAAACGAATCCGAGTGGGCTCGACGTAGCTGAGCCCACTCGAACTCAAACTCGGCCGAGTACTTGAGAGTCCGGCCGAGTCTAACTACTATGGTTCTACCCAAAACTAATAGTAGGACAACTACAACAAGTAACTCAAAAACCTCCTAGTGCTAGTTCTATACTTGTGTTGACCTTTCTTAAAAGTGAATCGATCCTTCTCCCAATTGTGATTGACTTTCACCGTGTGTAGCCATCCTCTCCCCAACAATGCATATTATATTGGTTTCTACATGGTTATCACAACGAAATCCATGATAAACTCTTGATTAGCAATCTTGGCCTTTTGAGTTGTTGAGATTCCTTTCATTTTAATTCCATACTGATCGGCTCCATACAACTTGAAATTGGGAGACCATAAATGGTGCTCCAATCTCCTTCCACGTCTTCTTGGGCAAGATGTTAACACTTTCTGTCGATGATCACTTGTGTCAACTTATGGTCTAGCAACTCAATGTGAATTAATGTTGGCTTTTTGCCAATATTAATCATCAATACAGTTGGATCAATGAATTGATCCCTTCTCTTCTTAGTTGCCTCTTGTTGGCTTTGTAGCTCCATCACTCTCTTTGTCTGCATTATTTCTTCCACCATTGCATATAGCTCTGGTATAGCGTTAAGTAGACTCGACACTTTGACCTCTACTGTCATATTTAGTACTTGTACTACTAGCTCTTGGGTTGACATCTTCTCTTTAGGCTTCTACTTGTTCTCTTTGAGGAGTCATTCTTACTTGGTATTTCACATTTCCTCTTCAATTACATCATGTGCTTCTTGCCATCTATCCTCCTCCACGATAGGGTTGGGGTATTGGTCCGTCTTCTTCGCTTGATCTCATGTAACTACAAGCACATAGTTTTCCTTTTGTTGCTAGTTTGTTTGAGGCTCTTCAATGTCAAAGAAATTGACATTTTGCGAGTTGTTGAAGCTTGCCTTCTTCAAGAAATTTTCCTCCTTATGACTACCCAATCTGCATTGACACATCAAAGTGTTACTATTTTCAAAGTTGTCTTTGACAAGCGGGTTCTAGAAATTTCATGCGAAGTGCCCCCACTCTTGACATCTTCAACACTAGATAAATGGTCAACCATTTGCATCATACTGCAACCGACTCTGTCCTCCTTGTTGTCGATTGTCTTGTTGTGATTGTCTCTCCTCGATGGTTGTTTCTCTATCCGTCGCTTGTTGCTTGTCCATTCTTTGACATGCTCAGTTTTTCCTCCTTTGCTTCTTGCTCTACCGACAATGTCTGGTGTCTCGAACTGCTTATCTTGAATGTGCAATCTGCAATCGCATGCCTTTTCAGTTCATATATGTTCAAGATGGCATTCTTTAGAAAAAGTAATATTTGTGTGTCCCTCGTGATGACGGTTACCCTGTCTGCCATCATTCTAACCAATCGCTACCGTCCTGTTTGCAGGTTGTCTTCTGCCTCTAAATATGTCATTGTCTTCTAACTTCTGCTTCTTCTTGGTGTATCGAAATTTGAACTGGAGTCCTTGGAAGTGCTTGGTCTCTATTCTGGAATCCTTGTCTTCCCCGAAATTGTTCGAAACATCCTCCCCTTATTTCTGGCCGAATCTCCCTTGTGTTGGACTACAGAACTCCCAATTGTCTGGGATTTGTCCTGTTCCTCAGTCTTTCGAGACAACGTCTTCGGTTTCCACGAGCTTGACGAGGTAGGCCTGGTGGCCCATCCCCATGAATTCGTGGTTGCTGGTTGTTTTGTATAGCATCTGAAAATAGTCTTTACAGCCTATTTTGTTGACCAGTCGACCTATGGGTAGCAGGAGGAGAATTTCTTCCCCTCGAGCTACTGGGAAGGAGACCAACCGAACTCCCCCCTTGGTCAGGTATACTTGGGTTACCCAGAAGTCTTGTCGAACTCCCTGGATTACTCAAGTTACCTCTATTTCTTGCTTGATCAATTAATTATGCTCTTGTAGGTTGTCCTTCGCGATTTTGGGTTCCTAGTGACAATTGCCTTAGGAGTCTCAACCCGTAGCAATCGTCTATGCCACCTTGCCTCTTCAAAGTGTCTTTATGGTTCACATTGTGCTAATGCATCCCTATACTGATTTGAGAAGGCAGAGTCAGTGCTTGAATCATTCCCTTCACCTGTTGTGTGCATAGGCCACCTGGATATTTCCTGCACTCTCCTTTGCAATCTCCTAACTTCTCTTCTTTGTCTTCTCAATTGTCGTGCAACGACTCAATATTCTTGTACCTTCGGTCTCCCTTGTGGTCCTCTTATTGGTTCATTATTGCCACTTGAATTATCTTCCATTCTTTCTTCCTCCTCCTGAGGCATTAGTGGTTCATTATTTTCAATTACTTGAACCATTTTGAGGAATCGTACCCCGACTTGCTGACTTCGAGCTTTGTCCCTTTGCCTTCTCCGCTCAAGGTTGGGACTTGGGTATGGAGTGTTAGGGTCCCTAGGAAGGTTTTCATCACTACTTGAATCTTCTATCCATCCTCCGTTCCTAGGTTGTTCTGGCACTTCTCTAACATCTCTGCATAAGATTGCAAAAATTTGTTATCTGCTCAACTAATGTTTTGTGCAATCAACAAGACCTTGTTGAGGTCTATCCTCGGTTCTTCCTTGAAGTTCAATTGTCTCTTCTTAGTCTGGTGGCATCACGTTTCTTTGTCTTCTAGAACGTCTTGTCAATGGGGAGGTAGTACTAGAAGAATTTTCCATATTCAATTGAATTCTCAACGTTTCTGAAGAGGAACTAAAGTCTAAGGAGAATAGGCTACTTTCCGAAGGTGCTTCCTCATTGCCATTCGCACTTCCCCTTAACTCCTCCCTTTGTCTCTCCAGCTATTGATCAAATTTATCCAACTCCGCTCTTCGTAATTCTTCTCTCGTTTATCCGCTACATTGTTTCATCTAGTTCATGAACCACTTGTTCTCTCAATCACGCATTATACATTCTCAGGGTCTTGTATTCTTCCTGTAACTGATGTGTCTCCTTGATCATCTGTTGCAGAATCCTTGATTCTTCATTTTGAGTCTCATCCCCCTCTTCTCCTACACCAGGTTCTTGTTCCTGTAATGCGACATTCGTGAGGGTTCGAAGTTGTTCTTCTCCTTCATTATTCGAAAACCTTACATGAACTTGTAATCATCTACATTCCCTATCTCGAGGTTCCAACTCCCTTTGTTCGATTACAAGTTCTCCTTCTACTCTCAATAGCCACTCCAGGTTCATTAGTTCTACTTGTCTAGTGATTCTACCAGGTTCTCCATGTTCATAAAATCGCATCCTTGGTCGTGGTTCTTCTATCGTTCTTCCAAAAGTTTCTCTTGATGATTCCAAGTTGATTACATTCACCTATGCCTGTGCCTTATACACCTTCAACTTAGAACCATTTACAATTTCGGGGCAAATTGTACCATCCAATTTCCTTAGTCGGACAACCCCATTGTCCAATACTTCTTCCACTTGGAAGGGTCCAAGCCATAAGGTCTTCAATTTGCCTGGCTTGATCTCTCGTTTCCCATTATATTTGAGCACTAGATCACCAACTTTCAAGTCCATTTCCGTAAATGTTTGTCATGCCAAAATTTACGTCGTCGTTGGGCAAATCTCCATCGCCCATTGTGCCATCACCCTCTTTTCTCCCAGTTGCACGAATGTTGTGAGCCTTTCTTCCATGCTCTCCTCATCACTTTGGTGATTCTCAACAACTATCCTCAAATTACATACCAAGAATTCAATTGATACGACCGCCTACTATCCAGACATTAACTGGAAGGGTGTATGATTCATTGTTGGCTTGAAAGTTGTCTATACGCCCACAGGACTGCTAGTAACCGTTCTTCCCAATTGACGCCCTCCACGCTACATGTCTTGTACATGATGGAAACCAAGACCTTATTTGTTGCCTCTGCTTGCCCATTCGCCCTAGGATAGTATGGGCTAGACAATGAGTGAAAGATCTTGAATTCCGTAGTTAGGTTTTGAATAATCTCATTGACAAAATGGCCTCCCCTATCACTTGTCAACTAAGGGGAATTCCAAACTTGGTAATAACCTATTCATACAAGAAACGAGCAGTGCTTCTTGGAGAATCATCTAGTAAGGCCCTTGCTTCTAGATATCGACATTTCCCTTTCCACTACTCGTATTTTGTTGCCACTACAATATATCGACATTTCCCTTTCTGGCTTGTCTGTGTAATGTCCCCTTTTCTACGCAGTCAGGTGCAGAGCAGATTAGCCTATACACGAGCTCCCGTAGGCTAAGTCGGATGGAGGGGAGCCATTGGAGATATCAAAATCTTTGTCAATACCCAGAGAGCTATTGATTGATGGTCGTTTGGGCTCATTCGGAGATTTGTTTGATCAAAGTTACTATTTTTAGCCATGTCCGTTTTTAGGGTTTCAATGGACAACAGACAGTGCAGTGATATTCTTCAGTGAAATGGGTGTCCAAAACCATTCATTGATTTCAATTCGAATGGGCAGAGGTTGGAAATTTTAATGGTCGAAGATAAAATTAATAAAGTGATTATTTAATTTAATTTTGTAAAGTTAGTGACTTTATTTTATTATAAAATCATTTTATACTTAAAAGGGGCCATTTTAAGTGACGACTTAAAAAGTCGTTAAGCCTAGGCATAAGGGGGTGAATAAATTAAGGAGAAATAAGGTGGAATTAAAAATTGATAAAATTATATTTGCCCACCCTAAAAGTGATCTAACCCTAAGTCGACCTATGGAGGAGATAAAAGGAGGATTTGAGTTCATTTGGAGATATGCGAAGATTTTTATTTTTCTCTCTGGTTTTTTGGAGGACTCTGCGGCGAGCCATTTACGAGAGATTCCGGAGCTTGTGAGAGACGACAACCTCTTACGGGGACATTGGCTTCGGGGTTGCAAGATTACCCTCGGGTCAATCTAGGCATTTCCACACGGGGATTGCGGTTGGACTTCGAGTTTTAAAGACTTACGGAGTTGGGTTACCACACGGGGTCATTCGAGAGATTATACGGGGAATGTTTGGAGGTGGGACACCACACAGTATTCACATCAGAAGGGTTGAGCCTTCATCATCATTTATAGAGTACGGAGCAGCTAGGGTTTCATCAGCATTTGAGGTATTTGCATTGTAATTTGTGCCCTAGTTTTAATATAAGAATAAAGCAATATTTTCAAGAATTCTGGATTGCTCTGTGTTTGTGATTTTGTATATTAAAAATTCATGAAAAAGGTTAAGAATTGGCAAACCCCTAGAGAACTAGATAGGGAGGGTTATTACAGTGGTATCAGAGCTGGTTTTTTCTGCCAGCTTGTTGGGTAGTTCGAAGACAAATTTCTGGTTTATCAAGATTGTGAAAGTTGCAGAAATTAGAGGATTTGTGTTCACAAGCAACATTTGGAGAAATTTCAGAGTTTTTACAGCGTAGATAATTTCAAGAAAATTTTTTAGAGACATCGATTAAATTTGCAAAATATATATTCAGAGTGTTGTGCAGTTTGACTTAAGGGCTATTTGCTGGCATTATTATTATTGGGAGTCCGTGTGAGTTTTCCTTTGTTGCCGTCAAAGTTGGATTTTTTACAAAGAGCCGATGATTATTTTTTAGGTGTCGTGTCTCCCTTTGAAATGGTCACGCAGCAGTGATATTATGCAAGTTTAAAGTTGGATTTCGGATTTCACATAATAATATTTGTCCTTGGCATCGTATATTTCATTAGAACATTCAGGAGCCGCAAATGTTATTTTTACGCGAAGCTCATTCAACGACATGGATATTAAGGATTATTAATTGATGACGAAGAGAGGGATTTTGTGGATTGTTTACGAAACAGAGCAACGCCAATTGAAGGAAACATAACGGCATCGCAATTTTCATTCATACAGCTGCATGTAATAAATATAGATTGTCACGGGATAAATTGGGAATATTTATCATATAAATTCCCTGAGCATCCATTTCCAGCGATTGATAGAGTTATGTAATCTCAGGATTGAAGCTACGGATCTATGAAATTAGATGTATCATTCAACACCCTCAAATCACAGGTCAGCATTGTTACCGCTGCAATATAATTTAGACTTTGCCTCCTTGTATATTTGCATATAAATTTCATTATTTGATAAAAATGTCTGCTGTTCTGGTATTATGTATGAAATAAATAATTATATGAGCTGATAGTCAAATGCTTAAGCAAATATCCGAACCTTACTGCTGCAATATAATAAAACCTTGAATAGTAAGGGAAGTATTTGGGAAAAATCTCTATAAGAGATCAGAATTTCTGGAAACAATAGAACAGATTTTACAGATCACCATTAGCAGCAAAGCTGTTTGAAAAATTGAATACGAGTGCGAGATTGCATGTGTTGGGTTAAATCCAGTAGGGGATATTACGAGTTAAGGCTTGTGATCAGTTTAGAGTGCAGAGATGAATAGTAAAATAACATATTGCCTACTTCGGGGATGTACGGGCGGTTTCCTACTTTCCTTCCGAAGGTACTGTGAGGTCACTTGATGATGAGTTCGGTGTGAAAATTGAAAAAGCTCTGAATGAATTTAAGCAAAATTTTATGGCATACCAAAAAAATCTAACAAATTTGTTAGAGCATCTTGAGTGGTTGAGACCACACTCATCAACTAAAGTAAAATTTGGAACAGATGAGCTTGCTGCCCCAGAAAGGTTGAAAAAGCAGTTGACAGAAAAGAAAGTTGATTCTTATGGTTCACAGGTTGCAGGTCTTCCGCGAATCAGCAAGAATCAGCTTAGGAAAGAGCAACGTTGTTTCACATGTCAAGAGGCTTGGACTCTTGGTCACATCTGTGGAAACAACAAACACAGTGACTTGTTGTAGCCAAATCAAGTTGAGGACAGTAGTGAAGTTGAGACCCTTGAGTTTGGAAAAAATGCCTTTTTGTAGGAATCATGCATAACAGGGAACCAAGGATGATTTTAGTGATGATGAAAAAGACAGAACAACAGTTTTGGAAATGCATTTAGAACAATGCGGTGAGGATTGTGAGATTTTTGATATGAGGTATGATGAATCTCCTAGCATCGGTTCATTAATGCATGTTGATGTTTTTCATGATGAAGTTTCTATAAACCCCAAATTTGATGAAAGAATCAATGTTTTTGAGGATGAGTCTCAGCTGAAATCTGAAGTAGACAAAATCAATAGGTTTTTGGAAGGATATTTTTCCAATGTGATGGAGACTATTACAAATTTAAAAGATGAAGCTGCAATTGATGATGTTTTTCCTCTTGAGCAGAGTGCTGGCCTAGAAAATGAACCTGAGACTATTATAGTTTTGGGAAGTGGAGATGAATTTCCTTTTGAAATAGTTGCTGCCCAAAATTCAAAACATGAAATATGCAAAGTGGATAACATAGAAGAAGCTGATTTTATGAGTCAAGATTTACAAGGCAAATTAGAAAATTTATTACATGAAGCTGATTTTTATCAAATGCTTAGTGAAGATAAGATTGTTGCTGCCTTTACACATTTTGATAACACCTACAAGGTCATTGAAAAACTTTGTTGGAAGGCTCAAATTGAGAAGAGACAAAAGGGTGTTGAAGGAGTAACCTCTTTTGTTGAGTTGCAGACAGTCATAGAAGCTTTAGAAAATTTGAAATCAGGTTTCTTGGAGTTACTTACAGACAGAGATCATTCCATCAAGCTTGCAGAAAGGACTCTTATTACATTGAAGGAAAAAGAAGACAAACATGATTTTTCAGATCATAACACAGTTGAGGTTGTTGCTGATTTTAAATCAGCTTATGATGATATTTCATCTCACCAGGACAGCCATGAAAATTCAATGCATGATGAGTCTAGTGCTGATTTACAAAATTTGAAGGTAGCCTTAGAAACTATGAAGTCAGACTTCATGAGCACTCTTGCAGACAGAGATCACTATGCCAAGCTTTTTGAAGAGACCCCTAGTGCATACATGAGCAAAGAAGAAGTTAGTCACCTAATTGAAGAGCTTGATCAGACTAGAAGCTCTTTGTTGGAGGCTCGTATTTCATTGCATGAGACAAAGTTGAAACTCAATTTTGTTTTAGAATCCACCGAACAAGCTGAATCGGGGAGAGAGCCGGGGAGATTGGGCGGATTGTTGTCGAACTAGATTGTACTCAGGAGGACTATAACTTAACACATTGTCCCATGAGATTAGATTACACAATTTCGGATCAGTGGATTGGCTGTGATAAGCACGCGAGTGATAATAATTTCTCATGGACTGACAATCCGCTGTATGAGATGGATCATGATACATCTTTTGATAATCCTCTTTTTGAGATGAAGAGTGTTGATTCTTTTCCTGTGATAGATCATGAGGATACATTGTTATAAAAATCGGAACAGGAGGTAATACGAGAAATTAACTAAATAAAACAATATTAATTAATAATCTCACAGAGCCATTGCAACAAATACTTAGAACATAGGATATAGTTACTAATTTATATGAAGAGGGAAGGGAGGAAGTCGACGGAGAGGAAAAGAAGGGAGGTTGGAGGAATAAGGGGAAAGGAGGTGGAGTGATAAGGAGGAAGAGGGAATAAAGGAGGGAATGGAGGGATAAGGAGGAGAAGAAATATCCAACTAAACTATATTGCCGACAATAAAAGAATTTGTCGACAACTAACCTAGCCTAACCACTAAGCTGACTATGTGTTCACACTGCTACATTCTCCCCCTTAAAGGTGAGAGGACTGACAATACAGTCTCTCAGCTTTACAAATTGAGCTTTAGCCAGTGCCTTGGTGAAGATGTCCGCAACATTCTCCATAGTGGGGCAATAGTGAAGCTCAACAGTTTCAGTTTCCACCATATCTCTGATGAAGTGGTACTTCATATCAAAATGCTTTGATCTACTATGGTGGACAGGATTGTATGCCAACTGAATGGCACTAATGTTGTCACAGAATATCCTTGTTGGACCACTTTGCTGCTCTCCAATTTCTTCTAATACCTTTCGTAGCCACAAAGCTTGAGTACTAGCATGAGTGACCGCTATATACTCAACTATGTTGAAGATAGTGCTACTACTTGTCTGCTTCTTGGAACTCCAAGTTATTAGTCCCGATCCCAGACTAAAACAGTTCCCTGAGGTTGATTTTCTGTCATCAATGTTGCTACCCCAATCACTATCACTGAAGCCTTCAAGCTTGATAGTGTTACCTTTATGGTAATGGATTCCAAAATCCCATGTACCCTTTACATATCTAAGAATTCTCTTAGCTGCCTGCAAATGCAACTCAGAAGGGTTAGACATAAATCGAGAGACAAGAGAAACAACATACTGAAGATCAATTTCGGGCCAGAAAATTGACTAAGTGTCGGGCCCCGCCCGACTGTGCTCATCCTCCCGACTGCGCTCATACAAAGGCCCAAAATTTTCTAAGTGTTAGTGTTGCCGCAACCCGACTTCGCTACGAAGTCGGGCTGCGCCCTTAATTTTGTGCGCACTTGGGAGGCTGACATGCAAAGAGCTGAGCCCAAAATTTGACTAAGTATTGAGCAAACCCCGACTTCGCTACGAAGTCGGGTTGCGCTCTTAGTTTTGTGCGCACCTGGGCATTGTCAGTGAAGGACATCCCCAAAAAAGTCCAAGTGTTGGGTGCACAACCCGACTTCGCAGCGAAGTCGGGTTGCGCCCTCAAATTCGTGCGATTGGGCAGCTCACTTGAAGAAAACGGCTAAATGCTAGGACTGCCCGACTTCGCAGCGAAGTCGGGCTGAGCCCTGGAAGAAGAGCGCAGTTGGGCAGCCCATCATGGTATCTCTAGAAAAACGACTAAGTGTTGAGCTGCCCGACTTCGCAGCGAAGTCGGGCTTCGCTCACTGACCTGTGCGCACTCGGGCAAAGAACATTGAAACCTGCCCATAAATTTTCTAAGGCACGGAGGCCTTCCCGATTGCGCTCATCCGCCCGACTGCGCTCATACAAAGGCTGAGCTTAAAGATTGTCAAAGATGTGACAGAAGGTGTGCTGCCAGGGTACCGGACAGATGAGCATGAACTGACAGATTGTACTGCATCTGCCCCCATTCAAACTGACTCAACTTCCCACCTACCGGATTTCCACGGAGCTGCCACGTTTTCAGGACCTTGCTGCAAGTACATTCTTTACCCGCAGAGGTCAACATCAGCCGCTTTTGTCAGCTTTTGCAGTTTTTGTCAGGTCTGGGATTGTGTGCCCAAAATGTAATCGGGGGGGAAATTGTGCTATAAATAGCAGCCTCATTTCATTGTAAAAGGGTGGAGGGGGGACATATTGCTAGAGGACTCTGCTGTGACGGACCACCTTCTAATTAATTCAAAGCATCCTTGGCTCTGCTTCTTGTCTCTGTCTTTTTATGCTGCCTTCTGCTAGTATTTCTGCTTCATGTCCATTTATATTTCTGTCTGTCTGAATTCTGAATTCTGGATTTGGGCATTGGTGATTATTTGGATCTGGAATACAAAACAGAAGGATACATAGGATAGAATCGCAGTTGCAATTTCTATTACATGCTTTGTTTTAATTGTTGTTGGTTCGGATGCAGATTTGCGATCGTGCTGCTTGTTCTCCCCCCACCCGAAACGCATGCTATTTACATCTCTTTCCTATTCCCTTATCTTTTTCAATCTCTTCCCAGTTGCCTTTACCCCCTTTTTTAATCTCTTTCCCGCACTCTTATCTAAAAACCCCCAAGTAGGTTAGTAAAGGAGCCGGCCTTCTCCGGAGATCGGCACGGGGGGCATCCCTTCCTCCCGGCCTTTCAATGTTGGTCTGCGGGTCTAGGGCGCATTGACACACCAAGTCCTTCCCAGGTGGTGGATCCGTGGCCAACAAGACCCAGGTTCCAATCTTGCCAAGCAATACATGCATAATTGCCAAGTTGTAGTAACAGCACCATGTGGTCACAATGCAGCATGGGTGGGGCCCATTTCAATCCAATATAACCAGTTTAATAAAGAAAAGGTAATCCAAGGATCTAGAGCAGAAAGAAAAGCAATAATTAGGGAGAAATTTTCACCCGCTTAACAGTTACAATTTTGCTACAACAGTTGTGTGAACTTTGTTTCAAAATTGAAAACTAAATATTCAACAATACATTTAGAATAATACATCATTTTTTTGGACTAATGCTGCATGCAAGTTCACGAGTAATTTAAACTGGAAAACTCTAGGGTAGTTTCACCTACAAAAGCTGCTCTTCCATCTGCAATAGTAATGGATGATAATTGACAATTGCCATTCCTATTTGGTTATCATGATAGGCTATTAAGATCGAGTTTGCAGCACAATCGGGTTCCTCACTACTGATGACTGAATTTGTTATATTGATGCAATATATTTAGATTATTGTGGACCATATCTGTTTTTCCTATTTATTCATTCAGTTGTATTTATCAAGCGTCCATACCTGCAACATTATTTAGTTAAGATTAAAGATATTTGTATTGCATATTTGTATAAAGATAATTTGTATTACAAAAGCAGTCATCTAGTAAGGACATCTCATCTCTGTAGAAAATTGTTTTGTGGGAATAATATGTGGTGGTCATATTTTTCAAAGAAGCAATGGCACATGGCTAATAGATGTTTATGCTAGAAGGTTTTATGCTTAGAGGAAATAAGAAACCTAAGATATCCATTTCTAGGTTTGAAATTTATATTTACATGGGAAAGGAAAAACAATAAAGTATCATGCACCTTCATAGTATGAGTGCTTGATTTGGATAATAAGTTGTTTGGAAATTCCTTCTGGAGTTGTGCTGCAGTAAGCATGCCTTCAAGGTGATGCATAAAAGAAGGCAGCAATGAGAACACAAAAATGGTATCCATCGATATTCCATGTAAAATTACTTCACAAAGTTCAGCTGGTAGGTCAACTGTGGTATTTCTTGTAGATACTGCAATGAGTGCAAAGAAAAAGTTGTTCAAACTCGAGGAAAACAAAAAATCTTAAAAATGCAAATAAATAATTCTACTGACATTAATTTATGGTATCTAATGCAAGCAATTGGATCCTCAAACTATATTTTAGCTAATTTTTGCATACACTAATAACTAGTCTAAATAATCATATGTAGAAATTATATTAAGTGTCATCTAAAATGTGTGATAGACTTGTATTGGTCTAACAGTCATATATAAAACATGAAGATTGAAGTTTGCAATATAAATATCTATGATTATTTACAATTGTCATAGCCCAAACAAATCAATCTAGAATCAAATAGGCCAAACTCAAGAATGGTTTGGTATAATTGCATTGCAACCTAGCACCTATAATTGTTACACAATGATTCCATCAAGTTCTAGAAACCAGTATAAAAATGAAATTTGATAAAATTTGGCTAATAATGGAGGATTGTATTGTAATTAGTGATATGGATAAAGGCAAAGGAGAGTTTAGAAACTCACATGAAACTGTCACTTAGTCAAAATAGACTAAGAGAGCTTGAAAATTTTGCAAGCCCTCTAAAATCACAAGTAACAACAGAAAAGAACTCTAGTTATGGATCCCTTCATGCTACTTTAACCAAGCATCCACCATTGAAAGAGTGTTGTTATGAACCTTGCAGTAAAATAAAAACACATCCATAGAATATTGCAATAATAATAGAAAATGAGTTTGAAATTAAATACTATTGCAAGATGAAATGGAAATGCAGCAGATTATATTGCAGAAAACAAGAACACATTACAGAATCACAGGCCTCTTCAAGGGGGCAACCTCCTTGGAAGCAGAGCTTTGATACAACAAAATATGAGATGCCTTTAGCTATGGCCCCTTGCCTTTTTAAAGACTCTTTGTAACCCTAACTGTAACACTCGAGGGTAAGCTTCAAAGACAAGTGGCCAAACGAGCTAGAATCTTCTACCAAACAAGCAGTTATATTCTCTATAATGGTTACATTAAATGGCCCCACTTATCTAGGTGCCTCAAATGCCACATACATAATACAAAACATTACATAATATTATTAAGATGGGGTCCCCACGTTAGAAAGGGGGTCATTACATAGTAATGTTAGGATGGGGTCCGAACAAGTGCGTAATAGCTCACGGCTCAAGCACTCTTGCGCTGAAGATGGAACTAAGCAATCTGCCAAAGTTGTGGGATGTCAGAATACATCAGTAGGGGAGCGTTCCGCTTCAAAGAGAAATACCAATGTGAGTACGTGTGGGCAAAGCGGAAGCGAGAATGTAGGCTTCAATAACGCAAACATTGGTGAGAATCCAATGCCCCGAAAACCTAAGGGTTCCTCCGCAAGGCTTATCCACGAAGGGTGAGTCAGGGCCTAAGATCAGGCCAAAAGGTGTAGTCGATGGACAATAGGTGAACATTCCTATACCACCCCTTGTTGGTCCCGAGGGACGAAGAAGGCTAAGTTAGCCAAAATACAGTTATTGGTTCAAGGACACAAGTTGATCCTATTTTTTGAAGGATAAGAAGAGGTAGAGAAAATACCTTGAGCCAAGGTCTGAGTACTGCATGAAATAACCCATGACATACTCCTAGGAAAAGTTTGAATGACCTTCAAGACATGTGGAGTGGAAGGAGTCGACTGGGAAGAATATTTGCCAGTAGTTTTGTGGCTGTACAGGATAACTTTTAAGCCGACGATGAACCACACGCCACTTTAGTTGATGTATGGGAGGATGTTGTAGTGCCAGTAGAGATCTTGGTACCCAATTTAAGAGTGGTGGCAGAAAACCATCTGGTCGACCAGGAGAGCCTAGACGAGAGGCTCGTGACACTAGTACAACTGGATGAAAGGCAGATAATGGCTCAATGGGTAACGAAAATTTCCCAACGACAAAGGAAGTTGTGGCACAACAAGAACCTAAGGAAGATGAAGCTAAAGGCAAGTGACTTGGTGCTGAAGTTTAATGGTAAACAAGAGATCAAACCAAGGAAGCTAAAGACCTTATGGCTTGGACCCTTCCAAGTGGTCGAGGTAATGGATAACAACATGATAAGGTTGCAAAAGTTGGACAGGACATAGTGTCCTGAGACGGTTAATGATTTGAAGTTGCAACAATACAAAGCGAAAGCACAAGTAAATATGGTTAATTTGAATCATCAAAGGAAGAAACCGTAGGAATATTGGTGGAAGCACCACAATAGTCTTCAAATATCTTTGAAGGAATGCGGGTCCAAGAACAAAGAGAACCAAGTGGGACCGTGCAGAATCATGGTGCAAATAAGGAGGAAGACAGAATGAATCTAGGAGGGTTGTTCGAGACAGAAGGAAGAGAGCAACCAGTTAATGAACCAAGAAAGTTGGAACCTAAACCAACTAAACGAAGAAGAGTGCAAGTCCATGTAAGGTTCCCAAACACCGAAGAAGAACGAAGACTCCAAATGCTTACAGGTGCAGATTTGCGAAGGATGGAGTCTGAAGCGAGAGAAAGGTCCGACGACAAATCTTGGAGCGAAGAAAGTGAACAAGAAGAGGTAGGGCATTTAACGCAATTTGAAATTCTACAACAAATGATGTCGTCTAGAGGATTATGTCTAGAGGATTCCGCTTGGACGATGTCGTCTAGAGGATGTCGTCTTGGAGTGTCATGCTAACTGACAACTGAAGTCCAATCTGCCATCAGGTGTATGTTGTCGTCTTGTGGATGTTGTTGTCTGAGTAGATAATGATAATGACTTTATCCCAAAGTGTTGATTGTAGACGCATTGGCCCTTAAACTCTATCCCTATCTCATTGTTGGGAAACCTCACCGTTGTGCTACACACCTTCGTCATTGAGAAAGGCATTTATGCATATAACCGAATGTCCTTCAGTTTGTACAAAGCCCCTACCACATTTCAAAGGATAATTTTGTACATCTTTGAACAAATATCAATGACAAAGTGTTCTTGGATGATTGGTCGTTGTATAGAAGGAAGGACGAGCATCTGAAGGCATTGGAGGAGTGTATGCGACTATGTATGAATGCTTGACTATCCTTGAATTCGAAAAAGTGTAAGTTGTTGGTGTAGAAAGGGATTTTACATATTCCCAATAGTACCCTTTCCACGTAATAAATCACAGATCTGCAAGCATTGTAGTATAGCAATAATAATGCACAGAAAATCCTGCAACAGCATTAATAACAGCAGTAATGGCAGAAAATACATCAGCAATGGCAGATAACAGTAAATACAGCAGTTTTATATTAATAATGGCATGTGTGATACAGAATTACAGTTCAGCATTACAACACAGCCTGCAAACCCTAGGCTGATTACCCTCCATGGCTGCGTACAACAATGGCTGTATCAATCCTCTTCTCAGGAACATCCTGAATGAATGAGGGGGGGGTTTATTTATACACCCACCAAGTAGTTACGTTGCCAACCACCTTGCAACTACCCTCAAATTACATTTCACGTGCATTTGATTTGCATTACATTTCGTTTCCACTACAGGACAAAATACCCTCTAATTCTAATTTAGCCGACATACATGATTTTATTATGACGTGCAATATTAAATTGCACTTACAACATTAAAATATATGCACGTGCGTTTCGTCAAACACTTTGCATGCATTTACAATATAACACATAATATCAAAACTGGTTCAGCAAATAAGGATATCTCAATATGCCTGTCTACATCTATACCCTCCTCTAAACTGGTCGTTGTCCTCAACGACACGAGCTAAACACTGGGAATAGAAGTACTGAGTAATGTCATAGGATCTCTTGTCACGCTCCTTCCTCTTGTTCCTGTTCCATATATCTTTGGCAATAAACTTTACTTGAGACTGCTCACAACATTTGATTCTTTGATTGTGTACTCCCTTTGCTGTAAGCAATTGTAACATCAGCATGATCAACATTCTCTGAATAGGCACTTTACTTTTTGCAATAAGCCATATCCTCAGCATGAGCAATGCCATCAACATCATGAACATAATCGGTAATGCCCTCCGCCATCTGTGTTGGGGGTCAAGGGGGCGGGAGTCCCCTTGCAGGGTCAAGGGATAGCGTCCCTTGCGGGGTCGAGGGGCAGCATCTCTCGCGTGCTCCCTGACAACGGGTTAGACGGCTCAGATGGATAGATGTTTCGGACGGGTTGCACACAGGTAGACGTCTCAGACAAGTAAGGGTATACGTTGCAAATAGATGGGCTAGACATCTGGACAAGTTGCTAGACGTCGGGGACGAGGGGCCAGACGGACGACCAAATAGACAGCCAGACGTCTGGGTCAGACGACTAGACGTCTGGACTGACGGATTGCCAGACGTCTGGGCCAGACGACTAGACGTCTGGACTGACGGATTGCCAGACGTCTGGGCTAGTTGGCTAGACATCTGGGATGGATGGCCAGACGTTTGGACTGATAGACTGCCAGACGTCTGGGCCAGATGGCTAGACGTCTGGGCTGGATAGCCAGACGTCTGGACTGACGGATGGCCAGACACCTGGGTCAGACGACTAGACATCTGGGTTGACGGACTGCCAGACGTCTGGGCTGACGGATGGCCAAATGAGTGATTTTCCAGACGTCTAACTCCTTCAAACGGGTAGATTTCAGACGTGTAGCCTCCATATGAGTAGCCTCCAAACGGGTTCTCTTCAGACGGCTCCTCCAACAGATGCACTTCAGACTTTTCTACCTCAAGCGGTTCTTGCTCAGACGTCTGTACCTCAGGCGTCTGCACCTTAGACACCTCCACATCAGACGACTCTTTCTCAGACGTCTCCTTCGTCACCATCTGACTGCATTCTCTAGTTGTCCAAGTCTCCTTCATCGGTGAGGTTTTTGCATCTCTTTCCCAAGTCAAGGCATAATCCAAAGCCTCTTGGTATGATCTTGGAGGAAATGTCTTCATCTTCTTTTCATACACAGGGAGAAGTCCATCTATGAACCACGTAATCTTTGATTCCTCTGAGTAGCCTTTCTCCACATAGTAAAACAACCTACTCACCCTTCGATTGTAATAACAAACAGAGTCCTCTCCTTGAATGTTATAATTTTCGTCAGTATCGTATGATCGTAATTCTTCCACAAATCCTCTGGAACTTAACTTGCGGTAAGTATATGTACCAGTCTATTGCAGATTCTCGAAACGTTGCAGGAAACCTCCTCCTCCAATCTTCTTCATTGTTCTGCCCAATCGCTTTCCACTCCATACGGTAAATTCTCCAATGCCTAATCAGGTCTTCCTTCCCTTCTCCTGTGAAAAGTGGCAAATTCTCCAATGCTTAGGTGTCTACGTTATCCATTGGTGGGGTTTCTACTATGTTGCTCCTCGTCGGGTGTTTTTAGTCTTAGCTATCTTATTTTCACCAAACAGTCATCTCGCAGATTCCTGTGTGTCCTTACTTCGCGACTTCCTTCGCTGGGATGTTGATTGTGGCCTTGGTATTCCTTTCTGAGCCCTCGCGTGTTATTGCTCTGGTGCCTGACTCCCGTCTTCTGGACTCCTTTGCAACCTTCTTGCCGCTTGTTCAGGTGTTACCATCCACTCAACATATCTCTGCATCAATCAACATTTTCCTTGACTTTTGGTGGTCATTGTACCCATTCTGTCGTTCCTATCAGCAATTTGTCGTTCCACTGCAAATGTCTAAGTCGGCAGATGTCAGGCCTCAAACGTCAGGCCTCAAACGGCAGGCCTCAAACGTCAGGCCTCCGACGTTAGGCCATCATGTAAGACGTCAAGGACGGTTAGACGTCAAGCCAACAGGTTAGACGTCAAGCAGATTGGTTAGACGTCAAGGCAGTTTAGACGTCAGGTAGGCAGGTTAGACGTCAGGTAGGCAGGTTAGACGTCAAGTTGAACTGGTCTTAGACGTCGGACTGCAGACGTCAAACTGCAGACTAGACTGGTTATTCTCAACCTGCAAAGCCTTCACTTGTTTCTCCTCCGATTTGCGTGCACGTCCCTTATTGACAACCCTTCATCTGCATCACCCAAAACAAAAATCTGGTGCGTCTTCACCTCCGACTGCGGCTGTACTACGTTGTTGCGTATCTCCCCAAGGGTTTTACGTTTCAGAACTTCATGTCACCAATATTGGACCCAACTTCGTAAAGCAACGGCGCCAGAATGTAGAAAGGAATTTTACATATTCCCAACAGTTCCCTTTCCACGTAATAAATTACAGATCTGCAAGCATTGTAGTATAGCAATAATAATGCACAGAAAATCCTGCAACAGCATTAATAACAGCAGTAATGGCAGAAAATACAGCAGCAATGGCAGATAACAGTAAATACAGCAGTTTTATATTAATAATGGCATGTGTGATACAGCATTACAGTTCAGCATTACAACACAGCCTGCAAACCCTAGGCTGATTACCCTCCATGGCTGCGTACAACAATGGCTGTATCAATCCTCTTCCCAGGAACATCTTGAATGAATGAGGGGGGGTTTATTTATACACCCACCAAGTAGTTACGTTTCCAACCACCTTGCAACTACCCTCAAATTACATTTCATGTGCATTTGATTTGCATTACATTTCGTTTCCACTACAGGACAAAATGCCCTCTAATTCTAATTTAGCCGACATACATGATTTTATTATGACGTGCAATATTAAATTGCACTTACAACATTAAAATATATGCACGTGCATTTCGTCAAACACTTTGCGTGCATTTACAATATAACACATAATATCAAAACTGGTTCAGCAAATAAGGATATCTCAATATGCCTGTCTACAGTTGGTGTCATACAAGAAGTTGCTACGACACGTGGTGTGTAAATAAGGTTTGAATACTGATCCCAACAAAAATACAAGTCATGATGAGAATGGGAAAGCCATATGATGTGAGTTTGTTGAAGTCCTTTCTAGGGCATGTCAAGTAATATCAATGCTTCATCAAAAAATTTGCACAAGTTTCACACGCTTTGGATGTGTTGACATGCAAAGGTGTTCCTTTCAGGTGGACAAAGAAGTACCAGAAGACCTTTGAAGAGCTAATGACAAAGCTGGTTTCTACACAAAAGGAATTTCATGTCCACGTGGATGTGTCCAATTTCCCAATTGGATGCGGGCTAGCCCAAGAGGGGCAATATGGGTTGGATTAGCCCATATATTTTTCTAGTCGTTTGTTTCAGGCAAAGAAAAATTATAGCACTATGGAGAGGGAAGCCTTGGATATGGTGTATGTAATCCAAAAGTTTAGAGACTACCTGCTTGCCAACCCTTTTGCTTTCCACGTGGATCATCAAACGTTGTTGTACCTGATCAACAAGCCGACTATTTATGGACAAGTTAGCAGGTGGCTTGTCATGTTGCAGGAGTTTGTGTTTCGAGAGGTAGTCAGATCAGGAAAGAAGCACGTAATAGCGGATTAGTTGTCAAGGATTCGCTCGGGAGATCCTGCGGAGGGAGGAGTATTGGATGAATTTCCAGATGCTCACTTATTTTCAATCACTACGTTACCATTGTAGTACAAGTACGTGGGTGAATACTTGTCGATGGGTGAGCTACCAAAGGAGTTGATGGCAACAAATAAGATCATCATCAAATCAACACCATTTTAGTTGATAGCTGATATACTGTACAAGATCGGATTGGATGGAGTACTGCAAAGATGTCTAATGGACGAGGTAGTGAATTCAGTGTTAAAGGAAGCTCATGATGGGCTAGCAGGAGGACATACAGGGCAAAATGCAACCGCAAGGAAGGTGCTTCTATAGGGTTGTGGTAGCCCACCCTCTATTATGATGTGAAGGAGTTTGTGACAGCAGGTAATAAGTGCCAAATAGCTAGGAAGCCGCCAAGGAGGGACTTCATGCCATTACACCCATCAATTGTAGGAATTGTTCGAGAGATTGGGCTTAGATTTTGTTGGACTGTTGAAGTCCAACAAAAGGAAATGTAGATACATTATGGTATATTTGACAAAGTGGGTGGAGGAAAGAGCATTGATTGACAATTCCGCAAAGAGCACTACGCGATTCTTGCATGAGCAAGTTATTACAAGATTCGACATACCTCTTTAGTTGACGAGTGATTGTGGAGGACACTTTGTTAATGAAATAATTCAAATGTTCTTGCATTCATTGTCTAGCCCGTATTACCCTAGAGCAAATGGGCAAGCAAAACCAACAAACAAGGTCTTAGTTTCTTAATGTACAAGACATGCGGTATTGAAAATGTTGATTGGGAGAAGAAATTGCCAATGGTCCTGTGAGCATACAGGACTACATTTAAGCCAAAAATTACCCACACCCCCTCCCAATTGATGTATAGATAGGAGGTAGTTGTGTAGATGGAGTTTCCAGCACCCAATTGGAGATGCTGGTACAAAACTATCTTGGTGACCAGGAGAGCCTAAAGGAGAGGCTAACGTCATTCATCAAGCTGGATGAGAAGAGGTGATGGAAAGTGGGCCACGGAGATTGCCCAACATCGTCGGAATTTGTGGCATGATATGCACCTGAAGATGAATTTGAAGGCAGGTGACTTATTGCTAAAGTCTAATGGCAAGAGAGAGATCATGCCAAAAAAGTTGAAAACTTTATGGTTTGGACCCTTCCAAGTAGAGGAGGTGATGATCAATGGTGCAATAAAGTTGAAGAAACTGGACGGGACATTGTGTCCCGAGACAATTAATGGTTCAAAGTTGAAGCCGTACAAAGTGAAAGCACAAGTGAACATGGTGATTTTCAAACCAACAGATGAAGGAACAAGTACGGTTAGGCTGATAGTTGCACCAAGTTAGTCTTTGGGATTCTTCCAAGGAATCTCAATTTAGGAGGTTGGATAATCAAGTCGTACTAAGGTGGATGATATTGCGATGAATGATAGTGACTTAGATGACAATAAACTTGCGAAACAATTGGCATGGTTGTATGAGGAGAACACAAGTAGGATGTGGGCATGTAACCAGTAGTAGAAGAGGAAGAATTGTAGCCTCAATCTAGGACACGTAGACAAATTCATGTGCACGTCAGATTTCCAAATGTTGAAGAACAAAGACTGAGATCACTGAATGCAAAGAACATTCAAAGAATGGTGGAAATGTATGTTGGACAAGGAGAACCACCAAAACAAGAACCTCAAAGTGAAGGAAGCGAGTATGTGGGAATGAGTTTGCTGGCAACCAGTGGACGCGCACATCAAAGAATGGGTGAGGAAACTCAGTAGTTACATGAACAAAGTGAGCAACTAAACAATAGAATAATTGAGTTACTGAGAGAACGTGCACAAGAATTACTAAGGATGCGGTAGGATATTTAAGCAATTGCTAGAAGTTTTTTCGGAGAAGGGACAAGTCCAGAGGAGAACCCCAAAGACGCACAAAAAACAAGCAAGTGTTGGGAGTTGCTAATGGTTGTGCGTAGGAAGTTGAATTTCTGGAAAACAAAACTACTAGCTCAACTTGTAGTCTTGTAGAAAATGAAGTGGAACGGAGTGATATCCATGAAGTACCTCAATGACCATTGCCAAGTAAAGTAGAAGTTGGAAATTTGGGAAATGAATCCAATAGTGTGTCCTTGACGAATTCAAGCAGTGATGAGGAATACTGCAGCATTGTCAGTTTGGGCTTGAAACTTGGACGAAGAGTGAGGAGAGGAGAACTGAGGAGGAAACAAGTTGCCCAGCCAGTAGACAATGTGAACTTACTACCAAACATGGTGATGTAGAAAGTACCTCAAAACAAAAATACCTTCAATGTAGGATGAATTGGAGAGGTCAATGTCTACTAAGAAATTTGAACAGTTCCTTGGGAAGTCGAAGTAGTTTACAAAAGCTACCCGATGACCCAAGGCATGCTTTTGATTTAGGCAATTTAGGCAGTCTGGGAGGGCCGTCAAGAACCCCAAGTGGTCTAGACCAGTCGGGCAAAGGGGGGAGGCCGGATGGCCTCTTTCCTGACCATCTGAGAGAAAGTGATTTTCCTCAAACAACCCATAGGCCATGGAACCATTAGGGTGGGCCATTTGGACCAAGAAATGACAGGAGGCCCAGAACGACCCTTGGACTGTGAGCTCTAAGGGCTAGGCAATCTAGATTTTCCAGAGGCTATTTGGGAGGAAGAACCTTGATGTAGACTGTACCCGGGCTATATGAAGAATCAGTTCAACTAGCAGTGGTGATGAGGTCGTCCGACAATGTAATGTCCCCTTCCTAAGCAGATGTCTAGGACATGGAGATTAGCCTATTCACGGGACTCCCGTAGGCTAATGGTGGTGTTTAGGGAGTTCATTGGGTTGGTGGAGCCGTTCAGTTGCTGCAAGCTGTCAGTTGCCGTTTTCTGAGGCAGTTTCGGATGAGTTATGCCTTACTATTTTTAGTAAGTACGTTTCTAGTGCACCGACTTGATCTGTAGCTATGATGAGATGTTTTTTTCAGTCCGGGTGACCGTTTCGCTTTCAGTCGGTGAATTTAATTCATGAGGCCTATATTATTTTATTTTAACGATATGGCATTTAAAGTTAAATTTATTATTTAACTTTATAACGTTTGCTTTATGGTTATGTTTTAAATGGGGCCAAGAGACATAAAGTGGGCCTAAGTCACTTAAGTATTATTTAATATTTTATAAAGTGACTTCATAAAAATAAAGTGGGTGTCCAACCTTGAAAAAGGTAAAACAAAATATTAAATGCAAATTTTATTTAAAAAGGGCAAAAGTGGGCATGGGATTTGAAGGAGATATAAAAGGAGTTTTTTGGCTCATTTTTATTTTTATGCTATGTTGATTTGAGAACAAGGGTTTGAGGAGAAAGACTTGCAGCAGTTTGTGAGCAGGGATTTCGAGCTTTTTGGGGATGAAAACCTCCAGAAAGAACATTGTCTTCGGGTGTGGAAGATCACCCCTGGATGATTTTTGGCATTCTCATTCAGGGAATGCATTCGTGCATCAAGAGAGCAGATTTTCATTGTGTTGCAGAGTGATTTTGGGACTGTTAGTGATCATTAATGTTGCTGTTCATTTTCAGAGCTAGTCGTACCATTATTGCAAGAGTTTGAATCATTTTTTAGGAGATTGAAGTTAGGGTTTCATGCAAATATCTGGTCGACCTCTGTGAAGACTGATTTCAGCACTCAAAGACTCCATTTTTCAGACATCTAAAGCAATTTTGAGGGCACTTCTTGCAGGCTGTACCAAATCAGACCTGGTCGTACCATCTGGAGAGGCACGTGTGAGCTGGAAAGTGAATCGCTGCCTTTTTAGGCTGTCCTTGTGCTTGATTTTGGGCACCTAGGGTTTGTGGACAGATTGGGACCTTTCGTGGAGTGGAGAAAGTCATCATTTCAGAGCTGTCCATATTTTATGCACTTCTGTATTGACTGCAACAGGCTTCTGTTGATCAGAAATTTATCCGGGTATGCTCAATATTTGATGTAATTGAAAAATCCTTGTAAAAGTGTTCAAAATAACAATATATTGCATTATCCGAGTTTTGAGAGCATTATATTTTAATTTGCAAAGCTGTTCATATTTTATTGCATTATCAACTTTTCAAAAAATACAAAAAAAAAAAACAATTAAAAACAAAAAAAAAAACAAAGCAGAAAAAAAAGAAACCAGATTTGGGGTGGGACAGTACAGTGGTATCAGAGCACATATTTCCTGCCATCCGAAGGGTTACAGAAAATTTTAGTGTGTGGAATGAGTAATGCATCCTAGCCATCAATACTACCTTAGAAGAAACAGGTCAAACCCTAATATTGAAGAACCATTTGATATATTTGGGGAAATAGAAAGAGAAGAAGTTTTGATGGGGGATAGAGAAAACAGAGAACAGAGAGATAGGGAGCAGAGAGAACCCACTAACAAGGAGATGATTACAGAGTTACAAAGAGGGCAGCGAGATTTGCAGCAAAATATATCTCAATTGGTAGCCTTAGTAACTCAGCAGATGGTGTGTAATAACGCAAACAACAACCAGCAAAATGGGGGACAAAATGGTGGGCAGAATGGGAACCACAGGAACAATGGAAATGGTGATGGTTCGGTGAATAATAGGACTGCTAATCAGAATTTCAGAGCTGGATCAGCAAGTACAAGACCCTTAATGCCAACTTTTCCACCTAGAAACAACCCACAAGTGGAGGTAGAACCAACTCAAAATGAGTTACAGGAACAAATCTTGCATGATTGGGAGGAATCTAGTCCAAATTTCAGAGCGGAGATGACTTTCCGTGAGTATGTTGATTGGAGAGCAAAGAACAGACCACATAGAGGTGGAAGGCATCATAACCAGGAATTACAAAAAAGAGTGGGAAAACTATCCATTCCATATTTCGATGGTTCAGGAAAGAGCACAGCCAGAGCTTGGGTCCAAAAGTTGGACACTTACTTTCAGCTTAACCCCATGCCTGAAGAGGAATCTATAAAATATGTTGCTTTACATCTTGATGGGTTAGCACATGAGTGGTGGCACCATGGAATGGTCACACTTGGGCATGCTCAGATTGATTCATACGGGGAGTTTACCGAGAGGCTGATTGAAAGGTTTGATAAAAAGGATCCAGAACTTCATTTCAAAGAGCTAGCACAACTCAAACAATGGGGTTCTGTAATGTCCCCATCCTAGTCAGCTAATAGAGCGTAATATGGACTTGCCTATTCATAAGGTTCCGTAGGCAATGTCGAGTGTTTAGGAACCACTAGGTGTTATGGAGATATTGTTGGACGATCTGCATTCACAGTTGTCAGCTTTCAGGACCGTTTCTGGCAGTATTTTCAGAGACTTACTATTTTTAGTAAGTCAGTTAGGGTTGGATTCTCGGGAAACGGAAAGTATGACTGGCATCTTCGGCTTAATGGGTATCCGTTTCCGTAAGTTGTTTGGTGGTTGGATGTTGGGAGAGCCATAATTTTAATGCCCGAAGATTTATAATGTTATATTTAAATATAAAAGTTAAATATATTAATGTTGGGCATTAATTTAATCTTAAAAGGGGTCATGTAACCACTTGAATTAAAGGGGATTTTATAAAGTTCATATTTTTAATGTCATAAAAGTGGTATGGTCTCCTTGGAAAGTAATAAGTGAAATATATTACAATTTATGGTAAAAAGAATGCCTTCAAGGTGCAACGTAGCATTTGGAAAGACAAATTATCCCACATTCAAGAAGTGAATGGATCAAACAACTTTGGGAAAGGATAAAAGTGGCATTGAAGAGTTGATTGTGACATCTTTAACTATTATTCTTGAAGCTTATTGTGTGAGACTTGCAGGTTGCAAAATTTCAGTCATTCCAGGCTTCTATTGTGACGAAAACCACATACAAGGACACCATATCTTGAGGTTGAAAGATACCTTTAGATTGGTTAATGAGCATTCATACTCAGTGGATGCAATTGAGCTGATAAAGGTGATATTTTCAGATATTGTTGAGCAGATTGGAGAGGGTTTGTTCCATTTCATTTGCACTTCACTCCTTCAGCTGGCCGTACCATCTAGGGCCAAAATAGAGCGATTTGGATGCACACTCAGCAATGGTTTGTTGAAGTTTGAGATCTACTTGCAACTACAGACCTAGCCGCCACCTTTTCTGCAGGTTTTGGAGATTTTCATTGGATTTTTGTAGTGTTTATTAGCAGCCGTACCTGCTCCTGGCATGGCCGTACATTTCTTGGGGGACGAGTTGCTTGCCTAGGTCCAAACGCCTAGTCTTTGGAGGATTTCTTACATGCTTTGTTATTGTCTCCAAAAAGGGTATTCAAAAACATAAGTTGTATGCTGGAGAAGTTTGTAAATTGGATTTTATGATAAAAAAATGAAGATTTTTGTGTGCTGATGAACATTTCCAGATTTGTATCAGACCTTCACAATTCCGGGTATACTCCTTTTAATGCAATTTCCTTTATTGGGTTTGTTTATCTATATTGGAAGAAGCTAGTGTTCGAATTTGGTAGCATTTGGATTGATAGTTTTCAAGTTGTGATCCATTCTTGAGAGCTGCCCTGTTATTTCTGAGTATGCATGAAAAATGTTTGTCAAAATGTCTTGTTGAAAATTCATGAGTTAATATGATATTTGAAAATTGGAGTTAGTACATTGAATGTTCATATGATCTCCAAACATACAAAACACTGAATAACCCAAATCAACAAACAAGACACTCAAGTTTTCAGTTTGGAACCCAAGATCGAAACCTGGCTCTTTTGGTGGCAATTTTTTTTTTTTTTGTCTTCGAAAGGGGTAGGACATTACAGGTTCAATTGAGGCATATGTTTCTGATTTCCAGAGACTCTGTTTTGGTGACTGATATTTCAGAGAGGAGACTAATAGTGTTGTTCATAGATGGTTTAGCTGATCCTTTGAGGGGTTGGATCAAGGCTCTTAATCCACCTAGCTTGCAGGAAGCCATTAGGAAGGCTAGAGACATGGAGTCTTCTACTTCCAGGAGCAAATTCCAGTCCAAGGGGTTTGGGTATAAGAAATACAAGGACAAAAAACATTTTCAGAGGGATACTAATCAGCAAAAGAGTGTTCCTAATAGACTGGACAACGATCAGCTCAATGACTTAATAAGGAAAAAACTGTGCTTCCATTGTAGGGAACCGTTGGTTACGAATCTGCCATGAGGAAAGGATTTTGTGTTAATGCGCCCAGATTCGCCCACCAGCTAGAAAGGCCGAAAGGAAGGAATGCCTTCCGGGCCAATCTCCGGAGAAGGCCGGCTCCTTGGGGGGTTTTTATGGTTTAAGCTAAGAGTGCAGGAAAGAGATAAAGAAACGGAAAGAATTTACAAATGTGATTGGAGTTGGGTGGGGGGAACTAACAGTACAGCAACACACCAATCACCACTACTTACTGCATTATAAGTACAAAGCATAGCCAGAAACTGCAAAGTCTAGTATACTTTCTGTATAGAGCGGTGTACGCACAGCTACAATGGTCCCCTAGCAAACATTCTCCCTACAAGGAGAACTAACAGCACGACAATGCATCAATCACCACTACGTACGGTAACTCAAACAGAAAGCAACCAAGAGATGTCAGATCCAGGTATATGTGTTATGCAGAGAATTTATACGCACAGCTACAATGGTCCCCTAGCAAACATTCTCCCTACAAGGAGAACTAACAGCACGGCAACGCATCAATCACCACTACGGACAGCCACACACAACTGATGGAACTGCTACCACATCTATTCTATGTATCCTCTGATCTATTAAATTCAAAAGTGCTTGGCCACCAAATGCCAAAGTAAATCAACAAGCCATGACACAAGCAATGCTTCAGGTGTTCCTGACCACCAAATGCTGAAACGAATCAACGAGCCGTGACACAGGAAAACGTAAAGCAGACAAGCAAAGGAGAGGCAAAGCATAAAAAATAAAAGCAGTAGAACAGAGCCAGGCATATACTTTATATTTATAAGCAGAAGCACGGTTACAATGGTTCCCTAACAAACATTCCCCTTCCACCACTTACAATGAAAACATGGTGGGTACTTATAGCCCGAGTCCCTCCCGTTACATTAATGGGCACAAAGTCCCAGTCAAACACTAGCTGACAAAAGCGGCGAAGGAGCTGCAAATGCTGACCTTTGTCGGACCGGACTGTACCCGCAGCATGGTCTTCCTGGAAGCTGGACAGCTACGTGGCAGCGTGTTGGGTAGAACTTCTTATCGGCAGGAATGCGGGCAGCTGGAGCAGGTAGAACCTCCAATCAGCTTTAAATGAGGCCACTGGCATAGGTAGTGCAGCCCATGCTCGTCCTTTTGCTCGGCACGTCTTGGCTCAAATCCCGAAGCTGGACACTTGTCAGATGATGGATGATGTTGTTTGACACGTGCTCGCCTTGAAAGGCAGTTTATCCAACTTCGCCTGGGATCAGAGCGCTGTCAAGTTGTGCAGGCAGAAAACAGCGCAGTTCGGGGAGGCCTTCATGCCTCGGGCATATTTCTCAGTTTATTTCCCTACTGCGCACCTGTCAAGGGCGCACTCCGACTTCGCTGCGAAGTCGGACTGCGCACAGGTGAAAGCTGGTTCCTGCCGCCGTACGGACTTCGCCCCAGCACTTAGTCATTTTTCCTGCCAGCCTGCTACAAGGTGCGCCCAGAAAGAGGGGCGAAGTCGGACTTCGCACCAAAACTGGGCGAAGTACGAACTTCGCACCAACACTTAGCCATTTTTCAGGGCAACTGCTGTCAAATTTGAGATCCAACTGAGGGGCTCCAAGAAAGGGGGAAAAAAGAGAATGTAGGGAAGAGAGAGAAAGGGAGAGAAGAAGAAAGGGGAAGAGAGGAAGAGGGAAAAGGAAGAGCAACACTGCTACAAAACTGAAAACATTGCACCCCGTGCAAAATGTGGCAACATTTCTGGCGGCTCGCGGGGTGTCGAGCTCGCCTCGGCGCAAAGAATCCATGCCTTCATCCATTGGGTGCAGAGGAACTTGCTTCCCCTGCTTTTTGCTGCTCTAGCTGTTCTCCTCGCGACAACTGTTCTTCAGATTCACCTTCGTCAGTTGCCTCCTCAGAACCATCTTCCGAAGGCTCTCCAGCTTTGGCTTCTGCCTCGTAGATGCGGTTGTATGCGGCCTGGGCTTGGCCCCAGGCTTCTGCTTCGAATGGCCAGCGGTCAGCAACTTCTTCTAATGCTGCATGGAAAGCAGAGACCGCGTGCAGGTTGATGGTGAAGTATCTCTTTCCCAGCTCCTGGAAGTAGGAGTTAATCTTGCAGCATTTGGACACCATCTGTGTGACCTGACTTTCTTGAATTGGCTCAGTCCAGCTATCAATTTCAGCTGTTTCTGCCTCAAAGGACCGCCAATTCTTTTTCACCTGTTCAAGGGTGAGAAACTCACCAATCTCGACAAAGCCTGGGCACCCTAGTTCGGAAAGAGCGTGAAAGGGAGCCATACAAATGTCTTTTTCATGTTCAAATGCATCCAGCATTCGTCTGGCAACCCTCACCTCTTCTACTTTCTTAAAATATTTATGCAAGGTTACCCTTGCATCTGCCCATTCTGCAGCGAATGAGGACATGGGGGAGAATTGGAGGCCATCGCGCTCGCGCTCTTGAAGATTTATTGCCAGGTCCAGCCATTGCTTCGCCTGGCGTTCGGCCTCCTCTACCACAGGCTTTCCCTGGGCAGAAACTTCTTGAATTCTGGATGCGAAATCCAGAACCGACATAGCCTTATACGTGTGGGGCTTGCATCCCCGCAGCAGATCAGCCCGCATCCCCTTAACTTTGCTCTTCGAAAAGACCGTCGCTTGAGATGCTTTCTCTGCAGATTGCGACTGCGCCTGTTTCAAAGACTCTTGGAGCTGAGAAATCTGCTCCAAGGCTGCTTGCTTTTCCATTGTGGCTTCTTGCTGAGAAGTGGCCAGCTGGGCTTTTAATTCATCTATTTCTCGCTGCGCCGCTTCCAGCTGCTCAGTGGACCTGGACAGGTCCTCCTCAAGCTGTCTTGTCTTATCCTGCAACCGGAAAAGCTCTTCCTGTTCCTCCAGATTTTTGACAAGGAGATTATCCGCTTTACGGAGGATTCCCTGAATCTCGTGTTGCGGGTGAATATCATCAAAGCTGTTCTCCTTTGTTTGGAGCTCGTAGTCCGCCCTAGTCATTTCCCGGAGAGGCTTCTTCACTTTCGGGATTAGCTTCTCTGTTGTAAGCACTCTCCTCTCGAAGTTAAACTTGGTGCGTTTTACCGGGGTGGCTATCTCTTCAGGTCTCCTCCGCTTCAGGTTTTGGAGGAAAGAGATAGGGTATTCTACAGCTCTCGTTGCCAGAGGCAAATCATCCGTATTCTGGAGGTCGTCCATGAAGTCTGGTTCCCCCAGCCTAGGGTTCTGCTGAGACGTCTCTCCTGCGGGAATGGAATCAGGAGGAACCGGACGGACTTTGGAAGGGGCGGCCGCTTCTGAGGGCGACCGGGAAGTGGAGATAGGAGCGGTTGGTGCTGGAAGGGTTTCAAGCGGCTGAGGCGATGGGTGCAACGGTGAACGCGCGGCTTCAGCACTAACCACAGGTGAAGGGTTTGGGGTTTGACTCAGAGATAGGGAAACGTTGGGGTTCTGAGCAAACTGGTCGAAAGAGTGGGGGCCGCTAGAAGGGTGTGGAGATGGGGAAGAAGACGCGGCCACGGCTTGCTCGGATTGAGCGGGAGATGGAGTAGGAGTAGGACTAGATGAGACCAAAGGGAGCGGGGCAGCAAACGTACCTGCGGGCTCCGCCTGAGCCGATGCTGGTTGAATGTCTGCGGTTCTGGTTCCGATGACTGGCTCAGGACTGTCCAAAGAGACAATCTCTGGAGCGGCTGAACGCGGCTGCGGCTCTGCGATTGGCCGCCTGACTCGTCGGACTAGGGTCGCCCGATCTTTTCAACTCTCTTCCTCTTTTTATTTTCCGGAGCGATGGCTGGATCAGGGGAAGGAGATGAAGCAGGTGCAGCAGGCGCTGATGTTCCCACGGTAAACTTGTACCGGGGTTTGACTTGCAGAAGGTCTGCCGCAACCGGTCTGCTCTCTGGCGGCGCTGGCGTCTTTTGTGCCTGAGGAATCACCTCGAGCGTTGCCTTGGCTAATTTCTTCGCCTTTTCAGGCGCCGCCTTGGAAGCCACAGGCTGCATTGGGTCCACTTGGATGTCTGCTGGGCCCACGCTGGCAGCTGCAAAAGTGTACAACTGTTGGGAGGAAGATCCCCCTTTATAACCCTCAAAGGGACCTCGGGGAACGTAATCTCGATATGCGAACGGCCGCCAGCTGTCATGGTGCTGGTCATATAGAGCTGAAAAGTCGTCATCAACGGCCAGATTTCTCCTGATGGATTTATCGTGCTGCGTGCGGCACCTCATCTTCCAGCATTCAATAATCTTTTCTTTTGGCCAGTTAAGGCCTGCTATCTTGGAGATGAATTTTTTAAACCCTGGAGAAGAGAACTTGTGGTCCGGGTTTCGCTCGGGGTCATATGCTACCTCCTCGCAGTAAAAATCCTGCCACGGAGGCGAAGCTTCCATCAAGTCAATTTCCCAGTCGAGGTCAACATGGACCACATCGCATCTGTCTTCAATTATATCCGCACGGGGGCAGATATGTGCAAACTTTCCCCTTATCCCGTGTGGGTCATACTTCCAGCGCTGCGGCAACAGAATCAGGCCAATGCGAAACAGCTCCTGCTCGAGATAGACATGCTGTCCTACCTCGAAAATCTCAACGTTCGCCCAGGAAAGAGGATATTGAAAGATCTGACCCATCTTCTTTCCCTGGCCGAACTTCTCCTCAACATAATCCATCTTCCGAGCAACCTCCATCCCAAACTGATGATCCGTGCACCAGTAGGGCAGCAGATGAGGTTTGCCCTTGAATCCGTAGATTCTGACCACAATCCCCTACGTCAGTCTAAAAACGTCCCCGAGCTTCTGATTCAGCAAAGAGTTCGTCATTTCCCGCGGGGGGCGAGGGATCTCGCCATCGCTGAAGACTGACATGACCAATCCCAAAAAGTTGAAGTTGAACTGGTAGTAAGACCCTTTCCGGTATAGGTCATCCGTCTAGTCATAGACGGGCTGTGGCTCTCCCCTCTCATTGACCTTCTTCAGGTTCGGGATCTGCATCCGGGAGTGCAAATGATACAAACAAAGCCAAGCTAGGAAGGAACTGAACCGAAATTCAGTTGACTGCTTCTTCTGGAGCTTCACCAGGCTGGAGTGAATGGCGTATGCAAGCCAGTCCGCCCAGTCGAAAAAGATGGGGCGCTTTCCACTTCTCTGCGCTGCTGGTTCGTAGGATTCTCCACACAGGAGACATTCTGCCAGCGCTAGCTGGTACAGCTGTACCAGCTCATCAGAGTCGCAGCCGAGGACCCACGCCAGAATGGTGTATAAATATTTGCTCTGGAACCTCACCAAGGGCATGGGGCCGGTTGGCCACTGTCCAGCTGCAAGCGGGGTGTTCAGCTCTGAATTGAGGAAATCCCTCATCTTTTTTGTATGCATGAAGCGTCCCGCTTGCTCGCCCAGATTTATCTTTCTGACGATCGTGCTGGAGTCATAATCCAACCCCGGGGCGAAAGCTGGTTGGACAGTCTCCTTGCGCAGCGCGAACAAGGGTTTACCGCTGGAGCTGCAAATCTGCCGGGTAGCTGGTCTGTAATGTCTGACAATTAGGTCTACCAGCTCCGGGCATTGATGGACAGGAGGGCAAAAGAATCGAAAAAGGTTTGACTTGTACACCGCCCCGAAATGGTGAGAGGGCGATACCTCGTCAGCCCAACTCTCCACATTTGTCCGCAGCTTAGTCAGGCTCATAGAAAACGAGCCGTCCTTGTATCCCGCCAGGTAATTTACCGGAGGTGGTGGGGCTTGCCCACGCTGTATTTTCTTTGGCCGGGGCTTCGACTTTTGCTCCGGCGGCGTTTCGCTTCTGAAAACACTTGGCTGCGGTAAATCCTCGGGTTCACGCCCTTCGCTGGATTGCGCTGGCATTGGCAACTTTCCTCTGTCCATCTCTCCGAAACAACAATAATTACGAATTCTGGACGCCTGCAACAGATTTCACAGTTGTAGGAATAATTTGCGCGATTTGGCATGTCTGGATGCATCAGACCCCCTTTTCTAGATAATGACAGCGTCATTAATGTCGCGCAGGAGGGGGTAGGTCGGCTGGCAAGTGAAGGAGTTATGCTTCCTGGGTGGCCGCGCAGGAGAATGTCTTGAAAAATGCACCCCGGCTGCCGTGCCATGCTTTTTTGATTGCACTTTCATTGAAGACTGTGCAATCATTAAATTTAATTTTGAATGTTGCGCCATGGCTGAGGTCACTGCCGCAATCTGGGCACACTGCTCAAGAAAAAATCCCTTGGTTCGGAAACCCATCTCAAACCGTCGCAATGCGCCTTGGGCCCAGCTTGGAGTTTTTAGAATATTTTATTCATTTTTTTTTATTTAAAACCGTCCGAGCCGGCCCAGAAAACAAAGCGCAATCGAACTTCGCCCAAATTTGGGCGCGATCTGACTTCGCCAGCGCAGTCGGACTTCGCCCAAAAATCGGGCGCAGTTCGATCTGCGACTTGCATTGAGACTGTTTCCCCTTTTTTTTTTTTTTTTTTTTTTTTTTAATCGCGCCCAAGGATTGAGCGCAGTCCGGCCTTTTGCAAACTTCGGAAGAATTGGCGAGTACTTAGAGTTTTATTGCCTCTTGAGACCGGGTGCACGAGCTGCGCTCAGAAATGGAGCGCGTTCGGACTTCGCCCGAAATTCGGGCGAAGTTCGTACTTCGCGCGAAGTTCGTACTTCGCTCGCGAGCTGTGCGCAGTTCGTACTTCGCGCGCAAGCCGGGTGTGTTCGGACTTCGCGCGCGAAGTCCGACTTCGCTCAAAACTGAGCGCAGTCCGATCACTCGTGCCTTTTGCAATTTTCTTCCTTCAAACTTCGGTCTTTGGCTGACCCGAAGCCCAACTTCGCTGCGAAGTCGGGCAGCGGCCAACACTTAGCCGTTTTTTGCTTTCTTCTTCACTCAAGCAGTCCCTTCACGAACTTCGCCCCTTCTGAGGGGCGACGACAGACTTCGCTGCGAAGTCTGTATTCTCTCCCATGCCGCAGTTTAGCTCAAAAAAATAAAAACTGAAAGCTGGAAACTGTACATGCTGAAAAAGCAAAATGCATAAGGGAAATTTTTACACAGAAGGACCCATTGGGCACCTTCAGCAGCGATAAACTTTTAAGTGGAACCCGTTAACAGGGATAGGTAGGAGCTGACCCTCCATATCCCGAAGTACATAAGCATTGAACTGGTTCACCCGGGCAATCTGATAAGGGCCCTCCCAGAGGGCATCAAACTTCCCGTGGTTGCCCGGCTTCGCCTTATATGAGTCCCACTTCAGCACCAGGTCCCCGATTTTAAAAACTCGGGCAGTGGTGCCTTTTGCAAACCAGCCTTGAGTGGCTGCAATATGATTAGTGAAGGCCTGGTATGCTTTTTCTCTGTCTTCTTCCAACTGCAGGAGTTGGCACAGTCTGTCATCCACCGGGTCTCCGCTGCTCCTGTCTTCGTCCAACATCCATAGGGCAGGGATTTCAATGTGGGATGGCATGACAGCCTCTTTGCCATAGACGAGCGCATAGGGGGACGTTCTGATGGATTTCTTGAATGAAACTCTGTCCGCCCACAGTGCCCGGTTCAGGAGTAAATGCCAAGTCCGCTTGTTTCTGTCAATGGTCCTCCGGATGATTTTCAGGAGATTCTTGTTAGTAGACTCGGCAAGGCCATTCCCCTGCGGGTAGTAATTAGAAGACATTTTGTGATAAATGCCAAGTTTGCCAATGTACTCCGTGAGTACAGAGCCTGCGAATCCCGTCTGTGTTCTTGGTCGGGATTGCCTCTGCCCACCGTGTGAAGTAATCGGTGGCTGTAAGAATAAACTTGTGTCCGGGAGAGGAACTAGGCGAAATCACCCCAATGAAGTCTAGACCCCATTGCTGGAACGGAGTCTCGGCCTGAATCGGTTGAAGGGGCAGGGGTGCTTTTCTGTTTTTGCCAGCAAACCTCTGGCATTGATCACACTTGGAACGTGGAAGGCTTCTCATTGAAAATTTTCAGTCTCCTTCCTTTGAAGGGCACTTCCATGTGTGAGTAGTCTAGAGACAGGTACCCGCCCAGCTTCGCAGTGAACTCCCGAGAGAGACACATGCCGAAGTAGGGAGCCAAGTCGACAACTACGACTTCTTGGATGACCACAATGTCGAGAGCCTTGTGCAGCCGGATAGGGATGTCCTTTATGACACCAACTGTCTTGACAGGGGTGCCGTCCAATTGCAGCACGCCTTGGCTGCTCCTTGTGTACTCCATCCCGATCTCATCGCAGACGGCTTTCGACATAACAGTCGTGGAAGCGCCAAAGTCCACCATGCAGTTGTGAACTATGTGCCCTTGCATCCGTAAAGACAGATAGAAGGGAGGCGGTCTGTTCTTCCCAGTGGTTGAGACTGTCAGAGGTTGAACCAGGACAGCGGGCTGTATCTGCTTGCCGCTCTTCATGTTCTTCAGAGATTCTTGCAGCAGATCCACCTAGCCTGGGAGCAGAAGAGCATCGTACATGCTGATTCTAGCAGGTGTTCTTTTCAACTCGTCTACTATACTGTAGCCCGAGGCGCTAGCTCCTTCTGCTTCTTTTGTCGGCTCATACTTCGTCCGGTACTGCTGGGTAGCCTCAACTCGCTGTCTCTTGGTCAGAGACGGGTACTTCAGCTTCTCCTGGGCTTGTTCTTTGGTTTCAGCTGGAGGCTGAGGTACGGGAGCTTTAGCCGGAACTGGAGCTTTTGCTATAGGAGGCTTGGCTGGAACAGGGGCAGCCTTTGCCGGAGGAGGCTTGGCTGGAGCTTTATCTTTGGATGCCTTCTCCTGGGCTGTGTAGGGCCACAGCCGCTTGTATGGTGGCAGCCCACCGGGCTGCGCCTTTTCTCTTCTGGCATAGACCTGCAAGGGCTTGGCAGCATCTGCAGTTTTCTTTTCTTCTTTGGCGGGCGGCACTAGATTCTCCTCTGGGAGGGCAATGTTGGCTTCGCCGTCAAGGATCATGTAGAGTTCATCGTCCTCTATGGCGCTGCCGGCCAAAGTCTGAATGTAGTGCTGGTGCAGAGTGCAGTCTTCCTCCGAATGCGGGTCATTGCACATAGTGCACCAGTTAACCTGGTCGGAAGGACCAGGCGGGTCTTCTATAGCAGCATTTCTCGGAGGCGGACGCCTCTGTGGCTGGTGCTCTGGGGGTTTGTCCTTTGTCAGTGCCGGGGGCGGATATGGCCTCCTAGGGACGAGGTCCATCTGGGCCTGCTTCTTCTTTAGAGCGGTCATGTCATTGGACATGGCATGATAGCCCGAGGCCAAAGCCCGTACCTCCTGGAGGATTGTGTTCTGAATATTATTGTCAGGAGGCGGCAACTGTGCCGGTGGAGGCAATGCGGCTAATGGAGGAGGATTGGAATAAGGTGCGTATTGTGGGGGAGCAGGAAGTGCGGGAAAATGCGGAGCAGGAGGAGGCGGGTGAGGATAATGCATTTGAGGCGGGCCGTAAGGAGTTACGACCGGCGCTGGATTCCACTGCTGCTGGGGTTGCTGCCCTGATGTGGACGGCGCACCACCAGAAGCAGGCGGATACTGGGATCTGGGGAAGTCGGGATGAATGGGTTCCTGCACCCTAGACGGGAGTCTGCCGATAGAAATAATATCAGCTTCAGCTTGCTGGGCAGCCTCGTACAAAGCAGGAAACTCGTCTATTCTGGCAATCTTCAGCAGCAGGCATATGTCTGAGTTGAAGGATCTCAGGTAGTAGTGAGCAGCCATGCCAGCTGAAGGCCGAAGTTCGCGAGGTACCCGTTTCCAGGATCTCGCAAACCTGATGTTGAAGTCAGACACCTCTTGAGGATGTCTCTGGATACTTTGGAACTGATGCAGCAAAGAAGTAGGGTCAGCAGACTCGTTGCATCCTTTCACGAGCCTCCTGGCAAGCTGGGGCCACCCTGTGATGGATCCCTCTGGCAGCGATCTCCACCAGTAGAGAAGCTTTCCCCTTAAGGAAAGGGCTAGCAGACGGGTCTTCACACTCTCATCAGTAATGGAATGTAATGCGGCCAGGGCAAGGATGTCCTGGATGTGCTCGTACGCCGTCTTGTCGTAGCCGTCGTACGTAGGGATGGACTTTAAAGCAGCAGGGGGCACAGCTTGCTGTCCGACCAGGGCCAGGGGCCCTGTAGAGTCCACCGCCGGGAAGAGATCATCGTCATTCTGCTGTTGAGCAGCCATTTCTTCTTCTTCTCCTCCATCGGTTGTATACTCAGTGTCGGTACTTTCCGAGGATGCAGATGCCTCTTCTTCCTCGGCCTCTTCTATTTCGTACTTGGCTCCGCTGACCTCGGCTTTGGCTTCTTCTTGAATTTCAGCCTCGGCTTCGTCGACATGAGCTTGCGGATCAGCCAGCCTAGCAATTTCGCCTCGAGCGTTGATGTCCAGTTCGTAAAAGTCAGGCGGGTTTCTCGGATCCCTTGCTCGCCACCTTCTTGTTTGCATGAAGGTGCTAGGACCGATCTTTTAGACTCAGAGGATATGTTCGTGCAGAGTCGCCAGGTGTTTTGATTTTGAACAGCAATGAAGCGAACACCAGTGCTTCGATTCTGTTTGGGGGTGGGAAACTTCCTTGGCCCACCGAGTGCTCAGAAAGAACTGTTAGCCCGAGTGAACACGAGCCTGAGTTTTTCAAATGTGGGACTCCGGGTCCCACCGGGCGTGCCAGAGAAACTGTTGGTTATGAATCTGCCATGAGGAAAGGATTTTGTGTTAATGCGCCCAGATTCGCCCACCAGCTAGAAAGGCCGGAAGGAAGGAATGCCTTCCGGGCCAATCTCCGGAGAAGGCCGGCTCCTTGGGGGGTTTTTATGGTTTAAGCTAAGAGTGCAGGAAAGAGATAAAGAAACGGAAAGAATTTACAAATGTGATTGGAATTGGGTGGGGGGAACTAACGATGACAGCAACACACCAATCACCACTACTTATTGCATTATAAGTACAAAGCATAGCCAGGAACTGCAAAGTCTAGTATACTTTCTGTATAGAGCGGTGTACGCACAGCTACAATGGTCCCCTAGCAAACATTCTCCCTACAAGGAGAACTAACAGCACGGCAATGCATCAATCACCACTACGTACGGTAACTCAAACAGAAAGCAACCAAGAGATATCAGATCCAGGTATATGTGTTATGCAGAGAATTTATACGCACAGCTACAATGGTCCCCTAGCAAACATTCTCCCTACAAGGAGAACTAACAGCACGGCAACGCATCAATCACCACTACGGACAGCAACGTAACACACAACTGATGGAACTGCTACCACATCTATTCTATGTATCCTCTGATCTATTAAATTCAAAAGTGCTTGGCCACCAAATGCCAAAGTAAATCAACAAGCCATGACACAAGCAATGCTTCAGGTGTTCCTGACCACCAAATGCTGAAACGAATCAACGAGCCGTGACACAGGAAAACGTAAAGCAGACAAGCAAAGGAGAGGCAGCATAAAAAATAAAAGCAGTAGAACAGAGCCAGGCATATACTTTATATTTATAAGCAGAAGCACGGTTACAGTAGTTCCATAACAAACATTCCCCTTCCACCACTTACAATGAAAACATGGTGGGTACTTATAGCCCGAGTCCCTCCCGTTACATTAATGGGCACAAAGTCCCAGTCAAACACTAGCTGACAAAAGCGGCGAAGGAGCTGCAAATGCTGACCTTTGTCGGATCGGACTGTACCCGCAGCATGGTCTTCTTGGAAGCTGGACAGCTACGTGGCAGCGTGTTGGGTAGAACTTCTTATCGGCAGGAATGCGGGCAGCTGGAGCAGGTAGAACCTCCAATCAGCTTTAAATGAGGCCACTGGCATAGGTAGTGCAGCCCATGCTCGTCCTTTTGCTCGGCACGTCTTGGCTCAAATCCCGAAGCTGGACACTTGTCAGATGATGGATGATGCTGTTTGACACGTGTCTGCCTTGAAAGGCAGTTTATCCAACTTCGCCTGGGATCAGAGCGCTGTCAGGTTGTGCAGGCAGAAAACAGCGCAGTTCGGGGAGGCCTTCATGCCTCGGGCATATTTCTGAGTTTATTTCCCTACTGCGCACCTGTCAAGGGCGCACTCCGACTTCGCTGCGAAGTCGGACTGCGCACAGGTGAAAGTTGGTTCCTGCCGCCGTACGGACTTCGCCCCAGCACTTAGTCATTCTTCCTGCCAACCTGCCAGCCTGCTACAAGGTGCGCCCAGAAAGAGGGGCGAAGTCGGACTTCGCACCAAAACTGGGCGAAGTACGAACTTCACACCAACACTTAGCCATTTTTCAGGGCAACTGCTGTCAAATTTGAGATCCAACTGAGGGGCTCCAAGAAAGGGGGGAAAAAAGAGAATGTAGGGAAGAGAGAGAAAGGGAGAGAAGAAGAAAGGGGAAGAGAGGAAGAGGGAAAAGGAAGAGCAGCACTGCTACAAAACTGAAAACATTGCACCTCGTGCAAAATGTGGCAACAGGAACCTTGGGACCCATCTCACCAATGCTCAGTTAAGGCAAAGGCCAAACAAATTGAGTACTTTTCAGCTGATGATTCAGACTTAGAAAAAACAGATCAGCAGGATGATTCGGAGAGTAGTGAATCAGAAAGTGATAGAGAGGCTAAAAAAACACATGGACAGGATGGAGTTGTGGCACAACTTTGTAGTTTTCAGAGGGTTGGATATTTTAAGGTCCGTGGAGTACTTTGTGGGCAGCGAATCATCACTCTTATTGACACAGGTGCCACACATAATTTTATAGATGAAGGCCTTGTTGCTAAAAGGGGATTGAAGACTGAAGCCTTTGAGGGTTTCAAGGTGATGGTTGCAGATGGTTTCACCCTCACTTGCATGAGGAAGATATCTAATTTAAGCATACAGTTGGGGGAGTATGAACTTAGAGATGATTTCTATGTGGTTGGCATAGGAGACACGGATGTGGTATTAGGTATGCACTGGATGCGTACCCTTGGCGAGTTCACCATGAACTTGCACAACATGGAGATGAGGTTTGATTCAGGGGGGAAGAGGATAGTTCTCCGAGGCATGTCAGATGGGGGAGCTAGAGTGGTTTCATTAAAACGGATGGAGAGACTATTTCGGCATGATCAGGTAGAGTGGGCAACAGAGTGTGTCATGATGCCTACAGTGGGAGATCAGCAGAGTAAGAGCTACCATCCAGATATACAGGGATTGTTGAGTAAGCACAGTAAGGTGTTTGACAATATACCACCTGGGAGACCTCCTGAAAGGGGAATTGAGCATGTTATCGAGCTAGAGGAGGGAGCCAAACCAGTAATTACTACTCCCTACAGACATCCCAAAAGACATAAGGATGAGATAGAAAAAGCAATCAAGGAATTGCTTGATATGGGGCACATTAGACCCAATAAGAGTCCTTTTGCATATTTTGTGGTTTTAGTGAAGAAAAAGGATGGGACAATGCACATGTGCATTGATTACAGGGCCTTGAACAAAAAGACAATAAAAAATAGATATCCCATTCCTAGGATTGATGAGTTGATTGATGAGCTGCATGGAGCATGTTATTTTTCTAAGATTGATCTAAGATCGGGTTACCATCAGATCCAAATGAGGGAGACCAATGTAGAGAAGACTGCTTTCAGATGCCATTTTGGTCACTTCGAGTTTTTGGTGATGCCTTTTGGCTTAACCAATGCCCCAACCACCTTTCAGTCATGTATGAACAGAGTTTTCAGCAGGCAGCTCCAAAAATTTGTTTTGATTTTCTTTGATGATATCTTGATCTTCAGTAGGACTTGGGAGGAGCACTTGAGACATCTCGATGAGGTGTTGGGTATACTAGAGGAGGAGTCATTGTATGCAAAGGAATCTAAATGTGACTTCGGTATGACTGAGCTTCTGTATCTTGGCCACATTATTAGCTCCGAAGGTGTTAGGATGGACCCTGATAAAATCAAAGCAATCATGGATTGGCCGCCACCTACCAATTTGACTCAGCTTAGGGGATTTTTTGGATTGTGTGGATTTTACAGGAGGTTCGTGAAGGGGTTTTCATAGATTGCAGCCCCTCTTACAGACTTGACCAAGAAGGGGGCCTTCTCTTGGTCAGATGCAACACAAAAGTGTTTTGATCACTTCAAACAGGTTATGTCTACTTGTCCAGTTCTAGCTATTCCTGATTTCACTAGGCCATTTGAGTTGGGTCACAATGTGGTTCCTTCTTCAGTGTTGCCACCTTTGGATGAAGAAGGGAAGCTAATCCTGATCCTAGAGGCCATCATTGATAGCAGAGAGCGTACTCTCAAGAAAAGGGTGATCAGAGAGTATCTGGTCAAATGGAAGAACTTGCCGGTTGAGGATGCTACTTGGGAGAATGAGCAGATTCTACAGCATCCAGAGTTGCAATTGCTTGAGGACAAGCAATTTTGGGGAGGGAGGACTGTAATGTCCCCTTCCTAAGCAGATGTCTAGGACATGGAGATTAGCCTATTCACAGGACTCCCGTAGGCTAATGGTAGTGTTTAGGGAGTTCATTGGGTTGGTGGAGCCGTTTAGTAGCTGCAAGCTGTTAGTTGTCGTTTTTCGAGGCAGTCTCGGATGAGTTATGCCTTACTATTTTTAGTAAGTACGTTTCTAGTGCACCAACTTGATCTGTAGTTGTGATGAGATGTTTTTTTCAGTCCAGGTGACCGTTTCGCTTTCAGTCGGTGAATTTAATTCATGAGGCCTATATTATTTTATTTTAACAATATGGCGTTTAAAGTTAAATTTATTATTTAACTTTATAACGTTTGCTTTATGGTTATGTTTTAAATGGGGCCAAGAGACAAAGTGGGCCTAAGTCACTTAAGTATTATTTAATATTTTATAAAGTGATCTGTTGGCAATTTTGCCACATTAAATTTTTTGATAAACTTTGGCCTAAGTATGGAGCTTTAAAGCGGCAAATAGCATGCGGAGGTGTTCGGGTTTTCGCGGGCCATAAACGGAGGCGATAAAATGGATGAAATAAGCTTTGGATATTTAAACATTGCAGATCTTTTCGCTAGCTTTCCAACGATATATTATAATAGGCGATCGGGTCAGCGGATCAAAAGCTATGGCCCCGGGAAGCGGGACCAGGAAGCTCAATTTCGGGCCAAAAAATTAACTAGGTGTCGGGCCTCGCCCGACTGCGCTCATCATCCCGACTGCGCTCATCCGCCCGACTGCGCTCATCAATTTGTGCGCAATAGGGCAGAAAGACAGGAAAATGTTGCTAAAATATTCTAAGTGTCGGGCCCCGCCCGACTGCGCTCATCAATTTGTGCGCAATAGGGCAGAAAGATAGGAAAATTCTGCTAAAATATTCTAAGTGTCAGGCCTCGCCCGACTGCGCTCACCTGCCCGACTGCGCTCACCTGCCCGACTGCGCTCATCCTACCGACTGCGCTCATCCATTTGTGCACAATAGGGCAGAAAGACAGGAAGAAGCAACCAAAAATATTCTAAGTGTCGGGCCCCGCCCGACTGTGCTCATCCTCCCAACTGCGCTCATCCGCCCGACTGCGCTCATCAATTTGTGTGCAATAGGGCAGAAAGACAGGAAAATGCTGCTAAAATATTCTAAGTGTCGGGCCCCGCCCGACTGCGCTCATCAATTTGTGCGCACCTGGGTAATGTCAATGAGGGAGATCCAGAAAATGCCTACGTGTTGGGACAACCCGACTTCACAGCGAAGTCGGGCTGCGCCCTCGAACTTGTGCGCAATTGGGCAGCTCACTTGAAGATAGCTAAGTGCTGGGACTGACCGACTTCGCAGCGAAGTCGGGCTTCGCCCTGGAAGAAGTGCGCAGTTGGACAGCCTATCATGATGACTCCAGAAAAACGAGTAATTGCTGAGCCGCCCAACTTCGTAGCGAAGTCGGGCTTCGCTCACTGACCTGTGCGCACTCGGGCAAAGAACGTTGAAACCTGCCCAAAAATTTTCTAAGGCATGGAGGCCTCCCCAACTGCGCTACTTCCCCCTTGCGCTGCCTGGTTGCGCTCCAATTTTGGGCGAAGTCGGGCGGGAGAGAAAGTATGAGCTCCTAAGGCAGATTTTTCCCCTTATCAGATTCCGACAGGTGTCCAGCCTCGAGATTCGAGTCAGAGATGCGACGGTAGGTGTGCGAGCTGCCACGTAGCTACTAAGTTTTCAGGTGGACCTTGCTGCAAGTACGTTCCATGCCGGCGGAGGTCAACATCAGCTGCTTTTTGCCGCTTTTGTCAGCTTTGTCAGCTATTGTTAGGTCTGGGATCCTGTGCCCAAAGTTGTAATGGGGGGAAAATTTGCGCTATAAATAGCAGCCTCATTTCATTGTACAGGGGTGGAGGGGGGACATATTGCTAGAGGACTCTGCTGTGACGGACCATCTTCTAATTAATTCAAAGCATCCTTGGCTCTGCTTCTTGTCTCTGTCTTTTATGCTGCCTTCCGCTAGTATTTCTACTTCATGTCCATTTATATTTCCGTCTGTTTGAATTCTGAATCCTGGATTTGAGCATTGGTGATTATTTGGATCTGGAATACAAAACAGAAGGATACATAGGATAGAATCGCAGTTGCAATTTCTGTTACATGCTTTGTTTTAATTGTTGTTGGTTCGGATGCAAATTTGCGATCGTGCTGCTTGTTCTCCCCCCACCCGAAACGCATGATATTTACATCTCTTTCCTGTTCCCTTATCTTTTTCAATCTCTTTCCAGTTCCCTTCACCTTTTTAATCTCTTTCCTGCACCCTTATCTAAAACCCCCCAAGTAGGTTAGGAAAGGAGCCGGCCTTCTCCGGAGATCGGCACGGGGGGCATCCCTTCCTCCCGGCCTTTCAATGTTGGTCTGTGGGTCTAGGGCGCATTGACACACCAAGTCCTTCCCAGGTGGCGGATCCGTGGCCAACAGTGACTTCATAAAAATAAAGTGGGCGCCCAACCTTGAAAAAGGTAAAACAAAATATTAAATGCAAATTTTATTTAAAAAGGGCAAAAGTGGGCGTGGGATTTGAAGGAGATATAAAAGGAGTTTTTTGGCTCATTTTTATTTTTATGCTATGTTGATTTGAGAACAAGGGTTTGAGGAGAAATACTTGCAGCAGTTTGTGAGCAGGGATTTCAAGCTTTTTGGGGACGAAAACCTCCAGAAAGAACATTGTCTTTGGGTGTGGAAGATCACCCCTGGATGATTTTTTTGGCATTCTCATTCAGGGAATGCATTCGTGCATCAAGAGAGCAGATTTTCATTGTGTTGCAGAGTGATTTTGGGACTGTTAGTGATCATTAATGTTGTTGTTCATTTTCAGAGCTAGTCGTACCATTATTGTAGGAGTTTGAATCATTTTTTAGGAGATTGAAGTTAGGGTTTCATGCAAATATCTGGTCGACCTCTGTGAAGACTGATTTCAGCGCTCAAAGACTCCATTTTTTAGACATTTGAAGCAATTTTGAGGGCACTTCTTGCAGGCCGTACCAAATCAGACCTGCCCGTCCCAGCTGGAGAGGCACGTGTGAGCTGGAAAGTGAATCGCTGCCTTTTTAGGCTGTCCTTGTGCTTGATTTTCAGCACCTAGGGTTTGTGGGCAGATTGGGACCTTTCGTGGAGTGGAGAAAGTCATCATTTCAGAGCTGTCCATATTTTATGCACTTCGGTATTGACTGCAACAGGCTTCTGTTGATCAGAAATTTATCCAGGTATGCTCAATATTTGATGTAATTGAAAAATCCTTGTAAAAGTGTTCAAAATAACAATATATTGCATTATCCGAGTTTTGAGAGCATTATCTTTTAATTTGCAAAGCTGTTCATATTTTATTGCATTATCAACTTTTCAAAAAATACAAAAAAAAAAAACAATTAAAAACCAAAAAAAAAATCAAAGCAGGAAAAAAAGAAACCAGATTTGGGGTGGGACAGTACAGACAAAAGAGAAACAAAAGAGAGAGAATTCGGGCCACCCAAAGAAGAATAAGTTGAGTTAACGGAAGAAAGGAGAGCTGAAGGACTTGAATCGTAGCCTGGAAGGCCGTTGCAAAGGAGTTGGTGATGGAGAAGATAGTCAGGACAAGGAGGAGGGTCGTCTGGCCACCAAGGCCGTCCGAAGAAGAGAAGGCCATCTGGGCAAGTGAGCCCAACAAAACAGGACGAAGGGTCGTCCGAACAGTCAGGCAGGCTGTTTGGCCGCCTAGGCCTAGCAAAGGAAAAGGACAAAATACATTGTCGTATGTAAATAAAGATAAATTGCTATGTGCAAGTTGGCAGAAATAAAGTGAATAAGACAAAACATGCAAAACATCCAGTTGCATGGAAAACAGTTAAGGAAGGTGACCTGGTAGTTAAGGGGCAGTTGTTGCATGATGTGCAACTATTTCATCTTTTCTGGAGCCAGTGTGAAGATTTTCTTAATGAAATTTTCCTTTTCTTCCTGTACAATTTATTGATCGTTGTTTTTCTAATGTGCAAGGCAAGGACTCATACCTTGTATATTAATAAAGCTGGTATTGACAAATGAACTGAGAAAATTATAGAAGGAACTTAGATGCACGAGGCACAGAAGGATCAGTATACTGAATGTAAATAAGAAAATTTACTAACAGAAAAGCTGAAGGGAACTGTACAAAAATATAAACTTGTTTTGAAATTTTCATTATTCTGAAGAACACTCGAAGAAATTAGTAAAGAACTTGGTGACATATAGTAAATTACAGCCTAAATAGGATGCATAAAAGACATTTTATAGTTTTCTGGCAGTAGTATGGAACAGGTGAAGAACAAGTCAAAGAAAGAAACAAAGGGGGGATCCATCCTCTTGGAGAAAAAATCTCCAATCACGATAAAGAAACTTACCCCTTCAGGACACAGAACCTGGTCAAATATGTATCTTGTCTAGTTAGCAATGGTTCATTTTGGCGTGTCCAAGCAAACTTGAACCATCTTGGCAGCTCTTCTACCATTTACAGATGTATCTCAATACTTTTTCCATGGGTTGATGCAGATGAATGGTCATTTGGGCCACCTGTTATCCACATGATAGTTGTAGGAAATAGATTTTCAAGAGATATTATAATTTATTTTCTAATTTGAAAAGCATCATGTCACACTCCTAAAAGAGATAGTAATGTTGGTAGAGCATGGTAAGTATGATACCTACAAACAACTTGAATGAAATTGCTAATGTCATGAACATTTCTTCCTTTATTTTCGATTAGCTACTTGAATGTAGGAAAACAGTATGCAGAAAGACAGATAACAACCCTTTAATAATATAACAAATAGTTTCTTGCACCACAGAATTAACATTTATTAAAGAATTGTGATAAAAGTTTGATTATTTAACTATCATAAAAAATGAAATTAATGAAGTTAAAATACAATAGCAAGGCTTTGGCTAAATAATTGTCTCCTTGGAGCTACATCATCTGAAACTAAAGATACAAATTTATGCTCTATGAAATTTCCAAAGCTACCTCTTGCTCACAACTGACCTTTTTCCTTCTGCATTTGTTTATGTAGAAGGTTCGAGATTCCAAATAGATGCCTCCCACATAATAATGGTTGTTCTTTATATTTTAAAGCAATTCCATGTCTGTCAATTAGGAAAACACACAACCATGCAAAAAATAATAAAATAAAGTTAATAACATGTTCTAAATAGAATAATACAATCAAAGATAAAGAGTATCATGACTAGACAAAATTTAAAGAAAAAGAAAAAGAGAAGAGAAGAGGGGACTGTCAAATAGCTCACTTGTCTCTGAATTGATGTACATAACTATAAATTTCGTTGCCTGTGCCTCCAGGTGAGGGGAAGGGGCTTCTTGAGTTCAAAACCTTTGAAACATGTGATATACAGTAAAGTTTCTTATTGTGTTGAGTTAATACAATTGAGTTTTGTAACAAGCTCACAGGAAGAACTCCACTAGCTGTTGTTAGGCTGCCACTCATGTTCCTATTGGCATTGCAATATGTGGCAGACTTTTTATGTAGATGAGATGGTGTGCAAATATGAGATACAACATTTGTGATGCAAGTCCAGTCTATTATGTTTTCAGTTAATTTCTGAGGTATGCCACAGATTTTCAATGGCAACAAAAGGTACATTATATGTGAACATGACACTGAAACTGTGCCACTTAAATCAAGCATGTTGTCAAACTTTCTATCCTTCAAAATATTGAATATAATCACTTGAAATTTCCTTGCATTCTCAACCTGTTAAATAAACATTGTGATTTAATATAAGACAATGTAGATATAGTTCAAGATGAAAAACATCAATTAAAGAATTCCTAGTAAAAATAACTATTTTGATCATGTTCATAATTCATAAATTTAACCTGTCTGCTATTGAGTGTGAGCTTGCCAGCAAATCTAGCTTGAGTTGTAACACCACCAGTATCTGTTTCCAAACACACTCTCATGTTCTCCACACTAAGAGACAAAGCATGTCCAACAAGGAGTGCCACATTTCTAGGCCCTATAGAGGATCTGCAATCTCCTTCGAAAGAGATGGAATAACAATAGAATGTTATTCCACCAGACGATACCCAGTTACCCACCAGTTGGCTTGGTATGTATAAAGGATAGGATGTTCCACATTCTTCAATTTCTGACAATGAACATTGTTACACAAAAGAATATCAGTTGCATTGCCTCCAAATCTGTGTCAAACATGTTTTTTGGAAATAAAATGCAAATTGGTGTACAAAACAGAACATTAAATGGATTCCTATGAGATGCCAAAATTAAAAACAAAAAGAAAACACTGCTGCAGTTTTAAGGGAGATAATGAACATTGTTACACAAAAAAAATATCAGTTGCATTGCCTCCAAATCTGTGTCAAACATGTTTTATGGAAGTAAAATGCAAATTGGTGTACAAAACAGAACATTAAATGGATTCCTATGAGATGCTAAAAGTAAAAACAAAAATAAAACACTGCTTCAGTTTTAAGGGAGATAATCAATGTTTGATTAATTAAAGACATACACAAACTGTTAGAAATTTACTACTGCTATGGAGTTCTGTTTAACAATCCCCCTATGTGGAACAACAGTTGGAACTTTTGAGTGTTAAAAATTCAGGGTTAACTTCAAAGTGTTAAAATCTTAGGGTTAAGAGTAATACTTAGTAAAAAATGTTGAGGTTAATCAATTTTACTTGCAACACATAAAATAATTTTATAATTGTTACGAAAATCATGTAGTCAGTTCCAGGAATTACAGGGGTAGTTATAAGTTAGTTGTAAGTGGAGACCTCTCCATTCTTCATTCTTGATTGTATATACACAGTTATCAGATCAATGCCAAGTTTATGGCAGCCAATCTGTATTCATAACATTTGGTATCAGAGCTTCGACATTCCCTAGGTGAGACCAGCGTTGCAGTGTTTGAGACACCATTCGAAGTTTGTGTTTGTCCTAGCCAATCTAGGAGGTGAAGTCAGAAATCATGCTTGTGTGAGAAGAAAGATATCTTGCTGACTTCATTGCAGAAGAGAACATTCACGTTCTTCTTGTTTGTAGTTTTTTCTACAGGTTTGTGTTTTGTTCAATTTCAAGAATGTTCTAGACCCATTTGAAGCTAAGAGACGGTGAATTTGAATGGAACTCAATGCATAAAATCATGTAGTTGTTTTCTGACCAGGAGGATAAAGTGTTGGCATTGAAAGTTGCTTAAAACAGTCCAACTTGGAGAACAAGTGGGTTGTCCAAAGCAAATAAGTAGTTCTTTATTCTTTAAGCCTAAAAGACAAGCCACCTCCATCTTGTTAAATAGTGAACTTGAAAGTGAGGAAACTAAGTTGGTGTGAGACATCCCATAAGCCACCAAAGTGCCTCCCCACAACTCATGTGAAACAATAAAACTATATTTTTTTTTTAATCAAACAAAGATGGTGCTTTGTTTCAAATCCAAACAAATGATGTTGACCTTCAATCACATGATGTCACACATCAGCATCTCCACCATTGATTATCAATCACATGGTTAACATTCAATGGTGAATTAAGGTATCAATCTTTGTCATTGATTTGAGATTGAATGACTTATATCAAGCATAGATTGGGCTTTTATTTTTTTAATTTTATAATGTTTTCATCATATGCTGTGCCTGCGACATCCACCAGAAAATAGCATTCAACATGCAAAAATAAAAACACATCTCAAGGATATATTTCTCCTCCTTTGTGTCATAGTGTCCATCATAATTTATTTGATAGTAGTGGCATTCAACTTTTCTGCACACAAGTTTATTCAAAACGTCTCGCACAACGCCTCCAATGTTTTTCATGAGTTTTTTGAGATGGTTTTAGCACTCTCTGCAAAGGAACATTCCTGCCTTTTGCATGAACATCTTCTGGTACACCTCTAGCACCCACTTCACCTTGGATCTCAGTGCTTTTCATTAAACATCTCAGAGGGCACAACACTTGCAAACTAAAGCACCTCTCATATGTCTTCACATTGTCTCATGCTCTCAAATAGCAATGCTCTAAATCAGACATCCCATTAATCTCCAATTTGAACTAGACGACCCTTCATTGACGACCTGTTTTCTATACTAAACTATTTTTTTTTCTTTTTTAATCCTTTAAATGGCACAATAAACTCTTAGATGTCCTTCATGCGCATACAGCTCACTTCATGACTTTTTCACTAGCAGCAACATGTTCAATATTTGATATGGTCCATTCATTCTTCCATTCAAACAGTCCATGCACCTCCAATTTAGACAACAAAGTATGATTTGGGATGGCCTGCTTTTGGCATTAAACAACTAAAGACATTTTCTATTAAACCATATTGACAGCATTCCAACATTGAAGACATCAAACGGTCTATGAAATTATTAAGAAGATGACGCCTTCTCAACTCTTCCAAATAGTCTACATACCCTCACTCAAACTTCCTTTTCAACCTTCTTTTTTTGACATTCAAACAACATTTTTTTTTTGATATTGTCGAAAGATTGAGTTTAAGTGTGTTTGATGAATGCTGATTGACTTGAATTTAGTATAATATTTTGCTCGGTGGCACGTTTATTTTCTGTTGTTGGAGGGGATTCTTTTTTCACCAATATAGGTGTGTTTATACTCACTGGAAAACTCTTTTTGAGCACAATCCAATCAACAAATAGTTTTCAGTTTTTGAAGCTTAAAAATGGCTGTTAATGCCGTGAAGACGTTGTTGCTTGATTCACAGTTGTTGAAAGGATACCACTATTCCACCTAAAAAATGAAGTTGAAAATTCACCTTGAGTTTGAGGATTTGTGGGTAGTAATCTCACGTACCATGTAAAGACATAACAAGGACCCGAACAAACAAAGAAAATTTGACAAAGCAAACTAGAAAGCTTCTATGATCATAATGTTTGGTGTATCCCATGAGATTTAGTTGTACATTCATGATGCAATAACCACCAAAGATGCATGGGACAAACTCATTACGGTGTTTGAATCCAAAAATCAGAATTGGATTCTACACATAAAAAGTCAATTGCACTGTTTGAAGATGAAGACCAGTGAGAAATTTGAGGGTTTTGCACAAAGAATTGTTGAGTTATGAGCCTCTATACAAGCATTAGGCAAAATTGTGAATGATGATGTGCAAGCATTGCCAGTTGCATTTAGCATTTTGGTGACAACTTTGAACATAATTAACCAGAGTTGGACTTTTGAGACTCTTATGAATTTGCTTCAACGGAAGGAAGCAAATTGAGAAATGAAGACTAAAGATGATCGTGTTCTCATCCCACATTAGAAAGGTAAGAAGGCTATGCAATCGAAGAAAGGTGGCGAAGCCCCAAACAAGCACCACAACAACAAAAAGAGAAAGACATAATAAACAACAATGGCAAGTGCAAGGGAACTTCTCACTTTCCAATGTCACATGTTTTATTTGTGGGAGACCAAGGCATGTACATAACGAGTGTAAGTATAACACTTTCCCATAAGGTTCTCAACAACAGATGAGGAGTGCTCTTGAATGCCAACATGGCAATGTGGTACAGGATAGCAATTCTAGAGAAGGAAAAGACAATTTCTATTTGACACAAGCTCCCAATGTAGTCACAAAACTTAGCTGAGTTTGGTATGTCGATTCGGGGGCTACCAAACATATAATAGGCCAAAAGGAATGATTTGTGTGCCTTGACCATTCTTATCATGGGTAAGTTATTTCTTGGCGACAATTTAACAAATACTGTTACTGGTATTGGTGATGTCTCATTGCATCTTGGTTCACATTCCTGTCACCTAATTGAAGTTCTTTACGAACCTGGCCTCATGAAGAACTTATTGTCTATGAATCAATTGCTTGATTACAATTTGAAAGTTGAATTTGACAAAACAAGTGACAGGAAACTTTGTCTCATTAGACACAAATCTAGAGGTTTGACAATTGTTGCCCGTGCTTCAAGCATAGGCAAGAGGTTTTATATTGTGGTTGTATTGAGAGATGGAGTTTGTTCGATCCTACAATAGAAAGTTGAATGGGTTGTTTATCCATCTTGAGGAGGACCCCTCAAACACGTTGAAGAAGAGGTCGTTTGTGAAGGGCCTTCTTCCTTTGTATTGGAAGAAAATTATGGTACTCCCTCCAATGTCATATCAAGAGGCCTTTGAGAGGGCCATGAACCTAGAAAGTGATGTGAAGACATCAACAAAATCCTATGTTCATGTTGAGGACGAGAGTGACTCCAAATATGAAAGTGACTCCGCAAAAGAGAGTGACTCTAAAGATGAGACCAACAACTTTGAGAATGAGTGTGACATGGAGAACGTATACAACATAAAATCATTGATATAGTTAAATGTAGCATAGGACAAGGCTATTCCAAGGAGAGGTGACACCAACAAAGCGGTCTATGAAAACTGCCAAAGTATTGGAAGGCATTGAATCGAGTATGTTGCTCGAGGCAGACCCATAATGCAATGCAAAAGATGTCATATTTGTAGGAACTTTGAATGCAAATGTCAAAGTTCTTGTCAAGACGAACTAATGACATGTGGAGGGTTCAAAAAGCTGGAGAAGAGTCAAAACCCTAGACAGGAAGAAGGGGAACCCATAAACTTGATTGAAATCAAGATTGTTGAGATGGCAAACCGATTTAGACTACATAGAAAGTTGAGCTTGTGTGATTGGTTGAGACTACATAGAAGGCTGATACTGGGTAGGTCATAGAGATTATGCAGGTATTTCAAACCACATAACTAGTTGACATTGCACAACTGATTGAAACTATGCAGGTTTTTATGGCTGCATAGTAGGTTGATATTGTAGCATAGTGGTGAGGTTTCCCAACAATGAGATAGTGACAGAGTTTAAGGGCCAACATGTCTACAGTCAGCACTTTGGGACAAAGTCATCATCATCATCTACTTAGACGACAACATACACATGACGACATATTGGGCTTCAGTTCTTAGTCAGTATGATGGCATTCCATGACGACATCCTCTAAACGGCACTAGCAGGTCAACATCAACATGGCGGCATGACGACACCCACATGATGACATGATCTCCAGACAACAACTTTCCTAGATGGAGACTGCATTCCAATAGAAAGACGACTATCCTCAACAATTGGCGTCGTCTGATGGCGTCTGTGCTCCTTGATTGTGACTTGCAACTGGTTACATCCGATTGTGTCTTCCAACCTGCAACCAACTACCTTGACAATGCACAACTAATAATCTAGTAAATTACTATCAACACACAAACATCCAACACATGAATGGAGAATAGATTTGTATTGATAATCTGCTAGAATGACGTTTACAAATTACAACATTGATACTCAGACTCACAATATGCTCTTTCAATAACAATGGCTTCTCACAACATAATAGATATCTCTCTCGTATCCTACATATGCATATATGACTAGTACATCTAAATACATATGATGATCCTTCAACAATGGAAGGGGGGTCTCCTTATAGTGCAATCCTAGCTATTGTAGGCAACAATTTCCAGAACACGTTGCACATAACTACTTCTGCTCTTCCTACATACCTAAGACATAACGCCAATTTTACAATATATCAAATATTTAGGTACTTAAATATGACAATTATTACATGCATTTCATTTCAAACACATTTACATTTCCTTGGCTTTTCATTTCAACCACTTAGTGCATAAACACCAAAACACTAAGACAATTCTGCAAACAACTTTAATTTTGTTTCTGCTTATGTCCAAAACCAGTGCCTATAGAGATTGCGCAAATGGTTGAGATTGTGTAGGAAGATGACCCTGAAAAAGGTAAATTGAACCAAGCTAGAGGTTATTAGGCCATGATGGAAGCCATTTGTGCCAAGTCAAAGGCCATCTGGACCAGGAAGTAAGTTGTCTAGGTGAAGATGAAAGTAGTCTAGAGTTGGGAAGGTGTTGTTCAGACAAGGGAAGGTGTCATCCAAGCAATTGACAAGTTTTCTGATGCATGTGAGATGAAGTTCATCGACAAAAAAGAAATTGAATAAATGTCAAATATAGATCAGCACAGCACGCAAAGAGGATTTTCATGCTCTTCCATGTGGATTTTGTTTAACTCTATGGACTATATGGACATATTGTACTAACGATACGAATAGATCTTACAAATGCTTGGGGAAGTGCTCCAAATCTACCCAAATTCAGCCTCCTCGAATACAATATAAAACCCTCAAATTTGTCAAAAACTCAGACAGACTACCAAGAAACTGGCTTTGATACCCCTATAGTATCCCAAAAATATATCTAAACTGCATTTACCAAAAACAACAAGCACGAACACATGTCCGAAAAGAGTTTTCGTCTTCTCCAATGGTGGAAGAGGCAAAAACCTTTACTTGGCACGTGTTTGTGGTTGTTGTTTTTGATGATTCTAGTCTAAATATGTTTTTGGGATAGTACAAAATCCATGCATCAGAAGCTCCATTTGCTCTTATCCATAAGCCTATAGCTATATCTTCCATCTGAAGGGAATATAAATGCCTTATTTGACATAAGAAATAAGAGTTCCTTGCCACTACGCATTGTGAGCATCTAGTTGCTCTTCATCACTCTCACAAAGCCTTTTGGTGTACTTTTCATGGAAACTCCATCCCATGTGCATCAATAAGTCCTAGGTATCCCATGCTAACTCGTTATAAAATATCTCATGGAAGTCCACCATTCATATCTCTTCCCCCCACATCATATCATCTCTTCTCTTCAAGGGACATCAAAAAAGCTGTACATATATTCTGCACTAGTAACACTGCTAATTTTGAGGGATTTCAGGATGTGAAATATGGCGTTGAAGCACTAGGCTATCCCATTGTAGAATTATTCAATCAGATTGTTTATTTTGGGTTCCCTACCTCCTGGTCGTAGCATTTTATTCACCCCATCTAAAAATATGGGGACTATTCAAATTCAAAAAACTACAAAACTATCATGATTGGGCACACATTTCCTAAGCCTTATGCAACAATTTTGAATATGAAACTCTTAGAACTATTGGATTAGGGAAAGCTTAGAGAGAGGGTACGCTAGATCATCGAAGTATTGATCATGTTTTCACACTCATGGCCATTATTGAGGAGGCTTTTCAATGGTCTTCTAAAGTATTTTGTTATTTTGTGGACTATAGAAAGTCTTTTGACACATTCCTAGGTATCTTTGATTTTATAGATGATGTGACATTAACATATTGGATCGCTTTATCACTACCATAAAAAGACTATACAAGGTAGTTGTTGGCCGTTTTCAAGACAACTTTTGGTATCTCAAATGATGTCTAGAACATCATTGGCATCAAATAAGGTTGTTCTCTTTCTCCTTCACTCTTTCTGATCTACATTGAAGAGATTGAAGAATTTATTCGTCAAAACACATGTTGACGAGGGTTTCCTTTGACATCATGTCTTGATAGCTAGATTGCTAGTTGTAGATGATGTTGTTCTTCTTACTTATACTCCTAAGGGCCTGCAAAGATAGTTGGATGCTCTTGCTTTCTTCTATGACTTAAAACAATTGGCAAACAATTTTAAGAAGCCTAAGTTGATGATCTTCAACACATCAAAGAGTACCCTATCTAAGTTCAAGTTCTTCTATTTAGGCTTCGATTGAGATCACCACTGCTTACACTTACTTGGGGGTATAGTTTATAGGTACTTCCATTAATCTTTGATCAGCTTCACAGTCAGTCTTGCAAGGAATACACCTCTCTCTATCTTGGAATGCCAAATGTACATCTTTGATTACATCATCAAACCCATAGTCCTTTATGGATTTGAGATCTGAGGTCCAAATCTAGGGTGTGTTGATTGGGCTTGCATTGAGAGGGTATAGTCTATTTTGGTTCAACAATTTATCCGATGTAAAAGAATAGTTTTCCAATGTATGTTTAGGCTGATTTTGGCACTCATCCTCTTCACCTTGATAGCATCTTCAGAACTATTTTAGTTTCATCGCCTTAGATCCATGGCTGACTACAATTCAAGCCAAGAGAGAAACCCATATTTGGCACTCTCATTGTTAGAATGAATTACCTCTAGGAGCGCTTTTGGTCTTGCTCCTCCCCGTCTTCTTCTTTAATAAGAGGGCAATTAATCAAGTAGTCATAGATGATGTTTATCAACAATATATTCAGATCACTTGGGTTGCCCCATCTCAGTCTCCTAGTCCTAAGTTGGCTTTCTATGCTAAACATTTCATGAGAATTGAGAATGGCATTATTACTTTTCTTGATTATGTCCAACGACATTGGACACACAACCTTAGGATTCCTCTTGGCCATACAATGTAAAAGAACAGTTCTCCAATGTATTGTTTAGGTTGATTTTGGCACTCATCCTCTTCACCTTGATAGCATCTTCAAAACTATTTTAGTTTCATCGCCTTAGATCCATGGATGACTACAACTTAGGCCAAGAGAGATGCCCATATTTGGCACTCTCATTGTTAGAATGAATTACCTCTAGGAGCACTTTTGGTCGTCATCGTGGATGGTACTTAGAAGTTAATATCTCTTCTTTAGTCAATTGGCATCTACATAGATTGATTACCTCCATTCAAATACTCTTTAAGTGCTCCTCTCCATCTTCTTCTTTAATAAGAGGGCAATTAATCAAGCATTCATAGATTATGTTTATCAACAATATATTCAGATCACTTGGGTCGTCTCATCTCTGTCTCCTAGTCCTAAGTTGGCTTTCTACACTGAACATTTCATGAGAATTGAGAATGGCATTAATACTTGTCTTGATTATGTCCAAAGACATTGGATACACAACCTTAGGATTCCTTTTGGCCAACCCAGAGTATGCTCACATCAGTTGTGAGTGGATAAGGGCAAGCTTTGATAGAGGATAGGCTAGTTTTAGAAGTGATCATCAGAATGTTGATCATGTTTTCATGCTCATGGCCATTATTGAGGAGGCTTGTCAATGGCTTATCTAAATTCCAAGTTTCATTGATTCCCGCCAAGTAGTTTGCTAGATATTATTTGTTCAAGTTAGCAGTTTAACTTTTTCCTGCATCATTCTGTACTTAAATAAAAAATACAAAAAAAATCAGAACATTGCACAAAAACCGAAAACCTTGCAAATTTCCAAAATAACAAAACAAGGCAGAAATTTCGTATCTCAGCTTGGGTGGGATATTAAAATTTGTAAACTCTCAAGCTCTAAAGAAGAGAGTTGTGATTTGTCAAGGGTGGGGGACCCGAGTACAACCCCTTGTCTTCCAGCAAAAAAGAATACACATGCGACAACATTATGTGATAACAACATATAAGACACAATATACAACCCATCAAATGACACAACCTCATTTGATGCGCTTGTGATGTTTATGACTACATCAATGCTTATTCTCACATCAACACCCATGTTGATGCACTAACTCATCTGCCTACATTATGCTTCAATTTTTATCCTCTAACCTCAATGTTTTTGGACATGTTTCTAGATCATCTCATCAAGGATGTTCCTCTTTGACACAACCATCAAAGCTCCTATCCTCTATGGCTCAAAGCTTTAGGATCCCAACTTGGGACTAACAGATTGGGATCCTAGCAAGAGGGTACAAACTCACAAGCTTTGGTTCATGATTCAATACATATAGCAAATCCCTCAATGCATTTTCTAAGTTGATTTTGCAACTCAGCCTCTTCAGCTTGAGAGTAACTTCAAGTTTACCTTCCATAATTAGACACCAATGGGGGGCTTTGCAACTAGTTATGCACAATCAACATGGCACTTTGTTCTTCAAATTGGCTTGCTTCATTGAACTCTTATTGGCATCAACATTGTGGGTACTTTGAGGCTAGTTTGCTTCTTAGTCCATTGGCATCTCATTGACCAAATTTGTCTATTCGGCTAATATTTGCATTCATCTACCATCTTGTTCCTACCAAGGAAATAATGAACAAGGCCGTTAAGAGGAAATCTATTGATAATGCATTTGGGCTGCTTGGACCTTGTTAACCTCTTAGCACCATGAAGGCCTTTTATGCCCAGTTATCCTAGTTCATGGAGTTTGGCATTCCTTGACCAGACAACATCCAATGTCACTAGCCATACCACCCAAGGATTCCACTAGGATGATTGAGGATTTGTTCTCTCTAGCTTTAGATTGATACTGATCCATGTTTAATGGAAGGACCAAATCTGTCATCTTTGGTCACTTCAATAGATTGAAAGTCATGAACACTTTACTTTTAGGTGCTCCATTTATCATGACATTCAGGAAGATACCACTGCCTATTCAAAGATTTCAAGGGTTTGCTTTCCACCTTGATTTTCCACCCTAACCAAAGGTGTCAAGCACTCTTTCTTTGATATGTGATATCTCTAAAGTGTTGACAAGAGACTTCTAGATACTCTAGGCTGATCACTTCCCTATTTCATCCTATTTCAAACATTGGAGGTGATAAGTGCCCTTGGAATAACAACACTTCACATATTGAGGGATATAGGAGAATGAGGCAATGTTTTTCTCTACAGGTTGCCATCAAAGTAACCCAATACTTCATCCTCCACATAAGAGACATGGTTATACCTCAGTCCAGTGTCAAAGACCATCTATATCCTCTAATCCAAGCTCCAGACGTTGGGACAAACACATATTACTCTCTCTTTGGATGTAGTGCATTGTGGACCATGCATGTTAGAAGAATCTCTATAGGGGTACCTTCCTCTTTCTAGGATCACCCAACCTGGCCCTCTTAACCTAGGGAACTCTGTGATGTATGTCATCATCTCTTGTGTTGGACACTTTCTTGTACTAGATGATGATGATGCAATCAGCCCCATGTTCTAGATACAACTCAAATGCATGAGAGAACTAAGCAATAGTTGTTGTTTTGGTCTTGGTCCATTGTGTTTGTTTTCCATTACTCCAATTTTATTTTGGGTGTTTTCCCCTTATAGCTATGGGAACTACCCCCTTCCAAACCTATTTGTATGGATCCTGTATTGCCTTCTTGATTGTGATTAATGATGTTGTTGATCCTTTTATTTGTGATCTCTAGTAAGCTTCATCTAACTCTTTGTCAATGGATCCCCCTTATAGATAGCTACTTCCATTAAATTCGTTCTATATAAGTAATAAATGACTTTATACAGTGCACTAAATGTAAAGATAAAGATAAGGGTGATTTCTTAGGTCACAGCAAAACCAGCACACCTCCTGGGCCTATAAGACTCCCTTGCAGAAGCAAAGGAACTCTTTCAGTTTATCATAGATCATAGATGTATAGGTTGAATTGTGTACCTCTTTGGAATTTGACCGTTGGATCAGGCTAATGACAAATAGAGTATTGCTAATGCATTTAAGGCTACATGATGTTACACATTGTGACATGGTTCACCCAAAGTTAGATTATTGTAATTTTTTAGGTTTTACTTGCAATTCTTCCTTTCCATGAATTTACACTATTGCAACGGAGTTTACTTTTGCATCCTGCTGATCTACATCACTTACAGACAATATAATTTCTTTCTTTCTGCAAAATATAAGATGTATTTTACTATTGTGCAATTTGTCTGCAGGCTGCAAAATATGTGCATCTCTGAAGAAATCCATCAAAGTAGTAACAAGAATGGAGAAGGTGTAACACAGTGAATAGCACATAAGGTTGGTTACCATTTTGAACTTCTTCATCTGCGTCTTCCTCTTCTTCCACAGGCAAAAGATAGTCTGTCAATGCATGAACTGCATGAAGTTCCTTGCAAGCCTTAAGACAGACTAACTTCTTTAGTAAGTCAGCATTTCCATGAGCCTCCACAAGCTTGACAGGAGCCTCCACAAGTTTGACAGGAGAATTTGTTGGAAGCTCGAGAATGCAGGTTCCATCTTCCTTGTTCATATGGAAATAGGGCCTTGGTGTGTAATATCTGTGAATACATGAATGGATCAGTGCATAGGAACACCTTATCATGGTCAATCAAAAATTTGGTTAAAATTGAAAAATTAACCTGCTAAAGATTGGTGGTTTTTGAAGAACATGCAAATAAAATAAAAAAATAATCAACATAAACACTGAATAATAAAATCACAATGAAGAAATTGATTAATAACAAAGATTAGAGATACTGTGCATAAGCAGACGGTCTTTGGGAGTTATATTTTTCAAATAATCAAACGTATATGATAATTCAGAGCTTGTTTCTTTATTTCAATTTCATGGGTAGGAGTGGCAAACATTTCATATGAGCACTTCCTAAATGGAGAAAGATCAGATGGAATAGTAAAATATTCTAGCAAAAAATAAGACAAGTATATACCTATCCTTAGGCAGTTGAGAACAGTAATAGTAGATAAGTTGCAGACTAGAATTTAATGTAACAATTGCTTCTGTAGATTCCACACAATACATCTCTTCTTTCCATCTGCAAGAATAAGCAGAAACATGATCTCTGTTCAAGGCATTCTCTCTCATTATAGCTTCCCCAGCAATAAGCCTCTCAAGCCTTGTTTTCTGCAACTCATCACCTCTGCAAATCAAGTGGATTCAACTGAACCTCAGAAAGTATGCTAAAACGCATACATATCAAATGCGCAGTATGATTTTACAGAACGCATCAGAATAAGAACAATAAAATCATTAGGCTTTTCTTGTAAGGCATTTTAAAACTATCCAACTAACCAAAAATCAAGAGATGGAAAACTATCATCCTAACAATTCCATTTTTCTGTTTTGATCTTCTTTACAGAATTACAATGAAAGTGGAACTATAATCTCCACGAAGATGAACTATGAACTGCAATAAAAAAATAGGGAATGAATTGCATGGTTATTTGGCTACCATGGACAATTACAACCATAGTTACCAGAAACGAAAAACATGACGGCAACAGTAATGTAATGAGAATTGAGAATGAAAGAAGTCACATATAAGAAACGGATTTCTATTTCAAAAAAATCAAATATTCATCAAACAAATGCTAATAAAAATTTATAATTTTAACATATGAATACCAGCAAATTGCATTAAGTGAAGGTCTAATTCCATCACACACACAAAAAGAAAATGGCACGGTGCTTTAAAAGGTTAGTAGGTATGACTTTACATCTGTTGGGAGTTCCATAAAGTGCTCAGTGGTTTAAAAGTTGGGCAGGTAGCTCTTTATATGTGTAGGCAGATGAGTGGACACGATTGCACAAATATATGTTTGAGAGTATGTATGTATATGTGCGAATGTGGACCTACAAAGTGTTTGTAATGATGCACACATGACAAAGTGTTTGTAAAAATGTGCACATGGCAATGTGTTTGTAATAATGTGCACATGGCAATGTGTTTGTAATAATGTGCACATAGCAAAGTATTATTAATAATGTAATATAATGGGGTATTTTTTAACGTTTTATGTAAATGAGTAGTTCGGACGTAGTTGGGTAGTTGCAAAAAGCCTACAGTCCCGTTATATCTATAAGTATGCATCTATGTGAGAGATGCATAAGTACTTGTTGTTGTTGGCTGAAGTCTAATGTTGGCTAGAGTTGCTTGTTGGTAGATTGTTCATCGAAGTATGATGTACTGCAGATAGTTGTTGTGCAAGATACATGTTGTGTGCACAGTGTATCCATTTATATTTGTAAGTATTTCCATTTTGTACATTTTTTTGTAGAAGTGGTAATGGAATTATATTGCGGTGTTTTGTATTCCATTTCTACATTCTCACATTGTTGCCTATTCTAAGTGGGGTCGTAGTTGGCGACATGGAGTTGTGATGCTCTCGAAGGTACGCAACAATAACAATCGAATGATTACAACATAGCTGACAAATGACATAGCTTCCCTCGGGATGAGGGAATATTGGAGGTTGCAATAGAAGAAGATGCATACGTGTTTTTTGACAGTGACAAAGGACTTATGCATAAAGCAGACATGCAAATGGATACGCGTGAAGGAGAAGTGAGTGTTCACACACAAAGGAAACACCCAAATGTTCACACGCAAAAGTGACATGTGAGTGTTCTTTCACAAAGCAAACATAACACAAGCCAATGAAGCCGTTCACGCAAGTAGAGTGGAACATGCAAATGTGGAGCATGGCAAAGAGGGTCAAGCAGAAAAGTATGAGTTTGAGCAAGTGATGACTTCAACAATGACACAAATGTAGGGAAAGTGCCCAGACGTGCGGAAGATGAGAGTCAAGCACAAAGGCAACTATGGGGTAGTGTGTTCTAGAAACCAAATCCGATGCTCGTGTACATGCAAAAAAGGTCGTATAGCAGTAGTGCAATTGAAGGCTAACGTTTGTTTGCACAAATTGAAGATCAACCATTAGACCCAAGTCCGTTGCATGAAGTGGCATATGAAGCGACGTGAGGAAAAGCTGATCATGACAAAGAGGTGCACAAGGAGAATATGTGATAACCTGCACAATAAGCAACGCAACCACATGTGCTATAAGCGATGTGACAAGCCGCAGAATAACTTACGTGAAGCTACGGGTGCAAATGTGTGTGTCGATGTGGAAGAGCTTGTTGGTGAAGGTGTGCATGCTAACAATGAAGTTTGCACAAATGAACATGTTCGCATAGATGTGTGTTGACAAAGAAGTCTGTGCAAGTGTGCACATAGACAGACAAGTGTGTAGACACAGGACCAACAATTGCGTATGTCGAACCAATTGGTCACAATAACAACAAATATTCGAGTGTTGCACAAGTGTCCCATGTTTAATGATGGTGAAATAGAGGAACCAATCAGGCATTAGAAATTTTGCCTCACGATATGGAAGGCCAACAGATAAGAGAATGAAGTAGATTGGAGGAGCTTATTCCTTGCAACATTTTGTGGAATCGTAATGGATTGGTACATGAGATTGTTAGAAAAATACTAGACATGGGAGGAGTTGTGGGAAGCCTTTGTGAAGGAATTCAAATTGTTTTGAAATTATAGTGATGTCATTGTAGAAATCTATAGGATAGAACAAGGTGAGATGGAGTTTGTTCAGTCCTACAAGTAGTGGTTGAGTGGGTTGTTTACCCATCTAGAGGAAGATCTTTCAGATGCATTAGAGAAAAGGTGGTTTGTGGAGGGCCATCTTCCTACGTACAAGAAGAAAATCAAGGTGTTCCCTCTGACATCATGTCAAGAAACTTTTGAGTGTGCCTTGAACTTGGAAAGCGAATGTAAAGACACCATTACAATGTTGAGGTCATGATACGAGGATAAGAGCAACCCCGAAGAAAGTGATTTTGACAATGAGAGTGACTTCAAAAGCGAGAGTGATGATTACAAGAACAAGAGTTCCTTGGAGGTTGATTTGAGTGTATGATCAAAATATTGGGGACAAAAAGTGAGTGAAGAGAGTGACTTTGAAGATTAGGGCAACAAGAGTGATGAGTCTGAGGATAAATGCGACACAAAGCATGCACACGTAGACGTAAAATCATCACTATAGGTATGTGCAGAACAAAGGGATAATGTACCAGGGAGGAATGCCATCAGCAAGGTAGTTGGTCACAACCACCAAAGAATTGGAAGATGCTGAATTGAGTATGATACTAAGGGAAGACCCATTGTGCAATGTTGGCAATGTCATTTGTGATGGCACTTTGCACATGAATATCAAAGTATTGCAAATCAAGACAAACCAATGATGTATGGAGGATTCAAAAAGTTGGAGAGAGGGGGTGAACTTCATGAACTTGATTCCAATGTAGGAGATGAATTTGATGACCTTGATTATAATCGAAGAGGTGAACTTGATTATAATTGAAGAGGTGAAATTGGTTGCAATCAAGAAGACTGGGACTGCACAAGTAGCTAACACTGCCCAAGAGGCTGATACTGCATAGGAGATGCAGACTGCACAGAAGATTGAAATTGTGCAATCAGAGGAGGCTGTGCAACACATAGACATAGTGGACAACATAGTGATCATGCAACTCAGTCCAAGTCAGTAAGAACGACATACACAAGACTTTGAAGGAAAATTTCACCAAATATTGGGTGCAGAAAGCAAACACCAAATCCAATTACTTCTCTATCCAAATATGAGAACCAATTTCAGTACTTCTCAAGAGATGGGGCTCGGTTCTTCTCAATTCCATGTCCTAAGATGGTGCTTCTTATACAATATGGACCAAGATTTGTGCTTTATATTTATAATTAAATTGAATTTAATTGGTGATTAGATTGCTATATTCATTTCAATCTAGATAAAGTTAGTAGAAGTCCCAAACTAGTGATGCCTTACAACAATGAATGGCAAGACACGATTCTCTTTGGATATAGTATAACAAGATGACAACATTCAAAATGATGGAATGGTGGGCCCACATTGACTAAATAACAATACAAAGTATGATGAGACCTAGATTAGTTCACTAGATATCAATTCCAAAGCAAGACGGAATCTGGAATTGACAAGGCCATAAAGAAGGCAGGGATGAAAGGGTGAAATAAGCTTTTTCCAAGATGATGTTCATACATTTTTACTATAGGGGGTAAATATATACATTCATGTTTACCAAAGTCATGAGTCTCAGTGTTCGAGCATGTCATGGTATTCATGTCGTGTTATGTAAATGCACATGAAATAGAAGATGTTATAACAGCATTACTTGTACACGGTTTATGTAGTTGTTTAGGGTACATTAATTCTTGTTATGCACAAAAATTTGGACAGATGTGACCATTATTGTCTGCTAGTCTCTACCGAATGGGACTATATGTACCTAGCCATCTTGGTCTTTAGCATCATATCTGACCACAACTTTTGTCCATTATTCTATTGGATGTTCATTGAAGAATAAGAAACTCATGTCATGATCTATCTGGTTGTGTAATTGTATAGGGTCACAATACTTGTTTGTCTTCCACTCATGGTATTAACATTGTATTGTATTGTGCACCACATTTTATTGTTGATTGCATGACTTGAATACTCCCACATGCTACAATCTCATCCTCTTTTATACTTATCTTTAAACCTTCAAGATGAAAATAAGCTATTTTAAGAGGTTTTAAAAATGACAAATAATGAAGAAGCAAGAATATGTTTTCTCACCATGACAATATAAGAATGGGCTAATCGGATGGCATGAACTCAACTAGCTAAATTCCTTGACTTTCAAGGAGGACATCCAAATTTGAATATTGCCAAATATTTTCCAAGCTGTTGTAATACCACTATGTGGTCATGATGTAATAAGGGTGGGACCCGTTTCAATCCCATATAACCAATTAAAAGATATATATTAGAGCGGGCTACAAAACCACATGCTTTAAAAAGGATGAGATTGGAATTTACTCTCAAACTAGAAATCAAGGATTCTAAAGATGACTAAGACCCTTTTGACTTAATTTTGGGGCAACTTAATTGAAGAAGTCACAATAGAGAATATAAGATTAGCACACCTCTAATTATGTTAGGGCATCATCACCAATTGCATAAGGTCAAGTAATTGACCAGAACTTTACCATCATGATCTGATCATGACCAAGTCTTATGAGGGAGACCATCTTTTCCTTGGATTTAGTTACAAGTTGGGTGCACCAATTTTGTTTTTAAAGTGTAATATTGTGACCTTTTGCTTTCCAATATTTGTTTTGGTTGACTAAATAAAAGATTGATATATTATTCTTTTTTAAGGACTACTTTGTAAAAATAGGTAGATCACAAGAATATTGAAAAGAACATGCAATTGAAAATGCAATTGAAAAGTTCAGTGCATGCATACAAGTATATTAAATTTTCAGACAAAACATAGAAAATATTTCAAAACACTCATTTTTAAAAATGACAAGAAGCTATTTGTTGATAAAATAAATACATGCAATGTGCATTGGATACATATTATAGGTTAAGAAGCATGAAGGTTGATATAAGGTGATCAGGTGCCAGAAATTAACCACAACAATATATATTCTAACAAGTATACATCACTTTCCAAAAGAATGTTCAATTATGACATTATTCTCTCACATTCAATACTTGCCTTTTAATAAGTATGAGGTACTCAGACCCTGGCATTCGTCCACGCCCACGGCATTGTATATAACTGCGTAGCGTTACTGGCAGATCAAAACGAATAACTAAATTGCATCCTCGAACATCTAGACCTTCTTCTAGAACACTGGTAGCAACAAGGACATTCACCTACCAAAAACAATCAGACAGATAAATAGCTCAATTATCCTCCAACCTAAGTAATCTAATTAACAATCAAGGAAAATAACATAAAAAACACAATGTACCTTGCCTTCATGAAATTCAGAAATGATTTGATCTTGTTGATTACGAGTTTGACCATTTCGCCCCGATGCAACTCCAGCCACATACTTAAAATGCAAATACGAGAGACAGTGCAACTGACCTAAAAAATCTGCTAATACCCTAGCAGCCATCACCCTCTCAACAAATATAATGCATCTCACTTGTCCGCGATCCCTGAAAATAAGACACCATTTTTCTTAACTAATGACCCAAGACACACTTGTGAATACCTCAACACTTATGAATTATATAATCAATCACTATGAAAAAGAATACAAATAAAAAAATTAATAAGTTTAGGAGGATGGGAAAAATGATTCTCTTATTAAAGAAACTAAAAATGTGACAGTAGCTTAAATGGATCATCGTTCTCTATTTTATGGAATGACTAATTCTCTTCCTTAAAATCAAGACCTATTGTTCCACTCTTCTTCAACAGTGGCCTATACGGTTAACTACGTACAACATCTTCTTCCATATACATTTGTGTGGAATATCTCCTTCCAACACCTACACACTTCATCCAACAACCACTAGCCTGCCTCCCAACAACCACACCGATGAATGAGGGAAGGGTCTTATTTATACAACTATAAAGTAGTTGCATTCTCGAATTACCCGACACCTAATCATTTTCTTAAGTTATATTTAACATGCATTTGACTTACATTTACATTTCATTTCGTGAGTCACTTTATGACTTAACCGTACATAACTAATACTTCACTATTTACATCACATCTTTATAATTTTATTATACGTACGTATATTTTGTCAAACACTTTGTTTACAAACTACGAAATAACACAAAATGACAAAACTTATTTACTAATTATGTAAATATATCAATTTGCTTGCCTACAGTGGTCCACATGCAACATTTGAGGTGCCTGTAGACCGCTTCCAACACCCAAAGAAAAACAATTTAGGTACAGTAGCACCCTACTCATACGGCAAAGCGCCTCACTCGTAAGGTAAGCCCCGCTCTATGGGGCGGAGCACCTAGTTCCGTATGAAGCAAACAACAGTGCCTCGCATAGCTCAAAGAATACCATCTCATTCAAGTGAAAATCCCAAATTGGAATGTTCTATATCCCTTCTTTGCCAACCCTTCTCTGATTTTGTTTTTTTCATTTTTATTTAAAAGAAAAACAAGACAAAAAAGCAAATTTTCCACATTTTTATTTAAAGTTGTTCCTTTTCATCTGTAATGTATACCCCTGCTGTAGCAAGTTTAAAGTTGTTCCGGCATCACGTTCAGCTAGACCCTCCGTCCACAATTACTTGACTTAGTTTATGGTCCAAAATATCCATATGGACCATAGCAGGTCTCCTTCCTGGTTCTATCATTAGAATTGTGGGGTCTATGAATTGCTGTTGTTTGATTGCTGCTACCTGTCGCGGTTCATCCTTCCTCTTGATGACTTCGCCGATCGTAGCATACAGCTCAGGTACTATGGTGAACAGGTTCGCAACCTTCACCTCTACCGTTGTGTTTAGTACCTGCGCTACCAACCCTTCGACCGATGCCTTCTTACTCGTCTCCGGTCTCTTCAACACTTTCTCCAGAACTAGTCGATTCTGCTTCTCTTTCTCTAGTTCTGTCTGAATCAACTCCTGGGCTTCCTGCCACCGCTCCTTCTCTTGGGCAGGATTTGGGTATTGCTCTATCTTTTTGGCCTGTGCTGATGAGGATTGATGTTAGATCTTTCATATGACCCCTCTAGTAGTTCCTAGCTAGGTTTGCATAGTTTATTTCTAGCAAATTCATATTGTAAGTGAGTCTCCTTCTCACATGCACTTGTGGGCACTAGTTGTCTTCTAGTTGTCATTTAGAGTGTTAGTTAGTAAGTGTGAACTCAAAGTAGGAAGTGTGTACTTCAAGATAGCTAAAATGGATCTTCTAGTTAGCAATATTCCTTTCTCTTAACTTAGAAGTTTACGTGCATTCTCCTTTGCACCTTTGTAGCTTTTGGTTAAGCATATTGGATCAAATCCATGATTTCATGGGTTGGTTATGTATTTTGGGCCATTAGTGCCTATATATTGAATTGTAAATAATAGAACACTTAGTTGGATTTTCAATCCTTTTCATTGGTATCAGAGCCTAGTTCATGTTTGCACTAGGGCTTGTGAGGTGAGAGGATAGGAGATAGTATTATTATGAGAAATATTTTCTCATTGAGGACTCGGTTTAAGCCCAAAGGGAGCTTGAAAACCATTCGGAGAAGGAAGTTCCTTCGCCGACAAACCCCTCGTTCCAACTTTTTGCTTATGCTCAAGAGGTATAGGAAAAGTTTGCCCCAGAGTTCTTCGTATACTGATCCATGGAAGGGATTGGATCGTAGCTACGGTCCAATTAGGATTAGGGAGCCATTTGACCCTGCTGCCCCCCCCATTTTTGAGTACTGAAGAGCTCCAGGAGGTCATCAAAGCTAGGTCGTGTGTCGACTTAGATCTGGGTGCCTTTCAAACGCTGGTCGTGTGTCGACCGGATCTTGAAAGGAGAGCTACTGGTGGGAGCTGGTTGCTCACATTTTTGCAAGTTAAGCTTTTCAAATTTTGAAATTAACCCCCCTGGTTAATTTTTAATTTTTTAATTCTTGTTAGAAAAGCTTTTATTGTAAGTTAATATATTATTTTAATATATTAATTCTTTTACTGCTGCATTGTAAAAAAAAAAAAATTAGATTTTTTTTAACGAACTGAACCCTTGCGAGAGTTCGGTCGCATTCGGCCGCCTACGGCAGCATTCGGCACTGCTGCCGGGCTTGCCGTAGCCGGCCGGCCGATCATCGTCGGGCAGCAGCCGACGGCAATCGCTGTCCGTAGGACAGCGATCGCGGCGTCGCCTGACGTGTTGTCAGGGCTGACAGCAGATCTCTTGCCGACCGACAGCGTCTGGCGCTAGTTGCCGCGGCCTGTCGTCTGATCGACAGCGTGGCGCCCGAGCCGAGCCGGCAGGAGCTGGCGCTGACCGTCGGCCCGTCAGCCTGACATTTTGTCAGGCTGCGGCCCCGGTGCAGCAGGCCCAGCCGCTGCAGTGCCTGACAGCTTTGTCAGGCGTCTGCAGGCTTGGCTGCCTGCGACGCAGCGCCTGACGGGCGGTTGCACGGCCTGCGGTCCACAGTGCCGAGCCGGCAGCGTCTGTCAGACGTCTGCCGGGCCTGCGGCCAGCAGTGCCTAGGGTCAGCCGTAGTTGCAGCTGCGGGCTTGGAGCCCGAAATTCTTAAATTTTTGTGCACGAATTTTTTAATTTGCACAGGAGTTTGTGCATGGCCAGGGTGCACAAAAATAAGTGCACAAGAATTTGGTGTCATTAAAAATTCTGCATGATTTTATTATTAAAATTTTTTGCACTTAACTGGATTTTGCTGTTGGATTATCTGCTCGGGAAGCGTGAACAGGAGTTTTGCCTCGGGAAGTGTGCCACAGTGGTAGCAGAATTTCATGCAGAATTTGGAAGGGTAACTTATTGTAATTATTTATTTAATTTTTACTATTTAAGGTTGCATGTTAAATTTAGTTTTTATTAATTTAATTTTTAATAACTTGATTAAAATTCATTAATCTTTGATTAAATGAAATTTAATTTTTTTTAATTAAGTTATTTTTAAATTAATAAATGTTAAATTGCACCTTAGGGTAGTTTAAAATTTCAAAATTTTCAGCCTTAGGAGTAAAAATTTTCAAATTTTGAAGCACTCCATTGTAACAAGGAAAAAGTTCCATTTTTCTTTCCTTGATTAGTGCTGTCTCATTTTTACTCCTGGCTTATACCCGGAACACATGGCTTCTGACTTGGCTGCCCAAGTGGCAGAATTGGCCCATGTTGTAAACACTTTGGCAGATAAGGCTAATGACACTACCATGGCAGAAGTCCTTGGCAATCTTGCCATGAAGGTAAATGACATTTCTTTGCATAATGCCTCAACTTCTGCTCATGATTCTCGTTTGAGAGTTCGTTGTGAAGTTCCATTGTATGATGGATCCAGGAACCCTGATGTCTTGAATAGTTGGATTCTTGACATGAGTTCTTGGTTTTCTTTCTCTCAACTTTCAGAAGATGATATAGTGCCTTATGCTAAGCTAAAACTTTCTGGCTTAGCCAAAGTACTTGTGGAACGAAAACGAGGACAAGAACTCACTACATGGGATGAGCTTGTACAATGTCTTAAGACCAATTTCTATCCTTCAAATTATTCTAGGGAATTGGTTATTAAATGGTTTCGTTTTCGCCAAGGTACTAATATGTCTGTACAAGAATATATTTTCCAGTTTAACAGGTTCAGAATACTTGTGAATGTGGAGGATGATATTCCAGGTTTGATTCTCAAATTTCAAAGTGGCTTGTTGGAGCATTTGTACAGGGAACTAATGTTTGTTTCTATGGAAACGTTGGATCAAGTTTTCAACCAGGCGCAGCTTGCGGAGGACAAGTTTAAGGCGCAATCGCAGGCATTCCGCACACCTGTTACTCAAGTGGTTGCAAACTCATCAAAAGGGAATAATTCTTTCTCACAAAAGAAGAATTTTGCTCAAAAGAAGAATGTGTCTTCTCCATCTCCTTCTTCTCCTTCCCCTTCCGCTTCTACTCCTTCTTCTTCTTCTTCTAAATCTTCTTCTTCTTCTTCTAAGAAATTCTGCAATTATTGTAAGAAGAAAGGGCATGAGAAAGCTGATTGCTTTAAGCTCAAAAAGAAGAGTTTAGTAATTACTACTCAAGAGGAGGATGCTTCCAAGGGTCCCCTTGAGTCTGTAGGAGAGAGTAGAGTATATACGGAATTACGAGGTAAGCTTAATGAAGTTACCTTAGTAAATGTAAGTTCTTCATAAGGGGCTCGTGATGCTTTGTTCATCACTCGAGCCCACTTACTTCATAATTTTGCAACTGATTGTATAGTGGATAATGGCTCGCAGAAAAATCTAATTGCGAGGTCCATTGTCGAGCGTTTGAAGTTACCTATGGAGCCTCATCCTCAACCTTATTCTTTGGGTTGGAAGGATAGTGGAAGAGGCTCAGAAATCACCCACACTTGCACTTTAAAATTTGCACTTGGCCCACATTTCATAGATCAAGTCACTTGTGATGTGACTCCTATGGATTGTTGTGGGATTTTGCTTGGACAACCTTTTCAATATGATAGGAGAGCTGTTTATGATGCTTTCAAAAGAACCTACACACTTCAAAAATATGGTAAGGTCTTTCTCATTAAAAGCACCAACACTCCTAATATCATTCTAAGTTCCAAGCAAACGAAAAGAGTAATTAAGAAAGGTGGTGATGTTGCTCTAATTTTCATTCGCTCTCAAAACACTTCTACATCTACATCCATTACAAAGCAACACTCTTCAATGGATAAAATATTGCAAAGTTATTCACACATATTTCAGGAGCCAAAGTCTCTTCCTCCAATTCGCACAATTAATCACAGCATTGAAATAATTCCAGGTTCTTCTCTTCCTAATGCTCCCATGTATAGACAATCTATTTTGCAAAATGAAGAAATAAAAAGGCAAATAGAAGATTTGTTGTCTAAGGGTTTCATTAAGGAAAGTACTTCCGCTTGTGCCTCACCTATTTTGTTAGTTCTTAAGAAAGATGGCACTTGGAGATTATGCATTGATTTTCGTGCTTTGAACAGAATTTCTGTGAAGAATAGATATCCCTTACCCCGCATTGATGATTTATTAGATCAGCTTCAAGGAGCTAAGTTCTTTTCAAAAATAGATCTCAAAAGTGGATATCATCAAGTGCGTATCCAAGCCGAGGATACATGGAAGACAACTTTCAAGACGAATATGGGCCTCTTTGAATGGTTGGTCATGCCCTTTGGTCTTATTAATGCTCCCGCAACCTTCATGAGGTTGATGAATGATGTATTTCGTGAAGTCCTTGACAAATTTGTCATAATATATCTTGATGATATATTGATTTTCTCAAAAACTTGGGAGGAACACCTTAGGCATATCCAACAAACCCTTGATCTTCTTGCGAAGAATCAATTATATGCCAATTCTTCCAAGTGTTCTTTTGGCAATACTTCAGTTTCTTACCTTGGCTATGTGATTAGTGAGAGTGGAATTCAGGTAGATCCCATAAAAGTTGATGTTTTACTTAAGTGGTCCCCTCCTACAACTCTCACAGAGTTAAGGAGTTTCCTAGGACTTGCGAATTTTTATCGCAAGTTCATTCCTCAATATTCCACCCTTGCAGCTCCATTGCATTATCTCACTAAGTCCAAAACTCCATTTCATTGGGAGAAAAGCCAAGAAGTTGCCTTTGAGAAACTCAAAAAGAAACTGTGTACAACACCTGTGTTAACTTTACCTGACCTTTCTCAACCTTTTGAGATTGAAACAGATGCCTCTAAAGTTGCCTTAGGAGCCGTGCTCAAACAGAATGGTCATCCAGTTTGCTTATCATTCGGAAACTTTTTCTGCTGCTAAGTTGAACTATTCTACATATGACAAGGAGTTGTATGCTTTAGTTCAAGCTATTAAGTATTGGAGACACTATCTTTTGGGAAAAGATACAGTAGGTACACACCGATCATATGCCTCTCAAGTTTTTACAATCTCAAAGTAAAATTGAAGAATCAAGACATATGAAGTGGGCCTCTTACCTCCAACAATTTCACTTGGTGATCAAGTACAAAAAGGGGAAGAGTAATACTGTTGCTGATTGTTTGAGTAGGCCTCCAGCCGCTCTTGCCTTAACAGTTATGTCCACTTCGCACTTGGGATTTCAGACTTGGCCTAATCAGTATTCTCAGGATCCTGATTTTGGAAAAATATTTGAGCAAGTGAGTAAGCCTTCTTCTTCCAATTTGCGTCCTTTCCAAGATTTCTACATCAAAGAAGGACTTCTTTACAAATTGGACAAGGTTTGTGTTCCTTGTGAGCCTAGAGTGTCACTTCTTAAGGAAGCTCATTCTACACTTTATGGTGGTCACTTTGGGAAGCATAAAACACTTCATCATTTGCAACGATTTTTCTATTGGCCTAAAATGCAGAGGGATGTGTTGAGATTTCTCAAACAGTGTGCAGTTTGTTGTCGCTCAAAACCAGCTAATAGGAAGTTTGGCTTAGGCATGCCTTTGCCCATTCCTTCCCGTCCTTGGGAAAGCATTTCCATGGATTTGGTTAGTGGTTTTCCTATGACAATGCGCCAACATGATTGTGTGTTCGTGGTGGTTGACAGATTCAGCAAAATGGCTAAGTTTATTCCATGCCGCAAGACAAGTTCTGCATCAGACTTAGCTCAATTTTTCTTTGACAAGCATTTGGCGTTCCTTTGGTCTACCTACCAAGCATTATCTCGGATCGTGATTCACGCTTTGTGGGTCACTTTTGGCGTTCTTTGTGGAAGATTTTGGGAGTTTCCCTTAACTTTTCTACCGCCTATCATCCGCAATCCGATGGGCAGATCGAAGTGGTAAACCGTACACTTGTGCAAAGTTTGCGAATCTATCATCACGCTTCACCAGCAAAGTGGGACTTGAGTCTCACGCATATTGAACATGCCTATAATAGGGCCCTACATTCTTCTACAGGTCATTCACCCTTTGAAGTTTGTATGGGATTTCAGCCCTTGGCACCTTATGAGTTACCTTTGTCTTTGCCTTCTCCCGTCACTTCACATCTTCAGAAGGAGCAAGACAAGGCACACTCATTTGTTCAACACTTGCACAATCTTCAATCAAAGGTGGTTGAGATTTTGCAAAAGACACAGAAACAGCAGAAAAAGGCCATGGATCGACATCGAATTCCTCATCCATTTCAGGTTGGTGATAAAGTTTGGTTGCATCTTGACAAGCGGCGTTTCATTGATAAGACTCATAGCAAAATCAAACCAATTCGCTATGGGCCTTATACTATTCTTCAGCAGGTGTCCGAGAATGCTTTCCGCCTTGATCTTCCCGCACACTTGGGAATTCATGACGTCGTCAATGTAGATCTTTTGAAGTTGTACTTTGACTCTACATTGGAGATAGCACCGACTATCAGTCATCCTGTGGACGTGGTTCCTGAAGCTCAGTTACCATTGGATGCAGATCAGATCTATGACACGAAGACTCGACAGACTCGCCAGGGGTCTACCACCTCATATCTTGTGGCTCGATGAGGACAACTGCCGCATCAGGCTCGTTGGATTTCTTTTCATCATATGTCCCGTGACTTTCCTATTCTTCTGAAAGCATTGGAGTCCAATGCTTCTATTGTGGGGAGGCATGATGAGGATTGATGTTAGATCTTTCATATGACCCCTCTAGTAGTTCCTAGCTAGGTTTGCATAGTTTATTTCTAGCAAATTCATATTGTAAGTGAGTCTCCTTCTCACATGCACTTGTGGGCACTAGTTGTCTTCTAGTTGTCATTTAGAGTGTTAGTTAGTAAGTGTGAACTCAAAGTAGGAAGTGTGTACTTCAAGATAGCTAAAATGGATCTTCTAGTTAGCAATATTCCTTTCTCTTAACTTAGAAGTTTACGTGCATTCTCCTTTGCACCTTTGTAGCTTTTGGTTAAGCATATTGGATCAAATCCATGATTTCATGGGTTGGTTATGTATTTTGGGCCATTAGTGCCTATATATTGAATTGTAAATAATAGAACACTTAGTTGGATTTTCAATCCTTTTCATGTGCCCTTGTCACAGCCAACACCTCCTTTTCCTCCGTTACTGGGCTCACTTCCCCAATGCCAATCAAATTGACATTCTGAGTCCCACTAGAAATTGCTTTGTTTGAGAAATTCGCCTCCGTATGGTTTCCTGGCCCACACCACTTACACATTTGTGTGGTGTTACTGGTATTGTTGCTTTTTGCATTCTGGGGTTTTGAACAGTTCTTCGCAAAATGTCCCCATTCCTGAAAATTCTGACATTGGATGATAGATCGACCGTCAGAGTCATACTGCAGTCAACTCTGACCTCCTTGTCTGCCGCCTCTACGATTATTTCGGTAGCCCCCGCTTGTAGCTCCTTGTCCATTCCTTGTTCCATTCGGCTGCTCTTCCTATTGTATGGTCATAGTCTGATGCCGTTTACTTTTCAAGTTGAATAGACAGTCTGCGATGGAATGTCCTGCAATATCACAGATGTTACAATATGTCGTCTTCGGGAAGTTGACGTTTGTGTGTCCTTCCGTCTTGCAGTCCGAGCACCAAATTTCTTTTCGGTCTTTGCGAGTATCTCCTTTGACTTCTTTCAAAATTTTATCAAATTCCCTTTTAAAGGAGTGGATTGTGCTCTGTACTTTGTCTTCTTCATCACTGTCGAAATCTTCATTATGCTTCATATGTGCTCCAATCCCCGCAGTCGTTTGCTTACTCACGCTTTCCAAATTCTTTGCTTTCTCCAGTGCTTCTTCATATGTTGAGGAAGGTACTGCCTTCATCTTTCTCTTGTATTTTGCCAGTAATCCATCCAAAAACCAGCGTTTCACCATGCCGTCGACAGGTGGCATTTCCATTTTATCAGTTAACTGCTTTAGTCGTCTATTGTAACTCTTGACATCCTCATCGGGTTTCTGTTTTGTTATGCATAGTTCCGTGATGATGTCCGTATCATCTCTTAATGGTCGGAATTCTTCGATGAATGCTTTTCTCAAGTCTTCCCATTGCACAAAGGCCTGTGTACTCTGCTTTTTCAAATACCAGTCAATCGCCATGCCACGCGATGTGGCTGGAAACAGTTGCAGCCATTCCGTATCCTGCGTGACTCCATTTGCTCCCCAAATGGTTATGCAAGTTCCCACGTGTCTTGACGGGTCTTCTTTTCCCTCGCCTGAAAAAGGCGGGCACTTCTGTTGTTCTGCCTTACTACCAATACTTGCCATTTGATTTGTGTTTTGTCCCGGATTACTCGATGTTGATGGCTGTGTTGTTCGCTTTGGTTGTCTGTCTACTGTTGATGGTGCAAAGTTATATCCAAATAACATTTTTCCCAACTCCAATTGGTCTCTATTCCGCGATCTCCTTCGCAAATATACCAATCTTGGTTCCGGTCGCCCTCCCCACGAACCCTCGCGTGGTTTCTCAGATACAAGGTCTTCTCCTTCAGTATCCTCTTGCCAACCATCTCCCGCTGGTTCGGGTGTCATCGTCCTTTCCTCAATGATGGGCACTTCTTCCACTATTTGCTCTTCGTCTTCTACAGTCACCGACGGTATTCCTATGTTTGTACTCTCTTCCTCCTCAAGATTCCAGACTCTCTCTACGTCCGGGTGGGAGATCTTCGTTGCCTCCCGTGATCTTAAATTCGCCAGTCATGCACTTCTTCGCACCAGTACCTGTGTACTTTCTTGTAACCTGCGATCAGTCATTCACCTATTAGCTTTGTCACTTATGCCTCTCAGACTCAGAGTTCGATTTTTAGGCAACGGCGCCAAATGTAGACAAGGGTGAGTATACTCCCGATACGAGAGGTGAACTAATCGAACAGACAAGACAAGGAATCAGCATGGGGTCTCGGAGGTACAAGGTAACTCAGATGTCAGAGGGATCAGACGTCCGATTGGTCTCTCAGTCAGTTGGCTGGGACCAGACGTCTGGGTACTAGACGTCTGGGGCTGGGAGGCCAGAAGGCTAGACGTCTTGGACTAGACGTCAGAGGGTGAGACGCCTGGAAGGAATACGTCAGATGGCTAGACGCCTTGGGACTAGACGTCTAGGGACTGGACGTCTGGGAGCTAGACGTCTGGGACTTAGACATCTAGGGGCTGGGCGTTTGGGACTGGACGTCTGGGGTGCAGATTTCGACAGTGATGAAGAAGACAAAGTATGAAGATTGGACATATGAAGCATAATGAAGATTTCGACAGTGATGAAGAAGACAAAGTACAGAGCACAATCCACTCCTTTAAAAGGGAATTTGATAAAATTTTGAAAGAAGTCAAAGGAGATACTTGTAAAGACCGAAAAGAAATCTGGTGCTCGGACTACAATACGGAAGGACACACAAATGTCAACTGCCCGAAGACGGCATATTGTAACATCTGTGATATTGCAGGACATTCCATCACAGACTACCCATTCAACTTGAAAAGTAAACGGCATCAGACTATGACCATACAACAAGAAGAGCAGTCGAATGCAACAAGGAATGGGCAAGGAGCTACAAGCGGGGGCTACCGAAATAATCGTAGAGGCGACAGACAAGGAGGTCAGAGTCGACTGCAGTACGACTCTGACGGCCGACCTATCATTCAATGTCGGAATTGTCAAGAATGGGGACATTTTGCAAAGAATTGTTCAAAACCCCAGAATGCAAAAAGCAACAATACCAGTAACACCACACAAATGTGTAAGTGGTGTGGGCCAGGAAACCATACGGAGGCAAATTGCCTAAATAAAGCAAGTTCCAGTGGGACTCAGAATGTCAATTTGATTGGCATTGGGGAAGTGAGCACAGTAACGGAGGAGAAGGAGGTGTTGGCTGTGACAAGGGCACAAGCCAAAAAGATAGAGTAGTACCCAAATCCTGCCCAAGAAAAAGAGCGATGGCAGGAAGCCCAGGAATTGATTTAGACAGAACTAGATAAAGAAAAGCAGAATCGACTAGTTATAGAAAAAGTATTGAAGAGACCAGAGACGAGTAACAAGGCATCGTTCGAAGGGTTGGTAGCACAGGTACTGAACACAACGATAGAGGTGAAGGTGGCAAACCTGTTCACCATAGTACCTGAGCTGTATGCTACGATCGGCGAAGTCATCAAGAGGAAGGATGAACCGCGACAGGTAGCAGCAATCAAACAAGAGCAATTCATAGACCCCACAATTCTAATGATAGAAGCAGGAAGGAGACTTGCTATGGTCCATATGGATATTTTGGACCATAAACTAAGTCAAGTAATTGTGGACGGAGGATCTAGCGTGAATGTGATGCCGGAAAAGACATGGCGGACTATTGGGCAACCCGCCTTGCGATCTCCGAATTTCAAGTTGTATGGTGCTGATCAATACGGCATCGAAACAATTGGCGTTCTGATGAACCAAAGAATACGCGTAATTAAAGCTATGCAGAAGTCCGCATATGATGCATTGCAAGGACGCGGATGGTTTGTTGAGCAAGGTGCAGCAAAAGTATTGTCATTGTTGTCAACACAGACAAAAAGATCAGTTAATGCAGTGGACAGGAATTCAGAGGTCAGTCAGAACAGGTACAGTGAATTTCCAAGAAGTCAGAAGTGGCCCAGATTCAAAAAATCAAGCAAAAAGACAAGTAAGAAAACTGTCGCGATTTCGCGACATGGACGAGGAGAGAGAAGGCGCAAGCAAAATTGTCATGATTTCGCGACATGGCCGAGGAGAGAGAAGGCGTAAGCAAAATTGTCATGATTTCGCGACATGGACGAGGAGAGAGAAGGCGCAAGCAAAATTGTCATGATTTCGTGACATGTTGGCAGAGAAGAAGGCAAGTAGAAAAATGTCGCGATTAAGAAGGCGCAAGGAAAACTGTCACGATTTCGCGACATGTTGGAAGAGAAGAAGGCAAGTAGAAAAACTGTCACGATTTCACGACATGTTTGAAGCAAAGGCGTAGGCAAAGATAACTATCGTGATTTCGTGACATGTTCGAGGAGAAGGAGCTCGCAAAGAAAAGTGTCACGATTTCACGACAAGTTCCAAGAGAAAGCGCTAAGGAGAGAAAGTGTCACGATTTCGCGACAAGATCGAAGAGAAAGTGCCAAGGAGAGAAAGTGTCACGATTTCGCGACAGGATCGAAGAGAAAGTGCCAAGGAGAGAAAGTGTCACGATTTCACGATAGGGTCGAAGAGAAAGCACAAGGCAGAGAAAGATGTCACGATTTCGTGACATGTTCCATTTTCGCGGGTGGAAGGCAGAAAAGGCACAAGGCAGAGAAAGATGTCACGATTTCACGACATGTTCCATTTTCGCGGGCGGAAGGCAAAAAAGGCACAAGGCAGAGAAAGATGTCGCGATTTCGCGACATGTTCCATTTTCACGGGCGGAAGGCAGAAAAGGCACAAGGCAGAGAAAGATGTCACGATTTCGTGACATGTTCCGTTTTCATGGGCGGAAGGCAGAAAAGGCACAAGGCAGAGAAAGATGTCACGATTTCATGACATGTCCTGTTTTCGCTAGAGCAAGCCAAGAAGAGTAGCGAGAAGGCGAAAGTGTCGCGATTTGCACATGTTTTCAAAGGAAATTTGAAATAAGAAAGTTCATTTCATGTTTGGTTTTAGAGCAAGGTAGAGGTAGGAAGGAAAGATGTCATGATTTCGTGACATGTCTGGTTTTTGCTAGAGCAAGCCAAGAAGAGTAGCGAGAAGGCGAAAGTGTCACGATTTCGTGACATGTCTGGTTTTCGCTAGAGCAAGCCAAGTAGAGTGTATGGAAGCGAATAATGTCACGATTTTGCGACATGTCTGGTTCTCGCTAGAGCAAGCCAAGAAGAGTAGCGAGAAGGTGAAAGTGTCACGATTTCGTGACATGTCTAGTTTTTGCTAGAGCAAGCCAAGTAGAGTGTACGGAAGCGAATAGTGTCACGATTTCGTGACATGTCTGGTTTTCACGACGGCAAGACAAGAGGTGAACAAGGAGGCCGAGAATGTCACGATTTCGTGACATGCTGTATTTTCATGGGTAAAAGGCGAGAAGGGCAGAAAGAGACAGAAGTGTCACGATATCACGACAGGTCGCAACAGCACGATAACAGACAGTTAACTGGAACAGAACTACAGTTAAAGGGGCAGTGATAGAGGAAAAGCAGGGAGCCAAAATAAGAAGAGTTAACTGGAGTCAGTGGGACAGTTACAAGTGCAGTGACAGTTAGAAATCATGTAGCTATTTTTGAAAACAGTCGAAGTAAAAGAATTCGAACAGTCGTATAAGTAGAATCGAAAAATTGCATGCATGAATAGAAAAAGAATTCGAACAGTCGTATAAGTAGAATCGAAAAATTGCATGCACGGATAGAAAAAGAATTCGAACAGTCACTTAAGTAGAATCGAAAAATGCATGCACGCATAGAAAAGAATTCGAACAGTCTTGACCAAGAAGACGAACAGTCACAGTAGAGGTATTTGATGCATGCAACGTGTTCGACGAAATGCCCCTCATATATATACGAAAGGAGTTAAAAAAAAAAAAGTTACAGTTGACAAGTGGCAGAAAAGAATGCTAATAGACTGCATGCAGGATTACAGAAGCGACAGAAGACAAAGAGTCTCATGGTGAAAAAGGGTTATAAAAGGACAATCGCAGAGAGAATAAGGTTGTTGCTAGAAAGTGAGAATTTGCTGCGAAAAGAGGGTTAGAAGAGGGCCGAGAGAGAGATAAGCAGAGCCGTGAGAGCGTGCAGAGTTTAATCTAGTTTAATTAATTGCAGACCAGTCAGGGTCGTGAAAACAGTGAAGGCATTTTTATGTCACTGAATTAAATCAGAATTGTAGTCCAAGTTGGTGCTTGGCATTAGGGGTTGGTGCTCCTATCTATTGCAGCAGAAAAACAAGGGGTTGGTGCTCCTTCCAGTGGGTGCTGGTAAAGTGATTGTAAAATTGGTGTTTTGCAAAGGCTGGATTTGGATTGAAGTCCAAGCAGTCATTTTTGAGGAGTAGCCAAATTGGTGAACCTCATTACATTGTGTGTTGTGGTGTGCTCTCTTGTGATTATTGCTTTATCTATTTTTCTAGTTCTCTTTGTTTCAGTTTTAAGAATTGCAGATCAGATTTTTAGCTACACTGATTCACCCCCCCTCTCAGTGTCATTGTGAGAATATCAATTGGTATCAGAGCAAGGTTCCTGAACAAGCTTAATCAGCTAAGGTGATCTTGGAAGGAACACAATGGCAGGTAGTGAAGGATTCTCATCAAACAAAGCTCCTTTGTTCAATGGAACTAATTACTCATTCTGGAGACTCAGGATGCAGACATATCTGAGTGCGTTAGGATACGACATTTGGGAGTCAGTAGAAAGTGGATACACAGCACCCGCTACTCCTCCAACAGATACTACCGGTAAGAAACTGTCTGAGAATAACTCCAAAGCAAAGAATGCCATAATGTGTGGGCTAGTAGACAGTGAACTGATAAGGGTCATGAGCTGTAAATCGGCAAAAGACATATGGGACAAACTGAAAAGCATCCATGAAGGAGACAACAAGATCAAGGAAGCCAAACTGCAAACTCATCGAGCTCAGTTCGAGGCATTACAAATGAATGACGAAGAGAACATAGAGACCTATATGCTGAGAGTCAATGGAATCATTAATGCTATCAGAGGACTCGACGAAGAAATCGAAGATGCGGTTGTCATGAAAAAGGTACTTAGAACTCTTCACAAAAGATTTAATTCTAAAGTTTCTGCAATAGAAGAGGCTAAAGATCTAAATAATTTTAGCATGGATGAGATGCATGGCTCTTTGACTGCATATGAAATGAGAATAGGACAAACTAAGCCTATAGACAAAGAAGCTACTTTTAAAGCACACAAGAATACAAAAGCTGAACAAGAATCTGAGGATGAAGAGACATCGGATGAAACTGAAGCCAACTTTGTTCGAAAACTTACAAAGGGAAAAGGAAAGTATAGAGGAAAGTTACCATTTAAGTGTTTCAATTGTGGAGGGGTCGGTCACTTTGCAGCTAAGTGTCCAATAAATGAGAAAACCAAAAGTAATGAAGGGTCACACCAAGAAAGAAGTGACTGGAAGAAGAAACCAAATTTTAGGAAAAGCAACTTCAAAAAGAAAAGTTTCATATCAAAGAATGTCAGCTCTTCTGAAGATAGCTCGGTGAAGATTCTGAAGAAGAAACAGGTGAAGCTCTGTTCATGGCATTTGAAGAAGCAAAAATAGAAGAAAAATAGGAAGGTGACACAAAAAGTAAGGATGAGGCTGAAGTATATCTGGAAGGAGAGTTGGTTGCTGCTCTTAAAGAGTTGAGTACAGAAAGGAAGAAGAATAAAAAGGTCTCAAGAAAGCTTGAGGATGCGAATGACATAATAAGCAGTTTGAAAGTACAGACAGAAGAATTTAAGAAAATGTCTGAAGAACTTGAAGTACAATTAACCATGAGAATAGATGAGTGCAGCAAACTAGAAGAAGAGATTGTTGTTTTAAGAATGCGGCTAGAAGAAAAGAATCAAAAATTGAGTTGCTATCACAAACTTGAAGGAAGTTCTGCAAAGCTTGAAAAGATTATAAATAGTCAGAGGTCTACAGACATCAAGTTTGGCTTGGGGTTTGTCGAAGGAGAATCATCAAGTGGATCAAAGGCCATAACTATAGAACCAGTAAAGAAAGAGGATAAGATCAAGGTTGACCAAAGAAAAATGAATCTTGCAAAAGAAAGCAACAATGCTAGGCACGAGAAGACAGTTGACAATGAGGGATTCACAAAAGTCATACATCAAAGGAGAAGAAAATTTGTGGCTCCTACTACAAATTGGCAAAGACCAACTCCCAGGTTCAATCATTCCTTTTCTGGTTATTGTTTTAAATGCAATACTTACGGTCATAAGATTTCAGACTGCATTTATAATATAGGACAAAGAAATTTTACTAGTAGAAATGTCTTTGCACCCTTGATGGATTATGCAGTAGAATGTTATAATTGTCATAACTTTGGTCACATTGCAAGAAACTGTAGAAGCACATATGCAACAAATAAATATCAGGGAAGAAGAACTCAACCAAACAGTTTAAGGCAAAACAGAAAATTCCCAGATAAACATGCACAGGCCACTGACAAAGAAAAGTCTAAACAAGTGACCAAAACTACAGTCAAATCAGAATGGAAAGAAAAAGAGCAACTCAAGGAAGAAAAGGAATCATTGATTGTACAGACAACATTCAAAGCACAGAACAAATCTGCACCATGGATATTGGATAGTGGATGCTCCAGTCACATGACAGGAGATAAACAAAAATTTGAAAAGCTTCAGAAATATGAAGGGGGCTCGGTAAAGTTTGGAAATAATGATGGAGCCAAGATAGTTGGCAAAGGATCAGTCAAGATAAATGATGGAAAGATCAGTTCCAAAGAAGTTCTGTTTGTGATTGGTTTGAAACACAACTTACTGAGTGTAAGTCAAATCTGTGATAGAGGTCATGAAGTCACTTTTAAGAAGCAGGGCTGTGAAGTCAGAAAAGCCCACAGTGGGAAGCTGATAGCTAATGGATCAAGGACTTCTGGAAATCTATATACTCTCTCAAAAACTTCAGAAGGAGCATGCTTGATTGGACAGGAAGATGAAAATTGGCTGTGGCACAAGAGGCTCGGTCATATTAGCTTTGACAATCTGGTAAAAATAAGCTCTAAAAGAGCAGTAAGAGATATACCTACCATTGGCAAACCAGTAAATAGCATCTGTGCTTCATGCCAAAAAGGGAAGCAAACTAGATCCACATTTAAAGCAAAGGAATACTTCACCAGCAAACCTTTAGAGATAATACATACTGATTTGTGTGGACCCATGAGAACACAAAGCATAAATGGTGACAAATACTTTATGTTGTTCATAGATGACTTCTCCAGGATGACATGGGTACTATTTTTAAAGCTTAAATCAGATGCCTTTGAGATGTTCAAGATTTTTAAAAAATAGGTTGAGAATCAAACTGGAAAAAGAATTAAATGCCTAAGATCAGACAGAGGAGGAGAGTTTATTTCAGAAGAGTTTGCAGAGTACTGTCAAAAATATGGGATCAAAAGACAGTTTTCAGCAGCAAGGACACCTCAGCAGAATGGTGTTGTTGAAAGGAAGAACAGGACTGTGCAAGAAATGGCACGGACAATGTTGGTTGAGAACAAAATAGCTGACAGATTTTGGAAAGAGGCAGTTCATACTACAGTTTACATTCAAAACAGGTGCATGTTAAGGACACATGAAAGCAAAACACCTTATGAGCTGTGGTTCGGCAGAAAAGCAACAACAAGATACTTCAAAGTGTTCGACAGCAAGTGTTATATCAAACGAACTGAAGATAATCTCGGTAAGTTCGAAGATAGAGCTGACGAAGGTATTTTTCTCGGCTACTCAACAAAAAGCAAAGCCTACACATGTTACAACAAGCGGCTAAAGAAAATTATTGAGAGTGCTGATGTTAAAGTTGATGAAGGTAGAGAACGAGAAGTTACGTATCAAGAAAACTACCCTATTTATGAAGAAGTCATTGAAGGAGATGAAGGAATGGAAACAGAAGAAAATCAGAAAATTGACCCAGCTGATTTAAGAATTGACTCAGAAGAAGAAGAGAACAAGAAATTCAAAACAGGAATTGGTAGAAAAAATCATCCCGGAGAACAGATTATTGGGGACCCAACAGTTGGTATTCAGACAAGAAGAGCAGTAATACGGAACTACTCTCTATTATCCAGCATTGAACCCAAAAATATTGTTGAAGCAAGCACAGATGAAAGTTGGATGAAGGCAATTAATGAAGAACTAGATCAGATTGAGAAAAACAAAACCTAGGAATTAGTACCACGGCCAGCAAATAAAAACATAATCGGTACTAAATGGATTTTTTGAAATAAATTAAATGAAGACGGACAGGTTGTCAGAAATAAGGCAAGATTGGTCCAGTAAAGGCTATGCTCGGGTTGAAGGCATTGATTTTGAGGAAACCTTTGCACCAGTAGCCAGACTAGAGGCAATAAAAATGTTTCTGGCTTTAGCAATCCATAAAAATTTCAAAGTATATCAAATGGACGTAAAATCAGCATTTTTGAATGGAAAACTGGAAGAAGAGGTGTACATTGAACAGCCAGATGGCTTCCAACTCGGTGACAATCCCGATTTTGTTTGCAGGTTAAAGAAAGCATTGTATGGTCTGAAACAGGCACCCAGAGCATGGTATGCAAGGCTGGATAACTATCTTATTAAACAGGGGTTCAAGAAAGGTATGGTGGACAACAATTTATATATCAAAACAGAGCATGGCCAGCTTATTGTACTTGTTGTTTATGTAGATGATATAATATTTGGCAGCAGCATGGATGAATATTGTAGAGACATAGCAAATAAAATGAAGACAGAATTTGAGATGTCAATGATTGGTGAACTTTCTTATTTTCTCGGACTGCAAGTCAATCAAAGTGAAAAGGGCATTTTTATCTCTCAAGTAAAATATGTGAAAGAAATGCTGAAAAAGTTCACAATGGAGGATAGTAAACCTGTCAGCACTCCCATGACAACAGGCTGCAAGTTGAGCAAGGATGACATATCTCCAGATGTAGATCAAACAATGTACAGGTCTATGATTGGAAGCCTGTTGTATTTGACAGCCACCAGACCAGATATATTACAGGCAATATGCATGGTTGCAAGATTTCAGGCTAGTCCCAAAGAAACTCATGTGACAGCTGTAAAGAGGATTTTTAGGTACCTCAAGGGTACTATGGATTATGGGTTGTGGTACCCAAAAGGTAAAGACTTCACTCTTATTGCATATTCTGATGCAGATTGGGCAGGGATGTATTGATGACAGAAAGAGTACCAGTGGAGGAGCATTTTATCTTGGAGACAGGCTGGTAGCATGGCACAACAAGAAACAAGAATCAGTCTCTCTATCCACAGCAGAGGCAGAATACATTGCAGCAACAACATGCTGTACACAGATATTATGGATGAGACAAACACTGAAAGATCTTGGTATTCACTTCAAAGAGCCAATTTTAGTTAAATGTGATAACACCAATGCTATAAACATATCAAAGAATCCGGTTATGCATTCTCGAACCAAACATATTGCAATCCGGTATCACTTCTTGAAGGATAAAGTTGCAGAAGGTGAGGTCAAATTGGATTTTGTTCCGACTACAGAGCAAGTAGCAGATATATTCACAAAACCATTGCCAAAGGAAGTTTTTGAGTACCTTCGGAGTAAGTTGGGAGTAGTCACATTTCACAAGAACTAACTATCAATTGGGATCACATTCTCATGGGGAGTATTTATGCCTATGTTTATAGTTTTGCTCATATTCATGATTTTTGCTAACTATAACAATGTGTATCTGAGAATGTTGTGCATAGACTCGGGGGAGTCTACAGCAGCCCTTTGGTATTATTGTCAAAGGGGGAGAAGAATTACAGGAGAGTGCATGAGTGTTGCCAACAATTCCAAAGGGGGAGATTGTTGAGCAAGGTGCAGCAAAAGTATTGTCATTGTTGTCAACACAGATAGAAAGATCAGTTGATGTAGTGGACAGGAATTCAGAGGTCAGTCAAAACAGGTACAGTGAATTTCCAAGAAGACAAAAGTGGCCCAGATTCAGAAAATCAAGCAAAAAGACAAGTAAGAAAACTGTCGCGATATCGCGACATGTTTTCTGTCGCGATTTCGCGACATGGACGAGGAGAGAGAAGGCGCAAGCAAAATTGTCACGATTTCGCGACATGGCCGAGGAGAGAGAAGGCGCAAGCAAAATTGTCATGATTTCGCGACATGAATGAGGAGAGAGAAGGCGCAAGCAAAATTGTCATGATTTCGTGACATGGTCGAGGAGAGAGAAGACGCAAGGAAAACTGTCATGATTTCGCGACATGTTGGCAGAGAAGAAGGCAAGTAGAAAAACTGTCACGATTTCGCGACATGTTTGAAGCAGAGGCGCAGGCAAAGATAACTGTCACGATTTCGTGACATGTTCGAGGAGAAGGAGCTCGCAAAGAAAAGTGTCACGATTTCACGACAGGTTCCAAGAGAAAGCGCTAAGGAGTGAAAGTGTCACGATTTCATGACAGGATCGAAGAGAAAGTGCCAAGGAGAGAAAGTGTCACGATTTCACGACAGGATCGAAGAGAAAGTGCCAAGGAGAGAAAGTGTCACGATTTCATGACAGGGTCGAAGAGAATGCACAAGGCAGAGAAAGATGTCACGATTTCGTGACATGTTCCATTTTCATGGGCAGAAGGCAAAAAAGGCACAAGGCAGAGAAAGATGTCACGATTTCGTGACATGTTCCGTTTTCGCGAGCGGAAGGCAGAAAAGGCACAAGGCAGAGAAAGATGTCACGATTTCGCGACATGTTCCGTTTTTACGGGCGGAAGGCAGAAAAGGCACAAGGCAGAGAAAGATGTCACGATTTCGTGACATGTTCCGTTTTCGCGGGTGGAAGGCAAAAAAGGCACAAGGCAGAGAAAGATGTCGTGATTTCGTGACATGTTCCATTTTTGCGGGTGGAAGGCAAAAAAGGCACAAGGCAGAGAAAGATGTCACGATTTCGTGACATGTCTGGTTTTTGCTAGAGCAAGCCAAGAAGAGTAGCGAGAAGGCGAAAGTGTCACGATTTTGCGACATGTTTGGTTTTCGCTAGAGTAAGCCAAGTAGAGTGTATGAAAGCGAATAATGTCACAATTTCGCGACATGTCTGGTTTTCGCTAGAGCAAGCCAAGAAGAGTAGCGAGAAGGCGAAAGTGTCACGATTTCGTGACATGTGGTTTTGCTAGTGCAAGCTAGAGTGTAGTAGGAAAGTGTGAGATTTGTCATGTGTTTCGTGTTCTTTCTTTTTTTATTTTTTGCATGTTTGGTTTTTGTGATGGCAAGACAAGAGGTGAACAAGGAGGCCGAGAATGTCACGATTTTGTGACATGCTGTATTTTCATGGGTAAAAGGCAAGAAGGGTAGAAAGAGATAGAAGTGTCACGATATCACGACAGGTCGCAACAACACGATAACAGACAGTTAACTGGAATAGAACTACAGTTAAAGGGGCAATGATAGAGGAAAAGCAGGGAGCCAAAATAAGAAGAGTTAATTGGAGTCAGTGGGACAGTTACAAGTGCAGTGACAATTAGAAATCATGCAACTATTTTTGAAAATAGTCGAAGTAAAAGAATTCGAACAGTCGTATAAGTAGAATCAAAAAATTGCATGCATGGATAGAAAAAGAATTCGAACAGTCGTATAAGTAGAATCGAAAAATTGCATGCACGGATAGAAAAAGAATTCGAACAGTCGCTTAAGTAGAATCAAAAAATGCATGCACGCATAGAAAAGAATTCGAACAGTCTTGACCAAGAAGACGAACAGTCACGGTAGAGGTATTTGATGCATGCAACGTGTTCGACGAAATGCCCCTCATATATATACGAAAGGAGTTAAAAAAAAAAATAGTTACAGTTGACAAGTGGCAGAAAAGAATGCTAATAGACTGCATGCAGGATTACAGAAGCGACAGAAGACGAAGAGTCTCATGGTGAAAAAGGGTTATAAAAGGACAGTCACAGAGAGAATAAGGTTGCTGCTGATAGTGAGAATTTGCTACGAAAAGAGGGTTAGAAGAGGGCCGAGAGAGAGATAAGCAGAGCCGTGAGAGCGTGCAGAGTTTAATCTAGTTTAATTAATTGCAGACCAGTCAGGGTCGTGAAAACAGCGAAGGCATTTTTATGTCACTGAATTAAATCAGAATTGCAGTCCAAGTTGGTGCTTGGCATTAGGGGTTGGTGCTCCTATCTGTTGCAGCAGAAAAACAAGGGGTTGGTGCTCCTTCCAGTGGGTGCTGGTAAAGTGATTGTAAAATTGGTGTTTTGCAAAGGCTGGATTTGGATTGAAGTCCAAGCAGTCATTTTTGAGGAGTAGCCAAATTGGTGAACCTCGTTACATTGTGTGTTGTGGTGTGCTCTCTTGTGATTATTGCTTTATCTATTTTTCTAGTTCTCTTTGTTTCAGTTTTAAGAATTGCAGATCAGATTTTTAGCTACACTGATTCACCCCCCCCTCTCAGTGTCATTGTGAGAATATCATGGTTGAGAACTGCGAAAGTCAACCATAACTGGGAGAAAGAGCGTCTATCCTTTAAACAAGGGCAACACAAGTATGTGATCAATCTGAAGAATCAGACAATGAGTCAGGACATCGCAACTCCAGACGACTCAGAATCTTCGTTATCCGAAAGCGAAATGGGGTATGAACCGGATGGAGTGCTGCACTTGGAGGAATGTACAGAGGATGAGCAAGACCAGGATAAGGGTCTACTCCATTGGCAGATGGAGGATTATGAGGTATTCGCTCCACAATGCCTATGCATCACTACAGAAGGTGAAACGCGGGAAGATAAAAAGAGAGAAACTGAAGAGGGAAACAATAAAAAAAGACAAACATCAGCAGAAAAGGATAAAGAGAGAGAGAAGTGGGTGTTTCCCAAAAACTTTGCAGAGTATACAATGGGGGAAGCAACTATTGATGTTAACCCAGCCCACCCCATTGAGGTATTAAAAGCCGGGAGAGACCCTGAATCGATCAAGTATGAAGGACCAAAAATGATTCAAGTAAACCTAGGAGAGGGAAATGAGAATAAGATTATTAGGTGTGGGGATGATTGGGATCCAGTGCTGAAGGCAGCTGCAATTAAGATCTTTATGAAGTATAAAGATGTTTTTGCCTGGACATATAAGGACCTAAAGGGAGTTCCACCCGAACTATGTGTACACAAGATTACGCTGATTGATGGAGCTCGACCTGTTAGGAGGCGACTGTTGGTCACGAATCCGCCACGAGGAAAGGATTTGCTGCTATTGCGCCCTGGACCCGCGAACCAACATTGAAAGGCCGGAAGGAAGAGATGCCTTCCGGGCCAATCTCCGGAGAAGGCCGGCTCCTTTTGGGGGGGGGCTTGATTTAAGCTAAAGGGAACAGGAAAGAAATAAAGGAACGGAAAGAGACAAATGTACAGAATGAGATACAAATATGTCCAAAGGTTGGTGGGGGGGAACTAACAGTACGGGAACACACCAATCACCGCTACTTACTGCATACAAACACAGAGCATGACAAGGGACTGCAAAACCTAGACGTACTTCCGATACACCAGCAGCGTATGCACGGCTTCAATAGCTCCCTAGCAAACATTCCCTACAAGGAACTAACAGCAGGGGATCGTATCAATCACCAGATACGTACAACGACAAGGGTAGAAAGTAAACCTAGAGATGTCGAGAGCCGGTATATGTGTTAGGTAGAGAGTTTAACCGCATAGCTTCAATGGCTCCCTAGCAAACATTCCCTACAAGGAACTAACGGCGAGGGATCGCATCAATCACCGGATACGGGCCAGCAATGTCACACACAACTGATGGAACTGCTACCAAATTTATAATGAATGCTTTAAATAATGAAGTACAGAAGGTGCTTTAAGCAAGCAATGCTAGAGGAACCTGATCGCCAAATGCCAAAGTGAATTAACGAGCAGCGACACAGGTGGGCCTAAGGCATATAATGAAAGACAGCATAAAAGAATAAAGACGGTAGAGAACGAGAACCAGGCATACAGATTGTATTCATAAGCAGAAGCACGGTTACAATAAGCACGGCGATTCCCTAACAAACATTCCCCTTCCACCACTTACAATGAAAACGTGGTGGCTATTTATAGCCCAAAGTTCCCCCCGTTACATTAATGGGCACAAGGTCCCAGTCAAACATTAGCTGACAAAAGCAGCCGCGGAACTGCTGATGCTGACATCTGTCAGGCTGGACTGTACTCTCGGCATGGTCTCCCTGAAGGTTGAACAGCCCACGTGGCAGCGCGTTGGGAAGAACTTTAAATTGACAGGAATGCGGGTAGCTGAGGCAGGTGGAAACTCTCATCAGTCTTAAATGAGGCAGCTGACACAGGCGGTGCAGCCCATACTTATCCCTTTTGGTCGGCAGTTTTGGTTCAAATCCCGAAGCTGGACACTTGTCGTATGATGGGTTATGCTGTGTGACACATGTCTGCCTTGAAGGGCAGTCTATCTATCTTCGATTGGGATCGGAGCTCCTTGGGATGCGTGGGCAGAAAACAGTGCGGTTGGGAAGGCCTTCACGCCTTGGTCAAATTCCGGGTTTGTTCCCCTACCGTACACTCGTCAAGGGCGCATTCCGGCTCTGCTGAAAAGTCGGGCTGCGCACGGGTGGACACTGGTGTCTCCGCACTGTACGGACTGCTCCGGCGAGTTATCATTCTTCTTTGTCGACCTGCCGATTACAAGGTGCGCCCGAGAAAGAGGGGCGAAGTCGGACTTCGCACCAAAACGGGCGAAGTGCGCACTTCGCACCAAAACTGGGCGAAGTGCGAACTTCGCACCAAAACTGGGCGAAGTGCGCACTTCGCACAAAAAACTGGGTTTCCTGGTTCAGCTTCCCGGGGCCATAACTTTTGATCCGCTGATCCGATCGCCTATTATAATATATCGTTGGAAAGCTTGCGAGAAGATCTGCAATAATAAAATATCCAGGGCTCATTTTGTCCATTTTATCGCCCCTGTTTATGGCCCGCAAAAAACCCGAACACCTCAGCATACCCTGACACTTAGCCATTTTTCAGGGCAAGTGCTGTCAATTTTGAGAAGAATGAGAATGTAGGGAAGAGAGAGAAAGGGGGGAGAAGGAAGAGCAGCTCTCTTACAAAAAATTGAAAACATTGCACCCCGTGCAAAATGTGACAACAATGACCATACAGGATGAACCCCAAATACACAGCTCAGGTGAACACAGAGATTGCGAAGATGCTGGATGCAGGCATAATTTTTAAAGTTACAACAAGCGAATGGGTGTCTCCCATCGTAATCACGCTCAAACGAGAAGCAGACAAAATCAGAATCTACGTGGACTTCAGAAGTTTGAAAGCTGTAACTATTAAGGACCCCTTCCCAATCCCATTCACAGACTCCATTCTAGAATAGGTAGCGAGGCCACGAGATATATTCATTTTTGGATGGATTCTCGGGGTACAACCAAATCAGCATTGCGGAGGAGGATAAGCTAAAGACAACCTTTGTGGTGGAGAACGAGATATACACTTACAACCGAATGTCGTTTGGACTGTGCAATGCACCGACCACCTTCCAGAGAATCATCTTATACATATTCGACAAGATGGCTACAGGCAACTTCAAAGCTTTTTTGGATGATTGGTCACTCTATGGCCGGACGTAAGAACACTTAAAGGCATTAGAAGAGTGTATGGGACTATGCAGGAACGCCCGCATATCATTGAATCCAGATAAGTTCGTCCTGATGGTACCTTATGGAAAACTGTTAGGGCATATAGTGTGCCAACAGAGTTTGAAACCCGCCTCGGACAAAATTCGGGTAGTACTGCTGATGGAGGAGCCACATGATGTGAACTCAGTAAAGACATTTTTGGGAACAGTAGGGTACTACAGGAGGTTCATCCGGAACTATGCTCTCATGTCACACCCACTGGATGCTCTCACACGGAGGAGTGTCCCGTTTAGATGGACAGAAGAACACCAAGAAGCATTTGAGGGATTGAAAGGACATTTGGTGAAGGCACCAATCCTAGTTTTTCCAGTGGGAAAGGGAGTTTCATGTACATGTCGACGCCTCAAACTTTGCAATAGGATGTGCCTTGGCTCAGGAAGGCCAATTTGGGTTAGATCAGCCCATATATTTCGCAAGTCGGCTACTGTCAAGAGCCGAGAAAAACTACAGTACAACAGAGAGGGAAGCATTGGCAATGGTGCATGCAGTGCAAAAGTTTAGACACTATTTACTGGCTAACCCGTTTGCTTTCTATGTGGATCATCAGGCCATGTTATACTTAATAAACAAGACAACAATATACGGACGAGTAAGCTGATGGCTCGTCACCTTGCAGGAGTTCGTGTTTCGGATAGTTGTCAGACCAGGAAAGAAGCACGTAATAGCCGACCAGTTATCAAGGATACACTCCGGTGAACCTACAAAAGGAGGAATACCTGACGAATTCCCCGATGCGCAATTATTTGCGATCAGTACCATACCGGTATGGTACAAACACATAGGGGAATACCTATCGACAGGAGAGTTGCCGAAAGAAATGACGACGACAGAACAAAGAAAAGTGATTGCAAAATCAGCACCCTTCACCTTGGTTGCAGGATTGCTTTACAAGATGGGGGAGGATCAGATTCTGCGAAGATGCATAATGGAGGACGAAGTTCAACAAACCTTGAAGGAGACACATGAGGGATTGGCAGGACACATGGGACCAGATGCAACAACAAGGAAAGTGTTGTTGGCAGGTCTATGGTGGCCCACCCTCTATCACGATGCGACAACTTTTGTCAAGGCATGTGATACGTGTCAGAGAACGGGGAAGCCATTAAAGACGGATTTCATGCCTTTGCATCCGACACAACCTAAAAAACTCTTCGAGAGATGGGGGTTGGATTTTGTAGGTCCATTATGGACAAGTTGCAGAAGAAAATGCAGATATATTGTAGTCGCTATGGAATACCTCACGAAATGGGTGGAAGTTAGAGCCCTACCTGACAACTCGGCAAGAAGCACGGCTCGTTTCTTGTACGAACAAGTAATCACCAGATTTGGGATACCCCTTCATCTGAATAGTGACAGAAGAGGCCATTTCGTGAACGAGATTATTCAGAACTTAACGAAGGAATTCAAGATCTTTCATTCCTTGTCTAGCCCGTATTACCCAAGGGCGAATGGGCAAGCAGAGGCAACTAACAAAATCTTGGTTTCTATCATGTACAAGACATGCGGCGTGGAAGGAGCCGACTGAGAGGAACGGTTACCAGCAATATTGTGGGCATACAGGACTACTTTCAAACCAGCAACGAACCATACACCCTTTCAGCTAATGTACGGGCAAGAAGCAGTGGTACCGGTAGAGTTTTTGGTACCAAGCCTGAGGGTAGCAGTCGACAACCGACTAAGAAAAGAAGAGAGCGTCGGGGAGCAGCTGACAGCATTGGTTCGACTAGGGGAGAAAAGGGTCATGGCACAATGGGTAACGGAGATATCGCAGAAAAGTATAAAATTTTGGCATGACAAGCATCTTCGGAAGATGGACCTAAAAGTTGGTGAATTGGTCCTCAAATATAATGGAAAAAGAGAGATCAAACCTGGGAAATTGAAAACCTTATGGCTTGGACCCTTCCAAGTGGAAGAGGTATTGGAGAACGGGACAGTCAGACTGAGGAAACTAGACGGAACAGTCTGTCCCGAAGCAATAAACGTTCTAAACTAAAACTATACAGGCCCCATGTTCAGATAAACATGATTGGTTTAGAACAATCAGAGGGAAATCCCGAAACCAGGAGAGATGAATCAGATCCAGGTACCCAAACTCCAGACAATGACGAGCAGAGTGATGCTGTTCGGGAGGAGGGAAGTCATAACCTGGAATGGCTATTTCGAACGGAAGGAGGACCGATAACCGAAAGAGGTGAACAACAACAATTACAACAACTTGCTCCGAATAGCAAAGAGGAACAACTTCAGGTACCAGCAGAAGTTGTCCTACAAATTCCGGGAGGACCAGACGAAGAGGGCGCGAGAATTCTGCAACAAATGCAGTTGGAAACTCAGAGATTGCACAAAGAGTATGAAACTCTGAGACAGTACAATAGCCAGTTGCGAGAGCAAGTCATCCAGGAGTTGGAGACCACTATGGAGAGAATTGAAGAACGTCAGGAGGTACGCAAAGATGAATGGGCGGAACAGGAGGATGAAGAACGAAGGACTGAATCGGGCAATTCCCCAGCAAGTAGTCTATTTTCCTTAACCAATGCAGATCAAGGGGAGAGGGTGAGAGAGAAGACAGTAGCATCAGACGACCAGTCCATGAGTTCATCCTCAGCCACATTAAGGATAAGACTGAACTCGGAAGATTCAGCAAACTCAGACGATGCACAAATCGCAAGATATGAAGAACAAGTGGAATTACTTGAAAGACCAAGGATCTAGGAAGTAGGACAGAGTTCAACTGCCAATTACAGAATAACAAGAGAAGAGATGGCAACAATCAATTGGAAGGATGTCCAGATAGCAACAGAGGGAACAAGAAAAAGAGGTTGGCAGGATAAATCAAGTAGTGATGAAAATCAACCTGATCCCGACATTCCCCAAGTAAGTCCCCAAAGAAGCCCACGGCACCTGACTCATGATCAACAGACAAGAGTACGGTTTGCAGATGAAACATAGGTGATCGGGAGTGGAAGTTCTTCAGAAGGACTAAACCTTGCTAACACAAGTACAAATGAAACAGCAGAATTGTCAGTACCTCGACGATTCAGAACTCCATATTCCGCAGCCATGCAGCTTCCTACTAACCGCGAAGAAGTAGCCCGATACAGGCTAGCAGAATTGGACCTCAGGCGACACAGGAGGGAAGTGAGAAGGCTGGAACGTCGAGTCCACGAGAATTCCAATTGGCCCATAGCTGCATATGAAAACGCGAACAATTCAAGTACTGACTCAGAATTTTCAAAACAATATCAGGTAGCCTTAGCACAATGTGCACCTCAACGGCATTTCGAGGAAGCCAGGTGGCGAAGGAGATTGCTAAGAGCAGACCGAAGGTTGCGAATTCTGCATAACGTAACCCCAGAAAACCAACGCCAAGAAGGGAGTTCTCGAGCCGAACTCATTAATCAAGGCCGAAATAGAGGTATTTTGAGGAATCCGGAGGGTTCATCAGAGCCACTCGGTGACCAAGACTTACCTGACCAAGGGAGGAGTGTGGTTAACCTCCATCCCGGTAACCAGAGTGGGAGAAATTCAACTCAGGATACCCCTAGGTCGACCAGACCACTTGCTGAACCGCACGGTCCGACAGTGGGCATGGCCACAGTTAACCCATCACTACGTGCTCCTGAGGTTAGTCCTATTGGCCAACCTCAGCGAGCTCGTAGGAATCGAAGACGTCGTCAAGAACGACAGAGGGACAGACTGAATCTCGGGTAGTTGGGAGTACGACAACCCTACAATAGGGAGATTCGATCGGAAAGAGGCCGAGGCCACAGGAACCAGGTTCGCGGGAGGAGAGGAACCTGGAATTGGCATATTAATCCGAAACGAAGAAATCAAGTAAGAGTTGTTGAGCAACCGAGGAAGAAGCGGAAGAGCCAGAAGAAATAACCGAAATCGGAGACAGCTGGGACCCCAACAGCCTGACCACAACAATCCGAGGAAGAGGCGGAAGAGCCAGAAGAAATAACCGAAATCGGAGACAGCTGGGACCCCAACAGCCTGACCACAACATACTTGATCGACCTGAACAGAGAAGGGAAATGTTTCATTACCTGGATGATTGTGTAATCATCCGGCGCCATGACGGAAGCACGGAACGGATTCCATGGCAGAGACATCCGGATCCCCCAGCAGTAGTATTGGCACATCATAGTACTGTGAGTAGACCCCTAGAGGATGTACTTGAAGAATTTGATCTAAATACTTGGTTGGTCTCATATAATACAAAATCTCATTAGATATAAACGGATTCCACTTTTTTTTAATCTTTCAACATTAGATATAACCTTAATACTTGGTTGGTCTCATATAATACAAAATCTCATTGATTAGCTAAAAATATCTTGACTTTTTTTCAGATGTTTTGTTTATGTATAGGCAGCTTTGCAGCAAACTGGTCTATGAAGACATGTTCTTCTCTATCTATATAGTATATACCACTTTGGTAGCAACGCCTTTCAAAGCAACCAAGAATTTGAATAGTCTACTCTTTTGTCACTTCACCTGTTTTAATTATTTGTAAATGATTGACAACTACATGACTTTGCCCTTCCTGAGAGGAATGGAGAACGTAGGTTCCTGCATCAACAGAAACCATCTAAAGATCTGCCCATGAGTAACAGGTTTGTTGATCAAATAAAACAATGTTGATAATCAACTTGAAAGAGAAATGGTTTTGCAAGCAATGTCAAAACATTTTCGAGTATACCATTCCCAAAGCCTCTACAATGGAAGTGAATGTTGGGTTAATCATCAGATTTTCCATGGTCTTGCTGTTATTTGCCAAAGATGGCCTTTTAACAACAAGCACATTTGTTTGAAAGAAATCTAGAAAGTTGTTCATTTCCCCAAATAGGTTAGTGACAATTGTCAAGAATTCGGTTTTCATGGAAGGATAAAAGTAAGCTAATCATGAAAAAGGAATTTTATTCAAATATTTACCAGAGTTCAACTTCAACAACCTATCATTCAGGCTAATCAGAAAGAGATCTATTGACCATATTCATTACATTAGAAGAATGGGATGTCATGGAGACATCATGATCACTTCCAAGGCATTGTAAACATGGGACCAATCCAACCTATCCAATTGTCACATGAATAAGTCAAAGATACAATATATATTTTTGGACTGCAGGTGAATGGTGCCACACTATGGAAGCCAATTCTGCAATGCTTTTGATCTTTGATATTTTGGCTCAGAAAGTTCAATAGGAAGCTGTTGCTATAGGAAATTTCCTCAGCTTAGAGGTCTAGACTTTATCACAAGCAGTGGTTCAATAATTTGCTCAAGGAAGGCATATCTCCACATGATAGTTGAAGTGCTCCAAATGTAGTATTTTTAAACCATCACTGGTCCTTTCTGTTTTAGACGTTAATGGAATCAGCTGGACCCACGTTTACCTTAAGAAATCCTCTCAGTTAATGCATTTTGAAGACTCTTAATACATGTTGCATAGATCTCCAGTTCATCTATCAAGGCAGTTGTGTGGGTTCACATGTGAGGTGTGATATATTTTTGTTTAATGCCTGAGTATTGCAGCATTGCATACAAAAGTTATCATTTTTTCACCCTGGTTTGGGCGTCTACTATGTTCAACTTGATATTAATGGAACATCATGTTTAAACATAAAAAGTTCATTCTTCTTCTTAGATCAATTCACATTAAACTTCCATCATATAGAGAAAAAAAAACGAATGACATCAGTTGGCCAAATATATTAAATGTTTTTGCAAGGAAAAAAATAAGTGTATCATCAATTTAATGTTCATGCTAAGTGCTTAATGGAATTAACCTATGTTGCTTGGAGATGATATAGAGAAGGGTTGTCATGCTTGGAAATTATTGATGAACTCAACAAAGAAGAAAGGTGGACCACCTAATATGGAAAAACAAACACTTTCCATTAAATTTAATAGGCTGAAAAAAAAGAGGCCAAGGAGTACAACACCATAACATCAAGTTTTGACATGGGCCAACCACATTACCTATTTGTTAATGGTCAAATAAGTGATACATAAAAGCCATGATTTAAATACAAAAGGTCTACAGATCCTAAACTTCCAAAACTGATTATTCGATCAACAGAATTTGAATACTTCTTTCTAACACTCAAATAAAAATAAGTGCCTACCATAAATTTCAGTAACATTACAATACTTAGATGATTCATGAGCATCTTCCCATCAAAAGCAGTGCCTATATGTGTAGCTATAGGCACCCCAATATCAGTAACATGCATATGCAAATTTAGTGTTTTTTTTTTCAATTGAATGTTAGTTATATAAGCATATATGCTTTTCCCATGTGCTAAAATACTCTTACGATTCAATAATGATGATGATGTCTTTCGACATGCTTTATAAATGACAGACCATTAAAGAGTATTGTTTTCTTTACCTGTAAGTCGTTAATGCTTGAACAAGACAACATATTTTTGAGGATACGTATCTACAATTCTTGTCCTGGTCCAACTTAGCTCCACACCTCCATGAGTTATCTTCAAAATACACCCAAGCATTACAGTCATATAAAAAGAAAATGTGGATGACGTAGAAAATTGCCCCAAGATTAAAAGGCATAATGGTTTCAATTTATTTACAGTTGTGATATTTCAATTCCTTTATCATTACAAAAACAAATTCAGTTTTAGTTTCATCACATGCTTCCACGGAAGCAAATAAAACAAATTTTCAAAGCATAAATGGAATACCATTATATTTACTTTCAAAAATGATGAACTGTATCACATTATTATTAGATAATGAATGGTTTTTGTTTGCCCTCCTATATATTAAATTGGTTATATGGGAGTGAAACGGACCCTACTCCCATTACATCATGACCGTCTTACCAAGGTATTATGTCTTGGAAATTACACATATATCGCTTGGCAATATTTGAACCTCAGTCTCCGTCTTGAAAGTTAACTTGTTTAACCAGTTGAGCTCCCCCCCACTTTGATATTTGTTAATGAAATGTTAAAATATCCCTTTTTAAGTTTGAAACCATGCATCCTATATTTATTCAAATACAAGATAACTACATAGAAATATGGAAGGAATATCCTCTCCCCCCAAAGCAAAAAAATTCTCTCTGATTTTGACATGCACAAACTCGATTCTATTTATAGCAGAGATAGTTTTCATGCACAAACCCAGTTTACCTAAAAGACACTTGTAAGATGATTTTGTACAAAATCGATTAAGAGTATTTACTCTGGAAAACATAACAATCTCCCACTCCATCATGCCATCATATAGAGGAAAAATCTAATAATATTGTATTCGTAGGGCCAAGTGCAACTAGAGCTGAATGAAGAAGAAGAAGGAATTATATTGTTTCTTGAAAATAAAGAAAACAATTGACAATGGAAAGGTAGCCCCAAGATGATGACACAAATGAAACTATAGATCAAGTAACTAACTATAGTTATTTCATAAATTCATCCCTTTTCTCTCAAGATCTAGAAGATTCTCATGGTTTATCATGTGTGGTAAAGGAGTAAGGCAAGTATTAAAATAGTTATTACATTAACAAAGCATTTTAAGTTTGAAAACGACCCAAATAAAGCTTGAAAGAATCATGATTTCTAATGGTTCAACAGTGTTCAAATCAGTCTACATTATGATACAAGGTGTCCAAGAAGGTCAAGCAAGAAGGTCAAAGAATTTTCCTCCACTTTCTACTTCAAGACTAAGGAGGAGTTTTTGATCCCCAAAACACCACCAAGCCATGTGGAACCATGTTGGCCAGGAAGGAGTAAGATTAGATATCCAATAAGTTGTGAGAAGCACCTGCAAGCACACTTCTTGACCATTTAATACATAAGGAAACTAATCTAAAAAATAAATTAATAGTTGAATTAAACAATTGTAATATACAGAAATAGCAAAACAAATTCTAGTATGATAGTGTTATCAACAATACGTTCAACTAGAAGCATATATTCATCAACATGCACACAATATATTAAGAAATGAAGGTATTCCCCTAGCAAATAGGGTGACATATTATTCATGAGGGGCATCCTCTAAGAGAAATTAAAGGTTGCCATTTTTATCAGAGATGCAGTACACATTATTTCGCACAAAACTAAGTTGTTTTTATAAGCAATGAACCTCAAGTGGGAAATCACCTTTCATTGATGGAGATTGTACCTATCAATTACTAGTATTACCATTGCACAAATGATCAGACAGGTTAAATTTAGATTAGCATTCATATTGCAATATATATTTCAATTTACTATTAGTCATACCATAATTGCAACACAAGCATTTCACCTCACAAAACCCATGAACAAAACATGAGCTTCAGAATACACCTATAGATACAATAATGACAGAGAAAGTACAGTAAAACAGTAATACTTATAGAAAGCACACAAAATTCTAGTAAGAAGTTTCATTTCCATATTATTCAAAAACAAATCTTTGCATAAGTATATAAAAATAGTTTAGACAGAGAGGAAGATGATGTTAAAAATATAATTACCTGAAGGTAAAAAATTCACAAATTCATTTTTGAAATCTCCAAGAAGCCCTTTTTTAGTATTCACTAATTTTTGGTGTGCAGCAGAATTTGCCAACTTGTCTTCGTCGTTGTTTAGTAGGATCTCAGAAGCCTTGCAAATGCAATAGAATTTCCACATAAGATACAATACTCATGTTTACAAATATAATTAACAACTAAATGGATTTCAATAAATTGTACCTTGGCAGCACACCATACACCCATGTCTTTAAGACAATCCGAAACTGTCAAGTGACATTGCCTCATCAACTTTTGCACTTTCTTTAGATCATCCTCTGAATGTTTACCAGGGCACGTTTCCAAGTATCTAGTATGCTGTAGAGGACAATCAACAAAAATGATTTCTTCATTTTAATATCCAAGGTGGTACGCTATACTTTGGGACATTTTCTTCAAAGTGAGTAATACACTGAAATAACAATAAGAAAACTTCTCTGAAAATGGAATGAGAAAAAACATAACAGAATATCTATAGCTTCTTGAAAGGAAAAAGGGTGTGTCTAATATTAGTGTAAAATTAGCAGCTACAAAATTTCTAACCTCAGTACAATCTGTGAAATTGAAATTTGTTACAACAAAACGTCCAAGAAATAGAGAACTATGTACAATAATCAGCAACATCCAACTATAAGCATATTTTATAGAATAAACTACTAATTGCAAATGGATTATATGCCATGGTGTATGATGTCAGAATAAGTATAGATGATCATTTTTGAGGATGTGTGGTGTTTGGAACACAAATGAATGCTTTAGGAAGCAAAAGTTTAGGTTCCACATGTACCAAACCAAAGGACCCATATTTCAAGCCCATCGTCATTGAATCATTTGTTCAACACATGTAAGATCTACTCAATCCATCAATGGCTTCCAACTGGCCACTCAAGGGATGTTACTGGCTTTACCAAAATACCTATGGTTGTTAGTTGGTCATCCAAGTGGGATTGGGGGGCTAGGTAGATAGATGGTCTCTTCCAACCAGCCACCTGAACATGCTTGAGGACTAGAAAGGCCACCAGAATAGGTTTTATGGCTCATCCACATGAGTCCTTGCCATCGTCACTATCCAGGTCATGTTGGTCTCAACTATTATAGTAGGCCACATGGCCACCCACACATGGCAGCATTACAATGAACAATAGTGGGCTACTGACAAAGATAAACAATAAGAAGCTATTAGTGGTAGATAGCAAATTGTTTGACATGAGAAAAATTTAGAATTTTGTTTAGATGTTTTGGAACTATATTCAACTTTTTCACAACTTCGACTTATTTTTGTCTAGTGAACCTAGTGATATTTTGATTGTGTCATTTGAAAAATTGTTTAATGAGAATTTTGATTCATATTTGAAAGACATTCCACAAAAAGCAACAAGCCATTCTTTTCATTAGACCCTTTTGTATAATGTTAACGGATTTAGGGAAGAAGGACGTCATCTCAGTTTCTAGGTTTCAGCACCATCAAATGCTTCTTGTTATGTTGTCGACGGTATGGCCTTCATCTTCTTCTTATACCTCGGAAGAATTTTGTCCATTAACCGCCTCCTTTGGAGTCTATTGCATCTTATTGGTAAGGACCTTTGGGCGAAATTTATAAGACTTGATGTTCTCATCCTTTTTCTACTTTGTCGTGTAAATCTCCCCGATAATCTCTGTGTGACCTTGAAGCAGTTTGCTCTCGCATTTCAAATGCCAGTCCATTGCTATCCATTGCAGGATGGATGGAAACAACCATAAACATCAATTTTCATCCATCACCCCATTGGACATCCATATTGTCATAGAAGTATCAATATATCTCTTGCCATCCTCCTTCCTATCTCCCATAAATTTTGAGCACTTTTGCTTGCCCACTATAGAAGCCATGACTATTGGTTGTCTAGTTGTCGATTGAATTGGATTTGACTGACTCGTCAATGGACTTGCTATCAATGGCGTACCTCATCCAACAACGTTGGACACACTATTGTGCTGACCTCTTCATCTTTAATTGTCTTTTAAACTCAATGTCCAATTGTATCCTAATTGGAATACTTGTGCTTATGGTTGGTGGTCGTCTTCGTGAATAAACTTTTGTTAGGACCTTCAGGCCGTCTAGGAGGGTCATTGGCTCTCTAGGACATTTAGGATGGTTATCGAACCAATGGGGCTGACAAGGCGGCCCATCTAGGAGGGTCATCTAGGGAGTTTGTTCGCCCCCTACAACAATCTAGGCTAGCCATCAGGCCCCTAGAATGGTTGTTGGCCTCCAAGTCATTGACCCACTCCATCTGCCACCTAGGGAGGTTGTCTGACCTCCTATTCTATCTAGGACAGAATTGGACTTGTCAGCCCAAGCCACCCGACCATCTAGCTAACAAGCCCCTCCCCATCACATTCCCTTCATTGACAACCCCCATCCTGTTCTAGTTCCTGTTGTCACATTTTGCACGGGGTGCAATGTTTTCAATTTTTGTAAGAGAGTTGCTCTTCCCTTTCCCTCTTCCTCTCTTTCCCCTTCCTCTTCTCCCCCTTTCTCTCTCTTCCCTACATTCTCATTCCTCCCTCTTTCTCTTGAGCCCCTCAGTCAGATCTCAAAAATGACAGCAGTTGCCCTGAAAAATGGCTAAGTGTCAGGGCGCAATCCGACTTCGCAGCAGATCTCAAAAATGACAGCAGTTGCCCTGAAAAATGGCTAAGTGTCAGGGCGCAATCCGACTTCGCAGCGAAGTTGGAGTGCGCCCTCCAGTTGGAGCGCAGCAGGAATGCAAAGTGCGCAGTGTGACAGAATCAGCCAGAAGAACAAGTGTTCAGGGCGCAATCCGACTTCGCAGCGAAGTCGGAGTGCACCCTGCTTTCTGGGCGCACTTGGTAGCAGGCTGGCAGGAAAAATGACTAAGTGCTGGGGCGCAACCCGACTTCGCAGCGAAGTCAAAGTGCGCCCCTTTCCAGGGCAAAGTCCGTACGGCGGTAGAAATCAGCTTTCACCTGTGCACAACCCGACTTCGCAGCGAAGTCGGAGCGCGCCTTTGACGAGTGCGCGATGGGGAACAAACTCAGAAAAGTACCCAAGGCATGAAGGCCTTCCCGACTGCGCTGTTTTCTACCTGCGCAACCCGACAGCGCTCTGATCCTGGGCAAAGTTGGATAAACTGCCTTTCAAGGCAGACACGTGTCAAGCAGCATCATCCGACAAGTGTCCAACTTTGGGATCTGATCCAAGACGTGCCGAGCACAAGGACAAGCATGGGGTGCACTACTTATGCCAGCTACCGCCTTTAAAGCTGATTGGAGGTTCTACCTGCTTCAGCTACCCGCATTCCTGCCGATGAGAAGTTCTACCTAACGCGCTGCCACGTATCTGTACAGCCTTCAGGGAGACCATGCTGCAAGTACAGTCCTGCCCGACAAAGGTCAGCATCAGCAGTTCCGCGGCTGCTTTTGTCAGCTAATGTTTGACTGGGACTTTGTGCCCATAAATGTAATCGGGGGGTTCTCAGGCTATAAATACCCACCACATTTTCATTGTAAAGTGGTGGAAGGGGAATGTCTGTTAGGGAACCATTGTAGCTGTGCTTCTGCCTTTTAATATAATACATACACTTGGTGCTGTTATACTGTTTTTATTTTGTATGCTGCCTCTCCTTGACATTTCTGCCTTACGTTTTCCTGTGTCATGGCTTGTTGATTCATTTCAGCATTTGGTGGTCAGGTATTCCTGAGGTGCATAAATCAGAGGATATATAGGGCAAACGATTAGTGGCAGTTTTTTGGTTATGTTTTGTGTTATAGTGTTGTTAGTAGTGGTGATTGATGCGTTGTTGTACTGTTAGTTCCTTGGAGGGAATGTCTGTTAGGGAACCATTGTAGCTGTGCTTCTGGCTCTTAATACAAAACATATACCTGGCTCTGTTCTACTGGTTAGTGACAGTATCCATAGTGGTGTGTTATGGTTATATTGGTGTTAGTAGTGGTGATTGATGCGTTGTCGTACTGTTAGTTCCCCCCACCCAACTCCAATCTAATTTGGAATCCCTTTCTGCATTTTTATCTCTTTCCCTGCACTCTTATCTTGAACCATAAAACCCCCACAGGAAGCCGGCCTTCTCCGGAGATTGGCCCGGAAGGCATTCCTTCCTTCCGGCCTTTCAATGTTGGTTTGCGGGTCCTAGGGCGCAATAACAACGAAATCCTTTCCTCATGGCGGATTCGTAACCAACAGTTTCTTTTGTTGATGTTGTCTAGTTGGGTTGTCTGGTTAGTGGACCCCTCTCATCAACCGATGGGTCCCTGATATGCCCCATCCTATGCCTTATTTTGTCTATATTGTACATGTTTTCATTACCCTTTTCTATGTGTATATCCATATTATTTATAAAAAAGCAATCTAAAATATATGTATATTATAATTAAGATATTAATCTCATGTTTTATAGGTGTGGACATCTCTATTTGGATTCAATCTGTAGTGTTGGTTGCTAATCTTTTCCATACGTAGCAGAAATCGTTTTTTATGTAATGCAGGAAAAAGAAAGTGAGCCTGACGTCGTTCCTACATACAGCTCATTGCTGCATACGAGATGATGGTGATGTGATTGATGAGAAGGATGAAGAACAGGCAAATCAATAATCAAAGATTCCATTCTTTGGCTTTCTTTATTAATTGATCTGATTGCCTACGCAATCAGCATATTCAATAGAATGGAGCGCCTATGGAACATTAAGATTGGCAATAACTGAATCAGGGCGTCCAGATTTGGCAGAAAATCCTAGATTCTCTGGCACCTACGTAAGGATTATCATTTCAGCTAATAAGGAGTCAACAAACAGAGTAGTTTTCTACCACACAGGAGGGTAGATATGGATTGACAAGAATATCTTCTATTTCTATTCCCTGTACCAGCAGATTGCTGGCTGTTGCAACCAAAAAGTTAGTCATTTTCTTATTTTAGGAGAAGAAAGAACAGTCAAGTCTGCCCAGGCTGTAACTGGGCTTAAATTAGTGTGTTTCCTTTCTATAAACTAAGTGTAAGCTCCAGGAGATTGATCACAAGAGAAAAGAAAGAAAGTAACTCTGAGATCATCCATAGAAGTCTGTTTGTGTGGAAGCTGCAGACAAGCATTGTCATTTGATTTTTGATACTAATAAATACAGACCTGTACAGATTGATCCTGTGTCTATATTTTGATCTGAGCACCTAGTTTTGAGATTTTCACTACAGGAGGGCCATACCCCGCCTTGGAGAAAGGGCCCACTGCAGGTGCAGGGTCAGCAGGGGATCCTGTAAAACCTATCCATAGGTAGTTGTCTGCAGCATCCATCTGTTTTTCCCATGGTTATTTATTTACTGCTTTCTTTACTGCATCTGTAGGCATCATTGGAGTTATTAATCATTGTTTCCATTATAGCCCATAATGATGCTTTCCGAAGTTCATAATCTGCAGTGCTTTCCATAGTTTTCTATAGATAATCAAGGTAAACAGTTGTCCAAAAGTCCTTGGAAGTTGAGCACCTTAGTAGGATAGAAATAGACATAAATCCTTGTGGTGCATATATATTGCCTGGCACCTCACAAGTCTACGGAACCCAGATTGACACGGAGATGATCCCTCATGCAACAATGTCCTATCCATAGTGTGAGCACGTCATCAACCACCCCGCTTATTTGATCAATCGTCTGGGTACACATCCAGCCTCCTTGATGAACACTTGTTGCACAACTAGTTGCAGTTATTAGTAATTGTTTGGGGAGCCACTAGGCGGTTGCATGCCAGGTGTCCCCATTCCTCCAAGAAGTTATAAAAAGAGCTTTGGAATTCAATATAAATCATTTAAACATGCAGGAGGAAGGAAGGAGTGAATCAGAGCCAACCAAACCAAAGAACTAGAGCCAACAATCAAATCAAGCAAACTTGGACACAACCTAGGGTTATACCGAAGCAAAACCCACCAAGGAGCACACTCGATTCAAAGTTGTGAAATCTGGTTAGTTTGTCACTCAAGCAAACTGGCACACACTTGATCAGGTCAAGCATCAATTTTCTTAGTTGGAGTTTGATGCAATTGAAACCATTTCTCCTCAAGAAAGGCGAATGATCCAAGAGAGCAACAATTGCTAGAGTTCTTGTGATCACATGTGCCAACATTTAGCAAATGCAAGTGCAAATACAGACCTCTGGACCCTAGCTCCTCACTTCCACACAATGTCAATCAATGGTGACAAACAAAGCCAGCACCTCCCTTGAGTCCCTGGTGCTAGACACTAGTCTAGTGATGACCCAACATTGAGCACCAACTCCAACTCCAATTTTGTGCTAGACTCTAGCACTATAAATCCGATACCCAGCACAAACTTTAGACACTAGCATTCCATGACAACATCTTTACGCACCCAATGCTCGAAGATCAGCCCTATTTGTCAGCACACATGACCATCCAACTACTCCACTTGGCACCAAAGAAAGACATGCAGAATTTTATTGTACAACTGTGATTGCCAAAAGCAAGTCGTCTACACTCTGCAAGAATCTTGTAAATGTATTAGACATTTTGTATATACACTAGGATCAGTATATAACGCTTTTTCTGGAATGACAAGGTAGCATTAGGAATATAATGAGAGCTGAGTAAGAATTGGTGCTTCAATGCTCATAGCATCCCTGAACACTAATTGCAATATAATGCTTGCAACTTGTAGTCTAATCTTTGGTATTGTTGCTAGCGAGGCCACTTCAAGGCCTTGTATTATATTGCTCATTTACATATGCAATATTTGTAAATATAGCTTTCCATTTATTTACATAGTTTCTGACTTTCCTGTGTTTTTTTATCAGCATCCCCTAGTTGTTATGCCTCTATTCCATTTAACACGATTTTTTACGAGGAACAGCTCACTGTTCTTTATTATGTTGCACAAATCTGAAACATAACTTATGTAACCTCACCAATTGAGTTAGGGAGTCATGCTCCATGCCACATCTGTGGGCCCTTGCAATGTGGATCACCTGAGGAACATTTTGTTAAGGATAGTTGAAGCATTGCTATTTTGTTATTGCAATAAGTTCATATCTAGAAGATTGTTTACATCCTTGGAAACCTCCTAAATTAGCGAGTGGCTTATGAAAGTCTTTGTAAAGCTCACCTCTTTGTTTAGAAGCTTTTCTATAATGTGGGTCTCAGACACTACCTTGTGTTGGAGGATGCTGAAATTGCGCTTCAACTTCCATGTCTAAAACTTCTACTTAAAACCATATCAATTCTGCTCTAATGTTTTAAAATATGTTATCTATTATTTATTATGGTTAATATTTCCAATTCATTTTCCAGAAAGTTGGATTTTTATTTCAATGAAGATTATATGCCAAAAAGGTCTCTCCTGAAGCACCTTATACACCATTCATGTCCCAGAAACCACTGTGTACTGCAGTAGTAGAATTGCAATTTCATATTCACCTTCAACTTCTAAATATATCACGAAGACTAGATCCATGGTGCTTTAACTCATAGTATTATCTATTATTTATTATGGTTATATCTCCAATTCATTTTGAAAAAATAAGTTGGCCTTTCGTTGCCATGAACAGTATTCACTGTAGATGAACATATAGAGTTTGATCTAAAAATAAAAAATTTCATCACTTTGAGGAATTAATCACCTTATCACTAAAGTAATAATAATACATGGTAATAAGGAAGAACGGTACTGCACCTTATCTTTAATTTCTTGGAGTTTACTTTGAAGAGATCCTGAATCATTTGTAGTGGCTACATCATAATATAGTTTCTTCAGGTTAGGATAGACAAGAGTTGTTTCCAATTCTGATGTATCTTCCAATGCATATACCTTGTAATGAAAAGAAAGAACAAGTTAGCTGAAAGTTTTTTCAAATACTGCTTACAATTTAATAGAAAAATGTACAAGTTGCAACATATAATATTTAATTCTTAGACAATTAATGCCACAATTCTACATGTTACTGTTGACAAGTTTTGTCACATTGCTTCTGAAGGGGTAGTGAAATTTGATGATGTTGATTTTCTTGATATAGTTTTCCTTATTTTTGTTGATAGTAGTGTTACAGCAATTTTGGCTGTCATTTTTTGAATCCCCCTTGTAAATAACTGAATTTGAAAGAGCTTCGCCCATAGTATAGCAAGAAAAAGGAGCTTCGCAAACAGCAGACAGGAAAAACATAGGTGCAAGCCAAATTTTCTAAGGCACAGAAAGAGCTTCGCAAGCGAAGCCCCCACAAAACTAGCTTCGGGCCGAAGTTTTGCGAAGCATACAATGTAAAGTAAAATGCCAAAACAAATTCCTAAGTGTGGAAAAACACTTCGCAGAAATGCTAGCGAAGCACCTGCTTCGGCCGTCCCTTTTGGCGAACCACCCCTCAGGAAAATCTACTTCGCTCAAAATCTTCCCGAAGCACCTGCTTCGAGCGACTCAAGTGCGAAGCTTCCCCCTCCGAAGGCTGGTTGTCCCTGAAAATTTTCTAAGGCATGGAGGAGCTTCGCTTGAATTTTCCCCGAACGGCTGTTTTTGAAACGGTTCGCGGCGAAGCAATTTTGTAAGTCCACTTCGGCTGAATTTTGTGCGAAGCTCCCTCAGTAGAAGCCTAACTGTATGCCCAAATATTCTAAGGCAAAATTCTACTTCGGCCAAGAAACCCCCGAACGGCCATTTTGAAAGAAGGTTCGCAGCGAAGCTGTTTCTGGATGTCCCTTCGCTGCGAAGCACCAATACAAAGAAGTCTATCCCGCTTCGGCTCTCATCCATGGCGAAGCAGCTCCCCGAACTAAAATTCAGCGAAGTTCTCCAGGGCACACACCCCAAGGCTGGGTATTTCTTCGAGGCAATTGAGTGGTTCATAAATGCATCTTTACTTGCCCGAAAGACCCGGGACTCATTTTCAGCAATGGAAAAGGAAAGGTCAGCCGCAGGAGGAAAACCCGATGGACCCGGCAGCCACTCGAGCACTGCACCCAGAGATTCAGGACGAGTCAGGCGGCCCATTAATGAGAGTTTCCCCGGCTAATGCGGCCGTAACTGCTAAATGTAGAAACGGATGTGAGAGCTCAGTCACGGGAGGAGCGAAGGCAGATTTCCCAGTTTTTCGAGGGCGTACTGCTAGATTTTGCGCAATGATGGCTCAGAGGGTCGGGTCCTCTATAAAAACCCATGAATTGTAATGAAAAAGGGGGAAGAACTTTTGCTAGAAAGCTGCTGTAACTTGATTTTTGCAATTAATATCAAGAACTTTGGGCCTCATTTCTCTCTTGTATGCTGCCTTCTGTGGTTATTTCTGCCATTCTGTCTTCATTTATGTACTGTAATTCTGAATCCTGGATTTAGGTGTGTGATTGGGACAGAACCCTGGAATTCTCCTGGAGGATACATAGGGGGGAAAAATGTCATGTTAGTTTTCTTGTATGCTACCTGTGGATAGTGTTTCTGCTATATTCACCTATTTCTTAATTGCTGTAATTCTGAAATCTGGATTTCGGCGTAAGGGATTAGGAGAATCCTGGAACTCGTCTAGAGGATACATAGGAAAGCTAGTGCGGCGTTCATTTATGTTTTATTCTTTGTATTTATTGCTGTTACTTCAAGATATTAGTTAGTAATCGTGTTGTCGGTTCTTCCCCTCTTGAAATCAATCAACTGTCTTTCTTCCCTACTCCCTTTATTTCTTTCCTGCACCCTTACTCTTTTTATCTCTTTCCTGCACTCTCATCTTTAAAAAAATCAGTAGTTTAGTAAAGGAGCCGGCCTTTCTCCGGAGATTGGCACGGAGGGCATCTCTTCCCTCCGGCCTTTCAATGTTGGTCCAGGTCTAGGGCGCGTATAATTGCCAAAATCCTTTCCTGTGGCAGATTTGTGACCAACAATTTCTGGCACGCCCGGTGGGACCCGGTCAGTCTCACCTTGTGAGTGGTAGTGAGAGCCGATGCTTATCTCATTACCGAACAGACTCTAGCATCTGGCGACTCTGCTTAACCTGGAAATCTCAAAGTCGTTGAGACCGATACCAAAGTATCCGTGCCTTCATGCAAACAAGATATCGAGTTAGGAATAGTGGAGAAGGAACTGAGTTCTTTGAACTCGACATTGACGCTTTCGGAGAGCACCCTAGGCTGATAACACCCGAACAGCTGTTACGAAGAGCGCCTTCGCAAGAAGCTGTATTTGATGAAGAGGGCCTGACTTCCGACAGCACAACAGCTAGTCTTCCCCCTAATCCTCCTAACTCCCCCGATCATCCAAGCGCTTCCGCTTCAGTCAGTCACCCACAAGGGACTTCGGGAATCCCTATCTTTCCGACTCCAAGCGCAGGCATGGCACACCAACAACAGCAGCAAGCTGCCACCACAGCAACAACAACCCAGGTTGTTCCCGGCATGGAACTCTTCCGGACCATTAAACCTGGCGGGACAAGGACAGGTTCCACCTGCTGCGATGAAGAAGATTCCTACCTTCGATGGTACGGGGAAGACAGCTCTGGAACACATTCAAGACATAGTTTCTCTGGCGGCAATACACAACATCACCGAAGGAGTGATGGTGAAGCTTCTGGTTCTGTCCCTCCGAGGAAAGCTCCTCTATTGGTATAGATCGCTTCCGCCTGGCACCATAACAAGTTGGGACCAGTTAGCTGGACAACTGATGAGAGGTTTCAACGAGTCTGCTGACCCTTCCTCCCTCTTGCATCAATTTACGACAATTCAGAGACACCCGCAGGAAATTGCGAGACTTCAATGTGAGGTTCGCTCGGACTTGGCAAAGAGTACCTACTGGACTTCGGCCAACCAGCGAGGCTGCAACATACTACTACCTTAGGGCCCTCAATCCAGATATCAGTGTGATGGTAAGGTATTCGAATGTGAATACTTTCCCTGAGCTCTATGAATTAGCCCAGAAAGCGGAAATGGACCTGATAGCCGTAGGAAAGCTTCCCCAAAGGATGTCGATGCCTATATTCCCGGAGTTTCCGCAGACACAATGCCTGAATGCAGCTACGTCGCAAGCCTCCATAACCCCTGTATATCCCCTCTCATCATGGAATCCTAACCCCGTTGTAACCCAGATCGTTACTCCACAAGTGCATTTCCCCGCATATTCAACGCCACAGCCTACCGTTCCCGCGTTACCGGCACCACCTCAATACCCCGCTTTGCCCCCAATACCTACGATGGCTCCATTGCCACAAGCCCCCAAAGCTGAAGATATGCAGGCTAAAATATTACAGGAAGTTCAGTCTTTGAACTCTACTGTACAGACTTTGTCCAACGATATGATTATCATGAAGAAGAAACAAGCACAACAAGAATTTCTTCCAAGGAGGTCTTACCCACCGCCAGCGCTCACCAAAGATCAAGTGGTTCAACCGGGGAAGTCTTCGGCAAGAAATGCTGCCATCAATGAAGGAACAAGCACTTCTGACCATGTGCATTGGTGTTCTACATGCAATGACCCGCATGAGGAAAACACCTGTATGTTGCATCAACATTTTGTGCAGACGCTGTCAGGAAACAACCCCAGCGGACAAGTCAACATGATAAGACAAACAGATCAGAACCTGGTCGTGGACGAAGAAGAGCAAGTTTCGGTGCTTACTAGGGAGGGAAAAAGACCAATGGAAGTGGATGCAGCTCAAATGGCTCCCTTGAAGGTATATACCCGCCGCGAAAAGGAGCAGCAACCTGCTAAAGCCCCAGACAAAGTTTCACATCCAGCGCCAGCAAAAGAGAAGACCCAGCAAGTCTCCGCAGCCCCGCCTCAGGCCGAAACTAAAGAGCAGGCAAGGGAAAAGCTTAAGTTCCCTTCGCTAACCAAGCGGCAAAGAGTCGAAGCCACGGAGCAATATCACACAAAGTACGAAGCTAAAAAAGAGCCCGAAGTGCATACCCCCATAAGGTATAATATCGTGGATGAGCTAAAAAAGACCCCTGCCAAGATTAGTTTATATGATGCTTTACAGCTACCAGGACAGGTAGACCTGTTGCAGGAGTCTTTGAAGTCCGCGAAAGCTGGGCAATCAATGCCGCCCGCCATAGTGCAAACTCTGTCCACGTCCATAACAGGAAAGAACAGGCCTCCCCCGTTTTACTTGTCATTACAAATGGAAGGTCACATTGTCCATAACTGTATGATTGATTCAGGGGCAGCAACGACGGTCATGCCTAAAGCGGTCTGCGAAGAAATAGGGATGGAGTATACAAGAAGCAGCCATGGCGTACTCCAACTGGATGGCACTCCTGTGAAGACCGTCGGGGTAATCAAAGATATACCCATTCGACTGCACAAAGTGCCCCAAATTGTGGTGATACAGGAAGTGGTAGTAGTAGATCTAGAACCCTATTTTAGCATGTGTCTTTCGAGGGAATTCACAGCGAAGCTAGGGGGATACCTGTCCATGGACTATTCACATTTAGAGGTCCCATTCAAGGGGAAGAAGGTCAAGATTTACAACGAGAAACCTTCCACGTTTCTCGTACAGAAAATGACCGAAGAAGAATGCAATGATCTCGTCCATGCGATAACAGAAGAAATTGAACGAGTGGACTTAGTAGAGGAGTCCCTTGCACAACTAAGTTCTGAAGATGAATTTTCATTGACAGACTTTAATGCTATGATAGAGACAGAAATAGGGTGTTACACCATTGCAGAGCCAGAGAAACACATTAAGTCAGAAGATAAAGTACCTGCCCAAGGAGAATTATGGCAATTATTCTTTGATGGTGCCCGGTGCAAAAACGGAGCTGGGGCAGGGATCCTTCTAGTGTCACCATCCGGAGAACAGAAAGAATATTGCTATAGATTAGTTTGGAGCTGCACCAACAATGCAGCAAAGTATGAAGCCCTATGCCTAGGACTGAAAAAAGCGGAAAAGCTAGGCGTAAAACACCTCAAAAATTTTGGAGATTCAGAACTGGTATGCAATCAGGTCACCAACAAATGCATCTCCAAGAAGCATTACCTTAAAGCCTACCGCAACAGAGTATGGGACCTGCTTGAACAGTTTGAGTCACTCAACCTGCAGTCCATCCCGCGAGAGAAAAATAGGCACGCTGATGTCTTGGCCTCCATCGCGGCTAGATATTCCCCAACCGACGACATGGTGCACAAGCCGAAGGCCGTAAGGATGATTTATAGGCCCTCTGTACCGGATAGGGACATGCATTGGCAAGTTTTTGACAACGATGAACAGATCATCAATTTTTTGGTACAAGAAGCAGTCACTGTTGAAGGAAGGGACCCAAAAGACGAGGAATATGAAGGACTGGTCCAGTTAAAAAACAACCATGTCCCTAGGGGACTGATCACTCTGGAGAGCCTGTTCGATCAGAATGACAGAGCATTTTCCCGCAGAATCAAAGTTGACGCCAGGCAGTATCAAGATTTAGAACTCGAAACCGGGAAGGTGATAAAAGTTGGAACGGACTGTACCATGGCTGAGTTGGAACAAATCCGGTCTCTATGCAGAAAGTATCCAGATATAGTAGCCTGGTCTTACCAAGACCTAAAGGGCTATGACCGAAGGTTGGTTCAACACACCATCGAGCTACAAGAAGGGGTAAAACCCTTCAGACAGAGGCAAAGGCCGGTCAACCCAAAGATCGAAGCTCTGATGAAAGCCGAACTTCTGAAAATGCTTGAAGCAAAGATCATCTATCCCATAAAGCATTCTTCTTGGGTGGCGAACTTAGTTCCTGTCAGGAAGAAAAATGGGGATATTCGGCTATGTGTGGACTTCCGCAACTTAAATCAGGCTTCGCTCAAAGACCACTACCCCCTCCCGCAGATTGATCAAATCTTGCACTCAGTAGCTGGAGCCCAGCGTTTCTCCCTACTCGATGGTTTTTCAGGGTATAACCAGATTTGGGTTAGAGATGAAGACCAGCACAAAACAACCTTTACTACTAAGTGGGGGACGTTCGCTTACCAGCGGATGCCGTTTGGCCTTTCGAACGCAGGAGCTACCTTCCAGAGAGCTATGGACTTAGCATTTGGAGAACTGCTGAACAAGGTTATCGTCATCTATTTGGATGACATGACCGTCTTTTCCCGAAAAAGAGAGGATCATCCCTCGCACCTGCAGCAAATATTTGAAAAATGCCGAGAATTTGGCATCTCAATCAATCCGAAGAAGTCCATCTTTGCAGTGAATGAAGGAAAACTGCTGGGACATCTTATATCGGAAAAGGGGCTCGCGATAGACCCTGACCGGGCTGAGGCTCTCCTAAAACTTCCATTACCAATGAATAAGAAGGGGCTGCAGTCCTTCTTCGGGCAAATTAATTTCGTGAGGAAGTTTGTACCAGACTTCGCCCAAATCATCAAGCCGATGTCCCAACTTTTAAAGAAAGATGCCGAATTTGTCTGGACTGATGAAAGAAGGGAAGCATTTGAAGAAATCAAGGCCCGAATCGCTCAGGCACCCGTCCTGACTAACCCTGACTACAGTAGGGATTTCATCCTATATGTTGTAGGAGAACCCGAAAGTTATGCCGCAGTCCTGACGCAAAAAGGAGAAGATGGCGAAGAGCGCCCCATTGCGTTTCTAAGCCAGGTAATACACCCCCACGAGGAGAAATACAACTTCATAGAAAGACAGGTGCATGCTGTCATGAAATCCCTAAGGAAATTCAAACATTTCGTCTCCCAAAGTCGGGTTACAGTGTTCGTCATCCATCCTGATGTACGCAACTTCATTATCCAAGGAGAGTTGGGCAGCAAAAGGGCTGGTTGGGTCAACAAAATACAGGAATTTGACATTGAAATCAGACCCACAAAGTTGGTTCGCGGTCGCGCGCTATGCCAGGAGCTTGCGAAGAGTGTAGCAGCCGAAGTAACAGCTTGTCAGTGGGATGACTTGGCGGCAGAAGAGAGCTTCGCAAACCGAGACGAGGATGAAAAAGACTGGGTCAATGAAATAGTAGAATATTTCAGCACTGGGATATGTCCTTCGCATTTAAATGCTTCGCAGCGAAGACACTTCAGGCTGAAGGCCCTTCGCTATGTCTTACGCCCCGAGGGCCTGTTCTACCGAAATATCGATGGCGTTCTTCTGAAGTGTATAAGGGAGGGTGATAAGAAATGGGTCCTTGGTGAATTCCACTCAGGTTTATCAGGGGGCCACTCTGCAGGAAGGACAACTGCTTTAAAGATAATCAGGGCGGGCTACTACTGGCCCTCGCTCTTTGCCGATGCCTTCGCGGTTTGCAGAAAGTGCGAACAGTGTCAGAAGTTTGTCGGGCGAAGCAAAAATGCTCCCATGCCCCTCCAGCCAATACAAGTGGAAGCACCATTTCAACAGTGGGGATTGGACTTCATAGGGGTCATCTCGCCGAACTCTTCTGCAGGACATAAATTCATCCTGACCGCGACCGATTACTTCACCAGATGGGCCGAAGCAGTGCCCACCAAACACGCTGATCAAGAAACGGTAGTCACTTTCCTAGAAGGCTTGATCACCCGGTTCGGCATCCCCGAAGCAATAGTAACGGATAATGGCCCCGGATTCATAGGCGCCAGAATTAATGAATTCACCTGTAAATATGGGATATACCGCAAGGTCAGCTCCAATTACTATCCACAAGGTAACGGATTAGCAGAGTCAACAAATAAGACCCTGTTGAAGTTGCTGAGAAAGCTCATAGACAAAAACAAAAGGACTTGGCATCTTCTCTTAGATCAAGCCTTATGGGCCGATCGAATATCCATCAAAAAGTCGATCAAAACCTCCCCGTACGCCCTAGTATACGGCAAGGAGGCTATCCTGCCAATTCATATAGAGATCCCTGCATTAAAAATGTTGAGAGACGAGGAAGCCGAATCCGGTCCTATGGAGGTGAGGCTAACCCAATTGTTGCAGTTAGAGGAAGACCGGGATAAAGCATATCAGAACTTCGCGAAGCATGCCCAAATTACTCAGAACTGGTTCAGGAAGAAGTCCTCTGTCCGAACATTCAAAGTAGGAGACTTGGTGTGGAAATGGGATTCGTGGAAGGTTAAGCCTGGCAATCATGATAAACTGGACGCATTCTGGGAAGGGCCGTTCGAGATCGCCAAAGTAAACTCGGCCAACTCCTTCATCCTTAAGAACGCAGCTGGTCAGACTCTGCCCATTCCCGTGAATGGTCTTCACCTGAAGACCTTTTATCATTGAAAGTCTTCTTAAAAAAATCTCTTACTCTTGTATATAATGTGTTTATACTTGTACAAACTTTGTTTTAAAAGGCCTTAGATCTAAACATGTAGTTAGAGGTAGATTGTATTTTCATGCCGTCGTAACAGCAAAAGTTCTGCCGCATGACTAAGGTTTAGCCCAGCCGAACCAAAGGTAAAGTCTCCTTCGGAGTTTTTCCGCACGAAGCAGCCGACGTGAGCCGGTTCGCTGCGAAGCACCTTTAAGGAGAAATGTGAAGGAGGCCAGAATACAATATGTCGTCAACAAGAAACAAGAGAAACACTTCTCCAAAAAAATACAAAGGCATGAAAGACGCTTCGCAAAAAATAGTTGTGCGAAGCACATTCAAAGGGGAAGTCTTGCGAATCATTTTCGGGACGAGCGCGCTTCGCTTCGAAGATGTTCTAAGTCCCCCTTCGGGGCTAATCTTACGCGAAGCGTCCAGTAAGACAGCTTCGGGTCCGAAGCGTAAAAGACAAAGAAAAATCGGAGGTTCGCCGCGAAGTGTTTTCCACCGCGGCCGTAGGAGCAATTAAAGCACGCCTTGAAACGTGTGCCAACTACAATCTAGGAAACCGTCCAGGACGTGCAGGTTTAATGCAAAGGTGGCGGAGCACATTCCAAGAGAATGTCGTTATGATTAAAAGTTGTGCCCAAGTACGAGGTGGCAGGGGGATTAGATCTTCAAAGCCGGGCCAGGTTCTCAAAGTACATCGTCCCGCGTGCACCCTCGCCGCAAAGCCAATAGAAAAACAAGGCAATCCCTTCCCCCGATTTTCGATTTTAATTTCGGTAGTTGCCATAAATGATGGTGGCTGTAACCTTCGGCTATAAAGCCAGAGCTGCACCAAGGAAAAGGTTATTCACCCGCGTACGAGCACGACTGTGATAAATTTGGCCAAGAACTCTGCGTTTCTTTTCCATTCTCTGTTTTTTGAAATTCTGCTCTTGAAAAACGCGATGGGGAAGAAGAACTCCAAGGAAAAGGGGAAGGAACCTGAAGTAGCGACTCCAGAGAAGACCAAGAAGGGCAAGGAAGAAAAGAAACATAGGCCCAAAAAGGTTGACCTGAACTTGCGCCCTGAGAAGCAGCCCATAGAAGAAGGGGAGGAGTCAGAGGATGAGCAACTTCCAGAACCTCCCATTGATGGGTGGGAGAAGATAAGAGACACCGAACTTTCAAAAAGCATCGCAGAGCTGCGATACACTATCGACTACATGAAGAGTCGATTATCTGCAGAAAATAAGAGGGCTGCCGCATACTACTCGCAGATATACTGGTATCTGACTCCACCAACTCACCACTGTCCTGAATTAATCTGCGCGATAGCCCAGAATTACCAGCCGTCCACCAGACAAGTTCTGGACGCTGCGGGTAATAAGTTATTTTCGATTTTTAAGGAAGATGTGCAAGTAGCTTTCGCTCCTTTGCAAGGGCCACCCAAGGGGTATTTAGTGCGCAATGTTCTATTGAATGAACAAATGGACAGATTTAACGCCTCCAGCCACATTGTGAAATTTTTGAAGGAAAGTCTTAAGGATGGGCTACCTTCAGGCAAGCTACCACAGATGCCTCGCCTTCTGCAAGACTTCAAGAGCACAGACATCTTTTCCATTATTGCATGGGTCGCGGGTCTGTCTACAGACGCCGACGTTTATCCCTGGCAAGTGTCCCTGGCCGAATGCATTTCCCGAGGAGAGTTCTACGCTCCAGACCCCTCAAGGCCAAACACGAACCCGGTTTTCTTTGACTGGGCAGAATGGGTAGCGCGGACCTTGCACACGCGGCTGGTGAGTTTGAAGAATGCCGGGACAGGCCAATATTTTGGGCCGTGCTCTTTCCTAGTCTGGCTCTTTTTCTGTCACACCCACAGGCATTTTCCTCATATTGCCATTACTCAGAGTGGCAAAGACGGAGCCCCGCTGCCGGTGTACCAGTGGACCCCCCTCCTAGCCAGGACGGGGTCATATTATGTGTTTAATCAGCAATTTTTAGGACCTGCTCTTCAGCTACTGCAGGGTTCTTGCCCTCGAGTGCCCGTGGACCTTAGGGACAAAGTGGTCAATGAGCGGAAAGGGGATGTTTTTCAGTTGACTCAGGGCCTTGTCATCCGTCTGTTTGGATTCACGGGGAAACCCTTCATTTTGCCTGTATATACTTCTGAATACCAGTTCGCTTTAGAGGTCGCTCGCCAGAGCGACATGACGAATGTAGTTTACGGCCATGGCCGAAAGTGGGCCCCGACTTGCGATTTCCCTTTCAAAATGGGGGTCGTAGAGGTCTTCGCCCTGAAACAACACGTATTTTTAGATGATAAACTTGCTGACTTCGGGTTGCTGCAACTTCCGCAGCGGTGGTGCTATGACCCCTTGGGGGTGATGAGAGATCATTTGAGGTTTAAAAATTTTCATATCTGCCCTCAACCAGAGATAATAAAGCAGAGGAATAATCTTGCCGACAGAGATTTAGAGTGGCACTTGGAAAGAATGAAGACATTGCCACCATGGCACGAATTCTACACTATGGAAGTTGAATATGATCCTGCTAGACACCCTTTCCCGAGCTCGAGCGCTGCTTTATGGAGAAGAATGAAGGACGATTTGAGAGGGGAGATAAAGAATTGGCGCGAGCCACAACTCAAAGAATGGTGGATAATGAGAGTCCATCGACGTAAGCAGAAATCATACGGACTCTTGGAGATGGACAAAGATTTCGCCATTTATTATGAAGCGAATGCCGGATCATGGCAACCCCTCGCGTTTGCTGATTTTATTCCTCCTAGTCCCCCAGGTTCGGGCGACAGCCCCAGGAGAGTGACCGATGATTCTGAACAAGAAGAGGAAGATGAAGTTGTAGTAACATCTCAGGAGCCGCTCAAGGAGCCTGTGGGAGGTTCCGAAGTTGAGGTCGAAAGGCCATCGCAGCAACAAGGAAAAGAGGATGCAAAGAAAAGAAAGAGACCTGGACAGGTCCAAATGCCTCCTCCTCACCCGAAGCGGCCCCGCACCAAACCCTCCGGCGCTTCTAATGAACAATCTGCAGCGGGCTCAGCGGAAGCCAATGCGGAAAAAACAGCATCTCAACAGGCCGAGGGAAGTGTTGAAATAGATGTCATTGATGTGGAGGAATTCCTACAGGAGGCGGGAGACGTTGGAGAAAGGGTCGAAAATGTTGAAAATGTAGGAACCGTGGGAAGCAGCGAACCCAATACGCAGGAATTTGCCACTTCTGCTCTGCCATTAGAGCACGCAGGTACGCATTCTTCTTCTCCTGCTCCCGTTTCCCAAATTGTGTCAACTCTAGTCCCGGCCGAAGGTCCCTCTGAGCCTTCTCCAAAAGTTGCTTATCCAGTTGTACAGTCACCCCAACATGAAGTTTCTCTAGCTATTACGAATGTGTCGCATGGTTCCGCCGGTCCCGTAGGCGTTTCCGCCCAGTCCGAGTCATCAGGCCGGGACGTGTTCGCAGCCGCCGCTTCGCTCACCCATACCACCATCCCGTTGGTACTTGGCCAGACTAAAGGCGACACTTCGTCCCCAAATCCCGACCCCCACCTCGCATCCACACATACCGTAGCTTCACCATCCACTACACCCACCACTGAGCCCACTGGCGACACGTCACCGATTCAGTCTTTGTACCTGCTTACCCCTTCGGCTGTCAACCCAGCCTTATTAGAAAACGAATTAACCATGATCAAGGAGAGCCCTCTAGCGGAGAAGTTGATCCGAGCCCGCCAAAATACTGATAATGTACTCAAGGAGGCGAGGAGAAAGAGGGGGCGTTCATTGGCAAGACAAGAGAAGTGCGCGGTCATTGATTTGAAGAATGGGAAATTGCACAAGGTCAAGAAGATTCCCAAGGTCCAGAAACCCTTGGACGAAATGACCTCTGCAGATTATGAGTATCAGGAGAAGGTCAAGGACCTGGAGCATATAGACATTGATAATGAATCAGAATCAATGCATGTGAGAATAGAGACCTTCCGCGCACATGCCCAAATCGCCAACCAGCGCCGCTGTGAGGCGGAAAATGCCAATGTCAAGCTGGAGGAGGATCTAGCTAGGATACGCTCTCAGCTGGAGGATGCTCTGAGGCAATGTGAGCAATTAAAGGATGAAAGGGATGCCTTAAAACAACAGATAGAACAACTGCAAAGTAAAGTAGGAGATCATAGCAAGACCCAGGCCGAGGCTGAATTGAAGGCCAAGGAGTTTGAGGACCGGATCTTGCAGATGCAACTGCAGTTGTACGAAAAGGAGAGCTTGGAACTGTTCGACAGGAACAGGATTAAGGATATCCGCTCTCATTTGCTCAGGAATTTCAGATCTCGGGCCTCTAGTGCCCTCTCAATATTGTCATATATTACAGAAGCCCAGAACGCTGCTTCTCAAAAGGGGCCAATAGTGGACGAAATTATCCAGGAGATTAGAAGCCGGCTCGACTTAGCTTTTGAAGTGCAGAGCATAAAGTACCAAGACTTGCAAGTCGCAGCTATGAGTCGGATGGCCCGAGATTGGTCCACCGCCCAGGCCACGGTCCGCGCCTTCTTCTCCAAGGTGAGAAAGGCACAGAAGGCGAAGCAACTTCTGGATATATTTGAACAGGAGCAGCGTACCTCTCTGGGGTATTTTCAAAATCTTTCAGAACTGGGTTTCCCGAGTTTCACTGACGATGACGGGAACCTTTTGACAAAAGAAGAATTGAAACCTGCCTGGCTCAGCTTTGAGAGCGATGTCTCTGAGATTGATCAGTGGAAAGAGCCAGTTACGGAAGGCCAGGTCACAGATTTTATTTTGAGATATTGTAGGATCGCGGCGTGCTTAAATGACTTGAGCACTAGGGCCAAATCTGCTGACATTGGGCAGATTGACAGGTTCCATGTCCTGGTTAAGGCATTGCAAGACCGAGAGCCTTTCCAAAAAGGTGCGTGGGCTCATATTCGCCGAACCATGGAGAGGATCCGTGACCGCCTTCCACCGCCGCCGTTGGAGCAGATACCTGGCGAAGGAGATGGAAAAGGAACAGAAGCAGTTGATGAGGTGCCCCCGGAATCAGAAAAGCAAAGAGGAGAAGGGTCTGGAGGTGACTCTGGCCCAATGGATGAAAGCTAGAGGGTTCTCACACCGAGGCGAGCTCGTTGCCCCGCGAGCCGCCAAGAATGTTGACAAGTTTTGTCACATTGCTTCTGAAGGGGTAGTGAAATTTGATGATGTTGATTTTCTTGATATAGTTTTCCTTATTTTTGTTGATAGTAGTGTTACAACAATTTTGGCTGTCATTTTTTGAATCCCCCTTGTAAATAACTGAATTTGAAAGAGCTTCGCCCATAGTATAGCAAGAAAAGGAGCTTCGCAAACAGCAGACAGGAAAAACATATTGGTTCCTTTACTTCCTTGTGCAACACACGCTATAAGACTCTACCTCAACTTGTTGTTCATCCTTCAATGGCTTTAAAGTCAATATTACATTCTTCTTGCTTCCATCAATATATCTGTTTGCTTGGTCTCGAGGTAATTAGTGATAACCTTTTGCTTTCCTGATTATGCATTGATAAGAAATGTCTTTCTTTCCTTAATAAGCCATGACTTGTGTTCTGTATTATTGCATCCCCATACCACAGATACAGATGGGACCGCAAAGCACCCTTTCACAAACAAAAACTATTAACTACATCACATTCTACTTCATCAATTTCATCGTTTGTTGTTGAATTTCTAACTTGCATTGACTCGAGACCTGCAATTCAGTGTCCTTGTGCAACCATCCCAATAGGTAGTGTTGTTGATATTTTGTGAGCTTTGAGCCCATTTGGTTTGAACTCATGAAAATCAAATTTTCTGCTAACTAGAATCAAAAAGGAAATTTACCTTTGCCATTTTAACTTCAATCTTGATACAGAAGAGTTTCTTATACACTAATTCAGCCTTTTATCACCTGAAACTATTGTTGTCATTTTCATTGATGTGTAAAACAACTTATCATCCATTCTAGAATCACTCAATTTATTCTCCTATGTTGCATTTTTCCATGGGTTTTTCAATCTCCTCTTGAAAAACAAGACTTTGTAGGTGTAGACAGATAATTTGACACATCTGCATGAATGCATGTTTGAGCATAGGAATAAACATATCGGAATGTGTTGTGTGTGTACATGACAAAGTGTTTGTAATAAGTTTATGTAGTGTTGTGTGTGTATGTGACAAAGTGTTTGTAATAACATAACATAATGGGTTATTTTTAATAATTTATGTAAACGGGTAGTTTAGAGGTAGTTGAGTAGTTGTCAATCACATACCGATCCCATTATATTTATAAGTACACATCCATGTGGGAGAGGGAATGTGTGTGTTGTAGTTGGCCAAAATGTATCTTGTTGGTAAATTGTTCGTCGAAGTATGATGTATTGCAGATAGTTGTTGTGCAAGATACATGTTTTGTGCGCAATGTATCCATTTGTATCTGCAAGTATTTCTATTGTGTATTTTGTTCATACAAGTGGTAATGGAATCGTATTGCAATCTATTGTATTTTGTTTCTACATTCTGGCGTTGTTGCCTGTTCAAAGTTGGGTCGTGTTTGGTGACATGGAGTTGTGATGCTCGAGAAGGTACACAACAAAAACAATGGGATGATTACAGTGCAACCAACAAACATTTTTGTTTCCCTCGGGAAGAGGAAAGATTGGAGGCTGCAATATAAAAAGATGCAAACTTGTTTGTTGATGTTGACGAAGGACTGGGGTGGCAAGCAAACAGGCAAGTGGATGCGCAAGCGAACACACACGAAGGATATGTGTAAGGGCTCGTGCACAAGGAAGATGTGCAAGTGTTTGCGCACGAGGTAAAAATGTATGTGTTCAAGCATGGAGGTGATGTATGGGTGTTTGTGCATAAAGCAAACATGCACATCAACAACAAAGTTAGTGCAAGTGAAGATGTGCACGGTGATGTGTAAGTGCATGTTGACGAAGGTGTGCACGTCGACAAAGAAGTTTGCACAAGTGTGCATGCAAACAAACAAGTGTGTGCTGATGTGCGAAAACATGCATGGATACGGACAAGTTTGTACAGTCGAAGATGTGCATCTAGGCAAATAAGTTTGTATAGGTGAAGACAAGCGTGCAGATATAGTAGTGTTGGAACAAATAATCCAATTTTGCGATTATATTGTAAATTCATCTAAGTATAAAGGTGAATAATAAAATTAGGTATCTAGACTTTAATATAAATTAAATAGATAGATATTTAATTTATATTTATTAATATATATACCTAGGTTAGACTAATATATATTAAGGTATATGGTTAAAAAAAATACTACACCTTAATATTATTATTCCTACAATTACTAAATTAAAATAATTCCAATATCTAGTCTAACTCTAGTCAACTCAAAGTCAAAGGTGACATGGCATGAGACTTGAGTGTGGTGGCATGTGTGGGGCACATAATGGCATGTGGCATGAGTGTGGTGGCACATGTTGTGGAGGTTTTCCTCCACGACTATTTTTCAACGGGAGGATAGCCCAAACTATATATTTGGGCTAAACTCTTTGTGTTGATGCTCAGCTAATTGTGCAATGCTAACTGTGCAATGTGAACTGTGGACAACTAACAATGAGACACTATTGTTTACTTGAGATATTGGTGATTTGCACCAATCACATTTGAGGAAAAAGGCTTGTATATTTTGTTGAAGATAATACAAAAGTGGAGATACGATTTTGACCATGGTTTTTCCCTTTACAGGGTTTTCCACGTAATATTGGTGCCTTTTATGTGGATTTATTTAATTCTATCTTACCTTACATTTATTTTAATTTTTTTTTTTTTTTTATGCTATTTATATTTGTGCAATATATATATTTGACATACTAATTTTTTGTTGTTTGAGTTTGTTTTAATCCGCTGCATTTGCGGGATATTGCTTATTGAGTTTGTTTTAATCTGCTGCATTTGCGGGATATTGCTTATTGAGTTTGTTTTAATCTGCTGCATTTGGGGGATTTTGCTTACTTCCTCTCCCTTCATTTGGTATTAGAGCACAAGTTCATCTCTAAATTTTTCAATACTTAGTTTGTTGGAATCGGCTTGATTCATACATCCTCTGTCTCTAAAGGCCTGATTTCAAATTTCGACATTTAGGGGGTCAATATTGCCAAAAAGCGGCGGTGGCCAGATTTTGGGTTTTTTCTCAAAAAAATTAAATCTTCAACTTTTTTCGAAATTTATTTTTCCTAACATCATTGTCTCCTCTATGTCGTTCTTTTGAGTCTGGTTTTGCAGGTTTTGATGGCAGATTTTGAAGTTACGAGCAAAAATGTGATTCAGGCCTTTAAACCCTAGTTGCGTTTTTCTAATTTTATCTTTTTTTATACTCACTGTTTTGAAAACCTAATTGCAGATTCTGAACAGCCTTGTTGAGATCTATCCAACAAATTTTTCGAAAAAAATTTCAACTTCTTTGGTTTTTTGGTATAAATACCTAGGCCGTACAACCGATGTACAAACTTGTACGGTCCATTTTGGTATAAAATTTCTGCCAAAATCTTTCTTTGCTATCTTTTTTATTTATTTGAAATTTTTTCAAAGAAAAAAATTAAAATGTTTTTGGCAAAATAAGTTGTTTATTCTTATGTTTTGCAAAATTACTTCTACAATCATACTAACATGTTTGTGCTTTCAATCATGGCCTCTAACGATATTGCTAGCTTTGCCCCTAAGCATATTCTTGAAGGGACAAACTATGGTATTTGGGAGCCTAGGATGAGGGCAGAATACCAAGCGAGGCAACTTTGGAAGATCGTGAACAAGGAGGAGCCACAACCCCAAAATGGAAGAGCACTTGAATCATGGAATGTAAAAAATCAACAAGCCCTTTCTATGTTATTTAGGGTTGTAAGTGATGACATATTAGTGCATATTTCTAATTTTTCTTTTGTATATGAAGCATGGGATGAGTTAAAAACCATGTTCACAGGGTCAAAACATGGGTTAAAAAAATTCCTTCCTTCAAAATTGTTTTAACACAAAAATGTCATGTGAAGAATCTGTTGTAATATACCTAGCTAAAATGAGGGAAATTAGGACACAACTACTTGCATGTAGTTGTGAATGGGTGAATGAAAAGATCTTATGCTTCATTGTACTTAGAAATCTCACTGAAAAGTTCAAGGACTTTGTAAATGTCCTCAATATGAGATTTGATCAAGAAGACAATCTACCTAGGGAGCGAATATGAGGCTCCCTAGGTACGAGCTTTTACACTGGTATACGAGACTCGGAGGCATCCGTGTTCAGCTGAGTCGCCAGATGTTCAAATTTGACAGCACTAAGATGAACATCACTTCTTACTACTGCTTTAACATGGAACGCTTGCGGCCCACCGGGCGTGCCAGAAACTGTTGGTGATCTAATCGGCCTAGATGCATAGTTTCTAATTTTGCAGCACCCTAGACCCACTGCCAAGCATTGAATTTCCGAAGGAAAGGGATGTCCTCCGTGACAATCTAATGTAAGCATTGAATGGGTCTTTTGAGATAAGGGTTAGGAAGATGCTGAAAGGAATGAAATGACTGAAAGGAATGGGAAAAGGCTAAAAGCCTGAAATACGGGGTGATGGACAGGAAGCACGATAGACAGCCTAACACTTGAACCAACAACAATAAAAACGACCTTTAACAGAAACCAACATTAAATCTTTAGAATTGCATAAACTCCAAGGGTATTCCAGGGATTTGTCCTTTATTGACAGCTAAATCCAGATAACAGAATTCAAGCTATATGATAAAGAGGCTAATTTAACAGAAATAACATGATAGAAGTCATACAAAGAGATAGAAGATTCAAAGCCGTAGCCAGAAGTCTGTATTTCGGAAGCAGATTTCAAAGCGTACAACTGCTTTTCTAGCAGAGATTGTCCATCCTTAATTACAGAGAAAAGAGCAGCTTTTATAGGGAATTCTGCCTCCTAAAACTTTAATGCCCAACCACTCCCCAAATAGTGACAGGCAGATTTGATCCGGAACCGACTTACAACATTTAATTCATCCTTGCAGATAACTCAGCATTGAAGGTAGAAGGTTCCGACAATCCACCATGATCGAACGTCTTAGAACGCAGCTTCCAGTCGGTTTAATCAGTCAATGGCGGTCCTGGGCAGTCTCTAACAGTTCCCGTCAACTCATGATGGTTCTGGGCATCTTGCGCTGTGTTTGGGGCCTGCCTGGAGCTTCGCTCCATAACTACGTTGTCGTTCCAGAAGTGGAGCAAAAACAGCCTTTTCCGTGCCTTAGAAACTTTTCGTGCCTTTGTTTTGGGTGTCGCTCCCTAGGTGGAGCGACGGAGTCTTTCGCTCCACTGGTGGAGCGACTGGAAGGTTCGCTCCACTGGTGGAGCGACAGGCACTTTGACCGGCAGGTTGACTCCTCTGTTAAGCTTGTCGCTCCCTGGGTGGAGCGACGGAGGCTTTCGCTCCACTGGTGGAGCGACAGGGCCTTTGACCATATTGACTTCGTACTTGCTTTGTTTTACCAAACGTTTTAACTTTGCGCTTTTCCGGAGTGTCGCTCCACTGGTGGAGCGACAGGGAGTTCCGATCCACTGGTGGAGCGACAACAGTTTTGACCACTTTGATTTTTCTTGCACTTAGTTTCGCACTTGCCTTCAGTTAGATTTCGCTCCACTGGTGGAGCGAAAGGAAGATTCGCTCCATAGGTGGAGCACTTGCTACTTTGACCAGGTTTTGACTTGGCAAGTTCTCAACTTCGCGCTCTTCCAGAGTGTCGCTCCACTGGTAGAGCGGCAAGGAGTTTCGCTCCACAGGTGGAGCGACAGGGCCTTCAACTGCGTGGACTTAAACCATTTGCTCTGTACTGCATTTTAACAGGAAAACATGCTCTAAAAAACGCCCAAGTGCTGGAAATCGTTACCATATGCGCAGATTTGAAAAGAACTTGCAGAAAAACAGCTTGTAAGGAAGAAAAACACATTGACAACATCGCCCATGCTAAAACGTTTACAATTTTGCATGCGGTACGATAGAAAAAATACAGAAAAAGTAGAGGAACCACAAAATGTGAAAGAATACAGTTTTGAGTAAGAGAGACAGCTGGTGAAAACACAGCAACATAACAACATCTTGACCATTTTAATGGAAAAAGAGAAGTTTTACAATGATTAAGTCTCAAAAACTGCATACAACATGAATTTTAACAAAATGTGGCAAGAATGGCAACAAATATGCACGTGGCAAAGTGTTTGTAATAATGTAATGTAATGGGGTATTTTTAATGTTTTATGTAAACGGGTAGTTTGAAGGTAGTTGGATAGTTGCCAACTGCATACAGGTCACATTATATCTATAAGAACGTATCTATGTGAGAAAGAGAGAGTGTGCATGTTGTAGTTGGCTGAAGAGTATCTTGGTGGTGGATTATTTATCAAAATATGATGTATTGCAGATAGTTATTATATAGGATACATGTTGTGTAAACAGTGTAGCCACTTGTATCTGTAAGCATTCTCATTATGTATTTTATTTATATAAGTGGTAATGGAATTGTATTGCAGTGTGTTGTATACCATTTCTAAGTAATTATGAAAACTTATGATTAATAATATGGTCTCTCTTCACATGTGAATTTTATTTAGATGCTAATAGTGCTTCCTATAGCTCTTGAATGTGTATGTCCTGCTATGGAGTATTCCAATCACGCATGAACAAATATAATGCAGTAAATCACAACAGACATTCTATGTAGGTCATTCAGACAATGGAGGATGTCATCCAGATGAATAAGCAATACATTCGTATGATTCAAAGGATGTCATCTAGATAAGGATGCATGCCATATAGAAAATGGAGGATGTCACAATGACTTAGATGATAATGTAGGAATCTATTTACTATTGATGAAGAAGCTTCTACAAGAGAAAGCATGTTATGGGTTTGTTCCCACCAATGAAGCAATTACAACCATTGTCTAGAGCCTTGATGCTACACCAAAAACAAGAGTTGATAGTTCTTAAACTGTTTCAAAAAGGGACACTTAAATTCAGCATTATTGACATCCTAATCATGAAAGTCATAATAAAAAAAAACCAGTTTATAAACATTTGTATGATCCTAGAAGATGGAAAATGGTTCTTATCAAAAGCAAATATATATTTCAAATTTTTGAAGACATGCACAGATTCAAGATGGATGCAAATTCTCACAATATTCCTACTCAAGTATGACACCCCTTAAGGTTGATCTAGGATGGAGTAGTCCTGATTCAATGAGGCAATATTCTTAGTATTTTCAACCATAGTAGAGAAAATCGGAATCGGGTAGTAAATCGGCTGGGGAAAAAATAAAAAAAAAATCGGGAAAAAAAAACCGAAGAAAACAATTTTTATTTTTATTTTTCATGCATATTACAATGAATTAACATTATGCAAATCAAATATTGCAATAAAAGCAACAATTCAAGTCAAGAGACTCAAGACATCATACAAGGCTCAAGTTTTAAGTACACATGAAAGTGACAAAACACATCCTGTATTGGTTATAATCAGTGTTACCGGTTCGGTCCCCCTAGACCCCTGGATCCGGATACGGTCCGTATCCGGTCCGGAACCGGGTTCGATCCGGCTGTGGGTCCGTCCAGGGTTCCGCCTGGGGGACCCGGATACGGCCGGGTCCGTCCTTGGGTTCGATCCGGCTGTGGGTCCATCCAGGGTTCCGCCTGGGGGACCCGGATACGGCCGGGTCCGTCCTTGGACGGACCCGGCCGTATCCGGGTCCCCCAGGCGGAACCCTGGACGGACCCAGCCGGATTAATTTTTATAATAAATTATTTATAACTTGAAAAAAAGAAAAGAAGGTAATACTAGTTTGAAAACCATAATATATCATGCTATTATAAATAATTTATAATAATTTCATAATATTATAAAATAGTAACATTTTTGCTTATGTCTACACTACGCATTCCTCGTTCGCTTTCCTCGCGAATGGAGCGCACCATGGCAGAGACCTCTTCTTCTCTAACGAATCCAAAGGACTCTACTCGCTTGCACGTGAGTAACTCCATTATGCACAGCTTTATCAGCTACCTCCAATTCTCTCCATACGGGCCAAATCCCATGTTCATGTGGTTATAAAATAAGTATTTTCCGGCTGCAGTGTGGGGTTTAGTGGCAAAGATCAAATCATGAGTTTTGAGAAACTTCTTCGCCATGGTGGGAGATGATGCCACAACAGTTTGGACGGAACCCAAGCATAGGAACATAATGGGTCCGTATTTCTTTGCCCAATCTGCCAGAGTTTGATGAGGGAGGTTTCCCAATTGACGAAGTTTTTTGAGAACAGGCCAGGGGCGTGGTCCTGGACGCGATTCCAATCTCCTAAAAGTGACTAAAATCCAGGTGAAAATGAAAATGAAAATCAACATTGATATTGTTAACAACTCTGGCAGAGGACTCTCAATTGGTGCCATGCTCATGCTCAGCCTGATTCTGGTTCAAACGTCAAGCCACCTCAGAGGTTTCAAAGAAGTGCAAGAGGGCGAGGTTTATTTAACGGCGAATCTTAAATTAATTATATATATAAAAAAAAAACAACGGTGGACACCTAGACACTAGACACGTTACTGTTATGTCATATTAGTTATTATAATATACTAACTTCACATTTAATATATTATAATATAATAATTAATATTAAACATTATAATTTATTATAATATAATTTAACTTAACATATAATACATTATAATATAATAATTAATATTAAACATTATAATATATTATAATATACTTTAATATGACATATAATGTATTATAATATATTTTAATATTACATATAATATACGTTAATATGACATATGACATATAACATTTTTATATAACTTATAATTAAATATTTAAAAATAATTTTTTAATATTTATATTGCGGGGGACAGCGCAATTATTTGAGCTTTGGCTCTTCTTCAGGAGGTCCAAGGTTCAAACCGTGGCGTGGGTGAGTGTGAGGGGGTGGGTGTGTTCATTAAAAAAATTAAATTATATTAATTATATTTTATTTATAATAATCATATTTAATTAATTTTATATTTCATTAATTAATAATTTATCTATTTTTAATTAATATTTTCCAAATGAGAGTGAATGTGAAGTGCTTAGAAAATGTTGATTTAGTAAATTAATATATGATTTTTATTAATTTTTGTACGGCCGAACCCAAAACGAACCCAAGACAAAAAAAATTGCCGTACCGGCGAACCGGGTTCTTCGAACCCGATCCCGAACCCAAAACGAACCGGTAACATTGGTTATAATATGTAAAGGTACAAATTTACAAGTAACAAGAAGGAAAAAAAGGTTTATTTTTTATATGCCTGCACATGGAAACGAGTAACAACGAAGTTACAATCACTTGAAAAAAAATGAAAAAAAACCTAAACCCTAAACCCTAAACCAAAAGGCTAGGGTTTAGGGTTTAAAATTGAAACATTGACAGCTGAAAAATGGGCCTGCATACATAGTTATCAGGCAGCAATATTTACTTAAAAAGAGGAGGAAAAAAACCCTAAACCCAAAACCCTAGGCCCTAGACTAGGGTTTAGGGTTTAAACTTCAAGTTCAAAGTTTAAAGTTTCAAATTCAAACACTAACAGCTGAAAAATGGGCTTGAATACATAGTTACCAGGCAGCAATATTTACTTATTTAATTTAAAAGAGGAAAAAAAAAATCCTAGGGCCTAACCTAGGGTTTAGGGTTTAAACTTTAATGTTTCAAACATTAAAAGTTGAAAAATGAGCTTGCATACATAGTTATCTGGCAGCAATATTTAATTAAAAAAAGAAAAAAAACCCAAAACCCTAAACTAGGGTTTCAGATTTAGGGTTTAAACTTTAAACTTCGAAGTTCAAACATTAACAACTGAAAAATGGGCTTGCATAGAAAACCCTAAATTGGCCACAGCTTGAAAAAAAAAATTGCAGATTTTTTGAAAAAATCGGCAAAAAATCGCCGATTCTGATTTTTTCAAAAAATCGTCAAAAAATCGCCGGACTCGCGATAAGTTGCCGAGTCACTCGTTTCGCGAATGACTCGCGATTAACTCGCGATTTTTTCGATTTTTTGCCGATTTTCATAACCATGTTTTCAACATTCATATCATCATTTGTTTTCTTCTACTTTGTGGAAGAATCAGTCTTTTGTAAACAATGTTTTGAGGGAAACATGCAAGGAATTAGGTGAAAAAAGAAGATATTCATCACTCGTTTGAATATTCTCAGCAATGCTTCAAGGTTGAAGCTTTTCAAGAAGGGGGAAATGGAGTGGACCTAACCACTAACTTATTAAATATTTAATTAATTAATTTATGTGTGTGTGTCCATCTATTCATCTCTCTTTCAGATACTATATTCCAGATTTATTCCTTCTTGGATTTTACATAACAAACCTATTGTCCCTTATAGTTATCTCAATTCTCAATGATATACAATGTTGTGACCATAATCTAAGAGCTGTCCTCAAGAGAAGGAATCAGACATATATGAGATACCTGTCGCCTGTCTGACAACATTAAAGCCTACTTGAGACCACGTATTTATCCATAAAAAGTTATAAATAAATCCAAAAGACCATGTAACTGACTTTGTTCATTCATTGAAATTAATAGAATTTTATTTCTTCTTTCTAAACAATAGGATATGCATTAAACTATTGTAATTATTGGTACTAGGAAGGACAATATAGTTTTCGGCTTATAAATGGTTATCTTAAAAACATTTTGACTTGAACATTTTCAAGATTAGAATATTTCCTCAACAATGCAAAATATGAAGACAAGGTAAAAAGGCTATAAATTCTAACCTTGGAGACTAGAATGTCTTCTAGTTCCTTGATTTCTGATGCACATTTTTCAGGAGTACCTGACCCTGCAATCACAAGTGTAAAACCCATCTCATTGAATGTAATTTTGTATACCTCATGCCCCAAAAGTAGAAAGGAATCTTCACTAAATGCAATAACTTTGTTTCCATTTTTATGAAGCCAATGATTTATAATAATCAACTAATTTATCATGTCTTTAGCAAATCAATGATTGATCTACTCAATAGGCTACTGAATTAGAAGATGTGGACATTGATCTACAATTAGTAAAAAAACTGTTGCATTAAGTAAAGAGATATCTTCATTTTATTGCTAAAGATACTTGACATACAACGAGAGTTAAAATCAATTCAGAACAAAATGTATTACTGCTCAAGAACCTTACAACCATAGATGGACTATGGACCAATTATGAACAACAAAAGCCTTCTAGTAGCAAGTGCATGTTTACTATGAAATATCCTTTCCAAACAATTAAATGTAGCCATGGAAGATTGGTATGGAGTGTGGTCTTAGAGATCATGGGGACGAAAAGTTTCCAGAAACAAAGTTAGGAAATATGGCAGAAGTCCTGCAAGATAACTAAGAATATTTGATGATGGTTAGAAGGGTGATGAAGAAAAAGAAGTTGAAAATGCAGATGGAAAAATGTGAAAATTAAGGAATTTTGTCTATGCTTTCCATGACATAGACAATCTAATAATATAGAATGGATGCTTGAAACAACTTTAGCACCTTCCTTTAAATACACAATAAAAAAAGATTCATTACCATATCTCAAGTCAATAATTACTAAGCACAGGAAACAAAGAAGAATGATTTGGATGAATCACAACGACTAATACCTTTTCTACATGATATTTTTGTTTAAATACACAAAAAATATTCATTACCATATCTCAAATCAATAATGATTAAGCACAAGAAACAAATAAGAATGATTTGGATGAATCACAATGACTAATACCTTTTCTACATGATATCTAATAGTAGGAGTATGGATAAATCATAAAACTACTTAAAGAATGCATATTACAATTGGCACAATTGGAGGCACAAGCACGATTGGTACTAATGTCAAAGGATGCATAGATGTGTTTGATTCTGAAAGAAGATGACACGCCTAAAATTGTCTTCAAAATCAATAATCTACTCTTCAGTAATACCATCGTCATTTGAGGATCAGGATTCAATATATATTGAAAGAATCAAATAGCATGAGATCTAGTCATTACAAGCCAAGGATTTGAAAGCAAAGACCCAGGTTCAAATTTTGTCATGCCACATATGCTAAGTGGAAACTGGTTAAATTTCTGCATCCAAGTCTCGTTGTATGGGGGAGGCACTTGGTCCATGGGCTTCAGTTGTAAGAGTGGTTGTGCTTAGTGATGGTGGATGGAGTGCAACAGAAGAATGAAGAGGAATATTGGAAGAGGGAATTGAAGAAAAAGGTGGGAAAGAAGTATGGGGAATAGAAGAAGTGTGTGGAGTAGGAGTGAGTGAGTCGTGAGTAAAGGGGTCAAGATAATTCTAAGCCTTCGAAATGACTATTCCTACTTCAGCCACTTCTTCATTGGCAAAGCATTGTACAATTGCTTGTGTTAAGACGGTCCATACCTTGGAAATCTCTGTTGCCTTTGTTTTCCGGGCCAGCTCCTCTGTCCATTTCAGCATGTGCCCATCAAGGGTCCTAAGGTATCTCCCCCTCCTCATGGACCTACTCTTATTGTGTCTCTAATGGCTTCTCAAGTGGGTTCTCCTTTCCTTTCCCTTGAGTCTTTCGTCCTTGTGCACCCTGTTGGTCCTTTTGCTTATGGGCCAAGTTGAACTTTAAACCTTGTCGAAGCAATGTCCCCTTTTGTTCTTTCAGAAGTATCACCTTTCCTTGTTCTAGGTGTCCCCTTTGTTGCTCTTTTAGGTGAATAACCCCCTTTTGTCCCCTTGTCATCGGGGTGACACTGGTCCCCAATTACAGAGAAAACTTAATCATCTAGACATTTATCTATGGGAGTATCAACCGCATTTAGCTCAAAACGCATACGTCTCCATGCAAGCATTTTCTCCAAGCTCCATTTGTGGTTTTCTAGGAAGAACTTAAAAAGCATCGAGATGACTTTCATATTTGGGTCAAAACCAATTGACCCTCGTATAGAAAGAGTGCCATTCTGGTGGCTCTCTACACCATTTGTCCAATCCGTCCTTGTATGCCCTTTGAGTGTTGATTTTGGCCCTTTTCAAGTTCTTTGTTTAGGTTTCTTTCAGCCTCCAAGCCTGGCCTCCTTTCGTGGGTGTACTTTTGGTTGACCTTAGAGCTTGCCAATATCTACCTGAAAACTATCTCTAGGTTGTAAGACCAAAAATCAGACATTTGCTTCCACCCCAACTATGTTAGCCTCATTTCCAACTGGGGATTACAGTTTTTATGCTCTGCCTTCATTAATAGATACTCTCCCAGTACCTTGCATAGAGTGGTCGTCCTTTGTTTCCTAAAAAAATTGATTAATACAGTCAAACTGTTGGACCACCTCAAGGCTACATATATAATCAAACATATAATTGATAACTCAAACAGTTGTACCAAGTATCCATATATCCGAACAAATAAATTGTCTCCCTGGGTAGAAATCGCCCAATAGTCTCTCCCCTTAGGGTCTTAGCAAAGCCTTGGAAATCCCCGACATCCTGAGTACTTTCCCTTCCAATTCTTGCAATATGGGCACATATATTTTATTTTAGAATTCGTAGTAATCCCGATCCATGCCCCTGATAGGAACATTGGTCTAGTCATGCACTGATCGTGGCTTCCCTTCTTCATCAAACCGGTTTAGTTGGAGATCCTGGATCCATTCCCATTTTGGTGTATGATTAGCCAAAACAAATTGGATTAGTATCCAAAGGTGAAAGACTCGTGGAAGGTCTCCAACTGAGCTCTCAACTGTTGTGCAATGTATCTTGTGAAGTCTATAGTATAAGGTAGACAAGAGTACTCTTGGATTATGCTTAGATTGCCATATGATCCTACCACACTCTTCTGTCATCATACTACCCCAATGGTGCAGCCATATCAGACAAGGCCATCCATGCGTCAACCTTGAACTGACTGATATTTAGTGGGAATTCGAAGTTCACCACCTAATCAGGTTTTTCCAATTGCGTCTTCAAAAAATCAACCCATCTCTCCCTTCCATAACTTTTGCAGTATGTCGCATTTGATCTGGTGTTGAAAGGTTTCCATTTTCCATATTTGGCTTCAACACACACCATCTCCTTGATGGCCTCTACGGAAATATGAATTGGTGCTTCACGCTTATCTCTTGAGATCCGGATCATCTTATTTTCAATATCATACCTTGGGGTGCAAAATTCTACGATCTCCAGAAACTCCAACACTTGAGGCACTAGGAACTTTGCCAGTCCAAACGTCCACAGTTTGCTAACAGACCAAGAATCAATTTCCGGACCAAACTTATATCGTTTGCTAACATTACTACCCTAGGAGGCTACTAATGTTTCCCTTCCGAAATCCTGGAGTATGGATCATGATAAATGGCACTGTGGGGTTTTTCCAATGGCTCTCCTTTTTTGCCAACGTTTCTCTATCCTTTCCTTCTCTCTTGGAGCTGATTTGGTTGTGGTGCCCTATACTCTTCATCTCCACTACAAGTCTCTAATTTTGTGTTTTCTAAATATGACATAATTTCCATCACTTGTTCGATATCTTCAACCAAGACGTCATCACTTGCTATCATGATATCCATATCGTGGCATAGGACCTCCTTCCTAGCAAGGTGTATTTCGGCAGATTAGGCAAGTTCCCCAACAAAGTGAAGTTCACAAATAGGAGCAAAGTACTCTAGTAAGTGAGGCGCTCCAATGAGCGGGGCTGTCAAGGAGAGAGGTTGCTCAGAAAGCAGGTCATTCTAGAGTGCGGGGCACTTTAGCTACAGGTTGCTTTGGGAACGGAGCTCTCTGCTCTATTGTATTCCTTAGACATTTTCCCGTCCTGGAGATGATTGCTCTAAATGGAAGAAACCTTTGCGCTATTAGAAAAAAGAAAACTTTCAAGAATCCACTTCCAACAAATGAAACCATGGGTTAAGTTCTTTCTGCATGCACTCAAACAGGCCCTTCATAGAATTGAAATCCATTGGGCAAACTGTTGGTAGTAAGAAGAACAAAAACTTTCCAAAACCCTCAAACCATGGAAAACCATAGTGCAAATGTTATTTTTGAAATCTGAAACTGTGCACTGTATCTTTTTCCCTTGTGCTCAAATGGGTCTTCGCGGTATCTGAATTTGTTAAGCGGGTGGATGGCAGCAGAAAAAAACTCCCCAAAACCCTCAGGCTGGGGAAAACAGTAGCACAAACACTGTTTTTGAAATCTGTGACTGTGCACTGCATTTTTCCCCTTTGTGCTCACATGGGTCTTTCACGCAATGTGAATCCACTAAGTAGATTGATGGCAGCAGAAGATCTTGCCTGAGTGAAGCTCGGAGTCCTTGACCGATAAAAAGTAAAAGTGATTTATGAAATTCACTTTACCCATTTTTATAAGTAGTGGCACTTTTTGCTTTTTTTTTTTTGGTGGGGGGGATGGGAAGAAAAAAGCAGAGATCAAAAATTAACAAAGGAGGGGAGATGTCAAACATCCCAATCTAGGATTTTCACTTGAACATGTTGCTTTTTACTTTTCATTTTTTGGAGGGATAATGGGCCTTGTGCTCTACAATGAGGTGCCCTCGAAGGGAGGCACCCTCAAAGCAGGATGCTCAAGAATGGGGTGCTCCAAAACGTGGTGCCCTCGGACCAAGGTGCTCCAAAAAATTCATTTTTTTTTTGTAGAGAGGCTATGAAGTTGGCCTAGAGGTGCCTCAGATGCTACCCATTGACTAAGATGGGCAGTGAACATCCTTCTAGAGTTGCCAATTTGAAGGCGTTGGAGCTCTTCATTTGGGTGACTCGATATGGGTCGGACCTTAGAGAATCAAACTTTGTATGCTGATCAGGCTTCGCTTGATCTTCATCCCACTTCCAGACTAGGTCCCATTCCTTGATGTCAAGTGGCATCTATAGGCAGGCAAATTGACATGTCTACATAATTAGTGAATAAAAAAGTTTAGTCATTTTGTGTTAATTTGTAGCTTGTATGCAAAGTGTTTAACAAAATGTGCATATGTATTTGATAATGTGTAATGTTTAGTGAAGTATTAGTTATGTACAAACAAGTCATAAAGTGAGTCATCAAATGAAATGTAAATGTAAGTCAAATGCATGTCAAATGTAATTTAAGAAAATGATGAGGTGTTCGGTAGTTGGAGGTTGCAACTACTTTTTAGTTGTATAAATAAGACCCTTCCCTCATTCATTGGAGTAATTGTGTCGAAGGCTGAAGTTTGTGATTAGTGTCGTTGACATGTAAGGAGATATTCTGCATAGATTGCAGACTGTGTATGTAAGATAATGCCATACACAGTTAACCATACAGGCTAATGTTAATGCAATATCTGTTCATATCCATCACCTGTTATTGCCTTTATATGTTTCTTGTATGTGTTGTCATTGTTGATTACTACAGTAGATAGATATGTTGTTGTTTCTTCTAAGTTCTGCACGCAGGATTGAAGTATCAGTTGGGAGAGTGTCATACGAGGAGTTGTCAACATGTGATATCATTCAAATTATTGTTGTACAAGTGCATTGTCATACAAGTCACTACCATTCAAGTGACTGTCATTCAGGTGTGTGCCATACAAGTGACTATTGTACAAGCCACATGCCAAGTTGTCATACAAGTCATTGTTGTACCAACAAGTGTCATGCAATTGGAAGACATGATTGATTGCAGTCTTGATTGATCATTAAATCTGTCATTCAAATTGTTCCTCCAAGTGTTGGAGTACTTACCACTATGCTACAACATCACTTTCCTATCAAACCATCTCTTCACTACAGCTTGGTGCTTCACACACTTTGCGGATGCCTTTTTTTGTTCTTCTTCGATGAAAAGCAATTCATTCAGCCTGGTCTGGAAGAGTATCATATCTATGTCCTCTAGTTCGAGTTGTCAGGCGAGCTGCAGAGATGGGAGTTCCAAGTTGATGAGTAGAACAGCCTCTTTGCCATATACTAATTTGTAAAGCGAGTGTCCAGTGGATGTTTTCAATGTTACCCTATTTGCCCACAATGAGTTTCATAACTATGTGTGCCAATTTCTTTGGGATTGTGTGACGGTTCTTTTCAAGATCTTGATTAGGTTTTTGTTGGTAGCTTCAACCTGGCCATTCCCTTGTGGATAATAGTTTGAAGACGTTTTCAACAAGAAACCGTGTTGAAGCACGGACTTAAGATCTTCCCCTTGGTGAAAACTAACGCATTGTTGATGATGACAGCAAAAGGTACCCCAAAGTGAGTTATGATGTCTTGCAACAGTTGTATCACAATTTCTTGGTTAGCTTCTTTACTTGGGACTGCCTCTACCCACTTGGTGAAATAATTTGTGGCCATAAGAATCCACCCCGTGGAGTGCACTGGAGAGGGGGTTGATCTTACCTATGAAGTCTAAGCCCCATTGCTAAAATGACTCAAAGACTATGATGGATTGTAGGGGCATTAGGGCCTTCTTTCTCTTCCCCACATACAAATTACATGACTTACATCCTTTCACCCATTGAAAAGTATCAATTATGATTGTGGATCAGTAATATCCCACCCTCAAAAATTTTGTGGCCAGTGGTATATGTTGAGTAATGTCCCCCTTCATCATGGTAAGATCTTAGTAGATCATCTATTTATCCCCTTCAACGCATCTTAAGAGGACTCAATTGTACCCTCTTCGGAACAAGATGTTGTTCACCACAGAGTAGCTCATCTCCTGTCTCCTGAAATGTTTCCTTTCAATTCTTGTTTTGTCAATTGGGACTGTGCTGGTTAGGAGGCACTCCATAAGATCACTCAATCATCTCGATTTTTGTCCCATGGTTGTATGCCCCTTCGGTTGCTCAAACTTATCTATAAATGCTACCTATTCCTCTACACAAGAACGTGCTGAATTCTCACACTTGGTCCCTGATCAGTTTAGTTGGCTTAATCTCGATGTCAAATTCTTGAATCTTGTTGATCCAACCAACTCTCTTTTCTCTTAATTCTCCTTGCAGAATGGCGAATTTGACATCCAAATGCACCACGAACACCGTGGTTCTACTATGTGAAAGTTAATATTTGAACTTGGGGATTTCATCATTGTAAACACTTGATTTTCAATGAAAGCATACCTCTCCTCATAGTCATGCAAGATCTGACTTATGAAAGATATAGGATGCTCATCCCCTTTGTTGTCTTTTTTTGTAAGGACTGCAACTATGCTGACATCCATCCTAAATACATATAGTCTGAAACCCTTAAAAAAGTTTGGATTCACAAGCACTGGGGCTTTGGTGATCATATCCTTAATGCTTTGGAACGCCTGCTTGCCCTCCTCTGTCCAAGAGAAGTTAGCATCCTTTTTCAGCATTTTTGTTATTGGCCTAACCATCTCGGTGAAGTTTGTGATAAAATGAGAAACAAACTGAATCTGACCCCCTTCACTAATGATGGTAAAGGTAATTGTTGTATGGCTTTGACCCTATCCAAATCGATAGCCAATCCATCCCTTGTTACAACATGACCCAACAATTTCCCTTCTTGGACCAAGAAAATGGATTTCTTGGGGTTTAGCGAAATGCCAAACTCTCTGCAGCATTAAAAAACGGTTTCCAAGTGCTTCAAATGCTTGATTCTGTCTTTCAAGAAGATCGTCAAGCATAAAGGTATATTAATATGACAACCCAAAAGGCATTCTCTAATATGCAAACGTCCCCCATTTCATGGTAAATGTTGTTTTGTATTGACCCCCATTTCGAACCCAAATTTGATTGTACCCTAAGAATCCGTCAAGCAAGGATAACATTTGTGAACTAGCAACCTTCTGTAATATTTGCTCCATAGGGGGTAAGGGGTAATGATCCTTTAATGAAGCTTTGTTTAGATTTCAGAAGTCTACACAGAGCTGAATATCTCCATTCTTTTTAATAACTGAAACTAGGTTTTCCACCTAGATGGAGTGTTTGATTGGGAAAATGATTTGCGCTTGTAGCAACTCCCTTTTCATCACTGTCTCGATCTTTGGGTTGACCAACCTCTGCTTTTGCCTAAATGGTTTGGCCCCAAGCTCTAAGTCAATAGTTTACTCGATTACCTACTTGTAATAAATTTTCAAGTCTTCATAACTCCAAGCTATATCATCATTATACTTGGCACACAATTCTGTGAATAGGAGCCTTTCCTAGTTTGTGCATTCTTTCCCAAGCAAGAGAGACTTCCCTTCAATTGGTTGATAATCAGACGTCTTGACTTTGAGACTAGACATCCTCACACCGTCGTCCGAATTGAACAAACTCTCAAATGTGATCAGACCTTTCAACAATTGGCTAAATGATTTTTTCCTTGACATCGTCATCATATCCATTATTTTTCTCCGCATGTTGAGCTTCTTGAATCAAAAACTCAACAATTTGTTCATCATTGTTGAATACCTACCAGTGATCTAAGTTGTCCAACACTGTTGGTCTATATACTATGTCTACTTCCTTGGGCTTGGTCCATGTATCTATTGTAGGGTCAAAACAGGCAGGCCAAAAATGCTACTTCATCAACCTTCGTGTTTTCCTCCCTGGGCACCGCTTGAATTTCATAGGTGTCAAAGCTCTCCAACAAATCCCAAACTCTATGCTTGTATGCTTCCTTTAGCTTGCTTTTAGTAGCGCACTCAGAGTTAACCTGTCTAACCACCAGCTCGAAGTTGCCTAAGATTTTAAAATGCTTGACCCCAACTTTTTCTGCTTTCCGTAAACCTATACACAACTTCATACTTGGCCATGTTATTAGTGCAGTTGAAGAACAATCGACTGGCAAAACTAAGAGATTCCCCTTAAGGACTCTTCAATTGAATTCTTGCACCAGCATCATTTTGAGTCCTTACTCCATCAAAATTCATGACCCAAGGTTCTTCTCTACCCTGTATATGCCCCTCAAGAAATGTTTGTAATCATTTTGACTCTTCAGAAACTAGGTAATTACCCATTTTCATCTCTTCAAACAACTCCTCATTGTTCCCTTCATCAATCTCCCTGATCAAGTCTTGTTCAAAAATTACCTCCTCTTCATAAACTTCCTCATCCACAAACTCGAGCAACTCATTCCAATTTACCGTCCTCTAGCTTATGAAATAGATTGTTACAAGAGGGCTCATTATTGATCCTGATTCTCATGCCATCCCTCGACACTTTCATATGTATGTAGTCCATAGCTAGGTATCCACTACTTCATAGCTTTCGCGTCCAAACTCTCAACGGAAACATATCAAATGAGGCAAGTCTACCACTACTACTTGTAACACCACTAGTTCTGGGTGTCAGGCTACCGGCATGACTAAATTTCAAGGTTCCCATGGTGTCCACCTTGGTGCCATCTGAATGGGTGATCTTGTGATAGTAGTATTTATCAGACCTATCTCCTCACAGACTACTCTCAACATTACTATCACGGTAGCTCCTAAATCAACTATGCAACTATGAAGAAGGTACCCTTCAATTTGCAAAGTGATGTAGAAGGGTAGCAGTTTCATGTCTTTAAGCTTCCTGGTATTAATTACATTTGCAACACTTATTGGTATATCTATTGGATCTCCTTCCATGAGATTTTGTTTGCCAACGACCGCTACTTGAGCCAAACTTTGTCTTGCTTCTACGACTCTAGCCCTGCCATAGGTTTTCTTCCTGCTCTTTTTAGAGACTATTGCAACAAATCTCTTTGACTAGGTAGTGACAAGTATTCCAACATGCTTACTTTGGCAAGAATCTTCCTCAATTCATTGGCGATGTTAAATCTAGACTCTTGTTCGCCATTTTAGCCCCATATGCTCCATGTGTAAACTGCCTATACTGTTTTGTTATAGCTGCCCTTCCTTTGAGCCCTATTCATGGCCCCTTCAAGTCCTCCACTCTTGTGTTCCGTACTCGGTGGTGCTGCAGTATTTGGTTTAGTGCCTCCTCCCTGCTTCCCTTGCTAATTTGATGACGTTAGGCTCTGACCTGGGGTCTACAAAGATGTTTGGCCTTTCCTCAAGACTATGGTTCTCTGAATCACTCTAGCACCTACATTGGATTGTGGGGGTGGAGAAGATTCGATTCTTGGTGGATGTTCAATAGCCCTCCTCTTGTTGCGTGGAATTGCATCTTGTTGTTGGTTCATCCATAAGGCTTGCTCTTCAAAAGGGCAAAATTCCCCCTCTTCAAACGTTGTGAAATTGGCCAAACATCGTTGTTAGCGTTTGGAGTAACCTGAGGTACACCTATGACTTCTAGATTTGTCCATTGTTGGTTAACAACTCGCTGATTTATACTACTGATCAATAACTTGTTGAATCGTCATCAATGGATCAACCCCAACATGTGTGCTGGTCATTGCTTGGCTAGCCATCGCAACCTGTTGGGCTTGGCACTGTTGGTTATAAATCATGGTTTGTGCATAACATATTACAGCACACTCAACTGGGTTATGCCCAATGTTACAAGAAAGCACCACAAGGAATTCATATCGAGATCAACATTTACCATGTTATTTTATGATTGTTTTACGGCTGATCCACTAGCTCATTAAAGCACTTGGTCCTTGCTTCAATATGGAGTTCTCCTTTGTTGCCATCCTCCTGTTTGCCTTTGACTGATTGTCATTTTGTTGCTCAAGTCCTTGACCACAACTTTTAACTCATTCATGTCCTCCATTATATTTGGCACACCTCCGGCCTATGGTTGGCTTTGAAATTGGTAAGCAGGGTTGGGTGTAGGTAAGGGAAATGCCAAAGACTAATTTGGGTAAATGATAGAGTTTGGTCTAGATTGGCTTTAGTATGTGACGATGTATAGAGTGTTTGGTTGAGATAACACCTGGGTGTTAGAGGAAAATGATGCAACTTGAGAAGATGAAATGATGGTATGTTGTAATGTCCCCATTCTTGGTCACTTTAGCACTGTGGTTGACCCTGGCTATCTTGGAGTCCATAAAACGTGTCATAGGGGATTTTTGATGATGGTATTGAGCTCAGGTGGTCTAGAGGACCCCGATGATACTTTCCGAGGTTGTACCCAGCTTCTAGTTTGTTCTCCAATATTCTTGGAGAGAGCGTCTATTTATAGTAAGTCACCCAGTCAGGTCCGTTCATCATTATTCATCATCGGTATCACTCATGTGCAGTCGGTTTTCGATTCCGATGCTTTCCGACCGTTTTCGTAATTTGGGTGTTAATACGAGCTATATTTAATTAATTTCCTCTAAGATTGCTATTTTAATTAAATAATTTAATGGGCACCTAAGTGTTATAGCTCATTGGGAAGGGAAGTAAAAGTTTTAAATCATAGACGCTTTATTTTGGAGCCTTGCACATTAGATATCTATATTTTTAATTAAAAAGGGGTTTTTTTGGAGCAAAATTGAGTTTTAACTATAAAGTGACTTTATAAGGTGACTTTATGTTTTATCCCACATTGAGCCCACAGGAGGAAACTTCTCAATGAAGAGTCTATTTATTTGATTACTTGCTCTCATATTGATATGCTTGGATATATTTTATTTGGCTTCTCTTGGAGAGAAAACTTGCAGGGCATTTTGCAAGGGTTTGAGCTTGTTTGGAGACGAAATCCTCCGGCAAGAACATCATCTTCGGAGTTGAAAGATACTCTCAGGGTGATTTTAAGCATCTTCAGCACAGAGGGTGCATAGAGCTTCATTGTTTTCAGAAATCAGTGGGTTTTTGGAGGTGATTGTGGTATTATTTGTTGATATTATATTATATTCACTCTCCAGCATAGGTCGTACCATTCTGGGCCTCTATATTTCAGAGTTTGTGGCATCTTTAGTGAGGGTTTGATATTCCAGGGTTTGCACAGTCACTTTCTATGCATAGCGACCATATTGAGGAGAGTTTCCCGGGATTTAGTGTTTAGATTGTGGTATTTCAGGCTGGTCGTACAACTCCAACACTTGGCCGTACCTGTGCTTGCCTGGCGTGGGTTTAGATAATTCAGTCTCTTGCATTGTGGTTAGTTTGTTGTGTAGCAGCGGCGCCCAACTCCATTATATCATTTTGTATCAATTTTATGGTGGAGAAAGCAATGTAATTGAAGATATCAATGAAAATCAAATTTTTGGGTTGCTGATAACCAGTGTTATTTTCTGTCAACTTCAAAAAATCGTATCTTCCGGGTATGATCGTAATTTGACATTTCCTTTGATAGAAGTTTAGATAAAGGTGTTATCTTGTTATTTCCAAGTTTATATAATTTTTCTTCTATTTGTTTAAAAGTTGTTCAAGTGCAAAGTTAGGGGTTTTGAAACTGTTAAAACTCAGAAAATACAAAAACTCAGAAAAATACGTAAAAACCCAAAAACAGTGCAAATCATCAAAACTCGGTTTGGGGAGGGTCATTACATATGCGCCTATTGGTAAGCTTGGGCCTAAGGCTATTGATACTTTTGTAAATATGGGGAAATGGGAAGAGGGGCTAGTTGAGGAGGCAACAAGTACTGAGCCTGTGGAGAAGCACTTGGGGTTGGATGTGTTACATGAGTCATGGGGGGAGTTAGTGGTAACTTATCAACTTGGGTAAGAATCTCCTCAACTTGGGTGGCTTCTTCAAATGTCCCGGCGAAAGTAACTAGATTTTCCTTTCGTACCATCATAGCCAAGTCTGGATGCAATGCCCTCACATAATAAACCAAAGCTCCTTCATTTGATGGTCTAACATTGAAGGGTATCAGTTGAATGGTGCACGGAACCTTGTATTGAAGTCATGAATGTTCTCATTTGGGTACCTCACCATGTTGTTCAGCTAAAGGAGGACTGAATATCCATTGGACGAGCTGCAAAATGCTTCATGAATGGTATTGCAATCGAGGCCATTAGGCAGGCTTTGGTACGACATTGCAGCCTTGTCACTTAATGATCCAACCAGAAGTTTGACCATCACATCTTCACATTTCTAGTGTATTGACTTCAAGCTTGATAAATCGTTCAAGTGTTCGATAATTGTCTGACTATTATTCCTTGAAAAGGAGAGGAGGGACTTAAGGGCTACAATTGGAATGTTTGAATATACTAGCATATTAAGAGGCCCTTGGAAATTCCACTTAGGCAGATATTGTTGAGGTCTCGTCTATGCCTGCATTGGGTAGAGTTGTTGCCCTTGTCCGTATTGTACGAGTTGATTTTGACCATAAGGCACTATTGCTTGCGCGCAGGGTGCTTGGTATGTTGGCTGTCCTGGCTATCCTCCATACATCTGTAATAGAAGGTTCTGTGGTATTTGAAACTTCTGCCCAACAAGGTTCAAGTTATGGAGTTGTTGCTAAGGCAATTGAGCAAATTGTTATGGGGCATTCTGCATGAACTATTGCAGTTGGTTTTAAACACCCTATTGTGGTTGGTAGTTGGTACTGCTAGAAAGGATTAATTTGTAGGGGCTGGCCCGTTTGTACCTATGGATTCCGAGCAGGCCTAGGGTTCTGAAATGTTTGTTGAAGTTGCGTCAATGGATTCTATAGTATGTTCTGCACCATCTCTTGTTACGGGTTCTGCAGAACTTGTTGATGCATATTCTAACGGGGTTGTGCTAGCAAGTTTCGGGCCACCGATTGTTGTAGGTTTTGCGCAACTTGTTAGATAAATTTTGTGCAATTTGTTGTTGCAGGTTTTGCACACCCTATAAATGTTGTACTCAAAAGGCTGGAAGGAAGACCGAGAAGAAAATTTTGACTACCATCGTATCTAGTGATGAGTTCTATGACCCACTTGTTTGCCCTATCTGAGGGTAAGGTTGCACTTGTTCCACAACAGAATTTGGGTTTTGATCTTGTAAAATAGCTTTCACAGGTATCATGTCCGAGATTGATACTTTATATTTTTCTTTAGTCTGAACTGACTTCCTCGACATATGATTCCTTTGAGGGGTGATCCAAGTCTTGTACTGAAATAGTTGTACCTATCTTCTTCGAGTTCTTTTGGTAAGCGAGCAATTTGATACGATTGTTCCATTTCCCTGTTAAACATTATTTGGATCTTGTATTCATAAATGGAGCCAAAGAGAGGACCTCGAAATTTTACACCAAAAGATGATGATTTGATTAATTGATGGGACAAGTTCACGCTCCACGAAAGGGCACTTAGAAAGTGAGGTCGCTCGGGGAACGGGTCACTCTAGAGAGAGGGTCACTCTGGAGAGTAGGTCGCTCTAGAGAGCGGCTCACTCGAAGAGCAAATCATTTGGGGAGCGAGGGTGTTCAGAGAGCAAGTCACTTTTTTTTTTTAAACACAACCTTGTTCTCGCTCACTCGTCTTCGCTTATTTCCACTTTAGTCCTTTCCTAAAAAATTGAGCTTTACAAATCACAAGTTAGACAAGATTTTGGATTAAAAAACGAAGTCGCCATTTGCATGAAAAATTAAGTATGAAATCTAGAAACAGGAAACTCATAAATTTTAATGCAAAAATATTTGTGGGTTTCATGTGTGTTAGTGTCAAACACAACCCTTTCGTAAATCTAGAAGGATATGAAGTATACTCACGTAGATCTGCAAAATTATTTGATGGCGGGGTAAGATCGATGTCATACCGAAATCGCACTTGTGCATCCTACCAGAAGTGCCAAAACTATTAACCTCACTCACAATGGGTGGATTTTTGCAGGAAAATAGGATTCGTCCCACTGGGCGTGCCAAAACTGTTGAAAATGGAAATCAGCAAGTGCAATTTGCACCCATGACCATTCCAACCTCTGGATCTTCGGTTAGTTCCTTCTACCTTCTATCTAATGTTGAAAGTAAATAACAAAAACAAATTTAAAAGATGCAAAGTAATAAGCCAAATAATGCAAGAAAACAAATCTAATCTACTTCTGTTTGAGATTAAGGGTGAAAGAGATAAAATTCAAAATACGGCCAAGACCGTAGCAAAGTTTAAAGTTGGTACGATTAGCAACTCTAGCAAATACCGAATAACTTCACTGTGATGAGATCTCCAAAGTAATCGTTCATATCACAAGGAAATACAACTAATAAAGGAAGAAGAGCAGTGCTACTAGTTCCATGCATCCATAAATTAAAGGTTAAACACACAATAATTCATGAATGTCAAGCACAATCCTTTGTTTTATTGATTTCAAAATGTCAAGTACAATGATCTCCAAAGTAGCTTTGGTATGTTGGGTAGCCAAAAGACCCTTACAATGAGCATTTAGCTCTTATTTATACTTGAACCTATAGCCACAAAATGGACTACATACAATGTACCTCGGTGATAATTACGAGGTGGTTATATCATCCTTATCTTGTTTACTAAAAATAGACAAGGAGCAGGGTGCTTTGGTTGCAGGTCGCTCCGGAGAGAGAGGTTGCTCGGACAGAAGATCACTTTGGAAAGCAGATCACTCTAGAGAGCAGGATGCTCAAAGAGAGGGACACTCAATGGGTAGGTTGCTCCAGTGAGTGGGGCTCCCTCTTCCAAACACAACCAATTACTGATTTCTACCTTGCTCTGTCTTTTGCCTTAGCTTTTGCAACGAACCTCCATTTGGGGTGCAGGTCACTCTATAGAGCAAGGCACTAAGAGAGCGAGTCGTTCGAAAAGCGAGGTCACTCAAAGAGCAAGGTGCTTAGAGAGTGGGGCACTCAGATATCAGGTCGCTCTGGTGAGTAGGGTTCCCTCTTCCACAGAACCAATTCTTGAATTTTGCCTTGTTGTATCTTCTACCTCAACTTGTGCAAAAAACCTTCGTGTGAGGAGTGAGGTCTCTCGGAAAGCGGGTCACTTTAGAGAGGGGTGCTTGGAGAGCAAGTTGCTTTGAGAGCAAATCGTTCTGGAGGGTGGGACGCTTAGAGAGTGGGGTGCTTCAGCAAGCAAGCACTTTATGGAGTGGAAAATGCAAAAAGCAAAGCATATATGAAGTAGAAGAAGAAGAGGTATTAGAGTGGAACAAAATTCCAACATAGGAATATACCATTGGAAATAAACAGCTTGTATGGGAACACAACATCACATGAATCGGTATTAGAAGTCTAGCTTGGTCCCTTCACATTTTTCATACGGATTGACTGATAGAACTTGATATGGAAGCGATGGTAGTAATCAACTACTACAAGCACCCATCTTAGGCGCAAACTTGTTTGAATGGTGGGGTCTAGATTTGTTGGACTGTTGAAGACCATCAAAAGAGGTTGCAGGTACATTGACGTGGTGACCAAATACTTGACAAAGTAGGTAGAAACAAGGGCGTTGCCACATTACTCCGCAAAGAGCATTGCACGATTCTTGTATGAATGGATCATTAGAAGGTTTGGAATGCCTCTTCAATTGACAAGTGATCGTAGAGGCCACTTTGCCAGTGAAATTATTGAGAAGTTGACCATGGAATTCAAATCCTTCATTCATTATCAAGTCCATACTAAGCAAGGGCAAACAGGTAGGCAAAAGCAATGAATAAATTTTTGGTCTTGATAATGTACAAGACATGCAGAACTGAAACTGTTGTCCAAGAGGAGAAATTACCATCGGTCTTGTGGGCATACTAAACAACATATAAGTCAAAGACAAATCATACGCAATTCCAGCTTATGTATGGTTAGGAGGCAATAGGGTTGGTTGAATTTATGGTGTCGAGTTTGAGAATGGCAGTGGAGAACCGTCTTGGCAACAAAGAGAGACAGGAGGAGAGGCTGACGACACTCATAAAGCTAGACGAGAAAAGAATAATGGAATAGTGAGCCACGGATGTTGCCCAATGTCGGTGCAAACTCTAGCGCAACAAGCATCTGGGAAAGTCGAAGTTAAATGCAGGTAACCTCGTGTTGAAGTATAATAGCAAGAGAGAAATCAAGTCAAGGAAGTTGAAGACCCTATGGTTTGGAGTTTTGGACCCTTCCAATTTGAAGAATTGTTGGACAACGATGTAGAAAGATTGAAGAGACTGGACAAGACGCAGTGTCTAGAGATGCACTATCTTATGTACACTGTCTGCAAACCTGTGTAGAATCTCTTTTGGGCATGTACAATACAATGCCCAAGTGAATGTATCTACTCTCATGCCAACAAAGCCAACAACACACTTTGGTCAACCATAAGAATAACACTAATGAATGAGAGAAGGGTCTTTTTTATACAACTAAGGCGGTAGTTGCATCCTCCAACTTACTAAATACCCGACACCTCATCATTTTCTTAAATTACATTTGACATGCATGACTTACATTTACATTTTTTCATGACTCACTTCATGACTAATGACTTATCCGTACATAACTAATACTTCACTTAACATTACACATTGTCACATATAATAATACATCATGACTTTATAACATCAAATATATCAACACTCTTAATGTGCGCATACTTGACGTCCAACGCACTTACTCATTGATTATGCAAACATGTCAATTTGCCTGCATACATTTATCCCCTCGTCTAGACTTTTCGATGTCCTCGACGACACATGAGCTGAACACTATGGATAGAAGCACTGAACACCATATTGGATTCTCTTGTCGCACTCCTGCTTTCTCCTTTTTCAAACATCTTCAGCAATTGGTATTACTTCAAATTGTTATTCTCAACACACTGTGCTCCAATTGCTCACTCCACTTTCTGCAATTAGCCATGTCATCAACTTGATCAACATGGCCAACATGGCCATCATGATGAGCAACATCTGATGCCACCTTTGTCGAGGGGCAAGGTGCAGGATCCCCCATGCAGGGTCAAGGGGAAGCGCCCTTTGTGGGGTCTAGGGGCAATGCCCTTCATGCACACCCACTTTAAAAACTTCCCCTCAAATCCGAATGATTTATTAGCCTCCAAATGACTACTTCTTGGCCTCTGGCGGCCTTGCCTTAGCCTCTAACAGACATCCCTTGGTTTCAGACGGCTAACTTCATGACTTGGAAGGTGCATCCCCTGAAATAATGAGCCACTTTCTGCAATAGGCAATCTAACTCTGAACGGCCTGCTTCTGAATGGTCCTACCTCAAACAGCCTAGCTCCATATGGCCTGCTTTCAAATAGCCCTGCCTCAAATACGATGGTCTTGGTGCGGTACAGCCTCTCGTCGTATGGCCTTGTGATGAACGACATCTTGCAATGTTGCGTTGCATTGTGCAACGTCTTGTCGTACAACCCTTGTGTTGTACGGCCTCCTGTCGTATAACGTTCTGCCATATGCCCTTGTGTTGTACAACGTCTTGTCGTACGATGTTGCGCTAGATGGCCTCCTAATGTATAACCTCCTGTTGTACGGCCTAGGAGAGTCCAAATCTCAGAAGGCAAAACAAAACTGGGAATTGCGAAGAAACCTTTCCAGATTCACCCCTAATCCAGTTTTACGAAAGGGACTTGTTGCCACATTTTGCACGGGGTGCCTTATTCCTGAAAATATTGAAAATTTGTTGTTCTGCCTCCCCTCCTCCTTCTTTCCCTTTCTTCTTTTTTTTTTCTTCTCCCCAGCTATCTATTCCCTGATTCTTCGTCTTGCACTTTCATGGTTTTCATTGTTTTCTGCAAATGGGCAAGTTGCCCAAAAAAATTTCTAAGTATGGAGGCCGTCCGACTGCGCAGCGCAGCCGGGCGGCGCTCACCATTTTTGCCGCACCTGGGCGGAAGCGTCAGAGAGGCCCAAATTTTGTTAAGTCCTGGATCGCCCGACTTCGGGCCGAAGTCGGACGGCGCCAGGCGGTCGGCGCGCACCCGGGCGGCAGGAGCAACGCGGCCCAAAACGTCTAAGTGTGGGACCGCCCGACTTCGGGCCGAAGTCGGGCGGTGCCCCGAAAATCGCGCGCACCCGGGCGGCAGGAGCAACGCGGCCCAAAACGTCTAAGTGTTGGCCCGCTCGACTTCGGACCGAAGTCGGGTGGCGCCTAGAAAATCGCGCACACCCGGGCGGCCAAAGAAGGAAGGATGGCCCCATTTTGTCTAAGTATTACGCCGTCCGACTTCAGGCCGAAATAGGGCGACGCTAGGCTGTTTGTGCGCCCCCAGGTGGAAGGTAGCCAGGATTCACCAAGTTTTGAAGGGCCGTCCGACTGCACTCCCCCCGTCCGGCTGCGCGTCCATTTTTGTGCGCCATCGGGCAGAATGAAAAGGACAAGTAGGCCCGAGCGTGAAGATGTTTACCTTTTCATCAGTGGCCCCAGGACCTGACAGGCGGTTGGTTTCGGGAAAGGAGTCGAGATGTGACAGGAAGTACACCAAGGTGGGCGGGCGTGAATTAATAGAATGTACTACGTCTGCCACCATTGATAAAGACTCTAATCCTCACCTACCGATTGTCACGAAGCTGCTACGTCTCCAATTGGACATTGCTGCAAGTACATTCCACGCTCACAAGTTTTGTCAGCTTTTGCCAGGTCTGGGATCCTGTGCTCAAAATTGTAATCAGGGGGACATGGCATTATAAATAGCAGTTCCGTTTCATTGTAAAAGGGGGGAAGGGAGATATACTGCTAGGAAATTGTTGTAGCTGTGCGTTTGCATTTGAATACAAAATATACTTGGCTCTATTAATTGTTTTTTGTCTTGTATGCTGCCTTTGCCAAATATTTCTGCCTCATGTTGCTTATGTTATTGATTACTGTTATTCTGCATTTCTGGATATCGGTATTGATAGCTAAGTATATCTAGAATATGAAAGTAGAGGATACATAGGACGAAATTGCATTGATAGTTTCTGCAACATGTTTTATGTTTGATTGTTGTTAGTAGTGGTGATTGGTTAGTTACCGTGCTGCTTATCTTCCCACCCGAGTTAAAACATATTTATCTTTCTTTCCGTAATTTGTAATTTCTTTCCTGCACTCTGAGCTGAAAACCCCAACTGAGAAAGCAAAGGAGCCGGCCTTCTCCGGAGATTGGCACGGAAGGCTTTCCTTCCTTCCGGCCTTTCAATCTGCTGGGCGAATCTAGGGCGCATTACACTAAAATCCTATCCTAGTGGCAGATTCGTAACCAACAGGACCCAAAACTTGTGGAGGAAGTTTCAAGCTTCCATAGATGTCATTTGGAGGGAACGTACCACTAGGAGTGACAAGAATGTGAGATTGTAACTGTAGACAGGCAAATTGATGTTTGTATTTGGTGAACCAGTTTTGGGTATTTTGTGTTATTTTGTAAGTGTACACAAAGTGTTCGACAAAATGTGCGTACATATATTTTTAATAATGTTATAAAGTGCAATTTAATATTGTACGTAATAATAAAGTGATATTAAGTCATGTAAGTCGACAAAGTCATGTTATAAACTAGTTTGTCCTATAGTGGGAAATGTCATGTAAATGCAAAGATCAAATGCATATGAAATGTAATTTGGGGAAGTTATGAGGTAGTTGGAGGGTAACTACTTTTTGGGTGTATGAAATAGCTCTCCCCTCATTCATTCAGGTGGTTCATTCATTTTAGTGGTTCGGTGTTTGTTCGTTCATTCATTCAGCCAAGGCATTGAGGAGAGTCATGCAAGTTGGTGGATTAATGGAACAGCATTGGTACGAGTGAGAGTTGATGCATATGTGCGTAGGGCATGATGCAGTGCAATCTTGTATGCATCCAGAATATTCTGCATAGGGTTTCCAGGCTTCCGATTGCAATGCTGAAACTGTAATGTTGTACTGTAAATGCCACTGTTAATATAAAATTGCCTGTAATTATTGTCATCTTCTATTTCTGTTGTTATCTGCCATTGCTGCTGCTATTATTATTGTTGTTGCAGGTTCTGTTCCCTGTATATTGTACTACAATGATTGCAGATCTGTAAAATTATTTAAGTAGAAATGGAATTGTGTGTAAGAAAGTTAAATTTCATTTCTACATTCTGGCGCTGTTGCCTAAACAAAATTTCGGTCAAGAGGCATATGTGATAAGGCAAAGAGGTGAATGACAAATTCAAGGCCACACAACAATCGAGGAAGGAACCAGCTATGACGAAGTGCAAAGGATACGAATTCAAAATCAAAGGTGGAACAAATGTGGAACCCTTTGAAAGATGAGAGTCCAAGAGCAGAGCAAGAAATATGGGAAACATTGTTGATAGGAACGAAAGAAGGGGTACAAGGACCACCAAGAGTCGAGGAAAACATTGACGTAAGGGAAGACGTTGACACAGAAACTGTGCGAGGATATGGTGAGTGGATGGTAACACCTGAACAAGCGGTAGGAAGGTTGCAAAGGAGTGCAAAGGATGGGAGTCAGGCACTAGAGCAACAACGCGCGAGGTCTCAAGAAGAAAGACTAGGGCCACAACCAACATTCCAGCGAAGGAGGTCGCGGAGTGAGGATGCACAAGAAGTCGGGAGATGACTGTTTGGTGAGAATAAGGTACCTAGGATAAAAACATCCGACGAGGAGCAGCATAGCAGACCTAGGAGGAATCAATCAAGGATTCCGAAGGGTACTTCATCAAGTGACGACGTAGGAACCTCACTAATGGCTAACGTAGCCACCAAAGCAAGGAAACTAAGGTGTCCACTTTTCACAGGAGAAGGGAAGGAAGACCCGATTAGGCATTGGAGAATTTGCCACATGGTGTGGAAAGCGACTGGGCAGAACAATGAGGCAGACTGGAGGTGGTTATTTCCTGCAATGTTTCGAGAATTTGCAATAGGCTGGTATATAGAATTACCAAAGGATAAGTACCAGACATGGGAAGAATTGCGTGATGCATTTGTGGAAGAATTTCGATCATACGATAATGACAAAATTTATAGAATACAAGGAGAGAACAAGTCTGTTCGTTCTTACAATCGAAGGTTGAGTGGGTTGTTTGACCATGTGGAGAAAGACCACTCAGAGGAATCGAAGAGGATGTGGTTCATAGATGGACTTCTTCCTATGTATCAAAGGAAGATGAAGGCATTTCCTCCAAGATCATACCAAGCGGCTTTGGATTATGCCTTGATTTGGGAAAGTGATGCAAAAATCTCATTGATGAATGGACATCATGTTAATGCATATGAGAGTAACTCTGCAGAGGAAAGTGATTCTAATATTTAGGATAACTTAGACAATGAAAGTGATTGTGAAGATGGAAGTGCTTCTAATATGGAGACTGATTCAGACATTGAGAGTGATGATTTTGAGCCGTCTGAGAACCCGTCTGAGGTGAAGCCATTTGAAAAGGAGCCGTTTGGAGGGTACACGTCTAAAGGCTACCCATCTAGAGGCTACACGTCTGAAACCTACCCATCTGGCAAGTACACGTCTGGCAGTTACACGTCTCAGCAAGTTAGACATCTAGCAAGATACCCGTTTAAGGAACCTACACGTCTAGCAGGTTACCTATCTGAGTAAGTCTACCCGTCTAAGACGTCTAGCCGTCTGCAGCAACCTGTCTATGATGTCTGTACTTACCCGTTTAAGACGTCTACGCTTACCCGTCTAGACCTATGTGCAACCCATCTGAGACATCTACCTGTGTGCAACCTGTCAGAGACGTCTACTCGTCTAAGACGTCTACCTTGTCATCCTAGACATCTACCTGTTTGAGATGTCTACCTTGTCATCCTAGACATCTACTGTCTAGAAGTCTATCGATTTGTCCTAGACGTCTACCGTGTCGTCTTACACGTCTACTATCTAGACGTCTACCCTATTGTATTAAACGTCTACTGTCTAGACGTCTACCCTGTTGTCCTAGACGTCTACTGTCTAGATGTCTACTTGATTGTCCTAGACGTCTACTGTCTAGACGTCTACTTGTTTGTCCTAGATGTCTACTGTCTAGATGTCTACCCTGTTGTCCTAGACATCTACTGTCTAGACGTCTAGATATTGTACCCGTCACACTTCTCAATCCGTCTAGCCTAATCCGTCAGAGACTAAGCCGTCAAGGATTGCTGTCATGGACATTGTCGTCAGAGATGTTGTCGTCTGAGGCAGTGCAGTCAGAACAGTTGTCGTCAGAAGTACAATCCAACAAGGGAGATGTCTATCAGAGGTTGATAAGAAGTCAGTTGGATCATGAAAGCAGTGAATTGGAGTTGAGAGAAAGCAGTTTCAATAGGTTGAGTGAAAGCTTCCAAATGGTTGACAAGGAGAAAAATTTCATTCTGACAATTATGGTTTCAATAGTTTTGTCGTTGAGGTTTCGGGGACACGCAAGGGACGCTGCCCCTCGATTTCGCTAAGGATGTTGTCCCTTGACCCTGCAAGGGGGCTCCTTCCCCCTTGATCCCCGACACAGGTGTCAACGGGCATTGTTCGTTATGTTCATGATGTTGATGGAAGGGCGTACGCTAATGATATGGCTAATTGCTCAAAGTGAAGTGCCTATTCAGAGAATACTGATCATGTTCATGTTAAAACTGCTTGCAACCAATGGAGTGCACCATCAGAAAACAAAATGGTGTGAGCAGTAGTTTGAAGTGCAGGTTGTTGCACTAGATGTATGGAACAGGAGGAAACGAAAGGAGAGTGACGAGATTTTGTTACATTGTTCAATACTTCTATTCCCAGTGTTTAGCTCGTGTCGTCGAGGACGTCGACCAGTTTAGAGGAGGGGATAGATGTAGACAGGCAAATTGATATGTTTGTATTTGGTGAATCAGTTTTGGGTATTTTGTGTTATTTTGTAATTGTACGCAAAGTGTTTGACAAAATGTGCGTACATATATTTAATAATGTTATAAAGTGCAATTTAATATTGTACGTAATAATAAAGTGATATTAAGTCATGTAAGTCGACAAAGTCATGTTATAAACTAGTTTGTCCTGTAGTGGGAAATGTCATGTAAATGCAAAGATCAAATGCATATGAAATGTAATTTGGGGAAGTTATGAGGTAGTTGGAGGGTAACTACTTTTTGGGTGTATAAATAAGCCCTCCCCTCATTCATTCAGGTGGTTCATTCATTTCAGTGGTTCGGTGTTTGTTCGTTCATTCATTCAGCTAGGGCATTGAGGAAAGTCATGCAAGTTGGTGGATTAATGGAACAGCATTGGTACGCATGAGAGTTGATGCATATGTGTGTAAGGCATGATGCAGTCCAATCTTGTATGCAGCCAGAATATTCTGCATAGGGTTTGCAGGCTGCAGATTGTAATGTTGTATTGTAAATGCCATTGTTAATATAAAACTGCCTGTATTTATTGTCATCTTCTATTGCTGCTGTTATTGCCATTGCTGCTGCTATTGTTATTGTTGTTGCAGGTTCTGTTTCCTGTATATTATACTACAATGACTGTAGATTTGTAAAATTATTTAAGTAGAAATGGAATTATGTGTAAGCAAGTTAAATTTCATTTCTACAGTAACCAAATGAGGAAGCTCGTGGCATCATAGAGAAGGTCGTGGCTCAAGGTCAAGGTCTAGGACACAAACTTTGGATGATGATTGGAAAGGGAAAGGAAAGGAGTCGACAACATCCCCCTAGTTGAAAGTGATGAGGAAAGAAAAAATGCAGACACCCCTAGAGCAGATTACCTAGAAAACACCTGTAGGAGAATTTTGTAGAAACTATTGGAATAAAAATCATGCAAACCACATGTTGAAATCAACTTTTTGAAAAGCAATTTTTCACTACATCATGCAAGTCGGGAATTTTGACAAAGATTTCTTCAAGTTGTATCTGTTGCAGATGCTAGAGAAGTACGACCCGGAGAAGAAGAGAAGCAAACTTCAAATTGAAAGGAAGGATTTATGGGTTTCATAGTCCCCAAACAATTTCAGACACATGTTTGGGCTACCTGGCACAAATAGTAGACCAATAAAGGAGGGGATTGAGCCCTAAAAATTGCAGATGTTCATGGGCAAATTCACCAACCTTAATCAAGGATATGTTGGTAAGCTAATGAAGCAGGATAGTTATGGTTTGAAAATGCAGCATATAAAGACAAACCAACTGCGATGTGTAATGTATGTGGTGATGTCCAGATTATCGAGTGATCAATGAGATTTGAATATGCCCACTTGGCTCATGTCAATTATGGAGGGAATCATGTATGGAGTGAAATTTGATTGCGCAACCCATTCGTCACACTGCATTCATAATTTTCTGTTGCAGTATACCAAGAATATTTCGATGGCAATCCATGCCATCACATTGTTTCTAGACACAACATACGAGAAGGTCTAAATTCCGAGGTTGGACCTACCTCAACACATTCTAAAAGGAGCTACTATTTTTTGTTGGACCATAGTGGCCCCAACAACGAAGGCAAGATGTGTGCCCCAAGAGGAAAAAAGAAAAAGAAGACGACGAAGAAGAAGAGGAAGGCACTAAGGGTGCAATCAGTAGAGTTTTCAAATGAAGTAGGACGAAGGTGATGACACTGATGTGTTAGCTAAAGACGATGAAGCAGAGCAAGGAGTGACTACCAATTGCTGAGTTGAAGCAAGAGGAAAAGAGGCAAAAGCAATTGTTGAAGAAAAGGTAGAAGCAACAATGGCAGCAGACGGAGCAGCAATTGCAGCCTCAATCTCAACCGCAGAGGCAGATGGTGAGGATCATACCTCCCAAGGGCTTGTCTTAGACCACAGTTGGCACAGTTGTCAAACATAGTGCAGGCTCTACACACATTGTGGTAGACCAGCATTATCTCTTTCAAGGTCAAACATATGTTTTGGTTCCATCTAGTAAAGTTGCATAAGCCATAGCTTAGGGAGTCACTAGAGGAAGTTCGGAGGTCACACTTGCACATCCAAGAACCAACCTGCACAAGGAGGTTCCACAAATACTATTGGTAGTAAAAGGAGAGAGGCTCCACAAGAGCCTGTAAGAGTATAACAACAGCCACAACCTGAAACAATGGCAATAGTGGATACGATGCAACAAAAGAGGGGACAGGGAGTTGTGTTGGAAGTGCCCAACCAGAACTAAATGTGGTGGACAAGGACATAGATGTCACTTTGGAGGTGATGGACACTTCACCTCTAGAAAGAATGGAGAGGCCACTAGGATTTGGAGATGACATGGAGACACCAAGGTTGTGTAGATGAGAAATGTGGGTGGACTCTCCAACTTTCCAGTAGGCGAGTTTTGCTACCACCCTGCTACGACAATTTGTAGAAGACGTAGAGCAATGCGGTTGGTTTTCCTCCCTTGGATGACAAGGAGCCCACTAAAATTTCTTCGACCACCACACAAGCGACGACAAAGACTTTGGTTCCAAAGGAGAAGGGAAAAATTGTTGTATCAAGACAAGTTTTGTGGTAGAAATGCCAAAGTAGCAGGGCGGTGAGAAGAGATGAAATGGCTGAAGCAGAAAAACAACCAAGTGCATAGCCACAACCATAGTTGTAGAAGGGAAAAGCTAACAAGGGAAAGGATGCCAAAGGAGAAGTTGGTAGGGAGGATAAGGAGGGAACCAAGGAACCACCACAGATGATGATCAGATGAACCTGAGGCAGATAGAAATACAAGTGAGCACATGCTCATTGAAGTGTCAAATTTGAGGCAAGCCCCAGTATATTGAGCAAGAATCAATGAGCAGGTTGACAATTTCTTTGAGAAATTGGATGGCATAATTGATAGGGTGTAAAATGAATTTCAAGTTAGTGTCCCCGAAGAATGGAGAGTATGGAAAATTAGGGTAGATGCAAAACTAAGCAAGTTGAGCCCAAGATGAGGAGAGGATGAGGAAATTCGTTGAATTACAGAGTTCAACCTAAACCCAAAACCCTACGGCCTAGACTAGGGTTTAGGGTTTAAACTTCAAGTTCAAAGTTCAAGGTTTCATATTCAAACATTAACAGCTGAAAAATGGGCTTGCATACACAGTTACCAGGCAGCAATATTTACTTAAGAAGAGGAGGGAAAAAAAACACAAAACCCTAAACCCGAAACCCTCTTTTTAAGTAAATATTGCTGCCTGATAACTATGTATGTAAGCCCATTTTTCAACAGTTACCTTAACAGTTGAAAAATGGGCTTACATACATAGTTATCAGGCAGCAATATTTACTTAAAAAGAGGGTTTCGGGTTTAGGGTTTAAACTTTAAACTTCGAAGTTCAAACATTAACAGCTGAAAAATGGACTTGCATAAAAAAACCCTAAATCGGCCACAGTCTTCAAAAAAAAAATGCAGATTTTTTGCAGATTTTCTCAACTATGCTTAGGAGTATAAGCTACACTGTATGGCTCGAAGAGTTCCTTCATGGAAGCAAGAGCTCTAAATATATAGACTCGTACAATTCCACAAATGAAATCTTTTACAAATCATGCAAAAGCATGTGTAAGCATGCACAAACATACACAAGTAGAAACATACAAGGATACATGTGGAAGATTCCATAAAGCATGCAAAGCAAAAGTGTAGAAACAAAAGTATCAGTATGTACGTGTGCATGTGGAAGATTATGATGTAGGGAAAAGACCAAGAACAAATTATCCTACGAAATTAAATAGCATGTAATACCTCATAAGAGAATTATTTATGCACCAACTAGCTATATGCTATCATTAAATATTTGTTAAACCATACAATCACATTGTATGATTCTGTTTGAACCATTTTGTTTAAGAAAGATCAAAAGGTTGTCTAAGAAAGTAAATGTTGACAAAAAGGCTAGGATAATTTATTGTCTTTTCTTCCCCACTTTTTTTTGAAGTTAAATGGAGTATTGTTGGGTCAAGATGTCTTTGGTTCCAGTCGGATTGAACTTAAGATAAGTGACTTGCTATATTTGATTGTGTTAATTTTTTGATAAGTAGAGGTTGTGCATTGCATATTGCATAAGTTGCAACATTGAATTGCTCATGTAAGAATTGCTTCTTGAAATTTTGTTAGTGATCCAATCCTAAGATCATAAGAGACGGATTTCTTCATATAAGAAATCAATTAGATCAAGATGAGATTGATTGAGGAGAAATAAAATTCACAACACCATAGTCCTATTCTAGAACAGTTAGGTTGCAGTGGTCAAGAGGCCTCTGCAATATTGAGGTTGAATCTTCAAAACATTAATCAGAGACAAACAGCTGATTGTTTGCATCCCATTATATATTCTGTATAGAGATGCTATTTCTTATCTATATTTAAGTAATCTTGATTTAAGATTTTTTTTGGAAAATAACAATGACAAAATTCTAGAAAAACAACAATGAAAAAACACTAAGTTTATTCAGCATTACCTGCATCTGAACGTTACCTTTAGTATTTATGGGAGAAGCAGTCATCCCAAAGACACGAGGAAGATCTGAGACATTTCTCTGAGCATATCTGTGGTAAAACTCCTGGCAAAACGAAGTGAAAAGTGGTTGAGAACTTGCAAAACGACTTTCAATTAACTTTTGAAGCTCAATATTCTGATAAATGAGAATTTTTCTACTTCTTAGTGACAATATCCTCTTTGAACAAAGGACAATTTGACATTTTTTCAAGCTCAGATATATATCCAGACAATTGTGCATAACTTTTGGGTAGTATCCTATGATGACCAAAACAAGGCAGTTAGTTTTGACTACATTGGTCCAAAACAAAAAACAGGAGCACCCAGGAAGAGAAAAGTCCTATAAGATAAGAAAGAAATATATCAACCATTAATCATAGAAAAGTAGTACAGCATATACCCCTTCCAATCGTATTTCAAAATAATAAAAAATTGTTACATCCAGAAGCATGAAAAAAATGTTTTAGTCCTTTTCTCCTTCATAATAAAAATTATGAAGTTACCATCAAGAGCTTGTCAAATAACAGACCATAGCAAATGGTTTTGGTTGGTCAATCCTTGGGGCATAAATATTGTCTGAGACAAAATATGCATAGTGATGGATGATGATGAAGTGAAACAAAAAGCACTTCTAACATCCAAGGCTTTAGACTAAATGATAAGAACTGAATTGCCATATGTATAGACTTAAGGAACTCTATAACTTCATTTGCAACTGAATTGTTCTAGTGAATATTTTCTATAGGTAGATTCTTATTGTAAAGATGCTTTTTCTTGATGTTGAATGCCAGAGAATCTAAAAGTATAAATGAGTACACAAGACATAAGAAGCATTGAATTTATGAAACTAATAACAGAACATACCCACAAAATGATATTTTGGAATGGCAATCTTGAGTTCAACATATATGAAAGAGAAGTTGTAACCACTACTCCTAAAATGTAAGGTAAGGATAAATAAGTTTTCCCTGTCCCATCAACTGGGATACATCTATCATACTTTCATGATACGAGCATAAGGATGATCCTTTCGAGCATTATGACATTCATCGAATATAATCAACTTGACCATCTCGAACCTAAAATGGCCGTGTCGAAGATTATCAAGAAATATTTGTGGAGTCATCACAAAAACCTGTCACCAAAGATGTAATGTTTCATTAGATCAATTTCAATTTAGAATCATAAAGATAAGCATCTTTAAACTGGAAGCATAAAATATCCCAAAGCATGGAAAACCTTGAAATGTAATTTTTCTAAAACATTCCTTGAATTTAGAAGAATAATATTTCTAAAATGTCCAAGGTAATATTGAAAGTAACAACTTATTCATGCATAAACTCAATTATATTCATAAACTTATTCAAATCCTTAGAAATGTGTTGCTTGCAAAATGCAGGGCTGAGGTGAATAAAACAATGGTCAGAAGAAGGTGATTCAATTTTAGATCTCTTTATCTATGTGCATGTATGTCTGCATGTGTCTCTCCATTTATGATCTTTTTGTTTTATGCATGTGATAGCATATAACCCATAACACGTTTTCCTTCGGTAATCTCTAAATATTAACAATAATGTGAGTAAAATTTTATGTAAATTAAAATTGTAGGAATCAATATTTTTTAGGTCTTCATTTAAGTAGTAGACTTGATAGAACAATGACACTCATTTTTCTAATTAACACTACTTTAACTAAGAGGGACCACATATTTACAACATTATCACCATATTCATTCTTAAGAAAACAACTTACATTATGAAGACCCAATATATGCTAAAGAATGACCCTTCGAACTACTCCATTGAAAGACACAATCCTTTAGAATATTGAAATAACACAAGGTTCACTTTCTCAATTTATGACAAAATGCTCCACAAGAAAATAACAAAAACATTGTTTTACCAATTAAGAACCAATTTTTATGAATCTATAGGTTCAATAATCTTTAAAAATATGGTTTGATATTTGTACTTAATTTAATTAATGACACCATATATAATAAAAATAAATATATATATATATATATATTTTTTTTTTGAGTAATATTAAAATTGGGTATATCTTTTTCTAACAGGTCTATAATAGTTTATTTTGAAAAGATGACAGACTATACTGAAACATTAATGACATGCTGGTGTTATTTACAGGATATATTGTGAGCCCTTTGGTTAATGGGAAGCAATTAAGAATCAAATTTCAAGTTCTATACTTTCTTGGGTATAAGTATGCTATAATTTCTGTGGCTTACATTACTCCAGTAAGTATACTATAATTTTTGTGGCTTACATTACTCCAGGGTGCAGATGAATTATCGCTTTGGGATATTTCAGGATTTGCAGAAAAGACATAAATGCTTGCGAAAACCCGGATGCTGAAAGATTTGTGAATGGCTGGGAAAGAACTGGATATTTGATGAAAGGTTCTGTGTGATATTGGTTATTTATATAAGCTGTCTGAAAGATTTGTGTTGATTGTATGCCCTTTAGTAAGTTTGCATTCTAATACAGGTGGAGGTCTAAACCATCGGTCTCCAATTCTTTAATTTTCACTCCGGCAGCAAATCCCCTTGTGAGGGTAACTTCATGTGTTTTGACTGTTACAACTAGGTTGATAATTTCTGTTTAGTTGTTGCAATATATTACCTTAAGGGGACAGTGGATATAAGAGATTGACAGTAGATATGTAATTGTCTGTTGCAGCCTCTGCAGCTTTCTTGGCTGAGCAGAGATGAGGGTTTCTAAAAGATATTTTAGATTTGCAATATATTACCTTAAGGGGACATTAGATATAAGAGATTAACAGTAGATATGTAATTGTCTGTTGCAGGCTCTGTAGCTTTCTTGGCTGAGCAAAGATGAGGGTTTGTAAAAGACAGTGTTCTGTGGGGCATTGCATGGCTGTTAAGAGAAGGTTGTAGTTGATGTTTTAGAAGGTTGTTCTGCTTATTTTCGGAGTCCTTTTTTTGGAGATATGGATAATAAATGTCACTCCAAGGGACATTTTAAGTTGCAACACTCTTAAATGGCAGGAGTTAAGTTACAGAAATGTCTTTTATTTCTATAAGCAATTTGGAAGATTTTGGCCTCACACTTGTATTTCAAACTTTGCTGCAAAACTAATCGTGGCATGTGATGGTCTTTTATTTCTGCAATTTGGAAGATGTTGGCCTCATTATTGTATTTCAAACATTGCTGCAATCTTGATCGTGGTATGTGATGGCATTACTGTTGGTCTAGAAACAGGTCGACAATTTATTATCTATAGTTTTGATGTTTAACATGGACTCTAGTAAATCGTGGAGAAAACAGTTTTGGGGTGGTGAGAATATAAGCATGTGGAGTGGAGCGTTTAATTTTGCACGAGTTTATAAAAATAAATATTTTAATGAACTTTTCACTGTGGTTTTTTATCACTTTAAATTACAGCTTGAAAAAGCATTTGATGGTAATGTGAATTTGGTTAAAAGGCTCTAAACTGGAGTTTAAACATGCCTTTGTGGTAATAGGATGGAATTTCATCTAGAACATGTTTAACTAGTTGGAATTTGGTTAATTTTTCCATATGTCTTTGGTGACTTTTTTTTTGCAACCATCAATAAGAGTCAACGTGAACGAAATTCCTTTACTACATTTTATCTTTATATTATATGTAATTGCTGCAAATGTTACTGGTTATTTATTGAAGGCAGATAGAGTCCACGGGTAAATTAGAGGAATCACTTTATAGGTGCTAACAACACCTTAATGCACAATTTGTTGAGGATTCATCCCTAACTCCTAAACTAAGTCAACAATCATTAGAAGGTGTAATGATATTTGTGAATGCTTTTGTTGAAGTTGCTAGTGCAATTACGAGTGAAGAAATAATCAGCATGCTGATCTTTGAACAAGATAAGCCTCCAATATAACTAAACCAAAATAGATGCTTATAAAACAAGGAGAAATAATTCCATGTTTCCTTTGGTATCCATCTCTCTTAGCCGATTGACAATAAATAATAGATAATTTTGAAACAAAGTTGCAAATTTTGAATAGTTAAAATTATTGATTAAAGTTTAGCAATAGGAAACATACTATTTCGCTTGCAATTCCCTCTCATGTAACTTTCTAAATCCTAGAAAAGGTTTTCCAAATTTTGTTTCACAGAAAATAAGGAATGTTAATTGATTTCCTCTCGTAGTATAGGACTTTTGTACATTTTCAGGGCATTAAGTGTGATTGGATATCCTCAATATGGAGAACAATGAAAAAGTGTTATGAAATAGGTAGTAAGTGTAGACGCTAGTTTTGACTTGCCACCTCAGCAGCAGAAATAAAATAAGTGCATTGGAAGTCAAGTACGTGCACAATAAAGTTTTGATAATGCTTGGATGTTATAAAGATGTAATATTTCATGCAATAATGTAATGTGAAGTGAAGTGCTAGTCATGTACGAATGAGTCAAAATTTGATAGTTGTCATGTAGTTTATGTTGTAGTTAAGGAGGAAATAAAATGTAAATACAAGATAAATGTAATGAGAGAGGTGAGGTGTTGGGGTTGATAGTTGGGAATAACTACCTTCCCTCAAGTTTAAATAGACTCCCTCATTCATTTGAGCAAGTACATTGGATACACGCATAGGGTAGCTTCTATACATGCCAGAGCACATATTATGTATGCAAATAGAGGAGAGATAGTGCATTGGCTATATTTTGTATATGCTGCAGAGAGTATATTCATTGTAGATGTCATACATAGAGGAGATGTTGGAGGTGCATCCATACAGGCTCATGTGTAATACAGTACTTGTTAATATCAATAAAATCGTTCAACCATTGCTATTGTGTATGATATTTGCATGTGTCCATATCTTATTTTTGTGTTGTAGATATAAACCATTCCCATTCAAATTCTGGTTGTCGTACTTTGTTCGTATAGGGCCGTTTGGGTTGGAGCCAGGTCGTCCCATACAAGCCTAGGTCGTTTGACTTGAAGGGCAAGCCAACTAACTATTGTTGTGTTGTTCAAGGTCATTGGAGAGAATATGCTACAAGTTGTCTAGACTGCATGCTTATGAAGTTGCTTGATCAGTTTACCTGTCATTCATAATTGTTCCTCCAACTGCGGAATACCACCACCGTGCAACATTTGGCACAATTGTCGTTTGAAGTTCGAAACAATAACCGCATGGAGCTTGGAGATGAGAGAAGTGGATGACAAATAACTTGTCGCGAGAACATGGGAGACATGGACGCGAAAGAGCGAGAGACCAATCGATACGATGATGTTTGCGGATCACACAACAATAAGAACGAGAGTGTAGACGTGCCAAGCACAAGGACAACTTGCATGTTGGCGAGGGAGACTTGCATGAAGGTGGAGTATTGATAGAGTCTATTGGCGAGGAGACGCAAGCACCAAAAGTTGAAAGTGTTTGATACCCTCATGAGGAGGGAAGTTCGAATGAAGAATGAGAAAGGTGGTTGTAATGTCCCTTTTTAAGAAACATCAAACCCTTACTACGAAAATGCAGAAATTAAGTACAGCAAGGAAATAACTCAGAAATTGCTCATAAAATAACACAAGTATGAGGAGAAATCAGCCAGTATCATATATTAAATATTGCCAAACCAATACAACAGCTCCCCAAGGCTGAACAGATACAAAAACTCTTCAAAAATGACCCCAAATACAAGCGTAGGGTTTGGGGCTGCCAACATATCTGAAACACATGACACAAATGCTCCCAAAAATGCCAGGAACTCCTCACGGATGCCTATTTTTTTGTATTTTTGATATTTTAGGGCAATAACACCTGCAATGATATTGCCAAGACCCCAACCATGCACCTCCAATGCACTATGGGAATGAGCAAGACCTGCAATCTCAACTCATGGAACCTCTAGGGTTTCAATATTCAATTCCGATATCAACATAACATGCCCAAAATGGGACGTCTCACTCCCTTATATAGGGTGAGGTTCTAATTTGGAGTTGACATTTCCCAACCCTAAAATCACTTAAAGTGCTCCCAACCCTAAAATCACTTAAAGTACCTTATTACAACATAAAAACATAAAACATAAATAAACACAACTTAAGTTATGTCTCCTAGTCACATGAACCCCTTTTTCACTTTTATAATTAAGTGTAGGAGACATTTACAAAAATATTTATTTTTGGGACATTACAAGTCCACCCTCCTCAAATTGCTTGTCCTCAAGCAAAGTCAAAGCTGGAGCATCTAAAATTTCTGCACCTTCCCAAGCAGCATCCTCCATAGGCAAGTCCTTCCACTTCACAAGATATTCTTTGACAGTCCTACTCCTAAGCTTTCTCTCCCTTCTCTCAAGGATCAATTCAGGTTCAAGAATGAGCTATCCTTCATCATCAAGGGGTGGCAAATCTGAAGATGGTTGAATATGTTGGCCCAAGGCCTTCTTCAAACAAGAAACATGGAAGACATTAAGTATTTTACTTCCACTTGGAAGTTCCAAAGCATATGCAACCTGTCCAACCTTACTCAACACCTTGTAAGGTCCATAAAATTTGGGTTTGAGTTTTTCTGCTCCACTTCTTTTCAATGTAGACTGTTTGTAGGGCTGCAACCTAACATAAACCAAGTCTCCCACCTCAAATGAGCGCTCACTACGCTGCTGATCTGCATACTTCTTCCGCTGATTTTGTGTCGTAAGAATATTGTCCTTCAAAGCATTAAGAATATCTTGATTTTCTGCTGCAAAGTCTCTAGCTTTTTGGACCCTTGAATCACCAAAAATCAGATCTGAAAAGTGTGGGGCATCATAACCATAAAGTGCCTTGAATGGAGACATTTTTATGGACATATGATAAGTAGAATTGTAGCAATATTCACCAAGGTGCAGCCATTTAACCCATGCCTTTTGTTGACCTGAAACATAATTTCTCAAATATCCTTCAAGCCATTTGTTAACAATTTCAGTTTGCCCATCCGTTTGGGGATGGTAGCTAGTACTAGGAGTCAATTTAGTACCACATAGCTTAAACAATTCTTGCCAAAACATGCTCAAAAATCTGCTGTCCCTATCACTCACAATGGATTTAGGCAAACCGTGCAATCTGAAAACTTCTTTAAAAAACAAATCAACAACTTGTATGGCTGTACAAGTTGTTGAAATGGCATAGAAATGAGCAAATTTTGTCAATCTATCAACAACAACAAATATGCAATCCTTCATGTATACCTTGGGCAAACCAGTAATGAAGTCCATGGAGATACTTTCCCATTTCTGATTGGGAATAGGAAGTGGCTGAAGTAAACCAGCTGCAAATTCATGTTCCCCCTTGTTTTCTTGGCAAATAACACATTCCCGAACATGCAAGAAGACATCCGTTTTCAAACCCTTCCAATAGAATCTTTCTCTAACCTGTTTGTAAGTCTTGTAGAAACTTGGATGGCCTACAAGTGGAGCATCATGCACGGCTGTAATTAAAGCTTGTTTCAGCTTTGATTCAGGTACTAAAAACACTCTTCCCTTGCAAAAAATCAGTCCTTTATGGCTGAACCTGTCATCTTCAACTTGCCCATTTATTAGTTTAGAACAAAAATCATTCTTTGCATATTCAGCCATAATTTTCACCTTCCAATCAGCAGAAATAATGGAAAGAGAATGAAAAGTAGGGTGCCTAGAAAGTGCATCAGCAGCTGAATTCTTCTTACCCTTTACAAACTCAATTTCAAAATCATATGATTGCAACTTTGTTACCCATTTCTGTTGTCTTTCATTCAGTTCAACTTGCCCCAAGAAGTATTTCAAACTGTTATGATCAGTTTTGACCACAAACTTGCCACACACTAAGTATTGCTTGAATTTGGTCAAGGCATGCATGATAGCTAGCATCTCTTTATCATAGATGCTGAAAGTTTTCTCTACATTTGAAAGCTTTCTACTCTCATAAGCAATGGGGCGTCCTTGTTGCATAAGTACAGCTCCAACTCCAACACCCGAAGCATCACAAGCAATAGTAAAAGCAACAGAAAAATCAGGAATAGCAAGTAAAGGAGTGGAAGTCATTACATCTTTCAGCTTTAGAAAAGCTAAAAGAGCCTCATTGGACCATGAAAAGGCCCCTTTCTTAGTTAATTCAGTAAGGGGGGCAGCCAAAGAAGAAAACCCCTTAATGAACCTCCTGTAGTAACTGCATAAACCCACAAAACCCCTCAATTCCGTTAGGTTGGATGGTATAGGCCATCTTTGTACAGCTGAAACTTTAGTTTGATCAACCTTAAGATGTTTTTGTAGTAAACCTTGAATTTGAGGATGATAGGTGGCTGATTTTTTCCCTTCCGAACTGAAAATTACAGCTGCCCACTCAACGTCCTTATGCCTTATCATCTTCTCCATTCTTTTGTATGAAACCTCCAAAATTTTGCAAGAATCTTTTGACCCATTTTCCTTGATTCCTTGCAACACCACATCTTTCCCTTCAAGCACAAATTTCAGTTCTAATTTCTGATAATTAGTAACATAATCACCAAGTGAATACAACCATTGCACACCCAAAACCATATGTGGAATACCTCCTAAGGGAAAAACAAAGAATTGCTCATCTACTTCCATGTTGCCAAAATTAATTTTTATGTTTCTTACCACTTTGTTGCATGTGATAAGATCACCATTGCCAATAGCAACATTAAAACTAGGAATGATAGTTGTAGGAAGATTCTTTCTAGTGGCAAACTTCTCATCAACAAAATTGTAAGTAGCACCACCATCTATTAGAACAATAACCTTTTCATCAAAAGATCTACCTGGTACCTTAATAGTGCGAAACTGATTCAGCCCACTTAAAGTGGCTAGGGAACCTTCGAGGAACTTCCTCATACTCCCTTTGTGCTTCCTCTTCCAAGGGTGTCTCATCCGCCTCATAAAAATCAAGATTATCAGAATCAGAATCAGAATGTAATTCAATGATTTTCATACCTCCTCCTCCGCATTTATGACCTCTTTGCCAAGGAGACTTGCAAATGAAACACTTGTTTTGTTTCCTTAGCTCATCTTTCTCTTCTTGTGTCAAGCGTGGGCCATTTGGGGGCTTATTAGGTGGCTGAAAACCAGATCTGAAACCTTCTCCATGCGTGGGATTCCTGCCATAAAAATTTCTCTCATTTCCACCTTGTTGCGTGAGGTTTCCTTGCTGCTCATACTGCTGTCCAAAAACTGTTTTTCTGGCTGCAAAAGGTGGTCTAGCAGGTGGATTATGTGCAAAATAATTCTGTCTAGGAGGTAAAACTGATTCTAAGCTTAAAGCTCTCTTAATGGCATCTTCAAGAGTGGCTGGTTCAAAAGCTTTAACTAATCCCTTCACGGGTTCCAACAAACCATCAATAAAAAGAAAAATTACCCTCTTGGGTGAAATATTTTGTACCCTGAACCGAAAGTTGTTCAAACTCCTCCACATAGGCATGAATGGATGAAGTTTGCTTCAAAGTGGCAAGCTCCTTGAAATACTCTTCCACATTCCTCCTTTCAAACATGTTCAAAACCCTGGTACAAAATTCATCAAATGTATCAATATCACCATGCCCTTCGGTTACTAACCCATGATGCCACCATGAGTAAGCACTACCCTCAAGGTGGAGTGTAGCAATCCGAACTGCATCAGCTTCAGAAATAGGCTCCAAGGTAAAATAAGTCTGCAATTTTTGAAGCCATGCCCTAGCTGTAAGACCATCGGGACCATTAAATGAGGGAATGGTCACCTTTTGATGCAAAAAGGGCTTCTTTTTCTCTTTTTTAACCTCAACAACAGATTTACCCACAATCTTCAAATATTTATCAAAAGAAATTGCTGCCCTAAAACCCTCATATTTATTACTATAAGCAGCAAACCATTCATCTAATTCATCAGTTACCTCATTTTCCTCCCGTGGAGGTGGTGGAACAAGGAACATAGGCTTGGACGGCCTAGGCAAGGGAGTGTGTGAGTTGGATGATGACTCATGCCCATTGTTGTTGCCTCCCCTTTCTCCTTCCCTCCTTGTGCCATTTGGGTTGCCCAAAGCTGCCCTCAATTCTTGCTGATTTCTCTCTTCTAAGGACACCATTCTTTGCAGCATGTCAAGTAGGGCATCGAATTTTTGCTCGATCCTATCAAGCTGGCCTTTGGGGCTCCTCAACCTCTTCCCTGTTTGACATTTCCAAAGCGAGTCTGTTTCTCCTAGTAAAATACTGATGAACAGGAGGACGATGCATAAAACCCTAGCAAACCCTAAAAAGATGGAAATCTGAAATTCTGAAAAATTCTGACCACCAAAAAAAAATTCTGAAACCACAGAACTGCAAATTGGTCAAAAGGGTATCCAAATTTGCAATTTTTATTTTCTGAAAAAATCCCTAAAAATCCGCGATTTTCACTAGGACACAACTTTTCACCACAGAAACACACTTATCACCACGAATAACTGAAAAAACACTGAAAATGCTGAAACTAACCACATGCTGGCAAGATTCTAGCTCTGATACCACTTGTAATGTCCCTTTTTAAGAAACAACAAACCCTTACTACGAAAATGCAGAAATTAAGTACAGCAAGGAAATAACTGAGAAATTGCTCATAAAATAACACAAGTATGAGGAGAAATCAGCGAGTATCATATATTAAATATTGCCAAACCAATACAACAGCTCCCCAAGGCTGAACAGATGCAAAAACTCCTCAAAAATGACCCCAAACACAAGCGTAGGGTTTGGGGCTGCCAACAGATCTGAAACACATGACACAAATGCTCCCAAAAATGCCACGAACTCATCATGGATGCCTATTTTTTTGTATTTTTGATATTTTAGGGCAATAACACCTGCAATGATATTGCCAAGACCTCAACCATGCACCTCCAATGCACTATGGGAATGAGCAAAACCTGCAATCTCAACTCATGGAACCTCTAGGGTTTCAATATTCAATTCTTATATCAACATAACATGCCCAAAATGGGACGTCTCACTCCCTTATATAGGGTGAGGTTCTGATTTGGAGTTGACATCTCCCAACCCTAAAATCACTTAAAGTACCTTATTACAACATAAAAACATAAAACATAAATAAACACAACTGTCTCCTAGTCACATGAACCCTTTTTTCACTTTTATAATTAAGTGTAGGAGACATTTACAAAAATATTTATTTTTGGGACATTACAGATTAGGACTAGTAGTCTATATGTCTATAAATAGAGGTGATATTGTGAATTATCAATTGAAATATTTTCTTCTAGTCATCATCAATGTGCATCATGAGACTTTGCCTTCTCTAAGTCGTATGGATTTGTATTTGTGATCTACCTATTTGGATTTTTTTCATTATATATCTGAATATGTCATTGTTCATCTTGCAAATATCTCTGTTCTTATTGATTATTCTTACAATTGGATTTGCTTACTTTTATAAGCTATTTTATTAGAAGTGGTACCAAAGAAACGGTTGTGGCTACCTATGGAAGGAAAATTTGAGGGAAAAAAGATCTATGATCTAGGACCCAAAAACAAAGTATTTGGCTAAATGTGTACGTCAACCATAAACCACTAGATGAGGTGGACAAAATAATCAAATTTCTAAAAAGGTACCTCAAGTTGTTTTGTTATCGTGTACCCCTAACACAGTAATGTTTGAACTTCCTCCATCCGAGTTGGTGTAAAATGCACATTTAGTGGTTGTCGGTACATAATAAATTTACCCACTAGCAACTCTGACAGTCCCAATAATATTCTTGTCATACGCTCCCAATCTCCAGTCTAGTGAGCTCTCCAACTAGGCACTCCTATCATCACTACATTGTTATATTTCTGAAGAGATTAACTCACAAAAGCTCTATCCAAGATCTAAAGATAAATCAAATGAATATCTACTAACAATGAAACTCGATAATAAAAGCACAACAATATTTTACAGACAATATCTCACAAAAAGATGCACAATATAGGAAGATTACATTAATGATACAGATTGGTTACATTGCATGGAGCTTTGCCTCCAACATATAATCTTACATGACTTTTCAGTACTCTAACTATAGCTCTCCTCTTTCATCCGGGAGATGCAACCTTTCATATTCCTCTCATAAATACAAAGTTCCCAACATGCCACATATAATGTGACTCTTCATACTCTCTTGACACTTTGCACTCTTTCTCATATTGCCACATACATTATATAAAATATAAATCATATACCAAACTAATATTGCAAGGGGGCTAAATAATGTAATATCTCCAACACCCCTTGTATTACATTATTTGGTAGGAAGGCTTTTGCCTTCAATCTCTGATTCTTCTTTCTCTTCAATCTTTAGCTTTGACTCTGTCATGGCTGGATAAATAATCTGTCTGCCTCTGGATCAATGTATCTGAGTTGCCTTTGGGTCTCTATCTCTAGGTCACTGCCACTGGTTCCGCCTCTAGGTCACTGCCTTTGGATCTCTGCCTCTAGGTCACTGCCTCTAGGTCACTTCCACTGGATCACTGCCTCGGGGTCACTGCCTCTGGAACTCTGCCTCTAGGTTACCTCTAGATTATCATTGTCTCTGGGTCATCCACTATAAAACCATCATATCTATAGGATCATCACTACAGATGCTTTCTCTATAATCCATCTTCCAAGCTATGCTTGGGTCTTCTTTCTCTCTGTCTGCTATGGGACCTCTTTCCACGGGTCTCCTTAATTTGCTTTTCAATTTCTTATAGACTACCTTCTATTCCAAATATATTCTTGGAATAGGTAAACTCGATCTATCTTATACTTTTCTTGAATTGATTCTTTCTCAAAATTCTGAAACTTATTCTTCACTAGTTGTTCTTCAACCTAGTGGTATTAATCCTTATCTTCACTAGTTTTCCTTCAATCTAGTGGTAATACTTATCTTTTACAACTTTCAAGTTTTATGCAAGCAAACTTTGATTATACTTGATTTCCTTCTATAGAAACCATACAATATTCCTTTCATCTTATCCCATTCATCTATGCTTATCCATCCACAATCCACTTTTACTCTATAGTCTTTCTTTTCCTTTTGTAGACAAAACATTTGTGAATGATTATGTGCTCCACAAATTTTACAACTATGGAGATTCCAACATCTCTCTATCTTATGTCCATATCTACCACAATGACTACATCTGTTTTCTATTACAAAATTCCTTTGACCATTCTGTCCTTTATTGCAATTGATTCTATCAGTCCTTGTCATAGATTTGATGTTATTATTTCTTGTTACAAATTTAGTTCCTTGCTCATTACTGCTAGTCTGTCCTGTATATCCAAGACCTTCATATTTTGGTCTTATTTCTGGTACAATTGGTTCTTTCATTCCTTGTTCATGTTTACCTAAACCTGTATCTTTATATCCCATTTTATTCATTAACTTTGAACCAAGTCCTTTAGTATACTTTTCAAAATAACCAAACATATCATTAGATTGATCTTTATCAATATCAACACAACTCTGAGCATCACTATTTCTGTCATCTTTTGAATTCATGTCAACATCAATTTTGATAACATTAGCCTTTTCTAAACAATCACGAACTATATTCAAATCACTTGTATCACATGTAGCATCTATTTTTGTAACAGGTTCTTCTATCTTTGTCATGAATTCTAAATCACTAGTGTCATTGCTTGCATCACAATATTTCCTTTCATTTTGACAAGAATCATAATTTGCATCTTTTTCCTTTTGATGAAGATCACTAGTATCACAACATGCATCTATCATCAATGGTTTTAATTCTATAGTATCACAACATGAATCTATCATCATGGGCCTTAAGTCATTTGTATCACAAGAAGCATCTTTCATCATTGATTTGTTCCCTACTTCTTCAACCTTTTCTTGTTTTCTCATCTTAGAAACATTTAGAGTGATAATTCCTTTGTAGATTATTTTCCATAGACTAACAGGTACAGTAACACTATTTTCACAATAATCATTAGCATCATTAAGAACATATTGCATACATTCTTGAAGCATTAGAAATTCTCCCTGATCTGCTTCACTAATAATATCAACAAGCTCATTTTCCAAATCTGCAGTTATTTCCTCTTGCCTTTTTTTTTTTTTAAAAAAGGAAAATATTTATTTACTTAACAAAAAGGTACAAAACTCTCTAATCAGAGAGATCAAAGTGAACAGAGCATTCTAAAAAACAGAACATGAAGACAAAAAAGGACCTCATTATTGGAGTTCTCATCATCCTCGCATACCACCCCTGCCCTTCTGCTTCTTGATGATTTGGCGACAATAACCAGGGGCTATATTTATTGCTTGATTCACTAGTGTGTCAACCTCTTTGTTGAATTCCCGCCTTATGTGTTGATAGGATATTTTGCCAATTATCCTGCCTAGTTGTCTAATCCTGTCTTGAATAATCTTCAATTATAAAGATCTAAAATCTTTATTTTTGGCAAGAGTTGTTATTATCAGTTTAGAATCCCCGTAAACTGTGACCTGAGTGATTCCTTGCTTTGCCACCAATTTCAAGCCGATTTCACATCCAATAGCCTTTGCCACGTTGTTAGATGTTTTTCCCAAGCTGATCATGTATTTGAGCAGGATATCATGGGGTCCTGTAAGAATTAGTCGCCCTGTCGCTGCTTGACCGGGGTTGGACTTGGAGGCACCATCAAAGAAGAGTGTCGGAAAACATATGTCAGGCAAAGAATTGTTTGGTCTGCATCCTCCCTATGTCAGGAAAGCTTAGAGATTAAGTTGGTAGATCATTCTTGTTTCTATGGGTGACAAATCTTCTTCATATTGTTGTTTTTTTTAATTTAGCAAAAAACCCATTGCGGGGCCGCCTTGGTCTGAGAAACCACGACCATGGGGTTCTACACCGTCAAAATCACTCGGGAGTCGCACCCGGCCCTGACTGCACCGGCGTAATCAACTGGATTTTGGGTACCCAATGCGTGTTTGGTAGGGTGGAGATTCGAACCAGGGACCTCCCATGGAGGATTGCCCTACCCTCTCCCTCTATATTCTTTGTTCCACTTGGTAAAACATGTGTCTATGGTTAACCTTCCAGAGTAGGAAATGCCAAGAATTTCAGTTATTCCTAAGCAAATTGAAATTGCCTTTGGGCATTCAAACAAAATATGGAAAACTGTTTCATTGTTCTGCCTGCACCTGTAACAAACATGAGTCCCTGCTATACTCCTCTTTTGTAGATTATCACCTATTAAGATTTTATTTTGAGAGACTAGCCAGCTGAATACTTGCAATTTAGGTGGAGCTCTAGTTTTCCACAATATCGATAGTTTTTTGTTGGCAGGCCCAATCTACTGATGTTGGACTCCCAAATGCACTAAGTATTCCCTCTTACTGTTGATGCTACCCCAAATAAGTTTGTCTGGCATCGTGGAATGAAGAGGTCTAATGCTCGCCACATGGGACTTAAAATAATCCCAATCTCCTTGAAGCTGAGATGGAATGGGAAGGGAGATCCAATTCAAAGTTTTCGAGGTCCAATAAAACAAGTCACCTAATTTGAGTATTCTTTGGTTTTCCAAGTGATTCTGCAATTCGATAGAAGTTCTCTCTCTTAATGGTAGATTTCCTAGGATCGGGTCCTCCCATAGATTAATTGACTTACCATCTCCCGGTAGCCAAGAAATTCTATCCTCTATTATGCTCTTTGTAGCCACTATATGTTTCCAAACCAACGAGGCTCTGGGAAGTTTGTCTATGTGTTTGAGCATTTGAATACCTGTTTGATTATTTACATACTTGCTAACTAGTGTGCGGTGCCATGCTCGATTGTGTTTAAGAATGTTCCATAGAAGTTTTGCTCCCAGTGCTTTCGAAACTATATCCTTTTTTTTATTCCCAGTCCTCCTTGAATTTTACTTTTGGTGACCATCTCCCAATTGACCAAATGGAATTTTTTTCTTTCTGATTGCCTACCTCCTTGCCATAGGAAGTTGCATATGATTCCATCTGCCTTTTGCAAAATAAACTTGGGAGAATGATATACTAATAGTTGGTAGACTGGAAGAGAAGCTAACATCGATTTGATCAATACTACTTTCCTGCAAGACTGAGCCAACTATTACTGTAACTTTGTATCCTCTTAACCATCTTGTCCAATATTGGGGTCCAGCAGTATGAGTCTTTGAGGTGGAAGCTCATGGGCACTCCTAGATATTTGAAGTATTTTCTGTGCCAGACCAAAATCCTAGGATAGTGCAAAAGAGTTTGACTTTTATTATTGTAACATTTTGTGTATAGAATTGACTTTTTTGAGTGTTTATATAAGCCCCGGTAGCTTGTTGAACCAATCCAGGAATTCTTGAATTGTCTAACATTTTGCTTAGTGGCTTCACCTAGAAGAATGATATCATCTGCAAATTGGGCATGTGTTACAGCTTTGCATCCTGCTGCAGCCTTTATCCCTGTTATTTTTCTTTCTCTTCGAAGATGGTTAATTAATCTTCCAAGATTCTCAACTAAAATGATGTAAAGGTATGGTGATAGTGGACACCCTTGTCTAATTCCCCTTGTAGCCTGAAAGAAATTTGTTGGTTCTCCATTTATTAAGGGGGCTATCCATGGGTTTTTTATGCATGCTCCGATCCACTTGATGACCTGATGTGGGAATCCAAACTTTTGTAGGACTTGTTCTACAAATTGTATATTAACTCGATCAAAGGCATTTGCCATATCAAGTTTTATAACAATTTGTTTGTTTTTTGCTTTTCTACTACTGTGGAGGGCTTCATGCACTATTATGATATTATCATATATTTGTTTTCCTAGCATGAGCCCCCCTTGCTCTTCTGATATTAGTTTGTCAAGTTTCTTATTTATTCTATTGGCCAACAATCTAGTAATAATTTTATAGGAAGAGTTGCATAGAGAAATTGGTCTAAATCTAGAGAAAGTAGTGGCATTTTTTTCTTTACGAATCAATGCTAGAAAGGTGGAGTTAGTGGCTCCAAGAAGCTTACCTTTCACCCTAACATCCTCAATCATGCATAGCAAATCTTCTTCGATGATGTGTAAGCATTGCTGTTAAAAGTTGTTTGTGAAACCATCAGGTCCAAGAGCTTTGTCCTTTGGTAGAGCTACTATAATCTCCTTAAGTTCCTCCAGAGTGATTGGCTGACTGAGGTCTTGTTTGTCTTCCAAACTTAATACTGTTGGTATATGCTGCAGCAGTATTCCCTGGGAATGAGGGTTACCATTTTCTCTGGAAAGCAGAGCTGAGTAATATTGATTGGCAAGTTTCTTAATTTTCTCCCAGTCTATATAGGTGGTTCCTTCATGCTCTATCTCTTTGATTGTGTTCCTTTGGTAGCGTTGCATGGTTTTCAGATGAAAATATTTGGTGTTTCTATCCCCCTTGCTTAGCCAAACCATTTGGGATCTAAGCCTCCAATGTGTTTCTTCTTCGGTGCTTAATTTATTGAGCTTCTGAATCAGGTCATTTCTTGCATCTTCTTGCCATGGTTGAGGAGGATGATCCCCAATTTCTATTTCTAGCTGCTCTAGTTGTTGCATCAACTGCTTCTTGTCTGGTTTGACTCTCACTTTTTCTGCCAACCATTTTTTATCACGTGCTTCAATTTTTGAATTTTGCTTTTCCACTTTTCTTGGGGGTTGGTGGATTGGACCTGTTGGTTCCAAGTGTTTTCCACAAGTTCACTGAAATCTTCTTCTACCGCCCATTCAGAGTTGTATTTAAAAGGAATTTTTCGGGGTTGTAGGCTTTGGCCGCTATCCAAGAGAATTGGCTTATGATCTGAGATAGAGTTCTGAATGATGTGACTGGAAGTGAGCGGAAAGTGTGTTAGGAGATTTTCACTGATCAAAAATCTATGTAATCTTTCTGCAATATAGTTTGCCCCTGCTCTTCTATTGCTCCAAGTGTACTTTCCTTTGATCGGTCGAATGTCTTGTAAGCTTTCATCTGCCATAATTTGATTGAGCAGATCTCTATTTGGATCCCTTGCTAAACTTCCCCCAACCTTCTCCCAGTGGTAGAGAATCATGTTGAGATATACTCCCAGTATTATATTGTCAAACTTCTCATTGTCTAGCCATTGTGCTAAGATTTGCCATGCTTCTCTTTTTTGGATACAATGATTTGGACCATAAAAGTTTATTACTGCTACACTAGTTCCATCTAGTAAGACAAATTTTGTACCTATCCAATTATTATGCTTATGTTGTAAGCTACAAGCTAATTGTTGTGGGTCCCAAGCCAAAGCCAGTCCCCCTGAAGCTTCCACAAAATCAACAGTTATCAGTTTTGATTGTACCCAAATCTTCTACCATTCTGTAGTCAGTGTTGCCTCTACTATTTTTGTTTCCTGAATACAAACTATTTTTGGTTTTTGCTCCTGTATTAGAACTTTGAGATAGTTTTTTTCAGAGGAATTCCCAGTCCCCTACAGTTCCATTTCATAATCTTCATTTTTTGGATTGCTTCTTATTTTTTACGAAGCTCTCCTTAATTCTGACCTGCGTTTTGGATTACAAGTCTTTCCGTGCTTGCTCATTTTTGAGTTGTTGGTTCGATTTTCTTCCCTTAGCTGCAGATCGTGTGGTCGGCAAGCCCCCAGAAATCACTATTTCCTCCACTTGTGTTTCTTCTACCTCTTCCTCTGAGTTCCCATCAGTTTCTTCTACCTCTTCCTCTGAGTTCCCATCAGTTTCTTCTCCAGCTATTGTGTTCTCTGGTGTGTCTCCTAAGATCTCTGGTGACTTGTCAACTTCAGTTGTAGGTATCTTCTCTTTATCTTTAGGAGCCATCACATCTAGAGAGGTGTTTTCCTTTTCTCCTTCATTAAGACTTGCAAATTTATTTTTTTGCTGGAAGCTTTTTCGATCCTATGGTTGAGGTTGTCGATTCTTGCTTCGTGATCTGCGCGGTCTCCTTTTGACTTTCTGGAATCCTAGTTCTTCCTTTTTTGTTTCCTATGCTTGTTTAATTGGGCAGTTTCAAGAGAAATGCGCCCATGCTCATGGCATGTTATACACTTGAAAGGTATATGCTCATAGTCCAGGGGTTGGTTATGTATCCAATAAAACACCTTTATTCCAATATGCTCGGGCAAACCCTTTTTCAGATTGACTTGCACACAGATGCGTGCGCATATAGCATTATTGGCCTTTGGAGGAGCCCAGTCAATGAACGTTCCAATAGCGTTCCCTATTAATTCCATCGAGGGTTTGTTCCATAGGTGTAGTGGCAGAAATGGCAACCTCACCCAGACAAAAACTTCTTCAGGCTCCTCCTCTTGAGGATTAAATGTCGTGCTCCACGGGGTCATGTTGAGTGGGCTGGATCCCAGAAAAATCTGGCAACATTCCTGGCGGCTCGCGGGGTATCAAGTTCGCCTCGACACAAGGACCCATGCCTTCATCCTTTGGGCCCACAGTCACCCTCGGTCCCTGCTTCTTTCTGCTGCTTTTCTTCATGCTCAGCTCCGCCGCTGTCATCATCATATTCCTCTTATGTTTCTCCTTCCTCCGTTTCACCTTTAGACTGCTCCTCGCCTTCTTCCTCTTGCTCTTGTTCTAGGTTAGTATCCAGGGAAGCAAGGCGATCCCGAATGTGCTCACAGGTATCTTGAACCTGAGTCCAAGCCTCCTCCTGGAAGGGCTCGAGGTCGCAAAGATCTTTTATCGAGCGCCTGAAGGTCTCAACTTGGAGCATATCAACCTGGTTGACCCTTTCACTTAAATCTGCGAGGCAAGCGCTAATCTGGCAGAACCTGGATATCAACTGTGTTACCTGTGCCTCTAGAATTGGATCCGCCCAGTTGTCAATCTCCGTAGTATCCTCTTTTAAGGCATCCCAGGCCAGTTTCAGCTCCTCCCTGGGCAGGCAGTTTCCGCTGTCGTCTGTGAAGCTGGGAAATCCCAGCGACGTAAGGGTCTGAAAAGGTGCCAGGCAGAGGCTTCCCTCCTTTTCCAGTGTGTCCAGCAAACTCCTGGCTCTCCGAATTTTTTCCAATTTTTCAAAATAAGAATGCAAGGTTGCCCTTGCAGTAGCCCAATCACGGGCGATCTGAGTCATAGGGGGAATTTGGAGGTCCTTGCGCTCATAGCTCTCAACTTTGATAGCCAAGCCGATCCAACGCTCTGCTTGTCGTTCGGCCTCCTCTACCACAGGCTTACCCTGGGCAGACGCTTCTCTAACTTCCGAAACAAACATAAGAACTGAAAGGGATCTGGAGGTTCTGGTTCTAAAATTTTTCAACAGGCCAGCGCGGATTTCCTTGACTCGGTCCCTCGAGAAGACCTCAACCTGTGCGGCCCTTTCCTCCAGCTGCTGCTGGGCTACTTGAAGTTGGCCCTCTAACTCAACTATTTTGGCCTGTGCCTCCTCTCCTTCCCTGGTTCGGTGTTCTGCAGCCTCTTTCTTATCAGTCACCTCCTTCTCTAGAGTTGCCACTTGCTACCTCAGCTGCTTAGCTTCGCTCCTGGAGTCGTCTAGCTGGGCCTGCATTTTCGCCATGTCTTCTTGCAGCTTCAGCTTCTCATTCTCCACATTGTAGTAGCGCTCCTTCAACTGGTGGTGATGCACATAGAGTGTATCTGCTCTCAGATGAATGGCCCCCACCTCGTTTTCCATGCTAATTGTGTTCAGATCTTTGGCTACGCGGTGGTGGGTGTAGTCATCGGTGGTCATGTCCTTCAAGGGCTTCTTGACCTTGGGAACCCTCTTCTCTTTGTGCCACACAATATTATTCAGGTCAAACCTGGCACGCTTCTCCACTCCGGCAAGCTCCTCGACTTTTCTTTTCTTAACGCTCTGGATCCATCGAAAGGAGCTCTACTCTGCTTGGGCTGCTACGGGGTGATCCTCCATTATTTCTAGTTCCTGTTCAACGAGATCCATCCCTCCATACATGGGCTTGATCAGAGATAGATCTTGCTGAGGCATATGTTCTTCTGCAAACAGATGGGGGGAAGCGGAGCTTGGGAACTCAGTCGCCTTTGGGGATGTTTCGATTTGGGTCAAGGCAGGAGGATTATCAAGACTAGAGGGTGGATTTTCAATCAATGTACCAGCTGAAGATGTGATATGGGATGAATGTGGTGGATCTACGACAGTGGCACCTGGCTGGGTATGGGCGAGGGCTTCGAATGCATTGGGGTCTGAGGAAAATAGGCTGAAAGCCTGCTGGTCGTGCTGAGTGGTGGTGGAAGGCTGGGCTTCTTCGAGAACAGGGTGCGATACTGCAAGGGACAGGGCGGATGCTGATTCGCTGCCTAAAGGGATGGCAGCGAGGATGGGTTCAGCAATGGTGGAAGACGGTGCCGCGGTCAATGATTCAGAAGATTGAGAGAGAAAAAGGGGATGCGTACCTGCATGCTCGGCTCGAGCTGGCGTATTGAAGATCTGAGTCACCCATTCATCCTCCTCTGGTGGGGTGTCTTCTTTTATAGTAATAACTTCTTGGAAGGGGACTGTGGGAACAACTTTCTTCCGTGGTGCAGTCTTTGCCTGTTGCACGGCTTCTTTTCTTGGCACCGCTTTCTTTTCCTTTGGCTGTGCAGTCTCCTTCTTCTGGGGCGCGGCCACTTTTTTCCAGAACAACGGCTGGAGTGGGAGCACTAGGGATCGGGCCTACAGCTTTCTCCGAAGGAGCCTTGGGTGATTTTATCGTAACTTTTATATTTTTCTTCGGAGGTGTTGGAGTCGCCTGCACCGCTTCAGCCGACCGATTCAATGATCCTTGCTTCTTTTCGGAGGACTGTTGTGCCTTGGGTTCTGCCGCCTGACTCTTCCTTGCCCCACTGCTAGATCCTCCGCCTAGTGTGAGTGGTTGTTTGGGTGGGTCTTGTGCCTTTTGTAGGCCCTGGGTGCCTAAAGGCACGAGATCCCTAAATATGATGGGCCTCCACATGGCATGGTGGTCATCGTAAAGCATGGATAACTGATGGTCGCCAGCAAGGACCTTTTCGGAAGTCTCCTTCTTGGTATGGGCCCGCATGATCCACCATTCTGCAATCTTCTCCGGCTTCCAGCCCATGTTCAGCAATTTAGGCACCATCTTCTTGAAGGATTTGGATTCACGACTGTGAGCCGCATTATTAACCGGGTCATACTCTGCTTCAACGTAATAAAAGTCGTGCCATGGCGGGAAAGACTGCATCTCCTCTATGTTCCATTCAAGGTCTCCTCCCGACGGATTATTGCGTTCTCCCATGATCTCCAGGCGGGGACAGGCGTGGAAATTCTTCATCTCTGTGAAATCCTTCACTATGTCGAGGGGATCATATCTCCATAACTGAGGGAGCTCAACCAAGCCGAAGCTTAAGAGTGTGGCTGCTAAGAATTCATTCTGCCCAATGGTGTTGACCTCAATCTCTCCCCACGTGATCGAGAACTCGAAAATATGCACCCATCTTCTCCCCTCACCGTAGTTCTGGTCAGTGTAATCCATCTGTCGCGCCGCTTCCAGGGTGAATAAGTACTCTGTGGTATAATACGGCAGGAGGAAGGGTTTACCGGTGAACCCAAAAATTCTGATGACGAACCCCTGCGTCAACTGGAAAGTGTCGCCCAAGTTACACCGTATCACCTTGTCTCTCATCTGGCGGGGGACACGCGGGTAGGAGCCGTGAAGGAGCGCTAAGCCAGAGCCCAAAAATGCCAGATTAAACTTGTAGTATGACTCCAATATAGGAGCTTTCTGCACAGAGACAGGGCAAACAGCCGGACCATGACACTTCCATAAGTGATGCTATGAAGCGCGGCCAGGGCAACAATGCCTTGAATGTGCTCATAGGCTGTCTTCCTAGTACAGTCATACGTGGGTATGGCCTTCAAGGCGGCGGCTGGAACCTGAGCTTGCCCAGCTAGATTCAATAGTCCGGCGGAATCGCAGGCTGGAAACAGCCTAGGCTGTTGGTTTTGTTGATTTTGATTTGGGTTCGCCATATTCGCGTTTGAATTCGGCTGGTTAGGGGGCGGCAATGGCGGTGGCGGCAGCAGATTCGGCCGAACAGGCGTCCCGGAAGCACCTAACTGCAAGTCAGACTATAATGGAACGGCCTGATGGTCTGGGGAGTTCGGAGGATTCGGAGGGCAGCTGGTCGCAGTGCTGTCTAAAGCTGGATCTTGCTCAGCAACCGCGGCTTCTTGTGATGATGCTTCGCCCAAAGAGATATTAGACCCGACTAGCCTGGGGCGTTCTCCGAAGGCACTGATATCAAGCTCGTAGTATTCGGGCTCTTCCTCCGCGTTTCTAACTCTCCATCTTGTACGCATGAAGGCTTAATATTCTTAGACCGGTCCTTGAGCACTTGAGACGTCTGGGTATCAGCAGAGTTGCCAGATGTTCTGATTCGACAGCACCAAAGCGAACATCACTTCTTCAATACTACTTATGAGGTGGAACACTTCGGGTCCCACCGTGCGTGCCAGAGAAACTGTTGGTTATGAATATACCACTAGGAAAGGGTTTGGTCTTTTGCGCCCTAGACCCGCCCAACAGATTAAAAGGCCGAAAGGAATAGATGCCTCCCGTGCCAATCTCCGAAGAAGGCCGACTCCTATACTACACTAACCGGGGTTTGAGATAAGGGAACTGGAAAGAGATTGTAAAATGCAGAAAGAAATGTAAAAGCAAAGCAATAGTGGTGGGGAAGAACAAGTAGCACAATCACTAACTAATACCCAAACCAACAGCAATCAAAACAAAACATGTAACAGAAACTAACACTGCGATTCCTTCCTATGTATCCTTCAGCCAGAATTCTAGATTCACTTAATTTCCAATGCCCTAATCCAGAGTTCAAAATTACAACAATCAGAAAAATAAATGAACATGAAGCAGAAATACTTGCAGAAGGCAGCATAAAAGAAAGAGACAAGAGTCAGAGCCAAGGATGCCTTGTATTGAAGCAAATGTTTGTTTACAGCAGCTTTCTTAGCAATATGTTCCCCCCCCTTTTACAATGAAAATTCATTGCTATTTATAGCAGAATTTTCCCTCCAAATTACATTGAAGCACAGAACCCCAAAATTGCGACAGCTGCTGAGATTTGACCTTTGCTGGCCATGAGCGTACCTGCAACATGACTCTCCTGAGTCTGGTACGGTTCCAAACAAATCTAGTTGTTGAGGAGGCATGTTTCTTTAATGTGGCCGGTACAACTTGCCCCTTGAAGTAATCAAGGGGCCCTGATGGGATGTCCTGCGTTGAAACCCGAGTTGACGTGCCATAAATGCTATTTGACAGGCCACCTACTCCGTCCTCTGGGCGAGTTTGAGAATCTGCTGGGAGTCGCCCGATCTTATGCTGGAGCTGAGAATCGCAGTCCTCAAAGAGCGAGGCCATGAGTCGCTTGACGTTTGTGCGAACTTGAGAAAGCCAAGATTGGGGGGAGATGCTCTGGGAAAACCATGCTGAGTTTCGCTGAATTGGGTGAGCGATCCCTGGAGTCGCTCCGGAATGGAATGAACTCGGGAGTCGCACCAAAATGGGAGCGATCCCGGGAGTCGCTCCTGGGTGGAGCGAACCTGGGAGTCGCTACAGACTTAGACAATTCCCATCACTTGAACTGGCTGCAGGTCGCTGGAGAGTAAGGCGAAGCTGGGAGTCGCCGATGAGAAGGAGCGATCCCGGGGTTCGCTTGCCGGGGGAGCGACCTTCGGGAGCCTAATGCCTTAGCCAATTTTCTGAAGTTTTTGAGACCTCCTGGCGATAGCTAGGAATTGCAGCAATGACGGGAGTCGTCGGGCAGACGGAGCGACTGCGGAGTTCGCATGCCAGGGGTGCGATCTTCGGCCGCGACCAATGCCTTAGCAGATTTTTCGTTTTCCTCCACCTGTTGCCGGTCGCTGATGATGCCGAGGGTCGCCCGAGGAGAGAGCGATGCTGGGAATCGCCAAAGATGAGGGGCGACTCCCGGAATCACTCAGAAAAGGAGCGAACTTCGGGCGTGTCCCTGCCTTAGACAAATTTTCAAATTTTTCCCCTGCAACGAGCTTCTGAGTGCGACGTCGGGGACTACCTAGATTAATGGATCTGTGAGGAGGAAGGGAGAAGATCTGGTCCTAAAAATGCAACAGTTTTTCAAATTTTCAAAATTTTACCCCTTAGCAAATGTGGCAACACTGCCTTGCTTACAGCATGATGCTACCTAAATCCTTTTTAAAACTTACTAATCTTTGCTTTCTTCTATACATATGTAGGTGAGTTCTTGGTGTTGATTTATACACTCATGGCTCCTTGATTATTGCACTAGAAAAACATAGCACAATAATATCTCTTCCTTGTTGCAGCTGCAGCTTTTCTTATTCTTTCCAACGCTGCCAAATTCTTCTTCTTTCTTAGACTTGCTGCTCTATTCATGCGTTGTTCTTGTAGCTCTATCCTTAATTGGAATTACTTTTGTATTAAGAGTATTCAACCTCTCTCTATGCTTGTCTTCTGCCTTGCAAATCTTTAGACTTACTGCCTTTAACTCTGTAATATGCAGCTCTAACTCTTGTTCAAATGCTGCCCAAAAACAGCTCTTTCTCCTTCCAATCTGCTGTCCAAAATATCTGTCTTCTCTCCTTCCAAAAATTTCAGTCTTCAAATCCTTTTTGGGCTTGTCGTCGGATGGTGATGATTGTCTCAAACTTGATGTAGGTACCCTTCTTCTGGAGCTCTTCTTTCTTGCGATCTTCTACATCGAACTTTCTTCAAATTCTTCTCCAATGGCCACTTCTTTCTTCTCATTTCAATCTCTCCCTTGTGGCTCTGATACCACTATTAGCCCTCTGAATATATTAACTCACAAAAAGCTCTATCCAAGATATAAATATAAATCAAATGAATACTACTAACAATAAAACTCAATAATGAAAGCACAACAATATTTTATAGACAATATCTCACAGAAAGATGCACAGTATACGAAGATTACATTAATGATACAAATTGGTTACATTGCATGGAGTTTTGCCTCCAATATATTTTTTTTCATGACTTTCCAGTTCTCTAACTATTGCTTTCCTCTTTCATCCGGAAGATGCAACCTTTCATATTCCTCATTAAGACAAAACTCTCGACATGCCACATATCATGTGACTCTTCATACTCTCTTGACACTTTGCACTCTTTCTCATATTGCCACATACATTATATAAAATATAAACCATCTACCAAACTAATATTGCAAGGAGGCCAAATAATGTAATAACTCCAACATCCATGACCAATTATATAATTTGACAATCTCATAGCTTGATTTCAGGAACCGACACTCTCTAAAGGTTAATTGGAATTCTTTCATCCTATTATACCATTAGCCAAGGATGCACATTATTACCTTAGGCCAGTCAGCGTTATGTAATCATCTAGATTTACTAATATGCCAAGGGAGGGACAAGTTCGATATATGGATAGTTTCACTTGTGATGTTTATCCTCTTAGATATTACAAATTTTTTATTTGTAACCCTTTGTACCTCACGTCCCAACCCTATGATGGAGCCCTCTTTGTTGTCTCTAGAGCTTTTCGTGCAACCTAAGGGATAGTTTGCATTCCAATTCATGCAATCCCTTAATGACATTAAATGGATCGCAAGAAAAAGTAGGCAATATAATCAACATTGCATAAGCTCAATAAATAGAAAGCACGGGTCCTAGAAGCTATTTCACAATGGATTTGTTAAATGTCTTGTTTTAATACATGACTTAATTACTTTTGTCTTGATGTGCAAATGTTTACCCCCTTTCAAGTGACATGTTTTAGTTGTTTTAGTGTAGGATATGGTTTCTTGGGTTCAATGTGCAAATGTTTGCCTCTTTTGGGCCTTTTTGGTGTCCTATTTTAGTGCAGGGCTTTGGTTATCTTGGCTTAATGTGGAGATGTTTTCTCTTGTCAGGTGTTTAATTTTAATGCAAGACTTAAGTTCTAATTGAATATGCAAATGTTCGTCCATTTTGGGAAGCCTGATTTAGTGAAAGACTTACTTTCTTTGGATAAGTATATATATGTTTGTCATAGTTATAGATCCAATTTTAGTTCACGAATTGACTTCTTCCCCTTCTAATTTTTAGTCAATGTTCATTCTAAAATAACTAATAATTGCAAGTCATTCTTCCTATCACAGTAAATTTATTTAATTTTATCTTCACTTTTTTAAGTCTTCACCACTAAGAAAGAAGTCTTCAACTTAATATACTTTGGATGAGAAATTGTATCATGTAGAAAAACATCCATCTTTTGTGAATAGTGGTTGATATGGTACAATATGAAACAATAGTCTATAAGGCTCATTGTTTCTATTCAGAAAAAACTCTTTTAAATATGATTAAGTGCTCTATATTAATTGGATTTTAGTTTCATTTTCATTTTCATCAATTATTTTTGAAACTCAAAGTTATAAAGAGTATTATAATGTAGCTTTTGACTTACTTAATGGTTGAAGTCAACTATTAATATAGTGTTGATTTTCAAGACTGTTATTTTATCTTAATTAAGTTTTATTATATTAGATCCTTTGTTAACATTTAAACTTATTCTTTCAACATATCTAATTATATAAAATTAAAACATTCAACAATGTCCTCCCATATGGCTTATGGCCTCGTCGACCTTGAAAACTACTTCACTTTTATTAAAAAATATTTTTATATATTCTACATAGTTGCAAGATTAAGACTAAGTTGTTACATGATCTTGAAAATACTTTCTTGGGATATAAACTTCTTTTGTACATCTTTGTTTCTTTATGGATATTTTTCAATTTGATTTTTTAAATTAATATCTAAAGTATATTTTTTCTTAAGATATAGTAAGGAATAATAATAATTTTGTATATAAAAAAAAATATAACTTTTTTATATGCTTTTTAATATCAGATTTATATATAATAAATTCAATTAGTTATTATGTTCTCATTTTAAATATATTAAACAGGTTGTGCTATCGTTGTACTTAGCATTACTTCAGCAAAATATATATATATATAAAACATGTTTACAACAATAAATTTTTATTTAAAATTAATGTAAATTTTAAATATATTATTTTATTTTGTTTGATTATGTGTATTAATATTAAAAAAATTAACAAATAATTATGTTTCAGCAAAAAATTTATTTTAAATGAATTAATAATCTTTAAATCTATATATAAATTAGTAATCATGTTCAAAATCAAACAATATATATTTAAATAATGTTCACATTCCTCTAAATTTGAAAACTTATATTAAAACAAAGATCATTTACAAGTTGAGATGAGAACACAACACTTAAAAGTGTTTACAAATATATATTTAAATAATGTTCACATCCCTCTAATTTTTTTTGAAAAGGAATTTGAAAAACTTATATTAAAACAAAGATCATTTACAAGTTGAGATGAGAACACAACAGTTAAAAGTGTTTACAAGTAAAAGAAGATGTGTATTGGAGTCAAATCTCTTAAACCATATTTATAAAATGGTTGTCCACCTGTTTACAACAGTAAAAGAAGATTGCATTGGAGTCAAATCTACTAAACCACATTTTTTTTTTTAATAATACTTCTTATATTAAACCACATTTTTACAATGACTGTCCACATGTTTATAACAGTAAAAGAAAATCTGCATTGAAGTCAAATATCCTAAACCATATTTCTACAATGACCGTCCAAATTAGCTAAACATTAGATTTGCTCATCAACCTGCCTAATCCTCATCCTCAATAGCTATGCCATTGTTATAGTAAACTCCTACCTCCTTCTCAGTTTCTATCTTAGCTAAGAAGTCTACCACTTTATATAGATCTCTACTCACGTAAACTAGAATCACGTGATCTAATTCTCTCCACAATTCTTTAATTGAGTGATAAAAATCCTCAACCTCCATGCAAAGTTCTTCGTACAATCCAAAACTTCTAATATTTAACAAAACTTTTGTGTAATGTTAAGCTTAAATTCCCACATTGGCTAAGAAGTCGTCGCGGGCATGTTTAATTATAGGGAGCCTTAAGGGTGACATCACATTGTCTTCGGCTCCAACTGTTTTTTACCCCAAGCAACATGAGTGGGCTTGTGTAATTATCAAGAGGTGAGCATTGACAAGGTCATGGCTTTCCTGGAGAGCGTTACTAAACCAAACTTTTCATATTATTTATTTTATATAATTTTATATTTTTTAGTAATATTTTTTATATATTTTGAATTTAGGTCACATCATTGATAATTTAAAACTCTTATCAAAACGGAGCAAGGGCTATACTTTTTTTATTTAATTTAATTTAATTTTTTTTAAGGTGAAAAACCCCTTGCGGAGCCGCCTTGGTCTGAGAGACCACGAACAGAGGGTTCTACACCGTCAAAGTCACCCGGTAGTCGCACCCGAGTGACTTTTACCCCAAGCAACATGAGTGGGCTTGTGTAATTATCAAGAGGTGAGCATTGACAAGGTCATGACTTTCATGGAGAGTGTTACTCAACCAAACTTTTCATATTATTTATTTTATATTTTTGAGTAATATTTTTATATATTTTGAATTCAGGTCACATCATTGATAATTTAAAACTCTTATCAAAACGGAGCAGGGGCTATACTCTTTTTATTTTATTTAATTTTTTTTTTTTTTTTATTAAAGCGAAAAACCCTTTGCGGAGCCGCCTTGGTTTGAGAGACCACGAACAGGGGTTCTACACCGTCAAAGTCACCATGCCTCACCTTGCCCGCACCAACATTATCAATTGGATTTTAGATACCCAATTCAGCTTTTTGGTAGGGTGGAGATTTGAACCTGGGATCTCCCTTGGAGGATTGCCCTCTCCTCTCCAACTCACCTGCAACACCTAGGTAATTTTAAATTTTTAATTAAAATAAATATAAGTATTTATTTTATATAATTTTATATTTTTTAATAATATATTTTCTATATCTTGAATTCAGGTCGCATCATTGATAATTTAAAACTCTTATCAAGATGGAGCAGGGGCTATACTCTTTTTATTTGATTTAATTTTTTAATTAAAATAGAAATAAGTATTTTTAAAAGGGTTTGTATTTTTTTTTTTTTTTAACTCGGATCACCTTCCTCATAATTTAAACTCAAGTTTATTGAATAAAAACCTAAAAACATATAAAATTTGATGTAAAAAACAATCTAAAATCTACTTTTAACCAAATCGAATTTTAAATTTTATAAAGATTTTCGAAAATTCAGACTTTACCTGTTTCCCTTCCAAGAGAAAACAAATAAAAAAGTTTTTGAAGGCAATGGCATCCCATTCTAAATAATTTAATTTTGTGTATTAGACCAAAATAGTTTATGGATTAAAATTCTTAATATAAGAAAGACGGGTATAATCTTTCTTACTTTTTAAATTAAAATTCAATAATATATTATAAAAAATAAAATATACAATAAAATTAAAAAAAAAATTCATATCTTCTTATTTAAAGTGTTTTAGGGGACAGCTTAAGGTACTGGGAGGTCCAAGATTCAAACCGCAGTGTGGGCGAGTGTGTGAGAATGTGAGAAGGTGGTTGTGTGTTAAATTCTCTATTGATAAACATAAAAGGATAGTGATTGGGAAGAGACTCTTCAACCTAATCCTAAAAAATTTCACACTAACCAAATAAAAAAAAATTAAAGTTTAATATCATTTTAAAATATATATTTATTTAAAAAAAAACTGAATATCTTCTGTTATGGATAAGTCAAATAATAACAGCATTCAATGAAAAGTCAAAGCCCCAAATGCACGCTACTTATATCAAACGCAGCCTGAGCACGCCAAAATCATGTAAATGAATGATAAAAGAGGAAACTTCTACCCGAAGGAGAGAGAATGGATAAACTCGCCTCGATTTTTTTCAGTTGTTCCTCCCATTGTGCACGGCTCCAGAAATCAACACCCATGGCTCCGTAAAACCTCCCTATCTTCAGGTCTGTGTGAACATCGAAAACTTTGGCTTGCTGCTCGAAAAGACAAATAGATTAATAAGCAAAAATTAAAATATATCCAAAATCCACCAGGTTGAAAATAGGATTGGCTTTGTTTTAGAAAATAAAAATCCAGGGTACCTGCTGGACCAAAACTACTTTGGGAACCAGAAAAACTGCAATGTTCTGCTTTGGTTTCCTCAATAAATGGGCGTACGATTTAACAAGCATTACAGCAATCAATGTCTTGCCAGCTCCTGTATCCAGATAGGCTATAGTGTTGGCCTTTTTGGCTTCTTCCAGCACCTCCAACTGGTACCTGTAATTCAATACTATTCTAATCAGAACTATAAAAGATCTCAATTTTAATACTTTTTAAGCATAACAATGTTTTGCACAAAATTCCGAAATTTGGAACATTGCAATCACACTTCGCTCAAATTTTACGCATTCATTCAATTTAAGACAAATTAACGAAATTTGACAATCCGCAACATTGTAATTTAAGATTCATCAGAAGAAACTTTGGGTACCAGCACTAAAATAACTTTAAAGCAAAGGTTAATGATAAGCAGATCAGAATTATAGTCCTTCTGACAAATATGAAATGTTAAAGTCCTACGTTTCTCAAATTTGAACTCCTCCATTCACAAAAAGAGGGAAAAGGACCATAAATAGCCACATATTTCAAGATATACCGTTTACGAGTTTGAATTTCCCTGTTCTACAACAAATAAAGCTTCAGAATACCAAAAATACGCTTTCATTTATTTAGAACCTCAACTTTCCACTGCCTACAATAATATTAAAGCAAATTTATTATCTTAAATAGTCAGCTCTTCGGAAGTTCAAATTCATGGTTTAGCTGCTAAATATCACTGAAAAAAGCCTATGAAAAGGAAAAGAACACAATGGTGTTGTACACTACCTTCGAGGATCTAACTTATGCTCTTCTGGCTTGTCTAATTCCAAGCAGGAAGGGGGCTCGAACCCCGAACCTGCGGCAGGTGACAAAGAGTTTGCCTGCATTTTCGTTTTCTGCAAAGCAGCATTTTGCCCTTTCATCATGCTTCAAATTTAAGACCAAATTTCGATATTCTAAGCAGTCTGCAAAGGCGGAATTCGTTCGCAGCAAATCTAATAGATTTATGCAGGAGATAGCGTGACGAAGAAGGAATTGCAAACGTCAAGTCGAGTCAATGGTTCCTCGTAAAGAAATACTTATTTGGACGATATTCTTTGTCAATTATCAGGAAGCTTCTTGCTTAAGGCAGGTAAGGATTGTGAGCCCGGGAATCGAACCCGGTTACCTCCCGGGCATTTCATGTTTGATTCCTTAGCATTATTGACAAAGGTCAGTGCACAGTACTTGTAATATCATGTCAAATATGAGAATAAGAAGGAAATTTCGAAGAACGGGTTAATTAAGCCTCATCGTGGATTTGTTTCGTGCTACCTTCTTCCGTGGAGAGAGAGCACGGCGCGAAGGAGCGGTTTTCCCACTGGGCGAGGGAGACGCGAATAAATATGATATATATTATTAGGCGTCACTTCAGCAATCTAGCACGTAAATTTAACTATATAGAAGTGAGGTAGTGCCTATCAAGGTCGTTGCAATGACTGTCGCGTCGCAGTGGCGGTCTCGAAGAAACCACGGGAAAGGAGAATAGAAGAGGTATTAAAGTGGGGCGAAATTTTATATTAATAAAAATGTATTAAAGTGAGGTAAATTGTTTTAAGAAGATGTAACTTAAAAAAAATGTGGCCAATAGTGCATGAATGTTAAGACGGGAAAAAAAGTGATTAAGTTGGAATATAAAATAAAGCAGTTTGGGGTGAAATGTAAAGTAATGATGTCCAAGTTAAAGTTATACAAAGTGATGTGTATTTATTTACACATAAGAAATTTTATATAAATATAAAGTGGAGCGAATTTTTTAAGAATATGTTACTTTAAAAAAAATAAAAAGGTGGACAGTAGTGCATGAATGTTAAGACTGGAAAAAGTGATGGAATATAAAATAAATTGTTTTAAACTGTTAAGACTGGAAAAAGTGATGGAATATAAAATAAATTGTTTTAAACTGTTGTATTTATTCACACAGAATTTTTTAAAAAATATGTGCTTTAAAAAAATAAAAAAGTGGACAGTGGTGCATGAATGATAAGACTGGAAAAAAATTGATTAAGTTGAGATATAAAATAAATAGTTTTAAACAGTTGGATGAAATGTAAATTAATGATGTCCAGGTTAAGGTTATATAAAGTGATGTGTTCTAAGTATTTATTCACACAGAATATGTATGCAATCCTATTTCTTCTAAATTTAAGGATAATATTTTTTTAATTTTTTAAAATTTTTAAAGTTTTATTGATTTAGTTTCATTTAAGTAATGGTGTGAAGAGTTAAGGAAAAGTAAGTTATTGGATTTTTAGAAATAAACTTCATAGAAGATATGAAGTGTTAAGGTTGGTTAGGGAACTCAAGTCATTGATTTCATAGAAAAAATAGGAATTTTGTAAAGTGATTATTTCTTTTAAATTTAAATTTAAATTTAATATTATTTTAAATTTTTAAAGTTAAAAGTTATATTGATTTAATTTTATTTAGTTGAGTTTTATATATATATACTATCATTGTTAAGGGGAATTCATTTTTATTGATTTTTTATAAATAGATTTCATAGAAGATACAAAGATACAAATAATATTGTAAAGTTTTAAGGTTAGTAAAGGAATTCAAGTCATTGACTTATTTATAAAGATATATTGTAGAAGAAACGAGAAATATTGTAAAGTGACAAGGTGGTAATTCAAATCATTGACCTTTTTATAGAGATATATCGAATATTGTAAAGTGACAAGGAGGTAATTCAAGTCATTAACCTCTTTATAGACATATATAGTAGAAGAAACGAGGAAAATTGTAAAGTGACAAGGAGGTAATTCAAGTCATTTGACCTCTTTATAGACATATATATCATAGAAGAGACGAGGAGTGTTGTGAAGTTACAAGGAGATTCAAGTAGTTGACCTCTTCATAGACAAACCTCATTGAAGAGATAGGCGGATTTTATGTTGTGCAATAGAAGTATTGGATAGGGAGGATAAAATTACATAGTATAATATGAATTTTTTTATTTATTGGAATTTAATTGATTTGTTTCATTGTAAAAAGTTGTGATGTTTTATATTAAAAAGTTATTTATATTGAGTGAGTGTGAGTTGAGAGTGAGTGTAGGTTAAAAGCAAGCCTTGTTTTAGAAAGTAATTAAGTGTTGCAAGTGTAAACAAGAAGCAAGTGCAAGGAAGGAGTGAGTGTCATATTTTTTAATGTTAAATCTTTAAAAAAATAAAATATTAAAGAATTCCTATGAAGAAAATCTAGGTAGCATGGTAAGAAAGTCATTTTTGAAAGTCCTAATAAAAGTAAGGACGCCTTAGGTAAAAGTATGGATACCTTAGTTAAGGACAAGAGGAAGAGCAAATCTATGGAAAACTCTATCCAAGTAGTAGATATTACACTTGAAGTGATTATCAAGGATGAGATCAGGGTTATGCACAGTGGCGAATTTTGCAATTTAGCGCGAATATTCGGATTTTCACAATGTTAATTTTATGAATTTTGAGACCATATAGGTCGAACAATTCACTCGAAAATTTTGGGATCCAATTTTTTTAAGGGTAAATTCGCCATGTTATCATAAGGTTTCCCACATAATTTTCATCTTAAATTTATAAAAAATAAAAAATATCTCGTTGAATTCGCCCCTTGTACCCCATTATATATAGCTAACCCTGACAACAACTCTCATACAATTACAACATTAATTTTTTTGGATAGCGAGTGATACAAAGCAAACGACTGACAAAACACGAGTCCACAACTTACACAAGGCGACTAGTAGAAGGTGACTGGCAGAAGGCGACTGCCATAAGACAAGTGGCATAAGGCGACTGGCATAAGGTGACTGGTAGAAGGTGAATGGCATAAGGCGAGTGGCTGAAGGCGAGTGGTAGAAGGTGACTAGCAGAAGGCGACTGGCATAAGGTGACTGGAAGAAGGCGACTGGCTTAAGGTGACTGATAGTAGCTAATTGAAATACAACGATCATCATTTATCGATAAATTTCTTTTACCATTAATTTTCTTTTTTTAACATTTTGTTCATGGACACTCAATAAGGAGGTTTATTCTGCTTGGAACAAATATTATGTTGTCTCTAGTAGTAGTTCTCTTTTATACCAGTTATTTTCATTTTTAAAAATGATGTTCATTGTTCATGTTACTTTTTTGTTTATACAGGTAAAATGTCAACTATAGGTAGTGGAAAGAAGGGAGGCCAGTCTTCAGATAAAAGGAGTATCCTCAAATACTTTCATAATATTTTGAAATCCGATCAGCCATCAACATCTACACAAACTAAAGGTATGAATGCCTTTACTTACTAGTTAATTTTTTTACATTGTTAATTTTATATATAATGTCTTCATTCATAAAAAAATGTGTTTTTTGGTTGATGGATTTGTCCATTTTTTATTTGTAGAAGGTATGTTTTTAAATGCCATAGTGATAATGACACTAGTATTATCTCTACAGAAAATACCGTTGGCCCTAGTATGCCTCCACTTCCACATATCCACGTTAATGAAAATCCACGGATGAAAATATTCTTAATCAAATGGAACAACAACATGAAGAGATTCCTGAATCTAACACGTCAAGTGGAAAAGAAAATAATAGTTCTTATGCAGTCCCTAATTCTAAATAATCTTCATCTAAAAAACATAAACGTGCAAGGTTATCTAGGTGAACAATTAACATATCGTTTCAGCCTGCTTGGATAGCAAAATTTCCATTTATTAAGCCAATGCTGCCAGAGAATAGTAGTGAGGAAAAAACAGAATTGAGATGCGTAATTTGTAGTTGGAAACACAAAAAGTATCATAGATTGCAACTTAAGAAAGATACAGTAGAAAAACATTGTGGAAAGGTTTATATCAAAACAAAAGAAGGTGATCGACCAATACCAAAAAATTATAGGTGGAAGGATGCATCAGAGTGCGCACATATAAGAAATGCACAAGAATATGATAAAGAAATGAAACAAAAGCAAACTTTGGTTGAGAAAGGTGCAACAATTTAAGCCCAATTTCAAAAAATGAATAAGTTAACTTTAGCTTCAAAAAGTTTGCAGTTTGTTGTTGTATTCTCTATTCTTAAAAAGGGTAGACCTATGTTTGATTTTATTGATTATATATCTCTATTTCGACTAGATGATGTGCATAATTTACCCAGTGCCCATTGGTCAGATCGAAGTGGTTGGAAAATGGCAAAATGTCTCTAATTGGTTGAGCAGGATGACCTCAAAGAGAAAGTAAAAAAGCCAAACTCATTTCACTTTCAATTGATGAGGTGACTATTGTTGATAATACTTCTTGGATTTGCATGCATGTTTACACCTTGGAAAATCATTTAAGGTAATCTCATTTACTTGGAGTATGCAAGATGGTGGAAAATTGCAATACATAAAACATTTACAATGTTGTTGTAGCTAGTTTAAAGGAAGAAGCAGGAATGAATGAAATGGAAATAGCCACTAAGTTAATATGTGTCGGAGTTGATGGTGTTGCTACAATGCAAGGACACAGGGATGGTCTTTGTTTTAGAGTACAAACATCTGTTACCCCATATTTGATCTCTATTCATTGCATAACTCACAAAATGAATCTTGCATACAAAATTGTGGATACATTTACAAATGTTGTGATAGTGGAAGAGCTTGTTCGTGAAATTCATGATTATTTTTTGTGCAATCCAAAAAGATTTTCAAAGTTTCAACAGTTTGCACTAGGAGTTACTGAAGGTAAAAAACTGTTAAAATATGTGGATACAAGGTGGATTTCGATGTATCAACCGATATTTAGAGTTTTCAAAGAATATCAATCCTTGATAGGGTTTATGCATGCAAATCGTAGGGCAGTTGATAAGGCTAAAGATTTACTATTTTTAATGAGTGACTTTGAAACACTTCTCACATTGTGTGGTATTCTTTCAATGTTGTAAGAAATGAATACTTTGATCAAAATTGCACAAGAAAGATCGATTTATATTATGGATTTCATCAGGGTGAGAAAACAAATTTGCATGCATATTGATATGATGTACGCATCTGGTCAAATTTTTATGGATACCATGTTTGAGAGTTGGAGAGCATTAACAAATGTGAATGATCCTCAAAGCTTTCTAAAGTTCAATATAAACGATCATCTATGTATTAGTGTCCACGAAAAGGAAATACCTTTATATTTTTTTGGTCTGCGAATGGATATAGCTACAAATGAAGTTGAGCAAATACCTATAACCTACAACAAATTTCATGTAGTTGTACATGATACAAAAATTAAACTGAAACAAATAGTAGGATCATTGACAAAAGAAATAAGAGACCGTTTTCAAAGAGATGAATTGCTCGAGGCTATGGATGTGGTTAATCCAATGTTTTGGAATCCTTGTAGTGAATACCAAATTATAAATGTTTTTTTGTCAAATACATTGGCATTCTTGCTAGTCATTTCAGTAAAAGTGTGGTAGTCAATGGTTTTTGAAATCAATGGTATTCTCGATAGAGATGTTTTGACAAAACAATCAAACTGTTTTGGAACAACAATGTCTACTCAAGTTTCACAACTCTCTAACCGTCATGAAACAGGTTCTATTTCATGTTTGTGGAGAATATTACATCCCAGTAGTATCTTACAACATACTATGAGTGAATATTTTCATTTATATGAATTATGTCAAACGATGATTTAGGATCTATGGAAGATGAAAGGGTATTCGGTGCATTATCATATGTAAAATCTAAAGTTCGAAATAGGTTGGACAAAAATTTGGAAAATTGTTTGAGAGTATATGTGTCGACCTATGAGGTGGAGAATTTTCCTTATGAAAGAGCATTGTCACACTGAAAATCTATAGCAGAGAGAAGAGGATGATGAGGATGATGGTAACACTGATCAGATTGTGATGACAAAAATTTTGGGTATGAGTGCAGATGATTTTGTACAATCTGAAAAGAGTTTGTTCCAGCTTCCACATTATGATGCAAGGATGCTTTCATTTGATTTAATTTCACATATTATCATTTGATTTGATTTCACATATTAGAATGAAAGGATGTTTTCATTTGATTTGATTTGATTTCAGCATTATAATGAAAGGAATATTGAGATTATATTGTAATTTGATAAATGTAATTTTGATGTCATTAATCATATAATATGATATTAGAAATGCAATTGGATACTCTGTATAATTTTGATGTCATTAATCATATAATATGATATTAGAAATGCCATTGGATACTTTTTATAGCATAGCCCTCTGATTGATTATGTATATTTGAATGAAATTGGATTATTTGATTACACATGCTGATTAGAACACTGCATTATCTTTTATATCAGAAATGTATTATTGAATATTTTGTATATCGTTTAACATAAGACTTGTTATTAAATTATTAGTCTAAAGTTTCAAAAAAAATGGCAGATTTGTATTGTATATATCATTTATTGCAATTTTTCAAAGTAAATATCTATGCTGCATTTCCAGTCATTTCAAATTATTTTATATAACATAAAAGAACATCTTACTGCATCCACATAATTCAAAATTACTTAATGCATCAACACAAATAATAAAAACTGGCATATTACATCCACATAATTCAAAATTACTTAATGCATCAACACAAATAATCAAAATTGGCATACGATGACAATAAACATTTCCAGTCATTTCTCTTTCATTGATTTCAATTTTCAAAAAAGATACCATTCTTTCACAATTTACAAATAATATCAAATATTTTTTGTTTCACTTCAAATTAAAAACAACAAAATTCTACATCAACACAAATAATCAAAACATAACAATATTTAAAACAAAATTTCAAAAAGATAATACAAATTTTTCGAAAATTGTCGTTTTCATTGATTTCAAGAAAGATACAATTCTTTCATAATTTAATAAAAAATATCAAAGAGTTTTTGTTTCACTTCAAATTTAAAATAACAAACTTTTATTCTTTTTGCATGGTTCCTGGAGGTCCACCTTCATCTATCTCAATATCCTTTGCTTCTAATGCACCAACCCTAACCAAAATTTCAGCTATAGTGTTGATCCCCGATAACAATGAACTTTCTTCCTTTGTTGGATCTTCTTTAAAAGGTGCATTCAGCTCTTTCTCATTTTCTTTCAATACAATCTTGACATCTAGACCCCTATCTCTGATAAACTTCTTCAGCCAATTATTTTCTTTAACAGTGCATTGTAACCTCTTCTTCACTTCAATAGCATTATTAATACTAATTTTGGCAATCTTGATCAACGTTTTCATGGCACCGACATATTGCTTTAAGTGTTGGAAATTAGACTGCAAAATACAAGTGAAAAAGGTTAATATTTATAAACAAAACATATTTAAGAAAAAAATGAATTTTTAGCTAGATGTAAAACTTACATTAGTTGTAAGTCGTGCAGTTTCTACAACAGCTACTTTGTTCTGATATAGTGCTCATTCATTGAAATATGCTTGGGCCTTTGCATTGAGGTTTTCCAAACGATTCATAATAATGGCCACAACTTCATCTGTGTATGCAGACTCTACCTCCATAGTGTCATATTCAACTTATGTAGCAAAACATTGAGCTTTTGGGGCTCATTCTCAACCTTTAAAAACAACTCTTTTCTCTTTGAAATTTTTTTATATCTATCATTTATTGGTTTAATCAAAACCTTGGCCCGATATTCCCATTCTTTCAATTTATCAATATCTAAAAGAAGAGTATTATGAACTATAGCTTTACATCTATTAGCTAATAACACATTTTCAAAAAAAATTACTTTATCATCATCTATTAGATGATAGGCGACGACTTGTTGGGGGGGAGAAGAAAACTCTGGCAGCATCTGCGTCAATATTTTCTTCTTCATCATTGCCCTCTTCATCCTGAAGCATATCACTTGCCTTTAAAGGGAAATTTTGAGGATTCATATCCTGATAAAGAAAATCACAATCTAGAGTTCCCGAGGGCATAAGAGACACACTCTCAACGATTGAGAAATTCTCTAGGGTTAAAATTGGTAAAACAAAAACATTAGATTCAAACACATTGTGTGTCTAGGTAGCACTTCTTGTATCACGAGACGGTGGTGTGAGGAACATTTTACCACGCATGTGTGATTGGTTCCTCATTGCTGTGTTGATGGTTGTTGCTGCATTTGCGGCTGGGCAAACGGTGGAGGCATATTTTTTTCGTTCTTTTGAATGTAACATGTCTATTTGTAAAATTTCACATGAAAATATAAATTTAATATTGTGTAAATAAAAATATAATAAAAAGAGATTTATTTTAACTAAACATACCAGACTCAAACTCTGCAACTGTTGATGATTCAACCATTTACCCTTTCTCTAAAAATATCTAAAATAAATTAAAAAAACATAATTTTAAGTCATTAAAATACATCATTTAAAATAGTTTTTGAATAATAAGGTTACCTTGTGGGCTGGAGGTAACTTCTTCCACATCAACTGTAGCAATTCCAGAAGTAAAAGGAACCATAGGTGTATGTTGAATCTAATCACCATGAGACCTCGCACGTTTGGAGGGAGTTACTGGTGATGACTACAACTGTGTGTCAGAATCAACAAACACTTCTTGAATCCTAAATGTGACATCCCTTTTACTTGAAGACTGAGATGCTCTTCTCTATTTTTAAAACAAATTAGAAAATAACAAGATAGATTGAAAAATAAATAAAACAAAGATATTCCAAAAAAATATGTTTACCTGTATTTCTTTCTCAGTCATGCTAATAGCCAACAAATTGGGGTGCAATGCAGTGGGAGGATTGCTTTGTTGAAGATTGAAATAAGCTTCATGAAAAAGACAAATAATAAAATTGCTAGTTGTCACTATATACGAAGTTTGAATTTTTTGGGCACTCAGAAGGTCCTGTTTTAGGCGGTTGGAAATGTGTGTGGACCAGTCAAATCTTTCACCACCAATACATCGAATCAATAAATACAATGCCCAAAAAGGCATTTTTGTAGGTCACCCCTACATAATAAGCCTTACCTGAAAAATTCAATGCAAGCATAAAGAAATTTGTTTCCAACGTTAGAAATGTTTAAGCCCCTTTTGGACTTAGAAGAATTAGCTAAAAAAAAAAGAACATTATTAGAAAATAAAAAGTACAAGGAGAACGTTATTAGATAATAGAAACTACAATACATCAATATTTAATATTAAATAAAAACTAAATTTTAAAAATATACCTTTCAATTTTTTTGAATGAATAGAGTAATCAACTGCTAGGGTGGATTTATCATCATCAGTCAAGGCGTACTGGTTGTTCACCAATACACCATCCGAAAATGGTAGCCTTGTTAGTCGCTGCACATTAGAGGGTTTAACAGAAAAAACAATGTCCTTGTTATCCACTCTGATCGTAATAGTGGACACGTCATCGTTGTAACAACTAACGATCCGTTGCATCAACTGAATGTTAATGTTCAACTATGGCATCTTAAATACACCAACAAGTATGAAGGTGTAAATCCATTGCGAATCTCTTCCAGGAGTGCTAAAAATATTCTTGATGTTGGGATAGTAGAAGCTCCTGAAATTCACTTTAAAAGGAAGAGGAGAAGAAGAGTTAGCCATTTATGAACACGTAGGAAAATGCTCTGAAACACTTAGTAAAACACTCTAAAAAACCTTGGAAAACACTCTGAAAATGTTACCAAAAACTTCTAAAAATACTGGCAAAACCTTATGAAAATGTTGCCAAAATGCTTTGAAAAGCGTCTGCAAAGGCTTTGAAACTGCTGTGGAAAACACTCTGAAAATGCTGGAAAAATCTTTGAAATTGCTCTGAAAAATACTATGGGAAAGGTGAAAAATAACCTTGCATATGTATTTATAGAAGTCTGCATGGCGAAAGTTAATAGATGCACGACACGTGGCAGAGGAGATGCCATGTGGTACCATATTTTTGATGATCTTTGATGGTCACCTTTTTCCAATTGCCATCTTCCAGTCACCATCTGTAACTTGTCTTCTGCCACCCACCATCTATTAGTCACCATCATCCAATCGCCATCAGCTAGTCGCCATCTGCCACTCACCATAAGCCAGTTGCCATCTGCCACTCGCCTTCTGTCAGTCACCATCTGCCACTCGCCATCTGCCACTCACCTTATGACACCTACCATCTGCCACTTACCATCTGCCAATCGCCATCTGCTAGTCGCCATCTACCACTCGCCATATGCCAGTCGCCATCTACCATTCACCTTTTGCCACTCACCTTCTACCACTCGCCTTCTGCGACTCGCCTTCTACCACTCGCCTTCGTCCACTTGCCTTCTGCCACTCGCCTTCTTCCAGTCATCTTCTACCACTTGCCTTCTACCAGTAGCCATAAAATTTTATTGATAATTTTTGTGCAAAAAAATAAAGAAATCGCCATATTTTGATAAATTTTCTATAAAATTTTGAAAAATTTGCCCCAAAGTTTATACACCATTCACCTAGAGCCGCCTTGATTTTATAATTACTTTTTCAGTACTACCCCTTATGCATAACCATGGATGAGATGATCGACCATGACATAATGGTTCTTAAAATCAAAGGATTAGTATGTAAGTTCCATGGCTATTGGCTAGTTTTTTTGGAGATTCAATTTTGATTATGCTTGGCCTCCTTTCATGGACATATATGGTGGAGATATTTCTTTCTAATAAGGTATTAACGAACCACATATCAAGGTCATAGGCCCATATGTCATGTAACTTCTTTAAATAGAATCTCCTTAATATATTTTTTAGTTGATCTATGTCCTTGGCCGAAAGTGTTATAGTGAGATAACTCCTATTAAGGTCAAATATGTGCATATTTTTCTACCCCTTTCTAATATTTTATCAATCAAAACTAGTTGTCAAACTACCCCCATTCCAAAACAATGTCCAAAATAAAAGCGAGCAATCTACTTGGCTCCTTTGAAAACCTATAAACTTTGATAAAATATGGAGATATTCCCAAGTAGAAGTTTCCCAATTTCTTTCCTTTAATTCTTATCAAAGATCTTACTTCAATTGATAGTATTAGGAGCTCACCTTTTAGCTCCTTCATGATGGGCTCATATACATACAAGTTAAAGTCATTATTGTACATATATTTTCAATTATATAGGTTATCTATATATTTAAAAACTGGAAAGGATTATCCATCTGGTATTATTTGATCTAGCTCCTTAGTAGGGATCCATTCTATTTTTCATTTATGATTATCCACACTAGATATGGAGTATAGTTGAACTCTATTATTTAAAAAAATCAGCTAATATATCATCCTTCAAGATATATAAGTTATGCAATCAAGTAGCTTTAGGCGACAATCAATATCCTATACTACATGAAACATGTGCTCAATTATTCCCCTCTAATAATGTCACCTCACTTTATTCCCAATACAAAAACAATAGTTAAGAGAACACATTTTGCATCTTCCTTCAACATATCAAATTTTAAGGGAATTTTAAAACTTTAGGCTTCTTTAGGTCTCTCTAGTTACACCAAGAATACCTCCCATTTCTCTCTATCCTTTGTTTTTTAGAACTACAATTGGGATTGGGGTTGATAGAAGATCCACTTGATATTCTTTTTATTAATACACATTAGTGTTTATGCTCTCTAATGTGATGACAATAGGGGTTTCTTCCTAGTGTGAATATATGATAGCTTTAAATTATTTGTTGTATTTTTCGCATAAGTGTGTGCTAGCTTCAGATAATCCCAAACTTGAGAAAGTAGAAACTATCATATTTCAAATCATTAATATGTTGTACATTAAAATTCCCTTAGGCCTATCCAATACATTGTATAATGTCAGTTGTAGAGGGAAAAACTACCTTACCTCATACGATTCTTGGTTGGATCTGTTAGGAGTCGAGGTGACCGTGGGGGTGTGCTATATTATCTACACTCGAGGACACAAAGGAGCAGGTTCACTAGAAACAGTTTAAGGACTCACTCCAAGTTGGGTGGAAATATTTAATGTGTTACTTAAGCAATCACCTATATTTGGCCTTTCTAAACTAAACTATGGAAATGAAAGAACAATGCAAAAATACACAAGATGCAAGAGGACAATGACTAACCCTAATATGATTCTTTGATTCAATTATCTCTAACCCTAGGCTACAAGAAATGAAATCCTTTTGTTTTTTAATTTGAGCAAGGACACAAGTAAAATGCACAAACAAGACTAAACCCTAGATGCAAAATTATATGCCTTTTTATTTTTAAATGCCTAGAAAGCAATCAAATGTTTTTCCTTTTTATTTATAACCTAGGTTGTGAACAAAAATGATATAAGCAAGCAACACACAAACTAACATTTTTTACTTAGAGCACTTATCTGATCTGGTGTTTGATCCACGCTTTGTATTGCATCCAGAATATCCTATATCTTCAAATCTACAAAATAGCTTCACAAAAATTTTAAAAACTATGGTCAATGTTTGGGGGTCTGCTTAGGCCGCTATAAGAATGAGCTTGGAGGTATAACAGTCAAGCCCCCTAAGTCCTTTTAGTTGATCTTTCATAATAAAAATGAGCTTTGGCCCTTAGAATAAACACAATAGAATATGACAACATAGAATAACAAATGAAATACAAACAAAATGAATACAAAGCTTTATCAAGAATGTAATTTGAAAACTAGGGTTTGGGGATAAATAATTGCCCCCAAGCTAATATGATATGAAATGCAGATGAAATAGTATGATAATAGTTAAAATGAAATGCAAAATAGAGAAGAGATAGAATGCAGAGGACGCACAAAACAAAACCCTAGGATTTTGAGATGAACAGTCACCCCAAAACCTAACTAGACCGAATCCATGTCCTATAGGATATTGAGTGCATATTCGGTAGCAAAGTCAAAACAAACATAAAATGCCTGACAAGCAAAAGTAGAGCTTTTGTCGAATCCATACCCTATAGCAGACAGGGCGTAGATTTGCACAAGAGGATTTAAAACCCTAAAAAAAAGAACAAAATATGGTAGAACATAAACTAGAGTGAATGTGTGAACTAATGAATGAAAAGAAACAACTTAGTGATCTTGTGGAATAAGCATGAGCAAAGGTGGAAGACCTCTCCTCCCTTAAGAAGAAAAATTATTGTTAAGGCTTTCTCCACTTGTCAAATCACAAGGAACATACCAACATTAGAACACCAAAGCACCAAGAGCACTAGAAGACAAGAGAACTCTAATTTTGCATGAACTCTTTGATTACGAAAGGACCTCTTAAGTAACCTAGGAAAAAAAGGGATCCAATCCCTTTATTTATAAAGGGTTTGGAGGGCTAAAATATGGAGAAAACATAACTTAACCTTGATTAGTTGGTTGACTTAAAATTTAGGTTTTTGAAGAAAAAACCTAAATTTTGTGAATCCACATCCCATAAATTATCAAGCGCAGATCCGATCAAGAAAAGCAAGGCAAAATGCAAGAAAAAGGTGCCAAACTTGCTCCTAGAAAGTTTGAAAACCTCTCAAAGGAACCCAAAGAAAAATGACTCATTTGGGTGGGTTAATTTTCTGTGTCTACATTAGTCTTGCCCATTAATCAGATTACAACTTAAATAGTATGAAACCAATAAGATAAACTAAGGCAAGGAGATGAAGAAATGTTTAATGCAATGTTTTCAAAAATATGGGTTTAACACACCTCAAATAGAAGGAATGAAGACAAAAATAAACATGATAATCAATTGAGGCTTCTGCTCCTTAAATTTCAACAAATTAGTCTACCCTTACTGAGGTAAGCTCTACAATCAGGACAACAATGATCGAGGCACATCAAATAGGAACTATTGATGATGGAGATTCCCTTTATAAAACTATTAGAATATGAGGTAAAATGTTGTTAATAAGATACAAACTCCTCAAATTTCATCATAAAAGAAAATTAAAGAAGGTGAAATCCACTCAGATATAGGGGTATAGATGAATATTGAAGGTGAGTTGGAGATTGAGACTAGGGGTTCTCAAAAAGAGATAGAAGATGTGATAATAACTATCAATGAAGGTCTAAAAGATATAATATTTGACCCTACCATGGAATGAGTGACATGTATAGAAGTTATTACTCCAATGACTCAAATAGCTTCTATTCTCCTTCTCTTGGTTTTATCCACCACTCTATATTATCCTCTTCCTCTATTTACACCCTTTCTTTCCAATCTTTCATTTCTTCTATTTTTACTTCTTTGACTATCCCAACTTCTTTTGTTGCACCCAATTTATCCTAAACAAGTGTAGCTACTCTCTAGCATGAAAAAGGTAATTTTCACTTTTTTTTACAAGACCTCTCTTACTATGCCATCATCATCTATTACCACTTCATCTTCCACTCCATTCAATGGTTCATTCTCATTAATTACCTCCACTCATTTTGTATCTACCATTCCAACTTCATTTGAAATCACATCCACCATGGTGCCTTATATATGGCCCACCCCTTCTACTTTTCGATAATTCAATTTCGAATTTCTTTTACAACAAGTGGTAACCTTGAGTTCATCCATTGAGGTGGGATTACAAATTTCTACCTACCAAGGTCCCATGGTAATCTTAGTGTATACAATAATCAGAATAGACCTCCAGGGCTTAATGCATACAATAGTAAGAGTAGACCTCTAATATAAAGTATCTCAAACTACCACCCATATGCCTATACAAACACTCTTACTACTAGAACAAGTAAAATAGAGTATAAGATAAGAGCACTTGCATAAGGCTAGTGATCAAAAAAATAATATTTATTGCAAGCAATTCCATGCCATTATTAGGGCATACTCCATTAAGGACTTAAGTAGCTAAAGAGAAAAAATAAACAATGTTGAAGGAAGCATATTAATTGGACATAAGTAGGCCAATGGTACCGTCCTCAAATTAGTTGACTAGGCTAACCTCACTAGACCTTCATACAAGTCCCTTGAGAATAATCCAATTCATAGAGTAGGACAACCTCAACATGCTAATGAATTATCTACATGTTATCTAGGAATTGCAAGGATAAAAGCAACAAAATCAAGAGTTGGGCATTGGAAACAAAGAAGGTAGAAGTAGAAGCAAAGAGGATGAAATTGCCTAGAATACTTGAAGAGAGAGAAAGAGAATCTCAAATATCAAGTTGATCAAGGATAACAAAAATAGCTAGAACAACTTGCTAAAGTAAAGCTATAATTAGTATAATATAGACAAAGACTAGTGAGTTAGTCAAACACAAAGAAGCAAAATATAGTGAAAATTAGAATAAAAATGGATAATGAAATATCACAATTGAACCAAATAGAGAATAATATAAAGAAAGAGATCAAGATGGATACTCAAGTTTCTACTACTTGTGATCAAGTTCCTTTGGGACCAAATTATGAAATGAGACAAAATATTCCTACAACACATCCTAAAATGTGAAAAGTGGCTTGCCAAGTCTAACTCAATGATAAGCAATGCACAATTAGAGCTCAAGTTCCAAAACCAATTATATTCAAATTTTGATATGCATGCACAATATCTTGGACCAACAACTATAAAAACTAGACATCAATGGAGCCATGGTTCAATGGTTTAATACATAGCTCATACCAAAGTTCAAATCCCAGTGGCACCAAAATAGGCTATATCGCTTGAGTGTGACTAAGTTGATGTAACAGGGAAAAAGGAACCCTTTCAAAATCCCACTTTTAATTATTGTTTAAAAAACAACTAGACATTCCAAGTAATAAAATAATACAAGTATGGTCGAATATTCCTCTCAAACAATAAATGCTAAAGGCTTGCAACTTCTTGTGACACTTTAAAGGATCTAGTGAGGAAGATGAAGGAATAAATAACTAAATTGATCAACAATGAATTAATGAATCACCTAATTAACTAAGGGGGACTAGTTCTATATAGTCAATGCATCAACATAATTGAAGAAGAGAAATGGAATATCATCCAGGAAGAAAAAACATCACCTACCAAGACAATGATAGAAGCTCCAAATGCCTTCACAAATCTAGAGATGTTTCTCATAGGGGTTAGGCAAGTTCCTAAGGTAGATAAAGATCTCCCAAGATAAGAATATGATGATTTGTTAACGCTTATAACAATATTAAAAAATATCAATATACCTCCAAATGTTGAATGGGATGTGCTATAGAATTTGCCATTACAATAAAGTACATGAGCAGGTGCATCCACATTTTTTGTAATTTTATAATTTTGTTACAAATTTTGAATACTTTGAATCCAATAGGATAAGAAATACCTAGGATATGTTATCAATTGATCTTGAAATCCCTACAAGTCACTAAAATTATAGTACTAGATAAGGTTATGCACAACGACAAATATTCACCATTTGGGCTAACATTAGCATTTTCAAAAACTCAAATTGGTGAGTTTGAGGGACCCGAGGGTCGACCCTTTAGCCCAAAATTTTTACATTTTTTTTTAGGTGTTGGTTTACCGTCCGTTGATAATAGTATTACGGATTTTTATAAAACATTGCCATCATTTTTCACCAGAATGAGGACACTTTTTACCCAAAAATTTTAAAACTATCCCACCAAGTTCACCAAGTATACCACTATATAAAGCTAACGCGAAAGCGATACTTTTGCAACAAACTGGACCTAGTTCTGAAATAGATCAATATCCAGACCTAATTTTGCAACAAACCGACATCTAGACCCATTTCTGGAACAGAACGACATCTGAATCCATATCTAAAACAAATCGATATCCAGACCCAATTTTGTAACAAACCAATATTTGGATCAAGTTTTGCAACAAACTGATATTTGGATCAAGTTTTGCAACAAACCGACATCCGAATCCAGTTTTGTAGCAGGCCGAACACAGTCGTGCAACAATCCAGGCCCATTTCTGTAACAAACCAACATCCAAACCCATTCTTGCAACAAACCAATGTATTACAACCGACCAGGTCGGACCTACTTCTGCAATAGACCGGACCCAGTTTTGCAACCAACCAAACCTAGTTTCGCAATAGACCGGACATTGTTTGCTTAAGGTCAATTTTCAAACCTTGTTCTACACTAGGATTGACTGTCGAATCACATTTTGCACTAGGTTATCTATTTCTCTTAAGACATTCTTCTGCTATTTTTCTATCATTTATTGAAAATATTTCAATGCTCCGATTCCCATGTTTTTCTCTATTTTACCCTGTTCTATTTAGATATGTTATTTTGTGATAAGATTATAAATAGGTAAATACTTTAGTAAATGCTTATTTTCTGAATATATGTATCTCTAGTTATTTTTCGCATAGAGAACTTATTTTATGAATTTTATTTGAATTTGTATAATGCATATTTATCTGCTCTTATTAGTTACAAGTGTTATCACCAGAAAATGTAGTAATGGCATACACTCACAAAATCACAATAAAACATGGCAAGAAACAAGTATTTATTTTCTAGAGACGACCATCTATTTATTCTAATTACAATATTATCTTAAAGCCTATGAGAAGTAACATCTCTTTAACATTTTATTATTTTTCTAAAATGAAAATCGACATCTGAATCCAGTTTTGCAACAGGCCGAACACAGTCGTGCAACAGTCCGGTCCCAGTTCTGTAACAAACCAACATCCTAACCCATTCTTGCAACAAACCGATGTATTGCAACCAACCAGATCGGACCTAGTTCTACAATAGACCGGACCCAGTTTTGCAACTGACCGAACCTAGTTTTGCACCAGATCGGACCTTGTTTGCTTAAGGTCGATTTTTGGACCTTGTTCTGCACTAGGATTGATTGTCGAATCACGTTCTACACTAGTTTATCTATTTCTCTTAAGACATTCTTTTGCTATTTTTCTATCATTTATTGAAAATATTTCAATGCTCTAATTCCCATGTTTTTCTCTATTTTACCCTGTTCTATTTAGATCTGTTATTATGTGATAAGATTATAAATAGGTAAATACTTTAGTAAATGCTTATTTTCTGAATATATGTATCTCTAGTTATTTTTCGCATAGGGAACTTATTTTCTAAATTTTTATGGAATTTGTATATTGCATATTTATCTGCTCTTATCAGTTACAAGTGTTATCACCAGAAAATGTAGTAGTGGCATACATTAACAAAATCACAATAAAACATGGCAGGAAACAAGTATTTATTTTCTAGAGACGATCATCTATTTATTATAATTACAATATTATCTTGAAGCCTATGAGAAGTAACATCTCTTTAACATTTTATTACTTTTCTAAAATGAAAACCGACATCCGAATCCAGTTTTGCAACAGGCCGAACACAGTCGTGCAACAGTCAGGTCCCAGTTTTGTAACAAACCAACATCCTAACCCATTCTTGCAACAAACCGATGTATTGCAACCAACCAGATCGGACCTAGTTCTACAATAGACCGGACCAGGTTTGCAAGCGATCGAACCTAGTTTTGCACCGAGATCGGACCTTGTTTGCTCAAGGTCGATTTTTGGACCTTGTTACGCACCAGGATTGATTGTCGAATCACGTTCTGCACCAGTTTATCTATTTCTCTTAAGACATTCTTCTACTATTTTTCTATCATTTATTGAAAATATTTCAATGCTCTAATTCCCATGTTTTTCTCTATTTTACCCTGTTCTATTTAGATCTGTTATTATGTGATAAGATTATAAATAGGTAAATACTTTAGTAAATGCTTATTTTCTGAATATATGTATCTCTAGTTATTTTTCGCATAGGGAACTTATTTTCTAAATTTTTATGGAATTTGTATATTGCATATTTATCTGCTCTTATCAGTTACAAGTGTTATCACCAGAAAATGTAGTAGTGGCATACATTAACAAAATCACAATAAAACATGGCAGGAAACAAGTATTTATTTTCTAGAGACGATCATCTATTTATTCTAATTACAATATTATCTTGAAGCCTATGAGAAGTAACATCTCTTTAACATTTTATTACTTTTCTAAAATGAAAACCGACATCCGAATCCAGTTTTGCAACAGGCCGAACACAGTCGTGCAACAGTCAGGTCCCAGTTTTGTAACAAACCAACATCCTAACCCATTCTTGCAACAAACCGATGTATTGCAACCAACCGAGATCGGACCTAGTTCTACAATAGACCGGACCCGGTTTGCAAGCCGACCGAACCTAGTTTTGCACCGGATCGGACCTTGTTTGCTCAAGGTCGATTTTTGGACCTTGTTACGCACCGGGATTGATTGTCGAATCACGTTACACTGGTTTATCTATTTCTCTTAAGACATTATTCTACTATTTTTCTATCATTTATTGAAAATATTTCAATGCTCTAATTCCCATGTTTTTCTCTATTTTACCCTGTTCTATTTAGATCTGTTATTATGTGATAAGATTATAAATAGGTAAATACTTTAGTAAATGCTTATTTTCTGAATATATGTATCTCTAGTTATTTTTCGCATAGGGAACTTATTTTCTAAATTTTTATGGAATTTGTATATTGCATATTTATCTGCTCTTATCAGTTACAAGTGTTATCACCAGAAAATGTAGTAGTGGCATACATTAACAAAATCACAATAAAACATGGCAGGAAACAAGTATTTATTTTCTAGAGACGATCATCTATTTATTCTAATTACAATATTATCTTGAAGCCTATGAGAAGTAACATCTCTTTAACATTTTATTACTTTTCTAAAATGAAAACCGACATCCGAATCCAGTTTTGCAACAGGCCGAACACAGTCGTGCAACAGTCAGGTCCCAGTTTTGTAACAAACCAACATCCTAACCCATTCTTGCAACAAACCGATGTATTGCAACCAACCGAGATCGGACCTAGTTCTACAATAGACCGGACCCGAGTTTGCAAGCCGACCAAACCTAGTTTTGCACCGAGATCGGACCTTGTTTGCTCAAGGTCGATTTTTGGACCTTGTTACGCACCGGGATTGATTGTCGAATCACGTTACGCACCGGTTTATCTATTTCTCTTAAGACATTCTTCTACTATTTTTCTATCATTTATTGAAAATATTTCAATGCTCTAATTCCCATGTTTTTCTCTATTTTACCCTGTTCTATTTAGATCTGTTATTATGTGATAAGATTATAAATAGGTAAATACTTTAGTAAATGCTTATTTTCTGAATATATGTATCTCTAGTTATTTTTCGCATAGGGAACTTATTTTCTAAATTTTTATGGAATTTGTATATTGCATATTTATCTGCTCTTATCAGTTACAAGTGTTATCACCAGAAAATGTAGTAGTGGCATACATTAACAAAATCACAATAAAACATGGCAGGAAACAAGTATTTATTTTCTAGAGACGATCATCTATTTATTCTAATTACAATATTATCTTGAAGCCTATGAGAAGTAACATCTCTTTAACATTTTATTACTTTTCTAAAATGAAAACCGACATCCGAATCCAGTTTTGCAACAGGCCGAACACAGTCGTGCAACAGTCAGGTCCCAATTTTGTAACAAACCAACATCCTAACCCATTCTTGCAACAAACCGATGTATTGCAACCAACCAGATCGGACCTAGTTCTACAATAGACCGGACCCAGTTTTGCAACTGACCGAACCTAGTTTTGCACCAGATCGGACCTTGTTTGCTTGAGGTCGATTTTTGGACCTTGTTCTGCACCAGGATTGATTGTCGAATCACGTTCTGCACCAGTTTATCTATTTCTCTTAAGACATTCTTCTACTATTTTTCTATCATTTATTGAAAATATTTCAATGCTCTAATTCCCATGTTTTTCTCTATTTTACCCTGTTCTATTTAGATCTGTTATTATGTGATAAGATTATAAATAGGTAAATACTTTAGTAAATGCTTATTTTCTGAATATATGTATCTCTAGTTATTTTTCGCATAGGGAACTTATTTTCTAAATTTTTATGGAATTTGTATATTGCATATTTATCTGCTCTTATCAGTTACAAGTGTTATCACCAGAAAATGTAGTAGTGGCATACATTAACAAAATCACAATAAAACATGGCAGGAAACAAGTATTTATTTTCTAGAGACGATCATCTATTTATTCTAATTACAATATTATCTTGAAGCCTATGAGAAGTAACATCTCTTTAACATTTTATTACTTTTCTAAAATGAAAACCGACATCCGAATCCAGTTTTGCAACAGGCCGAACACAGTCGTGCAACAGTCAGGTCCCAGTTTTGTAACAAACCAACATCCTAACCCATTCTTGCAACAAACCGATGTATTGCAACCAACCAGATCGGACCTAGTTCTACAATAGACCGGACCCAGTTTTGCAACTGACCAAACCTAGTTTTGCACCAGATCGGACCTTGTTTGCTTAAGGTCGATTTTTGGACCTTGTTCTGCACCAGGATTGATTGTCGAATCACGTTCTGCACCAGTTTATCTATTTCTCTTAAGACATTCTTCTACTATTTTTCTATCATTTATTGAAAATATTTCAATGCTCTAATTCCCATGTTTTTCTCTATTTTACCCTGTTCTATTTAGATCTGTTATTATGTGATAAGATTATAAATAGGTAAATACTTTAGTAAATGCTTATTTTCTGAATATATGTATCTCTAGTTATTTTTCGCATAGGGAACTTATTTTCTAAATTTTTATGGAATTTGTATATTGCATATTTATCTGCTCTTATCAGTTACAAGTGTTATCACCAGAAAATGTAGTAGTGGCATACATTAACAAAATCACAATAAAACATGGCAGGAAACAAGTATTTATTTTCTAGAGACGATCATCTATTTATTCTAATTACAATATTATCTTGAAGCCTATGAGAAGTAACATCTCTTTAACATTTTATTACTTTTCTAAAATGAAAACCGACATCCGAATCCAGTTTTGCAACAGGCCGAACACAGTCGTGCAACAGTCAGGTCCCAGTTTTGTAACAAACCAACATCCTAACCCATTCTTGCAACAAACCGATGTATTGCAACCAACCAGATCGGACCTAGTTCTACAATAGACCGGACCCAGTTTTGCAACTGACCGAACCTAGTTTTGCACCAGATCGGACCTTGTTTGCTTAAGGTCGATTTTTGGACCTTGTTCTGCACCAGGATTGATTGTCGAATCACGTTCTGCACCAGTTTATCTATTTCTCTTAAGACATTCTTCTACTATTTTTCTATCATTTATTGAAAATATTTCAATGCTCTAATTCCCATGTTTTTCTCTATTTTACCCTGTTCTATTTAGATCTGTTATTATGTGATAAGATTATAAATAGGTAAATACTTTAGTAAATGCTTATTTTCTGAATATATGTATCTCTAGTTATTTTTTGCATAGGGAACTTATTTTCTAAATTTTTATGGAATTTGTATATTGCATATTTATACTACTCTTATCGATTACAAGTGTTATCACCGAGAAAATGTAGTAGTGGCATACATTAACAAAATCACAATAAAACATGGCGAGGAAACAAGTATTTATTTTCTAGAGACGATCATCTATTTATTCTAATTACAATATTATCTTGAAGCCTATGAGAAGTAACATCTCTTTAACATTTTATTACTTTTCTAAAATGAAAACCGACATCCGAATCCAGTTTTGCAACAGGCCGAACACAGTCGTGCAACAGTCAGGTCCCAGTTTTGTAACAAACCAACATCCTAACCCATTCTTGCAACAAACCGATGTATTGCAACCAACCAGATCGGACCTAGTTCTACAATAGACCGGACCCAGTTTTGCAACTGACCGAACCTAGTTTTGCACCAGATCGGACCTTGTTTGCTTGAGGTCGATTTTTGGACCTTGTTCTGCACCAGGATTGATTGTCGAATCACGTTCTGCACCAGTTTATCTATTTCTCTTAAGACATTCTTCTACTATTTTTCTATCATTTATTGAAAATATTTCAATGCTCTAATTCCCATGTTTTTCTCTATTTTACCCTGTTCTATTCAGATCTACTTTTCTGTGATAAGATTATAAATAGGTAAATACTTTAGTAAATGCTTATTTTCTGAATATATGTATCTCTAGTTATTTTTCGCATAGAGAACTTATTTTCTGAATTTAATTTGAATTTGTATATTGCATATTTTTCTGCTCTTATCAGTTACAAGTGTTATCACCAAAAAATGTAGTAGTGGCATACACTAACAAAATCACAATAAAACATGGCAGGAAACAGGTATTTATTTTCTAGCGATGACCATCTGTTTATTCTAATTACAATATTATCTTGAAGCCTATGAGAAGTAACATCTCTTTAACATTTTATTACTTTTCTAAAATGAAAAACACTTTCTTTACAAGTAAAATGTCACCCACCGACAATGGAAACAAAGGGGCCAAATATTCTACTGAAAAGAGTATCCTTAAATATTTTAGTCATACGCCAAAATCAAACAAGCCATCGACATCGGTACAAATTCTAGGTACAAATTTTCAATACTGCTTTCTTCTTCAAACAGTTAGTTGTCACTATGTGTTCATCGATATGAATTTTTTTCTATCTATAAGTTAGTTTTTTAAATCCAAAAATAGTAAAGAATATTATTGTATGCTACTATGCAGAATACCCTATTGACCAAGAGATGCCTTCTAAAGAAAATTCTCTTACTAATGACATTCAAAAATCACCTGAAGATATTCCTGGCCAAGATATGCAAGTTGAAAATGAAAGCGATAAATCAAATACACTACAAACTTCTTATGAATCTTCAAGCAAAAATTCTAAAAAGAGGAAGACAAATTCTAATTGGATTATTGGAAGATCATTTAAGAATGAATGGGTAGAAAATTTTCCCTGGATTGAGGCGGTCTTGATTGAAGATAATCAAGTCAATAAAAAAGAATGCAGATGCAAAATTTGTAGTTGGAAACTAGGTAAGGATCACAGGCTGCAAACTAAGAAAGATACAATAGAAAAACATGTTGGCAAAGTATATGTAAAAGTTATAGGAAGTGATGGTAAAATTACAAAATATGTTAGGTGGAAGGATGCATCATAATGTATGCATGTCAGATATGCAATAGATTATGAGAATCACTTAAAGCAACAACAATCGCTTGTTGAGAAAGGTGGAACGATTGAAACCCAATTTCATAAAATGCAGAAGACCATTTTAACTTCAAAAAGTTTGCAGTTTGTTGTTGTATTTAGTATTCTCAAAAAGGGTAGACCCATGTCCGATTTTATTGATTATAAGCATCTTTATCAACTAGCTGATGTGCAAAACCTTCCTAGTTCCCATTGGTCAGATCGAAGTGGTTGGGAAATGGTAAAATGTCTATCATTAGTTGAGAAGGAAGACTTGAGGGAGCAAGTAAAAAATGCCAGATTCATTTCACTTTCTATTGATGAGGTGACGGTTGTGGACAACACATCCTGGATTTGCATGCATGTGTACACATTTCAAAATCATGTAAGAAGGCCTAGTTTACTAGGATTACATAATATGGTTGAAATTTCAAATGCAGAAAACATCTATAATGTTGTTTTGACCAGTTTAAAGGAAATTGTGGGAATGAATGATATTGACATAGCCACAAAGTTAATTTGCATTGGAGCTGATGGTGCTGCTATAATGCAAGGGCACAAAAATGGCCTATGTGTTCGACTCCAAACTTCAGTTGCCCCTTATATGATACCCATTCATTGCATGGCTCATAGAGTGAATCTTGCTTATAAAATCATGAGCACTTTTGACAATGTTGCTAAAGTGGAAGATCTCATTCGTGAAATACATTCTTATTTTTCTTGCAGTCCTAAAAGGTTTGCAGAGTTTCAATAGTTTGCACTAGGAGTTATAGAAGGGAAAAAATTGTTGAAAGATGTGGATACAAGGTGGATTTCATTGTATCAACCTGCACTTAGAGTTTTTATAGAATATAAATCTTTAACAAGGTTTATGTATGCAAATAGTAAAGCAATTGATAAGGCAAATGATATGTTGTTTCGTTTGACTAACTTGGAAACTCTTTTAACATTATGTGGTATTCTTCCAATGTTACAAGAAATGAACAGATTGACTAAACTTGCACAAGAGAGATCCATCTATATCATTGATTTCATGAGGATGAGAAAGCAAATATGTGTGATTATTGATAGGTTATATGTGTCCGAACCAGATTTTATAGATCCCTTATTTGAAAGTTGGCAAACATTGATAAACGTGAAAGATGCAAATAGTTTTTTGAAGTTTGACATTAATGATAATATTTGTATTAATGTTCATGAAAATATGATACCTTTATATTGTTATGAAAGGCATTCAAGTGTAGTTACTGACAATGTTGAAAGAGTTTGTGTAACACACAATAGGTACGAAGTTGTTTTACACAATACCAAAAAAAATTGTTCAACATAGCAAAATCATTGACAAAAGAGATAAGAGATCGGTTTCAAAGACATGAGTTGCTTGAGGCCATGGGTGTTGTTAATCCTTTGTTTTGGGGTTCTTGCAATGATCAGAAATCTACACAAGAGTTGTTTATTAAATATATGGGCAACCTTATTGAGCATTTTAGTAAAAGTGTGGAAGTCAATGGTGTTGAAATAAAAGGTATACTCAACAAAGATCTTTTAAGACAACAGTCACAACATTTTGGAAGGACAATGGTTCATCAAGCATCACTTTTGAGTAATATCCATGAGACTGGTTCCATTGCACGTTTGTGGCAAAAGTTGTATCCAAGTAGTATCTTACAAGATATGATTAGTGAATACTTTTGTTTATATGAATTATGTCAAACAATGATTTTGGGATCTATGGAAGATGAGAGGGTTTTCAGTGCACTATCTTTTGTTAAATCTAAGCTCCACAATAGGCTCGACAAAAATCTAGAAAATTGTTTAAGAATTTATGTGTCATCATATCAGCTGGACAAATTTCCATATGATAGAGCATTAGCATACTGGAATTCAATTGCAGACAGAAGGAGTATTATGAATACGACCGATAATGATGATAATGATGCTTTTAGTGATCAAATGGTGTCTTCACAGATTGATTCTGGACAAGTTGAAATGTGTTCGTTTCAGCTACCTGAATTCTGATTTTTCCAGTGTTTCACAACAGTGTAATTTTTTACTTTCTTTGTTATCATATTTCACAACATTTGTTCATTACAGATTTCACAATGTTGTTTCACAGGTTGAGAACTATTCATTTCAGATTTCACAACTATTCATTCCAGATTTCACAATGTTGTTTCAGATGTACAAGATTTCAAAAATTTACTTTTTCACATTATGCTTATAAAAATTGTACATTTTATATCACATAATGCTTTTAAAAATTGAATGTTTTTTATCATACTATTTGAACTACCTTAATTTATATCACAATATTAGTATTGTATTGTTAATGTATCAATTATGATCAACAAAAATATTCTTTTGATGTTTGAGATGAAGATAGTAAATAAATGCATATGATCAACTAAAAAGCAACACAAAATCATAAATGCAAACAACCTTTGAATAATTGAAGATTCAAATTTAGAAAATATAGTTTTCATTAATATGATTGAAAATATATTACATTGTACAAAATCGTTGACTACAATCAACTTCAAAACTTTTTTACATTGTAAAATATCTTATTTTGGCATAGCTACATCAGTTTCACTTTCAACAATGGCTTCTTTTCCAGTGTCTCCTTGCTTAGCTCCTTGTTTCTACCACTGCACCAAGTCTGACTAGATTTTCTTGACCTTTCACAATACTTCCCAACAATGCACTTTCTTGCTGGTTTGGATCTTCGAGTATTGTTGGAAGTTTTTCTTTTTATTTTTGGTGTTGTAGTACGATGTCCGGATCTTCATGGAGCTTCTCCCTGATATATCTTCTTAAACGATTATTATCTACCACTTTTAATTGCATTTTTTTCTTCATTTCCATTGCATTATGCAAAAAAGTTTTTGTCGCATTGATATTAACTTGCATGTTGTTAACTTGCATTTTTAAGTTTTCAAAATTTGACTGCAAAAAATAAAATGGCAAATCATTCAAAATAACTATATAAAAAATTGTTACTTGTTTTAAAGAAAATTGAAATATGAAAAATAAAGTGCAAAAGCAAATTGAAAAATAAATAAATATTTTCTTACCTCAACCACATCCCTGACAGACTCAACAAGTGCAACTTTTTCTTTATCGAAAGCCCATTGGTTATAAAAATCTTGGGCTTCAACATTAATATTCTCTAATCTACTGACAACAACATTTAAAACATCATCATCATAAACAATTTCAGAATTTACGGTTCCTGTTGTGGCCTGACTCAATAGGCCACTAAGCTTTTCTGGTTCATATTGAACCAAAGAATATATTGAATCTCTTTTTGCATAATTCTTATATCAGGCATTTATTTGCTTTATTAGAACCTTGGCCCGATATTCCCAATCCTTCATTTCCTCCAAATCTTGAAGGACAATCTCTTTAATTGTTGCTTCTATCTTTTCAACCATTAAAATATTTTCATCAAAATTAACAATGTCATCCTCAGTTTGAGGATGAGGGTCATTTCCTTCTGGAGCTGTGAATGAACTATGCTCAACTGTAGGGGCTTCTTGTTGTTGTGCTTCACCCAGTGGATCTTGAAGCACATATGTTGCTTTAAAACCTAAAATGTTTCCCTGCAATAGAAAATCATCATCAAGTTGGATATTATCCAACCCAATAGATGAAACTTTCGGTGCCTGTGAAGAAGTGTGAAATGTAAAATATGAGAACCCAGGCCCAAAACTTTGATCCAACTGCGATCTCTGTGAAAAAATTGTTTTCCAACCCGTGTTTGGCCTCTCATCTATGTAGGCCCAGGATGTGCCTATGCTTGTCATTGTTGTGAACGTGGATGTTATTATTGTTGTTGGTGTTGTTGTTGTGGTGGAAGAGGTAGTTGTGGTGGAAGCGGTGGCACCATATGGCCTCTCATTCTCGTAGTTTTCCATTGAGAGGTGGTTGAAAACATAAACAATTTTTGTTAACATTATTCTAAAAATTAAATAGAAAACATCCATAATAATTAATTCAAAGTAAATACACATTGTTTTACCTGAAGATGATGAAATATGATGAATTTGGGCACCGATGGGGGAGGGTGTGGCCACACTAGATTCAGCCTGCACATTTTGTGCATACCTAGGCGTACGAGATCCACCAGGTGAAGGAGCTTGCCTTGGATGTTTTGGTGCCCTTTGTAATGGTGAAATTTTTGATCCAGTGTCCTCAGAATCACCAGTTTGCTCTGGCCTATGACTCCTATTGGCAACATCTTGTTTACTCCTTATTGTGGCTGCCCTACCCTGCATTTAGATGAAAAGAAAAATTTAAAAATAAAAATGTACTAAAATATAAAATACTTTTTTATTGTCAAAGATGGACTGATTACCTTCAATTCATCTGGTGTCAAGGCAATGGCTTGTAGTGTTGCATGCACTATAGTAGGAGGAGGAGTATCTTGTAAATTATGAAAACTTTCAAAATAAAGAGCTAAAATAAAATTAATAGTGCCCACAATGGGTTGTGTGTTGTTGGTTTGCAATTGCACCGCATGCAACTCGACCCTGATGCGATCTACAATATAGGTGCACCAATCGAACCTCTCATGATGCTCACAATGAATAACATATGAAAGTCCCCAAAATAAAATTTTTGATCTTCCAAGAAGAATCAGTCTTGCCTGGAAGAACTCAATAATGGCCTTCAAAGTCGGATTCTTAACATCGGTGATTGTTAACCCCCATTTTGACTTGGCGACAGAAGCTGCAAAAAGAAAAAATTAGATAACAATTTACAAATTTGAAATATTTAGCATTAACAAATTCTAAGACACAAGAATTATACCTGCCAAATCTGTTGTGGTGAGTTGGTACATTTTCTCAAGGTAGTCTTTCTCCTCTATAGAGAGTTGGCACTTCATTGACACTGGAGGACAATCATCGAAAGGAAGATTTTTCAATCTATTTATGTCTACAGCTGTGATGTTGAATGATAGATTTCTATTTCATATTTTCATTTTGACAATCCCCTTGTCATGGTCATAACCGCTAATGATATGCTGCAAGAGGACTTTATCAGTTTTGAAATGTGGTATTGACACAAGGGTTGTCAAACCTGCATCATCTAACCACGATAAGTTTATACCTGGGGTAATTAACAAATCTAAAATTAACGTGCAAGAAAGGTTCTTGAACTTTGGAATTGGGGTGGAAATGGTGGCCATTGCTAGAATTTGGAAACTTGGAAATAGGAAAAATAAGAAAATTTGGTTGCTCGGTAATGGTTTGCTCTGGTTGGGTGTAGTCATAGAAATAAACTCAAAAAATGACATTGATGCCCTTTTATAGATAGAATGGATGGAGTCGACATGTGGCAGAATTCTATTGGATATGCATTATGGGTGATCGATTGTTTGACACGTGGTAGAATTCTATTGGACATGCATTATGGGTGATCGATTGTGTGACACATGGCAGGTGGTCAACGATGAACCATATTGTGCATCAAGCCAAATCTCAAACCATATTTTGCATCAGGCCCCATATCGGACCTTATTGTGCATCATACCCTGACCCCAAACCTTATTGTGCATCAGACCCGACCTCGAACCTTATTATGCATCAGACTCAACACCCAAACTCTATTCTGCATCAGACCTAACCTTAGACTCTATTATGCATCAGACCCAACACCCGAACTCTATTCTGCATCAAATCTGACACCCAAACTCTATTCTACATCAGACCCAACCCTAGACTCTATTATGCATCAAACTCGACCTTGAACATTATCCTGCATCATACCAAACACCGAACATGATTTTGCATCAGTACCGACACCCAGACCTTATTGTGCATTAGATCTGAAATTAGACCTTATTGTGCATCAAAGCCGACCCAGTCCTTATTATGCATCAGATCGAAAACTCGAACCTTTTTATGCAAGAGGCCAGCCTTGAACCTGGTTATGCATCGGATCAGATCCCAAACCTGGTTATGCATCAAACCAGATCCCGAACTTGGTTAAGCATCAAGCCAGATCCAGTTCTAGTTATGCATCAGATTGGATCCTGACCTTGTTATGCATCAGACTAGATTCAATCCAGAAAAAACTATCAAAGTCACCATTTTTTCCTAATTTTTTCCCAAAAACCAAGGTAATTCGCCATTGCCTTCGACGTTAGGTTGGCCAGGATTCGCTGCGCTTTCAAAATGAATTCACCTATTTTTTACAAGTATGTTTTGGGTCCGACCCCTTATGCATAACCCTGGTACTAGACTACTACCATTGCATGTTAAAATTAAAATTCAATAATGCAAGAAAAAGGTGGTACAATAGATTGTGACAATCCTTAATAAGAAGAAATTAGAGATAAACACATAGTTGGTTAGAATACTTGGAGCATTATATTTGGATCTAATTTTGTGAATGAAGGCTAAATAGTAGGGGATTGTGAAAACATTTGATCAAGCTTGGGATCTAGTAACTTGTTAACCCAATTATTTAAATCCACTACACATGAGTGAATCACCTACAAGTGTTTTAGTCACTCGCACAATTGATTCACCAAAATATCAAATAAATTAGTGGATAGGAAGTCATAGGCTTGAAATAGGAGGTACAATTTTCAAAGAAATAACCTTGATGGTGACATTTTATTTCTCCAAGTGATCGTAGTAATGTTTTAAAGGATTTAATAGATGTTTTAGTGATCAAATTTTATAGCCAATGTTTCTAGCTCATCAAATTTGATGTTTATTTCTCTTGTTATTGTGATGATTTTGTAGGTGTCAAAACTCTCTAAGAGATCCCAAACTCAAAGTAAATAGGATTTCAACTATTGATTCTTGGTGGCACATGCTAGTTTTACCAAATTTATGATGAGCTCTTAATCACCAAAAAATTTCAACTTGACATCTAGCTTTTTAGCTTCCCTCAATTTAGTACATAAGGTCTCATATTTGGCCATATTATTGGTATAATTGAACAAAAATCAATAGTTATAATTCATAGAATCTCCTTGGGGGTTGATTATTTGGATGCCAAAACCTACCTCATTCCTTATTGTGGAACCAAAAAACATATAGTCAATGTATGAATGAACATTTGGGACTTCTAACTTGTTAAAGTTGTGACCTTGGTTGGCTCCATCAATACTAGGTAGTTTCTTACTTTTGTCTCTTCAAATGCCTAATTTGCTTTCTTATTACCTTCGTCTTGTAGTGTACCATTGATTATATCTATATCAAAAACTATTTCTCCTTTATCTATAAATTTAGGAAGTTTATTTCAATTATACTACTCCATCATCGCTTAATTTATGCAAGAGGAAGTTGCATGGGGGCTCGTTCTCTCTATAGATCTTCTTTTTGTTCCACGAAACTTTTATATGGGTGTAGTCCATTTTAAAATATCCATTATCTAAGATATTTTTAATCCACTTCCTAGACAACAACATCCCAAAATAGGGTGGGACATCAACTACAATCACCTCTTGGACTACGACTAGCTCTTAATGTCTAGCCATAGTCATCACTAGATCATTTAGCACACCATAAACATTAACTTGTGTTCCATTCATCTATATCAATCTACAAGCTAGTGTTGTATATGGAAAAGTCATCTCTTAAAAAATAGATTTTGGCATGATTGTTACTATTGTGCTTAAATGGATAATGCAACACCTCAAAATACAATTTTGATTCTTTAGAGCAATAGAAAAAAGAGGCTTATTCAATGTTTTTGGCTTAGGAAAATTTAAGATATCTACAATGTTCACTTGTATTTATAATGGATATTATGCTATTATATTCTATTGTATGAATTCATTTAATTGGGTGTTATAGGTAGGAGTTCTATTCTTGGTACAAATTCGTTCTTTCTTTCTTAGTGACTCTTATAGAAAATCCCTTTGAATAGGTAATGCTAGATCATCTAACATGCTAACTTTAGTTGATGTCTTATTTAATACAAATAATATTTAAGCCCACCCCAATTGAGTTGCCTTTATTTCATGGTGAAAATTTCCTATATTGCCTTGCAGTTGCCAACAACATTCACTACTTAACAAAGGCTACTTCAAATTCCTCTTGGCTATCTTTTGTAGCCTTTCCTTCTCATTTCCCCCTTTATTAACATCATCCCTTTTATCAACTCCTAGTTAATATAACTTTTTTGTTTTATCTTTGGGATCCTATGGAGGATTATCTATTGGTATCTCCTTAGATCTTGTCTCTTAGTTAGCTATTAGTGGACCCTTGATCTATAAAGGAGGTCACCCTCTCATGAGAATAATAGTTTTTATGTTAGGATCAAGTGGTTTTGGTGGTTCAATTTGATTATTTTAGGGTTTGAGTTATTATTCCATCTCTTTTCTTTTACTCATCGTAACTACATTTTGTAGAGTCACTAGGATCACCTGATATTTAAATTTTTTCCCACTTCTATTATTATAATCAAGAGGACATTGATCGTATCCTGTCCGGTGGTCCTTGGTTCTTTGGGAGGAGAAGCCTCTTCCTTCGCAAATGGGGAGAAGATTTCGACCCGGAAACCCAGAACATAAACTTCGCTCCAATTTGGGTCAGGCTCCCCAACTTGCCGCTCATGTTTTGGCACGAGGAGTTTCTCCATGGGATTGCCAAAACCATTGGAGAACTGGTCACCATAGATCCGACGACGAAATCTAGATCAAGATTTACGTAGGCTCGTATATGTGTTAACGCGAACCTAGAATCTCAACTTTTGACTCATGTAAATTTAATCTATGGATCTTACCACAAAATTCAAGTTGTGGAATATGAGAACAGGCCTGCTTTTTGTTCTGAGTGTAACATCCAGGGTCACCTTCGAAATCAATGCCCAAAGTTGCGCCCTAGCCAGAATACCCTAAAAGGGCAAGATCGCATGAGCAAAGACTTCCAACAGCATTCTCGCTTTTTAGCATCCAAGAACCAGGACAACCAGATTTCCAAGGGCGGGCAGCGCCATGAATCCAAGGAAAAGCAACCGACTGGCGTAAAGAAAAAGGCAAGTTCTTATTATGCTTTGGCTAATCGTTTCAGTGTTTTAAATGAATCAAATATTATTTTTGATGGCAATCAAGATGAATGCCCTAGCCTGGATATTTCTGATCCAAATTCCACTGCCCCCATCAATGATGCTTCTTTTCATCCAACAAATCCCTCCACCAATGATGCGACCGAATCCCTTTGCCCTCCCAATCCCCTGCCTCCACCTCCACTTTCTTCTTCTCCTCCACCATCCAATCCTATTTCACCCTTTGGATCGGGACCTTCTCACCCTCCTCCCATCCTTGGATCTGATGAGGTTGTTAATCTAGAAGGGGAGTGCGGGATCCTTGGAGCTTGGAGTCCTAAGCATACTAGAAGTTATAAGAAATCTCAGATAGATGTTGGCAGTGATAGAAAAAGGGGAAGACCCTCTACAGTTGAACAAATAAAAAGAGATATAGAAGAAGAGATAGCTAATGGCATTCAACGAACCCTATTTCCAGATATCATGGCATCCAATGGAGATGAACCGAATAGAACCAAACCTCCTCTGCAACAAACCAAAGGAGGGAGAAAACCTGGTAAATGTTCCAAATGAAAGTCCTCTCTTGGAATGCGAGAGGGCTTAATGGGATAGTAAAACAAAGAATTGCTATCTCATTAAGAAAGGAGTTTAGACCGACTATTTTCATTATGCAAGAATCAAAATTGGGCGCACAATCTTCTCCCCAAGTTGCTAAAACTATTTGGAAACAGTGTGAATTTTCTTTCAGCCCTTCAGTTGGATCATCTGGTGGTCTCCTATGTCTATGGGATCCTACCAAAGTGGAGGGAAGGGTGATTTCCAGTCAAGGTCGGATTTCCAATATTTTGTTCCATGATCTGATTTCTAAACAGTCCTGGGTCTTGACAAATATTTATGCCCCAAACAGTCCTCAGGATAGGCTAAGTTTATGGAATACCCTCACCCAAATGAGGACAACCTTTTCTAATATTCCATGGATTCTCGTAGGATATTTTAATGCTCCTCTCTACCCCTCAAAGAAGAGAGGAGGAAATGATATCAATCCTAGATCCACTGAAGACTTTTGCAATTTTGTGAACACTAATGATCTGATGGATGTACAACTGAAAGGGTATCAGTTTACATGGAGTAACAGAAGAGCTGGAGCGCATCTTATTCAGGAGAGACTTGACAGATTTTTCCTATCCCAGGATGCTCTGCAGATGTTTGGTGATGCCACTCTCCAAGCTCTTCCTAAAATTGGTTCTGATCATAGCCCTCTGATTTTTGAATCAGCCAATAGACCTTCCTTCAAAATTCCCTTCAGGTTTGAAGCAATGTGGACTCAACACCCAGATTTAAGGGTGCGTGTTGGTGAATGGTGGAAAGAAACTTTTCCTGGATCTCATATCAGGCAGTTTTCTCAAAAATTACGCTCTATCAAAAACAAGCTAAAAATTTGGAACAGGGAGGTTTTTGGAAACATCTTTGAAAATAAACAGAATATAAGGGATAAATTGCAGATAATCAAAAATCAGTTTCAGCAAGGACAGGAGGGTCCTCATTCGAGACAGGAGGAAAAATTGCTTCTTTCAGAATACCATAACATTCTAAAGAAAGAGGAGATTTTTTGGCATCAAAAATCTAGGCACTTATGGCTAAAATATGGGGATTTGAACACTAAATTCTTTCACATTTCAACCCTCAAGCACAGAGGAGCAAACAGGATCAAGGGTATGGTAAAGAGTGATGGGTCTTACACCGCTGACATCTACGAAATCAGGGATGAGGTTGTTCATCATTTTGAGTCTTTGTTGGGATCCCAACCTATCCAATCCTCCCAAGCAATGGATTCCCTCCTTAGGCACATTCCGAGAATTGTTACTGATGAAATGAATGCCAATCTCCTAAAACCCCTTAGTGATGAGGAAATCCACAAAGCTCTTTTTTCCATGCAACCAGACAAAGCTCCTGGGCCTGATGGGTTTTCCCCTCATTTTTTCTAAACTTTTTGGGAAATCATAGGTCCTGACCTTTGCCTGGCCATTAAAGAGATGCAGAATTCTAGATTTATCCCCAGAGATGTAAATTCTACTTTCCTAGCCCTTATCCCTAAAAGCCCTACTGCCAAGAGTTTGTCTGATTACCATCCTATAAGCCTTTGCAATGTGGTCTACAAGATTCTTACCAAAGCTATGGCCACCAGACTTAAATATTTCCTTCCAGACATCATAGACCCGTGTCAAGGCAGCTCTGTTAAAGGTCGAAATATTGTTGATGGTGTGATAACTATTCATGAGCTAATCCACTCTGCCCATAAATCTAAAAAAAGTGCTTTCTTCTTGAAGTTGGATATGAACAAAGCCTTTGATAGGGTCAATAGAGATTTTCTGTCTAAAGTCCTTCTAAAGTTTGGCTTTCACAGTGATTGGACCCATCTCATTATGCAATGTGTTTCCTCTTCTTGGTTTTCCATCCTGGTGAATGGCTCCACAACTGGGTACTTCCCAAGTACTAGAGGATTAAGACAAGGGGACCCCTTGTCCCCCATCCTCTTCATCATTCTGGCTGAATCTCTTGGCAGAACTATAAAGTCAGCCTGTTCTCTGGGGTTAATTTCTGGCATAAAAGTTGCTTCCAACCTAAGACCTACCACCCACCAACAATTTGTTGATGACACTTTGCTGGCTACCATAGCTTCCATCCCAGAAGCCCATACTATCAAGACTATTCTTAACCTCTTTGAAGATGCAGCTGGGCAAAAAATAAATTATTCCAAGAGCAAAATATTTTTTCTTAATACTCCTGTCTCACGGTAAACTTCTATTGCTAATATCCTGGAATGTTCCATTGCTAATCTGCCCACTGCCTATCTTGGGTTGCCCATGTTTGTGGGTCATCCAAAAGATGCAATGTGGAATAATGTCATTGAGCGGATTCACAAGAAATTAGCAGGCTGGAAAGGTGTTTTGCTTTCTTTGGCAGGAAAAGCCACGATGGTCATGTCAGTTCTTCAGAGCATTCCTGTTTATTTTTTGTCTGTTTTCAAAGTGCTTGCAGTAGTTGGATCTAAAATAGAACAAATTCAAAAGCGCTTCCTATGGACAGGAACTGATAATCAGAAAAAGTTTCACTTGGTTGCTTGGGATACTGTTTGCTCCCCAAAAGATAAAGGGGGTCTTGGTTTTCGGAGAATTCACAAGATGAATCATGCCCTTTTGGCAAAACAGGCATGGAAGATCTTTACCCATGAGAACTTGGAATGGATATCTGTCGTAAGGGAGAAATATCTACAACACCATTCCTTTATGGATGAGGAAGCTCCTCAAGCTGGAACCCATTTCTAGAAGTCTATCCTCCAAACAAGATCGTTGCTCAATAGAGGTGTAAGATGGCAGCTTGGTGACGGGAAGACAATCAATTTTTGGCATGATCCTTGGGTCAAGGATGAGGCTCTTATAAATGATCAGAACATTGTTGTCCTAAAACCCTTAACAGATGCAAATATGGGACCAAAATTTGTTGACTTCATCGTCCAAACCCAGGGGCGTCCCATGTGGAAACAACTAAGTTTCAATTCGGATGATGAATTAATTTCCCAAGTTGTTAAGGCCATGCAGTCCATTCTCAGATCAAGTTTTATCCCAGCTTCCCAAGAAAAAGATAGGCCTTTCTGGAAATGCAGTGAGGATGGCAACTTCTCAGTCAAAATGGCCCATGGGTTATACGACAATTATGATTCTCAAGATGAGCAAGCGACATCTTTGATCTTCAAATGCGTTTGGCTCAAAAAAATTATCCCCAAAGTTGCTCACTTCTCTTGGTTGGTTGTTAAGAACAAAATTTTAACTACTGACAATTTGATTAAGCGTGGAGTCATGTTACCCAACAGATGTTATTTGTGCTACCAAGCTTGGGAATCAGTGCAACATATTATGGTTGACTGTCAATTTGCCTATGATGTTTTTACAGTGCTTTTAAGTATCTTCAGAGTTCAATGGGCATGGCCCCATACTATTGCTGATATGTTTACCCAGTGGCCTCCTGTGTTTCGCCACCCCAGATTAAAGTTTATATGGAAAGCTTCCCTCCATCATACCTTATGGCAGATTTGGTTAGAGCGAAATAACAGAGTGTTCAATAATCAGACCAGGGATCCAGTGATGGTAGCCAACAGAGCAGTGAGGTTTGCTGTCGAGAACACCAACTTAATTCAGTGTGACAAACCCCCTGATCCAGGTTTAGAAATGCTTTTGTTTAAAGTTCTCAATATTTCCACCAAAATTTCTAAGCAACCAGTTCACATCAATGACAGGATCAATACTAAGTGGAAACCTCCACCGTTGGGTTGGCTAAAAGCAAATTTCGATGGTTCATCTAAAAGCAATCCTGGGGATGTTGGGGCTGGTGGTATAATCCGGGATCACAGTGGAAAGATCATCAAGGCCTTCATTGAAAATTTGGGGATTCAATCAAATAATTATGCTGAGGCTCGTGCCCTGTGGAGGTGTCTTGTTCTGTGCAAATATTTTCCTAACCCAATCATCTTTGAAGGTGATTCCCTTGTTGTGGTTAATCATGCAAAAGGTTCCTCGAAACCAGGTTGGAATATTCAAAATGTTATTAAGGAAAGTCAAGCCATTCTCAAGCAGCTTCCCTTAAGTACAGTTCAACATGTCTTCCGTGAAGCCAACGTAGTTGCTGACACTTTGGCTAATTTGGCAGCAAACCAATCTGATTGCATTATTTGGGAAGACTGCTTTTCGGAGGATTTAATCAACATTGTTCAAAAATAAAATGAGCAGGTTTCTTAATAATCACAGAAATGCCAGCAAAGGTGTTTTTTTCAACGCCATAAGGTGTTTTGTCAACACCGGTGTCTTTCCTTTCAAGTGTTTTTTCAACACTATTGTCAGTTCCAACAAAGGTGTTCTTTTTAATGCTATAAGGTGTTTCGTAAACACCCTGTTTCTTTTGTCTTTGGTGTTTTGTCAACACCATTCCTTGTCCGTTTCAGGATCCCACATGTTTCCTTTCAAATTGTGGGCTTTTTCAAAATTGTGGTTTTCATCACAAGGCTATTGTTTTCACCTCTGTGCAAAACCTTCTCCATCTGACGAGTTTGTTAATTCGTGGAATGATGGAATGGTTCATGTTAGAGGGCTTCAAATTGAGTTCGTGGATGCAGCTGAAAATATTACTAGTTGTGTTGCTGAAGCCTTTCGCTCCAGAATCATCAGCCATGTCTCGGGGCGGTTGACCAACTCCTGGCAGCAACCAATATGATCAAGGAAGTTGGGGTCATCTTCTCTCTTAACTTCAAGGAATTGCAGGATCTTTCGACGTCGCTCAACGCTCTTCTCGCTCATCAGCAGAATAATGCTACTGAAGATGGTGATAAAGCCCAGTAGTCCTGGGTTCTGGGTTAGTGGGATTTTTGAGTTTAGTTTCTGTTACTGAACCTTCCCTGTTTTGTCGGGTATATCCCTGGTTTCTTTCTGTTGTCAAAAAAGGTTATTGGAATCTTCTGTTTTGTTTTTTTGTGTTCCCATGGAACTAGCACAACTCTTCCCTATGTCTATGGGGGTTGTTCTATTTTTGTTTCTTCGGTGCTAGATAATAGCCTTATGTAAATAGGGATTGGGACCCTTCAACCCAACGATATTAATAAATTTTATTACCTACCAAAAAAAATATTTCTCAGGTTGGGTAAGTTTATGATACACTACTGGATCATTCTTGATGGGTCTACTACATTAGGATTTTGGCTGACATTCTATTCAACTATTGGTATAGGAGGAATCATTGCCTAGCCCACTGTATTTTCTACTATGCTTTACTACTGATTAGACATTGAGAATTTTTTATTGCAATAACATAATTTAGTGGATTGTGTTTAACATTGCATGCAAGAAACCACAAGATATTTATATAGATATTGGAATCGATCATATTGTTCTAAACCTGATTTGTATTATGACCAATATTTTATTGTGATACCCGATCCTTAATGAGGTAGGTTAGTTTCCTTGGCTACCAATTATGTTTCTTACATCCACTATTCTACAACCATTGACTCTTTTCTATGTTTATGTAACTTTCCATTGTACTTACTGGCTCTAACATTTCTTTTATATTATAGTCATGTTGTTCCATTAATTGAATAATAGGTTTGCATTATCATTAATTTATGATTTGTAGGTCAAGCTAGTAGTTGAGACTAAAAAGTGACACTTGACTATGATATTTCACCTAGATGTGTGATAACTATAGGGAGAATTAGCCTATGGATAGGCAAGTGTGTTAGGATACATTGATGTAGGTTGAGCTTGAGCACTGGAGATATGGTATGAATTAGGAGTAGGATTCGTATATGTGATATAATCCATGGGTGGAGTAGGAGGTAATTTTCCTACTCAAATCAACACATCTTCAACTTAAGAAGCCCTTTTAAGAGCTTAAAAAAACATATGGGGGTTAGAATCACAAACCATTAGAGCTAAATTTGATTTTAGGCCTTTAATTTAATAGGGAAAAGCTTGTTCATATAGAGGCCTAATGTTGAGGGTATTAGATATAGGGTCCTCATAACTTGGTGTTATAATATTGGATGTTATCCTAAGGATAACTTTGCATAAAATTTAGATGGAAGAGAATGAAGTATCCATTCCCAAGTCTACCAAATATCCTCATGAATGGTTCAACTATGGAATCCCTATTGGTTACAGAGTTATTGGTTAGGCTTTAATACCATATAGAGGCTTTATCTCTCAATGAATAGATCAATAAAAAAATCATCAAGTCCTCATCCCAAATAATATGTATTAATTTTAGAGTGAGTAGCTCATTCAAGTGGTCTAAGATATTTTGGTTCCCATTACCATCAAAAGCGAGTAATGCTTTTATGGTAGATGTAGGTATAGAGGAATAAAACATCAAGTTCAATGGTCCCTAATATGTTGAGTCAGTTAATTGTTGTTGGAGTCTAGGAGGTGCTTGGACCTAATAATGATTTTAAATCATCTTTATAAGTATATTTTCTAGATCCTTGTTAGTTATACCCACCTATTTTTTTACCTGTGGGTGATAAGGAGTAGACTTTCTATAGAAAATTTCATATTGCGTTGCTAATCCTTCAAAATTTAAATGACCTTAGAGGTAAATTATGGTCCTTTATCCATGAAATTTTCTCTTAGTACATCATATCATGTAAATATTTCTTCATACAAGATTTAACTATCTTATTATCTTGAGCATTTTTTAGTGCTTTTACCTCTACCCATTTGACAACAAAATTTATATACATAAGAATGTGTTTCTTCTATTTGGAAGGTGGGTTAATGGGATCCACTAAGTCCAATACCCATTTTTAAAATGGTTTATTGATAATTATGGCTATAGTGACATATCATCTAAGTAAGTAGGTCTTTCCATGTGCTAACATTAATCATAAGCTACATAATCATTGGCATCTCTAAGTAATATCAACTAATAATAACCTATTTTTGGAGTCTTGGTAGATATTATTCTACTATCATAGTGTCCTCCATGAGGATCATCATAGAAAATCCTTCGGATGTCATAAAATTCATCCTCTTAATCACATCACCTCATCACATGATTAGGTCAATATCAAAGAGAATTTTCCTAATCTAGCTATAAGGAGCACTTTGCCTAATTAGGTGATGAGCCTCCTTAGGAGAGAAATGTTGGAGTGATTTCCATATAGCCAATTAATTTATAAAATATATGAACCATTGTGTCTTGATAAACACTAAAAAAGGTGCTCATATAAAAATGCATCTTACACAAGAAAATCATCTAAACTATTTGGAAGCTTGGAAAAAATGATCAATAACATTCTTCCTTATGGGATTGTCAAGTATTATTATATGAAATTATTACAATAATAATAACCATATAATAATCATATCATTCAAATAGGTTTATTCATTAAGTACTTAATCATAGGATGATAATATGCATAAAAATAAAATAATCTAGAATATAAAGGAAATATTTTCTAATAACATGTACTATTGTAAGAAACTATCTTTTAGTGATCATATAGCTCATCTCAACTCTTAGGAGGCTTTTACTAATATAATAAATGACATATGTCACTTTATTTTATTTTTATATAAGAACTACTCATAGTGTTATGCAAAAAGCATGACTTAGATATGGAATACAAATTTCCAATTTGGACCTCTTAGAGTAGGTTTTGAAATTATTTTTCTTTAAGGTCTCAAAAGCTTTCTATAATTTGGATGTGTAGAAAACTTTAGCATCCTTGGTTAGTAGGGTGAATATGATTTTTGCAATCTTTATAAAGTCCTAGATAAATATGTTATAATATCCTTCCTGTCCTAGGGAACTATAGACATCCTTAAGAATTCATGTAGTAGGAAGGTTCTTTATAATTTTAAATTTTATAGGGTCAACTTTGATTCTTGATAAGAAATGTGATGTCCTAGTACTATTCCTTTAGTCATCACCATATGAATTTTTTCATTGCTTAATGAAATATTGGTATCTTGACATATTTGGAGGATTTGCTTCAAGTTAGTTACCCTTTCCTCAAAAGAATTATAATAAATGGTGAAATCATCCATATAATTCCTAGGCATTGCCTAGTTAAATCAAATAAGATGCTGAATATTATCTCTAGAAGGTTGTAGGATAATAGCATAACCCAAAAGGTAAGACATGATAAGCAAATGTGCCCTAAGGTTAAGTAAACCTTGTCTTGTATTATTTTTAGGAGCAATTTAGATTTGACTATATCCACAAAAATCATCTATAAAAGATAAGTACTTTCCAATGAGGCTATCTAGTCAATGAAAAGAAGTAAAAAATGGTCCTTTTCGATAGATTTGTTAAGTTTTCTATAATAAATGTAGATTTACCATTTTCCTCTCTTATTTGGAACTATGACTAGGGTAATACCAATGACTATCATAAATGGGGTAAATGAATCCAATATTTAGGAGTTTTTATAGTTATCCATTAGTAACATATTTTAGTGTAGGGTTCATCCTTAATTGTGGTTGTATTAGTTTAGTTTCATCTTCCACATGGATATGATGTCTATAGATACCCATATGAGTTTTTTTTCATATCTTGGTAATCCCAAGCAAAAGGAGAGCTATGTACAGTAAGCATTTTTATAACTCATTTTTCTATTATGGTGTTAGTTGGTTGTTGATATTGAGATTTCATCTTGGTGTAATTTTAACAAAATTGACAAGGGATTCGTTTCCATTGCTAAGGGTTTCATTTATACTATATATATAGGCTAAAAGTTGATAAAAATAATAATATTTTTACTAGGTTAGAAGAATTCTTGCAAATCATGTCATGAATAGAACATTAATTAGAGATCTCATCTTAGGTAAGACTCTCATGAAGATACAAAATTTGAAAATATACCAATCACAATATTCTCATATACCTCCTTTTATTTTTAGAACTGAATCAATTGTGAGAGTTGGTTGTATAGTTATTTCATCATTTCCATACTAATCAAGCCACACAAAATTGTTCATATTCTAGAATGGGTTTAGCAGGTGAGTATAAAACCAAAATTTTAGTCATAAATCTATTTGAGATAGTCATATTTTTTTATTAACAACTAATGTAGGTATTTTTGTCGTCTTTGATTGTATCGATGAGAAAAATTGGGTCTTATGAGAAGCGATACAACATGGATGTTATTTAGAGCATGAGGTTTGGCTCGATCAAGATCCTATAAGAGTGTTAACAAGGATGGCTTCTTGTTAAGGTGATATTTGTGGTAAACTTGGACTCAAAAGAAAAAAGGGATGTGAGAAAAGAAAAGTAAACAACTCAACAAAAGAAAAATGGGTGGTGATGCATCAAAAGATCTGCTAAGATATCTCTGCACAATAGGCTTGAATGTTATGTGCCAATAGTGAACTCTTCCACTCCCCAACATAGTTAAGCATAGATGGGATTTACAAGAAGGTTTACAGGAAGCCACAAATTGCTAATCCAAAAATAAAAGTAGGTCCTTCTCACATACATACATCAATAAAACCCAAAGCAAGTAAATGCTACAAGTACACACACATATAGAAATGAGTTCGTAGGAAGTCATAGATGACTGATCCAAAAATTGATATAGGTATCCACACACACACACACACATATGCAAATAGTGTAATTATAGAGATTGTGTCAAGAGTGGGGGTTCAATTTGCCCATAAGTCACTCAAAGATTAACTTCTATATAAAAGAAAATGAAGGGAAATTATACAAGAGAATACAATTGAAAACTTGTGGATCCTTCTCATAGTCTATGCTATTGCTATTTTAGATTACAATAGGGAATATTTCCCTCCAAAATTATCTAAATGTGAATCTAAAAAATATATCTACCTCTTCTAGGGATCCTAAACATTAAATGAGGTACCTCCAGGTCAAAACAAATATCATATCTAGGACTATCGGCATCATGCTTCTCTTTAATTAAATGTTTGAGCCATTTAGTTTATATTTTATTTGGTAGGTGGTCTTCATCCCTCTAGGAAGGAATATATTAAATTAGTGTACCTACTTTGGCCATAGTTCTTAGTGCTTTGACTAGACTAAGACATTAGTGGTAACTCCAAACTTTTGGCATACTCCTTGGTCTTTTCAAAAACTAGCCTACCTTTAGGATGGTTGGAAATTTTGTTGTTGGCGTTTTATTGAACATCACAAAACCTTTGATACTAGAGTTACCTTTGACAAGAAAAAGTCTCACTTTTCTACCTCATTGTCATATTTGTCTAGACTTTTATTTCCTTTTCTTAATGGATTTTGCACAACCTTCGGCCATTGAAACTTATTTTTACGTGTTTTAGGGAAAAGCTATCTCCTTGGCTAATAATTTTATAAATTTTTATTGCCTTTGGTTCAAAAAATTTCTTAATTGCAAGTGGTATGAAGCCACTATAGTTTTGGTGGCTCACAGGGTCCAAAATTGGTTGAAGGAGAACTCAAAATTACCTTTATCCTTAGGCTCGTAGTCAAAATTTTGAAATCCCTACAAAAGAAAACACAAAAACTAAAAAAAAAATTAGCAAAATCTAGAGACAGGATGGCAAGCCTCTCTAGCGCTTGTCTGATTTTTTCCCATTCTTTATCTGATGGGCATTAGGTCTGCTAGAATTATCCATATAGTGTAAGCACTTCATCCTAGAAATTTTTTTGTTCATCCATTCCTTCATGTACTTGCACCTTAAGCTTTGCTACCAACCTAATGATTTGGGCTACCTTTTCTGAATCAAGAGGGTTCATATGCTCTTCAAGATCAAGAGGTAATTTTTTATTTGATTCAACCAACTTTAGATATTCCCAAATCAAATGAATCCAAAGTATGCAACTCTGGTGAATGCCCAAATAGAGAAAATGCTTGATGCATGCATCATATTCAAAGTTACGACAAGCAAGTGGGTGTCATCGATAGTGATTACCATAAAAAGAGAAGACAATAAGATCTAAATTCACGTGGATTTTTGGAGTCTTAATACCATAACCATAAAGAATCCCTTTCCAATTCCTTTTATAGATTCAATTTTGGAGGAAGTATCTAGCCATGAAATTTAAATTTTAAATGGATTTTGAATATAATAAAATCAGCAATACTGAGGAGGATAAGTTGAAGACCACTTTCATAGTGGAAAATAGTATTTATGCATTTATAATTGCATGCCATTTGGGTTATGCAATGTTCCAGCTACATTTCAATGAATCATTATATATTTTTTATAAGATATCCACAGGAAAGTTCAAGGTCTTTTTGGATGATTGGTCCCTATATAGCCGAATGCAGGATCACTTAAAGGCATTGGAAGAATGCATGAGCTTGTGTAGGAAAGTTCAAATTGCATTAAAGTGTGTCTTAATAGTTCCATATAGAAATTTTCTAGGACATATTGTATGTCAAGAAGGCTTGAAACCATATCCAAACAAGATATGAGTAACATTGTTGATGGAAGAACCACACAATGTGAGTTCTATAAAAACCTTCTTAGGGATAGTGAGGTACTACAAGAGGCTTATAAGAAACTATGCACAAATATATCATCCATTAGATTCTCTTACATGTAAGAGTGTTCCTTTCAAATGGGTGGAGAAACACCAAGAGGTCTTTGAGGGCCTAAAGTCACATTTGGTGAAGGCTTCTACCCTATTTTACTCAAACTAGGATAAAGAATTCCATGTTCATGTAGACACCTTAAATTTTACAATCAGTTGTGCCTTGGCTCAGGAAGGATAGTTCAAATTAGATCAGTCCATATTATTTACAATTCAATTGTTGTCCATAGCAAATAAAATTATAAGATGATAAAAAGAGAAGCATTGGGAGTGGTGTATGTAGTATAGAAGTACATACATTACCTTCTAGCCAACTCGTTTGCTTTCTACTTAGATAATCAAGCATTGCTAGACCTGATCAATAAATCAATGATATATGGACAAGCAAGTAGATGGCTCATCACATTGTAGGAATTTATGTTTTGAGTGGTAGTAATACCAAGGAAGAAGTACATAATAGCAGATCAATTGTCAAGGATTTTCTCAAGAGAATCTATAGAAGGGGAAATACATGATGAGTTTCCTAACACATAATTATTCATGATAAGTGTGGTACCTACATGGTATAAGAATATAGGGGAATACTTATCAATATAAGATATACCAAAGGATATGGATAAATAAAAGTCATCATAAAGTTGACAACTTTCACATTGATTGGAGGCTTGTTATACAATATGGGGGAATACCACATTCTAAGAAGATGCATGATTGAAGAAGTACAAAAAATATTGAAAGAGACACATTAAGGATTGTAAAGAGGTCATATGGGACCAAATGTAATAGCTAGGAAAGTGTTGTTGGCAGGGCTATGATGGCCTACCCTTTATAATGATGCTATAGAATATGTAAAGGCTTGTGATACATGTCAATGAATGGGAAACCCGTTAAAGCAAGAATTCATGCCATTGCACCCTTTCCAACCTCAAGAACATTTTGAAAGGTGGGAATTGGATTTTGTGGGACCAATACAAACAAGAAAAAGAAGGAAATATCGATACATTGCGGTGGCAATGGAAATTTGAAAAAATGGGTAGAAGCAAGGACCTTACCAGATAACTTTGCAAGGAGCAAAACTCAATTTTTATATGAACAAGTTATCACAAAGTTTGTAATTCCTCTTCAGTTGACAAGTGATCGAGAAGGCCATTTTTTCAATGAAATCATATAAAACTTAATAGAGAAATTTAGCATTTTCACTCGTTGTCTAGCCCATACTACCCTCGGGTAAATGAGTAGGTAGAGGTAAAAAATAAAGTCTTGGTTTCTATAATGTATAAAACATGTGGTGCATAAGGCATCTATTAGGAAGAATGATTACATACAATCCTATAGACATACATGACAACCTTCAAAAAAAACGCAAATCATACCACTTTCCAATTGATGTATGGACAAGAGGTGGTGGTGCTAGTGTAATTTCTAGTGTTAAATTTGAAAATAGCAGCGGGGAACTGCCTGAGTGATAAAGAGAGCATGGAATAAAGGCTTACAACACTTGTACAATTGGAATAAAATAGGGTAATGGCATAATGGATGATAGAGATTTCCCAACGAAGATGCAAATACTTGCATGATAAGCATATTTGGAAATTGGACTTGAAGATAGGTGATCTAGTACTCAAGTATGATGGGAAGTGAGAAATCAGGCCAAGAAAATTAAGGACCCTATGAATTTGACCATTTTATGTACTAGACAATGGGACTGTTTGGTTAAAGAAATTTGATGGTACAAAGCATAGACATAAGTGAATGTGATCAACTTAGAAGCATCAAGAGAAAATTTTGGAAGAAAAATAGAAGAATCATGACCAAGGATATGATCCTATGAACATGAAGAACCAAGCAAGATTGTTAGAGATACAGAATAGACGAACCTGGAGTGGTTGTTCATAGCAGAAAGAGAACCTGTAATCGAACAAAGAGAGTTGGAACCTCAAGAAGGAGAACAAAGATGGATACAATTTCATGTTAGATTCCTAAGCAATGAAGGAGAAGAATAACTTTAGACCCTTATGAATATCTCATTGCAAGAGCAAAAACCAGAAGTGGAAGAAGGAAATGAGAAATCAAGAGTTCTACAATAAATGATTAGGAAAAACATATGTTGCAAGAATAATATGGAACCTTAAGGATGCATAATGTGTGATTGTGAGAACAAGTGGTTCGGGAGTTTGATAAAACCATGCAAAGAATGCAAGAACAAGAAGAAGTATGAAAAGTTGAATTTAATGAATTTGAACAACAACTGAAGAGGCAACAAGGGGAGTTAAGGGGAAGCATAGAAGGAAATGAGGAAGTACCCTTAGAAAGTAGCCTATTTTCCTTGGACTTTGGTAGTTCATCTTTAGCAACACTTAGAATCCTTTTGAATATTGAATACTCTTAGAATACTATTTCACCATTGACAAGATGTTCCAAAATACAATGGACCATAAGGCCACCAAAATAAGAAAGAATAAGGGAACCACAACAAGGTCTTGCCAACTATATAGAACATTAGGTAAGCAAGGAACCAAAAACTACAATATTATGGAGGGATGTTAGATAATTACATGAACACTTGGAAATGGAGGATGGTTGGAAGAATCAAGCAATGATGAAAATCTCCCTAGGGACCCTAACACTTCATAACCAAGTCCTAATATAGAATGAACAAGACAAAGGGATGAATTTCAAAGTCAACAAGTAGGATTCTAATTTCTTAAAATCCAAGTTATCAAAAATAATGAACCGCTAATGCCTAATAAGGAAGAGGAAGAATGAATGGAAAATTGTTCAAGTAGAGAATATGAGTCAATTAGAAGGCCATCAGAACGTTAGGAGGTAGTAGAGTATCATCTCATTACATATCAATTATGTAGAAAAAGGAGAGAAGTTGGACAATTACAAATAAGGGTTTAGGGAACATCAAGTTGGTCAATGAATGCTACAAGAGGGGAATAATTCAAGTATAGATTCTACCTTCTTAGACTAGTATAGGAATACCTTAACTCAATATGCACGTCAGAGACACTTTGAAGAAGATTGATAAAGGTAGATAGAATATTGACCTGAGGTAATTTATGCTTGAAACCCAAGATTGCACATAACAAAACACTAGAGCAGAACTCATTGACTAGGTAAGAAATAGAGGCAATTTGAGTAACCCAGGAAGTTTTTTAGGACTTCTGGGTAACCCAAGTGTGCCTAACCAATGGGGATTTTTGCTTGGTATACTTCCAAATAGCTTGAGAGGAATAAATTCCCCTCATAATATCCATAGATTGACTAGTTCATAGGATGAATAGTAAGGTCTATCTATAGACATAGTTCAAACCAACCAACAACTACAAGTTCATGAGGATAGACCAACAAGTCTACCTCAGTGAGCTTGTAGAAATCAAATATATCATCATGAGTGATCAAGGGACTAGCCAATATTGGGTATCTAGGAGTGCAGTAGCCCAACATAAGGGAGATTCAATCAAAAATAGGGAGAGGATGATTCGAGTAGGTTTAGGGGAGATAGATTCAGGAAATAAAAATAAAATACCTCCAAGAAATATAACTCATAATTTTATATGCCAATAAAGAGTATATGATATAAAGTAGGAGGGTAGACTTCAAGGCTAAAGATAAGCTACATGAAGGATTCATAAAAATTATGGAAGACAAGAAAACCACCATCTAGATAGGAGGATAGATAGTTGTCAAGTACAGAATAAGATTGAAGTCTGCTGCATTGATAATAAAATAATCCATTATGAGGATGGCAAGACTAATAGAATCAATCATGAAGGTGGTAGAATCCATCCTAAAGATAGCAGGATAAGACCTGATGATGATAATAGTCATGTAGATGGTACAATCTGTACTGTAGATGGTAGAACAGGATTGAGTTATCCTGATGATGGTAGATTTGGTAGAATTAGTAAAGGAGGTGATAAGACTAATCAAATTAGTCACAAAGAGGGTTGAACTAATAGGATTAGTTAGAATGATTTTAGATAGGGAATCGATGAGGATGTTGGCAACAGAGTACATCCATGGGATTTTCATCAACCACAAGCAAAAATAAGAAGCTATCTAAAAATTAGATAGATCAGATTGATGTATTGTAAGGACTAGGAACATTAGGAGGAAGGAATAGCCATAGATAGAAACCTCCCAAAGTTAAGAGAATTGTCAAAATAACTAGAAAACTAAAAAATGTATGGTGATGATGAATTTAGTAGTCAAGGGACTCACAATCATCAAAAAGAGAAAACATCATAAAAAATAATAGAAGTTTGCATTGGCATTGCCATGCGCTTCACAAGACATTGATGAAAGAAGAGGTGTAGAGAAAAAAAACAAAAAAATAAAGAAAAATATGACATAAAGAAAAAGATAAAATAAGAAAAAAGAAAAAATAGAAAAAAATATGAAATAGGGAGAGGACAACAATCACATACAAAGGTGGCAAGGTGGTGCACATTTGGCAGTCAGGGAAAGAAGTGGCACTTAAAGAGTAGTTGCATGGGTGGAAATGGCTAGAGGAGGAGGCTATAGAATAGATGGCCAAGAAGAAGAGCACTCATTGTTGCATAGTAGCATGAGGCATTTATAAGGAAGAAGCTACAATTGGAGATCTAGAGCAAGAACAACCTATGCATCAACATATTGTCAATAAGATGAAGCTATGAAGAATCGCATTTAGCTAGAAAATATGTAAGACTTTGTAAAATTTTTATGGAACACAATGCATTTGCAAGATATTTTTGAATCAAAATTTGTAGTCATACCTAATTGATGAAGTATATAGAAGACACTAGACAACCTATCAATTATGCTAACAAATAATTCCATCAGTTAGTCAGCTAGGTGAACTCATCTAGATCTACAACTATCATATAGGAGGAAGTAATCTAGACCTATAGTCATCATATAGGAAGTAGTTGTCTGAAAGGGAGTCATCTAGATTTGGAGTTGTTTGAAAGAGAAACATCTAGATCTGTAGCTATAAAACAAGAGGAAGTCATCTAGACCTATAGTCATCAACCAGGAAGGAGTCATCTAAAAGAGAGTTGTCTGGATTTAGAGTCATTTGAGGGAGAGGTCATCAAGATTGTAGTCATCTAAGGGATAATTCATTAAGAATATAGTCGTTTGAGGAAGAAGTCATTAGGGCTGTACCCATTTAAAACCATCTAGGTGTTAGCTTTTGAGGATATATGTAGTGGAGAGATCTAACACAGGTCCCAATGAAATACAAGAAATATGAAAGAAAGTGAAACAACAATATGACTGAAATATGCTATAAATAGAAATGACAAAAATACAATGCAATATGGAGGAAATGGTCACTCCATTAATATGAGCTAAAGAGCTACATTGTACTCCATACAGGAGTACTTGAGATATGAGATGAAGATATGAGATATGAGATGATATATATCTACTACTATGAGGCCCTTTATATAGGAAGATAGATTCCTTGGCCAACACTCTACCTAGTTGTACAAGGGGACACCTTGCACATTACAACTTGCACATGCCACTTGTGCATTTATTACATTGCTTGAAGTAACTAGATAACTTCCCCCTAAAGTAATCTCCTATCCTAACTATGTACCTAAGGTGGTACATTTACATGACCCAAATGATGTAATATACTCTAACTCTAACACCCCCTATATTACATTATTTGGGTATTGAAGATTTCAATCTTCAATATGGATCTTTGTCTTCAGTATGGTCTTTGATTTGATCAGGTACTTTCATCAATTGATTTTTGCTCTGGAGTCCTCCTGTATCTGAACCTTCTTCTTCTTTAGCTTTTCCTTTGAGTCTGGTTTCTGCATTCCTGTAGGTGGTAGTATTGTTGCTAGATCCCTGCAAGGATGGTTCTCCTTCTTTGTGCTTACTCTGTATAGAAACCTTTTTCAAGACATCAAGATAAGATCTTGGATTAGTGGATCTTGAAGTGTCAATACTACATGAGGATTGAAATATCCTTTTTAAGTATGATTCACTTAGTTCATATTTCCTTTCATGAGCTTCTATTGAACTTTGTGTCTTTGCATTCTCATTCTTGTAGCATTTGTATGTAAGTAATGCCATATACAAAATGCTTATGAAATCTAGAGAAAGTGGAATGTCATCCCTTCCATTCTCAATTGCTTCTTTGAGTTGAGCTTGTAGATATTGTTCCATGGTATCAAAGTCATCATCTAAGGCTTCACTATGAATCATTTTTGAAGTAAGGTCTAAATATGCTTCACCTTTTATAAGTAGATTCATGATTCCAATTTTTATGGCACATGCTTTTTCCTTTCTAGAGAGATTATTCATGTGTTTGTTTGTTGTATTCCTTGGGATAGACATCTTATAGCTTTCTTTGAAAAAGTGCTTTGATTGGAATAGAATCTTATGAGATAGAATCTACTAAGTGGTCTACCTTATAACTCCTTAGTTATGAGCTTGATTTGATAAAGCCTTTGTAGATATTAGGTTTTGTAGGCTTCCTTATATCTCCCTAGTTAAGATATGTGATTCAGTAGAGTCCTTGTAGACTTTGTAGAGACCTTAGTACTTGATAATATTTGATGAATGCTATTGTTATCAAGTTTTGTAGAATACCTTATGTCTCCCTAGTGATTTTGGAAATGCTATATGATAGATAAAGTGTTTTTGAGAATAATAGTTCAATTTTGAGTTGATTTTGTAAAGTTTTGTAAATAGCAAAAATCAACTTCTTTTACACCTTATTACTCCTATTGAACTTTAAGCACTTTCTAATTTGATGAGGTTTTAATATTTGGATTCCTTTTGTCCCTTTAATGTATTTTGAGACAAGTATACCAATTAATTTCCAACTCTTAATATTCTTTAATAAACCTCTTTTTATAGCCTTTAATAATTTGATATTTATTGTTTCTAATTTCCAATTTCCTACTTTGATGTAGTATTCCTTATAACTCCCTAATGTGGAATATTAGAAAACAATTATTTGCAATAATAGAAATTCTGATTTCCAAGTAGAATTCCTTATTTCTCCTATGTTATAATATTGCAAATATTAGGCTATTTAATATGTGTTTCTCCCTTTTATATTGCTTTCAAATATGGTTGATTTCCTTTAGTATTTCAACCTAATGTTATACCTTATAACTCCTGGTTAATGAAAGCAAATATTAATAAAGTAGAGACCTTACCTTTGATGTTGTATTCTCTACGTATCTATCATAGATTTTGGATGTATATGATAGTCCACTTCTTTGCCTTTCCTTTGAACGCTTATGGAGAATGGTGTACATTGATTTTCCCTTGGCTTCAATGTTGGACTTCTTTGACCTCCTTGACTAGAGATTTTAATGCTCTTTCACCTTTCTTCCATGTTGTAATTCAGCCTATGTTATGAGTAAATGTTAGAATATTGAATATATCGACTTCCTTGGTCTTTGGCACCTTTTAATAGAAGAGAGTTCTTGTGCTATGTGACAAGTGTCACATCGGTTACTTCTTGAGCGCTTGGAGGGAATGAAGATGCTTGTAATATCTGGGCATTACAACCTTGGAGGAGCACTTATTTCCTTTGAAGACAAGTGTCTCCCTTGTTCTAACATACCACCTTTCTTGCTAGTAATGTTCCTTTGCTCGAACATGTGAAATATGGGCGCTCATGTAGTGAACGTTAGGATTTCTTTTCAAGTGACAAGTGTCACTTCCTCCTTATGCATGGGCTCTTTCTCTAATACTTCTTTAATGTACCTTTGGAGCACCTTTAAATATTATAATATTCTCAGCTCTTCCTTTGTTCGATGGTGCTTGCTTATGAGTTGGTTCTAGCTGGAGTGAAGAGTGATGCTTTGGTGGAGCTTTGGTGAACCTCCAATAATGGTATAGAATGCTCCTTGGATGTGCATCAAATATAGTCTCTTGCACCTTGCTTTTCTTCTTTTCCAAACCTATTATGCTCTCCTTTTCACCCTTGAATATAATGCTTCCTTTTGCCTTGTATTGTGTTGTGTTTTCTTGCAGATTTGGCTGTCCAAGATGTAGAGGATATGAGCCTTTCGAGAGGCTTCTTTGCTTTGCTTGGAGTGTGCTAATGTTTGGCTACCTTCGCTATTGCACCTTGTGAATAGTGTGCCTTTGAGGCACTTTAAACTCTACCCTAATTCCTATGTAGAATATATTAGACTAGTGCACCAATATGTAATATATTTTATATATAAGAATACCCTTATTGCACTCCTTTTGCACTCCTTTTGTAGATCTGATTTTCTTAATTTTTATGGCAACTTTCTTGAAGGCAATGGGGGATTTTGAGGTTGTATTTTGATTAGACACCTTTCCCATTTTTTCTTGGATATTTTTCTAATGAACCCAAGCTTGTAACCACGTAGATAGAAGCTTCCTCTTTTTTTGTAGAAGTAATTTTTGCACCCCTTTTTGGTGCACTTTGAATCTTGAGACTCACCAAGTCTCGATTTGAAGCTTCTCTTGCTGATTTTAATGGTGGATTTCTTCTCCACTCCTTGGAGGAATCTGATCTAATTTTGGTGGCTTCTTTGGGCCATGAAATGTTGCAGGTTCTATGCACCAAATAGTGTCTCTAGACACTTTGATTAATCTACTAGTTTTTGTGCTCTTGATCCTTAACAATCAACAAACACAAACTAACATTTTTGAGAGTAATTAGTGTAGAGATCAACTAGTATAGTGCCAATGCACTTTTTAATGCACTAACAATAATCTCACCTTATTACTCCAATAAATGAACTCTCAAAATAATTTTAGATGCACTTAATAATCTCTACAACTTTTAAGAGTAATCTGTAATGAACCCTTAATAAGTATTCTACAAATTTTCACTACAAACAAAGTTGTAGGATCTAGTCTTCTTTTATTTTTCCAAAGTAGATGATAGGTAGTTGATAGATAGTTGTAATTCTAAAATCTATTCAACTCCAAATTAATGTGCAAATAATCCTTAAAATGAACTCTCCCTTTTTGCACTTTCTTGAAGACTATAATGCAATCTATTCTTCTACAACTTTTAATCCAAATATGGTGCTTAATGGAATTTGATAATGAACCCTAATCTGAAGTTCAACTAGTTGCACCTTAGTTGCTTACATTTTTTATGGCTTCTAAAGTAGATGATGTAGATCTTGGTGCTTCTGATTCACCAAGTTGTTGCCTTGTAGTAGATGGATATGCAACTTCTTTGTTGGCTATCTCAAATAACTTTCTCCTTCACCAATATCTAGCCTCAAAATTTCTATCTTGAGCCTTGGATTTGGTGGCTTAATCCTTCTAGTGATCTTCTACTTTCTATTGTAGATTCATAGAACTCCTTTCTCTGAATTGTGCCTTCTTGCTATGAGAGGTAATCTCCAAATATCCTAGATTTGGTAGGCTTCTTCTATCTGAATCTTCCTTCAAGCTTCTTGTCGAATTTTGACTTCAAACAGGATCTTCTTCTTCTCAAGATTCTAATTTTCTTGAGGTCTTCACTAGATTCTTCTTTAGGGATTTGGAAATTTTTTTGATTTGGCACTCCTTACCAAATTCTTCTTCTCTTGGGCTTGTTGTTGGATGGTGATAATTATCCCAAGTCCTTCACTATCAGGGCTTTTCCTTGGTAGTGGATTTCTCCAATGAGTTCTCCTAGGAACTCTTTTGATGATGCTTCTATGAGCTCTACAACAAGGCTCTCCAAGCCTTCTTCTTTTCCTCCTTGAGACCTCTCCAAGGTCTTCTATCTTGCAGCTTCTCTGGTCTTCTTCATGAGACCTTTTCTTCAACCTTCTACTTTTAGAAGTGTTGGTGATGAGATCTTCTTCTCGGATCTCTGATTCTACTACTTCTAAATTTTGGAATAGGACTTCGTTAGTCCTTTCTCTCTTCTACTAATTTGTAGGCTATGGAGATCACCAATCTCCTATTTCTTGGACTCTTCTTTGGAGTCTTCTTTAGAATCTTTTCTGGAGTTTTCTTCTAAATCAAGAATTCTTCTCTGAAGTAATCTTCAGAAACTCTTCTTTGGAGTTTTCTTCTGAATCATGAATTTATCTTCTAAAATAGGAATCCTTCTCTAAAGTTTTCTTTAGAATTAAGGCTTCTATGGCCTTTTCTGCTTCTAGGCTTCTCTGGCCTATTCTTCTTCTAGGCTTCTCTGGCCTATTCTTCTTCTAGGCTTCTTTGGCCTATTCTTCTTCTAGGCTTCTTTGGCCTATTCTTCTTCTGCACTCTATAGGTATTGATCTTGAATGGAGATCACCAATCTCCTATCTCCTCCTATGACTCAACTTCTGGAGTCTCTTCTTCCTTGAGTCTGCTATAAGGCTACTGTGGCCTTTTATTTACTTTTATAATTTGTAGGATTGCAGCTCTTGTAATGGGACCTTTCTTGAGGTCTTTGAAATATTTAGTCTTCTACCTTGTTGCTGCAAGTGTTGGAATGATTCTTGAAGATGTTCTTCCTAACTCTCTTGTAGGAAGCTTCCCAAATTTTTCTTGAATCTCCTTTTCCTGCAACAAGTTGTTAGAAACTGGAATGGAAGAACTTATAAATCTAGAGATAATAATCTTCACTAGTTGATTTGTCAAACTAGTGGCTTGAATGTTGAGTCCTAGTCTTCATGAGTTTTTTTGCAACTTTGTGGAAAGACCCTAGCCAGATGTAATCTCAATTTTTTTGCAACTAAGATTTATTTCAGTCTTCACTTTTCTAATCTTGTTGACTACTATGGCTTTTTCTATCAATTAATCCTAATGGTAACTTTTGCATGTAGTGACACTCAATGGTAGATCGGTTGCAAAGATGTAGGCAATAGTAGTAATGGTGACTCTCCCTATTCCTCTTGACCTACTGGACTTCTCTTATGATGGATGTAGGTCCTCCTATCTCGAAGCACCATGGCTCTGATACCACTGTTAGCTTTTGAGGATATATGCTGTGGAGAGATCTAACATAGGTCCCAATGAAATATAGGAAATATGAAAGAAAGTGAAACAACAATATGATTAAAATATGCTATAAATAGAAATGATGAAAATACAATGCAATATGGAGGAAATGGTCACTCCATTAATATGAGCTAAAGAGCTACATTGTACTCCATACATGAGTACTTGAGAGATGAGATGAAGATATGAGATATAAGATGGATATATGATCTACTACTATGAGGCCCTTTATATAGGAAGATAGATTCCTTGGCCAACACTCTACCTAGTTGTACAAGGGGACACCTTGCACATTACAACTTGCACATGCCACTTGTGCATTTATTACATTGCTTGAAGTAACTAGATAACTTCCCCCTAAAGTAATCTCCTATCCTAACTATGTACCTAAGGTGGTACATTTACATGACCCAAATGATGTAATATACTCTAACTCTAACACTAAGAAGGAGCCATCTACAACTATAGCCATCAAGGAAGGAGTCACCTTGCCTGTAACCATCTAGAGGTGAGGATCAATCAAGGTTATATTAAGTATTGAAAAAGATGATTGTTGTCATCATTGGAGGATGAGTCAGAATAGGTTAGGGTAGATCAAGATTAATGATCCTAAATATTTGGTATGGGAGAGAATAAATGTAACCTTGAGAAAGGAATAATTGCTAGAGTTAGTGGTAGACTCAGGGACACTAAGAGGGGATATGCATGCACAAGTGTAAAAACCTAAGAAAGGGTAGACTCAGGGACACTAAGAGAAGATACCCATTAGGGAAATCACATGGAATCATGCCATAGGGGACTTTTACCAAATTTTGGGAGTAGATATTATCAGAAAATCCAATAAAATAGAAGATTAAGGAGGTTGAAGTTCATTTTATTTTGTAGATCCCCAATTTTGACAAACATTTATTTGAGTACGTGATACCAATGTTGTTGACTATGACATGGCAAAAAATATTTGTAAGATGAAAATGGAATACAAGATCATAGAAGTGGATTTTTTAGTCAGATCATTTAGGAGAACCTTTGGATTACCAAAAGGTGGAAAACCTATCCTTAATGAACATGTGCATTCCTATAAGACCCCATAGTTGATTCAAAGTATCACCATGTTGAAGGAGGAGGAGCTTGATGCTCTATTGGTATGTAGTTATCAGTTCAAGCAGACGTAGTTATCAAATTTAAGGTTGTATTGTATCATGAATGTGTTGATGGCTAGGCTATGAGGAGAACAAGTATCGTATTTGCCAGTCTAACTGATTCTATACTTGAAAACCATTAAGAATGGAGTTGCCTATGATTAGGTAGGTTACTTGGCAATCTGCATCTAGAATATTTTGATTAGGACTACCAAGAACTTCTCAATGGTCTTCCATGCAATAGGTTTGTTTCTAGATGCAGTACATAGATAAAGGGTAAAAATTCTAGGAATGGACCCTCCTAAGGAATTGCTTTTGTCAGCCCATCAATTTTGAGATGAATAAATGTTAAACCCCAAGTAAAGCATCCTACTCCTATAAAAAAATAGTGGGTCATGCAATAATTTAATAAAAACTCACTCGAGGAGGGACTTGTGGAGGAATCATAAGGGGAGGAGGATGCACCCAAAGCACTAGATATGGGACCACCAAGACAAGAAATTGGACCACTAGTTAAAATAGTTGCACCATTAGCAAGGAAGAGGAGGAAATTTCAGCCATCATTACCATCATAGTCATAAAAAATTGTGGAAGGGGTAATAACAGAGAAAATAGCTCGAAGTCAAATAGTGGCTTGTGAAATCGAGCGTTGTTCTCAAAGACGTACCATTAGGACCTAGTACTGCTATACACATGGTATCTAAAGAATTCTTGGTATAATCTCAATTCAAGGATCGTTTAGAGTTACCTGAAGTACCACCAAAATTCTAGTTTGTGAGGACTTTCTTTACAAACACATTATAGGTCTTCTCATTTGAGTATATGCTTGCAATTATGGAAGAAAAGGTGATGGGCCAGTCTATAGATAGAAACACCACAAAGGAAGCAAAAATAGATACGACAAATAAAGAATTACATCTCATTCAAAAAGCCATTGAAATTATATTAGAAGGAACATAGTAGCATTCTATTTTAGTGGAAAAGGAAGTGTATCAGGAGCAAGAGATAATAATAGTGCATGAAAAGGACCCAAAATAGATTGATGTGCCTCAAAAAGATGTAATAGCAGTAGGAGGAAGCAACCAATCATAGATACAGGTTGAACTATTGATGAAGGAAATCATCTTCCTCAACCTTGACACCCTAGCAGATGAAGGAAATATTTATTCAATAAAAATTAGAGTTGTTGTTAAAACTGCAAGAAATGGAATACAAGGCCAAAAATATGAGACTATAATGGGCCAAGTATTTCAATTATGCCAAGATACGTCATGAAGAATGGGAAGCCTTCAAGATTTGGGTACAAGAATTGGAAGGAATCTAGGTTTTTGAGCCAAAGGATGTTGAAACTCCCACAAGACAATGCAAGAAGTTGTGGAGGACATCAAATAATCTAAAGGGAAGGATATATGTAGATAACAGTTTCAAAAAGATGTGACAATTCAAAGTATTTTAGAGAATACCTATATAATTCATTGTATTAATGTATGTAATTGGAATAGTCAACTTCATCAAATCCTATTGTTTAGCATTTAATAATATATTTGTATAATTAGTTGTCATATATTGTTACAGACAAATTAGTAAGTTTGTAATGGAAATTGATTATGTGCAAATTAGTAATCATGGATTTGTTCAATTCTAATTATTTAAGTCTTAGATTTATTAGTTATGCTCTAAGCTGATTAGTTATAGGTTGTTTAGTTTTGTATAGTTTTTTTAGCATTGTAAAAAGCAGACAGTTGGGGACATTGGGGGCTTGGTTGGTTACCATAACCACTCGATCCACCCTATATATAGACCCTCCTTCATTTTGTAAAATATACAAATACACATATCAATGAGAGATGATCCACTATTATGCAAGTTCATTGCATAGATAAGAACATAACATTGTGTTGCACTCTTCTTTGTGATAGATGCCATAGAGCATTCTTGTATCAACCTGGTATTGTGAATATTGTATGTGTTGTATCTATTTTTTGTTACAAGGAAAGCACTCAATAATAGCAAGGAGTATTGAAGAAGTAGAATTACCCAACATTTAGGAGCACCAGTGCACTATTAGTAGCTGATATAACTATATTCATCTGGGCTTATCCATCATAAGCCCATCCGTCTGACCAAGTTGCTATTCATCAGGTGTTATCTATTTGGGCTTACACATCATAAGCCCATCCATATAACCAAGTTTTTATCCTTTAGGTGCTATCTATTTGGGCTTAGCCATCATAATCCCATCTATCTGACCAAGTTGCTATCTATCAAGTGTGATCTATTAGACCCATCAATCATCAGTCATAGATAATCCATCGATAGGTATATCAATCCTTGGGAAATCTATCCTAAGGTCAATTAGACATCAAAACTAATCCATCATAAAGTTAGTTATATGAGTTAAACAAAATAACATAACCAATGAGTGTTCCAATGAGAATTTTCATTCTTCCTCCCATTGAACTCTGTCATTCCCTCATCTCAGGAAGTACTCATAATTATCTATAGCTTCATTATCTCCTTACTATCTCTTCACCATATCTATTCCTTAGCTCCTATCAAACTCTCTTTCTCTCCACCCTGAATAGCTAATGAATATGGCTCTAATACTATTATTAATAAATGATCCCTATTATCATAGGATAATAAACTCCACGATCATATAATAATCTCTTATAAACTCATACACAAATTCACAAATAATATTGCATAACAAAATTAAATCTTTATTGAAAATACATTTACTAAAAGCATATTCATAAATGCAATGCTTCTTCGTACATGATACAAAGCTTTATCTTCAATATATACTTACATGAGAATTTTCATATGCACATGACTCTTGACCTTGGCTCTCTTAAAACTCTTAAGAGTTCCAACCTTTCAAATGTCCCTCTTACATAATAAAACTCACATATTTACATAAATACAAAGTCTCTCATGATTACGCATAACTCCCTACTTTTAAAATTGATACATAACTATCACTTAAACACATGACACCTCACACTCATAGCTCCACACTTAATTACATGATATACATACACACTTAACAAATTCACATACTATAGACTCAAATAACAAACACACACCCTAATATAAATATTTACAAAGGGACCAAATATTGTAATACCTCCAACAAAGCTATACATAACCAAGAAGTTTGTATGAGCTAACCATAATATTGGTCAATGCAACAAAATAATACCCATAATGCAATTTCCTAACTACCTAGTTGATCAAGTCAGTAAATTTTTTTTACATCAATAAATAAATAAGGTTTAGAACACACAAATCCCTCTAAACACAAGAAACAAATAAAGTAGGTCCAAGCTATTACAAATACCTATTTAGACCAAAATTTCCCATAAATTTAATAAAATATGCCTATCCAATTAGGAGTGCAAGTAACCCAACCTATTATTTAGAATCTAACAATACCTCTTGGAAGCCATCCCCTATAGTATTTGCAATTATTACCTTCAAATCATATTCCTATTTAGTACAATCAATACCCTCAAAACCCTTAATATATGCCAAACCCACAAGCAATCTCAAACCATAATCCACCATTGATTTTAAATTCAAAAAAATAATTCACTTCCTAGAAACTTATGATTCCTATAAATCCACCAATAATACTTAACCAATAGGTGATTCAATATAGGTCATAGTTATAGGGATATGTGTATCAACCTTAGCATAAAGTTCTAATAATCCCTAAATTTTATATGGACAAGCATCATAATTCTACCAATTCTAGTACCTAATTAGAACTACCAAGTACCCTTTAATTTTATGGTTTACTCTCTAATACCAACAACTCTCGTAAAACATTTTTCAATATTCAATGAAAATGGAAATAAAACCTTTATAGATCATTTGAATGAAATAAAAATATTAAAATTGATGCATTGGATTCAAAATTAGGATATAATGGTATAATTTTTTATCTATTCATTAAAAGATAATGTTACTTTATGGTATAAAAGTCTACTTGATAATTCAATAATGAATGGACTTTGATAATTGAGATATTTATGAGTAATTTTGGCAACATGGAAAATGGTTTTAAAGGCTATACAAAGACACCCTCATGAAAACATACATGATTACAACACAAGACTCATGTAAATATTATATCTTATTCCTCCTAATATTAAACCATCTAATGGATAAACCTTGCTATATTATATATGGGTTTACATCTAATACTTCCTTTTATTATGTTCAAAATGATAATATCCAAGCTCAAATGGATGAATTAAGGGAGATGATGATGGTTTTTGTTAACTAAGCTAATATGGAAAAGAGACAAATTTTCAATTGGGAATAAAATAATGGGTTTCAACAAATGGAAAATTGGCATCATAGGAAAACTCCTTACCTAACAAAACACCAAGTTTCTAGATAAATTGGGAATCAAGAAATAAATAAAGTACAAAATAACATAATCAAAATGAACTCAAAACTAAGTATGTTGTTGTGTTCAACATGTAAAATTGGGCATAAATCCTTAGAATGTGTTGTGTTAATACAAAATATAATATATAATCAACAATTGTAGGTACAAGTTGTAATAATAGGACAAATGATGGCAACTAATGTGCTTATAATAAACCAAACCCTGATGAAAGAATAACTAAAACTAATGTAGCAATGAATTTTAGTCATATCTAGTCCTTATAATCCCATCATTTTAAATTTTAGTGTCATCAAAGAGGCCAATCATTTTACTTATGAATATAATGTAGTGCTAACCAACAACAAGCAGTTACCACTAAGAGCAAAATAAAAGTGATAGACAATAGTATGGATTATCAAAACCTCAAGTGGAACCATATAAGTAACATAATTCAAGCATAAACACCAATATTCTAAGTTGTCATCTACCATTACACCTTGAATACAAGGGGTTGACTATGACCAACCGATATACTATACAAGAAAACACCTAAGGAAATATGATGGCATAGTTTTAACTTTTAGTAAATAGATTCTCATAAGACAAGTAGACTCACAACTAATAATAAGATAGGTGATATTGAAAAATAAAATAGAAAGGAAATATTTTAGAAAGAGAATGATAATATAAGGTGTCCCTTCTTGACTAGTGAAGGATAACTGGTTGTAATAAGGTAATTCAAAAAACTAATGAGAATAATTTTATGTAATCAAGGTTCACTATTATTGAAGAATTGGGGAAAATACAAGAAAAGGTGAGCATTTTGGAAGCATTGGCCTTACTATGATGCATGTACTTGTTATAACTAGCCTTGAAGGAGTAAAAGTATAGTTATAGTAAGTCAAAGGTAATTACATAATAGCATATGCGATCTAATCCTATAGTGCAATAGAATCTCATACTCCAAGATTCATCTAACATGTAGGTCAATTTTTACAAATGTGTTAAAGTATGATAAATATAAAATGATGAAACTACCACCATTTTATATCACCTTAAAGATATAGAAATATCTCCTATGTAGCTACATCATCAATTTAGTAGCAACTATAATAGCTATACCAAGAGCAACCTATGAAGAGATGGGATTACCATATACAAAATATGTCAACTGTCCTATTTAGATGTATGGATAAACATAAATGCTATTGGTATATTGAAATATATGATAATGATAGTGATGAAGCATCCAAAGCTAATGGTTCTATAATAAGAAATTATGGTTGATAACCCATTATACTTTAGGATGATGTTTTATCTATAATGGAAAAAGAAAATATCTAGAAATGGATTACACACATAAAATATTGATATATGAAAACATAATTAGAATTAATAATGAACCTTCATGTAATTATATCTTGCATAAATTAGGTGATTATGGTGTAGTCAATTGGAAATAACTCCCCAAGTTGGTGGATGATGAGTTAAATGAGGGAAATATTATCCTAGAAATAAATTTGATTATTGGGGTCCTACAAGATGATCAAGATGATGATGTAGAGGATACCTATGAGGAAACCAAATTTGGTATTTACCTGGTGTTGGAAAACCCCAATATAATATTAGTACTAACCAACGAACAAGATCAGTGTATGAATGCCACATGTATGACGTATTTCAATGGGGTAAGAACAAAGAATGAAATAAATGTTGCTATACAATTAAAATATCCATAAGAAGAACAAATAAACTATGCTTATTGGTTATTATCTAATTGCATAAACAATATTCCTAGATATCGAGCTTTGTATATAAGGTTAAGAAAAGTAAAAATGTAGAGTGTTGAAAACCTTAAAATCTTTGGAAATTATGAGTTGGTATTTAGCCAAGTTAATTTGGCATGTACTACCAAGAATAAATACTTCAATGTACAAACATAATTTTTAGGATTTGATAGAGAGATTTAACACCTTTAAGATGATAATAATGTTGAGGGAACTAAATGCAGAAGTAGATGAGTAATCATCTCTAGACAATAAGTTTGACCTAGCTATAGATATGTAGAATAGAATTAAATATCTAGAGGTATTTTTTAGGCTTGTATGTAATATCATTGACCATTCAAAGGTATTTAATAATAATGAATAGATTATTAAAATATTGGTCTAGGAAGCACAAAATGTGAAATGTAAAAATAAGTATGGTGATGATGTTAGGAATAGAATAATTCAAGTAAAAATAAACCAATTAACTAGAGGATTATCTAATCTTGATGGAAATGCCCAAAATTTTATCATTAAGACAAAAAAATTCATCCTATCAACCTGTCTAGATTAGCAAATGTAAAAAATTGTTAATGGGAAGGAATGTACATAGGAAGAAGTCCATTTGACTAAAGAGTTATGTGGAAAATATGGTGATGTTGTCACTTGGGGATACAAGGATCTTAAGGTTTATAAAAATAAATTTATTTATCATACAATAGATATTGATCCAAAAGTGATGATCTTCCATGAAAAATAAATGATGATTAATGTAAAAATAAAAGCTATTATGAAGGAGGAGCTCCAAAAACTACTACAAAAACATATTATCTTTCCCATAAAACATTCAATGTGGGTTGAAAAATTGGTTTTATTACACAAGAAAAATAAATATACTAGGTTGTGCATCAATTTGGATAAGTATTCTAGATGGATGAATGATATAAGTGTATGATAATTAGAGACATCCCACAAAACTTGATAAACAAGTAAAAGGACAGACTTAAAAGAAACGCAATGAATTATACATAAATTAATGGCATTTTGTTTCAAAAATGGTATCATGGATTACTCTTAAGGTGTGTTGAAGAATAAAAAATGAAGGTATTTTTTAAATAATATCATGATGAAGGTGGCCATTATTCAACCCAAATGAATTCCCGTATGATATTGAGGGCAAGATACTATTGGACCACTATATTCTCTAACAACTTTACATGGGTAAAGGAACATAAAACATGTTGTATGTTCACAAGACACAAGAGAAAGGCACTCATTCCACTTAAATAAATATTCATGATAGAACATTTCCAACAGTGGTATCTAGACTTCATCAACTCGAATGAATTCCCATATGATATTGAGGGCAAGATACTATTGGACCACTATATTCGCTAACAACTTTACATGGGTAAAGGAACATAAGGCATTTTGTATGTTCACAAGATACAAGAGAAAGGCACTCATTCCACTTAAATAAATATTCATGATAGAACCTTTCCAACAGTGGTATCTAGACTTCATCAAGAAGATTTATCTTCTATCTAGTGTTGGAAATGAATGGATCTTAACCACTATAAATTACTTCACTATATGGATTAAAACATTTCAAGCAAATCCCACTAACTATAAGGAAGTTATCTAGGTATTATAAAACAATATCATGAGGTTTTAGACTCTATTAAATATTATTATACAAAATTTCATAGTGTGAGAAGGGGAGAAAGGTGATGAGGGACCAACCAAAGGGATCCCATGCCTCTTTATCCTTAGAGGAAGGTAATTTTCATCCCAAAGGATTAGGATATGCTAATATATAATTCTAGTTTGATGTGTGGATTTGTAAACACCTATATTTCCCAAAAGAGAACTAAGTTCCTTCTTTAAGATCCCCTTATGTGTCTAACCTCGCCTTATTCTCATAAAATTAAAGGCAATACAATGTACAAAGATACAATATACAAATCTAAGACTAAAATAAAATTTGATTTCAATGTAAATTAAAATAAGCATTTTTCCTTTTCAAGATAAAGGGTTCAAGGGAAGATGCAACAAACAACAATCTAGCCTAAATGTAAACTATATGCATTTAAATTTCCAATGCCTAATATAAAACTATGAGTTATCCCCTAAATGCGATTATCACTATGTTAAGAATTCTTTTTTTTATTAGGTAGAAGGAGTTTTGAAAGGATACTCAAACCTTATACAACCATTTACAACCATAAAATAGAGGATAGAAGAAGAAGCACATAAAAGAAACATAGAAAGGACCAACAAGGATTCTACCACCAAAAGAGGATCCTAACAGAGGAGAAGAAAGAACACAAGCATCAAATGATAAGAATAAGAAACTCCACATGGGTATGGGAGAGAAGTTGAGATCCACACAGGATCCATACTAGGCAATATCCTCTTTAGGATCTCCCATCATAGTGTTGGATCCCAAATCAACCATATTTTTATTGAGATTATTCAAGAGAAGAGCTATCTCGTCTGCATACTTGAGCAATATCCTCTTTAGGATCTCCCATAATAGTGTTGGATCCCAAATCAACCATATTTTTATTGAGATTATTCAAGAGAAGAGTTATCTCGTCTGCATCCTTGGGAATTTTCCAAGGATATCTCGAGGTGGAATGCCAATTATGAGGTCAAAAAAAGTCTTATTAGAATATTTAAGGGTGACTTGAGTGAGATCTTGGGGGAAAATTTCTCTCTAGACTATGAGGCTTCCTATAAAATGCCAATATTAGTCATGGTATATGTCACCTTATTTCCTTCTCTATAAGCATGTTTAATATACGAGTTCTCTAGAAGAAAAATATTTCTTTTAGCCTCCTCCATAAAGTTTTTAATGCTCCAAGGTTGGGTTTTGAGACCCTTTCATGGTGTTGATGATGTCCAGATAGGCACCTTCAGTAATTACCTTCTTGATGTTCATTCTTTCTAGAAGTTTGACTCCTTGGAAAAGAACTCTTGCTTCTGTAAAATGACTCATTTGAAACCCAATTTTTTCACAAATGCAAGAAGAACTTCTCCTTTGTTGTCTTTGAATACTCCTCCTACCCTTGAGATTCTAGGAATCCCTTTAGTAGCCCCATAAAAATTTAGCTTTATCCACCCAAGCAGTAGGGGAACCCATCTGACTTTGGAATGATCAATCTTATCAGGCTTCGGGGATTGGATCTTTCTTTTGGGAAGGCCAGGAGTATTTGCAATCCAAATATTGAAGTCACTTTCCTACTCATCCTTGAAGGGTATGGTTTTGACATTTTCTATAAAAGCATTAAGTATTTTAACTCCAACAAACTTAAGATCTCTTTTATCTTTCTTGAAAACCCTATTGTTATGTTCCTTCTAAATTCCCCAAAGGAAATGAGGAAAACTCAAAGTCCAAAGGGTGCACAACCGAGAACCTTGTAAGTGAGTGATCCATTGGGAGCACATATTTCCAATGCTATTAGAGATCACTTAAGAAATTTAAAAGCTCTTAAGAAGGGATTTGAACACCTCCTAGGAGAAGGTGTAGTCCAGGAAAAGATAATGAGAATCTTCATATTTGACCTCACATAAGTAGCACCTATTAGGAATGGCTAGAACTCTTTTTTGGAGGTTATAAATTATAGGAATCTTATTCTAAACAACCAACTAGAAGAAGACGGTGATATTCAAAGTGAAATTTATGAGATAAAGTTATTTAACTAGGAGCCATCCTTCACGCCCTTTCTCCTCCAAGTAGTAAGTTGATTTGACTAAGAAGAGACCATTCTTATCCACCTTCGAAATCAAAGAGTATTTTGCATCAGAGTTCTTAATGAAATGGGTTCTTAGCATAGTGGAAATATCTCTTCTGATTTCTCCTCTCTGGCATCTAATCCTAATATGTGTTTGAAATTCCACTCTTTTCTACCTTCTATTCTCTTTGTAAAGTCAGGGACATTAGATCTAAATATTTGGTAGGTAAAAGGTTCTAGGTCTTCTAAGTCAGGGTTGCTTATAAGATAGAAGTCTGAGATCAAGGGATCTCTCCAAAATTCAATTTTGGATCTAAAGCCCAATTTCCATCTTAATCATTTATGGATCAAACTTTTGGTCTTAAGGAGGCTATTACATAAGGTTGAACCATTAGGGGGTTGGGTTCCTCAAGGAATTTTCTTCCCTACCAAAGAAATTTAGCCATAAGGATATGGATCCAACCTAAATCATATTGTCTAAGGAGTTTCCAGACCTATTTTGATAATAAAGCATGGTTCATCTGCCTCATCTTCTTAAATCCAAGAATCCCTACTTACTTATTTGAACAGACCTTCTCCCAAGTGACCAGGGGGAATCTCTTTTTTCTTCTAATCCAATCCACAAGAAGGTCTTCTAAAAATTTTCAATTCTCTAACAACTCTTCATTGATGATTTGAATAAGAACATATAAAATACTAGGATTCTTTGAAGAGAAGCCTTGACAAGTTAGGCTTTACCTACTTGACTAAGGAGCACCTCTTTCCAACCTGCTAGTTTTCTTTAGATTCTTTCAAGAACAGGGTTCCAAAGATAATCTTTCATTTTTCCCTTAAAGAGGGACATCCCTAGGTAGCTCAAGGGAAGATCAACAATCTCACACCCAATAATCTGAGCTATTTTCTTGTCTTATCAGAGGAATGTTGAGGAAAAATTTTCTAATCTTAAAATAGTTGACTTTTTATCTGGCAACATTCTAATATATGCTTAGGATATTCTTGATTTCTCTTTCTTGAGGAATCAAGGAGCTAGTGGCCAGGATGGTGTCATCAAAAAATTATTGATGAGAGAGCATATTTAGGGATAAAGTAGGTCTAATTATATCGATAACCCCTTGCGTAGAGGTAACTTTGAAATTTATCCCAACAACTTCCACCAATATGATGAACAGAAAAGGGAAAAGAGGGTCCCCTTGTCGTAGCCCTCTAGAAATCCTAAAGTAGCCCATATTTACTCCATTAACAATGATAGAGAACATTGTCATGGATATGCATTCTTCTATGAGATTAATCCAGTCCTGGAGTAAGCCAAATTTGGACATGACTTTAAGCAATAAATCTCAAGAAACCCTATCAAAGGATTTGTTCATATCAAGCTTTATAAAAAGACCATCTTTCCCAATTTTATCCATATAATGAATGCGTTCATGAATCTACAACTGAGATTCCTTGATGGAAACCAATGATAAAGGGTAAAACCTTTTAACCTATTATCCATGAGCTTGATCAATATTTTATAGAGAGTGTTGCATAGGCTAATAGGTTTGAGTTTTTTAAAGTATTTAGCTCCAGCCACCTTAGGGATTAGAACCAAAAATGTGGATTTAACATCTTTTGGGATATGGTTTTTTGGATATCACAAATGGTAGCAATCACTTATGCTCTAATAATGTGCCAAAATTAGGAAAAACAAGGCATGGAAACCATTTGGACCTATATATTTTTCCCCTACCATAGAAAAAATGTTAGTCTTCACCTCCTCCTCTAATAAGGGGTTGGACAAGAAGGATTTTAAATCTTCTGAAAGGAGAGGAGTGTTGGAAAGAAGCCTATTCACTACCTAATATTCCCCCATTTCTCTAGGTTCAAGCAACTTTTCAAAGAACCTAATAGCTTTAGCTCAACTTTCTAGTAGATCCTTAGTCAATGACCCATCATCCTTTATCACTTCCCTAATTTTTTTGAAGCTTTTGTGTCTCAAGGTGGAAGCATGAAAGAACTTGGTGTTGTGGTTCCCATACTTTAACCATAGGGCTCTTGATTTTTGTCTCCAAAAAGACTCCTCATAGCCCAACAAATTATGATATTAGCCAAGATCTTTTTCTCCATTTCTCTGGTTTCAACTGTTAGGCTACCTTCTTCAATGAAGGATTCAATATTAATCAACTATTTTCTTAGTTCAAATTTCTTGAGAAAAATGTGCCCAAAATTAGTTTTATTCTATTATTTTGGATTAACTTTAACAAACTTATGATTCTTTGTAATTAGTAAAACTAGAGGTCTAGAGAAATTTTGAGTCCTGTTGGAACAAAATCTGCCTGTGGTTGTTATTTGCGCCTTGATTTTGTCAACATTGAATATATGAAACTGATCATTAGATCTTTCGTCTAATCTCCAGAGGAGGCTGGTTCCTTAATGGTTTTTATGGGAAAAGGGAACTGAAAGAAGGGGAAATATAGCCGAGGCTAGAGCTTGAATATGGTATAGATTAAACAACTAAGATGAACACATATACTTTACTTGTTAAAGCATTTAATATTATCTCCATGCAAAAATCATGAATTTCCCAATGTGATTTAGATCTCTATCTAACACATGTATATATCAAATTTCAACTCCAGCAATATGATTTATTTTTTACGTAAGTCCAGATTTTAGAACAAACATAATCTATATTTCAATAATGTGAATAGAAGTGAGAAATGTTAACACATACATTTACACACTGTGAACCAGAAGCCAAATAGAAGCGTAATTGTATTGCTTGTATTCAAAGTACATACATTTAGTCTTGTAAACGTCTAAGAGCCAACCTCTTTTCAGAGTACATTTACCCTTATATATACCCTATGGGGAATCTCTATAATTAGTACATTTTGACCTATAATCAATTACAAGCAATAAAAATATAATCATGCTTCCATATCCTTTGCATGGCTTCCAACAAACAAATTCTAATAGCAAGAATATAGGAATTGATTTACTCTACTATCTACTTCCAGGTACTGACACAGGCTCTTGAAGGCAACTTATTTATTACTAAATATATTTATGTTGTTAAAAGCTAGTCATGTCGTGAAATCGTGACACTTTTTCCTTTATGGCCCTTTTAGACTACTTCATGAGTGAAAACTTGCCATGTCGCAAAATCGCGACACCTTCTCCTTTTGGGCTCCTTCGGGCTGCGTTGTGGGCGAAAATCTATCAAGTCATGAAATCACGACATCTTCTTGTACTTCATCCTTTTCTAGCAACATGCTGGCAAAAACTTGCCCTGTCGCGAAATCGTGACACTCCTTTCCTATTTTCTCCTTCGGTTGGTTTTATGGATGAAAACCCGTCATATCGCAAAATCGCGACACTGTCTTGCTTTCTGACCTCTTTGAGCCACATGCTGACAAAAAACCAACATGTTGCGAAATCGCGACCTTTTTCATGCCTTAGCCAATTCTTTGCCTCATGTCTCAAAAATGAAATGCTCGTCTTTCTATGCAAAAATTTACTATCTACTGGAGGTAGTCTTTTTAGACTAACAAGTCCACCATCTAGCAACCTGGGATTCCATATCTTCATGATGACACCACATCGTCTCAAACCAGAAAGGGATTTTGAACTATCTATTTTCTAAAAAAACTTCTAAAACCAGTGGGTTATGATCAATACTGGATTTAGGTAGAGTGCACAGGGTAGCATCTCCAAAGGGAGCTAGACCTTCCTTAGAGATAAGGATTTTTTCAAGTCTAATATGAATCAACTGACTACCCACTCTTTTTTTGCTCCAGATAAACTTACTCCCTCTCAAGTCCATATCCATCAGCTCATTATTATTCACAAACTAAACAAAATCCTCTAAACCTTTGGACATGATTAGGTTACCACATTTTTTATTTGAAGGATAGAGAAGGGATTTGAAATTGCCTACAATCATCCATGCCTCATATTTAAAGACCTCTCTCATCTAACTAAGATTTTTCCACAAAGAACATCTACCAAAAATGGAGTTTGGGGCATAAATGTTAGAAATAACCCATATACAATTGGTATCTTTACAAAAAAAAAGGATGTCAGTTAATCTATCTAAGGAGGAAATTAGTTTGCCCTCAAATTTCAAGGGATCCCAAAGGTATAATAATCCACCTGAAGATCCATGGGCATGACTAGCAATAAAACTAGAGTCTTTCCATATTGCCTTTTTAACCTTGTCGATGTTGGATTCTTCAACTTGTGTTACTTAGAGAAGGATGATATGGTGGTTTAATCCCTTTCTCAATTAAGCTATTAATCTATGTTTGGATTGGCTATTTAGGTCCCTCACATTCCATGATAAAACCTTCATTTGCACAATTTAGCATGTTGTTTCTTCCCTCTACCCAGTGTTTAGAAAAATTGGGTTCTAAGGACGGTTTTAATACCATAATCAAGTTGATGATTTTCCTCTCCTCCTAAGATCAATATTGTCTATGAGCCATTGGAAATATCCACTTTTGTTTCTCTCTTCTTGATTTCTTTGTTTGAGGGTTTATCGACATTTTGATCATTACCTACAATTGCTCCCCCTATTTTTTAGTTCTTGGTTATAGGGCTCAAAGTAACAATCATTTTTCATTCTTTTAACTCATTTACCAAAGGATTTAAATCCTTTATTTTCTTTTAAGGGATTACCCTCCTTGTTTACTTTATTACAGGAAACTAGATGGGCTTCCAAAATAGAATCCACATCTTGAGAGTTCTTATTATCTTCTATAGACTGGAAAAATATTCTTCTAAACATTTGAAAGAATGTTTGTGTAGAGAGTCAAATAAGGAATAGCTAGTTTTGGGAATCAAAGGGCTTACCTAAATCGTGGACTCCATAATTTTCCCTTATTTATTCTCTTGATTATTTTTAGGAAAAATTAGCGCTTCCTAGTTCTATTGAGGAGTCAATATTATTTTCTTTGATGAGCCTTCTTTAATCCCTTGACAAGCAAAGGGATTAGACGAATTCAAGCTTGCTTATGGATGGGAAATTTTTTATTTAAAGGGCACTGGCCAAAAGAGTGTCCTTGTTTTTTGTAGGAGGTATATAAGGAAGATCTATTTTCATATTCTATCTCCTAGACACAGATGCTTTGATCAAAAACTAGTTCTATGGAGCTAGGAAACTTCACTTCAAGGTTTATATTAACACATATTCTAGCATATACCATCCTTGATTTAGCCCTCATGGTGGAGTCAATCATGAAAATATCTCCTATTGCCTTCACTATTCCAAGCAATATTTCATCATGCCTAAACTAGAAAGGAAGGCCACAAATTCTTATCCATAATGGTGTCATGTTGATGTTTTGAGAGTTTGGATCAAAATCTAGGCCTCATTTATGCAGAAAGAGACCACATATTACAAAGAAACATGGGTATCCCCATAGGATTTGATTCATGTTTTCTTAATATTTTAGTTTGATAAGAAATAAACCTTTAGGGACTACTACAATATCCATATGGCCCTTCAACTTCCATTTGGAGAAGGCCCATCTATGAATGGAATTTATGTTAGGGTGTGTAGATGAAAAAGCGAAATACAAAAATATATACCAAGATAAATTGAAATCAAGACCCAATATTGCACAAAAAGAGATGATTTTATTAATATAGGGGGAGCCTCAGATCTCCAATGTTACAATGAAAGAATTGATTTCTTTGATACAAAATGTTTACAATACTAGGGTTCTCCAAAACCCTAGTGAACATCGCTGGTGGTGTCTTCAATCTCACTTCTGATCCCAACAGAGGTGAGTGGGCTTTGTGCTATCCAATCCTAGGCCACTCCAGCTTAAGCAACTGCACAATACTTGTGTATCTCCAAAAATTGCACACAAAGAATGACATAATAGGATTAGTAGTAACTATGAGGGCTCCATTGTGTGAGATCCTCAGGAATCAATGCAAACCCTAAATGCCAAATAATAAATTGCATACAAAATATGGAAATAATGAAAGTAGTATAATAATAAAATTATTTACCTTGTTGAACTTGCTATTTTTTGATCCGTGATAGTTGTTGCAGGAAGTTGGTGCAGCGATGCCCTAACATTACCCGAGAGTTAGTAGGGTAGCATGGATCTGGTTTGAGATGCCCGTGGGTGCTTGGCGATAGCAGAAAACACCCATGGATGCTTAGGAATGGTGGAAAGTTCCCAGAGGCACTTGATAACAAAGGGGAAGCACTCGAAGGCGCTCAACAGTGATAGGGAGCACCAAAGGCATTGGAAAGTTGAGGTGAATATCTGCAGAAGTAGATCTAGCTGAGCGAAATGGGTGACAACAAATGCAGAGGTAAGGGTGAGCGAAGATGGATAGTGAGGATGCTTGGATAGACTCAGACTGCTTAGGACCAAATAATTTGCAAATTGGATAGACTCTGGGGTTGAGCCATCAAAATGGCTCCTATTAATAATCCACACTAGGGTATGTTAGGGTTTGAACGACACGAATTGTGTGGCTCAGATTAAAACACATCGAAGGGTGGATATTAATTTTGGGTGTGTGGCATGGGTTGATTTTGATGGATGGCTAGGATTAAGTTAAATCAGATGGCTAAAATTTATTTACATATATATTTAATATAATACTAAAATATTAATATTAAACATATATTTAACAAATATACCTAAATATACATAAATAAATGGGTAGAAATGGCGGGAAGACTTGGATGGATGACAAGTGGCTAGATTTTTGTGTCTACAGGGTGAGAGCCTAATAATTTCCCTACCAAATTGCTAGATACCTAAGCCATTGTTAGCTACAAGAGCTTAGCAGGGACCCACAACTTCCCTTGCTTAGAATGCAAGTCGAAGTTGCCACCCAAAACTTCTTAATTCTTGGTATCCTTCAAAACTGCATCTGCCCAAGATTTAGCTCTTGAGTCAAATGGGTTCTAATAAGAAAGAGGATCTTGAATTAGCTTCAGGGATTCAACTTCCCATGAAGGGATCTATGGTCCCACATAGATTCTAGATATCGGCTTCCCACCAGACAAACCATCTCTAGACCCATTCTTGCCTACTCTCATTTCAAATAATTTTCACTATGTTAAGATTTCTTGAATCTCCTCATAAAATCAATAATAAAATGGAAATAGAAACTCTAAATTACAATAAAAAACATATAGGTATTAAACTACAAATATGAAAATAAAATATCGGAGAGCAAAAGCACCTAATTTTTTCATATAGGTAAATTCACTGCCTAGACCTATAGTTACACTACCAGTGCAAATGCCTATAGACAATACAAATATAAAAACCTATATAATTAGATAGAAAGAAATTAAGGTTAGTGTAGACGGGTTTGCCTAACCATAGGGAATATAGATGGCTTCCTTAATCCAATTGGTTGGACCCATATTTTGATAAAAATTCCCAAAAAAGTGATATAAGCATGTAATAAATATACTGATGATATTTACACTGCATAAGAAAATATATTACTAGTGTAAATGTTGCCAGCACAAATGAACTACGCAAAGCAAAGGATAAATGCATTGCCTACCTACAATTACGTAGCACAAATGAACCTATGACTAGATTAAGTGGATAGAATGCAAGAAACTAAGATATAAGTATAGATGAAGGGTGCTATCCCAAAATGGTAAGGACCCTGTTAGATGATAGATATGATGTAGGTTAACCCTTTTAATTCTAGATTAAATACTTGTAGATGATGAACTAAACTAACTAGTGTGGATCAAAAATTTTATCCACATTCACAAAGTTTTGATGAATTTTTCTAAGGCAATAACCATGGAGCTTGACCATAAGCATCGCTTTTGCATAAGTTTTCTACCAAAATACAATCCCATTGAATATTTAGATACAAAAAACAATGAATAAGTTAGAGAATATTGAGGCAGTCAAACATGCAATAACACCTTGTTGACCCCAAGAGTTGGTTAAGGAAAATAGTTTAGAATTATGTTGCATTCCAGAATGAAATTTTTACTAAGATAGAAGTATCTAGTGCTCTATATTTTACTAGGCTCGGAGTTTGTCTAAGTCAAAGAACTAAGCTAAAGAAAGGCCAAAATTTCCTGAATGCTGACATCATCAAAGGATTTACAAAAATTTGATGTCAAGCATCAAACCTTGCACCATATTGCTAGACTCAAAAATTGAATAAGGTAGAGAGACCAATATAATAGATTGTTGGACTCGCAAAGTACTGATGCAATCATATGGAGCAAAGATTATGCAACATATGATATTCAACCAAACCTAAAATTTAGCTAAGGTATGATAATTTGGGATGGACTAGACTTTAAAAGGAGGTAACATCAACATAGGGACCGAAATACATCAATGTCTAACATTTGATAAGAGACCTAAGTTAGATTTAATATTTGGCTATATATGGAAATTGGATAGACTTTTGAAAGAGCTGATATCATCATAAGAACTAGAAAATTTTGGCATTGAGACACAATGTCAAACTCTTAATCTTGGGAAGGCATAAAGTCTGAAAATACCCCTAAGCCCTAGTATTGAGTTGAAAGCTTTTAGACCTATCCATGTTAACCAAATTTGTGTATGTAAACCAACCACCCACATCAAATCCATCAGAGTAAGTCAACACTCTAGATAGATTGGCACTCTAACAAAGTAGAGTGGTAACAGTGGATTTGTTAGAAGATGATAAGACTTGCTAAAGATGCATGGATGTCGGGCTCATGGAAAATATCAATACCAACCACATAAATGCAAATAGATTAAAATGGTTAATACTAACTAATATGGAAAGTGAAGCCCACTCCCTACACTCATCTTTGATAAGCTTGTAGGCAGTTTTCATATAATGATGAGAGCTAACAAGATGCAATGAGAAGTATTATAAATATCTCAATATACCTCTAATAAAGGGTTGTATCTTTAACTTTTATAATATATGTATGTTGTATGATTATTATACCTATCAATAAAATTCAATGTTGTTTGTCCTCTATCTCTAATGTTTTTTTATTATGTTGGAGGAAGGGGTTTTTGAAAGGGCCCCAACCCTTTTACATTGTCATAAACAAAAACATAATACTTCGATACAAAGCCCAAAATGTGACATAAAGTGAGTCACCAATTTGAAAATACAACCCACATAACCTATATCAGCTTATACTATAGAAAACCAACTTAGTCAAATACTTAACAACTGAAACACAACACTGAGACAAATACTTAACAATAGTTTCTTTTACATTCTCTACTATCCTGCATTTGTGAATCCCTTTTCCTAATCCTTATATCAAATAACTGCATTTTGAAATTCATTATTGCTAATTTCCATAATTTCTTGTGGAAAATTATCTTCCAAGATTACATATCCTTCATTATGAATTCCCCAATTGGCTACCCAATCTGCAGCCCTGTTTCCTTCTCGGTAGATATGTACAATTTGCACATTTTCCAAATTCCTAATTTGTAGTCTAACCTCTTGAATCATATCATTTATATCCCAACTTGAATCTTGATTACCCTTGATCAGGTTGATAATGTTTAATGAATCTCCTTCTATGATGATATTTTTAACTCCAATTCTATCAATCAGCCTAATGCCTAGGAACAAAGCTCTAGTTTCAGCAAAATGATTAGATTGAATTTCAAGATTCTCAGCATACAATAATACCACTTCTCCTCTTTCATTCCAAAAAATACCACCAACACCTGCTATACCTGGATTCCCTTTTGAAGCACCATCAAAATTCAATTTTAACCAACCCTGCGGTGGAGGCTCCCATTTTGTTTGAAGTCTTTTAAGCTTGGAAGAAATTAATGGTTGATTACTACAAGAATCCAACCCCCAACTATTTGCAATAACTTTTTCACCATCATCTTCCCATGAGTCCTTGAAATTGATTATCAAAATGTTCTCCTTCACAGCATTGTAGATCCTGATCACTGTAGACATCACATCTTTCTTGCATCCTTTAAAAAATCTATTGTTTCGTTCTTTCCAAATACCCCACATAAAGTGAGGTAAACAAAAGTTCCATAAAGTACTCATTCTTTTGCTCCTAAAAGGTGATTCCCAACTTAAGTATAGATCAACAATAGAATTTGGCAAGACCCATGTTGTACAAAATTTGTCAAGGATGTTGTTAAACACCTCATTTGAAAATGAACATCCAAAAAACAAATGCCATACCTCCTCCCAATCCCTTTCACATAATGGGCATCTGTTAGGGATCTGTAGACCTCTCTTAAGCAAATTGTCCATTGTGAGAACTTTGTTTTGAACTGCAAGCCAAGAGAAGAAGGCCACTTTTGGAGTTAGATGTTTTAGCCAGATCTTGCTTACCGGTAGCCATCCCAATCCTACATCTTCCAAGAGAAAGTACCCAGATTTTACAGAGTACTTCCCATATTTCCTACATTTCCAAATTGGAGAATCCTCTAGTCTACCTTGATTTAGAAAATATACCTGCAACATTCTATTCAATTTCCTTACCACTTGTCTTTTCCTATCATTCATACCCTCAACATATATATGTTTCCATATTTTTCCATTAGTATCTTCAATGATAAAATTGTGAACCCATTGTCCATACTGATGAGAAATTTCTTGTTCTAGTTCTACAAATTCAGGGTCTTCACACAAAGGGATATTTTTTATCCATCTATCTCTCCAAAAGTTTACTTTTCTTCCATTTCCAATCTGCCATCTTAACCCCTCTTGAAGAAGAGGTTTAGTTTTTTGAAGATTATTCTAGAAGAAAGATCCTTTTATTACATTCTCTTCTACCAAAAATTATTTTCATTTCTCATATACTTTGCTTTCAAGATCTGAATCCATCCTACTTTTTCATCTGTAACTATTTTCCACCCCTGCTTTCCCATGAGAGCTTTGTTCATTTGTTTCAATTTCCTAAAACCTAGGCCTCCCACCTCCTTTCTAGAACAAACCTTATCCCAAGCAACAAGAGCTATTCTTTTCTTCTCCTCCATTCCAGTCCATAGGAAGTTCCTTTGAATTTGTTCAATTCTTTCCCAAATTTTCCTAGGCATTTTAAAAAGGGACATAAAGTATATCGAAATGCTTTGGAGAGTAGATTTGACCAATTGAGCCTTACCTGCCTGGCTAAGAAGTGTACCCTTCCAACTTGTAAGTTTTTTAGCAAATATTTCAACTACCGGATTCCACATTTCCTCTTTCATTCTTCCATTGAAAAGAGGCATTCCAAGGTAGGTAGCAGGAAAATTTCCAATCTCACAACCAAAGATCCTTGCAATATTGTTCTCTTAAAATGGGAGTATTGATAAAGAAAACCTTACTTTTGAGAAAATTCACCCTTTGTCCAACAACATTCTCATAAATACCCAATATGTTCCTTATTACCTTTGCTTGGGGAATGGAGGATTTTGTGACAATAATCGTATCATCTATGAACTATTGATGTGAAACCAGATTTAAAGTTGAAGTTGGCTTAATTCCATCCAATTTACCTTCTCTAGTAGCAACTAAAATTGCTCTTCCCAAGGCTTCAACCATAATTATAAACAAATAAGGAGATAGTGGGTCTCCTTGTCTCAACCCCCTCATACTCTTAAAATAACCAATTGCAGCCCCATTAATCATTACTAAGAACATTGTTGTTGTGATACACTCCTTGATTAAAACAATCCAATCAACATGAAAACCAAAATTTTCCAAAACTTTGACTAAAAAACCCATGACACTCTATCATATGCTTTATTTATATCCAGCTTCAACAACATCCCTGCTTCTTTACTCCTTTCAATAGAATGAATGACTTCATGAATGGTTATAATACCATCCAAGATCTATCTACCCATCACAAAACCCCCTTGTTGCATATCAATTATAAAGGGCAACACATACTTGAGTCTATTAGCAATTACTTTTGTAATAATCTTGTATAATGTATTACAAAGGCTTATCAGTCTATAATCTTTGAAAGCTTTAGCACCTACAATTTTTGGAATTAGAACAAGAAAAGTAGAGTTGACATCCCTTGGTATAAAATTAGATTTTTGAACCTCCATAACTGCTCTTATTACATCAGACCCAACAATCCTCCAAAATCTCTAAAAAATGTAGCCTGAAAACCATCTGGACCCAGAGCCTTCTCCCCACACATATCAAACACTATTGTTTTAATCTCTTCTTCTTTGAATGGACTAATCAAGTAATCATTGTGCTGACCTGTAACAAGAGAAGGAATATTTTGGAGTAGTAAATTCATTGCTTCTTCATCTATCATCTCCTCTCTTCCAATCAGATCTATGAAGAATTTAACTACCTCATCTCTAACTTCAAGGATATTATCAATAACTCTATCATCATCTCTAATAATTTCCTTAATATTATTACAACTTCTATGCTTAAGAGTTGAAATATGAAAAAACTTCATGTTTCAGTCACCTTCTTTAAGCCATAGAACTCTAGATTTTTGTTTCCAAAAAACCTCCTCACTAGCTAGTATGTTATGATAATCTGATAGCAATTGTTTTTCTTTTCCTCGAATATCAGCCAATAGATTCCCATTGTTAAGAGATACATCAATATCCATCAACTGTTGTTTTAATTCATTCTTCTTAACAAATAGATTTCCAAAAATATTCCTATTCCAGATTTTGAGGTTCTATTTTATGTACCTTAGTTTCTTTGCAATCTATGAGATTATGGGCCCTGAAAAGTCTTTTTTCCACCATTCTTCAATTCTCTTTTCTAGATCATCATGTCTCAACCACATCAATTCAAACCTAAATGGACTTTTAAAAATCCTTGTTCCTATTTCTATTTCCCAAACTAAAGGATTATGATCAGATCCAATCTTTGGTAGAGTTGAAAGTATAGAATCCCCAAATGTAAGGAACCCTTCCTTTGAAATAAAAAAATGATCCAACCTTATTTGGATAAGTTGATCACCAATTCTTCTGTTACTCCATGTAAATATGATACCTCTTAATTCCACATCCATCAATTCATTGATATTCACAAATGTTTCAAAATCTATCATGCCATCAGAAATTGAAGAATTACCTCCCATTTTGTCAAAAGGAAAAAGTGGAGAATTAAAGTCCCCAACTAAAACCCAAGGAGTATTTTCAAAAGCTTTCCTGACATAAGTTAACTCTTGCCATAATTGTCTTCTTCCTACAACTGTATTTGGTGCATAAACTGTAGTTAAAATCCAACTCTGTTTCGTATCAATAAAATAGAAAAAAATTGAGATAAATATTTCTACTATTTTTATCACTGTTCCTTCCACTTTATTTGGATCCCATAAACACATTAGACCTCCTGAAGCCCCATTAGCATGACTGTCTACAAATTCTACTTCTTTCCAAATCCTTTGCTTTATACTTTCACAATTCTATTCTGAGATCTTAGTTTCCTGTAGAGCTAAAATGCATGGTTTTGTCTCTTTTCTCAATGAAAACACCAACCGATGTTTTGAAGGGGCATTGAGACCCCTCACATTCCAAGAAATAACCTTCATTTCTTAGATCTAGTAGGTTGTCTTTTCCCACTTAGATTAAGAATTGTTTGGGTTCCATTAGCCACATCAATTGTTGTTTCTCTCTACATTATTTTTTACTTCAAAGGTCTTCCTAGCTTTGACTCCACTCCAACATCAATCCCACCCTTTTTGCTATTCCTAGTTATTTTGTTTGGAGTAGGGATTTTACTTCCTTTTATTGAAGTATTCTTTTGGCCAATTCTCATATTATCTGGTTCCAAATTCTCTTTTCCTTCCATTTCACCAGGTATATCTGGTTCTTTTTCAATAGATTCATTATTTTCATTTACCCCTTTCCCACCTTTCTCTGCATTATCTTCCTCAACATTTAAAATTTCCAAAGACTCAAAAGAATTCTTAGTTAAAATTTCATTCCTAGTATTACTGAAATCAGAAGCAAGTTGACTTACTTTGTCCAGGTCTTCAACAATCTCACCTTCTTCATATGTGGCATTTTCCAAAGCATATTTTCCTTGAATCTCCTTCAGATCAATAGTCCTTTGTTCCTTCGCATCATAATATTCATCATTCCTTTCCTCCTTACTTTGTTTCTTTTGCCAAATATTTTGATAATGCTTTCTCCCAAGTTGATTAGGGTAGAATCTTCCAAGATGTCCAAATTTTTTACAGATGTTACACTTGGTTGGCACATTTTCATATTCTATTGTTTGCAGCCATTTGCCAAATTTTGAGATAAGCTCACATGAATTTGGAAGATCCCTTTCCAAATTAGTATTAACACAAAATCTAGCATAAATCAGCCTCGATCTTGCCACTGTTGTTGGATCTACCACAATGAGCTGGCCAAAATCTCTTGCAATTCCTTCAAAAACCTCCTCCTGCCAAAATTGCAATGGTAGTCCTGGTAACCTGACCCAAATCGGTGCTTGCAGAATGGGTTGACTATAAGGATCAAATTTTAGAGTCCAACACTTCAAAAACAAACCCCTCCTCCCAAAAAACCAAGGTCCTCTTTGCAAGATTCGATCAATATCCTCTGCACAGTTCAATCTTACCAAGAAAAAAAATTTGGGTAGGGCTGCAATTTCCATATGCCCTAAGGGCTTCCACTTTTCATTGGCCCATTTTTTAATCATATCTAGATCTGGTCTCACTCCCAAAAATTTCCCCACTAAATAGAGATCCCTTCCGCAACACCCATTTCTACCAATTCATCTGGTATTACCAGCTTTCCTTCCTCCAGTGATAGGTTAAAACTCTTGATTTGCTTCCTTTGATTTCCTTTAACTGCATTAAGCCACAATTTCGCCCCCGGATCAAAAATGTGGTGCTGGAAGCTTCTTCCCGCTTCTCCATTCCTTTCTTTGTCACCATGCCCAGCTTGAGAAGGTTGTTGCAGACTTGGATCTGATGTGTCTGCTGAGTTGATGCCTCCAAAACTTTGTTCCTCTCCACCACCAAAGCTGCCCTCCACCTCACACCCCAAACCGTGCTCCATTTCATAATTACTGCTAGACCCTAGTCACAACAGTTGATGCTTATGGTTATTTTGTCATCGTTTTTGTCGTCGTAGCTCTAATTTGGATACTTTATTACTTCATCAAAACTCTTATTATCCACCTCTAAAAGGTCTTGAGAAAGGAGACATTGGTCATTCTTATTCTCTATCTCTAATGTTACAAAACATAATATGTGAGTTATATTTTATGCATTTTTGTTTATGTTTCTTGAATGGTGTATTATATTAAAGCAATTCTAATTGAATCTAGATTGTTATTTGGATTACCATTTGAGAGGTCTCTAGAATGTATGAGATGTGTGAATTAAATTAGACATTGTTCTATGATAGTTGTATGCTAGTTGTTCTATTAAGTATTGATTTTATTGTGTGTGTAAGACTCTTATGTAGTTGATCTTATTGTTTTTAGTTGAATTTTGACCAACTTTATTCCAATTTCTAAGCCTACACTCTTATTACCCTTCTAATTTCTCTATTTAGTCTTAAATCCCATTTTAGTTAAGTTATACAATGAACCGACCTTCTCTAGAGGTTGACTCAAAAGCAATTTTGGGTCTTCCAATCTTGGCCAAGATTCAAGGGTGCATCTCATCCACATAGGAAAATTTTGAGCCAAGATTTTTTGGTATGCCTGATGGAACAAGACTTCATAAATTTATCTTATACATCCAAAGGAATCAAGATTGTGGTGAATATTTTTGACCTCATAAGCAAAGAATTCATATTCATCTGGCAACTCTGTTGATTCAAGAACCAAATAAATTTGCAACCCCACTGGTAGAAGACCTCAAAATTAATGAGAAGACTAAAATCCAAGATAGTTTTCTACATACTAGTCAAAATGATAAATCTACAAACATCACAATGCATCACCCTTGGAGCCATGGTTGGATAGAATTGTCTGACTTGGAATTGTGTCAAGCCTCTCAACATTCTATATCTTTATGATATTCCTAGGGCTATATTGAAGGCTTTACCCTACTATGAAGGTAGTGGGGAAATGGATTTTGAGAACTATTAGGATATTACTACTTTGGTCACCATCTATAATATTACCTTCAAAAATGTAATGGTGAGACTTCTTGACCAATCATTATGAGGTAAAGTGTTGCAATGGTATTGATCCTTAGAGGATAATAGCATTAAGGTTGGCCTAACCTAGTTGCTCCCCTTATACTAGAATTTGATGATCTAAGAGATCCCTTCTTACCACTCACTCATTTTTCCTTTATTTAAAGAAATCCTTCAGAGAGCATAACTAACTTCAATATCTGGTTCAAAGTTACCTAGAGAAGGATCCATCAAAAAACAAGGTTGTTACATACCCAAGCTTACATTTATTATCTTCATGATCTTGTCCCAAACCTAAGTATTTTGATTTAGCAGTTTAACAAAAAAAGGTTTTCATAAATTTTCCAAGTGGCCATTACAATAAAAATGTGCATTTTAGTAGGAAATCTTCCTCTCATAAGTACTATGGTGGATACCCCTTAGGTCAATCAAATAAACCAGGTTTCTTTTTTGACCATACCTATCCCATCGCTAGACATATTACCCAAAAAATACCCTTCATATTTCTCTCTTGCAAAAAATATCCCTACCATGACCACCCAGGAATCTTGGACAGTGCGGGAACTAAGAGTTGTAATTCAACACTTGATCAATGAGGTCCTTATGATGGAACAAAAATATGTTGAAGCAGGACATGAGGTATATCCTTGGAATGAGTTTACTCCAAGGGATAAAGTGATGCACATTGGCAAAGTCAATAGAGAACATTGTTGTATGGTTGGAGGTCAAGAACAAAGAGAGTACTCTATTCTAGTCAAATTTAAGTGCTTAGCTTTTGATGGTCATTATAATAAATATTGTCAATCTCACTTTTACCCAATGGAAACTCAAGAATCAAGTAATATCATAGCTCTAGCAATGGATTTAAAACAATATTTCACAATTGGAGAACTCTCCACAACTTATTTGATCAACCTAGCTATAAGTTTTGGGTGTATTTCCTTGTCAACATATGATCAAAAGAACAAAGAGAAAAAGTATGTGAAGCAAAGATTAGAGTATTCAAAAAAAGAATAAGGTAAAAAATATGAGCTAGAAAATATCATCTATGTAAAAGAGAGCATCCAAAAAATCGTAAGTTAAAATTACTACTAAAGCAACATTGTTTGCAAACATAGTTCTTACATTACCAAAGAAAATAAGCTTGTCAAAAATTATATCAACTTACAGTAACAAGGGAATAGGGGGAAGTGATGATGGAGAAATGTTAAAATTTGTTCCAACAATCAATTCAAGAGGAAACCAAGTTGTCGAATATTCCTAGAAGGGGCATTATAAAAGAATTTAAAAAGATAGAATAGCCTTTGCTAGTCTCTGAACATATGAATTTGGTTGAGGTAGCCTTGAAGGGCTCAATGATTGATAGAAGTACCCTTGTAGATTCCAAGTTAGCACATAAGCAACCGTATTTTGATATGGGTAATACTAACTCTTCTCCCTTTTATTTTTCATTGTGCTTAGAAGGTTGGGTGCTACATAATTATACAATAGATCTACTTGTTGTCTCATTAATACCTCAGGTGATTTGTGATTCCATGAGCTTAAATATACCAAGATTGATTCAAGAATATTGCATTATTATGTAATGAAAATTATAATAGTGGGTATCATAGAAAAGTTTTCGATCCTACCACATAGATTGTCAACTTGTCGCTAGTATTTAGAATGATTCTATCAAAAAAAATTTGGTGCAAGCAAGGGGATGATGAATGTTGTTAATACCATCATTTAATCTCAATGATTTATCAATCCGGGGTGGTGTCCAAGTTTGTCTATGATAGAAGGTTAAGGCAGAGTACAATTTAGGCATTCAGATTTCAAGCATTTATTAGGTGAGACAGATTTGGTTTAGCCTTTTTGGTGTCACACTAACCTAATCTATAGAATAGAAAATTACAAGGAATAAAAACTAATTCTAATTTGCAAAAATTGAAAGTTAATTGTAAGTTCAGGAATTGATATTGCTGAATTGAAATCTAATCTACTTTTGCTGAATTGAAATAACATAATTGAAATTGCTAAATTGAAATGTTGTTGAAAATGAAATCCTAAATTACACTTGCAGAATTGAAACCTAGTTTACTTTTGCAAAATTGAAATGATGCTGGGAAATGAAACTTATGCTAAAACACCTGTCAATGTCCTGCCACAAAAGGTCGTCAAGCTTCTGCTACAGGAATTGATAGCAAAATAAAATCTGCTGGAATGAAAAGTTGTTGAAACATAAAAATAAGGAAAACATGGAAAGCAGAGAAAACAAGGGAAATAAATGTTTAATCTAATTTGTCAGCTGACACACACACAAATGTTGTACAAAAACATAATGGAAAATATAAATAACATCACACAAAAACTTAAAACAAGAAAATAAAATCTGACAAGCAATCTGTTAATTTTGCTACAACAAAATTACAGATTAAAACCTACCATAAAAATCCTCCTTCTAGATCTAAAAGTGGGCCCATACTTCCTGATCTAGAAGGAGGTGAAAAAACACTCCTTAACTAATTAACAATCAGAACATAATTTGACAAAATAACTACACTTTATTATTCTAGAAATGACATTACAATACTACTGCTGCACTCTATTATAGAACTGAACTTATTCTGCTAATTTCTAACAGCTACCTTTCTACTTAGCTCAACCAATATGGGAGCTATCCTATTTATAGATGCCTAAAATCTATTTACATACATAAAATATGCCATTCCTATCTTGCAACCTGATTTCCTATTATGCTGCAACAATTTTGGGGATATTTCAGGACAAGGTCAGCTGCTTTAGTTGATCTTTTCATGGGCTGCATCTTTTGGTCGGCAAGGAATGGTGGAGATAGTTGTAGGATACTTCCCATAACTTTCCTCAGCCTCAAGTTACCTTTTCAACTGCTTGGAAACCGTAGAAAGTCAAATTGCAGTACTTTTTCCTGTTATTTCGAAGATCTTCGAAATAACTGGTTGTAGATGCAATTTAAGCTCAAACGTCTTTAGAATGCTTATTTTGGTTGCTGCTTTCAGGTAGGTCTTTAAATCCAGCTCCCAGGAGGTGATTCCAATTGACTTCATCCTTCCTTATTGGTAAATTCTATGCCCTCCTTCATAGTGATAGGTGGCTGGAATTTGTATGGATTATCACCTATTTTTTTAGTTGTCAAAACATGCCCAACTACCCTTTTTGAATTCTCATAACTTGTGCCTTGCAACTCCAATGTATACCAAATTATATCCACGTGTTCTTGGTTATATGAACTTCATTTTTTTCAATTTTCAGCTCTTAACTATTTAGGAATTGCTCCCGGCATTGCTGTCAAGTTGGCCTCTAACATAGATTTTCACCAGAATTTCCAACCGTCAAAAAGTGTGAAACTATCATTTTGTGGGCCCCATAAATTTCATATTACTTGTCCATATTTCTTCAAATTCGGATCATGTGTTATCTCTACTATGAAGTACCATTGGTATGAATTTGGTACCTTAACTCACTTTGGATCATTTCCAGTAGATCCGTCAATGTTCCCCTTAACATAGATTTGCACCTGTTAACAGCTCCAGAAAAAAACTAAGGCATGAACATGATGTAACCTTCATAACGTTTTATCTACAACTCGGATTGAATTGCTTCAAAAATCAAAGTTGTAGTTCTTGATGAGAGAAATCCGTTCATGCCATCAGAATGTAATTTTACTATAGTATGACATCATAATTGACATGATACTCATTTTTGACCTTTTACAAGTATACCTAGATTGTGTTGACAACAATGACAAAACATCATAGGGCCTTCTTTACTCAACATACAACATTTGGCTAATTGAAATACATATTTTATTTGTTATTAAATCAAGTAAAAACAGTCACAAAATCTTAAAAATAGTCAAAAACAGAGATATAATGTTCCTAACATAAAATCATGCAAACACTTAATAAATATATATTCTAATCAACTATTTGGCAATTAACTTTGTCATGTTTAGTAATATGACAGTTTTTATATGTCAAACATAGTGTAAAAATGAGGCATTTCCAGGCCTCATCATCCTCCCTAGCTTGAAATGATGCATGCCCTCATGCATCCTAGTACATTGAATGTTTGTCAAAATGTTTGTCAAAATGACAAATGTTTGTCAAATGTCTTGTTGAAAATTCATGAGTTAATATGATATTTTAAAATTGGATTTAGTACATTGAATGTTCATATGATCTCAAAACAAACAAAACACTAAATAACCCAAATCAGCAAACATGACACTCAAGTTTTCAGTTTAGAACCCAAGATCGAAACCTGCCTCTTTTGGTGGCAAATTTTTTTTTGTCTTCGAAAGGGGTAGGACATTACAGTGGTATTAGAGCTCAACTTATCCTGCCAGCATAAGGGTTACAAAGTTGTAGTAGTGTGTTGGTAATAGCTACTATCCAGGAACTCATGATAGAGCTGATGCAAAAATTTCAAAAACAAAATGAGTTTTTTACAACAATAATAGAACATCATCCTAAGTGGTTGAAGCCTCATTTAGCAGTTGGAATAAAAATAGGGACAAAGAGAAACGACTCATTGCAGCCAAACAAAGTTGTGGACAGCAAAGAGGACAACAAGGACGTTGAAAATTTAGAGAATATTTCATGCATAACTGAGGTTCAAGTTGATTCTTGTATTGATGGGGAAAAAAAAGCAACAATAGTAATTGATGAGGACGAGGTCAATTCATCTTGTGTGTCGGATATTGGAGAGTTGTGTATTGATGAGCACGTTGATCTTATGGTTGAGGATTCAGTTGTTGATGTAGTTGGTGATTCAGAGGATGAGCATAGTTTTGTCATCACTTCAGAGTATGAGGTTGGTGAGTGTAGTGTAGTGAAAGGGCCTAAGATTGATCATTGTGCATTGGAGGATACACCTGAGAGTTTATGTTGTGTTGATGATTCCAGTTCATTGCAGGATCACATACAGGTTACAGATGAGCAGGTTGTCCACACATTGACACATTTGAATAACACACATGAGTTTGTTGAATGCATTTATCAGACATCCTAGTTTGGAGAGAGATGACACCAGCTGATAGTTGGAGCTCCTGTTACAGATTTGCAGGCCATCAAACGAGCATTAGAGGTAATCAAATCAGATTACTTGAGGCTATTATCTGATAGGGATCGGGTTATGCAGTTTGTAGAGCAGACTTCCCGAGAGCTCACTCGAAAATATGAGGAGATTGATGAGCTTTGTCTTGAGTTGAGTTTAGCTCATCACTATCTTTTCACAGTGGAAAGTCAGTCATCTGTTGCATCCACTTCACATGATTTAGAGACTAATTCGGATACTATGGTGGTTAAGCAATTGATTGAGGGGATACATGAGATTGGACATGAGGAAGGATTGATTAGTAATAATTATTCTGCATTCGCTCAAGTCGATCAGTATGAGCATAAGCAGAGTGATGATATGATTTCTTTAGTGGATGCTACTTCCTCATTTGGTGCAGTAGATGATGGTACATTACCTGATTATGATCCTGAGGATGATGATGCAAGCTATACTTCAGGGGATTCTTTGGAACTTCACAGGGGTTCAGTTGGTGAGGTTCATATGAATTGTATAGTGAGGTATGCTAGTCATTTTGATTTCAACCCACATTTATATGAGTGAACATTTTTTCGGATGACACATAGTGGTGGGTTGAAAGATGGTTATAGTAGGTTGTATACTTCACTGGGGTATGAGATGCCTTCTTCATTAGAGGGTAAGGTGATTCATTGCTCGAATGACTGTTTGGTTCAACATGATGGTTGTAGTGCAGAGACAGAGTTATGGCTGAACAACTCTTTGCTTGTATGTAGTTATGATATTTCGATGCTGGATATTGGATTTTTCCTTGGTTCGGGCGATATGGTAGAGGACCACATGGATTTGGTATCCAGGTAGTTGTCAGTGGTTTAGTTGTTGTTTCATCGAGTTTGCAGTTGACATGATTGTTAGGATATTCTTTGGCCCATGGGATCCGGGAGGTGTGTGCCCATGGAGGTCAATGGTCTATGGAGATTGTGCCTTGATGTCACTTACGTTGGCTATTTGGTGGTGGGAGTTAGTTTAGACTCCCAGATGGGTCATTATTGTTCATTTGTGGATTAAAAACCAATTAACTCCAATCTTATGTCAACAAAAATATTGAAGAGAATTTTTGGTCAAGGATGGGTTACTTTGGTTGTTGGGAGTTTTTGGGGGTTGATTCTAGCATCTCCTCAACTTATCATCCTTGATTTACTTGTCCTCTCACACCAATTTTTCAATCTAGTTTGGGGTGTTGTCATTTTGAGAATACAGATGAGGTGTGTGTGGCTGTGTTACTATGATATTCTAGTTTTGATCAGAGTGGTGCAACTTCAGCGTGTTAGTTCTGACAGGATGTTGATTTGGGACTTAGAGGATATGCTCAGTTTTAGTGTGGTGATAGAGCTTGACCGGGATTATGGAGAGCAGTTTACTTGTGAGTTGGTTGAACTATTTCAGAGACTGATTACATTTATGGATAGAGGACTACACGAGATGACACTTACAGAGGGTCAGTAGTGCAAGATTTATCTCAGTTGGAGATATGAAGGTCATCGGTTCATCTGGGATCCAAGGATTGCATGGCAATTATTTTTGAGATTGTCATGTTCTGAGATTGGATTGCTTGAGGACAAGCAATATCGAGGAGGATTGTAATGTCGCCATCCTCGTTAGCTAACAGAGCGTAATATGGACTTACCTATTCATAAGGTTTCGTATGCAATGTCGAGTGTTTAGGAACCACTAGGTGTTATGGAGATATTTTTGGACGATCTGTATTCACAATTGTCAGCTTTCAGGACCATTTTTGGCATTATTTTCAGAGACTTACTATTTTTAGTAAGTCAGTTAGGGTTGGATTCTCAGGAAATGAAAAGTACATCTGGCATATTTGGCTTAATGGGTATCTATTTTCGTAAGTTGTTTGGTGTTTGGATGTTGGGAGAGCAATAATTTTAATGCCCGAAGATTTATAATGTTATATTTAAATATAAAAGTTAAATATATTAATGTTGGGCATTAATTTAATCTTAAAAGGGGTCATGTAACCACTTGAATTAAAGGGGATTTTATAAAGTTCATATTTCTAATGTCATAAAAGTGGTATGGTCTCCTTGGAAAGTAATAAGTGAAATATATTACAATTTATGGTAAAAATAATACCTTCAAGGTGCAACGTAGCATTTGGAAAGACAAATTATTCCACATTCAAGAAGTGAATGGATCAACCAACTTTGGGAAAGGATAAAAGGGGCATTGAAGAATTGATTGTGACATCTTTGACTATTATTATTGAAGCTTATTGTGTGAGACTTGCAGGTTGCAAGCTTTCAGTCATTCCAGGCTTGTATTATGACGAAAACCACATACAAGGACACCATATCTTGAGGTTGAAAGATACCTTTAGATTGGTTAATGAACATCCATACTCATTGGATGCAATTGAGCTGATAAAGGTGATATTTTTAGATATTGTTGAGTAGATTGGAGAGGGTTTGAAGTTAACAATAATTCCATTTCATTTGCACTTCACTCCTTCAGCTGGCTGTACCATGTAGGGCCAAAATAGAGCGATTTGGATGCACACTCAGCAATGGTTTGTCGAAGTTTGAGATCTAATTGTAACTACAGACCTAACCGCCACCTTTTTTGCAGGTTCTAGAGACTTTCATTGGATTTTTGTAGTTTTTATTAGCAGTCGTACCTGCTCCTGGCATGGTCGTACATTTCTTAGGGACGAGTTGCTTGCCTAGGTCCAAACGCCTAGTATTTGGAGGATTTCTTATATGCTTTGTTATTGTATCCAAAAAGGGTATTCAAAAACATAAGTTGAATGCTGGAGAAGTTCGTAAATTGGATTTTATGACAAAAAAATAATATTTCTCTGTGTTGATGAACATTTCCATATTTGTATCAGACCTTCACAATTCATGGTATACTCCTTTTAATGCAATTTCCTTTATTGGGTTTGTTTATCTATATTGGAAGAAGCTAGTGTTCGAATTTGGTAGCATTTGGATTGATAGTTTTCAAGTTGTGATCAATTCTTGAGGGCTGCCCTGTCATTTTTGAGTATGCATGACAAATGTTTGTCAAAATATCTTGTTGAAAATTCATGAGTTAATATGATATTTGAAAATTGGATTTAGTACATTGAATGTTCATATGATCTCCAAACATACAAAACACAAAATAACCTAAATCAACAAACAAGACACTCAAGTTTTCAGTTTGGAACCCAAGATCAAAACCTGGCTCTTTTGGTGGCAATTTTATTTTTGTCTTCGAAAGGGGTAGGACATTACAATCTATATTTGAATTCTTTCTCAAATTCATTCCAGGGAATATCAACAACCTCCTTTTGGCTTGTTTTCTTGTAAGTGGCCCACCAATCCCTGGCTGGACCTGTTAGGTGTGCTATAGCCCATGTAGTTTTGAATTTTGCACAAAGGGGTTGAATACATAAGTACCCCTCAGCTTCACTCAACCATTTAATAGCTACTTCTCCTATAATATTAAGTGTATTATATGCATCAGAGTTTGTGAAATTCATGCAATGCACTTCAGAAAAAAATATGGGACAAGTTACAAATACCATATGAAGGAGACGATAAGGTTAAAATGGCAAAACTCCAAACCCATAAGAGGAATTTTGAAGAGTTGAAGATGAAATATGAAGATATTACCCAATATCTACTCCATGTTGATGAGGTTTTCAACACCATTCATGGACTTTGAGAAAGTATTTACGACTCTAAGATTATTTAAAAAATATTAAGGTCAAAGTTTCAACAATAGAAGATATGAAGAATCTTAAAACCTTAAGCATGGATGAGCTACATGGAATTCTCACAGATTATGAGATGAGGATTAAAAAATATCAAACATCCAAATGGGAAGCAACATTTAAAGCTTCAAGGAATACAAATAATAAGAAAATGAGATAATCACATTTTCTACTTGTTTGTTTCTTTATTGTTTTCTTAATCAACATCATGGTAACAACGTGCAATAAAGCTCATTAACAAGCTAGTATTGTTGAAAATTTACGAGGAATGAAAGATATATGGCTCTATCTCGAGGATATGGTCATTCCTATATGGCATCTTGGTGTCCATCATAATGCTAACATCATCTACAGGAAATCCAATCTTTAGGATATCCTTATCTAGGAAGCATCTATGGGTCCTCAATATGATCAAGAAGATGAGCTTCTTGGTCAAAACCAATCTTGTGCTATTATTAAAAATAACCTACCCATTGAGCGGCCTAGTAGGGGAGTGTCATGGATTCACATCCTGATTTGATCTATCTATCAATCTAATTAGGAGAAATATTATACACCATCACCTAGTCTAGATGAGTAAGCCACTCCGTTTGATCATCCATGGATGCTCCAAAAATTTTCTCACCTAGATAGGTACGACCCTCATCGTCCTAATAGGATAGCCTCATCCACTCACATCTATCTTGAAGATGAGGAAGAGAAAGAATTAGGTAATCTTATTTATCCCCACAGAGAGTGTTCCATGTAATAATTATGTGCCTCTATATTGTCCAAGTATATAGAATTCACTTTCAAGCCTAAGCATCAAGTTAATGTGGATTTCCTTGATCGTGGGAAATGGGTAACCAACCCTATTGGTACAATAGAGCAATCTAATTCCCTTTGTATTAATACAAGGGCTTATCAATCTCACACAACTGATCAAGTGAATCAAATACCTAGGCAAAACACAAACAAATGAGATTAGTTACACCAACTATGGTTGGATAAGTTGTAAATTGATCAAGAACACCTAGAACAAAATTGATTAGATCAATAAAGGGTGTACCAACAAAGGTTACATCAACAACAATTACACCATTAATGATTGCAAAAAGCAATGCATGATGAGGTCCTCATATATAGTACCTATAGGCATCAAACCCATCAAAGGTGCATTGTGCAACACCATGACCCATCTCCTAGGCCAAAAAAAAATCACCCTCCTTGTGTGCCCATCCATCACCATATGTCTCAACAACGTCAATCACAAAATTGTTGACCAAAATATGAGGCCTATGAGGATCTAGAGTTAGAGTATTAGAACCAAGGATATCTTGAATCAATTTGTGAGAACAAGGTTTATGATTAAATTCAACCACATCATCCCAATAGAATTTTTTTGCCTCTCCCTCTTCGAGGACCAATGCAAGATGATGAAATAATATCTCAAGCTTATAAGGTGCTCACAGAGCACATCAAATCATTGTAAAAGCAAGGAATGGATTATCAAAAGCCCATACTGCACCAACTGTGTAATCAACCACTTCATCCTTTGGCCCATGTCCTCCATATCCTGAGCATTTTGAAATGCTGAAATTGGATAAATTTAAAGGAGATGATGATGCATAGGAACACGTAACAAGTTTCATGAACCTCTATTTCCAAATCTAGGATGACAATGCCTTGTTACTTAGGATCTTATTTATAATACTTTTTGGCCTAGTATTAGAGTGGTATAACCATCTACCAAGGTACAACATCTATAGCTTTGAACAAATTGCAAACGCATTCCTACAATAATTCTTATTCGACATAAAGAATAAAGTAAAATTAACTAACTTGTCCAAAATTGGACAATTTGATGATGATTCTATCATAGAATATGGCAATAGGTGGAGAAAGGTTATGTCAAAATTGCCTTTCATCTTACCCATCATAGAACTTACCCAAATGTTCACTAGAAGTTGTTTGAAGTAAATCTCATTTTTATTACAACTACAACAATACCAAACATTTTAGGAGACTTTGGCATAGGCCAAGGTCATTGAGGACATTAAGGTACAAGAGGGGGACATCAAAATTTTCAAGAGGTAATGGAACAAGAACCCTAGAGATAATTATACACAACAAAAACCACATTCGGTCAATCAAGTTGTCCTAAGTGTTCCAAGGGCTAAGAAACAAACAACTCCCCAACAACCCCACTATCAGGCTCAACCACATCCTATGCAATACCATGAACAACCTCAATGAAATCAGGCACATAATAAACTATACCACCTGCATCACAACTATAGGCCATTGCTTGAATCTTTGGCATCACTATTTAATCGATTATGTAAGGCAAAGATTATCATCTTACCTAAAATTAATCCCATGGATCCGAATTGCCCAAAATATAAGAGGAATAGAGAGGACCTGTACTGTCTCTATCATCAACAAAATAGTCATGATATCTAGGCTTGCTATACATTTAAAAACACAGTATAGGATATGCTCGAGATAAATCAACTACAAATTGAAAATCCTCTTGTTGTTGATAACCAATAGATGGGTATATTCAAGGATCCCTTACCTACACATGAGGTTAAGGAATATTAGATAATACAGGTCAACAAAATCCACATGGTACCACCTAATAAAGTGTTTTTTGGATGATAAATATTATGACAAGGAACAGGAGATATCCTAACCAAACTGCACCACTTGTAGCTCCAACCAATGTTTCTTCTACATCACAGTCTTTGCCATAATCAAATCCTATCCAAGGTCCACCACCCCAATTTGTGGTGACAATCATAATTAGGCTAACCTAAAGTCTATGAATGACATCAGTCAAAATATCCATTTATGAGCTGATACAACAATCATCATGACAAAGAGAAGCTCTGATGGAGATTCTGAAATCTATTGAATTGCAGTTCCTAGGATCCCAATGCTTTTACCACTTTTGTGGGGCACATTCAAAATGTAAAGAATTATTCATAACTTTCTATGATCATGATATCAATCTAGTACCCACTAACAAAGTTTATCCTCTATTGCACATCATTTCTTGTGTAAGTTGGATCCCCTATAAATAAATGTTGACTGACATAGGTTCTTCTATCAATATAATCACTACTACCGCACTGGAACATCTCAGTCTTCCAACATTGAATATTGTAGCATCCACTTTCACTCTTCAATCATTTAATGATGCTCTATGCTCTATGGTTGGCACAATAGTCCTTCCTATCTAGGTTGGACTAAAGATGATTCCTACATTATGCCACATTTTGGAAGGTGCAATGCAATATAACATATTGCTTGGCTGATCTTGGATTAGGATATGAATTTCATCCCATCTATACTGCACAGTGTATTAAATATGTCCATGAAGGACAAGTTCATGTAGCTCCTTCAAAGTTTAAGCCTTTCAAATACTGTAATATGGTCAATAATCCATGAGAATTTGTCTTACCATCCATGCATCTAGACATCCAATATTATGGCCCTATCAAACATCCAGATCCCCATCAAATCCATCACTCCCATTCACTTGTCCATCAACATCATCACCTCAATATCAATCCTTGTCATTGGTTCCTTTTGACATCTCTTTTTCGTCATCAGACCTTCGAGTGAGAAAAAGATGAAGGCACTAATTGAAAAAATCTCACCATCCATTTCCACCATTTCTACAATAGAAATATAAAATACCATGGAGGAGGAAGAATCATCTACTATGATGGATGAACCACCTCAAACCACACCTCCATCATCCCCATTATCCTCATAATCCCCACTGTAAGTCACGATCCATTTGGCTAACCCTAGTCTCACCGAGTACCTCGTATGCAGAATGTCACATTCACATTGATCATCGAGTTCATATAGGATATGGGTAGATCTCATGTGCTTTCACTATCCATTTGTACCATTGTAACCATGGGGATACCCCCAAACCAAATGAACTTCATCTATGGAGGTATTGATAATTTTACGAGTTTGTCCCCTACGATGGGCGATAATGATGATCTATTTTTAGGGAATGTCAATTATTTGTCAAACCCAAATTTTACCCTATGATACTTTTACTATTGTCATTGGCATAGAAATGGTCTTAGTTTGTATGAGCAGATTCTCTGGAAAAACTTACCAGCCACAATACCAGTTCCCTACATGCAAATTTGGCTTAGGGTATTTCGTGCGTAGGTCGGATGAAATCCTCACATACTTCCTCTAGCGCCTAACAATAGGCTTTGAGGATGAATTGATGAGAATAATTATGTTAACCCAAGCTATTTCTATCTGCTAGGAGATCATATTACCATTATAATGGTTCCTGTTGATTCATCTATCTCCTTTAGTGAGGTATCAGAAGAATATGAGGATGAGACATAATTTTCATATCTAGGTCCTTGCCACAATTGACAGATTAGAAAAAAAATAAGAGACCAAAAAAAAAAAATATTCTAGCATAGCCAATAACCTTAAATATGCAGCTATTGAGCCCCTCAATGATCTTGATGAATTCTACCTTTTGTTTGTTCCTTGGAAGGATGCCCATTTTGCAGCAGCTACTCCCACCAAAAGAACTGATCATACCGACTCCCCCTAGGCCTTATCTAGTCATTTCACCTCCACATCAACCACCTTTGGTACACTTGAGGCTACCCTTATTTGATAGGATATTCCCATTTATGAATGGAAACTATCCAACATCTATCAATATGGTTTCCATTAATTTTACCACACCACTCCATAATCCTAGCAACCCATCAAAACCTTTGGGTAAATAATTGGAAACAATGGTGAAAATATTGCATGGGTACAAGGTAGCAAAACCAAAAGCTTCTCACCTCAACCACGAGACCATCGATTTTGATCGTGCGGTATTTTTGCCATCACCCGAAGAGTTCTTCCCTTGTGAAGAAATATTATATCCCTTGTGAAGAAAGAAACTAAGCATGACTAGCATCCAAATATATAGATATAGATATATATATTACAGGAGATCTCGAATTGTAAGATTCCCTTCTCAACAATGGAGGTCCTTCCTGAAGGGAATCACAAGGTGTGGTCAGTTGGTGTGGATAATTTGAACTTTACCAAGGTAGAGTCTCTAAATTTATTGCTACAGTTGATCAAATGTATTGATGATAAGCAAAAATATGTGTTGGACACACTCAAGATAGCTATTGAGTTCATAGAGGACATGAATAGAAGGATGGGTGGCCTATTGGAGTTTGTCTCCTTGGGCCTGAATGTTCTAGATAATTCTCAGTTGCCACCTTGAGCTTCTTGGTTTAGTTTCTATAGGTTGGTTTTCTATTATCTATGGACTGGTTGTTTGGTCTTTTGGTAACTTCTTGTAACTAGTTTTTTATTGTTTTCTTGGTTGGGGATCTCGTTCAGGTTTCTGACATTTTCTGGTCTATGCTTGTAAATGGTTGTGGGATCCTATAAAAACCTTCACTACTTAATTAATCATATATATATAGGTATCATGAAATAAAGAAAAAAATAAATTTATTCAAGTGATATTATTATTAATTAACATGTTCTAATTTGTAATATTTATAGCTCTTTTAGTTTACCATGAATTTCAATTTATTTTTTAAAATTTATCCAATCCATACCTATTGGTAAAATATAATGGGCTTGCAAATATTCTACCCAAAAATATACGAGGACTTATAGATTTTAAAATTTTGACACCAAAGATTTATTTTGAAATAGTGTTCCTACCTTAATTAGCATGGAATTTTTAATTTAAAAAAAACACTTAAGGAAAATATGGAAGTATGAAATGGTAGGAGGGAAAAGACTAAAGTAATAAGATCTTGCTTTGCTAGAATTTTGATCTTTAGTGACAACCATTTTTCCTCAAATTTCTAGGGTTTTCTATGGTCCCCAACCCTAGTGGCCCAGAAATTACCATTAGTGCCATAGGAGAGAAGGAAAATGAAAATGACACCCATGTAGTGTCCCAAGAAATTGATTTCGATGGAGATTCATGAGGTGCATTTAGTCTACCTCTACCAAGTTTGACAATGTTTGTCAGTGTATGAAATATTTTACCCGAGTTAGATATTTTGTGGGATGCATTCCCAATGAAGTAACATTGTGATCTTGGATTATCTCAACTTGGGATTTGCATGGAGTTAAGCTCAAGTTGATTTAAAATCTAACGAAGGTTCTTTTCTCTTTTAATTTGCAGATGCTACTCATGCAAAGGTAGCTTTTGAGCATGGGCCTTGGTCCATGAGAAGCTCCATGGTGGCCTTCTTTCCATGGACTTGGGACATTTTAGTTTTTGAGTAAAGAACCTCCAAGATCCCACTCTAGGTTGAGTTCCCTAATCTTCCCCTCCTTTTTGGACCCTTTTTTAATCAAATGGAAATATTCTTAGGGTATGTCTTATTGGTTAAATATTATAAGTTTTTCAATGTTCACAAATAGAAAAGGTTTTATGTTGAGGTAAATCTATCCAAGGACGTACACGAGGTTATCAAGATACAGGTGTGAGAAACCACTATTTTACAATGAGTGGTGTCTATTAACCTGTCAAATACCTACTTTAGATGTCAAGTATCACACCATAATGTTAAGGATTTTTTATTTATTCCTTATAGTAAGCTAAAGCCATACCTGTTAGAATAAGTAATTATTCTCTTAAGTTCTACTAGGATAGACTTACTTGAGTTTCCACTCCTTCATGAGTCAGGTGAACTCTCAGTTATAGTCTACATCAGATTTGATGAGTTGTTGTAATCCAATGGCTCTCAATGATCAACTTTGTTATTTATACAAAGTTGATCCATGGAATAATCAATCAGTTCTATTTTGTTTCTTCAAATCTTGTAATGCTTTGTAGTTCTACTCTTGGGAAATTCTAACATGGTACTAGAGCAGGATAGATTCTGCTAGGCATTCTCTCTTGAAGGCAGCCTCTCGAACTGGTTCTTACTCTCTTATCTTTTGTTTTTTTTTAAAGAAAGAGGTTTTATATCTATTGTAGATTGTTTTTTTATATCTGCAATTTTTTTTGAGGAATTTGCTTATGGTAATATCTAGATAAATATTGTTTTACCTTGTTATGCAAATACTCTCCTCATTTTTTTCTGCAATTTTATGTGTCCTCCTCGTATGCCTATGTTTAAAAAAAAATTCTCCATCTCGAACGCAGCTCGCTTCGGCTCCATTTAGCCATCATTGTGTATCACTCAAAAGTGGAGACTAAATATTCGTAGGCATTAATATTTTGGTGGGCAATATAATTTTTTTTAATTGAAGTTTGGATTTCGTTATATCTTCGTGATATCTTTAATTAGAGGAAGCAGCGCTCCTCACGTCAAAATAGAATGGACTTTTGGTCTAACTTTGAATAGACCAAAGTCCATTTATTTTTTTAGAAACGTGGCTTTTGGCCACCACTTATATTGGCATGCATAGAGACTACGTCTCATAAAATGGGTATTTTCCTAATTAAATATCAATCGTTCAAAGATCTTGTGATTTCCAAATCTTCATTCAACTCAAACTTCTTCCATTTTTTTTGTCCTTCGGCGCTCAGGAAGAACTTCAATTTTTTTTGTTATATAATCATCTTAACAATGTTTGAATAATATTATTCTCTTGTTTTGAATAGTGTTTCTTCGTTTAAGCATTATATTGATGATTTTTTAGTGGTGCCTATCATCTTCTGTCCTTTGAGGATCTCTGCAAGTGCACCATAGATGGATATTCAACAGAACTCGTTCTGTGCTTTGTGTTAGGTTTTTTTGATGCCTAACGTCTTCTATTTTTAAGGAATATCTCTATGTGTGTGGCGTTGTTGCCTTCCTCTCATCTTTCGAGAAGCCTCTCTTCTCATCGCCTTCTCTGCTACTTCGGGCACCTTCCCTACGTTTCGCATACGCAACCACAAGAGACTCTCTGCTAAAACAAAGATTGTAACATCCTCGTTCCCGAGAGCCTCTCTAGTGTGTGCCTTTTTGGCATCTTCTGGGACTCTTATCTTCTCAGCGCCTTCTCTGCATACTACGGCGCCTTCCCTACATATCGCAATCACAACAAGAGGTGGTATTCAATTATTTAATTTTTTATAAAGTTCACTTCCTTTATTAACCTTTCAGGTGCAGTGATAAGAAGCAAACCTTTAAAATTTTGCATTTTTCGAAGCTCCAATCCAGCTTATCATGGACGCTGACCCTTTAGGTATCATTATAATATTTTATGTTTCTACCCTACTCAACTCTCAGTGTAGCGAATCGTAGCCTTTCAAAGCTCCTTCCTCGCTTCCCATTGGCATCGCTTGTTCATTGACAGATGCAACATCAACGTTTCTTCATTGCCTCTTGTCCTCTATCTGACATCAATTAAATTTCAGCTCAGATCTGCTAAGTTTTTTAAGATAAAAATATACATCTGATCTCTGTTTAAATTTGTAGCCTTCAAAAGTTTCTATCCTTTTCTTTTCGGCCTCTCCTTGGCCCGAAGATATAAAGGACAGTTGTAATCTCTATAATATAATTTTTTTGGGGGGTTTTATAGGTGCCTTTTTGCACCTATCATAGCATCGAGGGGGGTTGTTATTGCGTCAATTTTTACCTCTTTTATTTTTGCCTCATTACCTTTGTTATAAGTCATTTGTTTATAAATCTTGGTAATGAAATATAAGTGAGGATAATTGATTTCAAATTACATTCCTTAATACATTAAAGATCTTAAATAAAAATATTTTATTCTTTCTTTAATTCCTTCTTAAAGAAAATCTCTATATTAAACAACTTACTTTGTTCTAATTAATTTTCTTTCCAAAGTTCTTTAATATTATATAGAGATTTTTTTAGTGGATGAAAGTGAGGATATATCATTAATATATATTATTTCATTATTTCCTTTCTTGCAATAGGTCTCTATATTAATGAACTTATTTTGATTAATTTTTTACAAAGAGTTTCTTAATTTATATAATTTTTTTTTTTGATAAAGGAATTTAAGTGAGGATATCTCTTTAATTAACCCTTGTTAATCTATTTTATTCTCAATTCATTATTCCTTTCTTAAAAATTTCTAAAGAGCAAATATATTAAATCAACTATGCACCTATATTGGAAATTCTAAATAACTTATAGTTTCCCTCACGTAAGGGCGGGTTATTAAGATAACCAATATAGGAGTCTGGCTGATTAAAAGCCTATGTTCCAAGTATCAAATCTACTCAATACTTATAGTTTCCCTCTCGTAAGGGCGGGTATTTGAGGAGAAAATATATATAGGCCTGGCATATTTGTTCTCATTAGCCTAAGATTAATATCAAATCTCCTCAAAATTACTTATAGTTTCCCTCTCGTTAGGGTGGGTATTTTGAGATATTTGGTGTTTCTTAAAAGCTTTTGTTCACTAATATCCATTGCATTCTCTAAATTAAATTTAAATGGGGGAAGTTTGGGTTCACTTCAATTTTCTTTGGCAAAATGAATTCAATGAATACAATTTATCCTCTCACTCCTCATAACTACCATACATGGAAACCCAAAATATTAAATCTCATTTCTCAAAAAGGGCTCACACACCTATTAGAAGAAAAGCAACCTAAGTTTGAAAAATATGAAAAAATTATTCATAAAGGGAAGATGTATGAAACAATGGGTATTATAAGCTCTAATGTAAATGAAAGCTTATGGTTTCACATTACATATTTTAAAACTCCTTATGAAAGTTAGGAGAAACTAAAGAGCTTGTTTGGGAAAGTAGATCAAATAAGATCAATGCAACTAGAAGCAGAATTAACAACATTATCTCCTGAAGACTTCAGCAATATTGTTGACTTTCTCACCAAATTCAAAGAAGTCCTCACTCAATACAAAGGTAGTGGGAAGAATAAAATTGAAGAAGAATACATTTATCTAATTCTTTCTAAACTAAATGGTGTATTTCAAATCTTTGCAACCACCTTTCTATCTACAAAATATACTCTTGGTGCAACTTTTAAAATGCCCTCCTTAGAAGAATTTTGTGATAGACTAACTAGGGAAGAAACAAAACTTGCAAAATATGAGATCTCTTCCTCTTCCTCAAAAGCCTTAGTAGCCTCCACCTCTACTAAATAAAAAATAAAAAAGAAAGAAACAAATCCCATAACTTGTACTCAATGCAAAAATAATGGTCATTCTGCAAACAAATACTAGAAAATATTACAACAACTAGAGGTAGCTATGAAGGATCAAAATATAGACAATAAAAAGTAGATAGGAAAAGCCCTAAATGTTCAAGGGAAGACCACCAATACTTCATCTAATTACTGGGTCCTAGATTCTAGAGCAACTCATCACATGACTACTTCAGATGAGTCATTCTCTTCTATCTCCTCAAGTTCAACATGTAGCATAGAATTTGATGACTCTTCCTTTATCCTAGTCAAAGGAAAGGGTGACATATCCATTGATGGTGGCTCTATCAATAATGTTCTCTATGTTTCAAACATTGCAACAAATATCCTCTCCATATGTCATATTTGTACTTTTGGAAAGGGGAAAACTATTCTCCTCTCCAACAGGAGTTGAGATAAGAGACTTTGAAGACCCCCACTTTCTTATAGCCAAAGGAGATATTGATCACAACACTCGCCTATTTTACTTCAAAGGATTTAGAAATCCAGAAGGGACCTCCTATTTTGTGGCCTATGGAGATCTTGAAAGTAAAATTTGACATGAAAGGTTTGGTCATCTTAGTTATAACTACCTAAAGGAATTGAACACCCATGAAATGGTAATAGATTTACCTCAAGTCTCTTTTATTGATGGATTATGTCCTGGATGTGCTCTTGGAAAGCAACATCAATATCCTTTCCATCCAAGTGGTTCTCTAAAAGTCTCATTCCCTCTAGAGTTAATCCATAGTGACTTGATGTTTTTCCCAGAGTCTTCTTTCAAAGGAGCAAAATATGCTCTAACCTTCATATGAATTTTCTATAAGAACTTGGGTCTACTTCCTAAAATATAAAAGTGATGTTCTATACTACTTCAAAATATTCAAAGCCTTAGTTGAAAATTAGGCCTCTTGCAACATCAAGCAAATTTGCACAAATAGTGGGGGGGAATACTGTTCTCAATATTTCTATCAAGTCATGGAATCATTCATCAGCATTATGTCTCTCATAATCCACAGAAAAATGGTATTGTAGAGAGGAAAATTTGAACATTGAAGGAAATGGCAAACTGTATGCTCCATTCAAGAGATTTTCCAAAAGTTTTTTGGGCAAAAGCTATTAACTATGCAAACTATATTCAAAACCACACACCTCATAAAGCTCTTGACAATTTAACTCCTGAAGAAGCATGGACTGGATCAAAATTGGATGTCTCGTTCTTCAAGATTTTTGGGTGTATTACTTGGGCACACATACCAAAGAAGAAAAGGAAGGCTCTAGATAAGAAAATAAAAAATCTCATCTTTGTTGGTTATTGTGAGGAAATGAAAGCATACAGGCTCTTTGATCCCATAACTTATGAGGTATTTTTCATAGGAATGTCCAATTGGATGAAACATCCCCTCAGAAATATCCTCAACCATCCTCTTCCTCTATTGAGCCTTCTTCTATAGTAGAATCTCAATATAATGAAGAAACAACTTTAGATATTAATTTAGAGATTGATGATCAAGATGAGGAACCTATAACTCCAACTCAAAGTCTTTCCACTCCTTCTACTCCTTCCACTATGCCAAAATTGGCCCGCACCATTGTTAAAGAAGCTACTCCTTACATCCAAAATTTTCCATCATCTAGATTAACCAACTCCATAGGCATTGGTCTTGTCTATCAGTCTATTTCCTCTGATACTCAATCCTTCAAAGAAGAAACTGGTTTTAAATAATAGGATGATGCCATGGAAAACGAATTCTCTTCCTTAATAAAAAATGAAACTTGGGATTTAGTTCCTTTACCTAAAGGAAGGAAATTAGTTCATTGTAAATGGATTTACAAAACAAAATATGGGCCTAATGGATAAATTGACAAACACAAATCTCGCCTAGTAGTCAAAGGTTTCTCTCAAATTGAAGAAATTTATTATGCTGAAACCTTTGCATCAGTTGCCAAAATGGATTCTGTTAGACTGGTTCTTGCTCTGGTTGCTTCCCAAAAGTGGTCTGTCTTTCAAATGGATGTAAAAAGTGCTTTCTTACATGGGTAATTAAACGAAGATATATTCATGGAGCAACCTACTGGTTTTACTCAAGACTCATCTCTTTTTTGTAGACTAAAGAAGTCTCTTTATAACCTTAAACAATCTCATAGATATTGGTATGAAAAAATGGACCCCTTCATTATTTTCTCAAGTTTTTCTCATTGTGAGTCTGATAACACAGTCTACATTTGGAGAGATGAAGGAAAAATCACCATACTTGTTCTATATGTTGATGATCTACTACTCATTGGTAGTGACTTCTCTCACATTCAGACTATAAAAGACTCCCTCTCTGAAAAATTTGATATGGCTTATCTAGGTCTAGCTCATTACTTTCTTAGGATCCAAATAAATCAAATAGATGCAGTAATTTCATTATGTCAATAAAAATACACTCTAGATCTTCTTCAAAGGTTTTAAATGATATATTACAAACCTTCTCCTACACCTTTTCAATATGGAGTCAATCTAAGTACTGTCTACACATCCCCTCTATGTGATGCAACTCTATACTGTCAACTTGTAGGGAGTTTGTTATACCTTGCTCATACTTATCCAAATATCTCATGTGTTGTTGGCTTAATATCCAGATTCTCACATCAACCTCATTTCTTTCACTAGCAAGCAACAAAAATAATCCTCCACTACTTGCTAGGAACTACTCACTTTGGGATCTTCTATGAGGGAAAATCCATGGATATAATTGGCTACACGGATTCATATTTGGCAAGTTCAGTAGAAGATAAATATTCAACTTCTGGCTATGTCTTTTGTCTTGTTTCTTCGCCAATTTCTTGGTTATGCAAAAAACAACAAACAGTGGTCTTATCATCTATAGAGGCATAATACAAGGCAAAAATTTTAGCAATTCAGGAAGCTCTTTGACTTTGTTAGATTCTAAAAGAATTTGATTTTTCCCATGACAAACCTATTACTCTTTGGTGTGACAATTAGAGCACAATTCATATTGCACGCAATCAAGTTGATTATCAACACACCAAGCACATTGAGATACACATGCACTTCATTCGATAACATATTCAGAATAGGGACATATACTTGGACTATATTACAACTGAAAATCAAGTTGCAGACATCTTCACCAAGTCATTTCCTTCTTCGCATTACATACAGTTGCAAGAGAAACTTGTAGTATTACAACTACATTGAAACATAGGTCTTTTACCTCTCATTTTATTATTGTATTCTTTGGAGGATGGTTTTTCCCATGTGATATTTTTATCATATCTCCCTTACATATTATACATGAGTACCTCATCAGGCCATGTTGCTAGGACTCATTTTTTTTGTTATTAAGGACAATCTTCGCCATATGAAGACATACCTCTTTATTTCATAGTAGATGGTTTTTCCCATGTGGTTTTTTTACCATCTCTCATATATATTGTAAATGAGTACCTCATAAGGCCATGTTGTCGGGACTCACATTTTTTTTTATTAAGAGGAAAATCTTCACAAACCGAAGACATTCCTCTTCTTTTTTTCTTTTTTGATAGATGGTTTTTCCCATGGGGTTTTTACCATCTCTTCAGAAAAGAAACCATTGTACATGAGTACCTCATCAGGCTCTGTTTTCGGGACTCATTTGCATAATGCACCCCTGGTATCACTTAAGGGGGTGTTAGAATAAGTAATTATTCTCTTAAGTTCTACTAGGATAGACTTACTTGAGTTTTCACTCCTTCATGAGTCAAGTGAACTCTTAGTTATAGTCTACACCAGATTTGATGAGTTGTTGTAATCCAACGGCTCTCAATGATCAACTTTGTTATTTATACAAAGTTGATCCATGGAATAATCAATCAGTTCTATTTTGTTTCTTCAAATATTGTAATGCTTTGTAGTTCTACTCTTAGGAAATTCTAACAATCCCCTATGCTAAAAATTGTGTCTCCTCCATAGGCAAAAAAGGGTAGTTGGACCATAGTGGAAGGACATTAAAAATTTCAATCCCTTATAGCCAAAGTGCAAAAACTCTAACCAGCAACAAAGGAGGTTGGTTTTCTAGTCCTATCGTCCTCAAAAATAGTGGAAGAGTGACTAGATGCATGGCCACCAATGACAAAATGGTGGTCACTAAGGCTCCTTTGCAACCTGATTTCCTATTATGTTGCAACAATTCTGGGGATATTTTAGGACAAGGTCAGCTGCTTTAGTTGATCTTTTCATGGGATGCATCTTCTGGTCAGCAAGGAACGGTGGAGATAGTTGTAGGATACTTCCCCTAACTTTCCTCAGCCTCAAGTTACCTTTTCAACTACTTGGAAACCGTAGAAAGTCAAACTGCAGCACTTTCCCCTGTTATTTCGAAGATCTTCGAAATAACTGGTTGTAGATGCAATTTAAGCTCAAACGTCTTCAGAATGCTTATTTTGGTTGTTGCTTTCAGGTAGGTCTTTAAATCCAGCTCCCAGGAGGTGATTCCAATTGACTTCATCCTTCCTTATTGGTAAATTCTATGCCCTCCTTCATAGTGACAGGTGGCTGGAATTTGTATGGACTGTCACCTATTTTTTTAGCTATCAAAACATGCCCAACTACCCTTTTTGAATTCTCATAACTTGTGCCTTGTAACTCCAATGTATACCAAATTATATCCACGTGTTCTTGGTTATATGAACTTAATTTATTTCAATTTTCAGCTCTTAACTCTTTAGGAATTGCTCCCGGCATCGCTGTCAAGTTGGCCTCTAACACAGATTTTCACCAGAATTTCCAACCGTCAAAAAGTGTGAAACTATCATTTTGTGGGCCCCATAACTTTCATATTACTTGTCCATATTTCTTCAAATTCGGATCATGTATTATCTCTACTATGAAGTACCATTGGTATGAATTTGGTACCTTAACTCACTTTGGATCATTCCCAGTAGATCCGTCAATGTTCCCCTTAACATAGATTTGCACCTGTTAACAGCTCCAAAAAAAACTAAGGCATGAACATGATGTAACCTTCATAACTTTTTATCTACAACTCGGATTGACTTGCTTCAAAAATCAAAGTTGTAGTTCTTGATGAGATAAATCTGTTCATGCCATTAGAATGTAATTTTACTATAGTATGACATCATAATTGACATGATACTCATTTTTGACCTTTTACAAGTATACCTAGATTGTGTTGACAACAATGACAAAACATCATAGGGCCTTCTTTACTCAACATACAACATTTGGCTAATTGAAATACATATTTTATTTGTTATTAAATTAAGTAAAAACAGTCACAAAATCTTAAAAATAGTCAAAAATAGATATATAATGTTCCTAACATAAAATCATGCAAACACTTAATAAATATATATTCTAATCAACTATTTGGCAATTAACTTTGTCATGTTTAGTAATATGACAGTTTTTATATGTCAAACATAGTGTAAAAATGAGGCATTTCCAGGCCTCATCATCCTCCCTAGCTTGAAATGATGCATGCCCTCATGCATCCTAGTAGGTCATAGTAATATGTAGGTTTTATCCTTGTGAACATCCTTTTCCACCTGCTACTTGAGAAATTTCTCCTTGCTGCACTATACCAAGCATTTTGCAATTTCTACAACCTCGCAATTTTTTCAATTTTTGCAATTTTTTTCTTCGTCCCTTTTTTTTTATTCTGCTATATATATATATATATATATATATATTTTTTAACTTGCAACTCTTTGACTTCTACACTTTCATTCTTCAATATTGTAATTTCTGCAGTTCCTACAGTTTTGACTCTTTTTATGTCCTACAAGTTTTAGTGTTGTAAGGTACCTCTTAAAGGCTTGATATCATGTGATTCATCTTGCAATAGCCTTATTATGGAACCATATTTGGCATATGCACTACTACTGGTGGAATTTTTTGTTCTTAACAACATTTCAACCTAAATGTCTATTTCTGTTGTTTGCACTTTTTGAACAAAATTGATAAAATTTTGATTTTGAAATGCTTGAGGGATGTACTTACATGTGGTAGAGCCTTAGGAACCTCAATATTTGATGTACCCTACTCTTTTTGCTATTCTGCAGCATTTTTAGCAATTCTGCTATAGTTTCTGCTTATTTCAAAGATATCCTGCTTATTCCGAAGATATGCCTGTTTATTCTGAAGATGCATCAAAAAATATAGAAATGACATATTTTTCAAAATTTTGCTACAAATTATGTTGTGGAACCATCTCTAGGGTGTGTAAGCATTCCATAATATCAAAAATTCCTTCTCCATCCTTTTGTTTACTCCATGTCTATTTTGCTATTTTTGCACCTTTAAAACAAAATTGACAAAAAATTTGAATTATAATATTTTTGGAGGGATGTACTACTTGTGGTGGGATGATTTTGAGCTTTAGGAACCTCAATATTTGAGTGCCCTATTATTTTTACTATTCTACAGCATTTTCAGCAATTTTGGTACAGTTTCTACTTATTATGAAGATATCCTACTTATTCCGAAGATGCATCAAAAAATGCAAAAATGACCTCATATGCAAAAGTTAGTTGTAGATTCTGTTCTGGACCCATCTCTAGGGTATGTAAGCCATAAAAAATCCCCTCTCTATGCTATTATTCATTTTGTATATTGCTATTTTATTGCAGTGGTAGTAAAATAGAATCTTTAGGTGCATTTTCCACAGTTTTGAAGTTCCCATGCAACTAAGGGCAGAAGGGGGTGTTTCTTGAAATTTTGAACATGTTCCATTTTTAACTTGCCAATATTGCATGAATAGTTTATGCCAAGTACCAATTATCATAAACTAAATGCTAAATGTTTACTATGACTTAAATGCAAGAAAAACATACCTTGGTGTCCTGAAAATTGATCATGCACCTTACAAGCTGCTTCTGATGATTGTTAGAAAACTATCTGAAAACATAAATATACACATGTGCAGTGTGAGATTTGTACAATGGTGGAACAATAACGGGTGGATCATCAAGGTAATGCACGTCAGAAAACTGGTTTTCATGCAATCCAACTCAGTAGTGCCTCAAGGAGGTTTTCACTACTGAATTATTCATTTGTTTTCATTTTTTTTTCTTCTTTTTTTTCATTTTTTTCCATCAGAAGAGGCTGCCATTTTTGGTTTTCAACTAACTTCTGTCATTTCTTTTCAAGTGCCTCAATAAAATAGAATGACTCTCATGAGACAATAATGAGAGAGAATGTCTCTCACTCTTATTTGGATAAAAACAATCCTTATTATGCAAAAACATGTCAATCTTTGTATGAAAACACCATCTTTTCTTCTGAAATCTGCAACAATGATGCAACCTTCATTTCTAGATGAGCAGTAAGAATCTACTTATATCATCATTTAACTCCTTATTGCTAGAAATTAAGTACTGACTTCATTTCTAGCAATAAAAGTTATATTTCTAATGTCATAAAAGTGGTATGGTATGCTTGGAAAGTAATAAGTGAAATATATTACAATTTATGGTAAAAAGAATGCCTTCAAGGTGCAACGTAGAATTTGGAAAGACAAATTATCCCACATTCAAGAAGTGAATGGATCAACCAACTTTGGGAAAGGTTAAAAGTGGCATTGAAGAGTTGATTGTGACATCTTTGACTATTATTCTTGAAGCTTATTGTGTGAGACTTGCAGGTTGCAAGATTTCAATCATTCCAGGCTTGTATTGTGACAAAAACCACATACAAGGACACCATATCTTGAGGTTGAAAGATACCTTTAGATTGGTTAATGAACATCCATACTCAGTGGATGCAATTGACCTGATAAAGGTGATATTTTCAGATATTGTTGAGCATATTAGAGAGGGTTTGAAGTTAACAACAATTCCATTTCATTTGCACTTCACTCCTTCAGCTGGTCGTACCATATAGGGCCAAAATAAAGCGATTTGGATGCACACTCATCAATGGTTTGTCAAATTTTGAGATCTACTTGCAACTACAAACCTAGCCGCCACATTTTCTACAGGTTCTGGAGACTTTCATTGGATTTTTGTAGTGTTTATTAGCAGTCATACCTACTCCTAGCATGGTCGTACATTTCTTGGGGACGAGTTGCTTGCCTAGGTCCAAAAGCCTAGTCTTGGAGAATTTCTTACATGCTTTGTTATTGTCTCCAAAAAGGGTATTCAAAAACATAAGTTGAATGCTGGAGAAGTTCGTAAATTGGATTTTATGACAAAAAAATGAAGATTTATGTGTGTTGATGAACATTTCCATATTTGTATCAGACCTTCACAATTTTGGGTATACTCCTTTTAATGCAATTTTCTTTATTGGTCTTGTTTATCTATATTGTAAGAAGCTAGTGTTCGAATTTGGTAGCATTTGGATTGATATTTTTCAAGTTGTGATCAATTATTGAGAGCTACCCTGTTATTTATGAGTATGCATGACAAATGTTTGTCAAAATGTCTTGTTGAAAATTCATGAGTTAATATGATATTTGAAAATTGGATTTAGTACATTGAATGTTCATATGATCTCCAAACAAACAAAACACTAAATAACCCAAATCAGCAAACAGGACACTCAAGTTTTCAGTTTAGAACCCAAGATCGAAACCTGCCTCTTTTGGTGGCAAATTTTTTTGTCTTCAAAAGGGGTAGGACATTACAGTGGTATCAGAGCTCAACTTATCCTGCCAGCATAAGGGTTACAAAGTTGTAGTAGTGTTTTGGTAATAGCTACTATCTAGGAACTCATGATAGAGTTGATGCAAAAATTTCAAGAACAAAATGAGTTTTTTACAACAATAATAGAACATCATCCTAAGTGGTTGAAGCCTCATTTAGCAGTTGGAATAAAAATAGGGACAAAGAGAAACGACTCATTGCAACCAAACAAAGTTGTGGACAGCGAAGAGGACAACAAGGAGGTTGAAAATTTAGAGAATATTTCATGCATAACCGAGGTTCAGGTTGATTCTTGTATTGATGGGGAAAACAAAGCAACAATAGTAATTGATGAGGATGAGGTCACTTCATCTTGTGTGTCGGATATTGGAGAGTTGTGTATTGATGAGCACGTTGATCTTGTGGTTGAGGATTCAGTTGTTGATGTAGTTGGTGATTCAGAGGATGAGCATAGTTTTGTCATCACTTCAGAGTATGAGGTTGGTGAGTGTAGTGTAGTGAAAGGGCCTAAGATTGATCATTGTGCATTGGAGGATACACCTGAGAGTTTATGTTGTGTTGATGATTCCAGTTCATTGCAGGATCACATATAGGTTACAGATGAGCAGGTTGTCCACACTGACACATTTGAATAGCACACATGAGTTTGTTGAATGCATTTATTAGACATCCTAGCTTGGAGAGAGATGACACCAGCTGATAGTTGGAGCTACTGCTATAGATTTGTAGGCCATCAAACGAGCATTAGAGGTAATCAAATCAGATTACTTGAGGCTATTATCTGATAGGGATCGGGTTATGCAGTTTATAGAGCAGACTTCTCGAGAGCTCACTCGAAAATATGAGGATATTGATGAGCTTTGTATTGAGTTGATTTTAGCTCATCACTCTCTTTTCATAGTGGAAATTCAGTCATCTATTGCATCCACTTCACATGATTCAGAGACTAATTCGGATACTATGGTGGTTAAGCAATTGATTGAGGGGATACATGAGATTGGACATGAGGAAGGATTGATTAGTAATAATTATTCTGCATTCGCTCAAGTCGATCAATATGAGCATAAGAAGAGTGATGATATGATTTCTTTAATGGATGCTACTTCCTCATTTGGTGCAGTAGATGATGGTACATTACCTGATTCTGATCCTGAGGATGATGATGCAAGTTATACTTCAGGGGATTCTTTGGAACTTCACAGGGGTTCAGTTGGTGAGGTTCATATGAATTGTATAGTGAGGTATGCTAGTCATTTTGATTTCAACCCACATTTATATGAGTGAACATTTTTTCGGATGACACGTAGTGGTGGGTTGAAAGATGGTTATAGTAGGTTGTATACTTCACTGGGGTATGAGATGCCTTCTTCATTAGAGGGTAAGGTGATTCATTGCTCGAATGACTGTTTGGTTCAACATGATGGATGTAGTGCAGAGACAGAGTTATGGCTGAACAACTCTTCGCTTGTATGTAGTTATGATATTTCGATGCTGGATATTGGATTTTTCCTTGGTTCAAGCGATATGGCAGAGGACCACATGGATTTGGTATCCAGGTAGTTGTCAGTGGTTTAGTTGTTGTTTCACCGAGTTGGCAGTTGACATGATTGCTAGGATATTCTATGGCCCATGGGATCCGGGAGGTGTGTGCCCATGGAGGTCAATGATCTATGGAGATTGTGCCTTGATGTCACTTCCGTTGGCTATTTGGTGGTGGAGTTAGTTTAGACTCCCAGATGGGTCATTATTGTTCAGTTGTGGATTAACAACCAATTAACTCCAATATTATGTCAACAAAAATATTGAAGAGATTTTTTGGTCAGGGATGGGTTACTTTGGTTGTTGGGAGTTGTTGGGGGTTGATTCTAGCATCTCCTCAACTTATCATCCTTGATTTACTTGTCCTATCACACTGGTTTTTCAGTCTAGTTTGGGGTGTTGTCATTCTGAGAATATAGATGAGGTGTGTGTGGCTGTGTTACTATGATATTCTAGTTTTGATCAGAGTGGTGCAACTTCAGCGTGTTAGTTCTGACAGGATGTTGATTTGGGACTTAGAGGATATGCTCGATTTTAGTGTGGTGATAGAGCTTGATCGAGATTATGGAGAGCATTTTACTTGTGAGTTGGTTGAACTATTTCAGAGACTGATTACATTTATGGATAGAGGACTACACGAGATGACACTTACAGAGGGTCAGTAGTGCAAGATTTATCTCAGTTGGAGATATGAAGGTCATCGGTTCATCTGGGATCCAGGGATTGCATGGCAATTATTTTTGAGATTGTCATGTTCTGAGATTGGATTGCTTGAGGACAAGCAATCTCGAGGAGGATTGTAATGTCCCCATCCTCGTTAGCTAACAGAGCGTAATATGGACTTACCTATTCATAAGGTTTCGTATGCAATGTCGAGTGTTTAGGAACCACTAGGTGTTATGGAGATATTTTTGGACGATCTGCATTCATAGTTGTCAGCTTTTAGGACCATTTTTGGCAGTATTTTTAGAGACTTACTATTTTTAGTAAGTCAGTTAGGGTTGGATTCTCGGGAAATGAAAAGTACATGTGGCATATTCGGCTTAATGGGTATCTGTTTTCGTAAGTTGTTTGGTGTTTGGATGTTGGGAGAGCAATAATTTTAATGCCCGAAGATTTATAATGTTATATTTAAATATAAAAGTTAAATATATTAATGTTGGGCATTAATTTAATCTTAAAAGTGGTCATGCAACCACTTGAATTAAAGGGGATTTTATAAAGTTCATATTTCTAATGTCATAAAAGTGGTATGGTCTCCTTGGAAAGTAATAAGTGAAATATATTACAATTTATGGTAAAAATAATACCTTCAAGGTGCAACGTAGCATTTGGAAAGACAAATTATCCCACATTCAAGAAGTGAATGGATCAACCAACTTTGGGAAAGGATAAAAGTGGCATTGAAGAATTGATTGTGGCATCTTTGACTATTATTATTGAAGCTTATTGTGTGAGACTTGCAGGTTGCAATATTTCAGTCATTCCAGGCTTGTATTATGACGAAAACCACATACAAGGACACCATATCTTGAGGTTGAAAGATACCTTTAGATTGGTTAATGAACATCCATACTCAGTGGATGCAATTGAGCTGATAAAGGTGATATTTTCAGATATTGTTGAGCAGATTGGATAGGGTCTGAAGTTAACAACAATTCCATTTCATTTGCACTTCACTCCTTCAGCTGGCTGTACCATGTAGGGCCAAAATAGAGCGATTTGGATGCACACTCAGCAATGGTTTGTCGAAGTTTGAGATCTACTTGTAACTACAGACCTAACCGCCACCTTTTTTGCAATTTTTGGAGACTTTCATTGGATTTTTGTAGTGTTTATTAGCAGTCGTACCTGCTCCTGGCATGGTCATACATTTCTTGGGGACGAGTTGCTTGCCTAGGTCCAAACGCCTAGTATTTGGAGGATTTCTTATATGCTTTGTTATTTTATCCAAAAAGGGTATTCAAAAACATAAGTTGAATGCTGGAGAAGTTCGTAAATTGGATTTTATGACAAAAAAATAATATTTCTATGTGTTGATGAACATTTCCATATTTGTATCAGACCTTCACAATTCTGGGTATACTCCTTTTAATGCAATTTCCTTTATTGGGTTTGTTTATCTATATTGGAAGAAGCTAGTGTTCAAATTTGGTAGCATTTGGATTAATAGTTTTCAAGTTGTGATCAATTATTGAGAGCTGCCCTATTATTTTTGAGTATGCATGACAAATGTTTGTCAAAATATCTTGTTGAAAATTCATGAGTTAATATGATATTTAAAAATTGGATTTAGTACATTGAATGTTCATATGATCTCCAAACATACAAAACACAGAATAACCTAAATCAGCAAACAAGACACTCAAGTTTTTAGTTTGGAACCCAAGATCGAAACCTGGCTCTTTTGGTGGCAATTTTATTTTTGTCTTCGAAAGGGGTAGGACATTACAATCTATATTTGAATTCTTTCTCAAATTCATTCCAGGGAATATCAACAACCTCCTTTTGGCTTGTTTTCTTGTAAGTGGCCCACCAATCCCTGGCTGGACCTGTTAGGTGTGCTATAGCCCATGTAGTTTTGAATTTTGCACAAAGGGGTTGAATACATAAGTACCCCTCAGCTTCACTCAACCAATTAACAGTTGCTTCTCCTATAATATTAAGTGGATTATATGCATCAGAGTTTGTGAAAGTCATGCAATGCACTTCAGAAAAAAATATGGGACAAGTTACAAAGACCATATGAAGGAGACGATAAGGTTAAAATGGCAAAACTCCAAACCCATAAGAGGAATTTTGAAGAGTTGAAGATGAAATATGAAGATATTACCCAATATCTACTCCATGTTGATGAGGTTTTCAACACCATTCATGTACTTTGAGAAATTTAAGACTCTAAGATTATTTAAAAAATATTAAGGTCACTTCCCATGAGGTTTGATGCAAAAGTTTCAACAATAGAAGATATGAAGAATCTTAAAACCTTAAGCATGGATGAGCTACATGGAATTCTCACATATTATGAGATGAGGATTAAAAAATATCAAACATCCAAATGGGAAACAACATTTAAAGCTTCAAGGAATACAAATAATAATAAAACGAGATAATCACATTTTCTACTTGTTTGTTTCTTTATTGTTTTCTTAATCAACATCATGGTAACAACGCGCAATAAAGCTCATTAACAAGCTAGTATTGTTGAAAATTTACAAGGAGGAACGAAACATATATGGCTTTATCTCGAGGATATGGTCATTCCTATATGGCATCTTGGTGTCCATCATAATGCTAACATCATCTACAGGAAATCCAATCTTTAGGATATCCTTATCTAGGATGCATCTATGGGTCCTCAATATGATCAAGAAGATGAGCTTCTTTGTCAAAACCAATCTTGTGCTATTATTAAACATAACCTACCCATTGAGGGGCCTAGTAGGGGAGTGTCATGGATTCACATCCTGACTTGATCTATCTATCAATCTAATTAGGAGAAATATTATACACCATCACCTAGTCTGGATGAATAGGACACTCCGTTTGATCATCCATGGATGATCCAAAAATTTTCTGACCTAGATAGGTACGATCCTCATCGTCCTAATAGGATAGCCTCATCCACTCACATCTATCTTGAAGATGAGGAAGAGAAAGAATCAGGTAATCTTATTTATCCCCACAGAGAGTGTTCCATGTAATAATTATGTGCCTCTACATTGTCCAAGTATATAGAATTCACTTTCAAGCCTAAGCATCAAGTTAATGTGGAATTCCTCGATCGTGGGAAATGGGTAACCAACCCTATTGGTACAATAGAGCAATCTAATTCCCTTTGTATTAATACAAGGGCTTATCAATATCACACAACTGATCAAGTGAATCAAATACCTAGGCAAAACACAAACAAATGAGATTAGCTACACCAACTATGGTTGGATAAGTTGTAAATTGATCAAGAACACCTAGAACAAAATTGATTAGATCAATAAAGGGTGTACCAAAAAAGGTTACATCAACAACAATTACACCACGAATGATTGCAAAAAGCAATGCATGATGAGGTCCTCATATATAGTACCTATAGGCATCAAACCCATCAAAGGTGCATTGTGCAACACCATGACCCATCTCCTAGGCCAAATAAAAATCACCCTCCTTGTGTGCCCATCCATCACCATATGTCTCAACAACATCAATCACAAAATTGTTGACCAAAATATGAGGCCTATGAGGATCTAGAGTTAGAGTATTAGAACCAAGGATATCTTGAATCACTTTGTGAGAACAAGGTTTATGATTAAATTCAACCACATCATCCCAATAGAATTTTTTTGCCTCTCCCTCTTCGAGGACCAATGCAAGATGATGAAATAATATCTCAAGCTTCTAAGGTGCTCACAGAGCACATCAAATCATTGTAAAATCAAGGAATGGATTATCAAAAGCCCATACTGCACCAACTGTGTAATCAACCACTCCATATTTTTGCCCATGTCCTCCATATCCTGAGCATTTTGAAATGCTGAAATTGGATAAATTTAAAGGAGATGATGATGCACAGGAACACGTAACAAGTTTCATGAACCTCTATTTCCAACTCTAGGATGACAATGCCTTGTTACTTAGGATCTTCTTTATAATACTTTTTGGCCTAGCATTAGAGTGGTATAACCATCTACCAAGGTACAACATCTATAGATTTGAACAAATTGCAAACGCATTCCTATAATAATTCTTATTCGACATAAAGAATAAAGTAAAATTAACTAACTTGTCCAAAATTGGACAATTTGATGATGATTCTATCATAGAATATGGCAATAGGTGTAGAAAGGTTATGTCAAAATTGCCTTTCATCTTACCCATCATAGAACTTACCCAAATGTTCACTAGAAGTTGTTTGAAGTAAATCTCATTTTCATTACAACTACAACAATACCAAACATTTTAGGAGACTTTGGCATAGGCCAAGGTCATTGAGAACATCAAGGTACAAGAGGGGGACATCAAAATTTTCAAGAGGTAATGGAACAAGAACCCTAGAGATAATTATACACAACAAAAACCACATTCGTTCAATCAAGTTGTCCTAAGTGTTCCAAGGGCTAAGAAACAAACAACTCCCCAACAACCCCACTATCAGGATCAACCACCTCCTATGCAATACCATGAACAACCTCAATGAAATCAGGCACATAATAAACTATACCACCTGCATCACAACTATAGGCCATTGCTTGAATCTTTGGCATCACTATTTAATCGATTATGTAAGGCAAAGATTATCATCTTACCTAAAATTAATCCCATGGATCCGAATTGCCCAAAATATAAGAGGAATAGAGAGGACCTGTACTGTCTCTATCATCAACAAAATAGTCATGATATCTAGGCTTGCTATACATTTAAAAACACAGTATAGGATATGCTCGAGATAAATCAACTACAAATTGAAAATCCTCTTGTTGTTGATAACCAATAGATGGGTATATTCAAGGATCCCTTACCTACACACGAGGTTAAGGAATATTAGATAATACAGGTCAACAAAATCCACATGGCCCCACCCAATAAAGGGTTTTTTGGATGATAAATATTATGACAAGGAATAGGAGATATCCTAACCAAACTGCACCACTTGTAGCTCCAACCAATGTTTCTTCTGCATCACAGTCTTTGCCATAATCAAATCCTATCCAAGGTCCACCACCCCAATTTGTGGTGACAATCATAATTAGGCTTACCTAAAGTCTATGAATGACATCAATCAAAATATCCATTTATGAGCTGATACAACAATCATCATGACAAAGAGAAGCTCTGATGGAGATTCTAAAATCTATTGAATTGCAGTTCCTAGGATCCCAATGCTTTTACCACTTTTGTGGGGCACATTCAAAATGTAAAGAATTATTCATAACTTTCTATGATCATGATATCAATCTAGTACCCACTAACAAAGTTTATCCTCTATTGCACATCATTTCTTGTGTAAGTTGGATCCCCTATAAATAAATGTTGACTGACATAGGTTCTTCTATCAATATAATCACTACTACCGCACTGGAACATCTCAGTCTTCCAACATTGCATATTGTAGCATCCACTTTCACTCTTCAATCATTTAATGATGCTCTATGCTCTATGGTTGGCACAATAGTCCTTCCTATCTAGGTTGGACTAAAGATGATTCCTACATTATGCCACATTTTGGAAGGTGCAATGCAATATAACATATTGTTTGGCCGATATTGTATTAGGATAGAATTTCATCCCATCTATACTGCATAGTGCATTAAATATGTCCATGAAGGACAAGTTCATGTAGTTCCTTCAAACTTTAAGCCTTTCAAATACTGTAATATGGTCAATAATCCATGAGAATTTGTCTTACCATCCATGCATCTAGACATCCAATATTATGGCCCTATCAAACATCCAGATCCCCATCAAATCCATCACTTCCAGTCCATCAACATCATCACCTCAATATCAATCCTTGTCATTGGTTCCTTTTGACATCTATTTTTTGTCATCAGACCTTCGAGTGAGAAAAAGATGAAGGCACCAATTGAAAAAATCTCACCATCCATTTCCACCATTTCTACAATAGAAATATAAAATACCATGGAGGAGGAAGAATCATCTACTATGATGGATGAACCACCTCAAACCACACCTCCATCATCCCCATTATCCTCATAATCCCCACTGTAAATCACTATCCATTTGGCTAACCCTAGTCTCACTGAGTACCTCGTACAGAATGTCACATTCACATTGATCATCGAGTTCATATAGGATATGGGTAGATCTCATGTGATTTCACTATCCATTGGTACCATTGTACCCATGGGGATACCCCCAAACCAAATGAACTTCATCTATGGAGGTATTGATAATTTTACGAGTTTGTCCCCTACGATGGGCGATAATGATGATCTATTTTTAGGGAATGTCAATTATTTGTCAAACCCAAATTTTACCCTATGATACTTTTACTATTGTCATTGGCACAGAAATGGTCTTAGTTGGTATGAGCAGGGTCTCTAGAAAAACTTACCAGCCACAATACCAGTTCCCTACATGCAAATTTGGCTTAGGGTATTCCGTGCGTATGTCGGATGAAATCCTCACATACTTCCTCTAGCGCCTAACAATAGGCTTTGAGGATGAATTGATGAGAATAATTATGTTAACCTAAGCTATTTCTATCTGCTAGGAGATCATATTACCATTATAATGGTTCCTGTTGATTCATCTATCTCCTTTAGTGAGGTATCAGAAGAATATGAGGATGAGATATAATTTTCATATCTAGGTCCTTGCCACAATCGACAGATTAGAAATAAATAAGAGACCAAAAAATAAAAATATTCTAGCATAGCCAATAACCTTAAATATGCAGCTATTGAGCCCCTCAATGATCTTGATGAATTCTACCTTTGTTTGTTCCTTGGAAGAATGCCCATTTTGCAACAGCTACTACCACCAAAAGATCCGATCATACCGACTCCCCCTAGGCCTTATCTAGTCATTTCACCTCCACATCAACCACCTTTGGTACACTTGAGGCTACCCTTATTTGATAGGATATTCCCATTTATGAATGGAAACTATCCAACATCCATCAATATGGTTTCCATTAATTTTACCACACCACTCCATAATCCTAGCAACCCATCAAAACCTTTGGGTAAATAATTGGAAACAATGGTGAAAATATTGTATGGGTACAAGGTAGCAAAACCAAAAGCTTCTCACCTCAACCACGAGACCATCGATTTTGATCGTGCGGTATTTTTGCCATCACCCGAAGAGTTCTTCCCTTGTGAAGAAATATTATATCCATTTCATTTCTCCCAAGGTCCATCTGAAGATGTTTGTCAAGTTGAGATCAAACCAGACATGATCGATTATTTGAAACCATCTGATGACATCCACTTGATCCCTACACCTCATTAGCTTGAGGAGGGATCCCACATGTCAATAAAGGAAACAATTTATGTAGATATTAGCACTGATCCTAAGACTCCTAAGAACGTAAAATTTTGGATAAATTCTATCCTTTAAATAGTAATCCATCTACACAACTCTCTTGATAGAGAAAATAGATTATTTTTTTTGTCGTACAAAGACATGTCAGGTCTTAACCCGAACTTAGTCATGCACAACCTTACGCTCGATCCAAATATCAAACTGATGAAGCATAATATTCGTAAAATACATCCAAAAATAGCCTTAATGGTTAAATATGAATTACAAAAATTGTTGGATGTAGGATTCATCCAACCTATCGACTATCCTGATTGGGTTTCCAACATGGTACCCATAGGGAAACTTGATGGGAGGATTCACATATGCACAAATTTTCAAGATCTTAACAAAGCAACTCCTAAGGATGAATTTTCCCTTCCGAACATTGATGCTTTAGTTGATATAACCACAGGTCATGAAATGTTGTCTCTCATGGATGGTTTTTCAGGCTACAATCAAAACTGAATCAATCCTAAAGATCAACCAAAGACAATCTTTACCATGTCTTAGTGGAATTTTTCCTACAAATTCATGCCATTTGACCTCAAAAATGATGGTGCAACATATCAATGGACCATGACATATATATTTCATGATTACATGCATAAAATCCTAGAGGATTACATGGATGATTTTCTAGCCAAATCTCTATTGCATCAAAAGCACGCCGATGTTCTACAGAAGGTCTTCGATCACTTAATCAAGCATAACGTTATACTTAATCCCAAAAAGTGTGTCTCTAGAGTCACATCTAGAAAATTTTTGGGTTTTATAGTCTCAAAGTGAGAAACCAAAGCCAATCCCACCAAGGTCATGGAAATACTTGAAACACTTCTCCTCGCAAACCTTAAGCAGCTTTGTAGCTTATAAGGGAAGGTCTCATCTATTTGATGCTTCATAGTGCAAATTTCAGATAAATGACAACCAATGAATCAACTACTACAAAAGAGGATCCCATTCCATTGGGATCATGAGTGTCAAAAGGCCTTTGACAAGATCAAATAATACCTGGCATCACTACCAATTTTAACTATGCCTCGATTAGGTATGTCATTTTTATTATACATTTTAGCTACCGATTTTACCTTAGGTACCATGCTAGCCCAAAAGAACAAGGTAAACAAGGAACAAGCTATTTACTACATTAGTTGCACCCTGGTGAGCTATGAGCTTAAGTATGCATACATTGACAAACTTTGCTTAGGAGTGGTATTTGCCACCAAAAAGCTATGCCATTACATGCTTAGTAAAAAAATGTTTGTCATCCCCAAAGAAAACCCTTTGTAGTATATGATGAGTCAAACATATCATAATAGTCATACCACAAAGTGGATTATGTTATTGATAGAATTTAAACTCAAATTCAAAAGTAAAAAATCTATCAAAGGTAAAGTAATTGTTGATCAACTAGTATAGGATTCTCTCTAGAATGATAAACCTCTTATTATCAAGTTGCTTGATGATGCAATATTTACATTATCAGACTAACCAGAACCCGAAGAACCTAAAAATAATATTGATATGACTTTGTTCTTCGATGGTTCCTAGTGTGAGCAAAGGGGTGGTGCAAAAATCATGTTTTTCACACCCAAGGAGCACATATGCCCCTTTCATTTAAACTTTATTTCCCATGCACCAATAACAATGTTGAATATGAAGCTCTACTTCTAGGTCTTCAAATGACTATCACCATAAATATCAAAAAGCTCAATATCTTCAATGATTCCTTGCTCATTGTCAACCAAGTCAAGGAAATCTACCAATGCAAGTGTCCAATATTGAAATCGTATAAGATACTTGTGGAAAAATTACTCACCAAACTAGAATGGTACAACATCGAGGCAATCCCTTGTTCATCTAATCATTTTGTGGACATGATGGCTTCCTTGGGATCCTTAATTCTACAAAACCCTTCAGATGATCTCACAACCATTCATGTCAAAACACTTTTTCAATTAGCAATAAGTAAGGCTTAAAAAAAATTGTAAGGCTTCAAGCAATTTGTTAACTTGCATTAGGCATATCCTTTTATTTGCATTAGCATTAGGACTAGTTTGGTTTGTACGTGCTAGGATCTGGAACCACACCTATATAGTTACCATATTTCTTAATCAACCTTATCCATCATTAATATTTGTAGTTTTCCTTATAGATTTTTTCTTATTAATGGATCCTCATAAAATAGGGTAGATACTAGATGAATATTAGTAATGATGTTTAGACAACCACTAATTATTTTAAGCACACCTTTTGGTTTATAAATGATCATAAGGAAAACCCCAATATTCTGCATACCACTACCATCCACATTCCCCTTTGCGAGTAATTGTTTTTTTTCAACACTACCAATAAGTTGCTATAGGGTGTTCACTAGGGTTTTTGGTCATTCAACCATTCCTTGTTTTCCTTCCAAATTTTATAAAAAGATATCTTGGATTATAGAAGGTAGGGTATTGCTTTGACAGTACCTTGCATATGTCAAAATCCTAAAAACAAATTCACATATTAAAATCTAAGTTTGAACAAGGAATGATGATGCTACAACTTAGGCCTTGCCACTTTGAGCGAAAGGTGTCCTTGGCTCATCCTATTATGTGCATGGTCTAGAATGCTAAGAATTGAAAAAAGGACAAGCTCCCCCCTACCCAATAAATCCCCTTTCTCTTCCACAAAATAAGAAAGTATTAAAAAAAAAGTGGTTTTCACCACTAAGAAAATAAAATTCCCTTGCTCCTCATAAAAAATGAGCAAGTATATCAAGCAATTAAAAGAAAAGAATGGGGTAATGAGTTTGAATCCTTGGAATCCTCAGTTATTTAAAAGCCATGGCACAATCTCCATTACAACAATGGGTTGAACGAAATCCGCTTGGAAATGGAGGAGTCTTACGTGAAGTAATATGTCTATCATATTAGTGACCTTATTTTGTATAGACCAATGCCATATTGCAGATGAGCTAGCTTTTGGTGGCTTGTATTGCCTAGTAGTCCATTCCAAATATGTCCATAATAAGGATAATGATAACCATATGATGGTCCTCATTACAATAATGGGTTGAATGAAATCCTCTTAGAAATGGAGTATTCTTATGTGTCATAATGAACATCACATGCACACACAGATACATTGAATATCTAGGTCTTCCTAGCAGATCTTTATCTTATAGAGTCAGGTATAGTCAATAAACAATTTTTGATTGGTCAACTAAGGTGTTTGAGTCTCATGAAAAACCTTATCATTCCTCGAAGTACCTAATGGTTTCACATCCATCAATTCATATGAAAAATGTATGACTTTTGAGAAAAGGTTAAAAAATTATGATTAATGACTTTTATACATTTTATGGTGCTTACATATAGGTTATTTTGCATCTTAGATTCATTCCTTATGTTTTTGCATATAAACATAAAAAACAAAATTTGCATCATCATGACATTAGTACAACATCTACATGCATACATACTACAATATCTAGGTATACATCCATATCCATAATTACATCCATGAAGTGCATCCACAAGCTCCAAATATATCCAAGGGATGGCCCCATAAATCACAAAAATTGTAAAAATTGAAAAAAAGCTCCAAAGATACCCATAATATTTTGATAAAAAATTCTCTCAAGTGATCCTTGTGTCTAGTGATTTACGCTACACACTTGGAGGTTGTAACGACTAATTATCCATGCAATCTGGTTGGATGGGTAGATTACCATAAGGCCACTTGAACAAAAATAATTACCAATAATGGTCGAAATCAAAGTTGTAATGGGATCTTCCCCCCTTCCACTTTTGCAAAGGTCCTACAATACCCAAAACAAGTCATCTTGGTTAAAAAAATCATCACTTATATCACTTTCCATCTCCTCTATCGACTCATTGCTTGAGGAGGTAGTCATATTATTGCAAAGTTCATAATCGAAATCAATAATCAAACGCTCAATCAAAGCAAATTGCATTCATTCAAGAAGCATTGCCAAAAACTATCATACACTTCCCTATTTGTTGGGGCAAAAAGCAATTTTTTTTTCAACAAACACTTTGTAGGTCTGAAACTCCAAATATAGAAAATCTACTTGAAAATTTTAATATTGTCAATATTAGGTATACCTGAAGTCATTTGATGTAGAAAATCTACCCTCGACTGAAAATTTTACCTAAAATCAAGTCCATAAAAGTGTTGAAAGCAATTATTCAAAAATGTATGCTCTTTCCATGATTGGGATATCTAACATTGATTAGATCAATGAACACCACCAACCCTTAATTTGAGTACAAGTCATCTATTTCATTGCAAAATAACAGCTTGGACCACTTAGGCCAGCTTCTAAATGGTCTAATGTACTAGCATTGAGCAAAAGGGATATCCAAAAGCAAAAAATATACTAATAACATCTTGGATAAAGATCTCAATGCAAAAGACACCTAGTGATCTAGAGATGGATAGATAAACCATGAAGTATCCATTAGAGTTGCAAAGTGACAATCACTTTCAAGCATAACAAAGCATATAAAATATCATAACTATTTGATAGAGGACATGTAGAGCAAAATGAAGAGGCCAAGTAGTGTCGGCTCAACCTAGGATCATGCTCATTCAAATTTGGCCAATAATATATAGTATTTTATTTCATTTTAGGTTAGCAAAATCTAAATGAACAATGTTTCTCATTTGTAAGGGTAAAAAATTTAGTGGTTGTCTATCATAGGTTGTATGTTTATGCTGCTCAAATGCAATGAATAAGTTGTTTAACTTAACCCAATTGTAGGATGAAGAACTACTAATTTTTGCAATACTTACACTTCCTGCATTTTTCATTCATGTTATGGTAGGAGTAAATTCTATTAGGCTTCATGTTGTTTGGCTTATTTCAGTTATAGTTAAAGTAAATTCTATTAGGAATAAAACTATTTGGCTGATTTTTATCAAAGAACATGAAATATTGGATGTTGTAATGCTTTTAGTGAGATTGGTTATCCTATTGTTTTTGGAATTTTTGTTTTTTTATAATTTTTTTGGATCATTTCAATTAATAGTTGAAATTGAGGTGAATTATATTAAACTTAGGACAATTTGGATTATTTTAATCATATTATGCCAAGATTGTTGTAGCATCTATGATTACATTAATTTCTTCATAGTTGCAATTGTCTAATCTATTAAGCTATTATTTGTACTGAGTGATCTATTCTCATACATCTAAAAATAATATTGTTAGCTTAACTTCGTACACTTAAATTCTATTTCTACCCCTTTATTCCTTATTTCTCTTTCCCTTTTCTTTTTCTTTTAAAAATATTTCAAGGAGTTGGCCTTCTCCAGAGGTTGATCTAAAAGCAATTTTAGATCATCCAATATTGACTTCAGTCTGAGGTGAACATTTCCTAGCTATGTTGATCAATACATCAAGAGTTTTTGCATGCCCAATGGGACCCAAACCATAATAATTACCTAGTTAGAAGTTAGAGCCACAATGTGCATGAGAATATTTGGCAAGCCCAAATTTATTGATGATTAAATTTTGGTGAAAATAATTGTCTCAGAAGCAGATAAATTTCATTCACCTGATGACTCTACTATTAAAAGAACATGAGAAAAATGACCCCACTAGAAGGATGTAGATCTGAAATCACATGATCAACAAATAAGAATCCAAGAAGTTGAAAGAACCAGTACATTTTGTTGAGATACTAGCTATCCAAACACATAATAAAGGTAAGTCACTTTCACCTATGAGAAAACATTTGAGTTTTCTCAGTTTAAATCACCACTCCTTTATATGCTATATCCTCATATTGTATCCCCACCAAAAGCTATATCTAGATGCATATTCCCTGGCTGGAATAGTGTTGGATCCCTTAATCTTCCAAATATCCATGAATTCCTTAATCTCCCTTGAAATATATATCCACATATGATGGTAGTGATAAGATAGCCTATCAACACTACCAAGATATAGCTACTCTAGCTACTATTTTTGATATTATCCATGATGTAATAATCAGGTTGCTTGCTCTATATTTTAAAGGTAAAATATTAGCCTGGTACCATTCATTAGAGGAAGAAAGAATTAGAACTTGTGCCAATATTGTTGAACCATTAATCATAGAGTTCAATGATATAGAGGATCCATTTTCTCTACTCACCTAGTTCACTTCCATTCAAAGGCATACTCAAGAAAATATCATAGATTTTAATATATGGTTCAATAATACTTGAAGGAGAATTCCTCAAAATATCAGGTTGTCACATGCCCAAGCATAAATCTATTATCTTCATACTTTTATGTTGGAATTAGGTCTATAGATCTAGTAGACCATTGAGATAATATTTCCTCAAATATTCCAAGTGTCTATTATAGCTAAAAATATGTTCATCTTAGTAGGTAAACTTCCTCCCAAAATCATAATGCCATATCTTCCCAAGATCCAAAATTTGAGCCACCAAACTTCACTTTCAACAAACCCTTCATTGGTCACTTTGCCTACACCTAGATCATATCCTCAAATTACTAATATGACAAGCACAATGCTAGCCCTACTTACCCTAGAGCCAAAAGAGTCGATAGATATGTAAGAATTGAAAGCTGCAACAAAAATCTCATAAATAAGGTTATAAAAATAGAGCAACAAAATGATAAAAGGAGTTTATATGAATATCAACAAATAAAATATCCTTACATCTCAAAATATAAAGGGGATTCTACTAGCAATGCTCCCAAAAAGCAAGTTGTCATTTCCAAAATACAAGAATAAGTATCCACAGCTCGAAACAACTACTAGTGTTTAACATGCAATGATCTTAATAATGTATGGTTTTATTAGCATCAGTGCCAACTGGCTACATCATATGAAGAAAAAATATAGTTAGAAAACTTGTAGATATGCTGAAAAATCTAAAAAACCTTGTTTTTGAAGAGCCTCCAAATTCTAATATGCTCTACATATTGATAAAGTATAGGAAAAGACCTTTGATGTTATATCCCCAAAATCCAAAAAATCTCCCACAACTTGAAAAGGAGAAGAAGGACCTACCTAAGGAGATGATTAGGTTAGAAGAACCTAAATAATAGGCTAAGATAGAAGTTCCAAATGATAATAAAAATCTAGAAGCACTAGCACCAACAACTTACCAAAGGTTGGAAGCACTAGCAGTCTACTAGAAGCTAGAAGCACCTTAGGAAAAAACTAGGCCATAAGCACTAAAAGCTTGTCAAAGGCTAGAAACACCTAAGGAACAACTTAAGCTAGAAGCACCTAAAGCTGAGCACCAAGAGTCAATATAAATTTTTTTGAGGAAGTTATGGTATCCTTTGGATACCCAAAAGCAAAAGGAAGAGGTTGCTCATCAATATCAAAAGAGGTTCAAGTAACTAGTCTAGAAGGAAAAAAATCTACTAGAAGCCTTTGGATTTAGCATTGTAGAAGAATCAAAGAAGACTCCTTCAAGAGTTAATATGTATGATTTTCTATTGATTCCTTGACATTGTTTTATTAAAAGAAGCTCTAAAAAGCTCAACAGTAGGTAGAATCACCCTCTTAGACTTCAATTTGGGGAAACATTAGTTGTCTCTTGGTAATATCAAGCCTTCCCTTGGCATGAGAAAGATCAAACCTCCACCCTTTTATATTTCCTTATGCATTGAAGATTGGGTAGTACATAATTTTATGGTGGATTCTAGAGTTACCACAACAGTTATGCCTAAGGCTTTTTATGACCAGATGGGCTTAGAATACACCTAGACTAGCTCCATAATATTGCATGGTAATTAGTCTCCCATCCAAATAGTGGAAGCAATAAAGGATATTCCAATGCTACTTCACAAAGTTCTAGATATCTTAGTAATCCAGGAGATGATAGTGGTGGATATTCTGCTATTATCTACATAATTATTACCAAGGGAGTTCTTGACAAAGCTTGGAGGGTATTTGTCACTAGATTTCTCTCACATGGTGATTACTAGTAAAGTAAAGAGGGTCTATATATATGCTGAGAACATCAATCCTAAAGCATCAACCTAACTAAATTTGCTTTGGAGTACCCCTAGGTGGAGATAGTATATTGGTGGAAAATCCTAGAGGAGTTGAATGATTTTCTAATGGAAGATGAGATTTCCATGTTTTATCTCAATGTAATAATTCATTCAGAAATTCACCTTTGATGGATTATGCAGTAGAATGTTAAAACTGTCATAATTTTGGGCATATTGCAAGAAATTGTCAAAGTACATTTGCATCAAATCAATTTCAGGGAAGAAAATTTCAGCCAAATGGAATAAGACAAAATAGAAAATTTCTCGAAAAACATGCACAAGCTACTGAAAAAGAAAAGCCAAAACAAGAGCCCAAAATTGTAATCAAACCTGAGTGGAAAGAAAAAGAGCGACCCAAGGAAGAAAAGGAATCCTTGATCATACAGACGACATTTAAAGCGCAAAATAAATCCGCACCATGGATACTTGATAGTGGATGCTCAAGTCATATGACAGGTGACAAACAAAAATTTGAGAAGTTGCAACAATATGAAGGTGGTTCAGTAAAGTTTAGAAACAATGATGGGGCTAAGATAGTTAGCAGAGGTTCAGTTAAGATTATATAAGTTCTTTATAGACATCCCCATTGTTTGCTATGATGTTGTAGTCTATATTTTTCTATTATTTTTTAATATCACAGTATGTATTTTATATGATGAGGTCAAACTTTGACAATTTCCTTAATTTCTTATGAAAAATAAAGTATATGCCCGTATATTTATATAGGGACCTCTGATCACTTGTTTTATTTACAAAATTGGATTTGCATAGGAAAATAAACATCTTCTCCACTTGTGTCAAGTTATTAAGCTTTGAAAGTCACTAATAAGGGCCCATTTTATTTTCAATGGAGAAGTGATAGATATCCCATTCTCATTTGCAACTATTACATATTGGTCAACTATAACTCATTCTTCATGTTTAAAATCTAAGATAGTTTTCAAATGTAGCACATTACTTCCATGTTTGTTGAGTTCTCAACAAAATAAAAGTTGATAGCTTTTATTTTTATCCCTATTATTATATGACCAAGTAGTTCAAGTTCCAATATCTTAGTTGGTCTATCTCATGATTTTCTTTGTGACCTTCCATGTGATGCCAACCCATGATGTTCTACTTTAACCAAATTATTTTCATTATATTGATTTTGAGATACACCCATATGACTTAGTTTATTTTAATGGTCCTCCACTTGGTTCTTTTCTACTCCAAATTTAAAAATATATTAAATAATTTTATTTTATGTGTAATATCAATAGCCAATGTTTCCTTTGTATTTAGTCTTAATTTTAAAATGATTTCAATTATCTCGTTGCTTATTCACTCTTTTAAGGATATGTGTTAGTTTTAGTTGTATATTTATTTTTGTCTCACTCATTTTATCCACATGCATCCAATACCTAAATTTTCTATGCAAAGTTTAATGAGCCTCTTCCTCTTTATCTTGCTCACCATGACTCTCACTTTTCTCATTTCTTTGTTCTTCTTTCCCTACAACTTGAAGTTGTTTTTAAGTCTTCGTATGTAGTCATATCGTATGTTATCCTTTGCTTTTAGAAAACTCTACACAAATATGTCAAGGAGGTTTAACATTATTTTATCATTCCACTCCTCTACTTGAATTAGAAGCATAAAGGAAAAAAGGGTATGGTTAAAATCATTTCATGAGGGCCTAAGCCTCACCATGGTAGAGAGAGCCCAAACCTCACCATGGCAGTGAGGTCCTGTGAGGATTTCCTCCGTGAGGGGTTCCTCTATGAGGGTTTCGCTCTTGCTCTGGCTTCAACGCTCTGAAACCCTTTGAGCAGGAGGTCTCCTTTCTCCTATTCTAGATTTGGATGCTAGTCATGCTTAGTTTCTATGTTGTGGTTCATGACTAGGATGTTTTGATTGTTGGGGGTCTTACTGGTATGTTCTTATCTCTTATGGGTTTGGCATTATCACTCTTATATGAGGCAGAGGGTCAAATGTTGATCCAAACTTGTAGGGGTGATCCTAGGCAATTATAATGCAGTGGAAAATTTTGGTTGTTGACCCATTGGATGACTCACTTTGGTTTGTGGGTGTGTTGGGCGGTTACGTTTCTTGGGTTGTTTGCTAGTTTCAGGGACTTGGTCGGATTATGTAGCATTTATTTTTGGTTTTGTAATTTCATGTTTTTTTCGGCTTTCCAGGAAGAGGAAAGGGTCATCTATCGACCCAAACCCGTTGGGGTGAGCTTGGTATGGTTTTTGGCTATGGAAATATGATAGTGTTCCCTTGGATGACTTTGGATCTGATGGCTTGGCTACTCTGGTTGGATGGTGCTTGGATGGCTCTATTGCTAGGGTTCTCTACCAGTAGTGGGTTTGTGTCTGGTTTGTACTGTTTTCTTCTGGGTTCAATAATTTCTTTTTGTATCTAGATGTTCTAGGGAGATAGGGTCAAATACCAACCCAAACTAGCTAGGGTGAAAGTGGGTAGTTATGCTACGATGTTTTTTGACTTTTGGCCCCATGTCTTTGGTGGAAATCCTAGCTACGACGACCTACAAAGATCTCTTTCTCCAGTTCCAACAGTGGTGGTGCATTTGATCCTAGGATTCTAAGACTTATTTTTTTGGTATCTTACCCTTCTCCCTATGAGGTGCAGTGTGAACTGTTTTTATCTCCTTTTTATTGTACTTGAGAGTGGTTGTTCTTATTTTGTAGCTCTTGCTTCGGTTTAGGCGGTTCATTATTTTTTACTTTCTCTTTCAAATTGTTTCAAGTGTAAGCCTCATATCCTTCATTGGATGGAGTGATCTGCTCCTAGTTTTAGTTTACTCCCATTAGATGAGTGTGGTGTTGTTTCCCATCCGGGGTATTTAGTTCATATCCTCTAGGACTTTATTGTTGTACTTTATGTAGGAGGGTTGGTGGCTAGGTTTTTTTAACCTTTTCTCCTCGTTGGTGGGTTACCCTTTTGGGTGTAAACTACATTTCTCCTTTTAGAGCTTATTGTTGAGTACCCTTTTGGAACTTGTTGTAATGGTTGTGGGATCCTCTCAAAACCCTTAGGTTCGGGGATCCTTAAAACCCCTTCTTTACCTAATCAAAAAAATTATAAGTGCAATATATATATATATAGATATAGATATATATATATATATATTACAGGAGATCTCGAATTGTAAGTTTCCCTTCTCAACAATGGAGGTCCTTCCTGAAGGGAATCACAAGGTGTGGTCAGTTGGTGTGGATAATTTGAACTTTACCAAGGTAGAGTCTATAAATTTATTGCTACAATCGATCAAATGTATTGATGATAAGCAAAAATATGTGTTGGACACACTCAAGATAGCTATTGAGTTCATAGAGGACATGAATAGAAGGATAGGTGGTCTGATGGAGTTTGTCTCCTTGAGCCTGAATGTTCTAGATAATTCTCATTTACTACCTTGAGCTTCTTGGTTTAGTTTCTATAGGTTGGTTTTCTATTATCTGTGGACTGGTTGTTTGGTCTTTTGGTAACTTCTTGTAACTAGTTTTTTATTGTTTTCTTGGTTGGGGATCTTGTTCAGGTTTCTGACCCTTTCTGGTCTTCCTCAGGAGTGCTTGTAAATGGTTGTGGGATCCTATAAAAACCTTCACTACTTAATTAATCATATATATATAGGTATCATGAAATAAAGAAAAAAATAAATTTATTCAAGTGATATTATTATTAATTAACATGTTCTAATTTGTAATATTTATAGCTCTTTTAGTTTACCATGAATTTCAATTTATTTTTTAAAATTTATCCAATCCATACCTATTGGTAAAATATAATGGGCTTGCAAATATTCTACCCAAAAATATACGAGGACTTATAGATTTTAAAATTTTGACATCAAAGATTTATTTTGAAATAGTGTTCCTACCTTAATTAGCATGGAATTTTTAATTAAAAAAAATCACTTAAGGAAAATATGGAAGTATGAAATGGTAGGAGGGAAAAGACTAAAGTAATAAGATCTTGCTTTGCTAGAATTTTGATCTTTAGTGACAACCATTTTTCCTCAACTTTCTAGGGTTTTCTATGGTCCCCAACCCTAGTGGCCCAGAAATTACCATTAGTGCCATAGGAGAGAAGGAAAATGAAAATGACACCCATGTAGTGTCCCAAGAAATTGATTTCGATGGAGATTCATGAGGTGCATTTAGTCTACCTCTACCAAGTTTGATAATGTTTGTCAATGTATGAAATATTTTACCCGAGTTAGATATTTTGTGGGATGCATTCCCAATGAAGTAACATTGTGATCTTGGATTATCTCAACTTGGGATCTGCATGGAGTTAAGCTCAAGTTGATTTAAAATCTAACGAAGGTTCTTTTCTCTTTTAATTTGCAGATGCTACTCATGCAAAGGTAGCTTATGAGCATGGGCCTTGGTCCATGAGAAGCTCCTTGGTGGTCTTCTTTCCATGGACTTGGGATTTTTTAGTTTTTGAGGAAAGAACCTCCAAGATCCCAGTCTAGGTTGAGTTCCCTAATCTTCCCCTCCTTTTTGGACCCTTTTTTAATCAAATGGAAATATTCTTAGGGTATGTCTTATTGGTTAAATATTATAAGTTTTTCAATGTTCACCAATAGAAAAGGTTTTATGTTGAGGTAAATCTATCCAAGGACGTACATGAGGTTATCAAGATACAGGTGTGAGAAACCACTATTTTACAATGAGTGGTGTCTATTAACCTGTCAAATACCTACTTTAGATGTCAAGTATCACACCATAATGTTAAGGATTTTTTATTTATTCCTTATAGTAAGCTAAAGCCATACCTGTTAGAATAAGTAATTATTCTCTTAAGTTCTACTAGGATAGACTTACTTGAGTTTCCACTCCTTCATGAGTCAGGTGAACTCTCAGTTATAGTCTACATCAGATTTGATGAGTTGTTGTAATCCAACGACTCTCAATGATCAACTTTGTTATTTATACAAAGTTGATCCATGGAATAATCAATCAGTTCTATTTTGTTTCTTCAAATCTTGTAATGCTTTGTAGTTCTACTCTTGGGAAATTCTAACATGGTACCAGAGCAGGATAGATTCTGCTAGGCATTCTCTCTTGAAGGCAGCCTCTCGAACTGGTTCTTACTCTCTTATCTTTTGTTTTTTTTTTTAAAGAAAGAGGTTTTATATCTATTGTAGATTGTTTTTTTATATCTGCAATTTTTTTTGAGGAATTTGCTTATGGTAATATCTAGATAAATATTGTTTTACCTTGTTATGCAAATACTCTCCTCATTTTTTTTGCAATTTTATGTGTCCTCCTCGTATGCCTATGTTTTAAAAAAATTCTCCATCTCGAACGCAGCTCGCTTCGGCTCCATTTAGCCATCACTGCGTATCACTCAAAAGTGGAGACTAAAGATTCATAGGCATTAATATTTTGGTGGGCAATATAATTTTTTAATTGAAGTTTGGATTTCATTATATCTTCATGATATCTTTAATTAGAGGAAGCAACGCTCCTCACATCAAAATAGAATGGACTTTTGGTCTAACTTTGAATAGACCAAAGTCCATTTATTTTTTTAGAAATATGGCTTTTGGCCACCGCTTATATTGGCATGCATAGAGACTACGTCTCATAAAATGGGTATTTTCCTAATTAAATATCAATCATTCGAAGATCTTGTGATTTCCAAATCTTCATTCAACTCGAACTTCTTCCATTTTTTTGTCCTTCGACGCTCAGGAAGAACTTCAGTTTTTTGTTATATAATCATCTTAACAATGTTTGAATAATATTATTCTCTTGTTTTGAATAGTGTTTCTTCGTTTAAGCATTATACTGATGATTTTTTAGTGGTGCCTATCATCTTCTGTCCTTTGAGGATCTCTGCAAGTGCGCCATAGATGGATATTCAGTAGAACTCATTCTGTGCTTTGTGTTAGGTTTTTTGATGCCTAACATCTTCTATTTTTAAGGAATATCTCTGTGTGTGGCATCGTTGCCTTCCTCTCATCTTTCGGGAAGCCTCTCTTCTCACCGCCTTCTCTGCTACTTCAGGCGCCTTCCCTATGTTTCGCATACGCAACCACAAGAGACTCTCTGCTAAAATTAAGATTGTAACATCCTCATTCCTGAGAGCCTCTCTAGTGTGTGACTTTCTGGCATCTTTCGGGACTCTTATCTTCTCAGCCTTCTCTGCGTACTACGATGCCTTCCCTACGTATCACAATCACAACAAGAGGTGGTATTCAATTATTTAATTTTTTATAAAGTTCACTTCCTTTATTAACCTTTCAGGTGCAGTGATAAGAAGCAAACCTTTAAAAGTTCATATTTTTTGAAGCTCCAATCTAGCTTATCATGGATGTCGACCCTTTAGGTATCATTATAATATTTTATGTTTCTGCCCTACTCAACTCTCAGTGCAGCGAATCGTAGCCTTTCAAAGCTCCTTCCTCACTGCCCATTGGCATCGCTTGTTCGTTGATAGATGCAACATCAATGTTTCTTCACTGCCTCTTGTCCTCTATCTGACGTCAATTAAATTTTAGCTCAGATCTGCTAAGTTTTTTAAGATAAAAATATACATCTGATCTCTGTTTAAATTTGTAGCCTTCAAAAGTTTCTATCCTTTTCTTTCCGGCCTCTCCTTGGCTCGAAGATATAAAGGACAGTTGTAATCTCTATAATATAATTTTTTGGGGGTTTTATAGGTGCCTTTTTGCACCTATCATAGCATCGAGGGGGTTGTTATTGCATCAATTTTTACCTCTTTTATTTTTGCCTCATTACCTTTGTTATAAGTCATTTGTTTATAAATCTTGGTAATGAAATATAAGTGAGGATAATTGATTTCAAATTACATTCCTTAATACATTAAAGATCTTAAATAAAAATATTTTATTCTTTCTTTAATTCCTTCTTAAAGCAAATCTCTATATTAAACAACTTACTTTGTTCTAATTAATTTTCTTTCCAAAGTTCTTTAATATTATATAGAGATTTTTTTAGTGGATGAAAGTGAGGATATATCATTAATATATATTATTTCATTATTTCCTTTCTTGCAATAGGTCTCTATATTAATGAACTTATTTTGATTAATTTTTTACAAAGAGTTTCTTAATTTATATAAAAAAATTTTGATAAAGGAATTTAAGTGAGGATATCTCTTTAATTAACCCTTGTTAATCTATTTTATTCTCAATTCATTATTCCTTTCTTAAAAATTTCTAAAGAGCAAATATATTAAATCAACTATGCACCTATATTGGAAATTCTAAATAACTTATAGTTTCCCTCACGTAAGGGCGGGTTATTAAGATAACCAATATAGGAGTCTGATGATTAAAAGCCTATGTTCCAAGTATCAAATCTACTCAATACTTATAGTTTCCCTCTCGTAAGGGTGGGTATTTGAGGAGAAAATATATATAGGCCTGGCATATTTGTTCTCATTAGCCTAAGATTAATATCAAATCTCCTCAAAATTACTTATAGTTTCCCTCTCGTTAGGGCGGGTATTTTGAGATATTTGGTGTTTCTTAAAGGCTTATGTTCACTAATATCCATTGCATTCTCTAAATTAAAGTTAAAGGGGGAAGTTTGGGTTCACTTCAATTTTATTTGGCAAAATGAATTCAATGAATACAATTGATCCTCTCACTCCTCATAACTACCATACATGGAAACCCAAAATATTAAATCTCATTTCTCAAAAAGGGCTCACACACCTATTAGAAGAAAAACAACCTGAGTTTGAAAAATAATATGAAAAATTTGTTCATAAAGGGAAGATGTATGAAACAATGGGTATTATAAGCTCTAATGTAAATGAAAGCTTATGGTTTCACATTACAGATTGTAAAACTCCTTATGAAAGTTGGGAGAAACTAAAGAACTTGTTTGGGAAAGTAGATCAAATAAGATCAATGCAGCTAGAAGCAGAATTAACAACATTATCTCCTGAAGACTTCAACAATATTGTTGACTTTCTCACCAAATTCAAAGAAGTCCTCACTCAATACAAAGGTAGTGGGAAGAATAAAACTGAAGAAGAATGCATTTATCTAATTCTTTCTAAACTAAATGGTGTATTTCAAATCTTTGCAACCACCTTTCTATCTACAAAATATGCTCTTGGTGCAACTTTTAAAATGCCCTCCTTAGAAGAATTTTGTGATAGACTAACTAGGGAAGAAACAAAACTTGCAAAATATGAGATCTCTTCCTCTTCCTCAAAAGCCTTAGTAGCCTCCACCTCTACTAAAGAAAAATTCAAAAATAAATAAAGGAATCCCATAACTTGTACTCACTGCAAAAAGAATGGTCATTCTGCAAACAAATGCTAGAAAAGATTACAACAACTAGAGGCAGCTATGAAGGATCAAAATATAGACAATAAAAAGTAGATAGGAAAAGCCCTAAATGTTCAAGGGAAGACCACCAATACTTCATCTAATTACTGGGTCCTAGATTCTAGAGCAACTCATCACATGACTACTTCAGATGAGTCATTCTCTTCTATCTCCTCAAGTTCAACATGTAGCATAGAAGTTGGTGACTCTTCCTTTATCCCAGTCAAAGGAAAGGGTGACATATCCATTGATGGTGGCTCTATCAATAATGTTCTCTATGTTCCAAACATTGCAACAAATATCCTCTCCGTCTATCATATTTGTACTTCTGGAAAGGGGAAAATTGTTCTCTTCTCTCCAATAGGAGTTGAGATAAGAGACTTTCAAGACCCCCACTCTCTTATAGCCAAAGGAGATATTGATCACAACACTCACCTATTTCACTTCAAAGGATTCAAAAATCTAGAAGGGGCCTCCTATTTTGTGGCTCATGGAGATCTTGAAAGCAAAATTTGGCATGAAAGGTTTGGTCATCTCAGTTATAACTACCTAAAGGAATTGAACACCCATGAAATGGTAATAGGTTTACCTCAAGTCTCTTCTATTGATGGAGTATGTCCTGGATGTGCTCTTGGAAAGCAACATCAAGATCCTTTCCACCCAAGTGGTTCTCTAAAAGCCTCATCCCCTCTAGAGTTAATCCATAGTGACTTGATGTTTTTCCCAGAGCCTTCTTTCAAAGGAGAAAAATATGCTCTAACCTTCATTGATGACTTTTCTAGAAGAACTTGGGTCTACTTCCTAAAATACAAAAGTGATGTTCTATCCCACTTCAAAATCTTCAAAGCCTTAGTTGAAAATCAGGCCTCTTGCAACATCAAGCAAATTTGCACAGATAATGGGGGGAATACTACAGTAATGAGTTCTCAATATTTCTATCAAGTCATGGCATCATTCATCAACATTATGTCTCCCATAATCCATAGCAAAATGGCATTGCAGAGAGGAAAAATCGAACATTGAAGGAAATGGCAAACTGTATGCTCCATTCAAGAGATCTTCCAAAAGTTTTTTGGGTAGAAGCTATTAACTATGCAAACTATATTCAAAACCACACACCTCATAAAGCTCTTGACCATTTAACTCTTGAAGAAGCATGGACTGGCTCAAAACCGGATGTCTCCTTCTTCAATATTTTTGGGTGTACTGCTTGGGCGCACATCCCAAAGAAGAAAAGGAAGGCTCTAGATAAGAAAAGCAAAAAGCTCATCTTTGTTGGTTATTGTGAGGAAATGAAAGCATACAGGCTCCTTGATCCCACAACTCATGAGGTCTTTTTCATAGGAATGTCCAATTTGATGAAACATTCCCTCAGAAATATCCTCAACCATCCTCTTCCTCTATTGAGCCTTCTCCTATAGTAGAACCTCAATATAATGAAGAACCAACTTTAGAGATTAATTTAGAGATTGATGATCAATATGAGGAACCTATAACTCCAACTCAAAGTCTTTCCACTCCTTCTACTCCTTCCACTATGCCAAAATGGGCCCGCACCATTGTTAAAGAAGCTACTCCTTACATCCAAAATCTTCCATCATCCAGATTAACCAACTCCATAGGCACTGGTCTTGTCTGTCAGTCTATTTCCTCTGATCCTCAATCCTTCAAAGAAGCAATTGGTATTAAATAATGGGATGATGCCATGGAAAATGAATTCTCTTCCTTAATAAAAAATGAAACTTGGGATTTAGTTCCCCTACCTAAAGGAAGGAAATTAGTTCATTGTAAATGGATTTATAGAACAAAATATGGGCCTAATGGAGAAATTGACAAACACAAAGCTCGCCTAGTAGCCAAAGGTTTCTCTCAAATTGAAGGAATTGATTATGTTGAAACCTTTGCACCAGTTGCCAAAATGGATTCTGTTAGACTGGTTCTTGCTCTGGTTGCTTCCCAAAAGTGGCCTGTCTTTCAAATGGATGTAAAAAGTGCTTTCTTACATGGGGACTTAAAGGAAGATATATTCATGGAACAACCTACTGGTTTCACTCAAGACTCCTCTCTTGTTTGTAGGCTAAAGAAGTCTCTCTATGGCCTCAAACAAGCTCCTAGAGCTTGGTATGAAAAAATGGACTCCTTCCTTCTTTCCTCAGGTTTTTCTCATTGTGAGTCTGATAACATAGTCTACATTTGGAGAGATGAAGGAAAAATCACCATACTTGTTCTATATGTTGATGATCTACTACTCATTGGTAGTGACTTCGCTCACATTCAGACTATAAAAGACTCCCTCTCTAAAAATTTGATATGGTTGATCTGGGTCTAGCTCATTACTTTCTTGGGATCCAAATAAATCAAACAGATGCAAGAATTTCATTGTGTCAATAAAAATACACTCTAGATCTTCTTCAAAGGTTTAAAATGATAGATTGTAAACCTTCTCCTACACCTTTTCAGTCTGGATTCAATCTAAGTACTTCCTACACATCCCCTCTATGTGATGCAACTCTATACCATCAGCTTGTAGGGAGTCTATTATACCTTACTCATACTCATCCAGATATCTCATATGTTGTTGGCTTAATATCCAGATTCTCACATCAACCTCATTTTAGTCACTGGCAAGCAACAAAAAGAATCCTCCACTACTTGCAAGGAACTACTCACTTTGGGCTCTTATATGAGGGAAAATCCATGGATATCATTGGCTACATGGATTCAGATTGGGCAGGTTCAGTAGAAGATAGATGTTCAACTTCTGGCTATGTCTTTTGTCTTGGTTCTTCACCAATTGCTTGGTTATGCAAAAACAACAAGCAGTGGCCTTATCATCTATAGAGGTAGAATACAAGGTAACAGTTTTAGCAAGTCAAGAAGCTCTTTGGCTTCATCAGATTCTAAGAGAATTTGGTTTTTCCCATGACAAACCTATTACTCTTTGGTGTGACAATCAGAGCACAATTCATATTGCACGTAATCCAGTTGAGCATCAGCGCACCAAGCACATTGAGATACACATGCACTTCATTCGACAACATATTCAGAATGGGGACATATACTTGGACTATATTCCAACTGAAAATCAAGTTGTAGACATCTTCACCAAGTCATTTCCTTCTCCGCGTTACATACAGTTGCGAGAGAAACTTGGAGTATTACAACTACATTGAAACATAGGTCTTTCACCTCTCCTTTTATTATTGTATTCTTTGGAGGATGGTTTTTTCCCATGTGGTTTTTTTATCATCTCTCCCTTACATATTATACATGAGTACCTCATCAGGCCATGTTGTCGGGACTCATTTTTTTGTTATTAAGGACAATCTTCACCATCCGAAGACATGCCTCTTTATTTCATAGCAGATGGTTTTTCCCATGTGGTTTTTTCACCATCTCTCATATATATTGTAAATGAGTACCTCATCAGGCCATGTTGTCGGGACTCACCTTTTTTTGTATTAAGAGGACAATCTTCACAAACCGAAGACATGCCTCTTCCTTTTTTTTTTTTGATAGATGGTTTTTCCCATGGGGTTTTTACCATCTCTTCAGAAAAGAAACCATTGTACATGAGTACCTCATCAGGCTCTATTTTCGGGACTCATTTGCACAATACACCCCTAGTATCACTTAAGGGGGTGTTAGAATAAGTAATTATTCTCTTAAGTTCTACTAGGATAGACTTACTTGAGTTTCCACTCCTTCATGAGTCAGGTGAACTCTCAGTTATAGTCTACATCAGATTTGATGAGTTGTTGTAATCCAACGGCTCTCAATGATCAACTTTGTTATTTATACAAAGTTGATCCATGGAATAATCAATCAGTTCTATTTTGTTTCTTCAAATCTTGTAATGCTTTGTAGTTCTACTCTTGGGAAATTCTAACAATCCCCTATGCTAAAAATTGTGTCTCCTCCATAGGCAAAAAAGGGTAGTTGGACCATAGTGGAAGGGCATTAAAAATTTCAATCCCTTGTAGCCAAAGTGCAAAAACTCTAACCAGCAACAAAGGAGGTTGGTTTTCTAGTCCTATCGTCCTCAAAAATAGTGGAAGAGTGACTAGATGCATGGCCACCAATGACAAAATGGTGGTCACTAAGGCTCATTTGCCTCACCAAAGCTACACCCCAATAGCTAATATAAAAATAATGGTCACTAGATAACTGCACCTTAATAGCTAGTATGGTCACCAAGGTAAGTTCTCCTCCCCCTTATCGTTCTATGACATCTAGACATTCCCATAGTCCTAGGAAGGATAAATAAGAAGGGGACTATTTACGAGAGAAATGGCTCCATCTCTCTAATTCTTGTCTAGTGAGATCCATTTATAATAGCTTCAATAGCTTTGAGTTGTTAGAGTTGTTTGAACAGACCCAAGGTAATAAGGAATCAATAAATATAATAACCTTTGTATTTGGTCCTAGGTATCCCTCTCAAATTTATTGGGATAACTTCAAAAGTGCATACGAATATAGTGATACACAATTTAACAATAGTTTTTAGATCTAGGTCAAATGCATTTATAGGAGCTAAAATCTATAAAAAAAATTGTTCTCCATAGTTTTTTAGTTTAGGGTTTAAAAATACCTACTTTGTTTTAAGTTCCTGACTATTTTTGTAAGTCTCAAACCCCTGTTTTAAGTTCTAGGTGATTTCTTAGGTTGACATCTCAAGGTGTGCTTACACCTACCTTTGTTTGTGATCAATGTAACTAATATTTTTTTTAGTATACAAGGCACTTTTCAATAAATATAAAAAATAATCTTTAAGGTTGTGAGAAAAAAATTAAATATGTTTTCATATTTGAAACTCTAATATTATTATCTTTGTATTATGATTAAATCTAATGGTTAGAAGCCAATTTTTGATAGATTTATTTAAAAAACAAATATATATATATATATATATATATATATATATATATATATATATATATATATATATATATATATTATATATTAAAACTTGAGCTTAATAGTAACTCTAAAATAGAGGTTACACACAATAACATAAACATTATTCCAAAAATTGACAAAGGCTTTAGTGATATCTTGCTTAGCCCCTTCGAACTTGCTGAGGAAAGGAATGAGACCATGAGCTTCCAAAAAGGTCTGAGACAGAGGATCAAGCTGAAGGCTAGATAGATCAAGCAAGGCCATGTCAGTAATACTGGGGAACCAGACACTACGCTTCTTACTACCTAGGACACACAGTAGTGGATAAAACTAGATGGAAATGGATTGACACAGACCAAGGTTGTAAATATAGAAATTTTTGGTACAATAAATGACCTTTCCGAAAGCTGAGTTGGAGTGATTGGTGGACCACTTAGTAATTCTCCATAGGGAATAGACATTTTAAAATACAGATATGGCACAAGAAAGACTATGCAAAGGATAATATTGGGATAAGATTGGGAGTGCCAGTTGACTGAAAAAATGATTCTCAAAATTTGTAAGATGCAAAAAATAGGATGTCGAGACTTGACACATATTGACCTTGCTTGACAATATCCAATTACACTGCCTAGATCTACTAAGGTACTTGGCACACTTAAAGAAGACCACCATGAGACAAACCCACTACGAGGGCCTACCTTGGGACATAACATACTTAAATGAAAGGAAACAAGAGAACCAACCAATAGTACTGATAGCAAGACTGAAAGTCATGCTAATCAGAAAAATTTTACCATAAGAATTGAAACCAAAGAAACAAATCATGCTGGAAAAGTTAGAGTCATCATTGGAGAAGTTGACCCACCAGAACCTGTCACCACATCTTTCAAACCAAATCATTATTAATAGCATTTAAAACTTGTTGGGGAAAGATTTATTTCTAAATGAATAGTGATTTATGGATAACTCCCCAATTGTCAATAATATTTGTAGGCTTGTTAGCTTTGTGGTACACATGATTGATAGAGATATCATTAAAATTTTGGGATAGCTTCTTAGCTTCTTGAATAATGGTTCTAACATTCCAAGAGGACACCCTATTTTTTTTTAGAGTATTTATAATATTCAAAAAATCTTACTTAATAAAAATGTTGCCTTTATAATACTTGAGAAGATCTAGCCCTCTCCACAGTGTGTGCCCTTCAACAAAATTATTAGTTTATCACCCCAGATACTTAGCATAAGCCATAATAACTTGACCACTATGATCTCTAACATGACCACCTACACCTACATCCCATGGATTTCCTTTGGATGCACCATTAAAGTTAAGTTTCAGCCACTCACTTGGAGGAGGAATCCAATGGGTAACCACTCTAGAATGGGGGGTTGGAAAACTAGAAATGAAGTTGTAGGAAATTTTTAAGGAAGAGAACTGAATAGACTCCAATATAGAATCAGGAGATTTGAAACAAGGGGAGAGCTAAGAATTTTCCACAGTAAAGGTAATAGCTTTATTGGCAACAAATATGGGATCCTTAGAGGAGGAATAAAAAATCCTATTGTTTCTTTCAAGCCACACTTGCCATAAGATATGATGAAGGGTCACTTTCCATAAAGAAGATAATCTGAGGTTTTTGAAAGGAGCTAGCCATTGGATGAAAATGTGACTCAATGAATTAGGAGGAACCCATGAGATATGAAAAGTGGACATAAGATGATCCAAGGCTGTATTGGAGAAAGAGCACTCCAGAAAGAGGTGATTGTTTTTTATTTTATTTATGATGAATTGTTATAATATTATTTTGTCAAATGAAGGAGCAACAATGTCATAATATGAAATAAATTTTCCTAGGTATTACATTAATTTTTTTTTTTTTAGCATTTTTAAAAATACATTTACTTATATTCTCCAAATTTTTGAATTCAAAAAAATGGAATATGAGGGGATAATTTGCTTAGAATCTATGAGAATTAAGAATATGTTGAAAAAGTTGAGATCATCACTAGTTCCTAGTAATTCCATTATCCAAAGGTTCATTTTAGGAATTTAGAGCACTATGTACTTCCTTCCCTTTTGCATATATATTTTTAATTAAATATAAAGGGACTATTCAATTCTCTTTAAAAAAAAAAAATTATATTCTTGTGTAGAGCACATCATCCATGGAATTTGACTATGTGTGAAAATTTATCGACCATCATTGTGAATGCCAATTGAATTATGAGGTAGATTGACTAGGAGGTATTGTGTGAAGTGTTTGGACTTTGTAGGTTGGGGGTTCAATTTCCTATGCTCTTGCGTATCATGTGTGGTATTCATTGTTAGATATGGGTAATAGTTATTGCCTAGTGTACTATATAGTTGATGAGCATTAAGTGTTGAGGATCCAATATTACATCCTATGAAGCATTGACCATATTTTGACTCTAGTGGATATCTATTTTTCTAATGATGTACGAGTTATAGTGAATAATTAACGTAGGAAAAATTTCTTCAATGCACATTGATCCAAGTTTGAATCAAAATAATTTGTGTGGTCCTTTTGGTTGCTTCTTTGTAGTGTATCTTATTCTGTTATAGTTGGAAGCCTCTTTGGAATGAATAGGGTCTACGCGCATCTTAGCTAGCATGATTTTCTTAAGACACTAGCTCATAATAGCTTAAAGGTTCAAATAATTGTTTTTGTATGTTTACCTTGAATCTATTTTTCTTATATGTTTGGTGGTCAATGTGGATGACTTGATGGTTGATGTGATATTAATATATTCATCCATATTTAATTTTTTAATACATAAATGGCACTCCACCAATCCAAATTTATTGATTAGAAACACACCATTCACCCCCACCTAATAAATAATATATACATCAAATACATTACAATATATCAGTCCTACTATTAGATATTTTAATACCATGTGATAGCAAGCCAATATATAGAAGTAAATTTTATTTTTTGGTGAATTTATGATATTTGTAGCGATTTGAAAGTTAAAATTTTGGATTCCATAAATCACTCATATAGAAGCATGTGGATTGTTTTTTAAATTCCATGATTTTTAAAGCTCTTCAAAGTGTTATTGGTGGTTTTATTTAGTTCTACTAGAAGAATATTTTTTTTTTTGTAGAAACCCCATGCACCTTATGCCATAGGTGGTTATGCACAATGGGAAAAGGTATTCCTCATGGAAGATCAAGATGGAAGCTCTTCTATGAAATAAAATATTATGGGGGTTCATTGGTAAATCACTAACAAATTTTAATTGAAAATAAAACAATGAATTTGGATGATAATGGATCTCTAGTGTGGTAGGATCTAAAGTTAGAATATTAAGTTGTGAAAGATGGATTAATTTGGAAAGTGGGGAGAGGGAAGAAGGTATATTTTTAGATAGATTCTTGGGTTCAATACTGACCTATTATTTTAGAATTCTTAGAACTTCAATCAATAAAAATAGCCATGGAAAACAAGGGTTGGATCATGATTAAAATTTATTTCAACACCATCTAGGGGATTTTAATTTTAACTAGTATAAGAAGTTTGATAAGTGACAAATTTCAATTCCTTCAAAATTGACATCCATCATGACTAAAATATTTGTAGAAATATTTCTCATAGGTAGATATTAGGATGAATAATTTTTTTTTTTTAGCGAAAAATCCTTTGTGGGGATGCCTTGGTCTGAGAGACCACAACCAAGGGGTTCAACACCGTCAAAGTCACCCGACAGTCACGCTCGGCCCTACCCGCACCAACTTAGGTCTATGGGAGCCTGTTGGAAATTTTGCCACACTAAAAGAAAATTTTAAACTCATCCAAGTATGAAATGTATCTAGTGGTGAAATAATCACCTCATTATACTAAACGGTTTGAGAGATATTAAAGTTTCCATCTAGAGAAATTTCTCCAACACAACTTAAAAATACAATATGAGGAATTTGGAGACCCCATAGAGGGATGAAAATGGATGAAATGGATGTTCCATCAATTTTTTCAATGTAGATCTCTTCCCAAGATTTCCAATGATATATTACAATAGAAAATTGGGTCAACGAATCAAAAGTTATGGCTCCGGGAAGATGTACCACTAAAAATCCATTTTCGAGGTGAAATTCCAGCGAAAATATTTTCGAGGTGAAATTCCAGCGAAAATCCATTTTCGGGCACTTTTTGGGCAAAATTAATTTTCAGGGCGAAAATCCATTTTTGGGCACTTTTTGGGCGAAAATCATTTTCGAGGTGAAAATCCATTTTTAGGCACTTTTTGGGTGAAAATCAATTTTCGGGTACTTCTTGGGAAAAAATCAATTTCGGGTAGTTTCTCCAGCGAAATTGATTTTCAAGAAATTTCTCCAACGAAATTGATTTTTAGGCAGTAAAATAAAATTTTCAAGCATTATTTTCGGTAAAGACTAGTTTTGACAAATGACCAAGGAGCAGCCAAAATTAAATGTTGTCATTTCCCAAAATGATATGCTCTTATACGATGTTACTGATTTTAAAAGCACTGCCCATGAAGGTGAAAAATTCTACCGATGACTCTTGCTGAGTTCCAATATGCCACCAGTCGTAAATGCTCATTGATTTTCAAGGTGTCATTTGAGTGGTTCGTTGTTGTTGCCGAGGAAGAAAATACTGTCGACCATGTCACCAAATTACCACCATTATCACTATTTTATTCAATGCTTATTAAATTTATGGGGAAAATCCTCTATAAATAATTTAAAACTTGATAAGTTTGATGAGAAGAACATTTTGCTAAAAAACTCTTTGAGTTTTAACTTTTTCCTCAATTGAAAGACTTTGGACTATGGTTCCTGGGTTAGTTGTGTATGTGATTGCTTTATTTTTGTCATTTCTATTATATTCATGCTTTTGTTAGATAGATTAAATTCTGCATTTGAATTTAATTTCTGGTAAAGAAATGAATGTTGGAATGTTAATTGGAAGTCACATTTGCAATATGTGATCGGTACCTGTGTTGTTCTTTTTGTTAAATACTGATTAAAACTTGACATGGTTATTTAGCTATTAGTTTATCCTCACTTTATTTTTTGGCTTACAGCCATATTTCCCATCTCTTTATGTTAATCTCTCTCCCTAAGCTTTATACCAATTTTTAGATTAGTAAGGGAACCAACCCTCTCTGGAGATTGATCCTAAGGATATCTCTCTCCTTCGACATTTCAATGTTGGCCGGGTCTAGGGTGCATATTAATACACTTAGGCAGATTTGTAACCAAAAAAGCCTTGAAGTCTACACAGTGAAGGCTAGATATGAAAAAATCCTTATAGAACCTCCTCCTCATTCATATTAGGTTGAGGATTGGAAAAGGACTTATAGTCCAATGGTTGACCAAAAATAAACTTATTTTTTTGGAAATTCATGCCAAATGGAAATATTAATTTTGATAATATGAGATGTAGGGGAATAGTTGGTCCATCCCAATGTGTTTTATACTAAAAAAGTGAGGAAAAATATGAGCACTTGATGCTTGAGAGTTTGTTTGCATGATAGGTCTAGGAGAAATTATTTTTACCTTATGAAATATAATCCAAAAATTATTTGAACCAAATTAAAATTTGGGAAAGATAAAAGAGAGAAATTTATAAATTTGAAGCTCTTCATATCAAGTGGAAGCTTGGATTAAACTATATTTTATGGCAAGTGTGTTTGGAGAGAAGTGATACAGTTTTTAGAGAAACCTTTTCATCCATGGATGGTGTTTGATAGGTCATTTGGATCAAATTCATGGAAACTATGGCAGTGGATGCTAAAGATTAAAATTAAGCTAATATAGGGACTATAGAGAAGGAAGCTAAGGTGTAGGAGGGGTAGGATAGAGCTAGTTTAGAAACACCCTTGAAATATTGGATTAAAATTAATAATGATGGAGTTGCAAAAGGTAATTCATGTAGATCTAGAATTGGAGTGGTCTACAAGAATGATGTTGTGACAATGCTCTATAAGGAATTATAGGGTTTGAGAAAGGCATAAAAAATGAAGTAGAATCCTTAGCTATCATATTTGCTTATATCTAGGTGGTAAAACAAGGTTATAGTAGGACAATCATAAAATCATATTCTTAAAACATGGTAGGAGATCTAGATTCCATGAGGAAATTTGCTTTGGATACATAGATGTTGAGGATTCTTGTCACTCAAATTAAGGTTTTGTAGACGGAATTGGACGATGTGTTCAAATTTATGTGGGTAGAGCTTTAATTTTAGTGGTAAAATTCCTATCTAAGATGAATACTAAGGAGGCGGGGGTTCAATGGTAGAGTGGTATGGCTATTGAGCACGAGAGGATTAGGTAGGTTGGTGAGAAAATTCAATGTTTGGCTAATTGGACAACCATTATAGATATGCAGTTTAGGAGATTTGGCTCCAATGCAAATCCCACCGGTTGGTTTAAGCTTAATTTTTATGGAGCAGCTAAGGACAATCCTGGAAGAGCAGGCGTTGGTGGCATTGTATGAGATCATAATGGGAATATGATGCTTGTGTTTTTTGAATATTTGGGAACAAGGACGAACAACGAAGCTGAAGCTAGAGCTATGTGGAGAGGCCTTCAAATAACTCAAGACTTAGAAGGCAATTTGATCATAGAAGGATACTTTATGTATGTTATAAATCTCCTCAATAATTGGAAAACACCTCCTTGGAATATTAAAATAATTGTTGAAGAGGCTAGGATCCTTTTCCAGGGAAGACATGATAGAAAAGCCTAACATGTCTTTCGGGAAGCTAACAAAGTTGCTAATAAGCTGGCCAATTTGGGTGTCATCAAATAGAAATATCTAGCTTCTTAATTTCTTTCTCCAATTCCATGTTGACCTTCCTCCTCAAATATCCTTTAGGAAATTCACTTATTCTCTCAGAATCTTTACTTTTAGTTAGATTCTCTATTACCTTCTGTTGTTGTGTAATAATTTCCTATTGTTGGGACATCTGTGCCCTCTGTTGTTCCAGATGCTCACTCATTTGAGCCCTTTGTATCTCAATTCGTTCCCTCTACTGATTTAGTTGTTCTTGCATTAACTAAATTATTTTTGTCATGTTATCATCATTCTGAGCAGCCCTTGCTGCTACTGGATTTTTTTCTTTTCTTAACCCATGCCGAGGCACTTCGACAGTTTGTACTCGATCTGACTCTCACGAGTCATCTTAGTCCCTTCCTCGGGACTTTTGCAATCCCCTCTTACAGATTAACACTTGCTCTTTTTGATGTCCCCGCCATACCTAATGATAAAAGAGCAAGTCAATTCAATAAGTCATATTTGCAACCTAAGGTTTTTGCAACCTAGGCTCTGATACCAACTGTAACAACCCAGGTCTACTTGCCTAGTTGTCAAAAACACAAATTCAAAATTTTGTTTAAAATAACATGATTGTCACAAATTAATGATTGCACACCCAACGTTGTATTAGTACTTAGGCATAAATGTTCACACTCCGATATCTTATACTGTTGCAGACAAAATTGCGAGTTCTCGGGACCGCCAAATTCCCGCTAAGATTACCATTTATGAGACCCACCTTCTCCTAACTCGAGTTCTAGGTTCTCGGCAAGGGATTGTCCTTCCAGGGCCCATAACACCTGGAAGGATGGACGCATTATTTTCCCCATCTCGTAGCATTAGGGCATTAGCCTGTGACCCTATCTTTGGCCTATGGTCCACTGACCTCATAGTAAGTTTTTAAGCCCATGCTAGAGATAGTGTATATATGTCTGCGTTTGTTAGCAATTCATCTTACTATGAAGGCTTACAGGGCCCACCAACACCTTGGCTAATGGGACCAGATATCTTAGACCATGCCTCGGTTGACGATAATGCTGCCCATACCATCTATCGTTGGACCTTCCAACCTCAAGGACCAGCTCCCTAGTCTTGAGTTGTTGTTGGCTATTCCGCAACCGAGATATGGATCATGAGAATCCTCACGTACTACCTTGTACAATAACCTAGAATAGCATCCCATTCCACCATTTGTTACTCTCCATAGCAGAAGGCCCTTCAACCCATAAATATGCTAAAGTACTGTTATCCCTGATAATCGCAACAATCACCTCTGTGACTTGTTGGATATGGTTGGATGTTTTAGCCCTCCTCGACATCATTTATATTGCCCTTTCTCGGTAGTATTTCTTTATAGCCCTTCTCGGCTTTCCTAGTAGGTTGGTTATTCAAGCGCTTCAATAGGTTTGGAAGTTTAAATGATTATCCTTGATTATAATGATTTACATGGGCTTTGATCTTAGCCTCTTGTATAAGGAGGGTATATAATATAAACTTGAAATCTAAAGAACATTAATAAACCTATTATACAAGAATTATATAACTTTATAAAATATCCTTACTTGTATTTTGGCAAAACTTTTAACAAGCCAAACATAATAATTCCAATTATGACCAATCTGTTTTAATATAGAACATTTACCTATGAGCAATATAAAATACTAAAGTAAATGAAATTTTAATACATAAATACCTATAATAGCTTTTGTCTAAATATTTTTGCAAAATTTAAACAATCTCTAAATGAGCATTAAGAAAATATGATTTCTAAAGATTCCTTTTTTCCGTCTAGCTAAAAGTAAGATGATTTGTGTTCTTCAAAATTCCTTTCTTTTACCCACTTATATAAAATATGATGTTTCCCGAGTTTCTCATGCAAGGAATGTTTTAGTTTAAATATTTCCACATATATCTTTAGGTTGATGTCAAACAAAACCCAAATAATCTAGAACACAATGTCAAGTAACCTCAAATTTGTTTAAAATCAAATGCTTGACAACTTGAGTCAAATAAGAATCCAACATAAACACATGTTTTCCATGGTTTCTAAGTTTAGATGAGCAAGTTGGCAGAACAATATGAGGAATTTTCATTAAGCGGTCACCCTAGAGTTTCTTTTGCCTTAAAAGACACTATCAAACTTGACATGTTTATAGCAACCTAATTAATATCCAACATAAAGCAGATCAACACGTTTTCTATGTGTATATCATGAACTCAATTTAAAGTCTATGTCTCCAAGGTCATTTTATTTTATTAAAAATACTTTCATATATACTACCAACGTGATCAATCGCTAACTTTAGCTGGAGTAACATTCTTGAAACCATTATCATTTACGTGGTTTTGAGTGAGCCATTTTTATAACATCTATAAAAGAAACTTAGGAACAGCCACATAACTTTGGAGCGTTTTCTCTGTTTTGCCCAATGGAGAAGTCATCACAAAATGGTTTACAATAATCAATCTAATATCCTTACTGCGGTCTGCGAGGCGATGCTAATGGCAGACAAAAATGCATGGTAATCGAACCATCTCTCATCCGTTCGATATCTTTAGCAAAGTCATTATAAATTTTTTTTTTAAATTCAAATATAATGTTGGAGAAAATAAAATCAATACTTCAATGTCCAGCAACGATGATACGAATCGTCACTCAGCAGGCGGCTAAAAGATAATTTTTGCACTATTTAACTTTATTTTATCAAGTCATTTACAAATAATTTTATATGGATGCTAGATACTATGAGTTGAACAATTAATCTGCCCTCTGGGCATCACCAAATCAGTACAGTTTTATCAACCTTTAAGAAATACAAACAACCTTTAAGGGATTTCATCATACAATATTACACAACAATTTTAGATAACCAAAACACATTTAATTTACTAAATATTCAACAAACTTGTACAGGTTTTAGAGAAAAGTCAATTTTTACACAGCCATCCCAAATATGAACATTGTTCCAAGCTTTAATTTAGAGCCTTTGATGTATATCAAAATTTCACACCTATGAAGTTTTACTTCTTTGACAGAATTAAATTAGTAAATTTGGGAAGGAGAGGGAGCAGAGCGATGGAGGAGGGAGCAGTTGAAGGCGGTCACGTTAGTTCAGAGGACGGAGGATCCAAGGCAGGATTTGTCGCAAGCGGTGCAGGTAAGGAACTGTCTGATGGTGTTTCCTTCCCTTCACATGGAAAGGAGCCTCATGACAAAAGGGACCCGCTTGCTGGTCAAACCCTTGGGAAGGGGTTCGATCTGGATAAACCTGGGGTTGTCTCTTATACCCAGACGGTCAACCAAGGCCCCCACACCAAACCCCCGTCCCAGAATCTAGTGCCCAACGGCATGGATTTGGTGATATCGAAAAGTTTGATGTCAAGCTACCTAGAAATAAAAAAAATTCTCTGGTAGGCAAGTTTATTGAAGGCCACGCAAACATGGAGACCATCAGGAAGTGGGCATAATCCAAATGGAGAACAAGTGGGAATATGAAGATCATTGCCCTATCCAGGGATTTTTTTGCCATCAGGCTGAACAATCAAGAGGATGCATGCAGAATCCTCACCGAAGGACCTTGGTTCCTAGGCAGAAGGAGCCTCTTCATCCGTCGATGGGCTAAATATTTTGACCCTGAAACCCAAAATATCAACGTTACCCCATTCTGGGTTAGGCTGCCAAACCTTCCTTTTCAGTTCTGGCATGAGGATGTTCTTAGAGGAATATCCAAAACCATCGGTGAACTGGTAGCGGTTGATTTATCCACCAAAGTCCGGTCACGGATGGTTCATGCTCGCATATGTATCAACATCAACCTGGACTCTGAGCTTCCCACCTTTTTCAGCCTCCTATATGGATCCTCCTACAAAAGGTGCCAACCCTTGGAATATGAGAACAAACCTACTTTTTGTGTGCATTGTCATTCCCAGGGACACCTAAGACACCAGTGCCCCACCCTAAAAGCTCAGTCTCAAGCTTCTAAAGGCCTAAAAAAGGGTGCAAAGCGTAGCACGGGTCCTTCGAAAGAGCAGATTTGAAACCCTTCCCCAAGGAATGTCCCTAGAGACCCTGGTCAGGCATCTTCAGCCATGACACCTCAAGGGAGCGAGGAACGATATGTCTCAACGCAAGGAAAGGAAGCTCCATATGAAGTCAAAGGTAAAGAAATGGCCACTCCTATAAAGGAGCCCAATCATGTCTAGGTACCTCCTCTCTCTCCCATTGTTACTGCTAATCGTATTCAAGACGATTTTCCTGCAATTGATTCTGGGAATATAATTTTTTTCTCCCCCATCCCCTCCCCAACCAGATCCAGGCCATCCCATACCCCTATTGAGGCAAACTACCTCCTAATCAAAGACGTGGGAAGCCCTCCAGCTAACCACTATCAGTCTGAAAGATTCAGCCCAAAAAACACCTGAACCAAAAAATCCTCCATTGACTTTGAATGTGATAAAAAAAGAGGAAGACCTTCCACTGCCAAGCAAAGGAATAAAGAGATAGAGGAAAACATTGCTAACAGGACCCAATCAACTCTTTTCTTTGGAAATCCAGATCTGCAGAAAGACGAACCAAAAGGAAAAAAACCTCCCCTTCAACAGGTGAAGGGAGGCAAAAAATCCTCAAAAAAAATTTAAATGAAGATCCTCTCATGGAATGTGAGAGGCCTAAACGAAGCAGCCAAACTGTTAGTCTCACAATGACACTGAGAGGGGGGTGAATCAGTGTAGCTCTTTTAAAACTTAAATCTTCAACTCTTAAAGCCGAAACAATGAAAACTTGAAACCAAATAAAGCAAGTATAACAAGAGAACATCACACAACACAAGATGTACCGAGGTTCACCAATTTGGCTACATCCTCAAAATGACTATTTGGACTCCCATCCAAATCCAACCTTTGCAAAGCACCAACTTTACAATCAATTTACCAGCACCCACTGGAAGGAGCACAACCCCTGATTTATCTGCATCAACAGAAAGGAGCACCAACCCTTGTTTTATCTACACCAACGTAAAGGAGCACCAACCCCTCTACCAAGCACCCACTTGATTTTGATATTGATAATAAAATGACATATATGAATTTTCTCTTCTCACAGAAAAATTGACCGTTCTCTTAGCTCGTTCTATCAATTGCTAAACGCTTTCTGGGTATTATGCAGAACTCTGTCTATGACCTCTCAAAATTTCAGCCAAAACTGATATCGTATGAGAAAGTTATGCCCAAAATACTAAAGTGACGTTTTTCACATTTTTTCCAAAAACACGGATTTTCACTCTTTATTTTTCTCCACACACTCTTCTCTCCGCACAAAATAAAATCACTCTCTTCAATAAAACACTTCTTACTTAAATGCACACACTTGCATTCCTTTTCACTTTTCACTTTCTCCAAAGATCTTTATTTAATGAAAACTACTTAAAATAATATAACTCCCTTTTTTTATATTGAGAAGGCATTTCGTCAAACACATCACATGCAAAGAATTGACACCTTACTCGTTCTCATACTTCGGAGCCACGTGACAACTCAAACCAAAAACAAAATATGATCTATTTGATGCCTTGAAGGTGTAACAACACTGAAACTAAAACTCTGGCGACTCTTCAAGGTCGAAACGGCCAACTAAAGGATTTTGCCCAAGTGGCACAAATTGACATAAAAGAGACCTGTAACGTTTTTGCAAAAATAATAACTCTCACCTCGTAACTCGGTTTTCTCTGAAATTTGAAACGTAGAATCTTTGCAACACTGACTATGTCCAAACCAAAACTCACTGCCTAAGTCCTTACGGTTCGCCTGTACCACTTCCACAAAACTCGCTACTAACACACTTTTTCAAAAAAGAGCGTTTTTGTGACAGTCTTGCAACGCTTGTAAAATTCGCCTCGTTTCTCCGTTTTCGTTGAAATTTGGAACACATGTTCTTGAAGATAACGACCACCTCCAGTTCAAATTTTGTTGTATAACTCCTTACGGTTTGTTCGCAGTGCTTCTGACAAAACCTGTACTTTTTCAACCTGTACAACCACTTTCCAAATCATCCGCCAAGATACCGAAAACACCACCGATCACTCCAAACACTGTGCTGACATCTCCAATGTTGTTCTGGACTATTTCCTGACATGCTGGTATGTTCCAAACTGATCCATCCTGTCCAACTGTGCCCGTGGCGACTTTTACAACTTTTTGACTATTTTGCTGCTTTGACAACTTTCTGACGATTTTTTCAACTTATGCAAATTTGCACAAACAACCTATAACAACTTCACCTAAACATCAAAAACATCCTCATAAGCATTTAACATCACTGTACATACTCTGAATAACCTCTGAACTCCTGTCCACTGCATCAACCGATCTATCCGACCGTGTTGACAATAATGACAATATCGTCGTTGCACCTTGTTCAACAATATCCCCCTTTGGAATTGTTGGCAACACACGTGCAATTTCCTATAACTCTTCTCCCCCTTTGACAACAATACCAAAGGGTTGCTGCAAACTCCCCCTGAGTCCATGCACAACATTCTCAGGCAAAAATTATTACTCTTAGCAAAAATCACAAACATGAGCAAAAAGATAAACAAATACACAAATGCTCCCCTTGAGAATGTGGTCCCGATAGCTAGTCAATTCTTGGGAAGCGTGACCACTCCCTATTTATTGCGAAGGTACTCAAAGACTTCCTTGGGCAACGGTTTTGTGAAGATATCCGCTACTTGCTCTGTTGTTGGAACAAAATCCAACTTAACCTCACCTTCCGCAACTTTCTCCTTCAAAAAGTGATACCGGATAGCAATATGTTTTGTGCGAGAATGCATAACCGAATTCTTTGAGATGTTAATGGCACTGGTGTTATCACACTTAACCGAAATTGGCTCACCGAAGTTAATACCAAGATCTTTCAGGGTTTGTTTCATCCATAATACCCGCGTACAACACGTTGTCGCTGCAATATATTCTCGCCTCTCGTTGTGGATAAGGAGACTTACTCTTGTTTCTTATTGTGCCACGCGACCAACTTCGTCTCCAAGATAGAATGCACCTCCACCGGTACTCTTTCTCGTCATCTACACATCCTCGCCCAATCCGCATCCGAATACGCAATAAGGGTGAAGTCCTTACTTTTCGGATACCATAACCCATACTCCATAGTACCCTTGAGGTACCGAAGAATCCTCTTCACCGCTGTCACATGAGTCTCCTTGGGACTAGCCTGATATCATGCTGCCATGCATACTGCCTGCAAAATATCTGGTCTGGTAGCTGTTAAGTACAGTAAACTCCCAATCATAGATCTGTACATGGTTTGATCAACATGACGAGATTTGTCATCCTTGCTCAACTTGCAACCTGTCGTCATGGGAGTGCTAACTGGCTTACAATCCTCCATTGTGAACTTTTTTAGCATCTCTTTCACATATTTAATTTGAGAAATAAATATGCCCTTCTCATTTTGATTAACTTGCAACCCGAGGAAATATGAATGTTCACCAATCATTGACATTTCGAATTCTTTCTGCATCTTATTTGCTAAATATTTACACGACTCATCTTTGCTGCTGCCGAATATGATATCATCTACGTATACAACAAGAACAATAAGATGGCCAAATTCTGTTTTGACATACAAATTACTATCCACCATACCTTTCTTGAACCCTTGTTGAGTAAGATAGTTCTCTAGCCTTGCATACCATGCTCGGGGTGCCTGTTTTAAGCCATATAATGCTTTCTTCAACTTGCAAACCAAGTTGGGATCATCACCAAGTTGGAAACCATCTGGCTGCTCAATATAAACCTCTTCTTCAAGTTTTCCATTCAAAAATGTTGATTTCACATCCATTTGATAAACTTCGAAATTCTTGTAAACTGCTTAAGCCAGAAACATTCTCATTGCCTCTAGTCTAGCCACAGGTGCAAAGGTTTGCTCAAAGTCAATACCTTCAACTTGTGCATAGCCTTTACATACCAATCTTGCTTTATTCCTGACTACCTGTCCGTATTCATTCAATTTGTTTCGAAAGACCCATTTAGTACCGATTATATTTTTATTTGCAGGTCTTGGTACTAACTCCTAAGTTTTGTTTTTCTCGATCTGATCTAATTCTTCATTTATTGCCTTTATCCAACTTTCATCTTTGCTTGCGTCAGCAACATTTTTGGGCTCAATGCTGGATAATAGAGAGTAGTTACTTACTACTCTTTTTCTTGTCTGAACACCAACTGTGGGGTCTCCGATTATTTGCTCTCTAGGATGATCTTTCTGCCAGCTGTCTGTTTTGAATTTCTTATTTTCTTCCACTTCTGAATCACTGTTTGAATCATCTGAGTCAATTTTTTGTTTCTTTTCCGTTTTCTTTTCCTCATCTCCTTCAATAACCTCTTCATAAATTGGGTAGTTCTCTTCATAGCTAATTACTCGTTCCCTACCTTCATCAACTTTAACATCGGTACTATCCACAATTTTCCTTAGCCTCTTGTTGTAGCATTTGTAAGATTTGTTTTTTGACGAATAGCCAAGAAAAATACCTTCATCCGCTCTATCTTCAAACTTACCAAGGTTTTCTTCAGTTCTTTTGATGTAACACTTGCTTGCTGTAGCCTTTTTACCGAACCACAACTCATAAGGAGTTTTGCTTTCATGCATCCTCAACATGCACCTATTTTGGATGTATACCGCAGTATGGACTGCCTCTTTCCAAAATTTGTCTGCTACTTTGCTCTCAGTAAACATAGTCCGTGCCATTTCTTGCATTGTCCTGTTCTTTCTTTCTACCATACCATTCTGCTGAGGTGTCCTGGCTACTGAAAACTGTCTCCTAATACCATATTTTTCACAATACTCTGTAAAATACTCTGAAATGAACTCTCCTCCTCTATCTGATCTTAAACATTTAATCATTTTTCCTGTTTGATTCTCAACTTGGTTTTTGAAAACCTTGAACATCTCAAAAGCTTATGATTTATGCTTCAAAAATAGAACCCATGTCATCCCGGAATAGTTATCTATACACAACATAAAATATTTGTCACCATTTATGTTTTGCGTTCTTATGGGTCCACATAAATCAGTATGTATTAGTTCCAAAGGTTTGCTTGTGTAGTACTCTTTTGTTTTAAATGAGACTCTAGTTTGCTTCTCCTTTTGGCATGAAGCACAAATGCTATTTGATGGTTTTCCAATGGTGGGAATATCTCTCACTGCCTTTTTTGAGATGATTTTTACTTCCAGTCACTTCTTTTTTGGTGCGATCCTTCATCACTTTTGTTCTTCTCATTAAGTGGACATTTAGCTGCAAAATGCCCAACGCCTCCACAATTGAAACATTTAAACGGTAACTTTCCTCTGTATTTTCCTTTTCCCCTTTTTAGTTTTCGAACAAAGTTTGCTTCCATTTCATCTGATGTCTCTTCTTCCTCGGATTCTTGTTTTGCTTTCATAGTTTGATGGGCTTTAAAAGTAGCTTCTCTGTCTGTGGGTTTAGATTTTTCTATTCTCATCTCATATGCAATCAAAGAACCATGCATCTCATCCATACTAAAAGAATTTAGATCTTTAGCTTCTTCTATAGCTAAAACTTTAGAATCAAATCTTTGGGGAAGAGATCTTAATACCTTTTTCACGATGACAAAATCTTTGATTTCCTCGTTGAGTCCTCTAATCGCATTAATGACTTCATTAACTCTCAGCATATATGCCTCTATGTTCTCATCGTCATTCATATTTAATACTTCGAACTGAGCTCGATGTGTTTGTAACTTGGCCTCCTTGATCTTAACGTCTCCTTCATGAATGCTCCTCAATTTGTCCCATATTTCTTTTGTCGTTTTACAACTCATAATCTTTACCAGTTCATTGTCCACTAATCCGCACATGATAGCATTCTTTGCTTTTGAGTCATTCTCAAATAGTTTCTTACCGGCAACATCGGTTGGAGAAGTGGTGGGTATTGTGTATCCACTATCTACTGAATCCCAAATGTCGTATCCCAAAGCACAAAGATATGTCTGCATCCTAAGTCTCCAAAATGCGTAATTAGTTCCGTCAAACAATGGTGATTTGTTTGATGAGAAGCCTTCACCACCTGCCATTGTGTCACTTCCAAGATCACCCTAGCCGGTTAAGCTTGTTCAAGAACCTCGCTCTGATACCAATTGTTAGTCTCACAATGACACTGAGAGGGGGGTGAATCAGTGTAGCTCTTTTAAAACTTAAATCTTCAACTCTTAAAGCCGAAACAATAAAAACTTGAAACCAAATAAAGCAAGTATAACAAGAAAACATCACATAACACAAGATGTACCGAGGTTCACCGATTTGGCTACATCCTCAAAATGACTGTTTGGACTCCCATCCAAATCCAGCTTTTGCAAAGCACCAACTTTACAATCAATTTACCAACACCCATTGGAAGGAGCACCAACCCCTGATTTATCTGCACCAACAGAAAGGAGCACCAACCCCTCTACCAAGCACCCACTTGATTTTGATATTGATAATAAAATGACATATATGAATTTTCTCTTCTCACATAAAAATTGACCGTTCTCTTAGCTCGTTCTATCAATTGCTAAACGCTTTCTGGGTATTGTGCAGAACTCTGTCTATGACCTCTCAAAATTTTAGCCATAATTGATATCGTATGAGAAAGTTATGCCCAAAATACTACAGTGACGTTTTTCACATTTTTCCCAAAAACACGGATTTTCACTCTTTATTTTTCTCCACACACTCTTCTCTTCGCACAAAATAAAATCACTCTCTTCAATAAAACACTTCTTACTTAAATGCACACACTTGCATTCATTTTCACTTTTCACTTTCTCCAAAGATCTTTATTTAATGAAAACTACTTAAAATAATATAACTCCCTTTTTTTATATTGAGAAGGCATTTCGTCAAACACGTCACATGCAAAGAATTGACACCTTACTCGTTCTCATACTTCGGAGCCACGTGACAACTCAAACCAAAAACAAAATATGATCTATTTGATGCCTTGAAGGTGTAACAACACTGAAACTGAAACTCTGGCGACTCTTCAAGGTCGAAACGGCCAACTAAAGGATTTTGCCCAAGTGGCACAAATTGACATAAAAGAGACCTGTAACGTTTTTGCAAAAATCATAAAATTCGCCTCGTTTCTCCGTTTTTGTTGAAATTTGGAACACATGTTCTTGAAGATAACGACCACCTCCAGTTCAAATTTTGCTGCATAACTCCTTACGGTTTGTTCGCAGTGCTTCTGACAAAACCTGCACTTTTTCAGCTCGTACAACCACTTGTCAAATCATCCGCCAAGATACCGGAAACACCATCGATCACTCCAAACACTCGTGCCGACATCTCCAATGCTGTTTCGGACTATTTCCTGACATGCTGGCATGTTCCAAACTGATCCATCCTGTCCAACTGTGCCCGTGGCGACTTTTGCAACTTTTTGACTATTTTGCTGCTTTGACAACTTTCCGACGATTTTTTCAACTTTTGCAAATTTGCACAAACAACTTGTAACAACTTCACCCAAACATCAAAAACATCCTCATAAGCATTTAACATCACTGTACATACTCTGAATAACCTCTGAACTCCTGTCCACTGTATCAACCAATCTATCTGACTGTGTTGACAACAATGACAATACTGTCGCTGCACCTTGCTCAACACAAACAACACTTCGTTGCTAACCTAAGGAAAGAGTGTAATCCTACCATTTTCATTCTTCCGAAAACTAAAAATGATGACACCTCCTCTCAAGTTTGCCAAAACAATCTGTAACAGGGGAGAAGTCCTCTACAGCCCTGCTCAGGGATCCTCGGGAGGGCTCATGTGCCTGTGGGATCCATAGAAGGTCGAAGGGAGACTCTTGTCGTCTTCCAACAGAATCATCAACATCCTTTTTCATTGTAAGACCAACAACTCCTCCTGGGTCCTTTCCAATGTATACGCCCCAAACTCCCCCTTGAAAGAGCAGCTTTGTGGAACTCAATTAGCCAAATGAGAAGCACTTTCAGCACTATCCCTTGGGTTATTTCTAGAGATTTCAACACCGCCTTTTACCCTTCAGACAAGAGAGGAGGGATCAACACCATAAACAAAAGCATGAAGGACTTTAATGAGTTCCTAAATATCAACGAACTCATTGACGTTCAGCTCAAAGGGTCCAATTTCACTTGGAGCAACAAAAGAACAGGAAGTGGTCTTATTCAAGTGAAGCTTGACAGGTTCCTCATCTCCAAAGAGGCCATTCTGTCCTTTGAGAACGCGTTCGTCCTTGCCCTACCCAAGATCGGCTCTGATCATAGCCCTCTTCTCCTTGAAGCAGGAAAACCCCCCTCTTTCAAGATCCCTTTCCGCTTTGAATCAATATGGTTCCATCACCCCGACCTCAAAAACCAAGTCACCCTCTGGTGGCAGCAGCCTTTCACTGGGTCCCCTTCCTTCCAAATTTCCCAAAAGCTCAAATTGGTCAAGGAGAAACTCAAAACTTGGAACAAGGAGGTCTTTAGAAACATCTTCGAAAGCAAGAAGGCTATCGCAGGGAAGCTCCAAGCGATCGAAAGGAAAATCGAAGCTGGAAATCAAAGCAACACCATTAGGAACGAAGAACGGAACCTCCTCACTGAGTACCACAACATTCTAGCTAGGGAGGAAACCTTCTGGATACAAAAGTCTAGAGCCCTCTAGATCAAAGACGGTGACTCCAATACTAGTTTTTTCACGCATCCACCTTAAGATACAGAGTCTCGAACAAAATCCGTGAGATCTCTCGTAGCAATGGGTCCACCACCAAGGACATTTTCGAGATCAGGGTATCTATCTCCTTTTTTCAATCTCTTCTTCGCAGCCCTTCCGAGTGTGATGACCAAGCCAAGACTAATCTCTGGCCAATATTCCCCTCTCCATTCCCTCATCGTCTAACTCCATGCTCCTCAACCCTTTCACCCAAGATGAGATCAAGGAAGCCCTCTTCTCCATGCAACCAGACAAGGCCCCTGGCCCGGATGGGTTCCCCCCGCTTCTTCCAAGCTTTTTGGGATATTGTCAGTTCGGATGTGTGTGCTGCCATCAAAGAATTCCAAACCTCTCGGTCCATCCCCCATGAGATTAATGTCACCTTCATAGCCCTCATCCCCAAGTCTTCCTCTTGCAGGTCTATGTTCAATTATCGGCTCATCAGCTTGTGTAATGTCCTTTACAAGGTCCTCACTAAATTTATGGCGAGCAAAATGAAGATGATCCTCCCTCTTATCATAGACCCCAGTCAAGGTAGCTCAGTCAAAGGTAGGAACATTCTGGATGACGTCATTACTGTTCATGAAACCTTGCACTCTGCATCCCTCGCAAAGAAGCCTGCCTTCTTCCTCAAGCTCGATATGAACAAAGCTTTCGATAGGGTCAACTGGGATTTACTCCTTGATGTCCTCCTCAAGTTTGGCTTTCACCCGACCTGGGTCGACCTCATAAAAAGTTGTTTTTCATCCTCTTTGTTTTTTGTTCTTGTTAACGAGTCCCCTGCTAGTTTTTTTTCGAGTGCCAGAGGCCTCCGCCAGGGAGATCCGCTCTCTCCCATCCTCTTCATCATCTTGGCTGACTCCTTGGCTAGAGCTATCAAAGCTGCCTACCGGAGCCGGAGGATCTTTGGGATCCAGGTTGCGTCAGGCATCAGCCCTGTCACCCATCAACAATTTGTTGACGACACTATTTTATCCACTCAAGCTTTTGTCCTTCAGGCCAAATCCATCAAGCACATCCTCCTCCTCTACGAAAATGTTGCTAGGTAAAAGGTCAATTTTATTAAAAGCAAAGTTTTCTTCATCAATACTCCCGTAGCCCGCCAAACCAAGATAGCCCGGATCCTTGGGTGCACCATTGACACGTTCCCATCTTCCTACCTTGGCCTCCCCTTGTTCTTTGGCAATCCCAAGGAGTCCATGTGGAACAATGTCATTGAGAGAATCCAAAAGAAGTTAGTTGCCTGGAAGGAAATCTCCTATCTCAGGCTACCAAGGCCACTCTCACTATGGCTTACCTCCAAGGCATCCCTGTTTATTTCATGTATGTTTTTAAAGTCCCCATTGCAGTGTGCCGCAAGATTGAACAACTGCAGAAAAGGTTCTTGTGGTCGGGAACTGACGAGAAGACTAGAATCCCGCTCGTTGCTTGGGATATTGTGTGCAAAAGCAAGAAGCAAGGAGGCCTGGGTTTCAGAAAAACTTCCAAAATGAATATTGCGTTGATGGCAAAACATACATGGAGGATCCTCACCAACGACATAGTTGAGTGGATTCAGATTGTCAAAAAGAAATATCTTGCTAATCACCTAATCCTGGACGAGGGGATCCCTGTGAGTGGATCGGTCTTCTGGAAATCCATCACTCAAACTAGGCATTTGATCCAAAAAGGCTTACTATGGATTCTAGGTGATGGTGTTAACATCGATTTCTATCGCAACAGGTGGGTTCAGGATGATCCCCTGATTGATAATACAGATATAGCGGGCCTTAAGCCTTTTACAGATTCTAATATTGGGAGTAGGATGGCTGACTTTGTCACCCACTCCAATAGAAACCCTCGGTGGAAATCGATCAATAGCAATAATCTGGATGAGGCTGCAAACTCTCTATCCATAATCCTCAACTCGGCTACCATCCCTACCGGAGAAGGTCCTTATAAGACTATTTGGAAAGGATCCGAGTGTGGCATTTTCACAGTCAAATCAGATTATAGCATCCAAACCTCCTCTCAGATTCCGCTCACTCCGTTCAACCTGATCTGGAGGAAAATTTTGATTCCTAATATTAGTTTCTTCTCTTAGCTTGCTATTCAAAACAAAGCTCTTACTATTGAAGATCTGCACAAAAGAGGTTTCTCAGTCCCCAAAAGGTGCTACCTTTGTATGGCTTATTGGGAGTCTACTGATCACTTGTTCTTGAGTTGTGATTTTTCTTTCACCGTCCTTGGGTACATCTTGAATTCCTTTCACATTCAATGGGTCCACCCCAAGTTCATCAGTGACCTTTTTTCCTAGTGGACCAATCCCTTCCGCAACTCTAGGCTCCGATTCCTCTAGGATGTGTGCCTTCACCATTTCCTCTGGTAGATTTGGCTCGAACGCAATAGCAGAGCTTTCGCTGACTCCTCCAGGGATCCTCTATCAGTCACCTCCAAAGCCATTGCTTTCGCCATCGAAAATGCTAAGCTTATTTCATGCCCCTCCGCTCCCCAGTCTACCATGGAATCCTCCATCTTCAAAACCCTCAACATCCCCTACGAAGGTGAAGGAACTTGCTCCCATATCTCTATTCACCCTAGAGCCAACATCCATTGGGAGCCCTCCCCGGAAGGATGGATCAAACTCAATTTCGACGAGGCGTCAAAAGGAAACCCAGGTCTTGCTGGTGTTGGGGGTGTCGTTCGAGACCATCATGGCGAGTTGATTCTTGCCTACTCGAAAAATTTGGGCATCTAGACCAATCATGTAGCTGAGGCTAGAGCTCTATGGAGAGGCCTCTACCTCCTCGCAGAGGATCCCAGAAGATTCCATGAACGTCATCAATTTCTTTAACAACTCTAAAAATCTGTCTTGGAGGGTTAGCGATACAATAATAGAGGATAGAAAGCTCCTGCAATCCAGAGGCCCTTCGATGGTCTAGCATAGGTTCAGGGAGGCCAACACCATTGCAGATTGCATGGCCAAAATGGGAGCCTCCCCCAGGCAGTTGACTGTGTGGTGTCAGAATTTTCCCCATGACATTTTGGATGCAGCCAACTGCGAGAGGACAAGGTGTAATTTTTAAGAGTGATGTGTCCCCCAATTCCACATCAGAGATGGGTGAGGCTAAGGCTACTTCAGTCTCAGGCCCTTGTACAAGCTTCCGAGATGTCCACCATTGGGCACATATCCATAGGAAAATGAAAATCCAACCTGGCAGCATTACCACCACGTTGGTTAGGGACATCCACGTCAGCAAAGAAACGAGGAGGCACCTCAATATTTGGCTCACGACCCATATTTGCAGCATGATCTCGACTGATGGCCCCATCATTGGGAACTACCAGGCGTTAGATCGTGTCAGCACTCCCCTTGACTATGCAACCATAGTCGAAGAAAAACCTGCGGGGATTCCCTATTATCATCGCTCCAGGTCCCAATTCTCCAATTAGCCCTTTTCGAGTTTTCTTCGGATTTTTGTTCACCACGTCCGAAGCTGGAAGAATTTCCAAAGCGGTCTCTTTTTTCCCATCCACCTTAGCACCCCTCCTTGCCACCCTAAGCGCGTGCAAGCCTTTATTATCGGTGTTGAGTCCCCTTGCAAAAGTTGGTTTGTCGCCGACGCTTCCTCTCCCCTGAGCCTTCCCTCAGCTTCTTTATAACCACCCCTGCTAGTTCTCCTTCTGCATTTCGTCCTTCTTTGGCCCCTGCTCCCTCTGGCTCTCTGTGGTCCAGACTCCTCCCTTCGGCCCCTGCTCCCCTGGACCCCCTGCGCCCCGCCCACTGGCCCTTTGTACCTCAGTTTTCCCGTATATCGTTCCCCCTTCTCACCTCCCATGGCCTTTGTTTACGTGGAGCCGGCCTAGCTCAAGCTTGACAATATCGCGCAAGCCTTCATGGATGCTAAGGGTTTCACTCCTTTCCTGTGCAAGTTTGAAGGGCCGGACAATGAGATTACCAAGGACTTCGTGGATACCTGGGACAAAGACGAGGTCAAAGTTCACGACGTCCACTTCAGGGTCACGATAGAGCTGTTGTGTGAAATTACAGGGCTTCCCCTACAGTCCACTATATTCGTCGGGACTCACACAACTAGGAGGAGGAAACTGACCAGTTTCCTGACAAGGACAAGAATCTTGTGTGGGACAAGTCTGCCCTTTACCGGTCCTCTCTGCCAAGCCCCTGAAACGAAGTCATTGTACCAATCATGCAATACGTCACGTGCTACGACCCTGAGAAGCCGTTGCGGAGTTTCAATATCAGCTTTGTTAATCACCTCCGCAAAGCCAAGCAAGTGTGCGTTCCGGACTACTTGCTTTATTCCCTAACCATATCCATTGAAAAATGCCAAAAAACCCATGCCAAACCCCTGCATCAAGGCCTGCTTGTGGTCATCCTCAAACATGTCATAGCAAATAGACCCCCTCTCCAAAAAGTAACCCCTCTGGAATCCAATCCTCCTCCGATTTCTCCCACCATTTCTAAGACCTGCAATGTAAGCCCTCCCAAGGACAAAAAAGCTAGCCCAACGGCCCGTTGCAAACCTTCTCCCCACAGGAGTGCTAGACGCGTTTCTCAGAGGAAGCGGAATCCCGCAGAGGACTTTCCGCTTGCTCCCAGGTCCTCTGCGCGCCTAAAAAGGCCCAAGCAGGAGAAGGTGTCCTCTCCGACGCATGTTATTTTGGATTTCGACAGTGGCAACGAGGTTTCATCCTCCCACCTCCTCCTGAAGCTCGCCATCAATTCGATGGCTAATATTTCAAAGTCTGCAAATGATACCATCAAGGTCCTCAAACGACTTGCTCGGAAGCACGACAAGATTTCTGATGATCCGGAGGAAGTCACCAAGAACTAGGGAGTGGAGGATTCTATTTTTTGGGGTTTTGAGTCCCGAATGTCAGGGTAGGGCAACGGTTTTAGTAGTTGGGTCTTCTCTTGCTACGACTTCCTTACTCTGTTTTTTGTTCTTTCTTCATTTCTCTCTTCTGGGTTCCTCCAACCTTTTTGGTTGCCTGCAAGGTGCTATGGCCCTTTTTGTACCGAGGTTTTGGGATCCTCTTAAAAAACCCGTTTTTTTGTATATAAATCTTCAACTTAAAAAAAAAAATTCACACCTATCTTTATAATCCAAGAAATATATCTAATAAAATCTTTCTGCACAGATCTCGTTCGCCATGGCACTAAACCTCGTACGAAAACATCCAGGTATTCTCCACTATGCACCGCCGTCTTGTGGTAGCCCTTCGATAGGAAATAAGGATTGTATATATGCAAAGGATCAGCACGACTTTATTTTTTTTATTTTTTTATTTTTTATTTTTTTAAATTTACATGGTGGAATCGGTAGCCGCCACGAATCCGGGCAAGCTGTCCAACTTTTATGGTCGCCACAGTATTCTGCGCTGTCCGCCTCGGAAGCCGCCACACAGATCTTCGCGCAGTCCGCCCCTATAACCACCATGCCACAATCATTTTAAACCTTTTACGCCGCTGAAAGCACCAGGAAAGGGACAAGCGTTCAGTCCGGCGAGGCCCGAGATTTGAACCTTGGACCTCCGCCCCCTATGGGGTTTGGATGAACCAATTGGTCTACACCTCGGACCTCAGCACGACTTTATTGCAATGCAACTACATGCAATTTTTTTTTATATTAAGCACAGCACACCAAACACTTTTCACAATTCAGCATTCATGTTTTTAAAACAACATTCCAACACATGCAGTCTTAATTTAGCTCAGTTTTATAAGTTTTCCTTTCAAACTTATATTCTAGATATAAATAATACAGATTTAAATATATATTTATATCTAACAGGAGGTATGAACTTATGTTCATTGTCCCATGGTTTTGCCCATTGTAAGTAATGGTGTCTAATTATGTATATCCATTTAATTCTTCACTTCTATTCATCAAAAGAAAACACACTGCAACGATTAACCGTGTATTTTAAGTTAACAAGCAAACAGCAAACAGAGAAAGCATAAGATACGTATTTTACCAATGACAATCATTCGGCTTGGAACATACTGACCTCAGTTTCGGCTGATGATGCTCACAGGCCTCTTTGAATAAAACAACACTTGTCCAGTACAATCACACTCTTTCCGGCGATGAAGAAGAATGGTTCCAAAAATTAACATTTTCCCCTTCTTAAGGATGTGGTGAAGTTCAGAAGTGGAATGTGAAAAAATGCAAGCAGGAAAAGACAATATTATATTGCAAATTTTAACCCAACGTATGACCACAAGGAAAAAGCATATATAGGCGCTGAAATCAAGTGGAAGGAAAAAATACTCATTGCTCAGATAAGGACTAGCTCTCATAGGCTTAGATGTGAAACAGGGAGATGGACAACGCCCAAAGAACAATGGGAAGAAAGGATATGTACTCTATGCAGCACAGGGGCAGTAGAGACAGAGGAACACTTCATCTATAAATGCCCGAGTTTTTCAGATATCCGTGACAAATACAAAGAAACACTTGAGAACGAGTTTATTACAGATTTATTTGAAGACAAGAAAATAAAAAAAGTTGGAGAATTGCTAACACAAATCAGCAGGAGAAGGAACAACCTTCTCAAAGATATTAAAGATCATATGATATGATTTGAGTAATTGTACTTCCATATTTGAGGTCCCATAGACCATATTTGGGTCTCGCGGACGTAATTAAAATCTTTCATTCATTCATTCACTATTTTCATGCACCATTGAGCATCAGGCCTTTGCCGTATGTCATGTTGGTTGATTGCCAGCAAGGGTACGTATTACCTTTAAGTTGATTGATTTTTTTTTTTTTTAATTAAAAATTTATTATATATAAATAATTTTATTTATTTATTATTTTATATATTCATTTATTCTCTATTATATTATTATTGATATATATATACATGTATTTTATTTATTATTTATATATATTTTAATTAATTATGTTCATTAAAAAGAATTTAACTAATATGCTTATCTTTTGAATCAAAGGAATGATATAATTTAATCAATATGGAATCAAACAGTGATCTTTATGCAATTTAAAATGAATGCAGATCAATATGGAGGTAAACAATGATTTAATGCAAAAACAATCGCAAGCAAGTCATGCAAAAACATAGATCCCTATATGAGTTTGCATCTGCGAGTTTCCATGTACTCGCAACCGTGGTGTTGTTAAAGCACTGGCATCATATCCAGATTACTTGATGGTACAATCCTTATTAAACTGTCGGGAGGTGAGCAACAGGTACACTAAACTGCTATTCCAGAATTGATTCTATTCCTGCACTCACAAAAAGGTCCTTAGCAAGTATCTGCTTCTATATAAGAAAATATTTAATCAGATGGAGGTGAGCAACAGGTACACTAAACTGCTATTCCAGAATTGATTCTATTCCTGCACTCACAAAAAGGTCCTTAGCAAGTATCTGCTTCTATATAAGAAAATATTTAATCAGATGGAGGGGATGTGACACAAAGGCAGCAGTGTCAATTCCAGACTTTGATTTACCTCAGCAAATTCCAGATTTGGCCCCAACTATTTTACAATGGAAGAATGCCAAACCACAAGTAAAGAAGTCGACACCGGTAAAGAAGCAGCGGGTGAAGCAGATCTCCCATAAGCCATCACGATAGGAGAAGACAGTGACCGAATCAGAAGGGGAGGATACGGTCACACCCACGGCTAAGGTGAAGCAATCCGAAAAGCAAGTCACTGCACCCAAATCAGAAAGGAAGAGGAGGCAATTTGAATCCCCACCCCCTTCATCTATTCCAGATTCGGTGCAAGGGATTGCCACGGAATAGATTGCTTGCAGTAAGGAGGTTGCTCGAAGACTAGTGCAACAGATGATAGTACCCTAGGAAAAGGTCATCTTTGACATTCCTCAGACCTTGCAAAATACAATAGCAGGAACAAGTGCTGGGAATATAGGACCTAAGGACTATTTGACAGAAGCTCATGTTCGGGCTCAGAGAACAATGTCGGACCTGTCCGTTCCATCTATAGTTACAAAAACTTCCTTTGCAGCTTCTCTGCGAGTTGTGTCCTTTGTGGATATTGTCGCAACAGAAGAAGCTAGAGCAGCCATACCCACAAAGACTCAAGCTAAACCTGTAATCAACAGAACAGAGGAAGTTGTACCTTATCTGAATGTGGTAAATACAGCACCTGGGACAGAGCAGCATCCCATATTAGTTGATGAGGCAGTCTCGTTGGAACATGAGACCAATATAGAAAAGGGAGAGCGGATGCAGACAGACGGATCTCAGCAGGTGGTTGGAACAGAAGGTGACAGCAGTCAGGCTGTAGTGACAAAAGGCAAAGCAACCAAAAAGACCATTGATCTCTCCGAAAAAGGGAAAGAGACAATACAAGAGGAAAAGGAGGAACGAACTCAAGATGCATGGTCTGAATGTTTTCTAGTGCAGCTACTGAATCTCATGGATCCTTCAGATGATATGGACGAGCGAGAAGTAGAATGTTTTACAAAGTTAACAAAAATAATGGAAAATTTGCAGTTGAAATTTAACTTAGCCTGTGTTTGTCAATGGAAGAAGTGGCAATCTATGGCGGAAGACAGATTGGTAAAATGGGCCACACAAGGTCCTTGGCGAGCAGAAATTTCTAGCATCTACCAGACCCTGCCTTGGACAATGCCCACCACACACTTGTCAACAATTGAGGGATTTGAACGATTGACCGAGAAGATGCCAACCCTCTACTTGGAATCTGGACAGGTGTACGTTTGTGGCCACAACACTGATCCTTCTTCCTAGAAGTCTGTAGAGCAAGGATCGTAGGTGAAGTTAGCACCTGAATTACTGTCTATGTATCGTCAGTACAATTTCTTAGCCCACTTGTTATGTTGGCTAGTAAGAGGTATTAAGTACTTACATTCAACCAAGTAAATGGTGGACAGTGAATTGCAAGAGTATAGGAAGATGTGCAACGCAAAGACAAAACACTTGAAGAAGGGAAGGCTCGTATGGAGGCTGTCATTCAGGAGATCCAGAAATCATCACGAGAACTGAAGAGCCTTCATACTCAGTTAGAAGAAAAAGCACAACAGATTACCACTCTGGAAAATGAGGTGTTACAGCAAAAACAGGCTAAAGAATTGTTGGTTAAGCAAACTGAAGCATTAGCAGCTCAGAAAAATCAGAGTGAGCTAGTCTGGCAGCATGAGAAGAGCCAGCGTGAAGAGACTTGGCAGAAATAGTTGGCAACGGTACAGGAAGAATTACGGCAAGCACAACAACGTGAGGCAGCTTTGAAACAAGAAATGACATCAAAGACCTCATATTCGTCCACAATTTCAATTCCACAGCTGAAAGAAATTTTCATACAGTGGGTAACTCAACTATTGAACAGGCTTGAGGAAACAGAAAATCACGCCAATGCCCTAGGAGTGGAATGGGGTAAATAATTCAATTACGCCAAGCAACTTAAGGCTGATAACGAGGCTCTACAGATGCAATTGGATGAAACCTTACCAGCTACGACTCACAAAGATGCTGAGACTCCTCAGAATGAGTGGAGAAAGTCGCTGAGGACATCGACTTCTTCGAAGGGGAGGATAGATGTAGACAGCAGTTCCAAGCAGAAATAAACTATGAGGCTGTCTGACATAAATGTCCTACGAGGATTCACAATTTTGATTGTGTATAGCAATTTTGATAATGTATGAATCATGAAAATGACAATGTAAAATCAGCCAATCAAATGAATATGGCTTGATTAATAAGTATGCACAAAAGGACAAACGCAGCCATCTTTGTGTTAAGACGTCTGGATTAGACGTCCAGCCTAACTAATCAGACGTCTGGTTGCTGTGTTAGACGTTTGGTTGTGTTAGACGTTTGAAACTATCAGTTAGACAATAAACGCAAGTGTTAAGACTAATAGGCGGTTGGGACGGTTGAGATGGGTTGGTTGCACTAACTACTCGATCTTACCTATAAATACCCCCTATTTCATTTTGTAATCTATCCATACTTGTCTATAATGCAGGTTGTGCAATTGTTAGTCTAGAATGTGTGTTGTAAGAGATTACATCTGTGTTGTAGTGTTGCGTTGCAGGTATTGATCATAGCTTGGTACGATAGCATGTATTGTTGTATGTTGTTTTCCTATTGCAGGGCATTCTGAGGAACCTTGAATACTGGAGAAGGAATGCTTAGTGAAAGACGTCTAAACCCTGGAAGATCAACCCTTGTGCGTATCAGTCTATCCGTTTGGTTTCGTCGGCAACTGTCCAGACGTTTATCCTTGACGTCTAGCTAGCTGTCCAGTCCAGACGTCTAGTTGTCCAGTCCAGACGTCTAGTTGTCCAGTCCAGACGTCTAGTCTAAACGTCCAGTTGTCCAGTCCTAACATCTAGCTGTCCAGTCCCAACGTCTAGTTGTCTAGCTAGCCACCCAGTCCAGACGCCTAGCCGACCAGTCCAGACGTCCATCCCAAACATCCAGACGTCCAGTCTAGACGTCTGGTCGTTTATTACTGACGTCCAGCCCAGACATCCAGACGTCCGTCTCAAATTTCTAGACTTTCTACCTCAGACATCTAGTATTTCAAGCATTTGTCAAGACTTGTTGACTTATACTTACAAGACATGATGACTATTGTACCTTGGCCTATCGTCCCTCCTAGTTTATCATCATTCCCTCGTCTCGAGAAGTACTTACCCTTGTATACACTCTTAGCAAAAATATTTAATAGCAACACTTCATCATAGGCGATGTCACTATAGGTGGTCCTAAAAAGTCGAAGGTGATTAATACGATATTATTTCCCTTTATCCATATGAAACTTAGGGGTTTCAAAGTTAGGGGGAAAGGGATAATTGGCTATGATGGGATCTTAGGGTTGATTTCATAAGTCCTCGTAGGAGTACTTGTGGTTGAAATAAGACCCTTAAATTGAGGCCATTTATTGCTTTAGTTTCTCTAATTATGAGGTAAGGATTTGGAGTTTAGAAGAAATGAGATTAGATGACACATGGGGCATGTGCGATGAGACAAGAGGACCTTGGTAATTGATGTAAGAATAAGTTTGAGGTATTAGGACATATAATATTGAAGGTGGGATTGCATGGTTCATCCCCAAGTTGTTTGGAATAAATGGATTAGTAGATGCAAGATTAGAGAATGCAAAAAATAGATTTTTGATGCAGACTATATTTGTGCTACTAAGAATAGAAGAAGGAATGTTGACAAATGGATTTGAAATTGGAGGGTTAAGGGGTACATCCAAATTAGGGATTTACTTTATGTTGGACTCTTGGGATGTGGGGTAACTTATGTTTGCTCTTAATAATTTTTCAAGTGGAGGCATAGATGCATGATATCTTGAAGACAATGGAGCATTCGACGTACCACCACCTACGAAAGTAGTGATGATAAGAAGAGTAGAGTCGACAAAATTAACAATTGATGCACCAAGGTTTGAGTTTATTTGATCAAATTTGTCTATATTTGGTTAAAAGTTTGAGGATTAGAATTAGATTGTTGGGGGTGATCCAAGAGCAAAATCTCCCCCTATAAACATTTTGGTTGTCGTCACCATCCCTAAGGATTTATATCACAACATCTAAGTGATTGTTGCCTTTGTAAAAATTTTAAATTTATAGAGTTCGTGTCAGAGTTGGCATTCACAAAGTACCTGCAAAAATCGAGCACAAATAACAAAAAATGATAAATTTCAAAATCAATTTGAGATTGGAACAAAAAAATCATCTCAATCCTTGATGAATCACCTCTGGATTCAACCTGTGAAAGTGCAGAATTTTTTGAGCAAATCACTCATTGTAAAGGAGTGAACCACACACGAATATCTCACTAAATAGACTTAGTGAATTTTTAGGCACTTTGCTCAAAATGGAGCAAAACACTCTAAATTTTGGAGTAAATCACTTCTAAAATCAGACTTGATGAATTTTTTCTCAATTTCAAGCTAATCGCTCCATCAATGATGGATGCATTTTGACACAAAAATCAAGGCATGAAGTGCAAATTTGAGGAAAAATGAGGGTTGGCCCTACCATGCATACCAAAAACTATGTTAAACTGGGGAATTTTCCTAACTTCTAATTAAGGTTTTGCACTCCCAATTCGAGTTTCAACAAGGTTGAAGGGATTGCCAATGGCTTCTCCCAAACTTCGTATTTAGATTGGGTTCCCACTATGCTTGCATAAAACTCCACTAATCTAAATTCAACCTATATGAAAGAAAAATGGAAAAAGAAAAATGCATGAAAAGTAAAATGTAGAAATAAAATTGCTTGAAAATTTAAGAGTACGAAAGATTTAAGCAAATATGGCTTTTACACTCTAGCGAGGAAAGTGTGTGATCAATCAACATATGAAAAGTTAAATAACACCCATGTCCACCCATTCATTAGATTATGAAATTGATAAACTAATGACAAGATGGGCCAGAAGGGCCATGCCACAACTATTGCACACTTGACGAACCAAAAGGGCAGATATATACCCTTCATGTAGGTGCATTACATTTTTCTTATGCTCATATTCGCACCATTGGACCATGAAGTTGCTTGCAATGAATCTCCCTAAAGTAGGTCGGTGATAGCTTAGTCTATCTTAAAAGAGGTCGTCCACTTAAGGATAAAACAATGGTGTGAAACATTGAGGGAATGTTTTTGTAATTGCTTATGGTATGTTAGATATAGATTGACTTATATCTATGTTTTCATGAAGCATCAATTAGCTTATGTTGTTAATATTCAAACAAATTTAAAGTTGGATGAGTAGTTCTTAAATCAAAGAAACTGGTCCTAATGTTTGGTTTAGTTCATAAGTTTAAACTGCCACCTTGCTATGTGGAGTGGCTGATGAATGAGATGGCACTCATAAGTTTAAATTGCCACCTTGTTGCGTGGAGTGGCTAATGAATGAGATGGTGCTCATAAGTTTAAACCGCCATCTTGCTACGTGGAATGGCTAATGAATGAGATAGTGCCCATAAGTTTAAACCGCCACCTTGCTACGTGGAGTGGCTAATGAATGAGATGGCACTCACCGCCACATTACTACGTGGAGTGGCAAATGGTTACTGAAGTGGGAGCATGGGTGGTAATAAAAAACGTTCTCTTGAATGTTTCACTTGAATGCCCCTAGGGGAAATATGCTCAAGGGACTTCCAAAAAGGAAGTGAAAGGTTGAAGAGGGGGAAGCTTTTGGAAGGAACAAGGAGGGTGAATGTGACAAATGGCTTGGACAAGGAGGAGAAGACCAGATCAATGCTACAAGGCAAACATTAGAGAAACCAGGTGGTTCTTGTCTTCTTCCTTGCTTTTCTAGGCTTGTTCTAACCTGCATATTGATTGGTTGGTCTTGGATGAGTTTTCCTCTTGCTCTTCCTTCGTTGGTTGTGAGTTTTCATTGGTTTGTCACCAACCCTTGCTTGTTATTTTTCTTCCTCGTGGTTTGTTGTTCAAATGTTGTTTTTTTCTGTAGCATAATCTTCACTAACTATGTGTAGTCCTCTTTTCATTGCTTGTTCATTGGTTATTGCTTGCTTCGAGTGATGGTGTCTTGGTGCGCACTCTTTTTCTACGTAGGCTTGTGGATGTGTGTTCACTGATGCATTCTGCAAGGGAGCGACGTTGTATTGGTGTTTTGCTATCTTGATGTTTTCTTCTTCTAAACCTTCTGTTTGGCAAGTTTTGTAGCTTCAGATGCTCCTTATTCGTGTGTATAGAGCTTTTTTCGCTCGGTCTACGTCATGTTTTGGAGTTTAAACCTATAGCAGGCTTGCTTGATGATTGCCTTAGGAGTTCTTCATTAACCACGCTGCTTCCTTGAGTCATGTGCATTGGTTTTGAACGCGTTTGTTCCCTGTGGCTATGCCTTGTTTCCTTTCTTCATGCTTTCTATGCTTGGCTCGGTTTTTTGGAATTCAAGTGTGACCACTTGTGAATGATGGACTGCACTTGCTATCTTTACTTATTTAAGCTTAGTTTTTTTTTCAAAAGAAAGAAATAATGGTTTGTTCTTACTTTTAATGGTTTTCAAGTTAGTTTAGTTTTAAAAGGAAGGGTTGTATTGTTTGTTAACTTATTAGGTTCTATGCCGAGAGTCATTGTGAATGAAAGCATAGTTTAATTGGTTAGTTGTAAGAAGTTATATAAAGTCATTGATCTAAAAATATTTTAAATGCATGTTGAATTTGTAGGAATGTTTGGGTCTTGAAATTGATTAACAAAGAAAGGAAGGAATTATGGAATTCCTTGTAGTTTCTTATGGCATAGGAATTATGGGGTTCCTATGTAGATGAATTAAATGTTTGAATGAAAGAAAGTGGTGACTGTGAGTTACTTATTGAATGTTGTTTCAGTTATGAAATTAATGGAAAGAAGTATGGGCTTCTTTGTTTGCTTTTATGCTTTGCATATTTGAAATGGATCATTTAGAAATGCATTCATATATTCTTAAGAGTTGTTTGATCCCTCCTTTCCATCTTTCTGCCATGGAGAGTAAGGGAGATTCTAAAGGAAATGGAGAACATGATGATCCTTTTAGACTTATGTAAAGGATATTCTTCTTTTGCTTAAAGTCCTATAGAAGGATTAAGGAATCATGATCACTTTTCGGTGAAATATTTATGTAATGCAATAAAGGGTTGTTTAGGTTTCTTGATGAGACCGCCTTTGTTGTTGAGTTGTTACTTTCAAGAATTGATTATGTAATGAAATGATCTCTTATGCTAATGTGTTTGTGAGCAATATATCATCATGGTCATGTTGTTAAATAATTGATGTGAATTATGAATGATCATATGGTCATGTTGTTAAATAATTGATGTGAATTATGAATGATCATGTATCTAGATTAATTGACACTTTTTTGGTAGTTATCATGCTTTGCTTAAACATTAAAGAAAAGTATAGTGTTCCTATTTTTGTAAATGAATGGTTTAGCATGATTTTAGCTATGCTAGAGAGACAGATGGTTTGTTAAGATTACTTTTTGTTGTTCTATTTTGGGTTGGGGTTTTAGTGGGGGCTTGCTCTTTAACCTTGTCTAGAAAACCCTCTGTTTTAATCCAAGCCTAAGGTAGTTGCAAGGAGGCAACACCTAGATCCTTTGTGTCCATGTAAAAGCTATCACGCGAAGTGGTAAGTGCTTGAACTACTCATCGCGGGGATGGGTGGTCAAACATTAAAGTTAGTGATTCACCGCGGAGGTGCAACTAACTAAATTTATAAGGGCAATACGCAAAAGAAACTAGCATAGTATGACTTATGATTGGTAAGAGAAAGAGCATTCCCTCTTCTCTAAATATTGAAAAGGGGTAATCTACACTATGGTCGAGTTGGCTTGCGTTCATGAAGAACTGCAAGAAATGTGGGGTGACCATTTGAAGCATCCTTGATACCATAGAGGTATACAAGGTAAACCCCAGTGACTACAGGAGTTTGGCCAATCCCATCCACTCGAGTGACGTCTGCAGCATCAGGGACTCGAAATATGATTCATGGATACTCCTTGTGAGCCTGGTCCAAGTTCCTTGCCCAAAAGGAAAAATATTTCTCTCAGGTTGGTTAGTGTTGGGTTGTTACACTTATTTATTAATTGAGATGTAAGTCCAAAAATAATAAGACACTGAAAATCATTAAATAGTTTTTGTTTCCTTAATAAAAAATTCAGTCTACGATCTTTAAATATAATGCGTATCTCTCCTACATCATGGGCCACCACTCATTTTCCTAATTTTTGAATAAGAGAAGATGAGGTAGAAAAGTCTTTTGAGAAGAAAAGTCAGAGTATTTTGAATTCAATCTCGACTTCCATTTGATGTAATTTTAAATCTCCAAAAAAACCTGGTTTAACTCCTTGCTTTTAAGAATAATTATATCGGTCTCATGTTTGATAATCACTTTTAGTGTAACATTTGTTGCTTAGATAGGAATTACCATAATTGGGAAACTCGAACTCAACAAGGCCAATTTGGACCTGGACTCGAGTCTAAGAAGAAACTTGGTAAAAAAAATTATTGACTCGACAAAAACTCAAAAATTCTTTGAAAATTTACATAGTCAAGCCTATACGACTTGTTTGATTTGACTGACTCAAACTCAACGAATTTTTCAAAAATTACAAAGTTTCATAACTATGCAGATTACCATAGATTTATTCTTCCTCTTGTACCCAATTAGGACATCCATACTTCTAATTATGACATCCTTACTTCCATTTAATACTTCCATAAATGACTTTCCTTGCTACCTTGATATTCCTCATAAGAATTCTTTATTCTATTAATTTCTCTAAAGATTTATGTCCAATCTCGTACAAATTTTATAATAAGAAAAGGTGAGGCTTGCTTCTTACTTGTACATAGTGTGGGTTGCTATATATATTATTCTCAACATATTATTAATATTTCTTAATCTCAATTTTTTATTTAAAAAAATTCAAATTTTAATAAGGATGGTATCAATGCTTTCAGCGGCATAAAAGGTTTAAAATGATTGTGGCATGGTGGTTATAGGGGCGGACTACGCGAAGATCTGTGTGGCAGCTTCCGGGGTGGACAGCGCAGAATAATGTGGCGGCCATAAAAGCTGGACAGCCTGCCCGGATTTGTGGCGGCTACCGATTCCACCATGTAAATACAAAAAAAAAAAATAAGGATGGTATCAAAACAAATGTATAGATAGCTACCGCATTTAAAATAATAAAAATTCACTTTTGCTCTTTTCAACTGGTTGTGACCTTTACCTCACTTAGGGAAGACTGTGGTTTGATACCTAAGGACATCATTCATATTAGAAATATTTTAAAGAGTTACATACCCCTCCAAAGTTCTAAGAGAATTATCTCCCTTCCCCTTCCCAACAAACTATCTACCTATCTATATTCTCCCTTACTCAGAACAAGTTATTATGGAGGACCTACCACTCCAAAAACTAGTTTAAGAAGTTTAGTGAAAGGACCTACCACTCCTAAAAACTGGTTTAAGAAGTTTAGTGAAAGGACCTACCACTCCAAAAACTAGTTTAAGAAGTTTAGTGAAAAATTAAATTCATTTTAGATTGACATAAAAGTACTCAATATTTCAAAGGAAAAATTTGGCAATCTAATAAGAGCTTGGCAGCAACCATATGATGGTTAGCTTTTTCCTTTATTTTTTTAAATTAGTTTTTTTTAACATATTAAAAAAAAATTAAAATCTACCATGAAAATTAAACTCACTTCCATAGTGATAGAATCACTATGTCCCAAGGGGACAGTGGGCTTTAGCCTTTGGCTCTTCTTTGAGAAGTAAGGTTCAAACCGAACCATGTGTGTATATGTGTTAATCCCTTATTGATAGGTTTAGTTCTTGACCTTACGAGAGGTCATGGCTAGGATGGGAATGCTCAGAGCTAAGCGTTGGTTGTAGGAGTTTCTCACACTAGACAAATTCAAAAAAACAGTGATAGAATCACTATCTTAATCTTTTAGATATATTTATTTTTGGATTGATGATCCCCATTTTGGGATAGAAACCTTTGACTTAACTGACATAAACTTGGGGCATCTTTTCCATCAAATTCATTCAGAATTTAAGCCTAAACGCGTCCATTGGGGTACATCACACCTAGTGTTGGATACAGTAATTTACCTCACACTTTCCACTTGACAGATTTGACAATTATGGCCTAACAAAATTTGAACCTAGGTCTCTACATTGAGAACCAGAGTTTTAACCATCGAGCTGATGCCATTTGACAAAATGTTAAGTGCCTTCCAAATACAAACATTTATTCTTTTGAATATCTGTAATATGGAAGCATATGGCTTACTCTTGTTGTAGCCAGTACAACATTCAATCAAAACGTAGCCCCATGAACTGAAAGATGCTTATCCATATGTTCATGGCTATAACATTCAATCAAAACGTCGTCCCATGAACTGAAAGATGCTTATCTATATGTTCTATATGAATTTTTACAAACAGCACTGCACAATGTGATACAGAGCAACACTGATAACAGATTGCAGTAAATCAGATCTGACAACACGTCCCCTGTGAATTTAAAAAAATATAAAAAAAGGCAACTAGATTAAAAAAGGATCAGGGTCAGTTGCTTTCTCAAAATCTAATCGAGCAAATTCATCAATAACAGAATAAGCACAAATGCAATCATAGACCATCAGACTTCTATACCAAATGAATGTCATATGCAATAAAAGAAATATTTACTACTATATTTGGTATATCAAATTTAAGGCATCTTTTCCAGTCCTTCATAGTGCCTTACAAACGCTCTTTAAACATGACATTTGTTTTTCAAATCTACAAGAACCATATGAGAATAATCAAAGCTTTTTGTCAGAAGAGGAAGTGGGGTCATCAATTATACAAATCTTCAACACAGTATGACAATACTTATTTATATTAATCTCAGGAGCCAATTGGAAAGAAATTTTTCTAATCAATTCCATCTGTAGTGGTTAGGCATAAAAAATGATCTGGGCATGGTTGTGTGTTGGTGTTCTTGTTCTCTTGTTGCATTCCAATGCTTAGAGTCTTAACTTACAAAGATTACTCTTAAATATGGATGTGTATTGGGAGAAAATGTTAAATGCATTCATAGGCAAAGAATTCATCGAGAGAAGCAATGCCTGTCCTTCATATCATTTACGTCACTTACACTTGAATACTGTTATGCCTAAACATCATTAGCACCAACAGAGGTCTCAACTCTATGTCTCTCCATAGTTACCTCACCATTTCCCTCATTATTAGTAGATTCTGATATTTGCTCATCAATTTCTAGTTTTGATTCATTCTCTTCTGCCTTACGACCATGAGAAAGATAATGTAAAGTCTCATTAATCTTGGTGACACCCTTTTCCATGGGTTCCACAGCTTGTGACACAGTTACCAATACATCATGCACCACCTACAGGAAAAATTTAATTTCACATTCAATAGGGAATTACACTTTAAACCTGTTTTAGGAAACAACGTAAAACATTCAACTTAAAGGATTCTTAGACAGAACTTACATGCTCACCACCTCCAATCACAAGATCTTGAACACTTTCTTTCAAACTTGTGCCAGGACCCTCTACATCTCTTTCCAGCATTTTTACAACTTCAGGCCCTTCTTCATCACTTGTTTTCTCTTGTGCCTCCACAGTTATTTCTGTGGATTGAATTGTCAAACTTCCCTGCTTGTTATCACTTGTCTGATGGTACGGTTCTACTGGAAAGACAAAAATGTGGACCACTGCAGCAACAGCCATCTGAAATAGAATTTGTGAATCAATTATAAGTATTGATAATTGAAGTGTGCAAGGTATTCTTGATGCATATTTAAATGTCCCAAGTAGAGGTCTAAAACATAAGATAATGTGTAACAACTAACAGCTTATATATTGAACACCCTTTGTCAATGAATTCAATGATTAATAAAAGATTAGCTTTTGTACCTTCTTGTGAAATTATTGGAAGATCACCACTACCAAATGGTGTTCTATTATACAAAAACACTAGATTTCGTTGATATGAAACATGGCCGATAGTTTAGTTATTGCATACTTGTAGGCTGTTGACGCCAAGTTATGCAGAATGGAAGAAACTCCTCTGTGAGAAAAATTGATAATTATTTTTGTTCAAATCAGTGAGAACTTTGTCCAAAGTAGTGTTGGATATAATAGGCACTTAATTGTCTTTTAGAGATAATGAAACTTTTCGTTTTGATGGTTGGTTTCCATATAATTACTGAATCCATCAAAGACTAGCGTGTTTGGAAGCACCCTTGCTGAAATGTAACTAAATGTTTTCTTAGCATATTTGCATTGTAATTAATCTTGACATCATTTATTGCAAAATACTAAGAAGCTGATAGATTTGAGGCCATTGTTATTATTAAGTTTAAGACTTGAATCTTTTCTACGGCCATAAGTTAAAAAAACAGTAACGACTGAAATAGAGGCAACATTATTTTTATCTTCTTACAACCACAAGGGCTGGAAGCACAACCTCTGTTGTGGTTGTCACTAGAAAGATACTAGATTGAGAAACATGCCTGACGAATTCAGTGCTGCACCAAGTGGAATGATATCAGGGGACCAACATTAAAGAATGATCACTGAAAAATGCTCTACCTGCATGTTTTGCAAATTTTGTTTCAACTTGAATTTTGTTTCCCCCTCAAAACGTGTTAGACCTGTTGGTTACGAATCTGCCATTAGGAAAGGTTTTTAATCTTTTGCACCCTAGATTCGCCCAGCAGATTGAAAGGCCGGAAGGAAGGGATGCCTTCCGTGCCAATCTCCGGAGAAGGCCGGCTCCTATGCTAGTTTACTTGATTTTTAGATAAGGGAACAGGAAAGAGATTGTCAATGACTGAAAGAAATGTAAATATCATGTTTTTCGGGTGAGGAAGAACAAGCAGCACGATTACCAGCTAGTACACAAACCAACAACAATCAAAACAAGGCATGTAACAGAAACTGTTACTGCAATTCTTTCAAGGCATGTAACAGAAACTGTTACTGCAATTCTTTCCTATGTATCCTTTAGTTTCGTATTCCAGATTCAATTAAATGCCAATGCTATGATCCAGGATTCAGAATGACAGCAATCAGAAAAATAAATGAACATGAGGCAGAAATACTAGCAAAAGGCAACATAAAAGAAAGAGACAAGCAACAGAGCCAAGGATGCTTTTGTATTGATGCAAATGTCTGATACAGCAGAGCTTTCTTAGCAATATGTCCCCCCTCCACCCTTTTGCAATGAAGTTCTTCTGCTATTTATAGTAGGAATTTCCCCCCAAATTACAATTATGCACGGAACCCGAGGTCCAGCAAAAGCTGTAAAAAGCTGCAAAAGCTGCCATGATTAGACCTCTGTCAGCCGTAGATGTACTTGCAATATGGCTCTTCAGAAATCCGTACAAGTCCGGTCAGATATGGTGGGCGGAAAAAGTCAGGTCCGGTTAAATGCGGTAGATGTGGTACAGTTTGTCCTTCAATGTCCATCTACCCTGTACTCTGGCAACACACTTTCTGTCTCATCTTGATAGGTGCAAATCCCGAAATCCGTGCGGCGCTGGAAACTGGGGGTTTTGACCAAAGTCGCAGATGAAAAATGGCGACCCTGGGAGTCGCTCCAGAATGGGGCGAACCCAGGATGCACTTCTCCTTGGAAAATCTGCAATCTGGTCATCTCTCTCATATTTGCTGATGTGAGGGAAAGACGACGGCGATCGCTGAAAAAATGCAGCGACGATGAGTCACTCGAAAAATGAGCGACCGACGTTGGTCGCTACCTTGGTGCCTTAGCCAAATTTGCATTTTCTCTCCCGCTGTCACTGAAAAATGGCAACGACGCCCAGAATCACTCCGAAATGGAGCGACCGGCATCATCCTGAGTGTTGCCTTTAACGAAGTCTCCTTGGGCGACGGCGAGAGGCGATGGGGATTGCTGGCAAAGTTGAGTGACGATGGGAGTCGCTCCAAAATGGAGCGACCGGCGTCAGCTCAACACTTAGTCAATTTTCCTCATCTTTTCATCTTTTGCCCACGGTCGCTCAAAAAGGGGAGCGACGACGGTCGTCGCCCGAGAAATGAGCGACCGACATCGGTTGCTCCCAGGCCAACACTTAGAATATTTTGCGCCTTTGCTTGCCCGCCGAGGTTCGCTTGAAAAAGGGAGCGACGACAGGAGTCGCTAGGAAATTGAGCGACCGACGTCGGTCGCTCCCAATCTAACACTTAGCCAAATTTTGCTCTCCTGCTGAGGTTCGCTCCAAAAGTGAATGATGATGAGCATTGCCCGAAAGAGTGAGCGACTCCTGGAATCGCTCCAAAATGGAGCGACCAAGGGAATGCCCCAGACTTAGTCATTTTTTGGCTCTGTTTTCAAACTTGCCAGAACTGATGGAATACTTGGAAAACAAAGCATGAAAACAGAAAATGGAAAACATGAAACATTGAAACTGCATGAGCAAAACTGGAAAGAAAGGAGGGAGGGAGGCAATAGCAATTTTACAAATTTTCAGAATCTTTACCCCTTTGCAAAATGTGACAACAAGACCAAGGTTCATAGGAAATCATAATGTATCCTTTTCCCTTAGTATTTAATATATGAGACAAATATTGATGATTAATTATAAATTATAAAGTTTTTAATCGTTTGTTGCAATATTTAACAATCAAGTAATGTTAAACATAAATGTGGCCCAGGAGGACAGCGCAAGGGTTTGGGCTTTGTCTCTTCTTCGGGAGGTCCAAGATTCAAACCGCAGTGTGTGTGGCTATGTGTTAAACTCCTTATTGATAAGCTTAGATCTCCCCCTTATGAGAGCCGTGAGGGTCGGTCGTAGGGATTTCTCACATTGAACAAATCCAAAAAATAAATATTAAGCATAAATGTTATAATATACAAAAAGAAAGTTAAAGTTTTCAATTGCAATAGTTTGCTAGTATTTATTAATAATTTTTTACTTTTATTTTTATTTTCTTCCTATTAAAATTTAATTGAATCTTTACAAGTTCATTTCAAATTATTGCACTCAGCTAATTGAATTTTTATTATTTTTTAATTTATTATATAGGGTTGAAACACCCCACACCTGTATTACGTTATGATTGCATTATCATGATGGGAGTGTCCATCACAATGGGGGAATTTGAACTTGGGTTATGCTCATACAACTGCATCCCATTCATTGTTTCTTCGCAATGCCTTGAACTAAAGTTTATTATATTTTATTTACAATCATTAATAAGAATTTATCAGTGAATTTATTAAATTATGTTATAATATACAATTATATCGAAGATCTAGACACATTTTCCAAAAAAATATATAGGAGGCTTCTAAGCATAACATAAACAAAATGCAAAGTCCTTGTCCATAGAAAGTAACATAACTTTTAAGGACCATGAGCATTACATATATCAGAACATCCCGTACTCCTTTGGGTCATGTCCACAATCATTGCACCTATCAAACCACTCTGTACTTCAACTATCATTACACATATTGGACCACCCCATACTCCCTTGTGTCCACTTTGCATGTAAGGAGGCACTCACGTTGTGGTATCCACCTGTACATACCCTACCCCCTTCCTCCTTCGCATTTGAACCTTGGAGCTCCTATCTTGAGTACCCAAGCCTTCACTGTCAGGCCCACTCAAGCTGAGTGAAGGAAAATAAACTCTAGGAATCTAATGATTGTATCCTGCCAGTACATGCATGTTTCTCAGTTCTTCCATGGCCAAAGACAAAGACAATTGTTCTTGCCTGAAGGAAAATAAACTCCGTGAATCTCTAATGTAGCTCACATTTTGTAGGTGCCCATTGTTATTGCTCAATTCATCATTACTGACACTGAAAGAAATTGCATGATGTGTGAATTATAGTCAGCATTAGACTATTATGGCTAGTGGAAAATAAAGAATATATAATTAAAATAACTACAGATTTAGAAAGCTTGTGTTCCGAGTTATGGGATATTTGAGACTTTACAAAATAAGAGAGAGGAGGCAATATGAAAATAAAAGGGAGAACTTTTCATAATCTAGAAAAACTAGACTTCAGATCTGCAATACAATTATGGAATTCTATCTATCAGCTGAAGTCTAAATAGTTTTTTAATTGTCAACCATATAATAATAAACTGCCTAAGAACCCTACACATATATATACATTTTAATTGTTTCCCTTAAGGGTTGCACCTGGTGGAAGAGGCTCTGTCAGAATATTTGCCATCTGCTTTTGATGGAACAATATTCCAACTCAATATCTCCAATTGTTTGAAATTCAATGGATGGAATGAGAGTGAACCTTCTTTCTATGTTTTGCATGTGCATCAAACACAGTATTTTTGGTTCTTTTATTGAACTTTGATTATCCCAGTGAAGCACTGTTGCCTCCAAAATAGTTGCCTGTCAGTCAACTATCAATCTTGTCAATCAAACTGGTTCACATGCTGTCAGTCAGAACAACAGCCTTGTACTCTACTTCTATGGAGAAAAGTGACAACATGTGCTATTTCTTTTACTTTCCCAAAATACAACTGTTGCCACATTTGGCACGGGGTGCCATGTTTTCAGTTTTGGTAAGTAACCTGCTCTTTTCCTTCCTTCCTCTCTTTCCCTTTCTTCATCTCTCCCTTTCTCCCTCTTCCTTGCAGTCTTATTCCTCTTCCTTCCTCCCTTTTCTTTCCCCCAGTAAAGTTTCCAGAACAGAGGTGTTCCCTGAAAGTTTCTAAGTGTCAGGGCGCAACCCGACTTCGCAGCGAAGTCGGGGTGCGCCCTCAGGCTGGAGCGCAGCAGGAAAGGTGAAGTGCGACAACAGGACAGGAGATGAGAGAAGTTTGACTAACTGCTGGGGCGTAACCTGACTTCGCAACGAAGTTGGGGTGCGCCCTTCTTCCTGGATGCACATGAAAACAATATGGCAGAAAATAGACTAAGTGTTGGGGCGCAACCCGACTTCGCTGCGAAGTCGGAGTGCGCCCGCCTCTTAGTGCGCAGTCCGAACAGTGGTAGAAGACAGCAAGTGCCGGTGCGCAACCCGACTTCGCAGCGAAGTCGGGATGCGCCCTCTGACGGGTGCGAAGTTGGGAAAGCAAGACCAGAAAATGACTAAGGCAAGATGACCCTCCCAACTGCGCTGTTTTCTGCCTGCACAACCCGACAGCGCTCAGATCCTAAGCGAAGTTGGATAAACTGCCTTTCAAGGCAGCCATGTGTCACTCATCAGCATCCGACAAGTGTCCAACTTCGAGATTTGAGCCAAGACATGACCAGGATAAGGACAAAGCATGTCTGCGCCAACTGCCACCATTTAAGTTGATGTAAAGTGCCATCTACCGCATCTACCTGCATTCCTGCTGACCAAAGGTTTGACCCGACATACCGCCACGTAGCTGTACAGCCTTCAGGGAGACCATGCCGCGAGTACAGTCCTGCCCGACAGAAGTTAGCATCAGCAGCTCCTCAGCCGCTCGTGTCAGCTATTGTCTTGTCTGGGACTTTGTACCCATGAATGTAATCGGGTGGAACTTGGGCTATAAATAGCCCACTCGTTTTCATTGTAAAGGGTGGAAGGGGAATATATTGCTAGGGAACAATTGTAGCCGTGCGTTTGCCTCTAATACAAGCATATACTTGGCTCTGCTTACTGTCTTTTATCTTGTATGCTGCCTCTCCTTGTCATTTCTGCCTCATGTTTCTTGTGTCATTGCTTGCTGTTGTACTGAACTCTGGACTCTGGAATTTGGTGATAAAGTATTCCTAGAATGCATAGATAGAGGATACATAGGATGAATGATAGCTGTAGTTTCAATGTATGTTTGTAGATGAATGCTGTTAGTAGTGGTGATTGATTCATTGCCGTGCTGTTTATTCCCCCCACCAACTCCAATCTCATTTGGATTCTCTTTCCGCACTTTTATCTCTTTCCCTGCACCCTTATCTTACACTAAAAACCCCACAGGAAGCCGGCCTTCTCCGGAGATTGGCACGGAAGGCATTCCTTCCTTCCGGCCTTTCAATCTGGTGGGCGAATCTGGGCGGCGCAATAACAACAAATCCTTTCCTCATGGCAGATTCGTAACCAACGGTTTCTGCGCACGCCCGGTGGGACATGGTAGTTTCCCATCCCCAAACAGAATCGAAGCACGAGTGCTCGCTTCATTGCTGTTAAAAATCAGAGCACCTGGCGACTCTGCACGTACCTGAATACTCTCTGAGTCCGTAAAGACCGGTCGAGAAGGTGGCGAGCAAGGAATCCGGGAAACCCGCCTGACTTTTACGAAATTGACATTGACGCTCCAGGCGAGCGCGTCAGGCTGGCTGATTACCAAGCTCGTGTAGAAGAAGAAGCTGAGGCTGAAATTCAAGAGGCCGAAGCTGAAATCGAAGAAGACGAGGCCGAAGAAGAATCTACATCTTCGGACAGTTCCGACATCGACGGGTCAGAAGAAGACATGGCTGCTCAGCAGAACGATGATGACCTCTTCCCGACGGTGGACTCTACGGGGCCCTTGGCCCTGGTTGGACAGCAAGCTGTACCCCCTGCTGCCTTAAAGTCTATCCCTACGTATGACGGCTACGGCAAGACGACGTATAAACACATCCAAGACATTCTGGCCCTGGCTGCGCTACATTCCATCACTGACAAAGGTGTGAAGACCCGTCTGCTAGCCCTTTCCCTAAGGGGAAAGCTTCTCTACTGATGGAGATCACTGCCAGAGGGATCTATTACAGGGTGGCAACAGTTAGCCAGCAGGCTCGTGAAAGGAGTCTGCTAATCCCTCTTCTTTGTTGCATCAATTCCAAAGCATACAACGACACCCCCAAGAGGAGGTGTCAGACTTCAACATCAGGTTTACGAGGTCTTGGAAACGAGTACCTCGCGAACTCAGACCTTCAGCAGGACAGGCCGCCTACTACTACCTGAGGTCCTTCAATTCAGACATTTTCCTGCTGTTGAAGGTAGCCAGAATCGACACGTTCCCCGCTCTGTACGAGGCTGCCCAACAAGCTGAAATGGATATCATTTCCATCGGCAGACTTTCGCACAGGGTACAACCACCTATTTACCCTAATTTTCCCCGATCTCAGTATCCATCAGCTTCCGATTCAGTGTCGTCCACTTCAAGACAGCAACCCCAGCAGCAATGGAATCCGGCGCCGGTCGTAAATCCTTACGGCCCGCCACAAATCCATTATCCACCTCCTCCACATTTTCCAGCACTCCCTGCTCCCCCGCAGTATGCACAATATTCAACACCTCCTCCCTTGGCTGCATTGCCTCCCCCAGCTCAGTTGCCACCACCTCCTGACAATGATATTCAGAATAAAATCCTCCAGGAGGTACGGGCTCTGGCCTCTGGATATCACACCATGTCCAACGACATGACCATCCTGAAGAAAAAACAGGCCCAGATGGACCTTGCTCCAAGGAGGCCATATCCGCCCATGGCATTGACGAAAGACAGGACCCCTGAGCAACAACTGCAAAGGCGGCCTCCTCCGAAGAATGCTGCCATTGAAGACCAACCTGGTACTTCTGACCAGGTCAACTGGTGCACCACGTACAATGACCCGCACGTGGAGGATGACTGTACACTGCACCAACACTACCTCTAGACCTTGGCCGGCAGTGCCATAGAGGACGAAGAACTCTACATGATCCTGGGCGATGAAAGTAACTTCGTCGTCCCAGAGCAAGATCCGTTGCCGCCGCCTGCCAAGGAAGACAGAAGATCTGCCGAAGCCACTGCAAAGCCCTTGAAAGTATACGCTAGAAGAGATAAAGCACAACCTGTTGGGCTACCACCCGATAAGAGGCTGTGGCCCTACACAGCCAAAGATAAGACTCCTCCGGCAAGGACTCCCGCAGCCAAGCCTCCCGTAGCAAAAGTTACCACGCCTAAAGCTCCCGCTGCTCAGCCTCCAGCTGAAACCAAAGAACAAGCTCAGAAGAAGCTGAGATATCCGTCTCTAACCAAGAGGCAAAGAGTTGAAGCCACTCAGCAGTACCGAACGAAGTATGAGCCGGCAAAAGAACAAGGAGCTAGCACCTCGGGCTACAGCATAGTAGACGAACTGAAGAGCCCCCCGCAAGAATCAGCATGTATGATGCTCTTCAGCTCCCAGGCCAGGTTGACCTGCTGCAGGAATCACTGAAGATCATGAAGAATGGCAAGCAGATACAGCCCGTTGTTCTGGTGCAACCTCTGACTGTCTCAGCCACTGGGAAGAGCATACCACCTCCCTTTTATCTGTCATTACGGATGCAAGGGTACATAGTGCACAATTGTATGGTGGATTCTGGTGCTTCCACGACCGTAATGCCGAGGGCCGTCTGCGACGAGATCGGGATGGAGTACACAAGGAGCAGCCAAGGCGTGTTGCAACTAGACGGCACCCTTGTCAAGACAGTCGGTGTCATTAAAGACATCCCTATTCGGCTGCACAAAGCTCTTGACATCGTGGTCATCCAAGAAGTTGTGGTTGTCAACTTGGAACCCTACTTCGGCATGTGTCTCTCCAGGGAGTTCATTGCGAAGTTGGGAGGGTATCTATCTCTGGACTACTCACACATGGAAGTGCCCTTCAAGGGAAGGAGACTGAAGATTTACAACGAGAAGCCTTCCACTTTCCTGGTAGAGAAGATACCCGGAGAAGAGTTGCTGGATTGCATGGTTCAGCTGACGGAGGAAGAACTGGTGGTGGTGGACATGACAGAATAAGCTCTTGAGCTGCTCTGAGTAGAAGATGAATTCTCCTTGTGAGACTTCAATGCCGTGAATGAAACCGAGCAAGGCTGCTACACTGTTGTTCAGCCTGAGAGGCTTGACAAGTCGGCCAAAAGAGAAGTGGGACCTGCACCTGAAAAGCTGTGGAAGCTTTTCTTTGACGGCGCACGATGCAAAAATGGCGTCGGTGCTAGAGTACTTTTGGTTTCCCCAACCGGGATCCAGAAGGACTACACCTACAGGCTGGCTTGGAGCTGTACCAATAATGCGGCGGAGTACGAAGCCCTGTGCTTGGGTTTGCGAAAGGCAGAAAGGCTGGGGATTAAGCATCTACAGATCTTTGGCGATTCGGAGCTGGTGTGCCACCAGATTACGAACAAGTGCGCCTCCAAGAAGCACTATCTCAAAGCGTACCATGGGTCTGGGATCTGATGGAGTCGTTCGACTCCTTGAATGTCAAGGCTATATCGCGTGAGAAAAACAAGCATGCTGACATTCTGGCGTCTGTTGGAGCCAGGTATGTTCTGGCTGATGACACTGTCCAGAAGCCGAAGCCGGTTCGCACCATTTACTGAGCCTTCGTGCTCGATAAAGACACCCACTGGCAGGTGTTTGACTGTGACGAGGAGATCGTCACGTTTTTGGTTAACGTTCAATCGAAGGTAGAGACCCTGATGACGAGCAATATGAGGGGTTGATACAGCTGAAAAATAATCATGTCCCAAAAGGACTGATTACACTTGAGAGTCTAGCCGTGGACCCTGATAGAGCAGAGGCCCTCCTCCGTTTGCCCGCTCCAATTGACAAGAAGGGGTTGCAGTCCTTCTTCGGCCAAATAAACTTCGTGCGGAAGTTCATACCGGACTTTGCGCAGGTAATCAAGCCCATGGCCGAATTGCTGAAAAAGGATACTAAATTCTTATGGACTGATGAAAGGGGGCAGGCGCGGTGGGAGAACCCGAGAGTTACGCCGCAGTCCTGACACAGAAGGGAGACGATGGCGAGGAGCGCCCCATAGCATTTCTGAGCCAAGTGATTCAGCCGCATGAAGAAAAGTACAACTTTATAGAGCGGCAGGTTCACGCAGTCATGAAATCTCTCCGGAAGTTCAGGCACTTTGTCTCCCAGAGCCAAACCACTGTCTTTGTGATACACCCGGACGTCCGAAGCTTCATCATACAAGGAGAGCCGGGTCACAAGAGAGCAGGATGGATTGCGAAGATCCAGGAGTTCGACATTGAAGTGCGGCCAACCAAGCTCATCAGAGGCCGAGCCTTGTGCCAGGAGCTGGCCCGAAGCGCAGCAGCCCAGATATCCGCCTGCAAGTGGGAGGATCCAGCAACAAACACCAACCTAGCCAACTCCTTACCCAAGGAGTGCGACTGGACAGATGACCTGGTGAAATATTTCTGCATCGGAAGATGTCCAGACCACCTGAATGCCTCACAAAGAAGGAGGTTTCGGCTAGGTGCACTGAAATACACTCTTCGCCCCGAGGGGCTGTACTTTAAGAACATTGACGGCATCCTGTTGCGGTGCGTCAGAAAAACAGATCAACCCAGGATCCTCGGAGAATTTCACTCCGGGATGCCTGGGGGTCACCATTCTGCAAGGCCTACGGCCTTGAAAATAATCAGAGCTGGGTACTACTGGCCCACTCTATTCTGACAGACGCGCATGCGGTCTGTACGAAATGTGATCAATGCCAGAGATTTGCTGGCAGGAACAGAAAAGCACCCCTGCCCCTTCAACCGATCCAAGCCGAGACTCCGTTCCAGCAATGGGGTCTAGACTTTATTGGGGTGATTACGCCGAACTCTACAGCCGGGCACAAGTTCATCCTTACCGCCACCGATTACTTCACACGGTGGGCAGAGGCGATCCCTACCAAGAACGCGGACCAGGAGACGGTCATCAGGTTCCTTGAGAGCCTCATTACCCATTTTGGGGTCCCTGAGTCAATAGTAACGGACAATGGTCTAGGGTTCGCAGGCGCTGTACTCACGGAGTACACCAGCAAATACGACATTTATCACAAAATGTCTTCCAATTACTACCCGCAGGGGAACGGTCTCGCCGAGTCCACCAACAAAAATCTACTGAAAATCATCAGAAGGACGGTAGAGAAAAACAAGAGGACTTGGCACCTGCTCCTGGATCGGGCGCTATGGGCGGACAGGATATCTTTCAAAAAGTCAATCAAGACGTCCCCCTATGCGCTCGTATACGGCAAAGAAGCAGTTCTGCCGACGCACATAGAAATTCCCGCTCTCTGGATGCTTGATGAAAAGAGAGGCAGCGGGGATCCGGTGGATGACAGACTTTGCCAACTGCTGCAGTTAGAGGAAGACAGAGAAAAAGCGTACCAAGCCTTCACCAAGCACGCTGAAGCAACGCAAGGCTGGTTCGCAAAAGGTACCACTGCCCGAATTTTCAAAGTCGGGGACCTGGTGCTAAAGTGGGACTCGCTAAAGGCGAAGCCGGGCAACCACGACAAATTTGACGCCCTCTGGGAGGGCCCCTATCAGATTGCCCGGGTAAATCAATTTAATGCATTCGTACTCCGGGATATGGAGGGACAACTTCTCCCCATTCCCGTCAATGGGTTCCACTTGAAAATTTACCATCACTGAAGGCGCCCAGATGGGTCCTTCCTTGTACAAATTTCCCTTCTGCAATTTTAGTTTTCGGAATGTACATATTTCAGCATTCAGTTTCAGTTTTTTTTCAATTTTTTGAAGAGCCCTAGCAAAACCGAGGCAAAAACCCGACTTCGCAGCGAAGTCGGGTGGCGCTCCTTGAACGGTGCGAAGTTCGGAAAGAGGCAGCTGAAGAGGGGCTAAAATGACTAAGTATGGGTGCGCAACCCGACTTCGGAGCGAAGTCGGGCTGCGCCCCCTCCAAAAGGCGCAGTTGGGTAAGAAACGGCAAGAAAATGCCAAGTCTCAGACTCCGCAGACAAACCGGGGCGAAGTCCGAGTGCGCCCGTTTTTCGGGCGAAGTCGGAGTGCGCCCCCATTCTCGGGCGCATCCTGGATGATCCGGCGCGAGGAGCTGGAAACGGCCAAGTAAAAAAAAAAAAAGAGTCGGAGTGCGCCCGTTTTCCGAGCGAAGTCCGAGTGCGCCCATTTTTCGGGGCGAAGTCCGAATGCGCCCGTCTTTCGGGCGAAGTCGGAGTGCGCCCGTTTTTCGGTGAAGTCGGAGTGCGCCCATTGTCCGAGGCGAAGTCGGAGTGCGCCCCGAATTTTGGGCGCTGCTCGAATAACCCACCGTGGAAAACGTTGAAAATCCAAAGTGTGGGCCCAGAGCGCAGGATGACATGGAGCAAAGTTGGGTCATGGGCCAAACATTCCCCTTGTAAAGTGTGCCCAAACGGCGGCGATGACGTCAGCATTGGCACGACGTCCAAGGAGGCTTTAATGATTGCGCACCTTTCAAGAATGATGCATTAAAAGGTAGGGTGCGTTTGGACCAACGGCTAATGGGGTGCGCTTTTCAAAAATAAACCCATACCCAGCCGCCAAAAATCATAACGCCTCCACCACCCCCAGTTAACCGCCCTAACTCCCCCCTCGCGCCATTAATGATGCAGTCATTGTCTACAAAAAGGGCCCTGGCGCAACCAGAAAATTCAAATTGTCAAGCTGACTCCCTGACTGTAAGGAATAAAGCTGACAAACTCAGAAGCCGTAATTCCTGCCTCTGCTGTTTCGAAAAGGATGGACAAGGGTAAAGCGCCCGTACAGGCGCAATCTAGTGAAGGACGGCGCGAAGCTGAAGAATCACCAGGGTCAAGCGCTCATGAGAGCGAAGCGCCGCAGAAGGACCAGAAAAGAAAATCCCGAACGAAGAGGCGCGTAGTTGGCCAGACTCCGCCGCCACCAGTTAATCGCCTGTCCGGGTACAAGGACGGCTCTTTCTCCATCAGTCTCTCCAAGCTACGGCTGAACATTGCAAAGTGGGTAGACAAGGTCTCGCCCTCCCACCACCTCGGAGCTGCGTATAAATCGAACCTGTACTGGTTCTTGTGCCCTCCGACTCACTGGTGCCCGGAGCTGGTTGAAGCAATTGTAGAACATTACAAACCAGCTGCCCGGCAGGTCTGCGACAACAAAGGAAAGGTGTTGTTCACCCTCTTCCGGGAGAGCGTCCAGCCAGCGTTCGCCCCAGGGCTCCAGTACGAGTCCGGCGCAATTGTCAGAAGGGTGAACCTAGATGAGCAGACCGGCAGATTTACACAGACGAAGCGGATGAGAGAGTTTCTGGATTCAGAGCTGAAGACTCCGCTGGCGGCTGGACAGTGGCCAACTGGCCCCATACCGCTGGACAGATTTGAAAACAAGTATATCTACATCATCCTGGCATGGGTCCTCGGCTGCGATTCTGACAAAGTGGTACGGCCTTACCAGCTGGCGCTGGCAGAATGTATCCTGCATGGAGAGTTCTACGACTCCACGACGCAGAAAAGTGGAAAGCGCCCTATCTTCTTCGACTGGGCGGACTGGTTGGCGTATGCAATACATTCAAGTCTGGTTAGACTGCAGCAGAAGCAGTCAACGAATTTCCGGTTTTGTTCTTTCCTCGCATGGTTGTGCCTATATCACATGCATTACCGGATGAACGTCCCAGACTTAAAGAAGGTGAATGAAAAAGGAGAGCCGCTCCCCGTGTACGAATGGACAGAGATTCTGTACAGAAAGGGCTCATTCTATGAGTTTAATATCAAATTTCTGTGCCAGGTCATGGGGCTGTTCAACCGGAGTGCGTGTCGCCCACCGGAAGCCCTGACAAAGTACCTGTGGAAGAATGAGTACGGGGACACCTTCCGGCTGACTCAGGGCATCATAGTTAGAATCTACGGGTTCAAGGGGAAGCCGTTCTTGCTCCCCTACTTCTGCACTGACCATCAGTTCGGGATGGAAATTGCGCGGCAGATGGACTACGTTGAAGAGGAATTTGGCCAGGGCAAAAAGAAAGGTCATATATTTCAGTATCCTATGACCTGGGCAAATACCCAAGTGTTCGAAATCGGGCAACACGTCTACCTCGAGCGGGAGCTCATTGACATGGGCCTGATAATGCTGCCGCAGCGCTGGAAGTATGACCCAATTGGGGTCAGAGGAAAATTCACGCACATCTGTCCCAGAGCTGAAATCATGCAGGAAAGAAGAAACAGGACAGGTGCAAACCTCCACTGGCGCATTGACTTGATGCAATCATGGCCACCATGGCATGATTTTTACTGCGAAGAGGTGACGTACGATCCAGATCGAAACCCGGACCACCGGATGGAGTCGGCGGGCTTCAAAAAATTCCTCGCCAAGGTGGCGCCGCTCAACTGGCATAAAGACAAAATCATGGAATGCTGGAAGATGAGGTGTCGTACACAGCATGATAAATCCAGCCGAAAGAATCTTGCCGTCGATGACGAATTTTCGGCATTATATGACCAGCACGTCGACACGTGGCGGCCCTTCGAATTTCGCAATTGCGTTCCCCGAGGCGCAAAGATAAGGTATAAAAGAGGGTCCACCTCCCATCAATCGTCAACTCCTGCGACTTCCAGCGCAACTCCAACAAGCAGCCAAGTGGGCCCGATGCAGCCTGTAGCTACTGAGGCAGTGCCCGAAAGGGCGCAAAGTTCAGAGAGGTCAACCCGTGAGGTGGCCCCTCCAGCAGAAAAGGCATCCGCGCTGTCAACTAGCAGACCAAGTGCGGCAGGCATCCTTCCAGCCAGACCCAGGTACAAGTTCACCGTGGGTACATCGGCGCCTGCTGCCCCGACATTATCTCTCTCCTCTGGATCAGCCGCTGCGCCAGAAGAGAAGAAGAAAAAGAAGGTTGAAAGGGCCAAGCGTCCTAAAGAGCCTGTACAACAGTCAATCGCAAAACAGTCGGGAGCAGCAGCGCCGGAGGTTGTCTCTTTGGACAGCCCTGAACCAGAAGCAGGCACCCAGGCTGCAAGCGTCCCTCCAACAGCGGCTCAGGCGGAGCCCGCAGGTACGTCCACTATTTCTCTTCCCCAAGTCCAAGTCAGCCCTGCTAAAACCCTATCCCCCATCTCATCAGGGCAAGCCATAGCCGCGTCCCCCTCTTCCGAAGCTACCCAGCCATTCAGCGGCCCACATTCCTTTGACCAGTTTGCTCAGGACCCCAACGCCTTCCAGTCACTGAGCCAAACCCTAGAACCCTTACCTGCAGCTAGTGCTGAAGCTGCTCCTTCATCACCGCGCTCCTCGCCCCAGCCGTCCGAAGCCCTGCCGGCGCCATCCACTCAGACTCCTGTTTCCCCTAGGACCCGGTCGCCCTTAAAGACTGCCACCCCCTCTGGAATCCCTCCTACTTCGCTGTTCGCAGGGAAAATGCCGCAGCAGGACCAGACGTTGGAGGACCTCGACTTCATGAATATCACAGAGGACCAGCCTCTGGCAGTACAAGCCGCGGGGGGTTCTGCCTCCTTTCTCCAGGGCGTGAAGCGCAGAAGGGCCGAAGAGATAGCCGCTCCGGTAAAACGCACAAAGTTTGACCTAGACCGGAGAGTGCTCACAACAGAAAAGTTGATCCCAAAGGTGAAGAAGCCTCTCCGGGAGATGACCGAGGCGGACTACGAGCACCAGACAAAGGAGAAAAGCTTTGACGACATCAACGAGGAATACGAAATTCGTGGTATTCGTCGTAGGACAGACAATCTCCTTGTCAAACATCTCGAGACCCAGGAGGCGCTTTTCCAGCTGCAAAACAACACAAGGCAGCTCGAGGAGGACTTGGCTAGGGCTACTGCGCAGCTGGGGTCAGCACAACAAGAAATAGAAGAGCTTAAGGCTCAGCTGGCCGCCTCTCAGCAGGAGGCCGCAGCGCAGAAACAGACAGCCGAACAGCTGTCAGAAGAGAGAAAAGCAGCGCTGGAGCAAGTCTCTCAGCTTCAGAATCAGCTGAAACAGGCGCAGACGCAGCTTACAGAGAAAGCATCACAAGCTGCGGCCTTTTCAAAGAGCAAGGCCAAGGAAATGCGGGCTAGTCTGCTACAAGGTTGCAAGCCCAACCTTGTCAAGTCCTTGTCAGTTCTGGACTTCACGTCTAGGATTGAAGAAGTATCTGCCCAGGGAAAGCCTGTGGTAGAGGAAGCCGAACACCAGGCGAGGCGATGGCTGGACCTGGCTATAAAACTTGAAGAGTTTGAGCGCAAAGGCTTCCAAATTGCCCCTATGTCCCAACTTGCCTCAGAGTGGGCAGATGCAAGGGTAACCTTGCATATTTATTTTGACAGGACAGAGAAGATTAGAACTGCCAGGAAGGCGTTGGACGCCCTAGAACATGAAAGGAACATTCTCCTGGCCCCCTTTCACACTCTGTCCGAACACGGGTGCCCGAGCTACGTCAAAGATGGCGAGTTTCTGACCCTTGAGCAGGTTAAGAAGAATTGGCTGTCCTTCGAAACAGATACAGCTGAAATCGATAGCTGGACAGAGCCAATTCAAGAAGCTCAGGTCACCCAGATGGTGTCGAAATACTGTAAAATCAACTCCTCCCTGAAGGAGTTGGGAAAAATATATAACACCATCGACCTGCACTCGGTCGCTGCATTCCACGCAGCACTAAGAGAGATCAGCGACCTCTCACCTTTCCAAGCAGCAGTCTGGGATCAAGCCAAGGCTGCGTACCAACGCATCAGCGAGTGGGAGGCTGACAGTGGAGAACATTCAGGTTCAGAAGAAGAGACTGAGGAAGCAACTGCTGGAAGCGATCCTGAAGAAGAGCAGTTGCCCGGAATGAAGCGGTCAGAGCAGCAGAGGGCAGAGGAAGGAAGTTCCTCTGCACCCAATGGATGAAGGCATGGTTCTTTGCGTCGAGGCGAGCTCGACACCCCGCGAGCCGCCAGAAATGTTGCCACATTTGGCACGGGGTGCCATGTTTTCAGTTTTTGTAAGTAACCTGCTCTTTTCCTTCCTTCCTCTCTTTCCCTTTCTTCATCTCTCCCTTTCTCCCTCTTCCTTGCAGTCTTATTCCTCTTCCTTCCTCCCTTTTCTTTCCCCCAGTAAAGTTTCCAGAACAGAGGTGTTCCCTGAAAGTTTCTAAGTGTCAGGGCGCAACCCGACTTCGCAGCGAAGTCGGGGTGCGCCCTCAGGCTGGAGCGCAGCAGGAAAGGCGAAGTGCGACAACAGGACAGGAGATGAGCGAAGTTTGACTAACTGCTGGGGCGCAACCCGACTTCGCAGCGAAGTCGGGGTGCGCCCTTCTTCCTGGGCGCACTTGGGAAACAGTATGGCAGAAAATAGACTAAGTGTTGGGGCGCAACCCGACTTCGCAGCGAAGTCGGAGTGCGCCCGCCTCTTAGTGCGCAGTCCGAACAGCGGTAGAAGACAGCAAGTGCCGGTGCGCAACCCGACTTCGCAGCGAAGTCGGGGTGCGCCCTCTGACCGGTGCGCAGTTGGGAAAGCAAGACCAGAAAATGACTAAGGCAAGATGACCCTCCCAACTGCGCTGTTTTCTGCCTGCGCAACCCGACAGCGCTCAGATCCTGGGCGAAGTTGGATAAACTGCCTTTCAAGGCAGCCATGTGTCACTCATCAGCATCTGACAAGTGTCCAACTTCGAGATTTGAGCCATGGCATGACCGGGAAAAGGACAAAGCATGGGCTGCACTATTTGCGCCAACTGCCACCATTTAAGTTGATGTAAAGTGCCATCTACCGCACCTACCCGCATTCCTGCTGACCAAAGGTTTGACCCGACATACCGCCACGTAGCTGTACAGCCTTCAGGGAGACCATGCCGCGAGTACAGTCCTGCCCGACAGAAGTCAGCATCAGCAGCTCCTCAGCCGCTCGTGTCAGCTATTGTCTTGTTTGGGACTTTGTACCCATGAATGTAATCGGGGGGAACTTGGGCTATAAATAGCCCACTCGTTTTCATTGTAAAGGGTGGAAGGGGAATATATTGCTAGGGAACAATTGTAGTTGTGCGTTTGCCTCTAATACAAGCATATACTTGGCTCTGCTTACTGTCTTTCATCTTGTATGCTGCCTCTCCTTGTCATTTCTGCCTCATGTTTCTTGTGTCATTGCTTGCTGTTGTACTGAACTCTGGACTCTGGCATTTGGTGATCAAGTATTCCTGGAATGCATAGATAGAGGATACATAGGATGAATGATAGCTGTAGTTTCAATGTATGTTTGTAGATGAATGTTGTTAGTAGTGGTGATTGATTCGTTGTCGTGCTGCTTATTCCCCCCACCAACTCCAATCTCATTTGGATTCTCTTTCCGCACTTTTATCTCTTTCCCTGCACTCTTATCTTACACTAAAAACCCCACAGGAAGCCGGCCTTCTCCGGAGATTGGCACGGAAGGCATTCCTTCCTTCCGGCCTTTCAATCTGGTGGGCGAATCTGGGCGCAATAACAACAAATCCTTTCCTCATGGCAGATTCGTAACCAGCAACAACTAATTGCCTGAATTGCCTAAGTCGAAAACACACCTTGGGTCATCTGGTAGCCTTTTGACTTCCCAAGGAACCATTCAAGTTTAGCAGGTTATGACTTCTCCAACTCGTTCACCTAACTGCCTCGAAGGAATTCTGGATTTGATTTGCTTTCTACTGTTCATTCTCATTTTTTGCATCTCCTTGGTGTTCCCCTGCTTACAGCTCTTTTGAATTCCAAGCCTGAGCTATAACTACTCCAGTATTTTTCATTATTGCTTGAAGTCATTAAGGATACACTACTAGAATCCTGCCTTAAGTTCAATGGTACTTCATGGATATCTCTCCATTCCACTTCACTTGCTGCAGGTCTATTTGCTGAATTAGTAGTCCTTTTCCAGAGACTCAACTTCTTGCGCATAGCCATCAGCAAGTCCCAACACTTGCTTGGCTGCTGCACACCTCCAAGGGTCTCCTCTAGACTTGTCTTGTCTCCAAAAAAATAATTCTTCTACCCATTACATGAATTTCCTACTGCATCCTTAATAAACCTTGTGCACGTTGTCTTCGTAACTCCACAATTTGGTTATTCAGTTGCTCACTTTGCTCATGCTCCTGCATTCGTTGTTCTACATGTCCAACAGCTGCAAGCAAACTCATTCCTTCATGTGTACTGTCCTCACTCAAGGTTCTTGCTCTGGCAATTCTCCTTGTCCAAGATACATTGCCACCATTCACTGGAAGTTCTCTGCGTTCAGTGATCTCTAGCATTCTTCATCTACATTCGAAATTCTAACATGCACCTGAATACATCTACACTCCATAGGTCGAGATTGCAATCCTCTTATTCAATTACAAGTTGAATATCCACTTCCTACCTAGTTGCATTCTCCTCGTATAGCCATGCTAGTTGTTTTGCAAGTTTGTTGTCTAGGTCACTGTCATCTATTGCACCATCTTCCTCCTTAGTATGGTTTGGCTCTCCAACTTCATAAAGTGAGATTCCTTGGAAGGATTCCAAAGATTGACTTGGTGCCATCATCATGTTGCCCATACTCATTCCTTCGTTCATTGGTCCGAAATTCACCATGTTCACTTGTGTTCACATTTTTTATGGTTTCAAGTTCGAACTTAACTGTCTTGAGACACATCCCATATAGTTTCTTCAACCCTATTGTGCCATTGATCATTACCTCATCCACTTGGAAAGATCCAAGCTATAAATTCTTTATATTTCCCAACTTGACTTCTCTCTTGCCATTGTAATTCAAAACTAAGTCACATGCCTTCAAGTCCATATTCTTCAAGTGCCTAGCATGCCACAAATTTCGACCGTGTTGGGAAACCTCCATGGCCCACTGTGCCATTACTCTTTTCTCATCTAGCTTGATGAGTGTCGTTATCCTCTCCTCTAGGCTCTCCTAGTCACCAAGACAGTTCTATACCGCCACTCAAACTTGGTACCAAAAATTCCATCGGCATGACTTTCTCTTGTTCGTACATCAACTGAAATAGAGTGTGGTTTGTCTTTGGCTTAAATGTAGTCCTGTATGCCCACAAAACCAGTAGCAATATTTCTTCAATCCCACACATATTATACATTGTAGAGACTAAGACATTATTCGTGGCTTTTGGTTTCCCATTTGCTCTAAGGTAATATGGACTAGACAATGAATGCAAGATCTTAAACTCTGTTGTCAGCTTCTAAATGATTTCATTAACAAAGTGACCTTCGCAATCACTTGTCAACTGAAGAGGTATGCTGAATCTTGTAATCACCTGCTCGTACAAGAAACGCGTAGTGCTCTTTGCATAATTATTGGGCAACATCCTTGCCTTGGCCATTTCGTTAAATATTCGGTAGCTGCCACAATGTATCGACATCTTTGCCTATTGGTTTTCAATGGCCCCAAAAAATCTAGACCCCATCTCACGAACAACTATGGTTGTGATTGGTGTAATGGCATGAAGTCCCTCCTCAACTGCTTTCCTAGCTCTCTGGCATGTATCGCATGTAGTGACAAACTCCTTCACATCGCGATAGAGGGTGGGCCACCATAGCCTTGCTAGTAGCACCTTCCTCATAGTTGCATTGGCCCATATACTCTCCTGCTAGCCCCTCATGAGCTTTCTTCAACACTGCATTCACTTGTTCGTCCATTACACACCTCCACAACACTCAATCAAGTCCGATCTTGTATAATAAACCAACTATCAACTAAAATAGTGTTGATTTGATAATGATCTTCCTCTTTATTGTCGTCATCTCCTTTGGTAGCTTCCCTGTCAACAAGTATTCGCTCATATACTTGTACCACGATAGTAGTGTAGTGAATGAGAATAAGTCAGCGTATGGAAATTCATCTGACACTCCTCCCTTTGTAGGTTCTCCCTAGCGAATCCTTGACAACCGATCTACTATAATGCACTTCTTCTCTAGTTTGACTACCACTCAAAACAGAAATTCCTACAATGTGACAAGCCACCTACTAACTCATCCATGGATAGTTGGCATGTAGATCAAGTACAACAATGCCTGATGTTCCACATAGAAAGCAAAGGGGTTGGTGAGAATATAGTGTCTAAACTTATGAACTGCATACACCATTCCCAAGGCTTCCCACTCTGTTGTGCTGTAATTTTTGTCTAAGCAAGACAACTGACTAGAAAGGATGATCCAATCCATAATATCCCTTCTGGGCCAACCTGCATCCAATTTCAAAATTGAACGCATTGACATGGATGTGAAACTCCTTTACCCAATCTAAAAACACTAGAATGGGTGAGCAAACCAACTTTGCCTTCAACTCAAAGGCTTTCTGATTATCCATCCATATGAAAGGAAAATTCTTGTGTGTCAAAACTCAATACATCCAAAGGGTGTGAGACTTGTGTAAATATTTTTATGAGGCACCGATAGTACCCAACATGCCCCAAAAAGGACTTCAACGAACTCATGTTGTATGGTTCTTGCACGCTCATCACAACTCATATTTTGTCAGGACCAGTCTTCAAACTTGTAGGAAGGCAAATTGACCAATGAATAAAGTTTTGTCATTTTGGGTTATTTTGTAGTTCATACATAAAGTGTTTGACAAACTATATACGTATAATTAATAAAGCCATAAAATGAGTCATGAAATGAAATGTAAATATAAGTCAAGTGCATCTCAAATGTAATTTAAGAAAATAACGAGGTGTCAGGTAGGTAGCTAGTTGGAGGATGCAACTACCTTCTTAGTTGTATAAATAAGACCCCTCCCTCATTCATTCGATGGTTGGTAGGAAAGGTTAGCATGGTATTGAAGGTTGGTGTTGTATGTTGTCATTGTACATGGTAGTAGAAATTGACTATAACCACGCATGTATTCATGAGATACTTGTGCCAAGCTGCAGTTTGAGTGTTGTTCTAGGTAGCTTGAATACTGTTCCAGACAATATGAGTGTTGTTCCGGGTAGTCTGGATTCCGTGTTGGGCAGTCTGAACAATCGTGTTGAGCAGTTTGAACTACTGTGCCAGGTTGTCTGATATATGTTGTGCACAATATATGCATTGAAATTGTAAGTTATTTTCATTGTATATTTTATTCATTTTAGTGGTAATGGAATTGTGTTGTAGCATGTTGTATTCCATTTCTACAAAACCCTCTTTACACACTACATGCTCGAGCAACTTTTCATATGGTACAAGTAACTTGCACTTCTTCAGGTTCAAGGACAGCCTAGCATTCATACACAACCTCATGCATTCCTCCAATGCCTTCAAATGCTTGTCCTTCCTTCCGTACAATGACCAATCATCCAAGAAAATTTTAAATTTTTCCATTGACATTTGCTCAAGGATATATAAAATTATTCTCTGAAATGTGGTAAGGGCATTGCACAAATCGAAAGGCATCCATTTATATGCATAAATGTAATTTTCTAATATGAAAAGTGTCCTTCAATCTATCTTCCGCGGTGATATTGATTTGATTATAACCTGAAAATCCATCCAAAAATGAATAGATCTTGTGTTTTGCTACCTCCTCCATAATCGAATTAGTAAATGGTATAGGAAAGGGATCTTTGATGGTCACTACGTTCAAATTCTAGAAATTTACACAAATGCGGGTCTGATTGCTCTCCTTTTTCAGGCTAATCATGAACGGTGATACCCACTCACTCACCACCACCTTGAAAATTATTCTGTAGACAGCAGTTTTAAGAAGAAATAAAGTGTTTGTCAAAATGTCTACGCATTAAAATATTGTAAATTGTTTTTACATATACATGGCATGCAATATAGTCAAAGATGTGTAATTCGATCAAATGTAATGTCATGTTACAAATTAATGTACTTAGCAATACAATGTAATTACATTAGTCATCATTGCAAGTGGTTAACGGTTGTGTTAATCGCATTGTTAAGGCTGTGTTTAGAAAGTAGTTTTGGTAGTTGGGCCTGGTTGGTTAAAGTAACTACCAGAACCACACTATATATAGACCCATCCATGGCATGAGGAGAGCAGACATTCTAAGGAAGAGACTTCAAACTGGAAATGTTGGACGTAAGATTGTTGCAGTCATACAACTGGATTGTATTCATCTCCATGATAATACAAGGATACTCTTTTGTGCCAATTATGTCTTCATGTATGTGTGTAGCGTGTTAGATTCCTAGGTTGCGTTACAATGTTACAGGAAGGAGCACTCAAATGGAACACAGGGAGCTAGCAGTTACAGAAACCGACACCATCTAGACTGACCAGGGGGAGCCGACATAGGACTTGTCGTCATGCCTAGAGCCGACACAAGACTAGTTGTCACACCCAGTGCCAACATGGAACATACCGTCATGTCGTCTTGTTGAGGTGCTGACATACTGTCTTGTTGTCATGCTTGTGTCATCATAGGAAGCCGACATGCCATCACGAGCCATCCGACATTAGTCGTTGCCGTCATGACTAGTGTCGTCTTGGAGCAAGCCATCATAAGCTAGTCATCAGATACTTGTCGTCTAAGTGATACTAGCATAAGGAGTATTGAGCCGAAATTGATATGTTCTTCACCATGTATTGCCAATTCCCCTCCCACTAAACTGTCATTCCCTCATCTCGAGAAGTCCTCACTGCTGTCTACATATTTCAACATCCAACATCTTCTTGATTTCTACATTGACCAAGACCGTGTACTTCGATTCATTCTATACAACCTTGTCCTCACTGGTTGCGCAGCAGGAATCAAAGGAATCCAATGCATACACAACACAAGTGGAATCCCTTGCAAATCCTTGTAATTCCATGCGAAGACCTCCTTATACTACATGGATTTTTTAAAAGTTGTTGCTTTTAAAATTGGGTCCCACTCATCCCTGCAATGGATCATCTTTTCTTCATATCCTTCGTCGAGATTTATTTGCACTATCATTGGTCCTTCATACTTTATGGTGTCAAGATCTGTCACCATTTTTGCCACATCAAATGGGTGTGTTGGCTTTTCATCAATTTGTGCATTGCCAAATACTGTACTTTGCAAAATTCCATGGAATGGTCCACTTCTCTTCATCCTTAGCTGCAGGCTTGGCATTCTGACTACTTTCACCAATCTCATACACACTTTGTGATGGTTCATTTGGATAGTCTACGAATGATGTGGCAAGAGAAAATGAATTGCTTTTTAAAAAAAGGGAAAAAATGTGACATACAGTTACATGCAAAGGTGGCAAAGTGGTAGTTAAGATGGTATTTATAGCCTGAAAGCCGGTTGTCCTCTCCATTCCACCATCTTATAAATACACATTGAGGGAGGCCAAGAGCATTCCAACAATCAATGCCTGACAGAGAATAAGAGGAGCCAGCATGAATGTGTTAGGAACCTCCTTGCTCATCCATAGGAATTAGTACCAATTTATAAAAATATTAAAAATCCCGTACTCTCACTAAATATAAAAACATTCACATGTATGCTATAAAATGATTAAATTAATTCAAAAACAACTCATAAAGTTGAAATATGCAAATTACTCCAATTTATTCAATATTAAATCAAACCCTTGAGGTAGGAAACACCATACAATGCTCCTTATCAGAAGGATGCCACTCCTTATCATATCTCAATATTAGAAGGATGCCACTCCTTATCATATCTCAATATTAGAAGGATGCCACTCCTTATCATATCTCAATATGAGACCCAAATACATACAATATTCTTCTCTTCATATCCTCAATATGAGTCTCTTGCCTACATTATATAATACTCAACTCCTTACTACTATTGCTTATCCACACAAATGGGATAATTACATTTATTATAATATTATAATATTATAATATTAAATTCCTATCTTGGGTACCTAACATTCCATCCCCTTACAAAATGTTTCATCCTCAAAACATAAGAAGAGACTAAATAATATGATCTTCTAAGCCTTGTTGTGAATTGGTACCAATCTCGATCATCTATCCATCCCAATGAAAATTTAATTGGTGGTGGTCTTTGCTAATGATGATATACCATTCTGTCATTTGAATATTTGGAAGTAATCCTTTGGTTCCATGTGTTGGAGGCATCTTTCTACTAGCAATAAATATCACTCTTTTTCATCCATGCTTGCTTTTGCCACTTGAGTATCCAAGACTGCTTTGTTGGCTCCACACTTCTATTGCTCTACTCTAGTAACTCGAATGATGGATCCATTTGTTCTTTGATGCTGCTGCACCACTTTGAAAACCATAATAACTGCGCTTCCTTTGCCAAACATTTCCATCCTTGGTGCCTTTCTAATTCCATGCAGAACCATAATATTGTTGTGTTAAGCCATGCCTCTAAGATTGTTGCTGCTCCTGGTGGTGTGGATGGCGATATGTTACAACCTTAACCTAATGTTCTGCCTTCTTTGACTCCACAATTTGCACCCTTGTTTTAAATTCTTCTGCACATTGTTCTCTCATGTTCCCTTCGTTTGATGTGTGCTTGTGCTCTTCTATATCTTTCTTGGACTTGGTTGCTATTTTTCCATGGACTTTGTTGTTGTTTCTTCCATGGACTCTACCACTCCTACTTTCTTGGATTTTTTTTCTTCCTCAATTTGTTTCCCTGCAACAAATTCCTATTTTTCCTCAAATCTTGACCTCTTACATTGGGAAATGTCCTGTATTGTTATTTTCTTTTTCCTGTACTAGAACTTCATGAACTTCTTTTGTACATTAATATTAACAGTACCCAAAGAATTTAACCAAGGATAACCAAGAACAATGTTTACATCATCCATCTCAATAGCATAAAAATCTGAATGTAAAATATGTGTCCATGGTAATCTTTAAATCTTAAAAAATTTGAACATTTGTACCCTCAAGCTGTATGTCTTTGATTTTATTTGTTTGAACCTGCATCCTCTTAGCCAAAGACATATTAATGACATTGTATCTTCTGGTAGGGTTTATAGAAATAACATTTTCCTTCTGGATGCAGCCATAAACCTGCAAAATATATTTTTTAAATTCAAACAATTCTTCCTTTTCATTGCTTGACTTATCTGACATCAAAGATGTGCTTCCTTCTACTTGCATATTATTCCCCTTCTCTTTTTCTGCTAATTTCTTCAATTTTTCCAACTCTCTTTTTAATTCCTTTTGTTCATCTTGGAGCCTAGCTATCTTTTCATTTTTTTCCAAATTCCATTGGCTTAAAAATGCAACTTCAAATTCTTTCCTTGTATAAAAAATATCATGGGTACCTCTTAGTTACCAAGTTAAATATTCCCCTTGCAAAGAATCCAAAATATTATGTCTCAATGACACATTAGAAAAAATTGAAGACTTGAAAAGTTTCCACCATTTCCAAGCATCATTATCATCTTTTCCACTGAATATATATTGGCAACTCTATGACCTCAAATACTAAAAAAATATAAAACTTGAATTTTTAAAAGTTACCCAAATATCCTCTATTTCTTTCAATAAACAATTAAATCTACACAGAATACACTACAACTGATTTGATAACTCTGGCTAAAAGATACCTGCACTCAAACTAGCAACAGCAAACAACCTATGGACTATGTGCTTATGGCAACTGGCAATTTTATTTTTTTTGCACTCAACTTAACAACTATTAGTAGTTTGTAGATTGTGTACTGTTGGTTACGAATCCGCCATGAGGAAAGGATTTGTTGTTATTGCGCCCTAGACCCGCAAACCAACATTGAAAGGCCGGAAGGAAGGAATGCCTTCCGTGCCAATCTCCGGAGAAGGCCGGCTTCCTGTGGGGTTTTGAGGTTCAAGATAAGAGTGCAGGGAAAGAGATAAAAATGCAGAAAGGGATTCCAAATTAGATTGGAGTTGGGTGGGGGGAACTAACAGTACGACAACGCATCAATCACCACTACTAACACCAACTATGGATGCTGTCACTAACCAGTAGAACAGAGTCAGGTATATGTTTTGTATTAAGAGCCAGAAGCACAGCTACAATGGTTCCCTAACAGACATTCCCTCCAAGGAACTAACAGTACGGCAACGCATCAATCACCACTACTAACAACACTATAACACAAAACATAACCAGAAAACTGCCACTAAAAGTTTACCCTATGTATCCTTTAATTTATGCACCTCAGGAATACCTGACCACCAAATGCTGAAGTGAATCAACAAGCCATGACACAGGAAAACGTAAGGCAAAAATGTCAAGGAGAGGCAGCATACAAAATAAAAACAGTATAACACCAAGTGTATGTATTATATTAAAAGGCAGAAGCACAGCTACAATGGTTCCCTAACAGACATTCCCCTTCCACCACCTTACAATGAAAACGTGGTGGCTATTTATAGCCTGAGAACCCCCCGATTACATTTATGGGCACCAAGTCCCAGTCAAACATTAGCTGACAAAAGCAGCCGTGGAACTGCTGATCCTGACTTATGTCGGGCTGGACTGTACCCGCAACATGGTCTCCCTGAAGGCTGTACAGATACGTGGCAGCACGTTAGGTAGAACTTCTCATCGGCAGGAATGCGGTTAGTTGAAGCAGGTAGAACCTCCAATCAGCTTTAAAGGTGGTAGCTGGCATAAGTAGTGCATCCCATGCTTGTCCTTGTGCTCGACACATCTTGGCTCAGATCTCAAAGTTGGACACTTGTCGGATGATGCTGCTTGACACGTGCTTGCCTTGAAAGGCAGTTTATCCAACTTCGCCCAGGATCAGAGCGCTGTCGGGTTGCGCAGGTAGAAAACAGCGCAGTCGGGAAGGCCTTCATGCCTTGGGTACTTTTCTGAGTTTATTCCCCTACTGTGCACCTGTCGAAGGGCGCACTCCGACTTCGCTGCGAAGTCGGGTTGCGCATAGGTGAAAGCTGATTTCTACCGCTGTACGGACTTCGCCCTGGAAAGGGGGCGCACTCCGAATTCACTGCGAAGTCGGGTTGCGCCCCAGCACTTAGTCATTTTTCCTGCCAGCTTGCTTACCAAGTGCGCCCAGAAAGCAGGGCGCACTCCGACTTCGCTGCGAAGTCGGGTTGCGCCTGCAACACTTGTTCTTCTCGGTTGATTCTGTCGCACTGCGCACTTTGCACTCCTGCTGCGCTCCAACTGGAGGGCGCACTCCGACTTCACTGCGAAGTCGGATTGCGCCCTGACACTTAGCCATTTTTCAGGGCAACTGCTGTCATTTTTGAGATTTGACTGAGGGGCTCAAGAGAAAGAGGGAAGAATGAGAATGTAGGGAAGAGAGAGAAAGGGGGAGAAGAGGAAGGGGAAAGAGAGGAAGAGGGAAAGGGAAGAGCAGCTCTCTTACAAAAATTGAAAACATTGCACCCTGTGCAAAATGTGACAACATGTACTTTCAGCAACTGATAACAACCTGCTCTACAAAGTATTTTATTTTTTAACAAACTGCAAACTTCTTTTTTTACGGGTTGCTACCAAACTGTGGACCTTTTTTTCTTCACGGATTGCTACCAAACTATAGAACTTTTTTTTTTAACCGACGGAGTACTACCAATTGTGGATTAGGTATTTCGGTACTGCTAACAAATTGTAGGCTACTACTCTGCAGATTGTTTTTATTTATTTATTTTTTTATTTTATTCTTTTATGGACTGGCTAGTAGGCTACAAACTGGGCATTTTTTTGCATTCACTTGCAACTGTTTGCTCTACTGTAGTTGTGGAAACTGTGCATAAACTGTTGTTGAAGTTGTTTCTGACGACTAGATGGCGCTTCTATGGAAATCCTGGCAACGAACTAGGCCCCAAACTGCAGCTTCCTAGTGGCTTAAGGTAAAGCTCATCGGCCATAAAGGTTTTCTAAGCAAGTACTGCTCTCTAATAACCAACAATATTCCCACCGAAAACCGCTCTCTGATTACCAACAATATTTCCACTAGGGAATAATTGTTGATGACCCTTTTCATTGGCTGATGACCCTTTTCACCGACAACATAATCAAACCAGCTACTCTGGGGTTCCTTTGGTACTCCTCAAAATGAGTTTCAGGGAAAATATTAGCCATGTACTTCTTGTAGTTAAGCAGTTGGGACTTGCATCGGATCCTAAAAGAGGTTATTAGCCTAATGCAGGAACTTATTAAGCACCAAAATTAAGATATGAATGATGATCCTAAAAGAGGTTATTAGCCTTGGAAAGAGCTCTAAAATACTAAAACTTATATAACAAAACACGATCCTCGAGAGTTCTAAAATAACTTAAGCTTTAGCAGCAAAACATGGCCCTAAAAAGTTCTCTGATATAACTGAAGCTTCTACAACGGAGCATAGCCCCAAAAAGTGCTTTGATACCAATTCTTAAGAACATCCTTGCTCATCCACAAAAATTAGTACCAAATTATAAAAATATAAAAAACTTGTGCTCCCAATGAATATAAAAAACATTCACATGTATGCTAGAAAATAATTTAATTAATTCACAAACAACTCATATAAGATGAAATATACAAATTACTCCAATTTATTCAAAATATAAATCAAACCCTTGAGGTAGGGCAACATCGTACAATGCTCCTTATTGGAAGGAAGTCACTCATTATATCTCAATATGAGATCCAAACACATACAATATTCTTCTCTTCATATCCCCAATATGAGTCTCTTGCCTATATAATACTCAACTACCTACCACTACCGCTTATCCATACATGTGGGATATCTACATTTATTATAATATTAAATTCCTATCTTGGGTACCTAACAATGTGGAGAACTATACAACAAGCTTGAGGAGGTTGTAGTGTCAAAAGTGGAAGACATCGAGGAGAATGACATTGCAGACAAAGGACAAGGGTTTTGCAAACTACTACAGAAATTTTTGAAGTGTACGGACTATACATGCCATACAAACTACTATGGATGTAGGAAAATTGCAAGTTGCAGGTCACCATACGGATGCATTGTGCAAAATTCAGTTGTTGGAGAGGTCGTACGACGGGGTGTTGCAACCATAGTTGTTAAACTCGAACTCGGCAAGGTCAACTAGGGACTTGGGACTCAACAAAAAAACTCAAACAAACTTGACAAAAACTCAAAAAAAAAAAATGCAATTTTTCATTGAAAACAAGTTTTTTTCATGCATATCACATTTAATTAATGTTATAGTATTATACAAATTAAAAATTAATACTGTAAGTGATACAAGATTAAACTTCACATGAAAGTGGCAAGTGATACAAGCTTAAACTACACATGAAAGTGACAAAACACACTTCAATTAAAGAAATTTTAATGCATCCAAAATTCAAATATTCTTGTATTGCTTATTATATTAAAAAAGTACAAATTATAAAATGTGTCATGACAATGCTTGAATAGGCCCACTATCCATGTCTTGCAATATCTTTAGCCTTTGCCCTAGCAGAAGCTCTAGTCTCTCTTTGTTGATGTGCCTGTTCCCGTGCCTCTTTCAGTGCCTTGGTTGCTAACTCCTTTGCTAGGTTTTCAAAATCATCCATGGAGAAGAGAGGCTCTTGTTGCTGTTGCTTTTGCTCTATGATCCATTCAGATGATGGATCAATCTTGTCTAGGTCAATGGCCTTGTTACTTGATCCCGCAATTTTTTTATGGTGGAGGCGAAGGTTGTAATGAACAAAAACAAGATCATTTAACTTTTGTTGCATAAGCATATTACACTTCTTGGAGTGAATGTGCTCAAGCATACTCCAATCATGCTCACAACTTGAAGTGCTCAAACATACTCCAATTGCGCTCAGAACCTAAAGTGCTACATGGCTAACATAAAAATTTTATCGAGAAGCACTGTAGATTGGGTGTATATGCACCAAAGTCCTCCCACCATAAATCTAGAAAAAGCCAAGAAAAAGGAAATTTAATAATTCGCATGTAAAATTGTAAATTGAGATTTTTTTTTTTTAATCAAAATACAAAATGAATAATAATTCAATGAGGGTTACCTGGCCTCATAGTTGACCTTGCTAGAATGTACTACGAGGATGGGAAAAAGATACCCTCACATCTCTTATAATGTTGCATCTCATCCTGTATCTTAATGCGCATTTCCTCATTAGGAAACATGCAGTCAACGCATTGTCAAAGGCCTAACATCACCTCATAGTCATCTTGGAATGAATCAACATAAAAACAAATTGGGGCTGAGGTAGTACCCCACTGCATAAAGAGAGCGATGGAGCTAAGATGTCCATCGTTGGTCAATAATTTCGCAAATGGGACTGTCATTGGGCTTGGAATATTTATAAAATAAGGCAATTGCCTCTTTTTCCCTATCCATAGCCTCATATACATATTCCATTGGTGAATCTTCTCCATCAACAAGACTGAGAACCCTAACTAGCTAGGTGAAGACATATGCTAGCCTAACTTTTTTGGCATATTTGATTCAATGGTTAGCTACAGGATTGGAAAAGTTTCAATAGATGCTTTGCAACTAAAATCTGAAGGAGGAAGAACTAACTAGCCAGGTACAAAAGGTGGAGGCATGACTTCAATAGGTGCAGGAGGATGTCAAAGTAGAACTAGCAGAGCTAAGGAAGGAGGTAGAGGAAAATAAGGCACATCAGAAGCAAGATCAGTTTATCGAGCAGTTGAAATCTCAATGTACGGTGAGAGAGCAGTTGTTGGAAGCTAAGAACCATGAAGTCACTCACCAAGATCAACTAATATCAAAGAGGGATGAGTAGTTGGCGATTGTAGCAAGAAAAGAGGCTAAAGAAGCCAAGAGGGAGGCTGAAGCTACGAAGAGAGAGGCCAAGTTGAATGCTAGACTAGCATAGTTTGAGCAAAAATCGAATCATTATGGCTTATAGCGGGCTCAATACCAGGTCTACATGAAGCAGTTGAATGGAGAGACAAAGGCCTTAAAACTACAAATCCAAAAGCTACTAGGTGTACCTGTTCCCACATCTCAACCTCAACAAAACCCGAGTGCCAAGGAGTAAAGACAATCACCGACAAGGATGTCAACCAATTTAAAGGGGAGGGAAGATGTAGGAGCTAGTTCTGACGAGCCTCAACCAAAGAAATAGAATAAGTGCAATGTACACAAGTGTAAATGTAAATGAAAATGAAATGTAATTTTGTAATGTTTGTATGATGTCACAAGTGATGACGTAAGCAATTTTGATAATTCAAAGTTTGTAATGTGTACAACATAATACATGTAATTAAGTATGTGCGAACATAAGGTAGTTAGAGGTGATGTGTCCCAGGCAGCAGTTGTTAACTACCAGCCCTTAAGAATAAATAGGACTCCCCATTCATTCAGGTGAAGAGAGGGAATATAGAAGTATCAGAACATATGAGGAGTATCGTACTATCTAAGTACTTGTGGAGATTTGTATTATGTCATGCAGAGAGTAGATATGTTTGCACAGACTGTGATGTAATGCAATTGTCGTACAGGAAGGAACAAATGCAATATCTACTCATTCTATTCTTCATATGTTATGATTGTGTATGCATTTTGTGTAATGCAATTGTGGATTGTTGTAGCAAGATAAATCTATAGATTGTTCCCCGTAAGTTCTATATGCAAGAGTGAAGTATCACTCGGAAGAGTGTCATACAAGAAGTGTCATACGAGGAGTTTTGAATGTGAGATACCATACAAGTGTGTTGCCATACATATAGTTTTTGGATTGAGTTGTCATAAGTTTGCATCCTAAAGTGTTGATTGCAGTCATTGCTGATTGCTAAATCTGTCATATCAAATTGTTCCTCCAAGAGTGGAGTACAAACCGTTGTGCTATAGCATCTTCATTTGTGATCGCCCTTCTCCTAACATTTATTTAATATGAACAAGTGTTCTTCGACATCTTTAGTATCTTTTCCAAAGATAGGAAGGGTGTTCAATTCAACATGAGAGAATGTTGCCATTTGGTTCTAGTTTTTGACACCTAACATCTGTTTTAGCACTTTCTATTTGGATGACATTTTTTTCTTGTTGTGACAATTGATGCCTAGGTTTCTTCTCTCTCCCCTTATCTCCTTCTAAGTGAATATAGAAGTAGTCTATCCCTAAAACTTAGTGCAATTTTGCAACCATCATGGTGTCCTCAACATTATATATCTATAGATCACTCCATTTTTTAGTTTGGAACAATGGATCGTAATATGCTTTTCCATGGATGATCTTAAGGATCGAAATATCCTTATATGTGTATGGTGTGGGAGATGGATCCTTTGAGAAATGCCATCTCTATAGGCTCTTCTTCCTGCCCTTCTAGAGGATTCTTCTTTCTGATATTTTTGATGTTAAGGCCATATTGCTTGTAACTATCTTCCTTCTTGTGGTTGGAGTTTTTGGTGTTTCTGGCAAAGGATCGACATCTTTAAATTCTACAGATTCATGGGACTCCTCAAGTCCCTAGGATTGCCTATCATCATCCACTTGACTAGCACTAGCCTCCTCCAACCACTCAGATGCCAACACTACGATCTCTCCTATGCCCGTTTGCCTAGACTCGTAGGGTGCCTTTATTATGGCCTTTTATGCACTTGATACTTGATCTCTTTATGTCCTTTTTCTTTTCTTCTGCCATTTTCTTTTCTCCCTTCTTTCCTCTATTCCTTTGCTCCGTCATTTTTGTCCATGCAGATTTCACCATATTTTTTCCATCCTTCATTTCCTTCACATGCCTGACTTGTTTTTGGCCTTTTGTAGATCCCCCCTGGTCAAGGGCTCATACCATTGGTGCTTGCACCAACTTACTGATAAAGGAGAGTGTTTGGTGCCACTCCTATAGAAATTGAATGCAACACACTACAATACAATTCCATTAGTACTATAAACAAATTACACAATAGACATAACTTGCATATACAAATGGATACACTACGCACCCATGTATCCTGCACAACAACTATCTACAGTACATCATACTTCGATGAACAATCTACCAACAAGATACTCTTGGCCAACAATACACTTCAGCCAACAACAACAAGCACTTCCCCTCCTACATCTCTCACATATATGCATACTTATAATGGGACTGGTAGGCAATTGGCAACTACCCAATTACTTCCGAACTACACATTTACATAAAACATAAAAATACCCCATTACATTATATTATTACAATAACTTTTCCACATGTGCATTATTACAAACACTTTGCACACACATTATTACAGACACGTTGTCATGTACACACCATAGTTGAGAAAATCGGAATCAGAAGTCAATCGGGAGTTTTAAAAATCAACAAAAAAATTGGAATCGGGGAAAAATTGGCAATGAATCGACAAAAAAAAAAAGCGAAGAAAACAATTTTTTTTTTCATGCATATTACAATGAATTAACATTATGCAAATCAAATATTGCAATAAAAGCAACAATTCAAGTCAAGACATCATACAAGGCTCAAGCTTTAAGTACACATGAAAGTGACAAACATCCTTTATTGCTTATAATATGAAAAGGTACAAATTACAAAATGTGTCAAAATGCCTCAATAGGCCCACACACTAATGTCTTGCAATTCCTTTGCCCCTTGTCCTAACATAAGCCCTAGTCTCTCTTGGTTGATGTGTGCTTGTAGTTGCTTGTGCCACTTCTTGTGCTAAGGCCTCTTGTTGGTCCCTTGCTGCCATCTCCTCTGCTAGGTTCTCATAGTTTTGTAAATCTTCCATGGTGAATAGAGGCTCTTGTTGTTCCTACTGCTTCTATGTTGTTGCATCTGTGATCCATTTAGATGATGGATCAATGTCACTTAGGTCAATGGGCTCAATATTTGTTTTTTCAAAACTTTTTTTGGTGGAGACAAAGGTTGTAATGCACACACAAGATCATTTAAATTTTCTTGTGTAAGTTTGTTGCGCTTCTTGGAGTGTATGTGCTCAAACATACTCCAATTGCGCTCACAACCTGAAGAGCTACATAGTTGAGATAAGATTCTAACCGCCATGTGCTGCAAATTGGGCGTATAATCACCAAAGTCCTCCTACCATAAATCTAGAAACAACAACAAAAAAATATAATATTTCACATGTAACAACTTAAAAGTTTAAATTTTAAAACAAAACCAAAAGACAATAAATAATAATTTGATGAGGTTTACCTGGCCTCAATATCTCAATAGCATTTTTGCATTGCTCAGATGGGAATTGGCAACCATGGCATGCCTTATAATCTTGTATCTCGGCACGCGTTTTATCGTGCAATTGTTTACTCACAGAGGCCAATCTTGACCTCATAATCAGCACGGAATGTAGGGGTATTGTTGGTTACGAATCTGCCACTAGGAAAGGATTTGGTCTATCTATGCGTCCTAGACCCGCCCAACAGATTGAAAGGTCGGAAGGGAGGAATGCCTTCCAATCTCCAGAGAAAGCTTGCTCCTTTACTACACTACACTAGGTTTTCAGATTAAGGAACAGGAAAGGAATCGGGAAATTGCTGAAAGAAATAAATAACTGAAAGAAATGGGAAATGTAGATAGTTCCAAGGGGAAGAACAGGCAGCACGATTACTAACTACTACTTGAAAGAGCAACAATCAATACTATGAATATAACAGAAACTAAAACTGAACACACACCCTGATATGTATCCTTCAACAATTCCAGATTTCGTTTTTAATCACACACTTAAATCTAGATTGCAGAACTTACTGTATGCAAATGAAGAAATATAATTAACAGAAATAAGCATAGAAGGCATTATACACAGAAAAGGAGTCCAGAATCAGAACCAAGAGTCTTAATATTGAAGCAGAAATCCAAGTACAACAGCATTTTAGCAGCATGTTCCCCCCCATTACATTACATTGAGCTGCCTTTTATAGAGGAAAATCCCCTTGATTACATTAATGTCCAACCCCCAAAACTGCCGGGGCAGTTGAGATTTGACCCCTGTCAGGCGTCAGAGAATCCATGGTACCCTGCCCACTCATGCTTATAGCGGCTTCGGACGATCCTTGCAGTTCACTTATGTTTAGAACGACTCCGGACGGGCGTTGCAGTTGAGGTAGCATACCTCATTAATATGGTTGGTGCAGCTTGCCCTTTGGAGCCCTTTTCGGGACCTGACATGGCCGTCCTGATGGGATGGGCAGGAGACTCGAACTCGTGCGCCATGGATGCACCTTAAACACTCACCTACCTTCTTTCCCTACTAGGGTGTGTCATCTGCCTTACGTTTATAAACGCTTTTGATGGAGTTCGCCCAATTTGAGATCGAAGCTGAGAGCTTTGCCGAAGCTGGGGGAGGGTTAAATTTTCTAAGCCCGATATAGACTTCCGCTAATCGCTCAGGTGTGGCGCGACGCTGAGGTTTGATGGAGAACTGGTGCGAAGTTGAGGATCGCTAGGGAGGAAGAGCGAAGTTGAGACCTTCATGCTCTAAAAGCTTTTCGCATACTCAAACCGAGCTTCGCCCAACAAGTGGGCGAAGCTAGGGTTTGCTCCCCCTTTGGAGCGATCTCGAGCTCTTCCTGTATTTTGGCTGCACTTTGCTCAGGACTAAAGGAAGTTATAGGTTCGCTGTTTTTTGAGGCAAACTCTGGACACTTCATGCCTTAGTCAATTTTAGAACCTACTGACCCCGAAAACCTGCTATTAATCGCTGAAAATAACGAAGCCTAGGTTCGCCGCGCTTGCTACCCGAAACTGGGATTTGGGCGAACTCGAGATGACTTTGCCTTAGCGCTTTCCGAAGCGGGTTAATCATGAAGTCGGGGTTCGCTGATCTAGAGCCCGAGACTGAGGTTCGGCGGTGATTTCGAGCGAACCCGAGGCTGACCATACCTTGGAAATATTTTTATGCCTCTACATTCCGCTTCAAGAAGGGCCCGAAGCTGGGCTTCACTGGCAACTCGGGTAAACTCGAGGTTCGCTACTTGTGGGGGACGAACTGGAGAACTTTTGTGCCTTAGCCGATTTTTGAGCTTTCAACGTAGTTTCTTCACTTAGGCTATTCTTCACTCCGAAATCAAGCGAAGCTGGGGTTCGGCCCTCCATTTGAGCGAAGCCGATCTTGGAGGAGAGAAAGAGAGGAGAGAGGATTCAAGCATGAAAACAATGCAGCAGTTTTTCAAAATTTTACCCCTTAGACAAAATGTGGCAAAATTGACAACATTCCTGGCGACTCGCGGGGTATTGAGCTTGCCTCAATGCAAGGACCCCAGGCATTTATCCTTTGGGCTCGAAGTCACCTTCTGCTTCCTCTTCTGATTCACTGCTGCTGTCTACGGATTCCTCCTCTAGTTTCTCTCCTCCTTCTGTCTCCTCTTCACTGTGCTCTTCACCTTCTCCCTCTTCTTCTGGGTCTCTGTCGGGCTTCGAAGGGGCGAGGCGGTCATGAATGCGCTCATAGGTGGCCTTAACCTGAGTCCAGGCCTCCTCTTGGAATGGCTCGCGATCGTGAAGCTCTTTCAACAGGCGCTTGAAGCTCTCGATCTGGAGCATATCAGCCTGGTCAATCCTCTGGCTCAGATCGGCTAGGCAGGCGTTAATTTGACAGACTTGGATATCAATTGGGTCAATTGTGTTTCCAAGATAGGGTCTGCCCAACCATCGATCTCAGAAGTATCTTCCTTGAAAGCACTCCATCTGGGCTTCAGTTCATCTTTGGGTAGGCAATTTCCATCATCATCTGTAAAGTTGGGGAAACCGAGCCGCGTGAGGGTTTGGAAATGTGCTAGACAGATGCTCTTCTCCTTCTCAATGCATCTAGCAGTATCTTGGCCCTTCTGACCTTTTCTAACTTGTCAAAGAAAGCATGCAGAGTAGACCTTGCAATGGCCCACTCTCGGGCAGTCTGGGTCATTGGGGGAACTTGGAGGTCCTTGCGCTCGTAAATTTCGACTTCAATGGCCAGATTGAGCCAGCGTTCTGCTTCACACTCGACCTCTTCTACAATAGGCTTACCCTGAGCGGACGCTTGCTGGGCCTCCCAAATAAACATGAGGATGGACAAGGACCTTGAGGCTCTATTTCAGAAATTCTTCAATAAACTGGTGCGAACCTCCTTCACTCGGTCCCTGGAGAAGACCTCTATCTGCGCTTCTCTCTTTTCGAGTTGCTGCCCTTCTTGGACCTGTGCCTCCAACTTGTTTTTCTTGGCTTCCGCCTCTTCGCTTTCCTTGAGATGGCGCTCAACAGCATCCTTGTGCTCACTCAATTCCTGCTCCAAAGCCATCACTCACTGCCGCAGCCGTTCGAATTCGTCCTTGGACTCTTCCAGCTGGGCCTGCATTTTTGCCAGGGTTTCTTACATCTTCAGGTTCTCATTTTCTGCTACGAAGCAGCGCTCCATGTGTTTGTGGTGCAGGTAGACTGTGCTCGCTTTGAGCTGGATGGCCCCCACCTCGTTCTCCACATCAATAGTTTTCAGGTCTTTTATTACATGCTAGTAAGTGTAGTCCGTGGGCGTCATGTCCTCCAAGGGTTTCTGGACCTTTGGGATCTTCTTCACCTTATGCAGCTCCATCCTCTGAGGATCGAACATGGCGCATTTTTAAATCCAACAAGCTCTCGCGCTTTCCTCTTTTTGATGTCCTTGATCCATCTGAAAAAGCTCTGCCATACCTGGACTAGGCTCTCCGCTACGAGGCGTTCCTCTATCATTTCCAGCTCCTGCTCCAAGAGTTCCATTCCACCGAACATGGGCGTGAGCAAAGGCAGATCCTGCTGAGGCAGGGATTCCGCGGACAGGTCAGGGATGGTGGAGATTGGGACCTCGGTAACTATTGGGGGCGCTGTGGTCTGGATGGCAGCGGGAGGATTATCAGGGTTCAGAGGCGGGTTCTCGACTAGGGCTCTTGCTGAAGATGAGAGGTTGGGTGGAGGTGATGAGCCTTGACTAGCAGCGCCTAGTTGGAGGGGGGCAATAGTTTCGAATGCATTGGGGGCAGAAGCGTATAAGCCGAATGCTTGCTGGTCAAGACGGGGAGAAGTAGAAGGTTGAACTTCTTCAATGAAAGGATGGGATACTGCGAGGGGGAGGGTGGATGCAGGTTCGCTGCCTAAAGGCAATGCAGACACTAAGGTTTCGTTGTCACATTTTGCACGGGGTGCAATGTCTTCAATATTGTAACAGTGCTGCTCTTCTTTTCCTCCTTCTTCCGTTTTCCTTCCTTCTCTCCCTTTCCTTTTCTTTCCCGCATTCTCTTTCCTTCCCCCCCTTTCTTGGAGTCCCCCAGTTGATTTTTCAACTTTCCAGCAAGTTACCCTGAAAAATTGGCTAAGTCTGGGTGCGAAGTTCGCACTTCGCCCAGTTTTGGTGCGAAGTCGCACTTCGCCCAGTTTTGGTGCGAAGTCCGACTTCGCCCCACTTTCTGGGCGCACCTTGCACCTGGCAGGCTGACAAAGAAGAATGATAACTGCCGGAGCAGGTCCGTACAGCGGCAGACACCAGTGTTCACCTGTGCGCAGCCCGACTTTTCAGCAGAGCCGGAATGCGCCCTTGACAGGTGTACAGTAGGGGAACAAACCCGGAATTTGACCAAGGCGTGAAGGCCTTCCCAACTGCACTGTTTTCTGCCCACGCATCCCAAGGAGCTCCGATCCCAAGCGAAGATGGATAGACTGCCCTTCAAGGCAGACATGTGTCACATAGCATAACCCATCATCCGACAAGTGTCCAGCTTCGGGATTTGAACCAAGACTGCCGACCAAAAGGGATAAGTATGGGCTGCACCGCCTGTGTCGTAGCCTCATTCAAAGCTGATCTGAGGTTCCACCTGCTCCAGCCTACCAGCCGTACTCGCCGACTTGAAGTTTCTGCCCAGCCGCACCGCCATGTGGCTGTCCAGCTTTCAGGATGACCATGCTGCGGGTACAGCCCGGTCCGACAAAAGGTCAGCATTTGCAGCTCTTTCGCCGCTTCTGTCAGCTTATGTTTGACTGGGACTCCGTGCCCATTAATGTAACGGGAGGGACTCGGGCTATAAAAGCCCACCGTGAATTCATTGTAAAGGGTGGAAGGGGAATGTTTGTTAGGGAATCACCGTACCCATTGTAACCGTGCTTCTGCTAATGAATACAATCTGTATGCCTGGTTCTGTTCTGCTGTCTTTATTCTTTTATGCTGTCTTTCATTATATGCTTTAGGCCCACCTGTGTCGCGGCTCGTTGATTCACTTCGGCGTTTGGCGATCAGGTTCCTCTAGTATTGCTTGTTTAAGCACTTTTCGTACTTCATTAATTTAAAGCATTTATAGAATAGATATGGTAGCAGTTCCATCAGTTATGTGTTTTGTTGCTGGTCCGTATCCGGTGATTGATGCGATCCCGTGTTGTTAGTTCCTTGTAGGGAATGTTTGTTGGGAGCCATTGAACAGTGCGGTTAAATTCTCTACATAAACACATATACCTGGCCCTGATATCTCTAGGCTTGCTTTCTACCTATGTCAATGTACGTATCCGTTAATCGATGCATTGCCGTGCCGTTAGTTCCTTGTAGGGAATGTTTGCTAGGGGATCATTGAATGGTGCATACACTGCTTATGTATCGGAAGTACGCGTAGATTTTGCAGTTCTTTGTCATACTTTTGTATTTATGATGCAGCAAGTAGCGTTGATTGGTGTGTTCCCGTATTGTTAGTTCCCCCCCACCAACCTCTGAATATATTTGTAATCCCTTTCTGTACATTTGTTTCTTTCTGTACATTCATCTCTTTCCTGTACCCTTAGCTCAAATCAGAAAACCCCCAAAAGGAGCCGGCCTTCTCCGGAGATTGGCTCGGAAGGCATCTCTTCCTTCCGGCCTTTCATGCTGGTGGGCGAATCTGGGCGCATTAACCCAAAATCCTTTCCTCATGGCAGATTCGTAACCAACAGTTTCTCTGGCACGCCCGGTGGGACCCTTGTCCCACGTTTTAAAGAAAGAGGTACCCGTTCTGTCTCCACCTAGCGCAACAGTTTTTCTGACCCGCTTGGAGGAACACGGGTCCCACATCTGAAGAGAGATTTTCTGATCAGTCTCCACCCGGCGCTGACAGTTCCTGAGCTCTCGGTGAGACAAGGAAGTTTCTCACCCCCGACAGAATTGAAGCACCGGTGTTCGCTTCATTGCTGTTCCAAATCCGAACACCTGGCGACTCTGCACGAACAAATCCTCTGAGTCTAGAAGACCGGTCCCGTCACCTTCATGCACACGAGAAGGTGGCAAGCAAGAAATCCGAGAAGCCCGCCTGAGTTCTACGAACTGGACATCAACGCTCGAGGCGAGATCCCCAGGCTGGCTGATCCGCGAGCTCGTTTCGACGAAGCCGAGGCTGAGATCCAAGAAGAAGCCGAAGCTGAAGTCGGAGGAGCCGAGTACGAAATAGAAGAAGCCGAGGAAGAAGAAGATCCTGCATCCTCGGAAAGTACCGACACTGAGTACACAACCGACGGCGGAGAAGAAGAGCAAGAAGAAGAAGAAATGGCTGCCCAACAGCCAAATGACGATGACCTCTTCCCGGCGGTGGACTCTACGGGGCCTTTGGCCCTGGTCGGTCAACAAGCTGTTCCCCCTGCTGCTTTAAAGTCTATTCCCACATACGACGGCTACGGTAAGACGGCGTATGAGCACATCCAGGACATCCTTGCCCTGGCCGCACTGCATACTATTACCGATGAAAGTGTGAAGACCCGTCTGCTGGCCCTTTCCCTGAGGGGAAAGCTTCTCTACTGGTGGAGATCGCTGCCAGAGGGATCCATCACAGGGTGGCCCCAGCTTGCCAGGAGACTCGTAAAAGGATGCAACGAGTCTGCTGACCCTACTTCTCTACTGCATCAGTTCCAAGCTATCCAGAGACATCCTCAAGAGGAGGTGTCTGATTTCAACATCAGGTTTGCGAGATCCTGGAAACGGGTACCTCGCGAACTTCGGCCTTCAGCTGGCATGGCTGCTCACTACTATCTGAGATCATTCAACTCAGACATATGCCTGCTGCTGAAGATCGCCAGAATTGACGAGTTTCCTGCGCTGTACGAGGCTGCCCAGCAAGCTGAAGCTGATATTATTTCCATCGGCAGGCTTCCGTCCAGAGTGCAGGAACCAATTCATCCCGACTTCCCCAGATCGCAGTATCCTTCTGCTTCTGGTGGTTCGCCGTCCACTTCCGGGCAGCAACCCCAGCAGCAGTGGAATCCGGCGCCGGTCATAACTCCTTATGGCCCGCCTCAAATGCATTACCCTCATCCGCCTCCTCCCGCTCCGCATTTTCCAGCGCTCCCTGCTCCCCCGCAGTACGCGCCTTATTCTAACCCTCCTCCATTGGCCGCTTTGCCTCCACCGGCACAGTTGCCACCTCCTGACAGCAGCATCCAAAACACGATTCTACAAGAAGTGCGGGCTTTGGCCTCCGGATATCATGCCATGTCCAATGACATGACCGCCATGAAGAAGAAGCAGGCCCAGATGGACCTTGCTCCTAGAAGGCCGTATGCGCCACCAGCATTGACAAAAGATAAAGCCCCAGAGAACCAGCCGCAGAGGCGTCCGCCTCCGAGGAATGCTGCTATAGAAGACCCACCTGGTCCTCCCGACCAGGTCAACTGGTGCACTACGTGCAATGACCCGCATTCGGAGGAAGACTGCACTCTGCACCAGCACTACATCCAGACCTTGGCCGGCAGCGCTATAGAAGACGATGAGCTGTACATGATCTTGGACGGCGAGGCTAATTTTGCCCTGCCAGAAGAGAATCTAGTGACGCCCGCCAAGGAAGAAAAGAGAGCTGTGGAAGCGGCTAAGCCTTTGCAAGTCTACGCAAGAAGAGAAAAACCGCAGCCCCACGAGCTGCCACCGTACAAGCGGCTGTGGCCTTACACAGCCCAGGAGAAGGCGTCCAAAGAAAAAGCTCCAGTTAAGCCTTCTCCGGCAAAGGCTGCCCCTGTTCCCGCCAAACCTCCAGCAAAGGCCTCAACTCCCGCTAAGCCTCCTATACCTCAGCTCCCAGCTGAAACCAAAGAGCAAGCCCAGGAGAAGCTGAAGTACCCGTCTCTGACCAAGAGACAGCGAGTTGAGGCCACCCAACAGTACCGGACCAAGTATGAACCGGCTAAGCCAGCAGAAGGAGCTAGTACCTCGGGCTACAGCATTGTAGACGAGTTGAAGAAGACTCCTGCCAGAATCAGCATGTACGACGCTCTTCTGCTCCCAGGCCAGGTAGATCTGCTGCAAGAATCACTAAAGAACATGAAGAGCGGCAAGCGGATGCGACTCGCTGTCCCGGTTCAACCTTTGACAGTCTCGACCACTGGGAAGAACAGACCGCCACCCTTTTATCTGTCTTTACGGATGCAAGGGCACATAGTTCACAACTGCATGGTGGATTCTGGTGCTTCCTCGACCGTAATGCCGAAGGCCGTCTGCGATGAGATCGGGATGGAATACACACGGAGCAGCCAAGGTGTGCTGCAACTAGACGGCACCCCTGTCAAGACAGCTTGGTGTCATAAAGGATATCCCTATCCGACTGCACAAGGCTCTCGACATCGTAGTCATCCAAGAGGTCGTGATTGTTGACCCGGAGCCTTACTTCGGCATGTGTCTCTCTCGGGAGTTCACTGCGAAGTTGGGCGGGTACCTGTCTCTAGACTACTCACACATGGAAGTGCCCTTCAAAGGAAGGAGACTGAAAATTTTCAATGAGAAGCCTTCCCCCTTTCTAGTGGACAAGATACCCGGAGGAGAGATGGACTGCATGGTCCAGTTGTCAGAGGAAGAACTGGTGACAGTGGAACTGACCGAGCAAGCTCTCGAAGTGCTACAGCTCGAAGACGAGTTCTCGTTGCGGGACTTCAATGCCGTAATCGGGACAGAGCAGGGCTGTTACTCCATTAAACAGTCCGAGAGACTTGACGTGTCAGCTGCGAAAGAAGTAGGACCTGCACCCGAAGAGCTGTGGAAGCTTTTCTTTGACGGCGCGCGATGCAAGAATGGCGCCGGTGCAGGGGTACTCCTGGTTTCTCCAACCGGGATCCAGAAGGACTATGCCTACAGGCTGGCCTGGAGCTGTACTAACAACTCAGCAGAGTACGAAGCCCTGTGCTTGGGTTTGCGAAAGGCGGAAAGGCTCGGAATCAAGCATCTCCAAATTTTCGGAGATTCAGAGCTGGTGTGTCACCAAGTTATGAATAAATGCGCCTCCAAGCATCACTATCTTAAATCGTACCGCAATCGGGTCTGGGACCTGATGGAATCGTTCGACTCATTGAATGTTAAGGCAATATCGCGTGAGAGAAACAAGCACGCAGATATTCTGGCGTCTGTTGGAGCCAGGTACGTTCCGGCTGAAGACGTTGTCCAGAAACTGAAGCCGGTCCGCACCATTTACAGGCCTTCCGTGCCTGATAGGGATACCTTCTGGCAGGTGTTCAGCTGTGACGAGGAGATCGTCACATTCCTGGTTAACGAAGTGTGTGTAATCGAAGGTAGAGACCCTGATGACGAGCAATATGAGGGGTTGATACAGTTACGGAATAATCACGTCCCAAAGGGACTGATTACGTTAGAAAGTCTCTTTGATCAGAACGACAGAGCAATATCACATAGGATCAAAGTAGACCCGAGGCAGTATGCTGACCTGGAACTCGAACCTGGTAAAACCATCAAGGTCGGGACAGACTGCACGTCGGAGGAGCTGGGGCAGATTAGATCACTGTGCCAGGAGTTCCCCGACATCGTGGCCTGGTGCTACGAGGATTTGAGGGGGTATGACAGAACTGTCATCCAGCATACCATTGAGCTAGAGGATGGCGCCAAGCCATTCCGACAAAAGCAGAGGGCCGTAAATCCAAAGATTGAGGCCATGATGAAGACCGAGCTCTTGAAGATGCTGGAGGCTAAGATCATCTACCCCATCAAACATTCATCCTGGGTCGCGAATTTGGTGCCCGTGAGGAAAAAGAATGGCGACATACGTCTCTGTGTCGACTTCAGAAACCTAAATCAGGCTTCCCTCCGGGACCACTATCCGCTTCCCCAAATTGACCAGATTCTACATATCGTTGCTGGAGCCCAGAGATTTTCACTTTTAGATGGATTTTCCGGCTACAACCAGATTTGGGTCAAAGACGAAGACCAGCATAAGACAGCGTTCACCACCAAGTGGGGGACGTTCGCCTATCAGCGCATGCCGTTTGGCTTATCCAATGCTGGTGCTACGTTCCAAAGGGCCATGGACCTCGCCTTCCGAGAGCTGCTCAACAAAATTATTGTCATCTACCTCGATGACATGACTGTTTTCTCTCACCAACGAGAAGATCATGTTTCGCACCTGCGGCAGATATTTGAGAGTTGTCGAGAATTCGGCATCTCCATAAACCCGAAGAAGTCTGTCTTCGCGGTAAAGGAAGGAAAGCTGCTGGGACATGTCATCTCCGAGGAAGGCCTCGCCATTGACCCTGACAGAGCGGAAGCCCTCGTTCGCTTGCCAGCCCCCATCGACAAAAAAGGGCTGCAGTCCTTCTTCGGTCAGATTAACTTCGTGCGGAAGTTCATCCCGGACTTCGCACAAGTGATCAAGCCTATGGCCGAACTGCTCAAGAAAGACACACCTTACGAATGGACTGATGAGAGAGAGCAAGCCTTCGAGGAGATCAAGGCCCGAATTGCACAAGCCCCGGTGTTGACCAACCCGGACTACTCCAAGGACTTCATCCTGTATGCAGTGGGAGAACCCGAAAGTTACGCCGCAGTCCTGACTCAGAAGGGAGACGACGGTGAGGAGCGCCCCATAGCGTTCCTGAGCCAAGTCATCTTGCCGCATGAAGAAAAGTACAATTTTATAGAGCGGCAAGTTCATGCTGTCATGAAGTCCCTTCGAAAGTTCAGGCACTTTGTCTCCCAGAGCAAGACCACTGTTTTTGTGATTCACCCGGATGTTCGAAGTTTTATTTTACAAGGAGAACCGGGTCACAAGAGAGCGGGATGGATTGCCAAGATCCAGGAGTTCGACATTGAAGTGCGGCCCACCAAGCTTATCAGAGGCCGAGCCTTGTGTCAGGAATTGGCCCGAAGCGCTGTAGCCGGCATCTCCGCCTGTAAGTGGGAGGACACAGCGACACGCATCTACCTAGCCGACTCCTTATCGGAGGGGAGTGATTGGACAGATGAACTGGTGAGATACTTCTGCACCGGAAGATGTCCCGATCACCTGAACGCCTCACAACGAAGGAGATTTCGGCTAGGTGCACTAAGGTACACTCTTCGCCCCGAGGGGCTTTACTTCAGAAACATTGACGGCATCCTGTTGCGGTGCGTCAGAAAATCCGACCAGCCTAGGGTCCTCGGAGAATTTCATTCCGGGATGCCTGGGGGTCACCATTCTTCAAGGCCAACGGCCTTAAAAATAATAAGGGCTGGATACTATTGGCCCACTCTGTTCGCAGACGCGCATGCGGTCTGCGCTAAATGTGATCAATGCCAAAGGTTTGCTGGCCGAAACAAGAAAGCACCCCTGCCCCTTCAACCGATTCAGGCCGAGACTCCGTTCCAGCAATGGGGTCTAGACTTCATTGGGGTGATTTCTCCTAACTCCTCCGCCGGCCACAAGTTTATTCTTACAGCTACTGATTATTTTACACGGTGGACGGAGGCAATCCCGACCAAGAACGCAGACCAAGAAACGGTCATCGGGTTCATTGAAAGCCTGATTACTCGCTTCGGGGTTCCAGAGTCGATTGTGACAGACAATGGTCCGGGATTCGTAGGCGCTGTACTCACGGAGTACACCAGCAGACTTGGCATCTATCACAAGATGTCTTCTAATTACTACCCGCAGGGGAATGGCCTTGCCGAGTCTACTAACAAGAACCTCCTGAAAATTCTCCGGAGGACCATTGAAAGGAATAAGCGAACTTGGCACTTGCTCTTGAACCGGGCGCTATGGGCGGATAGAGTTGCGTTCAAGAAATCCCTCAGAACGTCCCCCTACGCGCTTGTCTATGGCAAGGAAGCTGTCATGCCATCACACATCGAGATCCCCGCCCTGTGGATGATTGACGAAGACAGGAGCAGCGGAGACCCGGTGGACGACAGACTGTGCCAACTCCTGCAGTTGGAAGAAGACAGAGAAAGTGCATACCAGGCCTTCGCGGATCACATTGCAGCCACTCAAGGCTGGTTTGCCAAAGGCACCACTGCCCGAATTTTCGAAGTCGGGGACTTGGTGCTAAAGTGGGACTCATACAAGGCAAAACCGGGTAATCACGGAAAATTTGATGCTCTCTGGGAGGGCCCTTATCAGATTGCCCGGGTGAACCAGTTCAATGCCTACATACTTTCGGATATGGAGGGTCAGCTCCTCCCTATCCCCGTCAACGGGTTCCATTTAAAACTTTATCGCTGTTGAAGAGGCCCGAGTGGCCCTTCTTTGTAAAAATTTTCCTTATGTTTTTTCCATTTCCCGGCATGTACAGTTTCCAGTTTTAGCTTTCAATTTGTTTTTCTTCTTTTTTGAGCTTAACTGCGGCATGGGAGAGAAGGACAGACTTCGCAGCGAAGTCTGTCGTTGCCCCTCAGGAGGGGCGAAGTTCGGCTATGCAAAGAAAGAAAGGAGAAAAAGAGGGCAAAAAATTGACTAAGTGTTGGGCGAAGCCCGACTTCGCAGCGAAGTCGGACTTCGGCCCAGCCAAATTGCGAAGTTTGATAAAAAATGTTAAGGCACACTAAAGGGAAGCCCCGCTCAAAGCTTTGACCGAAGTACGCACTGCGCATACTTTCCGTGCGAAGTACGCACTGCGCGCAACTCTTGCGCGAAGTGCGAACTTCGCAGCGAAGTCCGACTTCGGCCAGCGTTAGTGCGAAGTGTGCACTGCGCTCAATTCTCGCGCGAAGTGCGAACTTCGCGCGAAGTTCGCACTTCGCTCCAAGCTTCGGCCGAAGTCCGAACCTGCCTCAACGCATCAGCACTGCGCAATTTGTTCAAGGTCCAAAGGCCGCGGGGAGTATTAAGTTGTTCCAAAGCGCCCAAGGTTGCAAAGGACCCACGCTGTGCCCGGACTTCGGGCGCAGCAGAAAAGAATGAGAGCAGAACAGTTCAAGCGCGCGTTTCGCGCGAAGTTCGAGCTTCGCCCGAAATCGCCTTGGTCTTCGGGCCAGTTTGGGGCAGCGTCCAAGAAATGAATAATAAAAAATTCGAAAAACCCCCAAGCTGGGCCCAAGGCGCGTTTGCAACTGTTTTAACATGGGTTCCCGCACCAAGGGTTTTGTCTTGAGCAGTGTGCCCAAGTGGTGGCAGCGACGTCAGCCATGGTGCAATCTCCAAAGCAGAATTAATGATTGCACGTTTTTCAAAGGAAAGTGCAACAAAAGAAGCATGGCACGTCTGCCGGGGCGCGTTTTTTCCAAACATTCTCCTGCGCAGCCACCCAAGGATCTTAACTCAGCCGACCTACCCCCTCCTGCGTTGCATTAATGGCGCTGTTTTTATCTAGAAAAGGGGGACAGAAGCCTGCAAACATTCCAGATTGCACAGATTATTCCTCGGACAGTTCAAATTATTCTTGTGATAGCGAAATCATGTGCAGACAGCTTGAACCTATCATTATTGCTGATTCGGAGGGATGGACAAAGGAAAAAGGCCCGTGTCAGCGCAGTCCAGCGAAAGTGGCGAACCAAGGGATTTACCGCGGCCTGGCGTTTTCAAAGGCGATACCCCGCCAGAGAAAAAGTCAAAGTCCCGAACGAAAAAAGTACAGCGTGGGCAAGCCCCACCATCTCCGGTGAATTACCTGGCGGGATATGTGGACGGCTCATTTTCTATGAGCCTGACTCAGCTGCGAGCAAATGTGGAGAGCTGGGCTGACAAAGTTTCGCCCTCCCACCATTTCGGAGCGGCGTACAAATCAAACCTCTTCAGATTCTTGTGCCCTCCTGTCCATCAATGCCCGGAACTGGTAGACCTCATTGTCAGACACTACAGACCAGCTACCCGGCATATCTGCAGCTCCAGCGGTAAACCCTTGTTCGCGCTGCGCAGGGAGACTGTGCAGCCAGCTTTCGCCCCAGGGCTGGAGTATGACTCCGGCACCATCCTCAGAAAGGTAAATCTGGGCGAACAAGCGGGACGCTTCACGCACACCAAGCGAATGAGGGATTTCCTCAATTCAGAGCTGAACGCCCCGCTTCCAGCTGGACAGTGGCCGACTGGCCCCATGCCCTTGGCAAAATTTCAGAACAAGTATCTTTATACTATCCTGGCATGGATTCTCGGCTGCGACTCCGACGAGTTGGTACATCCGTACCAGCTGGCGCTGGCAGAATGTCTCCTGTGTGGAGAATCTTACGAACCAGCGGCGCAAAGGAGTGGAAAGCGCCCCATCTCTTTCGACTGGGCAGACTGGCTGGCTTACGCCATTCATTCCAGCCTGCTGAAAATTCAGAAGAGGCAGTCTACCGATTTTCGTTTCAGTTCTGTTCTAGCCTGGCTTTGTTTGTACCATCTGCACCCCCAAATGCCGATCCTGAACCTGAAGAAGGTTAACGAGAGGGGAGAGCCCCAGCCCGTCTATAACTGGACGGATGACTTATACCGGAAAGGGTCCTACTACAAGTTCAACTTCAACTTTCTGGGATTCGTCATGTCAGTCTTCACCGAAAGTGAAATCCCCCGTCCCCCTAGAGAAATGACGAGTGCATTGATAAATCAGAAGCTCGGGGACGTTTTCAGACTGACGCAGGGGATTGTAGTCAGAATCTACGGATTCAAGGGCAAGCCCTATTTGCTGCCCTATTGGTGTTCAGAGCATCTGTTCGGGATGGAAGTTGCCCGGCAGATGGACTATGTGGAAGAAGAGTTCGGCCTAGGAAAGAAGAGAGGACAGATTTTTCAATATCCTCTTTCCTGGGCCAACGTCGAGATTACTGAGGTAGGACAACACGTCTACCTAGAGCAAGCGCTGTCCCGGATTGGCCTGGTTTTGCTGCCGCAGCGCTGGAAGTACGACCCCTATGGGATAAGGGCAAGATTCACACATTTGTGCCCCCGGGATATAACCGAAGATAGATGCGACATGGTCCATGTGGACCTTGACTGGGAGATTGAATTAATGGAAGCTTCTCCTCCCTGGCAGGATTTCTACTGCGAGGAGGTGACATATGACCCCAAGCGAAACCCGGACCACCATTTCTCGTCTCCAGGATTCAAAAAATTTCTATCCAAGATAGCAGGCCTTAACTGGTCTAAAGAAAAGGTTACCGAGTGCTGGAAGATGAGATGCCGCACGCAGCACGATAAATCAACAAGAAGAAGCCTGGCCGTAGATGACGACTTTTCGGTTCTCTATGACCAGCATCATGACAGCTGGCGGCCGTTCGCTTATCAAGGTTACGTTCCCCGAGGCCCCTTTGAGGATTATAAAAATGGGTCTCCTCCCAAACAGTTGTACACTTCAGCAACTGCCAGCGCAGGCCCAGCAAGTACCCAGGTCAATCCAATGCAGCCCGTGGCTCCCAAGGCGGCGCCTGAAAAGGCGAAAGAGTTAGTCAAGGCAGCGCCCGAGGCAATCCCTCAGGCAAGAAAAGCGCCAGCGCCGCCAGAAGGCAGACCGGTCGCGGCAGAACTTCTGCAAGTCAAACCCCGGTACAAGTTTACCGTGGGAGCATCAGCGCCTGCTGCACCTGCTTCATCTCCTTCCCCTGATCCGACCGTTATTCCAGAAGAGAAGAAGCGGAGGAGAGTCGAGAAAATCAGGCGACCTAGCCTGATAGTGCAGCAGCCAGTCGCAGAGCCGCAGCCGCGTCCTGCCGCCGCAGAGGCAGTTCCTTTGGGCAGTCCCAAGCCAGCCACCGATACAAGAAGCGAAGACATTCACCCGGCATCGGCTCAGGCGGAGCCCGCAGGTACGTTTGCTGCCCCTGTTTCTTTGGTCTCACCCACTCCTACTCCCACTCCGTCCCCCGCTCAATCTGAGCGAGCCATGACCACATCCTCCTCCCCGTCTCCGCGTCCTTCTAGCGGTCCCCATTCTTTCGATCAGTTTGCTCAGAACCCTAACGTTTCTCTTTCTCTGAGCACAACTCCAAACCCTTCGCCCGAAGCTAGTGCTGAGACCGTCCGTTCACCGTCACATCCTCCGTCTCAGCCGCTTCAAACCCTCGCAGTGTCAACCATTCCCACCTCCATTTCCCGGTCGCCCCCACAAGCGACCGATTCTTCCAAAGTCTGTCCGGTTCCTCCTGATCCCATCCCCGCAGGAGAGACGTCTCAGCAGAACCCTAGGCTGGGGGAACCAGATTTCATGGACGACCTCTAGAATACAGACGACTTGCCCCTGGCAACAAGGGCTGTACAGTGTTCTGTTTCCTTCCTCGAGAACCTGAAACGGAGGAGACATGAAGAGATAGCCGCCCCGGTAAAACGCGCCAAGTACGATTTTGAGAGGAGAGTGCTTACAACAGAGAAGATAATCCCAATAGTAAAGAAGCCTCTCCGGGAAATGACTAGGGCGGACTACGAGCTCCAGACAAAGGAGAAGAGCTTTGACGACATCAACAAGCAGTATGAGATTCAGACGATCATGCGCAAAGCTGATAATCTCTTTGTCAAGAGTCTGGAGGAGCAGGAAGAACTTTTCGCGTTGCAGGATAAAGTAAGACAGCTTGAAGAAGACCTGTCTAGGTCTACTGAGCAGCTGGAAGCGGCGCGGCAAGAAACAGATGAACTCAAAGCCCAGCTGGCCGCTTCTCAGCAACAAGCCGCAACCGAAAAGAAAGCAGCCTCGGAGCAGATTTCTCAGCTCCAGGAGTCTTTGAAGCAGGCGCAGTCGCAACTTGCAGAGAGAACATCTCAAGCGACGGTCTTTTCGAAGACAAAAGTTAAGGAGATGCGGGCTGGTTTGCTGCGGGAATGCAAGCCCCACACCTTCAAGGCGATGGCAGTCCTGGATTTCGCATCCAGGATTCAAGAAGTTTCTGCCCAGGGAAAGCCTGTGGTAGAGGAGGCCGAGCGCCAGGCGAAGCAATGGCTGGACCTGGCGGTAAATCTTCAGGAGCGCGAGCGCAACGGCCTCCAATTTTCTCCCGTGTCCTCATTCGCTGCAGAATGGGCAGGTGCAAGGGTGACCTTGCACAAATATTTCAAAAAAGTTGAAGAGGTGAGAGTGGCCAGACGAATGCTAGACGCATTCACGCATGAAAGGGATATCTGTCTGGCCCCCTTTCACGCTCTTTCAGAACTAGGGTGCCCAAGTTTTGTTGAGAATGGCGAGCTCCTCACCCTAGATCGGGTAAAAAGAAATTGGCAGTCCTTTGAGGCAAATACAGCTGAAATTGATAGCTGGACTGAGCCAATTCAAGACAGTCAGGTCACTCAGATGGTGTCCAAATATTCCAAGATCCGCTCCTATTTCCAGGAGTTAGAAAAAAGGTACCTCACCATCGACCTGCACGCGGTCGCTGCTTTCCACGGAGCATTAGAAGATATAGCAGACCGCAAGCCATTCGAAGCAGAAGCCTGGCGTTCAGCCCAGGTGGCATACACTCGCATCTGCGAGGCAGAAGCAGGAGATGGAGAGTTTTCGGAAGGCATTTCTGATGGGGCAACTGACAAAGATGAATCTGAAGAACAGTTGCCGCAAGGAGAACAGTTAGAGCAGCAAAAGACAGGGGAGGCAAGTTCCTCTGTACCCAAAGGATGAAGGCATGGATTCTTTGCGCCGAGGCGAGCTCGACACCCCGCGAGCCGCCAGAAATGTTGTCACATTTTGCACGGGGTGCAATGTCTTCAATATTGTAACAGTGCTGCTCTTCTTTTCCTCCTTCCCGTTTTCCTTCCTTCTCTCCCTTTCCTTTTCTTTCCCGCATTCTCTTTCCTTCCCCCTTTCTTGGAGTCCCCAGTTGATTTTTCAACTTTCCAGCAAGTTACCCTGAAAAATTGGCTAAGTCTGGTGCGAAGTTCGCACTTCGCCCAGTTTTGGTGCGAAGTCTGACTTCGCCCCACTTTCTGGGCGCACCTTGCACTGGCAGGCTGACAAAGAAGAATGATAAGTGCCGGAGCAGGTCCGTACAGCGGCAGACACCAGTGTTCACCTGTGCGCAGCCCGACTTTTCAGCAGAGCCGGAATGCGCCCTTGACAGGTGTACAGTAGGGGAACAAACCCGGAATTTGACCAAGGCGTGAAGGCCTTCCCAACTGCACTGTTTTCTGCCCACGCATCCCAAGGAGCTCCGATCCCAAGCGAAGATGGATAGACTGCCCTTCAAGGCAGACATGTGTCACACAGCATAACCCATCATCCGACAAGTGTCCAGCTTCGGGATTTGAACCAAGACTGCCGACCAAAAGGGATAAGTATGGGCTGCACCGCCTGTGTCAGTAGCCTCATTCAAAGCTGATCTGAGGTTCCACCTGCTCCAGCTACCAGCGTACCTGCCGACTTGAAGTTTTGCCCAGCGCACCGCCATGTGGCTGTCCAGCTTTCAGGATGACCATGCTGCGGGTACAGCCCGGTCCGACAAAAGGTCAGCATTTGCAGCTCTTTCGCCGCTTCTGTCAGCTTATGTTTGACTGGGACTCTGTGCCCATTAATGTAACGGGAGGGACTCGGGCTATAAAAGCCCACCATGAATTCATTGTAAAGGGTGGAAGGGGAATGTTTGTTAGGGAATCACCGTACCCATTGTAACCGTGCTTCTGCTAATGAATACAATCTGTATGCCTGGTTCTGTTCTGCTGTCTTTATTCTTTTATGCTGTCTTTCATTATATGCTTTAGGCCCACCTGTGTCGCAGCTCGTTGATTCACTTCGGCGTTTGGCGATCAGGTTCCTCTAGTATTGCTTGTTTAAGCACTTTTCGTACTTCATTAATTTAAAGCATTTATAGAATAGATATGGTAGCAGTTCCATCAGTTATGTGTTTTGTTGCTGGTCCGTATCCGGTGATTGATGCGATCCCGTGCTGTTAGTTCCTTGTAGGGAATGTTTGCTGGGAGCCATTGAACAGTGCGGTTAAATTCTCTACATAAACACATATACCTGGCCCTGATATCTCTAGGCTTGCTTTCTACCTATGTCAGTGTACGTATCCGTTAATCGATGCATTGCCGTGCTGTTAGTTCCTTGTAGGGAATGTTTGCTAGGGGATCATTGAATGGTGCATACACTGCTTATGTATCGGAAGTACGCGTAGATTTTGCAGTTCTTTGTCATACTTTTGTATTTATGATGCAGCAAGTAGCGTTGATTGGTGTGTTCCCGTACTGTTAGTTCCCCCCCACCAACCTCTGAATATATTTGTAATCCCTTTCTGTACATTTGTTTCTTTCTGTACATTCATCTCTTTCCTGTACCCTTAGCTCAAATCAGAAAACCCCCAAAAGGAGCCGGCCTTCTCCGGAGATTGGCTCGGAAGGCATCTCTTCCTTCCGGCCTTTCATGCTGGTGGGCGAATCTGGGCGCATTAACCCAAAAATCCTTTCCTCATGGCAGATTCGTAACCAACAGTTTCAATAGTAGACAGTACTGCAAGCGGAGGTTCGAAAGAGGGCATGGAGAAAAGAGAGCGCGTACCTACGGGCTCTGTGAGAGCCGTCGAGGTGAATAGCTGTGTTATGGGGCTCTGGCCTGTCCACTCTTCGTATTCGGGAGGAGTGTCTTCTTCGATGTTGACGATTTCTTTCAGAAGAAATTTTGGTGCGACCTCCTTCTGTGGCACAATGGCAGGGGCAGATGCTCTTGGGCATGGATTGGCAGACTTCTCCGAGGGGGTCTTGGAATATTTTATCATGATCCGAGGCCTTTTTGTCTTAGGAGGTGTTGCTTGTGTTGTGTCAGCTGGACTCTTTAATGGTTTATCCTGTTTCTTGGCTGACTGTTGCGCTTTTTGCTCAACTACTTGGCCCTCTTTCACCATACGGCCGGATTCCACACTCTGCTCGAGTGGCTGCGTATGCTACTCTGGTGGGCTTTGTACCTTTCCTGGGCTTTGGGTGCCTCGAGGCACGAGGTCTCCAAATAGGACTGGCTGCCACATGTCATGATTGTTATCGTAGAGCGAGGAGAATTGGTTGTTACCCACGAGGGTCTTCTCAGACGTTTATTTCTTAGTGTGGGCCCTCATGATCCACTAGTCCGAAATCTTTTCTGAAGTCCAACCCAAATCTTTTAATTTGTCTTCCATATTTATGAAGACCTTGGAGTTAGGATCATGGGCTGGATTCTGTACCGGATCGTACTCCGCCTCTATGTGATAAAAATCATGCCATGGCGGGAAGGATCTTATTCTTTCTATGTGCCATTCGAGGTCGCACCCCAACGGATTGTTGCGCTCCTCCATGATTTCCGAGCAGGAGCAGACGTGGAAGCTTTTCATCCCAAGGAAATTTCTGAATACGCTCAAGGGGTCGTATTTCCACCGTTGGGGGAGTTCGATTAGGCCAAATTCTTGAAGCGTTGCTGCGAGGAACTCATTCTGCCCGGTGGCATTGACTTCGATGTTGCCCCATTTGAACGGGAAATCATAGATATGCCCCCACTTCCTTCCCTGGCCGTAGGCCTGATCTGTGTAATCAGTCTGCCACGCAATCTCCAGGGCGAACAGATACTCCGTAGTGTAGTAGGGCAGCAGAAAGGGTTTACCAGTAAACCCAAAGACTCGGATGACGAAGCCCTGTGTGAGCTGAAAAGTGTCACCCAGGTTGCGCCGCACCATATCATCTCTCATTTCGTGGGGTACGCGCGGGCAAGTGGCATGGATGAGCTCCAAGGTAGGGCCGAGGAACGTTTGATTGAAAACGTAGGACTCCTTCGACAACACCTGAGTCCACTAATATGCGGTTGGTGGGGATAAACTTGAATTTACTGTGCATATGATAGAAGAAGAGCCAGGCCAGGAACGAGCAAGGTTTGAAAGACTGGGATTTTCCTTGTCTCAGGTCCAACAGCCGAGAATGCAAGCTGCGCGCTACCCAGTCCGCCCAGTCAAAGAATACTGGCTTCGTGTTCGGCCCCATGGCGCTGGGAGCGTAGAATTCCCCATGCGATATGCATTCCGCAAGGGCGACCTGGTAGGGGTATACCACCGCATCAGTGGAGAGCCCAAACACCCAGGCTAGCATTGTGTACATATGGAGGCTTTTGAAATGCCTCAGAGACATGGGCATTGTTGGCCACCGGTTGGCTGGTAGTGGGTCCCTCAGCTGAGACTCCATGAAACGACGCATTTGCGGGGTGGCCTGATATCTGGCAGTCTGCTCATCAGTGTTGATAGCTCTGATGGTGTAATCCGTGTTCGGCAGCTGCTCGGGAGCAAAGGCGACTTGGACGGTGTCAGAAAAGAGTGAGAACAGAACCTTCCCTTCTCTATCCCGAACTTGTCTGGTTAGCGGATTATAATATTTGGTGATAGCAGACACCAGCTCTGGGCAATTGTGCACAGGAGGGCACAAGAACCAATACAGATTGGAATAATACGTTGCAGTCCTTGGGCTCGCGGGAGAAACCTTCTCCCGCCTCTCGTCGATGGTTTGCCGCAGTTGCTCAATGGTTTGGGAGAAGACACCATCCCTGAATTTTGCCAACTTGTCGATGGGTGGGGGAATTATTACCTTTTTTGATCCTAATTCCCCTTCGGCCCTTCTGCGCCCTCCGGCTTTTGCTTCTACTCTTTCTGTTTATCCTTCTTCTCTTTCTTTTTCTTCTCTCCCTCTGGCTTTTCCGAAGCTCCGCCCTTGGGCGCCTTACCCCTCTCCTCAGCATTCTTTCTGCCCATGATGGATCGCAAAGACACACAGGTGCGCTGGTGATTACTGGTGAATTACTCTGTTTATGGATTCTAGTGCAGCGTAGGGAAAATTCTAAGGAGTCAAATGGCTGGGCGAACTGGAGCGTCGCTCCGCTTATGGCCCTGGGTGCGAACCACTCGATTAATGGCCCACGTCTGGAGTAAATGCTTGAAAATGGGAGTTGGTAGAAGCAGTCGTTCTCCATTGGTGGCCATGTCGTTTTCCTAAGGTTGGGAGCTTCCATGATGCATGAAATATTTCTTGAAAGCGCGAACCCCTCGATCTTCGATCCCAAGGCGTCGTCCCTTTTTCCTAACTTCCTGCTTTGGAATGCGTGCGGCCAACTTCGTTAACAACGTGCGCCTTGGAAGTGTAAATCAGTGCCGCTGTGTTTTGCACGCAACAATGCTCGTCACACCAAATCGTCATATGGGGAGGAAGTTCGCTCAAAATCGGAGTGAACCCCAGCTTCGGGGGTGAAGACGCCCGAACTAGGGCCCTTTTGCACTTGGTCTTTCGGAATCTGGACTTTCTCTTGGGCCGGACCTTGTCTCGCTCGTGGCTCAACAAACCTGCACTTCGCCCCAGCTTCGAGCGAGTCCCAGCTTCGCTTTGAACATTGTCCGAACTTCATCAGGTTTTAAACTTGTGTCTCGCCCTGATTTCAGGCGAACCCTGGGTTCGCCCCAAACTCTGTCGGGAACTCGTTCTTGCTCTAAACGTCGCCCGAACCTCGACTTTGCCTTAAAACCGGGTGAACCACAGCTTTTAGGCGGTGCCTTAGCAAAACACTGACTTCTCTTCATTCCTTGTCGTCGCGCTTCGCACCTTTTTCTTTCTCGCTTCGAACTCTGTCCGAATCCCGTCCTCGCTCAAAGTTCGAGCAAACTCCAACTTCGGGAATCATGACGCCCGAACTTGAGACCTGCGCTTCGCACTTTAATCCACTCCGCGCTTTGCTCCAAATTTGAGGAAACCTCATTCTCGCCCTCAAACTTAGGCGAAACACGGCCTTGCTTCGAAACTGACCAAAACTTGTCTCCTCCTTGCAAATTGACGAGGATCTCCTATTTTCCCTTACGACGAGCGAAGCTTGTCTTCGGGATGATAATTCAGCGAACCTGAGTTTCGGCCTCTGTTTAGGCGAATCTTCGCTTTTCTTAACGTCCAAAGTTAGACTTTTTCAATCCGGGCGAAGGAGACCTTTTTCCTTCTGCGCTCGAGGGGGCTGAGCCTTGCTTCCGAAAATGAGAATGCTGGATATCGCTAAGGGGAATAAGCAAAGCTGAGCTCTGGATGGGGACTTCTTTCAAAAGATGTCTTTTCTCTACGGGGAACCATGGATCCATTCTGTGAAAACTCCGAAGGCACAAAAATGCTCGACTATGGAGCACAAGCACTTGGTTTAAAGCAGGAAAACATATTTACATTCGAAAAACATAAATCAAAACAGCGAAAATAAAACTATGTACACAGGAAACTTTCGTGATGCTTCTCACTGATGATAGACCTTCAAGTGAAGGTTATTGACAGGTATGGGCAAATTATGCTTCTCACTGATGATAGACCTTCAAGTGAAGGTTATTGACAGGTATGGGCAAATTACAACCCTCCATGTCCTGCAAGATGAACGAGTTCACCTGGTTAACTCAGGAAATCTGAAAAGGGCCTTCCCAGAAGGTGTCAAATTTGTCATGATTCCCTGGTTTCGCTTTCCACGCATTCCATTTCAGCACTAGGTCCCCAACCTGGAAGACACGGGCCGTGGTTCTTTTTTCAAACAAGTTCTTAGTGCTCTCTGTATGCTTCATGAAAGCTTCGTAAGCTTTCTCCCTGTCTTCTTCCAGTTGCAGCAATTGGGCCAGTCGAGCGTCCATGGGATCAAGGTCTTCCCTCTCATCATCCAACATCCAAAGTGTTGGCATTTCAACATGCGTAGGCAGGACTGCCTCTTTCCTATACACCAATGAATACGGAGATGTCTTGATGGACTTTTTTATGGAGGTACGGTCTGCCCACAGTGCCTGGTCGAGGAGCAAATGCCAAGTCCACTTGTTACTTTCTAGGGTCCTCTTCAAGATCTTCAGCAAGTTCTTGTTAGTAGACTCTGCCAGGCCATTCCCCTGCAGGTAATAGTTGGAAGAGGCTTTTAAGTAGATCCCATACTTGCTAGCGAACTCGCTGAGTCTAGCACCTATGAACCCTGGGCCATTTTCAGTCATGATCGCGTCTGGAACCCCAAATCGGGTAATCAATTTCTCCAATGACTACCTCCTGATCAACATGCTTGGTCGGGACTGCCTCAATCCACCGAGTGAAGTAATCCATTGCAGTCAGTATGTATTTGTGCCCTGTTGAAGAATTTGGAGATATCACCCTAATAAAGTCCAAGCCTCATTGTTGGAACAACGCTTCGACTTGGATCAGGTGCAGAGGCAGTGGAGCATTTTTGTTCTGGCCCGCATACTTCTGGCACCTGTCACACTTCTGGATAACTGAGAATGCATCGGCAAAAATTGTGGGCCAATAATAGCCCGCTCTGATGATTTTTAAGGCCGTTGTCCTTCCAGCCAAATGGCCCCCTGATATTTCGGAATGGAATTCATCGAGGATTTTTCCTTTTTCGGTTCCCCTAACACATCTTAGGAGAACCTCATCTATGTTCCTAAAAAATAGCCCCTTTGGGCGCAATACATACTTGCGGGCCTGGAGCCTGAATCTCCTCCTTTGAGAGGCGTTGAGACTGTCTAGGCATCTCCTAGTGGTGAAGTACCTTACTAGATCATCCGTCCAGTCATCGTCGTCTGCAGATTGGTTAGCGAAGTTGCCCTCTGACACTAAGTCTTCCCACTGACAGGCCGTCATCTCCGCAGCGGCGCTCTTTGCGAGTTCCTGGCATAGCGCCCGACCGCGGATCAACTTGGTGGGTCGGACCTCAATGTCGAACTCCTGGATCTTAGTGACCCAACCAGCCCTCTTGTTGCCCATATCCCCTTAAATGATAAAATTTATTACGTCTGGATGAACAACATATACCGTTGTTTTGCTCTAGGAGACAAAGTGTTAAAATTTTTTCAGGGCCTTCATCACCGCGTGTACTTGTCTTTCAATAAAGTTGTACCTTTCCTCATGCGGCTGGATCACCTGGCTCAAGAATGCGATGGGGCGCTCCTCTCCGTCTTCTCCCTTCTAAGTTAGGACTGCTGCATAGCTCTCAAGCTCCCCGACTGCGTAAAGGATGAAGTCTTTTGAATAGTCGGGGTTGACTAAGACAGGGGCTTGAGCAATAAGAGCCTTGATTTCTTCGAACGCCTTTTTTCTTTCTTCTGTCCAAGTGAACTCGGTGTCTTTTTTCAACAGTTCGGTCATCGACTTGACGACCTGGGCGAAATCAGGCACGAACTTCCTCACAAAGTTGATCTGGCCAAAGAAAGACTGCAGGCCCTTCTTGTTTGCCGGTAGTGGGAGTTTGAGGAGGGCCTCTGCCCTGTCAGGGTCTACGACAAGCCCTTTTTCTGAGATAACATGGCCCAGCAATTTCCCTTCCTTTACCGTGAAGACAGACTTCTTTGGGTTTATGGATATGCCGAACTCCCAACACCTTTCAAATACTTGCCGTAGGTGTGAGGCATGCTCCTCTCTCCTGTGTGAAAACACAGTCATATCATCCAAATAGATGACAATAATTCTGTTTCATAATTCGCCGAACGCCAAATCCATGGCTCTCTGGAAAGTGGCCCCTACATTTAAGAGGCCAAAGGGCATATGCTGATAGGCGAACGTCCCCCATTTTGTGGTGAACGCCGTCTTATGTTGATCTTCATCACTTACCCAAATCTGGTTATACCCAGAGAAACCGTCCAGGAGGGAGAAGCACTGTGCTCCTACCACTACATGGAGGATCAAGTCAATCTACGGGAGTGGGTAGTGATCCTTTAAAGAAGCCTGGTTCAGATTTCGAAAATCAACGCACAGGCGAATGTCTCCGTTTTTCTTTCTAACCGGAACCAAATTGGCAACCCAGGAAGAGTGCTTTATCGGGTAAATGATTTTTGCTTCAAGCATCTTGAGGAGCTTTGCCTTCATCAACACTTCAATCTTGGGATTAACCGGCCTCTGTTTCTGTCTGTAGGGTCTCACCCCCTCTTGCAATTCGATGGTATGTTGTATGACCTCCCGGTTGTACCCCTTTAGGTCCTGATAGGACCATGCAACAATATCAGGATATTCTCAGCACAGGGCCCGAATCTGCTCCAGCTCTTCAAGGGTACAGTCTGCCCCAACTCTGATGACCGTGCCAGGCTCCAACTCAAGCTCTTTATATTGCTTTTCATCAATCTTGATTATGTGGGCGATTGCTCGGTCATTCTGGTTGAACAGACTTTCCAAAGTGATTAGTCCTTTTGGGACATGGTTTTTTTTTCAACTGTATCAACCCCTCGTACTCCTCATCATCAGGGTTTCTACCTTCTTCATGAATTAAAAAATTAACGATTTGTTCGTCACTGTCGAACACTTGCCAGTAGGTGTCCCTATCAGGAACAGAAGGCCTGTAAATAGTTCTTACCACCTTAGGCTTCTGCATCATGTCATCAGCCGGGGAGTATCTGGCTCCGATAGACGCTAAGACATCTGCGTGCTTATTCTTTTCCCGCGAAATATCTTGGACATTTAGGTGGTCAGATTCTGAGCTAGCACAGGCTGCGTTGGCTTTCCTCCCTTGGTAGATTTCAGTGATTCCTGTAATAAATCAACCTGCCCAGGAAGTTGCAGAGCATCATAGAGACTTATCTTGGCGGGAGTTTTCTTCAGCTCCTCAACTATGTTGTAAGCCGATGCAGTAGATACTTCTGGTTCTTTCGCAACTTCGTACTTAGTGCGATACTGTTGCGTGGCTTCAACCCTCTGTCGCTTCATCAGTGATGGGTACTTGATCTTCTCCCTAGCTTGCTCCCTGATTTCACCCTGAGGTTGCAACACTGGGGCTTTCGTCGATAGGGGTCTTTCTTTCACCGGCGGGGGCAAAGGAACTTTACATGGAACTTTTGCTGGGGGATGCTCCTTCTCGTGGCGGGTGTACACCTTCAAAGGCTCCATTTGAGCTGCATCCACCTCGATTGGTTTCTTCAAATTTCTGGTAAGAATTGAGACTTGTTCTTCTTCGGGGATCATGAGGTTTCAGTCTGCCTCCCTAATCATGTTAATTTGCTCGTTGGGGACGCTGCCTGCCAATGTTTGAACGTAGTTCTGGTGCACCATGCAAGTGTCCTCCCCATGCGGGTCATTGCAAGTGGAGCACCAGTGCACATGGTCTGAGGTGCTCGGCTCTTCACCGTTTAGAATGGCAGCATTCCTCCTGGGGGGCCTACTAGCCTGAGCTGCTTGGTCTCTTGTAATCGTCGAAGGGGGATATCTCCTTGGTAGGAATTCTTGTTGAGCCTGCTTCTTTTTCATAACAGCCATATCATTGGACAGCGTCCTCACGGTAGAGTTAAGAGACTGCAACTCTTGTAAAAGCTTTGCTTGCATGTCAACACTTGGAGGAGCCGGTAACGGTAATGGTGCCATATAGGTGGAGGCAAGGCCGGATATTGTGGGGGCGGAGGAAGTTGTAAAACTGTGGGCGCAAGGAGCTGCGGAAAGCTGGGCACCTAACTCGGATTCCACGAGGGAATCGGGTACATTGAAGATGCGGGAGGGAACTGAGTGGACGTATTGGGGTACTGATACTGAGGCAAATTTGGGAATATTGGCATTGTCGGCTTTGGCGGGAGTTTACCAATGGCGATCAAGTCAGCCTCTGCCTTTTGTGCCTGCGTATACAAATCCGGGAAAGTGTTGACACCAGAATACCGGATATTCATACTGAGGTCTGAGTTGAACGCCCTGAGGAAATAGAACGCTGCTTGCTCAGAGGTTGGCCGAAGGCCATCAGGGACCCTCTGCCAAGTCCGAGCAAATATGACATTGAAATCGGGGACCTCCTGTGGATGTCTTTGGATGGTCGTGAACTGGTGGAGCAAGAAGTAAGGGTCCGCTGATTCATTGAACCCTTGTATCAACCTTTCTGCCAACTGGTCCCAGGTGGCGATAGTGTCAAGCGGCAAAGATCGGTACCAGTACAGGAGTTTCCCTTTGAGGGACAAGACTAGCAATCTCACCATAATGTTTTCTTCTGTGATACCGTGGATGGTAGCCAGAGCAGCAACGTCCTGGACATGCTCATACGCCATTTTCCCCGTACCATCGTAGGTGGGAATGGCCTTCAGCGCTGCGGCTGGGATGGCGGCCTATGTTGCCAGATTCAACGGTCCTGAATGTTCCAAGCCGGGAACAGCCAAGGTGGATCTGGCGGCTGATTTTGCTGTTGATTTGGCGGCTGCGCCATATTTGCGTTGGGGTCTGGCTGCTGCAACGGCTGATTTGGCTGAAAAGGAACACCGAATCACCTAACTGAATGTTAGGTAGAACCGGAACACCTTGATGATTTGGAGAGTTTGGAGGATTCCGGGGGTAGCTAGTCGTTGTGTTGTCTGAAGCCGGATCTTGCTCAACAACGACAACTTCTTGCGATGATACCTCGTCCAAAGAAATATTTGGCCTGACTAGCCTAGGGCATTCCCCCAGGGCATTGATGTCAAGATTGTAGTACTCGGTTTCTTCCTCTGTGTTTCTAGCTCTCCATCTCGTACGCATGAAGACGTGATTTTCTTTAGACTGGTCTTCGAGACTTGGAGTTATCCGAGTTCAAAAGAGTCACCAGATGTTCATATTTAACATTACTAAGACGAACATCACTTCCTCAATACCGTTTACAAGGTGACGATCGAGTCCCACCAGGCATGCCAAAAAAAACTGTTGGTTACGAATCTGCCACTGGGAAAGGATTTGGTCTATCTATGCGCCCTAGACCCGCCCAAAAGATTGAAAGGCCGGAAGGGAGGAATGCCTTCCGTGCCAATATCCAGAGAAGGCTAACTCCTTTACTACACTATGCTGGGTTTTCAGATTAAGGAACAAGAAAGGAATCGGGAAATTGCTGAAAGAAATAAATAACTGAAAGAAATGTGAAATGTAGATAGTTCCAAGGGGAAGAACAGGCAGCACAATTACTAACTACTACTTGAACGAGCAACAATCAATATTATGAACATAACAAAAACTAAAACTGAACACACACCCTTATATGTATCCTTCAACAATTCCAAATTTTGTTCTTAATCACACACTTAAATCCAAATTGCAGAATTTACTGTATGCAAATGAAGAAACAGAATTAACAAAAATAAGCATAGAAGTCATCATACACAGAAAAGGAGTCCAGAATCAGAACCAGAAGTCTTAATAATGAAGCAGAAATCCAAGTACAACACTCTTTGGCAAAATGTTCCCCCCCTATTACATTACATGGAGCTGCCTTTTATAGAGTAAAATCCCCTTGATTACATTAATGTCCAACCCCCAAAATTGTTGGGGCAGTTGAGATTCGACCCCTGTCAGGCGTCAGAGAATCCATGGTATTCTGCCCACTCGTGCTTACAGCGCCTCCGGACGATCCTTGCAGTTCACTTACGTTTAGAACGGCTCCGGACGAGCGTTACAGTTGAGGCAGCATACCTCATTAATATGGTTGGTGCAGATTGCCCTTTGAAGCCCTTTTCGGGACTCGACATGGCCGTACTGATGGGATGGGCAGGAGACTTGAACTTGTGCGCCATGGATGTGCCTTAAACGCTCACCTACCTTCTTTCCCTGCTAGGGTGTGTCATCTACCTTATCATTTAAAAACGCTTTTTCTGGAGTTCGCCCGATTTGAGACCGAAGCTGAGAGCTTTGCCAAAGCCGGGGGAGGGTTGAATTTGCTAAGCTCGATATAGACTTTCGTGGATCGCTCAGGTGTGGCGCAACGCTAAGGTTCGTTGGAGAACTGGTGCGAGGTTAAGTATCGCTTGGGAGGAAGAGTGAAGTTGAGGCCTTCATGCTCTAAAAGCTTTTCGCATATTCAAATCGATCTTCACCCAACAACTGGGCGAAGCTAGGGTTCGCTCCCCCTTTGGAGCGATCTCGAGCTCTTCCAGTATTTTGGCTGCACTTTGCTCAGGACTTGGGGAAGTCTGAGGTTCGCTGTTTTTTGAGGTGAACTCTGGACACTTCATGCCTTAGTCAATTTTAGAACCTACTGACCTCGAAAACCTGCTATTAGTCGATGAAAATACCGAAGCCTAGGTTCGCCGCGCTTGCTACCCGAAACTGGGGTTTGCTGGGGATTTGGGCAAGCTCGAGATGACTTTGCCTTAGCGCTTTTCATAGCGGGTTAATCATGAAGCCGGGGTTCGCTGATCTGGAGCCCAAAACTGAGGTTCGGCGGTGATTTCGAGCGAACCCGAGGCTGACCATACCTTGGAAATATTTTTATGCCTCTACATTTTGCTTCAAGAAGGGCCCGAAGCTGGGCTTCGCTGGCAACTCGGGCGAACCCGAGGTTCGCTACTTGTGGGGACGAACTGGAGAACTTTTGTGCCTTAGCCGATTTTTGAGCTTTCAACATAGTTTTTGTTGCCACATTTTGCACGGGGTGCAATGTTTTCAGTTTTGTAGCAGTGCTGCTTTTCCTTTTCCCTCTTCCTCTCTTTCCCTTTCTTCTTCTCTCCCTTTCTCTCTCTTCCCTATATTCTCTTTCTTCCCCCCTTTCTTGGAGCCCCTCAGTCAGATTTCAAATTTGACAGCAGTTGCCCTGAAAAATGGCTAAGTGTTGGTGCGAAGTGTGAAGTCCGACTTCTCCCAACTTTGGTGCGAAGTCTGTCCAACTTCTCCCAGTTTTGGTGCTAAGTCCGACTTCACCCAGTTTTTTGGGCGCACCCTGTAGCAGGCTGGCAGGAAAAATGACTAAGTGCTGGGGCGAAGTCCGACTTCGCAGCGAAGTCGGACTGCTCCCCATTTCCAGGGCGAAGTCCGTTCGGCGGCAGGAATCAGCTTTCACCTGTGCGCAACCCGACTTCGCAACGAAGTCGGAATGCGCCCTTTGATAGGTGCACAGTAGGGAAACAAACTCAGAATTTGACTAAGGCATGAAGGCCTTCCCGACTGCGCTGTTTTCTGCCTGCGCAACCCGATGGTGCTCATATCCTAGGAGAAGTTGGATAGACTGCCTTTCAAGGCAGGCACGTGTCAAACATCATCATCCATCATCTGATAAGTGTCCAGCTTCGGGATCTGAGCCAAGACGTGCCGAGCAAAAGGACAAGCATGGGCTGCACTACTTATGCCAGTTGCCTCATTTAAAGCTGATTGGAGGTTCTACCTGCCCCAGCTGCCCGCATTCCTGCCGATGAGAAGTTCTACCCAACGCGCTGCCACGTAGCTGTCCAGCTTCCAGGGAGACCATGCTGCGGGTACAGTCCTGTCCGACAAAGGTCAGCATTAGCAGCTCCGTCGCCGCTTTTGTCAGCTAGTGTTTGACTGGGACTTTGTGCCCATTAATGTAACAGAAGGGACTCGGGCTATAAATACCCACCACATTCTCATTGTAAAGTGGTGGAAGGGGAATGTCTGTTAGGGAACCATTGTAACTGTGCTTCTGCTTATAAATATAAAGTATATGCCTGGCTCTGTTCTACTGCTTTTATTTTTTATGCTGCCTCTCCTTTATATTTTCGCTTTACGTTTTCCTGTGTCACGGCTCGTTGATTCGTTTCAGCATTTGGTGGTCAGGTATACCTGAGGCATTACTTGTGTCATGGTTTGTTGATTCATTTCGGCATTTGGTGGCCAAGTACTTTTGAACTTCATAGATTAGAGGATACATAGAATAAATGTGGTAGCAGTTCCTTCAGTTGTGTGTTACGTTGCTGTCCGTAGTGGTGATTGATGCGTTGTCGTGCTGTTAGTTCTCCTTGTAGGGAGAATGTTTGCTAGGGGACCATTGTAGCTGTGCGTATAAATTCTCTGCATAACACATATACTTGGATCTGACATCTCTTGGTTGCTTTCTGTTTATGTTACTGTACGTAGTGGTGATTGATGCATTGTCGTGCTGTTAGTTTTCCTTGTAGGGAGAATGTTTGCTAGGGGACCATTGTAGCTGTGCGTACACTGCTTTATACAGAAAGTACACTTAGGTTTTGCAGTTTCTGGTTATGCTTTGTATTTATGATGCAGTAAGTAGCGGTGATTGATGTGTTGCTGTACTGTTAGTTCCCCCTACCCAACTCCAATCGCATTTGTAAATTCTTTCCGCATTGTTATCTCTTTCCTGCACTCTTAGATTAAACCATAAAACCCATAGGAGCCGGCCTTCTCCGGAGATTGGCACGGAAGGCATCTCTTCCTTCCGGCCTTTCAAGCTGGTGGGCGAATCTGGGCGCGTTAGCACAAAATCCTTTCCTCATGGCAGATTCGTAACCAACAGTTTCTTCACTTAGGCTGTTCTTCGCTCCGAAATCAAGCGAATCTGGGGTTCAGCCCTCCATTTGAGGGAAGCCGATCTTGGAGGAGAGAAAGAGAGGAGAGAGGATTCAAGCATGAAAACAGTGCATCAGTTTTTCAAAATTTTACCCCTTAGACAAAATGTGGCAAAATTGACAACAGGTATAAAAGAATTTGGGGTTCAAATAGTAACCCGCTGCATGAAGAGGGCTATGGAGTTGTGATGTCCATCTGTTATCAATGATAGTCCAAATGGCATCATATTTGGTGCGGGCATGTTCATAAATTGCAGCAATTGCCTCTTTTGCCCTATCCATAGCCTCATATACAAATCCCATTGGAAATTCTTCTCCATCAACAAGACGAAGAATCTTCACCAATGGCTTTGAGACCTAAAAAAAAAATAAAAAATAATTTAAAGAAAAATATTTTACAACATAAATAAAATAAAACAAATTAATAAGCGTAGTCTTGTACCTTGATGGCCTCATCCATGGCCATCCAAAAGTCCTCAAACAAATAAGTATAAACATTTTGCCTCTTAGGTGATGTTCAATATCTTGCAGCTAGTTGAGAATTCCACTCATCACTCACAAACATTTGCTTTAGTGACCCTCTTGCATCATAAATGCTCTACAATGTCACAAAGTTTGTGGCGTAGCATGTAATGCCAGGCTGCACTAGCTTCCTCCCATTGGTAAATCGCCTCATGAGGCTGATCCATGAATGGTTGTAAATGAATTTTGTGATGGCCTTAGCCCTCCTTACAACCTCTGCCACCCAAGGTAATTTCCCAATGTCCTCAAGGAGCAAATCAAGACAATGGGCTGCACATGGGGTCCAAAAAATGGTGGGGAATTTCTCCTCCAAAATCCTCCCGGCTGCCTTATATGTTGTTGCGTTGTCCATGATGATTTGGACAACATTCTCCTCCCCAACCTCCAATACAACCTCCTCCAACAACCTTGCAAGCATTTCGGCACTCTTAACATGTGTCGATGCATCTACTGACCTAAGGAATGCAGTTCCTTCTACAGATGCAACCAAAAAATTAAGCAAGTTTCTTCCCTTCCCATTTGTCCAACCATCAGACATTATAGTGCAACCCTTGGTCCTCCACACCCTACGCTAGTTTTCAAGCACAACCTGAAGTATATAAAAAAAATTTAGTCATGCACATTGCATATTGATTTCATCATATTACTATATAAAAAAAAAAAAAATTAGTTATGCCATATATATAATAATTTAGTCAAGCACAATGACACAACCTGAATGTTGTCCACAGATTGTCGAAGGAGAGGGCCCCTATGGTCATCATAAGTTGGTGCCTTAAATCATGTGTCGTAGCTTGCGATGGCATCTATCATGCACCGCCAATATGGAGACCTTGTCACATTGAAGGGAATATCAGAATAGTACCAAAAAGTGGCAATGTCTGTCCTCATTGCACTGTGCTTCTCTTAGTTCCATGCGGCCATACCCTCAAGCGTGGATTGTGCCCCTGACACAGAATGGTCTGCAAAATAGGACTCTCTGATCCCACTAGCTACTTGTGCACTTGAAGGAATCGAACTACTCTGTTGAAAGTACCACTAAAGGTTGCCACTAGTACGAGCACCTCGGGAGGGGAGGATGTATTGGCATCGCTATGACTTCTTTTGTGACTAGCGTTTTCATCTGCCGCAGTGATCATGGTGTTTACTTTGTTTTTAATATAATCTGGCACCTTATCACATATTGCAACAATATTTACTGGTATCTATACCAAATGGAATTTGAGGCAATAAACGCCTCCAGTATAATTTTTTCCACAAAATTTGCATTTATAATCCCCTCTTCTTGGCCCTTGCGTTGCATATGCCAATGCTAGATCCAATGGTTTCATTTTTTGTATAAGTGCATATGGAAACAAGTTAGTAACAACAAAGTTAAAATCACTGGAAAATAAGGAAAAAAAACTAAACCCTAAACCAAAAGGCTAGTTTTTAAAATTGAAACATTGAGTCATTGACAGCTGAAAAATAGGCTTGCATACATAGTTATTAGGCAACAATATTTACTTAAAAAAAGAATAAAAATAAATCCTAAACCCTAAAAAAAACCTCAACCCTAGACTAGGGTTTAGGGTTAAATGTTAATGTTTAAGTTTAACATAAAAAAAATTACAAATATTGATAGGCAACAATATTTACTTAAAAAGAGAAAAAAAATCCTAAACCCTAGGGTTTAATGTTTAACAAATATTGATAGGCATCAATATTTAGTATTTACTAATATTTAGTATTTACTAAGTACTTAAAAAGAGGAAAAAGAATCCTAAACCCTTACCAAAAAACCCTAAAAAAAAATTTAAAAGAACCCTAAACCCTAGACTAGGGTTTAGGGTTTAATGTTTAACATATATTGATAGGCAGATTTACTAAGTACTTAAAAGTTAAAAAGAGGAAAAACAATCCTAAGCCTTACCAAAAAAAAACCCTTAAAAAACCCTAAACCCTTTTAATGTTTAACAAATATTGATAGGATAGCTAATAATTTGGCTTGCATATATCAATTAAAAGGAGATTTTTTTTTTTTAATTGAGAACAGCGCTAACCTAATTTCAAATAGCCTTTCAAAGAAGCCCTAATCTATTTAAAAAAAAAAAAAAAGTTTTCAAAAAATTTCTGACCTTGAATGAATCTTCTGGGCAGATGTTGTTGGCTTTTGGATTCCTTCTCACCGCAATCGCTCATGCTCCTAGGATGCCTTGGCATAGTTGGTTGGGGTGGTAGCAAGGTGGGAGAGTGTCTTTTTCTATTTGCAAGAGCTCAACTGAAGAAATAAGAAAGAAAAAGTAACTTTTTCTTTTTATCGGCCGCAACCTCTACCCGCCTCGCGATACAGGAAAACATGAGGCAGAAATGTCAAAGAGAGGTAGCATACAAAATAAAAACAATAGGACAGCACCAAGTGTATGTATTATATTAAAAGGCAGAAGCACAGCTACAATGGTTCTCTAACAGACATTCCCCTTCCACCACCTTACAATGAAAATGTGGTGGGTATTTATAGCCTGAGAACCCCCCGATTACATTTATGGGCACAAAGTCCCAGTCAAACATTAGCTGACAAAAGCAGCCGCGGAACTGCTGATGCTGACCTTTGTCGGGCAGGACTGTACTCTCGGCATGGTCTCCCTGAAGGTTGAACAGCTACGTGGCAGCGCGCTAGGTAGAACTTCACATTGACAGGAATGCGGGTAGCTGAGGCAGGTGGAAACTCACATCAGCCTTAAATGAGGCAGTTGGCATAAATAGTGCGGCCCATGCTTGTCCTTTTGCTCGGCATGTCTTGGCTCGGATCCCAAAGTTGGACACTTGTCGGATGATAATGCTTGACACGTGTCTGCCTTGAAAGGCAGTCTATCCAACTTCGCTCGGGATTAGAGCACCATCGGGTAGCACAGGTGAAAAACAGCGAAGTCGGGTTGCGCACCGGCACTTGCTGATTCTCACCGCTGTTCGGACTTCGCACGGACAAGGGAGCGCAGTCCGACTTTGCTGCGAAGTCGGGTTGCGCTCCAACACTTAGTCAATTTCTCCGCGGACTGTTTCCAAGTGTGCTCAGGAAGAAGGGAGCAGGCGGACTTCGCACAAAAACTGGGCGCAGTCGGACTTCGCACAAAAAACTGGGTTTCCTGGTTCTATTTCCCGGGGCCATAACTTTTGATCCGCTAACCCGATCGTCTATTATAATATATCGTCGGAAAGCTGGAGAGAAGATCTGCAATGATAAAATATCCAGAGCTCATTTTGTCCATTTTATCGCCCCCGTTTATGGCCCGCGAAAACCCGAACACCTCAGCATGCTCTTTACCGCTTTAAAGCTCCATACTTAGGCCAAAATTTATCAAAAGATTTAATGTGGCAAAATTGCCAACATTCCTAGAGGCTCGCGGGGCATTGAGCTCGCCTCGATGTGAGGACCCAGGCCTTTATCCATTGGGCAACAGAGTTACCCTCGTCATACTCTTGATACTCACTGCCAGCAGCAACCTCTTTCTGAAACCCTTGGCACCCACGGCCCTCTTGGAACACTTAAAAAGAAAACACTGCACAGACTGAATTAAGGAAACAACTAAAACTTTGAATACTAGCCGGCTTATTTATACAAAATTTTGCGGCATTATTGGCATGCCGCCAACACAAATCTAGCTTTGGTTGCCTATCCGGTGAACCTGCAATGTCCGGACCAGATCTGATTGTACTTCAGATGATCTTTGAAGTCCGGCTGGCCTCCCAAAGTTTGCCAGGTCGCGAACATGGTGCAACGTGGAAGATTGTCATTCATGCCGGTACCCGTACAATTGATGAACAATGTGACAAGGAGATTTGTCAGACGGGAGCCCTCTTCGGGTACCGGTTGCGGTGATGGTTGGAGCCAATACCACCACGGTGGAGACTGTAGGTGAACATTCATTTCTTCGCTTGTGAGGTCAAGGCTGCTCACCAAACCTTGATTCCTCCGGGGTGTCTTCTATTAGCTTAAAAAAGGGCGTCTGCGATCAAGAAATCTGGATCTTCAGCTCAGTCAGAGTCGCCAGGTGATTTTTCCAGATGAAGGCAAGCCAAAGATTCACCAACTCGAGCTTCCTTAAAATATGGAGACTGATCGTCTCACCTCATGGATTCGTCTATGTGAGCTTGGTAATCAGCCAGCCTGACGCGCTCGCCTGGAGCGTTGGTATTAATTTCGTAAAGTCAAGCTGGTTTCCCGGGTTCCTCGCTCGCCACCTTCTCGTTTGAATGAAGGCATCAGGACCGGTCTTTCGGACTCAGAGAATATGAACGTGCAGAGTCGCCAGGTGCTCTGATTTTGAACAGCAATGAAGCGAACACCAGTGCTTCGATTCTGTTTGGGAGTGGGAAACTTCCTTGTCCCACCGGGTATTCGGAAAGAAACTGTCAGCCCGAGTGAGGACGAGCTTGAGATCTTCCAAATGTGGGACCCTTTGTCCCACCGGGCGTGCCAAAAACTGTTGGTTACGAATCCGCCATGAGGAAAGGATTTGTTGTTATTGCGCCCTAGACCCGCAAACCAACATTGAAAGGCCGGAAGGAAGGAATGCCTTCCGTGCCAATCTCCGGAGAAGGCCGGCTTCCTGTGGGGGTTTTGAGGTTCAAGATAAGAGTGCAGGGAAAGAGATAAAAATGCGAAAGGGATTCCAAATTAGATTGGAGTTGGGTGGGGGGAACTAACAGTACGGCAATGCATCAATCACCACTACTAACACCAATATAACCATAACACACCACTATGGATGTTGTCACTAACCGAGTAGAAGGAGTCGGGTATATGTTTTGTACTAAGAGCCAAAAGCACAGCTACAATGGTTCCCTAACAGACATTCCCTCCAAGGAACTAACAGTACGGCAACACATCAATCACCACTACTAACAACACTATAACACAAAACATAACCAGAAAACTGCCACTAACGTTTACCCTATGTATCCTTTAATTTATGCATCCTAGGAATACCTGATCACCAAATGCCGGAGTCCAGAGTTCAGTACAACAACAAGTAATGATACAGGAAAACATGAGGCAGAAATGTCAAAGAGAGGTAGCATACAAAATAAAAACAATAGGACAGCACCAAGTGTATGTATTATATTAAAAGGCAGAAGCACGACTACAATGGTTCCCTAACAGACATTCCCCTTCCACCACCTTACAATGAAAATGTGGTGGGTATTTATAGCCTGAGAACCCCCCCGATTACATTTATGGGCACAAAGTCCCAGTCAAACATTAGCTGACAAAAGCAGCCGTGGAACTGCTGATGCTAATCTTTGTCGGGCAGGACTGTACTCTCGGCATGGTCTCCCTGAAGGTTGAACAGCTACGTGGCAGAGCGCTAGGTAGAACTTCACATTGATAGGAATGCGGGTAGGCGAGGCATGTGGAAACTCACATCAGCCTTAAATGAGGCGGCTGGCATAAGTAGTGCGGCCCATGCTTGTCCTTTTGCTCGGCATGTCTTGGCTCGGATCCCAAAGTTGGACACTTGTCGGATGATAATGCTTGACACGTGTCTGCCTTGAAAGGCAGTCTATCCAACTTCACCCGGGATTAGAGCGCAATCGGGTAGCACAGGTGAAAAACAGCACAGTCGGGTTGGCCTATTTCCCTACTACGCACCGGTCAAAGGGCGCAGTCCGACTTCGCTGCGAAGTCGGGTTGCGCACCGACACTTGCTGATTCTCACCGCTGTTTGGACTTCGCACGGACAAGGGAGCGCAGTCCGACTTCGCTGCGAAGTCGGGTTGCGCTCCAACACTTAGTCAATTTCTCTGCCAGACTGTTTCCAAGTGCGCTCAGGAAGAAGGGCGCAGTCGGACTTCGCACAAAAACTGGGCGCAGTCGGACTTCGCACAAAAAACTGGGTTTCCTGGTTCTGCTTCCCGGGGCCATAACTTTTGATCCGCTAACCCGATCGCCTATTATAATATATCGTCGGAAAGCTGGCGAGAAGATCTGCAATGATAAAATATCTAGAGCTCATTTTGTCCATTTTATCGCCCCCGTTTATGGCCCGCGAAAACCCGAACACCTCAGCATGCTCTTTACCGCTTTAAATCTCCATACTTAGGCCAAAATTTATCAAAAGATTTAATGTGGCAAAATTGCCAACAGAAGCCAACTTACATAGCCATTTGCTAATATTGTTCAACGTAAATTTGGCACTCATCCTCTTTGCCTGGACGGTATATTTAAAAAAAAAAATTGCTTCATCCCTTAGATCCATTGGTAACCACCTCAGGCTGAGAGAGATACCCATATTTGGTGCTCTACTCTTTAGAATGGTGTTGAGAGAGATGTCCATATTTGGCGCTTACTCTTCAAAATGGATTACCTCCAAGAGCACTTTTGGTCATCCTCATGTATGGTACTTAGAAGTTATTTCTCTTCTTTAGTCAATTGGCATATCCATAGATCAATTACCTTCATCCAAATACACTTTAAATGCTCCTCACTTTCTTCTTAATAAGCAAATAATCAAGCAAGCAATCAGAGATAATTTTTTATCGACAATATATTCAGGTCACTTTGGTTGCTCCATCTTAACCTCTTAGTCATAAGTTGGCCTTCAACACTAAAAACATTTCATGAAGATTGAGAAAAATATTATTACTTGTCCTGATTATGTCCAATGACTTTGGACACATAGCCTTAGGATTCCTTTTGGTCAACTCAAAGTGTGCTCACATAAGTTGCAAGTGGAGACTGAAAAACATTTTATCTTCAAGTGTCATGTTCATTATGAGATTCAAGGGAGTGCCATTTTTTTCGGTTATACTAACCAAGATGCTTGGCTCTATACCTTAGGGAAGTTATAACTCTTTGACATAAGTTATTATGGGGGGATTGACTACTACTCAACTAATCACCTCATTCTTTCACTCTTTGTAGTCAAGAGTAACAAGTATTATTTTGAAGTTACAACTCTCCAAAATGTTAATGACATATCTGTGAACCAATGTCAAGTTTTGGCCACCCCTCACGTATTGAGCTGTAGACAAATATAGCTTACCACCTTCCTATCCTTTTCTATTGGTTTAACAACCGTGGATTCTAGATGAATCTTGATTGGTCAAACTTCATGTCCTCCAAGGATTATCCAACCAAGCCTTCTTAGTCTTGGCCATTCTCCTTGGAGCATCATTAGATCCTCTGTTGGCCCCTTTGGCATAGTTGATGACGACGACGACTATGCTTCTACTTAATATCCCACTACAAATTAGTGTTGGTGCTTGGATCCACTAGAACTCCTTTCTATCTTTGTTTGACCTTGACTTTTGGCTCTTTCTTCATCACTACTTTTAGCATGCTAGGGTTTATCCATTTTGGGTAACCCTCAAGGTTGTAATTTTATGCCATTCAGTTGTTACACTTCAGTGTAGTTCACACTAGATTCTTTACTCTAATTTAGCTTATTTTCGTAGTATTTTTTGGTTATTAAAATGCATTGTAACAAATCTTTTTAGTGAGTCCCATTCACCTGCTCTAGCCATCTATTGACGTTTAAGAATTATCTTACCTTTCATAGGATAGATTTTTAATTGTTAGGAATGAAAGTATCCCATTTCTAAAATGGTACTTGAATTTGTTACTTCTGACTCGTATATGTAATCCATCTGTTTTGTAGGACTATTGGCCTTCTAGGTGATTTATTGAACACAAAATTAACTTTACTTCCTTAACATACAAGCACTCGGGCCTTCTTTTTCTTTCTTTTAAAGTAGGATGTTTTTTAGGGATCTATCTTTTTTGATTGGATTCCTAATAACATCTGGTGTTTTAATTTATATATTACATTTGCTATTTTGGTTTCGTTGGTTACGAATCTGCCATGAGGAAAGGATTTTGTGTGAATGCGCCCAGATTCGCCCACCAGCTAGAAAGGCCGGAAGGAAGGGATGCCTTCCGTGCCAATCTCCGGAGAAGGCCGGCTCCTTGGGGGGTTTTATGGTTTAAGCTAAGAGTGCAGGAAAGAGATAAAGGAACGGAAAGAATTTACAAATGTGATTGGAGTTGGGTGGGGGGAACTAACAGTACGGCAACACATCAATCACCATTACTTACTGCATCATAAATACAAAGCATGACCAGGAACTGCAAAACCTAAGTATACTTTCTGTATTAAGCGGTGTACGCACAGCTACAATGGTCCCCTAGCAAACATTCTCCCTACAAGGAGAACTAACAGCACGGCAATGCATCAATCACCACTACGGACAACAACATAAACAGAAAGCAACCAAGAGATGTCAGAGCCAGGTATATGTGTTATGCACATTCTCCCTACAAGGAGAACTAACAGCACGACAACGCATCAATCACCACTACGGACAACAACGTAACACACAGCCGATGGGGCTGCTACCACATCTATTCTATGTATCCTCTAATCTATGAAGTTCAAAAGTACTTGGCCACCAAATGCCGAAATGAATCAACAAGCCATGACACAAGCAATGCTTTAGGCACCTGATCACCAAATGCTGAAACGAATCAACGAGCCGTGACACGGGAAAACGTAAAGCAAAAATATAAAGGAGAGGCAGCATAAAAAATAAAAGCAGCAGAACAGAACCAGGCATACAATTTATATTTATAAGCAGAAGCACGGTTACAATGGTTCCCTAACAGACATTCCCCTTCCCCCTTTACAATGAAAACATGGTGGGTTTTTATAGCCCGAGTCCCTCCCGTTACATTAATGGGCACAAAGTCCCAGTCAAACACTAGCTGACAAAAGCGGCGAAGGAGCTGCAAATGCTGACCTTTGTCGGACCGGGTTGTACCCGCGGCATGGTCTTCCTGGAAGCTGGACAACTACGTGGCGGTGTGTTGGGTAGAACTCCTTCTCGGCAGGAATGCGGGCAGCTGGAGCAGGTAGAACCTCCAATCGGCTTTAAATGAGGCCAGCTGGCATAGGTAGTGCAGCCCATGCTCGTCCTTTTGCTCGGCACGTCTTGGCTCAAATCCCGAAGCTGGACACTTGTCAGATGATGGATGATGCTGTTTGACACGTGTCTGCCTTGAAAGGCAGTTTATCCAACTTCGCCTGGGATCAGAGCGCCATCGGGTTGCGCAGGCAGAAAACAGCGCAGTCGGGAAGGCCTTCATGCCTTGGGTGTATTTCCGAGTTTGTTTCCCTACTGCGCACCTGTCAAGGGCGCACTCCGACTTCGCTGCGAAGTCGGACTGCGCACAGGTGAAAGCTGATTTCTGCCGCCGTACGGACTTCGCCCCAGCACTTAGTCATTTTTCTGCCAGCCTGCCAGCCTGCTACAAGGTGCGCCCAGAAAGAGGGGCGAAGTCGGACTTCGCACAAAACTGGGCGAAGTGCGAACTTCGCACAAAGCGGGCGAAGTACGAACTTCGCACCAACACTTAGCCATTTTCCAGGGCAATCTCTGTCAAATTTGAGATCCAACTGAGGGGCTCCAAGAAAAAGGGGGAAGAAAGAGAATGTAGGGAAGAGAGAAAAAGGAGAGAAGAAGGGAAGAGAGGAAGAGGGAAAAGGAAGAGCAGCCTTGCTACAAAACTGAAAACATTGCACCCCGTGCAAAATGTGGCAACATTTCTGGCGGCTCGCGGGGTGTCGAGCTCGCCTCGGCGCAAAGAATCCATGCCTTCATCCATTGGGTGCAGAGGAACTTGCTTCCCCTGCCTTTTGCTGCTCTAGTTGTTCTCCTCGCGGCAACTGTTCTTCAGATTCACCTTCGTCAGTTGCCTCCTCAGAACCATCTTCCGAAGGCTCTCCAGCTTTGGCTTCTGCCTCGCAGATGCGGTTGTATGCGGCTCTGGCTTGGCCCCGGGCTTGCTTCAAATGGCCGGCGGTCAGCAACTTCTTCTAATGCTGCGTGGAAAGCAGAGACCGCGTGCAGGTCGATGGTGAAGTATCTTTTTCCCAGCTCCTGGAAGTAGGAGCTGATCTTGCAGCATTTGGACACCATCTGGGTGACCTGACTTTCTTGAATTGGCTCAGTCTAGCTATCAATCTCAGCTGTATCTGCCTCAAAGGACCGCCAATTCTTTTCACCTGTTCAAGGGTGAGAAACTCACCATTCTCAACAAAGCCCGGGCACCCTAGTTCGGAAAGAGCGTGAAAGGGAGCCATACAAATGTCTCTTTCATGTTCAAATGCGTCCAACATTCGTCTGGCAACCCTCACCTCTTCTACTTTCTTAAAATATTTATGCAAGGTTACCCTTGCATCTGCCCATTCTGCAGCGAATGAGGACATGGGGGAGAATTGGAGGCCATCGCGCTCGCGCTCTTGAAGATTTATTGCCAGGGCCCGGCCATTGCTTCGCCCGGCGTTCGGCCTCCTCTACCACGGGCTTTCCACGGGCGAAACTTCTTGAATTACGGATGCGAAATCCAGGGCCGACATAGCCTTATACGTGTGGGGCTTGCATCCCCGCAGCAGATCAGCTCGCATCCCCTTAACTTTGCTCTTCGAAAAGACCGTCACTTGAGATACTTTCTCTGCAGAGAAATCTGCTCCAAGGCTGCCTACTTTTCCGTTGCGGCTTCTTGTTGAGAAGCGGCCAGCTGGGCTTTTAATTCATCTATTTCTCGCTGTGCCGCTTCCAGCTGCTCAGTGGACCTGGACAGGTCCTCTTCAAGCTGTCTTGTCTTATCCTGCAACCCGAAAAGCTCTTCCTGTTCCTCCAGACTCTTGACAAGGAGATTATCCGCTTTACGAATGATTCCCTGAATCTCGTATCGCGAGCGAATATCATCAAAGCTCTTCTCCTTTGTCTGGAGCTCGTAGTCCGCCCTGGTCATTTCCCGGAGAGGCTTCTTCACTTTCGGGATTAGCTTCTCTGTTGTAAGCACTCTCCTCTCGAAGTTAAACTTGGTGCGCTTTACCGGGCGGCTATCTCTTCAGGTCTCCTCCGCTTCAGGTTTTGGAGGAAAGAGATAGGGTATTCTACAGCTCTCGTTGCCAGAGGCAAATCATCCGTGTTTTGTCTGAGACGTCTCTCCTGCGGGAATGGAATCAGGAGGAACCGGACGGACTTTGGAAGGATCGGCCGCTTCTGAGGGCGGCCGGGGAGTGGAGATGGGAGCGGGCGATGCTTGAAAGGGTTTCAAGCGGCTGAGGCGGTGGATGTAACGGTGAATGCACGGCTTCGGCCACTAACCTCAGGCGAAGGGTTTGGGGTTTGACTCAGAGATAGGGAAACGTTGGGGTTCTGAGCAAACTGGTCGAAAGAGTGGGGGCCGCTAGAAGGGTGTGGAGATGGGGAGGAAGATGCGGCCACGGCTTGCTCGGATTGAGCGGGAGATGGAGTAGGAGTAGGGCTAGATGAGACCAAGAGGGAGTGGGGCAGCAAACGTACCTGCGGGCTCCGCCTGAGCCGATGCTGGATGGATGTCTGCGATTCTGGTTCCAGCGGCTGGCTCGGGACTGTCCAGAGAAACAATCTCTGGAGCGGCTGAACGCGGCTGCGGCTCTGCGACTGGCTGCTGCACGGTCAGACTAGGTCGCCTGATTTTTTCAACTCTCTTCCTCTTTTTATTTTCCGGAGCGATGGCTGGATCGGGGGAAGGAGATGAAGCAGGTGCAGCAGGCGCTGATGTTCCCACGGTAAACTTGTACCGGGGTTTGACTTGCAGAAGGTCTGCCGCAACCGGTCTGCTCTCTGGCGGCGTTGGCGTCTTTTGTGCCCGAGGAATCACCTCGGGCGTTACCTTGATTAATTTCTTCGCCTTTTCAGGCGCCGCCTTGGAAGCCACGGGTTGCATTGGGTCCACTTGGATGTCTGTTGGGCCCGCGCTGGCAATTGCCGAAGTGTACAACTGTTGGGAGGAAGACCCTCCTTTATAACCCTCAAAGGGACCTCGGGGAACGTAATCTTGATATGCGAATGGCCGCCAGCTGTCATGGTGCTGGTCATATAGAGCTGAAAAGTCGTCATCAACGGCCAGATTTCTCCTGGTGGATTTGTCGTGCTGCGTGCGGCACCTCATCTTCCAGCATTCAATAATCTTTTCTTTTGGCCAGTTAAGGCCTGCTATCTTGGAGATGAATTTTTTAAACCCTGGAGAAGAGAACTTGTGGTCCGGGTTTCGCTTGGGGTCATATGCTACCTCCTCGCAGTAAAAATCCTGCCACGGAGGCGAAGCTTCCATCAAGTCAATTTCCCAGTCGAGGTCAACATGGACCACATCGCATCTGTCTTCGATTATATCCGCCCAAGGGCAGATATGCGTGAACTTTCCCCTTATCCCGTGCGGGTCGTACTTCCAGCGCTGCGGCAACAGAATCAGGCCAATGCGAAACAGCTCCTGCTCGAGATAGACATGTTGTCCTACCTCGGAAATCTCAACGTTCGCCCAGGAAAGAGGATATTGAAAGATCTGACCCCTTTTCTTTCCCAGGCCGAACTCCTCCTCAACGTAATCCATCTGACGGGCAACCTCCATCCCAAACCGATGATCCGTGCACCAGTAGGGCAGCAGGTGAGGTTTGCCCTTGAATCCGTAGATTCTGACCACAATTCCCTGCGTAAGTCTAAAAACGTCCCCGAGCTTCTGATTCAGCAAAGAGTTCGTCATTTCCCGCGGGGGGCGAGGGATCTCGCCATCGCTGAAGACTGACATGACCAATCCCAGAAAGTTGAAGTTGAACTTGTAGTAAGACCCTTTCCGGTATAGGTCATCCGTCCAGTCATAGACGGGTTGTGGCTCTCCCCTCTCATTGACCTTCTTCAGGTTCGGGATCGGCATCCGGGAGTGCAAATGATACAAACATAGCCAAGCTAGGAAGGAACTGAACCGAAATTCAGTGGATTGCTTCTTCTGGAGCTTCACCAGGCTGGAGTGGATGGCGTATGCAAGCCAATCCGCCCGATCGGAAAAAGATGGGGCGCTTCCCACTTCTCTGCGCCGCTGGTTCGTAGGATTCTCCACACAGGAGACATTCTGCCAGCGCTAGCTGGTATGGCTGTACCAGCTCATCAGAGTCGCAGCCGAGGACCCACGCCAGAATGGTGTATAAGTATTTGCTCTGAAACCTCGCCAAGGGCATGGGGCCGGTTGGCCACTGTCCAGCTGCAAGCGGGGCGTTCAGCTCTGAATTGAGGAAATCCCTCATCCTTTTTGTATGCATGAAGCGTCCCGCTTGCTCGCCCATTATCTTTCGACGATTGTCTTTGGAGTCATACTCCAACCACAGGGCGAAAGTAGTGGACAGTCTCCCTGCGCAGCGCGAACAAGGGTTTACCGCTGGAGCTGCAAATTTGCCGGGTAGCTGTCGTAATGTCGACAATCGGGTCTACCGGCTCCGGGCATTGATGGACGGGAGGGCACAAGAACCGGAAAAGGTTTGACTTGTACGCCGGCCCGAAATGGTGAGAGGGCGAAACCTTGTCGGCCCAACTCTCCACATTTGTCCGCAGCTTAGTCAGGCTCATAGAAAACGAGCCGTCCTTGTATCCCGCCAGGTAATTTACCGGAGGTGGTGGGGCTTGCCCATGCTGTACTTTCTTTGGCCGGGACTTTGACTTTCGCTCCGGCGGTGTTTCACTTCTGAAAACACCTGGCTGCGGTAAATCCTCGGGTTCGCACCCTTCGCTGGATTGCGCTGGCATTGGCATCTTTCCTCTGTCCATCTCTCCGAAACAGCAATAATTACGAATTCAGGGCGTCTGCAGCAGATTTCGCAGTCACAGGAATAATCTGCACAGTTTGGCATGTCTGGATGCATCTGACCCCCTTTTCTAGATAATGACAGCGTCATTAATGTCGCGCAGGAGGGGGTAGGTCGGCTGGCAAGTGAAGGAGTTATGTTTCTTGGGTGGCCGCGCAGGAGAATGTTTTGAAAAATGTATCCCGGCTGCCGTGCCATGCTTCTTTGATTGCACTTTCATTGAGGACTGTGCAATCATTAAATTTATCTTGAACGCTGCGCCATGGCTGACGTCACTGCCGCAATCTGGGCACACTGCTCAAGAAAAAACCCCTTGGTGCGGAAACCCATCTCAAACCGTCGCAATGCGCCTTGGGCCCAGGCTTGGAACTTTTTAGAATATTTTATTCATTTTTTTAAAAAACTGTCCAAGCTGGCCCAGAAAACAAGGCGCAATCGGACTTCGCCCAAAGTTGGGCGCGATCCGACTCGAACTTCGCCCAAAAATCGGGCGCAGTCCGAGCTGCGACTTGCATTGAGACTGTTTTCCTCTTCTTTTCTTACTGCGCCCAAGGATTGAGCGTAGTCCGGCCCTTTGCAAACTTCGGAAGAATTGGCGAGTACTTAGAGTTTGATTGCCTCTTGGGACCGTGAGGTCGCTAAGAAAATGGAGCGCGTTCGGACTTCGCCCGAAGTTCGGGCGAAGTTCGAACTTCGCGCGAAGTTTGCACTTCGCGCGCGAGCTGCGCGCAGTTCGTACTTCGCGCGCAAGCCGGCCGAAGTCGGACTTCGCGCGCGAAGTCGGACTTCGCTCAAAACTGAGCGCAGTCCGATCACTCGTGCCCTTGCAGTTTTCTCCCTTCAAACTTCGCTCTTTGGCTGGCGCGCAGCCCGACTTCGCTGCGAAGTCGGGCAGCGGCCAACACTTAGCCGTTTTTTGCTTTCTTCTTCACTCAAGCAGCCCCTTCACGAACTTCGCCCCTTCTGAGGGGCGACAACAGACTTCGCTGCGAAGTCTGTATTCTCTCCCATGTCGCAGTTTGGCTCAAACAAAATAAAAAACTGAAAGCTGGAAACTGTACATGTTGGAAAAGCAAAAATGCATAAGGGAAATTTTTACAAAGAAGGGCCACTCGGGCACCTTCGGCAGCGGTAAATTTTTAAGTGGAACCCGTTAACGGGGATAGGTAGGAGCTGACCCTCCATATCCCGAAGTACATAGGCATTGAACTGGTTCACCTGGGCAATCCGATAAGGGCCCTCCCGAGAGAGCATCAAACTTCCCGTGGTTGCCGGCTTCGCCTTATATGAGTCCCACTTCAGCACCAGGTCCCCGATTTTAAAAACTCGGGCAGTGGTGCCTTTTGCAAACCAGCCTTGAGTGGCTGCAATATGATTAGTGAAGGCCTGGTATGCCTTTTCTCTGTCTTCTTCCAACTGCAGGAGTTGGCACAGTCTGTCGTCCACCGGGTCTCCACTGCTCCTGTCTTCGTCCAACATCCATAGGGCAGGGATTTCAATGTGGGATGGCATGACAGCCTCTTTGCCATAGACGAGCGCATAGGGGGACGTTCTGATGGATTTCTTGAATGAAACTCTGTCCGCCCACAGCGCCCGGTTCAGGAGTAAATGCCAAGTCCGCTTGTTTCTGTCAATGGTCCTCCGGATGATTTTCAGGAGGTTCTTGTTAGTAGACTCGGCAAGGCCATTCCCCTGCGGGTAGTAATTAGAAGACATCTTGTGATAAATGCCAAGTTTGCCAGTGTACTCCGTGAGTACAGCGCTTGCGAATCCCGGACCATTGTCTGTCACAATTGACTCTGGAACCCCGAAGCGGGTAATCAGGCTCTCAATGAACCTGATGACCGTTTCTTGGTCTGCGTTCTTGGTCGGGATTGCCTCTGCCCACCGTGTGAAGTAATCGGTGGCTGTAAGAATAAACTTGTGTCCGACAGAGGAACTAGGCGAAATCACCCCAATGAAGTCTAGACCCCATTCTTTGGAACGGAGTCTCGGCTTTGAATCGGTTGAAGGGCGGGGGTGCTTTTCCGTTTACGCCGGCAAACCTCCGCATTGATCACACTTGGAACAGACCGCATAAGCGTCTGTAAATAGAGTGGGCCAATAGTACCCAGCTCTAATTATTTTTAAGGCCGTAGGCCTTGCAGAATGATGACCCCCAGGCATCCCGGAATGAAAATCTCCGAGGACCCTGGGCTGGTCTGATTTTCTGACGCACCGCAACAGGATGCCGTCGATGTTTTTGAAGTAAAGCCCCTCGGGGCGAAGAGTGTACTTAAGTGCACCTAGCCGAAATCTCCTTCGTTGTGAGGCGTTCGGGTGATCTGGACATCTTCCGGTGCAGAAATATCTCACCAGTTCATCTGTCCAATCACTCCCCTCCGATAAGGAGTTGGCTAGGTAGATGCGTGTCGTTGTGTCCTCCCACTTACGGGGCGGAGATGCCGGCTACGGGCGCTTCGGGCCAATTCTCGACACAAGGCTCGGCCCCTGATAAGCTTGGTGGGCCGCACTTCGATGTCGAACTCCTGGATTTTTGCAATCCATCCTGCTCTCTTGTGACCCGGTTCTCCTTGTATGATGAAGCTTCGAACGTCCGGGTGAATCACAAAGACAGTCGTTTTGCTCTGGGAGACAAAATGCAGAACTTTCGGAGGGATTTCATAACAGCGTGAACCTGCCGCTCTATAAAGTTGTACTTTTCCTCATGCGGCTGAATCACTTGGCTCGGGAATGCTATGGGGCGCTCCTCGCCATCGTCTCCCTTCCGAGTTAGGACTGCAACGTAACTTTCGGGTTCTCCCACTTGCATAAAGGATGAAGTCCTTGGAGTAGTCCGGGTTTATCAACACCGGAGCTTGCGCAATTCGAGCCTTGATTTCCTCGAAGGCTTGCTCTCTCTCATCGGTCCATTCGTAAATTGTATCTTTTTTCAGCGGTTCGGCCATAGGCTTGATCACCTGTGCGAAGTCCGGAATGAACTTCCGCACGAAGTTAATCTGACCGAAGAAGGGCGCAGCCCTTTTTTATCGATGGGGGCTGGCAAGCGAAGGAGGGCTTCGCTCCGTCGGGGTCAATGGCGAGGCCTTTCTCGGAGATGACATGTCCCGACGACTTTCCTTCTTTTACCGCGAAGACGAGACTTCTTCGGGTTTATAGAAATGCCGAATTCTCGACACCTCTCAAATATTTGCCGCGGGTGGGAAACATGATCCCCTCTTTGGTGAGAGAAAACGGTCATGTCATCAAGGTAGATAACAATGATCTTATTGAGCGGCTCTCGGAAGGCCGGGTCCATGGCCCTTTGGAATGTGGCACCGGCATTGGATAAGCCAAAAGGCATGCGGCGATAGGCGAACGTCCCCCACTTGGTGGTGAACGCCGTCTTATGCTGGTCCTCATCTTTGACCCAAATCTGGTTGTAGCCGGAAAATCCATCTAAAAGTGAGAATCTCTGGGCTCCAGCAACGATGTGTAGAATCTGGTCGATTTGGGGAAGCGGATAGTGGTCCCTGAGGGAAGCCTGATTCAGGTTTCTGAAGTCGACACAGAGACGAATGTCGCCATTCTTTTTCCTCACGGGCACCAAATTCGCGACCCAGGATGAATGTTTGATGGGGTAGATGATTTTGGCCTCCAGCATCTTCAAGAGCTCGGCTTTCATCATGGCCTCAATCTTCGGATTTACGGCCCTCTGCTTCTGACGGAATGGCTTGGCGCCATCCTCTAGCTCAATGGTATCTTTGGATTACATCTCTGTCGTACCCCCTCAAATCCTCGTAGCACCGGGCCACGATGTCGGGGAACTCTTGGCACAGTGATCTGATCCGCTCAAGTTCCTCCGAAGTGCAGTCTGTCCCGACCTTGATAGTTTTACCGGGTTCAAGTTCCAGGTCGGCATACTGCTTCGGGTCTACTTTGATCCTGTGAGATATAGCTCTGTCATTCTGATCAAACAGACTCTCCAATGTAATCAGTCCTTTTGGGACATGATTATTTTTTAACTGTATCAACCCCTCATATTGCTCGTCATCAGGGTCTCTACCTTCGATTGAACCAACTTCGTTAACCAAAAATGTGACGATCTCCTCGTCACAACTGAACACCTGCCAGTGGGTGTCCTTATCAGGCACAGAAGGCCAGTAAATAGTGCGAACCGGCTTCGGTTTACGGACAACGTCATCTGCCGGAACGTACCCTGGCTCCAACAGACGCCAGAATGTCAGCGTGTTTGTTTTTCTCACGCGATATCGCCTTGACATTCAACGAGTCGAACGACTCCATCAGGTCCCACACCCGGTTGCGGTACGCCCTAAGATAGTGCTGTTTGGAGGCGCACTTGTTCGTAACCCGGTGACACACCAGCTCTGAATCTCCAAAGATCTGCAGGTGTTTAATCCCCAGCCTCTCCGCCTTTCGCAAACCCAAGCACAGGGCTTCGTATTCCGCCGAGTTGTTAGTGCGGCTCCGGGCCAGCTCTGTAGGTATAGTCCTTCTGGATTCCGGTCGGAGAAACCAGAAGCACCCTTGCACCGGCGCCATTTTTGCATCGCGCGCCGTCAAAGAAAAGCTTCCACAGCTTCTCAGGTGCAGGTCCTACTTCTTTTGCAGCTGACTTGTCAAGCCTCTCGGGCTGTACGATGGAGTAACAGCCCTGCTCTGTCTCAATTACGGCATTGAAGTCCCGCAAAGAGAACTCATCTTCAAGCTGTAGCACTTCGAAGGCTTGCTCTGTCAGCTCTATTGTCACCAGCTCTTCCTCCGACAGCTGAACCATGCAGTCCAACTCTCCTCCGGGTATCTTCTCTACTAGGAAGGTGGAAGGCTTCTCATTGAAAATTTTCAGTCTCCTTCCTTTGAAGGGCACTTCCATGTGTGAGTAGTCTAGAGACAGGTACCCGCCCAACTCGCGGTGAACTCCCGGGAGAGACACATGCCGAAGTAGGGAGCCAGGTCAACAACCACGACCTCTTGGATGACCACGATGTCGATAGCCTTGTGCGGCCGGATAGGGATGTCCTTTATGACACCAAGCTGTCTTGACGGGGGTGCCGTCTAATTGCGGCACGCCTTGGCTGCTCCGTGTGTACTCCATCCCGATCTCATCGCGAGACGGCTTTCGGCATCACGGTCGTGGAAGCACCGAGAATCCACCATGCGGTTGTGAACTATGTGCCCTTGCATCCGTAAAGACGAGATAAAAGGGAGGCGGTCTGTTCTTCCCGAGTGGTGAGGCTATCGAGAGGTTGAACCGGGACAGCGGGCATGTATCTGCTTGCCGCTCTTCATGTTCTTCAGGGATTCTTGCAGCAGATCGACGTGGCACGGGAGCGAAGAGCATCATACATGCTGATTCTAGCAGGTGTTCTTTTCAACTCGTCTACTATGCTGTAGCCCGAGGTGCTAGCTCCTTCTGCTTCTTTTGCCGGCTCATACTTCGTCCGGTACTGCTGGGTAGCCTCAACTCGTTGTCTCTTGGTCAGAGACGGGTACTTCAGCTTCTCCTGGGCTTGTTCTTTGGTTTCGGCTGGAGGCTGAGGTACGGGAGCTTTAGCCGGAACTGGAGCTTTTGCTATAGGAGGCTTGGCTGGAACAGGGGCAGCCTTTGCTGGAGGAGGCTTGGCTGGAGCTTTATCTTTGGATGCCTTCTCCTGGGCTGTGTAGGGCCACAGCCGTTTGTACGGTGGCAGCCCATCGGGCTGCTGTTTTTCTCTTTTGGCATAAACTTGCAAAGGCTTGGTAGCATCTGCGGTTTTCTTTTCTTCCTTGGCGGGCGGCACTAGATTCTCCTCTGGGAGGGCAAAGTTGGCTTCGCCGTCCAGGATCATGTAGAGTTCATCGTCCTCTATGGCGCTGCCGCCAAAGTCTGGATGTAGTCTTTGGTGCAATGTGCAGTCTTCCTCCGAATGCGGGTCATTGCACGTAGTGCACCAGTTAACCTGGTCGGAAGGACCAGGCGGGTCTTCTATAGCAGCATTTCTCGGAGGCGGACGCCTCTGCAACTGGTGCTCGGGGGCTTGTCTTTTGTCGGCGCCGGGGCGCATATGGCCTCCTAGGAGCGAGGTCCATCTGGGCCTGCTTCTTTAGAGCGGTCATGTCATTGGACATGGCATGATATCCCGAGGCCAAAGCCCGCACCTCTTGGAGGATTGTATTCTGAATGCTATCGTCAGGAGGCGGCAACTGTGCCGGTGGAGGCAATGCGGCTAATGGAGGAGGGTTGGAATAAGGTGCGTACGAGGGGGAGCGGGAAGTCCTGGAAAATGCGGAGCGGGAGGAGGCGGGTGAGGATAATGCAATTGAGGCGGGCCGTAAGGAGTTACGACCGGCGCCGGATTCCACTGCTGCTGGGGTTGCTGTCCTGATGTGGACGGCGCACCACCAGAAGCAGGAGGATACTGGGATCTGGGGAAGTCAGGATGAATGGGTTCCTGCACCCTGGACGGGAGTCTGCCGATAGAAATAATGTCAGCTTCAGCTTGTTGGGCAGCCTCGTACAGAGCAGGAAACTCGTCTATTCTGGCAATCTTCAGCAGCAGGCATATGTCTGAGTTGAAGGATCTCAGATAGTAGTGAGCGGCCATGCCGGTTGAAGGCCGAAGCTCGCGAGGTACCCGTTTCCAGGATCTCGCGAACTTGATGTTAAAGTCAGACACCTCCTCTTGGGGGTGTCTCTGGATACTTTGGGCCCGATGCGGCAAAGAAGTAGGGTCGGCGGACTCGTTGCATCCTTTCACGAGCCTTCTGGCAAGCTGGGGCCACCCTGTGATGGATCCCTCTGGCAGCGATCTCCACCAGTAGAGAAGCTTTCCCCTCAGGGAAAGGGCCAGCAGACGGGTCTTCACACTCTCATCGGTAATGGAATGTAATGCGGCCAGGGCAAGGATGTCCTGGATGTGCTCGTACGCCGTCTTGCCGTAGCCGTCGTATGTAGGGATAGACTTTAAAGCAGCAGGGGGCACAGCTTGCTGTCCGACCGAGGGCCAAGGGCCACGTAGGAGTCCACCGCCGGGAAGAGATCATCGTCATTCTGCTGTTGAGCAGCCATTTCTTCTTCTTCTCCGCCGTCGGTTGTGCACTCAGTGTCGGTACTTTCCGAGGATGCAGATGCCTCTTCTTCCTCGGCCTCTTCTATTTCGTACTCAGCTCCTCCGACCTCAGCTTCGGCTTCGTCGACACGAGCTTGCGGATCGGCCAGCCTGGCAATTTCGCCTCGAGCGTTGATGTCCAGTTCGTAAAAGTCAGGCGGGCTTCTCGGATCCCTTGCTCGCCACCTTCTTGTTTGCATGAAGGTGCTGGGACCGGTCTTTCAGACTCAGAGGATTTGTTCGTGCAGAGTCGCCAGGTGTTCTGATTTTGAACAGCAATGAAGCGAACACCAGTGCTTCGATTCTGTTTGGGGGTGGGAAACTTCCTTGGCCCACCGAGTGCTCAGAAACTGTTGCGCCAGGTGGGGACGAGCTCTTCCTTCAAATGTGGGACCTTGGTCCCACCGGCGTGCGGACCGTTGGTTACGAATCTGCCATGAGGAAAGGATTTTGTGTGAATGCGCCCAGATTCGCCCACCAGCTAGAAAGGCCGGAAGGAAGGGATGCCTTCCGTGCCAATCTCCGGAGAAGGCCGGCTCCTTGGGGGTTTTATGGTTTAAGCTAAGAGTGCAGGAAAGAGATAAAGGAACGGAAAGAATTTACAAATGTGATTGGAGTTGGGTGGGGGGAACTAACGATGCGGCAACACATCAATCACCATTACTTACTTGCATCATAAATACAAAGCATGACCGGGAGCTGCAAAACCTAAGTATACTTTACGTGTTAAGCGGTGTACGCACGGCTACAATGGTCCCCTAGCAAACATTCTCCCTACAAGGAGAACTAACGACACGGCAATGCATCAATCACCACTACGGACAGCAACATAAACGAGAAAGCAACCAAGAGATGTCGAGCCGGGTATATGTGTTATGCGAGAGAATTTATACGCACGACTACAATGGTCCCCTAGCAAACATTCTCCCTACAAGGAGAACTAACAACACGACAATGCATCAATCACCACTACGGACGGCAACGTAACACACAACTGATGGAACTGCTACCACATCTATTCTATGTATCCTCTAATCTATGAAGTTCAAAAGTACTTGGCCACCAAATGCCGAAATGAATCAACAAGCCATGACACAAGCAATGCTTTAGGTATATTTGACCACCAAATGCTGAAACGAATCAACGAGCAGTGACACGGGAAAACGTAAAGCAGAAATATAAAGGAGAGGCGACATAAAAAATAAAAGCAGCGAGAACAGAACCAGGCATACAATTTATATTTATAAGCAGAAGCACGGTTACAATGGTTCCCTAACAGACATTCCCCTTCCCCCTCTTACAATGAAAACATGGTGGGTTTTTATAGCCCGAGTCCCTCCCGTTACATTAATGGGCACAAAGTCCCAGTCAAACACTAGCTGACAAAAGCGGCGAAGGAGCTGCAAATGCTGACCTTTGTCGGACCGGACTGTACCCGCAGCATGGTCTTCCTGGAAGCTGGACAGCTACGTGGCAGCGTGTTGTGTAGAACTTCTTCTCGGCAGGAATGCGGGCAGCTGGAGCAGGTAGAACCTCCAATCAGCTTTAAATGAGGCCACTGGCATAGGTAGTGCAGCCCATGCTCGTCCTTTTGCTCGGCACGTCTTGGCTCAAATCCCGAAGGCTGGACACTTGTCGGATGATGGATGATCTTGTTTGACACGTGTCCGCCTTGAAAGGCGGTTTATCCAACTTCGCACAGGATCGGAGCGCCATCGGGTTGCGCGAGCGAGAAACAGCGCAGTCGGGAAGGCCTTCATGCCTTGGGTGTATTTCCGAGTTTGTTTCCCTACTGCGCACCTGTCAAGGGCGCACTCCGACTTCGCTGCGAAGTCGGACTGCACACAGTGAAAGCTGATTTCTGCCGCCGTACGGACTTCGCTCCAGCACTTAGTCATTTTTCTGCCAGCCTGCCAGCCTGCTACAAGGTGCGCCCAGAAAGAGGGGCGAAGTCGGACTTCGCACCAAAACTGGGCGAAGTGCGGACTTCGCACCAAAACTGGGCGAAGTGCGAACTTCGCACCAACACTTAGCCATTTTCCAGGGCAACTGCTGTCAAATTTGAGATCCAACTGAGGGGCTCCAAGAAAAGGGAGGGGGAAGAAAGAGAATGTAGGGAAGAGAGAAAAAGGGAGAGAAGAAGAAAGGGGAAGAGAGGAAGAGGGAAAAGGAAGAGCAGCACTGCTACAAAACTGAAAACATTGCACCCCGTGCAAAATGTGGCAAGAGTTTCTTATTCTTTTAGGTGGAGTCTTGGTTGTTGCTAAGTGTCTTTTGATCAATGGTTTGCTTTCTTTATTGATAATTTTGACATCATTTTGTTTTTTGTTTTTCCTTTTGGTGGTCGTCCTCTTGAAAGAATGCATTATAGGATTGTTTTGCATTTAAATCATGTTAAGGGATTATTGCAATAGTTTGAGCTAGCATTGTAGTCATTTGAAATTGTCGCCTGGATCTTTTCTAGGGCCTTAAATTTGTACTTTTTGAGAAGGTTAGGTATATTTCTTTCCACATTCTTAGTACTTTCTTAATATCCTGTATATTCTAAAGTCTTCTCAAATATTGGTTTGAGAGGTGAATCTGTTCATTGCAGCTCTGAATTTCACCAAGTGTCTACTTCCTTGTTCATTTTGTTTTGCAATGAATATACCCCAAATAATTCTAAATTTTATCCTTTGAGTTCTAAGATTATGGTGAAAAAGTTGTCAGTCAACAATTTCACATAGCTGAACAAATTGTTGATTGATTTTGAGCTACACTTGGTTAAATTACCCTTGGATGGATTATACTTCTTGGGCCATTTTTCTGGAGGCGTTGGACACTCTTTCTCTTCAATTGTATGCTTTTCTGTATTTCTGTATATCTCTTGATCTTGCTCCATATATACTTGGAATGGCTACGAAATTGTCTTAAACTATGTTAGTAGAATATGAATATAGACATTGTATAAATACAACAGCTCTTTAGAAACCATAGGATACAATAAAGCATGGATACATTTTTTAGGAGTCTTTTGTATGTCATAAAATTTGTTTATTAGATGAGTGCATGCAGATGTTCTATCTTGATGTTAAGGATAGTATCTCTTGAACTTATATGTACTAAATAAGCATTACCACAGCATTCAAATTTGTTTTCTTCTTGTTCTAGATGGTTTGGAGTCAAATATGATAGAAATACAAATCCCACAATGACTTGTTAACCAGCATTTCATGGTCCCTACCATGAAAATTATGGATATATGGACCGAGGATAAGTGTTGAGAAATTGACATTGCCTATTCTTGAATCAACTTTAGATATGCTATCATTTACAGGCCTGGTTTATTCAACCAGTCTAGTGGAAACAATCATATGTAATATTGAGCTCCCCATCGCTGAGGCCTTAATATGCAGTTGTTGTAAACGACATTCCACAGGAAATATGATCCTTAAGATGGCAGAATTGCATATTAACAGGACTGCATCCATGCCTATCTACTTTGGGATATGAATCACATGGGCATGCGGGGAGTATAACCTATGAAAATAAGTAGTTTGGTGGATAAATCCAACTGTTTGTACAGTAAACAGAAGATAGAACACAAAACTTTCAACATACTAATTTTGGTTTCTGTTTTCCTTTCCTACACCGTTCAGTTTTATTTTTTCTCTTAGTATTTTACATGCATTATTGTACAGCAAATTGAATGGATCCCACAAGGGAGTGATGTGACTTACTTCAATACAAATAAGGAAATCCTGTAAAACAGACTGAAATCTCTGTTCACCTGGTAATGAATCTGCTAGAATACTTGGTGAGCAGATGATTGCAATAGCTACACCCTGCCACCAGGTTGCAAACACAATTGCTTTGAAACTAATGAACTTTTCCAATGGCCTGATTGCTCGAAGTTCATCATGTATAATGCCATAAAACTGCACTAAACAGTACAATGCCCATATCTGGCTGAAGTTCAGCACAACTGTAATATATGGATATCTACAAAATGATAGGGTTGGTCAGACATATATAGTTGGTAAAAAATAATTATATTCCTAATACGTTGACACATATTATGCTACACAAATGTACAGGTTCAAATACACTTTTTTAGATACCAAGATAGCCCTAATTTACATTTTTGTTATGCTAACGGTGCAATCCAAACATAACTCCTAGATATCAACTTCTATTATTCAATTCATCAGTCTGGAGATTACTGCAATTTTTAGCATCCCACAAAATTGATCACATATAAAAACACATCGTTTATATTATTCCAGAAATACTCAAAACAACTAACTCTTTTCATAGTTTACTGTGTTTGAAGTTTGAATGACTGTAGTAGCAATAAACATGGATGGTGCATTGGGCCATGTCAAATCACAATGGAAACTATAAAACAGTGAAAGGATTATGTAAAAAATGCAACCAAGTTTCCGTCAGAAACTATACCCAAAAAACAAGCTTCATTCCACAATATCAAACAGCATATCTCACAAAAGACAGATCCAACTATTCAGACATTACGATCAGGAAAAAATTGTTTAGTTATTTATTTTAAAATGAACACAGAAGTTCAAAAGCACAGATATCTATAGTCAAATGCCAAATTATAATAACAAAAGAGACAGTGCATATGAATATCAATCATGAAGCAAATACAATATTAAGTTTTAACATACCCAGAGTACCATTTAAATTCTCCATTGCCATAAACATCGAACAGTTCCAACACCAATGCTAGAAAGGCACATAGTGTTTTAAGAATCATCTGAACAAAAAAGAGAAGAAAATAAGAAAAAAAAATATATGGTCTTCTAAGAATAATTTGGGTCTTCAGTACAATCATTGCGTACGTAAAAAGAGAATATAAAACCATGGAGCAAGACACTTACATATTGCACTATACCAAATTTTGCAACTTTGTAAAATTCTTGACCAATGACCCACGGCCGAATCATAAAACTCAGAGGAAAAGGGTGCAGAATAACTTTTTGCTTATGTTTATCCTTCTTCAACAGTGGCACACTAAGCTTGTCAATTGATTGTCTTTCAAGAAACTCTATGGTTCTGTCTTCTCCACCTGACAAAAAGATACCATATTTTATCCATTGGTGCCAGAGTGTAATTACAGTCTTTGGAAAGAGAGTTGTACTAGCATACTTTTAGATGCTGGAAGCCAAATGATTCAACATCAAGAACACCTAATCTATATTATTAATACTTATAATATAATGTCCCAAAAATAAATATTTTTGTAAATGTCTCCTACACTTAATGATAAAAGTGAAAAAGGGGTTCATGTGACTAGGAGACATAACTTAAGTTGTGTTTATTTATGTTTTATGTTTTTATGTTGTAATAAGGCACTTTAAGTGATTTTAGGGTTGGGAGATGTCAACTCCAAATTAGAACCTCACCCTATATAAGGGAGTGAGACGTCCCATTTTGGGCATGTTATGTGGATCTCAGAATTGAATATTGAAACCCTAGAGGTTCCATGAGTTGAGATTGCAGGTCTTGCTCATTACCATAGTGCATTGGAGGTGCATGGTTGGGGTCTTGGCAATATCATTGCAGGTATTATTGCCCTAAAATATCAAAAATACAAACAAAGAGGCATCCGTGAGGAGTTCGTGGCATTTTTGGGAGCATTTGTGTCATGTGTTTCAGATCTGTTGGCAGCCCCAAACCCTACGCTTGTATTTGGGGTCATTTTGAGGAGTTTTTGCATTTGTTAAGCCTTGGGGAGCTGTTGTATTCATTTGGCAATATTTAATATATGATACTGGCTGATTTCTCCTCATACTTGTGTTATTTTATGAGCAATTTCTGAGTTATTTTCTTGCTGTACTTAATTTCTGCATTTTCGTAGTAAGGGTTTGTTGTTTCTTAAAAAGGGACATTACAAGTGGTATCAGAGCTGGAATCTTGCCAGCCTGTGGTTAGTTTCAGCATTTTCAGTGTTTTTTCAGTTATTCGTGGTGATAAGTGTGTTTCTATGGTGAAAAGTTGTGCCCTAGTGAAAATCGCGGATTTTTAGGGGATTCGCGGATTTTTAGGGATTTTTTTCAGAAAATAAAAATTGCAAATTTGAATACCCTTTTGACAGATTTTTAGGGGATACTTTCTAAAACATTAATGCTCAACCACTTCCCCAACAGTGACAGGCAGATTTCATCCGGGACCGACTTACAGCATTTAATTTATCCTTACAGATAACTCAACATTGAAGGCAGAAGGTTCCGGCGAGATAAATCAGCATTGAAGGTAGAAGGTTCCGACGATCCACCATGATCGAACGGCTTAGAGTGCAGCTTTGGGTCGGTTTAATCAGTCAATGCCGAATCTATGCAGTCCCTGACAATTCCGGGCATTCCATGGGGGTTCTGGGCAGTTTGCACTGTGTTTGGGGCCCGCCAGGAGCTTCGCTCCATAATTGGAGCGACAACAGTTCTTTCTGTGCCTTAGAATATTTTTTGAGCTTTTGCCTTGGGTGTCTCTCCCTGGATGGAGCGACAGAGTCTTTCGCTCCACTAGTGGAGCGACTGGAGGGTTCGCTCCACTAGTGGAGCGATTGGTGCTTTGACCGCCGGTTTGACTTCTCTTTAAGCTTGTCGCTCCCTAGGTGGAGCGACAAGGCCTTTCGCTCCACTGGTGGAGCGACTGGCGCTTTGACCACCGGTTTGACTTCTCTTTAAGCTTGTCGCTCCCTAGGTGGAGCGACAAGGCCCTTAACCGTTTTGACTTTCCCTGCACTTACTTTGCCAAATGTTGTCTTTGCACCCTTTCGGAATGTCGCTTCACTAGCGGAGCGATAGGGCCTTTCGCTCCACTGGTGGAGCGACAGGGCCCTTGACCAAAAGTTGACCTTTTAGTCCTTGCCTTGGTGCATGTTTTTAACTTAGCGCGTCTTTTCGGAGTGTCCATTTTGACTTTTCTTGCACTTAGCCTTTTAACACTTGTTTTTGCTTGGAGTGTCGCTCCATTGGTGGAGTGACCGGGAGATTCGCTCCACTGATGGAGCGCTTGTTGTTTTGACCAGGTTTTGACCTGTTTTACATCCTTGGCCAAATTTGCCTATCTTTAAGCCCTACTAGCCTTTCGCTCCACTGGTGGAGCGCCTGGGAAGTTCGCTCCACTGATGGAGCGACAACACCTTTCAATAGAAAAACATGCTCTAAAAAATGCCTAAGTGCTGGAAATTGCTACCATATGCGCAGATATGAAAAGAACTTGCAGAAAAACAGTAAGGAAGGGAACCCATTCATAACATCGCCCATGCTAAAACGTCTACAATTTTGCATGCGATACGACAAGAAAAGTACAAAAAAAGTAGAGGAACCACAGAATGCGAAAGAATACAGTTTTGAGTAAGAGAGACTGGTAAAAACACAACAACATAACAACGTCTTGACCATTTTAATGGAAAAAGAGAAGTTTTACAATGATTAAGTCTCAAAAACTGCATACAACATGAATTTTAACAAAATGTGGCAAGAATGGCAACATCTCTGGCGGCTCGCAGGGTATTGAACCTGCCTCAATGCAAAGATCCTAGGCCTTATCCTTGGGTTTCAGAGTCCTCTTCACTCTCAGAATCTTCGGACTGCTCCTCAGATTGTTCTTCGCTGCTGCTTGGTACCTCCTCAAGCCTGTCTTTCTCTTCTTCTTCTTAATCCTCTGATTTGCCCTTTGTCCTTTCTTTTTCTTGATCGTTTCCAATCTCCTCCTCGGGATTGGCCTCGCACGGATGGGGGAGAAACCTATCCAGAGAGCTCTTGAAGAAATGTTGATGCACCACAAAAGCCTCGGTCCAGTCTTCAAGGTAAAAGGTTGGTTGTTTCCGGAGCTCCTGGATCAGGTAGTGGAAGGTTTCAATGCGCTCAATATCGGCCAGGTCTAGCCTCCGGTCAAACTCCTGCAAGGAAGATTCAAGAGTGGCGTATTTAGCCATGAAAGGGATTACTTGTGCTTCTGAAATTGGGCCTTCCCAAGCATTAATATCCAAAGCGCTGTCAACAAATGCCGCCCAAATTGGCTTCAACTCTTCAACAAGGGAAATGGGCTCGTCACTGTCTGTGAAATCGGGGATGCTAATCTGTGCTAGGGCTTTAGAGAACTGCAGTGAATCTTCCCTTTCCTGCTCAAGGGCGCTTGAGAGCTTACGAGCCTTTTTGGTCAGCTCGAGCTTCGCGGAGTAAGAGCACAAGGTCATTTTTGCCTTCGCCCAAGATCGCGCCAAGATGCTCATTGGAGTAAATTGCACATACATGTCTTCAACTTTCTGGAGCTACGTGACCAAGCCTAGCCAAGGGCCGATGTCCGCCTGAGCAGCCTCCAAATCGGAGCGGCCCTTTGCGATTGCCTGTTGTGCTTCCTTGAAAAACGTAACAACTGTACCTACACTCGCAACTCTTGTCAAAAAAATTTCCAGGAAGTGCAGGCGCATCTCCTTGAGGCGCTCCTTAGAGATAGCGATAGGCTGCGATGTCTTCTCAGACAACTCAGCCTGCAACTGCTGGACTTGCATAGTGAGCGCTTGAATCTCCTGGTTCGCTTGTGCACGCGCCTTGATGTGCCGATCGCTCGCCTTGAATTCTCTTCACTCTCCGCCTCAAGCGAAAGCACCTATTGTCTTAGCTGCGCGGCTTCAGACTCCAGCGACTCGATTTGCCTCCTCGCCCCTGCCAAGGCCTCCTCAAGTTCAAGATTTTTGGCTTGCACTTCAAAGAAGCGCTCCCCATAGTACTCGCCATTAACGTAGATGGAGCCCATGCCAACTTGAATGTCGCCCATCCTGTTCGTTGTATCCTTTTTGGTGACATCTTCCGCGGTATGGCGGAAAGCATAATCAACCGGGGTCATTTTCGCCAAGGGCTTCTAGAAAATCGGTATTTTCTCCACCATGTGTAGCTCCATATTCTCTGGGTCGATGATGGACTTTTTCTCAGATTGCGCCAGAGCCTGCGCCTCCTTCCTCCGTTGGTCCCTCAGCCAGCGCGTTGAACTTTGGTGCGCCTTGCGGATACTCTCCGCAGCAGCAAGCTAGTGTGTCATTTCTAACTCCGACTCAAGCGGCTCCTGAACACCCACTCCGAGGATTGGCATGAAAGGAAGAAGGGGAAGGTGTGACTCAAGATCGGACAGCGCGCGAAAGACAGAAGGGGAAGCGACTACGCTAACCCTCAAGGGAGCTTGGGTCTAGATTGCCGAAATAGTGGGCATAGTGGGCGCTGCGTTTGTGATTCCTCTTTCTCCTCAGCTTCTGGTGTGTCTACGTCGACAATCTCCATGTTTTCAATCTTCTGCTTCTCCGACTGCGTAGCCACAAGAACTTCAGGGGAGCTCGACGGAGGGTTTTTCAGGTGTCGCCTAAGAGCTTGCTCTGGCATGCTTTTGAGCGCTGGTGCGCGACTTCTTCGTCGCCTGCTGCAAGAGAGGCGCCTCCTCAACCTTTCTTTTAGGAAAGGTGTTCTTATTTTTATGAGACTTAGGCCCTTTCTCTCCAGCCGATAATGGTGTGCCCAAGACCGCCTTGCCTTTGCCTTCTACCACGTGCCTCAGAGCTGCCAAGTCGTCCACCTTGTTGGGGCTGCACCCACTTCGGGGCACAATCTCGGAGAAAGAGAGGGCTCGATAGGTGCCTATGTTCTCGTTGTAGAACTTGGAGAACTTGTCATCTATCACCATTGGATAGTCCGAAGATGTCTTGTCGTTATGGACCCTCATGATCCACCACTCTTTGATTTTGTGGTCGGACCAATGTTTCAGTTTTGCCTTCATTTTTGCAAAAAGACTCCTGGACAGCTTCTGCTCCGGGTTGACAGTCGGGTCGTACTCACTCTCCATGGTGTAAAAATCGTGCTAGGGGGCAAAGGCACCATCTCGTCAATGTGCCACTCCAACTTGAGTCCCTTAGGATTATTCTGTTGTTCAACCATGTCAAGGTGAGGGCAGTAGTGAAAAGACTTCACACCAAGGTGCTCTTGGAAGATGTCGCGCGGATCATACCTCTAGCATTGGGGGAGCTCAATCAATCCATAGTCGAACAGCATAACTGTAAGCACAACGTTCTGACCGCACTGCGTGACTTTGATGTCCCCGAACTCGAAAGGCAAAGGGTAGCAAGTCTTCTTCCCTCTGCCCTTCTCGTATACTTAATTGGTGTAATCGCGCTGCCAGGTGACATCCAGAGCAAATAGATAGGGCATGGTGTAAAAGGGTAACAAAAAGGGGCTTTCTATAAACCCAAAAATCCTGATGACCGTGCCCTGGGTGAGCAGAAAGACGTCCCCCCACTCCTCGTCTACCACTCTATCTTGCATCTCTGCGGTAAGTCAGTCACAACGGCCGTAGAGCAGCTCCAGTGGTGGCCCCAAGAAAACCTGGTTAAAGACAATACAATTATTCTCTAGACAAGCTCTGCGTCCAAAGATAAACCGGCAATGCCCTGCCTTCTTCGTCGGTCCGGTTCTTGGGGATGTAGGGGAACTTATCGTGCAGGTGGTAAAATAAATACCATACTAAGACGAAGCACAACCTGAATTGGTCATCCCTGCTGCTCTGCAGGTAGGCCAATGATCCGTGCAACTGCCGCGCCAGGAACTCCGTCCAGTCGAAGAAGACTGGAATAGCGCCCGACTTCATCTTGGATGGGAAGTAGATCTCATTCTCAAAGATAGACTGCACCATGAACACTTGCCAGTCGTAGACCACCTCGTCGGTGGAAAGCCCCATCACCCAATCCAAAATGGACTATATTTCACAATGCACGAATTCTGTCAGGTGCATTGGGTAGCCGGGGAAAATCCTTAGATGAAGTCGCTCCTCCCAACTGTTCCCTCATAAACTGGCGCATCTCGGGTGTAGGTAGGTACCTGGCGCCCTGCTCGAAACTATTGATTTTTCTCGGAATGAAATCCGAAGAGAGCGCCTTTCCATAGGCGAAGGCCTCTCGAACAACATCAACCGTGATGGCAAACAACATTTTTCCTCTGGCATCGCGCACTATTTTTGTTTGAGCGTTGTAGAACTGCGACACTGCTTGGACAAATACCGAGCAATGGTGTACAGGCGTACACATGTAATAGAACAGTTAAGAGTGATATACAGTAGCTAGTGGGTTCTCAGTTGAGTATTCTCTATGTGCCTCCTCCACATCCTGGCGTAGCTGCTCCATATCTTTGTACGTTGTCCTGCAATCTTGAAGCCAGAAGAGATCATCTTTGGGCACAGTCAACTTCACCGGCTTCTTCTTACGCTTCTGCAGCTTCTTCGAGCCGCTCTCCTTCGAGGACGTTGCCTTTTCCTTGGGCGCCTTATGTTTGGGTTCTCCACTCTTCTTGACCATGGTTGCCGGGTGAATTGCTACGGCTCGAATTTGGATAGATAAGCGCTCTGGATGAATGTAGGGCGCTAGGGCAACAAAAAATCAGAAATTCAACTGTGGGCACAAAACAATTCCGGAAGACTCTTCACCTTATAACGCCAACTTCAGATCTACCACCTTAAATGCCCACGTTAGAAGTTAAAGCAGATGAATATCGTGGGCACAATCGTGCACCTCTGATTTGCCCAAGTGCGGATAGTTCACCTTTGGAAATGACAAATAACGGCGCCGGACAAGAAAATCTTCCTGGGGGCACGTGCGCTTCTCGAGAGGAGTGCTTACTTAGATCTGCCATGGGGGCGCGCTTCAGACGCTTCGAGGCGAAAAACGCTTTGATTAGATAAACGAACGACCTCATTTTAGAACGCTGCACTTAGGGTTAGAATATGCTTTTTCAAAAATTTATCTCTCCTCTTGCGACACTTGGCGCATCCGGGATGGACGGCCTTGAAGGAAAACAAAGAAATAACAATAAAAAGAAGGGAAAGAAGGGAAGGGAAAGTTGTCGCTCCACTAGTGGAGCGAAAGTCACTTATTTAATTATTTTTTATTTTTTGAACAGAGAGGAAGCTTTCGCTCCACAAGTGGAGCGAAGGGAAGCCTTCTCTCTTATTTTTTATTATTTTTTTCTTAGCTTCGCTCCAAAGCTGGAGCGACAGCGAACTATACACACATATTCTGAAACATATATACATGATAAATACCTGGTGGATCAATAATTTTCCTCAGAACTCGACGGGTGATAAGCTTTCAAAAGAAAGTCGTTCACCGAAATCGGGAGAGTTAAACCCTCCATGTCTTGCAGGATGAAGGAGTTGATTTGATTAACATCCGAGACTCGAAATGGGCCTTCCCAAAAGACATCAAATTTCTCGTGGTTCCCCAGCTTAGACTTGTTTTCATTCCACTTCAAGACCAAGGCTCCCACACTGAAGGCTCTGTCGGAAGTCTTTTTGCCGAAACAGTCTTTGGTGGATTCGGCATGCTTCGTGAAAGCTTCATAAGCTCTCTCTTTCCTCTCCAACTCAGCAATTGGGCTAACCTCACATCCATCGGGTCAAATTCACCTTCTTCACTGTCGAGCCACTTGAGTAACTGCAACGTGGGTAGCTCTATGTGTGTGGGTAAGACTGCCTCTTTCCCGTATACGAGTGAATAGGGTGACATCTTGATCGAGCGTTTGATGGAAATGCGATCAGCCCAAAACGACTGGTCCAAGAGCAGATGCCAGCTTTGCTTATTTTCCTTTAGAGACCTTTTCAAGATCCGCAACAGTTTCTTGTTCGTAGACTTCGCCAGTCCATTGCCCTGCGGGTAATAGTTAGACGAGGTCTTCAAATAAATTCCATACCTGATTGCAAACTCGCAGATCCTCACACCGATGAAATGAGAACTGTTATCAGACACGATGGCTTCAGGCACGTCGAAGCGAGTGATCAACCCTTCAAGGAAGGAGATAACCACGTCTTGGTTAGCCTGCTTGGTCGAAATTGCTTTCGACCACTGCATGAAGTAGTCTGTGGCGGTCAAAATGTACTTCTGGCCGGCGGAGGAGTTGAGATTGATGATCCTGATGAAGTCTAGGCCCCACTGCTGGAACGGAGCTTCTACTTGGATGGGATGAAGAGGAAGCGATGCTTTCCAGACTCTGCCCGAGTGGCGCTGGCAACTGTCGGAGCTCTGGCTGACCTTGAAAGCGTCGGCGAAAAGGGTGGGCCAGTAGTAGCCTGGCTTAATGATTTTCAGAGCCATCGGCCTGCCTGCAAAATTACCTCCCGAAATCCCGGAGCAAAACTTCTCCAAGATTTTCGCCTTCTCCGATTCCCTGATACCCTCAAGAGGACTCTGTCGATGTTCCGATAAAACGGTCCGTTGGGTGTCGAGACATACCTGCCAGCCTGCAAGCGAAATCTCCTTCTTTGTGAAGCATTGAAGTGAGGACATCTACCCGTGTCAAAGTATTTGACCAGGTCATCTGTCCAATCTGGACTGTCAACCGACAGGTTGGCAAGATTGCTCTCAGGCGTAGGGTTGTTTGAGTCAGGGATTGCTGCTTCAGCTGCGACATTTTTAGCGAGCCCTTGACAGAGTGCTCTGCCTCAGACCAACTTGGTTGGGCGCACTTCGATGTCGAACTCCTGGATCTTGGTGGCCTATCCAGCTCTCCTATTGCCAAGCTCCCCTTGAATGATGAAATTTTGGACGTTCGGGTGTATCACGTATACTATCGTCTTACTCTGAGAGACGAAATGTCAGAATTTCTAGAGCCACTTCATCACCGCATGCACTAATATTTCAATAAAGTTGAATTTTTCTTTGTGTGGTTGGATGATTTGACTAAGGAATGCTATCGAGCGCTCGTCTCCATCTTCTCCCTTCTGTGTTAGAACAACTGCATAGCTTTCTGGCTCCCCGACAACGTACAAGATGAAATCTTTCACGTAGTCAGGATTGATAAGGACTGGAGCTTGGGAGATGCGCTCCTTGATCTCCTGGAATGCCTGCTTCCTTTCGTTGATCCACTCGAATTCGGCATCCTTCTTCAGAAGCTCAATCATCGGCTTCACCACTTGGGCGAAGTCGGCTATGAACTTCCTAAAAAAGTTTATCTGCCCAAAAAAGGACTACAGGGCTTTCTTAATTGACGGTAGAGGAAGGCGGAGAAGCGCTTTAGCTCAAGCAGGATCAACTCTTAATCCCTTTTCGGAGATCAAGTGCCCGAGAAGCTTGCCTTCCTTTACTACAAAGATTGGTTTTTTTGGGGTTGATGGAGACCCCGAACTCCCGACATTTTTCGAAGACTTGCTGCAAATGTAGGCCGTGTTCCTCCCGCTTATGGGAAAATACTGTCATGTCATCCAAGTAGATCATGATGACATGATTTAACAGTTTGCCGAAGGCGAGGTCCATCGCCCTTTGAAAAGTTGCTCCGGCGTTTGAGAGGCCGAAAGGCATACGTTGATAGGCGAAGGTTCCCAATTTTGTAATGTCCCCTTTCTGAGTAGTCAGTCAGTTGTGGTAATTTAGCCTATTCCTAGGTTCCCATAGGCTAAACTGAGGTGATTGGGAACCCTATTTGAGTTGTTCCCTGGTGATCAGTGCTTTTGCTAGGGGATTCATCCGTTCATGGGGGTTACTATTTATAGATATTGCTATTTTTAGCAGTGTGGGCCCGATGCAGTTCTTCCAATTTCGCAGAGTCATTTATTTTGTGGATGGAATATTTGCCCAAGTCTAAGTTGGCGTCCCCTTGGTGAGTAAATAAATTAATAAATTCAAGTTATATTATTAAGTCATAAAGTGACTTTAAAAAGGGACATAAAAGGGCCCTCTTTTAAAAACAACGTTATATCAACTAGGATGGGGTACAAGTTGGGCCCCCACTCCAAGGAGAGATAAGGAAATAAAACAATATTAAATTTTATGCTTTTTGGTTCCAAATCCAAGATGGGCGTAGCTTTCATAAAAAGGAGGAGTTTTTGGGGTTTTTGGATTCATTCACATCTTTGCTATCTTGGAGAAACTCTGCCAGTTTTCATGGAGAAAATTGCAGCTTGAGGCTTGTGGAGACGACAACCTTCATGAGTAGCTCTGATTTCGTGGGTGGAAGATCTCACCTAGTCAGATTATTGGAGTCCTTACACAGAGGGCTCAATTGGGCATCACAGATTCAGCAGTAGGGTTTGAGGATTTTCGAAGTTTGGGTTCCAGGCAAAGTGATCATCTGGGTTTTTCAGTTTTTGGCCATCTTCATCTGGGTAGAAGTTAGTTTCGCATCCTAAGGAGTAAATTTGCATTTCTGGGTCAGATCGAACTGCTGCTTGGAGGGCTTTGGAAAGTGTGTTTGGTTCATAACTCATTATTCAGCAAGGGTTTCAATCTGGGTTTTTTATCACACCTTCCTCATGCTTGGGCGACCCCTTTAGGGGTGATTTCAGGGTTTGTAAGTGCAGCCATTAACTTCTTTTGCTGACTGTACCATCCAGGGAGACCGTACAGCTGCCCAAGGAAGCGTGCAACAGGAAAACAGTCATAAAATTCTGATGTTACTACCCAGATCTGATCAGCAAGTAAATACGAGCTCATTGCACTTTACGGGAGGCGATTCGGAGTCCGATTGAAGAAGTTACAAGCATTTTAATGATTTCCAGCTGTGCATTGTACAATTTCAGTCTTTAATACCAGATCTGTGCTTGCAATTTCAGGTCAGAAATTTTAATAAAATATTGTTATTTAGTGTGCAGTTTCATTTGGGTTCCTTTTCAGTTCGAGTGTGGCATTTTCGAAGTTATTTCATGCATAGCATTTTCCTTTCAAAGCATAAAAAAAATAATACAAAAAAATCAGGAAAAAACACAAATCAAAAAAAAAAAAAAAGAGTAAAACAGAGTACATTCGGAACAGCAGTTAAGGGGTGTACATTGCAGTGGTATCAGAGCTCATGTTAACCCCTGCCAGCCTGTTGGGTCACTAATGCATACACATCAATATTATTTACGGAGAAATAAATCCAAACCAGAGTTTAATCAGCAGGAGGATATTTTGGAACAGCAGCAGGAACAGGGTAGTTTGTCCCATAGGTCAGGTGACAGTGGGTCTACGGAATCTAATTCACAGGGGAGTATGGGTGACAGGCAGAAAGGTAGACAAGATTCAGTTAGTCCCAATACCAGGGGTGAGAGGCAGTTTACTTTGATGATGGACATGATGTCACAATTGTTGGGGAAGTTTCAGCAGGGAATACCCATCCAACAGGTATAGGGTACAGGTCTTACAGAGCATAATGGTGCTCATACAGCAGAGACTAGTCATGCTAATCAGCATACTAGCCGCACAGTCTTTTCCTCTAGACCGTTACAGCCTACATTTGCTCCTCGGGTTGAGACACCAGTAGTGCAGACTCCTCCACTTTCTATAGCAGATGAGTATAGGGAGGCTTATGTGGAGTATGAGACCCTTCTTGATGAGATTAAGGCACTCACCACATTTAATGACTTTGTGCGTGAGAAGAGATCAAGGGGCAACTTCCACAGACAGGATCAGCGTGGGCCACCTCCTCAGCGTGAGGTGCATCATGCATTGAGCAAGGTGACATTACCCCACTTTGATGGTAGTGGGAGGACCACAACACGAGCATGGGTTGATAAGTTAGATACATTTGTCACTCTCCGATCTATTCCTGAGGACGAGGCGATTAAATTCGCTACACTGCATTTAGATGGAGCAGCACACGATTGGTGGTACCATGGTCTCACTACATTGGGGCATAGATATATCACATCTTATGCAGAGTTCACGGAGAAGCTCATAGACAGGTTCGACAAGAAGGATCCAGAATTACATTTTAGAGAGCTTGCTCAATTGAGGCAGTATGGGTCATTGGAGGCTTACATCTCCGAGTTTCAACGTTTGTCAGTGATGGTGGTAGACATCTCAGATAGGAGATTGACCGTACTGTTTATGGAGGGACTTACAGAGCCTATCCGTGGTTGGGTCAAAGCATTTGATCCACCTTCCCTAGAGGATGCTATGAAGAAGGCACGTAGTTTGGAGTTGGCTGCCCCTAAAGCAAAATTTCAGTCAAAGCATTTTCCAAGCAAGGATAGTAAAAAGCCATTCCAAAAAACATTTGATCAGCCCAAACATACCTTTAAGAAACTTGATGAAGACACACTCAATGACCTTAGGAAGAAGAACTTGTGCTTCAAATGTCAAAAACCTTGGAAACCGGGGCATAAGTGTGAAGCCAAGGGTACATTGCAGCTCATTGAGTATCATTCTGCAGATGAATCCATTGCTGATGATTCTGAACAGCAATCTGAATTGGAGGACAGCGATGAAGAACTCCCTTATTTTGAGCCAAATAAAGAAGAAAAACATGAGGAGAAGCAAGAAGAAAAGGGGGATGAAAATAAGAAGGGTATGTTGGCCCAATTGCATAGTTTTCAGAGCTCACAGTCACTGAGGATACGTGGTGTGTTACAGGGACAGCGTGTGGTTGCATTGATTGATACAGGTGCAACTCACAACTTTGTTGATGAGGGATTGGTTGCACGAAGAGGACTGAAAACAGAAGATATAGACAGCTTTCAGGTGATGGTAGCAGATGGATTTACTATTACATGTTCTAAAATGGTGCCACAGTTGAAGATGAAAGTGGGTAACCATGAGATTTGCGACGATTTTTATGTGGTCAGCATAGGAGAGCTTGATTTGATTTTGGGACTCCAGTGGCTCCGATCATTGGGTGATCTTATCATGATGTTGCAATTGAGACTTGTGCAGTTCTGGCACAGTGTTTTCTTTGTTGTGATCAGAGTGGTGCAGCATCAGCGTGGTGGAATTTTCCTGAGGATGTTATGGGATCCTGGTATCACTTGTGACTGTAGCCAGGAGCTGACGGATGACTGGAGTATGATTTGGTATTGCTTGAGGACAAGCAATCTTTGGGAAGGGCGGACTGTAATGTCCCCTTTCTGAGTAGTCAGTCAGTTGTGGTAATTTAGCCTATTCCTAGGTTCCCATAGGCTAAACTGAGGTGATTGGGAACCCTATTTGAGTTGTTCCCTGGTGATCAGTGCTTTTGCTAGGGGATTCATCCGTTCATGGGGGTTACTATTTATAGATATTGCTATTTTTAGCAGTGTGGGCCCGATGCAGTTCTTCCAATTTCGCAGAGTCATTTATTTTGTGGATGGAATATTTGCCCAAGTCTAAGTTGGCGTCCCCTTGGTGAGTAAATAAATTAATAAATTCAAGTTATATTATTAAGTCATAAAGTGACTTTAAAAAGGGACATAAAAGGGCCCTCTTTTAAAAACAACGTTATATCAACTAGGATGGGGTACAAGTTGGGCCCCCACTCCAAGGAGAGATAAGGAAATAAAACAATATTAAATTTTATGCTTTTTGGTTCCAAATCCAAGATGGGCGTAGCTTTCATAAAAAGGAGGAGTTTTTGGGGTTTTTGGATTCATTCACATCTTTGCTATCTTGGAGAAACTCTGCCAGTTTTCATGGAGAAAATTGCAGCTTGAGGCTTGTGGAGACGACAACCTTCATGAGTAGCTCTGATTTCGTGGGTGGAAGATCTCACCTAGTCAGATTATTGGAGTTCTTACACAGAGGGCTCAATTGGGCATCACAGATTCAGCAGTAGGGTTTGAGGATTTTCGAAGTTTGGGTTCCAGGCAAAGTGATCATCTGGGTTTTTCAGTTTTTGGCCATCTTCATCTGGGTAGAAGTTAGTTTTGCATCCTAAAGAGTAAATTTGCATTTCTGGGTCAGATCGAACTGCTGCTTGGAGGGCTTTGGAAAGTGTGTTTGGTTCATAACTCATTATTCAGCAAGGGTTTCAATCTGGGTTTTTTATCACACCTTCCTCATGCTTGGGCGACCCCTTTAGGGGTGATTTCAGGGTTTGTAAGTGCAGCCATTAACTTCTTTTGCTGACTGTACCATCCAGGGAGACCGTACAGCTGCCCAGGGAAGCGTGCAGCAGGAAAACAGTCATAAAATTCTGATGTTACTGCCCAGATCTGATCAGCAAGTAAATACGAGCTCATTGCACTTTACGGGAGGCGATTCGGAGTCCGATTGAAGAAGTTACAAGCATTTTAATGATTTCCAGCTGTGCATTGTACAATTTCAGTCTTTAATACCAGATCTGTGCTTGCAATTTCAGGTCAGAAATTTTAATAAAATATTGTTATTTAGTGTGCAGTTTCATTTGGGTTCCTTTTCAGTTCGAGTGTGGCGTTTTCGAAGTTATTTCATGCATAGCATTTTCCTTTCAAAGCATAAAAAAAATAATACAAAAAAATCAGGAAAAACACAAATCAGAAAAAAAAAAAAAAGAGTAAAACAGAGTACATTCGGAACAGCAGTTAAGGGGTGTACATTGCACATTTAGTGGTGAACACAGTCTTGTGTTGGTCTTCATCTTTGACCCAAATCTGATTGTAACCGGAGAAGCCATCTAGCAAAGAGAACCTCTGTGCTCCCGCCACCACATGAAGGATTTGGTCGATATGAGGTAGCGGGTAGTGGTCCTTGAGCGACGCTTGGTTGAGATTTCGAAAATCGATACACAAGCAAATGTCGTCATTTTTCTTTCGCACTAGGACAAGGTTGGCCACCCAGGAGGAATGCTTGATCGGGTATATGATCTTTGCTTCAAGCATTTTCAAAAGCTCGACCCTCATCAGCATTTCAATTTTCGGGTTGACGGGCCGCTCCTTCTGCCTGAAGGGTTTGATCCCTTCTTCCAGCTCAATGGTATGCTGGATGACGTTTTTGTCATACCCCTTTAAATCTTGGTAGCACCAAGCGATGATGTTTGGGTACTCTTTGCATAGGGCGCGAATCTGTCGGAGCTCTTTGACTGTGCAATCGGCCCCTACCTTGATAACTTTTCCCGGCTCTAAATCTAGTTCGACAAACTCTTACTGGTCCACTTTGATCTTGTGGCCGATAGACCTGTCATTCCGGTCAAAAAGACTTTCTAGCGTGATCAGACCCTTTGGGATGTGGTTATTTTTCAGCTGAATCAATCCCTCGTGGTCTTCTTCGTTTAGAGTTCGGAATTCAATTGAAGATGCTTCACTAACCAGGAAATTGACTAGCTGTTCATCATTGTCGAACACTAGCCAATGGAGTTTTTTGTCAGGCACAGAAGGCCTGTAGATCAGCCTCACCATCTTCGGCTTATGCATCATATCATTTGAAGGTTAAAACCGGGCGCTGATGGAGGCTAAGATGTCCGCAAGCTTGTTTCGCTCTCGCTACATTAGCTTGATGTTCAGCGCGGTGAAATATTCGAGAAAATCCCACACCTTGTTGTCGTACGCCTTTAAATAGTGCTGCTTGGAGACGCACTTACTGGTAACTTGGTTGTAGATTAATTCAGAATCCCCGAATATCTGCAACTGCTTAATGCCGAGCTTTTCAGCTTTCTTGAGTCCGAGGCACAAAGCCTCGTACTCTGCTGCATTATTAGTACAGCTCCATGCAAGCCTGTACGAATAAGTCTTTTGTTCGCCTGATGGAGAAATGAGAGCGACGCCAGCTCCTGCGCCGTTCTTGCACCATGCACCATCGAAGTACACCTTCCATAGCTGGTCGGGTACCGGGGATTCTTCTACAGGTGCTTTTGTATCATCCTTTTCAAGCTTGGCAAGTGAATAGCACCCCAAATCGGTCCCAATAACGGTGTAAAAATCTGTCATAGAGAACTCATCTTCTATTTGGAGCTCGCTGAGAGATTCATCCATCAGGTCCATTGTTTGCATTTGTTCTGTCATCAAGTTGACAGCGACCGAGCCCTTCTCCTCATATTCAAGTTTTTCAACATGAAAATTGTTAGGCTTCTCGTTGAAAAGTTTAACTTTGCTATCCTTGAAGGGGATCTCCAAGTGTGAGTAGTCGAGGGAGAGATACCTTCCCATCTTAGCCGTAAATTCTCTTGAGAGGCACATACTGAAGTATGGCTCTAAATCGACCACTAAGATCTCTTGGATGACCCTGACCTGCGGCATTTTGTGAAGTTGGATCGGAACATCTTTAATAACTCCTACCGTCTTCACGGGAGTCACGTCTAGCTGGAGCACTCCGAGGCTGCACTAGGTATACTCCATGCCCATGATATCGCACACTGCCTTGGGCATAACGGTTGTAGCGGCACCAAAGTCGATCATGTAGTTATGCACGATCCATCCTTCCATCCGAAGGGAAAGGTAGAATGGTGGGGGCCTATTCTTACCCGTGGCCGAAATCGTCAGCGGTTGTACAAACACCGCATGCGTCGGCCTACTCTCCTTGTCCTTAGAGGACTTGAGGAACTCTTGCAAAAGGTCAACTTCACCCGGAAGTTGGAGTGCGTCATAAAGGCTTACCTTGGCAGGTGCCTTCTTCATTTCTTCGACAATGCTATATGCCGAAGTGTCAGGATCTTCAACTCCCTTTACAGAGTCATACGTTTTACGGTACTACTGGGTCGCATCCATCCTCTGACGCTTGGTCAGTGAGGGGTACTAGAGCTTCTCCCTGGCCCGGTCTCGCTTCTCGGCTTGCGGCTGAGAAGTCGAAGCTTTAGGCTGGAGCACCCTTTCTCTAACGCGAGGCGGCAGGTAGTCTTTCAGCAAGTCGGACTGCTTCGAGGTTCTTTTTGGATTGGGAGTTTTTGCCGACGACTGGGCCTTCCTGGCTCCATGGCTTGGTTGCAGCAAGTACTTTCAATGGATCCATTTGGGCCAGGTTTACCTCGATAGGCTTTTTCCTACCCTTGGTGAGGACTGAGACTTGTTCGACGGCAGACATCATAAAATTATGACCAGCTTCCCTAATCATATTGACTTGCTCGTAAGCGCCACCAGACAGAATTTGAACGTAGTTGAGGTGCACCATGCAGGTTTCTTCGCTGTGTGGATCATTGCACGTGGTACACCATTACGCTGGATCCGAAGTGCTGGCCTCTTTGCTGCTCATCACAACTGAATTTCTTTTTGGATGCCGGTGAACGGATGATGCTTGCTCTTTCGTGATCGGGGGAGGAGGGAATCTTCTTTGCTGGAAGCCTTGGTCATCTTGTCTCCTTCTCATGACTCTCATATGATTCACCATTGTCTTCATGTATGCCCGTAATTCTTGCAACTCTTTGGCTTGGTCCGCCATTGTGGCTGCCTGATTTGCAGGTAATGGCAATGGAGCCAACGGTGCAGGTAATACTGGATGTTGGACCAGAGCTAGGAGTTGAGGAATGGCGGGCACTTGATACGGCGGTGTATGTACCGTTTGATACTGAGGGGTTGGATTCCATGGTTGACTAGGATAAATCTGGGATGTAGGCGGAGCAGATGCACTCGGGTGCATATTTTGCGAAAAGTTCAGGTAAATCGGAGTCGTTACCTTGGGAGGCAACTTCTCGATAGCTATTCGGTCGGCTTTCGCCTTCTGCGCTTGCTGGTACAAGTCAGGGTATGTAATGACATTAGCATATCGGATGCTCATGCTAATATCTGAATGAAAAGCCCTCAAGTAATAGAACGCTGCCTACTCCGGGGTGGGCCAAAGGTCGGCAGTGACTCTCTACCAGGTTCGGGCGAACCTGACATTGAATTCGGTGATCCCCTCTTGGAGATGCCTCTGGATAGTGGTGAATTGGTGCAACAGAGAGAAGGGACCGGCTTGTTCATTGAAGCCCCTTATTAATTGTTTTGCGAGTTGATCCCATGAAGTGATGGTGCCGATCGGGAGCGACCGGTACCAGTAAAGGAGCTTACCTCTTAGTGAAAGCACCAACAACTTCATAACATCTTCTTCGTTGATTTGATGAATGGTTGCTAGTCCCGCGACGTCTTGGATATGCTCGTGCGCCGTCTTTCCCGTATCGTCGTACGTAGGTGGAGCTTTCAGCGCTACGGCAGGTACTTGGTGTTGAGCCTGTAAGTTGAGAGGTCTTGTATGATGCTTGGCCGGGAACAGCCTGGGAGCAGCTTGTTGTTCCATTGCTGTTGGCGGAGTTGTTTAAGGCGAACGAGTTGGTAGAACTTACTGCACCGGAACATTCGGAACACTCAAAGCACCTGGTTGAGCGTTCGATGGAGCCAGAGTATTCTGGTGATCCGAGGAATTCGGAGGATTCGCGGGCAAGCTAGTTGTCGTGCTGTCGAAAGTTGGGAGTCTGTGAAGCAACAACAGCTTATTGCGAAGATGTCCCGTCTAACGGGATATTCGGTATGACCACTCTAGGATGTTCTCCTAGAGCGTCGATGTCAAGCTCGAAGAACTCGATTTCTTCTTTTGCGTTTCTAGTTCTCCATCCCGTACGCATGAAGGCATGATCTTTTAGACTGGTCTTCGAGACTTGGAGGTATCCAAGTTCAGTAGAGTCGCCAGATGTTCATATTTGATAGTAATAAGATGAACATCACTTCTTAATATTGTTTGAACGTGGAACGTTTGCATCCCACCGGGCGCGCCAGAAACTGTTGGCGATCGAAACGACCTAGTTATAGATTTTCTAAGTCTATACACCCTAGACCCGATTCCAAGCATTGAATGTTCGAAGGAAAGGAATGTCCTCCGTGACAATCTCCAGTAGGGCTGGTTTCGAAAGTAAAAATGGGGTTTTATGGGATAAGGGTTAGGAAGATGTTGAAAGAGAGGGAAAATACTGAAAGGAATAAGAAAAGGCTAAAAGCCAGAAATGCGGGGTGATGGACAGGAAGCACGATAGACAGCCTAACACTTGAACCAACAACAATCAAAACAATAGACTTTTAACAGAAACCAACACTAAATCTTCAGAACTGCATAAACTCCAAGGGTATTCCAGGGATTCATCCTTTACTGACAGCTAAATCCAGATAACAGAATTCAAGCTATATGATAAAGAGGCTAATTTAACATAAATAACATGATAGAAGTCATACACAAAGATAGAAGATTCAAAGCCGGAGCCAGAAGCCTGTATTTCGAAAGCAGATTTCAAAGCGTACAATTGCTTTTCTAGCAGAGATTGTCCATCCTTAGTTACAGAGAAAAGAGCAGCTTTTATAGGGAATTCTACTTCCTAAAACATTAATGCCCAACCACTTCCCTAGCAGCGACAGGCAAATTTGATCCGGGACCGACTTACAACATTTAATTTATCCTTATAGATAACTCAGCATTGAAGGTAGAAGGTTCCGACGAGATAACTCAACATTGAAGGCAGAAGGTTTCGGCGATCCACCATGATCAAACGGCTTAGAGTGCAACTTTGGGTCGGTTTAACCAGTCAATGCCGAATCCGGGCAGTCCCTAATAGTCTCGGGCATTCCATGGGGGTTTTGGGCAGTTTGCATTGTGTTTGGGGCCTGCCAGGAGCTTCGCTCCATAACTAGAGTGACAACAGTTCTTTTCGTGCCTTAGAAACTTTTTTGATCTTTTGCCTTGGGTGTCGCTCCCTGGATGGAGCGATAGAGTCTTTCGCTCCACTAGTTGAGCGACTGGAGGGTTCGCTCCACTGGTGGAGCGACTGGCGCTTTGACCGCCGGTTTGACTTCTCTTTAGGCTTGTCGCTCCCTGGGTGGAGCGACAAGGCGTTTCGCTCCATTGGTGGAGCGACAGGGCCCTTGACTATTTTGACTTTTCCTGCACTTACTTTGCCAAATGTTGCCTTTGCACCCTTTCGGAGTGTTTCTCCACTGGCGAAGCGACAGGGCCTTTCGCTCCATTGGTGGAGCTCCACGGCCCTTGACCAAAAGTTGACCTTTTAGTCCTTGCATTGCATGTTTTTAACTTAGCGTGCCTTTCCGAAGTGTCACTCCACCAGTGGAGCGAAACTACTTGTCGCTCCACTGGAGTGAAACTACTTGTCGCTCCACCAGTGGAGCGACACTCCGGAAAGGTGTGCTAAGTTAAAAACATGCAAGGCAAGGACTAAAAGGTCAACTTTTGGTCAAGGGCCCTTTCGCTCCACCAGTGGAGCGAAAGGCCCTGTCGCTTCGCTAGTGGAGAAAAACTCCAGAAGGGTGCAAAGGCAACATTTGGCAAAGTAAGTGTAGGAAAAGTCAAAATAGTCAAGGGCCCTGTCGCTCCACCAATGGAGCGAAACGCCTCGTCGCTCCACCCAGGGAGCGACAAGCTTAAAGAGAAGTCAAACCGGCGGTCAAAGCGCCAATCGCTCCACCAATGGAGCGAACCCTCCAGTCGCTCAACTAGTGGAGCGAAAGACTCTATCGCTCCATCCAGGGAGCGACACCCAAGGCAAAAGATCAGAAAAGTTTCTAAGGCACGAAAAGAACTGCTGTCGCTCCAGTTATGGAGCGAAGCTCCTGGTAGGCCCCAAACACAATGCAAACTGCCCAGAACCCCCATGGAATGCCCGAGACTATCAGGGACTACCCGGATTCGGCATTGACTGGTTAAACCGACCCAAAGCTGCACTCTAAGCCGTTTGATCATGGTGGATCGCCGGAACCTTCTGCCTTCAATGTTGAGTTATCTCGTTGGAACCTTCTACCTTCAATGCTGAGTTATCTATAAGGATAAATTAAATGTTGTAAGTCGGTCCCGGATCAAATCTGCTTGTCGCTGCTAGGGAAGTGGTTGGGCATTAATGTTTTAGGAAGTAGAATTCCCTATAAAAGCTGCTCTTTTCTCTGTAACTAAGGATGGACAATATCTTCTAGAAAAGCAACTGTACGCTTTGAAATCTGCTTTCGAAATACAGACTTCTGGCTCCGGCTTTGAATCTTCTATCTTTGTGTATGACTTTTATCATGTTATTTATGTTAAATTAGCCTCTTTATCATATAACTTGAATTTTGTTATCTGGATTTAGCTGTCAGTAAAGGATGAATCCCTGGAATACCCTTGGAGTTTATGCAGTTCTGAATATTTAGTGTTGGTTTTTGTTAAAAGTCTATTGTTTTGATTGCTGTTGGTTCAAGTGTTAGGCTGTCTATCGTGCTTCCTGTCCATCACCCCGCATTTCTGGCTTTTAGCCTTTTCTTATTCCTTTCAGTATTTTCCCTCTCTTTCAGCATCTTCCTAACCCTTATCTCAAAAAACCCCATTTTTACTTTCGAAACCAGCCCTACTGGAGATTGTCACGGAGGACATTCCTTTCCTTCGAACATTCAATGCTTGGCATCGGGTCTAGGGTGTATAGACTTAGAAAATCTATAACTAGGTCGTTTCGATCGCCAACAGTTTCTGGCATGCCCGGTGGGATGCAAACATTCCACGTTAAAACAGTATTAAGAAGTGGTGTTCATCTTATTGCTATCAAATATGAACATCTGCGACTCTACTGAACTTGGATACCTGCAAGTCTCGAAGACCAGTCTAAAAGATCACGCCTTCATGCGTACGAGATGGAGAACTAGAAATGCAAAAGAAGAAATCGAGTTCTTCGAGCTTGACATCGACGCTCTGGGAGAACATCCTAGAGTGGTCAGACCGAATATCCCGTTAGACGTGACATCTTCGCAATAAGCTGTTGTTGCTTCACAGACTCCCAACTTTCGACAGCACGACAACTAGCTTGCCCGCGAATCCTCCGAATTCCCCGGATCACCAGAATACTCTGGCTCCATCGAACGCTCAACCAGGTGCTTCGAGTGTTCCGAATGTTCCGGCTCAGTAAGTTCTACCAACTCGTCAGCCTTAAACAACTCCGCCAGCACCAATGGCACAACAAGCTACTCCTAGGTTGTTCCCGGCCTAGAATCATACAAGACCTCTCAACTTACAGGCTCAACACCATGTACCCGCCGCAGCGCTGAAAGCTCTACCTACGTACGACGATATGGGAAAGACGGCGCACGAGCATATCCAAGACGTCGCAGGACTAGCAACCATTCATTAAATCAACGAAGATGATGTTATGAAGTTGTTGGTGCTTTCACTAAGAGGTAAGCTCCTTTACTGGTACCGGTCGCTCTCGATCGGCACCATCAGTTCATGGGATCAACTCACAGAACAATTAATAAGGGGCTTCAATGAACAAGCCGGTCCCTTCTCTCTGTTGCACCAATTCACCACTCTCTAGAGGCATCTCCAAGAGGAGATCACCGAATTCAATGTCTGGTTCGCCCGAACCTGGTAGAGAGTCATTGCCGACCTTTGGCCCACCCCGGAGTAGGCATCGTTCTATTACTTGAGGGATTTTCATTCAGATATTAGCATGAGCATCCGATATGCTCATGTCATTACATACCCTGACTTGTACCAGCAAGCGCTGAAGGCGAAAGCCGACCGAATAGCTATCGAGAAGTTGCCTCCCAAGGTAACTTTCCGCAAAATATGTACCCGAGTGCATCTGCTCCGCCTATATCCCAGATTTATCCTAGTCAACCATGGAATCCAACCCCTCAGTATCAGATGGTACCTACGCCGCCGTATCAAGTGCCCGCCATTCCTCAACTCCCAGCTCTGGTCCAACATCCAGTATTACTTGCACCGTTGGCTCCATTGCCATTGCTTACAAATCAGGCAGCCACAATGGCGGATCAGGTCAAGGAGTTGCAAGAATTACGGGCATACATGAAGACAATGGTGAATCATATGAGCGTCATGAGGAGACAAGATGACCAAGGCTTCCAGCAAAGGAGATTCCCTCCTCCCCCGATCACGAAAGAGCAAGCATCATCCGTTCATCGGCATCCAAAAAGAAATTCAGTTGTGATGAGCAACGAAGAGGCCAGCACTTCGGATCCAGCGTATTGGTGTACCACGTGCAATGATCCACATGCAAAACAGAGAGGGGCAACAGCTGGTAAAAACACAACAACATAACAACGTCTTGACCATTTTAATGGAAAAAGATAAGTTTTCAATGATTAAGTCTCAAAAACTACATACAACATGAATTTTAACAAAATGTGGCAAGAATGGCAACAGGTCTACATGCAGTGGGGGCGTGCCTTGCACGCCATGTGATGCATGCATGCCTCTTGTGCTGAGACACGGTGCACTGCCTACGCACATTTTTTTTTGATGCAGTTCTTCCTGCACACCTCCTGTGCATGTTAATGGCGTCTACATGCACACCATTTTTTTTTTTAAGATGTGGCTACAATGGCCGAAAAACAAGAAACCTACATGAAAGCCTGGCCATGGGGCCATAAATTTTTTTAGGGTCGATCCTCCTTGGCGCGGTCCTCCAATGTACGAAAAAACAGAAGGAGATCTCCCCACCAAATGCATCCGCCAATTCCACCTGGAAGTCTATAAACCCAACAAAACACAGGCTGGGTATATCCAGATCAGTGTCTATGTTTCACAGGAACTAATCTCGCCCAAACGTAGCTATAAAGACTGTCGAACAATTTGCTATATCCTTGATGTTACCGTCGTGTGGTAGAATGTTCTTGCCTGGATCACCAAAAAACTTCTAGCGAATGTTTTGAAAAAATATGCACAATCATCCACATCATCTTGGAAGCTCTGTATGAGGGGCGTATTTCCATGAGAGAAATCCCCCCTCATAGGTGAATCATAGGCAGATCTTACCGCTCTGATACCACTTAATAGAACCGAAAAAAGGTTATATAATTATTATTCATGAATGAGTACATATAAAAAGAGATTAGGGTTTGTAGAAAAGAAACCCTAACCCTAATCATAGGCAAGTGCACATTAAACACATTAATATTTTAACACTATGCTATCATGCTATCCTTAGATCATCATGCAAAACAGAGAGGGGCTTATTTAATGCCTTCCTTGGGCTGTTCCGAGTGGTTCCTAGGATAGCACACTATTACAATTGCCACCCGATTCCAATGTTGCATAGATTAACTCAACTTTCCCTAAGGTCTAAAGTACATTTTGAATTAATATTTCATTTCTTTTATATTTCAGCCTAATTTCACTTTGATTTCATTTGATCTCATTTCTTCTAATTTCATATACATTTCATCTAAATTTCACTTTATCAAAATTTAGAACAAAACTTTATACAACTTTTATTTCTTCGTTTTCTGAGAAGAAGTTTTGCTGCCTAGAATGTTGGTTTTGGTGCATTGGTGTTGTGAACAGGTGCACACGACACCTCATGCTTCTCTCTCCATTTGACCTTCGCCAATCTCCTTCCTAGCAGAATTTTGTTTGCCAAACTGGAGCTCGTAGTAGTTCTCATCCAAAAATTCAACTTCTGCCACATGGTTTTCAACATTTCCTAACACTTACTCATTTGTTGTTCTCCTCTAGGAGTGTCTTCCAGACTTGAGACAGCTGGTAAAAACACAACATTGAGGCAGTATGGGTCATTGGAGGCTTACATATCCGAGTTTCAACGTTTGTCAGTGATGGTGGTAGACATCTCAGATAGGAGATTGACCGTATTGTTTATGGAGGGACTTACAGAGCCTATTCGTGGTTGGGTCAAAGCATTTGAGCCACCTTCCCTAGAGGATGCTATGTAAAAAGCATGTAGTTTGGAGTTGGCTGCCCCTAAAGCAAAATTTCAGTCAAAGCATTTTCCAAGCAAGGATAGTAAAAAGCCATTCCAACAAACATTTGATTAGCCCAAACATACCTTTAAGAAACTTGATGAAGACACACTCAATGACCTTAGGAAGAAGAACTTGTGCTTCAAATGTTAAAAACCTTGGAAACCGGGGCATAAGTGTGAAGCCAAGGGTACATTGCAGCTCATTGAGTATCATTCTGCAGATGAATCCATTGCTAATGATTCTGAACAGAAATCTGAATTGGAGGACAGTGATGAAGAACTCCCTTATTTTGAGACAAATAAATAAGAAAAACATGAGGAGAAGCAAGAAAAAAAGGGGATGAAAAGAAGGGTATGTTGGCCCAATTGCATAATTTTCAGAGCTCACAGTCACTGAGGATACGTGGTGTGTTACAGGGACAGCGTGTGGTTGCATTGATTGATACAGGTGCAACTCACATCTTTGTTGATGAGGGATTGGTTGCATGAAGAGGACTGAAAACAGAAGATATAGACAGCTTTCAGGTGATGGTAGCAGATGGATTTACTATTACATGTTCTAAAATGGTACCATAGTTGAAGATGAAAGTGGGTAACCATGAGATTTGCGACGATTTTTATGTGGTCTGCATAGGAGAGCTTGATTTGATTTTGGGACTCCAGTGGCTCCGATCATTGGGTGATCTTATCATGATGTTGCAATTGAGACTTGTGCAATTCTGGCACAGTGTTTTCTTTGTTGTGATCAAAGTGGCGCAACATCAGCGTGGTGGAATTTTCCTGAGGATGTTATGGGATCCTGGTATCACTTGTGACTGTAGCCAGGAGCTGATGGATGACTGGAGTATGATTTGGTATTTCTTGAGGACAAGCAATCTTTGGGAAGGGTGGACTGTAATGTCCCCTTTCTGAGTAGTCAGTCAATTGTGGTAATTTAGCCTATTCCTAGGTTCCCATAGGCTAAACTGAGGTGATTGGGAACCCTATTTGAGTTGTTCCCTGTGATCAGTGTTTTTGCTAGGGGATTCATCCATTCATGAGGGTTACTATTTATAGATATTGCTATTTTTAGCAATGTGGGCCCAATGCAATTCTTCCAATTTCGCAGAGTCATTTATTTTGTGGATGGAATATTTGCCCAAGTCTAAGTTGGCGTCCCCTTGGTGAGTAAATAAATTAATAAATTCAAGTTATAGTATTATGTCATAAAGTGACTTTCAAAAGGGACATAAAAGGGCCCTCTTTTAAAAACAATGTTATATCAACTAGGATGGGGTACAAGTTGGGCCCCCACTCCAAGGAGAGATAAGGAAATAAAACAATATTAAATTTTATGCTTTTTGGTTCCAAATCCAAGATGGGCGTAGCTTTCATAAAAAGGAGTTTTTGGGGTTTTTGGATTCATTCACATCTTTGCTATCTTGGAGAAACTCTGCCAGTTTTCATGGAGAAAATTGCAGCTTGAGGCTTGTGGACACGACAACCTTCATGAGTAGCTCTGATTTCGTGGGTGGAAGATCTCACCTAGTCATATTATTGGAGTTCTTACACAAAGGGCTCATTTGGGCATCATAGATTCAGCAGTAGAGTTTGAGGATTTTCGAAGTTTGGGTTCCAAGAAAAGTGATCATCTGGGTTTTTCAGTTTTTGGCCATATTCATCTGGGTAGAAGTTAGTTTCGCATCCTAAGGAGTAAATTTGCATTTCTGGGTCAGATTGAATTGCTGCTTGGAGGGCTTTGGAAAGTGTTTTTGGTTCATAACTCAGTATTCAGCAAGGGTTTCAATTTGGATTTTTTATCACACCTTCTTCATGCTTGGGCGACCCCTTTAGGGGTGATTTCAGGGTTTGTAAGTGCAGCCATTAACTTCTTTTGCTGACTGTACCATCCAGGGAGACCGTACAGCTGCTTAGGGAAGCGTGCAGCAGGAAAACAGTCATAAAATTCTGATGTTACTGCCCAGATCTGATCAGCAAGTAAATACGAGCTCATTGCACTTTACGGGAGGCGATTCAGAGTCCGATTGAAGAAGTTACAAGCATTTTAATGATTTCCAGCTGTGCATTGTGCAATTTCAGTCTTTAATACCAGATCTGTGCTTGCAATTTCAGGTCACAAATTTTAATAAAATATTGTTGTTTAGTGTGCACTTTCATTTGGGTTCCTTTTCAGTTCGAGTGTGGCGTTTTCGAAGTTATTTCATGCATAGCATTTTCCTTTCAAAGCATAAAAAAAATAATACAAAAAAATCAAGAAAAACACAAATCAGAAAAAAAAAAAAAGTAAAACAGAGTACATTCGGAACAGCAGTTAAGGGGTGTACATTGCACATTTAGTGGTGAACACAGTCTTGTGTTGGTCTTCATCTTTGACCCAAATCTAGTTGTAACCGAAGAAGCCATCTAGCAAAGAGAACCTCTGTGCTCCCGCCACCACGTGAAGGATTTGGTCGATCTGAGGTAGCGGGTAGTGGTCCTTGAGCGACGCTTGGTTGAGATTTCGAAAATCGATACACAAGCAAATGTCGTCGTTTTTCTTTCGTACCAGGACAAGGTTGGCCACCCAGGAGGAATGCTCGATCGGGTATATGATCTTTGCTTCAAGCATTTTCAGAAGCTCAGCCCTCATCAGCATTTCATTTTTCGGGTTGACGGGCCGCTGCTTCTGCCTGAAGGGTTTGATCCCTTCTTCCAGCTCAATGGTGTGTTGGATGATGTTCTTGTCATACCCCTTTAAATCTTGGTAGCACCAAGCGATGATGTCTGGGTACTCCTTGCACAGGGCGTGAATCTGTCGGAGCTCTTTGATTGTGCAATCGGCCCCTACCTTGATAACTTTTCCCGGCTATAACTCTAGTTTGACAAACTCTTTCTGGTCCACTTTGATCTTGTGGCCGATAGACCTGTCGTTCCGGTCAAAAAGACTTTCCAGCGTGATCAGACCCTCTGGGATGTGGTTATTTTTCAGCTGAATCAATCCCTCATGGTCTTCTTCGTTTAGAGTTCGGAATTCAATTGAAGACGCTTCATTAACCAGGAAATTGACAAGATGTTCGTCACTGTCGAACACTTGCCAATGGAGTTTTTTGTCGAGCACAGAAGGCCTGTAGATCAGCCTCACCATCTTCGGCTTATGCATCATATCATTTGAAGGTGAAAACTGGGCGCCGATGGAGGCTAAGATGTCCGCAAGCTTGTTTCGCTCTCGCTACATTAGTTTGATGTTCAGCGCGGTGAAAGATTTGAGAAAATCCCACACCTTGTTGTCGTACGCCTTTAAATAGTGCTGCTTGGAGACGCACTTACTGGTAACTTGGTTGCAGATTAATTCAGAATCCCCGAATATCTGCAACTGCTTAATGCCGAGCTTTTCGGCTTTCTTGAGTCCGAGGCACAAAGCCTCGTACTCTGCTACATTATTAGTACAGCTCCATGCAAGCCTGTACGAATAAGTCTTTTGTTCGCCTGATGGAGAAATGAGAGCGATGCCAGCTCCTGCGCCGTTCTTGCACCAAGCACCATCGAAGTACACCTTCCATAGCTGGTCGGGTACCGGGGATTCTTCTACGGGTGCTTTTGTATCATCCTTTTCAGGCTTGGTGAGTGAATAGCACCCCAAATCGGTCCCAATAACGGCGTTAAAATATGTCATAGAGAACACATCTTCTATTTGGAGCTCGCTGAGAGATTCATCCATCAGGTCCACTGTTTGCATTTGTTTTGTCATCAGGTTGACAGCGACCGAGCCCTTCTCCTCATATTCAAGTTTTTCAACATGAAAATTGTTAGGCTTCTCGTTGAAAAGTTTAACTTTGCTATCCTTGAAGGGGATCTCCAAGTGTGAGTAGTCGATGGAGAGATACCCTCCCATCTTAGCCGTAAATTCTCTTGAGAGGCACATACTGAAGTATGGCTCTAAATCGACCACTACAATCTCTTGGATGACCCTGACCTGCAGCATTTTGTGGAGTTGGATCGGAACATCTTTAATAACTCCTACCGTCTTCACGGTAGTCACATCTAGCTGCAGCACTCCGAGGTTGCTCTGGGTATACTCCATGCCCATGATATCGCACACTGCCTTGGGCATAACGGTTGTCACGGCGCCAAAGTCAATCATGTAGTTATGCACGATCCATCCTTCCATCCGAAGGGAAAGGTAGAATGGCGGGGGCCTATTCTTACCCGTGGCTGAAATCGTCAGCGGTTGTACAAACACCGCCTGCGTCGGCCTACTCTCCTTGTCCTTAGAGGACTTCAGGGACTCCTGCAAACTGTCAACTTAACCCGGAAGTTGGAGTGCGTCATAAAGGCTTACCTTGGCAGGTGCCTTCTTCATTTCTTCGACAATGCTATATGCCGAAGTGTCAGGATCTTCAACTCCCTTTGCAGAGTCATACGTTTTACGGTACTGCTGGGTCGCATCCATCCTCTGACGCTTGGTCAGTGAGGGGTACTAGAGCTTCTCCCTGGCCCGGTCTCTCATCTCGGCTTGCGGCTGAGAAGTCGAAGCTTTAGGCTGGAGCACCCTTTCTCTAACGCGAGGCGGCAGGTAGTCTTTCAACAAGTCGGACTGCTCCGAGGTTGTTGTTGGATTGGGAGCTTTTGCCGGCGATTGGGCCTTCTTGGCTCCATGGCTTGGTTGCAGCAAGTACTTTCAATGGATCCATCTGGGCCAGGTTTACCTCGATAGGCTTTTTCCTACTGAGACTTGTTCGACGGCAGACATCATAAAATTATGACCAGCTTCCCTAATCATATTGACTTGCTCGTAAGCGCCATCGGAAAGAATCTGAACGTAGTTGAGGTGCACCATGCAGGTTTCTTCGCTATGTGGATCATTGCACGTGGTACACCAATACGCTGGATCCGAAGTGCTGGCCTCTTCGCTGCTCATCACAACTGAATTTCTTTTTGGATGCCGATGAACGGATGATGCTTGCTCTTTCGTGATCGGGGGAGGAGGGAATCTCCTTTGCTGGAAGCCTTGGTCATCTTGTCTCCTTCTCATGACGCTCATATAATTCACCATTGTCTTCATGTATGCCCGTAATTCTTGCAACTCCTTGGCCTGATCCGCCATTGTGGCTGCACGATTTGCAGGTAATGGCAATGGAGCCAACGGTGCAGGTAATACTGGCTGTTGGACTAGAGCTGGGAGTTGAGGAATGGCGGGCACTTGATACGGCGGCGTAGGTACCGTCTGATACTGAGGGGTTGGATTCCATGGTTGACTAGGATAAATCTGGGATGTAGGCGAAGCAGATGCACTTGGGTACATATTTTGCGGAAATTTCAGGTAAATCGGAGTCATTACCTTAGGAAGCAACTTCTCGATAGCTATTAGGTCAGCTTTCGCCTTCTGCTCTTGCTGGTACAAGTCAGGGTATGTAATGACATTAGCATATCGGATGCTCATGCTAATATCTGAATGAAAAGCCCTCAAGCAATAGAACGCTGCCTACTCCGGGGTGGGCCAAAGGTCGACAGTGACTCTCTTCCAGGTTCGGGCGAACCTGACATTGAATTCGGTGATCTCCTCTTGGAGATGTCTCTGGATAGTGGTGAATTGGTGCAATAGAGAGAAGGGACCGACTTGTTCATTGAAGCCCCTTATTAATTGTTCTGCCAGTTGAACCCATGAAGTGATGGTGCCGATCGAGAGCGACCGGTACCAGTAAAGGAGCTTACCTCTTATTGAAAGCACCAACAACTTCATAAGATCTTCTTCGTTGATTTGATGAATGGTTGCTAGTCCCGCGACGTCTTGGATATGCTCGTGCGCCGTCTTTCCCGTATCGTCGTACGTAGGTAGAGATTTCAGCGCTGCGGCAGGTACTTGGTGTTGAGCCTGTAAGTTGAGAGGTCTTGTATGATTCTAGGCCGGGAACAGCCTAGGAGCAGCTTGTTGTGCCAATGGTGTTGGCGGAGTTGTTTAAGGCGGACGAGTTGGTAGAACTTACTGAGCCGGAACATTCGGAACACTCGAAGCACCTGGTTGAGCGTTCAATGGAGCCAGAGTATTCTGGTGATCCAGGGAATTCGGAGGATTCGCGGGCAAGCTAGTTGTCGTGCTGTCGAAATTTGGGAGTCTGTGAAGCAACAACAGCTTATTGCGAAGATGTCTCGTCTAACGGGATATTCGGCCTGACCACTCTAGGATGTTCTCCTAGAGCGTCGATGTCAAGCTCGAAGAACTCGATTTCTTGTTCTGCGTTTCTAGTTCTCCATCTCGTACGCATGAAGGCGTGATCTTTTAGACTGGTCTTCGAGACTTGGAGGTATCCAAGTTCAGTAGAGTCGCCAGATGTTCATATTTGATAGCAATAAGATGAACATCACTTCTTAATATTGTTTTAACGTGGAATGTTTACATCCCACCGGGCGTGCCAAAAACTGTTGGCGATCGAAACGACCTAGTTATAGATTTTCTAAGTCTATACACCCTAGACCCGATGCCAAGCATTGAATGTTCGAATGAAAGGAATGTCCTCCGTGACAATCTCCAGTAGGGCTGGTTTCGAAAGTAAAAATGGGGTTTTATGGGATAAGGGTTAGGAAGATGCTGAAAGAGAGGGAAAATACTGAAAGGAATAAGAAAAGGCTAAAAGCCAAAAATGCGGGGTGATGGAGAGGAAGCACGATAGATAGCCTAACACTTGAACCAACAGCAATCAAAAAAATAGACTTTTAACAGAAACCAACACTAAATCTTCAGAACTGCATAAACTCCAAGGGTATTCCAGGGATTCATCCTTTACTGACAGCTAAATCCAGATAACAGAATTCAAGTTATATGATAAAGAGGCTAATTTAACATAAATAACATGATAGAAGTCATACACAGAGATAGAAGATTCAAAGCCGGAGCCAAAAGTCTGTATTTCAAAAGCAGATTTCAAAGCGTACAGTTGCTTTTCTCGCAGAGATTGTCCATCCTTAGTTACAGTGAAAAGAGCAGCTTTTATAGGGAATTCTACTTCCTAAAACATTAATGCCCAACCACTTCCCTAGCAGCGACAGACAGATTTGATCCGGGACCGACTTACAAAATTTAATTTATCCTTATAGATAACTCAGCATTGAAGGTAGAAGGTTCCGACGAGATAACTCAACATTGAAGGCAGACGTTTCCGGCGATCCACCATGATCAAATGGCTTAGAGTGCAGCTTTGGGTCGGTTTAACCAGTCAATGCCGAATCCGGGTAGTCCCTGATAGTCTCGGGCATTCCATGGGGGTTCTGGGCAGTTTGCATTGTGTTTGGGGCCTGCCAGGAGCATCGCTCCATAACTGGAGCGACAACAGTTCTTTTCGTGCCTTAGAAACTTTTCTGATCTTTTGCCATAGGTGTCGCTCCCTGGATGGAGCGATAGAGTCTTTCGCTCCACTAGTTGAGCGACTGGAGGGTTCGCTCCACTGGTGGAGCAACTGGCGCTTTGACCGCCAATTTGACTTCTCTTTAAGCTTGTCGCTCCCTAGGTGGAGCGACGAGGCGTTTCGCTCCATTGGTGGAGCGACAGGACCGTTGACTATTTTGACTTTTCCTACACTTACTTTGCCAAATGTTGCCTTTGCACCCTTCTGGAGTGTTTCTCCACTAGCGAAGCGACAGGGCCTTTCGCTCCACTGGTGGAGCTCCAGGGCCCTTGACCAAAAGTTGACCTTTTAGTCCTTGCCTTGCATGTTTTTAACTTAGCGCGCCTTTCCGGAGTGTCGCTCCACTGGTGGAGCGACAAGGAGTTTCGCTCCACTGGTGGAGTGACTGCAGTTTTGACCATTTTGACTTTTCTTGCACTTAGCCTTTTAACACTTGTTTTTGCTTGGAGTGTCGCTCCATTGGTGGAGCGACCGCAAGATTCGCTCCACTGATGGAGCGCTTGTTGTTTTGACTGGGCTTTGACTGTTTTATATCCTTGGCCAAATTTGCCTATCTTTAACGCCTGCTAGCCTTTCGCTCCATTGGTGGAGCAACTGGGAAGTTCGCTCCACTGATGGAGCGACAACACCTTTCAACAGGAAAACATGCTCTAAAAAATGCCCAAGTGCTGGAAATTGCTCATATGCGCAGATATGAAAAGAACTTGCAGAAAAAAAGTAAGGAAGGGAACTCATTCATAACATCACCCATGCTAAAACGTCTACAATTTTGCATGCGATACGACAAGAAAAGTACAGAAAAAGTAGAGGAACCACAGAATGTGAAAGAATACAGTTTTGAGTAAGAGAGACAGCTGGTAAAAACACAACATAACGTCTTGACCATTTTAATGGAAAAAGAGAAGTTTTACAATGATTAAGTCTCAAAAACTGCATACAACATGAATTTTAACAAAATGTGGCAAGAATGGCAACAGGTCTACATGCAGTGGGGGCGTGCCTTGCACGCCATGTGATGCATGCATGCCTCTTGTGCTGAGACACCGCGCACTGCCTACACATTTTTTTTTTGATGCAGTTCTTCCTGCACACCTCCTGTGCATGTTAATGCCGTCTACATGCACACCATTTTTTTTTTACGATGTGGCTGCAATGGCCGAAAAACAAGAAACCTACATGAAAGCCTGGCCATGCGGCCATAACTTTTTTTCGGGTCGATCCTCCTTGGCGTGGCCATCCAATGTATGAAAAAACAGAAGGAGATATCCCCACCAAATGCATCCGCCACTTCCACCTGGAAGTCTATAAACCCAACAAAACACAAGCTGGGTATATCCAGATCAGTGTCTATGTTTCACAGGAACTAATCTCGCCCAAACGTAGCTATAAAGACTGTCGAACAGTTTGCTATATCCTTGATGTTACCGTCGTGTGGTAGAATGTTCTTGCCTAGATCACCAAAAAACTTCTAGCGAATGTTTTGAAAAAATATGCACAATCATCCACATTATCTTGGAAGCTCTGTATGAGGGGCGTATTTCCATGAGAGAAATCCCCCCTCATAGGTGAATCACAGGCAGATCTTACCGCTTTGATACCACTTAATAGAACCAAAAAAGGTTATATTATTATTATTCATGAATGAGTACATATAAGAAGAGATTAGGGTTTGTAGAAAGGAAACCCTAACCCTAATCATAGGCAAGTGCACATTAAACACATTAATATTTTAACACTATGCTATCATGCTATCCTTAGATCATCATGCAAAATGGAGAGGGGCTTATTTAATGCCTTCCCTGGGCTGTTCCGAGTTGTTCCTAGGATAGCACACTATTACAATTGCCACCCGATTCCAATGTTGCATAGATTAATCAACTTTCCCTAAGGTCTAAAGTACATTTTGAATTAATATTTCATTTCTTTTATATTTCAGCCTAATTTCACTTTGATTTCATTTGATCTCATTTCTTCTAATTTCATATACATTTCATCTAAATTTCACTTTATCAAAATTTAGAACAAAACTTTATACAACTTTTATTTCTTCGTTTTCTGAGAAGAAGTTTTGCTGCCTAGAATGTTGGTTTTGGTGCATTGGTGTTGTGAACAGGTGCACACAACACTTCATGCTCCTCTCTCCATTTGACCTTTGCCAATCTCCTTCCTAGCATAATTTTGTTTGCCAAACTGGTGCTCCTAGTAGTTCTCATCCAAAAATTCAACTTCCGCCACATGGTTTTCAACATTTCCTAACACTTACTCATTTGTTGTTCTCCTCTAGGAGTGTCTTCCAGACTTGTCCCTTCTCCCAAAAAAATCTGTTCTAGTGGTTGTTTGCACAGCTGTCGTAGCTGCATCAACCTTGGGCATTCTGTCTCTGCAATTAGTGCATCCAAACCTTCAGGTGTTTGCTTCTCTCGCATAATTGTTGTATTTCAGCATGTGTCCGCTACTATGTGCATCCAATGGTTACCAATAGACTCATTCCTTCATACTCACTTCAATTACTCAAGGCTCTTGTTCTGACAATTATTCTCGTCTAACATGCATTGCTGCCATCCATTGTATGTTCTCATCATCAAGTGTTCTTTTTTCATCAAGCAATCTTTGTTCTTCCTCATCATCAAAAAATCTAACATGCATATGCAATCTCTTGCGTTCATGGTTTTAGATGTCATCCTCTTGGCTACTTGTGGCTTCTTGCTCATACAACCATGCCAACTGCTTCACCAGTTCACTTTCTCTAGAGTCATTTATATCTTCACATATTGAGATTCCTTCAAAGGATCCCGAAGGCTGACATGGTGCAACCGTCAGCCTACCCATACTCAACTATCCATTGTATGGTTCATAGTTGACAAGGTTCACCTATGCCTTAACCTTGTAGAATTTCAACTTTAGACCATTGACTGTCTTAGGACATTGTGTACCATCCAGTCTCTTCAATCTAACTGCATCGTTATCCAACATTTCATCCACTTGGAAGGGTCCAAGCCATAAGGTCTTCAATTTCCTTGGCTTGATTTTATGTTTGTCATTGTACTTTAACACTAAGTCATCTACCTTTGACTTCAAATTTCGTAGGTGCTTGTCATGTCAAAGCTTGCACTAACACTAGGCAACCTCTATGGCCCATTGTGCCATCACCCTCCTCGTTATCAACTTGATGGGTGTCATCAACCTCTCCTTCAAGCTCTCTTGGTCACCAAGATGGTTTTGCACCGCCACTCAAAATTTGCACCAGAAACTTGACCGGCGCAAAAACCTCCTGATTATACATTAACTAAAATGGTGTTTGATTCATCATCGGCTTGTATTTTGTCCTATACACCCATAAGATCATTGGCAATTTTTCCTCCTAGTCAACATCCTCAATTATGCATGTCTTGTACATTCTGGAAACCAAAACTTTGTTCATTGCCTCCGCTTGCCCACTTGCCGTGGGGTAATATGGGCTTGACAACAAATATAAGATTTTGAACTTTGTTGTTAGCTTCTAAATAATCTCATTGACAAAGTTTCCTCCACGATCACTCATCAACTAAAGAGACACTTCGAACCTTGTAATGATTTGTTCGCAATGCACTTCATACAGTTAGCTGGTAATGCCCTTGCCTCTATCCATTTTGTTTAATATTCAGTTGCCATCACAATGTAACTACATCTCCTTCGGCTAGTTTTCAACGGTCTCACAAAATCAATACCTCATTGTTCGAACAATTCCTGCAGCTGAGATGAATGCAATGGCATGAAATCCCTCTGCAACAACTTCCTGAATCGTTGGCACGTATCACACGTGGTCACAAACTCCTTTGCATCACAACAGAAAGTGGGCCACTACAGTCCTACCAGAAGTACCTTCCTTGTGGTTGTATTTGGCCCCATGTGTCCTGCCAATTCCTCATGAGCCTCCTTTAGTGTTGCATTCACCTCCTTGTCCATCACGCATCTCCACAGAATCCCATCTAGTCCAATTTCGTATAGCAGTCTAGCAATTAATTGGAATGGTGTTGCCTTAATTATTTTCTTTTTTTCTGTTGTTGACAACTCCTTCGACTGCTAGCCCATCAACAAGTATTATCCCGCATACTTTTAGCGCGACAACAATGTAATGATAGAAAACGAGCGTCCAAAAATTCATCCAACACTCCTCCCTCCATAGGTTCATCGAAGTGAATACTTGATAGCGAATTCACTATGATTTATTCCTTGGACTGACTACCACCTAAAACACAAACTCCTGCAATGTAATGAGCCACCTGCTAAGTCATCTGTGAATGGTTGGCTTATTGATTCGTAAAGATCAACATTGAAAGCAAAAGGGTTTGCAAGTAGATAATATCTGAATTTCTGCACCACGTACACCATCCCTAGTGCTTCCCGCCTCTATGCCCTAGACAACAACCAACATGAAAAACATATGAAATGACCAACCCATATTGTATTTCCTATGCAAGTTTGCATCCAATTGCAGAATTGGATCCATATACATGGACATGAAACTCCTTTTTTGAATCTAGAAACACTAGAATGAGTGTGCAAACCATTTTTGCATTCAACTGATCGAAGGCCTTATGGTGCTTCTCCATACACTTGAAAGGAACACCCTTGCATGTCAACATATCCAATGGTGCAACATATGTGCAAAGTTCTTGATGATACATTGATAATACCAGACATGCCCCAAAAATGACTTCAATGAGCTCACATCGTACGACTCCTCCATGCTCATCACGATGCAAATCTTGTCGGGGTTGGTCTCAATCACTCCTTGCACACCACATGGCCCAACAACTTCACGTATGGCACCAACAACTTGCACTTCTTTGGGCTCAAGGAGAGCCGAGCATTCATGCATAGCCTCATGCATTCCTCCAACGCCTTTAGATGCTTGTCCTTCTTCCCATACAACGACCTATCATTGAGGAATGTAGGAGCTAGTTCAGACACGGCACCATCTCAAGCGCCACCTCAAACTTAATGTGATGTGTTTGAAGTCAAGTATGCACACAAGAAATTTTGTTATGTAATAGTTTTGATATTTAGAGTTGTTTTGTTATACATATGAGAAATGTTTGACAAAATGTAGTATGTATAATTAATAAGTCATGAAATGAAAATGTAAGTCAAATGTCAAATGTAATTCAAGAAAATGATGTCGAGGTAGTTAGTTGGAGGGAGTTGAGGGAGCAACTACCTCCCAAGTTGTATAAATAAGATCCCTCATTCATTCATTCGAAGATACAGGATTGAGAGGTATGCATCATGAGATACATGTAGAAGTGTATACATTGTATAAAGGTGTAACCAAACATGTACTCTTGCAGACTATAGAAAACTTCCATTCAGCCATTGTTATGCAAACTTATGTGATCATTGTGCATGTTCCTATGAATTGTTATAGTAGTTAAGCAATGTTGTAGATGACCGTCTAGACTATTTCCATTGTTGAATGCTTGTTGTAGATAGATAAACAAGAGCATCTGAACTAAATACTGGGCCATCTAGATTGCTGAACCAAGTCGTCTGATGTTGAACAAGACCATCTGAATCTATAGTCTAACTTATGTTGTGTGTGTAGGGAAATCAATGCAAGTTATGTATTGTGTTGTGGAGGTCGTCCCAGGTAGAATTCAAGACTTTTTGGCTGTTTTCACCTTTGCATGTTGATGTTATGTGTTGCTAAATTCCCTTGTCATCCTTTATTCAAGGTTACCAGGTGCGGGGATAAGGGTGCGGCGGGAATCGCGAGTACGGTGCGGGTGCGGCTCCCGTCAAAAATAGGGTTCGTCGGGTGCGGGTGCGGCTAATTTTTAATATATATATATAATATGTATTTTTTATCCAAAATAATAATTTATAAAAATTTATTATAAAAAATTTTAAATGTTCAAAATTTTAACGTATAAACTTTTAAAAATTAAAAAAATTAAAATGTTTTAAATTTTAAGTTTTAAGTTTTACTTTTAACTTTTATTTTTTATGTTTTATTAAGCCCGTATGGGCTGGGTGTGGCTGGGCCCACCTAAACATTAAAAAACCTTAAATTTAAAAGTTATAAACTTAAAAAAAAAAATTAAATGTTTTTTTTTAAAGTAACTTAAAAAAAAAAAATTAAATGTTTTTTTTAAAGCGCTGGCATGGCTGGACGTGGCCGCGTGGCTGGACGTGGCCACATGGCTTAAAATTAAAAATGGCAAAAGCATATATTTAAATTGACCTTCTGCCTATACGCTTTCTTCAGTTCGGCAAATTCCACTGTCTGCGTTACAGGCTACATCGTACAAAGTCATATCCAGAAAAGGCTGATATATTTTATAACATCTGCAATTAACTTAGTTCAGAACTATTTTCAGAATTATTTGTAGTCTGTTGTGTGGCTTATTGTCAGGCTGGTGGGTCAGGGAAATGGTTTGACAAGAGCGAGAGGAGTGATGTCCACCGTCCGAGTGAGAGGACATTCATCTCCTTTGCTATCCAGCGCGGGTGGTCTCTATATCGTGACGTCGTTGGTGAAAATGGAAAATGGAAAATGATCGTGGACGTGGACGGGGACAGTTAACTCTGAAAGCCTGCGTCTCTACCATCTTTTATCGATTCATGCGGAGTTCAACATTTTTTTGACCTCTTCTGAACAAGAATCCGCAATCATGGAATGGAATTGTGATGTGAGAACATTACATGCCTATACACTGCGCTACAGCTCGGATTCGCTTATCTCCTTTTTGGACAAAGTTTCAGAAGATTTTTCGCGTGACTTCGTCTCTCTGCAAGTGGATGTTTTAACTGTTGGAGATGTTAACACCGACGGAATAAGTGATGCATCTGCGGTCCCTTTGCATTCCCATTTCCAATTTTGCTTTTCTTCGTGGTCGGGGACCCCGGTCCGAGGGTTATATGTTTGCCTTGGCCTTGGCCTTGGCATTGGAATTTGCCTTGCCTGTGTGCTTTGTTTCATTTTCATTTAGGTATGTTTCATTTTCATTTAGGTATCTAGAAAGCATATATTTAAAATTTTTGACCTTCTACCTATACGCTTTCTTCAGTTCGGCAAATCCCACTGTCTGCTTTAGGCTGTACCCACCTAATTATTAAAAAGAAACTAAAAAAAAGTTTGTTTTTATGTATTTTAATGCCCAAATAGGGCTGGGTTTGGCTGGCTGAACCCTAACTGTCCACAAGGTTCGGTTCAGCTGAACCCTATCTGACAGGGTTCGGCCTGTCAGACAAGGTGCGGATAGGGTTCGGCCCAGACAAGGAAACACCAACAAAGATCATGCACAAGACGAGGTAGAGCAACTAGTGACTCCACCACAAGTGTGGGGGAGAGTGCCTAAAGGTGTAGAGGATGAGAGTCAAGCACAAGGGCAATTGTAAGAGAGTGTGCTCTCAAGACCAAAACCAATGCTCGTGTATTAATGAAGGATATCGTCAAGTATAAGCGCACCAAGAAGCGGCCAAATATTGCTTGCAAACAACCAGTTGTCAATAGAGGTTTCATTGAGTGGAGATGAGATCAACGAATAACCACTGCAAATGGAAAACATTTTTGTAGTGGCGGGCAAGCAGAAGTGCCCAAATTCACAGAAGATGGGAGGCAGGGTCCTAAATTCCATATCAAAACATGCAAAATGATATGGAAGGCAAATGGAGTAATCGACGAGGATACATGGCTAAGACTTCCCAGCAACTGTTAGCGCTAGTTCAAGGCTTTAGAAAAAGTAGTGTATAAAATAGAAAATTTAAATACAAATGCAAGGGAAATGAAATACAAATCTAATGAAAAGTCAAATTCATCCTATAGTACTAACTTACTAAGGATGCTGACATCAATCATAATTAGATTTCATTTGTATTGTATGGTTAATTAAGGTAAATGAGTAGATGGTTGAAGGGTGAGGTGTCTCGGGGAATAATTGTGGGTAATTGTCCACCCAAATGCATAAAAGGACCCCCCTCTCATTTCAATATGGTAATATGGTAATAGTGGCAATGGTGAATAGGCGATACTAGTACAAGTCTGAGAATTTCGTAGTTCGGTGTGTTTCCTGGAGATAACCTAGGCAGACAAGTATTCGTGTTTTGTAATGTTATGGCTGTATAGGCATAGTGATAATGTAAATACATTCCATTTCCTATATGTCTTGTGTGTTCTTTGTGATATGGTAAATTTATTAGATTGTTAGTATTGTGTATTGTGGAAGCATTGTGTGTTGCGGGTTGTAAGTTGCAGTCCAGATTGTCAGAGTGCTATACGAGGAAGATTGTCATACAAGGAGCATAGACGAAGGTGTTGCCAAATAGGATACTGCTGACAAAGTGCAAGTGTATTGTCTTTCAAGAGGTTTGTCAACATTGCCATTCAAGTATGCTATTCAAGTATTTGTTGTACAAATCAGACAAGTTTCCATACAAGTGTTTGTCATACAATTACTTGTTGATTGTTGTACAAGTGGTCTATTGCTGATGTCATACGAGTGCAAAATGTTTGGCAGAATTGTATTGATTGCAGTTTTGTTTGGCCTCTAAACCTACCATTCTATTACTCCATTGGAAAACTCACCACTAAGCTACATTTGATGTCGTTGCTATTATTGAAGCATAGTTTGGGTCAATTGTTTGACAACGTTTGAAGTACGCGTGAAGTGTGGGAGGTGAATGACAAATTCCTTACGCAAGGATGTGAAAGACAAGGTCGCGAGAGAAGTCAAAATCTTGTAAGTAGGAGAATTGCTTAGCAATGGGGTGTTGAGCAAAATATTGCCAACCAAGTATTGTAGTCTCGGGAAACAAAATTCGAAGAACCAATAGTTGAATGTATGTGGAGTCCCTAGGAGGAGAACCCAAGTGAATCACATGAGAGGTGGAAAACGTTGTTAACAACAAAAGAAGTTCAAGATGAACCACGAGCAAATGAAGTTGAAACCGTGGTGTACGTAAGGGGTGCACATGGCGACGAAGTTGAACACCTGAAAACACCAAAAAAAGAGTAGGGGTGTTTGCCAAGAGGTGCGAAGAACGAGAGTCGATCACAAAGGCAACCATAGGAGGGTGACTAGATCAGAAGACTAGAAACAACACTCGTATACTTGCGAAGAAGGTCATGGAATGAAGGTGTACCAAAAGCTAGTAGAAGATTATTTGTTGGTGAAGAGGTCGATGGTGAAGAATTGCCAAGAAAAGAACTTCATAGTGAAGAAGTACAAAGTGAAGATAATCAGCCACCAATGGTGAACATGGCTAACATTGCACCAAGTTGGGGGCAAGCAGAGGTACCCACCATTTCTTGGTGACAGGAAGGAAGACCCAAAATGCCATATTAGGATGTGTGTGATGATATGATGAGCCAATGGGGTAGACAATGAAGGATCCTGGTTAAGACTATTTTCGACAGCATTGCATGGAATCGTGATGGACTGGCATTTCAAGGAGAAGGAACAACCCTTCACCACATGGGAAGCATTGACAACTGCGTTCATGAAGGAATTTAGGAGACTTCGAGATGATATTGAGATTTTTGGAGAAATATATACCATGAAGTAGAAAAAGGATGAGGATGTTAAATCCTACAATAGAATATTGAAGGAACCTATTGATAATATGGAGGTTGCACGAGTAGATGGGTTGCAAAGGCAATAGTTCCTTGATGGATTGTTGCCAAAGAAAGAAAAATATTTAGGTAGTTCCACCAACTACCTATGAGGAGGTGTATAATAGAGCAATCACCTTGGAGAGTGAAGCCAAACAAACGGTAGCAGGTTTAAATCAGTTTTGAGATTCATATTTCGTAGGTGATTGAGACAATCTACATGTCATAATCCAGGCCATGAGGAAAGACATGGAGAAGAATGGTGAAAGATGCGAAGGAAAAGAGAAAAGAAAAACTAGATATTTGGTGTTCTAACTATAAGTAGGAAGGACATACAAATATTACTTGTCCGAAATATGTGAGATCGGAAGGCATGCAGTTGGATATTACCCATTTAATTTGAGGAGTCACGACACCAAACGCTGTCTGCGCAGAAAGAATATAAATATGAGAAAATAAATACATCGAAGAGTGGGAAAATGGTGACAAGCGATAGATACAAAAATAACTGCCAAGGAGGAAGACAACCATAAAGAGACAATCAACAACAAGGACATAGTCGATTGCAATATGATACAGATGGAAGAATAATTATCTAGTGTCGAAGATGCCAAGAGTGGGGGCACTTTGCACATAACTGTCAAAATAAGCCAGTAGGAGATAATGCTAGAACTGGTAGTAACAATGGAATGATGTGTCATTGGTGTGGTCTAGGCAATCACAAGGAGGCAAATTGCCTGAAGGTGATTTCGAATAACTCACAGAATGTCAATTTTACTGATATTGAGGAGCCTCCAATGAACCAACAACAGAAGGAAAATAATGTGCTTGTAGTTACGAGGGGTCAAGCAAAGAAAGCTGAACAATACCCCAACCCTGCCATGGAGGAGAGATGGCAAGAAGCACACGATGCAGTTGAAGAAGAGATGAGAAAGGCCATGCAAGAGTAACTCCTTGAAGAAAAGAAGTTCATCACCATTATAGAAGAAAAATCATCAACATAGGAACTGGCTGCGCAAGTACTTAAACCGATGGTGGAAGTTAAATTGTCAAGCTTACGTAGTGCCATACCAAAGCTATATGCAATAGAAGGAGAAATGATGCAGCCGAGGAGAGTAGTGGAGCCACAAAGCCAACAAAAAGCAATTGTAAAGAGAAGGGATCAATTCATTGATCTAATAGCATTAAATATTGATGTTGGCAAAAATCCAGCATTAATTCATATTGAATTGCTAGATCATAAGTTGACTCAGGTGATCGTCAATGGGGGGTCGAGTATCAATATTCTGCCTGAGAAGATTTGGTGAGAGATTGGAGCACCATTTTTATGGTCTCCAAATTTCAAATTGTATGGTGCAAATCAATATGGGATTGAGATGAAAGAAGTCTTAATGGTGCAAAAGCTAAAAACTGCTGACCAAGAGTTTGTCATGGACTTTGTTGTGATCACCATGCAAAAACCAACATATGATGCATTGTTGGGGAGAGGATGGTTGCACATGGCAAAGGTCAATCACAATTGGGAGAAGGATCACCTCACATTCAAGAAAGGGCAGCATAAGTATGTAATTAATTTGAAAAATCATTTCGTGAGCGAGGATATCATGACGACAGATGAATCGGGTAGTTCGTCTTTGGATGAAACGAATATGAACCAAATGAAGGAGTGCTACAATTGGAAGAATGTATGAAAGATAAGGAGCGATCAGATGGTGGACTTCTCCATTGGAGATGGAGGACTATGAAATGTTTTTGCCAAATAGTCTTTACATGTAGGCAGAGAATGAATAAGACCATGATGAACGAGGAGGTGTGTTCGAGGTCAGTGAAAGTAGCAAAAGGGATAAATATGCACCAAAAGATGAAGAAAAGGAGAAGCAGAATTTCCAGAGAATTTAGCGGAATATACTATTGGTGATGTTGTGATCGATGAGAAGCTAGCACATCCGATAGACATGGTCAAAGCAGCAAGTGAACTTGAGACCATAAAGTATGAGGGGCTGAAGATGGTTTAGAATAATCTCAACAATGAAGGTGAAGAGAGAATAATCCATTGCGGAGATGAGTAGGACCCAGTGTTAAAAACAACAACTTTCGAAATCGTTTTACAATATAAAGAGGTCTTCGCATGGACATATCAGGATTTGAAAGGGATACCGCCATAATTTTGTGTACATCAAATTCAATTGATAGTGGGTTCACTACCAGTAAGGAGGATGCCATATAGGATGAACCCTAAGTATGTGGCCTTAATAAATGAGAAAATTCAGATGATGTTGGATGCAAGCATAATCTTCAAGGTTACAATAAGCGAGTGGGTGTCACCGATTATGATCACCTTAAAGAAGGAAGCAAATCAAATCCGCATGTGTAGACTTTCGAAGTCTCAATGCAGTGACAATCAAGGATCCATTTCCAATATCATTCACTGATTGAATCTTAGAGGAAGTAGCTGGATATGCAATTTATTCATTTTTGGATGGGTTTTTTGGCTACAACCAGATAAGCATTGCTAAGAAGATAATTTAAAGATGGCATTCATGATAGAGAATGGAATTTACGCATACAATCAAATGCCATTCAGTCTATGTACTGTAGCATCCACGTTCCAGAGAATCATTTTGTATATATTTGAATAAATGTCCACTGGAAAGTTCAAAGTTTTCTTGGATGTCTGGTCTTTATACGGAAATAAGGACGAGCATATGAAGGCATTGGAAGAGTGCATGAGGCTATGCATTTGCTAGTGTTGTATGACAAGCTGTTGGGACATGTAGTATGAAGAGAAGGGTTGAAGATGGATCTTGATAAGATTCGTGTTGTGATGAATATGGAAGAGCCATATGACGTGAGCTCATTGAAATCCTTTTTGGGAGTTGTGGATTACTACAGGATATTTATCAAGAACTTCACCTAAGTGTCCTACCCACTAGATGCATTGACACGCAAAAATGTTCCTTTTCAATAGATGGAGGAACATCAGAAGGCCTTCGAGGAGCTGAAGGCAAAATTTATTTGCAACCCCATTCTGGTGTTTCTAGATTGGGACAAAGAATTTAATGTCCATATGGATGCGTTCAATTTCATGATTGGATGTGCATTGGTCTAGGAGGGGCAATTTGGGCTGGATCAACCCATCTATTTTTCTAGTTGGTTGTTGTCGAGGGCAAAAAAGAACTAAAACACAACAAAGAGAGAATCTCTAGGGATGGTCTTCAATACTTGACTATTGCACTCCTTACATATCCGAGAGATGCAACCTTTCCTATTCCATACATAATACAAATCTCACATGTCCCTTGGCTTTACATCTTTCCACTTATATACATGACTCTTAACTCTCTATTTACGTGCACACTTTACTCTATGACACTTGCATACTCTCACATGCACACTTGCACACTTTATTATATGACACTTGCACACTTTCTCACTCTTCACACTTGCAACTTTCTCACTCTTCACACTTGCACACATAATTACATAACTCTTCACACTTGCACACATCCTACACATAGACACATACATAAAGGAAATAAAAATCACACTCTTAAACTATAGACTCAAACCCTAAGTACAATAGGTACCATGGGGGTACATTAGCATGTACCAAATAATGTAATATTCTCCGGCAACAGTTTGATCCAAGTGCATCACCTCCAATGCAGGGGGTGCCGCACTTTGAAATTACTTCCCTGGTTGAAGAGGAATGATCAAGGAGACAAACTAAACTAGCTAAAACACTAGAAAAGGGGAAATAGTTGGCAAATAAGGATGTAGTGCCAACACAACTAGAACTAAAATCAGATGACAGTGATCCCATAGTAAAATTTAAATGGGTTTTTTAAAGGAGGAAGCAACAAATGGACGGAGCAATTGACTGACACTGTGGAGCAACCAGTAACAAAGGGTAAAGCAACTAAGAAAACCATCAATTTTTCGGGACAAGGAGAGAATGTGGTGGAGACAACCACAAATGATAACACAGATAATGACCTAAGTGATCATGTGTTGTGATAGAAGTGTCGAATTTTAGGCAACTGCCATAGTTGAGGTAGCATATTGATGCACAAGTAGATGCTTGTAGAGGCCATCTAGAGTCATTGTCGGGTTGAGATTGGAGTACAAAGTGGGTTGTCTATGACAGTGGAGAAAATGGCAGCTGATGACAGAGAATGAGCTAGGCAAGTTAGTAAACTAGATCCATGATGACAAATGGATAACGAGACTTGCCAGCATTCATCAGACCCAACCTTGGGAGTTGGAGACTGACAGTGTTAGAAACATAGTTGTGGTGCAAGAACTACCAAAAGGAACCCATACATTGTATATAAGGTCAACCCGCATATATATATATATATATATATATATATATATTAATGGACATCGCAGTGTACTTTGCCCATCAAATGAAACAAATGTTCAGTACGTGGAATTGGCACCAGAGTTAGTACTAACCTATGCCAGGATCAACTTTTTGGCATACTTGGTGTGATGGTTAGCTACAGTTACTAAGAATATTCATAGTGTATGTGAAGAAAAAGCTAACTAGTTGCAAATAATAAAAGCCAAGCTTCAACAGGTGAGTGAGGGATTCGAAGCAAAACTAGTCAAGTTGAAACAGAAGGTTGAGGAAAAGACCAAGGAGGTCGAGAAAAATTCTAAGAAGTTGAAGAAAACACCAAATCCAATTAGGATCATGATGCAATAATAGCACAACTAAAATCTGAGTGCTCAATCAAGAAGCAGTTGTTGGAAGCCAAGACAAAGGAGCTAGAGCACAAAGATCAGTTGATTGCTGAAAGGGATGAGCAGCTTGCAGCAATGACGCAAGGAACTGCAAATGAAGCCTTCACAAAAAGGGAGGAGGAACTCTTGACAAAGTTGGCAGCAATGGAACAAAAAGCCAACCATTATGGTCTAGAGTGGGCCAAGTATTTTAATTATGCCAAGAGACTCAAGGATGAGAAGGAGGCACTAAAGCTGTAGATTGCAGAACTAGGAGGAGTACCTATTGCACAAACTCAACAGCCAAATTCAACCCCACTAGAGAAAAGAAGGAAGCCAACGAGGACATGGACCAATTCAAAGGAAAGGACAAATGTAGGCACTAGTTCTGGACATAAGCAAAAACAAAAGTAAATAGTCTACAAAAGTGTTTTAGTGTTTAGGCACTAAGTTTTGGTCTAAACGAAATGTGATAAAATGGTTGGTTAATGCACCTAACATGATGACCTTGTTTCAGAGTGCTGACTACATATGTGTTGGCCCTTAAACCCTATCACTCTATCTCATTTTTGGGAAACCTCATCGCTATGCTACATAACATGACGACATGACAACATCTACGTGACGACATGATGGCATGAGCTCCAAACGACAATCCTTATGACAACTCTCCAGGCGACAATCCACATGACGACAACTCTCTAGAAAACAATCCACACGACAACTCTCTAGACGATGATTTCTTCCAACAAGACGTAGTATTAGTATGATAGTTAGCAATTGTCATAGACAATGCTTGACTACATCTATGCTCTTGCCTGCGACCTTCAATCTGCAACACTTGACTACTTAGTCCAACTTGCAGCCAAAATAACTTGACATTGCACAAGTCTAATAATCTACTAGATTGATATCGACACATAGGCATTCAACACACAATTGGAGAAAGCATTTGTATTAATGATCTACTTGTAAGGCATTTACAGATTACAACAATGGCACTCATAATTGCAATATGCTTTGCACTTGCACATCATATATGGTCTGTCTAACTATCTAGCATATGAGCTTATATCCTCTTGTATCACAAGATATCATATGCAACAATGAAGGGGGGGCTCTTCTTTTATAGCATAGTCCCAACCGTTGTTGGCAACGACTTCCAGGATAGATGGTGCATAACTAAATTCCCCTTTTCCTACGTACATAAGACATAATGCCAACTTTACATTATATGCAATATTTAGTCACTTAACTATGATGACTATTAGATATCATTTGCATTTAATTTACAATTACATTTCATTAACATTAACCAATTATTTCATTACATTTTACCTCGTAATCCTTGCGAACTACTAGGTTCTCCTTCTCCTGTAACAACCATTTTTGGCGTATCATCCAATCACCTTCTAGTTCATCTTCCTTCCTCAAAGTTATTTTGTGCATTCCTTCTTTCTTCTAGTTGGGGAACTATTTGAGCTCTCGTCATGTTCCTCCTAGATCATCTCATCAATGGTGAGCTTGAGTTGCTACTACTAGTATTGATATTAATCGCATGTGAGCTTGTGGAAGAACTACTCGCGTTTGTGGAGAATAAGCTACTGCTATCTATCTGCCTACCATCCCCTTCTTGAGATGTAGGTGTCTCAAAAATATCTCTCCATAATATCTTAGTTGTTTCTGCTCTAGTCAACCTGTGTTATTCAAGATCATTCAACTCTTCCCATGCTTCTCTTTCAATAAGGTTTTGTATTGTGCTCTCAATTTTTTGAACAATTTGTTCCCTCATTTGTGCATTGTACCTTCATAAAGTCTCATTCTCTTCCTATAGCATTTGTGTTTCCCAACGTATTATCTGTTGTAGGAGATCAATTGTGTTGGTTGTCATGTCTCCTCTTGTTCACTTTCTTCACTCTGAAATTCTTGATTGGTTGGATCTTCTTCATTTGTCATAGCCAAAAATCATTATTCTTGCTCTTCCTCTGTTCCTAGGAATCTTACATGCACCCAAAATCTTCTATGTTCTGTTGGATGTGGTTCCAACTCATCTTATTCACTGATGGGTTAATCACCATTTACCGTCCCAAACAACCATCCTGGGTTCATTTCTTCATCTTATTATGTTGCATCCTATTCTTGATTAGTCTAGCTAGGTTCTCCTCTTTCCTAGACTCATTCCTTCAAAATTGTTCGAAGACTATTGTGATGCTTCAACTAATCTTCCTACAGTCTCTTCCTCTGATGATCTGAAATCAACCATATTTACCTTATATGGCTTTAACTTCGAACCATTGACCATCTTGGGACATTGCACCTTGTCTAACTTTTGTAACCTTACTACACCATTATCCATTATTTCAACCACTTGGAAGGGTCCAAGCCATAGGGTCCTCAACTTCCCTGGCTTGATTTCTCTTGCCATTGAATTTTAGCACTAAGTCACTCATCCTCTTCTTCGTTTTTTTGAGGTGCTTATTGTCCCATAAATTCCTTTGCCATTAGGAAATTCTGTTGGCAATTAAGCTGTTAATCACCTCTCATCCAATTGTACTAGTGTCGTAAGCCTCTCCTCTAGGCTCTCCTAGTCATCCAAATGATTCTATACCGCCACCCTCAAACTAGGTACAAGGAACTCCATCGACACTATTGCCTCCTGCCCGTAAATTAACTAGAATGGCGTATGGTTCGTAGTTGGCTTAAAGGTTGTCTTGTACACCCACAGGACAATTGATAACCTTTCTTCCCAATCAACTCCTTCCACTCCACAACTTGTATATGACTGATACCAAGACCTTATTTGTCACTTCTGCTTGCCCATTGGCTTTGGGAGAATACAAACTCGACGAAGAATGAAAGATCATGAAATCTATGGTTAAATTATGAATAATATCATTGACAAAGTGTCCTCCCCTATCACTCGTCAACTACAAGGGAATTCCAAATCTTGTAATCACTTGTTCATATAAGAAGTGGGTTGTACTTATTCAAAAATTATCTAGTAGGGCCCATGCCTCTAGGCTCTCCTGGTCATCCAATTGGTTCTATACTGTCACCCTCAAACTAGGTACCAAGAACTCTACTGGAACTACTGCCTCCTGCCCATACATTAACTGGAATGGCATATGGTTCATAGTTGGCTTAAAGGTTATCTTGTACGCCTATAGAACAACCGAAAATATTTCTTCCCAATTAGCTCCTTCCACTTCACATGTCTTGTATATGATTGACACCAAGACCTTATTTGTTGTTTATGCTTGCCCTTTGGCTCTAGGGTAATACAAACTCAACAAAGAATGAAAGATCTTGAAATCCATGGTTTAATTCTGACTAATCTCATCAACAAAGTGTCCTCCCCTATCACTTGTCAACTATAAGGGAATTGCAAATCTTGTAATCACTTGTTCATATAAGAATTAGGTTGTACTTCTTGCAAAATTATCTAGTAGGGCCCATGTCTCTACCCACTTTTCCAAATATTCAATTGCTACTACAATGTACTGACACTTCCTCCTTTGGATTGTCTTCAATGGTCCAACAAAATCTAGACCCGATTGCTCAAACAATTCTTGTGGTTGTGAAATATGTAACGACATGAAATCTCTCTTAAGCAGCTTCCCTATTCATTGGCATGTATCACATGCTTTCACATACTCCTTAGCATTGTGATAATAAGTAGGCCACCATAGCACTGCCAACAATACTTTTCTTGTTGTTGCATCTGGCCCCATGTGTCCTCCTGCTAGTCCCTCATGTGCTTCTTTCAATGCCTTGTTTACTTCTTCCTCCATCACACATCTCCTCAAAATCCCATCAAGTCCGATTTTATATAGCAAGCCTACAATCAATATAAATGTGTTAACTTGATAATGATGCGACGTCATTTTGTTGCTGTCATCTCCTTTGGCAACTCTCCTGTTGACAAATATTCCCCAATATACTTGTATCATGTTGGTATTGCATTTACCATAAACAAATGAGCATCGGGGAATTCATTTGGTATCCCTCCATTAGCAGGTTCTCTTGAGCAAATCCATGACAGCTGATCCGCTATTAAGTGTTTCTTCCCGGGTCTCACTACTACCCGAAACACAAATTCTTGTAATGTGACGAACCACTTGCTCACGCGTCCATATAATATTCGGCTTGTTGATCAAGTACAACAATGCCAGGTGATCAACATAGAAGAGAAATGGATTAGCAAGCAGTTAATTTCTTTACGTTGTGTATACCATCACTAAGACTTCTCTTTCTATAGTGCTGTAATTTTTCTCTACTCTAGACGACAACCAACCTGAAAAATAGATGGGCTGATCAAGACCAAATTGCCCCTCCTGGGTCAAACCTCGTCCAATTGAAAATTCGATGCATCGACGTGGACATGAAATTCTTTATACCAATATGTAAATACCAAAATGGGCACACACACCAAATTTGCTTTTAGATCCTCAAAGACCTTTTATAGGTCCTCTATCCACTTGAAAGGAACATTCTTGCACATGAGAGCATCCAATGGGTGGGACACTTGTGAAAAAATCCTGATGAACCTTCAATAATACCCAACCGTTCAATAATACTCACACTTTGTCAAGAGTTGTCTTCAATCCTTCCTTACAGACAATATGTCATAATAATTTATTGTAAGGAACCAACAACTTGCATTTATTTGGATTTAACTCTACAAGCTCTTCTAAATAGACTCATGCATTCCTCCAAAGCCTTCAAGTGCTTGCTTGTTTTTCCGTATAGCGACCAATCATGTAGAAAGATCTTAAAATTCCCTATGGACATTTGCTCAAAAACGTATAATATTATCATTTGAAATGTGGCTTGCACATTGCATAAACCAAAGGCATTCGGTTATATGAATAAATTTCATTCTCTACTACAAAGGTAGTCTTTAGCTTGTCCTCAATGATACTATTCTGGTTATACCCTGAGAATCCATCCAAAAATGAATAGATCTTGTGTCTTACCACTTCCTCCTATATGGAATCTGTAAAAGGAATGGGAAAGGGATCCTTAATTTTTACTACATTCAAGCTCCGATAATCCACACAAATATGGATCTAGATTGCCTCCTTCAAGGTGATTACTATAGTTGACATCCATTCACTCATCGTCACCTTTTAGATAATGCCCACATCTAGCATCTTCTCGATTTCTGCGTTCACCAAGATTGCATACTTTGGATTCATTCTGTATGGCCTTTGTACTGGCTACGCACCCTGAATTAGATGAATTCAGGGTACACACAACTCTGGTGGGATCCCCCTCAGACCCTTATACGTCCATGTAAATACATCCTTCCACTATAGGAAAATTCTGAAAGTTGTTGTTTTCAGTACAAGGTCCCATTCATCTCCATAATGAATAAATTTCTCTTACCCTTGTTCGTCGAGGTTTACCTACACCATCTTTGGTCCTTCATATTGTATGATGTGAGGTTCTTCTATTGCCTTGAGTACATTGATTAGGTGGGCTGGTTTCTCATCAATCACCACATCTCCTACCATGTACTCTACAAAGATTTCGGGAAATGTTCATTTCTCTTTTTCTTCTTCTTTAATGCAAATTTCCTTTTCTGATTGCATTTGCCAACCTCTTGCAAAATATTTTTCTTCTCATCATATTTTTCTTCTTCCTTGGATGCAGAAATAATGTGGGAGAAACATCTCATAGTCCTCCATTTTCCAATGGAGAAACCCATTATTAGAGTCCTCATCATCCTTTGCACAATCTTGAAGTTACAACACACCTCCCTTGTTAGGCTCATATTTGTTGTCTTCATCTGATGATGAACTTCCCGATTTATCAGATGTTGCAATGTATTGGCTAATGGATCGATTCTTGAGGTTTATCATATACGTGTATTGTCCCTTCTTAAATGTGAGACGTTCCTTCTCCCAATTATGGTTTACTTTCATCATCCTTAGCCATCCACATCCTAGTAATGCATCATAAGCTGGTTTTTGCATTGCGATCACTACCAAATCCATGATAAAGTCTTGGTCGACAATTTTCACCTTTTGATTTTTCAATACGCCTTTCATCTCTATACCATATTGGTCTACACCATGCAAGTGAAAGTTTGGAGACCATAAAAATGGTGCTCCAATATCTTTCCAAGTCTTCTCTGGCATCACGTTCACACTAGATCCTCCATTTATGATTACTTGCATCAACTTAAGATTCAACAACTCTATGTGAATGAACATCGGTTTCTTTTCTATCTCAATCATCAATATTGTGGGATAAATGAATCAATCCTTCTTGATTGCAACCTCTTCCTAATATCTTGGATCCACTATCTTCTTCATGCATGCAATCTCTCCAACTATTCCGTTGATGATTGTTTACCCGAAACTTCTTCCATAGTAATTGGCTTCTTTGATTTCTTTTCCTAGAGGAGTCTCTCTTGTTTGGTCTTTTCCATTTCTTCCTCGATCAAATCATGTGTTGCCCAACCCCTCTCCTTCTCCTTGGCAAGGTTTGGATATTGCTTAGTTTTCTTTGCCTTTATCCTGTTGATTTATCAAAGGTTCTCCAATGTCAATAAGATTGACATTTTGGGTTCCATTGGAACTTGCTTTCTACACATGTGCACGTTATTGTTTCCATTTGCTCCTCCCACTTGTGGGTTATGACAAGTTTTCGCAATGTCCCCACTCTTGAAAATTTCTACATTTGGATAATCGGTCTACTGTCCAAGACATGTTGTAATTGACTCTAACCACCTTGTCGATTACTTTGCTGGAACTGTCTTCTGCCACGACGATTGTTTCTATAACCTCCACTTGTCGCACCTTGTCCATTCTTAGAATTATTTGGTTTTTCTTCATTTTCTTACTTCTGCATTGTCATAGTTTGATGCCTTGATCTTCTTAGGTTGAATGGACATTCTCCTCCAGTGTGTCCCATCAATTTGCATATAGTGCAACATGCATTTCTTGAAAGTTTATATTTGTGTGCCCTTTTGATTTGCAATCTAAGCACCAAATTTCTTTCTTTTCCTTCTTCTCATATTTCACTTTGTTGATCATTCATTCAAAATCCTTCATTGATTGGATTGCTATATGCAAGTCTTCCTTGTCAATATCAGAGACATTGATTTTGAAGTGACTTATTCCTGCCACCATTTGTTTTACTTCACTCTCTAAATTCCTCGTTCTTTCATATGCTTCTTCATATGATGTGAGTGGTATTATATTCTATCTTCTTCTTGTAATGTTGTGGTAGTCCATCAATGACCCATATTTTCTACAATCCGTTTGAGTTGCATCTCCATTTTGTCAACAGGTTTCTTCAGTCGTCTATTGTGGGACTTTATATCTTCGTACTTATTTTTCTTAGTGGAATTTATCTCTCCTATGATCTCCATATCACCTCACAACAATCTGAATTCCTCATTGAATTCAGCCACTAAGTTTGTCCAAGTTGTGAAGGTGTTCGTTCTTTCCCTCTTCAGGTGCCAATCAATCACGATTCCTCACAATGTAGTTGGAAACAACTGTAACCATGTGGTTGGGTCAGCCACCCCATTAGTTCTCCATATGGTGGTACACGTTCCTATGTGATGCTCAAAATTTTCTTTCCCATCTCTGAAAAAAGGTGGACACTTTTTCTTATGTGCCATATTTGCAATATTCACCATTGAGGGTCAATTCTCTTCACCTAATTCTTCACCACTCGATGATTGCTTAGATAACGCTTCTACCCTTTGTGCCTCTGCTCTCAACACTTCTTCACTTGGTGCCTCTATTTTGGGGACTTCTTCGACTCTCGGTGCTTCCTCACCTTCTGTATTGTTGCTTGCAAACAATCGTCGACCAATTTATGGTGCACCTTCACTTCGCAACCTCCTTTGTCAATATACATACATTGGATCTAGTCTACTCATCCAAGCACTTACATGTGATTGCTCGGGTGCTTGACTCCTATCCTCTACACCCCTCGACGTCTCCTTATGTACCCTCCACGTTGGCGTCTTGACTTACACAAACGTCTTCTTCGGTTCTTTGCTGCAACTCACTTCTCACCTTGTCCTTCATTGTTAATAACAACGTGTCACCTTTCGTTATCATCACTAAATTTTTCCTACTCTGAAGGATTCCACACTCGTTCAACCTCTAGTTTCTCAAGTTCCATTCTCCTTGATTGCAATCCTCGGTTGACAATTCTTTGACTTCTTACAGGTTGCTCTTAATCTGCCCTACTTTCATCTCCTCCATCCTTGCAACAAGGAATCTATCATCCATCTCTTCAGTCTTCACGCATCCTAGGTTCGAACTTCAAATAGAAAAGGTGCCAAATGTAGCAAAGCGGTGAGTGATTCGACAATTGGAGAAACAATTGGATAACAGATCCTAGAAACCAACAAGAAATGCAATCACAAACATGATTCAGGATTGAACGACACTTGACTAGAACGACATTAGTATGATCACTTGATCGGTAGTTAGTTTTGCATTTGAACAACCATGTGCTTTTATGGCAAGCACTAGAACGGTCTTTCACTGGAATGATCTTTCATTGGAATGATGCTGCACATATCCCTCTCGTACGACAAACTCTGTCTTGCATTCCAGACTACAACTTCCTTATATTTGCTTTGACTGCAATGCATCTACCTACACATAGAACTCTATATGCACACTACCAATGTACTAACATAATCACAACATACACAGATCATACTCAAGGCATAGAGAAAGGAATAATCATCATTGTATTCATATGTATGGCGTTACAGGGTTTCACCATACAGTCTTACTCGTTTATAGAATACACAATGCACATATGCTATGTCCCTCTCCTAATCTACCAAAGGTGTCTATGCATATTAGTGTGTGTCTATATCCCAAAAAAATGAAGCGGGGGCCTATTTATGGTTGAGCACAGGCCGTTGCCAACAACGGTCTGCCGGCCACCTCAACACATAACTGCCTTTTCCCTTTCACATAACATAAATCTTTATGCACTTTAGACTATTACAAAATATTAATCATAATAACGTCACCTTTCTTGGACGTTCTAATCAAGATTACATTTCATGCACATTACTATTACATTGACTTTCATTTCATTGCATTTACATTTCATGTGCATTAGACTTATTATTCTGACTATGTACACTAAGACTTAGGCTGTCCAAAACCGGAACCTACAAGATTGGTGCAATCTATTCAAAAAATTAGGACAAAAATATCAAGTCTTACTATCACCATCTGAAAGAACTCATCAACAAAATGAAGGCAAAGACAACCAACGAGCTACAAAAACAATGGTTCTTGGATGAGTTATTGCCAAGTTAGAAGAAGATGGAAGTGGTTCTGCCAACCACCTACCAGGAAGCATTTGATCGTGACTTAAACCTAGAAAGCGAGATGAAGACAACAACAGACGAAGGATGTACAAGTCATGATTGAGAAAATGATTCTGATAGTGATTGAGACGATCTCAGTCCAACTATCCAGGCCATGCGGAAGGACCTGGAAAGAATGATTAATGATGTGAAGGTAGAAAAGAAGAAAAAGAAGGATATTTGGTGTTCGGATTTCAAATCTAAAGGACAGTGAAATTGTAGGTCATGCGATTGTAGATTACCTATTCAACTTGAAAAGTGTGCGGCACCAAACAATGATGGTGCAAAAGGAAGAGAAAGAAGATAAACCCAACACTTCAAAGAGCGACTAATGTGGATACCAGAACAATAGCCAAGGAAGAAGGCAACGACAATCGGGGAATCAAACTGCAGGAGGTAGAGGTGAAGGAAGGTTAAAATATGATTCAAACGAAAGGCCAATCATACAGTGTAAAATATGTCAAGAGTGGGGATACATTACATGAATTTGTACAAATGCTCAAACAGAAGGAGCTAGGAGCAGTACTGCGATGATGTGGACTTGGAAACCATAAGGAGTTGAATTTTCCAAAGAAGAAGAGCACAAGTAACTCGCATTTTGTCAATTTCATTAACATAAAAGAGCCTCAAGTGGACCAACAACAAGCAAACAAATATAAACACGTTCTAGCGGTGACTTGGCCACAAGCATAGAAGATGGAGTAGTACCCAAGGAGAAGGATAAATAACAAGAAGCAAATGTGTAAATAGAGGAGGAAATGCAAAAGACCAGTCATGAGAAGAAGTTGAAGAAACTAATCATTGTTGAAGATGGGGAGACATTAGCAAAATAGTTGGCAGCGCGAGTGGTAGATACAAATATTGCGGTGAAGATGTCCAGTCTATTATTTATAGCACTAAATCTTTATGCAATGGTTGGGGAGATCATGTGGACAAGAATAGTAGAAAAGCTGCAATGTCAGCTGGAGGTGAGGAAAGTGGCAGAGGATTACTATATTGACTCGACAATGCTAATAATTGATGTCGGGAAGAAACCAACACTGATCCATATCTATTTGTTGAATGATAAGCTAACGCAAGTGATCGTCCATGGGGGTTAAAGTGTGAGTGTATTGATTGAGAATATGTGGAAGGACTTGGGGCACCATTTTTGTGGTCTCCCAATTTTTGTCTCTATGACGTAGATCAATAAGAAATTGAGATGAAGGGAGTCTTGATTGCACAAAAGGTAAATATTGCTAATAAAATGTTCATTTTGGACTTTGTGGTAATTGCTATATACAAAAACCAGCCTACAATGCATTGTTGGGACATGGGTGGTTATGCACAACAAAGGTAAACCACAACTGGGAGAAGGAGCACTTGACATTCAAGAAAGGCCAACACAAATACATGATAAACTTGAAGAACCAGTCCGTTAGCAAGGAGTTGGTAATGTCTGATGAATCTGACAACTCATCGTCAGAGGAAGAACATTGGGTGAACAAACAGGAACGAGATGGAGTACTAGAGTTGGAGTGCATGAAGGATGAAGGGCACTCGAATGACGGACTTCTACACTGACAGACAAAAGACTATAAAGTTTTCTAACCTAGCTACATGTGCATAAATGCAGAAGAGGAAATCCAAGATAAAATACCTCAAAATGTGTATGAGGTCGAAGAAAGTAGTCAAAGCATCAAGCCATCCATAAAATCTGAAGAAGAAAAGATAACATTTCCACAAAAATTTGTGAAGTGTAGTGTTGGCAATGCCCAGATTAATGAGAAACTAGTACACCCCTTTGATGTGGAAAAAGTTGCAAAAGAACTTGACACTATAAAGGACGAAGGACCAAAGATGGTGCAGGTAAACCTTGGAGAAGGTGAAGAAGAAAAGATAATCCATTGGGGGGATGAGTGGGATCCAATTTTAAAAGCCACAACTTTTAAAATCTTCATGCAGTACAAGGTCGTCTTTGCATGGAGGTACAAAGACAAGGGATTCCATGGGAGTTGTGTATGCATCAAATTCCATTAAGTCTAGGTGCACAACCTATGGGAAGAAGGCCTATCTAGAATGGATCCAAAGTATGAGGCCTTGGTCAATGCAGAGATAGAAAATATGTTGAATGCAGGAATAATATTCGAGGTTATGGTGAGTGAACGTGTGTCACCCATCATTATCAGTTTGAAGGAGAGTAATCAAATCCGCATTTGTGTGTATTTATGAAGTTTGAACGTGGTGAGCATAAAGGATCCCTTTCTAATTCTGTTTACTGATTCAATTATGGTGGAAGTAGCAAGGCACGAGATCTTTTCAATCTTGGATGGATTTTTGGGATACAATCAAATTGGTATTGTTGAGGAGGATCGACTAAAGACCACGTTTGTTGTTGAGATAAGCCTTGCTAATAATGCAGTCATACAAACGACAACCAAAACAAGATTTGATGAAGGAGGCTCATTCCTAGAGACCATGGTGGCAAAGAAAAGGAATATGAGGCCACAACACCTTCAATGACTCAAGGGAAAAGGAGAAAAAAGAGAGAGGTAGAAATAACGAATAACCTTGAAGAGGAGGGCGTTGGAAGAGAAGGTTCAAACTCCATTATAAGGGTCCTTTGGTGATTTCAAGAAAGCTAGAGCTACTTTTTGTAATCAGCTATCATTTGCATTCAAATTTTGCAATTAAGGAGAAACTGATCATAGTGTTCATGGATCAATTGCACTATGCAACCTCTTCATTCATGGGCCTTCAGTGTTAGTGGATCCACTCTTTTACTTATTGTTAGTCCTCTTTCTTGCTTATTGTAGGTATTTCAAATCCAATTCATTGAATTTACTTGGCCTCCACTTGAGATCATCATTGGATCATGGTAATCTTGCTATAGTTTTGGCAAGATTTTTTTGAGGATTTTGCTTAGTTTGTCGCACCCTTTTCCCACAAAAACATGTTATATTTTCTTTATTTTAGTTATATTAGTGGGAAACCGACACAAATACGTAGGTTGAGAAGAGTAATTCCTTCTCATCCATTTGTTGAATTGCGGTTTCATAGGTACAATCATATAGACGATTCCATGATTCAATGGCAACATAGACAAAAAATAAAGAAAAGAAAATTTGAAATAGTTATTAATAAAGCTTGATTACAATCACATTTATTGAAATTGATGCATTAAATGAGTCTACATGATAGTGAAACAAGGCTCTGGTAATTTTTCCAATCTATATGCATGAGACATTGATTAAATGAAAGATCATAAATACGTTCATCGTGTGGCGTGTTATTAAAACTGGAGGATCACCAATGTTGAAGAAACCATTAAATGGAAATAACATAAATTGCCTCAAAAATATTGCACTATGGTTGTTATGTGGTCATTATAGGTGCATAACAATTCAGTACCAACATTGAAGGATGATGATAAATGTCAAAGCAGCCATATAAATAACAGAATATAAATTGTCTCGAGGAATCTCCCATTATGATTGTTATTACGGAATTACAAGTGCAGAGAAACTCATACATTGTTTATCATTTGTTTATAGAAACAGTAATAATAAAACCATGGTTCTCTAAATTTGTTAGGATAATCTCACAAATGAAAATATAAAACACACCTATATAAACGTAACTAGAAAAATTAAATGATACAATGATAGCATAAGTTGAAAAGGAAGGAAGGTTAAATAGATAGCTCTTTACCTAAAGAAGCAATCAGATAGTTACCAAAAGAATACAAAGCAAAAGCTTCGTAGCAATTCCTCAAAATGTCACACACTATCGAAAAATTTGGATGCCATAGAGATAGAATCTGGTAAAACAACCATACACAACAAAATTAAATTTATCATCTTAGTGGGGCCTTGAAAGTAGAGGTGGACAATTCTCTCACTTATAGAAAGTAGAGATATGAACTGTTGTATTAACATGCATAGCCAAAGTAAGAAACAATCTGATTTAATTATAGAATTAAGTCAGCAGATCTCACAATGAGAAATTCAAACCAAATAAAAGGCATCATAGAGGACAGCTTTCAAAAGTAAAATACACAACTCTGACCACAAGAACTAGAAGCAAGGTTCATAATTAAACAACATAATTTGCTAAGAAGGTGGTGGAAATAAGTTTTTCTGTAATGCTCATCTAAAAGCTGATATAAATTAGCATCGTTACCTTGCAACTTAGGTAAAGAACAAAATATGCATATATCAACAAATCAGTTTCAATAATAGGTAGGAACCCATAGAAGACATCAATAAGTACTAAGAAAACAGTTAATTCATAACATTACATGCTTATTCCAATGGTAACAACAAAAAAAGGACAATTATAACAAAAAACAAATACAAGCATTGTAAGCTAAGATATTGGATGTCTTTCTATTATTATGGAGTGTTCAAGTCATGCATAAACTAGAGAATGAAGTAAAGTAAAATATCAATAGTATTCCAATAAAAATATACTCTATGAATCGAGCACGACCACAAATATAACTCACAACCATTAATAAGAACATCAATATATATTGTTAATCTCTGGGTCAACAATACAAAAACAATTGATCTAGTGGACTTGCATGAAGCGACACACACAAACAACACACTAATAGAAACAGAAATCCAATATGGCTAACCTTGTAACCTCTAACATTAACATCACCAACCATGTATCAACCGGAATGAAGAGAATATATATGGTGAAGCTATGTTGTTAGTTTAGCTTTTGTAGACAGCAGTTCTGACAGAGTTCCTGTTGGTCACGAATCCGCCATGAGGAAAGGATTTTGTCGTTATTGCGCCCTGGACCCGCGAACCAACATTGAAAGGCCGGAAGGAAGGAATGCCTTCCGGGCCAATCTCCGGAGAAGGCCGGCTCCTTGCGGGGGTTAGTAAGATGAGAGTGCAGGAAAGAGATAAAATTGCGGAAAGAATTTACAAATGAGAGTGGAGTTGGGTGGGGGGAACTAACGATGACGGCAACCAACAATCACCAATACTTACTGCATTATAAATACAAAGCATGACCGAGAACTGCAAAATCTAAGTGTACTTCCGATACCTAAGCGATGTACGCACAGCTACAATGGTCCCCTAGCAAACATTCTCCCTACAAGGAGAACTAACGAACACGGCAATGCATCAATCACCAGATACGGACACTAACATGAGTAGAAAGCAACCTAGAGATATCAGAGCCAGGTATATGTGTTATGCAGTGATTTTAACCGCACAGCTACAATGGCCGCCTAGCAGACATTCTCCCTACAAGGAGAACTAACAGCACGGCAACGCATCAATCACCAGATACGGACAACAACGTAACACACAACTGATGGAACTGCTACCACATCTATTATATGAAATTTAAAAGTACACAAACAATGCTAAAGGCCCCTGATCACCAAATGCTGAAACGAATCAACGAGCCATGACACAGGGAAGCGTAAAGCATAAACATAAAGAAATAAAAGCAGCAGAACAGAACCAGGCATACAAATTATATTTATAAGCAGAAACACGGTTACATTGGTTCCCTAACAGACATTCCCCTTCCACCACTTTACAATGAAAACGTGGTGGCTATTTATAGCCCAAAGTTCCCCCCGTTACATTAAGGGGCACAAAGTCCCGATCAAACATTAGTCGACAAAAGCGACCGCGGAACCGCTGGGTGCTGACTTCGTCGGGCTGGATCGTACTCTCGGCATGGTCTCCCTGAAGGTTGAACAGCCACGTGGCAACGCGTTGGGTAGAACTTTATATTGACAGGAATGCGGGTAGTTGAGGTAGGTGGAAACTCACATAAGCATTAAATGAGGCAGCTGGCGTAGGTAGTGCAGCCCATGCTTGTCCTTTTTCTCGGCATGTCTTGGCTCAGATCCCAAAGCTGGACACTTGTCGGATGATGCTGCTTGACACGTGTCTGCCTTAAAAGGCGATCTATCCAACTTCGCCGGGATTAGAGCGCAATCGGGTAGCACGAGTGAAAAACAGCGCGATCGGGTTGACCTCTTTCCCTATCTGCGCACCGGTCAAAGGGCGCGATCCGACTTCGGCTGCGAAGTCGGACTTCGCCCCAGCACTTAGTCATCTTTCCTGCCAGCCTGCCAGTTACAAGGTGCACCCAGAAAGAGGTGCGAAGTCGGACTTCACACCAAAACTGTGCGAAGTCGGACTGACTTCACACCAAAACTGGGCGAAGTACGCACTTCGCACCAAAACTGGGCGAAGTCGGACTTCGCACCAAAACTGGGCGAAGTACGCACTTCGCACCAAAACTGGGCGAAGTCGGACTTCGCACCAAAACTGGGCGAAGTCGGACCGACTTCACACAAAAAACTGGGTTTCCTGGTTCAGCTTCCCGGGGCCATAACTTTTGATCCGCTGACCCAATCGCCTATTATGATATATCGTTGGAAAGCTGGCGAGAAGATCTGCAATAATAAAATATCCAGGGCTCATTTTGTCCATTTTATCACCCCTGTTTATGGCCCGCAAAATCCCGAACACCTCAGCATGCCCTGACAAAAAATTGAAAACATTGCACCCCGTGCAAAATGTGACAACATTTCTGGCGGCTTGCGGGGTGTCGAGCTCGCCTCGGCGCAAAGAACCCATGCCTTCATCCATTGGGCAACAGAGTCACCCTCGTCGCAATCGCTCTTCAGATCCACCTCCGGCAACTGCCTTCTCGGAACACTTAAAAAGAAAACACTGCACAGACTGAAATAAGAAAAACAACTAAAACTTTAAATAATAGCCGGATTATTTATACAAAATTTTGCGGCGTTATTGGCATGCCGCCACCACAAATCTATCTTCGGTTGCCTATCCGGTGAACCTGCAGTGCCCGGACCAGATCCGATTGTACTTCGGATGATCTTTGAAGTCCGGCTGGCCTCCCAAAGCTTGCCGAGGTTGCGAACATGGTGCAACGTGGCAGATTGTCATTCATGCCGGTACCCGTACAATTGATGAACAATGTGGCAAGGGGATTTTTCAGACGGGAGCCCTCTTCGGGTACCGGTTGCGGTGATGGTTGGAGCAATACCACCACGGTGGAGACTGTAGGTGAACATTCATTTCTCCGCTTATGAGGTCAAGGCTGCTCACCAAACCTTGATTCCTCCGGGGTGTCTTCTATTAGCTTAAAAAAAGGGCGCCTGTGATCAAGAAATCTGGATCTTTAGCTCAGTCGGAGTCGCCAGGTGATTTTGCCAGATGAAGGCAAGCCAAAGATTCACCAACTCGGGCTTCCTTAAAATATGGAGACTGTTCGTCTCACCTCATGGATTTGTCTATGCGAGCTTGGTAATTAGCCAGCCTGACGCGCTCGCCTAGAGCGTTGGTATTAATTTCGTAAAGTCAGGCTGGTTTCCCGGGTTCCTCGCTCGCCACCTTCTTGCTTGAATGAAGGCGTCAGGACTGGTCTTTCGGACTCAGAGAATATGAACATGCAGAGTCGCCAGGTGCTCTGATTTTGAACAGCAATGAAGCGAGCACCAGTGCTTCAATTCTGTTTGGGGGTGAGAAACCTCCTTGTCCCACCAAGCATTTGGAAAGAAACTGTCAGCCTGAGCGAGGACAAGCTTGAGATCTTCCAAATGCGAGACAAAGAGTCCCACCGGGCATGCCAAAAACGGGGGTGATAAAATGGACAAAATGAGCCCTGGATATTTTATTATTGCAGATCTTCTCGCCAGCTTTCCAACGATATATCATAATAGGCGATCGGGTCAGCGGATCAAAAGTTATGGCCCCGGGAAGCTGAACCAGGAAACCCAGTTTTTGGTGCGAAGTCGGTCCGACTTCGCCCAGTTTTGGTGCGAAGTCCGACTTCGCCCAGTTTTGGTGCGAAGTGCGTACTTCGCCCAGTTTTGGTGCGAAGTCCGACTTCGCCCAGTTTTGGTGCGAAGTCCGACTTCGCCCCTCTTTTTGGGCGCACCTTGTAACTGGCAGGCTGGCAGGAAAGATGACTAAGTGCTGGGGCGAAGTCCGACTTCGCAGCGAAGTCGGACTGCTCCCCCCTTTCCAAGGCGAAGTCCGAACAGCAGTGAGAATCAGCAAGTGCCGGTGCGCAACCCGACTTCACAGCGAAGTCGGACTGCGCCCTTTGACCGGTGCGCAGTAGGGAAAGAGGTCAACCCGACTGCGCTGTTTTTCACCTATGCTACCCGATTGCGCTCTAATCCCGGGCGAAGTTGGATAGACTGCCTTTTAAGGCAGACACGTGTCAAGCAGCATCATCCGACAAGTGTCCAGCTTTGGGATCTGAGCCAAGACATGCCGAGAAAAAGGACAAGCATGGGCTGCACTACCTATGCCAGCTGCCTCATTTAATGCTGATGTGAGTTTCCACCTACCTCAGCTACCCGCATTCCTGTCAATATAAAGTTCTACCCAACGCGCTGCCACGTGGCTGTTCAACCTTCAGGGAGACCATGCCGAGAGTACAGTCCAGCCCGACAGAAGTCAGCACCAGCAGTTCCGCGGCTGCTTTTGTCAGCTAATGTTTGAATGGGACTTTGTGCCCGTTAATGTAACGGGGGGAACTTTGGGCTATAAATAGCCACCACGTTTTCATTGTAAAGTGGTGGAAGGGGAATGTCTGTTAGGGAACCAATGTAACCGTGCTTCTGCTTATAAATATAATTTGTATGCCTGGTTCTGTTCTGCTGCTTTTATTTCTTTATGTTTATGCTTTACGCTTCCCTGTGTCATGGCTCGTTGATTCGTTTCAGCATTTGGTGATCAGGGGCCTTTAGCATTGTTTGTGTACTTTTAAATTTCATATAATAGATGTGGTAGCAGTTCCATCAGTTGTGTGTTACGTTGTTGTCCGTATCTGGTGATTGATGCGTTGCCGTGCTGTTAGTTCTCCTTGTAGGGAGAATGTCTGCTAGGCGGCCATTGTAGCTGTGCGGTTAAAATCACTGCATGACACATATACCTGGCTCTGATATCTCTAGGTTGCTTTCTACTCATGTTAGTGTCCGTATCTGGTGATTGATGCATTGCCGTGCTGTTAGTTCTCCTTGTAGGGAGAATGTTTGCTAGGGGACCATTGTAGTTGTGCGTACACTGCTTAGGTATCGGAAGTACACTTAGATTTTGCAGTTCTCAGTCATGCTTTGTATTTATAATGCAGTAAGTATTGGTGATTGTTGGTTGCCGTACTGTTAGTTCCCCCCACACAACTCCACTCTCATTTGTAAATTCTTTCCGCAATTTTATCTCTTTCCTGCACTCTCATCTTACTAACCCCCGCAAGGAGCCGGCCTTCTCCAAAGATTGGCCCGGAAGGCATTCCTTCCTTCCGGCATTTCAATGTTGGTTCGCGGGTCCAGGGCGCAATAACGACAAAATCCTTTCCTCATGGCGGATTCGTGACCAATAGTTTTTGGCACTATTTCCCTACTGCGCACCGGTCAAAGGGCGCAGTCCGACTTCGCTGCGAAGTCGGGTTGCGCACCGGCACTTGCTGATTCTCACTGCTGTTCGGACTTCGCCTTGGAAAGGGGGAGCAGTCCGACTTCGCTGCGAAGTCGGACTTCGCCCCAGCACTTAGTCATTTTTCCTGCCAGTTACAAGGTGCGCCCAGAAAGAGGGGCGAAGTCGGACTTCGCACCAAAACTGGGCGAAGTACGCACTTCGCACCAAAACTGGGCGAAGTCGGACTTCGCACCAAAACTGGGCGAAGTCGGACTTCGCACCAAAACTGGGCGAAGTACGAACTTCGCACCAAAACTGGGCGAAGTCGGACCGACTTCGCACAAAAAACTGGGTTTCCTGGTTCAGCTTCCCGGGGCCATAACTTTTGATCCGCTGACCCGATCGCCTATTATGATATATCGTTGGAAAGCTGGCGAGAAGATATGCAATAATAAAATATCCAGGGCTCATTTTGTCCATTTTATCACCCCCGTTTATGGCCCGCAAAATCCCGAACACCTCAGCATGCCCTGACAAAAAATTGAAAACATTGCACCCCGTGCAAAATGTGACAACAGATACCAACGCAAGCACCACCAAAGTCATGAGTAAACGTGCATATGTATTTATACATATGCAAACAACTTTGTATGTTCATAGTCTATTGTTGTACAAAGGTTATGTTACATGTCATGAGAATGTGCGATGTTAGTTTTTGTTCGTATGTACAACCTGAGCAGGTAGTTAAGTCATTACACAACAGTTGGTTATATGTATATGTTAAGTACTTCAATAGTTGGTATTGCATCCTAGTGTATTACGTTGTTATTCCAGTTGCAGACATTGTATTGTGTATATATATATATATTTTCTCTTTGTGCAATCTATGTTTTCTGTACAGATGGGTTGTTCCTTTTAATGTTGCATTGCTTTGTGTATTCTTTCTTGTACCTTTCATTGCGTGGAATATCAAACCTCTATGCTAGAACTTTTATATTGGATATGGTTGCATTTTCATGGATATATGTTGATATATATATATATATATAGACCTTTCATGAGTCACCATCGTATCGAGGCTTGGATAAGGAGGATTGTCATCATCAGAAGAAGATGAGTCAAAGTTACTCGGGTTAGATCAGAGTGACTGACTCTGAACATTCTGGAGGAGAGAGAGCATCTGAAATTCTGTGACAAGAAACACCGTCGGAGTCAGTATCTGAGAAACTATTCCGACACCATCAGGAGCACTTCCGCACTAGAGGGGAGGCACGTGGACAAGTGCAAGATCTTGAGCAAGGAAAGACTCAGGGAAAGGAAATGCGTTTGAAGATAGTGGTGCCAGAGACAAGAAAAAGAGATTCGACAACCTGAGAAGGACCGGATACCCCTTAAGGAGATAACATGGATTCATGTAATAGCCTGGACAAATTATTAAGCAATTTTTTTTTTCTCGATTTTATGGATGGATTATGTGCAGACCCAACATCAACAGATCATTGTATTGACACCCTTAATACTTCTATAGATATATTTCCCACCTTTCACAATAACCAGAGTTGTGCTCAACCATATTCAAATATATTAATGATAGTTGCAAGTTTCACATACTTATAATGTACAAATAATTATGTGAAAAAGAACCAAATTCATTAATGCTAAATATTATATATATATATATATATATATATATATATATATATATTTTTATCATTCATTCAATGCCAACAATAAACAATATTTCTGACCTGTTACATTCCAGATGTTGGACAGCTAGTACAAGGAGGCCGAGAATATAGAAAATGGCGGCAATATGGAAAGTCGCGGTCACCCAAGGTTCCGCATGGCTAGTATGAATACCGGTCGACCAAGGACGACTTTACTATCCAAGTCAACGGTGGCCGGTATAAAACAGGTCGAGCAAATGGAATCGACAGTATATGATACAAGTCCTCCACGTCACCTTCAATTTCCACGATGCCCAGAATATAGTTCGACGTAGGCTTAGGTTATATCTGATCAACCCTACAGAAAACGCCCTCCAACAATGGTAGATTTTCCTGTGAATGCTTGCTGAGAAACATGGGTGATTTCTCCAACTGACCAACTAGGGCAGAATCTTACACTGCCGAAACTAGTTCTCCCACGGGGTTTCGTCCGAGGGTTTGATTTTCGAAGAAGCTCTCCAAAAATTCCAATAAGAGAAAATAAGTAATAACATAAGCATATGTAATGTCCCTTTTTTGTGTCTTGTGGACCCCACTCATCCTTATGTTATGTAATGTAAAATTAGACTAGGAAAAGTGGGACGCACTTTTTATGTATTAGTAGGAGTTATTTTATGTTTTAAACTTGTGTCATAAGTTAGTAATAAAGTGGGCCCCCCTTAATGAAGAATTAGAAGCTCATGTTATATAAGGGAGAGGTGCACCCCATTTGTGGGGGATTTTCGGTATTTGTGATATTGTATGAGAGTTGAGGGATGAACCTTACTCATCTTCTGCAGATTTAGGTGACGTGCCCTAGTCTTCAGGAGAAGCCAATCTTGTAGACAAGGTGATGTGCCCTTGCTATTGATTGGAGATTGGTGGATCTACCTCAGGATTCACAATTTGTGCTTCAGATTTCAATGTTTTCTGTGTGCAGCTGTGCTTGGAGTGGGTCGCCCAATTTTGGGGGCCATATTTAGTGTGTTTTCAGATCAAATTTACCCTAGAGGAGGGTCGCCCAGCTTTGGGTAATTTTTTGTGGTGTTTGGAGGGATTTTTGTGAAGTCTATTGTGTGCCCTACCTCCTAGAGGAGGAGGTCCAGCCTAGGGCTTCTCTTTTATGCAATTTTGCGGTGAATTTGAGATGTATTTGGGCTGATCTATCCATTGCAACTTGCAGAATATTTTTAATAAATTTGTGTGGCCACATTTTCCACTTTGGGTTTCTTGTGTCAAATATTTTGCACATATTTTCAGATCTGATTTTTATTTGCATGGTACAGAATTTTATTGGAGAAAAGTTATAATATTTTCAGCTAAGGTTTGTAAATTTTAATTGGGGATACTACAGTGGTATTAGAGTTGCTTTCCTGCCAGCCTGTGAGGGTTTTTTTATGCAGCTAGGGCACAATTATTACACAAGGAGGAACTCAAATAAATCAACCACCATTAAAATTAATGAGAAAAGATTGGATGCAATGTTTGATGTGTTGACTAAATTGGATGCCAAGCCAGGTCAAGGTGGAAACCCTCAGCCACAAAAACCCACATCTCATGGGGTTACAAGAAATCATGGATGTGAGAGCTTAGCTTCTCATTGGGCAAGAATTTTGAGAGGAAAGTCAAGCACTCATAGATCTGCCATTAATGATGATGAGCTTGGAGAGAAGCAAGAAAAATCAGATCCTGAAGTGAAAGTTTCATCAATTTCAGATTTGGAAGAAGATGCCTTGTCTCAAGAGGTATGCAAAAATGAATCTACCACAATGCATGTGTCTTCATCCATGGAAAATAGTGAGATTTTTGATAACAGGTATGAGGAAACATGTTTATTTCCTAATAGCAGTCCTTTCATGCATAATGGTGGTGGTGTTTTTGATGAAGTTTGTGGGAATACGGGATCTCCAACTCCTAAGTTCAATGAAGAAATTGATGTTATAGAAGGTGCATCAGAATTGGAAAGCATCAAAAGGATGTTGGAAGGAGATTTTTCCAATGAAATTAACATTGTTGCAGATCTAGAAGATGAAATTAATTCATCTTGTACATCCATTACAGGAGAAGTGTTCAATGATGATGAGATCATAAAGTGCCCTGATGTAGACATTGATAAAACAGAAGTGAATGAGGAGTTGCAGCCATGGGATGATTCATGGGTTGAGAATGAATCTGCCCTAACTTCAGTGAACAAAATTGAAGAGTGTAATGTTGCTGATTTTGATCATTGTGCTGATAAAGATAAATCAGAATTACTGTTTCATGGAGCTGATTTTGATCTAGGGCATAGCAATAAATATTTTGAAGAAGAGGCACTTGAGTCTTGGGACAGCCATGAAGACATTGCTAAAAGGTATGAACTTATTTCTGGTTTTGATATGTATTGTAACAGCAGTTCATTAAATGGGCATAGTCTTGACATTCATGAGGATTGGAAGAAACAATTGTTAGTTAACACTGAAAAAGAGGTGTATACCCTGCCTAAGTTTGATGATTCTAAGAGATTTGTTGACAATCTGATCCAAAAGACACCTAGAAATCAGAATGAACAAACTGTTTCCATTTCTGATTTGCAAAATATTAAAAGCATAATGGAGGAGTTGAAGCTAGAATACTTGCTCATGATCAGTGATAGGGATGTAGCTACCAAAACTGCAGATGAGTTTTGTTGCCACATTTTGCACGGGGTGCCATGTTTTCAGTTTCTGTAAGTGAACTGCTCTTTCTTTTCCTTCCTCCTCCTCTTTTCCCCCTTCTCCATTTCTCCCTTTCTCCCTCTTCCTTGCAGTGTCATTCCTCCCTCTTCCCCTTGAACTTCCCCCAGTAAAGTTTCCAGCAAGTGTTCCCTGAAAATGACTAAGTGTCAGGGCGCAACCCGACTTCGCCCCGAAGTCAAGGTGCGCCCTCCAGTTGGAGCGCAGTAGGGAATGCGGAGTGCGCAGCAGACAGGAAATGAGCGAAATCTGACTAAGTGTCAGGGCGCAACCCAACTTCGCAGCGAAGTCGAGGTGCGCCCTTTTTCCTGGGCGCACTTGGGAAGCAGTATGGCAAAAAATCAGCTAAGTGTTGGGGCGCAACCCGACTTCGTAGCGAAGTCGGGGTGCGCCCTTCCTAGTGCGCAGTCCGAACAGCAGAGAAGACAGCAAAGTGTCAGTGCCATACCCGACTTCGCAGCGAAGTCGGGGTGCGCCCTCTGACCGGTGCGTAGTTGGGCAAGCAAACCCAGAAATTGACTAAGGCACGGAGGCCTCCCCAACTACGTTGTTTTTCACCTGCGCAACCCGATAGCGCTCTGATCCTGGGCGAAGTTGGATAAACTGCCTTTCAAGGCAGCCATGTGTCACTCATCAGCATCCGACAAGTGTCCAACCTCGGGATTCGAGCCAAGACATGACCGGGAAAAGGACAAGCATGGACCGCACTATCTATGCCAACTGCCACCATTAAAGTTGATGTGAAGTGCCATCTGCCGCAACTACCCGCATATCTGCTGATTTGAAGTTCCACCCAACACACCGCCATGTAGCTGTACAGCTTTTAGGAAGACCATGCTGCTGGTACAGTCCTCGCCAACAGAAGTCAGCATCAGCAGCTCCTCTGCCGCTTTTGTCAGCTAATGTCTAGTCTGGGACTTTGTGCCCGTGATTGTAATCGGGGGAACTTGAGGCTATAAATAGCCATGCAATTTCATTGTAAAGGGGGAAGGGGAATATATTGCTAGGGAACCATTGTAGCTGTGCGTTTGCCTCTAATACAAAGCATATACTTGGCTCGCTTCTTGTCTTTTATCTTGTATGCTGCCTCTCCTTGTCATTTCTGCCTCATGTTTCTTGTATCATTGCTTACTGTTGTACTGAACTCTGGACTCTGGTATTTGATGATCAAGTATTCCTGGAATGCATAGATAGAGGATACATAGGATGAATGATAGCTGTAGTTTCAATGTATGTTTTGTATAGGAATGTTGTTAGTAGCGGTGATTGATCGTTGTCGTGCTGCTTATTCCCCCCACCCAACTCCAATCACATTTGGATTCTCTTTCTGCACTTTTATCTCTTTCCCTGCACTCTTATCTTAAAGACTAAAACCCACAGGAAGCCGGCCTTCTCCGGATATTGGCGCGGAAGGCATTCCTTCCTTCCGGCCTTTCAATCTAGTGGGCGAATCTCGGGCGCATTATACCAAATCCTTTCCTCATGGCAGATTCGTAACCAACAAGTTTCTCACTACATCCAAGCAACCAAAGTTTCGTTAGCCAACACCCAAAGGGCTCTTCAAAAAGCAGAAAATCAGTTTGCTAGCTTACAGGAGGATTGGCCAAAGCTAGAAGATGAAAATAATTTTCAGTTTGTTGATAACCCACTGTCTGAGATGGATGTTGAACTGTCTTTTGACAATCCACTTTTTGAATTAGATGATGTACCTCCTGATGTTAGTAACACAAGAGAAATATGGGATCCAGGTGTGATGTGTAGTCATGAGGCAGAGACAGCTAGAGTCAAAATTTGTGAAGAATTTAGACTGAAAGCTGTTCTGAAAGAGGCGACAGCATCAAATGGACAGACCATTCTCTTTATTGATGAAATTCATACAGTTGTTGGAGCAGGTGCTATGAGTGGAGCTATGGACGCAAGCAACTTTTTGAAGCCTATGCTTGGAAGAGGAGGGCTACGCTGTATTGAGAAGGATGCTGCTCTTGAATGGTGATTCCAACAAGTGGCTGAGTACACTTCAGATCAGTACTTTTGGGAGGAGGAATTTACTCTCGCAGGGTGGAAGTACTGCAAACAAGATTTGGAGATAAGAAACAGTTGTGGCCATGTCTTGCAATGTAGTTACTATATTCCATCCCCTTTTTCAGAAGATACACCACTTCCTTGTGTTATTTACTGCCATGGAAACAGTGGCTGTCGAGCAGATACAAATGAGGCAGCAGTGATCCTTCTACCTTCAAACATAACTGTGTTCACTCTTGATTTCTCTGGCTCAGGTCTGTGGGATGGTGAATATGTGAGTCTCGGACGGCATGAGAAAGATGATCTTAAATCAGCTGTTTCATACCTGCGTGATATGAAAAATATTTCTTGTATTGGACTTTGGGGAAGATCAATGGGAGCTGTTACAAGCCTTCTATATGGATCAGAAGAGCCATTGATTGCTGGAATGATATTGGAAAGCCCTTTCTCTAATTTATTTGATCTCATGATGGAGCTGGTGGATGTCTATAAAATTCGTCTTCCCAAGTTTACGGTGAAGGTAGTTGTCCAGTATATGTGACAGGTTATCCAAAAGAGAGCTAGTTTTGATACTATGAATCTAAACGTCACTCAGATAGCTCCAAAAACCTTCATTCCAGCACTATTTGGACATGCAATAGAGAACACATTCATCCAACCACACCATTCTGACATCATTTTCAAATCATATGCAGGGGACAAGAATATTATCAAATTTGAGGGTAATCATAACTTTGCATGGCCTCAGTTTTACTATGATTCTGTTTCTATTTTCTTCTATAATGTCCTTCGCCCTCCACAATTGTCAGCTACAATCATTCTTGCAGCTAATAAATATTTCGAACTTGGAGCTTTACAGCTTGGGAATGTAGTGGATCAGACTTTGTTGTATGAGATTATTACAGACCTCCGTATGATAGAGCTTGGCAAAACTAGCTTTTCTTCAGCTCCTTGCACATCCAATGACTCCAACATGCCTTTACCAAACAAAGCACTTCAGCTGTCAAAGTATTCCTCTGAAATTGAAAAAATCATTGTACCACAAGGAAATTTAGAGCAAAATAATGTTGTCATTGATCTGGGAAGAGATGAGGTTGAGTCATGTTCACCACAGGGTAAAGGAAATGGACCAAATGATGAATACTTCTCATATTCGAGCTCAAATCATGAAATCTGGAGAAGATGTTGTGGTCAATATGCAGATATCTGAAGTTCTTATAGTGACTGGTGGCTCAAAGAATCCTACCATGAATGAGATTGACATGGACAAGAGACAATCACCCAAACAGGGTCATTCAATGGTCATTGCTGGAAGACATATAGTGAATAGCAGAGTGTCCTATGGATGTCTGATTCAGCTGTACACAACAGATCAGATAGTTGTTGAAGTCCCCTGGAGTTATATTAGTCATGATCAGATTTTGTTCTCTCTGATTTCAAAACAGCCTTATGTAGCAATTGTCTTCAATATTTTGCTTCAAATTTTGAATGATGGTTTCATATTTAAACCTAACATACTTGGATCTGCAGGCTTGACATATTTTCATATTGAAGCTAGCATGAGGAGTGCTGAAGGTGTATTAGACACACTCACTTATGGCCCATGTGAGATTGGAGTGAGAACATTCTTTCCAACTGAGATGACATTGTCTATGGGACATTATGTCTGCATTTTTAGGCTTTGATCAAGTGCCAAAAGAAGCTGACATGCAATCACCTCTAAAATATATTGAAGAAGCTGTTTCCTGGAACAATAAAGAGTGCTTCAATGCTGATATACCATCTATATTGGGCAGGAATGAGATTCAGTTGGTATCAGATCTTATTTTAGAGACCAAGAAGAAGAAAGTAATGAACCAAGCCATTGCCAAATACCTGATTCAGTGGAAGGGATTATCAGATTCAGTTTGCATTGCTTGAGGACAAGCAATTTGGGAGGGGCAGACTTGTAATGTCCCCTTTTTTGTGTGTCTTGTGGACCCCACTCATCCTTATGTTATGTAATGTAAAATTAGACTAGGAAAAGTGGGACGCACTTTTTATGTATTAGGAGTTATTTTATGTTTTAAACTTGTGTCATAAGTTAGTAATAAAGTGGGCCCCCCTTAATGAAGAATTAGAAGCTCATGTTATATAAGGGAGAGGTGCGCCCCATTTGTGGGGGATTTTTGGTATTTGTGATATTGTATGAGAGTTGAGGGCTGAACCCTTACTCATCTTCTGCAGATTTAGGTGATGTACCCTAGTCTTCAGGAGAAGCCAATCTTGTAGACAAGGTGATGTGCCCTTGCTCTTGATTGGAGATTGGTGGATCCACCTCAGGATTCACAATTTGTGCTCCAGATTTCAATGTTTTCTGTGTGCAGTTGTGCTTGGAGTGGGTTGCCCAATTTTGGGGGCCATATTTAGTGTGTTTTCAGATCAGATTTACCCTAGAGGAGGATCGCCCAGCTTTGGGTAATTTTTTGTGGTTTTTGGAGGGATTTTTGTGGAGTCTATTGTGTGCCCTACCTCCTAGAGGAGGATGTCTAGCCTAGGGCTTCTCTTTTATGCAATTTTGTGGTGAATTTGAGATGTATTTGGGCCACATTAGCTTACGGGAATTAAATAAGCTAACGGTTCTTGGTTACACATCAGAAGGGGACATGGCAGTCCTCCATTCCCAGAATTGCTTGCCCTCAAGCAATTGCAGGTTAAAATGCTGCAAAATCTGATCACCCTCCCAAGTGGCATCCTCGATCGGTAGATCTCTCCATCGAACAAGATACTCCCTGATGACTCTGTTCCTCAACTTTCTCTCTCTGACATCCAATATCTCATGTGGCACTAAAACCAACCTGCCCTCCTCATCCAATGGTGGAAGCTCTGTAGAAGAAATAACCTGCTGCCCCAGTGCCTTTTTGAGGCACAAAACATGGAAAACATTATGTATCTTGCTACTATCCTGCAGCTCCAACTCATAGGCAACCTCTCCCACTCTCCGAACAATCCTATAAGGGCCATAAAAAAGGGGTTTCAACTTCTCTGCTCCGCTCTTCTTCAATAAATACTGTCTGTATGGTTGCAGCCGTAAGAAAACTAAGTCCCCAACCTCAAAAATCCACTCAATCCTATGCTTGTCAGCATAAATCTTCTTCTGGTTCTGTGCGCTCTGCAAATTCTCCTTAAGAGTCCTGAGAATATCCTGACTCTCCTGGATCCAATCCTTAGCTTTGGGAGCTCTACTATCGCCAAAAGCTAAGTCTAGAAATGTGGGAGCATCGTAACCATACAATGCCCTGAATGGTGTCATACCAATCGACATATGATAGGTGGTGTTGTAGCAATGTTCACCCATATGCAACCACCTAATCCAAGCCTTTTACTGCCCTGCCACATAGTTCCTCAGATATCCCACAACCCATTTGTTGACAATCTTTGTCTGTCCATCCGTCTGAGGGTGGTAACTGGTGCTAGGAGTCAATTTTGTGCCAGCTAATCTGAAGAGCTCCTGGAAAAATGCACTGAGGAAACGACTATCTCTGTCATTGACAATAATCTTAGGTAACCCATGGAGTCTAAACACGTCTCTCAAAAATAAATCTGCAACCTAAGGTGCCTTATACTTCAAGAAGATGGCAAAAAAGTGGGCAAACTTAGTCAATCGATCCACAACTACAAAAATGCAATCTCTGCCCTATACCTTGGGTAGACCGGTTATGAAATCCATAGATATACTGTCCCATTTCTGCTCTGGAATAGGCAATGACTGAAGCAACCCAGCAGGGAAAGTATGCTTTGACTTGTTCTGCTGACAAGTCATGCACTCCCTCACATGTTGCAAGACATAGTTGAGGCCCTTCCAAGAGAACCTCTCCCTAACCTGTTTGTAAGTTTTGAAATAACCAGGATGTCCTGCAAGGGGTGTGTCATGGATAGCTTATAAAATCTTCTCTTTCAGTTTTTACTCGGGAACCAAGAAGATTTTGTCCTTGTAATATATTATGTCATCTATCACCCTATACCTGTCATCCTGCACCTTACCATCCATTACCTTACTGGCAAAAGTGTTCTTGGAATACTCAACTAACATGTGACCCTTCCAATCCGCTGAAATTTCTGCCAAGGAAAGTGTTGCAGGTCTCCTAGATAAGGCATCAGCAACAACGTTCTTCTTACCTTTAACATACTCAATGTCAAAATCATAGGCCTGAATTATGATGAGCCACTTTTGCTGCCGTTCATTCAAATCATTTTGTTCCAGGAAGTACTTCAAACTGTTATGGCCCGTCTTGACCACAAATATTCCACCTACCAAATACTGTCTAAACTTTCCCAACGCATGCATGATGGCGAGCATCTCCTTATCATAGATGGAATACAACCTCTCTGCATCCATGAGCTTTTGGCTCTCATAGGCAATGGGATGCCTATCCTGCATAATCACTGCTCCTATCCCCTCACCTGAAGCATCACACTCCAACACAAATGGACGAGTGAAATCGGGAAGAGCCAATACTAGACAAGAGCTCATCACCTCCTTAAGCCTATCAAATGCCCGCTGAGCCTCATTTGTCCATCTAAAAGCCCCTTTCTTTGTGAGATCTGTCAAGGGTGCACCTAACTTAGAAAAGCCCTTTACAAACCTCCTGTAATAGCTGCATAACCCAAAGAAACCTCGCAGCTCTATAAGAGTCCTTGAAGGTGGCAATCAAGTATTGCCTGTATCTTCTCCTGATGCACATACAACATTAGCACTGATGACGTGCCCCAAATAGAGGATCTCTGTCAACCCGAATTTGCAATTAGAAGCTTTTGCATACAAGGACTGTGCTTCCATAATGCCAAGAATCTCATCAATATGTTTCAGATGCCCCTCCCAAGTTATGCTATAGATTAGTATATCATCAAAGAACACTAGCAAGAATTTCCTCAACTGCTTGTTGAATTTGTGGTTCATGCATGGCTGGAAGGTCGCGGGAGCATTGGTCAGCCAAAATGGCATAACCAGAAACTCATAGTGTCCATAGTGACACCTGAAAGCTGTCTTATGAATATCCTGTTCCCGCACTTTGATTTGATGATACCCATATCGAAGATCAATCTTCGAGAAGTAAACTGCACCGTGCAACTCATCTAACAGCTCATCGATCCTGGGGATTGGGTATCTGTTCTTAATTGTTTTCTTATTTAGTGCACGATAATCTATGCACATTCTCATTGTCCCGTCCTTCTTCTTTACCAGCACAACAGAAGAAGCAAAGGGACTCGAGCTGGGTCTAATATGCCCCATGTCCAATAATTCCTTGATAGCCTTTTCTATCTCTTCCTTAAACTTCTTGGGGTGTCTATATGGGGTCGTGATGACGGGATTGGAGCCCTCCTCCAACTCAATAGTATGCTCAAAGCCTTTATCAAGTGGTCTCCTTGGCGGAATCTCATTGAAAACCTTACCGTGCTTATCCAACACAGCTTGTATATCTACTGAATACTGCGTACTACCGTTCACCTGTGCCTGAGAAGAAATTAGGCATTCGGCTGCCCAAGCAATATCACCATGAAGAAAAATACTTTCCATATTCTTCGTTGAAACGATCCTGGGAGCACCATTTGACATCCCCCTCAAAACTACCTTCTTCCCATCACTCATGAACTTGAGTTCCATGGTCTGAAAGTTCTGAGAATACCTACCAAGGGAATGTAGCCACTGTATGCCAAGAATGGCATTAGTATCACCCAAATCCACAACATAGGAATCATCAGTGACAGTGTAATTACCTAAGGTAATCTTCAGTGTAATTACCTAAGGTAATCTTCAGTTGCGAAATACGCTGGTTACAAGTCATATGAAACCCATCTACCACCATTAACATTAAATCCCTCAAATGGCTCTGTCTGTAGACCCCTCTTAGCAACTAGTGCTGAGTCTATGAAATTATGGGTTGCCCCACTATCAACTAACATAGTTACCCACTGCCCCTGAAGGACTCCACAGACCTTGAATGAGTTAAATCTGGATGTACTTGAAAGTGTAGCAATGGCACCACCCTTCACCTCCTTAGGTGCATGCTCCTCATCCCTGTCCTACTCATCCTCAAAATCACTGTGTTCGTTGCCTTGTTTGTGCTCATACTGCTCCTCATCCTCACTATCAGATTGCACCTCAATGTAATGGACCTTACCTTTTCCCAAGCACCTGTGACCTGGTTCCCAAGGTTCCTTGCAGCTGAAATAGAGTTTCTTCCCGCGCAATTCATTCCGAACCTCATAATCCATATTGTCCTTCTTAGGACACTCTTTTTGGAAAGGTTTCTTATCTTTTTCTTTTCTAGATAGAAATCCCTTTGATTGAAATTTACTCTTAGGTGTAGAAGACTCCATATCTCTTGCCCTTTTAATAGCATCCTGTAGAGTAGGAGAATTGAATGCCTTAATCCAACCTCTCAAAGGGTCTGAAAGCCCATCTATGAACAATACAATCAACCTGTGCTCAGATATTTCTATCACTAACACTGATAGTCTTTGGAAATCAGCAATGTAAGTATCCACTGAACCCCACTATTTTAGCTATGCCAATTCTTTGAAGTGTAGTTTTGGATCCTTCTTGTCAAATCGGTCAATAAGCCTATTTGTAAATTCTGAATAAGAATCATTCTGGCTATGTCCAAGCGTAACCAAACCATGGTGCCACCACTCGTGAGAAATCCCATCAAGGTGTAAAGCGGCATACTTAATGGCCTCATCTTCCGACATGGCATTCAATTAAAAATATGTATCCATCTTCTGCACCCATGATCTAGCTGAAGTCTTGCCTAAACCATCATAGTAAGGAATGGACAACTTCCCCACTCTCCTCTACAACTCCTGATTATACTGTCTACCTAACCTATGTGGTTGTTGTCTCATCCTCAAGTCCACATAATCTCGGAAGGACATTCGGCTTGGAATTCCGCACTAGCATTGGTCCACTCCTGTAAAAATTGATCCTGCATCTCATTTAATGTAGGTTCCACTTCATCCTATGGAGGGTTCCTAGGAGGAAAGTTAGGCATCAAGGGCCTAGTACTTGTCCTGTCATTCTGATTCCGGTCTACAACCCTGTTATTCCCTGACGCTTCGCCATTTCCATTGTTTCTTTGATTCTCTTGTCGCCCATTATTGTTATTTTGGTTGTTCCCACCATTTGGCTGAACATTGTTATTATTATTTTCCATCAAAACAGCCATCAATTTATTGAGGGTTTGTTGCAACTCTCACTGTCCCCTAGCCAGATCATTAAACATTTCCCGGGTATTCGGTTCCTGTGGAACCCTGTCACCCATATTTACCTCTTCTTATGAATTTGAGCTGAGAGCACCTCTTCCCCTTGGTCCTCTTATCCTGTATGTGATATATTCCCTCTTCTCTGGATTCATTAATTATTTTGACTCATCCGAAAACCCAACAGGTTGGCAGGCTCGAAGCTCTGATACCACTGTAATATCCTGGACAATTTATTAAGCAATTTTTTTTCCTCGTTTTTATGGGTGGATTATGTGCAAACCCAACATCAACAGATCATTGTCTTGACACCCTTAATACTTCTATAGATATATTTCCCAGCTTTCACTATAACCAAAGTTGTGCTCAACCATATTCAAATATATTTATGATAGTTGCAAGTTTCACATACTTATAATGTACAAATAATTATGTGAAAAAGAACCAAATTCATTAATGCTAAATATTATATATATTTTTTAATCATTCATTCAATGCCAACAATAAACAATATTTTTGACCTGTTACATTCCAGATGCTGGACAACTAGTACAATGACGCTCAACATATAGAAAATTGCGGCAATATGGAAAGCCGCGGTCACCCAAGGTTCTGCGCGGCTAGTATGAATATTGGTCGACCAAGGAAGACTCCACTATCCAAGTCGGCGGTGGCCGGTATAATGCAGGTCGAGCAAATGAAATCGGCGATGTATGATACAAGTCCTCCGCGTCACCTTCAATTTCCACGGCGCCCAGAATATAGTTCGATGTAGGCTCAGGTTATATCTGATCGACCCTGCAAAAAAAACCCTCCAACAATGGTAGATTTTCCTGTGAATGCTCGCTGAGAAACCTGGGTGATTTCTCCAACTGACCAACTAGGGCAAAATCTTACACTACCGAAACTGGTTCTCCCACGGGGTTTTGTCCGAGGGTTTGATTTTCGAAGAAGCTCTCCAAAAATTCCAATAAGAGAAAATAACATAAGCATAACCCCAAAATGAATTCCGTTTTTCCCTTATAACTCCTTTTTCCCGCTCTTTAATTTAATTTCACTTTATTAAAATATATCGTTGAGCTCCACATTTAAATGAATTAAATAATATTTCCGTCAAAAGTCAAAAACGAAGAATATTAAAATAATTAATTTAAAAATAATTCCCTTTCACCCAAATTAGCTTACGGGAATTAAATAAGCTAACGATTCTTGGTTACACATCGGAAGGGGACATGAAGCACTTGATCTTGCTCAAGTCCTTATTCCCTGGCTATGAGGTTGACTCCTCATTCTTTACCTTACCCTTGTTGGGTCCTTTCCCTCTGCCCTTCTTGGTTTGCCCAAAGAGAGCTAGGTTAACATCACCAGCTTTCTTGCTGGCCTTTGACTCCATGCGAGTCTCCTCCTGGATGAAATTATCCCACAGTTTCTCAAAGGTGGGAAGGCGCTCATGAGCACAGATGCCTTTGAAAATGGTTCCCATGAAGCTGAGAAACCATTAAGTGCCACGTTCACCAACTCTGTGTCTTCAACCTTCTCCCCAACTGCTACCAGTTGATCACGAATCTGCATGATCTTCATCAGGTAACTGGTAACGGTGTCAGATCTGGTCATCTCCATAGATCTGAGTTTGTTCCGCAATATCATCTTCTTGTTTATGTTCTTGCTCTGGTAGAGGCTAACAAGGGCATCGAACATCTCCTTTGCCTTAATATTCTCGGATATGTGAGGAATCAAGTGATCCTTCACTGCATCCAAGATCATCCGCTTGGCCTTCACTTCCTTCTTTTTGTGAGTTGCCAATTGCTACGGATATGTAGGTGTTGGTTACGAATCTTCCATAAGGAAAGGATTTGTTTTTAATGTGGCCAGATTCGCCCACAGATTGAAAGGCCGGAAGGAAGGGATGCATTCCGTGCCAATCTCCGGAGAAGGCCGGCTTCCTATGGAGTTTGTATTGAGATAAGAGTGCAGGGAAAGAGATAAAAATGCAGAAAGAGATAAAAGTGCAGAAAGGGATTCCAAATGTGATTGGAGTTGGGTGGGGGGAATAAGCAGCACGACAACGAATCAATCACCACTACTAACAGCATTCATCTACAAACATAGATTGAAACTGCAGCTATCAGCGATCCTATGTATCCTCTATCTATGCATTCTAGGAATACTTGGACACCAAATGCCGGAGTCCAAAGTTCAGTACAACAGCAAGCCATGACACAAGAAACATGAGGCATAAATGACAAGGAGAGGCAGCATACAAGATAAAAGACAGTAAGCAGAGCCAAGTATATATTTGTATTTGAGGCAAACGCACAGCTACAATTGTTCCCTAGCAATATATTCCCCTTCCACCACCTTACAATGGAAAAGTGGTGGGTATTTATAGCCCGACTTCCCCCGATTACATTCATGGGCACAAAGTCCCAGACAAGACGATAGGCGACACGAGCGGGCGAGGAGGCTGCGATGCTGACTTCGTCGGGTAGGACTGTCCTTGCAGCATGGTGTCCCTGAAGGCGGTACGGCTACGTGGCAACGCGTTGGGTCAAGTCTTCGGTCAGCAGGAATGCGGGTAGGTGCGGCAGATGGCGCTTCACATCGGCTTAAATGGTGACAGATGGCGTTGGTAGTGTAGCCCATGCTTTGTCCTTGCGTGGTCAAGTCTTGGCTCGAATCCCGAAGATGGATACTTGTCGGATGCTGAGGTATGACACGTGTCTGCCTTGAAAGGCAATTTATCCAACTTCGCCAGGAATTCGAGCGCTATCGGGTTGCGCAGGTTGAAAACAACGCAGTTGGGAGGCCTTCTTGCCTTAGCATTTTTAGAGTTAGCTTTACCCAACTGCGCACTGGTCAAAGGGCGCACTTCGACTTCGTTGCGAAATCGGGTGTCGCACCGGTACTTGCTGTCTTTCTTCCGCTGCTCGGACTGCGCACTGAAAGAGGGGTGCGCCCCGACTTCGCTGCGAAGTCGGGTGTCGCCCCAGCACTTAGCTGATTATTTGCTAGACCGCTACCCTAGTGCGCCCAGGAAGAAGGGCGCACCCCGACTTTGCTGCGAAGTCGGGTGTCGCCCCTGACACTTAATCAAATTTTAGTTTGTTCCAGCCTGATTGCGCACTTCGGGCTCCCTACTGCGCTCCAACTGAGGGGCGCACTCCAACTTCGCTGCGAAGTCGGGTGTCGCCCCAACACTTAGAATTTTCAGGGAACACCCCTGTTCTAGAAACTTACTGGGGGAAGAAAGGGAAAAGAAGAAGGGGGAATGAAAATGCAAGGAAGAGGGAGAAACGGAGAAACGGAGAAAGGGGAAATGAGGAGAAGGGAAGGAAAAGAGCAGCTCATACGCAAAAACCAAAAACATGGCACCTCGTGCAAAATGTGGCAACATTCTTGGCGGCTCGCGGGGTGTCGAGCTCGTCTCGACGCAAAGAACCATGCCTTTATCCTTTGGGTACAGAGGAACTTCCTTCCCCTGCCTTCTGCTGCTCTGGTCGCTTCCCTTGGGGCAACTGTTCTTCTTCAGGTTCGCTTTCACCAGTTGCCTCCTCGGTCCCTCCTGAATCGGAAGGTTCTTCACTTTCAGCCTCCCGCTTGCTTATGCGTTCAAACACAGCCTTAGCTTGATCCCAGACTGTGGCATGGAATGGCGTGGGGTCGCTGATCTCCCTGAGTACTGCGTGGAATGCAGCGACCGCGTGCAGGTCAATGGTGTCATATCTTTTTCCCAACTCCTCAAGGGAAGAGTTGATTTTGCAGTATTTCGCCACCATTCGAGCGACCTGCGCTTCTTGAACTGGCTCTGTCTAGTCATCGATTTCAGCAGTATCTGCCTCGAAGGACAGCCAGTTCTTCTTTACCTGCTCAAGGGTGATGAACTCGCCATCTCTGACATAGCTCGGACACCCCTGCTCGGACAGAATGTGAAAGGGCACCAGGAGAATGTCTTTCATGCTCTAAGGCGTCCAACGCCTTCCTGGCCGTTCTGATCCTTTCTGTCTTGGCAAAATAAGTGTGCAAGGTTACCCTTGCATTTGCCCACTCTGAGGCAAGTTGGGACCTAGGGACGATTTGGAAGCCTTTGCGTTCTAATTCCTCAAGTTTCATAGCCAGGTCTAGCCATTGCCTCGCCTGGTGTTCGGCTTCCTCTACCACAGGCTTTCCCTGGGCAGATACTTCTTCAATCCTAGATACGAAATCCAGAACTGTCAAGGACTTAACAAGGTTGGGCTTGCAACCTTGTAGCAGACTAGCGCGCGTCTCCTTTGCTTTGCTCTTGGAAAAGGCCGTCGCTTGTGATGCTTTCTCTATAAGCTGCGACTGCGCCTGCTTCAGCGAATCCTGCAGTTGCGATACTTGCTCTGGCGCCGCCTTTTTCTCTTCTGCGGTCTCCTGCTGAGAGGCAGCCAGCTGTGCCTTAAGATCTATTTCTTGCTGCGCTGACCCCAGCTGCGCAGTAGCCCTGGCCAAGTCTTCCTCAAGATGCCTCATGGTGTTCTGCAGTTGGAAAAGCGCCTCCTGGGTCTCGAGATGCTTGACAAGGAGAGTATGTGTTCTACGACGAATACCACGGATCTCGTATTCCTCGTTGATGTCGTCAAAGTTCTTCTCCTTCGTCTGAAGCTCATAGTCAACCTCGGTCATGTCACAGAGAGGCTTCTTCACCTTAGGTATCAGCTTTTCTATCGTAAGCACTCTCCGATCTAAGTCAAACTTTGTGCGCTTGACGGGGGCGGCTATCTCTTCGGCCCTTTTGTGCTTGACACCCTAAAGAAAGGAGGCTGACCCCCCACGACTCTTACTGCGAGAGGCTGGTCCTTGATGGCACTCATGAAATCGAGGTCCTCCAGCACCTGGGCTTGCTGTGGCATTTTTCCCGCAAATAGTGAAGTAGGAGGGATACCAGAGGGGGTAGCAACCCTTGAGGGCGACCGGGTCCTAGGGGTAACAGGAGTCTGAGTGGATGGCGCTGGTGGAGTTTCGGTCGGCCGGGGCGAAGGATGTGGAGATGAGGGAGCAGCTTCGGCGCTGGCTGCGGGTGAAGGTTCTAGGGTTTGACTCAGGGATTGAAAGGCGTTGGGATCCTGAGCAAACTGGTCAAACGAGTGCAGGCCGTTGGATGGCGGGGTAGCTTGTGAGGCGGGAGACACGGCTACGGCTTGCCCTGATGGGGTGGGAGATGGGGCTTTTGCAGGGCTAACGCGGACTTGGGCCAGTGGGAAAGAGGATGTACTTGCGGGCTCTGCTTGAGCCGACGCTGGAGGGGTGGCTGCAGCCTGGATGTTTGCTTGTGGTTCAGGGTTGTCTAAAGAGACAACCTCCGACATAGCTGCTTGCGGCTGCTCTGAGGCTGGTTGCTGCACTGGCTCCTTAGGCCGCTTGGTCCTTTCGACCCTTTTCTACTTCTTTTCTCCTGACGCTGAGGTTGGTCCAGAGGAAAGCGACAATAAAGGGGCGGCAGGTGCTGATGTCCCCACGGTAAACTTGTACCTGGGTCGCGTTGGAAGAATGTCTGCCGGACTCGATCTGCTAGGTGGCAGCGCGGACACTTTTTCTGCTGGAGGGGCCATCTCAAGAGTTGACCGTTCTGAACTTTGCGCCGCTTCGGGCACTGCCACAAGAGCTGCAGGCTGCATCGGGCCCGCTTGGCTACTGGTTGGAGTCGCGCTGGAAGATGCGGGGGTTGACAATGACTGAGAGGTAGCCCTTCCTTTATACCTTATATTCGCGCCTCGGGGAATGCAATTGCAAAATTCAAAGGGCTGCCATGTGTCGACGTGTTTATCATAAAGTGCCGAAAACTCATCATCAATAGCAAGGTTCCTCCGGCTTGATTTGTCATGTTGCGTGCGACACCTCATCTTCCAGCATTCGAGGATTTTGTCCTTATGCCAATTGAGCGGTGCCACCTTAGCGAGGAACTTCTTGAAGCCAGCTGACTCCATTCGATGGTCCGGGTTTCGCTCTGGATCGTAGGTGACCTCCTCACAGTAAAATTCATGCCATGGTGGCCATGATTGCATCAAGTGGATGCGCCAGTGGAGGTCTGCAGCTGTCCTGTTTCTTCTTTCTTGCATGATTTCGGCTCTTGGACAGATATGAGTGAACTTTCCCCAGACCCCGATTGGGTCGTACTCCAGCGTTGCGGCAGCATAATCAGGCCCATATCAATGAGCTCCCACTCAAGATAAATGTGCTACCCAATTTCGAAGACTTGAATATTGGCCCAGGTCATAGGATATTTGAATATGTGACCTTTCTTTTTTCCCTGGCCAAGTTCCTCTTTGACGTAATCCATCTGCCGCGCCACTTCCATCCCGAATTGATGGTTGATGCAGAAGTAAGGCAGCAAATAAGGCTTTCCCTTGAACCCGTAGATTCGGACGACAATGCCTTGAGTCAACCTGAAGGTATCTTCGAATTCATTGTTCCACAGGTACTTTGTCATAGCCGCTGGTGGGCGAGTCGCGCCACGGTTGAACAGTCCCATTGCTTGGCCCAGAAATTGAATGTTGAAATCGTAAAATGAGCCCTTTCGATACAGGGCTTCAGTCCATTCGTACACGGGGAGCGGCTCTCCTTGTTCGTTCACTTTCTTCAGGTTGGGGACGTTCATCCGGTAATGCATGTGATACAGGCATAGCCATGTGAGGAAGGAGCAAAACCGGAAGTCTGTCGACTGCTTCTGCTGCAGTCTCACCAGGCTCGCATGAATCGCGTATGCCAACCAGTCCGCCCAGTCGTAGAAGATAGGGCGCTTCCCACTCTTCTGCGCCGTGGAGTCGTAAAACTCTCCGTGCAGGATACACTCGGCCATCGCTAGCTGGAAAGGCCGCACCACTCTGAGTCGCAGCCGAGGACCCACGCCAGGATAATATAAATACATCTGTTTTCGAATCGATCCAGCAATATGGGGCCGGTCGGCCACTGTCCAGCATTTAGCGGAGTCTTCAGCTCCGAGTCCAGAAACTCTCTCATCCGCTTTGTTTGAGAAAATTTGCCGGTCTGCTCTTCTATGTTCACCCTTCTGATAATTGCATCGGGGCTGTACTGAAGACCTGGGGCAAACGCTGGTTGGATATTTTCTCGGAAAAGAGTGAACAACACCCTTCCTTTGTTATCGCAGACCTGCCGCGCAGCTGGTTTGTAGTATTCAGCAATTGCTTCAACCAGCTCCGGGCACCAGTGGGTTGGAGGGCACAGGAACCAGTAAAGGTTTGGCTTGTACGCGGCTCCGAGGTGGTGGGAAGGCAAAACCTTATCCACCCATTTTGCGATGTTTAGACGCAGCTTTGAGAGATCGATGGAAAAGGAACCATCTTTGTATCCCGACAAGCGGTTGATTGGTGGAGGCGGAGTCTGGCCAACTACGTGCCTCTTCGTTCGGGATTTCGCTTTCTTGCCCTTCTACGGCGCCGCGCTCTCATGAGCACTCGACTCTGGAGACTCTTCAGCTTCGCTCGGCTCCTCACTTGACTGTGCCTGTGCAGGCGCTTTTCCTTTATCCATCCTTGTTGAAACAACAGAGGCAGGAGCTACGGCTTCTGAGCTTGTCAGATTTATTCCTTGCAGTCAGGGATTGCGCTCGAACAATATGAATTTTCTAGCCGCGCCAGGGTCCTTTTGTAGATAGTGACTGCAACATTAATGGCGCGAGGGAGGAAGTTAAAGCAGTTAACTCTGGGTTGGTGGAGGCGCTATGATTTTGGCGGCTGCGCATGGCCCCTTTTTAGAAAAGCGTGCTTTGTTGGCCCAGAACGCACCTTACCCTTTAAATGCATCATCATTGGTAATTGCGCAATTATTTAAAACCTTCCTTGATCGTTGTGCCGTTGCTGACGTCACCGCCACCATTCGGGCACACTTTTCAAAGAAGGATTCTCAAGTCCATAGCCCAACTTCGCCCGGGGCCCACACTTATGATTTTTCGTTTTCCGTGGCGAGCTGTTTGGACTTCCCCCGAAATTTGGGGCGCAGTCGGACTTCGCCCAGAAAAAGGGCACACTTCGAACTTCGCCCGAAAAACGGGCGCACTTCGAACTTCGCCCGAAAAACGGGCGCACTTGGACGCCTTCAGCTTCTTTCACCAGATTACCCAGGGTGCGCCCGAGAATGGGGGCGCACTCGGACTTCGCCCGAAAAACGGGCGCAATCCGACTTTGCCCAGCAACAAGGGTGCAGTTCGACACTTGGCATTCCTTGTAGTCTGCTACCAAACTGCGCCCTTTGGAGAGGGCGCAGCCCAACTTCGCTGCGAAGTCGGGTTGGGCAGTCAGACTTAGACATTTTCGCTCTTTTCGCAACTGCTCTCTTCCCCACTTCGCACCATTTGATGGGCGCTACCCGACTTCGCTGCGAATTCGGGGACTTGCCTCGGGCCTACTTGGGCTACTTGGAACATTAAAAACTGAAAACTGAAATATTTATATGCTAAAAACAAAATAGGAAAATCTGTACAAAGAAGGGCCCCTTCGGGCGCCTTCAGTGGTGGTACTTTTCAGGTGGAATCCGTTGACAAGAATGGGGAAGGGATGCCCCCCCATGTCCTGGAGCACATATGCATTGAACTGATTAACCCGGGCAATCTGATAGGGGCCATCCCAGAGGGCATCGAACTTTCCGTGGTTGCCGAGTTTCGCCTTCAACGAGTCCCATTTCAGCACCACGTCCCCGATTTTGAAAACTCGGGCGGTGGTGCCTTTTGCGAACCAGCCTTGGGTTGCTTCAGCGTGTTTGGTGAAGGCCTGGTACGCTTTCTCCCTGAAGGCAGTACGGCTACGTGGCAGCTCGTTGGGTCAAATCTTCGATCAGCAGGAATGCGGGTAGGTGCGGCAGATGGCACTTCACATCGACTTAAATGGTGACAGATGGCGCTGGTAGTGTAGCCCATGCTTTGTCCTTGCATGGTCAAGTCTTGGCTCGAATCCCGAAGATGGATACTTGTCGGATGCCGAGGTATGACACGTGTCTGCCTTGAAAGGCAGTTTATCCAACTTCGCCAGGAATTCGGGCGCTATCGGGTTGCGCAGGTTGAAAACAGCGCAGTTGGAAGGCCTTCTTGCCTTAGCATTTTCTGAGTTAGCTTTACCCAACTGCGCACCGGTCAAAGGGCGCACTCCGACTTCGCTGCGAAGTCGGGTGTCGCACCGATACTTGCTGTCATTCTTCCGCTGCTCGGACTGCGCACTGAAAGAGGGGCGCGCCCTGACTTCACTGCGAAGTTGGGTGTCACCCCAGCACTTAGCTGATTATCTGCTAGACCGCTACCCTAGTGCGCCCGGGAAGAAGGGCGCACCCCGACTTCGCTGCGAAGTCGGGTGTCGCCCCTGACACTTAGTCAAATTTCAGTTTGTTCCTGCCTGATTGCGCACTTCGGGCTCCCTACTGTACTCCAACTGAGGGGCGCACTCCGATTTCGCTGCAAAGTCGGGTGTCGCCCCAACACTTAGAATTTTCAGGGAACACCCCTGTTCTGGAAACTTACTAGGGGAAGAAAGGGAAAAGAAGAAGGGGGGATGAAAATGCAAGAGGGAGAAAGGGAGAAACAGAGAAAGGGGAAATGAGGAGAAGGGAAGGAAAAGAGCAGCTCATACGCAGAAACCCAAAACATGGCACCTCGTGCAAAATGTGGCAACAGTAGTCAGAGTCACATCATCATTGACATTATCTTAGAGATCATTCTCTTCCAATAAGAAGATTACCTTGAATTTCTAGGGCAAGAAATTGGAGGCACCTTCCAATCTATCCTCAAATCTGAGGCTAGCTGCAGCCATTTTTGAGATCTGCTGCACAAACTTCCAGATCTGATATGAATGACTCAAAAAACTGTTCTGCAAATAAGCTTAGTCCTTGAAGCAAAAGTATGAAACCCTCAGCTGCTGGTTTTTTTAAATATCCAACAATAATCTACTGTTGTAAACCCTTGAGAATCTCAATCACAGAACCTAGCTCTGATACCATGTAAATTTTCCTGACCCTAGATAACTACTGCCCTATATTTCTAAATAAAATCAGATCTGAGATGAATTTATTTTAAACATACAACAGTCACACAGATGACTGGAAAAATAAACAGAATGAACAACAAAAAATATACTACAAAACCTGCATATTTTATATAATGGAGGAGGTTACAGTTACAGCAGGACAACCTGCTCTCAGGTGCCTTTCTGGCCAGCAAAGCACTCTTCACCTCTGCACAATAGCCTTGCAATTCTCCTTCATCAATTTCTTCACCTTTTCTTTCTGTGTGTAAAACACTCTTGACCTTCTCCTTTTATCCTTGAAAAGGTAACCCTAATCTCTCTAACCCTAATATTAGATCTCATCTCATCTTGAGATGTATGGTTAAAAATAGAAAATCACAAGTGAATTACAAAATAGAATCACTTAAGTGAATTTCAAAATAGAAAATCACTTAAGTGAATTCCAAAATAGAATCACTTAAGTGAATTTCAAAATAGAATTCGAAATGTCCCAAACCACTTCTAGCATGTTCATACTGAAGCCTGTGCAAGAAGTTCCTGTCCGAGCTACATTTCTCAACAATATGTGTAATAGAAAATCACTAAAGTTAATTTCAAAATAGAATCACTTAAGTGAATTTCAAAATAGAATTCGAAATGTCTCAAACCACTTCTAGCACGTTCATACTGAAGCCTGTGCAAGAAGTTCTTGTCCAAGCTACATTTCTCAACAATATGTGTAATAGAAAATCACTTAAGTGAATTTCAAAATAGAATCACTTAAGTGAATTACAAAATAGAATTCGAAATGTCTCAAACCACTTCTAGCACGTTCATACTGAAGCTTGTGCAAGAAGTTCCTGTCCGAGCTACATTTCTCAACAATATGTATCTTAACATTTCTATCAGCTATGAAAGTAATTTTCTATTTAAGAAAGCAACAAAAAAAATCATCCATGGATAGTTGGTATAGTCTACTTACAGATTCAAAGGCATATACTGGCACCATGAAAAGAACACCAATGATCCATTTTTGTTCCTACAACGAAGAGGAGAAAATATATATATATATATATATAGTCAGGTCACAATATTAATTTAGGGTTTCATTTTATTTCATAATAATGCTACTCAACATACTATTTTTCTAAAACAACAATAACAGCTTACTAATTATCATTGAAGAACCTTGCTTCATGAATAAAAATTTGAGACTTACGACAGACAAATGACAAAGTATTATGTGATTTGAATAGCTGAAAGGTATTCAATATTTCCAGCTGCCTTTCTTCTTATTCAATATTTCCAGCTGCCTTTCTTCTTATAAGTTGATTTGGCATTTGTTTTTTTTCATACATCTATATTGAGTAAGTGGTGTTTTTACTTTCATTGCTTAATCTTCATCATGTATATTTTTTGATGAGATTATGAAATCTGACAAGGCAAATTACAATATAAAATCTCCTAAAGCATTATCTGTGAGAAGACAATCCTGAAGATAGTCCCAACGAGGCTGAGCACCAAATTCAGGTAGAATAATACTTTGTGGAATAATTCATTTAAAATGGACGATGCACTAAAACATAAGGGTATAGAATGTCGCAATCCAGACCCAATTAGCATGAACTATGTTGGGTCCTGTTGCCACATTTTGCACGGGGTGCCATGTTTTCATTTTTTTGTAAGTATGCTGCTCTCCCTTCCCTCCTCCTCCTTTCCCTTTCTCCACTGTCCCCTTTCTCCCCTTCTGTCAGTTTCATTCCTCCTTTTTCCCCTTGTACTTTCTTCGGTCAAATTCCCAAAACAGAGCAAAAGGTCCCTGAAAATTTCTAAGTCTAAGAGCGCAACCCGACTTCACAGCGAAGTCGGGGTGCGCCCTTAAGTTCGAGCGCACTCGGGAATGCGAAGTGCGGAAGAGGACCGAAAAGACAGAAAATTGGCTAAGTACAGGAGCGCAACCTGACTTCGCAGCGAAGTCGGGGTGCACTCTCTTTCCTGTGCGCACCTAGGAAGCAGTGGATCCCGAAAATCGGCTAAGTGCCAGAGCGCAACCCGACTTCGCAGCGAAGTCGGGCTGCACCCTCATTCCTGTGCGCAGTCTGAATAGCAAGCAAAACTGGCTAAGTGTGGAGAGCGCAACCCGACTTCGCAGCGAAGTCGGGCTGCGCCCTCTTCCTTGTGCGCACTTGGGCAGGATGTTTCAAGCAGCCCCAAAGACTGTCTAAGGCACGGCAGCGAAGTCAGGCTGCGCCCTCTTCCTTGTGCGCACTTGGGCAGGATGTTTCAAGCAGCCCCAAAGACTGTCTAAGGCACGGAGGCCTCCCCAACTGCGTTGTTCCCTACTTGCGCTGCCTAATTGCGCTCTGATTCCGGGAAAAGTTGGACATAAAAGAGAGATTGCCTTTCAAGGCAGATGCGTCCCTCATCAGATTTTTGACAAGTGTCCAACCTCGGGATTCAAGCCAAAGATGTGACAGGAAAAGAACAGGCGTGGGTCAAATTATCTGCCGCAGCTACCCTCATTTAAGCTGACTCAAAGTTCCATCTACCGCAGCTACCTGCATTCAAGCTGACTCAAAATTTCATCAACCGCACTGCCACGTAGCTGCTAGGTTTTTAGGTGGACCTTGCTGCAAGTACAGTCCCTGTCTGCAGAAGTCAACATCAGCAGCTCTTTTGCCGCTTTTGTCAGCTTTGTCAGCTATTGTTGTGTCCGGGATTCTGTGCCCAGAGTTGTAATCGGGGGGAAATTGCGCTATAAATAGCTGCACCACATCATTGTAAAGGGGTGGAAGGGGGATATCCTGCTAGGGAACCATTGTAGCTGTACGTTTGCTTCTGAATGCAAGATACACTTGGCTCTATTGACTGTTATTGTTCTTTATGCTGCCTTTACTTAGCATTTCTGCCTCATGTTGCTTATTTTATTGCTTACTGTTATTCTGCTATCTGGATATCGGTATTTGATGATTAAGTATTCCTGGAATGCATAGCTAGAGGATACATAGGATGTATGACAGTTGTAGTTTCTGTAATGTATTCTGTATTTAATTGTTGTTAGTAGTGGTGATTGATTGTTGTCGTGCTGCTTATCCACCCCACCCAACGCAAATCATATTTGTATCTCTTTCTGCATTTTTAATTTCTTTCCTGCACTCTGAGCTTAATACCATCCGAGAAAACACATAGGAAGCCGGCCTTCTCCGGAGATTGGCACGAAAGGCATTCCTTCCTTTTGGCCTTTCAATCTGGTGGGCGAATCTAGGGCGCATTTCACTAAATCCTATCCTAGTGGCAGATTCGTAACCAACATTTTCTCTGGCACGCTCGGTGGGACCCGATAGTTTCCCACCCAAAACAGAATCGAAGCATCGGTGTTCGCTTCATTGCTGTTAAAATCAGAACACCTGGCGACTCTGCAAGTACTTGAATATTCTCTGAGTCCATGAGACCGGTCCAAGCGCCTTCATGCATACAAGAAGGTGGAGAGCAAGGAATCCGGGAAACCAGCCTGATCTCTACGAAATTGAGATCAATGCTCCAGGAGAGCGCGTCAGGCTGGCTGACTACCAAGCTCGCATAGATGAATCCGTAACTGAAATCGAAGAGGCCGAAGTTGAAGAGCAACCTACATCTTCGGACGGCACCGATACTTAGTACACGACCGGAGGGGAAGAAGAAATGGCTGCTCAGCAAAATGATGACGACCTCTTCCCAGTGATCGACTCCACGGGGCCCTTGGCCCTAGTCGGACAAGAGGCTGTACCCCCCGCTGCCCTGAAGGCCATCCCTACTTATGATGGCTACGACAAAACGGCGTACAAACACATCCAGGACATTCTGGCCTTGGCTGCGCTACACTCTATTACTGATGAGAGTGTCAAGACCCGTCTACTGGCTCTTTCCCTAAGGGGGAAGCTTCTCTATTGGTGGAGATCTTTGCCAGAAGGATCTATCACGGGGTGGCCTCAGCTGGCAAGCAGGCTTGTAAAAGGATGCAACGAGTCTGTCGATCCCTCTTCGCTGTTGCATCAATTCCAAAATATCCAACGACACCCACAAGAGGAGGTATCAGACTTCAACATAAGGTTTGCGAGGTCTTGGAAAAGAGTACCTCGCAAACTGCGACCTTCAGCAGGTCAAGCTGCACACTACTACTTGAGGTCTTTCAACTTCGATATCTGCCTACTTCTGAAGATAGCCCGAGTCGATTCCTTCCATTCCCTAGACAAAGCTGCCCAACAAGCAGAATTAGATATAATCTCCATAGGAGACTCCCGCATAGAGTGCAGCCCCCCATTTATCCTGATTTTCCTCAGTCCCAGTACCCATCGACCTCTAGTGTGATGCCATCATCCTCAAGTCAGCAGCCCCAACAGCCATGGAATCCGACACCAGTTATAAACCCCTACAGCCCGCCTCAAATTCATTATCCTAATCCACCACCTCCGCCTCCGTAGTATCCCGCACTCCCAGCTCCACCTCAGTACGTGGCGTATTCTGCGCCCCTGCCATTGGTTGCATTACCTCTGTCGGCCCGGTTGGCACCTGCAGACAATGATATTCAAAATAAAATACTCCAAGAGGTACGGGCTCTGGCCTCTGGGTATCATACCATATCTAACGACATGACGATAATGAAGAAGAAGAAAGCCCAGATGGAGTTCCTTCCAAGGAGGCCATATCCTCCTTCGGCGCTAACGAAAGATCAAGCCGCACAAGCTCAAAGGCACCCCTACAAGGAATGCTTCCAATGAGGATCAACCTGGCACTTCTGACCAGGTCAACTGGTGCTCTACGTGCAACGATCCACATTCAGAAGAAGGGTGCACGCTGCATCAGCATTATCTCCAGACCCTGGCGGGCAGCGCCATAGAGGATGAATTATACATGATCCTGGACGATGAAGGCAACTTTGTCGTCCCAGAAGAAGATCCTGCGTTGCTCCTGACCAAGGAAGGCAGAAAGCCCGTTGAAGCTACCGCGGCCCAAGCAAAGCCATTAAAGGTATACGCCAGAAGAGAAAAGGTGCAACCTGTTGGGCTACCACTTGACAAGTCACTGTGGCCTCCTGCAGCCAAAGAAAAGTTTCCTGCGCTCAAGGCCCCCGCGGTGAAAGCCCCCGCAGCTCAGTCTCCGGCCGAAACAAAAGAACAAGCTCAGGAGAAGCTGAGATATCCGTCGCTGACGAAGAGACAGAGAGTCGAAGCCACGCAACAATACCGGACTAAGTATGAGCCTGCGAAAGAAATAGAGGGAGCCAGCACTTCAACCTACAACATAGTTGATGAGCTAAAGAGGACTCCTGCGAAGATAAGTATGTACGAGGCTCTTCTGCTCACAAGGCAAGTTGATCTGCTGCAGTAATCTTTGAAAAACATAAAAGACGAGAAGCCGACGTAGCCTGCTGTGTTAGCTCAACCCCTGACAGTCTTCGCCACCGGAAAAAACAGGCCACCTCCTTTCTATCTGTCATTACGGATGGAAGGCTATATAGTACACAACTGCATGGTGGATTCTGGTGCCTCCACGACTGTTATGCTGAGAGCCGTCTACGACAAGATCGGTATGGAATATACAAGAAGCAACCAAGGTGTGCTGCAGCTGGACGACACCCCTGTCAAGACAGTTGGTGTCATCAAGGATATCCCGATCCGACTGCATAAAGCCCTCGACATAGTGGTCATACAGGAAGTCGTTGTGGTCAACTTGGAACCCTACTTCGGCATGTGCCTCTCCAGGGAGTTCACTGCAAAGCTGGGTGGGTATTTGTCTTTGGATTACTCACATATGGAAGTACCCTTCAAAGGAAGGAGACTGAAGATCTATAATGAAAAGCCTTCCACATTTCTAGTAGAGAAGATACCCGGAGAAGAGTCATAGAACGGCATGGTTAAGCTGACAACTTAAGAACTGGTAGTGGTGGACATGACAGAAGAAGCCCTTGAGCTGTTACAAGTGGAGGATGAGTTCTCATTGCTGGACTTCAACGCCATGATTGAGACTGAGCAAGGTTGTTACTCCGTCACCCAGTCTGAAAGACTTGACCAGTCAGCAAGGAAAGAGGTAGGACCCACACTAGAAAAGCTATGGAAGTTGTTCTTTGATGGCGCCCGATGCAAAAATGGCGCTGGTGCAGGGGTACTCCTAGTTTCCCCGTCCAGGATCCAGAAAGACCACTTACAGGCTGGTTTAGAGCTGTACTAATAATGCGGCGGAGTATGAAGCCCTGTACTTGGGTTTGAGAAAAGCAGAGACTGGGGGTGAAACATTTTCAGATGTTTGGCGACTCAGAGCTGGTGTGCAACCAGATTACGAATAAGTGCGCCTCCAAGAAGCATTACCTCAAGGCGTATCATAACCGTGTCTGGGACCTGATGGAGTCATTCGACTCGTTGAATGTCAAAGCTATATCACGTGAGAAGAATAAACACGCTGACATTCTGGCGTCTGTTGGAGCCAGGTACGTTCCGACTGATGACACTGTCCAGAAGCCGAAGCCGGTTCGTACCATCTACAGGCCTTCTATGCCTGATAAAGACACCCACTGGCAGGTGTTTGATTGTGACGAGGATATCGTCACTTTTTTGATTACCGAAGCATGTACTATAGAAGGTAGAGACCCTGATGACGAGCAGTACGAGAGGTTGATACAGTTGAAAAACAATCATGTCCCGAAAGGACTGATTACCTTAGAGAGTCTCTTTGACCAAAACGATAGGGCAATATCCCACAGGATCAAAGTAGACCCCAAGCAGTACGTAGACCTGGAACTGGAACTTGGAAAAACAATCAAGGTCGGGACGGACTGCACTGAAGAGGAACTGGAGCGGATCAGATCATTATGCATAGAGTTCCCTGATATCGTAGCCTGGTGCTACCAGGACTTGAAGGGGTATGACAGAGAGATGATCCAGCATACCATAGAGCTGGAAGATAATGCAAAACCTTTCCGGCAGAAGCAAAGGGCAGTAAACCCGAAAATTGAAGCCATGATGAAAGCTGAGCTCTTGAAGATGCTGGAGGCCAAAATCATCTACCCCATCAAGCACTCATCTTGGGTCGCGAATTTGGTTCCTGTGAGGAAGAAGAATGGAGACATCCGTCTCTGCGTGGATTTCAGAAATCTTAATCAAGCCTCGTTGAAGGACCATTACCCGCTTCCCCAAATCGATCAGATCCTCCACATAGTTGCTGGAGCATAGAGGTTCTCTCTCTTGGACGGATTCTCTGGATACAACCAGATATGGGTAAGGGACGAAGATCAGCACAAGACAACGTTCACCACCAAATGGGGAACGTTTGCATACCAGCGCATGCCCTTCAGCCTGTCTAATGTCGGCGCTATGTTTCAAAGAGCCATGGACTTGGCCTTCCGAGAGCTGCTCAACAAGGTCATCGTCATCTACTTGGATGATATGACTGTATTTTCTCACAGGAGAGAGGACCATGCTTCCCACTTGCGGCAAATATTTGAGAGATGTCGTGAATTCGGCATTTCCATCAACCCGAAGAAGTCAGTCTTCGCGGTAAAAGAAGGTAAGCTGCTAGGGCATGTCATTTCTGAGAAAGACCTTGCAGTGGATCCTGACAGAGCAAAATCCCTTCTCCGCTTACCCATCCCAGTCGACAAGAAGGGGTTACAGTCATTCTTCGGCCAAATCAACTTCATGAGGAATTTCATACCGGACTTCACGCAAGTAATTAAGCCCATGGCCGAACTGTTAAAAAAGAATGCCGAATTCTTGTGGACTGACGAAAGAAAGCAGACCTTCGAAGAGATCAAGGCTAGAATCGTGCAAGCTCTGGTGTTGATAAATCCAGACTATTCCAAGGATTTCATCCTATACGCGGTGGGAGAACCCGAGAGTTACGCCGCAGTCCTGACTCAGAAGGGAGATGATGGCGAAGAACACCCCATAGCGTTCTTAAGCAAGGTGATTCAGACGCATGAAGAAAAGTACAATTTTATTGAGCGGCAGGTTCACACAGTCATCAAATCCCTCAGGAAGTTTAGGCACTTCGTCTCCCAGATCCGGATAATCGTCTTCGTGATACATTCGGACGTCAGGAATTTCATCATACAAGGGGAACCAGGTCACAAGAGGGCAGGATGGATAGCCAAAATCCAAGAATTTGACATCGAGGTACGGCCAACAAAGCTGATCAGAGGCCGAGCCTTGTGCCAAGAGCTGGCCCGAAGCACTATAGCTGAAATCTCTGCTTGCAAGTGGGAAGATCCGATAGCAGAAACTAACCTTGCCAACTCCTTATCAGAGGAAAGTGATTGGACAAATGACCTGGTGCGGTATTTTAGCACCGGGAGATGTCCAGATCATCTCAATGCCTCACAAAGAAGGAGGTTTAGGCTAAACGCCTTGAGATACGTACTTCGCCCGGAGGGGCTTTATTTCAAAAACATTGACGGCATCCTATTGCGATGCGTCAGAGAAATAGATAAACCCAGGGTCCTCGGAGAATTCCACTCCGGGATGCCTGGGGGACATCATTCTGGGAGGCCTACGGCCTTAAAAATTATCAGAGCTGGGTACTATTGGCCCACTCTCTTCACAGACACACATGCGGTCTGTGTTAAATGTGATAAATGCCAGAGGTTCGCTGGCAGGAACAGAAAATCACCCTTGCCCCTCCAGCAAATTCAAGCCGAGACTCCGTTTCAGCAGTGGGGTCTAGACATCATCGGAGCCATCACGCCTAACTCTGCAACGGGACACAAGTTTATCCTTACAGCCACCGATTATTTCACTCGGTGGGCAGAGGTGATCCCCACTAAGCACGCTGACCAAGAAACGGTCATTGGGTTCCTCGAGAGCCTCATTACCCGTTTCGGGGTCTCGGAGGCAATAGTGACATACAATGGTCCGGGGTTCGCAGGTGCTGTACTTACGGAGTACACCAGCAAATACGGCATCTAACATAAGATGTCTTCGAACTACTACCCGCAGGGGAATGGCCTGGCTGAGTCCACCAACAAGAATCTACTGAATATTGTTAAAAAAAATAGTAGAGAGAAACAAGAGGACATGGCACCTACTCCTGAATCGGCGTTGTGGGCGGATCGAATATCGTTCAATAAGTCAATTCAGACGTCCCAAGGCGACGGGGATCCAGTGGACGCCAGACTTTGCCAACTACTGCGGTTAGAAGAAGAAAGAGAAAAGGCATACCAGGACTTTACTAAACATGCAAAAGCGACCCAAGGCTGGTTTGCGAAAGGCACCACCGCCCGAGTTTTCAAAATCGGGGACCTAGTGTTAAAGTGGGACTCATTGAAAGCAAAGTCGAGTAACCATGGTAAATTTGATGCCCTCTGGGAAGGTCCCTATCAGATTGCTCGGGTAAATCAATTTAATGCATTCATACTTCGGGACATGGCCGGACAGCTTCTCCCCATTCCTGCCAACGGGTTCCACCTGAAGATTTACCACCACTAAAGGCACCCAAGGGGTCCTTCCTTGTACATCTCTTTTCTGCAATTTAGTTTATCACAGAATGTATATATTTATTTCAGCATTCAGCTTTTAGTTTTCAGAGCCTAAGTGAAGCCTAGAGCAAACCCCGACTTCGCAGCGAAGTCGGGCATCGCTCCTTGGATAGTGTGACATGAGGAGTTTGAGAGAAGGCAGCTGACAAAAAAGCCAAAAAAATGACTAAGTGTTGGGTGCGCAACCCGACTTCGCAGCGAAGTCGAACTGTGCACTGTCTTGGGAGCGCAGTCGGGCAGTGCAGAGCAAAAATCAGCTAAGTGTTGAAGTCAGACTGCGCAACAAATTCTAGGCGAAGTCGGAGTGCGCACGTTTTTTGGGCAAAGTCTGAGTGCGCCCTCAATTTCGGGCGCACCTTGAATGACTTGTCGTGGGAAACGAGGGACAATGATAAAATATTTCTAAGTATGGGCCCAGGCTGCGCAGTAAGGCATAATGCGAAGTTGGGTTGCGTCCCTCCTTAAAACCCTGGGCCAAAAATCTCCCTCAAAGTGTGTGCCCAGGCGGCGGCTGTGACGTCATTGGAAGCACGAGGTCCAAAAAATTTTTAAAATAATAATTGCGCGTCTTTCAAAGCAGATGTCATTAAAAAAAAAAAAGCAGGCACATTAGGACCAACCGCAACCAAGGTACGCTTTCCCAAGAAAAACCCACGCACGGCCACCAAAGAATAATAGCGCTTCCACCTACTTCGGGCAAATCACCTTAATCCCCTCCCTTGCGTCATTAATGTTGTATTTCTTTCCTAGAAAAGGGGCCCTGGCATACTCAGAACATCCAAATTGTCAAGCCAAGTCTGAGCTGCAAGGCGCAGAATTGAAAAATTAGTAGCCAGAATCCCCCGTCTTTGCCACCTCGAGTGGAAAAGAGAGAATGGACAAGGGAAAAGCGCCAATACAGACGCAGTCCAGCGACGCAGAACCCGAAGCTGAAGAGCATACAGAATCCAGCGCTCATGAGAGCGAAGCGCCATGGGAGCGAACAAGGAGAACCAGGTCGAAGAGAAGCCAAGGGCAAGCTCCGCTGCCGCCCATCAACCGCTTGGCCGGGTATAGGGACGGCGAGTACTCTATCAACCTCACCAAGCTGCGGCCGAATATAGCGAAATGGGTTGACAAAGTTTCACCCTCGCACCATGTCAGGGCTGCAAACAAATCGAACCTGTACTAGTTCTTGTGCCCTCCCGTCCACCAGTGCCCGGAGCTGGTTGAGTCCATTGTGACATACTACAAACCAGCTACCCGGCAAGTCTGCGACAACCAAGGAAGGGTGTTGTTCACCCTCTTCAAGGAGAGCATCCAGCCAGCCTTCGCCCCAGGGCTTCAGTACGACCCCAACGCCATTGTCAGGAGAATTAACCTAGACGAACAAGCAGGCAGATTCGCTCAGACCAAAAGAATGAGAGAATTTCTCGACTCAGAGCTGAAAACCTCGCTACCAGCCGAACAGTGGCCGACAGGCCCTATACCCCTGGACAGGTTCGAAAATAAGTACATATATATCATTCTGGCATGGGTACTCGACTGCGACACGGATAGAATGGTGCGCCAACCAGCTGGCGCTCGTAAAATGCATCTTGCATAAGGAGTTTTATGACTCCACTGCGCAAAGGAGCGGGAGGCGCCCTATTTTCTTTGACTGGGCAGATTGGGTGGCGTACGCCATACATTCAAACCTGGTCAGGTTGCAGCAAAAGCAGACAACAGAGTTCCGACTCTGCTCGTTCCTCATGTGGTTGTGCCTGTACCACACACACTACCGGATTAAAGTGCCTGACCTGAAAAAGGTGAATGAGAAGGGAGAGCCACTGCCTGTGTACGAGTGGACAGAAGCCCTGTACAGGAGAGGGTCGTACTACGAGTTCAACTTCAAATTTATAGGTATGACCCTGGCGCTGTTCAACGGCAAGGGATCTCGCCCACCACTGGCTATGACGAACTATTTGAGGAAGTACAAGTGCGGGGATACCTTCCGATTGACGCAGGGCATTGTGATCAGAATCTACGGATTCAAGGGGAAGCCCTTCCTGCTGCCCTATTTTTGCATTGAGCATCAGTTCGATATGGAGATATCGCGCCAGATGGACTATGTCGAAGATTTCCAGTATCCTATTACCTGGGCGAACATCCAAGTGCACGAGATTGGACAGCATGTCTACCTCGAACAAGACCTCCTTAGCATGGGCCTGATACAGCTACCTCAGCACTGGAAATATGACCCGATTGGGGTCAGGGGAAAATTTGTGCATATCTGCCCCCGAGCGGAGATCATGGACGAAAGGTGCAATAAAACAGGCGCAGACCTGGAATAGCACATTGAGCGGATGCAATCATGGCCACCATGGCATGATTTTTACTGCGAAGAAGTGGCGTTTGATCCAGAGCGCAATCCGGACCACCGGTTAGACTCACCAGGATTCAAGAAATTCCTCTCCAAAGTGGCGCCGCTCAACTTGAAAAAAGACAAAATCATTGACTGCTGGAAAATGAGGTGCCGCACGCAACACGATAAGTCTAACCGGAAGACATTGGCCGTAGATGATGAATTTTAGGCCTTATATGATCAATACGCTGACAAATGGGATCCGTTCGCGTTTCGAGATTACGTCCCCCTAGGCGCCAGAAAAAGATATAAAAGGAAGCCCCCGTCCCAGCAATTGCCTACTCAAGGGACTTCCAGCGCGACACCAACAAGCAGCCAGGTGGGCCCAATGTTGCCTCCAACTCCTGAAGCGTTACCTCAAAGGGTACAAGAGACAGAAAAGTCAACTCCTGAGGTGGCCCCCAAAAGGAAAAGGCGCCAGAAGAGTCAACCGGTGGAACGGCAGCAGCAAGCATTCTTCCGTCAAAACCCAGGTACAAGTTTACCGTGGGAACATCGATGCCTGCCACCCCAACCTCCTCTGCCTCCTTCGAACCAACTGCAGCTCCAGAAGAAAAGAAGAGAAAGAGGAGCGAAAAGGCCAAGCGGCCTAAGGAGTCTGCGCAGCAAACGGCCGCAGCACGAACAGTGACGACCGCGCCATAAATTATTTCATTGGACAGCCATGGGAAAGAAGCAGAAGTTTGGGCTGCAGGCGTCCTTCAATCAGCGGCTCAGGCGGAGCCCGCAGGTACGTCCTCTTCCCCGGTTCCCCAAATCCCAATTGGCCCTGCCGTAACACCGTCCCCCACTGTATCAGGGCAAGCCCTAGTTGCATCCTCCTTGTCACAAATCTCCCAATCCTTCCACACTCCCCATTCTTTCGAGCAGTTTGCCCAAGACCCCAACGTCTTCCAAACCCTGAGTCAAACCCTAGACCCCTTGCCTACGGCCAGTGCCGAAGCTGTGCCTACATCGCCGCGTCGCTCACCTCCATTGCTCAAAACCCCGCCTTCACCTTCCACTCAGCCGCTCGCTTCCCCTAGGACCCGGTCGCCCTTAAAAGCAACCACGCCTTCTGGAATATCTCCTGCTTCATTGTTTGCAGGAAGAATGCCGCAACAAGATTTAGTCTCGGTGTATCCGATGCTAGCGAAGCTTGACTTCATGGGAGAACAGCTGCAGATTACAGATGATCAGCCTCTGGCAGCGAAAGCCATAGGGTGTTCCGCCTATTTCCTCCAGGGCGTCAAACGAAGAAGAGGCGAGGAGATAGTTGCCCCGGTGAAGCGCACCAAGTTCGACTTGGACAGGAGAGTGCTGCGAACCGAGAAGTTGATCCCGAAAGTGAAGAAGCCTCTCCGGGAAATGACCGAGGCCGACTATGAACATCGAGTCAAGGAGAAGAACTTTGACGATATAAACAAGGAATACGAAATCAACGGTATTTGCCGCAGAATTGACAATCTCCTTATCAAGCGACTCGAGAATCAGGAAACGCTGTTTTGGCTGCAAAATAACTCAAAGCAGCTGGAGGAAGATCTGGCTAAGGCCACCACGCGGCTGGAGTCTGCCCAGCAGGAAATCAACGACCTGAAAGCACAGCTCGCCGCCTCTCAGCAGGAGGCTACAGCACAAAGAAGGACGGCCGAACAGCTGTCAGAAGAGAAGAAGGCAGCATTGGAGCATGTCTCTCAGCTGCAGGATTCGTTAAGGCAGGCCCAATCTCAGCTCAAGGAGAAGACGTCCCAGACGGCGGCCTTTTCGAAAAACAAGGTCAAAGAGATGCGGGCTGGTTTGCTGCAGGGATGCAGGGCTAATGTTGTCAGGTCCATATCCGTCTTGGATTTCGCATCCAGGATCCAAGAAGTATCTGCCCAGGGAAAGCTTGTGGTAGAGGAGGCCGAACACCAAGCGAAGCAGTGGCTGGACTTGGCAATGAAAATTGAAGAGTTTGCGCGCAAAGGCCTCCGATTTCCCCCAATGTCCCGAATTGCCCTAGATTGGGCAGATGCAAGGGTAACCTTGCACAATTATTTTGAAAAAACGGAAAAGACAAGGGCCGCCAGGAAAATGTTGGCCGCATTAAACCATGAAATGAACATTTTCCTGGCCCCCTTCAATGCTCTTTCTGAGCTCGGATGCTCGAGCTTCATCAAGGATGAGGAGTTTCTGCCCCTTGAACAGGTGAAACTGAACTGGCTGTCTTTTGAGGCAGATACGTCGAAAATTGACAGCTGGGCCGAGCCAGTCCACGAAGCACAGGTCACTCAAATGGTGTTGAGATATTGTAAGATCAACACCTCCCTTCAGGAGTTGGGAGAGAGATATAACACCATCGACGTGCATGCGGTTGCAGCATTTAGAGCAGCGCTGAGAGATGTCAACGATTTAGGGCCCTTTCAGGCAGCAGCCTGAGCGGGAGCAGCCGGCCGAACAAGAGGGTGATAGTGGTGATCATTCAGATTCAGAAAGAAGAGGAGAAACAAAAGAAGAAACTGCCGAAAGTGAATCCGAAGAGGAGCAGTTACCCAAGAAGGGGCCGTCAGAGCAGTGGAATGCAGGGGAAGGGAGTTCCTCTGCGCCCAAAGGATGAAGGCCTGGTACTTTGCGTCGAGACGAGCTCGACACCCCGCGAGCCGCCAGGAATGTTCCCACATTTTGCACGGGGTGCCATGTTTTCATTTTTTTGTAAGTATGTTGCTCTCCCTTCCCTCCTCCTCCTTTCCCTTTCTCCACTGTCCCCTTTCTCCCCTTCTGTCAGTTTCATTCCTCCTTTTTCCCCTTGTACTTTCTTCGGTCAAATTCCCAAAACAGAGCAAAAGGTCCCTGAAAATTTCTAAGTCTAAGAGCGCAACCCGACTTCGCAGCGAAGTTGGGGTGCGCCCTTAAGTTCGAGCACACTTGAGAATGCGAAGTGCGGAAGAGGACCGAAAAGACCGAAAATTGGCTAAGTATAGGAGCGCAACCCGACGTCACAGCGAAGTCGGGGTGTGCTCTCTTTCCTGTGCACACTTGGGAAGCAGCGGATCCTGAAAATCGGCTAAGTGCCAGAGCGCAACCCGACTTCGCAGCGAAGTCGGGCTGCGCCCTCATTCCTGTGCGCAGTCTGAACAGCAAGCAAAACTGACTAAGTGTGGAGAGCGCAACCGGACTTCACAGCGAAGTCGGGCTGTGCCCTCTTCCCTGTGCGCACTTGGGCAAGATGTTTCAAGCAGCCCAAAAAACTATCTAAGGCATGGAGGCCTCCCCAACTGCGTTGTTCCCCACTTGCGCTACCTAATTGCGCTCTGATTTCGAGCAAAGTTGGACATAAAAGAGAGTGCCTTTCAAGGCAGATGCATCCCTCATCAGATTTTTGACAAGTGTCCAGCCTCGGGATTCAAGCCGAAGATGTGACAGGAAAAGGACAGGCGTGGGTCAAATTATCTGTTGCAGCTACCCTCATTTAAGCTGACTCAAAGTTCCATATACCGCAGCTACCCGCATTCAAGTTGAATCAAAGTTTCATCAACCGCACTTCCACGTAGCTGCTAGGTTTTCAGGTGGACCTTGCTGCAAGTACAGTCCCTGTCTGCAGAAGTCAACGTCAGCAGCTCTTTTGCCGCTTTTGTCAGCTTTGTCAGCTATTGTCGGGTCTAGGATTCTGTGCCCAGAGTTGTAATCGGGGGGAAATTGCGCTATAAATAGTTGTAGCACATCATTGTAAAGGGGTGGAAGGGGGATATCCTGCTAGGGAACCATTGTAGCTGTACGTTTGCTTCTAAATGCAAGATACACTTGACTCTATTTACTGTTATCGTTCTTTATGCTGCCTTTACTTAGCATTTCTGCCTCATGTTGCTTATTTTATTGCTTACTGTTATTCTGCTATTTGGATATCGGTATTTGATGATTAAGTATTCCTGGAATGCATAGTTAGAGGATACATAGGATGTATGACAGTTGTAGTTTCTGTAATGTATTCTGTATTTAATTGTTGTTAGTAGTGGTGATTGATTGTTGTCGTGCTGCTTATCCTCCCCACCCAACGCAAATCATATTTGTATCTCTTTCCACTTGTCACCTTTTTAATAGATAATTTCATTCATGTTTGGGTTGCCTAGCCTAATCCATCAACAAGTTGGAAAGAAGTTAGAACAAAAGTGCCAACAAGACTTCATACAATAGTAAAATGATATTGGTTCCTTGAAGTGGGATATAGTGTAGCAATTGTCTATGAATGGAACAAGGGGTTGAAGCTGAAATCATTACACAACAAAGAATACAAGTTTGTCATGTGCTTGATCATTTTATGCTTATCAAGAGAGTCAAGGGCATCTAAGATCCCACCATGGCTTGTGCCATATATGTAGAGGATCATGGATGGAATTGGATTTTGATTGGACTTCATATCTCTCTTAGTGCACACATTTTTCTAAAAGGAGGCAACAAGAATTTCCCCTTGACATTTCACATCATCACCCTGATGCTCAACATAACACTATTCTTGAATGTGCAGGAGAATGGATGGGACCATCCAAATTCAATGATACATGGGACACCGAAATATTTTGCTAGGTTGGTGCTTTAGATCCAATGGATTTCTTTTCTTCTCTTTTACCTTGACTGCTGGTTCTTTCTTCTCTTGATCATTACATTTGGCATGTTATGGTTTACCCATCTTTGGGTCCAACCCTCAAGGCTGTAGTTAACTTATTTGTGTAGTATTCTCTTAGTTATTAAAATTCATTGTAACATTTTTTTTTACGAGTCCTATTGACTTACTTTGGGCATCTGTAGACATTAATAGAAATATTTTATCTTATGTTGGATTCTGAAGAAATTAGCAGACTGAACTTGAAGTAATAACTGATGAAATAGTCCCCACATGAGTGGGGTTGGTATGAATATGTTAGATCCAAATCAAGATGGAAACCCTCAAACCCCACAAGAAGCAAGATGAGCTTTGATGGGTTGTCAAGACAATCCAGGTGTAACTAGTGCTGGATTATTATTCAGGGATGAGAATCAAACTCTGGACCTTGCTTTTTGGATTCACATCCTGAAGGAAACAAATGATGAAGCCAAAGCCACAGAGGACCTTCAAGAGTTAAGAATAGTCATAGCAAACAAAGGCTATGTAGAAACAAAAGCAGACTCGCAAGTAATTATCAATGCATTAAGAAAACAAACATGCTCTGGTTGGAGACTTGAAGCCTATTGGAGGAAGTTTGGAGCCTTGTAAAAAAAAATTGATTGCATAACTTTTAAGCAATGTATTATAGATAAATCAATAAGCATGCTGACCTTAATCAAAGAGGGTGTATGATGATAGTGTCAGGACTTTGAAGGCCCAATGTTGGTAGGATGAGGAAATTAATAACAAACACATGAGGCTAATACCCAGTGATTTACACAATAATAATCTTACAATGGAGGCATGTTCCTACCACCACATAACATACTGATGTATCGTACGGTCAAATCATGACTGCAAGAAAATGTGGACTCAATTAAGTATGCATCCAATATACACTTCACATCTCTAACAAAGTTTTCAATATGAGAATATCTGGAACTGATCCAAAAAGAACATTAGTGACATTTTGCCAGACATTCCACCACTACTTTGAACCAACATTTTCAACCAGATGTCTTCAAAATTTTTAGTTTGCATGCTTCAACTGTGACATTCATGGCATGAAGTCAAGCACAAAAATATAAAGATGCTGGTAAAATTCAAGAGGGATGTGGATTGAACTATAAGGGCATTGAATAGCAGAGCTCCAAAGCCTGAAACGTCCAATGATTTATGGTGACCCTGTCTCAAACGAGGAGTTAATAAATTTCTTTGGTTTGAAAATGAGAGGGAAATCAGAATGGTTTGACATCTGTTAGAGAAAGAACTAGGAACATCAAAGAAAGGAGCCTATGGTCATAATTTAGCAACCCCAATCTTCCTTTCATCTCATGATTAGGGCATCATCTTTTCATGTGAAAGACATGGGTTTGATTCTGATTCCATGACCGATGCTTCAGATGAGAACAAATGGGAAGAACCAATTCCGAATGCATTTTGACATGCAAAGGTTTGAATCTTTCTACCCCAGTTCCATGCTCCTGTTTGTAGCAAGGCGACTGGTTTCCTGATTGAGGAAACTGATTGTACTGGAGGAAAATATATAGGATGAAGAAGTCTGTTGGCACGATTGCTTACCTCTGCGTGGTTGCAAATCATGAAACCTTTCACAATTGTCTGATGAATGAAGATAACTTGACCAGAATTTAGGCAAGATGCTTCCTAATCAGTGCCACTTAGAAAGTGAGATAAAGGTCTTATGCCCTGATAGGGAGAGAACGAGCAGCCTTGCCCAACCAAACTTCAATGCAGGGACACAGAAAAAAGCAACTCCAGTGAAGGCTTCAAATCCTACTCAGTGCCCTTCTCTGCAGCTGTGAACAAAGCTTGGGTCACTATGGTGTTGCTTGGGATGCAGACGAGGGTATCACCAACAGGAATGCTTGTGCAGCCAATGCTGGAAGATGGCAACGGGAGGAGTTGTGGTAACTGTTGGAGGCCATTCTACATGCAGTGAAGTATAATACTGGCTGGTTTTAAATTTTCTGTTTTTTAGCTGTATTAATGCTCACAGTAAGCATACTGGGATTATATGCATAACCCAGCTTTTGAAGATTAGGATAATCTGGAATCACCATAAGGAGCAACGTTTTGGCAGTAAAATGCAATAAATAGTGAAACCTAGCATGTAATGCAATCTATTTCCTCTAATCTCAATTGTAATGCAATAAGTTTCATTTCTATGCAATTGAATGGTTTCAAGTTAGTTTATGTGGCACTAAGAAATTAAACCTCATTTAAGGATCCAGAAAAAAACTGGCTTAACAGATGTTAGCTACAGAAAAAGATAATCAGAGTCTAAGTAAAATATGGAAGCATCTAAGTAGAGAATACTCGGTATAGGAATATAAAGTACTTAATTACTGAGCAAAAGAATATAGTTTTTCTGCTATCAGATGACATAAAATAAGAATTTAAGCAGAAAAAAAGTCAAGTGCTAGGCACATTCTTCCAAACACTGGTATAAATGGAGTGGGCCCTACATGGGCCCACATTACTTTGTGTAGTAGTCCAACTACTACCATTGCACTCCAGCAGTGAGAACAGTCAAGCAGAGAGAGGTGGGGGCAGAAAGTAAGGTGATTCCGCTCAAAATAAAGTCGATAAGACAGTATAAACAATAGGTGAGCAAGGCACAACTTCAAATTTTACAAAGGCCTATTAAGTGTGAATTTTTCCTGAACACAAAATGACTAATTCTGGAAGGGACTGATTCGCTCACTGATCCTAGAGAGAATCGCTGTCGTCATAAAGTGAATTGCTTACCAAGGCAAGATATCAGAAAAAGATCATTTAGGCATAGATCTAATGCACAAAGTTCGAGAAATGGCCTGAAAAGGGGATTTTTGTCTTCAAGTGGCGCTAATGGAGGATTGGAGCTGCTAAGATCATTTTGAATGAGTTTAGAGTCAAATTTGGTTGGCAAGCATCAATTTTGTTAAAAGATGTTGCCAAACTAGAATTTTACTAGGAGTAGAATTGCTTTTACCTCAATTAAAAAGTTAGATTAATTTGCTATAAATAAAAGCTAAGAGCTGATATGTAAGGATCCTTGGGCTATTTTGAGAAATACTAAAACTACTCTTTGTGATCAAACGTGTAATATTGATTTAAATTACAATTAATGAAGAGAATATGCATGGATTTTGTGGATCAATTGTGTCTTTTGACCTCTTTATTCATGGATGTATAATGCTTGTGGCTCCACCTCCCCATCTCCTATTAGTCCTCTCACTTCATTGATGTAGGGTATTCGCAGATCTGATCGCACTGAAGTTATTTGGTTACTTTTGAAGATTACAATTGGATCAACACTCACACTGCTACGATAGCAAGAACATATTTGTTTCATTCCATTTTACTTTAATTTCTCACATCCCTTTCCCTACAAAATTGTTTAGAGCAACTTAGATTAATTAGTTTAGATGGGAGCCGGTCCTTCAACTCGGAGATTGGGGCTTTACCTGATCCCCTTTCTATGTTGAACCACAATTTCATGAGCGCACATAGCATATCAGACAAATTCCCCAATCAACACTTAGCTAAGTGGTTGATCCCTCCAACCAATTACATTTTGATTCAAATGAGTTGAGAGTTAGTCATGGCTTTGTTAATTTAGCATGAATTGAGTTGCTTATAGTATGTGACCTTTAGCAAATGTAGCTGAAGCATGATTAAACAAAGTTATATCATGCACTCTCTAACAAATGCAGACAAAGTGTGATTGACCATTTTTTATTTAAGAAGATTTGCAGTTAAAGGTGTAAGCAGCCATATAACACCAGTAGCCTCATTTGCACATCATCAATTACATGAGATTCTGAAATTAACCTAACTATCAAATCAAATGATGATGATTTCTGCATTCCTCTAAGTAAGTTATGTATAACTTCTTTTCAATTGCAATCATAAACTGATGGGCAAAAGTAATTCAGAAGCTACTATATTGAATCTTCAGAATCACAACCAATATTAACATTAAAATCAATCTAAGAAAGATGCCTTTAAAAGAAGAACGAGAAAAAGGTAAGTTCTGAATCAAACCGCAGGATTATTGTATGCCCTTAGATGCTGAAGAATTAACAGGGTTGAGAGTGTCAGAGCAAATATAACTGAAATTCCGCCAATTATTAGCGCCCAATTATAAAGATCGGTTGATTTCTCTGTGGCCTTAACAATTAGAAGATATTCCATTTTAATAATTTGTCTTTAGATATCTTGTCTCTTTTCAAAATGTGACCCAGATAGATAAGATATCTTATCCTAAAGGCCAAGATTTTGAAAATGTTGAATTTCCATTCCAGAAACCACATATAGCCTGCAGCAAAAATATAAACAAGAAAAGCATTGTAAAAAATTAGGTTGTAGTTTGCTCCACACAAACTATTTACCTATGTCTGCATTATAAAACAATAAATCTGCTTTTAGTTAACCAAAGCATTATGGTCTGTGTACTAATACTGGAAAGCAAGTTTGCAAGATAAAGCTCTTGCTATCTAGTGTTCACGAGTCAATCCCCTAAGTCATTATCCATACACAAATCAGGAGGACTGTCTTTATTGTTTGCATCGTCAACACAATAACTATGGGAAATTTGCACAAGCTTCATTATACAATTAACTGAAAACTATATATTCTCAAGACCAGTAACTTCAGCTTTACTAGCAACATTAAGTGTGTTAGTCAGCTAGAATGCCATCAAAAATAATAAGCTTAACTATGTCTATGTCATAAGTATCCTGCTTCTTTCATCAATACCAAAAGTCTCTTGGTGCATGCTCCCTGTTGGAGAATTTCTCTGCAGCTGAGCTTTGGATTTTAGTGGTTTAGCATTTGAATCTGAAAAGTATCAGCTCAAACTCCCAAATACAAATGTTTACAAATTAATTTTTATTAAAATTCAATTTTAATTATGATGCAGGAGCACTATAGGATAATTAGATATTTAATGTTTTTGGTCATGTCATTAGTTGGATATTAATTGTTAAGTGGGATAAATGTAAGAAGTATGCACCTAAGTGTCATTGGGAAGCAAGTGGAGAGAAAAAAAAAATTGAAGCAGGTGGCAGAGATCAAACCTTAGTTGCAAGGAGGCAAGCGGATTTCTTTTGAAGCAGGTAGAGAATAAAACAAAAAAAAGAAAAAAAAAATTGAAGCAGGTGGCAAAGATAGAATCCTAGTGCAAGGAGGTAGGCGACGGATTTTCTGAAGTAGGCGGAAAGAAAAAAAAAAATGAAGCATGCGGCAGAGATCGTAGGCGGTGGATTTTTTGAAGTAGGCAAGGAGGCAGGCATCAAATTTTTTGAAGCTGGCATAGAAGAAAAAAAAACAAATTTGAAGCAGGCAGCAAAGATCAAACCCTAGTTGCAAGGAGGTAGGTGGATTTCTTTTGAAGCAGGCGGCAGGTTTTCTAAAGCAGGCAGCAGATTTTCTAAAGCAGGCAGAGAAAAAAAAATTGAAGTAGGCGATAGATATCAAACCCTAGTCTAAGGAGGCAGACAACGGATTTTTTGAAGCAAGTGAAGAGTTAAAAGAAAACACAAAAAAAAAAAAAATTGAAGCTGGTGGCGAAGATCAAACCCTAGTATGAGGAGGGTTGGGAAATAGCGGGTTTTCTGCCAATGACGCGCCGCGTAGGCTGCCAAGGCAGCGCGTGGCACGCGGGCTGCCAAGGGCTTGGGGATATTATCTGCAGCGAGGATTTGAAGATAAGATGATGCCATCAACGAGTTCACAACAGACAGCCATTTCAACAGACGATGTCATTGTTGAGTTCACATCAAACAAGGCCATCACAACAAACAATGTCATTGTCGATTTCACAACAAACAGGGCCATCACAACAGACGGTGCCATCACTGTTTTCACAACAGCCAATGTCATCCCAGGAGACACAATCATCATCGACTTTGGACGAAGTCATTGTTCAATTAAAAGCCATAAATGAGGTAAGCAAGGTTGATGAATTAATAAAAATCATTCAAAATTTATTACAATGGTAAAATACAGGAAAAATTTGTGGAATATAAAGTAGAAAGTTCTCATAGTGTAGCTTTGCATTTCTTTGGCATCGGGGAAACAATTTTAAAATTTATCAATGACCATGCTGAGAAATTAAGCAACAAAGGATACTTTGGGAACTCTGCTCCACAAATAATAGGAGATGTAATTCAAAAACTCGGGAATGTACACTGGTTAGTAGCAAGGCTGTCAGTTTGGGTTTATGTTGCACACAGCTGATGTAATGTTAGAAAACTATGAAAACTATAAAAGATGCTTGGATCTATTGGTAAAATTGGTTGATCTTTCAAATCATGTTAGAAAACTAGACTATCATCTCCAAAATGAAGAAGACAAACTTTAAAGAGACATTGTGGTGATTGTTAATGGATGCATATTCTGTTCTTCCCAGTTGTCCTCCCATAAGTTATCCATATTTTTGAAAGTTTCAATGAAAACTGAAGCTTTGAGTAGTCTCCACAAAGAAATAGATGACCTTTGCAAAGAGATACGACCTGCCTACCTAGTTCACTCAGAATATGAAAGAGTAGACGCAGGCATGGTATCTGTGGAAAAGGGTGCAGAAACTATGATAATGATAGGGGCAAAGTCTAAGGGAATGGACACCAATGGAAGGATTCATGTGCTAGAACCACCAGATGGGCAAAATGGATAGGCTGAATCGAGCAGGAGGGTAGATGTGGGACCTATGTTTTTAAATACCAGGAAAAAGTTAGAAGGGGAAAACCTTAACCTTAATAGAAACCCTTGGCAAGAAGTAGTGAAAAATATAGAAGGAAGCCTAGACGAACCCATGGACCTCATGAAATATCTATTGGGGGGAGTTCTGAAGGAAAACAAAAATGATGAAGACAAATCGGGAGGGATAAGGAAAGGAGAGAAGGTAGGAAAAAGCTAGGTGGATTGTGTTAAAGGAAGAAACATGATTAAACGTGAGGGGAATGTAGACAGCGGTGAGAACTTCCCGAGACGAGGGAATGACAATTTAGTGGGAGGGGAATTTGTAATACATTGTGAAGAACATGTCAATGTTGGCTCAATACTCCTTATGCTAGTATTACAGTATTACTGAGACGTCAAGTATCGTGATGACTAACTTATGACGACTTGCTCCAAGATGACTCTAGTCATGACAGTAACTATTGATGTCAGATGGCTTATGACAACATATACGTACTGGCATGATGGCAAGATGGTATGTCGACACCTCAACAAGACGGCATGACAACATGTTCCATGTCGGTACCAAGTGTGATAGCAAGTCTTGTGTCGGTTGTAGGCGTGACGACAAGTCTTGTGTTGGTTCTAGGCATGACAACAAGTTGTGTCGGCTCCCCCTGGTCAATCTAGACAACATCGGTTCCTGTAACTGCTAGCCCCTTGCGTTCCGTCTAAGCGCTCCTTCCTACAACACTGTAACACAACATAGAAATCTAACACAGTACAAGCATTCATAGAGACATAGTTGGCACAAAATGGTGTTCTTGTATTATCATGAAGATGAATACATCCCAGTCGTATGACTGCAACAATCTCACGTACAACACTACCAGTCTGACGTCTCTCCCTTACAGTGGCTGATCTCCTCATGCAATGGATATCCAATAGAATGAAAGGGGGTCTATATATACTTGTGGCTTTGGTAGTTGCTATAACCAACCAAGCCAAACTACCATAACTACTTCCTTAACACAATCTAACTAATGCTGAATAATACAACTTTTAACTATAATGATAGTTGTTTACATTACATTGCATTTCTAATTACATTAATTTGTAACATGACATTACATTTGACCGAATTACACATCTTTGACTATATTGCATGCCATGTATACGTAAAAAAATTTACAATATTTTAATGCATAGACATTTTGACAAACACTTATTTCTTCTTAGAATTGTTGTCTACATCTATCCTCCCCTTTACATTGGTCGATGTCCTTAGCGACTTCCTACGTTGTTCTGCTGGGGTCTCGGCCTCCTTTGGCTCTAATGCTTGAAGTCCTTCCAATTCCTGAACACAAAGTTTGAAAGCTTCTCATTCATCACAAAGCTTCTTTGCATAATTGTAATACTTAGCCCATTCTACTCCAAATGCATTGGCCTTATCCTCCATTGCCTGCAACTGTTTCAAAAGTTCCTCTTCACGTCTGACAAAGAGGTTCTTCATTCTCTGCTGTGTCAGAGTAGAGAATGTCGGTTTCCTTTGTTCCAATTCAGTCTTGAGAGTTGCTTCACATTGTTGCGTCTGAGCAATGCCTCTTCTTTTTGTTTGGCTTGTTCCAGCTCTTTCAACAAGGCATTTTTGTGCTGAGTTTTCTAAGCCATTAATTCTGCATTTTGTTGCACCAATAATGTCTTCAACAATTGCTTTTGCAGCAATTTCTCTTCCATTTCTACAATGATCCACTCCCTATCCTTGAGTTGTTCATTAAGATCCAGTAATTCCTTCTGCTTTATCTTAATGTGTTCCATAGTTTCATGGAACTGAATCACATCATCCTCCAACTTTCGTTCTATTTCCTGCAGTTTTTCCTTTGTTACCTGCAGTCGTCCTTTCGTGTCTTGCAATCTTTGGACTAGATTCTTTTTAGTCATGTGAATTTGCTTGATCCCCTCAGCTAGCCAATATAGCAAATGTGCTACAAAATTGATTTGGCTATACATTGGGAATAACTCGGGTACCAATTCCACCTGTGACCTTCGTCCTGTCATGCTCCAAGAAGATGTATGAGTACCGTGTCCCGCTATATATACTTGAGAAAGTTCTAGGTAAAATGTTGGTGTCCTGTCAAGCAATTTCTCCACACTTTCCATAGTCATGAGACTTTCTGTAGGCAATTCTTATGGTTGTTCTTGGTATATGCTGAAAAATATCCATTCGTCAATTGCCTTTTCTAGCCCATTGTACCAATTTATCTAGCTCCTCTTCTGCCATCAACTGCCATTGTTTCCACTATCCGACACAACCTACTTCAAACTCCAACCTCATTCTATCCATAACTTGGGTTAGCTTGGTGAAACAAGCAACCACTTGCTGATTAATGCGTGCCCCTAATTTCGGTGGATCTTGAAAATTAGGCACTTCTAGCATTATGTGGTCAGACAAGACCTCATCTTCTACATCAAATTCATCTTCTTCAAAAATTACCTCTAATTCTTTCCCTTTCCCTAAAAGGTCAATTGGCTTCTTAGCCGCTTTCCCTTCTATGATCATCTGCTAATCCGAATGTAAATATGACTGGTTACTATCTCCTGTAGTTGGTACCGATTCCCTTTAAGGTAATCTTTGTTGTGGATTCTCTTCTTGTTTTGTCATCACTTCCTGTTGCTCATCGCTTAATCCTTCCTCCACTGTAATAGGATTCAGCTGCGTTCCCACCAACTGACCTACTTCTGCCTTTTCGAGTGGTGTTGATTCTTCACTCCTCTTTTCCTGTTCTGCCTCCTTTGTTGTGCCTGGGTCTACAATTTGTCCCATCTCCTCCGCTTTTGCAGCTACGAGCATTTCTTCAAATGAATGAGCTTGTAATGTCTATGTTATCGAGGTCCTCTCATACCAAAATTTCAAGGGTACAATAGGTGACACCAAGGATTCATGAACTTGTGCTTCTGCCAAAAAATTTGTAGGCCCAAAATGAACAGCACTACTTGTTCCTTTTGGTGGTACTACCTTAAGAGGTTTTGGGATCTCAAAATCTTCCTCTTGTATCCCCATCACCTTTTGCAGTGGTATGGTTTGTGCTTGCTGCAATGTTTGCTCAATCTCGCGCACCACAACTTGACTTTTGGCAATTTTCTCTGTTGTCATCCTTTGAACGGATTCTAGCGATTGTGATGGCGATGGTACTGGTGGCACAAACTTCCTCCTCTTCCTTGTTGGTGGTGCAAATTCCTTTACTGGTGGTGCAACTTCCTTTATCTATGGTGCAACTTCCTCTCCTTCTGATTCCTCGATTGGCCCTTCTTTGAGTGAGGCTTTGTTAAACCGTTGTTTCACTCTCTGCTTTTTATTTGGAGTATTCTTCTTCACTTGTGGTTTAGCATCCATCCACCTCAAAATTGATGGTGCTAATTCTGGTAAGTCCTTGGGAGGGTCCAATCCTGGAATCTGCACACCTGCCCTATACACTACATCCAAAAATAGGCCAATCGCATGGAAGACCATTGAGAAGTTCTTGGTGGTACGCATCAGAAAATTCTGGATACGTGTCGCCAAGTAGGCTGCCCAATCATAAGCTACCCCCTTCTCAATGCCTTGTAAGTAGGGTATCAACCAAATTGGTAGTTTTGAAGCTCATTGCTCCCTAGACAACCTAGCCATCAGTACATTCATAATGCACTGGAGTCCCTTATCCAATAGTTGAGTCGGTTTGACCCCACGACTTCCATATGGCATTAGAGCGTCAATTTCCTCCTTCAAAGTCGTGGCACTCTAAATCAATTGTTGAATTTTCTTGGGTCCGACTCGTTCATTTACTACAGATTGTCCACCCTCGATAATTCGAATGTTATTCTAAATACTTCGGCTAAAAATACCACTCATATCTCACTATATCCCACTTGCACTGTACTGGTATGCTTGGTCGGATCATATGTTAACAACATGTGCAACAGATACTCCTTATAAAACTCCTTATCAAAATTAGGGACTTGCAGGATGAAATGTATACCGGCCTCCTTGATATTTTGCTTGAGTGCATCCTCTGGTGGTGTTTGCTCCCACCACTACCTGCAATAATCCCCAGTGGCATGGATCCAAGTAATATCCTTAAGAGGTATCTGGTCTATCTCAGGTTGTCGTACCTCCTTTTCTTTTGGTTCTAGCACCACTATTTCATGTGCTCTTTCGTCTCCAGATTGTTTTGAGTCAGTCACTCTGATCTGGTTTTGGTGACTTCGACTCATCCTTTATCAACTTCGGCTTATTATGACAACAATTCTCTTCTTCTTGTTTCATGACGATGGTGGCACTTTTGGCTTACTATGGCTACCTTCCCTCTGATGTCTGACTACACAACTACTGTCGTCCTATGATGGCTTCCGCCTTTGTTGCTGCTTCCAACATATAATGGCACTACAACTTGTAGACATATTTGACAGTCACCTCCTAGCCGATGTGCCTGACGGCAGCTTCTAGCCGACATGCCTAATGACAACTTCTAGTCAACTTCCCTAACAACAGCTTCCAGCCAATGTGCCTGATGACAACTTCTAGCCGACTTCCTTGAGGACAACTTCTAGCTAACTAGCTTGACGGTAGCTTCCAATCGATGTGTCTGATGATAGCTTCCCGCTGACTGGCCTAACGACAGCTTCCATCCGATGTGCCTGGTGGCAAATTTGCTAGTTGGAGGCAAAAAAAAATATGATGGCGACTCATGATTCCTCGCAATCATGGACAATTAGTTTCAATGGCCTGTTCCTTCTGTCTCCTTGCATTCTAGCTGCAATCATTCCTAGGTACATCCAACTACGAATATGTTAGCAGAAATACCCTTCAAATGCATGGTTAACTGTTGTAAATCTCCACAAAGCCTTAATGTCTGCCGATTGTCTGCGGCTTCTGACGTTCGTTTTGTGTGAAAATTACTGATGTACAGATAATTTTCTGCTAGCGAATCTCCAACTTTGGCTTCGTACTCATACGAATAATTCAATCTACTCTATAAACAATGAGTGTTCCTTCCCTTGGCCATCTTATTTATACCCTTCTGCCCGTTTCCTTTCCCGCCCATGCAACCATCCAACAACTGCCAGTGCATGCTCAAACTACCACGTGTGCCACCTTGCCTCCTTGTATGCAATTGTCGTTCTCTTCTAATTTTGTCTTTTTATTTATATATATATATATATATATATATATATATATATATATATATATATATTTCCTTTTCCCACGTGTCACCGGCATCGCGTGAAGCGCATAGCAATGCCTATGCGGACCTCCAATGTCTCTGTCGATGCTTCCTCCTATCGATGACTATGGTTTTCCTCACTTGCTGAGTCCTCATCATCATAGATTGATTTTGTCTGTTGTCTATTGCGACAATTTCCTCAGCTTCAGGGTGTCTCCTGCTGCTATTCTTGCTATTGATTATATCCGAGTCCTCACAATATGCCAATCTATCCTATCCTCCTCTCCCTGTCGGTGTCTTTTTTCTATCAAGAGACGATGAAAAAACCGATGATCTGCTCCACTGTCGTCATCATGATGGGTGACCTGCCTACTGTCATCATGACGATTACCTTTTTTGTTGTCATCCTTACAAATGCCCTATCTGCCATCATCATGACAAATCCCTTGTTTGTCACCATCATGAAGGATCTCTACCGTGCCATTTGCATAATAGATTTCTACTCCGTTCTCTACTCTATTCTCTACATAACGAATCTCCACTCTGACATTAAGATGATGGTGATCTGGTCTGCCATCATTCTAACAGCAAACTACCATCCTATGTATAGGTTGTCTCCTTCCTCTAAAAATACCATCATATTTTTTGAAATCTGCTTCTTCTTAGCGTATTGGGCTTGGAACTGGAGTTCTTGGAGGTGCTTGATTTCTATTCCAGAATCCTTGTCTTCCCTAAAATCTTTCAAAACATCCTCCCCTGATCCTCGTCTGAATCTCCCTTGTGTTGGACTGCCAAACTCCCAACTGTCCGAGACTTGTTCGGTTCCTCAGTCGTTCAAGACAACGTCTTCGATTTCCATGGGCTTGATGAGACTTGGGAGTTAGAAAGTTAGTAGTGGAAGGAGATTCTCTAAATATCATTAACTGTCTTAAGTAAGAAGCAAAGACAAATTGGCAAATAAGTAATATTTTTCAAGATATTAGGAATGCTCTCCAAGCCTTTGTTGAGGTGGAATGCTCTCAAAAATTATATATAGATTTTCTCAAATGATGCATTTTTTGTGTGTAATAAATATGGAGATGTTGGAGACTTTACCGAACCAGGAGACTGGTTTTGGCGGGAATTCCTCTGCACTGTCGACGGCCGTGGCTCCAGGGTTTCAGTTCGGAAACCTCCTTCAGCGTGTTTGGGGTCTGTTGCAGGCCTCTGGACAAGGATCTTTCGGTTTCCTGGGAGGGCCCAATGGGGTCTCTTCCTGGTTCTCGCGAAGGAAAAAATACCTCTTATGCGGAGATTCTTCGAGAGACTCCTGCGTCTTCCTCTGTTGAAGCTCAACGCAGTGCCTCCCATCTGCTAGCCAAGAATGCGGGCAAGGGCTCTCCTGGGCACAGAATAAATGGTTGTCTCCCGCAATCTACATTAAGACCGAAAATTGTCATCGAACCAGAGCTGGTTGAAGACACGATTAACTACCGGACCACGCATGATCTGATTTGCAAGTTCATGGGCATTCGACCCACCCTGCACTTTTTGCATTCCTGGGTGAGACAAAACTGGGAGCCAATCGGTGAGTACTCTTTATGGCCCATTAGCAATGGGTATTTCATTATTAGTTTTTCTTCCCTAATGGATAGAAACAGAGCATTTGAATCAGAGAAGAGGAGCCATGGCCCGGCAGGGTTATTTGTCCAGCCATGGAGAGCGGGTTTTGATCCTCGCATTGAACCCACGGCTGTCCCGGTTTGGATCCGGTCGTACGCGCTCCCGATGGAGTTTTGGGGTGAGCGGATTCTTGAATTGATAGGCAACTCTCTAGGTAGATTTTTGGGAGTTTCTAAGGATACCATTGAAGGAAATACTGCCGTTTATGCAAGAATTTGTGTAGAATTGGATATTAGTCAATCGCTACCAGCTGAGATGGAATTGGAGCTAGCAGGACATTCTTGGGTACAACAGATAGACTATGAAGCCCTACCTTTCCGTTGTAGAGTCTGCCATTTGCATGGCCATTTGGCAAGGTTTTGTCCAAATATCTTGAGCTCCAATGCGGATGCTACACAGGGAATGTCAAATCGCTCCCGAGGAGGTAAGTCCACTTCGGCCAAGGAACCATCTGTCATTCCCACTGGGTCTGAGGGCCAGAATGATGGCTTTGAACAGCAGAAGAGGAGAAGAAACAAAAAGAGAAATGGTAAGGAGCAAGCTCTCCCCAAGCCAACAAATCGGTATGAAATCTTCAAATCTCTTGTGGATCAAGAAGACCAACCTATGGATGGAGCAGATGGGATCCTTGAGGACAATATTATCCCAAATCATGCTCCTCCTTCCTCAACCCCTGTCCTTGAACAGGCTTTTGATTCCTCTGAGTCTTTGCACCATGAAAACCTTGGGACTCTGGTTATCCACGCCCCAGCCCAGCCTGTTATCAAAGATGTTTCTATGGGAATTGCAGAAAAGCTCGAGAGAAAGACCAGCTCTTGGAATTTCACGGGTGGAGAAGAGATCGAAAAATAGTAATTCCCAAGGGGTGGGCAGGGAAATCCAATAAGGATCTTATCGCGAGTGCAAGGGGATAAGCTAATCAATGGAGGATCGGCAAGAACAATTGATTCGTATTGCTCCCAAGGTTTCCAATGATTGTACAATCTTGGAATGTGAGGGGTTTAAACGAGTAGAACCCATCAATCTGCTTGTTCAAAGACTTTTAGAAAGAAGTAAAACAGACTTCCTGCTCATTCAGGAAACAAAAATGTCATTAGACCTCATGAGTAAAACTGTTGGCCGAATCTGGAGGGGTGCTGGCCATATGGCAGTGGCTGCTCTTGGTGCCTCGGGAGGGATTGCTACTCTTTGGAATCCTTTGGCATGGATAGCAGTAGATCATATAGCCTGGAGAGGGGTCCTAACATCTCTTTTCAAGAATATAGTTACAGCTGAACAAGTCTTAATTACAAATTTTTATGGGGTACGAGAATACCGAAGGTCGGCGGTCTCAATGGAAAGTCTGTTCAAAACATGAGGTCCTCCGGGAAGATCTTGATTGGATTTTAGGTGGGGATTTCAATGCTAAATTATCCGCTAGAGATCGGGGAAGGTGGCATCCCCGTTACGGATACGGGGGGATAGGCTGCATTTATTGCCCACGTTCAGGCCTTTAACCTTGTTGATATCAAAGGTCCCGGTACAAACTTTACATGGACTAATAAGAGAAGAGAGCCATACAATAGGAGGGTTAAGCTTGACAGGTTTTTGGTCTCGGAGGAAGCTTATGTTAGATGGAATATCAAATTCCAGATCTTGGAGGGCCCAGTTTCTGATCACTCTCCCATTTTGTTGGAGGGAGGGACCATGTCAGGAAAGTATTACAAACCTTTTAAATTTGAAAATTTTTGGTTGCAAAAAGAGGACCTACGAAGGAAAATTCCACAGTGGTGGAAAGAAGGCCGTCCCCCTTTTGGAACAGCTATGTTCAAAATTCACAAACGACTTCTCTATGTTAAGAGTAAAGCGAAACAGTGGAAGCAAACTAACAAATCTGATTTCCAGCTCAACGGGCCCCCTTCTTTGGATAGATGGAATGAGGTGCAAAAACAATTCGAGAGAAGGAATTATTTACGAGCATCTTAAATTTGAGGATGACGCCTTACGCAAAGCAGTTGAGGACATTGATAATCAAGAAGAGATCTATTGGAGACAGAGAGCCAGAAATACTTGGCTATTAGAAGGAGACAGAAATACTAAATTTTTTCATCGTTCTGCTGTGCTAGAAGGCAATTGAATAACATGGAGTTCCTCCAAGATGAGTTTGGAAATTCCTTTGACACTCTTCTCGACATGCACTCCATTTCTATGGAGTACTTCTCAAACCTCTTCAAGGAAAGTCTGCAGCATGATGTGGAAGCACAAAATGAAGTCATTAACGGAATTCCCTCTATTATTTCTCATGAAGAGAATCAGTCCCTTCTTAAGCCCATAGATCGTGATGAACTCAAGAAGGTAGTCTTCGGGATGTGCACAGGAAAGTCGCCTGGCCCGGACGGTTTCCCTATTGAGTTCTTTCAGGCCTTATGGGACATCCTGGAGGAGGACGTGTTGGGCTGTCATTGAGGAATCCCGAATTAACAAAAGAATGCTCAAGGCTCTAAATCATACCTTTATCTCTTTAATTCCGAAAGGAGAGGGGGGGGCTCTCATTTCTGATTTCAGACCTATTGCTCTATGTAATGTGATCTATAAAATTATTTCTAAACTTATGGCTGAAAGACTAAAACCCCTCCTTCAAAAGTTAATTTCCCCTGAGCAAGGGGGTTTTGTTGAAGGAAGACAGATCTTGGATGGAGTGATCTTGGCTCAGGAGGCTATCCATTCGATGCATAATTCAGGTAACAAAGGAATGTTCATCAAATTGGATATGTCTAAGGCTTATGACAGAGTAGAGTGGGGTTTCTTGGTCAAGATGTTGGCAGCCTTTGGTTTTTCTCAGGACTGGATTGCCTGGGTCATGAGCTGTATCTCTACGCCTTCATACTCTGTTTTAATTAAGGGGCTTCCCTCGCCACCTTTTGGAGCCTCTCGGGGTCTCCGTCAAGGAGATCCCTGCTCTCCTTATCTCTTTCTTATCTTGGCTGAAGGTCTTGGCAGACTCTTCCTGAGAAGAAGACGTCAAGGACAGATTACAGGAATTAAAATTGGAGCCGAAGTTTTGACTCATTTACAGTTTGTGGATGATACGGGCTTGGTGGGAGTTGCCAGTCTCAGAGAAGCAAGAGGAATCAAAGATACTCTTAACGTCTACCTTCGGGCTTCTAATCAAGCCATCAATGATTCAAAATCAAAAGTGGTCTTCTTCAACCTTGATCAAAGGTCGCAAGAGAGAGTTATGGAGATTCTGGGCTTCACTCGGACCTACCTTCCTGTTGCTTATTTGGGGGTTCCTCTGCACTTTAAAAAACTGACAGCTGATTTCTGGAAGGACCTGCTTGATGGCATCAAAGAGAGAATGAATCATTGGTCCCATAGATGGTTAAGCTATGGGGGCCGATTAACTTTTTTGAAGTCTGTTATTCAGGCTATGCCTATTTACAAATTTTCAATTCAGCCGCCCCTCCCTCAATGCGGAAAGAGTTGGACAAAGCGGCTAGAAGCTTTCTTTGGGAAGGTGCCAATGGAGAGAGGAAATGGGCCTTGGTTGGTTGGGATAAGGTCACCCAGCCCAAGGAAAAAGGTGGGTTGGGCTTGAGATGCTCCAAGTTTAACAATCGGGCCCTGGTCGGGAAATTGTCTTGGAGGTGGATTTCTCGGCCTTCGTCTCTCTGCGACGAGAATCCTTTCTAGTAAATACTTGGGTCTTGTTCCTCCCAATGACTTGGGCCGCTATCCTCTGGAAGGTAATGGTTCTCTTGTGTGGCGGGCGCTCAAGCTTGGTTCTTGCATTATCAAAGATCAATTGTTCGGAAAGTTGGGAGAGGGGAGAAGGTCCGGTTACGGGTTGACTCTTGGGATCAGCATCCTCCTATTCTTGCAGTGTTTCCCGATCTGCTTCCGCTAAAAATAGCTCTTGAAGACAAAGGTTGGATTCATATTCAGTCCTACTTTACTACCAGCCTTCTGGGGGAATACAAGGTTAAAAAATTTAAGCGGTTGGGTGAATGGCCTATTCCAATCCCCCGGAGGCGAGGCCCCAACTACGGAAAAACTTTTGGGTGAAAGGTTTCTATCCGGGAGTGATGAGGAGGATGAGCTTGCTTGGGGCTTTGGGAACCTTGGGGTTTATTACGTGAAGGAGGGCTATGCTTCGATCCTACGAGCCCCCCCACACTCTTTTCCTGTTCATGAATGGAGGAAGATTTGGCATCCCAAGAGCTGGCCGAAAGTGAACTTCTTTGCTTGGCAACTGATGCATAATGGTATTTTGACCTTTGACAACCTTAGAATTAGAGGCATCATTGGTCCTTCCCAGTGCGTCTTATGTTATAGGAATGAGGAAACTGTGAACCATCTTCTGTTTGATTGCTCTTTCACACAGAAGATTTGGCAACGTTGGTTCTCCCACTTTAAACTTCAGGTGCTTGGAGATCTGTCCCGGACCAATTTATGGGAAAGCTGGAAGAGAGGTAGATTTATTTCTAAAGCTCTTCGTACTGGCTGGGAGATCGGTTTCCTTTTTATTTGGTGGCAGGTTTGGTTGGAAAGAAATGCTCGTATTTTTCGTGAAACCTTCTCTTCGGTGGAGGGGATTTGGCAGATCATTTGGAGCAAAGTTGTGGAAACCGTTGCTATCTATGTTGAGAAGGAAAACCAGCCTGCTTCTAGGTCTTTGAGTGGGAGAGGTGCTGATCTGGGGAGACAGGTAAGAAGTGGTTGGAAACCTCCCCCAGAAGGCTGGGTCAAAATCAATACTGATGGAGCTGCTAAAGGTAACCCGGGCAATGCTGGCAGTGGTGTTATTTGCCGTGATCATGCTGGGACTGTGCTATATTGGGAATTGCAAGGTCTAGGATATGCCACTAATAATGAAGTTGAGGCCTTTGCTATTAAATCTGCTTCCATCTGGGCCGTCAAGCATGGCCATAGAAAGATAATCATTGAGTCTGATTCTCAAATCTTGGTTGGTGCTCTTGATTGCATGCGGAACTTTGCCTTAAAAGCTTGGAGGCTCCAGATTTTGGTTGCCCAAATTTTAGAGCTTTGGAAAGAAATTGAGGATGTGATTCCTGTTTATGCTAGTAGATCTCTTAATAAAGCGGCCGATTTCCTTGCTAAGTTGGGTGCTGAGAGAGAGGTTGGGATTCATCTGCATAGCAATTTGCCTGTGGAGAATGTCGAGATCAGACAAGGCCTTGATCAATTCCTGAAATAATGTGCAAAAGTTTTTTTGCTAAGGGTTCTTTCTGTCGCGATTTCGCGACATGTTGCCCTGTCGCGGCTGTTGGTTGGCTTCTGTCGCGATATCGCGACAGGTTGAGTCTTTGTAGTCTCCGGCTGGTTTCTGTCACGATATCGCGACATGTCGCGTTATCGCGGGTCGCGATTCCGCGACATGTTGCGCTTTCGCGACATGTCGCGTTATCGCGGGTCGCGATTCCGCGACATGTTGCGCTATCGCGACATGTCGCGTTATCGCGTGATGCGATCCCGCGTCTTGTTGCGATATCGCGACATGTCGCGATATCGCGACATGTCGCGTTTTCGCGCCTCGCGATTCCTCGACATGTTGCGATATCGCGACGAGTCCTGCCTTCCTGGCGTCTGGGTGGTTAACTGTCGCGATTTCGCGACCTGTTGTGATGATGCTTCTTTGTGCTGGTTTTTGTCGCGATTTCGCGACAGGTTGTGCCCTCCTGGTCTCTGGCGTTTTTCTTGCGCGATTTCGCGGCATGTTTGGCTCCTTTGCGACTGGGTGGTTTTCCGTCGCGATTTCGCGACCTTGTTGAGGCTTGTTAGTTGCTTTCTTTTTCTGTCGCGATGTCGCGACGCTTTCTGCGGGTGGCTGTCGGTGGCCTTTCCTGTCGCGATTTCGCGACATGTCGCGTTTTCGCGCCTGTTGGTGCCTTCGTGGCCGTGTTGGGTTTTCCTGTAGCGATTTCGCGACATGTCGCGGTTTCGCGACCTGTTGCTGTTTCGTGCCTTCCGTTCTCTGTGCCTTGCGGTTCTTTGCCTTGCCTTGGTGCGCCTTCCCTGTTGTTTTGCTTGTGGCTCTGGCTCGGGATGTGTTCTCTCCCGCTTGTATCTGGTTCTTGTTTTAATACAAGTTTTTCATTTTTTCAAAAAAAAAAAAATAAATATGGAGATGTTTTCCAATGTTGTTGAAAGAGGTAATGCAACTACATATCTTAGATAGAGATGCAAAATTTCGTAGCCATTTGTGGTATACTCTATGGAAAATGTCGGGGGTGAAAACTTCAATATAGTTTGGCATAACATCCTCAAAGAGAGGAGTAAACTAAATGGTGATTTGTTCCCTTGAAATTTGGTGTAATGTTTGGCATAGGATCGAGCAAAAAATAGGATTTAATGCTACCTCATGAAGCTGACTTTCCTATTAACAACCTTGTTAATTGTTCCACAGGTTATTTGTTGTTCAAGATAGCATATGAAAACTGTCCTAGAGTAGCAAGTAAATTAAGGCCTTTAATTTTTTAAGCATGTAATTATGCCAATGCAAAACAATTTGTAGAGGGACTGATGGATGTCTATAAAGAAGTCAAGAATAAATAATACAATTTCACTATTGCAAAACAATTTGTAGATGGAATGACAGAATAAATAATACAATTTCACTATAATAAATAATATTGAATGACAGAATAAATAATACAATTTCACTATTGCAAAACAATTTGTAGAGGGAATGATGGACTTCTTTAAAGAAGTCAATGAAAATATTAAACAACATAATGAAGAAAACAAAAACAAGTCAGATTCAAGAAAGAGAAATAATTCCAACACGGAGATATGGTATGGTGATGTTGTAGTTGCATAAGGATTGTTTTTCAAGACAACTTCCAAGTTGGCCTGACAAGATTGCCAAGGAATTCTTATGGTATGGTGATGTTGTAGTTGCATAAGGATTGCTTTCCAAGACAACTTCCAAGTTGGCCTGACAAGATTGCCAGGGAATTCTTCTAAAAATGAGTGAAGAAATTTTGGAAATGAAGTTGACTAAAGTACCATCTTGGCATCCATCTAAGAAATGAAACTTAGTCAAATAGAAGAACAAACCTTATTTAATGCTAGGTGAATACCTATAAACTTGCATTTTATTTGATGGAGAAATTTGTCAATTATTTTGCATCCAAGATTGAACCAGGAGGCTAAGAGCATTTTGCCTAGGAGAGTTTCATGCAAGAGAATTGTAAAATAAGTAGATATTTAATGTTTTTGGTTATAAGGGATTAATGAAAGAGCATTATAGGATAAGCTTTGGCCATCTTTCAGTAGTTGGATATTAATTATTTGGTCATCTGTAAGCAGTGGATATTAATTTTAATTTTTAGGTGGGACATTAAACATAGCTTGTTTGCGCATTAAATAAAAGTAGCTAGTGGTTTTGAATCAAAGTTTTGGAGAACATGGTTTTGTACATGTGATCTCCTCTGTTAAAAAGGACATGCAGTTGTGTAAAAGGGGCTGAAGTTGGATATCTGTGAGATATGGACTTATAAAACTTTCGTTTTTTTTTTTTTTAAAAACAAATGCGAAGAAAACAAATATATTTTGTTAGCACATTTGATGACTTGTCTTTTGTTTTTGTTTTTGGTTATGTTTTTTATTTTTGGAGTCCTAGGGTTAAGTCGAGGGTGCTTACTACAAAAGCTATTTACTTTTTACAAAATGTTTCAACTTCTACCCTAGTGACAAGGCCTAAAATGCATTTGTGCACGGCCCATCATTTTCAGTTACCCAACTTAAGAACAAATTGAACTCTGTCAACTAAGAGGACTTAAACTTAAAAGAACAAATAGAACTCTGTCAACTAAGAGGGCTTAAACTTAAAAGAACAAATAGAACTGTGTCAACTAAGAGGGCTTAAACTTAAAAGAACAAATAGAACTGTGTCAACTACGAGGGCCTTAAATCTTATTGACCTTCTCAGACTTTTCGAACCAGTACCTTTTTCAACAAGAGGCATCCAACCTATTTTGTAAAGTCGCAAACTCAATTTAAAGATGTTTTTCAAACAAAATGAAACAATACAAAAAAATATATATATATTTAACTGCATGATCAAATACCACAATGGACCAAGGGTTTTGGGGATAAGTTTTAAGTAAAACATCACAATTTTTAAATAAGATATGGATATCTTTATAAAACACTTTGACTCATTTAAAATATTCTAAAATGAAAAAATGGTAAAATCTTCTTCATAAGATCAGGAAGGCTTTTAAGGTGCAAACACAAACAAGATTCCTTCTAAGGATATTAAGCACGTTTGCAACATGTTAATAAAAAGAAGGCTACAAACGCTACCAAGGATGATACTCATAAAATCAACAATGAAAAAATGTCGTGCCTCGAAATGAGGTGGCATTACCCAGCCACTCTATCCATTTCATTTACATGTGGGAAACAATTCCTCCACATACGTACTGCTTGATTTTAACTAGTTGTTTATCAATGTTGATTTGCTTTGATTGCTGTTAAGAAACTTTATTCCTCCTGGTTCTCCTTATCATAATAATCACTATAATGCACTGTTTCGATCTTCAACAAAGTCTTTTGCCCATTACGTAAAACTTAATTCCTGGAGATAATTTCCTCCGCTACTAAATATTTCTCCTCATAAACTAGTGCAATATATTCACGATTGTTTTGCTGCAATTATTTATGAACCATACCTGAAAATTCTTTAAATATGTTCGAATTCTCGGCGAAATCTTATAAACAGCAGCTTAAAGTGTAGACGGATTGAATGGCGATCGCTCAAGTAGTTTCAAAATGGAAAGGAATCAAAACTGAAAAAAAATTGAAAAAAAATTGAAAAAAAATGTTGATAAAAGATTGAAAGAAAGCCTGCAAGTCGAGCGCCGTTCTGTTCAAATATAGTTAGGCAGATCACACGCACGTATGCACCTATTCTGTTTTTTTGGTTCGTAAGTTGGAAACGTGGAAAAATTTCGTTGCATGCCGCGAATGAAACTACAGTAGTCGCCACGTTGCAATGTTGGCCCACTTTTGAGCGCGTTATGTGACTTTTGTCTGCCTGAACTACCGTTGCTCCTCAAGCGGAAGACAGCAAAACAGAAGAGGTATTAGTGTGAAATTTAATTTTCATTAAAAATAAATAAAATGAGGAATCTATTAATTACGTATTTTGAATTATCCAAAGATTAATAAAATATTAAGAATATTTAAATATATAACTAAGATTTCACAGAGCAGGGGATCAGTTTTTCAAATCAATTGACTGTTAGAGCTTTAGTTATCAAGTTTTAGTTTATATTTAAGTTTAATATTTTTGAAGTGGAACAAAATTTCACATGCTTAAAATAAAATTCGTTTATATATATATTTTAGATAATTTTATTTTTTATTTTTATATAAATGTTAAAAATCAAATATATAAAATTATAATATTAATTTTTAATAATATTTAAAACATTTTTTAATATATACTTTAAAATATTTAAAATATAAATATTTTTATAATTTTATCTAAACATAGTAATTTTTTTACACATGAAAAGATTTTTAATAAAGATAAATTATAAGTCTTTAAAATAAAAAATCATACAAACTAGGTTTTCGAGGGTTTGAACCCAAGCGGCGGCAGCAGCTTTGGAGGGTTTTTAATTCATAATTGAGTCAAGTGGTGGTGGCTCTGGAGGGTTTGATGCTAGGCGACATTAGCTTTGGACGGTTTTTAACATAGTTAAGTTCGGCGGTAGTGACTTTCGAGGGTTTGTAGCCAGGCAACAATAACGACTTTGGAGGGTTTTTAATTCACAGTTGAGTCAAGCAGTGGTGGCTCTAGAGGGTTTGAAGCTATGCGGTGACGACTCTGGAAGGTTTTTAATTTACAGTTAAGTTGGACGATGGTGGATTTTGAGGGTTTGAAGCTAGGTGACAACTCTGAAGGGTTTTTAATTCACAACTAAGTCTGACGGTGATGGCTTTCAAGGATTTGAAGCCAAGCAGCAGCAACGACTTTGGAGGGTTTTTAATTCATAGTCAAGTCAGGTGATGGTGGCTCTAGAGGGTTTGAAGCTAGGCGACGACAACTCTAGAGGGTTTTTAATTCACAACTAAGTTCGACGGCGGTGGCTTTCGAGGGTTTGAAGCCAAGTGACGACAACTCTGGAGGGTTAAATAATAATGTTACAATAATTGTCAAAGGTGCATGGATTGGAGGTACAAGGGTTTAATGGAGGAGCAAGAGCTAGAATTTGAATGGTGGCGATCAAGGTGGGAAAGGGTGGGAGTGGGAGACTTTGAATCTGGTTTACACGGGTTTGTGAAAGGGCGATGAGAGCTCTCAGATTATGTGGAGGTGGCTGCTAGGTTAGATGCGAATATGGTAGTTTTGGGTCGACCAGATGGTATGTCTGCAGGAGGCCTTGATATTGGCTTCATGGGTCCTTCGAGAAGCCATGGGCCATCAAACAATAAGCTGGAGGTTGGGTCCCCTTCTCATGGCCTACAATTTTCCCCTAAAAACTCAAGCCTTGGTATTTCGTATGCTGCGGTGACGTCTAAAGGTGCGAGGGAGACCTCAAAACCTATTTGTAATATATCCCCTATGGGAAATACCATTAGCATCTCGAGTGAACTGGTTAAGTTCACCATGGGTGATGGCGGTTGTGACCTTGTGATAAAGTTCTAGGGGTTGAGGCTAGACCTGGATTCAATTTGAAGATAGGCACTAGCGAAGTGGAAACCTCTAGGTTCCATAAAAATTGTAGCGACCCTTAAGCATTTTTTTATATCAGATTAAACTACATGGAAGATGCAAATCATATCCTACGAGAGGCCCCTGATTCTATGGCAAAAGAGGTATGTTTTTATGGATGTTGGAATCGGATTTCAATCCTCATACACAAAGGGTTAACTTTGAGTCTTTGTGGGTTCATCTCCCTGCCCTCCCTTACTATCTTGGGCATGAAGATGTATTGAGAGGTATGGCCAAGATTGTGGGGGATCTCCTTCTTATCGATATAGTAACCAGAACCAAATTAAGAATGGTGTACGCAAGAATATGTGTCATGGCATATTTGAAGGTGGATCTTCCCTCTTCTATCAAGCTTATCTCATTCTTGAGTACTCGGGACCAACCTGTTGTTTATGAAAATAAGATCACCAGGTGAACCAATGTAAAAAATTGAGTCACCAGGTGAGTCAATGTCCCCTCAAGGCACAAGCAGATAAGGAAAAGAGACCTGCAAGAATGGAATGGATCCAAAAAGAGAACTTGGACCAAGTCCCCTCAAAGGATTTGGGTGGCAATTCCTCAAATGTGGGGGAAGGAGAAGCTCAACCCTATATGGATGAGGTTCAGAAGTTGAAGGCTCTAGCGGAGGAGATTTCGCAACCCTCAAAATTGACCCTAGCCAACCTAGTGGCGATTGAGAAGGCATATAAGGAGAACGTAGCCTCGAAGCTTGGTTTTACTGAGGTATGTACATTGAATATTGTTTCTAAGGCTTTTCTTCATTATTCCTTTGATGGTCTTTATATTGGATCTGCTCTTGAGGAGCCTATGATTCAGTTGGCGATCCCTGAGGTAGGGTCTTCGATTAGCTCCCCAAATACCTATTTAAAGAAAGGTTCTCTAGGTCCTAAAACTCAAAGACAAAGAAAGGGCAATGTGGATGTGGGTGTTGAGAAGAAGTTAGGAAAGTCCTCTAACAAGTTTGTGAGGAAGAGGAAAATGGATTCTACGATCGCAAATGGATCTCAAGCTTTGCTCAAACTTGAAAAAGATAAGGTTGTAGGAGTAAGACAACTAAAGCTGGAATATTTATGCCAGAGTAGCCATGGGGTGTTTGGGGCAAGAAATGTAATTCCAAATCTCGTAAATGAAGTGTCTCTCTTGGAATGTTAGGGTCTTGAATAGGCTCTCTAAACAACGGGTGGTCGCTTCCCTAAAATTTTACCTGATATTTTTTTCTTGCAAGAAACCAAGTTGGATGGTCAGGATATAGAAGTTGTTAGAAGAAGAATTTGGAAAGAAGCTCATTTTGCTACAAGCCTAGCCAATGGTTCCTCTAGGGGACTCCTTTATCTCTAGGATGCCAACAAGTTTGAGGGCTTTGTAATTTCTTCCTTAGATAGGATTATTAATATTATCTTCTGCAACAGAGAAAGTAATAAAATATGGGTTATGACTAACGTATATGCACCAAACTCTAGGCCTAGTATAAACTTTTTGTGGCAAACTCCGAGTTCCATGAGAAGGATTTTTGCTCAAGAAGCCTGGTGCCTAGTAGGGGATTTTAATTTCCCTTTATTTTTTTTGGATAAAAAAGGAGGGAATTCCCCAATCTCGAAAAACTACAGATTTTGTGAATGGCAATGAGCCATTAGATGTTGAGTTGAAGGGTTCAAGGTATACTTGGAGCAACAGGAGAGTGGGTAACCAACTCATCCAAACTAGGTTGGATAGGCATCTTATCTCCAAGAGTGACTTCTGTTGTTTGAGAATTTGTCTCTTTGTTCTCTACCCAGAATTGACTTCGACCATAACCCCTTATGTTTTGAAGAGACTAGGAAGAAACTAGATTCCTCAGGCCATTTAGGTTTGAGACAATGTGGTGCCTTCATCCTAAGTTGAAAGTTGAAATAAAAAATTGATGGTTGACAAGGGTCCAAGGCTCCGATATTTCCAAAATTGTGGCAAAGCTTAGAGTTATTAAAAGCGGCATTAAAGAATGGAATAAAAGGGTTTTTGGGAATATTTTGCAAAATAAGAAAGACCTAAAAATTCAACTGAAAGCTATTGAATTTGAGATAGAACTTGGAAATCAATCTCAAGAGATTAGATACAGAGAAAATGAGGTGCTAGCCGAATTTCATAACACTATTTCCAAGGAGGAAATTTTGTGGAAACAAAAATCCAAGGCACTTTGGCTAAAGGAGGAAGATAAAAATTTTAAGTTTTTTCACATCATAGCCTTGAAGCACAAAAGCGCCAATAGGATTAGAGAAATTCGAAAAGCTAAGGGATCTAATGCTACTCACATTAAGTTTATAAGAGTTGAGGCTATGGATTTTTCAAAAATCTCATCGAGATGGAAGAGGTTTGTAATGAGGAAGCCCAAAATAAGTTTCTTGGTAGTATTCCCAGCCTTGTCATGATTGATATGAACCAAGCCCTTGTCTCTCCCTTCAATGATGAGGAAGTCAGAGTTGATTTTCGAGGGGATACCAAAACGACAAATAATATGATGAAGTATAAACTTCACAATTCTAGGTCTTGTTGTACTAGTTAGAGGTATTGCATCGACCCACTTTGTGAAGTATTTTGTGGCTATGATGATGAATGTATGTTGTCCCAAGAAAGAAGGCGATATTTTTCCAATTAAATCTAGACCACATTGTGAAAAGGGCCAAAGGCTTTGAATAGGTTGTAATGCTTATGATGGTACATACGTTAAATTAGCATGTTCTTGACATTGCTTATTATGTTTGACATATGTGCAACAGTCTCGTTCCATTGTGGGCCAATAATAGCCCATGCATAAAATACACTTTGCAATGGCCATTCCACTAAAATGACCACCACAAGTACCATCATGAGCTTCAAATATGGATATTTATGCCTCATCAGACTCGAGATAATGAAGGAGAATTCCATCATAACCACGTTTATACATGTCCCCCAAGAGAGTAACACAAGCTACCTTTTTCTTGAAAGTGCGTTTAGCAGTTCGTGACATATCTGATGGGAGTATTCCAAAATTGAGAAAGGCTATAATTTGGTTTGACCAAGGCTCACATGACTCCAAATGGATAAAGCAAACATCCTTTTCATCTTTAGATTCAGCATGAACAATTGCAGATTTAGAGATTGTTATAATTATGAGGGGTTGTACCTCTTCTAAGGTATCCTTTGGAATCAATGATCCAAGAGAAACCATCGCATCTGCAAATCTATTAGTTGATCATGGAAAACTATTAATTTCATACCAATAAAATTTAGAGAGCAGTTTCATTGCTACTTCATGGTAAAGCTTAGTGGTAGTCTCTTTACATTGGTATTCTCTGGTTACCTATTTGAAAACAAGTTGAGAATCACCAAATATCCTAATATGCTTAATACCCATAGCTATAGTTGCTTGAAGACCTAATATTAAGGCTCCTCTGCATTGTTGTTTGTGCATTAGAAGTCTAGCTTGAATGATAAGGGGAATCGCACCCCTTGGGGTGTATGAAACACGACTCCAACATCTTGACCTTTTTTGCACTTAGAACCATCAAATAATAGTGTGATATCAACATATTCCTCTAGAATGACATCTTCTTCTTGTTCAGTGACAGTGAATACCAAATCATATGGAAGCTCAATAATCAAAGGATGATCACTAGGTAGTGGAGCTTCCACAAGCTGATTAGCTATAACCTGACCTTTAATGGATTTTTGACTAATAAACTCAAGATCAAATTTAGTGAGAAGCATTATCCATTTAGTGGTGCGAGTGTTATTGTAAGTGTGAGATATCATATAACGTAAAGGATTTTCTCTAGCTATGACATATGTGGTGTGACTAAGCATATAATGTCTAAGTTTCTTAGTGGCAAAGACCACTACTAAGCACAATTTTTCCACGTAAGCATATCTGATTTCATAGCTTACCAATGTTCGACTAATGTAATAGACAACTTGCTCTTGATTATTTTCATTCTTTTGTGCAAGCATTGTCCCTAATGCAAAGTCTGTTGTTGAAACATATAGATGAAAGGGGATCCTTGAACGAGGAGGAGCTAAGACTGGTGAAGAAGCCAGGTATTGCTTAATGTTATCAAAGGATTTTTTATATTAATCTATCCATGAAAATGACACTCCCTTTTGTAACAGGTGATTGAATGACTTGCATTTGTCAGAAAGTTATGCAACGAAATAACAAATTGATTGAATATTTCCTTGTAAACTATGTAATTCCTTTAAATTTAATGGGGGAGGCATCTCCATGATGGCCTTGAATTTGTTTGGGTCCACCTCAATGCCTCTTTTGGAGACAATGAACCCTAGTAGTTTTCCAGAGGTAACACCAAAGACACATTTCTTGGGGTTTAACCTTACATTATGTTCTAGAAGTCGATCAAAGAAATTTTCCAATACACCAATGTGATCTTGTTGAGTTTTAGATTTTTCCAAGATATCATCCGCATAATATCTAATGATATTATGCATGTAATCATGGAAGATGTATGTCATGGCACATTGATAAGTGGCACCTACATTTTTAAGGCCAAAGAGCATCACCTTGTAATAAAAAGTCCCCCAAGGTGTAGTGAATGTTATTTTGTGTTGGTCATTAGGATTTATTTGAATTTGGTTGTATCCTAAAAACCGGCCATGAGAGAAAGCATTTCATGGTCATCACAGGTGTCGACAAGAGTATAAATTTTTGGAACAAAAAAAATCATCCTTAGGACACGATTTGTTAAGATCTTAAAAATCAATGCAAATGCGTATCACCTCGTTAGGCTTACGAATAGGTACCATGTTTGAGAGCCACTCGAGATAATCAATGGGTACAATAAAACCCACATCTAATAGCTTTTGAAGCTCTTCTTTGACCAAGAGGGCAATGGTAGGATGCATCCTTCTAAGTTTTTGTTTGATTGGCTTAGCATTAGGGTGTAAGGTGAGATTGTGGACAACCAAGTTAGGGTCAATACCAAGTATGTCTTTGTAAGACCACGTGAAAATGCCCTTATTGAGAAGAGCAATTAATTGCTCTTGTTCATCAGTGGATATACCAAGTTTGAAAATTTAGGGATTGTCTTCATCTAAACTAAGGTTCACATCGATAGTATCTTCAATAGACATGTGGGAACCTTCCTCAAGTTTATGGGGTGTTGGAATAAAATGAATGTCGTCTATGAGGTCATCAAACTCTTCTGACTTATCTTTGTCTATGTTTGTCTGGAAAACCTTAGGATTTGAAGGTGAAGGTGAAGGTGGAGGTGATGGAGGAATGTGGTTGGCTGAAGCCCTTAACAATTCCTCGGATAGGACAAACTTAGAAAAGGATGGTGATGAGGAAATCTGGTCCATATCAATAAGACTCATGTCAATAAGAATTGTCTTTGCCAAATCGTATGGATTACAGAGTGGGGTGAATAAGTCAATAGGATTCATGTTGACTTAAAGGGATAATGGATGGGTGGCAAAGGTGAATGAATGGGTGGATCCTATTTGGTAAAACCAATGCTAGAACTTTGTTAAACCTGAATAGCAGCAAGCAACACAAATAAATGCGATGTACATGCAAAATATTTATATTTTTTTGAATTTTGAATTTTGTTTTTGATTTTTTTTTGTTATGTACATATATTAAAATAAAAATGGCCGATGAGATGGATTAATGATATGGAGGTGGTGGTTCACCGATTGGATCAACTCGCTCTTGTGGAAGAAGTAAGCAAAATATGGGCTAATGGATGGGAAATGTTCTGAGGTAAAACTCATCCTGTTCAGTGTGTGGAATGATGGGATATGATTCCTCTTTATTTTTTTCATAAGCTATCAATATCAAGTCAAATTCTTCATAAATATCATCTTTAGAGTCATCGATGTGATGGATATATTCTCCTGAATTTAAATTTAGGTTTTCGAAATCTTATTCAAGAGAAGAAGTGGTTGAAATTGGATGATAATATAAACTTGAACGGTCATGCATTTCTCGATATGAAACATCGATAATCTCATGCATTCCCTGTTCATGTCATCCTACGCAATGTTCTTGCCAATTAACAATATGAAAATATCGAGATGGAAAACTTAACATATGTTGTATATTGACCGATGTTGGTGATTTGGGTTCATTTGGGGTAACTAGATTGGACGATGAATCAAGTCCTCCATACATAAAATTAATGCTATTAGGCACTGAACCCATGTTATATACCACTCCTATAGATAAGGGTGGGTCACATGAGTGACCGTAGTCCTTAGCAATTTGAATGTTGAGTGGTGTGACTGTGATATATTACACAACATATTCACCAATACCAAGATTAGTAAGGTGGGCCTCGACTTGGGATGATGTGGATGGGTTGGATGTGGATGGAACTGACTCATGGTTGGCTGATGGTATGTCACAATCCATCATTTTGATTTGTGAGACATTAGTTGATGTGGATGAAGATGGATTTGTTTGGGCGGATTGTTGAATTGGCAATGATGTGGAAGGAGTGATGGAGGATGTTGATGATGTGGATAATTTAGATTGATTTTGACCACATGTGCATGTAGTCAATGGTGATGAAGATGGGGTATGGAAGTAGATGATTGATGAGCATTGGTGATTGGAAGATCCTCGAGAATAGGGGATTTAGATGATGATATGGATGGGGTGGTTGACGAAGTGGTTGATGAAGTGAGGAATATATGAGTGGAAGGAAGCATGTAATCATAGGGGCTTGAGATATAATTACAATACTTAAATGGTTCAACATTCACTGGTATACAATGTACTTGTACCTCATGTACGTATTTCAAGCATTGATGTAATATGGAGGGGACACATCTCATTTCCCTCATCCAAGGTCATCCAAGGAGTACATTATATGCCATGGACCCTTCCAATATGTGGAACATAGTATGCAATGTTTTGACCCCCACTTCAATGGGTAAAACAACAGTGCCAACTATGGAGTAGAGAGCATCGTTAAATGCTTTCAAGCTAAAAGAGGATTTGGTGATGTGGTCTGGCGGAAGCTTGATATGTTGAAGGGTAGATGTCATGATGATATTTATGGAGGAGCTGGTATAAATTAAAACTCTTTTGAAAGGCTTCCTATCAATTTGAGCCATGATGTGTAATGGAGGGTCCACTGATTCTGATGATATTGGTTTTATTTAAAAATCATAAAAAGTAATGAACGGTTCCATATATGTTTGAATATTCCCCATAAAATTGTTAAATGCATTAGCATCTTGAGATTAAAGTTCAACGTATTTTAGAATATCCATTAATGCTTCAAGATGTGGAGGATATTGTTGGATTAGCTCATATATAGATAGTTTGGTTGAAGCTATTTTTAAGCTTATGGTTAATCGGATGATCAATGAGATGATTGGCCTAGATGGACAATTGGAAGGATGAATGGATTGAGATTGATGGGCCAAAATACAGATTGGTTAGGAGAGATTTGTAGAAAATTAAATGGAAGATGATGATGTGGTGGGTTGAGACACACTTTCCTGTGGAGGTATGGGCAGTTGAATAGACTGCTACTAAACATTTTTTGATTGGAACTCTGTTGTGGACTTTGGGTTACTACATGAAATGGACCCACAAAACCTTGGTACTATTGAATATGATTAATCTGATTAGGAGGAATCTTGGTGTTTGACCCTCCTATTTTTGGTTGTGCTTCCCCATGATGAGGAAGTGGTGTTTGATAAATTCTAAGATTTTTATTTTGTTGAGCTAGAGGATTGTCAAGCTTGATAGCTCCTAACTCAATAAGGTCTTGCATTCTATATTTGAATTGATGAAAATTATTGATATCATGTCCATTCTATCTATTATAAGGAAAAAAAAAATGCTTCTTGTAGTGTTTACCATGTTTAGCGGGATCATTAGGTTTGACCTAAGGTAAGGTAAGTTTATTTGTGTCATATAACCTACAAAAAATAGAGGCATAAGATTCAACCAATGGGGTATATTGATGGGGTTGTCAAACAATTTATTGACATGGTCAGTTTTCCACAGCTGGCACTGTGTTTTGACTTGATTAAGTAGTTGAGGAAACTGTATGATATTCAATTTTTCATGGTTGTTGTTGCATGGGTTGTTGTTGAGCCATTATTGGTTGGATCATAACCACTTGATTTACTTGATTGGATGAATTGGCTGTATTGGCCTGATTGGATTTTGACTGGCCAAAATAACTTCCTTTATACTGGCCCTTATTTTGTCATTCTTCCTTCTTAGGCTTAAGCACTCTTTCTTGGATTTTTATCTCCTCAATTGTTCTAGCTTGTAAAAGAGCTTCATCAAATGATCTATGTTGTTGTAATTGCAATAACCAAGAGATGGGTTTTAAGCAACTCTTAGCGAACAATCGGGTCAGCTCCTCCATTGGTAGGGAAAATGGTAATTTTGGTATAATGGCTCTCCAATGGTTACCAAAGTCATAGATAGACTCATCATTATATTGTTTCAAATCATAAATATCGGATGATGAGACTTTCTTTCTTATATTGAGGAAGAATATTTCAAAAAATTGGTCAATCAATTGCTCAAAAGTATAAATACTATGGTTGGGCAAATGGTTATACCATTCTACAAAATCTTTGCTTAATGTTTGAGGGAAGGTTCTAAGCATTAGAGTGTCATTGATTTGAATTTTAAAGCAAGAATGAACAAATGAGCTCACATGGTCTTTAGGGTTCTCTGTCCCTTTAAATTTATCAAACTTTGATATTGTAAAATCTGTAACATATGGCGGTGATGGTACCAAAGGATGAATTGGTTGATTTATCAGTTGATGTAGGGTAGGATTATGGTTTATCATGCCAGGAGTATGTTGCATCAAACTGTCACTGCATAGCCTGGATTCGAGGGTCCTCCCCAGGAATATGGAAACCCTAAATCACTTGATGATTTTGTGATGGCAAGGTGGAAATATGTTGAGGTGTAATGAGGTGATGATGACTTGGCAGAGTGGATTGATGTTAATGATAATGGGGTTGATGAAGGAATGATTGAGAATGAATATATGGAGATAATGTATGAGGACTTTGGATAGGTTAGCCAATGGGAATAGAATGGGTATGGGTTGGCAGTGGTGTTGGAATGGAAACCACAAAATATTGTGGTATCTAATATGGACTTTGGCTAACAAACATGGGCTGATAGAAAATAGATTGAGGCTTAGGGTTGATCACATGAACTTGTTGTTTAGCATTTTGGTCACTTCTTAAGTAATTTGTTGAGATGTTCCCAAGTTTCATGTATTTCCATATTGATGGAGTGGAGGTGGATGGGATTGATGAGGTAGGCGGGGTAAGTTGCAATGGGAATTGTAACTTGATGGGAGACATTAGATGACATGGACATGGGCACTTGTAAAGTAGCATTAACATGTACTTCATACAAGGGATTACTATAGAATGAGATGTATGAGTATGGGATGGATGTGCTTTGGGTACATGATGATTGTGGTATGGAAAAATGTTGGGAAGGTAGAGTAGATACCTCAAAAATAGGGTTATTGTACACCTGGGTAAGGCTTGAAGGCTAGGAGCAGACAAGTTCCTAATGGAAAACAAAATCATGCCTAGGTGAGTTAGGGACTGACTCTAAGATATAGTTAGCAAATATCTGAAGAGCTTCTACTTGGGCCATATATATATGGGTGATGTGGTGACCAAAGGTAGGTGAGGATGACTCAATTTGTAGAATAGTCATGTGAAATGATGTGGGGGACAGTGTGTGATGGATCTGTAGATAAATATGAATGACTTGCTTGTATCATACTAGGGGGATTGATCATGGAAGTGGTAGTAGAAGGTGATGATGAACACTCCATTGCTGAAGTGGTTTGATTGGTGGATATTTGATTCATTATTTTAGCTTGATTTCTTGTTAATACCATAAACTAATGAACCAAATATAAAATGTGCTAGAAAATAAAACGCAGAATGAAAAACTCACAAAATCAAACAGGTAATTCAATCCTATGTTTATGCAACAAAATGTGTCTTACCTTTGTTCTTTTTTTTTTTTATCTCATTTTTAATGTTTTCCATTTTTTTTGGTTTTGTGTGTTTTGATGAACTAATCTGAATTAAAAACGGGTAAAAACTATGGCTTGGATGGACAATGAGATTCTTATTGGTTATGAAGTCTAGCAAGTTTTCTCAGGGGTGTCCTAAAGTGTCGAAGGGCAGAGATTGATGGATGGATATGAAACCCACTGTCACCAGATCTCAAGAAATGATTGGTGATGAAATCCAACACATTACTGTTTAAAGTGATGCATGTTGTGTGTGATTTCTTTTAATTTTTCTAAATATTTATGGTGTACACACAATGTCAAGAATAACTGATTTCACGAGTATAATTTAGAAGCCAACACCATAAATATTAATTTCCTCAAAAAAAGTAGAGTACACTGCTTAAGGTCGCTCTCTAAACAAAGGAGGGTTTGTCTACTCTTCCACCTTGAATCACCAAATGTAGGGGTACTTTCAATATACTAATGATGTTCCTACTTAGACCAACAAAAGGAGAAATTCCTAACCCTAAAAATGCAGACTATTGTATGCAATTAACCATTCATATGCAAACATAATGCAAGATTTTTAAGTGCAACACACCAGAAAATAGTGAAATTTCAATTGGAAAATGTGTAAATGAAAGATGGATGCAAAAACTAATATAATACCTAAAATGCAGATTAATCATGCTTATTTTTAACAGAATTTTAATGATGTTATTTTTAACATGAAATCTGTAAAAACATGAAAATACGTAAAACAAAGAGTTAGGATTTTTAGGTAAACTTACAAATAAGCCTACGTATTTTTACTCCTCTTTGTGAAATGCATGTGGGCACCTATGAAATTCACCTGGGCATTTCTTGAATTTCCCACGAGTACCGCACGACGTTCACACACCTTTCAACTCCTATAATTTTTCAGAAACCTTGATTCTGCGAAATTCACGCGATCTATTTTTCTAAAAACCTACAACACAAAAATAGAAAACCACAAGTCAATTAACAAGATAATTTGAAATTTAGAACCCTTTGTGGGTCCGACCGTGATCACCATTTGTGAATGCAAATCGCACAAAACCAAAATATGAACTATAGAATTAAATAAGCAATGTAATACACATAAAATTGTACAATGAAATAAACTTTTATTATGTTGCTCGTGGATCTTCAATGTTACAATAAAATGTGCCTCAAATATGGGGTTACACAAGCTTCTTATGATTTATACAATAATTATAATACACTAGGGTTCTTCGAAACCCTAGTAAAAAAATAGTGGTGGTGTCTTCATGTTCGATCTGATCCCAACAAAGGTGAGTGGGCTTTTTGATATCCTATGTAGGACCACTCCAGCTTTAGAAACTACCAATGATATGATCCCTGCACCTACAAATAATAGACAACATATAAATAGTCAATAATACCTGTGAGGGCTCCACTACATGAGACCCTCTAAAAATATGATTACTAACCCTAGATGTTGCAGAATAATATTGAAAGCAATAATACAAGAATGAAATAAATACACACAACTATTTACCATATCTCATTCTGACTTATTGTATTTTGATATTCATTGTTGTAGCAAAAAATGGTACACAGATGCCCTAGAAACACCCGAGGGGTCGCAGGACTGCAAAACTAGGGTTGTGAACATCCACGAGTGCTTAGGGATGGCAGGAGGCACCCAAAGGTGCTCAGTGATGGTAGAAAGTGCTCAGAGGCACTCAAGGATGATATAAAGTGCCCAAAGATGCTTGGGAAACTGGGAGGGGCATTCGAGAATTGAACCAAAAGCTGTAGAAACAAATCTAGTTTAGGTGAGATAGGCGACGATGGATGCGAAGACGACAATGAGCGATGGAAGATAGAAGTGGTGAGAATGCTTGGATATTTTAGGACTTCAAAAGATTAGGGGTTGAGTCATCAAAATGACCCCTCTTTATAATATCTCCTAAGGCATATTAGGGTTTCAATGACTTAATTTGTGTGGTCAATATTAAAACATGATGGAGGGTGGATATTAAATTTGGGCATGTGGCATGGATTAAGGTGGATGAATGGCTGGGATTAATTCATATATATATATATATATTAATATATATAAATAAAATATATAAAATATTATTATTTACATATATATATATATATATATATATATATATATATATAATGGATAAATATGGTGGGAAACTATGGATGGATGACATTTGGATAGATTTTGGTGTCTACAGGTTCTTCAACCTGAATGGGTTTCAAAGGCATTGAAGCATCTCTATTTCTCCCAACATACCTCTGGCATTCTTCACAGCTTCTGGTTACTCTAAATGCATCTGAAAAAATGGATGGCCAATAGCAACTGGTTATAATTATTTGTAAATCTATAGTTCTTCCTGAGTAATGTCCACCTGATGGGCCTCCATGAAACAACTCCAAAATCTTATGCTTCTGATCATATTTTATGCATCAAAAAAATTCTTTGTACAATATTTGAATCTAATTTAACTCTTCATCTATGCAGTTTATTCCTACTTTGATGAACTTTTCTAGTTCCAACTGAACTTCTTTATACCTATGTTTATCAACCTTCATCTTGTGATCGTTTGACCTGTCATTGTTGTCGAATAGGCTTTCTAGAGTGATCAGTCCTTTTGGGATGTGATTATATTTTAATTGGATCATACCTTCATCTTCTTCATCTTTATGCACTATATCACTTGAAAATATCATTTTGTGGATCTTGAAATCTACTATCTATTGATCACTCTTGAATACCTTCCAAAAGGTGTCTTTGTCTGACACATAGGGTCTATATATAAGTCTTACCATCTTAGATTTTTGAATGAAATTACCTTATGGGGTAGAAATTTGTACCTATCGATGTCAATAGTTTAGCATGGGTATTATTTTATTAGAGGTTTGCTTTGATGTTTAGAGCTTCAAAAGCTTCGAGCAAATCCCATAATTTATTTCTGTAAGATTTGAGATAGTGTTGTTTACTAACACATTTTTGTGTGACTTGGTTGACAATCAGTTCTGAATATCCATAAATTTATAGTTGCCTGATTCAAAGTCTCTCAACTTTCTTAAGGCCTAGGTAAAAAGCCTTATATTCAGTTGCATTGTTAGTGCAACTCCAAGTTAGCTGGTAGGATAAAACATTATCCTCACCTATTGGGGAGATTAAGACTATACTTGCTGTAGATTCATTCTTGCATCTAACACCATAAAATAAAAGTTTCCACATTTGGTTGGCAGATGGGTCTACTTCGTGGGAAGCGATGGGATTACTTTTCTCAGGTTTCATGATTGAATAGCTTCCAAGGTCTATTTCAATTATAGCATTGAATTCTTGGAGGGAGAACTGATCTTATTCTTATAGTACATTCATAACTTCTTCCATTAAGTTTGAATCTTCCAACTCCTCAATCATTATGCCCACTGTAGTAGCATACTTCCCTTCCTCTTCAATTTTTTTGATATGGAAGGTAGATGGTTTTTCATTGAACATTTTTACTCTTTTACCCTTGAATGGGATTTCCAAGTGCGAGTAATCCATAGACAAGTATCCTCCTATCTTGGCTATGAATTTTCTGGATAGACACATACCAAAATACGATTCTAAATCTACTACAACTACCTCTTGTATAACTATAATTTGAGGCATTTTGTGTAGGACTATGGGAATATATTTTATCATCCCCACAGTTTTGACTAGAGTCTCGTCTAACTGTAAAACACCTAAGCTACTTCTAGTGCATTCCATCCCCATGATGTCACACATAGCTTTGGGTGTTATAGTAGTTGCAACCCCTAAATCTATCATACAGTTATGTACCACCCATCCTTCCATATGAAGAGACAAATAGAAGGGAGGAGGTCTATTTTTCCCTGTAGCAGACGTCAAAATAGCTTATGCAAAATTCAACTGAGTGGGAGTTTTACTCTTGTTTTTCATAGACCTCAAGGATTCCTGTAATAAGTTGATTTATCCCAAAAATTGCAAGGCATCATACATAGTTGCTTTAGAAGGAATATTTTTCATTTCTTCTACTATGTTGAAGGGGAGAGGATCAACACTTTTCTCTTTTTCTTTTGTAACAATGTCGTACTTATTCCTATACCCCTAAGTGGTATCTATCCTTTGACGCTTGGTCAATGAGGGATATCTCAACTTATCTCTTGCTTGTTCTTATGTCTCAACTTCCTTCTACAAGGGGGGTTCTTTGCATATCTCTACTTCTTTTTGACCTAAGCTTTGGGGGACTTTATCATAGGAGGCTCTTCTCTCAACTTGGTTTCTCATAGGTGAAGGCACTTTCAAGGGATTAAGCTCCTAGAGATCTACCTACAAAGGTTTCTTCCTCGATCTGGTCAGAATAACTACTTGTTCCACTGAAGGCATCATGAGATTGTGATTTTCTTCCTTGATCATGTTTATCTACCCTTTAAGAGTATTTTCTGCTCTTTCAACCACTACCTTCTAGGCATAGTGTTGATGGATCATACACGAGTTTTCACCGTGTGGATCATTACATGTAGAAAACCAAAAGTATGATTCTATCAAGGATTTGGCAGGTTCAAAATCTTCATTAGCGTAAACCACATTTGATCTCTCCTAATTTCTATCGCTTGTGGAAGCTTGGTCTCTTGTTACTTGTGGAAATCTCCTTGGCTAGAAAATCCTCTCTACTTCCCTTATTTCTATTGAGGTCATATTATTAGTTAGAGTTTTCATGGCTTATTGCAGATCTTGTAAAGCTACAAGTTGAGGATCAGGAGTTGGTGAAACTATTGATACAGGAAGTGCAAGAATAACAAGTACCATTGGAGGAGCAATGGGTGTCTGTATCATCGGGATAGTAGGTTACCCAGTCCATTTAGGGAGATCTATATTAGAAATAGTAGTAGGAATTGGAAAATTAGTATTAGATGCTTATGATAGATATGGGAATATAGGCATTATCATCTTCGAAGGAAACCTCCAAATAATAATGAGATCTTTCTTAGCTTTCTAGGCTTCTTGGAAGATTTTTGGGAAGGTGAACACTTTAGACTGTCTGATAACCATGCTTATATCTGAATTAAAATATCTTAAGCAGTAATACATTTCTTGTTCATGTGTCGGTCTCAATCCATCAGGCACTCTCTTCCAAGTATGACTAAACCAAATACTGAAATAAACTATTTTATCTTGAGGATGCTTCTAAATAATGATGAATTGATTAATTCATTGCATTCTTCTACCAATTTACTAACAAGTTGAGCCTAGGTGGCTATGGTATGATTAGGAAGAGCTCTATATCAATAGAGTATTTTTCCCTTTAAGGAGATGACTAAAAACCTTATTATCACATCTTCCTGTGTGATGATGTGTATCGATGCTAATGCTGCTACATCTTGGTAGTGTTCATAAGCTATTTTTCCTGTGCCATCATACTAAGGCAGGGCTTTTAAAGTTGCTTTTGGGATTTGATGCTGAGTTTCCAGATTTAGGGTACCTAAATGGTTCCATGTAGGGTAGGGTAAATTTAATTAATTTATAGTCATTATAGTACCAACTGATATCGTAGAAGTATGACTAGTTGTGTTTAACAATCCACTAGTAGCAGCACTAGGGAGAACTATAGGGGAAGGATTTGCAGATCCTGTAGTGATGGTAGAAGAAGAAGTTAATCGAGTAATGAGTACATGATTGGCTCTAAGGCTACTAAGGTGTAATTCAAAGAACTCGATGGATTCTTCAAATTTTTTTGCTTTAGATCTAGTTTTCATATATCTTGGTATTCTACCAAAAAATAGATAAGGTTTTTCTTGGGTTTTATTTTTCGAACGGAGTCGCCAGGTGATTCATAAAAAATGCATAGGACAAAGATAACCATTGGAAATTTGGTCTGTATATATAGTGGGATTGTGTCCCACAGGGCGTGCCAAAAACTATTGGTGCAAAATCTGCCTTTGGTTACGTTTGCGCCCAAGACTTTGCCAACATTGAATGACCAAGTTTAAAACAAAATTTATCTGGTTCAATCTCTAGAGAAGGTTGGTTCCTTTCTTTGTTATAAGAAAATGGGATAGAGTAAAGTACATAAAGAAAGGGAAATATAACTATTTCTAGGAACATTAAATGGTACATGTTAGACAACAACAAGGAAACATGTACCATTTTTATAGATAAGCATTCTTTGAACCATAAAAATAAGAATAACCAGTCCTCTGGTGCAGATTTAAACAATCGTAAACCTACTAGAATTGTTAAATTTAGAACTAGTGAAAATTAAAGCATAGAAATCCATAAATAGAATTAAAACGATTTATTTTTAGCGTAGTTTATATAGAATTTAACAATCCATACATACTTGATCAAACACTGAGCCAAAAACCAGAATGAGTAGTATTTTATTACTTTCAGAAGTCTGTATAAATTGCCTTGTAAAAATCCAAGAGCCGACAATTAGTTAGGGTTGCTCATCCTATATAATTTAATAATAGAAAAACTAAAACTTGTTACAACAATATACTCGTAGGCTCATTCTGGTAAATTGGTAGTTAAAAGAGTATGGGGTCTTCAACAACAAACAATTGAGATCTTCTTGTTATCGTATATCTAGCTCGATCCTTTTGGAGACGTCATGGCCCAACTATCCTCCACTTGTTAATTTTTGGCTTTCTAATTTTGATCAGTGAAAACCTATCTGGTCGTGAAATCATGACCATTTTTGACCTTGTGCTCCTTTTGGGCTAGAGAAAACCCAACTGATCGTGAAATCATGACCATTTTCTACCTTATGCTCCTTTCAGGCCCTTGGCCAATGAAACTTGACTGATCATGAAATTGTAACGATTTTATACCTTATGCTCCTTTCGAAACCTTGGCCAACGAAAACCTGGCCAATCATGAAATCGTGACCATTTTTTACCTTGTGCTCCTTTCAAACCCTTGGCCAGTGAAAACCTGGTCGGTCACATATGAAAGGGGACCCCCAGGTGAGGTGGAGTTAATATTGGTGGAGAAGCCAAGTATTACTTGATATCATCAAAATCTTTTTGATATTCCTGTATCCATGAAAATATCACCCCCTTTGTAGCAGGTGATTGAATGGCCTGTATTTATCTAAGAGTTGTGCAATGAAATGATGGATCGATTGGATATTTCCTTGTAAACTACACAACTTTCTCAAGTTTGTTGGAGGAGGCATCTACATGATGACCTTGACCTTGTTTAGATCCACTTCAATTCCTATTTTGGAGATAATGAATCCTAGGAGTTTGCTTGAGGTGACATCGAAGACACACTTCTTGGGGTTCAACCTTACATTATGCTCTAGCAGTCGATCAAATTTTTTTTCTAGGATACTAATGTGCTCTTGTCGGGTTTTAGATTTTGCCAATAAATCATCCACATAGTCTTCAATGATCTTATGCATGTAAAAATGGAAGATGTATGTCATGGCACATTGATAAGTGGCACCTGTATTTTTAAGGAAAAATGGCATTACCTTGTAACAAAAAGTCCCCCAAGGTGTTGTTAGCTTTTGATACATGTAATGGGAGATAGCATTCACAAGATGCAAAATAATAAGAAAGAAAGTAAATCTATAAGATGATTGAAATATGTTATAAATAAAAATGATGAAAATGAGTACAATAGTAGCTATGGATGAAATGAACACTCTATGATACAAGCTATTGCTCAATGAATGAGCTCTACGATTATAGCTCACACACTCTACACTACTATGTCTATCCTACACTATTGTCTTATATTACTCCTCTATATATATGGCCCTTTCTATAGGAATATAAGTTCCTTGGCCAACACTCTACCTAGTTGTACAAGGGACACCTTGCACAATTATAACTTGCACATTGATACTTGTGCATTTATTACATTGCATGAAGTAACTAGGTAGCTTCCCCCTAAATTAATCTAATGTCCTAAGTATGTACCAAGGAAGATACATTTACATGATCCAAATAATGTAATATAAGCTATTTCTAACACCCCCCTATATTACAATATTTGGGTATTGAAGACTTTAGTCTTCAATGTGGATATTCCTCTTGAAAATGGAATTCTGATTCTTCTTCTCTAATTTTTAAAACTTGTTCAAACAAGTTGTTAGTGTCTTCAATACATGTCATTCTTGCTGAAAGAGCTTTGTACTTGGTCCTTCTATAGTTTCTTCAGTATTTAGATGATACAAAATAGGTTCTTCTGTATTTCTCCTTCATTGGATTCATCTCCTTCTTCTTCCTTAGCTTTGCCTTTGAATTCGATCTTTGCTTTTTCATAGGTGGTTGTGCTGCTACTTGGTTCTTGTATGGAATATTCTCCTTTCTTATCTTCAACCTGTACAAATACTTCTGAACAACCACTTAGGGCATTATGATAAGATATTGAGTTAGTAGAACTTGAAGTGCCAATTCTGCATATGGATTGAAATTTTTTTTCTAGATATGACTCACTTAGTTCTGCCTTATTTTTGAGTAGTTATATCAATCCTTTTTATTCTACATTTTCATTCTTGTAGTGTTTATATGCGAGTAATGTAATATATAATATGCTCAAAATATCTAAAGAGAGTGTAATATCACTTTCTCCATTTCCAATAGCTTCATTGAGACGAGCTTGAAGATAGCATTCCATAGTGTCAAAGTTATCTTCTAAGGCTTCACTATGGATTACTTTAGAAGTTAGATCTATCATTATTTTAGATTTCATGAGTAGATTCATGATCCCAAGTTTTATGGCATTGAATTTTCCTTATTTTGGAAAGTAGACATCCTTATGGCTCCCTATTAGGATATATTTTGTAAAACCTTTATTAATCCTTGGTTTTGTAGGCTTCCTTATGTCTCCCTAGTATTTTTTGTGAAAACCCTGGCGGGGGGGGGGGTGGGGCTCCTTGCGGGGCCGGGCCCCAAATCCATACACCACCCCTATGAGAATATATACTCTTGAGGTTTTTTATGTTTTGTAGAAAGCTTATATATTGCAACTTGATAATTTTGATAAATGCTAATATTACCAAGTTTTATAGAATACCTTTTGAATACGATCTAAAGTGCTTTTGGAAATTTTAGTTCAATTTTGGTTGACTTTGAAAAGTTTTGTAAATACCAAAATCAACTTCTATTATCCTTATTGCTCCTATTGAACTAAGCACTTTTCCAAATTTAAAGAGGTTTTAATGTTGGATATTTTGTCTCTATTTGAGAAGGTTTGAGACAATAATATTATAAATTTCCAACCTTTAAAATGCTTTTAATAAACCTCTTATAATGGCCCTTTGAAATTTTATTTAAAATTTTCTAATTTCCAATAAATCAATTTGATGTAGTAGACCTTATGACTCCCTAATTTGGAAATTTAGAAAATATAACAATATTTACAAAATATTAAATAGTTAAATCTAAGTAGAATTCATTATATCTCCAAGGTTGTTTTGCAAATATTATTTTGATATGGGTAAGTTATCTCCTATATAATTTGCTTTCATAACCTTACGATTTATCCTTTATTTAAAACCTTATTTCTCCAATGTTAGAAAGAAAAAATTAAATGAGATAATTAACCTTGCCTTGGCCCTTTGTCTTCACACTTGTATAATCGTTGATTTTGGCTGGGTGAAACAACATTAAGACGTAGCTTCTAGTGGTTGATATGGCGAGTACAATTTGGACAAGTGTGGATTATTTGAGAGATGATTGGTTGAGTTTTTCTTCGATGCTAGAGAGAAGTTCATTGCAGATTTGACCTCCCTTTCAAGGAGCTTTAAATGCTCTTTCTTTCCTATCTTACATGCTGCACTCAAAAACTAGTTTGACTGTGTTTTCCTCTCCAAGGGCTTTGACTACAAAAATGCTATTCTTCCTAATTTGTTTGCTTCAAGTTTACATGGTTTTGATGGAGATAAAAACTTCCAAGTGTCACTTACGTTACTCATGGGCACTTCATCCTGTGTAACATTTGCATATTTTACGTAACACCCCTGCTAACCTTTAGTAATGCACCCGCAAGCTCTTGTAACACTTAAAATTTGAGTAGGTGCTTGTAACCTTACTCGTAGGGTTTCTTGGGTGTTAAGAGTTGTTGAGAGATTGTGCCAAGTGGCACTCAAAGTTTCTGTATGGCGTCTATCACAGTAATGATCCAAGGATAATGTAACTCCTTCTTTATGCCTCTTCCTTTTCTTGCTACGTTCCTTGAAGCGCAAGCAAACTATTTTCTCTCACAGTCGATCCTTTAGGTGGTATTGGAGTTCTAAATGACATGGAAGATGTTGCCTTCGATGGATTTTCTTCACCAAGTTTCAGACCTTTGCAATTAGCACCTTTTCTCCTCGATTTTGGTTCTCTTTGAAATGCAAATTGTAGTTGTTTGTGCATGTTTGGATGAGGTAATAGTGATGCATTTTCTTGTAGTATGGCTCCTTATTATTCTATGTAACTATAGGATATTGATATTCTACTTTGTGCTTATATTGTGTAGGTTCATCCGTCCAAGATACATGAAGGATGAGCCTTTTTGATGGCTCCTTGTGTTGTGAATAGGGAGTGCTTTTCATACACACTTCTTGGTTGGATTTCCTATGACCTTTGTGCCTTTAATAATACATTCTATCAGCTTCCTTTCTACGAATAATGTAGTGTGATACCTTGTGAATAAAATACTTTCTTTTGCACCCTTTTTGCACTTCCTTTTTCAAGTTTTGTAGTATGATTTTGTAGCAGATTTTTGAATGCACAGATGAGGGTTTTGAGGATGTCCTTTTGAGTAGACTCCTTACCCTATTTTCTTGGATATTTGATGGTGAATCCAAGCTTTCTAAACACTATAAAATAGAAGCTTTGTTTCAGTTGCACTAACCCCTAAGTGCTTTGTATTTGAGACTCACCAAATCTCAATATTTGAAGCTTCTTTTTTGTTAGCTTTTCTTTGCTTGTACTAACCAATTTTAGTGGCTTCTATTGGCCACTAAAAGTTGCATGTTTTTGTGCTTTAATAGTGTCTTTAGACACTTGATGCAAACTAGATTTTGTAGCATTTTTTTTAGCACACAAAAACTAATTTCTTTTGAGAGTAATAATAGTGAAAATGAATCTAACAAATTTCACTTTTTAATGCACTAACAAATTACACCTTATCACTCTAATCTACTCTCAAGAAAATGCACATAATAAATTCACTACAACTAATCAAGAATAATTTAAAATGAACCTTCAAATACTTTACAAATTCACTACAACTAGTATTGTAGGATTCAATCTTCTTTTTTATTTTCAAAGTAGATAATAGGTAGTTGATAGATAATTAATATTTGGAATCTAATCAACTCCTAGTGTGCAAATGAACCTATAAAAGGAATATTTATTTTGCACTTCTGAAGACTGTAATTTAGGTTGCAATTTTAATCCAGATAAGGTGCTCCAATGAATCTGTTAATAATAAATATTTTTGCACCAATTGTTGCATACCTTTTTGAGGATGTATTTTACATAGAGGTTGTAGATCTTGTTACTTTGTTGATGTCTAATCAGATTATTCTTCACCAAACTGTAGTATTGAACTTCTTTTCAGAAACTAGGATTTGCTAACTCGTCCTCCTCTTGTAGTCTCCTCCAACTTGCTATAGATTCTCAGCAAGCAATGCCTTCTTTCTGTGAGACGTAATCTTCAATATTATGGTTCTGGTAAGCTTCTTCTATCTTCAAGTATTCTTGTTGAATTATAACTTCAGTCAGGATCTTCTTCTCAAGATCTTGAATATCTTGAGGTCTTCACTGGATTCTTCTTCTACTCGAATTTGGCATTTCTTACCAAATTCTCATCCTCTTGGGCTTATTATCAGATGGTAACAATTGTCCCAAGTCCTCCACTATCAGGATCTTATCCTTGGTAGTGGACTTCTCAAGTGAGTTCTCTTTTGATGATTTATTTAGGAAGGCTCTCATACCCTTTTTTTGGATATTTGTCAAGACCTCGTCAAGGTCTTTGATATTGCAGCTTCTTCTAGTCTTCCTTGAGACCTTATCTTCAACCTTCTACTTTTGGAAGTATTAGTGGTGATATCTTCTCCTAGATATCTTATTCTACTGCTTATAGATTCGAGCAGGACTCTCCTAGTCCTTCTTCTTCCTTATCTATAAGTTCTTCAATGATATCTCCTCTTAAACTATTTTGCTTCAAGTGTTGGATTGATTATGAAGAGGATACTCTTCCTAACTTTCTTGTAGGAAGCTTTCCCAACTTACTTGATCTTCTTTACCTACAACAAAAATATTAGTACCGAAATTTGCTTCTAAATTAGGTACTCTCTTCTAGAGTCTTATTTAGGATAAAGACATCTATGGTCTATTTCAGTATCAAGGATTCCATGGAATTTTATTTAATATCAAGGCTTATGTGGCCTTTTCTTCAATATCAAGGCTTCTATGGCATTTTCTAGGTTTTTGTGGCCTTTTATTTTGAATCAAGGGTTCTATGGCATTTTCTAGGCTTCTGTGGCCTTTTCTTTTGGATCAAGGCTACTATGGCATTTTCTTATAAATCAGAGCTTTTATGGCCTTTTTATTTTTGTGAAGTTCTTCAATCTAGCAATGGAGATATTCTATATCTTGACTTCACCATGATTATTTTCTAGAAGTTTCTTCTGAAGTATTCTCCTTTCTGCAACAACTAATATCTACACTATGAAGGCACTGTGACCTTCGGGTAACAAAGTTGAGGTCTCCTAGATTTCTATTGTAGGAGGTGTCCCAATAATCTGATAATTAATTCCCTGCAATAAAAGAAACTTTAGGTAAATATTTCTAGATCTCTTAGATGAGCTTCACTAGTTAATTCATCAAACTAGTGGATCAAATGATGAGTCCTAGTCTTCACGAGTTTTCTTGTAACTATGTGAAAAGACTCTAGCCATATGCAATATTAGTATTTTTGAAACTGAGATTTCATTCAGTCTTCACTTGTGGATCTCCCTAATTCTATCACCTAGACTCTTCAAAGAAATTTTGATAGTTACTGGTCCAATGATGCATCAGGTTGACAAAAAAATTAGGGTCAATGATAATGGTGATTTTCCTATTGATATATCATAGCTCTAATCTACCGTAGCTCTGATACCACTTGTTAGCTTTTGATACAACATGTAATGGGAGATAACATTCACAAGATGCAAAATAATAAAAAAGAAATTAAATTTACGAGATGATTTAAATATGCTATAAATAGAAATGATGATAATGAGTACAATAGTAGCTATGCAAAAATGAACACTCTATGATACAAGCTACTGCTCAATGAATGACCTTTGAGCTTATAGCTCACACACTCTACACTATTGTGTCTATCCTACACTACTACCTTATCCTACACTATTGTCTTATATTACTCCTCTATATATATGGCCCTTTATATAGGAAGATAAGTTCCTTGGCCAACACTCTACCTAGCTATAGAAGGGACACCTTGCATAATTACAACTTGCACATTGATACTTGTGCATAAATTACATTGCATGAAGTAACTAGGTAGATTCCCCCTAAAGTAATTTAATGTCCTAAGTATGTACCAAGGAAGGTACATTTACATGACCCAAATAATGTAATATAAGCTATTTATAATAGTTGTGAATGTTGTTATGTGTTGGTCATCAGGATTGATTTGAATCTGGTTGTATCCTAAAAAACCATCCATTAAAGATAGCATTTTATGGCCATAACAAGTGTAAACAAGCGCATCGATATTTGGTAGAGGAAATTTATCCTTATGACACGCTTTATTAAGATATCAAAAGTCAGTGTAAATGCGTATCACCCCATTAGGCTTATGAACATGCACCATATTTGAAAGCCACTTAGGATAGTCAATGGGTTGAATGAAACCCACATCTAATAGCTTTTAAAGCTCTTCTTTGACCATGAGGGCAATGATAGGATGTAACTTTCTCAATTTTTGTTTGATCGGCTTAGAATCAGGATGCAAGGTTAAATTGTGGACATCCAATTTATGATCAAGACCAGACATGTCTTTATATGACCATACAAATATGTCCTTCTTGAGGAGAGCTATCAATTTCTCTTATTCATCAGCAGATAATTTTTTTTCAAGTTTAATGATTTGTGGATTGTCCGCATATGTACTAAGGTTCACATCTATAGTACCTTCAATGGCCATGTGTGAACCTTCCCCAAGCTGATGGGGCATTGGGATCAGATGAATGTCATCAATGACATTATCAAACAACTCTGGCATAGTCTCTTCCATTTCTACCTAGAAAATAGCCAGAGCTACGAGTTAAGACAAAGGTGAAGGCCAAGGCTATAAAGGAATGTAGATGGAAGAAGACCTTAATAATTCCTTAGAAAGGATGAACTTGAAAAAGGATGGTGGTGATAAAATCCGTTCCATATCAATGAGGCTTATGTCAATAGGCATTGGTTTTTCCAAACTGTACGGATTACATAGTGGGGTGAATAAATCAATAATATTCATGATGACTTAGTGGGAAATGGGGGGTGGAAATGTGAAGGGTGGTTTGTCCTATATTTTAGAATCGATGAACCTTGCAAACCTAGATAGCAACAAGCAACATGTATAAATACAAATGACAAGACCATGCAAATGCAATGCAAATATTTTTAATTTTTTTTTAATTTTTTATTATTATGTACATATGTTACATCAAATTGTTATGAGGTGATCAATGAAGTGGAGGTGGTGGTTCGCCGGTAGGCTCAATGCGCTCCTTTGGAATAAGATAAAAAATAGGTTGATGAATGGGAAACATTTTGAGATAATACTCATCTTGTTCATTGAATGGAGTGATTGGGGCCAATTCCTCTTTGGATTCATTGAAAGCTATCGATATGACATCATATTATTCATATAAATACTCAAAGTCATCATTGTGATTGGTTTCCTCTTCTGAATCTAAATGGAGGCTTTGAAAAGCTTGTTCAAAAGAGGAAATGAAAGGATGTGAATGGTATCCCAAAATTGAATGGTCATACTCCTCTCAATATTGAGGTTCAATAATGTCATGCATACCCTGTTCATGTTGTCCTAGGCCATATCCTTGTTAATTAACCTAATAAAAGTATCACTATGGGAAACCGGTCATGTGCTCTATATTAGAAATGATTGACTACTTAGGTTCAGCTAGGAAAAGTGGATCAAATGATGAATCGACCCCCCCATATATGAAGTTGATTCTATTAGGTGTTGAACCCATATTGTACACTACTCCTATGGATAAGGGTGGGTCATGTGGGTGACCATAATCCCTAATAGTTTGGATGTTTAGCGGTGTAATTGTGACATCTTGAACCACGTATTCACCAATGCTAGGATTGGTGAGGTGGACTACAACTTGTGTGGGTGATGAGATGGATGGAGTGGATGTGGAGATGTTGGGCTCAAGGGTGACATGTGGTTCCAATGAGGGAGGAGATGAATGGTGAAATGACATCTCATAGTTTATCAAATCAACTTGTGAGACATCAATCAGTGGAGATGAAGATGGATTTGGTTGAGGGGTTTGATGGATGACTGATGATGTTGATGTGGATGAAATGATAGTAGGTGTTTGTGGAGTAGGTTGGATGGGGGATGATGAATGGGTGGTGATAATGGGTGATGTTGATGTTGATGATGTGGATGGTGTGGATTGGGTTTGACCACATGTACATGTAATCGACTATGATGAAGGTATGGGTGTGGAAGTGGAAGCTTGATGTGGGGTAGTGATGGGGAGCTCCTCAAGAATAGGAGTTTTTGATGAAGAAGTGGTGTGATGTGAGGTGGATGGTGTGGTTGATGGAGTTAAGAATAGGTGGATGGATGGAAGTGTAGATTCATATGGATTGGAAATGAAGTTGCAGTACTTAAATGGTTTGATGTCCACTGGTATGCAATAAATTTGTCTCTCATGTACACATTTTAAGCATTGATTTAGTATTGAAGGGACACATTTCATTTCCCTTATCTAGGGGTTTCTAAGGAGTACATTTTAAGCCATGGACCCCTCTAGGATATGGAATATGGTATGCAACATCTTAACCCCCACTTCTTTAGGTAATATGACAGTGCCAACTATAGAACAAAGAGCATCATTGAATGCTCTCAAGGTGAATGTGGATTTGGTTATTTGTGAGTGTGGAAGATTGAGATGTTGAAGGGCGGAGGTGGTGATGATGTTGATGGATGAGCCAATATCAATCATCACTCATTTGAAAGGCTTTCTATCAACTTGAGCCATGATATGTAATGGAGGATCTGGCAATTTTTATGATATTGATTTGATCTCAAAATCATAGAAGGTGATAGAGGGTTCCATACATATTCAAATACTCCCCACAAAATTGTTAAAGGCATTATCATCTTGGTATTGAAGTTCAATGGACTTTAAAATTTCCATTAATGCCTCATGATGTGGGGAATATTATTTTATGAGCTCATAGATGGATAGTTTGGTTGAAACTATTTTAATACTAGTTGTTAGTCGACTGCTCAAGAAGATGATGGATATTTGTGGACAACTTGGAATATGAATGGATGGAATGAATTGGCAAAAAAATAGATAGGTGATGATGAATTGGTGGGTTGTGGAGACACATTTTCTTGAGATGCTATGGGAGGTTAAACTACTTGAGATTATTCATTTTGGAGATTGGTGGATTATTGACCTCAAGTGACTACATGGATAGCCCCCACAAAACCTTGGTACTATTGTACATGATTAACTTGGTTAGGAGGAGTCATTGTATTTGATCCCCCTATCATTTTTTGTTGTTCCTAATTATGAGGAGTGGTGTTTGGTATATACCAAGGTTTTGATTTTGTTGTACCAAGGGATTATCAAACTTAATGGCCCTGATGTCTATCAAGTCTTGCACCATATTTTTAAACGTAAAGCAATTGTTAATGTCATGCCCTTTTTGTTGATGTAAAGGAAAAACAAGTGCTCCTTATATTTCTTGCCACGTTTGATTTGATCTAGTTTAATTTTGAGTAAGGTAATATCATTAGTGTCATACAACCTATGAAAGAGGGAGGTGTATGATTTAGGAAAGGGTGTGTAGGTGCGGTCTTATCAAACAGATTATCGACATTGATGGTTGTCCACAGTTGGAACTATGTTATGAAGTTGTTGTGGTGGGGGCACCGCTTGATAATTTACTTGTTGCGGTTGTTGTGGTGATTGATGTTGTTGGTATTGATTGTGGGGTTGTTGAGTCATTTGGGGTTGACTCAAAACCACTTGATTTACTTGTCCTAATTTTGATTGGCCAAAATGATTTCCTTTAGATTGGCCCTTATTGTGCCATTATTTTTTCTTTGGTTGGATCACACCCTCTTGGATTTTTATCTCTTCAATTACATGAGCCTGGGTGAGAGCTTCGTTAAATATTCTGTATTATTGTAATTGCAATAACAAGGAAATGGGTTTCAAGCTGCTCCTTGTAAAAATTTAGGTCAGTTCTTGCATTTGTAGGGATAATGGTAAGTTAGTGATAACTACCCTCCAATGGTTTCTAAAATCATAGACCAACTCTTCATCGAATTGTTTAAGGTTGTACAAGTCGGTCAATGTGGTTTTATTGTGGACATTGAGGGAGAACCTTTCCAAAAATTTATCCACCAATTGTTCAAATGTGTAAATGCTATGGTGTGGTATATGATTATACCAATCTAAGGTGTCTCCCCCCAATGTCTAAGGAAATGTTCTAAGCATCAAAGCATCTTGATCTTGAATTTAAAAGCATGAGTGAATGAATGTGTTGATGTGCTCTCTAGGGTCCTTAGTCCCTTTGAATTTGTCAAATTTTGGTATTGTAAAGTCTACCAGATAAGGTGATGATGGTACCAAAAAATGAATAGGTTGATTGATTAGTTGTCTCAGTGTAGGCTTCTAGTACATCATACCAGGAGTATGCATAATCAAGTTGTCAATCTATTGTTGCATGGATTGGATTTTAGGGTCTTCCATGTGTGTGTAGAAGCCCTAAATTATTTGATGATTGTGTGGAGGTGGGGTGTGTGGAGTGGTGAATTATTGAGATAGAATGTGATGTTGATGGCTTGATGGATTGAGGGATATTTGATGATGTTGGGTATGTTGTTGGGCTTGGTGATGGAGTAACTACTATTGATGGAGTGGAGATGAGGTTTGTGGAATGTGAACGTGCTAGTTTGTGGACGTGGAATTGATGTGGGTGAATGGAGGTGTGGGTATAACAACTTGAGAAGATTGTGATACTTAGGATGGTTAGGGGTGAAGAAAGTGTGTTGGATTGGAATGGAATGGGATTTAAAATATGCTACTTGTGATTGTTGTTGAGGGTAAGAACGAGCATCTTGTTGGCCCATGAGAAATTGATTGAGGTGTTGCCATGCTTGTTGTATGGAAATTTTTGATGTAGATTGTGTAGTTGTGGTGGAAGTGGATGTAGGTGTGATGTGAGTGTTGGCAATGTTGGTGGAGGTTAATGGAGGGTAAGTTGTGAAAGGAATCACAACTGAATGGGGGGTGGTAGGTGGAATGGTGGATGGAATCTATGAAGCAACATTAACTTGTGCTTCGTAGAGTGGGTTGGAATAGGTAGTGGTGTAGGTATATGGGATGGAGGTGCTTTGGCTACATTGTGGTGGAGGAATTTGGTGTGAGGGTGTAGATGTTGCCTCAAAAAGAGGGTTGGTGTAGACTTGGTTGAAGTTGTTGGGATGTGAGTGAGCAAGTTCCTGCTGAGAAGAAGGAACATGTCTAGGTGGAATGTGAAGTGGTTCTAGAATAGGATTGGTTGGTCTTAGATAAGCTCCAACTTTGTCCATGTCTATGTAGGTGATGCAAGGGTCAGTTGGTGTGGATGGCTCAATTTTTGGAATGGAGGTATGGATGGCTCTTTGCATCACATCAACATTCAAAGTGAATACTATGTGAGAGGGTGTTGCAGACAAACCAAAATAGCTTGTCTATGTTATGTTGGTTGGGTTAGCCATAAAAGTGGTTGAGGAAGGAGTGGAGCACTCCATGGATGAGGTTGGTGCTTGATTCATGGCTCTGGCTTGATTTCTGGTCAATACCATAAGCTATGAGTAAGCAGGGGTAGCGAGTGTGAGGGATGTGTGTGGAATGTGAGATGGTAAATGAAAAACACATAGAATCAAACAAAAAATTGTATCCTATGTCTTGCAACAATGTTTTGGATTTTGATTTTTTTTTTTTGTGTTTGATTTTATGACCCTAAGCCTAGACAACTATGCAGGGTGGCTTCCTAAGGTGGATGTCAAGTGAATATTTTTTTGGTGATGAAATCCAAAAAAATCACTCACGGGCTGCTAAGGTATCTATGGGGCGAGCCAACGGATGGAGATGAAGCCCACCATCATTGGTCTCGATTAGTGGTTGGTGATGAAATCCAACTCACTGATGTTGAAAGTGAAACATGCAAAGTGTGTGGATTCTTTTTAAATTTTTTTTGTCTATGGTGTTTTTCATAAAATGCAAAGAAACCCTCTTTCACTCAACCAAGTTGGTGACTAGGAACACTAATACCAAGCTCCTCAAAAGAGTCTAGGGTACACCTCTTAAGATCCACTCTAAATTAGCAAGTGTTTCCAATAGTGGAGGGTTCGCCTAGCTCTTCCACTCTGAATTAGCAAGTGTTTCCAATAGTGGGAGGAAGCTTGAGCACAAGTGACTTTGTTCCAACCTAGAAGAGTGAGGATTGAGAAACTTTAGCCTAAAGTGCAACTACTATGCTTTTTAGTTTTATTGCACACAACACACAAGGTAGAAAGCAAAAACACCATGAAAGATAACCAAAAACTTGAATCTAGTGTAATGAATGTCTAATGCAACTAAAATGAATGCACAGATGCAAATTTATCCCTATGTACAATTCTATATGATTTTGAAAATGCTTATGAATACCTAAGATATTTAACAATGCAAGATGTTGCTTTTTAAATAGAACAATAAATATTTATTTTCTTTTATTTTTTTTTAAAGTGAAAAATATGAGCAGAGTTTAAATAGGACTTACCAGAAGTCCTACGTATTTTTCTCCAACTCTGCAAAGATGGTGCAGAATCCCATAATTTTCTCTGTCGAAACCCACAGTTTTCTCTGTCAAAACTCATAAATGCTTTACAAAATCTCATAGATACTTTGTAGCATCCACATGGATGTTGAGTGGCCTCCCCCAAATGCTAGACAATGTTCGCATGACCACAGATCAAATATTGTTTCTTCCAAAAAACCTAGCCCTAGATCTCATGATTTTTGTGCTAACGAATTTCTAAAACCTACAATGAAAAAAAACATGGATAAAAAATATTGACAAGGTAAGTTAAAATGTGAAACCCTTTGGGGGTCCCACCGTGATCGCCATTTTGTAAAGCGAAAATGAACAACACCAATAAAAGCACTAGATCAAAGCAAATGATACAATATGCATAAAATGAAAGATCTTTATTTATATTGAACTCAAGGAGCCTGGATCTCCACTTTATACAATAAATTTTCCCCAAATCGGGGGTTACAATGCAATGTATTACTTTGATACAATTATTACAATAAGAGGGTTTGAAACCCTCGTTCAAAAGAATGTTGGTGTCTTTGGGTCATCTTCACTCCAAACAATTTGTGAGTGGGCTTGCATATCCCTACGGGGCCACTCGAGCTACAACAACCATCAATGAAGATATCTCCTATACCTACAAATATATCACAACATAAAAATATTAGTAGTATATGTGAGGGCTCCATTGTGTGAGACCCTCTAAATAATAGATCTACAAACCCTAGGTGTGGTGATGATAAAATGTAAGTCAAGTATAGAAAATATAAGTTAAAAACCAAATAATACCTGTTACCTTGTTAGAATGTACCTAATTTGTTCGATCTATGTCTCTGCTTTCTCGATTTGATGATGTAAGAATATCCATGAGCGTCCGAGGGTTTGTTGACTATAAACCGATCAAAGGCAAACACCTAGGAGCATCCGATAATGGTTGTGGATGCCCTACAACATTCCAAAAATGCTCTACAACATTCGAGGGTGATGGAAAAAACTCTGTAGAATTCGGATAGGGTTCGTAGAGGTTTCGATAGTGGATATGGTGAATGTGAAGGCAGTGAGGGCTTGCATGAATATGAAGGATGTATGAAAAGAATGGGATGTTAGGGTTCACGACCAAGATGTTAATTTTTCCAACCTCTCAAAATTGTTCAGACCTTGATTCACAAAAATGAATCATCTTTTATAATTTTCCCTTGATCATGTTAGGGTTTCGATGACACCAATGGGAGGCCAAGATTAAAATATAATGAAGGGTTAAGATTGATATTGGACAAGTGACACGGATCATGTGAAATGAATGGTTGAGACTAAAACGTGATGGGCGACTGAGATTTATTTATATATATATGACAAGTGGATAGGTTTTGGAGTCTACAAGTTGAACCAAATGTAATTTTCCACATCAAAGATAAAACTAATCCTATTGATGTATGGACCACTTTGAAATATATCCATGGAAAAGTAAGTGCTAGTGAAGTTAATAGAATAGAGACAAAGCTTTCCACTTTCAAAATATTTTATTCTAGTAGTATCAAAGACTACATAGCTCATTTTAAAGCTCTAAAATATGACCTAGCAATGGTAGGAGTCAAGGTAAAGGGTTATGAATACTATATCAAATCCATTAATTCCAATATTTCTTCTTTTTTTCATATAGTTAGATTGGTTCTTTTCATAACCTATCTCTCTTAAAGGAATTTTCACGATTATTATTCATTATGAAATTATTTCTCAAACACAAATCCAAAGAATATCAAATCAATGGAATCTAAGGCTCAGCTACCCAAGGGTAAGTCTAAGGTTTCAAAGAATTCAAATACTTCTGAGTATTATAAAAGGAAAGGACACTCCATTAAGAATTGTGTTACAAGGTTGATGAAGATTGAGATTGAATTCTTGGGGGATGGACACAAGCTTCTTGATGATGAATATAAAGATGAAGATGGTAAATCAAAGGCTCCACTAAGCATTTATTATGAGGGGAAAGGTGTTACCTCTAATTCCTCTCCTCCTTGACCCCTTAGTTCATATTATAGGGAGTATTGAAATATGTGTAATATGATCTTGTTAGGCCAAGTCCACTAGTGTAAATAAGTGTGTGTGAGCACTATTAAAATAGCGTAGGGGTATGTGTATATGCAATCCTATAAGCATTCCTCATTTATGTAATCCTTTGAGCATGTTCATTTAATCCTAAGGGTACCTTTCACATTTCACCCTTAATGATATTGGTTAATCCACCTTATGGATAACTTTGATTAAAGGGTGCTTTATTATTATTTTAATATTATAAGTTAACCTTAAAGTAAGTCGGTGTTAGCTTGAGGTTAACCACTCAACGAGTTTTTTGGTATCACTATAAATAACCCTTAATGAGTGACCATTTGTATCATAAGTGTGAATAAAATATAAATAAATGGAGTAACCATGGGTACCCACCTTCTATTATGTCTTTTTGTCTCTCTCTCTCTCTCTCTACATCATTTGCTATATTTATATTTAATTTGTTCCTACTTCTTGTCTATGTATGATTATGGTGGATGCATGTTTCCAAATATTTTTTGGAAAGTATTGTAAATTTGAACAAGAAGGTTGCTTGTTTTTGTATTGAGGTGCACTTATAGAACAACAATAATATATTGTTATCAATACTTCATTGGTTCTCTTTACCCCTCCAAGATATTAACATATTGAATCACATTTTTCTAACTACAAATGTACTCTCCATTTGGACCAGGTTGGACAAAGACTTGATTGACTTGAGGAGCATTTTACACATTGCTAAGACCAAGATTTTGGTTTGGGGTGAGTATAGTTTTAATTTTGGTTACTAAGACCCCCTTCCTTAGTTATAGTCATGGTTGCCTTGTATAACATTGTACTATTGATTCTAATAATTATAATTACTTCCTTGATTGAACCCTTGACCTTGATTATGGTTTACCTCCTACTATTCGTTACTAGGGGCATGATACTCATAATTGAGAAATAGGATATTTTAAATATGTAGCCTTCAATTATAAGGATAATTTGATTTTTTCTAGAGACCCTTAATATTTTTGTAGAAAAGGCTAATCTTGTCATTATTAATTTTATCAATGTTAAAGTTATGACCAAAAGTATATCTGTAACAAAAAATTTGTAACTATGAAAATATGTTAAGTTCATGTCCATAAGTCCCATACCAAAAGCAAATTTTGTTAGGATAATGCCATTAAAATGCCTCAAATATTTTACTATAATGATAGTTCTTTATCCTAGGGGTCATACAAATCTTGAGAATATCTTCATGTGCTCATTATGGTATAGTATTCTTAGATTTTAGGCCCTCCTCAATGTTAGTTAATATGTTTATGGGGGTTCTGGCTATCTCAAACACATGAGAAATATCCTAAATATCTAGAGCACAATCCCATCCCCAACAACATTCTTATTAGAGTTCATGGGTTTCAAGGGTTTTGACCATCCTTATTTTCCCATTGTTCGAATTTAATAAATTATTTAACATTTTCTTAGGGTAATCCATAAGGCTTATGTTCCTAAAACACACCCTAAAAAGGTTGCCTCAACTTGTTTACAAATATTCTAATGGCTACTCATTAGTTAGTATTATATTAGCATTACATTTAAGTCTTTCCCATCTCTAATAAATTTTAGTTACTAATCAATTTTGTCCTTATTTAGAATTAATAAACACATATGTTGCTGATGTAGGAGCCTATCTTTTAGAGTTTTTTTTTTTTAAAGAAGTTTTAAAATAATTTATTTATTACTAAAATTGGAAATTTTTGATGAAAAAATAATTTGTTGAAAATGATAATTACTAAAACAAGTAATTTTAAACAAAAAAATTATTTTCCAAAAATGGTAATTACTAAAAATGACAATTTTTGACAAAAAATAATTTGCCAAAAAATAGTAATTACTTAAAAAGGCAATTTTTTGCAAAAAAATAATTTTGCCAAAAATAGTAATTTTTTATTTTTAGGGTTTTAAGCTTTAGGGTTTTGTTTTAGGGTTTTTTTGGGGATATATATTCCCTTGGTATTGCATTGTAAAAGGGAAGTGAATCCAGGAATGAGAAAAGAAAATATTTATTGGTTTATTTTCATGTATTGCAGTTTTCATGTGAATGGAGGGTTTTACCGGTTATTTCTATTTATCGCAGTTTTTTATGTGAATGAAGGATTTTACTGGTTATTTCTATTTATCGCAGTTTTTATGTAAATGGAGGGTTTTACAAGTTTATTTTTATTTATTGCAATTTTTATGTGATGGGAGGTATTTGTTCTGACCTCTTGTAGTTGGGATTTACATCATTTGGTATCAGAGCAAGTTGGATCTTACTGGGGAAGAGAAGGTAATCTTATCGATTATATTTATTCTGCTATTCTTATTTTTTTGTTTGGAATAACACAAAACATATTAGCATGAAGAGAGGAAGAGGAGGTTATACCCAGGTTAACAGGCTTATGCAGGAGTTGCAAGCACAAGTTGCTCAGTTGACTAGAATGATGGCCCGTATAAGGGAAAGACATTCAACGAATTTTGCACATATAGATTCTGATAATGAGACTATGGGAGAAGATAACATATTAGAGGTTCATGTAGAGGAAGAACTGAAGGGGAAGCCAAAGGAGCATTGCTTTGAGGATAGACTAATTAGGGCCTTGGAAGGAAATAGAGATGAGATAAAGATTGATGTCCTTGAGTATGCAAGAGGGTTGAAACCAGAGGAGTTGATAGACTGGTTGAATAGCATGAAGAAGTTCTTTGAGTGAAAAGAGCTTTTAGAGGAAAATAAAATGAAGCTTGCATGCACAAAGTTGAAAGGGCGTGCATTGATTTGGTGGGATCATCTACAAAAGGAAAGGTAATGAAAAGGAAAGGAAAATATTAGGGTCTGGTGTAAAATGAAAAAAATGGAAGGATAAATTCTTGCCTAAATATTATGTCCAAACACTATTTTGTAGACTTCAAAACCTCAGACAAAAGGATCACAACATCAAGGACTACATCAACAAATTATACAAGTTACCAATTCGAGTGGGGCTTGAAGAATCAAAATAACAGAAGGCTGCAATGTATGTGAATGGATTAAATTATGCCATACAAAATGAGTTGAGTATGCTTCGGATCCATGGTGTAGAAGATGCATATAAGTTTGCATTAAAAGCAGAAGAGAAACATAAGAGGAGAGGAGTGAGGAAAGGACCATCATCACCTCCAGGTAGTGGGCGTGGTGGATTTAATCCCTTAAAAGGAGGATCTTCTAATATAGGAAAATAAGAAGAGTCTAGGCAAGGTCATAGTAACCATGAGAGAGATGGAGGATTTCAAAGAGGAAGAGGCTATGGTGGAGGACAAAATTGGGATGGCCCACAAAGACCATATACTTGTTATGGATGTGGTGAGGAAGGACAAAGCTTTTGAGTGTCCTTACTATCCTACACAAGAAAGAAACCAAGGACAACAAGCTAGAGTCAATCTAGTTGAGGTAGAAGAGCAAACTAAGATAGTAGTTGCTGCAGACATGAGGGAAAATATCATGATAAAGAGGACGATGATCGTTCCAAGGAAGGAGAAAGCACAAGACAGTGATGGTGGTGATTCCTGGCTGTGTACAAATATATTTCAAAATCAGTGTACATTTGGAGGAAAGGTATGCAAGATGATTATGGTAGTTGTGAAAATATGGTTTCAAATGAAATGGTTGAGAAACTTAACTTAAAGTGTGAGAAGAACCCATATCCCTATTGCATATCGTGGTTCAAGAAAGGCAATGAGGTAACTGTAGATAAGAGGTGTTTGGTTAAGTTTTCAATTGAGAATACCTACAAGGATGAAGTGTGGTGTGATGTAATTCTGATGGATGCATGTCACTTATTCTTGGGGAGGCCTTGGTAATATGACAAGAAGGCTACCCATGATGGGGGAAGGAATACTTACACATTTCGAAAGGATGGAGTAAAAGTGGTCTTGTTACCACATAAGGAAGAAGGGTAGAGAAAAAACCTATTGACAACATCATATTGATTTGATCTAGGGTTCGAATGGTTGGAAAAGAGATTGATAGTAGAAAAGTTGCATGAGTTTGATCAGAGGAACTCGCAGGAGCAGAGTTATTTTCAACCAGAGGAGAATGATGCAAGAGCCTATATTTTAGAGGGTTTTTTAAAGAAGTTTTTAAATAATTTATTTATTACTAAAAATGGAAATTTTTGATGAAAAAATAATTTGTCGAAAATGGTAATTACTAAAAAAGGTAATTTTGACGAAAAAATAATTTTTCGAAAATGGTAATTACTAAAAATGACAATTTTTGATGAAAAATAATTTGCCGAAAATAGTAATTATTTAAAAAGGCAATTTTTGGTAGAAAAATCAATTTGTTGAAAATAGTAATATTTTTTATTTTTATTTTTAGGGCTTTAAGCTTTAGGGTTTTGTTTTAGGGTTTCTTTGGGGATATATATTCCCTTGGTATTGCATTGTAAAAGGGAAGTGAATCCAGGAATGAGAAAAGAAAATATTTATTGGTTTATTTCCATGTATTGCAATTTTTATGTGAATGGAGGGTTTTATCGGTTATTTCTATTTATCGTAGTTTTTATGTGAATGGAGGGTTTTACCGGTTATTTCTATTTATCATAGTTTTTATGTAAATGGAGGGTTTTACAAGTTTATTTTTATTTATCACAATTTTTATGTGATGAGAGGTACTTGTTCTGAGCTCTTGCAGCTGGGATTTACATCAATTGCTTCCATTATAGTCATTTCATCATCAAATTATTTCTTGACTTCTTTTATAAAAGTATCTAGGGAGTCAATAGAGTATTTTGGCAAAGACACAAACTAGTTGAGAGTATTTCCCATCAAATCCTTACTCATTAATTTTAACAATGCATTTTAATTATGTGACCATTCCCTATAATATACAATGAACTTATCTATAAATATTTGAGGATTATCTATACCATTATAAAATAATCTAGGGACCTTATCATACAAGTCAATGCCTTTTATATCATAGGATAGAGATCAATTTTGATAGTTTCTAAAAGTAGGGTTTGTAGACACAAGCCTAATCACTCCAAGATATACTAAAGGAGGAGGTGGAGGAGGGGCATAGGGGTTTGGGTCCGAGGGAGGAATAATAACTTGTACTATAGGGGTTTTATTAGCACTCAACCTGATCAAGGTTAGTCATCATGTTTTACACAATGTCCTACATTTTTTTGGTTGTTTATTTCCTAGTGGCTTCCATTTACCTCTTAGTATCTCTCCCATGGTTGTCCAACTGATAAGCAATTATACCATTTATAGTATTCACATAATCAACTAATTTTTTATCCAAAGGCTTAAAATTTCTTAGGATTGATGGGAATATTGTCTTGCATTCATTCTTTGTATTTATGTAGCATTTTCATTATCATCATATTAAGCGATGATCATGGTAAACATGATGTTTACCCTTAGAAATGAACACAGACGCTCCTAGGACACCTTGGGACCCTATGATGGATTGACAAGCCTTGTCAAAATCCATAGTTGGGTCCCTATAATTATCATCATATCTTCGATATGCATATCTTCTTCATGACTAGGGGAGAAAGAGTGAAAAACATGATTGTATAGAGGTATAGAAGGACCTTAATTTTTTGGATTTTCTTCTTCCTAGATCTAGTAGCTATTCTAGCACCTAGAGAGAAGTAGTAGTATACATAAGTGCAAGCAAAGAAATACTTAGAGGCAACTAGGATTTTTGATGAAGTATCTAGCCTTAAGAAAATTACCCAAAAAATAATCTACCAAAAACCCTCACAACAAAAAAAAATTAATTTTGAAAGAATCCCTAAGAGAGAGGAAAGAATAAAAAAGACTACAATAACATATGACAAATAGAAAAAACTAAAACAAGACCTATGATAACTAACCTACTAAAATCTAGGTGTTAAAAATATGGAAGGTGAATACCTCAAAAGGAGGATTCATATTGGGTTCACTAAAATATTTGTGAAAAAATGGAATAACTTATATAGTTACTAGAACTAATACAAGCAATGATAAAACACTCTAATAAAAATAGTAAAGCAACAACAAGATAAGCAAACATATAATAACTAAGCTAATACTATTCTGATAAAATCAAAATACAATGAATGAAGGTAAAGAAGCTTACTACACCAAGAATATCAACAAGAGATTTGCAAGTCTAAACCTAATGTAGAAAAGTAAATACTTGATACCCTATGGCATTGATGAGAAAAAAATCAACAATATTGTATATTAAGCATGAAAAACACTCAAACCTCTTCTATATTTCTTACAATATCGCTACAATAATAAGGGCCACACCTAGGATCAACATAGGAGATTCAAGATGCCTTGGAAATAAGTCTTCTGATAGCAACTTTGATATTGAACTATGAAGAAGATTAGTAGATCTCACTATCCTCCTCCATGGAAAGCAAAAAACCAATGGTTAATGGATTTACTCATACCTATAAGAACAATATATAGGGATCAATAAATTAAGGGTCACGTACTATGAAAATAGTAGAGGCAAAAGAAGAATGGAATACAAGATTGCTCTTTGAAAAATAATATTTTAATAGTTCAATGTTTGGTCATGAAATAAGGAAATGAAATGGGTATTTAATGGATGGAATAAATAATATTTTCTTTTTATGCTAATGACTAGATCACACCCTTGTAAAGTCCATAAAATCATAACTACTAATAAAAATAACATGTTGTCTCAACCCTAAGTCAAAATACATGTTAGGTTTTGGATTACACATAAAAAAGCCTAAAAACTTATCAATAACCATGATTTACACCTAAAGTGGTAATTATGGCACCATTGATCATCAAGACATGTATTTTTAGGGATTCATATGAACACATCCCTTTATCGTGCATATATCCTTATTTTTTATTTTCGAAAAAGTTAGTGATCAAAATAACAAGGAGAAGAAAATTCTTAGCTTATTTCATTTTTATCACCAGTTTGCAGATGACATGCTTCTTTCATTCTTAGCTTTTTTGGTGTAGGCTAGAGCGGTAAATAAAATTCTATTTTATTTTGAGAAAGTGGTTGGTCAAAAGATTAATTATCTTAAAATTTTAATGTAATTTTTAAACACTCCCTAATACAGACAAAGGAAAATTGCCAAAATTCTTGGTTGTGATATCGCAAATTTCCCTGCTTCATACTTGGGCATACCTCTTTTTACTAGAAGAATGCTAAAAAGTTTTTGGGACCCGGTGGTGGAGAGACTGTAGAGGAGACTGGCCAGTTGAATGGTGCCTTATTAAATCAAGTGGGAACACTCTCATGGTTAAGACTGTTCTCTAGAGCATACCAATTTATTTTATGTCCATCTTCAAACTCGTTAAAGTCCTATCCAAATTGGAGTGGATTCAGAAGGCCTTTCTATGGGTTGGACCCCAAGACCATATGAAGTTCCATCTAGTTTATTGGAACCAAGTTTGTTCTAGGAAGATGTATGAAGGTCTAGGTCTCCATAAGCTCTGGTTATGAAATAGGGATGGAAAATTTGAAAGAATGAGCAAATAGAGTGGATCAAAATTATGGCAGCCAAATATATGAATCAATATAGAAGCTTTATGGTTGATTCTATTCCTTTGGAGGGCTCCATTTTCTAGTAGAATGCTTGTAAAATTAAAGCAGATCTAGCCAAGGGATCTCTATGGATTTAGGGTAATGGGAGTACCATTAAATTTTGGAAATATCTTCGACTTATTGATTATCCCCTGCAAAAGGATCCAAACCTCACATTGACTGAATCTCTTACTAGGAGACTTGGATGGTATAAGGTGGTAGATTTATTATCCAATTGGAGGGAAGAATATTTTGGAAGTCTATGCTTACCTCCAATTGTAGTAGAAAAGTTGTTGCTTGGAATTCTATCTCTAAAATTCTTAAGTTACAAGTCTTGAAGGTGCAATATTCTGAGGCCTCTTTGATTTGGAAAGGAGAAAGTGATGGATCCTTTTCGGTCAAATCTGCATACAACCTCATTGATTATAACCCTTCCATTTGGTTCCATCCCTAAAAAGTCTTGTTTAAGCATTTGACATCGAAGGTTAACATTTACTAGTTGGCCATTCAAAATAAATGTCTTTCCTTAGAGAATCTCTGAAAGAAGAGGATAATCCTCCCCAATAGGTGTTATTTGTGTGAATCTGTAGAGGAATCATGTTTGCACCTTTTCTTCTAATGTCCCATCTCTTCATTTATATTGGTTAATATTATCCACTTCCTAGGGATTCAATGGTTATTCTTGAATTTAATTTTAGAATTTTACATACAATGGTCACCACATTTTAAATCCCCGTGCTTGGTTTAGTTTTGGAATCTCTTACTTCCTCATAGTTTTTGGGGTATTTGGTGGGAAAGAAACCAAAGAACATTTGATAGTTCCAAAAGAAAACTTGATTCTGTTAGTTTGAAGGTCATTGAGAGTACGGTGGAGAATGTGGCTACCGATCTATTGAATTTGGATGGTGGTTTTCTTGATGAATCAAGTTTGGAACTTCAACTCAATGTTCCTTTAAATTATGGGCCTATTGTATACGCTACTTCAGCCCAGAGAAGCTCATTTAGATGGTCCCCACCCCACAATGGTTGGGTTAAGCTTAATTTTAATGGTACTTCAAAGAGGAATCTTGGGCTTGCTAGGGTGGGTGGGGTATTAAGTAATGATAAAGAAGATTTATTTAGGGTATATACCGAATCTCTTTAAGTCAAATATTCCCACTTTACGAAATCTACAGACTTGTTCCAAGGCTTATTTTTGGTTGAATCTATGGGCTTTCAAAGGATCGTAGTGGAAGATAATTTTCTTAATGTTATCAACTTAATACTCTCCCCTAGCCATCCTAGTTAGATGATTGCTAATATGATATCTGAAGCCAATATAATTCTACAATATAGAGAAGAAGTGGAAATTCAGTATATTTTCAGAGAGGGGAACAAAGCGGTAGACTTAATGGCTAATATTAGCCTCTCCCAACATGGGCTCTCAATTTGGAAATCTAATCTCCCTTAGAACCTTTAGATATTGATTGATGATGATAAAGGTTGAGATCTGGTGCTTGTGGAATAGGGGCTCTAGTGGGAGGTGCAACTTTGTTACTTTATTTAATATTCTCCTTCTTTCTATCTGGTGGCTTGGTAGATGGATATCATCAAGTGCCGATGTGCTCTGTTGGTTTGATAGAGTTAAATACCCTTTGAATTTTGAATCCAAAATAGTGCTTTTTGGTGCGTTTGCTCTCCACCTAAAGTTTTGTTTTAGCAAAAAGGATATCAAAATTGATTGGTTTTGGGTTGTTTGGTTGTCAAATAATTTTTACGTGGATGATCCTCTTTGTCATTATCACACTTCGAGTTGGCAGTTGATCCCTAGTCTCGGTGTCTAAATGGAATGGATTAGTCAAAATTAGTTTTGGTTTAAGGATGACTACCTTCTATTTAGGTGTTTGTGGGGTCCTTTGGTGGATGTGGTTCAATTTGGTTGGCACAATTGGACCTTTTAGTTAATACTAGTTTTGGCCACCCGAATGAAAATGCACCTTCTTTTAGTTCATATCGATTGCATACCTGTCAGCCATAAGTTTTACTCATGGTATTTCCTCACCTCAAACTGAGTTTCAATGCTACTTTTTTCTAGTGGACTCATTGATAACTATGCAAGCCTTAATTGGTTTGGAAAATTTCATCTCCAGCTATGGAAATTACATGGGAAATGATGCCTCAGTTTCATTTGGTTAGTGGGATATGATATTAAGTTCAATATCTCTTCGCTAATTTGGGAATTTTGGAGCAATACTTGTTAGAAAAGTTCCCCTATAAGTCCACCTCTTTTTCTATGGTATCGTGGCCCTCACCATTATCTTCAAATTCTCTTTGAAGATTGCTACCCGGGTGTTTGTGGTCCCTCTAGGGCTTTATTTCTATATAACAAGACATGTCTCTCCTATTGATGTTGCGAGAGCATTGTGTGGGTGCTCTTTTCTACTAGTAAGAGGTGGAGTGTAATGGGCCAAAGTTCTATGCAAAAGAACATGAATATACCTTTAGAGCCAACCGTGTTAGAGGTTGATGAGGAAGTTAAGACAATCTTGAATAAATATGGTTTGTTGGAATACCTTTAGTCCTTTCATGGGCATCATAGGTCCATGTCCATAATGTTGGTGCACTCTTCGAGAAAAGGTCAAGTTCAAGCTGATGGGCTTGATTTCCAATTTTTGATGGCTCTAATTGGTGAGGTTACTAGCATTCCAATTGATGGTAGTTGTCATAATCATCCAAAGCATTCCCTTAAGAGGAAATTGGGTTATTTTATAGATCATGGAGAATATATTACAAAATTACATAATGGTTTTGATGCCAAGGCTCTCAAAGCTCCCAGAAATCATGTTATTTTAGTGTTAATGGAGTACTTTACCCTAGACTCAAATAGAGAGGTGATTCACAGTTATCATATGATGTTTCTAAATCAATTAAGGAGGAAAATACACATGAATATCCCCTCATTTATTTTACACTCTCTAGAGAAGTCTCTGATAAATGTTAGGGGTGGGAAAGGGTTGGATCCAATCCATCAAGACCTGCTATTGTTAAATTTTGAACATATATCCAATTCTAGAGGTATTGCAGTAGAAGCATTTGCAAAGATTGAATTTTAGATAATTCTCCCAATCTGTGACCCATAATTGTCATATTCTAGGCCCTCCAGTGATTCTATTGGGTCTGAGTTTGATGGATTCAAGACTCCCTTCTCATCCTTGAAAGGGAAGTATTTACCTATGAGTAAGGTTACAATTTCTCCTGGTGGCATCAAGGGAGGTTGAGCGCATCATTCTAAGAACCTTTCTTTGAAGGCTCTAAAGACTAAAACCTCCCCTATTTTGGTGGAGGTGATAGACTCATATGAAAGCTTACCTGTGAAGAAAATATCTAAGTGAATGGTGGATTCAGAGGATACCAAAGAATTGTCACCCTCCTTAGGTCCTAAATCCCCTTCCATCTAGCCCTTCCTAATCAAGCTCGATGAAAAACACCAAGCGGTGCTTGGTTTCCTCCAAAGTATGATATCTTTTATTAACAAGATTTGTGGCATGGTGTAACAACAAAAGGATGTGTTAGGTCCCAAGTAGTTGTTGGAACTAGATCTCCTTCTTAGGGTGTTGATTGTTTATGGGATTTGAATCAAGTGTTGTTTTTTCCTATGGTTCATGTCTAGTCTTTGTCGGGATTGTGTGCTCCCCTTTTGGATTTGTTGTTGGACCACCTTTTCTAGGTAGATTTATTTTTAGTTTGGTGTTGTTGTTGGTTGAGTGTTGGGGCTTATCCTTAACCTCTTCCATACCATTTTGTAAAATTTTTGGGGACCCTTTCAAAACCCCTTCTTTTACCTAATAAAAAAAATAACAAGGAGAAGGTGGTAGAAAAATTACAAATTAGGTGTTAAATGGGAACCAAAACCATTGGCCAATATGGCTCATTGTCATCCTGCCCAAGGACTAATAAAGTTAGTCAAATCCTATATCATATTAGGAAGATGAAGCTTTCCACCTCCTATATGTTATTTGTTAGTGTTATTTTTACAAATACAGGGTCATCATTAAAAAGGGTTATCTTGCATGGAAAATTATGGGTCCTTTAGAGTTGAAATTCATGCTTTAAACATTACAAAAATTTATTAGTGATGATGTGCTTGTTCTAATTATAACTTGAGAATTTCCACTTATATTTATCATTTTTGTGACAACACTTAACATTACTAACTAGAGTTTAACTTTTGATACTTTTGTAAATTTGCTTTAATAGGAGGAAAAAATTCATGAAACAAAGATTGAAGATGAATGTGCTCTAGTTATGCATCAAAAAGGAAAGAATCCTATGTAGTTAAAAAAGTGGTAAAAGCCTGACAAGAACCAACAATAGTAGAAAGGTAAAGGGTATAGTTAGGAGTAGCAACAAGTATAAGGGAACTTTTCATGTTCCAATGTCAATATTTTATTTATGAGAAATTTAGGCATGTACTTAAGGAGTGTAAGTACAACACTTTTCTACAAGGTTCTTTTAATTAGAAATAAAAGAATGTAGTAGGATTCAAGTAGAAGGATCCTCAATAGTAGAAGCATAATATACCTCAATACCAACATAGCAATATGATACATGATGTCAATTTTGATGAAAAAGGAGAAGACAATGTCTATTAATCATAAGCTCCTGATGCAATCATAAAATCCAACATAGTTTGATATATCAATTTGGGGTCTACCTTATATATTATAGGCCAAAATGAGTGGTTTAGATGCCTTGAACATTTTTATTATCATTAATATGTTACAATTAGCAATAATTTTGCATACACCATTATTTTTTATTATATGGAAGAAGGGATTTTGAAAGTATCCCTAAAACTTTTACATATTTACAAAAAGAACATTAAGAAAGAGTCCAAAAAAACAAACATGGAATAAAACCATAGGGAGAAAAAGGGCATGGCCCACCAAAGCTACAAAATGAAAAGAGAACTGAGAAACTAGAAGGGTAGAAAGGACCATATAAATTACTCTACTTCCTCTTTGGATAGTTCCACCTCCTCCCCTAAGTTGGTATAATTATTCTGAAAGTACCTCATCATCTAGGTGACCTCTTCTATGTACATCATAGCCATTTTAACTGACCTTCAAATAGATCTAAGAATATCCTTAACAGTCTTTATTACATTTTTATGGGTCCTTAGAGGATCATGGATCCTAATTGGTCTTTTACCTTTCACTATGGAAGCTCCAACTTGAGTCCTTAGATTTTTTTTTTTTTTTATGAGGAAGGAGTTGACTCCCTTGAACTCTTTGAGTCTAGGATAGCATGCATGGATTTCTCAACTTTTATTTCCTTTGACCTTAGATGTTTCGATCATCTTGTTATTTATTCTTTGACTTTAGGAGTCTTTTGGTTATCATATTTCTCCCTAGGATCCTTTTTTGAAATACAATATTGTTGGTATTGGTGATGTCCATTTACATAATTGTTCAAAAACCTATTGCTTGACTAAAGTTATTTATATTCCTATCCTCATTAATAACTCACTATCTATGTGTTTGTATTTATAGCTGGTTTTAACAAGGATCCCAAAACCTGATTACATAAGCAATGGGCCTAGGGCATCAATCCCTTGAAACTGAACACCAAAACAGAAATCCCGCCCAGCGGTAACAGTAAGCATGAAACAAACCCTCTCGGCGGGAGACAAACAAATAAGAAAAAAAGTAGTTTTGGAGATCCCGCTCAGCGGGGAGTAGCCAAAAACCACCATCGAGAAGATCCCACCCAGTAGGAAGCAAATAAAAACCGTTACAATAAAATCCTGCCTCGCGGGAAGCAGTCAAAACCACCACAAACAGTCCCGCCTAGCGGGAAGCAACAGGGAAATCCCGCCATTCGGGAAACCAGCAGAAAAGAAAGGATACCGCCTCGCGGGAAAACCGGCGGATTTGGCGGATCCCGCCCTATGGAGAAACCATCCCGCCCACCGGGAAAACATTCATTTCAGCGAGAGACATCCTGTAGGAAGCCGACAGCCAGCACAGAGAGGATCCAGTCCATCAGGAAGTGACCAGAGAGTTGCACCACAAGGAACCCGCCCCGAGAAAACAGAAGAGGATCCCAAGAAGCAGGGACCAAGAATCCCGTCCAAGCACGGAGCCCGTCGAGGATTCACAAGAAAAAGGGGGAAACCGTCCAAACCCTAAACCGTCACCTCCACCGCACCGAGAAACGCAGGGGACCGGATCCACGCGAATCACTCGCAAAAACCCCAGGGGGAAGCCCGAGGGAAAAGGGAAGGGATCCCCAACCAAACAGGGATCCCCGGGAAGCACCAATCCGAAAAAACAACCAAGGAAACCCTAGCCGGCCGGGAGGGGCGCAGATAGTGGAGAAGGATCTCCCCCAGGAGATCATCTGCAAACAACCACTCCCCGGGAGGGATGACCTGGGTTGAGCCAGGGACTGGGCAGAAACCAAAAGCCATGGGAGGGGGAGTAGGGGAGGGACCAGAGCCCTCCCCATAACTCACTATCTATAAATTCACTTCTTGTTCATAATTTTAAAGTTGAATTTAATAAAAAAAGTGATAATGAACTATCTCATTCAAGAAAAATCCATGAATTTGATAGTTATTGCCTATGCTATAGGCATAGGCAAGATATTTAACTTGTGTATATATTGTGAGACAACCAAGCTTTGGAATCAAAGGATGATGAAGCTACCACACTATGGGATAAGCAATTTTTACATCTAAGTTTGGCATACCCAAATCACTCTACAATCATGCCATGATAAAATATCTTTCCTCACTAATGAAATGACATTTGTATGATATGATTAGCATCAAAGAAACATTGAGCTCTATTTGTATCAATCAATTATTGTGTGACTACTCCACTCAACCTAGTGTATACCAATCTATGTAGACCCATGGATTTAAGATTCAATTACTATCAACACTTTTAATTATTTATTGATAATCATACATGATGAATGTGAGTGTATTGCCTAATGATGAAGGATAAAGCATTTTATTTATTTAATATTTTAAACCTCATGTGAAAAATTGTATTGGTCATCATATCCAAGTTCTTCACCTAATTCAAGTGAAGAGTACATCAATAATAAATTTTGTGCTTTCCTAAAATAGAATGGCAATTAATGATTGTTGACATCTACTCATATGACTCAAAAAAATGGTGTTGGAGAGCGATAAAATCATACTATTTAAGATATGGTATAAAGGATGTTGAGTGTTGCCAAACTAGAGCCAATATTTTGGGCAAAAGTTATTTGTATTATAATTTATTTGTTTAACCATGCACCCATAGTTGCATTGAATGGTGTCACATATAAATAAGCATGAACAAGTATTAATCCTACCATGTTACATATTTTATTGTTTGGATGCTTAGCATTTATACACATTACAAAGTAGAAATGAATGAAGTTGGATAAAAAAATCCAAGAAAAACTTTCATTAGATATAGTTACAAGTCAAGGTCATATAAAATTATGGATCTTGAAATCAAAAAATTGTATATTAGTTGTGATGTTTTGATTGATGAGAACACTTAGTATAGCTTTTCTTCTAAACCATGTGGTTTAGATAAAGCATCTATTCTATTGTTTGGTGATGATAATACCTCTAGGAGAGAGGATGTAGATTTGGATGATGATGATGATGGGGATGATCTTAATAAAGTTAATGAATTATGACTCTCTACTTCAAGTACCATTCCTAATTCCAAGTGGTATCTTAGTATAGTTCATGAAGTAAACTTAGATGGGATCCTAGACATAAAGTATAGGGATAATAACTCATAATAGAGTTCTAAATGAGATCAACCTAGATCTTATGAGCATAATTATGTAAAACTTTGAACCATAAATGGTTAACGAATTTCATCAAAAGAATGAAATAATGTTATAGATATTGAATAGCAACCATTGATAGAGAACAAGACGTGGCAACTTATTGATCTTCCACATAGAAATGGTAACTTGTTGATCTTCCACATAGAAAGAAACTCATTGGTTGTAAGTGGTTATTCAATATCAAATACAAAGTTGATAAGAGTGTTGATAAATATAAGGTAATATTTCTTGCAAAGCGCTATGCATAGAAGGAATTAGTTATGATAAAATATTTGCATTGACAACAAAAATCAAGACCATTCAAATGGTATCTACAATGGAAACTTAATTTGGATGGACTTTGTATCATATGGATGTAAAGAATGCATTCTTCAATGTTGATCTCACTAAATAAGTGTACATGATGCAAATGTCTCACTATTTGTTATTAATAAAAGATATTTACAATTATGTGGTAGTTATGAAACATGTTAATCTATAGTCAATGAAAATATCAATAATTAAACTGTCACTCATACTCTATTTTCTAATATTTTTAGTATTATAATAAGTTTTATTTCTATAGCTAACTTCAATCTATAATTAAGAGGAATTGACAACTTCCTTTATTTTCAACTATCACAAATGTTGGAATTCACAATATTTTCTAAAATAAAATAGAAGTATTCCATTACCTCAAATATTATACAAAAATCAAAAGAAATGATGAAAGAAAGAAAATAGTCATTAAGATTTGGGGCATCCATATGCACCATAAATAATCATTGTACAATATATAGATTACATTCACTACACTCCAATAAATAAAATTAATATTGGATGGGGGTATTTATACCAATACCAAAACCCCAATTACATGATAAAGTTTAACCTAAGTTGACATAACAAGAGGGCTTAAGGTTAATTACAAGTTATAAAGTGGGTTTAGCCATAACAAGGTTAACCATGGCCCATAGGGATTACATAATAAAATATTATAATAAATCAATACATTATACAATGAATTCCCTTAGGCCTATCAATATTACATCATACAATATTGGCCTTGGTCATGAATCAAATTTTACTTTCAACACACACTCATTATCTAAACTGAGGGGAAAATAAGAGAAGATATTAGTAACAATAATATATTCTCCCACCATAATGGGTTCTCTAGTGGACCTTTGTAGTTGAGGTAGAGCCATTAACATCTCCCTCATCAACTAGAAAATATCCATAAATATTTAGGTACTCAACTTCAATCCTTTTCTATTTTAACAATCAACTCTTCATTTAATGTCCCTCCCTCTTATAGTATCCATAAGTGGTCATTGAATTCTTTGAAGACTTAACCTAGGCCTTGAGCCTCTAGGTATTAGCCTCCTTAGATTTGAATTCCTTTGTGCAAGCCTATATTTATGGAGTTCCATCATAATTCCAAATTTCTACCTAAAAATAAAATAGGAGAGAGAAAATTTCATCAAGAGAAATAGTCTTTTGAGGTTCCAAGAACATAGCAATAATATAAACCATTAGGTCCAACATCTAAAATAAGGGGATAGATTAGAAAGGAAAATTTTTGGTCAAATATTTGCCTAATAAACAAAGCTACATTTTTGCGCCCTAGACATGGCCAACATTGAATGATCGAAGGAAAGGAATGTCCTCCGTGTCAATCTCTAGAGAGGGATGTCTCCCATACTAAATGCTACACTGGTTGAAGACTAGAGTTGTAGGAAAGAAATGAGAAACTGCAAGAAGAAATGGGAAATATGGCCATAGGCCGAAAGTGTAGGATTCGAGGCAGACTAACAACAGGAAATTCACCCAAGCATGAAATAGCATATAACAAAATAAAAACATCAACATTTACTTATAAAATTGCAGGAAAAACCTTCAAAATAACACTCCAAAACTCACTCCCTCATTAGCAACATTTAAATTTAGATGCATAATTCAAATCTAACAACAAATAAGGCACATGAATGTAAAATAGAAGTGCACGAATACAAAAGGAAATTACACACAAGATCACTTGCAAATTTAGAAGCCTTGTGTCTTCTATTGATGCAGAGAACTTGGAGAGTTTTCTCGCAAACTGCCTAACCTCCTTTTACAATGAGATTTCAGTAGTATTTATAGAAGATTTTGCCTCTTTCATTAAATGCACATTGAGACAAAATGATCGTAGATCAAGAACCGTAGTGAGGAAATTCCTCATTGGAAATATTAAAAATTCATTTCCCTTGGAACAATGATCCATATTTTAAGGAAACATTTCCAGGAAATCAACATCTCTAGGCATTGGTGGACATAATATTAAGAGACATTTGATGTCTTGAAAACGCGCTCCCGCTTTGGAAATCATGAAAATCCTCCTATATTTTTTTAACACGGCTTTCTTCTTCGCTTGGGATTCATAATTTGAACTACTCCTTGCCTCCATTATTTAATGTTATCCGTGATCTACTCTGGGTGCCTTTGAAAATATGTATATTGATGACGAATATGCCTTTTATTGACTTCGTTCCCTTTTGACCATGGCGACGATAATTCCTTTGATGCTTGGTGAAGATACTTAACTACATCATTCACATTTTAAAATCACGTTCACCCCAAAAAGGGGCATCAAATACAGTCGCCCTCCCTTTGGTGTGAACGCGATGCTAAATATTCAATGTGCCTCAACCATCCTGATGCATTTGCCCAACTTTCATTCACTAGTGTGTTCACACGATCCTGCTTTTGGGAGGACGTTCACCCATGGGAGGGGCAAATAGGATGTTTTCTCCTCAACCTAGGTGAACACGATGTCGATTATTCAGTTACGCGCATGCCATTGAATTCTCTTATTTTGTTGCACTTTATATTACATTTTCCCCAAGGTGGGGCGAATGGAGCTTTCATCCCATATTTGGGGTGAACACATCTTGTCGTCGAAATATTTTTTAAAGACAAGCGGGCACACATTTTTCAAAATTTTTAGAAATACATTCGAACGGAGCTTTCGTCCCATATTTGGGGCGAACACATTTTTCACGTCTCATTATTTGGGCACTTTCAAGCCTTTCAATCCTTTGTCATTTTTATTTTAATGTTTCATTTTTTTTATTTTGACAGAGTGTGTAGGGCCAAACACGTCTTCATTTGTAGTGTGATTTCGAATGTTGTAAACTTGAATTTCTAATGCAGTTCTCAATTTGTTTTTCCCTTTAAACATTCATCACTTCCAAGCTAAAAGGGTACATATACAAATAAAAACAGAAAGATAAAATAACTATAAAATATTTAGGATTAATGTTGTTGTATTACAATCAAAATGCTCCATTGAAATAAAATAAAAATCCCAATGTGGCAAAGTACAAAACTACCAATATTTTTAGCAACTCATGAGGTATCCAGCTCGTATTGATGCAAGTAATCCCAACCCTTTATCCATTGGGATGCTATGGAGTATTTTTGCCAGCTACCTTGGCTAGAAACTTTGCTGCAGATGCCTTTCGACGCGCCTCTTCTTCAGCTTTCTCCTTGGCTTCATCTTCGGCCATAACTTTGAGGGCTTTAGCTCACTCTGCTTCTTCTGTTGCCTTCTTTATCACCACATGCTCCGTTGTTGCCCGCTCCACCTACTCTTTGAGGTTCTCAGAGGTAATATCATAAACTGTAATAGCTTCTTCCCAAGCATGGGTGGTGAATATGCTAGGCGTACTCAACGATTCACAGACAAAGTGTAGGTTCTGAACATCCTCCAAGTTGAGGCGCATTGCTCTCTGATCCAACTCATACAAGAAAAAACTCCAAGCGAGTATATTTTTGTATTAAAGGTAATACCTGCGCTTTTGTTATGGGCTCCTCCCATGCGTCGATCTCTGAGGTGTCCTCTACAAAAATCCCCTAAGCCACAATCAATTATTCCTTAGGCAGAGGTTCACCCCATTCATCAGTGAAGTTTGGGAATCCCAAACCAGCAAGAGTATCAAAATGGATCATGGATATAGTATGCTCTCGCTCGATGGTATTGAGAATTTTTTGTCCCTCTCTCACCAAGTCCATCATCTAAAAATAACTGTGCAATGTGACTTTGGAAATTGACCAACCATGATCTATTTCTCTCAGGGGGCGAATGTGAATACTAGAATTAGCCAAGGCTTGAATTTTTATAGCTATTTCTATGTATGGCTCTAGCATTTCTTCTATGCTATCAATAAATTGTTGGCCCAGTTGAATTTGTATGCTAGCCGTCCATAAATAGTGCAACACCTAAACTGCTTGTTTGGCCAGCTTCTCATAGTTTTGGGCAGAACGAATGCACACTTCTTTAATATTATTTGAAGAAAATAATGTAGCTTGTGTAGCCTTCTTGTCCAGTTGATTTTGAATAGCCTCTAGCTAATTCCAGAGTGAATGCATCTCTATATTGGCCGTGTCTCTTTCTTTTAAGTGCACTCCGACCTGTCGACGCAAGTGTTCATTTTCTATGGCAGTATTTTCTTCTTGCGCTCTACTTTTCACCAAGGCAGCTTCAAGATCAATAATTTTATTTTCATTCTCAAAATACTTCTCCTTGTAATGCTCGCCATGCAAGTATACCGAGCTCATATCAGCCTATATATTACCCATATTTTCAGTCAGATCTATCCTAGTGAGATATTCAGTTATAGTCTCACAGACATAATCACTTGGCAACATTTCTCCTTGTGGATTTTGAACTAAGGGAGTGATTCTAGTCGTGTGAGACTCCATGGTGACTGGGTCGAAATCAACCTTCTTGATCGGCCGAGCCAAAGCCAAGGCATCCTTTCACATCTTGCTCTTCAACCACTGTAAAGAAATCAGGTGCGCCCAATTAATTTTTCCACATCTAGATATTTTTGCACCACCTAAACATTGGGCAATTCTTGCATTTCCAAAAATGAGGTGAATGGAATTATAGCTTCTGAGTGGGTAGGTTCAAAAGAAGCAGTTTTAATGTCTAGAAGAGGGGGAACTAAAATGATGGATTGGATGGAAGAACTGGGTTTGGCTGTAGTTATGCTTACTCTGGGAGGAGCTTGCATACTTACAGCCTCAATGGTAGTGGTGGCGACAATGGAAGGGGAAGGGGGCAAACATGGGTTTAGCTCAGATGCATATGAACTAAACAAAAAGGAGGCCGAAGAAGAGGGAAGAGAATAGGGAGCAACAGTGACTTCGGGAAGGGAAGATGAAGGAAGCAAAAGAGATACAAAGGGCATACCAAAGAGTGGAGAAATGGAGACAAAAACTGATGGGAGTGAATTTGAAGTCACTACATGCTCCATAGAAGAAGAAGAGGGAATAGAAGATGTACCTTCGAGCGTAGATGCCGTGTGATACGATGATGGGAGCGGTTGCAAAATAACTTCTTCTTGTTGCTCTTCCACTCTCTCCCCAACATTCACATTCTTGTCAACGTCCACAACTTCCACTTGAGAAATCTTCGATTGATGGTCCTCCTCTTGTTATGGAACCATTGGAAACATTTATGCAACACTAGTTGAAACCTGTACTACTGGCGAAGGAATAACAACTACGACCGAAACAACAGGAATTGCAAGAGCTATGGTGACTAAAAATTTAGTAGTAGAAGTAGTGATGACACCAGTCCTTGGTCTTTTTGTCACCTTGGGAAATGGTGGTGCCTTTGGTACATTTTTCTTCTCCGACACAGGTGTCTCCTCAATTTTTTGTCTCATCCGCTGCGATCTTTGTCTAAACGCATACTGTTGTTGTTCTTCCTCTAGAGTCTCCTCCTCAACTAACAGATGTTTTCTCTCTGTCTTGCCTTCACCACTATTAGAGTGTTGAAAACTTTGAGTTAGGATATTGGTGAAAGAAATAAGCTGATATGAATCAACATACTCATCATAAATATTTGAAAATGACTCATCCAAATTCAACCCATAAGGAGTTGTCGACTTCCCTCGGTGAACCCGCATTATCCACCAATTAATAATTTTCTCCTCAGTCCATTCAGGTTCACTTTCTTTAACTTGGCTGAACAAAATCGGTGGAGGGATTTGAGATTTATACTTGGTCGGATTATACTCCACTTCTTGCTTATAGCAGTCGTGCCAAGGTGGAAATGTCATCATATTTTCAATGTGCCAATTCATATCGAGCCCATCAAAATTATTTTGATTCTTCTAAATATTAGACCGAGAACAACAATAAAATTATTTGGATTTTATAATTGCTATAAACTTTCTCAATGGGTTGTACCTCCAACATTGCGCTAGCTCTATGAGTCCCAAATCCTGCAATATTAGTATAAGGAGCTGATTTTATCTTACTTGGCTCACCTCTATATTTTTGAATTTAAATGGCATATTGCACGTTTTTTTCTTATTGCACCCAGATCCATACACATCATTCACATAGTCTGACTCGTGCACTACTTCCATAGCAAAAACATGCTTGATGGCAAAATAGGGCAACAAGAATGGTTTACTCGTAAAACAAAAAATCCTCACAACTATGCCCTGAGTGAGCAAAAAAATATCTCCCTTCTCTTGGGCAACCACTGCTTCTCTTAATTCTCACGACACCCTCTCGCATGTACCGCAAAGTAACTCTATCGCAGGCCCCAAAAACCAACTATTAAAACTGTAAAATGACTCCCTTTTTGTCAAGATGTAAGTCCACCTATAAAATGGCAAAGGTGCATTTTTCTCATTTGTTTGCGTTATTGCAATGAAAGAAAAACACCGTTGGATTTGGAAAAAGAAATACCATATCAAAAAATAAGTGTGCCTGAACGACTTTTCCTCCCCAATTTGCAACTTCTCCAGTTGAAAATTCAACCTCCAGGAAATAAAATCGGTCCAATCAAAGAAAATCGAATTGGTGCCTTGTCTCACAGCTGAAGGAGAATAGAATTCCACTCAAAAAATACATTGTACTAAGGCCACCTATCACTTATGAATGGTATCATTTGAAGGTAAACCTGTGACCTATGCCAACATTGAATAAATATCCAAGATTTTAATCCGTAAGTGGCTTTGGCAAGCTAGGAAGTTGCCCCATCGGTGGTTCCTTAATCAACTGGGTCTCCATAAACTGATGCATTGTTACTCTGGAGACATATCTGTCCTATTGTTCATCAGTATGAAGTTTTTTATTAACCCCATAGGGGGGAGGCCTCAAACCACAAGCGAATGCCTCCCAAACCTCATCCGGGGTGATGGTGAAGAGTATTTCCTGCTTTGCATTTCTCACAGCTCTAGTGAATGGGTCATAAAATTGAGTGATAAACAACACTAACTTAGGATAAGGATGAATTGATAGGCATAGTACCAAAACCGTTGTGAATGATAGGGCACTGTTAGCCAACTTCTTGATGTCAACCCTTGGTTCACTACGAACTCAACATCCTGCCACAAATTTTCCACACCTTTGTGGGTAATGATACAATCACCAATTTCTACCATTGTGTCATTAGATGGGTCTAAGTCAACATAGTCATTCCTTTAGGCCTTCTTAGCTCTAGATCTTCTTTTTTTCTTTTATTTTTTGGGCTCTGCAGCCTCTATAATTTCTTTGGTCTCTTTACTTCGCTTTCCCATTGTTACTTTTTCCTGATAAATATTTTGAATGCTCTCTAGGAACTTCTGCAATGACAGTTTGAAATACACGGTGATAATAAAAATTTGAAAAAAATAACTGCGGGCTTTTACCTTGTTCTCTTATATAGAGTTCTCTCCCAACTACCGCAATAAATGTCGAGTTAACCTGGATGCTTTCGAGAGGTCATGACCATTGATTCGCTCGCATGACACCACTCCCGATGCTTTAATGGTATCACTTTTATTTCACTACCAAATCATCCTAGGAAAGAGTGCCCTCCCTTGCTATGTAAATTCATTGTAAATTGTGCCCTGGTTATGGAATCTTTCTTGGAAAAATAAATTTGTCACCTGAAAACCAATGGTATATATTCTTTGCTCCTCGAGAGCACAAATATTTCGTAGGGCGTACATTTGAATTAATCACTTTTAAAACATTCTTCTACCTGCATTCTTGCTCTCCAATATTTGCCATGTGTTCAAGGGCACAATCCTTCCGCAACATGCTTTCGAAATTATGTGCTTCCCCTTTTCCTTTAGCGAAGTCATTTTGTGGGTGCCCAATAATCCTCTTTTACTGTGCCTTAAAAAACAAGAGCAAAATGTTTCCTTTTTCCTCATTCTAGGGCGCCTTCAATTTTTCTTAGCAATTCTATGGCAAATAACTCCCTTTAATAGACTTCTCTCTTTTGCCTTTTCACCTATATTTAGTAAATATGATAAAAAAACAATTGCTTTTCAAAGCGCTTTTCTCATTTTTTATATATATTTCTTACTTTTTCTTAAAATGGTGCCTTGCATTAATATTTGAAATTTCCTCTCTTTTTTTTCTTATACATAACGCGTTTGCCCTTTAAACAATGTGTTTGCCCAAAGTAAGGGCGAACGACCATTTCACCTCTCATATGGGGTGAACATAATTTTGATTCTTAAATGTCACGTTGATCAAGGGCACTAGCATATATATTTTTGTGCTCGTTCGTGTCCGAAAAAGGTGTCTATGTTGTCAATGAGTTCAACCCAACCTTGGGCAAACGAACGTGTTGCCCCCTCATCCGGGTGAAAATGACTTCAAATATATATATATATTTCTTTTGTGTTCATTCACCCCCAAAGGGGGCACCTAAGGCTTTGCGCTTCCTCCTTGGGCGACAGTGCCTGGAAGTGCCCATTTTTCTTATGTTTCAACACTTTGAGAGGGGGTGAAATCTTGCTTCTTTTTATGCCCAATTTAGCTTTCCAAAGGGACATCCTTTTACTAGGAATCACATAATGCCATTTACTCCCTTTTTTTTTAGATTAAAAAATATACCATCAATATTTTAAAGTAAATAAAATACTATCAAAAGAATATATACATATTTACAAGATGGTACCTCATTAAAATCTCGTCATTGAATATAGGCCTTCAAATGAAGGCCATTCACTGGAATAGGAAGATCCTAGCCCTCCATGCCACGAAGATGATAGGCATTTTTTGAATTCACTATGGAAATCTAAGAAGGGCCTTACCAGATAACATAAAACTTATGGTGTTTCCATGGCTTAGCCTTTTTCTCGTTTCATTTGAGAACTAAGTCTCCCACCTGAAATCTGCACTCAGTTATTTTCTTTCCGAACCACTTCTGCATCTCTTTAGCGACACCCTCTCACATGTACCACAAAGTAACTCTATCGTAGGCCCCAAAAACCAACTATTAAAACTGTAAAATGACTCCCTTTTTGTCAAGATGGAAGTCCACCTATAAACTGGCAAAGGTGCATTTTTCTCATTTGTCTGTGTTACTGCAATGAAAGAAAAACACCGTTGGAGTTGGAAAAATAAATACCATATCAAAAAATAAGTGTGCATGAACGACTTTTCCTCCCAAATTTGCAACTTCTCTAGTTGAAAATTCAACCTGTGGGAAATAAAATCGATCCAATCAAAGAAAATCAGATTGGTGCCTTGTCTCACAGTTGAAGGAGAATATAATTCCACTCGAACAATATATTGTGCTAAGGCCACCTATCACTAATGAGCGGTATCATATGAAGGTAAACCTCTGACCTACGCTAACATTGAATAAATATCCAAGATTTTAATCCATAAGCGGCTTTGGCAAGCTAGGAAGCTGCCCCATCAGTGGTTCCTTAATCAGCTCGGTCTCCATAAATTGATGCATTGTTACTGTGGAGACATATCTATCCTCCTGTTCATCGATATGAAGTTTTTTATTAACCCCATAGGGAGGAGGCTTTAAACCACAAGAGAATGCCTCCCGAACCTCATCTCGGGTGATGGTGAAGAGTATTTCCTGCTTTTCATTTCTCACAGCTCTAGTGAATGGGTCGTAAAACTGAGCGATAGACAACACTAACTTAGGATAAGGATGAATTGATGGGCATAGGTACCAAAATAGTTGTGAATGATAGGGCATTTTTAGCCAACTTCTTGATGTCAACCCTTGGTTCACTACGAACTCAACATCCTGCCACAATTTTTCCACACCTTTGTGGGTAATGATACAATCGCCAATTTCTACCATCGTGTCATTATATGGGTCTAAGTCAAAATTGTCATTCCTTTGGGCATTATTAGCTCTAGATCCTCCTTTTTTCTTTATTTTTTTGGGCTCTGCAACCTCTATAATTTCTTTGGTCTCTTTACTTCATTTTCCCATTGTTCTTTTTCCTGATAAATATTTTGAATGCTCTCTAGGAACTTCTATAATGACAATTCAAAATACATGGCGATTATAAAAAATTGAAATAAATAACTATGGGATATTACCTTGTTATCTTATATAGAGTGCTCTTCCAACTACCGCAATAAATGCCGTGTTAACTTGGATGCTTTCGGGAGGTCATGAGCATTGATTCGCTCGCCTAACACCACTCTCGATGCTTTAATGGTATCACTTTTGATTCATTGCCAAATCATCATGGGAAAGAGTACCCTCCCTTGTTGCGTAAATTCATTATAAATCATGCCCTGGTTATGGAAGCTCGCTTGGAAAAATAAATTAGTCGCATGAAAACCAATGGTATATATTCTTTGCTCCTCGAGAACACAAATATTTCGTAGGGCGCACGTTTGAATTAATAACTTTTAAAACATTCTTCTACCTCCATTCCTGCTCTCCAATATTTGCCATGTGTTCAAGGGCACAATCCTTCCACAACATGCTTCTAAAATTATGTTCTTCCCCTTTTCCTTCAGTGAAGTCATTTTGTGGGCGCCCAATAATCCCCTTTTACTGTGCCTTCAAAAATAAGAGCAAACTGTTTCCTTTTTCCTCATTCTAGGGCACCTTCGATTTTGCTTAGAAATTCTATGGCAAATAACTCCCTTTAATAGACTTCTCTCTTTTGCCTTGTCACCCAGATTTAGAAAATATAATAAAAAAATAATTGCTTTTCAAAGCGCTTTTCTCCTTTTTTATATATATTTTTTACTTTTTCTTAAATGGTACCTTGCATTAATATTTGAAATTTTCCCTCTTTTTTTTTCTTATACATAACGTGTTCGCCCTTTAAACAACGCATTCACCCAAATTAAGGGCGAATGACCATTTCACCTCTCATCTGAGGTGAACGTAATTTTGATTCTTAAATGTCGCGTTGACCAAGGGCGCTAGCATATATATTTTTGTGCTTGTTCGTGCCTAAAAAGGGTGTCTATGTTGTCAACGAGTTCACCCCAACCTTGGGCGAATGAACGTGTTGCCCCCTTGTCAGGGTGAACACGACTTCAAATATATATATTTTTCTTTTGTGTTCATTCACTCCCAAAGGAGGCGCTTGAGGCTTTACGCTTCCTCCTTGGGCGAAATCGCCTGGAAGCACCCCTTTTTCTTATGTTTCAACACTTTGAGAGGGGGCGAAATATTGCTTCTTTTTATGCCCAATTTAGCTTTCTAAAGAGACATCCTTTTACTAGGAATCACATAATGCCATTTATCCCCCTTTTTTTTTAGATTCAGAAATATACCATCAACATTTTAAAGTAAATAAAATACTATCAAAAGAATATATACATATTTACAATATGGTTCCTCATTAAAATCTCATCATTGAATATAGGCCTTCAAATGAAGGCCATTCATTGGAATAGAAAGATCCCAGCCCTCCATGTCACGAAGATGATAGGCATTTGCCGAATTCACTATGGAAATATGAAAAGGGCCTTCCCAGATAACATCAAACTTATGGTGTTTCCACAACTTAGCTTTTTTCTCATTTCATTTGAGAACTAAGTCTCCCACCTGAAATCTGCACTCAAGTTATTTTATTTTCGAACCACATCTCTTTAGTGTGCTTGGTGAATTTTTGATATGCCTTTTCCCTATCTTCTTCCAACTGTAATAATTGTGCCAATATTTCACTCATAGGATCATACTCTTCATCTTCATATTTAAATAACTGCAATGTTTGAAGGACCGAAAGCTCAATGTGGGTGGGCAGAACAACTTATTTTCCATACACCAAAGAATACGAAGATGTTTTGATATATTTTTTATAGATATGCGATCTGCCCAAAGATCTTGGCTCAACAACAAGTGCCAACTCCTTTTTTTATTTCCCAGTGTCCTTTTTAAAATATGTAACAAATTTTTATTGGTAGATTCGGACAAACCATCCCCTTGTGGGTAATAATTGGATGATATTTTGAGATAAATTCCATATTTGCTAGTGAAATCTATGAATTTGGTCCAAATGAATGGATTTCCATTATCATTTACAATTGAATATGGGATCTTGAAGCGAGTAATGATTCATTTTTGAAAAGATATGACGGTTGCTTGATCAGCCTGCTTGGTGGGAATAGCCTCCGCCCATATGGTGAAATAATCAGTCGTCGTTAAGATGTATCTGTGTTCAGTGGAAGAATGTGGATCGATGACTCCAATGAATTCAAGACCCCACTATTGAAAATACACTTCCACTTGAATTGGGCGCAGAGGTAATGCTCCTTTCCTGATATCGCTAACAACTATCATAGTGCTGACTTACCTTATGAGCGTCGATGAATAGAGTAGACCAGAAATTGCCAGCTTGAATAATTTTTAAGGCCATGGGTCTACCTGCATAATGGCAACCAAACATTCTAGAATGAAACTCTTCCAGTATTTTCTCCTTTTCAGACTCCTTCACACATCTAAGGAGAACTCCATCAATATTCTTGTGAAATAGCCCGTTAGGCAAAAAAACATATTTGAGGGTTTACAATATAAACCTCCAACATCGTAAAGCATCAAGGTGTGGTGGAAAATTCCTAGAAGTAAAGAAATCAATAAGCTCCTCTGTCCAGTCATGATTGCTTGGAGTATGGTTTGCACAAATACTTTCACCAACTTATTCTTCTTGCATTATAGTCAATGATTCTAATGTTGCACTTTTAGCCAATTCTTGACAAAGAGCTCATCCACAAACTAACTTTGTTGATCGGATCTCCACGTCATATTATTGAATTTTTGATACCCAACCTGCCCTTTTATCATCTAGTTCTCCTTGGAGTATGAAGTTTCGAACATTAGGATGTATAACATAAACAACAGTTTTGCTCTAGGAAACAAAGTGTCAGAACTTATTCAATGATTTCATAATCGCATACACCTATTTCTCAATAAAATTGTACTTCTCTTGGTGAGGCACAATGACTTGGCTCAAGAAGGCAATTGGCTTCTCATATCCATATTCTTAATTCTGTGTCAAAACTGTAGCATAGCTCTCTTGCTCACCTATTACATAGAGAATGAAGTCCTTAGAATAATCGAGATTAATAAAAACTAGAGCTTGGGTGATTCTTTCCTTGATCTCATGAAAATCTCATCTTCTGGCTTCTATCCATTTAAACTCGGTATTCTTATTTAAGAGCTCAGTCATGGGCTTCACCACTTGAGCAAAGTTGGCAATAAAATTTAGGATGAAATTTATCTGACCGAAGAACGATTGCAGATATTTTTTGTTAGCAGGCAATGATAGCTTCAAGAGTGCTTTAGATTTTGTAGAGTCAATTTCCAATCCTTATGAGATCACAAGACCCAACAACTTCCATTCCTTGACAATAAATATTAACTTTTTTATATTAATAGAAATCCCAAACTCACGACACTTCTCGAACACCTGTCTCAAATGAGAAACATGGTCTTCTCTATGATGTGAAAACACAATCATGTCATCAAGATAGATTACAATAATTCTATTCAATAACTCACCAAAAGTGATGTCCATGTCAGTGTTGAATACCTTGAGATAATAGAATACAACTTATTTGTGCATGGGCCGTAAACCATTAGGAACTCTTTGCCAGCATCCTGCAAACCTGACATTGAAATCAACTATCTCCTCCTATGGATATCTTTGGATCATTGTAAAATGATGCAGAAAGGAGTATGGGTCAGCTTGTTCATGGAAATGTTTTATCAACAACTCTGCCAAATGATCCCGTGAGGTAATAGTACCAGGTTTCAACGATCGGTACCAATACAACAAATTTCCTCTCAGTGACAATACCATCAACTTTACCATTACGTATTCATATATTATCCCATGGATCGTAGCCAAAGAAGATACATCCTAAATATATTCATAGGTAATTTTACCAGTGCCATCATAGGTCAGTAAAGCCTTCAAAGTTGCTTGAGGGACTGTATTTTGTGCTTCAAATTTTAAGGCCCCTGAGCTATTCCATGCTGGGAACTACCTCGGTGGCTATGGCTGTTGAGGTGGTGGATTCTTAGCCATGTGGACTGGTGTGTGGGGCGAAGCTTGAGGAACACTAGTGGCAGTACTAACTAGACTTGTAGGAGCAGAAAATACACCGACTAGTTGTGAGGATGTGGTGGATGATATATGGGATGTATGAGGTAATGATGATGTACGATTTAAAGTGGCTAATTGAGGATGTTCTCCTAATATTTGAATATCAAGTTCATAGAACTAAATTGGATTTTTAGGATTTTTGGCCTTCGATCTAGTATTGATGAAACACAAATTTTACCATCCTCACGTTTGGAGATTTATGGGTATAATCGAGTCACCAAATGTTCTAACTATACAATACGAAGGTGAATATCAAACCTTAATACTGTCGAAAGTGGAACTTTCGGTGTCCTACCAGGAGTGCCAAAAAATGTTGGTCAAATATCTGCCTAATTAACAAAGCTACATTTGTGCACCTTAGACATGGCCAAAATTGAATGACCGAAGGAAATTAATGTTCTCTATGTCAATCTCCAGAGAGGGTTGGCTCCCAAACTAAATCCTACACTAGTTGAAGACTAGAGTTGCAAGAAAGAAATGAGAATTTGCAAAAAGAAATGGGAAATATGGCCATAGGTCGAAAGTGTAGGATATAGTAGGAAATTCACCCAAGCATGAAATAGCATATAACAAAAGAAAAGCAGCAACATTTACTTATAAAATTGCAGGAACAACCTTCAAGATAACACTCCAGCACTCACTCCCTCATTAGCAACATTTAAATTCAGATGCAGAATTCAAATCTAACAACAAATAAGGGACATGAATGTAAAATAGAAGTGCATGAATACAGAAGGAAATTGCACACAATATTACTTGCAAATTTAGAAGCCTTGTGTTTTCTATTGATGCAGAGAACTTGGATATTTTTCTCACAAAATGCCTAACCTCCTTTTACAATGAGAATTTAGTAGTATTTATAGAGGATTTTGTCTCTTTCATTAAATGCACATTGAGACAAAATGATCGCAAATCAGGAACTGTAGTGAGGAAATTCCTCAAAAATATTGAAAATTCATTTCCTTGGAACAAAAATCCATCTTTCAAGGAAACATTTCTAAGAAATCAGCATCTCTGGGCGTCGGTGGATAGAATATTAAGAGACATTTTATATCTTAAAAATGTGTTCTCGCTTTGGAAATCATGAAAATACTCCTATATTTTTTTAACACGAATTTCTTCTTCACTTGGGATTCACAATTTGAATTACTCCTTGCCTCCATTATTTAATGTTATCTGTGATATGCTCTAGGCACCTTTGAAAATCTGGATATTTATGATGAATACACATTTTATTGACTTCCTTCCCTTTTGACCATGGCGACGACAATTCCTTTGATGCTTGGCGAAGATACTTAATAGTTGCATCGTTCACGTTTTAAAGTCATGTTTACCCCCAAAAGGGGCACTAAAGACAGTCACCCTCCCTTTGGGGAGAACGTAATGCTGAATATTCAACGTGCCTCAACCATCTCGATGTATTCACCCAACCTTAATTTTCCAGTGCGTTCATGTGATCCTACTTTTGGGAGGACATTCACCCATGGGAGGGATGAACAGGATGTTCACCCCTCAAACTGGGTGAATGCGATGTTTATTATTCTGTTACACGCATGCCATTGACTTCCCTTATTTCGTCACACTTTATATTATGTTCACCCCAAGGTGGGGTGAACAGAGCTTTTGTCCCACCTTTGGGGTGAAAGCACCCTGTCACCGAAATGATTTTTTAAAGACAGGTGGGCGTGCATTTTTCAAAATTTTTAGAAAGACGTTCGTCCCAAATTGGGGCGAACGGAGCTTTCACCCCATATTTAGGGCGAATGCATTTTTCACATCTCATTATTTGGGCACTTTCAAGCCTTTCAATCCTTCGCCATTTTTATTTTAATGTCTCCTTCTTTTTCTTTTGACAGAGTATGTAGGGCCGAACGTGTTTTCAATTTACAGTGTGCTTTCAAATGTTGTAAACTTGAATTTCTAATGCAGTTCTCAATTTATTTTTCCCTTTAAACATTCATCACTTCCAAGCTAAAAGGGTACATATACAAATAAAAACAAAAATATAAAATAACTGTAAAATATTTAGGATTAATGTCACCACATTATAATCAAAATGCTCCATTAAAATAAAATAAAAATCTCAATGTGGTAAAGTACAAAACTACCAACAACAATCTTCATTCATTCTACATCATCTTTCTTTTTGACTTTAGAATATGCAATATCTATCCTCAATGCCTTGAATCTTGTAATATAGCCCTCAATGTTATCAAATTTAACCAATTTTGAGATAAAATATCCAATTCTAAGTGGCTTAATTTAGTAGTATTAACTTTCCCAAATAACTTATGTAATTTTTACCATACCTTGATAGGGTCACTATCCTCTTTTATGTGGAAAAATAAATCTAGTTCAATCAACAAGTAAAATAGCCCAACAATATCTTATTCTCTTTGATGGTAAGTTGTTTAATAAAAACAATTGGTTCATCTTCTTGATGCACCATAGGTTCTTACTTTGTAACAGGCCAATCATTTGGGTTGATTATATACTATAATTTAATTATTAAGATGAGTAACTAGGTCTTTGTGATCCATCTTATATAATTTAACCCTAACACTATAGTAGATCTATGAACTAATTCCACTAGAGCATAAAGATTGAAAATGATTGCTTTTAAAGCCTTAATACTGCCACAAATATCATAGGTTAAATATCATAGGACTGAGTATAATATAGCTACAATATAATAAGGGCAAGCTAAAGATAAGAGTAGAGTAATATGAGAAAATTAATATGTAAAATAAGGCTTGAAATATATAAAATAAAATTCAATAATAAGTAGCAATATGGAACTACAACAACAAGCTAGATTGTTGGGTGGAAGGTTGGATTAGATGAAGGAACTACAATAGCAAGCTAGATTGTTGGATGGAAGGCTTGGCTAGCTGAAGGAATTGTGGTAGCAATTTGGATTACTCAGTGGAAGGTTTGGTCATCTAAAGAAACCATAGTAGCTAGCTGGATTGTTGGGTGGAAGGTTGGATCAACTGAAGGAACTACAGTAGTAAGCTAGATTGTTGGGTGGAAGGCTTGGCTAGTTGAAGGAACTACAACAACAAGTTGGATTGTTGGGTGGAAGGCTTGGCTAGCTGAAGGAACCATAAAAAAAAATTGGGTTGCTGGGTGGAAGGTTGGATTAGCTAAAGGAACCATAATATCTAGTTGATTCGCTAGGTGGAATTTTGTGTCAACCCTCTCTTTGTTTTTGGAAGTTTCTATGGGTTTTGAACCCACAGGGATCAGGGTGGTTCACCCCCCTTTTTTTTTGTAGGAGCAATATTATTTTCACATTGTGCTAATATTTATTAGTTCCTCCTGTAGGTGTTGGATTCAAATTTGAGAACCCTAGGTTACAAATCTCTAATATCCTCTGTGGGTGGGAAAGTTTTAAGTTAGAGACCTGATTGTAGGATGTGTTCTTGTAGTTGGTGGTCAATGTTTTTTATTACAGGGTTCTTGAGAGATAGGAAATTTTTAATGCGCCTTGCGATTCAAGTTTGAGTTCTATTTCCGATAGGTTTTTAGCTATAGGTTGTTTGCTACAATAGTTCTAGCTACAAGATTGTGTCAGATCCCAAAGTTTCAACGTTCCAAATTTAGGCGAGATCTTCTAAATTTTGAATTTTGATTTCAAATTGGATGTTTGTTTTATGCAGGATTATTTTGGAATTTCTCTTTGGATGGTCCCCAATGCTCATTGGATATTTTAAGTTGGGGTAACTTTTCTCTTATTTATTTTCATGATATCTCTTCAAGTTTGTTGTGTCGGATCCTAGTGGCTTGAGTTGCCAGTTTCATTGTTCCAGCTTTAGGTAGGATCATCTAAATTTTAAATTTTAAATTTAAATTTGGGTGCTCAATTTTAGGCCAAAATATTTTAGAATTTGTCTTAGGATGGCTCCCAATGCTCATTGGTTGTTTTAATTTGGGGTATATTTTAAATCCTCCTTGTTAAGGTAGGTTTGTTGTTTGTGCTAGATTCATGGGATCCAACCTAGTTTCTAGATTCTTGGATTCTAGATCTAGTGCTTTGCTTTACTTTCTTTTTGGTTGTTTTATTGTTAGATCTTAGGTTTGGGGGAGCCTTTCAAAACCCCTCTTATAAAATGTTTTGGGACCATTTAAAAACCCTTCTTCTATCAAATAAAAAAAAAGTAGCAATATGAGTGTAAATAGCCGTAGTAAACATGTACTACAACTTACACTATTAACTGCTCAAAATGTATGTAATCTTTATTAATCCTCTTTATCTTACAAATATGATAGTGATGTTCACTTTTATTTGTAATGTGATATGATCTATGGAGTATTATCTCCATAATATAACCATAGTAGTGTGACTCTTTGGATACTTGACTATTCCTTTCGATATGCCAAGTCTCATGACTCTTGGCTTCTCTACTTGATACTTACATACTTGATGAACACTTGATTCTATATTGTATGCATAATTATCTATGAATCTTGCACTTCTATAACTTGCATACTCTAATCTAAGACACTTGTGCACATATTTACATTACATATTTGTTCTCATACATACAAGAAACTTGTGCACATAGACTCAACTTACACTTGCACACTAACTCATATGACACTTGTGCATTTTCTACACATTACAACTTTACATGACACTTGTGCATTTCCTACACATTCATACTTACATAAAAGAGGAAATATAACTCACAACAAGAATTACAAGAGCTGTGGTGACTGAAACTTTAGTAGTAGAAGTAGTGACGACACCAGTCCTTGGTATTTTTGTCACCTTGGGAAATGGTGGTGCCTTTGGTACATTTTGCTTCTCCGACGCAGGTGTCTCCTCAATTTTCTATCTCATCCGCTGCGATCTTCGTCTAAATGCATATTGTTGTTATTATTCCTCTAGAGTCTCCTCCTCAACTAACAGATGTTTTCCCTCTGTCTTACCTTCACCACTATCAGAGTGTTGAAAACTTTGAGGTAGGATATTGGTGAAATAAACGAGCTGATATGAATCAAAATTCTCATCATAAATATTTGAAAATGACTCATCCAACTTCAACCCATAAGGAGTTGTCGACTTCCCTCGTTGAACCTGCATTATCCACCAATTCATAGTTTTCTCCTCAGTCCTTTTAGGTTCACTTTATTTAACTTGGCTGAACAAACCCGGTGGAGGGATTTGAGATTTATACTTGGTCGGATTATACTCCACCTCTTTCTCATAGCAATCGTGCCAAGGTGGAAGTGTCATCATATTTTCAATGTGCCAATTCATATCGGGCCCATAAAAATTATATTTATTCTTCTAATATCAGGCCGAGAACAACAATAAAATGATTTGGATTTTATAATTGCTATAAAATTTTCCAATGGGTTGTACCTCCAACTTTGTGCTAGCTCTATGAGTCCCAAATCCTGCAACATTAGTATAAGGAGTCGATTTTGTCCTACTTGGCTCACCTCTATATTTCTAAATTTAAATGGCATATTGCACGTTGATTTATTATTGCACCCAACTCCATACACATCATTCACATAGTCTGACTGGCGCACTACTTCCATAGCAAAAACATGCTCGATGGTAAAATAGGGTAACAAGAATGGTTTACTCATAAAACCAAAAATCCTCACAACTACGCCCTGAGTGAGCAGAAAAATATCTCCCTTCTCTTGGGCAACCACTGCTTCTCTTAATTCCCGCGACACCCTCTCACATGCACCGCAAAGTAACTCTATCGCAGGCCCCAAAAACCAACTATTAAAACTATAAAATGACTCCCTTTTTGTCAAGATGGAAGTCCACTTATAAACTAACAAAGGTGCATTTTTATCATTTGTCTGTGTTACTGAAATGAAATAAAAACACCGTTGGAGTTGGAAAAAGAAATACCATATCAAAAAACAAGTGAGCCTGAACCACTTTTCCTCCCCAATTTGCAACTTCTCTAGTTGAAAATTCAACCTTTGATAAATAAAATCGGTCCAATAAAAGAAAATTGGATTGGTGCCTTGTCTCACAGTTGAAGGATAATAGAATTCCACTAGAAAATATATTGTGCTAAGGCTATCTATCACTTATGAACGGTATCATATGAAGGTAAACCTGTGACCTACGCAAACATTGAATAAATATCCAAGATTTTAATCTGTGAGCGGCTTTGGCAAGCAAGGAAGCTGCCCCATCGGTGGTTCCTTAATCAGCTGGGTCTCCATAAACTGATGCATTGTTACTATGGAGACATATCTGTCCTCCTGTTCATCGATATGAAGTATTTTATTAACCCCATAGGGAGGAGGCTTTAAACCACAAGCGAATGCCTCCCGAACCTCATCTTGAGTGATGTTGAAGAGTATTTCCTGCTTTTCATTTCTCATAGCTCAGTGAATGGGTCGTAAAACTGAGCGATAGACAACACTAACTTAGGATAAGGATGAATTGATGGGCATAGGTACCAGAAAAGTTGTGAATGATAGGGCACTGTCAGCCAGCTTCTTGATGTCAACCCTTGGTTCACTACGAACTCAACATCCTGCCACAATTTTTCCACACCTTTGTGGGTAATGATACAATCGCTAATTTCTACCATCGTGTCATTATATGGGTCTAAGTCAACATTGTCATTCCTTCGGGCCTTATTAGCTCTAGATCCTCCTTTTTTCTTTATTTTTTTGGGCTTTGCAACCTCTATAATTTCTTTGGTCTCTTTACTTCATTTTCCCATTGTTCTTTTTCCTGATAAATATTTTGAATGCTCTCTAGGAACTTCTGTAATGACAATTCGAAATACATGGCGATAATAAAAAATTGAAATAAATAACTACGGGATATTACCTTGTTATATTATATAGAGTGCTCTTCCAACTACCGCAATAAATGCTGTGTTAACCTGGATGCTTTCGGGAGGTCATGAGCATTGATTCGCTCGCCTAACACCACTCCCGATGCTTTAATGGTATCACTTTTGATTCACTGCCAAATCATCCTGGGAAAGAGTGCCCTCCCTTGCGGCATAAATTCATTGTAAATTGTGCCCTGGTTATGGAAGCTTTGTTGGAAAAATAAATTAGCCACCTGAAAACCAATGGTATATATTCTTTACTACTTGAGAACACAAATCTTTCGCAGGGCGCACATTTGAATTAATCACTTTTAAAACATTCTTCTACCTACATTCCTGCTTTCCAATATTTGCCACGTGTTCAAGGGCGCAATCCTTCCACAACATGCTTCTAAAATTATGTGCTTCCCCTTTTCCTTCATCGAAGTCATTTTGTGGGTGTCCAATAATCCCCTTTTACTGTGCCTTCAAAAATAAGAGCAAATTGTTTCTTTTTTCCTCATTCTAGGGCACCTTCGATTTTTCTTAGCAATTCTATGGCAAATAACTCCCTTTAATAGACTTCTCTCTTTTGCCTTTTCATCCAGATTTAGAAAATATGATAAAAAAACAATTGCTTTTCAAAGCGCTTTTCTCCTTTTATATATATATATATATTTTACTTTTTCTTAAAATGGTGCCTTGCATTAATATTTGAAATTTTTCCTTTTTTTTTTTTTATACATAACGTGTTCGCCCTTTAAACAATGCATTCGCCCAGAGTAAGGGCGAACGACCATTTCACATCTCATCTAGGGTGAACATAATTTTGATTCTTAAATGTCGCGTTGACCAAGGGTGCTAGCATATATATTTGTGTGCTCGTTTGTGCCCAAAAATGGTGTCTATGTCGTCAACGAGTTGTACCCAACCTTGGGTGAACGAACGTGTCACCCCCTCGTCGACGTAAACATGACTTCATATATATATATTTTTCTTTTGTGTTCATTCATCCCCAAAGGAGGCGCCTGAGGCTTTGCGCTTCCTCCTTGGGCGAAAGCACCTGGAAGCATCCCTTTTTTATATGTTTCAACACTTTGAGAGGGGGTGAAATCTTGCTTCTTTTTATGCCCAATTTAGATTTCTAAAGGGACATCCTTTTACTAGGAATCACATAACGCCATTCCCCCCCACATTTTTTTTAGATTCAGAAATATACCATCAACATTTTAAAGTAAATAAAATACTATCAAAAGAATATATACATATTTACAAGATGGTTCCTCATTAAAATATCGTCATTGAATATAGGCCTTCAAATGAAGGCCATTCACTGGAATAGGAAGATCCCAACCCTCTATGTCACAAAGATGATAGGCATTTGTCAAATTCACTATGGAAATCTGAAAAGGGCCTTCCCAGATATCATCAAACTTATGGTGTTTCCATGGCTTGGCATTTTTCTCATTTTATTTGAGAACTAAGTCTCCCACCTGAAATCTGCACTCAATTGTTTTATTTTTGAACCACTTCTGCATCTCTTTAGTGTGCTCGATGAATGTTTGATACGCCTTTTCCCTATCTTCTTCCAACTGTAATAATTGTGTCAATATTTCACTCATAGGATCATACTCCTCATCTTTATATTAAAATAATTGCAATATTTGAAGGATCGGAAGCTCAATGTGGGTGGGCAAAACAACTTTTTCATACACCAAAGAATACGAAGATGTTTTGATATGTTTTTTATACATAAGCAATCTACCCAAAGATCTTGGCTCAACAACAAGTGCCAACTCATTTTGTTATTTTCTAGTGTCCTTTTTAAAATACGTAACAAATTTTTATTGGTAGATTCGGATAAACCATCCCATTGTGGGTAATAATTGGATGATATTTTGAGATAAATTCCATATTTGCTAGCGAACTCTATGATTTTGGTCCCAATGAATGGATTTACATTATCAGTTACAATTGAATATGGGATGTCGAAGTGAGTAATGATTCCTTTTAGAAAAGAGATGACAGTTGCTTGATCAGCCTGCTTGGTGGGAATAGCCTCTGCCTATCTGGTGAAATAATCAGTCATCGTTAAGATGTATTTGTGTTTAGTGGAAGAATGTGGATCGATGACTCCAATGAAGTCAAATTGAAAAGACACTTCCACTTGAATTGGGTGCAGATGCAATGCTCCTTTCATGATATCACTAACAGTTATCATAATGCTGAATCACCTTATGAGCATTGACGAATAGAGTAGGCCAAAAATTTCCAGCTCAAATCATTTTTAAGGCCATGGGTCTACTTGCATAATGGCCACCAAAAATTCTAGAATGAAACTCTTCCAGTATTTTCTCCTTTTCAGACTTCTTCACACATCTAAGGAGAACTCCATCAATATTCTTATGAAATAGCCCGTTAGGCAACAAAAAATATTTGAGGGTTTCCAATCTAAACCTATGACATTGTAAAGCATCAAGGTGTGGTGGACACTTCCTAGAAGTAAAGAAATCAATAAACTCCTCTGTCCAGTCATGATTGCTTGGAGTATGGTTTGCTCAAATACTTTCACCAACTTCTTCTTCTTGCATTATAGTCAATGATTCTGATGCTGCACTTTTAGCCAATTCTTGACAAAGAGCTCGACCACGAACTAACTTTGTCGATCGGATCTCCACGTCATATTATTGATTTTTTGAGACCCAACCTACCCTTTTATCATCTAGTTTTCCTTGGAGTATGATGTTTTGAACATCGGGATGTATAACATAAACAACAATTTTGCTCTAGGAAACAAAGTGTCAAAACTTATTCAATAATTTCATCATCGTGTACACCTATTTCTCAATGAAATTGTACTTCTCTTGGTGAGGCGCAATGACTTGGCTCAAGAAGGCAATTGGTTTCTCATCTCCATATTCTTGCTTCTGTGTCAAAACTGTAGCATAGCTCTCTTGCTCACCTACTACATAGAGAATGAAGTCCTTTGTATAATCGGGATTAATCAACACTAGAGCTTGGGTGATTCTTTCCTTGATCTCATGAAAAGCTCATATTCTGGCTTCTGTCCATTTAAAATCAATATTCTTCTTTAAGAGCTCAGTCATGGGCTTCACCACTTGAGCAAAGTCAACAATAAACTTTAGGATGAAATTTATCTGACCGAAGAACGATTGTAGATCTTTTTTGTTAGCAAACAATGATAGCTTCAAGAGTGCTTTAGCTCTTGTAGGGTCAATTTCCAATCCTTCTTATGATATCACATGACCCAACAACTTCCCTTCCTTGATAGTAAATATTAACTTTTTTAGATTAATAGAAATCCCAAACTCATGATACTTCTTGAACACCTATATCAAATGAGAAACATGGTCTTCTCTATGATGTGAAAACACAATCATGTCATCAAGATAGATTACAATAATTTTATTCAATAACTCACCAAAAATGATGTCCATGACCCTCTAAAAAGTAGCACCAACATTTGAGAGTCCAAAAGGTATCCTTTGGTAAGTGAACATGCCCCACTTTGTAGTGAATACCATTTTATGTTAGTCTTCATCCTTCACCCATATCTGATTATAACCAGAGAAGCCATCCAATAATGAAAATATTTACACTCTAGTGACCACATGAAGGATCTGATCAATCTGTGACAGAGGATAGTGATATTTTCATTAACGTCTGGTTCAAATTCCTAAAATCAACATAAAATTGAATGTATCCATTCTTATTTCATATCGACACCAGATTTGCCACCCATATTGAGTGCTTAATTGGGTAAATTATCTTTGCCTCTAACATATTTAGCATTTTCACCTTCATGAGTACTTCTATATTGGGATTGACGGGCCGCTATTTTTGTCGAAAGGGTTTTACTCCCTCTTGTAGCTCAATGGTGTGTTGGATCATGTTCTTGTCATATTCCTTCAAGTCCTGATAGCTCCATGCAATGATGTCAGGATACTCATAGCACAAGTTCTTAATGTCTTCCAACTCTTCTGACATACAATCAGTTTCGATTTTGACAATCTTCTCAAGTTCTAGTTGCAATTCCTTATACTCCTTGGCATCCACCTTGATATTGTGCTTTTAGGCTCTGTCATTTTGATCAAATAAACTTTCTAATGAAATCAGTTCCCTAGGAATGTGATTATTCTTCAATTGTATCATCCCCTCAATCTCTTCTTCGATAAGATTTTTTTCATCTACGCTTGCAACTTCCTTAATTAGAAAATTAACTATTTGCTCGTCATTGTCAAATACTTGCCAATAGATGTTCTTATTAGGGACTGAGGGTCTATAGATCACCCTGATAGTCTTGGGATTTATGACTATTTTCTCCATGGGAGAATAATTCACGCCAAGAGAGGCTAGAATATCTGCGTGTTTGTTTTGCTCGCAGGAAATCGCTTGAATATTCAAGGCTGTGAAGGACTCAAACAAATCCCATACTTTGTTGTGATAGCTTTTCAAGTATTGTTGCTTGGACACACATTTATTTATGGTTTGATTGACAATGAGTTCATAGTCACCAAAAATTTGTAACTATTTGATGCCTAACTTTTTAGCTTTCTTCAATCCAAGGTACAATGCTTCATATTCGGCTGCATTATTTGTGCAACTCCAAGTCAGTCTGTAAGAATAAGTCTTCTATAACCCTGTGGGAGAGATCAAAATAATACAAGATCCTACACCATTCTTACATCTAGTACCATAAAAATAAAGCTTCCATAACTTATCTGTGATAGGATCTAGGGACTTAGGGACTTTTTCTTCAATTTGCTTTGGTTTGGATATCTTATAACAACAAATATTTGTTCCAATCATTGCATTAAAATCCATGAGTGAAAAATCATCCTCGAGGTGAAGTTCACCAAGCACCTCTTCTATCAAGTCAACCTCTCCTAATTATTCAGTCATCATGTTAACTACACCTGGGGAATTTTCTTCTTCCTCCAACTTCTCAATGTAAAAATTCGATGGATTTTCATTATAAATGTGAATCCTCTTTCCTTTGAACGATATTTCCAAATACATGTAGTTTAAGGAAAGGTATCCTCCCAATTTTATTGTGAACTCCCTTGAAAGGCACATGCTAAAATATGGCTCTAGGTCAACCACCACTACTTCTTGGATGACAGTGATTTGTGGCATGCTATGCAGGACGATGGGTTTATCCTTGGTTACTCCTATCGTCTTGATCGGAGACCCATCCAACTGCAATACTCCTAGGCTACTTCTTGTGTATTCCATCCCCATCACTTCACATACTGCCTTTGGCATGATAGTAGTTATAGTACTAGAGTCTATCATACAATTGTGTACAACCCATCCCTCCATCCTGAGTGACAAATAAAATGGGGGTGGCCTATTCTTTCCAGTAGCTGAAGTTGGCAGTGTTTGTGTCAGCACTGTCTAAAAATGACTTTTATTTTGGTCTTTCACAGTCTTTAGATATTCTTGGAGCAGGTCAACTTGTCCAGGCAACTGTAGTGCATCATATAGGATCACTTTCACATGTATCTTCTTTATTTCTTCCACAATATTATAATTTGAAATGGTCAGAGCCTTTTCTTCTATAACCTGCTCATACTTATCTCGGTACTACTGAGTAGCTTCTACCCTTTGTCTCTTTTTCAATGATGGGTACTTGAGGTGCTCTTTGGCATATTATTTCGTTTCATTTTGAGTTTGGGTAAGCTGTTGCAGGTTATGAAGTCGATGCTCTTGTTTGTGTCTTTTCTTGAGTTTTCTTAGGCAGTAAATCTTTCAACATGACAAAATCCTATTGCTTAGCCATTGCACTAGGTGCTTTTGCTAGAGGTTGCCCATTTTCATTTTGCACCTTTGGTTCCATGGGTACCTTCAAGGGTTAAAGCTCAGTTGGATCTACAGTTACTGGTTTCTTTTTGAACCTCGTAAGAACCGAAACTTACTCTAAGGATGGCATCATAAAATTGTCATCAACCTCCCTGATCATGTTGACTTGTTCACCAGCTGAAATTTCTGCAAGCGTCTACACATAATTCATATGCACCATGCAGGTTTCTTCTCCATGAGGATCATGGCATGCTGAACACCAGTACGCCTTTTCTATTGTGCTAGGTTCTTCATTTGCTAACATAGTTGTGCTCTTCTCAGGGCCTCTACTAGAAGATGCTTTCACTTGAGTAATCGATGGAGTTTGAAATCTCCTTGACTAAAATTCAGCCTCAGCTTACTTCTTCCTTACCACTGTAAGCTCGTTTGATATCGTCCTTAAGGATGAATCATTGAACTTCACCTCCTGAAACAATACTGTGAAAGGATCAGGATTAGAAGGTGCAAGGGGCACTGGCAAAGGTAGAGGTACTGGCAGTGTGGGCAACGACAATGAGACCGGTGGCACCGGTAATGCTGGAAAAGGAATGAATGATAGTAATTATGGTACTGACTGAGCAAGTAACTATAGAAATCTTGGAACCGGGTGTTGTGGGACAGGGATCAAAGCGATTTGAGGTGGGCCTAAGCTCCATGAAGGAACTAGGTACATGGAAGGCATGGGCTATGAAAATGCACTTGAATACAAATGTTACGGTAGGTCAGGCAGAATAGGCATCATCATTTTTTGCGAAAGCTTGCATATGACAATCAAGTCGAATTTAAATTTTTGGGCTTGTGTATATAGATCAGGGAAGGTATTCACATTGGTTTACCAAAAAACCATGGCAATGTCAGTGTTGAATACCCTAAGATAATAGAATGCAACTTATTCGTGCGTGGGCTGCAAACCATTAGGAACTCTTTACTAGAAACTTGCAAACTTGACATTGAAATCAACTATATCCTCCTATGGATGTCTTTGGATCATTGTAAACTGATGCAGCAAGGAGTATGGGTCAGCTTGTTCATGGAAATATTTTATCAACAACTTTGCCAACTGATCCCATGAAGTAATAGTACCAGGTTTCAATGATCGGTACCAATACAACAACTTTCCTCTCAACGAAAATACCAGCAATTTTACCATTACATCTTCATCCATTATCCCATGGATTGTAGCCAAAGAAGCTACATCCTGAATATATTCATAGGTCATTTTACCAGTGCCATCATAGGTCGGTAAAGCCTTCAAAGTTGCTTGAGGGACTGTATTTTATGCTTCAAATTTCAAGGCCCCTGAGCTATTCCATGCTGGGAACTACCTCAGTGGTTATGGATTTTGAGGTGGTGGATTATGAGCCATGTGGATTGGTGTGTAGGGTAAAGTTTGAGGAATGCTAGTGGTAGTACTAACTAGACTTGTAGGAGCAGAAAATACATCGACTAGTTGTGAGGATGTGGTGGATGATATATGGGATGTATGAGGTAATGATGATGTACAATTTAAAGTGGCTAATTGAGGATGTTCTCCTAATATTTGAATATCAAGTTCGTAGAACTCAATTGGATTTTTAGGATTTTTGGCCTTCGATCTAGTATTCATGAAACACAACTTTTGCCATCCTCACGTTTGGAGATTTATGGGTATAATCGAGTCACCAAATGTTCTAACTATACAATACAAAGGTGAATATCAAACCTTAATACTGTCGAAAGTGGAACTTTTGGTGTCCTGCTGGGAGTGCCAAAAACTGTTGGTCAAATATCTGCCTAATCAACAAAGCTACATTTGTGCACCCTAGACATGGCCAAAATTGAATTACCAAAGGAAATTAATGTCCTCTATGTCAATCTCCAGAGAGGGTTGGCTCCCAAACTAAATCCTACACTAGTTGAAGACTAGAGTTGCAAGAAAGAAATGAGAATTTGCAAAAAGAAATGAGAAATATGGCCACAGGTCAAAAGTGTAGGATTCGAGGTAGACTAATAGTAGGAAATTCACCCAAGCATGAAATAGCATATAACAAAAGAAAAGCAACAACATTTACTTATAAAATTGTAGGAACAACCTTCAAAATAACACTCCAGCACTCACTCCCTCATTAGAAACATTTAATTCAGATGCAGAATTCAAATCTAACAAAAAATAAGGCACATGAATGTAAAATAGAAGTGCATGAATACAAAAGGAAATTACACACAAGATCACTTGCAAATTTAGAAGCCTTGTGTTTTCTATTGATGCAGAGAACTTGGATAGTTTTTTCGCAAAATGCCTAAGCTCCTTTTACAATGAGAATTCAGTAGTATTTATAGAGGATTTTGTCTCTTTCATTAAATGCACATTGAGACAAAATGATCGCATATCAGGAACCGTAGTGAGGAAATTCCTCCTCAAAAATATTGAAAATTCATTTCCTTGGAACAAAAATCCATCTTTCAAGGAAACATTTCCAAGAAATCAACATCTCTGGGCGTCGGTGGATAGAATATTAAGAGATATTTTATGTCTTAAAAATGCGCTCCCACTTTGGAAATCATGAAAATACTCCTATATTTTTTTAATACGAATTTCTTCTTCACTTGGGATTCACAATTTGAATTACCCCTTGTATCCATTATTTAATGTTATCTATGATCTGCTCTAGGAACCTTTGAAAATCTGGATATTGATGATGAATACACCTTTTATTGACTTCCTTCCCTTTTGACCATGGCGACGATAATTCCTTGGATGCTTGGCAAAGATACTTAATAGTTGCATCGTTCACCTTTTAAAATCATGTTTACCCCCAAAATGGGTGCTAAAGACAGTCGCCATCCCTTTGAGGAGAACGTGATGCTGAATATTCAATGCACCTCAACCATCTCGATGTATTCACCCAACCTTCATTCGCCAGTGCGTTCGCGTGATCCTGCTTTTTGGAGGATGTTCACCCATGAGAGGGATGAACAGGATGTTCACCCCTCAACCTGGGTGAATGTGATGTTGATTATTCAGTTATGTGTGCGCTATTGACTTCCCTTCTTTCGTCACACTTTATATTATGTTCACCCCAAGGTGGGGTGAATGGAGCTTTCGCCCCACGTTTGGGGTGAAAGAACCCTGTCACCAAAATGATTTTTTAAAGACAAGTGGGCGTGCATTTTTCAAACTTTTTAGAAAGACGTTCGTCCCAAAGTGGGGCGAACGAAGCTTTCACCCCATACTTGGGGTGAACGCATTTTTCACATCTCATTATTTAGGTACTTTCAAGCCTTTCAATCCTTCATCATTTTTATTTTAATGTCTCCTTATTTTTCTTTTGACAGAGTATGCAGGGCCGAACGTGTTTTCAATTTATAGTGTGCTTTCGAATGTTGTAAACTTGAATTTCTAATGTAGTTCTTAATTTATTTTTCCCTTTAAACATTCATTACTTCCAAGCTAAAAGGGTACATATAGAAATAAAAACAAAAAGATAAAATAACTGTAAAATATTTAGGATTAATGTCACCGCATTATAATCAAAATGCTCCATTAAAATAAAATAAAAATATCAATGTGGCAAAGTAAAAAACTGCCAACAACAATCTTCATTCATTCTACATCATCTTTCTTTTTGGCTTTAGAATATGCAATATCTATCCTCAATGCCTTGAATCTTGTAATATAGCCCTCAATGTTATCAAATTTAACCAATTTTGAGATAAAATATCCAATTCTAAGTGGCTTAGTTTAGTAGTATTAACTTTCCCAAATAACTTATGTAATTTTTACCATACCTTGATAGGGTCACTATCCTCTTTGATGTGGAAAAATAAATCTAGTTCAATCAACAAGTAAAATAGCCCAACGATATCTTCTTATGTTTAATGGTAATTTGTTTGATAAAAACAATTGGTTCATCTTCTTGATGCACCATAGGTTCTTACTTTGTAACAGGCCAATCATTTGGGTTGATTATATACTATAATTTTATTTATTAAGATGAGTAACTAGGTATTTGTGATCCATCTTATATAATTTAACCCTAACACTATAGTAGATCTATGAACTAATTCCACTAGAGCATAAAGATTGAAAATGATGGCTTTTAAATCCATAATACTACCACAAATATCATAGGTTAAATATCATAGGACTGAGTATAATATAGCTACAATATAATAAGGTCAAGATAAAGATAAGAGTAGAGTAATATGAGTAAATTAATATGTAAAATAAGACTTGAAATATATCAAATAAAATTCAATAATAAGTAGCAATATGGAACTACAACAACAAGCTAGATTGTTGGGAGGAAGGTTGGATTAGATGAAGGAACTACAATATCAAGCTAGATTGTTGGGTGGAAGGTTGGATTAGATGAAGGAACTACAATATCAAGCTAGATTGTTGGGTGGAAGGCTTGGCCAGCTGAAGGAATTGTGGTAGCAATTTGGATTGTTGGGTGGAAGGCTTGGTCAACTAAAAAAACCATAGTAGCTAGCTGGATTGTTGGGTGGAAGGTTGGATCAACTGAAGGAACAACAATAGCAAGTTATATTGTTGGGTGGAAGGCTTGGCTAGTTGAAGAAACTACAATGACAAGTTGGATTGTTGGGTGGAAGGCTTGGCCAGCTGAAGGAACCACAAAAAAAAATTGGGTTGCTGGGTGGAAGGTTGGATCAGCTAAAGGAACCATAATATCTAGTTGATTCGCTAGGTGGAATTTTGTGTCAACCCTCTCTTTGTTTTTGGAAGTTTCTATGGGTTTTGAACCCACAGGGATCAGGGTGGTTCACCCCCCTTTTTTTCTGTAGGAGCAAGATTCTTTTCACCTTGTGCTGATATTTATTAGTTCCTCCTGTAGGTGTTGGATTCAAATTTGAGCATCCTAGGTTCCAGATCTCTAATATCCTCTATGGGTGGGAAAGTTTGAAGTTAGAGACCTGATTGTAGGATGTGTTCTTGTAGTTGATGGTCAATGTTCTATTTATTGCAGGGCTCTTGAGATATGGGAAATTTTTAATGCACCTTGCGATTCAAGTTTGAGTTCTATTTCCCATAGGGTTTTAGCTGTAGGTTGTCTTCTCAAGAGTTCTAGCTACAATATTGTGTCGGATCCCAAAGTTTCAACGTTCCAACTTTAGGCGAGATCTTCTAAATTTTGAATTTTGATTTCAAATTAGATGTTTGTTTTATGCAGGATTATTTTAGAATTTCTCTTTGGATGGCCCCCAATGCTCATTGGATATTTTAAGTTGGGGTAAATTTTCTCTTATTTGTTTTCATGAAATATCTTCAAGTTTTTTGTGTCAGATCCTAGTGGCTTGAGTTACCAGTTTCATTGTTCCAGCTTTAGGTAGGATCATCTAAATTTTAAATTTTAAATTTAAATTTGGGTGCTCAATTTTAGGCCAAAATATTTTGGAATTTGTCTTAGGATGACCCCAATGCTCATTGGTTGTTTTATTTTGGGGTATATTTTAAATCCTCCTTGTTAAGGCAGGTTTGTTGTTTGTGCTAGATTTGTGGGATCCAACCTAGTTTCTAGATCTAGTGCTTTGCTTTACTTTCTTTTTAGTTATTTTATTGTTAGATCTTAGGTTTGGGGGAGCCTTTCAAAATCCCTCTTATACAAGGTTTTGGGACCATTTAAAAACCCCTTCTTCTATCAAATAAAAAAAAAGTAGCAATATGAGTGTAAATAGCCATAATAAACATGTACTACAACTTACACTATTAACTGCTCAAAATGTATGTAATATTTATTAATCCTCTTTATCTTACAAATATGATAGTGATGTTCACTTTTATTTGTAATGTGATATGATCTATGAAGTACTATCTCCATAATATAACCATAGTAGTGTGACTCTTTGGATACTTGACTATTCCTTTCCATATGCCAAGTCTCATGACTCTTGGCTTCTCTACTTGATACTTACATACTTGATGAACACTTGATTCTATATTGTATGCATACCTATATATGACTCTTGCACTTCTATAACTTGCATACTCTAATCTAAGACACTTGTGCACATATTTACATTACATATTTGTTCTCATACATAAAAGACACTTGTGCACATAGACTCAACTTACACTTGCACACTAACTCATATGACACTTGTGCATTTCCTACACATTACAACTTTACATGACACTTGTGTATTTCCTACACATTCACACTTACATAAAAGAGGAAATATAACTCACACTCTAAACTATGACTCAACCCTAATATATTATTTATAAATTACCAAGAAGGTACCATGGGGGTACATTGGCATGTACCAAATAATATAATATACTCCAATAGAAAAATCAAGTGATTTGAATATTAAATGGTCTCAAAATGCTTTTATATGCAAAAATTTATGGACTACAAAAAAATTAAAAATTAAATGCTCAAACCTTAGGAATGTAGAAGTGAATTTTGAGTTACCACTTTTTAGTTTTTTATTTATTGATGTGCTTCACTTATTTTTTTCCACCTCAACTCCTCTTAACTAATGTACTTTCAATAGTTAGCCCCTTTTGATTGGTTGAGTAGGTATAAATGTTGAAAATTTGGGTTGAATTGGCATAAAAGAAGGCCACATCAATAGCCATGTTGGCTAGAAGATTCTTCTTACTCAAAAAATGGTTTATGAGCATCAAAAGGACTTGAATAATGGTCTCTTTAATGTTAAACACAATGCTCTAATCAAGAATCTGTTGTTGCATTTGTAGAGGAGAAAGTGCTCCCATTCATAACACCTTATATCTATCAAAACTAGCAAAAAGGGTGTTTTAACTATAATTTGATCTTGAGAAAATGGCTTTCTAAAAACATCTTGTTGGCCATCCATCCATGTCCCATGATGACAATCAATAGACTTGACCTCCCATAGACAATCAATTATTTGTTTGACTATAAAGATAAGGGCTATGGTTGGAGCCTATGCCCTCTTATCTCCCATGCATAGCAAAAACTACCATGTCATGCTAGAATATGAGTAGTAGCAATAATCTTAAAAACATTGTTCCTTTATTTTCAAATTATGAGTAAACATCATACTACTCCTATTGACCAAAAAATACCCACATGGAGATTCAAACTTAGGCATAACACAATGAAACATCCTAACTTCTAGCCTCCTACTAATAGTGGTCACCCTACAGACCACATAGGGGCATACCCCTTCTATGTGAAGAAGGGAACTATATGCTTCTATTCACATGGGTGCAAATGCAAATTACAAAGGCAGGAAGTATCTTTTTCAAAATTCAAATTTTGGCAAGAAAAGTCCAACCTCCATAGAAAAATGCAAAACAACATTTTGAAGTTCATTTTTTGAAGAGAAATTAGGGTCATTCTTGAACATTATTAAGGAGAATCAAATAGTAAAATTTCATTGAAGAGACTAATATAATTATCCTAATATTTGGAAGAAGAATTAGAGGCTCCAAATAGTGTTTTTGTATGTGAGGTAGCTCCATACCCACTCTAATACCATGTTGAAATTCACAATATTTTTGAGAAATGAATAGAAGGAATTCATACACTCAAATATTATACAAAATATAAAAAAAAATAATTAAAGAAATAAAATAGACATAGATATTTGGGGCACCCACATGCACCATAAATAATCATTGGATAATTTGTAGATTACATTCACTATACTCCTATGAATAAAGTGAGGAGTGGGGTGTATTTATACCAATAAAAAAACCTCAATTACATAATAAATTCTAACCTAAGTCGACATAACAAAAGAGATTAAGGTTAATTACAAGTTATAAATTGGGTTTAACCATAACAAGGTTAACCATGGCCTATAAGACTTACATAATAAAATATTACAATAAATTAATACATTGTATAATGAATAACTTTAGGCCTAACAATTTTACATCATACAATGTTGGTCTTGGCCATGAATTAGATTACACTTTCAAAAATAGATTCAACCAATCCTATATATGCATGATAAAAACTTACCATTTGACTAATAGGCTAAAACAAATTCAAAATTATTAGTTAGCTTGATATCAACAATTATAATAATTCACTATCAACCAACTTACTATTTGATTAGAACATGACATATTTGTTTGAAATTGTACAACATGAATTCAATTACCCAGATAATCACATAGAAAGGAATTAAATTAGAAATATAAAGCATGGTAGGTTTGGAATAGTGTCACTAGGCACAATTAACTAATAAAATAATGATCTTGTAACTTTATATTTTAATGATTTACAAGTGGATATATTTATACTGTCCATATTTTAGTATAACAAGCTCAATGTTAGTCATTAAGACCAATCATTAATGATCACTTTACAAGATGAAAATATATCCATAAAACTAATTTACTTAACCATAATACAATTTAGTCACATCCTTAAGTGAATATTAACCATATATCAACATCCACTAAGCTAAATTTAGGAAATATAGAGATAACCTTGCAAAATATCAATTCCCCTAAGAGATGATCCCTTAAACCAAGTAAATCCTATAAACTAGTAAAATTCACCTTATGCATGACCTTGGTGAGAAAATTTGCAAGGTAGTCTATTGAAGGTATGTACATTGAATTTACCAAGCTGGTTTTGAAACTTGTAAGTAATCAACTCTAACAATATTATATTCCTACACAAATATATTTTCAATATAACAAAATAGGACTACAACATTAGCACCATCATGTAAAGATAAAAAAATTATGCAATCTTTAAAAAGGATGATATATTATTTTATGTGAAAATGAAGGATTGACCAAGAAAAATCTACTTCATTGATTCAATATTGCATATTTAATATAATAGACCGTTTACCAAATCAAGATCAAGATCAAGATAGTAATGGATCAAGGTAACTGATGTAACCTCCCATCAGGTGTAATAATTAATCTAATAATATAATAATTACCTAACATCCCTCCTACGATATTATTTGGCATACAAAGAGAGCTGCAAAACAATTGAAATTTGACATGTACAAGTGCCTTTGTAAAAATATCTATAAGTTGTTCTTTGGTAGAAATGTAATGGAGATAGATATGGTGATTCTAAACTTGATTGAACTTCAACATATTTTGTTATTTCATGAAATATTGGAGTCTTGACCAATTTTAGAACATCATGATTGTCGCAATTCAATATTTTCGATCACTTGTTTTGCACATCCATATCTAATAGTATGTGATTTAACCATATCACTTCACACAGGTCCTTATACAACATGATATTCTACCTTTGTAGATAACAATACTACTATCTATTATTTCTTGTAACCATGAGATAGGTCTAGATCCTAGATGAAATATATATCCAAATGTTAATCTCTTGTCATCTATAGATCTAACATAATCTAAGTTTACATATACTCGTAGGAAGAATATATCATTCTTCTTACACTCTAGGTCATATTCTATTATACAATGGACATAATGTAGTATCCTTTTTACAACCTTCCAATGAATCACCTTAGAATCTTGTATGAACCTCAAAATATAACTCATAGAAAAAATGATATTAGGCCTGGCATTTTTTAAGTATATGAGACTCCCAATCAGTTTATGATAAAGAGTACTATATACCTAAGGTGACTTATTATATTAGGACAGTTGTAACCCTTGCTCCATTGGTGTTGCCTTAGGTTTACAATTTATCATCTAGTATTTTTTCAATAGTGTGTTGGCATACTTTGTTTGTGAGACCACAATGTGATTCTTCCTTTGCCATACTTCCAATCCAATAAAATAATGTAAAAGTCTAATATCTATCATGTTAAATTATTTTTTTCAAGTCATTCTTCACATCATTTACCATATCTTCTAAAATACCAACGATGACTAGATCATCAATATAGAGCACAAGTATCACTATCTTAGATCCAAGTTCCTTAATATGGATATTTGTATCAAAGGGACTTCTGGTGAAACCATGCTTTAATAGGAAATCATTAATTTTTATGTATAGGATTTGGGATTCTACTTCAATCCATATAGTAATTTTTTTTAGTCTGTAGACCTTTTGATGTTGCCTATCAACAACAAAACCTTCAGTTTTTTCATGTACACCTCTTATTTGAGATCACCATTAAGGAAGGCACTCTTGAAATCCATTTGCTAAATTTTATAACCAAACTATGCTACTAATGCATAAAGTACATGAATAATTTTAATCTTTATTGTGGGTGTGAATGTTTGTTCATAATTAATTTCTTGCTTTTGTGCATAGCCTTTTGCAATAAGCCATGCTTTATACATATCAATGGATCCATCTACCTTGTATTTGATTTTGAAGACCCACTTGCAACCTATGGGTTTCTTTTCTTTTGGTAGATCAACAAGATTCCATGTGTTTTCCTTTATCAAAGATGTATATTATGCATCCATAGTTGCCTTCCATTGTGGCAAACTAAGTGCATCCTTCACTAATGTTGGTTCTAAGTTTTCCATTACCGAATCCATCAAACCAAGATTTACTTCCTTATGAGTACTACTATGGGTAAGTGATATGTGAAAGTGAGGTTAGATGGTGCATCAAATGTAGCATCTATGATAATATTGGTGAACCATTTTGGAGTATTTTTATATTGATATGGAGCTACATGTACATTAATTGCTATATGTTCATTAACAACTTTTAGAACTTCCTCATAAACTTTCTTATCTAACTCCATACTCACAACTAGAGATGTGGTATATTTAAACTCCTTAGAATCCTCAATATTGGTCTTAGTTTGAAAGTCTTCATCAAACACCATATCTCTACTTATATGTAATTTCTTAGTGGCTAAATCTATTAGTCAATAGAATTTTGACTCATCATCATACCCAAGAAATATGCATGACAAGGTCTTTGTATCCATATTGGTCCTCTATTGCTTTGGCACATGCATGTATGTCTTGCTTCTAAATACTTTGAGATGTCTAATGGAAGGATTATTACTAGACCAAGCTTCTTTAGGTGTAACTCCTTCTATTACCTTTGTGGGTGCTCTATTTAGTAGATACACTACAATGGAGACTGCTTCAACCTAATCTACTAATCTACATTGGATCCTATGAGCATGCATTGAACCAATTCCATGATGGAAAATTTCCTCCTTTTAGCAACCCCATTCTATTATGGAGTGTATGCTATAGTAAGCTATCACTTGATCCCATTTTGTATGAGAAATATTGAAAATTCATTGGATGTATATTCCCCCTCGATCAGAGTAGAGAACTTGAATAGAACCCTAGTTTTATTTATATACATGTCTTGAATAATAGAAAATACTTAAGTACATAGGACTTTAGTTGCAAGAAATACACCCACATCTTCCTTCAGTAGTCATCTACAAACAACTAAAATTACCTTCATCCACTAAAATTGGTCAACATGGGTCTACATAGATCAGTGTGTATCACATCCAATAGTCCTCTAGATTTATGAGTGCTCAACTCAAGAGGTACACAGTGTTGTTTTCCTACTAAATAACCTGATCATACTAGTAATATTGGTAAAATATTTAGCATACCAAACAACATGTGATGCTTACTCAGCTAGAGTAAATATCTAGAACTCAGATGACCATATATCCTATACCAAAGAGAGGTAGCATTTGTTGCTACTTTTGATAGTGCAACACTAGAAGAGGATATAACATCAAGTATAAACAAACAATTCTTGTAGGAACCTATTACCATAATATTGCCATGTTTTATGATAAAAAACTTCTTATCACCATCAATAACTCAAAATTCAACCACCATGTTGTAATCCAAAACTTGTGGTATAGAAAATAGGTTGTTTTCCAATATAGGTACATACAATACCTTTTTAATGGTGCATATACCTCCAAGAAGATTGAGAGGAACATCTCCCACTCTTGTGACTTGATAGGCTTTATCATCTACAATAGTGATTGGTTTTCCATATTTGGCTTGTAATGATTCAAACCACACTTTATTCCCTATCATGTGCTTCCTAGCATCTAAATAAATATAACAAGCATCATCCTTTGGTCTCGTCTTTGCTTAGATATTAGCACCTTATGTGCCTATTTTGAGTCTAAAGTTGATTCTTCATGGACAAAATATCATTATTGTTTCTTTTTCTTGGGACGTGGTTATACTATGTCTTGTTCTATTGAGTTTGGTAGAATTGACCTCCTTGAGTCATAAATTTATACCAATAACTCTTCATATTGTGTCCTTCTTTATCATAGATATGGTAGTACCCATTTTTTTTTGAGGTTATTGTTGTGATGATGAGGAGGAAGGACCCTTATGTGGCTTATTTTTCCTATAATTATTGGAAATAAGTGCATTGTTTATCAAATAATCCCTTGATTTGTTCATTACTTCTTCCTATTGAGGCATATTCACCAACTCATCAAAGGATAATTTCCTATTTGATACTTGCAATAAAGTGATAAGCACATGAAATGAAACTCAGAGAGTTCAAAGTATGATGGGTACTAAGAGCTTATATTCCACTATTTCACCCATGGAATTCAATATGGCTTTCAACTCTAGAACTTGGTGAAGAAAAACCTCAATGCTTTTTCCATCGTAAAATCTTAATATGTGGAGTTGATACTATAGGTGAAGTATTGTTGATTCATTCTTCTCTTTGTAGATGGTATAAAGTGTGTTCCATACCCCCTTATATATTTATGCTTCACAAATGTGTGTCTATATAACATTGGCTATGACAAGCGTGATGATCATTAGTGCTTTGGCATCTACATCATTATTTTTATTTTAGGCATTTTCATCCTATCTAAATCAAGTAACTATACCAACAACAATGTTCCAAAGTTTCTTAACTATCAAGATAGTTCTCATATTAGTATTCCAAGGTCTAAAGTTTGAACCATTGAGTAGCTAAGAATTTGTAAGAAAATATTTGGATGCTTGTATAGTGAAGGTTCCTTATAACTACCAAATTGTCTCCCTTTCAATATATTGTTAGTTGAATGCACTAAACCTTTCTATATACCCACCCTTCCTATTTACTCATTGATATGTGGAAGAAGATTGTCCTTTTGGTGTACGTGGTCGTACATGAGAGATACTTTAACATACATGAAAGAGAATGATACAAGATACCAAGGTAGTATGGAAATGGATTTACACTATCAATGATACTTTCTTAAAGAGAATTTATTGTAGACAAATGTAACTTTTTTATATACTTAGAATTTCTTAATTTTAGGGTTTATGTCTAGCAATAGTGATGAAGAGGGTTAAATGAGGGAGTGAAAGTATCAAGAAAAGATGATCTTATATCTCCTTGATGATTTAAAGGGTCAATGTTTAGAAGTTATTATGGAAGCTTTATTAGGCTATAAATGCACTAGCTCATTGTGATAACTTTACCAATAAATGCAAGCTAGTGTCATTGATATTGAATGCTACTTGTGTTCTTAAGCACTTGTCTAATTCGTATACAAAGTATGAACATTTTAAATCAAGTATTTGAAAATTTGAAGGTGTCAGTCACTACAAAAAATGCACCTTTTACAAAATAAAATTTACCACCCCATAATTTTGCAAAATATTTACTATAGTTAATTTTGCATTTATATGCCCACAAATACTATAGGAAATTGTAAAATTAAAATAAATTATTTTCTAGGGTAGTAAAAAAAGAAATTGGTCTTGGTGTGTTTTGACCTCTACTTTAAAATTTTATACTTTTTTTAAACTTTTTAACTCACCTACTTAATACTTTATGCATAAAAATAAAAATTTACATTTAACTCCTTTTTTGAAAATGTATGCAATTTTAAAGAAAAATTAAATATTGGGAGTTAAACTTGAGACCTCCCACTTTAGAAGATTTCACCAATCAAAGTTCTTCAACAAGTCATTGGTGGGGAGAATGGGAGTTTTGAATGGAGCCCCAAGTGATGATGCCAACTTTATCTCCTTGATTTGTCTGTATTTAATACATAGTTCAACTCACATGCTATAAATTTTTGCATGTCGAGTGTTTTGTAGCAAAAAAAAAAATCCTGATTGCTCTCATTTTTGCAGACCACCAGCTTTGTTGTCATCTAAATATGGCTCACTTTCACTTCTATGATACCTTGAATCAAGATTTGAGGCTCAATTTAACCTTCAAAAAGAAATGGGGTATCTTATCTACCAATTATATGGTTGTATATGTTCTCTACATCACATGTGGGGGTTTGATTCTTACCAATGACACTACATTATACATAGCCAATCCCAAGGTAGATGCTCAATTTATTCATGTAGTTTTGAATTGGGTGTATGGGCCCAACCAAGAAGATTGTTAGCCTATTCAGCTAGATGCAACTTCTTATGAGCCAAACACTATTTAGGACCATGCATCTTAGGACATGGCATGCTACTTCAAGCACTAGAAGGAGCTCTTCATGGCTTCCTAGAGCTTGTATACCAACCATTTTATCTATTATGGGAAGAAGGCCAACCTCTTCATTGGTAATGCATTACTGATATAATCTAGATGGATCTATTATTTGTAACATGGTGCAACACATCAATGATCATGGATATTTTGGTAGAGCTTCTGATGACTATGCCATTATCATCAGTAACAACCTTGACAATAGGACTTCCAAGATTAAGCTACCCTTTGGTGCTAAGAATATTGTACCAAGAAGTTTTAGAGACAAATAATAATAAAGGAAACATTACAAACACCAAGATAAGGAGAGAGAAAGAGATAACTTTCTCTAATGCCAAATGAAGGAGCGAGCAAGAAAAACCAACTTCATTGATTTAGTATTGCATATTTAATACAATAGATCAATTATCGGATCAATATCAAGATAGTAATGGATTGAAATAACTGATGTAACCTCCCATGAGGTGTAATAACTTAACCAATAATGTAATAATTACCTAATAAAGAAATTATGTCCTTTGAAATTTTTCCCTCCAAAATAGCCCAAGATAAATTTTTTTTAAATACCAATGTTTAATATTTTATTTCCATTTATTTTGATATAATTTAGCTATTATACTAAAATTATCTCTACACAAATGATATATTACCACTTAAATAAGTGAGTGAATCAGATATTATTTTTATTTTTATTTTTATTGGTTACAATCAAACACAAATATGAAAATGGTATTTCTCATTCACTTAGGTGCTACATCAACTAAAAGAAGACTCGGTTTGGCCATAAATTTCCATAGGGTGTGTGAGAAGTGTTAAATGTTAGTCATAAAAATGAATAAGGAAATCTATTAATAAAAAATATAAACCTTATCTACTCTCAATTTGTATGGCAAACCAATCTTACATCCTAGCAACCCTAAAATTAATGACTTGGAAATTTGATAAAACTTTGAACTAAGATTATCTTATTTTGTGCAGAGATCTAAAAATTGATAACACTTTTATATAATTCTTTATGATTTGGTATTATATGATCATTATAGAATAGATAATATTTTTTAACCATTCTTTGTATATTCTCTAGACTTGAAAACTAGAATACATCATAGTACACTAGATTTTGCCCAAAAATCCATTGACATTAGAGGATAACTTGCTAATGCCTGAAGATCTTTAATCCATTAGATGTCAATTTCTATTATTTTTTCTATAGAATTTTGGAGATAAATAATCCAATGGGATGAAGGAAGTGGATATTCTAGAAAAGTCCTCAAAGACCATTTTTGAACAACATTAAAAAATTCAATCCAAGTCTTTTTCTCATAGTTGCTCCTTTGAGAAATACCAAATCTCTAGAACTTGCTATCACAAATAAAATGAAGAGAAAATACACACAAATGAGCGGTAAATCTAGGGTTTTAGAAAGCCTTATAAAAGATAATAATGACAAAAAACCAGTGCTCCATAGCTACTCCACTATAAAACATAATTCTCTAAAATCACAACTACAAGAGATTAAGAACCAAAGTTCTTAATCAAGTAATAAAGATTCATATTTAGTTTGTTATGATTTATAATTATGCAACATGTTTAGGAATGGTGGAATCAATACATTTCTTATATCACCACATGAAAAGAAATGAAATATAAAGACAATAAATACAATATTTGTGATGGTTTTGTAGGCATCCATCACTAATAAAAGAATGATCTCATAACTTTCTATTACAATGATATGTAAGTGGAGGTATTTATACTATTCATGGTATAATACAATACTATTAATGTAGGCCATTGAGATCTACCATTGGTCAATAATAATAACAGTATATTGACTATCTTAACATGGTCCCATAGGTCTAATTTATTTAACCAAAATAAAAAGTCAATCATATTTTCAAGCAAAGATAACAACATCTGAGTAAAAATATCCACTTATAAATAACATTCTAATTACATAAATTTAAAGAGGAAATGGTGAAAGGGAAGGAGGACAATGCACACCTACCAATATGATATAAAACAATTAAACCTTATATAAGTATTATCAATATCATCAATTCAATATGAAATTCTATTGGTGTATTTGATAAGATTGACTAATAATACCATCATTATTGTATTTTAGATATATTTTAACAATTATAATAAAATATATTAGCATTTTAATTTAATAAATCATTTTAAATATAAATAACTATATTATTAATATAATTATCCCAATCCAGTTCTAGAACGAATATATTATCCGAGGTATTACAAGGAACATTGGAGAGCTGATCGCATTTGACCCTCCTACTCGAGCGGGGACCCATATGATCTAGGCTCGTATGTGCATCAATGTAAATTTAGATTTGGTCCTCCCATCTTCGATCAATCTCATTTCAAAGGTTTGTACCTTATCTCAAATTATTGAATACAAAAATAAACCTACTTTCTATGATTTCTGTTCCAAGCAAGGCCATATTTGTTTCCAATACCCTCAGATCCCTAAACTACCTATTATTTATTTTAAAGGTCATTGTCAATCCAAATATGGTCCTCACTACGTTTCCTTTGTTCCTGACCCAAACCTTGCATCGGTTCCCCCATAAAATCCCCCTATTGAGATTTTTCCTTTCTATGGAGTGGAAGGATAGCCTCATTCAGAGGGTCTCTCTACTCCTTATCTATCCTCTCCTCCTCGTAGTCCACCCATTCCTATGTCCAACCACTTTTTCCCCCTTTCCATTGATGACACCATCACTGATTCCATTAATCCCACCTTTACCCACCCCTAGAGCCCTTATCCCTCTCCTAAGATTCTCATAGATTCCCCCAATGGCATTCCTGATTTCCCCTTCATTTTATATCCTAGCCCTCCCCCTACTCGAACCCAAAGGAAGCTTTACACTGATGTGGGTTCTAGGAAAAAATGGGGCTGCCCATTTGTCCAAGAAATCAGAATTAGAGAAGCTTCATATGAGATCACAAATGGCACATAACTCACCCTTAGAGGCTCATCTCGAGCTTCAGAGACTCAAGTTGAAAACAAATCCAAACATCCCCTTCCTCTTGGGAGAGGGAAGCAAACATCATCAAGAAGTTCTAAATGAATATCCTCTCATGGAATGTGAGAGGTCTCAATGGTCAAAATAAGCAACGCTTGGTTAAGTCCATGAGGAGAGACTTAAGACCCACCATTTTTTACTGCAAGAAACTAAATTGTATTCCCAGAGTGCTACTTGCATCTCGAGATTCATTTGAAAATATTTTGAATCCCATTTTAGTCTAGCCAATGGAGCTTCAAGTGGATTGTTATGTATGTGGAATCCTATGAAAGTTGAGTGGAATCTATTGTCTATAGTAGAAAATTACATGAATGTTATGTTATTCAATAAAGAGGATAGGTACCGATGGATCCTTTCAAATTTATATTCTCCCAAATCCCATTCCATGAGGGAAGTCTTCTCTTCAGAGGTATGGATGTTGGCTAGAGATTTTAACTTCCCTCTATTCCCCACTAACAAGAAAGGGAGATTCCAGATCACTGGAAATTCGTATGAGCACTTTGAAGCTTTTTTTGATGAAAATGAACTTATGGACATCAACCTCAGGGGTCCAAGATACACTTAGAGCAACCATAGGAAAGGGGATCAACTAATTCAAATTTTTCTTGACCAGTTTCTTATCTCCACCATTGCTATCCCCAAATATGGTGACGCTATCGTACGCTCATTACTCAGAATTATGTCTGACCACAATCCCCTGCTTATGGATAGCTTCCCCCAGGTTTCTCCCTTCAAGTCACAAAACATATTTGAATCTATTTGGCTTCAATATTCGAACCTCAAATATTTTATATCTCTATGGTGGTCTTGCAAGTTCTCTGTATCTCAAGTTTCTCAGGTGAGCAGCAAGCTTCGGTATGTGAAAATCAAACTGAAAAAATAGAGATGTCTTCGGGAATATCTTCCATAAAATGTAGCAAATTTGGTCTCAAATCATCGACATTGAGCTCTCAATGTAGCATGGAAATCCTAACCCCACCCTTCAGGACACATAAAAGACTCATGACAGAATTTCATAACATCCTAAAAAATGAAGATATATTTTGGAAACAAAAGTTTTGAGTCACGTGGATGAAAGAAGGAGACTCTAATATAATTTTTTTTATGCCACCACCATCAGATATAGAGGGTGTAACAAAATCAAAGAGCTTATCCAAAAATCTGGGGAAGTAACTACAAATATCTCTAAAATCAGACAAAAGGTTGTTAATTTCATTGAAGAACTACTCAGACTGAGTCTTGGGTGTGATCATAAAATGTATGAGGCTCTCCTCCAAAACATCCCAAGGTTAGTAACAACAAAACATAAGCAGAGTTTTTTCAAACCATTTTCTATTGAAGAAATCAGTGCTGCTATTTTTTCCATGCAAGGTGGGAAAGCCCCAAGCCCAGATGGCTTTCCACCCATTTTATTCCATCAGTTTTAGGACATAGTTGGTTCAGATGTTGTTTCTACCATCCAGCATATGTAAAGGTGTAAAAATATTTGGATATATCAATTCCACTTTCCTGACCCTCATTCCCAAAGTCAACAAGGCCTGCACTCTTACCGATTTTTGCCCCATAAACCTCTGTAATATCCTCTTTAAAATCCTCACCAAATCCCTAGCATCTAGACTCAAACCCATCCTCCCCCACATTATTACACCCAATTAAGGTAGCTCTATCCAAGAAAAGCTCATCATGGACAACATCATCACTATTCATGAAATCATCCATTTTGTTTCTAAAAGTGGTAAGGCTAGTTTTCTCCTAAAACTTGACATGAACAAGGCTTTTGATAGGGTTTCCTAGAGTTTTCTATTTGCTGTTCTCTCCAGGTTTGAGTTCCATATTGACTGGTTTGATATTATAAAGGAATGCATAACTACTACCAATTTCTATGTTCTAGTTAATGGCTCTCCTACAGGCTATTTCAAGAGTTTGAAAGACTTAATACAGGGGGAACCTCTTTCTATTTTCCTTTTTATCATTGTTGTAGAAGCTTTAGGTAGAACCCTTAACTTTGCATGTTCCAAAGGAGATATTTTTAGTTTCAATCCTGCATCTTCCCTCCAGCCTATCTCTCACCAGAAGTTCATTGATGATACCATCCTGGCCACCCTAGCCTCTATCCCTCAAGCTCATATTATTAAATCGATCCTACTTTTCTTTGAGGCTGCTATTTGGACAAAAAGTCAATTTCTATAAAAGCAAGATTTACTTCATCAACACTCCTATTAGACACCAAGCTCGTATTGCTGCTATTCTCGAGTGTAACATTGTTGCACTCCTTGGCACATATTTAGGGTTCCCTCTCTTTGAATGCCCATCTAAAAAGTCCCTCTAGAATACTATCATCAAACAAATTAAAAAAAATTGGTTTACTAGAAAGGAAGCCTCCTCAGTCAAGTGGGCAAGGCCACCTTAGTCAAGGCTACTCTCCAAAGCATACCTGTGTTTTTCCTTTCCATATTTTAGATTCCTGTTGAAGTTTGCAACAAAATCGAGCAACTCCAAAGAAATTTTCTATGGTTTGGTTTGGAGTTGAAGCAACGTATACACTTGGTTGCATGGGACCAGGTCTATTCAAGGAAAGATCATGGTGGCATTGGTCTTTAGAGGGTCCACAACATGAATATAGCTCTCGTCACCAAACAAGGATGACGAGTTCTTACCAATGAGAATTCTCTATGGGTCTCCATTATGAAAGCAAAATACCTTTGGCATCACACCAATTTCTTGGATGATCCTTCTCCCATCTATGGATCGACAACATGGAACTCCATCCTTAAATCTAAGGAGATCATCAAAAAATATATTTGATGGAAATTAGGCAATGGTGAAAATATTAGCTTCTAGGAGAATCTCTGGTTAGATGATTACCCTCTGTAGACCCGTGTGGATCTCCTTTGCGTAAAACCAGTCAATGATTCCCTCTTCATTTCAAAGGTTTGTAACTTCTTTCTTCCCAATCATAATTCCTAGAAGTCATTTCTAGTTGATGGCATGTCTAGTGAGCAGAGACACATTGCCTCCATAATGTCCAATATTTTACGTCTCTGTGTCATCCCAAGTTTATCCTCTAAGGATTCGATCCTTTGGGATCCTAATTCCAATGGCCTCTTCACCATCAAGTCTACCTACGCGCTCACTGAGAACCCTTCCCCTCCCTGGTTTCCTTCCAAGCTCATATGGAAAAAATATCTCATCCTTAAAGTGAGTTTCTTCTTCTGGATTTTCATCTAGGACAAGATCCTTACCATCCCAAACCTCCACCATCATGACATTCTGTTACCCAATATTTGTTACTTATGTCTTCAGGATTGTGAGTCTACCCATCATATTTTCCTATCTTACCCCTTCTATCATTCCATCATGTCCTCCATGTTCTCTTTCGTCGGTATTGCCTGGGTCATGCTTGCCTTCGTAAGTGATTTGTGTGTCCAGTGGCCTAATCCTTTCAAAGGATTTCACCTCAAGACTTTTTGTTCCCTTTATCTCCCTCACTTCCTTTGGGGGATTTTATGCAAACACAATTCTTGTGTTTTTAATGATTCAAAACAGGATACCTAGTATGTGCTTTCTAGAATTCTTCATGCAGTTGCTAAGAATATTTTTGTTATTCATGCTAAGGACGATTATGAACCAAATTTTGAAGCTTTTTTAGCCTCTTCTCTTAAGATTCCCAATGACAATCTTAATACTCCTTCTCTGAAGGTTGATCGATTCCTGGTCAAATGGTCTCCTCCTCCTTCAACGTTTCTCAAACTAATTTTTTATGGAGTAGCCAAAGGTAATCCTAGGCCCACTGGAACTGGAGGAATTATCAAAGATAATGTAGGAAACATTATTTTTGCCTTTACTGAGAATCTAGGACATCAATCTAGTTATTTTGTGGACGCCAGGGCTATTCACCAAGGTATTGTCATCCTTCACAACATGTAGTGTTCCAATTTTCTTGTTGAAGGGGATTCCAAGAATATCATCCAATGCTTAATTTTTGAGACTCATTCTGTTTCATGGAATATTTCCAACATGATCTCTGAAACTAAACATCTAATGCAATCCTTCACAAGTGTCACTTTCAATCATATTTACCATGAAGGAAATCGTATTGCTAATATCCTTGCGAACATGGGGATTTCTAAACAGAGCCTCATGGTCTGGAGAGACTCATTCACTCCATATTTAATCAACATCAATACAGATGAAGTTCTTGGGAAACAAGTCTAGGGGGGTTTAGTGGTGGGGTCACATTGGCTCCACGTGGAACTTTGCTCATATTTATCATCATCATGTGACAAGTCATACTATAAGTAGAATATAAGATTCGAGGAGTACTCATATAAAATACCTTAAGATGAATTATAATGAGGATGCAACTTCACACTCTAGGGGTGATGTCATTGTTAAAGGGCTGAATCATCATATTGTGGGAAATGATCAACTCCAGGGATGTAGAATCTTTGATATGGATCATGTGTCAAGATATGTCACAATCACAACACCTTTGTCAAAGATTTTTTAGGACTCCCTGGCATGTCCACCTTCAGGTAACAATGAGGAAGCTTCATCATCTATATTTGCAATTCACCCATCCTCGTCAACACCATGAATTTTTTCTATCAACTAGACAATCACAGGTGGTAACCTCAACGAATTTTTGGTCCTTGATCACCCTAGGTTCTCTCCCCAACCTTTCCATTTTAATTGATATTTGTGTTAAGAGTTTCGGTATTCACCATACTGCTATCTCGAGAGACTATGTGTTTAGTCCTTGTGATCACTAGTAGAGTCATATTCTAATTTTATTGATAACTGATGCATCCGAATCCAATGTCACCTCATCGAAAGATATTTTTTCTTTGACTTGTGCTTTCTATTTTTTGGTTTGGATTTCCCATTAGATTCCTCTTGCTCGTGTCAACCTATGCATGTTGTTTGATTCCACTCTGACTGCAATCATGATCCATGCTTATTTGGAGCATGGTATGCATATTTTGTGCCATCACATATGGATTTGGGCTTTGGTAAGATCTCTTGTCTTCTCAATCACTGATTTTTGACCCCTCATGATGTTATCTCTCCTTCATTTTACGCCTGCTTCAATAATTTTCCCCACTGCTCCCTTCCTCTGCCCTCCACCTAACTACTCTTTTTGAGGACATCTTTCGTGACCATGGCCCACTAAATTCCCTACAACTGTTTAACAACCATGATCTTGATCTTTCACTGGAGTTTATACGTACGTGGGATATCGGGTATGTCTTCATTTGAGGGTTGAGCTTCACTGTCACTATGAACCTTCTTACAGAGATCATGGGAATCCCAAATGAAGGGAATATAATTAACAAATAGAAGCACTTGCTCTAGGGTGAGTTGGCTCTATTTTGAGACTGTGGTGAATCCTTAGGCAGAGACAAAGGTGGCAATCTGAGAGATACTCTGCCAAAGTCGTGGGATGTAGTTATGGTGACGGTCCTTCAATATTTCACACTGGATAGTCCTATAGCGGTGTTGTGAAGCTTTCACTTAGCTTTCCTTAACCACTTACAGGGGAAGAAAATAATCAACATACCAAAATACCTCTTTCGATCTGTTGAAATATCGGTGCTCAACGTCATGAGGTTAATCTCTTCTTTTCCCCTACACTAAGGTTTGCATTTGTTGATGTACCGCTACATTTTGGAATGACAAACTCATAGGGCCGTGGGAGCGGTGGTATTTACCATAGGACCTACAAAAAATGCTAAAGGAGCATGTGGGGACACGTCTATATCTTCGAGAACTAATCAGATGTTGGATTTCGATATAAAGCTGGAAGGAACACCGGGTACCCACTGCTCCAAGAGAGCAAAAGCGAGCAACGATAAATGTAAGGCCTCAATTATGGTTGATAACGATTGTTTTGATTATTCACTCTCCTTTTAGGTCAAACAGGAGACTGCTCCCAAGAAATATCACCCTCTTGAGGATACCTCCACCAAGCCTCCACCCCTACTGGCTTTCAGAGTGTCCTGCTGGCCTAATATTTCCAAAAAGACCACCTCCAAGATCTCCATGACATCATGAAAACCCTAGGGAGAGTGGCCAGGATGACTTCCTCTCTATTATATCAGGTAGAGGCTCTCCTAGAAGAATACAAGGATCCATTTGAGATCCTATAGGAGTTTAAAAGTGTGGTGGATGCTACCAGAGATGGGTGTGATGCAGCTAGGCAACCAAACATTTAGATATCTTTATTTCTTAGATGGATATCAAAGGATGTCAGTCTCTTCTGTTTCTCATTTTCCCCTGCGTGGGATTCTATTTTGCTCCTGGTATTTCCTTTTGTTTTGATGCTTCCCCTGCATGGGTTTTGTGGACAGTTTTATTTAGGCTTTTGCAAGGGCTTTTTGTTTCTCCTCCTTGGCCCTGTGAGGGTTTCTTTTTATGTTGAATGAGGCTTACATTTTTTTTTGGTTTTTCTGTTCTAGTTTGACGTTTATGCTATGGATTGTTCTTCGACTTGAATCCTATTTTGTAAACGGTTATAGGACCCTTTGAAAACCCCTTTACCAATAAAAAAATATACATTTTTTATTTAATATAATAAAATTTTATTTATTTACATTTTAAATTATAAATTTAAAATTACAGCCACAAATATCCTTATACTATGTCAATAGACAAATCAAGTTCATTAAGGATTAATTATTGTTTAATAAATTAAGCAAAATCCAAACTCAAAATTCCATAGACACTTGCACACTAACATTATTGATTGATGATGAGGCCAAATATTGCCTCATTTTTTATTATTTTGGACATCCTTAGTAGACCTTTTTGATATGTTTTAATGTTAATTTTGCTGATGAAATGCAATATTTACTACTATTTACATATTTGACTGTTTAGAAGCATAATATTATGTTTTTACTAATTTTCTGTATTTTCTGCATAATTTTTGTTGATAAATAATTATTTATTGTGAAATATGTTAAGTGCAATCACGTGTGGAATATATATCATTCATATCATGCACTCTGAAGTTGTCAAATGCAAAAAATAGCACTAAAAACAGAGTCAAAGCGTAAGTCAGTGCAAAACTGTTTTTGACTGTTTTGACTTGGACAAATTCCGACCGATTTGCAAGGCTTGGGATTTGGTCAAATTCAACTTAGGAAAGCATGTGACCAGGTTATTGAAAGACTTATAAGTCTGTTCCACCCAATGCTCGGCCAAAGAACCGCAAACGGTGTTGAAAACGATCATTACGCGCCGCTCTGGAAAAAACAGGGATTCTGCTCCGGAATAACAGGATCGCTCCGGAATAACAGGAAATGCACGCTTTGACCAAAACAGACTCAAGAAAGACAACAAATTGCGAGCGAATGATAGGGATAGCTATGTAAATATGTTATGCATCTTTTTCAACGCAGAAGACCTCTAGCAAGTGTGCAATGAATAGATTTCATATGTAACCATATTCGCATTTTAGGAATGCGGCTTTAACAACATTCCTAAAATGCCCGAATTTGAATCATTCCACATCCGATTTAGTTGTTTTTAATATAAATAACCGGCTCCCATCCGGGTTGAGCTATGTAGGAAGAATTAGGATTGCAATTAGTGTAATTCCGAATATTGTGAAATCGATTTACGTAGCAATAATATGTAGAATTTTTCTGCATGTTTTTAAATCAATAAAAAGTGCGGTTTTTATCAATTTTATTTTATGATTGAAGGAGTGATTAGGTAGAACACCAGAGCTACTTCTTCACCTTCTTCTGAACCAGGGAGCAAGGGCCACTCCCAGGAGCGGAAGAAGGTTCATATCGAGTTTTCTTGTTTAATTACTGCTACAGCGAGAATAGCAGGAAACTCTGTCATTTTTCTCGCATTTTCTTATTTTCCTGAACTTATTTCCAGCTTCAGAATTTGTAGTTACATTTTCATTTCTGAGTTTATTTCTAGATCTGTTCTTTTATTTTGCAAGATAGTTAAGTTTATTTTCTGCAATTCCAATTTCAGCAACTTTCATTTCAGCAATTTTACTTCAGTTTTTGAGTGCATTTTCAGATTCAGCAAGAGTAAATAGGTTTCTTTCACTGTCATTTCATTTCTGTAGTTTTATTTTAGCAAGCATAATTTAGTTTCCTTTCAAGTTATAGGGTTTAGAGTGACAGAAGAACCCCCAGCAAACATTAACTGTTCTACCAATAAAGCCATTTTCTGAATGGAGTGTCTTACACCTGCTTGAATTGACTATCGTAAACAGCCTTAGGACACCTGCCCGGATTGATAAATAATGATCAAATGATGAATTAAACGACACTCATCAATTGAAATATTATAATTTGTTTTATATAGAAAATATTTGTTATCTACACTTCCTTAATCTATGGACCATTAAGAGTAATCATTATCTATATAAATATATATTCTTTTCTACATTGGTAATATGATTAGCACTTTTGTACCATTAGTAGTAATTTTTATTTATATAGATATTTATTCTTTCCATAACACACACTTCCTTTGAATATTTATGAGAATTGATATATCATTTACTTTGAATAATGTTAATGTATTTGGAGAACTATGTGCAAAGCAATAAGTTCTAAACCATAAGCCAAGATTCAAATCATACATCCTTTTAACATTTATTAGAACTAATTTAGAATTAACTTTGAGTAATGTTAATGGATTTGGAGAACTAAGTTGTTAGGAACCTTCAATTAAAAATAAACATATTCACAGTAGTAATTACAAAATTTAATAGAAATGTGAGAAAAGGATAACAAAAGTACTTGAAAAATACTAAGATAGAATTGCAGTAACTTTATTAATCATAGAAATTAGATCACAAGTCTCTTAGAGGGGTAACCTCCTTGGAAGCAAAGATCAATTACAATTTGAGAAAATAGACTTGATACATTCCCTCTCCCCCATTGTCTTTATAAAGACTCTTTATCTACCCTAACACTAAAGCTCAAGGGTTAGTCCACATGCAAGTGAGGGACTTGAGTTAGTAACTCCTAATAAAAATAATAATTAATAAGTATTAGTTACATCATAGTGGCCCATGCACACTAAATATAGAAATTACATAATGATGTTAGGATAGGATCCTTATATGTTCATCCTCGTCAAGAAGATTTGTCCTCAAGGATTGAGAAAACTATTGTTGGAGTTGGAGTGACTCCTATGTAGCATATTTTAGAATTGATGTGTCCATCGATCCAAAATTATTTTGGGCTCTAAGATGATGGATGATCCTATATCCAAATCAAAAGTGTTGTTTGAACTTATACACAAATACTATGAACCATTCTTCAAGGAGACATAAAAAAACTAGATGTATCTTAGAGGAGGGCAATAATGTGAGATTGTAGGTTATGAGCCCGATCCATTGTAACACATCAAGACCTCGCTCCAAGTGGTGGTGATCAAATTGCTATAACATATAGTTTTGTACCATCACCAATTTGTCCTTGAGGAATTAAAGTAGTCCATGATGTTGAAAAGTGAAATCTACTACTATAACTTTGAAAATAATCAGAATATATGATGAAAATTATGGGGAAGGATGTCCATAAACTAGTTCCAAGTACTTGTTAATAAATTTTGTGTGTTCAACTATCTAGGAATAGTATGTAAAGCTCATTTTGAGGAGTGTATTATGTAGTTTGAATAGATCCTTCCAACAAGACTGATAAATTTGGGAAAGATGATGGAGTGGGACATGTCATGAAGGTGAAGAAGTGATTCCATGGATATGTGGGCAATCATGGGGCTTATAAGGATGAGCTAGAGAACAAAAGTGAGCATACTAAGAGAGACAATCTAGAACCTCCATAATGACTATTTTGCATCAATGTTTGGAATCCCTTAAATAAAATGCATAGAAATATCCATTCCAAAATAGGAATACATTATGGTATTAATTCCATCAATTTGGTAAAAATGGATGCATATTTTTCCACAAGTATTTATGCTTTGGTTGGTTGAATGATATCAGTGGTAGATTGAGCCTATATTGCAAATAGTTGTGCCCTTGCCCTGAGATGACTTATTTGAAAGTTTTTATATTTTATGGGGACAGATAGGTTGGGTAGTATGGGTAGGCATATTGTAGAGACTGTATTGCTTCCCCTACTAGTTGAATTGCATCTAGATTTTAGAAAAATCCTAGACTATCAGACCCAACGTATGAAGCCATTGAGTTTTAAATACTATTTCACTATCCCCCAAAGGAAGGGAAAACAAGTCCATCTTGATAGTGTGGTCACCCATACATGCCATTACATTTTTTCATTTTCCTTTACAAATTAGAACTCCCCCATTGACTATGATGACTTCAACAAAATTACATAAGTATATGTAGCAATCTGCTCATTTGGCCATCCAAGGATCAATAAAATTGTGTGTACTTCCTAAGTCAATGAGGATAATGATGCATTGAATCTTGAAATGTCCTTCCAATTTCATGGTTTAGGATTGGAAACTCCTGCTAAAGTATTTAGAAAATCTCCAATAGTTTTCCCTTTGTCATTTTAGTTTCTATAGGTGGGTCTTCTTCTCTATTGTCCTCCTCTTTGTCATGATATTCATGAATATAATTTTTGCCCACATCAAGTAAATACAATTTTTGCTGCACACACTTGTGGCTCAAGGAGTATTTATCATCATAGTTGTAGCATAGACCTTGTGCCCTTCATACCTTTATTTATTCTCTGGTTAGAGGTTTGATTTGGGGTTTGTTGTTAGGATTCAATGCTAACCGAGATGGAAGGGGGGGTTGAATTTGAGGGTATTTAGATGTATGCCACTAAGCTACGAATTTTTCTTCAATAAATTTGGTCAAACCTAGAACTTGCATCATGGTATTTGGTTTAATTATTCTCACCTTGCTCGAATATATTTTGAAAAAATTCATCACTTAAGTCTCTTGTATGTTTTACCAGTTTTTTAAACTACATTTGATAGTCTCAAACCATTGTGGTATGCTTCAACGTGGTAAGAGCTATTGTGAAATATTCATATTCACTAGGTTTGAAAATAGGTGAATAAATGAGTCTTACCCAAAAGAATCTAAATACATATTCCTCAACCACGGGTACCATTAAAGCACTTTAGATTTAAAATCGAAGGATACCATTTAGAGCCTTTGGAAAATGTCATAAAGAGAAATATTGGCCAGCATGATATAACCAACTAGTGGAGTCCTCTCCATAAAATTTCGAATATTATGGGTGAAACTTAACATTTATCTCTTACAAAGCTTAGGATATTTGTTTTAAGTTCTTTATTTTCCTTTGTTAAATTGAGTTCAGTAGTTGACATAAGTCATATTTTATATAAAAATGTTAGGTTCAAAACTTACAGAGATAAAAACCTTGTATGTGTGAGTGGTAGATGCTTAATCGAAAAAGAGTTGTCTTGGCCTCACTCTAGCCAAAACTCATAATAACCCTATTTTTAAAGAAATAATATCATTAAATATTTATAATTGAATATAAATACCAAAAACATAAAAAACACAATAAATCTATTTTTAATCAAAATTGAATCTTCATATTTATTATTATGAAGATTATGTTTTTTATAAGTTATTTATAACTAACCAACATCTAAAGACTTAAAATATCACTGATCACTTTATGCTTAAAATAGTTATGAGTCTTATAACAATTATAAAAATAAGTATTTAGTAATATAAACTAGTCAAAATATTTATTTATTTATTACTATAATCTACTTAAACTAATGCTATTAAATTATCTTCATTATTATGGTAGAGGTATTGGTTAGGTACTTCAATAAGGATAATAAATACATGCTAATAAGTGGACATAAGGCTAGTAATAACATCGACAACATCATCCATCAATAATCTATAGATGATACAACCCTTTTTAGGAGGGCAAGGATAAATGAGGCCAAACCTTAGAATAAATTATTAAAGGAATATGAAAGAGTTCCAGGGAAAAAAGTTAATAGGACACAATCTAAAATTGACCTCCTAAACACCCCAACAAGAATCAAAACAAGGATATGCGAGCTACTTCAAATGGAGGAGGTAAATTTACCAGCAACTTGTATAGGGATGACCTTATTTAAGGGGAGAATGAGGATAGAATTATGAAATCTAGTTATAATAAAGTTTAGAATGAACTATTGCATGCATATATATATGGTTATCTTTAGCAAGAAGAGTGCAACTAAATAAATTAGTCTTACAGGCCATTCCAACATATTATATGTGCTTGTATACTATGTCAAAATTGATAGAAAAGGTTTAATCTATATTATTCTATCATTTTTTTTGTGGTCAAGATTACATGATAAAAGGAAATTTTCTTTGGTGAAATGAAGCAAGGTGTGTGATGATAAAACTAGGGGAGGTATCAATTTAAGAGTTCTTATGGATGCAAAATTAGCTCTTAAGGAAAAAGTAAATTGGATATTGTATAAAGAGATTCAAAGACAATGGATAAGAATTCTTCTAAGTAAATGTGTTGAGCTCAATAATCCAAGCTTAATATTTATTACACTCTCACTACCAAATGGTTTTTATCTATGGAATGGTTTAAAAAAATTAATTTATTTAGTGATTAAAGGTCTAAGATGGGTGGTGGGAACTAGAGAAAAAAATCTATTTGGATGGATACTTGGTGCGATAAAAAATCATTCAATCTTAGATTCAATTTTGAAACCATGGATGAGATTAATTCAAGATAAATTTGGTGATAGGGTTTCAAATATTATGTACAAGGATCATGAAGGAAGATATAAATGTAAAGAAGATTATTTCACAAGTATATAAAGAGGCAGTTGAGCAGAAAGATAACAACAATAATTGCTCGAAGGAGAGCCAAGGATAAATTGATTTGGGAGTTGATTAGCTCAGGAGAATACACAATAATAAGTGGACACAATGTAAAGCACCAAAAAAATAGGAATATCGCAAGAATATAGAGAGATATTTGGGATAGCCCAAGCATTCCTAAAGTTAAAATGATTGTTTGGCTAGTAGGTCATACAATTTTTTTTCTAGAAGGTCCTACCTTGGAATATTTGGAATGAGCGAAATAGAAGGATCTTAAAACACGAGAGTAGAGATATCCATTATACGTGGGTGAAGACCATATCCAATATAATTAAGACTATCCAATTCATACTAAACTAACCACAAAAAACATATCAGCGATAGGAGAAAATAGTGGCATGACTCAAGATCATTCCCCATATGAAAAAAACTAGAAGAGTCAAACCATGGGATAAAATGATGGATAGAACCTGAAAATGGTAGCAACCACCACTAGGATTTGAAAAGGTAAATACAGATGGGGTATCAAGGGGTAACTTGGGTAGGGCCAGTGTAGGGGGAATAGGTAGACTATCAAATGGTAGGGAGAATAGGTAGACTACCAAATGGTACCCTCACATTCATATTTACAATAAATTAAGGTACACTTTCCAACAACATTGTTGAGGGATATGACATTTTGAGAGGTATACAATAGGCTCTCAAGACCAAATGGAATAGAGTGATAGTGGATTCAGACTCTCAGTTATTGGTTAACTACCTTAAATACCCATTGAGAATTAGGAATGATAGTTGGAGAATTTAGAGGATTGTAGAGAAAATCAGATAAATACAAAGTAGTTTTGCAAAGGTAATATACACCCATATACCAAGAGAGCAGAATAAGACAATTGATGGTATGAAAAACTAATATTTGGACAAGGGAGACCCAATTTGCTATGGGCACCCTCCTAAGTGGTGGGTATAGGAAATAAGGAGAAGAGCTTATACATATTTAATATATTGATGATAAAATTCTTGATAATGTGTAGAGATTCAATTTTTATGACATATTTTTATTGATAGAGATTTTGGTTCTTAGTACAATGGTTGAGATAGATAAAATTGATATATCCAATGTCAAAACATGGGTGAAAAGCTTGATGGATTGAAAATGCCAAATATGTAATAAGATTTGATGATCAATATAATATAATCACTCTTTTTACCCAAAAAAAATATCGTGGGATAATATTATGAAAAGGGGTTTTCATGGTCTCTCCCAATGTGTTATATGTAAAAATGAGGAGAGTATAGATCATCTCTTGGGATATTTCTCAATAGTCTATAAACATTGGTAACATATTCTTAATACGTTTGGTAAATGTATGGTGATAAATAGAAGAATTAAAAAATGGTTAAGGCAATGGCATAACACTTTTAAAAGTGAGGTTTTACAGACAATATGAGATATATCAAAAGGTACAATAGTTTGGATTGTATGGCTAGAAAAGAATGAAACAATATTTAAAGAAAATAAAACTAGTTTAGAGGTAATGAAAAGAAAGATTTATTTAGCCATAGAGTCTAAACCAACCCTATCAACTCATATAACCTCTAATATGGAAGTAGAGAGCCTTGATAGATGGATTCAAGTCATCAAATGAAATTATGATGTTGGGCACAGGAGAAACAAAAAGAAGGCAAAGAATATAAAGTGGAAACTATTAGATGTGGAGTTGGTCAAATTGAATTTTGATGGAGCATCTAAAGGAAATTTAGGACCAACAAGAGGAGGAGGAATAATTAGAAATAATAGAAGAGATATTTTGTCTCATTACGCTTTCAATAATGGATTTAAGACAAATAATGAAGCTTTGGCTTGGGTTGAAAATATACAAACAAATGAATTGGAACAAAGTATGGATGGAATGCGATTCACTAATAATAATGAATGCAATTTTGAAGAAAGCAAAGGCTCCATGAAATATACAAGAGATACTTGTGAAAGTACAAGACCTTGCTATAAAGTTTGAAGAAATTAAGTTTACTCATATGTTGAGGAAAGCAAACAAATGTGTGGATAAGCTAGTCAATAGAGGGATTTTAAATGAGGATCGTCAATTTAAATTCTCTTTTCCATTGAAGCTGACAAGAAAATGTTGATTGCCTGAATCAAATAATGATTAAGATTTACTTTAATGTTTTCCATTGATAATATTTGTTTTATTTTATAACATTAATGTGTTTTCATATAAACTATTTATTACAATTTTTGTGGTTGCATTTATGTTTCAAAAAGAAAACTAACAATCCAAATGTGGTAAAGTGAACTATGATAGTGCGAACTATGATAATGCGATGTTTTGGAAATATTACTCTACTAAGATGCAATGCATAGATAATAGAAGTGAAGTTTTGGTATCGTGAAGGCTACTATAAAAAAATGTCAAGAAAAATGCATAGATAGTACAGGTGAAGTTTTGGTATTGTGAAGGCTACTATAGAAAATATCAAGAAGAAGGATGTTGAATTCCGGAATATTTGTATTGAAGAAGAACTATAAAATAAAAATTAAGAATTTAAATATTTTATAAAAAATAATACAAGTATTTAGTTGTAGCAACTCAATTAAGATAAGAGTTGAATTTCTTTGTACTATCATACTCTAAAGAAAAAACTTGGGATTTGTAGAGAACCTAAATACAAGCAAAAAAAATTCTATTAAATTATCAAATTAAAAAATTAAATAACATATAAAAAATTAAAAAAATAAAAGAAAAAGTTTCTAAAAATTAATTATCTGAGGGTCGAGAATCTTATTTTCTAAGCCAGAGGGGCACTAGACTTTACTGTGACTCATCCAGAATGCAAGGTGCCGAAATACACTCTATCAGCGTATTCAACCTTCGATACTTGGAACTCTTTATTTCGCATCTACTTGATATGTGAGATTTTTGGAAGCATCAATTCCCAATGGGAAAATAATAATAATCGAGAACATAGAACATGGGTATGACGTAGTATTGAAGGCAAGAAGATCCGCATATACAAATTGTATGTTTTGGTAGGGGAAAAAGTAAACAACAAAAAAAAAAATTGTGATGGGCACGTAGCTAATAATACAAGCTGTAAATGAATTTTGACATTGAAAATACAAGACTGAATGCATTCCCTGGACAGTTCTTTTCTTTTGTTTGTGTACGTGTGTCTCTAGATGTGATGGCAGTGTAACATCAGCATTCTGTATCTCAATTGTTTACAATTTCATTGAATCTGCAGTATTTTACTCTCCATTGCTAGAATAAAACATGAAATTGGTCTCCATATCTGTGTTTCGTCGTCTGCGTTTAAACAACGTCTTTCAATTCATTTAAATAACTACAAAGTATTTCAAATATACTAAGCATGGGGTATATATGTTTTTTCTTTAATAATGCTAATATAACAGTGCGGTGCAGGCTTTCACGCTAACCATTAATAGTACTTCTACAGAAGTTCACCCGAAGGAGAACCCAAATAAATAAATAAAACTATGGCTATCGTTCGTGCTCTGGTAGATGTTCCGCAGCTAGATCGATCAATTCAGAGTTCCAGCACAACAACTGCAAAGACACAAAACTCCATCACATTCATCTTCAGCCAAAACCAACAATTTGGTAGGCTTGAGAGAAAACAAGTTGTACATCCATATTTAATATTAATGTTGTTGATACTTACAGTCAGAGTTGGATTTGATCCAGTATTCTTGCACTCTCCCAACCGAGAGCTCGCGGGACAGTGTATAATATCCATCACAGTCGTCTGATCCATCGCTCATGTAGTCATCATATAAATATGAGTCGCAGCAACTTGACGAAAAACTCGTTAACCCTTCCTTTTCCTTTTCATTTTGATTTTGCTGGATAATTCTGGGTGATCCTGCTGCATCTTCACCCATTATTGAACCGCCCCCCTTGTCTATTTGTTCTCCCTGTCTTTCTCCTTGCAGTGCCTTCGTTGCACGAGAACCACCCCCCTTTTGTATGCTCTTGTTCAACTTGCTTATCAACTGCAAGACAGTCGTTAATTCAGAGCATACAATTTTTTAATGGAGAATCATTTCAGTACGTCATACCGTCCCTAGCATAATGTGGATCAGAAGATTCACAGTCACATAATGAAGGCAATGAAAACCTTTCAGGCACAGACAGTAGGAGAAGAGGTATTAAAGTAATATATTACTAAATGGGAATAACACATAAAACTATCCTACACCCCACACAACTAAATCTTAATAAAGATGGAGTCCACACAAAATCATTATCCAGAAATCAAATATGTCTATAGATTCAAAATCACAAGGGGATTATATTAATATTAGATCCAAAACCAGGTCTCATAAAAATTTGGAGTATAGTGAAATTAATAGATGGCACCTATAATTAGGGTACTTGTCTCATAACAGTGGAACTGTGTATTGTGATGAACATGCAACTTTATGATTCATGAACTCTGTTGTAACTGATACAGTTCTGGATTCATGTAAGACCATTAGTTTTACAGATCCCCGGGATTTACCTTGGATAATTGGCTTTGAGGAGCAGACTCTACTTGTGTTGAAGATACAGGCCGTTTGAGCTTGTTTCGTTGCAGGATCTTGTCTACGCCCCAGCAATCAGGCATCTTTCCAGAGCTACATTTTTGCAGTTTGTCGATGCCGGATGGTTTCTTGGCGATGGATTTGTCGGCGACTTCCTGCTGCTTCTTATTAAACAGGATTGTACCCAAAGTGTTCCTCTTCTTAGACTTCTTTTCATCCGCATTATTGATGTTATTATTGCAATTGGAGTTCAATGGAATCTCCAAAAATTCCTCCAGAGGGAAAGTGGTACTTTCCGCCTTGCCATCCTCTTTGGAAGGGATACTGATACTGTCTGAGTGCTCTTTAAGAAGAATATGATTATGATGATTCTTACCATGGTGCTTTATAACATCCTCGAGGCCTAGGATCTTGGCCAAGTTCTTGTTGAACTCCTCCACCTCCATGAGCGTAATGTCCGTAACGTCCTCCTCCCTGTGAGGTTGATGTGGTAGGGATCGAATTCCATCGGCTCCAAAAGTGCCGATAGATAGCAGTCCCTCCGCTTGCCACTTTTTAAAGGACAAACAACGAAATTCCTCCCCCTCATTCTTTCCTTTATGCGGTGCACCTGGCCACCATTTATTATCACATTAGAGCAACAAAAACGAATTCTATCACACTGTACACTACAGGAACTCCTCTTTAAGACGATTAAAGTTCTAGAACTGGTTACCCTGCGAAGAATGCTCGTGACATTTGGATATTTGCTTTGGATTGAATTTCCGGTGAACCCAATCGAAGATCTGCAGCGGAATTGATTAAGACATGAACAACTTCATTATTCATTTCGCAATACAAATGATCTTGCTTTCAAACACAGTTGACAACGACAACAATCTTCCAAGTTTTAACAAATTTGAACCAAAAAAAAATAGTAAATATTTCAGAAGCAAACGATAGAGTGGGGCTGAATTACCCTCATTTTTTTCTTTTTCTTTTTTCTCTGAAGTTGCAACAGTTGAACTAAGATTGAAACAATGCAACGGCGATGTAGATGGATCGAGTCTGATCTAGCTTCAGTGGCTTTTAACTTCCGAAAGAGGCACCGCTAAAGCCAGCTACTCCCACCACAGAAATTATAGCCATCTCTGTCCAACTTCCTGAAAGACGCACACGCAGCTGATCCCAAGGGCTAGTTGATAATGATGTGAAATGTTTAGAATATCAAGGATGGGTTTATGGTTACCCTTACTAATTAGGCAATCCAACCCATCAGCGAATCGTCAGTTAGCTGTTTAGGGAGAAACAAATCAAATTAGTCTCACGTAATATGGATCTCTGGGGATGAGAAGGGCCCTTATGCCTTAAGAAGGTGGTCACATGGTGGCTTAAGGAAGCCTTGACTGTGAATTCGTGACCGGGTTTTAAGCATAGTTACAGTCGTGGATGCACCCTGGAATCCAGATTTTCACGCATTCAAAGTTGGAAAACTAGGCCCTGTTTACTAATAGATGTCCTTTTTGAAGCCACGTATAACCATGCACAGATCAAGTTGTCTTAACTAAGTTTGGAACTAATTGAAACACGGGAGTGATCAAGTCATCGTCTGTCGGTTCCAAAAAAGCTCTAAAGGGATATAAAATTAGTGGAGGGTGACGTCCACTGTTTCAAAGTGTCCATCTGGCCGACCGGAAGTTGTAAGGGCTTCGTTGCCATAGGCCCTCCCTTTGACCTTTCTACTCCTACGTACGTCCTCATTCTTCAACTTCCCGGCAAAAAGAATGCATGCTTATGTCATCATCGCTACTCTAACATTAGATAGTACCTTTCAACTTACCAAATACAAATATTAGACACTATCAAACCCAAATAATAATCAACAAAAACTAGGTATTACCTTCTAACTTATCAAGAAATCAAACCCAAACAAACAATCGAATCCAAACAAACAATCGAAAAATACTAGACGATACCTTCCAACCTAAGAAAAAATCAAACCCAAACAAACAATTAAACAAACACTAGACAATACCTTCCAACCTACCAAAAAAAATCAAACCCAAACAACAATCTACAAACACTAAACATTACTTTCTAACCTACCTTATTTTTTCTTTATCACTTTATCTGTCCATTGCTTTTCTTTATCGCCTATTACTTTACCTATTCCTTTCTTCTCTTTTCATTATCATTATTAAAAATTCCAAGGTTTAAACGTATAATTTCTAACCTACCTTGTTCTTTTCTTTATCAATATCACTTTACCTGTCCCTTCTCTTTTCTTTATCATTATCATTAAGAATTCTGAGGTTTAAACGTACCAGGGACAATTCCCTCCAAACGTTTTGTTTTTTTCATGCAATACTTGTATATTTATTAGTAAAATTCCTGCAGATATTAATTATAACACATAACGTGCCATGCTTTTGTCACACACATTTTTATTATTATTTTTAATATAATATTTTTAATGAAATAAAATTATTTATAATTATGTTTTCGAACTATTCTCTTTTTAAAAATCACGTGTTTGAATAAATTTGTTTTTTATTAATTTAATCAAAATTATAAAAATAAAATTATTATTGAAACTTATAAAAAATTTTGTTTACATAAAACATTTAAGTTTTATTAAATTAATAACAATTACCATTAAAATTTATTTTTTAGATATTAAATAGTTTTTTAGTCTAGCAAAGTATAAAGCAGTCTCCTAACAAGGTCTTTATACCTACTATTCAGCCTAAACACTTAATTATTTATAATTTATGTATATAAATTTTTATTTAATTATTAACATTTTTAATTAATTTTTTATTTTTTTGGTTACATAAATGAATTGGTTACAATCACAATTTTTAGTAACTGGCAACGCAGGGTTCAAACTATCAAACTATCAGCGAAGGTTTTCAACACACCCATTGTCTCGTTAATGGTAACTCGACGTGATATGGGGACCGTCGGACGCACAGGGTGCACACCGTCTTCATCAGTCTAGTTCAACACGTGGCATGAAGGGGGACCGCCGGACAAGTAGGAAACAAATGGTCGTCAATCAGGTGCAACACGCAGAGGTATCATATCAGCTACTGACTATGCATGGGCACACCCGTGGGATTGGAAACTAGGTATAAATTTTTTAATTATATTTGTGTCAATATTTCATAAGGAGTTAGTCTTCCAACAAACCTTTCACATATCACTTTGCATGGATAATTATTTATAAACATAAAAAGTAAAACTTTATAGCTTTTATATATTATTATTTTTATATAAGATTTTTTTTATTATTTGGTTAATATGAGAACCATTTATGATCCATACTTATGGCTAGATATCTTCATCCTACCATGACCTTTCATAAGGGTCAGATCTGAGCTTATCAATAGATACCAAACACACAACTATACACACCCACCTCCTCACACACTCCCCACACCACGATTTGAACCTTGGACCTCCATATTTATATAAGATTATTATTAATCATTAATTTTTATTTCATGAACTCGTCTATATCCTTTAATTGTTACTATATTAACTTATATATTAATTTAAATGTAATAATATATATATATATTTTTGAAAAAAAGCTAGATTATATTATATCATTAACCGAAACATTATAATATTTTGGTGTTAATACTGTCCACCATCTAAAAAATAAAATGAGGTGGATCATGAGTAAAGCATTCATAACTTAATATACATAAGAATAGAAGCTAATATCAACAAAAATCCTATAGCTATATCTTGTTGCAATACACCATATATCAACATTCATCTTTGGGAGGTCCAAGGTGTAGACCAATTGGTTCATCCAAACCCCATAAGGGGGCGGAGGTCCAAGGTTCAAATCTCGGGCCTCGTCGGACTGAACGCTTGTCCCTTTCCTGGTGCTTTCAGCGGCGTAAAAGGTTTAAAATGATTATGGCACGGTGGTTATAGGGGCAGACTGCGCGAAGATCTGTGTGGCAAATTTTGAGGCAAATAGTGCAGAATAATGTGGTGGCCATAAAAGCTGGACAACCTACTCGGATTCATGGCGGCTACCGATTCCACCATGTAAATACAAAAAAAAAAAAAAAACATTCATCTTTGGGAGAGTCTATTATATGAAAAAATTCTAGGCATGTTTTCAGTGCTATCTTATGTAGTCTTCAGAGAAGGAAAAGAAGTAATCAAACCCTGAACCTGCTTATCATTGTTAACTATTTTCTTCTTAGCTTCCTGTTGGACTTTTTGAAGATCTTGAATCATATGATAAAGTTGATGAAGTTTGTCAATAACATATCAAGGCATGTTGGAAGGACCATAGACTTGGGAATGAATGTGTCCCACATGTAGCAAAATATCAAAGGTCAAGTCTGCCAAAACTATATCCCATGGAGGAGTAGATCCAGTAAACACCTTTTTGCATCTATACTTCCAAATGTGCTTGAGAAGGATGAGTCTAGAAACATCCCAAAGTTTGGGGTATTGATCCAGTTGAGAAAAACCAAGCAGAGAAAGCTTCCAAGATCTAGTAAAAGAGGGAAAAAGAAAAGAGTAGAAGATATCCCAAAATTGTTTAGCCATGCCACAAAACCAAAACAAATGAATAAGAGTTTCTAAAGAATACAAAAATTGCATTGAGGGGAAATGTGTAAAATCATAGCCACACTTTCAGTTGTTGGCAATTTTTGATGCAAAATATGCCAACCAAGAAGTTGTGTTTTTTATTCAACAATAGCTTTCCAAATTTGAGTAGCAAGAAACTGCCATTAGGCATTGGTAAAATTTACTTGCCACTTGACATTGAGCTTAGAGTCTAAAGAAGCTGGACATAGAAGATTTTTGTATAACCAACTAGACGCAATAGAAGAGATTCTATGACCATTAAGCCATCTCCAGTCATTCCAAATATTATGGGTAGTTGTTACCAACTTCATAAGGACCTCACAAGGGATGGAAGCCACAATTAAACCATAAGACTCGTTTAACCTAGAGGTAAGGGAGCAATTATTGTAGATCTAGTTCCAGGTAAGAATTGAGAAGCTACCCGGATCACAAATATCTCTAATTCTATTAATTCCTTTCTTTAAAAAAATAGCCCATGAATAACATTGCATAAAGTTAAAGGTTTATCGTTGTGGAGAATAAGTTTATTCCACCAAAAACTGTTAAGATCGATGCTCAGACCATGTCTCAAGGAGTCAGACTTCCAAGCCAATAAATGAGAAATTGATTACCAAGATTTCCAATTTTGGGTAACTGGAATAGAACCTTTAACTATAAAATAAGGTGCATTTAGGACCTTATCCTCCTAAGGGATTTCTTTCCATTTACCTTTGTGAGTAGCTAGAGAGATTATGTACCAAAATACGTGTTTCCAATTTTCATCACCAATAATGGCTCTAGCAACCCATTTTGCAACCAAACTTTTGCTCCGGGTAAGAGGATCAATGATGCCTAGACCTCCTAAATCCTTAGGTTGAGTACAAAGTTTCCAAGAGATGGGTGTCATAACAACCTCTCCATCTCATTTAGTCCATAAAAAATTATGAATGGCCTGAGTTAATTTATTATAGGCAACCTTGGGGGTCATCCAAAAAGAGGAGTAATAAACATGAGAGGCTGCCATTATTTTATTCGCAACTTGAATTCTTCCTGCTAAGGAAAGAAACCAAATTTGCCAAGCATTAATTTTTTTTGAAGTCTTTCCATAACCCAGTTCCACATATTCTTAGGAGAGATATTAATCCCAAGAGGGATTCCCAAATAATGCACAATCTTACCATGAGGGATGATATTCCACTCAGTCAAGGAGTTGCATCCACGAGGAGAGGAAGAGGTATAGAAGACTTAAGTTTTAGAATTTTTAATACGAGAACCAAAGACATCACAAAATAGTTGAACAATTTCTTTAGTTGTTTCCACCTCTTGTTGGGTATTTTGAAGAAAAATAAGGGAATCATCAACAAAATGAGATTTAAGAGAATGTTTATCCCCAGGAAGCTTAATACCCTGAAGGAGGCCATCAGAATGACCCTTATGAAGAAGATAACCAAGAGCATTGACAACCAAAACATACAAAAAAGGAGCAAGGGGGCAACCTTTTCTGATATATCGTTGAAGAGGGAAAGAGGGGGAAAGAGCTCCATTAACCTGAACACAAGCTTAAGCATCACCAAAAAATATACCATTTGATTACAGAATTTTGGACCAAAACCAAGCCAAGAAAGCATACTCATAATAAAATCCCATCTGATTCTATCATAAGCTTTGTCAAAATCTAACTTAACCAAGATGGCATCTTGATTAGAATCGATAACCCATTGCAAAGTTTCCCAAGCCATCATAAGATTATCTAAAATATAATGACCTTTAAGAAAATAAAATTGTTTAGGGAAAACAATTTCTTGAGCAACAATTTTGATTTTTAAAGCTATAGCTTTAGCTATGATCTTGTAAGAAACATTGAGGAGGGTAATAGGTCTCCAATTGGAGATTTGGTTACGAGATACCTTTAGGAATAAGCTTGATAAGCCTTGCATTGATATAAGCTCCAATGGAACTATTATGAAGAGCTTCTAGGTAAATGTGATGAAGATCAGAGGAAAGAATATGCCAATTTTTTTTATAAAACTCCACTAGAAGCCCATCCAAGCTAGGAGCTTTGTCATTCTTTATAGAAAAAAAAGCAGTTTGTAAATCATTCACAGAAAGAGGATATTCAAGTTGATATTGAATAATAGGATCAACTAAGGTGGGAACATGTTCTTGCACATATTCCATTAAGATACATTAGATTTCATCCCTTGGCTCCGCTGTAAAAAAATGAGAGAAATGAACTACAAAACAATTCATGATCTCTTTAGAGTCAAAAATATAATGACCTGAAGGGTCCTCCAACTCAGTGATCCTTTCCGAAATATTCTTATGTCTAAGGTAGTTAAAATAAAATTAGTTCCCTTGTCTCCCTGGGAGATCCAATTGAGGCGAGATCTAACATGTGCCCCTCTAGCACGGTAAGACTCGTAAACTCTAGCCTGATTCTCAACATTAGCTAGATTACATTGAATAACAATATTAATAGGGTCTTTCATAAGCATGGAGCGAAGATGCGAGATCTCATTATGAAGATGACTCTCTTGAATCTTCTTCCTCCTGGCAACAAACCGCCCATACCATCTAAGGGATGAAACTATATTGAAAATTACTGTGTCAAACCATTTGATCCAGCCAGTATTTCCAATTGGTCTAGGAAATCTAGTCCAGACATGCTTTACAAGGCGACAACAGGTAGGATTGTCAAGGTGGGACACATTTAATTTGAAAGGAAGCGGCATGGAATTAAGAGAGATTGAGGAAGTTTGGATAGAAGACAAGATATGAAGGTGATTAGACAAAGTAGTGTGAGACATGATGTGAACTTGCTCATGGATAGAGAATTTATCCAGGAAATAATTACTGAAATAAAATTTGTCCAGACAAACAAACTTCCTAGCAGAACCTTGACGATAGTTGGACTATGTAAACCAATTATCTCTATGATAGGAAGCTTTACCAAAGAGAGGGTCATGTACACCTAAATGATTACGACAAAACAACCAACTACCAAATTCAGCATTAGAAAGGGGCCTACTACCAGTCTAACTTTTGTCACTAGGATTCTCAATCATATTAGTCACCTCCAAGGATCCATTTTGCAGGAGGGAGAGAAACAACTAACCATTCCCAAAGGGTAATACGACTAGGAGGGTCATTAGGGGCATAGATAGAACAAAATCCAAAATCTAACCCATACACAATAATGAGCAGGGTCTTCACCATGGTCTAGAATAACATAACAAAGAGACTTGGCTATGGAAAGGGAAACATCTCCTTTACCGTTAACATGAGAAGTAGTAAAGGCAGATGCATACCCACCACCAAGGATATCCATACAATGGGTGAGAGTGTGACCATTGACTTTTAATTCTTGAAGGAAAAGAACATAAATATGATTTTAGCAACAACTTTTTGAACTTGAAACTTACGGTAAGGGAGGGAGAGACACCTAACATTCCAAGATAGAAGATTTAAATTCATGAGGGATGATTTAGAGGCTACTTGACCTCATGATTTAGAGCCTGGAAAATGTTTTCACTGATTGGCAATAATTGTGTGTTGTCCAGATAAGCTTGTTGAGCATGAACCTTATTTTGAGACACTTGAGAGAAGTATCTAGCAAAATCTTTGACAGAGGGATTTTTTCCTTTGGATGGATGGAGGTATCTTGGGGGGGTTGACGAACGTTGTCACTTGCCTACCACTCTCCGTCCATCTGTCATAAGACTATATTTCAAGAGTTGTAGTGAAGGAATGAGAGCTAACTCAAGGTTTGTGGTAGAAATTAGTGGGGCTTGAGGATTAACAGGAGCATCTGAGTACTTGGTATAAGCTATGGAAGAGCCAAAAGGGTTCTTGGGAGGAACATCCTGAGAAGTTGAAGTTTTTTTAGGAACTAGGAATTTTTGAGGGCCATCGATAGGGAATTTATTGGCTAAATTATCATTAACAACCTCCATATGAGGGTCATTATATGGGATTTTTTTTACAATTTTTTTAGCAATAGCTTCCATTTGTTCCTTTTTAGCTATTTTTTTGGATAATTTTTGATCAAATGCCCAGTTTCTCTACAGTAAAAACATGCATTAGGTAAGTTTAAATAGACAAGAGGCTGAATTACTTGGAAACCTGGCCCATTGACTTCCAGGGATAGGGCAACGACTTGGATATGTCCATTTCAACACAAAATCATGGGTGCACTCTATAATTAGATAGTTTTTTTGACATTGGGTGTGACCACAAAACCTTATCAAGAACAACAACAATTATATTGAGAAATGGGCGACATGACAAAGATAAAAAGGGAAATTCTATCCACAAAGGGTATTTTACCCTAGAGGGACCCTCTGGATAAAAATCTAAAGACCAACCTTGCAGAAAACAGGTTTGCCTGCAGATAACCCAAGTTTCATATTGAAGGGTTTTTTTGGCATGTTCATAATTTGCAAAGGTGACTGATATGTACCCCCTTCCCAACCCTCGAATAGCCTCAACTATCCAACCTCTAGTATTTATCCAAACCCCCTGACCCATTTGAGAAATTCAGCCTCAGGTGGTATCCCGCGTAATTTTTTTTTTAAATGAGAGCTATATAGATTTATTGTTGTAAGTATATCAATATTCTTTATAATAAAGTATACCCGTATGAAATAGGGGTGATATATGTAGAAGAATGAGGAAGATTATAATGATTTACACCATGTAAATAACCTAAATTAACCAATTCTTTTGGAAATGAAATAAGTGATTTTATTATTTTTTATAATAAATAAATTATTATTAAAGAACAAATAAAAATATTCTTAAAGAAATTTCAAACCTTTGACTTCCTAATATTTTTTATATTTAATTCAATGCACGAACATAGTAATAAAGTGATCTAACAATGTTAGGACTTAACTTTAAAGCAATGCAAGGGCATTAATACCTAATTACCTGTATTGAATTACACATTTTTTTTTTAGTTTTGTTATAGATTTATAAAAAAGGGTTTTGAGAATTTGGTTAAGTAGATATTATTGTAATTATTCGCGATGTGTAATTGATTTTTTTGTTTAAAGTATTTCTATTTTATTTCTAATAAATTTGGTTAGTTAAATTATGTCTTTAAGCTTTGACAAGGTTTTGCTTATGAAAAAATATTAAAATATGTTTTGGGGTATTTTAGGAACAAGATGTATTATCACGACTTAAATTTGAAATCACATGTTTTTATTGGTATTGTAAATTTAATAATATATTGAAGTATTGAGTTTATTTTGCCAAATCATTTTTTGTCTAATTTTTTTTTAAATGGGTTATATGGGATTTAAACGGCTCCACCCTTATTACATCATCACCACATAGTGGTATTAGAAAAAAGCTTGAATATTGTTCATATATTATTTGGAAAGATTTGAATGTGAGTCTCCTCCTTGAAATACTAAGGAAATTAACCAACTGAGTTAATGCCACTTGATTTTTTGTCTAACCTTATTAAGTTCTAAATAAAAACTTTTTAAAATTTAAATAGTAATAGATTCACATATATGAATATTGTTATGATAAATGCATTTAGAGGTTACATAGGAGAGTTGGTCACAACCACACTATTTTTAGTAATTGATAAGCGCAAGGTTCAAACCACAAGGCTTCTTCCATCAAACCTATTCCACTTCGTTATTGTTGAACCGGTGTGAATGGGACCATTGGTCGCTCGAGATTTATACCGTCATCATCAGTTTTATGCACACTCAAAGGATTCATATTCATATCGTCATCATCATTCTGATGTGCACTCACAACATTCAGATCAGACTACTACCTTTACAAACAAACTACCCCGAGGTTTGAACCAAGGTGTTTTCTTGGTAAGTTTCTGGCCAAACAAATAATTACCAATCCACCTAGTCCTAAGGGGCTAGAGGAAGGAATTTATTAAGGATTATCAATAAATGTATACAAAAACCTATCTGATAAAAAAATGATTAATAAAAAAAGTTATAGAAGAAAAATATTAACAAAAAAAAGGCATGATTAGCAAGGGTTTTGCGTAAAATTTTGAAATGAATATTTGTTGAAAAATATGAACTAATGAAATTATGGAAATAATTAGAAGGAAAAGGAAGAAAATACTTGTAAGAACGTAGGTATTTTCAATGTGTATAAAAAGAACAATATATTCTTTTGCTTCTGAAACATGTGTAAGTATTCCAATGAGATTGTATATTTAAATTATCAATTAAATAAGACTAAAAAATTATCAAAATTCATTTTTAGTTGATGACTACGCTTGAAATTAACTTAAATCTCCTTTCAAAGATTTTAAAAAATCTAGAAAAATTTGGCACTTACCAAGAAGAGACCTAGGTTCAAAACTTGGGAGGAAGTCAACCCTTTGCAAAGGTAGTAGTCTGCTTTGAATCCTCTGAGTGCACGTCATATCGATGATGACAGTACAAACACTGAGCAATCGATGGTCCCCATATCAAAATGAATCAACAAGAACGAGACAAATAGGTTTGTTGAGAGCAGTCCCTGTGGTTTGAACCCTGTGCTTACCAATTAATAAAAATAGTGACTATAACCAACTCTCATATATAATAAATAAATATTTCAAAAATTTCCAAAGAAATTATCACAATTTGGTGAATTTTTTAAAATTTTACAAAGAAATTATTAAAATTTGGCAGAAGGCGAGTGGTAGAAGGTGAGTGGCAGAAGATGACAAGTAGAAGGTGAGTGGCAAAAGTTGATTGGCAGAAGGTGACTAGCAGAAGGTGAGTGGCAGAAGGCGATTCGCATATGATGACTCGTAGAAGGTGACTGGCAGAAGGTGATTGGTAGAAGGTGTCTAGCATATGGCTACTGGTAGAAGGTGACAGGTAGATGGTGACTCGCAGATGGTAACTGGTAGAATGTGACTGGAAGAAGGTGACTAGCTGAAGGCGAGTGCTAGATGGCAATTGGTAGATGTCGATCGCCAAATATCATCAATAAGAAATTGCCACATGTTCTCTCTTCTACCACGTGTCGTCCATAAACAAAATTTAGCCATGCAGACTTCTATAAATAGAAATGTTTGGTCATTTTTCACCTTTCTCAAAGCATTTTTAGAGCATTTTCAGAGTGTTTTTTAGCATTTTTCATAATGGTTTTAAAGCATTTTCAGAGCGTTTTCTAGCATTTTCCATAACGGTTTCAAAGCATTTTCAAAGGGTTTTCAGAGCATTTTCAAACAATTTTTAGAGCATTTTTAGACTATTTTTAGAGCATTTTTCAGACCATTTTCAGTGTAAAAATGACTAGCTCTTCCTCTCCTTTGCCTTGAAAAGTGTCATTCAAGAACTACTTTTGCCCCAACATTACTAACACTTTAGACACTCCTGGAAGATATTCGCAATGAGTTTACAAATTTGGAGTCATAGGAGTAATCAATATGCCACAGTTCAACACCAATGTCTCCCTGATGCAAAGGATAGTTTCTATGAACATGACGAGTCCATTGTTCACATCAAAGTGGATAACAAGGATATTACTTTTTTTGTGAAACTCTTTGATGTGTAGCGACTAATAGGGCTATAATTTATGGATGGTCACCTGGTGAAAAACCAATACGCCTTGAATGAAGAAGATAAACAACTAATAGCATCCAAATATGGTGTCCATTCAAAAAATTTGAAAGATATATTTTTAAATTTTAGTTTTTATTTTTTAACATTTTTGATGTATTATAGTTTCCGTTTTCTAATAATATTCTCCCTTTTGTAATTTCTATTTTCTAATAATGTTCTCCTTTTTTTTAGTTAATTCTTCTAAGTCAAAAAGGGGTTTAAACATTTCCAATGTTGGAGACAAATTTCTTCATGCTTGCATTGAGTTTTTTCAGGCAAGGCTTATTTTGCAGGGGTGACCTATAGAAATACCATTTTGGGCATTGGCCTATTTGGTTCGAAGTATTGTTGGCGGTAGATTTGATTGGTCCATGCACATTTCAAACCACGTTAAACATGATCTTTTGAACGTCTATAAAATACAATATACTTATGTAGTAACAACTATCAACTTTGTTCTTTCTCTTTTTAATGAAGCATATTTTAATCTTTAAAATAGCCCTCCTCCAACTGTATTGCATCCAGGCTTGATGGCTATTGGTATGATAGAGGATGAAGTACAGGTAAAATTATTTTTTGGAATAATCTATATTTTCTTTCTTTACAATCAATCATGTTATTTGCTAACTTTATTTTGAAAGCAAACAAAAGTAGCTCAATCATCTAGTAAAAGGGATATCATCTTTAGGATTAAAGAAGTGTGTGTCAATTTTGACACGTAGTCGCAATAATCACCAGTAACTACGTCAATATCCATGAAACATTCAAGGTATCTTGGTGATCAGCATACACCTATGGCTCCTATTACTTCTGGACATGTTACAGTCAATGTTGAAGAAGTAACCTCCAACTCACAAGGTAACCTTATTATTCAAAAGTACTATTTTAAATGATGTATTTTAATGATTTAAAATTATATTTAGTTTAAGGAAATATTTTAAATGTTTTCAGAGCAAGGGCAAATGGTTGCATCATCAACGAGTGTAGAGTCTGAGTTTGATATGTTTGGTTAAAATTAATTTCTTTTTATGGCATTATTTTTACACTAGTTTTAATTTATATTTTCATGTGAAATTTTGTAGACGCATTAGTTACATTCAAAATATATGCCTCCACCATTTGCACACCCACAAATGCACCCACAATAAGTGCCACAACAAGTCCATCCACAACAGATACCACCAATGGTGAGGAACCAATCTTGCATGAATGGGAAACAGTTCCTCACATCATCACCTTCAAGAAGTAGAAGTATTTCCTAAAAATACATCGTGTCTCAATATAATGTTTCAGTTTTCCCAAATATTTTCCTTGGGAATTTCTCAAATGTGCAGAGCACATATCAAATGCCCTTTGGGAATATCGATGATGATTTTCTTTATCAGGATACGAATCCTAAAATTGCTCATTCAAGGCAAGTGATGTGCTTCAAGATCCACAAAGCCATCATGAAGCAGAAGAGAATTTTGAGGCAAATGCCATCGAAGTTTCCTCTTCCTCCACCCAGCAAGTCACCACCCATCATCATCTGAATGATGATGATAAAGTTAATTTTTTAGAAAATATTTTATTAGCTAATAGATGTAAAACTACAATTAATTATAGTCTACTTGTAGATATTGATAGTTGAAAGCACGAGGATACGAAAAAAAAAGGAAAGCGAAGGTGCGATGCAAATTAAACTTAGACTTAACGCTAAATCCTAGGAATTGAAAACGCATGAAAAGAGGGAAAAGCATGAGCGAATCAAAACGAAACAAATGCAAATAAATAAGACAACCCTTTTTATTGATATGTTTCACAAACTCGGTTACAATGTGCTTCCTCCCTTTTCAAGGGCTAGGGGCGTTAGATATACGTTCTTGTTACATCCATGGATGCCCTTCCTTCTTCCGCGTGCCCACATGTAAAATGGGTAGACCAAACGTCGCCGCCGCTCGCGTTGATGAGTATTGACTCCTTGCTACTCCTTCGATGTCCAGACCCTGCATTAAAAGGAACAAGAAATAGTCAGTAGCACCTATAGATAAAGTAAAGCATGCAATCCCCAAGCCTACTATAAGTGAATGAGAAAATTGACTTAAATTATGACTAAAATGAATCCAAATGCTCTAAAAATTTGACAGGAGCATCAAGGCATCCCAAAGAAAATACTGCAAATGGAACAGTCAAGAAATTCCTCACCGATTTGAATTCGCTCTGGGATGGGACAAATTCACCTGCAACAAAACTTCAAAAAGATACTGTTCCAAATGTCCTGTCTAGGAAGCTCAAAATGACCTGCAAACTTGGGGTTAGCTAATTGGGGGTATTTTGGGAAGACCCGAATGGTCAGATTTTCCCAATTTGGCCTTCATCAATGGGAATTTGATGATGCTACCTGCAAGTTAGTAGAGGCGAACGAAGATAGAAACATGATCAAAATTATTCGAAACGAAATGAAATTAAAAGGGAAACCTATCTAAGCAGCATAGAATTGAATGCAAAAATTAAAGAAAGCAAATCTACCACAGATTTCCAATCGCTTTGAAGAGGGGCGATTAGGACTGTAGCAGTGCGGGAGGGGGCGCCCGAAGGTAGGCCACCCGTCGTTTGGGGCCTGATTTTGGTACCAATCCACTTGGGATGGGTCCAAAATATATTGTGGGGTATTGTCGACAAATTGGGTGGGATATCGTGGCAAAATGTCGGGTTTGGTTTCGGATTTGTGCTTCCAATAACCACCCTATGACCTCCTCTCCGAAAGAGATCAAGGATGTGAAAGACACAACTCAAAAAGGGTGTGGGTGTGAAAGTAAAATGATAGCACTTCATTGCTCCAAAATGCTCCTTCTCTGTATATTTTGGGGTGAGGAAACTCATCAATTTATAGACCTAGAGGTCTCTTGAAATGGGCATGCAGAGGCGCCACTTGGCAATCAGGCCTTCCCGGGGGGGAGGAGATTCCTCCCTGAATAGGGACTTCATGACTGCCCTTGTAACAACCTCTAACACTCAAAAATGCTCACCCACACTCCCATGTGATGAAGGAAGCATTAAGTGGCAGATCTGAGCTGCCATTTGTCAAGTTTTGATTTTTTTCCCGTCAAACCTGTAATTCGCCCCACCCTGGAGCGAATCTGGAATCCGTCCCTAGGTGGGGAAAATCCCAGTTTGAATTTGTCCCTGGGTGGAACGAATACTGAGCAAAGTGCCTAAAGGTGCCAAATTGATTTCTAACCTTCCAAAACTGTTGTGAGAGTGGTTAGGACCACTGTTTAACCTCTGGGGGCTGCCCTTGGGGTTGTGTGTGTTAATGCGATTAGTGTTTACAGTCACATAATCGGATTGGTGTTGTTTTGGTGTCTACATATGCCCCTTTTTGGGATGCCCTGTGCATGGTGCAGGTCGAGAAAAAATAGATAACCAAAGCACTAAATGATTAGGATTTCTTAGTAACCTAACCAAATTTTGATGCCCCAAGTATGGAAAGGGCATGCATTCTTGAATCCTTGCTTCTGACGAGCAAAGGAACTTAATTCAAGTGTTAACCTTTTTCGGTGAGGTGTTACTTGATCTTGGACATTGATCAGTCATGAATAGGCAAAGGGCACAACCTTTTGTCTGTGGGAACCTTGAGTTCATGATTCACGAAATGCCAAGTGATTTGATCAGCTTGTGATTATTGCTTGTTTACTACCCCAAGCAAGAGCGTGATTGTCTTTGTCAATGATTCTTTGAATGCATGTCGTTTTCCTTAATTGGGTGTGTACTTGTTGACTGGTGACTAAGTGTGACTACCCCCTCAAGCGACGAATCGATGAGGGAATGACCTTCATGAGAAAAGTGATGAGTCACTTGACCCAAAATGACTTGTGCAAGGGTGCCTTCAGATGTTTAGTGTTACATGTGTGTAGCTTTCCAACATTTAGACCTATTTTTGGTGGGTGTTAACCCTTTTTGGTGACGCTTTTTGGGGCTGAGATTGTCAAAGATCCGTTCTCCCATGGAGTGGTCTAGCTATGGTAGCCTTCTTAGGGAGTAGGATAGTGACAATTTGTGACCCCAATGTCTATTTTGGATGCCAAGAATGTCAGGCACCAAGGTGCCTTCGTTCGACAATGTTATTGCTATTTTTGATTGGATTTTGACTCATTTTGGTGATGCCATTTGGGGATGAAATTCTCAAAAATTCGTCCTACCGTGGAGCAGTCCGGCTATGGTATCCTTCTTAGGGAGGAGGATAGCGAGGATTTGTGACCCCAACGTCCATTTTGCATGCTCAGGATGTCAAGTGCAAAAGCACTTTCATCGGGCGAGTTTATTAGCTGTTTTGGTGCATTTTTGTTCAATTTTTGTTGTTTTTGAAATTTTTGCCCTGAATTTTATTTTTTGTTACACATGTGTCATGATTTGATGTTATGCCTAATGATTGATGAATGTGTATGTTTGCATGTTAATTTACATTGATGGATGCATGTGTTATGGTGAATGCAAACATTGCTTAATGTATATGATATGCAAATGAAATGGATGAATTGAATTTGTGATTTTTGGTGGTGGCACCATAGACTGTTCAGAACTGATGGCCTTTTGTCTTAGGCGATTGTTGTGGTAAATGAATTTTTATGTATACATGTTGTTTTGTGTATTTTTTGATGGTGAAGCGAGGATGGAGGATAACACAGTTGGTTTAGAATGTAGTTAGGTTTTCTGAGACTCAGATGTTTTAACTAACTATCCAAAACTGTATTTTATCTTACAAGACTTTTGAACAAGGTATGAATCCAACTTGTCTTTGACCCAGTTATGTCACATCCCTGTGTGTGCAATTGAGTTTTTTTATGTGGTATTTTTTTGGATACCACCAGTGCCAGATAGGCTGTCAACCAAACCTGTACTGAGGATCACCTAATTAGCCCCACTAACTCCTTTGTTGTATTTAGTTAGATTAATCTACAGTGTGATCCAGGATACCATAAGCTAGCTCATCCACATGCAAATATGCACACAAGTTAATGCGATAGATATATCATCATGCGGGAGGTTTGCCACGAGTGACCTATAGGCTATCAACCAAACTAGTACTGAGGTTTATCTCATGACCTTTTGAATGCTGAGAGTTCCAGGGATTCAAGTTCGACTCCCTTCTTTTCTTCAATTGTATTGGGATACTTGCTCGTTTATAGTGATAAGAATCACTATTTATTTTTGTTATTTTTCTTTTGAGCAAGGGATTTGAATAATGAGTGATGAGAATCACTATTGTATGTGCCTTTGGATGTATGCACTTTGGTTGTGATGTCAAATTTTTGGAGTTTTGACCTTTTGCAAATTTGTATGATGTTTGCCCTTTTGCCAACTCTCAGCATTCTTGAGGTCATTCACACAGGAGTATGAGCAAGATAACCATTTCGCTCATGGTGACCTGGATTGCTTTGCAGGTTTCATATTTTGTTCACACAAATTGGGAATTTTTTTATGTGTTTTAACTTGTGTTGGGATGCTACGTAACAAGGTGTGATCCAAGTAGAACTCTACCTTCATAAAATCTATCTGAATTTGTACAACATTTGGTTAAAAATCTATTGACAGCTGAATGACGAAAACTCTTGATACATTAAAAGTCAACTGACTATAGTATGGAAAAAATATGTAAATGGCATTTATTTGTGATGGACTATTTATAAAATGGAAAACTATGGAACAAGATGGATTTGCCAAGTAATTACAGTCTATGGCGCCCTGACCTAGATGACCACAAATATGCAATGTATGTGTGCGATGCCTAATGCAACTATATGTTTGTGTTTTTGGATGGATTGATACTTATGAGGATGAAGATGAGATGCAAAAATACCTCTTTCTTTTTGTGATGATTTTGAGCATGCATAGAGATGAGATGCACATTTTTGTTATTTTTGATAATTTTGTTGTTTTTTTTTTTGGATTTGCTTATTTTTTACCAAGCGATTATGGGAATCCTTGGAGCTTTTTGGGATGACCAAGAAATTTATGGGAACCCTTGGAGCTTTTTGGTTGGGCTGTGGCTCTTCTAGATATGGAATGGTCGCAAATGGCTGATGTTCAAAGATTCTTGTTCCTTGACTCCGTCAAGAGAGGCTAGCCGATACGTTCTAGGTCCTATTTTACTATCAATTATATAGGGACCTAACCAATTTTCCACGAACTTGTCCCTTAGATGGGGTGGTAAGCTAGAGTTCTGTTGGTTCTCTTTTAAGACCAAGTCACCAACCTGAAAGTCCCTTAGGTGAACTTTCATGTTGTATGCTCTCTTTAGTCGCTCTTGATAGATACGTAAATGCTCAAGAGCATTAACACGTCGTTCATCGAGCAATGTAAGCTGGTCTAATCGGGTCTACCATGCAGTGTCATCATCGATGAACTCTTGCATTGAAATGCATAGGGAAGGAATTTCCAACTCGAGAGGCATGACAGCCTCGGAGCCATACACGAGCGAAAATAGAGTTGCCCCAATGGGTGTCCGAATGCTAGTGCGGTAAGCCCACAGGGCAAGTGGGATCTGAATGTGCCAATCCTTATGACTATCCGTGACTATATTTTTGAGGATGGCAACTAGCATTTTGTTTGATGCCTCTGCTTGCCCATTTGCTTGCGGATAATAGGGTGTCAAAAACTATGCTAAATTTTTTACTTTGTGGTCAAAGCACGCACATATTTATTCTTGAATGATGTCCCATTATCCGAGATTATTTTGGATGGAATACCAAAATGACATGATGTTATGTAAAATGAACTCCACAATGTGGGTTCTAGTCGTAGAGGTAAGCGAAACTGCTTCCACCCACTTGGTGAAATACTCTGTGGTCGTTATGATGAACGTGTGACGACCTGACGATGCAAGGGAGATATTTTCGATTAGATCTAATCCCCACTATGAAAACGGCCAAGCCGATTGGATCGACTGCAAGGCCTAAGAAGGTACATGTGTCAAATTAGCATGATGTTGACACTTCACGCACTTCCTTACATACGCGCTACAATATTTCTCTAAATATGGCCAATAATAGCCCATGCGAAGAATGCTCTTGGCGATAGCCATACCATTGAAGTGGCCACCACATGTACCATCGTGCGCTTGGGCGATCGCCCAAGTGGACTCTTGCTAGTCCAAGCATCGAAGGAGGATCCCTTCATAGCTATGATGGTACAAAATGTCTCCTAACAAGACATGCTTTGCCGCTTTCTACTTGAATGCTCATTTTGTGGCATGCATCAATCCAAGTGGGAGGTTACCTAACTTGAGGTAGTCCCTTATGGGTGAATACCAATCCTGCTGATCAGAAGCCTCGATGGTATGAACAACCAATCCCTCTTGAAGTTCATCCCTAGCAAATGCTGAGCGGGAAAGAACTTGTAAGAATAGCATTGTGTTGCTATTAAGGGGAGTAGGGGAGAACAAGGACCCCTAGTTGGCGTGTTTTAGATGATCATGGATTCGAGAGAACCTATCCTGAGGTGGTTCAATCTGGATCATGTGGATTCCTGGCATCAAGTTAGAGCTTGCACGGTCCATCACGGATTGCGATAGTGTTTTGACTTGAATGGTTGTCATATCACCGAAAAGGTCTTGCGGTATTAGTGACCCCAAGGAGGCCATAGTGTCCGCAAAATGATTCGATGACCGAGGGAGTGCCTCGATGTCGTACCATTCAAGCTTTTCCAAGAATTTGTCCACAAGGGCTTTGTAGGCCTACAAAATTGGGCATTTACATTGGAATACCCCTTTGACTTGGTTGACAATTAACAGCGAATCACCAAAGATGTTCAATCGCTTGATGTTCATGGTGATTGTTGTCTGAAGACCTATGAGCAAGGCTTCATATTCGACATTATTGTTGGTGCATAGGAAGTCTAATTTAAATGACAGAGGCATTGGAGCCCCTTGCGGTGTGAAGAATACAATTCTCGTGCCACCTCCTTGCTCACATTTAGAACCATCAAAAAATAGGGTTATGTCGGCCTATGACTCAGGCTCATCAGAATCTGGCGATTCTGAGACATGGAAGACCCCATCATCGGGTAGTTCTATGACCATAGGCTGATCGTCTTCGAGAGGAGCCTCTGCTAGTTGATCGGCTATGACTTGTCCTTTGATGGATTTCTGTCCAATAAACTCTATGTCAAATTTCGTCAACAACATAATCCATTTTGCCGTGCGGCTACTATGATAAGTACGACTCATCATGTATCGCAATGGATTCTCCTTAGACACAACATACGTAGTGTTGCTCAGCATGTAGTGGCATAGATTTTTGGTAGCAAACACCACTGCCAAGTAGAGTTTCTCAACGTATGCATAGTTAAGTTCATAATCGACCAGGGTGCGGCTAAGATAGTAAGTAGCCTATTCTTTGTGAAGTTCATTCTTCTAGGCTAGCATGGCGCCCAGTGCCACCTCAGTAGCTGAGATGTATAAGTAGAATGGCACTCCTGGTCTAGGTGGTGCCAATACCGGCGACGAAGCCAAGTATCATTTAATGTCGTCAAAGGTCGACTGGCACTCGTCATCCCAGTGAAATGCTACCCCCTTGTGCAATAATTTGTTCATGGGTCGGCACTTGTCAGATAGTTGTGCTATGAAGCGCTTGATTGACGCGACCTTTCCTTGCAAGCTTCTGAGCTGCTTGATGGTAGTTGGGGGAAGCATTTCAAGGATTGCCTTGACTTTGTTTGGGTCCACCTCGATGCCTCGCTTTGAGACTATGAAACCCAAGAGTTTTCCAGATGTGATGCCAAATACGCACTTCTTGGGATTCAGTCTGACTTTATGTTCCATGAGGCGATCGAGGATCTTGCTTAAGTCATCGATATGATCTGGGTGCAAAAGAGATTTGGCCAACAAATCATCCATGTAATCTTCCAAAGTTGTATGCATGTAATCATGGAAGATGTACGTCATGGCACGTTGGTAGGTGGCACCAGCATTTTTAAGGCCAAAAGGCATGACCTTATAACAAAATGTCCCCCAAGGCATTGTGAACGCCATTTTTAGTTGGTCTTCGAGATTGATACGAATCTGATTGTATCCCGAGAAACCATCCATGAGGGATAGCATTTTGTGGCCTGCAGTAGCGTCTACCAATGCGTCGATGCTCGGCAAGGGGAAATCATCCTTAGGACTCGCTTTTTTTAGATCTCAAAAATTAGTGCATATGCGAATCCTCCCGTCAGGATTTTTGATGGGCACCATGTTGGACAACCATGGTGGATAATCCATGCAGATGACAAACTGTGCATCCAACAACTTTTGCAATTCATCTTTGACCATCAAGGCCACCGTTGGGTGCATCTTACGTAGTTTTTGCTTAACTGGCTTGACTGTCGGATCAAGCGTTAGATTATGCGTGACTAGCTATGGATCTAGTCCCGGCATGTCTCTGTATGACCATGCAAAAACCTCCTTCTTCTCTTTGAGAAGGGCAATGTAGTCGGCTTGCTCTTCGGGGGATAGACTTACCCCCGACTTGATGATCTATGGATTCATTGGATCTGAGCCGATGTCTACGTCAGTCGTCTCCTCGATCGACATGTGGGATCCATCCTCCAACTAGTGTGGAGTCGGGATCAAATGGATATCATTTGCTGAGTTTAAATCCACGTTGGGAACCTCGGGTTCCTCTTCAGCATGGAAGATATCCTGAGTTGACCCTGGGGTAAAATGAAGCATTTTACCGAAAGGCCAGTACTCTGATGGGGATGGAGGTGAATTGACGCGATCCCAGTCTATGGCATCTATGTCTAGATGCAATGACCATGCTGGATCGGTCGGATTGCGGATGGGGGTGGTTAAGTCAATGGAGATCATGTTGATGAAATGATTTTGGTCTCCATTACCGTGGGTGTGGTGATTTGAACATTCTAGATGATTCTTGCGCTCCGAATCTGGCTCTGTAGGGATTGGCACGAATGGATCGGCCCTATGTGCTGATAGGAGGATAGGGTCTACCCTCGGACCGATATCACTCTAGGGTCTCGGGGTGGAAGGTGCTCTTCGTATACCTAGAGCGGCGGATCCAACACTTGGTCCCACCCCGCTGGGTCTACGTACCACTCATGCCCTGGAACTATGCCCAGTTGTTCAAATATGTCGTTAATCTCCAAGGGGTATGGTTGCTGCATCTGTCGCATGTGATTAAGATATGTCATTTCTGTTTCGTCTTCGTAATCACTATCGAAGATCCAAAAGCCCTCGTTGGCTCCGACAACTGTTTGAGGTACTATAGGCTCGTCCTGCTCGAGAAAATTAATCTGGCCCCATTGTGGTTGTTCCACTCTCCATGGGGGGACCTGATTCTCTTGACGCGACACTGGCTCGATTGGAGCCTCTAGGGGGAACATTGTCAAGAGGCTCTCTTGATAGTCATTCATGGGGATCACTTGGGAGTGATCACTATCTCGATTCGAAGGGGTCATATGATGTTGGTTCATACTCCGACTCATCCTCCGAATATCCCTCTTGACACTCGTCTATACCCTCCTTGAAAGTGAGTCCCCGAACTTTCGCCTCTCTCCAAGAAAGGGCAAGGGTTAGTGAGGTTAACAAGGGTGGTTGTTGACCATGGGAGGTAATCCCCCAACGTATACATTGTGTTAGGGTTGGCATAGATATCTAATGCCAATCCACCCTTGTTGCCTATCCCTAGGCCATGCATGTCCTCTACCAAGATGTCCAAGGGTAGGGGGTGGTTGAACCCCACGCCCGACTTGTCATAAGGCATTTGGTATCTTGGCTGGCAAAGGACATGCACTCCTTGCTCATACCTGCCTAGCCCATATCCATGCCAATTGCATTGGCCAAGATATCTTAGAGCGAAGTTCGGGTTAGACAGATAGTTGACATCTTCTGCAAAAGGCTCTTCATCTTCGTCCTCTTGCATGCATGGCTCAGTACCATGATCAAGGCCCCCATACACAAAGTTTGTCTGGTTTGGCGGGAAGCCTAAAGGAACAATTGTACCGATGGGGAGGCGAGGTCTCCCCATGTCCTGCATGGACTCTAGTGTGGGCGTTGCTACAACATTCCGCACCAGATACTCCCCCAGGCCCGTATTGGCCATTTCAACGGTGATTGTTGGCGATTGAGGGGGAGGGAACGAAAGCTCTTCCTGATTCCACTCCATGTTGGGTGAACTAGGAGCCTCAACTTCCATTGTGCTAGGCATCTCTTCGGTAGAGATGGTTGATACTGTTGGCAGTGCCTCTTCCAAGGGTTGAGCCTCTTCTAGGGTTTGCTTCCCTTTGTCCTTCTGTTTGGCCATGATAGGTGGCATCATTGGTGAAGGACCAGATGATGAAGATGTACCTGACTGGGGTTTTGATGGATTTATCACCAGGGATGCTTGCAAAATCGGACCCTGTCTAGATGGATTTAACTAAAAATCCAAGTGTGTCGATGGAAGGGTCGATTGCGGCATCAGCTACACCGCATTGCAATATTTGAAGGGTTCCAAGTCCGCCGAGACTACATGTACTTCCCCTTCAAATGTATACTTCAAACACTGATGAGCTATCGAAGGGACACACTTCATGTCCCTGATCCATGGCCACCCCAACAAGATGTTATAAGCCATCTCGCCTTCCAAAATATGGCACAATGTAGGTATCATCTTTTGTCCTACTTGAATGGGTAGGACAATTGTGCCAACTAGTCGAGCATATCGCATCATTGAATGCTCGCAGTGTATAGGTGGAAGCCATGATGTGAGAGGTTGGCAACTTTAGATGTTTCAATGCCACTGTGGTAATGATGTTACTGGATGAGCCAGTGTCTACCAACACCCTCTTATACGGGATCCCGTTGACCCACACGATAACGTGCAGGGGTGGATCTGCCATGTCATCAGACACTGATTTAACTTCATCCTCTCGAAAGGTGATGATCGGCTCCGTGCATCGTTTGACATGTCCCACGAAGTTGTTGAAGGAATTCACTTCGTGGGGCTGCAACTCGATGGCTTTCAATATCTCCATGAGAGCCTCCCGATGGGGCGTTGATTGTTGTATAAGCTCATATATGGAGAGCCTAGCCGACGTGGTCCTCAAACTCTACGTGAGTTTGGTCCGAATCATGGCCGTGGGTCTAGGCGGAGGTGGTTGCATAGGGTGCTGTTGAGGTTGTGACGTCGATGGAACCTCTCTTGTGGCTGCCTCGGGGCAACTCCCGGGTATCTCTTGTTCCTAGTCACTATGCTTATCATTCCTACATACCCTTGCATGGGGCAATTCTGTTGCACCTCATTGACTTGAAGGGGTTTTGCCTGTGCCTCACGGGTAGGCAAGGGGTCTTTGAAAACTCCCATCTATTGGTTGTTTGGCGCTACGGGGTTGTCCACTGCCAATGTCTTATTGTCAATTAGGTCTTGTATCAAACCTTTGAACTTCCAACATGCATTCAGGTCATGTCCCCTCCGCCTGTGGAACCTACAATACAAGTCCTCCCGGTATCCCTTAGGCTTCGACGCATTGGGATCTATGGTTTGGATCTCTGGAAGGTTGATCAAGTTTGCCGCTGACAAGCGGTCAAACAAGGAGTCCCTAGACTCCGTATAAGGTGTGTACTATCGCCTAGGGCGACGCTGCTGATTTTGCTCCTGCTTCTGGTTTTCTCTTTCATAATTATTAGGAGGCATCACCTGATAGTTAGCCTTTTGAGGCTGTATTTCTTATGTAGGCTTAGGGACATTTATGGCAACTTGATTTACCGTAGCGGGTTTTTGTTGCGTAGTCCCTATTTTTGTGTTCTTAGTCCACTCTTTTTTCTTAGGTTTGGCTATCTCGCCATCCTGTATCTTGATCTCTTCAATGATCCTGGCTTGCGCCAGAGCTTCTTCTAAGGTGGCATATTGCTGCAGCTGCAATAGCATAGAGATCGATCTCAAATAGCTCTTGGAGAACATTTGAGTGAGGTCGGACATAGGAGGGAGGTAGGGCAGCTTTGAGAGCAAAGCCCTCCATCGATTCCCATAGGCCGCCATGGTTTCTTCCTCATACTGCCTGAGGCTGGCTAAGTCACTTAGTGACACCTTCTTCTTGGTGTTGAAGGTGAAGCATTCGAGGAACGCATCCACTAACTGATCTAAGTTGTTAATGCTATGCTTTGGTAATTGAGTAAACCAATCCGAGGCAGGGCCTACGAATGTGGTTATAAATGTTCTTAATAACAAAGCATCATTGTCTTGAATGCCGAAGCATTGGCTCAGGAATCTCGTCACATGCTCTTGGGCATCCTCCTCACCTCTAAAGACTACCAACTGAGGCAGCTTAAAGTGTTCAGGGTAAGGGGGTGTTGGCACTGACGGATGCACGGGATGACTGCGGAGCTGGCGTAAAGTGGGCTTTTGGGGCCCAAAAGTTTTGGTTTCCATAGACTCCAGATGCTCTAGCAGCGCTTTATATGCATCTGAAGATTTAATCTCTTCTTCTTTAGTTTGCTCCCATTGTGGGTTGTGGGAGACTTGAGGCCTATGGAGGGGTGGCCGGATAGCAACCCCTCTGCCTTGGTAGGGCATTTCGGCCTGCTCTGCTTCTTGCTCATACTCCTCGTAAGCTTCTTGAGGAGTCTCTGGATGAGACCTATGACCCTGAGTGGGTCCCCGCAGAGGGTACCCATCATTGTTTCGGGGAGTGGCCTCCCGCTCAGGTCTAGGAGGTCTCGGAGGCGGCACTTGGTAAGGTCACGGAGACCTATCTCGCACCAAGGGGTTGCGCCTCTCATATGGTTTCGCTCTTTGGGTGCGAGGGGTTGGAACCCTCTCAGGCACCGGGTTATGGAGCAGCTCATCTATTTGGCACTGAATGCACTCCTTGCTAAGGCGATATAGATGCTCTAGCTGCTATTGATCTTGCTCAAGCCACGTGATCTGCGCTTGGCGGGCGGCATGTCTGGTGACTTCCAGGTCGATTTGTTCCACCATCTTGAGCCTAGGAGGCCTAGATGCCTCTCCTATGCACTTACCTCGGTCGTGATGATCCGAGATCTCAATAGGTCGCTTCCCTCTGTCGAGGTTGGTGGCATTTACCCGAGGCTCTAGCCTTAGTAGGTGATCATGGTATATAGCAGGTGCGGAAGCGCATGGCTCCCATGCTGTATATTGCTCTGGAGGAATGTAATGGTCTTCCTCGTGCTCCCTTTCGTATGTGTGAAAGGGGTGGGCAGAGTTGGCTCACCCTGCTTGAAGAGCCTTGCACTCTGGATTTTGTCTATTGGTTCTAACAATGATGGGGGGCAAAGGAGGGATGCCATAATCATGTGGCCTCTCCTCATGGACACTATGCCGCTCTAGCACTTCATTGCGCGGTGGCCACTCATATCGAGCTTCTAAGGGAGCCTTCTTATCTATGTTGAGTGCCACGTGTAAGGAATCCTCCTGAAAGGGGCTATGATGAATGGGCATGTCCCTCAAAGGGGTGCCTCTATAGTCCCATTCTGAAATGGAACGATGCGGACTCTCTCGTGGGTCAGGCCGCCAAGGCGGTATGACCAAGTCCTTGGTGCTGTAGCGGAGGCGACTTGTGCCCCCTTGTACACTCTCCGTAGCTTCTGCCCTTGATTGGGCTTGGCTACGGGTGTACACCATGGTGGTGTTCTTCTACAAGCTATGTAGGTTTTTTTTTTTTATTCTTTTTATGATTTTTTTTTATGCTACACTAAACAGAAAAGATCACACACGCAAAGCAATGATTATCTTGTTTAAAAATTAAAGGTGGTGATTAAATCTGGTTTAGTGTATTTTGATTTTGTTTTGAAAGCTTTTGTAAAGAACGTTTAAATGCAAAATGATGGCTCTTATGGCTCCCAAAATTGGTCGCCCCTTCGATATACCATTGCCAGGCCGATATACCAACCTCTCTATATACCCGCCCTTACGTGAGGGAAACTATAGGTACGTGAGAGCAGATGGTACGTGGAACGTAGGCGGTACGAAAGGGGGATCGCCCTGTTTTTGACACCTACCATAGAAGACTTATCCTCGTGTGCTGGGAATCACCCCAGCTACACTCGGTCAGTTTTCGTTAGGATTTACGTCTAGCAATAGTAGCGATCGGGGTTTATGAATGCAAAATTCAAGCCAAGGTGGTGATGAAATCCACCGTTGGTCTTGATCAAGGGTTGGGGTTTTACGACCAGCTCCTTGGTGTTTACGTTACCACGTGATGTGTGGGGTTCTTTTTATTTTGCAAAAGGGAAGCAAGCAAGCAGTAAAAGAAAATTTTCCCTAAGCAAACAAGTAACCTAAAAATAGAAAAACTAAAAACAGAAAATGACAAGAAAAGTTCAGAATCCCTACCTTTTCTCTGCCCAAATCTGTCGGTTCTGAGTTTCTGCCCTGAAACTACATAGACAAAAATTCATCCCGGGGAGAAATGAATTACAGGACTGTATTCGTCATAGGGTGGGGCGAATTCCCATTCATCCCTGGGTAGGACGAATTACAGCTCTGTATCCGCCTCCTAATGGAACGAACAACAGTTAGCATACGAAAACTCGGCACCTACAAGCAAAAACAACCAAGTTTGGATCAGATATCTGATCTTAAAAGTAGAGGACAAGGTCCCACCGTGATCACCACTGAAATCATGAGGATACGAAAGCAAAAAGGAAAGCGAAGATGCGATGCAAATTAAACTTAGACTTGACGCTAAATCCTAGGAATTGAAAGCGCATGAAAAGAGGGAAAAGCATGAGCGAATCAAAACTTGAAAAAAATGCAAATAAAGAAGACAGCCCTTTTTATTGATATGTTTCACAAACTCGGTTACAATGCGCTTCCTCCCTTTTCAAGGGCTAGGGGCGTTAGATATGCGTTCTTGTTACATCCATGGATGCCCTTCCTTCTTTCGCGTGCCCACATGTAAAATGGGCGGACCAAACATCACCGCCACTCACGTTGATGAGTCTTGACTCCTTGCTGCTCCTTCGATGTCCAGACCCTACGTTCAAAGGAACAAGAAACAGTCAGTAGCACCTGTAGATAAAGTAAAGCATGCAATCCCCAAGCCTACGATAAGTGAATGAGAAAAATGAATTAAACTATGACTAAAATGAATCCAAATGCTCTAAAAATTTGATAGGGGCATCAAGGCATCCCAAAGAAAATACTACAAATGGAACAGTCAGGAAATTCCTCGCCGATTTGAATTCGCTCCGAGGCGGGACGAATTCACCTGCAACAAAATGTCGAAAAGGTATTGTTCCAAATGTCCTATCTAGGAAGCTCCAAACGACCTACAAACTTGGGGTTAGCTAATTGGGGGTATTTTGGGAAGACCCAGATGGTCATATTTTCCCAATTTGGCCTCCATCAATGGGAATTTGATGATGCTACCTGCAAGTTAGTAAAGGCGAACGAAGATAGAAACATGATCAAAATTATTCAAAACGAAATGAAATTAAAAGGGGAACCTATCTAAGCAGCATAGAATTGAATGCAAAAATGAAAGAAATCAAATTTTCCATAGATTTCCAATCACTTCGAAGAGGGGCGATTAGGACTGTAGCAGTGTGGGAGGGGGCGCCCGAAGGCAGGCCGCCCATCGTTTGGGGCCTGATTTCGGCACCAATCCACTTGGGATGGGTCCAAAATCTCTTGTGGGGTATTGTCGGCAAATTGGGTGGGATATCATGGCCAAATGTCGGGTTTGGTTCCAGATTTGTGCTTCCAATAACCACCCTATGACCTCCTCTCCGAAAGAGATCAAGGATGTGAAAGACACAACTCAAAAAGGGTGTGGGTGTGAAAGTAAAATGACAGCACTTCGTTGCTCCAAAATGCTCCTTCTCTGTATATTTTGGGGTGAGGAAACTCACCAATTTATAGACCTGGAGGTCTCTTGAAATGGGCATGCAGAGGCGCCACTTGGCAATCATGCCTTCCTAGGGGGAGGAGATTCCTCCCTGAATAGGGACTTCATGACTGCCCTTGTAATAGCCTCTAATGCTCGAAAACGCTCACCCACACTCCCATGCGATGAAGGAAGCGTTAAGTGGTGGATCTGAGCTGCCATTTGTCAAGATTTGACTTTTTGCCCGTCAAACCTGCAATTCGCCCCACCCTGGAGCGAATCTGGAATTCGTCCCTGGGTGGGGCGAATCCCAGTTTGAATTCATCCCTGGGTGGAATGGATACTGAGCAAAGTTCCTGAAGGTGCCAAATTGATTTTTGACCTTCCAAAACTGCTGTGAGAGTGGTTAGGACCACTGTTTAACCTCTGGGGGCTGCCCTTGGGGCTGTGTGTGTCAATGCGATCAATGTTTGCAGTCACATAATCGGATTGGTGCTGTTTTGGTGTCTACAATAGTGTAAAATATTAAGAATATCGAGCCAATGTTTTGATAAAATAAATAAATGCTCGATACAAGATTTTTCAAATAGAAAGGAGTTATTTTCAAAGGTGGAGAATGAGCCACAAAAGCTCGGTGCTTTGTTACATAAAGCTGAATCTAGCATCGTGCAGGTCAATTCTACATACAATGATGAAATTATGAACGTTATGTTGAATCAATTAGAAAACCTCAATATCGAGGTTCAAGCATATTTCAATGAATGGGCAATAAATATGAAAAAAGTAGTAGTTGCAAAAAATGCAAGACTTACCATTAATGTAAGTTTTACATATAACTAAAAAACATTTTCTTCTTAAATATATTTTGTTTATAAATATTAACCTTTTTATCTTCGATTTTGAAGTCTAATTTTCAACACTTAAAGACGCAAGTGGGTGCCATAAAAACTTTGATTAAGACTGCAAAAATTAGTGTGACTAATGTTATTGAAGTGAAGAAAATATTACAATTCACTATTAGAGAAAACAATTGGATGAAGAAGTTTATCAAAGATAAGGGTCTGGATGTGGAGGTTGTATTAAAATAAAATGAGAAATAACTTAATGCACCTTTTAGAGAAGATCCAGCTAAACCTTCAGGGACCGTATAGAATAAAAAGTAGATGACTGTTGCTTTTTAATTGAGGAGAAACCAAACATGTTGCATAGATTTCTTCTAAATTGTAAAAGAATGGTATCTTTTTGAAATCAATAAAACAGGCAATTTCCAAAAGTTTTGTATTATCTTTTTAAAATTTTGTTTTAAATATTGTGATGTTTTGATTAGTTATGTGGATGCAATAAATAATTTTGAATTATGTGGATGCAATAAATGTTCTTTTATGTTTTATGAAATAATTTGAAATGACTAAAATGCAGCACATATATTTACTTTGCCATAAATAATTTATACATTACAAATCTATTAAATAATTTGAATGTCATAGACTAATAATACAATAACAAGGCTTAAATAACATGATATACAAAATATCCAATAACATGTCTATGATATAAAAAAAATCTAATGTTCCATAATAAACATATTTGTGATCAAATAATCCAATTTCATCAAAATATACATAATCAATTAAGAGGGCCATGATATACAAAATATCCAATAGCACATCTAGTGTCATATTATATGATTAATGATATCGAAAAATACATGTCTCAAATTATAATCAAATCTCAATATTATGTAGAAAACTGATAACATAATATGTGAAATCTATTCAAATGAAAGCATATTTTCATTATAATACTAGAAGCTGGAACAAACTCTTTTCATATTGTACAAATTTTGGGAAAATATTGGAACATGTCTAACGGATCTTATGATAACAAATTTGATGAGTTTGAGAGAGAGGAAATTCTAGATCTTTAATATAAAAAAATGCAGTATATTTAAAAATAATAAAACTTTTAAATGTGAGTACTAATTGTGAGAAATTCTATATAAAATGAAATTCAAACAAACAAAAAAAATCAATAATGCAAGACCAAAGAGTAAGAAGGAGAAAAAGACAAATGAAATAAAATGAAAGGAAGTATGAATGCCACTTATTTTAGTTAAAAAAATTATGCTTCTCTACCCTTGGTTCTTATAGTATTTATTAGATCATTTAGGAGTTTTCTAACAAAATTTTAGTGGTTGTAACCACTTATATAGAAAGATTGACTAGTTTTGGGTGGTTACAATAACAATCCATCTTTGCACTATTTATCATAATAAGACTCATAAAATGTCATGTTTAAATAAGATCTTATGTAATGAAAGATGTATTACAACATTCATTCTCAATATGTGATATTAGAGTAGATATTTCAAGGTGGTGTAGGCCTCTCGCTCCAAATCTATGATGCTCAAATTCATGAATGTGTATCTCGTATCCAACACTATTTCTAACATGTAGAAATCAAAAGGAATCCCATGAATAATGTTGACTTATTTATTAATTTAATAGAAAAAAGGAAGGACAACAAGATTAAGAGGGACTAGGATAAATACTTCTTATATAATTGTGTGGCTTGTAGATTGAGCACCATGGTTGTCTCCCTAACTAAGATGTAGAAGTTTGAGAAATGAACACACTGATAATGATGGTGTAATTGTCGCATTTGAATACTTTGAGTTTTTTTTCTATTAAATTGCTCCCATAGGCGAAGGGGTCTACTTTGATGTTGTTTATTGAGGAGACTTAGATTTGTTGATTTTTTTATAGTCCTAAAAATGAAAAGAGTGCATTTAGCTAAAAAACTCAATCTCAGGATGTTTTACAAACACATCCCTAGCTTATTGATAGAATCTAGAAGATACTTTAGCTAATTTGAACTCAAATCTAATATTAATAATTTTATCATGCTCACTAAGAATTCAGGCAAGCACTACAACCATTGACCCGAAGAAAAATATCTGGCTTCATGATAGGTAAAAATCAATTCAAAAGCTCCTAAAAATTATTAAGCCAAAATCCTACGATTTTTTGCAGACTCTTCTTCTCAGTTTCTCCATGCACATTTTAGGCTCTTTATTATTTGACATGATTATGACCACTTTAGAAGATGGGATGCCATAATTCGAGAGATGCAAAAATTAAAAAGAAATTTTCTTTCCCTGCATCTATTTTTTCTTCTTCATTTGATGTTCCATGGAAGCCTACTCCTCCATGCTATAAATTCAATATCTAAGAGGTTAAAAAAGATATTTTGTGGGGTAAACCTGAGTTCAAAAATATAGGATATTATAAGAAGATAAAGTGATCAATGAAATTTTCGTAGGGAAGTAATTACTAATGGATCATTTAGCCATGGGTGTTTTGGCTATAGTCTTTAACAATAGGCTAATGGTTATATAACAATGAACGTCTCCTCAATATTCTAAAACCTTATCTCTCCTAATAGTGGTCTTACACTTATTGCTTCTTAAGTGCTTTTGTATCCAAGTAAAGTGCATTATGAACCCTACTATTTACCAGACATATGGATTGACCCTCATGTACTCTATAATTCATATTTTATAATATGAATTTCTTTTTTTTTGATATATTTATTTAAAAAAATAGAGTTTATAAAGGAGAGAGAGAGAGAGAGAGAGAGAGAGAGAGAGAGAGAGAGAGAGAGAGAGAACACACCAAAGCTTGAAAAGCAATAATAAGAATTCATATCTACTCCACATGGATCTCTTGAATATGGAAAAGCAAGTTTTAGATGGCCTTGATACATTGACTCACAAGCATCAAGTGTTATTTGGACTAAAGATGATGAAAGATAATAATGTTGTCAACCACATACGAAAGTTTTATTTTATATAGACTTGGCTCATTGGAATTAATTTCAAGGCATAGGGGTGGTGTTAAATCTATTTTTCTTATGCCAAATATTGTATTCCAATTGAATAAAATTAACCCCACTTCAGAAGATATATTTTTCTCTTTGATTGATAAAGAAAATAAAGTAAAGATAATAACATGGTTACAAAGGAAAAATATATCATTTGTGAAAAATAAAATTAATAATGTCTTTGAATTCATTCAACCCTATTTGAAGATAAATTAAATTTTAAAGACTACACTTATGTGTTTTTATTGTATGCAAAGGGGGAAAATTATGATGAACTATGTTCAAGAAGACAATAATCTCATAGATGATAAGTTGAATATAAATAAGGCATTAGTTGCCCCTGACAGTAATGAAAAAGAATGTGCGTTTGTAGCACTTGTTGAAGACCCTTACCACAAGGACAATGAGAAGAATATGTTTACTAAATTAAATTAAGAATTTATACTTATGAATAGATGTGTGTCGTTATTCATAAGATGATGTAAATCAATAAGGTCTAGTCTAACTAATCCTCTATAACTAGTTGTGTGTATCCCTAGTCACAAGTGTTATTGATAATTATGTGTGTTCCTATTTGTAACCTTATTGATGAATGATGTGTGTATCCCTATCCATGTCTGTCGTAAGATCATATATATACATTATGCATTTGTTCTTATACTTATTTAAAAATTTAATGTGACCATTCCCACTAAGGTGAACAATTGAGTATGTCCTTATTTAAGTTGATGTAACTTATTGGATTATTAAACCATTGGATTGATTAGTTTAAAATTGCACCTACAATCCCATGTTCAAGGTCTTGGAAATAAAAAGGTTTAGATCCCCTTGACCTCTATAATCAATCCAAATCCCCACTAATCGATATTGATTAAACTAAAAAATACATTTAGGAAGGTAAGTATGTGAGAGTTAAAATAAATGGAGGAAAATAAAATATGACCAAAGGTTGTAATCAATTTAGTGTGTGATAAGTTGCACCATTAAAAAAAAACACTAAATAATCAAAGATAGTTTCATCTAATATGCATGCATTCAATAGAAAAATAGGTTTAATAGGAAGGTGAGATGACATTGGGTAAAAGTAACATACCTTAGTGCATAGAGAGGTTCAACAAGATAGGACAATATAGCAAAAAAATCAAGCATAATTTTCATTCATATAGATTATAGTTTAATTGAGGACTTTGTTATAGGTTATAGGTTATTTTTCATTCATATAGCTTTACTATTCTTATTGTTTTCAAATAATTTAGACATAGAGTCCCCTATTTATGATGATAACTATATCAAATATCATTCCAAAATTCTTTACTTCTATTCTTTCTAAAGTATAATAAGGTATATATTCATTGTTTTCATTTTTCTATAAGTCACTTTCATTTATTTATGAAAACTTTGAAATTCTAAATAAGAGATCTAACATTCAAATTCTAAAAATATAATATTAGACATCATACTTTTACTATAAAAGTATAATCCAATAAGCACATATGAAATACAAATAACAAAGATCAATCCATAATATAATAAACATTAAAAAATTACTTTAGTTTTTCCTTTTATTTTTTTATGTCTGAATCTATGTGAATTAATCCATAAGCTATGGATATTTTTGTCATTCCATCTATATATTTAGTGGAAGTTACTAAAATATTCAATTCCAAAGTACATGTAAGGATGATGAAGAGTTAAAATTTTCCATCTCCAGAGAAAGTTGGTAATTCCATAACAAAATTATTAGTTTTCGTAAATTTTCATGTGCTTGATTTGTATGATATTGGTTTCGGTATTGAATTTATTTTCATGTAATTTATTTCAGTTGGGTCTTCCTCCTTATCCCACCCTAATGATGTGGAGATTCTTCCTAGGGATTTCCATAAGGATAAATTGGTAAAAGATGTTTTTGCTTTGGGGGAGGCCTCTGCGAGGAAGAGTGTAGTTCTGCATAGTCTAAAATTGATTGAAATTAAGCAACGTACTATTTGGAATTTCGTGAATATGGTGTTAGACTACTCTGAGGAGGTAGCATAGATGTCGGGAACAATAGCCCACGAGATCAATATGTTGTTGTAGAACTCCCTCAGTTCTCTTGTTCGATCTCGTCTTTGTTCTCTCTTGTTGTGTTTATTTGTGCCTCTCTATCTTTGTGGGTTTCTTTGTGTGGGTTTTTATTCTGGATGCCTTTTAAGTAGGTTATTTTGTAAAATATTATGGTGTCCCTTTCAAAACCCTCTTTTCTCTTAATAGTATATATAAAAAAAAGAGATGTTGTTAAGATGATCAGGTTCAAGTCTTGTAAAGAAGAGATGTCGTTAAGATCACATTCGAGTCTTGTTGTCCTGCCAAGGTAAGCCATCCTCCAATTATGCAGGCTTGCATTATAATAAACTTTAAAAAGGCAAGTATTTTTTAATATTGATAAGGTTATAAGTAATATGTCACAATTTTTATGTAGAATATTTTTTTAAAAGTAATTTTTAATTTTTGCAGGATTACAATAACATTATTTAAATTTTGTAATTCGCATATTAGACTTCTAAATTATAATTTTAATATATTTTTTTTAAATCATAAATATAGGTATATATTAACTATGATATAATTAAATGTAAAATATAAATATATTTAAATCATATATATATAAATTATAAGTGTATATTATCTTGTCAAAAATATATAAATATTATTTATGAGAGGGAAAAAGTATATTTCCATTATTTTTTAAAATCATGTATAACGTAAAATATTTTATTATATTTTTATAGGTAATTTTTTTATATACTATTAAGAAAAGAGGGTTTTTAAAGGGTCCCCACAACCTTTTACAAAACCTCCACACCAGAAGAAGAAAATTGAAAGCAAACCAAAGCCATTAAGAAACCACCCTCCACCCACTCAAGGGGACCAAAATCACCAATGAACAAAGAAAAACAAAAGCACACCATAAAGGAGAGACAACAGACAAGAAGGGTCGAGGGGAAAATTGAGGAAGTTCTACACCAAAAATTTGACTTCTTGAACAACCTTACCTACCAGATTGAACACTTCCTCTGAGTAATCTATCGCAATCTTTAGTGAACTCCAAATAGCATGTTGCTTAATCTCCATCATCTTCAGACTATGAATCACCGAGTTCTTCCATTCAAAAACCTCTTTTAGAATGTAAACATATTTTACCAACTTTGCATTCCACATCGCTACCATCAACTTCAAGAGAACCGAATTATGATCATGAAACATCTGAATGCACTCCAGAAGATCGTCATTCTTTAGAATTGCTTTCACCTCATCATCAATCGTCAAGGAAGCTGGTTCCACATGGGATTTGGAAAACCATGATTTGGGTCTATAATTTTTTGCCTTTCCCATTATCAATATTTTACCACACACCTGAAGGTAATGGGGAGGGTGGGAATGATGGTGGGCGGGAAGGCTATTCTGGGAGAGCAAGGGAGCATCGACAGGGTGGAGGGAGGGCAAATAGAGTCTAGGGACGTCGAGGAGTCCTTGCAAAGTCACGACAAAGATTTGCTAGACAAACGAGGAGATGGACCTTGGAAGTCATATGCTTTGGCAGCGGCCTCTGAAACCCTAAGCGGGCTCTTCTCCAAGGAGTTATTTTCGTTCGGGGACAAGTTGGACATCCCGACGAAAATTCTCTCAAGCTTTGTGGATTTCAAAAAATTTACCCTCATCGATAAGTTTATTGGTGGTCGTCCCGACATGGAGACCATTCGCAAGTGGGCGTCTGGAAAATGGCGGACCTCTGGTCACTTAGAACTGGCTGCCCTAACCTGAGGTTTTTTTACGATTAGGCTGAGCAACAAGGAGGACTACTGTAAAATCCTGGCTGGAGGGCCTTGGTTCTTGGGCCGTAGGAGTCTCTTTCTAAGGAAGTGGGGTTTGGAATTTAACCCCGATACCCAGAATATCAACATTACTCCAATATGGGTTAGGCTCCCGAGTCTTCCCCTTTTTTTCTGGCATGAAAATGTAATCAGAGGTATTGCTCGGTCCATCGGGGAGCTAATAACTTTAGACCCTCCCACCAGAGCTCGAACTAGATTTATCCAAGCCTGATTCTGTATTTTTGCGGACTTGGAGACAGACCTCCCATCCTCCATTACTCTGCAGTTTGGGGGTACTTTTCTACACAAGCAAGCTATTGTTTATGAGAACAGGCCAGCTTTCTGCCCTTAGTGTAGTTCTCAAGGGCATCTTCAGTCCAATTGTCCTCTCCAAAATTTGAGGAAGAAGGAGCGGGATCCCTGCAACCCTCTGGAGCACGGTGAAGGTCAGACGAAGCACCCTTTTACGAAAGGCCATGAATCTTCAGGTCCATCTAGGGACCATCTCGAATCCTCCTTACCAGAAGAGGAAATCACCACCCATCCGAACTTTGAGCAGTGTGGTAGGCACCCCCAACTAGGACCATAGGAGGAAAAGGAACATGCCCCCCCTTATCACCACACAGGCATATTCACCCAAAATTTATGACCGAAACTCTCCCGAGGCACAAAAGATATTGGAAGACTACCTACTAGGAAGAAGAGGTTACCAGCCTGGTAATATTAGCCCACAAATTACGAGGAGTCAAAAGCTAGGGGTGGATTTTGGTAGTGAAAGGAAGTAGGGTTGTCCCCCCAACAAGGAAAAGAGAGACAAAGAAATTATGGTTGATGTTGCAAATGGAACCCAACGGTTGCTGTTTCATGATGACTTCGATTCTCTGATGGGTGACGTGCTTATCCCAAAACCTCCCTTCCAGCAGGGAAAGGGAAGTAAGAAGAACCTCAAACCGTACGGATGAAATCCTGGATGTGAGAAGACTAAATGGAGTGGCCATTTGGGCCAGGGCAAAATTTTCCAAAGAAGATTTTCAACGGTTTGTTTCAGTCCAATCATTTATATTGGATCCTATCCAACATGTATGCTTCGAATTCTGCCTCTGGGAAAGCAGAAATGTGGAAAGTTATTTCTTAGGTATGGGAGAATTTTTTGTAGTTTTCTTGGCTGTCTTCTTCTACTTTTCGATGGTCCAGCTTCTCCGGCTAGTTTTTGTTTTCCCAGTTATAATGGCCATGGTTTCCAGGATAATCAAGCAAAAATGCCTTACTTGTAGCCCTCGGGCAATTAGCAAATTTTTATTTTTTTTCTGCATACAGGTTTATTCTTCCAGCCAAGAGGCATGAAGCACTATTTAGCAAGGCTGATTTTGTATATAAGGTTTTGGGATCCTCTATAAAAACCCACTGTTAATCTATTATAATAATTACCAAAAAAAAATATATTTTACCACACACCCCACTCTTCTACAAAATAATCTTCCATGAACCACACGTAGCAGAAATTGAACCTAAGCACTCAGAATCCCACAAAAATTTCTAGAGCAAAGAAAATAAATTATAGACGACCACATCCCCAATAGTCCACCATGGGCCACAACAATCGCTCTCAAAACTCATCAACCAAAAAAACCTAGGCCCCCAAAAAACACCAACGCAAAAAATTTACTTATTCTAAAAATTTCTATATTGACAAAAGTCTCCAAGAGCAAAAAAAATGACTCCTTCCTTCAAAAAAATCTTGCTTATACAGAGCTCATGAAAGAAGGAATAAAAAACCATGCCACATTCCATACACCAACCTCCCTCCAAACTAATAGAATAAGGGCAAATATTATGGACCTCAACACCGACCACAACACCCACCAATCCACGAGGAGACCATATTTCAAGGAACTCCCTCTTCCAAAATCGAACATGAGACCAAAAGTGAAGATAAGTAAACTGTCTATAATCTCTTCCTACTTTACAAAGCCTAAAAAAATCACCAAGGATGATACTTAGGTCCATCACAAACGAAAGGATCTGCCACACCTGACACCTAATGTACAAGACCAATGCCAAAGGGAAGGAGATAATTGAAATTCTAACAACCATCCATCGAAGCTTCGAAGCATTCCACAACCACCGTAACAAGGAACCAAAATTAGGCACTTCAAAATCCAACCAATCATAGACTATAGGTAAGTGAAACACCCACTTCTCAAAAAAAAATTCAAGATGATACTCAAAAAGCTGAGGAGAATGATTTGACAGAGGATAATCGACCTACAAAAAGTAACCGCAAAACAAACAGTCCTCATCCACCCCAACTTCCAGTGAACATCGAGAACATAAATTGGTCCACCAACCAACCACCACAAGTTCAAGAATCGGGAGATAACCATTAATAAATTCAGAAAAATAATGAACCAATAAAAAATGGGTACAGTACAAGGATTCGACCCTGCTAGCCTGTATGAGGTCATAGGAACCCAGTCCAAATCAATTCCAAGATGCTGAGTAAATGAGAAATTCTTAAGACATGAAGGAAGGATCTGACATAAGGGATTTAAAGTTTGAATTTGAAATTCCCCCTCTTGACTCGGGCGACACATTAAATCCTCCATGACACCAACCACCACCACCAACTCTACTAAATCTCGCCATAAGAACGAAGTATTTCTCCACTAGAGTAACATTCGAACTACCTCCTAATATAATTTATGGATTTTCTTTAGTTGAACGAAGAATCACCTCGATCAGGAAATCCCTCTACCATACCAAAAATCCCTAACGGGATGCTCCAAGATTCACCATTATATTCGCCACCGCATTACCTTCCCTAAACATGTGAAAAATTGAAACTTGATATAGAGAACGAATGTTCCACTTTGCTTCCTTTATCAGATTAGACAACTTCCAACTAGCCTAACCATAACCGATGAGCATGTTGATCACAATTAAAGAGTCACCCTCGATAATGGCATTATGGATTCCCATATCTTTTAGAAGCATCACACCTTTGAAAGCCACCCTAGCTTTTACAAATTGAAAAGTTTAGGATCCAAGATTCTTCATGTACACTAAAATCAGCTCTCTATTACTATCACAAATCACACCCCCTACACCCGCAATACCTGGATTTCCCTTAGATGCACCATTAAAATTTTATTGAGCCAGCCTCCTAATGGTGGGGTCCATATCATCGTAGTTCTTAGGTTAGGAGCCGACGAGGCCGGGAACAACGAACTAAATCCAAGCCTTTCTTCAATCTTAACTTCATTAGAACAAAGAGCCAATGAATTACCTGAATCCTTAAACGATGATGACATGTTCTCCACCACCCTCCATAAAATTTTGATACTCTTTTGACCTCCCTTTCCTGATTGAAGACTCTCGCATTTCGTTCCTTCCATACACCCCAGATAAGGTGAGGTAACAAGAATTTCTAGAAACACTTGAACTGAGGCAAGAAGAAGGGAGACATCCATTGGTTTACACAGTACGATATCGAGTTAGGAAACATCCAAGATACTCTTAGAAATTTAAAAATAAATGAACACACCTCCTGAAAAACCTGGCACCTAAGTAGCATGTGAGACGTCGACTCCCAATCTGCCTCACAGAGAAAACATCTATTAACCAGGTTAAGTCCTCTCTTAAGTAAATTTTCTATAGTCAAAATTTTATTTTGCACTGCTAGCCAAAAAAAAATATCAACTTTGGGAGTCAAGTTCTTAATAAAAATCTTCCTGATTAGGAATTGGATGGCCAACCCTGTGCTCAACAGCTTATACATCGATTTCACAAAATAGCTACCCTCATTTTCCCCAACCCACACTAGCCGATCTTCAACATCCTCCTACCTCACATCATAAAGCCGAAGCTCCTCCATCAAGATATTCCATGCATGTAGAGCAAATTCATTCCTCATAAAAGGGGGATTACACCAATATTTTCTACCATTTTGAACCTTAGACAAACCACCATTTCTAGAAATTATGATTAACTCTCTGAAATGTTGATCCTCTAAAAGAGGACTCTCCCTTAGCTAGGAATCATCCCAAAAGTCAACATATCTACCATTACTTATCAACCATTTGAAATTTTCTTTTAGAAACTCCCTGGATTTAACCAGACTTTGCTAGAAATGTCAAACCACCATTAGGAAGGATATCCAATAAAAAGTTGTCAAAGCTATATTTAGCTTTCAGAATCTTGCACCATTGGTGATCGACATTCAAAGCTACCTTTCAACCTAGTTTTGCCACCAGGGCCTTATTCATCTTCGCTGCACTTTTCAAATTTAAACCTCCTTCTTTCTTTCTTCTGCAGATCTGATCCCATGAAACCAAATGGAACTTCCCTTTCAGTTTAGGGTCAATCCATAGATTAGACTTATATATATTGTCAAATTTCATTGCTACTCTTCCTAAGAGATTGAAAAGATATAAAAAGTATATAGTTATACTTTGCAAGGTACTTTGGACCAACATGACTTTACCAGCATGACTTAGAAGAGCCCCTTTCCATGAATCTAACTTTTGTTGAACTCTTTCAACCACAAGAGTCTAGAAAGAATCTTTAATTTGACCAAGAGCGAAAGACCCAAATAGGAAGCCAGAAGAGTAGCTATTTTGTAGTTCACAATTTTGGCAATTTTCCATTGACGGTCCACAGGAGTATTGATAAAGTAAAGGTTACTCTGTAGGAAAACTAATTTCTTGCTCGATCGTCCTCTCATAGCAATCCAAAAGGGATTTGATTTCTTTGGCTAGCAAAATCAAAGTTGCACATGAAAGAAGAGTATCAACAACAAACTGCTGATGAGAGATTGGTCTACACTACAAGGCAATACGAAGGCCTATCTCATTATGTTTTAGTGTCAATGATCTCCCCAAAGCTTCCGCAATCAGAATGAACAAGAAGGGGGATAAAGGATCACCTTGGTAAATTTTGCAACAATATTTGAAGAATCCAGCAGGCAAACCGTTGACAAGGACTGAGAACCAAGCTGTAGAAACACAAGCTTCCACCAATTTTAACCAAACATCATTGAAACCGAATTTCCTCAACACTCTGAAGAGGAAAGACCAAGAGACCCGATCGTAAGCCTTGTTCATATCCAGCTTTAGAAAGAAACCTGCTCTCCCACTCTTGTAAACTAAATTCTATCTTATTTATCTTATTTTCAAAATTCTATAATAACATATTTTAAATGGAATGTAATAAACTTAAATTGAAATCAATTTGTAATTGGATAAATGAAGGACAATAATAATATTGGGATAAAATTTCTTTAAAATAATCAATTACAAATATTTAGGGATAACTTTGATAAAAATATGATAATAATATAAAATGAACAAAAATTGAGGATGTAGAGTACTTTTACATTATAAAACATGCGTAACAAAACATAATTATAAAATTGATAGGTTATATAACTCTTATTTGGGTTAGTGTTCATACTCTATAGGTGTAAAGCACGAACTAAAGATACATTAAATAAAATTAAAGTGGTGAAGAGATGATTAAAACAAAATAATAAATAGATAAGTAAATGAGATGAATTTACTAAATGTTCAAATAATAACAAAAAAGATATAAAAGTTTATTTGAAAAAGATTGTAAATAATAATAATAAATATATAAAGGCAAGGAAATTTGAAGTAACTATATAGAAAAAAATAAAAAAAATAAAAAATACTTTCTTTAAAGGATTTAAAAAAAAAATTAAAAATATCATTTTTTTTTTTTTAATTTAATCTTATATATACAAATATAAAAATAAAAATATTATCTTTCCAAATCTAATTTTTTATATATAAATGATTACATAGGTGAATTGATCACAACCACAGCAGTTAAATGTGCATCCCTCAATTATAGCTAACTCGATCGGGGAACCAAGCCGGGCGGGAAAAGGGAAGCTACGGACTGACCCCTAACTATATCTGGGGGAGGGCAGAGCTAAGGACTGACCCCCTATCTGTATATAGAGAAAGGAATACATATGTTGTCTCATTTCTTTAAAGTATATAAAAACATTCTCTTGTATTCTAGCACGTGAGGATATTAAAGAGACAAGACATGAATTGCAGTTCATTTTCATCCTAATACAATCAATAATATTAAACTTGAAAGAAGAGACATCAATTACGTTTGAACCAAAACTTTAACCATTATGGTTTCTTATATTAAATAATATTACCTCTACATTCTCGATTCACAAATTTCTTTAAAAAAAAAATAAGATTACTTGAGGATCGTCTTAAAAAAAAATAAGATTACTTGAGGATCGTCTTATAGTAAATTAAGAAACAGCTTTGGGATTAGATTATATTATCCTCAGAAGCATAGTGGAAGAAAGTAATTCCCTCCTTTCTGCTGTACAATTGCTCCCTTCTACCCATGCAAAAATAGCTCATCCCGTAAGACTTCGAGACGCTATTTAACAACGCTGGACGATTAGAAGAATTACTCTCTTTATATTCTTATACAAAGCGGATTAGATATTATTAATATGATTTACGTCTTGCGGATTTAAAAAAAAAATTAAATGAGGTTAAGTTTGTGACCAAACCTCAAAAATGAATAGTTCCCAAATGACCGTAGGTGACAGCGACGACTGCCAGAATGAATAGTTCCCAAATGGTGGCCGTCGCTGTCACTGCCAGAATGAATAGTTCCCAAATGGTGGCCATAGCTGACAGCGACGGCTTCCGGAATGAGTAGTTGCCAAGCCGTAGCTGACAGCTACCATTGTCAGAATGAATAGTTACCAGTTTGTTCAATTCATCATCGTGTGGGGCCGGCCAGTTGTTGTACGTGGTCCTATCGGCCATCTCTATGTGCAGTGAGAGGCGGAAATCCATGCGTCTCTCAACTCCACGTGCAGACTCGTTAGCAGGCGTCGGCAATGGGTATTGTCTTTCATTCGTATGATATTGTTTGTTTGTGAAGGCAGATATAAAATCTCATTCAACCCATTGAAGATCAATGAAATTGGTTAAATTATCTCTAAATTCCATGAAGGTCAATTTTAAATTATTTCTTATTTGACTTTCTTAACTATAGATATGATTACATTTTTAAAAAATTGCATCCTATAATAATTGATAACATCAACAATAATTTTTTTTTTCTCAAATTTATATTTATTTTTTGTTGATAGTGTTAATAATAATTTGTGAATCCCCTCAATTTAAATATATTTTCAATTTTTTTAATTGGATTTTTAATCCTTACAAGAATTGTCTTACTCTATGTATAGTTAATTTAAAGTTCCATATGATTTTGAGTAAGTGTAGAGAATTTTGCCTTCATGAAAAATAGCACCTCCACCAACTTTTTCCAAATTTCTTTTTGGAGGCATCATCAAAAATAATTTGATAAATCCAATTTTTGGACATTTCTATTTTACCATATATCTAAGCAAATCCTTTGTTTTAATGTTTTTGTCACTCTAAACGCTTGTCCCTTTTGGTGCTTTCAACAGCGTAAAAGGTTTAAAATAATTGTGGCATGGTGGTTATAGGGGCGGACAGCGCGAAGATCTATGTGACGACTTCCGAGGCAGATAGTGCAGAATTTTGTGGCGGTCATAAAATCCGGATAAGCTGCCCAAATTCATGACAGCTACTGATTCCAACATGTAAATTAAAAAAAAATATATGTCATTGTCACAACCGATCCTTTCATGTATATTCAAATCCTTTAACCAAGTGGCTAACCCTTCTTTTTCTGCACTTAAGACTTCTTATTATGAGCACCATATCTGTAAATATTCTACAAGAGAGGCAATAATATGGTTCCAAAATGGGGCATGGCTTTGGGATTTATTTTTAAAAATATGTTTTTCCTTTCAAGCCATAAATTCCAACAAATAATGCTAGAACCAATCCTCCGTAGAATACATAGTGCTTTATCTTCGAAATAATTAATTCAACCAAGGCTTTCAATGTTGATGGAGCTACCCAATATGTTCTACCTAAATGATGAGCAAAGGTACAATGAAAAAGTAAATGATTTTATGTTTCTACATCTTTCTCACATAAAACATGTTAGAAAAGTTCGTGATATCCTCTTCTTTATATGTTTTCTCCTACAAGAATATTACTTTGGATCGCTAACCAAAGGAATGTTGAGGCCTTAGGGAGAGCCTCTAATGACCAAACATTCTTCCAAAGAAAATCTATAAGAGTAGGAAATTTTGATTGCTCTAAATCTTTGTATCCCAAGTTGATAAGTATCCACCATTTTTTGATAAATTATAAATAAAGTCATCCTTTTGTATAAAAATAGGTAAATAAAACTCTTAAAACATATTTTAAAGCCTATATGCTATTAGTTTGAGTTTCTTCCCTTCAACTAGGTTACTAATAGACCTATTGCTCATACTACTATAATATTTGACCTTTGGACCTTTATAAGCTAGATATGCCCAAGCCAATGGTTGTCATTTTGAATCAAAGATAAGAAGATAAGGCTTTAAACAAGCATAAGAGAAAAATTTTCATAATCCCCATCATTGAGTGATCATATAACATGTTTCTTGATCAATTACAAACTATCTGATATGAAATTTCATGTTGATGATCCTTTGAATAGGGTTCTTTGAATAATTTCATTGCATCAAGAGAACTTATATAGTTTTAAAGTAACACTTTTACCCAAATCTTTTTTTATCTTTGAATAGTCTCTAGCCAAGAATTTCTCCAAGACCAAACTTGTAAGTTTGCAATTCCATAAGCCTACCCAAAAAATTTTTTGATCTAGCCAAAAAAAAATTTAATACCAAACTTAAAGTTTGCAATTCCACAAGCCTACTTCAAGATTCTTTCCTTGCAAACCCAGGAAATCTAAGTTTTTTCTCACATGAAATTGGTCTTCATATCTGTGTTTCATCGTTTGCGTTTAAACGTCGTCTTTCAATTCATTTAAACGACTACGAAGTATTTCAAATATATTAAACATGGGGTATATATGTTTTTTCTTTAATAATGCTAATATAACAGTGCGGTGCAGGCTTTCACGCTAACCATTAGTAGTACTTCTACAGAAGTTCACCCGAAGGAGAACCCAAATAAATAAATAAAACTCTGGCTATCGTTCGTGCTCCGGTAGATATTCCGCAACTAGATCGATCAATTCAGAGTTCCAGCACAACAACTGCAAAGACACAAAACTCCATCACATTAATCTTCAGCCAAAACCAACAATTTGGTAGGCTTGAGAGAAAACAAGTTGTACATCCATATTTAATATTAATGTTGTTGATACTTACAGTCGGAGTTGGATTTGATCCAGTATTCTTGCACTCTCCCAACCGAAAGCTCGCGGGACAACGTATAATATCCATCACAGTCGTCTGATCCATCGCTCAAGTAGTCATCATATAAATACGAGTCGCAACAACTTGACGAAAAACTTGTAAACACTTCCTTTTCCTTTTCATTTTGATTTTGCTGGACAATTCTGGGTGATGCTGCTGCATCTTCACCTATTATTGAACCACTCCCCTTGTCTTAACTAAGTTTAGTACTAATTGAAACACGTGAGTGATCAAGTCATCGTCTGTCGGTTCCAAAAAAAAAAAGCTCTAAAGGAATATAAAATTAGTGGAGGGTGACGTCCACTGTTTCAATGTGTCCAACTGGCCGACCGGAAGTTGTAAGGGGGTCGTTCCAAATACGGCTTCGTTGCCATAGGCCCTCCCTTTGACCTTTCTCCTCCTACGTACGCCCTCATTATTCAACTTCCCGGCAAAAAGAATGCATGCTTATGTCATCATCGCTACTCTATCAAACTAGCACACCATTACTATAAATCTTAAAACTTCATCTTTTAAAAAATTTAATTTATCTTAAATAAATAATTGATAACGACACTATCTTCCAATTTATTAAAGAATCGAATGCAACCAACAATCAACAAACACTAGACACTATCTTCCAACTTATGAAAGAATAAAACCCAAATAATAATCCACAAACACTAGACATTACCTTCCAACCTACCAAAAAATCAAACCCAAACAAACAATCCACAAACACTGGACAATACCTTCCAACCTACCAAAAAATCAAACTCAAACAACAATCAAACAAACACTAAACACTACCTTCCGACCTATCTTATTCGTTTCTTTTCTTTATTAATATCACTTTACCTGTACATTTCTTTTCTTTTCTTTTATCATTATCATTTAGAATTGTGAGGTTTAAACGTACCAGGGACAATTCCCTGCACCAAACGCTTTGTTTTTTTTCATGCAATACTTAAAAATAAGTTGTATATTCATTAGTAAAAACCCTCCAGATATTAATTATATAAAATAACGTGTCATGCTTTTGCCACGAACATTTTTTATTATTTTCTTAATAAGTTGTATAATATCTTTAATAAAAACAAATTATTTATAATAGCTTATGTTTTCGAATTATTCTCTTTTTAAGGATAATGTGTTTGATTAAATTTATTTTTTATTAATTTAATCAAAATTACAAAAATAAAATTATTATTAAAACTTATATACATTTTGTTTACATAAAACATTTATATATTTAAGTTTTATTAAATTAATAATAATTACTATTAAAATTTATTTTTTTAGATATTAAATAGTTCTAAGTCTTTTAAGGTATAAAGCAATCTCTTAACCAGGTCTTTATACCTATTATTCAGTTAAACACTTAATACTTAATTATTTATTATTTATGTATTTAAATTTTTATTTAATTGTTAATATTTTTAATTAATTTTTTTATTTTATTTGTGTTAAATATTTCATAAGGAGTTACATATATTATTTGTCTTTCAACAAACCTTTCACATACTTATCACTTTACATGAACAATTAATTATTAACATAAATAAAAGTAAAACTTTATTGCATGTATATATTATTATCTTTATATAATATTTTTTTTATTATTTAGTTAGTGTGAGAAGTTTTATGATCATAATTAGGGTTAGGCATCTTTATCCTACCATGATCAGAGCTAAGCTTATCAATAGATACCAAACACACAACTATACACACACCCACCCTCTCACACACTCCATATTTATATAAGATTTTAATTAGTCCTTAATTTGTATTTCATGAACTCGCTTATATCCTAATCCTTAACTTATATATTAATTTAAATGTAATACTAAATTTTAAAATAAGAGTTATATAGATTTATTGTTGTAAATATATCAGTATTCTCTATAATAAAGTTTACCCCTATGAAATAGGGGTGATATATGTAGAAGATTGAAGAAGATTATAATTATTTCCACCATGTAAATAAACTAAATTAACCAATTTTTTTTGGAAATGACATAGTTATTTTACTATTTTTTATAATAAATAAATTATTATTATTAAAGAACAAATTAAAAAATTCTTAAAAAATTTCAAACCTTTGACTTTCTAATATATTTGTTTTTATATTTAATTCAATGCAAGAATATAGTAATAAAGTGATATTAAATGATCTAACAATGTTAGGACTTAACTTTAAAGCAATGCAAGGGCATTAATTCATAATTACACATTTTTTTATATTTTTGTTATAGCTTTATAAAAAGGGTTTTGAGAATTTTAGTTAAGTAGATATTATTGTAATTATGCATGAGGTGTAATTGATTTTTTGTTTAAGGTATTCTAAATTTGGATAGTTAAATTATGTCTTTATTTAGCCTTTCTCTTGACAAGTTTTTGATAATGAAAAAATATTAAAAGATGTTTTGGGGTATTTTAGGAACAAGATGTATTATCATGACTTAAATTTGAAATCACATGTTTTTATTGGTATTGTAAATTTGATAATATATTTAAGTATTGAGTTTGTTTTGTCAAATAATTTTTTGTCTAATTTTTTATTTTTTAAATAGGTTATATGGGATTTAAATGACCCATCTGTATTACATCATCACCACATAGTGGTATTAGAAAAAATCTTGAATATTGTTCATATATTGTTTGGTAAGATTTGAATGTGGGTCTCCTCATTGAAATAGTGAGGAAATTAAAGAGCTGAGCTAATGCCATTGGTTTTTTTGTCTAACCTTATTAAGTTTTAAATAAAACTTTTAAAAATGTAAATAGTAATAGATTCACATATATGAATATTGTTATGATAAATGCATTTAGAGATTTTTTTTTAGGTTACATAGGAGAGTTGATCACAACCATACTATTTTTAGCAATTGATAAGTGCAGGGTTCAAACCACAAGGCTTCTCCCATCAAACCTATTCCACCTTATTATTGTTGACCCGGTGTGAAGGGGACCATTGGTCTCTCGAGATTCATACTGTCATCATCAGTTTGATGCACACTCAAAGGATTTAGTTTCATATCATCATCATTAGTCTGATGCACACTCACAGCATTCATATTAGACTACTACCTTTGCAAAAAAACATCCCCCGAGGTTTGAACCTGGGTGTCTTCTTGGTAAGTGTCTATTCAAACAAGCACTTACCAATACACCTAGCCCTCAGGGGCTAGAGGAAGGAATTTATTAATTATTATCAAGAAATGTATAAAAAAAACCTATCCGATAAAAAAATGATTAATAAAAAAAGTTATAGAAGAAAAATATTAAAAAAAAAAGCCATTATTAGCAAGGGTTTTGCAGAAAATTTTGAAATGAATATTTGTTGAAAAATATGAACTAATGAGATTATGGAATCAATTAGAACTATAAGGAAGAAAATGCATGTAAGAACGTAGGTATTTTCAATGTGTATAAAAACAACAATATCTTCTTTTGCTTCTAAAACATGTGTAAGTATTCCAATTAGATTGTATATTTAAATTATCAATTAAATAAGACTAAAAAACTATCAAAAATAGTTTTTAGTTGATTACTATGCTTGAATTTAACTTAAATCTACTTTCAAAGATTTTAAAGAATCTAGAAAAATTGGGCACTTACCAAGAAGAGATCTAGGTTAAACCTTGGGGGGAAGTCAACCCTTTGCAAAGGTAGTAGTCTGCTTCGAATCCTTAGAGTGCACGTTAGATCGATGATGACGGTATAAACCCCGAGCAATCGATGGTCCCCATATCACACTGGGTTAACAAGAACGAGACAGATAGGTTTTTTGGGAGCAGTCCTTGTGGTTTAAACCTTGCGCTTACCAGTTACTAAAAATAGTGGCTATAACCAACCCTCATGTATATATATATATATATATATATATATATATATATATATATATATATATATATATTACAACTTGATATTAATGTCCCTAAACAAACATTTGAATAGAAATATGTAATAAAATAGAAATATTCCATGTTATAAGATAACTTAAGAGAAGTCAGGCATTAAGAATGAAAGCAGTGGTTATGCATAAGGGGTAATACCGAAAAAGTAATTATAAAAATTTGGCGAATCAAGGTGAATCGTGTCTAAACTAGGTGGTGAATTTTTCAAAATTTTGTAGAGAAATTATCAAAATTTGGTGAATTTTTTAAAATTTTGTAGAGAAATTATCAAAATTTGGTAGAAGACGAGTGGCATAAGGAGAGTGGTAGAAGACGAGTGGCAAAAAGTGAGTGGTTGTAGATGAGTGGTAGAAGGCAAGTGGTAGAAGGTGAGTGGTAGAAGATGACTAATAGAAGGTGAGTGGCAGAAGGTGACTAGCAAAAAGCGACTAGCAAAAGGTGAGTGGCAAAAAGTGACTAGTAGATGGTGACTGGTAAAAGGTGACTAGTAGAATGCGACTAGCATATGGTTACTGGAAGAAGCTGACTGGTATATGGTGATAGGTAGAAGGTGACTGGCAGAAGGTGACTGACTGAAAGCAATTGGTAGATGGCAACTAGCAGATGGTGATCGCTAAATATCATCAATAAGAAATTGCCAAATGTCCTATCCTCTACCACGTGTCGCCCATACACAGACTTCAACCATGCAGACTTCTATAAATAGAAATGTAGGGTCATTTTTTGCCTTTCTCAAAGCATTTTCAAAACTTTTTCCAAAGCATTTTCAGAGTGTTTTCTAACATTTTCCACAGCGGTTTCAAAGCATTTTTAGAATATTTTTAGAGTATTTTTAGAGGGTTTTTAGAGCATTTTCTAAAGCATTTCCAAAGCATTTTAAAACTATATTTAGATAATTTTTAGTGCAAAAATGGCTACCTCTTCCTCTCCTATACCTTGTAAAGTGTCATTCAAGAAAATTTTACCCCAACATTAAGAACACTTTCGACACTCGTAGAAGAGATTCATAATGGGTTTATAACTTTGGAGTCGTAGGAGTAATCAAGATGCCATAGTTCAACACCAACATCTCCTTCATGCAAAGGATATTTAGTTGCTATGACCATGATAAGTCCACTGTTCACATCAAATATTTTAAATAAATTAACTTAAATATTTTCAAATACCACCTATTGCTAGGGAACCAATCTCACATGCATGGGAAATAGTTCCTCACACCACCGCCTTCGATAAGTAGAAGTATTTCCTAGACACACACCATGTCTCAGTCTAATGTTTCAGTGTTCCTAACATTTTCCCTTGGGAATTTCTCAAATGTGTAGAGCGCATCTCAAATGCCCTTTGGGAATCTCAATGATGATTTTTTTTATCTGGATACAAATCCTAAAAAATTCTCATTCAAGGCAAGTGATGTACTTCAAGGTCCACAGAGCCATCATGAAGCATAAAAGAATGTTGACGTAGGTGCAATCGGAGTTTCTTCTTCCCCCACCCAGTAAGTCGCCACCCATCATCATCTGAATGATGATGATAAAGTTATTTTTTTAGAGAATGTTTCATTAGCTAATAGATGTAAAGCTACAGTTAATGATAGTTTACTTGTAGATATTGACAATTTAAAAGATTAGGAGTATCGGGCTAGGGTTCTGATAAAAGAAATAAATGCTCAATACAAGAATTTTTTAAATAGAAAGGAGTTGTTTTCAAATGTGGAGAATGAGCCATAAAAGCTTGATGCTTTGTTACATAAAGCTGAATCTAACACCATGTAGGTCGAGTCTACATACAATGATGAAGTTCTGAACGTTTATGCTAAATCGATTAGAAAACCTCAATGTCGAGGTCCAAGCATATTTTAATGAATGGGCAATAGATATGAAAAAAGTAGTAGTTGTAAAAACTACAAGACTTACCATTGATGTAAGTTTTACATATAACTGAGAATCATTTTCTTCTTAAATATATTTTGTTTATAAATATTAACCTTTTTCTCTTCTATTTTGTAGTATAATTTTTAGCACTTAAAGAAGTGGGTGCCATGAAAACATTGATTAAGACTACAAAAATTAGTGTGACTAATGCTATTGAAGTGAAGAAAATATTACAATTCGCTATCAAAGAAAATAATTGGTTGAAGAAGTTTATCAAAGATAAGGGCCTAGATGTGGAGGTTGTATTAAAATAAAATGAGAAATAACTAAATGCACCTTTTAGAGAAGATCTAGTGAAATAAGAAGGTTTATTTCTATTGAGGATAAACACTAAAATTGAAAGTTTGGTAAGGGTTGGTGCATTGGAAGCAAAGGATATTGAGCAAGATCCAGCTAAACCTTTAGGGACCGTATAGAAATAAAAGTATATGTCTATTACTTTTTGATTGAGGAGAAACCAAACATGTTGCATAGCATTTTTGTAAATTGTAAAAGAATTATATATTTTTTAAATCAATAAAAGAGACAATTTCCAAAAAAATTGTATTATCTTTTTAAAAAATTGTATTTAAAATTGTGATGTTTTGATTAATTATGTGGATGTAATAAATAATTTTGAATTATGTGGATGCAATAAATGTTCTTTTATGTTTTATGAAATAATTTGAAATGACTAAAATATAGAACAAATATTTACTTTGCCATAAATGATTTATACAATGCAAATGTATTAAATAATTTGAATATCATAGACTGATAATACAATAACAAGACTTGGATTTTTTGCTTTTTTGAGAGCGATGACAGCAGCAACAGGAGCAATAGGAGCGACAATTCCAGGAGCAGCAGTGGCAATAATGGGTTTCATAGCGTCTTCAGGTGGAGGTTCATTGCTTTTTGAAACTTTAGGTGGCAAGGATTATCAATGGTTCTAAAGGAAGTCATGAGGAACTACATGACGGTGAGGATGGTCATGGCGGTCCTGAAGTAGTTAGGGTTTTGTTGGGCAAAAACCCCAAAGCACCTCCGTGAAACTCATCCTCCTTTTTTGATAAGGTGCGGCTTCATTTGGAGTCTTTTCCTTCCAAACCCCCATTTCCTTTCATGTCTCAAGCAATGAAGTATCCTACCCTCGTGGATCAATGGAACCCCTAATATTCCATGAATATATCTCTTTGATCAGGAAGTTAATAGGGGCTCGGCCTGGCATAGAGTCCATTCGTGAATGGGCCCTCTTAAAATGGTGCCTCTCTGGAAACATGGAGTTGGTTGCTTTCCCCCATGGTTTCTTCATGATTAGGGTAAAAAATGCCCAAGATTCTAATTGGATCCTCAATGGAAGTCCTTGGTTTTTTAGCCAACGCGGTATTTTTATCCGTAGGTGGGGGGAATATTTTGACCCCAAAACTCAATGCATCAATTCAGTCCCTATCTGGGTAAATCTACATGGTCACCCCCCATAATTTTTCTACCATGATGCCCTTAAAAAATTGTTTAGACCATTAGAGAGCTAGTGGCCATTAATTTGGCTACCAAGGCCAAATCCAGAATAACATATGCTTGCATCTGCATCATCACAAACCTGGACTTAACTCTCCCAACCTATGTTGATTTTGTTACTGGTAACTACAAGTGGTTTCAAGGAATCGAATACAAAAATAAACCAGCCTACTACATCGAATACAAGACCCGAGGGTCAGAGCTTCCTAGAAAAAAATGTAGATCAAAAGGTAAACAAATTTTGTCTCAGTTGCATCTAGCATCCCATTTCTTTCAGAAGTCAAATCAGGTTGGCTCTCTTTTTGCTAAATCTAATCCATTCATACCTCTAGTAAATCATCAGGATATGGATGATGTTTCTAATTTTCCTAACGAATAATCCAACCCTAATGCCAATGTTGGGTTGTGCCCCTCCCCTTCATGGGTGTAAAATCCCATGGAAGGTATGCCTAGTTTCCCCTCTGATTTTGATCTATCCCACCCTCCCCCCCTCTATCCAAAGTGGCTAAGTCTATCGCCACCCTATCCCTCTCTTGCCCGAGCCCTAAATCACATGTTCCCCCTCCCAGACTGTCAATCCCACCCTCATCATCCCCATTCCCTTCCCATCCCATGACCATAGTTGTTTATCCCAAAAACCTTCCTTGGGAAGCCATTGTGGTATTTCTATCCAATAAATTGTGTCTTCCTCTCCAGTTCTCGAGCAGCTTCCTAGCCTCATAAAACCTATAGTTAATGCGGACAAAAGCAATGAAAAGAAGAGGTAGACCTACTAATCTTGAAAAAATACAAAAATAAATAGAGGACGACGTCCCTTCCAGATACCTCAAACTTGGAATCTCATTCTGATGAGGAAAAAGAACCAAATCACCTTCATCTCAAGGAAGATGCAGGGGAAAGAAATCTACCTCCAACTATCCTAGAACATAAGAGGCCTCAATGGGGTAGCTAAACAGAGAATAGTTAGATCAATCAGAAAGAAATCAAACCAAACGTAATGTTACTTCAAAAAACCAAGTTGGATGGATAAAATAGCGTACAAGTATGCATATCCTTGTGAAAGAACAACAACTTTGCCTTCAATCCATCCTAGGGGGCCTCCAAGGGTGTGTTGTGTCTTTGGGACCTATAATCCATTGAAGGTAGAACTCTCTCCATATCTGATATGGTCATAAATATTTTATTTATCAACAAAGAAACCAACCTCCAATGGATCACATCCAACATCTATGCACCAAACAATCCCATGGGTAGGAGGACTTTCAGGAACACTATGTCAATGATGCACAACAATTTTGAGAATGTTCCATGGTTGCTTGCAGGAGACTTCAACTCCCCCTATTTTCATCTGATAAAAAAGCAAGGAACCCTATCACCCCTAAATGCATGAAATAATTCAGTGACTTTGTCAACTACAATGAACTGATGGATGTACATTTTCAAGGTTCAAATTACACTTAGATCAACAAAAGACCAGGTAACCAGCTAATTAAATTACGACTTGATAGGTTCCTCATGTCCAAAGAGATCATTCACTTCTTGGGGGATGCCAACTGTACGTTCGGCCTAAAATAGGTTCAGACCACAACCCCCTGGTCCCAGACTGTTCTTGCCCAAGGTAGTCTTTCAAAATACCTTTTAGGTTTGAGAAAATGTGGCTTAAACACCCAGACATCACGAATCACATTGATGAGTGGTGGAAAAATGATATCTCGTGGAATCCTTTATCCAAACTTTTCAAACAACTTAGGCTTATCAAGTTTAAACTCAAAGAATGGAACAAAGAAGTGTTTGGTGACCTTTTTCGTGAAAAGAAACAAATTGCTGAAATACTTGACAGCATAGAGAAACTCATTCAAGATGGAGACCTAGGGTTTGATATTTTTCGAGAAGAGAAATCCCTCATGGATTTCCACAACAGTCTTTCCAGGGAGTTAATTTTATGGAGGAAAAAATCTAGAGTGTTATGGTTGAAGGAAGGGGGCACAAGCACTAAATTTTTCCATGCTTCAACCCTCGGACATAGGAGCACGAACAGAATAAAAGAGTTAACTAGAGGCGATAGGTCCAAAACTAATGATCTTCAAGCGATTAGGGAAGAAGTTGTGTCTCACTTCTAATAAATGCTCGGTCCTATCCCTCCTTACCCCCCTCACATCAAAAACCCTCTACTTCAGAACATCCCCCACATGGTTTCTAATGATCTCAATGATAGGCTTCTTAGAGATTTCACAGACAAGGAAATTAAGGAAGCATTATTCTCAATGGAACCATACAAAGCACCAAGGCCAGATGGGTTTCCCCCTATTTCTTTTAACATTTCTAGGAAATTATGGGTAAAGAAGTCTCTGAAGTTGTTCAGTATTTTCAAAAATCCAAACAAATATCGAAGGAGGAAAATTCCACATTCATTGTTCTGGTTCCCAAATACCAAACCTATAAGTCTATATTTGATTACAAGCCCATTAGCCTCTGTATCATGGTGTACAAACTCATTACCAAAGTTATGGCTAACAGACTCAAAGACATTTTCCTGCCCATTATTGACTAGTGTCAAGGCAACTCGATCAAAGGTAGATTTATTACAAACGAAGTCATAACAATCCATAAGCTTGTTCATTCAATTGACAAAAACAAAAAATCTAATATGTTTCTCAAACTAGACATGAACAAAGCGTTTGACAAAGTATCTTGGCATTTCTTTTTTGAGGTCCTAAACATGTTCGACTTCCACGAAGACTGGATTTCTCTTGTTAAGTAATGTATCTCCACTGCATGGTTTTAAATCATCATCAATGGCTCCCCTATTGGTTTTCTCTAAAGCTCCAAGGGTATTTTGCAGGGCAACCCCCTATCCCCCTTCCTCTTTATCATCATGGCGAAAGCCCTAGGCAGATCCCTATCGATAGCTTACTCTAAAGGCCTTATTTCAGGTATCAAACCCATCTCTATTTCTAGGGCCATCACTCACTAGAAGTTCATCTATGACACCATTCTAGCATCATTCTCCTCCATACATGAAGTAAAAATTATTAAATCCATTCTTAATTACTATGAAATAGCTACAGGGCAAAAGGTAAACTATAACAAAGGTAGATTATATTTTCTGAATACCCCTATTCTAAGACTGAACAGAATTAGAAAATTTCTTGGATGCACTATATTTGATCTCCTCACTATGTACCTAAGGCTACTTATGTTCCATGGAAAAGTCTCCACTAACATGTGGTCAAACATTTTTGAATGCATCAATAAGAAGTTGGCTGGGTGGAAGAGCGTAATGTTAATTCAGGCAGCTAAGGCTACTTTAGTGCAAGTCTACCTCTAGAGCATCTCGATATATTTCCTATCAATATTCAAAGCCCCAATATCAATTTACCATAATATTGAGAAAATTTAGCGTAAATTCCTATGGGCTGGAAATGAGAACCGGAATAGATTCACCCTTGTAGCTTGGGATAAAGTGTGCTCCAAAAAAGACCAAGGAGGCCTTGGCTTCAGAAGGATTAGTAAAATAAATCTTGTTTTGATAGCCAAATAGGCATGGAGAGTGGTTCTCAATGAGAAAATAGTTTGGATAGACATCATCAAGGAAAAGTACCTTCATCACTCGCCTTTCTTGGGTGACCACCGTCTCCCAACAGGATCCTACTTCTGGAACTCCATTACTCAGACCAGGGACATTATCAAGCAAGGCCTTCAATGGTGCTTAGGATGTGGAATAATTATCAACTTTTGGGGGGACTCTTGGCTCCATGACCAACCTCTTATCAATGACTTGAATATGTCTATCCTAAAACCTATCATAGACACCCTCTTCAAAGGTAAAGTTGCATACTTCATCACTTAGGGTCCCAATAGGTGTCAATGGAAATCAACCCCTTTTGATAGCCCAACTATCTAGATTAATGAGGTAGCTAGAATCATTCAGAACCTCCTTCGAGTCTGTGTCATCCCCAACACCCAGTCCTATGATTCCCCTAGCTGGAAGTTATCCAAATATGGTGTCTTCACTGTTAAGTCTGCCTACTATAGCCAAGAACCACCTCTAGAAAAGTGGAAGATAGCGAAGATAGTATGGATAAAAAATATCATTCCCAAAGTTTCTTTCTTCTCATGGTTAGCTTCCCAAAAAAAAATTCTTACAGTTGATAATCTTATGTCTAGAGGCCTTCTCATACCCAACTGGTGCATCCTTTGTAAGTCAAATTGGAAATTGACCATCTACATATTTTTGAATTACCCTTTTTCATTGGTTGTGTTGAACCTTGTGTTTGAGAAATTTAGCATTTCTTGGGCCCATCTGCCATCTCTCCACCAGTTGTTCCACTAGTGGCCTCAACCCTTTCAAAACCAGTAGCTAAGTTTCCTATGATCATCTTGTCTTCACCACTACATCTGGTAAATATGGTTAGAGTGTAACAATAGGATTTTCAAAACCCAAGCTAATGACCCTCGCAATACCACCTTTAAAATCTTATCCCTAGTTGTGGAGAATGTCTCTGTTATCTCTTCCCCTGAAGCTCCCAATCCTAGCCTAGAAACTAACCTCATGTCAAATTTTAAGCTTACTAATATTTTTGGTGTACCTTCTTCTGTTAATAGGTCTTCCATCAAGTGTAATCCTCCACCCTCTGAGTGGCTCAAATGCAACTTCGACGAAGGGTGATACAAGTGGGGGAGGCATTCTCAATGACTATCAGGGGAAAATACTTCTAGAGTATGCAAAAAATCAGGGAACCCAAATGAACAACATGGTCGAAGCCCGAGTGTAATACCCAAGATTATGCATAAGTGCGAAATATCGTAAATTGGCTCTATTTAGGATTTTTAAAATTTTGAAAAGGATAATTTTGGATCCTTTCACTGGGGCCCATTCGCCCAAAATTTACGAGGTGGAATTTTTTTTGGGGTAAATTTGCCCGCCATTGATAATCATGAACCTAACTTTATTTTAATTCACCGACCTCAAATTACATATGATTTTGATTTTCCCACCCAATTTGCCTTCAAATTATAAATGATTTTATATTTCCCGCACAAATCACCTTCAAATTATAAATGATTTTATTTTTCCCACCCAAATCGCCTCATATACTACCCATATATATATTGTACTGGGTATCGATAAACATACATAAAAAATACTCTAACTAAAAAATAGCTCTGAAACAACAAAAAACTTGAGAAGGTTGTAGAGGAGTGTCTGTCGAAATAAATCAATCGGTTGTAGAGAAGTGTCGATCTATGTAAGATGATCAATTGTAGAGTTGTGTCTGTCGACGTAAGCCGGTCGATTGCAGAGCAATGTCTGTCGACGTAAGTCAATTGGTTGCAGAGCCATGTCTATCGATGTAAGTCGATTGATTGCTGAGTCGTGTCTATCGGTATAAACTGATCGATTGTAGAGTCGTGTCTATCGACATAAGTCGATCGGTTGTAGAGCCATGTCTGTCGATATAACTCAATCGACTATAGAGTCGTGTCTATCAACATAAGCCAATTGGTTGCAAAGTCGTGTCTGTCAGCATAATCCTATCGGTTGCAAGGATTATCAATTGATATTTGTCTATCGATTGCAGAAGTGTCAATCAATATTAGTCAATCGGTTGTAGAACTGTGTCGATCGATTGTAGAGCCATTTTTGTCGATAAAAATTGATCAGTTGCAGACTCGTGTCTGTCAGCATAATATGATCGATTGTAGAGTTGTGCCTATCAGCATAAGCCAATCGATTGTAGAGTTGTGTCTGTCGACATAAACCTATTGGTTGCAAGGATTATCGATCACCATTTGTCTATCGGTTGCAGAAGTGCCAATCGATATTAGTCAGTCCATTGTAGAATCATATCGATCAACATTAGTCATGCATGCAACCAATCATCATGCCTGTAGCCTATCATCATGCCTGCAATCGCTCATCATGCTTGTAGTCGATCGGTATTCCTACAGTCGATCGTAATACCTACAACCAATAATCATGCTTGTAGCCTATCGTCATAACTATAATCGATCGTCATACCTACAACTTCTTATCATGTCTACAACTGATCATCATGCCTGTAGTCGATCGACATACCTACAGTCGATTGACATGCCTACAGTCGATCTGTATGCTTGTAGCCGATCGACATGCCTGTAACCGATCATTATTTCTATACCCGCTCATAATGCCTGTAGCTGGTCGTTATGACTACAGTCGATCGGTATTCTTGTAGCCAATCGACATTCCTACAGTCGATCGGCATGCTTGTAGTTGATTGACATTCTTGTAGTCGATCGACATTCATGCAGCCGATCGTCATGCCTGCAGCCAATCGTCATGCTATCGATCGTCATGTCAGCATAAAGTCTTTCATATCAGCATAAAGCTTTTAAGTATGTCGTACATTTTTTATATTTTGTAAATTGATACTCATAACCCCCAACAAAGAAAAAATCACCATGGTTTGAAAATTTTTGGAGACAAATTAATGAAATTCTCCACGGTTTGAAATTTTTTGGAGATAAATTAATGAAATTCACCATGGTTTGAAAATTTTTGGAAATAAATAAATGCAATTTTCCATTTATACTCCTACAAATATTGTCGGGATTCCAAGACAATTCGTCTTGATTTTATAAATATATTTCGGGGCCGAACCCTTATGCATAACCCTGGTTATACCAAGGTCTTCTCCTCATTGACAACATGAATATCAAATAGCTGGTAATCGAAGGGGATTCCCTCCACATCATCAACTGCCTCAAGGGGAAATCCACTCCATCTTGGTCCTTGAGCAACATTTTACATGAATGCAAAAGGTTCATCAACAAGTACAATGACATTGTCATCCAACATGTCTACCATGAGGTGAACAAAGTCGCTGATTGGCTAGCTAACAGGGGTGTTCGAGAAATTTCCATTCAGGTATGGAATGATTCCTTTCTACATGATCTCAAAATTGACAACTCCAATCATGATGTTTGCCTCCTGTAATCATTCCAAGGCAAACACTAAGACTTCTAGGAAATCTCAAATTTTGTTTTCCAAGGCCATGACACTCCCATGCAAGAACCTATTCAGCACCTCCAATGTTGTGGCATTCCCAGATAAACCTCCAGTCATAATTTTCAAGGCTTTTCATCTAGAACCTAAGTTCTTTCTCAAGAAGCAGCCTCACCCTGTCGAGGCCCAAGATAGAAGCACTCAAAAATGTGGCTTTTACCCACCTTGGAAGCTGGCAGAGCATGTGTCCATATTTGAGATCCATAATCTAGTTTTTATCCATAATTTCCACGTATCTAGTAGATTATGTCTCTATTACACTCTCGAAGATGGAAACATTGATATTTTCACTGCAAATCTCTGGAAGTAGGCTCGTCTTTTCAAGGCCAAAGAATGCAGCACACATAATAAGATAGGCAAAATCCATCGTGCTAATTATCCCACTCAGAACCCGGCAATGCATGTGTCCATATTTGAACAACGTAATCTAGTTTTTATCAACTCGATGTAGGGAATCCACAATTTCCATGTTCCAAATAGCTTTTGTCTTTGTGCCACCCTCGAATATGGGAACACCAACTTCCTCTTTGTAGATTTTTAGGTTTTGGTGTCAGTGAATTTCCCTTTTAGTGGTTGGCATTGTATGACTAGTCATCACCCTCCTATCAAAATTTTGTTTAGGTTTGATCATTTGTATTGTCAGGAAGTCTTATCTACAAGTCACCTAGTCATGGATGATAGCATTTTCCCTCATGCCTTCATCTCGCTTTCCATTTATCTTGACAAATTCCACCTTGGACTAGTCCCTAGATAATATTGGGGCCCAATGATGACTAAGCATTCATGTGACTATTTTGGGTTGTTATTTTAGCCTTAGAGCTTCACTTCCCTCAGGAATATTAGAGTCCTCTTGTGTGATACCTTGTTCAGGGAGCCCTTGTCTACCATCCATAATCCCTTCTTCCCTGGCATGGCCATCATTGAGCCTAACACCCTGAAAATAGAGCCCGATATCGAAACCATATTTAAAAACTATGGTTTTCTCACTTTCCTTGGGAAGTTTAGGGGTACTAACGATGTAATCACGAGGGATTTTATTAACTCTTGGGTTAATGGTTAGGTTATTGTTAGAGGGATGGATTTTAATGTCATCACAACCCTTTTAAAATATATTACTGAACTTCCTAACAAGTATTTTAACCTCCATAGGGATAACCACATAATTTAGGAGGAGTTAAGCACTTTGCTAAATAGGGGCAAGAAACTGGTTAGAAACGAGAAGGGCATCGTTCGAAAAGATTTACCAGAGTCGTGGTGTAGAACATTAATCCTTGTGATGCAATACATCATAATTTACAAGATCGTTGATCCGTTGAGAAGCTTTCACTTAGATTTCCTCAACCTTCTCAGGGATTTCAAAGAAGTGAACATGCCCAAATACCTTCGAAGATCCATGGAGGTATTCATTGATAATTTCCACAAGAAAGTCTCTACCCATGTCAAACACCAAGGACTATTTTTGATCATTTACGATCATATGCTCTAGAAGGTGGCAGCCAAGGTGGCTACGAGCCCTGTCATTTGTATCGAAGAGGAACAATCGACGATCGAAGAAGTGATGAACAACTATGGATCATGCAACCACAAAAGCTTGATCTAAAATACTCCAAGTAAAAGGAAGTGTCTTGATCAACTTATGAAGCCCACCAAATCCATAATAACTGAGAGCACTGAACTTGAGCTGGATCAGTCCCTCACGAATGCCAGAATGATGACCAGGGCCAGACATGATCCCTTGGAGATCTTAATTGAAATTATAGAAAATATATATCAGTCACATTTGAAAGCCTTAACCGGCCTCTAGCATGTGATCTGAGTTTCCAAATCTATATCCACCAGCAAAAGTAAAAAATTCAAGACCATCCTCCCTGACCATCCTCCCTTGGTCTTTTCTAGATTTTTTGGTCTGTTTGTTTCAAGTGGTTTCCAATTTTTGTCCTTCTTCCTCCCAGCTTTCCCTTTGTGCTGGTCGGTTCCCCCTATGGGTTACCCTAGCAAGTTCTGTTTAGTTTTGTTTTTGGTTTGGTTTTCGTGACTGTACTTTTATCTGCATGGTGGTTAAACCTTTTTTTTCTTTGTTTCTCTTTGTACAAGGTTCAGGGACCCTTTCAAAACCCTTTATACCAATAAAAAAAATACAATAACAAGGCTTAAATAACATGATATACAAAATATCCAATAACATGTCTATGGTATAAAAAATAATCTAGTGTTCCATAATAAACATGTTTGTGATCAAATAATCCAATTTCATCAAAATATACATAATCAATCAAGAGGGCTATGATATACATAATATCCAACAACATGTCTAATGTCATATTATATGATTAATGATATTAAAAAATACATGTCTCAAATTATAATCAAATATCAATATTCTGTAGAAAACTGATAACATAATATGTGAAATCTATTCAAAAAGCATCATTTCATTATAATTCTGGAAGCTAGAACAAACTCTTTTCAGATTGTACAAATTTTGAGAAAATATTGGAACATGTCTAATGGATCTTATGATAACAAATTTTATGAGTTTGAGAGAGAAAATTTTAGATCTTTAATAAAATTTAAAAAACAACAACCCGATATATTTAAAAATAATAAAATTTTTAAATGCGAGTACTAATTGTGAGAAATTCTACATAAAATGAAATTCAAACAAACAAAAAAAATCAATAATGCAAGACCAAAGAGTAAGAAGGAGAAAAAGACAAATGAAATAAAGTGAAAGGAAGTATGAATGACTTATTTTAGTTAAATAAATTATGCTTCTCTACCCTTGGTTCTTATAGGATTTATTAGATCATTTAAGAGTTTTCTAACAAAATTTGAGTGGTTGTAACCACTTATATAGAAATATTGATGAGTTTTGGGTGGTTACAATAACAATCCATGTTTGCACTATTTATCATAACAAGACTCATAAAATGCTATGTTTAAATAAGATCTTATGTAATGAAATATGTATTACAACACTCATTCTCAATATGTGATATTAGAGTAGATATTTCAAGGTGGTGTAGACCTCTCGCTCCAAATATATGATGCTCAAATTCATGAATGTACACCTTGTATCCAACACTATTTCTAACATGTAGAACTCAAAAGGAATTCTAAGAATAATGTTTAATTATTTCTTGATTTAATAGAAAAAAGGAAGGACAGCAAGATTAAGAGGGACTAGGAGAAAGACCTCTTATGTAATTGTGTGGCTTGTATATTGAGCACCATGGTTGTCTCCCTAACTAAGATGTAGAAGTTTGAGAAATAAACACATCAATAATGATGGTGTAATTGTCGCATCTGAATACTTTGATTTTTTTTATTCTATTAAAGTGCACCCATAGATGAAGGGGTCTACTTTGATGTTGTTGATAATAGATGAGACATAGACTTGTTGATTTGTTTATAGTCCTAAAAATTAAAAAAATGCATTTAGCTAAAAGAACTCAATCTCAACATGTTTTACAAACACATCCCTAGCTTCTTGATAGAATCTAGAAGATACTTTAGCTAATTTGAACTTAAATCTAATATTTTATTTTTATCATGCTCACTAATAATTTAGGCAAGCACTACAACCATTGACCCGAAGAAAAAGATCTAGCTTCATGATAGCGAAAAATCAATTCAAAAGCTCCTAAAAATTATTGAGCCAAAATCCTACGATTTTTTGTGGACTCTTCTTCTCAGTTTCCTCCATGCACATTTTAGGCTCTTAATTATTTGACATGATTATGACCACTTTAGAATATGGGACACCATAATTCGAGAGATGCAAAAATTGTAAAAGAAATTTTCTTCCCTGCATCTGTTTTTTCTTCTTCATTTGATGTTCCATGGAAGCCTACTCCTCCATGTTATAAATTCAATATCTAAGAGATTAACAAATATATTTGGTGGGGTAAACTTGAGTTCAAAAATATAGGAGATTATAAGAATATAAAGTGATCAATGACATTTTGGTAGGGAAGTAATTACTAATGGATCATTTAGCCATGGGTGTTTTGGCTATAGTCTTTAACAATTCTCAAGTACTTTTGTATCCAAGTAAAGTGCATTATGAACCCTACTATTTACTAGACATATGGCTTAACCCTCATGTACTCTATAATTCATATTTTATAATATGAATTTATTTTGTTTTAAAATTTCCATACTTGGCAAGTTAAGCCCTAATTTGTCTTGAGTAAAAGGGGTCTATAGGATGTTGTGAATGAGAATACACCAAAGCTATGATATGTTGATGAAGTTACAAAGTGGACTATACAATATTTTAAAGCAATAATAAGAATTGGTCTTAGATTAGTTGATTCATATCTACTTCACATGAATATTTTGAAGATGAAAAAGCAAGTTCTAGATGGCCATGACACATTGACTCACAAGCATCAAGTGTAAATATGACTCTAAAGCAAAAACTATTTATACTAAAGATGATGAAAGATAATAATGTTGTCAACCACATAAGAAAGTTTTACTTTATATAGAATTGGCTCATTGGAATTAATGCCAAGGCATAGGGGTGGTGTTAAATATATTTTTCTTATTCCAAATATTGTATTCCAATTAAATAAAATTAACCCCACTTCAAAAGACATATTTTTATTTTTGATTGGTAAAGAAAATAAAGTAAATATAATAACATGATTACAAAGGAAAATATATCATTTGTGAAAAACAAACTTAATAATGCCTTTGAATCCATTCAATCTTTTTTAAGATAAAGTAAATTTTAAATACTACACTTATGTGCTTTTATTGTATGCAAAGGGGACAAATTATGATGAACTATGTTCAAGAAGACAATAATCTCATAGATTATAAGTTGAAGATAAATAAGGTATTAGTTGCCTTGGAGAGTAATGGCAAAGAATATGCGTTTATAGCACTTTTTGAAGACCCTTCCTTCAGAAGATGATGTAAATCAATAGGGTCTAGTCCAATTAATCCTCTATAGATGGTTGTGTGTATCCCTACTCACAAGTGTTATTGATAATTATGTGTGTTTCTATTTGTAACCTTATTGATGAATGGTGTGTGTATCCCTATCCATGTCTGTCATAAGATCATATATATATATATATATATATATATATATATATATATATATATATATATTATGCATTTGTTCTTATCCTTATTTAAAATTTTAATGTGACCATTCCCACTAAGGTGAACAATTGAGTATGTCCTTATTTAAGTTGATGTAACTGATGGGCTTATTAATTCAATGGATTGATTAGTTTGAAATTTCACCTACAATCCCATGTTCAAGGCCTTGGAAATAAAAAGGTTTAAATCCCCTTGACCTCTATAATCAAGCCAACTCCCCACTAACCTATACTGATCTAACTAAACTAAAAAAAACATTTAGGAAGGTAAGTATGTGAGAGTTAAAATAAATGAAGGAAAAAAAATATGACCAAAGGTTGTAATCAAGTTAGTGTGTTATAAGTTGCACCATTCAAAAGAAACACTAATTAATAAAATATAGTTTCATCTAATATGCATGCATTCAATGGAAAAAGAGGTTTAATAATAAGGTGAGATGAAATAGGGTAAAAATACCATACCTTCGTGCATAGAAAGGTTCAACAAGATAGGACAATCTAGCAAAACAAACAAGCATAATTTTTCATTCATATAGATTATAATTTAACTGAGGACTTTGCTGTAGGTTATAGGTTATTTTTCATTTATATAGCTTTGCTATTCTTGTTTTTTTCAAAAAAATTAGATAGAGAGTCCCCTCATTCCAAATTTCTTTGCTTCTATTCTTTCTAAAGTATAATGAATATTATAAAAACTTTGAAATTTTAAATAAAAGATCTAAGATTCAAATTCTAAAAAATTAATATTACACATTATATTTTTAATATTAAAATATAATCCAATAAACACATATGAAATACAAAATAATAAAGATTAATCTATAATATAATAAACATTAAAAAAACTACTTTAGTTTTTCCTTTTGTTTTTAATGTCTGAATGTGTGTGAATTAATCCACAAGTTACGGAAATGTTTGTAATTCCATCTATATATTTAATGGAAGTTGTTAAAAAATTCAATTCCAAAGTACATGTAAGGATGATGAAGAATTAAAATTTTCCATATATAGAGAAAGCTGGCAATTCCATAAAAAAAAATTATTGGTTTCCGTAACTTTTCATGTGCTTGGATTGTATATTTTCACGTAATTTATTTTAGTTTGGTTTAACGGTAAAGAAGAGATGTCGTTAAGATGATCACGTTCGAGTCTTGTAAAGAAGAGATGTCGTTAAGATGATCACGTTCGAGTCTTGTAAAGAAGAGATGTCGTTAAGATGATCACGTTCGAGTCTTGTTGTCCTGCCGAGGTTAGCCGTGCTCCAATTACGCAGGCTTGCTTTATAATAAAGTTTTTAATATTGATAAGGTATAAGTAATATGTCACAATTTTTATGTAGAATGTTTTTTTAAAAGTAGTTTTTAATGTTTGCAGTATTACAGTAACACTATTTTAATTTTGTAATTCGCATTTTAGACGTCTAAATTATAAATTTTAATATTATTTTTTATTTTTTAAATCATATAATTAAATGTAAAATATACATATAGTTAAATTATATAAAAATTATAAGTGTATATTGTCTTGTCAAAAATATATAAATATTATTTATGAGAGGGAAAAATATATTTTCAGTATTTTAATTTTTTTTTTTAAATTATGTATAACGTAAAATATTTTATTATATTTTTATAGGTAATTTTTTTTTTATATACTATTAAGAAAAGAGGGTTTTGAAAGGGTCCCACAACCTTTTACAAAACCTCTACATCAAAAGGAGAAAACTAGAAGCAAACCAAAGCCATTAAGAAACCACTCTCCAACCACTCAAGGGAACCAAAAACACCAATGAACAAAGAAAAGCAAAAGCACACCAGAAAGGGGAGACAACGGACAAGAAGGATCAAGGGGAAAACCGAGGAAGTTCAACACCAACAAATCGACTTCTTGAATAGCCTTACCTACCATCCTGGACACTTCCTCTGAGTAATCTATTACAATCTTCAGTGAACTCCAGATAGCACACTGCTTAATCTCCATTAGCTTCAAACTATGAATCATCGAGTTCTTTCGTTTAGAAACCTCTTCTGGAACGTAAACATATTTTACCAGCTTGTCGTTCTACACCGCCACCATCCACTTCGAGAGAACCATATTATGACCATGAAACATCTGAATGCACTCCAAAAGACCGCCATTCTTCAGAATTGATTTCACCTCATCATCAACCATCAAGGAATCCGGTTCCACACAGGTTTGGAAAATCATGATTTGGGGCTATAAATTTTAGCCTTTCCCATTATCAATATTTTACCACACACCCCACTCTTCTGCAAAACAATCTTCCATGAACCACATGCAGTAGAAACTGAACCCAAGCACTCAAAATCCCACAAAAATTTCCAAAGCGAAGCAAAGAAATTATAGATGACCACATCCCCAACAGACCACCCTGGGCCACAACAATCGTTCCTGAAACTCATCAACCAAAGAAACCAAGGTCCCTTGAAAACATCAACGTGAAAAATTTACTTTTTTTGCAAATTCCCATATTGACAAAAGTCTCCAAGACAAGAAAAATGTTCCCTTCCTTCAAAAAATCTCGCTTATACAGGGCTTGTGAAAGAAGGAATAAAAAAACCATGACACTTTCCATACACCAACCTCCATCCAAACTAATATAATAAGGGCAAATATCATGGACCTCGACACCCACCACAACACCCGCTAATCCATAAGGAGACTACCTTTCAAGGAACACCCTCTTCCCAAACTGAGAACGAGACCAAAAGTGGAGACAAGTAAACTTTCGGTAATATATTCCAACTTTACAAAGCCTAAAAAAAAGCACCAAGGATGATACCTAGGTCCATTACAAATGAAAGGATCTGCCACACCTAAAATATAATGCACAAGACCACGACCCAAAGGAAGGAGACAATCGAAATCCTGACAGCCATCCATCAAAGCTTCGAAGCATTCCACAACCACCGCAACAAAGAACCAAAATCAGGCACTTCAAAATCCAACCAGTCGTAGACTATAGGAAAGCGAAACACCCACTTTTCAAAAATAAACTTCAAGACGATACTAAAAAAGCCAAGGAGAATGATCTAATAGAGGGCAATCAACCTATGAAAATCAACCCCAGAACAAACAATCCTTGTCCACCCCAACTTCTAGTGAACATCGAGAACAAAAATTGGCCCACCAACCTACCACCATAAGTCCAAGAACCAAGAGAGAACCATCAATAAATTCAAAAAAAAATGAACCAATAAAAAGGGGTACAGTACGGGGATTCGAACCTACCAGCACGTATAAGGTCATAGGAACCCAATCGAGATCAATCCCAAGATGTTGAGTAAATGAGAATTTCATAAGACATCAAGGAAGGATATGACATAAGGGGTTTAAAATTTGAATTTGAAATTCTCCCTCTTGACTTGGGCACCACATTAGATCCTTCGTGCCACAAACCACCACCACCAACTCTACTGCATCTCGCCATAAGAACGAAGTATTTCTCCACTAGAGTAACATCTGAACTACGTCCTAACATAATTTACAACTTTTCTTCATTTGAACGAAGAATCACCTCGACCAGGAAATCCCTCTGCCAAATCAAAAATCCCTAACGAGATGCTCCAAGATTCACCATAATGTCCGCCACTACATTACCTTCCCTAAACATGTTAGGAATTGAAACTTGATCTAGAGAATGAATATTCCAATTCGCTTCCCTATCAGATTAGACAACTTCCAACTGGTCTAACCATAACCGATGATCATGTTGATCACACTTAAGGAGTTGCCCTCAATAATGACATTATGGATCCCCATATCTTTTAGAAGCATCACACCTTTAAAAGCCACCCTAGCTTCCATAAACTACAAATTTTAGGATCTGAGATTCTTCGCGTACGCTAAAATCAAATCTCCATTACTGTCATAAATCACACCCCCTACACCCGCCATACTTGGATTTTCCTTAGACGCACCATCAAAATTTAATTTGGGCCAGCCTCCCAACGGTGTGGTCCATCTCACCATAGTGCTCAGGTTAGGAGTCAACAGGGCCTGGAAACAACGGACTAAATCCAAGCCTTTCTTCGAGCTTAACTTCATTAGGATAAAGAGCCAAAGAATTATCCGACTCCTTGAACGATGACGACACATTCTCCACCACCCTCCACAAAATTTTGACACTCACTCTTTTGACCTCCCTTTCTTGATTGAAGACTCTCGCATTTCGTTCCTTCCATACACCCCAAATAAGGTGAGGTAACAGGAATTTCCAAAAACACTTGAATTGAGGTGAGAAGAAGGGAGACACCCATTGGTTTACACAGTTTAGTACCAAGTTAGGCAACACCCAAGATACTCCTAGAAGTTTAAAAATAAATGAACACACCTCCTGAAAAACCTGGCACTTGAGCAACATGTGAGATGTCAACTCCCAATCTGCCTCACAAAGAACACATCTATTAACTAGGTTAAGTCCTCTCTTAAGTAAATTTTCTATATTCAAAATTTTATTTTGCACTGCTAGCCAAAAAAATATTGACTTTGGGAGTCAAGTTCTTAATCTAAATCTTCCCGATTGGGAATTGGATGGCCAACCCTGTGTTCAATAGCTTTTATGTCGATTTCATGGAATAAGAACCCTCACAGTCCCTAGCCCACACCATTCGATCTTTAACATCCTCTTGCCTCACAACATAAAGCTGAAGCTCCTCGATTAGGATATTCCACGCATGGAGAGCAACTTCATTCCTCATAAAAGGAGGGGGATTACACCAATATTTTCTACCATTTCAAACCCAAAGAAAATCAACCACCTTAAACAAACCACCATTTCTAGAAATCGTGATTCACTCTTTGAAACGTTGATCCTCTAAAAGAGGACTCTCCCTTAGCAAGTAATCATCCCAAAAGTCAATAGATCTACCATTACCTATCAACCATTTGCAATTTTCTTTTAGAAACTCCCTGGATTTAACCAAACTTTGCTAGAATACCAATCCACCATTAGGAAGGATATTCGATAAAAACTTTTAAAGCTATATTTAGATTTTAGAATCTTGCACCATTGGCGATCGATATTTGAAGCTACCTTCCAACCTAGTTTGGCCACCAGGGCCTTATTCATATTAGTCACACTCTTCAAATTCAAACATCTCTCTGTATTTATTCTGCACATCTGATCCCATGAAACCAAATGGAACTTCCCTTTTAGTTCAAGAACAGTCCATAAAAAAGACTTACATATATTGTCAAATTTCACTGCTACTCTTCCTGGGAGATTGAAAAGAGATAAAAAGTATATAGGCATACTTTCCAAGGTACTTTGGACCAACACGACTTTACTAGCATGAATTAGAAGAGTCCCTTTCCAGGAATCCAACTTCCACTGAACTCTTTCAACCACAAGAGTCCAGAAAGAATCTTTAATTCGACCAAGAGCGAAAGACCCAAATAGGAAGTCGAAAGAGAAGCTATCCTATAGTTCAAAATTTTGGTAATTTTTTGTTGACGATTCACAGGATTATTAATAAAGTAAATATTACACTTTAGGAAACTAATTTGTTGCCCGAGCGCTCTCTCATAGCAATCCAAAAAGGATTTGATTTCTCTGGCTAGAAAAATTGAAGCTGCACACGAAAGAAGAGTATCATCAGCAAATTGCAGATGGGAGATTGGTCTACATAGCAAGGTAATATGAAGGCCTATCTCATTTTGTTTCAGTGTCAACGATCTTCCCAAAGCTTCTACCATCAAAATTAACAAGAAGGGGCATAAAGGATCACCTTGGAAGATTTCGCGACAAGATTTGAAAAATCCAGCAAGCGATCCATTAACAAGGACTAAGAACCAAGTTGTAGAAACAGAAGCTTCCACCAATTCTAACCAAACATCATTGAAACCAAATTTCCTCAACACTTTGAAGAGGAAAGACCAAGAGACCCGATCGTAAGCCTTGTTCATATCTAGCTTTAGAAATAAACTCGCTCTCCCACTTATATGAACTAAATTCTATCTTATTTATCTTATTTTCAAAATTCTATAATAATATATTTTAAAAATAATGTAATAAACTTAAATTTAAATCAATTTGTAACTGGATAAATTAAAGACAATAATGATATTGGGATAAAATTTCTTAAAAATAATCAATTACAAATATTTAGGGATAGCTTTGATAACAATCTGACAATAATATAAAATGAAAATTTTTGAGGATGAGAGTACTTTTACAATATAAAACATGTGTAACAAAACATAATTATAAAATTGAAAGGTTATATAACTCTTCTTTGGGTTAGTGTTCATACTATATAGGTGTAAAGCATGAACTAAAGATACATTAAATAAAACTAAAGTGGTGAATAGATGATTAAAACAAAATAATAAATAGATAAGTAGATGAGATATCAATTTACTAAATGTTCAAATAATAACAAGAAAGATATAAAAGTTTATGTGAAAAGATTGTAAATAATAATAATAAAGATATAAAGGCGAGAAAATTTATAGTAACTATATAGAAAACAAGATTAAAAAAAAAAATACTCTCTTTAAAGGATTTAAAAATAAATAAAAATATTATATTTTCAAATTTAATATTTTATATATATAAATAGATATTTGGTTATATAGGAGAGTTGGTCACAACCACACTATTTCTAGTAAGTGACAAGCGTAGGGTTCAAACCATAAGGGCTACTCCCACAAAACCTATTCCACTTATTATTGTTGACCTGGCGTGAAGGGGATCATCACACACTCAGTGTATTCATACTACTACCTTTGCAAATAGGTTGCCCCCAAGTTGCCCCCAAGTTTAAACCTGAGCCTCTTCTTGGTAAGTGCCTGGCCAAACAAACACTAACCAATCTACCTAGCCCTTGGGGAACAATTTAATCTTATATATTAATATGATAAAAAATATATATAAAAATTGCCCTCAAATGAAAAATAATTAAAGTTATAGTTTAATTGAGGACTAACTCATATCAACTTAAATAATATCTAACAATAGAATATATATATATATATATTATTATATTATATTATATTATATTATATGTTTTGGCATTAAAATAGTAATACAAAGTAAAAGATAGTTTTATTTACAAAAAAAATTAAATTAATTCATAAGTTAATTATATAATAGTCATATCAAATGGTATTATCTCAAAACTTTCAAAAGGTTCCAATCTTGTCAAAGGGTACGTGTATAATTGTCAAGCTCAACCAACTATATTCTTTAGCATTTAAAGAGATGATTGGTTCTAATTTGGTCAAGCTATGCATATATAATTTTCAAACTATTATAATTGTCAAGCTCAACTAACTATATTCTTTAGCATTTAAAGAGATGATTGGTTCTAATTTGGTCAAGCTATGCATATATAATTTTCAAACTATTATAATATCACTAGGACGTTATAATGTAGTACATATAAAATGCTAAGGGTTGGGTGAATTGGCAAGTTATGGCGCTTACCAAGAGGAAACCCACTTTCAAACCTTGGAAGCAAGCCTTTCTTAAGGTAAAGATAGTAGATTGTCCTAACTCGATTGAGTGTGAGTCACCATAATCTTTCTTATAACGGAATAAAATTTAAACCAAAATCTACTAAAAATTAAAAAAAAAAACAATTTTTTATATAAAAAAATAATATAATACATATAATATCTATAGGTTAATAACTATTCAACGAAAGCAAATGCTTAAGCTGGCTATCTATCCCCATCTTTATCTACCTTGAACCGATATCATTTACTCTCCGTAGCAACTATAATGAGTTCAGTTAGATGTGCATCCCTCATCTCTAGCTAACTCGGTCGGGGAACCAAGCCGGGCGGGAAAAGGGAAGCTACGGACTGACCCCCTACCTATATCTCGGGGAGGGCAGAGCTAAGGACTGACCCCTATCTATATATAGAGAAAGGAATACATATATATAAAAACATTCTGTTGTATCCTAGCACGTGAGGACACTAAAGAGACAAGACATGAATTGCGGTTCATTTCCATCCTAATACAATCAATAATATTAAACTTGATATTATTTTTGAAAGAAAAGACATGAATTACAGCTAATACACTTGACGATGGTTTGAACCAAAACTTTGACCATTATGTTTCTTATATTAAATAATATTACCTCTACATTCTCGATTCACAACCATCTAATTCCTAAAAAAAAGATTAGTTGAGGATCGTCTTATAGTAGCTTAAAAAACAGCGTTGGGTTGGAAACCTAATAGATTATATTAGGTTGCTGGGGTAATAGAATGTTGGAATTGCATAGTTTTCTATTTATATCGATTGCGTAGGAACATTATCGGCAAAGGGTCTTGTCCATCTCATATGGTATGCACGGATTCACAGGCTTATCCTCAGAAGCTTAGTGGAAGAGAGTAATTCCCTCCTTTCTGCTGTACATTTGCTCCCTGCTACCGTGCAAAAATAGCTCATCCCCTCAGACTTCCAGACGCTATTTAACAACGCTGGCCGATTAGAGGAATTACTCTCTTTATATTCGAATACAATGCGGATTAGATATTATTCATGTGATTTATGACGTCTTGCGGATTTTAAAAAAGAATTAAATGAGGTTAAGTTTGTGACCAAACCTCAAAGACGGGACAAACGGCCGTAGCTGACAGCGACGACTGCCAGAATGAATAGTTCCCAAATGGTGCCTGTAGCTGACAGCGACGACTTCCAGAGTGAGTAGTTGCCAAATGGCCGTAGCTGACAGCTACCATTGCCAGAATGAATAGTTACCAGTTCGTTCAATTCATCATCGTGTGAGGCGGAAATCCATGCGTCTCTCAACTCGACGTGCAGACTCGTTAGCAGGCGTCGGCAATGGGTATTGTCTTTCATTCGTATGATATTGTTTGTTTGTTAAGGCAGATATAAAATCTTAAAATTTGAGTTTCATCGATACGAAGATCAATGTAATTGGTTAAATTATGTCTTCTGGTTATAAGTTATAAATATGATCATATTTTTAAGAAATTGCATCCAATAATAGTTGCTGAACATCATCAATATTGCAGCAGTTGCAGCAGTTGTCGAGTGTGTGAGGGGTGGATGTATTAAATTTCTTATTGATAAGCATAGCTCTCGGTTTTACCAGGGATGTGTTGTCGAGTGTGTGAGGGGTGGATGGGTTAAATTCCCTATTGAGGGATGTGCAAGGAGTGGGTGTGTGGTGGCTGTGTGTTAAATTCTCTATTGATAAGCATAGCTCTCGGCTAAGAAGGGTCATGGTTGGGAGGAGACTGCATTGGTCTTAGGGCTTTCTCACACTAACCAAATAAAAAAAAAATTGTGAATCCCCTTCTATTGAAATATATTTTCATTTTTATTTCAATTGGAGTTTTAATCCTTGTAAGAATTGCCTTAGTCTATGCATAGTTTGTTTAAATTCTATATGATTTTGAGTAAGTGAGGAGATTATTGCCTTCTTTATTTTGAAAAATAGCACGTCCACCAACTTTTTTTTTATTTTCTTTTAAAGTATCATAATAAATAATTTAATAAATCCATTTCCATTTTTTCATATATCTAAGAAAATCCTTTGTTTTAATGTCATTGTCACAATTGATCCTTTCATGTATATTTAAATCCTTTAACCAAGTGACTAACACCTCTTTTTCTACACTTAAGACTTCCTATTATGAGCACCATATCTCTAAATATTCTACAAGAGAAGCAATAATATGGTTCCAAACTAGGGCATGGCTTTGGGATTTATTTTTAAAAAATACGTTACTCCTTTCAAGCCATAAATTCCAAAAAATAATGCTGGGACTGTTGGAGTTTGATTGTTATTTTTGTTATTAGTGTGTTTTTCTATTTTCATGGGGTAATATTACCCGTGAATATCTTCAGTTGTAATAGGTAATATTTAGGTGGTTTGGTATGATGTTGAGAACATTTGATTCTCATGTATTTGTCATTTAAGCACTTGGGATATTCATCTATTACATTTCCAAGCTATATATTCTCATGTATTTGTCTTTTACCCACTTGGGAGATTCGTTTGTTACATTCCCAAGCTATATATTGTAATGGCTTATCATGAATTAATCAGTTCAGACTAATTCTGGCTCACATGTGGTATCAGATTAAGGATTAATTTTTAGAGTCTTTTGTAAACTAGTTTATTAAGCTAGTTTACCAGTGAATGCGCAGGGAGACATCCCTACTGCGCACAACGTATGAAGGCTAAGGACATCTATTGTTGTTCTTGAGCCTGAGAAGTGAAAACAAAAAGGTTGTTTCTATTGTTGTTTGTGTCGAGGAAGAAGCTCGCAGATTGCGAGGCTGCATGTTGTGTGGATGGAGAAACAACGTATGTAGAGGCTGATGATACCCTCACTGGCCGCTGTGAAGAGGAAAATTGATGCAGTAAACAATAGGTTGTGCACTCTTTTCTATGGTCATGAGTCTGCTCGTTTGGGTTGCTCTTGTGGGAGAAAGATACACCAGATCTATTGTGTGAGATCACCTACTTTGCTCTTTCACCCGTAAACATCACCACCGATACAACCATTGTCATTGTAGTTTTCTATAGTTTATTTACCCCTCCATTAAGTGACAAGTGGTGATATTTTATTTGAGGGTACTAATAAATATTTTTCTATAGTTTGGAGGCAAATGTTTCTAAGACCTGTTATTATTTCTCTGTGTTTTTTCTTGAGAGTTTTTTTTTTTTTACTTCAAAGGTATATTCTCGGAGATTGACTCATTGATTTGAGCCCAAATTTTAACCAAATCTTGGAGGAGCTCTAAGCATTCAATAGGAGAAGGACATTCTATTCTGCTATACCTGTGCAAAAAGAAGGAGCTGATTTAAGAAAATGGTAAATGGTAACAATAACACTCTCCTAATTCCAGAATTCAAAGGAGATAATTATGACTACCAGTCCATTCGAATGAAGCACTTGCTCATTAGAAAATGTTCTTGGGAGATTGTGGAGGATGGCTACATAGAGCCAATCGATTGGAGTATTGCTCTAGCTGCCAATAGACAAGCAATAAGAGAGGCACAAAATAAGAATAGTCCTGCAATATTCTACTTGCAAATAGCCTTGGATGAGAGCATTTTCCCAAGGATTTCAAGTTGTGCATCAGCCAAAGATGCATGACAAGCTCTAAAAGAGAGCTATGAAGGCAACACTCAAGTCAAGTAAGTGAGATTGCAAACTCTAAAAATGGAGTTTGAAAATATCAAGATGAAGGAGAATGAAAGGGTTGGATACTATTGCATGAAAGCCAAAGCATGTGTTGACAAAATGAAGTCTCTTGGTTAAGAAGTGAAAAATGAAGTCATTGTAAAGAAAGTGTTGAGGACACTTTTGCCCAAATGGAATCAAATATCAATTGTCATTGAGGAGACTAAGGACTTGACTACTCTCACATATGATCAAATCATAGGTTCCTTAATGTCTCATGAGGAGAAATTTTCTTCAAATCCAAATGTTGGGGGAATGGAAGAAAAAGCATTTTCATCCAAAGAAGGTGAATCTAGTTCAAGAGATAGAGACCAAGGAAGAGGTCAATGGAGATGAATAGGTAGATATTATTCAAGAGGAAGAGGTATATTTTCTCCAAGAGGAAGAAGAGGTGGCTTCCAAGAAAGAGAAAGAGGTGGCTCTCACGAAAGAGGAAGAAATTGCTATCAAGGAATAAGTAACAAGCAATGTTACTATTGTAACAAGTATGGGCACTTTGAAAAATATTGTAGATTGAAAGCATCACATGGAGGAAGAAGCAATAATGCACACTATGGTGAGGAGGAGGAATCAATTTTGTTTTTTTCATAAGGCAAATCTGATCAAAATATGAATGAGACATGGATTTTTGATACCATATGTTCCAATCACATGACTAGCAAGGAGGAGTTGTTATCTAAAATTGACAATTCCTACAAGTCCAAGATCAAGCTTGGAGATGATAAAGCATTACAATTTGAAGGTAAAAGAACCATGGAGGTACAAACTAATGAAGGTAAGAAGAAAGTGACTGATATTTACTGCACCAAATTTAAAACATAATTTGTTGAGTGTTGGGCAAATCATGGAAAAAAATTTAAGCTTGTCTTTGAAAACAATAAGTGTGAGATTTTTTATAAGAATCATGGGCATAGGCACGTCACTACTATTCCCATGACCAAGAATAGATTTTTTCCTCTAAAATTTGGAGAAGAAAAAAATTATTTTGCATGTGTAGCATTTGATAGCAAAAGTTGGCTATGGCACTTAAGATTTGGCCATGTAAATTTTCCTGGTTTGAGGAAAATGGTTTCTCAAGAGATGGTATATGGGCTACTTAAAATTGATGATAAAAAAGGTGTGTGAAGGATGTGCTTTGGGCAAGCACTAAAGGATGAATTTTTCAAAATGCAAAGCATGGAGAGCCACTTATCCCCTTCAATTGGTGTATTCTAATAGTTGTGGGCCAATGCAGACTCAAAGTATTGGTAAGAATTCATACTTTCTCACCTTCAAATATGATTTTTCAAGAATGTGTTGGGTTTATTTTTTGAAGACAAAGGATGAGGCATTTGGTTGTTTTAAAGATTTTAAAAATCATGTTGAAAATCAAAGTGGGTACTATGTAAAATGTTTAAGGACTGATAGGGGAGGAGAATTTTGTTCAAATGAATTTATTCAATTTTATAAATATTATGGTGTTAGAAGGCAATTCAAAGCTGCTTACACACCACAACAAAATGGTGTGGTTGAGCGTAAAAATAAAATGGTGGTAAATATGGCAAGAAGCATGCTACAAACAAAGAGGTTAACTAATATGTATTGGGATGGTGCGGTAAGGACTTCAATTTACATTTTGAATAGGAGTCCTACTTCTAGCTTGGATGACATCACTCCATATGAGGCATGGTATGGAAGGAAACCAACTGTAAGTCATTTCAGAGTTTTCGTTTGCTTTTATTATGCACATGTTCCTGATGAAAAAAGGAGGAAGTTAGATCCCAAAAGTGAAGCATGCATATTCCTTAGGTATTGTGAAAATACCAAAGCATATAGGCTCTTTAATCCAAAGACACAAAAGGTTGTCGTCTCTCGAGATGTGATTTTTGATGAAGGGGGAGTTTATGGTCATCAAAAAGGCCATATTGAGAAGTCAAAATCTATTTTGACTGGTGGTATTATTGATGATGATGAGCAACCCACTAATTTTTTAGTTCCAAGTGCTATTAATCCACCAAGAAGCCCCTCATCTAGCTCTCCAACAAGAAGTCCCTCATCTAGCTCTCCACCAAGAAGCCCCTCATCTAGTTCTTCAGTTTCAATTCCAAGTTCAAGTCCACCAAGAAAGGTAAGAAGCTTCAGTGACATTCATCGAATGAGTACTATTCAAAAAAATGAAGATTTTACACTATTGAGTGAAGATTCTCCAAGTATTGTGTTGAAGACAAAGAAAAGTAAAAAGCTCCAACAAAACAATCCATATTATCAAATGTTAGATATAATTTTTCAAAGAAGAGTTACAAGAAGTCAAGCACAAGAGGTAGATCAAGTTGTGAAAAGAATTGAAAACTTGCATATGTATGGTGATGAAAATTATGGTAAGCCCAAAGGTGATGTTGTGAATTATGCCTTAATGTCTCTTGTTGATTTAGAACCATTTTGTTATGAACAAACATGTACTAATGATGAATGAATGAAGGCAATGCAAGAAGAAATGAACTCCATCAAGAAGAATGATACTTGGGAGCTAATTGAGCTTCCAAAAGGCAAGAAAGTTGTGGACTCTAAATGGGTCTACAAAACAAAATATAATTCTGATGGAAGTGTGGAGAGACACAAAGCAAGACTTGTGGCTAAGGGTTTCACACAAAATAGTGAGGATGGTTCTTTCTATTGCTGCTCATAAAAGCTGGAATGTATATCACTTGGATGTAAAAAGTGCTTTTTTGAATGGATTCTTGGATGAGGAGGTTTATGTGCAATAACCTCAAGGATTTGCAGTTCAAGGTAAGGAGAATCTTGTGTACAGGTTGAAGAAGGCCTTGTATGGTCTTAAGCAAGCTCCAAGAGCTTGGTATTCAATAATTTATGGGTACTTCCATCAATATGGTTTTGTGAGAAGCAAGAGTGAGCCAACCGTATACTATAAGAAAGAAGGTAATGACATTCTCCTTGTTTTTTTATATGTGGATGACTTGATTTACTTAGGTAGTAATTCTAAGTTGAATTATGATTTCAAGAATGTCATGATGCATGAATTTGAGATGAAAGATCTAGGCTTGATGCACTAATTTCTTGGTATGGAGATGTATCAAAGTGATAGTGAAATTTTCATTTGTCAAAACAAATATGCCAATAATATGTTAAAAAAATTTGGAATGGAAAATTGTAAACCTGTTGCAACACCAATAGCTCATGGTGAGTTGTTGAGTAAGGATGATGGAACTGAAAAAGTTGATGTGACCACATATAGAAGTATGGTTGGGAGTTTGATGTTTCTCGCCAACACTAGACCAGACATTGCATGTGTTGTATCACTTGTATCAAGGTATATGAGTGACCCTTCTAAATTACACATGAAAGATCCAAAAAGAATACTGAGATATGTAAAAGGTACAATGGATTTTGGCATCCATTATTGTAAAAATGAAGATGTAAAATTATTTGGTTTTAGTGATTCAGATTGGAAGAGTAATATAGATGACAAGAAGTCTACATCAAGTAATTGTTTCAGCCTTGGGTCTGGTTTAATTACTTGGAGCTCAAAGAAATAAACTACAGTTGCTCTCTCTTCCACTGAAGCATAATACATTGCAATCACAAGTGCTAGTACTCAAGCATTGTGGTTGAGGAAAGTCCTTGAAGAAATTTGAGAAAAGCAATGTGGTCCTACTACATTGTATTGTGATAACATGAGTGCTATTCAGCTAGCATATAATCCAGTTCATCACAGCAGGTCAAAGCATTTTGATATGAAGTATCACTTCATCCGAGACATGATCAAGAAGAATGTGATTGAATTGAATCATTATAGTACTAAAGACAACAATGCAGATTTGTTCACCAAGGGAGTTGTCAAAGCTCAATTTTTGATGCTGAGAAACTTCCTTGTCAGTTCCCTCAACTTCAAGGGGGCGCATGTTGGAGCTTGATTGTTATTTTTGTTATTGGTATATTTTTTTATTTTCATGGGGTAATATTACCCGTGAATATCTTCAGTTGTAATAGGTAATATTTAGGTGGTTTGGTATGATGTTGAGAACATCTGATTCTCATGTATTTGTCTTTTAGCCACTTGGGAGATTCGTCGGTTACATTCCCAAGCTATATATTCTCATGTATTTGTCTTTTATCCACTTGGAAGATTCGTCTATTACATTCCCAAGCTATAGATTATAATGGCTTATCATGAATTAATCAGTTCAAACTAATTTTGGCTCACAAGGACCAATCCTCCGTAGAATACATAATTTTTTATCTTCGAAAAAATTTAATTCAACCAAAGCTTTCAATGTTGATGGAGCTATCTAATATGTTCTAATATTTTGGAAAAAGCAACCCTAAATGGTGAGCAAAGGGACAATGAACAAATAAATGATTTGATGATTCTAGATCTTTCTCACATAAGACATATTTTAAAGGTCCATCATATCCTCTTTCTTATATGCTTTCTCCTACAAGAATCTTACTTTGGACTCATAACCAAAGGAATGTTGAGGCCTTAGGTAGAGCCTCTATTCTTCCAAGGAAAATATGTACGAGTAAGAAATTTTGATTGCACTAAATCTTTGTATCCCAAGTTGATATTATCCACCATCTTTTGATAAATTATAAACAAACCCATCCTTTCCTATAAAAATAGGTAAATAAAACTCTTAAAGCATCTTTTAACGCCTATATGCTATTCGCTTGAGTTTATTCCCTTCAACTAGGTTACTAATATAAATCCATGATTTGGACCTATTGCTCATATTACTATAATCATTGACCTTTGGACCTTTAGAAGCTAGACATGCCCAAGCCAATGGTTTTCATTTTGAATCAAAGATAAGAGGATAGAGCTTCAAGCAAGCATCAAACCAAAATTTGCATAATCCCCCTCATTGAGTGATCATCTAATATGTATCTTGATCAATTACAAACTATTTGATATGAAGTTCCATGTTAATGATCCTTTCAATAGAGTTCATTTCCTGAATAATTTCATTGCATCAAAAAAACTTATATAATTTTGAAATAACACTTTCACTCAAATCTTTCTTTGATCTTTGAAAAGTCTATAGCTAAGATTTTCTCCAAGACCATACTCACAAATTTACACTTCTACAAACCTATTCCTCCAAGATTCTTTCTTTTGCAAACCCTATCTCATTTGAAAAAAAATCTAAGTTTTTTCTCACATGAAATCTTCATGTTTCATCGTTTGCTTTTAAAAAACGTCTTTCAATTCACTTAAATAACTACAAAGTATTTCAAATATATTAAACATGGGGTATACATGTTTTTTTTTAATAATGCTAATATAACAGTGCGGTGCAGGCTTTCACGCTAACCATTAATAGTACTTCCTACAGAAGTTCACGAACACAAATAAATAAATAAAACTCTGGCTATCGTTCGTGCTCCGGTAGATGTTCCGCAGCTAGATCGATCAATTCAGAGTTCCAGCACAACAACTGCAAATACAGAAAACTCCATCACATTAATCTTCAGCCAAAACCAACAATTTGGTAGGCTTGAGAGAAAACAAGTTGTACATCCATATTTACTATTAATGTTGTTGATACTTACAGTCGGTGTTGGATTTGATCCAGTATTCTTGCACTCTCCCAACCGAGAGCTCGCGGGACAGTGTATAATATCCATCACAGTCGTCTGATCCATCGCTCATGTAGTCGTCATATAAATATGAGTCGCAGCAACTTGACGAAAAACTCGTTAACCCTTCCTTTTCCTTTTCATTTTGATTTTGCTGGACAATTCTGGGTGATCCTGCTGCATCTTCACCCATTTGTTCTCCCTGTCTTTCTCCTTGCAGTGCCTTCGTTGCACGAGAACCACCCCCCTTTTGTATGCTCTTGTTCAACTTGCTTATCAACTGCAAGACAGTCATTAATTCAGAGCATACAATTTTTTGATAGAAAATCATTTCAGTACGTCATACCGTCCATAACATAATGTGGATCAGAAGATTCACAATCACATAATGAAGGCAATGAAAACCTTTCAGGCACAGACACTAAAAAGAGGAATTAAAGTAGAACGAAATTTTAACAATTTTATTTGTAATAGGAACAATATCACAGTGGCCAACTAACACGACTCAATGTTAATAGGATGAAGAGTAATGAAATCATGATTCAAAATCACAAGGGGATTATATTAATATCAGATCCAAAACCAAGTCTCATAATTTATATGATAAATGACACCTATAATTAGTGTATTGTGATGAACATGCAACTTTATGATTCATGAACTCTGTTGTAACTGATACAGTGCTGGATTCATGTAACACCATTAGTTTTACAGATCCCCGGGATTTACCTTGGAGAATCGGCTTTGAGGAGCAGACTCTACTTGTGTTGAAGATACAGGCCGTTTGAGCTTGTTTCGTTGCAGGATCTTGTCTACGCCCCAGCAATCAGGCATCTTTCCAGAGCTACATTTTTGCAGTTTGTCGATGCCGGATGGTTTCTCAGCAATGGATTTGTCGACGGCTTCCTGCTGCTTCTTACTAAACAGGATTGTACCCAGAATGTTCCTCTTCTTAGACTTCTTTTCATCGGCATTATTGATGTTATTATTGCAATTGGAATTCACTGGAATCTCCAAAAATTCCTCCAGAGGGAAAGTGGTACTTTCCGCCTTGCCATCCTCTTTAGAAGGGATACTGATACTGTCTGAGTGCTCTTTAAGAAGAATATGATTATGATGATTCTTACCATGGTGCTTTATAACATCCTCGAGGCCTAGGATCTTGGCCAAGTTCTTGTTGAACTCCTCCACCTCCATGAATGTAATGTTTGTAACGTCCTCCTCCATGTGAGGTTGATGTGGTAGGGATCGAATTCCATCGGCTCCAAAAGTGCCGATAGATAGCAGTCCCTCCGCTTGCCACTTTTTAAAGGACAAACAACGAAATTCCTCCCCCTCATTCTTTCCTCTATGCGGTGCACCTGGCCACCATTTATTATCACATTAGAGCAACAAAAACGAATTCTATCACACTGTACACTACGGGAACTCCTCTTTAAGACGATTAAAGTTCTAGAACTGGTTACCCTGCGAAGAATGCTCGTGACATTTGGATATTTTCTTTGGATTGAATTTCCGGTGAACCCAATCGAAGATCTGCAGCGGAATTGATTAAGACATGAACAACTTCATTTTTCATTTCGCAATACAAATGATCTTGCTTTCAAACACAGTTGACAACGACAACAATCTTCCAAGTTTTAACAAATTTGAACCAAAAAAAAATAGTAAATATTTCAGAAGCAAACGATAGAATGGGGCTGAATTACCCTCATTTTTTTATTTTTCTTTTTTTTCTGAAGTTGCAACAGTTGAACTAAGACTGAAACAATGCAACGGCGATGTAGATGGATCGAGTCTGATCTAGCTTCAGTAGCTTTTAACTTCCGAAAGAGGCACCGCTAAAGCCAGCTACTTCCACCACAGAAATTAGAGCCATCTCTGTCCAACTTCCTGAAAGACGCACACGCAGCTGATCTCAAGGACTAGTTGATAATGATGTGAAATGTTTAGAATATCAAGGATGGGTTTATGGTTATCCTTTCTAATTAGGCAATCCAACCCATCAGCGAATCGTCAGTTAGCTGTTTAGGGAGAAACAAATCAAATTAGTCTCACGTAATATGGATCCCTGGGGATGAGAAGGGCCCTTATGCCTTAAGAAGGTGGTCACATGGTGGCTTAAGGAAGCCTTCCGGGTTTTAATCATAGTTACAGTCGTGGATGCACCCTGGAATCTAGATTTTCACGCATTAAAAGTTGGAAAACTAGGCCCTATTTACTAATAGATTACCTTTTTGAAGCCACGTATAACCATGCACAGATCAAGTTGTCTGAACTAAGTTTGGAACTAATTGAAACACGGGAGAGATCAAGTCATCGTCTGTCGGTTCCAAAAAAGCTCTAAAGGGATATAAAATTAGTGGAGGGTGACGTCCACAGTTTCAAAGTGGCCATCTGGCCGACCGGAAGTTGTAAGGGCTTCGTTGCCATAGGCCCTCCCTTTGACTTTTCTACTCCTACGTACGCCCTCATTCTTCAACTTCCCGGCAAAAGGAATTCATGCTTATGTCATCATCGCTATTCTAACATTAGATAGTACCTTTCAACTTTCCAAATACAAATATTAGACACTACCTTTCAAAAAATCAAACCCAAACAATAATCAACAAAAACTAGATATTACCTTCTAACTTTTCAAAAAATTAAACCCAAACAAACAATCAAAAAAATACTAGAAGATATCTTTCAACCTAAGAAGAAATCAAACCCAAACAAACAATTAAACAAACACTAGACAATACCTTCCAACCTACCAAAAAAATCAAACCCAAACAACAATCTACAAACACTAAACACTACTTTCTAACCTACCTTATTTTTTTCTTTATCCCTTTCTTTTCTTTATCACTATCACTTTACCTATTCCTTTCTTCTCTTTTCATTACCATTATTAAAAATTCCAAGGTTTAAACGTATAATTTCTAACCTACCTTGTTCTTTTCTTTATGGATATCACTTTACCTGTCCCTTTCTTCTCTTTTCTTTATCATTATCATTAAGAATTCTGAGGTTTAAACGTACCAGGGACAATTCCCTGCACTAAACGTTTTGTTTTTTTCATGCAATACTTGTATATTTATTAGTAAAATTCCTGCAGATATTAATTATAACACATAACGTGCCATGCTTTTGTCTCACACATTTTTATTATTTTTTTAATTTGATATTTTTAATGAAATAAAATTATTTATAATTATGTTTTCGAACTATTCTCTTTTTAAAAATCACGTGTTTGGTTAAATTTGTTTTTTATTATTTTACTCAAAATTATAAAAATAAAATTATTATTGAAACTTATAAACATTTTTGTTTACATAAAACATTTAAGTTTTATTAAATTATTAAAATTTATTTTTTAGATATTAAATAGTTTTTTAGTCTAGCAAAGTATAAAGGAGTCTCCTAACAAGGTCTTTATACTTACTATTCAGCCTAAACACTTAATTATTTATAATTTATGTATTGAAATTTTTATTTAATTATTAACATTTTTAATAAATTTTTTATTTTTTATTTTTTTGGTTACATAAATGAATTGGTTACAATCACAATCTTTAGTAACTGCCAACATAGCTGGCAGGGTTCAAACTATCAGCGAAGGTTTCCAACACACCCACCATCTCGTTAATGGTAACTCGACGTGATATGGGGACCGTCGGACACACAGGGTTCACACCGTCTTCATTAGTCTGGTTCAACACGTGGTATGAAGGGGGACTGTCGGACAAGCAGGAAACAGATCGTCGTCAATCAAATGCAACACGCAAAAGTATCGAATCGGCTACTGACTATGCATGGGCACACCTGTGGGATTGGAACCTAGGTATTAATTTTTTAATTATATTTGTGTCAATATTTCATAAGGAGTTAGTCTTCCAACAAACCTTTCACATATCACTTTACATGGATAATTATTTATAAACATAAAAAGTAAAACTTTATAGCATTTATATATTATTATTTTTATATAAGATTTTTTTTTATTATTTGGTTAGTATGAAAACCATTTATGATCCATACTTATGACTAGGTATTTTCATCCTACCATGACCTTTCATAAGGTTCAAAGCTGAGCTTATCAATAGATACCAAACACACAACTATACACACCCACCTCCTCACACACTCCCCACACCACGATTTGAACCTTGGACCTCCATATTTATATAAGATTATTATTAATCATTAATTTTTATTTCATGAGCTCGCCTATATCCTTTAATTGTTACTATCTTAACTTATATATTAATTTAAATGTAATAATATTTTTTTTTTTGAAAAAAATCTAGATTATATTATATCATTAACCGGAACATTATAATATTTTGGTGTTAATCTATCCACCATCTAAAAAATAAAATGAGGTGGATCAGGAGTAAAGCATCCATAACTTAATATACATAAGAATAGAATCTAATATCAACAAAAAGCCTATAGCTATATCTTGTTGCAATACACCATATATCAACATTCATCTGTGGGAGAGTCTATTATATGAAAAAATTCTAGGCATGTTTTCAGTGCTATCTTATGCAGTCTTCAGAGAAGGGAAAGAAGTAATCAAACCCTGAACCTGCTTATCATTGTTAACTATTTTCTTCTTAGCTTCCTGTTGGACTTTCTGAAGATCTTGAATCATATGAGAAAGTTGATGAAGTTTGTCAATAACATCTCGAGGCGTGTTGGAAGGACCATAAACTTGGCAATAAATGTGTCCCACATGTAGCAAAATATCAAAGGTCAAGTCTGCCAAAACTATATCCCATGGAGGAGTAGATCCAGTAAATACCTTTTTGCATCTATACTTCCAAATGTGCTTGAGAAAGATGAGTCTACAAACATCCCAAAGTTTGGGGCATTGATCCAATTGAGAAAAACCAAGCAGAGAAAGATTCCAAGATCTAGTAAAAGAGGGAAAAAGAAAAGAGTAGAAGATATCCCAAAATTGTTTAGCCATGCCACAAAATCAAAACAAATGAATAAGAGTTTCTAAAGCATTACAAAAATTGCATTGAGGGGAAATGTGTAAAATCATAGCCAAACTTTCAGCTGTTGGCAATTTTTGATGCAAAATCCGCCAACCAAGAAGTTGTGTTTTTTATTCAATAGGAGCTTTCCAAATTTGAGTATAAAGAAACTGCCATTAGGCATTGGTAAAATTTACTTGCCACTTGACATTGAGCTTAGAGTCTAAACAAGCTGGACATAGAAGATTTTTGTATAACCAACTAGAAGTAATAGAAGAGATCTATGACCATTAAGCCATATCCAGTCATTCCAAATATTATGGGTAGCTGCTCCCAACTTCATAAGGACGTCACAAGGGATGGAAGCCACAATTAAACCATAAGACTCTTTTAACCTAGAGGGAAGGGAGCAATTATTTTAGATCTAGTTCCAGGTAAGAATTGAGCAGCTACCCGGATCACAGATATCTCTAATTCTATTAATTCCTTTCTTCAAAAAAAATAGCTCATGAGTAACATTGCATAAAGCTAAAGGTTTATCATTATGGAGAATAAGTTTATTCCACCAAATACTGTTAAGACCGATGCTCAGACCATGTCTCAAGGAGTCAGACTTCCAAGCCAATAAATGAGAAACTGATTACCAAGCTTTCCAATTTTGGGTAACTGGAATAGAACCTTTAACTATAAAATAAGGTGCATTTAGGACCTTATCCTCCTAAGGGATTTCTTTCCATTTACCTTTGTGAGTAGCTAGAGAGATTATGTACCAAAATAGGTGTTTCCAATTTTCATCACCAATAATGGCTCTCGCAACCCATTTTGTAACCAAAATTTTGCTCTGGGTAAGAGGATCAATGATGCATAGACCTCCTAAATCCTTAGGTTGAGTACAAAGTTTCCAAGATATGGGTGTCATACCAACCTCTCCATCCCATTTAGTCCATAAAAAATTATGAATGGCCTGAGTTAATTTATTATAGGCAACCTTGGGGGTCATCCAAAAAGAGGAGTAATAAACATGAGAGGCTGCCATTATTTTATTCGCAACTTGAATTCTTCTTGCTAAGGAAAGAAACCGAATTTGCCAAGCATTAATTTTTTTTTGAAGTCTTTCCATAACCCAGTTCCACATATTCTTAGGAGAGATATTAATCCCAAGAGGAATTCCCAAATAACACACAATATTACCATGAGGGATGATATTCCACTCAGTCAAGGAGTTGCATCCAGGAGGAGAGGAAGAGGTATAGAAGACTTTAGTTTTAGAATTGTTAATATGAGAACCAAAGACATCACAAAATAGTTGAACAATCTCTTTAGCTGTTTCCACCTCTTGTTGGATATTTTGAAGAAAAATAAGGGAATCATCAACAAAATGAGAGTTAAGAGCATGTTTATCCCCACGAATCTTAATACCCTGAAGGAGGCCATCAGAATGACCCTTATGAATAAGATAACCAAGAGCATCGACAACCAAAACATACAAAAAAGGATCAAGGAGGCAACCTTGTATGATAGACCATTGAAGAGGGAAAGAGGGGGAAAGAGATCCATTAACCTGAAAACAAGCTGAAGCATCACCAAAAACCATACCAATTTGATTACAAAATTTTGTACCAAAACCAAGCCAAGAAAGCATACTCAGAATAAAATCCCATCTGATTCTATCATAAGCTTGCTCAAAATCTAACTTAACCAAGAGGACATCTTGATTAGAATCGATAGCCCATTGCAAAGTTTCCCAAGCCATCATAAGATTATCTAAAATATAATGACCTTTAAGAAAAGAAAATTGTTCAGGGCGAACAATTTCTTGAGCAATAGTTTTGATTTTTAAAGCTATAACTTTAGCTATGATCTTGTAAGAAACATTAAGGAGGGTAATGGGTCTCCAATTGGAGATTTGGTTATGGTATACCTTTAGGAATAAGCTTGATAAGCCCTGCATTGATATAAGCTCCAAGGGAACTATTATGAAGAGCTTCCAGGTAAATGTGATGAAGATCAGAGGAGAGAATATGCCAAATTTTTTATAAAACTCCACTGGAAGCCCATCCAAGCCAGGAGCTTTGTCATTCTTCATAGAAAAAAAAGCAGTTTGCAGATCATTCACAGAAAGAGGATATTCAAGTTGATATTGAATAATAGGATCAACTAAGGTGGGAACATGTTCTTGCACGTATTCCATTAAGATATATTAGATTTCATCCCTTGGCTCCTTTGTAAAAAGCTGAGAGAAATGAACTACAAAACAATTCATGATCTCTTTAGAGTCAAAAATATAATGACCTGAAGGGTCCTCCAACTCAATGATCCTTTATGAAATATTATTTTGTCTAAGGTAGTTAAAATAAAATTAGTTTCCTTGTCTCCCTAGGAGATCCAATTAAGGCGAGATCTAACATGTGCCCCTCTAGCATGGTAAGACTCGTAAACTCTAGCCTAATTCTCAACAATAGTTAGATTGCATTGAATAACAGTATTAGTAGGGTCTTTCATAAGCATGGAGTGAAGATGCGAGATATCATTATGAAGGCGACTCTCTTGAATCTTCTTCCTCCTGGCAACAAATCGCTCATACCATCTAAGGGATGAAACTATATTGAAAATTGTGGTTTCAAACCATTTGATCCAACCAGTATTACCAATTGCTCTAGGAAATCTATTTCAGACATGCTCTACAAGGCGAAAACAGGCAAGATTGTCAAGGTGGGATACATTTAATTTGAAAGGAAATGAAATGGAATTAAGAGAGATTGAGGAATTTTGGATAGAATACAAGATATGAAGGTGATCAGACAAATTAGTGTGAGACAGGATGCGAACTTGCTCATGGATAGAGAATTTATCCAGGAAATAATTATTGAAATAAAATCTATCCAGAAAAACAAACTTCCTAGCAGAACCTTGACGATAGTTGGACTATGTAAACCAATTATCTCTATGATAGGAAGCTTTACCAAAGAGAGGGTCATGCACATCTAAATGATTACGATAAAACAACCAACTACCAAATTCAGCATTCGAAATGGGCCTACTACTAGTCTAACTTTTGTCACTAGGATTCTCAATCATATTAAAGTCACCTCCAAGGATCCATTACGCAGGAGGGAGAGAAACAACTAACCATTCCCAAAGGGTAATACGACTAGGAGGGTCATTAGGGGCATAGATAGAACAAAATCCAATAACCTGAGAGTTAAGAGCCAATCTAACCCATACACAATAATGAACAGGGTCTTCACCATGGTCTAGAATAACATAACAAAGAGACTTGGCTATGGAAAGGGCATCACCTCCTTTACCGTTAACATGAGAAGTAGTAAAGGCAGATGCATACCCACCACCAATGATATCCATACAATGGGTGAGAGTGTGACTAGTGACTTTTAATTCTTGAAGGAAAAGAACATAAATATGATTTTAGCAACAACTTTTTGAACTTGAAACTTATGGTAAGGGAGGGAGAGACACCTAAAATTCCAAGAAAAAAGATTTAAATTCATGAGGGATGATTTAGAGGTTGCTCGACCTCATAATTTAAAGCCTAGAAAATGTTTTCACTGATTGGCAATAATTGTGTGTTGTCCATATAAGCTTGTTGAGCATGAACCTTATTTTGAGACACTTGAGAGAAGTATCTAGCAAGATCTTTGACAAAGGTATTTTTTCCTTTGGATGGATGGAGGTATCTTGGGGGGGTTGACGAATGTTGTCACTTGCCTACCACTCTCCACCCATCTGTCATAAGACTATCTTTCAAGAGTTGTGGTGAAGGAACGAGAGGTAACTCAAAGTTTATGGTAGAAATTAGTGGGGCTTGAGGATTATCAAGAGCATCTGAGTACTTAGTATAAGATATGGAAGAGGCAAAAGGGTTCTTGGGAGGAACATCCTGAGAAGTTGAAGTTTTTTTAGGAACTAGGAAGTTTTGAGGGCCACCGATAGGGAATTTCTTGGCTAAATTATCATTAAAATCCTCCATATGAGGGTCATTAGATGGGATTTTTTTTACAATTTTTTTAGCAATAGCTTCCATTTGTTCTTTTTTAGCTATTTTTTCGGATAATTTTTGATCAAATGCCCAGCTTCTCTACAGTAAAAACATGTATTAGGTAAGTTTAAATAGACAAGAGGCTGACTTACTTAGAAACTTGGCCCATTGACTTCCAGGGATAGGGGCAACAACTTGGATATGTCCATTTCAACATAAAACCGCAGGTGCACTCTATAATTAGACATTTTTTCTGACATTGGGTGTGACCACAAAACCTTACCAAGAACAACAACAATTATATTGAGAAATGGGCAACATGACAAAGATAAAAAGGGAAATTCTATCCAGAAAGGGTATTTTTCCCTAGAGGGACCCTTTGGATAAAAATATAAAGACCAACCTTGTAGGAAACAGGTTTTCCTACAGATAACCCAAGTTCCATATTGAAGGGTTTTTTTGGCATGTTCATAATTTGCAAAGGTGACTGATATGTACCCCCTTCCCAACCCTCGAATAGCCTCAACTATCCAACCTCTAGTATTTTTCCAAACCCCCTGACCCATTTGAGAAATTCAGCCTTAGGTGGTATCCCGCGTAATTTTTTTGTTTTAAATGAGAGCTATATAGATTTATTGTTGTAAGTATATCAATATTCTCTATAATAAAGTTTACCCTTATGAAATAGGGGTGATATATGTAGAAGAATGAGGAAGATTATAATTATTTACACCATGTAAATAACCTAAATTAACCAATTCTTTTGGAAATGAAATAAGTGATTTTATTATTTTTTATAATAAATAAATTATTATTAGAGAAAAAATAAAAATATTCTTAAAGAAATTTCAAACCTTTGACTTCCTAATATTTTTTATATTTAATTCAATGCACGAACATAGTAATAAAGTGATCTAACAATGTTAGGACTTAACTTTAAAGCAATGCAAGGGCATTAATACCTAATTACCTATATTGAATTACACATTTTTTTTTTATAGTTTTGTTATAGATTTATAAAAAAGGATTTTGAGAATTTGGTTAAGTAGATATTATTGTAATTATTCATGATGTGTAATTGATTTTTTTGTTTAAAGTATTTCTATTTTATTTCTAATAAATTTGGTTAGTTAAATTATGTCTTTAAGCTTTGACAAGGTTTTGCTTATGAAAAAATATTAAAAGATATTTTGGGGTATTTTAGGAACAAGATGTATTATCATGACTTAAATTTGAAATCACATGTTTTTATTGGTATTGTAAATTTGATAATATATTGAAGTATTGAGTTTATTTTACCAAATCATTTTTTGTCTATTTTTTTTTTAAATGGGTTATATGGCATTTAAACGGCCCCACCCTTATTACATCATCACCACACAGTGGTATTAGAAAAAATATTGAATATTGTTCATATATTATTTGGAAATATTTGAATGTGGGTCTCCTCCTTGAAATACTAAGGAAATTAACCAACTGAGTTAATGTCACTTGATTTTTTGTCTAACCTTATTAAGTTCTAAATAAAAACTTTTTAAAATTTAAATAGTAATAGATTCACATATATGAATATCGTTATGATAAATGTATTTAGAGGTTACATAGGAGAGTTGGTCACAACCACACTATTTTTAGTAATTGATAAGCGCAAGGTTCAAACCACAAGGCTTCTTCCATCAAACCTATTCCACCTCATTATTGTTGAACCGGTGTGAATGGGACCATTGGTCGCTCGAGATTTATACCGTCAACATCAGTTTGATGCACATTTAGAGGATTCATATTCATATCGTCATCATCATTCTGATGTGCACTCACAACATTCAGATCAGACTACTACCTTTACAAACAAACTACCCCAAGGTTTGAACCAGGGTGTCTTCTTGGTAAGTGTCTTGCCAAACAAATAATTACCAATCCACCTAGTCCTAAGCGGCTACAGGAAGGAATTTATTAAGGATTATCAAGAAATGTATAAAAAAACCTATCTGATAAAAAAATTATTACTAAAAAAGTTATAGAAGAAAAATATTAACAAAAAAAAAGGCATGATTAGCAAGGGTTTTACGTAAAATTTTGAAATGAATATTTGTTGAAAAATATGAACTAATGAAATTATGGAAATAATTAGAAGGAAAAGGAAGAAAATACTTGTAAGAACGTAGGTATTTTCAATGTGTATAAAAAGAACAATATATTCTTTTGCTTCTGAAACATATGTAAGTATTCCAATGAGATTGTATATTTAAATTATCAATTAAATAAGACTAAAAAATTATCAAAATTAGTTTTTAGTTGATGACTATGCTTGAAATTAACTTAAATCTCCTTTCAAAGATTTTAAAAAATCTAGAAATATTGGGCACTTACCAAGAAGAGACCTAGGTTCAAACCTTGGGAGGAAGCCAACCCTTTGCAAAGGTAGTAGTCTTCTTTGAATCCTCTGAGTGTACGTCAGATCGATGATGACGGTACAAACCCCGAGCAATTGATGGTCCCCATATCAAACTAGATCAACAAGAATGAGAAAAATAGGTTTGTTGAGAGCAGTCCATGAGGTTTGAACCTTGCGCTATATATATATATATATATATATATATATATATATATATATATGTTACAACTTGATATTAATGTCCCTAAACAAAAATTTGAATAGAAATATGTAATAAAAATAGGAATCTTCCATGTTATAAGATACATTAAAACAAGTTGTGCATTAAGAATGAAAGCAGGGCTGTGCATAAGGGGTAATACCAAAAAAGTAATTATAAAAATTTGGCGAATCAAGGTGAATCGTGTTTAAACTAGGTGGCAAATGTTTCAAAAATTTGCAGAGAAATTATCACAATTTGGTAAAATTTTTAAAAATTTTCAGAGAAATTATTAAAATTTGGCAGAATGCGAGTGGCAGAAGGCGAGTGGTAGAAGGTGAGTGGTAGAAGACGACAAGTAGAAGGCGAGTGGAAAAAGTTGATTGGTAGAAGGTGACTAGCAGAAGGTGAGTGGCAGAAGGCGATTGGCATATGATGACTCGTAGAAGGTGACTGGCCAAAGGTGATTGGTAGAAGATGTCTGGCATATGGCTACTGGTAGAAGGTGGCAGGTAGATGGTGACTCACAGATGGTAACTGGTAGAATGTGACTGGAAGAAGGTAACTAGCTGAAGGCGAGTGCTAGATGGCAACTGGTAGATGTCGATTGCCAAATATCATCAATGAGAAATTGCCACATGTTCTCTCCTCTACCACATATAATCCATCAACAAAATTTAGCCATGCAGACTTCTATAAATAGAAATGTTTGGTCATTTTTCACCTTTCTGAAAGCATTTTTAGAGCATTTTCTAGAGCATTTTTAGAGCGTTTTTTAGCATTTTCCATAATGGTTTCAAAGCATTTTTAGAGCGTTTTCTAGCATTTTCCATAACGGTTTCAAAGCATTTTCAGAGCATTTTCAAAGGGTTTTCAGAGCATTTTCAAAAAAAATTTAGAGCATTTTAGACTATTTTTAGAGCATTTTTTAGACCATTTTCAATGTAAAAATGACTAGCTCTTCCTCTCCTTTGCCTTGAAAAGTGTCATTCAAGAACTACTTTTGCCCCAATATTACTAACACTTTAGAAAATCCTGGAAGAGATTCGCAATGAGTTTACAACTTTGGAGTCATAGGAGTAATCAATATGCCACAGTTCAACACCAATGTCTCCCTAATGCAAAGGATAGTTTCTATGACCATGACGAGTCCATTGTTCACATCAAAGTGGATAACAAGGATATTACTTTTTTTGTGAAACTCTCAGATGTGTAGCGACTAATAGGGCTATCATTTACGGATGGTCACCTGGTGAACAACCAATACGCCTTGACTGAAGAAGATAAACAACTAATAGCATCCAAATACGGTGTCCATTCAGAAAATTTTAAAAATATATTTTTAAATTTTAGTTTTTATTTTTTAACATTTTTGATGTATTGTAGTTTACGTTTTCTAATAATGTTCTCCCTTTTGTAATTTATATTTTCTAATAATGTTCTCCTTTTTTTTAATTAATTCTTCTAAGTTAAAAAGGAGTTTAAACATTTCCAATGTTGGAGACAAATTTCTTCATGCTTGCATTGAGTTTTTCCAGGCAAGGCTTATTTTGCAGGGGTGACCTACAAAAATACCATTTTGGGCATTGGCCTATTTGGTTCGATTTATTGTTGACGGTATATTTGATTGGTCCATGCACATTTCAAACTACGTTAAACATGATCTTTTGAATGTGTATAAAATACAATCTACTTATGTAGTAACAACTAGCAACTTTGTTCTTTCTCTTTTTAATGAAGCATATTTTAATCTTTAAAATAGCCCTCCTCCAACTGTATTGCACCCAAGCTTGATGGCTATTGGTATGATAGAGGATGAAGTACAGGTAAAATTATTTTTTGGAATAATCTATATTTTATTTCTTTCCAATCAATCATGTTATTTGCTAATTTTATTTTGAAAACAAACAAAAGTAGCTCAATCATCTAGTAAAAGGGATATCATATTTAGGATTAAAGAAGTGTGTGTCAATTTTGACACGTAGTCGCAATAATCACCAATAACTACATCAATATACATGAAACATTCAAGGTCTCTTGGTGATCAGCATACACCTATGGATCCTTCTCGACATGTTACAGTCGATGTTGAAGAAGTAACCTCCAGCTCACAAGGTAACCTTATTATTCGAAAGTACTATTTTAAATTATGTATTTTAATGATTTAAAATTATATTTAGTTTAAGGAAATATTTTAAATGTTTTCAGAGCAAGGGCAAATGGTTGCATCATCAATGAGTGTAGAGTCTGAGTTTGATATGTTTGGTTAAAATTAATCTCTTTTTATGGTATTATTTTTACACTAGTTTTAATTAATATTTTCATGTGAAATTTTGCAGACGCATCAGTTACATTTAAAATATATGCCTCCACCGTTTGCACACCCACAAATGCACCCACAATAAGTGCCACAACAAGTCCATCCACAACAGATACCACCAATGGTGAGGAACCAATCTTGCATGAATGGGAAACAGTTCCTCACATCATCACCTTCAAGAAGTAAAAGTCTTTCCTAAAAATACACTGTGTCGCAATCTAATGTTTCAATGTTCCCAAATATTTTCCTTAGGAATTTCTCAAATGTGTAGAGCACGTATCAAATGCCCTTTGGGAATCTCGATGATGATTTTCTTTATCAGAATACGAATCCTAGAATTTCTCATTCAAGGCAAGTGATGTGCTTCAAGATCCACAAAGCCATCATGAAGCAGAAGAGAATGTTGAGGTCGGAGTTTCTTCTTCCTCCACCCAGCAAGTCACCACCCATCATCATCTGAATGATGATGATAAAGTTAATTTTTTAGAAAATGTTTTATTAGCTAATAGATGTAAAACTACAATTAATGATAGTCTACTTGTAGATATTGATAGTTTAAAATATTAAGAATATCGGGCCAAGGTTTTGATAAAATAAATAAATGCTCAATACAAGAATTTTTCAAATAGAAAGGAGTTATTTTTCAAAGGTGGAGAATGAACCACAAAAGCTCGATGCTTTGTTACATAAAGCTGAATTTGGCATCGTGCAGGTAAATTCTACATACAATGATGAAATTATGAACGTTATGCTGAATCGATTAGAAAACCTCAATATCGAGGTTCAAGCATATTCAATGAATGGACAATAAATATGAAAAAAGTAGTAGTTGCAAAAACTGCAAGACTTAGCATTGATGTAAGTTTTACATATAACTAAAAAACATTTTCTTCTTAAATATATTTTGTTTATAAATATTAATCTTTTTCTCTTCTATTTTGCAGTCTAATTTTCAACACTTAAAAACGCAAGTGGGTGCCATAAAAACTTTGATTAAGACTGCAAAAATTAGTGTGACTAATGCTATTGAAGTGAAGAAAATATTACAATTCACTATTAGAGAAAACAATTGGATGAAGAAGTTTATCAAAGATAAGGGTCTAGATGTGGAGGTTGTATTAAAATAAAATGAGAAATAACTTAATGCACCTTTTAGAGAAGATCCAGCGAACGAAAAAGGTTTATTACTATTGAGGATAAACACTACAATTGAAAGTTTGGTAAGGGTTGGTGCATTGGAAGCAAAGGATATTGAACAAGATCCAGTTAAACCTTCAGGGACTGTATAGAAAAAAAAGTAGATGACTGTTGCTTTTTAATTGAGGAGAAACCAAACATGTTGCATAGATTTCTTCTAAATTATAAAAGAATGGTATCTTTTTGAAATCAATAAAAGAGACAATTTCCAAAAAAAATGTATTATCTTTTTAAAATTTTGTTTTAAATATTGTGATGTTTTGATTAGTTATGTGGATGCAATAAATAATTTTAAATTATGTGGATGCAATAAATGTTATTTTATGTTTTATGAAATAATTTGAAATGACTAAAATGCAGCACATATATTTACTTTGCCATAAATAATTTATACAATACAAATCTATTAAATAATTTGACTGTCATAGACTGATAATACAATAATAAGGCTTAAATAACATGACATACAAAATATCCAATAACATGTCTATGATATCAAAAAAACTAATGTTCCATAATAAACATATTTGTGATCAAATAATCCAATTTCATAAAAATATACATAATCAATTAAGAGGGCCATGATATACAAAATATCCAATAGCACATCTAATGTCATATTATATGATTAATGATATCAAAAAATACATGTCTCAAATTATAATCAAATCTCAATATTATGTAGAAAACTGATAACATAATATGTGAAATCTATTCAAATGAAAGCATATTTTCATTATAATGCTAGAAGCTGGAAAAAACTCTTTTCGGATTGTACAATTTTTGGGAAAATATTGGAACATGTCTAATGGATCTTATGATAACAAATTTGATGAGTTTGAGAGAGAGAAAATTCTAGAGCTTTAATATAAAAAAATGCAGTATATTTAAAAATAATAAAACTTTTAAATGCGAGTACTAATTGTGAGAAATTCTATATAAAATGAAATTCAAACAAACAAAAAGAATCAATAATGCAAGACCAAAGAGTAAGAAGGAGAAAAGGACAAATGAAATAAAATTAAAAGAAGTAAGAATGTCACTTATTTTAGTTAAAAAAATTATGCTTCTCTATCCTTGGTTCTTAAGGATTTATTAGATCATTTAGGAGTTTTCTAACAAAATTTTAGTGGTTGTAACCTGTTGTATAGAAATATTGACTAGTTTTGGGTGGTTACAATAACAATCCATATTTGCACTATTTATCATAATAAGACTCATACAATGCCATGTTTAAATAAGATCTTATGTAATGAAAGATGTATTACAACATTCATTCTCAATATGTGATATTAGAGTAGATATTTCAAGGTGGTGTAGGCCTCTCACTCCAAATCTATGATGCTCAAATTCATGAATGTGCATCTCATATCCAACACTATTTCTAACATGTAGAAATCGAAAGGAATCCCATGAATAATGTTGACTTATTTCTTAATTTAATAGAAAAAAGGAAGGACAATAAGATTAAGAGGGACTAGGAGAAATACTTCTTCTATAATTGTGTGGCTTGTAGATTGAGCACCATGGTTGTCTCCCTAACTAAGATGTAGAAGTTTGAGAAATTAACACATCAATAATGATGGTGTAATTGTCGCATTTGAATACTTTGAGTATTTTTTCTATTAAATTGCTCCCATAGGTGAAGGGGTCTACTTTAATGTTGTTGATTGAGGAGACTTAGATTTGTTGATTTGTTTATAGTCCTAAAAATGAAAAGAGTGCATTTAGCTAAAAAATTCAATCTCAACATGTTTTACAAACACATCCCTAGCTTATTGATAGAATCTAGAAGATACTTTAGCTAATTTGAACTCAAATCTAATATTTTTAATTTTATCATGCTCACTAAGAATTCAAGCAAGCACTACAACCATTGACTCGAAGAAAAAATCTAGCTTCATGATAGAGAAAAATCAATTCAAAATCTCCTAAAAATTATTGAGCCAAAATCCTACGATTTTTTCTGGACTCTTCTTCTCAGTTTATCCATGCACATTTTAGGCTCTTTATTATTTGACATGATTATGACCACTTTAGAAGATGGGATGCCATAATTCGAGAGATGTAAAAATTGAAAAGAAATTTTCTTTCCTTGCATCTATTTTTTCTTCTTCATTTGATGTTCTATGGAGGCCTACTCCTCCATGCTGTAAATTCAATATCTAAGAGATTAAAAAATATATTTGGTGGGGTAAACCTGAGTTCAAAAATATAGGATATTATAAGAAGATAAAGTGATCAATGAAATTTTCGTAGGGAAGTAATTACTAATGGATCATTTAGCCATGGGTGTTTTGGCTATAGTCTTTAACAATAGGCCAATGGTTATATAACAATGCACGTCTCATCAATATTCTAAAACCTTATCTCTCCTAATAGTTGTCTTACACTTATTGACCCTCATGTACTCTATAATTCATATTTTATAATATGAATTTCTTTTGTTTTGATATATTTATTTTAAAAAATAGAGTCTATAAAGGAGAGAGAGAGAGAGAGAGAGAGAGAGAGAGAGAGAGAGAGAGAGAGAGAGAGAGAGAATCACTCATGGGGAAGGTAATTATTATGAAGAATTCTAAAGGGCAAAATTTCCATACTTGGCAAGTTAAGCCCTAATTTGTCTTGAGTAAAATGGGTCTATAGATTGTTGTGAATGAGAACACACCAAAGCTATCATATGTTGATGAAGTGACAAAGTGGACTATAAAATATTGAAAAGCAATAATAAGAATTCATATCTACTCCACATGGATCTCTTGAAGATGGAAAAGCAAGTTTTAGATGGCCTTGATACATTGACTCACAAGCATCAAGTGTTATTTGGACTAAAGATGATGAAAGATAATAATGTTGTCAACCACATACGAAAGTTTTATTTTATATAGAATTGGCTCATTGGAATTAATTCTAAGGCATAGGGGTGGTGTTAAATCAATTTTTCTTATGCCAAATATTGTATTCCAATTGAATAAAATTAACCCCACTTCAGAAGATATATTTTTCTCTTTGATTGATAAAGAAAATAAAGTAAATATAATAACATGGTTACAAAGGAAAAATATATCATTTGTGAAAAATAAAATTAATAATGTCTTTGAATCCATTCAACCCTATTTGAAGATAAATTAAATTTTAAATACTACACTTATGTGCTTTTATTGTATGCAAAGGGGGAAAATTATGATGAACTATGTTCAAGAAGATAATAATCTCATAGATGATAAGTTGAAGATAAATAAGGCATTAGTTGCCCCTGACAGTAATGAAAAAGAATGTGCGTTTGTGGCACTTGTTGAAGACCCTTCCCACAAGGACAATGAGAATAATATGTTTACTAAATTAAATTAAGAATTTTTACTTGTGAATAGATGTGTGTGTCGTTATTCAGAAGATGATGTAAATCAATAAGGTCTAGTCTAACTAATCCTCTATAACTAGTTGTGTGTATCCCTAGTCACAAGTGTTATTGATAATTATGTGTGTTCCTATTTGTAACCTTATTGATGAATGGTGTGTGTATCCCTATCCATTTCTGTCGTAAGATCATATATATACATTATGCATTTGTTCTTATACTTATTTAAAATTTTAATGTGACCATTCCCACTAAGGTGAACAATTGAGTATGTCCTTATTTAAGTTGATGTAACTTATTGGATTATTAAACCATTGGATTGATTAGTTTAAAATTACACCTACAATCCCATGTTCAAGTTCTTGGAAATAAAAAGGTTTAGATCCCCTTGACCTCTTTAATCAATCCAAATCCCCACTAATCAATATTGATCTAACTAAACTAAAAAAAAACATTTAGGAAGGTAAGTATGTGAGAGTTAAAATAAATGGGGGAAAATAAAATATGACCAAAGGTTGTAATCAATTTAGTGTGTGATAAGTTGCACCATTAAAAAAAAGCACTAAATAATAAAATATAGTTTCATCTAATATGCATGCATTCAATAGAAAAAGAGGTTTAATAGGAAGGTGAGATGACATTGGGTAAAAGTACCATACCTTAGTGCATAGAGAGGTTCAACAAGATAGGAAAATATAGCAAAACAAACAAGCATAATTTTGCATTCATATAGATTATAGTTTAATTGAGGACTTTGTTATAGGTTATAGGTTATTTTTCATTCATATAGCTTTACTATTCTTATTTTTTTCAAACAATATAGACATAGAGTCCCCTCTTTATGATGATAACTATCTCAAATATCATTTCAAAATTCTTTACTTCTATTCTTTCTAAATTATAATAAGGTATATATTCATTGTTTTCATTTTTCTATAAGTCACTTTCATTTATTTATGAAAACTTTGAAATTCTAAATAAGAGATCTAACATTCAAATTCTAAAAATATAATATTACACATCATCCTTTTACTATAAAAGTATAATCCAATAAGCACATATGAAATACAAATAACAAATATCAATCCATAATATAATAAACATTAAAAAACTACTTTAGTTTTTCCTTTTATTTTTTTATGTCTGAATCTATGTGAATTAATCCACAAGCTATGGATATTTTTGTCATTCCATCTATATATTTAGTGGAAGTTACTAAAAAATTCAATTCCAAAGTACATGTAAGGATGATGAAGAGTTAAAATTTTCTATCTCCAGAGAAAGTTGGTAATTCCATAACAAAATTATTAGTTTTCGTAACTTTTCATGTGCTTGATTTGTATGATATTGGTTTCGATATTGAATTTATTTTCATGTAATTTATTTTAGTTGGGTCTTCCTCCTTATCCCACCCTATTGATGTGGATATTCTTCCTAGGGATTTCCATAAGGATAAATTGGTAAAAGATATTTTTGCTTTGGGGGAGGCCTCTGCAAGGAAGAGTGAAGTTTTGCACAGTCTAAAATTGATTGAAATTAAGCAACGCACTATTTGGAATTTCGTGAAGATGGTGTTAGACTAATCTGAGAAGGTAGCATAGATGTCGAGAACAATAGCCCACGAGATCAATATGTTGTTGTAGAACTCCCTCAGTTCTCTTGTTCAATATCGTCTTTGTTCTCTCTTGTTGTGTTTGTTTGTGCCTCTCTATCTTTGTGGGTTGCTTTGTGTGGGTTTTTATTCTGGATGCCTTTTAAGCAGGTTAATTTGTAAAATATTATGGGGTCCCTTTCAAAACCCTCTTTTCTCTTGATAGTATTTAAAAAAAAAAATGTTGTTAAGATGATCAGGTTCGAGTCTTGTAAAGAAGAGATGTCGTTAAGATGATCACATTTGAGTCTTGTTGTCCTGCCAAGGTAAGCCATCCTCCAATTATGTAGGCTTGCATTATAATAAACTTTAAAAAGGTAAGTATTTTTTAATATTGATAAGGTTATAAGTAATATGTCACAATTTTTATGTAGAATATTTTTTTAAAAGTAATTTTTAATGTTTGCAGGATTACAGTAACATTATTTAATTTTTTTAATTCGCATCTTAGACTTCTAAATTATAATTTTAATATATATTTTTTTTAATCATAAATATAGGTATATATTAACTATGATATAATTAAATGTAAAATATAAATATAGTTAAATCATATATATATATATATATATATATATATATATATATATATATATATAAATTATAAGTGTATATTATCTTGTCAAAAATATATAAATATTATTTATGAGAGGGAAAAAGTAAATTTCCATTATTTTTTAAAATTATGTATAATGTAAAATATTTTATTATATTTTTATAGGTAATTTTTTTATATACTATTAAGAAAAGAGGGTTTTTAAAGGGTCCCCACAACCTTTTACAAAACCTCCACACCAGAAGAAGAAAATTGAAAGCAAACCAAAGCCATTAAGAAACCACCCTCCACCCACTCAAGGGGACCAAAATCACCAATGAACAAAGAAAACAAAAGCACACCAGAAAGGAGAGACAACGGACAAGAAGGATCGAGGGGAAAATCGAGGAAGTTCTACACCAAAAAATTGACTTCTTGAACAACCTTACCTACCATCTTGGACACTTCCTCTAAGTAATCTATCGCAATCTTCAGCGAACTCCAAATAGCATGTTGCTTAATCTCCATCAGCTTCAGACTATGAATCACCGAGTTCTTCCATTCAGAAACCTCTTTTAGAATGTAAACATCTCTGACCAACTGTGCATTCCACGTTGCTACCATCCACTTCAAGAGAACCGAATTATGACCATGAAACATCTTAATGCACTCCAAAAGATCGTCATTCTTTAGAATTGCTTTCACCTCATCATCAACCGTCAAGGAAGCTGGTTCCACATGGGATTTGGAAAACCGTGATTTGGGTCTATAAATTTTTACCTTTCCCATTATCAATATTTTACCATACGCCCTACTCTTCTACAAAATAATCTTCCATGAACCACACGCAGCAAAAATTGAACCTAAGCACTCAGAATCCCACAAAAATTTCTAGAGCGAAGAAAAGAAATTATAGACGACCACATCCCCAATAGTCCACCATGGGCCACAACAATTGCTCTCAAAACTCATCAACCAAAAAAAACCTAGGCCCCCAAAAAACACCAATGCAAAAAATTTACTTATTCTATAAATTTCTATATTGACAAAAGTCTCCAAGAGCAAAAAAATGACCCCTTCCTTCAAAAAAATATTTCTTATACAGAGCTCATGAAAGAAGGAATAAAAAACCATGCCACCTTCCATACACCAACCTCCCTCCAAACTAATAGAATAAGGGCAAATATTATGGACCTCAACACTAACCACAACACCCACCAATCCATGAGGAGACCATATTTCAAGGAATGCCCACTTCCCAAATCGATCATGAGAAGATAAGGAAACTGTCGTTAATCTCTTCCCACTTTACAAAGCCTAAAAAAATCACCAAGGGTGATACCTAGGTACATCACAAATGAAAGGATCTGCCACACCTAACACCTAATGTACAAGACCAATGCCAAAGGGAAGGAGATAATTGAAATCCAGACAACCATCCACCGAAGCTTCGAACCATTCCACAACCACCGCAACAAGGAACCAAAATTAGGCACTTCAAAATCCAATCAGTCACAGACTATAGGGAAGCGAAACACCCACTTCTCAAAAAAAAATCAAGACGATACTCAAAAAGCTGAGGAGAATGATTTGACAGAGGATAATCGACCTACAAAAAGTAAACGCAGAACAAACAGTCCTCATCCACCCCAACTGCCAATGAACATCGGGAACATAAATTGGTCCACCAACCAACCACCACAAGTTCAAGAACCAGGAGATAACCATCAATAAATTCAGAAAAATAATGAACCAATAAAAAATGGGTACAGTACAGGGATTCGACCCTGCTAGCCCACATGAGGTCATAGGAACCCAGTCCAAATCAATTCTAAGATGCTGAGTAAATAAGAATTTCTTAAGACATGAAGGATCTGACATAAGGGATTTAAAATTTGAATTTGAAATTCCCCCTCTTGACTCGGGTGACACATTAAATCCTCCATGCAATCACCACCACCAACTCTACTAAATCTCCACTGGAGTAACATTCAAACTACCTCCTAACATAATTTATGGCTTTTCTTCAATTGAACAAAGAATCACCTCGACCAAGAAATCCCTCTACCATACCAAAAATCCCTAAAGGGATGCTCCAAGATTCACCATAATATTTGCCATCGCATTACCTTCCCTAAATATGTGAAAAATTGAAACTTGATATAGAGAACAAATGTTCCACTTTGCTTCCTCTATCAGATTAGACAACTTCCAACTAGCCTAACCATAACCAATGAGCATGTTGATCACATTTAAGGAGTCACCCTCGATAATGGCATTATGGATTCCCATATCTTTTAGAAGCATCACACCTTTGAAATCCACCCTAGCTTTTACAAATTGAAAAGTTTAGGATCCAAGATTCTTCACGTACGCTAAAATCAACTCTCTATTACTATCACAAATCACACCCCCTGCACTCGCCATACCTAGATTTCCTTTAGATGCACCACTAAAATTTTATTGAGTCAGCCTCCCAATGGTGGGGTCCATATCATCGAAGTTCTCAGATTAGGAGCCGACGAGGCCGGGAACAACGAACTAAATCCAAGCCTTTCTTCGAGCTTAACTTCATTAGAACAAAAAGCCAATGAATTATGTGAATCCTTAAACGATGATGACACGTTCTCCACCACCCTCCACAAAATTTTGATACTATTTTGACCTCCCTTTCCTGATTAAAGACTCTCGCATTCCGTTCCTTCCATACACCCCCGATAAGGTGAGGTAATAGGAATTTCTAGAAACACTTGAACTGAGGCGAGAAGAAGGGAGACATCCACTGGTTTACACAGTACGATACTGATGTTGAGCAAGGTGCAACAAAAGCATTGCAAAAGTATTGTCATTGTTGTCAACACAGACAGATTGATACAGTTGATGCAGTTCAGAGGTCAGTCAGAACAATTACAGGGAATTTCCAAGAAGAAAGAAGTGGGCCAGATTTAGAAATTTGCAGAAAAATACAAGAAAACTGCCGCGATATCACGACAAAAACAAGGAGAGAGAAGGCGCAGCTGAAAATGTCACGATTTCGCGACAAAAATGAGGAGAGAGAAGGCGCAGCCGAAAATGTCACGATTTCGTGACAAAAACGAGGAGAGAGAAGGCGCAGCCGAAAATGTCACGATTTCGTGACAAAAATGAGGAGAGAGAAGGCACAGCTGAAAATGTCATGATTTCGTGACAAAACAGAGGAGAGAGAAAGTGCATGAGAAAGTGTCGCGATATCGCGACAGTTTCGAAGAAAAGCACTAAGGGCGAAAAGTGTCGCGATATCGCGACACGTCGAGTTTTCGTGACCCGAAGAAGAGAGAGAATGTACGGCAACAAAAGTGTAGCGATTTCGCTACATGTCGGAGTTTTGCTGGCAAAAGCAAAGAAAAAGCACTAAGTCAAGAAAGTGTAGCGATTTCGCTACATGTCAGACTTTCACGGGCCGAAGCAGAGTTCAGATGCCAAAGAGCAAAGGTGTAGCGATTTTGCTACAAGTTCGAAACACAAGGCACAAAGGTGTAGCGATTTTGCTACAAGTTCGAAATGCAAGGCGCAAAGGTGTAGCGATTTCGCTACAAGTTCGAAATGCAAGGCGCAAAGGTGTAGCGATTTTGCTACAAGTCTAAGTTTCGCAAGTCGAAGCAAAGTTGGAAGCGCAAGGCACAAAGTTGTAGCGATTCCGCTACATGTCTTGATTTCACTGGTGCATGAAGGGAAAAATGTACGGACGCAAAAGATGTCGCGATTTCGTGACATGTTGCATTTTCGTGGGCGAAAAACAAAGAACAGCGCCAAGGCAGAAAAGCGTCGCGATTTCGCGACATGTTCCATTTTTGCGGCTACAAGCGAAGCAGAGTGCAGGGAAGCCCAAAGTGTCACGATTTCGTGACATGTTCCATTTTCGCGGATGCTGGCGAAGGAGAGTTGTACGAAAGTCGAGAACATCACGATTTCACGACATGTTCCATTTTCGTGGATGCTGGCGAAGGAGAGTTGTACGAAAGCCGAGAACGTCATGATTTCGTGACGTGTTCCATTTTCGCGGGTGCAAGCGAAGGAGAGTGCAGGAAAGCGAAAAGTGTCACGATTTCGTGACATGTCTCATTTTCACGGCTAGGAGACAGAAAAGAGCTCGATGCAGCAAAAGCGTCACGATTTCGCGACATGTCTCATTTTCGCGGGTGCATGCCGAGATAAGGTCTAGAAGGCAGAAAACGTCGTGATATCGCGATAGGTCGGGTTTTCACGGTCAACAATCCAGAATTAGTCAACTGAGTAGAAATGTCGCGATATCGCGATAGGTAACAGTTTGGCGAGAAAAAGCCGAAGAAGCATGCACAGTGACAGGTGTCAAATAGCGCAAAGGAAAATCATACAGCCAGTTACATAAGAGTTAACTGGAGTCAGATATGCAGTTACCCAGTGACAGGTGTCGGGGAAAGCTTAGAGAAAATTCATGCAGCAGTTAACTGGAGTTACAAGGGAAAGTTACAAAATAGCGCATTTAAGAAAAGAATGGCTGTTGCAGGGCCGTGATGCTGCATGGCTGGGAAAAGTGCAAAATTACAGATAATCTCGAAAAATAAGAAATCTTCTCGATGGTTGCGTGTGTCAGACATGGCAGTAGTGGGCAAAAAAGAAGGATCGAGGCAGAATAGAAAAGAGTGCCATCAGAAAGTGTAAAAGTGCTAAGAGGGCAGTTACGTAGAGTTTAGGAGAAAAGAATCAAAGAGCATCGAAACGCGCAAAAAGGCTGTCAGTTTGCACAAAAAAAGGCTGTCAGTTTGCATAGAAAAAGCTGTCAGTATGAGCAGAGCAGACTGTCAGAATAAGTCAGAAAGAAGCGGCTAAAAGACAGAGCGCGTCAGAGAGGGTTTGATAGATTGATCGTAGCCGTAACCGCATAAAAAAATTGGAGGGAAAAATTAGAGCCGTTTTTCAAAATAGTCGTTCAATTGAACCAAGGATAAAGATCAAAAAGGCACAGTAAGAGAGGTTACTGCAACCGTGGTTATTTGTGAAAAACAAAAGAAAAGGTTGAGTAAGAGTGTTGTATGAATAACAGCTTCAGAACTGAAACCTAAATATCTTCTTGAAAATAAAAGAGAGGTTTTAGATGGTAATAGAAGATATTGAGTTTCTAACAATTCTCCTTATGCTTCTATGAGATTGATTTGAATGTGCAATAGACCAGTGGGGGTCTTGTAAAAGAGAAGGCATTTTTATGTCAAACCATTATTCAAAATAAAAATCCAAGTTGGTGCTTGGTATAAGGGGTTGGTGCTCCTATCTCGTTGAAGCGAGATAAATCGGGGGTTGGTGCTCCTTCCGGTGGGTGCTGGTAAACTATTTGTAAAGATTGAATCCTTGCAAAGACTGGATTTGGATTGTAGTCCAAACAGTCATTATTTGAGGAGTAGCCACATCGGTGAACCTCGTTAAATCTTGTGTTGTGTGATGCTCTTCTGTTATACTTGCTTTATCTATTTTTAAGCTTGCATTTTTAAGTTTTAAGAGTTGCAGATTCAAGTTTTAAATAGTTACACTGATTCACCCCCCCTCTCAGTGTCATTGTGAGAATATCAATTGGTATCAGAGCAAGGTACCTAAACAAGCTTAATCAGCTAAGGTGATCTTGGAAGATACACAATGGCCGGCGGTGAAGGATTTTCTTCCAACAAAGCTCCTTTGTTCGATGGAACAAATTACTCTTTCTGGAGACTCAGGATGCGGACATATCTGTGTGCATTGGGATATGACATTTGGGAATCTGTTGAAAATGGATACACAATACCCTCTGCTCCTCCATCTGATGCGGCTGAGAAGAAAAAGTTTGAGAACAACTCTAAAGCTAAGAATGCTATTATGTGTGGATTAGTAGACAGTGAGTTGATAAGGATCATGAACTGTAAATCAGCAAAAGATATATGGGACAAACTACAGAGCATTCATGAAGGAGATGGCAAGATCAAGGAAGCCAAGCTGCAAACACATCGAGCCCAGTTCGAAGCATTAAAGATGACTGATGATGAGAACATAGAGGCCTATATGTTGAGAGTAAATGGAATCATTAATGCAATAAGAGGACTCGACAAGGAGATGGAAGATGCAGTTGTTGTGAAAAAGGTACTAAGAACTCTCCATAAAAGATTTGATGCAAAAGTTTCTGCCATAGAAGAAGCTAAAGATTTAAATTTTTTTAGTATGGATGAAATGCATGGTTCCTTAACAACATATGAAATGAGAATAGGACAAACTAAGCCCTCGAGACAGAGAAGCGGCTTTTCAAGCACAGAAAAATATAAAATCTAAACAAGAATCTGAGGAAGAAGAATCTACAGATGAAACTGAAGCAAACTTTGTTAGGAAATTAGTAAATGGAAAAGGAAAGTACGGAGGTAAGCTACTGTTCAAGTGCTTTAATCGTGGAGGCATCGGGCACTTTGCAACAAAATGCCCAATGAATGAGAAAAACAAAAGTGATGAAGGGACACACCAAGAAAGAAATGTCTGGAAGAAGAAACCACATTTTAGAAAAAGGAACTTCAAGAAGAAAAGTTTCATTTCCAAGAATGTTGACTCTTCTGAAGACAGTTCCAGTGAGGACTCAGAAGAAGAAACTGGTGAAGCCTTGTTCATGGCTTTTGAAGAAGAAAGAACAGAGGAAACCCAGGAGTGTGAAGAAAAATTAGAGGATGAGGCTGAGGTAGATCTGGAAGGTGAGTTGGTTGCTGCACTTGAAGAGTTAAGTGCAGAAAGGAAAAAGAATAAAAAGATTTCAAGAAAATTTGAGGATGCTAGCGAATTAATAATCAGTTTGAAAGTACAAACTAAAGAATTTAAGAAAAAGTCTGAAGATTTTGAAGCACAGCTAACCATGAAAATAGATGAGTGTAATAAGCTAGAAGAAGACGTAGTTAGATTAAGGATGCAGCTAGAAGAAATGAATCGGAAATTGAGCTGTCATCATAAATTTGAAGACAGTTCTACAAAGCTGAATAAAATGTTAAATAATCAAAGGCCTACAGGCATCAAATTTGGTTTGGGCTTTGATGAAGGAGAATCCTCAAAGGACTCAAAGGCTGTAACTGTAGAACCAATAAAGAATAAAAACAAGATCAGGGTTGATCAAGAAAAACTGTATCATGCAAAAGAAAACAATAAGGCCAAGCTTGAAAGGAGTACTGCAAATGATGGATTCACCAAAGTCACATATCAAAGAAGAAGAAGACCCATGGCTCCTACTACAACATGGCAACAACCATTACCCAGGTACACTCGTTCCTTTTCTCGGTTATTGTTTTAAATGCAATGCATATGGTCATAAAATCTCAAGTTGTAGATATAATGTAGAACAAAGAAATTTTACTAGTAGAAATATTTTTTCACCTTTGATAGATTATGTTGTAGAATGTTATAACTGTCATAACTTCGGACATATTGCAAGAAATTGTCGTAGCTCTTTTGCAGGAAATAAATACCAGGGAAGAAAGTATCAATCAACAGGATTAAAACAAAACAAAAAATTTCTCGAAAAACTGTCACAAGCCAATGAAAGGGAGAAGGTAAAACAAGTGACCAGATCTGCTGTCAAATCTCAGTGGAAAGAAAAGGAGCAACCTAAGAAAGACAAGGAATCCCTAATCGTTCAAACAACTCTCAAAGCCCAGAATAAATCTGCACCTTGGATTCTGGACAGTGGATGCTCCAGTCATATGACAGGAGATAAACAGAAGTTTGATAAGCTACAGACATACGAAGGTGGTTCTGTAAAATTTGAAAACAATGATGGAGCCAAGATAGTGGGTAAAGGATCAGTTAAGTTAAGCGACAGAAAAATCAACTCTAAGGAAGTTCTTTTTGTGGTGGGTCTGAAGCATAACTTACTGAGTGTAAGTCAAATTTGTGATAGAGGTCATGAAGTAATTTTCAAGAAGGAGGGTTGTGAAGTAAGAAAGACAAAAAATGGAAAGTTAATAGCCACTGGACTAAGAACCTCTGGAAATCTGTATACTCTCTCGGAGACTTTAGAAGGAGCTTGCTTGGTTGGATAGGAAGAAGAAAATTGGCTGTGGCACAAGAGACTCGGTCACATAAGCTTTGATAATCTGGTAAAAATCAGCTCAAAAAGAGCAGTAAGAGACATACCCACTATTGGTAAACCTTCAAACAACATTTGTGAGTCATGCCAAAAGGGGAAGCAAACCAGATCTACTTTCAAAGCAAAAGAGTACTTTACAAACAAGCCTTTAGAACTAATTCACACAGATTTATGTGGACCCATGAGAACGGAAAGCATAAATGGCTACAAATATTTTATGTTGTGTATAGATGACTTTTCCAGAATGACATGGGTACTCTTTCTGAAACTTAAATCAGAAGCCTTTGAGATGTTTAAAACCTTCAAAAATCTTGTTGAGAATCAATCTGGAAAAAGAATTAAATGTTTGAGATCAGATAGAGGAGGAGAGTTTATTTCAGATGAGTTTGTAGAATACTATGAAAAACACGAAATAAGAAGACAGTTTTCGGCAACAAGAACACCTCAGCAGAATGGAGTAGTAGAAAGGAAGAACATAACTGTGCAGGAAATGGCACGGACCATGTTGACAGAGAGCAAAATTGTTGACAGATTTTGGAAAGAGGCAGTTCATACTGCAGTTTACATCCAAAATAGGTGCATGTTGAGGCCGCATGAAAGCAAAACACCTTATGAACTGTGGTTTGGCAAAAAGGCTACAACAAAATACTTCAAAGTTTTCGGCAACAAGTGTTACATTAAACGGACTGAAGCCAATCTTGGCAAATTCAAAGATAGAGCAGATGAAGGTATCTTTCTTGGGTACTCAACAAAAAGCAAAGCCTACACATGCTACAACAAAAGACTTAAGAAAATTGTGGAGAGTGCGGATGTTAAGGTTGATGAAGGTAGGAAACAAGAAATCAGCCATAATGAAAACTACCCAACTTATGAAGAATTTATTGAAGAAGATGAAGATCAAGAAAAGGAAGAGAGATAGAAATCAGATTCAGATGATTTGGAAAGAGAAGAAAATAGGAAATCCAAAACAGGCAGCTGGCAGAAAAATCATCCCAGAGAGCAGATTATTGGGGATCCTACAATTGGTATTCAAACAAGAAGAAGAGTAGTAAACAACTACTCTCTGTTATCCAGCATTGAGCCCAAAAATATCATTGAAGCAAGTACAGATGAAAGCTGGATGGAGGCAGTTAATGAAGAACTAGATCAAATTGAGAAAAACAAAACCTAGGAATTAGTACCAAGGCCTGAAAATAAAAACATAATCGGTACTAAATGGATATTTCGAAACAAACTGAATGAAGACGGACAGGTTGTGAGGAATAAAGCAAGATTGGTCCAGTAAAGGATATGCTCAAGTTGAGGGGATTGATTTTGAAGAGACCTTTGCACCAGTGGCCAGACTTGAAGCAATAAGACTATTTTTGGCTTTAGCAGTTCATAGGAATTTCAAAGTTTATCAGATGGATGTGAAATCAGCATTTCTAAATGGAAATCTTGAAGAAGTGTATATTGAACAGCCTGATGGCTTTCAACTCTGTGATAATCCTAACTTTGTTTGCAAGCTAAAGAAAGCATTGTATGGCTTGAAACAAGCACCTAGAGCTTGGTATGCAAGATTGGACAGCTATCTCACTAAGCAAGGATTCAAGAAAGGTATGGTGGATAGCAATTTATATATCAAAACTGAAAATGGCAATTTCATTGTCCTTGTTGTTTATGTAGATGATATAATATTTGGGAGCAGCAATGATGAATCATGCAAAGACATAGCAAACAAAATGCAGAAAGAATTTGAAATGTCTATGATTGGTGAACTTTCATATTTCCTTGGATTGCAAGTTAATCAAACTAAAAAAGGGATTTTTATTTCTCAAATTAAATATGTGAAAGAAATGCTGAAAAAGTTCACAATGGAGGATAGTAAACCTGTTAGCACTCCCATGACAACAAGCTGCAAGTTGAGCAAGGATGACAAATCTCCAGATGTTGATCAAACAATGTACAGATCTATGATTGGGAGCCTATTGTATTTGACAGCCACCAGACCGGATATCTTACAGGCAGTTTGCATGGTTGCAAGATTTCGGGCTAGTCCCAAAGAGACTCATGTGATAGCTGTGAAAAGGATTTTTAGGTACCTCAAGGGTACTATGGAATATGGGCTATGGTATCCAAAAGGAAAATACTTCACTCTTTTTGCATATTCTGATGCAGATTGGGCAAGATGTATTGATGACAAAAAAAGTACCAATGGAGGAGCATTTTATCTTGGAGATAAACTGGTAGCATGGCACAACAAGAAGCAAGAATCAGTCTCTCTATCCACAGCAGAGGTTGAATACATTGCAACAACAACATGTCGTACACGAGATATTATGGATGAGACAAACACTAAAAGACCTTGGTATTCACTTCAATGAGCCAATTTCAGTTAAATGTGATAACACTAGTGCAATCAACATCTCAAAGAATCCGGTCATGCATTCCCGCACCAAACATATTGCAATCCGGTATCATTTTTTGAAAGATAAAGTTGCATAAGGAGAGGTCAAATTGGAGTTTGTTCCAACTACAGAACAAGTAGCGGACATATTCACAAAACCATTGCCCAAGGAAGTTTTTGAGTACCTTCGGAAGAATTTGGGAGTAGTCACACTACCTCAGCACTGACTAGCTATGGGGAACACATTCTCAGGGGGAGCATTAAAATTATTTATGCCTGAGAATGTTGTGCATAGACTCAAGGGGAGTCTGTAGTAGCCCTTTGGTATTATTGGCAAAGGGGGAGAAGAAATTGAGCAAGGTTGCGAGTGTGTTGCCAACAATTCCAAAGGGGGAGATTGTTGAGCAAGGTGCAACAAAAGCATTGCAAAAGTATTGTCATTGTTGTCAACACAGACAGATTGATACAGTTGATGCAGTTCAGAGGTCAGTCAGAACAAGTACAGGGAATTTCCAAGAAGAAAGAAGTGGGCCAGATTCAGAAATTTGCAGAAAAAGACAAGTAAGAAAACTGTCGCGATATCGCGACATGTTTTCTGTCGCGATTTCATGACAAAAACGAGGAGAGAGAAGGCACAGCCGAAAATGTCACGATTTCATGACAAAAACGAGGAGAGAGAAGGCATAGCCGAAAATGTCATGATTTCACGACAAAAACGAGGAGAGAGAAGGCGCAGCCGAAAATGTCGCGATTTCGTGACAAAAACGAGGAGAGAGAAGGCGTAGCTGAAATGTCATGATTTCGCGACAAAACAGAGGAGAGAGAAAGTGCATGAGAAAGTGTCACGATATCGCGACAGTTTCGAAAGAAAAGCACTAAGGGTGAAAAGTGTCGCGATATCGCGACACGTCGGGTTTTCGAGTTTAGGAGAAAAGAATCAAAGAGCATCGAAACGCGCAAAAATGATGTTAGTTTGCACAGAAAAAGCTGTCAGTATGAGCAGAGCAAACTGTCAAAATAAGTCAGAAAGAAGCGGCTAAAAGACAGAGCGCGTCAAAGAGGGTTTGACAGATTGATCGTAGCCGTAACCGCATAAAAAATTGGAGGGAAAAATTAGAGCCATTTTTCAAAATAGCCATTCAATTGAACCAAGGATAAATATCAAAAAGGCACAGTAAGAGAGGTTACTGCAACCATGGTTATTTGTGAAAAACAAAAGAAAAGGTTGAGTAAGAGTGTTGTATGAATAACAGCTTCAGAACTGAAACCTAAATATCTTCTTGAAAATAAAAGAGAGGTTTTAGATGGTAATAGAAGATATTGAGTTTCTAACAATTCTCCTTATGCTTCTATGAGATTGATTTGAATGTGCAATAGACCAGTGGGGGTCTTGTAAAAGAGAAGGCATTTTTATGTCAAACCATTATTCAAAATAAAAATCCAAGTTGGTGCTTGGTATAAGGGGTTGGTGCTCCTATCTGTTGAAGTAGATAAATCAGGGGTTGGTGCTCCTTCCAGTGGGTGCTGGTAAACTATTTGTAAAGATTGAATCCTTGCAAAGACTGGATTTGGATTGTAGTCCAAACAGTCATTATTTGAGGAGTAGCCACATCGGTGAACCTCGTTAAATCTTGTGTTGTGTGATGCTCTTCTGTTATACTTGCTTTATCTATTTTTAAGCTTACATTTTTAAGTTTTAAGAGTTGCGGATTCAAGTTTTAAATAGTTACACTGATTCACCCCCCTCTCAGTGTCATTGTGAGAATATCAATTGGTATCAGAGCAAGGTACCTGAACAAGCTTAATCAGCTAAGGTGATCTTGGAAGATACACAATGGTCGACGGTGAAGGATTTTCTTCCAACAAAGCTCCTTTGTTCGATGGAACAAATTACTCTTTACGGAGACTCAGGATGCGGACATATCTGTGTGCATTGGGATATGACATTTGGGAATCTGTTGAAAATGGATACACAATACCCTCTCGCTCCTCCATCCGATGCGGTTGAGAAGAAAAAGTTTGAGAACAACTCTAAAGCTAAGAATGCTATTATGTGTGGATTAGTAGACAGGTGAGTTGATAAGGATCATGAAGCTGTAAATCAGCAAAAGATATATGGGACAAACTACAGAGCATTCATGAAGGAGATGGCAAGATCAAGGAAGCCAAGCTGCAAACACATCGAGCCCAGTTCGAAGCATTAAAGATGACTGATGATGAGAACATAGAGGCCTATATGCTGAGAGTAAATGGAATCATTAATGCAATAAGAGGACTCGACGAGGAGATGGAAGATGCAGTTGTTGTGAAAAAGGTACTAAGAACTCTCCATAAAAGATTTGATGCAAAAGTTTCTGCCATAGAAGAAGCTAAAGATTTAAATTTTTTTAGTATGGATGAAATGCATGGTTCCTTAACAGCATATGAAATGAGAATAGGACAAACTAAGCCCTCGGACAGAGAAGCGACTTTTCAAGCACGAGAAAAATATAAAATCTAAACAAGAATCGAGGAAGAAGAATCTACCAGATGAAACTGAAGCAAACTTTGTTAGGAAATTAGTAAAGGGAAAAGGAAAGTACAGAGGTAAGCTACCGTTCAAGTGCTTTAACTATGGAGGCATCGGGCACTTTGCAGCAAAATGCCCAATGAATGAGAAAAACAAAAGTGATGAAGGGACACACCAAGAAAGAAATGTCTGGAAGAAGAAACCACATTTTAGAAAAAGGAACTTCAAGAAGAAAAGTTTCATTTCCAAGAATGTTGACTCTTTTGAAGACAGTTCCAGTGAGGACTCAGAAGAAGAAACTGGTGAAGCCTTGTTCATGGCTTTTGAAGAAGAAAGAACAGAGGAAACCCAGGAGTGTGAAGAAAAATTAGAGGATGAGGCTGAGGTAGATCTGGAAGGTGAGTTGGTTGTTGCACTTGAAGAGTTAAGTGCGAAAAGGAAAAAGAATAAAAATATTTCAAGAAAATTTGAGGATGCTAGCGAATTAATAATCAGTTTGAAAGTACAAACCAAAGAATTTAAGAAAAAGTCTGAAGATTTTGAAGCACAGCTAACCATGAAAATAGATGAGTGTAATAAGCTAGAAGAAGACGTAGTTAGATTAAGGATGCAGCTAGAAGAAATGAATCGGAAATTGAGCTGTCATCATAAATTTGAAGACAATTCTGCAAAGTTGAATAAAATGTTAAATAATCAAAGGCCTACAGGGATCAAATTTGGTTTGGGCTTTGATGAAGGAGAATCCTCAAAGGACTCAAAGGCTGTAACTGTAGAACCAATAAAGAATAAAAACAAGATCAGGGTTGATCAAGAAAAATCGTATCATGCAAAAGAAAACAGTAAGGCCAAGCTTGAAAGGAGTACTACAAATGATGGATTCACCAAAGTCACATATCAAAGAAGAAGAAGACCCATGGCTCCTACTACAACATGGCAACAACCATTACCCAGGTACACTCATTCCTTTTCTGGTTATTGTTTTAAATGCAATGCATATGGTCATAAAATCTCAAGTTGTAGATATAATGTAGAACAAAGAAATTTTACTAGTAGAAATATTTTTTCACCTTTGATAGATTATCTTGTAGAATGTTATAACTGTCATAACTTCGGACATATTGCAAGAAATTGTCGTAGCTCTTTTGCAGGAAATAAATACCAGGGAAGAAAGTATCAATCAACAGGATTAAAACAAAACAGAAAATTTCTCGAAAAACTGTCACAAGCCAATGAAAGGGAGAAGGTAAAACAAGTGACCAGATCTGCTGTCAAATCTCAGTGGAAAGAAAAGGAGCAACCTAAGAAAGACAAGGAATCCCTAATCGTTCAAACAACTCTCAAAGCCCAGAATAAATCTGCACCTTGGATTCTGGACAGTGGATGCTCCAATCATATGACAGGAGATAAACAGAAGTTTGATAAGCTACAGACATACGAAGGTGGTTCTGTAAAATTTGAAAACAATGATGGAGCCAAGATAGTGGGTAAAGGATCAGTTAAGTTAAGCGACGGAAAAATCAACTCTAAGGAAGTTCTTTTTGTGGTGGGTCTGAAGCATAACTTATTGAGTGTAAGTCAAATTTGTGACAGAGGTCATGAAGTAATTTTCAAGGAGGGCTGTGAAGTAAGAAAGACAAAAAATGGAAAGTTAATAGCCACTGGACTGAGAACCTCTGGAAATCTGTATACTCTCTCGGAGACTTCAGAAGGAGCTTGCTTGGTTGGACGGGAAGAAGAAAATTGGTTGTGGCACAAGAGACTCGGTCACATAAGCTTTGATAATCTGGTAAAAATCAGCTCAAAAAGAGCAGTAAGAGACATACCCACTATTGGTAAACCTTCAAACAGCATTTGTGAGTCATGCCAAAAGGGGAAGCAAACCAGATCTACTTTCAAAGCAAAAGAGTACTTTACAAACAAGCCTTTAGAACTAATTCACACAGATTTATGTGGACCCATGAGAACGGAAAGCATAAATGGCTACAAATATTTTATGTTGTGTATAGATGACTTTTCCAGAATGACATGGGTACTCTTTCTGAAACTTAAATCAGAAGCCTTTGAGATGTTTAAAACCTTCAAAAATCTTGTTGAGAATCAATCTAGAAAAAGAATTAAATGTTTGAGATCAGATAGAGGAGGAGAGTTTATTTCAGATGAGTTTGTAGAATACTGTGAAAAACATGGAATAAGAAGACAGTTTTCGGCAACAAGAACACCTCAGCAGAATGGAGTAGTAGAAAGGAAGAACAGAACTGTGCAGGAAATGGCACGGACCATGTTGACAGAGAGCAGAATTGTTGACAGATTTTGGAAAGAGGCAGTTCATACTGCAGTTTACATCCAGAATAGGTGCATGTTGAGGCCGCATGAAAGCAAAACACCTTATGAACTGTGGTTTGGCAAAAAGGCTACAGCAAAATACTTCAAAGTTTTCGGTAGCAAGTGTTACATTAAACGGACTGAAGCCAATCTTGGCAAATTCGAAGATAGAGCTGATGAAGGTATCTTTCTTGGGTACTCAACAAAAAGCAAAGCCTACACATGCTACAACAAAAGACTTAAGAAAATTGTGGAGAGTGCGGATGTTAAGGTTGATGAAGGTAGGAAACAAGAAATCAGCCATAATGAAAACTACCCAACTTATGAAGAATTTATTGAAGAAGATGAAGATCAAGAAAAGGAAGAGAGACAGAAATCAGATTCAGATGATTTGGAAAGAGAAGAAAACAGGAAATCCAAAACAGGCAGCTGGCAGAAAAATCATCCCAGAGAGCAGATTATTGGGGATCCTACAATTGGTATTCAAACAAGAAGAAGAGTAGTAAACAACTACTCTCTGTTATCCAGCATTGAGCCCAAAAATATCATTGAAGCAAGTATAGATGAAAGCTGGATGGAGGCAGTTAATGAAGAACTAGATCAAATTGAGAAAAACAAAACCTAGGAATTAGTACCAAGGCACGAAAATAAAAACATAATCGGTACTAAATGGATATTTCGAAACAAACTGAATGAAGACGGACAGGTTGTGAGGAATAAAGCAAGATTGGTCTATAAAGGATATGCTCAAGTTGAGGGGATTGATTTTGAAGAGACCTTTGCACCAGTGGCCAGACTTGAAGCAATAAGACTGTTTTTGGCTTTAGCAGTTCATAGGAATTTCAAAGTTTATCAGATGGATGTGAAATCAGCATTTCTAAATGGAAATCTTGAAGAAGAAGTGTATATTGAACAGACTGATGGCTTTCAACTCTGTGATAATCCTAACTTTGTTTGCAAGCTGAAGAAAGCATTGTATGGCTTGAAACAAGCACCTAGAGCTTGGTATGCAAGATTGGACAGCTATCTCACTAAGCAAGGATTCAAGAAAGGTATGGTGGATAGCAATTTATATATCAAAACTAAAAATGGCAATTTCATTGTCCTTGTTGTTTATGTAGATGATATAATATTTGGGAGCAGCAATGATGAATCATGCAAAGACATAGCAAACAAAATGCAGAAAGAATTTGAAATGTCTATGATTGGTGAACTTTCATATTTCCTTGGATTGCAAGTTAATCAAACTGAAAAAGGGATTTTTATTTCTCAAATTAAATATGTGAAAGAAATGCTAAAAAAGTTCACAATGGAGGATAGTAAACCTGTTAGCACTCCCATGACAACAAGCTGCAAGTTGAGCAAGGATGACAAATCTCCAGATGTTGATCAAACAATGTACAGATCTATGATTGGGAGCCTGCTGTATTTGACAGCCACCAAACCGGATATCTTACAGGCAGTTTGCATGGTTGCAAGATTTCAGGCTAGTCCCAAAGAGACTCATGTGACAGACTGTGAAAAGGATTTTTAGGTACCTCAAGGGTACTATGGAATATGGGCTATGGTATCCAAAAGGAAAAGACTTCACTCTTTTTGCATATTCGATGCAGATTGGGCAGGATGTATTGATGACAAAAAAAGTACCAGTGGAGGAGCATTTTATCTTGGAGATAAACTGGTAGCATGGCACAGCAAGAAGCAAGAATCAGTCTCTCTATCCACAGCAGAGGCTGAATACATTGCAGCAACAACATGCTGTACACAGATATTATGGATGAGACAAACACTAAAAGACCTTGGTATTCACTTCAATGAGCCAATTTCGGTTAAATGTGATAACACTAGTGCAATCAACATCTCAAAGAATCCGGTCATGCATTCCCGCACCAAACATATTGCAATCCGGTATCATTTTTTGAAAGATAAAGTTGTAGAAGGAGAGGTCAAATTGGAGTTTGTTCCAACTACAGAACAAGTAGCAGACATATTCACAAAACCATTGCCCAAGGAAGTTTTTGAGTACCTTCGAAAGAAGTTGGGAGTAGTCACACTACCCCAACACCGACTAGCTATGGGGAACACATTCTCAGGGGGAGCATTAAAATTATTTATGCCTGAGAATGTTGTGCATAGACTCAGGGGGAGTCCGTAGCAGCCCTTTGGTATTATTGGCAAAGGGGGAGAAGAAATTGAGCAAGGTTGCAGTGTGTTGCCAACAATTCCAAAGGGGGAGATTGTTGAGCAAGGTGCAACAAAAGCATTGCAAAAGTATTGTCATTGTTGTCAACACAGACAGATTGATACAGTTGATGCAGTTCAGAGGTCAGTCAAAACAAGTACAGGGAATTTCCAAGAAGAAAGAAGTGGGCTAGATTCAGAAATTTGCAGAAAAAGACAAGTAAGAAAACTGTCGCGATATCGCGACATGTTTTTTGTCGTGATTTCGTGACAAAAATGAGGAGAGAGAAGGCGCAGCTGAAAATGTCGTGATTTCATGACAAAAATGAGGAGAGAGAAGGCGTAGCCGAAAATGTCATGATTTCGCGACAAAAACGAGGAGAGAGAAGGCACAACCGAAAATGTCATGATTTCGTGACAAAAATGAGGAGAGAGAAGGCACAGCTGAAAATGTCATGATTTCGTGACAAAACAGAGGAGAGAGAAAGTGCATGAGAAAGTGTCACGATATCGCGACAGTTTCGAAAGAAAAGCACTAAGGGCGAAAAGTGTCACGATATCGCGACACGTCGGGTTTTCGCGACCCAAAGAAGAGAGAGAATGTACGGCAACAAAAGTGTAGCGATTTCGCTACATGTCGAAGTTTCATTGGCAAAAGCAAAGAAAAAGCACTAAGTCAAGAAAGTGTAGCGATTTTGCTACATGTCAGACTTTCACGGGCCGAAGCAGAGTTCAGATGCCAAAGAGCAAAGGTGTAGCGATTTCGCTACAAGTTTGAAACACAAGGCACAAAGGTGTAGCGATTTCGCTACAAGTTCGAAATGCAAGGCGCAAAGGTGTAGCGATTTCGCTACAAGTTCGAAATGCAAGGCGCAAAGGTGTAGCGATTTCGCTACAAGTTCGAAACACAAGACACAAAGGTGTAGCGATTTCGCTACAAGTCTAAGTTTCGCAAGTCGAAGCAAAGTTGGAAGCGCAAGGCACAAAGTTGTAGCGATTCCGCTACATGTCTTGATTTCACTGGTGCATGAAGGGAAAAATGTACGGACACAAAAGATGTCGCGATTTCGTGACATGTTGCATTTTCGCGGGCGAAAAACAAAGAACAACGCCAAGGCAGAAAAGCGTCACGATTTCGTGACATGTTCCATTTTCGCAGCTACAAGCGAAGGAGAGTTGTACGGAAGCCCAAAGTGTCACGATTTCGTGACATGTTCCATTTTCGTGGATGCTGGCGAAGGAGAGTTGTACGGAAGCCAAGAACGTCGCGATTTCGTGACATGTTCCATTTTCGCGGATGCTGGCGAAGGAGAGTTGTACGGAAGCCGAGAACGTCGCGATTTCGTGACGTGTTCCATTTTCGTGGGTGCAAGCGAAGGAGAGTGCAGGAAAGTGAAAAGTGTCACGATTTCATGACATGTCTCATTTTCGCGGCTAGGAGACAGAAAAGAGCTCGATGCAGCAAAAGCGTCGCGATTTCGTGACATGTCTCGTTTTCGTGGGTGCATGTCGAGATAAGGTCTAGAAGGCAGAAAACGTCACGATATCGCGACAGGTCGGGTTTTCGCGGTCAACAATCCAGAATTAGTCAACTGAGTAGAAATGTCGCGATATCGCGACAGGTAACAATTTGGCGGGAAAAAGCCGAAGAAGCATGCACAGTGACAGGTGTCAAATAGCGCAAAGGAAAATCATACAGCCAGTTACATAAGAGTTAACTAGAGTCAGATATGCAGTTACCCAGTGACAGGTGTCGGGGAAAGCTTAGAGAAAATTCATGCAGCAGTTAACTGGAGTTACAAGGGAAAGTTACAAAACAACGCATTTAAGAAAAGAACGGCTGTTGCAGGGCCGTGATGCTGCATGGCTGGGAAAAGTGCAGAATTACAGATAATCTCGAAAAACAAGAAATCTTCTCGATGGTTGCGTGTGTCAGACATGGCAGTAGCGGGCAGAAAAGAAGGATCGAGGCAGAATAGAAAAGAGTGCCATCAGAAAGTGTAAAAGTGCTAAGAGGGCAGTTACGTAGAGTTTAGGAGAAAAGAATCAAAGAGCATCGAAACGCGCAAAAATGCTGTCAGTTTGCACAGAAAAAGGCTGTCAGTTTGCATAGAAAAAGCTATCAGTATGAGCAGAGCAGACTGTCAGAATAAGTCAGAAAGAAGCGGCTAAAAGACAAAGCGCGTCAGAGAGGGTTTGACAGATTGATCGTAGCCGTAACCGCATAAAAAAATTGGAGGGAAAAATTAGAGCCGTTTTTCAAAATAGTCATTCAATTGAACCAAGGATAAAGATCAAAAAGGCACAGTAAGAGAGGTTACTGCAACCGTGGTTATTTGTGAAAAACAAAAGAAAAGGTTGAGTAAGAGTGTTGTATGAATAACAGCTTCAGAACTGAAACCTAAATATCTTCTTGAAAATAAAAGAGAGGTTTTAGATGGTAATAGAAGATATTGAGTTTCTAACAATTCTCCTTATGCTTCTATGAGATTGATTTGAATGTGCAATAGACCAGTGGGGGTCTTGTAAAAGAGAAGGCATTTTTATGTCAAACCATTATTCAAAATAAAAATCCAAGTTGGTGCTTGGTATAAGGGGTTGGTGCTCCTATCTGTTGAAGCAGATAAATCAGGGGTTGGTGCTCCTTCCAGTGGGTCTCTGGTAAACTATTTGTAAAGATTGAATCCTTGCAAAGACTGGATTTGGATTGTAGTCCAAACAGTCATTATTTGAGGAGTAGCCACATCGGTGAACCTCGTTAAATCTTGTGTTGTGTGATGCTCTTTTGTTATACTTGCTTTATCTATTTTTAAGCTTGCATTTTTAAGTTTTAAGAGTTGCAGATTCAAGTTTTAAATAGTTACACTCATTCACCCCCCCTCTCAGTGTCATTGTGAGAATATCAACTGAGTTAGGAAACACCCAAGATACTCCAAGAAATTTAAAAATAAATGAATACACCTCCTGAAAAACCTGGCACCTGAGTAGCATGTGAGACGTCGACTCCCAATCTTCCTCATAGAGAAAACATCTATTAACCAGGTTAAGTCCTCTCTTAAGTAAATTTTCTATAGTCAAAATTTTATTTTGCACTGCTAGCCAAAAAAGAATATCAACTTTGGGAGTCAAGTTCTTAATCAATATCTTCCTGATTAGGAATTGGATGGCCAACCCTGTGCTCAACAGCTTATACACCGATTTCACAAAATAGCTACCCTCATTTTTCCCAACCCACACTAGCCGATCTTCAACATCCTCCTACCTCATAGCATAAAGTCGAATCTCCTCCATCAGGATATTCCATGCATGTAGAGAAAATTCATTCCTCGTAAAAGGATGGGGATTACACCAATATTTTCTACCATTTTGAACCTTAGACAAACCACCATTTCTAGAAATTATGATTAACTCTCTGAAATGTTGATCCTCTAAAAGAGGACTCTCCCTTAGCTAGGAATCATCCAAAAAGTCAACATACCATTACTTATCGACCATTTGCAATTTTCTTTTAGAAACTCCGTGGATTTAACCAGACTTTGCTAGAAATGCTGAACCACCATTAGGAAGGATATCCGATAAAAAGTTGTCAAAGCTATATTTAGCTTTCAGAATCTTGCACCATTGGTGATCGACATTCAAAGCTACCTTCCAACCTAGTTTGGCCACCAGGGCCTTATTCATCTTAGCTGCACTCTTCAAATTCAAACCTCCCTCTTTCTTTCTTCTGTAGATCTGATCCCATGAAATCAAATGGAACTTCCCTTTCATTTTAGGGTCGGTCCACAGATTAGACTTACATATATTGTCAAATTTCGTTGCTACTCTTCCTAAGAGATTGAAAAGATATAAAAAGTATATAGTTATACTTTGCAAGGTACTTTGGACCAACATGACTTTACCAGCCTGACTTAGAAGAGCCCCTTTCCAGGAAGCTAACTTTCGTTGAACTCTTTCAACCACAAGAGTATAGAAAGAATCTTTAATTCGACCAAGAACGAAAGACCCAAATAGGAATCCAGAAGAGTAGCTATTTTGTAGTTCACAATTTTGGCAATTTTCCATTGACGGTCCACAGGAGTATTGATAAATTAAATCTTACTCTTTAGGAAAACTAATTTCTTGCCCGATCGCCCTCTCATAGCAATCCAAAAGGGATTTGATTTCTTTGGCTAGCAAAATCAAAGTTGCACACGAAAGAAGAGTATTAGCAGTAAACTGCTGATGGGAGATTGGTCTACACTACAAGGCAATACGAAGTCCTGTCTCATTATGTTTTAGTGTCAACGATCTCCCCAAAGTTTTCGCAATCAGAATGAACAAGAAAGGGGATAAAGGATCACCTTGGTAAATTTCACAACAATATTTGAAGAATCCAGCAGGCGAACCATTGATAAGTACTAAGAACCAAGCTGTAGAAACACAAGCTTCCACCAATTTTAACCAAACATCATTGAAACCGAATTTCCTCAACACTCTGAAGAGGAAAGACCAAGAGACCCGGTCGTAAGCCTTGTTCATATCCAGCTTTAGAAAGAAACCTGCTCTCCCACTCTTGTAAACTAAATTCTATCTTATTTATCTTATTTTCAAAATTCTATAATAACATATTTTAAAAGGAATGTAATAAACTTAAATTGAAATCAATTTGTAATTGGATAAATGAAGGAAAATAAAGATATTTGGATAAAATTTCTTAAAAATAATCAATTACAAAAATTTAGGGATAACTTTGATAACAATATAATAATAATATAAAATGAACAAAAATTGAGGATGTAGAGTACTTTTACATTATAAAACATGCGTAACAAAACATAATTATAAAATTGATAGGTTATATAACTCTTATTTGGGTTAGTGTTCATACTCTATAAAGCACAAACTAAAGATACATTAAATAAAATTAAAGTGGTGAAGAGATGATTAAAACAAAATAATACATAGATAAGTAAATGAGATGAATTTACTAAATGTTCAAATAATAACAAGAAATATATAAAAGTTTATTTGAAAAAGATTGTAAATAATAATAATAAAGATATAAAAGCAAGGAAATTTGAAGTAACTATATAAAAAAAATTAAAATTATCATTTTTTTTTAAATTTAATCTTATATAAACAAATATAAAAATAAAAATATTATCTTTCCAAATTTAATTATATATATATATATATATATATATATATGATTACATAGAAGAATTGATTACAACCTCAGCCATAGTTCAGTTAAATGTGCATCCCCATCTATAGCTAACTCGATCGGGGAACCAAGCCGGGTGGGAAAAGAGAAGCTACGGTCTGACCCCTACGTATATCTGGGGGAGGGACTGACCCCTATCTGTATATAGAGAAAGGAATACACATGTTGTCTCATTTCTTTAACGTATATAAAAACATTCTGTTGTATTCTAGCACGTGAGGATATTAAAGAGACAAGACATGAATTGCAGTTCATTTTTATCCTAATACAATCAATAATATTACAACCAATAATATTAAACTTGATATTATTTGAAAAAGAGACATCAACATTGTTTGAACCAAAACTTTAACCATTATAGTTTCTTATATTAAATAATATTATTCGTTTTTATGTAGAGGAGTTGGAGAGCAAGTGGGTAGTTATAACTCTCCAGTTATCGAGAGGCCCACGTTCAAATCTCTCCCCTCACATGTTGCGGATATATTATATATAAAAAGTTCCTCATCAAAAAAAAATATTACCTCTACATTCTCGAATCACAAATTTCTTAAAAAAAAATAAGATTACTTATAGTAATCTTAAGAAACAGCTTTGGGGTTAGATTATATTATCTCAGAAGCAGAGTGGAAGAAAGTAATTCCCTCCTTTCTGTTGTACAATTGCTCCCTTCTACCCATGCAAAAATAGCTCATCCCGTAAGACTTCCAGACGCTATTTAACAACGCTGGAAGATTAGAAGAATTACTCTCTTTATATTCTTATACAAAGCAGATTAGATATTTTTCATATGATTTACGTCTTGCGGATTTAAAAAAATAATTAAATGAGGTTAGGTTTGTGACCAAACCTCAAAGACGGGACAAACGGCCTTAGGTGATAGCGACGCGACGACTGCCAGAATAAATAGTTCCCAAATGACCGTAGCTGACAGCGACGACTGCCAGAATGAATAGTTCCCAAATGGTGGCCGTAGCTGACAGCGACGACTGCCAGAATGAATAGTTCCCAAATGGTGGCCGTAGCTGACAGCGACGGCTTCCGGAATGAGTAGTTGCCAAGCCGTAGCTGACAGCTACCATTGTCAGAATGAATAGTTACCAGTTTGTTCAATTCATCATCGTGTGGGGCCGGCAAGTTGTTGTACGTGGTCCTATCGGCCATCTCTATGTGCAGTGAGAGGCGGAAATCCATGCGTCTCTCAACTCCACGTGCAGACTCGTTCGCAGGCGTCGGCAATGGGTATTGTCTTTCATTCGTATGATATTGTTTGTTTGTGAAGGCAGATATAAAATCTCATTCAACCCATTGAAGATCAATGAAATTGGTTAAATTATCTTTAAATTCCATCAAGATCAATTTTAAATTATTACTTACATGATTTTCTTAATTATAGATATGATCACATTTTTCAAAAAACGGCATCCTATAATAATTGATAACATTAACAATAAAAAAAAATTTCAAATTCATATTTATTTTTTGTTGATAGTGTTAATAATAATTTGTGAATCCCCTCAATTCAAATATATTTTCAATTTTTTTCAATTGGAGTTTTAATCCTTATAAGAATTGTCTTAGTCTATGTATAGTTAATTTAAAGTTCCATATGAATTTGAGTAAGTGTGGAGAATTTTGCCTTCATGAAAAATAGCACCTCCATCAACTTTTTCCAAATTTCCTTTTGGAAGCATCATCAAAAAATAATTTGATAAGTCCAATTTTTGGACATTTTTATTTTACCATATATCTAAGCAAATCCTTTGTTTTAATGTCCTTGTCACTCTAAACGCTTGTCCTTTCCTGGTGCTTTCAACGGCGTAAAAGTTTTAAAATGATTGTGGCATGGTGGTTATAGGGGCGGACAACGCATAATTTTGTGGCGGCCATAAAATCCGAACAGGCTGCCCAGATTCGCGACAGCTACCGATTCCACCATTTAAATTCAAAAAAAATATGTCATTGTCACAACTGATCCTTTCATGTATATTCAAATCATTTAACCAAGTGGCTAACACCTCTTTTTCTACACTTAAGACTTCTTATTATGAGCACCATATCTGTAAATATTCTACAAGAGAGGCAATAATATGGTTCCAAAATGGGGCATGGCTTTGGGATTTATTTTTAAAAATATATTATTCCTTTCAAGCCATAAATTCCAACAAATAATGCTAGAACCAATCCTCCGTAGAATACATAATGCTTTATCTTCGAAATAATTAATTCAACCAAGGCTTTCAATGTTGATGGAGCTACCCAATATGTTCTACCTAAATGATGAACAAAGGTACAATGAACAAGTAAATGATTTGATGTTTCTAAATCTTTCTCACATAAAACACGTTAGAAAGGTCCGTGATATCCTCTTTTTTATATGCTTTCTCCTACAAGAATCTTACTTTGGACTGCTAACCAAAGGAATGTTGAGGCCTTAAGGAGAGCCTTTAATGACCAAACACTCTTCCAAGAAAAATCTATAAGAGTAGGAAATTTTGATTGCTCTAAATCTTTGTATCCCGAGTTGATCAAGTATCAAGTATCCACCATTTTTTGATAAATTATAAATAAAGTCATCCTTTAGTATAAAAATAGGTAAATAAAACTCTTAAAACATATTTTAAAGCCTATATGCTATTAGTTTGAGTTTCTTCCCTTCAACTAGGTTACTAATATAAATTCGTGATTTGGACCTATTGCTTATACTACTATAATCTTTGAAATTTTGACCTTTATAAGCTAGATATGCCCAAGCCAATGGTTGCCATTTTGAATCAAAGATAAGAGGATAGGGCTTCAAGCAAGTATCAAGCATCACACCAAAATTTGCATAATCCTCATCATTGAGTGATCATATAATATGTTTCTTTATCAATTACAAACTATCTGATATGAAGTGTTCCATGTTGGTGATCCTTTGGGTAGGGTTCTTTGAATAATTTCATTGCATCAAGAGAACTTATATAGTTTTAAAGTAACACTTTTACCCAAATCTTTTTTTATCTTTGAATAATCTCTAGCCAAGACTTTCCCAAGACCAAACTTATAAGTTTGCAATTCCGTAATCCTACCCAAATCTTTTTTTTATCTTTGAATAATCTCTAGCCAAGATTTTCTCAATACCAAGTTTGCAATTCCACAAGCCTGCTCCAAGATTCTTTCCTTGCAAACCCTCGAAATCTAAGTTTTTTCTCACATGAAAATGGTCTTCATATCTGTGTTTCATCGTTTGCGTTTAAACGTCGTCTTTCAATTCATTTAAATGACTGCGAAGTATTTCAAATATATTAAACATGGGGTATATATGTTTTTTCTTTAATAATGCTAATATAACAGTGCGGTGCAGGCTTTCACGCTAACCATTAATAGTACTTCTACAGAAGTTCACCCGAAGGAGAACCCAAATAAATAAATAAAACTCTGGCTATCGTTCGTGCTCCGGTAGATGTTCCGCAGCTAGATCGATCAATTCAGAGTTCCAGCACAACAACTGCAAATACACAAAACTCCATCACATTAATCTTCGGCCAAAACCAACAATTTGGTAGGCTTGAGAGAAAACAAGTTGTACATCCATATTTAATATTAATGTTGTTGATACTTACAGTCGGAGTTGGATTTGATCCAGTATTCTTGCACTCTCCCAACCGAAAGCTCGCTGGCCAACGTATAATATCCATTACAGTCGTCTGATCCATCGCTCAAGTAGTCATCATATAAATACGAGTCGCAACAACTTGACGAAATACTTGTAAACACTTCCTTTTCATTTTCATTTTGCTGGACAATTCTGGGTGATCCTGCTGCATCTTCATCTATTATTGAACCACCCCCCTTGTCTATTTGTACTCCCTGTCTTTCTCCTTGCAGTGCCTTCGTTGCACGAGAACAACCCCCCTTTTGTATATTCTTGTTCAACTTGCTTATCAACTGCAAGACAGTCTTTAATTCAGATCACACAAGTTTTAATAGAGAATCATTTCAGTACGTCATACCGTCCCTACCCCTTTGTGGATCAGAAGATTCAGTCACATAATGAAGCCAATGAAAATCTTTAACACAGTGGAGGTTGGTATTAAAGTGGAACAAAATTTGAACATAAGAGTATGTTATTGAAAATAAACAGAATAATATCACATGTAAGAAACAAGAGAATCAACTACTCCATATACATGATACCCATACACATAGAATGAAGAAGATTCAAAATTATATTAATATCAGATCCAAAACCAGGTCTCATAATGTATAATTTAAAAATTTGGAGTATAGTGAAATTAATAGATGGCACCTATAATTAGGGTACTTGTCTGATAACAGCGGAACTGTGTATTGTGAAACTGTGTATTGTGATGAACATGCAACTTTAGGATTCATGAACTCTGTTGTAACTGATACAGTTCTGGATTCATGTAAGGCCATTAGTTTTACAGATCCCCGGGATTTACCTTGGAGAATCGGCTTTGAGGAGCACAGTCTACTTGTGTTGAAGATACAGGCCGTTTGAGCTTGTTTCGTTGCAGGATCTTGTCTACGCCCCAGCAATCAGGCATCTTTCCAGAGCTACATTTTTGCAGTTTGTCGACGCCGGATGGTTTCTCGGCAATGGATTTGTCGGCGACTTCCTGCTGCTTCTTACTAAACAGGATTGTACCCAAAGTGTTCCTCTTCTTAGACTTCTTTTCATCCGCATTTTTTATGTTATTATTGCAATTGGAGTTCACTGGAATCTCCAAAAATTTCTCCAGAGGGAAAGTGGTACTTTCCGCCTTGCCATCCTCTTTGGAAGGGATACCGATACTGATAACAAAAAAAAAAAATGATCTGCAGCGGAATTGATTAAGACATGAACAATTTCATTATTCATTTCGCAATACAAATGATCTTGTTTTCAAACGCAGTTGACAACGACAACAATCTTCCAAGTTTTAACAAATTTGAACAAAAATAAATAAATAGTAAATATTTCAGAAGCAAACGATAGAATGGAGCTGTATTACCCTCATTTTTTTGTCTGAAGTTGCAACAGTTGAACTAAGATTGAAACAATGCAACGGCGATGGAGATGGATCGATGGAGATGGATCGCGTCTGATCTAGCTTCAGTGGCTTTTAACTTCCGAAAGAGGCACCGCTAAAGCCCGCTACTTCCACCACAGAAATTATAGCCATCTCTGTCCAACTTCCTCAAAGACGCATTTGATCTGAAGGACTAGTTGATAATGATCTGAAATGTTTAGAATATAAGGATGGGTTTATGATTATCCTTATTTATTAGGCAATACAACCCATAATTTAATCGTCAGCTAAGGGATGAGAGGGGCCCTTATGCCTGAAGAAGGTGGTCACATGGTGGCTTAAGGAAGCCTTGACTGTGAATTCGTGACCGGGTTTTAAGCATAGTTACAGTCGTGGATGCACCCTGGAATCTAGATTTCCACGCATTAAAAGTTGGAAAACAAGGAATAGATTACGACCACCATGCATAGATCAAGTTGAGTTGTCTTAACTAAGTTTAGTATTAATTGAAACACGTGAGTGATCAAGTCATCGTCTGTCGGTTCCAAAAAAGCTCTAAAGGAAGAAGGCGAGTGGCAGAAGGTGAGTGGTAGAAGGTGACTAATAGAAGGTGAGTGGCAGAAGGTGACTGACAAAAGGCGACTAGTAGAAGGTGAGTGGCAAAAAGTGACTGGTAGATGGTGACTAGTAGAAGGTGACTGGTAGATGGTGACTGGTAGAAGGTGACTGGTAGAAGGTGACTAGTAGAATGCGACTAGCATATGGTTACTGGAAGAAGGTGATTGGTATATGGTGATAGGTAGAAGGTGACTGGCAGAAGGTGACTGACTGAAAGCGATTGGTAGATGGCAACTGGCATATGGTGATCGTCAAATATCGTCAATAAGAAATTGCCACATGTCCTCTCCTCTACCACGTGTCGCCATACACAGACTTCAACCATGCAGACTTCTATAAATAGAAATGTAGGGTCATTTTTTGCCTTTCTCAAAGCATTTTCAAAGCTTTTTCTAGAGCATTTTTAGAGTGTTTTCTAACATTTTCCATAGTGGTTTTAGAACATTTTTAGAAGATTTTTAGAGTATTTTTAGAGGGTTTTTAGAGCATTTTCTAAAGCATTTCCAAAGCATTTTTAAACTATCTTCAGAGCATTTTTAGATCATTTTTAGTGCAAAAATGGCTGCCTCTTCCTCTCCTATACCTTGGAAAGTGTCATTCAAGAACTAATTTTACCCCAACATTAAAAACACTTTCGACAGTCGAAGAAGATATTCGTAATGGGTTTATAGCTTTGGAGTCGTAGGAGTAATCAAGATGCCATAGTTCAACACCAACATCTCCCTGATGCAAAGGATAGTTAGTTGCTCTGACCATGATAAGTCCACTGTTCACATCAAATATTTTAAATAAATTAACTTAAATCTTTTCAAATACCACCTATTGCTAGGGAACTAATCTCACATGCATGGGAAATAGTTCCTCACACCACCACCTTCGATAAGTAGAAGTATTTCCTAGACACACACCATGTCTCAGTCTAATGTTTCAGTGTTTCTAACATTTTCCCTTGGGAATTTCCCAAATGTGTAGAGCACATCTCAAATGCCCTTTGGGAATATCAATGATGATTTTTATATCAGGATACAAATCCTAAAAATTTCTCATTCAAGGCAAGTGATGTACTTCAAGGTCCACAAAGCCATCATGAAGCATAAAGAATGTTGAGGCAGGTGCCGTCAGAGTTTCTTCTTCCCCCACCCAGTAAGTCGCCATCCATCATCATCTGAATGATGATGATAAAGTTAATTTTTTAGAGAATGTTTCATTAGCTAATAGATATAAAGCTACAATTAATGATAGTTTACTTGTAGATATTGACAATTTAAAATATTAGGAGTACCGGGCCAAGGTTCTGATAAAAGAAATAAATGCTCAATACAAGAATTTTTTAAATAGAAAGGAGTTGTTTTCAAAGGTGGAGAATGAGCCACAAAAGCTTGATGTTTTATTACATAAAGTTAAATCTAACACCATGTAGGTCGAGTCTACATACAATGATGAAGTTCTGAACGTTTATGCTAAATCGATTAGAAAACCTCATCGAGGTCCAAGAATATTTTAATGAATGGGCAATAGATAAGAAAAAAGTAGTTGTTGTAAAAACTACAAGACTTACCATTGATGTAAGTTTTACATATAACTGAGAATCATTTTCTTCTTAAATATATTTTGTTTATAAATATTAACCTTTTTCTCTTCTATTTTGTAGTATAATTTTTAGCACTTAAAGAAGTGAGTGCCATGAAAACAGTAATTAAGACTACAAAAATTAGTGTGACTAATGCTATTGAAGTGAAGAAAATATTACAATTCACTATCAGAGAAAATAATTGGCTGAAGAAGTTTATCAAATATAAGGGCCTAGATGTGGAGGTTGTATTAAACTAAAATGAGAAATAACTAAATGCACCTATTAGAGAAGATCTAGTGAAAGAAGAAGGTTTATTTCTATTGAGGATAAACACTACAACTGAAATTTTGGTAAGGGTTGGTGCATTGGAAGCAAAGGATATTGAGCAAGATCCAGCTAAACCTTCAAGGACCGTATAGAAATAAAAGTATATGTCTGTTACTTTTTTTATTTAGGAGAAACCAAACATGTTGCATAGCGTTTTTGTAAATTGTAAAAGAATTATATATTTTTTAAATCAATAAAAGAGACAATTTCCAAAAAAATTGTATTATCTTTTTAAAAATTTGTATTTAAAATTGTGATGTTTTGATTAATTATGTGGATGTAATAAATAATTTTGAATTATGTGGATGCAATAAATGTTCTTTTATGTTTTATGAAATAATTTGAAATGACGAAAATATAGAACAAATATTTACTTTGCCATAAATGATTTATACAATACAAATGTATTAAATAATTTGAATGTCATAGACTAATAATACAATAACAAGGCTTGGAATTTTTTCTTTTTTGAGAGCGATGGCAGCAGCAACAGAAGCAATAGGAGCGACAATGCTAGGAGCAATAGTGGCAATAATGGGTTTCATAGCGTCTTCAGGTGGAGGTTCATTATTTTTTGAAACTTTAGGTGGCAAGGATTATCAACAGTTCTGAAGGCAGTCACGAGGAACCACATGACGGTGAGGATGGTCATGGCGGTCTCGAAGCAGTTAGGATTTTTTTGGGAAAAAACCTCAAAGCACCTCCGTGAAACTCATCCTCCTTTGCTGATAAGGTGTGGCTTCATCTGGAGTCTCTTCCTTCCAAACCCCCATTTCCTTTTTTGCCTCAAGCAATGAAGTATCCTACCCATGTGGATCAATGGAACCCCTAATATTCAAGGAATCTATCTCTTTGATCAAGAAGTTTATAGGGGCTAAGTCTAGCATAGAGTCCATTTGTGAATGGGCCCTCTTGAAATGGTCCCTCTCTAGAAACATGGAACTGGTTGCTTTCCTTCGTGGTTTCTTCATGATTAGGCTAAACAATGCCCAAGATTCTAATCGGATCCTCATTGGAAGTCCCTGGTTTTTTATTCGACATAGTCTTTTTATCTATAGGTGGGGGGAATATTTTGACCCCGAAACTCAATGCATCAATTCGGTCCCTATCTGGGTAAAGCTACATGGGCTCCCCCCATAATTTTTCTACCATGGTGCCCTTAAAAAATTGCTTAGACCATTAGAGAGCTAGTGGCCATTAATCCGGCTACCAAGGCCAAATCCAGAATGACATATGCTTGCATCTGCATCATCACAAACCTGGACTCGACTCTCCCAACCTATGTCGATCTTGTTACTAGAGACTACAAGCGGCATCAAGGCATCGAATACAAAAATAAACCAACCTACTACATCGAATGCAAGACCCAAGGGCACCTCAGATCCCAGTGCCCAACTCTTAAGAAGGATATTCAGAAAGAAGCCCCCTGCAGAAACCCTACCTAGGGTCAGAGCTTCCTAGAAAAAATTGTAGACCAAGAAAGGTAAACATATTTTGTCTCAGATTGCAACCAGCATCCCATTTCTTTCAGAAGTCAAATCAGGTTGGCTCTCTTTTTGCTAAATCTAATCCATTCATACCTCTAGTAAATCATCAGGATATGGATGATGTTTCTAATTTTCATAATGAAGAATCCAACCCTAATGCCAATGTTGGGTTGTGCCCCTCCCCTTCATGGGTGGAAAATCCCATGGAAGGTATGCCTAGTTCCCCCTCTGATTTTGGTCCATACCACCCTCCCCCTTCTCTATCCAAAGTGGTTAAGTCTGTCGCCACCCTATCTCTCTCTCTCTTGAGCCCTAAATCACATGTTCCCCCTCCCAAACTATCAGTTCCACCCTCACCATCCCCATTCCCTTCCCATCCCCTGACCATAGCCCTTTATCCACAAAACCTTCCTTGGGAAGCCATTGTGGTGTTTCTATCCAATAAATTTTGTCCTCCTCTCCAGTTCTCGAGCAGCTTCCTAGCCCCATCAAACCTACAGTTAATACGGACATAGGCAGTGAAAAAAAGATAGGTAGACCTACTAATATTGAAAAATATAGAAATAACTAGAGGACATCATCGCAAATGGCCTTCAATCGACCATTCTGACGTCCCTTCCAGATACCTCAAACTTGGAATCTCATTTTGATGAGGAAAAAAGAACCAAACCACCTCCATCTCAAGGAAGAGGTAGGGGAAAGAAATCTACCTCCAAGACATCTAGATGAAGATTCTATCCTGGAACGTAAGAGGCCTCAATGGGGCTGCTAAACAGAGGATAGTTAGATCAATTAGAAAGAAATCAAACCAAACATAATGTTACTTCAAGAAACCAAGTTGGATGGGTAAAATAGTGTAGAAGTATGCAGATCCTTGTGGAAGAACAACAACTTTACCTTCAATCCATCCCAGGGGCCCTCCGAGGGTCTGTTGTGTCTTTGGGACCTATAATCCATTGAAGGTAGAACTCTCTCCATATCTGATATGGTCATAAATGTTCTCTCTATCAACAAAGAAATCAACCTCCAATGGATCACATCCAACATCTATGCACCAAACAATCCCCTGGGTAAGAGGACTTTTAGGAACACTATGTCAGTGATGCACTACAATTTTGAGAACGTTCCATGGTTGCTTGCAGGAGACTTCAACTCCCCCCTATTTTCATCTGATAAAAAAGGAGGGAACCCTATCACCCCTAAATGCACGAAATAATTCAGTGACTTTGTCAACTATAATGAACTAATGGGTGTACATTTGCAAGGTTCAAATTACACTTGGATCAACATAAGACCAAGTAACCATCTAATTAAATTAGGGCTTTACATATTCCTCATGTCCAAAGAGATCATTCACTTCTTGGGGGATGCCAACCTGTACGTTCATCCTAAAATAGGTTCATACCACAACCCCCTGGTCCTAGACTGTTCTTGCCCAAGGTAGTCTTTCAAAATACCTTTTAGGTTTGAGAAAATGTGGCTTAACCACCCAGACATCACGAATCACATTAATGAGTGGTGGCAAAATGATCTCTCGTGGAATCCTTTATCCAATTTTTTTATAAAACTTAGGCTTATCAAGTTTAAACTCAAATAATGGAACAAAGAAGTGTTTGGTGACCTGTTTTATGAAAAGAAACAAATTGCTGAAATACTTGACAACATAGAGAAACTCATTCAAGATGGAGACCCGAGGCTTGACATTTTTCGAGAAGAGAAAGCCCTCCTCATGGATTTCCACAATAGTCTTGCCAGGGAGGAAATTTTCTGGAGGCAAAAATCTAGAGCGCTATGGTTGAAGGAAGGGGACGCGAACACTAAATTTTTCCATGCTTCCACCCTCAGACATAGGAGCACGAATAGAATAAAGGAGTTAACCAGAGGCGATGGGTCCAAAACTAATGATCTTCAAGCAATTAGGGAAGAAGTTGTGTCTCACTTCCAAGAAATGCTCGGTCCTAGCCCTCCTTACCCCCCTCACATCAGAAACCCTCTACTTCAGAACATCCCCCACCTGGTTTCTAATGATCTCAATGATGGGCTTCTTAGAGATTTCATAGACAAGGAAATTAAGGAAGCATTATTCTCAATGGAACCAGACAAAGCACCAGGGCCAGATGGGTTTCCCCCTGTTTCTTCCAACATTTCTAGGAAATTATGGGTAAAGAAGTCTCTGAAGCTATTCAGTATTTTCAAAAATCCAAACAAATCCCGAAGGAGGAAAATTCTACATTCATTGTTCTGGTTCCCAAATCCCAAACCTGTAAGTCTATATTTGATTACAGGCCCATTAGCCTCTGTAGCATGGTGTACAAACTCATTACCAAAGTTATGGCTAACAGACTCAAAGATATTCTCCCATCCATTATTGACCAGTGTCAAGGCAGTTCGATCAAAGGTAGATTCATTACAAATGAAGTCATAACAATCCATGAGCTTGTTCATTCAGTTGTCAAAAACAAAAAATCTAGTATGTTTCTCAAGCTTGACATGAACAAAGCGTTTGATAAAGTTTCTTGGCAATTCCTTTTTGAGGTCCTGGACAGGTTTGACTTCCACAAAGACTGGATTGCTCTTGTTAAGGAATGTATCTCCACTGCATGGTTTTCAATCATCATCAATGGCTCCCCTACTAGTTTTTTTCCAAATCTCCAAGGGTATTCGGTAGGGCGACCCCCTATCCCCCTTCCTCTTTATCATCATGGCGGAAGCCCTAGGCAGATCCCTATCGATAGCTTGCTCTAGAGGCCTTATTTTAGGTATCAAACTTCTCTCTATGTCTAGGGCCATCACTCACTAGAAGTTCATCGATGACACCATTCTAGCATCATCCTCCTCCATACCTGAAGTAAAAATCATTAAATCAATTCTTAATTACTATGAAATAGATGTAGGGCAAAAGGTAAACTATAACAAAAGCAGATTATATTTTCTGAATACCCCTATTCTAAGACAGAACAAAATTGCAAAAATTCTTGGATGCACTATATCTGATCTCCCCACTATGTACCTTGGGCTACCTATGTTCCATGGGAAAGTCTCCACTAACATGTGGTCAAACATTTTTGAATGCATCAATAAGAAGCTTGGTTGGGTGGAAGAGCGCAATGTTAAGTCAGAAGCTAAGGCTACTTTAGTGCAAGCCTACCTCTAGAGCATCCCGATATATTTCCTATCAATATTCAAAGCCCCAATCTCAATTTACCATAATATTGAACAAATTCAGCATAAATTCCTATGGGCTGGCAATGAGAACCGAAATAGATTCACCCTTGTAGCTTGGGATAGAGTGTGCTCCAAAAAATACCAAGGAGGCCTTGGCTTTAGAAGGATTAGTAAAATGAATCTCGCTTTGATAGCCAAGTAGGCATGGAGAGTGGTTCCCAATGAGAAAATAGCCTGGATAGACATCATCAAGGAAAAGTACCTTCATCACTCACCTTTCTTGGGTGACCATCGCCTCCCAGCGGGATCCTACTTCTGGAACTCCATTACTCAGACCAGGGACATTATCAAGCAAGGCCTTTGATGGCGCTTAGGATGTGGGAGAATTATCAACTTTTGGGAGGACTCTTGGCTCCATGACCAACCTCTTATCAATGATCCGAATCTGTCTATCCTCAAACCTATCACAGACACCCTCTTCGAAGGTAAAGTTGTAGACTTCATCACTTAGGGTCCCAATAGGTGTCAATGGAAATCAATCCCTTTTGATAGCCCAACTATCCAGATTAATGAGGTAGCCATAATCATTCAGAACCTCCTTTGATTTTGTGTCATCCCCAACACCCAGGCCCCCGATTCCCCTATCTGGAAGTTATCCGAAGATGGTGTCTTCACTGTTAAGTCTACCTACTATAGCCAAGAACCACCTCTAGAAAAGTGGGAGATAGTGAAGATAGTATGGATAAAAAATATCATTCCCAAAGTCTCTTTCTTCTCATGGCTAGCTTCCTAGAAAAAAATTCTCATAGTTGATAATCTTATGTCCAGAGGCCTTCTCATCCCCAACTGGTGCATCCTCTGTAAGTCAAATTGGGAATTGACCACCCACATATTCTTGGATTATCCTTTTTTGTTGGTTGTGTTGAACCTTGTGTTTGAGAACTTTAGCATTTCTTGGGACCATATGCCATCTCTCCACCAGCTTGTTCCACCAGTGGCCTCGACCCTTTCAAAACCAGCAGCTAAGTTTCCTATGGTCATCTTGTCTTCACCACTACCTCTGGAAAATATGGTTAGAGTGTAACAATAGAATTTTCAAAACCCAAGCTAATGACCCTCGCAAGACCACCTTGAAAATATTATTCGTATTTGTGAAGAATTTCTTTGTTATCTCTTCCCAAGAACTACCTCTGGAAAAGTGGGAGATAGTGAAGATAGTATGGATAAAAAATATCATTCCCAAAGTCTCTTTCTTCTCATGGCTAGCTTCCCAGAAAAAAAAATTCACAGTTGATAATCTTATGTCTAAAGGCCTTCTCATCCCCAACTGGTGCATCCTTTGTAAGTCAAATTGGAAATTGACCATCCACATATTTTTGAATTACCCTTTTTCGTTGGCTATGTTGAACCTTGTGTTTGAGAAATTTAGTGTTTCTTGGTCCCATCTGCCATCTCTCCACCAGTTGTTCCACTAGTGGCCTCAACCCTTTCAAAACTAGTAGCTAAGTTTCCTATGATCATCTTGTCTTCACCACTACCTCTGGTAAATATGGTTAGAGTGTAACAATAGGATTTTCAAAACCCAAGCTAATGACCCTCGCAAGACCACCTTGAAAATCTTATCCCTAGTTGTGGAGAATGTCTCTGTTATCTCTTCCCCTGAAGCTCTCAATCCTAGCCTAGAAGCTAACCTCATGTCAAATTTTAAGCTTACTAATATTTTTGGTGTACCTTCTTCTGTTAATAGGTCTTCCATCAAGTGGAATCCTCCACCCTCCGAGTGGCTCAAATTCAACTTCGACGAAGTCGCGAAAGGAAATCTAGGTGACGCAAGTGGGTGAGGCATTCTCAAAGACTATCAAGGGAAAATACTTCTAGCTTATGCGAAAAATCAGGGAACCAAAATGAACATGGTCAAAGCCTGAGCGTTATACCCAAGGTTATGCATAAGCACAAAATATCGTAAATTGGCTCTATTTAGGATTTTTAAAATTTTGAAAAGGCTAATTTTGGATCCTTTCACTGGGGCCCATTCGCCCGAAATTTATGAGGTGGAATTTTTTTGGGGTAAATTCACCCGTTGTTGATAATCATGAACCCACCTTTATTTTAATTTGTCGACCTCAAATTACATATGATTTTGATTTTCCCACCCAATTCACCTTCAAATTATAAATGGTTTTATATTTCCCGCACAAATCGCCTTCAAATTATAAATGATTTTATTTTTCCCACCCAAATTGCCTCATATACTACCCATATATATACTGTACTGGGTACCGATAAACATACATCAAAAATACTTGAACTCAAAAATAGCTCTGAAACAATGAAAAACTTAAGAAGGTTGCAGAGGAGTGTCTATCGAAATAAGCTGATCGATTACAGAGAAGTGTCGATCTATGCAAGATGATCGGTTGTAGAGTCGTGTCTCTCGACGTAAGTCGATCGGTTGTAGAGCAGTGTCTGTCACTATAAGCTGATCAGTTGCAGAGCCATGTCTATCGATGTAATTCGATCAGTTACTAAGCCGTGTCTATCGGTATAAACTGATCGGTTGTAGAGTCATGTCTGTCAGCATAAGTCGATCGATTGCAGAGCCATGTTTGTCGACATAAGTCGATCGGTTATAGAGTCGTGTCTATCGGCATAAGCCAATCGGTTGTAGAGCCATGTTTGTCGGTATAAGCCTATTGATTTCAAGGATTTTCAATTGATATTTATCTATCGATTGTAGAAGTGTCGATCAATATTAGTCAATCGATCGTAGAACCGTGTCGATCGATTGTAGAGTCGTTTCTATCGGTATAAACTGATCGGTTACAGAGTCGTGTCTATCAACATAATATGATCGGTTGTAGAGTCATGTCTATCAACATAAGCCAATCAATTTTAGAGTCGTGTCTGTCGACATAAGCCTATCGATTGCAAGGATTATCGATCAACATTTGTCTATCGATTGCAGAAGTGTCGATCGATATTAGTCAGTCAGTTGTAGAACCGTGTCGATCGACATTAGTCATGTGTGTAACCAATCATCATGTCTATAGCCTATCGTCATGTTTGTAGCCGCTCATCATGCTTACAGCCGATTGGTGCTCCTACAGTCAATCGTCATACATGCAGCAAACCATCATGCTTGTAGCCTATCATCATAACTGCAATCGATTGTCATACCTGCAACTTCTTATCATGTCTGCTATCGATCATCATGCTTGTAGTCGATCGGCATTCCTACAATCGATTGGCATGCCTATAGTCAATCGGTATCCTTGTAGTCGATCGATATGCCTACAATCGATCATCATTCCTACAACCGCTCGTCATGCCTGTAGTTGGTCGTTATGACTACAGTCGATCGATATTCCTGCATCGATCGGCATTCCTACAGTCGATCGACATGCTTGTAGTCGATCGACATTCTTACAGCCAATCGACATTCATGTAGTCGATCATCACACATGTAGCCAATCATCATGCTATCGATCGTCATGTCAGCCTAAAGTCTTTCATATCAGCCTAAAGCTTTTAAGTATGTCATACATTTTTTAGATTTTTTAAATCGATATTCATAACCCCCAACACAGAAAAATTCACCACGATTTGAAAATTTTTTGAGACAAATTAATGAAATTCGCCACGGGTTGAAATTTTTTGGAAATAAATAAATGCAATTCACCATGTATATTTCTACAAATATCGTTGGGATTCCAAGACAATTCGCCTTGATTTTATAAATAGATTTTGTGCCTGACCGCTTCTGCATAACCCTAGTTATACCAAGGTCTTCCCCTCATTATCAAAATGAATATCAAATAGCTGGTAATCGAAGGGGATCCCATCCACATCATAAACTACCTCAAATGGAACTCCACTCCATCTTGGTCCTTGAGCAACATTTTACATGAATGCAAAAGGTTCATCAACAAGTACAATGACGTTGTCATCCAACATGTCTACCATGAGGTGAACAAAGTCACTGATTGGCTAGCTAACAAGGGTGTTCGAGAAATTTCCATTCAGGTATGAAATTATTCCTTTCTACATGATCTCAGAATTGACAACTCCAATCACGATGTTTGCCTCCTGTAATCATTCCAAGGCAAACACTAATACTTCTAGGAAATCCCAAATTTTGTTTTCCAAGGCCGCGACACTCCCAGGCAAGAACCTAGTCAGCACATCCAATGCTGTGGCATTCCCAGATAAACCTCCAGTCATATTTTTTAAGGTTTTTCATCTAGAACCTAAGTTCTTTCTCAAGAAGCAGCCTCACCCTGTCGAGGCCCAAGATAGAAGCACTCAAAAATGTGGCTTTTACCCACATTGGAAGCTAGCAGAGCATGTGTCCATATTTGAGATCCATGATCTAGTTTTTATCCATAATTTCCATGTATCTAGTAGATTATGTCTCTGTTATACTCTCGAATATGGGAACATTGATATTTTCACTGCAAATATCTGGAAGCAGGATCACCTTTTCAAAGCCCAAGAATGTAGCACACATAATAAGATAGGAAAAATCCATCATGCCAATTAACCCACTTGGAACCTGGCAATGCATGTGTCCATATTTGAACGACGTAATCTAGTTTTTATCAACTCGATGTAGGGAATCAACAATTTCCATGTTCCAAATAGCTTTTGTCTTTGTGCCACCCTCGAATATGGGAACACCAACTTCCTCTTTGTAGATTTTTAGGTTTGGGTGTCAGTGAATTCCCCTTTCAGCGGTTGGCATTGTATGACTAGTCATCACCCTCCTATCAAAATTTGGTTTAGGTTTGATCATTTGTATTGTCATGAAGTCTTATCTACAAGTCACTTGGTCATGGATGATAGCATTTTCCCCCATGCCCTCATCTCGCTTTCCATTTATCTTGACAAATTCCACCTTGGAATAGTCCCTAGATCATATTGGGGCCCAATGATCACTAAGCATTCATGTGACTATTTTGGGTTGTTATTTTACCCCTAGAGCTTCACTTCCCTCAGGCATATTAGAGTCCTCTTGTGCGATACCTTGCTCAGTGAGCCCTTGTCTACCATCCATAATCCCTTCTTCCTTGCCATGGCCATCATTGAGCCTGACACCCTAAAAATAGATCCTGATATCGAAACCATCTTTAAAAACCATGGTTTTCTCACTTTCCTTGGGAATTTTAGGGGTATTGGTGATGTAATCACGAGGTATTTTATTAACTCTTGGGTTAATGGTTAGGTTATTGTTAGAGGGTTGAATTTTAATGTCACCACAACCCTTTTAAAAGATATTATTGAACTTCCTAACGAGGGTTTTAACCTCCATAGGGATAGCCACACAATTCAGGAGGAGTTGAAGCACTTTGCTAAACAAGGGCAAGAAACTGGTTAGAAAGGAGAAGGGCATCGTTCGAAAGGATTTACCAGAGTCATGGTGTAGAACATTAATCCTTGTGATGCACTACATCACAATTGACAAGATCGATGATCCGTTGAGAAGCTTTCACTTAACTTTCCTCAACCTTCTCAGGGATGTCAAAGAAGTGAACATGCCCGAATACCTCCGAAGATCCATGGAGGTATCCATTGAGAATATCCACAAGAAAGTCTCTACCCATGTCAAACACCAAGGACTATTTTTTATCATTTATGATCATATGCTCCAGAAGGTGGCAGCCAAGGTGGCTACGAGCCCTGTCATTTGTATCGAAGATGAACAATCGACGATCAAAGAAGTGATGAACAACTATGGATCGTGCAACCACAAAAGCTCGATATAAAATATGCCAGGTAAAAGGAAGTGCCTTGATAAACTTATGAAGCCCACCAAATCCACAATAACTAAGAGCATTGAACTTGAGCTGGATCAGTCCCTCACGAATGCCAGAATGATGACCAGGGTCAGACATGACCCCTTGGAGATCTTAACTGAAATGCTAGAAAATATATATCAGTCACAATCAAAAGCCTTAACCGGCCTCCAACATGTGATCCGAGTTTCCAAAGCTATATCCACCAGCAAAAGTGAAACATTCAAGGCCATCCTCCCTAACCCAACCAGTGAGAAGGAAAGCATAGATGTGCTAATCCTAGAGTAAGTTTGTTTTTTTCTAGGGTTTGTTGTTCTGTTTGTTTCAGGTGGTTTCTGATTTTTGTCCTTTTTCCTCCCAACTTTCCCTTTGTGTTGGTCGATTCCCCCTATGGGTTACCCTAGCAAGTTATGTTTAGTGTTGTTTTTGGTTTGGTTTTCGTGACTGTACTTTTATCTGCATGGTGGTTAAACCTTTTTTGGTTTCTTTGTTTCTCTTTGTACAAGGTTCAGGGACCCTTTCAAAACCCTTTCTACCAATAAAAAAATACAATAACAAGGCTTAAATAACATGATATACAAAATATCCAATAACATGTCTATGGTATAAAATATAATCCAATGTTCCATAATAAACATATTTGTGATCAAATAATCCAATTTCATCAAAATATACATAATCAATCAAGAGGGCTATGATATACAAAATATCCAACAACACGTCTAATGTCTTATTATATGATTAATGATATCAAAAAATACATGTCTCAAATTATAATCAAATATCAATATTCTGTAGAAAACTGATAACATAATATGTGAAATCTATTCAAATGAAAGCATCGTTTCATTATAATGTTGGAAGCTAGAACAAACTCTTTTCATATTGTACAAATTTTGGGAAAATATTGGAACATGTCTAATGGATCTTATGATAACAAATTTGATGAGTTTGAGAGAAAAAATTTTAGATCTTTAATAAAATTTAAAAAAACAACAAACCAATATATTTAAAATAATAAAACTTTTAAATGCGAGTACTAATTATGAGAAATTCTACATAAAATGAAATTCAAACAAACAAAAAAAAATCAATAATGCAAGACCAAAGAGTAAGAAGGAGAAAAATACAAATGAAATAAAGTGAAAGGAAGTATGAATGCCACTTCTTTTAGTTAAATAAATTATGCTTCTCTACCCTTTGTTCTTATAGGATTTATTAGATCATTTAAGAGTTTTCTAACAAAATTTGAGTGGTTGTAACCACTTCATAGAAATATTGACTAGTTTTGGGTGGTTACAATAACAATCCATGTTTGCACTATTTATCATAACAAGACTCATAAAATGCCATGTTTAAATAAGATCTTATGTAATGAAAGATGTATTACAACACTCATTCTCAATATGTGATATTAGAGTAGATATTTCAAGGTGGTGTAGACCTCTCGCTCCAAATATATGATGCTCAAATTCATGAATGTGCATCTCGTATCCAACACTATTTCTAACATGTAGAACTCAAAAGGAATTCCAAGAATAATGTTGAATTATTTCTTGATTTAATAGAAAAAAGGAAGGACAACACGATTAAGAGGGACTAGAAGAAAGACCTCTTATGTAATTGTGTGGCTTGTATATTGAGCACCATGGTTGTCTCCTTAACTAAGATGTAGAAGTTTGAGAAATGAACACATCAATAATGATGGTGTAATTGTCGCATCTGAATACTTTGATTTTTTTTATTATTCTATTAAAGTGCACCCATAGATGAAGGGGTCTACTTTGATGTTGTTGATAATATATGAGACATAGACTTGTTGATTTTTTTATAGTCCTAAAAATGAAAAGAGTGCATTTAGCTAAAAGAACTCAATCTCAACATGTTTTACAAACACATCCCTAGCTTCTTGATAGAATCTAGAAGATACTTTAGCTAATTTGAACTTAAATCTAATATTTTTATTTTTACCGTGCTCACTAAGAATTCAGGCAAGCACTACAACCATTAACCCGAAGAAAAATATCTAGCTTCATGATAGGGAAAAATCAATTCAAAAGCTCCTAAAAATTATTGAGCCAAATTCCTATGATTTTTTGTGGACTCTTCTTCTCAGTTTCCTCCATGCACATTTTAGGCTCTTAATTATTTGACATGATTATGACCACTTTAGAATATGGGACACCATAATTCGAGAGATGCAAAAATTGTAAAAGAAATTTTCTTTCCCTGCATCTGTTTTTTCTTCTTCATTTGATGTTCCATGGAAGCCTACTCCTCCATGCTGTAAATTCAATATCTAAGAGATTAACAAAGATATTTGGTGGGGTAAACTTGAGTTCAAAAATATAGGATATTATAAGAATATAAAGTGATCAATGACATTTTGGTAGGGAAGTAATTACTAATGGATCATTTAGCCATGGGTGATTTGGCCATAGTCTTTAACAATAGGGCAATAATTATATAGCAATTCATGTCTCCTCAACGTTCTAAAACCCTGTCTCTCCTAATAGTGGTCTTACGAGAGAGAGAGAGAGAGAGAGAGAGAGAGAGAGAGAGAGAGAGAGAGAGAGAGAGAGAGAGAGAGAGAGAGAGAGAGAGAGAGAGAGAGAGAGAGAGATTTAATATCAATGGTATCCACCATCCCTATAAATTTATAAATTGTCTTAATTAAGAGAAGAAAAATATTTTCCTATCACTCATGGGGAAGGTGATTATTATGGAGAATTCTAAAGGATAAAATTTCCATACTTGGCAATTTAAGCCCTAATTTGTCTTGAGTAAAAGGGGTCTATAGGATGTTATGAATGAGAATACACCAAAGTTATGATATGTTGATGAAGTGACAAAGTGGACTATAAAATATTTAAAAGCAATAATAAGAATTGATCTTAGATTATTTGATCCATATCTACTCCACATAAATATTTTGAAGATGAAAAAGCAAGTTTTAGATGGCCTTGATACATTGACTCACAAGCATCAAGTGTAAAGATGACTCTAAAGCAAAAACTATTTGTACTAAAGATGATGAAAGATATTAATGTTGTCAACCGCGTAAGAAATTTTTGTTTTATATATAATTGGCTCATTGGAATTTATGCCAAGGCATAGGGGTGGTGTTAAATCTATTTTTCTTATTCCAAATATTGTATTCTAATTAAATAAAATTAACCCCACTTCAGAAGACATATTTTTATTTTTGATTGGTAAAGAAAAAAAAGTAAAGATAATAACATGATTACAAAGGAAAATATATCATTTGTGAAAAACAAACTTAATAATACCTTTGAATCCATTCAATATTTTTTTAAGATAAAGTAAATTTTAAATACTACACTTATGTGCTTTTATTGTATGCAAAGGGGGCAAATTATGATGAACTATGTTCAAGAAGACAATAATCTCATAGATTATAAGTTGAATATAAATAAGGTATTAGTTGCCTCGGAGAGTAATGGCAAAGAATTTGCGTTTGTAGCACTTTTTGAAGACCCTTCCCACAAGGACAATGATAAGAGTATGTTTACTAAATTAAATTAAGAATTTATACTTATGAATAGATGTGTGTGCCCTTATTCATAAGATGATGTAAATCAATAAGGTCTAGTCCAACTAATCCTCTATAGATGCTATAAGTGTATCCCTACTCACAAGTGTTATTGATAATTATGTGTGTTTCTATTTATAACCTTATTGATGAATGGTGTGTGTATCCCTATCCATGTCTGTCGTAAGATCATATATATATATATATATATATATATATATATATATATTATGCATTTGTTCTTATCCTTATTTAAAATTTTAATGTGACCATTCCCACTAAGGTGAACAATTGAGTATGTCCTTATGTAAGTTGATGTAACTAATGGGCTTATTAATTCAATGGATTGATTAATTTGAAATTTCACCTACAATCCCATGTTCAAGGCCTTGGAAATAAAAAGGTTTAGATCCCCTTGTCCTCTATAATCAAGCCAACTCCCCGCTAACCTATATTGATCTAACTAAACTAAAAAAAAAACATTTAGGAAGGTAAGTATGTGAGAGTTAAAATAAACGAAGGAAAAAAAATATGACCAAAGGTTGTAATCAAGTTAGTGTGTGATAAGTTGCACCATTCAAAAGAAACTCTAATTAATAAAATATAGTTTCATCTAATATGTATGCATTCAATGGAAAAGGAGGTTTAATAGGAAGGTGAGATGAAATCGGGTAAAAATACCATACCTTCGTGCATAGAGAGGTTCAACAAGATAGGACAATCTAGCAAAACAAACAAGCATAATTTTTCATTCATATAGATTATAGTTTAATTGAGGACTTTGCTATAGGTTATAAGTTATTTTTCATTTATATAGCTTTGCTATTCTTGTTTTTTTCAAACAATTTAGATAAAGAGTCCCCTCTTTACAAGGATAACTATCTCAAATATCATTCCAAATTTCTTTGCTTCTATTCTTTCTAAAGTATAATGAGTATTATAAAAACTTTAAAATTTTAAATAAAAGATCTAAGATTCAAATTCTAAAAAAATAATATTACACATCATATTTTAATATTAAAGTATAATCCAATAAACACATATGAAATACAAATAATAAAAATTAATCCATAATATAATAAACATTAAAAACTACTTTAGTTTTTCCTTTTATTTTTAATGTCTGAATGTGTGTGAATTAATCCACAAGTTATGGAGATTTTTGTCATTCCATCTATATATTTAGTGGAAGTTGTTAAAAAATTCAATTCCAAAGTACATCAAAATTTTCCATATCTAGAGAAAGCTGGCAATTCCATAAAAAAAAATTATTGGTTTTCGTAACTTTTCATGTGCTTGGATTGTATATTTTCACGTAATTTATTTTAGTTTGGTTTAACTGTAAAGAAGAGATGTCGTTAAGATGATCACGTTCGAGTCTTGTAAAGAAGAGATGTCGTTAAGATGATCACGTCCGAGTCTTGTAAAGAAGAGATGTCGTTAAGATGATCACGTTCGAGTCTTGTTGTCCTGCCAAGGTTAGCCGTCCTCCAATTACGCAGGCTTGCTTTATAATGAAGTTTTTAATATTGATAAGGTATAAGTAATATGTCACAATTTTTATGTAGAATGTTTTTTTAAAAGTAGTTTTTAATGTTTGCAGTATTACAGTAACACTATTTTAATTTTGTAATTCGCATCTTAGACGTCTAAATTATAAATTTTAATATTATTTTTTATTTTTTAAATCATATAATTAAATGTAAAATATACATATAGTTAAATTATATAAAAATTATAAGTGTATATTGTGCTGGTATAATTAGGAATGTCCTATGTGCTGGTAGAGGCCAACAAGACTCCATTCCTCCTATGTCCAACTTGTTGAAAGTGGCACCTCGAAAGGGGTGTTTTCCACTAAAAATTAGTTTTGGATACCCCTGCCTCCTTGGGTCTTACCCGAAAGTGGCATCCCTTTTGGGATGTTTTCCACAAATAAAAATATATATATATAAATATTATTTATAAGAGGGAAAAAAATATTTCTAGTATTTTAATATTTTTTAAAATTATGTATAACGTAAAATATTTTATTATATTTTTATAGGTAATTTATGTTTTTTTATACTATTAAGAAAATATGGTTTTGAAAGGATCCGACAACCTTTTACAAAACCTCTACATCAAAAGGAGAAAACTAGAAGCAAAGCAAAGCCATTAAGAAACCACTCTCCACCCACTCAAGGGGACCAAAAACACCAATGAACAAAGAAAAGCAAAAGCACACCAGAAATGGGAGACAACGGACAAGAAGGATCGAGGGGAAAATCGAGGAAGTTCTACACCAACAAATCGACTTTTTGAATAGCCTTACCTGCCATCCTGGACACTTCGTCTGAGTAATCTATTACAATCTTCAGTGAACTCCAGATAGCACACTGCTTAATCTCCATCAGCTTCAAACTATGAATCATCAAGTTCTTTCGTTTAGAAACCTTTTTTGGAATGTAAACATATTTTACCAGCTTGTCGTTCTACACCGTCGCCATCCACTTCAAGAGAACCAGATTATGACCATGAAACATTTGAATACACTCCAAAATATCGTCATTCTTCAGAATTGCTTTCACCTCATCATCAACCATCAAGGAAGTTGGTTCCACACGGGATAAAATCATGATTTGGGGCTATAAATTTTAGCCTTTCCCATTATAAATATTTTACCATACACCCCATTATTTTGAAAAATAATCTTCCATGAACCACATGCAGTAGAAACTGAACCCAAGCACTCAAAATCCCACAAAAATTTCCAAAGCGAAGCAAAGAAATTATAGATGACCACATCCCCAACAGACCACCTTGGGCCACAACAATCGCTCCCGAAACTCATCAACCAAAGAAACCCAGGTCCCTTGAAAAACATCAACGCAAAAAAATTTCTTTTTCTGCAAATTCCCATATTGACAAAAGTCTCCAAGAGAAGAAAAATGTCCCCTTCCTTCAAAAAAATCTTGCTTAGACAGGGCTTGTGAAAGAAGGAATAAAAAAACCATGCCACTTTCCATACACCAACCTCCCTCCAAACTAAGAGAATAAGGGCAAAGATCATGGACCTCGACACCCACCACAACACCCGCTAATCCACAAGGAGACCACCTTTCAAAGGACACCCTCTTCCCAAACTGAGAACGAGACCAAAAGTGGAGACAAGGAAACTTTCGGTAATATCTTCCAACTTTACAAAGCCTAAAAAAAAAACACCAAGGATGATACCTAGGTCCATTACAAATGAAAGGATCTACCACACCTGACATCCAATGCACAAGACCATGACCCGAGGGAAGGAGACAATCGAAATCCTGACAGCCATCCATCGAAGCTTCGAAGCATTCCACAACCACCGCAACAAAGAACCAAAATCAGACACTTCAAAATCCAACCAGTCATAGACTATAGGAAAGCGAAACACCCACTTTCCAAAAATAAACTTCAAGACGATACTAAAAAATCCAAGGAGAATGATCTAATAGAGGGCAATCAAGCTACGAAAAGCAACCCCAGAACAAACAGTCCTTGTCCACCCCAACTTCTAGTGAACATCGAGAACAAAAATTGGCCCACCAACCAACCACCACAAGTCCAAGAACCAAGAGAGAACCATCAATAAATTCAAAAAAAATGAACCAATAAAAAAGGGGTACAGTACGGGGATTTGAACCTGCCAACACGTATAAGGTCATAGGAACCCAATCCAGATCAATACCAATATGTCGAGTAAATGAGAATTTCATAAGACATCAAGGAAGGATATGACATAAGGGATTTAAAATTTGAATTTGAAATTCTTCCTCTTGACTTAGGCACCACATTAGATCCTCCCTGCCACCAACCACCACCACCAACTCTACTGCATCTCACCATAAGAACGAAGTATTTCTCCACTGGAGTAACATCCGAACTACCTCCTGACATAATTTACAACTTTTCTTCATTTGAATGAAGAATCACCTCGACCAAGAAATTCCTTTGCCAAATCAAAAATCCCTGACAGGATGCTCCAAGATTCGCCATAATGTTTGCCACTGCATTACCTTCCCTAAACATGTTAGGAATTGAAACTTGATCTAGAGAATGAATGTTCCACTTCGCTTCCTCTATCAGATTAGACAACTTCCAATTGGCCTAACCATAACCGATGAGCATATTGATCACATTTAAGGAGTCACCCTCAATAATGACATTATGGATCCCCATATCTTTTAGAAGCATCACACCTTTAAAAGCCACCCTAGCTTGCATAAACTACAAAGTTTAGGATCTGAGATTCTACGCGTACGCTAAAATCAACTCTCCATTACTGTCACAAATCACACCCCCTACACCCGCCATACTTGGATTTCCCTTAGACGCACCCTCAAAATTTAATTTGGGCCAGCCTCCCAACGGTGTGGTCCATCTCACCATAGTGCTCGGGTTAGGAGTCAACAAGGCCTGGAACAACGAACTAAATCCAAGTCTTTCTTTGAGCTTAACTTCATTAGGATAAAGAGCCAACGAATTACCCGACTCCTTGAATGATGACAACACATTCTCCACCACCCTCCACAAAATTTTGACACTCACTCTTTTGACCTCCCTTTCCTGATTGAAGACTCACATTTCGTTCCTTCCATACACCCCAAATAAGGTGAGGTAACAGGAATTTCCAAAAATACTTGAACTGAGGCGAGAAGAAGGGAGACACCCATTGGTTTACACAATTCAGTACCAAGTTAGGCAACACCCAAGATACTCTTAGAAATTTAAAAATAAATGAACACACCTCCCAAAAAACCTGGCACCTGAGCAACATGTGAGACTTCAACTCCCAATCTGCCTCACAAAGAAAACATCTATTAACTAGGTTAAGTCCTCTCTTAAGTAAATTTTCTATAATCAAAATTTTATTCTGCACTGCTAGCCAAAAAAATATTGACTTTGGGAGTCAAGTTCTTAATCTAAATCTTCCCGATTGGGAATTGGATGGCCAACCCTATGCTCAATAGCTTTTATGCCAATTTCATGGAATAAGAACCCTCACAGTCCCCAGCCCACACCATTCGATATTCAATATCCTCTTGCCCCACAACATAAAGTCGAAGCTCCTCCATTAGGATATTCCATGCATGGAGAGCAACTTCATTCCTCGTAAAATGAGGGGGATTACACCAATATTTTCTACCATTTCAAACCCAAATAAAATCAACCACCTTAAACAAACCACCATTTCTAGAAATCGTGATTAACTCTTTGAAACGTTGAACCTCTAAAAGAGGACTCTCCCTTAGCAAGGAATTATCCCAAAAGTCAATAGATCTACCATTACCTATCGACCATTTGCAATTTTCTTTTAGAAACTCCTTGGATTTAACCAGACTTTGCTAGAATGCCAATCCACCATTAGGAAGGATATTCGATAAAAAGTTTTCAAAGCTATATTTAGCTTTTAGAATCTTGCACCATTGGCGATCGACATTTGAAGCTACCTTCCAACCTAGTTTGGCCACCAGGGCCTTATTCATATTAGTCGCACTCTTCAAATTCAAACATCTCTCTGTATTTCTTCTACACATCTGATCCCATGAAACCAAATGGAACTTCCATTTTAGTTCAAGACCGGTCCACAAAAAAGACTTACATATATCGTCAAATTTCACTGCTACTCTTCCTGGGAGATTGAAAAGAGATAAAAAGTATATAGGCATACTTTGCAAGGTACTTTGGACCAACACAACCTTACCAACCTGAAATAGAAGAGCCCCTTTCCAGGAATCCAACTTCCACTGAACTCTTTCAACCACAGGAGTCCAAAAAGAATCTTTAATTCGACCAAGAGCAAAAAACCCAAATAGGAAGTCGAAAGAGAAGCTATCCTATAGTTAAAAATTTTGGCAATTTTTTATTGACGATCCACAGGATTATTAATAAAGTAAAGATTACTCTTTAGGAAACTAATTTGTTGTCCGACCGCTCTCTCATAGTAATCCAAAAGGGATTTGATTTCTCTGGCTAGCAAAATCGAAGCTGCACACGAAAGAAGAGTATCATCAGCAAACTGCTGATGGGAGATTGGTCTACATAGCAAGGTAAGACAAAGGCCTATCTTATTTTGTTTCAATGTCAACGATCTATCTAAAGCTTTTGCCATCAAAATGAACAAGAAGGGGCATAAAGGATTACCTTGGAAGATTCTGTGGTAAGATTTGAAAAATCCAGCAAGCGATCCGTTGACAAGGACTAAGAACCAAGCTGTAGAAACAGAAGCTTCCACTAATTCTAACCAAACATCATTGAAACCAAATTTCCTCAACACTCTGAAGAAGAAATACCAAGAGACCCAATCGTAAGCCTTGTTCATATCCAGCTTTAGAAAGAAACTCGCTCTCCCACTTCTATGAACTAAATTCTATCTTATTAACTTATTTTCAAAATTCTATAATAATATATTTTAAAAATAATGTAATAAACTTAAATTTAAATCAAATTGTAATTGGATAAATTAAAGACAATAATGAAATTGGGATAAAATTTCTTAAAAATAATCAATTACAAATATTTAGGGATAGCTTTGATAACAATCTGAAAATAATATAAAATGAAAATTTTTGAGGATGAGAGTACTTTTACATTATAAAACATGTGTAACAAAACATAATTATAAAATTGAAAGGTTATATAACTCTTCTTTGGGTTAGTGTTGATACTATATAGGTGTAAAGTATGAACTAAAGATACATTAAATAAAATTAAAGTGTTGAAGAGATGATTAAAACAAAATAATAAATAGATAAGTAAATGAGATAACAATTTAGATGGAGGGAAGAAAGTAGAGAGGGGAGGGCTCTGGTCCCTCCCTTGCTCCCCCTCCCATGGCTCCTGGTTCCTGCCCAGTCTCTGGCTCAACCCAGGTCATCCCTCCGGGGGAGTGGTTGTTTGTAGATGATCTCCTGGGGGAGATCCTTCTCCACTATCCGTGCCCCTCCCGGTCGGCTAGGGTTTCCTTGGTTGTTTTTTCAGACTGGTGCTTCTCAGGGATCCCTGTTTGGTTGGGGATCCCTTCCCTTTTTCCCTCAGGCTTCCCCTTGGGGTTTTTTGCAAGTTATTCGCATAGATCTGGTCCCCTGCGTTTCTCGGTGCGGTGGAGGTGACGGTTTAGGGTTTGGACAGCTTCCCCATTTTTCTTGTGAATCCTCGGTGGGCTCTGTGCTTGGACGGGATTCTTGGTCTCTGCTGCTGGGATCCTCTTCTATTTTCCCGGGGCGGGTTCCTTGTGGTGCAACTCTCTAGTCACTTCCTAATGGGCTGGATCCTCTCTGTGCTGGCTGTCGGCTTCCTGCAGGATGGCTCTCGCTGAACGGAATATTTTCTCGGTGGGCGGGATGGTTTCTCCACAAGGCGGGATCCGCCAAATCCGCCAGTTTTCCCACGAGGCGGGATCCTTTCTTTTCTGCTGGTTTCCCGGATGGCAAGATTTCCTTGTTGCTTCCCGCTAGGCGGGACTGTTTGTGGTGGTTTTGACTGCTTCTCGTGAGGCGGGATTTTATTGTAACGGTTTTTCTTTGCTTCCTGTTGGGCGGGATCTTCTCGATGGTGGTTTTTGGCTACTCCCGTCGGGCAGGATCTCCAAAACTACTTTCTTTCTTATTTGTTTGTATCCCGCTGAGAGGGATTTTTTCATGCTTATTGTTACCGCTGGGCGGGATTTCTGTTTTGATGTTCAGTTTCAAGGGATTGATGCCCTAGGCCCATTGCTTATGTAATCAGTGTTTTTTAGGGGTTACGATTTCTGTAATAGGCTTATACATAAAGCCAGGAGGCATGATGCAAGGCTGATTTTGTACATAAGGTTTTGGGATCCTCTATAAAAACCCTTTTTTAATCTACTATAATAATTACCAAAAAAAAAAATGAGATAACAATTTACTAAATGTTCAAATAATAACAAGAAAGCTATAAAAGTTTATGTGAAAATATTGTAAATAATAATAATAATAATAAAGATATAAAGGCGAGAAAAATTAGAGTAACTATATAGAAAACAAGATTTTAAAAAAAAAATACTCTCTTTAAAGGATTTAAAAATAAATAAAAATATCTTTTTAAATTTAATCTTTTATATATATAGATAGATATTTGGTTATATAGGAGAGTTGGTCACAACTACACTATTTTTAGTAAGTGACAAGTGTAGGTTTCAAACCATAAGCACTACTCCCACCAAACCTATTCCACTTATTATTGTTGACCTGGCGTGAAGGGGATCATCACACACTCAATGTATTCATACTAATACCTTTGCAAATAGGTTGCCCCCAAGTTGCCCCCAAGTTTAAACCTGAGTCACTTCTTGACAAGTGTCTGGTCAAACAAACACTCTTATATATTAATATGATAAAAAATATATATATAAATTGCCCTCAAATGAAAAATAATTAAAGTTATAGTTTAATTGAGGACTAACTCGTATCAACTTAAATAATATCTAACAATAGAATATATATATATATATATATATATATATATATATATATATATATATATATGATATGATATTATATTATATTATATTATATGTTTTGACATTAAAATAGTAATACAAAGTAAAAGATAGTTTTATTTATAAAAAAATTAAATTAATTCATGAGTTAATTATATAATAGTCATATCAAATGGTATTATCTCAAAACTTTCAAAAGGTTCCAATCTTGTCAAAGGGTACGTGTATAATTGTCAAGCTCAACCAACTATATTCTTTAGCATTTAAAGAGATGATTGGTTCTAAATTTGGTCAAGCTATGCATATATAATTTTCAAACTATCCTAATATCACTAGGAAGTTATAATGTAGTACATATAAAATGCTAAGGGTTGGGTGAATTGGTAAGTTATGGCGGGAAACCCACTTTCAAACCTTGGAATTTCCTAATGTAGTACATATAAAATGCTAAGGGTTGGGTGAATTGGTAAGTTATGGCGGGAAACCCACTTTCAAACCTTGGAAGCAAGCTTTTCTTAAGGTAAAGATAGTAGATTGTCCTAACTCGATTGAGTACAACAGAATAAAATTTAAACCAAAATCTACTAAAAATTAAAATTAAAAAAATTAAAATTTTTTATATAAAAAAATAATATAATAAATATAATATCTATAGGTTAATAACTATCCAACGAAAGCAAATGCTTAAGCTGGCTATCTATCCCCATCTTTATCTACCTTGAACCGATATCAATTACTCTCCGTAGCAACTATAATGAGTTCAGTTAGCTGTGCATCCCTCATCTCTAGCTAACTCGGTCGGGGAACCAAGCCGGGCGGGAAAAGGGAAGCTACGGACTGACCCCCTACCTATATCTGGGGGAGGGAAGAGCTAAGGACTGACCCCCTACCTATATATAGAGAAAGGAATACTTGTATCCTAGCACGTGAGGACACTAAAGAGACAAGACATGAATTGCGGTTCATTTCCATCCTAATACAATCAATAATATTAAACTTGATATTATTTTTGAAAGAAGAGACATGAATTACAGCTAATACACTTGACGATGGTTTGAACCAAAACTTTGACCATTATATTTCTTATATTAAATAATATTAGCTCTACATTCTCGATTCACAACCATCTAATTCCTAAAAAAAAGATTAGTTGAGGATCGTCTTATAGTAGCTTAAAAAACAGCGTTGGGTTGGAAACCTAATAGATTATATTAGGTTGCTGGGGTAATAGAATGTTGGAATTGCATAGTTTTCTTTTTATATCGATTGCGTAGGAACATTATCGGCAAAGGGTCTTGTCCATCTCATATGGTATGCACGGATTCACAGGCTTATCCTCAGAAGCTTAGTGGAAGAGAGTAATTCCCTCCTTTCTGCTGTACATTTGCTCCCTGCTACCGTGCAAAAATAGCTCATCCCCTCAGACTTCCAGACGCTATTTAACAACGCTGGCCGATTAGAGGAATTACTCTCTTTATATTCGAATACAATGCGGATTAGATATTATTCATGTGATTTATGACGTCGTGCGGATTTTAAAAAAAAAACTAAATGAGGTTAAGTTTGTGACCAAACCTCAAAGACGGGACAAACGGCCGTAGGTAACAGCGACGACTGCCAGAATGAATAGTTCCCAAATGGTGGCTGTAGCTGACAGCGACGACTGCCAGAATGAATAGTTCCCAAATGGTGGCTGTAGCTGACAGCGACGACTTCCGGAGTGAGTAGTTGCCAAATGGCCGTAGCTGACAGCTACCATTGCCAGAATGAATAGTTACCAGTTCGTTCAATTCATCATCGTGTGGGGCGGAAATCCATGCGTCTCTCAACTCCACGTGCAGACTCGTTAGCAGGCGTCGGCAATGGGTATTGTCTTTCATTCGTATGATATTGTTTGTTTGTCAAGGCAGATACAAAATCTTAAAATTTGAATTTCATCGATACGAAGATCAATGTAATTGGTTAAATTATCTCTTACTTTTTTTTAGTTATAAATATAATCACATTTTTCAGAAATTGCATCCATGAACATCAGCAGCGTTATCAAGTGTATGAGGGGTGAATGTGTTAAATTCCTAAATGATAAGCATAGCTCTCGGTTTTACCAGGATGTGTGAGGAGTGTGTGTGGCGGTTGTGTGTTAAATTCTCTATTGATAAGTCGGCTTTACCAAGGGCCATGGTTGGGAGGAGACTGCATTGGTCTTAGGGCTTTTTCACACTAACCAAATGAAAAAAATTGTGAATCCCCCTCTATTGAAATATATTTTCGTTTTTATTTCAATTGGAATCTTAATCCTTATAAGAATTGCCTTAGTCTATGCATAGTTTGTTTAAATTCTATATGATTTTGAGTAAGTGAGGAGATTATTGCCTTCATTATTTTGAAAAATAGCACTTCCACCAACTTTTTCCAGATTTCCTTTTAAAGTATTATAAAAAATAATTTAATAAATCCATTTCCATTTTACCATATATCCAAGCAAATCCTTTGTTTTAATGTCATTGTCACAATTGATCCTTTCGTGTATATTTAAATCATTTAACCAAGTGACTAACACCTCTTTTTCTACACTTAAGACTTCCTATTATGAGCACCATATCTCTAAATATTCTACAAGAGAAGCAATAATATGATTCCAAATTAGGGCATGGCTTTGGGATTTAATTTTAAAAAATATGTTATTCCTCTCAAGCCATAAATTCCAAAAAATAATGCTAGGATTGTTGGAGTTTAATTGTTATTTTTGTTATTAGTGTGTTTTTTTATTTTCATGGGGTAATATTAGCCGTGAATATCTTCAGTTATAATAGGTAATATTTAGGTGGTTTGGTATGATGTTGAGAACATTTGATTCTCATGTATTTGTCTTTTACTCACTTGGGAGATTCATCTGTTACATTCCCAAGCTATATATTCTCATGTATTTTTCTTTTACCTATTTGGGATATTCGTTTGTTATATTCCCAAGCTATATATTGTAATGGCTTATCATGAATTAATCAGTTCGGACTAATTCTGGCTCACATGTGGTATCAGATTCAAGATTCAGGATTAATTTTTAGAGTCTTTTGTAAACTAGTTTATTAAGCTAGTTTACCAGTGAATGCGCAGGGAGACATCCCTACTGCGCACAACGCATGAAGGCTAAGGACGTCTATTGTTGTTCTTGAGCCCGAGAAGTGAAAACAAAAAGGTTGTTTCTATTGTTGTTTGTATCGAGGAAGAAGCTCATAGATTGCGAGGCTGCACGCTATGTGGATGGAGAAACAATGTATGTAGAGGTTGACAATACCCTCACTGGCCGCTGTGAAGAGGAAAATTGACGCAGTAAACAATAGGCTACGCATTCTTTTCTGTTTTCGTGAGTCTGCTCATTTGGGTTGCTCTTGTGGGAGAAAGATACGCCAGATCTATTGTGTGAGATCACCTACTTTGCTCTTTCACCCGTAAACATCACCACCGATACAACCATTGTCGTTGTAGTTTTCTATTGTTTATTTACCCCTCCATTAGGTGACAAGTGGTGATATTTTATTTGAGGGTACTAATAAATAATTTTCTATAGTTTGGAGGTAAATTTTTCCAAGACCTGTTATTATTTCTCTGTTTTTTTTCTTGAGAGTTTTTTTTTTTACTTGAAAGGCATATTCTCAGAGATTGGCTCATTGGTTTGAGCCCAAATTTTAACCAGAGCTTGGAGGAGTTCTAAGAATTCAATATGGGAAGGACATTCTATTCTGCTGCACTTGTGCAAAAAGGAGTTGATTTAATAAAATGGTAAATGGCAACAATAACACTCTTTCAATTCTAGAATTCAAAAGAGAGAATTATGACTACTGGTCCATTCGAATGAAACACTTGCTAATAGCAAATGTGCTTGGGATATTATGGAGGATGGCTACATAGAGCCAACCGATTGGAGTATTGTTCCAGCTACAAATAGACAAGCAACAAGAGAGGCACAAAAGAATAATAGTCTTGCAATATTCTACTTGCAAATAGCCTTGGATGAGAGCATTTTTCCAAGGATTTCAAGTTGTGCATTAGCAAAAGATGCATGAAAAGCACTAAAAGAGAGCTATGAAGGCAACACTCAAGTCAAGCAAGTGAGATTGCAAACTCTCAAAATGGAGTTTGAAAATATCAGGATGAAGGAGAATGAAAAGGTTGGAGACTATTGCATGAGAGCCAAAGCATGTGTTGACATAATGAAGTCTCTTGGTGAAGAAGTGAAAAATGAATTCATTGTAAATAAAGTGTTGAATACACTTTTGCCCAAATGGAATCAAATATCTATTATCATTGAGGAGAGTAAGGACTTGACTACTCTCACATATGAACAAATCATAGGTTCCTTAATGTATCATGAGGAGAGATTTTCTTCAAATCCAAATGTTGGGGGAATGGAAGAAAAAGCATTTTCATCCAAAGAAGGTGAATCTAGTTCAATAGGTAGAGGCCAAAGAAGAGGCCAATGGAGAGGAAGAGGTAGATCTTCTTCAAGAGTAAGAGGTAGATTTTCTCCAAGAGGAGGAAGAGATTGCTTCCAAGAAAGAGGAAGAGGTGGCTCTCACGAAAGAAGAAGAAATGGCTATCAAGGAAGAAGTAACAAGCAATGTTACTATTGTAACAAGTATGGGTACTTTGGAAAAAATTGTAGAATGAAAGCATCACATGGAGGAAGAAGCAATAATGCACACTATGGTGAGGAGGAGGAATCAATTTTGTTTTTGTCATATGGCAAATCTGATCAAAATATGAATGAGACATGGTTTTTTAATATCGGATGTTCCAATCACATGATTGGCAAGGAGGAGTTGTTATCTAAATTGACAATTCCTACAAGTCCAAGATCAAGCTTGGAGATGATAAAGCATTGCAATTTGAAGGCAAAGGAACCATGGAGGTACAAGCTAATGAAGGTAAGAAGAAACTGACTGATATTTACTACACTCCAAATTTAAAACATGATTTGTTGAGTGTTGGGCAAATCATGGAAAAAAAATTAAGCTTGTGTTTGAAAACAATAAGTGTGAGATTTTTGATAAGAATCATGGGCATAGGCACGTCACTACTATTCCCATGACCAAGAATAGATTGTTTCCTCTAAAATTTGGAGAAGAAAAAAATGATTTTGCATGTGTAGCCATTGATAGAAAAAGTTGGCTATGGCACTTAAGATCTGGCCATGTAAATTTTCCTAGTTTGAGGAAAAAGGTTTCTCAAGAGATGGTATATGGGATACCTAAAATTGATGATCAAAAAGGTGTGTGAAGGATGTGCTTTGGGAAAGCACTCAAGGATGAATTTTTCAAAAGGTAAAGCATGGAGAGCCACTTATCCCCTTTAATTGGTGCATTCTGATAGTTGTGGGCCAATGCAGACTCAAAGTATTTGCAAGAATTCATACTTTCTCACCTTCATAGATGATTTTTCAAGAATGTGTTGGGTTTATTTTTTGAAGACAAAGGATGAGGCATTTGGTTGTTTTAAAGATTTTCAAAATCATGTTGAAAATCAAAGTGGGCACTATGTAAAATGTTTAAGTACTGATAGGGGAGGAGAATTTTTTTCAAATGAATTTCTTTAATTTTGTAAATATTGTGGTGTTAGAAGGCAATTCAAAGCTGCTTACACACCACAAAAAAATGGTGTGGCTGAGCATAAAAATAAAATGGTGGTAAATATGGCAAGAAGCATGCTACAAACAAAGAGGTTAACTAATATGTATTGGGATGGTGCGGTAAGGACTTCCATTTACATTTTGAATAAGAGTCCTACTTCTATCTTGGATGGCATCACTCCATATGAGGCATGGTATGGAAGGAAACCAACTGTAAGTCATTTTAGAGTTTTTGGTTGCTTGGATTATGCACATGTTCCTGATGAAAAAAGGAGGAAGTTAGATCCCAAAAGTGAAGCATACATATTCCTTGGATATTGTGAAAATACCAAAGCATATAGGCTCTTTAATCCAAAGACACACAAGGTTGTCATGTCTTGAGATGTGATTTTTTATGAAGGGGGAGTTTATGGTCATCAAAAAGGCCATATTGAGAAGTCAAAATATGTTTTTACTGGTGGTATTATTGATGATGATGAGCAACCCAGTAATGTTTTAGTTCTAAGTGATACTAATCCACCAAGAAGCCCCTCATCTAGCTCTCCACCAAGAAGCCCCTCATCTAGTTCTTCAGTTTCAAGTCCAAGTTCAAGTCCACCAAGGAAGGTAAGAAGCTTAAGTGACATTTATCAAATGAGTACTATTTAAAAAATGAAAATTTTACACTATTGAGTGAATATTCTCCAAGTAATGTGTTGAAGACAAATAAAAGTAAAAATCTCCAACAAAACCATCCATCTTCTCAAATGTTAGATACAAATTTTCAAAGAAGATTTACAAGAATTCAAGCACAAGAGGTAGATCAAGTTGTGAAAAGACTTGAAAACTTGCATATGTATGGTGATGAAAATTATGGTAAGCCCAAAGGTGATGTTGTGAATTATGCCTTAATGTCTCTTGTTGATTTAGAACCATTTTGTTATGAACAATCATGTACTAATGATGTATGGATGAAGGTAATGCAAGAAGAAATGAACTCCATCAAGAAGAATGATACTTGGGAGCTAGTTGAGCTTCCAAAAGGCAAGAAAGTTGTGGGCTTTAAATGGGTCTACAAAACAAAATATAATTCTGATGGAAGTGTGGAGAGACACAAAGCAAGACTTGTGGCCAAGTGGTTCACACAAAGGTATGGCATTGATTATGAGGAGACTTTTGCTCCAATTGCAATACAAGAAATAGTGAGGATGGTTCTTTCTATTGCTGCTCATAAAAGTTGGAATGTACATCACTTGGATGTAAAAAGTGCTTTTTTGAATGGATTATTGGATGAGGAGGTTTATGTGCAACAACCTCAAGGATTTGTAGTTCAAGGTAAGGAGAATCTTGTGTACAGGTTGAAGAAGGCCTTGTATGGTCTTAAGAAAGCTCCAAAAGCTTGGTATTCAAGACTTGATAGGTACTTCCATCAATATGGTTTTGTGATAAGCAAGAGTGAGCCAACCTTATACTATAAGAAAGAAGGTAATGACATTCTCTTTGTTTGTTTATATGTGGATGACTTTATTTACTTAGGTAGTAATCCTAAGTTGAATGATGATTTCAAGAATTCCATGATGCATGAATTTGAGATGAAATATCTAGGCTTGATGCACTATTTTCTTGGTATGGAGATGTATCAAAGTGATAGTGAAATTTTCATTTGTCAAAAAAAATATGCCAGTAATATGTTAAAAAAATTTGGAATGGAAAATTGTAAACCTGTTGCAACACCAATAGCTCATGGTGAGTTATTTAGTAAGGATGATGGAACTAAAAAAGTTAATGTGACCACATATAGAAGTATGGTTGGCAGTTTGATGTTTCTCACCAACACTAGACCAGACATTGGATGTGTTGTATCACTTGTATCAAGGTATATGAGTGACCCTTCTGAATTACACATGAAATATGCAAAAATAATATTGAGATATGTAAAACGGACAATGGATTTTGGCATCCATTATTGTAAAAATGAAGATGTAAAATTCTTTGGTTTTAGTGATTCAGATTGGGGGAGTAATATAGATGGCAGGAAGTCTACATCAAGTAATTGTTTCAGCCTTAGGTCTGGTTTAATCACTTGGAGCTCAAAGAAATAAACTACAGTTGCTCTCTCTTCCATCGAAGCAGAATACATTGCAATCATAAGTGCTAGTGCTCAAGCATTGTGGTTGAGGAAAGTCCTTGAAGAAATTGGAGAAAAGCAATGTGGTCCTGCTACATTGTATTGTGATAACATGAGTGCTATTCATCTAGCATATAATCTAGTTCATCACAACAGGTCAAAGCATTTTGATATGAAGTATCACTTCATCCAAGACATGATCGAGAAGAATGTGATTGAATTGAATCATTGTAGTACTAAAGACAACAGTGCAGATTTGTTCACCAAGGGAGTTGTCAAAGCTTAATTTTTGAAGCTGAGAAACTTCCTTGTCAGTTCCCTCAACTTCAAGGGGGAGCATGTTGGAGCTTGATTGTTATTTTTGTTATTAGTGTGTTTTTCTATTTTCATGGGGTAATATTACTCGTGAATATCTTCAGTTGTAATAGGTAATATTTAGGTGGTTTGGTATGATGTTGAGAACATTTGATTCTCATGTATTTGTCTTTTACCCACTTGGGAGATTCGTCTGTTACATTCCCAAGCTATATATTCTCATGTATTTGTTTTTTACCCACTTGGGAGATTCATCTGTTACATTCCCAAGCTATATATTGTAATGGTTTATCATGAATTAATCAGTTCAGACCAATTCTGGCTCACAAGGACCAATCCTCCATAGAATACATAATTTTTTATCTTCGAAAAAATTTAATTCAACCAAAGCTTTCAATGTTGATGGAGCTATCTAATATGTTCTAATATTTTAGAAAAAGAAACCCTAAATGGTGAGCAAAGGGACAATGAACAAATAAATGATTTGATGACTCTAGATCTTTCTCACATAAGACATATTTTAAGAGGTCCATGATATCCTCTTTCTTATATGCTTTCTCCTACAAGAATCTTACTTTGGACTCATATCCTCTTTCTTATATGCTTTCTCCTACAAGAATCTTACTTTGGACTCATAACCAAAGGAATTTTGAGGCCTTAAGTAGAGCCTCTATTCTTCCAAGGATAATATGTATGAGTAAGAAATTTTGATTGCTCTAAATCTTTATATCCCAAGTTGATATTATCCACCATAATTTGATAAATTATAAACAAACCCATCCTTTCCTATAAAAATAGGTAAATAAAACTCTTAAAGCATCTTTTAACGCCTATATGTTATTCGTTTGAGTTTATTCCCTTCAACTAGGTTCCTAATATAAATCCATGATTTAGACCTATTGCTCATATTACTATAATCTTTGACCTTTGGACCTTTATAAGCTAGACATGCCCAAGCCAATGGTTTTCATTTTGAATCAAAGATAAGAGGATAGAGCTTCAAGCAAGCATCAAACCAAAATTTGCATAATCCCCCTCATTGAGTGATCATCTAATATGTTTCTTGATCAATTACAAACTATTTGATATGAAGTTCCATGTTAGTGATCCTTTCAATAGGGTTTGTTTCCTAAATAATTTCATTGCATCAAGAGAACTTATATAATTTTGAAGTAACACTTTCACCTAAATCTTTCTTTGATCTTTGAATAGTCTGTAGCTAAGATTTTCTCCAAGACCATACTCACAAATTTACAATTCTGCAAACCTATTCCTCCAAAATTCTTTCTTTTGCAAACCCTATCTCATTTTAAAAAAAGAAAGGAAAGAAATCTAAGTTTTTTCTCACAAGAATCTTCATATGTGTTTCATCGTTTGCGTTTAAACAACGTCTTTCAATTCATTTAAATAACTACAAAGTATTTCAAATATATTAAACATGGGGTATACATGTTTTTCTTTAATAATGCTAATATAACAGTGCGTTGCAGGCTTTCACGCTAACCATTAATAGTACTTCCTACAGAAGTTCACGAACCCAAATAAATAAATAAAACTCTGGCTATCGTTCGTGCTCCGGTAGATGTTCCGCAGCTAGATCGATCAATTCAGAGTTCCAGCACAACAACTGCAAATACACAAAACTCCATCACATTAATCTTCAGCCAAAACCAACAATTTGGTAGGCTTGAGAGAAAACAAGTTGTACATCCATATTTAATATTAATGTTGTTGATACTTACAGTCGGAGTTGGATTTGATCCAGTATTCTTGCACTCTCCCAACCGAGAGCTCGCGGGACAGCGTATAATATCCATCACAGTCGTCTGATCCATCGCTCATGTAGTCGTCATATAAATATGAGTCACAGCAACTTGACGAAAAACTCGTTAACCCTTCCTTTTCCTTTTCATTTTGATTTTGCTGGACAATTCTGGGTGATCCTGCTGCACCTTCACCCATTATTGAACCACCCCCCTTGTCTATTTGTCCTCCCTGTCTTTCTCCTTGCAGTGCCTTCATTGCACGAGAACCACCCCCCTTTTGTATGCTCTTGTTCAACTTGCTTATCAACTGCAAAACAGTCGTTAATTCAGATCATACAATTTTTTAATAGAGAATCATTTCAGTACGTCATACCGTCCCTAACATAATGTGGATCAGAAGAATCACAGTCACATAATGAAGCCAATGAAAATCTTTCAGGCACAGTCAGAAGGGTGGAACGAAATTTTAATATAGGAATATCTCATTAGAAATAAACAACATTACATAAACCCGGTAAGAAAGCAAGAGTGCCAACTACCCATATACATGAAACCCAATATATCTAAAGATTCAAAATCACAAGGGGATTATATTAGTATCAGATCCAAAACCAGGTCTCATAATGTATAATTTAAAAATCTGGAGTATAGTGAAATTAATAGACGGCACCTATAATTAGCGTACTTGTCTCATAACAGTGGAACTGTTTATTGTGATGAACATGCAACTTTATGATTCATGAACTCTGTTGTAACTGATACAGTTCTGGGTTCATGTAAGACCATTAGTTTTACAGAGGCTGCAGATCCCCGGGATTTACCTTGGAGAATCGGCTTTGAGGAGCACACTCTACTTGTGATGAAGATACAGGCCGTTTGAGCTTGTTTCGTTGCAGGATCTTGTCTACGCCCCAACAATCAGGCATCTTTCCAGAGCTACATTTTTGCAGTTTGTCGATGCCAGATGGTTTGTCGGCAATGGATTTGTCGGCGACTTCCTGTTCCTTCTTACTAAACAGGATTGTACCCAAAGTGTTCCTCTTCTTAGACTTCTTTTCATCGGCATTATTGCAATTGGAGTTCACTGGAATCCCCAAAAATTCCTCCAGAGGGAAAGTGGTACTTTCCGCCTTGCCATCCTCTTTGGAAGGGATACTGATACTGTCTGAGTGCTCTTTAAGAAGAATATGATTATGATGATTCTTACCATCGTGCTTTATAACATCCTCGAGGCCTAGGATCTTGGCCAAGTTCTTGTTGAACTCCTCCATCTCCATGAGCGTAATGTCCGTAACGTCCTCCTCCATGTGAGGTTGATGTGGTAGGGATCGAATTCCATCGGCTCCAAAAGTGCCGATAGATAGCAGTCCCTCCGCTTGCCACTTGCTAAAGGGCAAACAACGAAATTTCTCCCCCTCATCCTTTCCTTTAAGCAGTGCACCTGCCCACCATTTATTATCACATTAGAGCAACAAAAACGAATTCTATCACACTGTACACTACAGGAACTCCTCTTTAAGACGAATAAAGTTCTAGAACTGGTTACCCTGCGAAGAACGCTGGTGACATTTGGATATTTGCTTTGGATTGGATTTCCGGTGAACCCAATCGAAGATCTGCAGCGGAATTGATTTAGACATGAACAACTTCATTATTCATTTCGCAATACAAATGATCTCGCTTTCAAACCCAGTTGACAACGACAATGATTTTCCAAGTTTTAACAAAAAAAAATAGTAAATATTTCAAAAGCAAACGATAGAATGGAGCTGTATTACCCTCATTTTTTTCTCTTTCTGTTTTTTCTGAAGTTGCAACAGTTGAACTAAGATTGAAACAATGCAACGGCGATGGAGATGGATCGAGTCTGATCTAGCTTCAGTGGCTTTTAACTTCCGAAAGAGGCACCGCTAAAGCGAGCTACTTCCACCACAGAAATTATAGCCATCTCTGTGCAACTTCCTAAAAGACGCATGCAGCTGATCTCAAGGACTAGTTGATAATGATCTGAAATGTTTAGAATATCAAGGTGGGTTTCTGATTATCCTTACTAATTAGGCAATCCAACCCATCAGCGAATCGTCAGTTAGTTGTTTAGGGAGAAACAAATCAAATTAGTCTCACGTAAAATGGATCCCTGGGGATGAGAGGGGCCCTTATGCCTGAAGAAGGTGGTCACATGGTGGGTTAAGGAAGCCTTGACTGTGAATCTAGATTTCCACGCAAGGGCCTATTTACTATAAGATTACCTTTTGAAGCCACGTATAACCATGCACAGATCAAGTCGTCTTAACTAGGTTTGGAACTAATTGAAACCCGGGAGTGATCAAGTCATCGTCTGTCGTTCCAAAAGAGCTCTAAAGGGGTATAAAATTAGTGGAAGGTGACGTCCACTGTTTCAAAGTGTCCAACTGGCCGACCGGAAGTTGTAAGGGGGTCATTCCAAATACGGCTTCGTTGCCATAGGCCCTCCTTTTGACCTTTCTACTCCTACGTACGCCCTCATTTTTCAACTTCCCGGCAAAAAGAATGCAGGCTTATATCATCATCGCTACTCTATAAAACTAGCACACCATTCCTGTAAACCTTAAAATCCACCCAAATAAAAGATAAACACTAAATACTACCTTCCAACTTATTAAAAAAATCAAACCTAAATAACAATGGACAAATAATAGATATTACCTTCCAATTTACCAAAGAATTAATCTCAAACAACAATCGACAAACATTACTAGATATTACCTTCTAATTTACCAAAGAATCAAATTCAAACAACAATCGACAAACACTAGAGATTACCTTTCAACTTATCAAACTCAAACAAACTATTGACAAACACTAAAAATTACCTATCAAGAAATCAAACCCAAACAAACGATTAACAAACACTAGAAGCTACCTACCAAAAAATCAAACCCAAACAACAATCAGTAAATACTAAAAACTACTTTTAACCTATCTTTTTCTTTATAACCTGTCCCTTTCTTTTCTTTTCTTTATGAATATCATTTAGAATTACCAAGGACAATTCAGTGCACCAAACACTTTGTCTTTTCATGCATATTATATATATATATATAAAAATTAATTAGTAAAATCCTTCGGACATAACGTGCCATGCTTTTGGCCCCCACACAAATTTTTTATTGTCTTAATGAGTTGCATAATATATTTAATAAAATAAAATTATTCATAACAGGTTATATTTTCGAATTATTTTCTTTTTAAGGATTAAATGTGTTTGATTACATTTATTTTTCACTAATTTAATTAAAATTATAAAAATAAAATTATTATTTGAAACTTATAAATATTTTTGTTTACATAGAATATTTATGTTTTTATTAAATTAATAAAAATAATAATTAAAATTTATTTTTAAATAGTAAATAATTTTTAGTTTAACCAGATATAAAGTAGTCTTCTAACAAGGTCTTTATACGTACTATTCAGCCTAAACACTTTAATTATTTATAATTTATACAATTAAATTTTTATTTAATTTTTTTTTTGTTGTTAATATTTCTTCAATTAATTTTTTGTGTCAAACATTCCATACAAGAAGTTTTTTAACAAACCTTCGACATACTTATCATTTTGCATGGACAATTATTTATTAACATAAATAAAATAAAAGTAAAACTTTATTGTATGTATATATTATTATATTTATATAAGATTTTTTTTTTAATATATTGTGAGAAATTCTTATGACCAACACTTAGGGTTAGGTATTCCATTTCACCATGACCTCTCATGAGAATCAGAGCTAAGCTTATCAATAGAGACCAAACACACAACTATACACATCCCCTCACACACTCTCCCACGCCACGATTTGAACCTTGGACCTCCATATTTATATAATATTTTAATTAATTATTAATTTTTATTTAATGAATTTGTCTATATCCTTTAATTGTGAGTATATTACCTTATTTATTAATTTAAATGTAATAATAAATCTTAAAATAATAATTATATAGATTTATTATTGTAAATATATCAAATTCTCTATAATAAAGTTTACAACTATGGGTGGAATATGCAAAAGAATAGGAAGATTATAATTATTGTCACCATGTAAATAAATTAAATTAATCAATTATTTTGGAAATAAGATAAGTAGTTTTATTATTTATTTTATAAGAAATAAATTATTATTATTAAATAATATAAGAAATAAAATCAAATTTTAAGGAAACATTTAACCTCTTAATATTTTTTATTTAATTTTATATTTAATTCAAATATAATAAAGTGAGATTAAATGATCTATCAATGTTATGACTTAATTTTAAAGCAATGCAAGGGCATTAATACCTAATTAGCTATATTGAATTACATTTTTTTTAGTTTTGTTATAGCTTTTATAAAAAGGTTTTGAGAATTGTGGTTAAGTAGATATTATTGTGATTATGCATGATGTGTAATTGATTTTTTTTTTATATTTAAGGTATTTCTATTTTGTTTCTAATAAATTTGGTTAGTTAAATTATGCATTTATTTAGCCTTTCCGCTTTGACAAGGTTTTGATTGCGGAAAAATATTAAAATACAAATCTCTCCCCTCACATGTTGGCGATATGTTGTATATAAAAGGTTCCTCATCAAAAAAAAAAAAAAATTAAAATATGTTTTGGGGTATTTTAGGAACAAGATGTATTATCATGGCTCAATTTTTTTTTTAAAGCGAAAAACCCCTTGTGGGTTGCCTTGGTCTGAGAAACCATGAATAGGGGGTTTTACATCATCAAAGTCACTCGGGGTCGCACCCGGCCCTGCCTCGCACCAACATTATCAATTGAATTTTGGTTACCCAATTCAACTTTTTGGCAGGGTGGAGATTCGAACCTGGGACCTCCCTTAGAGGATCGCTCTCTCCTCTCCAATTCACCTACAACACCTGGATTATCAGGGCTCAAATTTGAAATCATATGTTTTTATTGGTATTGTAAATTTAATAATATATTTAAGTATTTAGTCAGTTTTATCGAAATATTTTTTGTCTAACCTTATTACATCCTAAATAAAATCTTTTTAAAATTTAAATAACAATAGATTGACATTTATGAATATTGTTATGATAAATGCATTTCGAGGAAGGAATTTATTAAGGATTATCAAGAAATGTATAAAAAAAACTTATACGATTAAAATGATTAATAAAAAAGGTATAGAAGAAAATATTATCAAAAAATGCACGATTAGCAAGGATTTTATGTAAAAAATTGAAATGAATATTTGTTGAAAAAGATGAACTAATGAAATTATGGAAACAATTAGCAAGGAAAAAGAAGAATATACTCGTAATAATGTAGGTATTTTCAATGTGTATAAAAAACAATATTTTATTTTGCTTGTGAAACATGTGTAAGTATTTCAATGAGATTGTATATTTCAATTATCAATTAAATAAGACTAAAAAGCTATAAAAATAGTTTTTAGTTGATGACTATGCTTGAAATTAACTTAAATCTCCTTTCAAAGATTTCAAAGAATTTAGGAAAATAACAATATATGTTACAATTTGATATTAATGCCCCTAAACAAACATTTGAATAGAAATATGTAATAAAAATAGGAATCTTCTATGTTATAAGATACATTAAGCACAGCCATGCATTAAGAATGAAAGTGTGTATTTATTCGATGGAAAATATTGGAACATGTCTAATGGATTTTATGATAACAAACTTGGAACATGTCTAATGGATTTTATGATAACAAACTTGATGAGTTTGAGAGAAAATTTTAGAGCTTTAATAAAATTTAAAAAAAATACAACATAGTAAATTTAAAAATATAAAACTTTTAAATATGAGTATTATAATTGTGAGAAATTTTACATAAAATGAAATTCAAACAAACAAAAAAATCAATAATGCAAGAACAAAGAGTAAGAAGGAGAAAAAGACAAATGAAATAAAATGAAAGCAAGTTTGAATGACACTTATTTTAAATAAAAAAATTATGCTTCTCTACCCTTGGTTCTTATAATATTTATTAGATCATTTAGGAGTTTTCTAACAAAATTTGAGTGGTTGTAACCACTTATGTAGAAATATTGACTAGTTTTAGGTGGTTACAATAACAATCCGTGTTTGCACTATTTATCATAACAAGACTCATAAAATATCATGTTTAAATAAGATCTTATGTAATGAAAGATATATTTCAACATTCATTCTCAATATGTGATATTAGAGTAGATATTTCAAGGTGGCATAGGCCTCCCACTCTAAATCTATGATGCTCGAATTCATGAATGTGCATATCATATCCAACACTATTTCTAACATGTAGAACTTAAAGGGAATCCCATGAATAATGTTGACTTGTTTCTTGATTTCATAAAAAAAGGAAGTACAATAAGATTAAGAGGGACTAGGAGAAAGACTTCTTCTATAATTACATGGCTTGTGTATTGAGCACCATGGTTGTCTCCCTAACTAAGATGTAGAAGTTTGAGAAATGAACACACCGATCATAATGGTGTAATTGTCGCATTTGAATACTTTGGTTTTTTTCATTGTATCAAAGTGCATCCATAGATGAAGGGATCTACTTTGATGTTGTTGATAATAGAGGAGACTTAGACTTGTTGATTTGTTTATAGTCGTAAAAATGAAAAGAGTGCATTTAGCTAAAAGAATTCAATCTCAACACATTTTACAAACACATCCCTAGCTTATTGATAGAATCTAGAAGAGACTTTTTTTTTTAATTGCAAAACCCCTTGCGCGATCGCCTTGGTCTTAGAGACCATGACCAGGGGGTTCTACACCGTTAAAGTCACCTGGGAGTCGCGTTCGGCCCTACCTGCACCAATATTATAAATTGGATTTTGGGTACCCAATTCAACTTTTTGGTAGGGTGGATATTCAAACCTGGGACCTCCCTTGGAGGATTGCCCTCTCCTCTCCAACTCACCTACAAAACCTGGGTAATCTAGAAGAGACTTTAGCTAATTTGAACTTAAATCTAATATTTTTAATTTTATCATGCTCACTAAGAATTCAGGCAAGCACTACAACCATTGACCCGAAGAAAAAGATCTAGCTTCAAGATAGGGAAAAATTAATTCAAAAGCTCCTAGAAATTATTGAGCCAAAACCCTATGATTTTTTTTTTATTCTTCTTTTCAGTTTCCTTCATGCACATTTTAGGCTCTTTAATATTTGACATGATAATGTCCACTTTAGAAGATGGGATGCCATAATTTGAGAGATGCCAAAATTGCAAAAGAAATTTTTTTCCATGCATCTATTTTTTCTTCTTCATTTGATGTTCCATGGAAGCCTACTCCTCCATGCTATAAATTCAACATCTAAAAGATTAACAGAAACATTTGGTGGGGCACAACTAAGTTCAAAAATATAGGAGATTATAAGAACATAAAGTGGTCAATGATATTTAGGTAGGGAAGTAATTACTAATGGATCATTTATCCATGGGTGTTTTGGCTATAATTTTTAACAACAGGGCAATGGTTATACAACAATGCATGTCTCTTCAACATTCTAAAATATTATCTCTCCTAATAGTGGTCTTATGCTTACTACTTCTCAAGTGCTTTTGTATCCAAGTAAAGTGCAATATGAACCCTATATTTACCATATGACTTGACCCTTACGTACTCTATAATTCATATTTTATAATATGAATTTCTTTTGTTTTGGTATACTTATTTTTAAAAATAGAGTCAATTCATTTATTTAATAATTATTTTTGTATATTTAATCTAAATAATTATAAAGGAGAGAGACAGAGATTTAATATAATGGTATCCATCCTTATAAATTTATAAATTATCTTGATTAAAAGAAGGAAAATGTTTTTCAAACACTCATGGGGAAGGTAATTATTATAGAGAAATCTAAAGGGTAAAATTTCCATAATTTACAAGTTAAGCCCTAATTTATTTTGATTTAAAGGGGTCTATGGGATGCTGTGAATGAGAACACACCAAAGTTATGATATGTTGATGAAGTGACAAAGTGGACTATAAAATATTGAAAATAAATAATAAGAATTGGTCTTAGATTAGTTGATGCATATCTACTCCACATGGATCTCTTGAATATGGAAAAGCAAGTTTTAGACGGTCTTGATACATTGTTTGACTCACTAGCATCAAGTGTAAATATGACTCTAAAACAAAAACTATTTGGACTAAATATGATGAAAGATAATAATTTTGTCAACCATAGAAGAAAGTTTTGTTTTATATTGAATTGGCTCATTGGAATTAATACCAAGGCATAGGGGTGGTGTTAAATCTATTTTGCTTATGCCAAATATTGTATTCCAATTGAATAAAATTAACCCCACTTCAGAAGATGTAATTTTCTCTTTGATTGATAAAGAAAATAAAGTAAAACTAAGAACATGATTACAAAGGAAAATGTATCATTTGTGAAAATTAAACTTAATAATGCCTTTAAATCCATTCAACCCTTTTTGAAGATAAAGCAAATTTTAAAGACTACATTTATGTGATTTTATTGTATGCAAAGGGGGTAAATTTTAATGAACTATGTTCAATAAGACAATAATCTCATAGATGATAAGTTGAAGATAAATAAGGTATTAGTTGCCTATGAGAGGAATGGCAAAGAATGTGGGTTTGTAGCACTTGTTGAAGACCCTTCCCACAAGGATAATGAGGAGAATATGTTTACTAAATTAAATTAAGGATTTATACTTATGAATAGATGTGTGTGCCCTTATTTAGAATATAATGTAAATAAATAAGGTCTTGTCCAACTAATCCTCTATAACTAGCTGTGTGTGTCCCTAGTCATAAGTATTATTGATAATTATGTGTGTTCCTATTTGTAACCTTATTGATGAATAGTGTGTATCCCTATCCATGTCTATCTTTTATATATATATATATATATATATATATATATATATATATATATATAATGCATTTGTTATTATCCTTAGTTAAAATTTTAATATGACCATTCCCACTAAGGTGAACAATTGAGTATGTCCTTGTTTAACTTGATGTAACTGATGGGCTTGTTAGTCCATTGGATTGATTAATTTGAAATTGCACCTACAATCCCATGTTCAAGGCCTTGGAAATAAAAAGGTTTAGATCCCCTTGACCTCTATAATCAAGCTAGCTCCCCACTAACCTATGTTGATCTAACTAAACTAAATTAAAAAAAAAACATCTAGGAAGGTAAGTATGTGATAGTTAAAATAAATGGAGCAAAATAAAATATGACCAGAGGTCGTAATCAGGTTAGTGTGTGATAAGTTGCGTCATTCAAACAAAACACTGAATAATAAAATATAGTTTCATCTAATATGCATACATTTAATGGGAAAATATGTCTAGTAGGAAGGTGAGATAACATCAATAAAAATACCATACCTTCATTCATTGAGAGGTTCAACAAGATAGAACAATATAGCAAAAAAAACAAGCATAATTTTTCATTCATATAGATTATAGTTTTATTGAGTACTTTGTTATAGGTTATAAGTTACTTTTCATTCATATAGGTTATAGATTTTTTTCATTCATATAGCTATGCTATTCTTATTTTTTTCAAACAACTTAGACATAGAGTCCTCTCTTAATGTATGATCATAACTATCTCAAATATATTTTTTTTGTTTGTGGAAAACAACCCAAATGGAATGCTACTTTTGGGTAAGTTCCAATGAGGCAGGGGTATCTATTCCGTCGAAAACGCTCAGGGCTCGCACCTAGCCTGCCACTTCGACACACTCAACAAGCATGCCTAAAACAATAAAAACAAGAACAAAAAAAACACAAAAACACAAACAAACACAAAAAATACACCAAAAAACAAAGACAAAGAAAAAAACAAAGACAACATAAAAGCATAAAAACAACAAAAAAAACTTAAAAAACAAAAAACAACAACAAAACACAAAACACCCAAAAATAACTATAAAAATAACAAAACAACACATAGACACATAAATAAATAAATAAAAACACAAAACATAAAAAAAAAAGCAAAAATCATATAAAACAAAAAACACATAAAAAAACAAAAACAACAAAAATACAATAATAACAAAAAAAACACAAAAATAAAATCGAACAAAAACACACACACCTCACAAAACTAAAAAGAAGAAGAAAAAAATAGAACACAACAACAACCTTTCTAGGCCAAAAGACTTTTAAGGCAATATTCAACAAAGGAAACAAAAGAAAGATATGTTTGAGCTAGAGAACTAAAAACCCTGACTGAACCAAAGAGAAGCAAAAACAAACCAAAAATAAACTAGGTACCTCAAGTATTGGAGCCATCCAAAGAAATGATAGAAAGAAGAACTTCCCTTATTTGTGAGGTCCACCATCTGGGAGGTTGGTCATAGCAAATAAGATTACCTTTGTCCAATGCCCAATTAGCTAAAGCATTAGCACTCCTATCTTCATCTTTGACCACATGATTGTAATCAACTTTCAAAAAACTCATATGGACTAAGTGAATCTTCTCAATAATTATTTTATTCTCCAATCAACCTTATGATTCTTAGGAGTCTGCAGAAGATTAATCATGAATTGAGAGTCAGACTCAACTAGCACCTTTTCCCATCCAACCTTAGCAACCTCTTGATGTCATACCCTTCAACAAGGTTATTGGAAAGAATACCTAAATTCTCAACAAAATTTAAAACTAATGAGCCATCTAAAAGTCTACCAATTCCTCCCGCACTAGCTTTTCCAAAGTTCCCTTAAAGGCTCCATCGATATTGAATTTTTCAAAATCCGTAGGAAGAGGCTACCAATTTCTTGTTCTATCCATCTTGCAATTACTCACATTCCCTTTAAGCTAGTTACCCTTAAAAATAACTATCTCAAATATCATTTCAAATTTCTTTACTTGTATTCTTTCTAAAGTATAATAAAGTATATATTCATTCTTTTCATTTCTCTATAAGTTACTTTCATCTACTCATGAAAACTTTAAAATTCTAAATAATAGTCTAAGATTCAATTTCGAAAAAGATAATAATATACATCATACTTTTATCATTAAAATATAATAAAATAAACACATATTAAATACAAATAATAAAAATCAATCTATAATATAATAAACATTAAAAAAAAACTACTTTAGCTTTTCCTAGTTAAAATTTTCCATCTCCCAAATGAAAATAATAGGTGAGAAAGCTGGCAATTCCAAAACAAAATTATTGGTTTCCGTAACTTTTCATGTGCTTGATTTGTATGACATTGGTTTCGGTATTGAATTTATTTTCACTTAATTTATTTTAGTTTGGTTTAAGGGTAAAGAAGAGATGTTAAGATGATCACGTTCGGGTCTTCTTGTCCTGCCGAGGTTAACCGTCCTGCAATTATGGAGATAATAAAGAAGTTTTTAAGCTTGATAAGAATTTTTATATCTAATGTTTTTTAAAAGTAATTTTTAATATTTGTAAGATTGGAGGTAACGTTATTTTAACTTTGTCATTGGCATCAACTTATAAATTAAAATTATTATATTATTTTTTATTTTTTAAATCATAAATATAAGTATATATTAACTATCATATAAAATATAAATATGGTTAAAATATGTATAAATTATAAGTGCATATTGTTTATAAGCCGTGTCAAATATACACAAATATTATTTATGAGAGGGAAAAAATATTTTCAATATTTTAATATTTTTAAAAATTATGTATAATATAAAATATTTTATGATATTTTTATAAGTAATTTATGTCATGTTTAAAAATAATATAATAAACGTAAATTGAAATTAATTGGTAATTGGATAAGTTAAAACAATAATGATATTTTTTTTATTGTTAGAAGGGTTTTGAAATGACCCAAAACTTTTTAGTGAAGAAGACGGGGAATCCAACAAGGATCACCAAAGGGAAAAAAAACCAAAAGGTTGGAAACCATTTCAATGGAACAACAAAGGAACAAGGGAAAAACACTCTTAGTGTATCTCCCTAGAAGACATACATCCAAAAACTAAACAGACATTGAAAGACAAAAACTTGAAGCAAGATCCAGATGACTTGCACCATCTAATCAGAATTAACATTTGCTTCTTCATTGATACCGCCATGACGAGAGTTGATTGCTTTGGACATGCAGATGTTGTGTTGGAGAATGGTATGCTCTTTTGAGAACGTCAAAAAGGTATTTTCCAACATCTATAGTAAACTTTATTTTATAGTTACATGATCTCATTTTATTTTCAAAGACAAACAAAAAAACAGTTTCCAACATCTATAGTAATAACTTTATTTTATAGTTACATGATCTCATTATTTGCAAAAATAATACATGAGTTAAAAAAACATTTAAACACCTTTTAAATTTTTTTAAAAGATAAAGACATGCAATTAAATACTAAATAACAATATTCACATCTAAAACAAACAAAAATAACTAAAAAAAACATGTTTTTTACTGCAATAATTTTTTTTTAAATAATTAATTACAAATATTTAGGATAACTTTGATAACAATTAACAAAATTTAAAAAAAATGAAGATGTAAGTACCTTTACATTGTAAAACATGTGTAACAAAATATACTTATAAAATTGAAATGTTATATAACTCTTCTTTGGGTTAGTGTTCATACTCTATAGGTGTAAAGCATTAATAAAGACACTTTAAATAAAATTAAAGTGGTGAAGAGAAGATTAAAATAAAATAATAAATAGATAAGTAAATGAGATATCAATTCACTAAATGTTCAAATAATAACAAGAAAGATATAAATGGGTTTAAGGGTTTGGTTCAAGGGTCAAAAGCGTGGAGATTAGGGTTTCAATATTTTGGGCCCCGGGTGGGCGTGTCATTAGTGTAGTCAGCTACGTAAAATATTTAATCCATGCAACTGGAGGTTATAGTAGCAACAAGGAGTGATATTAGGACCCATAAAATTGTAATGAGTTATCGATTCCTCTAGTATAATAAAAGTGACAAACATTCTAAATAATAATAAAGATGTCACAGTGTTTTGGGCTTTGGCTCTTCTTCGAAAGGTCCAAGGTTCAAACCGTGGCATGGGTGAGTGTGTGAGGGGGTTGGGTGTGTGTTCATCAATAATAATAATAAATATATAAAGGTGAGGAAATTTGGAGCAACTATATAAACAAAAATTATAAAAAAAAAAACTCTTTATAAAGGATTTAAAAAAAAATTATCATCTTTTTTAATTTAATCTTATATATTAATACAATAATATATATATATATATATATATATATATTAAATGAAAAATAATTAAAGTTGTAGTTTAATTGAAGACTAGCTCATATCAATTTAATATTATATATATAACGTTATATACGTTTTGACATAAAAATAGTAATACAAAGTAAAAGATAGTTTTATTTATAAAACAATTAAATTAATTTATGAGTTAATTATATAATAGTCATATCAAATCGCATTATCTCAAGTTAAGTTTCAAAACTTTCAAAAGGTTCCAATCTTGTCAAAGGACACATGTATAATTATCAAGCTCAACCAACTATATTCTTTAGCTTGTAAGGAGAAGATTGGTTCTAATTTGGCCAGCTACACAGAATTTTCAAAACTTTCAAAAGGTTCCAATCTTGTCAAAGGACACATGTATAATTGTCAAACTCAACCAACTATATTTTTTAGCTTGTAAGGAGAAGATTGGTTCTAATTTGGCCAGCTATACATACATAATTTCAAACTATTATAATATCACATTGTCTCAAGTTAAATTTCTTAACTTTCAAAAGGTTCCAATCTTGTCAAAGGATACTTGTATAATTATCAAGCTCAACCAATTATATTCTTTAGCTTTTAAGGAGAATATTGGTTCTAATTTGACCAAACTATACATACATAATTTTTAAACTATTATAATATCATAATAGCAATCATAATGTAGTACATATAAAGTTTTAAGGGTTGGGTGGATTGGTAAGTTAAGGCACTTATCAAGAAGAGACTCATGTTCAAACTTTGGAGGCAAGCCTTTCTTGGAGCAAAGATAGTAGATTGCCCTCGCTGAGTGCAATTACGACGATTCTATTCTTGAGTCACCGATAATCTCCCTCATTTTTTTTAATAATACTTCTTATACACATCGCCTTATAATAAAACTAAATATAAACCTAATAATAAAAAATAAAAATTACAAATACTTTTATGTATAAAAAAGTAATAGCCAACGAAAATGCTTAAGCTAGCTATCTATCCATCTTCAACTGAAATCTATTACTTTCGCTAGCAACTATAATGAGTTCATTAGATGTCCATCCCTCCTCTCTAGCTAGCTCGGTCGGGGAACCAATCCGGGCAGGAAAAGGGAAGCTACGGATGACCCCTTACCTATATCTGGGGAAGGGCAGAGCTAAGGACTGGCCCCCTATCTATATATATGGTGAAAAGAATAAATATGTTCACATTTCTTTAAGGTATATAGACTGGCCCCCTATCTATAGTGAAAAGAATAAATATGTTCTCATTTCCTTAAGGTATATAAAAACCTTCTGTTATATTCTAGCACGTGAGGACACTAAAGAGACCACACATAAATTGAGTTCATGTCTATCCTAAAACAATCAATAAAATTAAACTTAATATTAGTTTGAAGACAATCAATCAATAATATTAAACTTAAATTTGAAGACAATAAAGGAAGAGACATGAACTCATGTCTATCTTAATACAATCAATAATATTAAACTTGATATTATTTTGAAGATAAAATTAAGTGCTACACATCCACATACATATATATATATATATATGATGCTACCATATATATAGTAGATATTTTGGATAGTTAATATTATTAGATGTTGTAACAGAACAAACAATTGATAGAACATTTAACTATTATTTTAACCAAAACCAATAATATTATTACTTGTTACCTCAACATTCTCGATTCATAACCATTTAATTCATAAAAAAATTAAGATTAGCTTAAGAAAGAGCGTTGGGTTGGAAACCTAATAGATTATATTAGGCTGGTGGGGTAATAGAATGTTGGAATTGCATAGTTTTTTATTTATATAAATACGCGTAGAAACATTATCGGCAAAGGGTCTTTTCCATCTCATATAGCATGCACGGATTCACAGGCCTATCCTCAGAAGCTTAGTGGAAGAGAGTAATTCCCTCCTTTCTGCTGTACATTTGCTCCCTGCTACCCATGCAAAAATAGCTCATCCCGTCAGACTTCCAGACGCTATTTAACAACGCTGGCCGATTAGAAGAATTACTCTCTTTATGTTCATATGATTTACGTCTTGCGGATTTTAAAAAAAATATTAAATTTGGTTAAGTTTGTGACCAAACCTCAAAGACGGGACCAACGGCCGTAGGTGACAGCGACGCGACGACTGCCAGAATTAATAGTTCCCAAATGACCGTACGTGACAGCGACGACTTCTGGAATGATTAGTTGCCAAATGGCCGTAGCTTGCAGCTACTATTGCCAGTTTGTTCAATTCATCATCGTGTGGGGCCGGCCAGTGGTTGTACGTGGTCCTATCGGCCATCTCTATGTGCAGTGAGAGGCGGAAATCCATGCGTCTCTCAACTCCATGTGCAGACTCGTTAGCAGGCGTCGGCAATGGGTATCGTTTTCATTCGTATGATATTGTTTGTTTGTTTGTTAATTAATTAATTTAGTAGATAAAATCTCATTCAACCAATTGTATCTTAAAATTTCAAAATCAGATAAAATGTGATTGGTTAAATTATTTCTTACTTGATTTTTTAATTATAGATATGATCACATTTTTAAGAAATTGCATTAATAATAGTTGATGAACATCAACAATTATTTTTTTTTAAAACCCATATTCATTTTTGTTGATAGTATTAATGATAATTTGTGAATCCCTTCAATTGAAATATATTTTATTTTATTTTTTCAATTGAAGTATTAATTCTTATAAGAATTACTTTTTTTTTTTTTCGTAATTTTGAAAAAAAAACACCTTCGTCAACTTATTCCATATTTCCTTTTGGAAGTATCATCAAAAAATAATTTAATAAACCCAATTTTTTGGACATTTCCATTTTACCATATATCAAAGCAAGTCTTTTGTTTTAATGTCATTATCATAATTGATCCTTTCGTGTATATTCAAATCCTTTAACCAAGTGGCTAACACCTCTTTTTCTACACTTAAGACTTCCTATTATGAGCACCATATCTATAAATATTTTACAAGAGAAGCAATAATATGGTTCCAAACTAGGGCATGGCTTTGGGATTTATTTTTAAAAAATTTGTTATTCCTTTCAAGCCATAAATTCCAACAAATAATGCTAGGACCAATCCTCCATAGAATATATAATGCTTTATATTTGAAATAATTAATTCAACCAACTCTTTCAATATTGATGGAGCTACCCAATATGTTCTAATACTTTAGAAAAAACAACCCTAAATGGTGAGCAAAGGGACAATGAACAAGTAAATGATTTGATGTTTCTAGATCCTTCTCACATAAGGCACACTTGAAAGGTCCATGATATCCTCTTCTTTATATACTATCTCCTATAAGAATCTTACTTTGGACTACTAACCAAAGGAATGTTGAGGCCTTAGGGAGAGCCTCTAATGACCAAATATTTTTCCAAAGAAAATCTATAGGAGTAGGAAATTTTGATTGCTCTAAATCTTTGTATCCCAAGTTGATCAAGTATCCACCATATTTTGATAAATTATAAACAAACTCATCCTTTTGTATAAAAATAGGTAAATAAAACTCTTAAAACATCTTTTAAAGCCCATATGCTATTTGTTTGAGTTTCTTCCCTTCAACTAGGTTACTAATATAAATCCATGATTTGGACCTATTGCTCACATTACTATAATATTTGGCATTTGGACCTTTATAAGCTAGACATGCCCAAGTTGATGGTTGTCATTTTGAATCAAAGATAAGAGGATAGGGCTTCAAGCAAGCATCAAATCAAAATTTGCATAATCCCCCTCATTCAGTGATCATATAATATGTTTCTTGATCTAGGCCTAAACAAGAGGGTGTTGATCATTTCATTAGGCAGTTAGTTTGGATGGGTTCTACCATTCTACCTTGGAATATATGGAATGAAAGGAACAACCGCATTTTCAATCAAGAAAGAAATGATATTCACTATATTTGGCAAAAGCCCATTGCCAACTTAGTTGAATCAGTCCAAAAGCTCCTTAGTCACCCCCAAAACTCCCACCAAAGATGGGATCAAGTGATGCAAAGATTGAAGATTAAATATTCTAAGGGCAACCGACTTAAAGGGAATATGAGTAATTGCAAGATGGAAAGAATCCTAATGATTATGGAAAAGTCAATACTGATGGAGCCTCTAGGGGAAACCCTGGAAAAACTAGTGCAGGAGAAATTGGTAGACTTTCATATGGCTCCCTGGTTTTCACTTTTGTTGAGAATTTGGGTATCCTTTCCAATAACCTTGTTGAGGGGTATGGTATCCTCAAAGGCCTTCAAGAGGCTGCTAAGGTTGGTTGAATTTGACTCTCAACTCATGATTAATCTTCTGAAAACCCCTTCTAAGAATCATAAGGTTTATTAGAGAATAAAAAGAATTGTTGAGAAGATTCAATTAATCAAAAAGGGATTTTTGAAAGCTGATTACAATCATGCGGTCAGAGAATAGAATAGGAGTGTTGATGCTTTAGCTAATTGGGCATTGGACAAAGGTGATCTTACTTGTTACGACCACCCTCACAGATGGTGGGCTTCACAAATAATGGAAGCTCCACTTTTTATCTTTTCTTAGGATGGCTTAGTACTAGAGGTACCTAGTTCCTTTTTGCTTTGTTTTTTCTTCTCTTTGATTTGGTCAGGGTATTTTAGTTCCCTAGCTCAGACATATCTTTCTTATTTTCCTCTGTTGATTCTTGCCTTAAAAGTCTTTTGGTCTTGAAAGGTTGTAGTTTTGTTTTGTGTTTTTGTTTTCCCTTTTTTAGTTGTTTGAGGGGTGTGTGTTTTTTCTACTATGTTGTTTTTATGTTGTTTTTGTTGTTTTTTTGTGTTTTTGTTGTTTTTTATGTTTTTGCATTTTTTTTCCTTTTTTGTGTGTTTTTGTTGTTTTCATGTTTTTGTTTTTTGTGTTTTGTGTTTTTGTTTATTTTTAAGTGTTTGTGTTGTTGTTTTTTTTTATGGTTTTCTTATGTGTTTTGTTGTTATTTTTTATTTTATTTATTTTTCTTTTTATTTATTTATTTATTTTTATCTTTTTGAGTTTTTATGCTTTAATGTTGTTTTTGTTTGTTTTATAGTTTTTTTTGTGTGTTTTGTTTGTGTGTTTTTTTTGTTTGTTTTTTTATCTTTGTTTTTTGATGTTGTGTTTTTTGTATTTTTTTGTTATTGTTTTTGTTTTTTAGACCTGCTCATTAAGTGTGCCAAATGGGGCAAGCCAAGTGCGAGCCCTGGACATTTTTGACGGAATAGATTCCCCCACCTCCTTGGGACTTACCCAAAAGTGGCATCCCATTTGGGGTGTTTTCCACAATAAAAAAAATATGTTTCTTGATCAATTACAAACTATCTAATATGAAGTTTCATGTTGGTGATCCTTTGGGTAGGGTTCGATTCTTTATTAATTTCATTGCATCAAGAGAAACTATATAGTTTTGAAGTAATAATTTCACCCAAATCTTTATTTGATCTTTGAATATTCTCTAGCCAAGATTTTCCCCATGGCCAAACTCATAAGTTTGCAATTCCACAAGCCTACCCCTCCAAGATTCTTTTCTTTGCAAACACTATATCACTTACAAAGAGAATCTAAGTTTTTTCTCACATCCTTTCCAAAGAGAGTCTCTTTGAATTTTATCAATTTTTTGTAAAAGGAAACAATTATGTATTACAAGTAGGAAAAATAAATATAGAATATACATACACATACACATTAGATAGGATCAAGGGTTGGGTAACCAATTATCCTAGATTATGCTTTTATTGACTCAAATAGGGTCTTCCTTCTTTTCCTATAGTTCCTCCTATATGTTCTACTTGGCCCATTTGATGTATGCATTGATTGTTCTACTTGTATTGCATGTGACTCTATACATTTTGTTTGTGTTCCATATTTGGATGTCACTACATGTTCAACCGATGTTGCATAACCCACTATCACTTCATATTCGATTATCACTACATGTTTCTCAGGTGTTGTATGTTTCGATGGAACTACTAGTTCGATCAACGCTACATAACCTATTGGTGCTACATATTTGCCTATCATTGCATATTCACTTGGCACTACAAATTTAGTTTGTGTTGCTTACATTGTGATGTTAAAAATTCAATTGGTATTGTTTGCCCTACTGGTAGTCCATGTTATTATGTCTTGACAAGTTCAATTAACATTGAGTGTTTAGTTGATGTTGCACATCTTTCTAGTGGTACATATTCAACTATTACTATATTTTTTTACTTATTGGTCCCTATTCTATAAATCACCTACTTGACATTCTTCAATACTCCTTCGCCTAACCAGGTTATTTTTATGAGGTAGTTGATCTACTCTTTTATATAGATTCCTCAGGATGTGTTCAAATTGGATATGATCAAAATTAAGGTTGATTTTCTTCACTTCCTAATACACTCTTTGAAGCCAAATAGATTTTATCTTAGCTTTGTTGTTCATGCTATAAATAACCAATTGAGAGTCCCCTAAACTATAAGCTATTTGATTTCTTTTTCTACTACCAGCTCTATTCTTATCTTGAGGGCATGAAGTATTGTAATCAGTTGATTAAAATTAAACCATACGTCATTACCATGTTTATTGAGGATTTCTTAGGCTACCTTTGGAGGCTCCATCAAACTTTAAAAGGTATTTTGTGCCTATATTTTCTTGAGGAAGTAGTTTTGAGTTTTTTTTTTATATTGCATGGATAGGCTTTAATAGTATCACTAGCTAGACATCGGATTTTGACCATAGTTCTATCTATATTGGGAGCTTCTTCTTTGAAAATTTTCTTATTCCTACTATTTCATATTCCATAGAAAAAATATTTAGGGATGATTTTCCAAGTTCAAAGGATGGAATTATTACCCAGGTGTTGTAGGTGATTTGGAGAGGAGAGGGCAATCCTCCAAGGGAGGTCCCAAGTTCAAATATCCACCCTACCAAAAAATTGAATTGGGTATCCAAAATCCAATTGATAATGTTGGTGCGGGCAAGGTCGGGTGTGACTCCCGGGTGACTTTGACGGTGTAGAACCCCCTGTTCGTGGTCTCTCAGACCAAGGCGACTCCGCAAGGGGTTTTTGCTTTTAAAAAAAAAAAATGATGGAATTATTATTTTTTATTTCTATAGGCAAGAAGGGATTTCTAGGAGAAATGAACTTAGGTATTGAAGAGAGCATGGGGGCTTCACTCCAACCAAGAAGACCTTCATGAATCTTGGTCCATATTTCTCTAGAGAAAGGGCATGACAACACTAGATGAGCTATATTTTCTTCTTGATTATAACATAAGAGGTAGATAGATGGAACAAACAATTCTCTTTTTTTAGGTTATCCTATGTAAGTTGACAATTGTGGCAAGTAGTCTAGAGAAAGAAGTTGACCTTTGGGATTGAATAAGGAATCCAAATCGGATTTCAAGTAATATTTTTTTTGTTGGATAAAAAGAGGTTGTACTCGGGTTCCCCACCCTTGACAAATCACAACTCTCTCCTTTAGAGCTTGATATTTTACAAATAGATTCAATTCTCATCTAAATTGATTTGTTATAGCTAAATATGTATATCTTCTTTCATAAAAAGTTTCAATTCTTGATTTTCATTTTCTAGATTTTTAATTTTCTTCTTAAATACAAATATTTCAAAATCCAACATCCTTCTTCTTGACATTTTTCTGTGATAACATTCACAATAACAAAAATTCACCTCTACTATCTACACTACATCTTAGTAGAGTAATATTTCCAAAAATTTGTGTTATCATAGATCACTTTACCATATATGAATTGTTAGTTTTCTTTCTGAAGCATAAATGCAACCACAAGAACTATAATAAATAGTTTATTTTGAAAACACATTAGTGTTATAAAATACAATAAATATTACTAATGGAAAATTTTAAAGAAAATCTTAATCATTATTTCATTCATACTATCAATATTTTCCTATTAACTTTAGCTAAACGTACTACTTCCTCTAATCATAGAAAAGAGAATTTAACTTCATGATCCTCTATTAAAACCCCTCTATTGGCTAACCTATCTACAAATTTGTTCCCTTCCTTTAACATATGTATAAATTGGCTAGTCTATCTACAAATTTGTTCCCGTCCCTTAACATATGTGTAAACTTGATTTCTTCAAACTCTATAGCAAAGTCTTATATTTCCACAATGATCTCTTGTATGTTCTATGAAGCCTTTGCTTTCCTCAAAATGCATTTACTAGTATTAGTGAATTGCCTTCCATCCATGCTCTATTCCATTTCATTTGTTTCCATATTTTTAACCCATCCAAATTTGCCCAAGCTTCAACTTCATTATTTGTCTTAATATGTGCTATTGAAAGTTTAATATGACAAAATATCATGCCTATTATTTCTAATTATTCCTCCTCCTCCTGTTGGTCCTAGATTTTCTTTAGATGCTCCATCAAAATTTAATTTGATCAAATCCATTTTCAATGGTTTTCACTTTATATTATTTTCTTCCTTTTGTTTCTATTGTACCCAACATCATAATTCCATTTGATTACTTGATTCTATCTACCAAGGCTTTTTTCTTCAATATTAGGGATTGGGTGAGTTGATAGGATTGGTTTAGACTCTATTGCTAAACAAATATTTCTTTTCATTACCTCTAAACTACTTTCCTTCCCTTTAAATATTCTTTTGTTCCTTTCCAACCATACAATTCAAAGTATTGTATCTTTCGATGTATCCCATATTGTCTATAACACCTAAATTTTAAAAGTGCTCTATTATTGCTTTAATTATTCTTCAATTTTACCATTCATCACCATGCATTTACCAAACATATTAAGAATCCATTGTCATAGTTCCTAGACTATTGAATAGTGTTCCAAGAGATGGTCTACAATCTCCTCCTTTTTACATAGAACACATTATGAGAGGCCATGAAAATCTCTTTTCATTAGGTTATTCTAGGATAAAAAATTTCTATGACCTATTAGCCATGCAAATATTTTAACTTTCAGGATAATCAGGCTATCCCAAATATCTCTTCATATTCTTATGGTATTCATATTTTGTTGATGCTTTACATTATATTTGTTGTTGTGTATTCTCCTGAGCTATTTAACTCTCAAATTAGCTTATCCTTGGCTCCTATTATATTAATATGTGTTGTTATCTTTCTGCTCAACTACCTCCAAGCAACAATGTCTGCTATACTTGTAAAGAAATTTTCTTTCCATTTGTATCTTCCTTCCTGATCCTTATACATAATATTTGAAACCCCATCACCATATTTATCTTGAAGTAATCTCATCCATGGTTTCAAAATTGGATCTAGATTGAGTGTTTTTTTATCACACCAAGTATCCATAAAAATAGAAAATTTGCTCCACTTTGCACCACCCATCTTAGACCTTTAATAACTAGATCAAATGATTTTTTAAAACCATTCCATAGTGCAAAACCATTTGATAGTGAGAATGTAGTAAATATTAAGCTTGGATTATTGGGCTCAACTTACTTAGAATAATTCTTTTCAATTGTCTTTGACTGTTTGTATAACCTCTAAATTAATTTTTACCTTTAGAGCTAAGTTTGCATCTATAAGAACTCTTAAAATCAAGACCTCCCCTATTTTTATCATCACACACCTTGCTCCATTTCATCAAATAAAATTTCCTTTTATCATGTAATCTTGACCATATAAAATATATTAAACCTTTTTCTATTGATTTTTGCATAATATACAAGGACATATAATATGATGGGATGGTCTATAAGACTGATTTAATTAGATGCACTCTTCTTGCTGATGATAACCATCTGCCTTTCCATACTAGTAGTTTATTCTAAACTTTAGTTATAACTAGATTCCACAATTCTATCCTCATTCTCCCCTCAAATAAGAGCATCCCTAGATATGTTGTTGGTAAATTTACCTCCTCCATTTGAAGCAACCTGCATATCCCTACTTTGATTCTAGTTGAAGTGTTTAGGAAGTAAATTTTATGTTTTTTCCTATTAAATTTTTTCCTTGATGTTATTTCATATTCCTTTAATAAGTTATTCAAAGCTATGAACTCGTTTTTCCTTGCCCTCCCAAAAAGGGCTATATCATCTACAAAACAATTTTTGGGTGATGTTTTTGATGTTATTACTAGATTTATGTCACCTTATGAGCTTATATTTGTATACCTTTGCCATAATAATGAACAAATATGGTAATAAAGGATCTCCTTGTCTAATATCCCTCTTGGATTTAAATGATTTCAGTACTAGCCCATTGACCAACACTAAATATGATATTATGGAGACACAAACTTTAATTCATTTGACCCATTTATTTCTAAATACAAAATTTTCTAATGTTGCAAAAAGAAAATCTCATTTAACCCTATCACAGGCTTTTTTCATATCAAATTTTAATATCATTGCTCTCTTTTCTAGAAGCTACTGAATGCATTACTTCACGAGATACTATGATCTCGTCTAGAATCTATCTTCCTTTCATAAATCCTTCTTGTTCTTCTGAAATAATTTTGTCTAACAAAGGTATTAACTAATTTGTCATCACTTTGAATATTATCTTATATGCCATATTACATAGGATTATGGGCCTAAATGAATCAAACAATTTTGCATCCTTATTTTTTGAAATTAGGGTAAGATATGTTGCATTTATTTTATAAGGCATGTATTATTTTACCCTAGACTATTTCACTATCACCAATAAAGAATCCTTCACTACTTCCCTGTTATACTAATAAAATGTTGCAAACAACCCATCTAGACCTAGAGATTTATCCTTATCAAAAGAGAAAATGGCTAAATGAACTTCTTCTAGAGTAATAGGATCCATCAATTTGCTATTGTCTTCATCTGTTATAACTAAAGGTAATTCTTGCAATAGTTCATCATTAAAAACTTCAATCTCCTTCGATCCTAGAATATTCTAGTAAAAAATCCTAGTCTCCTTTCTGATTTCACTCTAGTCTTCAATCCAAACCCCTTCTATTTATTTAATTCTACTAATTATGGATGTTGATCTCTGTACTATTACCATTTTATGAAAAAAATATTTTATCTCCTTTTAACCAAGTTTGTCTAAAATTTAATCTCCAGAATTTCTCTTCCTTATTCAAACTATTATGATATTCACTACGCAAATCTCTTTCCTCTAAGCTTGGATTGTTGTGCTTAACTTTTTGAAAATTTTTAAAGTTTCTATTTTAGTTCTTCTTTCTTCTCAAAAATGTTTTCCAAAGTGTTCTTGTTCCATTCTTTTAATCTAGATGTAATTGATTTAATTTATTTTGGAAGTGTATGAAGCCCATAGTTTCATGAAGAATTCCACATCTATGCTATCATATCAACAAATTAAGGATGGTATTCCCACATCTACTCATATTTAAAATATGATATTTTTTGAACTCACTTACCACCATTTTGACTCTTATTGGCCAATGATCTGAACCAATCCTTGTCAATGTATTAATTTTACCATAAGTCCCTTCATCTAGCCAATGATTTGAGAGTATGTATTTATTTATTTATTTACTATTAGGCTGTGGTTTGTCCTATTGTGTGTCCATGTATAGTTGTCATCTTAAAACTCAAACTCCCATAGATTATTATTTTGAACAAAATCTGAGAAATCTCTCATACTTTAGGTTATTTTCCTAATTCCCCAAAAATTTCATCTAGCTTGGTTATGACATTAAAATATACTATGATCATGAATTGGGTTTTTGGGTATTTACTTCTCATAAAGTCTTCAATCCCACTGCATACTTTTGATCTGTCTAACTAAATTGTAGGTCCATAGACATTGATAAGGATGAAATGAATATCTACAAAGTAGCATGTAACTAATGAGGTTATCCAATACCTAAGATGGTTTCATAGGAGGTTATAACTAGATTCCAACATGTTAGAATTCTCCTTTGGATCCACAACATCCCATTCACATCTTGCCCATACAAATTTCATAGTTTTGGAAACTTCTTTCTTTGTCATTTTAGTTTCTTGGATACAAAGAATATTAGGCTTATTACTTAAACAAAGGTCCCTAATATACCTCTACTTTGAGGGAATATTAGCACCCCTTATATTTCATGATATGGTAATCATGTCTCATTAGGGTTTGTTGACCCCTCCTGCAAATTACCAATATTATTTTATTTTTTGGTAAAGAGAAGTTCAACCAACTTAGATTATGTTACTTTATCTATGTTTGCTCTTACTTCTTTGGCTCTTACTTGATAGTTTGAAGATTTTTCTCTTTTTTCCTTGTTATTATAGGAAGTAGGTCTTATTATTTTATTCCTCAATATTCTTTCATAACTTTCATTTTCATTAATATATATCCTCTCCTAGATTTTTTAAGGAAGATTTTGACTTATGCTACTTATTTTTTGGTATTTCCTTGTTAATGGTAGAGGTATTAACATCTGACACTATGTTTTCTCAGCTAATTTTCTTCTCTTGAATGGTGAATGGTACTTCAAGAGAATATTTAAAATATGATAACACACATTTCTTAGATTTAGCAGGAATGTTCATCCCTAAATAAGGATCATACTGATTAGATGGTTCCTTGTTAATAATATTATTCTATTGTACAGGATCCTCTAAGCTTTGATCTACTTTTTCTTCATAGTCTAAATCCTCAAAATAATTGGTATTTCTTCCAATATCCTTACTTATTGGTATCCATTATTTATTGACTTTCATATGTCTAGACCTATTTTTTGGAGGTTGAGAACCACCCTCATACATATTCATTTGTAAGTTTCTCTTACAATTTTCTACATATGTTTTTGCTAGAATCTTCTTTAGGTATGTCTCTCAATATGCTCCATCTCATGACATCTTCTACATCTAAAATATATTTTTTCATAATCCATGGTTTGGATCCACAACTTACCCCCATACTTAAGAATGATTTATTTTGGTAAAGGTTTACTAATATCAATCATGACCAATATTTGAGCATAAATAGCCGACTCTATCTTTGTAGATTTTGAAATCTTAAGGAATTCTCCTAGAGTGTTGCCTATTTCCTTGAAGGTATCCATTTTCAAAAATTCAATGGGTAACCATATATCCTAACCTAGACTAGTTATAGGGATATATTTACATTTTTAGATGCAAAGCCTTCATACCAGTAGGTAAGAAAGAGTCTGACTCTTCCCATAAACCAATGACCCCCTTTTAGGATTCTATATCTTTCCTCCCTAGAAAAAATGGCTAGGAAGAAACCATTGGGAAGAAAACACAGACTCACTCATGGCGACTTCCATCTCTTATCAATCAATTTTTTATAGCTAAAGCCCCTAGCTAGGACCCTTTAAATTTACCAATTATTGCCTTATTTTGAGCAACTAGGATTTCTACTCTGTGAGGTCCTCCCTAAAATCTACTCCTAGGTATGATTCTAAGTATTTAGCTATAAATTGATCCATGGGAAGGAGACTGTAAATCAATACCAAACTTTACTAGTATATCTTATAGTGATTATATTATTTGAAAATAAACTTACAATAATCTACATGCAAAAATTCTAAGCTAATGAAGTGATAAGTAAAACTTAGCTAAAAAATTCTACACCTAGATAGAATGTCCCACCTCACTGATGCCCCATTTTTCCATTGGATCTCCCATAATTTGAACCCTAGATGACAAATATCTACAATTTCATTTTCCATGACTTGAAAAATCATCATTGCCCTTATTAATGACTAGCTTCATAGGGTTGTATTTCCCTCAATACTGAATGGAATCCTTCATATGACCACTCATTTTAAAATTCTTCAAACTCCACACAAATTGGTCCAAGAATCATCTGAATAAGAAAACCCTTCACAAATATATGCCTTTTGAAAGATGATACATTTTCTTGGAAAAACTTTCCCTAGTGTTACCCTTGTTCTAGATGGATATCTTCACATGGTCGTATTGTTAGCTTTTGATGCTATATATTTAATGAAATGCAACCACAAGGATTAAAATAAGCAAGCAATGTTATATCTATGAAAATGACAATATACTAAGCATGTAAATATGATGAGAAACTTGAGAAAATACTCATAAAATAGCCATTAATGAAAGCTCACAAAAATTATACAATGCTATGAGATGGAGGTCTCATACACTCCATATTGCATAAAATGCTCTACATTGTGTCTACTACTACTCTATCTTATGCACTCCAAAAACATCTATTTTCTATCACCTAAGAAGGCCTATATATAATGAGAGATGAATCTTGGCCTTCCATATTTCTATGACTCGTCACCTTTCTATTCTTAAGGACTCATGTACATGTGGACTACATGCACATTTACATCATTATACATTTTAATAATACTTGTGCATTTATTCCATTGCATAAAGTAAATACTTAAATCCTAATCTAAGACAAACTCCTAATCTAAACATGTACCAAATAATATAATATATTCCAACACCCCCTGTATTACATTATTTGGGTATTGAAGACTTTAGTCTTCAATATGAGTCTTTATATTTCAAATGTTCTTTAGCTTGATTAGGTTCTTTTTCTTCTTTTGGTTTAGTCTTCATGTTGCATTTTCTTGTCTTCTTCATTCCACTACTTTTCTGTATTTCAAAGTGATTGGTAAAATCTTTGTCCTTGAATTTTTCCAAATCTCTCTAACGAACAAGAGATCTCATAATATTGCAAGTCATAAGTGGATCGGAATTGATCCATTTTATTTCCTTTGGTTCTCTGAATGATATGTATTCTTGTTCTTCAAAATTTTCCAACTTAAATTCATTGTTAGTAGATGCTTTTGAAATAAGAACTTGAAAAAGATAATCTAATCTGAATATCAATTTCTCTTCAAATATTTTATAGTACTTGTCTTTATAGTAATAGAAGAAATATGAATGAGATTTTCCTCCACAATATTTACATGGATAGAAAATCTAATAGTTTGTTTTCTCATGACCAAATTTGTTGTAATAAGTGCATTGTGAAGATATTCCAACTTCTTTGTTATTTTTTTTAGAGGAATCACATTCATCCATTTCCTTAATGAAATAGGAAAATCATCTATGTACAACTAAAGCAATTCTATTTGTACTTCTTTCATAGATCTGTAGGACATCATTTTGATCAATATTCTTTTCTACCTTTTGAGTGTGGTTTCCAATATCTCCATTAATAAAGTTGTCATCCATTTCTTTCATCATATTATTGGAAGATGTTTCTGTAGAATCTACTTTTGCCAAACTATTAGTTTGTGGGTTCTCAAAAGTCTTTCTATGCCATATAGATTCCTCTCTTCTAATTGCATCTTTCTTATTATCATTTGTAGAATCAAGTATATCTTTGAACCATTTTGATTCCTTGAATTTTGTATACTTAGTAAGCCTTTGCATATTTCTTTTTAAAGTAATCTTTCTTGTAACTCTTGCATTTAAAAAAAACAATTTTGGTAAAAAAATTTAAACCTTTGAGGTTGTCTACCTTATTAGTCCCTAGTGTTTTGAGTATGGTTTGATAGTATGCTTAGCTTTCCTTTGAGTTGAATTCCTATTGTCTCCCTAATGTTTTTATGATAATTTTGATATAATGTTCAACTCCTATCCTTTAATACAAGCACTTTATTTCTCCTTGTAGAAAGCTAAAGATGCAATTTCAATTGATAAAATTCTCAATATCTTTAAGATCTTTAAGTTGGATTCTCTATGTCCCTTTAATTTGTATAAGAGACTATTATTAATAAATTTCCAACTTTCTAGCAATTCTATAATTTTGCTTCTTCTCAAGTTTCAATAATATAGTTTCTAAATTTCAATAATTTAAGTTTGATGTTGAACTCCTTATAACTCCCTAATTGGAAATTTAGAAACAATGATATTTGCAAGTTCAATTTCAATTTCTATGTGGAAATCCTTATATCTCCAAGTTAATATTTTGCAAATATTTCAATGCAATATTACTTTTATGTCTGAATAGAGTAATTTCAAAAAACTTTTCAAAGAACTTCTTTCTTCAATTATCTTTTAAAAAGCATTCAATACTCTCTCTAAGGTTATCACCTTATTTCTCCTATTATTTAAATACCCTTCAATATAATTAATTAACCTTTACTTCAAGGAAATTATGTCTTATTTCTCCTTAGACTTTGCAAAGGCTTAATTTAATAATTCTTACCTTCTCGAATGTGGTGCTTAAGGCTTCAATTTTCTATTGTTTGACTCTACAACCTGTGTTATGCTCTCCTTGCACTTAATGCTCCTTTGGTGCTCAAACTTGTACTCTCCACTATGGTCTCCTTCTCCTTTACTTGCAACACTCATTCTCTATCCTTGCACACCTTGCTCGATCGATCTCCTCTCACATTCAATGTGGTCTCTTGGTGTTTGACTGTCCTCTATGCTTTCCACCTTCTCCAAGGTTCTCAAATCTGGTCTTCACATGTTTTCTTTGTTGTCTCCTGGCTATTTTTAGCCCATGCACTAAAATAGGTTTCCTTTAGACGTTGTGCCTTCTTGATATGCTGAGTATCAAGTGCCAAGTGGCACTAAATGTCTTTGTACTTCCTTCTAACATCTCCTGTGGTGCTCCAACCAACTTCTCTTGCTTAACACTTGTGCCAAGTGGCACTAAAGGTCTTTGCACTTCCTTCTAACGTCTCTTATGGCACTCTAACCAACTTCTCTTGCTTAATGCTTGTGCCAAGTGGCACTAAAGGTCTTTGCACTTCCTTCTAACATCTCCTGTGGTGCTCTAACCAACTTCTCTTGCTTAAAGCTTGCTAAGAGCATTATACATTGTGAGAATGAATGTATTATGATCTTTTTTTTACATTGAAAATGGAACATAACTCTCCTCAATGGAATCTAAAACTTTCTCCACATGGTGAATGACCTCTTAACACTTGGCCTTCCTTGTCATGCAATGTATGCACCCTAATTTTGGTTCTTTCTTATCACATGAAACTCCTTTGTGCTTACCAACATTCACTGTCTTGGTTCTTTCACTTTCCCCAATGTTTCTCCTTCTATGATAGTTTCTACGTATCTGAGCTTATAACTGTTTTGGTGGTGTTTTCTTCAACTTCTTGATGGCATTATGAAGATTCTAGTGGTGCTTATTTTCCAATGCTCCTCTTAGATGCTAATTGTTCATATGTCTTAGCTTGTGACACTAATGCTTGTAATGAGACTATGCTTCTTCTCCTCACACTAGTGGTGCAACCTTGCTGGCTTAACCTTGCAATCTATGATAGATTTTAATATTGTTATGTTGGCAAAATAAATATTGCGTATCAATTTCCAACATTTCTTATGGTAGTTCTTACTATGCCTTTGTTAATCTTACCTTCACCAAAGGCTTTTTAATACTTGGCACACCTCTTGGTGTCTTTAGATATTACTATTGAGTCTCCTTCTTATGCTCAATAGACCTTAGAAAATTTTACACTTTGATGAATCTAAAGTAAGCTTTTGAAACTAATGCTTTCTCCCTTTATGACTCCTTTATGCAATAACTAATTTGCTTTATGTTGTTTGCAAATGTGCAGGTTTGATGATACCCAAGATGTCTCCTTTTCACCTTGGAGACACTAAACCTTAGAGCTCTATTTTCTAACCTTGATGGATCTAATTCATCATTTGATCATTATTTATCAATCCGGGCAGGTGTCCTAAGGTTGTTTACGATAGTCAATTCAAGCAGATGTAAGACATTCTATTCAAAAAATGGCTTTATTGGCAGAACAGTTAGTGTTTGTTGGGGGTTCTTCTGTCACTCTAAACCCTATGAACTGAAAGGAAACTATATTATGCTTGCTGAAATAAAATTGCAGAAATGAAATAACAGTCAAAGAAACCTATTTACTTTTGCTAAATCTGGAAATGCACTCAAAACTGAATTAAACTTGCTGAAATGAAAGTTGCTGAAATTAGAATTGCAGAAAGTAAACTAACTAACTTGCAAAATAAAAGAACAGATCTGAAAATAAACTTAGAAATGATAATGAAACTACAAACTCTGAAACTGGAAATGATTTCAGCAAAATAAGGAAGTGCAGGAAAAATGACAGGTTTCTTATTTATTCTGCTGCAGACAGATTTAAACAAGAAAACCTGGTATAAACCTTCTTCTGCTCCCGGGAGTGGCCCTTGCTCCCTGGTTCAGAAGAAGGTGAAGAAGTAGCTCTGGTTTTCTACTTAATCACTCCTTCAATCATAAAGTAAAACTGACAAAAACTGCACTTTTTATTGAATTAAAAACATGCAGGAAAATTCTGCATATTACTGCTACAGAAATCTGATTTCACAATATTCAGAATTATACTAATTGCAATCCTAATTCTCCCTACACAGCTCAACCCAGATGGGAGCCGGTTATTTATATTAAAAACATGCTAAATCAGATGTGGAATGATTCAAATTTCAGGCATTTTAGGAATGCTGTTAAAACTGCATTCCTAAAATGCAGAATATGGTTACATGAATGAAATCTATTTGTTGCACATTTGCTGGAGGTCTTCTGCGTTGAAAAAGATGCACAACAGATTCACATAGCTATCCTTATCATTCTCCTGCAATTTGTTGTCTTTCCTGAGCTGTTCTGGTCAAAACTGTGCTTTTTCGGTTATTTCGGAGCAGTCCTGTTATTCCGGAGCAGTATCCCTGTTGTTCCAGAGCAGCGCCAGAATGACTGTTTTCAACACAGTTTGCGGTTCCTTGGCCGAGCATTTGGTGGATCAGACTTGAAAGTCTTTCAACAACCTAGTCACATGCTTTCCTAAGTTGAATTTGACCAAATTCCAAGCCATGCAAATCTGGCTGGAATTTGTCCAAGTTAAAACAGTCAAAAATAGTTTTGCACAGCTTGCAGTTTTGTCCTGTTTTTAGTGCTATTTTCTGCATTTGACAACTTCAGAGAGCATGATATGAATGTTATATATTCCACACGTGATTGCACTAACACATTTCACAATAAATCATTATTTATCAACAAAACTTATGCAAAAAATACAGAAAATTAGTAAAAACAGAATATTATGCTTCTAAACAGTCAAACATGTAAATAGTAGTAAATATTGTATTTCATCAGCAGAATTAACATCAAAACATATCAAAAAGGTCTATTAAGGATGTCTAAAATAATAAATAATGAGGCAATATTTGGCCTCATCATCCCCCCCAACTTATTCTGATGCATGTCCTCATGCATTCTGTGAGGCTACAATAGAGCAGAGATCCTTGTCCATGACTCTCTCTTGGTAGCTGAACTTTGGACCAGGAATCCTGTAGAAACCTCTGATTTCCTTTATCTGCTTGAGCCATGCCTGAAACTGATCATCTGGTTGGGGGTCTTCATCAAAAAACCATGGAACAGGGGTGATTACAATAGGCAATCTGTATCTTAATCCTATCCACTGATGTTGCAGCTGTTGAATAACTTGCATGATACCTTCAGCTCTTCTTTTTGACCACTGCAAGTTATTGGGGGAGATAGGTTCTTTCTTCTGCAAGGAAATAGGTAACTCTCCCCAACGATTTCTACAGGCTGCTAAAGCACTATTAAAATGCTGGTGAGTAAAATTCTGAAAATCGACTAAGCATTTCTGAAGATTGGTTTCATAAATTTTTCTCACCTTTTCTTCCCTCATCATAGTAAAATGTTGATTGGCTGCAGCCCTGTAATCATCGTGAATTGGCCTCAGATATAGTGCTGCATTTGCCTCATTTTCCTTAATCATCTGCTTCTGTTGTTCCCAATATTCTTGATTTTGCAGAGTGGACATGAAGGCTCTTAACTGAATATCCCCTGTAAAAATGTGAGGTAGGAATGTGTCATCACCAGGCATAAAGAAGTTATGTAGGAATAACTCACACAGCAGATTTTTCTGTTCTGTTGGGCTGTGCAGGTAGGCATCCACAAATTCTTCAGGATTTTCCAATTTGTATGGCAAATTAGAGTGGATTCTCATAATTTGCCAATGGATAAATCTTTCTCTAAGGATTAAGGTGTAAAACCTTGCAGGTCTTCTGCACTGGACTAAACACTCTGCATTCTGACAGAGATCCTGCACTTGGTTCTTCAATTTGGTTATTTCTGCCTCTTTAGCCTCACATTTTTCCTCCAAAGGTTTCAAAGCTAAAACCTTTTCTTCTAACCTTTGGCATTTCATCATCCACTTTGATAAATCTGTATTATATTCCTCAAGTGGAACCATAAGGGGATCGCGAACAGGTTGCTGCATTTGAGGAACAATATGAACCTGCACCTCTTTGTCAGTCATGTCAACCCTGACAGAGTCTGTTTGTGTTTCTTTTTCTTCTATTTCTGCCAAAGGTAAGTTGACCTGTACCCCTTGTTCCTCTGTTTCTGTCATAGGTAATTCAGTTTGAATTCCCATGTCCTGTGTTACTATGAGGGGTTCATATAGTTCAATATCTGCAGCAGGAATTGAGGAGATCAGAAGTTGTTCCTGTCCCTGTTCTCCTTCAATATCCATTATAGGTTCTTCCCTGATTGGTGAGTCTACTACATGTGCAGCTGTTGCTAATTCTAACAGAATGTCAGCCATTTGAGTGTCATGCATACTTTCATCAGGTTGTGGCTCTAAAGATGCAATTTTAGCTGTTAAACTTGCCACTTCTTTCTGCAACATTGCAATTATTTGATCTTTTTTTGAAATAGAAGCTTGACACTTTTCTATCCAACCGGTTTGTGTTTTTACCACACTTCTTGCTGCAAATAGCTGTAGTTGGATATCTTCCTCTTCCTCTGCTTCTTCTTCTGTCTCTGATTTTTCTTCTGCCTCTGACTCTTCCTTAGAATCAGAATCTGAATAATCCACTAAGACCACTTCAGGGCTGGATGTAGGCTCTGTTATGTTTGTGGCTGCAGGTTCTGCTGATTCTGCTAGGTCTGTTTCTGCTGCTACTGCTTCTTGATTTTCTTGATCAGATGATGTTTTACCCAGTTGAAGTCTTGCAGACCTTCGTAATTTTTGAACAGGAGTCTTTTGTTTTCCTGTTTTGGGCATTTCTTGAGCAGATTCTCCTGGTTCTGCTTCATCAGAGCTATTGGACTGCAAAATAGTCACATCTGCTAAAAATGACACCCTTCTGCATTTTTTAGCAGAGTCTATTTCAGCATGCTTTTCTCTCTGTCTTCTAGTCCTAGAAGAGGGAGGTCCCTGTGGAGAGGATGGACCCTCTTCTTGGACAAACTCTGTCTCAACCACTGGCTCAGGTGTTTCTATTTCCTCTTCTCCAATGCCAGGGTTTTCATTTTGTTCTGCAGATTTAGGGCTTTCAACTGGTTCTACAGATTTAGGGCTTTCAATGTCCTCTTCTGCTTCAGCTGCAAATGCAGGGCTTCTAGTTTCATCCCACTGAGCAAAGAATCTGTCAAAGCTCTGCAAATTACCCCTAAAGTGATGTTTACAGATTATTTTAATCAAACCATGATGCCTAGGGGTTCCTTTTCCTTCCTGATATTTCTTGGCCATAGATTTTAAATTTTCATAAAAATACAGGGGAAAATTAACTTGGAATTCAGGGTTTGTGTGGCCATATCTCAAATAAATTAGAATTCTCATATGGTGCCCTGATAAAACAGCATACTGACCTTCACAAGTAATAAATCTAATCATCCATTCGGCTACTTCATCCCAGGGAGATTCCAGACTTTCCCTTTTAACTCCTTTACAAACATTTTTACTCATGACATATTCAATAGGTTTATCGTTTTCTGCCCTAAATTGGTTGGCCAATTCACTTAGGGTATTCCTAGCTATTTTCCCAAGATTAATTCCTTGCAAAGGAAATTCAGTAATTTGGCTCAAAATATCTGGAGTTACCTGGATTGTCATGCCATTGATGTTGATCTTGTTATTTCTGAAGGTTCGTGCAAATTCTGCGGCCAATCCCTCGGAGTTCCCATCAAATTTCTGTAGAAACGGCATAAAACCTCCATCGGTGAAAATTTGCAGCAGCGTAGGATTTTCCAGTATGAAGCTGGCATTTTCTGGTTCACTTCTGTTCTTTCTGCCGCCCATTTTCTTCTGCTCTGCTCGCGAATATTGTTCTGAAACACTGGAATGGCAGTTCTAGGGCACATGCACTGGAATGAAGGTTCTAGCGTACATGCACTGGAATGATAGTTCTTGCGCCGAAACAAAGCATGTAAAACCAACTTGTTGATTCGTTATTTTTAAAACCGGTGGAATATGCTGAAAATGAGGAAAATTAATTCCAATGCAGATTACACGATCACGACTTGTTGAGTTGGCATTAATTAATTTGATTGTGAATTTTCAAGATAAAACAAAATCTGTTTTCGATGTCCTTTGATGCGTGTGCCATGATTACGCGAATCACGAAATCATGATATCTAAATATCATGGATTTCGAAAATCACGTGTTCCATAATCTCTTGCCACGTGTTCCTGCCTGAATCGTTTAAGAAACGTCAACATATTTCGACGCACTACGCACATGTCGTTATTTTGTCGTTTCGGAGCATATCTGTCAATACTCATTCCGGAGCACAACTGTCATTACCCATTCCAGAGCACAACTGTTACGGAGCTTGTGATGTTCCGAAGCAGTGGTTATTCGGAAGCAAATTTCATTCCGAAGCATATGTCATTCCGGAGCATATGTCATTCCCCCCTTTTCATTGACTAATTTAGACATCCCCAATTTTAACCTTATGAATGCTTTAAATGCTAATCAAGTGAATCTATACACTACATACCTTAACTATTTACAATATTTAAAATGTAAAGAAACACATACCTGTCTTGACTACCTTTCTACATTTCATACAATTGATTAGCTTTGTTGTTTTTCTGCTGACAAGTGCAGTATTGTAATTCTGAAAAACACAAACAATATGGGTGATGGCAATGACAATGGTGGTGAATGATAATGGCAAAAAATGATAATGCTAAGGAATGAATAGTGATGGAATAAATGGCGATGGAATGGATGGTGATGGAATGAATGGTGATGGAATGGAATTCAGTAAACATGCCAGATAACTGGTTTTCATGTAAACCAATTTTTTTTTTTTTTTAACAAAAACTATACTACTGCTGCTTCAGTGGAAGAAGGGAATTCTTCCATTATGTTCACATCCAAGTGCTCTATTTGTTTTAAGAATTCATTTTTAGTTAGTGGCTTATGGTAAATCCGAAGACGATGTCCATTAACCACTAACTTCCTTCGTGAATCATCAATTGGTGAGAGACGAACTGCTCCATTCGAGAAAACCTCTTCAATCTGATATGGTCCAAGCCATCTTGTCTGCAACTTCCCAGGAAAATCTTCATAGCGGGAGTCAAACAGTAATGCCCAATCCCCTTGCTGGAATTTTCGTTCTTGGATATGGCTATCATGCCATATTTTCCGTTGTGCTTGGATCATCTCGTTCTGATGCAAAGCATCTCTTCGTATTTCATCCAATGCATTGAGTTGCAGGATCCGGTCCGTTTGTGCCTGTGACAAATCAATACCAACTTCCAAAGCAGTTCGAAGAGTTAGTAATTCAAATTCAATGGGTAAAAGGGGTTTTTTACCATAAACCAATTCAAAAGGGGTAAATCCCGTAGTGGATTTCCAAGTAGTGTTATAAGCCCAAATTGCTTCGGGTAACTTTTCTACCCAATTCCTTCTATGAACTCGCTACAGTTTTGGTTAATATTTTTTCTAATTCCCTATTTGTCACTTCAACTTGACCATTGGCCCGTGGATGATAAGGAGAGGACTTCCTGTGCTTGATTTCATATAATTTTACAAAGGCTTCAACAACCTTTGAAATAAACTGAGGTCCTTGATCAGAAGTAATAGATTGTGGGGCTCCAAATCGTAGAAAAATCTATGAATACAGAAAATCAGCCACTTTGTCTTCTCGGGCATGCTTAAAGGCACGGGCTTCTGCCCATTTGGTTACATAGTCAACACATACTAGGATGTGCACCTTCCCTTGGGAGGGTGGATCAATAGGTCCTACAAAATCTAACCCCCACCTCTCAAACGGTTCTACACCTAATTGAGGCTGTAAAGGCATTTCATTTATGAAAGTAGGCTTACCCATTCTTTGACATGCATCACAATTTCTAATATACCTTTTTACATCCTTATGCAATGATGGCCAGTAGTAACCAGCACCCAAAATCTTTCGAATGGTATGTTTTACTGAATAATGCCCTCTTGAAGGTTCATCATGACAGGCTCTCAAGATGTCATATATCTCATCCTTACGAACACACCTGCGTAAAACATGATCAGGACTGCATTTAAATAATATTCCTTTTATCCATTCAAAAGAAGAGCTTTGCTTGATTAACTGTTTTTTCTGTTTCAAGGTAAAATGAAGAGGAATCTTCCCTGTAGCTAAATAATTAGCTATATCTGCAAACCATGGAGTTTGAACAGAGACAGCAAACAATTTTTCATCAGGGAATGCGTCTTCAACTAGTTCTTCAGTTTCTGCATTTGGCAATCTTGACAAAAAATCTGCCACTACATTAGCCTTTCCTGGTCTATTTACTATAGTAATATCAAATTCCTGTAGTAAAATCAACCAGTGAATAATTCGTGCACTAACCAAAGGCTTATTCATCAAATATTTGATAGCAAGCATGATCTCGTATGGATGAATACAGGATAACCCGTGATATAGTGTCGAAACTTGTTAATGGCATATACTATAGCTAAGAATTCCTTCTCGGTTGTAGTGTAATTCTTTTCAGCTCTGTTAAGTTTTTGCTAATATAATAAATGGCATAGTGTTGTCCATTTTCAATCTGCCCTAGTGCGGCTCCAATAGCAATATTGGAGGCATCAGCCTGAATATGAAAGGGCAGCTCCCAGTTAGGGCCTCTTAGTACTCGAGTGATCGGTTAGCTTTTCTTTCAAAGCTTCAAAGGACTTGTGGCAATCATCAGACCATACAAATTTAGAATCTTTCATTAATAATGCAAACATTGGATTAGCAATGGTACTGAAATCAGTAATGAATCTACGATAAAAGCCAATATGTCCTAAGAAACTACGGACATCAGTTTGAGATTTCGGAGGAGGAAGACTCTTGATGACCTCTACTTTCTTAGGATCAACCTTAATACCGTGAGCAGAGATATGATGTCCTAAAACAATTCCTTCCTCCATCATCAAGAAACATTTTTCAGGATTAAGAGATAAATGATATGCTTCACAACGTATTAGAACCTTTTCAAGTTGCTCTAATGTATACTCAAATGTGTCACCAAACACTGTGAAATCATCCATGTAAATCTCTACACTCTCATTGGTTAAATCAGAAAAAATGGCCAAGACAACTCTTTGAAATGTTGCTGGTGCATTACATAATCCAAAGGGTAATACTCTATAAGCAAATGTCCCCCAAGGACATGTGAAGGTTGTTTTTTCCTGGTCTTCTGGTGCCACTTGGATCTGGTTATACCCACTAAAACCATCCAGAAAACAGAAATATTTCTTACCAGCAAGAGTGTCCAGCACTTGGTCTATAAAGGGTAATGGAAAGTGGTCCTTGTGTGTGACTTTGTTTAATTCCCCGTAATCCACACACACTCTCATATTTCCATTCTTCTTAGGTACTATTACTAATGGGGAAACCCATTGACTGTCTCGAAATCGGATAAATGAATCCTACTTCCAACAATTTTTCAATTTCTTCTTTAACAATGTCTTTCAAAGCAAGATTCAGACGTCTCTGCGGCTGTCTAACTGGTTTGACATCCTCAGTGTATATCCTATGTGTGCATACATCAGGGTGGATTCCAACCATATCCGTATAATTCCAAGCAAAAGCTTGAACATGTTTCTGTAAAACAACAAATAGTTTGGCTTCTTGATCGTCAGTCAACCAGCTGTTAATATTTACAGGTTTTCCTGGCTGAATTTCAATCTGCTTGATTCCAGGACAAACAGAGTCAACATGTTCATACTTGCTGATCAAAGCATTTAAAGGACAATGATGTGGTTGCAGATTATGGAATACTCTTGATTCTGAGTTAAATGCAATACCTGATGGAAGCATTGGCATAGGACAAGTGAAAGAAGTCAAAAGATGATGATGCCATCCATGTGGCAATGTAAAGGAACTTTCATGAAGTGGAATAGATGGTAAATGTTCAACAACTTGTTCATCATCTTTCCATAATAGGCGATTGACCAGAACTTGATCATCCCTGAGGCCTTCTTCATACAATGTATTCACCAAGACTGTTTCATGTTCAAAAATTTCTCTCTTTGGTGAATTCAGTTCTTCAATGTGTTCCTGTACTACAATGGTGGCAAGGGTAACAAGAGGCTCTTGTTCTTCATCGGACTCAGGATACCATAACTCGTCCAAAAAATTTAGATGATGGTTTAGCAGGTGGATACAAAGAAATTTTCTTAAGATCTACTCCATTTGAAATAGTCATTTCTCTTGATCTACAGTCTATGAAAGCAGCTGCAGTGGCAAGCCAGGGTCGTCCTAGGATGATAGGATAGCCATTAGCTGTACTCCTAGGTTGTAATACTAGGAAATCTACAGGGTATTCCCAAGAAGATACTTCAATGGGAACATCCTCCAAAAGTCCTTCTGGTTTGGCAACTGACCTATCTGCCATTTCTAAAACTGTGGTTGTAGGACTCAAATCAGTGAGCTGCAATTTTTGCATAATATCTTTGGTCATGACATTAATTGCAGCTCCTAAATCAATAAGCACATTGGGAATTTGAACCAATCCTATAGTAATGGTGATTACTAGACTTCCTGGATCACCATATTTGGGAGGTACTAATTTCCCAGAGAGAAGATCAGCCAACTTTCCATCTACTTGTACAGTTTGTGGAAAGGCTTTCTTCTTCCTGCCAGATTTCCTTATGCATAAATCCTGAATGGTTTTCTTAATCAATGGTACATCCTTGATTGCCTGCAACAGAGGAAGTGAGATTGACATTTTCTTCAATTCTGTGATTAACTCTGATTCAGGGGTAGTGATGGGGTGATCAAACCTTTCAGGAAATGGTAAATCTGATGTGACACGTTCAGATTTTCTTTGTAAGTTTTCTGCGTTCTTTTGCTCTGATTGTATTTTTTCTGGACTTGAAATTTTTGGAATTTCTTCAATTGTAGGTGGAGCAGGGTCAGGTAAGACCTTCCCTGAGCGTAATTGGATGTTACCACAGTCAAGTACATGAACTGCAGCAGTATCTTCAGACTCAGCCTCATAAATAGGGGTTGTTTGTCTAGCATTATTGGGGTTAGTCACAGGCTGAGCTGGGAGTGGAGGTTGTTTTACTGGTTGTGCTTGTTGATGTTGTGTTCTTCCCTAAAAATTTGGATTAGGAGCTGGCAACAAATTTTGAGTTTGCCCTTGATACCTTTGTTGTCCTTGATGGGATTGATATTGCTGACCTTGATAGGGTTGATATTGTTGTGGTGGAAATGGTTGTCCCTGATATTGTTGTCCCCATATTTGTCCTTGTTGTGTCCATTGTGGAGGCATGGTATGCCAAGGTGGGTTCATCCATCCAGATTGTGACCAATCTGGAGGAGCTGTCCAAGGTTGGTTCCAAGGTTGTGCAGAAGCTTCTGCCTGTCCCCATGGCATATTCATATTCCAAGGAGATTGTCCCCAATTTGGAAATCTAGGAGCATTGGGATATTGTGCATAACCACCACCAGGTCTTTGCCCAATAGCATTGAGTTCTTCTGTTTGGGTGCCCAAAACAGATTTTAGATGAGGCAACAAAGGGCATTTATCTGTTGAATGTTCTTTGGAACAAATTCCACAAATAGAAGTTTTGTTTAGGGGGCAATCCTGCAAGGCATGCTTACTCCTACACCTTGGGCAATAAATTGCTAAAGGTGGTGTAGAATTAGATCTTGTGTTTTTCTCACCTAATGCAGTATTAAGTTGAACAAGGATATCAGTTTTTAAATTGGCCATTTCCTCCATCAACTCTTTCATACCATTATTGCCAAAATTCTTTTTCTTTCTTCGGTGGTGAGTACGGGAATAATTTTTGCATAACTCCACAATCTCGTCAAGGTCAAGTTGATCTATATCTCCTTTTCCCATTAAATCTAACACTTCCCTAGATTCATCCTGTAATCCTCTTAAGAGAATAGGCTTTAAGAAATCAGGCTCTACAGCACCACACCTCTTTTGGACAAAGGCAAAGCGATCAAGATAATCTTCTAAACTCTCATCCTCTTCTTGCTTGATCCTAAACAACTCATCTTTCCTGTTTCTTACTCTACAATAATCCTGATATTTATTTAAGAATGCAGTCTCCATCTCATCCCATGTAGTAATTGAGTTAGGTTCAAGATTGCTCATGAACCATCGGAGAGCAGCGTCCTTAAGTGTGGAAGGAAACAACTTCAATTTTTGATTATCATTTATGTAGTCATAAGTCTGACATAACACTTTGAATTCAAACAAAAATTGATCAGGATCTTCTACAACAGTTCCCCTAAAGATTGGCAATATAGATGGGGAGATTGTTTTCATGGGGGCATCTAGAAGTGGATCCAACCGAATAGGATATTCAAAAGTTTTAGGAGCATCATCAGGATCACCATATCCACCTGCTGCTGCTGCTGCAGCCATAGTTGTTTTCTTTCTAAAGGATGATGGGAATAGTTTAGTCAGAGGGGAGTGTTTAGCAGCTAGTGCTTCAAAAAGCTCCTTTTCTAATTTTTCCAACAATTCTTCTGATGAAGAAGGTATGTCTGGCTTTTCCTCAGTGATTTCAAATGAAGGCAAATCTTCATCAGACCGAGTAGGTCTCTTTGGTGGCTCAGAGCCACTTCGGATAAACCTCCCTCTTTCGTCTCTCAGCCTATGCATTCATGCACATTTACTAAACAGATTGTAAAATTTGCAAGAACTATTTTCTGTATCCAGCCTACAGTTCTTGACCTACTTAAATTTGACTAACAACACCATGGTCCCCGACAACGGCGCCAAAAATGATGAGTGTCGTTTAATTCATCATTTGATCATTATTTATCAATCCGGGCAGGTGTCCTAAGGCTGTTTACGATAGTCAATTCAAGCAGATGTAAGACATTCTATTCAGAAAATGGCTTTATTGGCAGAACAGTTAGTGTTTGTTGGGGGTTCTTCTGTCACTCTAAACCCTATGAACTGAAAGGAAACTAAATTATGCTTGCTGAAATAAAATTGCAGAAATGAAATAACAGTCAAAGAAACCTATTTACTTTTGCTAAATCTGGAAATGCACTCAAAACTGAATTAAACTTGCTGAAATGAAAGTTGCTGAAATTAGAATTGCAGAAAATAAACTAACTTGCAAAATAAAAGAACAGATCTGAAAATAAACTCAGAAATGATAATGAAACTACAAACTCTGAAACTGGAAATGATTTCAGCAAAATAAAGAAGTGCAGGAAAAATGACAGGTTTCTTATTTATTCTGCTGCAGAAAGATTTAAACAAGAAAACCTGGTATAAACCTTCTTCTGCTCCTGGGAGTGGCCCTTGCTCCCTGGTTCAGAAGAAGGTGAAGAAGTAGCTCTGGTTTTCTACTTAATCACTCCTTCAATCATAAAGTAAAACTGACAAAAACTGCACTTTTTATTGAATTAAAAACATGCAGGAAAATTCTGCATATTACTGCTACAGAAATCTGATTTCACAATATTCAGAATTATACTAATTGCAATCCTAATTCTCCCTACACAGCTCAACCCAGATGGGAGCCGGTTATTTATATTAAAAACATGCTAAATCAGATGTGGAATGATTCAAATTTCAGGCATTTTAGGAATGCTGTTAAAACTGCATTCCTAAAATGCAGAATATGGTTACATGAATGAAATCTATTTGTTGCACATTTGCTGGAGGTCTTCTGCATTGAAAAAGATGCACAACAGATTCACATAGCTATCCTTATCATTCTCCTACAATTTGCTGTCTTTCCTGAGCTGTTCTGGTCAAAACTGTGCTTTTTCGGTTATTTCGGAGCAGTCCTGTTATTCCGGAGCAGTATCCCTGTTGTTCCAGAGCAGCGCCAGAATGACTGTTTTCAACACAGTTTGCGGTTCCTTTGCCGAGAATTTGGTGGATCAGACTTGAAAGTCTTTCAATAACCTATTCTCATGCTTTTTCAAGTTGAATTTGACCAAATTCCAAGTCATGCAAATCTGGCTGGAATTTGTCTAAGTTAAAACAGTCAAAATACAGTTTTGCACAGCTTGCAGTTTTTGTCCTATTTTTAGTGCTATTTTCTGCATTTGACAACTTCAGAGAGCATGATATGAATGTTATATATCCCACACGTGATTGCACTAACACATTTCACAATAAATCATTATTTATCAACAAAACTTATGCAGAAAATACAAAAAATTAGTAAAAACAGAATATTATGCTTCTAAACAGTCAAACATGTAAATAGTAGTAAATATTGTATTTCATCAGCAGAATTAACATCAAAACATATCAAAAAGGTCTATTAAGGATGTCTAAAATAATCAATAATGAGGCAATATTTGGCCTCATCATCATTTAATCATTAAATTGTCAAATCCAGGGCGGTGTCCAAAGGCTGTATACGATAGAAGGCTAAGCAAGTTGAAGATTAGTTTACTTAGGAAATGGCATATTTATTCAGTTTTTTTGGGGTTTTAGCTTGCTTATAATCCTATGAACTGAAATGAAACCTAATTACATTTGCTAAATTTAAATTGCAGAAATGAAATGACTTTTAAATGAAACCTATTTACTTTTGCTAAATCTGAAAAATGCATTCAAAAACTGAACTGAAAGGAAAGTTGCAGAAAATCAGAATTGCAGTAAAAATAAACTGTAACTAATTTGCAGAATTAAATGACAGAAATGGAAAACTCAAAAAATAATAATGCAGATAAAACAATAAATTCAGAATCTGGAAATGATTTCAGAAAAGTAAAGTTGTGCATGAAAATGATAAAAACATAACAGGTTTCTTATCTCCCCTGCTGCAGACGATTTAACAAGAAAAACCTGGTAAAAACCTTCCCCTGTTCCTGGAAGTGGGCCCTTGCTCCCTAGTTCAGAAGAAGGTGAAGAAACAGCTCTGAGTTACTTCTTGATTACTCTTTCAATCATACACCAAAACTGATAAAAATTGCACTTTTTATTGAATTATACACATGCAGAAAAATTCTGCATGTTACAATTACAGAATTTTGAAAATGCTACTTAATAATTCCTAAAAGCTCCTAATACCCTTCCTAATTTCTAATAGCTCAACCAGATTGGGAGCTAATTATTTATACTAAAAATATGCCAAATCAGGTGTAGAACAATTCCAATATTCAGGCATTTCAGGAATGCTGTTAAAACTGCATTCCTGAAATGTAGAATATGGTTACATAAAAATCTGATTTGTTTGTTGCAAGTTTTGGGGGGTCTTTGCATTGAAAAAGGTGTACAATTAATTAATACAACTGCTCCCACCGTTTTCCTGCCATTCTGCCACCTTTTCTGCGCGTTTTGGTCAAAACTGGGTTGTTCCGCATATTTCGGAGCAAAACTATTTTTGTTTCTGTCATTTCGGAGCAGTTATTGTTGTTCCGGAGCAGTCTTCCTGTTATTCCAGAGTAGTTCTAAAATAACAGTTTACAACACAGTTTGCGAATCCGTTGTTGCTGATTTGGTGGAGTAGACTTATGAAGACCTCAACAAACTTATTTGCATGCTCCTTATGAGTTGTACTTGACAAATTCCAAGCCTTGCTATGTATGCATAGCTGGCTGGAATTTGTATGGGTCAAAAAAATAGCAAATACAGTTTTCAGCCAGTTTGTAATTTTGACCTGTTTTTGGCATTTTTCTTGCATTTGAACATTTCAGAAGGCATGAAATGAACGTTGTGTATCCCAGCACATGATTGCACTATCACATTTTCACAATAAATCATTATTTTCAGATTTATCAACAAAAATAAGTAGAAAATACAGAAAATCAGCAAAACAGAATACAAAAAATATAGAAAATCAGCAAAACAGAATATAATGCTTCTAAACATTTAAACATGAAAACAGTAGTATATATTGTACTTCATCAGCAAAATTAACATAAAAACACTTCAAAAAGGTTTATTAAAGATGTCAAAGATAAGTAAAAAATGAGGCAATTTTTGGCCTCATCATTCCCCCCAACCTATCTTAATGCATGTCCTCATGCATTCTGTGAAGCTACAATAGAACAAAGATCTCTGTCCATTGTTCTATCTTTGTAGCTGAATTTAGCTCCAGGAACCTTGTAGTATCCTCTAGTCTGTTTTATCTGCTGGAGCCACTACTGAAATTGCTCATCTGGTTGTGGGTCACTGTTAAAGAACCAAGGAACAGGGATGATCATTTACCTGTATTCCTTTGTCAGATGTTTCAGCCCTTAATAAATCTGTTTGTGTTTCAATTTCTGCTGTTTTTGCTAAAGGCAAATTAACTTGCACCCCTTTTTCCTCTATTTCTACCAAAGGCAATTCAACTTGAATTCCTATGTCTTATGTTGCTATAAGGGGCAAATCAGGTTCAATACCTGCAGCAGGAATTGGAGAGAACTGTAAATTTTCCTGTTCCTGTTCCTCTTCAACAGCAACTGCAGGTTTCTCTATGACAGGTGAATTTGCTCCAAGTGCAATTATTGCCAATTCTAGCAGAATATCAACTATTTGAATTTCATGCCCTGTTTCATCAGGTTGTGGCTCTAGAGATGCAATTTTGGCCTTTAAATCCTTCACTTTCTGCTGCAAAATTGCATTTAGCTGGTCCTTCTTTGTAATAGAAGCTTCACATGCTTCTATCCAACCTGTTTGTGTTTTAACTACACTCCTTGCTGCATGTAGCTGTAGTTGAATATCTTCTTCCTCTTCATCATTTTCTTCTGCCTCTGACTCTTTTTCAGAATTAGAGTCTATGTATTCAACTAAGGCAATTACAGGGCTGGTTTCTGGTTCTGCTATGTTCTTCTTGCCACCCATTTCTCTTCTGCTCTGTTCACGAAAGTTTTCTGAAGTTCTCTGTTTTTTTTTTTTTGGAATTGCGTTTCTGGGCCGAATTCGTCAATTTCGAAAGGACTGTTTCTTGTGCCGGAACAAAACTTGCACAACAAACCTTTTTTTTTTTTTGATAAAAACTGCCACTTGTCAATTCCTGAATTTTCCTTTTTTTTTAAAGAAAAATTGATGCATTCCGAAGCTTATCCTTTCGACGCAACCAAATTTCAAAACAACAAACAACATTATTCATTCTGGAGCTTTTGATGTTTCGAAGCAACTGTCATTCTGAAGCATTTTTGTCATTCTGGAGTATTGTTCATTCTAGTGCTTCTGTCATTCCCCCTTTCTTTGACTAAATAGACATCCTTATCTAAACCTTATGAATGCTTTAAATGCTAATAAGTGAATCTATACACTACATACTTTAACTATTTACAATGTTTAAAATGTAAAGAAACACATACCTGTCTTGATTACTTCTCTGCAACTGTACAATTGAATATACTTGCTGATTTCTATCTGACAAGTGCAGTGCTATAATTCTGAAGACACAGAGACAATGTTGGTGATGACAATGACAATGCTGGTGAATGACAATGGCAAAAAATGAATGACAATGGCGATAAATGAATGACAATGAATGACAATGGTGAGAAATGAATGACAATGGTGAGAAATGAATGACAATGATGACAAATGGATGACAATGGTAATGGAAGAAAACAAGGCAAACATGCCAGATAACTGGTTTTCATGTAAGCCAACTCAGAAGTGCCTCCTGAGAGGTTTTCACTTTCTGAATTTTTTTATTTTTATTTTTTTTATTTTTTTATTTTTTCGTTTTTTTTTCATCAGAAGAGGCTGCCATTTCTGGTTTTCAACCAACTTCTATTTTTTTTTTCTCTTCTTGCTTGTACCCATGAAGGATATTTACAAACAAGATTATTCTTCTTTTTGCTTTTCGTGTATTTTTTTTTTTTTTCAAAATTTTCAGCATCACCCTGAATCTGATATGGAAGAGAAATTCTCTTCCATCATGTGTACATCCAATGGAATCTGCTTCAAGAACTCCTTCTTAGTTAATGGTGTATGGTATATCTGAAGGTAATATCCATTCACCACTAACTTCCTCCTTAACTTATCAACCAAAGAAAGTTGAACTCCATTCTCAAATTCTTTTAGTTCATCCTTGCTGCTCTTAATGTGATCACCATGCCAAACTTTCCATTTTTGTTGACTGAACTCTGTTTGGTGAAGTGCTTCCAACCAAAGTTCATCAAATGCACTCAACTGCAAAATTTGTTCCTGTACCTGCAATAACTTAATGCCAACTGCTAAAGATGTACAAAGTGTTAGTAAAGCATTAAGATAAATCAATATATCAAACAAATTTACTTCCTGGCTTGTAGTCAGCCAACTATTATTTTTCAAAGGTTGTTTTGGCTGCTTTTCAATTTGTTTCATACCAGGCTGTACTGCATTGATTTTTGGAAAAGTTTGCATTAACAAATTAAGAGAGCAATGGAGTGGTAAAAGAGAATGAAAATTTTGTGAATGTTTATCAAAAACAATTCTTGAAGGAATTAACTTTGATAAATGGAAATGAAAAGATGAGAAAACATGATGACATCCATGTGGTAAATGAAGAAAATTGCTTTGTATTGGAATGTGTGACAAATGTTCAAGTTTTTGTTTTGCATCATTCCATAATAATTGTTTAATAGTAGTTTGTTCATCTTTAAAATCTGAATTTTGAACACTTTTAGCAAAAACAAATTTTTTGGATGAATCAAACTGTTCTTCGTTATCCTTTACAACTATGGAAGCCAAAGTTAAATTGCTATCTTTATTTTCCTTATATGATTTAAGAAACAATGAACTTCCTAGATAGTCACACTGAGGTGGAGTAAATTTTCTTGTAAACAAGTTTACTGATTTTTCACCTACATGTATGTTTTCAGGATACACTTTCTTCTTTTTCCTTCGTTTCTTAAAACACATTTCTTGAACAATCTTATTAATGATTGGCACATCTTTAATAGACTGAAGTAAAGAGATTTTAACAGTTAAATGTGTTAATTCCTTTATCCAATCTGATTTTGAAGATGTCAATTTTGATATTTTAGACTGTTCAAAACATGGTACTTGCTTTGATGAGTTATCTTGTGGGAGATCTTGTTTTAGTGTAGATTTATTTTCAAGTTTATTCCTTTTAACTCCTTTTTCTACACTGATAAGTGGAATAGGTTCAAGTAGTGTTTTACCTGAACACAATTGAGTTTTATCACAATCACTAGCATTCATTATGGTTGTACTTTCTGATTCAGCCATAGATACAGGGGTTACCTGTTTAACAATGTTAGGATTGACCACAGGTTGAAATGAAAACAGAGGTTGGTTTGCTTGTTGGTGTAGTTGTCTATAAGAGAAGTTATGAGTATGAGTAGGCAACAAGTTTAATTTATATTTTTGATAATGTTGTTGCCCTGTGTATAGTTTTTGCTGTTGTACCCATTGATTCCCTTGTAATTTTGGTTGTAACCATGGTGGATGTTGTTGATTCCATTGTTGTTGCACCCAGCCATGTTGAGACCATTCTTGGGAATATGCCCATGATGGTTGACTCCAACATTGTTGAAGTGGACCTGATGCAGACCATGGCATATACCAAGGATTATTTCCCCAATGTGCAGGAAATTGAGAAGCATTCTGATATGGAAACTTAATAAAATTACTCCCTTGTCCTTGTCCTACAAAATTATGTTCTTTCATAGGTTGAGACTGTTTTTCAAAGACACTTTTGAGTTCTGGTAACAAACTACATTGATCTGTGGGGTGTCCTTTTTGACAAATGCTACATGTAGCAGGTATAAATGTTTTGTTTAAAGGACAATTATGAAGAGAGTGTTGCTTATTACTACATTTTGAACAATCTGAAGATTCAGCAGATTTACCTTTTTTATTGATTGTTTTATCAAGATGTACAGAAATATCAGTTTTAGTAAACTCTTTCATGCATTCATTCAAATCATGTTTATCATTACCAATTCTGTGTTTTTTATGCCTTGAATGAGAATATCTTTTGCAAAGTTTAATGATTTCCTGAAATTCAAGTGCATGTACATCTCCTCTTCCCAAAATATCCAATGCATCCCTAAATTCATCTTGCAGTCCTCTTAAGAATATGACTTTGCACATTTTAGGTTCAACATTACCGCATCTCTTATGAACAAAAGAAAATCTATCTATATAGTCTTCTAAAATTTTAGTTTCCTCTTGTTTCATTGTAAGAAATTCATCATGTGGATTATTGACTTGACAATATTCTTGGTATCTCTCCAAAAATATGTTTTCCATCTCATTCCAAGTTCTAATTGAATCAGGTGCTAAGGTGATAAACCATCGTAGAGCTGACTCTTTAAGAGTGGAAGGAAACAGTTTGAGCTTTTGTTTGTCATTAATGTAATCATGAGCCTGACACACAATCTTAAACTCAAATAAAAACATATCAGGGTCTTCAGATGTGACTCCCCTGAAAGTTGGTAACACTGAAGGTGGAATGATATTCATGGGAGCACTTTGATTAAGATCTAATTGAATTGGGTTTTGAAAAGTTCTAGGAGGTGCACTAGTTGCACTAAGGTGGACCACATTACTGGATCTCCTTTGATTCTCTAGTGATTCTTCCATTATAGGCTCCCCAAAACAATTGTAAATCTTATCAATTTGGCCTGATTGTATGAATTTGTCAAGAAAAAGTGGTGTTGAACTACTAATATTTCTTTCTTGTAATGATTTCTCAAATGATCCTGCAGTTCTTGAAGTGGATGATTGAGATTCTATAAACATTCCAACATTTTTGGGAAAAAAAAAAATTGACAACATAGTTTCAACCTTTTGTGAAGTTTTCTTCCTGTGGTTTCTTGCTATGCCTGCTTTCTAAATAAACTAAAATTCAATTTATCCAAAAACTGTTATTTATACCAGTTATTTATCCAGATTTTACTCTGAAGTTCACAACTTAGCACATTTAACAATTATTGGACTGCTTTTACCCTCTAACAACACCGTGTTCCCCGACAACGACGCCAAAAATGATGAGTGTCGTTAAACACATCATTTAATCATTAAATTGTCAAATCCAGGGCGGTGTCCAAAGGCTGTATACGATAGAAGGCTAAGCAAGTTGAAGATTAGTTTACTTAGGAAATGGCATATTTATTCAGTTTTTTGGGGTTTTAGCTTGCTTATAATCCTATGAACTGAAATGAAACCTAATTACATTTGCTAAATTTAAATTGCAGAAATGAAATGACTTTTAAATGAAACCTATTTACTTTTGCTAAATCTGAAAAATGCATTCAAAAACTGAACTGAAAGGAAAGTTGCAGAAAATCAAAATTGCAGTAAAAATAAACTGTAACTAATTTGCAGAATTAAATGACAGAAATGGAAAACTCAAAAAATAATAATGCAGATAAAACAATAAATTCAGAATCTGGAAATGATTTCAGAAAAGTAAAGTTGTGCATGAAAATGATAAAAACATAACAGGTTTCTTATCTCCCCTGCTGCAGACAGATTTAACAAGAAAAACCTGGTAAAAACCTTCCCCTGTTCCTGGAAGTGGGCCCTTGCTCCCTAGTTCAGAAGAAGGTGAAGAAACAGCTCTGAGTTACTTCTTGATTACTCTTTCAATCATACACCAAAACTGATAAAAACTGCACTTTTTATTGAATTATACACATGCAGAAAAATTTTGCATGTTACAATTACAGAATTTTGAAAATGCTACTTAATAATTCCTAAAAGCTCCTAATACCCTTCCTAATTTCTAATAGCTCAACCAGATTGGGAGCTAATTATTTATACTAAAAATATGCCAAATCAGGTGTAGAACAATTCCAATATTCAGGCATTTCAGGAATGCTGTTAAAACTGCATTCCTGAAATGTAGAATATGGTTACATAAAAATCTGATTTGTTTGTTGCAAGTTTTGGGGGGTCTTTGCATTGAAAAAGGTGTACAATTAATTAATACAACTGCTCCCACCGTTTTCCTGCCATTCTGCCACCTTTTCTGCGCGTTTTGGTCAAAACTGGGCTGTTCCGCATATTTCGGAGCAAAACTATTTTTGTTTCTGTCATTCCGAGCAGTTACTGTTGTTCCGGAGCAGTCTTCCTGTTATTCCGGAGTAGTTCTGAAATAACAGTTTACAACACAGTTTGCGAATCCGTTGTTGCTGATTTGGTGGAGTAGACTTATGAAGACCTCAACAAACTTATTTGCATGCTCCTTATGAGTTGTACTTGACAAATTCCAAGCCTTGCTATGTATGCATAGCTGGCTGGAATTTGTATGGGTCAAAAAAAAAGCAAATACAATTTTCAACCAGTTTGTAATTTTGACCTGTTTTTGGCATTTTTCTTGCATTTGAACATTTTAGAAGGCATGAAATGAACGTTGTGTATCCCAGCACATGATTGCACTATCACATTTTCACAATAAATCATTATTTTCAGATTTATCAACAAAAATAAGTAGAAAATACAGAAAATCAGCAAAACAGAATACAAAAAATACAGAAAATCAGCAAAACAGAATATAATGCTTCTAAACATTTAAACATGAAAACAGTAGTATATATTGTACTTCATCAGCAAAATTAACATAAAAACACTTCAAAAAGGTTTATTAAAGATGTCAAAGATAAGTCAAAAATGAGGCAATTTTTGGCCTCATCACTAATGTGGTGCTATCATAATATTAAAATGAACTGATTTAAATGCTTATAACAACCTTTATATAACCAATGTAACTAATTCTTCTTTGATATTAGAAGATGTAAACTTGAGACCTCTCCTTTTGCTACTTAAATATGGTTTAAAAAAAAAAAAAAATACTTGAATAATAAAACTTTAATAACACCAATTTTAAAACCTTATTTAGGCCTCCTTTTAGCAAGCTTTCTTGGTGATTTGGTTCACCTATTTGTTGTTCCACTTTTCTTATTTTTGTAGTTTCAAATCCTTGTTCTTTACTTTCCTATACTTTTCAAATTTGTAGCTTTTATTACTATTCTAGGACCTTGGAATTTGTAGCTATTAGTGCTTTTTGAATTGCTATCCTCTTGTTGTCCTAAAATCTAAATTTTTTAGATTCTAACATAGCCAATTTATCCTCTAATTTTCTATTCTTAACTCTCTCAAATTTGGAAGGAAACTCCACCAAATTGCAGCTTTCTTTGCTATCAAGCCTTCCTTCAAGCTAGTTGTTCAAGGGATTTTCAAAATTTATCCAAATATCCTTTAACTTGCAGCTCTATGTCACCTTGATTTTTTTGTCCTATGACTCTTCAAATTCTACTGTAAAAACAATAATATTCTCTTTTGAAACTCATCCTTCAAGCCTTCAATGACAATATTCAAATCTCTCAAATCTGATGGCCACTTCTAGCTCCTTTCTACTTCAACCTCCTCGTCGAATTTTGACTTCAATCTTGGCCTGTTTGTTGGCCTTCTTATCAAAATTTTGAATGTCTTTAGATATTTGAAAAACTCTTCCAAAATTTGGTAAACTTCTTGCTAAATCCTTCTTCCTTTTGGAATTTTTTTCGGTGGGTGACAATTATCTCAAATTCCTTCTTTTTATCAAGTGCTTCTCCTTGCTAGCAATCTTCTCCAATGGAATTTCTTCTTCACCTTCTTCAATAGGGATTTTCTAGCCTTCTTCTTCTTCAATCTCCTTCCAACTTTTCTTGAGACCTCTTCTCTTGGGTCTTCAAAGTCTATAGCTTCTTAAATCGACAATAGGACCTTTTCTAGTCCTTCTCTATCTTGAATATTCTAAATCTAAAAGTTCTTCAATGGGACCTTTCTCTTGGATCTCCTTCTTCTAGAGATACTTTCTACTTTCTTCAATCTACAATATGTAGTCTTCAATATTCAAATTTCTCTGAGGACCTCCTTGTTGGTTCTCCTCAATATTCAATATACTATGGAGATCTCTTTTGTGAGTCTCCTCAATCTTTAATGGGACCTTCTTTATTGGACCTCCTCCTTGATTTGTAGTCTTCAATGTGTCTCCTTTGGCCTCTTCCTCTCTTCTCAATCTTCTACTTGGAATCTTCAATCTACAAATCCTGTAATGGGACATTTTTCTTAGGCCTCAAATTCTTCAATATTTAACTTGTTGCTTCAATTTCTAATTGATTCCAAAGAAGATATTATTTCTAGCTATTGTAGGAAGCTTCTCAACTTTCTTTGAATCTATTCTTCTCTGCAACAAAGTATTAGAAAACGATAATGGAAATTTCTTTAAATATAAATAAAATAAACTTCACTAGTTGATTTGTCAATCTAGTGGAATCAATGCTAAGTCCTAGTATTCACAAGTTTTTCTACAACTTTGTGAAAAGACTCTAGCCAAATACCAATTTTAGAAATTTTGAAAATGAGATTTCGTATCTCCTCTAAATCTCTATTGTGGCTCTCCCTATCTCCTATCAATCTCCCTTGTGGCTCTGATACCACTATTAGCTTTTGATGTTATATATTTAATAAAATGTAATCACAAGAATTAAAATAAGAAAGCAATGTCATATCTATGAAAATGATAATATACTATGCATGTAAATATGATGAGAAACCTGAGAAAATAATTGTAAAATAGCCATTAATGAAAGCTCATGAAAATTATACAATGTTATGAGATGGAGGTCTCATACACTCCATATTGCATAAAATGCTCTACATTGTGTCTACTACTACTCTATCTTATGCACTCCAAAAACCTCTCTTTGCTATCACCTAAGAAGACCTATATATAATGAGACATGACTCTTGCCATTCCATATTTCTATGACTCATCATCTTCCTATTCTTAAGGACTCATGTACATGTGGACTATATGCACATTTACATCATTACACATTCTAATAATACTTGTGTATTTATTCCATTGCATAAAGTAAATACTTAAATCCTAATATAATACAAATTCCTAATATAAACATGTACCCATGAAGGTACATTAGCATGTACCAGATAATGTGATATATTTTAACATGTATCTCCATCAATACTAGGGTTATTTTTTATGACCACTCATTTTAAAGCTATTCACATTCAACATAAAATGGAATAAGAATTATTTGAATTAGACAACTCTATGTAAAGATATGGATCCTAAAAGATGAGTCATTAAAAATAATACTATATTCCAAGTAATATTGCATACAGAACTGGGATTGATTATGAACTTATACTACGTGTTTATTGTATATCTTCCATCTTTAGTAGGATATTCCCATATGATTAAATCTATATTTTTAGCATAATATGATAGTATTCCAATCAATTGAGATATAACCATCTACCAATGAGTCTATAGATTTGTAAAAATACCAAGTTCTTCATATTTCAATTTCTAAATATGTATGATGGAATTGAGAGTTTTGAAAATATTGTTATTTATCCACTCTTATAGTGAAGGCTCTAATTGTAGTCTAAAATTTCCTAGAATCTTATGAGATAAAAACTTCTTTACCAGATGTGGGATTCCATGATAATTCTTCAATAATAATGTCTTTGGTCTCTTGAATTCCTTTCCAAATTTTGAATGTTTTTAGAGTTTTTGGATTGACAAAGGTCTTTAGTCTAGTTTTTTCATTGCAAATTTATGCATCAATATTTACACCCACTATTTTGAGGGATAAGTAATAAATTTTTCTTTTAATGCCAAAATTTGCTTGATATTTGCTTTAAGAACCAATCCTCCTTTACTCATTAGCTGATGATGATATCCCATTTAATAAGGCTACATTTTATTTTGTTATCCTATATACCCCTTGCCTATAAAAATATTCTAATGATTTTCTCCATCTCATTAAGAAAGGACATTGGTGCATGGATAATAGAGCATTGGTAGATAGGTAAAGAATTGGTGATAACCTTGATTAGGGTCATCCTTCCATGGTGTGTGAGCAAAATATTGGACCATCCTTCAATTCTCTTCTTTATTTTTTAGTAATTTCATTCCATTGGTTACTCTTAATCTGGCTAAATTTGAAAGGGATTCCCAAAAGATTAGAAAATTTTCTCATTGATGATAGCCTATTATCTCATAGAAGCAAAATATCTCAAAAAATATTATCCAATGGTCATTTTGATCATAGACTAGTTCTTTTAGGGTTTGAACAACAAGATAATTAAGGTCTCTTACATTTCAAATATAACTATAATTGGTCTAGAAATTTTGACTTTAAATAGTTAGTTCAATTAAAAAATAGGACAAGGGAAAAAATATACTTGGTCTAGTTTTTAAAAATTCATAAGAATTTTAAGCATAAGTAATAAAGAATTTTTTAACTTCCACATTGTTTCATCCATAGTTCTTCCTTTTTTGATATATTCATCTCTTCATATATTTCCTTTTCACTATCCTAGAAGATCTGATTACTTGAATTTAATTATGTGCTAGTTTATTGTCCTTTTAATAGTTATGGCACTCAAGAAGGAATACTGGTGGCAATATTTAAATTAAAAAGATTAAAATTTTATGTGTGTGAGGTTTTATCACTTGCATACCATTTTGTAGACTTGGTGGCAATTTTTGGGTATGCTTGATCCCATCTATAGGAGGCACTAGCCTATCTAGTATAGTATGCGCTAAGGCATAGGAGGAAAGAAGTTATGAATTTGAACTAGTCATTATACTTTTTTTCTTTTTTGGAAGTAGACTCTAGGACAAATGGCTCTTGTCATCCTATTGACTTGTTGATGAAATTTTTTGAATGGCCAATTGAGTTATGTTTATGGATCAAGCTAGAGAAGGTATCATGTTCAATTCTTGTAGACACCATTTTTGGCCTTATCACTTGTCTCAACTGACTGTCTTCAGAGAGGCATCATCGACCTCAGCACTATCAATAGGGTATCCTTGATAGTTTGTAGACAATTGTTAGGTACTAGAGGATGTGGATTCAAATCCTTTTTTCTTTATTATTAGGATTCATATTAAAAAAATAAATATGCCCTTTTTTCTCAAAGCCAAAAAAGGCATGGTGTTTAGCACATGCATTTTACATGCAAGCCAATCCAAGTTTAAATCATGCCTTTATAAAAAAGGAGAAAATGATAAATTTATTGCTGACATGGTGACCTTGGCACCTTGAAGTGCCACATTAGCTCATTTTTATACCTATTCAAAGTTATTCAATCAATCAAATCAAAGTAAGTAGCAACAATCTATTGGAAATATGATGCTGAGAAAAAAATGAGTTGTGCATATTTTTTGTTATGTCAACTTTCTATAGCTAGGTAGCTCAACATATTCTTTGTCATGTTAGTATTCTACAGTTAGGTAGCTAAGAACGTTTTCTATCATGTCAATTTTCTATGATTAGGTAGTTGAGCATATTTTCTATCATGTTAATTTTCTATAGTTAGATAGCTAAGCATATTCTCTGTCATATTAGTTATATATGATCAGATTGTTATTGTTTTTCTAACGATCATTGTGTAATTGGGTAATTTGACAAAAAAAATACTGCAAAATTTTTTCTCTTTTCTTAGTAAATGTTTTGTGTAAAATCTACTTTGCTACTTCCTATGTAATTTTTTTAAGCAGATTTCATATTTGGTATCAAAGCTAGATGGACTAGTCTTGGGTTGAAGTGATTTTGTGTTACTAATATTTTTAATCATCAATCATGGCCAATAATAACTCCCTTCCTATTCGAGAGTTTAGTGGAAAATATTATGACTTATGGAGCATTAAGATGAGGACATTGTTAACTGGGAAAGATCTTTAGTATATTATTAAGGTTGGTTATGATGAGCCAAAATATTATTCTATTATCCCACATAATGACAAACAAGCAAAGAAGGAGGCCAATAAAATAATTTTTTTTTCATTGTACCACATTTAATAAATTTAGAAAATATTTTGTTTCCAAGGATTACAAATGCAAAGCTAGCCAAGGATGCTTGAAAGGCTTTATAAGAGGCTTACCAAGGTAGCGACCAAGTGAAAGTGGTCAGGTTACAAACCTTAAAGAAATAGTTTGAGACTTTGAAGATTAAAGAGACTAAAACTTTAAGTGAATATTGTGCTAGAGTAAAATATGTGGTTAATAAAATGGCCACTCTTAAAGAAACATTGGATATAGAAGTTGTGAAGAAGTTGCTAAGAACTTTAACACCAAGATGGAACCATATTTCTATGATTATTGAAGGGAGTAAAGATTTAACAATATTGAATTTTGATCATCTTGTTGGTTCTCATATGTCACATGAATAAATACTAAGTGACACCTTTGGTAAAGTTGAAGATAAGGCTTTTGCCTCAAAGGTAAAAGTCTCAAAGAGTGATGGTGCTAGTACAAGCAACTAAGGACAATGACAAGGTGTAGACACCTAAACAAGTATCACATTTACAATGGTTAATATTTTTTTTTATTAGGTGGAAAAATAGGGGTTTTGAAAGGCTTCCCTAACCTTTTACAAAAGTAACCCACGAACTACCAAAAATAATCTTCAAATTGATTACAAGTGAATTTTAGGAAAATAATACAAGCATCTAATAACCAACACTCGACCAGAACTCTGATAGGCTTAGGATAAGATATCATAATAAAGTTGAGATTCAAAATTTGAAATGCTAAATAAGCTCATGTAAGGAAAATTTCCAAAAAGAACAAGAATCTAGTCAACATTAAAGGAATACAATAAGTAGATCATATCCTTAAAAATCATAGGCCTGGGTCATGCATTTTTGAAAATTTGACTTTGAATTTGGAATAGCCTGATTGATTCCCTCTCACCAATATAATTGACTTAGTGTATTCGACACCATATTACACCCTCGATCTTCTGGCTAGGGATGGTTGAATGGATTTATTTTCGAGCTTAGAGCAAGTTTTGAGATTTTTTCTTTACTTACTTGGTCTCTGGTTGTTGGGCCAAGATTTTTTTCCCTTGAGTCGTTAAACCGAACTTAGAACAATTTTCAACCTCTAACACACCCAACAACACAAAATCCTCAATTGATAATTTTTTTGTCATCAAACGGTCAAACATATTTGAAAGAACAAACTCTAAATCTAAATTATGAAGAGACTTTGTGGGGGTTCCAAATTAGAGGCCATGGTCTCATTTATTTTAGGAATAGAGGACTGGTTGAATGCCTTCCTAACTAGGATGTCCCTTATCTTCTCCTCCTATACTATAATCTCCTCCTTACAAACATTTTCCTTTTGAGAAAAAGAAATCTTATGACTTTGTTTTGGGCATTTGGATTGCTCATGTCCATGATTACTATAGAGGGAGAAAAATAGAGGCCTATTTTTATAGATCAAAGGTTGGACCCTAGATTCAACCTCTAATAAGAGTTCTAGATTACTAGGGAGCTTAGAATCTAAATCCATCACTATGCACATTCGAGTAAACACTTTAAGCAATCTAGATCTAGTTGAGGAATCGATCGAGATAAGATTACCTAAAATTTTTGCAATCTCTTTTAAGATTACTTCATGCCAAAAGTGGAGGGTAAGGCCAGGAATCCAAACCAAAATAGGAGCTATATTATTTTTTTGTGTATTAAGATCAAAATCAGTCCCCCATTTGCATAAAAAAATGCTCCTTTGACCAAAAACCATGATCCACCTCTCAATATGTGTTGATAGTCCTCCTAAATGGAAAGCCTAATGAGGAAGAAGCCTTTTAGCAAAGTGATTGGGTCCATATATCCTTAGGTGACCACTTGGTGGTTTTCCATCTCTTGATTGAGTCAAGGTCTGGTCTAGAGTTCCCCAAGAATTTCCCAACAAGGGAATTCTCACCTTCTTCCATGGTTAATTTAACCAACTCAGTAGGCATTGATAATGAGTTCAGCGCAAGATTGAGCTTGAACAAGCACTCTAAAAGATAGGTCTTCAAAGAATTTTTTTAAGCAACTATGACATAACACTTTTTGATAACTAGGTCTATCTCCAAATATGGAGAAGGTTTCCCCAAGGGCACTTCCAAAACTTTATCTACACCATCTTGGCTACCAAAAATTGTATCCATGTCTTCCTAGAAAAAATGATTTGAGTCAAAGATAAGGTCCACCTTAGCAGATAACACCTGGACCACGCTAAGACCCATGTCCATAATTGGTATTTGGCCCACATAATTAAGGACCCCCAAATTCCTGATCGTGTCTTTATACTCTCCACTAACAAAGAAAGAAAAAGTGGGATTTTCATTCCTATTAGGCTCCATCTCATATTGTGGGGGCTTACATTCCATCACAATATTATCAATCAAACTAATTTCAAAGCCAAAAACCATAAATTTTTCAAAGCCTATCCCCCCCATGAAAGAAAAAGTCTCATCTTTAGCCATCTCAAGCTAAGGCATCTATTGAACGCAAGCATCTTCATGAGAAGGACATGGCTCTGTAGTAGATTCTCAACAAAGCGCACCACCAAACAAAGGGCTGAGCTTCAACATAGCTATAGGGCCATCTTGAATTGTATAAGAAGGGTAACTGAGAGCTGCAACATTCACCACAAATCCAGACAAACCAACACAATATTTAGAAGAAAACTGATGAGTAGTACCAATACCTGTTAGAACCAAACCAACTAAAGGTTTCTTTTGATCATATTTCTTTATACACTCGGCTTGGTAATTTTCCCAATCGATATTCAGGTTGATAATAGTAATTCCAACAAGCTCAATCTTCCTCGATATTCCAAAATTCAATCTCCCCTGACCTCTCACACTGAAGCTGCCCCTACCTCTACCAAAACCCCTAGCCCTCCCCCTCAACTTGGGTCCTTGCAATGGTTAATATTAATATTTAATAATGTGTGCAATTATTTTAATTAATGTATTATAAACCTTAGAAATTATTAATATTGGCTATTCTAGCCCCTTTGACCCACTTTGACCCCTTCCTATGCCTAACCGCAGTCATCATGAGACCACCCCACTATTTTTAACTTTGGTTTGCCTTATTGGGTGAGGATTCCCTCCACCTAGGCACTTTGATTAGAAAAGATAATTTAATGGGTGAGGAATCTCTCCACAAAAAAGGGACATTAATATGACACGTCATAATGCATTATGGTATGTCATAATGCATCATAACATCATAATATGTTATGGAATGTCATAATGTGTCATGGCATGTCATAATGCATCATGGCATGTCATAGGGCATCATAGTTGTAACAACCCAAAATCTAACTAAGGGGTTGCTATTTTTTTAACAAACACACACCATACTAAAAACTAGCATATACCGAGAGAGAGATCCTTATCCCAATCAGTACGTGCAACTACAAGAGATCTAAGTTAACCCTAAGTTCAAGTTGTCTATCATTCTTCTACTTATCAACCTTCTATCTAGCATTTAATCAAGATACACCCATCTCCATACCATACACAAGTTCAACTGCACAAGTATGTTATGTGTATTACGACAAGATATTAACCACCATGTCTTTTAGAGTTAGCTTATCTCATTTAATCCATCAAAGGGTACGCTCATGTCTATACCCTACACAAGTCTATCTATGTGGGTATACGATGCGTACTACAAATAGGCTACTCATCTCATCTTTGTGATGGGGTAATCCAATCCTTTCATAGATGGTTTAATTCATTCACCACTACTAGTTGGTATAAGTCTTAATCACTTTGGTCTCTCAAACTAAGTTCACCCATTCTTGGTCTTAAGGGACCCCATAATACCTTAGGTTCTTGTACACTATTTAACACAAGCATTCTATTTTATATAGATAATTCACTTAACTACTCCAAGCATATTAAAACCATCATCATAGGAGACTAAACACTAAATATATACATTTAAAACAAGCATGAAATAAATTACAAGAGAAATATAAAGAGATGATTTAAAGGAAATAATCTAACTAAATCATGCATAAATAAATGGCTAACATATCTAATCAATAAGGTGCATCATAAATTATAATTAGGAGATACATTTTTATTTTCCCATAAATCATTAGATAGTTTGAGCATGATAAAAAAATTCCATGCCTTTAAGAATAGAATATTTCATACTTATCTATACAAAGGTTACTCTGGAAAATATTTCATTCATTATATAAGTAAGTATTTATTTTGGATCCTGATGTTATCTTGGTCCTTTAGCTTACTCATCGCTTAATTGATGGTAGTAAGGGATCAGGACAACTCATAGAACTATGAATCATGCATCTACTAGATGATCATTTAATCTAGTGCATCTAAATTACCAAATTGCAAGCACACAATCACCAATATATCTTTACAAATCATCCACACAATATATAGGAAGGTCATCTTTCCTTTCATCATATTATACTTTAATCAATCAAGGTTTATATTTGAACATAAATATCCTTCTTTAGATGTGATTAACAATTAAACTCATTTGTTTCTTTAAATTATTAAGGTCCCATAAACCTTAATCAATTAAATACTTAAAATATCTATTTCTCTAATTAATTAAGGTCCCAAAAGCCTTAATTAGATAATTAAATTATCCATTTGTCTAACTAATTAAGGTTCCATAAACCTTAATCAATTAGAAACTTAAATTATGTATTACAATATTCTTAACTCAATCAATTAAATCAATTTCTAACAAAGCAATTAAAATATTCTTTAATAAATAAATTAAAATCATTTTAACTAATCAATTTAAATCATTCTTTAATCAATAAATTAAACCAATTTCTAACAAATCAATTAAATTATTCTTTAATAAATGAATTAAAATCATTTTAACTAATCAATTTAAATCAGTCTTTAATAAATGAACTAAATCAATTTCCAACAAATCAATTAAATCATTCTTTAAAAAATCAATTAAATCCATATTTAACTAATCAATTAAATCATTTTGTTATCAATTAATTAAATTCATTTTTAACTAATCAATTAAATAATTCTTTAATCAATTAATTAAATTCATTTTCCAACAAATCAATTAAATCATTATTTAATAAATTAATTAAATCCATCTTTTACTAATCAAATAAATCCATACCCAGGTGTTGTAGGTGAGTTGGAGAGGAGAGGGCAATTCTTCAAGGGAGGTCCCAGGTTCAAATCTCCACCCTACCAAAACGCTGAATTGGGTATCCAAAATCCAATTGATAATGTTGGTACGGGCAGGGTCGGGTGCGACTTCCGGGTAACTTTGACGGTGTAGAACCCCCTGTTCGTGGTCTCTCGGACCAAAACGGCCCCACAAAAAATTTTTCGCTTAAAAAAAAATCATCTATAACTAATCAATTAAATCATTTTTTAATCAATTATTTAAATATATTTTTAACTAATCAATTAAATTGTTCATTTTCCTTCTAAAGAAAAGGGAAATTAACCATACGTACCAAAGGGGGTAACAAAGCGGCCGAAGAAGATCTAAGGCCTAACACTTAAGGTTTTAGAGAGGGGTGTAACCCTCGGTCAAACCAACATCAATAGAGATGGCAAAACCACGTATCAAACCTTGCTCGACATGCAATTGCGTAGGGACTAACCAATGCCAAGCATATGGTTTACCAACTTAGAGAGGGAGACGACGACGTAGAAAGGAAACATACTGGTACTAACTATTAAAGCACATGCTAAGGAACACGGAGAAAAGAAAACAACTACAAGGGGATTTCAAGGGTAAAAACCAAAGCACTAGAAGATTTATTCGATTAAGCATAGAGAACAAGGGACCGGAGGAGGTGTGTGATTAGCCAAGGCTTTGGAGATGTAAGTTAGCATCTTGGGTTGGAAATTTGACCTTACAGCAAAAGGAGATTCATACTGACCTGAAACCCACAAGGGTCGTTGTAGGCCAAGAGCCTAGTTTAAGTTCAAGATTTTCTCATCTGATAGGAGGGGGGGTTGATGTAGGTAAAAGGAAAGGGATCTAATACAACAAACACAAGTCCAAAATCCATGCTTCGATTTAAAATGTCTACAACCAGAGTAAAGGTCAAGACATGTTTTGATATGCAAGTCTCTTATAGCAAAAATAAGGCTGAAGCATAGCTTATTTAAATATTTTAAAATAGAACAATATAAAGCCGAAGCATAGCCTATTTAAATCTTTTAAAATAAAATATAAAGCCAAGGCATAGCCTATTTAAATATTTTAAAATACAGCAATATAACCCCAACGCATAGGCTATTTAAATTTTTTAAAATACAACAAAATAAAGTCGAAGCATGCTTCAGAGTTCCCTAAGTCCAACCCAGATCTATCCGCAATGGAAGTTCCCCTTAGTTGATTCCTTGTTCGATCCTCTTCCTTGTCACTTTATTTTTCTTCGTTTGATTGTCTTCTTCACCCGTCACCCCATATACGATGATCCCCCTCTTTTCTCTTTTCTACCCTTAAAATGAGGATGACGAGGATGACCCATCTGCACCCTCTCCAAAGTCCTCTCTCTCAATAATGCCATCGTCCGCAGTCAAGGAGTTCATATCTCCTTATGACAACCATAGAGATATTAAAAATTTAAAACTATTACTTTTTAAAATATCAAGTTTTTAATAGTTATTCCTTCTTTTACTCAAAATATCATGTCTTACTGAGTCTTTCATTGAAACATAATCTTTATAGAAAGGAATATTCTATTTTAATAAAATACATCCCTAAAAAAACTTGCATTATTCAAATACAATATTGCTCCTAGTAACACCTTTTTATTATTTAAATTGTATTATTCAAATACAATATTGCTCCTAATAACACCTTTTTATTATTTAAATAATAGAAACATATTTCTTCTAATTTAAATAAAGACCTTTTATTCAAATAAAATATTTATTTTCATTAAAATAAAGATCACCCACATGTTTTAGGTGAGTTGGAGAGGATAGGGTAATCCTTTTAGGGAGGTCTTAGCTTCAAATTTTCACCCTACCAATTGCACATTGGGTACCCAAAATCCAGTTGATTATGTTGGTGTGGTTAGGGCCGAGCGTGACTTCTAGGTGATTTTGACGGTGTAGAACCCCCTAGTCGTGGTTTCTCATATCAAAGCAGCCTCGTAAGGGGTTTTCGCTAAATTAAAAAAAATAAATAAAGACCTTTTATTATTCAAATAAAATATTTCTTTTAATTTAAATTATGACCTTCTATTCAAATAAAATATTTATTTTAATTTAAATAAAATATTTATTTTAATTAAAATAAAGACCTTTTATTATTCAAATAAAAGAAAATTAATTTAAATTATGACCTTTTATTCAAATAAAATATGTATTTTAAATAAAGACCTTTTATTTATTTATTATTATTATTTTTAAATAAAATACTCATGCTAATATCAAACATTAGCATGGTATTTTAAGCGGACTTAGGATAATGGATCCTCTATATCCATTAGTCCCTTTTTTCAAAGGTGTTCCTTAGGCAATCATTTTTACATATAGCAAACAATTAGGTGCATCAAACAAGGTGGGAGCTTTACCACCAACCCAGTCACCTATCTCAGCTAAAGAATTTATGATAGCTACTATGTTACCAACTTCAGCTTTATGTCGGTGACTTGTTGATGATTACTCGTAAAGCGGTTATGCATGCCTATATGAGGGTAGTCATTCATGTTACCCTAAGCTATCTGAATCATCACTTCCCTTTTCAAGTGTACGTCCTTGGTGGGCATTTCTACCTCTTCCATCCATGGGGTTACATGGTGCTCCACATCGACAACACATTAATAGTATTGTATTATTCAAGATAAAATCATTATAACTATTACAATAATCATACATGCATTTAAACTAGAAATCCATTAGTAATTTATCAATGCATAGGTTTTTAGACCAAAATCTTGCCCAGGGTGGGGTATGACATACTACTCCCCTTGGGTTAAACCCAGTCTTGTGGGTTTCCTATCATAAAAAGTTATTACAAGTTTTCAAAAAAACGTTATTACAAGTTCTCAAACAAAAAAGAAAAATATTTCTTCATGTCCTCCACTTTCTCCCAAGTGGCACTTATTTTTGAATAACGATCCCACTAGACCTTACATTGTTCTAGAACCTGTTTCCTCAAGGTTTTGGAACGAAATTCTAGAATCTTCATCGACATTACTTCAATGGCCTCCAGGTTTACCATTTTTAGTTTAGAAACATCCCACACATGGTCAATATTGGTAACATATTTCCTAAGTAGGGATATGTGGAAGGTACCATGGATCTTTGACAAGATGTGCAGTAAGGCAAGTTAGTATGCAATAGGGTTGATCTTCTCTATGATTCTCAAAGGGTCCTACACCAAGGATCCAACTCTGTGGATTGATTACACTTTTCATTGTATTTGACCCTTAAGAACACCTTTTACCCCATAGAGTATTCTCTTGGGGTGTCTTTTTTAGATTAGTAAAACTTTTTTGTCAATCAAAAGCTTCTTGGAGTCTTTTCCTGATCATCCTAAGTCGATATTCTATTTCCTTGACCACATTTGGTCCGATTACAACTTAGTCAAGAAAAATGACTTGATAATGGTGTTCTACCCCTTTCTATTTGACCATTGGTCTTAGGGAGATGTGTAGAGCTTATATTTAGTTAAAGTTCACAAATAATATACTAGATAAGATCATAGAGTTTTTACCACATTTTGAGTCTTAGATGTTGTAAACATATCTTGAGTGGATAGGAGTGATCACTATCCTATAGCTTATTGGGGTTCACCTTGTACACTACCCATACAGTTTAAAGGATGCATTTACATGGTTTCCCAATTTTTTAACATTCTTCACGAATGTAGGATAATTCGACAATAGTGTAAAACCTCTTAGTTTACTCATTACACCATGAGCAAACTATGGTGCTCAATCGTTCCATCTTCGCAATGGTTTGATTGAGGTGACTATTACTCAGTGTAACATCTCTCACATGGAATCCCATATTCGGTTCCATCACCAATATTTTTCTCTTGACAATAGGATCTAACCCCCAAAGTTGGAAAAGAAGATCCAGGTTACACCACCTGAACTTCTCAAAGAAATCTTTCTCCTTGTTCTCCTTCAAAAATTTGCTAACGAAGTGCCCACTACCAACCCTTCAAATGTTTTTAAATCACATCTTCAAGTCGGGGTCCATCCTTTGGTTCTACTAGTTTGAATATCTAGGGTGAACCTCCCCAAAAGGCCTAGCTCCTAAATTTAACTAGATCCTTTAAGATAATTATTTCTTTGACTCCTCCCCAATTCTGACCAGAAAAAAAGATCTTTCTTATCTTTTCTCTTCCTAGTGAAGCAAAATAAGGATATCTATGTGTTCCTTACATGTTTTTTTCTCTATAAGACATATTGGGTGTAACTTAATCTATTTTTGAAGTGAAAAGATCATCTTTGGTGCCAAAAACCTTATCCTTTACAAATTTTCCTTATAATTTGGTCCTTCTTGACTTTTCTTGTTAAGTCAACGTGATTATGGATCAAAAATGAATATACACCTTCTTTGAGTAAGTCTATCATATTCTTACTCTTAGGATCTGTTCCTAAGGTGAGCTTATGTACCCCTTAATGCTCACAAATTTCAAATTCTGGTGCACTCTTTAATAACTTAGAGAGAGAGGATCCCATAATCCTCTCAAGAATATATTTCCTACCTACTCTTTTCCATATAATTCTTTATTCTCAATAGGTATGTCCAAGCTTTATAATTTCTACTATATGTTATTTTTGTAGTCCAAGTTTACAAGGATCCATGATTAGTGTTCATAATGAGTAAAGGTGCAATCTCAATGCTTAGAACACCACCAAGTACATCTATTATAGTCCAAGCTACACGGCTTAGAACCTTCCCCAAAGCCTACCTACTTGGGAACCATCCTTCATTGTGGTTATAAGGAACATCAAACACCTCCTCTCCCATTACAAACCTCAAAAATGAATTCCACTTGTTAACAAGGAAAATTTACATAACCATATAGGAGTCCTTCTTGGTCGTTGTTTAAGGCTTGAACAAAACCATTCCTCTAAAGTTTCATTGCTAGCTTTGAAATTATTCCATAATTCAAAAAGTTGTATCATGCACATGAAAGGTAACCCTACTATTTGGGTTACTAATGAGTAATTCCTCAAGAAAATATATGTTTCCAATTCGTACAACCATACCTTGGTTGACTATACCATTCCATTTGGATACCCTGATATTCTTGGCTAGTTCTTCCTCTAAATGAGTTTTTGATTCCAATATATTTTGTAGCAGGATATTTTTCTTGTCTACCTTTAAATTTTTTATTTTGGGAACTTGATTAATAATTTCCAATCATTGCTTTCATTGGTTCATATTTTCCTCTACTAATCAATTGTTCTTGTAGTAACTAAACTACAATTGTGAGGTTTTGTTTTTACCTCTATTGAAATTTCTTCCAAAATTTTCTTTTTGGGGGCTAGCTTTCATTTCACTAGCCCTAAATTTTGAGAAAGTCCTCTCTTATTTTCCTCCTTATCATGGTGTCATTTTTCTTTTTCATAATAAGGATTTGGATAAGCTATATTAACTTTCAATTGTACTTTCCAAGAGTTAGATATATCTCTCATAACTAAATTAGATTAATAATGGTCATTGTTATAATTGTATCCCTATAAGGTCATCTTGGTTGCGACCATTATTACCTTTTTGGTAGTAGTTTGGGTCACACTTGTCTTGTTACAAGGTGCCATTCTCCTTAACCACCAAGGAGTTGAGTTCTCTTATCTCTACAGACTAACTCATTTCAACTTCTATCATTCAATAATGGCTAAGGTTATTCTCGTCTTACTACAAGGTCCCATCCTCTTGAATCTTATGGGAGTTGAATTGAGTTATAATTTCCTCCAAGATTATACTTCCATATGGGACCAGTATCTTCATCCCTATGGTCTATCAATATTATTATCATTCTTTGATAATGTCGATGGTTACACTTACTAAATGTAAGGAATCATCCTAAAATTCTTGAGATAAATTGGGTATTCACTAAACAATTCTTCCTCTTCATTAGTAGTGAAACCCATCTAACTTGGAAATTAACCAGGGTTCTATGAACTTCAAACCATTGTATTCCTTATATGTTTTCAAGACTTATAATGGTGCTTCATAAATCATCCTATGGTAGAACCATTGGTTAGGGTAACTTTCAGCATAGGGAAACATCGATCCATCAAGTAGGTTTACTCATAACCATACTCGATCTTCCACCCTTGTGCCAAATATCCTAGTCTTTTTGACATATATTCTTGGCTAGTCTAGAAGAAATAAAACTATCTATAGCTACACTATCAATTAAAATATTTACAAATAAATAAATAAATAAATTTTACCCCTTGAGAGCAACGGCTGGCTTTCCCTTCTAACTTCTGGATAATTATTACATCAAAAATCATGTGCACAGGTTCTTTTCCCTTTGCATTAGATGCACATGGTCTTGGTCGGTGAGGATAGTTGCTAGCATAATGTGGCCCTCCGTATTTGTAGCAACCACTATTGAGCCCTAGGTGTACTTCATTTTTTGCTTCTCTTGAGATTGAACAACATTAGTACTATTATTATTCCTTGATCATAACCTTTCCTTGGGGCCCCTATTTATTCCTTTCTTCGTATCTCAAGTTACGTCTACTTATTTTTTTTTGTTTATATTTCCACTTTAAAAAGCCAACACTTTCTCTCCTTTTTAGGGATTGTTGATCTTCCCTTGCCAATTTTGCAAAATAGGTATCTTTTAATTGCTTTTTTTGATTCAATTGTTCCCTCTATTGGTTTATTAGCTCCCCTTGTTGTTCTATTTGTTCTTGTAGTACATTGGAAAAGGTAATGAGGCTTTCCACCTCTTTGCCTAAGTTCCTTGGGATTTTATCTTGGGTTATCCCCTTAATATTATCCTCACAGATTTGTCTATTCGAGGGAATAGACTTTCCTCCTCTTGTCTTGGATACCATTCTATCCTGGTTACAACCAAAAGAGTAGATTATGTTACAACTTCACCTTACTATACTACTAAACACAATGTATTATTGCTAAAATTACCCTCATCCTACGGGAGGTGGTACTCTAAATTTATTTGAGTAATTATTATGTCAAAAGTCACACTTACTAACTGTAAGGTATTGTAGCTTAACAACTACTTTTGGGGATTAATTTACCCTTATTTATCCTTTATCAAATGAAAGTTTTAGGTCTTTTGAGCTTGGCTTAGAAACTAAGAATGGGCTGCATAGGAAGGTACCCAAATCCCTAACACAACAAAAAACTCTAGTCCCTCATACCTAGAGCTCTGATACCAAATGTAACAACCCAAAATCTAACTAAGGGGTTGCTATTTTTTTTAACAAACACAAACCGCACTAAAAACTAGCATATACTGAGAGAGAGAGAGATATTGATCCCAATTAGTACATGTAAGTACAAGAGATCTAAGTTAACCCTAATTTCAAGTTTTCTATCATTCTTCTCCTTATCAACCTTCTATCTAGCATTTAATCAAGATATTCCCATCTCCATGCCATATGCAAATCCAGCTACATGGGTATGTTACGCGTATTATGACACGCTATTAACCACATGTCTGTTAATGTTATTTTATCTCCTTCAGTCCATCGAAGGATACGCTCATTTCCATACCCTACACAAGTCTATCTATGTGGGTATACGATGCATACTACAAATAGGCTACTCATCTCATCTTTGTGATGGGGTAATCCAATCCTTTCATAGATGGTTTAATTCATTCACCACTACTAGTTGGTGTAAGTCTTAATCACTTTGGTCTCTCAAACTAAGTTCACCCATTCTTGGTCTTAAGGGACCCCATAATACCTTAGGTTCTTGTACACTATTTAACACAAGCATTCTATTTTATATAGATAATTCACTTAACTACTCCAAGCATATTAAAACCATCATCATAGGAGACTAAACACTAAATATATACATTTAAAACAAGCATGAAATAAATTATAAGAGATGATTTAAAGGAAATAATCTAACTAAATCATGCATAAATAAATGGCTAACATATCTAATCAATAAGGTGCATCATAAATTATAATTAGGAGATACATTTTTATTTTCCCATAAATCATTAGATAGTTTGAGCATGATAAAAAAATCCATGCCTTAAAGAATAGAACATTTCATAATTAGCTATACAAAGGTTACTCTGGAAAATATTTCGTTCATAACATAAATGAGTATTTGTATTGGATCTTGATGTTCTCCTAGTCCTTTAGCTTACCCATCGCTCAATTGATGGTAGTAAGGGATTAGGACAACTCATGAAACTATGAATCATGCATCTACTAGATTATCATTTAATCTAGTGCATCTAAATTACCAAATTGGAAGCACACAATCACCAATATATCTTTACAAATCATCCACACAATATATAGGAAGGTCATCTTTCCTTTCATCATATTATACTTTAATCAATCAAGGTTTATATTTGAACATAAGAGTCCTCAAATTTGATTAACAATTCAACTCATTTATTTTTTTAACTTATTAAGGCCCTATAAACCTTAATAAATTAAATACTTAAATTATTCATTTCTCTAACGAATGGTATTTGGTGTAATGGCAGTTGCCTAGTTATTATCATCTATGTGGTTGTGAGGTCGATTCCTCTTGTGTTTGCTCGAACGAGCACTGATATTTGTAAACGATGTTCAATATAAAAATTAATACCCTCTAAACCCTAATCAATTAGATACTTAAATTATCCATTTCTCTAATTAATTAAGGCCCCATAAATCTTAATCAATTGGATACTTAGATTACTCATTACAACATTCTTTACTCAATCAATTAAATCAATCAATTAAATTATTCTTTAATAAATCATTTTAAATAATCAATTTAAAGAGGTTCGAGGTGTAGACAATTGGTTCAACCAAACCCCGTAAGGGGGGCGGAGGTCCAAGGTTCAAATCTCGGGCCTCGCCAGATTAAATGCTTGTCACTTTCCTGGTGCTTTCAGTGGCGTAAAAGTTTTAAAATGATTGTGGCATGGTGGTTATAGGGGTGGACTGCACGAAGAACTATGTGGTGGCTTCTGGGGTGGACAACGTAGAATACTATGGCAGCCATAAAAGCCGGACATCCTACCTGGATTCATGGCGGCTACCAATTCCACCATGTAAATTCAAAAAAAAAAAATAATCAATTTAATTCATTCTTTTATCAATCAATTAAATCAATTTCTAACAAATCAATTAAATTATTCTTTAATAAATCAATTAGCATCATTTTAAATAATCAATTTAAATCATTCTTTAATAAATTAATTAAATCCATATTTAATAAATCAATTAAATCCATATTTAACTAATCAATTAAATCATTTTGTTATCAATTAATTAAATTCATTTTTAACTAATCAATTAAATCATTTTTTAATCAATTAATTAAATATATTTTCCAATAAATCAATTAAATCATTCATTAATAAATCAATTAATTCCATTTTTAACTAATTAATTAAATCCATATTTAAATAATCAATTAAATTATTTTTTAATCAATTAATTAAATTCATTTTCCAACAAATCATTCTTTAATAAATCAATTAAATCCATCTTTAATTAATCAATTATATTGTTTTTTAATCAATTAATTAAACTCATTTTTAACTAATCAATTAAATCTACCCAGGTACAGGTGTTGTAGGCGAGTTGGAGAGGAAAGGAAAATCCTCCAAGGGAGGTCCCAGGTTTGAATCTCCACCCTACTAAAAAGTTGAATTGGGTACCCAAAATCCAATTGATAATGTTGGTGCGAGTAGGGCCAGGCATGACTCCCGGGTGACTTTGACGATGTAGAACCCCCTAGTCGTGGTCTCTCAAACCAAAGCGGGCCCACAAAAGGTTTTTCGCTTAAAAAAAACTAATCAATTAAACCATTCATTTTTCTTTTAAATAAATTTAATAAATCATTCCCTACATGTTCAATTTAAATCTTTCATTCACTTCTTCCTAATTTAAATCTTTCATTCACTTCTTCCTTCTAAAGGAAAGGAAAATTAACCATGCATCCCAAAGGGGGTAACAAAGCGATTGAAGAAGATCTAAGACCCAACACTTAAGGTTTTAGAGAGGGGAGTAACCCTTGGTCGAACCAACAACAATAGAGACAATGAAACCACTGACCAAACCTCGCCTATGCAAGGACTAACCAGTACCAAATGCGTGGTTTACCAACTTAGAGAGGGAGACGATGAGGCGAAAAGGAAACACACTGGTGCTGACTATTAACACACGCGTTCCCAAGACAGAGGTAGAGAGCTAAGGAACACAGAGAAGATAAAATAACTATAGGGGGTTTCAAGGGTAAAAGCCAAAGCACCAGAAGATTTATTCGATCAAGCATAGAGAACAAGGGATCGAAGGAGGTCTGCGATCAACCAAGGCTTTGGATACGTAAGTTGGCATCTCGGCTCAAAAATTTGACCTTACAATAAAAAGGAGATTCGCACCTGGTTGCAACCCACGAGAGCTGTTACAGGCCGAGAGCTTGGTTTAAGTTCAAGCTTTTCTCACCCGATAGGAGGGGGATTGATGTAGGTAAAAGGAAAAGGATCTAATACAACAAACACAAGACCAAAATCCATGCTTCGATGTAAACTTTCTACAACCAAAGTAAAGGTTGAGACATGTTTTGATATGTAAGTCTCTTATAGCAAAAAAAAAATCCAAAGTATAGCCTATTTAAATCTTGTAAAATATAAAAATATAAAGTCGAAGCATAGCCTATTTAAATATTTTAAAATATAACAATATAAAGCTCAAGCATAGCCTATTTAAATCTTTTAAAATACATCAATATAAAGTCGAAGCATAGACTATTTAAATCTTATAAAATATAGCAATATAAAGCCAAAACATGCTTAAGAGTTCTCTAAGTCCAACCTAGATCTTATGACGTTCCCCTCGATTGATTCCTTGTTTGATCATCTTCTTGTCACTTTTTTTTCTTCTTATTTTGCTTGTCTTCTTCGCCCCGTAAACGATGATCTATCTCTTTTCTTTTTTTTTCCCTTAAATCAATTTCTAAGATGCCCCTCTTGTGCACCCATGCCACTTGTCACTCCTTCTCTTTCAACCTCCCCACTCTCCTCCACCCATGGGAGACTTTACAAATAGGTCTCCATTTTCATGTTCATGTAGTGCACAAAAATTATAACAAAACTCATCTCAAATTTCATTTGATATTGTTGTGTTTGTTTCTTGACATTGTGCTTGTAGGCTTTACCATTGGAGGAGCTCAAAGGCATCAACCATGGAGTCTTTTGGGTTTGTTCAGTAACATTTTTTTTGTAGCCACATCAATAGTAGATATTCAATAGTGCATCGGATCTGTAGTAAGGACCCCAAAATAAATCTCTAAAGGCTTAGATTCAAGATAAAGACCCTTTGTCGAATAACAATCTCAAACAACCAGGGTAGTTAACTAGAGTCTCAACTACCCAGTGTAATTCCCCAAAAGCACAACCACCCAGGGTAGTTGACAAGAAGCACAACCACCTAGGGCAGTTCCCTAAAGAGCCAACCACCATGGGCTATTGAGCATCAAGGCAAGAAGTAACTCCAAATCAGCCCCATATTGTACAAAAAAGTAAATCAAGTATTTGGAAAGGCTCTGTATGCATTTCATGCAATTTTGTAACTTTTGCACTCAATTTTGTGAAGTTTTATAACATTTTAGTCACTTTTTATAACCTTCTTTCATAATTTTGGGCCTCATCTCGAAAGGCCCTACATATGCTATTGATGTTGTTATTGTGAGCTTGTGTGTAGGTATTGGATATGCATGGAAGCTTAGGATGTCAATAAATACGCCTTCTAAACCCTCCCACAAACCACTATGCGCTTAAGGAGATAACTTGCAACACCATAGATTTCACTTGTAAAAGCAAACCCTCCATTTTGGGAGGTTGATTGTAACAAAAGGGGTCTATTTGTAAAAGATAAAGCTTATAAAATATCAAATCAATTACAATTCTATCTTTTATTGCACTTTATTTATTTTTTATTGTTATGGTGTATTTTCTCTTTCACATAAATGGTGATCACGATGGGACCCTTTACCCACAACACATTTGACACTTGTCATTTTGCATGAGCTTTAGCACTTGCATTGGGTATAACATGTATTATGTGTTTTGCTTAGGTTTCTTTGTGTTTGCATGCTTTTTTAGCTTACTTTCTTAAAATCCTACTTGTTGTCTTTATTACAAGCACTTAAGGGTAGGATAGACACAACCACACTTCTCAAATCAGGGTTGGATCTTGCAAGATCTACCCTCACAGGCTCGAGCACAACCACCTAGGACAATTCTCAAGCTCAGTCTCAACTGCCCATGGTAGTTCTCAATCTCAGTCTCAACTACTTGTGGTAGTTATCAATCTCAGTCTAAATTACCCATGGTAGTTCTCAAGCTCAGTCTCAACTGCCTGTGGCAGTTCTCAAGCATAATCTCAATCATCCATGGTAGTTCTCAATCTCATATATTATTGTCCAAGGTGGTCCTCAAGCTCAGAAAAAAATTGCACAGGCTTAGATACATGGTATGCTCAATTTTCATTTTATTTTAGGACAAGTTCTCATCTTCTGATTTTACACAAAAAAAATTGTAGCATAGTTCTTTTCATTTATTTGTTTGAATCTCTTTCCTCCCTTTCTCCCTTAAAAGAAGAGCATTAGCATAGTTGTTTTACGATTCCTTTTTCAAAACCTCAAAGGCACATTAGTTTAGTTGTTTCTTTCTATTGCTTTTCAAACATTAAAATTCATAATACCTTATTTACCTCTTTTTGTTCTCACAAAACACTCAAGGCGCATTAGATTAGTTGTTCTTTTCTTTTCAAAAACTCAAAGACTCAGATAAATTATCATTTACTTTTCCAAATTTAGTAGCTTAGGTTGTTATTTCCTTTCCAATATTAGTAGATCAGTTTGTGCATGCCTCCATAAGCCCATTTATATCAATATTTCTTTCAAAAGGCACTTTGTATTATTTTTTCATTGCATATTTAGGGTTAGTTTTAAACTTGCATGGTAAAATAGGCATTAAAAAGGAACAAAAAGAAAATAAAAAATCAAAATCAAAATCAAAAGACACATCAAATCACACACATTTGCACAATTACATTTCCTAAGGATTTTATGAGGAAAACCTCTCAGTAACGTTGGATTTCCCCACCAACCATCAGTTGAGCCTTTTAGACACCATAGCTAGATCACATAGTTTCTTGGATTTCATCATCGGGAAGCTAGTTACCTTTGGGGCTAGATCAAGGTAATTTGAGATTAGATGTCCTTTTCTTCATAGGGCTTAGTAAATTTTGGACTTGCAGTTGTTGTTTATATCTAATGCTCGATCGAGGATGAAGCGAAAGCCTAGCTGGGCAAGTAGCAGGATGTAGATAGTGTGGCCTCTCATGAGGGACTTATTTTACGTCCTTAGGATACCTAGAGCCAATTCACCATCCTAGTGTGGATAGAATTTTGCATGCTTTCACCCACTAGATCCTTTTTGTCAAAGATGATGGATTCAGTAATATGTTAACTAAATTTTTGGGAGCTAGCCCCTTGAGCATTGGATGTTGAGAATAGACCTTGTGGATGTGGTGGATGATACTAAGTAAGTGGTAGTGAAGGAGGAAGAATTTTGGGTAGTGTCAAGAAGGACGAAGGAATTGATCGGCAAGCAATGTTATGCAAGTTCTAAAATTCATCCTAACAATAGGATATCAAGGAGGGTGGGTTGCTATTAATCATGAAGTATTCCTAAAGGTCCCACCTGTTCTAAATATAGAATTTTCCTAAGTAATAAAGCTAGGTGGAGAATTGGGCCATTGCAAATTTTAGGCGTATCCCAAAACCCCACCCCATCATAGGGGTGGAGAATCAAGACAATAACAGGTCAGGGTTAGCTCCCAAAATTTTGCCCTAAGGGTAGGGTGGAAGATCATCCAAATTCTAGAGTCGTACGAAAGAATGAGCTCTCGCCTTATCTCAAAGGCTCCCAAAATTCCACCTTAGAGGTAGGGTGTAGAGTTATCAAAATCTAAAGCCCGATGGAAGTTTGAGCATCCATAATTGCCTCAACAGATCCTAAATTTGTGCCTAAGATAAAAGCTAAGGTAGACAGCCTGATATTCCATCTTGTAAACATAGCGGGTGAAGTTTTGGTTTAGTAACAAGTAGTGGGCGCATCCCAAAGTTCCACCTATCATTGAGTGTTCATCAACATCAATTTAAGAAGGTACACAATGGATGATTTGTATTAAAGAGATTTAGTGCTCATGCATGATAGCTAATCAATCAATAAAAACTATTAGCCTCAACTCATCTCCTCATGAAATTAATACCCATAGGTGTAGAGGGATGAAATTTATTACCTAACACAGTTTTTAGGTGAATTACAACTAATTAGGAGTCTAGGTTCACAAATATGGGCTAATGTACTCTCGAAAACCACTCCCCACTATAGTGTATAGGAGATTAGAGAAATTTTACAATATGACCACTCCTGTTGGCACTGCCCAGTGGTCTCATTTATCATCCACCATCTTAAATGTTTGATTCATTATAAGGTCTATATATTTTGGAATGCATGGAATTCCTAAGAGCGGCTCTTTAGCCATTACAATTCATATGTATGACTTTTGCCACTCTTGAAATATAAGCATATTATTGCTTAGTCTCCAAATTGACTCCTATGTATGTATGTGTGAATGTTGAAAGTTTATTTCTATTAAAGCTAGTTGGATTAATGTACTATAATTATGCATTCTAGATTTATGCATTTCATTTGGTGGTTCTGGAATTCATTTTTGACAAAGGTGCTTTAAGCATCTGGTAGGGGTAAGGTTGGCTAATCTATTAGGTGGTGCATTTATGTTTCTTTTAATGGTGTAGGTTTGTTGTCGCATGTATTGATGTGGCTGAATCCATCCTAATGAGTTTTGGCTATGACCTCATTTTCTCTCTTTCCTTTCCCCTTCCCCCTAGGCTTAGTTAGCTAGGACTTATTATAAGGAATCAGACTTCTTCAAAGATCGACTGCCCAATCTCCCCTAGGCTCAATGATTTTACAATGTTGATGCAAGTCCGTGAGCACGTAAACTTATTATCATTTTTGTTGGATCAGATTTGACACCAAAAAATTTTGGTGACTCCATTGGGGACCCAAAATATCTCTATTTTGTAAGCATAATCAAAGATTGATGATGCTTTAATTTATTCACTTTTGCTTTATAACCTGGTGACTCCTTTGAGTGGAAAATCTAGATGTCATGACCAATTTCTTCCTCATTCCTTTAACTCTCTATTCCTCAAAGTAATTAGAGTTTGATGAGTAACCCTGACATTATGAGCAAATAAATTATGCTCATATGGTAACTCCAAACTGAAAGGTAAACCCAAAATATCTAAAGGATCAATTCTATGATGGCTCAACTGAGTTATCCTTGTTGGAATGATGTAGACCCCCCTGAATATCACCAATATGCATAACATCCCCAATGTAGCATTGAAGATGTTGTCTAGCTATGATGATATAGAAGGTGTTGCACATGAACATTATCAACATGTAGCCTCCTTGGATGTCATCCACAATATTACTTTTGAGGGTGTCATGCTTAGGCTCCTTGATCTTTCTTTTAAATGGAGAGCATTGTTGTGGTTTAAATATTTGGAGCATGAAAGCATCCAAACATGGACCAACCTAACAGAATCCCTCATTAGCACATTTGACACTTCTATAGATCCCTTATTACTACTCACTCAACTCATGTTCATCAAGCAGGCATATTATGAAATCATTATTGATTTCAATGTTCACTTCATGAGAACATGGAGGAGGATACCCCATGAGGCTAGGCCATCATCACCACAAGCTTACATATACTATATCTGATCTTTTGATCCTGACATAAGCCTCCTCATTCAATAGTCGAGGGAAAGAAGGTTCTCACAAATATTCAAGGAAGCATCTTGAGTTGAAAGAATGTTGATCCAGGCTGGGAAGATTCCCTATAGGGAAAATTCCCAACCTCTTTTTCCCTATGAACCATAATTCTAGAACCCACTACTCGAAGGGCACATGCCTATGCAATATCAAGCTATGATGGGAAATTCCCCTTCATATCCCCACAAGAACACACAAAAAATGCAAAAAGATCTTTAGATGAAAATCTATTGGTTGATCGAAGAGGTTAGTGGTATGAAGAGGAAGCTTTCAACTGGTGAAGAGGGAGAGCATGGTGGTTGGGAATTAAATATGGAGCATCCCAACATCTAGCCACAAGGAAGTAGAGAATGGGAAGGAGATAAGTATTTTGGCCCATGCAATAGATATTACTATCCATTCCCCATGATGGACAATGTCATTGCCTGTATCCCTTTGTAGGGGTTCAACAGTCAAGAGAATAAGCAATGGGAAACCTCCATCATGGAGCAGCAGGTACACAATAATGCTTTACCCATATATGTGCCAACAATAAGGGCGACTAAAATAGCCCCTACAGTACAACTTCCCTAAAAAGACCATCTCTCAGCCAGCTTGGGATCAAGTGAACCAAATAACCTATGTGTAAGCTTGGGTTGAATTCAAGTGAGGTAGCATCAAGATGCATAGTCTGTATCAAATTATACCACATAGTTCCCTATCATAATCTAGTTTATAATATCCATATCCAAGAAGATTCAAAAGGGCAAGCATATTGGGTCTTGAATGAGATTGTCATTCCTACCAAAAGGTATGAGGTATGGGTGACTGTCATTCCTATCATTACAGAGTGTGATTCTAGTTCCTACTCCTAGAAGGCTCATCAATTAGACTATGGACCAAGGTGTTAAAGTTAATCTCCACGCGAGTGGTGTATGGATAAAGTATGGGGGTGTTAAGGCCAAGCATGAGATCTAGGCCGAGTTATAGTGTAATTAATGGTGACGATGCGAACTACCAAATTGGGCATAAGGAGTGGCTCAATTTTGGCATCATTTGGTCTGGACACTATAGGTTCACCAGATAAGTTGCAGAAGAATCTCTAGCTTAGGTGTGTGTACCACACTACAATTTTGTGTAAATAAATCGATAATTAAATAAATACGTATTGCAAGCATAAGGCCATGCAGTGGCCGACATCATCTTGAGATAAAGTTGTAGGGTTTTTATCTCCATTAGGTTACCACCAGCTAGCTAGGTTCCCATAATATTCAATGCCAAGTGTGTGATGGTTTCCTAGGTGTCGCCTCCTCTTTTGAGAAGCTCTTCTCTCTATTTGTGCTCTTACTTTTCTTATTTGTTTTTGGGTTTGTTTTTTTATTTTATTTTTGACTCCATAGCCCAATGGATAATGTTCCTAAAAATTTGTGATCCTCTAAGGAAAGTACGTAAAGACTCATGCATGCATCATCCCAACACAAGTGCCTAATTGCAAGATCAACTGGAGGTGCCTGAAGAGCAAGATTTGAATGTACCATCAAAGGATCCACATCCTACCAAATATTTCAAGCATGGCATTGAGACCATGGTTGATGAGGAGAATTGCTCTATAAAATGTCTCATATGCAGCATAAGTAATCCATCAAAAAATGATTCAAATATCATGATTGAAGGTCTACTCGATGTATCTTGATAAGTTATATAAGTCCTTACTAGATTGCATAAAAAGAAAGGCTATAACAAGGTAGACAAGTGTCTTTGGTATTTTGTCTATTCTTGAAGTAGCCTTGGGCTGTAGTGGAGTATGTTGATGGGAAGGTTGTCTATGGGGGTGTCCCATGGACCAGGTGATTCATCATAAGAATGCCATGGGATATCCCTAGGGTCTCCTTCCCTTTTGTTTCTTTGTTTTGTTTTCACTAGCTCCTTCCTCCATCTTCCCTTTGTGCTTGTTTTTGCTAACTCTTCTGGTTAGTGACTTTCCCTTTCTTCCTACAGTTACCTCATTTCCATATTATCCTCTTGTGCCCTACTTCCACTCCCTTATTCATGTTATCCCACCCTATTGAGTGTTTAGTTCCCACCCCATCTCTCATCTTCCTCCTTTGTCTTGCAGCCTTCCATGGTTGCCTTCTTCTCTAGTTTATTCTTTCTTTTCTCGTTCCTGTTCTTTCCTATTTGTAGTGCCATTTTTAGAAGTGGGCTATCTAGGTTCCTTTTCCCACAAAGTGGAAAACCCCTATGAGCCACCAAAAGTGTGGGTAAAATTTTGCATGCTTTCACCCACTAGCTCCTTTTTGTCGAAGATGATGGATTTAGTAATATGTTAAGTTTTGGGACCCAGGCCCTTGAGCATTGGATGTTGAGAACAAAACTTGTGGATGTGGTGGGTGATACTAAGTAGGTGGTAGTGAAGGAGGAATAATTCTAGGTAAGGTCAATAAGAATGGAGGAATCATTTGGTAAGCAGCATTGCGCAAGTTCCAAAATTTCTCTCGATGATAGGATATCAAGGAGGGAAGAGTGTTATTAATCATGAAGCATTCTTGAAGCTTTCGCTTGTTCTAAATATAGAATTTGCCTAAGTAATAAAGCTAGGTAGATAACTAGGCCATTGCAAAATCCAAGTGTATCCAAAAACCCCATACCATCATAGGTGTAAAGAATCAGGACAATGATAGGTTGAGATCAGCTCCCAAAATGTTGCCCTAAGAGCAGGGTGCAATATCATCCAAAGTCTAGAGCCAAGTAGAGGAATGAGCTTCCACCTAATCCTAAAGACTTCCAAAGTTCTTCCCTAGAGGTAGGGTATAGAGTTATCAAAATCTAAAGCCTAGCGAAATTTTAAGAATTCGTTATTACCCTAACAGATCCTAAATTTACACCTAAGATAAAATTTGGGGTAGGCAGTATGATACCCCATCCTGTAAACATAACGAGGAGAATTTTGGATCAATGACAAGTAGCGGGTGTCTCTCAAAGTTCTTCCCATCATTGAGTGTTCACCAACATCAATTTAAGAAGGTGCACGATGGGTGGTTGGTATTAAAGAGATTTGGTGCCCATGCACAGTAGCTGGTCAATAAATCAAAACTATCAGCCTCAGCTTGTCTCCTCATGCAATTAATACCCACAGGTATAAAGGGATGAAATTTATTTCCAGATAGAGTTAGTAAAATTCCAACAGATTAAGATTCTAGGTTTACAAAGATGGGCTAATGTACACCTGACAACCACTCCCCACTGTAGTGTATAAGATATTCTGGAATATTTGTAGTATGATCACTCATGTTAGCACCGCCTAGTGGTCTCATCCAACATCCATAATCTTAAATATTTGATTCATTGTAAGGTATGTATATTTTGGAATGCATGGCATTCTTAAAGGTGGCTCTTTAGCCATTAAAATTCATATGTAAGACTTTTGTCATTCTTGAAATATAAGCATATCACTATTTGGTCTCCAAATTGACTCCTATGTATGTATGTGTGAATGTTGAAAGTTTATTTTTGTTAAAGTTGTAACTCCACATTCTGGATTTATGCATTTCATTCAATGGTTCTAGAATTTACTTTTGAAAAAAGTGCTTTAAACGTTTGGTAGGGGTAAGGTTGGCTGATATGTTAGGTGGTGCATTTGTATTTCCTATAATGGTGTAGATATGATGTGCATATGTATTGATGTGGCTGAATATGTCCTTGTGAGTTCTGGCTATGGCCTCCTTTTCTCTCTTTCCTTTCCCCTTTTCCCCTAGGCTTTGTTAGCTAAGACTTCCTATAAGGAATCAACCTTCTCTGGATATTGATCGCCCGATATTCCCCACGATCGATGATCATTCAATGTTGGTGCAGGTTCATGGGCATGTAAATTTTTCATCCTTTCTATTGGGTTGGATTTAACACCAACACCTAGGAAGCATTTTTACCATTTTTGTTTCATTCCTCATCAAAGGAGCGGACATAAACACACCCTTTTAAATTTTATTCCATCATCCTTCATAGTTCCTAGGTCTAGGGAACATCAAAACACAAAAAACCCAAAAAAATAATTAAAAATCAAACACTAAAATAAAATAAACAATCAAAACTTCAAAATGAAAACATCAAAATATTCATCAACATTCTTTCATTCTGGATAGCCTATGGTAATGATCCATATTCAAGCCAAGGATTCTTCCCAAACCCAAGTCTTTATGGATCACTTGGGTCAATCTGACCATTCTTCAACCGCTCCCCAAAATTATTAGGGGGACACATCCTAAATCCATCAAGATAGCATATCCGGTGATGTCCATCATTATATCTCTTTTCCACCTGAGACTCATCACATTGGGTTTTATCAAGGTGGAAACCATCATATCGAACACACCACTCCTTCTGAGCCCCCTCATCTTGAGAATCTCCTTTCTCCACCTAATCCAAACATCACACCCATTTATCTTGATGTTGCTCACTTCCTTTTCACCAATCCAATATATCATGGCCAATTACCTCATACTCCCTAGGATCCTTCTTCATCATACCCCCACCGCCTAGCTAATTTCCTCCATATTTACCTCTACTACACATTCATGTCTACACTGACCTCATTCTCGTCCATGTGCAAGCTTACAAGTCTTATCATCCTCCATCAACTCCTGCATCTTCTAGTTTTCATGACACATTGAGTGTGCAAAATTTTGGAATATCGCCAGTGTCCTCATCACCTAGGGGAACTAGTGCCACCTCTCTACAGCACACCACAGGCCCAATGTCTATGGCCATCAACCTTAATCACCTATCTTCCTCTAATCATATCCACTCATCACAATGCCCACATATTTCTACATCACCTCCTCACACCATGCACACTTCTCGCCCACATTATTTGGACCAATTTTGTGTCACTTCCCATCTACCTTCATCTTGTCCATCTTCTTTCCAATTTCCTAATATGCCTCCTCAATCCACAACTTTCCATGTCCTTCTCCCACCACTTACCCTTCATCGCCCACCATTCATATCAATGGTGCTCTTCTACCATATGTTATGTTTATCCCTTGTCATACTATAATATTAGGACATATTCTTATTAGGTATATTCCCATCAAGTACTTCCTAGTCATTTCCTATCTTGTCACATCAGTTATCACACCACCCACATTCCCAAACAACCATTTCAAACTCCTCATCCTTCATCACATCTACCAATCCAAGGATTATTCTTTCCACAATAACCATCCTAGGCCTCCTATCCACCCATTTTTTCCATAATCTATTATCACCCTCATGACTCCCATCAGTGGCCTATGACATAGTCACATAACCCACACCCACATTAGCCACCACCTCATTGACACCATTCTACTCTTGATTCATATCAACCAACCTCTCAACCATACTAATTGCAACCTACCTTACATACGCATCATCCAAATTCTACACAACCCTCTCATCCTTACCCATCATCGTATTCCCCACTTCAACCACCTACCTATCACAAACACCACATTCAACAACCACCATCACACCCCTTGCACACCCATAATCATTATCATCAATATTATCAATATTTACCTTCAGGATCCTAGGTTCGAAAAGCACCATCCTCTAACCCTAATCATCATCATCATATCTATTTTCACCAATTGTATCCTCCATTGATCCATCCTATCTGACTCATAATGGAACTCACTATTTAGCTTCCCAAGCTGCTCTAGACACATTCCAACAACTGGCCAATAAATTCAATATATTGGAATTACAAATCATGGGGTATCAAAAGCCAACTTTGAGTCACCTTCAAAACTACCTTATCAACCCCTCAGTCTCAATGCTACCTTATCCTCCCCTATTAAAAATTTCTAAATTCAAAAATTTAAGGGCAAGGAGGATCCTCAGGATCACTTGAGCACATTCATCAATGCTTGATATCTCATCAATGAGATAAACACCCTCATGCTTCGTACCTTTTTGCTATCCCTTGTAGGAGGAGCTTTATATTGGTACAACCATTTTCCTAGACATAACTTGTATGATTTTGAACAACTGGACAATCTCTTCCTAGAGAACTTCACTCTAAACATTAAAAAGAAGACCACCTTAATGGATCTCACCAACCTTCATTAATTTGATGATGAGTCCATCCTCGATTATGGAAATTGATAGAGAGTGGTATTGATTGAATTACCCTTCTTTATCCCCATTACTAAGCTAACTATGATGTTCATTTAGAGTTATTCCAAATCAATATTCCTCCTTCAAATCCAACAATATTGAACTTTTGAGGAAGCTCTCACTCAAGCCAAAATTATCGAGGATATTAAGATCTAAGAAGGAGAAATCAATCTTCAAAATAATAAATGTACAAGTAAAAATTCCAAGGGAAACAACACAAACAATCAATCCAAACATGCCCAAGTCAATCAGGTAGTGTTGAGTGGTCCAACGACTCAACCTCCCTAACAACAACCTCAACCTCCACACCAACAACCTTCCCATCTACCACAATAGTCGACATACAATACCATGTTGCCTCCCACCTAAAATCAAAATTTTACTCATCAGGCTATGCATCCTCAACTACCTCAACGTAATTTCATACCTCTCTCAGATCCCTTGTCTAGCATCTTTCAAAAACTCATGGACATACAATGGATCTCTTTTACCTAAGGTGAGATTCAAAGATCCAAACAAACCTTGAGGAAGAAGATATAGATAATATCAGTATTACATCTACCTTTGATAAAAGGGTCATGATATCGATAGGTGCATCCAACTTAAGCATAAAGTACAGGATTTGATTGAGAGATGTCTTATCAAAGTTGATAATCCTCTTGCTTCCCCTAATCAAAATATGGATATCTATCAAACCTCGTTACCAAAACATGGCACAGAACAAAAAAACACTGGAGATACTACAATTTCCCCTCAATAAATTAAATTTAACCATGTCAACAATGTCCCTAATCATCTGGGCTTTGTTGGTATGATTCATGTGGTCACCAAAAATCGAAGGTACCCATACCCACCTGCACAAACAACTAACCCCTCAAATATGTTGTCCTCATCAACTTTACCACCTTTTCTAGTGCAAGTCACCATTATGCCTCAACCTCGACCAATCCTCCATCTCAAAAGTAAGCTTACCCATAGCCTAAAAATATCCTCAACTAAGCTCTCAATTTATGAGTTAATCCAAAAATTGCCTCCCCATAGAGACACACTAATGGATATACTCAAATATATAGAGCTATAAATCCATGATCTAAATACATTTGCCAATTTTATGGGTAATATTCAAACTTGAACCTAACCGACCATCACATTTTATGATACTGAGATTAAGACTATCTCGATGGAAGGATCAAATCTACCCTTGCACATCATGGCCACTATTGACAAAAAAATATTCAAACATGTCTTGATTAACACAGGCTCATCCATCAACATCATAACATCATATACCCTTAAACATATTAATATTCCACCCACTGACATTGCTAATTCTACCTTCACTCTATGGGCATTCAAAAACTCCTTGTGCTCAATACTAGGAACATTTGTCCTCCCTGTCTAAGTAGGAATCTAGACTATCCATACTTTGTGTCATGTATTGGATGGAGATATACAATACAATATACTCCTAGTTAGATTATAGATATAGGATATGCAGTGCATACCCTCAACCTTGTACTATTTTCTTAAATACACACATGAGGGTCGTATTCACTACATCCTGATAAACGATGAACCATTCAAGTATTACCACATGGTCACACACCCACATGAGTCTCCCTTACCTTTAACACACATATCCATCACCCATATCCTACTCAACTCATCATACCATCCAACCTCATCTCCTACTCCTTCACATGTCCCTCACATTGCCAATCCAAAACCCACCCACTTGACCTCACCCAATCTGACTCACCCTTCTTCATCCTTTGGTACCAACTATACCCCTTATCCAACCTTGAATCAAAATCAACCATCCTGGTGGAAGCATGTATTGCATGGGATAGTGGAAAGAGGAGAAAATATGGTGGTGCCATCCATGTGGCAATGTGAAAAATCTTTCCTACAGTGGAATAGATGACATATTTTCAAAAATTTGACTCTCATCATTCCATAGCAGGCGATGAACAACAACTGGTTCATTTTTCATTCCTTGTTCATGCAAAACATTCAGTAGGATGGTATCATTCTCGAAAACTTCTCTTTCCTGGGATTCTATCTCCTCTATGTGCTCCTTCACTACTAAGGTAGCTAGTGTGGAAAAGGTCTCTTCTTGTTCTTCATCTGAATCATGAAATCATAACTAACCTAAGAATTTGTTTGAAGGTTTGGCAGGTGGATAAAGAGAAAACTGCTTTAGGCCAATACCATTAGAAATTATCATTTCTCCTGACCTATAGTCTATAAATGCAGCTACAGTTGCAAGCCAAGGTCTTCCTAAGATGATGGGGTAGCCATTTGCTGAGTTTCTAGGCTGTAAAACCAGGAAGTCTACAGGGTATTCCTATGAAGAAACTTCTATGGGGATATCTTCTATGATCCCTTCAGGTTTTGCAACTGATTTTTCTGCCATATCTAAGACTATGGAGGTAGGATTTAAATGTTTGAGCTACAATTTTTCCATTGTTTCCTTAGTCATTACATTTATTGCAGCTCCCAAATCAATCAAGACATTTGAAATTGGTATTGATCCTATGGTGACTGTTATAACGGGGCTCCCTAGTCACCATACTTTGGGGTACTAGTTTCCCTGATAGGAGATCAGCTAGCTTCCCTTCAACTTGAATAGTTTTATGGAATAACTTTATTTTTCTCCCTAGTCTCTTAATACACAAATCCTGGATAGTTTTGTTGATCAAAGGCACGTCCTTAATTACTTGCAATAAGGGAAGTGATATGGTTAACCGTTTAAGTTCTTTAACCAAGTCTGATTTAGGAATTTTTGCAAATTTTTTGAATCTTTTAGGGTATGGAACTATCCTTAAGGAAGACAAATTATCTGTTTGGACTTTTTCTATGTTTTCTTCTTCTTTCTCCAAGGTTGGTTTTAGTCGATAAGGATGGGAAGGTTCTCATGTTCCATCAAGTTATTCAATGGTAGGTGGAACAAGTTCAGGTAGGATCTTTCCTGAATGTAATTGAATGTTACTGCAGTCAAGAACATGAACTACAATATTTTCTTTATATTCAGCCATGTAGACAGGGGCTTCCTATCTTGTGTTATTTGGGTTAGTCATAGGTTGGGCTGGAAGTGGAAGTTGCTTCACTTGTTGTGATGGTTGTTGTTGTGGTTGGTTGGATATTCCTTGAAAATTTTGATTAGGAGCAGGCAGCAAGTTCTAAGTTTGACCTTGATATCTTTGTTGCCTTGGATAATATGGATATTGTTATCCCCAGCTTGGTCCAAAGGACTGGTTCTGTATCCAAGGTGGGTTGGTCTGGTTCCATGATGAATTACTCCATCCATATTGTTGCAAATCTTGAGGTGTCCAAGAAGGGTAATTCAAAAATTGTTGAGGTGGTTCTGATGAATTCCATGGAACATTCCAAGAGTGTTGTCCCCAATTTATGGGAAAACGAGGGGTATTTTGATATTGATTGAAGTTTCCCCCTGGTTTTTGTCCAACAAAATTAAGTTCTTTAGTTTGAGTTTCCAAAACACTTCTGATTTGAGGTAGCATATGGCATTTATCAGTAAGGTGCTCTTTTGAACAAATTTTGCAGATGGTTGAAATTGAGGTCTTATTCAAAGGGCAGTCTTATAAAGAATGCTTAGTATTGCATCTTGGACAATAAATGGCTAGGGTTTCTGTAGATTATAATTTGACATTCATTTCCTCTGGAGTTGTATTTAATTGCACAAGAATATCAGTTTTTATGTTTGCCAATTATTCCATTAGATCTTTCACATCATTACCATTAGTACTCCACTTTCGTCGTCTTTGCCTAGTGGAGGAGTAATTTTTGCATAAGTCCAAAATTTCATCAATGTCAAGGGTATTTACATCCCCTTTACCCATTAAGTCCAATACCTCCTTGGAATCATCTTGTAATCCCCTCAAAAATATAGCCTTACACATTTATGGCTCTACAGGTCCACATATTTTTTGAATAAAGGTAAACCTATCAAGATAATCCTCCAAGATCTCATCCTCTTCTTGTTTAATTTGGAACAATTCATTTTTTTTTCTTACCCTACAATATTCTTGGTATTTATCCAAGAATATGCTCTCCATTTGTTCCCAAGTTTGAATAGATTCTAGTTCTAAACTCATAAACCAGTGCAAGACTACATCTTTAAGTGTGGAATGGAATACTTTAAGCTTTTGGTTGTCGTTCACATAGTCATAAGTCTGACATTAAACCTTGAATTCAAACAAAAATTGATCAGGATCTTCAGATACAACCCCTCGAAAGGTTGGAAGTACTAAAGGAGAGATTATTTTCAAAAACAATTATGTGTAGGATTTAATTGAATGAGATATTCAAAATTCCTAGAAGAATGAGGATTATCTGCTCGATTGTGGATATTAGTATCTCCATCTGGATTTTCTGGTAAATTTACCATATATTGTTCCAAACCTTGGTGTAGATATATCCAAATTGCCCTGGTAGTATGGATTCAACAGTAGTATATGGAGGAGTACTAGTAGATAGTTCCTCCAAAATTTCTTATTCAGGAGATCCTTTAGTTCCTGATGATGAGGGTGATGATTTTTGTTTAATTCTATCAGGAATCTCAAATACAGGTAATTCACCTCCTGAGCATGAAGATCGCCTTCCTGTGGTAGGCAAAGGGATGGTTCGGATAAATCTACCTTTTTTTTTCCCTTAGCCTATTCATTCATGCTTGTATCTAAATGGGCTAAAATATAACTTACCAAAAACTGTTACTTGTACCAGTCATTCATTCTGAAGTTTACAACTTAGCACACTTAACATTTATTGGGTTACTTTGAACTTCTAACAACACATGTCCTCGATAATGGTGCAAAAAATTATGTGTGTCATTAATAACATCATTTTAATATTTATGATTTATCAATCCATGGTAGTGTCCAAGGCTATGTATGAGATAAGGCCAACAGGTTGGAGATCAGCTCATTTAAACAAGTTTTATTGGTGAAATAGGTTTTGTTGGGGGTTTTAGGTCTCCTCTAATCCTATTTTGCATGAAATGGAACCAACTACTTGTAAGAATTAAAAACTGCTTCTAAGACCTAGAATTGAAATCTAACTACAATTGCAGGAATTGAAATTGTAGGAAAAATAAATGTTGCAGAATTGAAACCTATTTTATGCTTGCAGAATTGAATCAACATAATTGAAAAGTTTCTTTGAAAGAAAACACACTTGTTGAAGCACTTGTCAATTTCCTGTTGTAGAATATTTTCAAGCTTCTATCATAGTAGCTGAAAAAAAAATGGAAATACTTAAAAACTTGAAAATAATTGCTAAAGCAGGGGAAAACAGGAAAGAACATAATTGTTGTAAACTTATGCTAGTTGTTCAATCACAGGAACATGAAACAAGGGAATAACAAATATAGCTACTTCATCAGCTGACACACACTTATGCTATATGAAAACACAACTCAAAACATTAAAACATCACATGAATTCAAAACAAATGTTAGCATTCAACAAGAAATAGAATTTGACAAGTACTTTGCTAAAATCTGTTGTAGCAAAGTTTATCAAAAGAAACCTATCACTAGTTAGTCCTCCTTCTAGGCCTGAAAGTGGTCCTTTCTTCCTGATCCAGAAGAAGGTGTAGAAGCACTACTAACTACTTAACACTCACACTTATTCATGAACACAAATCTGATAAAATAACTACACTTTTATTAACTGATAACACACATTACAATTCTATAGAAAAATCCTGCTTTTCACTGTTCAATATTAGCTACTGCTCACTACTATCAGCTATCAACTATCTACTTTCTCAACCAATGAGGGATTTGTGTTATTTATAATGTCCTATTACATATTCCTCATGCTCAAATTAGCTATTTGCTATTTTACAATGATTTTCCAATCAACTCTTAAAGTAGCCTAATCTAGTTTAGGACAGTGTACGCTGCAATAATGATTATTTTTCCTTGAGATGCGTCTTCGGTGGTGGGAGTGTACACCTTTTTCTACCTTGAAATATATTTTCCCTACCTTTTTGGGTGTTTAAACCTCCATTTGGTTAAAACTAGCCACTTTTCCCCCTCATTCTAGAGCTTCTTTGAAATATCAGGCTGTGAAATATATTCTAAGCTCAGATTCATATCCAGTGGTGGGAGTGCATTGGAAATGATGGTAAATAGTATTTTACACCTATTTCTACCTTAAAATATATTTTCCCTACCTTTTTGGGCATTCAAACCCCCATTTGGTTAAAACTAACCACTTTTCCCCCTCATTCTAGAGCTTCTTCGTAATATCAGGCTGTGAAACATATTCCATGCTTAGATGCGACTAAATTAGATACCAATATAGTTGTAACTAGATAGGTTTATGCCCTATCCCTTAGGATATGATCCCAATTGGTTTTACACGCCTTGGTTGACTAATTCCAAGCCCTACCATTCATTGGCAGTTGGTTGGAATTTATATGACAATTTCCTACTTTTTCTAGATTTTGTTGCACAGTTATAGAAAATTGGTGCTTCTTGCAATTTAAACTAATTATAAAGCGGGAAATATATTCAAATATCAACATGAAGTATTACAACTTAACATACATCAATTTTCTATTGAAATTACACCTTGCATTCACCAAGAAACCATACAAAAACAATGCAAAAATGTGCAAAAAATTGTAAAACAGAGTAATATGCTCCTAAACATTCTAACCATGCAAACACTAATATATAATGCATTAAATTCATCTAAATTAGCATAAATAACATAACATAAGGTTTATCAGGCAGTTCATGATGATCCAAAACATGTCATGATTGAGGCAATTCCTAGCCTCATTAGAAGTGACTCGTCATTCCACTAGATATGGCTTATACTATTTTGGTCTTATATTGTTCACCCCCTCTTAGTATAATATTGTGTTCTTCAATTGGTATCAGAGCGAGTTTCTTTAAAATATTTTAACAACTTGAAGAAAAAGCTAACAAGAACACAATGGATTCTAAGAATGGATCATCATATAATTCAACACCAGTATTTTATGGAAGTGACTACATATATTGGAGTATGAGAATGAAGATTTACCCGATGGCACTTGGCAATGAGATTTGGGAAGCATTTGAAAATGGATACGACCCCTTAGGCTTGATCCACCTACAGATAAGGAAGGTAAGCTTCTACAACATTACAATTCAAAAGCAATGAATACAATTTTGAGAGGTTTGCATAGAATAGAGTCCATAAAAGTTATGCATTGTCAAGATGCAAAAGGAATGTGGAATAAATTGCAAAGTATATATGAAAGAGATAAAGGTGTCAAGAAAGCAAAGATACGAAATATCAAAGGATAATTTGAAGAGTTAAGAATGAAGGATGAGGAAAATATTAGTACTTATCTACTTCGAGTCGATGAGGTTGTTAATGCTATGCAAGGACTTGGACTTAAGGTTGAAGAATCGGATGTTTGTGATAAGGTCTTAAGATCTCTTCCAAAAAGATTTAGTCAAAAAAAAATTGCTATAGAAGAATCAAAGGATGGTTATTCTTTGATATGAGATATGTTGCTTGGTATTCTTACAGATTTTGAGTTAAGAACAAAAGAACATAATCCCCAGAAGGAAGCAGCCTTCAAAGCAATCAAGAATACAAAGGGTAAGAAGTCATAATCAAGCAATGAGTCATCCAGTGATGAAGAAGCTAACTATGGCAGAAGGAATAAGGATTCAAGAAGATCTAGAGATGCAAAATCTGTTAGATGTTTCAATTGTGGAAAGTATGGTCATTATGTAACTAATTGTCAAGAAGCTAAGAATAACAATGATGAAGAAAAACAGGATCACAGAAACAGGGAATCAGAAAGATACAAGCATCAAAATAAAAGCAAGGATGGACAAAGCATATGAGGAAATTAGTTCTTCCAAAGTCAAAAGAGGAGCTACTATGCAGAAAAGGCAAATAAGTACTCAAGTGATAGTGATAACAGTTTTTCAGATAATGATAATGATGAAGTCCTATTTATGGTTGAGGAAAACGATATGAGTTTAATATTGTTGTGTTGGAAGGAAAAATGGAAATAGATTCAAAATATGAATCAAGCAGTGGAAAAAAGATCATATTGATAAAGTTTTGTACCATATGTAAGAATACAGATCACCATGCAGCTTATTATCCACAAGAAGGTGAAGAATGCTTTGTTTGTGGTCAACTCGATCATGATGTAATATATTGTCATGGATTCAATAGTAGTGAAGATGAAATGGATCTAAATGATAACAGGGACAGTCAAAATAGGTGAGGTAAGAAAAATTGAAGAAGGTATGATTGAAAAATTAAAGATAAAATATCTAGAGTGTGAAAGATTATAAAATGAGATAGTTTCACTAAGGATGGAAATGAAAGACTCTAAGGACAAGCTACACAAGTTTGAGAAAAAATCAAAGACTTTGAACAAGATTATCAATGCACAAAGATCATTAGTCACAAAAACATGACTTAGTTTTGAAGAAGAACAAGAGAAACAGGAAACAGAAAAAGAAGATTCAAGATCTGAAGGAGAAGAAACTTCAGAAGAATATAGTGTAAGAGAAAGTGAGACATCTGAGGATGAGTTGGACAAAAAAAAATTCAACAAGGACAGGAATAATGCACAAAGAAGAAATAGATGGAACAATAATCAAAATAGGTCAAGAGAGACTAAGATACCAATGAGGTCAAGACAAGGGAATTCAATGGAAGATGTTTTTCATGTCACAAGTTTGGGCACATGGCTTCACAGTGCAAGACACATGAAATACAGGACTATGAGAACAAACAACTTTTCCATGGGTATTACTACTCATGTAATCAGTTTGGTCACAAGGCAATGAATTGTGGGGTTCATGATAGAAAAGGATATGGCCTCACTAGGAGAAATCCTAAGACATTTGCACCTCCAAAGAATAATAACATTAAGTGTTATAAGTGCAATAATTATGGACACACAACAAAGTGGTGTAGAGCAGATATTCTAGAATCAAGTATGAATAGGAACAGGAACAGGAACAAGGATACGAACATGAACAAGAACAGGAACAGGAACAAGAAAATGGACATGGATAAAAACATGGACATGGAAAGGAACAGTCAAAGGAATCAGAAGGATAAGATAAGAAGAAAAGAGGATAAAGGTAAATACCAGTTCTTGCTGGGAGTATAAATACTCCCACCCTAGAATTAACCACCTCAAGATGAGGTGGGAGAGGGGCTAAGCTAAGAAACTCATTCTTAGCCCTGAGCCCCAAAGGTGACCCTTTTTCAGAGGGGGAGAGATTTGAGTAAGGGAGGTAGATATGGTATTTGAGTAAAGATGAGAGATTTGAAGAGAGCATTGAGCTAGGGGGAGAAATGCCCCAAGGGGAGCACAACAAAGAAAAGGTTAAGTTTTTGGTAAAAATAATTTGGGTTTCCATCAATGACAAAGGGGGAGATTGTTGGACATTTTAAGTCAAATTTGTCATTTATGTCAAGGAATGAAGTTGTCATTGATGTCAAGAAATAAGCTACAGTTGATGTCAAAAGGTCAAAAGGAATAATGTGAGAGGTTGATTGAAAAGATGTTATAATATTATTTTTATATTATGTGAGGCAAAAATAAAAGGTTTTTGTTAAAACCATGGTGGCAAAAATAAAGAGTTTTTATTAAAACCATGGTGGCAAAATGATTTTTTATTAAATCATTATGAGCAACAAAAAGTTTTTATTTAACCCCCAAGGAGGCTTTAATTTTTATAAAGCCAAAGGTTACAAAGTTAATTTATAAAATTTAAATTCTAAATAGAATTTAAATGATTTATAAATTAATTATACATATTATAAAGGCACCGACGTCCAAGTTTAATACATCGCTGACGTGCAATATTTGGAAGGTAAAAGGTATTTAAAATTTTGCCTAAGTTCAAAACCAAGTATTTGAATGTCCTTCGTTTATTTTTGCGTCAAAAATCATGCTAAGATTCATGGAGAAAGCGCCAAGGAGTAGCGAACAAAATGCTCATGTATTCAGTGAGAGAGGGAGCGCATCGAACACGTTACGTGGCACTAGCAAGGGAGAGAGTGCAAGATCGAATCCCGTGAAACGCAGAGCGAGAGATATAAAAGGTTTTTATATTTTTTATTTAATTTTTGATTAAGTTACAAAGGTTGTGGAGTGATAAGGGTTGTTAATATAAATAAAATTATTCTTTGCTTTGCTAAGGTTAGGGAGAGATAAGGGGTAAATTGGTTATGATATTTACCTAGGTGGTAAATGGAAATTTACTAGGGTAATATTGCTTTTACCTTAGGGAATTAAAAATCGATTTATTGCATATATTTGGTAAAGTGACTTAATCAATTATTACAAAATTGAGAAGAGTAAGGTGTGTTTGGTCAATTGTTGTTGATGGATGATTTCTTTAAGATGGAGTAATAAGGTGTATGTAAGTTTTGATATTTACATTGTATCTTTGAGAGAGTTTATCACCTTATAACTTCTTTGATCTTAGCAAAGAAGTGTTTGTGGTTGTGGCATATTTTTGAGGTTACTTCATCATCAAGAAAAATGTATGGGCACATTCTTCCATAGTTGAGTTGATTCGTTGGTTTTCTGGAAAACAAGTTTGGAGTGAAAAGGATTTAATTTGATTTCCTTATTGAGTGTTTTGAGTTAATGCTTCAAGGTTTTCTGGAATAAAGAGTTGTTAAAACCTTGTTTTATAAGCATTGTTGTTGAAGCCATTGGTTGAGTGAAGAACTTGAACTAGGGTTTGAAAAGAACATGAGTATCATTGTTATGTGAGATTGTTTTATAAGCATTATTGTTGAAGTCATTGGTTGAGTGAAGAACTTGAACTAGGGTTTGAAAAGAACATGAGTATCATTGTTATGTGAGATTGGTTGATAAGCATTGTTAGAAACATTTTGAGTGAAGGTTCATATGCTTGGACTAGGGTTTGTAAGCAAGGATTTTTTCATTGAGTGATTGGTTGAGTAGAGTTGGTTGAGCCTAGTCAAGTGGATGTGTGAAGTGATTTTTCAAGTTCTATAAAACAAACTATTCTATATTCTGAATTGATTTGAGGAAGTGATTGAACATTGAGGTGATTATGAAGCATATTGAGTCTCTAACAATTCTCTATATGTTTCTGAAAGAGTGATTGAAAGTGATTGAGCATTGAGGTGATTGTGAAGCATATTGAGTCTCTAAAAATTCTATGTATGTTTCTGAAAGAGTGATTGAAATTGATTGAGCATTGAGGTGAATGTGAAGCATATTGAGTCTCTAACAATTATTTGTATGTTTCTAAAAGAGTGATTGAAAGTAATTGAGCATTGTGATGAGTATAGAGCATATTGAGTCTCTAACAATTCTCTTTATGTTTCTATGATATTGGACAAGTTCTAGTGTGGACTTGTTGAGCAGATTTGAGGTAAGTCTTTGAGAAGACTTGTGAACAGATTTGGGTAAGCTTTTGTGGAAGCTTACAATACAGATTAAGAACAAATTTGGATAAGTTCTTGTGAGAACTTATTGAGCAGATTGGACAAGTTCTAGAGAGGACTTGAGGATAGATTGATGTGAGCTTTTGTGGAAGCTTACAAGGCAGATTTGAGACAAGTCTTTGAGAAGACTTGAGAGCAGATTTTATTGATTTATTTGTTCAAACCTTGAGTTAAGGTTTAGGGCATATCCAGCAGAGTTGATTTGAGATTGATTCAAGCTTTGAGTTAAGGCTTGAAGATAGATATTGAGGATAGATTTGTGCTAGACCGAAGGACTATGTTTAGTACAGATTCTAGGACAAAGTTTGGTGCAGATTTGAGGACAGGTTTGTGCAAGACCAGAGATAGATATTGATGATAGATTTATGCTAGATCGAAGGACTGTATTTAGTACAGATTTGAGGATAAATTTTGGTGTAGATTTGAGGACAGGTTTGTGCCAAACCAGAGACAGATATTGAGGACATATTTATGCTAGATCGAAGGATTGTGTTTAGTATAGATTTGAGAGAGAGCTTTGGAGGTGACAAAGTTGAGGACAGAGATCTCCAGCCATAGTACGGAATATAGGTGTCTTCGGTGGATAGAGTTCCATTTGCTAAGGGTAGTGGAGGTAGAGGTCTTATAGAGGATCACCAACCAGAGCAAAATTAGGAGATTGGTGTCTCCTATGGATAGAGATCCACAAACTTTTATTAGGGGATTGGTGTCTCCTTTGGATAGAGATCCATAAATATTGTAATAGGGAAAGGATTCCCAAGAGATTGATTGAGAAAATTTTAGTGAAATATTTTCTCCGTGGAGTAGCCCACATTGGGTGAACCACGTAATTTTTGGTGTCTCTATTGTGTGTGGTGATTTGTGCATTGCTTTGATTATTGCTATTGATATTGTTATCTATACATTGCATAATATTGATTGGGAAAGAAAAGTAAAAAGTGGTCTTATATTGTTCACCCCCCTCTTAGTATAAGCTTGTGTTCTTCAATGGGAATGTTACCAAGGTTATTATAGTGAGTTTTATTTTATTGAAATGATATGAGAGAGTCCTCATTTCAAAGGTACAAATCCAAGGTAGGGGTAGCATGATATGGTCGTCATCAGGGTTGAAGTCATCTCAAACTATCACAACCTAGTTGTACTAGTTTATTAGTCCTTAACATGCATGTCATACGTTTGCTATAAGAAATACAACTACTAAAAGGGAAATAAATGTAAACCCTTATAGGGTGTCACAGGCTTCAATTCAAGGGGTTTATCCAAGGATAATGTCTCTTATTTTCTAACCAAACCAAGGGAAAACATAAGTATAGTTACTATCCAATTACCCTCCTTGTTCGCGTGCATCGACACTATTTTATTGTTTAATTGCAACTTGCATAATGGATATACATATCCCACATGCATTACATTATGGAAGTAAAGCATGATAAAGTTACTTTCATGCAGGTAGGTTAGAACCACCAAATGGTGGTCACAGAGACCCTGTTATTGGTTGTGGCGGTGATGATTTTGGGATAGCGATATTCTAGGGAATGAATTATTTAGGTCTCCATTTTGCAATCAATGTACATTGACTAGGAATCTCCAACAGAATCAGGTCTACCAAACCATTGTTAACAATTTCCATGGCCATCATCTAAAGCATTGTGATTGTCATTAAAATATTACCATGGCCCATAACCTTGTGACTGTCATGGAAAAATTACCATCAAAGGCATATCATATCAAGATCAATAAAAATTATATAATGAAGTTATGGTCATTCACATCAGACCCAACAAATCCAAAATAACTTTATAATGAAACTAAGATCATTCTCGTATGAAATTAAGGTCATTCATGCCAGACCCAATAAAACTATATAATGCAATTATTGTGGTCTAAGGTTGAATAATCAAACCAAAAAAACTAATCCAAACTGCATTTTTGAGAGTAGCAGTCCTAATTAAAAAGATAATAACGTAATCGTAAAAGTATTAAGTCTAAAGTGATTACGAAAACATAGGTAAACAAGAGCATATTAAATAAAAGAAATAGCCAACCTGAGATAATCCTGCCTTCGAACCTTCTCCATTCATTTTCCTATCCACCATTAGTCCTTCCATAAACTCTTGTGTGATCTTCCTCTCCCTCATGCTATTCTTCCCTCTGAATTACTTCCTCATCCATCCTATCTAGGACTGCCTCCCCTTTCTCCTCAAGTCTCTATTTTTTGTATAATTCTTCCCGGCTTCCTTTTCTCTCATGAGCAAGAAAGTGAATTTATTATTAAATTATTAAAATATGTCTTTTTGAAGTCAATCCGTGTAAAGTAAATAGTGAAATTAATATTTTACTAGAAAGGTCAATACTTATACTATTTGGAAGTAGGGCCTCCCCTTTCCTAGGGCAACTTACAAGGTCAATACTTATACTATTTGGAAGTAGGGAGAATTCAACCTTGGAACTGTTAGAGGTAAGGAAGAGAATTTCTTCTAAATATTAACCATTATGAAGCAACCATGTGGAGAATGAATAATTCATCAACCAATAAATTAAATAATGATATTGCTCTTTTGGGTCCAATTAAAATTGGATAGGTGTGATAAGGGTATATACACCTAACTACCTTTTTTTATTAGTTGTATTTGGACTAAGTGAATATGTTAAATTTAATAGTTATTATTAAATTATTAAAATTATTAAAAATGCCTTTTTAAAGTCAACCCAGGTAAAGTAAATAGTGAAACTAAAATTTTACTAGAAAGGAGATTCCAAGGGATAAGGTGGGAGTACTTTTTTTTATTTTGGGCCTCCCCTTTTCTGAGGCAACTTACAAGGTCAATACTTATACTGTTTGGAAGTAGGGAGAATTCAACCTTAGAACTGTTAGAGGTAAGGAAGAGAATTTCTTCTAAATATTAACCATTATGAAGTAGCCATGTGGGGAATGAATAATTCATCAACCAATAAATTAAATAATGATATTGCTCTTTTGGGTCCAATTAAAATTGGACAGGTGTGATAAGGGTATATACACCTAACTACCCTTTTTAATTAGTTGTATTTGGACTAAGTGAATATGTTAAATTTAGTAGTTGAATAGCTCAAGATAATATAAAGAAGCAAATACAATGTAAAGCACCAACAAATAGGAATACTTCAAAAATATTGAGAGATATTTGGGATAGCCCTAGCATTCCATAAGTCAAAATGTTTGTATGGCCAGTAGGTCATAGAAAAATTTTATCCTAAGATAACCTAATGAAAGTGGAAACCATCAAAAGCAAAGTTGATCAAATTGAATTTTGATGAAGCATCTAAAGTAAATCAAGGACAACAAGAGTAGAAATAATTATAAATAATAGAGGTGATATTTTGCACATTACGCTTTCAGTAGTGGATTTAAGACAAATAATGAAGCTAAAGCTTGGGCGCCTTTGAAAGGAAATATGTAGACAAATGTAATGGAAGAGTATGGATGGGAGGCGATTCACTAATAGTAATAAATGGAAATTTTGAGAAAAGTAATGGCTCCATGGAACATACAAGAGACCATTGTGGAAATACAAGACATTACTACAGAGTTTGAAGTAATTAGGTTTACACATACATCAAGGGAAGGGAACAAATGTGTAGATAGGCTATCCATTAGAGAAGTTTTAATAGAGAACCATGAATTTAAATAATATTTTCCATGGTTAGAGGAAGTAGTAAGTTTAGCCAAAGTTGACGAGAAAAATCTGAAAGGAGCAAATTCAAAATAATGTTGCAGAGGACAACAAAATGTTTCAGTGGATCCATGTATAGATCAATGCATGGGAGGAAACTAATAGTTCATATTTGGTAAAGCATACAATGATTTCGTGAAGCGAGTAGAAGTTCTATAGGTTGAAGAAGAAGAAGATGATATTAGATGGACTTCATGGTTGAATGGATTATTTGAGTTGTTGGTTGGATTATGGGACAGAGTATGGATTGGAAATTTTAACTTTTTGAGACTGTTAAACTATTTATTAAAATAATATCATTATTATTTGTTAAAATGTCATTATAATATGAATGAGATTCATTTCATAACTCATTAAAATGATAAAATATTTTTTTAATTAGTTATTTGGGATTCAAATAAATTCCGCTTGTATTATATAATGACCCATAGTTTAGTTTTTCAATGAAGTCCCCTCATACTGAGTGAGGTTTTAACCTTAGACCTCTCAAAGAGAGGTCAAAGCCCTTACCACTAGAGTAAGCTTGCAATTTACCCATAGTCTAGTCATTGTATATATATATATATATATATATATATAAGACTTAAACATGAACTTTCAATTTTATGAGAATCTATTTATTACACTTCTTGTGGTTGAATTTATGTGTTAGGAAGAAAACTAAAAGTCAAAAGCTAGTAATGAGGACTATGATAACGTGAATTTGGAAATATTACTTTACTAAGATGCAATGCATAGATAATAGTAGTGGAGTGGAGTTTTGGCATTGTTAAAGTTGCTGCAGATAAATGTCAAGAAAGATGCTCAATTCTGGATACTTGTGTTTACAAAGAAAATTGAAAAAGATCCAAAAGATGAAAATAAAAAAATTTAGACTTTTTTCACGGTATCTATAGTTATAGCAATTCAATTGAAATGAGAATTATGATTTTAAAAAAGAGAATTATGATTTGGAAAATTTTAATACAACCTCTTTTTCTCCAACAATAGCATGATGTACTCTCACATGAATGCCTTAAATCTATGTAATCTGTTTTGATTATATGAAAAGCGCTTCCAATATACTACCCCATGAATATGTATTAAAAAATATATTACCAAATAATTTTGGCTTGGATGCATTTTTATTTTTTAAACAATAGCTAAAGAAGTATAAGAAGTATATGGAGAGTAAGAGGTCGTAAAAAACAATCTAGACGGAATTCTAGTTATTGACAGTGATGGTGATTAAGAGTATTCTTCAGTGACGGAGATGTACTGCCTCCATGTTCAGTTTAAACAAGAAAGTTTGCTTTCATGATTAGTTTAATTGATGAAGTAATTTTAACAGAAATATTTTTAAAATATAAAATCATAAAATTTGAGTTTAAACATAAAATTATATTGAAACTGACTGAGATTTATTATTAGAGATTTCAAAATTGATATAATAAAAAATAAAAATAAAAATTACACATATCATATAAAAGTGGCCGAAACGGGGTCTCTCGAATCCCACCACGAAAGGCCAATACAGCCTGCGGACAACAAAACCCACCACAGAAAACAACCACCCAGAACAACATCAAACACACTCTATCGTCCCCAAAAGACCTGCTTCTATAATCGTCACCACCCCCTTGCACCTAGCACTAGCTGCTGAAACAAAGCCCCACGGCCGCCACCATGGCCGAAAGTGCCATGGCAGCGGCCTCCTGAAACAAGATGATAAACTATTGCGCTCAGCAAAAACAAACCCTAGAAGAGAGGTATTAGCAAATACGAGGAACAGGAGGCATTAGCCAAGGGAAAGGAGGCGATTGTTCTTAGAGAGACAAAACACAACTAGAAGTTAATAATTAATATGTTTTTTATTTTTAAATGGTTGAATTAATAAATAATAAAATAGCTATTATCTTTAAATCAAAATTATGAAATCATTTGTAGTAAAGATCTCTTCCTTTAAAGGAATGAAGGGGAGATGGTAAAATGTTCAAAGTGATGTAAAAAGAAAGATTGTTTGATTTTATATGGTGGAATCGGTAGCCGCCACAAATTTGGGTAGGTTATCCGATTTTTTATGACCGTCACAATCTTCTGTGTTATTCGCCTCGGAAGCTGTCACATAAATCATCGCTCAATCCACCTCTATAACCACCATGTCACGATCATTTTAAACATTTTATGTCGCTGAAAGCACCAAGAAAGGGATAAGCGTTCAACCTTACGAGGCTCAAGATTTGAACCTTGGACCTCTGCTCCCCTTACGGGGTTTGGGAGAACCAATTGGTCTACACCTCGAACCTTAAAAAGAAAATTGTTAACGTTCACAAAAGTTAATTTTAGTAACATTTATACAAAGTCATATTTTAATATCTTATGTTCAAGGTAGTGTAAGAGGAAAGATTATTCATAGTTATCAAAAGTTATTTTTAGTAACACCTAGATATTATTATATTTTGTTCAATTAATTTTTATACAATTTGAATGGGTCTAATAGTAAAGACTTTGAAACTTCAATTAAGAGGGTCAAGGTTCAAATCATTGAAGATAAGGTTGTACACCATGCTCTAGTGTAAACACAAAATCCAATCTAATAGTGCATTTGTACTAAAAAGACATCATCCCATATAGCATGTGGTCTCATAGACATTATAAAACACTTTCCAACTTTCCATATATATTTTTTTGGATTTGGTTATTGTGAGAAACCCCTATGATCGACGTATAGGGTTGAGCAATCTCCTCCCAACCATGACCCCTCCTAAAGTTGAGAGCTATACTTATCAATAGGGAATTTAACACAAAGCCACCACACACCCACCCCCTCACACACTTGCCCACACCGTAGTTTGAACCTTGGACCTCCCGAAGAAGAGCCAAAGCCCGAACCATTGCGTTGCACCCCAGTACACTGTTGGTTACGAATCTGCCATGAGGAAAGGATTTTGTGTTAACGCGCCCAGATTCGCCCACCAGCTTGAAAGGCCGGAAGGAAGGAATGCCTTCCGTGCCAATCTCCGGAGAAGGCCGGCTTCCTGTGGGGTTTTATGGTTTAAGATAAGGGTGCAGGAAAGAGATAAAAATGCGGAAAGGATTTACAAATGTGATTGGAGTTGGGTGGGGGGAACTAACAATACGACAACGCATCAATCACCACTACTTACTGCAACATAAATACAAAGCATAACCAGAAACTGCAAAACCTAAGTATACTTTTTATATAAAGAAGTGTACGCACAGCTACAATGGTCCCCTAGCAAACATTCTCCCTACAAGGAGAACTAACAGCACGGCAATGCATCAATCACCACTACGGACAGCAACATAAATACAAAAGGTAACCAAGAAATGTCAGATCCAAGTATGTGTGTTATGCAGAGAATTTGTACGCACAGCTACAATGGTCCCCTAGCAAACATTCTCCCTACAAGGAGAACTAACAACACGGCAATGCATCAATCACCACTACGGACAGCAACATAAACATAACACACAAACTGAAGGAACTGCTACCAAATTTATTCTATGTATCCTCTGATCAATGAAGTCCAAGAGTACTTGGCCACCAAATGCTGAAGCAAATCAACAAGCCATGACACAAGAAATATGACAAAAGAGAGGCAGCATAAAAAATAAAAGAAGTAGAACAGAGCCGTGCATATACTTTATATTAATAAGGTAAGCACGACTACAATGGTTCCCTAACGGACATTCCCCTTCCACCACCTTACAATGAAAATGTGGTGGGTATTTATAGCCCGAGTCCCTCCCGTTACATTAATGGGCAAAAAATCCCAGTCAAACATTAGCTGACAAAAGCAGCCGCGGACTGCTGATGCTGACCTTTGTCGGGCAGGACTGTACCTGCAGCATGGTCTCCCTGGAGGCTGAACAGCTACGTGGCAGCGCGTTAGGTAGAACTTCTCATCGGCAGGAATGCGGGTAGCTGAAGCAGGTAGAACCTCCAATCAGCTTTAAAAGAGGCAGCTGGCATAAGTAGTGCAGCCCATGCTTGTCCTTTTGCTCGGCACGTCTCGGCTCGGATCCCAAAGTTGGACACTTGTCGGATGATGCTGCTTGACACGTGCTTGCCTTGAAAGGCAGTTTATCCAACTTCTCCCAGGATCAGAGCGCCATCGGGTTGTGCAGGCAAAAAATAGCGCAGTTGGGAAGGCCTTCATGCCTTGGGTGCATTTCTGAGTTTATTTCCCCATCGCGCACTCGTCAAGGGCGCACTCCGACTTCGCCGCGAAGTCGGGTTGCGCACAGGTGAAAGCTGATTTCTGCCGCCGTACGGACTTCGCCCCGGAAAGGGAGCGCAGTCCGACTTCGCTGCGAAGTCGGACTTCGCCCCAAGACTTAGTCATTTTTCCTGCCAGCCTGCTACAAGGTGCGCCCAGAAAGCAAGGCGCACTCCGACTTCGCTGCGAAGTCGGACTGCGCCCAGAACACTTGTTCTTCTGGCTGATTCTGTCGCACTGCGCACTTTGCACTCCTGCTGCGCTCCAACTGGAGGGCGCACTCCGACTTCGCTACGAAGTCGGACTGCGCCCTAGCACTTAGCCATTTTTCAGGGCAACTGCTGTCAAATTTGAGATCTGACTGAGGGGCTCAAAAGAAAGAGGGAAGAATGAGAATGTAGGGAAGAGAGAGAAAGGGAGAGAAGAGGGAAGGGAAAGAGAGGAAGAGGGGAAAGGGAGAGCAGCTCTCTTACAAAAACTGAAAACATTGCACCCCGTGCAAAATGTGGCAACATTTCTGGCGGCTCGCGGGGTGTCGAGCTCGCCTCGGCGCAAAGAATCCATGCCTTCATCCATTGGGTGCAGAGGAGCTTATTTCCCCTGCCTTTTGCTGCTCTGGCCGTTCTCCTCGCGGCAACTGTTCTTCAGATCCACTTCCGGCAGTCGCCTCCTCAGATTCGCTTTCCGAATGCTCTCCAGCGCTGGCTTCTGCCTCGCAGATGCGGTTGTATGCGGCCTGGGCTTGGCCCCAGGCTTCTGCTTCGAATGGTCGGCGGTCGGCAACTTCTTCTAATGCTGCGTGGAATGCAGCGACCGCATGCAGGTCGATGGTGAGGTATCTTTTTCCCAGCTCCTGGAAGTAGGAGCTGATCTTGCAAAGACTTGGACACCATCTGGGTGACCCGACTTTCTTGAATTGGCTCGGTCCAGCTATCGATTTCAGCTGTATCTGCCTCAAAGGACCGCCAATTCTTTTTCACCTGCTCATGGGTGAGAAACTCACCATTCTCAACAAAGCCCGGGCACCCTAGTTCAGAGAGAGCGTGAAAGGGAGCCATACAGATGTCCTTTTCATGTTCGAATGCATCCAGCATTCGTCTGGCAACCCTCACCTCCTCTGTTTTCTTAAAATATTTATGCAAGGTTACCCTTGCATCTGCCCATTCTGCAGCGAATGAGGACATGGGGGAGAATTGGAGGCCATCGCGCTCACGTTCTTGAAGATTTATCGCCAGGTCCAGCCATTGCTTCGCCTGGCGTTCGGCCTCCTCTACCACAGGCTTTCCCTGGGCAGAAACTTCTTGGATCCTGGATGCGAAATCCAGGACCGACATAGCTTTATATGTGTGGGGCTTGCATCCCCGCAGCAGATCAGCCCGCATCTCCTTAACTTTGCTCTTTGAAAAGACCGTCGCTTGAGATGCTTTCTCTGCAGATTGCGACTGCGCCTGCTTCAAAGACTCCTGGAGCTGAGAAATCTGCTCCAAGGCTGCCTGCTTTTCCGTTGCAGCTTCTTGCCGAGAAGCGGCCAGCCGGGCTTTTAATTCATCTATTTCTCGTCGCGCCGATTCTAGCTACTCGCTGGACCTGGATAGGTCCTCTTCAAGCTGTCTTGTCTTGTCCTGCAACCGGAAAAGCTCTTCCCTGTTCCTCCAGATTTTTGACAAGGAGATTATCCGCTTTACGGAGGATTCCCTGAATCTCGTATTGCGGGTGAATATCGTCAAAGCTCTTCTCCTTTGTCTGGAGCTCGTAGTCCGCCCTGGTCATTTCCCGGAGAGGCTTCTTCACTTTTGGAGTTATCTTTTCTGTCGTGAGCACTCTCCTCTCGAAGTCAAACTTGGTGCGCTTTACCGGGGCGGCTATCTCTTCAGGTCTCCTCCGCTTCAAGTTTTGGAGGAAAGAGATAGGATATTCTACGGCTCTCGTTGCCAGAGGCAAATCGTCCGTGTTCTGGAGGTCGTCCATGAAGTCCGGTTCCCCCAGCCTAGGGTTCTGCTGTGACGTCTCTCCTGCGGACAGGGAAATTGGAGGAACTGGAAGGACTTTGGAAGGAGCGGCCGCTTTTGAGGGCGACCGGGAAGTGGAGAGCGGAGCGGTTGATGCTGGAAGGGTTTCAAGCGGCTGAGGCAATGGATGCAGCGGTGAACGCGCAGCTTCAGCACTAACCACAGGTGAAGGGTTTGGGGTTTGACTCAGGGATAGGAAGGCGTTGGGGTCCTGAGCAACTGGTTGAAAGAATGGGGGCCGCTAGAAGGGTGTGGAGATGGAGAGGAAGATGCGGCCATGACTTGCTCGGATTGAGCGGGAGATGGAGTAGGAGTAGGGCTAGATGAGATCAGAGGGAGCGGGGCAGCGAACGTACCTGCGGGCTCCGCCTGAGCCGATGCTGGATGAATGTCTGCGGTTCTGGTTCCGGCGGTTGGCTCAGGACTATCTAGAGAAACAACCTCTGGAGCGGCTGAACGCGGCTGCGGCTCGCGATCGACTGTTGCACCGTCGACTAGGTCGCTCGACTTTCTCAACTCTCTTCCTCTTTTTCTTTTCTCGGAGCGATGGCTGGTTCGGAAGAAGGAGATGAAGCAGGTGCAGCGGCGCTGATGTTCCCACGGTAAACTTGTACCGGGGTTTGACTTGCAGAAGGTCTGCCGCGGCCGGTCCGCTCGCTGGTGGCGCTGGCGTCTTTTGTGCCTGAGGAGTCACCTCGGGCGTTGACTTGACCGATTTTTTCGCCTTTTCGTGCGCCACCTTGGAAGCCACAGTCGCATTGGGTCCACTTGGATGTCTCGTTGGCCCGCGCCGGCAGCTTGCAAAAGTGTACAACTCGTTGGGAGGAAGACCCCCTTTATAACCCTCGAAGGGACCTCTGGGAACGTAATCTCGAATGCGAAAGGCCGCCACCGTCAATGTGCCGGTCATATAGAGCTGAAAAGTCATCATCAACGGCCGATTCCTCCTGATGGATTTATCGTGCTGCGTGCGGCACCTCATCTTCCAAAGATTCAACAACTTTTCCTTTTGGCCAGTTAAGGCCCGCTAGCTTGGAGATGAATTTTTTAAATCCCGGAGAAGAGAACTTGTGGTCCGGGTTTCGCTCGGGGTCATATGCTACCTCCTCGCAGTAAAAATCCTGCCACGGAGGCCATGCTTCCATCGAGTCAATCTCCCAGTCGAGGTCAACATGGACCACATCGCATCTGTCTTCGATTATATCCGCCCGGGGCAGATATGTGCAAACTTTCCCCTTATCCCGTGTGGGTCGTACTTCCAGCGCTGCGGCAGCAGAATCAGGCCAATGTCAAAAAGCTCCCGCTCGAGATAGACATGCTGTCCTATCTCTGATATCTCGACGTTCGCCCAAGAAAGAGGATATTGAAAGATATGGCCCTTTCTCTTTCCCCCGCGCCGAACTCCTCTTCAACGTAATCCATCCGCCGCGCAACCTCCATCCCAAACTGATGATCCGTGCACCAGTAGGGCAGCAGATGAGGTTTGCCCTTGAATCCGTAGATTCTGACCACAATCCCCTGCGTCAGTCTAAAAACGTCCCCGAGCTTGTGATTCAACAAATAGTTCGTCATTTCCTGCGGGGGGCGAGGGATCTCACCATCGCTGAAGACTGACATGACCAAGCCCAGAAAGTTGAAGTTGAACTTGTAGTAAGACCCTTTCCGGTATAGGTCATCCGTCCAGTCATAGACGGGCTGTGGCTCTCCCTTCTCATTCACCTTCTTCAGGTTAGGGATCGGCATCCGGGAGTGCAAGTGATACAAACAAAGCCAAGCCAAGAAGGAACTGAATCGAAATTCAGTTGACTGCTTTTTCTGGAGCTTCACCAGGCTGGAGTGAATGGCGTATGCAAGCCAGTCTGCCTGACCAAAGAAGATAGGGCGCTTCCCACTTCTCTGCGCTGCTGGTTCATAGGACTCTCCGCATAGGAGACATTCTGCCAGCGCTAGCTGGTACGGCTGTACCAGCTCGTCAGAGTCGCAGCCGAGGACCCACGCCAGGATGGTGTATATGTATTTGCTCTGAAACCTCTCCAGGGGTATGGGGCCGGTTGGCCATTGTCCAGCTGCGAGCGGGGCGTTCAGCTCTGAATTGAGGAAATCCCTCATCCTTTTTGTGTGCGTAAAGCGCCCCGCTTGCTCGCCAAGATTTATCTTTCTGACAATCGTGCTGGAGTCATACTCCAACCCTGGGGCGAAGGCCGACTGGACAGTCTCTTTGCGAAGCGCGAACAAGGGTTTACCGCTGGAGCTGCAAATTTGCCGGGTAGCTGGTCTGTAATGTCTGACAATTAGGTCTACCAGCTCCGGGCATTGATGGACAGGAGGGCACAAGAACCGGAAAAGGTTCGACTTGTACGCCGCTCCGAAATGGTGAGAGGGCGAAACTTTGTCAGCCCAATTCTCCACATTTATCCGCAGCTTAGTAAGGCTCATGGAAAACGAGCCGTCCTTGTACCCCGACAGGTAATTAACCGGTGGTGGTGGGGCTTGCCCACGCTGTACTTTCTTTGGCCGGGATTTTGGCTTTTGGTCCTGCGGTGTCTCACTCCTGAAAACACTTGACTGCGGTAAATCCCCCAGTTCGCGCCCTTCGCTGGATTGCGCTGGCATTGGCAACTTTCCTTTGTCCATCCCTCCGAAACAACAATAATTACGACTTTTGGACGTCTGCACCAGATTTCGCAGTCACAGGAATAATCTGCACGATTTGGCATGTCTGGATGCATCAGACCCCCTTTTCTAGACAATGACAACGTCATTAATGGTGCGCAGGAGGGGGTAGGTCGGCTGGCAAGTGAAGGCGTTATGTTTTTTTTTGGTGGCCGCATAGGAGAATGTCTTGAAAGATGTACCCTGGTTGCCGCGCCATGCTTCTTTGATTGCGCTTTCCTTGAAGATTGCGCAATCATTAAATTTAACTTTGAACGCTGCGCCATGGCTGACGTCACTGCCGCAATCTGGGCACACTGCTCAAGAAAAAACCCTTTGGTGCGGAAAACCCAACTCTTACTGTCTCAATGCGCCCTGGGCCCACGCTTGGAGTGTTGGAATTTTTTATTTATTTTTTAAACCATCCAAGCTGCGCCCAAGAAACAGGGCGCAATCGGACTTCGCCCCAAAATTGGGCGCGATCCGACTTCGCCCGCGCAGTCGGACTTCGCCCCAAAATTGGGCGCAGTCCGAACTGCCACTTGCGTTAAGACTGTTGCCGCCTTTCTTTTCCAACTGCGCCCGAAGATCGAGCGCACTCCGACTTTGCAACTTTCGGATGAGGCTTCGGGCCCACTTAAAATTTGTTGCCTTTTGTGACGGGCCACTCGAGCTGCGCCCGGAAAACGGGGCGCGCTCGGACTTCGCCCGAAGTTCGGGCGAAGTTCGAACTTCGCGCGAAGTTCGGGCGCAGTCCGCATTTCGCGCGCAAGTCGGGAACAGTCGGACTTCGCTCCAAACTCGAGCGCAGTCCGAACACTCACTCCTTTGCAGCCTCTGCTTTCAAACCGCGCCCTTTGGCCGGTGCGCAGCCCGACTTCGCTGCGAAGTCGGGCAGCGCACTGCCACTTAGCCGTTTTTTCTGTTTTCTTTTTCTCAGGCAGCTCCCTTTACGAACTTCGCTCCTTCTGAGGGGCGACAACAGACTTCGCTGCGAAGTCTGTGTTCTCTCCCTTTGTCCTGTTTTGGCTCAAACAAATGGAAAACTGAAAGCTGGAAAACTGTACATGCTGAAAAGTAAAATGCATAAGGGAAATTTTTACAAAGAAGGGCCCATTGGGCACCTTCAGCAGCGGTAAATTTTTAAGTGGAACCCGTTAACGGGGATAGGTAGGAGCCGACCCTCCATATCCCGAAGTACGTAAGCATTGAACTGGTTCACCCGGGCAATCTGATAAGGGCCCTCCCGGAGGGCATCGAATTTCCCGTGGTTGCTCGGCTTTGCCTTAAACGAGTCCCACTTCAGCACTGTGTCCCCGATTTTAAAAACTCGGCAAGTGGTGCCTTTCGCAAACCAGCCTTGAGTGGCTTCAATATGCTTGGTGAAGGCCTCGGTATGCTTTTTCTCTCGTCTTCTTCCAACCGCGAAGTTGGCACGACTTGTCATCCACCGGGTCTCCACTGCTCCTGTCTTCGTCCAACATCCATAGGGCAGGGATTTCAATGTGGGATGGCATGACAGCCTCTTTACCGTAGACGAGCGCATAAGGGGACGTTCTGATGGATTTCTTGAATGAAACTCTGTCCGCCCACAGCGCCCGGTTCAGGAGTAAATGCCAAGTCCGCTTGTTCCTGTCAATGGTCCTCCTGATGATCTTCAGGAGGTTCTTGTTAGTAGACTCGGCAAGGCCATTCCCTTGCGGGTAGTAATTAGAAGACATTTTGTGATAAATGCCAAGTTTGCCAATGTACTCCGTGAGTACAGCGCTTGCGAATCCCGGACCATTGTCCGTCACAATTGACTCGGAACCCCGAAGCGGGTAATCAGGCTCTCAAGGAACCTGATGACCGTTTCTTGGTCCGCGTTTTTGGTTGGGATCGCCTCTGCCCACCGTGTGAAGTAATCGGTGGCTGTAAGAATAAACTTGTGTCCGACAGAGGAACTAGGCGAAATCACCCCAATGAAGTCTAGACCCCATTGCTGGAACGGAGTCTCGGCCTGAATCGGTTGAAGGGGCAGGGGTGCTTTTCTGTTTCTGCCAGCAAACCTCTGGCATTGATCACACTTGGAACAGACCGCATAAGCGTCTGTGAATAGAGTGGGCCAATAGTACCCGGCTCTAATTATTTTTAAGGCCGTAGGCCTTGCAGAATGATGACCTCCAGGCATCCCGGAATGAAAATCTCCGAGGACCCTGGACTGGTCCGATTTCATGACGCACCGCAACAGGATGCCGTCAATATTTTTGAAGTAAAGCCCCTCGGGGCGAAGAGTGTACTTGAGTGCACCTAGCCGAAATCTCCTTCGTTGTGAGGCGTTCAGTGATCTGGACATCTTCCGGTGCAGAAATATCTCACCAGTTCATCTGTCCAATCACTCTCCTCCGATAAGGAGTTGGCTAGGTAGATGCTTGTCGCCGTGTCCTCCCACTCTACAGCGGAGATGCCGGCTACAGCGCTTCGGGCCAGCTCCCCGACACAAGGCTCGGCCTCCGATAAGCTTGGTGGGCCGCACTTCGATGTCGAACTCCTGGATTTTTGCAATCCATCCTCGCTCTCTTGTGACCCGGCTCTCCCTGTATGATGAAGCTTCGAACATCCAGGTGAATCACAAAGACAGTAGTTTTGCTCTGGGAGACAAAATGCCTGAACTTTCGGAGGGATTTCATGACAGCGTGAACCCGCCGCTCTATAAAGTTGTACTTTTCTTCATGCGGCCGAATCACTTGGCTCAGGAACACTATGGGCCGCTCCTCGCCATCGTCTCCCTTCTGAGTTAGGACCGCGGCGTAACTTTCCCGTTCTCCCACCGCATAGAGGATGAAGTCCTTGGAGTAGTCCGGGTTTATCAACACCGGAGCTTGCGCAATTCGAGCCTTGATTTCCTCGAAGGCTTGCTCTCTCTCATCAGTCCATTCGTAAGTTGTATCTTTTTTCAGCAGTTCGGCCATAGGCTTGATCACCTGTGCGAAGTCCGGGATGAACTTCCGCACGAAGTTAATTTCGCCGAAGAAGGACTGCAGCCCTTTTTTATCGATTGGGGCTGGCAAGCGAAGGAGGGCTTCTGCTCTGTCAGGGTCAATGGCGAGGCCTTTCTCGGAGATGACATGTCCCAACAACTTACCTTCTTTTACCGCGAAGACAGACTTCTTCGGGTTTATAGAAATGCCGAATTCTCGACACCTCTCAAATATTTGCCGCAGTGGGAAACATGATCCCCTCTTTGGTGAGAGAAAACACTCATGTCATCAAGGTAGATGACAATGATCTTATTGAGCAGCTTTCTGAAGGCCAGGTCCATGGCCCTTTGGAATGTGGCACCAGCATTGGATAAGCCGAAAGGCATGCGCTGATAGGCGAACGTCCCCCATTTGGTGGTGAACGCCGTCTTATGCTGGTCCTCATCCCTGACCCAAATCTGGTTGTAGCCGGAAAATCCATCTAGAAGTGAGAATCTCTGGGCTCCAGCAACGATGTGTAGAATTTGGTCAATTTGGGGAAGCGGATAGTGGTCCTTGAGGGAAGCCTGATTCAGGTTTCTGAAGTCGACACAGAGACGAATGTCGCCATTCTTTTTCCTCACAGGCACCAAATTCGCGACCCAGGATGAATGTTTGATGGGGTAGATGATTTTGGCCTCCAGCATCTTCAAGAGCTCGGCTTTCATCATGGCCTCAATTTTCGGATTTACGGCCCTCTGCTTCTGTCGGAATGGCTTGGCGCCATCCTCTAGCTCAATGGTATGCTGGATTACATTTCGTCATACCCCTTCAAATCCTCGTAGCACCAGTGCCACGATGTCGGGGAACTCTCGGCACGTTGATCCGATCTCGCTCAGTTCCTCCGAAGTGCGTTTGTCCCGACCTTGATAGTTTTACCAGGTTCAAGTTCCAGGTCGGCATATTGCTTCGGGTCTACTTTGATCCTATGAGATATAGCTCTGTCATTCTGATCAAATAGACTCTCCAAAGTAATCAGTCCTTTTGGGACATGATTATTTTTTAACTGTATCAACCCCTCATATTGCTCGTCATCAGGGTCTCTACTCTCGATTGAACCAACTTCATTAACCAAAAATGTGACGATCTGCTCGTCACAATCGAACACCTGCCAGTGGGTGTCCTTATCAGGCACAGAAGGCCTATAAATAGTGCGAACCGGCTTCGGTTTTTGGACAACGTCATCAGCCGAACGCCCTGGCTCCAACAGACGCCAGAATGTCAGCGTGTTTGTTTTTCTCACGTGATATCGCCTTGACATTCAACGAGTCAAACGACTCCATCAAGTCCCACACCCGGTTGCGGTACGCCTTGAGATAGTGCTGTTTGGAGGCGCACTTATTCGTAACCTGGTGACACACCAGCTCTGAATCTCCAAAGATCTCGCAGTGTTTAATTCCCAGCCTCTCCGCCTTTTGCAAACCCAAGCACAGGGCTTCGTACTCCGCCGAGTTGTTAGTGCAGCTCCGTGCCAACCTCGTAGGTATAGTCCTTCCGGATTCCGGTCGGAGAAACCGAAGCACCCCCGCACCGGCGCCATTTTTGCATCGCGCGCCGTCAAAGAAAAGCTTCCACAGCCTTCTCAGTGCAGGTCCCACTTCCTTTGCAACCGACTTGTCAAGCCTCTCGGGCTGTACAACAGTGTAATGTACCTCGCTCTGTCTCAATTACGGCATTGAAATCCCGCAAAGAGAACTCATCTTCGAGCCGTAGCACTTCGAGGGCTTGCTCCGTCGCCTCTACCGTCACTAGCCTCTTCCTCCGACACTGGACCATGCAGCCCAACTCTTCTCCGGTATCTTCTCTACTAGGAAGGTGGAAGGCTTCTCATTAAAGATTCTCGCTCTTCTTCCTTTGAAGGGCACTTCCATGTGTGAGTAGTCTAGAGACAGGTACCCGCCTAGCTTCGCAGTGAACTCCCGGGAGAGACACATGCCGAAGTAGGGAGCCAGGTCAACAACCACGACCTCTTGGATGACCACGATGTCGAGAGCCTTATGCAATCGGATAGGGATGTCCTTTATGACACCAACTGTCTTGACAGGGGTGCCGTCTAATTGCAAGCACGCCTTGGCTGCTCCTTGTGTACTCCATCCCGATCTCGTCACATACGGCTTTCGGCATAACAGTCGTGGAAGCGCCAGAGTCCACCATGCAGTTGTGTACTATGTGCCCTTGCATCCGTAAAGACAGATAGAAGGGAGGCGGTCTGTTCTTCCCAATGGCTGAGACTGTCGAAGGTTGAACCAGGACAGCGGGCCGTATCTGCTTGCCGTTCTTCATGTTTTTCAGAGATTCTTGCAGCAGATCCACCTGGCCTGGGAGCATAAGAGCATCGTACATGCTGATTCTAGCGGGTGTTCTTTTCAACTCGTCTACTATGTCGTAGCCCGAGGTGCTAGCTCCTTCCGCTTCTTTTGCCGGCTCATACTTCGTCCGGTACTGCTGGGTGGCCTCAACTCTCTGTCTCTTGGTCAGAGACGGGTACTTCAGCCTTCTCCTGTGCTTGTTCTTTGGTTTCAGCTGGAGGCTGAGGTACGGGAGCTTTAGCCGGAATCGGGGCTTTTGCTATAGGAGGCTTGGCTGGAACAGGGGCTGCCTTTTCCGGAGGAGGCTTGGTCGGAGCTTTGTCTTTGGATGCCTTCTCCTGGGCCGTGTAGGGCCACAGCCGCTTGTATGGTGGCAGCCCACCGGGTCGCGCCTTTTCTCTTCTGGCATATACCTGCAAAGGCTTGGCAGCATCTGCAGTTTTCTTTTCTTCCTTGGCGGGCGGCACTAGATTTTCCTCTGGGAGGGCAAAGTTGGCTTCGCCGTCCAGGATCATGTAGAGTTCATCGTCCTCTATGGCGCTGCCGGCCAAAGTCTGGATGTAGTGCTGGTGCAGTGTGCAGTCTTCCTCCGAATGCGGGTCATTGCACGTAGTGCACCAGTTAACCTGGTCAGAGGGACCAGGTTGGTCTTCTATAGCAGCATTTCTCGGAGGCGGACGCCTCCGCAGCTGGTGTTCTGGGGGCTTGTCTTTTGTCAGTGTCGGGGCGGATATGGCCTCCTAGGAGCGAGGTCCATCTGGGCCTGCTTCTTCTTCAGAGCGGTCATGTCATTGGACATGGCATGATAACCCGAGGCCAAAGCCCGCACCTCCTGAAGGATTGTATTCTGAATGTTATTGTCAGGAGGCGGCAACTGTGCCGGTGGAGGCAATGCGGCTAATGGAGGAGGATTGGAATAAGGTGCGTACTGCGGGGGAGCAGGGAGTGCTGGAAAATGCGGAGCAGGAGGAGGCGGGTGAGGATAATGCATTTGCGGCGGGCCGTAAGGAGTTACGACCGGCGCCGGATTCCATTGCTGCTGGGGTTGCTGTCCTGATGTGGACGGCGCATCACCAGAAGCTGATGGATACTGGGATCTGGGGAAGTCGGGACGAATGGGTTCCTGCACTCTGGACGGGAGTCTGCCGATGGAAATGATATCAGCTTCAGCTTGTTGGGCAGCTTCGTACAGAGCAGGAAACGAGTCTATTCTGGCAATCTTCAGCAGCAGGCATATGTCTGAGTTGAAGGATCTCATATAGTAGTGAGCAGCCATGCCAGCTGAAGGCCGAAGTTCGCGAGGTACCCGTTTCCAGGATCTCGCAAACCTGATGTTAAAGTCAGACACCTCCTCTTGGGGGTGTCTCTCGGATACTTTGGAACCGATGCAAAGAAAGAAGTAGGGTCGCAGACTCGTTGCATCCTTTCACGAGCCTTCTGGCGAGCTGGGGCCACCCTGTGATAGATCCCTCTAGCAGTGATCTCCACCAATAGAGAAGCTTTCCCTTTAGGGAAAGGGCCAGCAGACGGGTCTTCACACTTTCATCAGTAATGGAATGCAATGCAGCCAGGGCAAGGATGTCCTGGATGTGCTCGTACGCCGTCTTGCCGTAGCCGTCGTATGTAGGGATGGACTTTAAGGCAGCAGGGGGCACAGCTTGCTGTCCGACCAGGGCCAAGGGCCCCGTAGAGTCCACCGCCGGGAAGAGATCATCGTCATTCCGCTGTTGGGCAGCCATTTCTTCTTCTTCTCCTCCGTCGGTTGTATACTCAGTGTCGGCACTCTTCCGAGGATGTAGATTCCTCTTCTTCCTCGGCCTCTTCTATTTCGTTCTCAGCTCCTCCGACTTCGGCTTCGGCTTCTTCTTGGATTTCAGCCTCGGCTTCGTCGACACGAGCTTGTTGATCAGCCAACCTGACAATTTCGCCTCGAGCGTTGATATCTAGTTCGTAAAAGTCAGGCGGGTTTCTCGGATCCCTTGCTCGCCACCTTCTCGTTTGCATGAAGGTGCTAGGACCGGTCTTTCAGACTCAGAGGATATGTTCGTGCAGAGTCGCCAGGTGTTCTGATTTTGAACAGCAATGAAGCGAACACCGGTGCTTCGATTCTGTTTGGGGGTGAGAAACTTCCTTGTCTCACCGAGTGCTCAGAATGAACTGTCAGCCCGAGTGAACACGAGCCTGAGTTTTTTCAAATGTGGGACTCCGGGTCCCACCGGGCGTGCCAGAGAAACTGTTGGTTACGAATCTGCCATGAGGAAAGGATTTTGAGTTAACGCGCCCAGATTCGCCCACCACCTTGAAAGGCCGGAAGGAAGGAATGCCTTCCGTGCCAATCTCCGGAGAAGGCCGGCTTCCTGTGGGGTTTTATGGTTTAAGATAAGGGTGCAGGAAAGAGATAAAAATGCGGAAAGGATTTACAAATGTGATTGGAGTTGGGTGGGGGGAACTAACAGTACGGCAACGCATCAATCACCACTACTTACTGCAACATAAATACAAAGCATAACCGTAAACCGCAAAACCTAAGTATACTTTTTATATAAAGAAGTGTACGCACAACCTACAATGGTCCCCTAGCAAACATTCTCCCTACAAGGAGAACTAACAAGACGGCAATGCATCAATCACCACTACGGACACAACATAAATACAGTCCTTCTCGTTGTTTTATTTTTTGCGGCAATGCATCAATCACCACTACGGACAGCAACATAAAAACAAAAGGTAACCAAGAAATGTCAGATCCAAGTATGTGTGTTATGCAGAGAATTTGTACGCACAGCTACAATGGTCCCCTAGCAAACATTCTCCCTACAAGGAGAACTAACAACACGGCAATGCATCAATCACCACTACGGACAGCAACATAAACATAACACACAAACTGAAGGAACCGTTACCTAATTTATTCTATGTATCCTCTCGATCAATGAAGTCCAAGAGTACTTGGCCACCAAATGCCGAAGCAAATCAACAAGCCATGACACAAGAAATATGACAAAAGAGAGGCAGCATAAAAAATAAAAGAAGTAGAACAGAGCCAAGCATATACTTTATATTAAGAAGCAAAAGCACAACTACAATGGTTCCCTAACAGACATTCCCCTTCCACCACCTTACAATGAAAATGTGGTGGGTATTTATAGCCCGAGTCCCTCCCGTTACATTAATGGGCACAAAGTCCCAGTCAAACATTAGCTGACAAAAGCAGCCGCGAACTGCTGATGCTGACCTTTGTCTGGCAGATCGTACTCGCAGCATGGTCTCCCTGGAGGCTGACAGATACGTGGCAGCGTGTTAGGTAGAACTTCTTATCGGTAGGAATGCGGGTAGTCAGGCGTGTAGAACCTCCAATCAGCTTTAAAAGAGGCAGCTGGCATAAGTAGTGCAGCCCATGCTTGTCCTTTTGCTCGGCACGTCTCGGCTCGGATCCCAAAGTTGGACACTTGTCGGATGATGTTGCTTGACACGTGCTTGCCTTGAAAGGCAGTTTATCCAACTTCTCCCAGGATCAGAGCGCCATCGGGTTGTGCAGGCAAAAAATAGCGCAGTTGGGAAGGCCTTCATGCCTTGGGTGCATTTCTGAGTTTATTTCCCTACTGCGCACCTGTCAAAGGGCGCACTCCGACTTCGCTGCGAAGTCGGGTTGCGCACAGGTGAAAGCTGATTTCTGCCGCCGTACGGACTTCGCCCTGGAAAGGGAGCGCAGTCCGACTTCGCTGCGAAGTCGGACTTCGCTCCAACACTTAGTCATTTTTCCTGCCAGCCTGCTACAAGGTGCGCCCAGAAAGCAGGGCGCACTCCGACTTCGCTGCGAAGTCGGACTGCGCCCGGAACACTTGTTCTTCTGGCTGATCCTGTCGCACTGCGCACTTTGCACTCCTGCTGCGCTCCAACTGGAGGGCGCACTCCGACTTCGCTGCGAAGTCGGACTGCGCCCTAGCACTTAGCCATTTTTCAGGGTAACTGCTGTCAAATTTGAGATCCGATTGAGGGGCTCAAAAGAAAGAGGGAAGAATGAGAATGTAGGGAAGAGAGAGAAAGGGAGAGAAGAGGAAAGGGAAAGAGAGGAAGAGGGGAAAGGGAGAGCAGCTCTCTTACAAAACTGAAAACATTGCACCCCGTGCAAAATGTGGCAACAGTGCCAACTTCTCATATATCATCTGAGTGATTACATAAGTTAATCATACCATTATGTTATTCCATTTAATGCAAAGAGAAATTAATAACATTTCAAAACAAAAAACACGTATTCAATAAAAGCAAGGTCCAAGTTGGAAGAGCGATGAGGGTTTCGAAGGCGATTGTGTGAGGGTTTCGTCTGTGGGTCGAGCGCAAGCGATGACAGAGGCTATTTTTTGGGGCCTATGGGCCCTAGCGGCTAGTCTTTTTTTTTTTGCCCAAGATAAACGCAGGATATGTTGCAGGAGACCCACGATGGGTTAGAAATTCTTCATTCAACAAATCTTCATGCTACGAACTTGATTGAAAACTGCTTCCAATTTGTTGCCCAAGGAAAAAGCAAAAATCACACCTTTCCTTGGCGTTCGAGGCATGGATTAAAGAGACCCAGAAACAAGTTTCAAGTTGCAGATCAAATAAGAGAAGCCTCCTTAGGAAAAATAAAAATGGTTCAGAACTCAAGCAATCTCGTTGCTAAGGAACGCCCCCAAAACAAATCCACTATGGAAACCCCTTTCAAGGGTAAGGATTTCGAGGATTCGACCCCAAAAATGAATTTTAGGGATGCCCTCCATGGTGGATAGTCCCAGACTAATGCTAATATTAATCTTAAGGCACCTCGTAGACCTCTAAGAATGCCTAAGATTGATCCCAAAAAAACTGAGTCGGGATGTCTAAGAGCAGTTGATGGAACCCCAATTGTTAAGCTAAAAATGGGTGACATTCAGGATGGCATAGAAGATCTGGAAAGAAGAGGATTGATTTGTCATTTCTTGGGTTTTCATCCGAGCCTATCTGCTTTCAAAGTGTGGGCTGCAAAATACTGGAAAACACAAGGTGAGTTACAAATATCTATTTATCCCAATGGTTATTTTCTTGTTATTTTTGCTAATGATGAAGATAGAGAGAAAATATTTCAAGGGGGTCCCTGGTTCTTTGGAAGGGCAGGGCTTTTCATGAAGCCTTGGCACACTAAATTTAAAGCCGAAGAAGAGATGCCTTCTACAGGACCTATGTGGGTTAGACTCTTTGGCCTCCCAATTGAATTTTGGAATCCGGCTGTATTTTCTACAATTGGAAACTCCCTTGGAACTTTCATTATGACTGTTGATTGTACACACAAATTTGAACACATTATTTATGCTCGAATTTGTGTCTTAATGGATTTTGACAAACCCCTTCCACAAAAGATCTCATTACAATTTGGGGAGGACACTTGGGAGCAGGTGGTGGACTATGAGAACATTCCTTTTTTTTGTTTTTTTTTTGTGATATATTATATTAATTTTTTTATTGGGGGAAAGAGGTCACAAACTTATAAAATTTCCAAAAAGAAGAAAAAAAAAAAAAAGAAAAAAAAGAAGGGATGGTGTTGTCAACTAATATGTTTGGAATTATTTCCACAAATAACCTCATAGGTGAGGAAGAGGACATAATGGAGACAAAAATATTAGAAACACAGTTTAAATATGTAAGGAAGGACTCAAAGACAAACCAGGAAATCAAAGGTTTTCAATAAAAAAATAAGGGAGAAAACATAGACAAGAAGAACAATATTTTAAATGCTAAAACTTCAAATAATTTAGACCCCAAGATAGACTTTGTTGAACCTTCCAATAATGCTTTGGTTGCGTATACACATACTTCAGGGTTAGAAGCTATCCTAGATTCAATTGGGGTAAGACAAGAAATAAGAAAAAAATGAATATGGACACTAACCAAAAGGTAGGTTGCAAGACTAATCAACATCATATGGTAAAAGAAGGTGAAAAGCTTGTAGAGGAAGGTAAGATTAATGCCCTTACCAACATATTTAGCCCTATTATTAATGAAGATCATCACTTGGAATATTAGAGGGCTCAAAGGGAGTCTTTCAAAACAAAATGAAATTAGAAGAATGATTCAGACAAACCAACCACATCTGGTTTTCCTTCAGGAAATAAAGATGTCTATAGGGGAAATGGAGTCTATTGCAAGTAAAATTTGGTTGATAGGAAAAGTGGTTTCACTCAGCTCCCATGGGGCTTCTGGTGGCATTGCTTACCTCTGGGACCCAAAAGAGATCATTATTCACCATATGGTTGGTAGTTGGGGTCTCTTGGTTGTGGCTACACAAAGTAGACAATCTAACCAAATTATGCTCTGCTTGATTGTTTATGCTCCAATTACTTTGGAGGAAAAGTAGAGATAATGGAAGGATATAACTTATATTATCTCCCATTTTCCTGAAGCTTGGGTCTTGATCGGAGGAGACTTCAATACCATCCTCTCTTTGGAAGAGAAGAGGGGGGAAATAGGAATCTAGATGGGAGCTCAAACCTCATGAGTGAATATATTGCAAACCTTCACCTTGTGGACATCCAACCAGATAATGGCCTCATGACTTGGTCTAACAGAAGGTAAGGCTCTACTTGTATCATGGAAATATTGGATAGGTTCTTGTTCTCTGATAATTTCTTAATCCATGGTCACATTCCTAAGGTGAAAACTCTTAACAATGTTGGTTCGGATCATTGGCCAGTCATGGTTGAAATGTGGAAAACCAAGGTCAGTTTCTCACCCTTCTAATTTTAGTTAATGTGGCTCAGAGATAGTTCCTTCAAACCTCGAGTGCGACAATGGTGGAAGGAAGGTAAACCAAGGTATGGAACTAAGATGTTTTGTTTCACCAAAAGGTTGCAATACATCAAATCCAAAATCAAGATTTGGAATTGGAAGGAGTTTGGAGATGTCAAGCAAAAGAAACAAGAAGTGATTGCTCAACTTGAAGAGTTGAATGATCAAATCCATTTAGATGGCCTCATTGAGAGTAGAAGTATTAATGAAATTAGACTCACAACGTAGTTGGAGGAATGGGAAAAAAGAGAAGAGCTCTTATGGAAGCAAAAATCTAGGATCCAATGGCTCAAAGAAGGAGATCGAAACATAAAATTCTTCCACAAATCTCTTCTAGCCCGTAGATCCCACAACTTTATTTCTTCCCTAAATTCAGATTCTGGAGACTCTATCCACACTTGGGATGGCATGAAGTCTATCACAGTCAACTACTTTTCCAAATTATTCACTGTTGCATGTCTTGACTCGACTTCTCAATAGAATGTCCTTCAAGTGATCCCAACTCTTATCACTTCTGAGGAGAACTCTATTTTGACTACTCTAGTTACTATCAATGAGCTTCAACAAGTGGTTTTTAAAATGCAAAAAGGGAAGACCCTGGGGCCTGATGGTTTTCCCATCGAATTTTACCAAGAATTTTGGGATATTCTTCATGTTGATTTATTAGGGGTGGTGGAAGAAGCTAGGAAGGCCAAAGATATTTTGAAGGTTATCAATAAAACTTATATAGCTCTGGTCCCAAAGGCTCAAGATGCAGAACATATCTCAACTTTTAGACCAATAGCTTTATGTAATGTTCTTCTCAAAATCATTACCAAGATCATGGCGGAGAGGTTGAAACCTCTTTTGCATAAGATTATTTCCCCTGAACAAGGAGGTTATGTGGAAGGGCATCAAATTGTGGATGAGATAGTTCTTGCTCAGGAAGCCATCCATTCCATGGAAGCACAAAAATCTCCTTCTATGTTCATCCATTTAGACCTATCCAAAGCTTATGATAGAGTGGATTGGCACTTCCTCGTCAAAGTTATGAGGCAATTTGGCTTCTCTCAGGATTGGACAGATTGGATTATGGGATGTATCTCTTCGGTGTCCTACTCAGTTCTTATCAATGGCTGCCCTTCATAGGTGTTCCCAACTTCTAAAGGTATTAGGCAGGGTGACCCCCTCTCCCCTTATTTATTCATCATTCTTGTTGAATGCTTGGGCAGGTCTATGACCAAAAACAAAGAAAACAGAACCCTTGAGGGAGTTACCATTGCTCATGGAGCCAGGCCTATCTCTCATATTCAGTTTTTTGATGACTCTACTCTATTAGGTAAAGCTACGGTTAAGGAAGCCTCTACGATTAATCAAATCATTCATTGTTTCTCTAATGCTACGGGGCAATTGATCAATGAAGACAAATCGAAAGTCATCTTCTTTCACTGCTCTCCTAGACAGGAATCCATGGTTCTAGATAAATTAAGATATAAGAAGGCCTCCCTTCCGATCACTTATTTAGGCATTCCTATCAACATCTAGAGACAAAAAAAGACTGGAATTGGTTGTTGGATAGAGTAAAGGAGAAAATTGGAAAGTGGACCAATAGGTGGCTTTCATCTAGGGGTAGAATTACCTTGGTAAAATCAGTCCTTCAAGCTATACCTATTTATGTTTCTGTTGTGTTGAATATCCCAAAGGTAGTTCTTCGAGAACTGGATCAAATCAATCAATGGTTCCTCTAGAGTGGTACTAAGGAGAAAAGAAAATGGGCCTTGGTGAAATGGGATACTTTATGCCTTCCCAAGCATGAAGGGGGGTTAGGATTTCGGTCTACTATAAAAATAATAAGGCTTTAGCTACAAAGTTGTATTGGAGGATTTTGAATAACCCCAATGCCCTATGGGCCAATAATCTTCATGCTAAATATGCTGAAAACAAAAGTCCTAAAGACCTTGTTCGCTATCAACTTCCTACCAAAGGTTCTCCCATTTTGGTGGTTCTTAGGACTGGTGAGGATTTGATAAAGAAGAAGTTATTTTGGATCATTCATAATGGTCAATAGGCTAATTTTTGGATAGATTCTTGGGATGGTCACCAACCTTTGATAACTCAGTTCCTTGATTGGAGGCCCTGGATGGAGAAGCTTCACCAAGCTAACTGGATAAAGGTAGCTAATTACTATCAGTACCAGACTGGTAATTTAGAGGTTGGTAGATATTGGATCCCTATTGAGGACTGGCCTATTCAAATTCTAGAAAGGCAAAGGAAAGATATCCAATACATCCTTCATATGAGATCTCTCTCTTGGTCCCATGATAAGGATTATTTTGGATGGAACAACACTACTACGGGTGAGTATATTGTTGCTCAAGGTTATTTGGCCTTATGCCACAATAATCCCAACCAGTCCTATGACATATTTACATAGTTGTGGGCTCAAAAGCTCTGGCCTAAGGTGAGGTTTTTTATTTGGCTTTTATTACATCGAAGGGTGCTCACTGGTGAGCAACTTATGAAACATGGCTTTCATGGCCCGTTTAGATGTGAGATGTGTGGAAAGAATGTGGAAACTCTTAGCCATATTTTTATTGAGTGTCCCTTAGCCTTTGAGTTATGGAGGAGAATGACTACCTTACTCGGTTTATAATGGTCCAATTTTTGTACTCTTGAACAACTTTGGAGGGATTGGCCTAAATAGGAGGTTGTTGATCATTTTGTTAGATAGTTAGTTTGGATGGGAACTACCATCCTGCCTTGGAATATCTGGAAGGAAAGAAACAATCAGATTTTCAAATAGGAAAGGAAGGATATTCACTATATTTGGCAAAAGACCATTGCCAACTTAGCTGAATCAGTCCAACAACTCCTTAATCACCCCTAGGACTCCCACCAATGATGGGATCAAGTTATGCAAAGATTGAAGATTCACTCTACTATTGGCAACCATCTTAAAGGGAATGTGAGTAATCAAAATATGGATAGAACAAGGAGTTGGCAACCTCCTCCAAAGGATTTTGGAAAAGTCAATATCGATGGAGCCTCTAGGGGGAACCTTGGAAAAGCTAGTGTGGGAGGAATTGGTAGACTTTCAGATGGTTCCTTGGTTTTCACTTTTGCTAAGAATTTGGGTATCCTTTCCAATAACCTTGTTGAGGGGTATGGTATCCTCAAAGGCCTTCGAGAGGCTGCTAAGGTTGGATGGAAAAAGGTGTTGGTTGAATCTGACTCCCAAGTCATGATTAATCTATTGAAGACTCCTAAGAATCATAAGGTTGATTGGAGAATAAAAATAATTGTTGAGAAGATTCAATTAATCCAGATGGGCTTTTTGAAAGTTGAATACAATCATGTGGTCAGAGAACAAAATAGGATTGTTGATGCTTTAGCTAATTGGGCATTGGATAAAGGTGATCTTACTTGCTACGACCACCCTCCTAGATGGTGGGCTTCACATATCAAGGATGCTCTTCTTTCTATCCTTTCTCTGGATGGCTCTAGTACTAGAGGTACCTAGTTCCTTTTTCCTTTGTATTAGCCTCTCTTTGTCTAGTCAGGGTATTTCCCTCAGATCAGAAAGATCATTCTTATGTTTCTTGTGTTGATTCTTGGTTAAAAGGCATGTTGGCTTAGAAAGGCCATAGATGTAATCTATTTTTTCCATCAATTTAATTTTTTGGTGTGTGTTTTTTTTTTGTGTTTTGTTTTTTTTGTTGTTTTTTTTTGTGTTTTTTGTTTTGTTGTTTTGTTGTTTTGTGTTTTGTGTTTTTGTTGTTTGTTTTGTGTTTTTTTGTGTTTTGTTGTTGTTTGTTGTTGTTTGTTGTTTTTGTGTTTTTTTGTGTTTGTTTGTGTTTGTGTGTTTGTTGGTTTGTGTTGTTTATGTTTTTGTTGTTTTAGGCATGCTCCTTGAGTGTGCCAAAGGGGGCAGGCCAGGTGCGAGCCCTGGGCGATTTTGGCGGAATAGATACCCCTGCCTCCTTGGGTCTTACCCAAAAGTGGCACCCTAAAAGGGGTGTTTTCCACAAACAAAAAAAACATTTCAAAACACAATTTATCCCATAGAAATGATAGATAAGAAAGTAATAAGCTTTGCAACAAATTTAACCTTTTGAAGTAACCAGAACCACTTCTTGCCCATTTGAATCAAACGAACAACAGTTTTAAAGTCATATTTCTCTTGTTGACACCCCTGATGCCTAATGTACTTCGATATAATCTCTTCTTCTTTTTTTCTGTTTTTAAGCGTCGTCCATCTCATAAAGATAATTATCGGATCATTCTAATTAATCAAATAATAAGCATTCAAACTTATCAATCCATCTCATAAAGCTTTTAAGATAATTATCTTATCATTTTTTCTGAAATATAATAATTCAAAAAAATAATAAAAATTCAAGCTTATAACATTAGCTCAACAGGTTATATTCCTAACCTTTAAAAAGACCTAAGTTTTTAGTTTTTAATCTTGCCATTCGATACATGTATAGTTGCCAATTTATTGATAAACCACTATGTAATCATGATGTAATACAGCTGGAGCAGTTTCAATTCCATATAACCGATATTTTAAAAAAATAAGCATTCAAATTAAATACAGTTATCAAATCTTGGATAGTGCAATCATCCGGATGCGCTTCCCAAAGTCACTGATGACAGGAAATATCGCCAATATAAACAATACAAAATTCTGAATTGTAAACCCTGAAAATTAACATGTAATTTTCAACATAGTCCCCTGCAAATTAACATGTAATTTTCAACATAGTCTCAAGACAGTGGGACAACATGCAGTCTCAAGACACCTCAGCATATTCATGATAATTGTCTGACATTTTCTATTGTGCACATCATCAAACTAGGGGGTAATACATAAATTATCAGAATTGACTGGCTTAAAGATAGGATGCTAGTAGTTAAGAAGTATTCTTCCATAGTGTTATGATGCAGTTCTACTAATTGGCATTTACGTGTAAACCAATGTTATATGTGCTTTTTAAATAATAGCTTATCAGCAGCCCAGATTCTATACCTCATCATGCCTTGCAACTCCTAGAATACAAATCCTCATTTAATCATCGAGGTGGAAAGTGACATGCGTGTGTGAATTGAAACAGTGTCCCTCCACCCGTAATCCACACTTGAATTAAAATTTTATTTTACAAAACAATCTTCCTCTTCTTGTAATCATGGTCTAAGCAAGCTTCAATATTTCAACTTGAGGCCACGGGTCTATTTCAACTTGAGGCCTCGCGTTGAGACCCGTGGCCACTAATGTTTTCCCCATCTAAGCAAACTCAATATAGATCATATAAGGAATCACATGCACACATTATATATAAACTAAGAAAAACAGCCTAACACACTATAGGAATCACATGCACGCATCATATAAAAACTTGACAAAAAAAGCCTAACATACTATTCTGGTGGGTGTGAAAGTATTCTTAGATAATGTCATCAAAAACAAGAAGCCATACACTGTACAGAAAACTCGAGCCATTATGCCTCTTCTTCACATGATAAAATTGCCCAAAGAACTTACATCAAAAACAGCAAAAGCTCTGTAGGATCATGTTTTGCCAAGACTAAGAAATACACCAATGCCGACTGCAGAATAAGGCACAAAACCCTTCCAATGCAAAACTAAATTTCTTCTGGCTTTTAAAAAGCCAAATGTAATGACTTGTCATTTATTAGTATCTGTCCTTCAGAAGCACACTTAAGGTACTCCATGGCCATGGCCATATCTTACAAAAAATAATACAGCCAAACTGAGAACATCATGCAGCACAAAGATGATGTTCACTTCCTAAGCTACTATCAATCTTATTAAAACAAAGACAGAAATTGGAACAAACTAGCAATGAACTATTAATCACTTAATCTCAGGTAGATCAATAAACTACTGAACACCAAGAAGAGAATTTCTGCAGGTATATGGATCACAATTTGTCAATCAGTTGAAAAGAACAAAATCCTTTCCAACTAAATGTTTTCATGTGTGCCATCCGCGATAATATTTGCGGGCCATTTGGCATAAAACGCGCCAAACTGGCAGAGCACATATCTAATACACTGCTCCATATTATACCCAGAAAAAATTACTACATCCACATTAAAGTTGGTGATTTCATCAAGGAAGATATATGTGACATCAAAGTCAAAAGAGATTATTCTAAATCAAGAAACTCCATCCGTTTTCTCATAGAGCCTTTCAAGTCCGTTGCATCTCTCTCCTCCTTCTGGGCCTGTATACATGTCAAACACCTCAGAATACAAGAAATGCAAACCCCCACACTGATATTATGCAACTTGTATGAAATTAAGGCTTTAACAGCTACCTTTTCAATCTCTGTGGAAGAAACTTGAACCATATTAGGTGGAAGCTCCTCCCTCTCAGGATCCTATATGAAATACCAAACAAGAAAACAGTATTACATAAAATTTGTATTCCTTCTCTAACATAACATGGAAGCAAGCAGATGCAAACTTTATAATGTGTAAATGTTATTTGAAGGATCATACCAGCTCTCCTATCAGTACAACGTTTTCCCCTCGAATCACATATAGACCATGTGGGCAATCACAGTACAGATCTCCCACAATTACTCTCTCAAAAGCATTTTCTAGTACAGCATTTGCTGCATGAAACAATATCCCCAAGTTAACAGTATCGCAATTGCCTCTGCCTTAAACTAACTTCAATAGAGCCCATAAAAAAATCGCCCAAGGCAGCCTAGCTTGAAATAGTTAAGGAAAACTGAACTTGGATCCTACTAGTATCATGTGAACAAGAAGCGACCAGAAAGAGAAAACATACCAAATTGATCAAATGAACGTAGAGTCCCAATTAGTTTTCTTCCATCTCGAAGCAAAACCAATAATTTTTCTGCCACAAAATAATTTAGATTATGATTAGCCTTTATTAGTTTGGAACTATCCAATCAGTGTCTTAATCATCTCAATCTTGAACTCTCATAGGAATTACTTTTTGTGACCATGGCTTTACATTTAAATACAAAGGACTAGAAAAGATATTCATAAGATTTGGAAATAGCATAAAAAATCTCTCCTTGGTTGGCATTATGAATGGGGATTTTCCCTTCCACAGCATTACACACAAATTGGTGAGAACATGCCAGAAAAACACAAAGACCACAGCATTACACACAAATTGGTGAGAACATGCCTAAAAAACACAAAGACTAAACTACTTGAGAGCGAATTCCGTCCAGGAAGGAAAAGTCAAGGACGATAGCAACACAGAAACATAGACAATGAAGAATAACATAAACCCATGAACTACAATTATGCATCGAATCACCATTGATATACAAGTACAATTCTTAGTCATTTAGGCTGGTATGAAAGCATTCCTTTGCCTTGTGCCACCATCTTGATTTAAATATGTGGAACTAATATCTAGACAAAGGTCTTATGATTTCAAGCAGATCATATCCTCCGAAATATGGATACATGGGCTTTAGCCCACTCCACCTTGATGTCACGAAAACTAGAGGCTAGCTCACAGAATACTCCACCAATGAAATACCGAGCCAGCATGCATTCCAGAAGCATCATGAAAGCAAAGCAACCCATCTTCATTTCTAGCAAATGTTTTCCTCTTCCAGTACTCAACCCTCGTCAAAACACGCAAAATTTTTCCAGAGCAAACAACTGCATACTCGTCACATTTATTTCTCTTTAAGAAATAATCATTCCAGTAGAAGAACTTTATTGTCTACTTTCAGGTAGCCTATACAAAGAAACAATCTCTTTCAGGGGACTTGCAGAAATTCTATGGTAATCTGTCCCCTCTTCATAGAGATACTCATTAAAAGAAATTCTATGATTTTGTAAAAGAATTCTTCAGCATCCTTTGTTCTTCCCAATGAATTTTCTTCGACTCTTGTAGGGTTGAATTTTTGTGGGGTTTAAAACAAGTGAACTAAACATGTCCTCCTAAATATGATTACATAACAATGATTGTTGTTTAAGAGAAAACAGGTATACAGCATCATACTATCAAATCCTAACATTGCGAACAACCTGGCGATCAACTTGTCCTGACAAAGACAAACTTTTAATTAACAAAATACTATGCACACAAAGATATAAGTTTGAGATCACTTCACATTTTTTTATCTGCTTCTCCAAGAGTATTGTCTGTGACATCGCCACTGTCAGAATATCACACAGCAAACCAACTGAAAACTCAAAAAAAATTTCTATAGTACTTGTCAACTATGTTCAGTACCACCAATAAATAAGTTCTCTCCTGTACAACTACAGGCAAAATCAATTAAATGGCATTAGCTCAACCAGTTATATTCCTCAACTTTCAAGGAGGAGACCCAGGTTCGAATCTTGCCAAGTGATACATGTATAATTGCCAAACTGTTGTAATACCACTATGTGGTCATGATGTAATACAGGTGGGGCCCGTTTCAATCCCATATAACCAATTTAAAAAAAAACTACCGGCAAAATCATGTTTTCATTCTTGTGCAGATTCAATTTCATAGTGTTTTTAATTCCTCTTTTTTTAAAAGGTTAAAGACAACATAGTGTAGTGATCATTCAGAGAATGAGTTACATGGGAAATGCCTCCCCATGGATGACTTAGGATTTAATTCTAATGGGACCAACTTTGGTAAACCTGGCATGGCTGGTATAAATGGAATTCCTAGGATTGATACTAAGAATGTTTTGGTATGCTTCTGGCCTTGAATTGCAGATCAGTGGCAGAGATGTAAGGAATAAAGCTTGGCTTGACCTTATGGAAGCGAGGGGAAAATTCTGAAGAAATCACTTCAGAGCTCTTCTGTGTCGTCTGATAAGAAAATAAACAATTAACACAAAGCTACTATGAATGGTGATATTAAGGCTACTGGAGGCCTTGTTAGAGGCCCAAAATTCGAGCAAATTGAGAAAACTTGATCCATTTATTTGCTATGACAACTTAAGTGCCTTTTCAAATTTTGACCCCAAAATATTACATAATCAAGCCTGCTATGACCATTTGATGTATGCTGATATTTATCAGCATAGCCGCCATGTATATTGTTATGTGTTTTTATGGATCTGAGTAGAAGCTTCCACCAAATTCCTGCCCTGAAAAGACATTTGAGTGACAGGTTTGCATGGACAGGATGGGGATGATTTTCCCGCATAAGTGAATCTGCTTCCTGAATGGGAATGATTCTATCCCTATGCATGCAAATAATCAGTCAGTTTACTGCGTAAGAGGTTGTACAATGCTAATCAAATGGCATTAGCTCAACCGGATATATTCCTCAACTTTCAAGGAGGAGATCAAGATCCGAACCTTGCCAAATAATACATGCATTCCCAAGCTGTTATAATACCGCTATGTGGTCATGATGTAATAGAGTGGGGCCCGTTTCAATCCCATACAACCGATTAAAAAAAAAATAGGTTGCACGATGCTAAAAGGGAACTGGAATAAGATGTACTCTATTGTTACTTCTGTTGGCAGCATTTCTATTTTTATTTCCATCTTTCCTGAACAAAATTAGTTTGTTTCAAGTCCACTGTTAAGGATTTGTTGGTAAGTAATAATAGCATTATGACTCATAGAAATGCCCAGTGTAGAAAAACACCCCCATGGAGAGAAAGAAGTGACTATAAACCCAGTCAGAGCAATGGCAAAGTTATCATCATCACTCTTCAGAAAGGCCAACTGGAGGGATTGGGAGAACAGGGAAAGACTCGTGACCAGCAAGATTGAAAGATGAAACCTCCTCTAGACCTTACCAAGCCAACAGAAGGATTGAAATTCAGAGCAAGAAACATGTATTGAATTACCAGGTGTGCAAGGCCATTCCGGACCTGCAGAGAGCATTCGTAGCATTTGCCATGCATGTGGACACTTGGTACATGCTGACAATGGTCTTTCCAGAGGGATGCACAAGAAAAAAGAAGACCCAACATGCTGACAATGGTCTTGCCATAGGGATGCACAGGAAAACAGAAGACCCAAGGAACCCCCAACAAAAATAGTTATTCAGGCTCCTCCTTCCTGTTTTCAACATGTATATATATCTCATGTACAGTTATGTAATGTTCAGTCTGTTTCTTGCAAGTTCTAATTTCTCAATTTATCCTGTTGGGTTATGTAATTTTGTTTATCCTCCGGAATCACTTCCAAACTCTGGTCATAGGGGATGTCATATCTTAAAGACTGTCAAATTGAAATTCCACTGTCATTTGGGGCTGCATCCACCTTGTGAGCATAATCTGTCGACCCGCCTGCAGTATGCCTTTCTATTTAGTTAAAAGAAAATATGCCTTTTCATCTACCAAAAGGTGGTGCAGTAACACCTCGTCAAAATTTCAGATTTCAGCCTTTAAAAAACCAATAATTTCCATAATTTAGGTATGGCTCTTTTTTTAATTATAATTACATTCTCAGGTATCTTTACTTTCAAGTGACCATATGAATCCTTTGGAAAACATACAATACACCATATAGACAAGATGGGCAAGCACTACGTATGTTGATTGGGGTGACTGAAAGTAGGAAACAGGAGATGAAAGCAATGTTGAAAATCATCATCAAAGAACCCAAAATAGAAGCGAAGGGAAGCTGGCCAGCATGACCCTTATCATATTTCTTTTGCAAGAACCCTTAGAAAAGGGGCTAATTTGAGGCAGCAAGGCAACAAAGAACTCAATCATTGCATATATCAAACGTACTTGAAATTCCCGTTCCAATACTTAATGTGGACTGTGAAAAACAAAAAAAATGGTTGGGATATAGGACTGTGAAAAACAAAAAGAAATGGTTTGGATATACAAGCCTTTCCCACTTTTTATTCATTGATTGTGTAGGTAATTATCAAATAATTTAATTTCATACATTAATTGGAAGGAAAACATATGACTATTGGCATAATCCATGTCCTAGAATGTGTCAGGTGGATAACATACCCCAAAATAGAAAGGACATTAGCCTCCATAACCCTTTATAAAAAAAAATGCAATAGACATTACAAGTGGAGTTAGCAACAAAGAGAACCCAAAAGATCAGTGTCTACCAAAGGTACTCATGGAATATCCATTCTTATATTTGATGTAGCATGTTTAAATACAAATCAGAGAGCTTGGATACACAAGCTGTCCCTCCATTTTTACTAATTAAGTTCTATACATATATTATCAGAAAATTCAATTTGCTCAATTAGACCATGATAAACCATCATTTGATTATTGCCAGTTTGCCATAATAGAGATCCCAAGAAATGACCAGTCCACAGTATATCAATTGCAGATTTAACACATTATAGTGCTGATGGAAGCATGCGAGAAGATAGAGCACGATAATCTAATCTAACAAGTCTATGTTCAATGGGGACATGTCCCAGGCTTTGGTGAACATCTTAGAGACATGTCCCGTTATCTCCAAAATCCATCACACACCATCCCCATCCCAGAAAATTCATGGAATACAGTAGCAAGTTGAGCAAAATGAACATCATAAGGAGACAAAACTCAAAAAATTATTAACTGCAATTTGTCCACTAGCATGAAACCTAGCTGGGCTGAGCAACATGGGTTATAATATGCAATTGCAGTTAACAATTGAGTTGTTACAACACCGCAGCTCACTTGATGATCAGAGAATATTCAACAAACATGAATAGAACACTCAAAATTGTCAAGTGAAGCATCATTTGGATTCCCTTATTATCAATAATGGCAGTCAGAGAAATGTAGTATCTCGATAGGTAGTTTTAAATCCTTAAAAAATTCATTGCCAAACATGAATTTGGCCAGCTTGAAGTTCAGAAGAAATTTGACACAAATTTTTTGGTTAGTTTGGCATGAAGTTCAATATGTTCACATATACGAAAATTAAACTTGTTATAATGCAACTTAAAGTGTATGTGAAAAAAATGTCTAATTTCTATCCAAACAAGTTACCTAATACATGTTGACAAAATTTTCCTGCTTGTCGTGTTAGCTTTGGCTGCTCCACAAATTAGTGATTTTAATCAATTTTACTTGGTTGATCTAAAATTAACATTTCAAAGATTCTGGATCAAATTCGTCAAACCTTGTTACAGAGTTTAAATCTACAACTTAGTACTACAACCCACTCGTCCCCTTATCACTTGGGTTGGGTTTAAGATGGTTGAAATCCTTCATCGATATCCAAGTAATGTGCAGTAATCCTCACCATGGAACCTTCAAGGTTACAGTTCGACATAATGCTACACCGTGTGATTGTTTTTAACATACCAACATAATGCTTATTGGGTATACATACCAATTATGATCATCATGCCGTTGATGAGGAGTGGCACAGTACTAACAGATTCAGACTCAATCTTTCACCTAGTGATTTTAATCAATTTAATTCGGTTGATCTAAAATTAACAACATTTCAAACATTCTGGATCAAATTCGTCAAACCTTGTTACAGAGTTTACATCTACAACTTAGTACTACAACCCACTTTTCCCCTCATCACTTGGGTTGGGTTTAAGAAGCTTGAAATCCTTCATCGATATCCAAGTAATGTGCAGTAATCCTCACCATGGAACCTTCAAGGTTACAGTTCGACATAATGCTACACCATGTGATTGTTTTTAACTACTTATTGGGTATACATACCAATTATGATCGTCATGCCGTTGATGAGGAGTGGCACAGTACTAACAGATTCAGACTCACTATTTCAACCAACCCTCCTTTTACATTTTTAAGGCCAACAGTAAAGCAGGAGTATCTCAACAGGTACTCAACAATGTCTGTTGTACACCAAGTAAAGGAAGGTACATAGGCATGTTCCCTTGTTCGAGTATTCAAGCCATTCGTGATGCATATTCTGATGTTTTTGAAAAATTTAAAGGACTACATCCTCTTATAAACATACTGCACAATACTGATTTGGTTCCAAATTCTTCTCTTGCAAATTTTCTTGCATATCATGCCACACACTTGTTGAGAGTTCAAAAATAGAAAATCAATTGGAAAGGCTTCTTAAAAATGGTAATATTTATCTTAGCAATTCTATCTGTGGTTCTCCAACCCTGATTATTCCCAAGAAAAAACAAAATGAATAGAGACTCTGCATACATTATACAGTTTTGAATAAGATAATCATGAAGAATTGTTATCCACTGCCCCAAGACCAATCATTTCATACATCAGCTGAAGGGTGCCACAAATTTTGGTAAAATTGATCCAGCTGTTCAGCATCATCAAGTAAGCTTGGACTCATCAGACGTACGGTAAACAAAATTCAAAACAAAATATCTTTAAGAGTAACTCATGCCTTTTTGGTTTTATCAATGTTGCAGGAACATTCCAAGGAATAAACAATGATATATTTCTTCAAATTTAGGGAAATTTGGTGTGTCTGGATGACCCATTGGTCTACGTAGCAGTTGGAAAGACCATCTCAAACATATCCACATTGCTCTTGATCTTATGCAGCTTTATAAGCATAAACTGTAGGCTAAAATAAACAAATAAGTCCTTTGGACAGACTTCAATTTAGCATATAAGTTTTGTTATTAACCAAAATAATGTACATACAGACCTTAAAATAATGAAAAGTCAAAGCCCTCAAAGATTGGCCTCCGCCGTCCACTAGTACAGCTATAAAAAGTTTCCATGAGGGTATGAATTTCTACAAAACTCCACCGGAGATTTCTCTTACATTGTCAAGCAACTTCATCAGCTATACAATTGCAGGGTTTTTTCATGGAATGCGAGTATCACCAAAGCATTCCAGCAACTCAAGGCTGTTCTTAGGGTGAAAGAAAAAATCATCTTCCTCCAAGTGAGCTTGCTCATAAAGCTTAAGTTGACTCAATCTCTTGCCACAAATGCATTCACTCATAAAGCTTAAGTTGACTCACATTTACCATAACATGTACAATCTGAGAAGTAAGAACTAGCTTAAGATCATTATCTCCAAGCTCCTAAAAAATGGTATAAGGCCCATGCAAAATTGGTCTAAACTTATAATTCTGTTGAGATTGAATCTTTACTCAGGTATAGACAAACCTTATCACCAACCTCAAAATGTAATTTGAAGGAACTCAATGTGCATCATGAAGCTCTTTTGTATTTGACTTGTCTTCAATAATCTGTCAGAGGCATTAGCCAAAATTTGAACAAAAGGAGAAACCTTACCTTGCTCCCTTTGTTCATGAGATGATGCCGGCTATAGGAAGAGGCTACTGAAATCTCATAGGAAGTAAGTGGTTTAGTACCCATAGTAAACTTCAAATGAAGAATGCCCTATACAGACATGGATTAGCTCTATTGTAAATATGTTGCAAAATGCAATATATGGAGGAAAAATTCCCACTACTTATTCTCATTATGATAGATGCAATCGCATGGACTCAAAAGCAATTAACTACCTCCCAAGGTCATCATAAATTGGTTGCTTGCCCCCACCATTATTTGGTGGCATCCAAATCTTACACATTTTTAAAACCTTTTTCTATTAATCCTTAATAACCTATGATCTCCTAAGGGAGAGAATGATATGTTAGAACCTTTCTTGTAACCCAATGATTTGTTCGTGCTCCCTATCCAGTGGAAGGCCATAAGGTATATCCTAAAATACATCTTTAAAATTATAAGTAAATGATTCCAGTTCCTCCCATCTTCCTGGACTTTGTACATTTACCTTGAGTCTTGACGTGCAGGCCTTTCACACTTAGAAAGATCTTTGGATATTTACCGCGTTCAGACTTGAAGTATGCGCACTAGGTTGCAACCTCTAACTGTGACTAAGTGTTCTTTTCCAAAATTCAGTTTAATCCAGAATTCACTCAACATCTTCACCCATTATATATTGCAATCATGGGAGTTAATCATGTCCATGGCTACCAAGGCCACAACATAAGACATAAGTTGTAGTTGTCTACCTGCATAATGAGTGACCTAACCATTCATGTAGGGTCATTGACATTTTATTATGTTGTCATTGATGATTGATGTTGGCAAAGATTGTACTGTGTCAACATTCAACACCATGGACGTCACTAACTTGGAGTTGATGAAAAAGTTACAAATGTTGCAGAATTTTCATCCTTTGGCTTTGCTCCCTAGCCTTCAGTCTGAGATTGGGTTATTACTTGTTCCTAACATGACAGCAATTGAAATCATTGAAAATTCTTGCTGTTCTTGATCTTTAAGACTGGTAATTTCCTCAACTTCTGCTAATTCCACATGTTTCCAATCACTTCTAGTTATTCTCTGTTCACAATCCCAATCATGTTTATCCTTCCAAGATCCTTGCACTTGAGTCCCCTGGATCACTCCTCAAATATAAAATGACAATGATTGCAAGGGTTTTATAATCACCCTTTGATTTAATCAGAAGATGTATTAATATGGAATGAAATTTCATCATAGGAATATGCCACTGGAAATAAACAGCTTATATAAGAAGAGCATCACAATGAACCAGTTAGATAGCAAGAGGGACAACACAGGAATACAGAAAGGATAAAATTTAAGATGCCTTTAGTAAGGCACTTAGTGGTGAATTCTAAATGATTTTATGGTTGTTCAATATCCTCCTCTAGAGCAGTAAACTCCAAAGCTCTGTCATATCTTTGATGCACTCTTCAACCTATCAAAACACATGGCAACTAATCAGGGAGAGAGAATTTCTAGAAGTGAGCAGACCTTGGTGGAATTCTTTTGAATAAAATGTTACAGTTCCTTTTTGCTTCACAGTTTTCAAGGCCAAAAAGTAATCTTCTTTGTTATAAGACACTCGATTTTAAAAACAGTTAGGAACTGGTCCCAAGTGATTACATGCTATTGGATATTCTTGTCCTACTAACGTTCAAAATTTATGATGATTGACAATTTTCATGCTAATCTTCAAGTTCTGAGCTGCGCAAATTGCAGTGACAACATTCCACACACCCCTTATGCCAAATTACACTCTTGTGTACCTTGTACCAATCAATCTCAACGTTCATGCCAACTGTAGCAACAATGACACCATGCCAGCTTTAGCCCTAGCCCAAAACAATGATGCCAACTTTCACACTTAGTTTTCAACATCAATACCAGTGTCACAACTCTTGCATACACTTATCAATGACAACCATGGCCTCTTGACTGTTCCCACTACCAATAATGTGTGTCAAAAGAGTGATGTCAATTGTAACATCACCTCCTCAACACCAATATTTGACAAGGTCTGACCCATATAGGATCTTCACCATACTGCTACATGTCCAGCAAGACATCAGCAATTAAAAATTAGGTAATTAAGGATGTTTATGTGTTCATTCAAAATCAAGGATATGTATGCTCTGTAGACAAATAGCACAACATAAGTGCCTCCCCCCATGCATAGTGGAAACCAGGAGTACAGGGTGGTCTGATATGTGCAATTCTAGTGGAACTTAAAAATTTACTCAACTTATGCAGGATTTAAAATGTTCTTCATGAAACAAAGTGAAATGAAATTCGGTGCCCTACTGCACTCCCTCCTCACCTTTCTGGATATTTCAGTATTGCTCTTATTTTCTCAAATAGCCCAGATCTTCTCAAATTTTCAGATTCTCAACTTTCAAGGACACCACATATTTTCAGACTTCAACTTTCATATTTCAGCAATTGTATTTTCCAATTATAATAATTGCATATTTCAGGTTGGGTTATAACATGTCTTTTAGGTTCATTTGAAATATGATCATAGCAAAGAGTAAGCTTACAAGATGTTAAATTACTTTGACCATTCAAACAGCAGCAGCTTGACATTCAATAATAGCCAAGCAAACCAAAAAAAAGGTCTCATGTAGTCCTTATCATCACTCAGTCCTCTTCTTGACCTAAATCTAAAGTTCCTTCACACAATCCCATGTGATCTTTACTCGCATAGGAGTTCATTTCTTACATCCTAATCTCAAACACCTTTATCAGACACTTATTGTGTTCCTTTAAAGACATAAAAAACAGGAAGGCTTTACCTTTACCTCAAGTTACTGGCAAGTAGATGTCTCAAGTTGCAATAATATCAGTTTTCGAAAATTTAGGAAACAAAGAACCTTTTATAATGTGTATATAAAAATTAGGAATTCCAACAAACTTATTCCAAAATGTTTACATAATATGAATACAATTCAAAGATGTGTCCACCAAGGTCTGAAATATGTCAACTATGTTTTCCTGCAAAACCCCAGTAGGCATTTCCAAAAGTGGCAACGACCTCAACAAGAAAACATCTTTTTGGACATCAATAGCAATAGCATAAAAAGATCCAATGGCATGAGCTCAACCGGTTAAATCCATTGACTCCCAAGGTGGGTCTCAGGTTCGAATCTTGCAAAGCAATATATGCATAATTGCCAAAATGTTGTAGAAATACCATCGGAACATGGTCATGATCTAATGGAAGTGAGCCCCATTTCAATCCCATATAGCCATTTTTTTTTTTAAGATAACAAATTCCTTAAATTAAACCTTCTTCAAAATCTGAATTGTTTAGGTTGCAGATGGCAGTAGAAGCTAAAGATGATTTTTCTAGCCATAATACCTCTTCCCAACCTCAACAGGTGTAAAGAGTATAACAGGTGTGAGAGAAAAGGTTTTCTGAAACTCAACCCATGACAGTTGTTGGAATTACTACAACATTAGTACAAATCTATAGCATTCAACAGGATAAAAAGCAGAAGATGTGATTGCAGAATTATATTTCCTGATTGTATTCCCTTCTATGTTATCTGTTCTACAAGGAAAAGGCCAAAAAGATTGCAATTGCAAGGACTTCATATGTACCTTCCAAGCGAACACGAGACAAAAATACCCTTGTTCTTCAAAGATTGACATGCAAATGACGGGTATCAAAAACTTTAAGGAGGGAAAGGCTCTCAATAGTTATGGAATATGGATTGATTCAACAGACATTAGTCAGAAACCACAAGTTACAACTACATCTTTAATAGATCACTCCATTTGAGCAATTCATTTTTCTAGAATATGAGAGGATGCAAGTTTTCAATTTAAGCATCTTCTTCATGCAGCATAGCAGGCCATACTCCTCAATACAGAGCTACAACAGCAAAACAACACTTTGCTTGGATTTGTTTAAACTGCAAGTCTATCAAATTATTGAAGAAACCAAATAGACTCAACTTGCAAAGCCAAATTCATCAAAATCCAGTGGGTTTCATGAGACTTGCAAAGAATCAATAAATTTCATTCGTGTGCCGCGTGCCCCAAGCACAACATAATTTATTGGCCTAAAGATGGACCCGCTTAATATCACACATACAGTACAAGGTAGAACAATTAAGATAACTATATGGAACACCTATATGTCAACCATAACATGGGATGTAAGATTAACCATTGACGAGAAATTAATCCACCCCCTAAGGACCAATATCATATTGATATTATCTACTTGTTTATCCCAATAACGATATCTCCCTATACAAGGATTAGCTGGATTCCATGTACAACTAGTGTTATTACCATCTCGGTGAGTCATGCCCCCTTATGTTATTGGGTAAGTGCTTTCCATCCTATATATCAAAAATTGTACTTGCCACCATTGTTAAAGCTGTGTTCCATTCTCATCATATTGTTGCAATAAGCATTATTTAGATTTTGATGTCATATTCTTGGCAATGCTTTTGAAGCATGACACTCATAAAAATTGTCAAGCCTGCAACAATCTCCTAGCAACAAGCATAAGGACAAAGGGCAACAAAGAAAAACAAATAAAAATCATTTGACTCATTTTAAGACATTGATTCTTTTTAGGATGGCTTTCCAGCTGAAGAAGGATTTTAAGATTGTAAGCCACTCATTTTTCTTTTAGCTTCAGAGTTTCTTGGACTGTGGAACGTGGTTTGCTACAGCTCCATTTCTGTCAGATTGAAGGGTTTCTATTCTGTTTTTTTAATGTCCAACAACATGGGGCACTTAAGCACCACAATAATTTCCACCAGTTTCTAATCAGGCAGATTGAACATATTTAAATTATTTTTTAAGGAAATTTATTGGCTATTCTTCCATAAATACTACAAAATATTTACAAAATTAAAAACAAAAACATCGCCAATGAGGCCTTGGTTCAATGGTTGAGAAATATGGTTGACACAGCCCACACCAAAGTTCAAATCCCAGCGGCACCAAAACAGCTGTATAGTTCGATATGCATAGTTGATATGACCTATTGTACTAAGGGAAAGGGAAACCCTTTAAAAACCCTACCTTACCATAAAAAAAAAATCAAAATCTTATTTAAATTCCTATTAAATCCTGTGTGAAATATCACCTTTCCAAGAGACAACAACACTGTCCCTTGAAAAACCCCTCTTGATGTCACTCACCCAATAGATGTTACTTTTACCGACACAAGCAAGTAATGAAGGAGGGAAAAATTAGGGGAAGAAGTTCCACAAGTATCCTCTCCTGGCCCTAAAACAAAGCACTACAAACTTTGTCGACACTAATAATTCACCTACATCCAACTATACATGACACCAAAAAAAACCTTGCCCAAGCTTCATGGGAGGTAATGCTGCCCATGGCTCTCTTACTATTGGTCCACCTCATTCCCTTGCTGTGAAAAATTGGAAACAATGATAAAGGGGGACAGAGAGGCTACTGAAGCTTGTAGAGGGTTGGACTTCATTGGTTATACAAAATCATAATTTGTTCCGTTATCTATGTGTGAGTAAGAATAGGAAGATAATAAGAAGCAACAATATACAATATGTAGAAAATATCAAAAACATTTTTTTTAACTAATGATAAATCGAATTCATAAATCAAACACAATCCACTAACCAATTACACAACTCAAATTTCAATGAGGTGAGTCACTATATTTCTTGTTACCAAGTGAAGATATGGTAATAAATGATGCATAATAATCCAAGTTAATATTTAAAGAGGCTTTGTGCCTTTTTTAGAGAGCATCAAGCTAGCCTGCACAGAACATTGAAAACTTGTTACAGCTCCACAGCTTTCTGCACCACACATCTGTTGCTCCAAAAATTATTTATATTCACTTTAAATTCATATATTTGATCCACCTCTAGAATTAATATTATTTCTCTTCACCTTTGGTGCCTACAAACATGTTCAGTTGAGTTTCAATCCTCTAAATAAAAAATGGTATCTTCCTAAGAACAAGAATAATTAACTCTTCCCAAACACTAAGGCAACTTCTGACACAGATAATTGACTTGCATACATAGACTAACTAAATCTTTAAAATAAACCCCGTTAATATCCCTAAATTCTGAAACTAGTTGCTCTCAGAGGGATAACTTTATAACCTATATATATACTCCAATAGAGTATAAATTGGTTCTATGTTGTTTCTAAAAGTAGCCTAGGAATCGCAAAAAAAAAAAAAAAAACCAGTTTGTACATATCATTTCAAGTTTTCAACTTACAAAAGAAACTAAGGTCTCTCTAAATCAATTTGAATTCGATCATTCAACATAGGAAAGGCCCAACAAACAATTTCAAACACAAATATGGTACTTGAAGCCATGAAGTTTGACAAGGTTGACAACAAAATACTTCTTATGTCACAAAGATTTATTTTTATTATAGAATTTCTTGCATTTGTTATGTCTTCTTTCATGGCATCATCTTCATTTTCTGTACAAAATACCCTAATTTATAATTGAATACCATAAAACTGCAATGCTAAAATTTGTTAGTTTGCTGCATTGAATTTTGTGACTATGATATTGGACCTTTTTTATTTCCCAAAACCAAAAATAAAATAAAAATTGATCAAATGATTTCAATTTCATTAGGGCAAAGCTCTAACTTTTGACCTGTCTAATGTAAAGCATACAACTTTTGTATGGAATGTTTCATAAGATGGATCTTAAATACAGAGGGGAAAATATGGTCCATTAAAAATACAATAAATACAGAAAATAAGGTAAATTATATACTAAAAGTATTATAATAGACAATAATTTTATGAATCATCTGTCTTATTGTCCACAAATAATATCAGTATACGGATAATATTACCTTCAGCAATAATTTTTTGTTTTTGAAGTCGGGCAGTTGTGTTGGACAGTAAAAAAAAATTAAAATATATCAAATCAAACTCATAACATTGGTCATCCAGAGGCATGTTCTTGAACATCAACAAAACCCCCTTTATCTTCATCCCCTACACTTAATTAACTTTATTCACGCCATTAACTCAAGACCATATCTCTACTTAAGCTACCAAATCGGCATTTGATTTGTCAGTTGGTTCATCAAAGATTGCCCAATTCCATTCCTGCCTAATTTGTCTAACAATTCTTTTTAAATTCAAATTCAAACCATTTGGAGCCCTGCCAGACCATTTTCATTGTTTACTTAATCCCATTTGGAGGAAGCAAATTTATTTTGTTCATTCATGATGGAGCCCTGCCCTGGTGAAGACTTGTTTGAGCTAATCACCCAAAAGCAAGGAATTTAGCATTTCCCACTAGGGTGGAAGGCATGTATAATTTTTTTTCATATTTTTCCGTTGTTTTATTAATTATTTGGCATTGCACTGCTTTTCCTATGTAATTCTTGCACCTTTTTGACCAGATCTAACAGATACAGTTTTAGAAATTTTTTAAAGTCCGACCATCCCAATATCCTGCCTTTTCCCATTTTGATACGACATCCCTAAGGTACAGTGAAAATACAGTAGATTTTGAAAAATCGACCATATTTGCTAACCATGGATAATAGCGTAAAGCATCTTTGCATAAGCACATAATTAATCTTTATCCCTTACCTACTCGCCAATGTAGAGAGAGCTTCTTTTCTAAAATAGAGTCCTAGTAACTCATATCGTTTTGCACTATTTGTAAGACTCCAAGTACAGTATTGCCCCATTTGATAGTTCATATTACGCAAGTCAATAACATGCACATGTGTGTTGGTGGGGGGTAGGGGATTGATTGTTCTTTAAGATACCTGACTAATATGACAATATTATTTGCAATAGTAGACTTGCTAAAGTTGATTGCTAAAAGGATAATTCAATTTCTAACATACATTAATAATCACAAACCCATATTGAATTTTTGCATTCCTAATATACTTATAAAGTGTTGCGACATTCTTTAGGAAATAGGGCAGAAAACATGCAATGGATCTTCACTAAGCATATCAGGGGCAACCAAAGTGCCTCTAACTAAATAATTCCATGAGATTGATGAAATCCCCTCTGTTTTATGAGTTCTTCCAGAGAACCTCCAAAGAAAACAAGCACCTTTTCTCTGTACTTTATATACCCTCTACATGTTGATCTCTGACAGATATTATTACTAACACAAACACTGCAGGCAGCCTGGCGTAGCTAGCCAGGCGTATAAAGACCCTATTCTTTTCTAGGCCACATGCACGCGTCTTTGTTAAGGTGCTAATTCCGTATAATTTTAACGCCACATACAATTTGGGATTGCCCAACAAATGCCAACATCTAACCACTTGACCTATTGTTCCCCGTTAATTAATCATCGGGCCAATCGAATATCCAAAGAAAACAAAAACCACAACTCCAAGAATGAGAATTGAGCCCTCCTACCATTACCAATAACTGATGTTGATGTGAAAAACTAACCATATTTTAAAGCTAATCCCACCCAAGCGAAAATAAACTGCAACCATTTCATTCCTAAAAACTGCCACTCACTCTCTAACGATAAAAACGAAACCACACAGCGAAATAATAACAGCAATCAAAATAGATAAATCTTAGATCCATAGATACAAACAGGGTCAAGAAGAACCTAGATCCACCCCAAGCTTTACCCCAGTTGAAATTAGTTTACATAACCAACTATTAGAGAAAGAGAAGAGGGTTACAAGACTCACTATCTAGGTAGCTGGCCAGAGAAGTAGAGAGGAAGATGTCGTCAGGAGCTGGCCAAGACATCCCCTCTTCTCGCTCTTACTCTGCAATAAAAATTGATGTAATAATAACAATAGGACCGATGCTGATGCGGATGCCGATGCTGGTGCTAAAGTTTTCAATTCTGCAATACCGCCAAACTCGAAGCAAAATATCCTCAATAGCATTGGCAACTGCAGTTCCCTTCTCTATTTTGCTTAGAACCCAGCTGTCTAGAGCCCTACAAATATTTGTAAATATAAACAAAAGCCCAAATATATCAAATCCTCTTTACAGGGGAAGTGGGGGAGCTGATCCCTCCGGAGGCACGAAAAAAAAGGTAAGGGGACCGGTAGCAACAAAGTAGCTTTTCTCCGACGCCAAAAATCTATACAACATTAATCATCACAGAATAACAACACCCAATGGTCAAGACCACCTGCCAAGATGGTCCTTTTTTGCAAGCCTTCTGCACCTTTCCAAGAGACCACAAATCCCACCACCATAAATATAGTCTATCTTATGTCACTCCTCCTCTCCCACTAATCATACTCATACTGTTGTTGCTGCTCCTCCTCCTCCTTCTGTTGTTGCACTTGCTGCTGCCTCTTTTCCTTTCTTTCTCCCCCTACCCTTCCCCCTCACCCTAACCCACTTTCTGGAGAGATCCCCAAATGCTAATGACAAGCTGGAGTCCACGTGGATGAGAAATGGTCCAAGCATTGGATGTCAAAGTGTTACTCACCTATGCATGTGGGTCTGGCCCTCAAATATTGACATGGTTCGTTCTTGGGATTCTCCCTTTGATTTTGCCCGCATATTCATCATGACGCTTGCTTCCACACTAAATGGGTGCATAAAAGCTAATTAAAGATCCTCAAAAGACCGTACAATTGTAAAGATGAGGTCTTCCCTCGCCTACCCTACAAGTATAAAAAAAAAAAATTATATGCCTACCCTACAAGTATAAAAAAAAAAAAAAAAAAAAAATTATATGCCTACCCTACAAGTATATAAAGTTTTTTTTTAACATATAAACTGTGACGTCACGACTAAATTACCACTATTTACAATTTTAAAGTTGGTTACAACAGTTACAAGTTTATTCATCGACAAACATTATGCAATTCCAAAATTCTAGTATGTATTTGCACATCATAAAACTTTTTAACCATGGCTTGGTTTTGTCCTATATCAAATTAAAAAATAATTAAAATAAAAATAAATATATAAAATTTACAATTAGATATATTAAATGATATAAAGTATAGTAGTTAAATGATATCAAGTAAATAGAGACAATGGGTCATTGTTATAAAAATGCGGTAGAGGACGGTCATATAGAAAATAGCAATTGTTTGTACTCAAATAAGTGATGTTTTAGTTAGGTTTGTAACAACAAGGCTCAAAAGGAGAGCAGAGATGGAAATTTCAAAAAAAACAATTTGACAAGAATTTATAATTAGTGTAAATTTGACTTATTGATCATTGATAATGATAGGAGGGTTGAGTTAACAATCTATGAAGAGGATGTAGTGGATTATAGCAAAGAGCCTAAGGAATATACAAAGATTTCAATTTTTTTTCAAGGAAGAACCTTTTGACATCTAGCATAAGAGGGACAAGGTATGTGGAGGACTCAATTCAAACCCATGCCCGAAGGTCCAATCAACTTCAAACCCTAACCCTAGGGCATATAAGGGGGCAATGGAGAAGGGGAAGTGTTACCAAATGAATTAGAGGAAACACTCAAGGGTAGTCTAACCATATTGGGAGATAAACAAACTGAGCAAGAAAAGGGAGAAAATAAAGCAAAAACGTTGTATAAAATTGCAAAAGGAGTTGGTTTGAATGGTTGTGAGGATCTAATGCTATAGCAAGTTTTGTCACTAAAGGACAAGGCTTTGGTAGGTATATTTATGGGTTTCTCCATGAAAGTAAATACTTTGCAATAAAGGATCAAGGTTACTTGGTTGGAGGTTCTAGGCTTTACTCCTACATATCATGTGATGATGAAAGGTTGGATGGTTTTATCTTCCAAAAGGCAAAAGATGTTATAATCATTAAAAATGGAAGATGGAATTGGAGGCTCAACATTTTAAATCTAAAATTTTGACTCTTAGGTTCAATCCGCACCATGAGAGGACTAATACCCAACCTATTTGGGTCAAGCTACCCTCTTGCCCCTTGAATTCTATAATGAAAGAATGTTGTGTGAGATTGGGAACTCCTTGGGATTTTTCCTTGGAGTAGATATAGAGAACTTAAATGGTATTCACAAAACAATAGCTTGTATCTTAGTGGAGCTTGATCTCAATTTAGGGTTGCCAAAAAACATGGAGTTTGTGTTAGGAAATCATACATATTTACAGAAGCTTGACTTCATCAGGGTGTTGTTTCAATGTAACAATTGTCATCATTATGGTCGTCTCAAGACAGATTGTGAAATGGAAGAGAGGAGAGGGCAAGGGATTGTACAAAAGGAAGTTGGAGGTTCTTTTGATCTAAAAAAATCATAGGTAACAACAATTGAAGCATAGATAGAGGAGGACCCAGTCAAAACTCGTGAATTGCTTAAAGAAAGATTTTCTATCATCAATGACCAAAAGAAGGAGAAAGAGTTAGCTCCAAGCAATTACAATAGGGAAGTTTAATATGAGGGAAAGGAGGCCATACATGTGACCGACAAAGTGTGTAGAGGTATTTTTTCATGTATCCATTATAGCTCAAATCTAATCTTGTCCTTTTATGGGGATGGGGTTTGAATTATAATAATGAAAAACTTGTTATATCATCTTGTCTAGATCGAGCTCCTATATGGAGGTCTTGATAGGCCATAGTTTTGGCAAGACATTGCAAGAGGGTGGTGTTGTTCCTTTGTTTTAGGAAGGCAAGGAGGAGAAATCTTATGGTCATAATAAGGAAGGTTGAAGTGTTTTAAATCTAAGGGGGGATCTACAACCTCTTTATGTCAAGGGCTTAGAATAAGTAGAGGAGAAGGATGTAAAACTTACTAATTTTGTAGCCTCTTTAGATAGAGATATTTTAGGCCAAGGAAGCAAGTAGACCTTAAACAACCCAGGTAGGTTCTCTTTTCCACCAAGTCCTCCAAATCACCATAATACAAGCACGTCTTCTAGCAAATATGCCCTTATAGCCCTAAAAAAATATAAAGGAGGTGTTGGGTATGGTTAGGTATTAGGGGGCTTGGGTCTTGAGGCAAATCAATCTCAAGAGTTTATAGTAGGAAGGAAATCCTACTTAAAAATTGTACAAAAATTTTGAGAAGGAAAATTTATATGGTAAACAAAAATCTATAGTTAGGGTTCTTAGAGCAATATAGTCCCAAGGAAAATGGAACCAATGGTCATTCTCTCTTTAAACTTCATAGGGCTTAGGACCCCCTATAAAAAAATAGCCCTAAAGTGTTTGTTTAAACTTCATAAGCCAGATATAATTTTAATCTACGAGACTATGTTGGATGCAAAAAAATAATAGCCATGAGACTATGTTGGATGCAAAAAAATAATAGTCATCCTCGCCTCTCTCCTATCAAATTGGAACTTTAAAGGGATAGACTCCAACGAAAGATCAAGGGGGAATGTAACAAGATGGAATTCCTTCTTTTGGCTAGTTGACAAGGTACATATTAAGGCGAGTGTGGTTATAGGCTTACATTCTATGGGGCTAGGAAATTTTATTTTTGTAGTCAATCTATATGGCCCTTATGGTGGTAGAAGGGAGTTATGGGAAGAATTTTTTATATACAAGACTTTTTAAGAAAATAAAATGTAGTGATGGGAGGAGAATTAAATTTTGTAACTAAAAGAGCAAAAGCATAGGGAGAGAACACCATAATGAATCCCCTTGCTAAATTTCTCCTATAAAAAATCTAGAATGTAGGATTGTGTGATGTATAACCCATTAAATTAGGTATAGCTTAGAGGAATCGAATATCTAGAAGGTAGGGCATTTCTAAAATATTGGATATATTTTTAGTGTTTGAAAATTTGATAGCTGAAGTAAAAATATTGAGGTCTTAGATAGATCAAGGTGGGGATCTAATCATTCACTAATTTTATTTCAATTAGAAAAAGGATCAAGAGAAACCAGTAAGACCTTTCAAGTTCAATGTTAGTTGGTTGTAAGATGAGTAATTTATAAATTTAGTAAAATATGAGTGGAGACATATTGACCCAACAATAGAAGAGACAACTATGTTTTAGTTTTCTAAAAATATGAGGAGAATCAAATTTGCTACAATCACATGGGCTAAAGCTAAATTTTGGAAAGCAAAGACAAAGATAGTTGACATAGAATCTAAATTGAATCGGTTATATAGTCACGAAAGCAATTAGGTTTTTTTAGATAAGGATAATTTGTAAGTCAAGGAATTGAAAAAGAAGAAGAGGGAATTGCTAGGATGGGAAGGTGCAAAGTGGAGGATGAAAAGTATAGCACTTTGGCTAGAGTGGGAAGGTGAGAATACAAAATTATTTCAAAAGTATGCAAAATAAAGAAATATGATAAATACCATTTGGGAGATGAAAGGGGAGGATGGAAGAAATGTGAGAAGGTTTCAAGAAATAGTTGGATTACAATTATCTTGCTTGAAGAAAATGTATTGAGAACAAAATAAAGCAAATATATAATGAATCACTAAGCTAGCACTTTATCTACCTAAGATGGTCAGTGATGAAGTTAAAGAGGCTTTGATGACAATAGTTACTAGGGAGGAGCTGTAAACAATAGTTAAATATTTTTAGAAAATGAAAAGTCTGAGATTGAATGGTTGGTCCATTGACTTTTATGTGGGTTTTTTTGAGTTGGAAGAAGACCTATTAAGGTGGTTGAGGAATGAAGGACTTTTGGGTAGGTACTCGAGTCTATCAATATAGCTTTCCTAGCATTGATTCTTAAAAAGGATAACCCAAAATCCCTTGGGGAGTATAAGTCTATATCCTTTTTTTATTGAAAAAATACATCATATTAACGAATAATCAATAAGGTACATCAACAAAAGGAAAGAAATAAGCCTTCCAAACTTACATCAGCTTGCACAAAAGCAACAAGCAATCCTTGTATATCAAACTTATATCCTTGTGTAATACTCTCTACAAAATCATCTCCAATATTATTGTTAGGAGGTTCAAAGAGATTTTTTCAAACACCCTCTCAAAAAAATAATTTGGTTTCTTGAGTAAAATACAAATCCATGAAGCTATTAGTGTTGCTCAGGAAGCACTTCATTCAGTCAAATCAAGGAAGCAACAAGCAATGATAATTAAGCTTGATTTGGCAAAAGCTTTTGATAGGGTAAGTTGGTTGTACATCAAGCTCATATTAATTCATACTAGTTGTATTGTGCCCTTTGTAATTTGGGTAATCGGATGTATTTATTTTGCTTCCTTTGTTGTCTTAATTAATGGTTCAACTTCTAGCTTCTTCAAGCCTTCCATAGGGCTAAGACATAGATGCCCCCTATCATCCCTATTATTCTTGCTTGTGGTTGAAGGTTTGAGAATAATGATTAAGAAACATAAAAGACTTGGCATGGTAAAAGGCATAAAAAATGGGAAACTCCATGGTTGGGGACTCAACATTTTAAGATGTTATACTCCTATTTGGAATGACACCTTAAGAGAAGCACTAAAATATATAGAGTCGTTAAATCTATATTGTGTTGCTACATGAATGGAAATAAACCTCCATAAGACTAATATAGCTTTTAACAGACTACAACTAGGACAAGAAGAAGTAGTGATAAGGATTTTTGGCTTTAATCTAATTGAGTTTGGTAAAGGGCTAAAATATTTGGGGTTTAGGCTAAAGTCAAATGATTATAAATACCATGATTGGATTTGGTTATACAATAAAATGGAAAAGAAAGGTAACTTCATGGTGTAATAGATGGTTATCATTGAGAGGCCATTTAACATTGGTGAAATCAATTTTGGAGGGCATTCTAGTATATTATAACTTCATAACTAATATTCTTGTTAAAATAGTTGAGAAAATAAGGAAGTAATACTTACATTTTCTTTCGACAAGAAGAAGGGAGAAGGATGCAATGATTTTGGTTAAACAGAGTAAGATGGACAAACCTAAATCAACAAGAGGACCAAGGCTTAAGAATATACATAACTTTGGGAAAACACTAGCTACTAAGAGTCTTTTGAAATTGATAACTGGTAAAGGATTATGAAATAAGGTTATCAAGGATAAATATTTGGGTTTCATGTCCTTTGGAGTGTGGATTAGACTTCCTATCAAGTCAGTGACCAATGCTGCTATCATTTGGAAAGCATTAGTTAAGTTTTTTTATTAGTGGGCAATTTTTTGGTTTGGAGAATAGGTAATGGGAAGAAAGTAAGACTAAAAAAAGACCATTGGTTGGAGAGTGGAGGAGATTCCTAGTTATCTCAAAATTTAATAAAACATATAAATAGAAGATCTGCTTGGTTTTCGATTTTAGCTTAGACCTCCTCATAAAGTTTATGAACTATGACTCTATATTCTTCGCATGTGCTTAGGTCCTCCATTATACTTGATAGTTTACTTATGGACACTATGTCAAAAAAATCTTGAAGTTTAGAAAACGATAGGCTTCTCCTTTTTTCATTCCATAAAATTGCAATGATGTCTCAAAGTGATTCCATGGTCTATTGTTGAGTGGTTTGGTCTAAAACTCATATCTTTGTGCCCTCTTTCCTTGTGCTTCCACTCATTTGTTGATTCTACTCTTGACCATGCTTACAAATAACTTTGCATATAGGGGATTGACCATTATGGTTTGTAAGTTGGAGGATTATTTATACCTCCACTTTAAACAGAGGTATTGTTTGACTTCTTGTCTGATCCCTTGGAAAGTCATGTTAGGTAATGATGTTGAATATCCTCTTAATATGTGGGATAACTCTTTTACTCCCCATTTTAAGTATTTTGACTATAGTCCATCCATGTTACAATGGATAAATTTATTGCCTTACCTATTCCTAGATTATTAACATCTTCTTTAACCTCCCTTAAGGTGAATAAATTTATTGTTGTGTTGATTATGGGAGGGTACTCTTCTTTTTGTTTTGTTCATACAACTACTTTGCATATTCTAGCCATTGAATTGTTGTAACATTATTTTATATTAGTTTTTTTTTTTGTTATTGAAGTTCCTTTGAGAATAGCTTTGTATTATACTTTCCTAAAAAAATATAGTTCTTGTTGTCTTGCAGTCATATATTATTTTTGTTGCTTTTACTATTTGTTTATATAAATTTATGCTTTCGTCCTCTTTGTCTTGTTCTTTCAAAGCTCTTCTTGTTGCCTTACAATGTATTTACCAAAAGAGTATTTTTCTTCTTCCCAACTTTAAAAGCTTTTGTACCCTTTTAATGTCTCTTGAATTATGCTAATTAACTTAGGGCTCTTGATTCCTTCCTATCTTATTTATTTTTCTTCACTTTGTATTATTTGTTTGACTTCTTCCTTGGAGATTAGACAAATCCCTTGGGTATTGAGAACATTCCCTTTACTAAAGATTATTGATTGGGTTGTTGTTTATTAATTATATTCTTGCCATGATAGTTTTACATAGTAGGCTATTATAAAATTTTAATTATATTTGGGAGTCTTCAATCTATGTTTTCATTACCCTCTCTATCAAGTACTGTGAGCAACTATCAAGCTTCATGAGCAAATGACATAGTCAACAACAATTATCTCATTTAAAGTTTTGTATGTATACTTTCTAGATTTCATACACAAATCATTGCAAATATATATGCCACACAAGGTCAATAATTTTTCACCAAAATGATTAATGATCCCTTCATCCTCTAAGCACATTTTCTATTGTTGATTTTCCCTTTTTGTTAGCCATAATGGATTGTTATCTAGATCATCCTTCTTACTTAGCATGTCAGTTTGCTTGCTTGCTATCCTTGAATTGGAATTCCCCATGAAAAATATCTCTTTGAGTTGAGAATATAATAAGATGACTTTCTTTAAAGTTGTATATGGATCCTCACAATCCATCCCATATTTTTTTGTAGGTTTTTGATGTTTATGGAGCAAATAACAAGCTATAATTCTAACACTTCTTTCCTTTTCTATAATCTAGATATAAGTCTCTTTCTCCGTTTGAATATTTTTGGCTCATTTTTCCTTTCTTAAAACCATTTCCATTTCATGTTATTACATTTTGTATTGCATCCTCCCTATATCCTTCAAAAGTTGAGGTTTTGTACCCATCATGCTCATGTCTTTTTGTGAGATTAATAATGTCTCTTCCTTCTACTATGGGCTCTAGTCTAGGTCCTCTCCTCCAAGAGTAGCCTCTATAATTCTAACATACCTCATTTAACTGCTTATGGGGGGCCATTTCACCCTTGGTTAGAGATGAAAGTCTTTCATTTTTCCACCCATTCCCATTGACTTTTATTCCTCATTGTCCTTAATTTCTCTAACTCCCCCCTTCTTTCTTCTTGTTATAATATTGTGTCTTGCGATTTTTGACCAATGATGTAAGCCAGTCTATTTTTAACTATACCCATTTACCTTCATTCCTTTTTATAACTTTTCCCAATTCTCCACTCTTCTTTTCTCATTTTTTTTAACATGGTGAAATCGTTAACCGCCACGAATCTAGGCAGGCTATCCAACTTTTATGGCCACCACAGTATTCTGCGTTGTCCGTCCCGAAAGCCGCCACACATATCTTTGCATAGTCCGCCCCTATAACTGCCCTGCCACAATCATTTTAAACATTTTATGTTGCTAAAAGCACCAGGAAAGGGACAAACATTCAGTCCGACGAGGCCCGAGATTTGAACCTTGGACCTCCGCCCCTCTTATGGGGTTTGGATGAACCAATTGGTCTACACCTCGGACCTCTTCTTTTCTCATATTAAAACTCAATCTTCATTCAAAAAAATAAATACCTTTCAAAAAAAATCTTATCTCTTAAAATTTGGTCATTATATTTTATTTCATTATGGTAACTTTGATAAGTGTACACCTTCCTTTTCTATAATTTTTTTTTTCAAGCCTCCTTGTTTGGAAATTTGTCCTTTTTATTTTAATTTTGTCCTTGAGAAAACTTTTTGCAAGACTAAAGTTGCTTTAAGCTTCTCCATAATCTCTTATCCCTTTGATTTGTCATACCTTAATTTATTTTAGCATGAGCTCATTTAGTTATTTTCTTTGACTTTCAAGAAGACGATCTAACTTAGAATCTTATCAAATGATATATGTATTATTAACTAACTTATTATAATACCATTATATGGTTTATAAATGAAACCTATTTTATTTTATTTTATTTGAGTAATACTTCTTATACACATCCACCATGGGGATTGAACCCGAGTAACATCACCACAACTTATTTTAATTATGTATAATTAATAAAAAAAATATATTGTAATTGAAAAATGTAAATATATAAAATTTAGAAGCATTAACAAATTTTATTACCAATAACATAAACATGATTTATTGACAGTACTTGATGCTTTCTTTGAAGTCTTCCATAAAGTTAGTTATAATTACTTTATTTAAAAAAAATCGGAATAAAAACCCTAAAAAAAACATTTAGAAATTTTCAAGTTGTTATAAATAATATATTTGTATTTAATAATATGAAAAATGAGCAACAAATATATATATATATATATATATATATATATATAGTAAATACTTCTTATACATATACATATCCACATAGAACCCGGGTCACATCATATACATATCCACCGTGGAGATTGAACCCGGGTCACATCACCGATAATGCAAGTAGCGTCCTTGTCGGTAAATCACATCACGTGGATATGGACAATAAATATTTTAGCCATTTATTGTGTTAAATTTTATCTCAACGAAATATTAATATTAGAAGGCATTTGTATGAAATGAGAAAAGTAGTTGTTTGTGATTTTTTTTTAGATTTGGTTAGTGTAAGAAAGCCCTACGACAGACGCTTAAGGTTAGGCATCCCATCCCACCATGACCTCTCATAAGGGTGAGAGTTGAGCTTATCAATAGGGGCCAAACACATAATCATACATACACCCACCCTTTCACACACTCATCCACACCACGGTTTGAACCTTGAACCTGTTAGCATATCATATTGATATCTTATTTATTTCATTATTTAGTTTATATTTTAGGCGTATTGTTATTTTCTATAACAATCCCTATTTTTACCTCGGGTGGTTCCACAACCTCCGAGTTTATTTTAAGCTGCAAATGTATTATTTAAATGTTGCTTCCATAATGAAATATTGTTCGGTTTATTTCACATGGCATCAGAGCCAGAAGGGTGAGAGAGAGAGGATGCGAATTTTTTTTTGGAGTGGGTCTTGCCTGGAGAAAAGCGTTTTTTTTTTGGGACGAAGCGGGAGCTTGCTGGTTTGAATTTTTTTTTTCCAGTGCTGGTCTGGGAATTTTTTTTTTCCCAACGCTGGTTTGTGCGTTTTTTTTTGCTGAGCACGCATTTAAAAAAAAAACAGACCCCCCCTGCGCACCTCCTGTGCGTGATTTTGTCTGAGAAATCATGCATTTAAAAAAAAAAAAAAAACCAGCCCCCTGCGCACCTCCTGTGCGTGATTTTTCTCACGACCACCCTCCCACCGCGGCCCCTACCCCCCCCCGCGACGTGATATTTTCATCACACGCGGCGGTGGCGCACCCCCCCGCGACGTGATTAAACATCATGCGTGGCCACGCCACGCGTCGCCACCCCCCAACGTCGTCACGTGATTTATTTTTTCATGCGACGCGCGTCGCACCCCCTTCCCTACGTCGCCCGCGCGGCGCGACAGTGAAGTGTGTTGCCTACTGTAATCGCGGCCACATACAGCAGCCGCAACCACCTGCAGCAGTAGCAGCCGCGCGTTGTCCAGTCGTCGGCCACCTATTGCAGCCGCGCACTGCGGACGTCGCCGCGGGACTCCCGTCACCACCAGCCACGGAGGAAGCCGCGGCCAGGCGACCGCGCACAGGAAAAAGGGCTGGGGACCCTCCTCAAATAGGAGGGGGTCCCTGATCCTTTCGGATCAACCCGCTAGTCCACCTGGTGGTGGACTGTGCGGTAAGGCTCAGGGAGCCTGCAAGGTCGGGGGTTCAAATCCCGTCGACTCCCCCTTGGAGAAAAAAAAGGTAAAAAAAAAATTCAAAGTTTTTTTTTAATTATTATTTTTTTTAGTTAATTAATTTTAATTTATTTTTCTATAGTTTTTTAAACTCTATAAATTAAAATTTGATTTTAATTTATATTTTCATAGTTTTAAAAACTATATAAATTAAAATTATTTTTTTTGACTTTAAAAATATATAATAATTATAAAAAAATGCTTTGTTAAGATATTTTTTTTCGGGGGTATTTTTTTTCCAAAAATCACAGGGGGGAAAGTGACTAATTTTTTGAAAAGCAATTTTTTTTTTGGTATAAGGTAGAGGTGGTTATAAGGTCCACAAACCTTTTACAAAGTCAAAATGGGTTGGTTCTAGCATCAAGCCCGTATAATCAAAATACAAAATGGATCTTTCTAAGACTCACATTAAGCCATACTTAGAGTCCAGAGTCCTATACTTGTCGCTTGACTATTCGAGGATAAAACAAAAACCAAACAACACCTAGCACTTACTAACACTAGGTTGCTATGTCTTGTACACTTGTCACCTCCCGGGCCCCGACAAATGGGATGCCTTTTCTGCCTAATTCCATCTGTCGGATTACTCATCATCAGCCCCTATGATCTCTTGATGCTCTAACAGGTTTGATCTTAGCTCTTCTCTAGCAACCAACACCAATAGTTCTTGAGGGAAGTTATCCTTCCAAATTTGCATCTCCCCAACAAAAACTGCAATATTTGCCATTAGATCCGCCGCTTTGGTTCCCTTCTCTCGAAGGTGTGTTGGATTCGGGCATTAACTAAATGAGATTTATGAATCTTTGCTTCTAGGATAAGCTCCAATATGGTCCAGATGGGGTCTTTATCCTCCTTAATTGCCTTGATTATATTAAGCGAATCCCCTTCAAAGATAACTTCCTTATAACCCTCAAGTCTGGCAATTCTCATTGCTTGCATGCGAGCTCGGGCTTCTGCAAAATGATTTGTTTGAGTTCCCAAAGGCTCTGCAAAGGCAAGGACCACTTTTCCTTCCTCATTTCTCAAAACTCCTCCTGCTCCTGCAGCCCCCGGATTTCCTTTAGTTGCCCCATCAAAATTAAACTTAACCCACTTTTGTGTGGGGGGTATCCACTTGACACCATCCCGTGGGTTGGTTGTAATGTCTAGGTCTGGAAGTTCCTCTCCCCGAGTTCCGCAAAATCCTCCTTTCCCTTAGAGACATGGTCTCATTTTTGAAGAAGAAAGTTTTCCAGTTTTCTTTCAAAGCTCCGATTATTTTATTACCACATAAACTGGGATCTTTCTTACGTCCTTTAAATACTCTCTTATTTCTCTCATTCCATATCCCCCATAAAAAATGGGGTAAGTCGAGCTTCCGAGCCAAGTCAAAAGCTTTGCCGGAAGGGGGAAGCCCACTGTATGCGAAGTCGGACATGCTATTTGGACGGACCCAATCTATATGAAATTTGGACGGGATCATTTGGAAGAGTTGTACAAGAAAAATCACAAGTTAAAAATATATGACTTACAGATTCTATTGCTTTCTCACACAAGATACATCGATTGATGAATTGGAAACCTCTCCTTTGCAGATTATCTATTGTCAGGATCTTATTTTGAACTGCCAACCAAAAGAAGAAAGCTATTTTTGGGGTTAAATTATTTAACCAAATAACGAAGTCGGAGTCCGACCATTGAATCCTGAGTGGATTAACTTATAGGCGGTTTTTCTTGAATAGATCCCACTTGTAGTTTTGCCCCAAATCGCCTTGTCTCTTCCTCCCCCGGGAATGATCGGGAACACCCTTAAAGCATCATTGAGTTTGGTTAGGGCCACCTTCTCTTGCTCTGACGGATTATGAGCTGTGATTTTCTTCCAAGAAGAAGTTTCTGTGCTACTGACAATAAAATCCCCTACTTTTCCTCCCATTTCCTTCGAAAGTTTATGTTGGAGGACACGAAGGTCTAAGTTATCTTTCGAGAGGGGCCTCTTCCAACCACGGGTCTTTCCAAAAGTCCACTTGTCTTCCATTACCAATTCTCCATCCGATGCCTTTCTCGACTACCTCCCGACATTCGAGCAAACAATTCCAAAAATAGGATCCTCTAGGAAGATTATCGACTTTCGGGAAGTCTCGATTATTTACGATATATTTTGCCTTAAGAAGTTTTACCCATCCCAATTGATCATTATTGATAAATCTCCATACCTGTTTGCCAATCAGAGCTTGATTCATTTCTTTCATTCTCTTTAACCCCAGGCCCCCTTGATCCTTGCTTGCACACACCTGATTCCATGCTACCAACGAAATTCTCTTTCTCTCCTCTGAACCTGACCACAAGAAGTTGCGCTGAATTAGCTCCAATGTAGCTCGGACCTTTGCAGGCATTCTAAATAGAGACATGCAGTAAATTGGAATGCTCTGTAAAGTAGTTTGAACTAATAAGGCTTTTCTGCTGAAGTTGAGAAGGCTGCCCTTCCACACTGCTAACTTTTTGGAGATCCTGTCAATGATCGAGTTCCACAAAGTAGCCTTCATTCTTCCTTCGAACATAGGCATGCCTAGATAAGTTGCTTGGTAGAAGCTCCTTTCCACAACCGAAGAGGTTAGCTATTCTTTCCTCCCTCCCACCAGGCGTGTTAAAGAAATAGATGCTACTCTTCTTATAGTTTATGTATTGTCCTGCTTCTGTCTCATACTTGGTTAGAATTCTCTTCAACTTCCTAGCTTGAGGCAACGAGGCTTTGGACACAATGATTGTATCATCCACAAACTGTTGGTGAGACACTGGCTCTATTGTTGAGGCTGGTTTAAAACCTTCCAATTGACCATCTGCCACCGCTGTTGAAATGTTCCTACCCAATGCTTCCGCTAAAATAATAAACAAGTATGGAGACAAAGGATCTCCTTGTCGCAACCCCCTTTCACTCTTAAAGTAACCGGAGGGTGACCCATTCACCATGACAGGAAAATCTTGTAGTAGAGATACAATTAAAAATCAACTTAATCCATTGAGGACGAGAAACCAAACTTACCCAAAATCTTGGTGAGGAACCGCCATGAGACCCGGTCGTAGGCTTTATTCATATCAAGCTTTAGTAACATAACTGCTTCCTTACTAGTCACCATTGAATGAATAACCTCATGAATTGTGATGATACCATCCAATATTTGTCGCCCTTTCACAAAGCCACCTTGGTTCATATCAATGATGAAAGGAAGGATAACCTTGACCTATTGGCGATTGTTTTTGTGAGAATCTTCATCGAGTGTTACATAAACGATAGGGCAAAAACTGGAAAATTCCATTGCTCCCACTAGTTTAGGGATGAGGACTAAAAAAGTAGCATTAACTCCTTACGGGATTTCCATGTCCTTTTGAGCCTCAATTATAGCTTCCACTACATCATTGCCTAGGATATCCCAAAACTTATGGAAGAAAGGCTGCAGGGGAAGCCATCCGGTCTGGGGAGGCTGTTACCATCCATGTCAAAAATGACCTTCTTGATTTCCTCCTTTGTGAAAGGACTAAGTAAGAATCCATTAAGATTATCAGTTACGAGGGGTGGAATGGCTGCCAACAGAGAGTCCTCTTCTTCAATAGACGGATTTACATCTTCTAGCAATGATTTAAAGTACTCAACTGCTTCCCTCCTTATGTCTTCCATATCTTTGGTGTTAGACCCATCGGCCATCTTGATCTCCTTAATTTTGTTAGTACTCCTGTGGCGAAGAGTAGAGACATGGAAGAACTTTGTATTTCGTCACCCTCCTTTAACCAACGCGGTCTGGATTTTTGCCTCCAAAAGGTTTCTTCAAATCCTAGCATCGTGTGGTATTCGGCTAATGACTCCCTCTCCTGGTTTCTCGGATCCTCCGTAGTTGCTCCGACTTGACTTCTCCTGTAGTTCATTGATCTTGTCTTTTAGTTTCGCCTTTTTAACAAAAATATTGCCAAAGGAAGTTTTGTTCCACTCTCTAATGTTAGCCTTCACATTCCTTAGTTTACATGCCACTTGGGCCGGTTTCGAACCATTATACTTTTTGTCCCACCATTGGGCAACCGAGATCCTTGAGATCCGATGTTGGAACCACATAAGTTCGAATCGAAAGGGTCTGATGTATCTTTTCTTAGAGTCCTCCCCTGTTTCCCACAAAATTGGGTTGTGATCGGACCCGATTCTTGGGAGTGTCGTTAATGAAGAGTCCCCAAACCTCTCCAGGCATTCTTGAGAAAGAAGAAACCTATCTAATCTTATCTGAATTTGGTTTTCCTTCAGTCTTTTGTTAGACCATGTATAGGAGAATCTACGCGAGGTCCACATCCATCGGCTCATGTTGCTCAACAAAATCTCTAAACTCGTAGATATCGGCGAGTTATTCTTTGAGAGCCCCCCAATTTATCTACGGGATTAAGGTAGCAATTGAAATCCCCCGCCACAATCCAAGGGTAGTTGGGGACCGTCTCCCTCAATTCGGCTAGGCGACTCCAAAGAACCCTTCTCGGTCCTCTGTCTAACTGGAGCATATACATTCGTTAAGATCCACTCTTTCTGCGTGGTTTTATCCACACATAAGAGACAAATAAACCAACTAGACATCGGAATCACTCTACTATCAATCACATTTTTGTTCCACATAACCGAGTAACCCTCCTGCTTGTTCCGGTGGCCTCTTGGCCTACTACTTCAACTTCTCGCCAAGTCCTATTCTTAAAAGGAATAACTCTACTCTCCTCCATTTTAGTTTCTTGCAGTAAAATAATATCCGGTTTGTGTTCTTGTCTAAGAGCATACAAAGCTCTTATTTTTGTGGGATTACTCCCACGAATATTCCATGAAAGAATCTTCATTTATGGGCTTTGGATCCTCGAGCCTTCGCCCCAAAGAGCAATACTTGCTTGAGTGCCATCGGCCACTCCTCGCTCCGCTTCTTTACGCCTTAAGGCGGCATTGCTAGGTTTCCCTCTTCCCTACCGAACCATATCCCCATACATCCGCTCTAGGTTGAAGTTCCTTGGGATTCACTTGGCTTCTAGTAACCATCTTGGGTAGGTCAGTCTTGGTATTTGGGGTAACAATCTGGCTTTCCAGGTTAACTGGTCTTTTTGACAGTGGAGATGATTCCGTGCTCTTAGCTTCTTGATTAGTAGATTCTTTTTTCCCTGCTTTGGGGTTACACTGATCTTGGTGGTTCACCTCTTCCTCCTGAGTATCCTTGCCTGTATTATTAGTTTCCTGCTCCTTCCTCTGATTTTTCTCCTCTAAATCCTTCTCTTGAGTCTCCTCTACCTCAGATTCCACTTCTTGGTTGTCCATCTGATCTCCCTTCAAATGATTTAATGCATCAAAACTGTTCTCCATTGGGATGTTGATCTCCTTGGAATTTCTTCCCATAAATTCCTCTAGAGTACATGGGACCACTTCCATCGAGCCTCCATAGGCCTCCCGTATCACCCAATCAAACTTACTTTCCCCCGGGCGTTGATCTATGGGGTTCTTTCCTTTGTGATTTGGCTCCGAGGCTTGCTTGTATCATCTTAGGAGCGAGGTTGAGCTTGAGGGTTCCCATCAAAGGGACCGGCTCCCCTGTGAGAGGGTTTCGGGGCATAGGAATTTTTGGGAGGAGGGTTAAAACGTTGCCTCTTGCTTACAATAGGGCGAACAGGGTCTCTGATATTCGGATTTCGAGCTCCACGTCCTTGAGGCCCAGATTGGGTAGGAATGGAGATCTGCGGGGGAGGGATATTATTACGGGTTTGAGGATCGGTATTTTGGAGTGGGGAGTTTGGTTCTTGGAAATGCAGTGGATACCATGGTGCCCTACCTTCCCACAAACACTACACTTAAAAGACATATTTTCATATTCAAAGACCCGAGTATGAAGGCCAAACATAGACGACAAAATAATGGATTTAGGGAGCTCTTTACTCAGGTCCGCCAACACACACATGCGAGCAGACGGGAGTCTTGTTTTGCTCAAGGTTGCGGGATCAATAGCTATTAGTTCTCCAATATACGTAGCTATCCCGGCCAAGATTTGTTCGTTCCAGAAAAGCGGAGGTAATCCTGGCATCTTAACCCAAATAGGAGCCAAATCCAGCACCTGAGTCTAGGGGTTGAAATCGGGGGACCAACGCTTGAGATACAAGCCCCTTTTCCCAAAAAACCAAGGACCTCCTTGGAGAGTCCTTTCCATGTCCTGTTCACATTGAAATGTCACCAAAAGAAAACTCTTGGGTAAAGCCTTAATCATCATACCGGCCCTTGGCTGCCATTTTTGGATGGCCCATCTCCTTATGACTTCCATGTATGGCCTCACCCCCATAAATTTAGCCACCAGAGATGTTTCGCCCTCCATAGCCACATGCTTGAGCTAAGGAATCGGGACGTGCAACCTACCATTGACAGATTTTAGATTAAAACAAGAGTCGGATAATTTTTGCTTACCGCGAAGAGCATTAAGATATGAAGGTCTCCGGTTGCCAGGTTTCTCTTTGTCTCCTTCTTGGGTCTTCCTTTGATCCTGACGCATAGAGTCCTGGTCCCCCTCAGAGAAATCTTCAACCGCATCCGCCCAACGCCCTTGGACCGGTTCCAATAGAACTTCCTTGTCCACATCCTCCGCTTGGGGGCCTACTATCTCGCCAGAGCCCCCACCTGCCGCGTCTGCTGATCTGCCCTCTAAAGTCCCACACCTAGGGTTTGATGCCCCTAGACCTCTCGCTCCTCCTCCTTGCTGCTCCATCCGTCACAACTTGTTGCCTCCAAAATCTGCCATTTTTTTTTTTTTTTAGGGCCAAAATTTTTTGATTTTTTGAAAAGCAATTTTGGCATTATTGTAAAGGTGCATTTTCGACTGCGCCCGACACCTAGTGGGTTATTTTTGTGGGCACTTTTATGTTGTATGTTGCATATTTCATTTTTTGCACTATAACATTAAAAGTTAAAATGAAATTCACTCCTAAGTCCCCGAAATAATTAAAACCCATCCGTGCAATTTATTGCACTGCAGTGTTTGGTATTTGTGATACCTCTGGCCAACACTTACAGGTAAAGCTATCGTGATTGCGCTACTGTATCCGTCGCCTAATATAGCTGCCAAAACGACGTCTGAGCTTGTTCTCTATAAATCGTCGGGGAGAGATAAGTTTGCCATTTTGCATTTTTTTACTCCATCCATTCCCTAATAGTTCTTGTGTTTAGGCGTAAATCCTGACGAAAATTCTGAAACCCAAAGTGTTTAGGGGAAGTTACACCCCACGCATGAGGATTGCAGAATTTCTATGGTAGGTGCCATCAACAAGACTATCCCCTTTCAGTACTGCTTAAGTTCCACGTATCGTATGATCTCTAAAAATTACCTATAGTTTCCCTCACGTAAGGGCGGGTGATTTTTTTTATCTTTCAAAATACCAATAGTTTCCCTCACGTAAGGGCGGGTATTTTGTACGGTATAACGGCCTAGCACAAGGTATATAGAAAGGGGGACCAATTGGTGTTATAAGGAACCTTCACCATGTCTACAAAATTAATGACTGATTCTCATCAGTTGTTGAAAGGTCCTAATTACACACCATGAAAAAACAAGATGAAGGCTATCCTAGTCATGGATGACTTATGGGATGTTGTATCTGGAGCAACAACAAGACCTTCATCTGTTGCTGGTGCTATAGCTCCATCTACTGCTCAAAGAGACTTTGACAAGCTAGATAACAAAGCAAAGGTGCTCATTTTGCTTGTTGTGGCTGATGAAGTTCAACCCCATATTGTTGATTGTGCAAATAGTAAAGAGGCATGGGATGCCCTTAATACTATCTATGAGGGAAAGAATGATTCCACTATTATATTTCTTCAATCTCAATTACACAGTCTAAGCATGAAGCAGGGGGAGACAGTTGAATTTTTTCTTTGTAGAGTGTCGAATTGAAAGCAAAGTTGAATTCTTTAGGAGAACCAGTTGAAGATAAGCTCCTTACCTCAATTGTATTGAGAGCTTTACCTGATTCTTATCGGGTGTTGATTACTTCCCTTCAGGTGTCACAACGAAAAGTTACTTTTGTAGAATTGGTTAATATGCTTCAAGAGGAGGAGGCATGCCAACTACAACGAGATGATTCTTCTAACACTACCCTCTACATCAACAGGAAAGGGCAGAACCAGAAGAAGGGTAATTTTCATAAGGGAGGGAATTCACAAAAGGATTCAAAAGGGAAACAAACTCAACAACCTCAACAGAAAAAGCGCTATTACAAGATCTGTGACAAAGAAGGTCATGATACAAACAGATGTTGGCATAAGAATAAACAATCAAAACAGAAAGGCCGGAACAAACCACAAAAGAACAAACAAGTGAATGTTGTTGTTGAAGAATCTGACACGGATTCTGAGAGAGCCCATAAAGTTCTCATGACTACCACAGTGTCCAAGCAGAGGGATCCTATCTGGTATGTTGATTCTAGAGCCAGTAAGCACATGACTGGTGACAAATCGTGGTTTGAGTCTTTTGAGGCCAAAGAGGGCAAACTTGTCACTATTGCTGATGATAAAACCTACAAGGTTTAGGGAGAAGGTACTGTTTCAGTCACTCTTCCTGATGGCAAGTGTCAGATTGACAAAGTTCTCTATGTTCCAGGATTGGCCAACAATTTGTTGTCAGTCACATAGATTTTGGACAAAGATATGGTTGTGCACTTTAGTGTTGAGGGAGGCAAGAAGTGTTGTTCTATTACCAGGAGGGGTAAGAACATTGCCACTACTTCATATAAGCATGGCTTATTTGCCTTAAATGCTATCTCTACTCCACATGTTGCCATGACAGTCTCTACAAAGGAGGCAACTTCCCTATGGCACAAGAGATATGGGCATTTGAGTTCTGGTTACTTACTTGAGTTAAGTAAGTATGAAATGGTAAAAGGTCTTCCTTCCCTTTCTACCACTTTACCAGCTTGCTCTAACTGCTTGGCAGAAAGCAACATAGAGTGCCTTTTGAAAGGAGCTCTACAAGAGCAAAGAAACCTCTGGAGTTGATTCACACCGATCTGTGCGGTCCCTTTACTCCCAACAGTTATGGGGGTAAGAGGTATTTTCAGTTATTCGTAGATGATTACTCACGAAAGATGTGGGTATTCTTTCTTCAACTAAAATTTGAAGCATTTGGCTTCTTTCAACAATTCAAGAAATTTGTTGAAAAAGAGTCAAGAACTTCTATAAAGACCCTCCGCTCAGATCGAGGGGGGGAGTTCACCTCTAAAGAATTATCTGAGTTCTTGAAAGAAAATGGGATCACACAACAGTTAACTACTGCTTATACTCCTCAACAAAATGGAGTTGCTGAAAGGAGGAATCGTTCCATCATGGAAATGGTTCATTGCATGCTCACATGAGCTAGTATTGAGCAACTATATTGGGCAAAAGCTATCACCATAGAAGTATATCTGTTGAACAGGGCACCCACAAAGGCTCTACAAGGAATGACTCCATAGGAAGCATGGAGTGGTAGGAAACCCTCCATTTCTCATCTATGCATTTTTGGATGTAAAGCTTTCATGCACATACCAAAAGAGAAAAGGAAGAAGCTAGATGTGAAGACACTGAAGTGTATTCTTCTTGGGTATGATGAGCACTCTAAGGGTTATCGTTTGATTGATCCCTTAACCAAGAAGATACACATCAGTAGAGATGTAGTTTTTGATGAGGCTTTCACTTTAGAACCCACATCAGATGTATACCTAGACCTTATGGAACCTAAGGTTCATAAATCTCCTTCCTCAAAAGTTGGAGGTCCGTCTTCATCTTCTTCAACACCTCAGAAGAAGAATCCAAAGTGGTATACAAATACAATCAAAGACTCTAAGTTATCCACTCCACCAAATTTGACATTGGATAGGCCTCATACTCGCAGCATGGCTCGACAGGAGAAAGCTGCAATAGAGAATACTGGGGTTGATGAGCTGTGTCAATATTTTGAGGAACTTTCTGTAGATCCAGAGAGAGATACATAAGATATGGATATTGATAGTGACAGGGTATTTATTTCTTCCATAGATGATCTTGAACCCGCATCAGTGCAAGTTGCTCTTGGTGAGCCTCAGTGGAAGGTTGCTATGGATGCAGAGTATAAGTCTTTGATGAAAAACAAAACTTGGAAGCTTGTCGATCTGCCATACGAAAAGAAGCCCATAGGCTGCAAATGGGTGTATAAAGTGAAGTATAAGGTAGATGGTACAATAGATAAGCATAAGGCCCGACTTATTGCAAAGGGCTATGCTCAAAGAGAAGGCATTGACTATGAGGAAACTTTTGCACCTACTGCTCGGATGACAACCATTCGAGTTCTTTGTGCTATGGTAGCGCAATATGGGTGGAAAGTACACCAAATGGATGTCAAGAGTGCTTTTCTAAATGGTGATCTCCAAGAAGAAGTCTACATGACTCAACCGAAAGGATTTGAAGTGGAAGGCCAACAGCGAAAAGTTTGTAGATTGGTAAAATCCTTATATGGTTTGAAACAAGCCCCTCAGGCTTGGTATATAAAAATGGATCATCACCTTTTGCAAGCATGGTTTTAAGAGATGTCCGTCGGATGCAAACCTCTATTTTAAGAAACAGGGTTCTGAAATAGTGTTGCTTGTACTCTATGTTGATGATCTGCTCATTACAGGGAGTTTCGAAACAATGATTTCTACTGTCAAAAGAGACTTGTGTCAATCTTTTGAGATTTCAGATCTCGGACTTCTCCATTATTGTCTTGGTCTGGAAGTCAGCCAGAAGGAGCACTACATCAAAGTGTCTTAGAAAAAATATGCCAAGACCCTATTGGAAAAATATCGCATGACTGATTGCAAGCCAATGTCAACTCCAATGGAAACAAGAATTCAGTTATCGCGATATGATGATTCACCTCAGGTAGATGGTACTCTCTATCTCCAGTTGATTGGGAGTCTCATATATCTGACCAACACTAGGCCAGATATCGTATTTGCTATCAACTATCTTTTGATGTTCATGCAGGAGCCTAAGACTACACACTGGAAAGCAGCAAAGCGTATTCTTCACTATGTCCGTGGCACAATGGAATATGGCCTAGAATATAAGAGGAACAACAAATTCTTCTTACAGGGATACATGGACTCCGACTATGCCGGATCATATGATGACCGTAAATCAACTTCAGGATATTTGTTTCATCTTGGATCTGGTCCTGTCTCTTGGCACAACAAGAAGCAACAGGTGGTTGCTATTTCATCAACAGAGGCAGAATATCGCGTCGCACGTGAAGCTGTGTGCGAAGTGATATGGTTGCGTCGCATCCTCACAAGTATGGGTCTTCCATCAAAATCTCCAATACACTTGTTCTGCGACAACATGGGTGTTTTGAATCTTGTCAAGAATCCAATACATCATGAAAGAACCAAGCACATTGACACACAATGTCACTTCATTCGAGACGAAGTTCCAAGGCATCGAATTCAGCTTCAGCACATTCCCACCAATGCTCAAGTTGCAAACATTTTCACTAAGGCACTTGCACGTGTCAAATTTGAATTGTTTCGCAGCTCTCTTTGTATTACCAACTGATGTAATCAGGGGGGATATTAGTAGTTCTTCAATTACATAAATAATGTAATAAGGGGGGATGTTAGCATATCATATTGATATCTTATATATTTCATTATTTAGTTTATATTTCAGGCGTATTGTTATTTTCTATAACAATCCCTATTTTTACCTCGGGTGGTTCCACAACCTCTGGGTTTATTTTAAGCTGCAAATGTATTATTTAAATGCTACTTCCATAATGAAATATTGTTCAGTTTATTTCACAGAACCTCCTAGAGAAGAGCGAAAGCCCAAATCCCCACGGTGGATATGTATATGTATAAGAAGTATTTACTCAAAAAATATATATATATAAGAGAGGGGAGGGCTCTGGTCCCTCCCCTGCTCCCCCTCCCATGGCTCCTGGTTCCTGCCCAGTCCCTGGCTCAACCCAGGTCATCCCTCCCGGGGAGTGGTTGTTTGCAGATGATCTCCTAGGGGGAGATCCTTCTCCACTATCTGCGCCCCTCCCGGCTGGCTAGGGTTTCCTTGGTTGTTTTTTTGGACTGGTGCTTCCCAGGGATCCCTGTTTGGTTGGGGATCCCTTCCCTTTTCCCTCAGGCTTCCCCCTGGGGTTTTTTGCAGGTTATTCGCGTGGATCTGGTCCCCTACGTTTCTCGATGTGATGGAGGTGACGGTTTAGGGTTTGGACAACTTTCTGGGGTCTCCCTTGAGGTCCTCACAGCTTTGGGGGTGGTCTAGGGGGGCCTCTTTCCCCCTTTTTCTTATGAATCCTCGACGGGCTCTGTGCTTGGACGAGATTCTTGGTCCCTGCTGCTGGGATCCTCTTCTGTTTTCCCGGGGGGGGTTCCTTGTGGTGCAACTCTCTGGTCGCTTCCCCGATGGGTCGGATCCTCTCTGTGCTGGCTTTCGGCTTCTGCGCAGGATGGCTCTCGTTGAACGGAATGTTTTCCCGATGGGTGGGATGGTTTTTCCACAGGGCGAGATCCGCCAAATCTGTCGATTTTCTCGTGAGGTGGGATCCTTTCTTTTCTGTTGGTTTCCCGGATGGCGGGATTTCCCTGTTACTTCCTGCTAGGCGGGACTGTTTGTGGTCGTTTTGACTGCTTCCCACGAGGCAGGATGTTATTGTAACGATTTTTCTTTGCTTCCTGCCGGGCGGGATCTTCTCGATGGTGGTTTTTGGCTACTCCTCGCCGGGCGGATCTCCAAAACTACTTTCTTTCTTATTTTTTTGTTTCCCGCTAAGAGGGATTGTTTCATGCTTATCGTTACCGCTGGGTAGGATTTGCTTTTGGTGTTCGGTTTCAAGGGATTGATGCCCTAGGCCCATTGCTTATGTAATCGGGTTTTGGGATCCTTGTTAAAACCCACTTGTAAATACAAAAACTACTTACCAAAAAAAAAAAAAAAAAAAAAAAAAATATATATATATATATATATATATATATATATATATATATATATATATATATATATATATATATATATATATATATATATATATTTTGAGTAAATACTTATACATATACATATCCACTGTGGGGATTTGAACCCAGGTCACATCATATACATATCCACATATCCACCATGGGGATTGAACCCGGGTCACATCACCGATAATGCAAGTAGCGTCCTTGCCGGTAGACCACATCACACGGATATGGACAACAAATATTTTAGCCATTTATTGTGTTAAATTTTATCTCAACGAAATATTAATATTAGAAGGCATTTGTATGAAATGAGAAAAGTAGTTGTTTGTGATTTTTTTTTAGATTTGGTTAGTGTAAGAAAGCCCTACGACAGACGCTTAAGGTTAGGCATCCCATCCCACCATGACCTCTCATAAGGGTGAGAGTTGAGCTTATCAATAGGGGCCAAACACATAATCATACATACACCCACCCTTTCACACACTCATCCACACCACGGTTTGAACCTTGAACCTCCTAGAGAAGAGCGAAAGCCCAAATCATTGTGTTGTTGCGATATCCCTCGAACAATTAATTGTAGAAACTTAACATTAAGAAAGATAAAAAATATATTTAATAAGAAAAACCCATGAAAAATATTATTTATAAAAAGAAAGGTTGAATATGATTTAATTAATTTGATAGAAATGCAGTCAAAGCAATGCAATGTTTTGTTTTAGTAATGGAAGTGGCTCCTAATAGAAGCCACAAATAGTTTATTAAAATAAAAAAAATCCATTCAAGAATAATAATGTTAAGATTTGCTGGCGAATTTTTGGTATCATTGAAGAAGAGGATAGAAGATGGATCCCCCTAGGGATGGTTTATAAGGACTTAGAAAATTTTAGAAAAAAGGACTGCAGCTAATTAAGGTTCAAGATGAATACTGTTTGTTTTGCATCTAAGGGATTTTTGGATACTTACCCTTGGTAGTTGTGCAGTTGATAGGCTCACTTTATATTGTAAAAATATTTGGACCCTTTCAAAATCTCATTTTTATCCTAATGAAAAAAGATTTTAAAACTAATTTTAAATAAAAAATTCAAGATTTAAATCTAATAAAATAAAATTATCTACTATATATTTTTTTGGTTATATAAAAAAGTTGGTCACAACCACACTAGTTTTAGTAACTGACAAGTGTAGGGTTCAAACCAAATGGGCCGCTCCCATCAAACCTATTTTGCCTTGTTATTGTTGACTTGGTGTGAAGAGGACCACCGGTTGCTTGAGATTCGTAACATCATCATTAATCTAGCACATACTCAGAGGATTCATATTAGACTACTACCTTTACAAACAGGTTGCCCCAATATTTGAACCTGAATGTCTTCTTGGTAAATACTTGACCAGACAAACACTTACCAATCCACCTATCCCTCGAAAACTCAAACTCTTAGGATAGAAAGTTTTGAATAAAAAATTAAAGATTTAAATCTAATAAAAAATTACCTACTATATTTTAATAAAATATAAATATATTAAATAAATATCTTTAACTACTTTAATTTTTTAACGAGACTAAAACCCACTTACAAGTAGTAATATTAAAAATACCAAAATATAAATCTAGAAGGTAAGTTGTACAAATTAAGGGGAAAAGTCCTCCCCCAACAAGTTTAATCAAATTTGTTAGTGATTATGATTTCATGGGTTTAAAGTGAGGTAAATTTTTTTCCAACGAGTTTAATCAAATTTGTTAGTGATTATGATTCTATGAGTTTAAAGTGAAGTAATGTTTTTTACATAAGTTCAGTCTTATCTACATGTACACATCATGCTCTATGGTGGTTTGAATTTAGGCCTCTCGAAAGAAAGCTCAAAGCCCTAACCATATGGGTGTTCCACGAGGACAAAGTAAAAAGTGATCATATAACTTTTTAAAATTCAAAATTAAAGTAAAAAAATAAAAATAAAAAGGTCCGTTGGAATTGATGGGGAATGAGTGCTTGTTAGTACGAGATCCCCAAGGGCTAGGTGGATTGGTAAGTGCAGGTGTGGTTGGGCACTTACCAAGAAGAGACCTAGGTTCAAACCTTGAGGAAGCCAACCCTTTGAAAAGGTAGTAATCTGCTTCGAAACCTTTGAGTGTTTGTCAGATCGATGAAGATGGTACGAACCCCGAGCGATCGATGATCCCCATATCACGTTGGGTCAACAAGAACAAGACAGATAAATTTATTGGAGCAATTCATGTGGTTTTAACCCTGTGTTGGTCGAGTTACTAAAAATAGTGGTTGTAACCAACTCTCCTATGTAATAAAAAACAAAAAAAAATACGAGGAAGTAGGTTCAAGCATCATCACTTAAATTTTGTATGAGTATGGAAAAATATTTAAAAATAAATTTAAATAATAAAAAATATAGGATATAGGTGAGAATATATATATATATAGTTTGAACTTTGAGTATTATCAATTATAAAAATAGTGTGGTTGTAACCAACTCCACTATGTATTAATATATATATATATATATATATATATATATATATATATTTATTCCTCTAATACATAGAGGAACGAGTAACTACCTTTCTTTTATAATAAGAGATCACAAGTTGCCTTTCGATTGTAACGACAAATCATGGTATTACCACAATAAACCCTATCTCACCTCGGTAAACACGACCCAAATGGAGACTATATATAGAAAAATATTAATGTTGATGGTTTTTAAAAAATAATATACTTTTTAATATATATTATTTATTGTAGTTATTAAATAATATTTTTTTCTAGAAAAAAGGGGTTGTACTTGGATCTTTTATCTTTGACAAATTATAACTTTTTTTTTTAGAGCTTGAGATTTTGCAAACAATTTTTACTCGTCTCAATTGAGTTGCTATAGTTAGATACCTATATATTTTTTCATAAAAAGTTTACATTCTTAATTTTTATTTATTTTTTTGATCTTCTTCAATTTTCTTTGTAAGTACAAATATTCCATAAATTAGCATGCTTCTTGATATTTTTTTGCATTAACCTTCACAATACTAAAATTTCACTTGTAATAATTTTGTATTGCATTTTAGTAGAGCAATACTTCCAAAATTTTGCTTTATCATAGTTCGCTTTACTAGTTTTGGATTTTTAGTTTCCTTTCTAAAGCATAAGTACAACCATAAAAACTATAATAAATAATTTAGCAATCTCAAAATGTTGAAAGTTCATGATTAAATCTTATCAAGGAATATATGCATAATATTAAACTACAGGTCTTTATATAATACAAGTGGAATTCATTTTAATCCCAATTAACCAATTAACTTTTTTATCATAATTTTAATGAGTTATAAAATGAATCTCACTCGTATTATAATGATATTGTAACAAATCATAATGGTATTATTTTAATAAATATTTTAACAATCTCAAAAAGTTGAAAGTTCTAATCTATACTTTGTCTCATTAAAACTTTAGCATGAAGTCCATTTGATATCATCTTCTTCTACTTTAGCATACAAAACTTCTACTTGCTTCATGAAATCATAGTTTGTTTTACCAAATATGTACTGTTAGTTTCCTCTAACGCATTGATCTATAAATGGATCCCCTAAAACATTTTGTAATCCTTTGGAAAATTATTTTGAATATGCTCCTTTTATATTTTTATTGTGAGCTTCAACCAAACTTACCACTTCCTTTAACCATGGAAAAAATAATTTAACTTCACGATCTTCTATTAAAACCCCTGGCCTATCTGCACATTTGTTCCCTTCTCTTAATGTATGTGTAAACCTGATTTCTTCAAACTTTGTAGCAAGGTCTTGTATTTCCACAATGATCTCTTGTATGTTCCATGGAGCCTTTGCTTTTCTCAAATTTTTATTTATAATTATTAGTGAATCACCTTCTATCCATACTTTGTTCCATTTTAGTTGTCTACATATTTTTAATCCTTCCAAATATGCCCAAGCTTCAACTTCATTATATGTCTTAAATCCACTATTGAAAGCATAATGTGACAAAATCTCGCCCTCATTATTTCTAATTATTCCTCATCCTCTTGTTGGTCCTGGATTTCCTTTAGAAACTCCATCAAAATTTAATTTGACCAACTCTGCTTTTAGTGGTTTCCACTTTATATTTTTTGCCTTCCTTTTGTTTCTCCTATACCCACCATCATAATTCCAATGGATGAGTTAACTCCATCTATCAAGGTTATCTACTTGAAGATCAAGGAATGGGTGAGTTAATAGGGTTGGTTTAGACTCCTCTATGAATACACAAATCTTTCTTTTCATTACCTTTGAAGTACTTCCCTTTTCTTTAAATATTATTTTATTCCTTTACATTCATACAATCCAAAGTATTGTATCTTTCGATGTATTCCAAATTGTTTGTAATGCCTCACTTTTAAAAGTGATCTGCCATTGTTTTAACCATTCTTCAATTCTTTCATTCATCACCATGCATTTACTAAACATATTAAGAATACATTGCCATAGTTCCTAGACTATTGAGCAATGTCCCAAGAGATGGTCTATACTCTCCTCTTTACATAGAACACATTGTGAGGGATCATGGAAATCCCTTTTAATTAGATTATACTAGGATAAAAAAATTTTATGACCTACTAGCCATACAAATATTTTAGCTTTTGGAATGTTCGGGCTATATCCCAAATATCTCTCTATATTCTTGTGGTTTTTCATTTTGTTGGTGCTTTACATTTTATTCACTTCTTGCTATGTATTCCCTTTAGCTATTCAACTTCCAATTCAACTTATCCTTAGCTCCCCTCAAAATAATCACTATTGTTATCTTTCTACTCAACTGCATCCTAGTAACAATGTCTGATATGCTTGTAGATAAATCTTCTTTCCATTTTTATTTTCTTTATCCTTGTACATAATGTTTGAAACTCTATCACCATATTTATCTTGAAGTAATATCATCCATGGTTTTAAAATTGGATCTATATTGAGTGGTCTTTTATCACACTAAGAATCCATCTAATTATAAATTTTTCTCCAATTTCCACCACCCATCCTAGACCTTTAATCACTAGATCAATTATTTTTTTAAAACCGTTTCATAGTGTAGAACCATCTAGTAGTGAGAAAGTCATAAAGATTAAGCTTGGGTCATTGAGCTCAACATACTTAGAAGAATTCTTGCCCATTGTATTTGACTCTCTTTGTATAATCTCCAAATTAATTTTCCCCTTAGATCTAAGTTTGCATCTGTAAGAACTCTTAAACTAAGATCTCCTCTAGTTTTATCATCACACACCTTGCTCCATTTCACCAAAGGAAATTTCCTTTTATCATGTAATCTTGACTACATAATATAGATTAAACTTTTTTATACCAAATTTGGCATAATATACAAGGACACATAATGTGTTGGAATGGTCTATAAGACTCATTTAATTAGTTGCACTCTTCCTTCTAACAATAACCATCTACCTCTTCATGTTGGTAGTTTATTTTAAACTTTACTTATAGCTAGATTCTAAAATTCTATCCTCATTCTCCCCTTAAATAAGGGTATCATTTTGTATATTGTTGGCAAATTTGTCTCCTCCATTTGAAGTAACCTATATATCCTTGTTTTGATTATAGATGGAGTGTTTAGGAAGTAAATTTTGGATTTTTTCCTATAAACTTTTTTCCTATACACCCTTTCATATTTCTTTAATAAGTTATTCAAAGCTCTGGCTTTATTTTTCCTTACCCTTCTAAAAAGGGTTGTATCATCTACAAGTTGTTGATGAATGATGTTGTCGATATTATTACTAGTCTTAAGTCCACTTATTAGCCATCCTTGTATGACTTCTTCAAGTTCCTTCCTAATACCTCTGCCATAATAATGAACATATATGGTAACAAAGGATCTCCTTGTATAATATGTTTGGATTTAAATGATTATGTTACTAGCCCATTGACCAATACTAAATATGATACTACGTAGACACGAGCTTTAATCCATTTGACCATTTCTTTCCAAAGCTAAACTTTTCTAATACTACAAAAAGAAAATCCCATTTAATCCTATTATAGGCTTTATTCACATAAAGTTTTAAGACCATTGTTGTCTTTTCTAGAAGCTACTAAATTCATTACTTCATGAGCTACTATGATCTCATCTAGAATTTGTCTCCCTTTCACAATTTCTCCTTGCTCTTCTAAAATAATTATCTAATAACTGTCTTAACCCATTTGCCATCACTTAGAAAATTATATTATATTCTACATAGGCTTATGGGCCTAAATGAATCAAACAATTTTGCATCCTTTTTTTAATTAGGGTAAGATATATTGCATTTATTTTATAAGCCATGTATTGTTTTAACCTAGAATATTCCACTACCACCAATAAATAATCCTTCAAGCTAATAGAATATTGTAGGGATTCCATCCAAACCTAAAGATTTATCTTTATAAAATATGAAAAGAGTTGAATGAACTTCTTCCAGAATAATAAACTCCATTAGTTTACTATTATCTTCATCTATTATAACTAAAGGTACTTTTTGTAGTAGCTTATCATTAAGAACTTCAATCTTCTCCAATATTAAAATATTCTTGTTGGACTTTATTACATTATTTGGTACCTTGCAAGTACATTGCAAGAACCTTATAAATATTTTATAAATACTTTGTAAATATGTGGTATGAAAGAGTCTTGTAAATAATAGTAATTTATTAATCATTGGAGGTTTTTCATTATTAGAGAGTAAATAAAATATATTTCTCTTATAAGAAATATAAAGAGTCATTTTGCCTGAATGTTTCAGGAGATGAATAGTTTGTTGAAGTTGAAATGTCAAGAGTCTTTGTAAAAGCTATATGTAGAGCAAGCATATAAGATGTAATTAATAAAGTTTTAGTACTTTATTAGTACTAGAATACTTAGTTTGTGACCCATGGGAATATAGTACTTTTGTCTATTTGTTTAAATACTTGTGTATATCATTGTGTTAAAATAGCTTATATGCTATCAATGGTATTAGAGCCACTATTGAGAAGATGTAAGGTTGAGAAGATCGACTATTGAAGAGAGGTTGTAGAGCACCCAAGTATTATCAAGAAGAGAGAATTGGTCTTGTTGTAGAAGTCTTATTAGGAACTTGTGAGTACCAAGAGACTAGGAGAAGGAATCTAAAAAGAAGAAAGTGAAATGCGTTCTGGTGCAATCAAAAAATGCAAAGACAAAAGATAATATAGAATGTTGAGTCAAGGAGATAATAGTAAAAATCAGACAAACATTTATGGATGAGCAATGTTGAAGAGAGCAGATGAGCCAGACAAAGCAAACTAATGAGTTGCAATCAAATGCATCGAAAGCAACAAAGAGAATGAGTTCAGCAAAGCAAAGAACAAGTTGACTAGAATAGATGAAATGTGTAGGGAAAAATTTGGAATAGATAATGTTCAACATAGACCTAGTTGGTAGTAAGAAAACGTAATGTTAGAAAGAATGATAGATGCAAAAGTTACGACATTGGAATAAATTAAAACAAAATCAAAGTACCAAAACTATTATCCTTGATTCATTTCCAATACATGGTGAAATAAAAAAAAATCAAAATATTAAAAGGAGATTGGAATATCATGCTATAAGAAGGCTACTGGAAAGTTGGTAAATACTTCAAAATCCAGGATTTTTTTCATTAATACTGCCCTAGATTTACAACAAATTATTGTGAATATTTTAGGTTTTAAAATTGAAAATTTCCATCAACCTACTTGGGTATTCCTTTGTTTAATAAAGGAAATAAAAAGGAGCTTTGGATCTCTTTTTTTGATAGAATGAAAGCTTTCTTGGCAGGTTGGAAAGGTAAGTTCTTAACCATAGCAGGAATGCTACAACTCATAAAGACTATTTTACAATCCATTCATATTTATATGATGTCACTTTCAAGATTGCTTACAGGCATTGCATAAAAAATTAATAAAATTCAAAGAGACTTTCTATGGAAAGGTTGCGAGAAAAAATTAAGGTTTCATCTTTGTAAGTGGGATAGGGTTTGTAAAGGAAAGAATATTGGAGGAGCAGGCTTACAAAATTGTAGACTTATGAATTTGGCTTTAGGAGCAAAGCTTGGGTGGAGGTTATTCAAAGATCAAGGAAAGAATTGGGTAAAAATATTACTTCAAAAATATATAGGTTCTCTTGATGCAATGAAATTGTTTAGAGAAATAACTCTACCTAAAGGATCATCAACATGGGACTTCATATCAGAGAGTTTACAATTGATAAAGAAACATATTAGATGGTCAGTCAATGAGGAGAGATATGCAAATTTTTGGTCTAATGCTTGGTTGAAGCCTTATCCTCTTATCTCTGACTCAAAATGGAAACCATTGGCTCAAGCGTACCTATAATGTAAAGGTCCAAAGATCAAAGATTATATTATTATGAGAAAAAACTCTAGATCATAGATTTCTTTTAGTAACCTGGTTGAAGGAGAGGAACTCAAACAAATTGCAGATGAACTTCAAAAGATGCTTCGAGAGTTTTATTTATCGATTTTTACACGAAAGGATGAGTTGGTTTGGAATTTATCAAAGGATGGTGGATACTCGATCAAGTTGGGATACGAGAATTTAGAACAATCAGAATTTCCTTCTCCCAAATATTTTCCTTGGAAGAACGTTTGGTCATTAGAGGATCTCCCTAAGGCCTCAACATTTCTTTAGTTAGCAGTTCAAAGTAAGATTCTTACAGGAGAGAGTCTACAAAGAAGAGGATATTATGGACCATTCAGATGTGCCTTGTGTGAGAAGTATTTAGAAATGCCAGACTATTTACTTCTTCATTGTCCATTTGCTCACACCATTTTTTTTTTTTAATATGAAATTATATTGGGTAGTTCTATCAACATTGAATGAGTTAATAAAATGCTGTATAAATCATTTCAAAGCCAAAGCATGATGCATTCTTTAAAGGATTGACCCTACCATTATTTGTTGGAATTTATGGCTTGAAAGGAATAACATAATTTTTAAAAATAAATATCAAAATCATGCCCAAGTTTGGAATCGTATTAGTGTTTCTCTTGCAGAATGTCTACAAATATGGTGCTCATCATGGGAAGTCTCAATTGTAGAAAAAAATGTGCTAATAACTTGGCTATAGGATTTGAACATACATGGAAGAGTCATCTACGACAATGAAATTAAACAAAGGATCTACTTTCATCTATGGTAAAATGAAAATGTCCATAAATTGAATTTATCAAAATTAATTTTGATGGTGCTTCTTAAGGAAATCCAAGAAAAGCTGGTGGAGGTGTTTTTTTTAGAAATAGCGAAGGCAAAGTTCTCACTTATTCAGAATCATATGGAACTTCAACTAACAACTATGCAGAGGCTAGGGCACTATTTACAGGAATTAAAATTATAGCAGGAAAAGGATGAAAATATATTTCAATTGAGGGGATTCATAAATTATCATCAATGCCATTAACAAAAATGAATGTGGAGATTGAATAAAAAATAATATTATTATTGATGTTTATCATTTATTACTAGAGGCAATCTCCTGGCAAATGTGAGCATATTTATAGAGAAGGAAATCAAGTAGCAAATAAATTAGCAAATTATGGTGTTGATCTTCATCCCGATGAAATTCAAATTTTAGAAGGCAACTGGACAAGTGAGATTTTATATGTTAATAAAAATGATGTCAAGGAGTTGAGTGTGGAAACATAACACTTTGAGGAAGTTAAAGAATATATTTACGAGAAAAAATAAATGAAAAACTGTGATAAAAATATATACTTTAGCAAATGTAATATTTTGGTATTTTGATGGGAGTGGCCCTCAATAGAAGCCACATATAACCTATTAAAAAATAAAAATAATAATAAAAAAAAAATTAAAAGGAGATTGGAAAGGTAAATTTAAGTGCATATTGTGTTATTGAAAAAAAAAAAGTAAAAGGTGAAAGGAATTATTGAAAGAAGATTAAGATTGAAAGAAAAAATTGAAAGGAGATATTGAAAGCAAATTGGAAACAATTGCACTTTAAAAAGAAATTTAAGGAAAAAAATTGAAATGAGTTAATTAAAGGAGAATAATATTTTCAGATTTGAAGATAAAAAGAATTGAAGAAAAATTTGAAGGAAGAATGTGAGAAGAAGAAACTTAAAAGGAAAAAGATCAAAAGAGAGAAATTGATTTGTCTAAAGAGAGAAAATTAAATTGAAGAAGTTGATTAAAGGAAAAGAAACCTTGGAAGGATTTTTGACGAAAATAAGATATTGATAAATTAATTAGGGAGTTAAAAGGCTTTCTACTTTATAATTAAGAGAATTTTCAAATTTCTCCCGATCCAAGCAAATAAGAAAATTGAGATAAAGGATTGAAAACAAAATCTAATTACGTCTTCATTAAAGTTTATTAGAAAAGGGACTCAAAAACAAATAATTTTTTTTCACAAAGAAGAACATGGTCAAATGGGTCAAACCACATTTTGTCAATAGGAAAAAGGGGATAAAAAATTTGAAATGACACATGGCATAGGAAAGCCAAAGGAAAATTATTGGTATATTGAACCAGGGACAAACAAACATATGACTAAAAACAAATAGTGGTTTAATTTTCTCCAAAAAAAATGAAAAACTCGTTACAATTGCAGATGATAAAACATATGAGGTCAAAGACACAAGAAATGTATCAATCAATCTACTTAATGGAAAATACACAATTGAGAATGTATTGTATCTACCCAGGTTATTTACTAATCTATTATTAGTATCTTAGATGTTAGAGCAAAATATAATGGTTGAATTTAAAATTATTGATAAAAATTGGCTTCATTACCAAACAAGGAGTATTTACAACTATTTTGTCCTTCATAAATGGTCTATGTGCACTTGATACTTCTTCATAATCAAATATTACTCTATCTGTAAAAACATCAAAATCAAGAGATCTTTGGTATAAGAGGTTTAGGCATATAAGTGCTTCATCCTTAAATGAATTGAGTATATATCAAATGGTGACAAGCTTATCTAATGTAACATGGCAAACTACAATTTGTCTAGAATGCTTAACTTGAAAACAACATGGAGTACCATTTGAACTAAGTTCACACAAAGCCAGGAAACCATTAGAAGTGATACATATAGACTTATGTGGACCAATGTTAGTCAGTCTTAGAGGACACATATTTTCAGCTATTTGTTGATGATTATTAATGTAAAACATGGGTATATTTCTTGAAATTTAAATCAAAAGCCTTTATATACTTCAAATAATTCAAACAACTTGTAGAAACACAGACTAAACGATTAATTATAATTCTCTACTCAGATAGAGGCAGAGAATATTTGTCTAAATAATTTTAATCATTTCTAACACAAAATGGAATAAAAGACAACGTACTACAACTTATACACCACAATAAAATGGTATTTCTAAAAGAATAAATCTTTTTATTTAAAAAATAGTTTGTTGTATGCTCAAGGAAGCAAATATTGAATATCAATATCAGACAAAGGTCATCAGTACTACAATATACATCCAAAATAGATCTCCCATAAGAATCCTTACATATATTACTTTTGAAGAAGCTTGGTCAGGACAAAAGCCATCAGTAGCACACCTAAGGATATTTGGATGTAAAGCAAACATGCATATTTCAAAACAAAAAAAAACAAAACTAGATGCGAAAACTTTATGTGGCATATTCCTTGGATATGATGATGCTTCAAAATTTTATAATATAATTGATCTAATCACAAAAAAATCCTTATAAGCAGAGTTATAGTATTTGATGAATGATACAAAGCATATATTGAGTATTCTAAGGACACTATTATTCCCATTCTAGATATTACAACAAAAAACAAATCATGAAGAATCTTCTAAATATGAATAAAAAATAATAAGTGGACCTATTGAATACAAAGGAATTATAGCATCACCTCAATAGAAAAAGGAGAAAAATGGTATACAAACACTCTTAAAGATTAGAAAGACTTCTTGATCTTACCACTGTTAATTTAGAGCATAGGAAAAAATTAGGAAATATTATTGAATAGGTAGGTTTATATACAAATCAAATTAGGCTATGAATAGCCTAATAGGTAATTGCCCCGTGAAGGTAGCTAACTAATGCGCATAGCAAACAAAGCGCCTAACAACTAACCTATCAACTAACATAGTCAAATTGACTACTAATTGCCATCAAATATTCCACAATGAATATCTTCGTGGTAGAAAGTAAAAGTAAAAGTAAATGTAAATACTATTTTTACCATGCGGTAAATAACATCTACCTAGGAGAATATACTAATTACCAAATAAGGTAATAATCATAGTTACTATAGCATAGTAACCTTAACATCCCCCTTATTACATTATTTAGATAATGTATATAACTGCCCCAATACAATGAAAAAGATGTTGATATGCTGGCTCTTGCTCTGGCTCTGTCTCTGTCATAGTGCTCTAGATGCTCTAAGAAAAAAGTGGGTCATTCCTCACTTTGTTTTTCACATCAATGAATGTCCTTATTGTAATCTTGTCATCCAACCAGATTGCATGGGTAACCAACCGCTACAACCGCTAGGTGTACTAGAGTAGATCACTACATACGAGGTTCATTCGATTACAATATGATTTTGCAAAAGTTTTGATAAGGTAGCTAAGGTGTCGATCGCTGCCAAAAATGCACCCTTATAAGTTTCCCCCATTGTTGCAAAACATGTTGTAATGGAATTTCTGCAAGAAGTGTGACTAAGGTGTCGGTCATTGCCGAAAATGCACCCTTATAAGTGTTTTCTCCCTTTTTAGCAAAAATTGTGTGAAGTAGGAAAAAAATGTTTATCCCCCCTTAAGTGCAAAAGATATGCAACTCATAAAGCTCTTTAAGGTTTTTACAAAGATTGCCTCCTAGGCAAATTTTCAAAAAATTACACTAGAAAATCCTCCCCTTTTGTTACAAGTACTTCAAACAAAAAAGAGTTTGCTATTTTATGAAGCCTAAAAAGAGGTTTGGAAAGGTGCTTGCCTAGGGTGACAAATTTGTTTCCCTTTACAATGTTGTTTGAGCCATGAGCACCTTGTGTGCTCTTTCTGAACCAGAATTAGAATCGGAATCAAACACTTCACTAGCAATATTACCTCTTTGTCTATTTTACCTTTGTGATGTGCCTTTGCCATTTTTGTTTTTCTTGTTTTTAAACCAACACCGATTGGTGTCATGGTTTTCCTTTTTACAATTTGTGCAAAAATTCTTTTGAGGTTGCTTTTCCTTATATTTTAAAGATGATCCTCCATTCTGAAAGTTTTCTTTATCCTCCATTCTGAAAGTTTTCTTTCTTCTTTCCACCTTGATTGTTCAAGTAAAGTGCATTGTTTGATACTTCATCACTTTGGAGCTGATTTGCTTCCTCTATTTGAAGCAAATTGACTAACTCCACAAAGGTGACTATTCTTTGAGATACATTAAGGGAATTTATTAACATTTTGTAGGATTCTAGAAGAGCCCTCAATATTACTGAAGTCAGGATAGTATCTTCTACTTTTGCTCCTAAAGTATTTAGCTTTGATTTCAGTTCTGCCACTTTGTAGAGGAATAGTTCTATTGTTTCTCCTAACTTCATATGGAGTGTATGAAGTTGAGTTTGAAGGTTTAGAATAGTCGATTGATTCTTGCCTTCAAAAATGGTACTTAATGCATCCCATGCATATTTACTATTTTTGGCTTCACTTATGTAAGGTTGGATCTCATCAGTAGTAGCTAGGAGAATCAACATGAGAAGACGATTGTTCCTTTTATCCCATGCTTTCTGATCTGATCCTGTTGATGTGGGTCTTGTATCAGTGCCATCCACCAAATCCCATATTTCCTCTATAGTCAGTATGGCTTTCATCTTGGTTTTCCATGCTGAATAGTTAGAACTTCTAAGCAATTGTGTATCATTTAGGTATTTGTTGATAGTTGCCATAATGAAAGTTCTAGAATTTACACCAATATGATCTTTCTTTCACTCTTAAGTGGTATTTAATGGCACCTGCCTAAAAAATCTCTTGAAGAAAGATGATCATTTTGAGGAAATTTTAAGCCAAACAAATAAGAAATGAAAGAAAATTCACTCAAAAAGATATTTAATGGCACCTGCCTGAAAAATCCTTCTAAAGAGGAATAACCAGTTTGAGGAAATTGAGCCAAACAAATAAGAGTGAATTTTAGTGTTGTATAAAGAGAATATCAAATTTAAAAATGGCTTATACTTGTGCATTGAATTACACAAATTATTGTGAAATTTTAGGGTTTTGAGTGCTCTTGATTTTGATGACTTATAATTGCAAAGAACAATGAATTAAATGCAATAATCAATCAAAGAGTGCCCACACAAATTTTTATCACTTAGGTATTGGATGCAACCAAAAATACACCTAATTTGCCAATTTGTAATAAAGGTGTCCAGTAATATAAAAAATGCACCTTATTACCAACTTTTACAACAAAATTTTGATTTGTGTTGTGCAAAAATTTGATATTCAAAGTCTCCTCTTGTTTTTCAATTTTGCAAATCATGTGACATAAAAAAATTGCCTTTCCTTTTTGTGTTGCAAAATAAACAAGTTTTGATTTTTAAGTGCTCCTCACTTTGTGTTACAATTTTGTAAAGAAATACAATTTCTTGTCTTCCTCCCTTTAATTTGTAAAATGAACAAAGTAGCAGTCCTTTCAAGTCAAGTCGACACATGACTCGCATTTGAAAGGCTGTACAGAACCAGTCGACACACGACTTGGTTTTTAGTGGATCCAAGGTCTTCAATATCTTCTCTATTTTGCAAAAAATAAAATGTGCAATTTCTTGTCTTATATCCCCCCTTGGAGAAAACAAATGCACTATTTCCCTTTGAATTTTGCAAATTTGGTGTGTCCTTGTGTTACAATTTGGCAAAAAAGAATTCAAGTTTGATCCTTTATTGTTTGCAAAATGAACAAGGTTTTGAGAAGATTTTAGAGGTCCCTAATTTGCAAAAAAATAGTGGTATTCTTTGTCTTATATCCCAAAATGTGAGAAAACAAAAACACAATTTGTTTGAATTTTCAAAAAAAAAAAAATGGACCTTTAATTTTCAATTTTATTGCATTAAGCTAATTAATTTGAGCATATATTTAATGAATAATAATTTTTTTTTTTTGAAAATAATGATTTTAAACAAAAAAAAATATTAAATTATTAAAAAAAAAAACTGAAAAAATTAATTAAACAAAATAAAAAAAAATTTACTTTGTGGTTTTTTTTTGTTTATATATATTTTAAAATAAATTTGGGTTTAGCGCCCGCGAGGTTTGATCTCGCGACCTTGTGGGTGAGAGAGCCTTGGCTCCCAGCCTTCAACCACCCCGACTACCACTACCGGTGGGGTTGAATAAGTACAATTCGTGTTTTATTTTCGTCCTTCGCAGGAAGGTGAAAAAAATAACGAAGTCTTTTAAAAGGCTTTGGGATTCATAATCCCACATGCGTTAGGAGATGCATATTTTGTGCTTTAAAATAAAGATGTCCCTCTTTGTTAGTGATTGCCTATAGGTAATCAGGAGATCACCTTTTTTTTCGAATGAACCACCTAGTGGGAGATCACCACCTATGCACAAGATAGACAAACTGGTAGCTGCCATGTATGCACGAGCCAACCAATCAGTACACTCCACATCAGCAGGAGACAACCAATCACGAATCACCACTTGTCCATGCTAGCTTAGCCGCCATGTCAGCACCAACTCAACGACATGCCATGTTAGTGTCAGCTTAGCATTGTGCCACATCAGTGCCAACTTAGCATCATGCCACATCAGTTGTTTTGATTTGTGTGTCATCCATCAACTCAGCCACCATGTGTCTACCCTCACCTCGATCTATGTTACCAGGTGTTCACCACATCAACACCTCGAGATCCGTGCTTGGGGTGACATCAACAAGGATCGATCGACAATTATCAGGATCCATATTGATAGAGTTAAATGTGTAGTTGTAAGATCCGCTTTAGGATATGCACTCACCTAGTATCATATGTAGAATCAATGGTATTTCGTAGTGGTCAGAGAGGTCAGTGCGTGGTGTTTGGTGGTAGGGGGAACATTGTAGGCTTTGGAATTATTATCATCAGCATCGATCTGGTGTGGGAGGTGTTACCTCCTAAGGTATTCCATCGTGAGGCAGTATCAGGAGGGTCCCATGTGAGAGGCACCCTGAGGTGGGGTGCTGCAGCATATCCACGACACGAGCCCTAAGGTGGAATGTGGATTATACAACGTGCCTGCAACACGAACCCACCATAGGGGCTATGCTATCAGCCACTTGGTGTGGCTATGATGAGCGTGCAGGATAGCACCTACACGATGGTAGGTTGTCAGTTCCTGTACGGGCAGGCTGACAATGTCTTACCACTGGTAGTCTGGTTGTTATCGCCCAGTGCACAAAATTTCGTGAGACTACCCATCGATTCAATTAGTGCATATGAAATTTTGTAATAGATGCTTGTGAAATTCTATGATGTTGCCTCAAAAAATATGTCGAAGAGAACCAAAAATATATCTTAGGAAGCGAGATTTGCTGCTTAGGATTTGCCTCAGGATCCATTTCGAGTAGCAGGTCCAAGGGGGTTCCATATCGGGATTTGTACCCCCTCGATCCAGCTTCACCCTTGTCCCAGCTCTGTATGTTTCGCAGCTTTGATACCAATTTTAATTTAGAGCATAGGAAAATATTAGGAAATATTATTGAATATGTAGGTTTATATACAAATTAAATTAGGCTATGAATAGCCTAATAGGTAATTACCCCGTGAAGGTAGCTAACTAACGTGCTTAGCAAACAAAGCGTCTAACAACTAACCTATCAACTAATGTAGTCAAATTGACTACTACTTACCACAAGATATTCCACAGTGAATATCTTTGTGGTAGAAAGTAAAAGTAAAAGTAAATGTAAATACTATTTTTACCATGCGGTAAATAAAATCTACCTAAAAGAATCTACTAATTACCAAATGAGGTAATAATCATAGTTATTGTAGCATAGTAACTCTAACAACCACTATAAGACCACAAACTTACAGTATGACAAGAGGAGAAACAAATATGGGACTAATGAGTTTAGTAATAGAAAATAAATGACCAACATCAACACAAGATGCAATGAGTCAACCTGAATGGAAAGCATCAATGGAATTAGAATGCGTAGCATTAATGAGGAATAAAACGTGGGATTTAGTTAATCTATTTAAAGGAAAGAAAACTATAGGATGCAAATGGATTTACAAGATAAAGTACAAAGTAGATGGCTCCATTGACAAATGTAAGGTATGATTGACTGCAAAAGGTTTTGCTCAAACAAAAGGGATTGATTATGAAGAAACATTTGCACCCATAGCAAAAATAACTACCATTCATATAATTTGTGCACTATTAGATCAGTTTGGATGGGAAACACATCATATAGATGATAAAAGTGCATTCCTTAATGGTGATCTTGAAGAGGAAGTATACATGATTCCACTAGAAGGACTTGTTAATAAGGGGCAGGAACAAAAGGTTTGTAAATTAAGAAATCACCATATGGTTTGAAAAAAGCTCATATAACATGGTATATCGAAATCAATGTCCATATTCTATGACATGGTTTTAAAAGAAGTGCCCCTGATTCAAATATTTATGTTAAAAAAATTGGATCCGACATAGTTGTTCTTGTAGTATGTAGATGATCTAGTAATTATAGGAAGTTCAGAATAATTTATAGGCAATGTGAAAAATGATTTGAAAAAGGAATTTGAATTGATATACTTAGGACTTCTACATTACTATATTAGTTTAGAAGTTTGGAAAAAGAAGAGTCATATCACAATCAAACTAAATATGCAATAATATTACTCGAAAAATATATAATGACAAACTACAAACCTAAAGACATATTTATGGAATAAGAACTATAATTATCAAGATATGATGAACCATTTCAAGTATCTACTACCTTGTATCATCAATTGATTTGAAGTCTTCTACACTTAACAAATACTAGACTAGATATTTGCTTTGCTGTAAATTATCTATCCAAATAATGCAATATCCTAAAGAAAGCCATTGGAAAAATACAAAAAGGATAATACATTATGTCAAAAAAACTATAGAATATGGTTAGAGTATAAGAAAAATGATAATTTATATTTATAGGTGTATTGAAACTCAAACTATGCTAATTCAATAGATGACAAAAAATCAACATCAGGTTATGTATTTACCTTGTGTTTTTTTTTGTTTATATATTTTTTAAAATAAATTTGGGTTTAGCGCCCGCGAGGTTTGATCTCGCGACCTTGTGGGTGAGAGAGCCTTGGCTCCCAGCCTTCAACCACCCCGACTACCACTACTGGTGGGGTTGAATAAGTACAATTCGTGTTTTATTTTTGTCCTTCGCAGGAAGGTGAAAAAAATAACGAAGTCTTTTAAAAGGCTTTGGGATTCATAATCCCACATGCGTTAGGAGATGCATATTTTGTGCTTTAAAATAAATATGTCCCTCTTTGTTAGTGATTGCCTATAGGTAATCAGGAGATCACCTTTTTTGCCGAATGAACCACCTAGTGGGAGATCACCACCTATGCACAAGATAGACAAACTGGTAGCTGCCATGTATGCACGAGCCAACCAATTAGTACACTCCACATCAGTAGGAGACAACCAATCATGAATCACCACTTGTCCATGCTAGCTTAGCCGCCATGTCAGCACCAACTCAACGACATGCCATGTCAGTGTCAGCTTAGCGTTGTGCCACGTCAGTGCCAACTTAGCATCATGCCACATCAATTATTTTGATTTGTGTGTCATCCATCAACTCAACCACCATGTGTCTACCCTCACCTCGATCTATGTTACCAGGTGTTCACCACATCAACACCTCAAGATCTGTGCCTGGGGTGACATCAACAAGGATCGATCGACAATTATCGGGATCCATATTGATAGAGTTAAATGTGTAGTCATAAGATTCGCTTTAGGATATGCACTCACCTAGTATCGTATGTAGAATCAATGGTATTCCGTAGCGGTCAGAGAGGTCAGTGCGTGGTGTTTGGTGGTAGGGGGAACATTGCAGTCTTTGGAATTATTATCATCAGCATCGATCTGGTGTGGGAGGTGTTACCTCCTAAGGTATTCCATCGTGAGGTAGTATCAGAAGGGTCCCATGTGAGAGGCACCCTGAGGTGGGGTGCTACAGCATATCCACGACACGAGCCCTAAGGTGGAATGTGGATTATACAACGTGCCTGCAACACGAACCCACCGTAGGGGCTATGCTATCAGCCACTTGGTGTGGCTATGATGAGCGTGCGGGATAGCACCTACACGATGGTAGGTTGTCAGTTCCTGTAGGGGCAGGCTGACAATGTATTACCACTGGTAGTCTGGTTGTTACCGCCCAGTGCACAAAATTTTGTGAGACTACCCATCGATTCAATTAGTGCATATGAAATTCTGTAATAGATGCTTGTGAAATTCTATGATGTTGCCTCGAAAAATATGTCGAAGAGAACCAACAATATATCTTAGGAAGCGATATTTGCTGCTTAGGATTTGCCTCAGGATCCATTTCGAGTAGCAGGTCCAAGGGGGTTCCATCTCGGGATTTGTACCCCCTCGATCCAGCTTCACCCTTGTCCCAGCTCTGTATGTTTCGCAGCTTTGATACCAATGTTAATTTAGAGCATAGGAAAATATTAGGAAATATTATTGAATATGTAGGTTTATATACAAATTAAATTAGGCTATGAATAGCCTAATAGGTAATTACCCCGTGAAGGTAGCTACCTAACGTGCTTAGCAAACAAAGCGTCTAACAACCAACCTATCAACTAATGTAGTCAAATTGACTACTACTTACCACAAGATATTCCACAGTGAATATCTTCGTGGTAGAAAGTAAAAGTAAAAGTAAATGTAAATACTATTTTTACCATGCGGTAAATAAAATCTACCTAAAAGAATCTACTAATTACCAAATGAGGTAATAATCATAGTTATTGTAGCATAGTAACTCTAACAACCACTATAAGACCACAAACTTACAGTATGACAAGAGGAGAAACAAATATGGGACTAATGAGTTTAGTAATAGAAAATAAATAACCAACATCAACACAAGATGCAATGAGTCAACCTGAATGGAAAGCATCAATGGAATTAGAATGCGTAGCATTAATGAGGAATAAAACGTGGGATTTAGTTAATCTATTTAAAGGAAAGAAAACTATAGGATGCAAATGGATTTACAAGATAAAGTACAAAGTAGATGGCTCCATTGACAAATGTAAGGTATGATTGATTGCAAAAGTTTTTGCTCAAACAAAAGGGATTGATTATGAAGAAACATTTGCACCCATAGCAAAAATAACTACCATTCATATAATTTGTGCACTATTAGATCAGTTTGGATGGGAAACACATCATATAGATGATAAAAGTGCATTCCTTAATGGTGATCTTGAAGAGGAAGTATACATGATTCCACTAGAAGGACTTGTTAATAAGGGGCAGGAACAAAAGGTTTGTAAATTAAGAAATCACCATATGGTTTGAAAAAAGCTCATATAACATGGTATATCGAAATCAATGTCCATATTCTATGACATGGTTTTAAAAGAAGTGCCCCTGATTCAAATATTTATGTTAAAAAAATTGGATCCGACATAGTTGTTCTTGTAGTATGTAGATGATCTAGTAATTATAGGAAGTTTAGAATAATTTATAGGCAATGTGAAAAATGATTTGAAAAAGGAATTTGAATTGATATACTTAGGACTTCTACATTACTATATTAGTTTAGAAGTTTGGAAAAAGAAGAGTCATATCACAATCAAACTAAATATGCAATAATATTACTCGAAAAATATATAATGACAAACTACAAACCTAAAGACATATTTATGGAATAAGAACTATAATTATCAAGATATGATGAACCATTTCAAGTATCTGCTACCTTGTATCATCAATTGATTTGAAGTCTTCTACACTTAACAAATACTAGACTAGATATTTGCTTTGCTGTAAATTATCTATCCAAATAATGCAATATCCTAAAGAAAGCCATTGGAAAAATACAAAAAGGATAATACATTATGTCAAAAAAACTATAGAATATGGTTAGAGTATAAGAAAAATGACAATTTATATTTATAGGTGTATTGAAACTCAAACTATGCTAATTCAATAGATGACAAAAAATCAACATCAGGTTATGTATTTACCTTGTGTTTTTTTTTGTTTATATATTTTTTAAAATAAATTTGGGTTTAGCGCCCGTGAGGTTTGATCTCACGACCTTGTGGGTGAGAGAGCCTTGGCTCCCAGCCTTCAACCACCCCGACTACCACTACCGGTGGGGTTGAATAAGTACAATTCGTGTTTTATTTTCGTCCTTCACAGGAAGGTGAAAAAAATAACGAAGTCTTTTAAAAGGCTTTGGGATTCATAATCCCACATGCGTTAGGAGATGCATATTTTGTGCTTTAAAATAAAGATGTCCCTCTTTGTTAGTGATTGCCTATAGGTAATCAGGAGATCACCTTTTTTTTCGAATGAACCACCTAGTGGGAGATCACCACCTATGCACAAGATAGACAAAATGGTAGCTGCCATGTATGCACGAGCCAACCAATCAGTACACTCCATATCAGCAGGAGACAACCAATCACGAATCACCACTTGTCCATGCTAGCTTAGCCGCCATGTCAGCACCAACTCAACGACATGCCATGTTAGTGTTAGCTTAGCGTTGTGCCACGTCAGTGCCAACTTAGCATCATGCCACATCAGTTGTTTTGATTTGTGTGTCATCCATCAACTCAGCCACCATGTGTCTACCCTCACCTCGATCTATGTTACCAGGTGTTCACCACATCAACACCTCGATATCCGTGCCTGGGGTGACATCAACAAGGATCGATTGACAATTATCGGGATCCATATTGATAGAGTTAAATGTGTAGTCGTAAGATCCGCTTTAGGATATGCACTCACCTAGTATCGTATGTAGAATCAATGGTATTCTGTATCGGTCAGAGAGGTCAGTGCGTGGTGTTTGGTGGTAGGGGGAACATTGCAGGCTTTGGAATTATTATCATCAACATCGATCTGGTGTGGGAGGTGTTACCTCCTAAGGTATTCCATCGTGAGGCAGTATCAGGAGGGTCCCATGTGAGAGGCACCCTGAGGTGGGGTGCTACAGCATATCCACGACACGAGCCCTAAGGTGGAATGTGGATTATACAACGTGCCTGCAACACGAACCCACCGTAGGGGCTATGCTATCAGCCACTTGGTGTGGCTATGATGAGCGTGCGGGATAGCACCTACACGATGGTAGGTTGTCAGTTCCTGTACGGGCAGGCTGACAATGTCTTACCACTGGTAGTCTGGTTGTTACCGCCCAGTGCACAAAATTTCGTGAGACTACCCATCGATTCAATTAGTGCATATGAAATTCTGTAATAGATGCTTGTGAAATTCTATGATGTTGCCTCAAAAAATATGTCGAAGAGAACCAACAGTATATCTTAGGAAGCGAGATTTGCTGCTTAGGATTTGCCTCAGGATCCATTTCGAGTAGCAGGTCCAAGGGGGTTCCATCTCAGGATTTGTACCCCCTCGATCCAGCTTCACCCTTGTCCCAGCTCTGTATGTTTCGTAGCTTTGATACCAATGTTAATTTAGAGCATAGGAAAATATTAGGAAATATTATTGAATATGTAGGTTTATATACAAATTAAATTAGGCTATGAATAGCCTAATAGGTAATTACCCCGTGAAGGTAGCTAACTAACGTGCTTAGCAAACAAAGCGTCTAACAACCAACCTATCAACTAATGTAGTCAAATTGACTACTACTTACCACAAGATATTCCACAGTGAATATCTTCGTGGTAGAAAGTAAAAGTAAAAGTAAATATAAATTCTATTTTTACCATGCGGTAAATAAAATCTACCTAAAAGAATCTACTAATTACCAAATGAGGTAATAATCATAGTTATTGTAGCATAGTAACTCTAACAACCACTATAAGACCACAAACTTACAGTATGACAAGAGGAGAAACAAATATGGGACTAATGAGTTTAGTAATAGAAAATAAATAACCAACATCAACACAAGACACAATGAGTCAACCTGAATGGAAAGCATCAATGGAATTAGAATGCGTAGCATTAATGAGGAATAAAACGTGGGATTTAGTTAATCTATTTAAAGGCAAGAAAACTATAGGATGCAAATGGATTTACAAGATAAAGTACAAAGTAGATGGCTCCATTGACAAATGTAAGGTATGATTGATTGCAAAAGGTTTTGCTCAAACAAAAGGGATTGATTATGAAGAAACATTTGCACCCATAGAAAAAATAACTACCATTCATATAATTTGTGCACTATTAGATCAGTTTGGATGGGAAACACATCATATAGATGATAAAAGTGCATTCCTTAATGGTGATCTTGAAGAGGAAGTATACATGATTCCACTAGAAGGACTTGTTAATAAGGGGCAGGAACAAAAGGTTTGTAAATTAAGAAATCACCATATGGTTTGAAAAAATCTCATATAACATGGTATATCGAAATCAATGTCCATATTCTATGACATGGTTTTAAAAGAAGTGCCCCTGATTCAAATATTTATGTTAAAAAAATTGGATCCGACATAGTTGTTCTTGTAGTATGTAGATGATCTAGTAATTATAGGAAGTTCAGAATAATTTATAGGCAATGTGAAAAATGATTTGAAAAAGGAATTTGAATTGATATACTTAGGACTTCTACATTACTATATTAGTTTAGAAGTTTGGAAAAAGAAGAGTCATATCACAATCAAACTAAATATGCAATAATATTACTCGAAAAATATATAATGACAAACTACAAACCTAAAGACATATTTATGGAATAAGAACTATAATTATCAAGATATGACGAACCATTTCAAGTATCTGCTACCTTGTATCATCAATTGATTTGAAGTCTTCTACACTTAACAAATACTAGACCAGATATTTGCTTTGCTGTAAATTATCTATCCAAATAATGCAATATCCTAAAGAAAGCCATTGGAAAAATACAAAAAGGATAATACATTATGTCAAAAAAACTATAGAATATGGTTAGAGTATAAGAAAAATGATAATTTATATTTATAGGTGTATTGAAACTCAAACTATGCTAATTCAATAGATGACAAAAAATCAACATCAGGTTATGTATTTCATCTTGGACCAAGACCTATTTCATGGCATATTATAAAACAACATGCAGTGATACTTTCCTCTATAGAAGAATAATATCATGCTACAAGAGATGTTATATGCAAGACACTATGGTTATAGTACATTCTATCAGATATGAGGATTAAAAGAAATCTTACAATACTAAATTATGATAATAAAGGAGTTCTGAAACTAATGAAAAACCCAATGTTTTATGAAAGAAATAAAAAAATTGAAACACAATGTCACTTTATTTAAGATCATGTTTAAGATCATCATATTCAACTAAAATATGTTCTTACTGAAGATCAACTTGCAAATATTAAAAAAAACACTTGGATGAAACAAGTTTGAATTCATTTGTAACAACTATCTTTGCACAAATAATGCAACAAGAAGATCTATTTGAATTAGAAATAAAATCAATACCAAAATCAATGCCAAAACTAGAGTTGGAAAGAATGTCAGCACCAAAGTCACTACTAGAGTCAAAGCAGTAAGACCAAGACCAACATCAACTCTTGAAAGCATACCAAATAATGTAATACAAGGGGGTGTTGGAGTTTATTACATTATTTGGTACCTTGCAAGTACATTGCAAGAACCTTGTAAATATTTTGTAAATACTTTGTAAATATGTGGTGTGAAAGAGTCTTGTAAATATTAGTCAATTATTAATCATCATATGTTTATCATTATTAGTCATTATTGCAGATTTAATAAAATCCATTTCTCTTATGAGAAATATGAAGAGTCATATCTCTCGAATGTTTGAGGAGATGAATAGTTTGTTGAAGTTGAAATGTCAAGAGTCTTTGTAAAGGCTATATGTAGAGCAAGCATATGAGATGTATGTAATGAAATTTTAGTACTTCATTGGTATTGGAATACTTAATTTGTGATCCATGGGAATATAGTAAGTTTGTCTATTTGTTTGAATACTTGTGTATATCATTGTGTAAAAATAGCTTATATGCTATCAATTCTGGTTAAAAAGCCTTGCCTCCTTTCTGATTTTGTTTAGGTCTTCAATTTAAACCCCTTCTACTAATTTAATTTGAATATTATAAATTCTTTTCTTTGTACCATTGCCATACTATGAAAAAACTTTGTATTTTTATCTCCTTTTAACCAAGTCTATCTCGATTTTAATCTCCCAAATTTCTCTTCCTTACTAAAAATATTATGATATTCATTGAGCAACTCCTTTTCCTCTAAGCTTGGATTCTTGTGCTCGTATTTTTGGAATTTTGAAATTTTCTATTTTTAGTTCTTCTTTATTCTAAAAAATATTTCCAAAAGTGTTTTTATTTCATTCTTTTAATCTAGATGTCATTGATTTAATTTGTTTTGAATGTGTATACAACCCATTGTTTCCTAAAAATTTCTATGTTTGCACTATCATATCAACAAATTTAGGATGGTCTTCTCACATTTGCAAATATTTAAAATATGATATTTTTTTGAATTCACTTACCACCATTTTAACTCTCATTGGCCATTTGATCTGAACCAATCCTTGTTAAGGAATTGATTTTAGCACAAGTCCATTCATTTAGCCAATGATATGAGAGTATGCATCTATCCAATTTTTTTGCTATCAAGTTTTGTTCTATCCTATTGTTGGTCCATATATAAGTGTCCTCTTCAAACTCAACCTCCTATAGATTATTGTTTTGAATGAAAGTTGAGAAATTTATCATAAATTGGGTCATTTTTCTAATTCCCTAAATTTTTCATCCATCTTGGTTATGGCATTAAAACCTTCTATGATCATGAATCAGGTTTCTTGATATTTACTTATCATAAAAGCTTCAATCCCACTATATACTTGTAGTCTGCTTGACTGATTTGTAAGTCCATAGACATTGTAAGGATGAAATGAATATCTGCAAAGTAGCATGTGACTAATGAGGCTATCCAATGCCTAGTTATGTGAATGGTTTCCTAGGAGGTTCTCACTAGATCCCAACATGTTAGAATTCCCCCTACCACTCCTTTTGAATCCATAGGATCTCATTCATATCTTGCCCATACTACTTTCATAGTTTTTGAAACTTTTTCCTTGTCATTTTAGTTTCTTGGATATAAATAATATCAGTCTTATTACTTAAATATAAGTCCTTTATACACCTTTGTTTTGAGGGGGTTTTAACATCCCATATATTCCACGAGATGGTAATCATATATTATTAGGAGTTGTTGGCCCCTTCTATGAATTTTCAATATCATTTTGTTGTTTGGTAAATATAAGTTCAACCAACTTAGATTGTGTTCCTTTCTCTATGTTTACTCTTGCTTCCCTAGCTCTTGCTTGATAATTTGAAGGTTTTACTCTATTCCTTAATTTTATTTCACAATTTTCCTTTTTATTAGATATATCCTCTCTTGGCTCTACTAAGGAGGCTTTTGACATGTCCTGCTCATTTTCTAGTATTTCTTTGTTAATGGTAGAGGTGTTAACAACTAACAACATATTTTCTCTATCACTTTAATTATTATGAATGGTTCATGGTACTTCAAGATAGTCTTCAAAATCTAATGAGGCACATTCCTTAGGTTCATCATGAATGTTTATCCTTAAATTGGGTTGAGATTTAGTAACTGTTCCTTACTTATATTATAATCCTATTGTACCATACCCTTGTAGCTTTGGTTTGATTTTTCTTCATAGGATAAAGCCTTAAAAGAATTGGTATTTCTTCTAATATTCTTATTGGTCTCCACTATTTAATTACTTTCATCTGTCTGGACCTATTTTTTAGAAATTGAAAACCATCCTCATCCATATTCATTTGTAAGTTTCTCTTGTGATTTTCTACATATGTTTTTGTTGGACTTTTCTTAGGGCATGCTCTCTCAATATGACCCAAATCATGACATATTCTACATATAAAAGATATATTTTCATACTTTATGGTTTGGATCCACAACTTACCCCCATACTTAAGAATGATTGATTTTGGTAAAGTTTTATTGATATTAATCATGACCAATATCTAGGCATAAATAGCCAAGACTCCATATTTTGTAGTTTTTGAAATCTCAAGGAATTATCCTAGAGTGTTTCCTATTGCCTTGAAGACATCCATTTCATAGAATTCAATGGGAAACCCATACATCCTGACCCAAAGTGGTAATAGGGATAGATTTACATTTTCAGATTCAAAACCTTCAAACTAGTGGATAAGGAAGAGTCCTGCTTTTCCCATAAACCAATGACCTCCTTTCGTGATTCTACCTCTTTCATTATTGGAATAGAAAATGACTAGTAAAAAAACTATCGTAAGAAAATATAGACTTACTCTTGGAGACTTTCATCTCCTATCAATCTATTTTATCATAACCAAAGCCCTTGGCCATGACCCATTAAATTTACCAATGACTGCCTTATCCTTGAACATTGATGATTGTTGCTCTATGAGGTCCTCCCTAACCTCTACTATTAGGGATAATTCTAAGGATTTAGCTATAAATTGATCAATGTGAAGGACAATATAATTCAATATCTACTAAAATTTACTAGTATATCCTATAGTGATTATATTATTTAAAAATGAACCTACAATAATCTAAATACAAATCTTCAAAGTAAATGAAGGGATTAATGAAACTTACCTAAAAAAAATTCTATGTCTAGATGGAATGTCCTACTTCATTGATGCCCTAGCCCTTCATTGCTCCTCTTATCATTGATGGCTTTTCAACCAGATTATCATAAGTCCCAATATTTAGGATCAAATATAACATTCAACATTTGAGCAATCAATATAAATGAACAATGCCAATGAACATAACATTCATAAAAATAACAATAATAATATGAAATAAATGATCAAAATCATTCATGAAATAACATGAAGAAAATTTACAATAGTATTGATCAATCTGTATATAAGCTTCTTTATTTTGATGCTTGAAATACATACATTATGTGATGATTATTGGATACAATACATGGACCTTTATCTCTATTATACATCCTTAGAAATGTGACTCTTCAATACTTGACTATTGCACTCCTCACACATCCGAGAGTTGCAACCTTTCCTATTCTATACATAAGATAAACCTCACATGTCCTTTGGCTTCTCATCTTACCACTTGTATACATGATTCTTGACATTCTATCTACTTGCACACTTTATGACACTTGCAAACTTACTCTACACATGTGCACATATTGTTACATGGCACTTGTGCACATCCTACACATAGACACATACATAAAGGGGAAATATAAATCACACTCCTAAACTATATACTCAAACCCTATTCTAATATTTACATTGTACCATTGTACCACATGGTACATTTACATTTCTACCAAATAATATAATATTCTCTAACAATCATTTGAACCTTGGTTGATAGATATTTGTATTTTTATTTTTCTCTGACTTGAAAATTTATCATTGCCCTTATTTTGGACGGTTGACTTCATAGGGTTGTATCTCCCTCAATACTACTCATATTCCTTTATATTACCACTCATTTTAAATCTCTTCAAAATCCACTTAAATTGGTCCAAGAATCATCTAAATTGGATAACCCTTCATGAAAATATGGCTCCTAAAAGATAAGACATTTTTTGAAAAAAATTGCCCTACCACTACCCTTGTTTTGGACGATTGTATTCACATAGACATGTCTCCCTCAATACTACTTGGATTCTTTCATATGATAAATCATTTCAAAGCTCTTCAAATTTTGCACAAAATGGCATAAAAATCCTCTAAATCAAACAACTCTACGTAAAGATATAGCTCCTAAAAGATAAGACATTTAAAAAAAAAAAATCCCTAATTGTGACAAGGGAGCTACCTTCCATAGTATTATTAAATGTTATATGATTACAATGGTTAAATGTATTAATTTGTAAGATAAAGAATTAAACTTATATCTAATCATTAAAATTTTAACAATTCCCTTTCGCAAGATTGGTTAAAAATAATATTCATATTAATAATTATTTACAACATAAAGAATTACAATTACAATGAGTTGTTAGTTATTAGATGATTAAAAAAAAACAGTTAAATTATTTAACTTTTATAATAGCCAAGTTTTTGTTATACTACTACCATCAAGGTATTGGTTCAATGGTTGAGGCATATGAGTGATGTAGCCCACACCAAGGTTCAAATCCCAGTGGCACCAAAAAGGGTGTATAACTCTTATTGTAAAGGGGAAAGGGTAAAAACCCTACTTAATTTTTTTTTTAGTATTACTGCTATGTGATTATAATGTAATATAAATGGGGCTCATTTCAATGTTATATAAATATATAATAATAATAACAATATGGTAGAATATTGTTAACTAGCAAGGTATATATCATTATTCCTTTAATTTTTTGTCTCATTTTTTACAAACATTTCTTTATTGTTAGTTTTCTAAAATCACAAGAGTGTTATCTTGTCCTAGATATAGTCCACTTAGCTTAAATGGTTTTATTAATATTAAAGAAATTATCAAGTCCATCAACCTCAAAATACCAACCTATGCCTATAGTAGCTCGACACTACCTTCATAAAATTTTATAAACTTTTGAAGCAAACAATAGTAGAGAAGAACTAGACAAAAATAAATCTCTCAAAATTCTAAAAATTTGCTAATTTTAGGAAGAAATGTAAATTTCTCAAGGAATTTTCCAATTGGCTCGAAGGAGTGATTCACTCAACAAAGGCACTGATTCACTCAAAGAACAATTTTCTCTACTTGCTAACACAAGCAATTCACTCAACACAATAAGTGAATCACTTATTTAAGGTGCATACATTGTGAGAAAACTATTTCAAAAAGTAGCATATTTGTTGTTTTGTGGTCCATTAAGAATTTTTTGAGCCTTTTAAACTTGTTAGAGGCATGTAACTTTTCGAGGTGCAAAAATTTACTTTTACCAGGAGTAATTTTTTCTCACCCTAGGCAACTCAAGGGTAAAATATTACTCTAAATAGAGACCTAGGGCCCTCATTGTAATCTCCTTTAACTATGTGAATTTAGAGCACACTCTATGAAACACACATTGTGATTTGTACTCATGAGAGTGTAATATATTGGCAAGTTATTTGCATACCATTAGAGTCATCACCTTATGGTTTTTCAAGTGTGTGGTGGTTGGATACTACCCTTCTAGCCCATATTTTCAATAATTTATCAATTCTATAATTAATCAAATGGGTGTACATTGATGTTATTCGAGTTCTTATATGTTGATTGATTGAATGCTATCCTCACTACATTAGAACAACCACATTTGCTTTCATCCCTTGCACCCTAAACTTCATGCATTTACTTTTTGTACTTTAATTTTCATAATCACTTTCATGTGTGCATTTTACTTTTGCAAATAGTTAGTCTAGATTATATCTAAAACCAGGATAGCGAGGAGCCAACCTAAATTTGGAGGTTGGGTGAAGCCTATTATAAATACTTCCAACCTTGTTGAGACTTGGATTTGGGGGCACAAATATTATGGAAGATAGTCAAATTCCCCAAAGCAACATAATTTTTGGCATTCCTTGGTGGGACAAACCTTATTTTCATGCATTTTCTTAGTTTTGTGCCCAAAAACATATCCATCATGAATGTAGCAATTGGCTCATAATTTGGCAAATTTTTCATAAAGTTAGACATAGGAAGTGAATCACTCATGAAACCAAGTGATTCACTCATTTTTAAGCAAATATTGAATTGTTGCAAAAGCATTTTGCTCAACAAATTGAGCGAATCACTCAAATTAGCAAGTAAATCACTCATTTTCACCTACACTTTCAAAAAGGCTAAAAATCAAGTGATTCACGTGATTTTTGTAGGTCTAAACCCAAATTTGCTTAATATTTCTCCTATTTTTTTTTATTTTTGTGTTTATATATTGCAGGGAATTTGTAGATGGTGACTCTAACTTGATTTTCAAATAGCTAATATTTTTGTAAAGACACTTTCATCAACAACTAAACAAACTTGAATAAGATCTTGTATGTACATCTATCATAAACAAAAGTACTTAAGGTGGATTTTTGAATCAAATCTACATAAGTATGAAGTAGCGAGCGATTTGCTCGATCCAATGAGTGATTCACTTAGTAGAGGGTGAAAACAGAAAAAAGTCTTCCAACAAGCAATTCACTCAAAACGATATGCCAAGATGAATTTATTCCTCTATAATTTTTTTCCAAGTCCAACTAGAAGAGTGAATCTTTCATTTTCTCTTTGTTAAGCGAAATTACATAAAAGGCGAGCAAATTGCTCAAAATTACAATCAAATAACTTGGATTGATATTTTAATATAAAATTATAAGCTAGGAGTGAATCATTCAAAATTGTGAAGGAGTCACTCCATTTGACAAGTGAATAGCTCAAAATAGAAAAATTCTACAAGATTTTGGATTTTTCATATTTCAACCTCATTTTTCTAGATTTTAACCTTAGGAATCTATCTTTTTATAGGTACAAGCATATGAATATGTGATCTAAATCTCAAAAATACAAAAAACAACACCAATTAGTGGATATAGTTGCATTTCATCAGAGAAAAACAAAAGAAAAAGAAAAGAACTGTCACTCGAGTACATAAAGAAGACAAGTTCAAAAATATTTTAATATCTAGCCCCATATCACCAAAAGGGAAAAGCCTCATGGTCAAGTACAATACACTTATAATAGAGAGAACAATATATTAGAGAAAAAACACAAATGATTGTAATATTCATTGCATCACTTTGAGGAGGAAACCTCCTAGAGAAACACTCACTATAAAATAATGTTCACAATACCCTAATGTAGTATCGTACTACCTTACTTAGTAATTATAGGTAAAATTCTTCACCCACATCCATATCCTGATAGAGATATGAATTTTATCAATAGAATATCTTACCATTTTGCTAAGAGAAGTTGTCGGATACCTAAGACAACTGTCAGATGTAAAATTTTGTGAAGTATAATAACACTATCGAAAAATCTAGGGTGATGACATCAACAACTAGCATGAAATGATTCAACACCTGAAAATTGAACGAAGTTGGTTAGACAACTTTGAGTGCTAATGTCAGTAGAAGAGCAATAAAAGTCTGGTGTCTGAAATTGAGATAAAAGGTAAAGGAATGCAACACCCTAGGTAGATAATGATGTTGATGTCAGTAAGGGAGCATACAAAATTTTGCTTAGCATGGGAAAGCATCTAGTTTATTGAAACAAGAATTTTGACTAAGTATGAAGGTTTGATATTTGGCACAATAGCAAAATTTATCGGATATGATAACCCTCAATGTCAGATGGTTTTGAGTGCTTACATTAACAAGTGTATCATAAAAACCTATCTCAAAAAAATAGTAGAGCAAAAATTCCAAAGGCATGGATGGTATCCGACGTCCAACAAAGCACTTCACCAAGCTAAGGAATAAAAGGAGTGTCGAACAATTTTGAATGCTGATGTCAACATGGGACATGAAAATATCTGACTGAGATGAATAGAGAGCTCGATGCCTGACAAAGCAAAAGAAATTTTGAAGGGGACATCAAACATAAGCATGCACCAAAATACCCAAACATGCTCCCAACAAGTGAATCTATTTTTAGAATATCCTAACAACCTCAAGCTTCTTTGACTAATGCCTGTATGACTACAACTAAGGAGGTAGTGGGACAACTAAAGTAGAATGAACCTGTCACAAGATCTAGTGCTCTAGATGAAGACACAATGGTAGCCACTCTCTCAAAAAGAACAAGAGCAAGCTATATCAATGCCATAATTCCAAATCAGTTGCAACATAATGAATTGGAAAAGAAATCATACGTGCTAAAATAGCGTGTTAGACTTGCAATCTACTCCCTGAGCTATGATGACAAAATAACCAATTGTAATTATAAATCTATATATACTAGAATGTAAGCCATTCTAATGGTCGGCTCTTTGGCATTACAATTGTCATAGTTATATTGATTGAGACTACATATTTTAAATGAAAATTGGATTATTGTCTGGCCTCTTGCTCAATTCTTTTGCAAAACATGTATGTCTCACTAAGTAGTTAAGAATTTATGTTAAAGCTAGGAAAAAAATAATTCTATTACAATTATTATGCATTATGGATATCTCGTTGGATTTACCATTTTAGTTCTAGAATGACTTAACAATGCCAAGAGTTTATCATGTTTAATTGTTTTAAAGAATAAGGAAAGTAAGTTGGTTTATTAGGTAGTTTAGTCTAAGTTTAGATTGTGAGACTCTCTACATTATATCTCTTGATGTTGTTGAATTTGCACCATTTTCAGCTTAGTCTTCTAACCCTCTTCCATTTTTTACTTTATTCTACAACCCCCCTTTTAGTTAGATTAGCTAGGCATATAATAGTTGACCTTCTTTGGATGTTGACTTAGAAACCCCTGTTTTGAGGTATTCAATATTGGTTGAGGTCTTGAGGGTGTAACTTATCCACTTATGTATATTTTGGACCAAGATTTTTTGGCATGACCGATGGGACTTGAATCCCAAAATCACCTAATTAGGTAGCATTTATCTGATTATAGACATCAAGTTCAGATACTCAGAAGCTATCTAATGTGCCAAGAGGTTTTGGCACTTTTATGATTGAGTAAAATTGTAGTGATGTTTTGGTCTAACAGATCAAAATCCTCACTTGACGACTTTGCTAAAATATAATTTTAAGATAACCTAGCATTTAGTTATCTTATAAGCTTATGCTCACGTGAGTAAACACTAAGAAACTGGAAGAACCAATATTATTTATAGAATTACCACCCCTAGCATTCAAAAGAAACAAATCCACATAATCCCTTGCATCACCATTTTCTATAAGCTCTATAGAAAGTCAAGGATCTACTCATTTGGCATCTCTAGCTTCAGTCCATTTAGCTAGATCCAAGCAAATGGCTCAAAATCAACCTCTGCAAAATTTCTCAAACTAGAATAATACAAGACTACTTAATATTCCCAACCAGAATCCCACTCCCCCTGTAGCTCTTAAAGCTTTGCCAACATATGATGGTATTGGAAAAACAACCTATGAGCACTACCAAGATGTAGCTTCATTGACTGCAATTCATAATATTCATGATGAAGATATTATGGTAAGGTTGTTAATCATATCACTAAAAATAAAGGTACTTTATTGGTACTAAACTCTTCAGGATAGTTGTATCAATTCATGGGTACAATTTGCTATTAGATTGGTATAAGAATTCAATGAACAAGCAGATCCATTTTCTCTATTAACCCAGTTTACCACCATTCAAAGGCACCCAAGTAATGGATTTTAACATAAAATTTAATAGGACATGAAAAAGAGTGCCACAAGAAATCAAGACAATAGATGCCCAATCATTGTACTATTATATCAAGCAGTTGTGGTAGCCAATAGATACCCTCAACAGTTTGATGATCCAACAATCTAATGTGTTGACATTTCTAAAATATATCAAATAGTTGTGGTAGAAGATATTGGAAATATGTTGAATATTTTCCATGTTATTCTGGAAGGACTAACTCTAAAAGGTATTGGATACTCTTCATGTATCATCTTCAGGGTTAAATATGGGTTGTTCAGGGTAAAATATTTGAACCCATGTTTTTTTGCCCATGGTATTGTAAAATCCATTCTTGTGCTATTGTTATTTAATTGCACTTGAATCAAGGTTTGAAGAGAGATGAGAGATGACCATTATTGTATTGGAGAATATTAAGTTTATAAAATAAGGAGATATTACTGTGCTAAATTTTTTCCCATAAGAGTTTTCCAAGTGAATTACTATGTTATGTGTGTATCTGTTATCTTCTTCTTTTTTTCTTTGATTCTGTATTTACTATTTTTCTAGATTTAGTTTATTAGGGCAATTTTCTCTTCATTTGGTACCAGATATAGGTTTTTTATCTTTGTTTGAGGAGTAAGGGTTTCAACCATATGATAAATTAACTCTTGAGTGGGAGCCATACGTAGAAGAATCTGGGCAAAGAAAAATGATGAGAAGCACACAGGTAGAGATTGAAAAATTTACTAGACAAAATTTTGAGCTATGGAAACTCAAGATGGAGGATTTGTTGGTTAATAAAGATCAGTGGATTGTGGTCTCAAGAATAAAACCAACATCAACGATATATGAGGATTGAATTAATATCGGTAAGAAGGCAAGGAAATCTATCATATTGTGCTTATCTGATTTGGTATTATTGAATGTATCGACAAAGAACATGATAAAGTTGTTATGGGGTAAGTTGGAAACTTTGTATTAGATAAAGTCGCTAGTAAATAAAATCTTTCTCTAGAAGTTGTATTCGCTTCAGATGAATTATAGTGACTCTGTGGTTGAACATCTGAATGCATTTGACACTGTGGTAAGTCAATTAAATTTTGTTGAAGTAAAAATGGATGAAGAGAAAACGTGTATTACTTTAATTTGTTCATTACTTGATCCATGGGATAACCTAGCTATGGCTATCACCAATACTACTTCTATATTGAAAGTAGAGGATATAGTAGGAACATTTATAACTAAGGAAATGAGACAAAAATATAATAAGGATTATCATTAGAAGGATGCCTTGGTTGTGAGAGGTTGTTCTTAAGAAATAAGTAAAAATAAATTGGGAGAAAGGTGTAGACATGGAAAATTGACCCACCCAAGTGAGTCATTTTCCTAGAACCCTTGAGAAGGCCCTCAAACTTGTCTAAGCACAAGTTTGGGCCTCTCTTCCCCTTTTCCTTCCTTCTTTTCCTAGCTTTTCCAAAATCATGGTCACCTTACGGGGCACGATTTCGGCAAGTTAGGGTTTTCTCTTAGAAAACCCTATTTTTTGGGCCAACCCTCAGGATGTCGACCCTCCCCTAGGTTTTCTTTTTTTTTCCCACCCTTTTGCCCTCCAAACCTCTTATAAATAGAGGGTTTGGATCCTCTTTTTCCTTAAGTGTGAGTGTAAGTGAGTCTTCTAACAAGATCAAGTGTTTTGGTGTTCTTTTGTTGCTCTATTGTTGATTTGTTACTCTTGGTGGATAAGTGTTGGAGCCTTGAGGAGGAGTCTACCATTTTGTGGAGGTCTTCATCCTTTTGTCTGTTCTTTCATTGCCACTAGGTTTATTCTTGCATTTTGGTATTTCTAAAATCATTTATTCTACATTTTGCATTCAATTTCACATTAATTTATCATTTTTGCACTTCTATTATGAAATCATGCCCTTTTCGTATAGGGCATGATTTTGGTAGATCCAAAATTGTGCTCTCCCTTATGGGGTATAATTTCATATTTTCTAGGTTTGGGGGTAAAGTTTCACTCCCAAACCCTCAATTTATATTTACATGTTCCATTTAGGTCATAATATTATTGTTTGCATTCTATTTTTTGCACTATTTCATTTCATTGCATCTTTTCTTGTTCATTTCCAAAAATGTCAACAATCATTTTTATTTTTAAATGGTCAGCTAAAAGGACCAAGGGGGCTTGAATATTGCACCTCCAAGCTTAGTCATATAGTGGCCTAAGTAGGCCCCCAAATGTTGATCAAATTTTCTAGGGTTTTGTGAAGTTGTTTTGTAGGTTGTGAAGTTGTTTGGATATTCTAGATGCAAGTTAAAGCTAAGATCAACCATCGGATTAGATAAGTGCTCTAAGTTAATTTAGGTTGTTTGTTGTTTTTTATCCATTTCTATTTTAAAATCTAGATCATAAATAAAGGAAAAATATTTGGTTATATTCTAGGCATTTGAAAGAATAAAAGCATATAGTTTGCATTCTAGGGTTAAATTTGTTTGTGCATTCTCTTAAACCCTTGCTAAAAAGAAAAGATTTATTTTATTGCAAGTTAGGGTTTAGTCATCATTGAAAATCAAGAATCATTCTAGGGTTAGTCCTTGTTTTCTTGCATTTTGTTTGTCTTGCATTGTTCTTTCATTTTCTTAGCTTAGATTTTAGAAAGGCCAAACATAGGTGTTTTCTCAATATACACATTAAACATCTCCACCTCGGACTTGGAGTGAGTCCTTAAACCATTCTTGGTGAACCCTTCGATCCCCAAGCCCTCGAGTGTAGATAATATAACACACCCTCATGGTCACCTCGGCTCCTAATGGATCCAATCAAGAATCATACATGATAGGGAATTTTCCCCTCTACATATTTGGTGAACCTAATATGAAAACACATCTTAGTGGCCAAGATAGGAAGCCTCTTCCTTTTGTTTTTCTTTTGAAAACTTTAAGCAAGACCACTAAATTTGTTTGCTTAGAATTAGAAAATATTAAAAATATCTTAAAATTTCTTGTGTGTGTCTTTTGCTAGTTTTCTCCTCTATCCTTTCTCTTCCTCCTAATGGCTCCCAACCTTAGGAGTAAGTGAAAGCTTTTAGAATCTGATCAGATTCTTCAAGAAGATGATCAGATTGATAGGGAGAATCCTAATCTAGATAAGAGGAAGAACATGTAGAAATTGGTAATGACTTTGATCCTCTTGAGGGGCCTAATGGAGGCTTCACTTTCAAATCATTTGATCATATATGGGATTTTATGAAACACCATAAGGATGCTTTGGTTAAGGCTATGGAAGAGGAATCCTAACTCGAAAGGGTTGGGATATCTCATCCTCCAACCATCTCTCCTAGGAATGTTCATACCAATCCTTTGTTTGAATCTTCACATCATGTTAATCCTTTTCATAAACCAACATATGTTACTACTATAACCACCAATATTGGGAGAATTCCATAAGCTCCTCCAACTAGTAGTGCATCTCAAAATTATGCTCAATTTCCTCCTCATTCTACTCATCTCAACATTCATGCTTCTATTCCACCAAATGTCAGTTATCCTCCACAACAAGATACCACATATCATAACCCATACCATAACAATGTCAATACCTCCAACATTGGCCAAGTTCCCTTTCAACAACCTACCTATACCCCTCCCTTAGGGAACCTAGGGGTATTGCACAACAACAATCTTGATATGCAAAGTTTGACAAGTATGGTGAAACAATTGGTTTCAAGAGTGGATATGATTCAACCTCCAAGTTTCACCTACAACTATAAGGAAATGTGCAATCAACCCTTAGACCCTATTGTCACTTCTAGGCCCTACCCTAAGCATTTTCCAATGTCAGTTTTACCTATTTATAAGGGAATAGAGGACCCAATTGAACATTTAAGGATGTTTAGGACAACATGCCATGATATTATATATGATGACATGTTGTTACTAAAGATGTTCCCTAAGAGCCTTGGTGGTATGGCATTGGAATGGTATTATCAATTACCTCATCATTCTTTGAGGAATTTTGAAGAGATAATATAATTGTTTGTTCAACAATTTGGAGCTTATGTTGAGAAAAATGTGACTATGAAAGATGTTTATATGTTGAAACAAGGTAAAGATGAAAGTTTTTCAGAATTCTTGTCTCGTTGGAGAAGTTTAGTTGGATGATTGAGATATACTTTACCTCCTTGAGACATGTTAGAGATATTTATTGGAAATTTACAAGAGCAAATATCTTATGAATTGGAAACAACAACTATTACCTCTTTTGACCAAGTAATAGATCTAGAAAGAAGGGTAGAGCAAGCCCTTATTTGAAGAGGTCAAATTAAGCCAAATAAAGAAGAATATAGGACCATAAAATATTAGTATAAGAACAAGCATGTAGTTGGTGATGGGGTAATGGATAGTAGACCTATTAATAGTGTTGTTAACACCTTACAAAATATGGTGCTTAGCCAACCTCAAAAACCCCCACCAAGGAATTTTACAAGACTCAACACACCTATGATGGTGGTCCTAAAGTAGCTTTTGGAAGCTAATATGATTGAGTTACCTCCCATAAGGTAACTTGATACCATGACTAATTGGTATAAGCCTGGTCAACATTGTGAGTATCATAGAGTGGAGGGGCACATGAAAAATTCATGTAAGAGGTTGAAACATGTGGTTCAGGACTTAATTGATGAAGGTCACCTTGTTATAGAGGGTCCTCAACCTAATCCTCCAACAAACAATCAACCTCCTACTCAACAAGCACCCACAACTAATCAAGACATGGGGATATTCCAAGATCCCCTACCTAAGCATGGGCAATATGTAGCTAATCAAGTGTCATATCATAATGTGCCACCTCCCTACAATAATATGGTTGGTATGATAGCAATAACTACAAGGCAATAAGCTCAAGCTCAATCAACTCAATGATCTTAGTAGGAGATGAGTTCTACATCCAATCAACCTTCAAAACCACCCTTAGTTTTGAAGAGTACCCAAAAAAGGAGCATAAGAGTAGAAAACCCACCTTTAGTGTTGAAGCCACAACCTAAAGTCTCCTTTGACATTCAAAAATAGTTAGCTAGTACCCCAACTAAGATCTCCCTCTTAGAACTTTTGCAAACTTCTCCTATTCATAGGGAAGCCTTGTTGAAGCTTCTAAGACAACAATCTATTCCTCAAGACATTTCCCCTAGTGCTATAGTTGATGTTGTAGGTTCCTTTGGGATACATCATATCACATTTTTGGATGATGATATTCCTTCCTCAGACTTGTGAGGGGATTCTTCCCTCTATATCACTGCATTTATTGGGGAAACATTTATCAAGTGAATTTTGATAGATAATGGTTCCTCCCTCAATCTATGCACTTATCAAATTTTCCAAAATTTTGGATTAAAAGAGGAAGATTTAATTAAATCTGATATCATCATCAAAGCTTTCAACAATGAGTCCCAAGAGGCTTGTGACATTATATCTCTCCCCCTTAGGGTTGGACCTAAGATCTTAGATACCTTGTTTTATGTGGTACCTTGCCCCACATATTTTAATCTTCTTCTTGGATGCCCTTGGATTCATGCGATGAGGGTTGTCCCTTCTACTTTTCATCAATGTTTGAAGTTTAAATTCAAATATCAACTTGTCACCATTCTGGGTGACCCTCATCCATTTCAATATTGTTCAATGGTTGAGCAAGCTCAATCTAATCTCAATTTATGTCCATTAGTTTCTTCATCTCACATCACCAAGCAACTTGAAAATCTAAAGGTGAGTGAGGAACCACTAATCAATGTTTCATCATAAGATCAAGTCAATCCATTTCTTCAAGAACCTCTTCTGGATTTAGCCAAGCTACCACCTTCACCAAGGACTATGGGTTTACCTTATAAGAAGGGTGAAGTCGTACACATTGGCATGTGTACCTTTATCTTCATGGGTATACCCTCAAAGAAAATATCTATGGTAGCAACCCTCTTCCTGTAGAGCATTCTTTTACCCATTGTTACCTATCCAATGATTACCCACTTCCCAAGCAAATCCTATCTAGTATGGGATATATAGGTAAAGGTTTGGGGCCATAATATAAAGGTATTCAAGAGCCTTTGGAAGTTGAGCTTTGGCTTAGGAGATGTGGCATAGGCTACATACCTAATAAAAACCAACCTTTACCATTTGATGATGATGATCACCTTATTACTTATGCTGAATATTTAGATCATCAAGGCTTGGAGTGGAGTGATGAGGATGAGGGATCACCTTATCCCACTGACATTCTATTTTACAATGTGGTAACTTTGGTGCATCTTGAGTTAGTTGTGACCCTAGGGGAGTATGTTAAAGGGGATACTCTTTGTGACATGGATCATGAGGATATCCTTTAAAATAACTTCTTCTTTGATGGGTTAGTCCCTTGTGTTGCACATGTCGAGTCTTCTAGTTCTCAAGAGGATTTTGGTTCTATGTCTCTTAAGGACCTTGAGCAACTAGGAGTGATCCCTACCCTACCTCCTTTTGAGGATGAGTCTCATATTCTCATTGAGGAGACCATAGATGTTAACATAGGTTCTGAGGAGAGCCCTAGAATCCTTAAGCTAGGTAAAGCCTTGTCCATGGATGAGTAGGAGCAATTGACCAATTTGTTGAAGGAATTTCATGATATTTTTGCTTGGTCATATGTCGACATGCTAGGGCTTGATCCCTCCCTTGTTATGCATCATTTGGTAGTGAAGCCTAGTGCTAAGCCTGTTAAGCAGAAACTTAGGAATATGCATCCTAAGGTCACCCTTTTAGTCAAGGAGGAGCTCCAAAAACTCCTTGATGTCAGTTTCATAAAAGCTATCGACTATTCTGATTGGATCTCCAACATCGTTCCTATGGCTAAGAAGGTAGGAACAATCAGAATATGTATCAAATTTAGGGACATTAACTTAGCATGTCCCAAGGATGATTTTCCTCTCCCCAACATAGATATGATCATAGATTTCACTACCAAATATGGAATGCTTTCGCTCATGGATGGTTTTTCGGATACAATCAGATCATGGTTGCCCTTGAGGACTAGGCCAAGATAAATTTCATCACTCCATGGGGTACCTTCTATTATAAAGTTATGCCTTTTGGCTTGAAGAATATTGGTGCCACATATTAGAGGGCTATGACTTATATTTTTCATGACATGATGCATGATATTCTAGAGGACTATGTGGATGATCTTCTAGGTCATTCCATACATCGAAAGGATCATGTTCATGATCTAAGATGAATTTTTGAAAGGCTTTGATAGTTTAGGGTTCATCTTAAGCCCTCCAAGTGTGTGTTTGGAGTCACATCTAGCAAGTTGTTAGGTTTCATCATGTCTAGGTGAGGTATTGAGGTGGACCCCACTAAGATAGTGACTATCATTAACATACCTCCTCCTCATACCCTAACCGAGTTGCATAGCTTGCAAGGTAGACTTCAAGCTATTCATCGGTTCATAGCTTAGTTAGTCAATAAGTGTCAACCCTTTCTTAAGATTCTTAAGAAAATGTATGTGTTCTAGTGGGATTTTGAGTGTCAACAAGATTTTGATGAACTCAAAAGGTATCTCACTTCCTTACCTATCTTAGTTCCTCCTAGATTGGATAAGCATTTGATGCTTTACATAGCAGCCATAACTCATGCTTTGGGAGCCTTGTTGGCTCAACATGATGATCAAAATAAAGAGTGAGCTATCTACTATATTAGTAGAACCTTGGTTAGCTATGAAACTTGGTATACTCCCTTAGAGAAGCTTTGCCTTGCTATGGTGTTTGCTTCCTAGAAGTTAAGACACTACATGCTCAACCATAAGATATTGGTTGTTGTAAAGTTTGATCCTTTGTGCTACTTAATGTCTAAGCCCCACCTTTTAGGTCGAGCTGCTAAGTGGGTTTTAGCCCTTAGTGAGTTTGACCTAACCTTCATAGGTCAGAAGGCTATCAAGGGTTAGGTGATTGTTGATCAGTTAGCCTCCACTCCCTTAGAAGTTACCCATCCCTTAGTCATCGAGTTTCTTGATGAGTGCTTTAGTGTAGAAGTTAAAGAGCTAGAGTCTTGGACTTTGTTTTTTGATGGAGCTTGATGCTTAAAGGGTGTTGGTGCTAGAATTATTCTAGTTACCCCATAAAAATAGCTCATCCCCTTTCCTTCAAGCTTCATTTCTCTTGCATGAATAATATTATAGAGTATGAAGCTTTGATCCTTGGTCTTAGAGCAACCTTAGCCTTGAAGGTTAGAGTTCTTTTGGTATTTGGTGACTCTCAACTTGTGGTCAATCAGATTAATGATGTTTATCAGACTCGAGATGATAAGCTAAAACCTTACAAAGAGATTATCACCAAGCTTTTGTCCATGTTCGATCGAGTAACCATAGAGTCTATCCCTAGATCCTCCAACCACCATGTGGATGCCATGGTCACTGTTGCATCCTTGTTTCCCTTGGAGTTGGAAGATGATCAAGCATCGATTATCATTAGACAACTCTGGGAGCCCACATCACTTAGTTCTAGTCTTGTTTCATTAGATGTTTTGACCATCGAAGCTTCCTCATCTGAGCCATGGTATAATGACATATTTAATTTTCTTAAGGATGGTTTGATTCTTGATGGTTTAGATCATAATCAATATAATATTTTGTACAAAAGAGCATGTTGATTTATTATAATTGGTAATACTTTATATCGATATTCTTTTGAAGGCATCCTCTTGTGATGCCTTAACTTCGATGAAGCCTGACTAGCTCTTAGTGAGGCTCATGAAGGATCATGTGGAGGCCATTTTAGTGGTAATGCCATTGCCAAGAAGCTCCTTTAGATGGGGTATTATTGGCCTTCCATGGAGAAATATGCATGTGACCATGTTCGATGCTGTGACAAGTGTCAATGCCATGACAACCTTGTTCATGCTCCTCAAAACCTTCAGGTTATTTCTTCTCCTTGGCCATTTTCCATGTGGGGATTGGACATTATAGGGAAGATTAACCCAATATCATCTGATGGTCACAATTTTATCATCACAATTGAAGTACTTCACTAAATGGGTCAAAGCCATACCCCTGGCCATGGTGATTAGAGCTCAAGTCTCCAAGTTCATCTTCAACCAGATCCTTTATAGGTTTAAGATTCCTTCGATGATTATTTTTGATAATGACACTCCTTTCAAGAACAAGGATGTCCATAAGCTTTGTGCTAAGTACAAGATTTAACATAGGTGGTCAACTCTGTATTACCCTCAGGGTAATGGTCAAGTCAAAGCATCCAATAAGTCTTTGATCAAGATCCTCAAGAAGTTGGTTAGTAAGATCGATCATGACTAGCATATCCAACTTTATCCTACCTTGTGGGCCTATCGTACTAGTGTGCGAACTCCTATAGGTGCTTCTCTGTATGTCTTGGTCTATGGGATTGAGGTAGTTTTTCATTCGAGTTAGAGGTCCCTTCATTGTACATCTTGTTGCAAGATGCCTCGATCGATGATGAGTATCACTTCGATCATTTGCACCAATTGGAGCTATTGGATGAAAAGTGCATTCATGCCTTAGAGCATTTTGAGCCTATCAGAATAGGCTCAAGCGATCTTATTCCAAGAGAGTTTACAATCATTCTTTTGAGGTTGGGGACCTTGTCCTCAAGGAAAACCAAAAGAACACCAATGCTCATTCAGATCTTAAAGGTAAGTTTTAGCCCAATTGGTTAGGCCCCTTTGTCATAATGACCAAGTTTGGCTCAGGGGCCTATCATTTAGCTTCTTTAGATGGTAAAGAACTTAAAGAACCAATGAACATAATGCATCTAAAAAGATACTATGCATGACTCTACATTTTCATATTGCATTTAGCTTAGTTTTCATATTGCATTTGGTTTGCTTGTTCATACTACATGATTGCCTATCATATTTTGCATGGTTTTCCTGACATTCTATTCCATTTGCATTTTGCTTGTCATATAATTGCATTGTTGCTTGATCATATTTGCATGACTTCTTGATCATATAGATTTTTGGGGACTTCATGAGGATGGCAAGTGATGAAACCTAGTTAGGTCTTAGCTCACATGCATTGCACTCATACTAGGGCTCTGATGCCTAGTGAATCCCCAACCTAGGGCCCATCTCCATGCATTTTCATCATTGCATTTGCTCATGTCTTTCTTCTCTTCTTTTATATTCCTTGACCTTGAAAGTTTTGATCATTTCTAATTTCTCCAAGTCAAGGGATATAGTTCTTCATCTCTTGTATGTCCTTTGTCCTTGAAATTTTTAATCATTTCTTCTCTTCCCTAAGATAAAGGATATATGTTCCTTCTTCTATCTACTCCTTTTTTTCTTTCTCACACTTTTCCTTCTTGATATTTTGATTGTTAAGTGGTCCTCGTGGGATAGGGTAGATATCACATGAATATCATTTATGGTATTCATATGACCATTAACTATCTTATACACACCTCTTAGCTCTTGAAATTTCAATAAGGACACACACACTATCTTTTTCTTCTTGCTTCTCTCTTTCTTCTATCTTCTCACACACACACACTCACATTGTTCTATTGTGTTTTCTTTGCTCATTCATATTTTGCACACACCACACCCCTATTGGGTAGTACTCATTTTGGAAAATCAATCTCATATTTCACCCCATATAGGATAACTTCATGGTCACATGTGAGGGGTAGCCTCCATCTTGACCATTTGTGAGCATACATCCTAGTGGGTATCTCTTCATCTCTAGCCATTAGTGAGCACTACACCCATAGTGGGTATCACTCCACACTTGACCATATTTATGAGCATAACACCCTTATAGGATAGCTTCATGGCCACAAGTGAGGGGTAGCCTCCATTCGGTCATTTGTGAGCATACATCCTTATAGGGTCTACTCCATTCTTTTTTTTTTGCTTGGTCTATGTTCGTTTGATCACACTGATCTTTCATGGTCTACGTTGATTCAAACATCATATTCCAAGCACCTTTTTCTTTGTTGACCTTCTCCATATTCTACTTCTTCTCCTTCTTTTCTTCTTCTCTTTTTTTTTTAAATCATGCCCTATCTATATGGGGTATGACTTCGCTCTATGTCAAATTCATGGTTCATCTTTATGAGGTACGATTTTGACTAGAGCTATATTTTTCTCTCTTTTCTTCTTCTCTTTCTTCCATCATATTTTTCTTTCATTCCTTCATCCATCCATGCATTTCATTCATTAGTTAAGCTTCATCCCATCATGCATTGCATTAGTTTAGTCCATTCATGCATTCCATTGTTATCATTCATTCATGCATAATCAAACATAAAAACACATAAAAATAAACACATAAATGCACACATATTTAATTAAAGCAACATGATATTACTCGAGAAAGAAAGGGTACATAGGTTAGTTTGATCGGTGTGCCATAATTCAAGCCTAACACACTTGACCCTCCCTAGGGATGCATGCCACACTCAAAATTGGCATGTCACCTTGATCCTATCCCTAGCTCTGGGAGCCTGTCTCCTCTACTCTACCTATCAAAGGTGGTCTTAGTGGGGGTATGTTCATGGACCATGAAATAGTCTATGATCTAGACTATGATCGACCTTATGTCTAAAGGGAGGATGATGGAGGTACCCTCTACTCTAAGTTGGCATTACCTAAAAGTATAATGTCTGGTAGAAGGTCTCCCTTCTTATCGATACCTCTAGCCTCTCCCCTACCCTCTATAGCTCTACTTGTAGTAGGTGGATCCCCTCACCCTATTGGCTATCAATCATGATAGCCATCCCCTCTACTCGAGCCTATTGTCACTCTTGGTCTAGTCGGCTCACCTCTCCCTTGAGGTGGTCTACCTCAACCCTCATCGCATGTCCTACTCTATGAGTGTTATGCTCAAGGCACTCTATAGCCCCTCTATCCTCTTGGACCTATCCTCTATGAGTAGGTCCATATCCCTCTGCATGGCTACTATCTGGGCCTACAATACCTCCATCTCCCTCATCGGGTCCTCCTAGTCCATGGTCCTGCTTGACTTGGTTGCCATTGATGTAGATGCCTCTTCGATCACTCTACTCAATCCAAGTCTGGCTATCATGGGGGCACCTCCTATTGCTCCCCTCCCTGGTCCCCATAGTAGTGGTGGTTGTAGCCACCATCTCTACCTAGACCTACACTCGTGCCTATTGTGGGGTCTCTTAGCCCTATCATTGCTACTCTGTGGTGCATCGGGTCACCTCTCAAAGTGCTAGCTACACCCATAGACCCATAACCTAGCACCTTTGCCTTGGCATTGATGGGGAGATCCTTGAGGACATAGCACCTTGTTGGAGCCAAAATTGACTCAACATCTGAAACCCCCAAATTTAAATTTTTGGTTTCAATAAAATTAACAAAAGTTGCTAGCTTCTATTGCATTTTCATCTGAGAAGTTGACTTCCATATGTTTGAAATTCATGAAATTAACCTTAGCCATTTTTTGGATTGATCTTATGACCGTTGTTTTATCCTTTAAAAATCCATAAAGGTCAAATTATATAAGCATCCACTACCATGGTAAAATCATAAAAATACCCAACTTTAAAGTAAGGGTCATGACCCATGAATTTAATATGAAGCCTTCCTTTTAAAAATAATAATCGGACCTAAGCCTAATGAATAAACCCCTTAGTCCTAAAAAATATTAAAAGGAAATAATTTGAGGTCTAATGAGAGAACACCATGGTCTAAAGTCCGAAAACCTAAGGTTTGAATGAAGGTCTTAATTAAAACCTTGAGGGTATATGCCCCCTTAAGTATGAGAAATAAGTAAATTTAAAATATTTGGTCAAAGGAATTAAAACCTAAGATTCGATGAAAAATTAATTAAAACCTTGAGGGTATGTGCCCCCTAAAAATTAAACATTGAGCTAATCGGGTAAATCTGATGGCAGTGCTTGATTAAGATCTAATCGAACGATCGTGCTCTCATAAAAGGTTCATTAAAAGGGCTAAAGGCCAAAATATTAATTAAAACTGTTAAATAATATTAGCGAGGGTCTAACACATTAGCTAATTACCCCCTTTTGGCTTTAATCAAGGATTATCAAAATAAAATGATGCACCCCTTTCGGTTATCAAGCTTGCAGTTTATAGGAGATCTAAGGGCAACGCTTCATCGAAGAGAAATCGGATGGATGCGCTCGACTTAATAAAGCACCATGGTCTTAAAGTTTGAAAGCCTAGGTACAATGGTCATGGAAGATCAAAAAAAGGTGTAAGATAAAACTTATTAGTTAAATTTTAGAAGGGTCTAACATTACTAATATCTTTTTTAATCAAGGTTAATGAAAATTCACTTTTTGGTTACCTAACTTGCAGGTTAGGAAGATCCACGGTTGCGCTTGATCAAGAGTCAATCCGATGGATGCGCTTCACCATGAATCACCAAGGTTAGTTTAAAGTCATTACTCATGCTCATGATTAAAGCATGTGCAGGTTTGAGGAATATCAATGGATGCACCCTCACTAGGGGTAATCCAATACGCGCATCACAAAGTAATCAACCGATAAAAGGGTCCCATCCAAGTCAAAGTCAAATACCCCTATATCCAAGTAGATCCAATGGTTGCGCTTGAGCCTGGTTGATCTAACAGTCACGCTCCAAAAAAGTTGCTCAAAGATTAAAAGAGGGCTCATTAAAAAATAATCAATGAAGATCGATGGTCGCGTGCAATCTAGAAAGATCCAACGATGGCGCTTCATTCAAAGGATAAATCAAAGCTAATGAAATCAATGGATGCACTTGATCCTACCCAGATCCAATGACTACGATTTCACGAAGCCATTAAAGGTTGATAAGTCGAATAAAGATAAAATGGGATCCGACGGTCATGCAATCAGGAAAGATCCAATGGTAGCACTTTATCAGAGCAAACACCCATTAAAAAGAATTCAACTACGTCCCAATCTAATGACAGTGCTCGACCATCGAGATCTAATGGACATGATCTAATCAAAGCCCCATAAAAGATAAGAGCGCACATCATGGGTCGATCCAACGATCATGCTCATTCCAAGTAAGATCCGACGATAGCGCTTTATCGAAGCAATCATCCTTTAAGAAGAGTATGATTATATCTTAATCGAACGGTTGTGCCCTTACCTACCGGATCCAACAACAATGATTGGATTAAAAAGATGAACAATATCCTAATGATTGATTGATTAAGTGGTATTTGACCAAGATCGGATGGTCGTGCCTATTCCCAACTTAAATCCAATGGTAGCGCTTACTCGTGACCATCAAAGGGAAATAAAGTCAAATAACAAGAGCATAGATCTACCAGATCCAACGACAGTGGTGAATCCCAACCAGATTCGACGGTCGCGCATGACCAATCTACCTGGACGTTAAGAGACATGGTTTATTTCACCAAAGGAGAATTAATTAAGGTTAATAAGGGTTTAATCATGTGATAATGATCCCCCATTCTTGATAAACCCTGGCACATGTCTAGATGATCAAACGAATGCGCAGGATCACATGGTTGATCGAACAGTAAATCATTAGCAAGGTAATCTGGTTATTAAAGGTCATGTATTAACCAAAGGTTAGTAATTCTTGATTACTCTTTAATAATAAGTATTAAAATAAAGGTGAAAACCCTAATTCAATGATTATTACTAAAGCATGAATTGATTAACCAATTAGAAGTTAGAATATCCTCTATAATGTGCATGATCACCATTGACATGAACCCTCGATATTATAGGGCTAACATTCTTGCAGGTCCAATGGTATCAAACATAGGTATACGATGCGAATCCTATCCAATGACCATCATCGATTGATGGATCCAATGGGCACACATTTCGATAACCAAATCTGATGACAGATCCCCAAAATAATCACCACCTTGATTAATGGTGTAACTATTTTCAAAGTCGGATTTCTTTCAAGACCAATAGATCGAAACATTTTCTCACGAAAATCCACCCTCACCACATTTGTATTTCCACGTTGGAAGAACGTCCATTTCGGTGACCAATAGGGAAGCTATGAATGATTGCAAGTACATAGATCAAAGTCCCTACGGATGTCTAGAATGAGGAAAAGCCACCTACCTTAACTGTCCTACATTAGAAAGTGATACTTCGAAAATCTCTATTGGTAAATTTGAAAAGGCAATTGGTGGCATGATATTAATGACAAGTTATGCGAGGACAGTGAACCCACTTCACCATCAAGTATTTAAGATCACCATATCAAACAACCTTACCACCCTGGTAATCTTGAGCAAAGGACTGGTTCGAAAGAATAGAAAGTGAGCAGAGATTTGAGAACTTCATTTCAGAAAGCTAAAATAGTGACCAAAAATAAGATGGAGGCTTGGGGAACTGATTTCGTGCTCGAAGACACAATAGAGGCAATAAAGTTCATCACAGACTAGTTGCCTTATGCTGAACTCCCCGGACCAGTTGTGCTCGGGAGTACGATGTATGATTTCACCCAAAAAAGTGGGCCCGATAAAAATCTCACTCCCGCACAACAGTATGAGATGGAGAATACCTGCATTAGAAGTTTTGCTTGTATGATGGAAAATGACGATAGAGACCCTTGGCTACTAGCAGACCTATTCCACAAAGCGAGGAGACTGCAACATAAGGGTTTTCCAAGATGTACTAGGTGGACCATTAATCTAGGAAAGTTGATATGTCCGAAGGTATACTACTCCTCCGACTTGTTAGCCTGGTTAGCTATAGCGTACGACGAGAATACCAGGATATTTCGAGATAATAAAGATAGACCAGTGTTCAGTATAGTGGCTAGACATATCGAGCAAGTCTTCAAATTGGCGCCCGCTAATACTCGATTGGTAAAATAGGTAATTGAAAGGCAGTCTCAAATGTTGACTAAGTTAGATATTTTTAGATCGTTTTTCGAAGAACATGAGAAAATAGTTGATAAGTTTCCTATCAGAAAAACTGCTTTCAAACCATGGGTTCGAGACTTCTGTGATATGGCTAACATTCTTTTAGGAGTACAAGACCTCAGTGTAGTAGGTAGGAAAGTGTTACATTTAGTAGCATAGTGTAACCGAGCAATAGGCACCCTAGTTTATGCTTGGGAGTGAGAATTGAGTGATCAAATGCACTCACAAATGACAGATTTAAAAGAAGCTATTTTGAAACAAAGATAGGAGATGCCTATGTTTTCTAATTACTCCATCCTCATACACCTACTAGCGGGACAATTAGGAGAGGAAAGCCGAAAGAGAGTTGGGGTCGTTGAGAGTCCTTACATCCAAACCACTTTATTTTTTTGAGGATACATGAAGGTCGTACTCACATGGGTTGGTTTTGTGATGTTTTCATGGTTGAATTTCATTGGATTTTAACTGGTTTCCTCCCCGAGAGACTAGGGCCTGGAGTGAGAACTTTCATAAAGGAAAAAGACATAGGGGATTATTTCTTCTCTAAAGGGTTCACATACATTCGGCTCTATGGAGCTAAGATTCCCCTAAAAATGTTGCCTATGTATTGTCCCTTATCTCTCGCCGCCCTAGAACTGTGTAGACAAGTGGTCGAAGAGGCTAAAATGAGATTAGTGAAGAAGCACGGTAGAGTTCCATGGCTCAATGTCCCTTGCAGATTTGGAAGTTACATGTTTATGGGATATCCAACTTTACTCAAGGGGATGTATGATTTAGATCTCATGGATTTTGAGGAGATAACTTGGAGGCCTTATGATCTAGATGGGAAGTATGAAAGGTCAATGAAAAATTGAGAATACGCCTGGGTCAAGCATAGGAGTGATGCTTATGAAGAAGAGTTATTAGATGCTATAAAAAAGGGAAAATATTTACAGATTGTATGGGATAAGTACCCCTTTGAAAAAAGGGGAATTCATAAATACGGAAAGCCTATGAGTACCCTCTAGAATTGGTTTTTCTCAGAGGGATTTCAGTGGAACTGCTACCCCCTTCTTACTAGAAGCCACCTAAGAAATCAGAGAGGACCCTTTATTAGAATTGATAGAGGATCAAGGCATTGATCATATGGAAGTTACTGTGAACCCTGTAGATATTGTAGAACAACAAGTCAAAACCCTTGATAATGCCCCCTCAGACTAGAGATAACACCTAGCACTTCCTAGGAGGTCTCTAAAAGCCTAAGTGCAGCAAAAGGAAAGGAGGTAGTTGTTGCACCTATTTAGGAGCTGACTTCTCCCCAATAGGCTATAGTTCCCATCTCTAGCCAGCTATTAATGGTAACCAGTGTGATGAAGTTAGCCCCTAGAGCTATTCCCAGCTCTTTGAAAATAAAAGATAAAGAAATAGAAATTCCATCAGTAATACAGATGAATATGAGAAGAGTAGGGGGATTTGGAGGTATCTTCAGAGATCTTGAGGTCAAGAAGCAAATAGTTGTATCTACTCCAGAAGCAAAGAGACCTAGGCTATCACTACCCTCCATGAATGTTGTGTTGGAAAGATCTGAAGAACAAATAGTTTTTAGTGATGCCCAGGAGCATGAGCTATAAATGGTAGCAGGAATGGGAGGTAGGGGAGATGATTCTACAGACTAGGGTGGAAATAGAAACTCCCAAATCAGATATGGTAGAGGTGCACCTGCCTACCCTACAAGAACTTGTTGTTCTTAAAGTCGATGAGAGAACTAGAGGAATGTCAGTTCTTGGAAAAGAAGGTGATATGGTCAAGGTAGCCAAAGTAGTACAAGCACAAACTTTGGATCAACTACATCAGAGCAACATAGAATTGAGAAGCCAACTAGAAACTAGTGATAAAGAAAAAGTAGAGATGTAGGCCTTAATAAATAAACTATAGGAAGAGTTGGCATAGAAGGACACCATAGTAACTCAACCCCCCATGGTGGTGAAAATCCTCAATTATACATACTATTTGAATGCAACAAAAAAGAGATGTCAAAAAATATTCGAGATAGAATCGAGGGGATCACTGAAATGTTCAGGTAGATTAAGGTGATTCGAGTTACTACTCAAGAGATGGAAAGTTTAATCATTCAAAAGGAAGAAGACCTCGAGATCATTCGCCCTACTCTTGACTTAATGTTAGAGTATTTCGAAGAGATGTAGAATCAAGAAGTATTGTTGAATGATGGGACTAAGGTCAAGTGCAATATTGAGTTCATGAAGGTAACTATGTTTGTATCCAACATGGGAAGGTGGTACAATAATGTTGCAGAAATGTTTAGTCTATTAGATGACATCACAGAGAAATTGGCAGATATAGGGCTATCGTTGGAGGAATTTTTAGAAACTACCAGTATAGAAGATCTCCTTAAAAATAAAATAGAAGATTTTGATTGTGAGCCTGATGATGAGCTTGAGATGACCAGACAAACTACTTTCTTAGTAAATACTGTGGAGATGTTGATCACCCACTATGAAAAAAGCAAAAATTATATTAGTATACAGAAAAACAAGATTCTGTAGGAGATGAACATGTTAAGGTTTGTTGTGTCTTTTGACATTGATGCCTGGAAGATGATTGGGAAAAAGATCAGATGGTTGCAGAAGCAAAAAAGGAAAAGAGATTAAAATTTGTAGCCTACAGCTAGAAATGAGTTCCCCTCCTAGAGATGAAGAACAGGTTGAACAGAAAGGAGAAACTTCCAAAATAGAAGGTCAATCAGATATTCAACAAGAAATAGAAAAAGAAGAAACCAAGGATAAAAAGGTAGATGAGGGAAGTCCCCAGTGTACTAGTATCACCGGTTGAACCAATTAGAATAAAAAGGGGCCAGAGAAAGGTGTATAGTATGAATAAAGGAAAATGATGGAAGCCAACTGTACCAATTTTGGAAGATAAATCAGGTGATGACAAGTGTAAGGCCAGGATCAGGCCAAAAATAATAGATTCAAGAACTAGAGGCTATAAAAGGAAGCATCCAGGGCTAGAATCTACATCAAGCATTTAGAGATAGCATTTTTGCTAAGAGGTATACTTGAGTGCCCATTTGAGTTGTGTTGTTGTATTCCCTTGTGTCTATTTTTCTCTGTCATCCCTCATTCTTCCCTTTGTTGTGTAGGTTTTGATATTGCTGCGTTCAGAGAGCTGAGAATATTTCTAGTTTTTCTGAGCCTGAAGTCTAGAGATTGCTAACATTTTAGAAGGAAGATTGACGAAGTCTTGTTACATCATTTGAATAAGGGTTTCTCATTGTATTAAGCTGTGAAAATAGAGTTAAATGGCATTCTGCCAACTCTCATGTAACTTTATTGAAAATTAATACAATTTGTGATTTATTTTATTATTTTGTCTATGATTTATGTGTTTCCTCATAATATGGTTACATTATTTAAACATGTTATGAGCATTTCTTTCATCGGTTAACCCTTAGATTGATTATGATATTCGAATGAGTTTAATAGCACCTATTCTTCTTTTTCCATTCTTTCTGTTCATGTGATAAATGTTGTTAAATTGCTATAACAACCCAATGAATCTAGGCACCGGTCTACATAAGGCATAATAATTAAGTTGTCTTTGCTTGGTCATTTTATATAGATAATATATAACTAAATCTGGAGTGTGTAATACTTGTAAAATCATAAGTTTACCATTGGGGTTTCCTTACCCATTATGTATATTTTTGTTAGCAATATCTTGTTAATCATAATAAAGAGGCAGGTTGACCAGAGCCTATAATAGCTCGTTGGTTTCAAACGATTTCTTGTAGCATGACAATCGAATCCTATGGATGCAAGAAATGGTTCAAATGATTTCATGACATATATTAATCAACGAGCGACCAAGTTAGAATAAAGAACCTACGTCTTGATTTTTATGATTTTTACATTCTTTATTTTATTTTCCCGTAGTTTTCAATTGAATTTTGGAGTGTTTTTATGTTTCTTGATTTTCTTGAATTTTCTTCAAAGAGCTATCCCTTGTGAGGCCGAGAGTTAAAATAATCAAGCAATCTTGATTACACAATCTGTTCTTTCTGCACCAACATGTTGGTGACTCTGTCTGGATGAACCTAGAAACCAAAAATCAAGAAAGAAGGAGCAGAACATGTTGGCGCACACTAGGAGAAGTGGTAAGGAGTTATTCCTAGAATTTGAGAACCTAGAGGTATTTACCCATAATCAGAAAATCCCACTTCTTAAGAGTATTGTATATGAGAATAAATCATATTTTAGTAGTAAAAAGTATGTAAAGAAAAATAGAATTCAAAATACTATTGCTGATATTATTGTAGATGAATTTTTAAATGCTATTATAGAAAATACATTAGATTCATCTCAGTCCCATAGTCCTATTGATTATAATATAGAGGTAAATAACCCTTCATATTATACTCAGGCCACTCAAACCCATATCCCTGTAGGTGTTGCTGCTATAAATTTAAATCCTAGTAACAATGGCCTAGGCAAATCAACAAAATCAAAATCAAGCTAATGTCCATTTGTGGAGAACTAATAGATATAGGCCTTTTGTTTTACCTGTAAATCTTAATGCCTTACCTAATAAAGCCCACAAATACCTCCCAAAGTTCTTAGGAAATAATGTGGTAACTGGAGAAGATCACATCAAAAGTTTCCTGTATGCAATGGATAGCCTAGAGGTAGAACATGAGGATGTAGTCTTGAGACTATTTTTACAAACTTTAGAAAAAGATGCTAGAGAATGGTTCAATTCTCTTCCTGATAATGATATCCTAGATTTCACTAAAATGGAAGCTGTTTTTCTAAAGAAATATGGTAAAAGAAAAAATGAACAATATTTGTTAACTAAATTGGCCACTATGAAGAAAAAGGAAAATGAGGTTGTCAGTGACTTTAACAAAAGGTTCTCAAAAACCAAAAACAAAATCCCTGCCAACCTTAGGCCTAGTGATATTCAATCCATTTGTTTTTATAAAAATGCTTTTCAAGGAGAGTTTAACTATGAGCTGAGGCAAGAACAAGCCACTACCATTGATAGTTGTATGGAAAAAGCAATGGATATAGAAAGGAATATGCTTGATAGTGGTAAGATGAAGCCTTACTCTCTGGAAGTCAATCTACTTGAGAGAAAGCCCAAAAGGGTAGCATTTGATATACAAAGAAGAACTAAAATAGATCCAATGGAGAAATTGACTAATCAAATGGTTGAGATGTTCAATACCATGAACAATAGGTTAGCAAGAATTGAGAGAAATAATGGTAATAATGGTGAGACATCACAAACAGAATGACCATATGTTGATAATCACCCTCCTTTCAAGAAAAATTTCAATAGAAATTGGGGAAACAATAATGGCCCTGAAGAAGGAAATAGGAGTAGGAATAATGGAAACAATAACTGGAAAATAGAGAATCTGACAGAGATCAGAATAATGTTCCTAACCCTATACCATATGCCAACATAGCAAAAGGATTTCCCTATTTTTCTCTACTTGTGATGCACCTCATAACCCTGATGCATGTGGAATACACCTAAGTGATCAATGTAATGTAGATTTACATGATGATTCAGAGGACGATATAAGAATTAACGTTTGCTGGTCTCTAGAAGATGAATCCAGAGAAAGGTTGTTTGAAGAGAATATGGATAAGTATTCTTCAAATCATCATCCTCAAATTTTTGTAGCTGAAGGTACTAAGATCTTGCAAAAACCACATGAGTCAAGATGTGATAAAATGAAGCAAGGGAAACTAATCCCTATTGCTAAGAAGTTGAAGAATTAGAAGCTACCAATACTCTAAATTTAAGAAATAGGATTGTCCCAGATTGGACAGAGAAAGCTTCTACAAGTGAAACAAGAAAACAAACTTTCACAAATAAGAATATCAGTAAAGAGAAAATTGATAGAACCCTCAAAAATATTACTCCTGAAGTAATAGAATTAGAAGAGGAGATTCCCAAAGAAGAAAGTAATAGACCACTGGATATAAAGAAGATAGAATTTGATGTTGGGTCAGAACTTAGTAAGCAAAAATTTAACATCACATTTGGAGAACTTATGAAAGTTCAACAATATAGAGAACAAGTCTGTAGAGCATTTGGACTAGTAGAACAAAAAGAAGATCCAACTTGCCATGCTACTAGACAAAATCAACATGATACAAGATCACCATCCTCTGTCAGACCCTTCTATGTATCATTAAGGTATAATTTAGATGAAGGAGAAAGGTATGTGATTCATAATTGCATGCTAGATAGTGGAGCCTCACATAATATCATGCCCAAATTAATAGCTGATCAAATGGGATTAATCTGTACAAGATATTCTACCCTTATTTCTGTAATGGATAGCAGACAAATTCCTTGTGTAGGGGTGATAACTGGATTGTTGGTTTTTCTAGACCAACACCCCAAAAAGGCATAGTCATGGATATTGCAGTAGTTGATGTTGACCCTTTCTTCTCACTATTACTCAGTAGACATTGGGTAGAACAATTGGGAGGTTCAATCCAATTGGATTGGTCCTATGCTACTATCCCAATAATAGATAAGGAAAACATAATCTTATGAAGGGAACCATTTAACAAACACTCTATAGAGTTAATTCAAACAGATGAAACCATGATAAATTTAGTAAACTTTGTGGAAGAAAAAGGGATGGGAGTTTACTCCATATGGCACAACCCATTCCTGGTGGAAGTACCAGAAGCAAAGAACATGGATCCAAAAGTTATGAAAATGGTAGATGCTGAATCAGATAGAGTATTAACTCAAGAAATGTGGACCATGTCTTTTGATGGAGCTAAATCTCAATCTGGAGTAGGTGTAGGTGTTAATTTGATTGATATAAAAGGAAATTACCTTGGTATTCCTTATAGGCTGGAATTCCCTTGCACTAATAATGTAGCTGAATATGAAGCTTTATTGCTAGGGTTAAGAAAAGCAAAAGAATTGGGCATTAACTACTTAACTATGATAGGGGATGTAGAGCTTATTATACAACAAATCAAAGGTAAATATCAGACCAAGCATCCTAGGCTAAAGCAATATAAAAATGCGGTATTAGAAGAAATTGAAATTTTTTTAGCTTTTAATATCTCATTTATTCCAAGAGAACAAAATCATGTTGTAGATCTTTTAGCTATGAATGCCTCAGGCCTAGATCATCCAGAAATAACTACAGATTATATGGATAGGTTCCCAACGATTTTAGTTTATAAACCTTCTGTGCTAGATAACATAGTTTACCTACAGGTCTTTCAAGATGATGTAGATATTAAGGATTTCATGACTCTGCAAAATCAATATGCAGATATAATCTATGATGAAAAGGATGAAGACAAGCTAAAAGACCAAATAGGAGAGCCAGTAGAAGTAATCCAGTTGAAAACAAATAGGATACCCAAAGGATTGGTTTCTCTAGAGAGCCTATTTGATGATTTTGACAAAGCTTACAAGCCTTTACGTAGAGAAGTAATATCTGAAGACATTAACATTGGTACAATGAAAGAACCCAAAATAGTGAAGGTAGATATGGCCTTACCTACAAAAGAAAAGGTTGGATACATCAGTTTCTTAAAGAAAAATAAGGAACATTTTGCTTGGACTTATGAAGACCTTAAAACCTTCAAAACAGATGTGATGACACACATAATACCCTTGAAGGAAGATTCCAAGCCATTTAGATAGAAACAAAGGAAATACAACCCTACTCTGCACCCAATAATGCAAAAGGAGGTACAAAAATTATTGGATTCCAAAATAATCAGAAAGGTAAGATTTTCTTCTTGGATATCCAATTTAGTACCAGTTAGAAAAAAGAATGGTGATATTAGACTCTGTGTAGATTTCAAAAATTTAAATAAGAGTTCATTAAAAGATAATTACCCATTGCCCAATATGGAACAACTATTGCAAGCAGTAGTTGGTTCATCTAGATTATCCCTATTAGATGGATTTTCTGGATACAATCAAATTCAGATTAATCTAGAAGATAGACATAAAACAACATTCACTACACCTTGGGGCACATTTGAATATTTAAGAATACCTTTTGGCCTAATGAATGCAGGTGCTACTTTTCAGAGAGCAATGGACTTTGCCTTCAAAGGATTAATGTTCAAAATAGTAGTTGTATACCTGGATGATATCACAGTATTTTCTAAGAATCTAGAAGATCACTTAGAACACTTAGCTACAGTTTTTGCTCGGTGCAAAGAATTTGGAATTTCTCTAAATCCCAAGAAGTGCATATTCGGGACTACACAAGGAAAATTGTTAGGTCATATAGTTTCAAAAAAAGGAATAAGCATTGACCCAGAAAGAATAGAAGCTATTTCCAAAATTCCTCCTCCCAAGAATTTAAAAGGAGTCAAGTCATTCTTTGGCAAAATAAATTTTGTTAGAAGATTTGTCCCAAATTTTGTAGAGATGACCAAACCCATAAATGACATGGTTAAGAAAACTGGAGAAATAAAATGGATAGTAGAAAATATGGAAGCATTCAATAGAATAAAAGAAGCCATTTCTATTACTCCAGCCCTAAGCTGCCCTGATTATTCTAAAGACTTTAACATTTATTCATATGCATCTGAACATTCAATTGTTGTAGTTCTTTCACAAAAATATGATGAAAATAATGAAAGGCCAATAGCCTTCATGAGTTCAGGTCTGAAAGGAGCACATCTTAAATATACCCTATTGGAAAAGCATGCTTATGTAGTTGTTCAATCTTTAGAACATTTCAAAGGTATATTCGGCTCAAACAAAGTTTATTGTTGCATCCCTTTCATAACAATAAAATATATTTTTACCCAATCTGAGCCATTAGGAAGGCTAGCAAGATGGATGGTGAAACTTTTGCAATATGATGCTGAATTCAAAATAGTCAAAACTATAAAAGGATAGGGCTTAGCCAAATACCTAGCATATAAAGGAGAAGACTCTAATAATGTCATTACAATAGATGAAATGCATGATGATAGGAGAATCAATAATCAAGAATGTAAATGGTATGATGAAATTCTAGCATATTTACAAACTCTGTCTTTTCCTAGAGATATATCAACAAATAGAATGAGGTCAGTAAAGCTTCAAGCTCAGAAATATCATGTGCAAGATGGTGTGCTTTATTGGAAGCACCTTGATGGAGTGTTATTAGTCTATTTATATGAAAATGAAGTCCTAGAAATAATTAATGAATTTCATGATGGTTTCTGTGGAGGACATTTTGCTCCAAAAGCCATAACTAATAAAATAATGAGAGCAGGATATTATTGGCCTTCCATTTTTAAATATGTATATAAATATGTTAGGAACTATCATAATTTCCAGGTTTTTGTAGGAAAAAAGAACTGGCCATGCCCCTCAAACCAGTAATCATTGAAGCACCATTCACCCAATGGGGCATTGACCTAATTGGAGATATCAAGCCTAATTCATTAGGCCAACACAAGTGGATCATAACTAAACTACTTCACCAAGTGGGTAGAGGTTGCTCCTCTAAGAACCTCCACAACTACCACCATTATCAAATTCTTGGAAGAAAACATTCTAACTAAGTTTGGAGTTCCTCAAAAACTGGTAACAGATAATGGGTAGTATTTTTTTTCATATGAAATGGTAGAGTTTTGTGCTAATATGGAATTGAACTCTCACATTCTCTAATTATTACCCCCAGGGAAATGGTTTTTGAGTCATCAAATAAAAATGTAATAACTAGAATAAAAATATCATTGGGTAAGAACAAAAGGGGATGGGACAGTGAACTAAAATTTGCTCTTTGGGTTGATAGGTTATCTGTTAAAAGAAACATATGAAGGACTCCCTATGAAATGGTATATGGAGAGAAAGCCTTATTACCCTCAAGAATAGAAAAATTGGCACTTTCCCTCTTGTTGCAAGATCATGAAGATCCCAACCCTTTACAAAGAAGGCTAGACCAAATTGTCCTGTTAGAAGAGCAAAGAAGAGAAACCCTTAATAGAATGATGGAACAAACTCAGAAAACTATGAAATTGTTTAATAAGAAAGCCAAGGGTACTCCTTTCTCTCAAGGAGATATAGTCATCTATTGGGACCCTAAAAATGATAAGCATGGTGAAAAGGGTAAATTTGAACCTAAATGGATTGGTCCATACCAGATAGCCCATGTTATAGGTCAGAATACTTACAAGTTGCAGACTTTGCAGGGAGAACTAATGGCTATCCCTATTAATGGCCAACACCTCAAGATGTACAATCCCTATTGAAGGTGAAAATAATAAAAAAAAAAACCCCAAAAATAGAGTGATGTATTTTGTTGTTATTTTGTTTACTAGATAAGCTTTCTTTTATTGTTAGTATAGTTCTGAGTTTGTTGTTTCACATGGTATTCTTAGTTTGATGAGTATACATTATTGTTGGTTCCTCCAAAAACAATAAGAAGAAAGGAGATTTATTTTAGACTTTGATGAGGTTTACAATTTTTCAAATATGAATGTTTATGCATGGGTCATATGATAAGAGATAAAATAGAATGAAATCAGAGTTGATTGAAACACCATGTTAAAGCCTCACATTACAAATGATACTTAAGGTGACTTCAAGGTCCAAGGAATAGAGTTATCTTTGAGAAGGTGGTTGAGCTAAAAATCATTACACTCATCCTTTTTAGCTAGAAACTAATCCTCAACTCAGGCATACTCATTGCACAATTTTCTTATATCAAAATACTTCTCAAACGAGAAAGAAAATCAAAATAAAGTAAATTGAGTCACTGCCTGAGATATCTTGGAAAACCTCTACCGGGGCTATAGACGCTTGACTGGTAGTAGAGTAAAACTGGATGGGATTAGAAGCAACTCCACCGAGGCTATAGACGCTTGACTGGTAGTGGAGCCCTGTAGAATGGTGAAAATATTTAAGAGTGAAATCATACATTAGGCTTAACTATTTTTCTCAGATATGGCAAAGTTCTGGAAGACTTAGAAATCAAAATGAATGCACAAACACACACATGGGCCAAAGCATGATGGAACAAATAGCTTTGAAAAATTATGTGTAATCATATCCTATGACTTAGCTAAAACAAACATAACAATATATCTAAAAAACTCATATGTTTCTAAAATTTTGACCCTAGTTTCCAAATTGAATAAAAGGAATTACAATTTTTAATGCTCTATTACTTTGATATTATGTTGTTGTTACAGTTTTTCAATTTAAAAAGTTGTTATGTTTTATTTTTCAAGCTTTACTTATCAGTTTATTCTAAAAGGAGATTCTGTAATTCTCAAGTGCCTCATGTTTTCAACACATTGTCCCAATCAAAGCCTATGTTGGAGCTAAAATTGACTCAACATCTGAAACCCCCAATTTTAAATTTTTGGTTTCAATAAAATTAACAAAAGTTGCTAGCCTCTGTTGCATTTTCATCTAAGAAGTTGACTTCCATATGTTTGAAAATTTGAAATTAACCTTAGCCATTTTTTGGAATGATCTTATGACCGTTGTTTTATCATTTGAAAATCCATAAAGGTCAAATTATATAAGCATCCACTACCATGGAAAAATCATTAAAAATACCGACTTCTTAAAGTAAGGTTCATGACCTTTTAAAAATAATAATCGGACCTAAGCCTAATGAATAAACCCCTAAGTCCTAAAAGTATTAAAAGGAAATAAATCGAGGTCTAATGAGAACACCATGGTCTAAAGTCCGAAAACCTAAGGTTTGAATGAAAGGCCCCCCCCCCCAAAGGCCCCCAAAAAAAAGGCCCCTTTGAAAGCATCTTTAAAATGTTGTGGTCAAAGAAATTAAAACCTAATATTTAATAAAAAATTAATTAAAACCTTGAGGGTATGCCCCTAAAAATTAAACATTGAGCTAATCGGCTAAATCTGATGGCAGCGCTTGATTAAGATCTGATCGAATGCGCTCTCATAAAAGGTTCACTAAAAGGGCTAAAGGTCAAAATATTAATTAAAATGTTAAATAAGATTAGCGAGGGTCTAATGCATTAGCTAACTACCACCTTTCGACTTTAATCAAGGATTATCGAAATAAAGTGATGCACCCCTTTTGGTTATCAAGCTTGCAAATTATAGGAGATCTAAAGGCAGCGCTTCATCAAGTAATATCAGATGGATGCTCCGATTTAATAAACACCATGTCTAAAGATTGAAAATCTAGGTACAATGGTCACGAAAGATTCCAGTTATCATTGATCCAATGCATTATAATCTTATGTTTTTCATACTTTATATGGATAATCATATTTAGTGAGGGTCTAACATATTACTAATCATCCCCCTTTCGCTTAATCAAGTTAAGAAAATAATAGATAGCACTTTTTACGTAAACTTGGGTTAAGAAGATCCATGGTTGCGCTATCGAGAGTCAATCTGATGGATGCGCTTCACCATGAATCATGAAGGTTATAGTTTGAAATCATTAACCGCTCTCATGATTAAAGCATGTGTAGGTCCGAGGAATATCAATGGATGCACCCTCACTAGGGGTAATCCAATGGTAGTGCGCATCACAAAGCAATCAACCGATAAAAGGGTCCCATCCAAGTCAAAGTCAAATACCCCTGTATCCAAGTAGATATAATGGTTGCGCTTGAGCCTGGTTGATCTAATGGTCGCACTCCAAAAGAGTTGCTCAAATATTAAAAGAGGGCTCATTAAAATAATAATCCATGAAGATCGACAGTCGCGTGCAATCTAGAAAGATCCAATGATGGTGCTTCGTTCAAAGGACAAATCAAAGCTAATGAAATCAACAAAATCGCATTATCCCACCCAGATCCAATGGCTATGATTTCACAAACCATTAAAGGGTGACGAGTCGAATAAAGATAAAACAAGATCCGACGATCGTGCGTAATCGAGAAAGATTTGACGGTAGCGCTTTATCAAAACAAGCGCCCATTAAAAAGAATTCAACTACATCCTGATCTGACAATAATGCTCAACCCATCGAGATCTAACAGCCACGATCAAAACAAAGCCCCATAAAATACGAGAGCGCACATCGAGGGTCGATCCAATGACCGCGCTCATACCATGTAAGATCCGACGATAGCACTTTGAAGAAATCATCCTTTAAGAAGAGTGTGATTATATCTTAATCGAACGATCGCACCCTTACCTACCGGATCCAACGACGATGATTGGATTAAAAAAATGAACAATATCCTAATGGTGGTTTGATTAAGTGGTGTTTGACCAAGATCGGATGGTCGCGCCTATCCCTAATTTAATCCAATGGCTGCACTTAATTAGTACTATCTAAGGAAAATAAGGTCCAATAACAAGAGCATAGATCTACCAGATCCAACGATAATGGTGAAGCCCGACTAGATCCGACAATCGTGCATAACCAGTCCACCTGGATGTTAAGAGACATGGTTTATTTTACCAAAGGAGAATTAACTAAGGTTAATAAGGCTTTAAACACGTGATAACGACCCCCTCTCTTTGATGAGTGCCAAAAAAGTCTTGGATGATCGGACGAACACGTAAGATCACATGGTTGATCGAATGATAAATCATTAGCAAGGTAATCTGGTTATTAAAGGTCATATATTAACCAAAGGTTAGTAATTCTTCGATTACTCTTTAATGATAAGTATTAAACGAAAGGTGAAATCCCTAATTCAATTATTATTACTAAAAGCGTAGATCGATTAACCAATTAAAGGTTAGAATATCTCCTATAACATGCATGATCACCATTGACATTAACCCTCCATATTACAGGGCTAACATTCTTGCAGGTCCAATGGTATCAAACATAGGCATACGACACGAATCTTATCCAATGACTATCATCGATTGATGGATCCAATGGACACGTAATTCAGTAACCAAATCTGATGATAGATCCCCAAAATAATCACCACCTTTATTAATGGTGTAACTATTTTCAAAGTCAAATTTCTTTCAAGACCAACAGAGTGGAACACTTTCTCACAAAAAGCCACCACTACCACGTTTATAATTCCATGTCAAAAAGATGTCCAGTTCGGTGACCAATAAGGAAGCAATGAATTATTACAAGTACATAGATAAAAGTCCCTACGGACGTCTAGAATGAGGAAAAGCCACCTACCTTAACTGTCCGACATTAGAAAGTGATGCTTCGACAGATCTCTATTGGTAAATTTGAAAAGGTAGTTGGTGGCACGATATTAATGACAAGTTATGCGAGGACAGTGAACCCACTTTGCCATCGAATATTTAAGATCACCATATCAAACAATCTTACCACCCTGGTAATCTTGAGCAAAGGACTGGTTCAAAAGAACAGAAAGTGAGCAGAGATTTGAGAGCTTCATTTCAGAAAGCTAACATAGTGACCAAAAAAAATATGGAGGCTTGGGGAACTGATTTCGTGCTCGAAGACACATTAGAGGTAGTAAAGTTCATCACAGACTAGTTGCCTTATGCTGAGCTCCCCGGACCAACTGTGCCTGAGAGTACGATGTATGATTTCGCCCAAAAAAGTGGGCTCGATAAAAAGCTCACTCCCACACAACAATATGAGATGGAAAATACCTATATCAAAATTTTTGCTTGTACGATGGAAAATGATGATAGAGCCCCTTGGTTGCTAGCAGACCTATTCCACAAAGCGAGGAGATTGCAACATAAGGGTTTTCCAAGATGTACTAGGTGGACCAGTAATCTGGGAAAATTGATATGTCCGAAGGTGTACTACTCCTCCGACTTGTTAGCCTAGTTAGTTGTAGTGTATGACGAGAATACTAGGATGTTTCGAGATAATAAAGATCGACTAGTATTCAGTATAGCGGCTAGACACATCGAGCAAGTTTTCAAGCTGGCGCCCACTAACACTCGACTAGTAAAACAAGTAATTGAAAGGCAGTCTCAAATGTTGACAAAGTTAGAAATTTTTAGATCGTTTTTCGAAGAACATGAGAAAAATAGTTGATAAATTTCCTATTAGAAAAATTGCATTCAAACCATTGGTCCGAGACTTCTGTGATATGGCTAACATTCTTTTAGGAGTGCAAGACCTCAGTGTAGTAGGTAGGAAAGTGTTACATTTAGTAGCACAGTGTAACTAGGTAATAGGCACCCCAGTCTATGCTTGGGAACAAGAATTGAGTGATCAAATGCACTCACAGATGAAAGATTTAAAAGAAGCTATTCTGAAACAAAGATAGGAGATGCCAATATTTTCTAACTACTCCATCCTCATACACCTACTAGCGGGTCAATTGGGAGACGAAATTCGAAATAGGGTTGGGGCTGTTGAGAGTCCTTACGTCCAGACCAGTTTTTGGAGGATACATGAAGGTCATACTCACATGGGTTGGTTTTGTGATGTTTTCATGGTTGAATTTCACTAGATTTTAACTGGTTTCCTCCCTGAGAGACTAGGACCTAGAGTGAGAACTTTTATAAAGGAAAAAGACATAGGGGATTATTTCTTCTCTAAAGGGTTCACATACATTCGGCTCTATGGAGCTAATATTCCCCCAAAAATATTGCCTATGTATTGTCCCTTATCTATCACCGCCCTAGAACTATGTAGACAAGTGGTCGAAGAGGCTAAAATAAGATTAGTAAAGAAGCACGGTAGAGTTCCATGGCTCAGTGTTCCTTGCAGATTTAGAAATTACATGTTTGTAGGATATTCAACTTTACTTAAGGGGATGTATGATTTAGATCTCATGGATTTTGAGGAGATAACTTGGAGGCCTTATGATCCAGATGGGAAGTACGAAAGATCAATGAAAAATCGAGAATACACCTGGGTCAAGCATAGGAGTGATGCTTACGAAGAAGAGTTATTAGATGCTATAAAAAAGGGAACAGATTTATAGACTGTATGGGAAAAGTACCCCTTTGAAAAAATGGGCAATTCACAAATAAGGAAAGCCTACGAGTACCCGCAAGAATTGATTTTTCTCAGAGGGGTTTCAATGGAATCTACTGCCCCCAGCCACCCAGGCAATCAGGGAGGACCCTTTATTAGAGTTGATAGAGGATCAGGGTATTGATCAGATGGAAGTTACTGTGAACCTTGTATATATTGTAGAACAACAAGTCAAAACCCCTGATAATGCCCCCTCAGACTAGAGACAACACCTAGCACTTCCCAGGAAGTCTCTAAAAGCTCGAGTGTAGTGAAATGAAAGGAGATAGTTGTTGCACTAGTTCAGGAGCTGACTTCTCCCCAACAGGCTATAGTTCCCATCTCTAGCCAGCTATTAATGATAACCAATGTAATGAAGTTAGCCCCTAGAGCTATTCCCAGCTCTTTGAAAATAAAATATAGAGAAATAGTAATTCCATTAGTAGTACAAATGAACATGAAAAGAGTAAGGGGATTTGGAGGTATCTTTAGAGATCTTGAAGTCAAGAAGCAAGCAGTTGTATCTACTCTAGAAGCAAAGAGACCTAGGTTGTCACTACCCTCCACGAATGTGGTGTTGGAAAGATCTAAAGAACAAATAGTTTTTAGTGATGCCCAGGAGCATGAGCTGATGGTAGCAGGAATGGGAGGCAGGGGAGATGATTCTGCAGCTAGGGTGGCAATAGAAACTCCCAAATCATATATGGCAGAGGTGCACCTGCCTACCCTACAAGAACCTATTGTTCTTAAAGTCGATGAGAGAACTGGAGGAATGTTAGTTCTTGGAAAAGAAGGTGATATGGTCAAGGTAGCCAAAGATTAACAAGCACAAACTTTGGATCAACTACATCAGAGCAACACCAAATTGAGAAACCAACTAGAAACCAGTGATAAAGAAAAAGTAGAGATGCAGGCCTTAATAAATAAACTACAGGAAGAGTTAGCGTAGAAGCACACCATAGTAACTCGACCCCCCAAGGTGGTGAAAATCCTCAATTACACATACTATTTGAATGCAACAAAAAGAGAGATGTCAAAAAATATTAGAGACAAAATCGAGGGGATCACTGAAATGTTCAGGAAAATTAAAGTGATTCGAGTTACTACTCAAGATATGGAAATTTTAATCAATCAAAAAGAAGAAGACTTCGAGATCATCCGCCCTACTCTTGAATCAATGTCAGAACATTTCGAAGAGATGCAGAATCAAGAAATACTGTTGAATGATGGGACTAAGGTCAAGTGCAATATCGAGTTCATGAAGGCAACTATGTTTGCATCCAACATGGGAAGGTGGTACAACAATGTAGCATAAATGTTTAGTCTGTTAGATGACATCACAGAGAAATTGGCAGATGTAGGGCTATCATTGCCAGTCTATAGAAGATCTCCTTAAAAAAAAATAGAAGATTTTGATTGTGAGCCTGATGATGAGCCAGAGATGACCAGACAAACTATGTTCCTAGTGAACACTATGGAGATGTTGATCACCCATTATGAAAAAAGCAAAAATTACGTTAGTATACAGAAAATAAAATTTTGCAAGAGATGAACATGTTAAGGTTTGTTGTGTCTTTTGACATTAATTCCTGGAAGATGATAAAAAAAGATCAAATGGTTGCAGTAGAGCAAAAAGGGAAAAGAGATTAAAATTTGCAGCCTATAGTTGGAAATGAGTTCCCCTCCTAGAGATGAAGGACAAGTTGAATAGAAAGGAGAAACTTCCAAAATAGAAGGTCAATCAGATGTTCAACAAGAAAAAGAAAAAGAAGGAACCAAGGACAAAAAGGTAGATGAGGGAAGTCCCTAGTGTACTAGTATCACCGACTGAACCAATTTGAACAAAAAGGGTCTAGAGAAAGATGTATAATATGAACAAAGGAAAATGATGGAAGCCAACTATACTAATTTTGGAAGACAAATCAGGTGATGACAAGTGTGGGGCCAGGATCAGACCAAGAATAATAGATTCAAGAACTAGAGGCTATAAAAGGAAGCATCCGGGGCTAGAATCTGCATCAAGCATTTAGAGATAGCATTTTTTCTAAGAGGTATACTTGAGTGCCCTTTTAGTTGTGTTGTTGTATTCCCTTTGTGTCTATTTTTCTCTATCATCCCTCATTCTTCCCTTTGTTGTGCAGGTTTTGATATTGTTGCGTTAGGAAGCTGAGAATATTTCTAGTTTTTTTGAGCCAAAAACTCAAAGATTTTTCCTATTGCCAGATTGGAACGGGAGGAGTTGAAGGAATCTTGTTATATTATTTGAATAAGATTTCCTCATTGTATTAAACTATAATAGAGTTTAATGGCATCCTGCCAACTCTGCATGTAATGATATTTGAAATATTAATACAATTATGGGGTTTTGTTTTGTTAATTTTATCTTCAGCTCTATGTGTTACCTTACAATAGATTACATTATTTGAATGTGTTGTGAGCGTTTCTTTCATTGGTTAACTTTTAGGTTTATTGTGATATTTGAATAAGTCTAATAGCACCAATTTCCCTCTTCCCCTTACTTTTTGTTCATGATAATTACATTGTTAAATTGCTACAACAGCCCAATTGGATAGGCACCGGTCTACATAAGGCATAACAATAGTTATTTTAATTGCTTGGTCATTTTAATACATCTAGTGTAATTCTAATATGGAGCATGTAATCTATGTATTATCATAAATTACCACTGGGGTTTCCTTACCCATTATGTAGTTTTTCTTTAGCAATATCTGTTTTAATCAGAATAAAGAGGCAGGTTGACCAGAGCCTGTAATAGCTCGTTGGTTTCAAACGATTTCTTGTAGCGTGACAATCGAATCCTATGGATGCAAGAAATGGTTCCAACACCCCCCTATACCATCTTCGGTACCTGAGAGACACTCTAACATCATCCACCCTTAGATCCATATAAAGTGGGTCATCTAGGTCCTCCTCTGCTCATCTCCTCACATCAGGATCCCCTTTAAATCCTAATGGGTCCCTCCACACCCACCTATATAAGTAGTTGCCTAGGTTTGGTATCTCTTGGAAGATACCAAACTACCATTGAACTCGATTAAACCTAAAGAGTTATTGCTTCACCTTCTCCATAGAGACCCACCTAACCCTCCTCACCCAATCCAGATCCTTTGTATCCTCCACCCATCTAGGGTGTAGATGCCACAGTAACCATGGATCCTATGCTCCCATAGCTCTTATTACCCACCTTCATAGTGGTAGGTTCCTAACGTATGTACTCTGGATTCGATCAAAGCTCCTAGACCATCTGTATGTTGTTGGTCACTTTGGGTTAGGCAATGACCATAGTAGTGCGTACAATCTCCTAACTGTTATGCACTCCTAGCACCACACTTGGAGCAACATCATACGTACTAGACCTATATGTTGTTTGTATATGACATTTTACAATATCCTATACAATCGAGCCAACACATATGGACCCCATGTGAACTGCACTCGTTGGTCCCACATGTCTACCACTACTCTTTCCAGTGTCCATGGAAGGTATTGCCTACTAGTATGACATACTAGGAATCCCATCGCCACCCCATAAAGCACAATTATTATAACATAGATACCATTGCATCCCACCAACTCATTGAAGGTATCTGAGTCTCTTAGACCTTGGTGGGCCTAGCCCCTTGATAGCCTTTATAGTGTAGTTTGATATCCTTGATATTTGTAAACTACCCTCCCCTTGAAGGGGATGTGCAAGATGCACCACACATACTCTAGTGTAACTATCATCTCCTCTGTCGATAGCTAGAAGGTCAATGACTTTAGATACCATATCTTTTCTAGTGTTGTCATTAGCGCTCTATCTGCCTCCACCTAGGGCATCTCTACCAGGTGTTATAGCCCCACTACCCCAAGGTGTACCTCTCTATTTGTGTGAGCCCCAATAGTTCCTTCTCCCAGGAACTCGATCGCCACTCTCGACTCTCCAATACGCCACACTACAATAAAAAACATAACACAATTCTTAATCAATTTCGTATAAAATATAACATAAAATAATTAAACAACAACATACAACAACATTTCAACACGTAAGCCTACTTGCCTTGGTCTTTCTTTCTTTTCCTCTTCTTTTTTGTTTTATTTCTTTTTTTTTGTTTTTCTCCTAGTATAATTACATCTCGTTCTCCTTGGGCATGATTTTATCTTTTTCTCTTTTTTTAAAATCATGCCCTATAGTTCTAGGGCACGACTTCAGTCATTGCATTGAACCAACTAAATTTGTGCTAGGGTCGCACAAGGTGAATTGTTCAAAAAAGATAAAAATGGCTAAAATGGACTAAAAACCTAGTCTAGCCTAGTCTAGAGGAAGGATTTTAGTCCTTACCCATGCTTGCTCCACTATTGTACTGGCCTCACCCTCATAATGGCTAAACAATGTGTGGGTAGCACCATTTATATTTTTCTCTAGATCTCTTCTTCTCTCATTCACACGGTGAAAATGAATTAGGGTTTCACTCCCATTTTTCTTTTATTCTCCTTTTTTATTTTTTCTCTCCTCATTGGTACCTTTTTTACTATTTTCTGCTCTGCTTTCTTCTGCATCATCCATTTCATAATTCCTTAGAAATGTGACATTCCTTTCAAAACTTGAGGGGGCACCTCGGCCCGAGAGTCATGAATATCCCTAAGGCCTTATTGTGTGTAAAAATATTAAAGTTTATGGAATGTCACCATTTTTGCACCACCCCTTTATTTTAAACCAACCACCCCTTTTTATGTTTGTTGTTCTTCACCCATAAGTGTCGAGACCTTTCTTTGACACATTTATTAGGCTATAAATGCATCAAAGAGGGGGCAAATTGTAGACATGAAAAATTGACCCAAAAAATGAGTCATTTTTCTAGAACCCTTGAGAGGGTCCTCAAACTTGTTTGAGCACAAGTTTGGGCCTCTTTTCCCCTTTTCCTTCCCTCTTTTCCTAAATTTTTTAAAATTGCGATCACCCAATACAGGGTGCAATTTCAGTAAGTTAGGGCTTTCTCTTAGAAAACCCTATTTTTTGGGCCAACCTTTAAGACATCGACCCTCCCCTAGATTGCCTTTTCATCCTTCCACCCTTTTCCCTCTTAAAATCTTATAAATACAGGGTTTGGATCCTCTTTTTCCCTAGTGGAAGTAAGAGAAGTTCCTAAGTGTGATCTAAGTAATTTTTTTGAGCAATCTTTGGCTAACAATTTCTCTTGGCAAGCAAGTCTTCTAACAAGATCAAGTGTCTTCTGGTGTTCTTTTGCTGCTCTATTATTGATTTGCTACCCTTTGTGGATAAGTATTGGAGCCTTGAGGAGGAGTCTACCATTTTATGGAGGTCTTCATCACTTTTTTCTATTATTTCATTGCCACTGGGTTTCTTTTTACATTTTGGTATTTTTAGAATAATTTATTGTGCATTTTGCATTCTATTTCACATCAATTTGTTGTTCTTGCATTTTTGCTACAAAATTGTGCCTCATCCATATAGGGTATGATTTTGACAAGATCTAAAATTGCGATCATCCCTTATGGGGCATCATTTTAATTTTTTTTAGGTTTGGGGGTAAAGTTTTGCTCCCAATCCCTCAATTTGTATTTACATGTTCCATTTATACCATAACACTATTATTTGCATTATGTTCTTTACACTATTTCATTGCATTGCATCTTCGCTTATTCATTTCCAAAAAGGTCAAAAATCACTTTTGTTTTCAAATAGTAAGCTAAAAGGATCAAGGGGGCTTGAATTTTGCACCTACAAGCTTAGTCATACAACAAACTAAGTAAGCCCCCAAATGTTGCTCAAATTTTCTAGGGTTTTGTGAATTCGTTTTGCAGATTGTGAAGCTATTGGATATGTCTAGATGTAAGTTAAAGATAAGGTCAAGCATCAGATTATATGAGTTCCCTATGTAAACCTCATAGGTTATTTTTTGGTTGTCCTTTGTCCATTTTTGTTCAAAACCTAAATCATAAATAAAAGGAAAAATATTTGGTTACATTCTAGGCATTTGAAAGGATAAAAATATATAGTTTGCATTCTAGGTTAAATCTATTTATGCATTCTCTTAAACCCTTGCTGAAAATAAAAGAGTTATTTTATTTGCAAGTTAGGGTTTTGTCATCATTGAAAATCAAGAATCATACTAGGGTTAGTCCTTGTTTTCCTGCATTTCTATTTTCTTGCATTGTTCTTTCATTTTCATAGATTAGATTTTAGAAAAGTCAAACATAGGTGTTTTTTCAATATACACATCAAACATCTCCACCCCAGACTTGGAGTAATTATTTAAAATATTCATGGTGAAACCTTCCATCCCCAAGCCCTCGAGTGTAGAGAATATAACACACCCTCACGGTCACCTTGGATCCCTGCATATCCAATCGAGAATCATATGTGATAGGGCAGGATGCCTTGGTTATGAGAGGTTTTTCCAAGAAAGAAGCAATAAAACAAGGAGAAAGGAAATCAAGATCTAGGGGTAAATTTGTTACTCCAAAAAATAGGAAATGCTAGAAGTGTGGTAAAATAGGGCATTATAAAAGAGACTACAGATCTAAAAAAAATTGATAATAGTTGATCATCCGACGAAGGAAATTCTATAGAAATGAAGACCATGAATGAAGATTCAAGGGACTTATTCATAGCTGTAGCATGCTCAAGTGAATGCCATAACTCATGGCTGATTGAATCATATGCTTCTTTTCATATGACTCCTCATAGGGAGGGGTTCTATGAATATGAAAATATAAATGAAGGTGAAGTCTTCTTGGAAGACAATTTGACATATAAAATAATAGGTTGAGGAAGAGTCAAGTTGAGGTTAAAATATGGAAGAATTAAAACCCTTCCTGGCATGTTGCATAATTTGAGTTTACCAAGGAATTTAATATCCTTGAGTAAGATTAATGATACAGATGTGATTGTGGTATTCAATAAGGATAGTTGCAAGATGGTTTGTGGAGTCTTGGTGTTGACAAGGGTAGTTCATACAAGAACTCTATTCAAAATTGAGGATAACATTGGAAGTATTTATTGCAATAACTCTTCAATTGTAGAGGAGAATAATACGATAGAAGCAACTTCAAGTATTCTTGTAGTGAAGACAATGTTGTGGTATCAACGCATGGGGCATATTGGTGAGAAAGGCCTTCGAACATTAAAAATGAAAGGTATGGTTGAAGGAATTTCTGATTGCCCATTAAATTTTAATTTTTGTGACCACTATGTTTTTGGAAAGCAAACCCAAGTCAAGTTTCCTAGTAGTGCTACAAGGTCTGAAGGAATTTTACATCTAGTTCACAGTGATGTGTTTGGACCTGCAAAAGTACCATTTCTAGGTAAATCTATCTATTTTGTTACATTTATAGATGACTTTTCAAGAAAAACATGGATATATTTTCTATGAAACAAATATGATGTTTTCAATAAATTTAAAGAGTTTAAGGCTCTTGTAGAACATCAGATAGAGAAAAGATAAAGATCTTGAGAAGTGACAATGGTGGTGAGTATTGCTCTAATAAATTTGAGCATTTTTGCAAGGACTGTGGAATAGAAAGGCAAAAAACAATATGTATACTCCCCAATAGAATAAAGTTACAAAATGGATGAACATAACATTGATGGATAAGGATAGAAGCATTCCAAGTGGTGCAGGGTTAGAAAGGAAATTTTGGAAAGAAGCTATGTTAATTACTTGTTACCTCATCAATAGATCTCCTACCTCAGCTTCGATGGACAAGACTCCACAAGAAGTGTGGATTGGTAAGAAACCCTCTCTTAGTCATAGAAGAGTTTTTGGTTTCGATGCTTATATGTATGTCCAAAAAGAGAAAAGGGCTAAGATAGACTATAAATATAAAAAAATGCATATTTGTGGGTTATAGTATGTTAAAGGATATAAATTGTGGAACCTAGAAACACAAAAAAATGTTTACAATCGTAATGTGATCTTTAGAGAAACAAAAGGGGTTCTAAAAAAGGAAATGCAACGAAGCAAAGAATATAAAATAGTTCAAGTAAAATTAAAACGAGAGGAAGAACTTATGGTAGAACCTAGTGCTATAGAAGAAGATGAATTACTAAGAGAGTTTGAAGAGGAAAATTCAGAGGAAGAAGGTGAGGAGGAAGCTAAAGATGCAAAACCTGGAACTCCAAGTTTGAGGAGATCAGATCGAGTGAGAAGACTCCTAGAAAGGTATAGCCCTTCAAATATTTGTTCTGCATTTAATATATTAGTTACTAATGAAGAACCCAAGATTGTAAAGGAGGCACTTTAGTCAAGTGAGAATAAGTCTTGGAAAAGGTCTATGGAGGAAGAAATAGAGTCCCTGGATAAAAATAAGACGTGGTACTTGGTGAAATTACCCATAGGAAGAAAATTGGCTGGTTGTAGGAGGGTATTCAAGAAGAAGTACAATATAGAAGAAAAGTTGGAGAAGTACAAGGCTCGCCTAGTAGCAAAATAATTTTCTCAAGTTAAGGGAGTTTAATTTGGTGAGATTTTTTCTCCTATAGCTAAACTAACTTCAATAAGATTTTTGTTGGTAATTTCTGCTCCTTTTGATCTTGAAATAGAATAAATGGATGTAAAGACAAAATTTCTACATGGTGAACTTGATGAAGACATATATATGTCACAACAAAATGCTTTAGGGTAAAAGGTAAGGAGGACTTGGTATGCAAGTTGAAAAAATCTCTTTACAACTTGAAACAATCTCCAAGAATATGGAAACAAAATTTTGATAGGTTTTTTCAACACTTGGGCTTGGAAAAAGCAAAGCAGATCCTTGTGTTCATTTTAAATGAGAAGGTGAAAATTTTGTTATCATTGTTTTTTATGTGGATGATATGTTGTTAATTGGTAACAATAAGGAGATGATAAAGTTACTAAAATATTAGTTATCTTCTGAATTTGACATGAAGGATTTGGGTGTTGCAAAATTTATTTTGGGTATGGAAATACTAAGGGATCATGAAAATATAAAGTTGTGGTTAAATCAAAGGAAATATATTGATTTGATACTACATAGGTTTAGGATGCATTATTGTAAACCACTATGTACTCCATATCTTATTGGTCAAAAGTTATCTGTTGAATAGTATCCTAAAATAGATGAGAAAATTAAAAAAATACATCATGTTCCTTATGCTAGTATTGTTGGTAGTCTGATGTATGCAATGGTCTATACTAGACCTAATATTGAACATGTAGTGGGAGTAGTTACCAGATATATGTCCAATCCAAGAAAGGAATATTGGACTACTGTGAAGAGGATCTTCAGATGCTTGCATGGAACTTTAGACTATGTTATATGTTACCAAGGAAAATTTAGAAAATAATATTGTAAATCTACTAGGTTTTATGGATGTTGACTAGGTTGGAGATCTGGCCAATAGAAGATCCATGAGCACTTATGTGTTTGGACTATTTGGAGGGGCAGCAATTTGGATGAGTAAAAGATAATTAGTGGTTGCTTTATCCACAAAAGAGGTAAAGTACATTATAAAAACTCATACCTGTAGAGAATCAGTGTGGTTATAAAGGTTATGTTCAACATTTAGTCTTAAGCAAAAGGCTGTGAGAATTGACAGTGATAGTAAGAGTGCAATATTTTTGGTCAACAATCCTAGTTTTCATGATTGGTCAAAATAGATTGATATAAAGTATCATTTTTTAAGAGAGATGGTTGAAGGGAATTGAGTGATTCTAGATAAAGTTGATACAGAGAAAAATGTTGTTGATTCATTAATAAAAGTTGTACTTGCTCAAAAAATTTCTTGGTGTAGAAGATCTATGGGCATGGTTGCCCTTAATAATTGAAAATGAAAATTTTTGGCCCCTATGGAAAGTATTCAAGTGGGAGAATGTTGGAAATATGTTGAATATTTTCCATGTTATTCTAGCGGGGTTAACTCTAAAAGGTACTAGACACTCTCCATGTATCTTCATCGGGGTTAAATATGGGCTGTTTAGGGTTAAATATTTGAACCCATGGTTTTTCACCCATGGTATTATAAAATTCGTTCTTGTGCTATTGTTATTTAATTACACTTGCATTAGGGTTTGAAGAGAGATGAGAGATGAACATTATTGTATTGGAGATAGTTAATTTTATACAATAAGGAGATATTATTGTGTTGGTTTTTTCTCGTAAGGATTTTCCAAGTGAAATACTATGTTATGTGTGTATATGTTATCTTCTTCTTATTTCCTTTGATTTTGTATTTACTAATTTTATAGATTTAGTTTATCGAAGCCTTTTGCTCTTCAACATAAAGTACTATAATAGCTATAGGAAAACTTCCTCCCGAGAATATCATTCCAATTTTTCTATAAATACCATAGCTAGAGCCTAAGAAATAGACACTAGTGATAATCACTCATTTGCCTAATGTAGCTTCTATACTTGCACCAAAATTTGCAATACTACCAACTCCCACTTTTCCTGCACCTACTATACCGACATTACTAGACCCTGAGCATTAGACTGCTAGTATGAATGACATCATGATAAAAGAGAACAAAAGCTAAGAGAAATTTCTAGCCTAGGATATTTTTGTACATGGTAAAAGATCAAGGTGCTTCTACTAGCAATTCTGGAGCAAAGCCCACCACAATGTATAATAACCAAGAATATATTTCTTCTACCTCTACATCAAAAGCATACTATTGGTGTTCAACTTGTAATGACCCACACGATGAAAGCACATGCATGCTTCAACAACATCAAATGTAAAATATTACAATTGAAAAAGCATAAAGAACACAGAAAGGTTAGGTAAACATATTATAGGAAGAAGACCACAATTTAATGGTGCAATAAGAGGAGCCAATTTCAGTGTTGACATGATTAGGGAAGAAGCCATTATAGGTAGACCGTAGAAAGTTAGATCTATTCAAGGTTCCAAACCAACAAAGTAAACATCCAAAAAGAGAAGCACCTCGACCAACTCCACTGAAATAACAATCCATATAAGATCCTTTGAAGGAATAACCTAATCCAATGAAAGTAAAAGAGGTTGAAACACAAGAGTAATCTAGAAATAGACTCTGGTATCCTTCTTTCACTAAGCAACAAAGGATTGAAGCAACATAAGAATAACAAAAGAAGTTTAATGAGTTGAAGAAAGCAAAAAAAGGTAGGCAAAATCTTATAGCTTCAACATAGTGAAATAGCTAAAGAAGACATCATCCAAGGCTAACATGTATGATGCCTTGATCATTTTGAGACAAATTGATATCCTACAAGCATCATTAAAGTTTGTCAGGTTAGATGACCAACAATAACCAAAAATCAATTTGATATAGGGTAAACCAGTTCTTGAAGCAAGCAAAAATAGGTCACCATCTTTCTATGTCTTTGTGAATGGAAGGATGGGTTGTGCACAACTACATGGTTGAGTTTAAACTAGCAACAATAGTAATTTCAAAAACAATATGTGAAGCAATGGGTATGGAATACACTTGTTCCAATACTAGAGTGCTACAATTGGATAGAACCTTGATAAAAATATTTGGTGTGATCAAAGACATTCCTATGGTATTACACATAATGCCTCAGCTAATTGTAATACAAGAGGTGGTTGTGGTGGATTTAGAACCTTATTTTGGTATGTGCCTTTCCTAAGAATTCATAGCTAATCTAGGTGGATATTTGTCCTTGGATTATTAAGACATGGGGATTCCTCACAAGGGCAATAAGGTAAAAATATTTGCTGAAAAATCATCCACCTACCTTATAGGGAATATTGAATATGAGGTGCAACCAAATAATAGCGTTGACATGATTAGCAAGGAAATTGATCCAATGGAGGAAATCATAAATTAGCTATAGACTAAAGATCAATTATCGTTTAAAATTTTTAATGTTATGGTCAAAATAGAGATAGACACCTATTCTATTTTGAAGCTGGAAAAGAAAACATCTTTGGACACAACAAAAGAAAATATTTGACGGAGTGAAATTTGGAAGATCTATTTTGATGGAGCTAGGTGCAAAAATGATGCTAGAGTTGGTATTGTGCTAATTTCACCATCTAGGAAGGTTAAGAGATTATCATACAAGTTGAATAGAAGTTGTACAATATTTTTTATTATGAAGCACTATGTATTGGGCTCAAGCAAGTAGAGAAGATGGGAATCAAGCAGTTGACAATCTATGGAGATTCTGAGTTTGTGGTAAATCAAGTAACTAAAAAGTGCAATAGTAAGCAACATTATTTGAAAGCTTACCAAAATATAGTCTGGGACCTATTCGAAAGCTTTGATACACTAAACATAAAGGTAATTCCCATGAAATTGAATGTGCAAGATGATGTATTAGCTTCTCATGAAGCCAACTCTTGCCCAACATATGATTTAAGAAAAAAATAAAGATCTATCAAATTGGCATTCAGGCCATCTATTCTAGATAAAGAAACTTTCTTGCAAGTATTTGAAAATGATAGATAGATATGTAGATTTCTTAATTTAGGAAATGGATCACACAAATGCAGGTGAAAAACTAATCGAGGATGAAATGGTCTAGCTGAAGAATAATCATATTCCCAAGGGACTTATGACTCAAAAATTTATTTGATAACAATGATTGACCAATTGGCAAAAATATTAAGATAAATGAACAAGAGTTTAGAGAAGTCCAACTAGAGCCTGAAAATAATTTAAAAGTTGGTATAAAATGCTCTAAAGAGGAGGTTCAACAACTTGTGAATCTATGCAGAGAATATAGTTATATCATTGCTTGGAGCTATGACAATTTAAAGGTCTATAATAAGGAGACTATAGAGCATACCATAGAATTACTACCCAACACTAAGCCATTATGGAAAAAGTAGAGGCTGGTGAATCCAAAGATAAAAACATTGATGAAACAAGAATAATTGAAGCTATTAAATGCAAAGATCATCTACCCAATAAAAAATTCAATATGGGTAACCAACTTGGTCCCAATAAGATAAAATAATGGTGACATCCACCTTTGCATGGATTTTAGAAACCTGAATAAAGCCCCACTAAAGGATCATTATCCATTGCTTCAGATTGATCATATTCTACATACAATTGTTAGGGCAAAGAGGTTTTCATTTCTAGATGAATTTTTAGGTTTCAATCAAATTTGGATCAAAGATGAGGACCAACACAAGACTATATTCATAAAAAAATGGGAAACTTTTGCTTATCAGATAATACCTTTTGGTTTATCTAATGACGAAGCAAATTTCCAAAGGGCTATGGACTTAGCTTTTGATGAGCTTGTGAATAAAGTCATACTCATCTATCTTGGTGACATGACAGTCTTCTCTCATAAAAATGAGGAGCATATTGAACATCTCAAGATGGTTTTTAAAAAATACACAGAAGTCGAGGTTTCACTTAATCTAAAAAATCAATCTTCATTGTCCATGAAGGAAAGCTACTAAGTCATGTAGTATCAGAGGAAGGTCTAACTATTGACCCAGATAGAGTTAAAGCCATACTAGCACTCCCTCTAGCTCAAATAAATAAAGACTTACAATCATTTTTTGGATAAATCAACTTTGTCCAAAAAATTGTTTATGAATTTGCTCAGATAGTAAAGCCTATGATAGAAATGTTATAAAAGCAGGTTAATTTTACTTATATAGAAGCTATAAGGGAAGCTTTCATGAGCATAAATAAATCTATTACCAGAGCCCTAGTATTAGCTAACCCAAACTATAAGAGAGATTTTATTCTCTATGTATTTAGTGCAAAAGAAAGCTACATCATTGTGCTCACTCAGAAAGATAAAGATCATAATGAGTGGCCCATAGCTTTTCTGAGCCAAACTCTACATGACCATGAAGAACAATACAATTTTATAGAAAAATAAGTGTTTGTTCTAATTAAGTCACTAAAAACATTGAGACACTACATCTCTTAGAGTAGAACATTAGTGTATGTAATACACCCTGATGTCCAAAGTTTTGGAGTGCAATATCTAGGTAAAAAATGAGTCAAATGGATCACAAAGATATAAGAATATGATATAGAGATTAAGCTAACTACATTAGTTAGAGGGAGAGCACTATATGAATAATTGGCAAACTCTACAACCCTAAACTCTAAATTCTTGATTGAAGAAGTAGAGAAACATCAACCAAAAGAGGCCTAGATGGAGAAAAACACTTGGGCAAATCAATTGATCCATTTTCTCAAGATCAATAGGTATCTATATGGATTTACAGCCTCTCAAAGGCATAGATACAGACTAAAAGCATTAAAATACACTCTGATTAATGGTATTCTATACTAAAAAAACTTTGATGGTGTGCTACTGAGATGCATGCAGCTAAAAAAGGCAAAAGATATACTAAGAAAGTTTTATGTTAGTTTTTTAGGACAATATTATTTAAAAAAAAATATGACTGCTAAAACTCTTAGAGTCAAATATTATTGGTGTACCCTATTTTTTGATGCTTTTAATATTGTTAATGCCTGTGATAAATGTCAAAGATTCATTGGAAGAAGAAAGAATCCAACCATACCCCCACAACCAATTATTGTAGAAGAATACTTTTAGTACTAGGGGTTAGACTTTATTGGGGTAATCAACCTAAATTATTCTACTGGACACAAGTTCATATTGACACCCACTAAGTATTTCAATAGGTGCTCTGAAGCAAAGGCAACCAGACATGTGGATAAAAACACAATTTTTTTGGAAAGATTGATCACCAGGTTTGGAATCCCTACTACAATAGTGTTCGAAAATATCAGAGTATTTATAGGGAATAAACTATGGATTTTTTAAGAAATTATGGCATTTATTAAAAAATATTTTCAAATTACTATCCTCAAGGCAATGGATAATTAGAATCCACCAATAAAAATTTAATGAGGATGATTAAGCAAAATATTGGTGATAATTAGAAGAGTTGGCATTTAATGTTGAACCAAGCATTATGGGTGAACATAATCACAATCAAGAAAGCTTTGAAGACCATACCATACACTCTAGTTTACAAGAAAGAAGTCATATTTCCAATTAATATTGAATTGCCTATTGCTTCGTGAAGGATTAGGGCATGTTTTCTAAAAAATGTCTCATCTTTTAGGAGCCATATCTTTGTGAAGGGTTATCCGATTTAGCTAATTCTTGGACCAAATTGTTTGAAATTTGAATAACATTAAAATGAGTGGGCATATAAAGTAAACCAAGTAATATTGAGAGATACACAACCTTATGAATTCAACCATCCAGAACAAGGGTACTGACAAATTTTCAAGTCATAAAAAATATAATTGTAAATATTTGTTAACTAGGGTTTAGATGATGGGAAGAGAAATGAAAGACTATGACTTTAGTGAGGTAAGACATTCTATCTGGACATAGGATTTTTTAGCTAAGTTTTTTTGCCCTTCTTTATCTTAGAAATTTTGCATGCAAATTATTATAATTTTTTATCAAATATTATATTTGCTATAGGATATTCTAATAAATTTCAATAAATTAGTTTTAGTTTCCTTTCAATGGACTGATTTATAGTTAAATCCTTAGAATCATCTCTAGTGGTAGAGGTTAGTGAGCACACCTCAAGAGATCCTCATTGCTCCAAGATAGGGCAATTTTTGGTAAACTTAATGGGTATTGGCCAGGGGCTTTAGCCTTGAGATATTGATAGGAGTTGGAAGTATCTAGGAGTGATTCTATCCTTTTTTCCAAAGGTTTCTTCCTAGCCATTTGTTTTCTAAAGAAGAAAGAGGAAAACATTCTAAAAGGGGTTCCTTGGTTTATGGGAAGAGCATGACTCTTCCTTACCTGATGGTATGAAGGTTTTTCACCTTAAAATATAAATCTATCCCTATGGGTTGCCCATTGAATTTTGGGAAATAGATACCTTCAAGGTAAAAGACAACACTTTAGGAGAATTACTTGAGATTTAGATACTACAAAAGATGGATTCTTGGCTATGTATGCTCGAATATTGGTAATGATTGATATAAGTAAAGCTTTACTAGAATCAATAATTTTTAAATATAGGGAAAATATGTGAACCCAAACTATAGATTATGAAAACATATTTTTTTATATGTAGAATATGTCATGAGGTGGGGCATATTGATAGATCATGTCCTAAGAAGAACCCAACAAAATTATATGTAGAAAATCACAAGAGAAACTTACAAATGGTTATGGATGAAGATGGTTTTCAACATCCAAAAAATAGATCTAGAAAAAAAATAAAAAAAAATAGTGGAGACCAGTAAGGAAGGATATTGGAAGAAATACCAACTCTTTTGAGGCTTTAGCCTATGAAGAAAAAGTAGATAAAAAATTAGAGGACATAGTACAATAGGTTCAACTTATTAACAAGGAACCGTCTATTAAGTATGATCATGATTTAAGGAAGAACATTCTCGATGAACCTAATGAATGTATCTCATAATATTTTTGAAGACTCTCTTGAAGTACTTTGCACCAATCAAGAGAAAAATTTGGTAAAGAAAATATAGTTTTAGAAGTTAATACCTTTGCCTTTAATAAGAAAATACCAAAAAAATGAGCAAGACAAGTCTAAAGCTTTTGTAGTAGAGCTAGAAGAGGATATTTATGACGAAAAAAAAATTGTGAAATAATATTGAGGAATAGAATAATAAGACCTACTTCTAATATAGGCAAGGAAAAAAGAGGAAAACCCTCAAATTATAAAGCAAGATCCAGGGTAGCAAGAACAAACATAGAGAAATGAACCTAAACTAAGTTGGTTGAACTTCTCTTTACCAAAAAATAAAATGATATTGATAATATGTAGGTGGGGCCACTAGCACCTAATGAGACATGATTATTATCTTATGGAATATAAGGGGTGCTAATACCCCCTTAAAGTAGAGGTGCTTTAGGGACCTATGTTTAAGTAGTAAGCTTGATATCCTTTGTATCTAGAAAACTAAAATGACAAAAAAAGAAGTGTCCAAAAAAATGAAAGCAGTATGGGTGAGATGTGAGTGGGATGCTAAATATTTTGAAGGGGAAATAGGGGGAATTCTAATTTGTTGGAATCCTATTAGAAACTCCTATGTAACCATTCATAAAACTAGGCATTGGATAACCTCTTTAGTCACATGCTTCTTTGCTAATATTCATTTCATCCTTATCAATGTATATGGACCTACAACTCAGTCAAGGAGAATAGAAGTTTGGAGTGGGATTGAAGCCTATATTATAATTAAAGACAAATAAACCTAATTCATGATCATAGGAGATTTTAATGCCATAACTAGGATGAATGAAAAATTTAGAGGAATTAGGAAACTGACCCAAAGTATGAGATATTTCTCAGCTTTTATTAAAAACAAGAATCTTTGGGAGGTTGAGTTTGAAGAAGACAACTATAATTGGACCAACAATAGGAGATACCATAACCTAATAGTCAAAAAATTGATAGATGCATACTCTTAGATCATTGGCTAGATGAAGGAACTTGTGCTAAAATTTATACCTTAACAAGGATTGGTTCAGATCACTGGACAATAGGAGTTAAAATTGTGGTAAGTGAATTTAAAAAAGATCATATTTTAAATGAGCAGATGTAGGAAGGCCATCCTCAATTTGTGGATATGATAATAAAAACATGGAATTATTCAAGAAATGGTGGGTTGTATGCTCTTCCAAAACAAATTAAATCTATGACATCTAGATTAAAAGAATGGAACAATAACACTTATGGAAATATTTTTGAGAAGAAAGAAGAAATAAAAGATAAACTTTCAAAATTCTAAAAAGGTGATCATAATAATCCAATCTTAGAGGAAAGGGAGTTTCTTAGTGAATATCATAATATTTTGAGTAAGGAAGATAAATTCTAGAGATTAAAATCAAGATAGACTTGGTTAAAAGGAGATAAATATAAAAAGTTTTTTTATAGGATGGCTATAGTATAGATATCAACAACAAAAATTAGTAGAATTAAAACAATATAAGGGGTTTGGATTGAATATTATAGTGAAATTAGAAAAAAGGTAAAGTATTTTTATCAAAATATTCTAGGATCAGAGAAGACTGAAGTTCTTAATGATAAACTTCTTCAAGATGTACCTTCAGTTATAACAAATGAATACAATAGGAAAATAATGGAGCCTATTACTCTAGAAGAAGTTCATTTAGATCTTTTCTCTTTTAATAAGGATAAATCCCCAGGTCTAGATGGGATATTTACAGATTTTTACTAACATAATTGGGATATAGTGAAGGATTATTTATTGGTAGCAGTGGAACAGTCTAGGGTAAAACAATTCATACCTTATAAAATATATGCAATATATCTTACTTCAATTCCAAAAAATAACGATGTTGAATTGTTTAATTCTTATAAACCCATAAGCCTATGTAATATGACATATAAGATTATCTCCAAAGTGATGGCAAATCGATTAAGACCATTGTTAGACAAAAATATTTTAGAAGAGCAAGGAGGATTTGTGAAAGGGAAACAAATTCTAGATAGGATAATAGTAGTTCATAAATTTATACATTCAACAACTTCAAGAAAAGAGAAAGCAATGATATTAAAACTCGTTAAGAGTAAAGCCTATGATAGGGTTAAATGGGATTTTTTTTTGTTGTTTTGAAAAGTTTGGATTTAGGAAAAAATGGGTTAGATGGATTAAATCTCGTGTCTCTATAGTTTCTTATTCAGTGTTGGTCAATGGGTTAGTAACAAAATATTTTAAAGCCAAGAGAGGCCTTAAAAAAGGAGATACTCTATCTCCTTATTTGTTCATTATTATGTAGAGGTTTTGAGTAGGAACTCAAATAAGGATTACAAATATGGGATTATAAGTGGAATTAAGGTTAGTAATAACATCGATAACACACATCAACAATTTATAGATGATACAACCCTTTTGGAAGGGCAAGTATTGATGAGGCCAGAGCTTTAAATAACTTTTTAAAAGAATATGAAGGAGCATCAGGGAAAAAATTTAATAGGACAAATCCAAAATTTGCTTCCTTAAAACTCCAACTAATATCAAATCAAGAATTTACAGGTTACTTAAAATGGATGAGGATTCCATCAACTTATCTAGGAATGCCTTTATTTTAGGGGAGAATGAGGATATAATTATGGAATCTAGTTATTAGTAAAGTTTAGAATAAACTACTAGCTTAGAAAGTTAGATGGTTATCGATAGTAGGAAGAGTGCAATTAATTAAGTCAGTCTTATAGGCCATTCCAACATATTATATGTCATTGTATACTATGCTAAAATTAGTTGAAACAATATAATCTATGTTATACAATCCTTTTTATGGCCATGTTTACATGATAAAAGGAATTTTCCTTTGGTGAAATGGAGCAAGTGTATGATGAAAAACTAGGGGAGGTTTTAGTTTAAGAGTTCTTACAAATGCAAACTTAGCTCTTAGGAGAAAATTAATCTTGAGTTTGTACAAAGAGAGTCAATGGCAATGGGAAATAATTTTTCTAAGTATGTTGAGCCAAATGACCTAAGTTTAATATTTACTTCATTCTCTCTACCAAATAATTTTGCTCTTTGGAATGGTTAAAAAAAATCTATTGATCTAATGATTAAAGGTTTAAGATGGGTGGTGGGAACTGGAGAAAAAAATTCTACTTGGATAGATACTTGGTGTGATAAAGAACCACTCAATATAGATCCAATTTTGAAACCTTGGATGAGATTGCTTCAAGACAAATATGGTGATAGGGTTTCAAACATTTTGTACAAGGATAATGATGGAAGATTGTTAGCTTTTGATGAGTATATGATATAGGAAATGCAACCACAAGATGTAAGATAAGCAATCTAAGATATCTATATGATAATGACACTATAATATGTAGGAAAATAAAGAGATAAAATTCTGCAATAACTTAAAAATATGGCATTAATGAAAGCTTACAAAAATAGTACAATACAATATAATCGAGGACATGAACACTTCACAAATTATTTTTAAAGGAACTACATTATACTCTTCTACCAATCTATACTATGCGCTCTCTATATTCTCTCCTTTTTACTTCACTCACTATAAGACCTTTATATAGAAATGTAAGTTACTTGGCCCTCACTCTATCTTTAACTCTATCCCATGACTCATGTACAAATGGACTACATGCACATTTACATCATTGCACATTCTAACACTTGTGCATTTATTACATGCTAAAGTAACTACTTAACTTTACTCTAAAGTAAAATCCTACTCTAGTAATGTACCAAAGGTGGTACATTGATATGTACCCAATAATGTAATATATTATCTAACAAAGATACAAATGGAAATAAGACTTTTGTACAAGTATACAAGACAATGATGCTAGGAGAAAATTGAGTAGAAAGATAAAAACTGTGATTATTCTGAGGGAAGCCAAGGATAAATTGATTTAGGAGTTGAATACCTCAAGAGAATACACAACAAGAAGTGGATATAATGTAAAGCACCAATAAAATAGTAATATTACTATGATATGGGGAGATATTTGGGATAGCCTAAAAATTCCTAAAGTCAAAATGTGTGTTTGGCTAGTAGGTCATAGAAGAATTTTATCCTAGTATAACCTTATGAAAAGGTATTTTCATGGCCCCTCTCAATGTGTTCTTTGTAAAAAGAGAACATAGACCATCTCTTAGGACATTTCTCAATAGTCTAAAAACTATGGCAATGGATTCTTAATATGTTTGGTAAATGTATGGTGATGAATAGCAGAATTGAATATTGGTTAAAGCAATGGTAGAGAACTTATAAAAGTAAGGATTTATAGACAATATGGGATATATCAAAAGATGCAATACTTTGGATTGTATGGCTAGAAATGAATAGAAGAATATTTAAAGGAAAGGAAAACAATTTAGAGGTAATGAAAAGGAAGATATGTTTAGCCATAGAGGAATCTAAACCAACCCTATCAACTCACCCAGTTCCTAATCTAGAAGCAGAGAGCCTTGATAGATGGAGTCAAGTCATTAAATGGAATTATGATGTTGGGTACAAGAGAAGCAAAAAGAAGGCAAATAATATAAAGTGGAAACCACCAAATATGGAGTTGGTTAAATTGAATTTTTATGGAGCATCTAAAGGAAATCTAGATCTATGAGGAGGAGGAATAATTAGAAATAATAGAGAAGAGATTTTGTCTCATTACGCTTTCAATAGTGGATTTAAGACAAATAATGAAATTGAAGTTTGGGTGGCTTTAGAAGAATTTACAATATGCAAACATATAAAATGGAATAGCATATGGATGGAAGGTGATTCTCTCATAGTAATAAATGCAATTTTGAGGAAAGCAAAGGCTCCATGGAACATACAAGAGATAATTATGGAAATTCAAGATCTTGCTAAAGAGTTTGAAGAAATCAGGTTTATACATACATCAAGGGAAGGAAACAAATGTGCAAATAGTATAGCAAATAGAGGGGTTTTAGTTGAGGATCATGAAGTTAAATTCTCATTTCCATAGTTAGAGAAAGTAGTAAGTTTAGCTAAAGCTGACAAGAAAATGTTGACTGTTTGAATCAAATAATGATTAAATTTACTTTAATATTTTCCATTGGTAATATTTACTTTATTTTATAATAATAATGTGTTTTCATATATAAACTATTTATTATAATTTTTGTGATTGCACTTGTATTTTGGAAGGACTCTAGCAATCCATATTTGGTAAAGCGAACTATGATAGTGCAATGTTTTGGCTACTCTACTAAGATGCAATGCATAGATAGTAGAGGTGAAGTTTTGGCATTGAGAAGGATGCTATAGAAAAATATCAAGAAGGATGTTGAATTCTAGAATATTTGTATTCATACAAAAAATTGAAAAGATCCATAAATGAAAATAAAAAATTCAGATTTTTTATGTAAAATGTAGGTTTCTAGCTATAGCATCTCAATTGAGATTAGGTGTATCTATTTGTAAACTCTCAATCTCTAAAGAAGATATTTGTAACTTGTCAAGGGTGGGGGACCTGAGTACAACCTATTATTATCCAACCAAAAAAAATCTTGAATTGCCTACCTTGAAATGCATTGACCAATCAAAATTAGAGGACACTGAGCTAGTTGAAATAAGATTGTCAAAGCTATTACTATTGGAGGAAAAATATAAAGGACCAATAATGAATTTCGATAGCACCAAGTGGCTATGAAGTGGTGGTTCAATAAAAAATCATCATTAAAATCCTTTAGGGATGGAGACTTAGTGCTTAAGTAGGATTTAGATTACATAAAGCCTAGAAAATATGAAAGCTAGAATCATTATGGTCTGGCCATATCTAATATTGGGAAGAAAATAATTAAATGCATATGATTTTTAGGATATGGATGGTTGTATTTTGCTAATTTTGGTGAACGATCAGTACTTAGAGCATTATGCATATAAGAGTGTTCTACTCAAGTGTACATATGTAAATAGGGATACCTATAAATAATCACATATGACAATAGGACTTTGCAATTAAATGCATTTTTATTGGCTAGGGATTATGCTTGGTAGTCACCAAATTTTGAATTCTTAGCAATATCATTGGCCCAAAAGATGGCAGTCTTGAAAAAAGGACATTCATAAAAAATTCTTGCATGAACTTGTAGTTCCAAGACAAACATTTTTGTAGAAGGTGAGAACATGCAATCCTTGGTATTTAACTAGCAATGACCATTCATTGTGGGTATTTCTTGCTATGTAAGTAGGGTCAATACAAAGCAAAATTTATTTGCGTATTTGATTAAGAGGGGAAATACTATATAATTGTTGGTATACTCTACGAAAGAAGAAAGCTATACAGTTGTTGGTGCCCATATTCATAGAAAAAGTAGACTAGTGTAAAATGGTTGAAGGAAAGAGAGGGCAAAAGATACAGAAGAATACAAAAAATCTAGAATATAACTTGGTGGACATACATGACCCAATAATCATGATAATAGCAAAGTGAAAAAGCTTTTGAGAAGGATCATAAATGAGGGGAAAGATGTTGACCTATGGAATTGAAGCAACTTTGTGGAACTCATTCTTGTCCAGACACATGCCTAGGTTCATCTATCCTTGTCTTGATCTTGCCAAAGCAATAGTAAAATATCATAACCCAGAGATAGTGACGATGTATAATGCACAAAATCAAAATCTATTTACCATCAATGAGGAAGAAATAATAATTGCATTTGCAATGGGAGAGCAAACGACTTATTCCATTAGCATAATTAAGTAAAAACTCTATTTAGAGAAGAATGTTTTCATATCTTGGTTGAATAAGCTTATATGAAAAATTCCCAAGGACTTTTCAAAGAACCCTTTAAGCTTGGAAACTTTAGAGATACTCTACAAATAACATTATCTATGTTGTCTGTAATTTTAGGATTAGTTTTTGATAAATTTTTGTATGATTACAAAATATACCTTTGTGGTCACTAATATGAGCAACTATGAGGGTACTACTACTACTAACCCTATATTATTTTTCTGTCTCATTTCTTAAGCTTTAAAATTCACAACCAATTAGTTGCCCTGAAGCTAAAAGAGAGCAAAAACTTTTACTATCCATCACTCTTAGCTTGGTTGTTTCTCTTCAATATGCCCCTAAAATTACATAGTATCAAGCTAACTAAAACATATAACAATCAACCTCGATTAGTAGTGGATTGGAATCCAATTCTTAGGGAAATATCTTCTTAGTTATTTTTTAATAGGTTTCTAGGACCCACTTTAGCACCTATCTATGGTCCAATACCCAACCTCAGTTTTGAAGCCATAAATAGGTTGAGGGGTAAGAAAAGAGAAATAAGAGATTGGTACTTTTTACTCAACAACATAATAATTTGGCATGGAGCTTTGCAGACATATAGATGAAATGAATGCACATTTTGGTTCTCAAGCCAAAAAGGCTTACACCTATTGATACCCCTATAGATTTGAAGATATAACAATGACAACAAGCGAAAACCAATTTTTTTGGATAATAGGCTCAATGTCCTTCAGTTTCCAATTGTGCCTCACATGTGTCACTATGATTTAGAGGGTAAGTTCAAAGTGAAATTGGCCCAGATAAACAATAAGCCACCTACATTTGACCATTTATCATGGTTAGAAATCAAGCAATTCAAAAATAATGATGAAGGTAACACCATGGAGATGAATACTCCAGATTTAAGAGAGGCCCTCGTTGAGGATACACTATGAGTACACACAAATTTATAACCCAATAAGGAACAAAGAGCAATGGATAAGTGATGACCCCATAGGTAAAATTAATGAGGATTTGGATTGGGATGACAACATGATCAAAGAATGGTGGATATCGTGTTGTGAATGTGGTATTCAGAAAAAGGCCTTCCCCAACACTTTTTATAAGTAATTTGAGAGAAAATTTAAATCTCAATACATGATATTGAGAAATAAAGAAGAAAAGATATATCAAGAAGAAGAAGAAGAAGCCCCTAAACTAACTCCCATACAAGCAGGTTCTTTGATAAGCCATGCATACTTAGAGGAGGATGAAAATATAGCTGATGTGCCTCTACAAAGAAGACAAAGAACACAAGCCAAAAGAGTTTAAGTGCCTAAAACTATTTTAACAATTAATGTTATGTCAAGATCTAATGAGGGAGAACCAAATGGTCAGGATGCTAAAATTTAAGAATCCCAAAAGGTGACATCCATAAGGATAATAACCAATGCAATAGGTACAAAAAAGCCAAATATTTGGTTTAGAAAGAAGGACCTAAAGAGAAGCAAAAGAGAAAAGAACATTTAAGCACTGAATAGAGGGAATAAACAAGACCAACCAAAAGATAGCAATTGGAGTAGTTTATACAAAATATTGAAATACAAATTGAACTATTTGATGCATTAATAAAAAAATCAATATCGAAAGCGAGAGGAACATGTACATTTACTTCTCTCCATTCTCTTGATGAAATTGTACCACTACCTCAATAATCTCTTTCTAAATAGACACCTCCACCACCTAGCCTTGCTAGTGAAGCCACTCCCTTACATACTATATCATTAGCAACAATTGCCACTCCTCATGTATAAGAGATGCAAGTATCCTCAACTTGTGTAAAATACAACCCCTATAAAGACTACTATCATAGAAATAAATATATTATTTATAATTTTCTCACCCTTTTAGTCTACCTTTATGCCCTCCCCTGCTATCGAGCAACCTCTATCAAAATCATTTTTGGTGATTCAAGGCATCAAAATAAATACACAAAAGTGGGTAGAGTAGCAAGAGCCACAAGATAGAACAAAGTTGGAAATCACCTGGACATACGATGACATAGATACAATTGTAGGAGAACACATCAAGATGATTGCATACTCGAAGGTGAAAAATATAGTTGCAAAAATGATAACAAAGGACTATCTCATCAAGGTACAAAAATACATCTCTAAAATCCCAAAGATAGATACATTTTGATATTTGTGCACTAAGGCAAATACTCTATTCCTGTAAAGGAATCAATCAAACGTGAAACTTGTGGCTACAGAAAGAAAGATCAAAACTTTGAAGAAAAGGATGAGTAAGGAAATGATAAAGAAGGATAGTATCAAAAATGAAAATTTGGACCTAAAGTAGATAATAGAAAAATATCCCACTCAGGAACAACTATAACAGAAGGATGAAAAGATACAAAAAATGGAGGAACAATTGCAACAAGAGAGCAATAAAATTCATGCATAAGGAAAATAATTAAAAGAAAATAAGTCGAAGCTCCAAGGCCAAGAAGAGATCCTAACAGTAGTACAAGCAGAACTAGAGAAGGAAAGAAGAATCCTAAGGGCTAAATGATCTCTAGGGATATGCTAAAATAATTTAGGAGCCAATACTGGATGAAGATCAATAATGTTGCAATGAATACATTTTCTCTTATAAGAAGAACAAATAGTATTGTGAAATTAATCCAAAATGCTAAGGAAGAATTCACCAGATCTAGGGAAGAACTGATGACCAAAATACAACAAACAAAGGTTTCCTGGTAGATGCTAAGAAACAAAGAAGAATACCCCCAATTGATCAAACACTTGCAAAGGTATATGGAGAAGTCCAAGTTTTGTATAGATTAGATCATTGTTGGAAGTCAACTAATTATAGAGGGAGGTGAAATAATTAATGCCCTCAAGGCAAGAAATAATAAAGTGAAGTTGGAAGTCTATAAACTCATGAATATTAGCTTACTAGGATTTTGGAATGCAAACAAGGATTTCTATACTAAGGAGCAGCTAAGCCAACTTTCAGACCAGCAGGTGAGCACCAAAAGTTAAATTGACACATTGCTTGAGCCTTCAATGATAGATCAAATTATTGTATTCTTCCATAGGCTCTCTACTCTACTATCAAATACTGAAGAACTAACATGGAGATATAAGTATCCTTTTATGACCACTATTATCACCTACAAAAGATCCTCTATGAATTTAGAGCAATAAATTTTTCCTCTAAACAAACATGTGACAATATGTGTAGGCTATTTCAACTGCTAGGAGAATATTCAACAGCTGAAGCAGCTAGTTAGAAAGGGGAAATATATAAAACAACTATGGAAGGGCAAGAATAGTTTAGCAATAGAAATAAAACTTCAAAAACCAACAATATTTGAAAGGTTGAACCTTGTGCAAGCAAATTTTGAATTTTATTTCTATTTTATTTTTAACTCCATAGACCAAGTGGATAAGGCTAGGTAGGTTTGATGCTTCTACAAGAAAAAATCCCCCTACGAGGCACCAATAATATGGGTAAAGCTCTTCATCCATATTCATATCCTGATAGGAAGATAAATTTTTCAATAGAATACCTTTCCATTTTTGCTAAGAGAATTTTTTGGACACCTAAGACAGTTGTCTGTTCAATAAAAGACAAAGCAAGTAGAAAAGATGTAGAATTTTGTGAAGCATGAGAACACTATCAAATAAATACAAGGGATGACATCAACAAATAGCATGAAATGATTCGGTATTCAACAACCAAAGGAAGCTGGCCAAATGAATTTGAGTGCTAATATCAGTAGAAGGGTAATAAAAGTCTAGCATATGGCATTGAGACAAAAGTTAAAGTAATGCAACATCCTAAGAAGATAATGATGCTAATGTTAGTAGGGAAGCATAATAAATTTGACTTAACATGGGAAAGTATATGACTCCTTGAAATAAGAATTTTGAATAAGTATGAACGTCAGATATTTGACACAATAGGAGAATCTGTTAGATATGATAACCCTTAATACTAGATAGTTTTGAGTGCTTATGTTAGAAAGTGTATCAGAAAAAACCCATCTCAAAAAAATAGTAGAGAAAAAAATCCTAAGGTATATATGGTATCCAATGTACAATAAAGCACTTCATAAAGCTAAGGAATCAAGGAGCGTCAGACGTTTTTGAATTGATGTTAGCATGAGATACAAAAATATTTGACTAAGATGACTAGAGAGCCCTATCCCTAAAAAAATAAGCATAAAGTTTGAAGGAGACATCAAATAGAAGTGTGCATAAAATTTCCCAAATGTGCTTTCGATTAATTAAATTTATTGTCAAAAGATCCTAACAACCTCAAGCTTCTGTGATTGACACTTGTATTGCTACAAATAAGGAGGTAGTGGGACAACTAAAGCAGAACAAACTTGTCAGAAGATCTAGTGCACTAGATGAAGACACAATGGTAGCGACTCCCTTGAAAAGAATAAGAGCAAGCCACATCAGTGCCATAATTCCAAGTCAGTTGTAATAGAATTAATTGGAAGAGAAAGCATACATGTTGTAGTAGCCTATTAGACCTGCAATATACTCCTTGAGCTAAGAATGTAAGCCATTCTAATGGTCGATTCTTTAGTGTTTACAATTGGCATAGTTGTATCAATTGAGGCTATATGCATTTTGAATAAATATTGGATTACTGTCTGACCTCTTGCTCAATTATTTTGAAAAAAATATATATGTCTTACCAAGTAGTTAAGCATTTCTGTTAAAGATAGGAATGAATAATTATATTACAGTTATCCTGCATTTAAGATTTCTCTCTGGATTTACAATTATAGTTTTGGAATGACTTAACAACTCTAAGAGTTTATCATGTTTGGTTGTTTAAATCATAAGTAAAGTAAGCTGGTCTATTAGGAAATTTAGTCTAAGTTTAGATTGTGATACTCTTTGCATTCTATCTCTTGATGTTGTTGAATCCACACCACTTTCAGCTTAGCCTTCTAACCCTTTTCTATTTCTTAATTTAGTATGCAACCCACCTTTTTGTTAGTTTAGCTAGGCACATAGGAGTTGGTCTTATATGAAAGTTGACTTAGAAACTTAGAAACCGCTATTTTTTAGGCATACAATATTTACTGAGGTCTTGAAGGTGCAACTCATCCATTTAGGTAGATTTTAGACCAAGGGTAACACTAAATTATAGGATTAGCCACAACCTAGATACTTGCCTATAACTAATGCTAGGGTAACCACAAGTTGGCTACACTAACACACAATACCATCGTTAACTAATTAATATAATGACTAACTAATAGGGTTAGGGTGAAACCCTAACATGCCCTCCCACTTCAAAAGTAGCTTTTCCTCAATACTACAACTCTAGAAATTGCTACAATATATTCTATGAATCTCATATCTCATCTTCCTATGGTAAATCGCTTCATTGTATCAGTACTTCCTTGATTATCCTATGGCAAAGACAATGCTCTTTAATTACCAATACTATCTCTAAATGAATTCTGATTGTCCCTTCTTCATCCAATTCTGGTAGAACTATTTGTACTCTACATTTTTCCATTTTTAAGACATGAGACATTAAATACTAGATGGATATTTGCCATCAGTGGAAACTCCAAATGATAAGCAACTTGACCCACTTTATGGGCTATAGTATTTGGGTATTAATTTATAACTACCTTTATCTATGAATGATTTCTATTTATATGGTTACAGTTAAAAAAAAAACATATAATTTGTCTCAAAAGTATGCTCTGTACGATGTTGATTAGCCCGTTCATTTGATTTTGTGCTTTGACTTGATTGTCTTTAAGTGTCTTCACAATGTCTTCTTTGTTTTTAGGGGCCATATCAACTACTAAATTTTTTGAGGTACTTGTTAAATATGAAGTCATTTTAGGGGGATTTTTCCTATAAAGTACTTCATATGGGGTCATCTTTGTTGTAGTATAATAGCTGGAATTTTACCACCACTCGATCAATGACAACAAATGAAACCATTGATGTTGTCTTTTTGAAGGAAAATAATGAAGATATGTTTCTAAACATTTATTCGCCACTTTAGTTTTCCCATAAGTTTGAGAGTGATATGTATTTCCCATATTCAAATGTGTACCATATAGCCTAAATAATTCTTGCAAAATATGGCTGGTAAATATTGGTTTCCTACCACTAACAATAGAGTGAGGTATCCCATGTACTGGCCATAGTGGATGCGTGAAATGGATGATGTAACATGCTAAAATGGGAATACTTAGATAATCTATCTCCCACCACCATAATGACATATTTGCTTTCTAATTTAGGCAATCCCTCCACAAAATCCATATATATCCTTCCAAACATTTTTAGGGATTGGTAGAGGCTACAACATACCAAGTGATGGAATAGTTTCTCCTTTATGACATTGGTAGATATCACACTCAAATACATAGCGACAAATATCACCCTTAATACCCAACCAATATAAAGGACATTTGATTCATTCATATGTCTTAAGAAATATTGAGTGGCCTACTAATGGTGAATTATGTAACTCCTCTAGGAAACTCTATATGAATTTTGATTGTCATCCTAAGAAAATTCATCCTTTGTACCTAATAATCTTATTCTTCCATATATAGTTGGCTTTGGTTGTGTGATCTTATTATCATTGAGATATGGGTTATTGTACTTCAGGGTTTGTTTCCCACTCTTACTTAATCCACTATAACTAATCTAGACATAGTAGAGATATAGCAAAAAAAGAGTCTTCTCCACTGCACTATCATGATAATGCATGTGAAACCACATTCTATTTATCCTTTTTGTAAACAATCTCATATTCATAGCCCATAATTTTTGTAATCCATTTTTATTGCTCTGGTGATGACACTCATTGATCTAAAAAATATTTTAGACTATGGTGGTTAGTTTAAATTGGGAATTGCTATCCCATTAAATATGGTCTCCAAGTTTGCAATGCATGAAAAATTGCTAGAATTTCCTTCTCATAAGTTGACTTGCCTAAATTTTTCTAACAAAAAGCCTTGCTGGTGAATGCTAGAGATATTCCTTCTTGCATTAGCATAGCTGCCATACCCCTACCTAACCCATCACATTCAATGAGAAAGGTTTTTGAGAAGTCTAACATAACTAAGACTGGTGTGGTGCACATTACTTGTTTTAATGCCAAGAAAACCTCATTAGCAACCTCATACTAGCTAGAATCACCTTTTTCAAGTAAGGCATACAAAGGTGCAATGATTATACCATAATTGTGTGCAAATTTCTTGTGATAGCCTATTATCCCTAAGAACACTCTAAGATTTGTTATTTTTTGGTAACAACCACTTTTAAATATTTTCAATTTTCTTAGGATCCACTTGCAATCCATTTGTTCCTATAATGTGGCCTAAATAGTCCATATTAGGTTGGCTAAAAGCACACTCAGCACATTTTAGATAAAATTGATTTTGCTACAAAGTTTGGAGGATCTATTCTAGATGTTGTCTATGGGCTTCCCACATCTTACTGTAGATGAGAATGTCATCAAAGAATACCAAAATAATTTTTCTTAAATAAGGCTTGAAGATATTATTCATCAAACTCTAAAATGTGGAAGGAGAATTACAAATGATGAGCACATCTTCTAGACTAGGAACTAGCTTAGGCATCATCTTTTATCACACCTATTCATATTATTTTATTTCATCTTTTTTTATCTTGTATTAGGCTGTTGTGAGAGATAGGAGTAGTTACAACTCTTCCCTTGTGAGCTTATGTTAGCTTTCTAGTTTGTATCTACTTAGATAGTTCTACCTAAGTTAGTTATTTAGTTAGTTGATTAGTTGGGTGTTGGTTTCATATTCATTTGTATATTGTGCTTATCTAAGCACTTGAAAATAATGCAATAAATTTTTTGTTTTGGATCTACATTAATGGTATCAGATTAGGTTGACCCTACTTTATGAGGGGGAATTTCTCTCATGGAAATAACCCCTCCCCATATGTAATTCCATCCTTAAAGTATTGTCAAGTTTTCTCTGGAGAATAGATTACTGGCTCACTCTTGGCTCACTCATGAGCCATCTCTCAATGATGATGCACACACACCATGTGTCACTACCTCTTAGACCCTATAGTTGCATAAGGTGGCCCAGACATCACTGGCCCTCATCCATGGTGACTATTCCAATGCCAACCCATGTGCCAAAACTATGCATGAATCATGTGTTGGAAATATGAGTAGGATTTGTTGTCATGGATGTCAAAGGAATACTAAGAAAATACCAAAAGAATGTTAAGCAAATGGTTCATGGTTGATTTTATAAGAGGCAAGGATATAATATTTAATTTTTATTATATGGCTAAAGCATCAAAAGAGAAGCAAGAAGGATAACAATATTATAATATTTGGGCAAAAGAAAAGGGTTGAAAATATATCTCCGTTCCATGGTGGTTGAAAGAAAATAATAAGGTTATTTTGCTAAGGTGATAATGGCAAAAGGTTCCCCTAAAAACCTAAGGAAGTTTATATTTTATTTTATTTGAAAAGGCCTAAAGGACATTTAAATATTTAAATTCATTTTGAATTTAAATAATTATAATTAATATTATTTTAAAAATGCAAAGTCTAATTTCTCTATCCACCGACGTGAAGGCAAATGCCTTGAAAGGCATATTAATATAGCCTTAATCAAAGGCTTAATTGTAATTTTGAAAATCGTGTGTTCTTGGCTATGCTCGTCGATCGAACGCGAAAGGGAGAAGTGTGCACAATGCTAACTTCAAGGAAGAGAAAGAAATAAAGGGAAGCGGTGCTAAATTCATAGAACCATCTAGGTGGCTATCCCAGATGATGATTGGATTGGGCACTAATTTGTAGTAGAGGGGAGGTATCGGGTTTGGGACTTTGTGGTTGTGAAAGGAGGAAGCTTTTATTTTTAAAAGCTTTTGGCAACAGTGTAAGAAATAAGTGTGTGCGGGCACCCTTAGGTCCAACATGAGTGCCTAGCTCACATAGCAATTGAAGTCGTAGCTAGGGTGCTAGTGGCAACACAATGTGGGTTTGATTCCCACCAAGGGCAAAAGGTATTTAATTTTTATCCTAAGGTTTGTTTGGCATGAGCTTTTAGGGAGGTATAAGGTTTATGAAAATTGAATTTTATATTGTGATTTTGGTGATTAAAGTATTGAAAGGAGTAATAAGGCTTTAGAGGAGTTTAAATGTTATTTTAAAATAAATTCTTATTGTGTTTAATAGTTGAAAGGAGTAATAAGGTGTAATTGAGATCTAATGTTTTGTATGGTGAGAATAATTTGTGAGGGAGTTATTGAATGAAGTTTTGAGAAGGTTTTTGCTACCTAACCCTTAAAGATTGGTAAAAGAGTAATTGTGATTGAGACAGGTTTTCAAGGTCAATTATTCATCAAACAAAAGGTATGGTCACATCTTCTTTGTGAGTGACTGTTGGATGTTGTGAATGCTAAGTTGGAGAGAAAAGGGTTGTTTGATAAACATTGTTGAGTTTGATTGTTAAAGGTTTTTCTATGTGAAATTTTATGATAAAACCTTGTTTGATAAGCATTGTTTGAAATAATGAATGAACCTTCATATGTATGATTAGGGTTTATGTAAGATCATGAGTATCATTGTTATGTGAAGTTGAGAACTATATTGAAACTAGGATTTGTGCAAGATCATGAGTATCATTTTTATGTGAGATTGTTTGATAAGCATTGTTGGAAATAATTGAGTGAGTGTTCATATGCTTGGACTAGGGTTTGTAAGAAAGGAGTGTTTCATTGAGTGATTGATTGAGTGGATTTGATCGAGCCTAGTCAAGTGGAAGTGTTGAAGTTATAGTTAAAGTCTTGTGAAACAAATTGTCCTATATTCTAAATTGATTTGAGAAAGAGATTGAAAGTGATTGAGCATTGTTATGAGTGTGAAGCATATTGAGTCTCTAACAGTTCTCTATATGTTTCTAAAATATTAAACAAGATTCTGTGTGAAGCTTGTCTAAGTGATTGAAGAGGATTTTGTGTTAGATTGAGTTGAGTTGATTAAGCTTTTGTGGAAGCTTACAATACATATTTGAGGCAAGTCTTGGTGAAGACTTGTTAAGCAGATTGGACAAGTTCTAGAGAGGACTTGTCAATAGATTAGTGTGAGCTTTTGTGGAAGCTTACAATGCAGATTTGAGATGTGGATCCTAGTTCAGCCTCTACCATCACCCAAGGCATTCACCAATCATGCTACACAATCGGATTATACAAATTATTTATTACAGTCTATGGTAAATGGAAATGTCCAAAAGTTGGGTTTATAAAAATAAAATTTTATGGTGCGTCTAAAGGAAATACATGAAAAGCTAGTGGAGGTGGTATTTTTTGAAATAATACCCTCACTTAAAATCATATAAAACTTCAATTAATAACTATGTAGAGGTAGGTTTGAGGTGTAGACCGATTGGTTCAACCAAACCCCATAAGGGGGACAAAGGTCCAAGGTTCAAATCTCGGGCCTCGTCGGACTGAATGCTTGTCCCTTTCCTCATGTTTTCAGTGGTGTAAAAGGTTTAAAATTATTGTGGCATGGTGGTTATAGGGGTAGACTGCGCGAAGAACTATGTGGTGGCTTCTAGGGTGGATAATGTAGAATAATATGGCGACCATAAAAGCTAGTAAGCTTGCTCGGATTTGTGGCGGCTATCGATTCCACCATGTAAATTCAAAAAAACAAATGTAGAGGTATTGGATTTCTTACAAGGATGAAAGATGCCTTTGATAACATATGAAACATATTTTAATTGAGGATGCATAAATTTTCTTAATGCTATCAAGAGAGATGGATTTGGAGATTAGTCAAGTAAAATATTATTTCTTATATCCATCAACTATTGTTGGAGGCAGTATCTTGGACATGTCAACATAGATATAGAGAAGAAAATTTAGTAGTAGATAATTAGCCAATAATGGTCTTGATCTCTATCTTGACAACATTTAAATTTTAGAAGGCAATTGACTAAGAGAGATTTTACCTCTTAATGAAAATGATGTCAAGGACCTAGTTATTGACTAAAAGTAACACTTTGAGAAAGATAAATAATATCTTTGATAAAAAATACAAGTTAGATACTATGGTTTAATTGATATGACAACAATGTAATTGTTATTTTGATGGATGTGACCTCCAATCAAAACCACACATAGTTTATTTAAAAATATATAATTCATTCACACCAATTTTAATTGAAACCAGATTTACTAATATTATCATATATAACTCCAACAAACCCTATCATATGCTTTTTTTATATCTAATTTTATCGCATAACTATTTTTTTTTAAAGATGATGTATTGGCTTTTAGACAATCATTGTATCATAATGAATTTCTTTACCATGAAGAAAACCACCTTTTTCTTTTGAGACAACATAATGCAATTTTTTTTTTAGTTTATTTGTCATAATTTATATTATAGATTATGTTATGAGGGTTTATTGCATAAAAATTATCAAAATATTTTGTTTCACTTTTCTTAAGAACCATCAAAATAAATATTGTCTTAATTTAACTTATTATGGCCATAATTTTCCTAACATATTCATTTGCATCCAACACTCATTCTTCAATATTTCCTAAAATTTTGATTTTTTTTAGGAAATTGGCCATGTGCCTTTGAAGATGGAAATAAAGGAATACCTTATTTAGCTCTGTTGGAGATTTTTCCTGCATCCTTGGGAGAAGCTGTCACGTTACAGGAAAACCTACTACCAACGAGCAACTACAGGCTCTGGTCGACTTGTCTCTATAACTTGGGAATAGAGTTCTTCAATATTTTCTAAACAGACCAGGTACGGTAAGGATACCCTTGAGGTGAAATTAAAGTTTTTAATGTTTTACGTTCATGCTCTTCCAGATTTATGGTGGTGAATTAAATATTTTATAAATTTTTATCGAACTAAAATAATAAGAATTCAATTATGCCTTATGTATGATCAGTGTCTTAATCCTTTGGGCTATTGTAGCAATATTTAATGACGATTCAACGAAAATAGAGAGAACGAGGAGAGAAATAATCAATACAATTACATTCATTTAAATATTGTAATAAACATAATAGTTGACCAATGAAAGAAATGTTCACTATGCATTCAAATAATGTAACCCATAATGAAGAAACACACAAGACTGAAGACAAGGAAGTAATAGAAAAGAAGCCCAAAATTGTATAATTAGAAATATTACATGAATAGTTGGCTTACAACAACCATTGAACTCTTGAAATATCAATACAATAAAGATCCTCTTTTGAATATCGTAATAAGGACCTTTCACTCTTTCATTAGAATATCACAACAATCAAGTCTATAGACCTTTGGCTCAATAATCTAGAAATAATCTCAGCTTCTTGGGAACTTTCCTATCAAAACCTGCACAAAAATGGGAAGAATAAGGGATGAAAAATAAGAAATACAAAGGGGATACAACAACAAAGAACAGACACTCGAGTATACCTCTTAGCAAAAATATGCTATGTCAAAGATTGATCCTTATTTTTGCTATAAATGTCCTTCTTATAGCTATGACGACTCTGTAACTGCCTGAACTACTTTTATCTGAACTATCCACTTGGCACCATCTCCTACCTTGTCATCGACTGGGTACTGCATAGTTTGTTGTCTAACTACCTCAAAAATATATTGTCAAAATTGGCCAAAGCCATGCCTAGTCATCACTCATCTTCCCCTTTCCCTTTTCTATCATTGTGGGCCCCATATTGCTTGTTGACTCAGATGTCCTTTGATTTTCTTAATTGCCTCCTTCATCTTGACTTGCACCAATGGAATTGGCTATAAGAATCCATATTTCTTTGTTGATTTTATTGATTGTGCAGATCCTATCCAACACTTTGATTATTTTACTTTTATCTTCTCTTATAAATGGTTGTCTGGTCTAAAAGAATCTGACTATGTATAGGTAAATCATCACCAAAGAGATAAGTTGGTCGAACAATTTATCTTCATCAACCTCTTCGAATTCCATGATATATTTTATGATTATCTGATAGAAACCTTATACATTGAGAAATTTATGGAGATCAACATTGAGATGCTTCAACTGGATAACTGTATCTTTCTCCACTTTTTCTAACTCTTTGACTGAGTTATTCCATATGGATATTTCTACCTTGAAACTTACTATTTTCTCATATTCTCCTTGACAACTATGAGTTTTACCATCAATGGTGATCACTCGTATGGATCTAACCTATTCGTACTTGGCCTTGCATCTTTCATATGTTGGGGAAATAGCTTCCACCTTCTTATCTACACTTTCTAACAGAGATTTTATTTATTTATTTGTTTCCATTATCTTCCCAAAGGTGGGTGGAAGACCCATCCCTAACATTTGAAGTAAAAAGCTTGAGTGACCGAAACATGTACTCGAGGATGTTGATGCCCTTCACCGAATGCATGTGGTTCATAAAAGCCATGTGAAAACTCCTTAATGGTGAGTTGATGTCGTTCACTATAAGTATTCCATTATGGGAACCATTTCTCAATCATTTATGCTTCTTTATCAATGATTTTGATCATATTTTCTTTGAACTTGGCTATGAGCTTTAGAACCTGTAATGAATCATTGTTAGAAGGTACTTGTCCTTGGTTCTTATTAATCTCAGCCTTTAGTTTCTTATTTTTTGATTGTAACATTTTTGCTTTAGATCTCCAAGCCATCACCTCTTTCTCAATGGCTAGTGTAGTTTGTGCATGGACTTGCACTCCATATTTTAATAATGAGACTGAGTCTCCTTCTATCTTTGCATCACTTGTGTTAGGATTTATCTGGAGTGACTGTACTCCTTCAGTGGGAATGGTGATGGTGGCCTTGGAAGTAGGCTTTGAACTTGATGAAGGTGGGTTGTGGACTTTGCTTCCATTATTGCCTCAATATGCTCTTCTTCTTTAGTAGTGAATTTTGTAAAGTCTTATTTCTTGACTAGAGTGATACTCATAGGCTCATTGGTGCCCATTCCAATCCTTGCTCTCTTGTGAGGAGGAGAGCTTGGAGTATTGGGTATCACCACCTGATAATCTCTAAAAATATCATTGAATCCTTCAAATTTCTTTATTTTCTCCCATGCTATGGCAGATATTCTAATTTCTTTATTGTTTACCATAAAGGCTATTGGTACTGCCTAAGGTTAACCTGTGGCCATTTTCTGTAGGTATTGCAAGGCCATCAAAGTCATTGCCAAACTTTTGGTTGTGAAAAATATTAGAATAGCAGAAGCGGACACAATTTCTTTTCCCTTACTTGCACTGGGAGACTGAGAGGAAGAAGTACCAAATGCTTCTTCTGTTGTTTGATCCTTTAACTCTGCTACGATTTCAATTTGTTCAGGATCTAAACTCATAAATTCTACAATAGGATCTACAAAATCCTCTGGTGGGATGATAGTTACCTATGGCATGATTTTGTCCACTGTATCTTTTCTTACCATCCTCAAATCCGTGGAGTAGTTCCCAACCATTTATTTATGAGTATGCACCTTTATCAAGTTTTGGTTGTTCTATATTTTTTCAATATCGATTCTATTGTTTTGCACCCATGAAATATTTTTCTCAAATTCCTCTTCCCTGTGCTCCATTGGTTTAGACTCCAAAGCGATATTTTTGTAACGACCGTTAGGATCATATGGCCTCAAAGTGATTTCTATGAAATGGTAAGAGTCCATCGTGGGTAAAGCTTTCAACATCATAGGATACCCTCTATACACATAATGCCCTATTTTCCTTGGTGCTGTGAGCCAAGGAACCCTGGTCTTCTTCTTTTTCCATCTTGATCTGGCTTCTTCTATAGATTGCCTTACTATCTCTAAGGTAGCCAATGATTTTGGACAGAAGGTGGGTAAGGCTTTTGATGGCAATTTGCCTTCATAGGTTATGATAAAATTGAAATGTTCATCGAGAAATTAATCTCCATCTTCTATTTCTTGAAGATATTTGATTATACCTGGACTCATTTTGGGGGACTGTTTCTTTGTGAGTACGTGGTACATTGATACCAAAAATATTCCATAAAATTTTGAATAAGGGGAAGTGCCATCATAGATGCAAGGTAGTCTATCTTGGATAATTTCTCCTGGTACACCTCCAAGCTATTGAATGGCATCATATTTGAACTACCCAATGATCAGATGAATGAGGAATGAATAGTGTGAGAAACAGGGCATAAAATATATATCCTCCTTTATTACCTCTTGCAGTTATTTAAAATTCTTATCTATTATTTCACATATTACATATTTCCATCTATACATTAGCATTTTCTAGGTTTTATTGCACTGCACTATCAAGTACATAACTTCGACGCTAACCCACTTGAGGTCCTTGACTCCCAATACTACATGAATCATGTCGATGTAGTCTCTCACCCATTTATGGAATTGAGACTCACGAATGGGAAAATCTGTTGATACTAATTTGTTGTAATCAAACAAATTCTTATAGAAGGTGGTGCCAGTCATGTGCTAAGCCTGCTTTGAAATTTTCATCAGCTATGTTTTAACTGATTCATTACTTGGATCGACCGATCCTTATAACTATTCGGTCGATCAATGCTTTTCTTTGATCTAACAACATTTTCGCTTGGCAATGGGTGATCGACCTGTGTTATTTATTAGCTGAACAATTTATTTGACCATTGAATTTTGACTAACCCTTTACTTATTTTGATCAATGATGTGATTTTCTTAGAGAAAAATACTTTATGTTTAGCTGATTTGAGATTTTAGCTGATTTGTTACTACAGTCGGACAAAAAATTCATTACCTTTGTGGTCGGTCGATTGATTAGTTAGCTTTTGTTTATTTCTCATCGATAAATTTTTTTTTGTCTTCGACTATGATTTTTTGCACATCATCCAAAAAAAGGGTGTTAATGAGTAGAATTTGATCGGTCGATAATTTTAACCTTTCATTTTGGTTAGCCAAAAACTTTTGATGACAACTTTATCTCTGTCAATCGGTTTGTGATTTTATCCTTTTCTTTTGTTTTGACTGCTTGGACTAAGTGGTCGGCCAGAGCTTCTTTATCGATGATCAAAATTTTTTTGAATGATTTTTGTTCGGTCGATCACTCTTTACTCTCGGTCAAAAAGTATTTTTGCTTAGTCCTTGAAAATTTATGATTTCGATAGTGATTTTCTATCAGTCAACCGAAGGATGAATTTCATTTTTTTACAGCTCGACTGATTAGATCAAAAAGTCATGATTCTATAAAAGAGCAAGCGAGGAACCCTTTTTAAATGAAAATAAATATTAATCTGCTTAAGGGTCAAATATGGCCATGATGATGAAATCATTTGCTTAGGTATTTTGAAGGTATTGCTTTAAAATGTGTTTTGAGATAATTAATTACTTAAAATTGATTTCCTTATTAGCATATCATAAAACATACATCTCATTCAAGACCTTCAAAAAATTTAAATTATAGGTACATTCATGTTGTTTCAATTTTGGCTACAACATAGGCTCTAACTGTGACAAATAGCAAAAATATGAGGTATTTGAGAACTCTAGAATCTTTGGTTATTGACAAGGCTTAAGAAAAAAGAACTATGACCTTTATTTACCAGGTGAAAACTGTAAAAACTGTAAAAATAAATAAAGCACTCAACCAATCTAAAAAGAGAGAAACCTTTAATCAAATAAAATTAGAAATATTTTGTTTTAAAAGGAAATGAATTTTTCACTCCTGAAGGTTAGATGTTCTAGCGATATATTTAAGGTGGTTTTGAACAAAATTAATTAGATATAACTGCCACATCAAACCTGGGCTTAGATGTGTTCTTGTGCATTCTTTTATTACTTTCTCAGATCAGATAGAATTTTTATCAGCTTGGAAGGAGTTAGGCATATTAATGATTTCACTCTTTCAAAGATATTTGCCTTGTCATTGCTCCACTACCAGTCAAGTGTTTATAGCTTTGGTGGAGGTGACCTTAATCCTTAGGACCTGTTCTACTACTAGATAGGTATCTATAGCCCTGATAGGGGTTATCCAGATAGCCCAAAGCACTTGCTCAATTTGCATTATAAATATTTTTCTTATTTTGAAAAGAAATTTGATAAATTACAAAATATTTTAGAGTGTGCTTTCTGGGTTGAGTATCTATAAATGCTATAGTATTGAGTGTATTTATTTTTAGCCTAACTACCTTACCAAGGTTAATTATATTCCCTAATTTCTAGAATTACTTTTGAGGTTGTGATATTGCATGGCTTTAGCTTGATGTGTCAGCACCCCCAATTTTCTATTGTTATATTCCAAGCCTCAAAAGGTGCTTGCTAAAATTCTCACTTTCTAAGTTTCTAGATCATCTGTACTTAATCCCATATTCTCCTCTTTTAACTATCCAAAGATAAATATCTCACAGACAAGCAAAACATAATAGGAAGACTCAACAAAATTCTAACAGTCTAGAATCACTGAACAGATAAGCAAACGAACCTAGCTTAGAAAGGAAAAATGAACTAACATAAAACAATAAGCAAATGAACCTAGATTAGAAAGGAATAATGAACTAATAGAATATATATTTTTTATTCTATTCTTTTCTGGTTCCCCAAAAGGGGTGGTATAACTTCAAGTGTTGGCCATTTATTGGGATTTCCATGAGATCACCCTATAAGGTTTGCAACTTGTAGGTATTTAGGTCGAAGATCTGAATTATTTGATAAGGGCCTACCCATCTGGGTTCAATATTTCCTTTTTCCCCATGCTTTTCATTCTTGGGGTTCCAATATAGAACTATGTTTCCTTCAAAGAATGGAGTTCCTTTGGCTTTTTTGTTAAAGAGTTGCATGGTTTTCTGAGTTTGTTCAAACATCTTGCCAAATGCATATCTTCTTTCTTCTTGTAAATGTGCAATTCGATATAATATCCTCTATAGGGTGTTAGGGTTTTCATGATCTTGTAGTAATAAGGATAGTGTTATTATTTTTGTATGAGAAGGTAGTAGGGATTTTTATCCAAATACCATTTCACAAGGAGTTTTTCCTGTGTTCCTTTTAACAGACAATCTGTTTGCCCATAAGGCAAATTTTAACTCACTGTCCATCCCTTTTTATTCTTACCAAGTGATCTTTTAATTATGGTAATCAAATTTTTATTTGATGACTCGACATGACCATTTCCTTGAGGATAGTAGTTAGCTGAATAAGAAAGCTCAATCCCATATTTTGCACAAAATTTTTTCATTTCAAAAGAGATAAAATACTTTCCATTGTCTATCACAAATTTCTTTAGGACTCCAAATCTAGTTAGGATGTTTTCCTCTAAGAAATCAATAATTACTTTAGTGGTTGAGTTTCTCAGAGGAGTTGCTTCCACCCACTTAGTAGAATAATATGTTGCCATGATAATCCATTTATGTTAGCCTAAGAAATTTAGTTTTATTTCCCCAATGAGGTTAATTTCCCATTGTGTGAAGGGTGCTTCTATGATTACAGGTTGGAGAGGCATTACTGCTAACTTTTTATTCCTTGCAAACACTTGACAATTATGGAAACCCATTACATATTTATGAATATTTTTGAATAAGGAAGGCCAGTAATAACCTGCTCTCATAATCTTATTTGTAGTTGCTTTTAGGACAAAGTGACCTACACATAATCCATCATGAAATTCTTCTATCATTTCTAATGTCTCTTTTTCAAACAAGCACATCAATAATACACCATTTGGATATTTCCAATAGAGTTTACCTTCTTGGGTGTAATATTTTTGTACCTGCTGCTTTACTGACGTTATTTTATTTGCTGACATACCTCTAGGAAAAAGATAGGGTTTGGAGGTATAACATGATATCACCATACCATTTTCATTCAACATTATCTGTTATTCTGATATAATGCATGTCATCAACTATGACAATGTGCTGCATGTCTTCCCCTTCTTTTTTAGCCAAATATTTAGCTAGACCTTATCCTTTAATTATTTTCACAACCTTGAATTCCACATCATATTGCAATAATTTGACCATCCATCTGGAAGGGCTACACTCATTAAGGCTATAGGTATTTTGTTCTCTTCATCATCCTTTTTAGAAAGTACTGCAACAATGGTATGTTCATAAGCGAATGAATATATGTTGAAATTATTTGAGTAGTTAGGGAAATTCAATACTAAGGCAGTGGTGATAGCATCTTTGATTTTTTGAAAAGCTTCAAGATTTTCTTCTATCCATTTGATTTCAAAATTCTTTTTAATCATGTTATTGATAGGTTGAGCTATTTCAACAAAATTTGGCATAAACCTTCTTACAAAATTAATTTTACCAAAGAAATATCTGACTCCTTTCAAATTTTTAGGGGGAGGTATCTTGACAATAGCTTCTACTCTTGATGGATCAATACTAATTCCTTTTTCAAAAACTATGTGACCAAGGAGTTTTTCTTGTGTTGCTTCAAATATATACTTTTTGGGATTCAAGGATATTCCAAATTCTTTGCACCTGGAAAAAATTGTGGCTAAATGTTCAAAGTGGTCTTCAGGGTTTTTGAAAACACTATTATGTCATCCAAATAAATAACTATTATTTTGAACATTAGGCCCTTGAAGGAAAAATCCATGGCCCTATAGAATGTTTCTCTTGCATTCATTAATCCAAATGACATTATCATATATTCAAATGTACCCCAGGGGTAGTGAAAGCAATTTTATATTTGTCTCTGGGATTTGCTTGAATTTGATTATATCATGAGAATCCATCCAGTAATTGTTAGGACTAAAACTGATGGGATTGTATTATTGATAAAAATGGGTTACATATATAGGCAGAAGGCCTATATGATAAACTGACAAGTGTCAGTATAAACTGACAAGTGTCAAAACAGAGGCATAGTGCACTTTAACTCTAACATTCCCCCTTAAAGTGCACTATCCTAACTAAAGAAAAAAAACAAGTCAACATTAGGTAACATTCCCCCTTAATGTTGACTTCTAAAAGAAAATTCTACATCCTCCTTTATTGCTGATTTGGTCTAGGCTCGTGCTCTTTGCGCTTGGCTCTCCAACTATGAATAATGCTAGATTCACTATGTATACATCTCGGTCTGTTGCCTCAGGGTCAACCACTTCCACGGGTCTGTTGCCACTAGGTCAGCCGTCTAAGTGCCTCAGGGTCATCATGGGTGCCTCAGGGTCAGCCACATCTGGGTCTGTTGCCTCTGCAGGTCATCCTCAGAGGATGTTGCCACTCGTAGGTCACTGACTAGATCCACCATGAATATAAAGTCCCTCCTCATGGTGAACTCAATCTAGAAGGTGTCGGTCTATGCCAAAAATGCACCTTAATACAAAGGAAAAATGAGCCATATAAGAGTGTCGGTCTCTGTCGAAAATGCACTCAATACAATAAAATGAGCCATAGATCCAAATATGGAGGAGAAGAAGAAAGAAGAATAGAAGAGAATCTTTTGAAGTGTCTTCGTCTGTAGTCTTCAGAAGTAGATCCAAAAAAAACCTCGGATAGAGTCTAGGGTGTCTTTGTCTGTAGTCCCTACTATAAGTGTCCTTATCGTGACCATGTCATCCCACCAAAATGCATGGGTAACCAGCCGCTGCATTCGCCAAGTGTATAGAAAAGATCACTAGGTACAAGGATCACATATGAAATTACCTTGGGAGTGTCGGGTTCAACCGAGAGTGCACTCCAAGGTAGAAAGACTTAGAGGCTAAAAAACTCAATTGAAACAGCCTCAAAATTACAATATGACACCACCATTGTGTCCGTCGTGGAAAAACGTTTCCAACGACTATAAATACCCCTATATTCCACCATCAAAGGGGCCTTCATCATGTGGAAAAACAACATGCCTCTCCAAGGCAGCAACTAAAAAATCGTATGTGGCGGCATCGCTCTCTAGCGGAATAAAAAACATCATCAATTTTTCCCTCGTAGGGGAAATACATGGGCCTTCTAGGCCATCATCAGTTTTAAATTAAGGAGTACAATAAGGAGCCATGTGGGCCTCCCACTTTCCACTCTCACGTGGAAAAAACATTAAAAGACTTTGAGTAGACTTTTAATTAAATATAGGCTAAAAAGTAGTTTTTCAAGAATATAAGGACCCCATTCAACATCAACTAAAACATCAATTGAAACATCTATTACATGTGGCTAGCCACAGCAAGTTTGATCTGCTACTCCCACTGGAAATAACTCCACTTCCACTGTTTGCGTTTGCATGCCTACCCCGTCCAGCCATGAACAACTCTCAGATCCTCTTCCTATTCTCGCCCGAGTTGTTTGGCGGATGCTCCAATCATAACAGCATTGGAGAAATGCCAGCACTGTATCCATCACGGTGGTCGCTTCCATGTGTTCTCCCACCTCCCATGACATGGCTGCGTTAACCAAATGTCATGGTGGTGGTGCCAAACTACCCCGTCAACATTGTCGCTGGACACTTAGACCCTGTTGTAGTCAGAGCGATGGGCGAGCCAGGGCTCCGTGGGTGACTTCGCCTACGCTCGAATAGCAAATGTATGCAGTGCACAAGCCAAAAATAAAATTCCACAAGAGTTTACCAATGGAATCCCTGCTTCTCTACGAAATTTGGGCCCATAAATTCTCGACGAGCTGCCACTGCTGCCGAAGTAGGGGAAACGATTTCTCCAAAAGCTCTTGGTTCTTGTCCATAGGCAAGCTGTAAACTTCCTTGGCCACATAAACATTCAACCAAACCAATGTTACATAGATTAAATCTTTTCCTTTACACATGCATTAATTTACAGAAGATCAGATCGTCCTGTTCACTTCTCGTTCAGATCTGCAACGGCTACTAGACGCCATGGATCATGTTGGTTTATAGTCTTTTATCTGAGGCCAAGGGGATTCAGATGCTCTGTTCACCAGAATAGCACCAAGACTGTATATCTCTCTCCCTTGTGGCTTCAACACAGGCTCCATGTGCTTCTTCATTAGGTTCTACGTCTCATTGTCAACCTTCATTATACTGCAGCGTCTTCGGTTTCCTCCACTATCAACCTCGTAGGCCGAAATAGCTCCATATCATCTGCCATTGTTACACAAACTGGGTGCTGCAGATGCCACCGTATGCTATAATATCTCCTGGTAGATGCACCAAGTCTACAAATTCCATGTAGACAAAGACAAAAAATCCCAATCGCGACAGGAAAAAATAATTTAATTTAATTTTTTGAACCCATATAGAAAATATAAATGAAATCAATTTTATGCTGATCACACAGGCTTCAGCTGCAGGCGTTGGTCGTCTCGATATGCATCCAGCAAAAGGCTATATGAGTGGCACCTCACTCCACCTGGGGATCATCTCATGTGCGCGTTCCAACAAATTATGGGTGCGGCTAAAACAATCAACAATAGAGGCTTTGGTCTTCTGTAGAACTGATCAGAGTAGCCTCACTGCTCCACATCCTGAATCCCAACCATCAGAGGAAGTCATGACTTCTAGGACATACCAAGCAACTGAGCAAAAAGTACTCCAGGTTGCTGAATCAAATACTTGTATTGACATAATAGAAATGAGAACTACATCTCAAATTGTTCCACAGAGTGAAGCTTCTGTGGATGATAAAACATCGATTCATAATGTAGTTCTTGTAGCAAAAGAACCATAGTTTCTAGTCGAAGAAAAGGTATTTGGTGAATTTTGCTGACAAAGGAGGGTAAAAACGTACAACACAGAACATGGGTCCTCCCACTCTCACAACACAGAGGAATATCTTCTTCAAAAAAATACATTCTTGAACAAAATCAAAACAAGCGGCGCCATCAATACATTCGACTATCTAAACACGAACAAAATGGGAAACTGGATTGGTGTTGACTGGATTTTTCCCAAACTTGAAAAATCTTACCATCTAGTTTCTGATCCATAAAATGATGGAGAGCATACTCCCTCGGTAAAAAAATTAAAAAAAAAAAAGGAAAATAAAAAAAAATCAGGGGAAGGAGGATTTCTATGAGGGAAATCCCCCCTCAAGGGGTTTCACAGGGCAGGGAAAGCCTGCTCTGATACCAAATGTTAGGACTGAAACTGATGGGATTGTATTATTGATAAAAATGGATTACATATATAGGCAGAAGGCCTATATGATAAACTGACAAGTGTCAGTATAAACTGACAAGTGTCAAAACAGAGGCATAGTGCACTTTAACTCTAACATTCCCCCTTAAAGTGCACTATCCTAACTAAAGAAAAAAACAAGTCAACATTAGGTAATAGTAATGAAATTATGGATGAGCCTACCACAACTTGTAGTAGTTGTTCCATGTTGGGCAAGGTATAATTATCCTTGAGATAACTTTCATTCAAATTTCAAAAATCAACACAAAGCCTGATCTCTCCATTTTTCTTCCTTACTAGTACTAAGTTTGTTATCCAGGAAGAAAATCTTACTTTTCTAACTATTTTGGCATCCAATAATTTTTGAACTTCTTTTTGCATAACTGGATGCAATGTGGGATTGAATTTTCTCTATTTTTGCCTGAAAGTTTTAGTATCCTCCTTGAGGGGAATGATGTGAGTCATGACATCAATGTTAAAAGTTTTCAAGTCTTCATAACTCCAGGCAAAAGATTCTTTATTTTTCTTCAAAAAGTTGATGTACTATTCTTTCTCCTTTTATGGTAAAGCCTTATCAATATTAAAAAATCTAGGCTCCTCTTTTGTTCCAATGTTCACATCATCGGCTTCTGTCTCTTTGAGGAATGGTTTGTAGGCTTTATCAAAATCACCATATAAGATTTCTAAAGAAACTAACCCATTACAAATTCTATTGGTTTTGAGTTGAATTACTTCAATTGGCTATCCAATTATATGTTTCATTTTTTCTTCATCCTCCTCCTCACATATAACATCAGAGTACATACTTTGGAGGGTCATGAAATCCCTAATATCCACATCATATTGAAACACTTGCAGGTATACAACATTATTGGGCACAAAAGGTTTGTATATAGAGATAGTTGGGAATCTATCCATATATTTAGTATCAATTTTTGGAAAGTATGCACTTGAAGCATTGATGGCTAATAGGTCTGCAATATGATTATTTTCTCTAGGAATGTATGAGATGTTAAAAGCCAAGATTTTATCAATTTCAGCTAAGACTGCAAATTTATATTGTTTTAATATAGGATGTTTTGTTTGATATTTATCTTTGACCTATTGTATAATTAGTTCAACATCTCCAGTAATAGTCAAGAAATTTATCCCTAGTTCTTTAGATTTTCTTAGGCCTAACAGTAAGGCTTCATACTCAGAAACATTATTGGTGCACATGAAGTCTAATCTGTAAGGGATTTTGAGATAGTTTCCTTTTATATTTGTTAAATTTACACTAGCACTTGCTCCTATTTGGGACTTAGCCCCATAAAAGGACATGGTCCACATTTCCTGGGTAAGAACTCTATCATATTTTGCATCTATTAGTTCTCTGGTTTTGGGATCCATATCTTTTGCATTAGGAACTTTTACCAGAAAAGGATTATGCCAAATCGAGTACACTCCTATTTCTTTCTCTTCTACAGAATTAACCAAATTAATCATGGTATCATTTGGTCTTATTAGTTCCACTGAATACTCGTTAAATGGTTCTCTCCTTAAAGTCACATTTTATTTTCCAAAAATAGGGATTGTGGCATAAGACCAATCTAATTGTATGGAGCCATCCAAATGTTTTAACCAATGCCTGCTTAACAGTAACAAGAAGAAATGATCTACATCAACTACTACGATGTCCATCACTATATATTTCTTGGGATGCTGGTCTAAGAAGAATAACAAGCCAATGATAATCCCTACACAAGGTATTTTACTACTATCCATTACTGACATGAGAGGGGAATCCTTGGTACATATTAAACCTAGTTGGTCTGCTATTTATTTGGGCATGATGTTATGAGATGCACCACTATCTAGCACGCAGTTATAAATTACATACCTTTCTCCCTCATCTAAATTATATCCGAGTGACACATAAAATGATTCTATAGATGAGGGTGTTCTAGTCTCGTGATTAGATGGTTTGACTATATTATAGGACTGAGTTCCTTTTTTTTTTATTAGGCCAAAAGCCTTATAGACCTGTTCTCTATACTTTTGAATATAAAATTAACTCACCAAAGGTAATGTTAAATTTTTGTTTACTCAAATCAAAACCAAAATCAAATTCCATCTTCTTAACATTTAATGTTTTGGTACATTCCTAATGTGTTATTAGCTCATTTATTTCTACATTGGCAAGAGAATTTTTGTTTTAATTTTTCTTTTTGCACATTGTTATTTACATCAGGCTATTCTCTAGCCTTCTTATTTGAGATTTTATCAATTTTATTAGGAATAATCATATTTCTTAGATTTAAAGCATTGGATTCAAGTTCTTCCACCTCTTGGGCTATTGGGATTACCTTTCCTTGCTTCATTTTATCATATCTAGTTTCTTGTCCTCTTTGTAGGATTTTTGTATTTTTTGCAACTAGGATTTTGGGATGGTGATTCGAAGCATATGAATCCATAGCTTCCTCAAAAAACCTTTCCCTAGACTCATCTTCAAGAGTTCCAACATGCATTAATTCTGATATCCTCTTCAGATTATTCATATAAGTTTATATGATAATGGATTCTTAGATATATACCACAACAATATAGGTTATGAGGGGCATCACAAGCTGAATAGTAATAGGGAAAGTTTTCTACTAAATTGATAGTGGGTATATGATTTGGAACCAAGTCCAGGTTCTTCTCTGTCTCTTTTTTCTTCCAGTTATTCCCATTACCTCTATTTCTCTCATCAGGATTGTTGTTACTCCAATTTCTATTAAAATTTCTCCTAAATGGTGGCCTATTTTCAACTTGCTATCTATCAACCTAAGGGTGAGAAGATTCATCATTGCTCTCTTTATTTATTTCTATTCTAGCTAATCTATTGTTCATTGTGTTAAACATTTCTATCATTTGATTAGCCAGCTTTTCCATGTGATCATGTTTAGTTCTCTTTTGTAGGTTGAATCCTACCATTTTAGGCTTCCTATCAAAATGATTATCTTATAGAGAATATGGTTTTATTTTTCCATTGTCTAACATATTTATTTCAATATATATTGCCTTCTCCATACATTTATCTATTGTATTAACCTGTTCTTGTCTCAACTCATAGTTAAATTCTCCAAGGAACGTATTTTTGTAAAAAAAGATTGATTGTATGTTGTTCAGTCATAGAGCAATAGGAATATTATTCCTAGTCTTAGAAAACTTTCTATTAAAATAACTCACTGATTCGTTTTCTTTCTTCTTAATTGTTGCTAGGTCTATCAGCAATGATTGTTCATTCTTTCTTTCATAAAAATTATTTAAAAAGACATCTTCCATTTTGGTAAAATTGGAAATATCATTATTGGAAAGGGTTTTAAACCATTCTCTAGCATCCTTCTCCAAGGTTTGAAGGAATAGTCTCAAAATTACATCTTCATGTTCTACTTATAGACTATCTAAAGCATACAAGAAGCTTTTAATGTGATCTTCTCTAGTAACTGCATTGTTTCCTTAAAACTTAGGTAAATATTTATGAGCTTTACTAGGGAGATCATGTAGTAGTGTGGGTAAATGAAAATGCCTATATCTATTGGTTATCCATAACTAAAAATTAGGAGGAGGATTAGCCATATTAATTATGGAATGTACTTGGATCGGATTCAAAGAAATTATAGTAGGGGTTGTAATATTAATTCCACTAGGAACAGTGGGAGGCATTTCAAAAATATTCTCTACTATAACAATATATGCATCTGAAATTTTTGAAGATGAATTAGAAAAATTAGTTATGAAAAATACCTTTGGATTTGAGAATTCTGAATATAGCTCCTGAGAAGTTCTTCTCGTTTGTTCCAGCACGTTCTGCTCTTCTTTTTAATATTTTTATTTTATCTGGATTTGATCAGTCAGAGTAGCCAACATAATGTGTGCAGAAGGAATAAAATTTTGGTCGAGATTGCTTGATTTATAATACTCTCAGTCACTCAGGTTATAAAATTTTTCAAGAATCAAGAAAATCAGGAAACTCAAGAGAATCAAGAAAATAATATAACTGCTCATTCTTGAAAAAGGAAAATTAGAAACTATGAGCATGGAAGGGAAACAAATTTGAAAATATTTTAAGATAAATTGATATTTTGATTCCTTATTTAAGCTAATTGTTGCCAATAAATATTTGTCATTAGGTTCCAAACTATAATGAAAATTACGCATTTGATCCCTGAAAACGGTACCAATAAACAGTTGGAGATTTTTCCTACATCCTTGGGATAAGTTGTCACGTTATAGGAAAACCTACTACCAACGAGTAACTACAGGCTCTAGTCGACCTACCTCTTTAAATTGGGAATAGAGTTCTTTCATATTTTCTAAATAAATCAGGTACGGTAAGGATACCCTTGAGGTGAACTTAAAGTTTTTAACATTTTATGTTTATGCTCTTCCATATTTGTGGTGGTGAATTAAATATTTTATAAATTTTGATCAAACTAAAACAATAAAAATTCAATTATTCCTTATTTATGACCGGTGCCCTAATCCTTTGGGCTATTGTAGTAAGAATTAATGATGATTCAATGAAAATAGAGAGAACAGGGAGAGAAATAATCGGTACAATTACATTCATTCGAATATCGTAATAAACATAATAGTTGACCAACAAAAGAAACATTCACTATGCATTCAAATAATGTAACCCATAATGAAGAAATACACAAGACTGAAGACAAGGAAGTAATAGAAAAGAAGCCCAAAATTATATTAATATTTGAAAGATGATTACATGAAGAGTTGTATTTAAAAAACCATTGAACTGTTGAAATATCTATACAATAAATATCCTTGTTTGAATATTGTAATAAGGATCTTTCACTCTTCCATTTGAATATTGTAACAATCGAGTCTCTAGACCTCTGGCTCAATAATCTAGAAATATTCTCAGCTTCTTGGGTGCTTTCCTATCAAAACCTGCACAAAAATGGGAAGAATAAGGGATGAAAAAGAAGAAGAAATACAAAGGGGATACAACAACAAAGAATGGGAACTCGAGTATACCTCTTAGAAAAAATATGCTATGTCAAAGCTCGATCCTTATTCTGGTTGTAGACATATTTCTTATAGCTGGGATGGCTCTATAATTGCCTAAAATACTTTCATATGGACTATCCAATTGGTGCCCTCTCCTACCTTGTCATCGATTGGGTACTACACAGTTTGTTGTCTAACTGCCTCAAAAACATATTGTCAAAATTGGCCGAAGCTATGCCTAGTTGTCACTCATATTTCTCTTTCCCTTTTAGTCATTATGGGCCCCATACTGCTTTTTGACTCATATTTCCTTTGAATTTTCTTAATTACCTCCTTCTCATATTTACTTGCACCAATGGAATCGGCTATAAGAATCTAGATTTCTTCGTTGATTTCACTGATCATGTGGATCATGACCAACACTCTGATATTTTTGCTTTTATCTTCTCTTATGAATGGTATGGTCTAAAATAATATGACTATGTTCAAGGTGAGCATCATCAAAGAGATGATTTGGTCAGATAGTTTATCTTCGTCAACCTCTTCGAAAGAGAATTCTTTGATATCTCTAATGATTATCTAACAAAAACCTTCTACGTTGAGAAATTTATGGAGATCAACATTGAGATGATTCAACTAGATAATTATATATTTCCCCACTTTTTCTAACTCTTTGAGTGAGTTATTCCATCTGGGTCTTTCTACCTTGAAACTTGCAACTTTCTCATATTCTCCCTGGTAGCTATGAGTTTTACCATCAATGGTGATCACTCGTATGGATCTAATATGTTCATACTTGGCCTTGCATATTTCATATACTAGGGAAATAGCTGCCACCTTCTTATCTACACTTTATAACAAATATTTTATTTCTTTATTTGTTTCCATTATCTTCCCAAAACTTTTGCAATAGGTCTCACTCATTTTTGCTTCTTTCTCAATGATTTTGATAATATTTTATTTGAATTTGGTTGCGAGCTTTGGAACCTATAATGAATCATTTTTCGAAGGCACTTTTCCCTAGTTCTTATTAATCTCAACCTTTAGCTTCTCATTTTCTAATTATAATATTTCTACTTTAGATCTCCAAGCCATTATAATAAAGGTAAAGATTTCAACATATTTCTACTTTAGCTTCTCATTTTCTAATTATATTACTAGCCATTATGGGTAAAGCTTTCAACATCATAGGATACCCTCTATACACATACGGTCCTATTTTTCTTGGTGCTGTGAGCCAAGGAACCCTGGTCTTCTTCTATAGATGACCTTACTATCTCTAAGGTAGCCAGTAATTTTGGATAGAAGGTGGGCAAGGCTTTTTGTGGTAATTTTCCTCTATAGGTTCTAATAAAATTGAAATGTTCATCGAGAAAGTAATCTTCAACTTCCATTTCTTGAAGATATTTGATTATATATGGGCTCATTCTGGGGGGCTCTTTCTCTATGAGTACGTGGTACATTGATACCAAAAATATTTTGTAAAATTTTGAATAAGGGGAAGTGCCATAATATATGCAAGACTGTCTGTCTTGGATAATTTATCCTAATACACCTCCAATCCATTGAATGCCATCATATTTCAAATACCCAATGATTAGATGAATGAGGAATGAATAGTGTGAGAAATAGGGCATAAAATATCTATCCTCCTTTATTGCCTCCTACAATTATTTAAATTCCTTGTCTATTGTTTCACATATTACATCTTGCCACCTATACATTGGTATTTTCCAAGTTTTGTTGCACTGCACTATCAAGTACATAACTTCGATGCTAACCCAGTTGAGGTCCTCGACTCCCAACACTACATGAATCATGTCGACGTAGTCTCTCACCCATTTATGGAATTGAGACTTGTGAATGGGAAAATCCATTGATACTGGTTTGTCATAATCAAACAAATTCTCATAGAAGGTGGTTCCAATCATGTGCCGATCTTGTTTTGAAATTAATTTTGCATCATAGCATTGATTGGTTATTTTTAGCTGGAACACCTGTTCGATATTCTTTGGTGTAATCCTGTAAATGGGCTTGTTTCGGCCATTTACAATAGCTCTAGTCCTTGGATCATACAAGATGGCCATCCATGATAATAATTTAGGGGAGAAATGTACTCTTGGGCACAAGAGTTTTGCCAAATTGGTTCTCCATTTGTTGCAGCAAGGATCTCTCTTGTCTTTGTCTTCATATGCCTTGTTGAAGATGTTCTTTAGAAGGTAGTGCAGTCTTTGCCATTCTTCTATGCTAGACTAGAAATAGAACTCAATGAGTTCATATTCACCCCATACTTGTTCTCCAATTTTTGAAGCATTCATATTTTTGAATGGCATCTTATCATCTAACACCTTGACTCTTGTCTTGAGGATCACTTTGTTGGATGAGGCCATTGCTCAAGTTTCTTCTACTGGTCTTTTCAAATCTCAAATAGTTCAAGAATACTATAGGCACAGTGAGTTGCCCATCGCCATTACCACATAATTGAATTAGTTAATGCATGTAGCATCATTAATGTCATACCAATTGTCATTGCATTGTTGCTATTATCAGCTCACCATCTCAATCTTCCATAATGGTTGGTCAATCATGAATCATGATCATCTGTTTGATCTGCATAACTGACCACTAGATTATACATGTGTCAAATTATAAGCTATTTTATTAGCACACATTATTTTTAAAATCATGCCTAGAGATATCCAAAGTCGAGATTCGTAGTTGGCTTGTGTACCCATAATGCTCGAAGTGGTTTTACTGTGTCAGTAAAATTATCATTGGTTTAAGCGTCGCATCAACTTTTCTCAGGTGAAGGTCCATGAATTTTGGCTTTTGTGCTTCGGCTATTGTTGATGACTGATCAATTGATCAATGCTTTAATTTAGTCAAATATTTATGGACTACTGATTGGATGCTCGATCGATTCGCTCTTTTTTATTGATATATTTCGGTTGACGGATCCTTTAGATTTTTCATGAACAAAGATTTCGATCATTGGATGTCATTATTTAGTCGAATGGATTAAAATAATTTTGTATTCACTACATTTAAAGACTTGTGATAACCTTTATCATGGATGTTAGTTCATGATACAATTTTTTAAAAAAACTTATGCATGCGAAATTAAATGCTGGTGTGCCTTCATTTCCATTAAATTTACCTTTATTTGTCTCAATCAATATTCACCGTCGATTTCATTCAGACAATGATATTTCGATGGTTAGGATGTGTTTGGCTGCTGATATCTAACATTTGTTTTCTTTTTATTGAGAAGTTTTCATCAGCTATGTTTTAATCGATTCATTACTTGGGTTGGTCGATCCTTATAATTGTTTGACCGACCAATGCTTTTAATTGGCCGAACGACATTTTTGCTTGGTGTTGGGTGGCTGACCTGTGTTATTCGTCAACTGAACAATTTGTTTGACCATTGAATTTTAGCTAATCCTTTACTTGTTTTAGTTGATGGTGTGATTTTATTAGAGCGAAATACTTTATTTTCGACCTATTTGAGCTTTCGACTAATTTGTTACTGTAGTCGGCCAAAAAATTTATTACCTTTGCGATATTTTGTTCATTTCTCATCAATCATTTTTTTTTCATCTTCGGCTATGATTTTCTACTCATCGACCGAAAGAAGGGTGTCAATGAATAGAATTTGATCGATCGGTAATTTTAACCTTTCATTTTGGTCAGCCAAAAAATTTTGGCAGTAACTTTCTCTCTATCAGTCGATTTGTGATATTCTCTTTTCTTTTGTTTTGACTGCTTGGACTGAGTGGTCGGTCAGAGCTTCTTTACCGGTGGCCAAAATGTTTTTGAGTTATTTGTGTTCGGCCGATCACTCTTTACTATCGGTTGAAAAGTATTTTTGCTTAGTTCTTGGCAATTTCTAATTTTGGTAGTGATTTTCTATCAGTTAGTCGAAGGATGAATTTCATCATTTTACTACTCAATCGATTAGATCAAAAAGTTGCGATTCCATAAAAGAGTAGGTGAGGAACCCTTTTTAAATGAAAGGAAATCTTAATCTACTTAAGGGTCAGAGATGACCATGATGATGAAATCATTTGCTTAGGTATTTTGAAGGTATTGCTTTAAAAGGTGTTAAAAAAATATTTTGAGACAATTAATTACTTAAAATTGATTTCCTTATCAACATATCACAAAACAGACATCTCATTCAAGACCTTCAAAAATTTTAAATTATGGATACATTCATGTTGTATCAATTTTGGCTACAACAAGCTCCTCCATCAAGATCTTTGTCATTAAGCTTTCTTTCTATTGTAGTATGATAATTGATAAAATATTATTCGAAAGCTTATCTTAAGCCTCCTTATCATGCCCATCATTTGATAGAAACATATATGAAATAATTTATTGCTTCCTTCCCGATCTCTTCTTCTTCCTCAATAATTATTCACCTACAGTTCAAATATTTTTTATCCAATATAAGAATAAATATGTTTTGGTTATGCATGAAATGTTTATATTTTCATCACCTTTATTAATCCATTTCTTCCTAGATTTTTGGACCCAATATGAATCTTTCTTTTGTAATATATTTTAACTGGTCATATGGGATTGAAATTACCCCCTTGTATATTACATGATGACCATATAGTGGTATTACAAGAATTTGACAATTATACATGTATCACTTGGCAAGATTCGAACCTAGGTCTCTTCCTTGAAAGTTGAGGAATATAATTGTTTGAGCTAATGACATTTGATATTCCTTTTATAATATGTTATGATAATTAAAAGTAACTATTTTTTCCACATAATCATGTTGGTCCATTCCATTTATTTTCACTTTATTTTATAAATCCTTGAGCTTGGATTTAGTTTTTTTCTTTCTTTTAAATATGTTACCAATAAATATCAACCACTTTATATATTTAATATTTTGAACAATTGTACATATACATGTTGTTTCAAGTTTTGATTCATTGCACCACAACATAACCATTTGGAAAAAGTCAAGGTCTTGGATTCACATAAATGTGAAAAGAAAATGGACTTAGTGTTGGAGTATATTACATTATTTGGTAATTTCTAATGTACCACCATGGTACCTTCATGGTATACATTGTAAATATTAGACTAGGGTTGAGTCTTAGTTTAGAGTGTGAGTAATATTTTATGTAATGTAATAATATGTAGGAAATGCACAAGTGTTATGTAAGTGTGTATGTGCAAGAAATGCACAAGTGTCATGTGAGTAAGTGTGCAAGTGTAATGTAAGTTTATGTGCACAAGTATCTTATATGTAAGTGTGCACAAGTGTATTTAGATTAGAGTGTGCTAAGTGAAGAGTCATGTATAGGTGTGCATACAAGATAGAGTCATGTGTATGCAAGTGTCAAGTAGAGAATCCAAGAGTCATGAGACTTGGTATAAGGAAAGGAACAATCAAGTATCCAAAGAGTCATTCTACTATGGCTATATATTACTCCATGGAGGAGCATCATATGAATCATTCACATCATACAATTATCAAGTGTAAAGAGTCAAGTGCTATATTTGTAAGAGAAAGAGGAGTAATAAAGATTGCATACATTTGAGAAATTAATATTGTAAGTCATGTTACATGCTTTGTACATGTTTGATTTAGGCTATTACATTCATATTGCTACTTATTAATGAATTTTATTTGATATATTATAAGCCTTGATTTACATATTAATTTGCTCATATTATTCTACTTAAATAATTATCTTGATCTTAGATATTGTGGCTATATTATATTTGATCCTATGTAATTTCTCCTATGAATTTTATATTAACATTAAGGCTTCAAAAGCCATCAATTGTATCAGAGCTACTAAGAGTAGTTTCTTGCACAGGTTGAATTTATTTAGCTACATACAAAAATTTGATTTTATCCAGTTTGATAAAATTGATTGAGTCTATCTAATTTTAAAGGGAGTTAGACGTGGACTTTATTGATCAAAGTAAGTAGAAAGGGTAGAGTCTTTCCACATTTTAAGAATAAACCAATGAAGACAAGGAATCACATTTATATTGGAGGTGAATCAACTTTTGAGATAAGTTGATCATTCAGGGAAATAGCCAACCCTTGACATTAGAAGGCATCAAGGACATCAACATCACCTTGACATTATTTCTTGAGTTCTTAGGTGTGACCTAAGAAATTTGTAGTAGAGATTGATCATCAGAAGTGTGAGAAGCTTCCTATAATGTATAGAGAAGAATTTCATCTTCTAAGTTTAAGAAGAAAGTAGAAGTTAATTGAAACTTGTTGTAGACACCCATTTTTGACACACTAACAAGGCAAAAGATACCGAACAAGTCACCTACATCGTAAAACATAAATTCAGCCCAAACCCATTAATTTGGGTACCTTTTCCTACCTCTATCAAATTTTCCACTCTAACCAAAAATACCATTGGCAAATTTGGTAAACCTCCAAAAGTCAAACCCTGATAGTCAAATTTGACCTTTGACCAAAAATGCTAGTCAGAACAAAAATTACCATCGATAAATTTGGTCACAAGTGCAAAATTTGGAAAATGACCAAAATATCTTAGTATGATCCAGGGTCATATGGATTCCATCCTCTCACTCCTTGCTTTGACCTCGCATGCTCCAACAATGAACCAAACCTGCAAATTTCAAATTAGTCCTAACTAATTTTCTCTCTTAACCCCCCCTTAATCACTCCTTCAAAATCTATTTAAGCATACTTTGGGGAAAGACATAGAGATTATTCTAAGGATAATTACATTCTATCAACATTCTTCTAGCATTCTTCTTCTAGCTCTTCTTCTTTAGCATTCTTCATTTTCAAGCAATTTCAAGCATTTGCAAGCATTTTGGAGGTAAGCCAAGCAAGGCAAGGACTTTGGGGTAAGGAGGTCATATTGGAGGTAAGGAAGGATTGTTGTTAGGTGATAGCTCTCCTAGCATCTCCCTCCTCTCCATTCATATTTGCTTCATTTTGCATTTTGTCCTCTAGATTATAGCCTTGCTAGCTTGGGTTTTCTCTTGACATTTCCATATTTCATGCTTCTAATTCCTTTTTGTAGGGTTTTATCTCTATTGGAAGCCATATAAAATTATATTTATAGCCTTTAGCTCAAGCATATCATCTTCATTTTATTTCCTAACATCTTTGCAGGTCCATTTGGGTTTACTTTCATTTGTTACCCATATTTTGGCCATAACCTTCTCTTTTATAGGGTTTTATTGCATTTGTCCTCCATATTTTATCTTAAAATACTTGTTGCCATTTATTTATAGTCATATCATTCATATTGATAGTATACTAACATTTATCCTTCCTTCCATGTTCATTTAATCTCATGCTTCTTTCATTTGTAGGCATAAGTTTGATGTTCAATATCTTTTAGCAATTTCTTTCTTCATACATTACATGCTATTTTCATTTGTAGTCATATATCATTGCTCTCTCTTTATTTTTAAGCTATTGTTTTGAATATACAAGGATGGAATCACCTTGTTATCTCATAATTTTTAGCACTCAATCATTCTCCCATTGCATTCTCCTTCCCTTTCTTTCTTATTGTTGTAGATTTTGAAGTTTTGGGTAACATTTCTTCATATCTTAGCATTTACATTGGTTTCTTGTTACTTAGTGCTAATTTGATTTGGTTAGAAGTTAAATTAGTCATTCTACATCATTTATAACACCACTACATCCATTCTTCATTCCCTTACACTTGCATTTTATCAAAGTTTTAGCCATTTTAAGACTATCCACTTCCTTTGCATACATATTCATTTTGGGATTAAATTTGTGGAACTCAAGTCCTTGAATTTGTAATCCATAAAACTAGTACATACCTTAGGAAACATCATACTCCCTTTTCATGGTAAAAAAAAAAAAAAAAAAAATCTAAAATTGACCCCAAAACCATCTCATTCTTATTGCAGACCAAAAATATAACTGTAACTGGTGATTTTTGCTGGAACATAGAACCAAAAACACCACGCATACCAAAAATACCACTGGAATTTTTGGTTACCATAGGAGGTAAGCATACTCACTTTTTTTCTAAACAAAGGGTTTGATCAACTGATAAGATAGGAAAATACCTTTCTCATCACTTTAGATAGACTCCCCAAAACATAAAACCTAATTATTTTGGTCATCTTTTGTAGGTACCAAATTTTCCAGTTAGGACCAAAATTGCCAGTGTCATTTTTGGAAGCAATGGTGTTTCTAGTTAGACACTAGTAGAGGCAATCCAACCACTTGGCATCACTCTAAACTCTATTTTCAATATTTTCATGTGTTATGCTCTCTATTTGTCACTATTTTGTGTATGAAATCACATTTCAATTTGGAGAATCAAGGAACCCTAATCTAGTCTTAAATTCTTTTACAAAACACATTTACATTGATAAAAATCAAAGAATCTTATATCAAAGCTCAACTTATTTCTCCTTTTTAAAAATATCTAGGCAAGAAATCAAAATCACATAGTTGCATTATATGCTAGCTTGTATTTTGCATCATCTCTTGTTTGTGTTGGAAATATAATCTCTCCTTAGTTAGCCTATCATCAAAACAAAAAGCATATATGTTAGATCTTGTTTTCTTGCGTTTGTGTGATATAAAATTAGCATGCACTTTATGTGATCTTAGCCTTAAGTTTTAAATAATTGTTTAAGGCTCAAAAAAGAGTCAAGATTTAGTGATCCAAAATGTTAGGTGTTCTGTTGAACAAACTCATATGAAACTAATATACAAGCATTCACATATACTTTTACACCTTAAAAATTTGAATTTAGTAGGGACCTAATTGCATAGAGGATATTCATATCCTCTAGGTCTCCTTTGGAAAGAGACCCTCAACTGGGGAAGCAAGGATTCTAAAAATTTCCCCCCGCATGCACTTGATGTGGTTAGGTTGAAAATTTCCCATTCCTACATATTGGTGAACTCAATGTGAATGCTCATTTTTCCTTAGACAAGATCATCTAATTTTGTTTGTATAGCTTACATCACATTAAATAAAGATAACAAGAACATAAACAATTGTTAATCCTAATTGGGGAAGGATAATGACCCTTTGATCAAATAAACATATGAACCTTAGGGGAGCAATATTATTTGGCTAGTATATCATGGTGGATTAGCGAGAGTCACAAGGAGGGTTTCTTTTCAAGGTGATAAGGATTTTAAAACATCTTCTCTTCTTTGCTATAAGTACTCTAGAAACAAAACTCTAATAAATTAATCTCATTCAAAAACACAAATTTCAAACCATGTCTCAACATCTTTATGATACCCAAAACAAGGGCTTAGCTTCCTCATGTCATGAGGTTTTTACACATGAGTGTTATGACCAAGAAGTCAACCCTTGGTCACACCATGTGACTAGGGAACAAGAACAAGTTTTTGAACAAATTTCTTCTCAATCTATAGACCATGTCCGAGAATATATTAAAAGAAACAAAAATATATTTCTATACATCCTTAAGGATAAACTTAAAGAACAAGCTAAAAATTAATAAAATATAATTCATGATGATCCTAAACAGTCTAATGATCAATCAACCATATCTCAAATCAATTAAACTCAAAACAACTTGGCTAGTCTCAATGTGGCTACGATACAATCCATTGATTCTACAATACCTTCAACCATATCCATAGGGATATCCACTATGGGTAACCCCTTTTCAACACCTTTTAATGACACAATACCTACCAATTCTACAAATCCTTTTCTAACTTATAACTTGGGGCTTAACCAAGCCCCTCCAACCATGAAACTTAATCAAAATACTTTAAATTTCATGGGTCTACCTTTCATATCTCAAGCTTTCACCTAACCTCTTACACAACCTTTTATGACCTTACCTACACAACCTAATCCCCCATCCAATGACCTTTAGGATATCAATGCTAAAATCCTAGACCTTGAAAAGAAGGACTCCAAGTTTGAAGAACTTGAGCTTCAAATTGTCTCTCTTCAAGGGACATCCAAGCTAAAGTACTCTTTTAAAGAGTTATATAATGATCCATTAGATCCTATAGTCATCAATCACCCCTTTCTAAAGATTTTTGAAACTCCCAAGTTTCAAATGTACAATGGAAAGCAAGACCCCATTAACCATATAAAGTTATTTAAAATAGCTTGTAGTGACATCAATCATGATGAAAAGCTTCTCCTTAGGTTATTTATTAAAATTATTAGTGGTTTAGCCTTGGAATGGTATTTCAAAATACCTTTCCATTCCATTAAGAAGTTCAAGGAACTTATGGAAATATTTGTTAAGAAATTCTCAATCTACATAGAAGACAAAGTTAGCATAGATGACTTTTATAAACTTAAATAATCTAAGAATGAATTGTTCTCAAACTCCTTGGCCAAATGGAGGGGCTTAGTGTGAATACTTCAATATATTCCACCTAAGGAACTCCTACATATTTTCATAATAAACCTTCATGAACAACTATTATACCCCTTAGAAATTACAAACCTAACCTCTATTGAAGAAGTTGTTGGCATGGCTAAAAGAGTAGAATTCATCCTCATAAGATGGGGATAAATTCAACTATAAAAAGAAGAGGAGGAAAAACCCCCTAGAAAAGGATAGTACAAAAATAAACATGTTGTAGGAGACGGTGTAATAGATTCCTGTCAAAACAATAACATAAACACAACTCAAAATGCTCCTCAAAAGTTAGTCATTCAAAGATAAGACAAACCCAAGATATAATACACAAACATTGTACAAAGTCAAGTCATCATGTTAAAATTACTCCTTGATTCTAAGATATTGGAGCTTCCAACTATTAGAACTTGGGATACAACCGAAGAATTACCAAATTGGTATATGCATGATGAGTATTGTAAATATCACCGTAATAAAGGACACACTACCAACAAATGCATAAAATTAAAGAACATTATCCAAGGCATCATATAAGAAGGAAAACTAACATTCAATTAACCAGAGACTCCCAAAAAAAAATTGAGGATCTTCCAAAATACCTTGCCAATAGATAATCATAAGTTGGCCAACTTCGTAGGCACTATGCATTTGTCAAAACCTTCCTATGCTGTGACTAGGCAACAAGCAAGGAATCAATCCTCTGATCAACCTCCTTTGGTTATCCCAAGAAACATTAAATTTAATATTCCCAATAAATCACCTCTGGTTCTCACACCTTCTCAAAGTACCTTACATACCTTTGATCTTCATCGACAACTAGATGAACTACCCACAAAAATCTCTCTTCTAGAATTATTAAAAATGTCACCCGCTCAAGGAAATATTGTTGAAACTCTTAAGTTATCAAGAAGTCCCTCAAGACATATCCTTGAATGATATCACCAATATAGTTGGGTTCCCTAGAATAAACAATGTTATCCTAGCATTCCATGATGTAGATTCCCCTCTTTAAACAATATCAGGAGTCTCACCTCTTTACATCATAACTCAAATAAAATCATTCCATTATCTTTTTAACTCCACTTCTCATGCACCAAAAATACAATACAATATGAGGTAATGATATTAGTCCTTAGGGCCGCATTCAAATTAAATATCAAAAGCATAACAATGTATGGTGATTCACAATTGGTTATAAAACAAGTAAGTGACACTTATCAAACCAAGGATAAAAAATTAAAACCTTACAAAGACATTAAAGCCATACCATAGAAGCCATTAAAGACATGTTAAAAACCCACTTTGACCAAATCACTATAGAATCCATACCACGATCTAGCAATCAGCATGCTGATGCTATGGCTATTGTTGTGTCTCTTATCCTCTTAGATTTAAAAGATGAAGAAACTTCTATTATCATAAGATCAATCAATGAGTACTCTACACTAGAATCATACCTCCAACTTGTTAACATATGCATCATCAAAATATCTCCACCTCAGGAACCTTGGTACCAAGACATCTTTAAGTTCCTCAAAGAAGGAAAATTTCCTTAGGGATCCAACTCTTAAAAGCAAAGACAATTTAGACTAAAAGCTTGTATGTCATTACTGAAGTTATCTTGTATCAAAACTCCTTCAGAGGCATACTCCTTAGATGTGTGAATATAAAAGAAGTCCAAACTATCATAAAAAGAAGCCCATGATGGATCATGTGGTGGAAATTTTAGTGAATTAGTTATAGCCAAGAAACTCCTCAAGATGGGTTATTAGTGGCCCTTTTTGGAAAAAATATGCTCATGACTATGTTAGGAAGTGTGACAAGTGTCAGTGACATGATAATCTTGTCCATACCGCCTCTCAAGAATTACAACCAATCACATATCCTTGGCCTTTCTCTTAGGGATTAGACATCATAGGCAAAACCAATCCTCAATCATCATATGGGAACAAATTCTTTATCACTACCATAAAATATTTCACTAAGTGGGTCGAGGCAATACCCCTATCCATTGCAATAGGAATTCAAGTATCCAAATTCATCCTTAATAAAATCATCAATCATTATGGAATACCTTCTACCCTAATCGTTGATAACAACACCCCCTTTAAAAACAAGGAAGTTTCCAAATTATGTGCCAATTATAAAATTCAACAAAAATGGTCAATACCATATTACCCACAAGGAAATAGACAAGCTGAATCATCCAACAAGACACTAATCAAAATCCTTAAGAAGCTAGTAAACAAAAATGGTCGATATTGGCACTTACAACTTTATCTCACCCTATGGGCATACTACACTAGTGTGCATACTCTTACAGAGCAACACCTTACACCCTAGTCTATGGTATAGAAGCAGTTTTCCCTTTTAAACTATAAATACCTTCTCTAAGGATCTTATTACAAGATTCTTTGGTAGGAGATGAATATCATTGTTATATTTTGATGATCTATATTAAAGGAAATGCAATCACAATATGTAAAATAAGCTAGCAATGTTAACTATATGATAATGACAATATAATATGTAGGAAAAATATATGAAAAACTCCTGCAATAACTCAAAAAATAGCCATTAATGAAAGTTTACAAAAATAGTACAATGTAATATAATGGAGGACTTAAAAACTCTATAAATAATGCACGATCTACATTGTACCAACTAAACTCGCTATATTTCCTCCCCTTTACCTCTCTATAAAAGGCATATATATAGGGTGATATATCCCCTGGTCCTTGACTCTTCAACTACCTATCCTATGACCCATGTACATGTGGATTACATGCACACTTACATAATTGCACATTCTAACACTAGTGCATTTATTACATTGTATGGAGTAACTACTCAAATCCTTATCTAAGACAAACTCCTAATCTAGAGATGTACCCAAGGTGGTACATTGGTATATACCAAATAATATAATATATTCCAACACCTCCCTGTATTACATTATTTTGGATATTCAAGACTTTAGTCTTCAATAAGGTCTTCATTTTGGTTCTAGAATTTGAGCTCTTCTTTCTTGCTTCCTTCATTGTACTTCCTGCCTGCATTCTAATCAAGTAAATAGTTAGTATCTTCATAAAATACAATTTTTGTTGTGAGATATTTAACTTCATGTTCATTTGTAGGTTCTTACAATTCCTAAATTTATTGAATATCTTGAACTAAGTGTCCTTTTTGTTTACCTTCTCTATATTGCATTTGAGGATAATTGTATTGATTCTGAGAAGTGTATGGATGCTGAAATTATTACTGATGTGGATTATATTCTATCTGATATTGTATTTTTTGGAATGGCCTATTTGGTTAACTTCCATGATTTGTTTGATTTCCTTGATATTGATTTCTAGGATTGAATCTGTAATAATTGGTACTATGTCCTTTCTTCTTGCATACTTGACAATATCTATTATTCCATGGTCTTCGTCCTTTTAGGTATGAGGTAACATTTCCTTGTGGATTATCTTTTGAAACTAATGCATTATTAGTTATTTTATCTTTAATTATATTTTCCACTTCATATTCTTGAAGAATATTGACTAACTCATCAAAAGATGTATCTTTACTTAGGATTTTTAAAGATGTAACTAAATGCTTGTAACTATCTAGAAGTTCTCTTAGATTTACTTGAACAATAAACTTATCTTCCACATTTTCTCCTAAGGTTAAAAATTTCCCTTTTATATCCGCTACTTTCCTTAGGAATAGTTTTATACTTTCACCAGTATTCACTTTCAGAGAATGCAATTGAGTTTGAAGATTTGAGATAGTGGCTTTATTCTTTCCTTCAAATATTTTTGCTAAGGTTTTCTAAGCTTCTATAGATGTTTTTGTTGAACTAATGTAAGGTTGTATTTCAACTATAATAGCAAAAGTTATTATCATTAGTGCTTTTACTTAATTTTCTTCAAATTTTTGAATCTCACTATCACCTGTAGTAGGTTTACTTTTTGCTCCTTTAACTATATCCCAAATCTTTTCAACTATCAGTATTGACCTCACTTTGTTTTTCCATGAAGAGTAATTAGGTCCTTTAAGAAGTTGGGATTCTATAAGAATGAATTTATTTGATGTCATGATGATATTTGTAGACTACCTTATATCTCCCTAGTTTAGAGTATGTGATCAAGTTTGATAAGAATTTTCTAATTCTCAAGTTTTGTAGAACCCCTTATATCTCCCAAGTATTTGAGTGTACTATAGTCTGCTTAGCTTCCTTTAAATTTTATTTTGAGTTTAATACCTAACGTTTTAATGCCAATTTTAATATAATGTTCAACTCCTAATTTCACCTTATTGATATATGCACTTTCAATTTGATATTGTTCTCTATTTTTCAAGACTCTATAGTTGGATTCCTTTTGTCCCTTTAATTTGTATAAGCAATTAATGTTTTTGCTTCCTTTATCCTTTAATTCTCAATGGTCTAGTTTTCTAAATTTCAATGATCTAAATTTTTATGTAGTACTCCTTATATCTCCCTAATTTAGAAATTTAGAAAATGATAATATTTACAAAAAATAATGCTTTAATTTTCAATGTAGAAATCCTTATATCTCCTAGTTTAATATTTTGCAAATACTTTGATAATATTTGAATTTCAAATAATGCAATTTGAAATAGCTCTTAAAGATATAATCTCCTTGTTTTAATTGCTTTCTAATCCACTACGGTTGTAATTTATTTATGTCTCCAATGCAATAATTAAATTGACTTAACCTTAGATGTAATGCATCTTATATCTCCTTGCACTTAATGGAAAGCAAATATTAAATTTAATGTAAATATACATTCCTTGTAATGTGATGTGCTACACGCTGATTAGCTCCTTCCTTGATTATACTTCTTAAGCTTTGGAGCGTTGTATTCCCTTCATATTCAAAGTATGACAGTGAGCATTAAATATTCTATGTTCTATGACACTCTTTAGATAGTCTTCTTCTTCCTTCAATGCACTTTTAACTCTAAGTAAGCTTGATGTGCATGCTCTCTTTAGGCAAGGTATTAATACTCCTTTTTCTCCCTTTGGAATACAAGCCACATGGTGCTTATGTTACCTTAGAATGTATGCCTTCTTTTTAGGTGGTACAGGGAGGTTATGAACTTGAGAATGCATTGATGCAGGTGTTATCTCTTTCTATGGACATTAGAGTAATGATAATTTATTCTCTTGTGCTTGTATAAAGCATTATCAAATCCTGTAGATAGTGGGTGGCATAGGTGCAAGCACTATGCATGAAATATTCCTCTTGAGGTATTACTAAGAGTTAGTAAGCACTCTTCTCCTTTGTGCCAAGTGGCACAAGATTCCTCTGATGGCTTGTGACAAGTGGATCCTTCTTCCTTTGCATGTAACCAGGCTCTTCGATGTCCCTTATTTCTTTAACACTCTTCCAACTCTTTGAAAGCTATTTGGATTTCTAGCATGCTTTCTTGATGTCCAACATATTGTGGATCCTCTCCAACAAAGGTGGAACTTCCTATGGCATTTCAATGCTTTCTTCTAGGTGGTTGTTCTTCCAAGCTTCTATCCTCTTTCACTTGGGTAACTCTTTGAAATTAATATCCTTGTGTTATCCTTCTTGCAACTTGTAATTTTATTGCTTTATGCTATTAGCACTATGTTATCCTTACTTAAACTCCTTCTTACTACAAGTTTCTTATGCACTGTGAACCCTACCTTCATGAAATCATGACATTGAATTTGGTGTCTTTAGACACCTTAAATGAGATGATATTGAGCCCTTAGATGGATCTATCTCATTTGCTTCTAAGATTGTGCTTTAATACTTGATAATATTACCACTTGATGACTACACCTCTCGTGCTACTTGATATAGGGCTACGCACAACACACAACAAGAATGCAGAAATTAACAATGCACAGGCAAAATTCCAGCAAGCTTCATAAAAAAAAATAGAGGTCTCTTCTGCAATACACAGCAATTCCCCCAAAAATCAATGGCCAAGAGTCCCCCCCCATCAATACAATGCATGCGCGCCTTTTATCCTCGGCCGCCACCTCCTTCTCCATCATTACGCAAAGTGCGGGCCTCCCTCTAACCATCCACACGTATGCCCTGCAGCCGCATGCCATATTATGCCAGATGCCCCGTATTATCATGGTCTGGGGTGGTCGAGTGCTCTGTGGCCGCCTGTCAAGCCTTCAGAACATCATACCAAGGAATGCGCCTGGTCACTTGTCATTTGGTGCCACGTGTCCCTGTAATCGCTCCATACTCGCGAGCCATCTGTCACTTCATGCCACGTGTCCCCTTGCATTGGTCTCTGCAGTCGCCGGCTGGTCAACGTCGTGAGCGTTCTTGTCGCGATATCGCGACGTATTTGCTCCAAGGCTTTTTCTCTCCCCCTTGGTCGCGATATCACGACGTTTTGACGTTGGGCTTCTCTCTCCTCCTTGGGGCCGCGATTCCGCTACACGTCACGAAATCGCGACGTCTAGGCCCTTCTTACTCGCTCTCCTCCCTTGGGCCGCGAAACCGCGACATGTCACGATTTCGCGACATCTCTGCGTTCCGTACTTGCTGCTTCGTTTCGGGCCGCGAAACCGCGACATGTCACGATTTCGTGACATCTTTGTATTCCGTACATCTTGGCTCGGAAGTGTCGCGATTTCGTGACATCTTTGCATTGTTGAACCTTGCCTCTGGATATGTCGCGATTTCGCGACATCTTTGCGTTCCGTACACCTTGGCTCGGAAGTGTCGCGATTTCGTGACATCTTTGCATTGTTGAACCTTGCCTCTGGATATGTCACGATTTCGCGACATCTTTGCATTTCGTACATCTTGGCTCGAAAGTGTCGCGATTTCACGACAGTTTGGCGTTCCGACTGCGTTGCTTGAGAAATGTCGCGATTTCGCGACATTTTGGCCCGCTGGAGCCCTTCTTCAAAAAGCGTCGCGATGTCGCGACATTTTGGCCCGCTGGTGCCCTTCTTCAAAAAGCGTCGCGATATCGCGACATTTTGGCCCGCTGGTGCCCTTCCTCAAAAAGCGTCGCGATATCGCGACAGTTTCAGTACTTAGAAGAAAATACATTTTTGGGTGATGCAAGATTGCCCTTTGCCTCCGGATGCTCCTGCATCAGACACCCGGGGTGAGTTTGAGAAGTGACCTCACTTCTGACCGTTTCGAGGTAGACCCAAGCGATCAACCTCTGCCTTGGACAACCAAGTTGCATCTTCTATGGGCCTGCCCTTCCATTTGACCAAATACTCAGAATAACTCCTGTTTCGAGTACTGCGACCCTCACGGGTATCAAGAACTTCTTCTATCTCATCTACTACTGGGATGACTGTTGGAATGCTCCACAAATCCGAACTTGGCATCTCACTTGCTTTCTCCTTCATGATATTCGACCAGATCGGAGATGTTGAACACGGGGGAGATGTTGAGCTCGCTAGGTAACTCCACCTCGTAGGCATTGCCCGAGTCCCGTTTGCCAATGATCTTGCACGGCCCAAACTTCTTCATTTTTAGTTTGTTATAGGTCTTGGCAGGAAACCGCTCCTTCCTCAGATAGACCATGACAGAATCTCCTACTTGGAACTCTTTAACTCTGCGTTTTTGATCCGCCCTTGCCTTGTACCGAGCATTCATCTTGGCAATGTGTCTTGTCACTTCTTCATGCACTCCTTTCAAGTGTTCAGCAAAGTCTTCTGCCTCAGCACTGCATTTCTCCCTTGTATCTAGCCTTCTTAATTCTGAAGCGTTTCTCGGGCTACTTCCATAGATAATCTGGAAGGGTGACCTATTGGTACTCCGATTGACCGAGCTGTTATACGCAAACTCAGCTTGCGGTAGAACTAGATCCCATCCTTTGGGCTTGTCCCCTACCAAGCATCGCAGTAGGTTGCCCAAACTCCTATTGACCACCTCTGTTTGGCCATCTGTTTGGGGATGATACGCAGAACTGAACTTTAGCTCCGTCTTCAGTTTCTTCCACAGGGTCTTCCAGAAATAACCTACAAACTTGGTGTCTCTGTCCGACACAATGCTTCTTGGCAGCCCATGAAGGCGTACCACTTCCTTAAAGAACAAACCAGCTACATGGACCGCGTCGCTAGTCTTATGGCACGGGATAAAATGTGCCATTTTCAAAAATCTGTCCACTACCACAAAGATGGAATCATTCCCCCTCTGCGTCCGAGGCAAACCAAGCACAAAATCCATACTAATATCTTCCCACGGCCGCTCGGGTATAGGTAGCGGTTGATACAAACCAGTAGGCTGCCTCACACCCTTTGCCATCTGGAAAATCCTGCAACTCTGCACAAACTTTGCCACATCCTGCTGCAATTGTGGCCAGTAATAGTTTTCACTAACCAATGAGATGGTCTTGTCACGACCAAAGTGTCCAGCTAAACCCCCACTATGCTTTTCTTTAATGAGGTTCTCTCTCATTGAGCTCCTTGGAATGCACAATTGGTTCCCTCTGAACAACATCCCCTCTTGAACCAGGTAATCCAACCACCTACTCCTATCCAACGTAACAGGTGTAGTGCGGGCCTTCCAAGCTTCCGCAAAATCGAGGTCTACGGGGTATAAGTTCTTGAGCTCAGCGAACCCTACAACCTCCACTCTCAGTTATGTCATCAGACATTGCCTCCTACTCAATGCATCTGCCACCCTATTGGATCTTCCACTCCGATGCTTCAGCACAAAGGTATAGCTCTGCAGGAATTCTACCCATTTGAGGTGCCTCTGATTCAATTTACCCTGGCTGTTAATATACTACAGCGCTTGATGGTCGGTATAGAGAACAAACTCTTTCGGCAACAGGTAGTGCCTCCACTTCTTGAGCGCTTGCACTATGGCGTAGAACTCTTGGTCATATACCGAATACTTTCGCCTGGCATCATTGAGCTTCTCGCTAAAATATGCAACAGGCCTACCCTCTTGGCTCAATATTGCTCCTATCGCATTGCCACTCGCATCGCAGTCCACCTGGAACACCTTATTGAAATCTGGAAGTGCTAAGACGGGTTGCTCAGTGACCTTCTTCTTCAGCATAGCAAAGCTTTTATCTGCTCCAACTGTCCACTGGAATTCCTTCTTGTTTCCCTTCATTGTCTCAATAAGAGATGCACAAATCTTGCTGAAGTTTCTAATAAATTTTTTGTAGAAACTGGCCAGACCGTGAAATGATCTAACCTCGGTCACACTCCTTGGGACAGGCCATTCTAGGATAGCCTTCACCTTTTTGGGGTCCATTTTGAGACCGTTAGCTGATATAACAAAGCCCAGGTATACCAGCTCCTTCTTCACGAAGTTGCACTTCTTCAGATTGATCAGTAACTGCTCTTCCCGTAGTTTCTCAAACACCTTTCTGATGTGCACCAGGTGTTCCTCTAAGGTCTTGCTGAAAATCAGTATATCATCCAAGTAAACAATCACAAATCTGCCCAAAAATTCTTTCAAGACTTCATTCATCAACCTCATAAAGGTACTAGGTGCATTGGTTAGCCCAAATGGCATGACCAACCACTCATACAGCCCCTCTCTGGTTTTAAAGGTTGTCTTCCACTCATCCCCTTCTCTAATGCGGATCTGATGGTATCCACTTTTCAAATCAATTTTTGTGAAGTACTCAGCTCCACTCAAGCAGTCCATGATATCATCCATCCTTGGTAGTGGGAATCTGTATTTAATGGTGATCTTGTTGATTGCTCTTGAATCTGTGCACATCCTCCATTCTCCATCCTTCTTGGGTGCTAGTACTGCTTGTACAGCACATGGACCGAGACTTTCTCTAATCAGCCCTTTCTTCAACAAGTCTTGAACTTGTCGATTCAACTCCTCAGTTTCCACAGGTGTCATTCGATGTGCAGCCTTGTTTGGCAAACTCGACCCAGGCACCAAATCTATGTGGTGACTGATCTTCCTAACCGATGGTAAGCCTTCAGGGACATTGTCAGAAATGATATCAGGGAATTCTTCTAACAGTCCCATGACTTCCACTGGAATCTCCTTGCATCCTTCTTTTTTAACCTTGGGGATTATAGCATAGCACATATGATCCGGCTTCAGGCCTTCCAAAAATTTTTTGCCATCAACTAGACAGATTCGTGCACTGCTGCATACCTTCTCATCAGCCTCCTTCAGGGGTTTCAACTTATGGCGAACTCCATTCTTTGACAGAGAATAGGTATTAGCTCGACCATCATGGACAACACTTCGGTCAAACTGCCATGGCCTCCCAAGCAGTAGGTGACATGCATCCATGGGCAAGATGTCACATAACACTTCATCTTGGTAAGTTCCAATGTTGAACTTCACCAGACATTGTTCACTCACCAGCACCCGATGGTCCTTTTGCAGCCATGCAATCCGATAAGGGTGCGGGTGTTTTCTCCTTTCCATCCGTAGCTTGGAAACCATTTCCTCCGAAACCAAATTGTCAGTGCTTCCATTATCAATGATGATATTACATACCTTGCCTGCACACTTGCATCTTGTCCGAAACAGGCTATTCCTTTGGTCTCCCTTCTTTTCTTCATTTAACAGGACCCTTCTGATGATCATGGCTTCCCCTCTTTCTGCCTCCTCTGAGTGCTCAGACTCTGCACCTTCGTCTGCTACAGCAGCTCGGGCCTGACCCTCGGGTCTTCGGTTTGGCCTCTCTTGATGCTGCGGGCGGTTGTATGCCCTGTGTCCTTCCTCTCCGTAGTTGAAGCAGGTTCCTCACGAAGACACCTCTTCCAAACCCTCGCCCCGACCTACCTCTTCCTCTTGGGTAGTTGTTGCTCTGACCGCGTGGGTGTTGGGCATCCTCCTCCTTCACTTCTTTTTGCCTTTGGTTGTTGCTAGCTTCTCTAGCTTTCCCAAAATCTTTGTATCTTCCACCAGCTCTTCCACCCCTATCCTTCCCTCTCTGCTTACCATCAAATCTTCTATTTAGTTTCTCCTCCACTTTTAATGCAAACTGATATGCATCTTCTACTGTGCTCATTCTAACCAGCCCCAACTCTTCTTGAATGCTGGTCCGCAATCCATTGATATAACGTGCGACCTTCTCCTTATTCGCCTCCGAATGGCCGGTTATGATGGCGATTTGAAAGAACTCTTCAGTATATTCCTTGACAGTCTTATTAGCCTGTCGAAGACTCTGCATTTTCTTTAACAAATCCAGCTCATAGTCTGCAGGGATGAACTGCCTCTTGAGTTTCTCTACCATCCTGTCCCATCTAGTGATCCTTTCCTTTCCCCTCCTGTTCCTTTCTAACTGCACTCCCTTCCACCAGATGCTAGCATGTCCCTTCAGCTTGGATTTCGCAAACCTGATCCGATTTGGATCTGATATCTCTTCGTATTCAAAATACTCCTCCATGTCATTAATCCAGTCTATCAACTCCTCAGGGTTGAGGTTTCCAGAGTAAGTCGAGACGTCAAATTTTGGCTTCTTCCCAATCTGGGAGATGGCTCTATATAGCCTAGCCTCTGTTGGATCCAAGGCCTCTTCCTCATCAGAAGCAACTTCTTCTTCCCACACTTCATCTTCGCTGGGTTCTTCCCTTCTCGGCTCGACTCCTCTTCTTATTTCCTCTTGCAGGGCCTCAACTTGCCTCTGCAGGGCTCTTAGATCGACCTCCTCCCTTCTTGCTTGCCTATTCCTCGCAATACCACGTCCTCTACGCGGAGGCATCCTGCTTTTCCTTCGCAACCCACAACCACGTCCTGGCACAAACTGCCTCACTGTCGGCGATCGGTTTGCACTCTCAGAACCAACCCGCTCTGATACCACTTGATATAGGGCTACGCACAACACACAGCAAGAATGCAGAAATTAACAATGCACAGGCAAAATTCCAGCAAGCTTCATAAAAAAAAAAATAGAGGTCTCTTCTGCAATACACAACAATTCCCCCAAAAATCAATGGCCAAGAGTCCCCCCTCCCCTCAATACAATGCATGCGCGCCTTTTATCCTCGGCCGCCACCTCCTTCTCCATCATTACGCAAAGTGCGGGCCTCCCTCTAACCATCCACACGTATGCCCTGCAGCCGCATGCCATATTCTGCCAGATGCCCCGTATTATCATGGTCTGGGGTGGCAGAGTGCTCTGTGGCCGCCTGTCAAGCCTTCAGAACATCATACCAAGGAATGCGCCTGGTCACTTGTCATTTGGTGCCACGTGTCCCTGTAATCGCTCCATACTCGCGAGCCACCTGTCACTTCATGCCACGTGTCCCCTTGCATTGGTCTCTGCAGTCGTCGGCTGGTCAACGTCGTGAGCGTTCTTGTCGCGATATCGCGACGTATTTGCTCCAAGGCTTTTTCTCTCCCCCTTGGTCGCGATATCGCGACGTTTTGACGTTGGGCTTCTCTCTCCTCCTTGGGGCCGCGATTCCGCTACACGTCACGAAATCGCGACGTCTAGGCCCTTCTTACTCGCTCTCCTCCCTTGGGCCGCGAAACCGCGACATGTCACGATTTCGTGACATCTCTGCGTTCCGTACTTGCTGCTTCGTTTCGGGCCGCGAAACCGCGACATGTCACGATTTCGCGACATCTTTGTATTCCGTACATCTTGGCTCGGAAGTGTCGCGATTTCGCGACATCTTTGCATTGTTGAACCTTGCCTCCCGGATATGTCACGATTTCGCGACATCTTTGCGTTCCGTACACCTTGGCTCGGAAGTGTCGCGATTTCGTGACATCTTTGCATTGTTGAACCTTGCCTCTGGATATGTCGCGATTTCGTGACATCTTTGCATTCCGTACATCTTGGCTCGAAAGTGTCACGATTTCGTCGACAGTTTGGCGTTCCGATTGCTTGCTTGAGAAATGTCGCGATTTCGCGACATTTTGGCCCGTTGGAGCCCTTCTTCAAAAAGCGTCGCGATGTCGCGACATTTTGCCGTTGGTGCCCTTCTTCAAAAAGCGTCGCGATATCGCGACATTTTGGCCCGCTGGTGCCCTTCCTCAAAAAGCGTCGCGATATCGCGACAGTTTCGATACTTAGAAGAAAATACATTTTTGGGTGATGCAAGATTGCCCTTTGCCTCCGGATGCTCCTGCATCAGCTACTTTGGTGTCTTAAGACACTTTCAATTTTGTCTTTCTTTGCTGCTTTGTAAAAGACAAATATGGTGCTATTAAAACCTAAAATAAATCTATTATAAACTAAGATAGAATACCTTAGTTGCACCTAGATTTTTGAGACCTTTTAGTCTCATTTTTTATATTTTTCTTCCTTGAATTTAGTATAGTGACACCCTCTCTATTATTTGGTGGTTATGATTCTCCATTGGTGGCTTGTCTTCACCAAAACTTGTTACAATTTTTCCTGCGTTCAATGGTGGATTCAATGTTGCCTTCTTCTCCTTGACAATTCTCTCCTAAGACTCCTTACTTAGTTAACTTTACAATGGTGATTCCAAGATTTGTATACCTTTTGGATGGCTATGCTTTGCACTATTGTATATGCAATCTATACTTTAGAATAGTGTCTTATTTACTTTCAATAGATAGTAGGATGTTGATATTTTTCTTTCTCTTGAAATATATCTAACTCCTCTTATTTTGTGTAGGTTTTACTCGTAAAAACTATCTTCTACACTTCATTGAAGACTTAAACTAGAAACCTTCCTTTTGCAACTTTAAACCTTGAATTTGCTGCTTAATAAAACTTAATAATAAGATAAATATAAATGTTCAATTAATGAACCTTTTGCACCAATGTTGCATACCTTTTGGTCTTTGTATGGTGATGGATTTATTGGTGATTTGGATCACCTAATTGCTTCTCTGAGTTTGATAAATTTGTAGCTCTTCCTTGTTGTTCAAATCAGCTCTTAAACTCTTCTAATATGCAACTTAAATGATATCCTTTTGTAAACACCAGAATCTAGCCACTTGTCATCCATCTGTGTCCTTCAATCAAAACTTCCCATTATATATATGTGTGTATTTACTTAATATATATAAATATTAAAATTTTATATATCATATTTATATATATAATAAATATGTGTATTTATATAAATTAATCCTAACCATTCACCATGTTTAATCTCAGCCATCCACCGACCTCAATCCATGCCACTTACCCAAAATTTATCTCCACTATTACTCATGTTTTTATCTTGGCCACTCATTTCATTAAAACTATCATGACCCTCCCTGGCTGACTTTATGGCACCAAAAAAATAGTGTATTAACCTAAGATGTGGTGATACCTAGTTTGAACAATTGAACCAACTATGTGATATTTAGTTGATTTATAAGGGCATGTTATCGCTAACATATTGCCAAGTGTGCAGGATCAGGTACCTCGTGGGTGGAGGTGAGTTACCCACAGAAATGAGGGTACCAAAGATCAGGGGAAATGATGATTAAGGTACTCAGAGGTAACATGGATAGATACCTTCATATAGGCATGCATTGATGGAAGGGATAATCATCGATGGTTGATCACCTTGAGCTTTAGTTGATAGCCTAGTAGCTATCGTAAAATCTCTAGCTAAGATGGGTGATTGGATCGATGGAAAGACTCCCTCTTTGATTGATGGTATAAATGTGTTTGCTCTCTACTGCATCATAACTTGAATGGTTTGGTGATTTAGTTTCTATATGGGAACCACTGCAAGATGATTATAGATGCATAGGGTTAACTACCATATTGGAAATGAAAACAAAACATCCTTCTTGTGAAAGAAAATAAATTAAATTCTTATGTTGAATTTAGATGCCTTTAAATTAATTAATGAAGTTAAGAAAATAATGATTGGCTCATTAGAGCTCTTTTGTAAGCTTCATTTGCGATTAATTAAGGAGTTTTCATTTAATTAATTAAAAATGGTTATTTTAATTGATAGTGTTTATTTTAATTAAAAGTGGTTATGATATTTTAAAATTAATTAAAAAATGATTATTTTAATGATAAGGGAGAATTCATTAAAAGGGGTTTAATTAATTAAAAAGAAATGAAAGAGATATTTCATTTGAATAAAGAGAATATATAGATATTATAAATATATTTGAATATTAAAAGAATAAAAAATAAAATGTCATGATCCCTCTCCTACATGGTGCAACCTATGGAAAAGCCTACAAAGCTATTTATTTTCCAAAAATGGAAAACATGGGAATAATGCATAGAGGTTAGGGGGCGGGCATTGAAGGGAAGGAGGCTCAAGATGGTGGTGGAGTTTTTGAGAAGGTGACGGACAAACCACCTGGGTGGATGGGCACGCAAGGTGGGCAAGGAAGGGAGACGAATGGGGAGGAAGAGAGAAAGAAATAGGCAAGGAAGGGAGGAATAGAGGAAGTAAGAGGAAATGCACTAGGAGCCGATGTTACTAGACTTTCATCATAGTGGAGACCTATAGGTTGGGTTGTTCTAAGCCTATGGTTTAAAATTATATTGGTTAATTATGAAACCACCCTATGTGTGTGAGCTTGGAGTCTGGTAGAGTAATGTAAGCACCTTGCTTTACGTTTTGGTATGTGGTGTTTGGAACTGGTCTTGTGTCGGTTGTTCCTTGTGGAAGCACCTTGCTTTATGTTTTGGTTGTGTGGTGTTTGGAAATTGCTCTATGTTCCTTGTGGAAGCACCTTGCTTTATGTTTTGGTTGTGTGGTGTTTGGAATTGCTCTGTGTTCCTTGTGGAAGCACCTTGCTTTACGTTTTGGTTGTGTGGTGTTTGGAATTGCTCTGTGTTCCTTGTGGAAGCACCTTGCTTTATGTTTTGGTTGTGTGGTGTTTGGAATTGCTTTGTGTTCCTTGTGGAAGCACCTTGCTTTATGGTTGTGTGGTGTGTTGGGAATTGAATGCTATGTCCTGTGGAATACAGTGTGCTATGGTAGATTGGGTGTTGTTTGGAAATGATGTTGTGTTCCTTGTGGGAAATATCATGCGCTATAGAAAGCGTTGTGTGTGCTTGTAGTTGCCTAAGCAACATCGGATGCTCTGTACTATTGGAGCAACATTGTGTAAGTCGAACATCGTGTTCGAAAAAGGAAGCCACCTTAGGTCTAAGAAGTGCAGGGTTATGAGAAACCAGTTAGCACCATAGTTGTTTAGTATGCCTTGGAAGGCGTTAGCGCTAACTGTAGGCCTTGCTTTACGTTTTGGTTGTGTAGCTAGGATTAATTAAAATTACCCTTAAAATTATATGAGCTTTATAAAATAGGGTTTTAATGGAGGAAACCTCTGATTTATATGAAGTTATATAATAGGAATTTTAATTAAAAGAAGCTTTGATTTTTTTTATATATACCAATTTTTTTTTTTTTATTAAAGAGACCTTGGATTTATAAGAAGTTATATAATAGGGTTTTAATTAAAAGAAGCTAAGCTTGATTTATATGCAGCCATATATTATGCTTTTAATTGAAGAGACCTTGGATTTATATGAAGTTATATAATAGGGTTTTAATTAAAAGAAGCTTTGATTTATATGCAGCCATATATTATGCTTTTAATTGAAGAGACCTTGGATTTATATGAAGTTATATAATAGGGTTTTAATTAAAAGAAGCTTTGATTTATATGCAACCATATATTATGCTTTTAATTGAAGAGACCTTGGATTTATATGAAGATATATGATTGGGTTTTAATTAAAAGAAGCTTTGATTTATATGCAGTTATATATTATGCTTTTAATTGAAGGAACCTTTGATTTATATGGGATATGTAAATGTTAGGTTTTGATTAAAAGGAACCTTTGATTTTGTGGAAAGATACTGAAGGTTTTAATTTAAAGAGAACCCCTTGGATTAATGATTATCTTAGGAGCTTTAAACAAAATGGGATGAAGATTTATTCTTTAAATTGAAGTTATGGGGCTTTGGTTTAGAGAATGAATAAATGATTGTTCTGGAGATTAAGGGTATGGGACTTTAATGCTCTAGGACATGAATGAATTTAATTTAAATTTTAACCTTGATCTAAGTGATAGTATGATGGGTGACTCTCCAAAGGGATTTGGGGAGGTGAAAATAAAAGTAAGGGTTCTTTTATGATGTCCATTATGCATTAGATGGTTAGAAACTTAAATGGAAATATTGTATAGTTGCAATTTGGCAAAGTAAATGATTAGATGCATTTAAAGGTATGCCTATCCTGAACCATGAGTATCTTGATCCCCTACTACCCTCCAAGAACCAAAGGGAAGCAAGGAGAAGCAAGGAATGCAATGGAGACAAGGAATAGGTATTTGTATCTTACATTGATTTACTTATGTTCAATAGAATAGAATTGTGGGGAGATATCCTCAATGCAGTTAATGTGATACCTTTGAGTAGAAAAGGCTTATTATGCAAGAAGTAATGAGATAATTGCTATTGGGTTAGTGAAAGTAATTTTACTATATTTTTGTATTTGTTTATGTTATGTAGTAGATTCTATTTTAGTGTGAGCTTGCTTTATTTTACCTATCATTGTTTGATTGCCTTCTGATGTGGTAGCAACTAGTAGAATTATTGTGTGATTGCTTGATGATAGGAATTCTAGCATAGAGTTCTAGGGTGAACTCAGAGGGAACCTAAGGGAATTGAGAACCCCTTAGGGTGAACATAGGGAACCTAAGGGAATTGAGAACCCCTTAGGGTGAACATAGGAGACCTAAGGGAATTGAGACCCCCTTAGGGAGATAAGGACTAAGTGGTGAAGAGATTACATTAGAGTTAAGATAGCTCATCATGGAGATGATATGGATAGCTTAACTCATGATACTCGTAACATACCTACACATAAGGATTTGTGTATGGGATGGAGATACGTGTATACCTTCGATGGACTGAAGGTGATAGGTCTAGCTCATCAAGGATGATGGGACAGATGGACTTATCCATAGTAACACATTATACACCTACACATATGGACTTGTGTTAGGGTACTTTATGGGATGTATCTTCTAGGGAAACTTAGGTGATCAAAACTTTAGGTTATAATAGTGGGTTAGGGGTCATGAAGGGTTCATGTATCCCTCTCCCTAGGCAAAAAAAAAACTTTTCTATTTTTGTATTTTTTTATTTGTGTATTTTTGGGTCATTACATTTGGTATCAAAGCTCTAGGTACGAGGGTATAGAGCTTCTATGTGTGCTAAAGGGAAATTAGATGTGTCCATTGAAGGCTTGCTTAAGGAAAAAGCTAAAGTTGGGATGATCTAGGATACCCCAAATGCTAGAATCTAATGGGAATTAACCCAAGGGAGTGAGGAGTGTCAGGATGCCTTAGTATGGGCTTTGGTATCAGTGATACATCCCAACCTGGGATATTACCCTAGTTAGGTTGTTGATGCATATAGCAAAGAGAACTCTGTATTATGGCTTGATTAGAGATACAACTTAGTGTGAAACTATAATCTAATCCCCTTTCTTGGATGGAATCAGGTTAAGATGCCACCTAATACAATAAGAAGGAGGCCTACACCTAGAAAAACTTGGAAAAGTAATGTCGAAGAAGAAAACCAGGATGAGGAACCAATAAACCCCAATAGGGAAGTAGAAGACCTCACCGCTATGATCACTGCTATGCAGGATCAGATAAGGCAGTTGCTCAAAATGGCTACACATCAGAACTCACAAGTTTGAGGCTCGGAGGCTAGCCTAGATAATGGACTAACTATAGAACAAGTACAAGCCAGAGCCTTAGCAGAAAAGGAAATAACTAGGGACATGAAAAACATCAGTATCTCCAAGTTTTATGGAGAGGGTGATGGGGATGCAATGGAAGCATGGCTGAGAGAGGCAGAGGTTCATTTTATAGTAAAAGGGTACTCATCTGGAACCCAAACACTTTGGGCTATGATTAACTTAGAAGGGGCTGCTCTGGAGTGGTGGGAAACCCACTATGAGGAAACTAAGATTGAACCCATCGATACTCCATGGGAAGAATTTATAAGTATCTTCAAAAAGATATTTCTAATAGAGCATTTCTATGCCCTAAATTTTGAAGAATTTTCTAGTCTCAGACAAGGAACCAACATAGTAGAAGTGTACTATAAGAAGCTGGTAAGACTATTCAAATATGTACCTATTTATAATGAGAAAATGTGAGTTCATAAATTCATTCTTGGATTGGAATCTAGATTAAGGCACGATGTGGAGATGCAGGAGCCTAAATCACTGCAAAAGGCATATGACCTAGCAAAGAAAGTAGAGTCACACTTCTGTTATAAGTATGATGCTCTACCCAAGCAAGCGCGACAAGAACTGAAGAAGAGGAATAGTAATGGGTTTGTAAAGTGGGAGGCTGAGCAAGATCAAAAAGCCAAAAATCCCCAAAATCCTATGAAGAAACCCTATGGGAATCAGAACAAGTTCAAGAAGAACTTTTGTAAGAAGGATAACAAGCCCAGTAATACGAAACCTCAACCATAGAAGTCGCATGCTCCAGCTCCAACAATTAAGAATGGGAATGAGAAGCCTGAGAAACAGCAAGGACCCAAGGAAGGATGCTACAATTGTCGAGGATCTCATTACTATAATCAGTGTCCATATCGAGCAGGGACTAGCTCAGCTAGTGCAAAGGGGAAGGAACCGGAACATCGGATCTATGCCACAACCGGGAAGCAGAAGCTAGAGGGACAAGCCACCCCATTACTTGTGAAAGGTAAGGTTTTCAATAAGCAAGTAAACATTTTAATAGATAGTGGAGCCACTGATAGTTTTATTTCATCTAGTCTAGCAAGGACTATGTTGGAAAGGCCTGGGTATTTGGCTCAAGGGTGGAAGGTTGAGTATGGTTCTGGATAGACCTACTCGGTAAACCAATGTTATCCTATGGTAGGAGTTACTCTATCTGAAGGGACTACAGAATGTTGTTTATATGTAGCTCCCCTGCACGCCTTTGATGTAATTCTAGGGATGGATTGGCTACAGGCTCATAAAGCCTTAGTCAATTTCTAGGACCGCTGGATTGAGTATTCAGAGAAAGGCAGAGAAATACTGAGAATTCATAGCGATCAAGGGGCTTTTGAACCTCAAATGTTGTCTGCTATGCAATTGAAAAAGGCCCTAAAGAGAGGAGGGATAGTGTATGTGGTAAAACTCAATGAAGTGGAGGACCAAGAGAAAGAAGAAATACTAGGACAACATCCAATTTTACAGGATTTTTAGGATGTATTTCTAGAGGACCTACCTGGGTTACCTCCTGTATGGGAATTTGATTTTACAATTGAACTTATGATGGGAGCTGAACCTATTCATAGGTCCCCGTATAGAATGAATCCTACTAAAATGCATGAACTAAAGGTTCAATTGCAAGGGTTATTGGAAAAGGGTTTGATAAAACCAAGTGTGTCACCGTGGGGTGCACCAGTTCTATTCATGAAAAAGAAGGATGGTTCGCTAAGATTGTGTATTGATTACAAAATGCTAAATAAGGCTACAATCAAGAATCAATATCCTTTACCTAGGATTGAAGATTTATTCGATCAACTGAAGGATGCCAAGGTGTTTACTAAGATCGATCTGAGGTCGAGGTATCACCAGTTAAGAATTCGTGAGGAAGATACTCACAAAATGACATTTAAAACTAGGTATGGGCATTATGAGTTTACGGTTCTACCCTTTGGACTGACTAATGCCCCAGCTACTTTCATGAACCTAATGAACAACGTGTTCTAGAGACACTTGGACCAGTTTGTCCTGGTATTCCTAGATGATATCCTTATATACTCTCGAGATAAATAAGAGCATGATAAGCATCTTAGGATCATGTTGGAATTGTTGAGAAAGAATCAACTTTATGGAAATCTGGCCAAGAGTGAATTCTATGTTTCAGAGGTAAGATATCTTGGACATGTTATATCAAAAAAGGGATTGTTGTGGATCCAAAAAATATAGAGGCTATTCTGAATTGGCCACCCCCTACTAATGTCACTGAAGTGCGAAGCTTCATGGGATTAACGAGGCTATTATAGACGTTATATAAAGGACTATTCCAAGATTGTTGGACCCATAACGAACCTTCAGAAGAAGGGGAAAGAATTCAAGTGGTCAGAGAAGTGTGAAGCTGCCTTTGAACTACTAAAGCATAAGCTTACTACTGCACCGATACTAAAGGTTCCCGATCCTCAAGGGGACTTTTTAGTATGCACTGATGCATCAATAGATGGGTTGGGTGGGGTACTCTCACAAGAGGATTCAGTAGTGGCATACACTTCAAGGAAGCTCAAAAAGCATGAAGTTAATTATGCTACGCATGATTTGGAGCTAGCTGTAGTGGTGCATGCTCTAAAGGTTTGGCACCACTACTTGGTGGGAAGGCCCTTTGAATTAAAAATAGACCATCAAAGTCTACGGTATATATTCACCCAACCAATACTTAATGCAAGATAGAGAAGATGGGTGGAATTCCTCATTGAGTATGATTTTGAGATTGAGTACATAAAAGGAAAGGAGAATAAAGTAGTTGATGCTTTAAGTAGAAGGAAATATATAGCAGCTATCACTAGAATTCACATGGATCTGATGGATCAAGTGAGATAGAGGTAATCTCAGGATGAGTATTTCTAGGGAATTCGAGTCAAGATGGACAAATATCCTGAAGGAAATAAGGAATTTAGTGTGAAGGATGACTTTATGTGCTATAAGGGAAGGGTCATCATACCAAAGATAGGTGATTTGAGGAACTTGATAATGCAAGAAGCTCATAGATCTCCTTATTCTTCTCATCTGGGAGGGGCCAAAATGCGAGAAAACATGAAAAGAGCCTTCTTTTGGGTAGGAATGAAGAAGGATATCATAGATTTTGTTGCTCGATACCTCGAATGTCAGAAATTTAAGGTAGAACGCCAGCATCCTGTAGGGAAGCTTCATCTGCATGAGGTACCTATGCAAAAATGGTAGGTTATATCCATGGATTTTATTATGGGTTTACCCAAGACTCGGTACCAACATGATGCCATATTTGTAGTGGTCAACAAATTGACCAAGGTTACCCACTTCATACCGAGAAATACTAAGGATGATGCTCAGGTAGTGGCTAGCAGATTCATCAAAGAGGTATTCCGATTGCACGGGTTTCCTGAAGTAATTATCTCAGATAGAGACTCCAAATTCACTTCTAAATTTTGGAAATCCCTTCATAGTGTAGTTGGTACGAAATTGAATATGAGTTCAGCATACCACCCCAAAATCGATGGGCAAACAGAATGGGTAAACCAAGTTTTGGAAGACATGCTCTGCATGTACTTCATGGATCACAAGTCTCAGTGGGAAGATTGCCTACCTTTGGTAGAGTTTACCTACAATAATGGATATCACTCCTCGCTAGGAATGGCACCTTTCGATGCCTTGTATGGGTGAAAGTGTAGAACACCATTGTCTTGGGACAACCTAGAGGATCGAGTTGTGATTGGACCAAAAATGGTCAGGGTAATGGAAGAGCAGCTAAAAGAAATTAGGCAAAGGCTTAAGGAAGTTGTGGATAGATAGAAGAGTTATGCGGATCTAAAAAGGACTCCCAGAGAGTATTCTATTGGAGATAAGGTGTTCTTAAGGGTTAATCCAAAGAAAAGTGCTATCAAATCCATGAAGTTGGATCCACATTTTGTGGGGCCCTTCGAGATCATAGAAAAGATCAGTCCGATTGCATACCGACTTGCATTACCACCTAATCTATCCAAAATCCATGACACCTTCCACATATCCTTGCTTAGAAAATATGTTGCTGACCCTGAACATGTGTGGGATGTTTCTAAATTACAGATGGCAAATTCAGAGGCCATTGAAGTACTACCGATGAAGATTCTTGAGTTTCATTCCAAATCTCTATGAAATCAGACTCTTGAATAGTGTAAGGTCTAGTGGGACTAGTTCTCTGAGAGGAATGCCACTTGGGAGAAAGTGGAGGTTATGCAAAAATATTTTCCCTTTTTGTTTGAAGCTATATGATGTAATAATTTTACTTTCTGTTAAACAGCAAAAGGAAAACTAGAAACACCGAGGATGATGTTTAATCCTAGTGGGGGAGGATGTCATGACCCTCCCTGGCTGACTTTATGGCACCAAAAAATAGTGTATTAACCTAAGATGTGGTGATACCTAGTTTGAACAATTGAACCAACTATGTGATATTTAGTTGATTTATAAGGGCATGTTATCGCTAACATATTGCCAAGTGTGCAGGATCAGGTACACTCGTAGGTGGAACAGGGAGTTACCCACCAGAAATGAGGGTACCAAAGATCGGGGAAATGATGATTAAGGTACTCGGAGGTAACATGGATAGATACCTTCATATAGGCATGCATTGATGGAAGGGATAATCATCGATGGTTGATCACCTTGAGCTTTAGTTGATAGCCTAGTAGCTATCGTAAAATATCTAGCTAAGATGGGTGATTGGATCGATGGAAAGACTCCCTCTTTGATTGATGGTATAAATGTGTTTGCTCTCTACTGCATCATAACTTGAATGGTTTGGTGATTTAGTTTCTATATGGGAACCACTGCAAGATGATTATAGATGCATAGGGTTAACTGCCATATTGGAAATGAAAACAAAACATCCTTCTTGTGAAAGAAAACAAATTAAATTCTTATGTTGAATTTAGATGCCTTTAAATTAATTAATGAAGTTAAGAAAATAATGATTGGCTCATTAGAGCTCTTTTGTAAGCTTCATTTGTGATTAATTAAGGAGTTTTCATTTAATTAATTAAAAATGGTTATTTTAATTGATAGTGTTTATTTTAATTAAAAGTGGTTATGATATTTTAAAATTAATTAAAAAATGATTATTTTAATGATAAGGGAGAATTCATTAAAAGGGGTTTAATTAATTAAAAATAAATGAAAGAGATATTTCATTTGAATAAAGAGAATATATAGATATTATAAATATCTTTGAATATTAAAAGAATAAAAAATAAAATGTCATGATCCCTCTCCTACATGGTGCAACCTATGGAAAAGCCTACAAAGCTATTTATTTTCCAAAAATGGAAAATATGGGAATAATGCACAGAGGTTAGGGGGTGGGCATTGAAGGGAAGGAGGCTCAAGACGGTGGTAGAGTTTTTGAGAAGGCGACGGATAAACCACCTAGGCGGATGGGCACGCAAGGCGAGCAAGGAAGGGAGACGAATGGGGAGGAAGAGAGAAAGAAATAGGCAAGGAAGGGAGACGAAAGGAAGGGAGGAATAGAGGAAGCGAGAGGAAATGCACTAGGAGCCAACATTACCAGAATTTCATCATAGTGGAGACCTACAGGTTGGGTTGTTCTAAGCCTGGCTATGGTTTAAAATTATATTGGTTAATTATGAAACCACCCTGTGTGTGTGAGCTTGGAGTCTGGTAGAGTAATGTAAGCACCTTGCTTTACATTTTGGTTGTGTGGTGTTTGGAACTACTCTGTGTTCCTTGTGGAAGCACCTTGCTTTATGTTTTGGTTGTGTGGTGTTTGGAATTGCTCTGTGTTCCTTGTGGAAGCACCTTGCTTTATGTTTGGTGTGTGGTGTTTGGAATTTCTGTGTTCCTTGTGGAAGCACCTTGCTTTATGTTTTGGTTGTGTGGTGTTTGGAATTGCTCTGTGTTCCTTGTGGAAGCACCTTGCTTTACGTTTTGGCTATGTGGTGTTTGGAATTGCTCTATGTTCCTTGTGGAAGCACCTTGCTTTACATTTTGGTTGTGTGGTGTTTGGAATTGCTCTGTGTCCTGTGGAATGTTATGTGGCTGTTTGGAAATGAATCTTGTGGAATATCGTGCGCTATGGCAGCATTGGGTGTTGTTTGGAAATGATGTTGTGTTCCTTGTGGGAAATTTCATGTGCTATGGAAAGCATTGTGTGTGCTTGTAGTTGCCTAAGCAACATCGGATGCTCTGTACTATTGGAGCAATGTTGTGTAAGTCGAACATCATGTTCAAAAAAAGGAAGCCACCTTAGGTCTAAGAAGTGCAGGGTTATGAGAAACCAGTTAGCGCCATAGTTGTTCAGTATGCCTTGGAAGGCGTTAGCGCTAACTGTAGGCCTTGCTTTACGTTTTGGCTGTGTAGCTAGGATTAATTAAAATTACCCTTAAAATTATATGAGCTTTATAAAATAGGGTTTTAATGGAGGAAACCTCTGATTTATATGAAGTTATATAATAGGAATTTTAATTAAAAGAAGCTTTGATTTATATGCAGCCATATATTATGCTTTTAATTGAAGAGACCTTGGATTTATAAGAAGTTATATAATAGGGTTTTAATTAAAAGAAGCTTTGATTTATATGCAGCCATATATTATGCTTTTAATTGAAGAGACCTTGGATTTATATGAAGTTATATAATAGGGTTTTAATTAAAAGAAGCTTTGATTTATATGCAGCCATATATTATGCTTTTAATTGAAGAGACCTTGGATTTATATGAAGTTATATAATAGGGTTTTAATTAAAAGAAGCTTTGATTTATATGCAGCCATATATTATGCTTTTAATTGAAGAGACCTTGGATTTATATGAAGTTATATAATAGGGTTTTAATTAAAAGAAGCTTTGATTTATATGCAGCCATATATTATGCTTTTAATTGAAGAGACCTTGGATTTATATGAAGTTATATAATAGGGTTTTAATTAAAAGAAGCTTTGATTTATATGCAGCCATATATTATGCTTTTAATTGAAGAGACCTTGGATTTATATGAAGTTATATAATAGGGTTTTAATTAAAAGAAGCTTTGATTTATATGCAGCCATATATTATGCTTTTAATTGAAGGGACCTTGGATTTATATGAAGTTATATAATAGGGTTTTTTTTTTTTTTTTAATTTGTGGAAAACATCCCAAAAGGGATGCCACTTTCGGGTAAGACCCAAGGATGCAGGGGTATCCATTCCGCCAAAAATGCCCAGGACTCGGACCTGGCCTACCACATTTGACATACTCAAGGAGCAAACAAACACACAAAACCAAATTAAAAAAAGTAAATAACAACAAAAATAATAAAATAAAATAAAAAACATTCTCCTTGAGTGTGTCAAAACCAAAAGCACAACCAAAAACGCACAATAAGATAAAAGAAACCACAACACAAACCACATAGAAAAACACAAGAACCACATAACAAAACACAAACGAGACAAAAACAACAGAACACTACAAAGACATACCCCAAAAAAACATAAAAAATAAACACAACAAAAACCTAAAAAATAAAATAAATAAAATAAAAATAAAAACAACCAACAATAGACAATAAACAAAAACAAAAAACATAGAAAACACTCACACATAAAAAAATGAAATAACACAAACAAAGAGAAACCCAAGAACAAGAACGAAAAAAACACAAGAACAATAACAAAAAACAAAACAACAAAAACACAAGAACAACAAAAAACAACACAAAGAACACAAAAACAAAAAAAAACAAAAGAACCCACCCACCTTAAAAAACTAAACAAAAAAACAAAGAAGACAAAAGAAAAAAAATGAACAAAACAATGATCTATCTAGACCAAAAGACTATTAATGCAAGAATCAACAGAGGAAACAAAATAAAGAATAGAATGAGCTAGGGAAATAAAAAAACTTAATGAACCAAAGAGAAACAAAAAAAAACAAGAAGAAACTAGGTACCTTCAGAACTGGAGCCATCCAAAGAAATGATAGAAAGAAGAGCTTCCCTAATTTGAGAAGCCCACCATATAGGAGGGTGGCCATAACAAGTAAGATCACCTTTGTCCAAAGCCCAATTAGCTAAAGCATCAACACTCTTGTTTTGATCTCCGACCACATGATTGTAATCAACTTTCAAAAATCCCATCTGGATTAACTGAATCTTCTCAATAATTCTTTTTATTCTCCAATCCACCTTATGATTCTTTGAAGGAGTCTTCAAGAGATTAATCATAAGTTGAGAGTCAGACTCAACTAACACCTTTTCCCATCCAACCTTAGTAGCCTCCTGAAAGCCTCTAAGGATACCATACCCCTCAGCAAGGTTATTGGAAAGAATACCCAAATTCTCAGCAAAAGTAAAAACTAGGGAGCCATCTGAAAGTCTACCAATTCCTCCCACACTAGATTTTCTAGGGTTCCCTCTAGAGGCTCCATCAGTATTGACTTTTCCAAAATCCTTAGGAGAAGGTTGCCAATTTCTAGTCCTATCCATCTTACTAATACTCACATTCCCTTTAATATGGTTGCCCTTAGAAGGTTTAATATTCAATCTTTGCATCACTTGATCCCATCTTTGGTGGGATATTTGGGGGTGATTAAGGAGTTGATGGACTGATTCAACTAAGTTGGTTATGGTCTTTTTCCAAATATAGTGAATATCCTTCCTATCTTGATTAAAAATTTGGTTGTTCCTTTCATTCCAAATATTCCAAAGAAGAATGGCATAACCCATCCAAACTAACTACCTAATAAAATGATCAACACCCTCTTGATTAGGCCAATCCCTCCAAAGCTGTTCAAAAGTGAAAAAATTGGACCACTATAAGCCAAGTAATGTTGCCATTCTCCTCCATAGCTCAGAGGCTAAAGTACACTTAATAAAAAGATGGTTGATATTTTCTACGTTCTCTTCACACATTTCACATCTAAATATGTCAGAAGAATGGTTGGGATTATTATGTCATAAGGTCAAATAACCTTGAGCAACTGAATACTCACCCTTAGTAGTGTTGTTCCATCCAAAAAAATCTTTTTCATAGGACCAAGAGAGGGATCTCATATGAAGGATGCCTTGGATATCTTGTCTTTGCCTTTATGGGATTTGAATAGGCCAGTCCTCAATAGGGATCCAATATCTACCAACCTTTGAATTACCGAGTATGGTACCGATAGTAATTAGCCACCTTTATCCAATTAGCTCGATGAAGCTCCTCCATCCAAGGCCTCCAATCGAGAAACTGAGTTATCAAAGGCTTGTGACCATCCCAAGAATCTGTCCAAAAATTTGCATGTTGACCATTATGAATGATCCATAATAATTTTTTCTTTATAAAATCCACACTAGTCTTAAGAACTGCTAAAATGGGAGAACCTTTGGTAGGAAGTTGATAGCGAACAAGGTCTCTAGGACTTTTGTTCTCAGCATATTTAGCACAGAGATTATTGGCCCAAAGAGCATTGGGGTTATGCAACATCCTCCAATATAATTTAGCAGCTAAAGCTTTGTTGTTATTAATTTAAGACCAGAATCCTAACCCCCCTTCACTCTTAGGAAGACATAAAGTATCCCATTTCACCAAGGCCCATTTTATTTTCTCCTTAGTATCCCATTTTATTGATCCTTCATTACTAGTTTTTTTTTAGTGTTCTTCTTCTTAGGTATTTGGAAACCTGCTGAGTTTATATCTTCTTTCTTTTGATCAGGAATTTTATTTGGGCAAGCACTGGCCAAATGACCATATTCATGGCAAATTCTACAACGAAAAGGAATGTTCTCATAGTCCACAACTTGCTCCCAAGTGTCTTCCCCAAATTGTAATGTGATCTTTTTAGGTAGGGGTTTGTCAAAATCCATTAAAACACAAATTTGAGCATAAATAATATGTTCAAAATTTTGAGTACAATCAGCAATCATCATAAAAGTTCCTAAAGAGTTTCCAATTGAAGAAGAAATAGTAGGATTCCAAAATTCAATAGGGAGGCCAAAGAGTCTAACCCACACGGGAGCTATAGAAGGCATCTCTTCTTTGGCTTTAAATTTAGTATGCCGGGGCTTCATGAAAAGCCCTGCCCTTCAAAAAACCAAGGACCCCCTTGAAAAGTTTTCTCTCTATCTTCATTATTAGCAAATAAAACAAGAAAATAACCATTTGGATAAATAGAGATTTGTAACTCACCTTTAGTTTTCCAGCTTTTTGCAGCCCAAACTTTGAAAGCAGATAGACTCGGACGAAAACCCACGAACCGACAAATTAGTCCTCTTTTTCCAAATCTTCAATGCTAGTTTGAATGTTACCCATATCAAGCTTAACAATAGGAGTTCCATTAGCTGCTTTAAGACATCCTGACTCTGTTTTCCTGGGATCAATCTTAGGAATTCTTAGAGGTTTATGAGAAGCCCTAATATTGATATTAGCATTGGGCTGAGGCTGTCCACCATGAAGGGCATCCCTAAAATTCATTTTTGGGACTGAGTCTTCAAAATTCTTACCCTTGATAAGGGTTTTCACAGTAGAATTATTTTGTGGGTGCACCTTAGCACCAGATTCACTTGAGATATGAGCCATTTTTTGATAGCTTGAAACTTATTTCATGGTCTCTTTAATCCTTGCCCTAGACGTTGTGGAAAGGTATGGTTTTTACTTTTATTTTGTGTAGAAAATTGGAAGTCGTTGTCACTCAAGTTCACAGTATGATCTGTTGAAAGACAAATTTCTAACCCATCTTGTATCCCCTGCAACATTTCCTCGCTAAAATATTGAGCATAAACCACAAAAATATTGGCCGCTAGGGCCCGAATGCCCTAAAAACCAACCTCTGGAGCTGCTTGCACTCAACCCAGATGAAACCCTTGCATAGCCGCTTGCCAAATATATCGTTCACACATAGGGATGCGCTAGCTAATAGGGTTTTAATTAAAGGAAGCTTTGATTTATATGCAAGCATATATTATGCTTTTAATTGAAGAGACAAAGGATTTATAAGAAGTTATATAATAGGGTTTTAATTAAACGAAGCGCTGATTTATATGTAGCCATATATTATGCTTTTAATTGAAGAGACCTTGGATTTATATGAAGTTATATAATAGGGTTTTAATTGAAGGAACCTTTGATTTATATGTAGCCATATATTATGCTTTTAATTGAAGAGACCTTGGATTTATATGAAGATATATGATTGGGTTTTAATTAAAAGAAGCTTTGATTTATATGCAGTTATATATTATTCTTTTAATTGAAGGAACCTTTGATTTATATGGGATATGCAAATATTAGGTTTTTATTAAAAGGAACCTTTGATTTTGTGGAAAGATACTAAAGGTTTTAATTTAAATAGAACCCCTTGGATTAATGATTATCTTAGGAGCTTTAAGCAAAATGGGATGAAGATTTATTATTTAAATTGAAGTTATGGGGCTTTGGTCTAGAAAATAAATAAATGATTGTTCTGGAGATTAAGGGTATGGGAATTTAATGCTCTAGGACATGAATGCATGTAATTTAAAGTTTAACCTTGATCTAAGTGATAGTATGATGGGTGACTCTCCAAAGGGATTTGGGGAGGTGAAAATAAAAGTAAAGGTTATTTTAAGATATCCATTATGCATTAGATGGTTAGAAACTTAAATGGAAATATTGTATAGTTGCAATTTGGCAAAGTAAATTATTAGATGCATTTAAAGGTATGCCTATCCTGAACCATGAGTATCTTGATCCTCTACTACCCTCCAAGAACCGAAGGGAAGCAAGGAGAAGCAAAGAATGCAATGGAAAACCAAGGAATATCTTACATTGATTTACTTATGTTCAATAGAATAGAATTGTGGGGATATATCCTCAATACGGTTAATGTGATACCTTTGAGTAGAAAAGGCTTATTATGGAAGAAGTAATAAGATAATTGCTATTGGGTTAGTGAAAGTAATTTTACTATAATTTTGTATTTTTTTATGTTATGTAGTAGATTCTATTTTAGTGTGAGCTTGCTTTATTTTACCTATCATTTTTTGATTACCTTCTGATGTGGTAGCAGCTAGTAGAATTATTGTGTGATTGCTTTATGATAGGAATTCTAGCGTAGAGTTCTAGGGTGAACTCAAAGGGAATTGAGAACCCCTTAGGGTGAAGATAGGGAACCTAAGGGAATTGAGAACCCCTTAGGGTGAACATAGGAGACCTAAGAGAATTGAGACCCCCTTAGGAAGAAAATAACTAAGTGGTGAAGAGATTACATCAGAGTTAAGATAACTTATCTTGGATATGAGATGGATAGCTTAACTTGTGATACTCGTAACATACCTACGCATAAGGATTTGTGTATGGGATGGATATACATGTATACATTCGATGGAATGAAGGTGATAGGTATAGCTCATCAAGGATGATGGGATAGATGGACTTATCCGTAATAACACATTATACGCCTACATAGATGGACTTGTGTTAGGGTACTTTATGGGATGTATCTTCCAAGGAAAATTAGGTGATCAAAAATTTAGGTTATAATAATGGGTTAGGGGTCATGAAGGGTTCATGTATCCCCCTCACTAGGCAAAAAAAAAACTTTTCTAATTTTGTATTTTTTTGTTTGTGTGTTTTTCGATCATTACAAAAACCCTAATATGTTCAAGGGTAGATTATAAAAGAGGAGTCATTTTGATGAATCAAATCCCTTAGTCCTTAATTATTAAGCTCTCCTAAGTTCCCCTATTACTTAAGCACCTAAGAAATCCTCAATCCCTTCTACCCTAGCCACTTCACCATCACTTTCATCATTTGCTACCCCCTTTTGCATCATCCATTTTAGCTGCTATCAAACCCGTGCAAATCTAGATATAATTCTATGATACTTCTTTTAGCCCCCAAACACCCCTAGAGCTAGCTAAGCACCTTTAGGTATATTTGGAACTCTCTAGTGCATTCACAACCTTCACATGATGCCCTTGGATGTCTCTTGTAGTAGATATACAGTCCTACGACCCTCGCGCATTGTTCGAATATCCTCACGACCATAAATGATCGAAGCAGAAACAAAAATTAGCATTTTGACAAGGTAATAATATTTTGTGCATTTATTTTACATTCTTGTACTTCTATTTTTAGTTATATTCTATAGCATCTAGGGTTTAGTAATTTTATCTTTTTGAGGGCCTCACACTATGGAGCCCTCACAGGTGCTTCTAATATCTTTTTGTTGTTTTTTATTTATAGGTACAAGGATCATATTTATGGAAGCTATTAAAGCTAGGATGGCTCTTTTAGGATACACAAGCCCACCCACAACTCTTGTTTAGATCGATAACGAGCGTGAATACATCAAATATTCTTTTTAACTAGGGTTTCAGAGAACCCTAGTAATTGTAAATATGTATCACAAAAGCATTGTAAAAATCCCATATTGGGGCACATTGATTGTATAATTTTGAGATCCACCTGCATTAATAAAATATTATTCATATTGTGCAATATTGTGTTATTTTTGTGCTTTTTATTACTTTATATTTTGTATTGGTGTTGCTTGATTTCATTTTATAGCTTTGTTGCCCTGAAACTTTATCTATTTTATAGTTTTTTCTTGTTGTTCAAATCAGCTCCTTAAATCTCCCAATTTGCAGCTTTATAACTTCTTTAACTAGTGCTTGAAACTATATTTTTATGGCTTCAACTCCCCTCCAAGATGCTCTCTAGAATTATAAAATTTAGCATCTTTTAATACTGTCCAAATTGCTGCTTTCTTGTTGTCCTAAAATCTGAAATTTTTCAGATTATAACGCAATCAATTTCTCCTCCAGAATGTTGTCCAATAATTTTCCAAATTTGGTAGGAAAATCCTCCAAATTGCATCTGAACTAGAAACCTTCAATTTTCTGCTATAAAATTAGAAAACTCCTTTCTCCAAATCAACCTTCAAGCCTTCAATGGCAATATTTCAATCTCTCAGATTTGGTGGCCTCTTCTAGCTCCTTTCTCCTTCAAAATCCTTGTCAAATTTGAACTTCAATATTGGCCTATTTGTTGGACTTTTTCTTAAGAATATAAATATCTTGAGGTCTTTGGTAATCCTTTCCAGAGTTTGGAAAACTTCTTACCAAATATTTCTTTATTTTAAGCTTATTATCGGATGACAACAACTGTCCAAAATTCTTCACTATTGGGAACTTCTCCTTGCTATCAATCTTCTCACTTGAGTTCTCCTCAAGTCTTCTCCAATGGAATTATTCAAGTCTCCTTCAATGAGGCTTTTCTAGCCTTCTCCTTATTTCTTCTTTCAATATTTTCTTGAGACCTCTTCTCTTGGGTCTTTTAATTTTTTTAGCTTCTAAAATATATAGTAGGACCTTTGCTAGTCCTTCTCTATCTTCAATATTCCAAATTTGGAAGTTCTTCAATATTTAATGAGACCTTTCTTTGATCTCTCTAATCTTCAACTATTAAAGTTTTGCAATAAGATTTCTTTCTTGGATCTTCTAATTCTGTTGCTTTCTTCTTTCTTCACTCTAAAGTTTTCAATATTTAGATTTATATGAGGACCTCCTTCTTGGTTCTTATCAATATTAAATCTACAATGGAGATCTCTTTATTGAATCTCCTTAATCTTCTTCTCTCTTGAAATATGCAACTCTTGCAATGGAACCTTTTCCTTAAGGTCTCCAAATATTTAATCTTCAACTTGTTGATTCAAATGTTGGATAGATTCTAGAGAAGATATTCTTCCTAGCTCTTGTAGAAAGCTTCCAAAATTTCTTTGAATCTCTTATTTTTTGCTAAAAAGTATTAGAAAATGAGAAGAGTAATTTATTTAATTCTATAGATAATGAATCTTCACTAGTTTATTTTTCAATCTAGTAGAATCAATGCTGAGTCCTAGTCTTCACAAGTTTTTTTGCAACTCTATGGAAAGACTCTAGCCAAATGCAATTTCAAAAATTATGAAAATGAGATTTCCTATATCCTCTCAATCTCTCTTGTGGCTCTCTCTATTTCTTATCAATCTACCGTGTGCTCTGATACCATTGTTAGCTTTTGATGATATATATTTAAGGAAATGCATCCACAAGATGTAAAAAGAGTTAGCAATTTTAACTATATGATAATGGCAATATAATATGCAGGAAAAATATATGAGAAACTTCTACAATAACTTAGAAAATAACCATTAATGAAAACTCATGAAAATAGTACAATGTAATATAATGGAGAACTTAAAAACTCCATAATAATGCATGATCTACATTTTACTGACTAAAATCACTATACTTCCTCCTCTTTACCTCTCTATCAAAGACATATATAGGGAGATATGTCCCTTGGCCCATGACTCTTCAACTATCTATCCTATGACTCATGTACATGTGGACTACATGCAAATTTACATCATTGCATATTCTAACATTTGTGCATTTATTATATTGCATGGAGTAACTACTCAAACCTTAATCTAAGACAAACTCCTAATCTAGAGATGTACACAAGGTGGTACATTGGCATGTACCAAATAATGTAATATATTCCAATAATCATCTATGTCACTTACAACAACTAGCGGTCTTGGAGGAAATACACATTAATTCTCTAAAACACCTTATAACATACCACAACAGACTTTGATGTGCTTATCACAAGAAAGTACATCCAATATCCTTCAAAGTTGAGGACCTAGTCCTCAAAGAGAATCAAAACATCAACAATGATAATAATCTTAGAGGAAAAATTGAGCTTAATTGGTTAGGCCCTTTCATCATCATAGCATAATTTGGATTCAGAGCCTACTGCCTAGCCACATTGGATGACAAAGAACATAAGGAACCAATCAACATTATGCATCTTAAAATATACTATGCATAAAAATTATATTGCTTGCCTGCTCATATGATTGAATGCGTGACTTAATAAAACTCACAACAAAATAGTAAATTACACCCCTTGCATGACTGCTTGGTTTGCTTGATCATACTATTGAGTCAGGAGGATTTGTTATGATGCAAAAGCCAATCCTTGTTACAATATACATTTGCATTGCATTTGCATAGAAAATTCTGATGTTGAGCAAACCTCTTAGTCCCAAAAACCCCTTCTTTCAAGTTCTGGAATTATCCTTCAATGGCCTTCTCTAAAATTTGCAATGAGGCTTTCCTAGCCTTCTGTTTCTTTCTCCTTTCAATCCTTCCTTAAGACCTCTTCTCTCAGGCCTCTAATTTTTGCAACTTCTAAAATCTGTAACAGGACCTTTGCTAGTCCTTCTCAATATCCAATCTTCCAAATCTAGAAGTTCTTAAATGGGACCTTTTGTGGGTCTCTTCAACTTATTCAATGTAAAGTTTTTAATATTCAATGGAGATATCTAATATCCAATATTCTCTGAGACTATTTTCCTTGAGTTTCTTCTGCCTTCAATGGTGTCTTCTTTTTAGGACCTCCTTCTTGATATGCAGTATTCAATGAGGCTTCTTTGGCCTCCTCCTTTCTTCTCTTCAACTTGTTACTTCATGTATTGGATTTATTCCAAAGAATATATTCTTCCTAGCTCTTGTAGGAAGCTTTCCAAATTTCTTTGAATCTGTTTTTTTGCAACAAAGTATTAGAGAAATTGTAATGGAAAAATTCTAAATCTAGAGAAGATGAATCTTTGCTAGTTGATAATGATTTTTTTTACATGGTGGAATCAGTAGCCACCAAAAATATAGGCAGGCTATTCAGATTTTATGGCCACCACAATATTCTATGATGTCCACCCTGAAAGTCACCACACATATCTCTGCACATTCCACCCCTATAACCACAATGTTACGATCATTTTAAACCTTTTACACCACTAAAAGCACCAATAAAGGGACAAGTGTTTAGTTTTATGAGGCCTGAGATTTGAACCTTGGACCTTTGACCCCCTTACGGGGTTTGGGGCTACTGGAAGCAATGTTGAGTCCTAGTATTCACAAGTTTTTCTACAAATCTATGGAAAGACTCTGGCCAAATGCAATTTAAAGAACTTTGAAAATAATATTTTTTATCTCCTATCAATATCTCTTATGGATCTCCCTATTTCCTATCGATCTAGCATGTGCTCTGATACCAATGTTAGATTTTGATGATATATTAAAGGAAATGCAACCACAAGATGTAAAATGAGCAAGCAATGATAACTATATGATAATGGCACTGTAATATGTAGGAAAAGTATATAAGAAACTTCTACAATAACTCATAAATATTCCATTAATGAAAGCTCACAAAAATAGTACAATGTAATATAATGGAGGACATGAACACTCCAAAAATACTTCAAGGATATACATTGTACTCACTATACTAACTAAATACTAATGCTACTTCATTCAAATACATTAAACTATCTAAAAGGCATATATATAGGGATATAAATACCTTATCCTTTCATCTACCAAACCTATGACTCATGTACATGTGGACTACATGCACATTTACATCATTGCACATTCCGACACTTGTGCATTTATTACATTACATAAAGTAACTACTCAACCTTACTCTAAGGTAAACTCCTACTCTAGTTTATGGGTGGTAGAGGTGTAGTATTCAAAATGGGAAGGTATTTTAGAAGCTATGGAAATGACCCAAAATATATCAAACCCCAACTTGCAGTAGTTGTACAGCCTATACGGTCTTCATCGTACACTAGTTCAACTTGCCAAAATAGCTTGTACGGTCACTAAATAATATAGTTGTACAATACAAATCATACAAAACTATACTGGATATGATTTTTTACTCAACCAACTAACTAGAACAGGTTTTTTAAGTCAAATCGATCAGTTTTGTAATCGATTTTCTCAAACTAGCAATAATTCCTTATTTGGCAAAATTGGGTTTCAGATTTTATTACCAAATCGGGTGATTGAACAGTTTGTACGATTTGGAACTATGCTTGTATGGTTTGTACGCACCCTTTCTGCAACTAAGATTCAGATCTATCACCTTGCATCATCAATCCTTCCAAGACAGATTTTGGGAAGTTTTTTATGTCTCAATTGCTCCAATTATCCATAACATGCAACCCTAATTCACGAGCAATAAATTATATTTTCCATGGACGATTCTAGAAATTGTAAAACTATTGTAAAACATAAGAATATGAATGTTACTCATATTATATTACATTCCATGCTTCACACCAAGTTTGTAGATTAACTAGGATCATTCATAATGCAATTCAATCCATTTACATACCAAGTTATGTACTAAAAAATAACTACACAACCTATAACAACCAGAACATATGGGGAAATTCACAAGGACAAGGAACTAAGGAAAATTACTTTCATATTCAGATTATCAGTATTATTCCATCATTCATTACCATCTCAACAATGAATAGCAATTCTACTCCACAATCCATACTCCATGAATTCTATATTAATACTTCAATAGTAAACAATTAATGAACATGAATGAAAAACAAAAAAATGAATAAGAGGGGGTATATAATGCATTACCAAACCATTACAAAGTTTTTTTTGAAGCATCACATAATTTACAACTACCATTCCCAACTGATTTCTAAAAAAAAATCTTTTTACAAGGTTTATTAAGGTCTAATTCAATTTTTATCAAATTAACCCCAAATGCACATTCCAACTTCATTTCATTTCATTTCACATCGTACATGTGCAAACTTGTATATTTTGGTCTCTGCTTGTATGTTTTGACACTTGTAAATTCTATTTAAAATTGAGAAAAACTCAAAAAAACTATGCAAATCCATGGATCACTTTATCTTTTTTTGGGAGGTGGATTTTCTACCTACATCTACCCTCCCTTTAGATTAGACAATGTCCTAATCATTTCAATCTTCTTTGTCTTATCTGCTACCTGTTTGTAGTAATCAACAAGTAAAAGTTGCAAGATGGTACGCTCATCCTTCAAGCGAGCTATGTACTGACTAACTTCTAGGGCTTTCAATCCGTACTCATTAGCCTTATCTTCAGTAATACATAATAATGCTCCTAGCTTCTTTTCATGCTCGGATGCTCCATTACATAAATTTTCTATCAATGTGGATTCCATTCTAGCTGCTATTGATAAATCCTCATTATTCTCAGTAATAACCTTTAGATATTGATGAAGGTCAACTTCATACGCTACCATAGTCTCATCCTTAGCCTTTAGCATAGTCTTATGATCCATAATAATATCATTATAGTGCATGGTATCCTTTGCCATCTCTTTGATCTTACTATATTTTTACTGTAGTTGTTCCTCTACCACATTCAACTAATTAACCTAGTTGGCTATATTTTCATTTTGTGCTTCCATTTGAGTTTCCGCTTGCTTCATATGCTCTTCTTCCTGTTGGATAACAAATTATTTTTTTGCTTCCTGTGAATAGAGTTGATCTTCATAGACCTGCTTCATGCTTGCTAAATTTGTTTCTAATTTATTTATTCTTTCCTCATCCATGGTTTTGTTGCATGTTAGTTCTTCCTCCATCACAACCATCTCCCTTTGAGTAGCTTCTACCTCCTCACACAATGTTTCTTTAGCCTGGTAAATTTGTTCAAGACTCAAGCTGAGCCAATCGATATAGTATGTTAAGAAATTCAATTTTTGCATGGTGAAGGCCAACTCCTAAGGTACTCTTCAAAATTGTATACCTGTTGTATTCAATGAATAGGTCTGATAGGTTGTGCTATCCAAATACACTCGTGGAGTTGTGTGATAATTGGTCTTCACTCCCTTCGATAAGTCCCATATTCCAAGCATCATGGTTACTTTGCATCCTAGTAATAACCATGGGTATTATGAATGGATGTGTGCTATCTACCTCATACCATCCTTATTTTACACCCACTCCACAATATTTTATAATTCTACGAAGGTTTTCTCCCTCCACTATTTCAATTTCCCAACACTACCAATACAAAATTGCAATTTGGTGCAGGAAAATATTTCACTAGCCTATCGAAAGAAGTGCTCCACCTATTCATTAGTATTTCCACACACATCGTCCACCTAATCAAAGCGAGGTAATTCCACTAGGAATATTGTACAAATATCCTCAATGTTATCTTGTGGTGGGGTCTATCCTTATTCTCCCTGTGGATGAGAACTTCCTCCGAATTCCTTAGTCATGCTGGTTATTTTTCCTTTTGGTAGAGGACTGTGTGTTACCGCCTTATCTGTCTCTTCTCTTGTTGATGATTGTGTCTCCTACACATTAATAATTTCTTTTTGGGACTACTGCTCTTCCATCGATACTTGGACTTCCTCTTACAAATCAGACAAGTCCTCCTATTGCCCTTGTGTTAACCCTTCTTGCGGGTTCGAGTGCACTCCCCTTTGAGTTGCAACAATATGATCAGGAGTAGGCTCTTCCTATTGTACTTGTGCATTTGTCTACTCCTGCTAGCTATGACCACCTCTCATCATAATTTTTAATTCTCTTTGTCTCCTTAGGTGCTTCTAATGGCACCTCTAGTACAACTTTTGCTTTTGTAATTGGTGGTACTATCACCATTCTAGTCAAATATTTGGATGAATCTAGAAGTTCAAAATTAGAGGTCTAGAGTAATTTTAGGGATCCCATTATTTTTCCCATTCCTTCTAGACCTGGTATATTCAAATTTAGAAAATTTAACCCCTCTAAATCAAAGTGTCCTTCCTTTGGTGCTGACTCAGGTTGTGTGTTCTGTATCGACTTTGCTTGTTTCTCCCTTTGTCATCATGTCTGAATCCATATAGGGATGTTGCTATTCTACTTTCTTATCCTCTTCAAAAGAGCTAGGCTACTCCTATAGCTTGTGGATTTGGTCTTGTTGTTCCAAGGATGGTTCTAACTGTCTTCTTCATTTTCTCTTTGGATGGACATCTTCATTAGATGCAATATTAGACTCATCTTGCATTGGTGGTGTGGGTTGCTTTATGTTCTTCTTAGCCTTATTTTTATCTGGAGTGGCTTTCAATAAGGGTATATTCTTTATCCATTGCAGTATGGTAGGCTTACCAGGTGCTATTTCCCTTAGTTGGGTCCTATCTAAAAAATGAATTTCCATTCTTGATACTGCATCCAATAAAAGTGCAATGGCATGAAAGGTCACGGTGAAAATTTTCCTCCTCACTATCAGTGATTGCTACATCCATTACTGCAAGTATGCTCCCTAATCATACTTCATGCCCTTGTAGAAACCTTCCACATATTTTGCCATCCATATTGGCATCACCGAAGCCCACAATTCTCTAGACAATCGGGCAATAACAACGTTCATCGTGCAAGCCAACTCATCCATATTTAACTAAATTTGTTTAATCCCATGGGTGCCAGTACCCAAAATATTGGCTTCCATAGGTGACTTCATAGATGTGAGTGTTGTGATCAACCTGTGCATCTCAATGGGATCAACTATTCTTTTCACAATTGGATCTCCTTTCATGGGAAATTTGAATGTCCATCAAAATACCTCTACTGTGAACTCCACCTTAACATATATGTTATCCACTCATACCACCATATGGTTCTCAGAAGATCTGTATGACTGGAGAATCTACAATAAGTATTCATTGAAGAATACCTTGTCTTATGGTGGGATTTATGCTAAAATACTCACTCTAGCCTTCCTTAGCACCTCCTTCAATGGATGCTTGGTGTCATTATTTATCCACCACTTTCTACAAAATTCTCCCATTGGCTGCCCAAAAGTGACATCCTTGATGTCCACTTGCTCCTCCTCTACTTCACTAGGTAGATCCTCCTATTCTTTTGAAGTCTTTTCTCGATGAACTTCACTATGAAGTTCTCTTCTAGGTGCTCAAGGTGGTTCCATTTATTTCCTCTTGTATTATGGAGGTGATATTTCCCTACCAACATCCTATTGCCTCTAACCCTACCACAACCTTCATCCTCTCCCTCTCCAAGGATTATTACCAATTTTTTTGGGTGACTAAAATCATCATCCTTGGTATCAAATGGGGTAAACTGGGGGAGATCACTTGGGTCGTGATTCTATCTGGTTCAATGGTACTAGTGATATATATACCCTATATGTCACAATGTGATCATAATGAGCCCAAAATTCTTATCGTGAGCTCATACTTCTGCCATCACTGAGAAAAACCCTCATTTGCACACCTTTTCCTTGATTTAGCAATTCAAGATAATACTACACAAAATAATTACAAAAGTTTGTATATTTACATAAAAAATGTACAACAAATATCAAGATCATACAAGGCTTCAACCAAGTCATACATGTATGCTTTCAAATTTTACAATCCTACCCAGATCATACAACTCCAATTAGATCTGTTCAATCGCACCCGATTTCGTACACTTGTAGTAAATCGCACAACTAGCACTTCAAATCATACATCCATGATCCAAAATCATACCAACTAATGTCAAATCGTACAAGGGTTTCTCCCTTCTGTACAACCTCACTAGGGTCTATACCACTGTAAAAAATTTCATACAAAGTCCTCAAAAATGCACAAAAGGGGTCTTCGAGAGCCTAAAATCTGTACAATATCTTAGAATTGTACCATGATTGCTTCAAATTGTACCTACAGTCTTAAAAATCATCACTTGGTCAAAAATCCTCATTTTTCTTCCCCAAGTGTGAAATATGTGAAACCCATTTGCCAAAATCCTTCAATCTCCTTGTTTAATGTAATTTTAGGGCAAATCATGCAATTTCTCCTTCCTTTGGTGCAATCTTCTTCCAAAATAGATTTTTCTTATAGTATGGTAGCATTGTATGATTATCCCTTCCAAATTATTCACACATGCAGTCTTGAAAAAAATCATTTCCATGCTTTTATGGTGAATTCCTACTCCAGGGTTTGCTTATTTTTATCTCCATGCAACTTTCCATTTCTCTATTCTTGGAAATTCAAACCCTAGCTCTAATTTTCAACACTAACAATTTATTGGGTGTTTTATTTCATCAAAACCTCACTCGTACAATTGATTTTCTTTACCTGTAGCTCAATTTTTGAAAAAAACTTGTTTTCTCTAGAGTAAAACCCTAATTTGGTAGCTTCTTTCTCCAAACGGGTTGCTTTTCTGAAAACAAAAATCCTTGTGGTGCACAATTAAAATGGGTCATGAAATAATGGAGTAAATTGGTGAATTTCCACTACCCATATAGAAAATTTCTTCAATTGCACCCTTTTTGCCTTCAATTCTCCAAAATTCTAATGTTGCATTGTATGATTTGCGAGCAAAAAAGGAAATTGTTGTATGGTGCTTTCTTTTTATAATTTGATAAACCCTAACATCTCAATGCCTAACTTCCACCACCTTATCTCCTCTGCATTTTGATGATTGACAACTCGTATTCTGGTACATGCAATTTTGTCTTTTTTCCTATTTTATCCTTTTCTTACCTCTTTCATTTCTTGTTCTTTTTCTTTTCTTTTTCCCATAGGGGGCCACCATTACTATTTTTCAACCACCCCCCATCTTAATTACATCTCGAAGTATTTTTACAATTAATATATTTTTATATATAATTTTTTCTCTTTTCCTTTTTATTTTCTCAAAAGGGCTGTCATTTTTGGTTTTCTTTTGAACAATGTACTATTATCACTTGTTAGGCTCCTTTGGCTTTCATCGATTCCAAAGGTATGCTAGAACTAGCATAACTTCAATCTGTAGCTCACACCACCTTGTGGCCTTAAACACGATCAAGATGAAAAACATCATCAACATGATGGGAAATGCCTATCACCACCTATGACAAGGATCAAGGGGGTGGAATCCTCCTTGCATGGTCAAGGGACAACATCCCTTGTAGGGTCGAGGGGCCACAAAACCTCAACAAAAAAACTACTAAAACTTTTAATGTCAAAATCAAAATTTTCTCTTCATCACCACTTTGGGATCCTTTCCTTAAAGCCCTTAAATAACTCATCATCAAATCCACTTTACTTATCAAACTACCATGTCTTAACCACTGATGGAACACCTTGTATGGTTTTTATTTGTATGCTTTCACCTTGTATGATTCCACACTGTATGATTTACACTTGTAAAGTTCCATCCTATACGATTTCAAATTGTACGATTGGGAAAGTGAACAGTTTCACATTGTCTGATTTGACTTGTAATAGTACAATATCTACCAAATGTATGATTTCACTTACTACTTGTATGATTTGCACCATATGTGCAATCACACCCATCAATTGTATGATTTGTACCAACTGTACGGTTTCACCCAATAATTGTACAGTTTCATCTTCCAAAATTGTACAATCCTATTTTTTCTTAGGCGATTTTGATTGTATGATCAGTTGTTCTATTTGCACATCTTCCATAAGAACATCTACCATAACAACATATTCCATGTCAACATCTACCATAACAACATCTTCCATGTTAACATCTTCCATGACAACATCTTCCATAATAACATCCTCAATATCATACAATATTTTACCTCTTTTATTTATGTGAGGAGTGTCACAAACTACATCACTAGTGACAACCTTCCTATTTACACCCATGAAGGGTGGGCATATTTGTTTCCCAGCCTTCATAGCTATACTAGCCACTGCAAAAAGTTCTTTTTCTTCACTTGATGAAGTATCACCTGGAATCCTTGACTGATTCCACCTTATAGGTGACTCACTTTGCTGGTCCTCATTGGAACTGTCTACTCGAGGAATATTATATTCATCGAACAATCATCTATAAATTTCTTGTGCATCTTCACTCCATGACCTCCTTTACTGGTGTGTAGGTTGTGGCCTTGGTCCTTCCTCCTGAGACCTTATGTGTTGTTTCTTTGGTGCCTGACTCCCATCCACTACACTCCTTTGCAACCAATCTACCACTTTATCAAGTGTTACCATCCACTCCCTTATATCTCACACAGTTTATTAATTAATGTCTTCTCTTACATTAACACTCATCTTGACTCTGGGTTCTTATTGCTCCTATTATTTTGTATCGATCAACAATGTATCCAACCTCTCAATCTTTGCTTCATCATATGTCCATACTTGCTCTATCACTAGTTCATGTGTATTGTGTTCAACACTGTTTACATTAATCCTTTGAGAAATTATTATGCTCCTTCTAACTAGAATTTCCTCTCCTTGATCCTATATCCTATGCCTTTGCAAACTTGTATCTATTATTCACCTCCAATTTGTATACTCAAGTTTATCACATGTACAATCTTCTTGACTACAACACTTTTTGACTCGTTTTAACAAAAATACCAAAGTTTGATAAGGCAACAATGCCAAATGTATATGGTAGCAGTGTAGTATTCCTTATGGGGAGGTATTTTAGAAGCTATGGAAATGATCCACAAGATATCAAACCCCAACTTGCACAAGTTGTATAGCCTGTATGGTCTTCATCGTACACTAGTTCAACTTGCCAAAAAAACTTGTACGATCACCAAATCGTACACTTTTATGATCCAAATTATACAACCCTATACTAGGTATGATTTTGTACTCAAAAAACTAACTAGAATAGGTTTTGTAAGTCAAATCGATCAATTTTGTAATTGATTTTCTCAAACTAGTAATAATTCCTTATTTGGTAGAATTGGGTTGCAACTTTTATTTACCAAATCAGGTAATCAAACAATTTGTATGATTTGGCACTGTGCTTGTACGGTTTGTACAAAACCTTGCTACAAATAAGATTCAAATCTACCACCTTGCATCATAAATCCTTCCAAGATAAATTTTGGGAAGTTTCTATGTCTCGATTGCTCCAATTCTCCATAACATGCAACCCTAATTCACTAACAAAGAATTATATTTTCCATGGATAATTTCAAAAATTGTAAAACTATTGTAAAAAATCAGAATACGGATGTAACTCATTTTATATTCTATTCCATACTTCAAACCAAGTCTGTAGGTTAACTAGGATCATTCATAATGGAATTTCATCCATATACATGCCAAGTTATGTACCAAACAATAACTACACAACCTACAACAACTAGAACATATGGGGGAATTCACAAGGACAAGGAACTGAGAAAAATGACTGTCATATTCAGATTATCAGTATCATTCCATTATTCATTACTATATCAACAATGAACAAAAATTCTACTCCACAATCCATACTCCATGAATTCTATATTAATACTTCAATAGTAAACAATTAATGAACATGAATGAAATACAAAAAAATGAATAAGTGGGGCTATATAATGCATATCCAGACTGTTCCAAAGTGGTTTCTCAAGCATCGCATCATTTACAACTGCCATTCCAAATGAATTTCCAAAACAAATATTTTTACAAGGTTTATTAAGGTCTAATTCAATTTTTATCAAATTAACCCCAAATGCACATTCCAACTTCATTTTATTTCATTTCACATCGTACATGTGCAACCTTGTATGTTTTGCTCTCTTCTTGTACATTTTAACACTTGTATAGTCTAGTCAAAATTGAGCAAAACTCAACAAAACTATGCAAATCCATGGATCACTTTCTCTTCTTTTGGGAGGTGGATTTGTTGCCTACATAGTTATGTACCCAAGGTGGTAAATTAGCATGTACCAAATAATATAATATACTCCAACATCTCCCCCATTGAAAATATGAAGGTATTGGATGATAGATACCGTCTCTCAGCTAAGGTTGGTAGTAGATACCGATCAAACTCTAGCTTGGATGTGTATACCACATAGTACAACCTTATCCCCGCTAACACTCCCACCTCCTCCATGCTAAGATTACTTTCCAAAATGATATCCATAATTTTTGGATGATGCTCTCGACTCACCAAAACTTGCATCTCTTGTCAAAACCACATCCAAAGCACAATTAAACAATGCCCTAACAAAATATTGACCAGTTCCAAATTTGCCACTAGTTTAAAAAATGTTAATGCCAAATTCACCACTACTACCAAATTCGCCATACATATCACAAAACTAACCCAAAATCAACTTTTTTTAGTTATGGTAAAAGACACACCTATAGGTATTCCTACGATATATGTATTGTTACTCAAACAACATCCACATGATGTGGCCACCTCTGGTTATCCACCATCTTCAAAAGTGTACCTCTTTCTCTCTCTCCAACTTTCTTAAAAGGATAAGGTAAAAATAAAAGTAATTTCACCTCCTTTCCTCCTTTTTAGCCCTCCCCATTTCCCAACCTTTTTAGCTATGCCACCTATTTGAAGAATTCATCCTAAATCGTCAATTTGACACATCATTCTCAAGGGGAAATCATTGAGCAAAAACATCTTTACACGGGGTAATATTTTTCAACATCAACAGGACATACATCATCAAAAATGAGGTATACATATAGTAATAGTGCAAAATAACCAAAATAGATGCAATCATAATCATTTATTTAAATAAATAGTACAACACAACAAAAAATTATCATAGTGTCAAAATTGAGTTTTCCTACTTAACTTTTGATGCAATCTCACAGACATCATATCAAAATGAGGTAAAATGTAGAAACCCAATTTTGACACACCAACAAAGTAAAAGACATTGAAAAAATCACCTACATCATGAAACATAAATTCAACCTGAATCCAATAATTTGGGCACCTTTTCTTGCCTCTACCAAATTCACCACTTTGACCAAAAATACCACTGGTGAATTTGGTAAGCCAAATAGCAAATTTGGTAAACCTCCAAAAGTCAAACCCTGATAGTCAGATTTGACCTTTGACAAAAAATACCAATAAAACCAAAATTGCCATCGACAAATTTGGTCACAAGCGAAAAATTTTACAAATGCCAAAAATATCTTAGTGTAATCCAGAGGCATGTGAATTCCATCCTCCCACTCCCTGTTTTGACCTCGCATGCTCCAACAATGAACCAAACCTGCAAATTTCAAATTAGTCCTAACTAATTTTCCCTCTTAACCCCCCTTTAACCCCTTCAAACTCTATTTAAGTAGCCCTTGGGGAAATACATAGAGAGGATTCTAAGGCTAATTAAATTCTACCAATATTCTTCTAGCATTCTTCTTCTAGCTCTTCTTCTTTAGTATTCCTTATTTTCAAGCAATTTCAAGAATTTTGGAGGTAATCCAAGCAAGGAAAAAAGGACTTTGGGACAGGAGGTCATCTTGGAGGCAAGGAAGGATTGTTGTGAGGTGATAGCTCTCCTAGCATATCCCTCCTCTCCATTCATCTTTGCTTCATTTTGCATTTTGTCCTCTAGATTGTAGCCTTGCTAGCTTGGGATTTCTCTTGATATTTCCATATTTCACACTTCTAATTCCTTTTTGTAGGGTTTTATCTCTATTGGTAGCCATATAACATTGTCTTTGTAGCCTTTAGTTCAAGCATATCATCTTAATTTTATTTCCTAACATCTCTTTGTAGGTCCATTTGGGTTAACTTTAATTTGTTACCCATGTTTTGGCCATAACCTTCTCTTTTGCAGGGTTTTATTGCATTTGTTCTCCATATTTTTTCTTAAAATACTTGTTTCGATTTATTTACATTCATATCATTCACTTTAATATCATAGAAACATTTCTCCTTTTTTGTAGCAACCCAAATCTAACCCACTTGGTTGTCCAACCTAGTCTTGCCTACTAGATTCTCAAAGTAAATATTTGGACTAATTTCAAGGTTACATAACATAAGAATAAATTTGAATGATCACCCAACATTTTATTAGTATGAGGTATAGAGAGTTACCATATTTGGGTATATTGAATGCTGCAAATGATCACCCAAGTGGTCGATACTGGCCAGATCTCGTAGAAAGGTACCTTTTTCTGAACCTATCCTCTCATCTCGTGAACCTAGGTTCATGGATGGGGTTATCCTCTAAGACCCATAACACCTAGAGGGTGGACACCGAAAGCACGAGGATACGGAAACAAAAAGGAATATGCCACAAGAAAGAACAAGAAAGAACATATGCAAATTGACACAAGATAAAAGCAATATGAAATATGGTAATCTCTTTATTGATACGCTTTTCAAAATGTGTTACAATACGTCTCCTTCCTTTTTAGGGGATAGGAGCGTCAAATGTGTTTCTTGTCACAACATCCATGGATCACAATCCTTCTTCCGCGTGCCCACATGTAAGATGGGCGGACCAAAACGTCACCGCCACTTGCGTATATGATTCTTTGCTCTTTCCTGCTCCTCTGCTATCGAAAACCTGCGTTCAAAGAAACAGAAAATATTAGTAGCACCTGCGGACAGAATGAAGCATGTATTTCCCAAGGCCTACTGTCAGTAAATGCATGAAAATATTAAAACGATAATCAAATGACCTCGGATCGACCTAAAAATTTCACAGTAGCATAAATATGTCAACAGAAGACCACTGCAAAAAGAACAGTCTAGAAATTCCTCACAGATTTGTATTCGCTCCAGGGTGGGACGAATTCACCTACAATAACCTGTCAGAAAGCACCCTCTTCAATGTCCTACTTAGGAAGCTCCAAATGACCTGCAAAGTTGGGGTTAGCTAATTGGGGGTGTTTTGGGAAGACCCAGATGGTCAGATTTCTCCAATTTTGCCTCTAGGATCCAGATTTTGTTAGTGCCATCTGCAAGTTAGTGAAGGCGGGAAATGACAAAAACCTGGTCAATATTGCTCAGAATGAAATGAAATTTGAACTGTAACCTATTTAACCTATCTAGAATCAAATGCAAAAGAAAAACTAGAGAAATATATCACATATTTCTATTCATCCCGGGGTGGGGCGAATTTGACTGTGACAGATTGGGGAGCGCCCGGGGGCAGGACGCCCACCGTTTGAGGCACTGTTTCGGCACCAATCCACTTGGGATGGGTCCAAAACTGGTTATGGGGTGTTGTCAACAATTTTTGGGAATTTTTGTGGCCAAAAATCGGGTTTTGGGTCCGGATTCGCGCTTCTAATAGTCACCCAATAACCTCCCTTTCGAATGAGAGATTAAGGATGTAAAAGCACAAATCGCAAGTAGGTATGTAAATTGGCAGCACTTCGTTGCTCAAATGCTCCTTCTCTGTATATCTTTTGGGTGAGAAAACTCACCAATTTATAGACCTTAGGGTCTCTCTGTTTGAATTGCGCATGCGAGGGCGCTACTTGAGTTGACTGTCCTATTTTTAGAGAAAAGCTAATTCCCTGATTTAGAATCTCCTTGCATGAGGTTTCTAAAATAAAAACACTCATAACTAAAGTCTCTCTTCTTGAATAAAAGCTATTCCTCACAATTGCATGACCTGAAGCCTCAGTTAACTGGCAGAGTTACCGAGGTTTGACTTTTTTCTAGTCAAACTTGCTATTCGCCTCACCCTGGGGCGAATGCTGCTATTCGTCCCTGGGTGGGACGAATGACAGTTTGTATTCGTCCCGGGGTGGGACGAGCAGAGAGCAAAGTGCCAAAAAGGTGCCAAATTGACCTCTGACCTCTAAAACTGCTTTTGGAAGTGGTTAGGACCATTGTTTAACCTTCGAGGGCTGCCCTAGGGGCTGTGTGTGTCAATGCGATCAGCGCTTGTTGTCACATAATCGGATTGGTGTTGTTTTGGTGTCTACAGATGCCCCTTTTTGGGAAGCGTTGTGCAAGGCGCATCGAGCAAAAATAGATAACCAAAGCACTAATGATTAGGGTTTCTCAGTAACCTAACCAACTCTTGATGCCCCAAGTATGGAAAGGGCACGCATTCTTGAATCCTTGCTTCTGACGAGCTAAGGAACTTAATTCAAGTGTTAACCTTGTTCAGTGAGGTGTTACTTGAACTTGGACATTGATCAATCATGAATAGGCAAAGGGCGCAACCTTTTGTCTATGGGAACCTTGAGTTCATGATTCATGAATGCCAAGTGTTTGATCAGCTTGTGATTATTGCTTGTTTGCTGCCCCAAGCAGGGGCGTGATTGTCTTTGTCAATGATCCTTTGAATGCGTGTCATCTCCATGATTGGGTATGTTGTTGTTGATTGGCGACTAAGTGTGACTACCCCCTCAAGCGACGAATCGATGAGGGAATGACCGACATGAGAAAAGTGATGAGTCGCTTGACCCAAGATGACTTAGGTAAGGGTGCCTTCAGTTGTTTACCATTGAATGCGAAAGCAGTTTCCGAACATTCTGACCTATTTTTGGTGGGTTTTAACCCTTTTTGTGACGCATTTTGGAGCTAAAATTGACAAAAATCCGTCCTCCCGTGGAGCGGTCCGGCTATGGTAGCCTTCTTAGGGAGTAGGATAATGACAATTTGTAACCCCAATGTCTATTTTGGATGCCAAGAATGTCAGGCGCAAAAGCGCCTTCGTTCGGCAATGTTATTGCTATTTTTGGATGGGTTTTGACCCATTTTGCGATGCCGTTTGGGGATGAAATTCTCGAAAATCCGTCCTCCCGTGGAGTGGTCCAGCTATGGTAGCCTTCTTAGGGAGTAGGATAGTGAGGATTTGTGACCCCGACATCTATTTTGCATGCCCGAAATGTCAAGTGCAAAAGCACTCTCATTGGACAATTTTATTGCTCTTTTTTGTGCATTTTTGTGCATTTTGTTTTTGAAATTTTTGCTCTGTATTCGTCCCTGGGTGGGACGAATTCCTATTTAGTATTCATCCCAGGGAGGGACGAGTGCTAACCAGAGCGCTCATCCCAGGGGGGAACGAATACAAGCTCAAAAAGCCTTTTTAAAGGCCAAAACTGAGTTTTGGGCTCATTTGCATTTGTTTTTCTTGGCGATTTGGAGCTCTGAGGAGGAGGTCAATTCTGCGAAGCGAAGCACTGCGGAATTTTTCTTGCGACCATGAGTGCACACACCGGATCGAGCGGCGGAGCCGAAGCGCTACCAGTGAGTGCCCTTCCTCTCTATTTTTTTGCTTTGCAATTGAAAAACCGCAAGTTGCTTATTTCTTGTGTTTTTGTTTATTTTGTTGTTTATGGTTAAAAATGAAACCCTAGTCTATCAAAATTATCACTTAGTTTACAACTTAGTATAACCCTAGTCAAACAAAGATCAAAAGTTAGTTGAAAACTGAGCTAAAAAACTTAGTTTATAACTTAAAATCTCGTTGAACCGGAATTGAACCAAATTCAAAACGTAGGTGAGAAACGTAGGGTAAAACTGAACGTAAAAACGTAGCTCAACCCTAGTTAGTTGTTGTTTTTGTGTTTTTAATTTTCTAGTTTAAAGTTAAAAACCCTAGGTCTGAAAATTATTTTGTGACTATTTTTGTTTGTTTTTTAAATGAGCCGTTTAGAGTTAAAAACCCTAAAACCGATCAATGATTGTTTTTTTTTTTTGCTAACTTATCAGTTAGAGTTAAAAACCCTGGATCTGACAAATTAGGTTTTGTTTTTGTAATTTTTTTTGTTGTTAATTTATCAGTTAAAGTTAAAAACCCTAGATCTGACAAATTACGTTTTTGAATGTTGTTGTTTTTTAATTTATCAGTTAAATTGAAAAACCCTAAAACTGACAAATGATTTTTTGTTTTGTAATTGTTTTTGTTGTTAATTAATCAGTTAGAGTTAAAAACCCTAGATCTGACAAATTAATTTTGAATTTTGTGATTACTATTTTGTTTTTGTGCTGTACATTTTGCTGCATTGTTGTATATTCAGTGTTAGTGTTGTACAGTTATTTCATTGTTTTAATGTTTTTATATTGTTTTCTTTTGCAGGTTGTGAAGAGCCGGTACCGGGTACCCACTATTTTTATTGAAGCACGTGCAATGCTAACTTTGGCTGACTAGGACTGGCTTGACGCCCTTGGGCTCAAGCAGGTGACTCGGCTGGAGCTTGTGGTCGGGGATCGGGCCTATCTGATGACCCTGATCAATCTGTGGGATCCCCGGACCAACACCTTCCATCTCCCAATAGGGGAGATGACGGTGACCTTGGAGGATGTCTATCGGATTCTTCGGATTCCAATAGATGGACTACCGATCCGGACGACATCGTGGGATCGGAGGACAATAGTATTGATACGCTATTTTGGGCATGGGGAGGAGTTGGGTGTGGAGAGCCCAGTGGAGAGGGCGGAGATCGACTGCTGATGGGTGGCATACTGGTTCGATGGTGGTTAGAGAAGGGTGTGTTGGGAGTGAGGCACGCATTACTCATGGGCCTCATTTCCAACATGCTGCTTCCTGACTCGTCGGGTGCGAGGTTCCCGTGGAACCTGCTAGAGGTGGTGTTCAGGGGTGGAGTGTCCGATGGACACACCGATGATTATGAGATGGGGATAGACTTTGCTAGCATAGCTCTATGATGAGTTGTACGAGGTCCACTATCGAAAGCGAAAGGGGATCGGTTGCAGCTACTTGTTGCAGTGTTGGGCTTGGCAGCACATAGTAGTGGAGAGGCCGATGGGGCTGCCCTGGATGACTCGGGCGGAGATGGCAGATCGAGAGATCGGATACGGGGTACTATGGTGGAGGTCGGAGGAGCAGGGTCAGAGTCGATGATGGGCAGGTGTCGTAGGGCACTATGTCGATGCCTTCGCTCGGCTTACTCTAGGGGAGGTGTTCTAGCGCCCCTATCGGGACTGTCCAGCTTGGCTCAGGTGGAGAGTGGCTTCGATGGGTACGGAGGGGGCGATGGCTGATTGGGCATCATGGGACTGAGCAGGAGTTCTTCCCATATGGTCGGGTGACTCGACAGTTTGGGGTGCGCTAGGGGATGCTTGGTGAGCCCGTGGTCTATCGACATCGGGGGATGAGAGGACTCTGGACCGGCCAGTCATTGCGCCACTTGGCGAGGATTCAGATATGGCTATTGACGTTCCAGATGTGGATGACGTCGGGGTTACTACCGAGTATGAGCAGTGGTGGACTCTACGGCAATGGCGAGGCGAGGGGCCTCTAGGAGGTGCAGAGGCAGCAACAGTAGGGGATGAGGGTACAGAGGCACCAGATGAGGGTTGGGGAGTTTCACGTGATGATGCAGACATGGTGGAGGTTGAGGATGTTGGAGGGGAGTTTGGGGTACTGGATCAGCCGAAGATGTAGGACGTCCCGGAGCAGTGGGAGCTAGAGCAGGCTGCTATCTTGGATTCGTCGATGCCTCAAGCCGGTTCGATGGATGTGGAGGCAAGACAGGGCACTGAGATAGCATGATTGGAGGAGCTACTGTGGAGATGAGATGGGGAGCTGGGAGAGGCTTTGTAGGAGAGAGATCTTCTACGGACTCAGCTGGCAGAGCGGGAGAATGCATGGGCTGCGTCCCATCGATAGGAGGGGGATACCGATGCGGCTCGAGAGAGGGATCTCCTACGGACGCAGCTAGCACAACGCGATGACGTAGTAGCTTACTACCATCGATGGGAGGTAGAGTGGGTCCGACGGGAGGCCGAGTGGGGTCGACGGAGGTAGATTGGCATCGACGGGAGGCAGATTGGCATCGACATCGGATGGATATGGAGGGAGAGATTATCCGCCTTGGTGGGCGGATACCTGAGCCCCATGGAGGTGGCTCTTCACGGTGGATGAGAGACAGCGATACTGAGCAGTCAGCATCGTCCCATCGTCGATGGCTAGATGAGGGGGGCACTAGTGGGCGGGATGCAGGGGCGAGCAGCAGTCACCCTGAGAGGTCTCAGAGGACCCACACTACGGGGGTAGTTCTCGTCGCACCGATCCTGCATGATCATGGTGGCCGACGCCCTAGGCTTGGGGGTTTTTGAGTTTTTGGCTTTTGTTGCGGGGTCAGAGGACCGGTTCATTGTAGCCTACGGGCATTTTTGATGATATATATACAGATGACTCTTTTTTTGGTGTTTATGCACTTTTCATGGTTTGTTTTTATGTACATGTATTTACATTGATGTATGCAAATGCTTTTATGAATGCGATGTTTCTAATTTGTATGATGTATGCATATGGAATGAATGAAATGATTTGTTGATAACTTGTCGATGCACCATAGACTGTACAAGACTTGACTGACTGGCTGTACTAATGGGATGACTTTGTGGAATAACTTTGCATGTGAAAACTTTGTTTTTGTATTTTGCATATTTTCTGATGGTGATGTATGGAATGAAATGTACCAATTGTTTTAAAATGTAGTTAAGCTTTTCTGAGATTCAGATATTTTAACTAACTAGCCAAGACTGTACATTTATCTCGCAAGACTTTTGAACAAGGTATAAATCCGACTTGAATTTTAACCAAGTTATTTCACATCCCTGTGTGTGCAATTGAGTTCGTTTATGTGGTATTTGTCAGGATACCGCCAGTGCCAGATAGGCTATCAACCAAACCTGTACTGAGGATCACCTAATTAGCTCCACTAACTCCGTTGTTGTATTTAACAAGATTAATCCATGGGACAATCTAAGGTACCATAAGCTAGCTCATCCACATGCAAACATTGGTCTGCTCACACGCAAGGTTAATGTGACAGACATATCGTCATGCGGGTAGGATACCGCCATTGCCAGGTAGGTTGTCCACCAAACCTGTAATGAGGATCACCTAGATGGTTTTCGAATGCTGAGAATTTCTAGGGATTCAAGTTCAGGATTTTTGTTGGCTCAATGGTTCAGGATACTTGCTCGGATATATAGTGATGAAAATCACTGTTTATTTGTCTCTTTGTTTTTTTTTTTTTTTGAGCAAGGATTTTGACTAGTGGTGAGAACCACTGTTAGTTGATTTTGTATTTTGAGCTTTGTAAGGTTGAGCTTGTGAATGGCATTGATTCTTTTAGGCCTTGGGGATGACTACCCATCCTTAGCAGGGACGTGTAGTACGAATCCTTACGACTTTGGGAACCAAAGTGGATGATGGAGATTATGAAGTAAGGGCATTGATCTTTTGGGCCTTGGGGATGACTACCCATCCTTGGCAGGGACGTGTAGTACGAATCCTTACAACTTTGAGACCAAAGGTGAGTGTAATGATGGCTTGTGGGAATTGTGTTGTTGAATGGCATCGATCCTTTCAGGTCTTGGGGATGACTACCCATCCTTGGCAGGGACGTGTAGTACGAATCCTTACAACCTTAGGGACCAATAGTGATGGGGATTTTGGTAGTGGTGAAAACCACTATTTATTAGGTGGAATTGATGGGGAAGAGCTTGTCCTTTTGTCAATTCTCGAGCACTCTTGAACCATTCGCACAGGGGGATGAACAAGGCTAATCTTTCACCTATGGTACCCTAGACTGCTTTGTAGGTTTCTCTCGCGTTCACACAACTTAGGAATTATTTTATGTGTTTTAATTGTGTTGGGATGCTACGTAACAAGGTATGATCCAAGTAAAACTTTCCCGTGTAAAATCTGTTTAACTTTGTATAGTTTTTGACTAGAAATTTAAAGACAGCTGAATGACGAAAACCCTATATACATTAGGAGACAACTGACTATGCTAAATATGATGATGGTGTGATTCTGGATGTATGCGTTTGTAAAATGGATTGAATGTGGAAAATGATGGCATTTGCCAAGTAATGACATTCTATGGTGCTTGTGACTTGTATGACCTAGTAAATATGCAATGTATGGATGCGATGCCTAATGCACTTATATTTTTGTATTTTTGATTTTTACGAGTATGCATGAAATCAAAATGCAATTTTTTTGTAATTTTTGATGATTTTATGAGTATGCATGGAATTGAAATGCAATTTTTTTTTTGTAATTTTTGATGATTTTATGAGTATGCATGGAATTGAAATGCAATTTTTTTGTAATTTTTGATGATTTTATTGTTTTTGTTTGTTTTTGATGATTTTATTTTGACCAAGCGGTTATGGTAATCCTTGGAGCTTTTGGTTTTGACCAAAGGGTTTATGGATACCTTTGGGGCATTTTGGGGTTGACCAAGCGATTGTGGGAATCCTTGGAGCTTTTGGTTGGACTATGGCTCTCTAAATGTGGAATGGCCTCAAATGAATGATGTTCAAGGGTTCTGCTTCCTTGATTCCTTCAAGAGAGGCAAGCCGGTATGTTCCAGGTCCTATTCTACTATCAATCACATAAGGACCTAACCAGTTTGCTACAAACTTGTCCCTCAGATGGGACGGTAAATTAGAATTCTGTTGGTTCTCTTTTAAGACCAAGTCACCAACCTAAAATTCCCTCAAGTGGACCTTCATGTTGTATGCTTTCTTAAGTCGCTCTTGATAGATACGCAAATGCTCGAGAGCATTAACGCGTCGTTCGTCGAGCAACGTAAGTTGGTCTAACCGGGCCTGCCGTGCAGTGTCATCATCGATGAACTCTTGCATTGAAATGCGTAGGGAAGGGATTTCCAACTCAAGAGGCATGACTGCCTCGGAGCCATACACCAGTGAAAATGGAGTTGCCCCAGTGGGCGTCCGAATGCTAGTGCGATAAGCCCATAGGGCAAGCGGGATCTGAATGTGCCAATCCTTATGATTATCTACGATAGTCTTTTTGAGGATGGCGACTAGCATTTTGTTTGACGCCTCTGCTTGCCCATTTGCCTACGGATAATAGGGTGTTGAAAAACTATGCTGAATTTTGTACTTTGTGGTCAAAGCATGCACATATTTATTCTTGAATGGTGTCCCATTATCTGACAGGATCTTGGATGGAATACCAAAATGACATATGATGTTATGCAAAATAAACTCCGCAATGCGGGATCCAGTCGTAGAGGTTAGCGGAATTGCTTCCACCCACTTGGTGAAGTACTCTGTGGCCGTGATGATGAATGTGTGATGACCCGACGATGCAGGGGAGATCTTTCCGATTAGATCGAAGCCCCACTATGAAAAAGGCCAAGCCGATTGGATCGGTTGCAAGGCTTGAGAAGGTACGTGTGTCAAATTAGCATGGTGTTGACACTTCACGCACTTCTTCACATATGCGCAACAATCTCGCTCTAAAGATGGCCAATAATAGCCCATGCGAAGAATGCGCTTTGCGATGGCCATACCGCTGAAGTGGCCACCACATGTACCATCGTGTGCTTGGGTGATCGCCCAAGCGGACTCTTGTTGGTCCAAGCAATGGAGGAGGATTCCTTCATAGCTCCGACGATACAAAATGTCTCCTAGCAAGACATGTTTTGCCGCTTTCTGTTTAAATGATATTTTCGTGGCTTGTGTCAATCCAAGTGGGAGGGTACCTAGCTTGAGGTAATCCCTAATGGGTGTGTACCAATCCTGCTGATCAAAAACCTCGATGGTATGAACGACCAATCCCTCTTGAAGTTCATCCCTAGCAAAAGCTGAGCGGGAAAGAACTTGTAAAAATAGCGTTGTGTTGCTATTAAGAGGGGTCGAGGAGAACAAGGACCCCTAGTTGGCTCGAGTCAGACAATCGTGGATTCGAGAGAACCTATCCTGAGATGGTTCAATCTGGATCAGGTGGATTCCTGGCGTTAGATCAGAGCTTGCACGCTCCATCGTGGATTGCGATAATGTTTTAACCTGAATGGTTGTCATTTCACCAGAAGGGTCTTGCGGGATTAGTGACCCCAAGGAGGCCATAGTATCCGCAAAATGATTCGATGATCGAGGGAGTGCCTCGATGTCATACCATTCAAGTTGTGCCAGGAATTTGTCCACAAGGGCTTTGTAGGCCTGTAGAACTGGACATCTACATTGGAATATCCCCTTTACTTGATTGACAATTAACAACGAATCACCAAAGATGTTTAAACGTTTAATGTTCATGGTGATTGTTGTCTGAAGACCTATGAGCAAGGCTTCGTATTCTGCATTGTTGTTGGTGCACGGGAAGTTTAATTTAAATGACAGAGGCATTGGAGCCCCTTGTGGAGTGAAGAATACAATTCCCGTGCCACCTCCTTGCTCACACTTAGAACCATCGAAGAATAGGGTCATGTCAGCCTGTGACTCGAGCTCATCAGAATCTGGCGATTCTGAAACATGAAAAACCCCATCATCCGAGTAATTCTACGGTCAGAGGCTGATCGTCTTCAAGAGGAGCCTCTGCCAGTTGATCGGCGATGACTTGACCTTTTATGGATTTTTGTCCAATGAATACTATGTCAAACTCCATCAACAACATGATCCATTTTGCCGTGCGGCTACTATGATAAGTACGACTCATCATGTATCGCAATGGATTCTCCTTAGACACAACATACGTCGTATTGTTGAGCATGTAGTGGCATAGCTTTTTGGTAGCAAACACCACGGCCAAGCAGAGCTTCTCAACGTATGCATAGTTAAGTTCATAACTGACCAAGGTGCGGCTAAGATAGTATGTAGCCTGTTCTTTGTGTAGTTCATTTTTCTGGGACAGCATGGCGCCCAGTGCCACCTCAGTGGCTGAGATGTATAAGTAGAACGACACTCCTGGTCTAGGTGGTGCCAATACTGGTGGCGAAGCCAAGTATTGTTTAATGTCATCAAAGGTGGACTGGCACTCGTCATCCCAGTGAAATGCTACCCCCTTGTGCAATAATTTATTCATGGGTCGGCACTTGTCAGATAACTGCGCTATGAAGCGCTTGATCGACGTGACCTTTCCCTGCAGACTCCTGAGCTGCTTGATGGTAGTTGGAGGAAGCATTTCAAGGATTGCCTTGACTTTGTGTGGGTCTACCTCAATTCCTCGTTTGGAGACTATGTAACCCAAGAGCTTTCCAGATGTGATGCCAAAGACGCACTTCTTGGGGTTTAGTCCGACTTTATGTTCCATGAGGCGATCGAGGATCTTGCTTAAGTCATCGAGATGATCCGGGCGCAAAAGAGATTTGGCCAACAAATCATCCATGTAATCTTCCAAAGTTTTGTGCATGTAATCATGAAAGATGTACGTCATGGCACGTTGGTAGGTGGCGCCAGCATTTTTAAGGCCAAAAGGCATGACCTTATAACAAAATGTCCCCCAAGGCGTTGTGAACGCCGTTTTTAGTTGGTCCTCGGGATTGATACGAATTTGATTGTATCCCGAGAAACCATCCATGAGGGAAAGCATTTCATGGCCCGCTGTAGCGTCTACCAATGCATCGATGCTCGGCAAGGGAAAATCATCCTTAGGACTCGCTTTGTTGAGATCTCAAAAATTGGTGCATATGCGAATCCTCCCGTCGAGCTTTTTGACGGGAACCATGTTAGACAACCATGGCGGGTAATCCACGCAGATGACAAACTGTGCATCCAACAACTTTTGTAGCTCGTCTTTGACCATTAAGGCCACTGTTGGGTGCATCTTACGTAGTTTTTGCTTCACTGGCTTGACTGTCGGATCAAGCATCAGATTATGCATGACTAGCTACGGGTCTAGTCCCGGCATGTCTTTGTATGACCATGCAAAAACCTCCTTCTTCTCTTTGAGAAGGGCAATGTAGTCGGCTTGCTCTTCGAGGGATAGACTTACCCCCAGCTTGATGATTTGCAAATTCATTGGATCTGAGCCGATGTCTACGTTAGTCGTCTCCTCGACCGACATGTGGGATCCGTCCTCCAACTGGTGTGGAGTTGGGATCAGATGGATATCGTTTGCTGAATTTAGATCATCGTTTGGAACATCAGGTTCCTCTTCAACATGGAAGACATCCTGAGTCTGTCCTGGGGTGAAATGGAACATCCCATCGCAGGGCCAGTACTCTATGGGGATGGTGGTGTGTCAACGCGATCCCAGTCGATAGCATCTAGATCTAGATACAATGACCGTGTCGGGTCGGTTGGATCATGGATGGGGGCGGTTAAGTCAATGGAGATCATGTTGATGAAATGATTGTAACCTCCATTACCATAGGTGTGATGACTATGACATCCTAGATAACCTTGGTGCTTTGGATCTGGCTCTGTGGGCACTGGCACAAATGGGTCAGCCCTATGCACGGAGATGAAGACAGGGTCCGCCCTAGGTACCGATGGTTTGATAGGGTCTCCAGGTGGGAGATGCTCTCTGTGTGCCTGGAGTGGCGGGTGCAGTAATTGCTATAACTACGTCGGGTTGAGGTGCCACCTATGTCTTGGACCTATGTGTAAATGTTCAAACATGTCATCTATGTCCAAAGGGTATCGTTGTTGCATCTGTCGCATATGATTGAGATAAGCCATCTCGGTTTCATCTTCGTAGTCACTGTCAGAGATCCAAAGGCCTTCATTGGCTCCAACAGCTGCTTGCGACATAGGAGGCTCATCTTGTTCGAGCAAATTAATGTGGTCCCATCGAGGTTGTTTCGCTCTCTACAGGGGGACCTGATTCTCTTGAAAGGGCATATGCTCAATTGGAGCACCTAAAGGGAACATTGTCATGAAGCTTTCTTGATAATCATCCATGGGATGTACTTGTGAATGATTGATGTCAGACTCGAAAGGATCCCAAGGTGCTACCTCGTATTCTGACTCATCTTTCGAAGACCCTTCTTGGTCTTGTCCATATCCCTCTTGTAGGGGAGTCCTTGAATTTTCTCCTTGTTCGGCCGAAGGGAAAGGGTTGTTATGGTCAACAAGGTTGGTTGTTAACAATGGGTGATAATCCCCCAATGTATATGTTGTGTGAGGATTGGCATATGGATCTAATGCCAACCCATCCTTGTTGCCTATCCCTAGGCCTTGCATGTTCTCCACCAAGATGTCTAGGGGCAAGGGGTGGTTGAACCCTACTCCTGACTTGTCATATGGCATTTGGTATCTTGGTTGGCAAAGAACACGCACTCCTTGCTCATACCGGCCCAACCCATATCCATGCCAATTGCATTGGCCAAGATACCTCAAAGCAAAGTTTGGGTTGGACAGATAGTTGACATCCTCAGCAAAGGGTTCTTCGTCTTCGTCTTCTTGCATACAAATCTCAACGCCATTATCCAGGCCCCCATAAACAAAGTTTGTCTGATTGGGTGGGTAGCCTAGAGGAACCACAGAGCCAATGGGGAGTCGAGGTCGCCCCATATCCTGCATGGACTCAAGCGTGGGCGTTGCTACAATGTTCCTCACTAGATACTCCCCCAGGCCCGTGCTGGCCATTTCAACGGTGACCGTTGGCGGTTGAGGGGGAGCGAATGGGAGTCCTTCCTGAGTCCACTCCATGTGGGGTGAACTAGGCGTCTCGACTTCCATTCTGCTAGGCATCTCTTCTGTCGAGATGGTTGAGACTAGAGGTGGCTCCTCTTCTATGGGTTTCTTTCCCTTGTCCTTGGATGTGGCCACCGTAGGTGGCATCGTTGTTGAAGGACTAGCGAAAGAAGATGGACCCGGCTGAGGGCTCGACGGATTAATCACTGGAGATGCCTACGGAATCGGACCCTGTTGAGATGGATTCAACTAAAAATCCACATGTGTTGAGGGAAGGTTCGATTGCGGCATGAATTGCACTGTATTGCAGTATTTGAAGGGCTCCAAGTCCACCGGGACTACATGCACCTGTCCTTCAAATGTATACTTCAGGCACTGATGAGCTATTGAAGGGACACACTTCATGTCCCTGATCCAAGGTCGGCCCAGTAAGATATTATAAGCCATCTCACCTTCTAAAATGTGGCACAATGTATGAATGGTCTTTTGTCCCACTTGGATGGGTAGGACAATTGTGCCAACTATCGAGCAGATTGCATCGTTGAATGCTCGCAGTGTGTAAGTAGAGGCCACAATGTGAGATGCTGGCAACTTCAAATGTTTCAACATTGCTATAGTGATGATATTACTAGGACGAGCCAGTGTCCACCAACACTCTCTTATACGGAATCCCGTTGACCCACGCGATAACGTGCAGGGGTGGATCCGCCACATCACCAGTCACTGCTTTCAATTCATCTTCTCTAAAGGTGATGACTGGTTCTGTACATTGTTTGACATGCCCCACAAAATTGTTGAAAGAGTTCGCTTCATGGGGCTGCAGCTCGATAGCTTTTAAAATCTCCATTAGAGCTTCCCGATGGGGCGCTGATTGTTGAATTAGCTCGTATATGGAGAGCCTAGCCGACGTGGTCCTTAGACTTTGGGTAAGTCTAGTCCGAATCGTGGCCACCGGTCTAGGCGGGGGAAGTTGCGTAGGGGGTTGTTGCGGTTGTGACGTCGATGGAACCTCTCTTGTGGCTACCGCAGGGGCAGCTCCTGGGTATCTCTTGTTCCTAGTCACTATGCTTATCATCCCTACATATCCCTGCATAGGACAATTCTGTTGCACCTCATTAACTTGAAGAGGTTTTGTCGGTGCCTCATGGGTAGGCAAGGGGTCTCTGAATACTCCCATATGTTGGTTGTTTGGCGCTACGGGGTTGTCCACCGCCAATGTCTTGTCGTCAATGAGATCTTGTACCAAACCTTTGAACTTCCAACATGCATTAAGATCATGTCCCTTACGCCTGTGGAACCTACAGTACAAATCCTCTCGGTATCCCTTAGGCTTCGGTGCATTGGGGTCTATAGTTTGAATCTCTGGAAGGTTGATCAAGTTCACCATTGACAAGCGGTCAAACAGAGAATCCCTGGACTCTGTGTAAGGAGTAAATTGTCGCCTAGGGTGACGCTACTGATTTTGCTCCTGCCTTTGGTTTTCTCTCTCATAGTTGTTAGGAGGCACCGCTTGATAGTTAGCCTTTTGAGGTTGTGTTGCTTGTGCCGGCTTAGGGACGTTGATGGCAACCTGATTAACCATAGCAGGTTTTGGTTGCGTGGCCCCTGGTTTAGTGTTCTTTGTCCATTCTTTCTTCTTAGGTTTGGCGATCTCGCCATCCTGTATCTTAATCTCCTCGATGATTCTGGCTTGCGCCAGTGCTTCTTCTAAACTGGCATATTGTTGCAGCTGCAATAGCACGGAGATTGATCTCAAACAGCTTTTGGAGAACATTTGGGTCAAGTCAGACATAGGAGGGAGGTAGGGTAGCTTTGAAAGCAACGTCCTCCACCGGTTCCCATATGCCGCCATAGATTCCTCCTCATACTGCTTGAGGCTAGCTAGATCGCTTAGTGACGCCTTTTTCTTTGTGTTGAAAGTGAAACGTTCTAGGAACGCGTCCACTAGCTGATCTAAGTTACAGATGTTGTGCTTTGGTAATTGAGTAAACCAATCCGAGGCAGGGCCTACGAATGTGGTTATAAATGTTCTTAATAGCAAAGCATCGTTGTCCTGAATGCCAAAGCATTGGCTCAAGAATCGAGTCACATGCTCTTGGGCATCTTCCTCCCCTCTAAAGAGTGCCAACTGGGGCAGCTTAAAGTGTTCGGGGTATGGAGGTGCCGGCACTGACGGATGCACAGGATGACTACGGAGTTGGCGTAAAGTAGGCTTTTGGGGCCCAAAGTCTTGATCTCCATAGATTCTAAGCGCTCTAACAACACTTTATATGCATCAGAGGATTTAATTTCTTCCTCCTTAGTTTGCTCCCGTTGTGGATTACGGGGAACTTGAGGCCTATTGAGAGGTAGTTGGCTAGCACCCCCTCTGCCTTGATAGAGCATTTCAGCCCGCTCTTCTTCTTGTTCATACTCCTCATAGGCTTCTTGAGGAGTGGTTTTTCGAGTTCTATAAGCATAGGTGGGTGCCCACGGAGGGTGCCCATCATTGTTTTTGGGAGTGGCCTCCCGCTCAGGTCTAGGAGGTCTCGGAGGCAGTGCTTGATAAGGTCGCGTGGACCTCCCTCATACCAAGGGGTCCTACCTCTCATACACTTCTTCTTTATGCACGCGAGGGATTGGACCCTTCGCAGGCACCTTGTTATGAAGCAATTCGGCCGTCTGACGCTGAATGCGCTCTTTGTTAAGCCGACAAAGATGCTCTAACTGTTCTTGATCTTGCCTAAGCTGTGCGATTTGCGCTTGGTGGGCGGCATGTTTGGCAATCGCCAAGTCAATTTGTTCCGCCGTCTCTTGTTTAGGAAGCCTAGATGCCTCCCCTACATGTCTTTCTCGGTCATGGTGATCCGAGATCCCTATGGGCTGCTTCCCTCTGTCGAGGTTAGCGGCATTCACTTGAGGCTCTGGCCTTAATGAGTGATCCTGATACATTGCAGGTGTGGACGTACATCGTTCCCACGCTGTGTACTACTCTTGAGGAACGTAGTGATCTCCCTCGTACTCTCTTTCGTATGGGTAAAAGGTGCGGGCAGAATTGTCTTGCCCCGCTTGGAGAGCCTGATACTCTAGATATTGCCTAGTGTCTCTAAAAGTAATACGGGGCAAAGGAGGGATGAAGAAATCATGTGGCCCCTCCTTCTGGACCCTCTGTTGCTCTAGAGCAGTACACTTCATCACTAGGCCACCCATAACGAACTTCTAAGGGAGGTCTAGTGTCTGTGTTGAGATCTACGTGTAGGTTCTCCTCTTGAAAGGGCCTATGCTGAGTGGGGGTGCCCCTCAAAGAGGTGCCTCTATAGTCCTGTTCTGTTATGGCATGATGGGGACTCTCTTGGGTGCCTTGCCGCCAAGGCGGGATGGCTAAGTCCTCAGGACTATATCGGAGGTGACTTGTCCCCCTTGGTGCACTTTCTGCAGTGCTTGCCCGTGATTGGGCTCGGCTACGAGTGAACACCATGGTGATGTGCTCCTAAAGATGAGTAGATTTTTATCTTTTTTTAGGATTTTCTACGCTACACTTAAACAGAAAGAAAACACACAATCAATGCAATGATTATCTCGTTTAAAGATTTAAAAGTGTGCCCTAAAATCTGGTTTAGTGTATTTTGTTGTTTGTTTTTGAAAGCTTTTTATGAAAACCATTTAAATGCAATTATGAAGGCTCTTATGACTCCCAAAATGGTCGCCCCTTCAATATACCATTGTCGGACCGATATACCAACCTCTCTATATACCCGCCCTTACGTGAGGGAGACTATAGGTACGTGAGAGCAGATGATACGTGGAACATAGGCGGTACGAAAGGGGAATCGCTCTGTTTATGACACCTACCATAGAAGACTTATCCTCATGCATTGGGAATCACCCCAAACTACACTTGGTCAGCTTTCGTCAGGATTTACGTCTAGCAATAGTCACGATCGGGGTTATGGATGCAATATCTCAAGCCAAGGCGATGATGAAATCCACCGTTGGTCTTGCTCAAGGGTTGGGGTTTTACGATCGACACTCCTGGTCTAGGTGGTGCCAATACTGGTGGCGAAGCCAAGTATTGTTTAATGTCGTCAAAGGTGGACTGGCACTCGTCATCCTAGTGAAATACTACCCCCTTGTGCAATAATTTATTCATGGGTCGGCACTTGTCAGATAACTGCGCTATGAAGTGCTTAATTGACATGACCTTTCCCTGCAGACTCCTGAGCTGCTTGATGGTAGTCGGGGGAAGCATTTCAAGGATTGCCTTGACTTTGTTTGGGTCTATCTCGATTCCTCATTTGGAGACTATGTAACCCAAGAGCTTTCCAGATGTGATGCCAAAGATGCACTTCTTGGGGTTTAGTCTGACTTTATGTTCCATGAGGCGATCGAGGATCTTTCTTAAGTCATCGAGGATCTGGGCGCAAAAGAGATTTGGCCAACAAATCATCCATGTAATCTTCCAAATTTTTGTGCATGTAATCGTGAAAGATGTACGTCATGGCACGTTGGTAGGTGGCGCTAGCATTTTTAAGGCCAAAAGGCATGACCTTATAACAAAATGTCCCCCAGGGCATTGTGAATGCCGTTTTTAGTTGGTACTCGGGATTGATACGAATTTGATTGTATCCCGAGAAACCATCCATGAGGGAAAGCATTTCATGGCCCGCTGTAGCATCTACCAATGCATCGATTCTTAGCAAGGGAAAATCATCCTTAGGACTCACTTTGTTTAGATCTCAAAAATCGGTGCATATGCGAATCCTCCCGTCGAGCTTTTTGACAGGAACCATGTTAGACAACCATGGCGGGTAATCCACGCAGATGACAAACTGTGCATCCAATAGCTTTTATAGCTCATCTTTGACCATTAAGGCCACTGTTGGGTGCATCTTACGTAGTTTTTGCTTCACTGGCTTGACTGTCGAATCAAGCATCAGATTATGCATGACTAGCTACGGGTCTAGTCCTGGCATGTCTTTGTATGACCATGCAAAAACCTCCTTCTTCTCTTTGAGAAGGGCAATGTAGTTGGCTTGCTCTTCGAGTGATAGACTTACCCCCAGATTGATGATTTGCAAATTCACTGGATCTGAGTCGATGTCTACGTCAGTCGTCTCCTCGATCGACATGTGGGATCCGTCCTCCAACTAGTGTGGAGTTGGAATCAGATGGATATCGTTTGCTGAATTTAGATCATCGTTTGGAACATCAAGTTCCTCTTCAACATGAAAGACATCCTGAGTCTATCCTGAAGTAAAATGGAACATCCCATCACAGGGCCAGTACTCTGATGGGGATGGTGGTGTGTCAACGTGATCCCAATCGATAGCATCTAGATCTAGATACAATGACCGTGTCGGGTCGGCTGGTTCATGGATGGGAGCAGTTAAGTCAATGGAGATCATGTTGATGAAATGATTGTAACCTCCATTACCACAGGTGTGATGACTATGACATTCTGGATGTTCTTGGTGCTTTGGATCTAGCTCTGTGGGCACTGGAACAAATGGGTTAGCCCTATGCACGGAGATGAAGACAGGGTCCGCCCTAGGTACCAATGGTTTGATAGGGTCTCCAGGTGGGAGATGCTCTCTGTGTGCTTGGAGTGGCGGGTGTAGTAATTGCTATAACTACATCGGGTTGAGGTGCCACCTATGTCTTGGACCTATGTGTAAATGTTCAAACATGTCGTCTATGTCCAAAGGGTATCGTTGTTGCATCTATCGCATATGATTGAGATAAGCCATATCAATTTCATCTTCGTATTCACTGTCAGAGATCCAAAGGCCTTCGTTGGCTCCAACAGCTGCTTGCATCATAAGAGGCTCATCTTGTTCGAGCAAATTAATGTGGTCCCATCGAGGTTGTTCCGCTCTCTACGGGGGGACCTAATTCTCTTGAAAGGGCATATGCTCAATTGGAGCACCTAAAGGGAACATTGTCATGAAGCTTTCCTGATAATCATCCATGGGATGTACTTGTGAATGATTGATGTCAGACTCGAAAGGATCCCAAGGTGCTACCTCGTATTTCGACTCATCTTTCGAAGACCCTTCTTGGTCTTGTCCATATCCCTCTTGTAGGGGAGTTCGTGAATTTTCTCCTTGTTCGGCTGAAGGGAAAGGGTTGTTATGGTCAACAAGGTTGGTTATTAACAATGGGTGATAATCCCTCAATGTATATGTTGTGTGAGGATTGGCATATGGATCTAATGCCAACCCATCCTTACTGCCTATCCCTAGGCCTTGCATGTTCTCCACCAAGATGTCTAGGGGCAGGGGGTAGTTGAACCATACTCCTGATTTGTCATATGGCATTTGGTATCTTGGTTGGCAAAGAACACACACTCCTTGCTCATACCGGCCCAACCCATATTCATGCCAATTGCATTGGCCAAGATACCTCAAAGCAAATTTTGGGTTGGACAGATAGTTGACATCCTCCGCAAAGGGTTCTTCGTCTTCGTATTCTTGCATACAAATCTCAACACCATTATCCAAGCCCCCATAAACAAAGTTTGTCTGATTGGGTGGGTAGCCTAGAGGAACCATAGAGCCAATGGGGAGTCGAGGGCGCCCCATATCCTGCATGGACTCAAGCATGGGCGTTGCTACAATGTTCCTCACTAGATACTCCCTCAGGCCCATGCTGGCCATTTCAACGATGACCGTTGGCGATTGAGGGGGAGTGAATGGGAGTCCTTCCTAAGTCCACTCCATGTGGGGTGAACTAGGCGTCTCGACTTCCATTCTGCTAGGCATATCTTCTATCGAGATAGTTGAGACTAGAGGTGGCTCCTCTTCTATGGGTTTCTTTCCCTTGTCCTTGGATGTGGCCACCATAGGTGGCATCATTGTTGAAGGACTAGTGGAAGAAGAGGGACCCGACTGAGGGCTCGACAGATTAATCACTGGAGATGCCTACGGAATCGGACCCTGTTGAGATGGATTCAATTGAAAATCCACATGTGTTGAGGGAAGGTTCGATTGCGGCATGAATTGCACTGTATTGCAGTATTTGAAGGGCTCCAAGTCCACAGGGACTACATGCACCTGTCCTTAAAATGTATACTTTAGGCACTGATGAGCTATTGAAGGGACACACTTCATGTCCCTGATCCAAGGTCGGCCTAGTAAGATATTATAAGCCATATCGCCTTCCAAGATGTGGCACAATGTATGAATAGTCTTTTGTCCCACTTGGATGGGTAGGACAATTGTGCCCACTGTCGAGTAGATTGCATCGTTGAATGCTCGTAGTGTGTAAGTAGAGGCCACAATGTGAGATTCTGGAAACTTCAAATGCTTCAGCATTGCTATAGTGATGATATTACTGGATGAGCCAGTGTCTACCAACACTCTCTTATATGGAATCCCGTTGACCCGCGCGATAACATGTAAGGGTGGATCTGCCACATCACCAATCACTGCTTTCAATTCATCTTCTCTAAAGGTGATGACTGGTTCTGTACATTGTTTGAAATGCCCCACAAAATTGTTGAAAGAGTTCACTTCATGGGGCTGCAGCTCGATAGCTTTTAGAATCTCCATTAGAGCCTCCCGATGGAGCGCTGATTGTTGAATTAGCTCGTATATGGAGAGCCTAGCCGACGTGGTCCTTAGACTTTGGGTAAGTCTAGTCCAAATCGTGGCCACTGGTCTAGGTGGGGGAAGCTACAGAGGGGGTTTTTGCGGTTGTGACATTGATGGAACCTCTCTTGTGGCTACCGCAGGGGCAGCTCTTGGGTATCTCTTGTTCCTAGTCACTATGCTTATCATCCCTACATATCCTTGCATAGGACAATTCTGTTGCACCTCATTAACTTGAAGAGGTTTTGCTGGTGCCTCATGGGTAGGCAAGGGGTCTCTGAATACTCCCATATGTTGGTTGTTTGGTGCTACGGGGTTGTCCACCGCCAATGTATTATCGTCAATGAGATATTGTACCAAACCTTTGAACTTCCAACATGCATTAAGATCATGTCCCTTACACCTGTGGAACCTACAGTACAAATCCTCTCGGTATCCCTTAGGCTTTGGTGCATTGGGGTCTATAGTTTGAATCTCTGGAAGGTTGATCAAGTTCACCATTGACAAGCGGTCAAACAGAGAATCCCTGGACTCTATGTAAGGAGTAAATTGTTACCTAGGGTGACACTACTAATTTTGCTCCTACCTTTGGTTTTATCTCTCATAGTTGTTAGGAGGCATCGCCTGATAGTTAGCCTTTTGAGGCTGTGTTGCTTGTGTCGGCTTAGGGATGTTGATGGCAACCTGATTAACCATAGTAGGTTTCGGTTGTGTGGTCCCTGGTTTAGTGTTCTTTGTCCATTATTTTTTCTTAGGTTTGGCGACCTCGTCATCCTGTATCTTAATCTCCTCGATGATTCTGGCTTGCGCCAGTGCTTCTTCTAAACTAGCATATTGTTGCAGCTGCAATAGCACCGAGATTGATCTCAAACAGCTTTTGGAGAAAATTTGGGTCAAGTCAGACATAGGAGGGAGGTAGGGTAGCTTTGAAAGCAACGTCCTCCACCAGTTCCCATGTGCCGCCATAGATTCCTCCTCATACTACTTGAGGCTATCTAGATCGCTTAGCGATGCCTTTTTCTTTGTGTTGAAAGCGAAATGTTCTAGGAATGCGTCCACTAGCTGATCTAAGTTATAGATGCTGTGCTTTGGTAATTGAGTAAACCAATCCGAGGCAGGGCCTACGAATGTGGTTATAAATGTTCTTAATAGCAAAGCATCATTGTCTTGAATGCCAAAGCATTGGCTCAGGAATCGAGTCACATGCTCTTGGGCATCTTCCTCCCCTCTAAAGAGTGCCAACTGGGGCAGCTTAAAGTGTTCGGGGTATGGAGGTGTTGTCACTGACAGATGCATAGGATGACTACGGAGTTGGCGTAAAGTGGGCTTTTGGGACCCAGAAGTCTTGATCTCCATAGATTCTAAGCACTCTAACAACACTTTATATGCATCAGAGGATTTAATTTCTTCCTCCTTAGTTTGCTCCCATTGTGGATGGCGGGGAACTTGAGGCCTATTGAGAGGTAGCTGGCTAGCACCCCCTCTGCCTTGATAAAGCATTTCAGCATGCTCTTCTTCTTGTTCATACTCCTCATAGGCTTCCCGAGGAGTGGCTGGCCGAGTTCTATAAGCATAGGTGGGTGCCCGCGGAGGGTGCCCATCATTGTTTCTGGGAGTGGCCTCCCGCTCAGGTCTAGGAGGTCTCGAAGGCAGTGCTCGATAAGTTCGTGTGGACCTCTCTCGTACCAAGGGGTCCTGCCTCTCATACACTTCTTCTTTATGCGTGTGAGGGATTGGACCCTTCGCAGGCACCTTGTTATGAAGCAATTCGGCCGTCTGACGCTGAATGCGCTCTTTGTTAAATCGACAAAGATGCTCTAATTGTTCTTGATCTTGCCTAAGTTATGCAATTTGCGCTTTGCGGGTGGCATGTTTGGCAATCGCCAAGTAAATTTGTTCCGCCATCTCTTGTTTAGGAAGCCTAGATGCCTCCCCTACATGTCTTTCTCGGTCATGGTGATCTGAGATCCCTATGGGCTACTTCCCTCTGTCAAGGTTAGCGGCATTCACTTGAGGCTTTGGCCTTAATGAATGATCCTGATACATTGCAGGTGCAGACGTGCATCATTCCCACACTGTGTACTACTCTTGAGGAACGTAGTGATCATCCTCATACTCTCTTTCGTATGGGTAAAAGGTGCGGGCAAAATTGTCTTGCCCCGCTTGGAGAGCCTGATATTCTGGATACTGCCTAGTGTATCTAATAGTAATACGGGGCAAAGGAGGGATGAAGAAATCATGTGGCCCTCCTTGTGGACCCTTCATTGCTCTAACACTTCATCACTAGGCCACTCATAACGAGTGTCTAAGGGAGGTCTCCTGTATACGTTAAGATCTACGTGTAGGTTCTCCTCTTGAAAAGACCTATGCTGAGTGGGGGTGCCCCTCAAAGAGGTGCCTTTATAGTCCTGTTTTGTTATGGAATGATGGGGACTCTCTTGGGTGCCTTGCCGCCAAGGCAGGATGGCTAAGTCCTCAGGACTATATCGGAGGTGACTTGTCCCCCTTGGTGCACTTTCTGCAGTGCTTGCCCGTGATTGGGCTCGGCTACAAGTGAACACCATGGTGATGTGCTCCTAAAGATGAATATATTTTATCTTTTTTAGGATTTTTTACGCTACACTTAAACAGAAAGAAAACACACAATCAATGCAATGATTATCTTGTTTAAAGATTTAAAAGTGTGCCCTAAAATTTGGTTTAGTGTATTTTGATGTTGTTTTGAAAGCTTTTCAAATGAACGTTTAAATGCAATTATGAAGGCTCTTATGACTCCCAAAATGGTCGCCCCTTCAATATACCATTGTCGGACCGATATACCAACCTCTCTATATACCCGCCCTTACATGAGGGAGACTATAGGTACGTGAGAGCAGATGATACATGGAACATAGGCGGTACGAAAGGGGAATCGCTTTGTTTATGACACCTACCATAGAAGACTTATCCTCATGTGTTGGGAATCACCCCAAACTACACTTGGTTAGCTTTCGTCAGGATTTACGTCTAGCAATAGTCACGATCGGGGTTATGGATGCAATATCTCAAGCCAAGGTGATGATGAAATCCATCGTTGGTCTTATTCAAGGGTTGGGGTTTTACGATCGACTCCTTGTGTTTAAAATACCACGTGGTGTGTGGGGTTATTTTTAAGTTGCAAAATTGAAACAAGCAAGCCTCTAAACTCTCCTATGCAAGCAAAAATCAGAGAACAAAAAAAAGAAAATAGAAAATTGACAAAGGGTGTTTGAAACCCCTACCTCTTCTCTGCCTAAATCAGATGTCTCTGAATTTCTTCCTGGAACAGTCTAGCGTTTGAAAACTTGATACCTTTAAGCAACAAAACAAGCAACTTTAATCAGAATTTTAAGCTTAAAAATCAAGGGATAGATGTCCCACCGTGATCGCCACTGAAAGCACGAGGATACGGAAACAAAAAGGAATATGCCACAAGAAAGAACAAGAAAGGCCATATGCAAATTGACACAAGATGAAAGCAATATGAAATATCATGATATCTTTATTGATATTCTTTTCAAAATGTGTTACAATACATCTCCTTCCTTTTTAGGGGATAGGAGTGTCAAACGTGTTTCTTGTCACAACATCCATGGATCACAATCCTTCTTTCGCGTGCCCACATGTAAGATGGGCGGACAAAAACATTGCCGCCACTTGCGTATGTGATTCTTTGATCTTTCCTGCCCCTCTACTGATAGAAACCTACGTTCAAAGAAATAGAAAAGATTAGTAGCACCTGCGGACAGAATGAAGCATGTATTTCCCAAGGTCTACTGTCAGTAAATGCATGAAAATATTAAAACGATAATGAAATGACATCAGATCGACCTAAAAATTTCACAGTAGCATAAATATGTCAAAATAAGACCACTACAACAAGAACAGTCCAAAAATTCCTTACAAATTTGTATTTGCTCCAGGGTGGGATGAATTCACCTACAATAACCTGTCAGAAAGCACCCTCTTTAATGTCCTACTTAGGAAGCTCCAAATGACCTGTAAAGTTGGGGTTAGCTAATTGGAGGTGTTTTGGGAAGACCCAGATGGTCATATTTCTCCAATTTGTCCTCTAGAACCAAAATTTTGTTGGTGCCATATGCAAGTTAGTGAATGCGGGAAATGACAGAAACCTGGTCAAAATTGCTCAGAATGAAATGAAATTTGAACTGTAACCTATTTAACCTATCTAGAATCAAATGCAAAAGAAAAACTAGAGAAATATATCACATATTTCTATTCATCCCGGGGTGGGGCAAATTTTACTGTGACAGATTGGGGAGCGCTCGGGTCAGGACGTCCACCGTTTGAAGCACTGTTTCAGAACCAATCCACTTGGGATGGGTCCAAAACTGGTTATGGGGTGTTGTTGACAAATTTTGGGAATTTTTGTGGCCAAAAATTGGGTTTGCGCTTCTAATAGTCACCCAATAACCTCCCTTTTGAATGAGAGATTAAGGATGTAAAAGCACAAATCACAAGTAGGTATGTAAATTGGCAGCACTTCATTGCTCAAATGCTCCTTCTCTGTATATATTTTGGGTGGGAAAACTCCCCAATTTATAGACCTTAGGGTCTTCTTGTTTAAATTGCGCATGCGAGGGCACGACTTGAGTTAACTGTCCTATTTTTAGAGAAAAGCTAGTTCCCTGATTTAGAATCTCCTTGCATGAGGTCTCTAAAATAAATACATGCATGACTGAAGTCTCTCTTCTTGAATAAAAGCTATTCCTCGCAATTGCAAGACCTGAAGCCTCAGTTAACTGGTGGAGTTACCGAGGTTTGACTTTTTTGCCAGTCAAACTTGCTATTCGCCTCACCCTGGAGCGAATGCTGCTATTCATCCTTGGGTGGGACGAATGACAGTTTGTATTCGTCCCGGGGTGGGACGAGCAGAGAGCAAAGTGCCAAAAAGGTGCCAAATTGACCTTTGACCTCTAAAACTACTTTTGGAAGTGGTTAGGACCACTGTTTAACCTTCGAGGGCTGCCCTAGGGGCTGTGTGTGTCAATGCGATCAACGCTTGTTGTCACATAATCGGATTGGTGCTATTTTGGTGTCTACAGACACATAATTCCCCTTTAATTAGCATGAAGGAAATTAGGTTCATTTGACCTATTTACTATCCCAAACTTACTAGTCATGCAAGGGGTTAATGTACCATACCTTGTGCCTAGTTGAGAGTCTACCTTCCCTAGAGTCAACTAGGGCTTGCCATTACCCTGGATCAGGTCTAGGTATCACTTATCATTGCACAATTAATGAAGAGACATCCCATACCATCTCATCATCAAGTGAACTCCCAATCATTCAATGGACAAGAGACCCCTCATTGTACTACTCGTTCAACAACCTAAAGGTGACGTCTCATATCACCCCTCGTTACCTTCCCATCCTAATATTTCCCATCAGGAGTGCAACCACCCTCGTATCTCAGTAATTGTCCTTCCTATAATTATCGATATTGGGTTTAGGTGATTGCCCTTCCTGCAATCATCGATTTTGGTGTTTTATGATTCTCGATGATTGCCCTTCTCGCAATCACAGGTATTGGGTGTATAATATTTCATCATCCTCCATGATGAATATTTTATTAATTTTTTGTAGAGAAAAGGTTTGAGGGTTTTTAAGAGGGTAAGATGGTTCTTTGGCTTACAAGGATATACAAAGATGATTCATCACTTACTTTACTAAAGTTTTATCAACTATAAATTTTTAAAAGTTAAACTTTAAAATTAAGCAAAATATCCTTTAATAAAAAATTCTCTTTAAATGTCTCTAACTATTTCATTAAATGAATCATTAAAAAAAAATATAAAAGCTATTTAATGTTTAAACAATCTAAAAGTATAATTAAGCACTAAACAAATAAAGTAAAATTAATCGAGTGAATAACTTATAAGCCTTACTTCTCTTTAAAAATAATACTACGAATCACTTTTTAAGAATTGAAATGATTAAGACCTCATATAGATCAATTATATAATAAAAAAAATGGTTTAAAAAATTCTACATAATTCAAAATATATTTTATTCTAAAAAGAAAACAATGCTTTAAACCCTACATAATAAGACAAAACTAAACTAAGTCCTATTTTCTAGGTTTAGAATAATCCATAAATATAGCCTAACAACTTAAGGTCCAATTGTCAATATGGTATTTAAACATATAACATACACCATATATTTTAATAATTGATTTTTCTTTCCAACCAGATAAATGAATTAAACTTTGACTTTCACCCTTTAACCTCATTCATCGTTCTTTAAAGCCATGATTCCCTATTTATTTAAGGTATAACTATAAGGCAAGAAGGTCACTTATTAATATAGCCACGACTTTTATCAACGGATGTAATAAATATTTTTAATTTTATAAAGTATATAAACAAGCTATTAAACACATATATGTAGCTATATGAGCCTATTGGTGAACCATCCACCCGAGAATCACTACAAGGTGGTTGGGCATCACTTATAATCCACCTAAATTTTAATTGTCAACGATGATTATTTTAATTGAATCAAGTTTACTTGGGCTGGCTGTTTTATAAAGTGGTCATTCCTCAACAAAAAGGAGAAATTTGCTAATGTTTTATCTCTCTAAAATGAATTAGGGTCCCAATTTTTATAGAATACCAGCAAACTAATTTAAACCTTTTATATATATATATAAAAGAGTTGACCGCTAAAAAAGAAGAGTGTTACACTGAATTATGTTAAAATTCAAGAAATAACAATGCATTATCGAACTGAAGCTGGAGTATTAATTACATAAATCTTAAAATTAACAATATTTAATAATGTTTTTCAGAAGCCATTCACAAAGTGCTACAAATGTCATCCACAAAATTAAGAATTTTTTGAACATTTGTTATGGCCTGATACAAACTTTTAAAATATTCAACAAAGATCCAATATATTATATTTTTTTATTAAGTTGAGTTGTGACGTTGGAAGAAGCAATATAATCAAGATACCTAAACAATCATGGTTAAAATATAAGTAATACATGACACTACTTTATTGCAACATAATACAAATCGGATATTCCTTCTCAAGAAGCCATTATTATGGTGCAAATGAAATAAAAAATGTAAAATAATCAAGAAATAATAAAAAATATATATTTATCTCAGAAATAAAGACGCTTCATACTTTATCTAAGAAGGCCTTTACAAAGTACTCTAGAACATTATTAATAGACATATATTTCTGGCATCTGGCACTTGGATAATAAAACCACTGGACTCTCTCTACATTGGATTAGAAGGTGTTATAAAGTTTATCAACAGACATATACATGGTACATTAAGAGCACCCATCATAAAGCACTTTAATTATTGAGCAAATCAATTTAACTCTTCCATAATTGGTGCTTAGGAGATATTTTCGTTAGACAACCGACTCGCTCAACGTTGATCTTGGAAAGATAAAGGAAGTAGCATGTTGGATAAAAATGGCTCTAATTTTTGGATGGATGCAAGCTATATGCCTATTTTTTTTTAATTTATTTCCAAATGTAGGTAAACTATAATACAGATATTGATATCAAATAAGTTGATATTTTTCATTACAAGCAGCAGTGACACAAATAACAAACACAATTTTTCATACATTCAATGTGGCAGAATTGTTCTATGGTATTCTAATTTTGAATATTGATTTTTTTTTAAACCCAAATCTATCCCCAAGTTTTTTTAAAAAGAAGAAACCAACTACTCATTGCAAGGTTATTATAACCAGCTAGTTTGTTTAATTCAACACACATCAAACCCTTAAGATTATTTTTCATAGTTTAAGAAGTCTATAAAATCCATTTCTATACAAAGAATTTCAAACATAATAACAGGTAAAACACAATTATCCTCACAATTCCAATATTACAATATTTCTAACCTTTAAATCTCAAGCACCCTTTTGGAGTTCCAAGCTCTTTGTATAGTGCGTCCTGACCAGTATCTCCACAACATACAACACCATGCAATTTTCATTTCTTACCAACCCATATATAAAGGATTTTTAATTACAAATGGTTGGACACTTAGTATTTCATGCAATTATCTTTCTTAATCTTTTGCTAGGCGGAGATAATAACTTTCTTTGGTTAAAAGAGCCATGAGTTAAGTAGACTTTTGTATACAAAATTTAATTATCTTTGATTTTATTATTATTTTGTTAAATTTATTATTATTTTTATTTATATATTTATATGTATATTTTTTATATATTTATTTTTTATAATTAAAAGATAAACTACTTAACAAATTAATCCAACATTCCTTTGATTTTAAAATACTCATTTATTTTTCCTTTTGAAGCAAGGATCCAAGTCATTCAATTTAATATTTAAAATGTAACTATATGGATGCAACTACATGGGATGCAATTTGTCAGCTTCCATGTACTCATGAGCTATGGTATTTTTTCACACCTTCATCATATCCCACATTACCTTATGTGGATAACCTTTATCTTTTCGCCCAAATGTGGGTACCAATTTCACTTGATCTGCTTTCTTAAAGATGGACACTTGCTCCTACATCCACAATTTTATCAGTAGTACCATGTTCTAGCAGAAAAAGCAAACAAACTGATAGCTAAGTTTGGAAGGATATTATATTCTCCCTCACTAACAATAAACATAGTCCTTGTATTTTTAATGCATGCTCAAAGGAATTATATACCATAACAAAAATATATATTCAACATCATGCTACACAAAAAAAATCACATTCATTCATTAGATAAAACAAAAATATATCAATGTTCACTCAAACAAATATGAAAATAATTTTTTCATGTCAGCCACTTTTTTCCATGTGGCACTCTTTTCAAAAAATTGATCTCACCGGACCTTACACTGATCAATTTTTCTCTTCCTTAGTTGTTTAGTCCTAAAGCCAAGGATCTTGATTGATCAAACTTCAATGTGGTGATGATCGACCATATACAAATGGGGAATATTCCACACATATGAAGGATCTGCAACATATTTTTTAAGAAAGGACACATGGAAGGTATCATGAATTTTGGACCAATTAGATGACAAGGCCAACTTGTAAGTGATAGGGCTAATTTGATCAACAATATCAAAGGGTCCCACAGGTCTATGGTTGATCTTGGAAGATTTTATTGTGCTTTTGGAAGGTTTTACTATTAAGAAAACTTTATCTCCCACAAAAAATATTTAAGGTCAACACAGCTCTTATGGTGATCTGAGGCTTCCTTAAGTGTCTGATCTATTTATTTTAGCTGTTCTATTTTTTTGATAGTATATGATCTGATCACTACCCGATATTCTAGATTATCCCATGATAAAGGTTTCCTACACCTTCTTCCATATAGAACTTCAAATGGATCCATGCCCAATGCAACATGGTAACCATTATTATACACAAATTCTACCAACTAAAGGTAGTTCTCCTATGTAGTACATTCACAACATGTTATCTAAGACCTAGCAAGTCTTCAGGGAATACATCTCTAAACCCAGGGTGTTTTTGAAATACTCTGAAGTTAGACTATATAAATTACACCACCCTTTCTCATAGCCTTCTAAACAAAGGTGTGGTCCAAATGAGTCATGATCACAGTGGACTCGAATACATTGTTTAGACTTATCTGGGAAGTCTAGCCATATCTCGTCAAAGTTTATAAGGGCTTTGTGGATTTTGAGCCAATCTATGCTCAATAGGATATCAAATGCATGTAGGAAACTACACATAAATACCAACTAATATTTCCTTGATAGACATTGATTAAATGTATAGGTTTACCCTGACCCATATTCAACCTTCCACTCATTGGACCAAAATCTTGGCCTTTTTGGTATGTATCTCATAATATTAGTAGAAACAAAGTTATTCATAGCCCATTATTAAAATACATATATCTCTACCATACATTTTATCATTCAAAATAAAAAGTGTGACCATTTAGATTGGGATTACCTGTAGTAGCATAAATATGGTGAGTGGGTTCTTCAAGTGCTTTTCTCTTATAAACCCTCTGTGGACATTTGTTTGCATGATGTGATCCACCACATACATAGCATCCATTGGGAGGAATTCTATCCTTCTCATTATCCTCATTTTTTTTTCATGGTGTAGTTTATTTTCCTTTCTCTTGTACTGGAGGTTTCTGTTCATTTCTCTTGGTAAAGCTTTTCTTATCTTTGTCATCTTGAAATCTATTCTTATTTTATTGTCATTATTGGACCTATCCCTATCCTTAGTCATTTTTTATGATCCTTCTCCCATATGGTAAATCCTACACTCTTCCTCTTTCTAAGTTATTCTTTGTCCTTCTCGGAGGCCCTCTAATAGTCATAATAAGCTTTTTGAGCTTTTTGGTTCATCTCCTTTTGCCAAGCTAAATCATAAGCTTTGGAGAGATCCTCAGGATTGAGTAAGCTAACAATGGATCCTATATTTGGGTGTAACCCCAGGATGATCTTGTGTACCTTGATTTCTTATTTTTTTTGTCATATTCAATTACGTACTTTAGTAAATGAACATACTTTTGATGATATTATCAAACATATATTTTTTTGATGCAAATTGGAGAATTCAGTAATTTTTTCCACATAAAACTACCAAGTTAGAAATCTATCTATGAATTTCTTGAGAAAAGTATCCCATGGGAGGTCAACTGCTTCAATTTTTTACTCTTTTTATAGGTAGTCCACTAGTCTAGAGCTGGTCTTGTAGCTGGAATACGACCAAAGATATTTTGAATTCAAAGGTAAGAGACCTCATAGAGTAATAGTTTTCAACTTCATTCAACCAGTTTTCTGTTGCATCTTCTTCATCCTTTCCATCAAACTTGGAAATTTTAATTCTTCGGATAATTCTTTTCCCACTCTTTTCCAGTTGTTTTGTTCTAGAGATATCTCATCTAGCCCATTTTAAGACCCTTTATCCTTATTCAGATTCTCAATTAACTTCTACTACTGGATTATTGACTCCTACTACTAGTCCAACTGAGATCTTTGCTACTCCATATGCTCTTCCATCTGATATTTCTATTGCTCCATGTACTCTACCATCTGAGCTCTCTGTTACTCCATGTGCTCCTTTTGCTAGTCCATCTATCCTTGTAGTAGCTGAATCATTTTAACTAAACTATCACCTTTCTGTGCAGGTTCACTGACCTATGGTTCTTTTTCCTTTCTTACTAACCTCTACGATTTTTTTGCTACATCTCTACCCCAACTTTTTTTTTAGATTCTATCCTTATAACCTTTTGAAGTACTTTTTTCAAACTAACAAACATCCCTTCCTGCTAGACTATTACGGGTTTCTTTGAGGAACTTCCTCTTAACCCTAATGCCATTTTTTTCCTAAATGAAAAAGAGCTATGTTAATTTTTAAATTTAGGCTCTCTATTGCTTTATGTGTTCCTTTTTTTGGTCCATCTATCCTTGCAATAGCTGAATCATTTTAACTAAACTATCACATTTTTGTGCAAGTTCACTAACCTATGGTTCTTTTTCCTTTCTTACTAACCTCCAATGTTTTTCTACTACATTTCTACCCCCAACTTCTCTTTTAGCTTCTATCCTTATAACCTTTTGAAGTAATTTTTTTGGACTAATAGCTAGTCCTTCCTGCTAGACTATTACGAGTTTCTTTGAGGAAATTTCTCTTAATCTTGATGCCATTTTTGCTTGAATGAAAAAAAGATATGCTAATTGTTAAATTTAGGCTCTTTCAAACTCATGTGGTTAACATAGGTTTCCTATAACATAATATTTTATATGCCTAGGATTTTGCAATCTAATGCTGTGATACCAACTATAATAACCCAGATCTAACCCACCTGGTTGTCCAACCTAGTCCTTCCTACTAGATTCTCAAAATGAAAATTTTGACTAATTTTAAGGTTACATAACATAACATAAGGAGAAAGTTGAATGATCACCCAATGTTTTATTAGTATAAGGCATAGATATTTCCCATGTTTGGTTATATTAACCACTATAGACGATCGCCCAAATGGTCAAGACTAGCCAGATCTTATAGAAAGGTGCCTTTTTATGAACCTATCCTCTCATCTTGAGAACCCAAGTTCATGATTGGGGTTATCCTATAGGGCCCATAACACCTAGAGGGTGGATGCATAATTCCCCATCCCTTAGCATGAATAACTTTAGGTTCATTTAACCTATTTATTGTCTCAAAATTACTAGTCATGCAAGGGGTTAACATACCATACCTTGTACCTAGTTGAGAGTCCACCTTCCCTAGAGTCAACTAGGACCTACCATTACCCTGGCTCGGGTCTAGGTATCAATTTTAATTACACAACTAATGATGATATGTCCCATACATCGTTAAGTGAACTCCCAATCATTCAATGGACAAGAGACCCCTCACTGTACTACATGTTTAGCAGCCTAAATGTGACGTCCTATAGCACCCCTCATTACCTTCCCATCTTGATCCTTCCCATCAAGAGTGTAGACACCCTCGAATATAATTAAATTTCCTTCCTACAATTATCAATGTTGGGTTTAGGTGATTGCCCTTCCTACAATCATGATTTTGGTTTTTTATGATTCTTAATGATTACCCTTCTCACAATCACCGGTATCGGGTGTATAATGTTGCATCATCCTCCATGATGGATATTTTATTTATTTTTGTAAATAAAAGGTTTAAGGAGGGTTTTTAATAGGGTAAGATGGTTATTTGGCTTATAAGGATATACAAAGTTGAATCATCACTCAATTTACTAAAGTTTTATCAACTATAAATTTTTAAAAGTTAAACTTTAAACATTAAGTAAAATATCCTTTAACATAAAATTCTCTTTAAACGTCTCTAACTATTTCATTAAATGAATCTTTAACTGAATCATTACAAAAAATATATAAAAGCTATTTAATATTTAGACAATCTAAATGTATAATAAAGAACTAAACAAATAAAGTAAAATTAATCGACATGAATAACTTATAAGCCTTACTTCTCTTTAAAAATAATACTATGAACCACTTTTTAAGACTTGAAATGATTAAGCCCTAATATATATCAGTTATATAATAAAGCAAATGAATTAAAATTCTACACAATTCAAAATAGATTTTATTCTAAAAAGAAAGACAACGCTTTAAACCCTCCATAATAAGATAAACTAAACTAAATCGTTCTCTTTTTCTATGTTTAGAATAATCCATAAAAATAGCCTAACAACTTAAGGTCCAATGGTTAATATGTTATTCAAAAAAATGAATTAAACTTTGACTTTCACACAAATATTTATCCTTTAACCTCATTCATCATTATTTAAAGTCGTGATTCCTTATTTATTTAAGGTAGCACTACAAGGCAAGAAAGTCACTTATTAATATAGCCACGACTTATCAACGGATGTAATAAATATTTTTAATTTTATAAAGTATATAAACAAGCTATTAAACACATATGTGTAACTATATGAGCCTAATATGAGCCTATTAATGAGCCATCTGCCTAGGATTTACTACAAGGTGGATGGGCGTCACTTATAATCCACCTAAATTTTAATCGTCAATGATGATTTATTTTAATTGAAACAATTTTACTTGGGCTAGCTATTTAATAAAGTGGTCATTCCTCAACAAAAAGGAAAAATCTACTAATGCTTGCTCTTTCTGAAACGAATCAGGGTCTAAACTTTTATAGAAGACCAATAAAATTATTTAAACCTTATATATATATATATATATATATATATATATATATATAAGAAGTGCCTTAAACTTAATGTTTTAGAGCTTATCGTCGAAAAAGAAGGGCATTACACTGAATTATGTTAATATTCAAGAAATAACAATGCATTATCAATCTGAAGCTAAATTATTCATTACATCAATCTTAAAATTAACAATATTTAATAATATTTTTCAGCAACCATTCACAAAGTGTTACAAACATCATCCATAAAATTAAGAATTTTTTGAATATTTATTATGGCATGATACAAACTTTTAAAATATGTGATGCTGGAAGAAGCAATATAATCAAGCTACCTAAACAACCATGGTTAAAATATAAACAATACACGACACTTCTTTATTGCAACTTGATACAAATTGGATCTTCCTTCTCAAGAAGCCATTATTACGATGAAAATGAAATAAAAAAAAGTAAAATAATTAAGAAATAATTAAAAATGTATATTTGTCTTAGAAATGAAGATGCTTCATACTTCATTTAAGGTCTTTACAAAGCACTGTAGAACATTATTAATAGGAATATTTTTTTGGCACCTAGACAATAAAACTATTGGACTCTCTCTTCATTGGATTAGAAGGTGTTATAAAGTTTGTCAAAAAACATACACATGGTACATTAAGAATGCCCATCATAAATCGCTTTAATTATTGAACAAATTAGTTTAACTCTTCCATAATTGGTGCTTGGGAGACATTTTGACAGACAATCAGTTCGCTTTATGTCAACGGTAGAAAGATAAAGGAAGTAGTATGTTTGGTCAGAATGGCTCTAATTTAGCAATGGATGAAAGCTATATGCCTAAATATTTTTAATATATTTCCAAATGCAGGATAATAGTAATACAAATATTGATATCAAATAAGTTGATGTTTTCAATTAAAGCAGTTGCGATACAAATAACAAACATAGTTTTTCATACATTCAATGTGGCAGAATTGTTCTATGGTATTCTAATTTTGAATATTGACTTTTTTAAACCCAAATATATTCCCAAGTTTTTTAAAAAGAAGAAACCAACTGCTCGTTGCAAGGCAAGGTAATTATAACCAACTAGTTTATTTAATTCAACACACAACAAAACCTTAAGCTTATTAATCATAGTTTAACAAGTCGATAAAATCTATTTCTACACAAAAAATTTCAGATATAATAACAGAGAAAACACAATTATTCTCACAATTTCAATATTACAATATTTCTTACCTTTAAACCTCAAGCAACCTTTTGGCGTTCCAAGCTTTCTGGATAGTACGTATTGCCCAGTATCTCCACAACATACAACACCGCGTACTTTTCATTTTGTTTTCAACCTATATATAAAGGATTTTCAATTACAAATGGTTGGACTCTTGGCTATTTTCATGCAATTATATTTCTTAATCTATTTCCATGTGGAGATAATAACTTTCTTTGGCTAAAAGAGCCATGAGTCAAGTAGAATTTTGTATACAAAATTTAATTATATTTGATTTTATTATTATTTTATTTATTAATTATTGTTTTTATTTATATATATCTATATGTATATTTTTTATATATTTATTTTGATAATTAAAACATAAACTACTTAACAAATTAATCGAACATTCCTTTGATTTTTAAAATACTCATTTTTTTCTTTTGAAGCAAGCATCCAAGTCATTCAATTTAATATTTAAAATGCAGCTATATGGATGTAACTACATGGGATGTAATTTGTGAGCTTCCATGTACTCATCAAACATGGTGTTATTTCACACCTTCATCATATCTCACCTTATCTTATACGGATAACCTTTATATTTTTGCCCAAAGGTAGGCACCAAGTTCACTTGATCAACTTGCTTAAGGATGTACACCTACTCCTGCATCCACAATATTATTAGTAGTACTATATTCTAGCAAAAAAAATGAGCAAATTGATAGCTAAATTTGGAGGTATGTTATAGTTATTCCATGTTCATTTAATATCATGTTTCTTTCATTTGTAGTCATAAGTTTGATGTTCAACCTCTTTTAGCAATTTCTTTATTTATACATTACATGCTATTTTCATTTGTAGTCATATATCATTGCTATATCTTTATTTTCAATCTATTATTTTGAATATACAAGGTATTTATTACCTTGTTATCTCATCATTTGCAGCACTCAATTACTCCCCCATCGCATTCTCCTTCCCTTTATTTCTTACTACTATAGATTTTGAAGTTTTGGGTAACATTTCTTCATATCTTAGAATTTACATTAGTTTCTTGTTACTTAGTGCATCATTCCTAACACCACTGCATCCATTCTTCACTCCCTTACACTTGCATTTTGTTAAAATTTTAGTCATTTTAAGACTATCCACTCCCTTTGCATACATATTCATTTTGGGCTTAAATTTGTAGGGTTTTGTAACTCAAATCCTTGAATTTGTAATCCATAAACCTAGTACATCCCTCAAGAAACATTATACTCCCTTTTCATAGCAAAATTGACCAAAAATTAATCTAAAATTGACCTCGAAACCATCTCAGTCTTGTTGTAGACCAAAAATACCAATATAACTGGCGATTTTTGCTCTCTAGAACACAACCAAAAATTCCACTCATACCAAAAATGCCACTATCATTTTTTGTCAGCATAATTTCATTCCAAGGAGGTAAGCATACTCATTTTTTTTATAAATAGAGGGTCCCATCAGGTAACAAGATAGGAAAACATTTTTCCCATCACTCAGAAAGAACCCCCAAAATAAAATTGATAGTGGTATTTTTAGCAATAGTGGTATTTTTGTTCAAACATGAATAGAGGTAATCCATCCACTTGGCATCACTCTAAACTCTATTTTTAAGCATTTTCATGTATTTTGCTCTCTATATTTTACTATTTAGTGTCTAGAATCACATTTCAATTTATAGAATTAAGGAACCCTAATCTAGTCTTAACTTCTTTTACAAAATATATTTACATTGATCAAAATAAAAGAATATTAGGTCAAAGCTCAACTTATTTCTCATTTTTACAATTTTCTAGGAAAGAAATCGAAATTACATAGTTGCATTATAGGTTAGCTTATCTTTTGCATCATCTCTTGTTTACCTTGGAAATTAAATCTCTCCTTAGTTAGCCTATCATCAAAACAAAAAGCATATAGGTTAGCTCTTGTTTTCTTGCATTTGTGTGATATAAGCTTAGCATGTATTTTATGTGATATTAGCCTTAAGTTTTAAATAACTATTTAAGGCTAAAAAAATATTCAAGATTTAGTGATCCAAAACTTTAGGTGTTTTTTTGAATAAACTCATATAACGCCGATATACAAGCATTCACATATACTTTTATACCTTGAAAAAATACATTGAGTAGGGGTCAAATCGCATAGAGTATATTTATATTCTCAGGGTCTTCTTTGGAAAGGGACCCTCAAGTGAAGAAGAAGGGATTCCAAAAAATTCCCCTTGTGCGTGCTTGATGTGGTTAGGTTGAAATTTTCTTGCATCTACACTTGCAAAATATCAGGTCTTGAGAGACCTTGATATAAAGAAGTTTTAGGTCATTAAATATTGACCTTGATATAGAGGCTTGACAAAGACAAGCATATTGAAATAAATAGATAGCAACAGATTGAGAAGCATTCAAATCTTCCTAAGAGATAGATAACAATGGATTGAGAAGCATTCAAAGCTTCCTAAGATAAAGAGAGAAAAATAGAAAAATAGGTCTTGAAGAAGAACAAAGAACCATCTAAATTAATTTATATTAATTTAAGCATTAGATTAAGAAGACTAATATATCATACTTGAAGAAGGATAAATAAGCACCTAGCTTACTTTATACTTATTTAGGTATTGAAGTAGAAATTGTTAAGTTTGCAATATATTGAGAAGATTCAGATATTGACATTGGTTCAAGAGGTCAATATTGAAGTATAGATATCCTTCAAAGAAAGAGGTCTGTATAGAAGAACAATGGAGAATAGAGGCCTTTATATTGAAAAGCATAGATACCCTAATATTCAAAAGAATAGAGGCTCTTATACAGAGAATAGAAGCTTGTATAGAAAAGAGGTTATTATAGAGGATTTTGTAAGAAGCTCTTTAAATATTAGAAAAGAGGATCTCATTGAAGAAAATAATCCCTTTTATAGAGAAACAAATAATATTTAATAGATAAGGAATAGAAGCTCTTGAATAATAAGAGAAGAGGCCAAAGTAAAATATCATATAAAAGTGAAAGGTTCACGTATAAGAAGTAGAGTTGAGGCTTACATATTCAAAGCAGTGTAGAGTCAAGGTTTACGTATTCAAAGCAATGCATAAGGTCAAGAATTATACAAACCAAGATGTATATAAAGGACAATGCTAAGATAATAGACTTCTATGTGTCATAGATCGTCCAAGCTATAAGCACATAAGAAGACAATGCTCATAAGAGCCATGTAAGAATCAAAAGAATGTGGATGCTAGTATTAATATCGTTCTCACTATGGTTTGACATAAAGAAATTAAACTAAGATAGTAGAAAAACATAAGACATAGCCAAGCATATCTCAAGGTTAAGTGCAAAGCTAAGACAAGCATATTACAATACTAAGCATAGAGCTAAGTCACCCGTAGATCTAAGCCGAGTATACCATAGGCTAAGAAGAGCTAACTTAGCGAAGAGCTAAATCAAGGATATACCCAATTGAATACATAGTATATCCTAGAACATCATTGCATAAAACACCAAGTATCTCAAATATGAACACAAAGTAAAGCCAAGCACATCATCATGTAAAACACCAAGTAGCACAAGGCTAAAGTAGAGCAATGAACACAACATTGAGAAAAAAATACCAATCATTCAAACAATAATTGGTTGGGAGTCTAATCATTAAACTTTATATAGAAGAAATGACTAATGATGATTGTAAAAGGGATAAAATAATGTTTAGGATTGATTGCAAAAGAAAATATAATAGTGGAAGTAACTTTTACTCCTAGGAGGAATAACGTATCACCTACGAGCATTCGAAGCCAAACGTTGGATATAGTAATGCTCAATCAAAATTTGAAAGCCCAAAGATGATTTTTTTTGAAGCCACACAACACTCAATCATGGTTGTTAAATTAGTTCAAATGGGTCCCTTCTACAACACTTGAAGCATTATAGCAAAGCAGGGAGAATAGGTGCGAACAAAGTTAGGAGGTAAATTTAAAATTAGGTTTTTTCAAAGTTTAATTTTTGGAGCGATAAGTTATTTTTAGGTTTTATAAAGGTTTAATTTTAGGAGAAATAAGTTATAAGGTTTGTTTGATTTATTAAGGAGTAAAAATATAGAACATTATTAAAATGTTTTGTTCAAATTGAATGAGTTATTAATTAATGGAGGGATAAGTAGAATGTTAGTTTAAGATTGAATGATAGTTTCTTGATTTGTTAAATAAATTTGAAATTGGTTTGATTTATTAGTTTTTTGAAATAGAATATTATTGAATTCTTGCAAATTAATTATAAGGAGTTAAAAGGATTACAACTTCAAACTTAGGAAAAACTAAATTTGTAAAATTCATTTTCTAGTTTCTAAAAATTTGGGAGATATAAGGTTTTCTACATTTTTAATTTAGAAACCTTTACATTATTTAAACCTAAACCTAGGGAGACATAAGGTAGTCCACATCAAAGGTCTTATGAGTACTACTATGTTGAACAAGTTTTTTCTTTTTGAGTTAACTTCTGAAAGGACCAAATTATGCTTCATGGAAAAATAAAGTGAAATCAATTTTAATAGTTGAAAAACTTTGGAATATAGTTAGTGGAGAAAAAACAAAACCAACTAAAGATGTTAGAGAAATTTAAATATATGAAGATAGTGAAGCCAAAGCACTTATGGTAATAACTTTTACAATAATTGATGAAATACAACCTTATATAAGTATAGCAGAAAATTTTACATAAGCTTTGAATACTCTAGGAAAAATATTTGAAGGGACAAAAAAAGCTACTATTTTCAATATTTAATCTTAGTTATACTCTTTAAAAGTTAATAGTGATGAAAGTATTGAATTATTTCTTAGAAAGATAGCAGATATAAAAGCAAAACTATTAACTTTAGAAGAAAAAGTGGAAGACAAAATTCTTGTTCAAGTGACATTGAGAGCACTTCTAGAAACTTATAAGCATATAGTTACATATTTGCAAGTTCTAAGTAAATATACTTCATTTGATGAGTTAGTCAACATTCTACAAGAATATGAAGTAGAAAATTCAGCCAAATATGAAATGACTAACAATGCCTTAGTATCAAAAGATAATTCACAAGGTAATCTTGCTTCAACTCCAAGATACAGATCCAAATGGAACACTAGATATTATCAAATATGTAAGAAAATGGGACAACACAAATTTATGTAAATACAATTCAAGGAATCAGTCCCAAGGAAATCATATGAATCAAAGTGGTCAAAAAAATAAGTCAGTCTAGCAAAGAAAATATCAATCTCAGTACAAACCATGATTTCAACATTAGTATCCTTCTCAATATCCATATAATCAACCTTAGTTACAATATAGAGATGGAAATAAAAAAGGACATCTAGCTCAAGAAATTCATGAAATACAAGAATTAGAAGAAACTACTGAAGAAAATGAATTCAAATCTCTTTTAGAAAAATTGATAATCAATAAAGATGAATTTATCTCATAAATTTTGAAAGTTACTAATATTATAGTTGATCAAGATATAGGAAGCCAACATGATAAGAACAAGTAAAAAAAGGACAGATTGAAGAATCAAAAGAAGAAGATAGAAAAAAATTAGAAGAAAACAAAAAAAGAAAAAATCAAGCTCAAGTTCCAAGATCACTTGAAGGATGAAGACCGTGATTGAAGACAAAAGTCTTCAATTACCAAATAATGTAATACAGGGGTTTTTTGGAGTATATTACATTATTTGGTACATGCTAATGTACCCCTATGGTACCTTCATGGTACACCTTGTAAATATTAGACTAGGGTTGAGTCTTAGTTTAGAGTGTGAGTAATATTTTATGTAATGTAATAATGTGCAAGAAATGCACAAGTGTTATATAAGTGTGTATGTGTAGGAAATACACAAGTGTCATGTGAGTAAGTGTGCAAGTGTAATGTAAGTTTATATGCACAAGTGTCTTATATGTAAGTGTGCACAAGTGTCTTTATATTAGAGTGTGCTAAGTGAAGAGTCATGTATAAGTGTGCATACAAGATAGAGTTATGTGTATGCAAGTGTCAAGTAGAGAATCCAAGAGTCATGAGACTTGGCATAAGGAAAGGAACAATCAAGTATCCAAAGAGTCATTCTACTATGGCTATATATTACTCCATGGAGGAGCATCATATGAATCATTCACATCATACAATTATCAAGTGTAAAGAGTCAAGTGCTATATTTGTAAGAGAAAGAGTGTTAGAAATAGATTATATTACATCATTTAGATCATGTAAAATTTACCTTCCTAGGTACATACTTAGGACATTAGATTAATTTAAGGGGAAGCTATCTAGTTACTTCGTGCAATGTAATAAATGCACAAGTGCCAATGTGCAAGCTGTATATGTGCAAGTTGTCCCTTGCACAACTAGGTAGAATGTTGGCCAAGACACTTATATTCCTATATATAAAGACCTTATTGTAATAGCATAGCATAGCATAGCAAAGCACAACATAGGAGAGCATATCATAGACACCCATATTTAGTTTGGTAGCATTATTCATGGAGTGTCCATTTCCTCCATACCTACATTGTATTCATTTTCATCATTTTTATTTTTAGCATATTTCAGTCATCTCATAGATTTACTTTCTTTCATATTATTTTTACATCTTGTGATTTCTATATCCCATTGCATACTGCATTAAAATATAATAGTGGTATCAGAGCTACGGTAGATCTAGCCACAGGAAAACCACCTTCATCATTAAGTGAGTTTTTTTGTCAATATAATTGGTTGTTGGACCAGACACTATAAAAAACTCTCAAAAGAATCTAGGTGGTAGAATTAGGGAGAGCCACAAGTGAGTACTGAAAGAAATCTTAGTTTCAAAAATACTAATATTGCATATGGCTAGAGTATTTCCATAGAGTTGCAAGAAAAAACTCATGAAGACTAGGACTCAACATTCAATCTACTAGATTGACAAATAAACTAGTGAAGATAATTTAGGATATCTAGAATTTCTTAACTATTGCCAGAATTTTCTTTTGTTGCAAAAAACTAATTCTCAAAATATTGAGACTCCTACAATAGAAAGCTAGGAGACTTCAAATTTGTTTCCTGAAGGTCAACGTGCCTTCATAGTGTAGATATTAGTAACTTGCACAAGAAAATAATACTGCATAAGAAGACTTATGGAGAAGAGTCATGGTGAAGTTAGGATATTGGAGATCTCCATTACTAAATTGAGAACTTCACAAAAGAAGAAAAGGCCACAGTAGCCTTGATATAGAAGAAAATACCATAGTAGCCTTGATCTAGAATAAAAGGCCACAGGGTTATGCATAGTGGCTATTTATAGCCAAATTGGGTAAAATTAGGATTTTTGAAATTTAGAATTAACTAATATGTGGGAACCTTGACCAGGGCCCATTAGCCAAAAAAAATTGGGTGCAATTTTTTTTTTGGGTCGATTCACCCCAATTTTATAATAATTTAACCATTTTAAGTTTAAATTTCCAACATTACCCCTAATAATAGTGAACCTTCTACATACGTTTGGACACTATTTGCCTAGATTTTGAAATTGATTTGTCAAATTTGTATAAATACATTTTGGGGCTGACCCCTTACGCAAAACCATAAAAGGCCATAGTAGCCTTGATCTAGAAGAAAATGCCATAGAAACCTTGATCCTGAAAAAGGCCATAGAAGCCTTGATATTGAAGAAAAAGCCATAGAAGCCTTAATACTGAAAAGGGCCATAGAAGCCTTGATATTGAAGAAAAGGCCACAAAAGACTTGATACTGAAAAAGGTTATAGAAGCCTTGATATTGAAGAAAAAGCCATAGAAGCCTTGATATTGAAAAAGGCCATAGAAGCCTTGATATTGAATAAAATACCACAAAATCCTTGATACTAAAAAAGGCCATAGAAACATTGATCCTAAAGAAGACTCCAGAAGAGAGTATCTGATTCAGAAGGAGATTAATATTTCAGTACTTATAATTTGTTGTAAGGAAAGGAGATTTAGTGAGTTGGGAAACTTCCTACAAGAAAGTTAGGAAGAGTATCTTCTTCATAATCAATTTAGCACCTGAAGCAGAACTGAAGGCAAAGAGATTAGGAGATCTCATTTAAGAACTTCTATTCTTGGAAGAAGAATGACTAGGAGAGTCTTGCTTGAATCCAAAAGCAGCAGAATCAAAGATCTAGAGGAATTTCTCACCACAACACTTTCCAAGAGAAGAAGGTTGAAGAAAATGTCTCAAGTAAGACCAGAATAAGTTGTAAAATCAAAGGCCTTAGGGAGGTCTCAAAGAGCATCCAATAAAAGGCTTGGAGAGCCTTACTGAAGGAATCATCAAAGAAGAACTCATTAGAGAAATCCACTACCAAGGAGAAGCCCCTGATAGTGAAGGACTTTGGATAATTATTGTAATCCGACAACAAGTCCAAGAGAAGAATAATTTTGCAAGGAGTTTCAAATCCCAAAAGAAGAATCTAGTGAAGACCTCAAGATATTCAAAATATTGAGAAGAAGATCCTGCTTGAAGTCAAAATTTGACAAGAAGTCTTGAAGACAGGAGAAGCCCATAAAATCTAAGATATTTGAAGATTGCCTCTCATAGCAAGAAAGAATTATTTCAGAGACAAAGACAATCAAATATACACTAAAAGGAGGATACTGCAAGAGGATAACAAGACACCAAATCCCAGGCTCATGACAGAAAGTTTGAGATCATATTTTGATGAAGAAGGAGTTGTTTAGGACAATATACAAAAAGCAACAAGATCTACATCCTCCACAGAAGCAGTAGAAGAGCTACAAAATCTTTCAAAAAGGTATGCAACTATTGGTGTAAGTAGATTCATTAATTAGATTACTTATCATATTTATTAAAGCATATTAATTTGGATTAAAGTTACAATAAGAAACATTGGATTATAGTCTTCAAAAGTGCAAAAAGAGAATAATTCCTTTTAAGGTTCATTTGCACATTAGGATTTGATTAGATTTTTGCATTACAACTATCTATCAACTACCTATCATCTACTTTGGAAAGCAAAAGAAAACTAGTCCCTACAACTTTATTTGTAAGGAAATTGTAGAATAATTCCTAAAGATTCATTTCAAATTATTCTTGATTAGTTGTAGTAAATTAATTAAGTGCATTAATTTTGAGAGTTAATTGGAGTGATAAGGTGAAATTGTTAGTGCATTAAAAGTGAAATATTATTAGATTCATTTGCACTATTCTATTGCTCTCAAAATATTATTGTTTGTGTTCTTGGGAAAGGCACAAAATCATAATTTGACAAAGTCTCTAAAGACATTATTAGTGCACAGAAATCTACAACATTTAGTGGTTAGAAGAAGCCACCAAATCAGCTCAATCCTCCAAGCATTGGAGAAGAAATTAGCCACCGAAGATCAGCAAAGGAAGCCTCAAATCAAGACTTGGTGAGTCTCAAATTCAAAGCACAATAAGGTTTCTACAAAGAAATAGTGCAGAAAAATACAACAAAAAGAGAGCTTCTATCAAGTGGTTACAAGCTTGGGTTCATTTGTAAAATATCCAAGAAAAAATGGGAAGGTGTCTAATCAAAGAGACAACCTCAAAACCCCTACATTGCATTCAAAATTCTACCACAAAACCAGAAATTCAGACCTGAAAAAAAAAGGTGTAATAAAGACTATTCTATACACAAATATATTACATTGTATTGCACTATCCTAATCTGGTTTATATAGGAAAAGAAGACAGATTTGAAGGTGCCTCAAAGGCACAACATTTGCTAGAAAAACAAGCCGAAGGTGGTTGAATGATAGCATATTTACAAGCATAGCAAAAGGAGTCACTCTAAGGGCTCATACTCCCCTCATCTTGGATGGTCAAACCGATGCAGGAGCATCCGGTGGGGATGAAGCAATCTTGCATTTTCTAGAAATGTTCTTAAAATTTTCTAAGTTCCTAGCACTTGTTTTATTTTCGAAGTTTTCCAAGGGGGAGGGAGAAGGATTTTGTAGAAGCATTGAAGGCAAGTTTCTTGAAGCTTTGGGAGAGGTCGCGAAATCGTGACATGTCACGATTTCGCATGTCGTGAAATCGTGACCTCAAAAGGCTTGGCGGGGCGCAATCCAGTTTAGTCGCGATATCGCGACGTCGCGATATCGCGACCTTATTCCAATGCAGTTATGGCAGTGAGTTTCCGTCGCGATATCGCGACGTTTGTAACGCAAAGGTAGAGGGGAGATGTTACCGTCGCGATATCGCGACGTCGCGATATCGCGACGTTGGTTCAGCATAAGGGCAGAGAGGATGTTGACGTCGCGATATCGCGACGTCGCGATATCGCGACGATGGTACAATGCAAAGGCAAAGGAGATGTTACTGTCGCGATATCGCGACAGGTCACGATATCGCGGCCTGTCGCGATGTCGCGGCCAGTCAAACGCCGACACGTGGCACACATTGGTTAGCCACGAAAGTTAATGAATTTAGAAGGTTGGGCAAGACCCGAAGGGGAAAAGCAAGCAGACGGTCACAAAGGACAGAGTTGACACGTGGACGGCCGCGTGTAACTTAACATTTGAGAAGGGCGCGTGTTTCAAATTTTTACGTCAAAGAGAAGGCGTGGCCAGTTCTACATGAAAACAGTTGCGTGTGTTGAAACCAGAGAAGGGCCACGGCCACGTATATTTTATTGTTGGTAGAGTGACAGGTACGGACATTGAACCAGACACAGGCGATGGCCATTATGGAGGAGGCCATAACGCGGAAGAACAACCTGACCTTGACGGCGGTTGCAGGTCAAGAAGGACCATTAATGAAAGCTTCCTGGTAGATTGGGCAGATGGCCCATTTATGACCAAAAATTTGAAAAATCCAGGGGGGAGGGAAATTTGAATTTGGAGTTTTTGTAGGTGGAGGCATTGAATGCCTGGAGGATCGAGGCCTCATTAAAAAAAACTGGGGAACAATCTTGGTAGAGGATGGTGAAGTTCGGGATTGGGGAAGAAGTGTTGTGCCGGGGGAAAGTTACTACTGTATTTTGGTATTGAATGAATTAATGAAAATTTTTGTGAATTTACTGTGAGATTGTCTGTGTGAATCCCGGCTTTGCCATCAAGTGGTATCAGAGCAGGAGCTCCTGAGCGTGTAACAGATCACCGGAGAAAGAGGCAGTTACACCAGGATCTGTGGGAAGATTTAAAAAAAAAAAAAAATATATATATATATATATATATATATATATATATATATATATATATATATATATATATATATATATAATGCCTCCACGAAGGAACCGAGGCGGAGGAGGAGGTGTGGTGCCGGTCGAAGACTTTCGGGCCTTGCAAAGGCAAGTTCAAGCCTTGCAAGCAGAGTTACGCAGAAGGCGCGAACCCGGAGGGGAAGAGGAAAGTGAAGATGAAGTTGAAGAGGAAGAACAGTCTGAGGAAGAAGCAGAAGCTGTGGATCCAGCTCAGGCCCGGTTGTATAAGGCCATCTCTCAGATTGGAAAGCAGCCTAAAATGGAGGTTTCTACATACTCGGGAAACCTAAATCCAGAAGAAGTGATTGACTGGATAAATGATTTGGAGGAATATTTCGAGTATGAGGAAGTTGAAGACCCTAACCGAGTCAGATTTGCTAAGACGAAGTTGAAGGGCCATGCCAGCATTTGGTGGAGAGGAATCCAGTTGGAGAGGAACAGGAGAGGGAAGGAGAGAATAACGAGATGGGATAGAATGGTGGAGAAGCTTAAAAGACAGTTCATCCCGACAGATTACGAGTTGGATCTGCTAAGAAAAATGCAGAGCTTGAGACAGACAAACAAAACTGTCCAAGAGTACACTGAAGAGTTTTACAAAATTTCTATTAGAACAGGGCATTTAGAGGCAAACAAAGAGAAGGTAGCCCGTTACATTAATGGGTTGAGGCTTGGTATCCAGGAAGAACTGAGCCTGGTTTCGATTAAACACCATTGAGGATGCTTACCAATTTGCCTTGAAGGTAGAAGAAAAGCTGAACAAAGCGGTTTGAAGGCAAGCAAAGAGGAAGAGGCCGAGGTGGAAGGACTGGTGGGAGAACCAGTGGGGAAAAGTACAAGGATCCGAAGAAGACTGGTGAAGCCAGTAGTAACCAGGACCAAAAGGAAGAAGATGTTTATCAGCCTCGAGATCAGAACAGCTACCCAAGAGGACGGGGTGGATCTGGACGAGGATTTGGAAGAGGAGTATTTCGTGGAACGTGTTTCCACTGTGGTGAAGAAGGACACCGGGCATTTGAATGTCCACAACACCGAGAAAGAACAAACAAGAGGCCTGAGGGTCCAGCCAGAGCTGCTGTGGCAGAGGAGGATGCTGAATCCGAGCATTCCGAAGAAGCAGAGAGGGGAGAAACAATGATTGTAAGAAGAGTCCTGTTGAACGGGGAGAAGGACACAGACCAGAGGAAAAGCTTATTCCGCACTAGATGTAAATGTGCGGGCAAGGTTTGCAATATCATTATTGATAATGGTAGCACGGATAACCTGGTTTCGAGGAAATGGTTACCAAGTTACAGCTAGAAAGGAAGAAGCACCCACACCCATACCGGGTCGCATGGTTGCAAAAGGACCACAGTAGCTTTGGTCAATGAGCAGTGTTCTGTTAAATTTAACATTGGAAATTATTGTGATGAGGTCCTGTGTGACATCTTGCCCATGGATGCTTGCCACATGTTGCTGGGGAGACCCTGGCAGTTTGACCGAAGTGCAGTACATGATGGCCGAGCCAACACCTACTCATTGACAAAGAATGGTGTACGCCATAAACTAAAGCCCTTGAAGGATGCAGATGAAAAGGTATGTCATATTTCCAGAGTCTGTTTAGTTGAGGGGAGAGAGTTTCTGAACGGGTTAAAGCGTGAACATTTATGTTATGCAATAATCCCTAGAGTTAGGGGGAAGGAATGCCAGGATACCCCAGCAGAAATTCTAAATCTGCTGGAGGAATTTCCAGACATTGTGTCTGACAATGTGCCCGAGGGCTTACCCCCTATGAGAAAAATTAGCCATCATATAGATTTAATACCAGGATCAAGCCTGCCAAATAAAGTTGCACACAGGATGACACCTGTAGAGACTGAGGAATTAAATAGACAGGTCCAAGAATTATTAGAAAAGGGATTAATTCGGGAAAGCTTGAGCCCATGCGCAGTCCCTGCAGTGCTGGCGCCAAAGAAGGATGGGGAATGGAGGATGTGTACAGATTCACGGGCCATCAACAAAATTACTATTAAGTACAGATTCCCGTTACCAAGAATGGATGATATCATGGACTGTTTAAGTGGAGCTGAGTACTTCACAAAGATTGACCTAAAAAGTGGCTATCATCAAATCCGTATCCGAGAGGGAGATGAATGGAAGACAACCTTCAAAACAAGAGAAGGCCTGTTTGAGTGGTTGGTCATGCCCTTTGGACTGTCCAATGCACCAAGTAACTTCATGCGGTCGATGAATGAAGTACCGAAAGAATTTCTGGGAAAGTTTGTTATTGTTTATTTAGATGATATATTGATATTCAGCAGAGACCCTGGAGGAACACCCGATGCATATCGGGAGGGTCTTTGAAAAGTCGCAAGAAGAAAAAGTTATTAATAAATTTGAAAAAGTGTAATTTTGTCAAGAAGGAATTGGTATACTTGGGGTTTGTAATCTCAGCAGAAGGCCTGAAGATGGACCCCGAAAAGGTGAGAGCCATCATTGAATGGCCTACTCCAAGGAGCACAACATAAGTGAGGTCATTCCATGGTCTGGCCAGTTTTTATAGGAAGTTCATAAAGAACTTCAGCAGTATTTGTGCACCTCTCACAGAGACAATGAGGGGAGATAAAAAGGAGTTCAAATGGACATCAGGGGCTGAAAGGAGCTTTGATACATTGAAGAGAAAAGTTACAGAACAGCCTGTTTTGGCACTTCCAGACTTCAACAAGGTATTTCAGGTGGACTGTGATGCCAGTGGCAGTGCAATAGGGGCGGTACTGAGTCAAGGAGGCAAGCCAGTTGCTTATTTCAGTGAAAAGTTAAATGATGCTCGGAAAAAGTATTCTGTCTATGATCAAGAATTTTATGCTATAGTTCAGGCCTTGAAGAAGTGGAGACATTATTTATTACCAAAGGAGTTTGTACTTGTTTATCGACCATCAGGCTTTGCAATACATTAACAGTCGGACAAAACTGAACCAAAGGCACATGAAATGGGTGGAGTTCCTCCAAAGTTATACCTTTGTACTGAAGCACAGAAGTGGGAAGTCAAACAGAGTTGCGGATGCCTTAAGCAGAAGGCAGACTCTGCTGACCAGATTGACAGTAGAAGTAGTGGGGTTTGAAGAACTGAAGGGTCTATACCCTACAGATCCGGATTTTGCAGAAGCCTGGGAGGCTTGCTCAATACCTCTTACTATGGATAGAACAAAATGGTTGGATTTCTTAATCCAAGACGGAATGTTGTTCAAGGGTAGTAAGTTGTGCATTCCCAGAAGTTCCATGCGGGAGAATTTAATCAAAGAAAAGCACAACGGAGGATTGGCTGGGCATTTTGGTAGGGATAAGACCATTGCCTTGATTGAGGAAAATTACTACTGGCCACAACTTCAGCAAGATGTACGGAAGTTTGTGCAAAGTTGCAGAATATGCCAGATGGCAAAGGGTGTAAAACAAAATACAGGACTGTACCAGCCATTACCTGTGCCTGAGAGACCATGGGAGGACATAAGCATGGACTTTATCCTTGGATTGCCGAGAACACAGAGGGGAAATGATTCAGTATTTGTAGTAGTTGATCGGTTCTCCAAAATGGCACATTTCATTCCCTGCCAGAAGACAAGTGATGCAGTCCACATTGCTGGGCTATTCTTCAAGGAGGTGGTGCGGCTTCATGGCCTGCCAAGAAGCATAGTTTCTGATAGGGACACCAAGTTTGTTGGCTACTTTTGGAGGACTCTGTGGAAGAAGTTGAAGACAGACCTGAAATTCAGTTCAGCATACCATCCACAGACAGATGGGCAAACGGAGGTGGTCAATAGAAGCCTGGGCAATTTACTGAGATGTTTGATAGTAGATCAACCCAAGGGATGGGATTTGGTCTTACCACAGGCAGAGTTTGCATATAACAGTTCGGTAAATAAAAGCACAAATAAATCTCCGTTCCAGATAGTATATGGAAACAGCCCGAGGAATGTGTCTGAACTGAGGAAGTTGGACAGGAAGGAAAAGTGTAGTGCCGAGGCAGAAGAATTTGCAGGACATATGAAAAGTCTGCATGAGGAAGTAAGGAAACGAATCATAAAAATGAATACTCAATACAAGACGAGAGCAGACCAGAAGCGGCGGTTCAAGGAGTTCAAGGTGGGAGATAAGGTCATGGTGCATCTCAGGAAAGAGAGATTTCCTGCCAAGACTTATAATAAATTGAAGATGAAAAAGTTTGGGCCATGTAAAATACTGGGAAAGCGGGAGTCAGGAAATGCATATGAAGTAGAATTACCAGATTGGCTTGACATTTCACCTATTTTCAACATTTTAGATCTGGTAGAATACCATGAAGGGGAAAGTACAGGAGTACCAAGTGCAGAATTGTGGCAAATTCCAGCATCTACTCCGACCACTGACGAGATCGAGGAGATATTAGACACCCGTGAAGGCAGAAGCACCCGGAACAGACAATATTCTGAGTACTTGGTCAAGTGGAAGGGCAGACCGGTTGAAGATGCAACTTGGTTGTCTAAGACAGAGGTTGACCGCCTGGGTCTTCCTCTAACAACCCAAAAGTGAGGGTCACTTTTTTTTAATTACCCCGGGTGTCTGATGCAGGAGCATCCGGTGGGGATGAAGCAATCTTGCATTTTCCAAAAATGTTCTTAAAATTTTCTAAGTTCCTAGCACTTGTTTTATTTTCGGAGTTTTCCAAGGGGGAGGGAGAAGGATTTTGTAGAAGCATTGAAGGCAAGTTTCTTGAAGCTTTGGGAGAGGTCGCGAAATCGTGACATGTCACGATTTCGCGACATGTCACGAAATCGCGACCTCAAAAGGCTTGGCGGGGCGCAATCCAGTTTAGTCACGATATCGCGACGCGCAACGCAAGCGACGCAACGTCGCATATCGCAATAGCGACGTCGCGATATCGCGACCTTATTCCAATGCAGTTATGGCAGTGAGTTTCCGTCGCGATATCGCGACGTTTGTAACGCAAAGGTAGAGGGGAGATGTTACCGTCGCGATATCGCGACGTCGCGATATCGCGACGTTGGTTCAGCATAAGGGCAGAGAGGATGTTGACGTCGCGATATCGCGACGATGGTACAATGCAAAGGCAAAGGAGATGTTACTGTCACGATATCGCGACCGGTCGCGATATCGCGGCCTGTCGCGATGTCGCGGCCAGTCAAACGCCGACACGTGGCACACATTGGTTAGCCACGAAAGTTAATGAATTTAGAAGGCTGGGCAAGACCCGAAGGGGAAAAGCAAGCAGACGGTCGCAAAGGACAGAGTTGACACGTGGACGGCCGCGTGTAACTTAACATTTGAGAAGGGCGCGTGTTTCAAATTTTTACGTCAAAGAGAAGGCGTGGCCAGTTCTACATGAAAATAGTTGCGTGTGTTGAAACCAGAGAAGGGCCACGACCACGTATATTTTATTGTTGGTAGAGTGACAGGTACGGACATTGAACTAGACACAGGCGATGGCCATTATGGAGGAGGCCATAACGCGGAAGAACAACCTGACCTTGACGGCGGTTGCAGGTCAAGAAGGACCATTAATGAAAGCTTCCTGGTAGATTGGGCAGATGGCCCATTTATGACCAAAATTTTGAAAAATCCAGGGGGGAGGGAAATTTGAATTTGGAGTTTTTGTAGGTGGAGGCATTGAATGCCTGGAGGATCGAGGCCTCATTAAAAAAAACTGGGGAACAATCTTGGTAGAGGATGGTGAAGTTCGGGATTGGGGAAGAAGTGTTGTGCCGGGGGAAAGTTACTACTGTATTTTGGTATTGAATGAATTAATGAAAATTTCTGTGAATTTACTGTGAGATTGTCTGTGTGAATCCCGGCTTTGCCATCACAAACCTGCAATAGACAAGACGTAAAATAAAGGGAGAAATAATATTATATTCAAAAGCAACGTTGTATACAAAAGTAGGATATATAATAGGTGAGAAAAGAAGAATATTAAAGCACCATTGGAGTGTTTCAAACTCCACATCCACTTTGATCAAAATTGATGCTCAAGCCTCCAAATTGTTGCTCCTCATCCCAGTTGGAAATAGCCCTCAAGCAAGTGCTATTGAATGAAAGAGGAGTTGGGAATTCTATAGGGTTTAAATAACCTCCAAAGTATATGTTGAAGAAGCATTAGAAAAGATGTCCATACACAAGGAGAAAGTGATATTTGTCACTTGAGGCAATACCCTAATGCTCCTCACGTGTGTTCTCATCTTCATCAAGAAAGGAGTTACAAGCTATAGGTTGGTGCAATGAGTATATGAGAAACACTTATTTGAAAAGAAGCCAAGCATTCCATTGAAGAATGTAACATCCATATGTTACTCAAAGGAATAAATGAGTGTTTTCTAGCACCTTCTACTCCTCAAGCACTCAAGAAGAAAATGAACGTGCCACTTGGTACTCAACACAAGATTCTTATTAATTTTAATACGAAGAATTAAAAAAGCATTTATGTATTCACATTCAACACTTCGGGGTTTGCATGCACAGGGTTGAGCTATAGTATGGAAGCAAGATGGAAGAGCCTTCAATGCTCTAGTCAAGGAATGTCAAAGGTAGATACTAAAGGCACCATATTTGGAACGTCTCCAAGCAATTCTATTGGAGGGAACAACCAAAGTAGTGACATCAATATTGCAACCCTTGCACAATGAAAATCAATGTTGATTATTAGATGATATAAGGTAAGGTTTATTCCCACTATAATATGCTTTCATTTCTTGGGAGTTATAAGGTTAAACTTAGAGGAATTTAACCATATTGAAAGCCATATATCAAAGGGAATAATTTATCAAATCAATATAATATTTGCAATATTAAACATAGGAGCAATAAGGATTTCTACTGGAAATTATTTTTAAAAAAATATTTGCAAATATTATTGTGGTCTAATTTTTCCAAAATTTGGGAGTTATAAGGGTTACTACATCAAATTAATTTATTGGAAATTAGATACACTACAATTAAATCCTAAAGGGATATTAAAAGAGGTTATTAAGGCTTTTTACTAAGGTTGGAAATTTATAATATTCTTGTCTCAAAATCCCATAAAAGGGACAAAAGAAATCCAACATTAAAACCTATTCAAAATTGGAAAAGTGCTTAGTTCAATAGGAGCAATAAGGGATAATAGAAGTTGATTTTTGATATTTACAAAACTTTACAAAATCAACCAAAAATTGAACTATTTTTTACAAGAGAACTATATTATATCCCAAAATCACTAGGGAGTCATAAGGGATTCTACAAAACTTGGTAATATCAAAATTTATCATAGATTATCAAGTTGCAAATCCATTGGGAAAATATAAGCTTTCTACAAAACCTAAAATTCCATTAGGTGTATATACTCTCATTACTAGGGAGACAAATCAAAGCCTATAAACCTAAATATTGAGAAAGATTTATCATATCAATTTTATATACTTCAAAGTTGAAAGGTAGACTACTAAGATTCTATCAAATTCAATTCTAATAAATAGCAAGAATCACTATCTCAAAGATCTATCATGGATGAAATCTTGAGAAAAACTTTCAACAATGAAGAACTATTCCATGAAGTAGAATTCTACTCTCAAAACTTAATAGATACTCTAGAAGGATACGAGTATCTATCTACTAGCGATCAAGATAAATTTTTCTTATTTATTAAAGAAGCAAAAGAAGGTAACTTTACAATATTGATTAACTATCTTCATGAAATCCTCTTCACAACATGGTGGAACTCACAAAGATTGGTTATATTTTCACCAGAAGAGTGTCTGATGGTTTATCTATCATTAATTGTGTTTGTACTTACTCAACACAAGAAACAAGTTAGAAAAAAGGAAAAATATTATTGTGATGATAGACTAACTTGTTATGGAGCAAAAATTCCACCAACACCAATGTGGAATCACAGGAGAAGGAAAAAGAAGAAAAGACATACTAGAAAGAAACATGACATCATGAAGACTGAACCAGTTGAACATATGCAAAAGATAGAAGATCCTACTGCTATAACTTACTTTGCATCACATGAAGACAAATATTACCTGCTAAACCTAAACACAATAAGCAATGAAGGAGAATACATATTCTACTATCCAATGGAAGAAGATCCACATTGAAGACTAAAGTCTTCAATACCCAAATAATGTAATACAGGGGTTGTTAAAAATAGATTATATTACATCATTTAGGTCCTGTAAATGTACCTTCCTAGGTACATACTTAGGACATTAGATTACTTTAGGGGAAAGTTATCTAGTTACTTCATGCAATGTAATAAATGCACAAGTGCCAATGTGAAAGCTGTATATGTGCAAGTTGTCCCTTACACATCTAGGTAGAGTGTTGGCCAAGGAACTTATCTTCCTATATATAAAGACCTCATTGTAATAACATAACAGAGTATAGCAAAGCACAACATAGGAGAGTATAGCATAGATACCCATATTGGTGATGGGTGCAATGTAGTTTGGTAGCATTATTCATGGAGTGTCCATTTCCTCCATAGCTACATTGTATTCATTTTTGTCATTTCTATTTATAGCATATTTCAGTCATCTCGTAGATTTAATTTCATATTATTTTTGCATCTTGTGATTTCTATCTCCCATTACATATTGCATCAAAAGCTAACAAAGAGGAGTAATAAATATTTCATACATTTGAGCAATTAATATTGTAAGTCATATTATATGATTTGTACATGTTTGATATAGGCTATTACATTCATATTGCTACTTATTAATGAATATTATTTGATATATTATAAACCTTTATTTACATATTAATTTTCTCATATTATTCTACTTACATAATTATATTGATCTTACTATATTGTGGCTATATTATATTTGATCTTGTGGAATTTATCATGTGAGTTTTATATTAACATTAAGGCTTCAAAAGTCATCACTTAGATGACCATTATTTAGTAGATTATATTTTATATGAATTGGTTTGTGAATTGATTCGACTTGTAACAAAAATGTCTAAAGAGATTATATACTTTGTTTATCGCTAACTATTAGATATAAAAAAATATGTCCAATCTTTCGCCTATGTGAGATCATCCAATATGCCTACTATTCTATGCCTGTTGAAAGCTTGAAGGATCCATATTTTTGGAGGCCACTTAAATTGACAAAGGAAATAAAATTATCCATTTATCTAGATTGGCTAAGAACACCACCCTTTTTCTAAAGGAGATAAAACTATGTTAATGTTCCCCTGAGAATCAAAATATTGCAATTGTGAATAGTTATTGAATTTGAAATGAATAAACTGAGGTATTTACAACATCTATCTTGAAGAGTGAATATATTTGGAGCATATATATTTATGACTCTAATTTTCATGTTTTTATCTTTCCTAAAAAAATACTAGTAACCCAATAATTTTTTACTTATAGAAATTGACCATCCCATTTGTGGTTTCCCCATACCATTGTAATACTTCCTAAAGCTCACATAGTAGAAATTGATAGAAAATCCCTCATATTCCAAATATTTTTAATGTTTTTAAACATTTATCATTGTCTATTTTTGTTTTTGTATTAAAATAAATTCAATATAGAAATATTTTAATTCCCTAGTAACTCTTCTTGGTCCATACTCATATATCTAATATTTCAAGATACCATCTTCATCACCATTTTTATATTTTTATTTGTAGGTTTTGTCGTACTTCTTGTTAATATTTGTGATATTTGTTTCAAATTTCCTAAATGAATATCCCTTAAGTTTCTTTTTCTCCTTCTTCCTACTTTGAGGTTCATCCTCTTCTTTTTCTATTCCCACTAATGCTTTCATATTCATTATTATTTTTTATTTTTCTAAATTTTTCATAACTTAATTTATCATCCATAGGTTTATGTTGTCATGTGTGAGATGTGGGGAAAGAACTATGAAAGACTTCCTAAGGAATTTTTTGTGTCTTCCCCTCTCTCACCTTGAGGATAGGATCAGTTTGTGAGCCTAACTCCTAAGGTTTTATGAATTGATTTAGAGAACACCTATGTTTTTTACTATTAATGATAAATGAGAAATGATATTCCTTTTTAAAGAAAGGGTTCAAGAAGATGATGCAACAAGAAAGACCTAATGTATCTATTTATGATTTTATTTTGATGATATATGAGATTAAAATTGGTCCCCTCATGATATTAATGCTAATTTGTTATTTCTTTTCCTTTTTCCCCTTAATAGATAAAACAAAAAATATTGTAAATAAAAGTAGATATAAACAAGAAAAATACACATTCTATGATTTGAGATGATAGAAAATAGTAGATTAGAACATAACACCTAGTTTCTACCTTGGTGGAAGAAGTGTTGTTGATCTACAAAAGCATTGCTTTTATGCAAAGTCGCTACTAGCACTATGCCTTTCTAATGATGCTTTCCCCAATTTGCTAAATAAATTCTCTAATTTGAGATGATAAAAAACAAAAAATTAGAATATAAAATTTGATTTTTTTCCTTGGTGAAAGAAGTAATATTGATCTACAAATATGTTGCTAGTATGCAAAAATGCAACCAATGCTACTGCTTGTTGGCTTTTTAAGCCTTACTACCACAAAATATCATAGGTACCAATATAAAATAGCCATAATATTAAAAGTCAAAATATCAATAATGAAGAGTAGAATATATATGATCCAAATAATATGTATATAAAGTCTTGTATAATACTAAAATAAACATTCACTTATATAATCAAATATGAATGTAAATGGCCCGAATCATTCATGAACTATGCATGAAGAAAACTTATAATATTAATTGCTCAAAAATTTGTATACAAGCTTTATTACTTATCTTCCTCTTACAATCATATAATGAGATATATGAATATCATATTACTTTCTCATGGAGCATTATCTCCATAATATAGCCATAGTAATATGAATCTTTAAGTACTTGATCGTTGCTCTCCATATACCAAGTACCATGACTTTTGGCTTATCATATTACCACTTGCATACTAGATGGACACTTGAATCTAAGTCACTTGCACACATCTACATGACTCTTATACTTATACATGCACTCCTAATATAGGACACTTGTGCACATTCTCTTATTCTACACTTGCACTCTAACTTGTATGGCACTTGTGCATTTCCTGCACATTGTACTCTTACATGATACTTGTGCATTTCCTACACATTGACACTTACATAAAAGGGAAAATATAAATCATACTTCTAAACTATAGACTCAATCCTAATCTATTACATATTTACAAATGTACCATAAAGGTACCATGGGGGTACATTAACATGTACCAAATAATGTAATATTCCTCAACACCCCCTATATTACATTATTTGGTTATTGAAGACTTTAGTCTTCAATCTTGGTCTTCATATTTATATTCAATCTTCAAGTGACCTTACATTTTTCATGAACCTCTACTTGAGATTCATATTTGCCTTCTGTGAGTTCAAATTTGAGTTCTTCTTAATCATCTTGAATATTAGGCTCATCCTTCTACTTGAATTCTGCTTTGAGTTCTTTTTTTTTTCATTCTTTAGATTATCAACCTTTATATCTTCATGATCTGGATCACCAACTACTTGAGCTTCATCTTTGACCTTAGTTTCAATAGCTTGAACTTATTCTTTGTCTTTGATCTTAGAATCATCTGATTCTTTCTTTTCTTGATATTGTATAGTAACTTTTGAAAAATCATTTATAGAATCATAATATTTTTTTAATTAGTTGAACTTGAAATGTCAATACTACACAAAGAATAAAATAATATTTTTAGAGATGATTCACTTGATTCAATTGTATCAATCTCTAACTTATTTTTCTAGAGTTTCAATCAACTCTTTTTGTTTCATATTTTCATCTTTATGAAGTTCAAGTGAAAGCAATGCCATATATCAAGAGGTATCATAATATCATCCTTTGAATTATCAATTGCTTCAATAAGTTTTGAGTGTAAATAGTATTCAAATGTCTCAAAATTTTCATCCATAGCTTCTCTATAGATGAATTGTATTGTCATATCTAGCTTACCCTTAGATTTTTCAATCAATTTTCCAATGCCAAATTTAATAACTTCTAATCTCTTCTTTCTAATTATGGACTCCATATTCTTTCCATAATGGTCAAAGTTTGCATATTGATTTCTTTGAAGTAATAATCCTTATATATCCAAAGTTTAATATGCACAAAAAATGAAATTTTACAAATTCTAAATTTTCTAAACTTTTGATATAGAAAACCTTTTAACTCTCAACAATTTTTTTAAAAACTTCTAATATATTTTTCAATTTCAATTTTTCTTAAGAAAATAAATCTTCTATTTAAATAAACTTTAAACATATTCAAGATTTAAGAAAATAAATCTTCAAGTTCTAAAAAAGTTTGATTTTGGGTAGAACTAGATTAACCTGATTTGTGCTTGTGTGTCTTCAACCAAATTCTCTATCGTGGTTAACAGAGCTCCAACTAGTTTTTTAGAGCTGCCAAGGAATTTGACAAGGGGACCCCCTATCCCCCTATCTCTTCATCCTAATGGCAGAGGCATTGGGAATATTCATTGCCCTAAACTTCTCCATTAAAGTTATTAAACCTACTCTTTCAAGTAATTCAATCTCTCATCACCAGTTTGCAAATGACACTATATTATCCTATTTGGCTTCTATGATTTAGGCTAGAGAGATTAAAAGAGTGTTGATTTTATTTGAAAGAGAGACAGGGCAGAAGATTAATTTTTGTAAGAGCAAATTATATTTTGTGAATACACATGTAGAATGGTAAAGAATGATTGTAGGTATCTTGGGATGCAACATTGTCAACCTTTCAACGGTCTACCTGGACCTTCCACTATTTCATGGTTGAGTGTTAGACTCCCTTTGGAACTTTGTTATCGATAGGATGTAGAAGAATTTGGTTTCCTAGAAAGGGGCTCTCTTGAGCTAGGCTAGGAAAGTTATCCTTGTGAGAAACTCCCTCCAAAGTATTCCAATTTGTTTCATGTCCATTTTAGGCTCCCTAACAAGACTATTTCAAAAATGGAAAGTATCCTCAAAGCCTTCCTTTGGGCTGGGATGGATTTAAAAGGTAAATTCCACTCGGTTTCTTGGGACCAGGCTTGTAGTCATAAGAAGAGAGGGGGCCTAGATCTTAAGGTTGTGTGGAGAATGAACAAATACTTGATTACCAAACAAGGTTGGAAGGTGGTTAAAGATGAATTTGTGGAGTGGGTTAGCATTATAAAGGCAAAATACTAATTTGAAAATTTCCTCTCAAACCCATTGCCTTTTGATGGGTCCTCTTTTTGGCAGAGTTTATTAAAGTCAAGATCCTTATTGCTCTTGGGAATAAAGTGGCTGCTTGGTAATGATAAAACTATTAATTTTTAAAATGATTCATGGTTATCTGATCAACCTATAGTTTTGAACCCAAACATTGTGATAGTCGAGCCCTCATCCAGAGCCCTAGGGCATTATAAAGTTGTAGATTTTATTCACCAGGTCAATGAACAAAATATATGGAAGGACCTATTGGGCACTGAATTGCACCAAGTTTTCACTCGATACTATGGTTGTTTATCTTCCTACTTTCTATCCAGGCTTGCACCCGATAGCTGCAGCTCAACACTCAACATTGGATGGACCAAAATAGGGGTTTTCGATCCAACCTCCAGAGTAGGTTGGTTCCTTGTCAACTTAGCAAGTTGTTGACACAATTATGCTCACTTAGGGTTTGGAGTTTAGGGTAAGAGAAGGTTAGGGTTAGAGAGATGTAGATAATAGTGGATGGATAGGTTAACAACATTGCACTACCATAAAAAGCTCCCAAAAAACCATACTAAAGATGCATACTCAGATCAACATTTATCTCAAATCATATTGTTTCATATATTAAAGCACAATAGAGAAATGTTGTAGCAAGCAATTTCAATATCCAGGGAATGATAATCCAAATAACAAAATTCACCAAATACCTAGATTTCATAGAAATGTACTTCCTAACAACATAGAACGAACTCAAAAGCAGATTTCAATTACTTATAACAGCTAGTAATCCAAAATTAGGCACAAACTAACCATCAAAGTATTTACAAAAATGCAACTAAAGAATCCAAACCTCTGACATCAAGCATGAGAACGTGAACTTGAGGCGAAGATCAATGTATTGCTCCTTTCATTAGCTTTTTAGGAATATTTACAATGGCACAGGAAAACACGCTAGAGCCGACCCTTAAAAATGAGGGTTCGACCTCTACTTATAGTTTTTCAAATTACAATAATCAAGAAGCAATACAAAAGATCTTGTTTTAATAGCACAACAAAGATATTTAGCTGGCATTAGCTCATTGGTCCGTCCTCCGAGAATTTTGCTAAAAGAAAGTCCACCATGGCAGCTCGGGGTCTCTACAACTTGTTGATCACTCAGTGGAACTGAATTTCAGGCCGTTAAAGATCATGCGTTTCCGTCGATCCTTCTTGGGAGTGAATTACCACTGTCGATCTGTAATCGCCTCTGGTTTGATCTTCTTGGAAACCCTTGACGCTTCGTCTTCTAGCTGACTATTACAATTTTGATGCAACAATATCTTTTAAACAACCAATATTTGGTAGCCTAACCTCCACCGTTGATTCTCTTCATCGCATGATTCAGATTCAATCTGGCATAAGCTAAATGCCATTCCGCTTTAAAATTGATGACATCATCTCTCTTATCAGAAGCAACGGAATCTCCAATCCGGATCTCTGATATCTGAACATCGAATCCACTCTGGGATCTATCATACTCAACATTATCTTCTTCAATCCGCATTAGAATATTGATGATGTCACCTCTTTCTTATAGCTTTTGTGGATTTCATTTCGGATAGAACAAGTGCATTGTGTTATAATCGCCAATCCGGGTCCGGAGCTAGTCACATAACTCTTCTGTCATGAATCCACACTTTCATTACTCCGTCGTCCCATCTTGTCTTCATTTCGAAAAGGAAACACTTGTTCATTCTCCGAATCACCAATCCACACTTCTTTGCCACTGACGTCATCATCTCCTTGAAACTTTTGCGGATTTGAGGGTAGCGCTAATCTGGAGCCGAAAACAAAAGAATCTTCCTGGAATTGGGTATTCAACATACTCAGTCATTTGCAAAGATGCCATTCCACACTTTTTTGCCATTGACGTCATCGTCTCTTAGGAACTTTTGTGGATTTGAGATCTGCCATCATTCCGGAGCTGGAGGGAAATCACCCAGAATCGCTTCAAACATGAAAACTTCACTAACTATTGAGCGGATTCATATCTTCTGACCCGGTTCCACTTCAAAGTGTACTGCAAGGTTTGCGGAATGATGATTCTATCACTTAGTCAAAATTATACAAAATTTTACTAAGTATGTGGCCATTTTGGGCCTACATTCTAGTGCCTCCCGGGTGGATTTGCTTGCAAAGCCAATCGAATCCAGAGTCTTATCCATTGGGCCTTAGGAGTCAAAAACAATACTTATCTTTGAAGATATGTTTTAAGGAATAATTTCCATACAAACACTACCCTCTAAAAACTCAAATTCTGCCTAGAGGGTAAAGGTTCATATGGAAACCATGCCAAAAACATCATAGAACTCACCCGTTCAATTAGAGACTGTGTCCATAATATCAGTATGACTACTGCCTTCAAAAACTATACACAACTCTACCTCCTTTATAAGGCTTTATTTCAAAGAATGCCTTCACACAAAATATGTTGCGTTGTAGGCTTCATGCCTTTATTGCTTATTTCTGACAATTGTCAGAGTAAAAATAGAAATACAAAACTTATGTATATGTACAAACAGAAATGAAATGACTTAAGCGTGAGCCCCTCCTGGGCCTGTAACTGCTCAATATTATTCTCATTCTTCTACAACCTCTTCATCCTCATCTTCTCCTTCTTCTTCTCTATTCTTCTGGAGCATGTACTCTCTGATTATCCTCACCGGAGGTGTCTCCAAACAACTGGACCATTGATTCCAAAGACTGAAGAGCCTATTTCTAGGCTTCCTCAGAGGGATTTGATGTCTCTTTAAGCTGCTTATAAACATATTGTAGTTCCCCAACATCCTCATAATTAGCAGCATTCCCTCTAGTCACTAGATCTTCCATGAGATCTCTTAAGCGGGTGTAATCCATAATTAGTTTGGCAGCTTGTTCTTGGGATAGTGGCTCTTCCAATGAATCAATTCCAGCCTCATCCTGTAAGTTATCCTTGATGCTTTGTTGGGCTTCTTCCATAGATAACAAGTTGTGATCCTCCTTCCAGAGTCCTTTGAAACCAACGTGAACCATTTCCTCATTTATTTCAATGATGTCTTTAATTCCCCTGTCCATCCTATCAAACAACAGCCAGGCTCTCTGAACTACCCTATGCTTTTTCACCACTATTTTGGTAGCTACCCCGGCTAGATTCCATTCCTTATTGGAAATTGGTTTAGCAGCATCACTGAGCCTACTACCAACCAACCTGTACATTTGTTCCACCGGAATCACCATAGGTTGTAACTCTCCAGTGATTTGATCCAAATCCTTCTGAATGGTGGAGAGCAATTGGCTGGCATCTTTCAGATAGTCGATTATGAGTTGGAGACCTAAACATTTTCCTTGAACTTCAGAAAGCAACTCCTGCTTTATCCTTTTCAAATCATCTTTGGAAAAACCTGAGGACTTGGCTTTCTCAATCTGAAGCTGATGCTTTAAATTTTGAATTTCTTTTGCCTGATCCTCATTCAACTTCTTTTGTTCTTCTAACTGGTCTTTCAACTCATTAGCCTTTTGAAAATTTTCCTGCCAACCCTTAGCCTCTTTTCTCAGAGCTTTCTCTACTTCTTTTTTATCATTGAGGCTCTTCTTAAGCTCAACTTTTTGTTTTAGCTTATCTACCTTCTCTTTGGCTATATCAGCTTTCACATAAAAGGTATCTAAGTGAGCCTTGGCTATCCCCAACTCATCCTCAGCAGGAAGCTTGTCAACATCTTCTATGATCTCCTCCACTCTATAATCTTGAGCAGTCATTTCATTTTTAGGTTTGCTCACTTGCGGAATCATAGACCTTGAGACCCTTTGCCTAGTGATAGGGTTAACATACATACTTTTTCTTGTCATAGCCATCCTGTTGGAAGGCCTGGTAAGTTTCTCTGCCCAATAGTCATTTATGCTCTGAGTGGCTGCCTATTATTTTGATACAGTAATAGATTTTGAAAAATCAGCAGCCAAAGGAGATAATGGCATCAAAAACATAAGGGTGGACTGACTTGTTGTTGGTGGGGGTGAAGATATATTGATAGCAACCTCTGTTACAATGGTAGACTCTGTGACTACCACTGTTGTTGATATAGGTAAATTTAGAGAAATAGGTACATAACTGATAGTAGAAGGGATGGATGAACTCGAAACGTAGTGTCCCATTGATGGTGGCAATGAAAGAGATGAGGGTGCAATAATGGTGGACATTGAAGTGGATATCTCAGAAGTGGAAGGTGGGTTTTGAGGAGGTTGTGACACAATAGAACTGACTTGTACCTCCATAGCTACTGATGAGACAAGGGAAGAACTGTGAGGTGGAGGAGGTATATTTGCTACATCTTCTTGACTAGAAAGGGAGGGAAATTCTTTTGGGGATTCATGGAGATGAAAAGGAGAAGAGGGATTAGAAACCATACCTTCACCTACAGATGTAGGGTGTTCTTGTTCAACTTCTATCTCCAGCTGTTGCTCTTGCTCAATTAACCCTTCTATAGTAAAAATAACTACCTCTTCAACAATTTCTTCCATATTCATTTTCTGCTTCTTGGAAACCTCTCTCTCCTCTATTTTTGGGGCTCTCTTAGTCCTTTTATGAACTAATCGAAAAGCATCCATCTCATCTTCGAAATATTCCTCTGATAAATCTCCTTGCACTACCCCAAGAAGTAATGATTGCTCGGTAATGGATTGTGATTTAGTTGATGTTGTAGGAGCAAAAGAAAGTGGCCTGAACCTAAAACTCTCATCCTTCTTCTTCCAATTAATATCTGTGTCTTGAGGTTGTCCCCCTAGAGCTAAACATGGAGGCCTAGATTTTGTTTCAATAATAGGGGTACTGATAACCTTTTCTTTAGAATACCTCATTTTGCTCATCAACTTAGCCCCTTTAGGGAATTTCTCCACCTGCTCAGAAGTAGAACTGAAGGTTTTTTGTTAAAGAAGCTTTTTGATCTGTAGGAGGCTGGAGAGATTCAGAATCACCCTAGGGATTTTCAACCATTAATACTATGTGCCTCACATCCTTCAGTCTCCAAGTATCAATATTCTCATTATATCTTTTTGAAAACTCCTTATCAATTTTCATTCCAAATTTAGATTCAGTTTTTCCAATTTCAACTCTCATATGCCACCAATCCATAATATTGGCTTCATCCCATGGCCCTTTATAATCCTCCTCTTCTCCTTCTTCTACAACTTCCTTCTTAGGCAACATTTATTTTTTCTTTGTCGACTTCGTCTTGGAGGAGGACCCACTTTTCTTTGTAGTTTCTGCTTTAATCTTGTCAATCATATCCTTGGTAATCTGATGACTGGGCTTGTGGTCAGGATCAAAATCTTCAATATGCTCATAAAAATCCAACCATGGAGGTAACTGATCCATATTGGAGATATTCCACTCCAAAAGAGTAGTCTCATCATTGTTTCTTCCCTGTTCAAAATTAGCCCTAGGCCTTTTCTCAAACTTGTAGGCCTTATCTCCGTTTAGGGTTTTATTTCTTGTAGTGAAAATATCATCAGGATCATAACTCCACCTCTGAGGAATATAAAATAGACCTAACCTATCAAGGTATCGATCAATTTGTTGACTCTGCCCCTTCTTGGTGATGGTGATATCACTCAAAGTGTGGTGGGTAAGCAAAGACTTCCTTTTTCTCCCTGAACCATAGTTCACATCAATGTACTCTGCTTGCCTCAAATATTCCAAGGCAAAAAGTCTCTCCATGACAAAGTGGGGCAAAAGGAAAGGTTTACCCATGAAACCATATAATCTGATGACCGTACCTTCAGTTAACAAATACCAGTCTCCTTCCTCTGCATCTTTAGTCCTCAGAATCTCCTTGGCCAAGGGTGGCAATCTAGGGAACTTATCATACATAATTTTGAGGGTTGGTCCAAGAAATTCCAAATTGAATCTATAGTAAGACTCACTACTTCTTAAGTGATTTTTCCAATAGTAAACTGGCATAGGTTCTTCCTTATCGATCTTATCCTTGACTGGAATCCATGACATTCTATCTTTAACAACGGCATAAAACATCCATACCAAGTTTGAGCAATGCCTAAAACTAGGAGCATCAATGCCCCTCTTCATGCTTACTAGTTGTTCATGTATTCTTTGGGCGAGAAAGGTTGGCCAGTCGAAATAAATCACCCTTGTCCCTTTCTTTGCTACATATTTTTCATACATTCTCTCGTTAGAGATACAATATGCAGCGGCGATTTGCCAACCATGAACCATTTTTTCAGATTCCAAACCCTCCATGCAAGCCAACATAGAGAACAGAATGAGGTTTGCAAACTTGTTGATGGATATGGGGACTTCAGGCAACTCTTCCTGGGGTTTGGTATTAAGCTTCTTATAAACCCAATTCTTAAATGACTCACCATCATTGGCCCACTTCTTTGTGGTATAAAACCCAGTTTGTTCAACAACCTTAAAGGGTTTTGGTGCTACTAGCGGGTCAGACCCTAAGGCAAAGAGCTCATGATAGAAAGAGGTAGTGATGCTAAAAAGGGTCTCACCCTCATGGGTCTTTACTACCTTGGCCAGTGGGTCATAGAATTTCACTATTGCAGCTATTAACTCAGGACATGGGTGAACAGAATCACAAATGTAAAAGGATAGATAAGAAAGGATGGAGCATCTACCTTCTACTGATAAAGCAACCTTCTTCTTGTATCTATCATTCATACTCTTTCTTAGTCTCATCCTTTCGATGATGGTCATCTCCGTGTCTGCTACAACCTCAACTTTATCAAGGTAAGGCACCAACGTCTTGTTGTCCAGAGTTTCAAACTCTAGAACATCTTCTGTGGCCTTAGTGGGTGATTTCTTAGGAGCCATCTTGTAGCAGTAGGACTTTGCACACTATAATAAGTGGGGAGAACTTCATAATGTTGTTATGCTTCTTAATAGCCTCATGGTTACTAAATGAACCTCGTGCATGACTTCATTACTTTTTATCTCCTGGAACATGTGTATCACCCACCATAAATGCAGATGTTGCATGATACCTCTACTGACACACTTTACCATCCTTTCCATTATTTACTTTGGTGGCTCAAAGGTGGCATCCTATCTTCTTATTGGTCAAATTTTCAAATTGTATTGCCAGCTCATCACATCCCTTCGGCTACTCTTCGGTCCATGCTCGAGTTGGTTATAATTGAATGCGGGAGCACTCTTTAGCCTCCACGTGTCAAATTGGAACTTGTTGTTCGGCTTCGGCTTGATTCCGCTCCGGTGGCTTAAGAACCTTCCGAGTCCGCTTGGTACTTGAAGCTTGCATGCACGACACTCTACCTCGATTTCGCTCCGGCTATCTCCAGCTTTGAGAGGTTCTCGGATTAGCATCATTCTTTGTCCTTCTTTATGCGGGATAGAAACTGATAGACCACTCCATGGAAATCCAGATTTTCCAATGCAGATTTGAGGGTGGAATGCCATTCTAGAGAGTTTTACACAACACTATGTGTGGAATGGAACATTACTATGCATTTGGCCAATACTTAGTCATTTCTTGCAAACTTTCTTCTCTCTTTTTTTTTTTTAGAATTCTTTGAAAAGAACCAATTACAAAGTGCAGAAAAGAAATCAAATACAAAGTGCAGAAAGGAAGGGGAAATATTTGTACAATGTATATACATATGTTACAATGAGCTCACTTCTTACATATAGTAGAGCTTGAGGTGAAAACCATTCACCGAAATTGGTTGTATGTTTCCCTCTGGATCCTCCAACTGAAATACATTAGACTCTTTAGCTTCCACTATTTTGAAAGGACCATCCCAAAAGGAATCAAACTTTTCATGCTTGCCTGGCTTTGCCTTGTCAACATTCCATCTGAGAACTGAATCTCCAACTTGGAGTTTTCTGAACCTAGCTTTTTTATCAAACCATGCTTTAATGTCTGATGAATGCTTTTGAAAATGATCATATGCTTGAGTTCTGCTCTCTTCCAATTGTAGCAAGTGTGTCAACCTAGTTTTTACTGGATCCTCCTCTAATTCTTCTTCTGTACTGACAAGCTTAAGCATTGGGATCTCTAAGTGAATTGGCAATACTACCTCTTTTCCATATACCAGTGCATAAGGAGAAGTTTTGATGGAATTTTTAATAGTAATCTTGTCTGCCCATAGAGCATGGTCGAGCAATAGGTGCCAACTCCTTTTGTTACCTTCCAGATATTTTCTCAAAATCCTTAATAGGTTTTTGTTGGTAGATTCTGCAAGTCCATTACCTTGTGGGTAATAATTTGAAGTATTTTTAAGAGTGATGCCATACTTTCTGGCAAACTCAATGTACTTGGCTCCTATGAAAGTAGGGCCATTATCACTCACCAAAGCTTTCGGGACTCCAAATATGGAAATCAAATTCTCCATAAAGTTGATCACAACTTCCTGGTCCACCTTCTTTGTAGGAATGGCCTCCACCCATCTGGTAAGATAATCTATAGCTATCAAGATAAACTTATGCTCTACTAAAGAATTAGGATTTATAACTCCTATGAAATCTAATCCCCATTGTTGAAAAGGCTCCTCAACTTGAATAGGCTTTAGGGGAGATGAAGCATTTTTGGTTCTTCCAACGTACCTCTGACATTTGTCACAAGCCTGGGTAACTTTAAAAGCATCATTGAACACAGTAGGCCAATAATAGCCTGCTCTTATTATCTTCAAAGCCGTAACTCTGCCCGAGCTATGACCACCTGCTGACCCTCCATGAAATTCTTCTATGACTCTTTTTTGTTGGTCCTCCTTCAAACATTTCAGGAGAATACCATCCAAGTTTCTTTTGAACAACCCTTCAGGTAGTAATACATATTTTAGAGCATGAAGTCTATATCTCCTTCTTTGAGAAGGATTCAGATCAGGTGGGCAGATCCCAGTTTGGAAATACCTGGTCATTTGGTCGATCCAATCAAAATCTGTAGTGTGTACAATCTCTATTTGATCCTCTTCTGTTATCTGACAAGCTATCATTTTGGCCAATGTTGAAGCATCTGTCAATCCTTGGCACAAGGCTCTACCTCTTACCAGCTTGGTGGGATGTATTTCTACATCATATTCCTGGATCTTAGTAATCCAACCAGCCCTTTTATCACCTAGGTCACCCTGTAAGATAAAACTTCTTACATCTGGATGAACCACATACACCAGGGTTTTGCTCTATACCAGATATTGTCTGAACTTCTTTAGTGACTTCATCACAACAAACACTTGTCTTTCAATAAAGTTATATTTTACCTGATAATCATGTAAAGTCTGACTCCAAAAGAACACAGGGTGTTCATCCCCTTGATTATCTTTCTGGGTGAGTACCGAGGCATAACTCTCTTCAGCTCCATAAGCATAGAGAATAAAATATTTACTGAAATCAGGATTTATCAAGACTGGGGCTGTTGCAATGGATTGCTTGATGACCTCAAAAGCTCACTTCCTAACCTCAGTCCACTTGAACTCTACCTTTTTCTTGAGTAGTTCAGATATAGGCCTCACTTTCTGTGCAAAATCAGAAATGAATTTCCTGACGAAATTGATTTGACCTAGGAAATACTGCAAGGTCTTCTAATTAGTAGGCAAAGGAATAGCTAGAATTGCTCTAATTCTATCTGGATCTATGGCCATACCTTCTTTTGAGACCACATGGCCTAATAGTTTTCCCTCATGTACTGCAAAAAATGACTTCTTAGGATTCAGTGAAATACCAAATTCTCTACACTTTTGAAAAACCTGTTCCAAATGAGACAGATGATCATTTTTATCATGAGAAAACACAGTCATGTCATCTAGGTAAATCAGAATAACTTTGTTTATAAGTGTACCAAAGGCATAGTCCATGGCCCTCTGAAATGTAGCTCCTACATTAGACAGCCCAAAGGGCATTCTCTGATAGGCAAATGTACCCCATTTTGTGGTGAATGTTGTTTTGTATTGGTCTTCGTCTTTTACCCAAATTTGGTTATATCCAGAGTAACCATCCAATAGTGAGAATATTTCTGCTCCTGCTACTACCTATAAGATCTGGTCAATCTGAGGGAGGGGGTAGTGATCCTTGAGGGATGCTTGATTCAGATTTCTAAAATCTACGCATAGGCGTATATCTCCATTCTTCTTTCTTACGGGTACCAAATTGGCTACCCAAGTGGAATGTTTTATTGGATATATTATCCTAGCCTTTAACAGCTTTAAGAGTTCCTCTCTCATAATGGCTTCTATCCTCGGATTGATAGGCCTCTATTTTTGTCGGAATGGTTTAGCATCGGGCTCTAACTCAATAGTATGCTGGATAATCCTTTTGTCATACACCTTAAGGTCTTCATATGACCAAGCCACAATGTCTTGGTATTTTAAGCATAAAGTTTTAATCTCTTCTACTTCCTTAGGTGAACACTGGATCCCAATATTGAGCTTCTTTCCTATTTCGACCTCCACTTCTTTATAGATATTTTCACCGACCTTCATGGCTCCGACCTTCTTTCTATCTTCATTATCGAATAAAATTTCAAGGGTGACCAACCCCCTTGGAATATGATTGTTTCTTAGTTGGATAAAGTCTTGCTGATCTATTTCCTCCAAGTCTTCCTCTTGGATAGTTGAGAGGCATGCTTCTCTTATCATAAAATCTAGAATTTGTTCATCACTTTCAAAAACCTGCCAGAATATCTGCTTGTCCGGCACTGCAGGTCTGAAAACCATTTTAATTCCCTTGGTCTTCTTAGTTCCAAAATCTATAGGAGGGTTGAAATTAGCTCCCTTCGTTGCCAATGAATCCGCCAGGAGATTCTCTTCTCTAGGCACAAAGCTTAGATTCAGGGCATCAAATGAATCCATTAGGTCCCATACCCTATTCCTGTAAGCTTTTAAGTAATGGTGCTTACTGCTGCACTTATTCCTTACCTGATGGACTATCAACTCAGAATCACCATATATGTTCAAAATCTTGATGCCCATGCTTTCTGCTTGCATCAATCCGAGGCACAAAGCCTCATATTCTACAGCATTGTTAGTACATGACCATGTCAGTCTGTAAGCAAAATTATTTATCCCTTCTGACTGTGATTGTAGGACCACACCAGCCCCTACACCATTTCTACATTTAGCACCATCAAAGTGCATAACCCATGTTTCCTTGTTTCTTAGGGATTGATTAGAAATAGTAGGGAGTTTCTTTTCCAATTCAGTTGTGATGTTGTATGTACCCATACCAGTTCCAAACTGACTATAATATTCTCTGAAAGGCAACTCATCTTCAATGTCTAGCTCCTCGATGTTTTCCACTAGCTCAAATTCCTCCAAAGGATTAAGATTGCACATATCTTCTTCAATATTTTCAATATGATAAGCAACTGGTTTCTCAGGTGTTATCCTTATCCTTTTTCCTTTGAAAGGGATTACCATGCTGGAATAATCCATGTACATACATCCCCCTAGCTTTGCAGTAAACTCTCTTGAGAGGCATAACCCAAAATAGGGTTCTAAGTCCACCACCACTATTTCTTGTACCACTGTTACCTCGGGAGCTCTATGCAACCTCATCAGTACATCTTTAATAACCCCAACTATCTTGATAGGTGTCCCATCTAGTTGTAACACTCCAGGACAAGACCGGGTATACTCCATACCCATCTCTTCATAGACCACCTTAGGCATAACTGTGGTTGATGCTCCTAAATCAATCATACAATTTTGGACTACCCATCCTTCCATTCTTAAGGATATGTAGAAAGGGGGAGGTTTGTTCTTTAGAACAATAGGTGTCATTTCTTTCTTTTCTGATGGTATACTAAGGATGGTAGTGGTCGGTCTATTCTGGGGATTTTTGCTGAGGGAAGCTTTAAGCAGGTCAATCTGGCCCGGAATGAAAAGAGTGTCATACAGGCTAGCTTTTGATGGAATCCTTTTCATCTCTTCAATAATGTTGTACTCAGACTTGGTCAGGGATAGTTTTTCCAGTCCTCTATCTGGCTCACCATATTTCCTTTTGTATTGTTGGGTTGCCTCTAATATTTGTCTTTTGGTAATAGAGGGGAACCCGAGCCTTTCTTGATCCTCACCTTTGGATCTCATTCTGTCTCCTTCTGTTTCTCTTTCTAGATTTTTAGGGAGACTATCTGTCTTCTCCTTCCCTCTAGCTCGAGGAATAGGAAAAGTGTCACTGCTTTGAGGGGGAAGTCAGCTTTCTTTTGAGAAGGGACCTGGAATTGTCCCATCTTCTAGGGGTCTACTTGTAAAGCTTTCTTTCCAGACCTTGTCATAACAACAATTGGACTTTCTTCCTCTAACTCTTTTTTGACCATGATCTGATCAGGGTGCCATAACATATTAACCCTCCCCTTCTGATTCCTTTCAGCTTGATCCATGGCTTGTTGAACATGGTGTTGATACATCACACAAGATTGTGAGTCATGGGGGTCATTGCATACCAAACACCAAACATTTGCAAGAGTGGTATCTGCAGAACACTCTGGCTCCTCATATGTTGCATTCACCCTAACCCTAGTACTATTACTAGGACCAGGCCTTTGATATTTGTTTACATATGGGAATCTCCTCTATTGTGACCTTTCCTGATCTCTCTTTTCCATTGAATTCATTCTATTACTCAGAGTTTTCAAGGTATTTTGTATATCCAGAATAGCAGATAATTCTTGAGAAGGTTGAGAAGGAAGGGGAGGAAAAGGAGGTGTAGAGGATACAGGTTTAGACCGAGGAATCAGATTCATTTGTGGAGATGGAGATGGTAAAGAAAGGGGGTCCATGTAAGAGGGCTTTGTGGATTGATCCTGGCTACTATTGGTTTCTGAGTTATAGGGCAACACGGTTTTGGGGGGAATTCTTCCTACATTGATCAGGATATTTTTAGCATGGACAACTACATTATAAACTTGGGGGAAGGTTTCTACTCTAGATTGTTGTGTTTGTAGACCTAGATCTGATCCCAGAGCTCGGATATAATACATATAAGCCAAACATGCAGTTGGTCTAGCAGTGGGGGGAATTCTCTTCCATGTTCTACTAAATCTCAAATTAAAATCTGAGATAGTTTCTTGTTGGGTTTTTTGCATGGCTGTAAACTGATTCAGTAGAGAAAAGGGATCAACAGATTCATTAAATTCTTCTATGAATGGTTCAGCCAATGATTGCCATGAAGTGATAGAATTATCTTCTAGAGTTCTAAACCAATGCAATATCTTTCCATGAAAGGACAGGGCTAGAATTCTGACAATAATATTTTCTTCTTTTATGTTGTGGATTGCTACCAGATTCAAGATATCTTGGTAGTGCTCATAAGCTATTTTCCCAAATCCATCATACGTGGGGATTGCCTTAGATACATCCTGGGGGATGGCATCCATTTGGGCTAATCTAAGGGGCCCAGTTGAATCCCAGTTAGGGTACTTCTATAGTGGCTGATTAGGAGCCACATTTTGTGCCATATTTTTGGCTGCAGGTCTTCTTGGGGGAACTATTGGGTTTTCTTCCAGAAGCTCTTCTTCTTCAATAAAATCTTGATCCAAACTTCTGATAACAGTAGCCCCTCTTTGAGGTAACTCACAATAAAAGAAAGAATTAGGGTTGTTCCTCTTGAAAGACCTGGTATACATGAAAGGGTACTGGTCTACAATACTTTTTCAGGGTCTTCTAACCAGGGAGTCACCGAGGTGAACTTTCTTTTCTCCGCTAATAAGGTCAAGATAATTCACCAAATCTTGATTCCTTCAGGTTGAGATAACAATAACTCTTTAGATGGGTTTCATGTTCCTTGTGAACTTGTCCCACCGAGCATGCCAAAAACTATTGGGCACTAAATTGCACCAAGTTTTCACTCGATACTGCGGTTGTTTATCTTCCTACTTTCTATCCAGGCTTGCACCCGATAGCTGCAGCTCAACACTCAACATTGGATGGACCAAAATAGGGGTTTTCGATCCAACCTCTAGAGTAGGTTGGTTCCTTGTCAACTTAGCAAGTTGTTGACACAATTATGCTCACTTAGGGTTTGGAGTTTAGGGTAAGAGAAGGTTAGGGTTAGAGAGATGTAGATAATAGTGGATGGATAGGTTAACAACATTGCACTACCATAAAAAGCTCCCAAAAAACCATACTAAAGACATATACTCAGATCAACATTTATCTCAAATTAGATTGTTTCATATATTAAAGCACAACAGAGAAATGTTGTAGCAAGCAATTTCAATATCCAGGGAATGATAATCCAAATAATAAAATTCACCAAATACCTAGATTTCATAGAAATGTACTTCCTAACAACATAGAATGAACTCAAAAGCAGATTTCAATTACTTATAACAACTAGTAATCCAAAATTAGGCACAAACTAACCATCAAAGTATTTATAGAAATGCAACTAAAGAATCCGAACCTCTGACATCAAGCATGAGAATGCAAACTTGAGGCGAAGATCAATGTATTGCTCCTTTCATTAGCTTTTCAAGAATATTTACAATGGCACAGGAAAACACGCTAGAGCCGACCCTTAAAAATGAGGGTTCGACCTCTACTTATAGTTTTTCAAATTACAATAATCAAGAAGCAATACAAAAGATCTTGTTTTAACAACACAACAAAGATATTTAGCTGGCATTAGCTCATTGGTCCGTCCTCCAGGAATTCCGTTGAAAGAAAGTCCGCCATGGCAGCTCGGGGTCTCTGCAACTTGTTGATCGCTCAGTGGAACTAAAGTTCAGGCCATTAAAGATCATGCATTTCCATCGATCCTTCTTGGGAGTGAATTACCACTATCGATCTGTAACCGCCTCTGGTTTGATCTTCTAGGAAACCCTTCGATGCTTCGTCTTCCAGTCGACTGTTACAATTATGATGCAACAATATCTTTTAAACAACCAATATTTGGTAGCCTAACCTCCACCATTGATTCTCTTCATCGCATGATTCAGATTCAACCCGGCATAAGCTAAACGCCATTCCACTTTAAAATTGATGATGTCATCTCTCTTATCAGAAGCAATAGAATCTCCAATCTGGATCTCTGATATCTAAACATCGAATCCACTCCAGGATCTATCATATTCAAACTCAGCATTATCTTCTTCAATCCACATTAGAATATTGATGATGTCACCTCTTTCTTATAGCTTTTGTGGATTTCATTTCGGATAGAACAAGTGCATTGTGTTATAATCGCCAATCCGGGTCCGAAGCTAGTCACATAACTCTTCTATCATGAATCCACACTTTCATTACTCCACCATCCCATCTTGTCTTCATTCCAGAAAGGAAACACTTGTTCATTCTCCGAATCACCAATCCACACTTCTTTGCCACTGACATCATCATCTCCTTGAAACTTTTGTGGATTTGAGGGTAGCGCTAATCTGGAGCTAGAACAAAAGAATCTTCCCAGAATCGGGTATTCAACATACTTAGTCATTTGCAAAGATGCCATTCCACACTTTTCCACCGTTGACGTCATCGTCTCTTAGGAACTTTTGTGGATTTGAGATCTGCCATCATTTCGAAGCCAGAGGGAAATCACCCGAAATCGCTTCAAACATGAAAACTTCACTAACTGTTGAGCGGATTCATATCTTCTGACCCGGTTCCACTTCAAAGTGTACTGCAAGGTTTGCGGAATGATGATTCTATCACTTAGTCAAAATTATACAAAATTTTACTAAGTATGTGGCCATTTTGGGCCTACAGGACCTATCCACAGTCATAGGGAACAAATATGTGTAAGCAACTTGGGAGAGTATAGTAAGTTTCTTGAAAATTCAAGTGCTAAACCTCATAGAGGTGGAAGACAAAGTCATCTGGTCAGGGAAAAGCAATGGATCCTTTTCTATAAGATCAGCTTCTTAGAAATAGATTATATTACATCATTTGGGTCATGTAAATGTACCTTCCTAGGTACATACTTAGGACATTAGATTACTTTAGGGGGAAGTTATCTAGTTACTTCATGCAATGTAATAAATGCACAAGTGTCAATGTGCAAGCTGTATATGTGCAAGTTATCCCTTGCACAACTAGGTAGAGTGTTGGCCAAGGAACCTATCTTCCTATATAAAAAGGGCCTCATTGTAACAAGTAGGATATAGAAGCTCAGAGCATATTCATAGGTAGTAGCATAGTGTTGTGTACATCACCATATATTGGTGATGGGTGCAATGTAGTTCAGTAGCTTTTTTCATGGAGTGTCCATTTCCTCCATAGCTACATTGTATTCATTTTTTTCATTTCTATTTATAGCATATTTTAGTCATCTCACAGATTTACTTTCTTTCATATTATTCTGCATCTTGTGATTGCTATCTCCCATTGCATACTGCATCAAAATCTAATAGTGGTATCATAGCCATGGTAGATCTAGCCATAGTAGATCAATAGGAAAACCACCATTATCATTGAGCCTAAGTTTTTGTCAACTTGATGCATTGTTGGACCAGCCACTATAAAAAACTCTCAGAAGAGTCTAGGTGGTAGAATTAGGGAGAGCCACAAGTGAGGACTGAAAGAAATATCAGTTCCAAAAATATTGAGATTACATTTGACTAGAGTCTTTCCATAGAGTTGTAGGAAAAACTCGTGAAGACTAGGACTCAACATTCAATCCACTAGATTGACAAATCATCTAGTGAAGATCATTCAGGATATCTAGAATTTGTTAACTATTACCCAAAGTTTCTTTTATTGTAGAAAATTAATTCTCAAATGATTGGGACTCCTACAATAGAAAGCTAGGAGACTTCAACTTCTTTCCCAAAGATCGTGCCTTCATAGTGCAGAGATTAGTTCCTTGTGCAAGAAAAGAATACTATGGAAGAAGACTTCTGGAGAAGAGTCATGGTGAAGTTAGGAGACTGAAGATCTCCATTGCTAGATTGAGAACTTCATATAAGAAGAAAAGGCCATAGAAGCCTTTTTCTAGAATAAAATGCCATAGAAGCCTTGATCCAGAAGAAAAGGCCATAGAAGCCTTGATCTAGAAGAAAAGGCCACAAAAGCCTTGATATTGAAGAAAAGGCCACAGAAGCCTTGATATTGAAGAAAAGGCCACAAAAGCCTTAATATTGAAGAAAAGGCCATAGAAGCCTTGATACTAAAGAAAAGGCCATAGAAGCCTTGATACTAAAAAAAGGCCACAAAAGCCTTGATCCTGAAGAAGACTCTAGAAGAGAGTATCTGATTCAGAAGCAGATTAAGATTTCAGTACTAATACTTTGTTGTAGGAAAAGAAGATTCAGTGAGTTGGGAAACTTCCTACAAGAAAGTTAGGAAGAGTATCTTCTTCAGAATCAATCTAGCACTTGAAGCAAAATTGAAGATAAAGAGATCAGGAGAAGATCTCATTGAAGAACTTCCAGTCTTGGAAGAAGAAGAAGGACTAGGAGAGTCCTGCTCGAATCCAAAAGTAGCAGAATTAGAGATCCATAAGAAGATCTCACCACCAACACTTCCAAGAGTAGAAGGTTGAAGAAAAGGTCTCAAGGAAGACTAGAAGACCTTTGGGAGGTCTCAACGAGCATCCAGTAAAAGGCTTGGAGAGCCTTACTAAAGAAATCATCAAAGGAGAACTCATTGGAGAAATTCACTATAGAAGATAGTGAAAGATTTGGGATAATTATCGCCATCCAACAACAAGCCCAAAAGAAGAAGAATTTGGAAAGGAGTGCCAAATATCAGAAGACCTCAAGACATTCAGAATCTTGAGAAGAAGATCCTGCTTGAAGTCAGAATTCGACAAGAAGACTTGAAGATAGAAGAAGCCTACCAAATCTAGGAGATTTGAAGATTGCCTCTCACAACAAGAAGGTATTATTTGTTGAGATAAAGACTTCTAAAAATATATAGCAAAAATGAGGAGACTACAAGAGGAGAACAAGCCACCAAATCCTAGGCTCATGAAAGAAAGTTTGAGATCATATTTTGGTGAAGGAGTTGTTTAGGACAATCTACAAAGAGTTGCAAGATCTTACTCAAGGCAACAACTTGGTGATCTTAGACACCAAGATCTACATCCTCTACAAAAGCTTTCAAAAAAAGGTAAGCAACTATTGGTGCAAGTAGATTCATTAATTGGATTACTTATCAGATTTGTTAAAGCACCTTAATTTGGATTAAAGTTGCAAGAAGGAAAATTGGATTACAGTCTTCAAAAGTGCAAAAAGAGAAAAGTTCCTTTTAAGGTTCATTTGCACATTAGTTAGGAGTTGATTAGATTTTAGAATTACATCTATCAACTACCTATCATCTACTTTGGAAAAAGAAAAAGAAGACTAAGTCCTACAATATTAATTGTAGTGAAATTGTAGAATAACTCTTGAAGATTCATTTCAGATTATTCTTGATTAGTTGTAGTAAATTGATTAAGTGCACTTATAAGTTATTTTGAGAGTTTATTGGAGTGATAAGGTGTGATTTTTAGTGCATATTAGTGGGTTCATTTGCACTACTATATTACTCTCAAAAGGCTTAGTGTTTGTGTTCCTGAGAAAGGCACAAAATCAGAATTTGTCAAAGTGTCTAAAGACACTATTAGTGCATAAAAATCTGCAACACATAGTGGCCAAGTGAAGCCACCAAAATAGGTTAGAATCCTCCAAAAATTGGAGAAGAAGATAACTAACCAAAATCAGAAATAGAAGCTTCAAATATTGAGACTTGGTGAGTCTCAAATCCAAAGCATTACAGGGTTAGTTGCAAGGAGAAAAGTGCAGAAAATTGCATCAAATAAGGAGCTTCTATCTACTTCTATCTAAGCTTGGATTTGTCATCAAAATATCCAAGAAAAAAGGGGAAGGTGTCTAATCAAAGAGACAACCTCAAAACCCCTACATTGCATTAAAAATTTTTGCCATAAAAACCAGAAAATCAGACCTACAAAAAGGAGTGCAAGAAAGGGTGCAATAAAGGCATCTTATTTACAAATATTGTTACATTGTATTGCACTTCTCTAATTCATTCTACGCAGGAAAGAGGGCAGATTTGAAGGTGCCTCAAAGGTACAATATCCATAGGGTAAACCAGCCAAAGGTGGCCGAACGCTAGCATTCTCCCAAGCATAGCAAAAGAGCCACTCAAGAAGGCTCATATTCTTCATATCTTGGATGGCCAAACCTGCAAAAGACAAGGCACAAAGAAAGGGAGAAATCAAGCAGCATATAAGCAAGGGAAATCAAAGCAAGAAAATTGGAATCATACATCCAATCAAGGAGCATTCAATACCATCAGTGGAGCATCAAGAAGTCTCCACCAAAGTGTTGCCATTCGAACTCCATTCAAGAGCCACCGAAGCTCCACCAAAGCTCCTCCAAATATCCACCAAAGCTCCACCATAAGCATTGCTTGGCTGGAAAAATCTCAGCACCAATGAAGTACAACAAAGAACAAGGTGGAAAAATACGTTGAAGGGCTTGCAAGAAGGTATTGATAAGACAAGGGCATGCAAAGGAAAGAAGGTGCCACTTGTCATTCTCCAAAAGAACCCTAAAAATGCCCACAAAGGAATGTTGAATTTCACACATGTGAAAGGAGACGTTACAACATTGTTTTGGTGCCCATATTCCATGTGGAAGAGGAGTTACTTTCAGCCAAAAGCATTACAGTAAGAGGCCTCACATACATTGAAGCAAAGAAGCCACTTGGACAACGCACAAAGAGGGAATAAAAACATCCCAAGCAAAGGTGACACTTGTAACAGGCGTTAGAACAGAGTTGGTGACTCCACCAAATATCCAAAGCATCCTTGGAGCATTGAATAAAATTGTTGTGACACTTGTCACTCGTAAAAATATTGACCACCTATTAAAGGTGCCTTGGACCAGGGAGAACACAACATTCGAGAGCATTCAAAAGCAGCAAAGAGAAGTACTCTCAATCAAATAGGTCAAGGGAAGCATTAAAGAAGAGCGTTGAAGCCAAGGAGCATGTTGAAGAATCTATCATTACTCACAATGCCCAAGAAGGACAGATTACAGCCATACACATCCGATTTCATAAAGGTGCAAAGCTTTATTAAGGTAAAATTTCCCCTATCTAATTTGCTTTCATTAAAAAGGGAGTTATAAGGTTATATTCTAAGGTTGAAGTATTAAAGAAAATCAATCTTTATTTGAAAGCAAAACTTAGGGAAATTAAATATCAAAGTAGTCTAATATTTGCAAAACACAACCTAGGAGAAATAAGGGATACTACTTGGAATTAATCCATTAATGTTTGCAAATATTATTGTGTTCTAATTTTCCAAATTTGGGAGTTATAAGGGTTACAACACCAAACTAGGTTATTGAAAATTAGAAACACTAAAATCAAATCCTAAGGGATATTAAAAGAGGTTATTAAGGTTTTTTCTAAGGTTGGAAATTTATAATATTCTTGTCTCAAAATTTCTCAAAAGGGACAAAAGAAATCCAACATTAAAACCTCTTCAAAATTGGAAAAGTGCTTAGTTCAATAGGAGTAATAAGGTGTTAGAAAAGTTGATTTTTGATATTTACAAAACTTTACAAAATCAACCAAAAATTGAACTACATTTTACAAGAGCACTATATCATATTTCAAAATCACTAGGGAGTCATAAGGTATTCTACAAAACTTGATAATAATAGCATCTACCAAAGATTATCAAGTTCTATATAATTGGGATTTTATAGCTATTGAGTAGGGAGTTATAAGATAGACTACTCTATCCCAAATAATTCAGGTAATACAAATGACTACTAGCATGCTAAGAAACACTCTTAGAAGTGGAATAAGGAAAATATCAATTTGGATTGAAAACCTGATGGATTACAATGATGAAAAGGGCATATAAAAGGAAGAATTAATACAATGCAAAATAAGTTCTGAAATTAATAGCTATGTAAAGGAAGATTCATCCAATGAGTTTGATGACAACTGTACCAAAGGAGACCCAAAATAGGAAAATATTGATCAATAATATTTTATACAAAAAGGAAAATATGGAATAGCTTCAATTGTGCACATATGGTTAGAAGGTCTTATCAAGGAGATCGACAAATATGATATTACTAAAATAGACTACAAAACTGTAAGATCATCTCTATTGTGCACCTATTACAATCAATATGGTCATGAAAAGACCAATTGTTGGAGTTTCCATCCATGAAAATATTATAATGGGACAAATCATTCATATTTATCCTATCATTTCAAATACGGGTACTATACAGACTATGAAAGAAGATTACTATAAAGAATAAACTGTTATCTTTAGGAACTTATTTCAGATGGATCTACTAACATTGAGCTCAAGGTTGACACTTATGAAGGACAGAGAAATAGGTGCTACATAGGTACAAAATAAAGGAGATGAACCTATTCAGATCCACTCAAGACATGCAACATCATGGGAGCAATGGTCCATTAAATATTCTTGACGTCAAGGAAGAAATATTTGGAAAAGAAGAGAGGCCATGACATGAAGACTGAAGCAAAAAAAATAGAACCAGATCAAGACTACTTTGAACAAGTCAAATATCAACCAATGGAAGAAGATCCATATTAAAGACTAAAGTCTTCAATACCCAAATAATGTAATGTAGGGGGGTGTCAGATTATATTACATGATTTGGGTCATGTAAATATACCTTCCTAGGTACATACTTAGGATATTAGATTAATTTAGGGGAAATTTATTTGGTTACTTAATGCAATGTAATAAATGCACAAGTATCAATGTGTAAGTTGTATATGTTCAAGTTATCCCTTGCACAACTAGGTAGAGTGTTGGCCAAGGAACCTATCTTCCTATATAAAAAGGGCCTCATTATAACAAGTAGGGTATAGAAGCTCAGATAATCTCTAGAAACATGGCATGGCTCTCCCCAATAGATGTTACTTATGTGAATCTAATTTGGAGATGATGAACCATTTATTCACCAGTTACCCCTCTTTTGGGGTGTCTGCAATGCCATTTTGGAGAGATTAGGTGTTAGTTGGGTGCTTCCAAATTTTCTAGAAGACCTATGCTTGCAATGGGTCCCTCTATTTCTCTCTCTAATACTTAAATACCTTTGGAATTTCCTCCTCCCTCATCTCCTTTGGGGTCTATGAAAAGAAATAAATGCTCATGCATTCAAAAATCCAATCGCAATCAACTTATCCTTGGTCTTAAGATATCTTTGGAGCTTAGTGGAGAACGTTTCCTTATTATTTCCAAATTTGGGTAGTGGCCACCTAATATCCCCTACCATGGAAGTTGATTTGGAGATGGCTCTAGGATTTTCCCTAGTTAATCCTCCTAGACCAGTTCAAAATCCAAGGCTTCTTGTTCATTGGAGCCCCCATGTTGATGGTTAAAACCTAATTTTGATGGAGCCTCTAAAGGAAATCTAGGGGTAGTGGGGGTAGGTAGAGTAGTTAGATATGACAGGGGGAACATAGTAGCAGTATTTGCTAAACATCTTTCTCGCTAAACTTCTTTTTTTTAGAGGCCAAGGCTACCTTCCAAGGATTGGTGATTTTGCAATATCTGGGGACAACGAGGGTGATAGTGGAAGGTTGACTCTTTAAGTTTGATTAATTTGATTAATTCAGATAAATATCCAAATTGGGTTATTTAGAATATGGTAGTGGAAATGAGAAGAATCATGTAAGGAATAGAGAAATTTTAGATGATCCATATATTGAGAGAAGGGAACAAATTGGCAAACTGTATGGTCAACTAGGGAGCCGCTCAGTAAGGTTTGTCTGTGTGGAGGTTTGATTTCCTGAAATATTTAATCTGCTTATTAAATGAAGAAAGTTTTTTATCTTCTCTCTTAGTCCTTATTGAGAATCTATAGTGGGTGGTTTTTTCATGCTAAGAGACATCTGTCTCAACCTTGCCATAACCAATTGTCCATCCAGCTTTTAATTTTTTTAAACTAGAACTTGGGAACAAAATTTTGGCACAAATTTTATGTGCTCAACGGTGGACCCACCTCTTGGGTCTAAAAATTTGATTTATCTTCTTTGTTTAGCCTTGCTGGCACCACCCAAGAGGGGAGTGATATAAATTTTTCTTGGATTGTGCATGCCTCATGTGTCATTCATAGTCTGGATAATAATTGGATCAGCACCACATCCCAACTCTATGGTTGGTGTGCTCCTTATCTTTTGTCAACCTGTTGTGACTGTCGCACAACCCGCCCCAAAATTGGGGATCCACCTTTTGTTTTGGTATTTGGGTGTTTACATTTTGTTTTAAGTGTCTAATGCTTTACTTTGTTTTGGGTTTGTAGTTTTCATCAATTTGTTGTCGACGACTTTTTTATCATCAAGTTGTTGTCGATGATATTATTTATTGTCATTTTGTTGTTGATGATTTTTTATCGTCAATTTGTTGTCGACGATATTTTTATCGTCAATTTGTTGCTAATGATATTTATCAAGTTTATTGTTAGCAATTTTGTTGTTAAATTTTGTGTTTTCTTTCATGTGTATGTTTTCAATAAAAATAAATGAATTAATACCTTTTCTTCTTAATTAATATATATAATAATAATAATAATAATAAACCAAAAAATGAAATAGAGTGAAATAAACCTATATATATACCTTCTCTATATATATGTGTTTAGAATTTTAATCATGTGTTAGTTCTTTATATGTTTATTTAGTTTTAGAGTTTTGTCGTTTAGTTTTAAGATTTTTAATCATTTGTTATAGTTTAAAAGTTTTTATTATTAAGTTTGAAGATGTGTAAGGTCGTTGTAATTTTATAAGATTTAATTGTATATGTCATTAACTCATGTTTTGGCCTTGTGCAGATTAAAAGAAACCATGAAGGTGCCATGGCCCAAATGCGGTTGATGCAAAACGAGGGATAACACAGTCGTCTACAACAGTAATGATGCTGAGCGTAAACGGTATGACCACATATTTGAACCCAACACGATGGCAGCTTGACGACGTAGCCACCAGAGGATGAAGAGATATCTCGTGAATTTATGATAGGGTTTCAGGGTGCTATCATCGGATGATATTTTAGAGTAAGCATGCACCGACGGATGGAGCAGGTTGTACCGAAGATGACAGTGATGCAGCAATGGAAGGCATGGTGAGGCATTAAGAGCTCTGAATAAGGATGCAAACTGGGTGATAAGCGTGATGGATATAGCGTCGACATGTGGCAAACATTCATGGTAACATGGTAGAGTAACGGACTGGTCTAGCATGGGTGAGTCTGACTTGAAGCAGTGGAGTAGCAGCCAATATTAGTCATTGAATAAGCACACAGAGAGACTCCTCGCAGATGGTGTGTAGGTGAAAATTCAAGAGAATACACCAGTTGGATTTGGCATAGCGCTCTCTGTAGTTCTGATAGACGAATCAAAGAAAGTAGGTGATAACAGATGTTGGCAAGGGTTGATTTTGTGGCCCATCACTACACCAAACGGGTGAAAACATGCATGGCAGCGATGGTTTGATGTGGAGGTATATGCGAAGCCATACTCCACTGTACCAAGGTGGCACATGAATAGGCAACAAGGACTTTGGATAGGCTGCGGTTACACCACAACGGATAACGTAGATGGATTATCAAAAAGCATCTACACTATGTCGACGAGACTCGGCAGACAGTAGGGCATAAACCAATATGGTAGGGATGAGTTCTTCAATGACATCAGGATGTTGTCGGTTGCGTGGTTTAATGTTCGGGGGTTTCGATCTTGGCACCGAGGACACCAATGATGCAGTGATGATGGGTGGAAATATATGATAAAAACAGCATCTTAGTATAGTGTGTAATATACAGAAAGTGCGCAGAGAAGATCTGGCGAGGTCCAATGCATTAGATGAACAACAACACCAAAGAGAGAAGAAGAATGTTGTGGGGCATCCACCGAGTTGGGGTCAAATATGGAGACGTCGATGATGAAGGGACTGAAAGCGGCATCATACGATCACTAGGGTTGTTGGTGCCATCCAATCAGGTGGGGAAAAAATGGTGAATGAAATAGAATTTCGGGCTCCATTCGACATATGTGGTCAGAATGTACGTAGTTGCAGAGGTGATTTTGTGAATAATGGAGGGACGAGGTTGATAGTTGAATTGAGATTATAATAGTTGTCCGAGTCGAGGTCAAAACCTGTCTAGTGTAACGATGATGGACCGACGTTCAAAATTGCAGGTGGATGCAAGAAATTCTATAGGTATAAGAAAGGATTTGTCCACGAGGGGGGTTTGTGCAGTCGATAGTTTCTTGCGTGGAAGAACGTGCCAGCTCCAATGAGCAAATGTTCGATGAATATGTGCTTAATGAACTAGAGGTTTGGTGAAAGACTAAAAGGGAAACCTTCTAAATAATTTATGGTCAAAATGAATGCTAGAAATATGGAGTTTCTAATGAATAAAAGACCGCAGTTATAGAGTGCCCAAGAATGGTAGGTTCTCGCCAGGGTGATTGCGGGGCCCGCCAATGGGAGTATGACAAGTTAGTATGCCCAATAAAGAAGTGGGGCCCGCCAATGTGAGTATGACAAGTTAGTATGCCCAATAAAGAAGTGACAAATGAAATGTATAGGATGTGCATTACCTTAAATCTTCCTGTTTCAAAATAAAGAGTGTCCTTGGGGGAAAGACGTTATGGATTTATGAGGGATTTTAAACCAAAGGACGAAAATCAAACAAAGACATGAAATAAAAGACGAAAAGAGGATCTAAAAAATGAACTGGAGATAAAATGAAATAAAAGGAAAACAAAGGACAAACAAGGATAATAACTCAAAAAAAGAAGAAAACGAAAGGCCAAGGATAGAAAACGATTTGAAGGCTAGCATTGGAAAACGAAATAGAAAGGTTTCAAGAATGCGGATTAAATAGACCAGCAAAAGCAGGAAAATGGGCTGGTTTTTTTCAGAAAAAACCAGAAATGTTGCTGAAAATTATTTGTAAAAACAGAGATCTTATTTTTTAATGCAAATATTTTTCAGAAATTTGGATTTTGTTAGTAAAATAGGAGGAGAATTTATGCATGCTTGGATTTAATTTTTTATCTTTCCCTTTTTCAGGTTTTGGACTTATAGATGATGTTTGATGCATTTTAATGGTCACATCATTGAATGTTTGGAGTCTAAAATTTATTTTCTATGTCCTTAGGAGCTAGCACTTAGCTTATTTTGATTGTGCAAATGCAAGTTGGAATAGACTAGGTTGCATGCAAGAGTTTCTCACATCTTCGGTTTTGCAGGACATGGTACCATCAAACTGACAAGGCTTTGCATGTTTACGTTTTCAACATTCAATTTATTTTTTTATTTTTCTAACTTTTCTTTTGCAGATTTTTTTAAACTTCGAGGATTAAAATAAAAATTGAAAAAAAAATAAAATGACAAAAATAAATACATGGGTGTGAAGAATGAACATCAATATTTCATTCGAAACAAATTCGAGCTCATTCCGATGCCATTTCGATTTTATAAAAATTATTGAAAACTGTTGTTTTATGAGGTTTTTATAATTTCGATTTTTTTTTTTTTTAACATTTTGAAGGCAAATCAGATTTTTTTCGTTTTACATTTTTATTTGCAAGCATAAATAAACTTCCCTTTATGAAAATCCCAATTTCATTAAAGGGGGTTAATTTTATGGCATTCCATAAGCCATCATTTTTTGAGCAATAAATTCGCCTTTCTTTATGAAAATTTTGATTTCATTAAAGAGAGGTAATTTATACATTACATCAAAGGTTACTATTTTAAAGCATTAAATTATTTCTTCTTTATGAAAATTATGATTTCATTAAATAGGGATAATTTATAATGATATTTAAGGCCATTAATTTAAGGCAATAAATTGTTGTCTCTTTATGAAAAATAATTTCATCAAAGAGGGACAATTTATTAATCATATCAAAGGCTATATTTATCTTCATGATAGAAGCTAAATTTAATAAATCTCTTCATCATTTTATATCCACATTCATAAATAGATTTTATCTTCATTTTCATGCTAAAAGTTGGGTTTAATGCAAGATAAAAGCTTGTTTAAAATCTACTTAATCAAACGAAGATAAAATCTACCTTAAAACATTTCAAGATAAAATGAATCGATGTTTTACATCGTGGTCATATGAGGGATAATTCACATTTGTTTTTATTTAAGTTTCATGAACAATCATTAATATGGCATAGTAAAATAAACCAACACATGCCCCTTGTTAATAGTTACTTGCAATTACTAAGGTGTTCCTAGCATTTATTTGATATATTTTCATTGAGATTACTAATACACATGTGCAAACCTTACATAGTGGAACCTTGGAGAAGTTGTTTTTGTTTTAACTTCTTTGCAAGAGAGGGTTTTGTGATCAAAATTCTAAGGTGAGTGTGGTTTTGCAATTGGGTAAAATTACCACTCAACACAACCTTCGGGTGGTGCTTTTTTCATGTTTGGATGAGGTGGCTCTAGATTCTGAGGTAGCATGCACTAAGGATTATAATTTGAATGAATCCTAAGTGACATGCTTGGAATTGGCTTAGCATACAAAATACTTGGCCTTTGCAAGGTTCGAGATTTGGTTATCAACCTCGAGAGGAGTACAAGGTTGAATTTTTAACCCTAAATATGAGTTGACCCATGGACGGATGTTTGAAATCATGACCTCATCATCTTATATTGAGGTGGTCATTACATTGTTATCTAATATTTGTGAACATTGGATGGTCTAGACATCAGTGCGACAACTGCCTTACACGACAGTCCTCCTCTCTCCTTAAGTGGAACTCTAATATCGGTCTATCCAAAAGCTATTATCATAGCTTCCTTGATCATTGGCACAATCAATTTTTTTCTATGTTTCTTGTTCATGAGAGTATCCATTTGTGGTGGTGTGCATCCTTGATGGAAAAGGCTAATAAATTGAATTCAAGGTCTCTCCTTCCAAAATTACGTTTGGAACCGACCTCTTTGAATGCTAATGAGGAGGTCAAGAGAATTTTGAAGCGGGGTGGCCTTTTGGGGTGTATCCAAAAATTTTATGGTTATAACCTAATTTTATCAATATGCATGGCCTACTCATGGAATTATGGTTGGGTTAAGGTGGGGGACTTAGAATTTGAAATTGATGCATATCTTATTGCTAAAGTTACAGGCCTCCCCCTTGATGGTTATAGTCATAACAGGGATAAACATTCCCTAATAAGAGAATGGAGTTTTTTCTTGGATGAGAATGGGTACCTCTCGAAGGAGCAAATAGGTTTTAGTGCTAAAGCCCTTAAAGCACCGTGGGATCATGTGATTATTGTCATCATATATTATTTTATGTTGGATCCATCAAAAGATGTCGTAAGGAGCTACCATGTGATGTTACTTAATCAGCTAAGAAGAGAGGTGGATGAACATACTAGCATTTCTAATTCACTCAATGCCAAAATCAATGATAGATGTGAGGAGTGAAAGAGGATTGGACCCTCTCCACTAGGGTCTAGCATTATTAGTTTTTGAATAAATAGCTAAATAGAGAGGTGTGGAGGCTGCTAAGATTTAAAAGGCTATTGAATACCAACCTATCTCCCTACCTATCATCTCCACTCAAGATATGGGTCTATCCAATTCCAATGATTCTAGTGACTCGGGTGAAAGAGAGAGCTCCATCTCCTCTCCTAAGGAGGCTAAAAATGAAAGGTTGATGCATGGAATCTCAATATCCCCTAAGGGTGTGCAAGGTGGTAGATTGTGCAGATCCAAAAAGTCACTCTTTAACTCTTTAGAGTTTAACCAAATGGAGATCCCCTCAGATTCATTCAAAGTGGTCAGTAGTAGCAGAAGATCAAGGGGTATTTTGGTGACTTCCAAAGGAGTTCAAGGGGGGAAGGTGAGATGCTCAAGAAGGTTGTCTAAAAATAAAATAAAAAAGAAGTCACCAATTACAATGGACCACTGATTTGAAGGACCTAACCAAAGTAAAGAAAAATGTAAAGACTACTGATGTGGATATCCACTCTACTCCCAGCACTAAGGGCTCCTATAAGCACTTTCAGCTGATCAAGCTGGTTGAGGACAAGTAGTGGTCAATCTTGGGAACCCTCAAGATTGTTGTGGAGTTCACTAAGGAGGTGAATCGTCTTATGGGTCGTATCCTAGAGGATTCAACCACAAGAAAGAATGAGGTTGGGAATGTGTTAGTAAAGCCCTAGGTTTAGTAATTTGGTTGGCTTCTCATATTTGCATGTTGGTTGATGAGTCCTTTCTATGTTGATTTTTGGTTGTTTTTCCTTGTGCAGGCGATTTTTTATCTTGTAAGTAGGATCATAGGTTGGCTAGATTATGTTGGTATGTTTCCAGTTTTATTTTTTCTCTTGGTCGGGAAACCTCCTAGGGATCATTGGTTGTCTGGATCCTCTTGGAGCATTTTGTATAAGGTTTTGGGGATCCTTTCAAAACCCTCACCTTTTTAATTAATCAAAAAAAAATTAAATATCTTCTAATACTTGAAAAACTTTAAATAATCAAATAAACTAATTAAAGTAGAAATCCTTATCACTCCACACTTTTAAAAATTCAGAAACTTATATTTCTAACTAATCCTTATAACTCCAACTAATTAAATTTTAATCACCTTCTAAACTTATAATTACTTTATAATCACCTTATAACTCCTAATATTAAAAAAAAGACATTTAAAAACTTTAATTGCAACTAACCTTGGTCAATTTGCTCTCTGATTCTTCTATCACTTGCTTATTGGATGTGAAAATGGCTCAAAAGCTTCAAATTTAAGTAGCTTTCATTTAGAAGTATCAAGCTTAACCCTAAAGCCACATGTATTTTGCATGCTAATCAATCATCAATGGCATTCTGTGTATTTTCTTCTTGAATATGTTACTCCTACAAACCAATGTAAGCAATAATATGTATTTTTTTCCTGAATAAGTTACTCCTACAAGTTATGTTTCTTTTCTTAGATGATTTGCAAATCTTGAATGGATTCACTTGCTAGTTTCTTCATCTGCTACACTATCCAATGCACTGGTCTTCTCATCCATTGGTTTCCTTATCTCCTCATCCATTGGTTACCTTGTATCCACATCTGGTTGGTCTCTTTGTCTTCTTGTTCGCTAGTCTCCTCGTCTACTGGGCTCCTCATCTCTTCGTTACCTAGTCTCCACATCTCCATATTTGTTGGGATTCTTGTCTCTTTGTTCATTGGTCTCCACATCTCCACATTTGTTAATTTATTTGTATCTTAATCTTTTGGTCTCTTTATCTCTACATTTGTTGATATATTAGTCTTCTTATCTCTGCATTTTCTAGTCTCCACTGGTTCATTCACTAGTTTCTTTCTTACATTGATGCTCAAATTTTTTACTAGTGCTCAAGTCCTTCACTGGTGGCCAAAAACTTTTCTAGTGATCAGATCCTTCGCTGGTGGCCAAAACCTTTTCTATTGATAAAGTCCTTTGTTGGTGGTCAAATACTTTGCTAGTGATCAGGTCCTTTGTTGGTGGTCATGTGATGACCAATCAATGCTCTTCTTCTTTGATGTTTGCATGATCTTATGTTATCTACTTCTCCTTTAGTGAGTGATTTGCTTCACTAGTGTGTGTTTCTTTATTTATTTTGCTTCTACTATGAACTTTATTTTTCCCCATAGCTTTTTCTATGAGCTTTCTATTCCTCTTTTGAATCTTATAATAAGTATTACCTAGTTGGTGGTTGTATGTTGCTCAACCTTATTTTTTAGGTACATAATCTTGCTTCTCTTATCCAAACACTTAATTATATATATCTTCTAGTTTTTACTAAAGATAAACATCAAATATGCACTTGACTTATTGCTCTAATATTTGTTGGCACTTCCATTAGATATAGTGTTATGCTCTTAGATAGCCTATATAAAAACTTCTATTTTTATTGATGCAGTAAATATCTTGTTTCCTTTAAATATCTTTAGAAATATTGCAATACTTTCCTATGTGCTCTACTTAACTTCTGCTATAGAAGATTTGTATTTCTTCTTCTCTCAATATCCAAATTTCTTCTGAGTTGGTTTCCAATGAATCAATATCCAAATTTCTTATGAGTTGGTTTCCAATGAATCAATATCCAACTTTCTTCTAAGTTGGTTTTCGATATTAAATGTTGAACATTTCTCTTAAGTTGGCCCTTTTATTAATATAGTTGAGTCTTATTCTTCACTGGTTTTCCTTCAACATAGTGGAAAGGCCATAGCATCCAAATTAGGGTGACTAATCCTTGTCCCCTCAATATTCTACTCAATAAGACCTTTAAAAATAGATTCCAAGTCTTCATTACCTTTAAAGTGGACAAAGTTAACTATTGATAATGGTGGATAATAAAATAAACTTTAAAAAAAATGAATAGAGTCAGGTGGTAGCTCCGATACTACTATTGTCTTTTTAAGCTTTACTACCACAAAATATCACACATCCCAATATAAAATAGCCACAATATTAAAGGTCAAAATATCAATAATGAAGAGTAGAATATATATGAGCCAATTAATATGTATATCAAGGCCTATATAATACTAAAATAAAAATTCACTTATATAATCAAATATGAATGTAAATGACCTGAATAATTTATGAACTATGAATGAATAAAACTTAAAATAGTGATTGCTCAAAAATATGTATACAATATTTATTACTTCTCTTCCTCTTACAATCATATAATGAGATATATGAATAAAAAATTGCTTTCTCATGGAGTATTGTCTCCATAATATAGCCATAGTAATATGACTCTTCAAGTACTTGACTATTTCTCTCCATATGACAAGTACCATGACTCTTGGCTTATCATCTTGCCACTTGCATACTAGATGGACACTTGACTCTAAGACACTTGCACACATCTACATGACTCTTACACTTCTACATGCACTCCTAATATAGGACAATTGTACACATTATTTCAATCTACATTTACACTCTAACTTGCATGACACTTGTGCATTTCTTGCACATTGACACTTACATAAAAGGGAAAATATAAATCACACTTCTAAACTATATACTCAATCATAATCTATTACATATTTACAAATATACCATGAAGGTACCATGGGGGTACATTAGCATGTACCAAATAATGTAATATTCCTCAACACTACTTTCTAATGGTGCTTTTTACAACCAACAAAACAAATAGAAAATAGATAAGTTGGTAATAAAGGGGTTTACCTAGACTACAGAAAAGTGTGTGGCTCCCTTGACCAGCATCATACCCTATTCAAAATACAAGATAAACTAGTACAAAATGATAAAATAATGACTATGAGTGTAGTGGCAAAAGCACCACTAGGTGAGTGTTAGCATTGTTTATGCTTTTGCTAGTTATCAGTGCTTTCACTTTCTATGACTATGAACTTACTTTTTGCTATATCAAAAATAAAGAGTGATAGCACCATTGAATCTACAATTTAGTAGTTTTTTTTCCTATGGATACAATAGAATGAGCTTGAGCAAGGAATTTGTGATTTTACAAATGATGCAATAACAATACCTAACTAGGAGGTGCAAGGGCATTGATATATGTATTATGATATGCTAATTGATTAGGAAATATGTAAACTAATGTTGCAAGAATACAAAATGATAAGTAGATAAATATGTGATAAAAAACTAAGGTTATTTTGCAATGATCAAATGATTACAAAGCTACAAAATAAAGATATAACAAAATTCAAGAGGGTAGAGAGCACAAACAAGCAAGCTTGTAGCCTCAATATGCCTAGGTTGATATCCTCTTATTGTGATGAAGTAGATTAGATTTCTTGTTGCTTGAGATGATTGAGAGCTTCACAATTGCATAATATCTATGTTCAAATTGGCAAAGATTTACCATATTAAAGAGTTCATATATGAAATTTAATAGTTTTGATATCCTTAAAATATCATATGAATTGGGCTCCATAGGTGTTGCCTTTATGGGAGGTCATGGCTACTTGGAGGATGGTTTCATTAAAGTTGATGAAATTGTTGAAGGTAATATTTTAAAATAGGTTAAATATGCAATTAATGGATGGAATATAGAAAAGGTAAATTTTAGGGCTTTATATTTTTTTTGGGGATGCAAATAAAATTGATGTGATCAAGTATATTTTTAGTGGGTGGATTAGAATTTACTAATTGTATTCCTTTTTCCTTTTGGGGTCTAATAGTCAGTAGCACTAGAGGCGATAGCAATGGAAACATTAATTATCCTATAACTAATGCCAATATGACTATTTTTTATCAATTGTGTTAGAAATTGATGAGAATTTCATAGTTTTGCAAAAAAAATCTACTAGGAAGAAGAAGCATTGTCGATGCTATGGCTCAAGTCTTGGCACTTTTGCTTTTGGATTAATAAATACTTTTTATTTGACCTTCAAGATAATTGACTTGGTTTGGATGCTCGATTGATTAGTTGATGAAGATGTTGGTAGATTTAGAGATGTTGATGATGCACTCAAAATTGGGTGTCCACATGTCAAATTTTATTGGATCAAGATTTGTTGTAGGGCAAGATTGATTTGTGCTTCTTTTTGATGCATTTTTTAGATGATTAATGCATAAAAAATAACATTGATGTCCTAATTCTGAGATAAACAAATTAACTAATGCTTAGGAACTTTATAAGATGATTGATGATTTTGATTGTTGATTGTTGATTGTTGATTGTTGATGATGTTAAATTTTACATTTTTTGATAGCATTAAATGTTATCATGCCCCAATGTGCCCCCTTAAGTTTTAAAGGTAAAAATCAAGTTGGAACGAGGAAAATAGACTTGACCATGATTCACATAGGAAATCAATTTTGAATGTAGTGATGTTTTCTTCATTAAATAGTATTTTTGCCATCATAATGAGGCTTTCGCCACCTAGTGGAACTTTCATCATCCAAGGATGCTTTTTCCAAAGAGTGGTAGTTTTGCTTATCTTGATCTGGTTGGTTTTACAAGTTTTAAGACTATCAAGTTACAATAGATATAGATATTTAACTATAGAGAGAGATGACCCCATGTGCTAGATACCATCCAAAGGCCACTAAAATTTACTAATCATGATTTTCTAGTGATAGTAAGATTATACAACATAGCCATATTTCCTAAGGTAGAGTTGGATAGGATATTGCTAACTAGCCTAGTCGATAATTAGTATTCATATATCAATACCTCTAGCTACCTTATGGTGATATGATCGTCACACTAAAGGATGTGTGGTGGATCTTAAAGGTATCAATTAGAGGGGCACTTGTGCACATAAACCCATATTAGTAGAGGATCTTGAGGAGATGGATTGGGGAATAAAGTGCAAAAATAAAAATTCATGAAAGTTTAAGGATGCTAGTGATTCAAGTAAATACAAATTTAAACAATGGCAAGGAAAGTGTGTGATCAATCAACATGTGAGAATGTGATTAACATCATTGTCTAACCATTCATTATATTATGAAATTGACAAGCGAATAACAATATAGGATAAAAGGGCCAAGCCTAAATTACTACACACTTAATATACTAGGAAGGTGGTTCTACTGATGGAAAGCCTTAGGACTTGCTAATTTTGTGCAATCTCATAAGATCAAAGCACAATATGGGTTTTATAATGTAGCTCTAAATTATCATCACCAAAATAGTTTTACAATGATGGCCCTATGCCCCTATTTATAGCAAAGTTTATCCTTGAGTTACCTGGGGTGAGAGATAATTACTCCTAGTAAAAGTAAATATTTGGGATATCTTTATAAAAATGTTGCACCACTAAATGTTTAGATCTAATAGGCTTCGAAGACTTCCAAAATGACTTTGTGCACCACTACGTGCCAAAATATAACTTTCCAAAAGATTTACCTCAGTATCTATGCCTTCAAATTTACCCCTATAGCGATTTGAGTGGTTTGCTCTAATTACTAAGTGAATCACTCACTTTTTCAAGAAAATCACTTGTTTTTGCAAGTGGAATGACACCTATTTATAAAAGAATCATTGTTTTCTACCAATCAATCACTTTATCTAGTGGATCACTCACTAGATCCAATCATCCTCTTTTTCAAGCATATTGATACCTATTCCATATTTAGCTAAACTTTGATAGGTTCTATGAGGTGTCCAGTGTATGATTTCTCATATTCATGCTCCTTAAAAATTTGCAAATACCAAGTTAGTTTCAAGGTACTACACCACCTAATATTGGGGTAGGCATATATGGATGCATAGATTATTATGTTGTAGGACTATTTGTTAATGACCCTAAAGAGATAGGTACAAATAGATGCTTTAGGAGGTATAGATGCATGCTTTCAATAGTTGCATGGATGATAACATGACAACTTGTAGAGGAATATATGGATGCTTTTGGCGATTACATATATGATTGCATTTAAGTTTATACCCCTAAGTATAAAAAAAGAGTTATACCCTAAATACCTTTGCCAAAGTTATGATTGATGAGAATCATTATATTCATATAGCATATCATCAAATGCTATATGCTTTATATTATGACACATGGATAGTATGACATTTTGCATGATGTATCTTTTTTACCTTGTTAGTGTTATATATCTACACCTTCATTGGAGGGTTAGGCACTCCCATGTAGGGGAGTTATGTACGAGAAAACTATGGGTTCTATAATTGGTAGTTAGATATTTTGATGATTCTATTCTTCTTCTTGTAGCTATAGGGATAATATTTGGTTATGTTGTACTTGCATTCATTGCTATCCCTATATGATGCATGTACCTTTTATGACTTATGTGTGGCTATAAATGAATGGAAATACTATATATAATGGATATACTTATGACTACATGTAATGAAACTGTATGATATATCTCATAATGTGAATGTGTACTTTTTAATATTGTACTTATCACTATGGATCTAATTGATGAAGTGTATATAGTGATAATAAAATAAAATGTATATAGTGATTTAATTTCAACTTTAAATTAAATTATTGCTTAGCATGTTATCATTCCTTGAGGAAACAAAACAAATGGAATGGATTGCATTGGTTATTGACATTTTTAATAGGATTTATTTTTCCAAAATGTTTAATACTCCTTAATGGACTCATGGATTGATATATAAATATGGTTGGATAATAGTTAGGTATTAGGATGGATGGATTCCTTTAAACAATCGTATAAATGATTACATATTATTTTATATGTAATTATAGATGGACATTTTTTATTAGTTGCAGAGATGAATGTATTTGGGATAGGATGCATAAATAATTAGTAAAAGAATAAAAATTTTAATAATAGTATTGGGAATTTTAAAAATATGCTATATTTAGAAACCCTAAATTGGGGGTTGTTACATTGTGGTATCAAAACCCAACTTCAATGCAAGCGCTTAATAACCTTACCAATGTTGACATGTGTACAATGTTGTGAACTAGAAAAATGACTAGGATAAGGAATACCAAACATTTGACTAATGAATGCCAAAGTGATAGTATATTAGATAAATTGGATCAAATTGTAACCCTATTAAATGAAGCACAAGATAGAATGGCTAACTTAGGATATAGTATTAATTTATTAGTTACCTAAGTCATGGAAGAAGGATTTTATTAATACCATAGTTTATAGGATATGTAAGGGACTTTGTCTCTGAGATGACCTCTTCAGAAGTTATTGATTCAAAAAGAGAATTCCATCTCTATCCTATATCGCATATCAAACCTATGATTTTGATAAGTTACACCCTAAGTAGCCTAATGGTGGAGGCTTGGAACTCTAAATAGAGGTAAAAGGTTAAAATCCTATGGGGGTAGGGTTGTATACTATGTTTTGCTAATCAAAGTATGGTTGATGATAACCATATACTAGGTAAACAATATATGTTTCATATGGCCTATAGCCTCATGGATGTTAAGTATTACTTTACCCTTTACCCCATTTTATTCATAGGGACAAAGCCCAATTTAATATACACTATACTATAAATAGTAACAACATATATGAATTATATTACTTTGATCACTTCCAAGGATATGTGCTAAGTTTGAAAGGTTTATGAGGGTGCTTGGATGGTGTGAAGGTAAGATGTTGTAGATGCTATGGTGTATTAAAATGTCTTAATAGTCATAACATACTAATTTTTAAGTTATTGTAGATTTATTAATAAGCCCTAAAATCCACACAAGAAAATAGTAAAATTATTTTAATTTCTTATTATATATTTAATTAAAAGTAATTACATCTATTAATAAAATAGACTAGTAGAGTTGACCATATAGGTAATTGTTTGTATTAAAATACTCATGGTTGACATTTATATATATTTGATTTTATATAACTTATACTTTCAAATCATTAACCCAATTATGTATTCCAAACATTCCATGTAATACATGGCATATTGAATAATGGTTCAACCCTTAAAGTGTGTTACCTAGGAAGAAATATTATGGCTACATGATTTTGATTTATGAAGGTAAAAACTTAACATATCAAACCTATGAATTTTGTGGATTGTACTTTGATTGCATAAAGTGATTAAGACATACTTAAAGGTACTTTTATTGTATACTATTAAAACTAAATTAATGAGGATTGCTTCAACATATAGTTGCATTGAGACATGAAAAGGAGGATTATTTCATACAATATTTTTTAGCATACAATAAAATAAAATATGTAGATGCTTGTATTAGTAGAAGCATGAGGTTCCTTTAACTTAACATTTTTTCAATAGATTAATTTTTTTGTGATAAGTATAGATATGATTAGCCTTAACGGTAATATTTTACTTTGAAAATTATGTTTGTGATACAATAGTTCTGAAATACCTTCTTTAGATATAAAACAACATTGCCATATGCTTTTATAGTTTATACAATATGAGAGTTGAATTTAGGAGTGAAAGTTGGAATATACATATATACACACATATACATAAATACACACATGCATACATATGTACACATATATGTGTATGTATACACATACACACATATATGGATGTGTGTGTATAGAGTGTTGATGCAACTCAAAGGGCTAATGGTAGTAACCTAGAAATATACTTTATCATTGTCTTTTTCCTAAACAAAATGTTTGTGTATAATACTATTAATTGGTTGGTTGTTTACTTGCATGGATAAAGAGGCAAAGTTCACCACCAATATTAGGGTGGGTATATAGATGGATGCATTAATTATGTTTCAAACCTATTTATGAACTAACATAAAGATATAGGTGTGGATAGATGCTTTAGGTTGCATTTGTGATTGTATACTAGCATTTATATACATGTAGATGCATATTTTTAATAGTTGTATGGGTGATAACATGACAACTTATATAGAGGTACATATGTATGCTATTAGTGATTGCATATAGGTTTACATCCATAAGTATAGAAAGTAACTACACTCTAAATGCTTTTTCCAAAGTTATGATTGATAGTAACTATTATGTTCATATAGCATACCATCATATGTTATATGCTTTATATGAATACAGATAAATAGGACAAAAAGAAGAAATGTATTCCTTATTATATTTTCTTACAAAAAAATGAGAATGATTTTTTTTTAAATTGGTGTTTTTCAAAAGCATCACTCTAGGACTACTTTGGAGGAAAAACTTTCAAAGGATGCAATTTTGACATACAAAAGCATTTTGAGACCATTTTATTTTAAATCACACAATTTTATGATGTCTTTATATCGATGGTATATGTTCAAGGATTTACTACAAGTGGAGGGGCATCTCATTGTCTGATTGTCTTCAAAACCTATTGCCCTATTTCAAAAGGGTAAAATTATCATATGTTATGCAATTAGAATATTCATTCCATATTTATGGAAGATGCAATTGGATTTATGACAATTGTAATAAATTTTGATTCTTTTGGAGGCATACAAAAAAGGATTCAAAAAATATTTTTGTCAATCCCTCTTCTTCCTTTGGGCTATTGATTTAGCTTATTCATGAAGATCTAATATTTCATGATCTCTTCTTTCTTCTATTCTTTGTTTAGGTACTCTTGGAATTTTTAAATGGATATTTTGGTAAACAAATCCATTTAAATTCCTCTTTTAGTGTCAAAATTCAGATGGCCTAAGGGCAATTTGAAGTTTCTAAACAAGGTGATGTATGTTGTAAAAGGGAAAGCTATACTTCCAAGTCTTACCTTATATGACTATAGAATATTAAAGCAAATTTATAGAAAAGGCATTCTTGGATTCTCTTCCTCATATGGAGTTTTAGTAGAGGTGTTCTTTGGATATGTGTGGGTGTATCCAATATTGATAGTGATGACTATGGTCTAGCATATAGAGATTATTGTGTAGAGGTATTTCACATCAAAAAATTTCCAAATGATGAGAGGAATATAGATGAGTTTTCCTTAAGTGTGGAGGCTCATTAAAGCACCCATTATGGTGGGAAAGATATTATTTTCACTAATAGTTTCTCTCCTTAGCCTCTTAATTCAAATTATGAGGGGTATTGAAAGTGTAATCTGACTTATGGCCAAGGTTGACATTGTATAATGTAATCTTATATAGGTCCATGGGAAATAATTATATAAATGTATTTAATTTTCGTATTGTTTTATTATCTTATTATGTCAACTTAGGTTAAAATTATTCATGTAATTGGGGCTTTAGCATTGGTATAATTAGCCCTCACCACTCCATCCATTGCATTAGGGTGTTGTAATTTTTATCTACAGATATTATAGTGATTATTTATGATTCCTATATGTGCTCACATTATTTTTCTCTTATTCATCCTTTTTACACTTTTGGTATAATATTTGAGTGGATGGATTGCTTATGTTTGTTTCTAGAATTAGGTGTGAATTCCAACAAGGTCATGGTTAAAATATTTGTTTATGTACAACTTTGATATTAACTATATAAGAGTCAAGGAAAACTAAGTGATTGATGCTCTTAGTTGTAAATTACACTTTGCTACTATCAATACCATTCAATCAATCTTAAGAGAGAAATTTGATCCAATTAACAAGGACAAGCACTACAAAAGAGTAAATTATGCTTTAAAGAGTATCAAGTAGAGACAAATGATATATTAATATATAGGTACACATCTATTTACCTAATCTAGGTGACTTCCAATTCATGGTTTTGGAGGAAGTATACTATGCTCCAGATTGAATCCATCCAAGCATAACCAAGTTGGTGGTATACTTGAGACAACTATATTTTGGGAAAGGCCTTATGAAGGATGCAATGAATTTTATGGTAAAATTCCTTAAAAGTTAGCAAGTTAAGAATGAACATGTACACATTCTAGGAATTTTATATCCCTATGATTGTTAGAGTAATATTCCATTCTTTGGGATATTTACCCTTTTACTCCACTAGGTAAAATAGGTAGTATATTGCATTATACTACATAGGTAGATTATTACATTTACTTTTCTACTTTCTACCATGTAGATATTTACTTGTCTTAAATATCTAATGGTAATTCCTAAATATCCTAGGTTAAGAATCCTAAACCAAACGCTCTACCTCCTATGACGCGTTGGTTAGCGTGATTTCAGCATTATTGTTTTATATGCTATTTTGTATCCTATTTAAACTATAGTTCCTAAACTATATGGTTAATGCAATTTATCATTTGATTAATCAAACTATGATCTCCTGGTCACATTGGTACCAGAGCTGGAGCAAGGGAGTTTAGCAGGGAGCATTGGAATTTTGGCACCATGGGTGACCTCTAATTAATTTCCATTTTATGCTCCTAATGTTTTTAATTCTCCCTATTGTTTGATTATCTTGTGCATCCTAATTGTCACCCCACCTCGACTGGAAACCCCGCAGGATGTGACGCGGGAGGGCAGGAAGGCCCATAGTGGCTTAGTGCCCACAGCATAGGGCATGGATCCCGACGTCAGGATCATTTGACCCCCGATGGTGATCACCACCTACGGGGTTCTTTTCCCCCATCGTGGATCACGACCACCAAGGATTTTACTCCCCATCGACAATCCTCTCTACGGGCCCGTAGATCGCCCATGGGAGCGTCCGAGGGCAGGCGGCCCTCACACTCTCCGTGGCACAGGGAGAGCTTTATTGGCTCCCCCATTGGGCTCACATACCAAGACTACCAATGGGAACGCCTAGAGGGTAGGAGCGCCCTCACGTTTCCCATAGCATGCATCCCAAGGTGGTGTTGACCAGACCTTGACAGGCCTGCATGCACCCCGAGGAGGTGTTGACCTATCACTACCGACCTGCATGCACCTCGAGGTGCATTGACATGGCTTGCTGCCTAGGCGACACGTGGCACTCTGGCCACGCGCCACCTAGCCGCTGACTGGACCCACTGGACGACGCAGACCTGACATGGCGGACAACCACTAGACTGACGAGACTTGACTTGGACCCCCTTGCCGTGCCACGTGGACACCGACAAAAGGAGGGTCCGGACTCGATTGCCCGAGGGCAATCACGAGCGATAAGCTCATCAAGGCCTTTAAAGGCCTTTGCATCCGATTTTTGGATGCATGTGGGATAATTCCCATAGAGTCCTCAAAGAAGCCCGAAGGCTTCTTCAACACTCAGGCGCCAAGGCCTGAGAACCAAGCTCGGCGCTTGGTTGGTTGGCCAAGGCGGATGCCTTAGGCCAGATCGGGTCGCAGGTTCAACTCCCCCGCTCGTCGATTTACAAAGGGAAATAATTTTGTATGGAATTTTTTTTAATTTTGGCAAACTAAAGTTTAATTTTTTAATTTTTATGCTTAATTAAAATTATTTTTTTTAGTTTTTTTTTAGAATTTTTTCATTTTTTTTGCAAAATAAATTGTATCAATTTTTTTTAAACTATTAAATTGATCTTTTTATTACAAAAATTATGTTATTTTCTATTTAAAAAGCTTTAAAAACTTATTTTTTTTAGCATTCAAATTGAAAATAGAAGTGCCAATTTTTTTTATGCAACTAAGCAATTGTCTTTCTTTAGTTTTCTCCAAATGTGGGGATAAAGAGACAAAGTATAGAAGACATTTTGTTGCTCTAATTATCAAATTTTCATCAAAATTTCCTTTATTGCTCCTAACTCTTCAAGTTTTCATGAAGATCAAGTCTTGGGTAAGGAAAGCTCTTCGTCGACAAAGAATCATAAGAAAGAGAAATGAATTACGAAGGCAAACAACACGATCTCATTTTTGTCGTATGCTTCGTGAATATCGTAGAACCATTCCTCACTCAATTATCTATACTGATCCATGGAAGGGGTTGGACAGAAGCTATGGTCCCATGAGGATTCGTGAACCTTTTGATCCTAATGCACCACCTATTTTCGAGTGTTGAAAACAAAATCCAAGTCGTGTGTCGACTGGTCTGGAAGCCTTTCAAACGCGGGTCGTGTGTCGACTTGTCTTGAAAGGAGTGCTCGCATTTTTCAATTTTGTAAAAATTAAGGGGGGATAGAAGTCATATCTTGTGATTCTATTTTTTGCAAAATTGTAAAGAGAAAGGGGGGATATTTCAAAACAAGATAGGTGCATTCTTGATTATACTCAACACCTTTTCTTAAAAATTGACTATACTAGGTGCATTTTCGGTTGCATCCGACACCTATAGTGATAAAAATTTGGGTTGCTCTCTTTTTTATTATTGCACTAACCATCATGTTTTTGCAATTAAACAATCATAAACATTGAAGAGCATTTCAAAAACCCAAACTTCACTAAATCGTGCTACACTTTGCACAAGTTAAACAAGTCAATTTTTACTCCCCATCAAAGGTCAAAATTCAAACACCTTGATTCACTCTCTTTGTTTGGCTTAATTTCCTCAAAATTTCCATCCTTCTTGAAGGGTGTTAAGGCAGGTGCCATTAAATATCCTAGAGAGCAAAATCAAAAGTTTTCAAAAACCTACCCCTTTAATTTGCTCTATTTGTTTGGCTTAAAATTCCTCAAACTTTTCATCCCTTGTTAAGGGTGTTAAGGCAGGTGCCATTAAATATCTTAAAGAGCAAATTAAATTCTTCCATATACTCTTTTGAGGGTATACTGAAAGAAATATCATCTTAGTACAAATTGTAGGACCTTCATCATGGCAATTATCAATAAATACTTAAGTGATACACAATTGCTAAAAGGTCCTAACTATTCAGCATGGAAAACTAAGATGAAAGCCATCTTGACTGTAGAGGACATGTGGGATTTAGTTGATGGCACTGAATCAAGACCTGCAACAGCAGGAGTAGATCAAAAAGCATGGGACAAAAAGAACAATCGTCTTCTCATGTTAATACTCCTAGCAACTACTGATGAGATCCAGCCTCACATAAGTGAAGCTAAAACTGGTAAAGAGGCATGGGATGCTCTTAGTACCATTTTTGAAGGCAAAAATCAATCAACTATTCTAAACCTTCAAACACAACTTCATACACTCCATATGAAGTCAGGTGAATCAGTAGAACTATTCCTCTACAGAGTGGCAGATCTGAAGTCTAAACTTAATGCTTTAGGGGCCAAAGTTGAAGACACCATTTTGACTTCAGTAATTTTGAGAGCTCTTCCTAAAACCTACAAAATGTTGATTACATCCCTTAATGTTTCACAAAGAGTTGTCACCTTTGTGGAGTTAGTCAATTTGCTTCAAACTGAGGAAGCAAATCAACTCCAAAATGATGAAGTGTCAAACAATGCACTTTATTCAAACAATAAGGGTGATAAGAAGAAAGGAAACTTTCAAAAGGGAGGATCATCCTCAAAGGGTAAGGGAAAGCAATCTCAAAAGAGGTTTTGCTCGCATTGTAAAAAGGACAACCATGACACCAATCGGTGTTGGTTCAAAAACAAGCAAAACAAGAAAGACAAAGACACAACACAAAAGCAAAACAAAGGCAATATTGCTAGTGAAGTGTCTAGTTCCGATTCTGATTCTGGTTCAGAAAAAGCACACAGAGTGCTTATTGCTAAAACAATATTGTAGAAGGAAAACACATTTGTCACCTTGAGCAAAACACCATTTCCTCTCTCTTTTTTAGGCTTCATAAATAGCATAAGTTTTTGTTTGAAGTACTTGTAATAAAGGGGTGTTTGTACCTCTTTTAGGCTTCATAAAATAGCAAACTCTCATTGTTTGAAGTTCTTGTAACAAAAGGAGGGAATTTTCTGGTGTAAAATTGCCTAGGAGGCAATCTTTGTAAAAATCCTTCACAAAACTCTTGAGTTGCACATATTTTTGCTATTTAGAGGGGATATACATTTCTTTTTCTTCACAATTTTTTGTAAAAAGAGAAGAAGACTTATAAGGGTGCATTTTCGACAGCGACCGACACCTTAGTCATACTTCTTTCAGAAATTAATTACAACATGTTTTGCAAAAATAAGGGGGAACTTATAAGGGTGCATTTTCAGCAACGACCGACACCTTAGCTACCTTATCTTTTGCAAACTCATATTGTACTTGAATGAACCTCGTATGAAGTGATCTATTCTACTACACCTAGCGATTGCAGTGGCTGGTTACCCATGCAATTCGGTTGGATGACAAGATTACAATAAGGACATTCATTGATGTGAAGACAAAGTGAGGAATGACCCATTTTTTGCTTAGGAGCAGCTAGAGCATTGTGACAGAGCAAGAACCAGCAGATCAAACATCTTTTTCACTGTATTGGGACAGTTATATACTTTACCCAAATATTGTTGTATAGGAGGATGTATATGTATTACCCAAATAATGTAATAAGGGGGGATGTTAGAGTAATATTCCATTCTTTGGGATATTTACCCTTTTACTCCACTAGGTAAAATAGGTAGTATATTGCATTATACTACATAGGTAGATTATTACATTTACTTTTCTACTTTCTACCATGTAGATATTTACTGTCTTAAATATCTAATGGTAATTCCTAAATATCCTAGGTTAAGAATCCTAAACCAAACGCTCTACCTCCTATGACGCGTTGGTTAGCGTGATTTCAGCATTATTGTTTTATATGCTATTTTGTATCCTATTTAAACTATAGTTCCTAAACTATATGGTTAATGCAATTTATCATTTGATTAATCAAACTATGATCTCCTGGTCACAATGATATACTTGAAGTGGCAAGTGATTAATATAGATTTTATTCAAGGCTTGCTAATATCCAAATACTGACATGATGTCATCATCATTATAGTTGACAAATTGACTAAGGTAGATCATTTTATCCTAAGGACTATAAAGGGTGGTTATTTAGTCTTTAGGAGAAGATTCTTGCAGGATAATTCTAGATTGTATGGTATACAAGAAATTATCATTTTGGTAGGGATACTAGGGTTACTTTGATATTTTGTAAAACATTGAATGCTACACTATGAACCAAGTTGAATATAAAATTATCCTATTATCAAGAGGTTTATAGTCACACTAAAAGGGTGAACTAAATGTTATAGGACTTATTAAAGATGCATTACATAGATCAATAATATATATGGGAGGAATATTTTCCATTGGTAGAGTTTACCTATAACAACTCATACCATTATAGTCTAAGCATGGATCTTTTTGAGGAACTTTATAGCAAAAAATATTGTATGTGTCTTGGTTGGGATAGAGTGGTCCTAGGACTAGATATGCTAAATAAAATGAAGGAGCAAGTAATACTAGTAAGAAAATAAATAAAGGAATTTGTAGACAGGCCAAAGAGTTATTCCCACAAGAAAAAAACTCCTTCATTTTTTATAATTTATGACAAAGTGTTATTTACGGTGAAACCACCAAAAAATTATACCAAGTTTAATGAGCCTAAAAAACTTGCACCCAATATGTAGGATCGTTTAAGGTTCTAGATCTAGTCAACCTTGTTACTTATAAACTTATATTACCTCTATCTCTCTCTTGAGTCCATAATATTTTCCATGTTTCTTTATTAAAATCCTATCATGTTGATACTTCTCATACCTTGATTAGTGATCATTGTAGGTTGAGGGTCGAAGGTGTGGTTCTAGTTAAGTCACTAAGAATATTGGATGCATGCAAGTTACATTTACATAATAGAGAGACATCTCAATATGAGGTCTAATGAGACCAATATGTTGAGAATAGTGTCATGTGAAAAGATGCTAAAAAAATTTATAAGCTATTTCCACATATTTTTTCTTAGACAGTATTTTGAATTCAATATTGGGATATTGTTATTGTTAGTAGATATTAGGATGATGATTCTTTTAAATAGGAAAGGATGTCACAACCCAATTTATTGGAAAAAAAAATAATATTTAATTTCCAATATGTGATTCATATGATAAATACCTTGATGACATGTGGCAAAATCATTGTTTAATGCTTAGTAGGATAACATTAATCATATGATATTTTAAATTAATAAAAAAAATTAGCAAGAGCGACTCATCATTTGATGCTTAGTGGACAACATTATTGATATGATGCTCATTATGTATGTACTAATGATTTAAGTTATGATTATTTTATAATTTTTATAAATCGACTAAATACTATTTTTGTGGTTTGAGTGCTTAACAAGGTTTTGTTTGACCAAACAAAGCAAGGTAGTTTATCATCAGAGAAAATACTATAAATGTTATACAGCATGGTCAAGAAATAAAATCATTTACACAACACTAATATACCATATTGCATCCTCATTATGAGCATATATGCATGTGTGCTTAATGAGCATTAGACTTTGATGGTTGAAAATGTTGTTCCTTCTAAAACCTCCTAATGATTGATTAATGTAATGACATCTCCTTAGTGGCTTAAAATTGAATTTAACCTTGATTATAGTTTTGCATAAAGTATGGTTTGCATAGTTTACTACACCTTACCTTTTACCTAGTAAGGTGGAAAAAAAATTGGTTTACTATACCCTTGTCAAAGCCTTGTATAGGTGGAATGGACCCATTATTAGAAGCAAAGAGTATAAATGGGGGAAAAAAATATTTGGAATAGGGGTAGGAGGTTATTAGAGGGTTAATACCCTAACTAGGGTAAAGAACTAAGCTTAAGAAAAAAAATCTAATTTTAAAGTGTGCCCTCAATTTGCACAGGGCCTTGGAGGAGAGGAAAGTAATAGGTGTAAGTGAATATTTACATTTTTTATAGAGAAAAGGTAAAGACACTATCTAGTGGTAGCCATGTAAAGCTCAAAATCACAAACAATTTTTATATTTTGTAATACCCATATCTAATTTTGACTTACATGAGTCTTATTTGTTAGTTTGGGAGGAAATGTGGCTCAAATTATGGCATTTTCTTCTTGGGATATTGGGGGAATACATGCTAAACAATGAAAAAAATAAAGGAATTGAGACCACTAGAAGAATTGTGTGAATTATACAAGTCATCTAAGGTTTTTAAGACCAACATTAAATAATCAAGTTATATTTTGAGTCTTTTTTGCATATTGTTGTATTTTTGTTCCCTAATTTCTAATGAAAGAATGGTGATGATAATGTATTATTTACTTGATACATTTTTTATTGGAAAAATGAAACAATGACTATGCCTTCCAATGCATTTCATTGAAAATAAAAAGGAATAACCTTTGATACATTTTTGCTTCGAACCCATTTGCTATATTTTCATTCAATTTGTTTTTTTGTTGTAGCTATTTTGGAACAAATTGATATAAAATCTTCTCTAAATGAAAAATAAAATCCATGTATGTGTCACCTATAAAATATAAAATAGCATAAATACCCTTTTATAAAACTAGAATGGAAAATAATTGTAAACCATGTTCACTATGTTTTGTCCTTTGGAATACAAAACAAAGGACAAATTGTCTACTATATTTTATTTGAAATCCTTTTTATTGCATCTCATAAAATATAGAAAATAAAGGATAAAACATATAAAGCATTTTTTTTAGAATACAAAATTATGGGTAAAACCTTCAATTGCATTTGTTAAATTAAAAGTGATGTGGAAAATATTTTGTTTTATCTTCATTTGGAATAAAAAATAATATTGAAAAACCTCTTTTGTTTTTAATTTTTGTTTAATATTGGGTATATTGCAAAAAAATTATTTATCTTTGTCATGGAAGAAGGGATTTATGAAGACCATACTACATAGGATATATAAGGGACTTTATCTCTAACATGAGCTCTTCAAAAGCTATTGATTCAAAAATAAGATTCCAACTCTATCCTATTGTGCATATCAAGACTAACATTTTTAATAATGTATGCCTTAGATATCGTTTTTGATCAAGCTTAACCTAGTATCTCAATATTTTATTCATAGGGAAGAAACCTAATTTGATAAGCTCTATACTATAAATGAGTAAGAAAATTTATGATTTTTATTACTTTGGAACCTCCAAGGATGGATAGTGAGTTTGAAAGGCTTATGAAGATGCCTAGTTGGTGTGAAGATTAGATGTTGTAAATATTTTATTATATTACAATTTCTTAACAGTCTTGACATTGTAATGTCTAAATTATAGCAAACTTATTGGTGGGTCTTGCAATCCCCACAAGAAAATAATAGATGCATTCTCTTTATTTACTACTATTAATTTTAATTAAAATTAGATACATCTATTGGTAAAATGGACTATTATATTTGATTATATAGAATGATGGTTTCCCTATAATGGTCATGGTTGGGATTTATATGTATTAAATACCTTATGACTTGTTACACTTTCAAATCATGGACCCAAAAAATATCTTCCGTACCTTCTTAGTGATCTATAGCATATTAAATATTGGTTTGACTCTTAAAGTCTATTTCCTAGGAGGAAATATCATGGCTGAGTGATTTTGAGTTATGAAGCTTAAAACTTGACATATTATACTTGTAACTTTTATGGCTTGTACTATGCTTGCCTAAAGTGATTAAGGCATATTTAAATATACTTTTGTTGTAAACTATTAAAACTAAGTTAATGAGTGCTTCAACATATGGTTACATTAATATATGCAAAATATGATTGCTAACTTTTTTTAATCCGATTGTTTGTGCACATCACTATTAATTAGATACTTATATGCATGGGTAGAGGGGTAAAGTTAAGCACCCAATATTAGGGTAGGCATAGATGATTAAATTGTAGACCAATTTGTGAATGAAAATAAATGGTTAGGCATGGGTATTTGCTTTAGTAGTTGCATACATGATTACATTTTGGCATATATATAGGCATAGATGGATGATTTTAATAGCTGTATGAATGATGGTATGCTAGAATATATAGGCATATATGGATTCTTTGAACAATTGCACAAATGATTGCATATAGGATTACACTCCTAACTACAAAAAACTATATCCTAGATGCTTTGGCCAAATATATGGTTGTTGATAATTTTTATTATGTTCTTATAATATATCATCAGATGTTGCATTTTTTATGTGACTATATGTAGATAGGATGTTACTTGTAATGATGTACACTCTCTGTTGGGATTTTAAAGATATAAGATATATTGATACATAAAAGAGTACAATATATAGGCATAATCCTATAAGAAAGACATGACAAGTGTCAATGAATATGACAAGTGTCAAACTAAAATTGAAGGCATAGTGCACATAAATATTCTAACACTCGCCAACCCCTAATTGTGTTATGTATCTACACCTTCGAAGGAGGGTCAAGCACTCTCAAGTAGGTAATTCATGTAGAGGAACCCTATGGGTTTTGTGGCTGATGGTTAAATAATCCTTTGATGTTATCCCTCTTCTTGTAGTTATAATAGTTATATTTAGTAAAGTTTTACATGCATTCATCGATACCCTAGATGAGTCTTGCACCTTACATGAATGACTCGTGTATGGGCATTGAAGAATGGAAATACTTATATGATGATTGTACTTATGTATATATGTGATTAAGACAACTAATTTATCTCATGGTGTGACTTTATACATCTGAATATTATATTTTCCATCATAAATACGATCAATAAAGTGTAATAATTGTACTCATTGATATATCTGCATAAATCAAATTATGTATTTTAGTGATGTAAATTACACTTTAGGAAGATTGTAACTTATACAATGACAATGCATGTTTTAATTAATTTAATGAATTAAATTGTAAAAGATCATTTAATGCATAATTTTTTAAATGATATTATAAATCATATTACAAAGGTTTACTGGACAAAAATTAGTAAAATATTTTATCTCACCTTTCTTGGGAACTAATGTAATAAAGGTGTCATCGATGTTATTTATTGTAGTTTTTTTGGGGGGCATCTTAAAATGTATCCAACATATCACTCTTCAACAAAATCCAAAAAAATGATAAAAAATTATAGGAAATCCATCAAGACTAGGTGCCTTGTTAGGATGGAAAGAGAAAAATACCTCATATACTTCATAGAGATCTTTCTCATAAAGCTTTCACTTTGTCCTTGTATGATAATTAATGGAATATATTAAAAAATATTACCTTGAGCCTCCTTGTCCTACCCAACGTATGGTAGAATATATTTAAAATAATTAATTGCTTCCTTCTTTATATCTTCTTCTTTATCAATATTTTTTCATCTAGAATTGAAATATTTTTCATGTGATGAAGAGAAGAAGATTTTTTTTGCTATATCATAAAAGAATTTGGTATTTTTATCTCTTTTCTTTAGCCATATCTCCTTACTTTTTGGGACCAATATGATTTTTGGAGGTTTATTCTGACTAAGAAAGAGAAAATCAAAAGTTCTTCTATGAATTTGAAGAATCCAACAAGTTTCTATTGGCCTTGAAGAGTCATCATGACTATTGGACTAGAATGTAAAATAAAGTGTTGCAACATTATTTTATCTCTTGTAAATGTACAATAGAGTACTATAGTTGTAGTAGATCATATAGAAAGCTTTGTAACACTTATGAGTTTATTTGGAATGAAAAACAACATTCTATTCCATTCATTTTATGAAAAGCATGCTTGTTGTCCCTATTTTTTGAAAATTATAGTCAACTTTTAGAGCTCATAAGTTTTGTTTTACAACTTTTTTTTTCATGATTGATACACCATTGGAAATGTCTTCTTGAAAAGAATTCACTCCTAATATTTCATCAATTTTTTAGTACTTTTGGTCCCTCAAATTTATATTTTCATGCTCTATTACAATTTATGCACTCTGTTGTAACTGTTGCGTTTTTTGCTGCACTTTGGTGATATTTTTTTGGGTCATTTATTTTATTTGGTATCAAATCTTGGCTATTTTTTTGGTTTGAGTGAACTTGGGTGCATGGTTGGTCTAACAAGTGATCAATTTTTTAGTCTCTAGAGATGTAATTTTTTTATGAAGGGGGAGTTTATAGTCATAAAAAATTAGCAACCAAAATATTTGATGTTGAAGAAGATAATACAATTGGGGGACAACCTTCAAATGTTTCCTCTACTCCTCTAAGCCCACCTAGCATCCCATAAACAAGTTCAAAGGAGACTACACCAAGTTCAAGCACAAGTAGCTCATCTATAAGTCCCACCAAGAATACAAATAAAGGAAAGAGAATGCTCAAAGGACATCCATTCAGCCAAATGATGGATAAGAACTTTCAAAGGAGGTTAACAAGAATCCAATTGTAAGAGTTGGAACAAGTTGTTTCAAGATTGGAGAAGCTCAAAATGTATGGTGATGATGAAGAAGAACCAAAAGGTGAGTTGGTGAATTGTGATCTATTTTTTAAATCTGATTTGGAACCTTCATGTTATGAATATGCTTGTACTAATGATGTTTGGGTGCAATTAATGAAAGAAGAAATTGAGTCCATTGAAAAATGACACTTTGGAACTTGTAGAATTACCCAAGGACAAGAATGTTTTTGGATCTTAGTGGGTCTACAAAATAAATTTTAACAGTGATGAAAGCATATAAAGATATAAAGAAAGGTTGATTGCAATAAGATTCAATCAAACATATGGTGTGGACTATGAAGAAACATTTGCCCCCATTGCAAGACAAGAGATAATCTGGATGGATATTTCATTGGCAACCAATAAATAGTGGAAATTTTATCACATGGACATAAAAAATGAATTCTTGAATGGTTATCTAGATGAGGAGGTTTATGTTCAACAACCTCAAGGATTTGAAATGGAAGGAAAGGAAAACCATATTTACATATTGAATAAAGTATTATATGGACTAAAGCAAGCACCTAGAGCATGGTACTCAAGAATTTATGGATACTTCCAAGATTGTGGTTTTAAGAAAAGTAAGAATGACCCCACACTCTATTTCAAGAATGAAGGTGATGATATTCTTCTTGTGTGCCTTATGATCTACATGGAAAGTATTACAAAGATGATGAATGATTTTAATAATGCTATGATGAAGGAAATTGATATGAAATATTTAGGACTGATGCAATATTTTCTTGGTGTGGAAGTACATCGAGGTGATGGAAATTTTTTCATTTGTCAATCAAAATATGCAAAAGATATGTTGAATAAATATGATATGAAAATTTGTAAACTAGTTTGAACACCTATGGCACATGGAGATGTCTTGTGTAGAGATTATGGAGAAGAGAAATTTGATGAAAATTTGTTTAGAAGCATCGTTTGGAGCTTAATGTTCCTTACTGCAACAAGACCTGATATTGCATTTGAAGTTTCACTTGTATCAAGGTACATGAATGAACCTTCACATGAGAGCAGTCAAGAGAATATTGAGGTATGTCAAAGAAATCTTGAATTTTGGCATACATTGTGATACTAACAACAAAATAAAGTTGGATATTATTGTTTGGTCCCTTTGGATATTGTGTAATACCTTTGGAGATTGTTGTATGTTTCTAGTTTTTGTCTCATTGGAATGTGTTTGTTCCTATTTGGTCCTTTTGGACTATTTCTTTTTATCTGAAAGTCTTAGGATTAGTATGGATGTTATTGGGTGTTTTTGGATGTTGCATCCTTTAATTCATATTTTGTACTAAGGCATTAGGGCACCTTTCAAATGCCCTCATTAATAAAATTTTGTTAACTTACCAAAAAAAACAACAAAATGAAGCTTGTTGGATACAATGATTTAGATTGGAGAAGTTGCTTGGATGATAGAAATAAACTTCTTGAAATTGTTTTTCAATTGGTTCAATAGCAATAACATGGAGATAAAAGCAAAAAATTATTGTTTCTTTATCTTCTATAGAGGCAGAATATGTTGCAACTACTACAACAAGTACACAAGCACTTCAATTGAGAAATATACTTGAAGAGATTGGTGAAGTTCAAAACAGTCTAACAATATTTTTTGTGACAACATAAGTTAAATCAAGATTGAAAAATCTATCCCATCATATTAAAACCAAACATATTGATTTAAATCCATTTCATATGATACATATTGGAAAAGAAGGTTTTAGATTTGAAATATTGCAACACCAAACAATAGCTTGCAAACTTGTTTACCAAAGGTGTCAATAAAGTGTTGAGTGTTATGTCAAAAGTCATCCATAATTATTAAATTAATGTGTGAGTTGTAATTGAAATAAAGCACATTAAAAAATATCTCAAATTGGGTGCTTTATTTTATGCCAATTAAGAATTTTAGTTAATTAAAAAAACACCATGCAAGGTGGTCATGACAAAAGCTAGTTTTTTTAGAAACTTGAGTTAATTTTAGCTTTTTTTTATTGATCAAGTTGACTGATCATTATATATAGTAATTGGACTTATTTTGAATATAGAAGAATCAACATTTTTCAGAGCACACATTGGATGCACTATTATGGAGCTTTTTCATAGTTTTTTGTATAATTTTTCTTCAATTCTAGATCTAATTTTCTAGTTTGGACCAACAACATAGTTTGCTAAAATTGGAGCTTTTGGCTGAGGATATTTCATAATTTTATATTAAAAAATGGTTTATCTTAATCACTAAACACTCCTGGATCATTTTTTGGTGATATCCACACTCCATTAAAGTTCATTTTGTCTTAAATTATAATTGCTTTATTGTTGTTTTTTATCTCTCCACCTCAATAAATTTTATTCTATATTAGAGAAAGTTTTGTGTTTGATTTTAGTATTTTCAGGTATAGCTACGATAAAATAAGGTGGATATTTTTTATTCCCAACATCCTTTACAAGAGTTTATATCAAAAATACTTATGTCTATTTGTTTGTTATCATGGCAACAAATAGTACATCCTTAAATATACCTACATTCATATGAGACAACTTTGAGTATTGGAGAGATCAAATGAGGAGGATATTTGTATGAAAGGGAGTTTGGAAAAGTATACTTCATCCATATACTCCTTCTGATGATTGGAGTGCTCTTCCTCAAGATCAAAAGAAGACATTGGAAAAAGAAAACAATGATGCTCAAGTTTTATTCTACTTGCAGAGTGCAATAGATCCAAGCATCTATCCAAGGATAGTTGGTTGTGAGAATGCCCATGAGGCATGGATAACCTTGGAGACATCATATCAAGGTTTAGAAAAGGTAATATTATCAAAGCTCTCCACATTAAGAATCAATTTTGAAAATATGAAAATTCATGATGATGAGAATGTTGGAGAGTATTGTATTAGAGTAAATGACATAGTGCATAGAATGAGAGTGTATGGTGAAGTCATGGAAGATAGAGTAGTCGTAAGAAAAAATTTGAGATCCTTGTCCCTAAAATGGTTCCTGAATTGTAATTACACTTGATGAGTGTAAATATATTGATCAAATTAAGGTTGAAGAGTTAGTGGGTTCTTTATTGTCCCATGATGATAAAATGAAAATTTACTCAAATGACTTGAATCATGCACTAAAGACCAAAGTATGGATTTTGAAAGCAAATGCAAAGCCCTCAAATAAAAAAAAAAAATTCTCAAAGTTAAAATTAGAAAGGAAAAAATCAATAAAATTCAAAGAGGAAGGGTAATAAGGTCATCACTTGTCATTATTGTAAGAAACTAGGTCACATGATAAAAGACTGTAGGAAAGTAGCAACCAAAAATCAAGCAAATTCAAACCTATATGGAGGTGAAAAAAAGGTCTACCAAGATAAGAATAATGATGATCAAATTAATTATTCTCTTTCATGTAATTTAGGTTTGAATGATAAAAAATATATGTGGTTTCTTGATTTAGGATGTTCAAACCATATGTCATGTTTTAAAGATTGTTTTAACAAGTTGGATGGTTCATTCAAGAGCCAAGTTCACTTAGGATATGTGAAGGTAATTCATGTAGAATGGAAAGGGAGTATGTCTATTACCACAAAGCATGAGAAGGGTGATATCAGCAATATTTATTTGGCTCCAAGCATGAAGCACAATCTCATGAGTGTTGGACAACTAATAGAGAAAGGATTCAAGCTACTTTTTGACAATGGAGAATGTTTGATATATGAAAAAAGCAAGGTAACAAATTGATTGAAAATTCTATTATGTTAAAAATAGAATGTTTCCATTGATAATAAATATGTTAAATTAGAATTCTTGTTTTTCTACCTTTGAGGAATAAATCATGTTGTGGCACTCTAGATATGGTCATTTAAATTTTAGAAGTTTGTATGTTCTTTTTAAGAACAAGATGGTTGATGGTCTTCCAAGGATTGATTCCAAATTGAAGGAATCATGAAATACATGTATACTTGAAAAACGCCATAGAGAGGATAGCTACCAAGAAATTGGAGTTGGTACATTCATATTTATGTGGGCCCATTGTCTTGTCCTATCATAGGCAAAAATTTGTATTTTATTTCCTTTATTAATGATGCTACCAAACTAATGTGGGTTTTCTTCTTGAAGACCAAATATGGGATATTCTCAAGCTTCAATGCATTGGATAAAAATGAATTAGGTTGTTCTATCAAGGTGTTAAGAACTGATAGAGGTGGAAAATTTTGTTCACAAGAATTTTTAGATTTTTGCTCTTCACAAGGAATAAAAATTTAATGTTCAATTTAAGACCAAATATGGGATATTCTCAAGCTTCAATGCATTGGCATTGACAGGGACACCCGACCAATGGGTTATGAGATATTTGTATGGTCGTGCCAATGGGATTTAATTGGAGATGATAGCTGACCAATGGGTTTTAATGTCTAAACTTAGGCAAGACTCCTTTTTTATTTCAGAGACCAAATGACTCAGGAATTTAATAAATCTTTCAGACTTAGGGAATTAGACTTGATACAACCAAAAAAATATTAATCGAACAAGTGACTTAGGTGAGAACAAATGATATTGGCGACTAACTTAGGATAATTTTTTGGACCAATGGGATATCATCGGGTACAATAGTCGATCAATGGGATTTAAGCGACTAGGGCGCCTGACCAATAGGGTGTGACTGAAAGATATTCCTGATTAATGATAAACCTTGGCACCATAAGACTTAGGGACAATTTAACTTTTGAATCATGGGAATAATCAAAGAAGAAATGACCACGGACTATATTTAACCTTTAGGGCTTGTATTAGGTAGTAATGAATATAATGGAGTACTTGATGAGACTAAAGTATAGTGAGGAGGAATACATGGTAATAATAAATGGGGTTTCTAATGATGGTTAGTGGGAGAAATGAATGGAATGAATGGGGGTTTTATAAGATAATGGGGTGTAATATATGAATGAGGCCTTTATGATCATAAATGGAATGTGAAATTTCATGGAATGATGAATATTAGGTAAATGAATTTGTGAAGGAGATCCTTTCCAGAATTTTATTTTCCTTTATTAATTGATATGACATTGACTTAAACCTTCTTATATCAATGAACACCCCTTAGACTAATGTAACTTTCCTATGACCTGACAAATATTTATTAATTGATATGACATTGATCTTTATCAGAGCCTCCCTTCTATCTTCTTCTAATTTAACAATATGATCAAATATCCTTTGTAATGAGTCTGGTTTCTCATGATCTTAGAGAAATAAAGAGAGGGTAGGTCTTTCAACCTGTGGAGGCAAGATTGCTTTTTCTCCATAAACCAATTCATATGGTGACATTCTAGTGGCTCTTTTAACTGAGATTCTATCTGCCCATAAGGCATACTTTAACTCATTATCCTAGCTTCTCTTATTTCTCCCAAGTGACCTTTTGATTCTTGTGATGAGATTTTTATTAGAAGATTCAGCTAGGCCATTTCCTTGAGGATAATAATTAGTAGAGTGAGCTAAATCTATATTGTATTTACTACAAAATTCAACCATTTCATATGAGATAAAATATTTCCCATTATCTATCACCAATTTTCTAGGTACACCAAATCTGGTCAAAATGCTTTCTTCTAAAAATTTGATGATCACATTTGTGGTAGATTTCTTTAATGGAGCAACTTCTACCCATTTAGTAAAGTAATAAGTTGTTGTTATTATCCACCTATGGCCACCTGAGGAATTTGGATTAGTTTTACCTATCAAATATATTCCCCATTGAGTAAATGGAGCTTCAACCACTACATGCTTTAATGGTATGGTAGACAACTTATTATTTCCATCAAAGATCTGGTAGTTTTGAATTTTTTGACAAAATAATGTGCGTCCTTGAACATAGATGGCCAATAATATCCAACTCTCATTATGTTGTTAACTATAGCTTTGGGTGCAAATTCACTCCACAAAAACCAGTATGAAATTCCTCAATAATTCCAAATACTTCTTTTTGCAAGAGGCAGGGAAGTAGGACACCATTTTGATGCCTCCAGTATAATTTGTCATCTTGAAAATAATACTTTTGTGCCTACTTTTTTATATTCCTCATTTTATTTTGTATAGTTCCAGCTAGGAAATAAAGTGACTTCAAATAGAAAACTATGTATTTGTACCGCTCATCTTCAAAATAATCTATCCTAGAGTTTTGCTCTGCATTTGCTATTATGACTATGTTATTGAAATCTACTCCTCCTTTGGTGGCCATATACTTGGCTAAGCCCTACCCTTTAATAGTTTTTACTACTTTAAACTCAACCTCATATTGTTGTAGTTTAACCATCCACCTAGTTGAGCTTCCTATAGGCTCATGTTGTGTAAACACATCTTTGATAGCTATATAAGGGATACAAGCAATTACCTTATTTGACCCAAATATACCTTTAAAATGTTCTAAAGCTTTTATCAAAGAAAATGCTTACTTTTCTATCAAGGTATACTTCAGCTGACTTCCTTTCATAGCAGTGCTCATGAAGGCTATAGGTCTTTCATTATTCTCCTGATCTTTCTGAGATAGAACAACAACAATGGTATCTTCTAAAGCAAATGAATAGATGTTGAAGTATTTTGAATAATCTGGGCATGTTAGCATAGGGGCTTGTGTAATTGCATCTTTTATCCTCTGGAAGGCTTTTAAATTTTCTTTTGTCCATTTAATAATGCCATCCTTATTGATCATATCATTTATTGGCTTTGCAATCTGAGCAAAGTTTGGAACAAATCTTCTAACAAAATTAATTTTTCCAAAAAATGACCTAACTACTTTTAGATTCTTTGGAGGAGGTATTTTAGCTATAGCCTCAGTCCTCTGTGGGTCAATGTTGATTCCTTATTTTGATACCACATGACCCAGAAACTTACCCTGAGTAGCTCCAAAAATATACATTTTTTGGGATTCAAGGAGATACCAAATTGCTTGCATCTTTCAAAAACTTGAGTGAGATGTTCAAAATGATCTTCAAGATTTTTAGAAAATATTGTTATATCATCAAGGTAAACCACCACTATTTTGAACATAAGCCCTTTGAAGGCAAAATCCATTGCTCTTTGGAAAGTTGCACCAGTATTCATAAGCCCAAATGGCATCCTCAAATACTCAAATGTGCCCCATGGTGTGGTGAAGGTAGTTTTGTATCTATCTTCTAGATTTACTGCAATTTGGTTATAACCTAAAAATCCATCTAGTAGAGACATCCTGGCTAACCCTACCACTGATTGTAACAATTGTTCCATATTTGGTAATGGATAATTATCCTTCAATAAATTTTTATTCAAGTTTCTGAAATCTACACACAACCTTATGTCACCATTCTTCTTTTTGACTAGGACCAGGTTGGCTATCCAAGATGAGAATCTAACTTTTCTTATGATTTTTGCATCTAGCAACTTCTGAACTTCCTTTTGCATCACAGGATGTAAAGTAGGATTAAAATTTCTTTGTTTTTACCTATGAGGCTTTGTTCCTTCCTTCAAGGGAATAATGTGACTCATCACTTTAGTATTGAAAGTTCTAAGATCTTCATAACTCCAGGCAAAATATTCTACATTCTTTTTGAGGAATTTTATGTATTGATTTCTCTCTTTTTTGAAAAAGCCTTGTTGACTTTCACTATTCTGGGCTCTTGTTCTGTTCCTATGTTAACATCATCTGCTTTTGATTCTATCACAATAGGTCTATGTGCTCTATCAAAGTCATCAAAAAGACTTTCTAAAGAAACTAGCCCTCTTGGAAGCTTATTGGTCTTAAGTTGTATTACTTCTATAGGTTCTCCTATGACATATTTTAGCTTTTCTTCATCTAACTCATCACACAAGACATCAGCATAATGGTTTTGTAAAGTCATAAAATCTTTGATATCGACATCATCCTGAAACACCTGCAAATATACAATGTTATCTGGAATAGAAGGGTGATAAACATAAATAGTGGGAAACTTCTCCTAGTACTTTGTATCTATTTCTGGACTATCTGCTCTGGATGCATTCACAGCTAATAAATTTACCACATGATTTTGATTCTTGGGTATGTATGATATGTTGAAGGCCATAAAATTATCTATTTCATCTTGGACTACTTGTTTATACTATTTTAATCTAGGATGTTTGGTTTGGTATTTACCCTTAATATGTTGTATTATCAATTCTGCATCTCCATACACAGTCAAATAGTTTATTCCTAACTCCTTAGCCTTTCTTAATCCTAATAACAAGACCTCATACTCAACTACGTTGTTTGTGCATGGGAATTGTAACCTATAGGGTATACCAAAATAATTTTCTTTTATATCAATAAGGTTGACCCCATCTCTTGCACCAATTTGTGATTTTGCACCATCGAATGTCATAGTCCACATCTCAGTAGTCAACACTCTATCAGATTTCACATCTATTTTAGCTGTTGTCTATGGATCCATATCTATAGCCTCAAGGACTTCAACTAAGAAAGGTGTATGCCAAATGGAATAGACTCCCATTTCTTTTTCTTCAATAGAGTGAACTAAATTTACTATTGTATTATCATATTTCTTCAAATCTACTGAATACTTATGGAAAGGTTCTCTTCTGAGCATGACCTACTCTTTGGTTATCAATGGGATAGTGGCATATGACCAGTCCAATTGAATTGATCCTCCTAGTTATTCAGCCCAATGCCTAGATAGTAGTAAGAAAAATAAAGGATCCACATCTACAACAACTACATCCATAACTATTCCTTTCTTGGGATACTAGTCTAAGAAGACAAGCAATCCTATAATTATTCCAACACATGGCACTTGCCTACTATCCATGACAAATATGGGAGGAGAATCCCTGGTGCATATTAGACCAAGCTGATTTGCTACTTGTTTGGGCATGATATTATGGGATGCTCCACTATCTAACATATAATTATGGATTACATATTGATATCCTAATTCTGAAGTGTATCTCAGGGATATGTAGAAAGGCCTGACTAAGGATGGATTTTTGGGTATAGGCAAGGGCTTATCTACTACTGAAACATTGCATATGTGATTATTGGGCTGATCTACCAGACCAAAAGCTTTACATACTTGGTCCCTGTACTTTGGAATGGTCATCAATTCTCCAAAAGTAATATTGATTTTTTGTTTGGCTAATTCTTGGCCAACATCAAATTCAACTTTCTTAATCTCTACATTTTTGCTAGCATCTAACTATTTTTGAGGGTCATTTTCTATCTCAATTTCAGGAGTTACTTGTTGTTTATTTGACCTTTTAGTTACTTTTTCTTTATTTTGGTTATGTGAATCTCTATTTTCTTTACCATCGTCCCTATCTAGTATGGTTCTATTTCTCATATTTATTGCATGTATTCTTTCCAGTGATTCTACTTCTTCAGCTGTGGGTATTATCTTACCCTACTTCATTCTCTCGTATCTGTTGTCTTGGAATTTTTTTTAATTTCTACATTTTCTAATACAAGGGCCTTAGGTGCTCCTTATGATATGGGTAATTCACTCATATATTTTTCAAATTGAACTTCTCTATCTTCATCTTCCTAATTCCAACAGACATTTATCCTTATCTCATCATCAGATTCTTCTTCTAAGTTAACATTAGAGTGCATGTTGAGATATATGCCACAATCTGCAGAATTATGGGGAGCATCACAGGCTAGGCAATAAAAGGAAAATCAGGTATCACATTGGCTGAGGGTATGGGGTTTGGAACTGCATCCATATCTTTTTGTGCTTCTCTTTTCCTCCAACCATTATTATTGTTCCCATTCTTGTTTCCTTCATCAACATTATTTCTATTCCAACTCTTATTAAAATTTCTTTTGAAGGGTGGTCGGGTATCATTTTGTGGTAGAGATGATTCAACACTTTCACCTTTATCCCTCTCGATATTGGATAGTCTATTTTTCATAGTGTTGAAAATTTTGGTCAGTTGACTAGACAACCTTTCTATGGGATCTGTCTCATTTTTCTTTAATAAAGAGAATCCAACTTTCTTAGGCTTCTTATCTACTTGATTTTGGCTTGATTCAGAGGAATATGGTTTCATTTTCCCACTATCTATCATATCTCTTTCAATTTCTATAGATTTTTCCATACATTCATCGATAGTGGTGACCCTTTGTTGTCTTAATTCATAGTTAAACTCTCCAAGGAAATGCATTTTTATAGAAATAGATGGATTGGTTGTCATTTGACCTCAAGGTTGTGGGGATTTTATTCTTGGTTTTGAAGAATCTTCTATTAAACTCTTCTACTGAGACTCATTTTCCTTTTTCTTCATGGTGGCTAGCCCTATTAATAGTGACTACTCATTCTTTCTTTCTCCATATTTTTTTAGGAAAACTTCTTCCATGGTCTAAAAATTAGCAATATGATTATCTAGGAGGTAGTTGAACCAATCCCTTGCATCCTTCTCTAAGGTTTGGAGAAATAATCTAAGGACTATATCCTCTTCCTCAACCTCAAGGCTATCTAATGCATATAGGAAGCTTTTAATATGGTCTTCTCTAGTAACTGCACTATTTCCTTGGAATTTGGGTAAGTATTTGTGTGCCTTATTAGGTAAGTCATGCAAATATGGGGGTAACCGAAAGGGCATGTACCAATTAGTCCCCTAGGTTTGAAAATTTTGGTTATTTTGATTGTTTTGGTTGTTTTGAGGAGGAGAATTGGACATGATGATAACAAGGGAGTAGTGACAATAGTATTTATAGTAACACTAGTAGTGGGAGGAGTAATGGGACTATTCAGACTAGAATTATCTAGAGAAATATTTTTCTTACCAAACTTCTTACTGAAATAATATTTATTGTTATGCAAAGCACTTTTTGGAACTGGAATCTTTCGGGTATGGATAAATACCTCTGGATATTTAAATTTTAGTAAGAGTTATTTACCCCTTCTTCTAGTATGTGCTAGATTAGATTTTTTTTTTTGGTAAGTTAAGTTGAATTAAAAGTGGGTTTTTATCAAGGATCCCAAAACCTGATTACATCAAACTTCAAGAGGAACAATCCAAGGATGGACATGAGGAAAGGCTTGAGGAAAGCCTTAAGGAACCCCTTCAGGAAACCATTCAGGAAGATAGTGAGAAAAATTGCACGAAGCAAAATTTGAAAATCCCATTAGGAGGGAAAGAAGAAGGCGATAGAAAAAATGGAAAAATCTGCCTAAAAAAAATTTGAAACTTCCCAAATGCGGGAAAAGGAAACAGGTGCCTAAATTTTAATTTGAAACATACCAAGAGCAGGAAAAGGAAATAGGTGTCAAACCACCCATGGAAAACCAGAAACCATGAGAGAAATAGCTTTCCACACAAGGGAAAACTAGTCAAATGTAGAAAAACCACCCTACACCAAAGGGTGGAGCAGAGAAACTAAAATTATAGTAAATCTTGCCTAAACAAGGATGGGAAGCAACCAGGGACACCATAGGATCACTCAAACTAAGAAAAAACTGAATCCCTTGCAATCCTAAAATATGAAATAATAATCTGAGGATTTCCTCGAGCCACAAAATCCTCATGCAATGGATCATAAGCCTCGAAAGCAAGTTAGCATTTTGAGGAACTCCACAGGCCATGAAGTCCTCATGTAGTGAAGAAAGAAGCCTTCAAAGATGCCAGCCCAGTAAAGGAAATAGCAAAAGCAAAATAGCACACCGTAGGAAGTGGACGGGAAATTTCCAAAGGAACCTAAGAGGAAGGAGTCACGAGGAAGCCCAGATACTGACGATAAAGCCCAGATAGAAAGGATGTAGGTAAAAATCCTAGATAGTCTTCAACACCACCAACGAACAACTTCATGGAAATAGATGTGAAAGTCCTGCAAGAACACGACGGCAAGGAAACCAGAGGCCCTTCTAAGCAGGCCATGAAATAAACTAAAATTCTGTTGGACCCACAACAATGATCCCAAAGAGTAGAGTCACAAAATAAAGCACATGGTCCTCTCTAATACAAAAAGGATGTTATGAAAAACTGCTCATGAAGCCACTTTCCTACAGCCCCAACATTCTGCAACTGAAGATCTTCCAAGAGTAAACGTCAAGAAGACACCTAAAAAATTCTAGGAAAAACTAGGAAATCCAAGGAAAAAATCTTGAACAACCCAAAAAACCTAGGGAAAGTCCCAGGGAAGAACCCAAAACCATCCCAGGACCCAGGTACACAAGGAAAACCCCACCACAGGGCAAGGAAGTGAGCATAACATTGGATCAATGATCTCCCTCCCTAAGGAGATCGTCTGCAACACCATCCTACCAAGGAAGAAGGGTTAAGAAAGTGTCAGGGAAGGTAGGACAGGATCAAGGACCTCGAACAGGGCTAGGGAAGGAATGCAAGGAAGTGTAACAGGACTTCCATAGGAAGTCACCTGTAGAGCCCCCCCAATCATCCTGCTAGGTCATATTCTTGATTCTTTTATCCTTTGAGTTCTTTTAGATTTGCAAGCATCACGATACAAAGGAATCTCACTCTAGCTAATATTGCTCAACCTTAATATCCTCTCAGTCTCTCAGATGTGTGCAGAGGTATAATATGGAGACCTAGAACACAAAAAAAAATTACAAAAATTTTAAAATATCATTGAGGGACAAACTTAGAGAAATAACATGTAAACAACACAAAAGTTCATCCCTAACAATGGTTCCATAAAAATATTGTGGGAAATTTAGACATCCTTAAAATATGTCTATCACGTTGTCTAATTTCTTATATCACAAGCATATATGTAAGCTTTGGTAAACTTGCCTATTTAACCTGAAAACTATAGATTCTAAGGAGACCAGGTTGGGTTAGGATACCCCACTATGTGTCATTAAACTTTGAGATCAACCAGATTTAGTAATTTACAAGAATTTTATTGTGACCAAGTTGTTAAGCAAATTCTCAGCCTTAGCTTTAAGAGTGCAAATTGATGCCTAATCTATTGGGTAATTGTAGTAGAAATTAAAATCATCATGAGAAAGACTGAAAATTAAGAAGAAACTGGTTTATTTATAACCATTTAAATTATGTAAAGAATATAAAAAAATATCCAACAAAATAACATGCCATTCATGAATTCAAATAATGCAATGCATAAATGGGCAACACACACATTGTACAATAAAATGCAAGAAGGAAGAAATTGGAATTTGTATTAAATTTTAGATAGGTTTTACAATATGGGTCTGGCAAGGTGCCAAGATCTCCATGAAATTCAATACAATTGTTCTCTTTGTTCAAATGATGTAACAGAGGAACTAATTACTCTTCATCCTAATAAAGTGACAAAGAGCTCCCAATTTCTAATCCAGTCATTGGAAATGATCTCAACTGGCTAGATACATCCTCTAGAATTCTTGCACAAATGGGAAAGAATAAGATTGGAATAAAGACAAGATAAAATAAGGGAATACAACCAATCTAAGATAGGATACACTAGTATACCTTTCTTACAAAATTTTGCTTATGCAAATCTTGATCCTAAATCTGGTTCAAGAGGCTTATTTTATAAGCTAAGTCACCAAAATTCTATTACAAACACTTGGTGTAGGTTCATCCACGTGTGCTTTCCTCTGCCCTTCATTTCCCAGAGTGCATTCTAGCAAAGAACCAGTTGTCCCTGGATTTCCAAAATTGAGAAATTGTGCCATCTATCTCAAACATTTCACCAATCATTGTCCACTAGTGATGCTTGGTTTCCCTTGGTTCTAAATACCCTAAAGAGGAAACAGTTATATTTCAAAATTTTACTTTTTTTACTTCTAATTTTCTTCATTTATCTGCTTTTGTAGTGGATCTAGCACTATCTTTGTCATATTTGTCTTTTTCTAGCCATGCTATGCCAAAAAATTTAGCAATTTGTCTCCATGCTTCTTCACAAAAAGAGGTTGCTAACTTCAATTCTTGTTCAATGATCATCATTTTATTGATATGCTTTTTAAATATTGACTCATTCTCATTAGTGAATTTGATAATGTTATGGATAAATAGAGTCAGTTCTTTCATTTGTTTCCCTAATTTTTTTTCATCCTCTTCATTGCATTCAAATTTCTCTATTTTTAGGTTTGGGGTGTAGACCTATTGGTTCCACCGAACCCTGTAAGGGGGGAGGAGGTCCAAAGTTCAAACCTCAGGCCTCATTGGATTGAATGCTTACCCCTTTCCTTATGCTTTCAGTAATGTAAAAGGTCTAAAATGATTGTTGCATGGTGGTTATAGGGGCAGACTACATGAAGTGTGGCAGCTTCTGAGGTGGATAATGTAGAATATTGTGGTAGCCATAAAATCTGAACAACCTATCTAGATTCATTACGGTTACCGATTCCACCATGTTAAAAATATATATCTATTTTCTTTATGATGAGAACATCCACATTTTCTTTTATATCTGGCTCTCCAATTAGGACACATTCTATTTTTCTTTTATTATCTACCTCTTTTATTAATTCTTCCACTTCTTGCAGGGTGCTTTCCCAATAAGTTTTTTGATGGATGAAGGCACATAATTTTGGAAAATATATTCTACAATCATAACTTTACCCATCTGCTAAGAAAACCTGCTTATCACCAAATTTATTGTATTCACCCTTGTATCTCAATTATTTCATGAATCTCCTCTTCTTCATTAGCATCAAAAATCATCACTTCCTATCTCCTGGTGAGAGCGAAACTCTTATTTGTGCAGTGCCCTCAATCCTAGGTCTTTTTCATTCTGGATAGGTAGTTCGACTTCTAGTAGCCAATCTGTATTCTTGGAAAAGGTTACCCATCCCTCCACTTAGCACAATTCTCATTTGCATAATCCTAAAAATAAAAACTTCCTCCTGATTCACTATTATTGATCTAGGTCTTATTTCTGGTGTATTTGAGATTGACTCAGACTTTTTTCTAGGATCCATTATTGCTTGCACCAGTCCTAAAAATTTTGGCTGAGTAGATTTAAATGAAAAGGTGAATACGTTTTTTCCTTTTTCTATGACTTGAGAGCTAGTTGTGGGTTCTGATGAGGATGCTTCTAACTGTGCAATAGCAAGCCCTACGACTTCCATAACCACTTCAATTTCATTTATTTTTTTTTAATAGCTTTTAGCGCTGGATATTGCAATTATTATGGTTGAATTGGAGTAATCAATGGTGTAGCTATTTCTACTGAGTCTCATATTAATATAATTAATTTTGTAGAGTAATGACCAACCCTCCTGATCTGAGTATATACCCTTTGATTAGCATACTTGCTCTATAGATTTGTCAATGACTCCCTTTTTACCATGGTTAGCAATAATTTATCTTCAAATTAATCTTTGTGGTGTGTGACCATTGCAGCGGGCACCTTGTCGACTATATTCTTGTTATAATATCCAAAATGATCATAGGGTCTCCAAGTAATCTCAGAGAAAGCAAACATATCCAATTTTTTTAAAGCATCGATCAGACTTGATTATCCCTTGTAAGTATAGTGTTCCATCCTACAAGGAAAAGCTATCCAAGGGAGCTTCATTTTATGCCTGGTAACCCTCATTTTAATATTCTTGGCAATCTATCTTATAATTTCTAAAGTTGCGATTGACATAGGGAAAAATTTCAATAGTGCTTTGGGAGGGAGTTTTTATACATTTTTTTTGTGGAAAACATCCCAGAAGGGATGCCACTTTTGGGTAAGACCCAAGGAGGTAGGGGTATCTCTTCCACCAAAATCACCCAGGGCTCACACCTGGCCTACCACCTTTGACATACTCAAGGAGCAAACCTAAAACAACAAAAAATAAGAACACACAAACACAAACACACAAAAATATTAAAAAATAAAAAAACATGCTCCTTGAGTGTGTCAAAAAGATAAAGCACAACCAAACACACACAATAAGATTAAAAAAAACACAACACGAACCACACAGAAAAAATACAAGAACAACATAACAAAACACAAACATAACAAAAAAACATAATGCTACAAAGACACAACCAACAAAAACATGAAAAACAAAAACAACCAAAACCTAAAAAATAATAAAAATAAAATAAAAAAACAACCAACAATAGACAACAGAGAAAAATAAAAACATAGAAAACACTCACACACCAAAACACAAAAACACCAATTAACACAAACATACAAAAACACAAGCACAAGAACAACAACAAAAAACACAAAACAACAAAAACACAAGAACAACAAAAAACACAAAAATAAAACAAAACAAAAAAAAGCACACACATAAATAGAAAAAAAAAAAATTGAACACAACAATGACCTTTCTAGACCAAAATACTATTAAGGCAAGAATCAACAGAGGAAACAAAAGAAATATTAGTTTGAGCTAGGGAACTAAAATACCTTGACCGAACCAAAGAGAAGCAAAAATAAAGCAAGAAGAAACTAGGTACCTCCAGAACTGGAGCCATCCAAAGAAATGATAGAAAGAAGAGCTTCCCTTATTTGTGAAGCCCACCATCTAGGAGGGTGGTCATAGCAAGTAAGATCACCTTTGTCCAAAGCCCAATTAGCTAAAGCATCAACACTCTTGTTCTGATCTCTGACCACATGATTGTAATCAACTTTCAAAAATCCCATCTGGATTAACTGAATCTTCTCAATAATTCTTTTTATTCTCCAATCAACCTTATGATTCTTAGAAGGAGTCTTCAAAATATTAATCATGAGTTGAGAGTCAGACTCAACTAGTACCTTTTCCCATCCAACCTTAGTAGCCTCTTGAAGGCCTCTAAGGATACCATACCCCTCAACAAGGTTATTGGATAGAATACCCAAATTCTCAACAAAAGTAAAAACCAGGGAGCCATATGAAAGTCTACCAATTCCTCCTACACTAGCTTTTCTAGGGTTCCCTCTAGAGGCTCCATCAGTATTGACTTTTCCAAAATCCTTAGGAGGAGGTTGCCAATTCCTTGTTCTATCCATCTTGCAATTACTCACATTCCCTTTAAGTTGGTTGCTCTTAGAAGAGTTAATCTTCAATATTTGCATCACTTGATCCCATATTTGGTGGGAGTTTTGGGGGTGATTAAGGAGTTGATGGACTGATTCAACTAAGTTGGCAATGGTATTTTTCCAGATATAGTGAATATCCTTCCTTTCTTGATTAAAAATTTAGTTGTTCCTTTCATTCCAGATATTCCAAAGAAGAATGGTAGAACCCATCCAAACTAACTACCTAATAAAATGATCAACACCCTCTTGATTAGGCCAATCCCTCCAAAGTTGTTCAAAAGTAAAAAAATTGGACCACTGTAAGCCAAGTAAAGTGGCCATTCTCCTCCAAAGCTCAGAGGCTAAAGTACACTCAATAAAAATATGGCTGAGAGTTTCCACATTCTCTCCACACATTTCACATCTAAAAGGGCCATGAAAACCACGCTTCATAAGATGCTCCCTAGTAAGCACCCTGCGATGCAATAAAAGCCAAGTAAAGAACCTCACCTTAGGCCAAAGATTTTGAGCCCACAACTGAGAAAATATGTCAGATGATTGGTTGGGATTATTATGGCATAAGGCCAAATAACCTTGAGCAACTGAATACTCACCCTTAGTAGTGTTGTTCCATCCAAAACAATCTTTATCATGGGACCAAGAGAGAGATCTCATATGAAGGATGCATTGGATATCTTGTCTTTGCCTTTCTAGGATTTGAATAGGCCAGTCCTCAATAGGGATCCAATATCTACCAACCTTTGAATTACTAGTATGGTACTGACAGTAATTAGCCACCTTTATCCAGTTAGCTCGGTGAAGCTCCTCCATCCAAGGCCTCCAATCGAGAAACTGAGTTATCAAAGGCTTGTGACCATCCCAAGAATCTATCCAAAAATTTACCTGTTGACCATTATGAATGATCCAAAATAATTTTTTCTTTATCAAATCCTCACCAGTCTTAAGAACTGCTAAAATGGGAGAACCTTTGGAAGGCAATTGATAGCGAACAAGGTCTTCAGGACTTTTGTTCTCAGCATATTTAGCATGGAGATTCTTGGCCCAAAGAGCATTGGGGTTATGCAAAATCCTCCAATATAATTTAGCAGCTAAAGCTTTGTTGTTATTAATAGCAGACCAGAATCCTAACCCCCTTCATTCTTAGGAAGACATAAAGTGTCCCATTTCACCAAGGCCCATTTTCTTTTCTCCTTAGTACCACTCCAGAGGAACCGATGATTGATTTGATCCAGTTCTCGAAGAACAACCTTTGGGATATTCAACATGGTAGAAACATAAATAGGAATAGCTTGAAGGACTGATTTTACCAAGGTGATTCTACCCCTAGAAGAAAGCCACCTATTGGTCCACTTTCCAATTTTCTTCTTGACTTTGTCCAACAACCAATTCCAATATTTTTTTTGTCTTCGAATATTGATGGGAATACCTAAATAAGTGATTGGAAGGGAGGTCTTCTTATATCTTAATTTATCCAAGACCATGGATTCTTGTCTGGCAGAGCAGTGAAAGAAAATGACTTTAGATTTGTCTTCATTGATCAATTGCCCGGTAGCCTTAGAAAAATAGCTAATGATTTGCTTAATAGTAGAAGCTTCCTTAATTGTAGCTTTACCTAAAAGAGTAGAGTCATCAACAAATTGAAGATGAGAGATAGGTCTAGCTCCATGAGCAATGGTAACTCCCTCAAGGGTTTTGTCTTCTCTCTTTTTGGTTATAGCCCTACCTAAGCATTCAACAATAATGATGAATAAATAAGGGGATAGGGGGTCACCTTGCCTAATACCTCTAGAAGCTAGGAACAATTGAGAAGGCCTACCATTGATAAGAACTAAGTAGGAAACTGAAGAGATACATCCCATAATCCAATCCATCCAATCCTGAGAGAAACCAAATTGCCTCAAAACTTTGATAAGGAAGTGCCAATCCACTCTATCATAAGCTTTGGATAAGTCTAACCGAATGAACATGGAAGGAGATTTTTGCATATCCATGGAATGGATGGCTTCCTAAGCAAGAACTATCTCATCAACTATTTGATGCCCTTCCACATAACCCCCTTGTTCAGGGAAATAATCTTATGCAAAAGAGGCTTCAACCTTTCTGCCATGATCTTAGTAATGATTTTGAGAAGAACATTACATAAAGCAATAGGTCTAAAAGTTGAGATATGTTCAGCCTCTTGAGCTTTTGGAACAAGAGTAATATAAGTTTTATTGATAACCTTCAAAATTTCTTTGGCTTTCCTAGCTTCTTCCACCACCTCTAATAAATCAGCATGAAGGATATCCCAAAACTCTTGGTAGAACTCAATGGGAAAACCATCAGGACCTGGGGTTTTCCCTTTTGCATTTTAAAAACTACCTGTTGAAGCTCATTGATAGTAATAGGAGTAGTCAAAATAGAGTTCTCCTCAGAAGTGATAAGAGAAGGGATTGCTTGAAGAACATTTTGTTGAGAAGTCGAGTCAAGAGGAGTAGCAATAAAAATATTGGAAAAGTAATTGACAACAATAGAGTTCATGCCATCCCAAGTGTAGACAACATCTCCAGAATCTGATTTCAGGGAAGAAATAAAGTTGTGAGATCTTCGAGCTAGAAGAGATTTGTGGAAGAAATTTGTGTTTCGATCACCTTCTTTGAGCCATTGAATTCTAGATTTTTGCTTCCATAAGAGTTCTTCTCTTTTTTCCCATTCCTCTAATTGAGTTGTGAGTTTAATTTCATCTGCACTTGTACTCTCTGTGAGGCCATCTAAATGGATTTTCTTATTCAAATTTTCAATCTGAGCAATAACTTCATGTTTTTTTTATGAACATCCCCAAACTCCTTCCAGTTCCAAGTCTTGATTTTGGATTTAATGTATTGCAATATTTTGGAAAAATAGAACATCTTAGTCCCATACCTAGGTTTACCTTCCTTCCACCATTGTTGCACTCGAGGTTTAAAGGAACTATCTCTAAGCCACATTAACTAAAATCGAAAAGGAGAGAAACTCACATTGGTTTTCCACATTTCCACCATGATAGGCCAGTGATCCGAACCAACATTGTTAAGAGTCTTCACTTTAGGAATGTGACCATGGATTAAGAAATTGTCAGAGAGCAAGAACCTATCCAATCTCTCCATTATACAAGCTAAGCCTTGCCTTCTATTAGACCAAGTCATAAGGCCATTATCTGGTTGGATGTCCACAAGATGGAGGTTTGTAATATATTCACTCATGAGGTCAGTGCTCCTATCCAAATTTCTATTTCCCCCCATTTTCTCATCTAGAGAGAGGATGGTATTGAAATCTCCTCCGATCAAGATCCAAGCTTCAAGAAAATGAGAGATAATATAAGTAATATTCTTCCACTATCTTCTTTTTTCCTCCAAATTAGTCAGAGCATAAATAGTAATGTAGAGCATAATTTGGTTGGAATGTCTACTTTGAATAGCTATAGCCAAAAGACCCCAACTGCCAACCATATGGTGAATAACTACCTCTTTTGGGTCCCAAAGGCAAGCAATGCCACCATAAGTCCCCTGAGAACTGAGGGAAACCACTTTTCTAGTTGGCCAAATTTTACTAGCAATTGATTCCATATCCTCTATTGACATCTTCATTTCTTGAAGGAAAATAAGATGTGGATGATTTATCTGAATCATTCTTCTAATTTCATTTTGTTTTGAAAGACTCCCTTTGAGTCCTCTAATATTCCAAGTGATGATCTTCATTAATACCAGGGCTAAAAAATTTGGGAAGGGCATTAATCTTACCTTCCTCTACAAGCTTTTCACCTTCTTTTACCATATGATATTGATTAGTCTTGCGACCTGCCTTTTGATTAGAATCCATCTTCAATTTTTTTTCCTGTTTCTTGACTTACTCCAATTGAATCTGAGATGGCTTCTAGCCTTGAAGAATGCTTGTACATAGTCAAAATGTTACTAGAAGGTTCAACAGAGTCTATATTGGGACCTGTATTATTTGAAGTTTTAACATTTAAAAGATTGTTTTTCTTGTGAATATTTTCTCCCTTTTTTTTGTTGAAAACCTTTGATTTGTTGGTTTATCTCTGAGTTCTTCCCTTTATCTTTAAATTGTGTTTCTAAGATTTATGTTTCCATTATTTCCTCTTCCTCACTTGGGACCTCATTTGTGGAAATAATTTCAAACATATTAGCAGATAACTTTGATTGATCCTTCATAACTGGTTTTTTCTAAGTGTTCTTCTTCTTAGGCATTTGGAAACCTACTAAATTTATATCTTCTTTCTTTTGATCTAGAATTTTATTTGGGAAAACACTAGCCAAATGACCATATTCATGGCAAATTCTACAATGAAAAGGAATGTTCTCATAGTCCACTACTTGCTCCCAAGTGTCCTCCCCAAATTGTAAAGTGATATTTTTAGGTAGGGGTTTGTCAAAATCCATTAAAACACAAATCCGAGCATAAATAATATGTTCAAAATTTTTAGTACAATCAGCAGTCATCATAAATGTTCCTAAAGAGTTTCCAATTGAAGAAAAAATAGTCAAATTCTAGAATTCAATTGGGAGGCCAAAAAGTCTAACCCACACGAGACCTGTAGAAGGCATCTCTTCTTCGACTTTAAATTTAGTATGCCAAGGCTTCATGAAAAGCCCTACCCTTCCAAAGAACCAGGGACCCCCTTGAAAAGTTTTCTCTCTATCTTCATTATTAGCAAATAAAACAAGAAAATAACCATTTGGATAAATAGAGATTTGTAACTCACCTTTAGTTTTCTAGATTTTTGTAGCCCAGACTTTGAAAGCAGATAGGCTCGAACGAAAACCCATGAAATGACAAATTAGTCCTCTTTTTTCCAGATCTTCAATGCCAGTCTGAATGTTGCCCATATCAAGCTTAACAATAGGAGTTCCATCAATCGCCTTTAAGACATCCTGACTCCATTTTCCTGGGATCAATATTAGGCATTCTTAGAGGTTTACGAGAAGCCCTAAGATTAATATTAGCATTAGGTTGAGGTTGTCCACCATGGAGGGCATCCCTAAAATTTATTTTTGGGGCTGATTCTTCGAAATTCTTACCCTTGATAGGGGTTTCCATAGTAGATTTATTTTGTGGGTGCACCTTAGCACCAGATTCACTTGAGATCTGAGCCATTTTTTGATCAGCTTCTTGAAACTTGTTTCATGATCTCTTTAATCCATGCCCTAGACATCGTGGAAAGGTATGATTTTCACTTTTCTTTTGTGCAGCAAATTGGAAGTCGTTGTCACTCAAGTTCACAACATGAAGATCTATTGAAAGATAGATTTCTAACCCATATTGGATCCCCTGCAACATTTCCTGCTAAAATATTGAGCAGAAACCACAAAAATATTGGTCGCTAGGGCTCGAAGGCCCCAAAAACCAACCTCTGGAGCTGCTTGCACTTAACCCAGATGAAACCCTCACACAGTCGCTTGCCAAAAATCTCGTTCACACATAGGGATGCGCTAGGATCTGTGTTGCTCCAAATGATCTAAAAATTGGTGGAGATGTTCTAGGGTTTGTCAGGCATCTACCCTCAAAATTTTAGCTCAATCCGAGTTCGGATGAGTGAAATATGGCCAAAACAAGTTCGGTAGTTTGGGCAGTCCTACGAAAAATGTCCCTCACAATTTTTCCTCCTATTTTCTAGATAACCTTTTCAAGAACCTCTCATTTTAATTTATCAATTTGTCTTGTAAGACTAATTTTATTAGTTTTACTCTCTTGACATCAGGATTTTTTATACATAAACTCTTATAAAAGTAACATTTTCTATAAGAAAATAATTCCCTGCTAGATTCTTTGTCAAGAAAGTAGCTATCCCTTTTACCATTCTTTTAGACTTGTAACCACAAAGCCTTTCATGAATTTATAGGAGAAAATCATTGAAAAATTAGGTGTAACTAGACTAGCCTTCATGTATTCATAGGAGTCTATCCTAGACTAGCTCTTCATATGCACCACCCCATTTATCGATCAAAGGTTTATCCATGTGCTCCATAATTAAATGTATAAGAAAAGAGTAATGAGATAACCTAGGCATCATTTATTTCTTATATTCAATGGATTTCTATAATTCTACCAGTTCTCTATCTATTGTATCACTCAATTCTTGTTCCCACCTATACATACCAGGTTGATTCCATCTATTGTACTAGCTTACCAAATATAGTATTTCTTTAGCTATCCAGTTCAAGTCCCATTCTCCCATTATTAAATTAATCATATCAATACAATATTTAACCCATTGATGTAATTTAGATTTATGAATTTGGAAGAGATATGACACTTGTGCACTACTATCAAAGAATCTAGGATAGAAAGAAGTACCAACAATGTGATGGAATTGAACTTCCAGTACATCTCTATCTAGTGGTAGTGTCACTTTTTCTAGCCTAAAGAGCTTTGCAATTTTCTCGGGAGTAATCTTGAAGATTGGCTAGTTGCAAAAATTTCTAATCATTCTGGAATTGGAATTGTATGCCATTGTGAGCCATGGTAGGAGGTCTAAATAAAAATACACTTTGAGGTATATCAATCTTGCTAAATTATACATCCACCTATTGTAGTAAGGGCTTTTCAACTCCCTATATCCTCGTGCTCTATCATACAATCCCATTAATAACCAAGGATGGCAGTTGCAGGCATTCTTAGTCTCTTCATAGGCAAAAATAGACTACTCTTCTATCCACCATTGCTGAACTGAAGTAATTTTTAGATTCGGATCCAATTTTTTTGCAAATTCCTCTATTTCGATGGTGGTGACTTTACCTTTGATATGTTGGTAAGGATAACCATTAGTAAGTTTTTTGATATTTTCTATGATCGAAGGGAAGGTAACTAGTTGGGTCAAGCTATAGGAATCCATGGTCGTATTCCATGTTTTCTTTATACTACTGAAATACTCTACAAATCTTCTCACGCCTTAAAATTTTCACTGTAAATACCAACTGTAATTGAGCTAGGAGAAATTTGGTGGATACTAATAGTAGCTTCGAGCGTATGGGTTTTTAGTGACCTCGACCAATTTTTTTTAAATGGTGCAATAGATCCCTACCACATTTCATCCATTTCTTTGCCATTAACTACCATTAATAGTTATGGTACCCCCATCGTGGTTCATGATTTGCTGTTGACCTGGATTCGTACACAAAATTAGATATAAGTCACTTGTTGAAGATCTTCTCTCGAATTGGTTTTTAGACCTCAACACGCGTTCTCATACAAATATTTCTTTTGGCTTCATCTATCATAGGTGTTAGTTTAAAAGAGAATATAATTTATTTGCAAAGCCTCTACAGGGTACAAATTCTTTATCTTTTTCTTAGAGAAATCCTGGTCGTTCGGTTTCCTCTCGCAAAGTCACCCACACCATACATCTTGAGTGTACATGATTTTTTTTTTTAGTTTACATGGTGGAATTTATAGCTGCCACGATGATCCAAGCATGTTATTTTTATTTTATGGTCATCTCAGTATTCTACCTTGTCTACCTCAAAAGCTTCCACACAGTACTTATGCATTTCACCCCTATAACTACCATGTTGCAATTATTTTAAACCTTTTATACCATTAAAAGCACTAATAAAAGGACAAGCATTCAATTTGACAAGGCTCGAGATTTGAACTGTGGACCTCCACCCCCCTTACGGGGTTTTGAAGAACCAATTGATCTATACCCTGGACCTTAAAACTTTGGTTAGTGTAAAAACAGCACCAAAGAAACCCTTAGACCCCCAACCACAATCAATGAGGAATGAATTTTTTGTGTATCCACAAGAGGGAGTGGCAATCATACTCGGGTCGACCACAATCAACACCCTTTGTTAAGTTCCCCACAGTGAGAATCGTACCCGGGTGTGCATGATTTAATTTTTACAGCTAATTTTTTTTTTAGAAAATATTATTTAATTATGGGCCCCTCTTTTCAAACTTCTAGTAGTGGAATGTGACGTTTGATAATTTTGGACTTCGATGGAATGATAATGGAGGGGAAAATAAAAAATATGGATTTACTTCAAAGAATTAACGCATTAAATTTAGCCCACCTAGGATATTTTCATTCAATACAGACCTTAAGACTCAAAATTAATGCAAAAATGAAAGCAATACAAACAACTACAAATAACGGAGGGAAGCATTATTGAGTGTCAAACCTCTCTGTTAACATAATAAATCAAGGGTTTTTTGCTATAGATCAAAGTTGTATTACGGTAGAAGGGATAAGATCAATGAAACTTGGGGTTTTTAGCTAGATATCAAAGTCGTATTACGATAGAAGGGAGAAAAATCAGCTTGTTTTTTTAGGGGAGAATTCAATGGAAGAATCCTCGATAGGAGGTTTCACACAAGGGACTTCTATGGGAAGGACTCAGAGTCCCAAGGGACATAATATGTAATCCTTTACGAATGCGGTCAGAGGCAGTAACGAAAAGAGAGATGATATAGGAGAACAGGCCAAAAAAATCCTACAAGTCATGAATGAAAGAAAGGAGACTAAATCTGAACAAGCCAAAACAAATGGATGTTTAACTCAAATAGAAACAATCCCAGTACTAGAAATTTTAGAAGAACTCATAGCAGATGATATTGTGTATAAATCCAAGCATACCTTAATATGCAAGTTTGTGGGACTCCGACCTTCTGTAAGGTTCTTGTACTTTTGGTCCAAAAAGCATTGGCCACCACAAGGGGAATTGGATATCTTCACACTATTGAAAGGATACTTCGTAGTTAAACTCACAATGATATCTAACAATCTACAAGGTTCTTGTACTCTTGGGCCAAAAAGCATTGGGCACCATAAGGGGAATTGGATATCTTCACACTATTGAAATGATACTTCGTAGTTAAACTCACAATGATATCTAAAAAGGATAGAGCTTTTGAGGGAGGTCCATATAACATAGGCCCTACAGGTCTATTCATGCAACCATGGCGACCCACTTTTGATCCTAGAACTGAACCCTCGACAACTCCAATTTGGCTAAAATTATTTGCACTTCCTTTAGAATACTGGAAAGAGGAAATTTTGGAGTTGATAGGTAATCTCTTGGGAAAATAAGGAGGATCAGCAACGTATGCATAATTTGTATGGAGATGGACTTGGAAAAACCATTGCCAATGGAAATTTACCTCAAAGTTAGAAGGAATATATGAAGACAACAAACAGACTATGAATATGTGCCTTTTAGATGTAGAGTATGTCATGAATGTGAAAATTTGGTGAGAGGCTATCCCAAACTAGCAAAAGGAGAGACAAATCCAGCGAATCCAAACCTAGGAAACCAACCTTAGCAAAATGAAAATGAACAAGAATTTTAGAAAGTTATGAGAAAAGGAACAAAAAATAATAACCAAGAAAGAGGAAGAAATCAGTAGAAGGGAGGAAATACAAATCAACGTCAAGAAGGAAGGGCTTCATCCAAAAAATATGAGATCCTCAAGCTAGATGATCCAATGGAAGGAGAGGAACTACCACACTCAAATCAAACAAAAAATCTCAAGAAACCGATAGCAGAAGAGGTGTATCATCCATAACATACAGATATAGAAAAATAACAATACCTAAAAGTAATGAGAGGGGTAGAAGAAGGACAATCCATACAGGTACAATTTGCATCAACCAAATAACAACAGATAGAATATAAAAATAAGTCACAACCAGATATAGAAGGAGCTCTAGTACTATATAATAAAGAGACACACACATCTAAGGAGGTAATTATGGTAATAGCAGAGAAAAACAAAGAAAATCCAACCCTTGGGATAAGCCAAATGGAGAAAAGGCTAAAAAATGCAAACTCTCAAGTAGGTAGAAAGATAAATAAAGAAAAAATACAAGGATAATAGTTGAGAGAGGTAGGCATGGTTGAACCCATAGCCAACTTCTATAATATGGCTTCCCAATGATTATACACATATAGAATGTAAGGGGATTAAATAGCCGCCCCAGATAATTGGCTATTAATGTATGATAGAATATAACCACCCATATGTGGTTTTATTATAGGAAACTAGAGCATCACTAGAAGTAATGCAAACAATATCCAAGAGATTATGGAGGAATGGAGACTATGAGGCCCAAGCATCCCATGGTTTCTTTGGGGAATGGCCACTTTGTGGAATAGAGACACTTTCAGTGGGTAGGAGAAGCATCAGCTAGAGGTATCTTGATGACTAGATTGAGAGATAGAGAATTAGACTCAGTTTGGCTTATTATTAACTTTTATGGAATGAATTGCAAGAACAAAAAACCCAATGGAAGTCAATCCAGGCTATTAGATAAGCTTACCCAAAAGATATATTGCTGGTGGGTGGAGACTTCAATGCCAAGATATTAGTGAATGACCAAGGAGGCCTAAATCATTTCAGTGAGAAGGATAAATTCCTGATTGTCCAAGATAATAATTTAAATCCTATTGACATTCCACCTCCAGGATGTGGTACTACTTGGACCAATAAAAGGAAAGGAGACCAAGCAATAAAATCAATATTAGATAGGATATTTATAGAGGAAGAAATTCACTAGTTATGGAGCTATCATTCATAAATCATAAACCTATTATCTTTTGATCATTTCTCGGTACATTTAAATATCACAAATAGAATACCCCAGTCCAAAAATCACCCCTTCATATTTGAGAACTTTTGGCTTCTAAACCAAGAATTACCATAGTTAGTTCAAAAATGGTGGCAACAAGGAAAACCAGCATTTGGAAAGGCATAATTTCAACTACACTCCAGATTGAAATATATCAAATATAAATTGAAAAACTAGAGCAAATTCCAAATATCATATTTTCAAAAACAAAGAGCAGAGCTAGTTGAGAGAATGCAAGGAGCTGCAGAAAGAATTCGTTCAAAACCTCATTCAGAGGAATTACTCTCTCATGAAAAGATCTTAATGCAGGAGGAAGAGGAGCTAGATAAGAAAGAAGAAACCTATTGGAAGTAGAGATCTAGAATTACTTAGCTTCAAGAAGGATATAGGAATACAAAGTTCTTTCACTAGTCGACCACAACTAGGAAAAACTATAACCAAATTGATGCTTTAACAAATGCAGGACTCTTAGAAACCACCAGTTCAAGTATGCAAAAAGCAACTAATGAGTATTTCTCCACTATGTTTACTGCAAATTCACATCTATCAGAACAATCCCAGGAGGAAATCTTGGGAAGTATCCCCAGATTAGTCTCTCAATATCATAATGAGGAGCTTATGAAAGAGATCAAAGAAGAAGAGGTGAAAGAAACAATCTTCTCCATGTAATCAGGAAAGACCCTAGGTTCTGATGGATTATAAATAGAATTCTATAAAGCTTTTTGGGATATTATAGGAGAAGATATAACTAGAGTAGTAGAAGAAGCCAGATCTAGTGGTAGTATTCTCAAATCCCTCAACCATACTTTTCTAGATTTGATTCCAAAGGGATGAGAGATGGAGAATCTAACCAATTATAGACCAATGGCCCTCTGCAATGTGATCTACAAGATCATCACCAAGGTAATAGCCAACGGACTAAAAGTTATATTACCAAATATCATATCTCCTAAACAAGGGGGATTTGTGCAGGGTAAAAAAATATTATATGGGATTGTAATAGCATAAGAAACTATACATCATATGGGCCAAAGAAAGAACAAAGGAATGTTCCTAAAGTTAGATCTATCCAAGGCCTATGATAGAGTGAGTTGGGAATTTTTGGATCAAATTTTGCAAATATTTGGATTCCAGAAAGATTGGATCAACTAGATACTTGAATGCATCTCCACAGTCTCCTTTTTAGTGCTCATCAATGGAACCCCCTCCCCACTGTTCAAGGCCAACAGAGGAATTAGACAAGGAGATCCTCTCTCTTCATATTTGTTCATTATTTTTGCAGAAGGACTGGGAAGACTCATATAGAATAAAAAAGCAGAGAATGATATTATAGTAATTCAAATAAATAGAGATATAACTATCACTCATCTACAGGTCCGAGGTGTAGACCAATTGGTTCATCCAAACCCTATAAGGGGGCAGAGGTCCAAGGTTCAAATCTTGGGCCTCATCGAACTGAATGCTTGTCCCTTTCCTGGTGCTTTTTGTGGCGTAAAAGGTTTAAAATGATTGTGGCATGGCGGTTATAGGGGCAGACTGTGCGAAGATCTATGTGGCAGCTTTCGGTGTGGACAATGCAGAATACTATGGTAGCCATAAAAGTTGGACAGCCTGCCCAAATTCATGGCGGCTATCGATTCCACCATGTTAAAAAAAAAAAACCTATCACTCATCTACAATTCATAGATGATACAGGATTATGGGGGGAAGCAACAATAAAAGAAGCAACCAGTATTAGAGAAATATTAGACTGCTACACTATAGCCACTAACCAACTTCTAAATGAAGAAAAATCTAAAGTTGTCTTCTTTAATGTACATAAGAGAATCAAAGATCGAATAGCAAATATTCTTAGGTTCTCAATGGCCTCGTGTCCATTAGATTACTTGGGAATTACTTTAACAAAAAAAAGCCTAAAAAATAAATATTGGAAATCCATTAAAGATAAACTTTTGTCAAAGTTGTCACACTGGTCTCATAGATGGTTAAGCTTTGGAGGCAGAGTCACACTTTTGAAGTCAGTGTTACAAGCAATGCTAGTTTACAAATTTTCCATTTTAGCAGCTCCAAAGAGCATACTCAAAGATTTGGATAAACTAATGAGAAAATTCTTATGGTTAGGAGCACAAGAAAATCAGAAAAATGCTTTGGTAAGCTGGGATAAAGTCTGTCAACCAAAGGAAGATGGAGGTCTTGGAATCAAAGCTGCATCAACAAACAACCTAGCATTAATAAGGAAGTTATACTGGTGGTGGATCACAAATCCATATCAGTTTTGGAGTCAAGTTCTAAAAGCTAAATATTACCCTACACATGAAATGGATGATGTCCCACGGTTTCTAGTTACAGGTGTGGGATTAGAGATATGGAAAACACTCAAAATAGGGGCCTCACTGATTAAGGAAGACTTACATTGGAAAGTAGGTGATGGGAGAAAAGTCATTTTGTGGGATGATTCTTGGGAATTTCCCCCATTATCAAACAATACCCTCATCTTAGTGGCATCAGAGAGACTCTTCATAATCATGGACAAACTCTTATATCTCAGTATCTTATCCCCCCAAGCCAACAACTAGCAGCTTCAGGAAGATGGCAAAATTTGGACCAGTGGTTAGGTGAAGAATGGGAAGTCAAAAAATGTGAACTGAAAGAAATCCTAGAAAAAATAACATGGCTATGGAAATATGGACCTGACCAACTAGCATGGGGATATGGGAAACAAGGCACTTACATAGTGAAATTATTCTAACGAAAGGCTCACCAAAGTAGCAAGAACCAACCCCAACACCAACATCCCTGGAAATAAATATGGCAAACAAAAGGTTGACCAAAGGTTAATTGTTTTATATGGCATGTTGCTCACAAAAGCATTATGACTCAGGATAATATGAGGAGAAAGGGGTTCATTGGACCCAATAGATGTATAATGTGCTTCAAAGAGGTAGAAATTATAAACCACCTCCTTTTTTATTGCTCCTATGCTTACACAATCTGGAATTGGTGGTACTCCATATTTAGCCAAAAATAATGGTATATCCTTAATGGTAGTAATTTTTGGGACTATTGGTCACATAACACCTTCAAATCCAAAACACTAAGCACAACTTGGAATTTAGGGATTGGCTTCATCTACTGGAAAATATGGTTGGAATGGAATAACAAAATTTTAAAGAGGAATTCAATTTAGAAGAGAGGACCTCGGGGATTATGTTAAGGAAGTATTAGAAACAGTGCAGACCAAAGTACAGGAAGAATCTTTGTTGAAAGAGGTAGAACAAGACATTTGGGTACAACTATGGAATCAAATGCAACATGGAAGCTATCAGGAATAGAAAAAAGAACAAAGAAGGCTTATTTTTTGGAAGAGGACATATACAGTTAAGAAGGAGGTAAATTTTAAAGAACAGGGGATTCAGAGATCCTGGGCAGATAAAAGAAAATAGAAAAACTGCATTTTGAGCCTTGCTAAGAAAGGCAGGATATCAAAATGGATTTGTATAAGTTGATTAGTTTTTTTTTAATAAACTTTTTACCTTTTACTTAAAAGAAAATATTAATGCAAAAATTTCTTTTATTATACTCCACCCAATGGGACGTGATCAAGAAACACAGCCAACCAATGGGATGAGGGCGGGCAATACATTCGACCAATGAATTACAACCCTGGTTGCTTTGGCTTTTATGGCTTTTTAAAACTTTGGAACAAACTTTATTCTTTCAAAATATGTGGCATTAAAAGAGGGTAAATTAAAACCTTAACATGATTTGGATAAATTTAACTCTCTATCCTGGACCAATGTGACGTCATAGGATGAGATGGCCATCCAATGGGATGAGAGCGAGCAACGTGACCGACAAATAAGTGCTTTCAGTATAAAATATTAAATCTTCCACCCTTAATTCTTTAGGAAGTATAAAATAGTCAATATACTCAAAATAATCATGCCTTCAAGCAATGGGGTGTCATCGATCAAGATAGCCAACCTATAGAAAATCATCAGGTGACACAACCAACGAATAATATGGTAGAAAAAATGGGTTTGAATTTTCAAAGGGGGAACATATATGTTAGGCACTTATTATTGGGAAAATATTTCTCATGATGTCACCTTCGAAAATCCTTAGGAAAAATTAAACATGAAATGGCCAACAAGGTACTATCGGGGGAGTCTTTCGACTAATGGGATGAGCTCGACTGAGATGGTCGATCAATAAGATGCACATATATGGTACACTCAACTTATATTAGATTATCATGGCCACTCAACTTCAGATTGAAATGAGGGGGGGGAAGTATTTATTATGTGTTTAGGACCCTCATACTTGAATTAAAACATACATCTTATGACTTAAGATTTTACTTGTTCTACTCAAATTAATGGGATGTCATCAGACAACACTATCGACCAATGGGGTATCGTTGAATGTGTTAGCCGACCAATGGGATGAGAGCGGATATCATGGATGAGCAAAAAGAGTAAAATGGGAAACTTTAAATATGGTAGGGGAATAAAAATTTAATGCAACGGGGGTTCTATACAACCTTAGGAATGGAAGAACATTTATTTTGATCCTCGGCCAATGGGATATCATCAGAGGACTTGTCCGAACAATGGGGTGTCATTGAGGAAGATGACCGACCAATGGGATGCAACAAGACTTTTCAAAGCGGGAAGATTTCCAAAGTGAAAAGAAATTTATGCGCTAGGGGGGTTCCAAGGCTTATAAAAAGGGGTAAACATTTTTTATGTGGAGCTGACCCTTGGGAACTTTAGCAAGGTGAAAATTTTCTTGTTTCAACCCCCAACCAATAGGATGTCATCGGATGATACAATTGATCAATAGGACGAGTGGATGAAATGGTTGACCAATAGAATGTAGTTTAACTTTTCAAAGTGGAATGAATAACATACTCTAGGGGTCTTAAATACTTGTGAAGGGAGATATATTTTGCATGCGCACTTGACCCTTACAAACCTTAGGGATATATGCCAAACTTTTCTAACCGACAGGATATAGGCTTTCGATATGGCCAAACAATGGGACGCATGTGGGCAGTTTGCCCACACTATTTTATTTTTATAGCCAATCAAATAGCATTGGTTGGGACACCCAACCAATGGGGTATGAGTTCTTTGTATGGCTGCACCAATGGGGTTTAATTGGAGATGATAGCCGACCAATGGGTTTTAATATCTGAACTTAGGTAAGACTCCTTTTTAATTTTGGGGACCAAATAACTCAAGAATTTAATAAATATTTCAAATTTAAGGAATTTTACTTGATACAACTGACAAAATAATAATCGGATAAGTTACTTAGGTGAGAACAAATGACATTGGAAGCTAACTTAGGAGATTTTTTGGACCAATGTGATATTTTTGAGTGTAATAACTGATCAATAGGATTTAAGTGACTGGGGTGTCCAACAAATAGGGTGTGACTGAAATATATTCTTGATTAATGACAAACCTTGGCACCATAAGACTTAGGAACAATTTAACTTTTGGATCATGGGGATAATCAAAGAAGAAAGGACCACGGGCTATAGTTAACCTTTCAGGCTGGCTTAGGTGGTAATGAATACAATGGAGTATTTGATGAGACTAAAGTATAGTGAAGAGGAATATATGGTAATAATAAAGGGGGTTTCTAATGATGGTTAGTGTATGAAGTGAATAAAACTTAAGTGGGATAAATGAATGGAATGAATGGGGGTTTTATAAGATAATGGGGTGTAATGTATGAATGAGGCCTTTAGTGATCATAAATGGAGTGTGAAATTTCATGGAATGATGAATAATAGGTAAATGAATTTGTGAAGGAGATCCTTTCTAGAATTTTATTTTCCTTTATTAATTGATATGACATTAACTTAAACCTCCTTATATTAATGAAGACCCCTTAGACTAATGTAACTTTATCATGACATGACAAATTTTTTCTTTGGAATGACCAATGCACCCTAAATCACCTAGACAATAAACCTTGACAATTTTGAAAAATTGGAGGTATGGACTAGGTTGTCCAATAGATAGTATGGTTTTTGGTTGCATGGAACAAAAAATTGATGAGTATGCATAATCATGGGTATGTTATGAACCTCCATCGAATGATCTCTTCAATCAACCTTCTTGGCAACCAGGGATCTCTTTCTTACAAGGGATGAGGGACCTAGAGGATGGAAGCCTTATCTATAGGATGTAAAGTTACCCAAACTAGGTTCAAATAGAGGGAAGAGGACATTATAGGCTCAACTTTCCCAGTAGCTCTAGCTTGTTAGAAATATACCAGCATGTTAGCCTTATATAGAATTTTCTCATGGGATGGTAGAACCAATTAGTATTGATTTCACCTCGCATGAATTCATGTGCCTCACATACCTCTAATCTCTTCACTTAACCTTGGATATTGTTCCTGTCATTGTGATATAGGTAAATCATTGCTTACCCCCTTTCTTATGCTATATCTACTTCATACAAAGTTAGACCTCATAGATATTGGTTCAAAATTGGATATCTAATTGCCACATTCATCTTATGTCCTAATTACATAGGTGGTAACTACCACCCATACATTGCCTAGATTGTTCATAGGTGGTTGATGATGATTTTGAGAAATTATCCTTCTGGGGAGTATGCTCACATTCCTAATGCTTTGGTATTATCTTCTTGTGAAGGCCACCCATTCATGTGACTGTAACCATTTTCCTTATGTATTTGGTTGATCTAACAACCACTCTTGCTTTAGGTTGTGTACCCTCTTTAACTATGAGACTTGTTGGTCGAAAATCTATACCTAACATAAAGGAGGAGGTTTGTACACCCTGCATACCTCAACCAACATTGAACGGCCATAGAGGCCTGGGAGAGGTTGGGCAATCCAAATTCAAATAATATCGGTTCCTAGGTCCTAGCTACTTATGCCAAAAATTGAAGGGAAAAGAGGATGAAAAGGAAGGGAAAGAGACCATAGCCAAAACTCACAAGGACGGGTATAGCCGCATCAAGACACATGCACAATAATCAGATGTCGTTGCAAAAAACACAAGCACATTACCTAACACATCATCCAATCTTACTCTTGTCTATATTTTATCACCCTTTGCTACAAGCAAATTATAGAACCAACGAATGAGATGCAAGAAATCTAGATAGCATAATTATTGCATGCACATTCGACTAGCTTTAGTAGAAATAAACTTACAACATTCACACACATATGCAAGAGTCAATTTGGAGACCAAACAGGAAAATAATTATAATTTTGAAATAGCATAAGCTTTACATATGAATTATAATAGCTAAAGAGTCGCCCTCTAGAATACCTTGCATTCCAACATATATAAACCTTACAATGGATGCTACATTGAATACAATGGGTGGCGGATGAGATTATTAGGCGGTGCCAATAGGGATGGTCCTACTGTGAATCCTTCTAGATATTCTATAGTCTACAATGGAGGGTGGTTGTCGAGAGTACACTAGTAATATTAAGTGAATCTTGAACTTCAAATTAGTCTGATTCCTCCTAGCAACTCTCATCAGACAATAAATTTTGTTCACCTACACCTAGGGTATTAATTGCGTGAGAGGATAGGTTGAGGTTGTTCTTTTGATTGATGTGTGATTCAATGAGCTACCATGCACTGAGCGATACATCGACCCTCTTTAATGTTAGCCTACCATCATACACCTTCTTGAATGAGAGCGTGCACCTTTCTATAGATTTTTCTACATACTGGTGGGGATTCTATGATGGCAAAGATTTTGGGATATATCAATTGCTTGATATCGACCCAAAACTCTACCTGCTCTATACAGGGTAGGCTTTCAAGCTTCCACCCCAGTTTCCATTTTGGGTATAGCTTTGGGATTTTCTAGGGAATTGATGGATCCCCATACCTCTATTGGGCTCCAAATTTGAATAATCCTTCACCCTGCCTCTAGGGTGGAGTTTTGAGAGCTGACCCTAACCTACAACCATTTTGATTCTCTACCCCTAGGATGGGGCAGAGTTTTGGGAACCGCCTAGAATTTACAATGGCCCAATTCTCCACATGGCTTTATTATTTAGGTAAACTTTTTATTCAGCCATTGGGAAAAAATTTGAGACATGTGAAACACTGCCTACTGATTGACTCCTCTACCCTTCTTGATATTGTACAAAACTCCTCCACCTTTACTACCACCTACTCAACATCATCCACTACATCCATGAAGGTCTTCTTTCAACATACAATGCTCAAGGTCCTAGCTCTTAACATCATCTTTGACAAAAGGGGCTAGTGGGTAAAGGCATGCAAAATTTTACCTACACTTCTAGCGACTCAAAGGGGATTTTCCACTTTGTGGGAATAGGAAACCCATATGGCCTTTCTTCTAAAAAAACACAACAAATAGGGAAGAATGAGGATGAGGATAGAAAGGAAAAACTAGAGAAGAAAGCAACCAAGGATGACTACAAGGCACAGGAGGGAGATAGGCAATGGGGTCGAAAGTACACTCATGATAAGGCAAAACACTACAGAGAAAGGAGCGAAAGTGGGGCACAAGAGGAGAAGATGGAAAATAGGTAGTCACGGGAATAAAGGGAAAGTCACTAACTAGAAGAGTTAGTGACAACAAGCACAAAGGGGAGACAGAGGAAGGAGCTAGTGAAAACAGAACAAAGGAATTAAAGGAAAGGAGACCCTAGGAATATCCCATGGCACATTCATAATGAATTATCTGGTCCATGGGACACCCCCTCAGGCAGCCTTCCTATCAACATACTCTGCAATAGCCCAGGGCTACTTCAAGAATTGAGAGAATACCAAAGACACTTTTCTATCGTGTTATAGCCCTTTTTTATACAATCTAGCAAGAACCTCATCAGCTTATCAAGAAGCATTGTTGGAACCTTCAATCGCTCTCCTTGACTCATTCTTTGATGAATTACCAATACTACACAGGAGGAAATTTATAGAGTGATTATGCAAGCCAACCATGATCTGAGCACCATCCTTAAAATATTTGGCATGATGTGGATCCTTGATAGTACATCCAAATCTTGCTTTTTAGGTTCCTTCAGTTGATCTTATGATTTCATGCTTAGGTTGGGGTGATGCATGCATGAGTCTTACTTTAAGGGATTGCAAAATTTTAGGAGCATTATCCATTAGGCTATGGACTCACAACAAATGCCAAAAAATAAAAGAAAACAAGGAAGAGAGGCAAGAGCACAAATAGAGAGAAGTGTTTTTCAAAAGAGGAGCCACTTGGAAGACCTATTACACGTTTGGTTGTGAGGATTCTATCAATTTAGCCAGCTAGTGGTAACTTGATGGAAACAAACTCCCTACAACCTGAGCTCAAGATGATGTGAGCTACTGCGTAGCCTCGAACATGTCATACTTTTTATTGAATTATTGGTCTATTTACACAAAATTGCAATGTGGTCCACACACCCAAGTAAAAGATCCTTCTATAGTCTATTCAGTGAACCTGTAGTGTTCGAACTGGATGACACCAAAATTGAGTTGTTCTTCATACTCAATTTGTCATCACATACCGATGCCATTAGTTGCATTAGAGCTCAACCCAAATCTCACACTTGGCCTCAAAATTCTTAGAATTTGACCATGTGCCAATCATGCAGATATTAACTTTATCACCTTGATTCATGCTTCAGTGGTTAACCCCTCATAGAGTGGATACCATAATCGTACGTTGTATGGTTCAATCTACACCCTCACCCATACGTCATCTGGTTAACCCCTCAGAGAGTGGATACCATAATCGTACGTTGTATGGGTCGATCTGCACCCTCACCCATACGTCATCCCTTTTTGGTAGGAATGATAGTCTCAACCAATATCCAATATTTTTTCTTTGGTTATTATTAGGTTTAGAAACTATCAATCATGCTATGATAGGGAACTACACAGTACAATCCAGGTTGGATTGTCTCTGTCGCCACTACCTCATTTGAATCCAACCTAGGCTTACAGATGGGTTTTTTAGTGAACTCCACTCTTTTTTGGTTGGAATATGATCCTTGCTAGAGAAGTAGGCTACTTCAGCCACTACTATGGTTGGCATAGATAGTGATGCGGCATTATTGTGCCTTTGCTCCCCCATATGAGAGATTGCCTACTGTTCATTCTCCCATCCCTGCAAAGAACTACAGGCAATGACATTCTCCATTCGAGGGAAATGAATAATTATCTCTTCTACATGGACTGGAGACCTAATCTCCTTCCCCTCCTCTACTTTCTCATGGATGCATGTTGGGGTGCTACACTTTTTATTCCCAACCATTAAGATCTTCTTCATCTATTGAGATTTTCCTCTTCATGCTGCTAACTTCCTCAGTTAGCCAGTGAATTTTCATCCTCAAATCTTATTCTATTTATTGTGCATTCTCGTGAGGATATGAAGGGGAATTATCCAAAATATCATGATGTTACACAGGCATAGATTCTAGGGACAAAATAATTTATATTGAGGATGCGTAGGGTATAATAGGTTGGGGGTTCCTATCAGAAAGCTTCCCAGCATGGATTAACAACCTTTCAGCTCAAGTTGCTTCCTTAAAGACTTGCGAGAACCTCTTCTCTCTCGACTACTAAATAAGGAGGCTTATGTTAGGTTCAAAGGTATGAACATAATATATGTACACCTGATAAGATGATGGTCTGGTCTCATAAGCTATCCTCCTAAATGTTCTTGTGAAGCAAACATTGAAGTCAACCATGGTTTCATAATAGGCCCGCTTGATGAATGTGAGGTGAGTGAGCAATAGGAAGGGATCCATAGATGTGTCAAATGTGTTAATGAGGGATTCTACAAGGTCATCCCATGTATGGATGCTTCCATGCTCCAAATATTTGAACCATAGTGATGCAATGCCTTTGATAGATAGGGCGAGGAGCCTAAGCATGACCCCCTTAGAAGCAATATTATGAATTATGGACAAGGAGGCTATATCTTGATAGTGTTCATGTGGAATACCTTTTGATCCATTATAGCTTGGAAATGTCTTCAATGCTACCTTTGGGATGTTTTGCATATTTAAGATATTCAAGGGGCCTACATCATTCTAGAAAGGATAGCTCTGTTGAGCCATCATGGGATTAATCCTTCAAATATTTTGAGCTTTTCTTTTAAGTTGAAGTCATCAAATGAGCATAATTTCTTCGCTAGTAAGGTCAAGGCTCCTCATCAAACCTTGAGTCCTTTGAGAAAATAGTCTTTAAAAATAAAATAAAGAGGACAACCAATCGTAAACCTTGGTTGATCACCAACAAAGTCATCAAAACTGCTATTTACTTCAAAGGCAACTGGTTATGGAAACCCGGCTCTTTACATGATGGAGTCACTAGATGAATAGATATATATTGCACATAAAAGCATCACCGAACTCTGTATACAAAAAGGGGGTGAGACTTTCATCCCACTGGATGTGCGAAAAACTATTGGTTGAAAATTTACACCTAACAAAAAGGAGGAGGTTTATGCGCCCTGTGGACCTTGACTAACATTGAATGGCCATCGAGGCTTGGGAGAGACCGAGTGGTCGATCTTTGAAGAAGGTTGCTTCCTAGTTCCTAGCTACTTGCACCCAAAATTTAAGGGAAAAGGGGATGAAAATAAATGGAAAGAGGCCATAGCCAAAACTCACAAGGATGGATATAACCACATCAAGACACATCCACAATAAGCAAATACCATCGTAGAAAACATAAGCACATTACCTAACAGATCATCCAACCTTTCTCTTGTCTATCCTTTACCACCCTCTACTACAAGTGAATTCTAAAACCAACGAATGAGATGCATAAAATCTAGATAGTAAAATTATTGCATGCACATTCAACTAGCTTTAGCAAAAATAAACTTACAACATTCACACACAGATGCAAGAGTCAATTTGAAGACCAAACAAATAAATTACTTATAATTTTGAAATATAATAAGCTTTACATATGAATTATAATGGTCAAAGAGTCACTCTATGGAATGCCTTTCATTATAGCATATATAAACCATACAATGGATGTTGCATTGAATACAGTGGGTGGCAAATGAGACTACTGGGTAGTGCTAGTAGGTACAGTCCTACTGTTAATCCTTCTAGATATTCTATAGTCTGCAACAAAGGGTGGCTATCGGGAGTATGCTTGTCAGATTAAGTGAATCTTGAACTTCAAATTAGTCCAATTCCTCCTATCAACTCTCATCAGACAATAAATTTTGTTCACCTACACCTGGGTATTAGTTGCATGAGAGGACAGGTTGAGGTTGTTCTTTTGATTGATGGATGATTCGATCAGCTACCATGTACTGAGTGAAACAATGACTCTCTTTAATGTTAACCTCCATTGTACACCTTCTTGAATGAGGGTGCACACCTTTCTGTAGAGTTTTTCGCATTTTGACAAGGATTCTGTGATGGGTAGGATTTTAGGATACATCATTTGCTTGATATCAGCCCAAAACTTTGCCTGCTCTATACAAGGTAAAATTTTGGGCTTTTACCCCAGTTTCCATTTTGGGTGCAACTTTAGGATCTTCTAGGAAATTGATGGATCCTCATACCCCTACTGGACTCTAAATTTGAATGATCCTTCACCTTGCATTTGAGGTAGAGTTTTGAGAGCTAATCCTGACCTACCGCCATCCTGATTCTTCACCCTTAGGATGGGGTAGGGTTTTGGGAACTACCCAAAATTTGCAATGGCCCAATTCTCCACCTGGCTTTATTATTTAGGCAAACTTTGTATTCTATCATCAGGCAGAATTTTTGGACATGTGAAATGTTGCCTGCTGACTAACTCCTCTACCTTTCTTGATATTACCTAAAACTCCTTCACCCTTACTGCCACCTACTCAGCATCATCCACTGCATCCATGAACGTCTGATTTCAACATCCAATGCGCAAGGGCTTGGATCTTAACATCATCTTTGACAAAAGGAGCTAGTGGGTAAAGGCATTCAAAATTTTACCCACAAGATTTTTTTTGACTCTAATTACTCATAATTTTTAATTAATTGGGTTTCTAAACGTTCTTCCTATTGAACTAAATACCTTCTAAAATAGCACATTAGATATATATATATATTCATGCTATTTTTTTCATAATATATATACATCATACCTACAATGATGGGTAATCCTATTCTAGCTAGATTGAATGTCCCTTTGGAACACAACCTCCATGTCTTGAATACCCACTACTCCTGATGGTCATCAATAATGTATGAATGCATATTGTCCATATAGTAGTTTGATTTTAACAACTCCTTTTTTAGCTATGCAGGCTTGTGCTTTTCTAATCTCCATGTGCATGTGGAGAGGTTTTGATAGGATATTAAACTTGGTCTTGTACCTAGTTTAGAGAAACATGTGAGTCTATCCCAAGGATAAATAACTTATAATATTTGTAGTGAAGTATCTTGAGAGGAATATCCTAAATATGGTTGATAGATCAGTCATCACTATATCTTGGCATACCATTAGGTTGAGGTAAGCTTGGAGAACTAAGGGAAGATCCCATACTAATCTGAATATTGGTACTAGAGTGTCATCTAGTTGAACCACTCTATTGTTGATAGGCTCACTTGTTAAGCTTAGCACATCTAATACTATTTTAGGCATTATTGAGGTGCTTTATCCAGAGTCCACCAGGCAGTTATAAATTAACTTATCTTTTCAAATCAAGATCATATAAAATGACATAGGCTTCGATTGGCTGCATTATGAGCTGGAGACTTGTAGCACAATGGGTGTCTTTTGTCTGCTCAACTCTTTCTACTTTTTTAGGGCCTCTTCCAAATGTTTCATCTACTCAAAAATTGAGAGGACATCCTAGAGGGGTATTGCTATGGTGGACTTCCTTAGGTGCTCCACTACATTGAAGGGTCCAATGGAAGGAACATTTGAGATAACTCTTGAGAGGACACCTAGAGAGGTATTGCTATGGTGGACTTCCTTAGGTTCTCCACTACATTGAAGGGTCCAATGGAAGGAGTGTTTGAGATAACTCTTGATGTTGTCTAAGGCTTAGGCCTTTTTTTCATTAGAGGAGATCTTTGTGGATTAGTATATGGTTGCTTGAGATGTTCGAGGATAATTCTTGCAATCATCAAAACTACTCAAGCCTATTTATATAGTGAAGCTTAAGCCAGACTATTATTTTGATTATTCTCTTCTCTACCCTAGGGTCTAGAGTCCATTAGGCTAGACTTCCCTTGCTATTTAATGGACTTCCTCTTATCCTTGAAGATGTAGTTTGACTAGACTTGTAGAATCCTATAACTTAAGGGGTCTACTTTGTTTAACACAACATATACATCTAATTTATCCCAAGCGATAAAAGTCTACTCCAAAATTGAGAAATTGGCAACTACTAGCATAGTCGAAGGCTGTGAGGCAAGTTTTAGACTTAGCATATGGGATTTTGACTATGAAAATGGGATGAGAATATGGGATTTAAATTACTTGTGACTCATTTTTGACATGAAAGCCAAAAGGGTAATAGTCAAGAGTAGAATAGTACCATCCACTACAATATTCCACATAATTATTTTGCATGGTGACCATGTCCTTGACTAGGTTTGGAGACATCTATTGGAAAAAGACTTAGGTAATATCTAATGAGTTAGATCCTAAAACTAAATGGGGTTTCTATTAGTCATAGGTAGAGGCTATTGATATCCATTTGGAGATGGTAGGGCATTTTGATTTCCCTATTGGAAAGGAGGCTTCGAGTAGTTTTGGTAGGAAAACCTTTGAGCAATCTACTATATTTTTAGGGTTTTGATATCATTGGAGAAATTCCTCATCATATTCCATATTTCATCAATTTTAGAAGCATAGGTATGGGGCTAAATCAAGTCACCCTAAGATCGTGCTAGAAGTAGTCAGACCAATGACGATTTGGATGGTTGGAGTAGGGTGATGTAAAGGTTACACTAAGGGAAACAATGGTAGAGGTGGTCTAGGATCTCACCTCCCTATTTAGATTATATCCTTTTTAGCCTAAATGGTTATCATATAGGATTTCAATAATGATTTCCCTCCCTTATACTTGACCATAATTGCCAAGGATCTCATCGAGGATCCTTTGCCATGTCTTGAAGAATTAGACATTGGAATCATTCATGATATTTATGGGTTTCCTTTTTATGATTATGATATGCTATAGGAGAGACACTCATCTACCTTATCTTTGAATCTACTTATCAATAGGTATGCTAGTTGGCCCTAGGTTCCAACTAATTAAAGCTTAATATCAATTTATCATTCATAAGATTTCTCTTTAAAAGAGGCTTCTAGTAGCCTTAGGGCTTAATCTTGTTATTATATGTAATTCATTGTACATAGGCTTACCAAGTGGTGTAAATGCTCCATTGGGGTGATGACATATTCTCCCAAGTAATAAGGTAGGGACTTGAGCGTTGAGGCAGGAATCATATTCTATACAATAGGTGTAGGTAGGAACAAAGGACCTCTATCATTCCACACAAAAAATCTTCAATATTGGTTTAGCAAAATTTCCATGTTGCATCATCGATTCCTCCTCACTTTTCAATTTAGAGGTAACTCCAGCTCTTGTTGATTAGTTAAAGCAAAGGCTTTGATTATAGGCCTTATGCACATATATTTCTAGGTATTTTCCTTGAGAAAAAAGTCACTAGGTAGGGAGATAATGCTTCAATAAGCCCAAAAGATAGACACCCCCACTAGAATATTAGTCCAAATTTGTCAAATAAATTTTTTAGAATCTTTTATTTTTAGTGGAGTCACCAAGTGGATATCTCAATGCTTCACTATAAGAATATTTACTATGACCTTTACCAGGATCAAATTCAAGATTCTTTTTTAGTTTTGTGGGGTAAACATAAAATCTCATCCCATCAAGGATGCCAAATGGACTATTGTCATCTTTGAATATTTTGGTCTATTAAGGCGATAGCCTGAGGTGCCTAGGACACATGTGCCCCACCTAGATCGATAAAGTGAGAATTTATGTGAGTGAAGGAAATGCCTATAATATAACCTTTAATTATTTTAGCTAAGGTTACATCCTTGTTGGATTTGATCTTCATGCACTTTCATACCTCATGGGCTCAGGCCTAATTTACTTGGGGTATAAGAAAAGGAAAGGTAAGGAAAGAAAACAACAAAAAATATAAACATAGGAAAGTAACTTGTAGGAAAGTAAATTTACAAAAAAGTAAAAACCTAAGCTATAGGTATGGTTTGCCAAGATTAGGGTTTCCCTCTCGACTACATGAACGATATAGAATTGAACATGTTCACCATAAACTAATAGCTAGGATTTGAGCACACTTCATCATGCATAACCCAAAATTGAAACACACTTAGAGAAGTATGAGAGAATAAAATTAGTCATAACTTTCATTCATGTGTTAATATAATTATAAGGCATGTGGCTTAAAGAGGCTCAATGCTCCTTAGAAAATGTGTCAAGGTTCGAGCCCTACTTATATAATTCAAGAAGTGAAAGGAAGATCTTACAAGTCCAAACATGAGGTATAAGCAAGTACTTCCCAATGCTTTTATAATGGAATTAAAATTTTGTTTATAGGCTAGGATGAGAGATATTTCCCTCTGAAACTGTATGTAGAAGGTCTATGTATTTTTCTTTGTTCTATTTTTTGTTATGTAGTTGGTAGCTTTGAGGTATTTGGATCTAGATCCATCAATGTTAGGTTCCTCCTTGGAAGCTCTTACTTGCTAACATAACAAGCATGGCCTCCCTGATTGGCGTAAGCTAGCAGGGTAGGTTTAACTGTGTGATGGAAAATCATTGTAACTTTCACATAGATGGTTTTGACAGGCTTGGCCACAAAAGGTAACTTTGTTGGTCTATGGCAGATGTTTCTTAAATCACACTTGTGTTGCTTTTTTCCTACTTTATGAGCAGTTGATATGTATTCAATGATGAGGTAAGGATCTTTCTCAACCAATGATAGGTCTTTTCTAATAATTTCCCAACACTATCTCCTTTTGCTTCTACCCAACTACCATGTGTTCATACTTAGCTATGGTAGGGCCTCCTTTTATCTCTTTTGCTTTTGCCTATTAAAATATTAGTGCAATCCATGGAATGGAAAATAAATGGCCCACAGTCCTTGGCATTCTCAAGTTATTGGATTTAAGAAAAATATGAGTGTTTATCATTGATTTGAAATCCAACAACTAGTGTGACTTAAAATATGTATGCTTCTTCTTGCTATAGATCTAGTGCCTACCCTTTTGACTAAAAATATGTCATGACTCCTAACACTTCCCTAATTGGAAATAGAGTGATAGCTTTATATTTGGGATACGATGACTGGTATCACTTCAATGTTATACATTCCTCTTTGGAATCATAACGTGTCATGATCTCAAGATATGATGGTGTGCATGGATCAACGATCTTAAACACTCCAATATGGTGTTATAATTATTGGTGTATAGGTATTCATTCATGGCTCCTTATACTAGATGACATAGAGCAATTAGCCTTCATAAATGATAAAGGCTTCATAGTAGGCCCTACAAAGTCCTTTCTATGCTTCATGATCTTCAAATTCTTCCCTCCTAAGTCTCTTAGTATGATGGAGAGATGATGAATGCTGAGATGGAGGCCATGAGACAAAGCAGATACGGGCAATACCCATATCGACAAGCTCGCCCATGGGGAAGTTGGATTGACCTAAAGCTTTTATTTGAAGTACACCCTTGTTGGAGGTATAACATTATTTGGTACCATGAAGTACCATTATAAATATTTAGATTAGTAGTGTGTGTAATATTTATATCAATAGTAGGTGCTAATTTGTAAAAAGTTTTTATATGTTACATAATTAAGTGTGAAATATGTCAAGTGTGCAAGTGAAGAGTCATAAGTAATAGGTGTCAAGTGTGGAAGTGAGGATTCATATGAGATGTGTCAATATGTAAGTAGAAGGTTATGTAATCATGAGAAACTTTATCATAATATGAGGCATGTGAAAGGCTACATCTTTCATGAGTTTGAGAGCAATACTTAGGAGTATTGAAGAGTTTATTATGTAAAGTTATATATTGGAGACAAAGCTTAATGAAATGTAATTGAATGAGCTTGTAATGTGAGATATTATAATTTATGAATGTAATAGAGAAATATTTTATGTACAATATTTATTACTATTGAATGCATGTGAATATTTGATCCTAGAAATATTTACATATAAGACCTTTAGGCTCACCAACCCTCATCAATGGATAATTCATTTTAGTTATCAGCATAAGGCCTCTTTAACTATTTTCATTGGTGGGGTTCAACTTTGATATCACCAAAAGGGTTGTTGTAGACAGTGTTGATTGTTGATCACATGGGATGGAAATTTGACTAGGATACATAATCCTAGGCCTGCTACAAATCTCCATAAAATGATCTCTTTTATCAACCTTCTTATAATCCTTGTGGTATAAGCCATGGGGTGGCCGTGTGTAGTAAATTTTCACTACAGTAACAATTACTCCTAGTAAAAGTAGAAAATTGGAGGAAACTTTAGCAAAATATTGCACCTTTAAATATCACATGCTTTTATCCATACCTCTTACAATCTTAGAAGGATTTCAAAATGACTTATGTGCCACTACATTTTAAAATATCACTTTTTAAAAATTTGCCTCTTGTTACATGTTTTATTTTACCTTTGTAACTATTTGAGCAATTTGCTCAGGTCTACCAAGTGAATTAATCATATTTTACAAGTGATTACTCACATTTTATAGTAGATCAACTAATTTTGATGAGTTAATCACTTATTAAATCTAATTAGTCCCCTTAAATAAATGAATTGTATTTTGGAACCAATCGGTTAAATTTTGTGAGAGAATTGATCCCTATTCATACAATTAAATCTTAAGAAATTTGGGATGTTTTGTGCTACTTGATCTTTGTCATTACATTCTCCTCCACATTTGGAAAAAATTTTAAAGGTAGTGTTGATGTACTATATTTATGATGGCTTCATGGGATATGAAGCTCAAATGGTGTTAGGTCCTAGATCCTACCTTTATCCTTAAGCATGGAGTCTATAAAAATGGGACCTACATTGTAAAATTGTCAAACTTTGTTGTTTCTCCTTCAGTTGGTCTTTTGTGGTAGCATACCTAGGAATTTTTGTCACTCTATGTCATTTGGAAACTTGACTAATTTGAGGTCCTCTACATCCACCATCAGGTATTTAAGTGGATTTTTTGATAATTTTCTTTGTTAGTACTTAGCTCCTATAGTTTGGTATGAACTAGCTTTAGCCCCTCATATGTTTCAACTACATTCCCTTGATTGACTTGGTCTTTCTCTTCCTCAACATAGTTCTTATGACATAATAATCTAGGAGATGATTTATTTCATTGAAAATATTGGGCATTCCAATAGTGATCAACCATTATATTTTCTTATCCATTTCTTGCACTTGGGTTTTCAGGGATGCTAGGTTATCTTTACAAGTATGAAGGTTAATCTGGTTATTTGATATTTTCCTCAACTTCTTTACCAATTCCTTGCAATATATCCCTTGCTATTATGCTTGCTTTATGGTCATTCATGGAAGGAGCTTTAGGACCTCTAGATATTCCTTTCTTGTAGATTATATCCTCTATATGTTTAATGGTTTTGTCCACATATTCCAAACTTTCTTCTATAAAGGAGGTCCACAAAAAGTATTCATATACATTCTCCATCTTCTCCTTGATTTATTCCTAAATTGTCCTGACCCTTTGAATTTCTTGATCCAATATTAGGTTTGCAACTATCTCTTCAAGTCTCAAGACTCTCAACTCTAGAATCTATTTATCTTTCTTCCCTGAGCTCTCTTAGATGTAATTTTACTCCTATATCAACTATTGCATAATTTTTTAAGGTCCTTGACTGGCTTCTTCAATTGATACTTTTAGAGACTTCATTTTCTAACCCCTCATTTTCTTACTAGAGTTGGCCCCTTTATGCATTCGGTTGTGCTAATTCTACCTCCAATTTCTTATTTTTAAATCACATTGCTTCATCCTCAACTACTAGGCAACCATATTTTATTATCACACTAAGTGTTAGTTGGTTAGCTAATTGGACCATTTGGACCATTTTATATGGGTTCATCTTATCTAGGTAAGGGTTTTTTATTCATCAAAGAAGGAGGGCATTAAATGTTATCATACCAAATCTAAACTTACTAGCTAGTATGATAACTTACTAGCTCTAAACTTCATCTTCATACTATTAATTGATTCCCATAGTGGTAAGGGTTGTCTATTCATACAAGTTGGCTTGTTGTTATATGTTCTATCTTTCCTCATATTTATAAAATGTATCTAGTTTTTTATCTTTAAGGGCCTTTTCAAAAATTCCTTTTGGTTCATATGAGTAGTATTTTTTAAGATGTTCAAGATCTATCTCCCTCAATATCACCTCTATAATAAGTGGAATTCATGTATATTGATAATTTTTTGCTTAAATGAGTAGGTGGTTTTCTTCTAACCCTTAAAGTAATTTGAGTCCATGTAGTCAAGCTACCAACCTACCACACATATTCCATGTTGAACATGTAGTTTGGTACTCATGCGGACAACATGAAGAACATGGATAAGAAGCCATAGAGATGTATGAAAGACTTGGCCTTCCCTAAATAGAAATATCCTTTTAGTCATTTCCTCTTTATTAGTAGCTTTTGTGCCTCATTATTTAGTCTTGGAACTTTCCCCTAAATTTTTCCATGATGACCTCGTACATCTCATTCTAAAAATAATAGGTCTTTCCTACTTCTTGGAAGGGAATGTCCATGCACTCCATAATGCTTACAGGTTTTCCATATTCCCCTATGTGGCCCATCTAGAGGGTGGAAAACTAGATTTTCTTTTAATAAGATATCAACCAAACTAGGAAGAAAGTATAGTTGAACTTCCTCTTTTTCTTATATTCCTTGAGTTGATTTTCTATATGATCAAAGAGGTAATTGATGTAATTAATAATATGGGAGTGCCTTAGATAGGTATGAAACTATATGAAACAAGGTTATGTGTTCCTCATAGACCTTTTGGTTCCTTCTCTATCTTATGATTTTGGCTATTCCTAAAATCACCATATAAATATCCTTTTTGAACCAACTCAACTCTAATGGGATGTTAAAGCTAGCTAGCAAGTTGGGCTTTTCAAGGTAGAGATTCAAAAAGTTCTACAAATAGGTATTGGATTGTCTACAGTAAAAGTCCATTTGTTATGAAATAACTTTGAGAATTATAGCAATAGGAGTATCAATCCAATAATGCACAAGTAAAATTACCCAAATGATAATAATAATAAATATTTAATTGCCAAAAAATTAAATATGCAATAATCAAATTCTAAGATTCAAATCAATACAAATCCTTAGCCACTTGGAGAGGGCAAAGTCTCATATGCATAGTAGACATGAATAAAATTTGAGTATCAAAGATGATCTCAACTACCACCTAACTCATCTTATTTAGATATTAAATTAATTATCAACCCTAATTTTTATATTCAAGGGTCAGCAATCTAAACCTGGGGCTTGAGCTAATAAAAATTAGGATAGCTGACACAACTATATTGGAGTTGTTACATGGCTCCCCTTTCAAAATATTTATCCTCAAAGCTAGAAAAGACTAGAAAAATCTCTTAGGCTCCCACATAGCATATTCTTCTAAAAACATTTCCACTTGATGAGGAACTCCTAGATTTGTTGAAATTGAAGATGATGAACTCTGGACCACAACATTGCTTCAATATGGAGACTAACTTGACCTTCTTTATCAAGTACTAGAAGCTTCATCTAGGACTATACATTTTGGTAAAAAAATTATTGGAGACAAGATACATGAAATATAGAATGGATACAAGAAGATGGTAGAAGCCTCAACTGATATGCCACTTCACCAATTCAACAAACCACCCTTTAGGGACCATAAAATTGAGGAGCCAAATTTTTATTAGACCTAGTCTTCAAGGGCAATTGCTTATAGGGTTATAGACATAAAAAAAACATATATCCTATGGTAAATAATTGTTCAAAATTATTTGAATCCTATTGTTGCTTCATATCATTTTAGGCCTAGGTCAAATTATCTCTAAGAAAATTTAACACAAGTTGTTGGTGTGACAAATCATCTACCTAGGAAACCTTGGATAATCTTAGAATATAGCTTGCTACTAATGGAGGTTTTTTACCATACAATGCTTCAAATGGGGACATACTTGGGATGAATAGTAAGAAGTATTATACCACCATTCAGCTAAAGAGAGCCACTAAACCAAGTGATTTTTTTTTCTTGAGCAAAACAATGAAGGTAAGTACCCAAATATTTATTAACAATATTTGTATGACCATCCAATTGAGGGTGTTAAGAAGAGGATATACTAAACTTGGTACCACTCATAAAATAATTCTTTCTAAAATTTACTACTGAAGACATGGTCATAGTCACTCACAATGATTTTGGGCTTACCATAAAATTTTAAAACATCATCAAGAAATAACTTGGCCACCTTACTTGTTAAATAGGTATGTTGTAATGCACAAAGATGAACATACTTAGAAAGGTGATTTACTACCACAAATATTACCATTTTTCCCTTAGATTTGGGAAGGCCCTCAATGAAATCCATGGATATGTGCTCCCATTGGTGGTCAAGGATAGGCAAGGGTTGCAATAATCTAAGAGATTAACTATTTCCCCTTTGTTACGTTAACACACCTTACACTCAACCACAAATATATTGACATCTACTTTTAACCCTTTCAAAGAAAAATTTGGCTTCGCGTATTGGTATATTTTTAAGAATCCTAAAATTCTAGCTAAGGAGATGCATGTAATTTTTAGAGAAAATTTGACTTAATAGTCAAATATTGAGAAGGCTAAATAGAATCCTTTTTATGAAGCACTCCATCACTATATGAGAAACAAAAATTCAATAATGAGCATGTCTTTCTTTCTTGAATGACCCACATAGTCTCTAGATTAGAAAACCAATAGTCCCAAATTTGAGAAAGCCATTTTGGAAGAGGACTAGAGATGGCATTGATAGTAACAACATCCTCATATTTGCAAGACAAGGTATTAGCCACCACATTCTCCTTTTCTTTCTTGTATTCAATGATAAAATCATAACCCAAGAGCTTAGTCATCCATTTATTCTATTCAAGGCATGAGAGGCGTTGCTCTGAGAAATTATTAAGGCTACTATGGTTGATCTTGATGATGAAATGATACCCCAACAAATAATACCTTCATTCCTCTATGGCATAAAAAATAGCTAATTTTTTTTATTCTCTTAGTGGACCATCCTAATTTTTATCCAAAAAAGTTGCTTACTTTCAAAGGCTAATGTGTGACCATCATCAAATAGCTTTGTTACCTATGCCAAAAGAATCACACTCAATGGCAAAAGGTTTATTATAGTTATAAGTGGCCAAAGTATGAATGGTACACAACTTCTTTAAGGACTTGGAATGCTTGGGAAGTGGCTTTAGACCAAACAAAGGAATCCTTTCTAGTGAGATTAGTGAGAGGAGTGGCAATGTAGATAAATTTTTTTTAGAAGCCTATGAATACTAAAAACCATGAATTTGTTAAAAGGGTTTGGGCAAGGGACAATATTTCATAGCTTTGATCTTGTTAGGATCCACCTTGAATAATTCCTAAGTTACTATGTATCCCAAGTATTCTACCTTTTAGACACCAAAGAAACATTTGGAACTTTTAACAAAAAAAAATTCCCTTCGTAAAAGGTGAAGAACTTTGTCAATATGAACTAGATAATCCTCCCATGACTTATTATAAATTAAAATATCATCAAATTAAACTAGGAAAGATGTAGGAACTCAATGTGGAGTTGATTTCTTATTAGCAATAGAAGAATATATAAGCAATACAATGAAATCTCACGTAGGTTAAGTGGTTGCAACAATTTGCCAAACATGGCCAACCACTTAACTAATAGATAACTATCTGCTAAACAAGGGTGACAACTAACTGCTAGAAGATAAGACATATCCTAACAGTTAACTAAACACCCAAACAACTTAACAACATATTTCCAACATGGGCATACTATGCCTCACGTGAATACGAAGAACATGAAATAGGAAATTAATAAAATAATAAATTTGGCTTAAATGGATAAGCCTAAGTATCCTCAACACTCCTCCCAACCATAGAAGCATTGGACCCCAATGCTCTCAATAACTGTGGAAAGTCATGGGCCATATCATGATGAGGAATCCAACGAGCCATGTGTGGAAAGTGACCATGGTGGGTGAGAAGGTAAGAAGTGGAATAATCTTATCCAGTGTGATGAGTCTTCATCTAAAATGAGTGAAAGTTGATGATCAGGTGCCACTGTTGTTGTAGGGTTGATGATAGGATTAGGTACCAAAACAATATCCTAAAATGGTGTCTTTGGAAAGCGATGCTTATTCAAAAGAAACCAAACTCTGTCTCCAACCTGAGATGAGTGAGGATTGTGATGCTTGCACACCATGCTCTGCTAGTCCTATGGAGTCTCCTGCAAGTCCTGTGGTATCTTTCCTAGAAGGCTCTACCAGTGCTCAATGAAGGAAGTGTCCTTAGCTTGCTCCTCCATGTGTGCAATTATGGGAGTGGGTAAATCCAAAGGTAAATTCTATGGAGCAAGTGGTGTTTTTATAGGTGTACCCAAAATGATGCCAATGGAATCTTTCTCATGAGTGAGAGTGATGGGTTCCTTAACCACTTTCTCTTGTGATTGTTTATTTTGTGTAGGTGGAGCTTCTTCATTATATGCCTTTGATGGTGAGTTTTCTTCATTATGTGTGGAAATTATCCAAGTAGGAGCCAAAATGATTACTTGACTTAATGGCTTATGAACTTTTAAACTTAGCATAAAATTTGATGTGGGTGTAGTCCTTTGGATCAAGTAGATTTTATCATGCAAATACAATGTGTAGGTGTTCTTTTTAGCTTGATAAACAATATTCCTATCAAATTTATGGGATTTACCTAGCATTAGTCCATAACAATCCATATCTATGACATCACATCTTACTTTGTCCACAAACTTATCACCAAGAGCAAAGGTCAAGGTGCAAGTGTGTGTGATGTTAGATGTGGAGTCTACATATTTCCACCCAAGTGCATATGGTTGGTAATGTGAATTTATGGGAAGCTTCAACTTCTCCACAACGGACTTCAAAATGAGGTTCTTTTACGATCTGTTATATATGATACAATCAACATAGAAATCATGGATAATGTGGGCTCTAGTGATAAACAAATGGTCATGACCCCCTTAAGCAAATACATTTGACATAAGCGTAACTTTTTTTAGTTTATCCTTTAAATCAGGATACTCTTCTTCTATCCCTGTAGCCACAATGGGACCATCATGTGGTTCCTAACTTGTAGGTTGTACAATTAGGGATTTCTTCTTCTTAAATTTTCAAAGGTAAAGCATTTGGATTTTACATGACCATGCTTTTTACAAAATTCACAATACATTGAAGAAGGAGAATATTTAGCTTGAGAAGAAGAATAATGTGCTTTAGGAGAAGTGGAGGAGAAGAAGAATGAGAAGTTTTCTTCACCTTTTGTTGATGTTGATTCCCACCTCTGGAAGAGATCTCCTGTGATGAATGAGATTTGTGATATGCACTAACTTTCTCCTCTACAAGAATGGCATGGTTGAATTCCACATCCAAGATGAGGAAAACATTAAACTTGGTTTCCCTAAAAATTTGATCTTGCAATCCACGAGTGAACTTATTAATTAAATCCTCTTCTGAATCTTTCACACCAAGAAGCACCCTTAGCCTATTGAATTGGAAAATGTAGGTAGAAACAGACATACTATAGGCTTACCTCAATCTATACCACTTGGTAGTGAGGTCACTTTGGTAGTTTTATGGAAAAAATATGTTTTTCAAAATTTGGATCAATTCTTTCCAAGTCCTGGTGGCGTTATGGCTTTGTCTTTCTATAATTAAAACTTTTGCTAAGCCTGTGAGTTTAACTGTAGCAAATGCAACTTATTCCTCTTTAGGAATTTCAGCATAAGAGAAAGACAAGACATCAGGATCCCTAGATCCGTCATACAATTTGACCTCACATTTAGCTTTGTTGGCATTATTGTGATGAAATTTTATATCACTAGGAGTCAATTGCACAATAATTTCTTTTACCTTATCTGCCAAAATATCTACTACAACATTAAGATTTTCCATGTTTGATTTGAGTTCATTAGCCATGCTTTTCTATGTATATGCCAGACTAGGAGGACTACAAAATGTTTTGAAATAACTAATCTAGGCTTTAGAAACAGTTTTCAGTTTCTAAAGCCTTCTCAAAATTGCAAAAATGTGCAAAAATTGCAAAAAAAAATGCTGAAATTTGACCAAAAATGGCAAAAATATCACCTTGGGTTGATTTGTTGGTTTTGGCACCAAATTTGAAAATTTGAATTTCAAAATTTTAAATTTTTGAATTTCCTACCCTCCAACGGTCGCTGGTACCAAAAAATATATATATTTTTAATTTGACTCTGCTGGTCAGAGTGCGAATTCAACTTTGTTGCGTTGGGCCGATCAACTGCCCATGCAAAATTTGAATTTCGAAGTCAAGGTTTGAATAACAAACAGCCAATGGTTCACAATACATATGTCATTTGTCAACCAATGCCACAAAAGTTAATAGCCAACCAATTCCACCTAGTTCCAAGCACCCGCGCCTCTAACTGGCACACGCTCTATAGTACGCTCAAGGGTGACCATCGAGAGTTGGGCACCATATTATGTGCGTGGGGGTGATTTTAAATTGTTCACTGCCCCTTTCACTATCAATGTGGGACTAAATGTCCCTTTGTATTTTCGCAACCAGATCCTCCTGTTCACCCAAAAAAACTTTCGCGTCGCCAAAATCTTAAAACCACACGATGAAACAGCCACGTGATGTTGTATCAAAACTGCTGGAAAATGAGTTGGATTTAATTTTTGTTCATTATAAAGTTACAATATCACCTGTATCGAGTCGAAACTCTCAAACATCATCAAATTTTGGCTAGAAATGTCATCATTCACCAAGAAAACGGATCCATCGGACACGTAGAAAAAACTAGTCTAAAATTAGGAGTGCATGATTTTCATCAGGAAATGGTTCACGATGGTTGAACACTGTACTTTTTTAGAGAACATCATCATCGAACCTGAGTAATCGAAGCACAGGGAGCTCTACTAAAAAAATCAAAAATTGTCGGGTTGTTGCATTTGCTAGTGCTCGAAATTGAAAGACAGTGCCCAAATGTTCGAGATCGTCCAAACAATAGAAACCTGCCATGTGTTCACAACTAGTTTTTTTAACCACGTGGTGTGCATTGAGAGGGCAGAGATTATGTTTGGAATCCTCCTTGCTATTGGTTGATTTTTTAACCATAGAACATGCAATTTTTCAAAAATATTTTCATCTCTACCTGCTTATTCTTTATGTTGTCATGATGCTCCAACTTTGTGCTACGCTCGACTGCGTGATCCTGCGTATGTTGCAAAAGTCTGTAATAGCATCCAGTATTTTATAAACCTCATGACCAGGTTCTCCTGCATTCGATCACAATTTTTACGTGATTCAATCTGGTGTAGAGATGACCTGTAATTTACTTTGTCATGATCTCCTCTTCTGCCTGCGAGCTACTATAACTCACAACCTGCATAGCGTGAATTGTATGGTAGTCTATGTAATAGCTATGATCTCCTTCTAATATTGAAGTACTGCAATGGTAATGGAAAGGGTTCTCATCAGGCCAGTATAGGGTGGATGTCACCTAGTCTAGCTATACCAATCTGTGCGACGATCGACTAATGGTGGCCTACGATAGTCGTGATAAGGTTGCATGTAGAATGGTGTCCGTGGAAGTAAGGGTGGATGTAGAGATATAAGGAGGGGGGATGTCACGAGAGGAAGGAAGGAGGTGTTGTGGGAGGAATGTGATGTGGTAGATCGGTGGATACAGTAGGGTACCCGATCTGTTGTTAGTTGGCAGCAAGGCCATTAGGCCAACAAAGAAAAAAATGTGATAAAAAATTAGCAAAGAATGAATGCTAATTAGAGATCTAGAGAGACTAAATCCAAAAAAAAAAATGAACAAGATTTCAAAGCTTACAATAGCCCTTTCTTCTCAACCCTGGTGTGCTCTCGGCAGGGAGTGCCAATTCCTCTTTTTGACCAACAATTGGCCTTCAACTCTGAAACTGCTCCTCAAATATCTCCCTTTTCAATCTTCAAAGTAGTAAATTTCTACAATCTCTAAATTAGATAATTGCCAAATTATTGCCTGCAAAGGCAATCTGATTTACCCTCTAACCTGTTATCAGGGGTATTTGGTGCAGGGGTAATTTTTGCCCTTTTCTACCTCAGCTTCACCTGATGTTGTGGGTGGCTTCAAGCCAATTTCCACTAGCACCTACCTAGGATCTGATGCACTAGAAAAATCTAACTAGGCACCTAACAAAGAAGTGGAAACTTGTCCTCCTTCCTGCAAAAATGAATCCTCGGCTCTGATTACCAATGATGTAGGAACTCAACATGAAGTTGATTTCTTATTAGCAATAGAATAATATATAAGCAATACAATGGAATCTCACGTAGGTTAAGTGGTTGCAACAATTTTCCAAACATGGCCAACCACTTAACTAACAGATAACTATCTGCTAAACAAGGGTGACAACTAACTGCTAGAAGATAAGACATATCCTAACAGTTAACTAAACACCCAAACAACTTAACAACCTATTTCCAACATGGGCATACTATGCCTCACATGAATACAAAGTGCATGAATATAAAATTAATAAAATAATAAATAATAATAACTTATGCTTAAATGGATAAGCCTAAGTATTGTCAACAAGGACAAACGTGTAAAGAAAAGGATGAAAGACAAATTTTATGAATTTGAAAAGTGAAAGGAGCATTAGTGAGACCAAAATGCATGACTAAGATTTCACAATGACCCTCATGTGTATGAAAATAAATCTTAGGGATATCCTCTTCTCTAACCCTAATTTTATGAAACCCATAATGTAAGTTTAGTTTTGTAAAGTATATTGCACCGTGTAATCTATCTAATAAATCATGTATAATAAGGATAGGAAGTATATCTTTGATAGTGATCTTGTTGAGAGGAAAAAAATTAGGACACGTGCCATGAATTATCCTTCTATTGCACCATCACCATCAGAGAGGAGTATGGACAAATACTTGGACAGATGATTTGTTGCTTCAAATTTCGTAAACATACTTCTCAATTTTTTACTTTTAGGATTGGAGGTAGTGGTAAGAATACATATTGAGAGGTTGAATTCCTAAACAAGGTATATGGCATGATCATGTGTGTGCTTAGGATGTAGATGCACGGGTTCACTAAATACTTTCTCATAGAAATCCATGATGTTCTATAAATAAAAAAGAGGAGTTGAAAGAAGTGGCTCCAAAGACTAAACCTCCGTAGAATTGACTTGGGCAAAGAATCCACAACCACCTTTCTTCAATATATTTTCTATGCTATGTGAACTAACCACCTTGGAGGGAAGGAGTTTGATTCCTTAAAGGCAAATTATTCTTCCCTTATCCATCCATTTGACTTATAATTTTTGCATATTAATAATAAAATCACCAAGGTGAGATAGCCATTGCGCTCCCAAGATGAAATATAAACTAGGTTCATGGCAAAGAGAACAAGTATAATCCCCCAATTAGATGTTAAATTTAGTTATTTGACCCACACATAATTCCCCAATTGGATGTTAAATTTAGTCATTTGACCCACACACTAAACAATACCAATGTTTGCAATTAAGATTTGAAATTTATCCTAATTCAAAGTAATGAGATACAAGCCCAAGGACTTTTTTGTCTTACTATCCATAAAATTATGTATGCAACCTGAATCAATCAACACATTGACATGTCATTTAATAAATCCTTGTACCTTGATATTATGGTGAGCTTGGAGCCCCATAAGAGTTTGAGTAAAGAGAGCCATGGTATGATCCTCATTTTCTATTTCATCTATTTTTATTGGTTTTTCCTACTGTAATGAATCTTCAACTTCATATAATTTTGTATCTTTATCTTCCACTTAAAAGTTACAATGTTCTTCAAAGGCTTGATCTCTCAGATGATGAGAATGATATTTGAATAGAAATTTTCCTAGAACACTCAATGTTTTAGTAAGGATGATGAGATTTGAAGTCATGTCTATGTTGGAGACTAGAATCTTAAAGCTTCTATTTTACCACCAAAGTTATAATGGAGTTTTTATGCCTTTTAGGTATTGGGGTTGTAAGAGATCCACATGACTAGGTCATCATGTTAGGAACCTACTATTGAAAATAACTCACTCTCACAAAATATTATAGATTAACAAAAATTCATCAAATAAAATACTATGCAGAAAGTAATTACATAATTGAAATAATCTTACAAAATAACTCAGTATCGCGAGTCTCTTCAAGGGGGCAACCTCCTTCAATATTGCATTAACTTGCAAAAATATGCATTCGTACATGGCTCCATGTCTTTTAAATAAAAGCTTCATGCAATCCTAACCCTAAGCTCAATATTTGGCTTACATGCAAAATGCCACTTGAGCTAGAATCTTCCACCAAATATCGATTACATTCTTGATAACGGTTACATGAAATAACCCTACTTGTCTAGGCACCTTACTTGCAACATACCATTACAAAAGTATTACAAAATAATATTATAATGGGATCCACACGTTGGACATGGGTTATTATATAATCAATTGAGAATTATAAAACTAATGTTAGTATGAGGTCTTAACACGTCCATCCCCTTAAAAAATCTTTGTCCTCAAAGTTGTAGATGAGGAAAGTAGTGTAGGAGTTGGTGGAGAGACTCCTATTTAGTATCTTCCAGTTGTAGATCATACCATTGAACAAGGACCTCAGTAATGGCTGAGTTGTGAATATTGTGTGTCCTATGATCCAATAATTTTTCTAGATCGAGCAAGTTAAAACCTTTTCATTCAATTTTCGGAGGGCATATTGAACCTATACCTAATTTTCCACAACCTTCTTGAGAGAGGATACATAAAAAATAGGGTGGGCTTGAATGTTGATAATAGAGAAAATTTCTAGCCCATCATACGAATATATTGGAGAACTTGGTAGAGCCCATAGTACTTGGCCATGATTTTATAGCACCTACAAAGCTAGAGGGATAACTGTTTGTATGGTTGCAAACAAAGAAAGATCATATCACTAACATCAAAGCTATGCTCATAATGGTGTTGATCAGCTTGTTGGCACATCTGGTTCTTGGTCACTTCCAAATTCATCTTTAGTTGATAGAGGACTTTGACATGTTGGTTGAGTGTAGTGTTGATTGCATGGACCTTAGAGCTACCTATAATGTAGGAGGAGGGCATGAATAGATGCCAACCATAAACTGCTTCAAAAGGGGTAACTTTGATCATCGTGTGATAGAAAGTATTATACTACCACTCAGCCAAGGGAAGCCACTTCACCCATTTTGTAGGATGATCAGAGGTAAAGCAACGAAGGTAGATCTCCAAACATTTATTGATAATCTCAATCTAGCCATCCGTTTGTAGATGGTAAGCTAAACTTATTTTGTGATAAGTTCCCTATAACTTAAACAATTCTTACCAAAAATTACTAGTGAATATAGGATCATGATTAGACACAATGGAGGTAGGCATGCCATGAAGGCGAAAGATAGAATTAAGGAAAATTTAGACAACTGTTGAGGTCGTATAAAGATGGGAGATGAAACAAAAATGAGCATACTTCGAAAGGTGATCCACTACCACAAAAATAATGGATATGCCTCCAAACTTAGGTAACCCTTCAATAAATTTCATGGAAATATCTATCCAAACCTGTTTGGAAATAGGCAAGGATTGTAGAGTTCCTAGAGAATGCATCATTTCACCTTTCATCCATTGATATGTGTCACATGCTACCACAAAATTGTGTATGTCCTTCTTCATACCCTTCCAAGAAAAGGTATGCTTAATCCTTTCATATGTTTTGAGGAACCTTGAATGGCTTGTAGTGGGGGAAGCATGCATTTCCTTCATGAGAAGTTCCCATAGTGGATATGTTTGAGGAACAACAAGGTACTAGTGGTAACAAAAATCTTGTTCATCCCAAGTGTATTTGAAACATGAGGTAGACTCTATTTGAAAGGAGGCAACCAAATTTTGTAATACTGGATCCTTAAGCACCTCCTCACGAAGAGAATTTATCCACTAGGGAATGGGTGAAGAAACAGTACATAGCATACTATGAGCCTCAAATTGGTGAGAGAGGGCATCTGCTACAATGTTCTCCTTGCCCTTTTTATAAGTAATATCGTAATCATAGCTCGTGAACTTAAAGATCCACTTTTGTTTTTCAGGGGTGGCAACCCATTGCTCTAAGAAATATTTAAGACTTTGATGATCTATTTTAATGGAGAAATGACGCCCAATGATATAAGGTCATCAATGAGTAACCTCGTGCAAAATGGTAAGCATTTCTTTAGCATAAGTTGATTTACTTAGATTATGACTAGAAAGCACTTTACTAGTGAAAGCCAAGGGATGCCCTTCATGCATCAACATCGTGCCAAAACAATTGCCTGAAGCATTGTTTTATAATACAAAAGGTTTGGAAAAAATAAGCATTGCTAATACCATAGTGGTTATCATAGCATGCTTCAACTCTAGGAAACCTTGTTCAGCTGGACTAGTCCAAGTAAAAGAATACTTTTATAAAATGGAAGTTAAGGGAGTGGCAATTTTTCTATAGTTGTGGATAAATTTACGGTAATAGCTTGTAAGCCCCAAAAAACCATGAAGATATTTTAGAGTGCAAGGTTTTAGATATTCTTAAACTGTCTAAATCTTCATAGGGTCAACTTTAATGTCATATTTGGTGATAATATGTCCCAAATATTCCACTTTCGTCAATCCAAAAGAACACTTGAATGGCTTAGTATAAATTTTATGTTGTGCCAAAATTTGTAGAGTTAGATCCACATGGGATAGGTGCTCTTCCCAAGAGCGACTATAAACCAAAATATCATCAAAGAAAACCATAATGAATTTGCAAAGAAAGGAAAGAAAAATGTTGTTCATGAGGATTTAAAATGTGTAAGTTACATTGGTCAAGCTAAATGGCATCACCGAGAATTCATAATGACCCTCATATGTACGAAATGCGATTTTGAGAATATCTTCATCCTTGAGCCTGATTCGATGGTACCCAAAGCGAAGATCTAATTTGGATAAAAACATAGTCCCATGTAGCTTGTCCAGTAATTCATCCACCACTAGAATAGAAAACTTATTCTTAATGGTGAGCTTATGGGATCCTTTTTCTTACCCTGACTATTATGTATCCTAATACTCAAATACTTGTGGGCTACCTTGAAGCTTAAACTCAACCTCTAGAATTTGTTCTTGAATTTCGATTTTGGAGGTAATGTATTCACTTCATAAGTTTTGGATGTCATCTCGTATTGATTTATTGTCTTGGATAATGGCACTAAGTTGTTTGGTGATGGTCTTAAATATTAAGGTAGTTTATTCCATATCTTTTGGTGTCCACGAGTACCAACAACCATTTTGGTGTGATTTGAATGACTACTAGTGACTTACTAAAAATATAATTATGATTTCAGAGGTTACTAGTTTAGTAATAAGTCCAAAAAAGTGCTTTGGTACTATATATCAAAATGATCAGCTCAAAAATATAGTCTTAATGAGATATATCCCACAACATTGGTTTTAGGCACCCTAGACTTTTTTGTTGTTTTTTTGATGAGTCTACTGGTGAGGTCAGTTTTTTCTTTAAAGGTTGGGTTCAAATGTTGGGTATTGTGTCAACCAACTCTACCCTATCTATCTTGACTACTAACCACTCCTAGAACTGTCCTATCACTTGTACTATGACCATTGACATTGTTTAGTCACTATCTCTGGGATTCTTTGTACTATGTAGTTATGACAATATCTGCTTTGTTTGTATCACTAACGACCTTGTATTTACTGATTGTTATTGCCACTGTTGACCTAATCGTTATTGCCACTGATCCAAATGTTACTAAAATATTTCTTGATAGTCATAGACACCTACAGACTCTACCTTGATTTTTTTGTGTACGTAATTTTTTCATGATAAGGAATTCTCCTCCATATGCTCAATCTTGTGGAAAAAGATTATAGGTTTAGTAATACAGAGAGGCTTTATTTTTGCAGGTTGATTTTTTTACAAAACTAGAGTACACTAGGCAAAGGAGTATGTAATATCCATAGGCCCTATGTTATACCATAGTGACGAACAATAGTTCTCAAACCAATATTTAAGACCACTACCCAAGTTGGGAGACATACATACCCTTGAGCACACTATTTTCCTCTCTAAAAGTATGAGAGGGTAATATTTTGGGATGTTGTGTCTCATGTACTATGGATAATATAAGGCCAAAAAGCTTCCTAATGGATAAAATTTTGTTTAACCCTAGATGATCTCCCTAAATACCTAAAGATACATGGGAGCTTGATTTCATGTGTGGGTGTGCTCTAATACCACTTGTTAGGAACCTACTATAAAAAATAAATCTTTAACAAAATACTATAAATAAATATAAATTCATCAAATAATATATAACACTATGCAAAAAGTAATTGCGAAATTGAAACAATCTCACAAAATAACTCAGTATCGTGGGCCTCTTTGAAAGGGCAACCTCCTTCAATATTTCATTAACTTGCATAAATATACATTCATGCATGGCTCCTTGTATTTTAAATAAAACCTTCATTCAACCCTAATCTTAGGCTCAAGAGTTGGCTTACATGCAAAATACCTCTCGAGATAGAATCTTCTACCAAACATCGATTACATTCTTGATTACAATTACATGAAATGGCCCCACTTATCTAGGTGCCTTACTTGCTACATACCATTACAAAAGTATTACAAAATATCATTATAATGGGGTCCCCACGTTGGACGTGGGTCATTACATAATACATTTGATAATTTAAAAAATAATGTTAGGATGGGGTCCTAACACATCAACAACCTTCAACATATTCCTTATTACTTTTCTAATGTAAAATTAATTCTCCATCCTCTTGGGTGGCTTGAAACTCCTTGTCATTAGGTCATATTTCTTTTATACCACTTCCACTAGTTTTAGGCATCTCCAAACATGAGGCTCCAGATTCATGGCTAACATTGAAGTTTAAATCCTGCTTATTCTCCATGAACTAGTTTGGGGGCTCAAGTTATACCTTTTAAGGACATATTTCCTTACTTGCCCTATGGGATGGTATAGGTTCCCCCCTCCACCTTATGGAATGGATCTTCAAGGTATTACTTTGATATTTTGGATGGTGGTGATACCTACCTCTTTTCTTCCTATATCTACTTCTCTACTAGGTCATCCCCCATTGAGACGACTAGGATTGGTGATAATGGAACAATAATCGATTGGAAAATGGTTATAGAAGGTGGTGTGATGGTTTGTACCTCCAACAATGAAGGGTTTGTGGACATGGATATGGTGTCCATGAAGAGAAACAAAATTTTGGGTAAACCAAGTAAGTTTGGGTTTTTCTACTTGCTTGTAATTTGGAGAAATTTGTTTGCAAAAGAGAAGTGATTCACTCATTGGAAGAACTTAAAATAGTTGGGAACAAGGAGCAATTCACTCAAAACATTAGGGTGATTCTCTTAGAAGATGGAGTAATCTACTTAATGAGGCAAAGTGACTATTCAATAATTTTGAGTGATTCGCTTGTGTTGGGTGACTTACGAAAATATTCGATGTTTTCTTCATGGGGATTTGTGCAAATAGTTTGCTTGGTATCAATATTCAAGTAGATCCTATGGAGCTACAACCCATTTAGTCTTCAACATGTGGTTAATTGTAGTTTATAGTGTAAGGTAGTAGAGAAAAGTTTCAAGCATAGTGCACGCAAGTGAGGGCTTATATGAAACTTGAGAAGCTTACATCATACCCATATCCTATCATGGGCTACCTGAGTAGGGCAATCAATACAATAAAGGCCAAAACCTTACCTTGTGGTTGGCACTAGCTCTTTGTTGGGGTGAGCTCTCATCTCACCTTAATATGCAATTCACTTGCTTATAGAGATATGTGTTCTCTCTCTTTTGTTTAACATAAATAATGGTCTTGTTGTATTATTGATTTTAGAGAGAGAGAGAAGGAAACTTTTGAAAAATACCAAAAATTTGAAAGAAAGAAAAATTATGGGGTAAGTAGAAGTAAATGTGGATAGTATATGCATAGTTTAATGGCCACTAATATGTACATACATTCTTTTGTCTAGAATTATTATGACTATATATAGAAAAGGTGATACCCATTTATAAAAATAGACAAGATTACTATCTCCATGGAGGAAAATTTATAGTTCTTTTGACCCATAATTTCAACAATTTGGTATGACCTACTATAATGAGTAAAACTTCTAATGTACTCCTAGTTTTGCTTGATCTTCATCCTATTTGAGCACAAAGTCTGTTAGTCTTACAATGACACTGAGAGGGGGAGGGTGAATCAGTGTAGCTCTTTAAACTTAAATTTACAGCTCTTATTATCACAGCAATTAAAACTTATTACTAGATACAGCAAGTATAACAAAAGAGCATCACACAACACAAGATTTAACGAGGTTCACCAATGTGGCTACCCCTCAAAAATTGACTGCTTGGACTACCATCCAAATCCAGACTTTGCAAAGCACCAACTTTACAATCAATTTACCATCACCCACTATAAGGAGCACCAACCCCTTATTTATTTGCACCAACAGAAAGGAGCACCAACCCCTTATTTATCTACACCAATAGAAAGGAGCACCAACCCCTTATTTATCTTTGCTTTTGCAAGACCCTGACTGGTCTTCTTCACCTTTGCGTTCTTTGCATACTCTACTCTCTTTGCGCAATCACTTTGCACACTCTGCTTTGTTACAGTCGAACTTCACGATCGTCTTCTCCCTTTTGTGCACTATGCTCTCTTTGTGAATTTTGCACTTAGCACAATTCAACACGACTTTCTCTCTGCGCACAAAGACCGTATTTCACACACCTTCGATGTCACTTCAATTCTCCAAACATCCCTCCTTTTATAACAATATTTTTATGATGAAAACCCTAATCTTAGTCGGTTGTAAATCCTAATCTTAGTCGACTTTCAGAACAACTGTAAACCCTAATTTTAGTCGACTGTCATCGGTCTTCATCGACTTCAACTCAAGAAGATGTTCGGTTTATCCATCGCTTGATGATTTCATTCTGGATAGACCCTATAACCGCCATAGTGATGTCGGTACACTGTCATACTTCTCATTTTAGTCAGGTTCTCCTTCTTGACTTGCGCATTACGACCTGTCACAAAATCATGACATTTCTGCCTCTGTAGCTTCTTTTGTTGTTGTTGCCACGAAAATACATGTCATGATATCGTGACACTTTGGCCTCCATACGCTTTATTATTTTGTCATGATATCACGACATTTTTGCCTCTACAAACTTCGTCTTTTCTTTTGTCGTGATATCGTGACATTTTTGCCTCTGCATACTTCGTCTTTGCTTTTGTCATGATATCGCGACACTTCTGCTTCCATAGACTTTGCCTTTGCTTTTGTCACGATATCGCGACACTTCTGCCTTCATAGTCTTCAACTTAGCTTTTGTCACAAAATCGTGACACTTCTGCTTCCATACTTAGCTTCTTTGCTTTTGTCGCGAAATCGTGACACTTTTGCCTTCAAAGTCTTCTTCTCTGCTTTTGTCGTGAAATCGTGACACTTCTGCTTCTTTACTTCTTTGCTTTTATCATGAAATCATGACACTTCTGCTTTTGAAGTCTTGCTTTCTGCTTTTGTTGCAAAATTATGATAGTTCTGCTTCCGTACGCTTCCTCTCTTTATTTTGTCACGAAAATGCGACATGTCATGAAATCACGACACTTTTCCAACTTACTTTCTCTCTCTTGTTTTAGTCGCGAAATCGTGACACTTTTCTTACTTGTTCCCATTCTTTGAACTTGTCGCGAAATCGCGACACTTTTTCCTGCTTTCTCTTTCTCTTCCAACATGTCGCAAAATCATGATAGTTTTTCCACTTGCCTTTTTCTCTTCCAACATGTCACGAAATCGTGATAGTTTTTCCTACTTTTTCTCTCTCTTCCAATATGTTGCGAAATCATGACAGTTTTTCCTGCTTTTTCTCTCTCTTCCAACATGTCGCGAAATTGCAACAGTTTTTCTTGCTTGTTGTATATGTCACGATATTGCAACACTTTTCTTGTTTTTTTTTTTTTTTTTGCATATGGGCCACTTCGGTCTTCTTGGAAAATCACTGTACATACTTTGATTAACCTTTGAACTCCTGTCTTCTGCATCTGAATAGCTTTTGAACTTCTTGTCCACTGCATCAACAAATCTATCTGACTGTGTTGACAACAATGAAAATATTGTTGCTGCACCTTGCTCAAAAATCTCCCCCTTTGGAATTTTTGGCAACACGTGCAATTTCCTGTAACTCTTCTCCCCCTTTGACAATAATACCAAAGGGCTACTGTAGACTCCCCTTGAGTCCATGCACAACATTCTCAAGAAAAATTTATTACACTTAGCAAAAATCATGAACATGAGAAAAAAGATAATCAAATACTTAAATGCTCCCCCTGAGAATGTGATCCTTGTAGCTAGTCAATTCTTGGGAAGTGTGACCACTCCCAATTTATTACGAAGGTACTCAAAAACTTCCTTGGGAAATGGTTTTGTGAAGATATCTACTACTTGCTCTGTAGTTGGAACAAAATCCAACTTAACCTCACCTTTCGCAACTTTCTCCTTCAAAAAGTGATACCTGATAGCAATGTGTTTTGTGTGTGAATGCATAACCGGATTCTTGGAGATGTTAATGGCACTGGTGTTATCACACTTAACTGATTTTGGCTCACTGAAGCTAATACTAAGATATTTCAGCGTTTGTTTCATCCACAATACCTGCGTACAACATGTTGTCGCTACAATATATTCTGCCTCTACTCGTCGATAAAGAAACCGACTCTTGTTTCTTATCGTGCCACGCGACCAATCTGTCTCCAAGATAGAATTCACCTCCACTGGTACTCTTTCTGTCATCGACACCTCCTGCCCAATATGCATCTGAATACGAAATAAAGGTGAAGTCTTTACCTTTCAAATACCATAACCCATACTCCATAGTACCCTTGAGGTACCGAAGAATCCTCTTCACTGTTGTCACATGAGTCTCCTTGGGATTAGCCTAAAATCGTGCTACCATGCATACTGCCTGCAAAATATCTCGGTCCGGTAGTCGTCAGTGCACGATAAGCTCCCAATCATAGATTTGTACATGGTTTGATCAACAGATGGAGATTTGTCATCCTTGCTCAACTTGCAACCTATCATCATGGGAGTGCTAATTGGCTTACAATCCTCCATTGTGAACTTTTTTAACATCTCTTTCACATATTTAACTTGAGAAATAAATATGCCCTTCTTATTTTGATTAACTTGCAACCCGAGGAAATATGCAAGTTCACCAATCATTGACATTTCAAATTCTTTCTACATCTTATTTGCTAAATATTTACACGACTCATATTTGCTGCTGCCAAATATGATATCATCTACATATACAACAAGAACAATAAGATGCCCATTTTTTGTTTTGACATACAAATTACTATCCACCATACCTTTCTTAAACCCTTGTTAAGTGAGATAGTTGTCTAGCCTTGCATACCATGCTCGGGGTGCCTGTTTTAATCCATATAATGCTTTCTTCAACTTGCAAACCAAGTTGGGATCATCACCAAGTTGGAAACCATCTGGTTGCTCAATATAAACCTCTTCTTCAAGTTTTCCATTCAAAAATGTTGATTTCACATCCATTTGATAAACTTTGAAATTCTTGTAGACTGCTAAAGCCAGAAACATTCTAATTGACTCTAGTCTAGCTACTAGTGCAAAAGTTTCCTCAAATTCAATGCCTTCAACTTGTGCATAACCCTTACATACCAATCTTGCTTTATTTTTTACTACCTTTCCGTCTTCATTCAATTTGTTTCGAAAAATCCATTTAGTCCCGATTATATTTTTATTTGCAGGTCTAGGTACTAATTCTCAAGTTTTGTTTTTCTTGATCTGATATAATTCTTCATTTATTGCCTTCATCCAACTTTCATCTTTGCTTGCGTCAGCAACATTTTTGGGCTTAATGTTGGATAATAGAGAGTAGTTACTTACTACTCTTCTTCTTGTCTGAACACCAACTTTGGGATCTCCAATTATTTGCTCTCTAGGATGATTTTTCTGTCAGTTGTCTGTTTTGAATTTCTTATTTTCTTCCACTTTTGAATCACAACTTAAATCATCTGAGTCAATTTTTTGTATCTTTCCTATTTCGTTTTCCTCATCTCCTTCAATAACCTCTTCATAAATTGGGTAGTTCTTTTCATAGCTAATTACTCATTCTCTACCTTCATCAAATTTAACATCGACATTGTCCACAATTTTCTTTAGCCTCTTGTTGTAGCATTTGTAAGCTTTGCTTTTTGACGAATAACCAACAAAAAAACCGTCATCCGCTCTATCTTCAAACTTACCAAGATTATCTTCAGTTCTTTTGATGTAGCACTTACTGCCAAAAACTTTTAGGTATTTTTGTTGTTGCCCTTTTACCGAACCACAACTCATAAGGAGTTTTTCTTTCATGTGTTCTCAGCATGTACCTATTTTGTATATACACCGCAGTATGGACTGCTTCTTTCCAAAATTTGTCTGCTACTCTGCTTTTAGCCAACATAGTCCATGCCATTTCTTGCACTATCATGTTCTTTCTTTCTACCACTCCATTCTGCTGAGGTGTCTTGGATGCTGAAAACTGTCTCCTAATACCGTATTTTTCACAGTACTCTGTAAACTCTTCTAAAATGAATTCTCCTTCTCTATCTGATCTTAAACATTAGATCCTCTTTCCTGTTTCATTCTCAACTTGGTTTTTGAAAGTCTTGAACATTTCAAAAGCTTCTGATTTATGCTTCAAGAAAAATATCCATGTCATTCTGGAATAGTCATCAATGCACAACATAAAATATTTGCCACCATTTATGCTTTGTGTTCTCATGGGTCCACATAAATCAGTGTGTATTAGTTCCAAAGGTTTGCTTGTGTAGTACTCTTTTGTTTTGAATGTGACTCTAGTTTGCTTCCCATTTTGGCATGAAGCACAAATGTTGTTTGCGAGGTTTGTTGATGGTGGGAATATCTCTCACTCGCCTCTTTTGAGTTGATTTTTACTAGATTATCAAAACTGATATGACCGAGTATCTTGTGCCACAACCAATTTTCTTCTTCCTGTCCAATAAAATAAGCTCCTTCTGAATTCTCTGAGAGCGTGTATAGGTTGCCAGATGTCCTTGATCTAGTTGCTATCAATTTTCCACTGTTTGTTTTTCCGACTTCACAACCCTACTTCTTAAAAACTACTTCATGACCTTTATCACAAATCCGACTTACGCTCAACAAGTTATGTTTCAAACCATCCACAAACAAAACTTCTTCTGACTTAATTTTTCTATCACTAATTTTAACTAAACCTTTGCCAACTATCTTAGCTCCATCATTATTTCCAAACTTTATCGAACCACCTTCATATTTCTATAACTTCTCAAATTTCTATTTGTCACCTGTCATATGACTGGAGCATCCACTATCAAGTATCCATGGTACATATTTATTTTGTGCTTTAAATTTTGTTTATACGATTAAGGATTCCTTTTCTTCCTTAAGTCGTTCTTTTTCTTTCCACTCTGTTTTGATAGTATTTTTGGGCTCTTGTTTTGCCTTTCCCTTATCAATAGCTTGTGAATGTTTTTTGGGAATTTTTCTATTTTGTCTTATCCTATTTGGTTGAAATTTTCTTCCCTGAAACTGATTTGATGCAAATGTACTTCTATAGTTTCTTGCAATGTGCCCAAAATTATGACAGTTATAACATTCTATTGTATAATTCATCAAAGGAGAAAAAATATTTCTACTGGTGAAATTCCTTGGTCTTACATTATATTTGCAGTCTAAGATTTTATGTCCATAGCCATTGCATTTAAAACATAAACCAGAAAAGGGATAATTGAACCTGGGTGATGGTATTTTCCATGTTGTCGTAGGAGCCATAGGTCTTCTTCTTCTTTGATGTGTGACATTGGTGAATCCATCATTGTCAATTCTCCTTTCGTGCCTGGCATTATTGCTTTCTTTTGCATGAGACATTTTTCCTTGATCAACCTGTTTCTTATCTTCATTCTTTATGGATTCTACATTTCTGGCCTTTGATCCATTTGATGATTCTCCTTCGACGAAACCTAGACCAAAGTTGATGTCTATAGGACTTTGGTCATTTATAATCTTATCCAGCTTCATAGAACTTTCTTTGTGTTTGTGATAGCAACTAATTTTGTGATTCATCTCTTCTATCTGCATCCGTAAACCAACATTCTCTTCTTCTAGTTTGCAGCAATAATCTATTTTCATGGTAATTTGTACTTCGAGATCTTTAGATATTTTTTGGTATTCTTCTGTCTGTACTTTCAGACTAGTTATGATTTTGTTTGCATCCTCAAGATTTTTTGAATTTTTTTTATTCTTTTTCCTCTCTATTTTCCACTCTTCAAGTGCAGAGATCAACTCACCTTCTATATCTACTTCAGCCTCAAGGTTTTCACCACATACTTCAGAGTTCACTCCTTCTTCCTTTTTTGATTTTACTTCTTCAAATGACATGAAAAGAACTTCACCTGTTTCCTCTTCAGAATCCTCATTGGAGTTGTCTTTTGATGAACTGGCATTCCTGGAGATGAAACTTTTCTTCTTGAAGTTGCCTTTTTTGAAATTCGTTTTCTTCTTCCAGTCACTTCTTTCTTGGTGTGATCATCATTTTTGTTCTTCTCATTAAGTGGACATTTAGTCACAAAATTCCCAACGCCTCCATAGTTGAAACATTTAAACGGTAGCTTTCCTCTATATTTTTCTTTTCCCATTTTTAGTTTTCTAACAAAGTTTTCTTCCATTTCATCTGATGTCTCTTCTCCCTCGGACTCTTGTTTTACGTTTTTATTTTTAAGGGCTTTAAAATCTGCTTCTTTTTCTGTGGGTTTAGATCTTCCTATCCTCATCTCATATGAGTCAAAGAACCATACATCTCATCTATACTAAAATAATTTAGATTTTTAGCTTCTTTTATCGTTGAGACTTTAGAATCAAACCTTTGAAGAAGAGATCTTAATATCTTTTTCACGACGGTAGAGTCTTCGATATCCTCGTCGAGTCCTTGATCACATTAATGATTCCATTAACTCTCAGCATATATGCCTCAATGTTTTCATCGTCATTCATCTTTAATGCTTCAAACTGAGCTCGATGTGTCTGTAACTTGGCCTCCTTGATCTTATCGTCTCTTTCATGAATACTCCTCAGTTTGTCTCATATTTATTTTATCATTTTACAGCTCATGATCTTTACTAGTTCACTGTCTGCTAATCCGCACATTATAGCATTCTTTGCTTTTGAGTTATTTTCAAACAGTTTCCTTTCGTTAGCCTCTTTTGGAGGAGTGATGGGTATTATGTATCCACTAACTATTGAATCTCAGATGTCGTATCCCAAAGCATAGATATATGTCTGCATCCTGATTCTCTAGAACACGTAATTAGATCTATCAAACAATGGTGTTTTTTTTTATGAGAAGCCTTCACCACCTGCCATTGTGTTACTTCCAAGATCACCCTAGCCGATTAAGCTTGTATAGGAACTTAGCTCTGATACCAATTGTTAGTCTTAAAATGACACTGAGAGGGGGGGGTGAATCAGTGTAGCTCTTTAAACTTAAATTTATAGCTCTTAATACCATAGCAATTAAAACTTATTACTAGATACAGCAGGTATAACAAAAGAGCATTACACAATAAAAGATTTAACGAGGTTCACCAATGTGGCTACTCCTCAAAAATTGACTGCTTGGACTACCATCCAAATCCAGCCTTTGCAAAGCACCAACTTTACAATCAATTTACCAACACCCACTGTAAGGAGCACCAACCCCTTATTTATTTGCACCAACAGAAAGGAGCACCAACCCCTTATTTATCTGCACCAACAAAAAGGAGCACCAACCCCTTATTTATCTTTGCTTTTGCAAGACCCTGACTGGTCTTCTTCACCTTTGTGTTCTCTACGTACTCTGCTCTCTTTGCGTAATCACTTTGCACACTCTGCTTTGTCACAGTCAAACTTCACGATCGTCTTCTCCCTTTTGCGCACTCTGCTCTCTTTGCAAATTTTGCACTTAGCACAATTCGACACGACTTGCTCTCTGTGCACAACGACCGTATTTCACACACCTTCGACGTCACTTTAATTCTCCAAATAGCCCTCCTTTTATAATAATATTTTTATGATGAAAACCCTAATCTTAGTCGGCTATAAATCGTAATCTTAGTCGGCTTTCAGAACAACTGTAAACCCTAATTTTAGTCGGCTGTCATCGGTCTTCGTCGACTTCAACTCAAGAAGATGTTTGATTTATCCATCGCTTGATGATTTCATTCTGGACAGACCTTGTAATCGCCATAGTGATGTCGGTCCACTGTCATACTTCTCATTTCAGTCGGGTTCTCCTTCTTGACTTGTGCATTTACGACCTGTCACAAAATCATGACATTTTTGCCTTTGCAGCTTATTTTGTTGTTGTTGCCATGAAAATACATGTCACGATATTGTGACACTTTCACCTCCATACACTTTCTCTATTCTTTTGTCATGATATCGTGACATTTCTACCTCCGTAGACTTCGTCTTTTCTTTTGTCATGATATCGCGACATTTTTGCCTCCGTATACTTTGTCTTTGCTTTTGTCGCGATATTGCGACACTTCTACTTCCATAGACTTCGACTTTGCTTTTGTCACGATATCACGACACTTCTGCCTCCATAGTCTTCAACTTAACTTTTGTCGTGAAATCATGACACTTCTGCTTCCGTACTTAGCTTCTTTGTTTTTGTCACAAAATCACGACACTTTTGCCTTCAAAGTTTTCTTCTCTGATTTTGTCGCGAAATTGTGACACTTCTGCTTTCGTACTTTACTTCTTTGCTTTTGTCGCGAAATCATGACACTTCTGCTTCGAAGTCTTGCTTTTTGCTTTTGTCACGAAATCGTGACAGTTCTGCTTCTGTATGCTTCATCTCTTTCTTTTGTCGCAAAAATGTGACATGTCGTGATATTGCAACACTTTTCAAACTTACTTTCTCTCTCCTTTTTAATCGCGAAAATGTGACATGTCACGAAATTGTGACACTTTTCCAACTTACTTTCTCTCTCCTATTTTAGTCATGAAAATGCGACATATCGCAAAATCGTGACACTTTTCTTACTTTTTCCCTTTCTTTGAACTTGTCACAAAATTGCAACACTTTTTTTCGCTTTCTCTTTCTCTTCCAACATGTCGCAAAATCACGACAGTTTTCCACTTGCCTTTTTCTCTTCCAACATGTCACGAAATCGTGATAGTTTTTCCTACTTTTTCTCTCTCTTCCAACATGTCACGAAATCGCGACAGTTTTTCCTACTTTTTCTCTCTCTTCCAACATGTCGCGAAATCGTGACAGTTTTTCTTGCCTGTTGTATATGTCGCGATATCGCGACACTTTTCTTGTTTTTTTTTTTTTTTTTGCATATGGGCCACTTCAGTCTTCTTGGAAAATCACTGTACATACTCTGAATAACCTTTGAACTCTTGTCTTCTGCATCTGAATAGCTTTTGAACTTCCTGTCCACTGCATCAACAGATCTATCTGACTGTGTTGACAATAATGACAATATTGTTGTTGCACCTTGCTCAACAAAGTCTCCATCCTAATATTCTACTTTTATAGCTCCTTTATCAAACCATATCTTGACAACTTCTTGATGTTGCATGGTCCTTTTGAGGGTCTTTCCTCTCTCTTCTTCTAAGGCCAATAGTACATTCAATATTGCTTGCATGGGTCTGATGTTAGTGTCTTCCAATTTTAGTATACTAGCTTGTAGGAAGATAAAATCGTGGGCACTTTTGGTGTCACCTTATCTATCCATGATGCCTTATTTAGATTTTTATTCTAGTCCCTATAAGACTTTGAAATGGTCCTTTTTAAGATCCTTATGATTTTTTTATTGATTGAATAAACTAATCCATTGCCTTGAAGATAATAATTGGATAAATTCTTGAGCAAAAATGCATACTCAAGAGAAAATTTTATGTTTTTAGCCCCCTTAAAATAGGTGGAATCATCTGCGATGATGGTTATAGGTGCGCTAAACTTAGTGATGATATATTTAAGCAAATGAACCATTATCTCTTGGTTAACTGCTTTGAATGGGATCACTTCAACCCATTTAGTAAAGTAGTATGTGTTAGAGGCATTACATTATTCGGTTTACTGTAAATATTTAGACTAGGGTGTGAATTTTATTTTATGTACAAAGTATGTGTCAAGTTAGTAGGATTCTACAAGTGTGTGAGGTATCTAGTTAGGAAGTGAAGAGTCTTTGAGTGATATGTCTTTTTTAGAAGTAGGAAGTTATATGTATTCATGAGATACTTTATCTTTATATAATTTATGGGACTTATTATGTAAGGAAGGCATATGGAGACTCAAGTTCTACTATGACTATAAGGAGAAAAAAAGCCAAGAGTCATGTAAAATATATCATGTATCTTTATATTGATATAAAGCAATACAATTTGTAAATAAGCTTTTCCTGAGTTTTTATTATCAATAAATATTTCAGTTTGATTTGTATGAGATTTATGTTATTTGATATGTTATTGGATATTGATGATATTATTTTGACTAAGGTACGATCCTAAGATTGAATCATGTTAGATAATCTTACTAAATTAGTATGTTAGAGAGTGCACTAAACATGAGGTTGAAAACCAAGTGAAATTTAAATGGACACAACAATAAGAGTTTTTGAAAAGAAGAGTGTAGAATGTAATTGGAATTTGGATTGCAATTGGACGCAGACACATCTAGAGAAATTGAGGACATAGATATGTCTAGAGAAATTGACGATGCAAAGATGTTTAAAATTTTTTGAGGATAAGAGCTAGAGCTTTAAGAACAAGGAATGTGCACTAAAATTTAGAGTTTGAGGATGTATTCAAAGCTTTGAAACCTATGTCTACGTAGTGATAGGAAGCACTAAAATCTTAAGCCTACAATAGTTAGAAGGAGAAATTTGTGCTATCTTATGTTGCATTAGATCCTACTAGAAAAAAATATCTAAATGTTGAGCTAAAACATGATTGAATGATAGAGTAACACCTTGGTAGGAATAATTTATGAATACGATACTATACGTTAATGAGACGAACAACACCAAATAAAGGTAACAATAAATTTGCATTGATTAATATTTGAGGGGCACACATTTGAAGCATTGAATTATATTTGAGTGAATTATTGTAGGAGAGATAAGAAGATTAAATTAAGTTGATTCTTAAGTGATTGAATGGGATTTATAAGTTATTGATTAAGTAATGATTTGATTAGAGAATTTGATGAATTGATGAATGAAGGGAATGAATTATAATTAAAAAAAATAAATTAATGATTTGATTAATAATTGAAAAGGAAAAGTTGAATTATTGAATGATTAAAATTAGGAGATATAAGAAGGTAAATTTATGAATTGAAAAGTTTGATTTATTAGATTTGAAGCATTGACTAATTTTTTTTTTTTGGTAATATTAAGATATGGGGGTTTTGACCAGGAATCCCCCAACCTGTTACAATAACTCCACCAAGGAGATACACACCCACCCCCTCACACACTCACCGGCGCCACGGTTTGTAAAATTATCTAATATTAAGAAGTGGGGGTTTTGACTAGGAATCCCCCAACCTGTTACAACAACTCCACCAGGGAGTTTTTCTTTGGGTTTTAATCCAACCATATATCCCTCTTTGTATCATTGAGGTTTGAACCGTGGACCTCCTGTTCAACAAGGCCAAACTCGCCTTCTCCTCACCACTTGCGCTACAAAGGCATATAAACATTGACTAAAGTTGGGAGATATAAAAAGACTTAATAATTTGATTTAAGAAATTGAAATGGAGGAATTAAAGTATTTGAAATTGAATAATTGAAGTTTGAAATTGCAATTGAAGATTGGAACTAAATTGAAGAATTGATTTAAATTGATTGGATGGGAGATATAAGAAGGAAAATTGAATTAATGAAATTAATTAATGATTGATTAAATTGGTTTGAAGAATTGAATTACTGAGATTTGAAATTTAGAATTGATATTTGATTGAATTTGAAAGAGATTAATTGATTGAATTGAAAGAAACATTTGAAACTTATCATGGTGTTGGTCAAATATTTGCCTAATCAACAAAAATTGTGTTTGTGCGCCCTAGATATGGCCAACATTGAAATGTCGAAGGAAAGAAATGTCCTTCGTGCCAATCTCCAGAGAGGGCTGGCTCCCAAACTAAATCATACACTGGTTGAAGACTAGAGATGCAGGAAAGAAATTAGAAAATGAGAAAAGAAATGGGAAATATGGCCACAGGTCGAAAGCATAGGATTTGGGGTAGACTAACAGTAGGAAATTCACCCAATCATGAAATAGCATGTAATAGAAGAAAAGCAGCAAAGTCTACTTGCTAACTTGTAGGAACAACCTTCAGAACAACACTCCAACACTCACTCTCTCACCAGCAATATTTAAATTTAAAAGCAAATAAAGAGTATAAGCATAAAATAGAAGTGTATTAAGCAGAAGGAAATCACATAATATCACTTGCAAATTCATAAGCTTGGTGTCTTCTATTGATGCAGAGAACTTGGAGAGTTTTCTCATAAAATGTCTAACCCTCTCCTTACAATAGAAATTTGATTAGTATTTATAGAGGTTTTCACCTCTTTCATTAAATGTACATGAGAACAAAATGATGGCAGATCAGGAACAAGAGTGAGGAAATTCCTCCTTGGAATCATTAAAAATCCATCCTTTTGGGGCGGTGATCCACCTTTCAGGGAAACATTCCCAGGAAATTAGCATCTTGGGCGTCGGTGCACAGAGAATTAGGAAACATTCAATATCTTGGAAATGCACTCCCGCCTTGGAAATCATGAAAAATCCTCCCTATGCATCTATATGACTTTCTTCTTCACTTGGGATCCACAATTCGAGTTACTCATTGCCACCATTATTTAATACCTGCAAAATCTGGTGCTTTTGAAATTTTGACTATATTCCTTTTTGTTTTTTTTTGTTCAAAACTACATTCACCTTTTAGAAAGAATTATGTTCACCCCGACTTCTATTTTCCAGCACACTTGCATGATTCTCATTTGAGAATGAGTTTACCCATGGGAGGGACAAACGCGATAGCATTCTGTCCCTGAGGTATGTTCACCCATGGGAGGGGCGAACAGGATGTTCACCCCTCAACCAGGGTGAATGTGATTGCGCTTTGAATTTCGGGGACGTTCACCCATGGGAGGGGTGAATGTGATTGCACTTTGACTTTCGGGTACGTTCACCCATGGGAGGGGTGAACGTGATTGCATTCAATGTTGGGGCACATTCACCCATGGGAGGGGCAAACAGGATGTTCACCCCTCAACCAGGGTGAACGCGACTTTGACTTGTCGTGCCACCTTTTAAACTTCCAAACTTCCCTTCTGTCACTTTTTGACATTTCGTTCACCCCAAGGCAGGGCGAACGGGGTGTTCGCCCCATCTTTGGGGTGAACATCCTTCCACATTTTTATCTCTTTGCAATGCTTTCAAAATGTTCAGTCTCTTAAGTCTTTTTAGCTTGATCTTTCTTCTTTTGTTTTATAAGCCTAAAGACACCTTCATTTTTTAGTGGCAGTTATAGTATAGCAAACTTGAATCACAAATGGAGTTTTACATTTGTTTTATAAACATGTATAAGGTCGATGCTTAAAATAATAGATATGTAAACAGAATAGCAACATATGAAATTGTTTGAAAATATTTCCGATTACAAAAAATACTACAATCAAAAATACCCCAACAAAATTTGAACAAAATTCCCAATGTGGCTAGGTGCAAAACTACCAATATTTTTGGCGACTCACAGGGTATCCAACTCACATGGATGCAAGCAATCCCAAGCCTTTATCCATTGGGAAATTATGGGGTCTTCTTTCCAGCTGCTTTCGCTAGAACCTTTTTTGTATAAACCTTATGTTGTGCCTCCTCTTATAATTGTTCTTGTGCTTCTGCTTCGTTCACCATTTTGAGCACTTCAGCTCGCTCAGCTTCCTCTACTGCTTTCTCTATCGTTGCATGCTCTACTGCTACCTGATCCTCTTGTTCCTTGAGGGTCTCAAAAATTACTTCATAGGCCCTAACTGCATCCTTCCAAGAATGCATGGTGAATAGACATGGGACACTGAGAGACTCAAAAATGAAGCAAATATTCTAAAAATTCATCAAACTAAGGCTCTTTGCTTGTTGAGCCAACTCATACAAGGACAGCTCTAGGCGCGTATACTTCTGCATCAAGGGCAACACCTAATATTCTATGAGAGGCTCTTCCCATGCATCGATCTCAAAGGTGTCTTCCACAAACTTCTTCCAGAGCGCCTCCAGTTGCTCCAGTGGCAAGGATTCACCCCTCATCCGTAAAGTCTGTAAATTCCAACTCAAAAATAGTCTCAAAGTGAGTCATAGAAATGGCATACTCCCACTCAATGGTGTTGAGAATTGTTCGACCTTCCCTTACCAGGTCCATTCTCTAGAAATAACTACACAACGTGATCTTAGCCTTTGATGAGGCATGATCCATTTCACTGAGGCAACGAATACGTAGGCTGGCATTAGTTAGGGCCTAAATCTTTACTGCCATCTCCATATACGACTCGAATTGTTCCTTTGTATTATCAATCAACTGCTGCCCCAACTAAATTTGTATGTGTACCTCCCACAAATAATGCAACACCTAGACTGCTTGTGCAACCAACTTCTCGCAGTTCTGAGCTGAGAGAAGATGGGCCTCTTTGATGTTTTTTGGTGAAAAACCAGCAGCTTGTAAGCCTTCTTTGCTAACTGATTCTTCATATCCTCAAGTTGTTGTTGAAGCTTATGCATTTCTATCCTAGTGGTATCTCGTTCCTTCGGGTGCACTCCAACCTATCGATGCAAATATTCATTTTCAATGGCAATCTTCTCATCCTACGCTCTGCTTTTCGCCAGGGCAATTTCGAGCTCAATAATTTTGTTTTCATTTTTAAAATATTTTTCCTTAAAATGTTTGTCGTGCAAGTACATTGAGCTCATATCTGCCTAAATATTGCTCGTCTTCTCTACTGGATTTATCTTGGTAAGATATTCTCTGATAGTCTCACTGATATAATCACTTGGTAGCATTTCCTCTTGTGGCCTCTGGACCAAAGGAGTGAGATTTGTTGTGTGAGGCTCCATAGCAACAGGATCAAAGGTGACTTTCTTAATCAGTCGATTTGGAGCCAAGGTCTCCTTACACCTCATGCTCTTCAACCACTACGAAGATCTCAAGTGTGCTTGATTAATATTCTCCATGTCAGGCTGCTTGTGGGCCACCTGCACATCAGGTACTATCTGCAACTCCAAAAATAGGGTGAATGGAACTAGTGCATTTGAGCGACTGGGATCAATAGAAGCAGATGATACGGTCAGAAGGGATGGAACATAAATGGTGGACTAGATGGAGAAACTGGGTTTGGTCGTAGTTATGCTTATCCTAGGAGGATTTTGTGTACTTACAGCCTCGATGGTGATGGTGGCGACAACAGAAGGGGAAGGGTACAAAAAGGGATTTGGTGTTGATGCATACAAACTAAAAGAAATGGAGTACGAAGGAATGGGAATAGAAGAAGGAGCAGCAGTGACTTCGAGAATGGAAGAAGACGAAAGTGAAACAGATATGAAAGGTATATCGAATGGAAAAGAAATGGAAACAAAGGATGGAAAAATTGAAACAAAAGTCACAACAAGCTCCTGGGAAGAGGAAGAGGGAAGAGAAGACATACCTTTGGGTGTGGGCACCATATGACATGGTGATGGGTGCGGTTTATAAAATTACTTCTTATTGTTGCGCTTCTACCTTCCCTTCAACACCCAGATTCTCTTCGCCATCCATCACCTCTACGTGGGAACTCTCTGACTGACAATCCTCCTCTTGTCCTTGGACCATTGAAAATATTTGTGCAACCTTAGTGATGAGCTCTTCCACTGGCGAAGGATTTATAACTGTCGTTGAAACACTAGTAACTGTAGGAACTGCTACAATGGGAATTGTATAAACTGTGGCAACCAAAATAATAGCTTTAGAAGCAACAACAGTGATGGTCCTTGGTCTTTTTTCCACCTTAGGAAGTGGTGATGCCTTCAAGATATTTTGCTTCTCTGGTGTAGATGCCTCTTCCACCTTTCGCTTCGTTCACTGAGATCTCTTCTTAGACACATATTGTTGTTCCTCTTCCTCTAGAATATCCTCCTCAGCCATTGAACGTCCTTCTTCAGTTTCACCTTTGCCACTATCAAAATGTTGAAAACTCTATGGCAAAATATTGGTGAAGGTGACAGGCTAATATGAAACGACATAATCATCATAATTTTCCAAAAACTGCTCATCTAATTTTAGCCCAAAAGGAGTCTTTGGTTTCCCTCGGTGAATCTGCATTATCCACCAATTCATAATTTTCTCTTCAATCAATTAGGGCTTACTTTCCTTAATTTGGCTGAATAAACCCGACGAACGAATCTGAGTCTTATACCTGGTCGGATTATACTCTGCCTCTTACTCATAGCAATTATGCCAAGGTGGAAGTATCATCATTTTCTCAATTTGCCAATTCATATCAAGCCCATAAAATTTATTCATGTTCTTCTGAATATCTGGTCGAGGGCAACAGTGAAATGACTTAGCCTTTATAATAGCCAAAAATTTACCCAAAAAGTCATACCTCCAACACTGTGGTAGTTCTATCAAACCCAAGTCTTATAGCGCTATTGTCAAGAGCCGATTCTGTCCAACTTGGATCACCTCTATACTACCAAATTTGAATGGCATGTTGCACGTTGTCTTCTTCCCCCACCCAACTCCATATACATCATTGACATAATCTGACTGGTGCACTACTTCCATGGTGAACACATGCTCTGTAGCAAAATAGGGCAAAAAAAATGGCTTACCCGTGAAGCCAAAAATTCTTACAACTACACCCTAGGTAAGCAAGAAAATATCCCCCTTTTCCTGTGTGACTACTGCATATCTTAGTTCCCACGGTACCCTTTCACACGTGCCACAAAGCAACTCTATTATTGGTCCCAAGAACCAACTAATATGACTCCCTTCTTGACAAAACAGAAGTCCACTTATAAACTGGCAAAGGTTCATTTTTCTCGTTTACATACGTTACTGCAATAAAGGGGAAGCATCGTTGAAGTTGGAAAAATAAATACCATACTAAAAAGGATATATGATTGAATGAATTTGTCTCTCCAGTTTGTAACTTTTCCAATTGATAATTGAACCTTCGGGAAGTAAAATTCGTCCAATTGAAGAAAATTGAATTAGTTCCCCTTCTTGGAGAATAAAATTCCACCTTGTAGATACATTGAGCTAAGGCTTCCTGCCATTTATGAACTGTATCATCCAAACACAACCTTGCCACCCAAGCCAACATTGAATAAATATCATGGCTTTTAAAATCAGTGAGCAGCTTTGGTAAACTAGGCAAATACTCCATTGGCGGCTCCTTAATTAGTTGTCTCCATAAATTGGTGCATGGTTACTGTGGAGACATATTTATCTTCTTGCTCTTCATTATGCAATTTTTTATAAACCCCAAAATATGGAGGCTCTATTCCACATGTGAAGGCCTCCTGTACCTCATTTGGGGTGATGGTAAACAAAATCTCCCTCTTTGCGTTTCTTACAGCTCTGGTGAATGGGTCGTAAAACTGAGCAACAAGTCGTACCAACTCAAGGCAAGGATAAACTAGCGGGCACAGATACTAGGATAAATATGAATGATAAGGCACTGTTAGCTAGCTTTCTGATGACAATCTTTGGCTCACTGTCAACTCAACATCTTCTTCCAACCTTTCCACATCTTTATGGGTAATGAGGCAGTCTCCAATTTATGCCAGTGAGTCTTCATATGGGTCTAGGTTGATGTAATCATTTTTTTGAGCCTTTTTATATCTAGAGTCTCCTTTCTTATTTTTTTTTTCTTGGGCTTTGTAGCCTTTATGACATTCTCGGGCTCCTTTCCCCATTTTCTCGTTATCTCTTTTCTCTAATACAAACTTTGGATACTCTTTGAACACTTCTTTAAATAGTCTATAGCTACAGCTTGAAATACACAGTAGTAAAAAGAGAAATAAACTACAAATTTTTACCTCACCCTTTATATAGAGCATTTCTACACCTGTCGCACTAAATGTTGAATTAATCTTGAACACTTTTGGGAGAATTTGGGTATTGATCCGCTAGGCCAACACCATTCCCAATGTTCCAATGGTTTCTCCTTTGATTCGCTACCAGATATTCCTAGGTAAGAGTGCCCTCCTCACCGCATGATTTTCTTGTAAACCATACCCTTGTGACTCAAGCTTGCTTGGAAAAATAAATCTTCTACTTAAAAACCAATGCTGGATGTTCTCTCATTCCTCGAGAACATAAACATTTGGTACGGTGCACATTTTAAATTAAATGATTCTGAAATACCCTTTTTCTTGCATTCCTACTCTCCGATAGCTGCCACATATCCATGGCATAATTATTTTTGCCACGTCCCAAAAATAAATGCAGTTGTTTCCTTATTCTTCAGCGAAAATACTTTATAGGTGTTCATTAATCTTCTCCTTTTCAACACCTTCAAAAATCAGGGTGATAGGTCTCTTTTTCTTTATCTCAGGGTGACTTCGAATTGCTTGGAAGTTCATGGCAAATAGTCTCTTTAATAAATCTTCCTCTTCAATGCTTTTGCCCATATTTAGAAAAAAAAACAAAATTGCTTTTCTAAAAACGTCTTTTCTTTTTTCTTCTTTTTCTTTTCTTTTACTACCCCTTTTTTATTTTTTATTTTTGATTTTTCCAAAAGAGCTCAGATAATAAAGCTTCTTAAAAATGAACAACTCCTCATTGCTCTGCCCGACACATTCACCCAAAACAAGGGTGAACGGCCCTTGCGCCCATTGCCTGAGGTGAACATGCTAATAAATTCATGTTTCCCTTCTCCCGAATAGGATATCAAAATCTTTGTTCACCCCATCCTTAGGTCGAATGGTTGCATCACCCCCACTTTGGGCGAACGCGACTTGCACATGATGTATTGCTTTGTTTTTGTTCTTTCACCTAAAAAAGGCATTACACTACTAACAACATTGCCTTAGTCAACGCACCCATCACTTGGGCGAACGTGTCTCTTAGAAATATGTTTTGCTTATTTTCATTCACCCCGAGGAAGGAAACTATATTTTTGCATTTTTCTTTTGGGAAAAAATGCTTGGGAGTGTCTCTTTAAAAGTGAACACAACCTACTTTTAATCCCTAAAAGGTGCTTCCCAAGAATCGTACCACACCATATTTTATTTTTCATGTTTTCTTCTTTTATATATATATATGTTAAAATAGCATCAACAATTAAAAACAAATAACATACTAGAAAGAATATTTACATATGTACAAGGTGGTACCTCACCAGAACATCATCATGAAATATAGGCCTTCAGATGAAGACCATTTACTAGAATGTGAAGGTCACAACCCTCCAAATCATGAAGGTGATAAGTGTTTGTCGAATTTACTACGAAATTTTGAAAAGGGCCTTCCCATATAGCATCAAACTTATGGTGTTTTCTTAGCTTAGCTTTCTTCTCATTCCATTTCAAGACTAAGTCTCCTACCTGAAATTTACGCTCAGTTTTTTCTTCCTAAAACACTTCTGCATTTCTTTTGTGTGTTGGGCAAATGCTTGATAATATTGCTCTCTATCCTCCTCTAACTGTAATAATTGTACCAACCTTACACTCATAGGATCATATTCTCCATCTTCATCTTGGAATAACTGCAACGTTTGGAGTACCGAAAGCTCAATATGAGTGGGGGGAATGACCTATTTCCCATAAACCAAGGTGCACAAAGAAGATTTAATGGATTTCTTCACAGAGATACGATATTCCCAAAGCACATGTTTCAACAACAAGTATCAGCCTCTTTTATTACTACCCATCATCCTCTTTAAAATTTGCAACAAATTTGTATTGGTAGATTCGACCAACTCATTTCCTTACGGATAATAATTAGATGATTTCTTCAGATAAATGCCATATTTGCTAGCAAACTCTGTGATTTTGGCCCCAATGAATGGAGTTCCATTATCAGTTACAATTGAATCTGGGATGCTAAAACGAGTAATAATCCCTTCCAAGAAAGAGATAACAGTTGCTTGATCAGCCTTCTTGGTAGGAATGGCCTCCGCCTATCTAGTGAAATAGTCAGTTGTCGTTAAGATATACTTGTATTCTGTGGAAGAGTATGGATCAATGACTATGATGAAATCAATACTCCATTGTTGGAAAGGTGCTTCCACTTGAATTGGGTGTAGGGGCAAAGCTCCTTTTCTTATTATGTCAACGTATTGATGATAGCTATCACAATGCTCACTTACTTTATGAGCATCAGTGAACAAAGTGGGCCAGTAGTAGCCTGCTCGGATAATCTTCAATGCCATAGGCCTACCTGCATAATGACCACTAGATAGTCCAGAGTGAAATTCCTCCAATATCCTCTCCTTCTCAGACTCCTTCACACATCTAAGAAGAACTCCATCAATGTTCTTGTGGTACAATCCATTAAGCAACATAACATATTTGAGTGCTTGTAGCCTAAACCTCCGATTATGCTAAGCATCAAGACAAGTTGGACATCTTCCAGAATTAAAATAATCAACCTACTCTTCTATCCAATCATGGTTGCTCACAGTATGATTTGCATAGATGTTTTCATCAATGTCCTTTTCATGCACCACATCTACTAATTCAGAGGGAACACTTTTAGCTAACTCCTAGCATAAAGCTTGCCCGCGAACTAGTTTTGTTGGTCAATTCTCCATGTCATATTCTTTAATTTTTGAGACCCAACCTGCTCTTTTATCACCTAGTTCTCCTTGGAGAATGAAGTTTTGAACATCAGGATGTATAACATAGACCACAATCTTGCTCTAGGAGATAAAGTGTTGAAACTTATTCAAAGATTTCATCACTTCATAGACCTGTTTTTTGATAAAATTATATAACAACCAATGTCTGTTCCAATCATTGCATTAAAATCCATAACAAAAAACTCATCTTCAAGGTGAAGTTTACCCAACACTTCTTCCATCAATTCAACCTCTTCTAGCTCTTTAGTCATCATATTAACTGCACCTGGAGCTTTTTCTTCCTCTTCCAACTTTTCAATGTGAAAAGGTGATGGCTTTTCATTGTGAATGTGAATCCTCTTTTCCTTGAATAGTATCTCCAAATGTGAGTAGTCTAAGGAAATATATCCCCCCAACTTAGCCATGAACTTCCTTGAGAGGCACATGCTAAAGTATGGCTCTAGGTCAACCATTACCACTTCTTGGATGGCTGTGATTTGTGGCATGTTGTGAAGGACAATGGGGATGTCTTTGATTACTCTCACTATCTTGATCGAAGTTCCATCTAGCTGCAACACTCTTGGGATACTCCTTGTATATTCCATCCCCATCATTTAACATATTGCCTTTGGCATGACAGTAGTCACAATGCCAGAATCAATCATACAGTTATGTACAATCCACCCCTCCATTCTAAGTGACAAATAAAATGGGGGTAGTCTATTCTTTCCTATCGCTAAAGTTGGTAGCGCTTGCGCTAGGACTATTTGAGAAGGATCTTTCTTCTGATCTATAGCAATCTTCAAGGACTCTTGCAACAGGTTGACCTGCCCTGGCAACTGTAGTGCATCATACAAGCTAAATTTTATAGGTATCTTCTTCATTTCTTCCATAATATTGTAATTTGAGATGGTCGAAGCCTTCTCTTCTGTAACCCATTCATACTTGTCTCGGTACTACTGAATAGCTTCTACTCTTTGTCTCTTTGTCAATGATGGGTACTTGAGTTGCTCCTTAGCCTACTATTTTGTTTTATTTTGTGTTTGAGAAACTACTATGGACTACGAAGTTGAGGCCTTAGCTTGTGTATTTTCTCAAGCATGCTTAGGCAATAAATCTCTTAACTTGATAGAATCTTGCTCCTTAGTCCTTACACCAGGCACTTTCTCTAGAGGTTGTTGTTTTTCATCTTGCACCTTTGGCTCTGCAGGCACCTTCAAAGGTTCAAGCTCAGCTGGATTTACAGTTACTAGATTTTTCTCGGATCTCATGAGAATCGAAACTTACTCAAAATATGGCATCATAAAATTATGATCAGCCTCCCTAATCATATTGACTTATCTGTTATCCAAAATCTCTTCTAGCGTTTGTACATAATTCATATGCACCATGCAGGTTTCTTCTCCATGAGGATCATTGCATGTTGAACACCAATATGCCTTTTTTGTCACGCTAGTTTCCTCATTTGCTAGAAATATTGTGTTTTTCTCAGGGTCTCTACTGGCAGACGCTTGCTCTCGAGTAATCAGTGGGGTTTAAAATTTTCTTGACCAAAATTTGGCCTCAGCTTGCTTCTTCCTCACCACCGTAAGTTTATTTGATATCATCCTTAAGGCTGAGTTATTAGATTTTACCTCTTGCAACAATGTTGTGAAAGGATCAAGATTAGACGATGAGGGGGGCATTGGCAAAGGTAGAGGTGTTGGCGGTGCAGGCAATGGTAATGGGGTCAAAGGCACTAGAAATGTTAGGAAATGAATGAATGATGGCAATTGGGGTACTGATTTAGCGGGTAATTATAGAAAACTTGGAGTCAGGCATTGTGGGACAGGGATCAGAGCCATATGAGGTGGGCTTGAACTCCATGAGGGAATTGGATACATGGAAGGCATGGGCTACAAAAATGCGCTGGAATACAAATATTATGGGAGGTCAGGAAGAATGGGTATAGTAGTTTTTTGGAGAAGCCTACCTATAACAATTAGATCATATTCAACCTTATGTGCCTAAGTATATAGATCTGGGAACGTAGTCATGTTGGTTTATCACACGGCCATATCGATCTTAGTGCTGAATGCCCTGAGGTAGTAAAATATTGCTTGTTCATGTGTAGGTCGTAAATCATAAGGAATTCTTTGTCAGCTTCATGCAAACTTGTCATTGAAGTCAACTATCTCCTCCTATGGATGTCTTTGAATTATTGTAAACATGTGTAGCAAGGAATATGAGTCAGCTTGTTCATGAAAATTTTTAATCAACAACTCCACCAACTGATCCTATGAAGTAATAGTACCAGGTTGTAGTGATCAGTACTGGTACAACAATTTCCCTCTTAGCGAAAATACCAACAACTTTACCATCACATCTTTGTCTGTAATTCCATGGATTGTAGTCAAAGAAGCTACATCTTGAATGTGCTCATAAGTTGTTTTAACAATACCATCATAGGTCGGTAATGCCTTCAAAGCTGCTTGAGACACTGGATTTTGTGCTTGTAATTTCAAGGCCCCTAAGCTATTCCATTCTGGGAACTGCTTGGGTGGCTATGGTTGTTGTGGTGGAGGATTCTGAGCCATGTGGGGTGGTGTGTGGGATGGAGCTTGAGGAATACTAGTAGCAGTGCTAACTGGGCTTGTAGAAGTAGAGAATACACTAGCTATTCATGATGATGTGGTAGATGATATATGAGATGTATAATGTAATTAAGATGTACGACGTAATGTGGCTAATTGAGGATGTTCCCCTAGCCTTTGAATATCAATTTCGTAGAACTCAATTCGATGATCTAGATTTTTGGCCTTCGATATTGTATTCATGAGACACAGCTTTTGTTGCACTCACATTTGGAGATTTTTGGGTGTAATCGAGTTGCCAGATGTTCTAATTCTATAGCACAAAGGCAAACATCAAACTTTGATACTGTCAAAAGTGGAACTTCTGATGTCCCATCGGGCATGCCAAAAACTTTTGGTCAAATATCTGCCTAATCAACAAAAACTACGTTTTTGCACCCTAGATACAACCAACATTGAAAGGCCAAAGGAACGAAATGTCCTTCGTGCCAATATCCAAAGAGGGCTAGCTCCCAAACTAAATTCTACACTGGTTGAAGACTAGAGATGCAGGAAAGAAATTAGAAAATGTAGAAAGAAAAGGGAAATATGGCCATAGGACGAAAGCATAAGATTTGGGGTAGACTAACAGCAGGAAATTCACCCAAGTATGAAATAGCATGTATTAGAAGAAAAGCAGGAGAATTTACTTGCTAACTTGTAGGAATAACCTTCAGAACAACACTCTAGCACTCACTCTCTCACCAGTAATATTTAAATTTAACAAAAAATAAAGAGCATAAGCGTAAAATAGAAGTGTATTAAGTAGAAGGAAATCACACAATATCACTTGCAAATTTAGAAGCTTGGTGTCTTCTATTGATGCAGATAACTTGGAGATTTTTCTCGTAAAATTTCTAACCCTCCCCTTACAATAGAAATTTGATTAGTATTTATAGAGATTTTTGCCTCTTTCATTAAATGTACATGTGAACAAAATGATGGCAGATCAGGAACAATTGTGAGGAAATTCCTCCTTGGAATCATTAAAAATCCATCCTTTTGGGAAAATTCACATGCTGGAGTGAGAGTGAGTAAGTGAGTGTTGGAGTGTTGTTTTGAAGGTTATTACTACAAGTTAGCAAGTAAACTATGTTACTTTTCTTCTATTACATGCTATTTCATGCTTGGGTGAATTTCCTACTGTTATTCTGCCTCAAATCCTATGCTTTCATCCTATGGCCATATTTCCCATTTCTTTCCACATTTTCTAATTTCTTTCCTACATATCTAGTCTTCAACTAGTGTAGGATTTAGTTTGGGAGCCAACCCTCTCTGGAGATTGGCACGGAGGACATTTCTTTCCTTCGACCTTTCAATGTTGGCCGCATCTACGATGCACAAATGAAAATTTTGTTGATTAGGCAGATATTTGACCAACACATGGCTTTTGAGAAAAGAAATAGGAAAACAAGTATTCAATATGTATCATAAAATAGTGCAAAGACTTCAAAACAATATTTACAAAGAACTACTTGAAGATGGAAACTATGAGTCAACAAAATTGATGAAACAACTTAAATTTATTTACAAAAGAACTAAAGATAGAATGTATTTAATACTACAATTTGCTTACATTGTCTGCCAAAAAATGCTAATAGTAATTATGAACATCATATTGCAATGCCTATTAGCATATGAAAAATGCATACAAGGCTATGGTTATTCTAAATTATATCAATACAAAAATATAGGAATTGAAGAACAAATACTCAATGAAAGATGCATGTTGAGACACTAATAATCCTCAAAAGAAGAATGATAATTTAAAGATCTATGCAGAATATGGAAATAATATGCCCCATATAAAAAATGTATAATTGCAATAGATTTGCACATAAGGAAGAAAAATATTGAGAGTCACAAGCTTACTGTAGTGGTAAGGGCTTTGGCCTCTCTTTAGGGAGATTCAAGGTCCAAACCCCACTCAATATGAGGGGACCAAGCCCCCTCATTAAAACCTGTGTAAACTCATTGAAAAAGGAAGAATGTTGGAATTTGTATCCTTGTAAATTTTGTGGAGGCATTAATCATCCTCAACACACAAAGAAAACAATTATAATGAGAGATGGAAAATAATATTGATGATGGGATTGGAAAACTTCAAAAAAATATCTGTAATATAATTCTAGAAGAAATTAGAGCCACTACTAGAGCCAAAGTGGAATGGTCAAAGACAACATAATCAATATCATAATCTTAAGCAACATCAAATCCAGAACTAGAGGATGAATACAAGAATGAAGACTATAATCGAATATTGAAGGCAAGAAGCCTTCACACCAAATAATGTAATACATAGGGGTGTTGGAGGTATTACATTATTTGGTCCATTGTAAATATTTAGACTAGGGTGTGAGTTTGATTTTATGTATAAAGTATGTGTCAAGTTAGGAGTGTGCAAGTGTCATGTAATTAAGTGTGTGAGGTGTCTAGTTAGGAAGTGAAGAGTCTTTGAGTGATGTATCTTGTTTAGAAGTAGGAATTTATATGCAATCATGAGATACTTTATCTTTATGTAATATGTGAGACTTATTATGTAAGAAAGGCATATGAAGAGTCAAGTTCTCTCGTGAGTTTAAGGAGAGAAAAAACCAAGAGTCATGTAATGTGAAATGTCTCGTGTATCTTTATATTGATACAAAGAAATATAATTTGTAACCCGAATAAGCTTTGCTTCATGCATACCTTGAGTTTTTATTACCAATAAAGCTTTCATTATGTTATATTAATGTTATTTGATATGTGATTAATTACTGATGATATTATTTTGATTGATTTATGATCCTAAGATTGAATATTGTGAGATAATCTTGCTAAATTGTTAATAGTGGTGTTAGATCCATTGTGTCTGAGCTTTGTTTGAACCACATTGAAAGCAAACTTGTGAGAACTTGGAGAAGCGTTGGAGAGAAGACATAAGAGAACTTGGATGAGAAGCACTGAAAGAGCAGATATAAGCAAAATTGTTGGAGAAGTGTTGGAGAGTAGACGTGTGGAAGAGGATACATTAGAGAGTGCATTGAACATGAGGCTGAAAACTAGTAGAAAGTCAAATGGACACAACAATAAGAGTTTTTGAAGTGAAGAGTGTAGAACGTAATTAATGGCCATAGATATGTCCAAAGAAATAAAGGGTGTAGAGACATCTAAAGAAATTGTGGATGTCGATAAGCCCATATAAATTGAGGATGAAATGATGTCCATAGAAATTAAGGATGAAGAGATGTCCCAAAAATTTTGAGGATAAAAACTTGAGCTTGAAGAACTAGGAAAATACACTAAAATTTAGAGTCTAATGATGTATTTAAAGCTTTGAAACTTGTGTCCACATACTGAGATTCATGTCATCTTATGTTGCATTAGAACCTACTAAAAGAATATCTAAATGTTGAGTTGAAATATGATTGGATGACAGAGTAACACCCTAGCAAGAATTATTTCTAAATACGTTATCACACATGGATGAGACAAACAACACTAGATAAAGCTAACATTAATCTTTGCATTGAATAATATATGGGGCATGCACATTAGAAGGATTGAATTCAATTTGAGCAAATCATTTTTTGAGAGATAAGAAGATTAAATTTAAGTTTATTTTTAAGTGATTAAATGGGAGTTATAAGTGATTGATTAATTAATTATTTGATTGGTGAATCAATTAATGACTGGATATTTTGATGAATTAATGAATGAAGGAAATGAATTATAATTGAATAAATTAAATTGATGATCTGATTCATGATTGAAAAGGAAAATTTGAATTATTAAATGATTGAAATTAGGAGATATAAGAATTTAAATTGATGAATTCAAATTTTTTATTTAATTAAATTTGAAACATTGATCAAAATGGGAGATATAAGAAGATTTAATAAATTGATTTAATATTATCTACACCATGTACCTCACTGGTAAGATCCCTCAATCCTCCAGAGGAGGTCTAGGGTTCAAGCCTAGCAACCTGCATCGAATACAAAAACACCTCTCAACTAACCTAAGGGGTATACTTAGATGGGACAGGTGATTGGCCTCAAAGGATACGAAAATATTTCTTTCTAACCAAAAGAAAGTTTTATTTGCACCAGGTGCCTCACTGGCAAGATCCCTCAATCCTTTGAAGGAGGTTTAGGGTTCAAGCCTGGTGGCCTGCATCAGATACAAAAAAAAACTCCCAACTAACTTGAAGGGTATACCTAAATAGGACAAGCAACTAGCCCCTAAGGGATATGGAAATATTACTTTCTAACAAAGAAAGTTTTAAAGGAAAAGGGTGACGATGAGCAAGAAAGAAGATGATAAGTTTTCCAAAAGGAACGATGGAGTGGGAAAGGAGCAAGTTAAAGGCCTATAGAGTTTGGAGATCAAGAATGGTGGGGTCTACTTTGTCCTATTTGATCCAAGAGCCTTGGTGTCAAGTGGTGAATAGTTTTAAAGGGAAATCTTAGGCTAGGATTTTTTTTTAGTCATAAAGGCTGACAAGATTGTGGTTTTGAATAAGCTCACAAGAATGGCAACAACCCAAGTGAGCTTTATTTGGTTGGCAAGTTTTTGGATTCCCACCCAGACTTGGATGTTATTCGGTGTTGGGCACAAGCAAATGAAGAGTTCTAGGAGTTTTTGAAATTGTGGCTTTGCCCAAAAAAATATTTCTAATCCATCTAAGCATAGAGGAGGATGTGGAGTGGATTCTTTAATAAGGTCTTTAGTTATTTGGGTATCGGGGTTTGTTTCTTAAGCATTGATCACTCGATTTCAATTTGCACATCTAAAGCCTCAATCAATCCCTCTATTGGATCAGGTTCCCAAACCTACCTCTGTATATGTGACATGAAGATATTTTTGTAGGGTTAAGACATCGTATAGGTCAACTTGTGGCTATTATTCTAGCAATTTTGGCCAATACTAGGCTTATTCAAGCTAGAATATGTGTTAACTTGGATATGGAACAATCCCCTTTGAAATATATTAAATTGCTCTCCATGTTTGGATCTTGGACTCAAGCTCTAGAGTATGAAAAATTACCAATGAAAAACAGTTCCTACTCGAAGATAGGGTATTTGAAGAGGGATTGCCCTAAAAAAAAATTCCTCCTCCTCAATGGCAATAAAAGAAGATCAATGATAACATGGAAGAAGCTTCTAGAAAATCAACCAAAGATAAGAATGAAATGGACCAGTTTTTTTGTTCTCAGTCGTCCTCTAAAAGGTAGGAAGTAGAAGTGATTGAAGAACCCATTCTTCAAGTGAGTAAGATTAATGACCCTCATATTTCTAATTCTTTTGCTATTATTTCAAAAGCATTTTGAATGTTTAGAAAACACCCTAGAAGTAAGAGATTTGGATTACCCAAATGAAGAAATAGCTTTAAGGATCAGTTCTATTTTAGAATAAATCCATTTAAACCCAAATCCCCTTTGAACCAAATATCCCTTTCAAAAATCTAGGGACTCCACCTAAATACTATATGGTAAATAAGGTCCCAGGGATCCCAAATAGACCCTCCAAGAGCTCAAGAAAGAATCTGAAAGATGTGGAAAAGGGTAAATTCATAAGTAGACCTACCCATAATGAAATTAGGGAAAGGGAAATGGCCAAAGAAGTGGTAAATGGAAACTAGTCGACCCTAAGATTAGGTGGTAAAAATCCCCTATCCAAAACCAAGAAATAAGAACTATATCATGGAACATCAGAGGGCTTAATGCTCCCTCTAAAAATCATCTAGTTTAAACTCTGAGGAAAAACCTAAATCCCCAATTTTTGTTATTGCAAGAAACTAAATTGAATGATCAAAATATAGATATAGTTAAAAGAAGTGTTTGGAAAGAAGCGGATTATATTGCTAGAGCAACGAAAGAAGCCTCGAGGGGTATCCTTTGTATGTAGGATGAAAATCTTGTAGAAGGGTAGGTAAGTTTAACCACTGACAGGTTAAAGCGATGTTCTTTTTCAATGTAGAGTCACTAAGGCCATCTTGGTTTTAACCAATGTTTATGCTCCAAATACCTATTCAGGAAGAAAGCTTGGAAGGACCTTTCGTCAATGAGAAAAGCCTTCCATAATCTGGCTTGGATCATTGTTGGTGACTTAAATATTCCTCTCTATACTTCTAATAAGTATGATGGTATCCCCAGTTGGTCAGATAACATGTATGTTTTTTAGCAATTTATTTAGGAGAATGGGTTGATGGATACTAACCTCAGAGGTGTCAAATTCATGTGGAGTAATAGAATATTAAGTAGTCAACTTATTCAAATAATATTGGATATATTCCTAGTGTCCCAAGAAGGATTGATCAATTTTGGGAATGTTTCTTTATCATCTCTCTCTAAAACTGGCTCAAACCACAACCCTTTGGTTTTTTATGCTCAATCAGATAGTAGAAGGTTCTTCAGCCCCTTTAGGTTTGAGGCTATGTGGCTCAGTAATGATGGTCTTGAGCAATGTATCAAGGAATGGTGGGACACAAATTTTTTTGGCCCTCTTGCTTCCCAAATAGCCAAAAAGCTCAAATTTATCAAATTCAATTTGAAAGGCTAGAATAAGCATGTTTTTGGAAATTTATTTCAAAAAAAAAATTGACTTGAAACAAAAGCTTTTAACATTAGAGGAGAATGTGAATGGAGGAGGATACATGAAAGAAATTAGAGACAAGGAAAAAGTTCTCCTCTCTGACTTCCATAATACCTTGGCTTCTGAAGAGACCTTTTGGAGGCAAAAATATCAAGCCCTATGGCTCAAGGAGGGAGATCGTAATACCAAATACTTTCATGTTTCAACTTTGAGACATAGAAGCCATAATAAAATTAAGAAAATCCTAAAAAAATGATGGATCCATCACTAAGAACATTATGGAGATTTGTGAGGAGATAGTAAGTTATTTTAGAAACCTCATTAGTATTGTTGAAAGTTTGAATGAAGTTGAAGCTTCCCTTTTCCTCTAGAATATCCCTTTGTTTGTCTATACAAGACACGACTTGTTCCTGACTAGTCCCTTTATAGAAGATGAGATAAAAGTTGTTTTTGAGATGGTAGGGGATAAAGCCCTAGGATTGGATGGCTTCCCTACCATATTCTACCAAAAATTCTAGCATATTATGGAAAAATTGGTTTGTGCAGCTATTTTTGAGATCCAAAGAACCTTCTTTATCCCCCAAGATGTTAATTCCACTTTCTTAGCACTCATTTCGAAAGTGGTTGGAGCCAAGGACTTTAAGTATTTTTGTTCAATTAGTTTATGTAACACTCTTTATAAAATTATCACCAAGGTTTTAGCAAAAAGGCTTAAAGAAGTCATTTTTCCTTTCATTATTGACACCAATCAAGGAGGGTTTGTCTTGGAAAAATAAATTTTAGGTGGAATTATTACTATCCATGAGGTGATCCATTCTATTGACAAAAGTGGCTCTATTGGTCTCCTTTTGAATCTTGTCATGAATAATGCATATTATAGAGTCAAATGGGATTTCCTAATGCAATTTCTCTCTAAGTTTGGATTCCATAAAGACTAGATTAGATTAACTAAATAATATATCTCTTCTATAAGATTCTCAGTTTTAGTGAATGAGGTTGTTGTGGGTTACTTTTCTAGTCATAGGGGCTTAAGGCAAGGGAATACCCTATCCCTTACCCTTTCATTATTATAGCAAAATATCATAGTAGAGATATCTCTACTACCGCTACGACCAAAAATATTGTTGGCATCAGGACTGCCACCTCTCTTCTGTCGATTTTCCATCAGTAGTTTGTGGATGACACAATTCTGGCCACCATCGCTTCTATACCCTAAGTAAAATAAATCAAATATCTCTTGAATAACTATGAATCAGAAGTAGAGAAATTTTAAATTTATCAAAAATCAAAGTCTACTTCTTTAATACTCTTGCAAGGCAAGGTAAAATAGCTAGAATCCTGGGTTGTGAAATTGGGTTTTTTCATGCCACTTACTTACGAATACCTCTCTTTAATGGTTGTATGAAACCTACTCTTTAGGATCCTATTATAGAAATAATTAGAAGGAAACTTTTAGGTTGGAATAGATCCCTTCTTAGTTAGGTTGGAAAATCCTAGCTAGTCAAATCTATGCTCCAAAGCATTCTGATTTACTTGTTGTCCTTGTTCAAAATGCCCTCTAAAATCAAAGTAATAATTGAGAAAATTCAAAAGTATTTTCTATGGTCTGGCCTGAATGAAAAGAGAATAATGGCCCTTCTAGCATGGGATCAAGTTTGTACTCATAAGGAGTTAGGAGGCCTAAGTCTCAAAAAATTGAATCTGATGAATAGGGCACTTATTGGCAAAATTGGTTGGAAATAGCTTACAAATGATAAACCAAGGTGGACAAATATTCTCAAATCCAAATACCTTAAGAATGGAAAGAATATTATTGGAAGAGCTAAATCCCCCTCAAGGATCCTACCTTTGGAATCACCTGCTTAAATCCAAAGCCCTTCTCATGAGAGGAGCTAGATGGAAAGTTGGAGATAGTAGAAAGATTGATTTTTGGAAGGAATATTGGTTACAATAGTCCTCATTGATTGAGAACCAAAATCTTACCTCCCTTGAACCCCACCTCACTCAGATTTATGGTAAGCTAGTTTCAAACTTCATTATGAAGGATGAGAATGGGAAAATATGGAAGCCCATTCATCTTGCAAACTTGGACCAAAGTTGTAGACAAGCTCTGGAAGAACTGAATAATTTTTATTAAGAGTTAAAACTTTAAATTTACATAGAGAGGTGGATACCCTTTATTGGAAAATTCATAAAAGAGGACATTTTACCATGAAATTGGCATATCGTTTATTGTAATGTGAAGGCAGGGTTGGTTTTTGGCCTCCAAAATTTGGCTCAAGGCCCTTACTCCAAAAATCAATTTCTTCTATTGGCTTTGTGTTCAAAATAAAATTCTCACAATTGATAACCTCCACAAGAGGGGGTTGGTTATCCCCAATAGGTGTTACTTATGTGAAAAGGATTCAAAAAGTGTTCAACACCTATTTTTAGAATATCCTTTTTTGTTGGAAGTGCTCTCCAAGATCTTCAATAAGTTCAATATTTCTTAGGTCTTACCAAATTATTTGGTTGACCTATGCCACCAACGGTCTTTCCCCTTTCAAAGCTCAAGATTAAAATCTTTTTAGTTGTTTAGTATTCCTCAGACCATGTGGGTCCTATGGAAGGAAATAAACAAAAGAGATTTCTATGACCAAAAAATTAACTGCAACATTATTGGAGACAAAATAAGTGTTGCCCTAGTTAAAATATTCAAAACATTGATATTAAATATTGTAGAGAGGACGAGGAGGAATTAGCTATTACTAGCCAATGGGGGCTATCCAGGGATTTTGGAATGCTCATATTAGTTTATTCCTTCTAATCGTTCTTAGACCAGATAGAAAGTGTTTCCAGATGGTTGGACAAGTTAAACTTTTATGGGGTAGCAAAAGGCAATCCTCATAGGGTTGATGTTGGGGGAATTATTAGAGACCAATGAGGAAATTTATTTTTAGCATTTGTGAAAGGTCTAGGATTGCACACCAATCATTTTGTGGAAGCTCAAGCTTTATTTCAAGGAGTCCTTCTACTAAAGATATTGAATATTAATTGAATTTTTATAGAATATGATTCTCTTAATATCATTAATTATGCTAAGGGTCTCCAAGATTCTAGTTGGAGCATAGAAGATATATTGTTAGTGATTAGGAAGACTATGCAGAATTTGCCAACATTGGGGTGGATCATGACGAGCTTACAATCTGGGAACAAGACTTTTATCCAACTCAAGGAGGTTGTGAGAAAATAAATACCTATTCTTGTGAATGGTAACAGGATGGTTTGCTCAAAGTGTGATTAGGAAGCTCCCTCATGGTTTTTCTATTATCATTTCATCCCACAGTTAGAGTTGTGGTTCTTTGGGAGAGCTTAATGTCATTGTTTCGACTTGGAATTGGTTTTTAATCCCCAACCAAAATCAACATCCAATGATGATTGTTTGAATATATTTTGGAGAACATGGGATTGCTTGTTCTAGGTTGGATGGTGGGTTCAGCTTGGGAGGGGTCTAATCCTTCTCTCTTTGATGGGTGGAAGAATTATCATTTTTGGGAAAAATAAGGTCCTCGAGTGAAGTAATTGGATTAGAGGGCAACAAATTTTTAGGCATATGTGTTTTAAAAGAAATATGAATGAGGTTATGTGGGGAAATTTTTTGAACACTGGTTTTGAGGATTCGTTGGACCAATTCCTAGTTTAAACCTTCATCATTTTCCTCCTCTTTCCTATGTCTTTTTTAGGGACCTAAATTTTTCTCAGATCTAGGAAATGGATCCCCAGAAGATTAGTGAAAACTCTTTTGATAATTTGGAGTCGGTCTTCCCATTAAAGGTTGTTTGGACTTGGATGATTTTGTGGGAGTTAAGGAAAGTTGTTTTTCAAAAGGTTTGGGCTCAAGTTTGTTATTCTCAAGGTAGGGATTCCCAAAGTATTTTTATGGGGTGGAAATTTTTTAGTGGATTGGTTGATTACTTTTCTAAATAGAACTTTCTAATCTCCTCCCAATATTTCATGTTAAGTTGGAATTGGTGCATTGCTGGTAGTTTTATTATAAAAAGAAAAGAAAATGGAGGTCAGTTTTCTATATTAGCTTTAGTAGCTATAAAATAATGTGCCTCATTGGTTCTCCCACCTCCGATACTAATGAGAAACCAATAATTTTTTGGATAGATGACTGTATAGCTACCTTAAGAGCAATGAATACAATTATTTTTGTTGAATGTGGAATTGATTCCATATCTTAGTTAATATTTTCATCAATGAGATCTAGGTGTAATGGTCGGCCACGTGGATTCTAGGCAGTGATTGGTCAAAAGTAGGTGGTGGCTTGGGAAATCTCACAACCCATTTTGATTTGGTTTTGAAAAGGGTTTCCCCCCCTAAATCTCAAGCCCCTCTCTTCATTAATGTTATGCCCCTACTAAATTTCCTTTCCAAAGCAAATGTGGCAGGAGGAAGTTGCTTATGAACCAACCATTTTCTTTGGTGGGAACTCTTGTGCAATGGATCAACGGTTGAATTTTAGATTTGGATGGTTGAAAGGATTTCCTTGCATGCATGAAGAAGCCAGCACGAGGTCTCACATGCAAAGAGCTATTGATTTAATTATTATAAGTTTAGGCCTGATTGGGATATGTTTACATATTTAAAAGGAGGGAAGTAAAGAGTATTTCAAAATATTAGTGTTTTTATTGAATGTGGTCATGGGGGGTGATATGTTCAGATTGGAACCATCCAAGATATCAATTGAGAAAGATATTTGTGATATTCTAGAGAAAGGACGTTTTGCAGTTAATTAAGAAATTTGATGGGCATGAAGAGTCTTTGTCAATAATATTTGCCCATTCATGGAGGGAAGGAAATGTAAAGGTGAAAGAAATTGATTTCATGGTTAATACGATGCTTATTACAAAAGCAACTTCCTTAGCTATGAAAGGAGAGTGCATCAATCGTGAAAAACCTTCCATAGCAAGGGAAATGGAGAAATTTTAAGAGAAAAATTAAGAACTAAAAATATTGAGAATGATTTCCTAAGAGAGTACCTTCCCAAACCTTGGAATAGGGTGGTAATCCCAATTATGATAGGAGATTCAACATTTTCTGTAGCTTCCATCTCGTGTTCCTTAATCACCTATGTTGTGGAAGGAGGCTTAATATATGTACACTCCTGCTTTATTCCATTGAAAATTTTATGGGGGATGTCCAGATAGGGAAAGCTTCCAAGCCTTTACATTGGGGGATCCTAAAATTGATCTTTACCCATGTGGCAAAGAAAAATAGTCTAAATAAAATATTGAACTTGGATTTAGACAATGATTCTCCTTAAATTCTGAAGGATTTTTTGACGCTTCAGAGGAGAAAGGATATGGTGAGAACCCCTATTTTTTGAGAAAAACGATAAAAAATTTAATGGTATCTCTTTGGATTACTCTTTAGTAATGGGCCATAGTAAGAGTGCAAAGAGAAGCAAGAAGAATAGCATGCAGAACCCAACCTCCTAGGAGGACATCAAATCTATCATAGAAATGAGATGATCTAAATGTTCGAAGTGACCTCAGGAGTAGAGCAAGAGATATGATCCCACCCTCCATGTCATCTTTGACCATGATTCAAAGAATTTTTATGAGTTGAATTCTAAGATGTAGAAGAGTGGGTTGCCCGCTCACAAGGATCCCCCTTACCCTTTGAGAAAGAAGGTAATAGGATCATATTGTATGATGGATGAGACCTCAATGATGATGAAAAAGGATTACCACTTGCACCCCCTTATTCTTTCTATCTTTCACAATAACTATAAAATTATAAAAGACTTGAATGAGTCTAATTTCAGGATTAACAGGATCGTGGGAATGATGGTGGAGGAGGTGACTACCCACTTGGAAGATGTGAAGAAAAATATGATGAGTATTGGTCCTAGTGATAAGAGGGAGTTTCTTGAGAAGAATTCCAAAGGCACAAACTAAGATTCTATGTTGGTTCTTCCTAATTTTACCTTCAACCCTCTCGCCTTGTGGAATGTTGTCCCAACTTTGTTTTTGCTTCTTTTCTTTTTTGTGTTAGTTTTTTGCCCTTGTCTTTGTGGGGTTAAGGCTTGTTCCCTTTGAGTTTTTCTCTTTTGCACATTTTGATCCTTTTAAAGGTTGTTTGTGCTTGTTGTAAAAGGTTTTGAGTCCCTTTCAATACCCCTTCTCTATCAATAAAAAAATGATTTAATAAATTGGAATGGAAGAATTAAATGATTGAAGAATTGAATTATTTGAAATTATATTAACTGAAGTTTGAAATTTCAATTGAATATTGGAATTAAATTGAAGGATTTAATTAAATTGATTGATTAAGAGATATAAGAAGGAAAATAAATTAAATTAAATTAATTTATGATTAATTAAATTGGTTTTAAGAAATGAATTATTGAGATCTAAAATTTAGAATTGATATTCGATTGAATTTGAAAGAGATTGATTGAATTGAAAGAAGAACTTGAAACTTATCATGGATTCTAAGAAAATAAAGAGGAAAGGGAATATTCAATATGTATCATCAAATAGTGAGAATACTTCAAGTAACTATTTATAAAGAACCGCTGAAGATAGAAACTATGAGTCAACAAAATTGATGAAACTTCAATGCATTTACAAAAGAACAAAATATAGAATTTCTTTAGTACCGCAACATTTCTTATATTGTCTTCTCAAAATTGCTAATAGCAATTATGAACATCATATTATAATACCTATTAGAATATGGAAAAATGCATACAAGGTGATGGTCATTCTAAATGATATCAAGATAAAAATAAGGAATTGAAGAACAAATATTTAATGAAATATGAATGCTACGACACTAATAATCTTCAAATGAAAAATGATAATTCAAATATCTATGTAGAATATGGAAATAATATTCCCCATATGAAAAAATATAATCATTGCAATAGATTTGGACATAAGGAAGAAAAATGTTGGAATCTTTATCCTTGTAAATTCTATGGAGGCACTAATCATCCTCAAGCAGATTGGTGGTGCAAAGAAAATAATTATAATTAGATATGGAAAAATATATTGATGATGGGACTAGATAAACCTCTTAAAAAATTTATCTAAAACAATTCTAGAAGCAATTAGAGTCACTATTGGAGCCAAAGCAAAATTTTCAAAGATAAAATAGACTCAATATCAAAATCGTAAATAGCATCAAAGCCAAAATTGGAGGATGAAGACAAGAATGAATACTAGAATCAAATATTGAATGCAAGAAGCCTTTGCACCAAATAATATAATATGAGGGGTGTTGGGGGTATTACATTAGTCGGTCCATTGTAACTATTTATACTAGGGTGTGAGTTTGATTTTATGTATAAAGTATGTGTCAAGTTAGTTGGAGTGTGTAAGAATTAAGTAATTAAGTGTGTGAGGTGTCTAGTTAGGAAGTGAAGAGTCTTTGAGTGATGTGTCTAGTTTAGAAGTAGGAAGTTATATGCAATCATGAGATACTTTGTCTTTATGTAATATGTGGGACTTATTATGTAAGAAAGGCATATGAAGAGTCAAGTTCTCCCATGAGTTTGAGGAGAGCAAAATCCAAGAGTCATGTAATGTGAAAGGTCTCATGTATATTTATATTGAGACAAAGCAATGTAATTTGTAACTTGAATAAGCTTTGCTTTATGCATTGCTTGAGTTTTATTATCAATAAAGATTTTAGTTTGATTCATATGAGATTGATATTATTTTATATGTGATTAAATATTGATGATATTATTCTTATTTATTTATGATCTTGAGATTGAATAGTGTCTTGCTAAATTGCTAATAGTGGTATTAGAGCCACTGTGTGTGAGCCTGGTTTGAACCATGTTGAAAGCAAACTTGTGAGAACTTCGAGGAGAAGAATTGGAGAGAAAACATAAGAAAACTTGTAGGATAATCATCGAAAGAGCAAACATAAGAAAACTTGCTAGAGAAGTTTTGGAGAACATATGTGTGGAAGAGGAGATACGTTGAAGAGTGTGTTGAACGTGAGGTTGGAAATCAGTCAAAATTCAAATGGACACAACAATAAGAATTTTTATAGAGAAAAGTTAAAAATACAATTGGAATTTAGACTATAATTAGAGGATACAAATACATCCAAATAAATTGAGGACGTAAAGACGTCCAAAGAAAATAAGAATGCAGAGATGTCTAAAGAAATTAAAGACACAAAGACATCCAAAAAAGTTTGAGGATAAGAATTGTAGCTTAAATAACTAGGAATGTGTATTGAAATTTAGATTCTAAGGATGTATTCGAAGCTTTGAAACTTGTGTTTGCATAGTGAGAAGAAGCACTAAAGTCTTAGGTCTGCAGACATTAGAAGAAGGAGAGATTTGTGCTATCTTGTACAACATTAGAGCCTACTGGAAAAAAAAGTATGAATGTTTAGCTGAAATATGATTGGATGATAGAATAACACCCTAGAAGGAATCATTTTTTAATATGTTATCATACATAGATGAGATAAACAATACCAGATAAATGTAACATTAATCTTTGTATTGATTAATATTTGAGACACACACATTTGAAGGATTGAAATATAACTTGAGTGAATTATTTTTAGAGATATAAGAAGATTAAATTAAGTTGATTCTTAAGTGATTGAATGGGAGTTATATGTGATTAAAGAATTAATAATTTGATTGGAAAATTAATTAATGACTAGAGGATTTGGTGAATGATTTAACAAATTAATAAATGAAGAGAATGAATTATAATTAAAGAAATTAAATTGATTATTTTATTGATAATTGAAAATGAAAAAGTTGAATTATTGATTTATTGAAATTAAGAGATATAATAAGTCAAATTGATGAATTGAAAAAATAATGTAATTAAGATTTTAAGCATTGAGATATAAAAATTTAAATTGATGAATTGAAAAAATGATTTAATTAAATTTGAATCATTGATTAAAATTTTGAGATATAAGAAGACTTAATAATTTGATTTAAGAAACTGAATTGGAGGAATTAAAGGATTAAAGAATTGAGTTATTTGAAATTGATTCATTGGGAGATATAAGAAGGAAAATTGAATTAATGAAATTAATTTATGATTTGATTAAATTGGTTTGAAGAATTGAATTATTGAGATCTAAAATTTAGAATTGATATTTGATTGAATTTGAAAGAGAATGATTGATTGAATTGAAAGAAGGATTTGAAACTTATCATGGCCTTTGAGAAAAGAAAGAGGAAAACAATCGTTCCATATGTATCATCAAATAGTGTAAAGACTTCAAAAAAATATTTGCAAAGAACTACTGAAGATGGAAACTATGAGTCAACAAGATTTATGAAACAACTTCAATTAATTTACAAAATAACTAAAGATAGGATGTCTTTGATACTACAACATTCCTTACATTATCTTCTAAAATATGTTAATATTAATTATGAACATCATATTGCAATACCTATTAGCATATGGAAAAATGCATACAAGGTGATGGTCGTTCTAAATTATCAATACAAAAAGATAGGAATTGAAGAATAAATCTTTAATGAAAGATGTATGTTGTGACACTAATAATCTTCAAAAGAAGAATGATAATTCAAAGGTCTATGCAAAATGTGGAAATAATATGCACCATATGAAAAATGTAATCATTGCAATAGATTTGGACACAAGGAAAAAAATTGTTAAAAACATTATCTTTGTAAATTATGTGGAGGCACTAACCATCCTCAAGAATATTGTTGGTGCAAAGAAAACAATTATAATGAGATATGGAAAATAATATTGACAATGGGAGTAGATAAACTTCATAAAACTATCTTTATTACAATTCTATAAGCATTTAGAGTCACTACTGGAGCTAACGCAAAATGGTCAAAGACTAAATAGAATCAATATCATAATCTTAAGCAACGTCAAAGTCATAATTGGAGGATTAAGATAAGAATAAATATTAGAATAAAATATTGAACATACGAAGCCTTCACATCATCAAATAATGTAATATGGGGGGTGTTGGAGGTATTACATTATTTGGTCCATTGTAAATATTTAGACTAGGGTGTGAGTTTGATTTTATGTATAAAGTATGCATCATGTTATTACAATGTGTAGGTGTCATGAAGTCAAGTGTTGAAGTGTCTAGTTAGGAAGTGAAGTCTTTGAGTGATGTGTCTTGCTTAGAAGTAGGAAGTTATATATAATCATGATATACTTTATCTTTATGTAATATTTAGGACTTATTATGTAGATTCAAGTTCTTCTGTGAGTTTGAGGGGATCAAAAGTCAACAGTCATATAATGTGAAAGGTCTCATGTATCTTTATATTAATACAAAGCAATATACTTTGCAACTCAAATAAGCTTTGCTTTATGTATTTCTTGAGATTTTATTTTCAATAAAGCTTTTAGTTTGATTCATATGATATTGATGTTATTTTATAGGTGATTGAATATTGATGATATTATTCTGATTTATTTATGATCCTAAGATTGAATCTTATGATATAATCTTGCTACATTGCTAACAGTCTGTAGCGATGAGGATCCATCCATATATTGCACTTGACAATAGGTTAATCTTACTTGTGAAATTGAAGCTTTAATATAGGAAGGGCTCGATTACAATGATATGCTTCAAAGGATTTGAGATCTTGTTTTTCTTTGCCTAAACATACAAAAATATTTACAATCCTTAACCCATTGATAGTAATAAGTGAAAATAATAGGCCAATAGTACACAACTCTCAAGATCTTGTGGGTTGTTGAGTGCACATAGAAGTACCCTCCTTATTTATGGTATTGGTTGATCAGGACTTCCTTTCTATTTTATTTGACATAGCAAAGTAGAATTCCATCAAATTCCTTCTTGAGTATAATGTTGTCTAATCACTGGTAATGTGTCCCCTTTATTCTAAATTTGGTCCTTTCTTTAGTTGTTAGTCCTTCTAGGACCTATCCAATAGCCATGTATCTGCACATATCACCAATACATCTAGTTCTACCATTTATATCTCTCTTAAACTAGAGTTCCCTATTCATCAAAAACTACCTTTGCCAACCTTTTGCATAAAGCCCTTCCCTTTATTGGTTTGGTTAATTTGATAATTATTGAATTGTATTGATCTACTTGACCCTTTTCTCTCGTAGCTCACCATGTAATACAATAGACTAAACACCAAGGTCTACTACAAATACAATGATCTTGATCTATGATACGTAGTATCTAAACTTCTTCGAGGCCTTCATGATGGTAAAAACCTATTTCTCAATCAAGGTATATCTCTCTTCATAGTTGTGAAGGGCTTGGCTCATGAAGGATAAAGAGTGTTCTTAATATTAATCATTCTTTTGGGTTAGGACACCTACAATGCTTTCATTAGTACCAAATATATACAACCATAGGGATCTTTGTGGTGATATATTTGACATATTGAAAGGCTTTCTTTCATTCATTTATCTAATCCAAAGAGGTGTTTTTTTAACATCTTAGTTATGGACCTAATCATTTGAGAAAAATTAGTAATGAACTTAGCTACAAACTATATTTGACCTAGGAATGGCCTAATCCATTTGAATAACATTTGGAAATGTTAGGTATTGAATGGATTTTATTTGTTTAGGGTATATGGCTAGACCTTATTTTGACACTATATGACCTGGCAAGTTACCTTCTTGAACCATGAAAATAGTCTTTTTACGATTCAAAGAAACACCAATTACCCTACACCTTTGGAAGACTAACTCGAGATGGTCAATATGTTTACTTCTAATCTTGTAAAATGTTGTCAGATCATATAGATATATGAGAATAGTCTCCCCTATGTTTAATAGAGCAAACAACATCTATTGATATAAAAAGATTTCACATCTAGTGGTGAAGGTTTTTTAATGTTGGTCTTCATATTTAACTCAAATTTGATTATATCCTAAGAAGTCGTCTAGGAGTTACAACATCTATTATCCAAACACCTTTTGCAATATTTGATCAATGGTAGACAATGAGTAATGAACTTCTAAAGAAACCTTGCTCAAATTCCTAAAGTTGAAACATAGCCTTATATCCTCATTTTTCTTGTATACCAAGACCAAATTGGCAACCCATGTAGAGTGTTTAATTGAGCATATAATATAAGATTGACCTAACTTTAATAATTCCTTCTTCATCACTACTTATATTTTTGGATTCATGGTCTTTGCTTTTGCTTGAAAGGGTTGGCATCAGGATCCAATTTGATAGTATGGTCTATGATATTGTTGTTGTAGAATTTAAGATCTTTGTATGACTAGGAAATCATGTCTCCATACTTAACATAGAGTCTTTGAAAATTATTTTTCCTCCTAAGTGTAATATTTCCCAAGTAGTATATTATTTCTTTCAACTACTTTGACTAGGTGGTATCAAGAATATTTTACCTTGAAACTAGTTTTTCTTGTACTATCATTAGGGTTAAACAGACACTCCAAGGTGATCAAGCCTTTGGATAGTTGGTTTAAGTTTAGTTATATGACCCCATCCTTTGTGCCATCCCTATATTCATTCTTTCTTTTGTGTATTGAACCTCTTTGAATAATAATTTTATGATTTGTTTATCATCATTGAAAACTTACTAGTAGTTAGAGTTGTGAGGGTCTACTAGCCTAAAAACAACCTCCAATTCTTTTAGTTTATCCCACATGTCATTAGTGGGGTTAAATTGGGATACCATTCTCACTAACTCATTTACCTTGGCATTCAGCTCTTTGGGTATCACTTTGATCTCATATGAATCAAAACTTTTGACCACGTCCTAGATCCAATGGTTGTAAGATTTTAGGTTTTTATTCTTCATAAAGCACTAAGAATTGACTCAATTTATTATTAGTTTGGATTCACCATATATTTATAGGTCCTTAACTACCATATTTATGTTTTTCAAGCCTATATAAAGCACTTCATATTCTACCACATTGTTTTTATAGTTGAGCAATAACCTACAAGCATAATGTATATATGCTCCCTATGGGTTGATGAATTGTACCTTATTGCCTTCTCCATTCCTGGTTATCGCACCATCAAAATACATAGTTCATGTATTTTTATCTTTTTGACTTATTAGGAGGTTTTGAAGTATTTTTTATGATAGGGTAGTTCTCTATCTTAGTTTCTTCATACTCTACCTCTAGGTCTCTGTCACCTTGTAATATGTCGATTATCATGTCTACCTCTAGATCTTGGTTGCCTTATTGATTTTCATCGTCTTCAATGAATTCACTATATCTTCATCCTCAAAATTATGTTGGAGGTAGTTGTAGGGTAGTTCATTCTCAATCCTAATTATTTTATCATCTTTGGGCACCCTTATATGAGTATAGTCCATACCTAGGTAACCATCCCTTGATAATTCGTGTCCACTCTCTAAACAATAGCATGCCAAGGAACAAGGTCTACTCTAGGGTAATATTCTTAAATGTAATTACTTGGAAAGTTTCATACCCTTATTTAGAAGTTTAGACCCTCCTAAAGGATTAATATATTGGAATGAAGTTTGAAAAACTAGGAAATTATTGAGAAGTGGACTAATATGGATGGTAGGAGAAGGTAAGAAAATATTTTTTGGGAAGACACTTCGATTGTAGATAGTCCTTTATAGCATATATAGGATATCAAAAGACTAAAAGATCCCCTGGTTCAAAAATATGGATTGTTAGTCAAAAATTACATAGAATTTGAGGAAGGTCATAGGTTTTGAAAAGAGCTAACTTTGGATCCTATTGATCTAGAACTACATCAATCTCTACTAAATCTTAACAGGTTGCTGCAACAGTACCACTTACCTCATAATGAAGATAAAGACTCATTAATATGGTTTCCTACTTCCTTAAGGGAATTCTTTGTGAAATCATCTTATACCCTATAGTTTGAAGGTGTGGAGGGGCAATTTCTTATAAATAAGGTTTGGAAGAATGAGTTAATCCCCAAATTGGATTTTTTCTTTGGTTATGCTTACAAAACAAGATTCTAACTCTAGATAATCTGAGCAAGAGAGATTTTCAAATGATAAATATGTGATCTCCTTGCATGAAGGATGTTGAATCAATTGACCACTTGTTTATTCATTGTGAGTTTGCAATTAAGGTACTTAATAATCTAATGGAAGCTATATTTTGCTATTGGGTGGTCCCTAGTACTTTTAGGTAGTTTTTTAACCAATGGAGATGTTGTTTTAGTAGTAGCAAGTTATCAAAACTCTAGAATTTACTACTACCTCATTTTTTATGGGGTGTTTGGTGGGAAAGAAATCAAAGAGTATTTAGGGGGAAAAGTAAGGATGAACTTTCAATGTCTAATAGAATTAAAACTACAATGAGGGATAATTTTCTTACATTCGATAAAAATGTGAACTCTGATAATAATTTGGAAAAGAGGATCACTAGAGAATGGAACTTGGGAGAACCTAGAGTAGCACCTTTGCCAATCAGTTTGAAAAGAGAAAACACTATATGGCTAAAACCAAAGGAAGGCTGAGTAAAGTTAAACTTTGACAGAGCTGCAAAAGGCAACCTAGGTAGAGTTGGGGGAGGAGGTGTCATTCAAAATGAGAAATATGAAGTGTTATGGGCTTATGCAAAAAGTTATGGGATACAAACCAATCACTATGCGAAAGCTAAAGCTCTATACTCTGGTGCTATATTGTTGAGACAAAAGAGTCTAAGGCCATCATAGAAGAGGACTCTATGAATATTATTAGGGATATTAAGAAAGGAGAAGCTTATAACTAACAGGCGTCAAGTTTAATTAAGGATACCTCATCCCTATTAAAAGAAATGGTAAAGGTGAATATATTACATATATCTAGAAGGAAATATTGTAGTTGATTGTTTGGCAAACATTGGAGTTCATTTTGATTAGAGGGAGTTATGGAAAAATAATTTTCCCTTATTTATTTTAAGGATTACCTCATCAGAGGTAGAAGAAAATTATATTCCATATGGTATTATATTTTGATGTTATTGGTATTGTTGTTGCTTTTGGGGTCTTTTGGTGCTCCCGATGTGATTGTATGTTGTTGCTATTACAACAACTATAGTTCTAGTGAATGCTACTGTAGTGTGCTTCTACTTTTGTTGTTGCTACTTTTGTTACCTATTGTTGAGAATTGGAGCAACTGCTACTACTGTTGGTGTGGAAGGGAGGAATAAACAATAGTTAGGTCAACCTTTGTCCCTTTGCTAGAAATAGTTTTCAATATCAACCAAAGTGTTATTTTTTGTTTGGTTTTGTTCTGGGATTTTTGCTACAACTTTGTTTTTATCTCATGCTATCCAAGGAGGTTGATGTTTATCTTGTAACCTTGGAAATCTTAATTTTGTAATAGGGTTGGGGCCCCTCCAAAACCTATTTTTTTCACCATTACAAAAAAAATAGCATGTCAAAGTACAAAGGTAGATATATGACTACCACTTCTTGTACTACTATAAAATTTTAGATATCTAGCTATAGTCATAATCAAATTCTTGAGTACCTCAACCACATTGATCCTTATGCCATACACTTAGGTAGGGTGCCTAGTTGTCTAGCATAAGGAATACCATTTCTTTACAAACAACTTTGGGCATAACTATGACCAATGCACCTAAATCTACTATGCAACTCTTGAGAATATAATTTTTGATCTTGAGTGTCACATAGTGATAAATATTAGCATATTATTACATTTTGTATATTTGCCATCAAATAACATAACATTTAATTTATAGGCCAACTGTTTTAATTTTTTATCAATAGGATTGATTAAAGTTAGGTCTTCGAATATATTTCTTGATAGATCAAATGGGCTAATCTGACAGAAGAGTTAATTTGATCCTATATGATATCTTCCAAAAGGATCCTTCTCAGGCATGTAATCTGGCTATTTATAGTCTCTTTGGTAATGCAAATATGAACATGGTTCTGTTTTATCCTTTCTCTTGTTAGCTTATATTAGTTTGGTATCATAGCAGTTTAATTCGATCTAGTTACTTGTGAGAGGGAATTACCTTATTGGTCATTTTATCTCCATGATTCCTCCTTCCCCTTTTGAAAATATTTCATATTCTTCTTCTAGTCCTCCATCATAGACTAATTCTTGATATTTTAAGCTCATTTTCCCTGGTGGTTCCACTTGATACATGGCTTCCTTTTGCTTTTAATAGTCGAGCAACCACAACACCAGATCCAATTATAGCCTAGAAGTACTTGTTGTAGCCACAAATTAATACTCATATTTTTCTTAGGACATGAGGATGGTTGATCATTGGAAACCTTTCGACAATATAAAACATGCCCCATTGCTCATTTCAAGATATCTCAACAATAGTGGCATTTGATTTTGTAAATGATGTTAACGACCTTTGACATACTGATATACTCAACCATATTTTTATGATGATAGTGTTTGGTCCTCCATCAGTGGTTGGGGAGCTACCATTGTTCATTGAAAACAAGTATAATATCCTTTAGTTCATTGACCAATCACCATGATCATTGTAATAGTCTCGATGCCTCTCGCTCAATGCTCATATCAAAGTCATTGAGGATGCATTATTTCTAAAATCATTGATAGTATTTACCCATTACTTGGCCAATGCATGCACTCTACACTACTAACCACCTATGCATCCCACTTGGACACCCTTGCCCAATCGTGCCACTCCACTTGGTAGGTGTTTATCATATCATTATGTTCATATTCTTTTATAAGCCCTCTTGGGAGGTCTTCATCGAATGTAGATGGACCATGCTATCAACCCTTCACCAGTATCCTACATCAGCTTTTGCATGAGCAATGTGACCAAACCATAGCTCCTCTATACACCTTAATTTCATGCAAAGCATACAACTAACCACCATAGATACGTGATCCCTATTGCTAATGGAGCTCACACATCCTATCTCATTTCTATTGTAAGCCTAACATTCCAATGTAATGCACTCTCTCTTTCTGCTTTATCTGTACCATCCCCTTCCACTCTAGATGAAGTTAATGAAGAAATCATCTACTATCAAAATATTAATAAATGTGAAGATCATGTTGATGTAGAGTGTTTTGAGCCATGTGGACTCTACCAATGAAATCCTATATTTTAACCCTAATTGTGCCTCACTTTGGGGATTTTTAGCCATTTGAATGGTTCTTAAAACTAGAGGGTTAAGGTTTTTCGCAGGACTGCCCAAACTTCCGAACTCGTTTCGGCCATATCTCACTCATCCGAACTCGGATTGAGCTGAAATTTTGAGGGTAGATGCCTGAAAAACCCTAGAACGTCTCCACCAATTTTCATATCATTTGGAGCAACACAGATCCTAGCGCATCCCTATGTGTGAATGATATATTTGGCAAGCGGCTATGCGAGGGTTTCATCTGGGTTGAGTGCAAGCAGCTCCGAGGTTGGTTTTTAGGGCCTTCGGGCCCTAGCGGCCAATATTTTTGTGGTTTATGCTCAATATTTTAGCAGGAAATGTTGCAGGGGATACAAGATGGGTTAGAAATTTGTCTTTCAATAGATCATACTATGAACTTGAGTGACAACGGCTTCCAATTTGCTTGCACAAAAGAAAAGTGAAAACCATACCTTTCCACGACGTCTAGGGCAAGGATTAAAGAGACCACGAAATAAGTTTCAAGCAGTTGATCAAAAAATGGCTCATATCTCAAGTGAATCTGGTGCTAAGGTGCACCCACAAAATAATTCTACTATGAAAACCCCTGTCAAGGGTAAGAATTTTGAAGACTCGGTCCCAAAAATGAATTTTAGGGATGCCCTTCATGGTGGACAGCCTCAGCCCAATGCTAATATCAATATTAGGGCTTCTCATAAACCTCTAAGAATGCCTAAGATTGATCCCAGGAAAATGAAGTCGGGATGTCTTAAAGCAGCTGATGGAACTCCTATTGTTAAGCTTGATATGGGTAACATTCAAATTGGCATTGAAGATATGGAAACAAGAGGACTAATTTGTCGGTTCATGGGTTTTCGTCCGAGTCTATCTCCTTTCAAAGTCTGGGCTGCAAAAAATGGAAAACTAAAGGTGAGTTACAAATCTCTATTTATCCAAATGGTTATTTTCTTGTTTTATTTGCTAATAATGAAGATAGAGAGAAAACTTTTCAAGGGGGTCCTTGGTTTTTTGGAAGGGCAGGGCTTTTCATGAAGCCCTGGCATACTAAATTTAAAGCCGAAGAAGAGATGCCTTCTATAGCTCCCGTGTGGGTTAGACTCTTTGGCCTCCCTATTGAATTTTGGAATCCTACTATTTTTTCTTCAATTGGAAACTCTTTAGGAACTTTTATGATGACTGCTGATTGTACTCAAAATTTTGAACATATTATTTATGCTCGAATTTGTGTTTTAATGGATTTTGACAAACCCCTACCTAAAAATATCACATTACAATTTGGGGAAGACACTTGGGAGCAAGTAGTGGACTATGAGAACATTCCTTTTCGTTGTAGAATTTGCCATGAATATGGTCATTTGGCCAGTGCTTGCCCAAATAAAATTCTCGATCAAAAGAAAGAAGATATAAACTCAACGAGGTTTCCAAATACCTAAGAAGAAGAACACTAAAAAAAACCAGTAATGAAGGATCAATCAAAGTCATTTGCTAATATGTTTGAAATCCTTTCCACAAATGATGTCCCAAGTGAGGAAGAGGAAATAATGGAAACTGAAATCTTAGAAACACAATTTAAATATGAAGGAAAGAACTCGGAGACAAACCAACAAATCAAAGGTTTTCAACGAGAAAAAAAAGGAGAAAATTTACACAAGAAAAACAATATTTCAAATGTCAAAACTTCAAATAATGCAGGTCCCAATATAGACTCCATTGAACCATCTAGTAAAATTTTGGTTGTGTATGAGCATTCTTCAAGGTTAGAAGCCATCTCGGATTCAATTGGAATAAGTCAAGAAACAGGGAAAAAAAATTGAAGATGGATTCTAATCAAAAAGTAGGTCGCAAGACCAATCAATATCATATGGTAAAAGAAGGTGAAAAGCTTGTAGAGGAAGGTAAGATTAATGCCCTTCCCAACATTTTTAGCCCTGGTATTAATGAAGATCATCACTTGGAATATTAGAGGACTCAAAGGGAGTCTTTCAAAACAAAATGAAATTAGAAGAATGATTCAGATAAATCATCCACATCTTGTTTTCCTTCAAGAAACAAAGATGTCAATGGAGGATATGGACTTAATTGCCAGTAAAATTTGGCCGATTGGAAAAGTGGTTTCCCTCAGTTCCCAAGGGACTTCGGGTGGCATTGCTTGTCTTTGGGACCCAAAAGAGGTAGTTATTCACCATATGGTTGGCGGTTGGGGTTTGTTGGCTATAGCTATTCAAAGTAGACATTCCAACCAGATTATGCTCTGCATTTATTGTTTATGCCCCGACTTCTTTGGAGGAAAAAAGAAGACAGTGGAAGGATATTACTCATATTATCTCTCATTTTCCTAAATCTTGGATCTTGATCGGAGGAGATTTCAATACCATCCTCTCTCTGGATGAGAAAATGGGGGGAAATAGAAATTTGGACAAAAGTACTGACCTCATGAGCGAATATATTGCAAACCTCCATCTTGTGGATATCCAACCAGATAATGGCCTTATGACTTGGTCTAACAGAAGGCAAGGCTTAGCTTGTATAATGGAGAGATTGGATAGGTTTTTGCTCTCTAAAAATTTCTTAATCCATGGTCACATTCCTAAAGTGAAGACTCTTAATAATGCTGGTTCGGATCATTGGCCAGTCATGGTGGAAATGTGGAAAACCAATGTGAGTTTCTCTCCTTTTCATTTTCAATTAATGTGGCTTAGAGACATTTCCTTCAGACCTCGTGTGCAACAATGGTGGAAGGAAGGTAAACCTAGGCATGGGACTAAGATGTTCTGTTTTGCCAAAAGACTGCAATACATTAAATCCAAAATCAAGACTTGGAACTGGAAAGAGTTTGGGGATGTTCATAAAAAAAAACATGAAGTTATTGCTCATCTTGAAAATTTGAATAAGAAAATCCATTTAGATGGCCTCACGAGAGAAGAGAAGTGCGAGATGAAATTAAACTCACAACTCGGTTAGAGGAATGGGAAAAAAGAGAAGAAATCTTATGGAAGCAAAAATCTAGAATTCAATGGCTCAAAGAAGGAGATCGAAACACAAATTTCTTCCACAAATCTCTTCTAGCTCGAAGATCTCACAACTTTATTTCTTCCTTAAAATCAGATTTTGGAGATGTTGTTTATACTTGGGATGGCATGAACTCTATTGTTGTTGATTACTTTTCCAATTTTTTTTGCTACTCCTCTTGACTCAACTTCACAACAAAATGTTCTTCAAGCAATCCCTTCTCTTATCACTTCGAGGAGAACTCTATTTTGACTGCTCCTGTTACTATCAATGAGCTTCAACAAGTAGTTTTTAAAATGCAAAAAGGGAAAACCCCAGGTCTTGATGGTTTTCCTATTGAGTTCTACCAAGAGTTCTGGGATATCCTTCATGTTGATTTATTAGAGGTGGTGGAAGAAGCCAGGAAATCCAAAGAAATTTTGAAGGTTATCAATAAAACTTATATTACTCTTGTTCCAAAAGCTCAAGAGGTTGATCATATCTCAGCTTTTAGACCTATTGCTTTATGTAATGTTCTTCTCAAAATTATTACTAAAATCATGGCGAGAAAGGTTGAAGCCTCTTTTGCATAAGATTATTTCCCCGAGCAAGGGGGATATGTGGAAGGACGTCAAATAGTAGATGAGATAGTTCTTGCTCAGGAAGCCATCCATTCCATGGATATGCAAAATTCTCCTTCTATGTTCATCCGGTTAGACTTATCCAAAGCTTATGATAGAGTGGATTGGCACTTCCTTATCAAAGTTTTGAGGCAATTTGGTTTCTCTAAGGATTGGATGGATTGGATTATGGGATGTATCTCTTCAGTTTCCTACTTAGTTCTTATCAATGGCAGGCCTTCTCAGTCTTTCCCGGCTTCCAGAGGTATTAGGCAAGGTGACCCGCTATCCCCTTATTTATTCATCATTCTTGTTGAATGCTTGGGTAGGACTATAACCAAAAAGAGGGAAAACAAAACCCTTGAGGGAGTTACCATTGCTCATGGAGCTAGACCTATCTCTCATCTTCAATTTGTGGATGACTCTACCCTTTTAGGTAAAGCTACAGTTAAGGAAGCTTCTAATATTAAGCAAATCATTAGCTATTTTTCTAAGGCTATTGGGCAGTTGATCAATGAAGACAAATCTAAAGTTATTTTCTTTCACTGCTCTGCTAGACGAGGAATCCATGGTCTTGGATAAATTAAGATATAAGAAGACCTCTCTTCCAATCACTTATTTAGGTATTCCCATAAATATTCAAAGGCAAAAAAATAAAGATTGGAATTGGTTGTTGGACAAAGTCAAGAAGAAAATTGGAAAGTGGACCAACAAGTGGCTTTCTTATGGGGGTAGAATCACCTTGGTAAAATCAGTCCTTCAAGCTATTCCTATTTATGTTTCTTCCGTTTTGAATATCCCAAAGGTCTGTTCTTCGAGAATTGGATCAAATCGGTCATCGTTTCCTTTGGAGTGGTACTAAGGAGAAAAGAAAATGGGCCTTGGTGAAATGGGATACTTTATGTCTTCCTAAGAGTGAAGGGGGGTTAGGATTCCGGTCTTCAATTAATAACAACAAAGCTTTAGCTGCTAAATTATATTGGAGGATGTTGCATAACCCCAATGCTCTTTGGGCCAATAATCTCCGTGCTAAATATTCTGAGAACAAAAGTCCTGAAGACCTTGTTCGCTATCAACTTCCTACCAAAGGTTCTCCCATTTTAGCAGTTCTTAAGACTGGTGAGGATTTGATAAAGAAAAAATTATTTTGGATCATTCATAATGGTCAACATGCAAATTTTTGGACAGATTCTTGGGATGGTCACAAGCCTTTGATAACTCGGTTTCCCGATTGGAGGCCTTGGATGGAGGAGCTTCACCGAGCTAATTGGATAAAGGTGGCTAATTATTGTCGGTACCATTCTGGTAATTCAAAGGTTGGTAGATATTGGATCCCTATTGAGGACTGGCCTATTCAAATCCCAGAAAGGCAAAGACAAGATATCCAAGGCATCCTTCATATGAGATCCCTCTCTTGGTCCCATGAAAAAGATTGTTTTGGATGGAACAACACTACTAAGGGTGAGTATTCGGTTGCTCAAGGTTATTTGACCTTATGCCATAATAATCCCAACCATTCTTCGACATATTTTCTCAATTGTGGGCTCAAAAGCTCCGGCCTAAGGTGAGGTTCTTTAATTGGCTTTTATTGCATCGTAGGGTGCTTACTTGGTGAGCAACTTATGAAGCGTGGTTTTCATGGCCCTTTTAGATGTGAAATGTGTGAAGAGAATGTAGAAAATATCAACCATATTTTTATTGAGTGTACTTTAGCCTCCGAGCTATGGAGGAGAATGGCAACTTTACTTGGCTTACAGTGGTCCAATTTTTTCACTTTTGAACAGACTTTGGAGGGATTGGCCTAATCAAGAGGGTGTTGATCATTTTATTAGGCGGTTAGTTTGGATGGGTTCTACCATTCTTCTTTGGAATATTTGGAATGAAAGGAACAACCAAATTTTTAATCAAGATAGGAAGGATATTCACTATATTTGGCAAAAGACCATAGCCAACTTAGTTGAATCAGTCCATCAACTCCTTAATCACCCCCAAAACTCCCACCAAAGATGGGATCAAGTGATGCAAAGATTGAAGATTAAACCTTCTAAGGGCAACCAACTTAAAGGGAATGTGAGTATTAGTAAGATGGATAGGACTAGAAATTGGCAACCTCCTCCTAAGGATTTTGGAAAAGTCAATACTGATGGAGCCTCTAGAGGGAACCCCGGAAAAGCCGAGTGTGGGAGGAATTGGTAGACTTTCGGATGGCTCCCTGGTTTTTACTTTTGCTTGAGAATTTGGGTATTCTTTCCAATAACCTTGCTGAGGGGTATGGTATCCTTAGAGGCCTTCGGGAGGCTACTAAGGTTGGATGGGAAAAGGTGTTAGTTGAGTCTGACTCTCAACTTATGATTAATCTCTTGAAGACTCCTTCTAAGAATCATAAGGTGGATTGGAGAATAAAAAGAATTATTGAGAAGATTCGGTTAATCCGGATGGGATTTTTGAAAGTTGATTACAATCATGTGGTCGAGAGATCAAAACAAGAGTGTTGATGCTTTAGCTAATTGGGCTTTGGACAAAGGTGATCTTACTTGTTATGGCCACCCTCCTATATGGTGGGCTTCTCAAATTAGGGAAGCTCTTCTTTCTATCATTTCTTTGGATGGCTCCAGTTCTGAAGGTACCTAGTTTCTTCTTGTTTTTTTTTTTTTTCTCTTTGGTTCATTCAGTTTTTTTAGTTCCCTAGCTCATTCTATTCTTTATTTTGTTTCCTCTGTTGATTCTTGCATTAATAGTCTTCTGGTCTAGATAGGTCATTGTTTTGTTCATTTTTTTTTCTTTTGTCTTCTTTGTTTTTTTGTTTAGTTTTTTAAGGTGGGTGGGTTCTTTTGTTTTGTTTTGTTTTTGTGTTCTTTGTGTTGTTTTTTGTTGTTCTTGTGTTTTTGTTGTTTTGTTTTTTTTTATGTTTTTTGTTATTGTTCTTGTGTTTTTTTCGTTCTTGTTCTTGGGTTTCTCTTTGTTTGTGTTATTTCATTTTTTTATGTGTGAGTGTTTTCTATGTTTTTTGTTTTTGTTTATTGTCTGTTGTTGGTTGTTTTTATTTTTATTTTATTTTTTAGGTTTTGGTTGTGTTTATTTTTCATGTTTTTTTGGGTTATGTCTTTGTAGTGTTCTGTTGTTTTTGTCTTGTTTGTGTTTTGTTATGTGGTTCTTGTGTTTTTCTATGTGGTTTGTGTTGTGGTTTCTTTTATCTTATTGTGCGTGTTTGGTTGTGCTTTTGGTTTTGACACACTCAAGGAGCATGTTTTTTATTTTATTTTATTATTTTTGTTGTTATTTACTTTTTTTAATTTGGTTTTGTGTGTTTGTTTGCTCCTTGAGTATGTCAAAGGTGGTAGGCCCGGTCCGAGTCCTGGGCGTTTTTGGCGGAATGGATACCCCTGCCTCCTTGGGTCTTACCCGAAAGTGGCATCCCTTTTGGGATGTTTTCCACAGATAAAAAAAAAATTGTGCCTCACTTTGTTATGGTTTGCCCCTGCCTGCTCATGGGTCATAGCTCCTAATCAAGAGAGTTTTTTATGTACACTTATTCCTGCTTGGCACCCCTCATCATTTGACATCCTCTAATATACCATAAGGATAAAACACATGTAAATTACTTGACCTGAGTTCTCTTCCATGTGAAAATTTCACCCTTCCTACACCTAAGACAAAAATTACCAGATGCTCCTTCCTCTTCAACCACGTAAACTCATGCAACTGACACGTGGTTGTTTGAAGTTCTAATGGATCATGTGATAACTAATAAAGGTTTTTCAATGCTTATTCAAGTTCCAATTGTAAGTTATGCCTAAACAACTAGCTCATAGACGCTAGTAGCCAAGAGACTTCTAGTTCAAATTTGATCGATGTTATTTTGAAGTAGCATACATTATCCCTCGAGACAAGTATTTAAAACTTTATGATATATTTATTTCCTCTTCATTGAGTGTAAACATGAAGGCACCCCTATATACTATTAAATGAAGGCATCTTCTGAAGGATATTCTGTAGGAATTTTTACAATTGGGAGCAACATTGTTTTCACGTAAAATGGAGTATCAACTTGGCTACCAACAGAGCCTTATTTATAGTCATTGGAAAGGTATTTCTAAGCCTCATCCAGTAGAAACATTATTTTCTTATTTTGTAAAGGTCTACTTCGACCTATGATGCTTTGAAGTTTTTGTCACCCAAATTACCTTTTAAAATAATTGTTGTATTATAGATTGTATTTTTATTGTACCTGACACTCCTCATCATAATACAAGTGAACCTCATAACAAATGATCTCCTCTATAACACTTGGAAGTTGTAGCAATTGGTTATCCATTCAATCTGATAGGATGCAAAGGTCACCATAAGGACATTTGTCATTGCTTCTTGTAAGCTCTTCCTTCAAGTAATTGTAACTTGTCAAAACAATCCATTGTCAATATCAAAGGCTATTTTAGAAGTATATTATCCTCTCGACTATGGACCTTATATACGAGTACTCCTACACATGGAGTTGTCTCAGAGACATTCATGACCACAACCCTTTTATGTCATAAATAAGCATCACGTAGGTACTCCTAAAGACAAAGTTATCATTATCTCTTCATTCATAATATCATGACCCCTCTTTATGTGATCAATAGGCATCACATGGGTACTCCTACCCATCGAAGTTGTCTTAGCCTTATAGTGGCACGTCTCTCTTAGTCGATTTCAATATTTTAACTTTTTATATCACCTTATGTCTTCACAAGATAGACTCACAAGGAAACATTACATCAAATTATTTAGCTTCTATATTTGGTTCATCGGATCCTCAACTATATTGAATCCTACTTTTTTTATGGTTCCTGTTTCAAATCCTATTCTAGTTCCTATTATAGTTCTAGTCGCTCAAGTTCCTGTTCCTGTTGTTTTAGTTCCTATTTTTGCTTTAGTTTTTATTCTCACAACTATATGGATCATGATTCTCCTTTCCTATTTGTATGCATTGGATTCAAATTATTATATAGTGGGGAAGAATTATAGGTATTAGCATATTATTACATTTTGTATATTGGCAACAAATAACGTAACATTTAATTTGTAGGCCAACTATTTTAATTTTCTATCAAGAGGCTTGATTAAAGTTAGAACTTTGAATATATTTTCTAATAGATCATATGGGATAATATGATAGAAGAATTAATTTGATCCTATCTAATATCTTTCAAAATTATCCTTCTCATGCATGTAATATAGCTATTTATATCCAGTTTGGTAATGCAAATATGAGTTTGGTTTTGTTTTATCCTTGCTCCTATCAGCCTGTATCACATAGAATAGGGGTGGATTTAAATTTTTTGCTTTTGAAGCATTCCATATATTAGATGCACTGACCTAAATGTTTAAAGGATGTTATGGCATTAAATTGTGTTGCTCTACTATACTAATTAAAGTGGACTTAGATTGTTTACCCCAAGCATAACTCTATTCTTGCTCTTTTAGAGCTTCTTGGAGTAGATCTCATTGTCCTAGTAGGGCCAGTGCTTCTAGCATACTAACCTTGGTTGGAATTCTTTTCATCTCATCTTTGATATCAAATTTAAATTTAATAGAGGTGTCATCCATTCTTATTATGAAATTGATATATTACTTAGAGGTTGTAGCTTACCCTGTGCTTATGAGAGAGGGGTATTTTAGTTTTTTTTTAGCTTCCTTTTGAATCAGGTATTCTCCTTCATTGATTCCCCACTCAATGGGCTTATTGTTTGCTTCTTTATCTCCATTATTTGTTACAATTTCCTTTCCCTTTTATACCCTCCTATAAGTATCCTTTTGAGTTTCTCCCTTCCCCTTCTAAGGTGCATCTATTGCTTACTCTTCCATGTTCTCCTTCTACTTCTCTTGTTGCAATTTGATAGGTCCTTTATCCATCAAATATAAAGGTGGCCTCACCTTTTTAAAGACTATTGTATCCTTCCTAGTTTTGGTATACTTATGAGTTGATTATTCTTTGTAAATATCCCTTTTACCCTTGGTTTCAATCCCTTATTGATTGGTGTGTATGACATTGTCTTTGAAAGTTGATTCTTTGTCTATTTCCATAGTGTTGAAATTTGCTAGTATTGTATTGTTAGGATTGGGAAAGGTAGATATTGATTGTGGAGCCTATAAATGTGGGTACGTAGCTAGATTCGTTGTGGGGGTTGCTTAACCCATGATGATAGCTTGTTGAACCTAACACTATTAACTATATTGAATAGTTTGAGAATGTCTAATGGTATCTATACATTCAATGCAATTGTATATATCGTTGTAAGAAATACACCATGTTGTTTCAACCTCTATTTTAGCATTAACCATATGATTATATTTCTAATTTACTCCTTGTTTAACACCTTGCCAAGGAACCTAATATCTTGTTAGCTCTTGGGTCTTTCAAGGCTACAATTCTACAATTATTGTCATTGTTGATATGTAGCATTGTTATAATTTACTAAAGTCTTGATTATCTCAACCATTCCACTCGCTATAAAATTGTTATTGGGCTTGTCACTAGAGTTGGATGGGTCGAGGATGGATGAAAGTTATGGTTGAAAGGCTATAGTGGATGACATGCTTTAGCTAGCATAAGTGATAATGTATAGTAATATGGAAGAATAAATGGAAAAATTTGGTTGGGTATTAGGGACTGGTGAAAAGTTGAGCATGGGATTTGGTATAAGTGTATTATAGGAAATTTAGATTGTATAGGCCATTGGTGGAGTAGGGGATATCCTCCCCACTCGAATGAGAACCACATCTCCTCTAGCCACTTATTTGACTACTACAACTAGTGTATGATGATTAGATTACAAACCATCAAATCTAATTTAGATTGTAAACCTTTGATGCAATATGGCAATGCATGTTCTTAATTTGTCCTAACATTTTGTGGAATTATATTGGAAGTCCTCAAAAATCTAGTACTAAAATCATGGATGTTTTTTTAGGGTTTCTTTAGGTTGTATTTAACTATAATAAAAGCGAGTAACTATTGCCAATGCTACCAAATCTATGCATAAATGACTCTACTTTTGATGCCCATCCAATTACTAAATTATCTAGCAATCTCCTATACCATAAACTAGTCGTATCACGAAGGGAATATATTAGTAAGCATACTGTAATGTCCTCCTTTTGGATGCGATGAATTGATTTGAGTGCTGCTAATTTGCTAAGATGATCCTTTATTGTCTTGTTCCTGCTCTCATTGAAGGTAGGTGGTGCTTTCAGAGTTTCTAAGGGATAGGAGAATAGAGTTGTAGGTTTACTAGTTCTTGGTAGGTTTAATTAAAAAGTTTATTTTGTGGTCTATGAGGCACTTCTAGATTATTTTGTTGAGGAGATTAACCATACTATTGTTGAGGAGGGGGTATATAACATAGCCATGAGGAAGATATGGAGGGTATGGAGGAAATGGATATGAAGGATAGTAAGGTAGAGGATACTGAGGTGGTTGGTTCTGATAAGCCCATTATTGGTTAGGAGGTGGTTAGATATTTTGTTGTGGAGGGGGATAGTTTAGCCTTATCTATGGAATTTTCTAGTTTTAGGAAGGTGGACCTTGTACATTTTTCTATACTTTACTAGTTGGAGATAGTGTTAACCATTAGAGGTTTCCTTTGGTCATCTGTGATTTTATTTTCCTAGTTATTGTTTATAAATATTGAGCAAATTTTAGATTCAAGTGTAACAACATTATGGGAACTAAGGATAGACCTAGAGGTATGTTGGAAGTATTCAATAAACTAGATCCAAGTGGGCTCTATGTTGGATGAGTACTTGTAAGAGGATGTTTTACGCACCATTAGTTGGTGGTGGTTTATAGAATCAACTCACAAAGAATGGGTTATTCATAAATTTATTTACATCAATTGGTATTTGATACAAAGGATTAGTGTGAGTCATAGTAGCGTCATATTAGACCAAGTCTAGTTTTCTAGAGCCGTGAATAACTCATTTTTTGTCTCAAGTAATTAATATGTAGTGACATAAGGATTTGGATAACCAGAACATCCATTGGATTTTTACCCTTTGATAAGATGGAGTTAGATACTAGGATTTCTTTGAACTTGTCCTCTTGATGCACCCACATGATGGTTTGTTCTTTCCTCTTTCCTTTAGTGTTTCTTTTATGGTACACAACAATATCTAGTTTTTGGTGATATTTTTCTATTTTTTATGTTTTTGATCACATATTCATAAGCTTGTATGAACATTACTACACAGACAGAGCTTTAGAGTAAAAAAATTGTAAAAATTCAAAAATTTGCTTGCAAAATTAGAGCAATTTGCTCATAATTATTGGGCAATTTACTAGCAAGATGTAATTTTGTAGAATATTATAGACTAAGCAATTCTCTTCAAAAATACAAGTTATTTGCTTATAAATATTGGCTTATAAATATTGACTTATAAATATTTAACAAAAAAATAGGTCCAAGAAGATCACATAGAAATGAATCATCTTTGAGACTAGAGCAAATTGCCTTCCCATGAGGGAGGGAGGAAGAAATTTTTCTTTCTTAGAAAACTATTTTTCAAACTTAGAGTGAATTGCTCATCAAATCTATCTTGGATGTATTTTACCATGTTGGGGCAAATTACTCACTTTTTACGAGCAAATCACTTGCTATTTTAAACTTAGGTAAAAATGACTCAAAATCTATCTTAATTTCTTTTTTCCCATGTAAAATGTACATACGAGGTTAGATTCAAGTTTTGATGTTACTAAAATGCCATTAAAGTCATCATCCTAATCAAAAGGATCTTAAAATTATGATGTTCATGTCAGAGTCACCATTCGTAAAGTACTTTAAAAAATTGAGCATAAATAATGAAAAATGATCAATTTTTAGGTCAAACTAAGATTGGAACTAAAAAATCTAGTCCTTGGACTTGGTGAATCACTTTGGATATGATTTATGAAAATGCAAATTCTTTCAAGCGAATCACCCGCTAGATCTAAGCAAATTACTTGAATTTTCCAAGAGAATTACTCACTTTTGATGACTTGGTAAATTTTTACTACTTATCTAAAATTTAACAAATCACTCTGAATTTTAGACCAAATCACTTGTTAAAATTGACTTAGCAAAAAAAAAACCCAATTTTAAGCCAATTGTTCTTTATGTGAAAAAAGCAATTTTGGCATGAATATTGAGGAATTTAATGTAAAGATTAGAAAAATGGGAGTTTGTCCCATTGGGTGTACCAAAAACTATGTTGAATCTAAGAATTGTCCTAACTTTTCAATTAGGTCTTGTACCCCCAATTTGATTTTCTATAAGGTTGGATCAGATTGTCAATGGCTTCTCTTAACCTCGAGATGTAGATTAGCTTCTCATTGTCCTTATGTAGATCACTAATCTAAATGAAGTTGCATGAAAGTAAATTGTAGAAAGGGAAATGCATGAGAAATAAATTACAAAAATAAAATTGTCTTTGAAGTATAGAGTGCAATAACTTAAAAGAAAATATGGCTTTTACATTGTAGTGAGTAAAGCATGTGATCAATCAACACATGATAAATCAAATAGCATCAATATCCATCTATTTATTTGATTATAAAATTGATATATGAATGAAAATATGGGCTAGAATAGCCATGCAATAGTCGTCTTGCACTTAGCAAACTAGGAGGATAGTTCCATTAATGGAAAGCCTAAGGACTTTCCAATTTCTTACAAACTCAAGAGTACAAAGCATAATGTGGGCCTCATAAAGTGTAGATCTAAATTATTATAGCCAAATCATGATTACAATGAAGGCCCTAGGCCCCTATTTATAGTAAAAGTTTACCCCTGAGTTACCCAAGGTGAGAAATAATTACTTTTAGTAAACGTAAAGGTTTGGGGAAAACCTTTACCAAAATGTTGTAGCTCCAAATTTTGATCATCTGATCATACATCTAACAAGCCTAGAAGGCTTCCAAAATGACTTAGTGCACAATTACATCAAAATGTAATTTTTCAAAAGATTTGCCTAAGGATTCATGTTTTATTTTACCTTGGAGATTGTTTGAGTGATTTGCTTGGATCTAGAAAGTGAACCACTTGCATTTATAAGCCAATTAACTACTTTTGTTGAGTGAATTGCTCCTTCAATCCAATTAGTCTCATTAAGAAAATGGATTGACTTCTGAAGGCAATTAATTAAATTTTTAAATTGAATAGGACCTTTTTCATACTTAGTCAAGTTTTAAAAAATTTGGGATGTTTTTAATTACCAAGGAAATGTTGAGGTACTACAGTTACCTAGATTTTCTTCATAAGAATCCTTTAACTTTTAAATTTTTCTAAAGCTATATAATTGGAAAAGATGGTGCTCGATCCTTACTTGAACTTGCTTCATGCTCACACTTTCTTCATACTCACAATCGTAACACTTGCTTGTTTTCTAAAAAAAGAAAAGGTAAGGTTTACTCCTAGCTTACACTCACTCTCGATTCACACTTTGCTTTAACAAAGTGATTATCACATGTAATGAAGTTGTAAATTTTAATTACAAGAACAACATTTTATTTCTAATTTATAAATATTACAAGGATTATTTTTAATTCTAACATGGACTAATAACAAATTGTCAATCTTAAATGTTTTCAAAAGTATTCTTAATTTGTATATGAAACAATTCCTTTTCATATATGCATTTACTTTTGGATGCACAAACCACAAGTTCAATAATGAGGAGTCAAAAAAAACTCCCACAAGGAGTAGCTCTTATGCAAGAATGATTAATAGTTGGAATATGATGAAGTTGAACTTTGGTTAAACCACTTACGCTTTTTGCAGTAGGCATTTTGAGGCTTTGACCAATTTGATAATAAAAATATTATCTATATTATAAATTATTTTTTATTATATGGAGTTGAAACAAATTTTACTCATGACCACATTATGAGGCATTTTAATGAACTACATTACATTGTATTATAACAAACCATGATATCATAAGATGTATTATTACAAGAGTGTGTATCTGAGTACAATGATTTCAATTTCAATTATGTAAATATTGTTCCTTTTCATTTATTTTTACTCCATAGTACCTTCATAAAGAACATCATAATGTTCTAATAATATTTATAAATTTTAGTTCATTAGGGTTGTATAAAATTATACTTTTTCATATTGAATTTAATCATATAATTCATTAAACTAAAGCACAGGTTCATGATCATTGATCACTTGATACTCCTCTCAATCCATTATATATAAATTATAACATTTGGTTTAATTTTGTAAATCATTAAAATAGAAAAGGTTAAAAAAAATTAAAATCACCATTGAAATAAAAAAATCAAAATAAATAGTTTCAAGCTTACCGTAGCGTAAGGGCTTTGGCCTCTCTTTGAGAGGTCCAAGTTTCAAATACCACTCAGTATGAGGGGACCAGGAGCCCTCATAAAAACCTAAGTAAACTCATTGAAAAATAAAATAAAATAAACATTTTTTTCATTGGGTTATATGGGATCGAAATGGGACCCACCCTTATTAATTATCACCACATAGTGGTATTACAACAAAGCTTGGATATTATCCATATATTATTTGGCAAGATTTGAACTTGGGTCTCCTTGAAATGCTGAGGAATCTAACTAGTTGAACTAATGCCACTTGATTAAAATTAATGAGTTTACATAGGTTTTTATGAGGGGTCCTGGTTCCCTCATATTGAGTGGAAAATTTTAAGTTTACACAAGTTTTTATGAGGGGTCCTAGTCCCCTCTTACCTGGTCTTTAACTTAGGTCTTAAGAATGAAAACCTAAGGACTTACCACTATGGTATCCCTCACGGGTCTTTAAATTAATATAAATAAATACTTACTTGAAATTTTTTAAATAAAAATATATGAAAATCTATGTTTCACAAAGTTTTGGGTAAATAACAACAAGATGGTTTTTCGATGGTAGATGCAAATTTTAAATATCAAGATGCAAATTCAAGACAAGCCCCCAATTCGAGGATGAGTCCCCATAGAACATAGAGAAAAATATTTTAAATCCTAAACCAATGTTCAAAACTCATGGTTGTCTTGTTATTTTATTAAATGACAAAAGTTGAATTAATTATTATTTATTACTCTCTAGGAGAATACATGAGTTCAAATCTTGTCAAGTGATACTTGTATAATTACCAAGATGTTATAATACCTCATGATATAATTTAATGGAACCTCTTTCAATCCTATATAAACAAATATATATGCACTTCACATTTTACATAGAAAGTTGAGGGGAAAATGCTTTTGCAAATAACTTTTTATTTTTAAAGACTGTTTTGAATAATTATTTGATTTTTTTGTAGCTTTTAATATTGTAGATGAAAATTAATTATAAGAAAAAATTTATATAAAAAATGATACCTCAGACTAAAAAATTATGTTTCAATTAAGCAAGTGAGATTCGAGAGCGAGTACGAGCCAAGAGTGAGTAGGAGGAAGCATGAGCAGAAAACAAGAAGTAGAAAGTAAAGTGCAATCAAGGAACAAGTACCACTTCTTGTTCTATATCTTAGGAGAAACATTAAAGGATTCATGTGAATAAAATCTAGGTAACATGGCAAGGCATTTTTTGAAAGTCCTTACTGAAAGTAAGGATGACCTCGTTGGAAGTATAGATGCCCTAGTTAGCAATAATAGGATGAGTGAATCAATAACAAACCCTATCAAAGTAGTAGATACTACACCACAAGTGATTATCAAGGATGATGGTTCTTAAAACCAAAGGGTTGATATGTAAGTTCCATGGATACTAGCCAAGTTTTTATGAGATTAAAAATTGGATCAAGTGGAAGTGGGGATTGAATTCAAATTACTCCATGGCTTTTCTTCCAAAAGGATTTTTCCTCTTTATTTTCTCTAGTTTAGAAATAAGAGATAAAATAATGGATGGAGGCCCTTGGTTTAGGGGTAAATATGCATTATATTTAAGGCCTTGAAGTGAATTTTTTTTGTGGAGACAAAGACTATTAAAAAGCTTTTGGTATGGATTAGTCTTTTTGGGATTCCTTGTCAACTCATCAATAAGGAAGTTTTAAAGAATATTGATAATATTCTAGGTGAATTTATCTAGGAGGGACCAACTACTAAGGAGAGAATACATGTTGTATACACTCGAATATGTGTTGCCATGGATATTTAAAAACCTTTACCACAATCCATTAGGATTAAATATGAATTAAAAGAATGGGATAAAGAAGTGGATTATGAAAACATTGCATTTTGTTATCTTAAATGTCATGAAATTGGGCACATGGCAAGAGACTGCAACATTAAAATAATGGATAAAGCAACAAAAAATTGTGCATGAAGGTAGCTTTGTTACTAAACTTTATTCTCATTAGCAAAAATCATTCACCAATATGCAGAAATATCAAAACATTCATCCACAAATATAATAATACATACAATAAGACAAAGATAGATAATACTCTTAAGATATGGCAACACCAAAAATACTCCAAAAGAAAGGAATAACTCCACAATATCTCCCACTATGAGAGCTTTGCTTAGAAAAGACAAAGTCCCATAAACCACTCTATGGGCAAAGATGATTACATATGATTGATCTCCATGATGATTACAATGACAAATATCCCTTCTTTATATACCCATCTTCTAATTCTACTTTGGGGAGCCAACTACTAATATAATATAATATTATAATATAATCAACCTTGGGTTATGTGTGGCCCATGACAACCCTTATAAATATAATATCATATCTCTATATACCTATTCCTAGGTACCCTAATATTCCATCCTCTTTACAAATATTTCATCTTCTAAATATATGAAGAAATAAGATAATATGTTTTGCTAAGCAATGTTAACAACCGGTTCCAATCTTGATCATCCATCCATCTTAGTGAGACTTTTATTGGTGGTGGTCTTGATTGATGTTGGTATGTCATTTTACCACTTGAGTATCCAAAATTGCTTTGTTGGCTCCACGCTTCTACTAATTTATTATGATAATTCAAAATGATGCCTCCATTTGTTCCTTGATGTTGTTTCACCACTTTGAAAACTGGGATCACTATGGTTTTTTTCCAAACACTGCCATACTTGGTACCCTTTTGATTCCATGTAGAACCTTAATATTGTTACCCTAAGCCATGCCTCCAAGATTCTTGTCACTTCTAGTGGTGTGGATGGTGATATACTGCAACCTTAACTTAATGTTCTTCCTTTTTTTACTCCTCAACATTTGGCTCCATTATTTTAAATTCTTCTACGTGTTCTTTCATGTTTCCTTTGTTTGGTGTGTCCTTGTGCTCTTATATCAAAGCTTCCTTGGACTCTTCTACTATCATTTCCATGAAACTTGTGGCTACTACTTCCATGGACTCTATTACTGCTACTTCCTTCTTGGATTTTGTTTTAGGTTCTTCAATTTGTTTCTCTGCAACCACTCCTTGTTCCCTTATTATAACTGCTTCTTGTTTCTCCTTAGATCCTTGCTCCATAAGCTAAGAAATATCTTGCAATGTTATCTTATTTTTCCTATACCATAACTTCATAAACTTATTTTGCACATTAATGTTAATAGTACCTAAAGAATCCAACCAAGGATAACCTAGAATTATATCCATATCATTCATCTCAATAGCATGAAAATCCATCCAAGGTGATCTTCAAATTTAAAAAAAATTGAGCATTCTCACCCTCTAGTTGTATGCCCTTAATTTTTATTGTTTGAACCTGTAACCTCTTAGCCAAAGCAATATTAATAAAATTATATTTGTTGTCAGGTTTAATAGAAATAATAACCTTTTTTTATTTTAAATGTAACCATAAACTTGCAAAATAGATTTTTTAGATTTAAAAAAATCACTCTATCTACTTTTTAATTTATCTACTACCAAAGGTATGGTTTTTTCCATCTGCACATTGACATCTTTTTTACCTTCTACAACTTCTTCAAACTTGTCTAGCTCTATTTTTTATTCCTTTTGTTCTTTCTGAAGTATGTTTATTTCTTCTACATAGCCTTTGAGTGTATTATTCAAACTAGTTATCTTTTTATATGGGTCCCATTGACTCAAGAATGTTTTCTCTATTTTATCCCAAGTTAATTTACAATTATGGGTGCTACAAAAATTATAAAACCAAGAGACTACTTCTTCTCCAAGACAAAGAGGAAGCATAAGGTGCCAAGTATAATACCTAGTAGAATAAAAGGATTTAAATAGTTTCCACCATTCTCTAACATCAATATCATATTCTCCATAAAACGTTTGCAACTCCATAGTTCATATCCCAACAAAAAAATAATGCAAACTAGGGTTTTATGTACTAGGTTTTCATAAAAATATGTCTTCCTACTAATTTGAAGCTAAACTTCCATAAGAAAAAATATCCCTCATACACAATAACAGATGATGTACTTACCCACAACTAAAATATATATCAAATTTCATTTTTCCAAAAAAATGAGATTTGAAAAATTGCTACTGTCCTTGTTCTAGATGAATGACTTCATATGATCGTATCTCCCTCAATACTACCCAAATTTCTTCATATGACCACTTAGTTTAAAGCTATTCCAATTCCACACAAAATGGTCTAAGAATCATTTGAATCAGAAAACCTATTGTAGAGATATGGATCCTAAAAGACGAGATGTTCTTCTGGAAAAAAATATGCCCTAATTCTACAATCCACAAAAAAAATTTCCACTTTGCTATAATCATTGCTCTAATACCACTTGTTACAGAACTTTATTCTTATTAACAAAAAATCATTCACCAAATATGTAGAAATATCAAATCAATCATCCACAAATAATTATCCACAATAATAATAATCCATACAACAAGACAAAGATAGATAATACCCTTAAGGTAGGACAAAACTAATAATACTCCTTAAGTAAAACTCCATAAGATCTCCCAAGATTAGAGTGCCACTTAGGGAGGGCAAAGTCCCATAAGCCACTTCGTGGGCAAAGGCAATTACATATGATTGATCTTCATGATGATTACAATGACAAATATCTCTTTTTTATATACCTATCTTCTAATTCTACTTTGGGGAGTCGACTACTTTCTATAATATAATATTATAATATATCAACCTTAGGTTATGTGCGGCCCATGCCAACCCTTATCATATCCTCATATACCTATTCCTAGGTCCCTAGACTGTTACAAGGCTTCCAATATGGATTAGGCTTTTTCATCTTCCTTATCAACTCATCAATAAAGAGGTTTTGAAGAATATTGATAATACTATAGGTGAATCCATCTAGGAGGGACCAACCACTAAGAAGAGAAGGCATGTTGTATATAATTGAATATTTGTTGCCATGGATACTTCAAAACCCTTACCATGGACCATTAGGATTAAATATGAATCAAGAGGATGGGATCAACAAGTGGATTATGAAAATATTGTATTCTGATGTTGCCAATATCATGAAATCGGGCACATAACAAGATACCATAAAGTAAAAATGAGGATATCATACCATAGGAGAAGCTAGGTCAAATTAAGGATTTTCCACTCCTAAGAAAGTGGCAAGAAAAACCCTATATCATCAAATAGCAAAGGCCATTACAGTTCGCTCAAATCAACCATTAGAAGAAAAAAATGATACAAGGGATGAGAAAGTACAATGCATAAGTTCAAATATAGTAGGATTTAAAGGTCCAAAGGTAGAAGGGAAGGCAAAACTTAAAGTAAAGTAATATAGGGAGGTGGATTTTAAACCAAATAAGGTGAAGGAGGTCAAGCTTAATCCATGTAAATCATCTTTATTTTCCTCAAATAAAAATGAAAACAATGCAAAGTGTATTTGTTGCACTTTAGGGTTTCAAGAGCATTACAATAAAGAAAATCATATGGAGGATATCCAAGGAAATTTAAGGTTTCTAGGCCAACATAACAAAGTAATGACAATGGAATATCATTTGTGCACTTAATGTTTATTAGGGAAACATAAAGAATAAAATGCTAATAAGGTTATTCCTTACACTTTAGATTCTTTAGGGCAACATAAATCTTTAGAAGATAAGTCTCATTATGAACAATATGAAAAAATATAAGATATTGATGAAGATAAAAGTGTTGGTGGGAATGGAAAAGGGAGAGGAAGGCCATCAAAGCAAGAACAAAGAGAAAAATAAACTCAAAAGGATATTGATCTTGGAAGCCAAATAAAAATATCATAGGTGTTAACAAGAAGTCACTAGTAAAAATAAAAAGTATTGATGATGAAAATGATATCATGGACTATTAGGGGTATGAATAAGACCCCTAAAAAAAAATTATTAAGGAATTAATAGGTTGTTATAGTCCTAAGTTTATTTTAAAAAGAAATAAAATTAAGTAGTAAGGAATGTAAGGATGCTTTTAAGAAGATTTGGAAGATGGGTGATTATCTAGCAGTTTCTTCTACAGGAGCTTTAGGTGGTATTGCAATAATATGGGATAAATGCAAATGGGATGGGAAATTATTAAAAGTAAAAAGTAATTAGGTTGTAGGATTATTTTATAGGAAAGAGAAAAACATCAAAGTTTAGGCTATAAATGTAAATGATGTAACTATAGTTACTCCTCATGAAAGATGTTGGAAGGACCTTGGCATATTTTTATCATATACAATGATGATTCATCATGACCTATGGATTTTTGGGGGTGATTTTAACATTGTTCTATGTCACTTGGAAAAGAAGTGTGGTATTCCAAGGTGTTCTAAATCAATGTAAGGTTTTGCTTAATTTTTCAATTCAAACAACCTTTGGGGTGTCAATCCTTCAAGTTTTCAATGTAAATGGGATAATAGATGAATTGGGAAAACTCGTATAGCAAAACTATTGGATAGATTATTGTTATCTGTCAAGACCCAACTTTTGCTAACCTATATATATACAAGATCTTCCTCGAGGTACACCCATATTTACACCTTACATAATTATAGCCATGTAAGTGTACTAGGTGTTTTATCTAATGTGTCAAAACTATCCATCTCATGGATCCAATGAGCTAGCATTGATCTTCCCTTCATTCTTTCAAAGGGAGCACACCAAGTTCACACCCCTACATAAGTCCCTCTATGCATGTGTTACATGCGTGTAGGAATTGTTTATCCATCTCATATCTGTTAGAGTTAAACATCCCATGAAACCTCGTTTCTAATTTCTCAATTGTGAGGTTAAGCGATAAGTTATTCAATAACCTCTCTCTCATTTGATATATCTACTAACATACCCCTCAAATCCATAGCCATCTATTTGGGGTGGTATGCAACTAATCTAGGTGATTGACCGTTTACCAACATTATTAGTCTCCTTTCTCTTTTTATTATTCTAAACTATAATACTTTTCCATATAGCATCATACTTCAACATTTCTTTTTAGAATACACATTATCGTCTCCAGTTTTAAGCATTATAACAAATATACTATCAATGCTCTAGCCAAGTTGATCATTTTTCCAAACAAGAAACTCAACAATGACTACACATAATTAGAACAAGATATATAATTAAATGTTTTCCCAATAAAGTCGCCCCTCACTTTATTTACCATGCCATAACTCAAGTTTCATCCAATTAAACCCATAAATATAAGTAAGCATTTTACTATGCATAGGAGTTTCATATTATAAGATCTTTCTCTTGACATATAAGTTATTCTATAATACTTTCAAACAAGTATCTTAATACCTCAATTGGAAAGTAACTACTCCATAATTAACAACATAATAAAATAAACAAGCCTATAAAGTATCTCATGAACTCATCACAACATTTATCTCATTAGTTATTCAATCAATAATTATAATTCCTACTACTCATTCATTTAAATATTCAGATCAATACCAAAATCATTTGCACATCTCTCATCAAGATAATAACATAGAAAAATGACACAACACTATTATTTTTACCCTAGGAAAAACCCTGAAGGAAAACCGAGCCTCAAAATCTGTATCTTTATTATTCTCATCAGAATATAACGTTCTTACAAAGTATAAGACCATCTATATAAACTTCATCCTTTCATGGGAATTTTTCCAACAATTCCTATACTTTCACTCTGAATAATTCCTTACATTTTTAGTGTAGTACAACTCTCAGTTCTTGACCATGATAACCACGTTATCATTCCTCTCGTGGAAAAATTTGCTTAATCTTTGCAATAATATAATGAACATTTGTTCCTTATTAAAGGAGTGCAAACCAAATCATAGTTATGAAAGCGGTATTCTCATTCACGACCATACATTCATTACCAGAAGACCATATTTCTTCTCACAACACATTAATGAGACATAAAGTAAAGGATATCCTTCCCGAACCATATATTACCATACATTTAATTATAGTTGTCTCATATCATTATTGCAAATCACTAAATATATAGAGATTTCTAGAAAGTGAAACAATTTCCACATAATCATTTGACAGTGTTAACCTTGATTCTACACAACTTAATGTCACAACTATCACTCTAATTTTACCAAGGCTCTTGCTTCAGACGTATTCAAAAATACAGTCATCGAAAAGGATGATAGATACAAAATATTCATATCCCAATGTCCCTTCTCAGACGTCGCTTCCTTAGCTTGTCTAAGAACTTTGACGCTCTTAGGAAATCTTTCATAAAAAGGTATTATCTATTACACCTACCTATAGATGTAAGTTACCTTCTAAGCTCTTCCACATTTACACGATGCCCTTGGGTAGAGTCTCCTAATGCCATTAATTAGAGAGCCTCTCTATTGACCTTCACTCTTAACTGAGAAGTCAATACTAACCAAATCCCTTCAACCAAATCTATTTTTGCCATTGCCTTATTAGAGTTGAAGTCTTCCTAACATCATTTCCAAAAATACAAGTTATATCTTTATCTAATTCTTTGAGAAGGATCTATGCTATCGAGCAACTAATCTAATTATAACTTTACCTAGTATTTTATAACTACCCAGGTTCTGTAATATGTCTAAGACATTTGACCAAGGATCAACATTGAGGGAAGCTAAATTTAAATAAAATTCAAATTAAAAGATATGTTCTTCTATTGATGCAAACATGCTATCTTTCCAAAGGTAAGTGATAGAACATTGTACGATTTGCACCAAATCAAAGACTACAGGTGAACCGTAATTCATTAAGTGATTGCTATAAATACTGATAGCAAGTATTCACCACAAGGTAAACAACCTCCCTAGTCTTTAACATCTACTTCTACAGGATTAATAACATAGGTGCGATAACCAATTACCCACCATTGATTCTAGGTAAACTTCCTAGAAAAAACAAAGAGCAAAAGATGTCATAAGCTAGTGTCTATTCCAAGTGAGCTCAACTTGATTTAGCTATCAATAGAATCTCAACAGATACATAATATGGAAATAATATATCTAAACTTTAAAGGATAATCAGGTGACGCTTCACACTATCGGTGCTTCACACCAAATCTGTGGATCTTTATTTTTACAACATCAATTATAATCCACACATCAACCAGACATTCTTTTAGAGCCTACCTGACAAATCACAATACAAAAATGATTTGATAGTGTAAGCCTCTGGTTATTTCTTTCCTCTTTCACTCTCCTATTTACTTTCATTCTCCTTCCTCTTTCGTTTCAGGTCCAACCTCTCTCCTTTTCTCGATTCCCCAAAAATCCTCTTTTTCTTCCATATTTACTCTTCTCATATGGGGAAATTACTCCCCTACTCCCCTTGTTTCTCCACGTCTTCACTCCTACTACTAATTTCTTCCTACCACTAACAACCAACAACATAATCCTCACAACATTCAACCCAAACTCTAGAAAAAAACTAGAAGTTGTATTAAAGAGCCAGAACTAGAGTTGATCGCACATCCAAAAATGAATACCATGAGATAGACAATAATCGTTGCATTCAATATTTACCCCTTAAATACGTGTGGATCTATATATATATATTTTTTTTTTTTTTTTTTTTTTTTATATATATATATATATATATATATATATTTGGAATTTATTCATCTTCAATTTCTTCTTTTCCTAAGAGAAACATAAGGCAACATTAGTTCAATGAATCTAAATTATGATATGCAAGAAAGCTAGCGAAAGTCTATAAAGTAAGTACCAAATCCATTCAAGTACCCTACAAAACCCAATAAGAGCAAAATGTCATTTTCGTAACTTTTATACCACTCATTCATTGATATGCGAAGTAACCAATCATTCCATTAATAAAGACATTTTATTTTCCATAAAGTATAAGTTTTGCGTAACTAGATATAAATTGTTCCATCTATTCATTAACAAAGAACACAACGAAACACAAGTCCATCCACATAAAAAAAATTGCTAAGGGAGGTTCATGACATCCTCCTCCATTTAGATTTAACACAATACTTTGTGTTTAAACATAGTTTAAACATAAAATAATTTTTACATAGCATTCTCAAACAAGAATGGAAAGTGTTTCTGTATATCTGGTATTTTCTCCCAAGTAGCATTTCTCTTGGAGTAATGGTCCCACTAGACCTTACATTGCTCCAGAGTCCCTTTCCTCATTGATTTGGAATGAAACTCAAGGATTCTTACTGGTCAAATATATATAGCCTCTGGATTCACCATCTACAAATTAGAAAAGTCCCATACATGGTTAGGATTAGCTATATATTTTCTAAGCAGTGAGATGTGAAAGGTGTGAATCTTCAATAGTTTGGATGGTAAGGAAAGTCGGTATGCCATAGGGTTGATTTTCTCTATAATCTCAAAGGGTCCCATAAAATGAGAATCCAACTTTGTAGATTTAATAGCACTATTCTAATGTCTCACACTCAAAAACACTCTTTCACCCACAATAAAGTCCCTTGGTGACCTCTTAAGGTCGACATAACTTCTCTATTGATCCGCAACTTCTTTAAGTTTTTCTTTGGTCGTTCTTAATTGTTGCTCCATTTCTTTGACCATATCAATTCCAAGCACAACACTGTCCTTTGGATTATCCCACGATAATGGTGTCCTACACCTCCTACCATATAGAGCTTCAAATGGTGCCATACCTAAGGTTGTATGGTGATCGTTGTTGTAGGTAAATTCTACCAAGTGTGGGTAATCTTCCCACCATATTTTTTTATCTATACAATACATACGGAGCATGTTCTCTAAAACTTGATTTACCCTTTTAGTTTGCCCATCTATTTTTGGGTGATATGCAGAACTGATGTTTAACCTAGTGCTAATGGCTTGATGTAGAGCTTTCCAAAAATTGGATGTGAATATTGAGTCCCTATCAGAAATGATCACTTTCAAAAAACCATGCAGTCTGAATATTTCCTTGGCAAATCTGTTAGCCATGACCACGACATCATCCTTGGTATTTTTGGGTATAAAGTGTGCAACCTTGGTCAGTCTATCGACCACAACTAGGATTGCATCATGTTGGAATATGGTCTTTGAAAAACCTACGATAAAATCCTTCGAAATGAACTACCATTTCTGTGCTTGTACCTCATCAGGGTACAATAGTCCTAGAAGATGTTTGTTTTCTACCTTTACCTTTTGACATTCAAGGCATTGGGCTACAAATTAAGTTATGTCCCTCTTCATTCCTGGCCAGTAGAAGGTTTTATTCATATTCTCTCATCTTTACCCCTCTTGGATGAGCAAAATATGGAGATCTATGTGCTTCATTCATGATCATTTTTATCAAATTGTCGATCTTAGGGATCACTACCATATCTTTAAAGCACAAGAACCCATATTTGATGTTGAATTACTTACTTTCATTGGTTTTCCTTTCCATAATTTTCCATATTTGATTGCAAAACACATCTTGTTGTTGAATTTCCTTAACCTATTCCATCAAGTCTACATGGATGTGAGATAAGACAACTATGTGTCTTCTCCCGTTGAGTGCATCAACCATCTTATTTTCCTTCCCTTCTATGTATTCAATGCCAAAATCATATTGTGCAAGAAATTTCATCCATCTCCTTTGCCTGGCATTTAGCAAAGCTTGACTGAATATGTACTTCAAACTTTGATGGTCTGTTCTCAGTTCAAAGGGTCTTGCTATCTGTTGGAATTTTTGAGTACATTGGTTGTCATTGATGTCAAAGGTGAAAAGGTAGAAAAATTAATGTCAAGGCAAAGCAAGGTGACATGGCAAAAATAATATATTCCATGGATAGCAAAGCAAGATATGGTGGAAATAATATTTAAATGCAAAATTTAAATATTATAAGGGAAAAGGATTAAAAGTTTGTGGAAAAATATTTATAACACCACCATGGGCATAGAAGTCTAAGGTTATAATATTTAAATCTTCTTAAGATTTAAATATTTCATAAAGAAAAAGTTTGGGTGCCAAAATTCAAAGGAAGGCATTTGAAAATATTAAAAAATCATTTCAATGGGAGGCATCGATGTCATGACAAAGGGAGGACATGATTTGCATATAAATCAAGGTTCAAAACCTTGGCAAAGGGGTGTGGTGTGAAAAATCGAATATTCGCTCGTGCATTTTGTTCAACAAATAGAAGAAGACGAAGGGCACAATTTTAGGCGAAAAGGACAAAAAGGTCAAAGGTGAGGTGTTGGTCAAGAAGACACAATTGGCGGGCTAGTGCAATTGGCCATAGGGGCAGCACTAAGGCACTGGTGCAGAATAGGTTGTTGGTTTGATTCCCTTGGAGGGAGGTTTTTGTAAGGTAGTAAAAGGAGCACGTTTTGCATGTTGATTGGCAAGGAGACAAAGGAATTTCGTCGCATATTCTAGACACAACTGGCAGGCTAGCATAGTTGGTCACAGGGGTAGTGCTAAGGCACTATGGCAGAAGTAGTTGCTAGTTCGATTCCCATGGAGGGAACTTTTACAAGGCATAACAAAGGAGGTTTTCGTGCGCTCAAAAGTAAGGTACAAATTTTTGTTTAAAAGTGTATGTCTAAGGTTGTTGTGCATGTGAAGTAAAAGGGAGGCAAAATATTTAATTTTTAAAATTCAAAATTAGTAGGAGTAATAAGGTGTGACAAAGGATATATGGTTGTGTAATTTGTGCCTTGTTGTGTTGAATATTATTTTTTGCAATAATAGGAGTAATAAGGTGTTATAGTGGCTTGATATTTTATTGTAATTCTTGCATGGTGAAAGGAAAATATGAGGGGTTTTTGTTGAGTGTTAATGCTTCATATTTGAGAACAAAAGAAGGGTCATAGAGCATCATTTTCAGATTTCATTATGCACATATTTTTGAGAAGAAAGTTCATGTGGATGTTTTGAGAAAATATTTTTCTATCTAACCCTTGAAGTGGCACAAGAAAGATAAGTTGTTTGTGAGACAGGTCTTTGAGGACACTTCTTCATCAAAGCAAACTAAGAGGTATGGTGACATCATTCTTTCTCTAGGTGGTTGTGTTTTGAGAAAGTAATTTTAAGGTGGAGATAAAAGGGTTGATTAGTGTGTATTGTTGGAAATATTTGAGCTAGGGTTTGAGAACAAATTGTGCATCATTGACTAGTGAAATTGGAAACATTTGAGTTAGGGTTTTTGAGAATAAATTGTGCTTCATTGTTTGAATGAATTTGTGAAGCTTTTGTGCATTGGGCTTGAGTGATATTGGAAAGAACATATTGTGAAATTATATTGCATATCATTTTCTATGTGTTCTTGAACAAGAAATCTAGGTAGAATATGTCTAAAGTATTTTTATCAAAGCAAGTGTTATGAGCAATTTTGAGCATGTGTTATGAGCATTTTGAGCATGTGTTATGAGTAGAATTGAGCTGTTATGAGTTTTGAGCATGTGTTAGAATAGAGTTGAGTAGAGACAAGTGAGCATATTAGAGCACGATTGTGAGTTATTTTGAGCAGGCCTTTTAAGAAGGCTTGTGAGCAGTTCTAAGTAGGATTTGTGAGTAGGTTTGAGGTAGACTTGTGAGTAGGTGTGAGATATATCAGTACAAGTAATTGAGCAGATTTGATCATAATTATGAGCAGATTTGATCAAAGTTGAGCAGAGTTGAGAGCAAGATTTGGAGCCAACCAGAGCAAAGGGGATAGAGTTCTCCTGTGGATAGAGGTCCACAAAATATAGTAGTGGGGATAGAGTTCTCTTGTGGATAGAGGTCCACGAACTTGAGCATAGGGGATTGGTGTCTCCTTTGGACAAAGGTCCATAAACATTGTAATAGGGATTTGGTTCCCAAGAGATTTTTTGAGAAAATTTATAAGAAATATTTTCTCCATGGACATAGCCCACATTGGGTGAACCACATTAAATCCATGTCTCTCATGTGTGTGATGATTTATGCATTATTTACTACCTTGATATTATTGTTGTTATCATTTGGATTGAAAAGTAAAAAGTTTTATCTTATACTGTTCACCCCCCCTCTTAGTATAAGCTTGTGTTCTTCAATTGGTATCAGAGCAGGTTCCTTCGTGAAAAGCCTAACAGTTTGAAGGAAGATCCTACAAGAACACACATGACCACAAAAAATGGAAAAGAAACCATGGTTGACATGAAAGAGGAACTTATTGCTGCTCTTGGAAATTTGGAAAGAGTTAGAAAGAAGAATTCAAGTTTGAAGGCTCAAATTCAAGAGGATGAGGAAACAAAGATAAAGCTTCTACAAAATCTCACAGACTTAAAGGTGAAGGTTGAAGAGGCAAAGAAAATTGAAAAATATATGGTTGAACAGTTAAAGGCAAAAGAGTTAGAATGTAAAAGATTGGAACTTGAAATTGTCTCTCTAAGAAAGGGAGTTGAAAAGTCTAAAGATAAGTTATAGCAAAATATAAGGTTAGGGAAACAGAAAGAGGAGTCAAGCTCCAAAGGAACAAAGATATCAAAGAAAGAAGAGCCCATGACCTATGTTGATATATTGAAAGGCAAAAGTATCAAGGAGGAAGAAAATAGAGAAACATCATGGACAAAATTCAATTACAGAAACAACAAAGGAAGAATCATGCGACCATATCATTCAAGGCAATCTAACAGGTTACAAAATTTCTTCCATGGTTATTGTTTTTCATGTAACAAATATGGTCATAAAGTTGTACATTGCATGGTCCATGTGAGAAATAATGTTGATAGAAATTTCAATTCATTTGCACCTCTCATGGATAACAATATCATCTGTTACAAATGTAATAATTTTGGGCACAAGGCCAAATGGTGTAAAATAGTGTTTCCTGAATCAAGCAAAAAGAAGGAGGATCAAAAGGTTCAAAAGAATACATCCTCAAAAGTTTGGAAAAGGAAAGAGGAACAAGAAAAGGAGAAGTCAATGTTGGTACAAATAACTCTTCATGCACAAGATAAGGGAAATCAGTGGTATGTTGATAGTGGTTGTTCAAGTCATATGATAGGTGACAAAAGTAAATTTCTTTCACTTAAATAAATCAATGGAGGATCAGTAAAATTTGGTGATAATGCTTCAACAAAAATTGTTGGAAAAGGGACTTTGAGTTTAGATAATGGAAAATCAAAGATAGAAAATGTATTGTATGTTAAGGGATTGAAGCACAATTTACTAAGTGTAAGTCAACTTTGTGATCAGGGGCACACAATCACCTTTCACCCAAATAGATGTGAGATCAGAAAATCCAAGACAGGAAAGCTTATTGCAGATGCTAGTAGAACTACAAACAATCTCTACATGTTGAGTGAAATTAAAGGAGAAAATTATTTTTTATCACAAGAGGATGAGAGTTGGTTATGGCATAGAAGAATGGGTCATCTGAACTTTGAAAATATAGTGAAAATAAGCAACAAATAGGCAGTCAAATATTTACCTAGGATAAAAAGACCCCAAAGCACAATTTGTGCACAATGTCAGCATGGTAAGCAAACAAGAACAAGTTTCAAGTCAAAAGAATTTTCTTCATCCGAACCATTGAAACTAGTTCACATTGATTTATGTGGTCCTACAAGGACAAAGAGTTTACAAGGTGAAAGTTACTTCATGCTATTTATAGATGATTTCTCCATAATGACTTGGGTGGCATTCTTAAAAGAAAAGTCATAAGCTTTTGAGAAGTTCCAGGCATTCAAGGTCCTAGTAGAAAATAAAACAGGTAAAAATATCAAGTGTCTAAGATCAGATAGATGAGGAGAATTCACTTCAGGTGAATTCATAGAATTCTATGAACAACATGGAATCAAAAGAGAATACTCAGCAACAAGGACTCCACAACAAAATGGAGTAGTTGAAAGAAAAAATAGAACTATTGAGAATATGACCAGAGCTATGCTAAGTGAGTCTAAGATTTCAAATGGTTTTTGGAGAGAGGCAGTTCATACAGTTGTCTATATCATCAATAGAGCTCAAGTAAGAGTAAATCATCACAAAATCCCATATGATCTTTGGAAGGGAAGACCAGTTAGTGTAAAGTATTTTAGAGTTTTTGGAAGCAAATGCTACATTAGATGAGAAGAGAAAAATTTGGGTAAGTTTGATTCAAGGTGCGATGAGGGTATCTTCCTTGGCTATTCCACTAAGAGCAAAGCCTATAAATGCTATAATAAAAGGACACATACAATTATGGAAAGTACAAATGTAATAGTTGATGAACAAATAGGGTCAAGAGAACTAGTTCAAGAAATTGTATATCAAGAAGAAGAGAGTTGCCAAGAAGAAGTAGGTGAAGAATTAGAAGAAGATGAAACACAAAGAACACCACCTAAGACACCATCCAGGTATGTGCAAAAGAATCATCCAAGAGACTTGATTATTGGGAATCCAGATGAAAGACAAACAAGGAGGAAGATAATAGGAACAGGTGAACATGCAAATCTTTCTTTGCTATCTAAAATCGAGCCCAAGGATTTCAATGAGGCAAGAGAAGATAAATATTGGGTCAAGGCAATGGATGAAGAGTTGGATCAAATAGAAAAAAGTGAGACTTGGGAACTTGTCCCATGACCAAAAGATAAGAATATAATTGGCACTAAATGGGTTTACAAAAATAAGTTAAATGAAGATGGTCAAGTAGTCAGAAACAAAGCAAGACTAGTATGCAAAGGTTATGCATAGGTTGAAGGGATTGATTTTGATGAAACATTTGCTCCTGTTGCATGACTTGAGGCCATAAGAATATTTTTAGCATTCTCAAGTTTCAAAAACTTCAAGGTATATCAAATGGATGTAAAATCAGCTTTTCTCAATGGTTTCTTAGAAGAAGAGGTCTACATTGAGCAACTTGAGGGGTTCAGCCTAACTGATAAGCCATATTATGTATGCAAATTAAAGAAGGCTCTTTATGGACTAAAGCAAGCCCCTAGGGCTTGGTATTCAAGGTTGGATAAGTATCTTCAAGAACAGGGTTTCAAAAAAGGAATAGCTGACAACAATTTATACATCAAAAATGAAGGAAATGACTTATTGATTGTGGTGGTCTATGTGGATGATATCATTTTTGGAGGCAGTAATGATAAGATGTGTCAAAAATTTTCAAAGTGTATGCAAAATAAATTTGAAATGTCAATGCTTGGTGAGTTGTCCTTCTTCCTTGGATTGCAAATTTCACAATTAGAAAAAAGGTATATTTCTCTCACAAACCAAGTATATAAAAGAAATGTTGAAAAAATTTAGATTGGAGGATTGCAAACCAGTGAGTACCCCCATGGTTACAGGATGCAAGTTGAGTAAAGATGATGAATCTCCCGAGGCAAATCAGACATTGTATAGATCTATGATTGGAAGTTTACTATATGTCACAGCTACAAGACCAGATATAATGCAAGCAGTGGGACTAGTGGCAAGATTTCAAGCAACACCAAAGGAAACACATGTACTGGCAGTAAAGAGAATTCTTAGGTATTTAAAAGGAACTATGGAATTTGGACTTTGGTATCCCAAAAGTAACAACTTCACTCTCACAGCATATATAGATGCAGATTGGGTAGGCAATATTGATGATAGGAAGAGCACAAGTGGAGGAGCATTCTTTCTTGGAGATTGTTTAGTCTCTTGGCTAAGCAAGAAACAAGCATCGATATCCTTATCCATGGTAGAGGTAGAGTACATTGTAGTAGTTGCTTGTTGTACACAAGTGTTATGGATGAAGCAAACTTTAAAATATTTTAAAATAGAGCATGATCATCCCATATCCATACTTTGTGATAATACAAGTGCCATAAACATTTCAAAGAATCCAGTGATGCATTCAAGGACCAAGCACATTCCAATCAAATATCATTTTTTGAGAGAGCAGGTGATGGATCAGCAAGTCAAATTGGAATATGTTACTACAAAGGAACATATTGAGAACATATTTACTAAGCCACTTCCAAAAGAAAATTTTGAGTATCTTAGAGGAAAGTTGGGAGTAGTCTTACTCCCACCCCAAAATTGATCACCTCAAGGAGAGGAGGTGGTGAGGGGGCTGAGCTAAGAGTCTTATATTTAGCCCCAAAGGAGTCCCTTTGCCATTGATGTCAAAGGGGGAGAGATTTGAGTAAGGGGGAGAGCATTCAGCAAGGGGGAGCATATTTGGAATCCAGTGGTTGCAAAAGAAATTTTTAGAAAGGGTTTCCATCAATGACAAAGGGGGAGATTGTTGGAAATTTTGAGTACATTGGTTGTCATTGATGTCAAAGGTGAAAAGGTAGAAAAATTAATGTCAAGGCAAAGCAAGGTGACATGGCAAAAATAATATATTCCATGGATAGCAAAGCAAGATATGGTGGAAATAATATTTAAATACAAAATTTAAATATTATAAGGGAAAAGGATTAAAAGTTTGTGGAAAAATATTTATAACACCACCATGGGCATAGAAGTCTAAGGTTATAATATTTAAATCTTCTTAAGATTTAAATATTTCATAAAGAAAAATTTTGGGCACCAAAATTCAAAGGAAGGCATTTGAAAATATTAAAAAATCATTTCAATGGGAGGCGTCGATGTCATGACAAAGGGAGGACATGATTTGCATATAAATCAAGGTTCAAAACCTTGGCAAAGGTGTGTGGTGTGAAAAATCGAATATCCGCTCATGCATTTCATTCGACGAATAGAAGAAGATGAAGGGCATAGTTTTAGGTAAAAAGGATAGAAATGTCAAAGGTGAGGTGTTGGTCAAGAAGACACAACTAGTAGGCTAGCATAGTTGGTCGTAGGGGCAGCACTAAGGTGCTGGTGCAGAATAGGTCATTGGTTCGATTCCCTTGGAGGGAGGTTTTTGCAAGGTAGTAAAAGGAGCACATTTTGCACATCGATTGGCAAGGAGACAAAGGGGTTTCATTGCATATTCTAGATACATCTGGCAGGCTAGCACAACTAGTCATAGGGGCAGTGCTAAGGCGTTATGGCAGAAGCAGTTGCTGGTTCGATTCTCGTGGAGGGAACTTTTACAAGGTAGAACAAAGGAGGTTTTCGTGCACTCAAAATTAAGGTATAAATTTTTGTTTAAAAGTGTATGTCTAAGGTTGTTGTGCATGTGAAGTAAAAGGGAGGCAGAATATTTAATTTTTGAAATTCAAAATTAGTAGGAGTAATAAGGTGTGACAAAGGATATATGGTTGTGTAATTTGTGCCTTGTTGTGCTGAATATTATTTTGCAAGAATAGGAGTAATAAGGTGTTATAGTGGCTTGATATTTTATTGTAATTCTTGCATGGTGAAAGGAAAATATGAGGGGTTTTTGTTGAGTGTTAATGCTTCATCTTTGAGAACAAAAGAAGGGTCATAGAGCATCATTTTCAGATTTCATTATGCACATATTTTTGAGAAGAAAGTTCATGTGGATGTTTTGAGAAAATATTTTGCTATCTAACCCTTGAAGTGGCACAAGAAAGATAAGTTGTTTGTAAGATAGGTCTTTGAGGACACTTCTTCATCAAAGCAAACTAAGAGGTATGGTGACATCATTATTTCTCTAGGTGGTTGTGTTTTGAGAAAGTAATTTTAAGGTGGAGATAAAAGGGTTGATTAGTGTGTATTGTTGGAAATATTTGAGCTAGGGTTTGAGAACAAATTGTGCATCATTGACTAGTGAAATTGGAAACACTTGAGTTAGGGTTTTTGAGAACAAATTGTGCTTCATTATTTGAATGAATTTGTGAAGCTTTTGTGCATTGGGCTTGAGTGATATTGGAAAGAACATATTGTGAAATTATATTGCATATCATTTTCTATGTGTTCTTGAACAAGAAATCTAGGTAGAATATGTCTAAAGTATTTTTATCAAAGCAAGTGTTATGAGTAGTTTTGAGCATGTGTTATGAGCAGTTTTGAGCATGTGTTATGAGTAGTTTTGAGCATGTGTTATGAGTAATTTTGAGCATGTGTTATGAGCAGTTTGAGCATGTGTTAGAGCAGAGTTGAGCAGAGATAATGAGCAGATTAGAGCAGGATTGTGAGTTGTTTTGAGTAGGCCTTTTAAGAAGGCTTGTGAGCAGTTCTAAGTAGGATTTGTGAGCAGGTTTGAGGTAGACTTGTGAGCAGGTGTGAGATAGATCAGTACAGGTAGTTGAGAAGATTTGATCAGAATTGTGAGCAGATTTGATCAGAGTTGAGCAGATTTGAGAGCAGGCTTTGGAGCCAACCAAAGCAAAGGGGATAGAGTTCTCCTGTGGATAGAGGTCCACAAAATAGAGTAGTGGGGATAGATTTCTCCTATGGATAGAGGTCCACGAACTTGAGCATAGGGGATTGGTGTCTCCTTTGGACAGAGGTCCATAAACATTGTAATAGGGATTTGGTTCCCAAGAGATTTGTTGAGAAAATTTATAAGAAATATTTTCTCCGTGGATGTAGCCCACATTGGGTGAACCACGTTAAATCCATGTCTCTCATGTGTGTGATGATTTGTGCATTATTTACTACCTTGATATTATTGTTGTTATCATTTGGATTGAAAAGTAAAAAAAATTATCTTATACTGTTCACCCCCCTCTCAGTATAAGCTTGTGTTCTTCACTATCAAATAGTGTCACCAACTTTTAAGTGCAAAAAACCACCATTGCTAATTCCATATCATGGATTACATAATTGACCTTATATCGTTTCAGTTTTCTCGATTCGTAGGCAATTACTATTTCATCTTGTGAGAGCACCCCTCCCAAACCTTCCAATGATGCATCTATACATACAAAAAAGCTACCCTGAGGGTCTGGTATCTTTAGTATGGGAGATGTAATGAGTTTTTTTTTAAGCATATCAAAATCTTCCTCACATTTATCCACCCACTTGAATTCTTTTCCCTTCCTCTAAAGGTTAGTTATCAGAGCGGTTATTTTGGCATAGTCCTTCACATAATGCCTGTAATATCCATTAAGACCCATGAAACTTCAAATTTCTATCACATTTGTTGGTGGTGGCCAATTTAGTATAGCTTCTATTTTCTTAGGATCCACTGCAATCCCTTTTGCTAATACAATATGCCCTAAATATTACACTTCAGACACATAAAATTTGTATTTTAACAAATTCCTATACAATTGATTCTTCCTTAGCAGCTCCAACGTGATCTCAAGGTGTGTTGTGCTCAGCCTTATCCCAGGAATATATCAAAATATCATCTAAGAATACAAGAACGAATCGGTCTAGAAGCTTCCCAAAAATAGTGTTCATCAAATTCATAAATATTGCAAGAGCATTTGATAAATCAAAAGGTAAGACAATAAAATCATAATGTCCATGCCAAGTTTTAAAATTTGTCTTATGGGTATCCTCTTCTCGTATCCTTAACTGGTGGTATCCCAACTTTAGATCAATCTTTGAAAAGATTATGACATCCTTAAGTTGATCAAATAGGTCTTTGATTATGGGAAGAGGATATCCATTTTTAATGGTTGCCTTGTTTAACATCCTATAGTCTATACATAGCCACAAGGAACCATCCTTTTTCTTGACAAACAATACAAGTACACCCCACGGTGACATGCTTGGTCTAATAAACCCTTTTTCCAACAATCCTTGTAGTTGTACTTTTAGTTCCTGTATCTCAATTGGATTCATTCTATAAGGAGATCCCTAAATAGGTTATGTTCCAGGTTGAAGTTTAATTATGAAATCAAATTCATGCGTAGGTGGTAATCTAGGTAAATCCTCTGGAAATACATCTTTGAACTTCTGAAGTATTGGGTGTTTCTAAAACACCTTTTCCTTCTTTTCATCATCTATCTCATTTAAATTCACTACATAAATTATCCCTCCTCTCTTCATTGCCTTCTTAAGTTGCATTACGGAGAGGATATGGGGTCGAAAAGCTCCCTGTAGGTTGTATACCCTTTATACTTTCCCACCATCTTCCGAGTACTCAATCCATCTGTCCTGGAAATTGATTACAACCTTATGTGCTTGCAACCAATCCATGCCTAGCACTAAATCAAATGCATGTAGTGGTGCTCCATAAAGGTAACCTATTATTGTGCCACTAGGTAAGATAATTTTAGCCATAGGATAACACTAATCTATAGAGTAGGTCTTCTTTGAGCCATACTCGACCTTCCATCCATGTGCCAAGATTCCTGGCCTTTCTGGTATATTTTTAATTAAGCTAGTGGAAATAAAACTATTTATGGCACCACTATCAATCAAAATTTTAACATTTATACCAAATATCTTACCTTTTATTAGTAGTGGAGTGGCTTATCCTTCTAGATTCTGACTCCTTGTTACCACATAAATATTGAGTGCAAATTATTTATAGGCTGGTTTCTTTCCTTTTGAACTTGATCCTAGTTTAAGTGGACATTTGTTGGCATAAAGTAGACCATTGGACTCATAACATCTTGCTTTGGGTCTTGGATGAGTTTTTTATTTTTGTCCATCTTCTGTTTTCACTACCTGTGTGGTATTGGCCTGACCTTGTGCTGATGATCAGTTATCACCGTTGTTACGATTGTTAGGATTATGGTTCTTTCATTTTAAACTTCTTCCTAAAATTTCCTTGCTTCCTGTCATTCCTTCTATCCTATCTAGGAGGACTCTTTTTTACTTGGTCACTTTCACATTTCATAAACCCTACACTATTTTTTTTTCTCAAAGCCTCTTTGTCTTGTTTTGATGCCCCTTCGTAGTCAAAGTAGGGATTAAGATAAGTTTTGGATTTCTTGTCTAGATCATAGGCCTTTTGAAGAGTACTAGGTTCCCACATATTCACTTCATACCCTATACTGGGATCCGCTCCTAGAATAAACTTATGTATCTTCATTTTCTCATTATAAGTGGGCACATACTTTATAAGCTTGATGAATTTTTGATAGTATACCTCCATAGTCCTAGTCCCTTGTCTAAGCTTGGTGAACTCTTCAAATTTCTTGGTGTAGAAATGTTCGGTGAGGAATATTTCTTTAAAAGCTACTACAAATCCTTCCCATTTTAGATCAATGGGTTCCTTAATTTTGTTTTGCTCACTGAATGTTTCCCACCAATCCAAACCAACTTTTTATAGGTGTAGAGTGGCATAAGGTATTTGGGTGCCAATGGAATAGTTCTTTATGTTGGAGAACGTCTCTATTTTTTTCAACCAAGCTTCAAAATTCCCATCTTCCTCTCCATTTAACTTAGAGTATTTTAAGTGTTTCAAGTCTTTACCCAATTCCACATCCAGATGAATTCTAGCTTGTTGTGCCTCTGGACGAGCCTCATTCTCTTGTCCTACTCTAGGATTTCTAGCTTATGAATCTTGATTCACTATCGCTTCCAATAGTTATTTCTACATTTCCATTTGCTCCCTCAATAAAGAAACTATCAGAGTGAGGTCCTCCCTATCATTATTAGGAGCATTCGTAACTAAATCTGGGGTTTCAACCTCTATATTATTTTGCCAAGTCTATCTCATTGAATGAACAACACTCCCTCTCCTTCTCTTGGGTGGCATGATTCCTGCCACACATACATGAGAGATAGTAGGGATCAGTTCACAAATACATCCTTATATTGCTTTACCTACTATTAATCATTCACCTAGTTATCTTATCTAGACAGATGGGTTTAACATCCATCATAATACTATTTTGTATAGTATAACCCTTACAAGGGTATCTTTTCATAACACACACCACCATCTAGTTTTGCGCAGTGGTTTGATTCCCTTATGAACCATGCTTTGATACCAAATGTCAAGACCCAACTTTTGCTAACATATATATATATATATATATATATATATATATATATATATATTACTAGATATTCCTCAAGGCACATCCATATTTCCACCTTACATAATTCCATCTATGTAAGTGCACTAGGTGTTTTATCCAATGTGTCAAAGCTATCCATATCATGGATCCAATGAGCTAGCATTGACCTTCCCTTCATTATTTTGAAGGAAGCACATCAAGTTCACACCCCTATATAAGTCCCTCTATGCAGGTGGTACATGCGTGTAGGAATTGTTTATCCATCTCATATATGTTAGAGCTAAACATCCCATAAATCCTCATTCCTAATTTATCCATTGTGAGGTTAAGCAACAAGCTATCCATTCACCTCTCATTTATTTGAGATATCTACTAACATGCCCCTCAAATCCATAACCATATATTTGGGGTGGTATGCGACTAATCTAGGTGATTAACCGTTTACCAAATTGATGGATCTTTATTTTTACAACATCAATTAAAATCCACACATAAACCAGACATTCTTTTAGAGCCTACCTGTCGAATCGCAATACGAATCTGGTTTGATAGTTCAAGCGTCTAGTTCTTTCTTTTCTCATTTTCTCTCCTCTTCTGCTTTCGCTCTTCTTCCTCTTCCATTTCAGGTCCAACCTATCTCCTTTTCTTGATTCCCCAAAAATCCTCTTTTTCTTCCATATTTACTCTTCTCAAATGGGGAAATTACTCCCCCACTCCCCCCGTTTCTCCACGTATTCACTCCTACTACTACTTGCTCCCTACCACTAACAACCAACAACATAATCCTCGTAACGTTCAACTTGAACTCTAAAAAAACTAGAAGTTTTATTAAAGAGCCAAATCGCATGTCCAAAAATGAATGTCATGAGATAGACAACAATCGTTACATTCAATATTTGCCCCTTTGATACGCACGGATCTATATATATACATTTGGCATTTATTCATCTTCAAGTTCTTTTTTTCGTAAGAGAAACATAAGGTAACATTAGTTCAATGAATCCAAATTATGATATGCAAGAAAGCTAAGAAAGTTTATAAAGTAAGTACCAAATCCATTCAAGTACCGTGTAAAACCTAATAAGAGTAAAATCTCATTTTCGTAACTTTTATATCACTCATTAATTGATATGCAGAATAACCAATCATTCAATTATTAAAGACATTTTTTTTCCATAAAGTATAAGTTTTGCGTAACTAGCCATAAATTGTTTCATCTATCCATCAACAAACAACACAATGAAACACAAGTCCATCCACATAAAAAAACTGCTAAGGGAGGGTCATGACATTATCCAATAAAAATTTACAAACAAAATATACAATCTCTTCAAAAAAATTATTGCAAGCAGGATGAAATCACAAACTCGTGCTTTTGACTTGTGATTTACGTAATAATGGTCATCCAAAGCCATTTTCCTTCCAATCTATGTGGCTCCAAGACCCTAATTTTTTTCATATGGTTATGTTATGGTGGGATGAATCAAAATTTGAGGGACCATGTATGCACATGTTTGTTCAAAAAAATATTTAAAGAAGCAAATAAAGATTTGGAATGTTAAATATTTTGGCAACATTTTTAAAGAAAATGAATTTAAGCTCAAAAATTTACAAGAGATAGTAGAAATTAATGGAATGGATCAGGATTCTTATGTGAAAGGAAAACAATTAATTTTTTATTATCATGATTCATTCAAAAAGTAGGAGTCATATTGGTTCTAAAATCTAGAGAGAAATAGCTCAAGGGAAAGAGATAGAAATATAAAATAAATTAATGCTACACCAAAAACAAATTTTTCTTTGTCACATCAAAAAACAATTAACTCTAGATGGAAGAAATATTGAAGACAAAGAAGATATAAGGAAGGAAGCAATTAATTATTTCAAAAATATTTTGTCAAATAGGCAAGATAAGGAGGCACAATATAAGCTTTTGTAAAATATTCCATCAATTATCATACAAGGACAAAATGAAAGCTTGATGAAGAATATATCTATGGAGGAGCATCTTTCTATCCTAATAAGGCACCTGGCCTTGATGGATTTCTTACAATTTATTTTCAAAAAAATTAGGATTTATTGAAGAGTGACATATTAGTTGCGGTTAAAGAGGCCCAAAAAAGGAAGGATTTAATAAGTGAGATCAATGCCACTTTTATTACGTTGGTTCCCAAGAAAGGTGAGACAAAATGTTTTTATAATTTTCATATAATAAGCCTTTGTAATATGATTTGTAAGATCATTTTAAAAATTATGGCAAGCAGGTTGAAGGGCATTCTAGGTTGTATTATTTCAGAGGAACATGCTAATTTTGTTTATGGTAAACAAAATTTTAAGGGTATAAATATTGCATATGATGCCATACATTCTCTTCATTACATTAAAATACTTGGTATGCTTATGAAATTAGATATTATCAAATCATATAATAGGGTTTCTTGGGATTTTCTACATGATATTTTCATAAAGTTTGCCTTTGATTATAGTTGGTGTGAATGGATTACATGTTGTTATAGCACTACACAACTTTCTATTTTGATCAATGGTTCTCTTGCTGGTTACTTCAAGTCATATTTTGAACTTCATCAAGGTGATCCACTATCTCCTTATCTATTCATTATTCTTGGAGAAGCATTAGGGAGAGATTTCTCAACGACAAAAACAAAAGAAAAAATCAAAGGTATTCAAGTTGTAAAAAACGATCCATCTGAATCCCATCTCCAATTTGTTGATGATACTTTTCTTTTGGGCAATCCCTAAGTTAGGGAGGTCGTGGAGTTTAAATCAAATTTTCCATGTTATGACAAGGAACTGGACAATTAATACTACCAAATCCAAGTTTCTTGTCATTAATATTGCCCTAGATTTACAACAAATTATTGTGAATATTTTAGGGTTTAAAATTGAAAAATTTCCATCAACCTACTTGGGTATTCTTTTGTCTCATAAAGGGAATAAAAAGGATCTTTGGATAGAATGAAAGCTTTTTTGGAAGGTCAGAAATGTTGGACATTTTAAGTCAAAGTTGTCATTGATGTCAAGGAATGAATTTGTCATTGATGTCAAGGAATAAGCTATAGTTGATGTCAAAAGGTCAAAAGGAATAATGCGAGAGGTTGATTGAAAAGATGTCATAATATTATTTTTATATTATGTGAGGCAAGATAAAGGGTTTTTATTAAAACCATGGTGGCAAAATGATTTTTTATTAAATCATTATGAGCAACAAAAAAAAATTATTTAACCCCCAAGGAGGCTTTAATTTTTATAAAGCCAAAGGTTACAAAGTTAATTTATAAAATTTAAATTCTAAATAGAATTTAAATGATTTATAAATTAATTATGCATATTATAAAGGTGTCAACGTCCAAGTTTAATACACCACCGACGTGCAAGATTTGGAAGGCAAAAGGTATTTAAACCTTTGTCTGAGTTCAAAACCATTCATTTGAATTTCCTCTGATTATTTTCGCATCGAAAATCATGCCAAGATTCGTGGAGAAAGTGCTAAGGAGCAGTGAACAAAAAGGTTCGTGCATTCAGTAAGAAGGGAGCGCATCGAACACGCTACGTGGCAAGAGGAGAAGGGAGCCAAGGGCTCTAAAGGATTCGACGAAATATTAAAGCGCCTTCTACGCTTTTAGTGGGTGTGTGAGCGCTTGGCTCACATGGCTAGCAAGACACGACCAAGGCGCTAGCAAGGGAGAGAGTGCAAGATCGAATCCTGCGGAGCGGGAGATATCTAAGGTTTTTATATTTTTGATTTAAATTTTGATTAAGTTGCTAAGGTTGTGGAGAGATAAGGGTTGTTAATAGAAATAAAAAATATTCTTTGCTTTTCTAGGGCTAGGGAGAGATAAGGGGTAAATTGGTTATGATATTTACCTAAGTGGTAAATGGAAATTTACTAGGGTAATATTGTTTTTACCTTAGGGAATTAAAAACTGATTTATTGCATATATTTGGTAAAGTGACTTAATCAGTTATTGCAATATTGAGAAGAGTAAGGTGTGTTTGGTCAATTATTGTTGATGGGTGATTTCTTTAAGATGGAGTAATAAGGTGTATGTAAGTTTTGATATTTACATTGTATCTTTGAGAGAGTTTATTACCTTATAACTTCTTTGAGCTTGGCAAAGAAGTGTTTGTGGTTGTGGCATATTTTTGAGGTTCCTTCATCATCAAGAAAAAGGTATGGGCACATTCTTCCATAGTTGATTTGATTGGTTGATTTTATTGAAAACAAGTTTAGAGTGAAAAGGACTTAAGTAGGTCTCCTTATTGAGTGTGTTGAGTTAATGCTTTAAGGTTTTATGGAATAAATAATTGTTGTTAAAACCTTGTTTTATAAGCATTGTTGTTGAAGCCATTAGTTGAGTGAAGAATTTGAACTAGGTTTGAAAAGAACATGAGTATCATTGTTATGTGAGATTGTTTTATAAGCATTGTTATTGAAGCCATTGGTTGAGTGAAGAACTTGAACTAGGGTTTGAAAAGAACATGAGTATCATTGTTATGTGATATTGGTTGATAAGCATTGTTGAAAACATTTTGAGTGAAGGTTCATATGCTTGGACTAGGGTTTGTAAGCAAGGATTGTTTCATTGAGTGATTGGTTGAGTAGAGTTGGTTAATCCTAGTCAAGTGGATGTGTGAAGTGATTGTTCAATTAAAATAAACTATTCTATATTCTGAATTAATTTGAGGAAGTGATTGAGCATTGAGGTGATTGTGAAGAATATTGAGTCTCTAACAATTCTCTATATGTTTATGAAAGAGTGATTGAAAGTGATTGAGCATTGAGGTGAATGTGAAGCATATTGAGTCTCTAACAATTCTCTATATGTTTCTAAAAGAGTGATTGAAAGTAATTGAGCATTGTGATGAGTTTAGACCATATTGAGTCTCTAACAATTCTCTTTATGTTTCTATGAGATTGGACAAGTTCTAGTGTAGACTTGTTGAGCAGATTTGAGGTAAGTCTTTGAGAAGACTTGTGGACAATTTTGGATAAGATTTTGTGGAAGCTTACAATACCGATTGAGATCATATTTGGATAAGTTCTTATGAGAACTTATTGAGCAGATTGGATAAGTTCTAGAGAAGACTCGAGGATAGATTGGTGTGAGCTTTTGTGGAAGCTTACAAGGCATATTTGAGACAAGTCTTTGAGAAGACTTGAGAGTAGAGTCGATTGATTGATTTGTTCAAACCTTGAGTTAAGGTTTGGGGCAGATCCAACAGAGTTGATTTGAGATTGAGTCAAGCTTTGAGTTAAGGCTTGAAGATAGAGATCGAGGACAAATTTATGCTAGACTAAAGGATTGTGTTTAGTACAAATTCCAGGACAAATTTTGATGCAGATTTGAGGACAAGTTTGTGCCAAATCAAATACAGATATTGAGGGTAGATTTGTGCTAGACCAAAGGACTGCATTTAGTATAGATTTGAGACAGAGCTTTGGAGGTGACAAAGTTGAGGACAGAGATCTCTAGCCAGAGCAGGGACGACATGTGTCTTCTATGGATAGAGTTTCATTTGCTAAGGGCAGTGGAAGCAAAGGTCTTCTAGATGGTCACTAGCCAGAGCAGAATTAGGAGATTGGTGTCTCCTGTGGATAGAGATCCACAAACTTTGATTAGGGTATTGGTGTATCCTTTGGATAGAGATCCATAAATATTGTAATAGGGAAAGGATTTCCAAGAGATTGATTGAGAAAATTTTAGTGAAATATTTTCTCCGTGGAGTAGCCCACATTGGGTGAACCACGTAAATTTTGGTGTCTCTATTGTGTGTGGTGATTTGTGCATTTCTTTGATTATTGCTATTGATATTGCTATCTATACATTGCATAATATTGATTGGGAAAGAAAAGTAAAAATTGGTCTTATACTGTTCACCCCCCCTCTCAGTATAAGCTTGTGTTCTTCAAGAAAGGTAAGTTTTTTACCATGGCAAGAAGGATACAACTCATAAAGAGTACATTTCAATCCATCACTATTTATATGATGGCACTTTCAAGATTTCTAGCAGGTATAGCATCAAAATTTGATAAAATTCAAAGAGACTTTCTATCGAAAGGTTATGAGGAAAAATTTAGGTTTCCTTTTTGTAAGTGGGATAGAGTTTTCAAAGGAAAGAATATTGGAGGAGCATGCATACATAATTGCAAACTTATGAATTTGGCATTAGGGGCAAATATTGGGTGGAGATTATTCGAAGATCAAGGAAAGAATTGGGTAAAAATATATAGGTTCCTTTGATGCAATGAACTTATTTAGGAAAAGAAACCTACCCAAAGGATCGCCGACATATAACTTCATATAAAATAGTTTACAATTGATAAAGAAATATATTAGATGGTCAATCAATGAGGGGAGTCATGCAAATTTTTGGCATGATGCTTGGTTGAAACCTTATTCTCTTATGTTTGAATCAAAATGGAAACAATTGGCTCAAGCATGCCTAGCATGTAAAGGTCCAAAGGTCAAAGACTATATTAATCTAAGAAACAACTCCAGATCATGGATTTCTTTTAGTAACTTGGTTGAAGAAGAGAAACTCAAACAAATTGAAAATGAACTTCAAAATATGCCTCAAGAGTTATTTGTCAATTTTACATTAAAGGATGAGTTGATTTGAAATTTATCGAAGGATGGTGGATACTCAATCAAGTTGGGATATAAGGATTTAAAGCAATCAAATTTTCCTTCTCCCAAAAATTTTCCTTAGAAAAATGTTTGATCATTAGAGGCTCTCCCTAAAGCCTCAACATTCCTTTGGTTAGTAGTTGAAAGTAAGACTCTTACAAGAGAGAGTCTGCAAAAAAGAGGATACTATGGACCTTTTAGATGTCCCTTGCGGGAGAAGGATTTAGAAACATCAAACCGTTTACTTCTTCATTGTCTCTTTGCTCACACCATTTGGGTTACTTTTTAAAAATATGAAATCATATTGGGTAGCTCCATCAACATTGAAAGAGTTGATGAGATGTTGGATTAATTATTTTAAAACTAAAACATTATGTATTGAGTGGAGGATTGGCCTTGTCATTATTTGGTAGAATTTATAGCTTGAAATAAAAATAGAATTTTTAAAAATAAATCTTAAAATCATGTCCAAGTTTGGAACCATATTATTACCTCTCTTGTAGAATGTCTACAAATATGGTGCTCATCATGAGAAGTCTCAAATATAGAAAAAGAGTTACTAATAACTTGGCTATAGGATTTGAATATTCATGGAAGAGTCATCTATGATAATGGAATTAAAACAAATTATCTACTTCAATCTAGGGTAAAATAAAAATGTCCAAAAATTGGGTTTATCAAAATTAATTTTGATGGTGCTTCTAAAGGAAATCCAGGAAAAGTTGGTGGAGATGGTGTTTTTAGAAATAGTGAAAGAAAAATTCTTCTCACTTACTCAAAATCATATGGAACTTCAACTAACAACTATGTAGAGGCTACGACACTTCTTAAAGGGATTAAAATTGCAATAGAAAAATGATGAAAATATAATTCAATTGAGGGGGATTTACAAATTATCATCAATGCTATTAAAAAATGGATCTGGAGATTGAAAAAAAAACAACATTATTGCTAATACTCATCACCTATTACTAGAGGCAATCTTTTGGGAGTGAGCATATTTATAGAGAAGTAAATCAAGTAGCAAGTAATCTAGTCAATTGCAGTGTTGATCTTCATATTAGTGAAATTTAAATTTTAGAAGGCATCTGGCCAAGTAAGATTTTACCTCTTAATCAAAATAATGTCAAGGAGTTGATTGTGGAAACATAGCACTCCAAAGAAACTGAAAAATATATTTAATTGAAAAATAAATGAAAAAAATTATGATAAAAAAATGTGCTGGATATGGTTTAAGTGACATAACGACAAATGTAATATTTTATTATTTTAATTGAAATGGCCCCCAATAGAAACCACATAACTTATTGAAAAAAATATGTTATATCAAATAACATCAAATGACATTAGTTTAATCGATTACATTTCTTAAATTTCAAGCAGAAGACTAAGGTTCAAATCTTCCCAAATGAAACATGCATAATTGCTAAAATGTTCTAATGTCGTCATGTGGTCATAAAGTACTATTGATGAGGTCCCTTTCAATCCCATGTAACCCAATATATCATAATTTTATTTGTTTATAATTTTTTAAAATTATTTATAATTGGTTATATGGAATTGAAACACTTGGGAACGAGTTTATTACAGATTTATTTGAAGACAGTAAAATAAAAAAAGTTGGAGAATTGCTAACACAAATCAGCAGGAGAAGGAACAACCTTCTCAAAGATATTAAAGATCATATGATATGATTTGAGTAATTGTACTTCCATATTTGAGGTCCCATAGACCATATTTGGGTCTCATGGACGTAATTAAAATCTTTCATTTCATTTCATCATAACCACATAGAGACAATTATGCATGTATTATTATTATTTTTTGTGAGTAATACTTCTTATTACACATCCACCATGAAGATTGAACCCGGGTCACATCACCGATAATGCAAGTGGTGTCCATCATGTATTACTTGGTAAGATTTGAACATGTGTTTTATTTATAAAAGTAAAACAAAAAAATCTAATCAATTGAACTCTTTTTTTTTTACACAAATTGGAACATCCCCACCCACTTACATCATAAGCACATAGAGACAATTATGCATGTATTACTTATTAAGATTTGAACATGTGTTTTTCTATTAAAAAAATCTAATCAACTTATGTTTTTTTTTTTAAAACACAAGCTCACTCATGCCATGCCATTTGATTAATGATAAGTTGAAAAATGTGTGAAACTCCCCATTCTTACCACTTGTTGTAAACCTCATAGGGTATTTATTATATATATTTATGTAATGGGTAGGGTATTTAGTATATATTGCTTGAAAAAGACTTCCGTGAATGATCTATTTTATGGTTTTTTAAATTTTGTTATTGTTTTTTTTTATAGTTTTGATGATTTTATATTAAAAAAGAGTCTTGCTTCCAGTTACTAAAAAAAGTGTGGTTGTGACTAACTCTCTTACATTAAAAAAAAAAAAAATTTTGCTTATAGAAAACAAATCATATTAATAATAAGGATTAACAACAAATCTTTGTGACTATAAATGTGTTTGTATTTAAAATCTATATATGTTTAATGTCAAAAAAAAAAAAACTTTGTTAGTGTTATATGGTGGTCAATCCTTGTAATTATTAATTTGTTTATATTTAAAATTTTGCATATGTTTAATGGAAAGAAGAGACTAAGATATGTTATTGTAATGGTCATGGAACTTATGAGCATATTTTTATTAAGATGTATTTTTTAATTTTTTTTTAGATTCATTCCTTAATCAATTTATTGAAAAAATTTGAAATAAACAAAATCATTGTGTGAAGCTATTATAAAAGCATTATATTGATGAAGAATGATCAAAATATCTTTGATATCCTAAGAAAAGATAATGTTAAAATAACAAAACTTTCACAGTCAAGTTACATTGCCTCTATCGTAGCATCAAATCATGGTGCTATCACTATAACCCCTATCTCACTTCGATAAACACAACCTAAAGTGAGGGAGACCCTTGGTGGCTCGAGGTTGGTACCACCATCATCAAGTTGGTGCACACTCAACAAATTCAGGTCACACTACCACCTTTGCCCAAACTGGGCATGCCTCGAGGTTTGAACCCAAGTCTCCTCTTGGTAAGTGCCCAACATCTTTACCAATCCACCTAGCCCTTGTGGACAAAAAAAAAACTTTTAAAATTTTAACGAACATAAATAAATGACCTTGAAAATAAAGTCTCCAACATCTTATTATTGTTTATGATATTTCATTTGACAATTAGTGCCATTAAAAATAGAGAACTCAACACCCTATATGGCATTTTATTTGAAATTAAAAATAAATGAATATAAAGCAAACAAAATAGTACCTTGATGGGACAACAAGAGAGCATGAAGGCAAAAGAGAAGATTATTAGTAAAAGAAAATTAAGGGCAAGAGAAGATTTGTAGAAGAAAAGATTTGAAAAAAAAAAATTATTGACAAAGACTATTCAACTTTCATAAGTTTATCTTCGGCTCCCCTCTATAATCACTATTGTTATCTTTATGCTCAAATGCCTCTAGCAAAAATATCCAATATACTTGCACAAAAATCTTCTTTTTATTTATAATCTTCCTTCTTAATCTTTGCACCTAATGTTTAAAACCTATTACCATATTTATTTTAAAATAATAAACTAATTGTTTTATATAAAAAATATAAAATTACATTTAAATAGAACAATAAAAAACGATCAAATCAAAATTAATCTTCTCCATAGAAAGGTAGCTTCACCACATTTACATAAATGGAAGGGTACGGTGCTACTTACCTATAACAAACCTTTTGTCGTAAGTTGGTGGTTAAATTTAGTACTCATCACCTAACCCTCTTACATAAATAAATGGAAGGGTAAGGTGCTACTTACCCATAACAAACCTTCTCTTCAATTACATACCAAAAATAAAGGAGCTAGAAGTGGAAGATTCTCCAGTGGAACTTAAGTCATATCACAACCCAATTGTTATGAAACTTCAAATGCATGGAGACAAACCAAGGGAAAAACACTTGCAAGGCAATCAAAATAAATATCCTCATAAGGGAAACATTCTCTTAACAGATGAAAATCGGCTGAATTTTAGAGCAGTATTAAATAACAAGTTACAGGAAAGGGAAGAACTACATCCCAGTAAGAGAGATTACAGTAAGAGTAAATAGTTAGTGCACGTTATTCAAGAAGCTCTAAATAAATGCAAGAGAGCTAAACCTAAAAAGAAAGAAAGGAATAGCTTCCCAACCAACCCATGGTTCGATGAAGATTACAAAAAATTACGAAGATTATTAAAGGAACCAACGGATAAAACAAGAGCAAACAAAAAAACATATGAAAAACTAGTAAGGGCAAAAAAAGAATAATACACTAGAACAAGGAGGAAATAATTGATTTACTTAGGGAAGCATGAACCAAAGAAATTTTGAAAGGAACTAAACGTGAAAAAGATGCAAACTGAAAATAACATAACAGTTAATCAGTGGTTGGAGTATTCAAAACAACTGTATCAACATAGTGAAAAAGATGCAAACTGAAAATAACATAATAGTTAATCAGTGGTCGGAGTATTCAAAACAACTGTATCAGCATAGTAACCAGCAGGAGACACCCCCTACTATCATTGTCAACAAAGAACTTTTCACAATTGAAGACATTATTCAAGAGATAAAAAAGTTAGCAACTGGTAAAGCCCGTGACATAGACAATCTTCAAGCAAATCATATAAAATGGGGGGTAGATATCTTGGCACCATAAATCAAAGAAATTTTCAATGAGGTCATACAAAATGGCTTCCCTATTGAGTGGACAACTAGCTTGACCATTTATTTGTTTAAAAATGGAGATGTAAATAATCCCTCAAACTATCGAACTATCATGATCAACCCTCTCTTTGAAAAGTTGTTTGGGAGTATGATAGAGCGTAGGATCAGCATATGGGCAGAAGAAAAGGGAAAGAGAGCAAACAAGCAAGCAGGTTTTAGGCCCAAGCACTCAACTATTGATCACCGTATCACGCTCAGACACATAGTGGAAAAAATATGGGACAAGAAAGAGGAGGCTTTTTGTTGTTTTGTAGACTTCAAAAAGGCATTTGACACAGTGCCAAGGAAAAAATTATGGAGCAGAATGGAAGAGCTAGAGGTTCCAATTCACTACAAAAAAATTATGGAGCAGAATGGAAGAGCTAGAGGTTCCAATTCACTACAGGACAACAGTTCACAGACTATATGAGCATGTAAAGGCTAGAATCAGAACATAGGAAGGGTAATATGAATGTTTTGGTAGTGACATAGGTGTCAAACAAGGTTGCCCTCTATCTTCGACCTTATTTGGGCTATACATTGACAAGTTAGAAGAATGGATAAACAAATATGGGGGTGTGCATTTAGCCAAATATGTGGTAAAACTCCTCATGTATGCAGATGATGTAATTCTTGTGGCCAAAACAACCAAAGATCTAGAAGATCACCTTTAAGATTTAGAACTCTTTTGTAAAAAAGTTGGGATGCAGATGAACACAAGGAAAACAAAAATTATGATTTTTTCAGCAAAAAAGAAGAAGCAACAACTCAAATTTCAGTTTGCAGGAGAATCGCTTGATGTAGTAGTAAAATACAAATACCTGGGCATAGACTTTCATGACAAACTTAATTGGAATACATGTAGGATGAAAATAACTCAAAGTGGTTGGAGAGCACTATATGCACTTCAAAACATGTGTAGGAATACCGAGTTGTGGGACTGGAAGACCACCAAGGTCTTATTTTGCCTACTTGTTACACCGGTTTTGTTGTATGGTTGCGAGGTGTGGGTTAGTGGCACAACAAATACAAAATGGAGGCAAATAGAAAGGATTCAAAAATATCTAATCACAAACTTTCTCAAAATTAAGGCCACAACCCCTTATGAAATTATTCTAGTTGAAACTAGAATGTTCCCTTTAGAAGCAATTGCTATGACCAAGATGTTATGTTACTTGAAAAAAACAGAAAACATGACAGATGATAGATGGCCTAGGGCAGCTAGGGACGAAGAGTTGCATAGGCGAAAGAATACATGGATGAAACAAAAATCAGAAATTGATGAAACGTTGGGAAATCAACATAAATGAATGCCCAAATGTCAACAAAGACAAAAAATTATGTGAATGAAAAGTTTAGAAGTGGAATGTGGAAAAATGCAAGCAGGAAAATACAATATTATATTGCAAATTTTAACCCAACGTATGACCACAAGGAAAAAGCGTATATAGGCGCTGAAATCAAGTGGAAGGAAAAAATACTCATTGCTCAGATAAAGACTAGCTCTCATAGGCTTAGATGTGAAACAGGGAGATGGACAACGCCCAAAGAACAATGGGAAGAAAGGATATGTACTCTATGCGACACGAGGGCGGTGAGAGACAGAGGAACACTTCATCTATAAATATCCAAGTTTTTCAGATATCCGTGACAAATACAAAAAAAGGCTTAGGAACGAGTTTATGGCAGATTTATTTGAAGACAGTAAAATAAAAAAAGTTAGGGAATTGCTAACACAAATCAGCAGGAGAAGGAACAACCTTCTCAAAGATATTAAAGATCATATGATATGATTTAAGCAATTGTACTTCCATATTTGAGGTCCCATAGACCATATTTGGGTCTCGCGGAACAACCTTCTCAAAGATATTAAAGATCATATGATATGATTTGAGTAATTGTACTTCCATATTTGAGGTCCCATAGACCATATTTGGGTCTCATGGACGTAATTAAAATCTTTCATTTCATTTCAATTCAATTGGTGGTTAAATATATATATTTTTAATTTAGTTAATGTGAGTAACTTTTACAACTAAAATATGGTTGAGTATTTTTTTTTTCTTTAATCATAATTCTTTTTAAAAGTACTAGTTATACTTATCAATAGGAAATTTAACACAGTCACCACACACCCACCCCTCACATACTCCTCCAAACCGCGGGTTGAGATCAGTCAAAACTTAAGAAAGTTACCCGATGAATAAAAGGTAATATATAATTTAGAAAAATGTTTAACCGTAAAATTTACTGACTGCGAAATATGAAAACAGGAGGTGGATTATAAAAGGCCTTCGATAATGTCAATGGTATAGTTGTTTGTCTTCGTATATTCATCAAGGCTATCCAAACTATACATGCAATGGTGTTTGAATCCCGCAGTCTCACATGGCTTGATAAGTAGAAGCGCGGGAGCTTGTTCCGAATCACTGACACTAAACTATTCCATCCAAGTCAAGACCAGGTTATTTATTTAAGCTAGCTAGAGTGCCAGTATCAAAGCTTCTAATTGTAGACTGCAGAACCATTTTTCTCCTGTGTTGAGCTCAACATTTTAGCATTCAAGGTGCCTCCTTTTATTCTTTTCTCATTAAATGCTTTCTGTTCTTTACATGCAGCTAGATAATTCTTAAAGTTGCATAACATTGAAGAAATTTAACCACTGCGATTGAATGTGATTAATAGTCTGAAAATAAATTTGTGAGTGGTTGCAATGTAGGGTGAAGTGCAATAATCCGTAGAAAATGTGGAAGCTGAAGATTGCAGAGGGGGGAAACCCTTGGCTGGTTACCCTCAACGGCCATGTAGGAAGACAAGTGTGGGAGTACGACGAGACTGCGGGGACGCCGGAAGAGCGCCTTAATGTGGAAAAATCCCGTGTCAATTTTTACGAGAATAGGTTCCTCCGCCGTCACAGTGCAGATCTTCTCATGCGAATGCAGGTACATTTGCTTTCTTCTCTCTAATCTTGTGTTTAGTTAACTGGCAAAGTCAGCATGTGCATGCCATTTCGAGGGCATATTCTTTCGGTGCATCCGTCTGGAAGAGGTTTATATGACATTAGTGGCATTGCACAGTGTATTGGGTACAGTAAATTGCATTTTCAATATATCAGTGCAAATTGCATTTTCAATATAGTACTGCAAGACACGATGAGTTAAATGTTACTATAAGATTGAAAAGTCTGGATCGGCTAGAACTTGAACCTATGACCTCATTACAAATCTTTAGGTGCACTACCATTGAATTATTGGCCGTTTACAGTTTGAACATTTTTCCATGGCTTGGATTGACCGTGAAATTGACCTTCCAACAATTATTATAATTTTTTTTGTTGGAGCATTTCAAATTAAGTAGCCACAGGTTTAGAGGTTCCCTAACGCACCTCAAATTGGGATATTGTAAATGTGATTGGAGAATGCAATTTGATATGCTGGTACAAGTACCTTATATGATGAAGTATAGAATGCAGGAGGTTTCTGAGAGCATCTCTGTTGAACATATTGTAAGTAGACATTTTTGTTGTCAGTAATAAAGCATCAAAGCAAGTCCAAGGCATTGTGGAGCAACGGGTAAATGGGATGTAAACCAACGAATGCAGCCCAAGTTCAAATCTTAACCCTCTGATGGACACTCCCACAATTAAGCGGTCTGTGATTATATGGTCTGTGAAGGTTTCCTAAGGTTTCTCTTATGTCTTCTAGAGCATTTCCATACATAATTACATATAGTGACATTGTACCAATTGTTTGGGGGTAGTGAACAAAGCAGCAAATTTCTCTGCCCACTTTTGTGAACCTCCTGGTATGCTCCAGCACATTGTATGTGTTAGTTAATCTATTCATTTCTGTGCCTTTTGGTTAAGAATGAGACAGAGGCATCTGTGGAGCAAGATCATCTTGGAGGCTTCCCATATTCATGGCTGGCAATTCCACCTATTAATCCCTATATATGCTACTTCACTGAGTAATGTTAAGACTTAAAACCCATTACATATATTCTTTTGACAAGGTGTTATTGCGAGTGTATATGATGAATGCATTATGGATGTGATCTTTTAATACAATTCACTGTGCATCCTCACTGCTATCAACTTTGCTGAGTAATCAGATCTGAAGTAATTAGTAGTACTAACAAAAGGAACCAGAGAGAGGAGAAAAATAGAGGTGATTATAAACAGCTTTTGCAACATTGTCATGATGGAGATGGATAGTTGACTTGTTAACAAAGAAGAATAAGTTCTTTGTATTTTTTGTCTTCTTTGGTACAAAGTAATTTAAATACAAGGTTGAACACCGGGGAAGACAGCCTAGTACTTGGGCACTCTAAGGTAAGGCCTTTACTTAGAGAAGGCAATATGATGTCAGGTCATAAATTTTATTATTATGCCCATTATGTTGTCATATTGTATATACCGCTTCATTGTTTTTGAACTACATTAAATGCCTTTGTAATTCAACCTTTTTAGAGGTGTGAATATTGAATACAAAATATAGTTGGCCTGTTTCTTGACACATGTCTCCCAAAAGTCATGCACTCTATGTTAAAAAGTACATATATGATATTGGACTATTTCTTAACACATATATCTTCCAACAGTCTGCACCCTACATTAAAAAAGCATATAACACCACAAAAACACCACATTGAAACACCAAAAATCATTTACAATCAAAGTGGCATGTGATCATGCCACACTCATTTTCTTAAGGTCCCTTGATATTTGTATGTTACTATAAAGGAAAAACAATTTCTTCTATTGTATGTGCTACAATGTACATATACCATCCTACCCAGGTGTTGTAGGTGAGTTGGAGAGGAGAGGGCAATCCTCCAAGGGAGGTCCCAGGTTCAAATCTCCACCCTACCAAAAAGCTGAATTGGGTATCTAAAATCCAATTGATAATGTTGGTGCGGGCAAGGTCGGGTGCGACCCCCGGGTGACTTTGACGGTGTAGAACCCCCTGTTCGTGGTCTCTCAGACCAAGGCGGCTCCGCAAGGGGTTTTTCGCTTAAAAAAATAAAAATAAAAAAATAATGTACATATACCATCCAAATTAATTAACTAATATTTTTCTTTTCAAACCATTCTATAAAAAGATTCATGTAATGGCTTCCGTTACCTCATATGCTATCCCAACTGTTGGACCCTCCTTCAGCATTGGACCCTTTCCCTTAACAAGGATAATGAAGACAATAAAAAATACAGGCAGCCTAGGAAGTATGTTGGAGAATATTACATTATTTGGTACATTCAAATGTACTCCCTGGTACCTTTATGGTACAAATGTAAATATATATATTTTTTTTAAAGCGAAAAACCCCTTGTGGGGCCGCCTTGGTCTGAGAGACCACGAACAGGGGGTTCTACACCGTCAAAGTCACTCGGGAGTCGCACCCAGCCCTGCCCGCACCAACATTATCAATTGGATTTTGGGTACCCAATTCAGCTTTTTGGTAGGGTGGAGATTCGAACTTGGGACCTCCCTTGGAGGATTGCCCTCTCCTCTCCAACTCACCTACAACACCTGGGTAAATGTAAATATATAATAGATTAGGGTTTGAGTCTATAGTTTAGGAGATGATTTATATTTCCTCTTTATGTAAGTGTCTATGTGTAGGATATGCACAAGTGTCATGTAATAGAGTATGTAAGTGTCATATAGAAGAGTGCAAGTGTCATAGAGTTAAGTGTGCATGTAAGTAGAGAATCAAGAGTCATGTATACAAGTGGCAAGATGAGAAGCCAAAGGACATGTGAGAGTTGTCATATGGAGAGCAATAGTCAAGTACTTGAAGAGTCATCTTGTATGGCTATATTATGGAGACAAAGCTCCATGAAATGTATCTGAATGTAGAGCAAATCTCAAGATTGTATATATTTTTTTTGCTAGATAATAATGGGTTGTACTCGGGTCCCCCACCCTTGACAAATTACATCTCTCTTCTTTAGAGCTCGAGAGTTTACAAATAGATACACTTCTCATCTCATTTGAGATGCTATAGCTAGAAACCTACATCATTTTACATAAAATGTCTGAATTCTTGATTTTCATTTTCTGGATCTTTTCAAATTTCTGTATGAATACAATTAATCCAGAATTTAGCAACTTTCTAGACATTTTCCTATAGCAGCCTTCACAATTCCAAAACTTCACCTCACTATCTATGCCTTGCATCTTAGTAGAGTAATATTTCCAAAACATCGCACTATCGTAGTCCGCTTTACCAAATTTGGATTGCTAGTTTCCTTCCTGAAACACAAGTGCAACCACAAAAATTATAATAAATAGTCTAAAAGAAAACACATTATTGTTACAAAATAAAGCTGATAATATCAATGGAAAACATTAAATTAAATCTTAATCGTAAATTGAATCAAGCAATCAACATTTTTTTGTCAGCTTCAACTAAACTTTCTACTTCCTCTAACCATGGAAAGGAGAATTTAACTTCATGATCCTCAATCAAAACCCCTCTATTGGCTAGCTTATCTGCACATTTGTTTCCTTCCCTTAATATATGTGTAAACCTGATTTCTTCAAACTCTTTAGCAAGATCTTGAATTTCCACAATTATCTCTTGTATGTTCCATGGAGCCTTTGCTTTCCTCAAAATTACATTAATTACTATGAGAGAATCACCTTCCATCCATACTCTATTCCATTTGTTTACAAATTTTTAACCCTTCTAAAGCTGCCCAAGCTTCAACTTCATTATTTGTCTTAAATCCACTATTGAAAGCATAATGAGACAAAATCTCTCCTCTATTATTTATAATTTTTCCTCCTGCTGGTCCTGGATTTCCTTTAGATGCTCCATCAAAATTCAATTTAACCCACTCCACATCTGGTGGTTTCCACTTTATATTCTTTGCCTTCTTTTTGCTTCTCTTGTACCTAACATCATAATTCCATTTAATGACTTGACTCCATCTATCAAGGCTCTTTGCTTCCAAATTAGGGACTGAGTGAGTTGATAAGGTTGGATTAGACTCCTCTATGGCTAAACATATCTTCTTTTTAATTACCTCTAAACGGTTTTCCTTTCCTTTAAATATTCCCAAGATTGTATATTTGACTCAGGAATAATATTGTGAATATTTTCTTTCAAAAATATTGTTATATTGCTGAATATTATGTTGATTCATATTGTATGAGATTTGCATGCATTGATATTGTTCTGTATTTAAGTCTTTATATGATATTATTATGTAATTAAGTCTTCATATGAATTTTATATGATCCTGGTTATTTGGGACCTAAGATAATCTGGCTTAAAAGCCAACAAAATGCAGTTCAAGAAAAACAGCATGCATGCTCACCTGAAGGTGTATGCAAAGAGAAAATATGTCAAACATCTTTTGAGAGAAGAACGAAATTGTGAAACATGTAGTTTGCAACATCCCACTTTAAATTTATTACATGTCATTGTGACAGTCTTGAGATGTTGTTCGTTTGTAGCAGCAATCATTACCATTTTTGAAACTCTTTCTTAATTTCACTTTTGGAGAGATCTATCGAAACTACAGATGCAACTTGTTAGTAATATTTGTTCTCATCATTTTTTATTATACCTTTCTACTTAATGTGACATCCATTTGCATATTTGAGATGCAACCTATTATTCAAGCACATATGAAGTTTCAGAATCTGGTTAATTGTAATATGCTCATTAGAAAAACGTGACTTTGGGCACTAGCCAGAGAAGCATGCTAAATTAGTTTATCACTATAGTAAATCATGCAAAAAACATGCATCAGTAGAACTATGGCCAGTTAACTTACCTCATGGTTAATTGTAATATGCTCATTAGAAAAACGTGACTTTGGGCACTAGCCAGAGAAGCATGCTAAAATTAGTTTATCACTATAGTAAATCATGCAAAAAACATGCATCATTAGAACTATGGCCAGTTAACTTACCTGCAGGTGAGGTGTTAAAATTGGGATGTGATTATTTTGCATGAAGTTTCTTACAAAGTGGTAAAGAAGCATTGTTGAAAAGAGCAAGTGTGAGGAAGAAGAAGAAAAGATGATGTATGTATTTGTTCGATGAAAAAATATTTATGTTTATGTGAGTGAATTATTTTCCTGAATCCTATAACTAGTAGTGCTTATTGACTGTGTGAAAATTTTTTGTTTGTGTTTTTTTCCACAAATTCATTGCATTGTCCCTCAAATGGTGAAGATTCTTAGGAGTAATTGATATAGACCTTAGTATTCTAATCCTTTCAATCATCCATGCTAATAGAATGTAGCGTGGAGTGTAACATAAAATCATAAATGTTAATGGCAACTCCTCTTGTGACAGTATTTCTGGGAGATTTTTTCTCAACATGACTTTGTTGAAGCAAGCTACAAGTTTTCATATGGAATGAAACATCTGTCCGTATTTGAGAAGTCCATAGTTGAGCAGTAATGATTACTTTTGAGAAGGCATGTTGGCAATAACAAAGTGAAGTACATGCCGGATTCTTAGTGGTAAATTGTTACAAATAACCTCCTGGACAAATGAAGAACAAGGTTACACATTATCAACTGTATACAAAAACCGTGCATCAGTTAAATCTCGTTGAAGGAATGCAATTATAACTGAATACAAAAATGATTACATTCAATAATATTGGCTGACAATGATGATGGTCACGCCATACCAAAATCCATCTATACACACACACATATGCACATGCATGCATGCCATAGCAAAGTGTATGTGCTACACACACATATACGTATATCTTATATTTTGGCAGAGTACATTATACTTACACCAGATGAACAACAGAGTTGCATGGAAAATCTTGCTCCATGAAGGCTTGAAAAGTTAATATTTTGCCATTGCCCTGTGAGACAAAGGATACACATCGTTATGCAAGCAAGCATTTTGGCTTTAACATGCATGGCCAAATATTGCCTAAAATTCCTCAATTGATCTAATCTAGGGGGCATCTGTCCTCACGAAAGGTTGCCTTGCACTTTGATTTTCAAAGGAAATAAATGGATGACATCCAGTATTTCTATATTGACATAGTGCCTTGCAGTTGTCTAGAAAGAAGGGCAATAAATGAATAATTGAATTGAGCCTGCAACATACACAAAAAGTTCTTGCAGGTGTACATATCTAGAAAACATGTCCAACTGAATCCTTCAGCCCCAATTAATGCACAGATAATGTGATATATCATACTTCTTAAGTCTTGGTTTCACTGCTAAGCCTTGGAGAAGCAGTAACAGCTTAAAGATTTTGTATTTGAAAGGAGTTCTTGATATCCAAATGTGATGAGAACACCTTTTCCGTCGAACTTGATTATCATACAATCGCTATTGTATGTCTAACTAGCAAAAAGGTGCATCTCACAGTTATAAGAAGACTTCATCTTACTTCACTAGCAGTTTTTTTCCTCCCTCCAACAAGCATCTGATCCTTGACACTGGAAATGGAAGAGTAGCTTCCATGATTCATTTTACAAAGCTTCTAGAAGTTGCGACTTACTGCTAAGCTTTTGAGGATGATTTAATTTTCTGCATGTGTACCATTGCTGTAACTCTTGGTTCTAATGACTTTCCAAATAGATCATGTCGTACCCTTCCTTTTCCAGCAACACAAGGTAAGAGGCTAAGCAGGCCATGTTGGAAGGAGGATGTCCATAGAGGCCTTGATGCTAAATTCTAATCCCAAAATTTATATTTAAATGTCCATAGAGGAAAACTTCCAAATTAATAGAATGTTCTTAGAAGTTCTTGTTATTTGCAGGGTGAGAGTTCAAATTACATAAAACTTTTCACTCTAAAGGGCTCTTTAACCTGATTGGTCCAAATTCTTTTCAGGAGTCTTATGATATCCAAGAAAGTAGTAGCCTTCTAGATCTTTGTTTTGTCTTGATTGAGTTTTCAGATGTTCATCATGTAGAACTTGGTATGCTGTGATCTATGAGTTGATTTTTCATTGAACAAAGCATAATCAAGATGTTGTGCAAATAATTCTTTATTTTATATTACTATTAAATACAAGATCCTAATCACCCCGTCTTATCATGTGTTTATGTAAGCTTACATTTGCTCCTTTTATATGCATAATTTTTATTTTTAAAAGCTATATGGGGCGTCTATTGGGGGATGAATGCCCGGGTTTTTCGGACATCGTGGCAAATACAAAAAAATGCTTGGAAAAGGGTCTATGATAAAGTAATTTAAAGACATTAAAATAAAAAAAGTTGGGGAGTTGCTAACCCAAATCACGAGAAGAAACAACCTTCTCAAGGATATTAATGGTCATATGATTTAAATAATTGTGCTTCCATATTTGGGGGTCCTATAGGCCATGTTTGGCTCTTGCGGACGTACTTAAAATCTTTCATTCATTCATCCCATTAAAATACCAAAATATTACATTTGTTGTTAGGTCAGTTAAACCATCTCCAAGTTGCCTTTCTATCAAAAATAATATTCATTTCCTTTTATATCAATTATATTCTTCATCTTCCTCGAAGTGTTATGTTTCCGCAATCAACTCCTTGACATCATTTTCATTAAGGGAGAAAATCTCACTTGGCTAGTTGCCTTATTATATTTGAATCTCACCAAGATAGAGATCAACATCGCAATTAATGGAATTAATTGCACCCCTTTTCCTTCTCTATAGATATGTTCACATTTCCAAGAGATTGCTTCCAATAGATGATGAATATTGCAATAATATTATTTTTTATCCAATCTCCACATTTGTTTTTGTTGATAGCATTAATGATAATTTATGAATCCCCCTCAATTGAAATATATTTCCATTATTTTTCAATTGCAATTTTAATCTTTGTAAGAAGTGCCCTAGCCTCTGCATAGTTGTTAGTTGAAGTTCCAAATGGTTGTAAGTAAGTGAGGGAATATTATTTCAAAAAACACCAACTCCACTGACTTTTCCTAAATTTTCTTTGGAAGCATCATCAAAAATAATTTTGGTAAACCTAATTTCTGGATTTCCATTTTACCATAGATCAAAGCAAATCCTTTGTTTTAATGTCATTGTTGTAGATGACTCTTCCATGTATATTCAAGTCCTGTATCCAAGTGGTTAGCACCTCTTTTTCCACACTTGAGACTTCCCATGATGGGCATTCTATGTCTATAATATCTGCAAGCGAGGCAATAACACGGTTCCAAACTTGGGCATGATTTTGAGATTTATTTTAAAAAATTCTATTATTCCTTTCAAGCCATAAATTCCAACAAATAATGGCAGGATTAATCCTCCACAAAATACATAATGCTTTAACTTTGAAATAATTAATCCAACATTTCATCAACTCTTTCAGTGTTCATGGAGCTACCCAATATATTATCATATTTTTTTAAAAGTAACCCCAAATGGCGTGAGCAAACGGACAATGAAGAAGTAAATGGTCTGATATTTCTAAATCCTTCTCACACAAGGCACATAAAAAAAATCCATGATATCCTCTTCTTTGTAGACTCTCTCCTATAAGAATCTCACTTTGAAGTTTGAACCGCTAACCAAAAGCATGTTGAGGCCTTAGGGAGAGCCTCTAGTGACCAAACATTCTTCCAAAGGAAATCTTTGGGAGTAGGAAATTTCGATTGTTCTAAATCCTCATAGCCCAACTTGACTGAGTATCCACTATCTTTTGATAGATTCCAATTCAACTCATCATTTCGTGAAAAAATATGTAAATAAAAGTCTTGAAGCATCTTTTGAAGCTCATTTGCAATTTTTTTGAGTTCCTCTTCTTCAACCAGGTTACTAAGAGAAATCCATTACCTGGACTTGTTGCTCATATCAATAGAATCTTTGACCTTTGTACCTTACAAACTAGGCATGCCCAAGCCAATGGTTGTCATTTTGAATCAAAGATAAGAGGATAAGGCTTCAACCAAACATCAGACCTAAAATTTGCATGACTCCCCTCATTGACTGACCATCTAATATGTTTCTATATCAATTGCAAACTATCTGATATGAAGTTCCATGTTGGCAATCCTTTGGGTAGGGTTCTTTTCCTAAATAGTTTCATTGCATCAAAAGAACCTATATAGCTTTGAACTAACACCTTTGCTTATCATGTGTTTATGTAAGATTTACATTCGTTCCTTTTATATGCATAATTTCTATTTTTAAAAGCTATATGTGGCGTCTATAGGGGGATGAATGCTCGAGTTTTTCGGACATCCGTGGCAAATACAAAAAAACGCTTGGAAAAGGGTCTATGAGAAAGTTATTAAAAGACATTAAAATAAAAAAAGCTTGGGAGTTGCTAACCCAAATCAGGAGAAGGAACAACCTTCTCAAGGATATTAATAGTCATATGATTTGAATAACTGTGATTCCATATTTGGGGGTCCCATAGGCCATGTTTGGCTCTCACGGACGTAATTAAAATCTTTCATTCATTCATTCATCCCATCAAAATACCAAAATATTACATTTGTTGTTAGGTCAATTAAACCATATCCAACTTGCCTTTTTATCAAAGATATTTTTCATTTCCTTTTCTATCAAATATATTCTTCATCTTCCTCAAAGTGCTATGTTTCCGCAATCAACTCCTTGACATCATTTTCATTAAGAGATAAAATCTCACTTGGCTAGTTGCCTTCTAAAATTTGAATTTCACCAAGATGAAGATCAACACCGCAATTAACTAAATTATTTGCTACCCGATTTCCTTCTCTATAGATATGCTCACATTTCCAAGAGATTGCCTCCAATAGATGATGAACATCAGCAATAGTATTATTTTTTATCCAATCCCCACATCCATTTTTGTTGATAGCATTAATGATAATTTGTGAATCCCCCTCAATTGAAATATATTTCCATCCTTTTTCAATTGCAATTTTAATCCCTGTAAGAAGTGCCCTAGCCTCTGCATAGTTGTTAGTTGAAGTTCCATATGATTCTGAGTAAGTGAGAGAATTTTGCCTTCATTATTTCGAAAAACACCACCTCCACCGGCTTTTCCCGGATTTCCTTTGGAAGCACCATCAAAATTAATTTTGATAAACCCAATTTCTGGACATTTCCATTTTACCATAGATCAAAGCAGATCCTTTGTGTTAATGTCATTGTCGTAGATGACTCTTCCATGTATATTCAAATCCTGTAACCAAGTGGCTAGCACCTCTTTTTCCACACTTGAGACTTCCCATGATGAGCACCATGTCTATAAACATTCTGCAAGAGAGGCAATAATACGGTTCCAAACTTGGGCATGATTTTGAGATTTATTTTTAAAAATTCTATTATTCCTTTCAAGCCATAAATTCCAACAAATAATGGCAGGACCAATCCTCCACAGAATACATAATGCTTTAGCTTTGAAATAATTAATCCAACATTTCATCAACTCTTTCAATGTTGATGGAGCTACCCAATATATTCTCATATTTTTTAAAAAGTAACCCCAAATGGTGTGAGCAAAGGGACAATGAAGAAGTAAATGGTCTGATGTTTCTAAATCCTTCTCACACAAGGCACATTTGAAAGGTCCATGATATCCTCTTCTTTGTAGACTCTCTCCTATAAGAATCTTACTTTGAAGTTTGAACTGCTAACCAAAGGAATGTTGAGGCCTTAGGGAGAGCCTCTAGTGACCAAACATTCTTCCAAGGGAAATCTTTGGGAGTAGGAAATTTCGATTGCTCTAAATCCTCATATCCCAACTTGACTGAGTATCCACCATCTTTTGATAGATTCCAAACCAACTCATCCTTTCGTGTAAAAATAGGTAAATAAAACTCTTGAAGCATCTTTTGAAGCTCATCTGCTATTTGTTTGAGTTCCTCTCCTTCAACCAGGTTACTAATAGAAATCCATGATTTGGAGTTGTTGCTCACATTAATATAATCTTTGACCTTTGGACCTTTACAAGCTAGACATGCCCGAGCCAATGGTTGCCATTTTGAATCAGAGATAAGAGGATAAGGCTTCAACCAAGCATCAGACCAAAAATTTGCATAATCCCCCTCATTGACTGACCATCTAATATGTTTCTTGATCAATTGCAAACTATCTGATATGAAGTTCCATGTTGGCAATCCTTTAGGTAGGGTTCTTTTCCTAAATAATTTCATTGCATCAAGAGAACCTATATATTTTTGAAGTAACATTTTTGCCCAACTCTTTCCTTGATCTTTGAATAATCTCCACCCAAGTTTTGCCCCTAATGCCAAACTCATAAGTCTGCAATTCTGCAAGCCTGCCCCTCCAATATTCTTTCCTTTGCAAACCCTATCCCACTTACAAAGAGGAAACCTAAATTTTTCTTCACATCCTTTCTAAAGAAAGTCTCTTTGAATTTTATCAAATTTTGATGCTATACCTACTGGCAATCTTGAAAGTGACATCATATAAATAGGGATGGATTGCAATGTAGTCTTTATGAGTTGTAGCCTTCTAGCCATGGTTAAGAACTTACCTTTCCAACCTTCCAAACAAGATTTCATTCTATCCAAAATTGAGTCCCAAAGCTCCTTTTTCTTTCCTTTATGAGACAAAGGAATACCCAAGTATGTTGATGGAAATTTTTCAATTTTAAACCCTAAAATGTCCACAATAATTCATTGTAAATCTAGGGTAGTGTTAATGAAAAAAATCCTAGATTTTGTAGTATTAACCAACTGTCCAACAGCCTTCTCATAGCATGATAATATTGATTTAAACTCCATGGCCTCACTGATTGAGGGATGACCCAAAAGAAAAGTATCATCAACAAATTGGAGATGAGATTTGAAGGGACCATTTGTTGCAACCTGAATACCTTTGATTTTTCCTTCCATTTTTGCCTTTGAGAAAGCTCTCCCTAATGCCTCTGCAAGAATAATAAATAGATAAGGAGATAGTGGATCACCTTGGCGGAGTCCACGAGATGACTCAAAGTAACCAGTAGGAGAACCATTGATCAAAATAGAATATTTTGGAGTGCTATAACAACATCTAATCCATTCACACCAACCTTGATCAAAACCAAACTTTTTGAGAATATCATGTAGAAAACTCCAGCAAACCCTATCATATGCTTTGTTCATATCTAATTTCATAAGCATACCTGTTTTTTTCATGGAATGAAGAGAATGTATGGCCTCCTGTGCAATGATTACACCATCAAGAATTTGTTTACCACGAACAAAACCACCTTGTTCCTCTGAGATAACACAATCTAGAATGCTTTTCAATCTGTTTGCCATAATTTTTGAAATGATCTTATAAATCATATTACAAAGGCTTATTGGATGAAAATTATCAAAATATTTTGTCTTGCCTTTCTTGGGAACCAATGTAATAAAGGTGGCATTGATCTCACTTATTGTAGCCTTCCTTTTCCGGGCCTCTTCAACCGCAGCCAACATATCACTCTTCAATAAATCCCAAAATTTTTTGAAAGAAAATTGTAGGAAATCCATCAGGGCCAGGTGCCTTGTTAGGATGGAAAGAGAAAACTGCCTCATGTAGCTCCTCCATAGATATCTTCTTCATCAAGCTTTCATTTTGTCCCTGTGTGATAATTGATGGAATATTTTGCAAAAGCTTACCTTGAGCCTCCTTATCTTGCCCAACATCTGACAAAATATCTTTGAAATAATTAATTGCTTCCTTCTTGATATCTTCTTCTTCCTCAATATTTCTTCCATCTGGAGTTGAAATATTTTTGATGCGACAAAAAGACAAATTTGTTTTTGCTGTAGCATGAAAGAATTTGGTATTTCTATCTCCTTCCTTGAGCCATCTCTCCCTAGATTTTTGGAACCAATATGACTCCTCCTTTTTCAATGCATTATGATAATCAGAAAGTAATTGTTTTTCTTGCACATAAGAATCCTGGTCCATTCCATTGATTTCTACTATCTCTTGTAAATTTTTGAGCTTGGATTCAATTTCCTTCTTTTCTTTAAAAATGTTACCAAAAGATTTGGCATTCCAAATCTTCATTTGCCCCTTTAGATATTTCATCTTTTGAACAAACCTGTACATACATGATCCTTCAAAATTTGCTTCATCCCACCATAACATAACCATCTGGAAGAAATCAGGGTCTTGGAGCCACATAGATTGGAAGCGAAATGGCTTTGGATGACCATTATTGAGTAAATCACATCTCAAGAGAATGGGTTTGTGATCTGATCCTGCTTGCAATAAAATATCTGAAGAGATTGTATACTCTGTTTGCAACCATGTGTTGGATAACAAGAATCTATCTAATCTTTCCGCTATATGAGTTTGCCCAATGTGTCTATTCCTATGTTTTTATATCTGATTTTTAGTTTCTCGTAATGACATATACTCTCTGTATGGAAGTTGGCTTTATGGCTCAAAAGATACAAATGTATTTAATAAATTAGGTGAAAACGATGAAAGTCTATATTCCCTGTCAATTTTATCTTCATTTTCCAAGAGGTACTGTCATGGAGTTTCTCTTGATTGAGTTTGCAGGTGTCCATCATGTAGAACTTAGTATTTTGTGATCTATGTATTGATTTCTCTTTGAACAAAGCTTAATTAAGATATCATGCAAAAAATTCTTTTTGGCAGGGGGTGCGTTCCAAATGTAACGTCCTAATAACCCTTTCGTATTATATGTTTATGTGAAGTTTATATTCATTCCTTTTATACGCTTAAAAGTTAATACTACCATATCTTATTTATAGTTTCTCTTAATGGCATATACTTCTGCATGGAAGTTGGCTTTCCAGCTAAAAAAAAATTGTATTTAATAAATTGGGTGAAATGATGAGAATCTATATTCCCTGTCAATTTTATCTCATTTTTCCAAGAGGTACTGTTATGAAGTTACGAAAACTTGTATTTTTTGGCAAGCCTCTTTGATCTGTACATCATTTAATATTAATTTGTTGCTTATTTTTTGTTGCAGTTTGCGAAAGAGAATCCAATTTCTCCTCTTCCCCCTCAAAACAAAATAGAAAGTGTCAGTGATATTACCAAGGATGCAATAAAGACTACGCTGGTCCGGTCTATACAATTTTATGCAAACATTCAGGCACATGATGGACATTGGCCTGGTGATTATGGTGGTCCTATGTTCCTTATGCCAGGTTTGGTGAGTAACATCCATGACATGCTTGTGTGATTGCTTGATTTCCCTTGTATACATGAACATACTTTTCCCCTGGTTAAATTGTTTGTATTCTGTAGCACATAAAAATGATGACTGTAATAGTTCTAAGGTACTAAGGTACATCAAAATAGAAGGGCCTCTGAAATTACATGATAGTATTCACCAAGTTATGAAAAAGTTAAAGCATTAGGAGGGATGTCTTTAGGAACTCTGTTGCAAGAATTCTGTGAACCTTTATCAGCTTTTTTAACAGGACCTGCACAGCAATCATCAGTGTTTATGTACATTCAAGGTTTCTTCATCATCTTTACATGCTTGCGACATGGGAAAGTAACTATGGTTCACTGTTTTGGTTATGGGATGATGTTTGTTGCTAAACTATGTGGTTGTTCTCTGTAAATTGTTTTCTTGTTCTAATATGCTTTCATTTTGCACATGCTTCAAAAATTTAAGTTTTGGTGTTATATGCTCCAGGTTATTGCCTTGTATGTAACAGGAGCACTCAATACTGTTTTATCGGAAGCACATCAAAAAGAAATGTGTCGTTACTTGTACAATCATCAGGTATGTATACATGTTACAACTCTGTAAAGGCATTGGCCTTTCTTATATTAAATGCTAAGCTTGAGCAAGTAAACGGCTAGTTCTGTGTTTTTGTATATATGTAGGACTGAATAACTATTTTGATCATTTGTAATGTTATTCTAATTGTTTTTGTGCTAAACTATGTAATTAGCAAGATTTGATATCATAACGGATTGAAAAAAATGGATGTTTTGATTTAAAAAAATGTGTTTAATTATGGTACATGTTCTGTAGAATGAAGATGGAGGGTGGGGATTACATATTGAAGGTCCCAGCACGATGTTTGGGACAGTCCTAAATTACGTGACTTTGAGACTTCTTGGCCAAGGGCCTGATGGAGGAGATAAAGGAGCCATGGAAAAAGGGCGTACTTGGATTCTGGATCATGGTGGTGCCACTGCAATACCTTCATGGGGAAAAATGTGGCTTTCTGTATGTTGTTACTTTAATTACCCATTCTTCAGTTTATTTTAAGATATCAACAATTACAGACTGACCTAATCATGCATGAAACAGGTGCTTGGAGTCTTTGATTGGTCTGGGAACAATCCATTGCCCCCAGAGATTTGGCTTCTGCCTTATTTTATACCAATTCATCCAGGTCTGTAAATATGTGTGTGTGTGTGCATGTAATTGGTTATATTTGACTGAAACAGCCCCACCTGAATTACATTATGATTGCATTACTGCAGTATTTTAACAAACCACATAGTGGTGTTTAATATGATAATTATGCATTTGTCACCTGGAAAAATTTGAATCTGGGTCTCCACATTGGGAGCCCACATTTTTAACCATTTGAGATCATGCCATTTGATAGGTCCGTAACTAAGTATTGATCTTTTAGCAAATGTTTGTTTTGAACATATAGAATATTGGTTACTTTTGAAATAATTGGCTTTTTTGCTTTAGAATTTTAGGATTTTTGTAGCTGTCAAACAAATCTGGAGAAATATTAATGTCCACATAAGGCCAAAGTAGGCCAATGGGACTTATTGAAAAGAGCTGTTACAAATTACAATGCACTGTAGTAGCCAAAGAGTACTACAATAAGCTAAACTAGAGTAAAGAATTAAGACTGCAAAGAATGAATAGGATATTTGATAGGTCTAATATAGTTAGAGCCATAGGATGCAGATGGATTTCTAGTGTTTTCCTAAATTTATCATATCCTATTTTTCTCAAGGATATTAAATGAAGTTGGAAAGTTAATTATGTAAAAGTATATAGCATCTTTGTAGTCAAACAGAGCAGTGGAATCCATATAATGGTGTGCCACCTCAGGTGCCACCTTAGTGAGTGCATTCATTTTGTAATTGTACCCAAACAGTTTTGTCATGTGTGTTGTTACAAGTTTTGTTAAGTATGTTGATCAATGTCTTGTAATGAGCGTTGTTCTAAGGATTGTCTTTCTATACAAGTCACGAAGTTGTGTTTGTGAATCAGACAATGTGTTGTGTGTAATTAGCATTAGTTTTATAGTTTGGTATGAGAGGGTAATGGTTCTAGTAATTGTCACCCCCTTTTCAATTTTTTTAATTTCATTGGATGGTAATGGAATGGTAGCATCATTAAGATCATAGTTGAGAAAATCTGCAAAAAATCTCGATCCGATTTTTTCCGAAAAATTCTGGTATGCATGAAAAAAGCTTTTTTTCAATGAAAATTTGCATTTTCTTCGGTATTTCAATGAAAAAATGCCGATTTTTTTCTGATTTTGTCCTTGATATTTTGCCGATTCCCGATTCTTTTCCATGCCGATTTCGATCCAATTCCGATTTTCTCAACTACGATTGAGATCATCATTGTGTGATGCTGTTACATTCAAGAGACATTTTATTGCAAGTAATGTACATATCAGATTGCACGTAATGAAATGGATCTGTTCTTGAGTTGCCTTTGCTGTTTATCCCTTGTTGCTTGTATTGTTTAATTTGTTTGCACCACTGTTGTGAATAAATCTATACTACGTTTGGCATCGTTGCTACAATGACCCTAGATTGAGGATGCAAGATGAGAAAAATACCAAACACAATGCAACAAGGTGAATCAGTGAGGCATTGGGACGTGCATATAGATGGAGAAGGATGTGGAAGACACACCAGCAAGGACAAGAACGATAAGAACTAACACAGAGGTCCAAGAACATGAAGACGTGTAGGCATGAGATGTGGAGACGATGAACGTGACGAAGTAGGCAGAAAGGTCAAGAGGCCCTTTCACAAGAGAAAGTGTGTAAGTGTAAAAGGTAGAGACCTTCTATAGAGTTTGTCCTTGGATAAAGATGTTTGGAGATTCCTTTGGTGGCAAGAGGAGTTCAAACCCCGAAGATTCAATGCGTGTGGCCCCTTCGGGAGGAGAGATGTGAAGAGTTGTTGGAGACATTGTTGTTGACAGCTAGAGAAGACAACAAAGGTCTTGCAACAGAAAATTGTGCAACAGAGAGAGGTCATGTAGACATAGGGATTGTTGACGATAATAGTGTTGTAGATGGAGAAGCTGATGCCATCAACAAAGGTGATGAATGTGCTGACGAAAGAGTCAATGACGAAATTCACGTCAATGAAAGAGGTGCTAACTAAGGTTGTGAGGATGACAAAGTAGGAAGACAAGAGACACTAGTGGAGACGTAAGAAGAGCGGGAGGGAGAGTTTAGAGGCTCATGGGATGAGATTCCTACGAAAAGACAACTGTTGTCGAGAAGTGCGTATGTAGGAGGGTGAACTTTTGGGAGTCATCTAGAGTCTAGACAACTCTATTCACGAAGATGATCAAGAACCAAAAGCACAAGTACCTCAATTGGGGGACAATTGGACATTGAATACAAAAAGGTGATTGAAGAAGAAGTCAACGCGATAAAACCTTCAACATCGTCTAAGGGAGCAAGTAGCTGGCAACAAGTCATTCAACGAGTCAACAACTTAAAGTTTGTTGACCATGGTAGCCACTACAAGCAAGTACAAGTAGTTCAAATTCAATGGCAATAGGAAAGAAGACCCTTTGAGACATATTAGTACTTGTGTGAGATGATATGGAAAGCGAATGGGATAAGGGACGACAACACTTGGCTAGAGTTGTTTCCAGCAACATTGCGAGGAATCACAATAGATTGGTACTTGAAACAAGAAAACTAACCTATGACATGGGAAAACATGAAGAAGGAAGAATTCAAATTGCTGCGTGATGACACAAAGATCATTGGAGAGATCTATGTCACAAAGTAGAAGGACGAGAATATTAAGTCCTATAACCACTGTCTAACATAGCTCATCAATAAGATGGAGAATAAACCTAGAGATGGACTCTAGAAGAAGAAGATGAAGATTGTACCATTGGCGACGTGTCGATAAGCGTTTGATAGAGTGCTAAATTTGGAGAGTGAGATGAAGACGTCGTAGGTGGAAGTCAGAATAAGGAAGAAAGTGATCCTGATAGTGACCATGATGATATGGGTGCAACAATCCAAGCGCTTAGGAAAGAGTAATCCATGAATGGTGAAAAGAAGAGTAGGGAAAAGAAAGATGTTTGGTGCTCAGACTATATAGGACAAAAGGACATACGAACACCAATTGTCCAAAAAAGGCATGCTATAGTATTTGAAGTAATGAACATTCTATTGTAGACTACCCATTTAACTTGAAGAGCATAAGACACTAGGCATTGATGGTACAAAAGGAAGAAGAAGCTGATCAAAAACAAAGTTCCTCGAGAAATAGTCAAGACTCAAGATGCAACAAGCAAAAGATATAGAAATAACCGCCAAGGAAGGAGACTTGGTGGGCAAAACCAAGGTGACAACATGCCTCATGCTAGAGAAAGATTGCAGTATGACTTTGAAGGGAGACCTTTTGTGTAGTGCAGGAAGTGCCAAGAGTGGGGCCACTTAGCAAAAACTGCACGAATGCAACAATGGGCAATAATGCGATGATGATATGCTAGTGGTGTGGATCGGGAAATCATAAGGAAACAAGTTGCCTCAAGGCAACTAACAGTGGCAACGAATAGAATGCCATTTTAATTGACATAAAAGAACAAAGTACAAGGACAAGAGATGTCCTTGCAATAACTTGGGAACAAGCAAGGAGGATGGAGTATCTTGACCCTACAATGGAGAGGAAAACATGGTAGGAAGTGCGAGACGAGGTTGAATATGAAATGGTGCAGGAATGAGATGTTGACAAGGACAGTGACTAATGGAGAATGATGATGAAGGAATCATCAACATCGGTGCAAAGTCTGACAAATTAATTTTTTTAGACGAATGTCCCAACCTTGTTCAAGGTAGTCCATACTTGCATGCAGTGGTTGGAGAGATCAAGACCAAAGACAAAGAAAGGAGGAAGACAAAAGGTGCCATAGAAGATTGCAACACAAGATCAATTTCTTGACTTTGTAGTCTTAATGATTGACAAAGGTAAGTTGCCAACATTGTTGCACATGGAGATACTGGCCCACATCTTGACACAAGTCATTGTGAATGGTGAATCAAGTTTCAATGTACTCCCAGAGAAGACATGAAAGGAGTTGGGATAATCGATGTTATGGCGAACAAATTTTTGGTTGGTAGGAGCTAACCAATATGACATCAAGATGAAGGGTGTATTGACAAAGCAAAGAGTAAGCGTAACTGACCAGAGCATTCGTCCTTGATTTTGTAGTCATCATGACGCAGAAGCAAGCATATCATGCCTTGTTGGGATGAGGCCAATTGAGGACGACGAGAGTGGACCACAATTGGGAGAAAGACCAACTTTTAAGAAGGGACGTTTCAAGTTTACAATAAACTTGTGAGACCAATCGGTCGGTGAAAACGTCACATCATCAGACGAATTGAAAATTCGATTGATGAAGACAAAGGAGAACACGTTGACTAGGAACCAAACGAAGACTAAGTCTTGTTGTTGGAGTGCATGGAAGATGAAGGACATTCTGGATAGTGGTCTATATCATTGGTAGAGAGATGACTACGAATTGTTTGAACCAAAATGCTTGTGTTTGGAAGTGGAAGAATACGATGGAGTAGACATAAAGGGGAAGGCTATCGTGCAAGGTACTTTGGAAGTAGGTGTGAGACCAGAGTGGCGGCAACAAGCCGAACACAAGTAAAAGAGAAGGGGAGGATGTCTTTTCACCCTAACTTTTTAGAGAATAGCATTGGTGACACATGATTGGATGAAAAGCTAGCACATGAGTCTGATGAGACAAAGGTGACAGAGGAATTGGATGCCATCAAGTACGAGGGACTAAGGATGGTGGAAGTAAACCTTAGAGAAGGATATGGAGAAAAGATAATTGTTGCCACATTTTGCACGGGGTGCCATGTTTTCATTTTTATTGTAAGTATGCTGCTCTCCCTTCCCTCCTCCTCCTTTCCCTTTCTCCACTATCCCCTTTCTCCCCTTCTGTCAGTTTCATTCCCGTCATTTCCCCTTTTTCCCCTTGTACTTTCTTCGGTCAAATTCCCAAAACGAGCAAAAGGTCCCTGAAAATTTCTAAGTCTAAGAGCGCAACCCGACTTCGCGGCGAAGTCGGGGTGCGCCCTAAGTTCGAGCGCACTCGGGAATGCGAAGTGCGGAAAAGGACCGAAATTTGGCTAAGTACGGGAGCGCAACCCGACTTCGCGGCGAAGTCGGGGTGCGCTCTCGTTCTGTGCGCACTTGGGAAGCGCGGACCCGAAAATGTTCGGGGCCTGGGAGGGAGCGGCGGATCCGAAAATCGGCTAAGTGCCGGAGCGCAGCCCGACTTCGCGGCGAAGTCGGGCTGCGCCCTCATTCTGTGCGCGGTCTGAACGACAAGCAAAGCGGCTAAGTGCCAGAGCGCAACCCGACTTCGCAGCGAAGTCGGGCTGCGCCCTCTAACTTGTGCGCACTTGGGCAGGATGTTTCAAGCAGCCCAAAAAACTGTCTAAGGCACGGAGGCCTCCCCAACTGCGTTGTTCCCCACTTGCGCTGTCTAATTGCGCTCTGATTCCGGGCGAAGTCGGACATAAAAGAGAGACTGCCTTTCAAGGCAGATGCGTCCCTCATCAGATTTTGACAAGTGTCCAGCCTCGGGATTCGAGCCGAAGATGTGACAGGAAAAGGACATGCGTGGGCCAAATTATTATACCGCAACTACCCTCATTTAAGCTGACTCAAAGTTCCATCTACCGCAGCTACCCGCATTCAAGCTGACTCAAAGTTTCATCAACCGCATTGCCACGTAGCTGCCAAGTTTTCAGGTGGACCTTGCTGCAAGTACAGTCCCTGTCTGCAGAAGTCAACATCAGTAGCTCTTTTGCCGCTTTTGTCAGCTTTGTCAGCTATTGTCGGGTCTGGGATTCTGTGCCCAGAGTTGTAATCGGGGGGGAATTGCGCTATAAATAGCTGCACCACATCATTGTAAAGGGGTGGAAGGGGGATATCTGCTAGGGAACCATTGTAGCTGTATGTTTGCTTTTGAATACAAGATACACTTGGCTCTATTGATTGTTCTTGTTCTTTATGCTGCCTTTACTTAGCATTTCTGCCTCATGTTGCTTATGTTATTGCTTACTGTTATTATGCTATCTGGATATCGGTATTTGATGATTAAGTATTCCTGGAATGCATAGTTAGAGGATACATAGGATGAATAACATCAGTAGTTTCTGTAATGTATTATGTATTTAATTGTTGTTAGTAGTGGTGATTGATAGTTGTTGTGCTGCTTATCCTCCCCACCCAACGCAAATCACATTTGTATTTCTTTCCGCATTTTTAATTTCTTTCCTGCACTCTGAGCTTAAAACCATCTGAGAAAACACATAGGAAGCCGGCCTTCTCCGGAGATTGGCACGGAAGGCATTCCTTCCTTCCGGCCTTTCAATCTGCTGGGCGAATCTAGGGCGCATTTCACTAAATCCTATCCTAGTGGCAGATTCGTAACCAACAGTTTCTACGGCACGCCCGGTGGGACACGAAAGTTTCCCACCCAAAACAGAATCGAAGCATCGGTGTTCGCTTCATTCCTTGTTAAAATCAGAACACCTGGCGACTCTGCAAGTACCAGAATATTCTCTGAGTCCGTGAGACCGGTCCAAGCGCCTTCATGCATACAAGAAGGTGGAGAGCAAGGAATCCGGGAAACCAGCCTGATCTCTACGAAATTGACATCAACGCTCCGGGAGAGCGTGTAAGGCTGGCCGACTACCGAGCTCGCATAGACGAATCCGAAACCGAAATCGAAGAGGCCGAAGTTGAAGAGCAACCTACATCTTCGGACGACACCGATACCGAGTACACGACCGGAGGGGAAGAAGACATGGCTGCTCAGCAAAATGATGACGACCTCTTCCCAGCGGTCGACTCCACGGGGCCCTTGGCCCTAGTCGGACAAGAGGCTGTACCCCCCGCTGCCTTGAAGGCCATCCCTACTTATGATGGCTACGGCAAAACGGCATATGAACACATCCAGGACATTCTGGCCTTGGCTGCGCTACACTCTATTACTGATGAGAGTGTCAAGACCCGTCTACTGGCTCTTTCCCTAAGGGGGAAGCTTCTCTATTGGTGGAGATCTTTGCCAGAAGGATCTATCACGGGGTGGCCTCAGTTGGCAGGCAGGCTTGTAAAAGGATGCAACGAGTCTGCCGATCCCTCTTCGTTGTTGCATCAGTTCCAAAGTATCCAACGTCACCCACAAGAGGAGGTATCAGACTTCAACATAAGGTTTGCGAGGTCTTGGAAAAGAGTACCTCGCGAACTGCGACCTTCGGCAGGTCAAGCTGCACACTACTACTTGAGGTCTTTCAACTCGGATATCTGCCTACTTCTGAAGATAGCCCGAGTCGATTCCTTCCCTGCCCTATACGAAGCTGCCCAACAAGGAGAATTAGACATAATCTCCATAGGCAGACTCCCGCATAGAGTGCAGCCCCCCATTTATCCTGATTTTCCTTAGTCCCAGTATCCATCGGCCTCCGGTGTGATGCCATCATCCTCAAGTCGGCACCCCCGGCGGCCATGGAATCCGGCACCGATTATAAACCCCTACGGCCCGCCTCGGATTCATTATTCTAACCTGCCACCTCCGCCTCCGCAGTATCCTACACTCCCAGCTCCCCCTCATTATGCGACGTATTATGCACCCCGCCATTGGCTGCATTACCTCCGCCGGCCCGGTTGGCACCTGCAGATAATGATATTCAAAATAAAATCCTCCAAGAGGTACGGGCTCTGGCCTCTGGGTATCATACTATGTCCAACGACATGACGATAATGAAGAAGAAGCAAGCCCAGATGGAGTTCCTTCCAAGGAGACCATATCCTCCTCCGGCGCTAACAAAAGATCAAGCCGCACAAGCTCAAAGGCACCCCCCTGCAAGGAATGCTGCCAATGAGGATCAACCTGGCACTTCTGACCAAGTCAACGGTGCTCTATGTGCAACGATCCACATTCAGAAGAAGGGTGCACGTTGCATCAGCATTATCTCCAGACCTTGGCGGGCAGCGCCATAGAGGATGAATTATACATGATCTTGGACGATGAAGGCAACTTTGCCGTCCCAGAAGAAGATCTTGCGTTGCTCTCGACCAAGGAAGGCAGAAAGCCCGTTGAAGCTGCCACGGCCCAAGCAAAGCCATTAAAGGTATACGCCAGAAGAGAAAAGGCGCAACCTGCTGGGCTACCACCTGACAAGTCACTGTGGCCTCCTGCAGCCAAAGAAAAGTTTCCTGCGCTCAAGGCTCCCGCGGTGAAAGCCCCCGCAGCTCAGCCTCCGGCCGAAACAAAAGAACAAGCTCAAGAGAAGCTGAGATATCCGTCGCTAACGAAGAGACAGAGAGTCGAAGCCACGCAACAATACCGGACTAAGTATGAGCTGCGAAAGAAATAGAAGGAGCCAGCACTTCAACCTACAGCATAGTTGATGAGCTCAAGAGGACCCTTGCGAAGATAAGTATGTACAAGGCTCTTATGCTCCCAGGGCAAGTTGATCTGCTGCGGGAATCTTTGAAAAACATAAAAGACGGGAAGCCGACGCAGCTGCTTGTGTTAGCTCAACCCCTGACAGTCTCCGCCATCGGGAAAAACAGGCCACCTCCTTTCTATCTGTCATTACGGATGGAAGGCTATATAGTACACAACTGCATGGTGGATTACGGTGCTTCCATGACTGTCATGCCGAGAGCCGTCTGCGAAGAGATCGGTATGGAATATACAAGGAGCAGCCAAGGTGTGCTGCAGCTAGACGGCACCCCTGTCAAGGCAGTTGGTGTCATCAAGGATATCCCGATCCGATTGCATAATGCCCTCGACATAGTGGTCATACAGGAAGTCGTTGTGGTCAGCTTGGAACCCTACTTCGGCATGTGCCTCTCCAGGGAGTTCATGCAAGGCTGGGTGGGTATCAGTCTCTGGATTACTCACATATGGAAGTGCCCTTCAAAGGAAGGAGATCGAAGATCTATAATGAAAAGCCTTCCACATTTCTAGTAGAGAAGATACCGGAGAAGAGCCACGAAACGGCATGGTTCAGGTGACAAGCGAAGAAGCTGGTAGTGGTGGACATGACGAGAAGAAGCCCTTGAGCTTGTTACAAGTGGAGGATGAGTTCTCCTTGCTTGGACTTCAACGCCATGATTGAGGCCGAGCAAGGCTGTTACTCCGTCACCCGGCCTGAAAGACTTGACCAGTCAGCAAGGAAAGAGGTAGGACCCGCACCGGAAAAGCTATGGAAGTTGTTCTTTGATGGCGCCCGATGCAAAAATGGCGCCGGTGCAGGGGTACTCCTGGTTTCCCCGTCCGGGATCCAGAAGGACTACACTTACGAGGCTTGGCTTGGAGGTGTACTAATAACGCGGCGGAGTATGAGGCTATGTGCTTGGGTTTGAGAAAAGCGAGAGAGGCGGGGGTGAAACATTTGCGGATCTTTGGCGACTCGGAGGTGGTGTGCAACCGGATTACGAATAAGTGCGCCTCCAAGAAGCATTACCTCAAGGCGTATCGTAACCGTGTACGGGACCTCGATGGAGTCATTCGACTCGTTGAATGTCAAAGCCATATCATGTGAGAAGAACAAACACGCCGACATTCTAGCGTCTGTTGGAGCCAGGTACGTTCCGGTTGATGACACCTTGTCCAGAAGCCGAAGCCGGTTCGTACCATCTACAGGCCTTTTGTGCCTGATAAAGACACCCATTGGCAGGTGTTTGATTGTGACGAGGATATCGTCACTTTTTTGATTAACGAAGCAAGTACTATAGAAGGTAGAGACCCTGATGACGAGCAGTACGAGGGGTTGATACAGTTAAAGAACAATCATGTCCCGAAAGGACTGATTACCCTAGAGAGTCTCTTTGATCAAAACGATAGGGCAATATCCCACAAAATCAAAGTAGACCCCAAGCAGTACGTAGACCTGGAACTGGAACCCGGAAAAACAATCAAGGTCGGGACGGACTGCCTCGAAGAGGAAGCTGGAGCGAGATCAGATCATTATGCGGAGAGTTCCACGATATCGTGGCTCTGGTGCTACCGGGACTTGAAGGAGTATGACGAGAGAGATGATCCGGCATACCATAGAGCTGGAAGATAATGCAAAACCTTTCCGGCGAAGCAAAGGGCAGTAAACCCGAAAATTGAAGCAATGATGAAAGCAGAGCTCTTAAAGATCTTTGGAGGCCAAAATCATCTACCCCATCAAGCACTCATCTTGGGTCGCGAATTTGGTTCCTGTGAGGAAAAAGAATGGAGACATCCGCCTCTGCGTGGATTTCAGAAACCTTAATCAAGCCTCGCTGAAGGACCATTATCCGCTTCCCCAAATTGATCAGATCCTCCACATCGTTCTTTGGAGCACAGAGGTTCTCTCTCTTGGACGGATTCTCTGGATACAACCAGATATGGGTAAAGGACGAAGATCGGCACAAGACAGCGTTCACCACCAAATGGGGAACGTTTGCATATCGGCGCATGCCCTTCGGCTTGTCTAATATCGGCGCTACGTTTCAAAGAGCCATGGACTTGGCATAAAGGGAACTGCTCAACAAGGTCATTGTCCTCTACTTGGATGATATGGTTGTATTTTCTCACAGGAGAGAGGACCATGCTTCCCACTTGCGGCAAATATTTGAGAGATGTCGTGAATTCGGCATTTCCATCAACCCGAAGAAGTCAGTCTTCGCGGTAAAAGAAGGTAAGCTGCTAGGACATGTCATTTACGAGAAAGGCCTTGCAGTGGATTCTGACAGAGCAGAAGCCCTTCTCCGCTTACCCATCCCGATCGACAAGAAGGGGTTACAGTCATTCTTCGGCCAAATCAACTTCGTGAGGAAGTTCATACCGGACTTCGCACAAGTAATTAAGCCCATGGCCGAACTCTTAAAAAGAATGCCGAATTCTTGTGGGTGACGAAAGAAAGCGAGGCCTTCGAAGAGATCAAGGCCAGAATCGCGCAAGCTCCGGTGTTGATAAATCCGGATTATTCCAAGGATTTCATCACGTACGCGGTGGGAGAACCCGAGAGTTACGCCGCGGTCCCGACTCGGAAGGGAGATGATGGCGAAGAACGCCCCATAGCGTTCTTAAGCCGGGTGATTCGGCCGCATGAAGAAAAGTACAATTTTATTGAGCGGCAGGTTCACGCGGTCATGAAATCCCTCAGGAAGTTCAGGCACTTCGTCTCCCAGAGCCGGATAACTGTCTTCGTGATACATCCGGACGTCAGGAATTTCATCATACAAGGGGAGCCAGGTCACAAGAGGGCAGGATGGATAGCCAAAATCCAAGAATTTGACATCGAGGTACGGCCAACGAAGGCTGATCAGAGGCCGAGCCTTGTGCCAAGAGCTGGCCCGAAGCGCCGCGGCTGAAATCTCTGCTGCAAGTGGGAAGATCCGATAGCAGAAACTAACCTTGCCAACTCCTTATCAGAGGAAAGTGATTGGACAAATGACCTGGTGCGGTATTTTAGCACCGGGAGATGTCCAGATCATCTCAATGCCTCACAAAGAAGGAGGTTTAGGCTAAACGCCTTGAGATATGTACTACGCCCCGAGGGGCTGTATTTTAAAAACATTGACGGCATCTTGTTGCGATGCGTCAGAGAAACAGATAAACCGAGGGTCCTCGGAGAATTCCACTCCGGGATGCACGGGGACATCATTCTGGGAGGCCTACGGCCTTAAAAATTATCAGAGCTGGGTATTATTGGCCCACTCTCTTCACAGACGCACATGCGGTCTGTGTTAAATGTGATAAATGCCAGAGGTTCGTTGGCAGGAACAGAAAAGCACCCTTGCCCCTCCAGCCAATTCAAGCCGAGACTCCGTTTCAGCAGTGGGGTCTAGACTTCATCGGGGCCATCACGCCTAACTCTGCAGCGGGACATAAGTTTATCCTTACCGCCACCGATTATTTCACTCGGTGGGCGGAGGCGATCCCCACTAAGCACGCTGACCAAGAAACGGTCATTGGGTTCCTCGAGAGCCTCATCACCCGTTTCAGGGTCCCTAAGGCAATAGTTACAGACAATGGTCCGGGGTTCGCAAGCGCTGTACTCACGGAGTACACCGGCAAATACGGCATCTATCACAAGATGTCCTCGAACTACTACCCGCAGGGGAATGGCCTGGCTGAGTCCACCAACAAGAATCTACGAAGATTGTTAAAAAAACAGTAGAGAGAAACAAGAGGACATGGCACCTACTCTTGAATCGGGCGTTGTGGGCGGATCGCATATCGTTCAAGAAGTCTATCAAGACATCCCCCTACGCGCTCGTGTACGGCAAGGAGGCAGTTCTGCCTACCCACATAGAGATACCCGCACTCTGGATGCTAGATGAAGAAAAAGGCGACGGGGATCCAGTGGACGCCAGACTTTGCCAACTACTGCGGTTAGAAGAAGAAAGGGAAAAGGCATACCAGGCCTTTACTAAACATGTTGAAGCAACCCAGGGCTGGTTTGCGAAAGGCACCACCACCCGAGTTTTCAAAATCGGGGACCTAGTGTTAAAGTGGGACTCACTTAAAGCAAAGCCGGGCAACCATGGTAAATTTGATGCCCTCTGGGAAGGTCCCTATCAGATTGCTCGGGTAAACCAATTCAATGCATTCGTGCTTCGGGACATGGCGGGACAGCTTCTCCCCATTCCTGTCAACGGTTTCCACCTGAAAATTTACCACCACTGAAGGCACCCAAGGGGTCCTTCCTTGTACATATTCCTTTTCTGCATTTTAGTTTATGACAGAATGTATATATTTATTTCAGTATTCAGCTTTTAGTTTTCAGAGCCTAAGTGAAGCATAGAGCAAACCCCGACTTCGCAGCGAAGTCGGGCATCGCTCCTTGAATAGTGCGACATCGGGAGTTTGAGAGAAGGCAGCTGACAAAAAGCCAAAAAAATGACTAAGTGTTGGGTGCGCAACCCGACTTCGCAGTGAAGTCGGACTGCGCACCGTCTTGGGAGCGCAATCGGGCAGCGTAGAGCGAAAATTGGCTAAGTGTTGAAGTCAGGCTGCGCAACAAATTATGGGCGAAGTCGGAGTGCGCACGTTTTCTGGGCGAAGTCGGAGTGCGCCCTCAATTTCGAGCGCACCTTGAATGACTTGTCACGGGAAATGAGGGACATAATGGCAAAATATTTCTAAGTATGGGCCCAGGCTGCGCAGTGAGGCATAACGCGAAGTTGGGCTGCGTCCCTCCTTAAAACCCTGGGCCAAAAATCTCCCTCGAAGTGTGTGCCCAGGCGGTGGCCGTGACGTCATTGGAAGCACGAGGTCCGAAAATTTTTTAAAATAATGATTGCGCGTCTTTCAAAGCAGATGTCATTAAAAAAGCAGGCGCATTAGGACCAACCGCAACCAAGGTACGCCTTCCAAAGAAAAAGCCCACGCACGGCCGCCAAAGAATAATAGCGCTTCCACCTACTTCGGGCAAATCACCTTAACCCCCTCCCTTGCGCCATTAATGCTGTATTTTTCCTAGAAAAGGGGCCCTGGCATACTCAGAACATCCGAATTATCAAGCCAAGTCTGAGCTGCAAGGCGCAGAATTGAAGAATTAGTAACCAGAATCCCCGTCTCTGCCACCTCGAGCAGAAAGGAGAAAATGGACAAGGGAAAAGCGCCAATGCAGACGCAGTCCAGCGATACGAGCGCGAGGCTGAAGAGCACACAGAATCCAGCGCTCATGAGAGCGAAGCGCCACGGGAGCGAACAAGGAGATCCAGGTCGAAGAGAAGCCAAGGGCAAGCTCCACCGCCGCCCATCAACCGCCTGGCCGGGTATAGGGACGGCGAGTACTCCATTAGCCTCACCAAGCTGCGGCCAAATATAGCGAAGTGGGCTGACAAAGTTTCACCCTCGCACCATGTCGGGGCTGCATACAAATCGAACCTGTACTGGTTCTTGTGCCCTCCCATCCACCAGTGCCCGGAGCTGGTTGAATCTATTGTGACATACTACAAACCAGCTACCTGGCAAGTCTGCGACAACCAAGGAAGGGTGTTGTTCACCCTCTTCAAGGAGAGCGTCCAGCCAGCCTTCGCCCCGGGGCTCCAGTACGACCCCAACGCCATTGTCAGGAGAATTAACCTGGATGAGCAGGCGGGCAGATTCGCTCAGACCGGAAGGATGAGAGAGTTTCTCGACTCGAAGCTGAAAACCCCGCTACCAGCCGGACAGTGGCCAACGGGCCCTATACCCACTGGACAGGTTCGAGAATAAGTACATATATATTATCTTGGCATGGGTACTCGGCTGCGACACGGATAGAATGGTGCGCCCGTACCAGCTGGCGCTCGCAGAATGCATCTTGCATGGGGAGTTTTATGACTCCACTGCGCAAAGGAGCGGAAGGCGCCCTATTTTCTTTGACTGGGCAGATTGGGTGGCGTACGCCATACATTCGAACCTGGTCAGGTTGCAGCAAAAGCAGACAACAGAGTTCCGACTCTGCTCGTTCCTCACATGGTTGTGCTTGTACCACACGCACTACCGGATTAAAGTGCCTGACCTAAAAAAGGTAAATGAGAAGGGAGAACCGCTGCCTGTGTACGAGTGGACAGAAGCCCTGTACAGGAGAGGGTCGTACTACGATTTCAACTTCAAATTTCTAGGTATGACCCTGGCGCTGTTCAACGGCAAGGCATCTCGCCCACCACTGGCCATGACGAACTATCTGAGGAAGTACAAGTGCGGGGATACCTTCCGGTTGACTCAGGGCATTGTGATCAGAATCTACGGATTCAAGGGGAAGCCGTTCCTGCTGCCCTATTTTTGCACTGAGCATCAGTTCGGTATGGAGATATCGCGCCAGATGGACTATGTCGAGGAGGAATTCGGCCAGGGAAAGAAGAGAGGCCATATTTTCCAGTATCCTATTACCTAGGCGAACATTCAAGTGCACGAGATTGGGCAGCATGTCTACCTCGAACAAGAACTCCTCATCATGGGCCTGATACAGCTACCTCAGCGTTGGAAATACGACCCGATTGGGGTCAGGGGAAAGTTCGTACATATCTGCCCCCGAGCGGAGATCATGGAGGAAAGGTGCAATAAAGCGAGTGCGGACCTGGAATGGCACATTGAGCGGATGCAATCATGGCCGCCATGGCATGATTTTTATTGTGAAGAAGTGGCGTATGATCCGGAGCGCAATCCAGACCACCGGTTAGACTCGGCAGGCTTCAAGAAATTCCTCTCAAAGGTGGCGCCCCTCAGCTGGCAAAAGGACAAAATTATTGAATGCTTTGGAAAATGAGGTGCCGCACGCAACACGATAAGTCTAACCGGAAGACATTGGCCGTAGATGATGAATTTTCGGCCTTATATGATCAATACGCCGACAAATGGGAGTCGTTCGCGTTTCGAGATTGCGTTCCCCTAGGCGCCAGAAAGAGATATAAAAGGAAGCCCCCATCCCAGCAATTGCCTACTCAAGGGACTTCCAACGCGACACCAACAAGCGATCGGGTGGGCCCAATGTTGCCTCCGGCTCTGAAGCGTTACCTCAAAAGGTACAAGAGCCAGAAAAGTCAACTAGTGAGGTGGCCCCCAAAAGGAAAAGGCGCCAGAAGAGTCAACCGGTGGAACGGCCGTAGCAAGCATTCTTCCGTCAAAACCCAGGTACAAGTTTACCGTGGGAACATCGCTGCCTGCCGCCCCAACCTCCTCTGCCTCCTTCGAACCAGCTGCAGCTCCAGAAGAAAAGAAGAGGAAGAGGAGCGAAAAGGCCAAGCGGCCTAAGGAGTCTGCGCAACAAACGGCCGCAGCACGGACAGTGACGGCCGCGCCGGAAATCATCTCTTTGGACAGCCCCGGGAAAGAAGCGAAGTTTGGGCAGCAGGCGTCCTTCAATACAGCGGCTCAGGCGGAGCCCGCAGGTACGTCCTCTTCCCCGGTTCCCCAAATCCCAGTTGGCCCTGCCGTAACACCGTCCCCCACCGTATCAGGGCAAGCCCTAGTTGCATCTTCCTTGTCACAAATCTCCCAATCCTTCCACAGTCCCCATTCTTTCGAGCAGTTTGCCCAAGACCCCAACGTTTTCCAAACCCTGAGTCAAACCCTAGACCCCTCGCCTGCGGCCAGTGCCGAAGCCGTACCTACATCGCCGCGCCGCTCGCCTCCATTGCTCAAAACCCCGCCTTCACCTTCCACTCAGCCGCTCGCTTCCCCTAGGACCCGGTCGCCCTTGAAAGCGACCACGCCTTCTGGAATATCTCCTGCTTCATTGTTTGCAGGAAGAATGCCGCAACAAGATTTAGTCTCGGCGTATCCGATGCTGGCGGAGCTTGACTTCATGGGAGAACAGTTGCAGATTACGGATGATCAGCCTGGCAGCGAAGGCCGTAGGGTGTTCCGCCTCTTTCCTCCAGGGCGTCAAACGAAGAAGGGCCGAGGAGATAGCTGCCCCGGTAAAGCGCACCAAGTTCGACTTGGACGGGGAGAGTCCTTGCGAACCGAAAAGTTGATCCCGAAAGTGAAGAAGCCTCTCCGAGAAATGACCGAGGCTGACTATGAACACCGGGTCAAGGAGAAGAACTTTGACGACATAAACGAAGAATACGAAATCAACGGTATTCGCCGCAGAACTGACAATCTCCTTGTTAAGCGACTCGAGAATCAGGAGACGTTGTTTCGGCTTCAAAATGACTCAAGGCAGTTGGAGGAAGATCTGGCTAAGGCCACCACGCGGTGGAGTGCGCCGACGGGAGATCAAGGACTTGAAAGCACGGCTCGCCGCCTCTCGGCGAGGAGGCTACGGCACAAAGAAGGACGGCCGAACAAGCTGTCGAGAAGAGAAGAAGGCAGCATTGGAGCATGTCTCTCGAGTTGCGAGGATTCATTCAGGCAAGCCCAATCTCAGCTCAAGGAGAAGACGTCCCGAGACGGCGGCCTTTTCGAAAAACAAGGTCAAAGAGATGCGGGCTGGTTTGCTGCAGGGATGCAGGGCTAATGTTGTCAGGTCCATATCCGTCTTGGATTTCGCATCCAGGATCCAAGAAGTATCTGCCCAGGGAAAGCCTGTGGTAGAGGAGGCCGAACACCAAGCGAAGCAGTGGCTGGACTTGGCAATGAAAATTGAAGAGTTCGCGCGCAAAGGCCTCCGATTTCCCCCAATGTCCCGAATTGCCCTAGATTGGGCAGATGCAAGGGTAACCTTGCACAATTATTTTGAAAAAACGGAAAAAACAAGGGCCGCCAGGAAAATGCTGGACGCATTGAACCATGAAATGAACATTTGCCTGGCCCCCTTCAACGCTCTTTCTGAGCTCGGATGCCCGAGCTTCGTCAAGGATGAGGAGTTTTTGCCCCTTGAACAGGTGAAGCTGAATTGGCTGTCTTTTGAGGCAGATACGTCGGAAATTGACAGTTGGGCCGAGCCAATCCAGGAAGCACAGGTCACTCAGATGGTGTCAAGATATTGCAAGATCAACACCTCCCTTCAGGAGTTGGGAGAGAGATATAACACCATCGACGTGCACACGATTGCAGCATTCAGAGCAGCGCTGAAGGATGTCAGCGATTTAGGGCCCTTTCAGGCAGCAGCCTGGGACCAGGCCAAGGCTGCGTACAATCATGTCCGTGAGCGGGAGGGTGACAGTGGTGATCATTCGGATTCAGAAAGGGGAGGAGAATCAGAAGAAGAAACTGCTGAAAGTGAATCCGAAGAGGAGCAGTTACCCAAGAAGGGGACGTCAGAGCAGCGGAATGCAGGGGAAGGGAGTTCCTCTGCGCCCAAAGGATAAAGGCCTGGTTCTTTGCGTCGAGGCGAGCTCGACACCCCGCGAGCCGCCAGGAATGTTGCCACATTTTGCACGGGGTGCCATGTTTTCATTTTTATTGTAAGTATGCTGCTCTCCCTTCCCTCCTCCTCCTTTCCCTTTCTCCACTATCCCCTTTCTCCCCTTCTGTCAGTTTCATTCCCGTCATTTCCCCTTTTTCCCCTTGTACTTTCTTCGGTCAAATTCCCAAAACAGAGCAAAAGGTCCCTGAAAATTTCTAAGTCTAAGAGCGCAACCCGACTTCGCAGCGAAGTCGGGGTGCGCCCTTAAGTTCGAGCGCACTCGGGAATGCGAAGTGCGGAAAAGGACCGAAATTTGGCTAAGTACAGGAGCGCAACCCGACTTCGCTGCGAAGTCGGGGTGCGCTCTCGTTCCTGTGCGCACTTGGGAAGCAGCGGATCCCGAAAATCGGCTAAGTGCCAGAGCGCAACCCGACTTCGCAGCGAAGTCGGGCTGCGCCCTCATTTCTGTGCGCGATCTGAACAGCAAGCAAAGCTGGCTAAGTGCCAGAGCGCAACCCGACTTCGCAGCGAAGTCGGGCTGCGCCCTCTAACTTGTGCGCACTTGGGCAAGATGTTTCAAGCGGCCCAAAAACGGTCTAAGGCACGGAGGCCTCCCCAACTGCGTTGTTCCCCACTTGCGCTGTCTAATTGCGCTCTGATTCCGGGCGAAGTCGGACATAAAAGAGAGACTGCCTTTCAAGGCAGATGCGTCCCTCATCAGATTTTGACAAGTGTCCGGCCTCGGGATTCGAGCCGAAGATGTGACAGGGAAAAGGACAGGCGTGGGCCAAATTATTATACCGCAGCTACCCTCATTTAAGCTGACTCAAAGTTCCATCTACCGCAACTACCCGCATTCAAGCTGACTCAAAGTTTCATCAACCGCATTGCCACGTAGCTGCCAAGTTTTAGGTGGACCTTCTTTGCAAGTACGGTCCTGTCTGCAGAAGTCAACATCAGGAGCTCTTTCGTCGCTTTTGTCAGCTTTGTCAGCTATTGTCGGGTCTGGGATTCTGTGCCCAGAGTTGTAATCGGGGGAATTGCGCTATAAATAGCTGCACCACATCATTGTAAAGGGGTGGAAGGGGGATATCCTGCTAGGGAACCATTGTAGTTGTATGTTTGCTTTTGAATACAAGATACACTTGGCTCTATTGACTGTTCTAGTTCTTTATGCTGCCTTTACTTAGCATTTCTGCCTCATGTTGCTTATGTTATTGCTTACTGTTATTTTGCTATATGGATATCGGTATTTGATGATTAAGTATTCTGGAATGCATAGTTAGAGGATACATAGGATGAATAACATCAGTAGTTTCTGTAATGTATTATGTATTTAATTGTTGTTAGTAGTGGTGATTGATAGTTGTTGTGCTGCTTATCCTCCCCACCCAACGCAAATCACATTTGTATTTCTTTCCGCATTTTTAATTTCTTTCCTGCACTATGAGCTTAAAACCATCTGAGAAAACACATAGGAAGCCGGCCTTCTCCGGAGATTGGCACGGAAGGCATTCCTTCCTTCCGGCCTTTCAATCTGCTGGGCGAATCTAGGGCGCATTTCACTAAATCCTATCCTAGTGGCAGATTCGTAACCAACAATAATCAATATTGGGGATGATTGGGATCCAATCTTGAAGACAGTTGTGTTCAAGATTTTCATGAAGTATAAGGATGTTTTTGCATAGACCTATAGAGATCTCTAAGGAATTCCACTTCAGCTATGTATCCATTGGATTCCTTTGATGTTGGGGACACAACCAATTAGACAAAGATCATATCACATGAATCCCAACTACGTGACATTGGTGAATGCAGAAATTGAAAAGATGTTGGATGCTGGCATTGTTTTCAAAGTGACTGTAAGTGAATGGGTGTCAGCAATTGTTATCTGTTTGAAGAAGGAAAATTTACATATTCGTATTTGCATGGACTTTCAACGTTTGAATGCTGTCACGATTAAGGACTACTTTTTGATTTGATTTCGGAGAAAGTGGCAAGCCATGACATCAGTAATGTGTGGAGACGGACTACCGTATTCCTCGAGAGGATAGGGTATATCATATTTGCTCTATTTGAGAGGTGGGGACTGAAGAACATTTTATCTTTGGGTGTTTTGTTTATCATGATATTTGAGGGAGGTATTGTTGCCTATATATAGACTTAGGTGGATCACTTGCCGCTTTTTTCAGCTCTCCTAACCAAAGATGCTTGGCTGTATACCTCAGTGAAGCCATCACTCTTTGACACTAGTTATTACAAGGGAGATAACTACTACTCGACTAATGACCTTATTATTTCACTCTATCTCTACAATCAAGAATAATAAGCATTCATTTGAAGCTACAACTCCACAAAATGTTATTGACAGATCTGTGCACCCTTGTCTACGTACAAGAGTGGCTAGTAGGGCTTTAGTTCTTTCTTCTTGCTTGCAGCAGGACAAGACTACAATTCTCCAACATCAAGTTTCGGCCACCCCTCACATACCAAGGAGTTGTAGATAGAAGCAACTTACCAGTTTCTTGTCCTCTTATATTGTTTCCAGAGCCATGGATGCTAGAAGAGTCTTAAGGTGGTGAATTCCATGACTTCTGAGGATTAACCAATCAGGCCCTCTTAGTTCTGGCCATTCTTGCAGGAGCATCATTAGATCATGTGTTGGCCCTTTTGGGATAGCTGGTGGTGATGACGATTGTGCTTCTCTTTTACATTCTACTATAGATTAATATTGGTGCTTGGATCTACTGGAGCTCCTTTCTATCTCTGTTGTATCTTGACTTCTAGCTCTCTCTTCATCATTACTTTTAGCATGTTAGGGTTTATCCATTTTGGGTAACCCTCAAGGCTGTAATTTTATGCCATACAGCTGTTCCACTTCAGTGTAGTTTACACTAGATTCTTTACTCGAGTTTCACTTATTTTCGTAATACTTTTTAATTACTGCAGTGCATTGTAACAGCTCTTTTCAATGAGTCCTATTGGTCTACTTTGGCCATCTATGGACATTAATAAAACTATCTTATCCTTCAGACTATATAGAGCAACCAAATTGAGGGAACTGTAGACTGATTAAAAGAAAAACTCTACAATTCAAAAGTCAAACTGTTGACCTTAGTAATAGAAATTGAACTCATTAAGACAGTCCTCCTAGCAGTTGTGTTTTATCTGTTGATATGTCCCATCACCGAAATGGTCCAGGTAAAACTAGTCAGTCTTTGTTGCAGTTGTTGCTGGAAAGGGCTAACTAAAATATCTAGTCATATAAGGAAACAGTAATCAGTAAGCAGAGACAATACTAAAAAGTCTATTCACTTCAATTAGTCTTTAGCAATGAAGATGGCTTGGAGGATTCACATTAATAAGTACTGGACTGAAGTCCAGTAATCAGGTAAAAGTGTATTTTAGTGATTGAAGAAAGATATGCTTTTTAAAGTACATGGGCAGCCAAAGAATCATCTATCTACAACCACATAAGGGAGGAGGTTAGCCTTGTAGCATGAAGAATCTTTTGGGAAATAAAAAGTGAATGGTCAACAAACTTCTGGTCTGATGGTGTGATTGATGGGACTGTCACACTACCTCATGGTAAAGGGAGATAAAAATTGAGGGCCTTCATAATGTAAGTGATTATATATAAATCACTAAGTGAAATTTGAAACTAAATGGATTTGGGATTTGCTGAACCCAGTATAGACATCATGCTTAGGTCATGGATCAACTGATTCGTCAACTTCAGTAAAGGGAATTTGTAATTAGTAAAATGGGAATCTGTCACAAGTAGAGAAAGCTTTTCCTATTAAGCATACAAATTATTTGCAAATTCTAGTTACAAGTAGGAGTTCTGCAATATTCTTTTTCTGTACATGTTATTATGAACTGAACTGAGTATCTTCTTTACTGCAGGGAGAATGTGGTGTCACTGTCGAATGGTTTATTTGCCAATGTCCTATTTGTATGGGCGTAGATTTGTGGGACCTCTAACTAAAAGTGTTATGTCTTTAAGAGGGGAGCTGTATACAACGCCTTATGAGAAAATAGATTGGAATAAAGCACGTAATATGTGTGCAAAGGTTACTACTTTTCTCTTGCTTTTATATATTCTCCTTTTTGCTTATTTGCAATCAATTTTATTTCTAATTAGTTTTTTATGAACATACTGTACAACTTGTAACATGCTTTTTGCACTTTTGGGAAAAACAGAGAAAACCTGACTAGAAAAGAAGAAAGAAAATTTATGAGTGTCCTCACTTATCAAATTGATTTGTGAGAATGGATTAAGGAGTGTTTATAAAGGGAGGAAGTGTTAAGGCGTCTTTAATCTAACTTAAGTACCAAGAAAACAATCTAAGTTATGCAGAGTTTAAACCAGAGAAGGGTGTGATCCTTGTTTTCAGCACTATAAATTCACTTCAAATGTATTGCAAAGTGTGATTTAAAGGCACTAGAATAGACCAAACTATGATAATAGTGCACCAGCACCCTGAGCTATTGTGTCTTTTCATATTCTTAAGCAAAAACTTGGTTTTTTTTATCCTTGACTTTCACTGACACTATCTGGCCCTACTTTGTTGTTGCTTTTCCATTTGCCTCTTAATCATATTATGTCTCTTGAAAATCCCCTCTTAAAGGGTTTCCAACTCTGGATTGCTTGAGGCCAAGCTATTTCTGTTTATGGTAACTCTCTTTTATCAGCCATAGCTTGGTCAAAGGTACATTTTATTTGAATGTATACAAGAATTTTTTTATGATATGAAACCTCTACAGGATTCAGTCCAACACTATCACTATGGAAGTGAATCACAGGACCTGTATTGTCAACGGAATTATTGGCACAAGTTAGGTCAAGTTAGGTCTAGCATATCAAGTATTATCCATAAGATTGGCATCGATAATTCATTAGAATCATGCTATACTTTGGAATTTTATAATATAGGATAAACATATTCATTATCATAAATCTGAAGAAATCTATCATTCTCCTCTTGCATCATATGGATCTAGTATATAGGCACAGAAGAAGCAAGTTTTTTCAACTCTAAAACAAAGATCGTTTTTGGAAGTCTAAAATGGTCAATGGATTTTATATATTAGGACAATTATGTTCATTAACATTAACTCTTAAGATGTATTTGACTCTTCTCTTGCTCAATATGGATCTAGTATGTTGGAAAAGATCAAGCAAGGTATTTTGACTCCAATACAAAATCACTCTGGAAAATGTAAAATGGTCAAGAGGCATGGTTTTGGACATGTTTCTATATCAACTGGTCCAGAACATTACTCAAATCAGCAGATTTTGAAATCCAAAAGGACACATTACTGACAGCCTTCAATAAGGAAATAAACTTGCAAAGTGAAAGGGGAATGGAAAAGTTGGCTAATGAATATTATTGCTTATTCTTCTTACCTCTTCTCAGCTAATATGCCATTCTTGCAAGAGTTGATATATAAAAGAATATGCCTTTCTTCTAATAATATATTGTGATGGGAAGATGCAGGAAACGGTAAATGCACATTTAAGATGGGTTCTTGTATTCTACTTATGCACTGATCACCTCCAAAAATGATAGAGCATTGAACACTAAAATTCCTGGTCTAATATCAAAATCTTTCTCTAGTTGACAGTGCAACATAAAATGCTATACAAGTGCTTTTTGAACGTAATGTATGGACAGGTTCCTTTCATCACATTCTATGCATTGGATGAACAGGTTCCTTTCATCACATTCTATGCATTCACACTACTGAAAATTCTGTGTACACCTTTCTTGTGCTTATTCATGGTAATTATGGAAAACTATGATGCAATCGATAGATATGCTTTTTCTCCCTTGCACAATTTGCTGGAGGTTAGTTCTATGATGACCACATGGCCATATCCGTCCAAAATACTGGATCATCTATGGCTCATGATGGCTGCCTTTTTTGGTTGGAGTGTATGGCTGCAAAACGGCAAATCTGCAGACAAGTATATGACAAGGAAGATTAGTTAATTATAATGCCATCGCACATAAGAGGGTCTCATACATCTTGATAGTTGTGACCAATCTAATATCCAAGTTGAAATGTTATATAATTAAAAATTGCGGAGTATTTATCATTAATAATTATGGGGGTGTGTCCGTCATACATATTTGTTCATATTGTGTCTTCATTTTTATTTATATATGGCTAAGAACAATTAGGTATTCAGATTGTAATAAATATACTATCCTTATGGATATGATGCAATGCTTCCTTAGGCATGCATAACAGACCATGTTTACAGTGGCACAGGAGGATTTAGTTTCACCTTTACTAAATACATTGGAAAGCTCCCATCAATGTGGCAGAGTTCAAAGCTCTGTGGTTTGGTATGCAGCTGGTACTACAAGTGTGCCATCCCAATTTAATATGTAAGGGTCCTAATTATGATCTCTGCAGTACAGAGTCTGGCCTCAAAAATTGGCATTTAAGAAAGTTGATATATGATGTCAAAGTTATGGCAGCTCAATTTCATGTGTTAAATTTTTACTTGGATTCTGTAGGACCAAACTCAAATAGGTCAGATTCCTGCCTTTGGAGAACTTTCCATACATGAAATCCATATCACACTATTTTGGAGGACTTGTTTCAAAATATTTGCACTCATGGAAGCAAAAACCTGAAATTGCTTTGTGCATTAAATCCATCTCACACTTGGGCAGAGAATTTTTAATTGACAGGAGCATTGCCATGGTTGTATTATGTTCTCAGTGCCCTACAATTAGCTGTCCTACAGGTGGGCCTTCATAAGGTCAACTTATACCTACCATTGAGTTCAACCTAACACAGTGTCAGTGCAGGCCTGATCTTACAAGGGACAGTACCATGCTTCCAACACCTTTGATATGTTACAAGATTCACCTTGAGGAACCATTGCTCTATCCACTTATGCTGTCCACGTGTATAGTGTGATCTTCTTAGTTTTCGGTTTTTGTTTTATCAAAATAGTTGTGAGAATGTTATAAATGATGCATGAGGGTGATAGTTCTTTTAGCTATCCCTTGATATGTAAATTTATAATCTGTCTGCCATTGGTGCAAACGTTGTAAATTTGTTGAAAGCCAAATTTAATACTCAAAAAGTCTTTTACTTTAAGATGGTGACCATTTTTCAACTATTGCTTGTATTATGTGAAAAGGTAAAAAGTAAAGGTGATTTCTGATACCTTGGCCTTGTTAGGATTCTGCTATGGCACATGGGGACAGCTCTTGGCTGAACAAAGCTAAGTTCAATACTCAAAAATATTTGATTATAAGATAGCATCCATTTTTCAACTATTGCTTGTATTTTGTGAAAATGTTAAAGGTGAAGCTGATTTTTGACGCCTTAGCCTAGTTAGTATTCTTGTATGGACCACTCTTGCCACAGTTGGGTTGAATAAAGCATTGACACAAATAATATACAATGTCAGAGGCAGAAATTGCAAAAACAAAAGCTCTGAATTTGAGTAAAACCCAGTTGAGAGATTTTCAATACTGTTACCGAAGGTTGTCCCTGGTCTTGGGGGAATGTAATTCCATATGAAGGAGTTTTCCAAAGACAAGAATTTAGTTAATTCAACTAAATTGGCAAAGAGGTAAAAACGATCTGCTCATTCTTATTTCATGGACAGAAGACTTAACAAAGATTGGAATTAACAAAATGAAAGTTTCTAACCGTGAAATCTCATAGATGAAACTGAAAGGAATTCATGTACCAAAGAGGAAACACACCATACCTGTACAGTGCAAATTAAAATATTTGAAGAAGTCTTGTAAACAATTTCCAATCTTCCTATAAACCAGCGATGAATTCTTTTTCTCTTTTCTTCTCTTTCCAGCATCCGGAACAATGCAAGTCACAAAGTAAAATCCTATAAAAGAAAAGCACACTCAATCTTCCTCTTCCCAGGAAGGAAAAGCGAACAAATCAAGAAAACTGAATGACTGGAGAGAAGACCAGCAATTTTTATCTGTTTTCTATTTTTTTTTTGGTTTTGTCCCTCAAGTAATGCAAGTTGTCTTTTTTTATTTTATATTTTTACATATTCCTTTACTTTAGTGAAATGATTGCTAATCCCTTTATCATCTATTAAGGAGAATGAAAGCAAGTAAGCATCCCTTTACACACACACATAAAAAATTTAATACATGATACCTTTCAGCATTCTCAAAAGAATTTCTTCCACGAGTTCATATCTGATGCTTATATCTATAAATAGATATGGGAGGATCTCAATACCTCATCTGGTTATTTTTGTAAGGAAGAGCTAACCGTTATCCAAAGGGTTAGTCATTTTCTTCTTACATCCTGAAATAAACTTTTGTATTAAACTTAAATATAGCACTACCCGATTTAAAGGGTTACCTCATTAAAGTTTTTTTCCAAGGTCTTCTTATCAATGAAAAGAATGATGTTCGCCAACCCGATTTAGTCAACCTCGTCTATATGAATTCCTCTACATAAGTTATAGTACAAATTCAAACTTTTACAATTACATATTCCAAACATCAAAACTGAAGTGCTAAATTTGGGGATGTGGCAATAGTAATGTAAAATGTAAATTGCTTATTATAATATGTGGATGTTTTTGCACTTTCCTGTATGAATTCTTTAAACATTCCTCATAGTAGCATTTTTATAAATATAAATAGTAAACAAATCAAGTAGCATTGACTTTATTAACTTTCTTGCATTTTTGTTCTTTCTGACTGCAACATGGAGTTAAATATTTAGTACTCATTTTCAATGTTGCTTCTCATTTCTTTATCAATTATGGTATTTTTTTTTTCGGGCAGGCTACATGCATATAGTTGATCTTGACTCACTTGAAGTGTACTTACAGGAAGACCTTTACTATCCACATCCTTTACTACAAGATATTCTATGGGGATCTCTTCATAAAGTAGCCGAGCCTTTACTTATGCATTGGCCAGGCTCAAAGCTGCGGGAGAGGGCTCTTAGGACAGTAATGGAGCATATACATTATGAGGATGAGAACACTCGTTACATTTGCATTGGCCCTGTTAACAAGGTATGAATAGAGAGTGCCTTCTTAACATTTTTGTTGTGTGATTTAAATTATGCATTAGAAAAGAATGATTTTCTGTTAACTGTTTATTGTGGTGCACCTTTACGTAAAATCATGTTATTGACATTATCTGTTAGCAAACTTCAAATCAACTTTTGTTTTTTCATGCAATTGTGCCTTGAATATAACATCCTTGAAGTAATTGATGACATGGCAATATTACCAACCATCGCTAACGTATCTTGTGCTATTGTCATGAATGGAGATCTGCCCCTCATATCTAGCCATTACAGGTCCAAAAATGGCAATCAACATTTTAATTTATCATTGGCATAGAAAGTTAATAACTGTGTTAATCAAAAGATTACCTGGAACAGAGTTTGTACAAGAATTCCGGAAGACATGGTGCAGTTGGAGAGATAAGATAATTTATTAATGTCTATGGATAGCCAAAGTAGGCCAGTGGGACCCATCAAAAAGAGCTACACTCTATCAAAAAGTACTATGAAAATAAGTTAAACTAGAGTAAACTACATTGAAGTGGATAATTGTATGGCATAAAATGACAGCCTTGAGGCTTACCCAAAATGGATAAACCCTAACATGCTAAAAGTAATGATGAAGAGAGAACCAGCAGTCAAAGTAAATGAGAGAGAGACAGGAGGTCTAGTGGATCCAAGTGCCAACTCTAATTTGTGGTGGGATGTAAAGCAGAGGCACAATTTTGTTATCACTAGCTATCCCAACAGGGCCAACACAGGATCTAATGATTCTCCTAGGAGAATGGCCAGGGCTAAGAGGGCCAGGTTGGATAATCCTGGCAGACATGGATTTTGACCCCTCAAGACTCTTCTAGCATCCATAGTCATGAAACCAATAGAAGAGGATAGGAAACTGATAAGCTGTGTCTATCTACAACTACTCGGTATGTGAGATGTGGCTGAAACCCGACATTGGATAACTGCGGTTGTCTGCTGCTCACGAGAACAAGAAAGAACAGAAGCCCTAGTAGACACTGGAGAGGATGATCATCATTATGTGAAAAACTTGTCTTAGAATGTATTGTGGAAGAGGATGTTATTCGCGAATCTGAAGGAATGGAACATCCAGACCATTGAGGGAGATTTTGACTGAAATAGTGTGGGAAATATATATAATATATGTAACAGGTATTTTATTGTTGTTACCAACTCATTTCCAGCTGTGAATCTCATAATGGTTTGATTACAAAGCCAAGTTGATATTTCATCTGTTTATCACTTTATCCTTTTTTTTTTCTGATTCAGAGGACACTAAATGGCTATAGATCTAGTTTAGAGTTTCGAGCTTCATCTGAATTGTATAACGTTGTGTTTTTTGGTTAAATTGATTTCTTGTCTTGGAAGAGTATTAGTGCTTGCTGATAGTTCAGTATTCTACTGGCCTGATGAGGACATAAGATCCCGCTGTGAAACTGTATTACTGTGTCATTTGCTTCAAAAAATGTGCTGACTTCCATGTCCAGTAAAAATTGATGATGGCCAAATAGGTTAACCATTTGACTTATTTATAATCACTCAATTCAGGTCAACTGTGTTGATGTCATCTGGTCAGTTGGCACAGGAAGGTAAGAAAAACAAGGAGATCATGTGTAAGTCAGCTAGGAGAAAAGACCAGGAATTTGACTTTTTTGACTAGTTCCTATTTAAATATTTCCAATTAACACAATCCAGATGTCATGAGATCATTGTATATGTAATGAATATCTTTGAAGTGTCAGCTAAATCTTGGTTTATGGTTTGAATGTCTCTGTTCTCTACTTTGAGGTTGGAGTTAATGGCCTTATTGTGGAGTAAAGACCTTCTGTGGTCTATAATACAATCCCTGGGTTCAAAAGATTCGTACTTAGAAGTCTAGCATTTCTTATGAAACTCCCTTTAGTTGAATTTTTGATCGACGTGTCTGATCATTCAGTCAGGTATTTTTACTCGGCCATGATGCTTAATTCAATTTTTCTGCATTCCCCTAACAAGGGAGAATGTTATATTTAAAAAATTTAAAAACACTCTTTTTTAGAAAACTTAGGTGGAATTGGAGGTGTATTTACCATTTTTACACGAGCTTGTGATACTAATTTGTATACTTGTTTGTTGGTTTTGTCGACTGTTGGGAAGGGTCTATAGTAACTAGGGAGTTTTTTAAGTTTTTGATTTTATAATTATTAAATAAATATCTATCAGTCTATAATGATACGCCTGGATTAATTTGTCTTCTCTATTTGCCAGGGTAAATATCTATCAGTTTATGTATATCGAAGATTCTATTTCAGATATTTATGGTGTCCTATATCTTTCATTATAAAGGTTTTGTCTTTTCATGGGCTCTTTCTGTATTTCTGTTACACTTATTAAGATGTTTTCTCCATGTCTTTTAACATTTGGTATGAGATTTCAGTTTTTCCCTTTAATTGTATAAAGTGACAGCTACCCATGCTTAAGGTTTGTATCCATATTTTTGTGTGAAGGGGTTAATCTTTTTGGCCAGTTACGGCCATTATGAGCAAATTCCATAAAAGTTAGTATTTCCCCATACTATTTGTCTTATAACTACATGGCATTTTAACTACTTGTGCACCATAGTTGGAAAATTTGGACTAAACAATTACTCGGCAAGACTAATTTTTGAAACTACTTGGGTACTTGAAAAAATCTGGGCAAAGAAAACCTTGAAGAAAATATCTAATTGCATGAAAAATATATATTTAAAAACAAATGGGAGATCCATGAAGTTGATATTCTATTAGATTTTCATAAAAGAAGTAAAATTATTATTCATTATTGTAAATGATCATGAAAATCTAACATAAGCACAACATACTCAAGCAATTTTAAACTGCTTTCTGCTTCATCTTCCTTGCCCTCAAACTGGATGCTTGGACAGGGACTCAAACTACGGTTCCTTGAGTACATCTACTCCAATGCTATGGCTTCTACTGCTTCTCTTTCCAGCTTCTCTATTTCCTCCTCAATGAATATGGTATCCACATCTTCGGCAATCCAATTAAAAAGTGGATCTGTCTCATCCAAGTCAATTTTATCATATGATTCAGGCCCCTTGCCTTGTTTAACGCAAACCGAGCACAAAGACAAGGTCATTAAGACGCTTCTAGGTCAACCTGTTTCACTTCTTGGTGTGTATAGTTTCAATTAGAGACCAGTTGTGCCCACGCCTAGAAGTGCTACATGGCTGACTCATAGTATGATGCTAGCCTTTGAAGATTTGGTGTTCTAGCACCATAATCTTCCACCTCAAATCTGCAGAAAGGAATTTTTATAAATTTATAATTCTGTAAGTAAAAATAAAAAGTTAATCCTCGTTTGAACAGAAAAGTTTGATGAAAGGTAAAAAAGGGATTTCCTTAACTTATTTATATGCTTGCAACTTCGTGGGGATTAAGTGTCTTTTTTCCTAGTTACTGCTTGTAGAGGCCATCCATGACCTCGTCATCAGTGCTAAATTTATCATTAAAAAAGAATTTGGGTTTCAAGTAGTACCTTGTTGCATGTATAGGCCGATGCATTTGCCTCATCCATCTCTTATCAATAGCTCGCCAGATGGGATCAAATTTGCACATATATTCTCCATAATAATCTTGGATGGCCTTCTTTGCCCTATCCATGGCCTCATACAAATAATCCATTGTCAATTGATCTCCATCTACAAGGCTACGAACCTTGAGCAAAGGTTTTGTTGCCAGAACGATGAATTTTGTTTTTTGATTAATGGTGAAAAGGCAGGGTTTTGAAGGGTCCTAGAACCTTTTATATTAGAGGAGGCAGAGAAAGAGAAGGTCAATTAAGCGCAGATCAGCCTCCAAGGCCAAAAGAACAGAAACTAAACCCAACAATCACCCAAGAGAATAAAAGAGAAAGATAACGCCATGATACAACATAGACCAGCCCACCATCGAGGAGGGCATAAAGGAGAATTTTTGTTTCAACTTTCTTTTAGAGGCACCAAAGATCCTGCTCCATTTTTGCATAAGACTGGAAGGGCAGCAAATACATCAAGATGCAGATAACAAAACCCCAATCCCAGAGAGCAAGGGTGAGGGCAATACACCAAGCATATTCCCTGAGAATGGAAACTACCAGGGAGCAAAAGGACCAGCCCCGCAAAAAAGATCCCCCAAAGAGAGGATCACTACAACACAAAGGAGACCTCATCCAAGCAGAAAGACAATGAAAAGGCCTACTGGATAGGTAGGTCCAATGCTTCAAAAGCAACAATTTTCATTAACCACGGAAGGAAATTGTCTTCCCAAATTCTGAATTGGCCACTATCCACCCCCAAATTGGCCATAACATCAGTAGCTTGGTTACCTTCCCTATAAATATGCTCAATTTTAACTTCTAACATACCTTCCAGAATCTTCGAGGTGTCCTTAATAATATTCAGGATGAAACAATTGTCAATCTTTCTAGCCTGCAAATCCCGAATGATGTTCAAGGAGTCACCTTGTACAAGAAATCTTTTGAAGTCCCTCTCAAAAACATGATGAATGTTAGAATACAAATATTACGAGCAAGCAAAAACAATACAATAGAAACAAGACAGTAACACAAATTTTACGTGGAAACCCTGTAGTGTGCAGGTAAAACCACGGGGCAATGGCAGCTTTGTTATTTTATTGATTTTGCCAAACTTTTACATTCACTAAACTATTACATGCAAGGGGTCATTCCCCTTTTATAGGAAAACAAAGGAAGACTCCAAAAGTTGTTTGTTTCCTCTCCCAAAGGAAAACTCCAAAAAATTGTTCGTTTCATCTTCGAAAGGAAGACTCCAAAAACTGTTTGTTTCCTCTCCCAAAGTACGGTTGTACGGATGGTAAAAATTTCAACGCGTGGGGAAGGATCACTATAAACTGCACCACCTTGCACCTCTTTGCTGAAGAATATTGGAGCTCTGGATATTGACTTCACCTCCTAACAATAACACTCGAGAAAAGCGCCTTAGCTTCAGCTAGGTGGTTGGTCTAAATACCATAATCTTCGGTGTAAGCCCAAATGACCTCACCATTATCATTGCTGACAACACCCCGTCCACCAGCCCTCCCGGGGTTACCTTTGTTAGCCCCATCAAAGTTCAGAATGAGCCACCCTTTAGCTGGTTTATGCCATCTAGTAGCCAATCTTTTTTGAACAATGGATATAGAAGCATAAGACCCTAGATTCAATTTCTACCTAACAGTAGTCCCTTTCTCCACAACTTTCTCCCGACCATTTCCAACAGCAAAGACAGCCAGGTTATTCTCAATAGCAACTTTAGTCCTTCTAAAGACAAAAGATTCATCCCTAGCAATATCCTTGACAGTTCTTTTGTTCCTCTCCCACCAAATACCCCATAACAAATGAGGAAGAACCAGGTCCCACACCCTAGTGAGGTTGTGACTGATGAAGGGGGATTTCCATTGAGTGGAAAGTTCCTTGAAAGTTCTAGGCAACGTCCACTTGATAGAAAAAGAATCCAGTAAAGCATTGAGCACCTTATTTGAGAAATCACAATTGATGAAAAGATAATCCACAGATTCAACATCCGTAGAACACAAGAGACGAATATTGGGAAGATGGAAGCCTTTCTTACATAAATTATCAACGGTGAAAATTCTGTTTTGTAAACACAGCCACAAAAAAAATGCAATCTTGGGGATCAAATGAGGATACCAAACCCTTTCCATCGGAAAAGATCCTCCCTTGGACAATGTTTGGGCCTCATATGCAGTCTTGACAGAAAAAAGGCCTTTAGGAGAATGAGTCCATAGAAGGAAGTCTTTGTCATTCTGTTGAGGAAGAAAGTACTGTTGCTGCAACATGTTCATATTTGCCAAACTCTGAAGGATCCGAAGATCAGCTGTATGTAAAGTCAGATGCTTCCAAATCCTCTTGCCATTAGTGATGATTATATAATCAATTACTTTTTCTCCATATTTCAGTGACAAAGGAGCCTTCAACTCATAAAACTCAAGACTAAGAAAGAGGGGTTAAGGAAGAATACAAGTATCCATCCTAGAAGAACACATCCTTGCCATTCCCAATCTGCCACCACATCCCCTCCATAACCAAATTTCTGACCCCCAACAAACCATTCCAAATCACAGAGCCCCTAGGAGGAGCATCACTTCTAAAAAAAGGAATGTGATTTTACATAGTTGATCCTCCTCAACACATAATCTCTTGGCTGTTTTTGCAATCAATGCCTTATTTGACAACAACAAATTTCTAATCCCAAGAACACCTTCTTTCTTAGAAGAGCAGACCCCATCCCAAGAGACAAGGGACACTCTCTGTTTATCCTCCACCCCAACCCACATAAATCTCCTAAAGATCTGATAAATACTCTCTGTTTATCCTCCACCCCAACCCACATAAATCTCCTAAAGATCTGATAAATCCTCCTCCTAACTTTGAAGGGCATTCTGAATTAAATGGGTTTTGTAATTCTAGGAATTGGTTCTACAACAGATAAATTTAATTAAATTCATCATCATAAATAACTTTAACTAAACTACAAATATTTGTTTTAATTTAAGAAATAGAAAGGAAAAATTTAGATTTCAAAGAGCCAAATAATTTTATAAAAATTTAAAATTAAATTACTATAATTATATCTTGCACACTCTTCCAAAAAGCATCATCAAATACTTATTTCACGACCCTTTGTGTTGCCTCCTTCATATGAAATGGTGAGGCAAACCATAGGTCGCTCACAAACATCCTCTTAAGAGGAGCTAATGCAGAGTTCTATTAAAGATGGGGGCACATGGATTGATCCGAATCAATATGAAATTTCTACCTCATGTTCATTCTCTATTTTTGACATGGTTGGTAGTAATAGGAGTGGTTCAAATTGTCTATGCAGCTCTATCTTCTATGGGTCAACATAATTTGAAAAGGAGAATCGCCTATTCACCAATATCTCATATGGGTTTTATAATTCTAGGAATTGGTTCTACAACAGATATAAGTCTCAATGCAGCCATTTCACAAATGATTTCTCATGGATTAATTAGTGCTGCACTTCTTCGTAGGAACAAGTTACGACATGTTACGTACACTTATAAAATGGGAGGAATTTCTATACCACCACCTAAAATATTCACCATGTTCAATAGTTTTCAATGGCTTCTCTTGCATTGCCAGGAATGAATGGTTTTGTAGCAAAATCTATGATATTTTTAGGAATAATTACTAGTAATAAATATTCTTCAATATTTCGAATTATTATTACTGTAATGGTGACTAAGCGATGAAGTTAGAGGCAAACTTGGTCAAACAATATCCTTCCCATCATTGTGTTTTCTCATCAAGCTTAGCACCCATGTGTGGTTGTAAATGAATATGGTGATGCTGTTTGCCTCGTTAACCACACTTTTCACCTGTAATATTTAGCCAATGTCCTCAAGAATGAGCTCAATGCAATAGGGGATACATCTCCCAACTATGTTGCATGAAATTCCTAGGGTGCGCTTGTTTCCTTGTGTTTGAAACTTGGACTTGAGAATTCCTGCAAACTCATCATGTTGACTTCTCACATTTATGGCATTTTGAAGAGGTATTTCCAACATATATTATCATTTTGAACAAAACAAGAAGTCGAAAGTTCATATTTTTCAAAGCTTCATGGGTATTGCATGAGGCCCACAAGGAACACACATGACTTGCTTTAATAAAAACCAAGTTACTATTAAAAAGAGCCTCTAAGATGAGAAAAACTATAATAAAGTTAATGATAACTTGAAAATAATTATAGTTTAGGATCAATTAAGCCACAAAATCTAGAACAAGTGCATTACTTTTTGACAACAACGAGGAAGTGAACCACATATTAGTTCACTCGCTTGGTGAAGCGAAGCAAAAAAATGTACAGGATCTAGTTTTTTAATTTTAATTTTAATTTTTGTAATGGGTTATATGGGATTGAAATAGGCTCCACCCATATTACATCATGACCACATAGTTGCATTACAATAAATTGGCAATTATGCATGTATTGCTTTGGAATATTCAAACCTTGGTCTCCTCCTTCAAAGTCGAGGAATTTAACCAATTGATCTAATTCCATTTCATAGAGGATATACTTATTTGTTTATTTAATTTTAATTTGTGTTCTAATCTTTGTCTTGTATCTTTCAAAAAAGAATAGTACACGAGGGCAAACAAAAGATTGGAATGTCTATCCTAAAAATCTTATCTTAAATATTTCCATGGCCACACGTGATATTGATGATGATGAAAGTCCTGATACACTTTTTGTTCAAGCCACACATGTTGGATCCTCTTTTAAATTTGGTATTGATTTTGATGACTTTGAAGATTAAGAACTAATGTTAAAGTTTATCCCATGTAGTATTGTTTTGCATGACATGTAGGACCTGACCTACAAAGGTTGATGTTTGACATTAACCATTGTACTCTATTTGAGATTTAATACTTAACTCTGTTTTCATCTGTCTGTGATCTCTTTTATTCAATTTTTCCTTCGAATTTTAAAACTTTCATATTTTTTAGATTAGGTGTTTCCATTATTGTTTCCATGTTTCCAAAGGGTTCGAGGACTTGCATTTTCTAAGGCGTTTCCGTTTTGAAAACTTTACTTGTTTCCAAGTTCCATGCTGCTTAGGCTTCAAACAATAGTGGTGTACTTCTTTTCGGGAAGTTTACTTGCAAGTACATAAGCTATTGTGTTGTCCATCTCTACCTGGACAATGTTCTCTATTCCCACTTCTCCCCATATCCTCCAAAGTGAACAGAAGCCGTGCACTCGTTACCTCTCAAGAGGCATCAATGGACTCCAAGAAGACTATTGATGCACCAAAAGCCACTAAAAGGTTGATAAAGGTAAGATTTCTCGTATCTGTCCACCCATCAGATATAATGCTGCATCCTCTTTTGCTCCATAGTGTTTTTTGCTTTCCTACAATAGCATGTGTGTTTATAACACACTCAATTGCACCAGTTGCCCTCATTAAAGCATCCTAATAAGGGCTGTTTGAAGCATTGAAAGGAATGTTACAGTATTACAATAAATTCATTACAGCCATTCTGGCTTCTTTGAGGTTCTCCTTTCCGGAAGCTGTACTCTCAAGGGAAGGCTGCACCTCTGTGCAAAGTAACAAAAAAACATTTGCTTGCTATACTAAATCTCCCCAAAAGAATGCTGAATCTGTGCATGGTTGTAGACCATGTTTCCAAGCACTACTTCAATTGCAACCCTAGTTCTTTTATTTTCTATCTTCTTCTCCTCATTGCTGGCAATCTGGCCTTCCACTTGCCTCGAGATTTCTTCATCCACAACATGATACACCTACATCGTGGTCTGAAATCAATTCAAGATGAAATTTGATGCGATTGATGCCTCCCCTCGTAGCTTTGTGACAATATTTGCGAAAAACTTGATTCAATAAAGAGCCTTTTATGGCATTTTCCCAAAGCTGGGTCCCTCCCTGGACTTGGAGTAGTAGCAATACCACTGTTGCCAGTTACCTCACTCAAAAATTTACTTTAGAAACAAAGAGATAGAAAAATGCCGGGGGGAACCTTTCTTTCAAATATTTTTCCAGCTTGCAGAATATTCAAGAAACATGATCAAATCCGTCAGATGCCTCTTGAAATGATTTGGGGAGTTTCTAGTTTGTCTTCAGCAATTTACAACTAGGGGGTGGAAAGAGAAAAAAAGAAAAAAGGAAAAAGAAAAAATTGAAAAATGTCCCTTTCACCCTTTTATGCTGTTTCTACCATCCCTGTTCATGCAAACGTTTTTGTGAATACTTGTACATTTTTCGACGTGTAAATCAATGAATTCTCATTGAAACTCATCATTTAGTTTTCAAGTGATATCCTCTCCTGCCAAAAAAGCTTGCAATTTCTGCGAGTTATCAAGAGTTTCTGTCTAGTTTTCAATCTGCGGTCTGAACTATTTGTTTTGTCCATCAGATTGATTCTTCACCATTGCTAATATTTACTTGTGTTCCTAGGATTTGCAAAATATATATTTATAATTTTTTGTGTATTTTGGGTGATTATCACTAGTAATCTTTTTAGCTGAATCCTATTTTGAAAACATTTTGAAATCCGAGGCTTTGTGTGCCATTTTGAAGGAATGAAATTTGAGGATTTTTATGCTTTTGGAAGAAATGAATGCCAGCCATCTTAGAGATTTTTTTATACTTTTGAGGTTCAACGCTTTCTTGAAATTCTTTATAGATGAGTAACAAAATCTATTGATACACTTTTACATTTCAGTATTTGGTATTAATAAGGCCATTCTTTTTTTTTTTGCTTTAGGTATCCTTTTTGCTTTGTTGACTTAACAATTATTGCATGTTGTTACAGATTAATCTACTAGAACATGTGAACTTATTCCTCAAGACATTGAAGTGACTGTACAAATGATTAGCAAACAACAATAACAAACTGAAACTTAAATAATCAATATTATTGCACCAGTAAGACCAGAACATGAAAGGTGTGATGATGTGAAATGTGGAAGGCCTTACGGTTTTTTTTACCCCAACTAATGGTCCAAATACATTAATGAAAGTAGTGATCCGTAGGGAAAAGAACACACAACATGACTATTGGGATTCCAAAGAATATGAAAAAGTCAATATATCAGGGGACCCATGACTTACCCTCAATTGCACATGAATATTTGAACATGTGCAAAATCCATAATCTCCAAATTTGCATTGAAGAACTCCATTTAAATATGGTGTGATAGAAATGGTCATGAAGTCCATAAAAACATGAGAAGCCTGCCCTTGCAAGAGCTTCCCTCTGTGAGCATAGAATTTGAAATTAAAGGATCCAATATAGCAAAAGTTTGTGAACCATCAATGCTTAAACTTAAGATGAGGACACAACATACAGTGCCTGAAAAAGCCAAAGACAATAGGTCCACATGAAGAGTTAACTTTATCTCACAATAAAAGCCATAACCACAATTGCTTTTGCTACATTAGGGGATGAGCTTTTGCTTTCAGATGCGACAAAGAAAGATTTTGACCATATCTTGTAACAAGAGTCACAATTACCCTTTGCATTATGCTATGTGTTTCTCTCAAAAGCATCCAAATTAAAGTTGAGGTGGTTAAGTGTGAAGATCCTAAAGATAAGCATGGAAACTCGAGATCTTGAAACATGAGCTCAATTCAAATTATACCAAGTTACATTAGGACACATCCTTCAGGGTTAATTCTCGAGGGCATCTGTCCTTGTGAGTATAAGGACAATCAGATAAGGTGATGACATCCTTGAGACGTCGTCTTTTATGGAGGATGCTTGGGGAACATTCCTCTCTTGTCCCTCCTTTTTATTTTTGATCGTGGGGACACATAGCTGCTCCTCCGACAATGAGCTTCAATATAAAGAAACAGACTAGACATTTACCTCATCCTGCAAGACATGACCCTCTCCTTAGCTTGGCAAACATAGCTCTTGACTATCAACAAACAACATGACTCTCAGGCTTCAGGAACTAACAATCAACAATGTAGACAACACAACTCCAAATAACACTCAACATTGGACATTCATTTTTCTTGAAAACAAATGCCACTCTTCTTGAAAACAGGTGATTAGTGTGAATGACTTGACTTCCTAAAAATAGATGCAATGAAAGGCTCCACTTCCTTGTTTGTAGATATTATTTCCGAGTCATTTGCACTAGATATTTGTATGTAGGAAGTGTTTTCTGTTTTCAAGGAATGCGTTTGCAAACGTTTAGTGTTGTTTTGAGTCGTGTCCATAGGCTCACATTGTCAAGATCTCTTGAAGTGTACAAGGGCTCGAAGATCAAGGCATCATCATCTCAAATAGTGCATGCGCAATGACCAACTTCTCATGCTATATGCCTGTGTATGCATGTCAACCATATACTCATTCATGCCAAATGAAATATTGTGGAACTCCCATGAGACGTGTGCATATTTCCAGATTGCTAATTTTAGATGAATGGCAACATGATTCCAGAGAATGCGAGTGAGCCTAATCATGTAAACATGTCAAATATCAAGTAGATGTCCTTCCTTTATTCAACATATTCAAAATAGATGAAATAAATTGCTTTCATATCCAATGTATTAAATGACAGAAGATTCACTTACTCAAAAATCGGATTGGAAGATATGGTAGTACTTCTGAAGTTGACACCTCCAAAAATTGCTGAAATTTGTAGAAATGTGTATGAGACTCTAAAATATCCTCTTTACCACACGCACGCACACGCGCACGCACGCACGCACACGCGCACGCACGCACACGCGCACGCACGCACGCACACGCGCACGCACGCACACGCATGCGCACACACACTGAAAAAATATTTGCTTAAATTTGCTCGAAAAATTACTCATTCTTAAACTTCTTGAAAATTCTCTCCAATAGTGCAAGAACATATCAAAATATTTATGCTGAAAGACATGCCTTGTGAAAGCTGATATCTTACGAAAATGTGCAAAACTTTCCCTCTCCTCTATGGCTTCCGTTTGTGAGCTGGTTAATGTTAGAAGTTGAAATTTGTGTCACATACTTCCAAAAGTTTGTTCCTCAACCAGCAAGAGCATAATGGGCTGAATGTATATGATTTGTTCTGTAGGATGAAGCCTTCTAAGATCATAGTTGAGAAAATTGGAATCGGATGTAGTAAAATCCCCAAGAGAGGATTCAGATAAGGTTTGAGTTTGTGACCGTTATTAGGACATATATGCTGTGACCAGAAAAGTTTCCAATTCCATTGCAGATTTCATATCAAAAGTAACCGGATGTGAGTTGTACTCATTCTTGGATGATTTGAGGTATGACCAAGTCATCATGGCTGAGGAAGACATTCTAAAAACCACATTTACTTTGGAATGTGGGATATTTGGTTATAATTGTAAGTGATTTGGACTATGTAGTGCCTTGACAATTTTCCAATGCATGATACTGTTCATATTCTGAGAGATGCCTACAAAGAACCTTAAAAATTAAATTTTTTTGGATGATTGGTGTGTACATGGACTAAATTCAGACTGCCTGCAAGTTTTGACACAGTGCATAAAGTCATGTTGGCAAGAATGATTCTTATTGAACCCAAAAAGAGTGTTGATTTTGAGTTTCCTATGGTAAATTGTTCTAAGTTAGACATGAAAGGTGACATACATAAGGGTTGTTAATGGCTTATAGCCACCACAGGATTTTAAAATCTTGCACAATCAAGGTAAGTTCTTGGTCATATTGGATACCATCAAAGATTTGTGAAGAATTTTGCAGGTTTGGTGTATCTATTATATTCATTTTTAACAAAAGGACACTTTATTAATGGTGACCTAGGCAAATAAGAGCATTTGAACAATTAAAGATCATGTTAATAGGTGCAGCTATCTTAGCATGTTTGAGTTATTAAAAGGGAATTTACTTTCATATTGATTCCTGAACGTGAAAGTGATATATGCACATTAGCATAAGAAACATACATTTACTTACAAAATAAGAAGAAAATCTTCGACAACTACAAGGGAAGCCATAGGAATGTAGTATTTAGTTCAGATATTTAGACATTATCTGGTTATTTTGAGGGTGATAACATTCATCCATCTACAACAGGAGGAGCAATTTGAATCATAAGAAGATCTGTTGGAGGGTTTTCATCTCTAAACTAGTGCAGGAGAAAATTTTATTTGGTTATAGTCTTTTTTGGAGCGCTTAATATAATGACTATTAATTTATATATATTTTTTAACTTTATATTGCACAAAGCGACAAAGAAGTTCACCCTTTGGTTGACTGTGTTGTAGAATTAGCTCTATCATTATTATTGCTTAAACATAAAGCCTTTCAAGTCTAGTAATGACGTATGTTGTCTTGTAATTTTGTCTCTATCCTTCTCTTTTTTGTTAACATAAACTTGCACTCCAGGATCTTTGCATCTCAGAATTAGTTATATTGTCACCTGACTTGGTCTCTCTCCTTAATTGTGAATAGAAAAAAATGTACTCCAAATTCTTTTTTGTCTTTATTTATTTGCTTATTCTATTGTTCATATTGCCTTTCTATTCTTAATTGGTAATATGCGATTGAAACTGGTCCTATATTTATTAATCATGATTGCCTTACCATGGTATTTCAGCAAACCATTTAGTGTTTTTCTGACAAGCAATTATGCATATTGCTTGACAATATTTGAACTTGGGTCTCCATATTGGGAAACATGTTTTTCAACCACTTGAGATCATGCCATTTGATAAACGTTGAGGTTCAGTCATGGGATTGGAACCTTGGTTGACAATGTGAAACTCCTCGCTTCTGACCGCTTGTTCAAGTCCCATGGGCAAAATGTAAGGTTAAATGCCGCCTTATAAGGGCTTTGGTGGTGACGTACTAACATATGCACCCCCATATAAAATTCGTTGTGCATTATGACAAGTCTCGTGTACCTGAGCATCAAGGCATGTCAAAGGCTTTCTTAATCTAACATTGGTAGTTTACAACATTACATCTATCACAAGTTTGAATTTTATGAATTATCACCTTTTAGTATTTCAACATCTAGTCATCTGAAAGGCTCTCTTAATCCAAGCAAGAACTGCCAGTTAACAACATGGTGGCTATCACAAATTTATGAAAAATGGCCATTTATTGTTTCAATGTTTTATCTTCTGTCTCCTGTCATATTAATGCTACTATCTAGTTTTATGTTTATGTGCATGGTCACGGTTAGAATGGTATATATAAAGCATTAGCACTTGTGCTGAATATATATATATCTGGAAATCCAATTGCCTATAATGATGCTGAGTCTAACAATGCAATTCAATGATATATAAGACAGCAAATTCTTATTAGGAGTATTAATCCCATAGCTGGAGCAAAATAAAACGATTCTTTGCATGTTGAAATTTGTGTAATCTGATCTTGTTTAGGCTAGGACCAAAAGTGTGAAGGGGTGCGTATGAGCACCATTTATGTAGCCTGTGGACATGTGATTATGTAAGCCTATGGGTCCCTTTCATATTTCACCCTTAGTGGTATTGGTTAATCCACCATTATTGATAACCTTACTTAAAAAGGTAATTTATTATTATTATTATTTTTTTTCTTTTAAGCGAAAAACCCCTTGCGGGGCCGCCTTGGTCTGAGAGACCGCGACCAGGGGGTTTTACACCGTCAAATTCACCTGGGAGTCGCGCCCAACCCTGCCTGCACCAACATTATCAATTGGATTTTGGGTACCCAATTCAACTTTTTGGTAGGGTGGAGATTCGAACTTGAGACCTCCCTTGGAGGATTGCCCTCTCCTCTCCATCTCACCTACAACACCTGGGTGTAATTTATTACTATTTTATTGTAAGGTTAACCTCAAGGTTAAGTTGATGTTGACATAAGATTAACCTCTCATCGGGGATTTGGTATCACTATGAATGCCCTTCAATGAGGATCCATTTGTATCTTAAGTGTGAATAAAATGTGATATATTGGGGTGTCCATGGGCATCCACTTTCTCCTTGTTTTTGTCATCTCTCTTTCTCTCTTATCCTTTGTTTATTATTGCCTTCTTCAAATTGTTCTTGATTCCTTTCCGGACTTGATGGTGGTGAATGTATGTTTCTAAACGTTTCTAGAAAATATTGCAAATTCAAACATGGTATCAATGCAAAGGATGAAGCTGCTTCACTCCAAAGGAAAAGGAAAGATTTCTCTAAAGGTAACAATCTGCTGTTTTTTTTTAAATTTTTGAAATTAAAAAAATTCAAATTAGGGCACTGTTGGTTACGAATCTACCATGACGAAAGGATTTTGTGTGAATGCGCCCAGATTCGCCCACCAGCTAGAAAGGCCGGAAGGAAGGGATGCCTTCCGTGCCAATCTCCGGAGAAGGCCGACTCCTTGGGGGGTTTTATGGTTTAAGCTAAGAGTGCAGGAAAGAGATAAAGGAACGGAAAAAATTTACAAATGTAATTGGAGTCGGGTGGGGGGAACTAACAGTACGGCAACACATCAATCACCATTACTTACTGCATCATAAATACAAAGCATGACCGGGAACTGCAAAACCTAAGTATACTTTACGTATTAAGCGGTGTACGCACGACTACAATGGTCCCCTAGCAAACATTCTCCCTACAAGGAGAACTAACAGCACGACAATGCATCAATCACCACTACGGACAACAACATAAACCGAAAGTAACCAAGAGATGTCAGAGCCAGGTATATGTGTTATGCAGAGAATTTATACGCACGACTACAATGGTCCCCTAGCAAACATTCTCCCTACAAGGAGAACTAACGACCACGACAACGCATCAATCACCACTACGGACAGACAACGTAACACTCAACTGATGGAACTGCTACCACATCTATTCTATGTATCCTCTAATCTATGAAGTTAAAAAGTACTTGGCCACCAAATGCCGAAATGAATCAACAAGCCATGACACAAGCAATGCTTGGGCACTCGATCACCAAATGCTTGAAACGAATCAACGACCCGTGACACAGGAAAACGTAAAGCAGAAATATAAAGGAGAGGCAGCATAAAAAATAAAAGCAGTAGAACAGAACCAGGCACATAATTTATATTTATAAGCAGAAGCACGGTTACAATGGTTCCCTAACAGACATTCCCCTTCCACTACTTTACAATGAAAACCTGGTGGGTTTTTATAGCCCGAGTCCCTCCCATTACATTAATGGGCACAAAGTCCCAGTCAAACACTAGCTGACAAAAACGGCGAAGGAGCTGCAAATGCTGACCTTTGTCGGACCAGACTGTATCCGCAGCATGGTCTCCCTGGAGGCTGGACAGCTACGTGGTAGCGTGTTGTGTAGAACTTCTTCTCGGCAGGAATGCGGGCAGGCTGGAGCGGGTAGAACCTCCAATCGGCTTTAAATGAGGCCAGCGGCATAGGTAGTGCAGCCCATGCTCGTCCTTTTGCTCGGCACGTCTTGGCTCAAATCCCGAAGTTTGGACACTTGTCGGATGATGGATGATCTTTGTTTGACACGTGCCTGCTTTGAAAGGCAGTTTATCCAACTTCGCCTGGGATCAGAGCGCCATCGGGTTGCGCAGGCAGAAAACAGCGCAGTCGGGAAGGCCTTCATGCCTTGGGGGTGTATTTTCGAGTTTGTTTCTCTACTGCGCACCTGTCAAGGGCACACTCCGACTTTGCTGCGAAGTCGGACTGCGCACAGGTGAAAGCTGATTTCTGCCGCCGTACGGACTTCGCTCCAGCACTTAGTCATTTTTCTGCCAGCCTGCTACAAGGTGCGCCCAGAAAGAGGAGCGAAGTCGGACTTCGCACCAAAACTGGGCGAAGTGCGAACTTCGCACCAAAACTGGGCGAAGTCGGACTTCGCACCAAAACTGGGCGAAGTGCGAACTTCGCACCAAAACTTAGCCATTTTCCAGGGCAACTGCTGTCAAATTTGAGATCCAACTGAGGGGCTCCAAGAAAAGGGGGGAAGAAAGAGAATGTAGGGAAGAGAGAAAAAGGGAGAGAAGAAGAAAGGGGAAGAGAGGAAGAGGGAAAAGGAAGAGCAGCACTGCTACAAAACTGAAAACATTGCACCCCGTGCAAAATGTGGCAACAGGCACCAAGCCCTTTCCCTCCACTGTACTGTGTGTGCACGTTGTGCAAGCATTTATGCTTGTCATTGTGCGCCCCTCCCTTCCTCACTTGGCAACCTTATTGGTATTGCGTTTCATGTTTGCATGCAGATCAAAAGGCACAATGACTTGCGCTTGTCTTAGCTTGCCTTGCGTTGTGGGTTTGATGATCCACCCTTGCACTCTTATTTTCGTCTAAGTCTTCTTGAGCCTATACTGGCCTTTCCCACCATTGAAGAGAGTAGTGTGGTGGTAAGGTGCTTTGGTAATAGGCCTTGGTTGAGATTTACATTCCTGAAGATGGCTCTCTTTTAATTTGAACAGTTGATAGGGCATCTCCTATACGGGATGAGGGATTTGATGTATGCACAGTCCTTGACCCACAACACTGAGCACTCTGTGTTAAAGGAACAAAGCAAACCTATGGCATGGTGATTTGATTGTTGCTTTGGTAGCCGGTCATTACGGGTTCGCTCTTGGGAACCCCTTTATTTGTAGGAGTATTAGAAGATTTGAATTATTTTTCTTTTGCGCTTGTCTTTAGTAGTTTACTATCTCCAGTTTGTGCTTGTGGTGCACCGATTGGTCACCTTGTTTGCTTAGCGCACTTCTCAGCGTCAAATCTCTCTGAAGGCATTTTTGAAGGAGAACGAATGCTGCCGAGTGCTCATGGGCTGAAGCTTGCTGTATGCAGCCTACTCTAGTAGTTATTCAATTGCTTTCATCTTTAACTCCACGCCAAGTGGCATGGCATAGTGGTTAGGGTGGTCCTTTGTGTTCACTTGGTGAGGGGTTCGAGAGCTGATGCTCCCCTTTTGTTGGAAAATGTGAAAAGGCTTGATGTTTTTTAAAGGAAACAGTGGCTTCTATCCCAAAATGCATGTATGGTGTGTTGGGAAGCTTGCTCGTTGTGTTGGGCAAAGGTCAAAGGCTTAAGCCCCCTAGGCTTTGACCACTTTGAAAATTAATTTCAATATATATATATATATATATATATATATATATATATATATATATATATATGCTATGAGGAACTCTAGCCAATCAAATTCATCAAATTGTCAAAATCTGATTCGTTTGCAGAAGATTGGAGAATCTAGTCCGGTGGCGCCAAGTGGCAATTTTTTGATTTGATGATTTTAAAAAAGTTTGCATTTGATTTAAACTTTTTTATTTACTTTTATTTGAGTTCTAATATTCTAAATCTTTTAGAGGCCATAACTTATGCATACATAAGCGTTTGGAACCCTCTTTCCCAAATTGCACGCTTTTTCGAGCTCTACGTAGTGGTGACATTAGTTTACAAACCTGTTACATATCTATTTAGTTTTTTTTTGTAAAAAATGGATTTCTTCGGGTATTTTACTCGCCTCAATGGGCGAAATAATAGCACTTGGTTAGTTCGATAGTTAGGATTACTCAAGAGCAAAAATCTTTGGTTCATTTTCAATAATCAAAAGGTCTAAGTGATATTGATGTCACTAAGAGAAAGGAGGAAACTCTTGGACTATTCTTAATGTTAGTGAAACCAGATGTACTTTTCCACATTAGAGAGAAAATTGATCCTATTGATGTGTGGACCAGATTGAAAGATCTTTATGCAAAAGAAAGTGCTAGGGAAGTTAACATGATAGAGTTAGAGCTCTCCAATCTGAAAATTTCAGATTTCGGTAATGTTGAACATTATATATCTCACTTCAAAGCTCTAAAAGCTGATCTAGCTACGATAAGGTGAAAGGTAAAGATTGATGAAGAGTATGTCAAATCTATTTTTTTCAATTGCTTATGTGAGATTGAAATGGGCCCCACCCATGTTACATCAACACCACGTAGTGGTATTACAATAAAGCTTGAATATTATCCGTGTATCGCTTGGCATGATTCGAACCTGGGTCTCCTCTTTGAATGTCGAGGAATCTAACCGGTTGAGCTAATGCCATTTGATAAGTATGTCAAATCTATTACTTCCAATCTTTCTCCTCCTTTTCATACAATTGGCTTGGTTCTTTATGTGAATGCTATGACTATCAAAGAGCCACAATCCATCTCTCTTGAAGGACTTTTCAAGCTTCTAATCCATTTGTAGCATAGCGGTGGGTATTTCGATTGTTGGAGGAATAATTGGGATAATAGATTCTAGGAGCCAACAAAGATTGCAGTCATTTTCGGGCCAACATCACACATGATCATCACTTGAACGATGCAGTCACTCGTACCTCATGTTCACATAGGCTTGTATGGTTACACAAAACGGTTGCACTTCTATTTGACGACAAGCTTCACCCAAGTCAACAGTTCACTCGTACGACAACTATGCCCTTCCTTGTACAACAATCCCCCTGTTACGACTCTAGTGCTTTCTCGTATGGCAAATCCAATTGCAACTATCTGTATGACGACTCTTGTGTAGTTACACAACTACCTGCAACTCTCGTTTGCAACCTGCAACTCCTCTCTTTTGCTTGCAACTTGCAACTTACACATAGAACATATCCTACAACTCTACAGTAGCAATGCATACACAACATACACTTAGAGATGGAAATGAGATGTCATTGGCATTATCTCATGGCCTGTACGACATTGTCAATACATATGTGACTGCAATTGCAATACACATAATACTTCCTCTCACAGGATAATTTGGAATCTTGTTTAGGCCAAGGCCAAAAGTTTGAGAAGGTGCTTATGAGCACCATTTATGTAGCCTGTAGGCATGTGATAATGTAAGCCTACAGGCCCCTTTCATATTTCACCCTTAGTGGTATTGGTTAATCCACCATTATTGATAACTTTAGTTAGACAGGTAATTTATTATTATTTTATTGTAAGGTTTACCTCAAGGATAAGTTGATGTCGGCATAAGGTTAACCTCTCATTGGGGATTTGGTATCACTATGAATGCCCCTCAATGAGGACCCATTTGTATCATAAGTGTGAATAAAATGTGATATATTGGGCACCCACCTGTTCTCTCTTTGTTTATTATTGCTATCTTCAAATTGCTCTTGAACCCTTTCTGGACTTGATCGTGGTGATTCTATGTTTTGATACATTTCTGGAAAATATTGCAAATTCAAACATCACGAGCCATTAAGTCATTTGTTTTGGACATGACAATCCAGAAACAGAGTAAGCATGGCAACTAAATACTCAAGTTCAGTGCCAGTTGTCCTAAGAAGGAATGCTGTCTCAAACAATGCCTTGGACAAGTTAGTATTTATGAACGGACAGCTTTATTCTTTTGACAAGCCAAACCAATAAAATGAGGTAGTAACTGGCTTTGTTCCATTGTGTGCAAATCACAGGGCCTGAAAGATGGGAGAAAAACAACATTTCGAGATGGTATTGCCAAAATGCATGCTGAAGAGAAGAAATGCAAAGCATCGTGGAAAAATAGTACCAGAAAAAGCTGAATTACTTCACTGTATAACAATTTAGTATCCTCTGTTGTCAATGATAAACCTAAAATGGTAGAATTCTTTGGTAGACATAGTAAATTCCACTGTCATCAATCATAGTAAAATTTAGAATTGAAGAATAATTTAGGCTATGATGGATTTTGTACAACCCTATTGCTTATTATATCAAAGATGAACATAAAATATGACCTATTTACTTATGTTCTGTTTTATGCTTAGACCAGTTTAGTTTTTGAAAGATAAAAAGCAATGGATAGAAAATCAGAATCAAGTTTTGTTAGCATGTACAGAGTTGCTTGGTATGAAAGGTGAGTGGCGTTAAGGAGTTGACGACCTCAAAATTTTTGCTTTTTAATATTTATTTTCTTGAAACGTACCATGCAGGGATCTTCATATCTTTATACTTTAAACTCAATTTTTGAAATATCAATATCAAATCAATGGCTTATACACTGCTGTAGGTACTCAATATGCTTTGTTGCTGGATTGAAGATCCAAACTCAGAGGCATTTAAAAGGCATCTTCCACGAGTCTCAGACTATCTATGGGTTGCAGAAGATGGAATGAAAATGCAGGTCAGATGATTATCATTTCATTGGTATTTGGATTGTGTATCTTAGTTATAATGCTTTACCTGCAAACTTTCTTGGCTAGAAAAGAATTGTGTTAGTTTAATGGTAAATGTTTTTAATATTTCATTCCAGTTTTGGCATTATTTTTTTAAAGCTGGGTATTTGATATTTTTGGTCAGGGTTACAATGGCAGTCAGTTATGGGACACAGCTTTTGCCACTCAAGCACTTATCTCAACCGGACTTCTTGATGAATGTGGTCCACTGCTTAAGAAGGCACACGAGTATATTGAAAAGACACAGGTTTGTATTATTTGTATTTTTGTTCTCTTATTATGACAAGAACTTTTTTTCCCCTTGTTTTTGAATCTGAATTGGTTTTGATATATTATGTTTTGGAATATTTGGAAGTCTCGAGAAAACTGTTCAGGGGATTTGGACTTTTATTATCGCCATATTTCTTATGGTGCTTGGCCTTTCTCAACCAGAGATCATGGTTGGCCCATTTCAGACTGCTCCTCTGAAGGCTTTAAGGTATATGGGAGAGACTCAGGTAGCATTTTTTAGTTTTGATTATCTAGTTGTTATTTACTTAAAGCATGTAATACCTTTGTTAATGTAGGCAGTGCTGGCTTTATCACAATTACCACAAGACATTGTGGGGGAACCAATTTCCTCCCAATGGCTTTTTGATTGTGTCAATTTGATGTTGTCAATGCAGGTATGTACACACACTGTTATTTCAAATCAAACCTAGTCATTCTCTACTAGTGATAATTTAATTGTAAATTGATTTGGAGTTTTTATTAAAAATTGAAGCCTCTGAGATGTGCTTTGTTTTTGTGTAGATACTTAAATATCAGTGGTAGGTATATATAGTGACATGTTAAAAGGAGTTTGAATCTATAGGAGATTCATATGGTTGTAGAGCTGTTGTCTGAAAGCAGGGATTTAATGCAAGAGAATCATAAAGAACTGTAATATCTTGTTATAGCTATCTTGAAATATGGAAATTTAATTTTATAAATAATTCTAAGGTGTGCTGTCCTAATGGTTTGTTTGTATTGTAATAGTATTGGATGTTTGGAGAATATTTTAAAGGAAACAACCATGTAAAACATGCTTGCCCAATTATCTTCATTTTATTTTTGGCAGCTACATTGAATAAATTTTTAAATTTTACCTATAACATAGTTATATTACTCTCTAAAAGGTAGAAACTTCACTCTGAGATTGCATCTTTAAAGTAGATAAGGTATGGAAGGCTTCTCGAAAGATCTACAATAATTGGTAGATATGGAGTGAAATTCTATAAAGTGAGTTTGTTTAAGTTGAGAGCTTGTTATAGGTTACTTTTGTAATCTGAGCATGCCTTTCCACTTGAGGTTATGCTTGGAATAAGAAGAGTTCTGTCCACATAAAATATTGGTTGGTGGTCTTGCTGAAGAGGTTTCTATCCAATGGAATGTTTGTGTCACTATCATCATAGGCATTAAAATTTTGTGTTATAAGTTGATTTATTGCTTCCTCATAGGACCATTGTTTTTGTTCATTTTATTCTACAATTTTAGAGAGAGAAGTTAATTTTATTAATGACCATGCATGACCAAAGTAAGCCACTAGGACTTGTTGATAAGGGCTGTTACAATGTACCATAGTAGACAAAAATGCTATGAAAATAAGCTAAATTAGTGTAGACTACACTAAAGTGGAACAATTGAATGGGATCAATTACAGTCTCAAGTGTTGGACTCAAAACAGGTAAACCTTGACATGCCGAAAGTATATGATGAAGAGAGAGGCAACTATCAAGGGTTGTGGAGAGACAAAGAGATCATCAACAATCCCAAAATGGCCAACATGGGATCTAATCTCCTCACAGTTCTTCTATTATCTATGGTTGTGGAAGCAATAGAAGAAGATAGGTAACTAATAAGCTGTGTCTCAACATGGGATCTAATGTCTCCTCAAAGCTCTTCTATTATCTATGGTCATGGAAGCGATAGAAGAAGATGCAAAACTAGTTAGCTGCCCCAAAATGGCCAAAATGGAATCTAATGACTCCTCAAGGCTCTTTTGTATATGGTTGTGGAACCAATAGAAGAAGATAATAAACTAGTGTCTATTTGCAATTCCTCTGTGTGTGTGTGTGTGAGAGAGAGAGAGAGAGAGAGAGAGAGAGAGATGGCAACACTAATGTGTAGTGTGATGTATAGTAGAAGCTTAGTTATCATCACCAACTAACCCAAATGGCCAACATGGGATCTAATGTCTCCTCAAAGCTCTTCTATTATTATGGTCGTGGAACCAATAGAAGAAGATGCAAAAATAGTAAGCTGCCCCAAAATGGCCAACATGGGATCTAATGACTCCTCAAAGCTCTTATGTTATCTATGGTCGTGGAACCAATAGAAGAAGATAAGAAACTAGTAAGCTGCATCTAATTGCAATTCTTGGGTTTATGAGGGAGGTGGTTGAAACGACATCAAAGAACTATAGTCTTGTCCAATCACATGCAAGAGGAAGGAAGTGAAGCCATAATAGCCACTCTTATATGCAAACAAGGGCACATAGATCTATCATAAACTTTTTGGAGAGTCGTGGCTTCAAATGAATGCTTGTTAGTCTTAGGAGAAGAGATAGAGTGAAAAATTGAGGTGATTAGTAAGTAACATAGGTTGAAGTTTTGACGTGGTGTCACCACAAGAGTCACCTCAAGCGTGATTTGATGCATACAGGAAATGTCACAAGATTTGAGTTCGTGTTCAAGTTTGACAACATTAAAATTCAGAATAAATTTGACAATGAAAAATTGAGAGTAAAATTCGTCATAAAATTTGAGATTTTATAAAAATGAAATACGTCTATAAATTGTAATTCTAATTTAAAGATTTTTAATTTTCTAATTTCAAACTATATATGTCTAATAGCAAGAACTCAATTGGTTAAAAAGTATACACTAACACAACTTAGGATATGTAATTTGTAAAAAAAACTTAAGCTTTTAGGGTTTACAACATATGGAAAATTGCTTCAAATTTCATTCACAAATTTAGGACTTATTTGAGAGTTTATGAAAATTGACGAATTCTGAATCTTATCCTTCATGTTCGTCGAATCATATGTCAACTTATAGGTGACAAGTATTCACGCATTTTTATTGTATATAATTTATTCAGTATGTTTGTAAATAATCATGTTACATGAGTTGTACATAACATGTTTGGTCTTATGCGCACAAACTGTTTGGTGTTATGTGGACATAAAATGATTTGTTATGTACGGGGTAGTTGTTGTTAGCCAATGGGTACGAGCATGATTGTGTAGTTATGCAAATACCTCTCCTGCTCAGTTTTTGTTGTTTATAGACCCCCCTATATTCGTTGTGGAGAATCAAATATAGTTGAGTATCTTGAAAGTCAATGTTTGCCTATCGTTCACATCTCATGTAGGTGGGTTCGTAATGCTGTATTGATATGTGCATTCATTAATTAAAAAAATTGTTGTTCTCAACTTTATATATCCTTGAGATTTATTTTATGTGCATTATTATGGATTATTGTTGTTAATCATGGTTGTTGTTTACACCTTTTTGTACCTTCAATTTAGGAGTACAAATGTTGTGCTACATTTGGTGCTATGGTTGCAACGAGTATTGATCAAATACTGCGATGATATTGAGTAGAAGCGAAAGTCTAATGCCAGATAATTTAGTGTGTCGATGTAGTGGACGTGGATGCAGGCAAATAAGAAAGGAGTCAATGCTTAAACCTCAGAAACTTTTGTAACAAGCAACAACACTTGAGGCTGAGGCACAAGCCATCTTGTGAAGGTGTAGACTATGATAAAGAGGTGTGTGAGGACTTGTGCAACAACCGACACAATAGCTGATGCAACAACCTGCGCAACAATAGCCAACGTGGTGACCCGTGCGATATCCAACACGATGAAGAAAACCCTAAAGAAGAAAGCCTAGAAGTGATGGAAAGTATGTGTAGAGGAAGTACAATAACAGACCCAAGAAAGACACAAACAATAGGGAAGCAACAGTTTTGTCGAATTTACAACACGTGTGGCCCCCTTGGGAGGATGGAAGAAGAGAAGTTGATTGGTGGGAGATGTTCGTGATGACAAATGAAGTGAACGTGCAAGTATCTGTGCATGAAGAAAAAGTACGCGTTTTTGTGCATGAAGGAGATGCATGAGCATTTGCACGTGAAGAATAAGCACAAGCATTTTTGCATGAAGGAGGCATGATTGTTTGCAGATGAAGCAAATGAAATGGAGGTTGACAAGGGTGTTTGCGCAAAAAGTGTGGTACACACAAATGGGGATTGTTGCGAGTAGGGTTGCACACAAGAATATGAGTTTGAGAAGTGGACTTCAATAGTGACACAAAGTGGGGGAGATTGCCTAGATGTGTGGAGGATGAGAGTTAGGCACAATGGCATCTATGAGGGAGTGTGTCCGAAAGACCATAGTTGACAATTGTATATTTATGAAGGAGGTTGCATAGTAGTAGCATAGTTGGAGGTCAATGCTTCATTGCATAGATTGGAGAGCAACCGTCAAAACTAGGTTCATCAAGCAGAGAAGAATTTGATGGGCAACATGCCAGCAACAACAATAAAAACGGGTGCCACATTCATGTCAAGGAGAGGCTTCAACACAACCTATTATGGCTGTTATCACAAGCAAACATAAGTTCTTGAATTTCAAAGGAGATGGGAAGGAAGATTATGTAAGGCATATTGGTACGTGTGTAACTAGATGGAAGTTTAAAGTTGTTGTTAACAAGGATTCATGGTTGTGTTTATTCTCAACCACGTTGCATGGAATCGTGATGGTTTGGCACCTAGTACTCAAATAACCAGTTGCAACATGGTAGGATTTGAAGGTGAAGTTCTAAAAGGAGTTTAAGTTACTTTGCGATGATATGGAGATCATCGACAAAATATGTGATACAAAGCAGAAGAAAGACAAAAATATCAAGTTGTACAACCGTCACTTGAAGGAGCGTATTGACAAGATGGAGAAGAAACTAGCAGATGGACAATATAGATTTACTCCTCCAACGATACAAGAAAAAGATGGGAGTAGTGCTGCCAACATCATACGAGGAGGTGTTCGATGACGCCTCAACCTCGAAAGTGAATTGTAGACATTGTGGGAGGAATCACGAGTCAAACTAGAGATGATAGTGCTTTAAATGGAGAGAGGATTTGAATGCAACCATTTAAGCCTTGTGGAAGGATTTGGAGCATGTGATCAGCAATGTGAAAGGCGAGAAGAAGAATAAAGAAAAGGACATTTCGTATTTATATTGTAGGACAGAGGATTACACGCACCAATTGTCCTAAGAAATCGTATTGTAATATTTGTGAAGTAAATAGGCATTCGATGGTGGATTGTCCATTTAATATAAAGAGTATATGATATCTAACCTCCATTGTACAAAAGGAATAAACCAATGAGAAACCCAACATGTCGAGAAGCAAAGAGGGTGTAGGGAGTGGCAAATACTGGTGTAGAAATGGAATACAACATGTTGCAACCAATTCTATTACCACTTAAATGAACAAAATATACAATGTGAATAACTTAAAATGCAAACACTGTGCACACAACATATATCAGATGGCTTGGTACAACAGTTTAGACGACTTGGGATAACAATTTAGATGACCCGACACAACAGTTCAGACGATCCAACACAAGTATCTCATAAATACATGTCTAATTACAGCCAACACCAACCTTTTGTACCAACCTTCAATACCATGGCAACCTTTCCTTCCATGCCAACAACACAATAAATGGAGGTAATGGTGCAATGATGTGCCGATGGTATGGACTTGGCAACCACAAGGAAGTAATATGTCCAAAAAAGGTTAATACCAACAACTTGTAAAATATGAACTTGATCAACATTGAAGCAACACCTTTGGAAAAATATGTACTCATTGCTACACGTGTGCAAGCAAAGAAGGAGGCGAAGTAGCTAGACCATGTCGAGGTGAAGTAGCTAGACCATGTCGAGGTGAAGTGACAGAAGGCCAACATGGAAGTTGAAGAAGAAATGACTAGAGAGTGCAATGATAAAAAATGGAGCTCATCGTAGTGGAAGAAATAGTCATAAAAAAAAGAGTTGGTTGGCATTGCAAGTGCTCGACACGAGTGTGTCAAGATGTATAACTTATTTTGCATGGTACTAGAGCTAGATGTGACGATCAAAGATTTGGTGCATGCAATGAGCAAGGATAGTGTACAACACCAAGTTAGAATAAGACAAGTACCTAAGGATCAATATATAAATGTGCTAGATTTGATAATTGATGCTTGGAAGAGGCTTGTACTAATCCATGTAGAGCTACTCAAACATACATTGAGGTAAGTAGTCATGGATGGGTGCTTTGGTATAAACGTTTTGCATGAACGAACATGGAAAGAATTGGGTATGCCATTTTTATGGTCACCTATCTTCAAACTCTATTGAGCAAATCAATACAAGATTAAAATAAAAGGTGTTTTAATTGCCCAAAAAGCAAATATTGTAGAGCCAACATTTATTCTGGATTTTGATATGATTGTAATGCAAAATCCAACATATGATTCATTGTTAGGATGTGGTTGGTTGTGCATGACAAAGGTTTAACACAATTGGGAGGATGGCTACTTGACATTCAAGAAAAGACCACCATAAGTATGTCATCAATTTGAAAGGTTAGACCATCAACAAAAAGTTGGAATTTTTGGATGAGTTTGAAGAATCTTTGCCTATGACAAAAGGATGGGCAAAAGGGAGCGGAATGAACGAGTGTTGGAATTACAAGATTGAACGAGTACTCGAATGACCTACTCCATTGGTAGATGGAAGACTACAATGTCTTTCAACCATCATGGTTGTATGTGATTGTAGAAGAATCAAGTTAGGATGGGCTACCTAATGCATCAAGTTAGTCCTCGGGGTCCTTTAAAGGGATCACAATCTGCAAAGTTGGAGAGAGCAATTCAAATGGGAATGGTGCAAGATGCAAAAGTGACTCCAAAGATAGTGAATTTTTAGAACAGTTAGCATGGCTATGTGAACAAGAGTTTGCAAGGCATGACAAAAATAACGTATTACAATAGAGCCCAGTGATTGAGCAGGAGGAATTGGAACCGGAGTACCTTCGCCAACGGTGGCTACAGGTGCAAGTCAGGCTTCTTGACAAAGAAGAAGCTCTAAGCTCGCAAGATTGTGAGCCTTGTAGTGAAGGTGCACACTTGATGATGGGGCAGGTTGGACAAGAGACTTTGACTGAAGTAAGGAGACTGAGGCAAGCAATGGATGAGCTTTACAAAGGGAACCATGACATGCAAGAACAAAGTCTGTTGGCGGCCATTGGGTATAGGCAACAAAGGATGCATGAAGAAACTAAGCAAGTACATAGGCAAAGTGAAGAGCCAAACACTCCCATTGAAGATTTGCATAGCCAATGTGCAGAAGGGTTACAAGAACAATAGGATGCCAAGTTGATGTGTGCAAGAAGGAATGAGTATAAAAAACACTGTTAGAGGGGGAACGTGGACGAGGAAAATTTGAACCATGCTGTCTATTTTGTGGTGCAATTTGAACTACTGGAAGAGGAGAGGTTGTAGCAACAATTCGACGAGTTTTGGCACAATTTGGAGGAGTGTGTGTCACTTGTCGCACAACTTCTTGTGCGTAGTTCTAGACACGAAAGCATAGGTGCGTGTGATTTGTCTAGTCTTGTGCACAGGATGATCAACAACATCACCCTAACTAGCTTGAGCAGTGAAGAAGATTAAAGTAGTGATAGCTCGGGTTTGGGGTTGAATAGGATCGCACAGGAGGGAAGTTTGTAGAGTTGCCGCGAGAGTTACGATAATCATTAATTGTTGTTACTGGGCTTTCACAACTTCTATTGACAAGGAGTGGCTAATGACACTCTTGGAAAATGCAGATGATGCGGTTAGAGTTTTGTCAAAGGTAGGGCAGATTGCCTGCACACAAGTCAATAGGGTACAACTTTGTTTGTGAAGCGTTAAGATAGATTATGAAATATCGGAGGAATAGAGGACTCAGGGCCCAACATATAGAGCAAGAAGGAAAGAGTTGCACGAACAATAGAGCAGATGGGGACGAAGTCAGGGAAGCGTCGAGTTGAGGTGAAGCCCTGAGCAACGAAGAAGTGTGCGAGCATACCAGAAGAAAGCTCAAAATTTTTCGAAGTGTTTCAAAGACAATACCCCCTTACGGTCACCATCCTAGGTCGTTTAGGATGGCCCTTGGACTAGTATGGTTGACAAGGAGGGCCGTCTAGCGCCATGGGATGTTTGAGTGGGTTGTTTGGCCTCTGGGGGTCGCTAGGGTGGGTCTTTTGGCCACCTAGGTCATCTAGGGAGGTTGTTTGACTTCCATGGTTGTTTGGGAGGGTTGTCTATTCCCTAGAAAAGCAATTGACCTATTGGACATTAGTCTAGGCCATATGGCCACCATGGAAATGAAGTTAGGGCATTGAGAAAGGAAAGAGGGGAAGAGGGTTTTTCAAAAACTCTCATCTAAAGCAATTAAACATTTGAAGTCTGGTTAGAATACATAGATTGAAACCATGCCATATAAGCAAAAGCAAGGAAAAACAAAACCCTACCCCTAGCCTTGCAAATCAAAGGATTCAACCAAGGCTTGTTTGTGAAACTGTAGAAAATTAACAATTTCGTTAGTTAGATGAATTTTTTTTTGTAATTAAATGAAGGAAATCAACACATAGAAGCAAAATACAACTAACTGAAAGCAAGGGAGGGTTGTCTACACACAAAGCTAGAACAATTCAGTTGTTTGGAGAGATGAGGTGGGTTGGTGCATCAAAGAAGTCAAGGAATCAGATGAGGAAGGTTTTCGATGATAAATTGCCCTCCTAGGAAGAGTGTTGGGTTGTCTGAGGCACCGGTTGGGCCGTCCAAACAACTGATAGGGCCATCCAGATAGACGATAATGGGTTGTCTAGAGTGTGGAACTGACCTCTCCAATCAAGGAGAGGGCCAGTCAACAAGGAGAAAAGGTATCCATCTATATCAAGAGGCCATTTGATGACACTTTGTTGTCTAGGGCATAGGATTTTCCATTAGAGAAGTGAAGTGAGATATCTAAGTGTGCAAACAGGCTATATGGTGAGTAGGGTGGGTCGTCCATCAAGTGAAGCAGGCTGTTTGGAGTAGTGTAGTGAGTGTTTGAAGTGAGAAGTGAAGAACTAATATGTGCAAGGCGAAACGCTTGCCGCCCGAGGAGAGAAATATTAGATTTTTAAGAAATTTTAGTGTGCCCTAGTCAACGAGGAGAAAGTGAAGTATGTGCAGCTTATAGCACACATTGCAAAGAGGAGATTTGGATTGGAATTTGCATGGAAAAGAATCAAGAAAAATTAGGAATTGACAAAAAACGGAGAAAAATCGGCAAAATATCGACAATTTTTATTGAAAAAAACGAAGAAAATGCTTTTTTTACATGCATCACAATTTTTTGGAAACAAATCAGGAAAAATCGGCTCGAATTTGGATTTTTTTCAGATTTTCTCAACAGTGCTTTGGCGTTTTTGCACTACAAGCCCAAGGGTTTCAGAACGGTTATTGTAGACCGGATCCAAGGATTGCATAGATCGTTGTCGTGGTAGTTATTCGCAATTGTTGATGAAGGGGATTTAAGTGCGGACAAGGAAGATAAGAAGCTTAGGAAGCTTGCATGCAAAAATCAATAGAAGAAGGAATGGAGTTTAGACTCCGGATTGTAGAGAAGGAGCGAGATTTAAATAAGGAATTGCAGAGAGTACCCTCCAGATTCAGTGTTGCAAGACATTTGAGTGAAGACATGTGATAGACATAGCAAAACAAGAGGAGGTGCACTTGGAATTGTGCATGAAGCAGTGCACATAGTCTATGTGTCAAATGAGGAAGAAAGGAATAGAGTAGTGGGTGTTGACATAGACACCATTCACACTCGAGGAGTAGGTGATAATTCGAGATCATGTTGTAAACCACACACATCAAAGAGGCAAGGAAGTGGAAAAGGCAAGGACAAGGAGTAGGAGAAGGCCTCATCACCAACAAAATCAAAGGGAAAAGGGACGATGTAGATTTCCCTCGATGAAATAACATGGACGATGTCAACAAAAGGGTTGGTAAGAGATGGTGATAGTTACATATGCAAGACCCCTTGAAGTTGGCATTTTGGGATGCTTCAATACATTACATCATGCAAGTGTTGAACATCGACAAGGAGTTCTTTAATCCCTATTTGCTCCATATGTTGGAAAAATATGATGTGGACAAGAGGACAAAATATTTTTTCGGAGGCAAGAAGTATGGTTGACATTCTATTCTAGTGTTTTCGTAGTGTTTAGCTTGCTTGGACTGAACAATCGACTAGTCTACAAGGAGGAAGCGGGTCCATATAATTTGGAGGATTTTATCAATAAATATTCCAACCCGATGAAGGAAGAGGTGGACAAGTTTATGAAGCATGACAACAGAGGATTGAAGTTGCACCAAGTGTGGGCCAACTTAAGCGTGCCATGTGTGTGGTGATGTCGAGACTATCCAACGAACAACAGGCCTCAAAAATTCCATGTGGTTCATTCCCTACATGTTAGGTTTCATGGATGGTACCAAATGTGTGGGCATCATAGCTATTGGAGCAGATATATAACTCCATGCTAGGGGTGACCAAAAGCTTTTCAACTACCTTTCATGCCATTGGATTGTTGTTGATGCTGCATCTATGAAGAGGGTTCATATACCTGATATGAAGCCACTAGTTGCAATTTTGAAGGGACTATTATCCAATGCACCACTGTTGCACTAGTGCAATGCATGTGAGATGTGGTGGTACTCTAAAACAGAGATTTACACGACATAGAGAGGAGAAAATGAACAAAAAAAAGCTGCACAAAACCCTCCAAAAAACACTTCATCAGTCTTCAAATGTGGACATGTACTTCAAATCAATTTTCTATACTTATATATATACAATAGGATGTCTCTTGGTTGTCTCAAGAGACTCTTGGTACTTAACATTCTCTCCAAATTTGGGTGAGAATATTTCTTTTCCTTTTTTATTTTAATTTAAAATTTTGAATTGTAATTCCAACTATGACCTGTTATGATTTTTATCCTATTCTTGTCTTCTTGAGTTTTGTCTTATTCTTGCCCTGTTCTGAGTTTCTGCCTCATTCAATATTACAATTTCCAACATTCTCCCCCTTGAGATTGAATGGGGAAATCTTCATTTTATTTTGGAGTGATTCTTTGCCACTATCTTTGTAAAAATGTCTGTGTATTAATCTTTTAAATTGCAGTGTTTCAATTTGTCTTCCTATTCAGAACTAAGTCTCTAATAAAATGATGCCTCTACTCAATGTGTTTCGATATTGTATGAAAAACAGGATTTATAGTCATTTGAATTAAACTCATGTTCTCACTAAAAATGGTAGTTGGTCTTTCTTGCTTTTCAGCAAGGTCTTCAATGATCTGCCTCAACCATTTGTTTTTCATACAATATCGAAACACATTGAGTAGAGGCATCATTTTATTAGAGACTTAGTTCTGAATTAAACTCATGTTCTCACTAAAAATGGTAGTTGGTCTTTCTTGCTTTTCAGCAAGGTCTTCAATGATCTGCCTAAAAATGGTAGTTGGTCTTTCTTGCTTGTGTGCTTGCTGATGTAGGTGCTATATACTCTGCTTTTGCTATTGAGAGTGCAACGATTTCTTGTTTCTTTGAACTCGAAGTTACCAATCAATTTCCCAATTAGAAACAATTTCCTGATGTAGATTTTCTATCATCAACTGAGCCTTCCCAGTCTGAATTATTGTGTCCAGCCACCTCAATCTTATTAGCTAAAGTATGGTGGATTCCTAATTTAAAACTCCTTTTACATGCCTCAAAATTCTCTTAGCTATTGTGATATGATGTTTTTCCCCCAAGTTGCTTTTCTTCCACGAGCACTTCCTTCAGATACAAGACGGTTGGATAGTCCCCCCATAGTACCTCCAACAACATATGATGCACAACATAAGGATCCCGATTGGATAGCTCAGAGTGTGCTCCCACCATCTTCGGGTTGAGTCGGATCACCATCTTCTGAGGGAGGAGCGTGTTTGCCTATTTTTCTCCTTGGGAGAAGTAGAAACCTTGCATCACTTTATTTTTCGATGTCCCATGTACTATGAGATCCAAGGCAGATTTCATTGCCTTTTCAGGGATAACTCATGATCTCTATCCACCTTCTTTAGATACCCGAACCAGCAATGTCTTGCACTCTACTTTAGGGAGGCAACTCAGTTTCGTCGACAAAGGAGCTCTCCTCCAAGTGGCTCTCGCCCCCCACACTCTCGACCCATCACAACCTACTTCACTAGCTCAGATAGACCAAGGGAGCAAATCGGACGGAAATGTCACATATCGAACCGTTCAGACAGAGGTGGGGCTACTAGATAGTGCACCTTCGGTTCGTTGGGACTTCGGATTAATGATGGGTAGAGACATATCATCGATTTCTTCAATAGAGATTCTTCGGCCTTGAATGTTTGAAGAGACTAGTGTCCGGGGTTGTTGGAACACTCCACACAATTTTGTTTTGAATTGCAGCTCACTTTTCTCCTCTCTAATCTCTTCCCATTACCTTGGTCCGCTTATTGGGTTGCATCATTGTTTTTATCTTTGTTTCTTTCTTTGTTGGGCGCTTTAGCTCGTTCGCTTATAGTTATTGTTGTCCTTTTTATAGTCCCTTGGGTCATCTTTGACCCACTGTGGACATTAATAATATTTCATTTCATTTCTGATGGCCTACTCATGAATATTGAAACCAAAAAGACTGTATATGCAATATTTGGTCTTGTTGTTGTCAAGTACATAAGGCTGCCAATCAAACTTCTATACTTCCTCTCATCCACTCTTCCACTTCCATCATCCTTGCATATTCTTTTTCCTTGTGTAAGTGGGGTAGCAACATCTTTGCAACTTTCCATGCCAAACTTCTTCAACATATCATGTGCATATTTAGATTGGCAAATGAAGATCCCATCATGTGTTTGATGTACCTCCATGCCAAGAAAATAATGCATCAAACCCAAATCACTCATTTCAAATTCTTGCATCATGGCTTGCTTGAACTCTCTCTTCATTCTTGATGAACTTCTTGTGAAAATTAGATCATCAACATACAAGCAAACAATCAAAATATCATCACCTTCCCTTTTGTAGTACAATGTGGGCTCATTCATACTTCTCACAAATCCACACTTCAAGAAGTATGCATCAATTCTTGAATACCATGCCCTTGGTGCTTGTTTGAGTCCATATAATGCTTTTTTAACTTGTAGACATGTCCTTCTTTACCTTCCACTTCAAATCCTTGTGGCTGTTCCACATACACTTCTTCTTCAATCTTGCCATTCAAGAATGCACTCTTTACATCAAGTTGATGTACACTCCATCTTTTTTGGGCTGCCAAGGCTAAGACCATTTTTATTGTGTCTTGCCTTGCAACAGGTGCATATGTCTCATCATAATCTATGCCAATTTGTTGTGCATACCCCTTTGCCACTAGCCTTGCTTTGTGCCTTTCAATTGATCCATCACTATTGTACTTGGTCTTGAACACCCACTTCACTCCAATTACCTCCTTGTTCTTTGGAAGTTCACACAACTCCCAAGTATCATTCTTTTCAATTGCATTCAATTCTTCTTTCATGGCTTTGGTCCATACCTTGCTTTGGGCTGCTTCTTCAAAACTTGAGGGCTCCACTTCAATCTTGGACAATAGTGCATAGTTCACCATATTATCTTCTTGTTCCTTTTGCCTTTGTTCTTGGGCTTGTGCTTGGCTTCTTGTGAACCTCCTATCAAAATTCTGATCCAACATTTGGCAGCTTGGATGTGATTGTAATGTTCTCTTCCCTTTTGTGCTTGTCTTTGGAGAAATGCTTGTGCCTCCACTTGATGCTTGTGACACACCAACATCTTCAATTATGATTGTCTTCTCAGTCTTTTCTGCTTGCTGTCCATGTACTCCCCCTTCATCAAAAATCACATCTCTAGACACAATGCATTGTCTAGATTTGGGGTCATAACATCTATATGCCTTGCTTTCTTCAGAATAACCAACAAAAATGCATGCTTGACTCTTTGGATCTAACTTCTTCCTTTTCTTATCTTCAACATGAACATAAGCCAAACAACCAAACACTCTCAAGTGACTTACTAAAGGCTTCTTTCCATACCATGCCTCATGAGGAGTCATATTCTTTACTGCAATTGTGGGACTTCTATTGAGGATGTACACTACTGTTGCAACTGCTTCAGCCCACAAATGATTGCCCAAACCTTTTGCTAGTACCATGCTTCTTGCCATCTCCATGATTGTCCTATTCTTCCTTTCTGCCACTCCATTTTGCTGAGGTGTATAGGCTGCTGTCAATTGTCTTCTTATCCCATGCTCATCACAAAATTGATTGAATTTCTTGGAATAATACTCACCACCATAATCAGTCCTTAATGTTTTGATTCTATATCTGCTTTCATTCTCTACTATGGCTTTGAAGCTCTTGAATACTTCAAAAGCATCACTCTTATTCTTCAAAAAATATACCCAAGTTTTTCTAGTATGATCATCAATGAAAGTGATAAAGTAGAAGGATTTACCAACACTTGGTGTGTGCATTGGACCACAAATATCTGAATGAATCAGCTGCAATGGATATGATGCTCTCCATGCTCTTCCTTTTGGAAAGCTCTCTCTATGATGTTTTCCCATTGTGCAACCTTCACACACTTCACTTCTTGCTTCTACACAAGGCAGTCCATGGACCATTCCTTTAGCATTCAACAAATACAAGCTTCGAAAATTCAGGTGACCATACCTTTGGTGCCATAACCAGCTGTTGTCCTCAATGGCTGTATGACACAAATTGCTCTCTTCTCCTCCAAGCTTCAAAGGAAACATTTTGTTCTTTGTCATAGGTACAACAGCCACTGCTTGGTTCCCATTTGCTTTGTCATAGATGATGCACTCCTTATTCTCAAACACCACTTTGTAGTTTTTCTCTACAAGCTGCCCCACACTCAACAAATTGTGCTTCAAGCCTGGTATGAAGTAAGTATTTTGGATATTTTTCTTTCCATCTTTTGTGTCAATTTGTAAGGTTCCTTTTCCTTCAACCTCCAATGCTTTGTTGTCTCCAAATTTCACCTTGCTCTTGTATGAGTCATCCAACTCCACAAACAACTCCTTATTACCGGTCATATGATTTGAACAACCAGAATCTAAGTACCAAGACTCTTTAGTTGAAACTTCTGCCACATTACATGACAAGAGCATATTTTTTGAGCTCTCACCTTCTTCATGTGAAAAGTTTGCCTTTTTTCCTCCTCCATTGCTTGCCTTTATTCTACATTCTCTTTCATAGTGGCCATACCTTTTGCAATAGTGACATTGAACATTCCTCTTATCCACAAATCTGCCTCTACCTCTTCCACTATAGCCTCCTCTTCTACCATGGCCTCTTCCTCTTGTAGAATGCTGATTTTGCTGCTCCCCTCTTTGACCTTGGGAATTGGAGCTTGAGCTAGCCCCATTATTGTTTGACACTCTAGCCTTGGAAGCAAAAGCTTGCTCCAAGTTTTCTTCTTCACTATTTTTAATTCTTTCTTCATGGGACATAAGTGATCCCACCAATTCATCAAACTCCAACTTCTTCAAATCTTTACTTTCTTCAATAATCATTGCACAATTGTTCCACTTTGGTGTCAATGTTCTCAACACCTTTTTGACAACATCTCCCTGTGCTGGTTCTTCACCATAGATACCCATTTTGTGCACAATGTCATGCACCCTTACACAATAATCTCCCACATTCTCATTGTCCTTCATTCTCAGATTTTCATATTCTCTCTTCAATGTCTGTAACTTCACTAATTTCACTTGAGCAGACCCTTGATAGGCTGTCTTCAAGGTGTCCCAAGCTCCTTTGGCAGTCTTGACACTTGCAATTCTTGGAAAAATGCTTGTATCAAGAGCTGCTTGTATGTGATACAAAGCCAAGGCATCTTCTTTTTGTTCTTCCTCCATATAGATATTTTTTCCTTTGCATCTGATAAAATTTCGATCTGCTAGTTTTTAAATCCATGTTTCATGATACTGCACACTTCCTTGGCAATCAACGTTTTTGTATTGATAATCATGTCTTTCTCCTTTAAATTCTGGGATGAGCCATTATAAGTACAACAGTAATGTATGGAGTTTTACTCCACAAAATTTAATTCTGAATTCTCTGGCTAAAGGAAGTCATCCTCAAGCTCTCCACTTTTCCAAGCTCCAAGCTCCAAGCTTTGATACGATTATGTGATATGTGGCCTACTTTCAACTCTATGTGTCTTGCTATAGTTTGTGCGTCTATTTTTGGGTTGTGGATAAGGATTTTGAGCCCACATGATTTTGAACTATTAGTTCAAAATTTTTTTAAGGTTTTACTTTTCAAGCATAAATAAAAGAATGATACTCGTTGTAAGGGTCTCTTGGTTTCCTATCATACCTGAGCTACTATTTGGAGATCATTATACTTAATATTTTTTGAGATCTATTCTACTAGTCCTTTCTTTGTGATATCACTGAATTCTTTGAAGATTCGATCTCATTGACGTTATTCGGTCCTTGTTGGTTTTTGCGTATTGCACCAATTTGGAAATCTCACTACGCCGTGGAATTTGTTCAAGTTCCCATGTCTTCGCCTCTTTAGTGGCCTTCTATGTACGAGTGATAAGGACATGCGCATTTTGATTTTATATAGTTTCATTCTATGTGTTTGTATTTAATCATGTGGCATGTGTTATTATTGTATAAGCGCATGGAATGATTTGTTATGTAAGGGGTAGTTATTGTGTACGTATAAGGATGGTTATGTCTTTACATAACTACCTCCCCTGCTCAGTTTTTGTTATTTATAGACCTGTAGTAGTAGGTTACTACTATCGCCTCTAGACAAACATCCGTTGTGCAAAATAAGATGAAGAACACAAAAGAGACCAAATTAGAACTTCCAAGATGCCTCGCTCCAGATAGTGCGCCTTGCTTTGAGCAGTGTGCCTTGCTCCCCAAAGTGGCTTGCTCGGAGCCATTGATACACCCTGCTTCTTGGAGCGCCCCACTTGAGTGACTGGTACACCCAACTCGGAGTGATTTGTGTGCCCCAATTCCTATATTGCCATGCCTGAAGCAATCAGAGTGCCCTGCTTTCAACTTTATGCATCTTGCTCCAATTCGTGTGTCTATTTTTGGCATTGTAGATAAGGATGATGAGCCTACATGATTTTGAACTGTTAGTCCAAAAATAGTTTAGGGTTTTACTTTTCAAGTATAAATAAGAGAATGATTCTCGTTGTAAGGGTCTTTTGGTTTCTTAGCATACTTGAGCTATTCCCTTGTGGTCACTGTACTTAACATTTTTTGAGATCATTAAAGCAAAGAATTGCATGCAATATTCTTGAATGATTGTGTTTGCGACTTTTTGTTCATGAATGTATGGAATAAGTGGCTTTGCTCTCTTTGAAGATTTGATCTCATTGATGCTATTTGGTCCTTGCTAGTTTTTGCCGATTGTACCATCTCCAAAATCTTGCTACAACTTTGGCCGTATTTCTTGTATTCTTTTTCGCACTATTTTCTCCAAAAAGGTAGATTAGATTTGCTTTTCATGCACTTAGCTTAGATCTCAATCTACACAATCAAATTAGCTTTTTTAACGTTTTCAACAAAGTTAGAAGAGAACTGACCCAAGATTTGTAGGTTGGGGAAAGTAAATCCCTTGTTATCCATTTGTTGAACTTATCTCATGATCCCAAATCGTACTTGACAATTTCTATGATTAATAGCTTTGGCATCCCCTATGAGACTCATAAGTGCGATTTTGATACGAAATGGATCTTACCCCAATAGCACATAAATTACGAATCTACACAAGTATATTTCATATCCTTTTAGATTTTTTAAAAGGGTTGTATGTTACACAAACACGCACGAAACCCACATCATTTTGCTTTGAAAATGTAGTAGTTGCTTTTCAATTCAGCTTTCACATATTTTGTAATTTTCATGCAAATGTCGATTCTGTTTGAATTGATCTAGAATCTTAGCTTACTTGTGACTTGTTAATTGTGCTTTTTTAGGAATGGATGAAAGTGGTGATGAGCAAAAACAGAAGCAAGCGAAAACAAGACTATGTGACAAATACTGTCTAATGTTTTGTTCCGAGAGCTCCCAGCTTGATGCAACGCCTAGCTTAGAGCGCCTTGCTCGAAGTTCCCCATGCTCCGCTTTGCCAGTAAACCTTGCTTCAGTGTGGTTTTGAAGGTTTCTCCACATTTTCGTTCATAGAAGCTAGATAGGGTCTTCGACCCAAGCAGGTTTTGGTCAACGACATGGAAATCCTGCTGGAGGAGACACCCTAATGATGTCAAGTATGTCTTCGGTATAAAATCACCAAAATTTTCAACCAACTTATACCCCTAAAGGACAACTTGTATACCAAGTGTCACATTAGGAGGGGTAGTATGGCCAACCGATACAATACTGACAAGTACCTCGACCATCTCATGTCATTTACCAACAAAACCTTGTAACATTCACTCAGTAAAGATACCCTACATATGTGATCCAAATGCCTATCCTAGAGTTCAAAAACTCTTCCCTACAACAACTGCCTTAATAGCCACAGTTTCCCAAAGATTCCCAGTGTCAACTAGCCCCTCAGGACGAACAAGAATTGTTAGCGCAACTAGATGAACTCAAGTATATGGTTTCAACCCTTAAGTTATTGTGTACATGAGTATGAACACGGTGAGGGGAATGAGTTGATTCCTTAGCAGGGAAATTTTTAAATGGTTGATCAAGGGAACTCGTCAATTCCGCAACACAAAAATTTTTAGGTGGCGGACTAGACATAGAACTATACAATGTATCAGGCTACTGTAATCTATCAACCAATGGTGGGTCAACCCACGATGAACCAACCAAGGATGAGTCAAGTGATTGTACCTCAACCCAATATGTTGCAAGTATATGTGATGCATGAGACCTCGTCAATGGGTGGAAATTGTTTAACTTCCCAAGGTTTTGTCTTGTACAATAATCACTATAATTGGTTTATAATTTGTCTAGAAGATTCCTTTCCTAAGCATCGAGTCATGCCCCATCCACAAAGGATAGAACGTGATATGGTAAAAATGAAGATCCCAAAGATGAAATGTTAGAATTGATAGAGGAGTGTGAAGTATGTGTCCTCCCAAATAGAATATAAGAGTATATAGAGGTAATGGAGGCAAGTTGACAACCAAAACATGAGCCCTTCTAAAATGATATGAAAGGAAGGAAAATTGACGAGACTTGAAGAGTTATAAAAAATTCCATAATAAGGCTACCACCAATTTTGAAAAATATCTCATGAACTAGAATGAAACCCTAAAATGGAGACCAAAGATTTGGAGGATGAGGATTCAAAGATCAAAGTAGAATACGTGCATGCCTGTTTTTGTTAGAAGGTGAAAACCCTATAGGAGTGACCGAAGCAGATTTTCCTCACGAGTATGGAACTTTTAGTTTTATCTTGGAGGAAAAGTAATGTTCAAGTCTTGAAGAGTTTATGGGAGAAGGATCTATGGTAGAAAAATTCTCTCCCTAAAGAGGAAATCTTGGAAACAAATATTAATCAATTGATAGTTATGGATTGACTTGCAAATGTCAAAAGTGTCGAGAACAGTTCACTTGAACGAAACACGCTAAGCAATAGGGAGATCATAATTCTAAGAATAATGTTGTTTCCATGATTTTTGGAGAGCAAAGTTGAGGTGGGGCTCGCATTACAATAGTTTGATGCTATGAAGGACAATAGCATGTTCTAGAAGAACGACGTCAAAAGGGATTGCCATCGTTGAGTAACAATTTGTCCTTTGGTCATACAGGAACATGGGCTTGGACTAGCTACCAACACCAAAGTCCTCCATGGGATGAGATGAGAAGGAAGGAGGCCGTCATAATCACAAAAGATCATGCAACCAAACCTTGCTGCCAACCACTTTAGGGCTGAAAAGGAATATTTGATCTCTCCTGTTGCCCCTCTTTCCCCCAAGTTGTCTATCTACCATGAGCACTTCTTACAGACACAGGAGGGCATAATAGTTCCACCACAATACCTTCAGTAGCACACAATGAATAGTCTTCGAATCACTATTGGGCAACTCAGGGTGTGTTCTCACCAAATTCGGATTGAGTCAGATCACCATTTTCCAACGAAGGAGCGGATTTGCTTGTTTTGCTCCTTGGGTGAAGTTGAAACCCTTCATCACTTTATTTTTTGTTGTCCCATTTATTATGAGATCCGAGGTAGGTTTCATTTTCTTTTCAGGGACAACTCTCAATCTGTTTCTACCTTCTTTAGATACTCGGACCAGCGTTGTCTCGCACTCTTTCTTAGGGAGATAACTCAGCTTCGACGACAACATACTTCACCAACTTCGATGGACCAGGTGACTTCAATTGAAAACACCTCACATCATCCACTTCGAACAGAAGTAGGGTCACTAGACATCGCACCAACAGTTTGTTAGGGTTCCAAACTAGCAATGGGCAGAGACATATCATGGACTTCTTCAGCTCCGGTACTTCGACCTCGACTGTTAGGAGAGATTAGTTTTTGGGGGGTTCTCGGAGCTTGCCCCTCTTGGGCTGCTCCCTCCCCCTCCTCTCTCTCCGTTCTTCTTGGCGTGCACTCCTCTCTGTTGGACTACAACACCCCCCTCCCCCCCCCCCTTCTCTGCTCTCCCTTTTCTTTTCTTTTCCCTTTCTCTTTTGCCCGTTTGTCGGGTTTCATCTTGTATTTATCTTAGTTCTTTTCTTTGTAGGGCTTTTTAGCCTACTAGCTGGCAATCATTATTGTCCTTCTTATAGTCCCTTGGGTCTTATTTTGGCCCACCGCGGACATTAATAATATTTCATTTCATTTCATTTCTAGATGTCTTGTATGAAGCCTTAGATTTAGGAGAGAGAAAAAGGACAAAAGCTTCCTTACCTCCCAAAACTTTGGTTTTTATTTTTAGATGTGCACAATCTTGTGATGAGGGGATATATTGTTCACTAGAGGGCATCCATGAAGTTTCGAGTTAGGGGGGACTTCCTCGCAATACACCATTAATGCCATTTGACTTGCTTTATTTGCATAGATGTTGGAAGATCATTAGTTGGAACATCAATGTCAAGAGGAAAGACAACTACTTTTCGGAACTGATTAGTAGAAGCAACTCGCTGAACGAGAATAGTTGCCAACAAATTGATTTTCAAGGCAACAAATTCTTTAAGAGAGATAACAAAGCAAAGAAGTTGTAGCCAACCAATTTCAGAATTTTTGCACCTCAAGAGCTATAAATTTTTTTGGTAGGCCGAGAGTTTTGCATTACAAGCAAGCTATTTTGGTAGTCCTATTCCATTTTCCTTTTTTTTTTTAACAATTTCCCACAATTGAGTTCTTTTCCTACTCCTTGAATTTTGTTTGCCATGTAAAAATTTCCCAAGTCCCATACCAGTGCAGCTCGTTCCTCGCTTCTTGGCATGCCTCGCTCTGCTCTGCTCTTCTCTTTTGCGGTCGGATTTTTTTTTAAATCCCCAAAATCTGTGTCCTGCTCAGAGTGCCCCACTAGGAGCCTCTTGCTCGAAGCACCTTCCTCGTTGGTGCACTTCGCTCTATTGTGTTGTGTGCCTGCTCACTTTGCTCAGTGTGCCTCGCTTGGAAGATCTAGTGCGGTGATATGGAAACTACAAGTGGCGACTCTTTAGTTGAGGACATTGAATGGACCTTGAAAAATATGAGATATTCTGATGCACAACTTGTAGCCGAAACAACAAAATTTGAGGCTAGCAAAGAAGATGAAGAGTATGAACCCTTGCAACCATGATAGTCTTGAGATAGCAGAAAGAGGTAGAGCAGTGGTGGAAGAAAAGAGTTGGTGAAGAAACCCCATGGGTCGACATTGATGAGGACAAATCAAAGCTTACCTGTTTATTCATAGATACTCAAATGTATTTATATGAATTTTCCAACCCTTACAAGATAAGCCCAAAATAAAGAGGCGAATAGGCATGCTTTACAAGATCAGACTATATCAAAAGCCATTGAATGGCATGTCAGAGTTGTTGCAGGATGGAATGGTCCTCCCTATCAAATGGAGTGGGCCTGTCAGATGACCCATTACAAAAAACCTAAGCCTATAAATATTAACTATAATATAAGCCTATAAAGATTAATTACAAATATTATAATATCATTCCTTATCATTCCTCCCAACAACAGAAGCATTGGACTCCAATGCGTTTCAAAATAGGAGGAAGTTGGACAACAAAAACTTTACTGCACCACTAGGTATATTAGGTCTTCACAAAACTAGGAAACCTTGTTTCCATTGGATTGGTGCCAAAAAACGCTTTCAAACGGGTACATATAAGCCTATACTTGGGAACTAATTGATGCCTCAATTTGCGGGAAGTCAGTTTTTAGTCGGGCAAAAGGAAAGGTTGGATGATTCTTCCTCCCATTAGAATCTTGGAAGGAATATTTTGATTGTATTAAAATATTACATCCGACTTCTTCTTTTCCATGTACTTTTACATTTAAAAAGAAACAAAATATAAGGTATTATGGTGATGAGGACAAATGAAAACTTACCTATTTACTCTTCAATAAAAGTATTTATAGCCATTTTCTAGCCCTTACAAGATAAGCCCAAAATAAAGAGGCGAATAGGCATGTTAGGATAAGCATGCCTTCGATTATGTTAGAAGCAATTGAATGGCATGTCAAAGCTCTTGTAGGAAGGAATGGTCGCCCTTGTCGGATGGAGTGGGCCTGTCAGATGGCATATTATGGAAAATCTAAGCCTATAAAGATTAATTATAATATAAGCCTATAAAGTTTAATTACAAATATTATAATATCATTCCTTATCAGACATACCATGATCTATATGTAACTATCCATGAAGGAAAATACCAACATCCTCTTGGCGTAGTGAGGAAAGAGGTTTATAGGTATTACAAGTTTGGTTGACAAACTAATTCATGGTCCATCAGCGGAGTGTGGGCTTCTGGGTTGGGTAGGTTCTTGGTTCCTCAAGCTTGGGAGTGTTTAGAAATTGTAGAGTATTTTGCCCGAAGATATTACAGTGAAAACGAGATCATTAGGGTCCCAAGGTTTAATAGCGAGGCATCGATCTGTATTTCAACAAAGGCCATCAAAGAGATAAGTGTCAAACTTAAAGATGGAGAATGGAATCCCTTCAATCCCAAGTCAAATACGGTGTACTTTGAAAGTGATGGCAAGGAGAGATGGATTGATTTCTTGAGGACATAGTTGGAGAAAATGGAGTAAGCTGAGAATTTTTTCGTTGAGGATTGGTCAGTTGACACACAATTGGCTTTGTTTGGGATAGCTGCATTGTTGGGGCAAAATGATGATAGAAGGGTATGGCAGGATCACATAAGAATCTTGAGCGTAGTTAAAGAGTACTCCAGGCTACCTTACATAATAGATTATGCTAAGTACATTGCACAACAATTAAAGATTTAATTGGAAATATTAAGAAGGGGACACAACGAGATCATGCAACAAGGGCGTAAAATGATCGTCCATCACGTAAAGCAACAAGGTTTGATAGATAAAGGCATCCTTTTCATACATCTTAAGAACATCCTTTGTAAATTAAGCTAGTTGGAGAGTTTTGAAGATAACTGTGCCAAACTACAAGAAGCAGTTGAGGAGGCACAAAATGAAGATCAGCCAGATAATGGAGAAAGGGTTGCCAGATTTTGATGTTCTCATGGTAGAGCAACTTGTTGAAGTCATCGGGGAGAGAAAGGAAAAGAAAATACCCAATCACTCCATTTGAAAGAGGTCATGAGGAGGCTAGAGGAGCTACATGAACAAATGAGACAAATGGCAATGGAAGTAGAAAATCTTGAAAAGGATACATATGAGGGCTGACAGAGGGCATTAATTTGTTGGATGGTTTCTTGCTTCCCTCTAATACGAATTGGGAAATTCTACGGACATTGATTCTTCCTAAAGTAATGATAATGCAAGAGGTTTAGTAGAAGGCTTCGTCTCCCAATGGATAAAGCACCTTTTGGGACGTCTTGTCAATCAGGAATGACATCCCGACAAGTCAACCAATGCCTCTAGACATATATTTGTCGCACAAAAACGAGATAAAGAACGTGAAAGAGACCAAGTCAAAGCTTCAAGGACGCCTTTGTCTAGACAATGTGCTTTGCTCTGAGTAGTGCATCCCGCTCCCTTGAGCGCCTGGCTTCCCAAAGTGGTTGCTTGGAGCAACTTGTGAACCTTGCTTCGTGCGGTGCCCTTCTTTAAGTGACTGATGTTTCTTTCTTCTGGGAGTGCTCCACTTTAAGGTCTATGCGTCTTGCTCTAGTTCATGTGTCTATTTTTGGCATTGTGGATAAGGATGAAGAGCCCACATGATTTTAAATTGTCAGTCCAAAAATAGTCTAGGGATTTGTTTGCAAGTATAAATAAGAGAATGATTCTCATTGTAAGGGTCTTTTGGCTACCCAACGTGCTAGGGCATATTCTTTGGAGATCATTGTACTTAACATTTTTTGAGTTCAATAAAGTGAATAAGTGGTATTCGTTCAATAAAGTGAATAAGTGGCATTCTTGAATGATTGTGTCTATGACTTTTTGTTCATGAATGCATAGAATTAGTGGCTTTGCTTTCTTTCTCTCTATTAATCCATTCTTCATGATAGTGCTGATTTCTTTGAAGATAAGCTATTTGGTCCTTGCTGGTTTATGCTGATCGCATCAAATCCAAAATCTCGCTACGACTTTGGTCATATTTCTTGTTTCTTTCTTGCACTCTTTAATCCATCAAAGTAGATTTGATTTACTTTTCATGCACTTAGTTTAGATTTCAATTTCTGCACAATTAGATTAGTATATTTTAACGTTTTCAGCAAAATTAGAAGGGAACTGACCCAAGATTCGGAGGTTGGGGAAAGTAAAACCCTCCCCATCCATTTGTTGAACTGCAGTCACGAGCACAAATTGCAGACGATTTCCATGTTCAATAAGACCCCCTACATTCATTGTGGAGGGTTAGATATAGTTGAGTATGTTGATAGTCAGTGTCTATGTATTGTTCGTATGTCATGTACGTGCGTTGGTAATGCTGTACTGAATTGTGCATGCATCAATGGAAGTAAATTGCTTTTCTTAACTTCATCTATCTTTGAGATTTCTTTCAGCCGTATGTTTATGGATTACTGCTGTTAATGGTTGTTGTTGTTTACACTTTCCCATACCTTGTTTAATCAATCTTCCCTGTAATAACTCTGCATCATGGAGCTCATCGTTTTTTGTGCCTTGTTCTGTTGAGTTTGGGAGCACCACCCTCCTTTGCCCTGCAGTGCAGTATCAACTGTCCCCATTACTATTGTTGCCATCAACAACGCAGTAAAATAATCATCAATTTAGGTCTCATCATCATCATCATTGCTACGATTTGCAGACTTGCTTCTATGAAATTTTAGTCTCTTCAGTCTTCCTAATTTTTGCATTTAATTGTGTTTGAGCAAAGTTTAGGGATGCAATTCTTGCAAACTATTTTCTACACTTGCTTTATTTTTCTTTGATGCTATCGTCAACCTTGGTTCATTGGCTTTTAATATTTATGCTTATGGTACATTGATGCCCAAATAAGTTGCATGGAAAATTAAAGGCTTGTAAATTGCCATCCATCATAGGCAACAGAAAAAAATCCTTGTTATGTGCAATCCTTAAAACTATACCAATTTGTGCCACATCGTGACAAAGTAGGGCTAAGATATGAAGTCATGTTGGAACCATTGGACTCTAGAGTGAGAAAACAAACAATCCTTTTGTTTGGCGGATATATTTTCACCTGAATTAAATTGTTTTCCCTTCATCAACGCCTTCATGTCAGGAATCGTTCATAGGCCCTGAGTCCTTAGTTTTGGTCTCCACTACCATCCGACTGCAATGAATTCTTGTATGGACTGAACTTTTGCACTCTTCAAGCACATGCTCTTAATGCCCTTGCCACCACAGTTTAGTTTCAATCAAGTTCAGTTGCTTTTGTGGTCCACACTTGGCAGAGTAGGTCTCAGCTATGATCAATCAAGTCCCTGTTTACTATTGGTTCATTATCAAACGATGTACCTAAGATTGCTGCTTCTCCTGAGGTGTGAAGTATATTCACATCTGCTCCCCTTTTTGTCGCTAGTAGACAGTTGTAGATGATGGGTACTCCTAAAAACGGTTCATTAACAAGTTAGTGATTTTTTTTCTCATCAAAACACTGGCCTAGTAATCACATGCTGGACAGCTCCAGTGTTTATCTTATCACAGAATAGATCTCTCATGAGCTTTTGTCACAAATGATACAGTGTGAAGCCCAACGGAAACCACAAGACTTTAACCTTGATCTGTATATGTTTCTTGCTTGTAAAAAGAGGGGATTGGCACTTGCTTTGGCTTGGTGACGTTTGAACTTTATATCTTAGGTGTTTCTTTCATCTATCTATCTATCTATCTATCTCTATATAATAATATGTAATGCAGTCATTAACAGTCCACTGAAAATCATAGTTCAACACTTCATAGCCCAAACTCTCCAGAAAGGCAATGCTCTTCAGCGTGCTTTTTCTGCATACAATTTTTACTAGATATCTTGTGGGTGATGGCTACTTGAAATAGAAAACTTCCGGCTTAAATAGTTCTCAGTGCCTTTGGACTCCAAAACATGATGTCATGGTTGGTTACCAAAGGATCTGCATGTTCATTCAGCAATTGTGAAATATGTTTGTGGTGGAAGGTCAAAAGTTGAATGACTTCCCCTTTCCTTATTCTATTCCTCTGAGTTTTCTGCTTCTTGTTGTTGGATACTTTAAAAGTTTTGTCATTTGACATTTTTTCCAGAAACTACTGATGTGTTTTTTCTGAAATAGTCATTGTGCAGTATTTACAAATTTTTCAATTAATATGTACCTTGTTTCTGTTGTATCTTTTCAGTATGCTGCATTTTGATTTTGTTGATTCATCCGTTATATAAGATAATACATTCAATTAGCTGCTGTAGATTTGAAACACTATAAGTTTAAAGCGCCTTGTTTTAATTCTTGATGTTGAGAATAAAAATCTTGCTTTTCCTTAAGGTGTTTATGAGAAAATAACTATAGGTGAAAGCTTGTTATTTTGGCAACATCACATGGTATGGGATGGGAAACCTGCACTTCTTTGTGCAAATTGATTGTTATACATTAACCTGAATAGGAAAGGAGATGCTTTCACAGGCTTATTAAACCTTGAGAGTAAATGAACAAGAGAATGTTTTGCGATCTCTAATGTTGACACAATTTGTATGTGGGATCATATAATTATAGATGTAGCATGCAGTCGGGTAAACTTTGCCACAGGAAAGGAATGTTTGTAAAAGGAAATAAGGTGACGTTTTGGAAGAAGTTGCACAGATAATCACCCTGTCAATTATTTCATTTTGGTAAAATAAACTTCTTTATTTTGTTTTTAAAGATGCTGTGTGCTATGGGCTGAAGATTTTTTTAAAATTATGCATTATTTTGCTGTTGATGCAGAATAATAATGGTGGATTTGCAACTTATGAATTGACAAGATCCTATCCTTGGTTAGAGGTAAGCTTTATACGATCTAGATTGTTATTTATTAAGATGCTGACATTCTTAGAGACTTTTGGCAGGCTGGTTTTCTTTCCCTATGCATTTGAGCTATGTAACTTTCTTTTTGTTGAGCTAAAAGCAACTTTTCATTTGAATAAAACAGTTTGTCATTTAAATAGAATATAACACATTGCCTATCTGGTAACATGCATAAAGTCTTTTCCTTTTTTTCTCTCTTTGGGGAATATGAGATCTTTTTGATGACCACACAAATAAGTTATTTGAAATTTTGAATAGAGTGTATGTGCATGTATATATTTTAAGAATAAAGGTGCTGATCATAAATTTGCTAAGCATTATTTTTATCTTTTGGGGTTCAAACTTTTGTTTAGATGGTACCCTAGAGTTTGATTTTTTTCACAAAGTTTAACAAGTCCACTTTGGTCAAGACTGAGGACCTGGTTTGTGATTATTTCTGAGTTGAACACTTCTTTAGTGGATCAAGTAATTTTTGGCATAACTACGAAGACGAAGCTTTAATATCTTACCTTATCGGTATGTATTATTCTTGAAGGGCATAGTTCTGCATTGCATGCATGGTTATGTCCATAGTTATGTCTTATTGTTGTACAATGTTGATGTTTTATTGTTGCAGTGCATAGTTATGTCTTACTGTTGTACATGACTTGTCTTTTAGTGCGTGTCTATTATTTGTTGTGAGCTGTTGAAAATTATAAGTGAAAATAGCTGTGTATTTGAATTCATAATGTCCATTATTCTGAAAATAATAATGGGTGACTTCATGGCTTTATGGCGACTTTCAATTTATGATCTACTATCGTGAAATATAATCCTTGATACAACACAACATTATCATTACTTATGGTCAGTATTGAAGGGAGGTTAATATCAAGTCTAGCTGCAGTCTGGTATGGCCCCATTGCACTTGATTGTACACACTAGTTTTCTGCTTGCATCATAGACTATGGTCACAAAAGACAAAGTTGTAATGTGCTTGTTCCAATAGTCCTACATGCATTGGAACCAACATTTGGCATTTTGGTAACAGCTTTGAACATTACAAATCAGAATCCTACTTTTGGGACTTGTGAATTTGTTCCAACAGGAGGAAGTGATTCAAGAGACAGACTAAAAATGAATGGGCTTTTTGCATGAATCAAAAAGGTAAGAAGCCGATGCAGTTGAAGAAAGGTGGTAGATCCCAATCAAGCACTAGAAGCAACAAAAAGGCAAAGGGCAAAAAGAGCAACAACATCAAGGACAAAGAAATGGCACATGTTTGATGTGTGGGAAACCAGAATGTGTCCTTTAGGAGTGATGGTACAACAGAATCTCACAAGGATCATCCAAGAATAAATTGAAGAATTCATCAGGATAGAAGTAGAAGAGTTGTCATTGGAAACGGAGGAATGCACGTCAACACCAACATGGCGATGTAGCTAAGGACGCTGATTTTTATGTAAAAGGACAAGACTATGTCTGTTCCATTCAATCTCTTGATGTTGTTTCAAAATCAAGCCTGGCTTGGTACATTGTTTCAAAATCAAGCCTGGCTTGGTACATTGTTTCAAAATCAAGCCTAGTTTGGTACGTTGTTTCAAAATCAAGCCTAGTTTGGTACTAGACACATGATAGGCTAGAAGGAATGGTTTGTTAGCCTCGACCATTCATCTTACCGTGGGCAAGTAACACGGTGATAAGTAGACATACTGTTGCTAAAATCGGTGATGTTAGACTGCATCTTGGAGAGCAAACTTGTTGCCTGACTCAAGTTCTTTATGTGCTTAGCCTCAAGAAGAACTTGGTTTGTAACACGACGATTAGTAGACATATACTGTTGCTAAAGCGGTGATGTTCCATTGCATCTTGGAGAGCATACTTGTTGCCTAACTCAAGTTCTTTACGTGCCTAGCCTCAAGAAGAACTTGATTTGTATAATTGATCGCTTGATCACAATTTACGTGTTGAATATTTTAAAATAGATGCAAAGAAACTACGTCTCGTTCAAGAGAAATCTAGAGGTTTGACAATCATCGCTTGTGCTTCTGGCATAGGCAAGATGTTTCAGCTTGCGTTTGTAATGCGAGACAACCAAGCATTGGCAACAAAAGGAAATGAAGTCAATATGGCACAGGTGTATTGGATGTCTAAGCTTCGACCATCTTTGACGAGGCCGCATGACCTTTGTATGGGTTTGGCTGGAAAGCAACATAGAGCGCCATTTGGCTCAAGCAGTTGCAGAGTGGTTAGTCCACTTGACTTGATGCATACCGATTGGTGCGAACACATTGATTTGAGTTTTAGTGGTTGTAGATATCTTCAATAGTTCGTTGATGGTCATAACGAGTGTGGGCGTATTTCCTGAAGACACAGGATGAAGCTTTCCACTTTTGAAGAGTTCAAACTTGTATGGAGAAGATTGTTGGTTATCCCATTCATACAATTTTCTTAGATCAAGGGAGGGTACACCAATAATCAATTTTTTGCTTTCTTGAAGCAACATGGCATCTAACGACAGTTGAAAAGTGCCTACATGCCTCAACGAAATGGATTTGTGGAAAGGTGAAATCGTCCTATTTAGGAGATGGTGTGATGCATGCTAAGAAATGCCAATTTAGAGCTAGCATTTAGTGCAAAAGTTGTTCGTACTATGGTCTACTTATTGAATCGTGCACCCACACTTCCATTGATTTTTATCAGAGTTGAAGAAGCATGTACCGGGAGCAAACCTTCCATGTCGCATATTTGTGTTTGGATGCATTGCATTCATGCACATTCCAAATTAGAAGCGGATGAAGCTGGAGGATAAATCCAAGTGTAGCACGGTGGTGAGTTTCCCAACAAAGGAGGAAAATAATGACAAGTTCTGAAGTCCAAACAAGGCTATAGTCAATTAATTTTTGCAATCATCATACTCTTGAACGACATAACCCTTGGATCATAACTTTGCTTAAACGACAAATCTCTTTGAATTGCAAACCTACTTGAACGAGAAGTTGACTTGAACGACAACTTGACTTGAACGGCAAGTTGATTGAATGACAACACTTGAACTGCAACACTTGTATTTTAAGCACTTGAACTTCAGACACTTGAACTATAGACCCTTGAACTACAAGCACTTGAACTATAGACACTTGAAATGCAAGCACCTGAACTGCAATGGATATGATTGCAGTCTCCTAGACAACAAATGCACCCAACATGACGACAATTGTATTCCCACAAGACGACTTCCTCCAAGTTGGCAACTCTCGTATGATGGTCACTTGTTAGCAATTTTCATATGCACTGCAACTCTTGATTGTGTCCTTCAACTTGCAATGACAACACCTTGACAATACACAAACTTACACAAACATCGAACACACATATGGGGAATAGATATATTGCATTAACAATCTGCCAGTATGGCAGTACAGATCATGACATTGGTGTATGCACATAACTGTCAATATATTCTCACGTACTCTCACATATGCTCTCCGTGTCTATTCTCTCTCTCGAATAGGTTGCTAACGTATGGCCATCTCTATACTCAGGCCCATGCCCCCCTCCCAAAATGGAAGAAGGGGGTTCATCACCCATAATGACCACTTGGGACACCTCACCCTCAACCATTTACATATAAATTTGTTATGCATATACTTTAATACAATGATAATTTATTTAAGGATGACGTCATCACTCTTAGCACTACAGGACAAATTGACTTTTCTTTTGTATTTCCATTTCATGTTAGTACATTTACACTTAATTATACTTTTTTTTCTTAAACATTTGATCCTCACTATTACATTGTTGTTTTATAACATTATAAGTACGCACATTTCGTCAACCACTTTGTGTACGAACCACAAAATAACACAAAATTACATAACTTATTCACTAAACGTAGACATATCAATTTGCCTGCCTACATCTATCCCCTCCTCAAAACTGGTTGACGTCCTCGACAACACATGAGCTGAACATTAGGGATAGAGGCACTGAATGACGTATTGGAATTTCTTGTCGTGCTCCTTTTGCTTTCTCCTATTCCATACATCTACGACAGACTTCACTTCAAACTGCTGATTGAAACACAATGTTTTCTGATTTCTCACTTCGCTCTCTGCAATCAATCGTAGCATCAACTGGATCAACATAACCTTCATGATGAACATGACCAACATGACGGGCAATGCCCGTTGCCACTCCTCTGACTGCATCGCCTTAGACATGAACATGGGGGTTTAGAGGAAACACTCGTACGACACTCCTCTGACTGGATTGCCTCAGGCGAAAACTTTTCAAACGGTAGCTCCTCTAATAACACTGTCTCAAACAACTTTTCTGATGGTAGCTCCTCTAATTGCATTTCCTCAGATGACACTTGTTAAGTTGACGACATTGCTTCAGATGACATTGTTTCAGACAACATCTCCTTTGACAACAATTCCTAAGATGACACCTTCATTGTATTTGCGGTCTCTTGCCATCCTAGCCTAATCTGAATGATGATCATCCGGTTGACCATCCGCTTGACGACATTCTACTGTTTGACTGTCTTCCTGAAGGTGTTTTGCTGTCCAATGACTCTATTGATGGTAATTTGCCCTTTGGCCTCCTTGTTGACTACATTTTGCAACTTTGTTTTGTGCAACTTTAACTATTGTAGGATTTATGCCTCCTCAATTGAAATCAAGTTCACTTCCTCAATTCCAATCATGCTCATCAAGTTCACTGCCGAAGTAGGTTCACTTGTGTTGCTTCTTGGCAAGGGTTGTAACTTTTCTCCGGCGCTTCAAATTTTTTATGCATCACTAGTTTATCCTGACTCTCAACACTTTGATACTAATGAGCAAAGTGCCCCCATAATTGGCATTGCCAACATTGTGCTATGGGTTTGGCCTCAATATCGTATTGTATTCTACGTCTCTTATTTCTTAGACGGTTGTCACATACCACATCACCAATGGCATCTCTCCTTCGTACTTCCTTTGTGTTGCATATACCTATAGCGATGATCTTGCATTCTTCGAGTCACATGCATCACCGTTCTTTTTGAAGCCGCTTCCTTTATTGACTTCTCGAGTCCAACACTTGAACAAGGAACTACTCTCCTGCCCAAAATCATTAGTCTAACCATCTGAGTCATTCTCAATATCATAATCACTTCGTCCTTAGGGTCACCGTCATCTGCATTAACATGACGCCAATACTTCAGTGATGTTTTTGCATCACTTTCCCAAATTAAGGCATATTTCAAAATCTCTTGGTATGGTCTTGGAGGGACTATTCCGATCTTTCGATATGTAGGAAGTTCGTCTATTAACCATGTCTCTTCAATGCATTTGATGGGTCTTCTTCGAAACGGTTAAACAACCCACTCAAATTCCAGTTGTAGGAACGAATAGACTCGTTCTCACCTTGTTTCATTCTATAAAAATTTCAGCAATAACCACATTGTCATTGTTGAACAACCAAAATTCTTGCACAAATGCATCACACAACTCTTCCAATGTTTGGTTTTTGTCCTTTGGTAATTTCATGTACCAGTCTGTTGCAACTGCATGAAATGTCTATAGACAAGGGTGAGTACATTCCCGGGATAGGGTGATGACAATCGGAACAGTAAGTTTTCAGGCTCAGGCAATAGGCACTCCAATGGGCTAGCTATAGGCTACAAAGATCAACTACCCAATTGTCATAGGTAGATGTCTAAGACCAGACGTCACAGGTCTAGACGTCTAGGTGGCAGGTCTAGACATCACAGGTCTAGACGTCAAGGTGGCAGGTCTAGACGTCACAGGTCTAGACGTCAAGGTGGCAGACCTAGACGTCATAGGTCTAGACGTCAAGGTGGAGGCCTAGACGTCAAGGTGGCAGGACTAGACGTCATAGTTATGGAGGTAGACGGCTAGTTGTCTGATGGTTGCCCAGACGTCAAGGGCTAGACATCTACAACCCTCTGTACCTGCAATCAACAATTCTCGTCTGCATTATGACAACCGATCTGCAATGCGTGTTAGTATGGAAAACCTGTAACTCACACATCAATGTAATGCAACCTGCAATATCATAAACTCACAACAACACCCTACACAGAATAGAACATCCGCACAAGAGCATTGGCATTTGTATTCAAATGGATAATGACACTGTACAATGTTTGAAAAGGGGGTATTAATAGGGAGGCGAAGTAGTTCCTCCAACTACTTCGCCCAACCACCCCAACCGTTCAGCCCTTAACCATTTGTAACTAAACCAAAACTGACGTCTAACAAAATGGACGTCTAACTAGACGTCTAAATACTAGTTAGCAAATGGCGGCTAGTTTTGTCATCTAGTGTTTTGTACGTCTACAATCAAGCCTTCTTTCTTATTGGCTGATTTTACAATCAAATGCAAACACAAACATTACCAAAATTGTTATGTACAATCAAAATTGGTGGACAACATTATTCCAGCCAGTTCTATGGTTTGTCATGCTTAGAACTGCTGTCTACATCTATCCTCCCCTTCGAAGAAGTCGATGTCCTCCGCAACTTTCTCCGTTTGACTGAAGGGGTTCCTGCATCCGTGGGTGTTGAAGTCTGTATTGGCAGCCTGTAATGCCTTCATATACTCCTGGAGTTGTTCCTGCAAGTGATCCTGTTTGTCCCTGATGCTCTTAGAATAGTTGAAGTATTTGGCCCATTCTACTCCTAAGGCATTGGCTCGATCTTCAATCTGCTTGTGACTGGATAGCAGCTATGTTTCCTTGCTTCGAAAATGTCCTTGCATTCCGGGGGATAAAAGTCACTTATTCCAAGGGAGGGCAGGAGACCGGGCAACAAGGATATTCGACATGGGCGCGCTGTTTTTTCGATATTGATGAAACGGTTGTAGCCTTATGCTGTTTCGCTAGCCGTAGTTCTTCTTTCAAGGCTGCCTGTTCTCTTTGCCAATCTTCTCTATCCTGAGCCCAAGCACGCTCCTGCTGGCTTTTGTTAGCTGCAAATAATTCTACCTGCTTAATCAGTAGTTCCGTCGCACTTTTCAGTTGTGATATTTCTGTTGCTGATTCAGACAACTGCTGATCCTTTTTCTCCAAGTGGGTTTCCAAGTATTCCATAATCCGTTCGACCTCCTGAAGTTTCTTTTTAACTTCATCCATTCGTTCCATTCCATCTGCTAAGAGCTGGTCTTTCTTTTCCAAAGCTTCTGCGGCTTCTTGTTCCACTGCCTGTTTTGCTGAGTGCAAACGCTTCATCCCTTCTCCCAACCAGGTCAACCAGTGTGCGAGGAAATTTAACTGCGTGTATATTGGCAGTAATTGTGGCACTACTTCCACTTGTGTGTCATATTCCACAGGATGCTGAGGAGGGTTTTTACTGTGGCCGCAAATGTATACCTGCGCTGTCTTCAGATAGAGGCTTGGTGTCTTATCTGGCAACTTCTTAATGCCTTCCATTGTTTACAAATGGGTAGTGGGTAGTGACCATGGCTGTTTCGCATAAATACTTGAGATCTCCTTCCGCCACGGACCCTGTGTCGCCCACTTAACCAATTGGTCTAGTTCCTTCTCTACCATACTTTGCCACTTTTTCCATTGGCCCACACATGCAATATTGAATTGCAAGCGAAAACTATCCATGATTTTTCCCAACTTTTTAAAGCATGCTGCCGCTTGCTCATCCATCTTATCCGAGGGGTCCATGAGATTGGGCACTCGGACAAGGAAATCCTGGGACCAAGTGTCCGTCTGTTCTCCCTCCTGTGCAATTCCTTTGCCTTTTTTTGCTTGGTGAATAGGTGGTCTGTCTATTGCTCTAGACTGTACTGGTCTCTGGCTGTTCTGCCCTTCCTCTTCCTCTATCTTTTCCAAATCTATTATTTGTGGGGGCTATTTCCCTTCAGTCGTAGGGTTCTCTATCTCTTTCGACACTGTCATTTCCTCCAAATTAGGCTTTTCTGCCTCGTGTCAGTTGTCCTGTAACCGGTGGTGGTAGGCCCTCCTTTACCCCAGGTTACTACTTGTTTCGATATTACCTGTGGCGGCTGATTCCCTAGCTGCTGCGGCAAACATGTCATCTATTGAAAATGTGCTCATCAAATTTAGCCGCTAGTGAAGTCGGCCTCGCCAAGGATACCTCATTCAAGTCTGGTGATCCTGTGCGGGCTATATGTTCATCCTCCGCCAGATACTCATTAGGTCCAAACTGTTCAGCCTAACTGGTTCCGACTGTCTGATCATGGAGATTTGGAGGTATGGCAAAGTCCACTTCCTCCTATGCTGGTTGATGTTGCTCCCGAGCGCGAACTGCCTCAAAATTTTCTGCCATCTTCTGCAGTGCTTCTTGGGAGAAGGCTAGGGGTGGCACATCGAATCGCCCCTTCTTCTTTCGTTTCAGCTCTTCTGGGGATTGGGCCTCCTTTTGTTTTTGTGCTTTTTCCTCCTTAGCTTGTGCTATTACACTATCCTCCCCTTCTAGCGCAGCCACCAGCTTCTCCTGACGTGGTTTGTGTGAAAGTTTCTTGACTCGAATCTTCTTCACCGGCATCGTCTTCTTTGCTGGTTGGGCCTCCATCCACCTACAAATAGATGGTGCTAGATCTGGTAACTATCCGGGGGGATCAAAGTCTGCGATCGGGACTCCTGCTCTTCCTGCTGCATCCAAGAGCAACCCAATGGCATGGAAAGCCATAGAAAAATTCTTTGTAGTCCTCATCAGAAAAGTTTGTATACGGATTGACAAATGCGTTGCCCAATCGTACTGTATACCCTGTGCTATCCCCTGTAGGTACGGAATCAGCCAGATGGGCAAGTCTGTACTGCGTTGTTCTCCTGACAACCTTGCCATTATGACGTTCATAATTACCTCCAATTCGTCATTTCGCAATTGTGCCTGTTTTATTTCTCTTCCACCATGAACACTTAACATAGCATCCACCTCTTCTCTCTTCAGGTTGGTGATGCTCATGATTAGTTCCGGTATCTTTTTCGGATCTACCCTCTCATTCAACACCGGCTTGCCCTTTCGTGGAAGTCCAAAAGCGTGGTGAAAAACTTCGGGGGAGAAGTCAATCACCATTGTAGTGTCCTCTATTTCCACCAAACTGTTGTGCCTTGCTTCATCGTACGTCTCCACCATCTGCAACAGATATACTTTGAAAAATTCTTTCTCGAAATGAGGAGCTTATAAGATGAAGTGCACTCCTGCCTTTTTAAGTTTTGCCCGTACTGGGTGGTTGGTTGGTGCCTCGGCCCACCATTGATAACAATAATCTCCTGTTGGGCACAACCAAGTAATTTCCTCTAGTGGTATGGGTGCCTTGCCGCTTTTATGGATTTCCTTATTTTTGCGGGTCGCCCCCTCTGCTGCTTCTCTTATGTTCCGAATCTGTCCTCCTTTTCGGCTTTTGATTTGTCCCCGCATTTTAACTTCCTGTTGGTGCCGTAACCTCTTGGCTACCACGGATTCAGGTTCGGGCTCAATGCGGCCTAAAGTTTTTCCGGACTTTTGGTGTGCCATCTTTGTCACTTTCCCTCCTTATGCTTCCTTCTTCTGATCTGTCGGATTCTACCCTAGACGTCTTCCCTCCTTGCCTAGACGTCTCCTGCACCTCCTTGACGTCTGCTGTCCTAGCCATCAAGTCCGCCTCCTAGCCGTCAAGCGTCTAGCCGTCACGCCTGCCCTAGCCGTCCAACACTCAATCGTCAAGTCTGCCTAGCCGTCATGCCTGCCCCAGCCGTCCAACACTCAACCATCAAGTCTGCCTAGCCGTCACGCCTGCCCCAGCCGTCCAACACTCAGCTGTCAAGTCTGCCTGGCCGTCACAACACTCAATGATGTGCTCTTCCTCAACTATTTGTTCTTCCTCGTTTTTTGCAGTCACTAAGAATGTTTCAATGCTCGGATTATCCTCGTCTTCTAGGTTCCAGACTCTCCACTTTCGGCTGAGAGACTTCTTTTGCATCTTGTGTCCTTAAGTTCGCCAGTCGTGCGCTTCTTCTTACTAGTATTTGATTTTTGCTTTGTGACCTGAAATCAGTCATTCACCTTCTTACACCTATCACTTATGTCGCTAGACTCTGAGTTCACTTAGGCAACAATGCCAAATGTAGAGAGGGGTGAGTACATTCCTGGGATAGAGTGATGACAATCGGAACAGTAAGTTTTCAGGCTCAGGCAATAGGCACTCCAATGGGCTGGCTATAGGCTACAAAGATCAACTAACCGTCATAGGTAGACGTCTAAGACCAGACGTCACAAGTCTAGATGTCTAGGTGGCAGGTCTAGACGTCATAGGTCTAGACGTCGAGGTGGCAGGTCTAGACGTCATAGGTCTAGACGTCGAGGTGGCAGGGCTAGACGTCACAAGTCTAGACGTGAAGGTGGCAGGGCTAGACATCACAGGTCTAGACATGAAGGTGGCAGGGCTAGACGTCACAGGTCTAGTCATGAAGGTGGCAGGCCTAGACGTCACATGTCTAGACGTCAAGGTGGCAGGTCTAGACGTCACATGTCTAGACATCAAGGTGGCAGGTCTAGACGTCACATGTCTAGACGTCAAGGTGGCAGGTCTAGACGTCACAGTTATGGAGTTAGACAACTGCTTAGACGTCAAGGGCTAGACGTCTACAACCCTCTGTACTTGCAATCAACAATTCTCGTTTGTTTTATGACAACCGATCTGCAATGCGTGTTAGTATGGAAAACCTGCAACTCACACATCAATGTGATGCAACCTGCAATATCATAAACTCTCAACAACACCCTACACAAAATAGAACATCCACACAAGAGCATTGGCATTTGTATTCAGACGGATAATGACACTGTACAATGTTTGAAAAGGGGGTATTAATAGGGAGGCGAAGTAGTTCCTCCAACTACTTCGCCCAACCACCCCAACCGTTCAGCCCTTAACCATTTCTAACTAAACCAAAACTGACGTCTAACAAAATGGACGTCTAACTAGACGTCTAAATACTAGTTAGCAAATGGCGGCTAGTTTTGTCATCTAGTGCTTTGTGCGTCTACAATCAAGCCTTCTTTCTTATTGTCTGATTTTACAATCAGATGCAAACACAAACATTACCAAAATTGTTATGTACAATCAAAATTGGTGGACAACATTATTCCAGCCTGTTCTATGGTTTGTCATGCTTAGAACTGCTGTCTACAATGTCATAGGGAAAAACCTCCTCCAGTCTGCCTCATTGTTTTGCCCAGTCGTTCTCAACATTGTGCAATAGATGCTCCAATGCCTAACTAGGTGTTCTGTTGATTCTCCGTGAAACAATGGACATTTACACAATATGCCTAAATTGGACTTTGTTTTGATAGGTCTTTTGTTGATTTGCCAATTGTTTGCGTATCTCTCCCTTATGCACAACATTAGGTGCACCACCCTACAATTGCTCTTCCATTGTACTCTGGTTCTTCTTACTAGACAAAGTTCCAACCTATAGTTGCTCTAATGTTGGATTCTCTTCCCGTTCACCATCAGGCAGACTAATATGCAGTTTCGCTAGTGCTAGATTCTTGTTCCGTGCATTGTTGGACATGCCATCTTCCATTTGCATCAATGTTGGACTCTTGTCCCGCTCACCATTGTGCACCACAACTTGCAATTGCATTGGTGCTAAACATTTTTCTCATAGATAACTTTCGTCACTGCAACTGAACTTGGCTTGTACGACCCTTCAACTTATATGTATGGCTGCGTGGACTTAGACAACATATTCTTTTTGTATGATGCACACTACTTGTACGATGCACACCACTTGTACGACACTTGAATGGTGCACATCACTGGAACACTGTCTCATTTGTACAACAGTCAGTCGTTTTGTTGTACACATTGTTTGTAGTCAGTCATTTTCCTCTTTGTTGTGTGTTTGCCATATGTGTCCCACTGTATGACTCTTCCTCCGCATCAACAAGTAGATTTGCTTCTTCATCTGTGTCTTTGGCTGCATTCCATAGCCATTGTTGTGCACCTTCTTAAGCGACTTGCTTTTCACAACTCAATGTTACTAGGCTTAACCCTAACTCATAGAGATAATGTCTCCAGGATGTAGAAATGGAAAACGACATACTTTTGCGCATCCTTGGCAAATTCTTTATCATCTACCTTTGCAGGTTTCACTTGGATACTCCTCCTGAGAGCCCCACACACGTTCAATGATTGACTCCTCAAGTATGGTCTCTCGAGGCTGTAGTGCTTGGCTGTCATTATTTTGCTTAATGCCGTGTTGTTGAGCGATCCTCGTAGTAGTGAATCTATCATTCACCGCCTCCTCTTCATGTGTGCTGAATCTTCATGAACTCGATCCACTTCGATTTGACAATGACAATGGGCCAAATGTAGCACAATGGTGAGTTTCCCAACAATGGAGGAAAAGAATGACAGGTTCTAAAGGCCAAACAAGACTATAGTCAGTGAATTTTTACTATCATCATACTCTTGAACCACATCAACCCTACATAGTGACTTTGCTTGAACGACAAATCTCCTTGAATTGCAAACCTACTTGAATGACAAGGTGATTGAACGACAACACTTGAGCTGCAACACTTGTATGATAACCTCTTGAACTACAGACACTTGAATTGCAAGCACCTAAACTGCAATGGATATTACTAGATGACAACAACACCCAACATGACGACAAACGTATGATGGTCACTTGTCAGCAACTATCATTTGCACTGCAACTCCTGACCACGTCCTTCAACCTGCAATCACAACACCTTGACAATACACAAACTTACACATACATCAAACACATATATGAAGAATAGATATATTGCATTAACAATCCGCCAATATGGCAACGCCATTACAAATTATAGCACTAGTGTGTGCATAGAACTCTCAATATATTCCCATGTACTCTCATATATGCTCTTTGTGTCTATGCTCTTTCTTGAATATGTTGCTCATGTATGGCCATCTCTCTATACTCAGGTCCATGCCTCCCTCTCAAAATGGAAGAAGGGGGGTCCTTTTATGCATTCGGATGGCAATTACCGGAATTACAACTCGGGACACCTCACCCTCAACCTTTTACATATTAATCTCCCGTGCATACCTTAATACAATGATAATTTGTTTAAGGATGACACCAACACTCTTAGCACTACAAGACAAATTGACTTTTCTTTTGTATTTCTATTTCATTTCATTACACTTTATTTCATAAACATTTGACCCTTACTATTACATTGCTACTTTATAACATTATACGTACACACATCTCGTCAATGTGTCTGGAAAATAACAAAATGCAAAACTTATTCACTAAACGCAGACATATCAATTTGCCTGCCTACACGAAGCAATGTATATTCATTGAATACAATAGTGAGTTGAAGGGATGTCTCATGAATCTTGACACCAAAAGGTTGTATATCATTAGAGATGTTTTGTTTGATTAGAAGAATGAGTGTATATCTTCTTCTAAGTCATGTGTTGTTGACAAAGCACTTGTTATTTTCTTGTCTAATGATGATTATGAAGCCTTTGAGAGGATGTTGATTTTGATGATGATGGAGATGATGACCCAAGACCATCCACTTCGAGTATCATTTGTAGGTCCAAGTGGTATCTCTATAGTATCAATGATGCTAAGTTAGATCATTTTCTAGACACATCTAGCCTTGGACAAAAAACTCGGAGTAGAGTTCGAAATGAGGTCAACCCAACCTTGATGAACATTGTGGTGTAGACATAAGAACCTTCAACGGTTCACAAAGCTTTTGTGTCGAAGGAGTGAAAGGTTGCTGTGAACGTCGAGTATCAAGCATTAATGAAGAACAAGACATGACAAGTTGTTGATCTTCCATATGGCAAGAAACCTATTGGTTGCAAGTGGGTTTTAAGACCAAACACAAATGTGACGGGAGCATTGACAAATACGAAGCAAGGCTTGTTGCAAAGGATTATGCACAAAAATAAGGGATCAATTATGATGAAAATTTTGCACCAACAACAAATATCAAGACCATTCAGATGGTTTTTGCAATGGTTGCACAATTTGGATGGAAGTTGCATGAAATGGACATGAAGAGTGCATTTCTCAATGGTGACCTCAATGAAGAAGTCTACATGACACATCCTGAGGGATTAGTCATACCTAGTCAGGAGAATAAGGTATGTGGAAGCCTGGTACATGAGGATCGATGAGGATCTCCTACAACATGGATTCCATCGTAGTCCATATGAGCCGAACCTATACTTTAAAAGGCAAGGAAGAGAGCTTGTGATTATAATTGTGTATGTCGATGACTTGGTCATCATTGGGAGTTTGTTGAAGCTGATTGAAGAGACCATGAAAGCATTGAAGCGTTCGTTTTACATGATTGATCTTGGGTTAATACATTATTGTCTTGGTTTGGAGGTGTGCCAAACTAAGAACCATGTGTTTATGTCACAAATGAAGCATGCTGGGACATTGCTCGAGAAGTTTCAGATGACATATTGCAAGCCCATAGACACTCCAATGGAAGCAAGGTCGCAATTGTCACACTATGATCCATCTCCATACGTGAATGGAACTCTCTATCACCAGTTGATTGGGAGTCTCATTTATTTGACATACACCAGACTTGACATTAGCTATGCTATGAGCTTTGTTACACGGTTCATGCAAGAACCAAAGGTGTGTCATTGGAAAGGAACAAAGTAGGTACTCAAGTATATTTGTGGTATGATTGAGTATGGTCTAGAGTACAAGAAGAATTATCAATACTTCTTGACAAGTTTCATGGATGCGGACTTTGTAGGATCCATTGATAATAGGAGATCCACTTTTGAAATGTATTATTTTTGGGATTTGGGCTGATTTCTTGGGGAAGTAAAAAGCAACATGTTGTTGCTCGTTCTTCCATCGATGCTGAATATCGCATTGCAAGAGTTGTCTGCGAGGTGATATGGTTGTCACATCTTGTCAAGAATGGGCATCCCATAAAAGAAACCAACAATCTTGAGGGGTGCCAATCATGGAGTTGTGAAGCTTGTTTGCAATTCAATTTTCCATTAGTGCATGAAACATGTTGAGGTTCAATGCCATTTGATACGTGAACATAGTCAAGAACACAACATACAACTTCATTTTTATTCCATTGAGGATCCATCTGGAGACATTTTGTAAAGTCTCTTGCATGTGTAAAATTTGAAAAATTTAGAAATTTTCTTGTATGTACTTTGATTGAGCATTGATGTAATAAGGGGGGAATGTTGTGAATATTACATCAATTTGACATATTCACCTTATGGTTATGAAGGTTACGGGAAGTTGGAAAGTAGTTGTAACTCTTGACCTTGTGCCTTCTTTATTACACGTATATATACTTCTATCACATCAATACAAGGGTTGATCGCAATGTTGAAATGTATTATGCATTTCTAACAACTGCATTGTTGGAGGCCAAACTTGTACATTTCTATATTGTTTATTTTTTGAAAATTTTGGTTTTGAAGAGTAACCTAGGTCCTAGTGTAATAATTATTCTTACTTAATTGTCATGCCACATCACTCAGATAGAGGAAGAATTGACAAATATGTAAAGGCAATGCAAGAATTTTTTTTGAGGCATATGTAAATGATATAGTTTTCTTTGTTGGTCTTGCATACAATTTGTCAAATTCTTGAAGTTAAGCAACTTAAATTGTTGCCATCATGAGAAAACAATTTTGCTTGGATCATGGTGCAATAAATATCATGACACGATGCAAGTAATTGTAATGTTGTAGACACTCTTGCTTGTTGCTTATATGTTCTGGATAGCAAGTGCATGTTCACGAAACAACTAAGATCATATATAGAAGAAGCTTCTTGTTGGAAAGGCAGCAGATTACTTAAAGGCAACAATATTTGTTGCGATTTGTAAAGTGGAGAATATTAAAAAGTTTACATACTCACTAGTTTACTCTCATATATATTGACATCTGGATGTGTTTTGTTTAGTAGGGGTTTGTTTTTAAAGTTTTTTTTTAAATTTTTTTTTTTTTTTTTTTGGTGGTGGCCACAAGGGGTAAACAGACTGTGACCACGAGGGAACCATTACATAACATATCCGCAACATGTGAGGCGAGAGATTTGAACCTGGGCCTCTCAGCAACTAGAGAGGTTTAACTACCCACTTGCTCTCCAACTCCTCTACATGGGCGGATGAAATCAACCAAAAGTATATATCAAATTAGTACTAAGAGTTGTTTGGAATTAATTTTGTCTATGCCATGATCTAGATGCAATCATGTTATTTTGTAGTTGACTAAAGCATAATATATTTGAAAGGGTATATTGAAGAACTAGGTAACATTTATGGATTACAACTAAAGAATAGGGGAAAAAATTGATGAACAAATATAAGAGAGGTAAGTTTATATTTGTGCATGTGCATGTTTTATGAGTAGATAGTGCACCAAGAAAATGGGTGACAAGAACACCACAAGTGTTTGTAATATTAATGCATCATTTTAAGATTGATGCATCATAGATCAATCTTGATAAGCATTGTGTTGTTGTAAAGCTCTAGTTGGATTTTGATGCCTTGTGTATCATTTACTTGAAATGTGTGAATATATTCTACAACATTGATTGTCATATTTTTAGCAAGTTTGTTAGGGGGCATTTAGGAGACATTCTCGTATGATCCAGCCATGTCCTTCTATCTTTGCATGATTTCTCATAGAAGGCAAATAACAATATTCTTATAGATGTTGCAATGTCTTGATCATGCTAAAATGACCACTAGATGATGAGGAATGTGCCTCTTTAATGAGAATGAGGCCTCCTGAACTGGCTGGGGCGCACCAAGAAAAAGAGAAAGAGGTGAAAATAAACCTTAAGTATGGATTTAAAGAATAAAGTGATTTACAATCTTCATAACCAATGAATTTTTATCAAGAATATGTATAAACATGGAAGGAGGTTGACACAACATATTGATAACTTTATTAGCAGTCCCTTTTTGTACTTAAAAACAAGATGAATGTATTGAACATAAGAAAACCTATTTAATGTGAATTTGTTCTTGAATGCTGGATTGCGAGTTTAAAAATGTAAGAGGGTGATGGTTATTATGAAGGATTGTTTGCTTACCAAGGATGTAGTGTCTCCACTGTTTGAGTGCCTGAACCAATGCATATAGTTCATTGACATACATGCTGTAGTTTATTTAATTGTGGAAAGTGGTTTGGAATGATATTGAAATGGGTGGCCTCTTTTCTTGAGAGCAATGGCTATGGCATAATCTGATACATTTCTTTTGTATCTCAAATGAGTGACACAAATTATTGGGTGGCCTATTTTTTTGAGAGCAATGACTATGGCATAATCTAATACATTTCTTTTTTATCTGAAAGGACTGATACAAATTAGGAGCAAGAATTAGAGTAGATCAGGGTGCATCCTTGAGTTGCTGAAATGCTTTGGTGATTGTTGAATTTCAAGAGAAATAATTCTGGTTTGGTAGTTGATGAGGTGGCTTGATAATGTTAGAATTAGTAGATAATTCTTCTATACAAATTATGTTTCTCCTCCTTGATGGGTGCATCCTTGAGTTGCTGAAATGCTTTGGTGATTGTTAAATTCCATGAATATGTTTAGATCCATGATATTGGATGGAGGCCAATCCTTGAGTACTCTCTCTGTCTTTGTCTCTCTCTCTCTCTTTAGGATTGGGAGTTGCATGTGTCCCTGTTAGTCAATAAGAAAACCCATATATTACATGGGTGGTTTCCTAAAGGAATCTTCATTTTTGCTTGCAATTGATGTTGCTGCAAAAGAGAGCAATTTGAACATGTTTTATGTGGCCTTCCCAATTGTAACTATTGATCAATATGTCGTAAAAAAATACTACTGATGAATTCCCCAAAATTTCAGTGGAATATATCATTGATTATCCCAACAATAGTTAGCCAACTCTTCGAGTTTTTGAAAAACTCGTCGAGTTCGAGCACAAGTTTCTCAAAAGGATTTTTTTTAACCAACTCAATGAAATTTTCTTTTTGACTCGCTGAGTTTTTGCTTTTACTCGGAAAAAACATAGACTTTCGAGTTTTAAGGGTTTGACAAAAAAACTCATTTGCGGCGAATAATGTCCAACAAAGGGTATAAAAGTTTTGTTCTCTTTTTTCGATGTTTGGGCTCATTTTTGCTGTTTTCAGTCATAGAGAGAGCTGAGAGAAGGTCAAGGCAGCCACAAAAAGACACACATTTGCATCCTCAAACACAAAGTTTTCCTAGTTCTCAAGAATCTAATAGCAACCCAACTCTTGAAGTTGAGGTGAAAAACGAAGTTTCTGGTGTCAATGATTAAATCCCACAACTTTTTTTTTGTTATGTTTTGAGTTTCTAATCACTTGATGATTGTCTCCATGTGCAACCACATTGAAAGAAAATGATTGGGAAGAGAGACCCATCTTGGAAGCATGCAAGGGAGCGTGCAAAGAAGGGGGAACTTTACTGCAACTATTGTAGCACCTGAACTTTTGGCAATACAAACTGCCTCAAACACTTGGTAAGGATAACTGATCATGATGTGATGCCATGTAAAGATGTAGAGGTTGAATTTTTGAGGGAATGCAATGCCCTCTTGGAGGATTACGATGAGAAGAAACAATTAAGAAAAAGAACAAACCAAGCAATGACTAATCCTCCTTGGCCTTCTTCTATGGAGGCTAGCCCCTTTGGCTTTGGCCCTTTCTAGCAACGTTTTACATTGAGTCTGTCAGTGGCAAATTCAAGGAGTGGGACAAAATCATCCTTTTTGTGGAACGTACCACTCAAGGGTCACAAACCTTGCCGAGGGGCATGATTGCATGAAACCAAGAGAAGCACAAGGTTGTGTTTAGGGCTTGTGCAATCTTTTGGCATTTTTCTGAATTTCTCATTTTTCTGAATTTCTCTTCAATGTGGTGAAGTCTCCATGTTGGTGGGGAATGATAGATGTCCTTTTGTTTGTGACCGAGGATTTAAGGTGCCCACTTATGATGATTTGGAGGGCCCTTTCCTTTAGGAATCCATGGAGGATATCCAATAGTTGGTTGTAGAACAATGCAAAATGTGGAGAAAAAAGGGTTGCGTGATCATGTTTGATGGGTGGACAGATAGAAATAATCGGAGATTGATCAACTTTTTCGTTTCTTTTGCAGGAGTAGTGTTCCTCAAGTTAGCGGATGCATGCACATGTTAAGAGTGTTGAAATGCTTGCTTGGTTGTTAGGGGAGGTCATGCTAGAGGTAGGGGAGGAGAACGCTGTCCAAGTTATCATGAACAACGTAGCAACATAAGTGGTAGTAGGAAGGATTTTCGAGGTGAGATTCCTCACAATTGTTTGGACTCCATATGCAACCGGTTATCTCGATTTGCTTCCATCACAATTGTTTGGACATCATATGCAATATTAGGAAATTACCTTGGGTGTCCAAGGTTGTAAATAAGGCTAAATAATGTATTGCAAAATTCATCTATATACATTAATGGGTCCTCCAACTGATTTAGGCAGTTCACTAATGGAAGGGAGCTTGTGCAAGTTAGAGTGACACAATTTACCACAAACTTCATCACTTTATAGATCCTATTTGATGCAAAGGTGTTATTCAAGAGGATTTTTTGTGAGGAAGGAGTGCATTAGAGAAGAGACTGCTAGATATTAATTCTTTTGTGAGGATAAAAAGGTGTACGTATATGTGTTTGAAGAGCCCTTCTGGACAGCTATGAATAAATTAATTAAGGTGCAAAATTTCATTTGATTTGAGGTGGTAGAGCCTTTAGTTGGGGTTCTCTGTCTTGTTGATGGAGATAATCACCAATGGGGTACCTATATGAGGCCATGGATAGGGCCAAAGAGACAATTGCCTCATTTTATAATTATGTAGACACGAAATTCTTTCCCATTTTGGAACTAGTTGACCACCGATGGACTTCTCGACTCCATAGGTCACTACATGTAATGGGGTACTACCACAACCCCAAATTCTTTTATCATGAATCCTTTGATGCTGACTATGAGGTGATGTTGGGCCTTCAACAATGATTTACTAGGATGGTACAAGATCAGAACATTCATAATTTGATACAAGATGAGTTGCAAGATTACAAGTTATGTGAGGGCTACATTTTCATAACCTCATTATGCATTCGGGGAAGGACAACTCAAAGGCTAGGTAACACACATGAATCTACTTATTATTGTTTTTGATATATATATTTTTTAATACTCCTTATTTAGAGTTTTACATTAAATATATATTTTTTGTTCCTTTTTGGCATTTGCCTATACACCCAATCTCTAGCGCTTTTCCATCAGAATTTTATGTCAACCATGTAGTGTTTCAGATTGTGAGTGGAATTGGAGTATGTTTGAGCACATTTATTCCAAGAAGCGCAATAGACTCATGTAGTAGGAGCTGAATGAGCTTGTGTTTGTTCATTACAACCTTCACCTCCATAAAAAATAGTGGGGTCAAATTATGAGGCCATTTATTTAGATGAGACTGATCAATCATTTGAATGGATCACAAAGCTAAAGGAGGAGCAGCAGGGGTCTCCCTTTTCGAGAGAGAATTTTGAAAATATGGTGGTAACGGCAAAGGTAGAAGAAGAGGCATGGGAACAAAGAGAGAGGATTAGAGCTTCAACTTGTGCAAAGGGCAAAGACACTGCTAGACACTAGATAGATGAGTTAATTGTAGTCATGGGCCTATGAGGCACTTTGACACATTTTGTACCCTTATATATGATATTCAATATAAAAATATTACTCGGTGTTAGAATTTATTTAATTAATGTGTGTTTTATGTGTAGTTTAATGTTTTATTGCTTATAATATTAATTCTGTATGTGTATAATATCACTGTTGTCACATTTTGCACGGGGTGCAATGTCTTCAATGTTGTTTTGTAACAGTGCTGCTCTTCTTTTCCTCCTTCCGTTTTTCTCCCTTCTCTCCCTTTCCTTTTCTTTCCCATTCTCTTTCTCTCCCTCCTTTTTCCTTGGAGTTCCCAGTTGATTTTCCAGCTTTCCAGCAGGTCTATCTGAAATTGGCTAAGTCTGGGTGCGAAGTTCGCACTTCGCCCAGTTTTGGTGCGAAGTTCGTACTTCGCCCAGTTTTGGTGCGAAGTGCGTACTTCGCCCCACTTTCTGGGCGCACCTTGCACTGGCAGACTGGCAGGTCAATGCAGAAAAAAGGTAAAATGCCGGAGCAGGTCCATATGGCGGCAGACACCAGTGTTCGCCTGTGCGCAGTTCGACTTCTCAACGGAGCGGGAATGCGCCCTTGACAGGTGTACAGTAGGGGAACAAACCCGGAATTTGACCAAGGCTTGAAGGCCTTCCCCGACTGCACTGATTTCTGCATGCATCCCAAGGAGCCCCGATCCCAAGCAAAGATGGATAGACTGCCCTCTAAGGCAGGCATGTGTCACACAGCATAACCCATCATCAGACAAGTGTCCAGCTTCGGGATTTGAACAAAGACTGCCGACCAAAAGGGATAAGCATGGGCTGCTTGCACCGCCTGCGTTAATAGCCTCATTCAAAGCTGATATGAGGTTTCACCGCTCCAGCCTACTAGCAAGCCTCGCCGACTTGAAGATTTACCCAAGCACTCCGCCACGTAGCTGTCCGGCCTTCCAGGAAGACCATGCTCGCGGGTACAGCCTCGATCCGACAAAAGGTCAGCATTTGCAGCCTCTTTCGCCGCTTCTGTCGACTCATGTTTGATCGGGACTCTGTGCCCATTAATGTAACGGGTGGGACTCGGGCTATAAAAGCCCATCCGAAATTCATTGTAAAGTGGGGAAGGGGAATGTTTGTTAGGGAACTACCGTGCTTATTGTAACCGTGCTTCCGCTTATGAATACAATCGTATGCCTGGTTCTCGTTCTACTGTCTTTATTCTTTTATGCTGTCTTTCATTATATGCCTTAGGCCCACCCGTGTCGCCGCTCGTTAATTCACTTTGGCATTTGGCGATCGGGTTCCTCTAGCATTGCTTGCTTAAAGCACCTTCCGTACTTCATTATTTAAAGCATTCATTATAAATTTAGTAGCAGTTCCATCGCTTGTGTGTGACGTTGCTGGCCCGTATCCGGTGATTGATGCGATCCCTCGCCGTTAGTTCCTTGTAGGGAATGTTTGCTAGGGAGCCATTGAAGCCGTGCGGTTAAACTCTCTACCTAACACATATACCGGCTCGACATCTCTAGGTTTACTTTCTACCCCCGTCGCTGTACGTATCCGGTGATTGATACGATCCCTCGCCGTTAGTTCCTTGTAGGGAATGTTTGCTAGGGAGCTATTGAAGTCGTGCATACGCCGCCGGTGTATCGGAAGTACGCCTAGGTTTTGCCGTTCCTTGTCATGCTCTGTGTTTGTATGCGGTAAGTAGCGGTGATTGGTGTGTTCCCGTACTGTTAGTTCCCCCCCACCAACCTTTGGACATATTTGTATCTCTTTCTGTACATTTGTCTCTTTCCGTTCCTTTATTTCTTTCCTATTCCCTTTAGCTTAAATCAAGCCCCCCCAAAGGAGCCGGCCTTCTCCGGAGATTGGCTCGGAAGGCATCTCTTCCTTCCGGCCTTTCATGCCGGTGGGCGAATCTGGGCGCATTAACCAAAAATCCTTTCCTCATGGCGGATTCGTAACCAACAGTTTCTGGCACGCCCGGTGGGACCCTTGTCCCACGATTTAAAGAAAGAGTACCCATCAAGTTTCCACCTAGCGCAACAGTTCTTCTGACCCGCTTGGCGGAACACGGGTCCTACATCTGACGAGAGATTTTTTGATCAGTCTCCACCTGGCGCTGACAGTTCCTGAGCTCTTGGTGAGACAAGGAAGTTTCTCACCCCCGACGGAATCGAAGCACCGGTGTTCGCTTCATTGCTGTTCCAAATCCGAACACCGGCGACTCTGCACGAACAAATCCTCTGAGTCTAGAAGACCGGTCCGGTCACCTTCATGCGCACGAGAAGGTGGCGAACAAGAAATCCGAGAAGCCCGCCTGAGTTCTACGAACTAGACATCCACGCTCGAGGCGAGATACCCAGGCTGGCTGATCCGCGAGCTCGTTTCGACGAAGCCGAGGCCGAGATCCAAGAAGAGGCCGAAGCTGAGGTCGGAAGAGCCGAGTACGAAGTAGAAGAGGCCGAGGAAGAAGAAAATCCTGTATCCTCGGAAAGTACCGATACCGAGTACACAACCGACGACGGAGAAGAAGAAGAAATAGCCGATCAACAGCCGAATGACGATGATCTTTTCCCGGCGGTGGACTCTACAGGGCCTTTGGCCCCGATCGGTCGCCAAGCCGTGCCCCCTCGCCGCTTTAAAGTCTATTCCCACATACGACGGCTACGGTAAGACGGCGTACGAGCACATCCAGGACATCCTTGCCCCGGCCGCACTGCATACCATCACCGATGAAAGTGTGAAGACCCGTCTGCTGGCCCTTTCCCTGAGGGGAAAGCTTCTCTACTGGTGGAGATCGCTGCCAGAGGGATCCATCACTAGGTGGCCCCAGCTTGCCAGGAGGCTCGTAAAAGGATGCAACGAGTCTGCTGATCCTACCTCTCTACTGCATCAGTTCCAAGCAATCCAGAGGCATCCTCAAGAGGAGGTGTCCGATTTTAACATTAGGTTTGCGAGATCCCGGAAACGGGTACCTCGCGAACTTCGGCCTTCAACCGGCATGGCCGCTCACTACTATCCGAGGTCTTTCAACTCGGACATATGCCTCGTTGCTGAAGATCGCCCGAATTGACGAGGTCCTTGCACTGTACGAAGCTGCCCAGCAAGTCGAAGCTGACATTATCTCCATCGGCAGGCTTCCGTCCAGAGTGCAGGAGCCGATTCATCCCGACTTTCCCAGATCGCAGTATCCTTCTGCTTCTGGTGGTGTGCCGTCTACTTCAGGGCAGCAGCCCCGCACCGCGATGGAATCCGGCGCCGGTCGTAACTCAATACGGCCCGCCTCAGTTGCATTACCCTCATCCGCCTCCTCCCGCTCCGCATTTTCCAGCGCTTCCCGCTCCCCCGCAGTATGCGTCTTATTCTAACCCTCCTCCATTGGCCGCTTTGCCTCCACCGGCACAGTTGCCGCCTCCCGATAACAGCATCCAGAACACGATTCTACAAGAAGTGCGGGCTTTGGCCTCCGGATATCATGCCATGTCCAATGACATGACAACTATGAAAAAGAAGCAGGCCCAAATGGACTTTGCTCCTAGAAGGCCGTATGCGCCACCGGCGCTGACAAAAGATAAAGCCCCAGAAAACCAACCGCAGAGGCGTCCGCCTCCGAGAAATGCTGCTATAGATGACCCACCTGGTCCTCCTGACCAGGTCAACTGGTGCACTACGTGCAATGACCCGCATTCGGAGGAAGATTGCACTTTGCACCAGCACTACATCCAGACCTTGGCCGGCAGCACTATAGAAGATGATGAGCTGTACATGATCTTGGACGGCGAGGCCAATTTTGCCCTCGCCGAAGAGAACCCGATGACGCCCGCCAAGGAAGAAAAGAAAGCCGCGGACGCGGCTAAACCTTTGCAGGTATATGCGAGAAGAGACAAACCGCAGCCCGACGGGCTGCCACCGTACAAGCGGCTGTGGCCTTACACAGCCCAGGAGAAGGCATCCAAAGATAAAGCTCCCGCTAAACCTTCTCTAGCAAAGACCGCTCGCTGTTCCAGCCTAAGCCTCCAAGCAAAGGCCCCAACTCCCGCTAAGCTTCCCGTACTTCAGCCCCCACCGAAACCAAAGAACAAGCCCGGGGAGAAGTCGAAGTACCCATCTCCGACCAAGAGACAACGAGTTGAGGCCACCCAACAGCACCGGACCAAGTATGAACCGGCTAAACCAGCGAGAAGGAGCTAGTACCTCGGGCTACGGCATTGTAGACGAGTTAAAGAAGACTCCCGCGGAATCAGCATGTACGATGCCCTTCCGCTTCCGGGCCGGTAGATCCGTCGCAAGAATCACCGAAAAACATGAAGAACGGCAAGCGGATGCAGCCGCTGTCTCCGGTTCAACCTTTGACGATCCTCCGCCACCGGGAAGAACAGACCGCCACCCTTTTATCCGTCTTTACGGATGCAAGGGCACATAGTTCACAATTGCATGGTGGATTCTGGTGCTTCCTCGATTGTGATGTCGAAGGCCATCTATGACGAGATCAAGATGGAATACACTCGTAGCAGCCAAGGTGTGCTCGCAATTAGACGGCACCCCTGTCAAGACACTTGGTGTCATAAAGGACATCCCTATCCGGCCGCACAAAGCTCTCGACATTGTGGTCATCCAAGAGGTCGTGATTGTTGAACTGGAGCCTTACTTCGGCATGTGTCTCTCTCGGGAGTTCACTGCGAAGTTGGGCGGGTACCTGTCTCTAGACTACTCGCACATGGAAGTGCCCTTCAAAGGAAGGAGACTGAAAATTTTCAATGAGAAGCCTTCCCCTTTTCTAGTAGACAAGATACCCGGCGGAGAGATGGACCGCATGGTCCAGTTGTCGAAGAAGAACTGGTGACAGTAGAACTGACCGAGCAAGCTCTCGAAGTGCTACGCCTAGAAGACGAGTTCTCGTTGCGGGATTTTAATGCCGTAATCGGGATGCAGCAGTGGTCGTTATTCCATTAAGCGACCCGAGGAGCTTGACGTGTCCATTGCGAAGGAAGTAGGACCCGCACCCGAAGAGCCGTGGAAGCTTTTCTTTGACGGCGCCCGTTGCAAGAATGGCGCCGGTGCAGGGGTCCTGGTTTCTCCAACCGGAGTCCAGAGGGACTATGCCTACAGGCTGGCCTGGAGCTGTACTAACAATTCGGCGGAATACGAAGCCTTGTGCTTGGGTCTGCGAAAGGCGGAAAGGCTAGGAATCAAGCATCTCCAAATTTTCGAAGATTCAGAGTTAGTGTGTCATCAAGTTACGAATAAATGCGCGTCTAAGCACCACTACCTTAGAGCGTACTTGCAATCGGGTCTGGGACCTGATGGAATCGTTTGACTCATTGAACGTTAAGGCAATATCGCGTGAGAGAAACAAGCACGCGGATATTCTGGCGTCTGTTGCAGCCAGGTACGTTCCGGCTGAAGACGTCGTCCGTAAACCGAAGCCGGTCCGCACCATTTACATGCCTTCTGTGCCTGATAGGGATACCTTTTGGCAGGTATTCAGCTGTGACGAGGAGATCGTCACATTCCTGGTTAACGAAGTGTGTGTAATCGAAGGTAGAGACCCTGATGACGAGCAATATGAGGGGTTGATACAGTTATGGAATAATCACGTCCCAAAAGGACTGATTACATTAGAAAGTCTCTTTGATCGAAATGACAGAGCAATATCCCACAGGATCAAAGTAGACCCGAGGCCATATGCCGACCTGGAGCTCGAACCTGGTAAAACCATCAAGGTCGGAACAGACTGCACGTCGGAGGAGCTGGTGCAGATTAGATCACTGTGCCAGGAGTTCCCCGACATCGTGGCTTGGTGCTACGAGGATTTGAGGGGGTATGACAGATCTGTCATCCAGCATACCATCGAGCTAGAGGATGGCGCCAAGCCGTTCCGACAAAAGCAAAGGGCCGTAAATCCAAAGATTGAGGCCATGATGAAGACCGAGCTCTTGAAAATGCTGGAGGCCAAGATCATCTACCCCATCAAACATTCATCCCGGGTCGCGAATCCGGTGCCCGTGAGGAAAAAGAATGGCGACATACGTCTCCGTGTCGACTTCAGAAACCTAAATCAGGCTTCCTTCCGGGACCACTATCCGCTTCCCCAAATCGACCAAATTTTGCATATCGTTGCCGGAGCCCAGAGATTTTCACTTTTAGATGGATTTTCCGGCTACAACCAGATTTGGGTCAAAGACGAAGACCAGCATAAGACGGCGTTTACCACGAAGTGGGGGATGTTCGCCTATCGCCGCATGCCGTTTGGCTTATCCAATGCCGGTGCCACGTTCCAAAGGGCCATGGACCCGGCCTTCCGAGAGCTGCTCAACAAGATTATTGTCATCTATCTTGATGACATGACCGTTTTCTCTCACCGACGAGAAGATCATGTTTCGCACCTGCGGCGGATATTTGAAAGTTGTCGAGAATTCGGCATCTCTATAAAATCGAAGAAGTCCGTCTTCGCGGTAAAGGAAGGAAAGCCGCTGGGACATGTCATCTCCGAGGAAGGCCTCGCCATTGACCCTGAAAGAGCAGAAGCCCTCGTTCGCTTGCCAGCCCCCGCTGATAAAAAAGGTCTGCAGTCCTTCTTCGGTCAGATTAACTTCGTGCGGAAGTTCATTCCGGATTTCGCACAGGTGATCAAGCCTATGGCCGAACTGTTGAAGAAAGATACACCTTACGAATGGACCGATGAGAGAGAGCAAGCTTTCGAGGAAATCAAGGCTCGAATTGCGCAAGCTCCGGTGTTGACAAACCCGGACTACTCCAAGGACTTCATCCCGTATGCGGTGGGAGAACCCGAAAGTTACGCCGCAGTCCCGACTCGAAGGGAGACGACGGTGAGGAGCGCCCCATTGCGTTCCTAAGCCAAGTGATTCTGCCACACGAAGAGAAGTACAACTTTATAGAGCGGCAGGTCCATGCGGTCATGAAGTCCCTTCGAAAGTTCAGGCACTTTGTCTCCTAGAGTAAGACCACTGTCTTTGTGATTCACCCCGATGTTCGCAGTTTCATCTTGCAAGGGGAACCGGGTCACAAGAGAGCGGGATGGATTGCCAAGATCCAGGAGTTTGACATCGAAGTACGGCCCACCAAGCTTATCAGAGGCCGAGCCTTGTGTCGGGAATTGGCCCGAAGCGCCGTAGCCGGCATCTCCGCCTCGTAAGTGGGAGGACACAGCGACACGCGTCTACCTAGCCAACTCCTTATCGGAGGGGAGTGATTGGACAGATGAACTGGTGAGATACTTCTGCACCGGAAGATGTCCCGATCACCTGAACGCCTCACAACGAAGGAGATTTCGGTTAGGTGCATTAAGGTACACTCTTCGCCCCGAGGGGCTTTACTTCAAAAATATTGACGGCATCCCGTTGCGGTGCGTCATAAAATCTGACCAGCCTAGGATCCTCGGAGATTTTCATTCCGGGATGCCTGGGGGTCACCATTCTTCAAGGCCAACGGCCTTAAAAATAATAAGGGCTGGATACTATTGGCCCACTCTGTTCGCAGACGCGTATGCGGTCTGCGCCAAGTGTGATTAATGCCGAGGTATGCTGGCCGAAACGTAAAAGCACCCCCGCCCCTTCAACCGATTCAAGCCGAAGCTCCGTTCCGAAGAATGGGGTCCGGACTTCATTGGGGTGATTTCTCCTAACTCCTCCGCCGGCCACAAGTTTATTCTCACAACCATCGACTATTTCACACGGTGGACGGAGGCGATCCCGACCAAGAACGCCGACCAAGAAACGGTCATCGAGTTCATTGAGAGCCCGATTACCCGCTCGGGGTTCCGAGTCGATTGTGACAGTATAACGGTCCGGGATTTGTAGGCGCCGTACTCACGGAGTACACCAACGGCCTTGGCATCTATCATAAGATGTCTTCTAATTACTACCCGCAGGGGAATGGCCTTGCCGAGTCTACTAACAAGAACCTCCCGAAAATTCTCCGGAGGACCATTGAAAAAAATAAGCGGACTTGGCACTTGCTCCCGAACCGGGCGCTATGGGCGGACAGAGTTGCGTTCAAGAAATCCCTCAAGACGTCCCCCTATGCGCTCGTCTATGGCAAGCAAGCCGTTATGCCATCACACATTGAAATCCCCGCCCCGTGGATGATTGACGAAGACAGGAGCAGCGGAGACCCGGTAGACGACAGAGTTGTGCCAACTCCTGCAGCTTGGAAGAAGACAGAGAAAGTGCATACCAGGCCTTCGCCGATCACATTGCAGCCACTAAAGGCTGGTTTGCCAAAGGCACCACTGCCCGAGTTTTCGAAGTCGGGGACCTGGTGCTGAAGTGGGACTCATACAAGGCAAAACCGGGTAATCACGGAAAATTTGACGCTCTCTCGGGAGGGCCCTTATCAGATTGCCCGGTGAATCAGTTCAATGCCTACATACTTTCGGCTATGGAGGGTCAGCTCCTCCCCATCCCTGTCAACCGGTTCCACTTGAAGCTTTATCGCTGTTGAAGGTGCCTGAGGGGCCCTTCCCTGTAAAAATTTTGCCTTGTGTTTTTATTTTTCCCCGCATGTATAGTTTCCAGTTTTAGCATTCAGTTTATTTTTCCTTCTTTGAGCTTAAATGCGGCATGGGAGAGAAAGACAGACTTCGCAACAAAGTCTGTCGTTGCCCCGCAGGAGGGGCGAAGTTCGGCTATGCAGAGAAAGAAAGGAGAAAAAAAGAGCAAAAATCGACTAAGTGTTGACCGAAGTCCGACTTCGCAGCGAAGCCTGACTTCGGCCCAGCCGAATTGCGAAGTTTGTCCGAGAAAAGCTGAAGCAGACTAAAGTCCGCACTGCACAACCCTTCGTGCGAAGTACGCACTGCGCGCAAAGTTTGTGCGAAGTGCGAACTTCGCACCGAAGTCCGACTTCGGCCAGCGCCCGTGCGAAGTGCGCACTGCGCTCAACGCTTGGGCGAAGTGCGAACTTCGCGCGAAGTTCGCACTGCGCCTCAAGCTTCGGCCGAAGTCCGAACAAAGCCCCAGCGTCGCATTGCGCAGTCCATCTAAAGATGAAAGGCGGCAAAAACCCAGATCGCGCCCAAGCCTTGGGCGCAGCTAAAAACAGAGGTAGAACAGTTCAAGCACGCGCTTCGCGCGAAGTTCGTACTTCGCCCAGTTTTGGTGCGAAGTGCGTACTTCGCCCAGTTTTGGTGCGAAGTGTGTACTTCGCCCGAAATTCGGGCGAAGTCCGACTTCGCCGGCGAGGTCGGGCCGTGCCCAACTTCGGGCGAAGCCCGACTGCGACTAGTTTTCCGGGCCAGTATTGGGACGCGGTTTAAAGAATAATAAAAAAATTCAAAAAAACCCCAAGCTGGGCCCAAGGCGCGTTTGCACTTGTTTTAATGTGGGTTTCCGCACCGAAGGTTTTGTCTTGATCAGTGTGCCCAAGTGGTGGCAGCAACGTCAGCCATGGTGCAGTTCCCAACGCTGAGTTAATGATTGCGCGTTTTTCAAGCGAAACGCAACTAAAAAAGCAAGGCACGGCTGCCGGGGCGTGTCTTTTCCTAAACATTCTCTCGCGCGGCCACCAAGGGTTTTAACTCAGCCGACCTACCCCTCCTGCGTTGCATTAATGGCGCTGTTTTTATCTAGAAAAGGGGGTCAGAATCATGCCAACATTCCAGATTGCAGAGATTATTCCTCGGACAGTGCTAATTATTCCTCTGATAGCGAAATTTGTTGCAGACAGCCTGAACCTGTCATTATTGCTGACTCGGAGAGATGGACAAGGGAAAAATGCCTGTGTCAGCACAGTCCAGCGGAAGCAGCGAACCAGGGGATTTGCCACGGCCAAGAGTTTTCAAAGGCGATCCTCCGCCAGAGAAAAAGTCAAAGGCTCGGACGAAGAAGGTACAGCGTGGGCAATCCCCACCACCTCCGGTGAATTACCTGGCAGGATATGTGGACGGCTCGTTTTCCATGAGCCTAACTCAGCTGAGAGCGAATGTGGAGAGCTGGGCTGACAAGGTTTCGCCCTCCCATCATTTTGGAGCGGCGTACAAATCAAACCTCTTCAGATTCATGTGCCCTCCTGTCCACCAATGCCCGGAGCTGATAGACTTAATTGTCAGACACTATAAACCAGCTTCCCGGCAAATCTGCAGTTCCAGCGGCAAACCCTTGTTCGCACTGCGCAGGGAGACTGTGCAGCCAGCTTTCGCCCCAGGGCTGGAGTATGACTCCGGCACCATCCTCAGAAAAATCAGTTTGGGCGAACAAGCGGGACGTTTCACGCACACCAAGCGAATGAGGGATTTCCTCAATTCAGAGCTGAGCGCCCCGTCTCCGACGGACAATGGCCGACCGGCCCCATGCCTTTAGTAAAATTTCGTAGCAAGTATCTATATACCATCTTGGCATGGATCCTCGATCGCGACTCCGATGAGTCGGTGCACCCATACCAGCTGGCGCCGTGCAATGCCTCTTGTGTGGAGAATCTTACGAACCGGCGGCGCAGCGGAGCGGAAAACGCCCATCTCTTTCGATGGCAGACCGGTCGGCTTACGCCATTCATTCCGATCCGCTGAAAATCCGAAGCGCCGATTAACCGGTTTCGTTTCGGTTCCGTTTTGGTCCGGCTTTGTTTATACCATCTCGCACCCCCAAATGCCGAGCCCGAACTCGAAGAAGGTTAACGAGAAGGGAGAACCCCGGCCCGTCTATAACTGGACGGATGACTTATACCGGAAAGGGTCCTACTACAAGTTCAACTTCAACTTTCTGGGATTCGTCATGTCAGTCTTCACCGAAAGTGAAATCCCCGTCCCCCGAGAGAAATGACGAGTGCTTTGATAAATCAGAAACTCGGGGACGTTTTCAGACTGACGCAGGGGATTGTGATCAGAATCTACTGATTCAAGGGCAAACCCTATTTGCTGCCCTATTGGTGCTCAGAGCATCTGTTCGGGATGGAGGTTGCCCGACAGATGGACTATGTGGAAGAAGAGTTTGGCCTAGGGAAGAAAAGAGGACAGATTTTTCAATACCCTCTTTCCGGGCCAATGTTGAGATTATTGAGGTAGGACAACATGTCTACCTAGAGCAAGCGCTGTCCCGGATTGGCCTGGTTTTGCTACCGCAGCGCTGGAAGTATGACCCTCATGGGGTAAGGGGAAAGTTTGCACATTTGTGCCCCCGAGACATAACCGAAGATAGATGCGACGTGGTCCATGTGGACCTTGACGAGCTCGACACCCCGCGAGCCGCCAGAAATGTTGTCACATTTTTGCACGGGGTGCAATGTCTTCAATGTTGTTTTGTAACAGTGCTGCTCTTCTTTTCCTCCTTCCGTTTTTCTCACTTCTCTCCCTTTCCTTTTCTTTCCCATTCTCTTTCTCTCCCCCCTTTTTCCATGGAGTTCCCAGCTTGATTTTCCAGCTTTCCAACAGGTCTATCTGAAATTGGCTAAGTCTGGGTGCGAAGTTCGCACTTCGCCCAGTTTTGGTGCGAAGTGCGTACTTCGCCCAGTTTTGGTGCGAAGTGCGTACTTCGCCCAGTTTTGGTGCGAAGTGCGTACTTCGCCCCACTTTCTGGGCGCACCTTGCACCGGCAGACTGGCAGGTCAATGCAGAAAAAAGGTAAAATGCCGGAGCAAGTCCATATGGCGGCAGACACCAGTGTTCGCTCGTGCGCAGTTCGACTTCTCAACGGAGCGGGAATGCGCCCTTGACAAGTGTACAGTAGGGGAACAAACCCGGAATTTGACCAAGGCTTGAAGGCCTTCCCCGACTGCACTGATTTCTGCACGCATCCCAAGGAGCCCCGATCCCAAGCAAAGATGGATAGATCGCCCTCTAAGGCGTGCATGTGTCACACAAACATAACCCATCATCAGACAAGTGTCCAACTTCGGGATTTGAACCAAGACTGCCGACCAAAAGGGATAAGCATGGGCTGCTTGCACCGCCTGCGTTAATAGCCTCATTCAAAGCTGATCTGAGGTTTCACCTGCTCCAGCTACTAGCAAGCCTGCCGACTTGAAGATTTACCAAGCACTCCGCCACGTAGCTGTCCAGCTTCCAGGAAGACCATGCTGCGGGTACAGCCCGATCCGACAAAAGGTCGGCATTTGCGGCTCTTTCGCCGCTTCGTCGACTCATGTTTGATCGGGACTCGTGCCCATTAATGTAACTGGTGGGACTCGGGCTATAAAAGCCCATCCGAAATTCATTGTAAAGTGGGGAAGGGGAATGTTTGTTAGGGAACTACCGTGCTTATTGTAACCGTGCTTCGCTTATGAATACAATCGTATGCCTGGTTCTGCTTCTACTGTCTTTATTCTTTTATTCTGTCTTTCATTATATGCCTTAGGCCCACCCGTGTCGCTGCTCGTTAATTCACTTTGGCATTTGGCGATCAGGTTCCTCTAGCATTGCTTGCTTAAAGCACCTTCTGTACTTCATTATTTAAAGCATTCATTATAAATTTAGTAGCAGTTCCATCAGTTGTGTGTGACGTTGTTGGCCCGTATCTCGGTGATTGATGCGATCCCCTGCTGTTAGTTCCTTGTAGGGAATGTTTGCTAGGGAGCCATTGAAGCCGTGCGGTTAAACTCTCTACCTAACACATATACCGGCTCGACATCTCTAGGTTTACTTTCTACCCTTGTCGGTGTACGTATCCGGTGATTGATACGATCCCTCGCCGTTAGTTCCTTGTAGGGAATGTTTGCTAGGGAGCTATTGAAGCCGTGCATACGCTCGCTGGTGTATCGGAAGTACGCCTAGGTTTTGCAGTTCCTTGTCATGCTCTGTGTTTGTATGCGATAAGTAGCGGTGATTGGTGTGTTCCCGCATCGTTAGTTCCCCCCCACCAACCTTTGGACATATTTGTATCTCTTTCTGTACATTTGTCTCTTTCCGTTCCTTTATTTCTTTCCCGTTCCCTTTAGCTTAAATCAAGCCCCCCCAAAGGAGCCGGCCTTCTCCGGAGATTGGCTCGGAAGGCATCTCTTCCTTCCGGCCTTTCATGCTGGTGGGCGAATCTGGGCGCATTAACCAAAAATCCTTTCCTCATGGCAGATTCGTAACCAACAATCACTTTATTGTGACATGCATGAAAAAAATCTATTTTTCAATAAAAATTTGCATTTTCTTCAATTTTCTTTTTTGCTGAGTTTTTTTCGAGTTTTTTTTGCCAAATCCGAGTCTGAGTCACATATTGGCCTTGTTGAGTTTGGGTTGAGCCTCAATTTCTCTACTATGATCCTCACTACTTATGAAGGCCATATTTGGGTTTGAACGCTATTTTCCGACCACCTGAATGGGTGCATACATTGTTGATGATATGGAACAACTAGAGGAGATTTGCTAAAATACTTGTTCTTGAGCTGGTGTATGCGATTGTTCCTTTTGGGAAGTGGATACCATTTTTCACGATTATCTTATTCAATGCTCAATATTTGGTGCACAATGTGCATTCAACTTGGTTTAGTTAAAATTAAGATTGTGAAGGGCTAGGTTGGATCTTACCATTTTCAGGAAATTTTTGCAGTTACTTCTCTATTTTTATGCCCAAAAAAAGTGTGGTGCAATATGCAGGGAAATTAGGGAGAGAAGAACTTGGAAACAAATAAGTTTCATTTTGCATGATTTGGAAATGGTGCAATAATTTAGGTTCTTGATTCTTAAGTAACATTAGAGTATGTATCAAGAATTGGCTGAATACCCTAATGTTGTAGCTTCTGTCCAAGACAATGTTATGTATTCATTGTGGTTAGCTTGCATCAGTTCTTGCATTCCAGATAGATGATATGTTTTTGTCTATGATAAGAAACAATATTTTCTGCCTACAAATAAGAAATATATTTGATAAGGAGAAGAAAAAGGGAACCAAAAAAACAAAGAAAAATGTATGCTTGACTAGTGCATTTCCTGGCATACCATCTCTGTTTGGAGAATGAAAGTCATTGAAAATCCATAAATGAATGTAGCTCCATTTTTGAAAGATAAAGCAGGGGTTCTTTTGGCAGTTTAGAGTAAGGCTAAGCATTGGAGAGTAAGGACCTATAGTAGCTGTAGTAGGTACATCCACACCTATGTTTTGTCATTCTCGCTTTTTTAGTTCATTGTACTTTATATATTTTGATGAAAGGAAGCATTTTTCTCCATTGTTCTGATTTCAATTTTGTTGGTTTGCCACATGGAGAAAGCATGTTTTTTACCTTGCTAATTATTTTGGCTTCAACAAGGATGTATTGATAGTTGGTTTTAGAAACTGTTGGTCACAAATCTGCCACAGGAAAGGATTTTGGCAATTATACGCGCCCTAGACCTGGACCAACGTTGAAAGGCCGGAGGGAAGAGATGCCCTCCGTACCAATCTCCGGAGAAAGGCCGACTCCTATACTAAACTGCTTGATGTTTTAAGATAAGAGTGCAGGAAAGAAATAAAAGGGATAGGGTAAGAAGTGTGAACAATTTGGTGGGAAAGAACCAACAACACGATTATCAACTAATAGCTTGAAACAACAACAATAAATACCAAGAATTATGCATAAATGAATACCACGCAAAGTTCCCTATGTATCCTCTGGAAGAGTTCCAGGATTCAACTATTCTCCCACGCCTAAATCCAGATTTCAGAATTATAGCAATTAGGAAAATATGTGAATGTAACAAAAACCACTAACCACAGGCGGCATAAAAGGAGTTTAACGCAATATTGTCTCCCCTATGTATCCTTCAGGAGAATTCCAGGGTCCTGTCCCCAATTACACACCTAAATTCAGGATTTAGAATTACGGTATACAAATGAAGACATAATAGCAGAAATAATCACAGAAGGCAGCATACGAGAGAGAAATGAGCCCAAAGTCTTTAATATGAATTGTAGGAATCAAGTTACAGCAGTTTTCTAGCAAAAGTTCCCCCCCCTTTTTTTATTACAATTCATGGGTTTTTATAGAGGACCCGAACCTCTGAGCCATCAATGCACAAATTCTGGAGGTACGCCTTCGATAACCTGAAAAAATCTGCTCTTGCCCTTCCCGCGACTGAGCTCTCACATCCTTTTCTAAAATTAGCAGCTACGACCGTATTAGCCGGGGCAATCTGCATTTATGGGCCGCCTGACTCGTCCTGAATCTTTCTGGGTGCGGTGCTCGAGTGGCTGCCAGGTCCATCGGGCTCTCCCCCTGCGGTTGATATTTCTTTTCTGGTTGCCAAAAATGAGCCTCGGGTCTTTCGGGCAAGTAAAAATGCATTTATGAAACACTCGATTGCCTCGGAAAGATACCCGGCCTTGGGGTGTGTGCCCTTGAAGAGAGCGCCCTTGAAGAGCTTCGCCAAATTTCAGTTCGGGACCTTACTTTGCAACGGACGTGAGCCGAAGCGGGACTGAAGGCCTTGTGCCGAAGTAGATGTTCCTTCTCAAAACATGGCTCTCAATTTTTCGTTGCTTTGCCGGAAAAATGAGTTGAAGGCTGCTTCGCAAGAGACTTTGCCCGAAGTGGATGCTTTGCTGATGGGCTACAAAAATGCTTCGCTGCGAACCTTTTTCAAAATGGCCGTTCGGGGGGTACAATTTTTCCTTAGGATATTTCTCCGGTTTTCCAAAGGCAACTAGACTTCTAGTGAGGGGGCTTCGCACAAAAGTTGGCCGAAGTGGGTGCTTCGCAGCATTTCGGGGCGAAGCAAATATTGCTTGGAGAAGTGGTTCGCTAGGAGAAGGGCCCGAAGCAGATGCTTCGCTTACGTTTCGGCAAAGCGTTTTTCTTTCTTCACTTAGAAATTTCCTCATTGCCGCTTCGCAAAAACTTGGCCCGAAGCAAGTCTTTTGGAAGCTTCGCTCAGGAAAGCTCATCGTCAATAAAGCTCAGGAAACCTAAGGATGATAAATTTTGGAAATATCCCAGGGAAGTATGCTGCTCTTGTTCAAATACGTCCAAAAGTTGCTTCGCCTTCTGAGCTTTCCTTACCTTGGAGAAGAAGGCATGGACTGTGGCCTGGGCGGTGGACCAATCTCGGGCTGTCCGAGTCATAGCAGTGACCTGCAAATATTGGTACTTGATGCTTTGTACCTCAAAAGCTAGATGGAGTCGGCTTCTTATCTCTTGAATGATCTCATCCACTATCGGTCCCTTTGGTAGTAGCGTTCTGGGCTTTGGTAATATAAGACAATATTGATAGGGCATTGGAGGTCCGGGATCTGAAATTTTGGAGCAAATGCGAGCGGATGTCTTTGATTCTGCTTCTGTCAAACAACTCTAAATTTTCCTTCTCATACAACTGCAGTTGCATCTGCAAGATCCGCTCTTCAAACTCTTTGGCCTTTACTTCAGCTTCGGCCTGCGTCTTGCTCTGGTTTTCCGCTTCGCCCTGTAGTTGCTCTACCTGCTGTATCAAAGCATCCATTTCCTTTTTCATCTGCTCGCATTGCCTCTGAGCTGTAATGTCCCCCTCTGTTCTGTGTTTGGTGTTTTTGCAATAACTATGGATGAATTTGAATATGCAATAATACCCAAATGAAAGAAGCCAATAACAACAACATGCAATTATACCTAGATGGATTTAACATTGAATAATCGATTTTTATGCAGAACCCATAATCAAAATAGCTTATTAATTCATATCAACAAATTAACAACAATGTTTAGAAATTCCGGATGGATAAATGTCTTCAGAATATCATTATAAACATACCAGTTTGCTATTATCTCAAATTGATGGACTATAAACCTCTGAATCTTTGATTGAATCACATAGCGTGAATCTCGAGTGAATTCACTATCCAAGAACTGGGTTTTCGTCTAGCTCCGTTCTCCAATCATCGAGGTTTCGTCCTCGAACTTCAACAATTTGCACATTGTCGATCCCTGAAATGGAACCAATCTGCCCTTTAGGGTTTCGTCCGTCGGGTTATCGATTGGGGTTTGCGTCCCTTTCGATGAAGAAATATCAGCCGCCGGCCTTAATCTCCAAGAGAAGAAATAACATAAACCAGAATGTCTGAAATGAGACCAAGCCACCGAATAAATAGACTCCTCCACCGCAAACTCCTTTTGCACATGCAATGTGGGATAAAACATAAAACATAACTTATTTTAAGTCCCACATTGCGTGTGCAAAAGGAGTTTGCGGTGGAGGAGTCTATTTATTCGGTGGCTTGGTCTCATTTCAGATATTCTGGTTTATGTTATTTCTTCTCTTGGAGATTAAGGCCGGCGGCTGATATTTCTTCATCGAAAGGGACGCAAACCCCAATTGATAACCCGACGGACGAAACCCCGAAGGGTAGATCGTTTCCATTTCAGGGATCGACAGTGTGCATATTGTTGAAGTTTTGAGGACGGAAACCCTCAGTATTGGAGAAGGGAGTCGGACGAAAACCCGGCTTCTTGGATAGTGAATTCACTCAGATTCACGCTTATGTGATTCAATCAAAGATTCAGAGGTTTATAGTCCATCAGTTTGAGATAATAGCAAATTGGTATGTTTATAATGATATTTTGAAGACATTTATCCATATGGAATTTCTAAACATTGTTGTTAATTTGTTGATATGAATTAATAAACTATTTTGATTATGGGTTCTCCATAAAAATCGATTATTCAGTGTTAAATCCATTTGGGTATCATTGCATGCTGCTGTTATTGGCTTCTTTCATTTGGGTATTATTGCATGTTCAAATTAATCCATAGTTATTGTAACAATACCAAACACAGAACAGGGCAACTCATTACAGTGGTATCAGAGCTGGTTTTTCTTGCCAGCCTGTTCAGGGTTTCATTGCAAATTTTGTGAAGTCTTCTATCGAAGACAATTTTCAGGTTTGATTTGGTGGAAATAATTCTTTGTCTGAAATTATATTGGTTGAAAATTTGCGGAGTATAGAAGATTAGCAAAAGTTAGGGTTTGGTTGCCGTTTTCAAATCTAGAGTTTCCAGTTTCTGGGTATTGGTTATTTGAATACCCATTTGGTTGATTTGGGCTTTAAGAGTTCTAGGTATTGTTAATTCAGAGCTCAGGCTATTCTGCCAGCCTGTGGAAGCGTAATTAAATTTCATATTCATGGAGTCTTATAATGATTGGTCTAGGAGACAACGTGATTGGGATAGGACTCAGAGTGAAATACAAAAATCCATCAGTCAATTAATTGCAATGATGCAAATTTCTCTACCTTCAGTTTTTCCTGAGGATAAACTTGATTTTTTATTCATAAAGTTGCCAAAGAAAGAAGTTGAACAAAATACTTTACAAGATCCTAAAACTGCAGCTAATATTGCGGCTAATAAAGTTGAGTTTGCTGTCCCAAAGAAGATTGACAATGGTAAACAACAGTTAACAGGGAAGGAAAAGAAACCGAGTGATCTGCAGGTTACAGGACTTCCTCACGGAAGCAAAAATCAGTTGAGGAGAGGGGCGATGTTTCACTTGCAAAAGGGAATGGTCACTTGGTCACATCTGTGGAAACAACACACACAATGATTTTTTGTGGCCAAATCAAGTTGAGGACAGCAGTAAAGTTGAGACCTTAGAGTTTGGAGAAGATGCTTCATTTCAGGTATCATGCATAACCGAGAACCAGGATGATTTTAGTGATGATGAGAAAGACAAAATAACGGTTGTGGAAATGCATTCAGAACAATCCAATGAGGATTGTGAGAGTTTTTATATGAGGTATGATGAATCTCCTAGCATCGGTTCATTAATGCATGTTGATGTTTTTCATGATGAAGTTTCTATAAACCCCAAATTTGATGAAGAAGTCAACGTTGTTGAGGATGAGTCTCAGCTGAAATCTGAAGTAGACAAAATCAATAGGTTTTTGGAAGGAGATTTTTCCAATGTGATGGAAACTATTACAGATTTAAAAGATGAAGCTGCAATTGATGATGTTTTTCCTCTTGAGCAGAGTGCTGGCCTAGAAAATGAACCTGAGACTATCATAGTTTTGGGAAGTGGAGATGAATTTCCTTTTGAAATAGTTGCTGCCCAAACTTCAAAACATGAAATATGCAAAGTGGATAACATAGAAGAAGCTGATTTTATGAGTCAAGATTTAGAAGGCAAAATAGAAAATTTATTACATGAAGTTTATTTTTATCAAATGCTTAGTGAAGATAAGATTGTTGCTGCCTTAACACATTTTGACAACACCTACAAGCTCATTGAAAAACTTTGTTGGAAGGCTGAAATTGAGAAGAGATAGAAGGGTGTTGAAGGAGTAACCTCTATTGTTGAGTTGTAGACAGTCATAGAAGCTTTAGAAAATTTGAAATCAGGTTTCTTTTAGTTACGTACTGACAGAGATCATTCCATCAAGCTTGCAGAATGGACTCTTATTGCATTGAAGGAAAAAGAAGACGAAGTTGATAAGCTCACCTTTGAGCTTAAGTCTACTAAGGATTCATTGGAGAATACTCAAATGGCTCTACAAGAAGTAGAAAATCACCTTGCTATTGCTGAACAATTTAGGGAGTATGAAAATGAGGAAAGAGCTAAGGAAATCCAGAACAGGTTTCAGTTGGTCATTCGGAGTTTCATAAGGCAAAGTTTTTAAAGCGCGAAGCTTGGATTTATTAAGTGAATTATTAAATTCATTTTATAAAGTTAAAAATTTATATTATAATTAAAGGGATGTGGGAATTAAAAAAGAAAGAAATATGTTTATCCCACATTGAGCGTGCAAAAAGGAGTTTGCCAAGGAGGAGCCTATTTATTTAGTGACTTGGTCTCATTTTAGACATTTTGGTTTATGTTATTTCTTCTCTTGGAGATTAAGGCCGATGGCTGATATTTCTTCATCGAAAGGGACGCAAACCCCAATCGATAACCCGACGGACGAAACCCCAAAGGGTAGATCGGTTCCATTTCAAGGGTCGACAGTGTGCAGATAGTTGAAGTTTTGAGGATGGAAACCCTTAGTATTGGAGAAGGGAGTTGGACGAAAACCCAATTCTTGGCTGTTGAATTCACTCAAGATTCACGCTTATGTGATTCAATCAAAGATTTAGAGGTTTATAGTCCATCAATTTGAGATAATAGCAAATTGGTATGTTTATAATGATATTTTGAAGACATTTATCCATCTGGAATTTCTAAACATTGTTGTTAATTTGCTGATATGAATTAATAAGCTATTTTGATTATGGGTTCTGCATAAAAATCGATTATTCAAGTGTTAAATCCATCTGGGTATCATTGCATGCTGCCGTTATTGGCTTCTTTCATTTGGGTATTATTGCATGTTCAAATTAATCCATAGTTATTGCAACAACACCAAACACAGAACAGGGCAGCTCATTACATGAGCATCTTCTAGCTGGGAGCGTGTTCTGGCTAGATCTTCTTCTAGCTTAACATTAGCATTTTCTGCCTCACAGCGGCGCTGGTTGGCAATTCTTGCATGTGCGCGGAATGTCTCTATCCTTACATGCATGGATTCAGATTCATCATTAATGTCTATATATTCCAGATGAATTCGACATCCTTTTTTAAAAGTTCGGACATCGACTTGATGATTTGAGCGAAGTCTGGGACAAACTTCCTCACAAAATTAATTTGGCCGAAGAAAGACTGCAGCCCTTTCTTATTCATCAGTAGTGGGAGCTATAAGAGGGCCTCAGCTCTGTCAGGGTCTATTGCGAGCCCTTTCTCTGATATAAGATGCCCCAGTAATTTCCCTTCATTTACTGCAAATATAGTCTTCTTCGGATTGATTGAAATGCCAAATTCTCGACACTTTTCAAATACTTGCTGCAAGTGTGAGGGATGGTCTTCTCTCTTCCAGGAGAAGACAGTCATATCATCTAAATAGATGACGATGATCTTATTTAGCAGTTCGCCAAATGCTAGGTCCATAGCCCTCTGGAAGGTAGCTCCTGCATTTGAAAGGCCGAACGACATTCGCTGGTAAGCGAACGTTCCCCACTTAGTAGTAAATGCCGTTTTATGTTGATCCCCATCTCTAACCCAAATCTGGTTATACCCTGAAAAACCATCAAGTAGGGAGAAACGTTGGGCTCCAGCTACTGAATGCAAGATTTGATCTATCTGCGGGAGAGGGTAGTGGTCTTTTAGCGAGGCTTGATTTAAATTGCAGAAATCTACACATACCCGAATGTCCCCATTTTTCTTCCTGACGAGAACTAGGTTCGCTACCCAGGAAGAATGCTTTATGGGATAAATGATCTTAGCTTCAAGCATTTTCAGAAGTTTGGCTTTCATCAGGGCTTCAATCTTCGGGTTGACAGGTCTTTGCCTCTATCTGAAAGGTTTGACCCCTTCTTGTAGTTCGATTGTATGTTGAACCAATCGCCGGTCGTAGCCTGTCAAGTCTTGATAAGACCATGCCACTATATCTGAATACATTCTGCACAAAGATTGGATTTGTTCTAATTCAACCATTGAACAATCTGTTCCGACTTTTATCACCTTCCCAGATTCAAGCTCTAGATTTTGATATTGCCTAGTGTCAACTTTGATTCTGTGAGAAACTGCTCTGTCGTTCTGATCGAACAGGCTTTCTAGAGTGATCAATCCTCTGGAACATGGTTATTTTTTAATTGGACCAGTCCTTCATACTCCTCGTCCTTCAGGTTCCTTCCTTCAACAGTGGCTGCTTCTTGGACCAAGAAATTGATGATCTGTTTATCATTGTCAAAAACTTGCCAATGCATGTCCCTATCTGGCACAGAGGGCCTATAAATCATCCTCACGGCCTTGGGCTTGTGTATAATGTCGTCGGTCGGAGAATATCTAGTTGCGATGGAGGCCAAGACGTCAGTGTGTCTATTTTTCTCTCGTGGGATGGACTGCAGATTGAGTGACTCAAACTGTTCAAACAGGTCCCATACTCTGTTGCGATATGCTTTAAGATAATGCTTTTTGGAGATGCACTTGTTGGTGACCTGATTACATACCAGTTCTGAATCTCCGAAGACTTGGAGATGTTTTACGCCTAGTTTCTTTGCTTTCTTCAGTCCTAGGCATAAGGCTTCATACTCTGCTGCGTTGTTGGTGCAGGTCCAAACCAACCGGTAGCAACATTCTTTCTGCTCTCCAGACGGTGATACTAAAAGTATTCCTGCCCCGACGCCATTTTTGCATCGGGCGCCGTCAAAGAATAATTTCCATAGTTCCTCTTGAGCAGACACCTTATTCTCTGGCTTAATGTGTTTCTCTGGTTCTGTGATGGTATAGCATCCTATCTCTGTCTCTATCATGGCATTGAAATCTGTCAAGGAAAATTCATCTTCAGAATTTAGCTGTGCAAGCGATTCTTCCACTAAGTCCACTTGTTCTATTCCTTCGGCAATAGCGTGTACAGGACTATTGTTTTCTTCTTCAGACATCTTTTCTACGAGAAATGTAGAAGGTTTCCCGTTGTAAATTTTGACCTTCTTTGCCTTGAATGGGACCTCTAAATGCGAATAGTCCATGGACAGATATACACCTAGCTTTGCTGTGAATTCCCTCGAAAGGCACATGCTAAAATAGGGCTCTAGGTCTACAACTACCACCTCCTGTATCACCACGATCTGGGGTACTTTGTGCAGCCGAATTGGTATATCCTTGATTACGCCGACTGTTTTTACAGGGGTGTCATCCAGTTGGAGCACGCCGTGACTGCTTCGCATGTACTCCATTCCTATTTCTTCGCAGACAGCCTTAGGCATTACCGTTGTTGCGGCACTTGAGTCAATCATACAGTTGTGAACGATATGCCCTTCCATTTGCAAGGACAGGTAGAACGGAGGAGGCCTGTTCTTTCCTGTTATGGACGTGGATAGGGTTTGCACTAGGGCAGCGACGCTGATTTCCCAGCTTTCGTGGACTTCAAGGACTCTTGCAACAGGTCCACTTGTCCTGGCAGCTGTAAAGCGTCGTATAGACTAATCTTGGCAGGGGTTCTCTTCAGTTCATCCACGATGTTATACCCTATGAGGGCATGTACTTCGGGCTCCTTTTTAGCTTCATACCTTGTACGATATTGCTCCGTGGCTTCAACCCTTTGTCGCTTAGTCAATGAAGGGAACTTAAGCTTTTCCCTGGCCTGTTCTTTGGTTTCGGCTTGAGGCGAGGCTACGGAGGCTTGCTAGGTCTTCTCTTTTGCTGGTGCAGGATGAGAAACTTTATCTGGGGCCTTAACAGGTTGCCGCTCCTTTTCACAACGAGTATACACCTTCAAGGGAGCCATTTTTTGCCGCATCCACCTCCATTGGTCTTTTTCCTTCCCTGGTAAGGACTGAAACCTGTTCTTCTTTATCAACAACCAGGTTCTGATCCGCTTGTCTTATTATATTGACTTGACCGCTAGGATTGCTACCCGATAGCGTTTGCACGTAATGCTGATGCAACATACAGGTACTCTCTTCATGTGGGTCATTGCATGTGGAGCACCAATGCACGTAGTCAGAAGTGCTCGGTCCTTCGTCAATCGCGACATTCCTTGCCGAAGACCTTCCCGGCTGTACCACTTGATCTTTAGTGAGCGCTGGTGGGGGATAAGACCTTCTTGGCAGAAATTCCTGCTGTGCTTGCTTCTTTTTCATGATGATCATGTCGTTAGACAAGGTCTGTACGGTGGAGTTTAGAGATTGAACCTCTTGCAGTATTTTAGCCTGCATATCTTCTGCTTTGGGGGCAGATGGCAACGGGGCTATCGTTGGTATCGGAGGCAAGGCAAGGTACTGGGGTGGCGCCCGTAACTTAGGAAATGACGAAGGGACAGTGGGCTGTGGAGTCGAAAATGTGGGAAGATGTATTTGTGGAGTCGTGATCTGGGACACAATGGGGTTCGGGTTCCATGACGGGATTGGGTATGCAAGGGTTGTGGAGGTTTGCGAAGTAGCTGCACTGGGATATTGTGTCTGAGGAAATTCTGGAAGTATGGGCATCGACATCCTTTGAGGAAGCTTACCCACAGCTATCAAATCCATTTCCGCTTTCTGGGCCAATTCATACAGTTCAAGGAAGGTATTAATATTCGAATATCTTACCATCACACTGATATTAGGGTTGAGGGCCCTAAGGTAATAGTATGCTGCAGCTTCGCTGGTGGGCCGAAGTCCAGCGGGTACTCTTTGCCAAGTCTGAGTGAAACTCACGTTGAAATCCGCAATCTCCTCTTGCGGGTGTCTCTGAATCATTGTAAATTGGTGCAAGAGGGAGGATGGATCGGTAGACTCATTGAAACCTCTCATCAGTTGTCCAGCTAATTGGTCCCAACTCGTTATAGTGCCCGGAGGTAGGGATCTATACCAATAGAGGAGCTTTCCTCGGAGAGACAAAACCAAAAGCTTCACCATAACTCCTTCTATGATGTCATGAATTGCTGTCAGAGAAACGATATCTTGTGTATGTTCCAAAGCTGTCTTCCCTGTGCCATCGAATGTAGGGATTTTATTCATAGCAGCGGGCGGAACTTGCCCTTGTCCCTCTAAATTTAATGGTCCGGAAGAATTCCATGCTGGGAACAATCTGGGCGGCTGCGGCGGCAGAGGCTGTTGTTGCTGCTGCATTTGTTGTTGTTGATGTGCCATGCTTGTGCCTGGATTGGGCAAAACCAGAGTCCCCGAAGCTCCTGGTTGATTGTTGACTGGAATGGAGGCACTGGTATGATCTGGTGAGTTAGGAGGATTGGGAGGGAGGCTAGCTGCTGTACTATCAGAGGTTAAGCCTTGGTCGTCGAATGCAGCCTCTTGCGAAGATGCTTCGTGCAGGAGTGATTCAGGCGTGACTAGCCTGGGGCGTTCTCCAAAGGCGTCTATGTCGAGTTCAAAAAACTCGGTCTCTTCTCCCCTATTCCTAACTCTCCATCTTGTTTGCATGAAGGCACGAATATTTTAGTACCGGTCTCTATGACTTTGAGATTTTCAGGTTGAACAGAGTCGCCAGATGCTAGAGTCTTTTGGCAATGAGATAAGCATCAACTCTCACTACCACTCACAAGGTGAGACTGACCGGGTCCCACCGGGCGTGCCAAAAATTGTTGGTCACAAATCTGCCACAGGAAAGGATTTTGGCAATTATATGCGCCCTAGACCTGGACCAACATTGAAAGGCCGGAGGGAAGAGATGCCCTCCGTGCCAATCTCCGGAGAAAGGCCGGCTCCTATACTAAACTACTTGATGTTTTAAGATAAGAGTGCAGGAAAGAAATAAAAGGGATAGGGTAAGAAGTGTGAACAATTTTGTGGGAAAGAACCAACAACACGATTATCAACTAATAGCTTGAAACAACAATAAATACCAAGAACATAAATGAACACCACGCAAAGTTCCCTATGTATCCTCTGGAAGAGTTCCAGGATTCAACTATTCTCCCACGCCTAAATCCAGATTTCAGAATTATAGCAATTAAGAAAATATGTGAATGTAACAAAAACCACTAACCACAGGCGGCATAAAAGGAGTTTAACGCAATATTGTCTCCCCTATGTATCCTTCAGGAGAATTCCAGGGTCCTGTCCCCAATTACACACCTAAATTCAGGATTCAGAATTACGGTATACAAATGAAGACATAATAGCAGAAATAATCACAGAAGGCAGCATACAAGAGAGAAATGAGCCCAAAGTCTTTAATATGAATTGTAGGAATCAAGTTACAGCAATTTTCGAGCAAAAGTTCCCCCCCGTTTGTTTTTATTACAATTCATGGGTTTTTATAGAGGACCCGACCCTCTTAGCCATCAATGCACAAATTTTGGAGGTACGCCTTCGATAACCTGAAAAATCTGCTCCTGCCCTTCCCGCGACTGAGCTCTCACATCCTTTTTTAAAATTAGCAGCTACGACCGTATTATCCGGGGCAATCTGCATTTATGGGCCGCCTGACTTGTCCTGAATCTTTCTGGGTGCGGTGCTCCAGTGGTTGCCAGGTCCATCGGGCTCTCCCCCTGCGGTTGATATTTCTTTTCTGGTTGCCAAAAATGAGCCTTGGGTCTTTCGGGCAAGTAAAAATGCATTTATGAAACGCTCGATTGCCTCGGAAAGATACCCGGCCTTGGGGTGTGTGCCCTTGAAGAGAGCGCCCTTGAAGAGCTTCGCCAAATTTCAGTTCGGGACCTTACTTCGCAACGGACGTGAGCCGAAGCGGGACTGATCTCCTTGCATGGGTGCTTCGCGCGAAGGGACTCCCAAAAACAGCTTCGCGAAGGCCTTGTGCCGAAGCAGATGTTCCTTATCAAAACATGGCTCTCAATTTTTCGTTGCTTCGCTGGAAAAATGAGTTGAAGGCTGCTTCACAAGAGACTTTGCCCGAAGTGGATGCTTCGCTGATGGGCTACAAAAATGCTTCGCTGCGAACCTTCTTCAAAATGGCCGTTTGGGGGGTTTTCGGCCGAAGTACAATTTTGCCTTAGGATATTTCTCCGGCTTTCCAAAGGCAACTAGGCTTCTAGTGAGGGGGCTTCGCACAAAAGTTGGCCGAAGCGGGTGCTTCGCAGCGTTTCGGGGCGAAGCAAATCTTGCTTGGAGAAGCGGTTCGCCAGGAGAAGGGCCCGAAGCGGATGCTTCGCTTAAGTTCCGGCGAAGCGTTTTTCTTTCACTTAGAAATTTCCTCATTGCCGCTTTGCCGCTTCGCAAAAACTTGGCCCGAAGCGAGTCTTTTGGAAGCTTCGCTTGCGAAGCTCTTTCTATGCCTTAGAAAATTTTGGGCCTGCATTTTCATTTTCTTGTTTTCTCCTTGCGAAGCTTATTACTCCTGCTAATGCTGTGGGCGAAGCTTCTATATATGTAACTTATTTACAAAGGGAGCAAAAATGACAGCCAAAATTGCTAAAATGCTTTTTACAACAATAAAAAGAAAGAAAACAAACGAGGAAACCATCACCGAATTTTAATTTCTCTACCCCTCCAAGCAATGTGACAAAATTTTCAACAGAAACCATCTTGAAGATGATGCATATTGCCTTAGATTGGTAACTATGTTATTTTCCATTAGTTATCATATTCATATGTGATGACTGATTATGAAAGGGTGAGCTGGGATGACTCTTCCTCCTAGAGAGACAATGTCATTAGTTTATAGATCCACCTGTAGAAGTGAAAACCGTTACAATTATTGCTGCTCAAACAAAAATGATTTTTCCATGAGTTGTGTATCCAGTTGTTACAAGACTGAGATACACTTTGTTTGCATTTGCTACTTTATGCAAAATATTCTGTTTTAGACATTTGCAACGAGTATGCATATGAATTTCATTAAGTAGGCATGGAGTGATTAAGTGCTATGAGTTTTTTAAGCTAAAGAGTATTCTTCCTTGCATAGGTGTTAATGGAAATCATAATATTTTAGCCTGCATATATGTTTCCAAGTGCATAACAACTGTTGGGATAAAATCCAATTAATTCAATTAACTTATGCATATTTAAATAAATCAAGGAGGTTATAACCATTAATACAATAGTAGTTACAACTGCTGTAACTACGAGAGATACACTTACTAAATAATGTAATAATCTTTTCTAACATCCCCTTTTATTACTTTATTTGGGTTAATTGTCGGCCCTTGCTTCTGGCTGCAATGCCTTTTGCTTAGATAAAGAACTCTAGGTCTACCTCTAGGTCTCTCTCTCTCTGTCTAAGAAAATTAAGTACTCCTAGAGTACTTAAGCAAAAGTGGGGCTTGTTTCTAGTTTACGTGGTCATGCCCACGGTTTTTGGAACTTGTTGGTTTATGTGGTTCTGCTCACGAATTTTGGGAACTTACTGGTTCATGAAAATTCCTCCTCCCAGGGCAGGATCTTCTGCATAGGGCGTGATATTCTGCTCTGATACCACTGTTAGGATAAATTAATCATTACATTATTTAGTTTGCAGTTGAGATAGATTCTAGATAACCTATAGTCATCTGTCTAGAAGCTTACGTAAATATTTTTGATGAGCTATAGTTAGATGGTTGATATGTGAGGTTTCTGATGAATAATATTTACACTCCTAGTGTTTTAGGGTTTTGAGATCATATTGGTATGAAAGTTCTTTCTTTTAGTCTTGTGGGATTGTTGGCGGACCCATTAAAAATTGCTTGGCTCATTTTTCAAGGAAATTTCTGATTCATTGCCATTGTATACTACATCTAAGAAATGAAGATAGGTGAAAAATCTCCAACTAGAGTTCAAGGTCCAAAACCTGTTAAGAAAGAACCTATGTTACACAAGGATGCATCCCTAGGGTTTAATGCCTGTGAGAGCATGTCCTATAGGAAAGGGGGTGCGTAAATATGAAGAGTTGTTTGTGTAATAGAGAGAGTTACAGATAATGTAAGTAGGCTTAATCTGGAAATTTAAGTCTCCCATATTGCAAAGCTTATAGATGTTTTAGTGAGATGAGAATGCAAATATATGGGTGCTTGCATGGCTTTTGTTGAAGCATGAAAGACGCAACTGTGGCATCTTTTAATAAGTTTTGTAATCCATTTATGCACATCATAGTTTCCAGGTATGGTTTGGTTGCGAGGTTCGGCTTTTTCTGGTAAGGTTTGAATAACTTGGATATATATATAAAATACACCCATACAAAATATTTATAAAAAATTTAAATATATGCCAAAAAAAAACATAGAAAAAATCATATTCTTCCATATTCTCTACAGATATATACATTATATTTTATGAGGCGTATTTTATGTTTAAATAAAGAAAAAGAAACAGAACCAAACTGAACCAAACTGCTTCGGACTCCTGGTCCAGGCCTTGATGCACCTTGTAATGATAATGCACATATAATAAATGCATGACATTGCCCCATAATATTTTTGGATGTTTTGGAACAACTACAAATAATTGAAAAATGTGTCATGAGAAAGGAAAAGTTAAACACAATACTTTGAAGAACATCCTTGGCAGTCTAGTGGCATAATGACATTGAACCAACCATTATACTATTCAATTAACACATCACCATATTTTTATTTTTTTTTGGGATTGCTAACAAGTAGTGCCACAAGATTCGACATTTTTTTTTTTTTAAATATAAAAAAAATGGCAGTTTTCTACCTTAAGCGAATGAGTTGGACAAACATATTTGAACAAACAAGGACGAAGAAAAGAAATCATATGTATAACAGCCAAAATGTTTTCCATTTTTATCTTTCATTGCAACATCTACTTGATTTTGTTCTACATCTATAAAAGTAAAGGTTACAACAAAACAACAAAAGAAAAGGTTTAACAACAGAGCAAAATGATTTTATAGAAACTCATTTATAGAGCCATTTACAAGTCAATATCATTTTTGTATGTAATGTGAAGTTTTTGTAAATTTTTTAATTGGTTATATAGTATTGGAATGGGCCTGTCCCATATCACATCAACTAACCACATAAGAGCACTGCAATAACATGCAGGCAAATATATATTATCACTTGGCAAAATTAAATCTTGGTTTCTACCTTGAAAGTTGACATATTTAACCAGTTGAGCTCCTGCCTTTGATATTTTAGATAATGAAACTATTTATTTTCTTTTCTGATCATCATGACGTACTTCATGGCTAATTATTTCAATGATGATATTTTTCTATTTTTATCCTTGTTGAACCTGAACCTAGTAACTTAGCTGACAAGTATTGAGAAAAACAATGAGTAACCGAAATTTGTGCATTTTAAAATGTTTTTAATATATAATTTTAAGTTTCATCCTTCAGTATTTAAATATAGCCATTGCCTTTTCTGCCCCCTTTGTGCGAAAATTTAGGGTTGTCTTCTAGCCATCCGCTTTCAGGTCTACATTTTTTCCCGTCTCCACCAAAAGGGTATGCCACGTAACATAGGAAAGAACCAACATCAACTTATAGAGATCAAGGAATTCAGAGGTAAGAACCAAGAGTTGTGGTGTAAGAGATTATTTTTACTTCCATAACTATGTATAATTGAGTGGAAGAAAGATATATGCAAGCAATGAAAATATTGGAAAAATAATTGACATCCAAGGAGGCTGCCTTTTTCCAATATCCAAGTCGAATATGAGATGGAAAAATGAGCAAACCCAAAAAAGGTAGCTAGCGCCATAATGAACTAAAGCATTTAAATCATTTAAAATCTTGATTTTGTGTCTATGGAAATGTGTTTTTTTTTTTTTTTTGGTGAGTTTTGAGCAGGGCCATGACTGGTATAAGTGATTGGTAAAAAGTGGCAAGATACAGGAAACCCTATTGAAGTGATCAACAATAATTTTTGGGGCATGTGTACTTTAGTGAAGGTTAATGCTCCATTCAATATGAAAAGGACATGCATGCCAAAGAGGAGTAGAAGAAACTGCTAATGCATTAAAGAAGTAATGGTACCATCACCAACATAAATGCTGAGTGCGTTAAGGGATGGAGCAACATTCTAAAGAGGAAGAAGGTAGGAAGAAAAAATACAAAAGGAAATTGTATTATTTACAAGTGACCAAAGTAGGTTGATGGGAATCAAGAAGTAAATTTGGCTACAATAGCAATGAGGTGAGAGCCAAAAATGTGTGCCAATGTTAAAATACAAATATAATTTTTTTAATAGCATATAACTGTTGGTTACGAATCTGCCACTAGGATAGGATTTAGTGTAATGCGCCCTAGATTTGCCCAGCAGATTGAAAGGCCGGAAGCAAGAAATGCCTTCCGTGCCAATCTCCGGAGGAGGCCGCCTTCCTATGTTTTCTCAATTGTTTATAAGCTCAGAGTGCAGGAAAGAAATTATAAATGCAGAAAGAAATGTAAATGTGTTTGTTATGGGTGGGGAGGATAAGCAACACAACAACAACCAATCACCACTACTAACAACAATTAAACACAAAATACGTTGCAGAAACTATCAATGCCATTCATCCTATGTATCCTCTACCTTTGCATTCCAGGAATACTTAACTATTAAATACCGATATCCAGAAAGCAGAATAACAGTAAGCAATAACATAAGCAACATGAGGCAGAAATGCTAAGTAAAGGCAGCATACAAGATAAGAACAGTCAATAGAGCCAAGTGTATTTTGTATTCAGAAGCAAACGCACAACTACAGTGGTTCCCTAGCAATAAATCCCCCTTACACCCATTTACAATGATATTGCTGAGCTATTTATAGCGTAAATTTCCCCCATTACATCGTTGGGCACAGGATCCCAGACCTGACAATAACTGAAAAAGCTGACAAAAGCGGCAAAAAGCGGCTGATGTTGACCTCTGTCGGTATGGAATGTGCTCGCGGTAAGGTCCACCTGACGGATTTGCAGCGACGTGGCGGTGTGGGGATGATGCTCCGAGTCAGCTTGACTGAGGGCAACTTAAGTGCAATGAATTAGTTCACGCTCGCACACCTTCCGTCACACTCTGACTCGAATCTCGAGGCTGGACACCTGTCAGAATCTGGTAAGGGGAACAATTTGCCTTACGAGCTCGTGTTTTCTTTCTTGCCCAACTTCGCCCAGGATTGGAGCACAACCAGGCAGCGCAAAGGGGAAGTAGCGTAGTTGGGGAGGCCTTCGTGCCTTAGAAAATTCTTGGGCTGGCTTGAACATTCTGTGCCCGAGTGCGCATAAGTAAGTGGGCAAACCCCGACTTCGTTGCGAAGTCGGGTTGCGCCCAACACTTAGCCACTTCTTCAGCTGAGTCGCCCCGACTGCGCATGAATTTGAGGGCGCAGCCCAACTTCGCTGCGAAGTCGGGTTGCGCAGTCAACACTTACAATTTTTCAGGGCTCCACTGATGCCCAGGTGCGCACAAAAATGAGAGCGCACCCCGACTTCGCTGCGAAGTCGGGGTTCGCTCTATACTTAGCAAAATTTTTGTTCAGCTCTCCGCACTTTGGCTCCCCAAGTGCGCTCAAACTCAAGGGCGTAGCCCGACTTCGTTGCAAATTCGGGTTGCGCAATACCAATACTTAGTCAATTTTAGGGCCTTTTGCCCTCTTGGAGAAACTGTCAGGAAAAAAGGAAAGGAGAAGGGGGGGAATGAAGGGAATGAAACTGATGGAAGGGAAGAAAGGGGATAGTGGAGAAAGGGAGAGAAGGAGGAGGGAAGGGAGAGCAACATCCTTACAAAAAAGAAGAAGGCATGGCACCCCGTGCAAAATGTGGCAACAATAACATATTGGATCATGTGATACTATGAGAACACGAAGATTGTACAATCGAGGCTTAACTAGCCATGGAAGATCCATTGTTGAGAGAAGGGAGAGTATAGGGGCTATAGTTGTTGCTAATCCATGTCCATATGCAAAAAATCATTGGCAACCGTTGTGAATGAGCTTTTGCAAGTCTTAGGGATGCTCAAAAGGGTAATGGTCAGGGCTAAAGGTCCAATCACAAGATGAATTTCTTGCTTCGACCACCTTGTATAATTGATTGGAAGAAAAATGTATGAATCAATAAAAAATTTTGGAAAAGTAATTGGCATCCAAGGAGGATGCTTTGTTGATACTATAGTTGTTGCTAATCCATCTCCATATGTAAAGAATCATTGGCAAACATTGTTATTTAGCCAGCGAGTATTAGGGATGCTCAAAGTGGGAATGGTTAGGGGTAAAAGGTCCAATCACGAGATGAATTTCTTGCTTCTATCACTTTGGATAATTGAGCTGAAAAAAGACGTGTGCAATCAATAGAAATATTGGAAAAATAATTGGTGTCCAAGGAGGATACTTTGTCCATGATGCTAGTTGAATATGCGAAGATGGAAAAGGAGTAGCCCAACATAGGTAGCTAGCACCATAATGAAAGAAATCATGCAAAGCACTGAAAATCTCAATTATGTGTCCATGGAAAAGTGCAGTATTTTTTTTCTTCCAAGTTTTGAGTAGGGCCATGAGTGTTATAAAGGATTGGTAAAAGTGGGAAAGGTTTAGGAAACTCATTCAAGTAATCGTAATACCTTAAAAGAAATGCCCACTTGTCATATACCTTACAAGAGCAAAAGAGAAACACCAACAAAAGAGTGAACTAATTGGTAAGAGCAGAAATACCCATACCCTTGCAACACCATTTGAAATTCTCAATGTTCACAGGCTTTGTCAAAGCATTTGCAATATTAATTGAAGTATCCACCTTCTCAAGCATAACTGCGTGTCTTGGAGAGGTGAATGACAACTTGCTAGTCATGAGGACATGGGAGACGTGGATGCGAAAGAGTTGAGAATCAACCAACGTGGAGTCAAAGAATTGCACAACAACATTGGAGGGTTGCGCAAGATGATGTTGAAGGACTGCAAATATTGATAGAACTTGTAGAACAAAAAGTGGATTAAGCATGAAATTCTCAATTGGAGGATAGTTCGGGTTAAGAAAGGTGGCAAACGCTGTTTTTAACAATGTAGGAGGAAGCACAAGTCGAGGAGCATTGGGAAAACGAGGGTCAGACCCAAGAGAACATTCGCACAAGTGGCGAAGGGACACCAACATGGAGCGTGCACGAGGAGACGAGATGAAACAATTGGTGATGTTGACACAAGTGTAGGGAAGAGTGCCTAGAGATGCAGGGAATGGGAGTCAAGCACGAGGGCAACTGCGAGAGAGTGTGTGGAGACCAGAATCGAAGCTCGTCTATTCATGAAGGAGGGTTGCGAAGTGGAGGTGCACAAGAAAGCGGTTGGCGAATGTTTGTAAGTGTAGAGTCGTCAAATGACAGAGAGCAGCCACCTATGACAAACATTGTTGCAACAACGAGCAAGTGGTCTAAAATTTTCGGATGATGGGAAGGAGGACCCAAAACATCATATTGGAACATATGAAACATTATGGCAAGCAAATGGAGTTGATGATGAGGGATCCTAGTTGAGATTGTTTACGGCCACATTGCAAGGGATCACGATGGACTGGCACCTAAAAAAGAGAGCACCCCTTCACAACGTGGGATGATTTGAAGTCTGAATTCAATAGGGAATTCAGATTAATTCACGATGATATTGAGATCATTGGTGAAATATATTAGGCAAAACAAGGAAAAGATGAAAATATCAAGTTATATAACAAATGATTAAAGGAACTAATCGATAAGATAGAGGCAAAAGTAGCAGATGGATTGCAAAAAAGATGGTTCAAGAAGCCTTTGCAGGGCACTCAACTTGGAGAGGAAGATGAAGGTGATGGTAGTAGGAGGAAGTCACTATCGAGATGATGATTTGGATAGTTACAGAGATGACTTGAATGCTACTATCTAGGCATTTATTGTTCCGATTGCAAGAAAAAGAAAGATAAGTGACTTGAAGGGAGAGAAGAAGAAAGATAAGAAAGACATTTAGTGTTCCGACTACAAGTTAGGACTCATAAATGTCAATTATTAGAAGAACGCAATTTGCAACATCGATGAAGTTGTGGGGCATGCTGTTGTTGATTGTCGGCATGTTGTTGTTGATTGGCTATTTCCTTGTCAAAATGAGTGCATGATGAGATGTTGGTTGTGGATGGGTGTGGATCACAAAGGTTAACCATAATGTTGAAAGTATTACATTATTTGGTACCTTGCAAGATTAATGCAAGTGCTATGTAAATAGTTTAGTCTAGAGTGCGTTTAATATTTGTGTGTATTGTAGTGTCATGTTAATAAGTGTGAGTTATGCAAGTGTGGAGTTATGAGTTGTGTAAGAGTTTGTCATTTAGTATGTGCAATCATGAGAGTCTTTGTCCTCATGTGGATATGTGAAGAGTTAGATCTCTCATGTGAGGAGATGAAAAGTTTATGTAAGTGTAAAGGTCAAGAGTCTTGTGAATATGAAGAGTCTCATGTATGTATATATTGAAGACAGCTTTATAATAGGTGATCGAATAAGCATTGTATTTCATTGCATTGCTTAAGTTGATATTTCAGTAATATTTCAATGTGTATTGATGTTCATTGACGTTATGGATTGAGTTTATGTATATTGAGATCCTATGGTAAGAATGTTGGTTTGCTAATACAATTGGAACCAAGATCTCTTGATCGGGGAGATGGGAAGGAGGATATTTGTTGCCAATTTGAAGAACTAGTGTGTGAGTGAGGATGTTCCATTGGTTTCAAAGGTTTAGAGCAAAGGAATTTATACAAAATGAAATTGTGGATACAAATAGGATAGAATAGAGGGAAGATGGTGTCCTATGGTGAGAGGAATGCTTTGACGATTAGAGGAACCTTCAGAACAAACTTTTTTGTTGACACATGGAGGATTATGAGCTTTTGTCCTCAAAATTTCTTTGTTTGGAGATTGAAGAGGAAGGTGAAGGGAAAGGTGAATCAACCCTCCCAAAGCTTTGATAATGGATGAAACCAACAAGACTTGGAGAAATTTTACCCAAACTTTGTAGAATATAAGGTGGGAGATGCACAAGTGGTCTTTAAAGTAAGAAACATGTTGGAATGTTAGAGGCGATAGCTAAAGGAAATTAGGTGTCAAGAGCCAAGGATGATACAAGTGAATTTGAGAATAGAAGGGAATCCTTAGCTCATTAACATCAAAGACACTTGGGACCTTGTTTTCAAGGCAAATGTATTTAAAATTTGTATGATATACGCAAAGGCTTTGCATGTGCTTTTAAGAACTTGGAAGGATGCCATTCGAACATTTTACATTAGAATGTTTGGTTCTATGAGGACAACCTATATAGAGTAGACCTTCTTGCATGAATGTTGAGCTCATTGTACACAAAGATAGAAAAAATGCATGAAAGTCATAGTAAGAGAAGGGGTCTTCGTCGATTTGAAGAATTATATAATAAAGGTTAGGAATGTGTATAATTTAGAAGTTTTAAGTCCCTACCCATCAAGGACTTGTCTTTCCCAATATACTAGTCCCATCATACAAGATCTCTATGACATGAAATGCTCATATTGGGATGGGTTCTCAAGACACAATCCTATTAATATTGCCAAAGAGGATATATCAAATACCTTTTTTGTAGTGGTGAATGGCATCTATGCATGGAGTAACCAGTTGTTTGGATTGTGTAATGTGCAAAGTATGAAGTACAAAGATGGTGATTGGAAAGTACAAAGTGTTTTGGGATGATTGGTGTCTTTATGGAAGGAAGGATGAAAAATCTAAGGGCCTTGGAGGAATGCATGGAGCTGTGCATATATGTTTGTCTCTTGTAAATTTCTAGTGTAAATTTTTCGATTCCCCATAAGAAGTTGTTGGTGAAGATTGGTATGCAAGATGACATTGAAGACAGGCTCAAGCAATGACTTTGTTGTATTCGTTCCTAAGATATGTGGGCATCATTGCTTGTTCATTAAGAATTTTGCACAACTATATCAACTTTTGGATGTCCTAATGAGAAGGGTGTTCCATTTCCGTGGGTAAGGTAATAGTAGTAGGTCTTTGAGGAACAGTTCAGATTGAGGAGTACCTCATTCCCGGTCCATCCAAATTGGGAGGATTTCTACATTCATGTGGATGCACCAAAATATGTGATCATATGTAGATTGACTTAGGAAGGAAGCCATAGCTTGTAGTTTGGACCATCCAATCTACTTTGGAAGTTGGATGATTTCATGTCAAAGAAGAATTATAAATGTTAAAAGTGATTTTTAAGTTCACAACCAAACCATCACACCCCTTAGTTCGAAGTGTACCTTTGTGGGATTTGATCCTTTTGATCGAGCTCATAGTAAATTAAGTCTTCACAATCTAAGGTACAAATTATAATGCAGAGAAAAGTGTTTGGATGGTTGTACATACTGGAAAAGTTCAAACATCAATTGCTAGCCACTACCATCACTTTTTATGTGGATAATCAGCCATTATATCTTATTAACAACCTTGTCAAACATTGGTAGTTGAGCAAATGATTGATGTTGTCGTGCTAGTTAGCATTGAACCTTATGATTAGACCTGAAAAGTGCCATGTTATGGTTTTTGGAACACTTGTGTAAAGAATTGAAAATAAAAGTGATGTTTTAGATAACACTATAATTGACCATTTTGATACAACTTGGTGAGTATTGGTCTTAAGTTCCCCTTACGTAGGCATCTGAAGACATGTTTAAATTTCTTTCCAATTGACATTAAGCAGATTAAAAATAGGCAATAAAAGTGATGTTTAAGATAACACTATAATTGACCATTTTGATACAACTTGGTGAGTATTGGTCGTAAGTTCCTCTTACGTAGGCATCTGAAGACATGATTAAATTTTCTTTCCAATTGACATTAAGCAGATTAAAAATAGGCTTTAATGAAGTGCTCAAGTGTAAACCATATTTGAGATTGTTTTTGTGCTTTTCTATTTCAATTGCATCATACATATTTCTCCACAACTACCATCTTCTTTTGAAATCTTCTTTTCATCTTCTATGTAGAATAATTGGTTGCTTTTCACTACATTATTTGTAGGCTTATGAATTGACGTGTCTGCATAATCAATGAATAAAGTTTCATTTTGTGTTATTGTGTAGTTCGTACGCAAAAGGTTTGACAAATGTGCATACATGTAATTTGACTGTTCATGTAATTCCAATGTTCATGTAATTATGATGTTGGGTAATTAGAGGTGTTGTATTGGGGTAGTTAGGGTTATCGGTACGAGGAAGTTGCAAAAGTTGGCAACTACCTCCACATTCCCTGGAAAAGTATAAGCAGACCCCTTGCATTTCCCAAATACGTGATAATCTATCATCCATCTCTATGTCTATATTTGGGGTGTGTGTGCATGTTGTTGTTCGAAGTGTGTTGCTGATGGTTCGTCGGAGTATAATGTATTGCAGATAGTTGTTGTGTAGGATACGTGTGCTGTATGCATAGTATATCCATTTGTAATTGTAAGTTATTCACATTGTATATTTTGTTTATTTAAGTGGTAATGGAATTGTGTTGCAGTGTCTTGTATTCCATTTCTACATGATCAGCAAGTGCTGATTTCCTAGTCCAACAATAGTGTAATAATCTTTTTATTAATTGCTCTCCTTGTCTCTTCGATGTAGGTCTGAGCACAAAAATATGGAATAAAGTGTAATCTGCTACAAAGTTTAAGAATATTCTGGTCTTTTCTTTGATCTGACTTTCGCCTTGAGGATTTTAAGCCATACTAGTGCCAACCAATTGTTGAGGATATAGTCCAATAGCCTGCAAAGTGTGTCCATGATAAGCTTTTGGAGTTCTGCTTACAAAAAACTAAAAAGTAGACCTTTTTTCCCATATTGTGTCGTTGTTCAGTGCTGAAAGAAGCAATTTATGAAGCATATGTTTTGGGGAATGTAAATTAACTAGCATTTGCACTAATGTGCCAAGCCATTGTACTAAGGAGTAGTCAAAGGAAGAATACTCACTCTTTTTGCTTCTATTTGCAGTTTTATAGTCACACTCAAAGTTTATCTACCATAAATGATGTAATCTGTGAATATGGAGATAATCGTTCCTTATTTACACCTATGGAGATAATCATTACTTTGACTCCCCTCATTATGAATGAAGAGAAACATTGGTTTGATATATGAATGGATGTATTACTGTCCAAAGTGATTTTCCATATTGAAAAAAAGAGAAGGTTGAAGTACCATGTAATTAGCAAGCAGTGGCTCCTTCGCTTCATCATGGAAAAGTAAGAGAGCATGATCTCTCTCTCTATCTCTCTCTCTCTCTCTCGTCTTATATCTATATATCTATATATGTTTTCACAACTATTAAGTATATCATTAAAGATACTTTGCGATGATGTTTTGCTTCCCATGCACATTATTATTGGGGATTCCTCTCTCCTACCAATATTTGAAGATGCATTGTTATCTGACATTAAAATTTAATGTATTCCCTCCTATCCTTAAATTAGAAATAAAAATTATTAAAAAACATTTATTTTGTTGTCTTATTATGATGGATACACTCCATGTGAATAGTTATTCAATGTGCCAAAATAGACTTACAAATTAGTTCAAGAAAAGGGGGAAAATTATTAAGACCGATTAAAAAGAATTATTTCAATATAATGCCATAAAAGGTGGATTTCAGTCAATTTAAAACATTGCTCGTAATCAATTTATTATTTCTAGATTAACTCTTGCAAATAGTCAAAGAGAGTCTACAAAATGCCCAACACACAAGGGCTTATTAAAAGCTATCTTTATGGAGATGAAAATATTTCAAGTGTTCTAACCCATGCAACACACTTGTAACAGCATTTGAATGATCATAATTGCCTTGGTACAAAGAGTTGTATTGCCTCATGCAAAATGTCAACATCACTAGACCAAGAGCTTGGTGCTTGGCCTTAAAGCTGGGCCCGTTGAGCTTGTATGAATGTTTCCTCAAAATGCATTTTTACATAATAAGTCCAACTATCTAATGTGTGGGGTCATGGTGTGCCTTTTTAAAAATAATTGCAATTAATTATGATTGCCTGTCAGACGATATTTATTTTTCTTTTATATTTACTATATCAACTATGAACATTTAAATTTTTTGTATGTAGTGATATAAACATATCTAAACATATGCAGGGTGGAAGAACTGCCTAACAGAGCAATGCAATAAAAGACATGCTACAGAATACATTAAGTAGATCTTAGTACAAAAATTTCAACATTTAGTAAAGCAGTGAATGAGGCAGTGAACTGTTTGTTTTTAATTTATATGTTTTTTTTTCTTGTGAGCACTTAGATTAGTGTGTATGATGAATATTTTGGTTACAAATACATCAATAAGATGTACAGACCAATGCTTGAGAAGCTCTGCAAGCTTCATTCTAGGGCCACACAGATGAACGCCTTTGTGGCAATAGGCAATACATTCTCTGGTATGGTTACTTGAGAACTGATCTGGCTTATTCCATGAGAGAGCAAAGGATGGTGATTCTGCTTGGAGAGTATTCGACATGTGGGTGAAAAGCCAGTTATCCTGCCCGCTCAAACAACTTACTATTGAACCATGTGACCAACAACCATGTTACCTACGTTTAGAACCTCTGCCATGAGTGAACCAAAAATTTGAGTGGCACCCTTTTCATTTAATAACTATCGGCAACACTGGTTATGCCGTGGCAGAGGTTCTTGAACTTGTGTAAGAAGATTTTCCATTGAACTACAAAAAATTGGACAGTGTCACAAACAATGCGACAGTGGTCTTTTAGTGAGTTTTTGGCAAAGTGAGATCAAGTTCCAGGTGTTAACAATGAACATTGTTCCTTAAATGAGGACTTGCATGAGTGTATGCCATTTGGTGAGAACATTCTTTCCTCATGTTTTACATATAAGATTCCATCCTTGAAGGGAAACTTCCTTAGCCAGAACATTAAAGCCTTTTTATGCACCTTTGCATAATTTGCAAAACTTTTAGTTGACAACATGTTTGTATCTTGTTTTGCAAAGATGGAATCTTCACACTCTCTATGCTTTTCCATGCCAATCCTTCTTATTTAACAAAGGCCATCTATCATATTCCATGTCCACCCAAATGGTTTAAACTGAGGTCAAAAACATTATGAAGTGTGGTGGCTCAATTACTTTAGAATAATTTACGAGTCTTGCATGCTATATTTTTAATTATGTGATGTGGTAGACCAATGTGTTTTTTTTGAGCTTTAAAATGTTTCCGTGATAACATAGAAAAATCGACAATAGAAAGGTGTAGAGGCTTATGAGTTGGGGCAATTAGTGGATTGCTGTACTTGTCAATTTGGACATGAGACAAAGCAGAATGTTGAAGATTCCTGCATGCATCCTTCCCACGTAAGAGCGTCTTTTGACATATAATATGGATAGGCAGAATACTTTCAAATTATAGGTCTGAAGAGCTGGACATTTCGAAGATCCCTAGATAATTAAAAGGGTGTCATGAAGAATTTGGGCTTTTGTTAGATTCTATCTGTTATCATTTTTATGGTGAGTAAGATGCAAGGTGGCATTTGTGGGTACTACAAAGGAATTATGCAAAATCCATATTGTTTTTGCTTTTTCTGATGAATGAGCAATTGTATATGCAAAGCTTCATCTTCTTATAAAGTCCGTTAAGCCTGTTGATGTAGGTTCTCAATTAGGTATTTTGAAAAACACCACGTCTGCCAGCTTTACCTAGATATTGTTTAGAGGCTGTATCAAAATTATTTTTGACAGACCCAACTTCTGGACATTTCCATTTTACCATAGATCGATGCAGATATTTTTGTGTTTACTCCATTGTCACAGAAAACCCTTGCATGCATATTCATATCCTGTAACCATGAATTTATTGGCATGGGAAAAAAATAAAAAATTTAAAAAATAATTATAAAAAACAGAATTCAATATAATTTCGAAAATGAAATTTGATTTACTCTTTTAAAACTCTCCCCTTGTTCTTTTTCCCCTTCCCAATTGTTTTCCCCTTTTATTTGCGATTTCTGATTTTTTTGTCTTTTCCTTGTTTTTTAATTTTTTTTCCCTTTTTTTGAATAAAAATCTTTAAGGCCCAAATAACCACAATTTTCACAATCGTTGTGATTTTTTCCCAATTTTTGCAATGTTGGTCTGTGACTTGTGTGATACTATTGAATGATTTATGAATTCACAAACATGGACTTGGATGTTTTCCCAAATTATTATGTTTAAAATTTAAAAATTTACGCATTATTTTTTCCTAAAATATACATTTGTTTAAACCTAAGAAGACTTGCCAATCCATCATATTTGTGAAATAAGAACCATTGCTTAAATCTATTCCTTAAATAGATGATTTAATACGATTGATATAATTGTGCTTATTATTAGCTTACAGGTATTGTGGTTGGTGTTTTCTGTTTGTATTTGTAGTTAATCAACCCTGCAGAGACATTTGGAGATATTGTCATTGACTATCCGTAAGTATATAAAACATTTATATTTTAAGGCTTCTGTATTGTTGACATACATTTTTTGGTCTCTTTTATTTATTGTTTAATATTTTATAATCCTTTTATATTTGTTTGTATTTTCAGGTATGTTGAATGCACTTCAGCAGTCCTTCAGGCTCTTGCAGCGTTTAAAAAGCTATATCCAGAACACAGATCAAAAGAAATAGAAATATGCATTGCAAAAGCTGCACAATATATTCAAAGTATTCAAAAGCCTGATGGTTCATGGTATGCTCTGTTATTGAAAAAAATGTCTCCATACGAGTAATCCACTATATTACAAATTTCTTCATTGTGAAAAAAGAAAAAAATAATGATATCCATGCAGGTGTATGACTTAATATTTTTCTTTGTTATTCATGAAGAGTAAATTCAATGTGGCCTAAGGTTATAATAACAATCTTATAGGAAATCAGGACTGCATCAATGTTTCTAGTTGTCGAGAACCACTTCTTGCACTCTAAAGATTTATGCCATTTGAAGCTGTCTTTGTATGGCATCAGCTTCTGAAAAATAAAATTACCATGAATTCTACTATAACCATGTCTACAGAAATATCTAGAGGTTATATGCTTTCACAGTCTCAGGAGAATAGGGTAATTGGCTTTGTTCCCCTAAGTCACCTTTAGGTGAGAATGGTGAAACGCAGGTATTCAAGAAGGGGATGACGACTAGAAGACACCCCCAAAAATTGGTAAAAAGGTTACAATGTTAAAATATAAAAAAATATAATTTTAAAAATTTGAAGTGATTATTGATTTTCTCCAGTAATCCTAGACAACATGAAAAATTGCATTTTCTTCGGTTTTTTCAATAAAAAATGCCGATTTTTTGCCGATTTTTTCCCCGATTTTTTTGCCGATTCCGATTCTTTGCCGATTTTTAAACCAGCCGATTTACTACCCGATTCTGATTTTCTCAACTATGCATTTTATTACACAAACTCTGTGTTTTCAAGTTACACCAAGTTCATAGAAAGGTGAAAAACTAAAACAATATTTCCTTGGAAGCCTAATAATATAGAATCAAATGGGTTGTACAACTTCATGGTCCCCTACCTCCATACACTTGAGCAAAGGCTTCATCCTTGTTAGTATCATCAGTGTCACTGTACTCAGTCTGGTCAAAATTATCCAATGGCACTTTTATGAAACTAGTGCGGCCCTCTACATGATCTTCATCAAATTGAGTAGCATCCTATGGATCAACATCATGTCCTGTTTCTGGTTCTGATTTATAATTTGGATCTATATTCCATGGGGACATGTCCTAGGATGTAAGAGCCACTTCGTAGACTTGTCTCATGGTCCTAGAAACACATGCCATCATCCTAGAAATGCATCCCAATGTCTCGCATTCTCCTCATCTTGGAAACTTTGTGGAACATAGTTTGGAGTCCAAATTTGAAGTCGAAGGCTACCATGGATGACAACTAGATTATTTTCCGTTTCGGAGGTCAATCTATTTCTTCTATGGGAATGAATGAAGTTATAGCTGTGGTTACTGTATCCGACCTTTCTCTTGCTGGGATACTCGTATCTGTGTATCAGATAAGATACTTCTTGAATATTGTATCCAAACGTATCCAAACAAATGAGCACTGTATTGAGACATATCCAAATATGAAGGTATCATATCTAGACATATCTCAATAAAGCCTGAGTGGGCCTAATGGTGAAGGCATAGGTACTCTAAATATGAGGCCCAAGGTTCAAATACAAAGTGGAGTAGGGCATGTACGCCTCTAGGAAGATAGCACATCATGAGTGCCTCCCCCCATACATAGTGGACTTGAGGAGTATGGGGTGGTTTGATATGCGTAAAAGCTCTTGGACCTTAAAATTTACATAACTTTTTAACTTCAGACATGGGTATTGTATCTAGACGTACTCGAATACATGCCCCTTTTTTGTCAATATCTAATATATCTAGGAATGGCCTAGACATGTCTAGCATTGTATTCACAACACAAGATTAAAAGAAGAATATGCAATTTAAAAAACAGAAATTAAAAATTAAAAAATAAATGACAATCATCTTTTCGTATCCATCTGTACTTATATTAGGAGCTCTTGAAAATTTGTCATATCCGTATCTGGTACTGTACCCCTATCAGATATCATATTTGTTTCAATGCAACATAGGTTATAGGCTGACTAGTTCCTATGTGCAGCCAAGGGGCTAGCAACCTGTGATAAGAGGTTAAGGGCTACCTACGTAAGTTGTGGAGCTCCATCCCCATGCATCCTCCGCCATCCATCCAATTGGCTTATTTGTAGTGTTCTTTTCTGCTTTTAGTTGTGCATAATAATAGTTGAGAAAATCGGAATCGGCAAAAAATCGGGAAAAAATTGGCATTTTTTCATTGAAAAAACCAAAGAAAATGCAAATTTTCATTGAAAAAAAGCTTTTTTATGCATATAAAATTTTTTGGGAAAAAATCGGCAAAAAATCGGCTAGCCTATGAATCGGGAAAAATCGGATCGAATCGGGATTTCTTGCAGATTTTCTCAACTATGGACTGCATATCATTATATATTAAATTATTTGTGCCTTTGTGATGTTCATCATATTCATGTTCAGGTACCCTATGAAAGTACAATTCCTGTGCTGTGCTAATTGTGTGAGGTTAGGAGTGTGGTGTGACTAAGAGATTTGTTAACTGAAGCTTCAGATGAAGAAGGTTGCTATTGCTACTCAAGTTTGGGTTGGATTTAGAGGAGAAGAGGCAGTTAAAGATGATGAGAGAGTTCCAATAGAGGCATATGCAAAGCTGTTCTACCACAATAGGTTTCAACATGCAATAAAAAATGAAGTTTTTACACTTGACCAAAAAGCAATATTTAGTAGTGAATTACCTATAAAAAATTAAGATAAGATCACCCTAGGAAAGAGCAAGAGGCAAGAATCAAATTCATAAACTTGACTTGTGGATATGACCAAAAGCTCAAACCAGCAGCCATGGCAAGGTACCCCCTTTCCAAGCTATCCACACTCACTTGTTCATAAATTTACTGCAGCGTAGTCATGGCGTAAATTGATGCAGAAGAGCATGAAATGGAGCATGCAATAAGAGAGAGAAAGTGCAAGTACATTGAAAATCATGATGTTCATTACTATCATTATGAGTGTTACAAGATTCGATGAATTTTATCAAAGATATCCGCGTTTTAACGATTTTCTATGTAACATGGAATTCAACGAACGCAATTGGACAAACAGCAATGAATGAAAATAACTTTTTTAAGTTAACAATTTTTAAAGTAGATGTAAAAATTATCCCATTTGCATAATTCATCCTCACATCTACTCGACTCCCTTCTACATCTGCAAAAGGTAAATATTGAAACAAAACGACTTGGTAGAAAGTTAAAATGATCCTAGGGCCAATGCACAGGGGCAATTTTAGGTCGATCTTTTCCTTGTATGAAATGTGAAGTACTCTGTGTGTGTACATCCACACCCCTTGATCTTAATGTTGAACATGGTAACTGTTGGGTTACGAATCTGCCACTAGGATAGGATTTTAGTGTAATGCGCCCTAGATTCGCCCAACAGATTGAAAGGCCGGAAGGAAGGAAAGCCTTCCGTGCCAATATCCGGAGAAGGTCGGCTCCTTTGCTTTATCAGTTGGGGTTTTCACCTCAGAGTGTAGGAAAGAAATTACAAATTACGGAAAGAAAGACAAATATATTTTAATTCGGGTAGGAAGATAAGCAGCACGGTAACTAACCAATCACCATTACTAACAACAATCAAACATAAAACATGTTGTAGAAACTATCAAAGCGATTTCATCCTATGTATCCTCTACTTTCATATTCCAGATATACTTAGCTATCAATACCGATATCCAGAAATGTAAAATAACAGTAATCAATAACATAAGCAACATGAGGCATAAATATTCGGCAAAGGCAGCATACAAGACAAAAGACAATTAATAGAGCCAAGTATATTTTGTATTCAAATGCAAACGCATAGCTACAGCAATTTCCTAGTATTATATCTCCCTCCCCCCTTTACAATGAAACGGAACTGCTATTTATAATGCCATGTCTCCCTGATTACAATTTTGAGCACAGGATCCCAAACCTGGCAAAAGCTGACAAAAGTTGACAAAAGCTGACAAAACTTGTGAGCGTAGAATGTACTTGTAGCAATGTCCAATTGGAGACGTAGCAGCTTCGTGACAATGGGTAGGTGAGGAGTAGAGTCTTTATCAATGGTGGCAGGCGTCGTACGTTCTATTAATTCACGCACGCCCACCTTGGCGCACTTCCTGTCACATCTCGACTCCTTTCCCGAAACCAACCTCTTGTCAGGTCTTGGGGCCACCGATGAAAAGGGAAACATCTTCACGCTCGGGCCTACTTGTCCTTTTCATTCTGCCTGATGGCGCACAAAAATGGACGCGCAGCCGGACGGGGGGAGCGCACTCGGACGACCCTTCAAAACTTGGTGAATCCTGGCTACCTTCCAATCGGGGGCGCACAAACAGCCGAGCTCCGCCCGAAGTCGGGTGGCGTAATACTTAGACAAAATGGGGCCATCCTTCCTTCTTTGGCCGCCCGGGTGTGCATCCTTTTTTGGGGCACCGCCCGACTTCGGCCCGAAGTCGGGCGGGCCAACACTTAGTATTTTTTGGGCTGCTCCTTCTCCTTTGGCCGCCCGAGTGCGCGCCCAACCTATGGCGCCGTCCGACTTCGGCCCGAAGTCGGACGACACCAACACTTAGACAAAATTGGTGCTGCCTTGCTCCTGTCGCCCGGGTGCGCGCCGATCGCTTGGCGTCGTTCGACTTCGGCCCGAAGTCGGGCGGCCCAGGACTTAGTCGTTTTTTGGGGCCGTTTTCTGACGCTTCCGCCCGGGTGCGGCAAAACTTGTGAGCGCCGCCCGGCTGCGCTGCGCAGTCGGGCGACCTCCATACTTAGAAATTTTTCGGGCAAATTTGCCCATTTACAGAAAATAACTAAAATGACGCAAATGCAAGGTGAAGAACAGGAAAGAGATAGCTGGGAGAAGAAAAAGAAGAAAGGGAAAGAAGGAGGAGGGGAGGCAGAACAACAATCTTTCAATTTTTCAATGAATAAGGCACCCCGTGCAAAATGTGGCAATAGTAACTTTGATTATAACTATGAACTATTTGGAAGAACAAGCATAAAATGTTATAGCAATCCTGTACTACCTTGAGATTCCCTCACATGTTGAAGAATTGCAGAAATTTTGAATCAATCAATTGGTTTTGGTCAGAAGTGCGATTTGCTCAAATTGGTGCAATTGGCTCCTAAAAATCGAAGTGCTTGACAACATGGAGTGATTGGTTCCTAAAGAGCAAAGTGCTAGCAGAATGGAGTGAAGTGCCCCCAAGGAGGAGTGATTTGCTCCCCTTCTTGGAGCAAATTGGTCATTGATAGGTGAAAGTGAACGAAGTGTATGCATTTCGAGGAATATCTCCACAAAGTGACATTTTGGCATGTAATGGTGCCACCAAGAATTTTAGAAGGCTTCTAAGCTGTTTACAGATGTATGTAGAGACATGTAACATTTGGAGGTGCATCATTTTGCTAAAAATGCCCGCAAAAATTTCCTTTTACTAGGAGTAAGAATTCCTCACCCAAGGTAACTCGGGGGTAAATTCTTTCTATAAATAAGAGGCATGGGGTCCATTGTAAGTTCTGCAAAATTTTGGTCAGAAGTACAATTTTCTCAAATTGGTGCGATTGGCTCCTGAAAAGCGAAGCACTTGACAACATGGAGTGATTGATTCCTGAATACTGAAGTGCTAGCAGAATGGAGCGAAGTGCCCTCGGGTAGGAGTGATTTGCGCCCCTTCCGGGAGCGAATTGGTCATTGATAGGTGAAAGTGGAAAAATAAGTGTACGCATCTTGAGGAATATCTCTACAAAGTGACATTTTGGCATGTAATGGCACCAACAAGAATTTGAGGTGGTTTCTAAGTTGTTTAGAGATATGTAACATCTGGAGGTGCATCATTTTGTTAAAAATGCCTCCAATATTTTACTTATACTAGGAGTAAGAATTCCTCACCCAAGGTAACTCATAGGTAAATTCTTTCTATAAATATGAGCCATGGGCTCCATTGTAAACATCTTACGGCATTGAGAGAATTAGAGTTATACTTTGTGAGCCCCACGTTATAATTGGTCTTTCTTCTTAGAATAATAAAATATTGTTGAGGCTTTTTCTTTCCATTAGGCAAAGCGTGATAATTGTGGTTCTGCCCTTTTGTCCTCTTGTCATTCATTGTTAATTTCATTTCATATGTGTGGGATACATTGTTCTTATTTGATTTTCTCAGTTGTCGATTGATCATACACTCTCCTTGCTAAGGTTATGACCATATTTTATTTCCAATCTCTCACACCATAAATTTCCAAATTTACTTTTATGCCTTTTAACTTCCTCATTTACTTTATGTATTTATCTTAGATTGGTTAGATTTAGTAAGGATATTGGGGAGACGGCCTAAATCCAAAGGTTGAGAGGGGCATGCTCCACTTTCTTCCAATGTGTAGAAATTGAATTGGGGGCGCATAAAAAGTTAGTCCTTTCCATGATTCAACAAATCTACACAAAGATATTGATACCAGTGTCAAAGAAGTTGAATCAAACAAGACAGATGAGGTAAACGAACAAGTTGTCATTCAAAAAGCTTTTTGGTAGAGGCAAACAAACAAAGGAAAAGGCACTAAATGTGTTTTCAAACAAAGATATTTTTTCTTTTGACACTAAATGTGTGTTCAAAGGTATAGTTGCCACGAGTATATGGGAAAAGGCCTTCACAATTTTCAATAAAACCACATAGGCTGTTTGTACCACCTAAATGGCGATTTGCTTTATTCATGCAACTATGTTTATATTTTGTTTGGCTTTTCAAGCAGTTTACTTGGTTATATGGAGATGTGGATTTGTCTATAGGAGAAAGTCTGACATTGGAGATGGAGTGCTTCTCCAAAAATTTTAATTTTTCAAATTTGGTGTTTGATTCATTCATTTTCAGGTCATCATTGATCAAAGCTAGTAAAATTTTGAAGTTGAAGCTGCCTGAGATGCCATTCTCTTGGTTATGGTATTCACATTCTTTTGTCTGTTAGAAGTATTTCTTAACATAAAGATGCCAACACCCAGGAATCAAATGTCATATATCAGAAAGCCAATGCGTTTAGTTAAAATCAAGCAATTTATATGGATTGATTGTAAAACCTGTGAATTTTAACTAACCAAGCAACTTGAAGGAGTTTTGCAAAAATATTTCTTGCTTGAACCTTTGCAACCATTTGTTCAGTACTATTAATGTAGCCAGGAAGCTAACCCAAATTTGGCCTGAATTGGTAGAACTCTTAGTTGTGCCAAATTCTGGATGTCAAAGTATGAGAATGAAGTACTTATAATTGTAATTATCAAGACTCCTTGTTCTAGTGCTATAGAGTCATTTGAATCTAAACAATTCTGTTATCTACCATTGCATCTTATGCTTGAATCCCACACTACTTTTAACAATGTTGGCAGAGCACGCATTTGTTTAGAGCTATGTTACTGGTTCGACACCCTAGGACCCCAGATCCTGGTACAGGATGTACTTGGTCCGGAGTCAGATTCGGTACGCATCTGGCACCGTCCAGGGTTTTGCCTGCTGGACCTGAATACGTCCAGATTCGTCCTTGGGCGGTCCCAAACGTATCCGGGTCCCCCAGGCAGAACCTTGGACGGACTCGAAGGAGTTTCTCGTGTCCATACGGTGCAAAACCTTTCCGCCCATAAGTTTTTTAGCGACGCCGACCTATGGTTGAATGCAGACTTTGAGCCCTTCTCTACAGGAACATCGTTGTTCTGCTGCACTTCAATGGTTGAATGCAGACTTTGAGCCCTTCTCTACAGGAACACCATTGCTCTGCTGCACTTCAATTCGAACGACACCTGCAATAAGCTTGCCTCTTTTATATATTCTGAGGGCAGGCTTCACAGTGCAGCTATTCGATCTGAGAATTTGTCCACCAGAATCTTCAACATTAGATGTTTCTCCACCCGACGGATTTTCCTCAGTTTCCTCGAGCTCATCTAATTCTTCTGAAATCTGCACAGTATGGTGTGCTCTCGTACGAACCAAAGGGTTTAATCTATGCTGTTCAATATTGCTCTTCATGATAATAATCGTGGCTCTTCCTGCCTGTGTAAGATTTAAACCGCAGGGCCCTAATTGGGATTCGCTCTCTGGAGTCTGCCCCGACCATAGAACAATTAAGATACCTTATACGCGTTCAACAGGATTTTGGCAATTAAAATAATTATATATATATATATATATATATATATATATATATATATATATATATATATATATAAGATTGCTTCCTCGTTTATTTAATCAAACATTGACTTTATATTCACATTTTATAAAATTTAAGCCTTAAATTTTTATACAAAGTTTTAAAACATTTACTTTTTAAGTTTTTATTAAATGAAATAATATGGTTTAGCTATATTTCTTTATTTAATTCTAAAGATATATTTTTATATTTATATTTAAAGATATATCACCAAGGAAACAGGGTTCGCACACCCGGTTGGCTGGGTGCGCGAACCCGCATCCGCAACCGCACTGGGTGCGCGGTTGCGGGAACGGGTGCGGCTGGGCCGAACCCTAGCCGCACCCTATCTGACAGGGTTCGTCTCAGCCGAACCCTGCGGCCAGAATAGGGTTCGGCTAGCCGAACCTTGCCCTATTTGGGCATTGAAATGCATAAAATTTTATAATAATAATAATAATTTTAGTTATTAGGTGGGCCCAACCACACCCTGGCTTTAAAAAAATTGAAAATTTTTTTTTTTTTTTAAAAGTTAATATTTTAAATTTTTAAATTTTAAAGTTTTTTACTTTTTAATTAAATTAATTTTATATTTTAAAGTTTTTTACCATTTAGTATTTAGCCCATGCGGGCTTTAAAAGAAAATAAAAAATATAACTTAAAACTAAAACTAAAAGTCTAAAAGTTAAAATTTAAAAACTATTTTTATTTTTAATTTTTAAAAGTTTATAGTTTATAGTTTAAACTTTATATGTTAAACTTTTTAGTTTTTTATAATAAAATTATAAATATTAAATTATAATGTATAAAGTGGACTCCAATTCAGTGTAAAGTGAATTGGAGTCCACTTCTATATAAACCATTCTATTAGGGTTTTTACTTCATTTTAACTATTTGCACAAGTGAAAAGGCAAGAGACGACACTTCCGACAGAGACAGACAGGCAAGACTGAGACTTAGACTTCGGACAGCAGATAAGAGACAAGAAAGGCTGAGACACAGACTTCCGACAACACTATATTTGATGTTATTTTTGTACATGCACTACTATATATTGTACATGCACTATTTGAGGAGGGCCTATATATTGTTATATTTTTATGACTTTGACATCCTGTTGAATATCATATATGCTTTTATGATGCCAATGTGTATGATTTATTTATTTATTTTGTAATGTGTATGATTTATAATTTATTTTATTATTTTGGATATATATATATATATATATATATATATATATATATATATATATTATAAAAATTTGCTGCACCCGCACCCGGCGAACCATATTTTTGGCGGGGGCCGCACCCGCACCCTTGCACCTGGTAACCTTGTATATCACCCTAGATATATTATATCACCCCTAGGATGTTTTAGGCGAGAGAATTAACACACAACCACACATAGTGGTTTAAACCTTGGACCTCAACCAGAACCACTACATTTTTAAATTAAAGATAAAGATATTCATATTAAAAAAAAAAAAAAACATAAAAAAATAAATAAATAATATTAAAATTAAAATTAAATATAAAGTTTGATTGAATCAAATTTCTTTTAATCAAAATATTATTATATATTTTATTTTTAATTATATATTTATGTTAGTGGAATTAGTATGTTTTTTAGCTTTCATAAAAAAATCAAATTTGAATTATAGAAAATTCATTTTAACCGAGCATACACGTCACATACGTCATGTTAGAACCTCTGCTTCTTCGAATTTCAATAAGGCTTTTGACTTGGAGGTTCATAACAGTCCAAGCTGTTCGTAATCATGCAAACGAGCCATGCCATAGATTATTTTGTTTTTAATGTTTATTATTAAAAAATTGAAATTATTATAAGTGCATATGTACATGAAGTCATGCATTTCATATTAAATAGAACAATATTTAAGACACCAAATACAATAATAGTGAACAATTTAATTTTTTTATTAAGACACCAAATACTTTGTAGAATCCTTAAAAACATCATATTTAAGAATCTAGTAAATTAATATAACATATTTAAGACTCTATTAAATTAATATATGTTTTTTATTTATTTTTGTACGAGCGAACCCAAAACGAACCCAAGACCCAAAAAAAATTTGCCGTATCGGCAAACCGGTTTCTTCGAATCCGAAACCGAACCTAAAATGAACTGGTAACTTAGGGTTAGAGGTGTCACAGATGTAAAATTTGGTTTCTTCAACATATGCATCTTTGCTGAGTTAATAACTAGAAAACATGTATGTCATAATGGAATGATGATATATATGTAACACCAACTTTAGTTTGACACTAGTGATGGTTATATTAAAATTAGGAGTAGATTACTCCTGGCCACTGTCATATGCATCCTATTATTTCCTATATATGCTAGGTTGGTTGATACATTCAAGAATCTCCTTAATGTGTCATATATATATATATATATAAACTGCTGGGGGCAAAGGAATGTTTAAAGGAGAATGTTTCAAAACGTAGGGAGAAAAATCACTGAAAATTGATAAAAAGAAGAGATAAATCTGATACTATTTATAAACTTATAATATATATATATATAAACTGCTGGGGGCAAAGGAATGTTTAAAGGAGAATGTTTCAAAAAGTAGGGAGAAAAATCACTGAAAATTGATAAAAAGAAGAGATAAATCTGATACTATTTATAAACTTATAATTTTGCTGATTTGTCCCAATTAATTGTTGATAATGAAATTTTCAACTTGTAGATGTGTATGTTGTAAACTTGTATAGATGTCAGATATCTGTCCAAGTATGATGGTATAATTTTGAATGTTCAAGTAGTCTGAAGTAGAATTATGCAGCTGTAAGTGCATCCATGGAGTCTCGCTTGTGACTTTATGTCTCCCGTATAACTAGTTAGGAAAGAAGAAATAGGATTCTGTACTAGCAATATTCTTATTCAAGTTTATAAAAGAAATTTGTCTATCATTTGAATTAATTATGTATTTTTAGCCATATATAGGAGGTAGTTTAAATTAGGAAAGTTATTTTTTCATGATACACTGATGCAAGCATTTGAACAATATGTTAAAGAACATCCATTCCTCTAATACATTCTTGTTCAGGTATGGATCCTGGGGAGTGTGCTTCACGTATGGCACATGGTTTGGTATCCTGGGACTATTGGCTGCTGAAAGAACTTATGAAGAGTGTTTAAGTATTCGTAAAGCTTGTAACTTCCTCCTTTCAAAGCAGCTTCCTTCTGGCGGCTGGGGAGAAAGTTATCTTTCATGCCAAGATAAGGTGATTTCTTACTCTATATCTTTCTTTGCCAGTTTGTTATACGCTTTAAAAAAATAATAGAGTCCCGTCACCAATAATCACAATATTATCATTAAGTGGCTCTAAGTGATATTTTTGGAAAGGATGTTCTTATTCTTGTGATTTTGGTTGAGTTGGTGCAATTTTACTCCTTTAATAGATTTTCATATATTCTATGATTTGGGGTAGGCATGTCTATTAATGGAATTTCATAAATAATTTTGCTGAATGCAAGCCATAGCAAACGTCACCTTTTTATTTTTTGTTTTGGCCTGTTTCAATGTCAACTTCCTTAGTTTTCTATTGTTGTTCTTTGAGAATATTTTTCTGGACTATTGAATTTTTAAAACTTCATTCATGTCCATATGAGTTTATATGTTGTTATATCTCTGGTCATATCATTACTTTAGCAGGTGGTCAATTGTCATGCCTATTGTATTTGTAAAACTTCATTCACCTCCATACGAGTTTAGGTTTTGCTGTATCTCTGATCATATCATTACTGTTGGCCACGGATCCACCACCTGGGAAGGACTTGGTATATCAATGCACCCTAGACCCGGACCAACATTGAAAGGCCGGAAGGAAGGGATGCCTTCCGTGCCGATCTCCGGAGAAGGCCGGCTCCTTTCCTATTCTACCTGGGGGTTTTTAGGTAAGAGTGCAGGAAAGAGATAAAAAGGGGTTAAGGGAACTGGAAAGAAATTAAAGATGCAGAAAGAAATATAAATGGCAGGCAATAGTGTTTGGGAAAGAACAAGCAGCACGATTACTAACCAATAACTCAAACCAGCAGCAATCAACATAAAGCATGTAACAGAAACTAACACTGCTACTCCTCCCTATGTATCCTTCAACAAGAATTTCAGATTCACTCAATGTCCAATGCCCTAATCCAGAATGCAGAATTACAACAAGCAGAAATATAAATGAATATAAGCAGAGAAACTTGCAGAAGGCAGCATAAAAGGAAGAGACAAGAATTAGAGCCAAGGATGCTTCAAATTGATGCAAGGAGTTCGGTTACAGCAGCTCTCTAGCAATATGTTCCCCCCCTTTTACAATGAAAGCACACTGCTATTTATAGCAAAAATTTTCCCCCCATTACATTAATGCTCAAACCCTAAGGGTAGCTGAGATTTGACCCCTGTCAGATGACAGTGTACCTGGAATACGGCTCACCCGTGTTTAGAGCGGCTCCGGACGGTCCTTGCAGCTGGCGCAACATGCTTCATTAATGCGGTTGGTGTATCTTGCCCTTTGGAGCTTTTCTAGGACCTGACATGGCTGTACTGATGGGATGGGCTAGAGACTGGAACTCGTGTGCTGCGGATGCGCCTTAACGCCTACCTACCCTCCTTCCTTGGGATGAGCGCCCTTCGGAGTACCCCTTCAGGGCTGCCTTAGCATTTAAAAAATGCCCTTGCTGGAGTTCGCTGAATCTTGCTGAAGTTCGCCCAAACTAGGTCCGAGGACGAGGTTCGTTGAAGGTTGAGGGCGATCTTGAGGTTTTTTGGCCGACATAGGCATTTTTGGCCGACATGTGGCCGACATGCGGCCGACATTGGAATTCATGACCGACGTTGACTTTTTGGCCAACGTTGGGATTCTAGCCGACGTCGGGGTTCGCTGACGAAGGGGAGCGATTCTGAGAATCACTCGAAATTTGAGCGAACTTGAGATTTTGGCCGACATTTTGGCCGACGTTTGCTCGTTGGCCGATGTTCGCTCGCTGGTCAACGCTGACTTTTGGCCGACGTTGACTTTTTGACTGAAATTCGCTGCGAGATGGGAGTGATCTCGGGAGTCGCTCAGAAATGGAGCGAACTCGAGAGTCCTTGCCTTAGACAAAATTTCAACTTTGCTTCTGCCAGCGATCGCGGGAGATGGGGGCGACGACGGGAGTCGCTTGGCAGCCATGGCGACGACGGAGGTCGCTTGGAAACAGAGCGACCGAAGGCAGCTCACATGCCTTAGAATTTTTCTTGAAACTCCTCTGCTGCTGCCGGTCGCTGGAAGGGGTCGGCGGCGACGGGGGTCGCTTGGTAGCTACGGCGATGCCGGGAGTCGCTCCAAAACGGAGCGACCTCGGTCAACTTTTCAAATCTTGCCAAATGGAGCGACCGACGTCGACCAACACTTAGAAACTTTTTCATTCTTTTCCCCCCGCTGCCCACGGTCGCTGAAAACTGGAGCGACGACGGGCGTCGCTGGAAAAGTGGAGCGACCACGGGGTTCGCTCCAAAATGGAGCGAACCTCGTCAACTTTTAATGCCTTAGGATTTTTTCATGCCTTCGATTTGTTGCTGATGGTCGCTGATGCCGAGGGTTGCTGGAGAAGGGGAGCGATTCTGAGAATCGCTCAAAATTTGAGCGAACTTGAGATCTTTGGCCGACATTTTTGCCGACGTTTGACTTTTTGGCCGACATTGACTTTTTGGCCGACGTTGGCTCGCTGGTCGACGTTCGCTGCGAGATGGGAGCGACGACGGGAGTCGCTGGCAGAGTTGAGCGACGACGGGAGTCGCTGCCAAATGGAGCGACCGGCGTCGACCAACACTTAGAAACTTTTTCATTCTTTTCCCCCCGCTGCCCACGGTCGCTGAAAACTGGAGCGACGACGGGTGTCGCTGGAGAGTTGGAGCGAACTCGGGAGTTTGGTGCTTTTTCGTCTCGAATTTGAGCTTCCTGGTTCCACTTCCTGAGGCCGTAATTTTTGATCTGCTGCCCCGATCGCCTATTAATCGGAAAGCTTGCAAAAAGATCTGCAATGATGAAGTATCCAAAGATTATTTCATCCACTTTATCATCCTCTTTTCGGGCCTGCGAAAATGCCAACACTTCTGCATGCTCTTTGCCGCCTTGAAGCTCCACACTTAGGTAAAATTCTGTGAAAAAATTTAATGTGGCAAAAATGCCAACAATTACTTTAGGTTTTGTTATGTCTCTGATCATATCATTACTTTAGCAGGTGGTCAATGGCCATTTGTGAGCAGAGTAACATTGAAATCTTTGATATCTGATTAACCATGGTGGATAAACTTCTATTTGCTTAGTTTGTGTAATAGTTGCTTTTAAAGTTCTTGCTTTCAGATATCATGAAGTGTTGCATGTTAATAACAAATTTGCAGCTTTACAAATCTTCTATATGGTTTTTTAAGTGAATTGTATTACGACACATCCATGGAGCTCTTGTTTAGGTTATTATGGAACTACCATCAAGGAGTAGGTAATTGTTGTATATCTATCAAGAAATTCTAGCATCCTCAGATGGGGCTAGTACTGTCAAGAAAAAGGATAAAATGAAACAGAAGGAGAAATTTATTTTTATGCTGGCCCTTTACAGTATTATGAAAAATTCTGGAAGATTTTGTTTGTGCTCATGTTTTCCTCTCTATCATATCTGTAACTGTTATTTTGATGTGATTGTATTACACGATATAATATTTTACACAGAATGACATAATCCACCCATTTCAGGTTGGATTTTATAATATTGTATTTTTTTTTCCTCTGGATCAATGTTTTACACAAAGTTGGAAAGATTGTGATTGACAAATTATTGGCGAGGTCCAGGAAAACTGGATCAGCAATTAATCAGGAAAAATCAGCAGAATTTAAAAAAAGAATTAAAAATAACAAAAACATGTATAAATTTGTAAATAACATAAAAAATATCCCAACATTTTGAAAACATTTCATGATTCCTTCCCCTATCTCTCCCATTTCCTTCCCTTCTTTTTATGTAAGGTTTTACTGACCTTTTGCTATTTGTTCATGATTTCTTCAATATTCACGAGTGGAGGCCATTTTAACAAATAATAACTAGATTTATATACCACTGGGAGAGGCTTGGACAATTCTGGATCCACTCTTCAAGCCTAATTTTCATTCCATCTTAATAAATGGAGCAAAAGCATTTCAAATGTATCTGGAAAGGAATGTCTAAGTAGATCTGTGTCATTGCCATTTGATGATATATCAAAAGCTAGGCAATATTACAGATCAGCAGTTCTTCTCAAATCTGAATATTTGAAAACAATCATGGTTTTAATTTGAGCATGGATGTATACCTATTTGAGCAGTAAAATAATAACTGATCCTCTACGAGCATGCTGTATGATCTAGTCAAATCTCCCATTTCCTCCAATGGTTTGGCAAATAATAAAATGTCCTCTTATTTTTCACCTATATCCACATGTCCCCACATTTTTTGTATCACTTTGCCATACGACACTTGATGCAAGAATTATTTATACCTCAGGGTTTTCAGGGTTCTGTCTTGAGGCAGGGATTAAATTAATGGATTTGATATTTTGGTGTTGCTATTAACCAATAAATGGACTTAAACATTGAATGCTAACATTTGAGGACTCGATGGTGAAGATCCTTGGTTTATTTCGAATTGAATGCTTATTGGTCTTCACTTTATGGACCATTTCTGCCATGCAATGCAGAACAGTACAACCATAAGCAACATTGCTCATTTGAATCAATAGCAATAATAGTGCAATAGAACTTGATGAAACCCTTTGCATTATAGTAAGCTTATGCATGTTGTCCCCATAATGGGGTAGGTTGCAAGACACCAGGACTTTAAAATGTGCATCAGTGATTTAGGTCCAGTTCTAGAATGTTCATCCTTCATCATTTCAGGCATAGTAGCAAGGTTCTTAATATGGTGGATGGTTATTTTATTTGTATCAATGGACATGTCCACAAAGTCAATTGTATTTGTCGATGTTTCTTTCTTGATGAATTGTATATTGGTTTCTTGCTATGAGTTTTTAGTGCTCTTCAGTTTTTTTTTTCTCCCTTCCTTTTTTTTAATATAAGATTTTAACTTATGTAAGTAATACATGGTTATGACTTTTTGAAACAAGCATTTCTCATTCCCATAATTACGAAGTTGCAATTTATTATTATTAATAAAATTTCATATTCAGCAAATGTCATGAGGTCAACCAGTTTAATTCCTCGACTTTCAAGGGGGAGACCAGGTTTGAGTCTTGCAAAGTGTGTTACATGCATAATTGCGAAGCTGTTGTAATACCATTATGTGGTCATGAAGTCATACGGGTGGAGCCCATTTCAATCCCATTCAACCGATTAAAAAAAAAAACCACATCCATCGTTTAAGCTTGGACCAACAAATTTTGATCTTTAATTTAGGTTCTTATTATCTCAAACTCTCAGTTTAGCTTTTAACAAGACAATTTCTTGTTCAACCTTCCTTCTTCCTAAAGTTTCTTAAGACTATTTTCCGAAGGGAACTCTTTCATGCTTGCTGCAGGTATGATGTTTTATAATAATATAATCTTTACCATACCAATCTTTACTTGCTTTTTTAATTCAACCCATATAAAACTTGACCACATATTTTTCTGACTGTACACACCCACATTCCACCATATTTTTGGATCTTAATTCAACAAAAATGTATGTATATCCACTGTTAATTGCTTCTTCAGTGGTTTCCTTTATAATATTTGGTACATATCTTTTCAGAAAATCTTGTATATTCTGCCTTTTTAATTATATTTTGCAACTCTACTTTGTAAACCTTCAAACAGTTTTTATGATTAGTTTATACTTTATACTATGGTCATTTGGTTATGGTCCACTTTCAAATATTTCACACCCTTTATTTGAAAGTTGAGTTTTGACTTCGTTAGTGTGATATTTCAAGCATTCTGAGGGCTATAATACTACGTTCTGGATTCAATTTATGCTTTTTAAAATTAATTTTTTTTCTTGTTGTAGACATTGTCATTATTATTTATTTATTTTTTTTGCTAACTAGGCATTGAGGAGGTGATAGATTTCTGTTTGTTGGATGTGCAACACAAATTAGTTGGATGTTGTGTGAGTCCATTTTTATAGCATTAGAATGTAGTTTTGAATATGTTGTCAAAATCAGCCACAATCTCATCATGGTTCTACAGCATTTTCCTTATCCTGCTAACACTTTTGATCTCAATTTCAGGGAAGTGAAAATTAGCTTCAAATGCATCAATGATATCTGTGCAGCTAATTTTTTTATCTTCCTTTACTTTATATAACACTCAAGGGTATCATCTCTTGGTGCATAAGTAAACTCCTGAATTTTAGAATCATTGCCTACCCCATTTCTTTTTTTTCCAAATATTAGTAGAATGAAAGCTAATCAATTGCATCCTTGATATAGACAAATTCTTCAGTTCCATACGAGGAGTATTCCGAGATCTTGATGTCATTGGCCTTAAGATTTCTATGACAGGTGGCTAAAACTCTGTTTGACATCCTTAATCTGATATTTTGACTCTCCTTCCACTTTGAGCTATTCCAGAATCCCTTCCCTTATCTCTGTCTACTTGAATGTCAAAGAAATCTGGTCTTATCACTTACCCAAAAATCTCTTAGCAGCAATTGTTTTAGGAGATTATATCTTGTGATAAACTTCTTCCGACTCCCAATAATCTGAAATATACTTAGCTTCTCCTTGGGTCAAAACTCTCAGATTGCTTCTATTTATTGACCTTATATGAGATGTCTTATTTGAATAATTATCAAATAAATGTTGTGATGAAGAAGATGAGGCTGTCTAGGGGCAACTCGTCTTTGTTGGTCTGGAATGCTTCCAGCTTGCCTTTGTGGAGGGTAAAGTCATATTTCCTGCATTGTTGGTTCTGTCATCTCTTCCTTGGAGAGGTTATTAGTATCTTATCTTAAACTAGGCTGCTAACTCAGTTAATGTGGGAATTTTCTCTATCTCAGTAGATGATCCTGCTGTTAGTGCCAAACTGTCTTCAGCCTTGGAGTCAGCCTCTTTTGCTCCTTCCGCCTGCTTCTCCACCATTCCTGGCATGACCCGTGCCTATTGAATCTTCCTCGTTCTTTCTATCTCAGCCTTCTTAAGCTGCTTCCTTTTTTTTCCAGGTCTTTATTTTTCTTTGTTGATTCAATTTTTCTTTTAACTACATTCCACCAAGAACCCTTTTAAAGGGGACAGGGAAACAAGAGGATGCAAAAATAGGATGCTTAGAAGTTCCTCCCAAATCATAGGAAAAAGGTGACACGAAAGGCAATGGTTATACAAAAAAGATAAAAAATAAAAACACAAATTCTGTGTTGCATGAAAAATGGATACAATAGCCAATGCAGATGCAACATTGGATACGGATAGGTCAAATTTTCAAGACCCATCGATATGAATTTTGCTGGATATGACATTATAATGGGTATTTATATTTTATATATTAAAAGGGAAAAAGCATATAACACAAATGGTTACACATATAAATTTTACATAGGATATTTTCATTAATTAAGAAGGCAATTTTCATTGCCTTAAATTTATATTGTAATTATTGTATAATCTTATTTTAATCTCATGTTGTGGATTCAGCTCTAGATGTGCCTAGGCTATATCTGCATATATTGCATATGGATGAAATAGAGGCATGTAATTGGATACATGTAGATACAGTATGCATGTATGCAAATATGTCTGAATATGATATCCGTATCTGTATCTGATACGGAGATATGGGTATCTGAGTAGGAGAATTGGCAGATATGGCAACTCTGGACAAATTTTATTAGTGTATAATTTATTTTTGCCATAAATATGCATGGCTAAGAAGCTACAACAAAAGACGTGAGGTTCATGTCCCTTTGTGATGACTACATAAACAACAGAACTACAGTTGAAAGTCCATTGCTAAGAAAAGTGTTGCTTGGATGGCAAATGAAGGGAATGTGTTGCCATGGAAGGGGATAGGGGGACAAGTATCTGCGGGCATCTAGTTTAATGGGATGTGGAACATATGTTTTTATCTACTTATTCTAATCGTTCCTCCAACTTTCAACCATGACTATTCCGTGAATTGGGCACAAACTATGAAGCTGTGATTTTGAATTATTTAAATTTAAAAAACACTTTCATTATTCAGAGTCAGAATCATCAGCATATGGATAAACTTCAAGCACTCCATAAGCATCTTACAGTGTCTAGTTGGATTACAGATCCAGACTCAAATGCAGTGTCTAGTTGGATTACAGATCCAGACTGCTGCCGCACACTGCCCGTCCGAGGAAATTGAGACAAATTGGCACTGATGCTTACTCCTCCTGATTCTGTAATTGGAAATACAAATGGTAAGGAAATAATTCTTGTCACTGGTGATGGGTTGCCAAAGAACCCTCAGTTGCACAGCAGCAGGCAACAGGTTATTCAAAAGCATGTTACAGTATCCAAGGCTGCAAAACCACTCAGCTAGCAGAGATATCCAATGGTCATGTGCTCTCATGACCTTGAATTCTATTTCCTTTTAATTCTTTGTGTAATGGTCTGGATCATTTGAATATATATAAAGACGTGCAGGTCCTCTTAAATCTCGACCCTTGGATAAGTTTGTTGGAGTTGTCTGTTTTGAACTTTCCAAGGTCGTTTGAAGAATATATCCTATTGGCACTTTACGAGTGTCTTGTTTTGTCTCTAGAAACATTGACACGAAAGACACTGTTATATGAGGAAGCAATACTCATCTGAGCTATTTTTTTTGCTTATCTGAATGTTTCATGTTGTGCTTTGTTGCTTCTGATGTACCTTTCATCCTTGAAACTCTGGGCTTGAAAGAGCAGGTAAGATATTCTTATCAAAAGCATTCTAACAACAGAGATCATTCTTTAGTATGCCATACTACTTCTTTCTATGATATCTTGGGCAATCCACCTGTTGCATCTCCTCTTCCTCTTCCCCCACGTCTTGCCACCAATTTTCTTCAGGGGAAATGGAGAGAGCTATATGGAAATTATGCACTAACAAAGCCTGCTGATTTTGAGTGTTTTAAGTTTCTGAAATATGGTGCTGAAGCTATTGGCCATCTCGATTGAGATTTATTCATTGAGGTTGTTTCTTTTGGCTCCCCTTTTCTTGGTCACAACTTATTATCTACCCCATCCACAAATCTGGAGTCTATTCAGATCCCAGTAATAATAGAGCTATCATGAATTGATGCATATTTGCAAAGCTTTATGCCATAGTTTTGAATTTGAAACACCCAAATTAGTTGGAGCAAAGCAAGCTTCCAGCAAGAGGGCTAGCTTCTTTTAGAGGCGATTATCAGACCATTGACCATGATTTCCCTATCCAGGCTTCCAATGAGGAGGCTTATCAGTGGTCTTCTAAGATATTTTGTTGTTATGTGGACTTAGAAAGGCCTTTGGCAGTGTTCCTAGGTTTCTTTTTGTCGTGGAGCTCTCTTGAACCACTTTAAAGAGACTTTATGAGATAGTTGTTGGTCGCTTTTCAATTGCCTCTAGTTTCTCAAATGAGATCCACAAAACTATTGGTGTCAAAGAAGGATGTCCTTTTTCTCCCACTCTCTTTGGGATCTACATTGATGAGCTGGAAGAATTTAGTTGTCAAAACACACGTATTGATGAGGTTTTGCCTTTCACATCATTTTATGATAGCTATATTGCTTTATGCAGATGATGTAGTTCTTCTTGCTCACGCTCTTGAGGGCTTTCAGAGACAATTGGATGCTCTTGCTCGTAGTTACTAGATCCAACCAGATTTGGACAAAATCCTATCCATTTTGGATTTTTTCGGGCATTCTAGATTTGTATGGTCCAGTTTGGCATCTGGCCATCTAAAAATTAAATAAATTTAAAAATAATAAATAGATTTTGATATTGTAGCAGGTCTTGATTATGTAGATGTTCAACACTTGAAAAGTCATTTTAATTCAAGTTTATGCTTGAATCTTTGATAGATATTAATTAGAGTTACCATCTCTGGCAATCCTCCTACTTGGATACCCATATCCATGTATCAAATGCAGATACCATTATGATATTTCTCTAATACCGTATCAAGAAATTCAAATACATGGATACCGTATCTAAATACTTGCCCTTATTTTGCCCATAGCTAATACATTTGAATGTGGCCTAGGAACACCCAGAGTTGTATCCACTACATGAGATTAAAACATAAATTTCAAATTTTAAAGACAATGACAATTGCCTTCTTAATCAATGAAAATGTCTTATATAAAACTAAGGTTGTATAAACATTTATGCATCCCATGTTTTTTTTTTTTTATATATAAAATATATATGCTTTCTATAATGTCTTATCCAACTGTGTCCATATTAGGTGGCATTGAAAATTTGTTGTATCCATATTTGATAGTCTCTGTATCAGATTGTTATCAAAGTTTGAAACTCATGTCTATCATCCATTTATCTTCTTAACATATTTCCAGCTCTATAATTATTTTAAAGTTTTATTCTCTCTCTCTCTCTCGTGTGTGTGTGTGTACACATACACATTCTGAATCACATTTCAAATGTTTTTTTTGGATATTCTGGATTTTCAGAAATTTTTAACCTATTAAACTGATTGAATTTTTCAAACTTGGTAACTATGCTCTTGTTCACTTTTGTGGCTCAAGACAATTTTGACAGTCAACCTTAGCAGGACTAAAGTTATAGCCTTGAATACATCCAAGAGTGCCCTTTCAAAGTTCCAGTTCTTTATGAGGGGAAGCTGTTTGAGATTGCCACCAAGTACACCTACCAAGGGGTTCAATTTATAGGCCCCTCCCTTAATATTCATCCAGCATCTTAGTTACAACTTTGTAAGGGATATGCATCCCTTGCATTACTGGAGCGCCAATATTCCAGCTGCACCTTCAGGAGATACCTATGAAGATATGCCTCTTTGAGTACGCTATCAAACCCATAGTCCTCTATGGATCTGAAGTTGGGGCCCAGGTCTGGGTTTTGGTGATTGGGCTTGCAATGAAAGGTTGATACTATATTGCTTCAATGACTAGTCAAACATAAGAGAATAATTTTGCAGTGTATTGTTCAGGCTGAGTTTGGTACTCATCTTCTTTGCCTTGAGAGTTTGTCTAGAATTATTTTTCATCTGCATTGTCTTAGATCCATGGGTGATTAAACTTCAAGCCACAAGAGATATTGGTACTTAACACTTAGCTCCTTAGAATGGGTTTCCTCCAGAAGCACTTCCGGTCATCATCAGGGCTGGTATTCCAAAGCTAGATCACTCCTTTAGTCAATTGGCATTTGTATAGATGGGCTACCTTCTTTCGAATACTCCGTGAACACTTCTCCTCATCTGCTTCTTGGTAAAAAGGTCCTTAACCAAGTGGTGAGGGTTGACATATATCAGCAATATATTTAGGTCACTTGGATGGCTCCATCCCAACCTCAAGTCCCAAGTTAGCCTTCTACACTGAGAATTACATAGCAAATGAGGATGGCATTATTGCTCGCCCAGTTTATATCCATCAACATTGGATACATGGACTTAGGATCCCTCTTGATCAACTTAAAGTCTACTCACATCAATTGTGGGTGGAGAGGGATCACCATATTCCTCAATAGGGTAGGGTATGTTGCCTTTGCTCCATTTGAGAGGTGGAGACTAAAGAGCATTAATATTTAGATATCCAACTGATTATGGGATTTGGTGAAGGTACTATTGCCTGTTTAGAGACTCAAGTAGGTCACCTGCCACTTTTTCTTCTATTCAGATGCTTAGATTTATACCTTTGGGAAGCTTTCACTCTTCGGCATTAGATGTTATTGGAAGGACTATCTACCACATGACTAATCTCCTTTCACCATCTCTCCGTTGTCGGGACTAACAAGCATTCTTTTGATGCAACTCTTCAGAACAGTATTGACAGATGTGTGCATTATTGCCTATGTTCAGGAGGTGCGTACATGTTGTGGGGAAGGACCATGGTTCTTTGGTGCAGGACATCTGCTACCCCTCATTTACCTAGGAGTTGCAGACAGACTCACCTTACAAACACCTTGTCCTCTTCTACTAGTTCCTTGGCCATGGATGCTCAAAGAGTTCAGACTTTATGCCCACCCAGGTTCATCCAACCAGGCCACCTTAGCCTTGAGCATTCTCTTGGGAGCATCATTAAATCTTGTGTTGTCTCTTTTGGGATAGTTCGTGATGATGATAGCTTAACTTCTACTTGCATTCCACCACTGATTAGAGTTGGAATTTGGATTCTCTTGAGCACTTCTTTAGTTCTTTCTTTCCCTATATTGTTGGTTCTTTTATCCTTTTTATCATAGTTGCTAAAATCAGAATCGGCTTGGAAAAGAATCGGGAAAAATCGGGAATCGGGAAAAAAATGGGGAAAAAATCGGCAATTTTTCATTGAAAAAACTGAAGAAAATGCAAATTTTCATTGAAAAAAAGCTTTTTTCATGCATATCACAATTTTTTGGCAAAAAATCGGCCAGGCTGTGAATCGGGAAAAACCAGCTTGAATCGGGAATTTTTAAAGATTTTCTCAACTTTGCTTTTTATCATTACTTGCAACACCTGAGGGTTTACACATATTTGGTTCCACCCCTTGAGGTTGTGATCGGATGTTAAAAAATAGTTTTAACTTTAGTGAAGTTTGCTCTAGTCTCTAGTTTAGTATATTAATACTTCCCTGGTAACTATAGTGCTTTTAAACAGCTTTTCTATTACATCGAGTTCCATTGGCTTACTTTGGTTATTCATGGACAGTAATAGAATTATCTTAGTTCAGGAAAGCAGTGCAGGCTGCTTTATTATGTCAGTAAATAGTATCTTTTACTTAATATTATGTGTTGGGTTTGCTCAAGACATACACAGGTAAAAAAAAAAGTCACATTTCAGATGATTCCATGGATGTGCAGAATTTTTTCTCGAAGACCTTAATGAATCAAGGCAACTATTTGAAGCGTCTAATATTTTTAAACATATGCATTTGCAAAACACTTTTCAGATATTGAATTTATGACGTATTTTAAATTTTCCTTAAAAGGATTTTCTTGTTGGTTTATCATACAGTCACCAGTTTAAACATGAGCTTAAGTAGCTTTCTTTAAGTTATAGTCCACCCTTTTGTTTAACATTTTCAACGGTTATACATTATCTCTATTAGTCAGTGGTTTGCTTAATGTTTTGGATATTTTGGCACAAGATACCTTAATGTGCTGCTAATATTTGTCAAATGTCAAATGCATGGGACTGTTATTCTTGCCTCAGGTGTATACACACTTGGAAGGTGGAAGATCTCACATAGTAAATACAGGATGGGCTATACTAGCTCTTATTTCTTCTGGCCAGGTATGTGTACAAATTTCTTAAATGTGATGCTCATTTTATTTGGTAAATGGTACTTTTCACTCACATAAAGGGACAAACACAACAGTGTGATACCTCTCAAAACTGAAGGCTTTGATAAAAACAAATATTCGGGAAACCAATAATCTCATTAACATCTTACTGACTGCAGCCCTGTGTATTACAGTAGCCATTACTTTAGTAATGGCATTAATTTGACTATAGTACTTGTATGCTTAACAGCATAGAATTGGAATTCAGAACACCAACTGCACCAACCTTTGTTCGTTCCATGGTTTCATTTTTCATTTAACATTGTACATAGTTGCCAAAGCCTTTTTTTGTTTTCGTAAAGAATGTCATTGCACACCCATTTATTATGAAATCTCATGAATTTCTAGTGGCATATTCCTATGTTGGAATTTCGCTCCACTTTAATACCTCTTCTCAAGACTGGAAACTTTTAGGCATTGCCTAGTTGGTGTGTTTTGTTTTAATTTACGATTTTGTTTTACGATTTTGTTTGTCTCATTGCCAATACAGAAATAAGATTATTATCTTTTAGATAATTTGGAGATAACTTGCTGGATTATGATTTTCAAGTAGCTTTTTGTAATTCTAAAGTTGCCCTCCCTTTTCTTTGGTATTAATTTAGGCAGAAAGAGATCCAGAACCTCTTCATTGTGCAGCACTTGTGCTTGTTAATTCACAGATGGAGAATGGTGACTTTCCACAACAGGTATTTTAAAAATATTTGAATGTTTATGAGAAAAGGTCATTTTCTTCTTATTTCAGATTTTTCTAATACCAGATATGTACTAGAATTTGTTGGAAAGGGTGATGGCTCTTGTTCGAACAAGATGTAATGAATTGCTTGGTAGTTGGTTTATCACTTATCATCGTTCATCATTTCTTTAAATAATAGATCACATGCTTGAAAAGATTTTAGAGATCCAAAAAGGATACGTGAATATTAAATTTTTGCATTTCATTCAATTAGGATTTGAAATGACCTGTGGCAAAATAAATTAGGCCAGACAGCCATGTAATAGTGAAATCCCCATAGAAAGGTGCAGGGACCAATCAAATGGCCGCAAGACCAGGGAGCATTTATCAGTTTAATAATTGGGTGCTTGTTATGATGAAATGTGGACAAATCAGCATCGTATGTCCGGAATAGGTCTCTTCTAGGCTACTTATGGCCCCTCTATGCTATTGCAGAATATAGAAAATTGATGGGTTTACACAGTTGCAGAGTGTATGGGGTTTTCAATGCATACATAACTGCTGTAGTGACTTCCCTTTGAAGGTGAGATCTTCAAATATGATTTTGGATAAAAATCTGTCACTTTTGCAAGCTTTGCTTCTTCAAAAAGGGCCATCATATTGTCTACTCCATATATCTGCATGCCTGGCTTCTATGGCACTCTATGCAGCTTGTATATTGTAGGGCAAATTTCAATGAAGAAAGAGTATACCATGTCAGGGAACTGAACCTTTGGGTCTGTGGCATCTACAAAAATTGCCGTCATATCCTCCACTCTTAATATGTCTGCTTTGTATGTCATTATATGCCAGCTTGTACTGCATGTGCCAAATTTCGATGAAGAAAGGGTATGCCATGTCAGGGAACTGAACCTTGGGTTTGTTGCATCTTGAACCCTGCTGGTTATTGAAAAGGCGGGCTTGATTTCTTTCTCAAATCTTTGGACATCAAGAACATTTCTCTTAATAGGGCTTGGCTAATTTCAGATGGTACTCTTCTCATTTAGTTCCTTGACTTTGGGGAATGCTTGAGAACCTTGAGAGCCAAAAAAAACTTGAAAACTCTTACCAATTTTTTTTTATCTCAACCTCACTTGACTTGGAATTGGAGGAACATCAAAAAGCTCATGCATTGGTTGTAGCTGTTAGGTGGAATAACAAATGGGTATGGCCTGTGGCTCCCTCACTGTCCTGTCCTTGGCCAATCAGATCATAGCATTTATGAGTATCAAGAGCTTTTGGCAGTCTTTCTGTCACTTATTGGAATTGTAACGGTGTAATATGGTTTTCTTCATATTTCTTCTAGGACATTGTGTCTTGAAGGGACCTTATATTTCTGATTGATATCTGTTAAATTCCTATATGAGTCCTCCCTCTCGTTGTTGGTTATTGTTGATTGTTAGTCTTTTTGCATGAGATATGACCATTTTAGTAAACCTTGTTTTTACCTTGTACCTTTATATTCTGTTATGCTTTCAGATTTTTGTAATTGTATCTACCTACCTTATCAATGACCTATATTGTAAGGTGATTTATAAAGATGCAAGGTAGGACGGATTATTACTTCAAGGTACACTAGTTGGATATTATATATACCCCATCTACCATATTTGTTGGAGAGGACATCTTCCATTTCTCTTTCATTTCCTATATATATGTATTGAATCCATTGTGTATCTATTTTATATTAAATCCATTATGTATTAAATACTTTTGGTATTCCTTTAGTACAATTTAACTGTATACATCTTGTTGGCCCCGAGGTGCCTCATCTACTACAGTGTAGTATGATGGGAGTGCCTTGGGTAAAATTATAGAAAATCATTTTTTGCATTCATGCTTTCCTCCAAAATAAATATGCACTGTTTCCAAAGCCAAAAGTCCCACTTCAATAGGACATAATAATATGTCAGGTGAATAGAGCATGGAATTTGGAGCATAGAGGAAGTGTAAGGCCGAGGTCAAAGTGCATGTTGAAAACATCATAATCAAATTTGTGTATTGCTTCTTTTGTGTCTCACACTCACACACACACATCTATATATTCCTATAGAAAAGTAGATGCTTTATGTACATGTATATAGCTTTTCTAAATTTTTTAAGATTTGTTTGTGGAATTCTACCCATAATGTTCATGATTTTTTTTTGCTTGCAGGAAATCATGGGTGTATTCAACAGAAACTGTATGATTTCATATTCTGCTTATCGTAATATTTTTCCCATATGGGCTCTTGGGGAATATTACAATCGTGTGCTTACATCATAATGTATAAAATTCTCTGCATCCTTAAGGGTATTGTTATTTTGGAAAGTCATTTAGTTTTGTAGGAGATAGTTGGGTTGATCACCATGCATCTAGAATCGAGATGATGAGATAATATTATTTTCAAATTACTGGGGTTTCTGGTATCCACATGGACTAACTATTACAGCATTTGTCACTGTGCTCAGATCTGTTTATGACAGGAGCAGTTGTGTTAACTTTTCATGTTGCGGATAACTATGCTTTTCTATGTGTCTTGCAAAGGCAGGGACCAAGAGAAATCTTAGTGTTTTGCCTATTCATCCATATAAATAATCTTGAGATCCCAATCAAAATTATGCTGTTTGTTTTCTTACTTCTTTCTTTTTGCTACCCATTTCCATGATTTGTGTCCCTTGTTTGTTTACTTTTCTCTTGATGCACAGACTAATCACAATTACAGTACTAGGGGGAGAAAAACTAGTTTAAACAGTTTATGAGCTTCTTGTGATAGACCATAATATTGCTATAATTTTGGAATACTTTTGGAAACAATTTGCATCATGGGTGGGCTATTTATTCTTGTCTGCCATAACATTAGCCATAGGACTTGAAAAGCTTGAGAGCCTTTGTGTTGAAGACAGAACTACAAGTTTCAGATTATGATTCCCTGCACTTTGCTGAGCTTGCTATGGACATGTGATCTATGCAAAAGGAGAGCCAACTTTCTTGGGTAATTTATTTCTTGAAAGCATTCTTCTCTCTCTCTCTCTTAAATTGGGTCTTGTGCAGCAATGTGTAGATACAAAGAGCCACTGTAAATTTCTGACATGATCCAACTGGAACTACCTATAAGTGTCCTTACATGAAAGAACATTATTAGCACGTCTAGGGTTATAAATTAGACTACACATTAGACTGGATGGATGTAATTTTTATTTGAAACTATATATGTTTCACCTAACATTGATATACATATAGTTTAGATGGCTTTTGCTGTTAGGAACAAAGGCATGAGTTTTACAATTGAGTCTCTTTAGAAATGGTTTTTCGGTTTTTGGTAATCATATAGCAATCACATTCAAATGATTTATTCCATGCCAGCCAGGAAAACAATTTTATTGAATACGAATTGGTTTACATTTTGATAGTATTTTTGTTCCTTGCAAAGGTCTTGTTTCATATATATGAGGTCTTTGTCAATTGGACAGTATACGAGGAAAAACGATGAATTCCCATCTTTTTGGCACTATAATTTATTTCCCTATATCTTGTTTTTTTAATATTCCTCACCACCTGTATGGTTAGAAAACAGTTTTAAAGTTCTTTATGCTTTTAAAGATTTTTACACAAAGTAAATTAATTATTTTCTTGCTGCTGCATGTGAATTAAAACAATGAAATAGTTAAAAGTTTCAGTTGGCTTCTTAAGGATACTATAATGTTTGGTGAAAAATATTTGAAGTGTATTGTCTAAGATTCGAGATTTCTTGGCATGTATTAACATTCTTGCGAGCAATTATATGGTGACCTATAATTTGTCATTATACAAGTAGTGTATGTACTTACAACCTTCTTACATTAGGAGCCGATTTTATTGCTACTATCTAACTCTATTTCATTTTGCCTTGCTATGCTTATAAAAGATATTAAGATCCTTCTTCCAAAATGCAAATAATAACTTGTAAAGTTGTCATTTTTAATTATTGATGTACAAAGCCTAGTTTAGCCATCGATTGCTATTAGGAGTATCTTTGTTTTTCTCTTTATTATTTGAAATGGGCCCCACCGTGTGTAACATCATGACCATAATGGTATTACAACAACTTGACAATTATGCATATACCAATTGGCAAGATTCCAACCTGGGTCTCCTCGAAAGTTGGGGAATATAATTGATTGAGGTGATGGCATTTGATATTTGGAGTTGTCATCTTGTAATTGCAATATATATATATATATATATATATATATATATATATATATATATATATAACATGCTTTTAACTTGTCATTGTTAAATTGACTAGGATGTAAGAAATAATTGAGAGTTTATTGGTTAGGATATTATGTAAGGACAATATTCAATAGTTTTTAATCAACTTGCTTGTTTTAATTATTGAAATAGGGATTTGATAATGAAATTGATTTAACATGAGCAGACCATGGAAGCGTGGCAAAACTTTGTGTGTGAAGCCAACTGTTTAAAGGTCAAACATTATGTGTGAAACCGAAAATTCAAAACATAGCGTTGCCTTAGTCAAGTGTCGCTTCAATATGTAATGCCACCTAGCCAACATTGATATTTAGTATCATAGTCCTTGGTAATATCTATTAGAAGAACATTTCAACAATGTTAAAGTAGCACTTTATGACCTAAAAATATTGACTTATCCTTCACTCTTCTTTGAATGACTATATTATCAAATTATATTTTTGTTTATAGTAAAAAAAAATTAGACTCGGAGAGGAAACAATGATGAAATGAAGCTAGACAAATGCAAAACAACTTTTTACTTGATCTTTAGAGGAAAGTAGTGCAAATCAAGTCTAGACTTTTAATTACAAGCAAAATCATATGTATCTCACACAGGAAGCAACATATACCTTGGGAAACTTTTTTGAGAAAAACACAACAATCAAGGAGCCCTTAGAAATGTATCATTCAGTAATCAATAATCTGCCTTTTATAATGCAATTTCCTCACAATATACACTTCTTCAATCCTATTAATTAGTAAAGTTGGAAATAGACCTGCAGTAACAAAGTTGTTTTGTAGTGACATTGCTAGAAATAGACCTGCAGTAACAAAGTTGTTTTGTAGTGACATTGCTAGAAATAGACCTATAGTAATACACTTGTCTTGTAGTGATTGTTGAAAATAGATTGTAGTAATACAATTGTCTTGCAGATATAGTATTGGAAATAGACCTACAATAATGCAATTGTCTTGTAGTGACAATGTTGGAAATAGACTTGTAGTAATGTAGTTGTCTTATAGTGATAATTGGAAATAGACCTATAGTAACATGATTGTCCTGTAGTAAAACCATAGTCTAGTTTACTAGTTTTTTTGTAACTACTTATATCTAACCAACTTGAGAGGATTTTTTTTATAGGTTCACAAGAAAGGTCTACCACAAAGATATTCTCATACTATTTTGTTTTGCATAATTAAGGCATAACCACATTTGGGTTCTTGTCGTTGCTAACAACACTAAGTGGATAAGATAGGCCAACATCCCATAACTTTTTTGGGGGTTAACTTTTTTGAACCTCCTCAACTAAAAAAGACGCCTTAAGTGATTTCTTTGCATTCCTTATACTCTCCCTAAGTTTAGGACAATTTAACCACAATGTAGAGTTTACCCTTTTTAGTTCATCAAAAGGGAACACCATTTCTCTCAACATACATAAGTCAATCTATGTAGGTAATCTCAAAGTAACTCATCTTTGTTATGAGACAACTAGTACTTATTGTTTAATTATCAAACATATGCAAATAGCTAATTAAGGGTATTATCACTTCGCATGATAATACGAATGACCACTTGATCCTTTTTGACCAAGCGACATCATTTGTTCATGTTGTGAATGATTTTCTAACTTTCGCGATAGGAATTGTGGTTCAAGCTCCATGCTTAAGAACCTTTCTCAAAAGCTCCACACTTTTGGGAATACATTTGAGCCTCATTGCACTAGATGTAATCATTGCAAGTGACCTAATTGTTGCCTCCCCGCAACTAGTCAAGTCCTTGGAAAAAATCTTATTGAAGGGTTTTCACAAGTCTACTAAAAGCACTCCCTCAAAACTCTTCATAACCCAAAAACATAACACGGTAAAACAATTATCATCTCTCTTAATCAAAAGTAAATCATGCCTACATTGCTTATTTTAGAATGAATAGATCATTCCTAATTCATCTCTCAAAAGCATTTTGTAAGCATGAATAATCTCATAAACAATATGAATACTACATATAATGTCCACTTTCAATTCATTTTAAAATAACTTTCTATTGTCATTAACAATTATAATCTCCTTCATTCATAATGAATTGAAAGTAAAAATATCTATTATTTATAACATCAACTATAATATCATTCATATAAAGGAAACTTCCTTAAACTATTCCTTCCTAAAATAATATTTAAACATTTTTCCTTCACTTCTAAAGTAAATTTCACAACTAATTCTTATAATTTTGCTTACATTACAACCTCTTTATTCAATATATCTCTGATTACAACATATTCATAAATATTGCATAGTTTTGATAAAAACATGATAGAAATATTTTATCCACATCATCAATTGTTGACTTCTTTGATTTTCATGGTCAGGTGGTTGGAGTAAGGGATCAGGACAACTCATCTTTACGAAAAATGCATTCTTAAATGTTCTTTCAATAATATTCAATGCATAAAAAGGATTCATATAGGAGTGACTAGATACATTTTTAATTCTCCTATTTTCTTTATAAAAGAACAGATGAGGAAACCCCATAATTTCCTCATATTAAATGGACTCCATGCCCATTTTAAAAGAACATGTGAGGTACCCCATAGTATCCTCACCATAAATGGACTTCACACCCATTACCTTAATGTTCAAACTTATTAAATAAAATATAAATATCCAAATTCATATCATAAATTAAAACATTCTCTTTAACATTCTTTTATTTGTTAAATAAAATAATCTTTTCCTTTATTAATATTAAAGCATACACCTCACACAAGAATTCAACTACCATTTAAAACATATAATCAAAACATTTCTCCTTTTCAAAACCCCAAACAAAATTAAGCATTTAACTCACCCATTTCAAGATGCATGACTTACATAACCTTAGCATTGAGAAATATAAACCTAATCATTTAATCAAAAAGCCAAAGCATTCTTTTAAAACCCTATATATTCATGGATCAATGTATATTAAATTGAAGCATAAGGAAACATCGATTTAAGACATACGGGCTTGGTTATACATAGCCATAATATTTAAACTATTCGGTGACACTACGTATTAATACAATTTCTCAAAAATATTAAGAATGCATTTCTAATACATAGAGTTGATAAGCTTGAATTTCATAGCAATTTTGATAATGGAGAAGAAGGATTGTAGTTTAAAAATATTCACACAAAACTTAACCTATTGAAGGACATTAACCCTTATGTCTTCTACCATTATGTCGCAACTTAGCAACATTTACATAATCAACCATATACCAATAATTAATGAGGCAAATCTAGTTAAAAGAGATGACAACAGGTGTGCCCAAACCATGACTTTCTTATTCTTAGAATCCAGGGACATCCTTAAAGGTTAATATTCCTCAAGAAACATAGGTACGTCATTGCAAGATACAGTCTTGGATGAACACATTAACATTGCTTTTTAAAAAACAAGGCATACTAAAGAATCTAATGGCCCCTTGGTTTATCCTACGTCACTTCTTATTTAGGCATAGTTTTTCCTTTATTAAGCATGCAAACATTATCATCCTTCTTTAATTTCCTTGAATCCTACTATGAAGGCGTACACGTGAAGACTTCCATTTGCTCGTCAATATCCAAACACAACTTGCATTAGTTTTTCTACACACATGGGCATTTTCTAGAACCTCCTCCCTCCTCTATTCAAAATCTCTTTCTTGCTTTGTAAACAACAAGAAGATATCTTCCCCACCAACTTTCTAACTATAAGCTTTCCAATTAAACTAAAGTTTCCTAAACCAACTTTCTAACTATAAGTGTTTTGCCAAGAACAAGAAGATATCTTCCCAATTTAATTGATTTCATAAAAGAAATAAACTTTATTCCTTTAATTTAAAAGAAACCTTTTTAAATATAAAGTTCATAACACCCTTTATTGCTTATAAAGCAAAAACATCAACATTAACCTTTAATAATTATTTTTCCAATGTTAACTATTAACATTAAAAAATAATTAAATTAATTTATTGCTTTCTAATAAATTTTATCAATATCACAAGCTAATATTTATTATTAGCCATGATATTAGTATGTAGGTATTATTAAGTCCTCTTACTTAATAATTCCTTTTTCTGGTGGATTCCTTTGCCAGATCCATTCCAAAATATAAACCAACACATATAACTTCAAATGCTTATAAACAAACATTGAAATTCGGTATACCATCAAAGAGAATATTTATCTTTTTTTTTTTGTTACATAGGAGAGTTGGTTACAACCACTATTTTTAGTAACTGTTAAGCGTAGGGTTCAAACCATAGGGACTGCTCCCAACAAAACTTATCCGTCTCATTGTTGTTAAGATAATATTTATCTTACTTCTTTGTGCATCCAACTTATATGCAATGAAGATAAACATTAATCAAACATAGACAAACCAAAAACAAGTATTTGTCAGCCATATATATAGAAGATTTTAAGATAACTTCCAGGTTATCAACTTCTTGCTAAAAATGACTCCATTGCTTGTAGCAACTTCCTTGTTCATGGTTCGCCAAATTGAACACTTATCTCTTTCTTGGTGCTTTCAACAACGTAGAAGGTTTAAAATGATTGTGACATGGTGGTTATAGGGGTGGACTGTGCAAAAAAATGTGTGGCGGCTTTCGAGGCAGACAACACAAAATACTATGGCAACCATAAAAGCCAGACAACCTACCCAGATTCATGGCAGCTATTGATTCCACCATGTAAATTCAAAAAAACTTCCTTGTCGATGGTATGATTACTTTCAAACATGCAAGTATGAAGATGCAACTACATGAGGGTATATCCTACCCTGGAGCTGTCATAGAATTTATAATTTGGCCATCATTTCCCTTTATTTGGTCTCTTGTTCATGGTGTTAAACTTCCTTATCCCACCTATGAGAGTACTTGATCCTACAGATATACATACTATTTGTAGTACCATATTCATAATTAAATGCAATTAGTACAATACATCTAATATTAAACATTGAAGGACAAAATATTATTATCATATCCACATCAACGATGAGTCCTTCCAAGAAGGCTTTTGGCATTTTTTTCCTTTATATATACTCTTAAGAGATGAGACAGTTAATGTTTGAAAGGTGTATGACACCTATTTCCAGCATTCTCTCACTTGTCACATAAAGAGAAACACCAACAAAAGAGTGGACTCATTAGTAAGGGCAGAAATGCTTATACCCTTACAACACCATTTGAACTTCTCAGTACTCACTAACTTTGTCAAAGCATCTGCAATATTTACTGCAGTGTCCACCTTCTCAAGTATAACCTTCCTATCCTCTAGCATGTCACGAATAAAATGATGCTACACATTAATGTGCTTTGTCTATGCATGAAATGTAGGGTTATTTGCCAAGGCGGTAGCACTTTGATTGTTATAGTTAAATTTTTACAGCTCCTTGACTTAACCCAACATCTAAATACAATTTTTAAAGCCAAACTGTCTCCTTACTAGCATGAGCAACTGCCATATACTCTACTAATGTAGTGGATAAAGTGACTACAACCTACCACTTGCTCATCCAACTAATTGCACTATCGAATAGGCTAAAAACAACCATTGGTTGACCTCATGTTGTCAACATCTGCCCAATTTGAGTCCACAAATCCTTGTATGTCTAGTTGCTTGTTGTGAAACTTCTTGACTGTCAAGGATCCTTGATAACAAATAGAGTAATTAGAAGTACCTTGAAGATATCTAAAAACCCTCTTCACTATTGTCCAATGATCCTTTGCAAGATTTGCCATAAATTGATACAAGACTCACATTGCTTGCACAATGTCCAGTATGGTGCAGACCATAGCTTACATTAAGCTCTCAACTGCACTAGCATAGGGTACATTACTCATATCCTCCATTTCTTCAGGGGTAGGACATTGCTCAACAAAAAATTGTGTTCCCACAGAAATAGGTACTCACTGGTTTGCAATTCTTCATGTTGAAATGTTGTAAAACAAGGTCAACATACTTTCTCTTACTTTAAAAAAGTTCTTTGTTGGCTCTATCTCTTCTAATTTCCATCCCTAGGATAAACTTAGCAACTCCTAAATCCTTCATTTCAAATTATAGTGAAAGTTGAGATTTCAAGACCTTAATGATATCCTTATTGTTATCAATTAGCAACATGTCATCCACATACAAAATGATAATAATAAAATGACCACCCTCTTACTTATAATAAACATAGTGATTTGATTTGGATCTAACAAATCCCAACCTCAAAACATAAGAATCAAATTTCTTGTACCACATTTTAGGAGAATGTTTAAGACCATAAATAATTTATTTAACTTGCAAACTAAGTTTTCCTTACCCTTTTCCACATAGTGTTATGGTTGTTTCATGTAGATCTCTTCCTCCAAGTCTCAATGGAAGAAAGTTGTCTTTATATCCATTTGCTCAATCTTAAGATTAAATGCAACAACATATAAAAGGAATCTAAAGGATGTAAGATTTGCAACTGGAGAAAATATCGCACCAAATCTATTCCCTCCACTTGGAAATATCCCTTAGCAATCAACCTTGCTTTATACTTATCTACCTTGCCCTTAGAATTGAATTTATTCTTGAAAACCCATTTGTAGCCATCATGAGCATCATGCTCATCATCATTATCATGGACACCATCATCTTCATGTACAATTTATTTGCTTGTTTCTGGTTCAAATTGCATAAGATGTTTTGATTTTTTACTTTGTTGCTCTTCCTTTGAAGAATCCTTGATCTCCTTAAAGATCACATCTCCACTTCAAATAACCTTCTTTGTGATTGGGTTCCAAAGCTTGTATCCTTTTATCCCATCACCATAACCAATGAAGATACATTTTTCTTTGTAATCAAGTTTCGATCTCTTTACCTTAGGCACATGAACATATGCCTCACAACCAATCACTCTAAGGTGTCTCAATTAGGGAATTTTTCCCATCTGAACACCCCTAGGGGTTTCATCAACAAGAGTTGATGTAGGAGACCTATTAATCAAGTAACATGTTGTACTAATTCCTTCAACCCAAAACTTCTATTCTAGACCAATAGTGCTTAGCATACTCTTAGCCCTTTTCAGCAGTGCCTTGTTCATCCTTTTAGCAACTCCATTTTGCTGAGGTGTATAAGGAGTTGTCTTACACCACTTAATTCCATGCTTCTTGCAAAAACTATCAAATTATTTGTTACAAAACTCTCCTCCATTGTATGTTCTAAGAGATTTAATCTTTCTTTCTGTTTGGTTCTCAACAAGAGCTTTTAACTCTTTGAACTTAGCAAACACTTTAGAATTTCTTAGAAAATAAATCCATGTCATCTATGAAGATACATAATACAATGATTTAGATAATGAATGTACATCAATTGGACCACATACATCACTATGCACTAAGTCAAGTAGATCCATGCATTTATGAGATCTTGAGTAGAATTTAACTGATTTTTGTTTTCAAATAAGACAATGTTCACAAAACTCAAAGTCAAAGGATACATCATTTATCCCATCAATGAGGCTTGTACTCACCAAGTTTTTAAGTTATTTTTCACCAATGTGACCAAGCCTATAATGCCACAACATAGTATTATCTGCTAATAAGCTGCTATATGAAATTGATGTATTTTTGTATGCAATATTCTTTGCATTTAGACAAAACAATGTCCCATCATGTACTCCTTTAGCAATAACTATTGATCTACGAAATATAGTGACTCTATTAAAGATCACTTGCACACCCAAGTCATTTAGGCTACTCATAGAAATGAAGTTTTGTGTCGAACCAAGAATATGCAAGACATTGGTCACTTGGTCATGCCATTTGAGAGTTGTAAAGAAACTTTCCCTCTACCAGCAACCTTAAGGGACAAGTTGTCCCCTAAGAACACTCTCACTATCACTATGTTGGTACTCCATGAAATACTCTCGATGTGGAGTCATATGGCATGATACTCCTGAATCAATCAACCAAACATCCCTAATGTGAGTGGAAAATGCAACAACGAATGCATCTCCTACATCCTCTTAAGAAGACTTAGAATAAAAATCCTCATCGTACTCATGCTTGTTTATGCTTCATCTCCTTGCAATCTTTCTTCACATATCTCTTCTTCCCACAATTCCAACATTTGATCTTTGTTAGAGTAGGCATCTTGGATCTTCCCTTGGACTTGGGTCATCCAACCTTCTTCTCCTTGTTCCTTTATTTGTATCTGCCATAAATAACCAACACGTAATTCCTTCTACGGTTTTCCTCCACATCTCTTCTGAAAGCAAGGTAGAGTCTATCTCCTCCATCTTCAACTTGATATTGATGGTGCTAATATCCATTACTATGTTATCATAATAATTGAGTAATAGACATAGTAAAGTGATACATTTGTCCTCCTCATCCATTTTTATTTGGATGGATCTTAGCTGCAAAATGATAATATTGAATTTGTTCAAGTGTGCTGCTATGAAATCTCCATCTCCCATCCCTAGGGAATACGATTTCTTTAGGAACAATTTGTTTACAAGGTATTTGGCTTGGTAGATTGAATCCAACCTATCCCACTAGATTTTCGTAGTAGATCACTCACATTCAAGATCATGGAGTCGAAAAAGCATAATAGAATGAATCTCAATGCCTTTTGATCCATCACCATTCAGTCTTCATCCATCATAGAAACAGGTTGAATTCTAGAAACAACCCATAGATCTCTGTCTATGAGCAAACCCTCATTTTTAAGCTTCCATAGCTCAAAATTTATATCGTTGAATTTTTCTATCTTCAACTATGATACACTTGCCATATTGAAATAAAGTCACTTCCATTGTGCACAACTCCCATTCAAACCAAGCTTAGTAGCAATTTTATTTTTCCAACCAAGGATCTCAAAAGCTAGCTAAGCTTTGATGCCAATTGAAAGGAAGTTAGGAAAATGTGGTAAAACTTCCTACTTAATATTTAGAGGTAAGTGATGCAAAATGAGCCTAGACTTTCAATTATAGCAAGCAAAATCACATATATCTCACACAAGAAGCAACATATACCCTAGGAAACCCTTTCGAGAAAAACCTAGCAATCAAGGAGTACTCAGAAATGTATTCTTTAGTAATCAACAATCTGCTTTTTACAATACAATTTCCTCATAGTATCTACTTCAATCATATTTATTAGCAAAGCTAGAAATAAACCTTTAGTAACACATATGTCCTTCAGTGATAGTGTTGGAAATTGACTTGTAGTAATACAATGCTAGAAATAGACCTATAGTAATATAGTTATCTTATAGTAATTCAAATGTCCTATAGAGACAATGCTGGAAATAGACCTGCAGTAATGCAGTTGTCCTACAATGATAGAGTTAGAAATAGACTTGTAGTAACACAATTGTCTTGTAGTAAGACCATGGTCTAGTTCACTAATTTTTCTACCTTTATATATAACAATTAATGTTTGAAAGGTGTATGACACCTATTCCCAACAAATGATGCATCTAATTAATAAGTATATTGAAATTCTCATTCAAGATACTTCTCATGATATTAGTTTGAGGAAACCACCAAAAGACAATTTTATCTTACTAGATGATGTGATATTATATATTAAAATTTTATATGTATGTGAATTTTAATCTCTAGATTGCATGTATTTAGTTTTCTAAACTAAAATATGTAATAGCATACAAATATTTTCAGATTAAAAATTGAAAGCTAGATTTCATAAATTACATGTTTTGAGTTATTAAAATTAAAAGTTATCCAGAGGAGGACATCACAATGGTTTGGGGTTTGGCTCTTCTTTGGGAGGTCCAAGGTTCAAACCGCAGTGTGTGTGTGTGGTTGTGTGTTAATCATCTATTGATAAGTTTAGCTCTCGACCTTACGAGAGGTCATGGTTGGGATGAGAATGCTCAGCCTTAAGCATTGGTCATAGGGGTTTCTCACACTAACCAAACCAAAAAAATAAAAATAAAAATAAAAATGAAAACTTTATTTATATTAAAGGTAATTCAAACTACTTAATTAAACATTTTAACTTATTAGATGAATATATATTATAAATTAAATTTAAAAATACATGCACAAATTTTCATCTCTTAGATACCATATGCTTCAAAACTAAAATAAGTGACAGGAAACAAGATTTTCAAATCATAGATGGAAAGGTAAATTTTTTGGTGTACATGATTTAACTTAATTTTTCATTTTTATAAAACTATGAAAGAATTTTATCAAGGCCCATTCTATTTAAAATAACAAATTTTTATATTTATTGTCAAGTCAATTAAACCATACCTAGCTTGCCTTTTTGTAAAATATGCCTTTCTATCAAGGATCTTCATCTTCTTCCTCAATGCTATAGTTTTGCATTTAACTCCTTGGCATCATTTTCGTTAAGAGAAAATCTTACTTGTCCAATTGCATTTTAAAATTTGAATTTGACCAATTTGAATACCAACACTATGATTAACTAAATTATCTGCTATCATGTTTCCTTTTCTATAGATATGACAACATTTCCAAATTATTACCTTTAGTATTAGTTGTGGATTCCCTTGACAATATTTCCACCATTTTTTCAATGGTAATTTTAATACTTGCAAGGAGTGCATTAGCCTCCTCATGGTTGTTAGTTGAAGTTACATATGATTTTGACCGAGGAGAATATTGCCTTCTCTATTTTGAAAAACACCACCTCCATTAGTTTTTCCCATATTTATTTTAGACGCATTATTAAAATTAATTTTAAATAAAATTGAGTTTTGGACATTTTCATTTGACTTTAAATTGACATAAATCCTTTGTGTTATCTTATTTTTCACAAATGACCTTGGATGTATGTTCAAATCTTGTAATCAAGAGCTAGTATGTGTTTGTAAATATTTTGCAAGAGGTAATAATATGGTTCTAAAACTTGGCAATGGTAACGAGATTTGGTTTTAAAAAAAAACTATTGTTTCTTTTTGACCATAAATTTTGATAAATTACAAGACCGTTCCTCAACATAATGTATAATGCTTTTGCCTTAAATAAAAATTCAGCTCTTTCAATGTTGATGGAGCTACCCAATATATTGTCACATTTCTAGAAAATTAGCCCCAAATGGTGGAAGCAATGGGAAAATGAAGAAGTAAATGACTTGATCTTTCATGATCCTTCTTATATAAGGTAAACCTAAAAGGGCCACAACATCTTCTTTGCAAAATTTTAGCTATAAGAATCTTGGTTTGGGTTAAGCAAAGTAATGTTGAGGCTTTAGGGATATGCTTAATTTATGGAACATTCTTCCAAGGAAAATCTATGGGATTGAGAAATTATGATTAGTCTTAAAATATTATATCCCAACTTGATCAATTATCCACCATATTTTAATAAATTCTAAACCAACTAATCCTTCCACATAAAAATAGTAAATAAAAATCATAAGCTATTCTTTGAAGCTCATTTATTATTTGTTTGAAGTCGTTTCCTTCAACTAGATTGTTGATAGAAATCCATGATTTTGACTTAAAGCTCATATTGATATAATGTTTTACCTTTGAACCTTTATAACTTATACATGTCTAAGACATCAGTTGCAATTTGGGATAAACAATAAAAAGTTAAGGCTTCAACCAATCCTAAAACAAGATATTTGTTGAATATCCATCATTGATTGATCATATAATAAATTTATTGATATATTGCCAACTATCTAATATGAAATTCCATGTTGTCAAGTCTCTAAGTAGGGTTTATTTCTTGAACATTTTTATTGCATCAATAAAATCTATGCTAAAGTAAAAATTTTGGCCATGTTTTCTCTTGATATTTAAATAATCTTCAAGTAGTTTTTGTCCTATAATGCCTTGATATTACCTTGGAATTCACAATTTTGAAGGAGCACAAATTAGTGAAATCAAACAACATGTACCTTATAGAACTCTCCAAAACTTGTTTGAGCTAGCATAGGTGCCAAATGGCTTAGGATAAATTCACTTGCAAAAGTGAGTAATTTCCTTGCTAACTGGATTAAATCACTCAACAACTAGTGAAGAGGTAAAACTAAATGTGTAGGTCTTGAGGGGAATATTTTTAGGGTGCCATTTGTGCATGTAGTGGCGCACTAATCCATTTTAGAACCCTTTTGAGCATGTTAGAGGCATAATTAGAGGCATGTAAATTTTGGTGGTGCATCATTTTGTAAAAGATATCCCCAATTATTTACTTTAATTAGGAGTAATTGTTTCTCACCCTAGGTAAGTTGTAGGCAAAGGCCAGCTATAAATAAGAGCCTCGGGTTTCATTGATTTCATCTTTTTGCCATGATAATTCATAAATATGCTCTGTGAAAACAACATGGTGCTTTGATCTCATGATATTGTTGAGAAATTGGCAAGTCCTCATTCATTCCATCAGTGACATTGTCCTCCTAGTTTGCTAAGTGTGCAATGACTGATACATTACCCTTTTGCCTATCTTGTCATTTGCTTAGCAATTTTACGCTTAATGAATGTGAGAACATTGATTTTATTCAAATTTTCACGTGTTGATTGATCATGTACATTTTCACGCTATGGTTTAAACCCATATTTAATTTGAATCCATCACATCTTGATATTTTATGTATTTTTTTTGCATTTTATTTTACATGCAAATAATGTAGGTTAGCATAAGAATATTCTATAGGGATACTGGGGAGTTGACTTCAATCTAGAGGCTAGGAGGAGCCAATGACACTTCCTTCTAACTTTGTTAAAGCTAGAATTGGAACACATCATTAAATTAGAAGTTAGGACACTTGGTGGGACTCACCCTTATTATTTATCAAACTTTGCATTTATGACAAATAAAGTGATTGGCTTAAGAATGAGATTTTTTTTGCCTAGTCTAGTTATAGAGACTATTTACCTCAATTTTGGAGTGATTTGAATTATTTTGAGCCAGTCTCTTGAAAACTATTTAAAGTTAAAATTTTCAAGTGATTTGCTTTATTTTGTAAACAATTCTCTCCAATTTTTCTACATTTTCACATATTGAATCTAGAGTAATTTGTTGAGACAAGGTACTTGATTTATCAAACCTAGTCTCAAATTGACCTTAATAATTCATTATTTTAATTTTTTGTGCTCAATTTTTGTAAATACTTTGTGAATAACTACTCTGACATGAACCTAATTTTGAATTTGTCATAAAGTGAGCAACACAAAATCAAATATTCATAAAAATTTATACTTGACCTTGACTTTGCATCTGCCATGAGAAAAAAGAATTAAGAAACATTTAAGTCATATTTGCCAAGGATATGGTGTGCAAGCAATTCACTTAGCTTAGCAAGAGATTGGCTCAAAAAAATGATTTTCATCAAGTCAAATTTGAAGAGCGATTCACTTAAAATATACAAAGCAGTTCACTAGGAAAGATAAATTCTAGGAGAGTGATTTACTCCATTTTGAAGCAATTCGCTCTGAGTGACTTGCTTGGACTTATTAAACTTCAAAATTTCTAAGGTTAAAAAACTGCTAGCAAATCACTTGAATTTGCATGTGAATTACCTAACTTTGTAAGTAAAATACTCTAGTTTAAAGGTGAATTTCTCTATAGACAAATTTTATAAATTTTGACCTCAAGACTTTATGCATATATGTATGAATGCACAAGCTTATGAATATGTACTTGAATACATAAATATCATGAAAAGAACACCAATCTATAGAAATAGTTGTGTACCATCGAAAAATGCCAAAGGAAAAACAAAAAAATAATCCACTATGTGGATGCATCAAGATGACAAAATTAAGGATATTCTAGTGTCTAATTTCATTTCCTAGAAAGGAATAAGCCCAATGCCTAATTTTGTTAGGTAAAATCCACCTAGAGATTATTTTATTAAGTCATCAAATGAGTTAGTCATATGCCTTAACAAATCAAACTTGATCAAATACTAGTCTTACATTGACCCACATGAACCCTCTATGGTATGCCCTTTGATGTGAATACCCCATAAAAAATCCACCTTTTGGAAATTATTACTTTTTTGGTAGCACAAATCCACCTCTTGCATCAAGTGCCCAAAATGTACCCCCTACAAATGCTCAACACAAATTCCACTTGGATTCAAACATAGGATCTTCCATTAGGTTATTTTTTAGATTCAAAGATAGGATCCAAACACATCTAACCTTCCACTAGGTTATTTCTTAGCTCTAAACATAGTATATTCAAGGTAAATATTTTTGAACCAAAGCCAAGGCCTTACTCAAAATATTCATATCAGTTGAACAAATGGGATTACAATTCAACTAGGAAAACACCTAGGGATAAACACTACCTCCATCTAATTAGATGGAGCAAAACATATGGATCACAGGTCAGTTAGAAAAATATCTAGGGAGCCTCCGTCTAGTTAGATTAGGCATAATAAAACATATGAGGTCAACCTCCTCCAAATCAATAAATCCTCCAAAAAACTTACAATATCCTCCATTTACAAGTATTTAGCTTCCAAATCAACATTGGGATTATAAAAATCCACCATATCATTATCCTTGGCCTTATTATCTTCAATACCTATATCCTTCATGCCTTCCATATCCACCTCATGGTTATGCAATGAATCTTTATCTACCTCAACAACATTAGTATGGTCAACCTCCACAACAAAACAATCCAAGGCCACCTAGTCCATAAAATTAGATTCTCGACTAGATCTATCAATGATCATTAAACTTGGTGGATTTTATCCTCTTCTCCATATCTCTATGAAATTCTTACCTACTTTGATGGAAGCAAGAATAATATTACACTAGATCACCTCAACAAGTTTTCCATACTCAAGTTAATTCATGCATATAGGAGGAGGTCATTATTGTATGCTTATTGAACTACTCTTTGTATGATAAAGCTACCTTGTAGTGTTGAGTATTACTAGATAATTCTATGGATAGTTATATTACTAGTTGGACACCAATCATAGAACCATTCATGCATATATTTAGTAGTACTAATAATAGTTGCTTTGTTTTATTAGAATGAAACACAATACAAAGTCATCCTCAAAGAAACATATATGATTTTGCACTAGATTTTTTAGAATCTCAAATCTAATTCCACAAAAAATTAGGGCTAATGAAGATCGGACATTGCCTTACATCAAGACTTTAGAATCTAACATAGCTTGGATGTTGTGTAATTCTAACCATCGTACACTACCTGTAGCCTTCGAAGAAGTAGCATGGGTAGAATATGTTTTTATTAGAGTAGGAAAACTATGTCCTACTCCACTTATGGTCTATGTTTCCCATATTATCTTAAAAATATCAACACTTGGTATTGCACACCTGATTTTATCCATTCTAAATCCCTATTCAATTACTACTATTAATTCATTATCATTACCATATATTGTTACACATCTTGTCTATAACTCATCATCAACCATTGCTTTTTTACTATAACTTCTAGGTCTTCTTGCACTATCCAACTCAAAAAATAAGTCAACCAATAATATTGCAATGAAAAAGACATTGGAAGTGATTAAAAATTTGGTAAATTAGAACAATTCTAAAAGGAAACAATGACAAAAACCTAAAAAAACTCCATATCTCATAAAATATCAAGTGCCTTAACAAGGCACTAACTAAGGAACAAATCAAAATTACAATAATACGGTGAATACCATTCAAAGGTTGACACATTGTACTATTTTCCATCCAATGCAAGGTATAATCCTATAGAATGCATTGAAGCCATAAGACAATATCAAACAATCCAAATATCGTTGTAAAAATAGATGAAAAATATGTATTTGAAGATAATGTCTTATGTGCTAATCAACAAGAGATTAGGACTAGAGGAAGAGGAAAGCATCCAAAGAACAATAAAATCAAAACATGTTGAGGTAAATAAGGGTTCAATGATGCTTAGGAGAGGGAGGCCACCATTATACTTAAAGGATAAAGGGCAAATATCCATGCAATAAGAAAACAAATAGAAAATAAGGTTGCTAAGAATAATGCAATGAATAAATCATAAACAAAGTCATAGTCTAGTAAAGATAAACAAACTGCTAAAGGAAATGGATCTAAAATAGACATGAGGAATGGAGGAACAAATAAACCTATAAACAAGAGGGATGATGATGAAATATATTAGATTAAAAAAAATATTGGATACAACCTGAAGTATCCCTCTCTTACTAGTGAAGATCATGCAACTGCCATGAGGCAATATCAAAATTTTAATGCTCGTAGTGAGAGTACTAGAGAATTCAAGTTCAATATTATGGAAGAAATGAAGAAAATGCCTGCCAAAGTATGTTGGAGGGGCTATAATTGCATGGTCAACAAAATTTTCTCCAAGAGGCTCTAAAACATCAAGAAATGAGTTATACTAGGAGTAAACAATTAGAGCCATTCCAAACCAACATAGTTGAGCATTAAAATTTGATGGTATAATATCCAATATAATTCCAAGTTAATATGAACAATATATTAAATTCCCCAAATTGCCTTTATTTTATGTGACCCTCGATATTGAAAACTATCTACTAAGAATTCACATAGTTGATTCAGGAGCAATAGTGTTAGTGATGCCAAAAACAACTTGTTAAGAAATGGGTCTATGATATACCAAAAATGGCTAGTAATATGATCCAAATAGATGATACCATATTATATATTGTACAAATCCTTAGAGACCTAATCATGACCATAGATAGAAGTTGGTAGTGGTGCAAGAAGTAATAGTTGTTGGTCGTTCCCTATACTTTGGTATGCTATTGTCTAGAGAATGGTTGTGCAAATTGTTAGGAAATGATACTCAAAAGGGATTATAACCACATGAATGTGTCTTTCAACTACCTATTGTACAAGTTGGATGAAGATGACGCCATAAAATGGAATGTACTCCTAAAATTTATGGAAGATGATGAGAGACCTAAATATGATCAAACCTCTAAATTTGACTTAGTTGGTCTACTTCAATATGACAAAGACCTAGAGGTTGACTATGAAAATACCAAGGTTGGAAATTATATTATCATAGAGGAATCATCCAATCTCTTGACTCTAACAAGTCAAGGTGCTAAGAATACTTGAATTATGCACTTTGGTCATGCTAGAACAAAAAATGGGGTGGATGCCAACATTCAATTAATTTACCTACAAGGTGCTTAAACCCATTTTGTATATAGAATATTGTTTAATTGTACCAACAATATGGCCAAATATGAAGCACTATGCACCAACTTGAGGAAATTTGAGAAGATGAGGATTAAAAACATGAGGATATATAGTGACTTTGAATTAATAATGAAACGAGTTAATTCCCAATGCAACACAAAGAATAAGCACCTAAAATCATACAAGCACTAGGTATAGGATTTATTGGAAATTTTTGGAACATATGAGATCAAGAAAATCCCTAGAGAATTGAACACATCATGGCAACTGGAGTTGACCCTATCAGTATGTGGGATAAATTGAAGGAGGTAGAAGTAGTCTTTAGACCATCCATCCCTAATATATTTGATCAATGGTAAGACTTTAAAAATTATGAATAAATCATATAATTCTTGATTAGAGATGCTCAACATGCTAAAGAGAAGAATGAATACAAGGATGATATCAAGGATAGGGTTATATAATTAAATATTAATCAACTACCTAAGGGGCTAAATACTTTGGAAATCATGTTCAATATGGATGATAGTGTAAGAAAAGTAATCCTTAGATTGAAAACCTCTTTATATCATTCCATCGAGGTTTTTGAAGATAAAAACCCACTATTTAGTAAAAGGTACACTCAAGAAGAGATCAATCTTTTCAAATAGCTCTATGGAAAGTATGAGGACATAATTTCCTGGTTGTATGAATATCTCAAGATTTATGATCAAAAAATTATTGAACATACTATTGAGGTGGAACTTGGTTTTATACCCTTTCAACAATGACAATGAGGAACAAACCCTAAGATTGAGGTAATGATGAAGAAGGAAATTATGAAGCTCCTATAGTCTTAAAAAATATTTCCAATTAAGCATTCTACCTTGATTATCAATTTGGTTCCTTTACATAAGAAATATGGTCATATAAGGTTGTGCATTAATTTTAGTAACCTCAATAAGGCTTTCATTAGAAGATCATTATCCTCTATTAGCCATTGATCAAATTATATAAAGGGTCATAGACGCTATCTATCCTTGATGGTTTCTAGGGGTAAAATTAGATTTGATTCAAAGACAAAGATCAACATAAAATAACATTTAACACTAAATAAAAAATCTTTACATATCAAAGAATACCATTTGGCCTATCAAAAGTAGGGGCTACCTTCCAATGGGTTATGGACATAGTATTTTTTGGACTTGGTGAGATAATATTCATACACCTCAATGATCTAACCACATATTCTAAAGATAGGAATAATCACATTGAACATCTTGAGTTAGTCTTTAGAGGTGTAGGAAGTTTGACATATCAGTTAATCCCAAAAATTCCATGTTCATGGTGTAGGAAGACAAATTATTAAGTCATGTAGTATTAAGATAAAGCTTAGCCATAGACCCAAATAGCATAAAATCCATCCAATACCTACCCTTGCCCACCGTTGTTAAGGGAATATGATCATTCCTAAGTCAAATTTAGTTTATTGCCAAATTCATAACAAGTTTTCTTCCAGATGGTCAGATTGATTACCAAATTTTAAAAAAGTTTTGCCCTAGTGTGGACCAATGAAGGAAGGAGGGCCTTTCAAATCATTAAAGATGCCATTACTTGATCCCTAGTCTTGATGAATATAATTTTTTCCAAAGAATTTAGGCTCTCTATACTTTCTATAGATGAAAGTAATGTTGCCATCCTAGCCTAAAAGAATAAGAAAGAATCTCATCTCATTTGTGAACCAACTCCACAAGTACAATGAAAGATACACATTCATTGAAAAACAAGTGTTCACTATCATGAAAGATCTTAGGAATTTTGGGTACAACCTATCACAAAGCAATATAATGATATTGGTAGCGCACCTTGATATTTGATCCATTGTACATCATGGTGAATTAGGAGAAAAGAGGGTTGAGTGGAATAAAAAAATAAATTAATTTGATATTTAGATCAAATATACCAAGCTCATTGGGGGTAGGGCCTTATGTGAGAATATGAAAATGTCAATTCCTAAAGATAAAATTACCTTAGTGGAGGAAATAGAAGTGGACAATAGAATAGGTTGAATGGGTGACATTTGTAGATATATAGCCATTGGATAAGTCTTGAGAGGAACGATGACTAAGAAATAATTCACTTCAGGAAAAAGAAAATGTACTATTACTGGCTTGATGGAATCTTGTTTAGGAAAGAGTATGACAGTGCCTTGCTACAACACATTAAAGAGGATAAACCCTAATTAAATATTATTGTGACAAAGAAGGAAAATATTGTGCACCAACTATAATTCATAATACCCTAAAGGATGGATACTACTAGCCTACCATCTTCTCTGATAGCTACTAGTAGGTCAAGAATTGCAAGTCTTATTGCATGTTTAGGGGAAAGAGATGAAAATCACCAATTCCTTCCTGATTGAACCATTCCAACCATAGGGTTTGGACTTGATAGACAAAATTAACCCACTATCAAGTGTATGACATGATCCTCAATGCTATTATTTATTTCATGAAATGGAATAAATAAATCCTAATTAAATCAACCAATTAGGAGATAATGGATCAACTATTAGAAGACATCATCACAAAATTTGTATCCATAGGCACCATATTCATTAAAAATTCACCTATTTCAAGCAAGCTAAGGTGACGAAGTTTTCCCTAGAATATGGGTTCTTGCTCAAAACACCCTCTAATTACTACTCTTAGGGAAATAGATTGGTTGAATAAACCAATAAGAATATAACAAGGATCTTGAATAAGACTTGCTAAATTTGAGAGGGAATGACATGCCAAGCTATGCAAAGCATTATGGATAGATCAAGTAACATTGAAGGCATCTACTATGTCATCACCTTATAAGCTAGTATATGAAAAAGAGATCATGTCATAGTAATTAGAGCTTAAAGACACCAACATCGAGCCCATGCAATCAAGATTGAATGATTTATTGGCCATGGAGGAGGAAAGAGAAAATCCATTTAAAAGAATGATACAACACTAAGAGGCCATCAAAAAATGGTTGAACAAGTGGACCACAAAGATGCATTATAAGGAAGGATACCTCATGTTCAAGTGGGATGATGGTTGAATGAAACCAAGGGAACATTAGAAGTTTAATTTCCTATGAAGCAAAATTTATCAAATTCTAAATATCATAGGTCTAAATATATACACTCTTGGAACCATGAATGGAAGAATACTATTGATATATGTAAATGGTTAGCATCTTCATTTGATGTAGCAACAATAGTTGTGACCAAAACAAAAATGTAAATAATGTACATATTTATGGTTATTAATTTTTCATAAGTACCTCCCTTATTCATCTTCTAATTTTCTACCTTGATTATTCCCTTTCTTCTCAAAATTTCTTCCATATTATTGTAACAACCCAACAATTAAGCTTAATAATCTACTTATATTATATTCAAGAGTAAGATACTACTAATATGTTATGAATGCAGGAGCAGGTACTATCTGTTGGATGCATCTCGAAGCTGGGAATTTCTCCTCAAAAAAGAAGAAGGGGTATTCGGTTTGAGGTAAGTCCAGAGATATGATGAGTGGTGGAACATTTGCCATAATTTGGATTTGAGTATCCAGAAGGTAATATGTCCACCGACGGTTCATGTAGTTGCACTTATAGGTTGCATGATTTAAATAAAAATATACTATATATATACATATAAATAACAAATATATATATATATTAAAATTGAAAATTAAAATTATTTGACAAAAATTAAATAATATTTAAAACATAAATAATAATTAAAAAATAATAACAATACAATATTTATAGTTAAATAAAATATAAAATATGTTCATACGAATGAATAAATTATAATCATATAAGTGAAATAAATACTAAAGCAAATGATGATAATTATAATATAATCTATAAACTAAAATTAAAGGAAGTGAACATATTTTTTAAATATATTAAAGAAAATCTAAACAAGCGGATGTGGCTTCATTCCACCACCTGGCAAGCCAATGGAGAACATTGCCATGCGAACATAACATTTGTTCTGCTTCATGACAAGGTTCTCTTTTAAAAGAGGGAAGGAGAAGGTAACAGGATTATGGTGGTGAAGGTGGTGGAAGGAAGCATGAGAGCTTGTTGAGAAAGTTAACGACAACTGAAGTGAAAAGAAACAATGAGTCCTTCTAATGCTTATTCCAATTTATGTCAATGGAACGTAAAGCCTTGGAAATATAACATTTATGATGTATTCTGGTGAATCGAATGTATGTTTTTTTTTTAAATTTGAATTTTTGATGGTAGATTATATAATAAGCCTATGATTTGTATGTGCATCTTGTGGTTGAGCTTTGGTAGCGATCAAATTTATTTATTTTCTTTAGTATGTATGTAATAAAAGAGCATATAGGGTAGCTTGCATCCAATGTTTAATAGTCGCTCTGACTCTGGATAGACGAAATCCCTTGGTAAAATTCTTGTAGATTTATCCTTTAAAGCTTATATAGCGCCACTGAATGGATGGAGGTTTCAAACTAGAAACTTGAATGCGTACAATGTCTGGTTCATCTTTAGCGTTTTTTTAAAAAAAGACAACTTGTAGATAAATTGAAGAAGAGAAAATTGTTTTGTAGTGAACTATTTTAGTGGATTTTAAAATATAATAATAATGTGATCTCTTTACAATTCTTTCTGTCTTGATTTTATTAAAGTATTTTATAAAATATAATATGATGTTATAAATTGTATATGAGTTGGTTTATATGGTAGCAGGCCCTGGCATGCTTAAAATATTCAAAGCATTTATTATACCGTGTAAAAATTCAATAGTGTGAATTATTGTTCTCAGTCTAAGTCGTATTTAGAGGGAAACGTAGAAAGCATTGAATAACGCTTTCTTTGAAAGCAAATAGAGCAATAATTTTGCTGCTCATCTTATTTTATTTTATTTTAGTCTGTGGAGATAAGAAAAATTGAGGGTGAATTATTGCTAATTTGAAAGAAAGTACATCTTTGACTTTATGTTTAAAAAATTATTGGAAAGCAAATATAAACATAAGACAACTCAGGAAGGTTTACGTCTATTAAGGGAACTTGGAAATTATAACATTCAAAGGATACATGCCTTGTTATGCGTAGAGAGGCCCTCAATGACGAGGTATTCTCTGTGAGTGACGACGCCACTCGTGCCAGGTGATCATCCTGACGCTGTTTATTTCTAATGCTTAGGCACCAGAAACTAAAGAGATGCATGTTAAGAATTATAGTGTGTATATGTTAAAAATCGAAACTTTGTAGCCTAAGAAATTGAGAATGAACACATCACCAAAGGTATGGAGAGAAGTGGAGCTAATTTGCAAACTAACGATTTCTTATGTAGTATGATATGATTAGTTAGGGTTTCATAGGAACATGAAGGAAATAATAAATCCACCAAATTTAATGGAGATATCATCATTAGACTTATTGAAACTCACATTTGAACAACGAAATAGTTTAATGCGTAGAGTAGATTTTACAAGCCAACGAAGTTTTAGCTTTACGATAAAGCATAGAAAATCGTAGCTCTAACCTCATCCCAAGATAACATAAAGAATTGTAGATATTCAAACAAAGGTTGTGGATTGGTCATTTAGGAATATAAATTAAATTCACAAAAACCAATTTGGAAATATTGTATTTGCAAGGAGATAAATTGAGAATTAGTTTCTTTTTATTTAAAAGTTTTCTTTAAGTATGATGTGATGGAATATGAATAGGTTTTTAATAGTTTTTTTTTTTCCGAATATGTGCGTAGGATATATAAGGTAGAGAATTTATAGTAACAAGGCTTAAAGTGAAATATTGGAGATTGTTTTATTTGTTTAAGAAGGGCTCATGAATGGTCACCAAGAAAAAGAAGTAATAAATAGTTTCTAACGATTGATTTCTTTTAAATATTTTCGGATGTAAATTAGAAAGTATATGGTTAAGCTCTCTTTTCTAAAGCTAAAGGGTATATGTTCTTATAATTTTAGATTAGAATATTAAACCCAAACATAGTGAAAATATACATTCTTAGCTAAAGTGTGGAGTAGTATAAAATATACATTAAATTCCTCAAGCTATGGTTATGGGAAGATAATGTAGCATTAAAGGAGATGGAATGTGGGAAGACATTCGAAAATTTCAGCCAACAGGAATATGTGAGATTAAAGCTCATGTCCTGTTCTTGAGTTGTCCAACCTCCTAATGACAAGGAAAGGTAAGGTGAAATAAGAATTATGATATGGGCATAATTCCTAAGGACATACCCATCTAGAAGAAGGGTAGAAGATACTATGGATACATGCATATTGATATGGGATTTATGCATGTCTTCTAGAGCAATGCCAGGGTAGTGGTAGGCTCATAAGGTGAGGCAAGGATGTGTACCACCTCAGCCTTGCATGCAAACACTACCATTTTGGGAATAAAGCGTTCAGTAATCAGGTGATATGGGCCCTGGTTAATGAGAACCCCTACCTTATACCTAGGAAATTCGGGAAGGATATGAGGTATTGTAAAGGTAAACTCAATGAGAATTAGCCATTCTTGATCTCGTAGATATACTATATGCAACGGTATGTCATCTATGAATATTTGGCATGCTAAGTCTAGATAAATTCGGTTGGAATTTTTGGAAAATTTTATTTACACATGGTTTGAAACTAGGTGGGTTGACCTGGGTTATTACACTTATCTTCCTCTCCTCCTCTCATAGGTTTAGTTAGTCTTTATATCAACATCATTTTCGTATCATTTTTTATGTTATTTTTTTAAACACCTATTTTAGTGAGTGATTCACTCGTTTTAGTAGTGGGTTAGGTATGCTAATTGATCCTACATATGCCCCTTTCCCTACTTACATAGACTTGCATCATGCATGGTAGGTGTGGGTATGCCTTTATACTAAGCATAGGCTATAAAATACCCGTTGCATGTGAAGCACACCACTTATGCCCTTGCCCTTGCCTTCACCTCCATGCATATCATTGTCATACATTGCCATTTAAATGCACCAAGATCCTTGAATGATCAAGCAAATTGATTTATGCATGTCAACTAAGGGGTTCATGCCAGTTGGATTGAGCTTAACTTAGGATCCCTTGCATAAACATGCTTTCAAAAAATATGCTAGTAAGCGGTTTTTTCTTGAGCAAGTTGCTCAAAAGAAAGTAGTTAATCGAGATAACCAATTGGTAGTAAGAAAATCACTCATAAGAAGGTATACCATCTACGCGGTTCAAACTAGGCAAATTGGCCAATATAGCAAGCAAATCACTTGCACCCTCAAAGAAATATACCCTCTTAACCAACACCATATTTGAAACCAAAGAAGCACCTAATTATCCTTTTGGTAGAAAAAATGCTTGAAAAAGTAAGCAAATTACTTGTAATTTTAGGCGAATCACCCCAAATTCAAATATTTACCAAGTGTCCATCTAGGGAGTGAATCTATTTATTTTTTGAGAGAATCAATTTGCTCCTCCAATCTTGGTAAAGTTTTACCAATTCCACAAAAATTAATCTTCATATTCATTTCACCCATCTTCCATTCCCAAACATCATGGATATCTATTCTACTTCCTATAGCCCATCCATGCTTGAAGCATACCCCACTTCATCTTCTTCCACTAGCACCATCCCACCCATACTAGATATACCTTCACCTATGCCAATGTTACCAAAAGGAATAAAAACACAATGGAAAAAAGCGAAGAAGAAAATAGAAAATAGAAAGAAACAATCCACCCCTCCCCAAAGAGACCATATGAGCTCTTTGATGATATATACAAGAATTTTAAAGAAGGAAGATATACACAGAGCAAGTTAGGAAGGAATCATTAAGATGATTTAACCTGAGACCTCAAATAGAATCATGGAACATCAATCATATATGGAATTTAGAGTTTACGATTAATTTAGTACCCCAAGTGTGGAGTAACCTCGAATTAGTAGAAGTATGCACACAAAGATATGACCCATCTAGATGCACCTTGAATCCACCTCAATGTAGTGAGGAATCATTTTGCATCAAGGAAGGGGACACTGGGAAGATGTTGAAAGTGGAAAAAAATCCTTCTATGTGGGTGTTTTGTAACCCAAAGATACAAAAGAATTTATGCTACCAATGCACAAGAGCTTATTAGCTTGTGTAAAATGAATTCTTAGTCTACTACTTGAAGAAGCTAAAATTGCCAACTGACTTTAGCATTCTATTGAATTTAAGAATATTTATGAAAGATGTGCAAATGATGTTGCTAGGGATAGTTGCAGTCTTTGGGGAGAGAAAAAACTTACTGATTTATAAGAAACACATTTCCCTACTTCATTCTTTACAGAATTACCCTTGACTTTCATAAATGATCAACTATGCTTAGTACATTATAAATCAAATGGATAATAAGTTGAAGATGTTCAAAGATGAAGGTGAATTCACATATACCTCATACTTGGTATGATTTATATTATACCAAAAGAAATATTAGTTTCCAATCCTTCAACTAGACTAGGTAGGGGTAGATAGCAAGCCTATTTTAGTGGTTGATTGTGTAGACATACCTTATCAAAAATGGACAAGACCTCCTTTAAATTATATCATGAGATGTATGAGGTGATCATGGAAATTTTCAGAGGTAATGTGTTGAGGTTGTCATATGAGACAATGATAAAAGATCAAATCAAAGGTTTGGCCTAACAATTTTTTTTATCTATAGATCCAATCATTCGTTCATCTCTGTTTTATTAACAATACCTTTTGAGTCGCCTACATATGTTCGTAATTATAATTTTAACCTTGAATTGAAGAACACAAGCTTATACTGAGAGGGGGGTGAATGTATAAGATAAAACATTTTACTTTTCTTTCCAAAGTAGTATTATCCAATATCATCAATTGCAATAATGAAACAATGCATAGATCATCACACACATAAGAGACACAGATTTAATATGGTTCACCCAATGTGGGCTACATCCACGGAGAAAATATTTCTTATAAATTTTCTCAACAAATATCTTGGGAATCAATTCCCTATTACAATATTTATGGGCACCAACCCAAAGGAGACACCAATCCCCTATGCTCAAGTTTGTGGACCTCTATCCATAGGAGACCTCAATCCCCTCTGTTCTAGTTTATGGACCTCTATCCACAGGAGACCTCAATCCCCTCTACTCTAGTTCATGGACCTCTATCCATAGGAGACCTCAATCCCCTCTGCTCTAATATTCTCCAAACCTTTACACAAGGCTTGCTCAAACCTGATCCAAGCCTACACAAGGCTTTCTCAAACTTGCTCCAAGACCTATTCTCAACTCTACTCAAATATGCTTCAAGCCTACACACAAGGCTTGCTCAAATATGCTCATCAAAACCTACTCAAATCTGCTCCAAGCCTACACACAAGGCTTGCTCAAATATGCTCACCAAAACATGCTCAAATATGCTCCAAGCCTACACACAAGGCTTGCTCAAATATGCTCACCAAACCTACTCAATCTACTCCAAGCCTACACACAAGGCTTGCTCACCAAACCTGCTCTCAAATCTGCTCAAATCTTCCAAGCCTATACACAAGGCTTGCTCAAATCTTCTCATCAAAACCTGCTCAAATATGCTCATAGATCTTGCTCAATCCTACTCATATCTTGTATACAAATAATGTTCATCTATTCCCAAATCTTGCATAATGATGTCATCAAGTGCTTTATCTAATCTTCAATGTGCTTTCTTCAACTAAAGTAGTTTAGACATATTCTACCTAGAATTCATTTAACCTCTTGAACATATAGAGAATGATATGCACTAACAAATGCTCAATATGTTCTTCACATTTATTAAGTCTATTACTTTCACATGTCTCACATTTATTGCATTCTAAAGGTAGCTCTAGTCTAACACTTGATAACTCTCCTGGTTATTGTTGAGTTGCACCTTACTTCAAAACCAATCACAATGCACAAGTCCTTCTCATATACTCACAAAATCAATCATGAATAATGCACAAGTCTATTCTTTTCATCTACTCACAAAGTCAATCATGAAGATGCACAAATTTTCTTTCACAAAACTGATCTATAACTCTTGCACTTTCATTTTCAATATCACTCAAAACCAATGCACAAGTTTGCTCTCAAAAATGATCTATAAGTTTCATCAATTTGTTTCCAATTTCAAACATAAACAATGCATAGGTTTGCTCATAAATATGATCTATGATCTTTCCCAATTTCAATCCAAGCAATGCTCAAACAATCAATCCTTATGCCTCCAAACATATGACAACTCAATATATTTTCTTCAACCAAAAACCACCTAGAGGAGTTAAATCACCATACCTCTAAAACTGCCTTGATGATGATGTGCCTTCAAAACCTATCTTAACAAAATAATTTTCTTTTCTAGTGCCACTTCAAGAACTGGTTAGCAAATCTCCTTTTCAAATCATCCACATTAACCTTCCCAAAAATGTGCACAATAAAGCTTTAAAATAATACCTTATATCTCCTTTTAAAATATGCAATGTTACAACTTTCAAATAATCCACAATACACCTTATATCCCCTTTTCTAACATGCAATAATCACACTTTTCAAACAATACCAAAACCACCTTGTATCTAATTTTTCACATGCCAAAAATTACACTTTCAACTAGTCCTTAATACACCTTATAAATCCTTTTCTTAGATAAAATAAAAATAAAAATTTTCCTTTGTTTAATCAACAACTAACCAACGACTATCTCCTTCTCTCACAAATTTTTGTCCTTATTTTAATCAACACAAGGCCAATGAACTATATCCTTTCATAAAAAAATTAAATCAAAATTTTGGTGCCCATACCTCAACCAACAAGCCCCACGAGCGCAAGGAGAATCGAAACCATGACCTCTGCCAATGCAGTGCCCAAGCCAAGGCTTGGTAACCAGTTGGGCTACCCTAGTGGGTAGTAACCACAATGCAACACGAAATATTTGAAGCACTCCTTTGTCCAAAATGTTTTTCACTCTGCCAAGCAAAATAGAACCTACCCAAATTCGACCCTACAACCTTCCTGCCCCTAGCGCCTTAGCGCTAGCTCAATGACCAACTAGGCTAGCCACCCGGTTGAAACAAAAGACACAACACTACCGATTTGTCTCCTTCGTCGTGCTCTCCAAGGCAATAAAACATGTCAAAACTAGCACCGGTGAGTTTCGAACCTCACACCTTCTTCCTCGCAATGACTTGGCACAAGTCAAACCATCACTTGGGCTACCCCTATGGATGACGTCAAGGGGCTACGCTTCTCCTCCTTATTTTCTACCGTTCACACTCACCACAATGAATGATCTTCGAACGCACGCTCATCCACTTTTTCCAAACCAATGTTTAGTGCATTATTTATATGCATATTGCCTCCTTTCACAATGACGTCGATGCTCATATTTTATTTTTTGATTTTTGACTTTCTAATAAATTTTGGTGCTCTTTCTTTTTAAGTCTTATTTTGATTATAATATTTTAAATCTAAAATATTTAAATATTATAAACTTTAAACCTTTGGCCCTTGGAAATAAATCTTTGTCTTTAAACCTTTGCCTCCTCTTGTGGTCTTTAAATATTTTTCAAGAAATTATAATAAAACCTTTTAAACCTTGTCCTTATTCATAATATTTAAATTTGACATTTAAATATTATTAATCCTTCTCTTAGAAAAATACTTTGGAGATATACCTTGCTTTTGAATTTTTCCATTGCTTGCTATTCATCAAAACCATGGGGAATATTTTTGCCTTGACTATCATGCACCTTTGACATCAATGACAACTCAATATTTCCAACAATCTCCCCCTTTGTCATTGATGGCAACCCTTCAAAAAAAATCTTCTTTTACTGCAACTGGATTCCAATACTGCTCCCCCTCACTGAATTCTCTCCCCCTTTGACATCAATGGCAAAGGGCTCCTTGGGGCTAAGAATAAGACACTTTAGCATAGCCCCCTCACCACATCCTTTCCTTGAGGTGATTAATTATGGAATGGGAGTAAAGCTACTCCCAAATTACAATGCTCTTCTTCTTTTTCAATATTCTTTTTCCATACCTTTGTAGTCATACCCTTTTGAACATTTTGAGCATCCTTTTTCTTGCTTGTCTTTGGAAGTTCCGAGAACACTGTTCTACACCATCTAGATGTATGCCCAAAATTATTGCAATTGTAACACATGATGTTGTAGTCCTTGAAAGGTGCAAATGAACTGAAGTTTCTCTTGGTGAAATCATAATCATTCTTACCATGAGCCATGCAATGTATAGCTTTGTGACCAAAATGATTACATTAGAAGCAATAACCCTAGAAGAAGTATTCATCTTGCCTTGGAGAATATGGTCACATGATTCTTCCTTTGCTTCTTTTATGTTGGTCCTTGTTCCTTGATGGTGCATTGTTTTCTTCCTCATTGATATTTCCACTTCTCAAATCATCAGTACAGGTCTTAGATTCTTCTTTAAATACCTTCTTTGATGCTTCTATTTATTTTGAGCTTGACTCCTCTTTTTGTACTTCTTGTCCTTCCTCAAAGCCAAGTCCAGTATTCATAAATGGAGATCTCTTTGTTTTGATAATATCATCCAAATATTTTGAGCTTTTCCTAAACTAATATATCTTACTATTAAATTTTTCAAGTTCCTTCCTTAGAATGTCAGCTTCATGTTCTAGTCTTTCACATTCTAGCTCTTTTGCCTTTAATTTTTCAACCATACCTTCTTCAACTTTCCTTGCCTCTTCAACCTTAACTTTTAAGTCAGTGAGATCTTGTAGAAATTTTGCCTTTGTCTTCTCATCCTCTTGTACTTGAGCTTTCAATCTTAAGTTCTCCCTTTTCAATTCTTCAAGATCAATAACAGGTTCCTCTTCCATATCAATAGTGGCTTCCTTTTCATATTCTAAAACTTTCTCTTCTTCTTGGTCTTCAATAACAGGTGCATCAAACCTCCAAGACATAGATCCTCATGTAGTAAAAGTTAGATAGGAAGGGAGATAAGATATATATTTTAGAGGCAAGTGAATTCAATTCCTCTAAAGTGTGAAAATCCCACTAACTTAACAACCAAAGTGTCTAAGTTGAATCTAAAACAAATGGATCCATACTAGATGGTCCAACTCATAAACCATCCCATACTTGGCACAACCATGCAATTTGGTCAACTAGTAGTTGAGGATGAAGTGGTTTAGAAAATTAATAAGGATATAGAAATATGATTAATGCAACTAAAATAAAAAGGGGTCAATTTAAGTAATAAAATGAGACTCTAAAGAAGGATTCTTCAAAAAAGGATCAACTAGATATGTAGGTCAAGGAGCTCAAATCCTAATTTGTCAAAATTTGAAAGAATATGCAATATTTGGAGAATATTTCAAAGCAATTAGCATATCAAACAAATTTATTAATCCTTATAGGCAAAGAACTAAAACATTTATTGTTTGAGAGTTTCAGATCCTACTAAGACAAGTACAAACCCCAAGAAGTATCACTACATCCAATAGGTCAAGCCACTTTGTGATAAAATCAAAGTAGAGGTGAATATTGTATGAGGATACTTCTAATTTATATCCTACATAGAACTAAGCTTGGGAAATGTGACAAAAATCATTAAAAAAGTGGAAGAATGGTTGTTTTCTAGGAGTGAATACCAAGAAGTTCTTAAGCTTCTATCCTCTATGTTGATGTCATAGAAATAACAACTTGGGAAGGATTATAAGCAACTAGTTAAGAAACTAAAGATAATGGATTCCCAAAGAGATCTATAAGCTTAAAAAAGAAATATGACATCCCTAAAAGTCCTAGCATAGGAAATGGTAAAGTAAATTCAAGGGTTATTTGCTATTATGATTCCTAACACTTTTGAACCACAAATAAAGTTCTTGGATAATGATATTGTTGAGGCCATGTTTAAAGAAGAAAATGATCAAGTCAAGGGAACATAGTTGAGATATATAAGAATATGGATCCCACGTATGTTAAGTTGATAAAGCTAATAGAAAAATAAGAGAAGCTTTTAGAAAACTCATTTAAAGACCTAATGGAGGAATAAAAGGACCTTATCTTAATCTTACTTCCTAGTGATGAAGGATGGAAGAAATGACTGGGATTTATACCATAAAATATTGAATGAAGAGAACATAATTTTGCTAAATTTTCTATAGGGATTATAATTTTGTAGACTCTATACCCAAGAATAAAGGTAAGATCTAGGATCTCTTTCCAATTGAGCTTTACATCTCATGAAGTCACCAAAAATATAGTGCCTCAACACTACCTTGGAATTTATAATTTTAAAGGAGCACAAATAAGTGAAATCAAGTGATAGATACCTTACAAAACCCTCCAAAATTTATTTAAGTATAGCATAGATGTGAATTGGCTCATGATTATTTTATTTTTAGAAGGTGATAATTGGCTTAGGATTGATTCACTTGCAAATAGATCTGATTGGACTGTAGGAGTGAATCACTTAGGTCAACTTGTGATTTGCTAGAAAAAATGAGTGCATTACTCTCAAGCTAGAGAAAAAGAAAATCACTTGACAACCAATGGAGGGGTAAAAGTAAAGGTGTAGGTCCCTAGGAGAATATTTTGAGGGTGATAGTTTGGCATGTAGTGGCACACTAATCCATTTAAGAAGCCTTGTAAGCCTATTAGAGGTATAATTAGAGGCATGCAACATTTTGGTAAAGATACCCCCAAATATTTACTTTATTAGAAGTAATTATTTCTCACCCTAGGTAACTTAGGAGTAAGTTTCAACTATGAAGAGGATCCTAGGGCTCCATTATTTTTAATTTGACCATGAGAATTAGAGCTACAATCTATGAAACCCATATTGTGCTTTGATCTCATGATATTATTGAGAAATTGAGATTTCCATTATCATTCCATCAGGGACACCACCCTCCTAGTTTTCTAAGTATGTAGTGATTGAGACATTTTTATTTGGCACATATTTTAATTTACTTAGCAATTTTATAATTAATGAGAGAATATTGATGTAATTAAAATTCTCAAATGTTGGTTGATCATGCACACTTCCTTGCTATGGTTTAAAATCATATTTAATTTGAATCCCTCATGCCATTAATAATTTATGCATGTTATTTTCCACACTTTAATTTTCATTCAATTAGTGCAAGTTAAAAAAGGAGTATTTCACAGGGATAGTGGAGATCTGACCTAAACCCAAAGGTTGAGAAGATGTATCAACACTCCCTTGCAACTTTGTTGAAGCTAGAATTAGTCCACATAATTAAATTAGAAGTCAAGATATTTCATGTTTTAAAATATCTTTAATGATAAACTCAAAAGTCTACAATTTTGCAAGCCTGTCTCTCCAATATTCTTTCCTTTATAAAGTCTATCCCACTTACAAAGAGGTAACCTAAGTTTTTCTTCATGTGATTTTCAAAGAAAATATCTTTGAATTGTATAAAATTTAGAATTTGTTCTTGCTTGCAATATTAAAAGTGATATTATATATATTGTAATGTCTTTATGAGTTATAACCTTAATGGTTAAGAACTTATCTTCCAACCCGCCAAATAATATTTCATTCTATATAAAAATTTATCACTAGAGTTCTTTCTTCTTTTCTTTATTAGACAAAATAATACATAGATATGTTAATGAATATATTCCAACTTTAAACCATAAAAACTCCACAATAATTCATTATCAATATAGGGGTAGCGTTAATGAAAATATCATGGAAATTGTAATTCTAACCAACTATTTATAATGGAATAGCATGATCATATTTATTTAAACTCCATGTCCTCATTGACTAAGGTATGACCTTAAAGAAAAGTACTATCAACACTTTTAATATGAGAATTGAAGGGACCATTTGCTTTAACTTGAATACCCTTGGTTATTCATTTTATTTTTTCCTTTAAAAAATATCTCTCTAGTGTCTATGCAACAATAATAAATAAATAGGTCTGAGGTGTAGACCAATTGGTTCATCCAATCCCATAAGGGGGTGGAGGTCCAAGGTTCAAATCTCGGGCCTCGTCGGACTGAATGCTTGTTCCTTTCCTAGTGCTTTCAGTGACGTAAAAGGTTTAAAATGATCGTGGCATGGCGGTTATAGGGGTAGAATGCACGAATATTTGTGTGGCGGCTTTCAGGGCAGACAACGCAAAATACTGAGGTGGCCATAAAAGCTGGATAGCCTGCCCGGATTCGTAGCGGCTACCGATTCCACCATATAAAAAAAACAATAATAAATAAATAAGGATATAGTGGGTCTCCATGATAAGATCCATGAAATGATTAAAAGTATCTGATGGGGCATCAATTGATGAAAATACAATATTTTGGAGTGTTATAACATCTAATATATTCATTCCAAGCTTGATAAAAAATAATTTGTTAGCAATATTATGTAGAAATATAAAGCAAACCTTATTATATGCTTGGTCCATATCTAATTTTAGAAGCACACCTAGTTTTTTTATATAATTAAGAGAATGAATGACCTATTGTATAATAATGACCCCATCAAGAATTTTCTTATAATGAATAAAACCACATTGTTCATATTAGATAACACAAGCTAGTATGCTTCTTAATCTATTTTTCATAAATTTGAAATTATCTTTAAATAATGTTATAGAGGCTTTTTGGGCAAAAACTAGTAAAACAATTTATTTCCTTAATCTGGAACAAATGCATTAAAAGTGACATTGATCTCACTTATTGTAGTCTTCTTTTCTTGGCCTCTTCAATCATAGCCAACATATCACTCTTAAACAAATACCAAATTTTTTGAATGAAATTTGTTAGGGTACCTAGGAATAGATATATGGGGATATAATATTAAATTGTATGAGGGTTGGCATGGGCCACACATAACACAAGGTTGATTATATTATATTATAATATAATATTATATTAGTAGTTTTCTCCCCAAATTAGAATTAAAATATGGGTATATAAAAAAGGGAGATTTGTCATTGTAATCATCATGAAGAACAATCATATGTAATCATATTTTCCCACAAAGTGGCTTATAGGACTTTGTCCTCTCTAAGTGGCACTCTTATATTGGGAGACCTTGTGGAGTTATTCCATTCTTAAGGAGTATTATTGGTGTTGCCCTACCTTAAGGGTTTTAACTACCTTTGTCGTATTGTATGAATTGTTATTGTAAATATTATTTGTGGATGAATGATTTAATATTTCTGCATATTGGTGAATGAGTTATATTATGAGAATAAAGTTTCCTAACAAGTGGTATTAGAGCAATGATTTTGGTAAAGCAGGGATTGTTTTTTGTGGATTGTCAAATTAGGGAAGATTTTTATTTTTGAAAAAACATCTCATCTTTTAGGAGCTATATCTTTGGGAAAGTTATCTGATTTAGACGATTCTTGGATCATTTTGTGCAAATTTGAAGAGATTTAAAATGAGTGGTCATATGAAGGAATCCAATTAGTATTGAGGGAGATATGACCTTGTGAAGTTAGCCATATGGAACAAGGGCATTGATAAATTTTCAAATCATGAATTTTTTTGGAAGATGAAATTTGTCAATCGGGGTAAGCAAATTAGTTGTAGTTTATTTTGTTTTGAAGAAAAAATTGAAGATCTAATTCTTTATGTGAAATTTTAGCTTCAAATTAGTTGGGAGATATATATTTTTATAAAACCCTAGTTTACATTAGAGCATGACATATATTTTCATAAAAACCCTAGTTTGCATTGGGGCATGATGTATAATTTTGTAAAACCCTAGTTTGCATTGGGGTATGAACTATGGATCTAGAAACTTTTTATGGAGAAAATTATATGGATGTGAGAGAGTGGTTGAAAATAGTAAAATATCAATATGGTGAAAGCATGTTATGCTTTGGATTTCATGGTTTTTTGGAGGGGAAGCTTTACAATGGGTAAAAAGCTTTGTTAGGGAAAATCCCTTGTGCACTTGGAAAGAAATGGAACCAACATTCTTGAGTAAATGGGAACTTATTCAATTACAAATAAAGTTACATATTTGTAAGAGAGTTCTTGAGGGAATCGATAGAAATATAATTGCCTGATGGGTCATAAAATACCTTGAAAAGAAACTACAAGGGATTCAAAATGAGAGAAATGAAATAAAAGAAGAGTGGGAATTTTTCAAGATACAAAATGAAGACTATGAAAAAAAATAAAATTACTCAAGAAGGAGAAAGAGGAAAAGGTTAAGGAAGATAGTGAGAAGAATGAATCCACATATTTAGATTTAAAAAAGCAATAGAAGGACCAAAAGGGTCTAAATTCATCTAAAAATTCTATTTTACAAGTTCATGAAAGTATTCAAAAGAAAAAAGGTTATTATTTCTATTAACCCTAGTAGTAGATATAATTATTTTTTTGGATATATAGGGGAGTTGGTTACATTCAAACTATTTTTAGTAACTACCAAGTGTAGGGTTCAAACCACAAGGGCTACTCCCAAAAAGCATATACCACCTCATTGTTGATGACTCAATGTGAGGGGGATCACCAGTTGCTCAAGATTCATACCATCATCATTGGTCTAGCGTGCACTCAAAGGATTCAAATCAGACTACTAACTTTACAACAGGCATGTCCCTAAAGTTTAAACCTAGGTCTCTTCTTGGTAAGTGCCTATCCAGACAAATAATTACCAATCCACCTATCCCTTAGGGGTAATAAAATTTTATTAATATGGATTTGGATAAGAGGTTGTAGGTTCAAGCAAAAAAAATAAAGGACATACATCTTAAGGGTGAGCATGTTCATATTTTTGAAGATTTAAAGATAACCATGGATAAATATATTTTACATTCAAATTTTCATGCTATTTAGATGGATAATGTGGATATTATTCTAGGTCATCCTTGGTTGGATTATTTGGGTATTGTTAACATTAATGTTCAAAATAAGTTTATGAAGTTATGGTACAAGAAAGGGAAGATAAAATGACATGATATTTCTTAGCTTAAGGAGCAAGGATACAAGGAAAACCAAGAAGTGGTTGTAGAGAAAAAAAATTGAAGAACAAATAGAAGAACCTAAAATAAAATTCAATAAGGAAGTAGTAGTAATAGAGTCCATGGAAGAAGTAGTAGCACCAGAGTCCATGGAAATAATAGTAGCATATTCAAGGAAACATTGTTAGAAGAGTACAATGACATACTAAAAAAGGGAACATGAAAGAACAATGTGTAGAAGAATTTAAAACAATGGAGCCAAGGGTTGAGGAGTCAAGGAAGGTAGAACATCAAGTTAAGGTTTCAGCATATCACCATCCACACCACCATGAGTGGCAAAAATCTTGAAGGTATAGCTCAAGGCAACAATATTATGGTTCTACATGGAATCAGAGGGCACCAAGTATGGCAGTGTTTAGCAGAGAAATCATAGTAATCCTAGTTTTTAGAGTGGTGCATCAACATCAAGGAACAAGTGGACCCATCATTCAAATGATCAAATAAAGCAAAAAAAGTGTGGAGCCAACAAAGAGGATTTGGATTCTCAAGTGGAAAAATGGTATACCAACATCAACTAAGACCACCACATGTTTGACTAGGATGGATGGATGATTGAGGTTGGTACTAGTTGCTAATATTGCTTAGCAAATCATATTATCTTATTTCTTCATATATTTTTAGAATAAAACATTTGTAAGGAGGGTGAAATGTTAGGGTGCTTAGGAATAAATATGATATTATATTGTATGAGGGTTGGCATGGGCCACACATAACCCAAGGTCGATTATATTATAATATTATTGAAAGATGCAAATACAACACACTGACAATACTTTGAACAAAATAAAATGCAAGGTAACACAAGTTTGCACAATAGAATAAATTCTTTATTAACGGGGAGCCTAGAAAATCCATTGTTTACAATCTTGGATCCTTGAATCCTTTTGATACAATATTACAACCATCTAGGGTTCTCTAAAACCCTAAGACGCAAGGTCATGGTGTCTTCAAGCGCATCTTGATCCCAACAAGGTTGAGTGGGCTTTTTGGATATCCAAGGTTGGGCCACTCCAGATGCTGATGTAGTGCTACACACAATGACAAAAAAATGTAGTTAGTAGTATATGCAAGGGATCCACAACATGAGACTCTCTATATGCAATAATGAAACCCTAACAAGATGTTGCCAATAAAGTGAACAAAAATTAAGACACATGCATAAAATAAACAAATATAGGGTTGATCTGTTTTACCTTCTTACTATATTCTGATGCGTGATGTCTGATTAAGGTGGCTGGTGCAGCGATGCCCTAGCATCACCCAGAGACTAGAGGGAATTCAGGAATGAGAGAGTAAAACACCCACAGGTACTTGAAAACTATAGGAAACACTTGTGGGTACCTTGCATTGATGGGAAAATCACTTGGAGGCGCTTGGAGGCTGATGGGGAATTCTACAGAAGCAGATCAGGTGAGGATGTAGGTTGCGGTGGTGGATATGCCAAGTGAGGGGAGTGAGATGTGACAAATGGAATGGGGTTAGGGCATAAAAGGCTTGATATAAGACTCAAACACTTAGGGAACTCTAGGAACTTAGAATAAGGAAAAATTAGGAACTTTGACATAGAAAATCTAGGGGTTGAGCCATCAAAATGGCTCTTATTTATAATCTACCCTAAGACATACTAGGGTTTCAATGACACTAATCGTGTGGTTGAGATTAAAGCATATCCAAGGGTTGACAATAAATCTAGGGTGTGGCATGGATTGATGTAAATGGATGGTTGAGATTAAATGAAATTGGATGGATGGGATTAATTCACTTAAATAAATAAATATTTATTAAATATATATTAAAACATAACATAAAATATTATATTTAAATATATAAAATTAATATATATAAATAAATGTGAATAATGATCAAAAATGGTGGGAAAATAGGAATAGTGGGCAAATTGGATAGGATTTAGTCATGGAAATGGTGGAAAGGCAAATATGGAAGGCAAATGGCTAGGATTTGGTGTCTACAAATACCCCTTTTTGTACTACATTGTGTGAAACACAATGCAGTGCAAAACGTGAGACACCAGTTTTGGCCAGGTGTAGAAGCAACTTCTCTCTCTTGTTGGAATACGATCTTGAAGATAAAAGCATAAAAGAATTCAAAGTTTTGCGTAGCTTACCCCATCAATTGGAAAATGAGATTATGGATGAATCTGATGAGCCATTTGAAAAATCTATGTAAATGAATGATGGATAATGTGATACCACTTTTTCCCCAATGGTGGGAAGGGGGTTGGTGGAAAATGTGATATGATGTATCTATTTTTGCCCCAACAGATGAAGGGTTTTGTGCAAATGTGAGGTGATGAGGATGATATGAATGATGTAAAATTTGATACCATTTTTACCCCAATAGTGGGAAGGGGGTTGGTGGAAAATGTGATATGATGTGTCTATTTTTGCCCCAACATATAAAGGGTTTGTGCAAGTGTGAGGTGATGAGGATGATATGAATGATGTAAAATTTGATACCGTTTTTGTCCCAATGGTGGGAAGGAGGTTTTTTTCAAGTGTAGATGCCATGATCATGTAATATGTATCCCATAGTGGGAAATTCATAACCAAAAATGGTTGTCCCCAAATTTGGGGTGATTTGATGCTATTAAAACACTTTGCCTTTTCGATGTCATTGATATGCAAAATGATGATGAAAAAGAAAAAGTATCAACCTTGGATGGCCTACTAGTGACTGTTTGGATAAATTCCACAATTGAAACCAATCATCCTAGCTAGTACCTATATCTAATGTGTTAAGGAGATTGGGAATGATGAAATTTGAGTTTTTATCCATGTTTTAAGCCTCACAAACTAGGCCATCAATGACAACGATTGTGCAGATTGTTCTTGGAAATGTTTCACTCTAAAGATGAGGAAATACCAAATAGGATTGTAATTTCAAGCAAGGAGATAAGTAATAATGATTATGGTCAAGTTTCCTTATTGTAAGCTATTCATCTTATCGAATTACATGGATCCAAATCGCTGCAATCACCAAGTGTGTAGAATAACCCACTAGATACAAGATTCACTTGCTTGTTATGTGAACTTGGCAAATATGTAAATGATGATGTGAAATGATGTGGAGATGATGTATGAATGATGAAATGAATGATGATGGTTGTTTTGTGAATATTTGGGTCAATTTAGGAACTTTTGGAATTAGTTTGGTGAATTGTGGTCAATGTGATCACAAATGAGATTTATATGTCCAAATCAATTATAATCTTCACAAATCCTGATAAAATGATGGAATGCACTGGTGAGTGAAATTTGGAGTGATTTGGTTGGGGTTAGCTACTATTTTGTGTTGATTTAGCTTTTTTCAATTCTGACGTGAAATACCCGTGAGCGCCTATAGTCTACAAAAATGTCTGCAGGTGCTTTAGTGCACTAGGAAACACCCATGGGTGCTTCAAAGTGCCTAAAGAAGCTATAAATATCTTGATGGGTGAAATTTAAGCTCATTTGTATGTCTATGAAGTTTGAGAAGCTGCGTCTGAGGAGTGGAGGGTGAGTGAGGAGAAGTGAGGTGAGGCATTTGGAGTGCGAAAGCTATAGCAGCAGAGGGGGCTGGTGTGGAGGTCGAGGCTATTGTTGGGATGTGGATTGCAAAGGAAAGGCATTGATTTATTATGTATTTGCAAAGATTTTATTTTTTTATTTTTATTTTATGAATTATTAACAAATATTTTGTGTTGTGCTGTAGCTTAGAGTTTTGGAGTCTCAACACTATTTTTACCTTACAACCTTGATATGAGGAAGGTGATTATAAGGGATGAGTAGGAGTTGCTCAGGGATGTAGGGCTAGCAGAGATAGTCCATCTGGATGTGGTTAGGGTGGATGAGGGGTACCTCTCTACCTTGGCAGACAGGTGGGATGCAGACAGGGGGACATTTTAGCTCCCCACATGTGAGGTGAATATGACCTTGGAGGATGTGTATCGCATCCTCAAGGTGCCGATGGAGGTTATCTGGGTTAAGGTTGGCCTCAACTAGAAGATAAATATGAGGAGGATGTTTTGGGGTGCCTAGGAGGGGGTGAATGTGGAGAGCAGAGGTATAACCTATTTTTCCATGTATGTAGACAAGGAGTTAGATCCCCTCTGAGCTTTGGTGATGTTCGTGTTGACCAACATTGTTGCACTGAACAAAACTAGGTGTAGGTTCCTTTGGAACCTGATAGGGGTGGTGAGCGATATGCTCACCATGAGGTTGGTGTATACATGGGCTCCTACCTTATTGGCATAGGTGTATCGAGAGATTTATTATGTGATGAGGTGGTGGCAGAAGGGATTGGGGTGTAGCCTACTAATACAATAATGGGGATGGGAGCATTTTAGATTTGCTCAATTAGAGGGGTACCTATGGAGGAGTTTGGTAGGGAGTAGCCCTATGCTAGGTGATGGGAATTGGTGGAGGAGGTGTAACCGAGTCATCCAATGAGGATGAGTAAGTGGTACAAGAATATATGGGTTGGATTGACATCCACCCAAGTGGTATGGAGGCCATGGTTGGGTTCCCAATGGACTAGGGATGGAGAGCATTTGAGGTGGGTGCGACAGGGTAGGTGGCTGATTGGGAGGCATAGGAGTGAGGTAGAGTACTTCCAGTTCTCTCGGGTACTCCACAAATTTAGGTTGAGGTAGAATGTTCCCGATGAGCTGGTGCAATACATGAGGTATCGGGAGGAGGTAGGGCTACCATGCATGGAGCCATGGAGGGTAGCCTTGGAGGATGATGAGAAGGTGGACATCTCATATATGGAGGATAGGGGGACAACCATGGAGTATGATGTATGGTTTGTGGTACATCCACCATGGGTACCACCTCAAGGAGTGGTTAATGTGGGTGGCAGTCGAGAGGCTAGGGATGAGGCTATCCAAGAAACTCAGGATGAGGGTTCCCCAAATATGTAGGGCGAGGAGATCTAGGATGCTCGCAAGAGGTAGTGATACCTTTGCTATAACAATCAAAGATGAAAGGTGAATGGTATTACATAGAAGGAACCCAAAGTTTGGAAATATGGTAGATATGGGGAGGATATGGAGGAGGTTCTTGATGTACCCCCAGGTTGGAGTGAGGAAGAGTGGACACAACTGGAGCGACAGGTGGTAGAGCAGGATGTGAGGATTGTAGCTCTCCAGGTAGAGCTAGTGAAGTGGTAGCGGTGACATGAGATCTAAGTACAACTCCTTAACTCTCAACATAGATACATTGAGTAATTTTAGGATAGCTTGATGGAACATCATATTACACTACCAGATTCTCCAACCTCATCTGCATCTGAGGGTGCTAGGAATAGTCACTCTAGGTCTAGGGATCCTACTAGGTCTGAGGCTCCTACTAGGTCATAGACTCTTGCTAGGTAACAAAGATCTTCTTTGAGGATGTAGTTAGTGCTTAGATGCACTTTTTGTATATGATACTTGGTGCTCCATTGTATGTAGCCTTTTGGCATTCATTGATATATATATACATGGCTTTTACCTTTTGTGTTATATATTTGTGTGAATGTTTTTTTGTGGAATGCTTTTGTTGAATGCATGTTTATATTTATGATTGATGCATATGATATGTTATGGATGACTAATGCAATATGACATGTATGTATTATTAATTCTAATGATCAGTTTTGGTTTAGATCTTAGTTTTGACCATTTTCTAGCATTGTTGTTTAATCAGGGGCACCAAAATTTGGTGGCATATGGGATGAATGAATTATGACGTGACATGGATGTTGAAATGGAAGAAGACATGGATGTTGATATGGAAGAAGATATGGATGTTGATATGGAAGAAGATATGGATGTTGATATGGAAGACTGCCTATTTTGCAGAGACTCAAACATTCTAATGATATCAAACAAACTCACTAAAACTGTCTAATCCTTCTAGGATAAAATATGTGTGTAGTAAATTCATTTACCAAATCAAGAGAAAGGGAATTACCCTAGAAAATAAAGAACCAATGTGTGTGCAAGTGAGTTTATTAACTCATCTTGAGTGAATTGGGTAAACCTATTATGGATGAAACCAATAAGCTAGCTTGTCTGTATGAGCGGTCATAGGTCTCTTTTAAAAGAGACATATCACTATGCATGAGCGTAATCCACTACCAGTCAAGGATCTATAGATTATATGAAGTCTAACTCCATAGTCCATGAATTTTATTTTTGATATCTTAAGTTTTGGGGATAACTACCTAACCATATGACTGGAAATGTAGTATGGTCCTTACAACCCAATTGATTAGTGTTGTATGATAAAAATATTTAGAGTTTTTGTTAGGGATTTATCCCTACTATTTATTTTATTTTTGGAATTGTGATATTGGTGAGAACAACTATTTTTATGGACTATGTTGCATGATGGGACTAGCAAGGATGACCCTTTTCACTTCAAGGTTTATACCAAGTATGGTGTTATCCCTTTTTGACAAAAGATGTTTTTGAGATGTGAAAGTCGTGCTTGGTTCAAGAATGTTTTTGGAATCAGTTCCCAAACCTAATATTTTTCTTAGTGTATACGTGCAATGGTCCTAAGAAGAACTCAACATGATTTTTGGAGGTTGCTTAAAACACTAGGACTGGCTGAGTGATCGAAAACACCTAGGAGTTTGTGAATGTGGTTTGTGCTGATGGCAATTTGACTTTATGGAATGGCATGGATGACTTTGTGAAGGTGCCCCTGATTAAGGCAACATGAATTTTGTAGGACCAATTAAGATCTTGAACTGAATAAATGATCCCTAAATATGAAATGCAAAATGTGGATGTGAATGCAATGTATGATGTTCAGTTTTGTGAAATGTAGTATGAAATGTAGGCAAATGCATTGTTTGGAATGAAGTGTATGCAAGTGAAATGCAATGTTATGAATGAAGTGTATGCAAATGTTTTTGTGTATTGGCCATGTATATATATATATATATATATATATATATATATATATATATAATATATATATATATATATATATATATATATATATATATATATATATATAATCAAATCATGCATAGAATTCTCTTAAGTGTATAATATTAAGTAGTTCATATTCTTCATCTTCCTCTAGACTAGCAAGCCTATAAGTACCATTACCCACTCTTTATGTAACTATGTATGGGCCTAATCAATTAGTCGTAAATTTATCATGAAGGTGTGGTAATGCATTGGATTTTGTTGGTCCTCTTTAAGGACAAGATATCCTACTTGGAATTCACGTATATGAACTTTGACATTGTAAGCACGTTTGAGGTGGTCTTGATAAACTTGTAAGTGATCTAAAGCATTGAATCACCTTTCATAAAGAAGTGAGAGTTGGTCAAGATGTGCTTGTCTAGCAGTATCATCATCTATGAATTATTACACAGAAATTTGCAAGGAAGGGATCTCGAGCTCAAGAGGTATGATTACTTTGAATCCATAGACCAATGAAAATGGTGTTGCCCCTGTAGACATGTGGATGCTTGTTTGATAAGCCCATAATGCCAAGGGAATCTGTGTATGCCAATCTCTATGATTTTCTTTGACCAATTTCTTGAGAATATCAATTTAGGTCTTTTTGGAAGCTTCAACTTGTCCATTTGCTTGTGGGTAATAAGGAGTCGAGAAACTATGTTGAATGTTATATTTCTTGCAAAGTGCTCGAACATCCTTATTTTTAAAATACTTGCATTTATATAAAATGATTTTTGAGGGGATACCAAAATGAAAAATGATATGATGGAGTATAAAATCCATAATTCTAGGTCTTGTCATGCTGGTTAGAGGAATTACCTCAACCCACTTTGTGAAGTATTCAGTGGTTGTGATGATGAAAGTATATTGTCCCAAGGAAGCAAGTGAAATTTTACCAATTAGATCTAGACCCCATTGTGAAAAGGGCCAAAGGCTTTGTATAGGCTGTAAATCTTGTGATGGTAATTTAGTTAGGTTGGCATGTTATTGGCACTTTTTACAATGTTTAACATAGGTGCAACAATCACATTGCATTGTGGACCAATAATAAACCATGTGTAGAATACACTTTGCAATGACCATTCCACTAAAATGACCACCACAAGTACCATCATGGGCTTCAGATATGGCTCTTTGAGCTTCTCTAGCCTTGAGACAATGAATGAGGACTCCATCATAACCACATTTATACATGTCCCCCAAATGAATGAAAAGAGCTACCTTTTTCTTGAAAATTTGCTTGGTAGTTCAAGACATGTCATATGGGAGTGTTCCAAACTTGAAAAAGGCTACTATTTGGATCGACCAAGGATCATATGAATTCAATTGGATAAAGCAAACATCCTTATCATCTTTTGACTCAGCATGGGAAATTGCAGATTTAGAGACCGTTGAAATGATAAGGGGATATACCTCTCTAAAGGAATATTTTGGAATCAAGGATCCAAGAGAGGCCATCGCATCTGCAAATTTTTTAGTTGAACGTCGTAAACTATCGATTTCATACCAATTAAACTTAGAGAGAAACTTCATTGCTACTTTGTAATAAAGCTTAATGGTAGGTTCTTTACATTGGTATTCTCCATTGATTTGTTTGATGACAAGTTGATAATCACCAAATATCCTAATATTCTTAATACTCATAGCTATAGATTATTGAAGACCTAATATTAAGGTTTCATACTCTGCAGTGTTATTTGTGCATTGGAACTCTAGTTTGAATGACAAGGGAATAGGTACCCCCTGTGGTGTGTAAAATATGACTCCAACACCTTGACATTTTGTGCACCTAGAGCCATCAAAGAATAATGTAATATCAACGTCTTCCTTCGAAATAACATATTATTCTTGTTCAGTGACAAAAAATATCGAATCATCTAGGAGCTCAACAATCAAAGGATGATCACTAGGTAGTGGAGCTTTTGCAAGTTGATCGGATATTACCTAACCTTTAATGGATTTTTTGCTAATGAATTCTAGGTCAAATTTCATAAGGAGCATTATCCATTTAGTTGTGCGGGTATTATTGTAAGTGCGAGACATCATGTAACACTAAGGATTTTCTATAGCTATGACATAAGTTATGTGGCTAAGCATATAATGTCAAAGTTTCTTAGAGGTGAAAACCACTACTAAGCACATTTTTTCTACATAAGCGTATTTATTTTCATAGCTTACCAATGTTTGAATAATGTAGTAAACAAATTGCTCTCAATTTTGTTCATTATTTTGTGCAAGCATTGTCCCTAATGCAAAGTCCATTGCTGAGATATAAAGATAAAATGGGATCCTCGGATGAGGAGGAGCTAAGACTGGTGAAGAAGATAGGTATTGATTAATGTCATCAAAGGCTTTTTGACATTCATATGTCCAAGAGAATGACATCCCTTATGTAGTAGGTGATTGAATGGCCTACATTTGTCAGAAAGTCGCACAATAAAACAACGGATTGATTGAATCTTTCATTGTAAACTATGCAATTCCTTTAAATTAGTTGGGGGAGGCATCTCAAGGATAGCCTTGAACTTGTTAGCGTCCACCTCAATGCCTCTTTTGGAGATAATGAATCCTAAAATTTTGTTGGAGGTAAAACCAAAGACACATTTCTTGGGATTCAACCTTACATTATGCTCTAGGAGTCGGTCAAAAACTTTCTCCAATACACCAATATATTCTTGTCGAGTTTTAGATTTAGCCAAGAGATCAACCACATAGCTTTTGATAATATTATGCATGTAGTCATGGAAAATGTTTGTCATGGCACGTTGATAAGTGGCACCTACATTTTTGAATCCAAAGAGCATCACCTTGTAACAAAAAGTTCTCCAAGGTATAATGAATGTTATTTTATGTTGTTCATTAGGATTTATTCGAATCTGGTTGTATCTTGAAAAATTGTCCATGAGTGAAAGCATATCATGGCCATTGTAGGTATAGACAAGAGTATCAATTTTTGGGAGAGGAAAATCATCCTTAGGACATGCTTTGTTAATATATCAAAATTTAGTGCATACGCATATCATCCCGTTAGGCTTACGAATGGGTACCATGTTTGAGAGCCACTCAGGATAATCAATAGGAACTATGAAGTTCACGTTTAGGAGTTTTTGAAGCTCTATTTTTACCATGAGAGCCATGGTAGGATGCATTCTCCTAAGTTTTGGTTTGATCGACTTAGCATCAGGCTGTAATGTGAGATTATGGACAACCAAACTAGGGTCAAGATCAGGCAAGTTCTTGTATGACCATGCAAATATATATTTTTTCTCTTGAGGAGATCAATAAATTGCTCTTTTTTATCGGGGGATAAAATTTTGCCAAGCTTGACAATTTGGGGATTGTATTTGTCTAAACTAAGGTCGAAATTGATAGTATCTTCAATAGACATATGGAAACCTTCCTCAAGCTGATGAGGTGTTTTGTCAAATGAATATCATTTAAAATGTCATCAAATTATTTTGGCTTATCCTCTTCTATATATTCTTGGAAAACCTCAAGATCTGAAGGTGAATGTGAAGGTGAAGGCAGAGGGGAGGGAGGAATGTAGTTGGCAGAAGCCCTCAACAACACTTCTCGACAAGACAAACTCAGCAAAGGTTGGATGCAAGGAAATCTGATCCATATCAATAAAGCTTATGTTAATTGAAATTGGTTTAGCCAGATCATATGGATTGCAAAGCAGGGTGACTAAATCAATAGGAATCATGTCGACTTATGGGCAAGGTGGACAAGATTGGATGGAATGGATGGAACCTAGGAACCGGTGATAGGAGCTTGGTTAACCTGAATAGTAGCAAGTAAAAAAAAACATTTTTTTATTAAGTGGTATATTTACATATGTAATGCAAAGAAAGTAAAAATGTTTTTTATTATTGATTTATTGATTTTTTTTTTATTATGTACATATGTTACAAGTTGGCTTATGGAATGGCTTAATGGAATGGAGGTGGTGGTTCACCGGTAGGGGAGACTCACTCTTGTGGAATAAGCAATTAAAAAATGGGTTCATGGATGGTGAATATGTTGAGATAAAACTCATCTTGTTAGGTATGGGGAATGATGGGCTCTGATTCTTCTTCAAATTCATCTAAAATTATCTTCATATATTTCCTCATCAAAATTATCAGGATGGAGGGCTTCTTCTCCTAAATTGAGGTTAAGCCTTTGGAAGACTTGTTCAAAAGAAGAAATGGTAGAAAGTGGGTGGAAAAATAGAGCTAAATGGTCGTACACCTCTTGATATGGGACATCGATAGGTTGATGTATGCCTTGTTCATGCAATCCTAGGCCATGTCCTTCCAAATTGACAATGTGAAAATATCAATATGGAAATATTGACATGTTTGAAATATTGGCAAGTTTTGGTTCTTTGGGCTCTTCTATGGGTGTTGGGCTTGATGAAGATTAAATGCCACCATATACAAAATTAATGCTATTTGAAGCTGAACCCATATTGTAAAAAGCTCCTATTGCTAAAGGTTGGTCACATGGGTGATCAAAATCCTTAGAACTAGGGATGGTGATGGGTTTTATGGTGATGGCATCGACCATGTATTCACCAATACCAGTATTTTTGAGATGGATTTCAACTTGGGATGATATGGGAGGATCATGATCAAGTGGTGAATTAGGAAAGGGTGGAAATCGAAGTATCTCATAATATGTCAATTCCACTTGTGAGACATTAGGCGAAGGAGATGGATTGGATTGGAAGGGTTGCGAGATGGCTGATGATGATGTGTATGGGCTATGACCACATGTGCATGTAGTCATTAATGATGATGAGAGTATGGGAGTTGATTGAGGCTTGGTGATGGGGAGATCTTCAAGAATGGGATCCTTTGATGAAGAGGTTGGTGGAGTGGTGGATGGATTAGATGATGGCAATAGGAAAATATGAGTGGAAGGGAGCATGGAATCATAAGAATTTGAGATGAGATTGCAATACTTAAATATCTCAACATCTACTGGTATGCAATGTACCTGTCCCTCATGGAAATATTTCAACCATTGATGTAAAATGGAGGGAATAAATCTCATTTACCTCATCCAATATCTTCCAAGGAGTAGATTGTATGCCATGGATACTTCCAAGATGTGGAACATTGTGTGCAATGTTTTAAACCCTACTTCGATGGGCAAAACAATAGTGCTAACTATGGAACACAAAGCATCATTGAATGCTTTGTGGGTGAAGGATGATTTGGTGATGTGAGATGGAGGAAGGTTTAAGTGATGAAGAGCGGATGTGGTGATAATATTGATAGAGGAACCAGTATCAATGAGGACTCTCTTGAAAGGTTTCTTGTCAATTAGATCCATGATATGCAATGGAGGGTCTACTGATACCGATGACATTGAATTAATCTCAAAGTCATAAAATATTGTGGAAGGCTCCATGCATGTTTGAATGCTCCCCACAAAGTTATTGAAGGTATTAGGATCTTGCGATTACAATTCAATGGATTTCAGAATTTCTATTAATACCTCCTAATGTGGGGAAGATTGTTGGATTAGCTCATATATTGACAATTTTGTGGATGCCATTTTCAAACTTGTGGTTAACCGGCTACTCAATGAGATGACTGGTCGGGGTGGATGATTGATGGGTGGATTTGATGGATTCGATTGACTAGGTATATGAATGGGTGATGATGGATTAGGGGACACTTGGATGGGTGGTAATGTAGAAGGTTGTGAGACACTTGCTTGAGGTTGTTGCCTTTGTTGATTATTTTGTTGACCTCTAGTGACCACATGAATGGCCCCTACAAACCCTTGGTATTGTTGAATATGGTTGACTTGGTTAGGGAGAGTTTTAGTGTTAGCTCCCTCTATGTTTGGTTGCACCTCCTCGTGATGAGGAAGTGGTGTCTGAAATATACCAAGGTCTTGGTTTTGTTGAGCAAGGGGACTATTAACTTTAATTGTCCCCAAGTCAATGAGGTCTTGGACTACATTTTTAAACATATGGTAATTGTTGATGTCATGCCCATTTTGCCTATGATAGGGGGAAAATATGTATTCTTAGTAATTTTTACCACTCTTGGTGGGATAATCCAGTCTAATTTCAAGCAAAGCAAGTTTGTTTATCTCATACAAACTTCTAAATAGAGAGGCATATGACTCATATAGTGGGGTATATTGGTGATTCTGTTGGATAGATTATCGTTGAGGACGGTTTTCCATAGGTGGCACTATATTTTGAACTTTTGGAGCTTGCGTTGTTGAGGGGACCACATGATAGGAAATTTGTTGTGGTACTTGTTGCATAGATTGTTGTTGTTGAGCCATTACTAGCTGGCTCATGACCACTTGATTGACTTGATTGGATTGGGTGGCTAGGGTAGCTTGTGTTGATTTTTGTTGGCTTGAATAATTACTTTTGTATTGGCCCTTGTTTTGCCATTATTTCTTCTTGGGATTAATGATGCCTTCTTGGATTTTGATATCCTTAATGAAACTAGCCTAAGCTAAAGCTTCTTCAAAAGTTTGATAAGTTCTTATTTGGAGCATCCAAGATATGGGTTTTAAGCAACTCTTGGTGAATAGCTTAATTAGCTCATCCATTGGTAGGGTGAATGACAATTTTGTGATGATAACCCTCCAACGATTTCCAAAATCATAGATAGATTCATCATCCTGTTGTCTTAAGGCATAGACTTCAGATAATGAGATCTTCTTTTTAAAATTTAGGATGAAGCGGTCAAAGAATTGCTCAATCAATTGGTCAAAAGTATAGATACTATGGCTTGGAAATTGATTGTACCATTCTATGGCATCCCCTCCTAATGTTTGAGGAAAATTTTGAAGCATGAGAGCATTATCATCTTGAATTCTGAAGCATGCATGAACAAAGGTACTCACATGTTCTTTGGGATCCTTAGTTCCCTTAAATTTATCAAACTTGGGTACTGTAAAGTCTTTTGGATATGGCGGGGTTGGTATCGAAGGATGAATTGGTTGTTTGATCAATTGGTGTAAAGTTGGTTTCTGATTTGAAAATCCAGGAGTGAATTGCATCAATTGATCTATTTGTTTTTGCATGGCCTCAATTCGAGGGTCTTCCTTAGGAATGTGGAAACCTTGAATCACCTAATGGGTTTATGGTGGTGTGGAAATATGTTGTGGAGTGACTAAATGATGAGGAGATTGGTATTGATGATGAGGTGAATTGGATGGAATATGATGAATGGGGGATTGTTGATGAAAATATGGAGAATTATGGAATGATGTTGATGGATGAAAGGTATGGCTAGGCTAGCCAATGGGAATAGGATGGGTAATGGTATGAGTTGATGGGGGAATCGGGATAGAGACCATCAAATATTGAGGTGCCCATGATGGACCCTAGTTGACAAGGGCAGTTTGAGTAGAGTTATGTAAAGGCGTAGGGTTAACTTGTACTTTTTGTTGAGCATTTTGACACTATCTAAGCAATTTGTTTAGGTGTTCCCATGCTTCACTAATATCTCTATCAGAGGCTAGGGGTATGGAGGTAGATGGTATGGAAGATGTGGTTGGGATACAAGTTACACTAGGTATGGCAACTTGTGAGGCTAGGACTTGTGAAGCAACATTGACTTGTGCTTCATACAAGGGATTGGTGTAGGTGGAGGTATATGAAGTGCTAGGAGCACCTGAAGGTTGAGGGATGGATGTATGGGATGAAGGTGCAACTGATGCCTCAAAAAGAGGGTTAGTATACACTTGGGTAAAGGTGGATGGGGGTTGGGAATAGATAGGCTCTTTTTGTAAAGCAACAATCCTGTCTAGGTGAGTTGGGGATAGACTCTAAGATATAATTAGAAGACTTCATGAAGGCTTCTAATTTTTCCATGTCTATATGGGTGATGTGGTGGTTGATGGTAGGGGAGTTTGACTCCTCTTGGGGTATGGCCATATGATAGGATGTGGAAGGTAAAGAATGTGAGGGACCTACAAATAAATCTACCTATGTCACATTTAGGGTATCTACCACTAAAGTGGTGGGGAAGGTGGATGAAGGTTCCATTAATTTTTCTTGACTTATTGCTTTCTTTTGATTTCAAGTTAATACCATAAGCAAAGTAAATCAAGATGCAAATTAGAATACCAAATGTAATACAAAAATTGGAATGCTTAAGGAAATAAACAAACAATGCTAAGGCTCAACCAATGTGGCTTACCTCGTTCATTAATTATCTCCTTTTAATGTGTGTTCATTTTATGTGCCAGTTTTGTGTGTTTTGATTTTCTAATATTTCTTAATGAAACAAAGGTGAAAAACTATGGCTAAGGTAGGGCAACGAGATTCTTGTTGGTGATGAAATCCAACAAGTTTGCTCGAGGGTATTCCTAGGGTGTCTAAGGGCAGATATTGGTGGATGGAGATGAATGCCACCGTCACCAAATATCAAGCAATGGTTGGTGATGAAATCCAACCACTACTATTTTGCATGAATCATGATGTGTGTGGATTCTTTTTAAGGTTTATGTTTTTTATAGTGTACAAAAAATGTTAAAAATAATTAATTTCATAAACCTAAATCAGAAGCCAAAAAAATATTGCCAAGTTCTCCAAAGGGTGTGAAGTACACCGCTTAAGACCCCCTATCTAAATAACAACCGGAGGGTTTGTCCACCCCTCTGCTTGGAATCACCCAACTGGAAGGGATAATTTTGGCAATCTAATATTGTTCCAAATTAGATATACAAAAGAAAATATCTTTAACCCTAATATGCAACACTAGATTATGCAAGTTTTAGTTCAAATGCAGACAAAATGCAGTAGTTTACACCCAAAAAAAAAAACCCTAATCCGAATGTGTAAATGAATGCAGATCTAAAAATGCAAACTAATATGCATTCATTTCCAGATTTCTTAATGATGATTCATTTTATTGTTTAAAATATGAAAAATACAGAAAATACCCAAAATACGTAAGACAAAAAACTAGGGTTTTAAGCAGTCGACTTACTGGAAAGCCTATGTTTTTGCTCCTAACTCTTCGTAAATGCCTTTGGTCACTTTTGAAAATTGATGAGATGCCCACGGGAACTTATAGATGGCTTGAAATGCCTCTGGGCATTTCTGGATTGCCTTCGAATGTCGTTGGGTGCTTCGTGCACCTTCTGCAAACTTCTGCAGACTTTAGAAACCCTAGATCCGATAGAATCTACAAAATATATGCTTCTAAAAAACCTACAAGATGACAAAAAATAGAAAATGAATTAGTAAAATAGATCATAAATAGGAACCCTTAGGGGGTCCCACCATGATCGCCATTTGAAATATGCAAAATGCAACACACTGACAATGCTTTGAACAAAATAAAATGCAAGGTAACACAAGTTTACACAATAGAATAAATTCTTTATTGACAAGGGGAGCCTAGAAACTCCATTGTTTACAAGCTTGGATCCTTGAATCCTTTTGATACAATATTACAACAATTTAGGGTTCTCCAAAACCCTAAGAAGTAAGGTCATGGTGTCTTCAAGCGCATCTTGATCCCAACAAGGTTGAGTGGGCTTTTTGGATATCCAAGGTTGGGCCACCCTAGATGTTGATGTAGTGCTCTAGATCTGCACACAATGACACAAAAAATAGTTAGTAGTATATGTGAGGGCTCCACAATATGAGGCCCTCTATATGCAATAATAAAACCCTAACTAGATGCTACCAATAAAGTGAACAAAAATAGAAACACATGCATAAAATAAATAAATATAGGGTTGATCTATTTTACCTTCTTACTATCTTCTGATGTGTGATATCTGATGTAGGTGGTTGGTGCGACGATGCCCTAGCATCGCCCAAAGGCTAGAGGGACTTCAGGAATGGGAGCATAAAATACCCACTGGCACCTAGAGATTGTAGGAAACGCCCGTGGGCACCTAGCGTTGATGGGAAAAGCACTCAAAGGCACCTGGTGATTGATGGAGAATTCTACAAAAGCATATCGGGTGAGGATGCAGGTTGCAACAATGGATATGGCGAGTGAGGGGAGTGAAATGCGATGAATGGAATGGGGTTAGGGCACAAAAGGCTTGATATAAGACTCAAGCACTTAGGGAACTCAAGGAACTTAGAATTAGGAAAAATCAAGAACTCGGGCATAGAAAATCTAGGGGTTGAGCCATCAAAATAGCTCTTATTTATAATCTACCCTAAGACATACTAGGGTTTCAATGACACTAATCATGTGGTTGAGATTAAAGCATATCCAAGGGTTGATAATAAATCTAGGGTGTGGCATGGATTGATGTAAATGGATGGTTGAGATTAAATGAAATTGGATGGCTGGGATTAATTCACTTAAATAAATACATATTTATTAAATATATATTAAAATATAATATAAAATATTATATTTAAATATATATAAAATAAATATATATAAATAAATGTGAATAATGATCGAAAATGGTAGGAAAATAGGAATAGTGGGCAAATTGGCTAGGATTTGGTGGTGGAAATGGTGGGAAGGCAAATATGGAAGGCAAATGGCTAGGATTTGGTGTCTACAATTAAATTATATTAGTAGTCAGCTCCCCAAAGTAGAATTAGAATATGGGTATATAAAGAAGAGATATTTATCATTGTAATTATCATGGAGATCAATCATATGTAATTGTCTTTGCCCACGAAGTGGTTTATGATACTTTTCCCTCTCTAAGTGGCACTCTCATCTTGGGAGATCTTGTGGAGTTATTTCTGAAGGAGTATTATTGGTGTTGCCCTACCTTAAGGGTTTTAACTACCTTTGTCTTATTTTCTAGATTAGTATTGTGGATATTATTTATAGTTGAATGATATGATATTTCTGCATATTGGTGAATGATTTATATAATGAGAACAAAGTTTTGTAACAAAATTTATAGGAAATCCATCAAGAATAGGTGCCTTATTAGGATAGAAAGAGAAAAAATCCCTTTATAGCTTATCTATAGATATATTTCTTCTTTAGAGTTAATTATTTACGTGTGTGGTAATTGGAAAATTTTACAAAACCTTACCTTGAGTCTCCTTACCTTGCCCAACTTATTATAAAATAATTTTGAAATAATTAAATTTTTCTTTCCTAGTATGTTCTTCTTTCTCAATACTTCTTCCATATAGAGTTGAAGTATTTTTTATTTAATGAAAAATAAATATTTTTGGCTACAACTTAAAAAATTGAATTTTTATCCTCTTCTTTAAGCCATCCTTATCTAGATTTTTGGGACCAATATGATTCTTTATTTTTTAATATATTATGATAATGGGAGTGTGATAATTTTATTGCACATAAGTATTTTAGTTTATTCCATTGAGTTCTACTATCTCTTTGAAATTGTTGAGATTGAATTTAATTTTCTCTTTTGTTTTAAATATATTACCAAAAGACTTGACATTCCAAATGTTCATTTTTACTTTTATATATTTTATCTTTTGAATAAATCTCCACATACATGATCCTTCATGCCTTGCTTCATACAACCATCATATAACCATATAGAAGCAATAAAAGTCCTAAAACCACATAGACTGAGATCAAAATGGAGTTATATTACCACCATTAGGTATATCATATCTCAAGAGAGTGGGTTTGTAATCTGATCATGCTTGTAATAAAATTTCCAAATAAATTGTATACATTGTTTGTAACCATGTATTAGATAACAAATATCTATCTAATTATTCTACTATATGAGCTTTCCCAATGCATATATTATCCTATGAATACTGAAATCTTGAAGAAATAGCTCCCAAATGCCATTTGAATTAATAAATGAAGTAAAATTTTCCATTGATTTAGGCCATCCAAGGTTATTACCCTTCTTTTCCAAAGGATATAGAACTATGTTGAAGAGAATCCATAGATCACAATTATGGATCATCATTGAATTTGACATAAATAAACTAAGGTTCTTCTAATATCTATCATAAATAATAACATGAGTTAGAGCATATACATTTATATTCATAACATTAATATTTTCATTCATCCTTAACAAAGATCAACAAGTCAATTATATTTTTTGCTTATAACAATTTTCCATCCCATTTGTCTTTGTCAAATTGTTTTAATACCTCTTAAAGCTACTATAGCTAAAATTGCTAGGCCATTTCTTAATTTCTATTTTTTTAATATATCCTTATATTCCTCACTACATTTGTTTATTTGTTGTATTTGTTGTATTTGTAGACACCTAAAATGCATCATGTCAAGACGACTACTCATATGGGACATGCTAGAAGACCATATGGAAGACCTTGGACAAATGCCAAGGTATAGCAGTGGTTCTAACCACTCATTTAGGCATTTTTGCCTAACTAGTGTTGGCCACGACTGAGACTCATGGTTAACAGATCTGACCGCACCACAGATCCGTGGCTAGCATTCATAATCAGTTGGACTTTGGCTGACCCAAATTTAGTTATAATGGCCAATTGGTTGCAGATATGAATTGTTTGAGGGTAGAAATATCCAAAATATTCCCTCCAATTGCTCTAACTATTCATTTTTGATCTTGGCTTCCTCAAGAAGCTAAGACATAGCCTTCCTAGAGGTTATAAGAACCTCATCCAAAATGGGAAATGAGAGAGATGCATAGGAGAATTTGAATGATGAAGCCCTATCGAATTCAGTACTCACCTACTTGAATTGAGAGAAGTCCTTTAGTTAGCATTGAGAGATTGAAATGACAATTGAAGTCATGGAGGTATTAGGAGGCTAGAGGAATCAATAAATAATATTACGAGCAATCCATCAACAATCAGAATAATTCAACCATAAAATATGTCAGAGGACATAGAGGCAACCCTTGAACCATCAATTCATCAGGGAAATTGGAGATCTAGGCCATATTTGGAGGGCAAGTGCATTTTTAGCTTCACCATGGCTGTCAGTCGTGGCTAACAGTGCTCACCGCGTGATAGACCCATGGTAAGGTTCAATCTTCATATTTCCTTAGTTTTTAGTTGTAGGTTCTATTTCATTTGCATTAATAATAGATAAATCAGGTGTATATTTGCTTTATTAGAGACCTCTATCTGGTAGAATTAATATTTTAGGTATCTTTCTTCTCATTTGGTATTTGTAGTAAGTAGGATAAGAATGCTTACATTTCATGTTTTCATGATTTTAAAAATAGTTAGGGAATTAGATAGATAATTCTATATTTCATTTACATATTTCATGTTTAACATAGGTTTACCATATTTCTTGCACTTTCTTGATTTTAAGATTTCATGGTATCTTTTTGTATAACTTCCTTTTAAAGCCTCACCAATAGAGGCCTCCTTTATTAATAATATGCTTCTTGTTGTTTATTGTATGCAGGACTAACATGGTGTTGATATGCAAGGCAAAAAATACCTCTAATCATGGAGAAGAAGGTCATCAATACCTTGGAGCAGTTCGTGTGCATTTAGGAAGCCTACGAATTACACCTACCCTTGTGTGGGGATTTCTCTATGATTGTAATAATTGTATCACATTGGGTATCCCTAAGAGGGATGGATTTGTAATTAATTTTCATTGGAAATTTAATAAAAAGGAAGCCCTACTTTGTGGTTTTTTAAAAATCCGTTTATCTTTTATGCTTTATGTGATGTTTCAATTATTATTAGCTTAGGTGTATGCTTCCTAGATTGCTACAGAAGGCAATAACGGTGGGAAATATAAATTTTATGCATAAAATACTGATGCACTATATTTTGTGATGACAAGTACTAACCATGGTTGAGAATCATGGTTAACAGTTGTAACAATGACTGCCACCCATGGGCAATAGTTGCAGCTATGCCACAGAGCCATGATCAGTAGAACACAGACCGTATAGTAGGTATCCAGATCATCATTGGATTTGGATATGAGGTAATCCTTATTTTATTATATTTTTCTTGTTATGTTTATGTATGATATTCTAGAATGCATAAAATGGTAGATTAATTAGGAAACATAACAAAAAAGTAAAAGAAAAGGATGAATCCCTAAGACCTTTTTTAGTTTTTTCTACTAGTCACTTCTAGGAACAACAGACCTCTGATTGCAGTCCACCCTAGTCTCCAATGGTCTAGGACATTTTATGTTGAGTGTACATGCATGAGGCCTAATTAATGGTCATCCCCTTATAGGTATTTGCGTTCTCTGAATTTCATTTAGTGTAGTCGTGCAATTGAAAAGTAAAATATTATTTTGAAAGCATTTAGAATTATGAGTGTTGTTTTATGCATTTCTATTTCATGCAAAGTAAAAGGAACCACACACACCATGACACATTGTAAACACTAGTGAGTTGGAAGTCACATCCAACCACTAGTAGGGTTCAACGATGGTGGTAGTTATTTCCATATGTTGGCCCAAATCCCTCAAACCTTTTGTTACTAGACCAATACCAAATCCAAGATCCATCCTAACCGTGCAAAATAGCATGCATTCCTCTTCGAAGGGGTGTATCACTATGCACGAGGTGTCAAGGTGAGGATCGACAGGACCTATACTCCCTGCCTGAGTGTGGGTTTTATCTCCACATTTTAGGGGGATTACGTGATCTGGAGTTCATTGCCAGGTTTTCAAGCTACGATTATACAGGTGAAAGCCCTTTAAAAATTGAGTATATCATCAACATTTTGAAAACACGATGAGAGTTAATTTCTAATACAACAAAATTGGAAAACACACCAAAATAGTTTAGGGCTCACAAATAAAAAATTATTAAAAAGAGATAATCATCATTGTTTACTTTATTTTTAAAACTTATATATGAGATAATATAATATCATGGTACATACACAGAGAGGACAATCCAGGTATAGACCCAAGATAGAAGTTGAAGCTCCACCCAATGCACAAAACAACATAGAAGGTACTCAACCATAGAATCCTCTTGAATTTTGTTCGAAGAGTATGAGAGGGGATAATTCTACACACGGGGATTCCATTAAGAATACCTTAGTATGAGGAAGTGATAGACACTCTTCAAGGCATATATTAGAGCATGGGGCTTCCCAACATGGAGGTCTCCAACGTGGTAGCATTTACTATGATCGCACTTCGCGTGCATCCACAGGATCTGCTGAGGGTTATGTCATAGAAGAATCCATATTGGTACCCATTTGACCTGTAGCTAGGGGAGGCTTGAGACCTCCACCATATGAGTATAGACATGTTCAAGATCTACCTATTTAGGGGTAAACAGAGAGGTCCACTTCTAAGCGTAGGCCCATGTAGACTCCTTAAATAAGTGAACCTTGTAAGATCACTATAGACATGTCAAAAGTGGGAGTTAATGGTACACCAACTCATGAGCCTTGGTGTAGTAGATAGTTAGATGGTTTGGATAAATTCCTAGGATAGCTGGGTTATAAAAATTCACCTATGATCTCTCGTTCTATGAGTGTACGTAGCAGAAGTATATTTAGGATCATCAAAGAGCCTAGAGAGTGCTCCAAGTGTTCTCATGATATGCATGCCCCACATAATATGCAAGCACAAAGTATATACAATAGATAGACATGAATGTCATATTCATAGACAAGGGCAAGAGCGTAGCAAATCAGTCCATTGGAGGACATGCCCACAAAGCCACTCAAACAGAGCGTACACACTAGAGGCCTCATACGACTGATAAAATAGATAGATCTCATAGAATGGTGTTAGAGCAGAGATGGTAGATCCTACAAGACTAATTGGAGAATGTTCATGCAGAAAGAGAGCGCCTAAAAAATGAGAAAACTTAGAGGAAAAGGTTCATAAGACAATGCTTATATGAACAACGCATGTGCAAGCAATGCATCCTTGATCAAAAGAAGCACACTGAGAGGGAGGACTTATTGGCCAGTGTTGGTTTACCTCCCAATAGTGAGTATAGGGAGCACATTGATAGATGAGCTACTTCACAGCTTGAGTTACACCCTGAGTATATAGACACCCATACTTGCCATACGATCCAACATAGATATCGGTGCCCCATGTCTGAACATCATGGGCATAGGTAGTATGAAGAAGAGGTTGGAGAAGAATTAGATCAAGAATATCCTAAAATATCCCTAGTCAAAGTGGATGATGAACCTAGTCTGCCACCTCGATAGAAGAGGAAGCTGCCTCCGAAGGTGCCTCCAAGAAAATCTAGAGAAGATGAGTTCCTATATTCACAGGCCTATAAGGCCTTGGAAAAAAAGGTTAAAGCTATCGAGAAGCAAGGGAAAACTCATAAAAATCCTACCTTGAATAAAATATATAACAAACCTTTATGCCTATCAGTGCCTATTATGGCCTATCCTGAGCATTTTGAAATGATTAGGTTGGAAAATTTTAAAGGAGAGGAGGACGCTTAGGAGCACGTTACGAGTTTTCTAGACATGTGCTTTCAGATAGGGAGAAATGATACTTTGCTCCTATGTACCTTCATTATGACCCTCTCATGCCTAGCCTAGGAGTGGTTTAATTAGCTCAAGAGGTACATCATCACCAGTTTTGAACAACTGGTTGATGCATTTCTTGAACGCTTCTCCTTTGGCATCAAGAAAAAGATAAACCTATCCAATCTGGCTGCTTTAATACAATATGATGATGAGCCAATTATGGATTATGGGAAACGATGGAGAAAGATGATGGCAAAGTTGTCGTTCTCCATCCCTACTTTTGAATTAAATTGAATGTTTACAAAAATTTGTGCAAAGCACATTTCATTATTATTATAGTTGCATCAATATCAAACCTTTGAGGAGGATTTAGCACAGGCTAAAGTGATAGAGGATATCAAGTTACAAAAGGGTAACTTGAAGCTCATAATTAAGGAGTGGAATAAGAAAAGCATTGAGAAACAATAGGCCAAGCCAACAAATGTTAATCAGGTGGTTCTAAACCTTCAAAAATGGGATAAGGAGCAAAAATAGTGAAATTATCAATCCCAACATCCTCCTGCATAGTATGAGTAGTGAAACAACAATCAAAGTGGTAAGGATAAAGAAATACACCCTCCTCACATATTCACGCAATTATCGGAATTGTTGACTTCAATTTTCCATCAATTGTGCAAGGCAAAGGCAATAAACTTATGTGAGATTAAATTATTGGACCCTAATCAACCCAAGCCTAAGGGATATAAGGATGATCAATATTACATATTTCATCAAATGAAAGACCACAACATATAGGTATGTTGGTCATTCAAGCATTTAGTGCAAAATATGATCGAAAGAGGTACACTTCTTATGGACAACCCACAAGCGCCTAACAATCAAAATATGGGGATTTACAAGAATCCTCTACCCAACCATGAGGTACCAAGAAATAATGTTGACCAAGTCAATAAAGTACACATCGAACCACCAACCCATGGGTTCGTCAGAATGGTCAACGTCGTCACAAGACATGCAAGGTATGAAAGATCAAATCAACATCGTCACAAGACATGCAAGGTATGTTAGATTCTAAGTTTTGCCTCCTCCAAGGCTAGCCCAGAATGTGCCAGGCCCACCAACTAGAACAACGATGATAATCAGGAGTAGGTTAATTCAAAACCTATAGATGACTCCAGCAAAGTTATCAATTTATGAGCTAATTCAGTAGTCTACCAAGCATAGGGAGATGCATATGGATATTTAAAGGTCCATAGAAGTACAGTCCTAGGATCCTAAAGTATTCACATACTTCATGGAACATGTGCAATAGTGTTAGGAATCAGTTATACAATTTCATGATCATGAAGTCAAGATGGTTTCCACTATCCGGTGGACATTCCACTCCATATTATAGCATGTGTAAATCACATATTGTTCAAGCAGGTTTTAATTGATATAGGATCATCAATAAATATAATCATGACCAAGGTATTGACATACCTAAAGTTACCAAAGACACACATCGTACCTTATGCCTTCACATTGAGAGCTTTTAATGATGCATTATGCTCAACTATCAACACTATAGTCTTACCCATCCAAGTGGAATTGAAGACCATCCCTATGATGTGTCATATGATCAAAGGTGTTATGCAATACAATATACTTCTAGGGAGGCCTTGGATACAAGAAATATGCTGTGTCCCTTCCATTCTCCCTTAATTTATCAAATATGTGCATGAGGGATAGGTTCACATGGTGCCTTCAGATGAAGAACCATTCAAATATGTGAATCTAGTAGAATTTCCAGGGGATTTTGTGCTCCCATCAACACACCTGGACATATGGCCAGCATCACCGATTAAAAATACAGGAGAAAAAATGAAGTGTGTGCTAAACCTACAACATCTGTATCTCAAAAATTAGAGCACATGACAACTACTTCTACTAGACCATATGCATCCGTAATACGTCAGGATGATCATAAGATAAAGGTAAATATGGGTAAAAAAGAGATAAAGCAAGCACCCAAACTAGTTGTTGTTGAGATTCCTACTCCTATGGAATTAGAGAATGCTCAAGGAGAAGTCAAAGAGGAACTTCAACCTACTTCACTTGTGTTTTCAATAGGGTCATCTGCTCCACAGGTGACCATACATTTGGTTAATCCCAAATTGGGGGAATATATCATGCAAAATGTGACATTTACACCAATCATAAAGACTACACAAGACATGGGCCGACCACAAGCCCATCGCCTTCCCATAGGGATAGTGGTACTATTGGGGGTGCCTCCTAATCAAACCAATTTTATCTAGAGGGCTCGACCAGCTTGCATCTCGCACTTCCATGGATGAGGACGATGATGAACCATTCACCATGAATGTTCATTATCTTTCCAACCCAGAGTATGCCTTATGATATTTTGAGTGTTACCACTGACATGTTATGGTCTCAAATTATTTGAGCAGGGATGTAGGAGGTTGTATGAACCATAGTATCAGTTGCCTACTGATAGGTTTGGGTTAGGATATTATATCAGAGGACAGGATGAACTCCTCACGACATATTTAGACCACCTGTACCTCAATTTGGGGGATGATTTGACTTCAATACTTATCACCCCCATCCCTCTACCTTTTGAGGGGATAACCAGTTAGTGTCTTACATAACTAGAGAACCACCCGAGATATATCATGAAGACATATTGTGATACCAAGATACAACTTGGATGAACAAATCTGTGAGGCAACCGACGATACATACATGTAAGTTCAAAACATCAATATAGTGGTAGATTCCGAGTTAGAAGATCATTCTCATGAGGATAGTGTAGAGGTCATATTTGAGATAGGTGGAATGAGTTGCATGTATAAGAGTGATGATGATGATGAATCCTTGAATAGGGGGCAACCCGAGGATGAAGTTGAGTTGGCTTACTTGAGCTCTTTTAATTTACATCATTTTTTACCTTCAGAGATAGTCATCGAGGATGAGCAGTCCTCCATGGATGATAGCAGTTATCGAGAGTGGGATTTCATGGGGGACCATATTACTTATCTCCTAGTTCTAGTAGATAGTGGTGAAGGTTTGTATTATGATAGTGATGATGAAGATGAAATAGAGAGAGCCTATCTAGGACCTCCCTATTTTTGTCATCGTAATGCACCATACACTACAGTGGATATGTACAGAGACATAAATCTCCACCCGCACCTTAGAGGAAGAGTTCCTAACTTGGATAGAATTTATTATATGGTCTTCCCTAATCCACCTACATTCAGAGAGATCCTTGAGCCTAACAATCCTATTTTTGAGTCTGTTCATATACCGGATCCAAAGATCCCCATACTCCTAGAACCACATCTCGGGATGGAAGTTATACAAATGTAGAGTCACATGCATGTGGTCTTAGAGATATGATTCATTCCATAAATATGATATCCATTGATTTGACCATTCCACTTCGAAATACAACCAATCCTTCCAAACCATTGTATCTTAATGTAGATGCTATTGATTGGGTTCACGCTGACTGACCACTAGAGCCTAAAGATTTCTTCCCTAATGAAGAAATGTAGCAACCTTTTTATTTTGCACCAGGCTATGCACATGATGTTTATCATGCTGAGGATGCTTCCAATGTGAAACCCATAAACCCAACATATGACATCCAATTTATCCCTACGCGTCACCAGCTTGAGGAGGGATCCCACATGTTAGTAGAGGAAATATTTAAGTGGATATCAATAATGATCCCACCAATCCAAGGAATATTAAATTTGGAGAAATTTTTTCTCCTCATGAGCGTGCCAACCTCATCTCTTTACTGAAAGAGAAATTTGATCTCTTTTCTTGGACTTATAAGGACATGTTGGGTCTAGATCCAAAATTGGTTACCCATAACCTTTAGCTAGAACTCTCGAAGAAGCCAGTCAAGAAGAAACTTAGGAAGATGCATCCAATAGTAGCCTTAATGGTTAAAGATGAATTACAAAAGCTGCTAGATGTAGAGTTTGTCATTTCCATCGACTATCCAAAATGGGTATCAAACATGGTGCCTATAGGAAAACCTAATGGAAGGATCCGTATCTGTACAAATTTTAGAGACCTCAACAGGGCAACACCAAAAGATTCATTTTTGTTTCTGAACATAGAGGCTCTTATAAACAAAAATTTGGGTCATGAAATGCTCTTCTTAATGGATGGTTTTTTTTATTACAACAAAATTTAGATTAAGCCCAAAGACCAACATAAAATCATGTTCATAATGCCATGGGGGATATTTTCCTATAAGGTTATGCCATTCGGCCTTAAGAATGCTAGTGCCACATATCAGTGGGCTATGACATATATCTTTCATGAATATATGCATAAGATCTTTGAAGATTATATCGATGACTTATTGACAAAGTCATTACTGCGTTCATAGCATGCAGAGGTCCTAAGAAAGGTCTTCGATTGCCTGATAGAGCATAATGTTAGGTTGAATCCTAAGAAGTACGTATTTGGTGTAACTTTAGGAAAAATCTTGGGATTCATCATTTCAAAATGAGAGACCGAAGTTGACCCAACAAAAGTCAAGGCTATTTTAGAAATACGTCGCCCTATGAATATCAAGGAATTAAGAAGCTTGCAGGGTAAAGTAGCATCCATAAAGTGATTTATCACACAATTATTAGATAAATGTCAACCAATGAATCAAATGCTATACAAGGGAGTCCCATTCAATTGGGATGAGGATAGCCAAGTAGCCTTTGTTGAGATTATGCACTACCTAGCGACGCCACCAGTGCTAGCTCCACAAAGACCAAATTTACCATTCTTGCTATATATATCGATAATTGATTTTACACTAGGGACCATGTTGACCCAGAAGAATGTGCAAGATAAATAACAAGCTATATATTACATTAGCCTAACCTTGGTGAGTTATGAGCTAGGATATGCATACATAGAGAAACTATGTTTAGTAGTAGTATTCACTACAGAGAAATTGTGACACTCTATGTTAAGTCATACGACGTATGTCATATTAAAATAAAATCCTTTGCAATATATGATGAGCAAGACATATCATAATACACGTATTGTGAAGTGGATCGTGCTATTGACATAATTTAATTTGGAATTCATTAGCCAAAAATCCATTAAGGGACAAGTCATAGCTGATCAAATGGCTAAGACACCTCTTGAGAATAGTAGGCCCCTCACCATCAAAATTCTTGATTATGTAGTCTTTATATTATCAGAAGCACCCAAACTCGAAGAATTGGATAACAAAGTTGATATGACCTTGTTCTTTGATGGGTTGAAGTGTGAGCAAGGGTGTGGTGTAGGAATAGTGTTTTTCATGTTGCAAGGTGCTCTTATGCCCTTGTCATTCAAGTTAGAATTTCCTTGCACTAACAATAATTTTGAATACAAAGCCCTAATATTGGACCTCCAAATAGTTGTCACCATGAAGATTAAAAGGCTAAATATCTTTGGTGATTCCCTTCTCATTGTCAACCAAGTGAAGGGAATTTTCCAATGTAGGTGTCCTATATTGAAGTCCTACAAATATCTTGTTGATACTTATCTAGCTTATTTAGAATGGTATGAAATCGAGGTAATACCTTGTTCATCAAACAAATTTGTAGACACTATGGCATCTTTGGGATCCTTAATCCCTCAGAATTTGTCTTCTGATTTTACTACCATCCATGTAAAAATATTGTCACACTCTATTGTGCAGTGCGAAGCTCTAGATAATTAAGAATCAGTCAACATGATTTAGGTAGAGCCAAAATTTCTCAAGAGAGTGCCTTTGGGGTCATTGATCTCGTAGGATCCTATGGGGAATGGTACTACCATTCACCATAAGTTTGTTTTCTAGTATGCATTTGCAAATGTTAAACCGTAGGGGGAACATGTTGTATTGAAAATTGAGGCTAAGGTCTATCAGAGCTGGATGTCACAAATAAATGACTTCTTAAAGCTTGGTGTGATCCCTCAGGGATTATCGCATACTGCGATATGCACATTTAAATAAAAGTGATAAAGTATGTCCTGTTAGGAGATATTTTATATCGTTAAAGCTATGATGGAGTTCTCCTTCATTGTCTTGACCAAACCAATGATGTAAATGTTGTTGCAACTCTTTAAAATATTGCCTTACCTAAATTAAAAATATATATAAATAAAACCACACTAAATTAGATAAACCTATTTCAACCATCCTATAATAACTCCTTGAAGCAAAAATGACTGAAATTCTACCAATCAAACGTATAGATCCCACAAAGAAAAAACCTCATTGGTATCACTCGAATGAGAATTGTGTTTTCTATGGGTTGATGTACATAAAATAAATAGATACACAACTTTGTGAAACCTTGTTTAGGATATTATAGAAGGTGGCCAAATTGTCCTCGATAGCTCTAATTCCTAATATTTCTCCAACTAAGATCTTGAAATATTCTAAGATTCCTTGCCCTACAATGATAAAAGACAATAAATAATGTCCCTTATCAAGGGATGGTGGGAACCATACATTCTTCCCTTGATTATGCTATAATCAGACAATAACATAAGAACCAATCATTCAATCAACCCACCCTCTCAACCTTCCTTGGTCCTTTATCTCAATAATAAGATTTTTTCATCTAGATGACCATTATAGATTCTACAATCACAAAACAATGGAAAAAGTGATTTCAATATCCACCAACAACTTGAAAAACACTCTTGCTAATATCTCTCTCCTTGATCTATTAAAAACATATCTAACCCATGGGGATATTTTTTTTTTTAAACTCTTTGAGAAAATTGTCCCTCATGGCCTTCCTAATGATATCACTGATATCATGGGATCCATATGCATCAATATCATTCCATTATGATGATACTCTTTCCTCCATGGTTGTAGAATTCTTACTCTACATCCAAGGCTATATTGATGATGCTCTTATCAAAAGAATCCTTTTCAATAATAGCTTTGGCATTAACATTTGTAGACTAAATTTTATTAATGATTTTCGACTAACCAAGTGAGATTTGGAAAGAAGAAGAAATAGTCCATGCTCTAGGGTTGTGAATAAGAATAAACCTCATCTAGTTAGACCAAAATTGGACTAACTAGCTATCTAGTTAGTCAATTTTTCCTAGGTGTATACATCATTCCTTTTAGAAAAATATACCCACCAAGAATAAGCTTTCTCTTTAAAAATTCTATTAAATAATAATTACCAAAATGTATTATTAATATATAGAGACCTAAATTTTTTCCATCATTCTCTAGCATTAATATCATCCTCTCCAAAATGCTTTTGCAGTTCCATAAGTTTATGTCCCAAGATAATGCAAACTAGGGTTTCATAAAAATATGTCTCCTTACTGATTTGGAGCTAAAATTCCATATAAATAATTATATCTATATATTTTATTTAAAATAAAATAAATTACAACTAATTTGCTTACCCTAACTAATATATATCTACAATTTTATTTTTTGGAAAAGACATGGCTTGAAAAATTATCACTACCCTTTTTCTAGATGACTAACTTTATAGGGTCATATCTCCTTCAATACTGCTTGGTTTTCTTTATATAACTAATCGTTTTAAAGCTCCTTAAATTTTGTATAAATTGGAATAAGAATCATCTAAATTAGACAAATATATACCAAGTTATGGATCCCACAAAATGAGATATTTTAATGGAAAAATTTTCTCTAATGCTACTCTTGTTTTAGAGAAGTATCTTCATAGGGTTGTATCTCCCTCAAAACTACTTATTCTTCCTCTAGAAGACCATTGTTAATCCTAAAATAATAAAATAATGGAAAAATTTCTTTCAATATCCACCAACAACTTGAAAGCACTCCTACTAAAATCTCTCCTTGAGCTACTAAAAACATCTTTGTCCCATAGAGATATTCTTCTCAAACACTTGAATGAGCAGATTGTCCCTTAAGACCTTAATCCTAATGATATCAATAACATTATTGGATTCATAGGGGTCAACCATGCATCAATATAATTCCATGAGGATGATATTCCTTCCTCAATGGTCATAGAACTCCCACTCTACATCATAGTCTAAATTGATGACACTCATCAAAAGTATCCTTGTTGATAATGGCTCTAGCCTTAACATTTATAGTCTAAATATTATTAGCAAATTTGAAGTAACCAAGTGATATTTGGGAAGAAGAAGGAATAGTCCATGCTCTAGGAAACCAAGTCCAATTTTGGATTAACAAAGTGATATTTCTTCTTCTTCCCATCCAAATCCTTGTTGTATATCATAACAATTGAGCATGCTATAGTAACCATCTTGGTAGAATATGATAACTAGCATTAGAAAAGAATAATCTACTATGTCAAAAGGAATTTGACCAATTATGAGGCTTGCTACACACCTCTAGAGAAGCTCTATCTTATCATAGGATTTTTGTTCTAAAATTTAAGGCATTATATGCTCAATCACAAAACCTTTATCATAGCCAAGGTTGAACCCTTGCATTATCTCATGTCTAAATCCAACATCTTTGGTCATACCACCAAATGGGTCATTTGCCTTAGTGAATTTAATATTGAATTCATTAGCTAAAAGTTGGTGAAAGGTCAAGTTGACCAATTAGCTATAGTGCCACTAGAATCTAACCATTTTTTAGTAGTAGATTTTGTTGATGAATCAATACTCACTTTATATGTTGATCAACCTAACTTCTAGACTCTATAGTTCAATAACACCAATGCATTAAAGGATCAAGGACTGAATCATATTGGTTACTCTTTCAAACTCAGATTCTCTTATACCAACAATACTATAGAGTATGAGGCCATTATTATAGGACTTTGTATTGCCTTAAAATTGTAGGTTAGGACCTTATCCATCTTTAGAGACTCTCAACTTGTGGTTAATCAGGTCAATAATATCTATTAGACTAGGTATACAAACTATAGCCATATAAATACATTGTCAATAAGTTAATGACCTCTTTTGATAAGGTCATAATTGATGCAATTTCAAAGTCAAGTAGCTCATGTAGATATTATGGCCATGGAAACATCTCTCATTTCCCTATATTTGGATGTTAAACAATCCATAATTATCATATAACAAATTAGGGAACCCAAAAAGGTTCGAGGTGTAGACAAATTGGTTTGGTAAAACCCCATAAGGGGGATGGACATCCAAGGTTCAAATATTGGGCCTTGTCGAATTGAACACTTGTCCGTATTCCAGGTGCTTTCAGTAGAATAAAAGGTTTAAAATTATGTGGCATGGTTGTTATAGGGGCGAAAAACACGGATAAACATGGTGGCTACTGATTCCACCATGTTAAAAAAAAATAAACCAAAAAAATAGGAAAACCACAACCTTAGAATCTGGCTAGTATACTTTAGAGGTCTTCACTATTGAAGCCTCTCCTCTAGATCCATGGTACAAGGATATTTTTACTTAAAATCGGGGATGTTTCCTGAGGGGTTGAACCATAAGGAGTGTAAAAAATTTAAGTGACATGCCTACTAATATGTCATGCACCATTAAATAACTAAGGAGTATTTCTGTGGTGAATGGATATTGCCTTCGGGTATACCATGCACCATTAACTAAGGAGTATTTCTTGAGGTGAACAATTGCATGTACAACAGATGGAAGAAAATTTCTCTTCCATGTCAGATTCAGACTGATGATAAAAAGTTTGACAAAAAGAAAATAAAAGAAAAGCAAAAGAGAATAATCTTGTTTGTGAACTTCGTTGGCACAAACAAGACACAAGAAAAATTTGAAAAAAAAAGAGAAAAGAAAAGAGAGGAAAAAGAGAAGGAGAAAACATTTTTTGCAGCAAAAGACATGTCCCACAAAATGGGGATACATGAGGACAAACATCAATTTTAGCATGGAGGAGGAACAATGAAGTCAGTACTTCATTTCTAGCAATAAAGAGTTAAATGATGACATAAGTAGATTCTTACTGCTCATCTAGAAAGGAAGGTTGCATCATTGTTGCAGATTTCAGAAGAAAAGATGGTGTTTTCATACAAAGATTGACATGTTTTTGTAGAATAAGGATTGTTCTTATCCAAATAAGAGTGAGATACATTCTATCTCATTGTTGCCTCATGATATATATTATATTTTATTAAGGCACTTGAAAAAAATGACAGAAGTTGGTTGACAACCAGAAATGACAGCCTCTTCTGATGAAAAAAAGATGAAAAAAAAAAGAAAAAAATGAATAATTCAATAGTGAAAACCTCCTTGAGGAACTGTTGAGTTGGATTGCATGAAAACCGAGTTTTTGGTATGCATTGCCTTGATGATCCACCCATTATTGTTCCACCATTGTACAAATATCACACTGCATATGTGTATATTTATGTTTTCAGATAGCTTGCTAACAATCATTAGAAGTAGCTTGTAAGGTGCACAATAAATTTTCAAGATGGCAAGGTATGTGTTTCTTGCATTTAAGTCATAGTAAGCATTTAGCATTTAGTATATGATAATCGATATTTGGCATAAAACAAAAAAGAGATCCCAAAAACAAAAAATCGGGCAAGTAAATCAACCACCACCTCAAAAAGAGATCCTAACAACAAAAAATCGGGCAAGTAAATCAACCACCACCTCCAGCCCAACCTATGGCCAATATGAATAATATAGGATAGGCAACCCCTGTCTATGTAAGCTGAGTCTACTAAAAAAAAAATTATCACAAAACTTTTGCACAATCAAAATAGAAGTTTATAGTTCAACGATGATCCTAGAGTTTTGCCATTATTGCTTAAATATTGTTAGGGTTTTATTGCGCTAAACCAAAACCTAGCAATTATTAGCCTATAAAGACAATAGTTGATCTCATTAGAGGTGATCCTACCTGACAAGTAGTTGATCTGCTAAGTTGTACACTTCCTATTTTGTTGTGCAAACCAAAAACATGTTTAGTTAAATTGTCTTTTTTGCTTTTTGAAGTTTGATCAGGATGTATGAATATACCTTATGATAGGAGGTAGATTCATAAGTACCACCAGTAGAGGAAGAACCACCACTTCTAGCCCAACTTGTGGCCAATATGAATAAATATAGGACATGTAACCCCTGTCTATGTAGTTGAATCTGGTAAAAATACTACATAAAATGTTATTGACTGCAACAACATACAACTATGCTCAAACAAGACCTTACCTGAACTTGAAGAGATAAAAATCAATGGAGATACACAGACACTTTAGTCCAACCACACAAAAATCAGACTTGGATAAAGGAGAAAAACTAGAAAATTTGCACATAGAAAATTTACTTCCATTGAGATCCTTAGTAAACAATTACAAAAGGGTAAATTATGTCCTCCTAGGAATAATAAAAAAAAAAAAACTGATGTACAACCAAGAAAATTCTTGAACATTATTAGATGGCTGACTTAAGAATAAAAAACAAAATTGTTTACTGTTTTGAAACAATATTTCAATCCTTTTGCATGGAATTGCAAGGGTATGCCAATATTTCATCTTGATGTATGCACTTAACATATTTGGGAATTGGTAATGAATTGTTTCAAGTACATATTGACAAGATTTTACAGACTAGGAGGCATGGACCACAATTGATTGAAGAAGTTTTCAGATATGGAGTAGTGCTTCTTTCTACCATTGGTGATTCATGGAGGAAGTTAGTGGTGAATGGTTATTGCCTTCGGGTATACCATGCACCATTAACTAAGGAGTATTTCTTGAGGTGAACAATTGCATGTACAACAGATGGAAGAAAATTTCTCTTCCATGTTAGATTCAGATTGATGATAAAAAGTTTGACAAAAAGAAAATAAAAGAAAAGCAAAAGAGAATAATATTGTTTGTGAACTTCGTTGGCACAAACAAGACACAAGAAAAATTTAAAAAAAAAAAGAGAAAAGAAAAGAGAGGAAAAAGAGAAGGAGAAAATATTTTTTGCAGCAAAAGACATGTCCCACAAAATGGGGATACATGAGGACAAGCATCAATTTTAGCATGGAGGAGGAACAATGAAGTCAGTACTTCATTTCTAGCAATAAGGAGTTAAATGATGACATAAGTAGATTCTTACTGCTCATCTAGAAAGGAAGGTTGCATCATTGTTGCAGATTTCAGCAGAAAAAGATGGTGTTTTCATACAAATATTGACATGTTTTTGCAGAATAAGGATTGTTCTTATCCAAATAAGAGTGAGATACATTCTCTCTCATTGTTGCCTCATGAGATATATTATATTTTATTAAGGCACTTGAAAAAAATGACAGAAGTTGGTTGAAAACCAGAAATGACAGCCTCTTCTGATGAAAAAAAAAAGAAAAAAAGAAAAAAATGAATAATTCAGTAGTGAAAACCTCCTTGAGGAACTGCTGAGTTGGATTGCATGAAAACCGATTTTTTGGTATGCATTACCTTGATGATCCACACATTATTGTTCCACCATTGTACAAATATCACATTGCATATGTGTATATTTATGTTTTCAGATAGCTTGCTAACAATCATCCGAAGTAGCTTGTAAGGTGCATGATCAATTTTCAGGATAGCAAGGTATGTGTTTCTTGTATTTAAGTCATAGTAAGCATTTAGAATTTAGTATATGATAATCGGTATTTGGCATAAAACAAAAAAGAGATCCCAACAACAAAAAATCAGGCAAGTAAATCAACCACCACCTCAAAAAGAGATCCCAACAACAAAAAATTGGGCAAGTAAATCAACCACCACTTCCAGCCCAACCTATGGCCAATATGAATAATATAGGATAGGCAACCCCTGTCTATGTAAGCTGAGTCTATTAAAAAAAAAAATTATCACAAAACTTTTGCACAATAAAAATAGAAGTTTACAGTTCAACAATGATCCTAGAGTTTTGCCATTATTGCTTAAATATTGTTAGGGTTTTACCGTGCTAAACCACAACCTAGCAATTATTAGCCTACAAAGACAATAGTTGATCTCATTAGAGGTGATCCTACCTGACAAGTAGTTGATCTGCTAAGTTGTACACTTCCTATTTTGTTGTGCAAACCAAAAACATGTTTAGTTAAATTGTCTTTTTTGCTTTTTGAAGTTTGATCAGGATGTATGAATATACCTTATTACAGGAGGTAGATTCATAAGTACCATCAATAGAGGAAGAACCACCAATTCTAGTCCAACCTGTGGCCAATATGAATAAATATAGGACATGTAACCCTTGTCTATGTAGTTGAATCTGGTAAAAATACTACATAAAATGTTATTGACTGCAACAACATACAACTATGCTCAAAAAAGACCTTACTTGAACTTGAAGAGATAAAAATCAATGGAGATACACAAAGACCCTTTAGTCCAACCACACAAAAATCAGACTTGGATAAAGGAGAAAAACTAGAAAATCTGCACATAGAAAATTTACTTCCATTGAGATCCTTAGTAAACAATTACAAAAGGGTAAATTATGTCCTCCTAGGAATAATAAAAAAAAAAAACTAATGTACAACCAAGAAAATTCTTGAACATTATTAGATGGCTGAATTATGAATAAAAAACAAAATTGTTTGCTGTTTTGAAACAATATTTCAATCCTTTTGCATGGAATTACAAGGGTATGTCAATATTTCATCTTGATGTATGCACTTAACATATTTGGGAATTGGTAATGAATTGTTTCAAGTACATATTGACAAGATTTTACAGACTAGGAGGCATGGACCACAATTGATTGAAGAAGTTTTCAGATATGGAGTAGTGCTTCTTTCTACCATTGGTGATTCATGGAGGAAGTTAGTGGTGAATGGATATTGCCTTCGGGTATACCATGCACCATTAACTAAGGAGTATTTCTTGAGGTGAACAATTGCATGTACAACAGATGGAAGAAAATTTCTCTTCCATGTCGATTCAGATTGATGATAAAAATTTTGACAAAAAGAAAATAAAAGAAAAGCAAAAGAGAATAATCTTGTTTGTGAACTTCATTGGCACAAACAAGACACAAGAAAAATTTGAAAAAAAAAGAAAAAAGAAAAGAGAGGAAAAAGAGAAGGAGAAAACATTTTTTGTAGCAAAAGACATGTCCCACAAAATGGGGATACATGAGGACAAGCATCAATTTTAGCATGGAGGAGGAACAATGAAGTCAGTACTTCATTTCTAGCAATAAATATTTAAATGATGACATAAGTAGATTCTTACTGCTCATCTAGAAAGGAAGGTTGCATCATTGTTGCAGATTTCAGCAGAAAAAGATGGTGTTTTCATAAAAATATTGACATGTTTTTGCAGAATAAGGATTGTTCTTATCCAAATAAGAGTGAGATACATTCTCTCTCATTGTTGCCTCATGAGATATATTATATTTTATTAAGGAACTTGAAAAAAAATGACAGAATTTGGTTGAAAACCAGAAATGACGACCTCTTCTGATGAAAAAAAAGATGAAAAAAAAAGAAAAAATGAATAATTCAGTAGTGAAAACCTCCTTGAGGAACTTCTGAGTTGGATTGCATGAAAACCGATTTTTTGGTATGCATTGCCTTGATGATCCACCCGTTATTGTTCCACCATTGTACAAATATCACACTGCATATGTGTATATTTATGTTTTCAGATAGCTTGCTAACAATCATCAGAAGTAGCTTGTAAGGTGCATGATCAATTTTTAGGATAGCAAGGTATGTGTTTCTTGCATTTAAGTCATAGTAAGCATTTAGAATTTAGTATATGATAATCGGTATTTGGCATAAAACAAAAAAGAGATCCCAACAACAAAAAATCGGGCAAGTAAATCAACCACCACCTCAAAAAGAGATCCCAACAACAAAAAATCGGGCAAGTAAATCAACCACCACCTCAAAAAGAGATCCCAACAACAAAAAATCGGGCAAGTAAATCAACCACCACCTCCAGCCCAACCTATGGCCAATATGAATAATATAGGATAGTCAACCCCTGTCTATGTAAGCTGAGTCTATTAAAAAAAAAAATTATCACAAAACTTTTGCAAAATCAAAATAGAAGTTTACAGTTCAACGATGATCCTAGAGTTTTGCCATTATTGCTTAAATATTGTTAGGGTTTTATCGCGCTAAACCACAACCTAGCAATTATTAGCCTACAAAGACAATAGTTGATCTCATTAGAGGTGATCCTACCTGACAAGTAGTTGATCTGCTAAGTTATACACTTCCTATTTTGTTGTGCAAGCCAAAAACATGTTTAGTTAAATTGTATTTTTTGCTTTTTGAAGTTTGATCAGGATGTATGAATATACCTTATGACAGGAGGTAGATTCATAAGTACCACCAATAGAGGAAGAACCACCACTTCTAGCCCAACTTGTGGCCAATATGAATAAATATAGGACATGTAACCCCTGTCTATGTAGTTGAATCTGGTAAAAATACTACATAAAATGTTATTGACTGCAACAACATACAACTATGCTCAAACAAGACCTTACCTGAACTTGAAGAGATAAAAATCAATGGAGATACACAAAGACCCTTTAGTCCAACCACACAAAAATCAGACTTGGATAAAGGAGAAAAACTAGAAAATCTGCACATAGAAAATTTACTTCCATTGAGATCCTTAGTAAACAATTACAAAAGGGTAAATTATGTCCTCCTTGGAATAATAAAAAAAAAAAACTTATGTACAACCAAGAAAATTCTTGAACATTATTAGATGACTGAATTATGAATAAAAAACAAAATTGTTTGCTGTTTTGAAACAATATTTCAATCCTTTTGAATGGAATTACAAGGGTATGTCAATATTTCATCTTGATGTATGCACTTAACATATTTGGGAATTGGTAATGAATTGTTTCAAGTACATATTGACAAGATTTTACAGACTAGGAGGCATGGACCACAATTGATTGAAGAAGTTTTCGAGATATGGAGTAGTGCTTCTTTCTACCATTGGTGATTCATGGAGGAAGTTAGTGGTGAATGGATATTGCCTTCGGGTATACCATGCACCATTAACTAAGGAGTATTTCTTGAGGTGAACAATTGCATGTACAACAGATGGAAGAAAATTTCTCTTCCATGTTAGATTCAGATTGATGATAAAAATTTTGACAAAAAGAAAATAAAAGAAAAGCGAAAGAGAATAATCTTGTTTGTGAACTTCATTGGCACAAACAAGACACAAGAAAAATTTGAAAAAAAAAGAGAAAAGAAAAGAGAGGAAAAAGAGAAGGAGAAAACATTTTTTGTAGCAAAAGACATGTCCCACAAAATGGGGATACATGAGGACAAGCATCAATTTTAGCATGGAGGAGGAACAATGAAGTCAGTACTTCATTTCTAGAAATAAATATTTAAATGATGACATAAGTATATTCTTACTGCTCATCTAGAAAGGAAGGTTGCATCATTGTTGCAGATTTCAGCAGAAAAAGATGGTGTTTTCATAAAAAGATTGACATGTTTTTGCAGAATAAGGATTGTTCTTATCCAAATAAGAGTGAGGTACATTCTCTCTCATTGTTGCCTCATGAGATATATTATATTTTATTAAGGAACTTGAAAAAAATGACAGAAGTTGGTTGAAAACCAGAAATGACAACCTCTTCTGATGAAAAAAAAGATGAAAAAAAGAAAAAAATGAATAATTTAGTAGTGAAAACCTCCTTGAGGAACTGCTGAGTTGGATTGCATGAAAACTGATTTTTTGGTATGCATTGCCTTTGATGATCCACCCATTATTGTTCCACCATTGTACAAATATCACACTGCATATGTGTATATTTATGTTTTCAGATAGCTTGTTAACAATCATCAGAAGTAGCTTGTAAGGTGCATGATCAATTTTCAGGATAGCAAGGTATGTGTTTCTTGCATTTAAGTCATAGTAAGCATTTAGCATTTAGTATATGATAATCGATATTTGGCATAAAACAAAAAAGAGATCCCAACAACAAAAAATCGGGCAAGTAAATCAACCACCACCTCAAAAAGAGATCCCAACAACAAAAAATCGGGCAAGTAAATCAACCACCACCTCCAGCCCAACCTATGGCCAATATGAATAATATAGGATAGGCAACCCCTGTCTATGTAAGCTGAGTCTACTAAAAAAAAAAATTATCACAAAACTTTTGCACAATCAAAATAGAAGTTTATAGCTCAACGATGATCCTAGAGTTTTGCCATTATTGCTTAAATATTGTTAGGGTTTTACCGCCCTAAACCACAACCTAGCAATTATTAGCCTATAAAGACAATAGTTGATCTCATTAGAGGTGATCCTACCTGACAAGTAGTTGATCTGCTAAGTTGTACACTTCCTATTTTGTTGTGCAAACCAAAAACATGTTTAGTTAAATTGTCTTTTTTGCTTTTTGAAGTTTGATCAGGATGTATGAATATACCTTATTACAGGAGGTAGATTCATAAGTACCATCAATAGAGGAAGAACCACCACTTCTAGTCCAACTTTTGGCCAATATGAATAAATATAGGACATGTAACCCCTGTCTATGTAGTTGAATCTGGTAAAAATACTACATAAAATGTTATTGATTGCAACAACATACAACTATGCTCAAACAAGACCTTACCTGAACTTGAAGAGATAAAAATCAATGGAGATACACAGACCCTTTAGTCCAACCACACAAAAATCAGACTTGGATAAAGGAGAAAAACTAGAAAATCTGCACATAGAAAATTTACTTCCATTGAGATCCTTAGTAAACAATTACAAAAGGGTAAATTATGTCCTCCTAGGAATAATAAAAAAAAAAAACTGATGTACAACCAAGAAAATTCTTGAACATTATTAGATGGCTGACTTATGAATAAAAAACAAAATTGTTTACTGTTTTGAAACAATATTTCAATCCTTTTGCATGGAATTACAAGGGTATGTCAATATTTCATCTTGATGTATGCACTTAACATATTTGGTAATTGGTAATGAATTGTTTCAAGTACATATTGACAAGATTTTACAGACTAGGAGGCATGGACCACAATTGATTGAAGAAGTTTTCAGATATGGAGTAGTGCTTCTTTCTACCATTGGTGATTCATGGAGGAAGTTAGTGGTGAATGGATATTGCCTTCGGGTATACCATGCACCATTAACTAAGGAGTATTTCTTGAGGTGAACAATTGCATGTACAACAGATGGAAGAAAATTTCTCTTCCATGTCAGATTCAGATTGATGATAAAAATTTTGACAAAAAGAAAGTAAAATAAAAGCAAAAGAGAATAATCTTGTTTGTGAACTTCATTGGCACAAACAAGACACAAGAAAAATTTGAAAAAAAAAGAGAAAAGAAAAGAGAGGAAAAAGAGAAGGAGAAAACATTTTTTGCAGTAAAAGACATGTCCCACAAAATGGGGATACATGAGGACAAGAATCAATTTTAGCATGGAGGAGGAACAATGAAGTCAGTACTTCATTTCTAGCAATAAAGAGTTAAATGATGACATAAGTAGATTCTTACTGCTCATCTAGAAAGGAAGGTTGCATTATTGTTGCAGATTTCAGCAGAAAAAGATGGTGTTTTCATACAAAGATTGACATGTTTTTGCAGAATAAGGATTGTTCTTATCCAAATAAGAGTGAGATACATTCTCTCTCATTGTTGCCTCATGAGATATATTATATTTTATTAAGGCACTTGAAAAAAATGACAAAAGTTGGTTGAAAATAAAAAATGACAGCCTCTTCTGATGAAAAAAAAGATGAAAAAAAAAAGAAAAAAATGAATAATTCAGTAGTGAAAACCTCCTTGAGGAACTGCTGAGTTGGATTGCATGAAAACCGATTTTTTGGTATGCATTACCTTGATGATCCACCCATTATTGTTCCACCATTGTACAAATATCACACTGCATATGTGTATATTTATGTTTTCAGATAGCTTGCTAACAATCATCAGAAGTAGCTTGTAAGGTGCATGATCAATTTTTAGGATAGCAAGGTATGTGTTTCTTGCATTTAAGTCATAGTAAGCATTTAGCATTTAGTATATGATAATTGGTATTTGGCATAAAACAAAAAAGAGATCCCAACAACAAAAATTGGGCAAGTAAATCAACCACCACCTCAAAAAGAGATCCTAACAACAAAAAATCGGGCAAGTAAATCAACCACCACCTCCAGCCCAACCTATGGCCAATATGAATAATATAGGATAGGCAACCCCTGTCTATGTACGCTGAGTCTATTAAAAAAAAAAATTATCACAAAACTTTTGCACAATCAAAATAGAAGTTTACAGTTCAACGATGATCCTAGAGTTTTGCCATTATTGCTTAAATATTTTTAGGGTTTTACTACGCTAAACCAAAACCTAACAATTATTAGCCTACAAAGACAATAGTTGATCTCATTAGAGGTGATCCTACCTGACAAGTAGTTGATCTGCTAAGTTATACACTTCCTATTTTGTTGTGCAAGCCAAAAACATGTTTAGTTAAATTGTCTTTTTTGCTTTTTGAAGTTTGATCAGGATGTATGAATATACCTTATTACAGGAGGTAGATTCATAAGTACCATCAATAGAGGAAGAACCACCACTTCTAGTCCAACTTGTGGCCAATATGAATAAATATAGGACATGTAACCCTTGTCTATGTAGTTGAATCTGGTAAAAATACTACATAAAATGTTATTGACTGCAACAACATACAACTATGCTCAAAAAAGACCTTACTTGAACTTGAAGAGATAAAAATCAATGGAGATACACAAAGACCCTTTAGTCCAACCACACAAAAATCAGACTTGGATAAAGGAGAAAAACTAGAAAATCTGCACATAGAAAATTTACTTCCATTGAGATCCTTAGTAAACAATTACAAAAGGGTAAATTATGTCCTCCTAGGAATAATAAAAAAAAAAAATTGATGTACAACCAAGAAAATTCTTGAACATTATTAGATGGCTGACTTATGAATAAAAAACAAAATTGTTTGCTGTTTTGAAACAATATTTCAATCCTTTTGCATGGAATTACAAGGGTATGTCAATATTTCATCTTGATGTATGCACTTAACATATTTGGGAATTGGTAATGAATTGTTTCAAGTACATATTGACAAGATTTTACAGACTAGGAGGCATGGACCACAATTGATTGAAGAAGTTTTTAGATATGGAGTAGTGCTTCTTTCTACCATTGGTGATTCATGGAGGAAGTTAGTGGTGAATGGATATTGCCTTCGGGTATACCATGCACCATTAACTAAGGAGTATTTCTTGAGGTGAACAATTGCATGTACAACAGATGGAAGAAAATTTCTCTTCCATGTCGATTCAGATTGATGATAAAAATTTTGACAAAAAGAAAATAAAAGAAAAGCAAAAGAGAATAATATTGTTTGTGAACTTCATTGGCACAAACAAGACACAAGAAAAAATTGAAAAAAAAAGAGAAAAAAAAGAGAGGAAAAAGAGAAGGAGAAAACAGTTTTTGTAGCAAAAGACATGTCCCACAAAATGGGGATACATGAGGACAAGCATCAATTTTAGCATGGAGGAGGAAAAATGAAGTCAGAACTTCATTTCTAGCAATAAAGAGTTAAATGATGACATAAGTAGATTCTTACTGCTCATCTAGAAAGGAAGGTTGCATCATTGTTGCAGATTTCAACAGAAAAATATGGTGTTTTCATACAAAGATTGACATGTTTTTGCAGAATAAGGATTGTTCTTATCCAAATAAGAGTGAGATACATTCTCTCTCATTGTTGCCTCATGAGATATATTATATTTTATTAAGGCACTTGAAAAAAATGACAAAAATTGGTTGAAAACCAGAAATGACAGCCTCTTCTGATGAAAAAAAAGATGAAAAAAAAAAAAATGAATAATTCAGTAGTGAAAACCTCCTTGAGGAACTGCTGAGTTGGATTGCATGAAAACTGATTTTTTGGTATGCATTACCTTGATGATCCACACATTATTGTTCCACCATTGTACAAATATCACACTGCATATGTGTATATTTATGTTTTTAGATAGCTTGCTAACAATCATCAGAAGTAGCTTGTAAGGTGCATGATCAATTTTCAGGATAGCAAGGTATGTGTTTCTTGCATTTAAGTCACAGTAAGCATTTAGCATTTAGTATATGATAATCGATATTTGGCATAAAACAAAAAAGAGATCCCAACAACAAAAAATTAGGCAAGTAAATCAACCACCACCTCAAAAAGAGATCCCATCAACAAAAAATCGGGCAAGTAAATCAACCACCACCTCTAGCCCAACCTATGGCCAATATGAATAATATAGGATAGGCAACCCCTGCCTATGTAAGCTAAGTCTATTAAAAAAAAAAATTATCACAAAACTTTTGCACAATCAAAATAGAAGTTTACAGTTCAACGATGATCTTAGATTTTTGCCATTATTGCTTAAATATTGTTAGGGTTTTATCACGCTAAACCACAACCTAGCAATTATTAGCCTACAAAGACAATTGTTGATCTCATTAGAGGTGATCCTACCTGACAAGTAGTTGATCTGCTAAGTTGTACACTTCCTATTTTGTTGTGCAAACCAAAAACATGTTTAGTTAAATTGTCTTTTTTGCTTTTTGAAGTTTGATCAGGATGTATGAATATACCTTATTACAGGAGATAGATTCATAAGTACCATCAATAGAGGAAGAACCACCACTTCTAGTCCAATTTGTGACCAATATGAATAAATATAGGACATGTAACCCTTGTCTATGTAGTTGAATCTGGTAAAAATACTACATAAAATGTTATTGACTGCAACAACATACAACTATGCTCAAACAAGACCTTACCTGAACTTGAAGAGATAAAAATCAATGGAGATACACAAAGACCCTTTAGTCCAACCACACAAAAATCAGACTTGGATAAAGGAGAAAAACTAGAAAATCTGCACATAGAAAATTTACTTCCATTGAGATCCTTAGTAAACAATTACAAAAGGGTAAATTATGTCCTCCTTGGAATAATAAAAAAAAAAAAACTGATGTACAACCAAGAAAATTCTTGAACATTATTAGATGGCTGACTTATGAATAAAAAGCAAATTTTTTTACTGTTTTGAAACAATATTTCAATCCTTTTGAATGGAATTACAAGGGTATGTCAATATTTCATCTTGATGTATGCACTTAACATATTTGGGAATTGGTAATGAATTGTTTCAAGTACATATTGATAAGATTTTACAGACTAGGAGGCATGGACCACAATTGATTGAAGAAGTTTTCAGATATGGAGTAGTGCTTCTTTCTACCATTGGTGATTCATGGAGGAAGTTAGTGGTGAATGGATATTGCCTTCGGGTATACCATGCACCATTAACTAAGGAGTATTTCTTGAGGTGAAAAATTGCATGTACAACAGATGGAAGAAAATTTCTCTTCCATGTCAGATTCAGATTGATGATAAAAAGTTTGACAAAAAGAAAATAAAAGAAAAGCAAAAGAGAATAATCTTGTTTGTGAACTTCATTGGCACAAACAAGACACAAGAAAAATTTGAAAAAAAAAGAGAAAAGAAAAGAAAGGAAAAAGAGAAGGAGAAAACATTTTTTGTAGCAAAAGACATGTCCCACAAAATGGGGATACATGAGGACAGGCATCAATTTTAGCATGGAGGAGGAACAATGAAGCCAATACTTCATTTATAGCAATAAAGAGTTAAATTATGACATAATTAGATTCTTACTGCTCATCTAGAAAGGAAGGTTGCATTATTTTTGTAGATTTCAGCAGAAAAATATGGTGTTTTCATACAAAGATTGACATGTTTTTGCAGAATAAGGATTGTTCTTATCCAAATAAGAGTGAGATACATTCTCTGTCATTGTTGCCTCATGAGATATATTATATTTTATTAAGGCACTTGAAAAAAATGACAAAATTTGGTTGAAAACCAGAAATGACAGCCTCTTTTGATGAAAAAAAAGATGAAAAAAAAAGAAAAAAATGAATAATTCAGTAGTGAAAACCTCCTTGAGGAACTGCTGAGTTGGATTGCATGAAAACCAAATTTTTGGTATGCATTGCCTTGATGATCCACCCATTATTGTTCCACCATTGTACAAATATCACACTGCATATGTGTATATTTATGTTTTCAGATAACTTGCTAACAATCATTAGAAGTAGCTTGTAAGGTGCATGATCAATTTTCAGGATAGCAAGGTATGTGTTTCTTGCATTTAAGTCATAGTAAGCATTTAACATTTAGTATATGATAATCGGTATTTGGAATTAAATATTCATACAATATTGTCAAGTTAAAAATGGAACATGTTCAAAATGTCAAGAAACACCCCCTTCTACCCTTAGTTGCATGGGAACTTCAAAACTATGGAAAATGCACCTAAAGATTCTATTTTACTACCGTTGCAATAAAATAGAAATATAAAAAATGAATAATAACATAGAGGGGGTATTTTTTATGGCTTACATACCCTAGATATGGGTCTAGAACATAATCTACAGCTAACGTTTGCATATGAGGTCATTTCTGTATTTTTTGATGCATCTTCGAAATAAGTAGGATATCTTCGAAATAAGCAGAAACTGTACCAAAATTGCTGAAAATACTACAAAATAACAAAAGGAGTAGGGCACATCAAATATTGAGGTTCCTAAATCTCAAAATCATCCCACCACAAGTTGTACATCCCTCCAAAAGATTCAAATTCAATTTTTTTGTCAATTTTGTTTTAAAGGTGCAAAAATAGCAAAATAGACATGGAGTAAAACAAAGGATGGAGAATAAATTTTTGATATTATGGAATTCTTACACACCCTAGATATGGTTCCACAACATAATTTGTAGCAAAATTTTGAAAAATATGTCATTTCTACATTTTTTGATGCATCTTCGGAATAAACAGGCATATCTTCAGAATAAGCAAAAACTGTAGCAGAATTTTTGAAAATGTTGTAGAATAGCAAAAAGATTAGGGTACATCAAATATTGAGGTTCCTAAGGCTCTACCACACGTAAGTACATCCCTCAAGCATTTCAAAATCAAAATTTTATCAATTTTTTTCAAAAGGTGCAAACAACAGAAATAGACATTCGGGATGAAATGTTGTTAAGAATAGAAAATTCCACCAATAGTAGTGTATTTGCCAAGTATGGTTCTACAATAAGGCTATTGCAATATGAATCACATGATATCAAGCCTTTAAGAGGTACCTTGCAACACTAAAACTTGTAGAAGGATAGAAAAAGAGTCAAAACTGTAGGAATTGCAGAAATTGCAATATTGAAGGATGAAAGTGCAAAAGTCAAAGAGTTGAAAGTTGAATATATATATATATATATATAAACAAAATAAAAAAAAAAGAGGAAGAAAAAAAAATTGCAAAAATTGAAAAAATTGCAAGGTTGTAGAAATTGCAAAATGCTTGGTATAGTGCAGCAAGGAGAAATTTCTCAGGTAGCAGGTGGAAAAGGATGTTGTTCACAAGGGTAAAACCTGCATATTACTATGGCCTACTAGGATGCATGAGGGCATGCATTAGTTCAATCTGGGGGGGTGATGAGGCATTGAAATACCTCATTTTTACACTATGTTTGACATATAAAAACTGCCATATTACTAAACATGACAAAGTTAATTTCCAAATAGTTGATTATAATATATATTTATTAAGTGTTTACATGATTTTATGTTAGGAACACTATATCTCTATTTTGACTATTTTTAGCATTTTGTGACTGCTTTTTGGTTGATTAAGTAGCAAATAAAAATATTTATTTTAATTAGCCAAATGTGGTATGCTGATATCCATTAACTTCACAATGGTTTCTGAATGTTTTCTTGCCCTTCAACTTGTTTGAAGTCCACATTAGAGCCAAATTATTAGGACTATTATAAATCTAGAAAGCTGCAGAAAACAACCATATAAAAATTAGCAAGCTGTTACTTTATAGGAGCACCTTAAAGTTGTCAAGCAAAGCATGAGAAAATGGATGGAATAAGTTTAGAAGGACTATATAAGACATCTGACCTATTTAGAAGGATTCCCACATGGTCTAAATAGCCAAAAATAGGGTATAATAGAGTAGGGAAAATTGTGCAACATTGTTGCACTATTTCAACATGGTTACTTGGTGAATAAAGTGTATAAATTCGGTAGCAACTTGATGTACTTCTTAATGTTGATATTTGAATTATTTTTCCATGTTCTAATTTGTTGAACTTGCAAGAAATGCCAACATTTTACAACTGTGCAGCAAATCTGAAAAATGTAGTAGTTTACCATGTAAATTCCAGCCAACTACCAATGAATGGTAGGGCATGGAACTTACCAACAGAGAAAGATAAATATTATTTCAATCACCTCCAAGGAACTGGATTAAGTGACCTACCTGAAAGAAGCAACCAAAAAAAGCATTCTGAAGATGTTATGAGCTTAAGTTGCATCTACAAATTTAAACACCTAAACCCAAACTTTTCATCATTACTTTATTCTTCATCAACATGTCCTTCAACATCACTATCACCAATAATTTTAAAAAATCTATACTCTTCACCATCACTATGGTCTTTAGCAACGTGGACTTTAACACAATCAACAAGATTGAGCATGAGATCATGATGCTCATCTTTACTAATGGTGTCAAGAGGAAAAAATAATTCTTATGCAAACCAGTTATAATTAACTCACCATTTCTCACAAGGAAACACTTCTTATTTACATCTACAAACTTGAATTCAACTATCATGTCTCGATCCAACATTTGTGATACAAATACCAACTTGCTTGCTAGGTTAGATATATCTAGCACATTCTCAAATGTGCATTTCCATAAATCAAATTGATAGGAACATTTTCCACTCTAACTTTATAGGTCTTATCATCAACAATTATGATTGGTATCTCATATTTTGCTTATAGGGAATTAAACCACATTTTTGTCTCTAGTCATATGTTTTCTTGCACCTAAATCAATATACTAAAAGTCATCCTTTACTTTTGTTACTACCTTAGTCATTAGTACCTTATATTTTGTTTCATATTCTTCTTCACAACATGATTCAAGTTCATCCTAACCAATATACTCTTGTTGTTGTTTCCCTTGTTGTTATTCAGAATATAATTTAAATTATATCTTTTTTTGAGGAGGCCTATGGACTTGATCCTGTTGTGGTTCATCCACAACACACCCCAGAAGTGGGGACCCACCTTTGTTTTTGCGGGTTTTAGGGAAGATCTCAAAGACCCGGATGCTAAAAATGAAGAAAAGAAGAAAAATGCCTAAGTGTTGAAAGGGTCGCGAAATCGCGACATGTCGCGAAATCGCGACCTGTCTCTCCATCGCTGCAAAAAAAATTGAAATCTGTCGCGAAATCGCGACGTGTCGGCAGCAGGACAGAAAAGATGTCGCGAAATCGCGACGTGTCGGCAGCAGGACAGAAAAGGATGTCACGAAATCGTGACGTGTCGGTGGCAAAGAAAAAAAGGATGTCGCGAAATCGCGACGCGTTTTTGGAAGCGTACGGAAAGTTGAAAGGGTCACGAAATCGCGACATGTCGCGAATGCGACTGTCTCTCCATCGCTACGAGTTGCCGAGAGGAAGCATAAGGTTGAGGGTGGTAGCGAATCGCTACCACTTCGTGAACGGAGGAAGGAAAGTCTAAAAGAAAAGTGGTAGCGAATCGCTACCACTTCGTGAAGCGGAGGCTCGAAGGAAAAGTGGTAGCGAATCGCTACCACTTCGTGAAGCGGAGGCTCGAAGGAAAAGTGGTAGCGAATCGCTACCACTTCGTGAAGCGGAGGCTCGAAGGAAAAGTGGTAGCGAATCGCTACCACTTCGTAAAGACAAAGGCTCGGAGCCAAAGTGGTAGCGATATCGCTACCACTTCATCGAAGGAAAAGTGGTAGCGAATCGCTACCACTTCGTGAAAGGAAGCTCGAAGGAAAGTGGTAGCGATATCGCTACCACTTCATCGAAAGAAGGCTCGGAACCAAAGTGGTAGCGATATCGCTACCACTTCTTCGAAAGAAGGCTCGGAACCAAAGTGGTAGCGATATCGCTACCACTTTTTGAAAGGAAGGCTCGGAACCAAAGTGGTAGCGATATCGCTACCACTTTTTGAAAAGAAGGCAAAGCAAAGTCGGTAGCGATATCGCTACAACGAGCTACGACGGGCGTACGGACCAAGAACACGTCGCGATATCGTGACATGTCACGATTTCGCGACATGTCGCGTTATCGCGGCTAGGAAACAGAAGAGGCCAAATGCAAATTCTGTCGGGATTTCCATGGGAAAGCGTTACGAAAGGTGCAGGAGACGCGGGACACGTGGCAAAAATGACGAGAACCGGAGTAACGTTTCATAACAACGATTCTTGGCGCGAGAGATCGAGCGTTACGATTGCATGCAAGGGTTAGAATACCAAAAGGCGAGAATTGAAGCGAAGGGTCCTGGGAGTCGAAACGAAGCGTCATGGAGCAGCCGAGAACGCGCGACAGAAAGGTTAAATAGCAGAAGTGTAGATGGATACAGGGGTTGGAGATTGTAACAAAAAAGCATTACTTATTGAAATAAAGGATTTTTCTTTGGTAACACGACTTTTGTGTGTAAAATCAAAAGGAGATCGAAGCCAAAACTATTGTTTTATTGTCAATCTTTCCGTTGCATCATTTTGTCTTGTATCTATTTCGTTTACGCCATGGGATGGGTTACGATAGGTGAATGGTAGAATGATGCGGTTATATTCTTTTCCTTAGAGTCTTGCATCCGATCTGATTAGATTGTGTGTTAGTACGGATCTGATCGGTTGGGTTGTTTTGGGGATTTCATCTCTTAACTTGGGATTTTGCGGGGAGGAGATCGTGAACCATTTTAATATCCTTCATTATTTTCAGGTGATTCAAAATAACGGTCTGTTTTATTCCTTGATATGCTTAATTTCATGTCAGAGACTAACACTGAAATAACAGAACTATTGAATATAGATAAAACGAACAGGTTAACCTTAGAATAAATTGTGAATATTAGAACATCAAAAGGATTTTTGTTTATTTTTTTGATTAATCAAACAAGTCAAGATTATAAAGTTCATTAAGAATCAACAAAGGCCCCTTGTTAACAGCTATCTGCAGGATTTTGAGTTATTACGGGATATATCAGTTGCATGTATTAAATTGAATTCATTTTTATATATGTAAAAGTTGTTTCACAAAGAAACTTGGAGAAATAATAAAAGGAAGGAAAATAAAATAAATTATTTCTTTGCAAGAAAGAGTCTTTTGTTCGAGACTCTAAGTTGCGTGTTATTATTTGTAATATGACAAATTAACGCTCAACATTTTGGCGCTAGAAGGAGGGCCTTATGTATTGCTTTGCAATTTTGATTTGTTCTAACAATTAACGTGGGTAGTTTTGTTTCCACCTATTGTGCTTGCAGGTATAACATTTAGACATTTTATACGGCGGCGAGTTGAGAAATCTTTTAGAGTCCTAGAGTTTCCAAGCTGGCCCAACTTTGAGTACATTGCTACTAGGTCTAAAACCACAGGGGAAACTATCTTCCAAAGTCTTTCTCCCACTGCTAGGATGCCGAAAAACAAAACATTAGAAGTTGAAATACCACCCGGTATACTTGAGTTAGGGATTTCTTTGGACTCAAGTGCCTTTAGTGGGCCTGAACCCTTAAGTTCAAGTGGGATAGTAACACCAGTTGTATCTGTCTCCACAGTTCCGGGAGTTCCAATTGTTGCCACAGGGTTGACACCTTTGAATAACATGGCCCAACAACAACAACAACAACGGCCACCTGCCCTTTGGTATGGTGCTCGGAGTTCCCCTTTAGATATTCCGGGGCAGTCCACGACTTGCCTAGAAACATTGAAAGGGGATTACCCAAATTCATTCATGATGGTCCAACAACAGCAGAAGATCATGTCCAAATCTATAAATATTACATGTTTAGGCAAGGGGTTACTCACGAGGATGTTGCCTGTCGAGTTTTCCCTGCTAGTCTAGACCACATTGCTAACGAATGGTATCGAAATTTGCCAGCAGGGTCCATAACTTCATGGGCCCGGCTAGAAACTGCGTTCATAGGTCAATTCAGACGGTTAGTAGATCCCTCCATGACATACAATTTCTTCGTATCTTGCAAAAGACAAACCAATGAACCCATTCGAGCGTTCAATCGGAGATTTCAAAAGCTATATACGAATGTGACTCGTCACTTTGCGGTAGACCACTGCAATTGCCTTGCGGCTATACTTCGGAGCCTTAGATCCTTTAACATCTTTGTTGACTAGAAGGAACCCTCGGGTTACAACCCTTCCTTTGGCTTATGCGGAAACAATGACTCTCGAGCAGCGAGATGAACTTGCCGGGCGCGGGATTGTCTCAATTGATTGGGATGGGACAATATGGCCCATACGGCCAATTTGCCATGATGAACCAGGTAGTAGCACCACAGGCTCCGATGTTGAACAACTTCCAAACACCCACCCAAGTTACGCCATTGTCGGGTTATCCGAATGCTGCTTGTTCAAGCACGAGTTTGATTCAAAATAACTCGATGGGTTTGCATGGGTTCGGTATGGGCAATAATCTGTTGACCATGTCGGGGTTTGCTCCAATTAACACGCCAAGCTCAGCAACTTATCCAACAATCACTCCCATTCAAAGTGTGAATCCAGGATGGAATCCACCTGCCCAAACTCAAGCCATTCAAAATGGGAATCAGGGATGGAATCCACCTGCCCAAACTCAAGCCATTCAAAATGGGAATCCGGGATGGAATCCACCTGCCCAAACCCAAGCCATTGTACCCAGTCCAGAGGTGGCTAATGCAGCCAACACAACTGGACCTGCAATTGCAGTGCCTCAACCACAAGGGTCCGAAGCAGCCATAGAAAATATGAAAGAAACGTTGGCCAAGGTGTTGGTAACAGTGGGGAATGTCAATAAAAAAGTTGATCGGGCCATGGGCCATAACCGACCTCACAACCACAGAGGAAAAGGAATGTACAACACGCGGCCTAATAATGGGTGGGTACCCAATCCCGTTGCCAACCGGGTAGACATTTCGGAAGAGCTGTGGAGATGCGGGATCTTGTGATAATGATTGCCCGCACTGTGGCCACGTGAAACCGGAGTCTATGCTAACGGAGGTCATACATTCCCATGAAAATGAAGAAGAGGAGGATGTAGAATTTTTTGGAAGCGAAGATGAAGAAGCTTTGGAAGTTCATGCAAATAAACGTTTTGGGAAAGCAAATCACAAATATTACACTAGGAGTTCTAAAGAGCCCAAAACTTCCTCTGCTCCTCCTAATAATCAATTACTCCCTCCTGACCCTAAAGGAGATGTCAATCCCCCTCCTCCATCGAAGGTCGAAAAGTCTAAGATGATGCAAAACTTGCCAAATCCAGGAAAAGCTCACTTACGATTTGGTGGAAGATATGAAGAAGAATAGGGCCAATGTATCGATGTATGACATGGCCCGATTATTAGGCCAAGAAGTGAGTTCACCAAAAGGATTAAATCCATCTGCACAAGTTCATGAAGCTAAAAGTGTTGAGTCCCAAGTGGTTGTACAAAAAGAAAAACGAGATATACCTCCCTTTTTGGTAACCATTAGAATTGCAGGTAAAAACTTGCACAATTGTTTAATAGACTCGGGGGCCTCGGCTACTATCATGCCCTTAGAAATCTGTAAAATATTGGGACTTACACCAAAGCCTTCTAGGAGCGGGGTGGTGCAGTTGGACAGGTCAACCATGGAGGCAGTAGGAGAGTTGGGTGATGTGCATATTCAAGTCAATTCAGAACCCAGAATTCAACAGCGCATAGACATTTTGGTGCTCGATATTCCTATCAAATATGGCATGGTATTGGGAAGAGATTGGAGTAAGAACCTAAACGGTTACATTGTGACAGACTCTTCACACATGTGGCTACCTTGGAGGGGAGTGGCCAATCAAATTCGAATTGACAGTGAACACCGACTCAAAGAGATGATCACAGATTACAACAAGCCGAACGAGATCCAGGTACATTGAAGGTGAGTTGGGAGCATATTGTTTGGACATAGAAGCACTCGAAAATACCCATGATGAAAGGATGGGGCACAACTCTCTTGAAGGACATCAAGACATTTGGACCTTAAGATTTGATGGATCCGAGGTCCAGGACAAGGAGCGAGGAGCCGGTGTTGAATTGTCATGTTCGGACCGAGGAGCCTATATTCGCTGCATACGGACTACGGTTCCACTGCCACCAACAATATGGCGAGAATATGAGGCTTTGATTCTTGGACTACGGTGGCCATTCGGAAGAAAATTAAATATATCAAAGTCCTTGGTGATTCGAAGCTGGTGGTGAAACAAGTGAGGGGACAATACATATGCAAGGATAGGCGGCTCGGGCTTTACCGAACAAGGGTCGAGAGATTTAATAGATGAGTTCGACGCCTTTAACATTTCTCCGATCTCGAGAAAGGGCAATCGTACAGCGAGACTCCCTAGGCTGTAGCGACGAGTATGTTGAAGCCGGTGGACCATAAGAAATGCAAGAAGTTCTCTATAGAGTTGGTCCCTTGTCCCTCTATACCAGATAATGTTACGAACTTCCAAGTATTTGATAGTGACAGGCACATATTTCATTTTGTCACTAATTATGGTATATTTGAAAAGCAGTACATAGATGAAGAAGAAAGGGACGTAGAGGAGGTAGTTTCGAAAGATAAAAATCTTGTAAAAAACAACCGGATGCCTGATGAGATAGCTTCATTAGAAAAAATCTTTGATATCGGAAGCAAACCAAGAAAAGGTAAAAGGGTTCCATCTCCTGGAGAGGCACGTGATTTGGTTAACATTGGAAGTGCAAAAAATTCCCGGGAGGTATTCATAGCAAAAGCATGTACCAAGCGGGAGAAGGATTCCATAGCCAGATGCATTAAAAGAATACATAGATTGCATTGCTTGGAGTTATAAGGAGTTGAAAACCTATGATCAGAATGTCATAATGCACACGATTCCACTGAAGCCAGAGTCCAAGCCCTTCAGGCAAAGACAAAGGCGAGTTAATCCATTATTAGAACCCTTGATAGAGAAAGAGGTGAAGCGACTGTTAGAAGCTAAGATCATCTTTCCCGTTAGGCATTCCACGTGGGTTGCTAACCTAGTCCCTGTGAGGAAAAAGAGTGGAGAAATAAGGTTGTGCATTGATTTCAGAAATCTCAACAAGGCATCCCAAAAGGACAACTACCCGTTACCCACCATCGATGAAATACTCCAAAAGGTAAACGGGTCGGAGATGATGTCATTCCTGGATGGTTATTCGGGATATAATCAGGTCCTTATCCATCCTAGTGATAGGATGAAGACTGCTTTTACGACAAAATGGGGCACCTTTGCATACAGGAGAATGCCCTTCGGACTATTGAACGCGGGTGCCACTTTCCAGCGAGCTATGGATTTTGCTTTTAAAGGGCTTATTGGTAAGTGCATCATTGTTTACGTCGATGACATTCCTGTATTTTCTAAGAACAGGGAAAACCATGTCAAGGATCTTAAGAAAGTCTTTCAAAGATGCGGGGAACATGGTATATCTCTCAACCCAAAGAAGTGCATCTTCGGGGTAACGAGAAGGAAAAGCTGTTGGGACATATAATATCTAAGGATGGAATTTCCATTGACCTTGAGAGAATAGAAGCCATACAGCAAATTCCTCGTCCCAATAGCAAGAAGGGGTTGAGATCATTCTTCGGAAAGATCAATTTTGTCAGAAAATTTATAGCAGATTTTGCAGAGATAGCAAGACCTTTGAACGACATGCTAAAGAAAGAGGTCCAGGATCATTTGGACGAGATGAAAGGATAGAGGCTTTTGATAATATCAAGGATGCGATTTCTAAAGCCCCGGTTTTGGTGAGTCCCGATTATACGAAGCCTTTCTATATCTACACATTTGCTTGAGATCACTCCTTTGCGAGTGTTTTAACTCGAGAAGAGTGAAGGCGGCATTGAAAATCCCATTGCTTTCTGAGTAGTCCTCTCAAAGATGCGAAGCGAGATATTCTACCCTAGACAAGCAAATGTATGCGTTGGTTAAGAGCTGTAAAAAAGTTCGGGCACTACATAGTCCACAATAGGGTCTTTGCTATCATCCCAGGATCCTGCTTGTCAAAGCCATGTTCGTTCGAGAATGAATTAGGTGAGAAGCGTGGTAAGTGGGTTTCAACTTTGCAGGAATTTGATCCGGAGATTCAATCGATGAAGATAGTGCGGGGGCAAGGGTTAGCTAAGGCAATCGCAGAACGAGGATCTCGCAATCCCTTGTCAACATTATGAAGTCGCTGATGTAACCAAGGAGGAGTGGTATGCGAGATGTGGTGTACTATCTACTAAATGGTAGGTGTCCATCACTTTTGAATGCTACTCGGTGCGAGCCTTGCGTTTGAAGTCTGCTAATTTTCTGGTTAGATCGGCACATTATACGAAAGAACCATGAAGGTATTTACCTTCGTTGCGTTGATCAAGAGGAGGCGGTGCGAATACTCGAAGAGTTTCATGGTAAACATGGGACAGGGCATGGGTCCGCCAATGCCACGGCCCATCAAATCCTCGAAGCCGGTTATTATTGGCCTCAACTATTCAAGGATGCCCATTCTCATGTGAGGTCATGTCACATATGTCAAACTATAGCCAATAGGGATAGAAACGCTTCCATGCCTTTACAGTCCGTAATCGAGTCCAGACCTTTCGCGCAATGGGGCCTGGATTTTATTGGGATTATCAGCCCCAATTCCTCCGATACTCACAAATATATTCTGACGGCTACGGACTATTGCACGAGATGGACCGAAGCTATCCCCACAAAGAATGCTACTGCAGAGGTGGTCATTAGATTTTTAGAAGATAACATTGTCACTAGATTCGGGATGCCTAACTCCATCGTAAGTGATAATGGTTCGGCCTTTTCCTCTCTGGAGTTTGCTAATTGGGCATTTGATAACGAGCGTGAGTTTAAAGTTCTCCTCCAATTATTACCCACAGGGTAACGGATTGGCCGAGTCATCCAATAAGAATCTGTTGACTGTCATAAAAAAATTGTTGGAAAGGAATCCGCGGGACTGGCACAATAAGCTTAAGTTGGCCCTTTGGGCTGACAGAATCGAGTCAAAGAAGCAATAGGGACATCTCCTTACCATCTGGTTTATGGACAAGATCCCATTTTTCCTGCCAAATCTCAGATTACAAACGTTGCACTTCATGAAAGATTATTTTGGAACTAATGATAAACTTGAGTCTAGACTAACGCAATTAATGCGCTTGGATGAAAAAAGGGATGAAGCTATGCTTCATTTTAGTAAACACCAAGACATTGTAAAAATATGGTTTGACAAAAGGTCTAAGGCCAAGGCGTTTAAAATTTCAGATTTAGTCTTGTTATGGGACAAAAGACATGAGAAGAAGGGGGAACATGATAAATTTGATTACCTTTGGTTAGGTCCCTACCAGATTTCAGAGATCCTAGGGGAAAATAGTTTTAGACTAAAAACCTTGGATGGAAAGGATTTGGCACTACCTATCAATGGGTTGCACTTGAAGCATTACTTTCAAGCATGAGGTAGTTGGGCTTTGTATTATATGTAATAACGTTGTAATTTCTTGCTTTCATTTTTTCATGTTTAGGTGTGTATTATTCTTTTCTTTGACATGTCTAAGCTTTGTATTAATGTTGTGATCTGTTTCTTTGTGTGCAGATTTGATACTTAAGTGTGTGTTTCAGGAGATATCTAGTTTTGTGTCAATGTTGTAATTTAGTTTTTTTTTATGTGCAGATTTGATATGTTAGTATGTATTCATTTTTGTTTCAGGTTTTTCTTGTATTAATGTTGGGTTTTTGCGTTTGTGTGCATGTTGGACATTTAGGCGGTGGTGTTCCTTTGATTTCCTTTTCATTGCTTTTAAAAAAAAAAAATAAAAAAAAAAAAGGGAATAAAAGCTTGATGTTGAACACATGCCTAAGATTGGGAGAATATGAAACATTGGAATCATGTTGTAAAAGCTCCACATGTAATACAAACGAGTTAATTTAGATCATTTGAAGCTTGTGATGCATGAAAAGGTCGGTTTTGCATGACAAATCATCTCATTTGCAATTCACGAAATAATGCATTCATGTTCCATCTCACTTTCCATACATTTTCACCGTAGTGGCATATGCATCTTAGGTGCAATTCATTTGAGTATGTTGAATCCTCTTAGGGTTATGTTATAACATAAATCTAAGTAAATCCTAAGGTTGGAAGCTGAGTCTTGAAGTATCTAGGACCAAGCACGTTTCATACATTAAAAAGGATCTTGAGCAAAATGATCAAAACCTAACTTGGAGGAAAAGGTTGGGCGAAAATGGTTTTCATGTCTATCCTATTATGCAACATGATCCTAAAAACAGTGGTTTTGACCACTTCCATAGAGCTTAAAGCCTAAAATCAGAGTAGTAAGGATAGGGTTAAATTCTCATCTCGGTTGGTTGAGAATCTAATTCCCCAAAGCTTTGATTGGACCCACATGGAGTAGTAAGGATAGGGCATAAATTCTCATCTCGGTTGGTTGAGAATCTGATTCCCCAAAGCTCTTATATTTCATTTCGTATTAAATCTTAGATTGTAAGGATCGTACTATTTGTCCTCTGCAAAGGATGGGTAGTCATCCCCAAGGTTTAAGTAACAAGATTAATATTTTCCATTTACATTTAAAATCTTGGGTTGTAAGGATCGTACTATTTGTCCCTAACCAGGATGGGTAGTCATCCCCAAGGTCCAAGAAGTAAAATAAATAAATTTTTCCCATCTCATCCTTATATTGGATTGTAAGGATCGTACTACTTGTCCTCTGCAAGGGATGGGTAGTCATCCCCAAGGTCCAAAGAAATGAAGATAAGTTTTGGATTATGGGGTTAGATAGGCCCATGCATGACATCATGTCTTGCCTAAAAAGTAAGACCAGCGATTGTCTAGAGGGTTAGACTAGCATGACCATTTCTTCCATAATTGGTTTAGTTATTTTGCTCAAAGTGAGGTAAAGAATTCTAAATCAGAATAGTAAGGATAGGGTTAAACTCTCATCTCGGTTGGTTGGGAGTCTGATTCCCCAAAGTTCTGATTTCACATCCACTTGCACATGGGTTCAAGATAGTAGGGACTCATAACCAACTTTGGGATATAATGAACCGTTCACTAGTGGATCCTAAGAGGGTTTGGCGAGTCTTGAATGTTTGCACATAATACTACAAGAGTGACTATGCATTTTCTCATGGCATATTCGGTAGGATACACAAATCATTCACAATTTCGCATATGCATTCATGCAAAACCGATGATGGAATGTGGATCAAATTCAAATGATAAGGAAAGGAATTCATTGCACACACGAGCTAATACTTGATGATTCTAATAATTCATGTACTTCTGATTTTGGGCATTAGTTATATTGATTATGGGCTAACCCATGTTTTCAAATTTGTGATTTATGTTAGGTTGGGTTCTTACTAAAATGCTCAAGAGCATTTGACAACAGAGTCGCCATTTGTTGTGGTTCATCCACAACACACCCCAAGTGGGGACCCACCTTTGTTTTTGGAGGTTTTAGGGAAGATCTCAAAGACCCGGATGCTAAAAATGAAGAAAAGAAGAAAAATGCCTAAGTGTTGAAAGGGTCGCGAAATCGCGACATGTCGCGATATCGCGACATGTCACGAAATCGCGACCTGTCTCTCCATCGCTGCAAAAAAAATTGAAATATGTCATGAAATCGCGACGTGTCGACAGCAGGACGAGAAAAGATGTCACGAAATCGTGACGTGTCGTGAGCGGGACGAGAAAGGATGTCGCGAAATCGTGACGTGTCGACAGCAAGACAGAAAGGATGTCGCGAAATCGCGACGTGTCGGTAGCAGGACAGAAAGGATGTCGCAAAATCGCGACGCATTTTTGGAAGCGTACGGAAAGTTGAAAGGGTCACGAAATCGCGAATTTTGTCTCTCCATCGCTACGAGTTGCGAGAGGAAGCACAAGGTTGAAGGTGGTAGCGAATCGCTACCACTTGTGAGGAGCGAAGGAAAAGTGGTAGGAATCGCTACCACTTGTGAGCGGAGGCTCGAAGGAAAAGTGGTAGCGAATCGCTACCACTTCGTGAAGCGGAGGCTCGAAGGAAAAGTGGTAGCGAATCGCTACCACTTCATCGAAGGAAAAGTGGTAGCGAATCGCTACCACTTCGTGAAGCGGAGGCTCGAAGGAAAAGTGGTAGCGAATCGCTACCACTTCGCAAGGACAAAGGCTCGGAGCCAAAGTGGTAGCGATATCGCTACCACTTCATCGAAGGAAAAGTGGTAGCGAATCGCTACCACTTCATGAAAGACAAAGGCTCGAAACCAAAGTGGTAGCGATATCGCTACCACTTCATCGAAGGAAGGCTCGGAACCAAAGTGGTAGCGATATCGCTACCACTTCATCGAAGGAAGGCTCGGAACCAAAGTGGTAGCGATATCGCTACCACTTTTTTGAAAGGAAGGCTCGAAACCAAAGTGGTAGCGATATCGCTACCACTTTTTTTGAAAAGAAGGCAAAGCAAAGTCGGTAGCGATATCGCTACAACGAGCTACGACGGGCGTACGGACCAAGAACACGTCGCGATATCGCGACATGTCACGATTTCGCGACATGTCGCGTTATCGCGGCTAGGAAACAGAAGAGGCCAAATGCAAATTCTGTCGGGATTTCCACGGGAAAGCGTTACGAAAGGTGCAGGAGACGCGGGACACGTGGCAGAAATGACGGAACCGGAGTAACGTTTCATAACAACGATTCTTGGCCGCGAGAGATCGAGCGTTACGATTGCATGCAAGGGTTAGAATACCAAAAGGCGGGAATTGAAGCGAAGGGTCCGGGAGTCGAAACGAAGCGTCATGGAGCAGCCGAGAACGCGCGACAGAAAGGTTAAATAGCGAGAAGTGTAGATGGATACAGGGGCTGGAGATTGTAACAAAAAAGCATTACTTATTGAAATAAAGGATTTTTCTTTGGTAACACGACTTTTGTGTGTAAAATCAAAAGGAGATCGAAGCCAAAACTATTGTTTTACTGTCAATCTTTCCGTTGCATCATTTTGTCTTGTATCTATTTCGTTTACGCCATGGGATGGGTTACGATAGGTGAATGGTAGAATGATGCAGTTATATTCTTTTCCTTAGAGTCTTGCATCTGATCTGATTAGATTGTGTGTTAGTACAGATCTGATCGGTTGGGTTGTTTTGGGGATTTCATCTCTTAACTTGGGATTTTGCAGGGAGGAGATCGTGAACCATTTTAATATCCTTCATTATTTTCCAGGTGATTCAAAATAACAGTTTCTGTTTTATTCCTTGATATGCTTAATTTCATGTCAGAGACTAACACTGAAATAACAGAACTATTGAATATAGATAAAACGAACAAGTTAACCTTAGAATAAATTGTGAATATTAGAACATCAAAAGGATTTTTGTTTATTTTTTTTGATTAATCAAACAAGTCAAGATTACAAAGTTCATTAAGAATCAACAAAGGCCCCTTGTTAACAGCTATCTGCAGGATTTTGAGTTATTATGGGATATATCAGTTGCATGTATTAAATTGAATTCATTTTTTATATATGTAAAAGTTGTTTCACAAAGAAACTTGGAGAAATAATAAAAGGAAGGAAAATAAAATAAATTATTTCTTTGCAAGAAAGAGTCTTTTGTTCGAGACTCTAAGTTGCGTGTTATTATTTGTAATATGACAAATTAACGCTCAACAGATCCCTTTGAGCCAAAGAATTGTATCTATAAAATTATGTATCATGACTTTTTTCTCACAAATATGACAATATCTTCTCCTCCATTGAGGTTTCTTTTATGATTGAAAAATGAAGTGGAGGGACCTTTTAAACCCTTTTGAGGTTTCTTTATGGAGATAAGAGCATTATTGGATAATTCATATCTTAACTAATTTTCTACTTCATATTGTTAAAGGATGTTTACCAAATCTTCAAATGACAGAGTTCTATTTGATACTTGGAGAGATGTCACTAATGTTTTAATTAATTAAGGGAGAGCTCTAAGTACAACTAAGACTAAAAACTTATCTTCCACCTTTTATGTTATTGTAATTAATTTTGACTTCAAGTTTGTAATTATTTGAAGAAATTATTTCATATTCCTACCATCTTGGACCCTTAATGTATGTAGTTGTGATTGAAGATGAAGGATTGTACCTTTATTTATCCTTTCAAATATAGTACACAGACCATGTGTCACTAATATGTGGTTGTATTTCATCATCCACTTTAAAAGTTATGAACATAAGTTCCCTTGCATCTCCTTCATCATACTTTTGCTTAGCTTCTTTCTCCTCAAGTCAACTTTCATCATTAATAATAATATCCTATAGTTTTATTTACCACTAGTACTATTCTCATTTTTGTCTTCCATGGTGTAAAGTTTGGACCTTTTAGAAACTGAGATTCTATGAGAAATATTTTTACTGTAGATATGGGAAAGATTCCTTACATCTTCCAAAATGGTTGTCTTTTATATATACCACTATTTCTATATACCCAACATTTCAATATACCCACCCTTTAGATATACCTGTCAATACATAGAAGAATAAAGTCCTATTGATATACATGGTCATGAGAGAGAGAACTTAAGGTATGTGAAATATATTGATACATTATTCCAAGGTAGTATTGAAAAGGATTTATTCTATCAATCCCAACTACTTAAATAGAAATCCTCACAAATAGGTATAACTTCCCTCTATACTTGGATTTTCTCAATTTATTTCTTTACATGAATAGTAATGAATGGGGTAAAGAATGGAGTGAAATAAAATATCACAAAAAAAGTGTTCTTATTTATCCCAAATAAACAATAGGGGCAATGCCTAGATGTTGTCATGGTAGTTATATTAGGATTTAAATGCAGTAACTGAATGTGATAGCATTCCTTGTAAACACAAGGTAGAGATATCATTTATACTGAACATTGCAATTATGTAAAGCACAAATTTTGATTTTTGTGTACAAAATCATTTTTTATGCAAAAAATTATTTAAAAAAATAAGGTGTTGGTCTCTACCAGAAATGCACTTTTTTACAAAAAAAAATCATTATTTTCTTTAAAAAAAATATTTACTCCAAACTAAATAATTTTCAACTTTCTTTCAAAAACTTTATTACCCCTAAAAAAATGTAACTATACATATTTTAACTCCTAAATGTTTACTTCCCCAATTTTTATTTTTAAATTTATTTCAACTAAAAAAGTAAAATTTTCACTTAACTCTTGTTAAAAAAAAAATTTGAACTTTCTTTTTCAACTTGTTCTCCTAATATATTAACTTTCTTATAAACAAGCATCCAAAGAGGATATAAAATGTTACCTACTCTTCAAAATTTAAAACTTTGTTTCACACACTAACTACCCCACTATGCACTTATGCAATTATCACAAAAAATTACCAACTTTTAATTTTCCCATTTAAAATGTAACTTTTGAGATACAACTTATGCAATCAAAGAGATTGAACCTACAACCTTTATGTTCAGAACCTTCGTATTTGCTATGATACCAAGTTATTTGATAAAGGATTGGAGCAATATTCTTTTTGAATAAGTTATTATTCCTCTTTTCCATCTATGAAGGTGAAATAATTTGTTATAATACCAACTGTCATCTTTTCATTTTTCCTCTCATAATGTGTGCAACACCTTGTTAATTTATTATCCTTTGAATTTAGAAAAATGAAATTGAATTAAAATAACCTTATAACCTTCTAATATAAAATCTAATTTGAAATGCATTTCATAGAAGTCTTCAAGAGTGCAAATTATGTAGTTCCAATCTTAAGCATTTTCCCAAAAAAAATCCTTCACTTGAGAGGTAAGAAGGTTTGACTCATCACATGAGATTATGCTAGAGAAAAATTATGGAAGCATTATCTCGATAAGCTTTTGGTAAAAAACCAAATCAAAAACATCAACCTAGTAAATAAACTTTGACTTATTTTTCTAGGTTTCTATGCTATATTACTTTGGAATTGGTGTAATATTATCTACAAACTCTTTATAGTTTACATTACCATTATATCTCAAAATGATGAGTATATATTTACCCACACAAGATCCAATCATACTTCTAAATAGGGTACTCATCCTTCACCACCTATGTCTAGTTATGCACTTCATGCAGTTTCACCTAGAGGTAACAACCTCCACCCAATGTTTTCACTCATTAGCTTCTTGTGGTCTGGTCACTCTATTGTTATTTTTACATAGTTATGTGATGCATTTTTATGTGATAGAAATGTCCCATCTACCCACTATTTACCAGCATGACATGTTTACTTCTAGTTTATTCTTTCTCCTTTCTATAAAATGATTCCATAGAGAAAAATCTATTACCAATGCTTAGAACTCCTTGTTCAAGAGATTCATAGGTTTTGATTTTGCCCTTCAGTTCTTATGGTAGATCTTATTTACATATAGAATTTTATCAACCAATAGATCATCTTCATAGAATTTTCTCAAATATTATTTTGAAGAAATAAGAGCATACAAGACATGCTATTAGATGGTGATAATTATCCCTACTCACACAATTTCTCAATGTTAGATATATTCTCTCTAAAAATTGGCATAAGGCTCTAATGCCAAATGGTTGCAATGGGGAAAGACAAACATTAAAATATATAATAACATTATGTAAATGAATATTTTCAGCATATATTTTCTCCACAATATACTAGCCAACATCTATGTACATTATTCATATTTACAATTTATAGTATCTCTTAGATTCAACACACCATTGGTGTTTCGTCTTCCACTATGTATTTTCTTCTTTTCTCATTCTCACAAGAGATTATTACACACATGACATCAATGCTTACTTTTTATGGCATACCCTCCACAAAATGTTTTATGGAATATTCCACATTGAGTTTCAATTTTTTGTATTTTAGATGGAAAGTACTTCGATGTAGTTTAAGAAAAAGTGTTAAACTAAGGATCCCCCTAAAATTTTGTAAAGATACCCTATTGGATATTTTTTTGATATCCTTAGGATTTGATGTCATGCTACAAGGAAAATCTGATTTCAATCAGTATCACAGGCTTTGGTCGACCCATATATTTAACCCAAGAATATATTTTCTTTATGATTCTAGATAGACTAGGGAGGGTAAGGATACCCTTGAGGTAAACTTAAAGATTTGAAAATATAATTTCATGCTCATCCAGATAAAAAAATATGTAAAAGTTATTATTTGACCAAGATTTACTGTAGCTCTTTTATTATGCCTTAATGTATAACCAATGCCTTATCCTTGGGCTATTGTAGCAAGATTTAAGATACATTCATGTGACAGAAAGAAAAAGAAAGGATATATTGAGCCAATTATATTCATTCAAATTATGTAATAAACATAACTGGTTATCAATGAAATAAAGTGTCAAATACACATTCAAATAATGTAATATGTAAATGAGACAACAACAAGACTGAACATAAAATTTTGATAAGATAAGAAGCCTAAAATTGTATTAATGTCAAATATGTTTATGTTAGATTTTGATGAGTATATGATATAGGAAATGCAACCACAAGATGTAAGATAAGCAATCTAAGATATCTATATGATAATGGCACTATAATATGCAGGAAAATGATAAGATAAACTTTTACAATAACTCAAAAATATGCCATTAATGAAAGCTTACAAAAATAGTACAATGCAGTATAATGGAGGACATGAACACTCCATAAACTATTTTGAAAGAGCTACATTGTACCACACTATCAATCTATACTATGCACACTCTATATTCTCTCATCTCTTTACTTCACTCACTATAAGGCCTTTATATAGGAAGATAGGTTCCTTGGCCCTTACTCTATCTTTGAATCTATCCTATGACTCATGTACATGTGGACTACATGCACATTTACATCATTGCACATTCTAACACTTGTGCATTTATTACATGCTGAAGTAACTACATAACTTTACTCTAAAGTAAACTCCTACTCTAGTAATGTACCAAAGGTGGTACATTGATATGTACCCAATAATGTAATATATTCTCTAACACCCCCTTGTATTACATTATTTGGGTATTGAAGACTTTAGTCTTCAATATGGATCTTCGATCTAGTTCTAGAGTTTGTGTTCTCCTTCTCTGCTTTTTGTATCCTGTTCAAGCAAGTAGTTAGTGTCTTCATAAAATGCTATCTTTTTTGTGAGAGCTTTAACTTCATGTTCATCAATTGGTTCTTCTAGTTCTTTAATTTCTTGAATCCTTTGAGCTAGATGTCCTTTCTGATTCCCTTCTCGATATTCCAATTGAGGGTAATTGTATGGTCATTGAAATTGTTGCTGACGAGGATTATTTTGAGCTTGATATTGCCTTGGTTGGAATGCCCTATTTGGTTGGCTTCCATAGTTTGTTTGATTTCCCTAATTCTAGTTTCTGGGATTGAATCTACAGTAATTAGTGCTATGACCTTTTCTCCTACATACATGACAATATTTGTTATTCCATGGTCTTCATCCTTTTGAGGATGAGGCAACATTTTCTTGTGGAGTATCTTTTGAAACCAATGCATTGTTAGTCATTTCATCCTTCACTGTATTTTCCACCTCATATTCTTGAAGAATGTTAACTAGCTCATCAAATGATATATCTTTACTTAGAACTTGTAAAGATGTAACTAGATGTTTGTAGTTGTCTGGAAGAGCTCTCATGGTTACTTGAACAAGAAATTTATCTTTAACCTCTTCTCCTAAGGTTAATAATTTTTCTTTAATATCTGCTACCTTCCTTAGGAATAGTTCTACACTTTCACCATTGTTCATTTTCAGGGAATGTAATTGAGTTTGAAGATTTAGGATAGTAGCTTTATTTTTCCCTTCAAATATTTTTTCTAGGGTTTTCCAAGCTTCTGTAGATGTTCCTGTTGAACTGATGTAAGGTTGTATTTCATCTATGATGGCAAAATTTATTATCATTAATGCTTTTGCATCACTCTCTTCAAACTTTTGAATCTCTATATCACCTGAATTAGGTTTAGTAGTTATTCCTTTGACAATTTCCCAAAGCTTCTCAACTATTAAAATTGCCCTCACTTTGTTTTTCCATGAGGAGTAATTTGGACCTTTAAGTAGTTGAGATTATGTAAGGATGAATTTATTTGTTGTCATGATGATCCTTGTTGGCTACCTTATATCTCCCTAGTGGTTTTAGAATATGCTATAAGTTTGATAAAGTTCTTAGCAAGTAATAGTTCACCTTTTGGGTTGATTTTGTAATATTTTGTAAATAATAATCAACTCCTATTTCACCTTATCTCTCCTAATGAACTATGCACTTATCAATTTGAAGTTCTCTATGGTTGGATTTATTTTGTCCCTTTAGTATGAGAATGAGATAAGTATAAGTAAATAATTCCAACTCCTTTAAGTAAATAATGAACTTCTTTTTGTACCCCTTAATATCCAATAGTTTAATATTTCTAAATTCCAATAATCTATGTTTGAAGTAGTATTCCTTATAACTCCCTAATTTGGAATTTTTAGAAAATAATATTTGCAAAATAATATTTAATTATCTAAAGTGGAAACCCTTATTTCTCCTACTTAATTATTTGCAAATATTTATGTTATTGGAATTTCAAGCAATAGAATTTGAAATTCTTTTTTTTCAACTAAACTTCACCCTTCAATTAGCTTTCTTGAACTTAATAGAATGTCTAAGGTTTTATCTCCTTATTCCTCCTATTTGAATAATAAACCAACCTTAGGAATTGAATAACCTTTATAGAAAGCAATTAATGATATACTATGAACTTAATACCTTTTAATAGTGCTTTTGCTCATTGTTTGTTGTTTGTTGCTCCTTGTTTGACGTTCGGATTTGGTTTTGACTATGAATTTCAACCTCTTTAATGCTCACTCTTCACGGTCCATGAGGTATGGTATCAAGCATTGTTATGGGTGATGTTCTCAGCATCCTTTAGACTACACTCTCTCCCTTCTTAATCATTGTTTGACTATGTAGCAAAAATCACCTTCTGTGTTCTCCTTATTGGTAGAGGTATTTAATGAACCTCACCTCCTTATGTAATGTATGCCAAATGGCATATACATTTTTGCTTGAGCCTATCTCTCCTTGCTAGATGGCACCAATATGTGAGGTGTGTTAGTGGGTATCACTCTTGGTAACATAGGCATTATTACAACATCTATATGCTTGAATGAGGATTGAACTATGTTAGTCTGAGTAGAGCATTACTTAGGCACTCCTCTTCCTTTGCACATGTTATGAATGAAGGCGTTATGAAAGACTCTAACGACTCTCCTTTGCTCCTTAAGTCTTGTGCCAAGTGGCACAATGTTTCTTCACTCGAGATGGCAAGTGGATGTCTTCAACCTTGCATGTAGCTACGCCCTTTCATTTACTTATTAGCCCAATGCTTCTTGCCAACTATTGTTCGTTTGCTCAATGCTTTCTTGCTTAGCTTTCTCCAGCTAATGGTGGCTCTCTCCAACACTTCTTGCTTAGCTTTCTCTAGCTAATAGTGGTGTTCTCCAACGCAGGTGGTTCCAAGGTGCTTCACTCCTGATGGTTTGAAGGTATTTGTTTCAGCCCTAATGATGTTCTTCTTCCAAGATTTTGATAACATTTGCTTGGGTAATAAGCTCCTTACTTGCACCTTGATTTCATTATTTTTCGTTATGCTATTTCTTTTACAAATATTGTGTTAGACTTACCTTGTTGATGTGGCTACGTTTGTCCAACTCGGTCTCCTTGTGATGTATATTGACTTGCACCATGAATGTTGCTAGATATGAGACCAATCGATGTTGAATCCCATGGCTCGAATGCTGATTTGAAGAGCCTTTTGTTGGCTCTTTCCTTTGCTTCAAAATGGTCACTTGAAGACTGTGTTTTGTTGGCCATTGTAATGCCTTTTAGAGGCTATATATTTTGTCCTTCTTGGCTATCTTTGAAAGGACAAGAATGGTGCTTCTCATGTAACGTAAATGTCCTTGTAATAGTTAAGATAGAACACCTTAACTTGCACCAAAGTTTTAGGTCGTATGTCTTCTTCTCCAAGTTTCTAACTTCTTTGATGAAGTGACTTCTTGAGGGTAGATAGTGATCTAATAACACTAACCTAAAATTCACTTGCTTGAAGATTTTGCACTAATAATTTCAAGCAACTAATATGCCCTTCTTTTGGTGACTTGCTTTCACCAAGATATGTTGCAGGTTTTGTGTGCTCAATAGTGTCCTTTGACACTTCAACTTAATCCTTCTCGTGCACTAATTCTCACCTTTGAACAATATTTAATGCACTTAAAAAATCTCTTAAGTATAACTAGTATAGTGCACTTATTAATCTCACCTTATTTCTCCTCCAAAGTAACTTGTAAGATGCACTAATAATAACTCTTGGATGCACTATAATCTCTACAACTTTAACTTAAAAATAATATATCTAATATCCTATTTAATGTGCAGGTATTAACCTTAAATGAAACTATCTTCTGCACTCCCTTGAAGATTATAATATGCAACCTTCTCTTTGCAACCTTTTTAAACTCTAATATGGTGCTTAACGAATCTTAATAATGAACCAAAATTTTAAAGTTCAACTAATGAACCTTTTTGCACCAAAGTTGCTTACCTTAATGAACTTTGTAGATGAAGGATTGCTAGGTGATTAGATTCACCTTATTTTTGCCTTTTATTGGATGAATTTGCAGCTCTTCTTGACTATCCAAAATAGTTCTTTAGCTCACCTATTTGCAGCTTTGAAACCCTCTAACTTGCTACCCTGAATCTATAGTAGGTGACTTTAATTATCCTTCAGAATGTACTCTATAAATCTGAAGTTTTGTAGCTAGTACTGTTGTCCTATTTTTTGCTTTCTTTTGACCTCAAATATGAAAATTTAAAATTGCAAAGCAATCAATCTCTCCACTGAAATGTTGTTCTTGAATCTCAAAAATTTGGTAGGGAACTCCTCCAAATCATAACTGATATTTTCCTTCAAGAACCCTTTAGTTTTTTGTTGTAGAAACCAATAGATCTCCTTTCTCCGAATGAGCCTTCTAGCCTTCAAAGGTAATCTTCAAACCTCTTAGGTTTGGTAGTAATATCTGGCTCTTTTCTCCTTCAACCTCCTTGTAGAATTCTAACTTCAATCTAGGCCTTCTTCTCAAGAATCTGAAAGTCTTGAGGTCTTCACCAATCTCCTCCAAAATTTGGCAAGCTCCTTGCCAAATCTATCTCTATTTGGGCTTGTTGTTGGATGGTGATAATTATCCCAAAAACTTCCTTTATCAGGAACTTCTCCTTGGTGGTAAATTTCTCCAATGAGTTCTCCTCAAAACTCCTTTTAATGGTCTTCTTTGAATCTCCTTCAATGAGGCTCACCAAGCCTTCTCCTTCTTTCTCCTTGAGATCTCTTCTCTAGGGTCTTCACCCTCATAGCTTCTCTAGTCTTCCCAATGAGACATTTTCTTCAACCTTCTACTATGGAAGTGTTGGCAATGAGATATTCCTCTTGGATATCTGTAGTCTACTACTTTTGGGATCTAGAATAGGACCTTGCTAGTCCTTCTTCTACAATCTGCAGGATTCAATGGAGATCACCAACCTCCAATATTCTAGAACTAGAAGTTCTTTAATGAGACCTCTCATAGGTCTTCTTTAGTTTCTCTGGTTGATTTCTTCAATCTGCAATGGAGATCACCAATCTCCTATCTTCTCCTGGACTCTTCTTTGGAGTCTCTTGAATCAATAGTAAGGCTACTATGGCCTTTTCTTCTTCTACACTCTGTAGGTCTGCAATCTCTAGTAATGGGACCTTTTCTTCAGGCCTCCAAATCTCCAATATTCCTCTTGTTGCTTCTAGTGTTGGATTGATTCTAAAGAAGATATTCTTCCTAGCTCTATGTAGGAAGCTTCCCAACTTTTCTTTGAATCTCCTTTTTCCTGCAACAAAGTATTAGGACTGTAATGGAAGAAATTCTAAATCTAGAGATGATCAATCTTCACTAGTTGATTTGTCAATCTAGTGGAATCCTTGTTGAGTCCTAGTCTTCACGAGTTTTTCTACAACCCTGTGGAAAGACTCTAGCCAAATGCAATCTCAAAATTTTTGTAAATGAGATTTTTGGATTTCTCTCAATCTCACTTGTGGCTCTCCCTATTTCTTATTTGATCTATCATGTGCTCTGATACCACTATTAGCTATTAGCTTTTTATGAAAGACTCATCTTGAGAAGAAGAAAATAATATTTTCTAATATGTATCAAGGTGGGTGAGGAATTTTTGAATCATTTATAATTTTTGGATGATACATGATTGGTAGGAGTGGCCAAATTTAGGGAAGCACGAATGATTAGAGATACTCTTAATGTTTACCTTAGGGCAAAAAACCAAGTCATCAATGATAAAAAATACAAAGTGGCATTTTCAATCTTGATCGAAGGCTTCAGGATATAATTTTAGAGATATTTGGATTCATGAGGACTTCTCTCCTAGTGGTATATTTGGGGTCCCTTTGTATTTTAAAAAACTAAAAATAGATATCTAGAGGAATATTTTGGATTGTATCAAAGAAAAAATTAATCATTTGTCTCACAAATGGTTAAGATATGGGGGTACATTAAATTTTTTGTAGTAAATCATTAAGGTCATGTCAATTTATAAATTTTCTATCCCTGCTACCCCACATACCATATAAAAGGAGTTAGAAAAGATGGCTAGAAAATTTTTATGGAGAGGAGTAAAAGGAGAGAGAAAATGGGCCTTAGTAGGTTGGGAGAAAGTAAGCCAACCCAAGGTAAAGAGAGTTTTGGTACTAAGGAGATCAGAGTTAAATAATAAAGCTTTGGACAGAAATTTTTGTTGAGCAAGGTGCAATGACAGTATTGTCATTGTTGTCAACACAGTTAGATAGATCAGTTGATGCAGTGGACAAGAGTTAAGAGGTTATTCAGAGTATGTACAGTGATGTTAAATTCTTATGAGGATGTTTTTGATGTTTGGGTGAAGTTGTTACAGGTTTGTGCAAATTTGCAAAAGTTGAAAAAATCGTCAGAAAGTTGTCAAAGCAACAAAATAGTCAAAAAGTTGCAAAAGTCGTCACAGGCACATTTGGACAATATGGATCAGTTTGAAACATTCCAGCATGTCATGAAATAGTACAGAACAACATTGGAGATGTCAGCACAATGTTTGGAGTGATCGGTGGTGTTTTCGGTATCTTGGTGGATGATTTGGCAAGTGGTTGTATAGGCTGAAAAAGTGCAGGTTTTGTCAGAAGCACTGCAAACAAACCGTAAGGAGTTATACTACAAAATTTTAACTGGAGGTGGTCATTATATTCAAGAACATGCCTTCCAAATTTCAATGAAAATGGAGAAACGAGGCGAATTTTACAAGTGTTGCAAGACTGTCACAAAAATGCTCTTTTTTGAAAAAGTGTGTCAGTAGTAGTTTTTGTGGAAGTGGTACAGGTGAACCATAAGTTTGGACATAGTCAGTGTTGCAAAGATTATACCTTTAAAATTTCATAGAAAACTGAGTTACGAGGTGAGAGTTATGATTTTTGCAAAAACGTTACAAGTCTCTTTTATGTCAATTTGTGCCACTTGGGCAAAATCCTTTAGTTGGCCATTTCGACCTTGAAGAGTCGCCAGAGTTTCAGTTTCAGTGTTGTTACACCTTCAAGGCATCAAATAGATCATATTTTATTTTTGGTTTGAGTTGTCACGTGGCTCTAAAGTATGAGAACGAGTAAGGTGTCAATTCTTTGCATGTGACGTGTTTGACGAAATGCCTTCTCAATATAAAAAAAGGGAGTTATATTATTTTAAGCAGTTTTCATTAAATAAAGATCTTTGGAGAAAGTGAAAAGTGAAAAGGAATGCAAGTATGTGTATTTAAGTTAGAAGTTTTTTATTGAAGAGTGTGATTTTATTTTGTGCGGAGAGAAGAGTGTGTGGAGAAAAAAAAAGAGTGAAAATCCGTATTTTTGAAAAAAAGGTGAAAAATGCCACCTTACTATTTTGGGCATAACTTTCTCATACAATATCAGATTTGGCTGAAATTTTGAGAGATGGTCATAGACAGAGTTCTGCACAATACCCAGAAAGCGTTTAGAAATTGACAAAACGAGCTAAGAGAACGGTCAATTTTTCTTTGAGAAGAGAAGATTCATATATGTCATTTTATTATCAATATCAAAATCAAGTGGGTGCTTGGTAGAGGGGTTGGTTCTCCTTTCTGTTGGTGCAGATAAATCAAGGGTTGGTGCTCCTTTCTGTTGGTGCAAATAAATCAGGGGTTGTGCTCCTTTCTATTGGTGCAAATAAATCAGGGGTTGGTGCTCCTTCCAGTGGGTGCTGGTAAATTGATTGTAAAGTTGGTGCTTTGCAAAGGCTGGATTTGGATAGGAGTCCAAATAGTCATTTTGAGGATGTAGCCAAATAGGTGAACCTCGGTACATCTTGTGTTGTGTGATGTTCTCTTGTTATACTTGCTTTATTTGGTTTCAAGTTTTCATTGTTTCGGCTTTAAGAGTTGAAGATTTAAGTTTTAAAAGAGCTACACTGATTCACCCCCCCTCTCAGTGTCATTGTGAGACTAATAATTGGTATCAGAGCGAGGTCCCTAAACAAGCTTAACCAGCTAGGGTGATCTTGGAAGTGAAACAATGGCAGGTTGTGAAGGCTTCTCATCAAACAAAGCACCATTGTTTGACGAAACTATTGGTCATCAAATCCGCACAGGAAAGGACTTTCGGTGGGTTTGCGTGCCCTGGACCTGCGACCAACATTGAAAGGCCGAGGGGAAGAGATGCCCCTCGTGCCGATCTCCGAAGAAAGGCCGGCTCCTATACTAATCTACTTTTGGGGTTTGAGACAAGAGTGCAGGAAAGAAATAAAAAGAGTAAGGGTTAGGAAAAGAAATAAAAAGGGTAAGGGTTAGAGAAAGAAATAAAAAGAGTAAGGGTTAGAAGATGATGATTTGAGGTGGGAGAGAACAGGAAGCACGATTACTCGCTAACAACTCGAATAGCAACAGGAAATACCAAGAATGAAATGAAAGAAATGCGAGTGCCGACCTTCCTATGTATCCTCTGGACAAGTTCGTAGGGTTCTCCTCTCTCTCTCGCTGGAATTCAGGGTTCAGAGTAACAACGATTAAGACGAGGGAATAAAAGAAACCTCGATCCACCAGGCAGCATAAAAGAAAGCAACAGGAACGTTTTTCCTCTCCTATGTATCCTTCAGGGCGAATTTTAGGGGTTCGGTCCCCGATCGTACATCGGATTCAGGGTTCAGAGTCTCAGTATGCGAACGAGAAAAGACAAAAGAATTAAGCACAGAAGGCAGCATAAAAGAGAGAAATGGAACACAAAATATCTTTAGTATTAAACGTAGGACATCGAGTTACAACAACTTTCTAGCAGAAAGTTCCCCCCTTTTTACATTGCAAAGCCTAGGTTTTTATAGAGGACCCGACCCTCTGAATCATTATTACAAAAAATGGCGGAGTACGCCCTCGGGCCCTGAGAAATCGGCTCCTCGCTGCTGCTGCGGATGATCTCTCAAATCGGCTACCAAAACTGGTAATGGTGACCGAGTCAACCGAGGAAAGATGCATTAAATGAGCCACCTGGGTGTCCTCGGATTGCAGGTGCGGTGCTCGAGTGGCGGCCATGCTTGCCGGGCTCTCCTTCTCGGACTGATACTTCGCATCCAATTGCCAAAAATGAGCAACGGGCTTATCGGACAAGAAAATATGCATTTATGAGGCTCTCTGACTGCCTCGAGAAATGCCCAACTTGGGAAGCATTCCTGGAAAGCGCCTCACTGATTTTCGCTTCGCAAAACTACTTCAGGGGCGTGGAGTGCCGAAGCCGATCCTCATCTATCCTTCGCTGCTTCGCTGACAAAACTGCTTCGCTGATGGGTTGGGACAAACACTTCGGGCCGATCTTCTTTTGAAACGGTGGTTCGGGGGAGTTTTGGCCGAAGCATTTTCTCGACTTATGCTGCTTCGGGAGAAATCTGGCCAAAGTGGATTTTAGAAATACTTCGGGCCCGAAGTATTTTCTTTGCCTTAGCCGATTCGGGCTATCTTTTCTTCTTCGACGAAGTTGCTTGGATGCCGCTTCGCAAACTCTTCACCCGAAGTAGTTTCTGGGAATGCTTCGGGTGCGAAGTGTTTCCTTCGGACCTTTTCGGCAAAGTTCTCGCCCGAAGTGATGATTTGAAGCGCTTCGGGCCCGAAGTTCTTTTCTTTTCATTTTGTCCACCAGGGGGCGATAGGGAAAACCAAAATTGCTATAACTTGTAAACAAAGAAAAACTTTCAATAAAACAAATATCATACAAAGTTTTAAATTTTTTGCCCCTTGGTGGAATGTGACAATATTGTCAACATTCTTGGTGGCTCGCGGGGCAACGAGCTCGTCTCGGTGGTAGAACCCTCAGCTTTTATCCATTGGGCCAGAGTCACCTCCAGACCCTTCTCCTTGTTCTTTTTCTGGGGGCGCTTCCATAGCTTGTCCTTCCTCTTCTTCTTCTTCCGCCACTGCTTCTTCTTCTCCAGGCGCCATTGCTTCTGCTACATCTTCAGCCATTGGCAGTGGGGCCAGGCGGACGCGGATATTCTTCAAGGTTCGGCGAACCTGAGACCAGACGCTTTTTGTGAACAACTCTTGATTCTCCAAGGACCTGACCAAAGCGCGGAACCTATCGATCTGCCCAATTTTTGCATGCTGGGACCTGGTATACAGATCGTTTAAGGAAGCGACGATTCTACAGTATTTCAATATGTAATCAAAAACCTGCTTCTCTGTTATTGGTTCGGCCCACTCGTCTATCTCCGAAACGTCGCCTTCAAACTGCTGCCACTTTGGCATGATTTCTTCCTTGGCTAATGGCTTCCCATCATCATCCGTGAAACTCGGGAAGCCTAAGGAGAAGAGGTCCTCGAAGTAGCCCATTGACGTGCACCTCTCGCTTTCGAATGCGTCCAGTAGGATTTTTGCCTTCTGAGCTTTCTTGGCTATGGAGAAAAAGGCACGGACTGTGGCCTGGGCCGTTGACCAATCCCTTGTTGTCCGACTCATCGCTGCGAGCTTCAAATCTTGATACCTTGCATCTTGGATCTTGAGGGCCAGCTTGAGTCAGGTTCTGACATTCTGAATGACCTCTTCGATGATTGGTCCTCCTTCGACGGTGGCAACCTGGGCTTCTATGGTGTAGACTAAAACTGAAAGGGCACTGACAGCCCGAGACCTAAAATTCTTGAGCAGATGTGAGCGAATCTCTTTGATTTTGCTCCTGTCAAATAGCCCTAGGCTTTCCTTCTCGTGCAGCTGGATCTGAGCTTGCAAGATCCTACTTTCAAGCTCCTTGGCCCTCAAATCATTTTTGGCCTGCCTTTGTGCCTGATTCTCAGTTGTGCACTCCAGCTGTGCTATCTGCAGCTTTAGGGCGTGTGCTTCTTTCCGCATCAGCTTGCACTGCTCCTCGGCCTCTGCCAATTTGGAGCGAGTCCTTGCTAGCTCCTCCTCCAGCTTGATGTTAGCACTCTCGGCTTCGAACCTGCGCTTGTTGGCAATGTTGGCATGTGCCTTGAAGGTCTCGATTCCAATGTGCATAGAGGCGGACTCCTTGTCCACATTCAGATGTTCCAAGTCCTTTTCCTTATCCTGATATTCATAGTCCGCTGGAGTCATTTCATCCAGGGGCTTCTGGACTTTGGGTATCTTCTTCACTTTATGCACCTTTCCCGCCTCGAAATCGAAGACGACACATTTCTCAACTTGAGCGAGCGAACGCCCTCTCTTCTTTCTTGCCTCTTTCAACATTCTCTCTGTGTTCTGTCGGGCTTGGAGGAGTTTTTTGGCCAAGGGGGACTCCCGTATTGAGGATAGCTCGGAGTCGAATGCGGCTGGGTCTACAGCCGAGGGATTGAACAAATATAAGGAGTTGAAGGGGATAGCCTCACCCGAAGGTTCGACAACAGGGGTGACGGGGGCTTCGACGAGTGGGAGCACGTTATGTACAATAGAGGAATGAGCCTCGGGGTTCGACACTGGACTATTAGCTTCATCCTGGTCGATGACTGGAGGATTGGCGGTGTGGCTGGGCGAAGTGGCTTCGACGGGTTTGCCCTGGCCGAAAGACTCGGGGGGAGTAGTTAGGGACACGGCGTAAGAAGGTGACTGACCTTGTGGAGGTAGGGTGGACTGGTGAGAGCTTTCGGCCAGGGCCGGGGTGGACTTACGAGCAACCAGAGCATAAGGCAAAGAAAATGTACCTGCGTGCCCTCCTGGCAGAGCGGCCATGGTGATCTCCTGGGTGATCGGCCCTGGTTCCTCCTGGGCCTCGGTACTCTCGGCTTCCATGACTTCCACGAGTTCCTCCACGTTGATGATATCTACGTTTGGGATCGCTTCGGCATTTGGTGGAGCTTCTCCGTCGTTTACTTCGGTCGAGCCCGATACTGATCTTTCGGCAGGGGCGCTCGGCGTGCCTGTACGCGGTCGTTTTGGGAAGTTCGGGGGTGCCTGTGTAGGTTCCCGCTCCTTTCTTTTCTTCCTCTTGAGGGGTTGCTCTGATTCCTCTATTGCTGTCTCGAGATCTTCGGATGGACTCTGTAGTAAAGCTTTTGGCGCGGCCCTAGCTGCTTTTTCCTTGGGGACATTATCAGTCCTCCCGGGGCCTTTGTCTGAACTTGGGGTGGCCGGTGGAACGAAATCGACGAAGGACAAGGGTTTCCAAGACCCAATATTGGTCTGATACACAATTGCGAATTCCCTGTCCATTGTTAGAAGCCCGTAAGAATTCATCTTTCGATGATGGACTCTCATAATCCACCATTCTCTTAACTGCTCCTCGTCCCAGTCCTTCAACTCCTCTTTTAAATCGTCCCTTGCTTTTCTCCAGAAAGTGGAGTCGGGAGTTGGGAATGGGTACTGGTCTGGGTCGAATTCGACCTCCATAGGATAGAAGTCATGCCAAGGAGGCAACGTCCTCATCTCCTCTAAGTGCCACTCTAGGTCCATACCATTGGGGTTATTTCTCTGCTCCAGAACTTCGGGGCGAGGACAGACATGGAAGTTTTTGCTTTTCAAATGATCCCTCATCACCCCCAATGGGTCGTAGAGCCACCTCTATGGTATTTGAAGCAGACCAAAATCGGCGAGCTTCTCCTCCAGGTATATGTTCTGCTTTAGGGCAAAGACTTCGATCACTCCCATCTTGAAGGGGAAGTCGCAGGTGTGTGCCCACTTTCGCCCGTGACCGTAAGTTTCGTCGGTCGCGTCACTTTGCTGAGCAACTTCCAGGGCAAATTGGTACTCCGAAGGGAAAAAAGGCAGCAAGAAGGGCTTCCCTGTGAAGCCAAAGAGGCGGATCACAAGCCCTTGTGTCAATTGAAACACATCCCCTCTTCTCTCCAGTACCACTTTATCTCTAAGGCAGAGAGGCACCCGAGGGCTAGACCCTGTCAGAATGTGCATCGCAGGTCCCAAAAACTGCTGATTGAAAGGGTAATAGGACTCCGACCTCAGCAGGAGACGGGTCCACTGATATACAGGCAAGGGGATCCCATCCTTGTCGACTGGTGAAACATCACAATGGGGAAGGGCTTTATGTACATGAAAGAAGAAGAGCCAAACCAAGAAGGAACAAGGCTGGAAGTACGGCTCCTTGCTAGCATCCTTCATGGATGACAACCGCATATGCAGATTTTGGGCCACCCATTCTGCCCAATCGAAGAAAACTGGGTTAGTGTTCGGCCGCGAAGCGTCGGGAGCGTAGAACTCTCCTCTGGAAATGCATTCGGCTAGCGACACCTGCCATGGGCATACCAAAGTATCGCTTGACAAGCCCCCTACCCATGCAATGATAGAGAATATATCTGTGTTCTTGAAGGCCTCCAAGGGCAGGGGCATCTGGGGTCGCTTGCCGGAAGGAAGTCCGCTCTTGAGATTTTCATGCAAAAAGCTCAGAATGAAGGGATTAGAGGCGAACTTATCCGTTTGTTCGCTCAGGCTGACATTGCGAATGGTATAGCCTTTTGGTGGCCTTTGCTATGGTGCGAACGCTGCCTGCACATCCTCCTTCAGAATGGAAAACAATTTTTTACCCGAGGCATCCAACACCTGCCTGGTTTGCGGTTGATAGTTCTGAGCAATGGCGTATATGAGCTCGGGGCAGTGATGTGTAGGAAGGACCAGATACCAGTATATGTGGGAATAATATGCCATGGCCCTCTTGTTCTCCGTTGAGAGCCTACTTTTCATGAAGTCGATGGTATACCGAAGCTCGGCCACGGTTCTTGAGAGCTCTGGGTCTCTGATTTTTGCCCACTTATCGACAGGTGGTTCTATGCTGGGCTCATCATCGGACTCTTCCCTTCCTTCCATCACTTATTTTCCTAGGCGTGGGGGAGGATTGACCCTCCTAGGTGTCTGCTTCTTTTCTTCCATGGCTTTCGCCTTCTCTGGAGTTGTCGCCTCTGGTTCTTTTCCCTTTCGCGTGGGGTTCCTCCTTCCCATTGTGAATGATTGCAGCAGAATAACTTGTAATTTAGAAGAGTTTAGCACCTCAAAACAAAGGACGGGGTAATCACGATGAACAATGGAACCTTTGATGCAGAAGCTTTTCGAGGTGACAGAATGCAGACTCAACTCTCACGCTTGCAAATGGTTTGTTCTTAACGGGCACCTGCATTTTATAGCTTCGGAGGGCAACTTTCGGCATTTATGGCAACCACCATAATTACTTCGTGGGCCTAGCCTGAAAGTATCACTGCGGCATCTGATTGGCTATATGGCGGCGTCGTACGCGGGGCCATGCAATTCGACGGTTTGATTTTGTATCGAGAGCGCGAATCGCTGCCACCTGGTACTTTAGAGCGGCTTTTGGGCTGACGAACTGCCTTGGGATGAGTGCCACTTCTTTCATATTGAGTTCATCTATTTCGGTCCCCTTTTGATGCTATCGTCGACATGTTCCTCGAGGCACATCTTAAATGTGTCCACCTCGAAGCGGGGTTCGGTGAAAATACTTCATCGCGAAGTTCTTCTTCGGGCTGATTTTCTTCATTTCGGGCCCGAAGTTCCCCTTGGCTATGTTGTTGCTTCGGTTCATGAATACCGCCGACCGAAACTCATTTCATCGAGGAGAGCTTCGCCACGAACTTCCCTTCGTCGGCTACTTCGGACCGAAACCCCTCGAAGGCGATTTCGATCATGCTTTGTGAAGCCGAAGCCAGGAATCTAGCTTTTGCGGTTGAAGTGGCACTTGCTCCCCGTGATCTTTTGAACAGAGTATATACAAAGCATTGAAATCCTATATACAAAATATATGCAAGTTTTTTTTTTTTTTGGAGCTGTACATACTTCAGCGATTGAAGGTCTTCAAGTGAAGACCATTGACGGAGATTGGTAAAACTTGGCCATTCGCATCTCTGAGGATGAAGGAATTGGCCGAATTCACTTTTACTATTTCAAACGGTCCGTCCCAGAACGCATCCATTTTGTCATGATTCCCAGGCTTGGCCTTCCATGAATCCCACCTCCATACCAGGTCTCCTGCTTTGAATGTGCGATCGGATGATTTCCTTTTGAACCATTCTCGGGTGACCTCAGCATGCCGTGCGAAGTTCCGGTAGGCCCTTTTCATGTTCCTCTTCTAGTTGTAGTAGCTGAACCAGGCGTTCCTCCATCGGGTTAGCTTCATCTTCTTCTAGCAACTGTAACGCAGGGATCTCGATGTGAGTGGGCAGGATGGCCTCCTTGCCGTAGACCAGAGCATACGACGAAGTCTTGATTGACCTTTTGACAGAAACCCGATCGGCCCACAAGGCCCGATCCAGAAGGAGGTGCCAAGTTCTTTTGTTTTGATCAATCAGCTTTCTCAGTATCCTCAACAGGGTTTTGTTGGTGGATTCTGCCAATCCATTGCCTTGGGGGTAATAATTGGAAGACACCTTGTGATATATCCCATACTTGTATAGGAACTCGTTGATCTTTGCGCCTATGAAACCAGGACCGTTATCTGTAATAATTGCTTCGGGGATGCCGAAGCGGGTAATCAATCCTTCCAGGAAGGTGACCACAGTATCTTGATCGACATGTTTTGTGGGGACTGCCTCGGCCCACCTGGTGAAGTAATCGGTCGCAGTCAGAATGAATTTGTGCCCAGCGGAGGAGTTTGGCGATATGGCCCCTACGAAATCTAGTCCCCATTGCTGAAAGGGGGCTTCTACTTGTATCGGTCGGAGTGGCATCGAAGCATTTCTGCTTTGGTCGGCGAATTTTTGGCATTGCTCGCATCTTCGACAAACGGAGAAGGCATCGGCAAAGAGTGTGGGCCAATAGTAACCCGCCTTGATTATCTTTAGTGTCGTCGCTCTTCCAGCAAAGTGTCCTCCAGATAGTCCTGAATGAAATTCGCCCAGGATTCTTCTCTTATCATCGTCTTTTATGCATCTGAGGAGGACGCCGTCGATGTTCTTGAAAAACAGGCCTTCTGGGCGCATAGTGTATCGGGCGGACCGCATCCTGAAATGTCTTCGCTGCGAAGCATTCAGATGTGAGGGGCATCTGCCGGTGTTGAAATATTCCACTATTTCATCGACCCAATCTTTGTCAGCCTCTTCCTGATTAGCGAGGCATTCTCCTATTGGCAAGTCATCCAACTGACAGTCTATTTTTTTGGCCGTTGCGTTCTTCGCCAGCTCTTGACATAGTGCGCGACCGCGAACTAGTTTGGTAGGTTTGATCTCAATATCAAACTCTTGGATTTTGCTCACCCAACCAGCTCTCTTGCTTCCCAGTTCCCCTTGGATAATGAAACTACGCACATCGGGGTGAATGACAAAGACTGTCGTGCGACTCTAAGAAATGAACTGTTTGAATTTCCTGAGAGACTTCATTACTGCATGCACTTGACGCTCGATGAAATTGTACTTTTCTTCATGGGGATTGATTATCTGGCTGAGGAACGCGATGGGACGTTCCTCTCCATCTTCCCCCTTTTGCGTCAAGACCGCGGCGTAGCTTTCAGGTTCTCCTATTGCATACAGGATAAAATCTCGGTTGTAGTCGGGGTTGATCAAGACTGGTGCCTGAACAATTCGGGCCTTGATTTCTTTGAATGCTTTCCTCCTCTCTTCTGTCCAGACAAATTCTGCGCCCTTCTTTAAAAGCTCAGACATCGGCTTAATGACCTGGGCGAAGTCTGGGACAAACTTCCTTACGAAGTTAATCTGACCGAAGAAATATTGAAGGCCCTTTTTATCTGCTGGGATTGGGAGCTTCATCAGAGCTTCGGCTCTGTCAGGATCCACGGTGAGACCCTTTTCTGAAATTGCATGTCCCAGCAGCTTTCCTTCGCTGACTGCAAAGATTGACTTCTTTGGATTGATTGAGATGCCAAATTCTCGGCATTTTTCGAAAATTTGTTGAAGATGTTCTGGGTGGTTCTCTCTCCTTCGGGAGAAGACGGTCATGTCATCCAAATAGATAACAATAACCTTGTTCAGAAGCTCACCAAAAGCTAGGTCCATCGCCCTCTGGAAAGTAGCTCCCGCATTCGAGAGGCCAAAAGGCATTCGCTGGTAGGCGAATGTGCCCCACTTGGTTGTGAACGCGGTCTTATGTTGGTCTTCGTCCCTGACCCAGATTTGATTATATCCGGAGAAACCATCGAGCAGGGAGAATCGTTGAGCTCCAGCCATCGAATGCAAGATCTGATCGATCTGCGGGAGAGGATAGTGGTCCTTGAGGGAAGCATGATTCAGGTTGCGGAAGTCCACGCATAACCGGATGTCTCCATTCTTTTTTTGACAGGGACCAAGTTCGCTACCCAGGAAGAATGCTTGATGGGATAAATGATCTTTGCTTCGAGCATTTTTAGCAATTCGGCCTTCATCAGGACCTCGATCTTTGGATTAACCGGCCTTTGCTTCTATCGAAAAGGTTTGGCCCCTTCTTGTAATTCGATTGTATGTTGGATCAGCTGCCGATCGTATCCCTTGAGGTCATGATAAGACCATGCCACGATATCTGGGTACTTCTTACACAAACATCGGATTCGCTCTATTTCTTCCGAAGTACAATCGGTCCCGACCTTTATTACTTTCCCAGGTTCCAGTTCTAAGTCTTGATATTGCTGCACGCTGATCTGGATCCTATGGGATAGCGATCGATCATTTTGATCGAAAAGGCTCTCAAGCATGATCAATCCCTTGGGAACGTGGTTGTTCTTCAGCTGGACCAATCCCTCGTATTCTTCCTCATCAAGGCTTCGGTCTTCGACTGTAGCGGCTTCTTGGATCATGAAATTGACGATCTGCTCGTCGTTGTCAAAAACTTGCCAGTGTAAATCTCTGTCCAGGACAGAGGGTCTATAGATCATCCTTACAGCCTTCGGCTTATGCACCATATCATCCACTGGAGAATATCGGGCTGCGATGGATGCTAAGACATCTGCATGTCGATTCTTTTCTCGTGGAATAGACTGTAGATTGAGGGATTCAAACTGGTCGAACAGGTCCCATACCCTATTGCGGTATGATTTAAGATAGTGCTTCTTTGAAGAGCATCTGTTGGTGACCTGGTTGCAAACTAGTTCAGAATCTCCAAAGATTTGAAGATGCCTTATGCCTAACTTGTCAGCTTTCTTGAGTCCCAAGCACAAGGCTTCATACTCTGCTGCATTGTTGGTGCAGCTCCATGTCAATCGGTAGCAATATTCCTTTTGCTCACCGGACGGCGAAATCAGAAGGATTCCTGCCCCGACGTCGTTCTTGCATCGGGCACCATCGAAGAACAATTTCCATAGTCCTTCTTGAGCAAAAACCTTTCCCTCCATTTTGGCTGGTTTCTCGGACTTGGCGATGGTGTAGCACCCCACCTCAGTCTCTATCATGGCATTGAAATCTGCCAATGAAAATTCATCTTCACAACACAACTGTGCGAGGGATTCCTGGACTGGATCCACTTGCTCTAGTTCCTCCGCGATCGTATGCACAGGGCCACTACTCTCTTCCTCGGACATCTTCTGAACCAGGAACGTAGAAGGCTTTTCATTATAGATCTTCACCTTCTTCCCTTTGAAGGGGATCTCCAGATGAGTGTAGTCCATGGACAGATATCCGCCCAGCTTTGCCGTGAATTCCCTTGACAGGCACATGCTGAAGTAGGGCTCCAGGTCCACGACTACCACCTCTTGTATGACTACGATTTGAGGTGTCTTATGTAGCCGAATAGGAATGTCTTTGATGACACCTACAGTCTTCACTAGGGTACCGTCCAGATGGAGGACTCCATGACTGCTTCGTGTGTATTCCATGCCTATTTCCTCGCATACCGCCTTCGGCATTACTGTCGTCGCAGCTCCAGAATCTATCATGCAGTTATGCACGATATATCCTTCCATTTGTAAGGATAAGTAGAACGGTGGTGGTCTATTTTTTCCCGTAATGGACGCGGACAAGGTCTGCACCAGGGCGAGCGGCTCTGCCTTCTTTGTATTGATCCTCTTCAATGATTCTTGCAGCAGGTCCACTTGTCCAGGAAGTTGCAGAGCATCATACAAACTGATCTTGGCTGGAATTCTCTTCAATTCTTCTACAATGTTGTAGGCTGGGGAGCTATGCACCTCAGGTTCCTTTCTCGGTTCGTACTTGGTGCGATATTGCTCTGTCGCTTCGACCCTTTGTCGCTTGGTGAGCGAGGGAAACTTGAGCTTCTCCTTAGCTTGTTCTTTGGTCTCCACCTGAGGTGGTTCGACAGTGGCCTTTTGGGCCTTTTCTTTGATTGGAGCTGGCGGAGGAGCTTCGCTCGGGGCCGAAGAGGACGTTTGTCCCTTCTCAAATTGAGCGTGTACCTTCAAAGGAGCCATCTGAGTAGCATCCACCTCTATCGACCTTTTACCTCCCCTGGTAAGGACCGCGACTGGCTCTTCCTCGCCGATGGACAAGTTCTGATCCAATTGTCGGATGACGTTGACTTGACCGCCTTGACTGCTGCTTGTTAGCGTCTGCACGTAGTGTTGATGCAACATGCATGTATTCTCCTCGTGAGGATCATTACATGTAGAGCACCAGTATACATGATCGAAAGTGCTTGGGACTTCATCTATCGCAACATTTCTTGTCGAAGCTTTTCCTTGATGGACCGCTTGATCTTTGGTAAGTGCAGGCGTGGGATAAGACCTTCTTGGTAGAAACTCTTGTTGCGCTTGCTTCTTCTTGACAACGGTCATGTCGTTGGACAAGGTCTGCACTGTGGCATTTAACGATTGCATTTCTTGCAATATCTTGGCTTGCATATCATCGGCCTTGGGAACTGATGGTAAAGAAGCCATAGTCGGTATCGGAGGCAGGGCAGGATGTTGGAGGGGTGCTGGCAACATTGGAAATGTTGGAGTGATAGTGGGCGGCATAGTTGAAAGTGTGGGGAAATGTATCTATGGAGCGGTGATCTACGAGACAACGGGATTCGGGTTCCAGGATGAGATCGGGTATGCAGGGATTGCAAAAATCTATGGAGCGACTGCGCTCGCATACTGGGCTTGAAGGAACTCGGGGAGTATGGGCATTGGCATTCTTTGAGGGAGTTTACCCACGGCTATGAGGTCCGTTTCTGCTTTCTTGGCTAACCCATACAACTCTGGAAAAGTATTGACATTTGAGTACCTTATCATAAGGCCGATATCAGGGTTGAATGCCCGAAGGAAGTAGTATGCCGCGGCTTCGTCAGTTGGGCGAAGCCCAACTGGGACTCTTTGCCAGGTTCGAGCGAACCTAACATTGAAGTCTACAATTTCTTCTTGTGGATGCCTTTGGATCGAAGTGAATTGCTGCAGAAGAGAAGTTGGATCGACGGACTCGTTGAAGCCTTGCATCAACTGTCCGGCTAACTGGTCCCATCCCGTAATAGTGTCGGATGGCAGAGATCTATACCAATAGAGGAGTTTTCCTCTAAGGGAGAGAACCAGGAGCTTCACCATCACTCGCTCTTCTATGATATCATGGATCGCCGCCAGGGAAATGATGTCCTGGATATGCTCTAGAGCAGTCTTTCCAGTTTCGTCGAACGTCGAAAGCTTTTTTATTGCAACAGGTGGAACTTGCCCTTGACCCGCGAGATTCAATGGTGACGAAGAATTCCATGCGGGGAATAATCTGGGCGGCGGTTGCTATTGTTGTTGTTGTTGTTGCTGGGCCATATTTGTGCCCGGGTTCTATGGAACAGAAGTCCCCGAAGTCCCTCTTGGGTTGCTCGTCGAAAGGGCAATGGGAACGGAGGCACTAGGATGCTTCGGTGAGTTGGGAGGATTCGGAGGAAAACTAGCCGTTGTGCTATCGAAAGTTGGGCCTTGCTCGTCAACAACAGCCTCTTGCGAGGATGTCCCGCGTAAGAGATATTCGGGGGTAACTAACCTAGAGCGTTCCCCAAAGGCGTCAATATCAAGCTCAAAGAACTCGGTTTCCTCTCCTCTATTCCTAACTCTCCATCTTGTTTGCATGAAGGCACGAGGCTTTTAGTACTGGTCTTTACGACTTGAAGATTCTCGGGTAAAATAGAGTCGCCAGATGCTAAGAGTCTCTTAGTAATGAGAGCATCGATTCTCACTACTACTCAGAAGATGAGACTGACCGGATCTCACCGGGAACTTGTTAGAACTACTGGCTCCGGTGAAGACGGGCTAGAAATTTTCTCAAATATGGGACCTTGGGTCCCACCGGGCGTGCCAGAAACTGTTGGTCATCAAATCCGCACAGGAAAGGACTTTCGGTGGGTTTGCGCACCCTGGACCTGCGACCAACATTGAAAGGCCGAGGGGAAGAGATGCCCCTCGTGCCGATCTCCGGAGAAAGGCCGGCTCCTATACTAATCTACTTTTGGGGTTTGAGACAAGAGTGCAGGAAAGAAATAAAAAGAGTAAGGGTTAGGAAAAGAAATAAAAAAGGGTAAGGGTTAGAGAAAGAAATAAAAAGAGTAAGGGTTAGAAGATGATGATTTGAGGTGGGAGAGAACAGGAAGCACGATTACTCGCTAACAACTCGAATAGCAGCAGGAAATACCAAGAATGAAATGAAAGAAACGCAGTGCCGACCTTCCTATGTATCCTCTGGACGGGTTCGCAGGGTTCTCCTCTCTCTCTCGCTGGAATTCAGGGTTCAAAGTAACAGCGATTAAGACGAGGGAATAACAGAAACCTCGATCCACCAGGCAGCATAAAAGAAAGCAACAGGAACGTTTTTCCTCTCCTATGTATCCTTCAGGGCGAATTTTAGGGGTTCGGTCCCCGATCGTACATCGGATTCAAGGTTCAGAGTCTCAGTATGCGAACGAGAAAAGACAAAAGAATTAAGCACAGAAGGCAGCATAAAAGAGAGAAATGGAGCACAAAAGATCTTTAGTATTAAACGCAGGACATCGAGTTACAGCAGCTTTCTAGCAGAAAGTTCCCCCCCTTTTACATTGCAAAGCCTGGGTTTTTATAGAGGACCCGACCCTCTGAATCATTATTACAAAAAATGGCGGAGTACGCCCTCGGGCCCTGAGAAATCGGCTCCTCGCTGCTGGTGCGGATGATATCTCAAATCGGCTACCAAAATTGGTAATGGTGACCGAGTCAACCGAGGAAAGATGCATTAAATGAGCCACCTGGGTGTCCTTGGATTGCAGGTGCGGTGCTCGAGTGGCGGCCATGCTTGTCGGGCTCTCCTTCTCGGATTGATACTTCGCATCCAATTGCCAAAAATGAGCAGCGGGCTTATCGGACAAGAAAATATGCATTTATGAGGCTCTCTGACTGCCTCGGGAAATGCCCAACTTGGGAAGCGTTCCTGGAAAGCACCTCGCTGATTTTCGCTTCGCAAAACTACTTCGGGGGCGCGGAGTGCCGAAGCCGATCCTCATCTATCCTTCGCTGCTTCGCTGACAAAACTGCTTCGCTGATGGGTTGGGACAAACACTTCGGGCCGATCTTCTTTTGAAACGGTGGTTCGAGGGAGTTTTGGCCGAAGCATTTTCTCGACTTATGCTGCTTCGGGAGAAATCTGGCCGAAGTGGATTTTAGAAATACTTCGGGCCCAAAGTATTTTCTTTGCCTTAGCCGATTCGGGCTATCTTTTCTTCTTCGACGAAGTTGCTTGGATGCCGCTTCGCAAACTCTTCACCCGAAGTAGTTTCTGGGAATGCTTCGGGTGCGAAGTGTTTCCTTCGGACCTTTTCGGCAAAGTTCTCGCCCAAAGTGATGATTTGAAGCGCTTCGGGCCCGAAGCTCTTTTCTTTTCATTTTGTCCACCAGGGGCGATAGGGAAAACCAAAATTGCTATAACTTGTAAACAAAGAAAAACTTTCAATAAAACAAATATCATACAAAGTTTTAAATTTTTTGCCCCTTGGTGGAATGTGACAATATTGTCAACAGGAACTAATTACGCATTTTGGAGACTTAGGATGCAGACATATCTTTGTGCTTTGGGATACGACATTTGGGATTCAGTAGATAGTGGATACATAATACCCACCACTTCTCCAACCAATGCTACCGATAAGAAAATGTTTGAGAATGACTCAAAAGCAAAGAATGCTATCATGTGCAGATTAGTGGACAGTGAACTGGTAAAGATTATGAGTTGTAAAATGGCAAAAGAAATATGGGACAAACTGAGGAGCATTCATGAAGGAGACGTTAAGATCAAGGAGGCTAAGTTACAAACACATCGAGCTCAGTTCGAAGTATTAAAGATGAATGACGATGAGAACATAGAGGCATATATGCTGAGAGTTAATGAAGTCATTAATACGATTGGAGGACTCGGTGAGGAAATCAAAGATTCTGTCATCGTGAAAAAGGTATTAAGATCTCTTCCACAAAGATTTGATTCTAAATTTTCAGCTATAGAAGAAGCTAAAGATCTAAATTCTTTTAGCATGGATGAGATGCATGGTTCTTTGACTGCATATGAGATGAGAATAGGAAAATCTAAACCCACAGACAAAGAAGATGTTTTTAAAGCCCATAAAAATATTAAATAAAAACAAGAATCTGAGGAAGAAGAGACATCAGATGAAATGGAAGCAAATTTTGTTCGAAAACTAAAAATGGAAAAAGGAAAATACAGAGGAAAGTCACCGTTTAAATGTTTCAATTGTGGAGGCATTGGACATTTTGCAAATAAATGTCCACTTAATGAGAAGAACAAAAGTAATGAAGGATCGCACCAAGAAAGAAGTGACTGGAAGAAAAAACTAAATTTTAGAAAAGGCAACTTCAAGAAGAAAAGTTTCATCTCCAAGAATGTCAGTTCATCAGAAGATAGCTCCGGTGAGGATTCTAAAAAGGAAACAGGTGAATCTCTTTTCATGGCACTCAAAGAAGAAAAAATAGAAAAAGAATAGGAATGTGATGAAGAATAAATTGATGCGGAAGTAAATTTGGAAGAGGAACTAATTGCAGCTCTGGATGAATTGAATATAGAAAGAAAAAAAATAAGAAAATTTCAAGAAAGCTTGAGGATGCAAATGAAATCATAACCAGTTTGAAAGTACGAGATAGAAGAATCCAAGAAAATATCTGAAGATCTCGTGAAAATAGATTATTGCAAGCAAGCTAGAAGAAGAGACTGTTGGTTTAAGGATGCAGATAGAAGAGATGAATCATAAAATTAGTTGTTATCACAAACGTGAAGAAAGTTCTATGAAGTTGGATAAGATCATAAATAACCAAAATACTACAGGCATCAAATTTGGTTTGGGCTTTGATGAAGGAGAATCATCAAATGGATCAAGGCCATAAATGAAGAATCCATAAAGAATGAAGATAAGAAATAGGTTGATCAAGAAAAAATGACTCATGCAAAAGAAAGCAATAATGCAAGGCACGAAAGGAGAATTGACAATGATGGATTCACCAATGTCACACATCAAAGAAGAAGAAGATTTATGGCTCCTACGACAACATGGCAAAGACCATCACCTAGGTTCAATCATCTCTTTTCTAGTTACTATTTTAAATGCAATGGTTATGGACATAAGATTTCAGATTGCAAGTATAATGTAGGACCAAGGAATTTTACCAGTAGAAATGTTTTTTCACCTTTGATGGATTATACAGTAGAATGTTATAACTATCATAATTTTGGGCACATTGCAAGAAATTGTCGAAGTACATTTTCTTCAAATTAATTTCAAGGAAGAAAATTTCAACCAAATGGAATGAGACAAAATAGAAAATTTCTCGAAAAACATGCACAAGCTACTAAAAAAGAAAAGTCAGAACAAGAGCCCAAAACTGTAATCAAACCAGAGTGGAAAGAAAAAGAGCGATCTAAGGAAGAAAAGGAATCCCTGATCGTACAAACAACATTTAAAGCACAAAATAAATCTGCACCATGGATACTTGATAGTGGATGCTCCAGTCATATGATAGGTGACACAAAAATTTGAGAAGTTACAACAATATGAAGGTGGTTCAGTAAAATTTGGAAATAATGATGGAGCTAAGATAGTTGGCAAAGGTTCAGTTAAGATCAGTGACGAAAAAATCAAGTCTAAAGAAGTCTTGTTTGTGGTTGGTCTGAAGCATAACTTGTTGAGCGTAAGTTAGATTTGTGATAGAGGTCATGAAGTGATTTTTAAGAAGCAGGGTTGTGAAGTCAGAAAAACAAACAGTGGAAAGTTGATAGCAACTGGGTTGAGGACATCTGGAAACCTATACACTCTCTCAGAGACTTCAAAAGGAGCTTGCTTGATTGGATAGGAAGATGAAAATTGGTTGTGGCATAAGAGGCTCGGTCATATCAGTTTTGACAATCTAGTAAAAATCAACTCAAAAAAGGTAGTGAGAGATATTCCCACCATTGAAAAACCATCAAATAGCATTTGTGCTTCATGCCAAAAGGGGAAGCAAACTAGAGTCTCATTTAAAACAAAAGAGTACTACACAAGAAAAACTTTGGAACAAATACATACTGATTTATGTGGACCCATGAGAACGCAAAGCATAAATGGTGACAAATATTTTATGTTGTGTATAGATGACTATTCCAGGATGACATGGGTACTATTTTTGAAGCATAAATCGAAGCTTTTGAGATGTTCAAGGTTTTCAAAAACCAAGTTGAGAATCAAACAGGAAAAAATATTAAATGTTTAAGATCAGATAGAGGAGGAGAGTTTATTTCAGAGGATTTTACAGAGTACTGTGAAAAATATGGTATTAGGAGACAGTTTTCAATAGCCAAGACACCTCAGCAGAATGGTGTGGTAGAAAGAAAGAATAGGACAGTGCAGGAAATGGCACGGACTATGTTGACTGAGATAAAAGTAGCAGACAAATTTTGGAAAGAGGTAGTCCATACTACGGTATACATCCAAAATAGGTGCATGTTGAGGATGCATAAAAGCAAAACTCCTTATGAGTTGTGGTTCGGTGAAAAGGCAACAACAAGATACTTTAAAGTTTTTGGCAGCAAGTGTTACATCAAAAGAACTGAAGAAAACCTTGGTAAGTTTGAAGATAGAGCGGATGAAGGTACTTTTATTGGCTATTCGTCAAAAAGCAAAGCTTACAAATGCTATAACAAGAGGCTAAGGAAAATTGTGGATAGTGCCGATGTTAAAGTTGATGAAGGTAGGGAACGAGTAATTAGCTATGAAGAGAACTACCCAATTTATGAAGAGGTTATTGAAGGAGATGAGGAAAAGGAAATGGAAAATAAAAAAAATTGACTCAGATGATTTAAACAGTGATTCATAAGTGGAAGAAAATAAGAAATTCAAAACAGTGCAATTGGCAGAAAGATCATCCTAGAGAGCAAATAATTGGAGACCCCACAGTTGGTGTTCAGACAAGAAGAAGAGTAGTAAGTAACTACTCTCTATTATCTAGCATTGAGCCCAAAAATGTTGTTGACGCAAGCAAAGATGAAAGTTGGATGAAGGCAATAAATGAAGAATTAGATCAGATCGAGAAAAACAAAACTTGGGAGTTAGTACCAAGACCTGCAAATAAAAATATAATCGATACTAAATGGGTCTTTCGAAACAAATTGATGAAGACGGACATGTAGTCAGGAATAAAGCAAGATTGGTATGTAAAGGCTATGCACAAGTTGAAGGTATTGACTTTGAGGAAACCTTTGCACATGTGGCTAGACTAGAGGCAATTAGAATGTTTATGGCTTTGGCAGTTTACAAGAATTTCAAAGTTTATCAAATGGATGTGAAATCAACATTTTTGAATGGGAAACTTGAAGAAGAGGTTTATATTGAGCAGCCATATGGTTTCCAACTTGGTGATGATCCCAACTTGGTTTGCAAGTTGAAGAAAGCATTATATGGCTTAAAACAGGCACCCCGAGCATGGTATGCAAGGCTAGACAACTATCTTACTCAACAAGGGTTCAAGAAAGGTATGGTGGATAGTAATTTGTATGTCAAAACAGAAAATGGCCATATTATTGTTCTTGTTGTATATGTAGATGATATCATATTTAGCAGCAGCAAAGATGAGTCGTGTAAAGATTTAGCAAATAAGATGCAGAAAGAATTTGAAATGTCAATGATTGGTGAACTTTCATATTTCCTCGGGTTGCAAGTTAATCAAAATGAGAAGGGCATATTTATTTCTCAAATTAAATATGTGAAAGAGATGCTAAAAAAGTTCACAATGGAGGATTGTAAGCCAGTTAGCACTCCCATGACAACAGGTTGTAAGTTGAGCAAGGATGAAAAATATCCACATGTTGATCAAACCATGTACAGATCTATGATTGGGAGCTTACTATACTTGATAGCTACCAGACCAGATATTTTGTATGCAGTATGCATGGTAGCATGATTTTAGGCTAGTCCCAAGGAGACTCATGTGACAACAGTGAAGAGGATTCTTCGGTGCCTCAAAGGTACTATGGAGTATGGGTTATGGTATCCGAAAGGTAAGGACTTCACCATTATTGCGTATTCAAATGTAGATTGGGCAGGATGTATAGATGACAGAAAGAGTACCAGTGGAGGTGCATTCTATCTTGGATATAGGTTGGTCACGTGGCACAGTAAGAAACAAGAGTCAGTCTCCTTATCCACAGCAGAGGCAGAATATATTACAACGACAACGTGTTGTACGCAGGTATTATTAATGAAACAAACCCTCGAAAGATCTTGGTATTAACTTTAGTGAGCCAATTTTAGTTAAGTGTGATAACACCAGTGCCATTAACATCTCAAAGAATCCAGTTATGCATTCTCGCACAAAACATATTGCTATCCGGTATCACTTTTTGAAGGAGAAAGTTGCGAAAGGTGAGGTTAAGTTGGATTTTGTTCCAACAACAGAGCAAGTAGTGGATATCTTCACAAAACCATTGCCCAAGGAATTCTTTGAGTACCTTTGCAATAAATTGGGAGTGGTCACGCTTCCCAAGAATTGACTAGCTATCGGGACCACATTCTCAGGGGGAGCATTTATGTATTTGTTTATATTTTTGCTCATGTTTGTGATTTTTGCTAAGTGTAATAATTTTTGCCTGAGAATTTTGTACATGGACTCAGGGGGAGTTTTCAGCAGCCCTTTGGTATTGTTGTCAAAGGGGGAGAAGAGTTACAGGAAATTGCACATGTGTTGCCAACAATTCCAAAGGGGGAGATTGTTGAGCAAGGTGCAGCGACAATATTGTCATTGTTGTCAACACAATCAGATAGATCGGTTGATGCAGTGGATAGGAGTTCAGAGGTTATTCAGAGTATGTATAGTGATGTTAAATTCTTATGAGGATGTTTTTGATGTTTGGGTGAAGTTGTTATAGGTTGTTTGTGCAAATTTGCAAAAGTTGAAAAAATCGTCAGAAAGTTGTCAAAGCAGCAAAATAGTCAAAAAGTTGCAAAAGTTGCCACGGGCACAGTTGGACAGGATGGATCAGTTTGGAACATGCCAGCATGTTAGGAAATAGTCTAGAATAGCATTGGAGATGTCAGCACAGTTTTTGGAGTGATCGGTGGTGTTTCCGGTATCTTGGCGGATGATTTGGCAAGTGGTTGTACAAGCTAAAAAAGTGCAGGTTTTGTAAGAAGCACTGCGAACAAACCGTATGGATTTATACTATAAAATTTGAACTGGAGGTGGTAGTTATCTTAAAGAACATGTTTTACAAATTTCAATAAAAATGGAGAAACGATGCAAATTTTACAAGCGTTGCAAGACTGTCACAAAAACGCTCTTTTTTGAAAAAGTGTGTCAGTAGAAATTTTTGTGGAAGAGGTACAGGTGAACTATAAGGATTTAGGTAGTGAATTTTGGTTTGGACATAGTCAATATTTGAAATATTCTACGTTTCAAATTTCAAAGAAAACCGAGTTACGAGGTGAGAGTTATGATTTTTGCAAAAACGTTACAGGTCTCTTTTATGTCAATTTGTGCCACTTGGGCAAAATCCCTTAGTTGGCCGTTTTGACCTTGAAGAGTCGCCAGAGTTTCAGTTTCAGTGTTGTTACACCTTCAAGGCATCAAATAGATCATATTTTATTTTTGGTTTGAGTTGTCACGTGGCTTCGAAGTATGAAAACGAGTAAGGTGTCAATTCTTTGCATGTGACGTGTTTGACGAAATGCCTTCTCAATATAAAAAAGGGAGTTATATTATTTTAAGCAGTTTTCATTAAATATATATCTTTGGAGAAAGTGAAAAGTGAAAAGGAATGAAAGTGTGTGTATTTAAGTTAGAAGTGTTTTATTGAAGAGTGTGATTTTATTTTGTGCGGAGAGAAGAGTGTGTGGAGAAAAATAAAGAGTGAAAATCCGTGTTTTTGAAAAAAAGGTGAAAAACATCACCTTAGTATTTTGGGCATAACTTTGTCATATGATATCAGTTTTGGTTGAAATTTTGAGAGGTCATAGACAGAGTTCTACACAATACCCAAAAAGCGTTTAGTAATCGACAGAACGAGCTAAGAGAACGATCAATTTTTCTATGAGAAGAGAAGATTCATATATGTTATTTTATTATCAATATCAAAATCAAGTGGGTGCTTGGTAGAGGGGTTGGTGCTCCTTTCTATTGGTGTAAATAAATTAGGGATTGGTGCTCCTTTCTGTTGGTGCAGATAAATCAGGGGTTGGTGCTCCTTTCTGTTGGTGCAGATAAATCAGGGGTTGGTGCTCCTTTCTGTTGGTGCAGATAAATCAGAGGTTGGTGCTCCTTCTAGTGGGTGCTAGTAAATTGATTGTAAAGTTGGTGCTTTGCAAAGGCTAGATTTGGATGGGAGTCCAAACAGTCATTTTGAGGATGTAGCCAAATTGGTGAACCTCGGTACATCTTGTGTTGTGTGATGTTCTTTTGTTATACTTGCTTTATTTGGTTTCAAGTTTTCATTGTTTCGGATTTAAGAGTTGAAGATTTAAGTTTTAAAAGAGCTACACTGATTCACCCCCCCTCTCAGTGTCATTGTGAGACTAACAATTTTTACTGGAGGTGGATTTCCCAACCAACTTTGTTATTCAATAGAGTTTTAAGTAGTAAATATTTTAGATAAGTGAACCCGAATGAGGTGAGTCATTTCTCTTTGGATGGTAATAGGTCCTTGGTGTGGTAGGCTCTGAAGTTATGATCTCAGGTAGTTAAAGATGGATTATTTTGGAAAGTGGAGAGAGGGGAGAAGGCTGTTGGACATTTTGAGTCCCTAAGCTAAAATGTTGTCATTGATGTCAAAAGAGCATTTAATGTCAAAAGGATCTATGAAGGGTTTTTGTGAAAACCAAGGTAGGAAAAATAAAAGGTTTTAGTTAAAACCATGGACAACAGATTTGATTTGGGTTTTTCTTAAAACCCAAGTTGGGCTTTCGTTTCATCGAAAAAGGTGCCCCGGTGATGGAGTTATTTGAGTTTTAATATTTGGTTTAAATTTTAATTATTTAAAATTTAAATTCAAATTTAAATTTAAATGTAAAGTTTCCCACCGACTTCATCAAGCAAACATAAATTCATATTTACGTCGACGTCTTCAAAGTGTTTTAAACACTATATAAAGGGGTGGTAAATAAATCAAAGTTTTATCCTTGCTCTTGTGATAAATGTTTGACATTCGAATAAGTCTATGAGCTCGTGCGAATTTTGAGAAGAGAAGCAGCAAAGAAAACGACAGCACTTGGAAAGTCAAAACATGGTGGGAAGCGTGGCACATTGGCAAATCATTTTGGCTAAGGGACAAGGCAGCACAAACACCAGGGATCGAATCCCTTGGATGACATTTCGAAAGGCGTGTGGAAAGCGCTTTGGCACTTTGTCTTTTGCAGAAGGTGGAGGAAGGTTTAAGGCACTTTGGGCCTTTGCCTTTCCAATGAGCGCCTAGCTCGTGTGGAATCTTAGTCGCGGCTAAGACGCTCACGGTGTGGCAAGTCGGGGGTTCGAATCCCCTTGAGGAGGTAATTACGTTTTGCATTTAAATAATTTTTATTAGCCCTAAAGTTTGGAGTTATAAGGTAGTTAATGGAAATTAAAGTTTGTTATTAGGGTTGTGATTATTATTGCAAAGCATAATTGGTTTATGATTTATTTGATGGTTATGGAGAATTAATTTTAGGAGAAATAAGGAGTTGTTTTTTAAAAGCAATTTTGAGAGGTTTATTATTTTTTATAAGGGTTTTAATAAAAGGGACTTTGGTGGATGTGTTTATTAGCTTGGAGTAAAAAGGGTGTAATTTGAGTAATGCTTTATTTTGTGATTATTTGAAGTCCATTAACCCTTGTTTAGATTGGAAAGGAAAGTTGTGTTTAAGTGTGGTAGATTTTGTGGACAACTTATTGGCATCAAAAAGGTATGGGCACATTCTCCTATTGATTGTTTATGGTGGTTGATTTCTGAAATATCATTGGAGAGAAAAGGATTGATTGTGGTTTCCTTTGAGAAAATGATTGGTTGAATGCTTCAAGGTTTTCTGGTTTGTGAGTTGTATTTAAACCTTGTTTTATTAGCATTTTTGTTGAAGCCCATTGATGATGAAATGAACTTGAACTTGAGTTAGAAAAGAACATGAGTATGAGTATCATTGCTATGTGAGACTTGTGCTTGAGCATTGTTGGAAATATTTTGAGTTGGTTAATACATGCTTGGACTAGGGTTTGTGAGAAAGGATTGTTCCTTGAGGTGATTGGTTGAGTTGAGTTGATTAAGCCTAGTCAAGTGGATGCATGTGGTTGTTCAAGTTCCTAGAAACAAACTATTCAATATTCTGATTTGAGTTGATATTGAGGTTGATTTGAGTTGAGATTGAGATCTGAGTATAGAACATATAGAGTCTCTAACAATTCTCTTTATGCTTCTATTGATTTGAGATTGGGATTTGAGTATAGAACATATAGAGTCTCTAACAATTCTCTTTATGCTTCTATGAGATTGATTTGAGTTGAGATTGGGATTTGAGTATAGAACATATAGAGTCTCTAACAATTCTCTTTATGCTTCTATGAGATTGATTTGAGTTGAGATTGGGATTTGAGTATAGAACATATAAGAGTCTCTAACAATTCTCTTTATGCTTCTATGAGATTGATTTGAGATATTGATTGTACATTGAGCTTAGAACATATTGAGTCTCTAACAATTCTCTTTATGATTCTATGTGATTGAGACAAGTCCTTGAGAAGGCTTGTGGACTGTTTTGAGTTAAGCTTTTGTGAAAGCTTGCTATGCAGATTTGAGCAAGTCCTAGAGAGGACTTATTGAGCAGATTTGAGCAAGTCCTAGAGAGGACTTATTGAGCATATTTGAGCAAGTCCTAGAGAGGACTTATTGAGCAGATTTGAGCAAGTCCTAGAGAGGACTTATTGAGCAGATTTGAGCAAGTCCTAGAGAGGATTTGTTGAGCATATTTGGACAAGTTCTGTGTGAACTTGTTGAGTAGATTTGGACAGGTTCTGTGTGAACTTGTTGAGCAGATTTGGACAAGTTATGTGTGAACTTGTTGAGCAGATTTGGACAGGTTTTGTGTGAACCTATTGAGCAGATTTTAGCAGGTTCTAAGTGAACCTATTGAGCAGAATTGTACTAGACCGACTGTACTGTGTTTAGTACAAGATATTGAGCAGAACTGTGCTAGACCGACTGAACTGTGTTTGGTACAGTATTGAGACAGAGCTTTGGAGGTGACATAGTATAGAGGACAGAGTCTCAGTGGATAGAGATCCAACATCTAGGACAATTGAAGATAGATCTAAGTGAGGAGTCTTCAAGTGGAGAGAGATCCACAAGTTAGTGCAACATAGAGACAGAGTCTTCTAGAAGATCACTAGCCAGAGTAGAAGGGGAAAGAGTTCTCCTGTGGAAGAGATCCACGAACTTGAGATTAGGGGATCAACATCTCCTTTGGACAGAGGTCCATAAACATTGTAATTGGGAAAGATTCCCAAAGAGATTGATTGAGAAATATTTAGAAGAAATATTTTCTCTGTGGAGGTAGCCCATATTGGGTGAACCATGTAAATTGTGGTGTCTCTATTATGTGTGATGATTGGTGCATTGCTTTGGTTATTGCTATTGATATTGCCATTGATTATATTGATTAATACTGTTTGGAAAAGAAATGTAAAAAATGGTCTTATACTGTTCACCCCCCCTCTCAGTATAAGCTTGTGTTCTTCAATTGGTATCATAGTTGGTTCCTTCAGAAAGGGTTTAACAACTTGAAGGAAGATCTTGCAAGAACACAAATGGCAAAGAAAGGCAAGAGTAAAAGCATGAGACACAAGAAGAAAAGAACACCTATGGTCATGAAAGAAAAGGAAGATGAGTTTAATATTGTTGTGTTGGGAGGACACATGGAAATAGATTCAAGAGATGAATCAAGTAATGGAGAAATATCCAGACTGATAAAGTTTTGTACCAGTTGTGGAAAGACAGGTCATCATGCAACTTATTGTTCACAAGAAGGTGAAGAATATTTTATCTGTGGTCAACTCGGTCATGATGCAAGTTATTGCAATGGGTTTGATAGCAGTGAAGATGAAGATGATTCTCTTAGATTTGAAGTTCTAAAGAATGAGTCAGAAAAGGATAACAAGAATAGTCAAAGTAGGTATCAAGAAGAAACTCCACTTTGGACAATAGAAGAAATTGAAGAAGAGGAAGATTCAGATAAAGAAAAGGAGGAAGCCACTCTTAAGGAACTTGTTGAATTGAAAAGAGAAAATTCAGAATTGAAGGCTCAAATACAAGAAGATGAGAAATGTAAGATAAAGCTTCTACAGGATATATCTGACTTGAGAGATAAGGTTGAAAAGGCAAGAAGAGTTGAAAAAGGTATGGTTGAACAGTCAAAGGTAAAAGAGATAGAATGTGAAAGGCTTATGGTTACTCTTGAAGAATTAAAAAGGGAGAACTTAGGATTAAGGGTTCAAGCTCAAGAAGATGAGAAAGCAAAAGCAAGGTTTCTACAGGAACTCACCAACTTCAAAACTATGGTTGAAGAGGCAAGAAGGATTGAAGAAGGTATGGCTGAAAAATTAAAGACAAAAGATCTAGAGTGTGAAAGATTAGAGCATGAGATAGTTTCACTAAGGATGGAAGTAAAAGGCTCTAAGGATAAGCTACACAAGTTTGAGGAAAATTCAAGGACCTTGGAAAGGACTATCAATGCACAAAGGTCATCAGTCACCATAACAGGACTTAGTTCTAAAGAAGAACAAGGGAGACAAGAAGCAGAAAAAGGAGAGCCAAGCTACTATGCGGATAATGCAAGTAAGTACTCAATTGATAGTGATGCTAGTTTTTCAGACAATGATAGAGATGAAGTCTTGTTTATGGTTGAAGAAAAATATCCAGTTAAGAAAAAGACTCCAGTTATTCTCAAGTGTTTTAGATGTGGTAAATTTGGACATCTTGAAGATGATTGCACAAGGGATGGCTATAGTTTTAGTGATGATGATTTTGAATATGCACTTGGTAAACCGGATGAGAATATTCTAATGGCATTAGAAGAAGAAGAAGTGAGTGATCCTATAGAAGATAAGTCAAAAGAAAGAAATGATATGGACAAAGGAAAACAAATAGAGGACTATTCAATAGAGAATGGTTATGATCTCAAGGGAGAACTTATCTATGCTCTTGACACAATAAAGAAGGTAAGAAAGCAACACTCTAAACTTGAAATTCAATTTCAAGAATGTGATGAAGAAATATTACTACTCATAGAGGACTTAGAAAAGTCAAAGGCTAAGGCAAGCAAGTTCAAGGATAAGTTAGAAGCAAATATTTTGGAATGTGAGAAGTTAGCACAAGAAGTGGCTACTCTAAAGAAATATTTACAGGACTCCAAGATCAAGATGAAGAGTTTCACAAATAGCTCTAAGAACTTGGATAAGTTCATTTGTGGACAGTAGAGAACATCATGTTCAACAGGTCTTGGTTTTGGAAAGAAACAAGAAAAAGCAAAGTCTACTTCAAGTCTTCAAGAAGAAACAACATCAGAAGAAGATACTTCAGAAGAGGGATTCTTAGATGCAAGTGAAAGTGAAACTTCTAAGGATGAGTCATATTGTAGTGAGTCCAACAGGGACAATGGGCAAAGAAGATACAGATGGAACAACAATCAGAACATGAGACCAATGAGGTCTAGGCAAGGAAGCTTCAATGGGAGATGCTTCTCATGTCACAGGTTTGGGCACATGGCTTCACAGTGCAGGTCACATGAAAGACAGGTATATGGAAGAGAACAACTTTTCCAAGGATATTGCTATTCGTGTAATGAGTTTGGTCACAAGGCAATGAATTGCAAGATTCATGATAGAAGAGGATATGGCTTCACTAGGAGAAATCCTAAGACTATTGATACATCCAAGGAATAATAACATTAAGTGTTATAAGTGCAATAATTATGGTCACATAGCAATATGGTGTAGAGAAAATATTCCAAAATCAAGCATGAACAAGAACAAGAATAAGAAAATGGATGAGAACATGAATAGGAACCGGAACAGGAACAGGAACAGGAACATGGATGAGAACAAGAACAGGATCATGGATGAGAATAGAAACAAGAACAGGAACATGGATGAAAACAAGAACAGGAACATGAACAAAAGTGATGAATAGGAACATGGATGATGACTTGGAAAGAAACAATGAGAGGATTCAGCAAAAAGGAAGAGGAAAAGACAAAGGTAGAGAACAGTGCTTTCGAGGAGTAGAAATACTCCCACCCCAGAATTAACCACCTCATGTGGAGGTGGGGGAGGGGCTAAGCTAAGAGGCTTAATTCTTAGTCCCGAGCCCCAAAGGTGACCCTTTGCCATTGATGTCAAAGGGGGAGAGATTTGTGTATTATGGGGAGAGTTTTTGGATATGAGGAGAGATTTGATATCTGAGAGAGCATTGAGCCAGGGGGAGCAAAGTCCTAGGGGGAGCAGAAAAGAAGGTCAAAATTCAGTAAAAGGATTTGGGTTGCCATCAATGACAAAGGGGGAGATTGTTGGACATTTTGAGTCCCTAAGCTAAAATGTTGTCATTGATGTCAAAAGAGAATTTAATGTCAAAAGGATCTATGAAGGGTTTTTGTGAAAACCAAGGCAGAAAAAATAAAAGGTTTTAGTTAAAACCATGGACAACATATTTGATCTGGGTTTTTCTTAAAACCCAAGTTGGGCTTTCGTTTCATCAAAAAAGGTGCCCCGATGATGGAGTTATTTGAGTTTTAATATTTGGTTTAAATTTTAATTATTTAAAATTTAAATTCAAATTTAAATTTAAATGTAAAGTTTCCCGTCGACGTCATCAAGCAAACATAAATTCATATTTCCATCGATGTCTTCAAAGTGTTTTAAACACTATATAAAGGGGTGGTAAATAAATCAAAGTTTTATCCTTGCTCTTGTGATAAATGTTTGGCATTCGAATAAGTCTATGAGCTCGTGCAAATTTTGAGAAGAGAAGAAAGAAAGAAAACGATAGTGCTTGGAAAGTCAAAACATGGTGGGAAGCGTGGTGCATTGGCAAATCATTTTGGCTAAGGGACAAGGCAGCGCAAACACCAGGGATCGAATCCCTTGGACGATGTTTCATTAAGGCGTGTGGAAAGCGCTTTGGCGCTTTGTCTTTTGTGGAAGGTGGAGGAAGGTTTAAGGCACTTTGGGCCTTTGCCTTTCCAATGAGCGCCTAGCTCGTGTGGAATCTTAGCCACGGCTAAGACGCTCGTGGTGTGGCAAGTCGGGGGTTCGAATCCCCTTGAGGAGGTAATTACATTTTGCATTTAAATAATTTTTATTAGCCCTAAAGTTTGGAGTTATAAGGTAGTTAATGGAAATTAAAGTTTGTTATTAGGGTTGTGATTATTATTGCAAAGCATAATTGGTTTATGATTTATTTGATGGTTATGGAGAATTAATTTTAGGAGAAATAAGGAGTTGTTTTTTAAAAGCAATTTTGAGAGGTTTATTATTTTTTATAAGGGTTTTAATAAAAGGGACTTTGGTGGATGTGTTTATTAACTTGGAGTAAAAAGGGTGTAATTTGAGTAATGCTTTATTTTGTGATTATTTGAAGTCCATTAACCCTTGTTTAGATTGGAAAGGAAAGTTGTGTTTAAGTGTGGCAGATTTTGTGGACAACTTATTGGCATCAAAAAGGTATGGGCACATTCTCCTATTGATTGTTTATGGTGGTTGATTTCTGAAATATCATTGGAGAGAAAAGGATTGATTGTGGTTTCCTTTGAGAAAATGATTGGTTGAATGCTTCAAGGTTTTCTGGTTTGTGAGTTGTATTTAAACCTTGTTTTATTAGCATTGTTGTTGAAGCCCATTGATGATGAAATGAACTTGAACTTGAGTTAGAAAAGAACATGAGTATCATTGCTATGTGAGACTTGTGCTTGAGCATTGTTGGAAACATTTTGAGTTGGTTAATACATGCTTGGACTAGGGTTTGTGAGAAAGGATTGTTCCTTGAGGTGATTGGTTGAGTTGAGTTGATTAAGCCTAGTCAAGTGGATGCATGTGGTTGTTCAAGTTCCTAGAAACAAACTATTCAATATTCTGATTTGAGTTGAGATTGAGATCTGAGTATAGAACATATAGAGTCTCTAACAATTCTCTTTATGCTTCTATTGAGTTGAGATTGGGATTTGAGTATAGAACATATAGAGTCTCTAACAATTCTCTTTATGCTTCTATGAGATTGATTTGAGTTGAGATTGGGATTTGAGTATAGAACATATAGAGTCTCTAACAATTCTCTTTATGCTTCTATGAGATTGATTTGAGTTGAGATTGGGATTTGAGTATAGAACATATAAGAGTCTCTAACAATTCTCTTTATGCTTCTATGAGATTGATTTGAGATATTGATTGTACATTGAGCTTAGAACATATTGAGTCTCTAACAATTCTCTTTATGATTCTATGTGATTGAGACAAGTCTTTGAGAAGGCTTGTGGACTATTTTGAGTTAAGCTTTTGTGAAAGCTTGCTATGCAGATTTGAGCAAGTCCTAGAGAGGACTTATTGAGCAGATTTGAGCAAGTCCTAGAGAGGACTTATTGAGCAGATTTGAGCAAGTCCTAGAGAGGACTTATTGAGCAGATTTGAGCAAGTCCTAGAGAGGATTTTTTGAGCATATTTGGACAAGTTCTGTGTGAACTTGTTGAGCATATTTGGACAAGTTTTGTGTGAACTTGTTGAGCATATTTGGACAAGTTTTGTGTGAACTTGTTGAGCAGATTTGGACAGGTTTTGTGTGAACCTGTTGAGTAGATTTGAGCAGGTTCTAAGTGAACCTATTGAGCATAATTATACTAGACTAACTTTACTGTGTTTAGTGCAAGAGATTGAGTAGAACTGTGCTAGACCGACTGAACTATGTTTGGTACAGTATTGAGACAGAGCTTTGGAGGTGATAGAGTATAGAGGATAGAGTCTTAGTGGATAGAGATCCAACAGCTAGGACAATTGAAGATAGATCTGAGTGAGGAGTCTTCAAGTGGAGAGAGATCCACAAGTCAGTGCAACATAGAGACAAAGTCTTCTAGAATATCACTAGCCAGAGCATAAGGGGAAAGAGTTCTCCTATGGAAGAGATCCACAAACTTGAGATTAGGGGATCAACATCTCCTTTGGACAGAGGTCCATAAACATTGTAATTTGGGAAGGATTCCCAAAGAGATTATTTGAGAAATATTTAGAAGAAATATTTTCTCTGTGGAGGTAGCCCACATTGGGTGAACCACGTTAAATTGTGGTGTCTCTATTGTGTGTGATGATTGGTGCATTGCTTTGGTTATTGCTATTGATATTGCCATTGATTATATTGATTAATACTTGTTTGGGAAAGAAAAGTAAAAAGTGGTCTTATACTGTTCACCCCCCTCTCAGTATAAGCTTGTGTTCTTCAAAGGCATGATTTTGGATAGATTCATAGGATCAATACTCACCTATCATTGTTAAAGTCCCATAACTACAATCAGTAAAATTAACCATGGAAAGTAGGGGTTGGATCTAGATTAAAAGTTATTTCAACACTAGCCAGTTGGGGGATTATAAATTTAAATGATTTAAGAAGTTGGATGAGTGTCCAATTCTAGTCCCTCCAAAATTGACATCATCATGACTAAAATATTGGCAAAAATATTTCTCATAGGTAGAGATGAAAAGGATGAATTAGCTTGGGGATATGGGAGCCTTGGAGTCTACATAGTGAAGTATGGATATGATATTATGATAAGATCCTTCCAAAACCTCCTCCTCATGCATATTAGGTTGAGGATTGGAGAAAGATTTGATAGTCCAAGGATTGGCCAAAAGTAAACTTCTTTGTTTGGCAATTCATGCATAATGTAATTCTTACTTTTGATAATATGAGACATTGGGGAATCGCTAGTCCATATCAATGTATTTTATGCTACAAGAGTGAGAAAAAATCTGACCACTTGATGTTTGAGTGCCCGTTTATGCACCAAATATAGGAGCGATGGTTTTTATCTTATATTTGAAAAATATGGAAGAGGGGTATATTTAAATTTAAAGCTCTTTGTATTGGTTGGAAGCTTGGATTAAAAGTCATTTGGTGGTAGGTGTGGTTGGAGAAAAATGATAAAAACTTTAGAGAATTTTTTCATCCTTAGATGGTGTTTGGTAGGTCATTTGGAGCAAAGTCACAAAAATTGTGGTAGTGTATGCTAAAAAGGAAACTCAGGCTGATATAGGGATGATGGAGAAGGAAGCTAAAGTACAAAAAGGGTTGGATCGAGCTAGTTGGAAACCATACCTAGAAGGTTGAATTAAAATTTATACTGATGGAGCTACAAAAGGTAATCTAGGAAGAGCTAGAATTGGAGTGGTTTGCAGGAATCATCTTTGGACAATATTTTATTGGGAACTACAAGGTCTACCAAAAGTCACGAACAATGAAGCATGATTCTTAGCTATCAAATTTGCTTCTATCAGGGCAGTAAGACAAGGTTATAGGAGGATAATCCTAAAATTAAATTCTCAAATATTGGTAGGAGCTTTGGATTGCATGAGGAACTTTACTTTGAAGACATGGAGGTTGAGGATTCTTGTCACCCAAATTAAGGAATTGTGGAGGAAATTAGATGATGTGATTCCAGTTTATGTGAGTAGAGATCTAAATAAAGTGGTAGACTTTTTGGCTAAGATGGGTACTGAGGAGGTAGAGGTTCAGTGGTATAGTGACATAGCTATCAAGGATGAGAGGATTAGGTAGGTTGGTGAGAAAATCTAGTGTTTAGCTAATTTGGATAGTCATTGTAGAAATATGGTTTAGGAGATTTAACTCCAATGCAGATCTTCTTTTACTATTGTAAACATGTGGACAACCCTTGTAGAAATATGGTTTAGAATATTTGGATCCAATGTAGATCTTCTTTTACTATTGTAAACATATGTTATTTTTGACTAAGACTGGAAGAAGTCTCATCCCAACTTGTGACTAAGGCTGAAAAAAATCTCATCCCAACTTGAAATGATCCTTACTTTAATATAAAATTATCAAATTCTTAAAAAAACAATAATTTTAAATTCAAAATCATAACTTCATTATAAATTTCAATTTTAAATATTATTTACCAAAATAAAATCAAATATACCGTAAAAATATATCTTTATTTCTTTATAAAGACGCTCGGTTTTATAAAACCTATTTTTTATTTTAATCTAATAATAATGGCATAAATTATATTTTGCCATATTAAAACCAAGTTAAATGTTATGTTGACGCATGTTAAAAAAAAGGAATTAAAATCCGTTGTTGTAAATAGCAACCCTCTTTTATCCAATGTCATGTGTTATAAAATACAGAGAAATTGTGTGAGAAATTTTTTATTAATAAATTTAATTTATTTATAAAAATAAATATTATTTGATTGTGTGTTAAAATTTCTACTAATAAATTTAATTCTTTTTTATAAAAAATTAATAAAATAAAAAAACATAATCTTAAATAAAAAATACTGACTCTAAACATTAGATTTCTTATATCAACCAAATTTATTAAAAAAAAGTGACCCTCATGTCGCGCATTTTCTTTATAACTTATGCAAGTCATGGATATAATGTTTGTGAATATATTAAAACTATTTATACGTTGAAAGTTCTACAAATTGTATTCCACAAATTAATACGAAAATATTTGAAAACATTTCAATCTCTTTACACGATTAAATAGAGAGACTAATATATCTATGTTTCCCATAAAATCATTTTCCAAATTTGACAGTGTCGTAGCCTTCGCTGGGTTTTCGTGCTTGGAGAACGTTCCAAGAAGAAACAAGATCGATAAGCGAAGTTCTGTTTGGACTGCCTTGTTTGAGGCCAAGGAGGGCGAAGGAGAAGCTGATAAAAGGCAAGGAACAAGAAGCCATGCCATTCTGACTTCTGTCGCTACATTTTCGTTTGTCAGAGCAAGGGCCATGCCTTCAGCTGCCCGCCACCACCTCTCCCTCTTCGTCCCCCGAAAAATGCGACATACATTGGGCCAAAGCTCGCAGTATTTTCCAAGCCATTTTCATTCTGCGGCCCGCCCCTACATCTCCCCAAGGGAATGACCTGCAATTCTAGTGAAAGGACGCAGATCATATTTATACATAACGCAAATAGAGCTTTATACGCGAAGGGCGATATTGAGCACCTAATTCGTACCAATGATGTTTAACAACACTTTCCCATCTATAGCCTTCAGATTCACAGCGCAACATTTGGTATAGATTCTGACACAGTCTATCGACCTTGCCGCCATAATCCCTAGGAATGTTTCCCGGGAATTGTTGGAGAATATTACTTTTGAAGTTGAAGGAATTATTGGATCCCTAGGAATGTTCCCCGTTTGATATTGAGGGAATTGTTGGAGAATCTTTTGAAGTTGAAGGAATTATTGGAGAATATAAGGCAAACGCACCACCTTTATGGATTTTTATGGTAAAAATCTATCTAATAGATTAGGGTTTGAGTCTATAGTTTAAATGAGTGATTTTTATTTTTAAGTATTTATGTGGAGGATATGTAAAACTATCATGTAAGTAAAATGAAGTGTATAATGAGAGAATGTGGACAAGTGTCATGCATATAAGTGTGCAAATATATAATTTGAAGATGTGTAGTCTTGTATTAGAAGTGCATGTAGGAGAGTAAGAGTCATACACAAGTATGTTATAGAGTTAAATATGCATGTAAGAAGATAGTAAAAACTCTTGTATACAAGTGGTAAGATGAGAAGCCAAAGGATTAGAATAGGAAAGTTTGCAACTCCTATATATGTGATGAGTGCAATAGTCTTGAAGAGTCACATTTTTATGTCTATATTATGAAGACAAAGCTTCATATTATGAAAAACAGTTTGTAAATGATCATCATAACAAGCATTGATAATAAAGCTTGTATACAAATTTTGAGCAATATTATTGTAAGTATATTTCATGTTAGTACATGATTGATTTTGGTCATTTACATTCATATTTGATATTATAGTGAATGTTATTATATTTATATTAGCCAATATATATATTTGATTACTCATATATTTAATTCTACTCTTGATTATTGATATTGAGACCATATTGTGGCTTAGGTATATTGGGACTTTAGGTAGTTTGGCTTAAAAACCAATAGTGGTGTCATAGCTACTACTTAACTTTATCCATTTTTTATAGAGTCATATTTCAAAGAGCCACCATCACTCTCCACATTAAAGTAGTGAAGACATGGACTCTATTTTTTAAGGTCTGATTGAGTAGATATTGAGGGGGCAAATAGAGGTCACCTTGATTTGGATGTTAGGGTTTATCCACTTGGTTCAAAAACACTAGTGAATACAATAACTCAGCCAAAATAGATTAAGCGCCCACTCAAAAGAAAGTTAGATGTGAGGGGACATTTAAAGTCACCCTAATGATAGTTGGATTCTCTAGAAAAGAAGAGAATCACATTATTCTTAGGTTTGACCTGAGATACCACAAATAGAAGATAGAGAATCATTAAAGCTTCCAAATGATAGAGCAGCTTCAAAGATTCTAGGGAACAAAGGAGTATCAAAGATTTTAGAAAATAGAAAAGAGAAGCAATAAAAGCTTCCCAATATTAGAAAAATAGAGAAGAAATATAAGCTTTTATAGATCAAAGAAGAAGAAAAACATAAAAGAAGGAAAAAACATAAGCTTCCAAAGATAAGGAAATATTGAAGAACCAAAAGTTTTGGTCAATCAAATTACTAACCAAAAGGATTAGGCTGACTATAAACTCTTCATAGTATTTCAATCTTAGCCATGAGATCAATTTTTGTTGAAGTAGTATTCTTCAAGTTTTTCAAAGAGAAGATACATATAGCTAATAAAAGAGCTATTTCAATGTAAGAATACATGATATACAATGTGTTATCAAAGAGTGTTATCATACATAGGTTACTACAGAACTATAAGAACCATAGTAGTGAAAATTGATAAAAAAAATAGCAAAATCACAATTTTATGGAGATTCAATAATTTATCCAGTCAAATTGATCGAATCATTGACTCGATGATTCTTTATCGATTTTTTATCAATTTTTTTAAGAAAAATCAATGATTTTAATTTTTTTTTTTTAAATTGGTTATAGTTGCACAAGTAGAGATTGTAGTTGATTTAAGGGAAACCTTCACATTTTCCTCTCTTTTTCAACTTAAGCTCTTCCAAACAAGGAAAAAACTATTCCTACCTACTACCACCCCAACCCAAATATGCCAAGGGCATCCTAAGAGTGAGCACATTACAGTTTGAACGAATCCAATGGCCAACAACAACTACCTAGAGGATTCATCTTAGGTAAGAAAATATTTAAAAAAATATTTTTTTTCTCCAATTTGAAACAAGGTTTAGAATCTAGATTAGGGTTGTTTGCAAATAGTTTTGTGATTTATCAATGTTTTAACTTTGAAATTTGAAACTTTAAACCCTCAACCCTAGTCTAGGTTGTTTTTCCTTATTTTAAGTAGATACTAAATAAGTAAATATTATTGCCTGATGTATGCAAGCCCATTTATCTACTATTAATATTTCAAGTTAAACTTTAAACCCTAAAACCTAATCTAGGGATTTGGGTTTAGTTCTTTTTCTCCATTTAAGTAAATATTTCTAATCTTGCTTGATAACTATGCATGCAAGCCCATTTATAGTTGTTAATGTTTGAACTTTGAAGTTTAAACCCTAAACCCTTGTATAGGGTTTTAGATTTAGGAGTATTTTTCCTCTTTTTGAGTAAATATTGTTGCCTAATAATTATATATGCAAGCCCATTTTTAGTTGTCAATATTTTAATTTTAAACCCTAAACCCTAGCCTTTTGGTTTAGGTTTTATGTTTTTTTAAAGTAATTGTTTGTAACTTTCTTGTTACTTGTTTCCATGTGTAGGCATAGAAAAAATAAAACCAAAATATGTAACATGGGCATATGGAATGCTAGGGGAAAGGAAAGGGGATGCTATATGAAATTTGTAATGAACACCTTACCAAAGGTGTTTTTTGCTCCAAATTTCATTTGGCAAAGAGAGTTGGAAGAGATGTTAAGAAATGCACTAAGGTGTCAAATGATATTAAAAATTAAGTAGAGGCCATGATATCTGACTCAAAGGAAAAAGTAATCTCAAAATAAGTCATATCGATGCCATGTCAATCCTCCATTCTCAAAATTCCCATATCAGTAGTAGCTTTATCTAGTTTTAGTAGGAGACTTTGAGTCCATCATGTGCACAAGTAGCTAGTGGGATTGGAGAATCCTATATTGTAAAAAATTCCATGCTAGGGGTACAACCCATGTTTGAGGGTATGGTTGCATGGAACCAAAAGAATCATAATGCAATAAGGACAATCATTGCCACTTTTTGATACTATTTTGGCATTCCCTTCAATGTGGAAAGGTCTCCATATTGGTGATGCATGAGAGATGTCGTTGCAAGTTATGATGCAGGTTTTAAGGTGCCAACTTATGATGACATTAGGGACCATATCCTTCAACAATTTGTGGACAACATTCAAGTTGTGCTTGACTAAATTTATATATGGCATGACTACTTATATATATATATGGTAATATGCAATGTACATAACTTACTATTTTTTATACTTCAAGTTGTGCTTGAAGAACAAAATAGGGTGTGGAGGAACAATGGTTGTAGTATAATGTTTGATGGCTAGACATATGGTAAAGGAAAAATTCTAGTTAATTTTTCGGTTGCTTCTATTGGAGAAACTACATTCCTCAAGTTAGTAGATGCATCAAAACAAGTTAGGAGTGTCAAAATGCTTATAGGTTTGTTGGAGGTCGAGGAAGAGAATGTTATCCAAATCATCATGAACAACACAACAATGTACAAGAAATATAATAGGATTTTGGAGCAAATATTCCCCACTATTATTTGGACCCCATGTGTAGCCCATTGTCCTGATTTGCTCATCGAGGATATTGGGAAATTACCTTGGGTGGTAGAGGTTGTAAGGAAGGCTAAGGCTATCACAAAATTCATTTATAACTATACATGGATACTTAGCCTCATGAGGTAATTTACTAATGGGAGGAAACTAGTGTGGCTTAGCATTACAAACTTTGCCATAAACTTTGTGGCATTGTAGAACATTTACAATGCAATAGGGTCATTGAAGAAAATGTTTGTGAGTAATGAGTGGAATTCTAAAGAAATTGCAAGATATTGAATGTCACCTAAATGGCATAATGTACATACTTATTTGTTTGAGGAAGACGTTTGTATAGTTATGGATAATATCATCAAGGTACAAGATAGTTTATTATTTTATTTTATTTTTGTTGTAATTTTTTTTCCTTTTTTTAAAGTGTTAGAGCCTTTGGTGAAGGTTCTCCATCTTGTTGATGGAAAAAAATTTCCAATGGGATTTATATATAAAGCTATGGACATGGAAAAAAAGGTAATTGTTGCATTTTATGGATATGCTCATACCAAATACAATCCCATTTGAACTATCAATGATAATTAATGGACACCACAAATCCATAGCCCTCTTCATGCAATAGGTCACTACTTAAACTCCTAAATTTTTTATTCTCCTACATTTCATGCTGATTATGAGGTGAAGGTTATCATTCAATATTGCATTGACCACATGTTCTCAACTAGTAAATAATTGCATGATAAAACATGTGTAGAGATACAAGATTATAAGGAATGTCATGGATAAAAATTCCCATCCGACCAATGAAAGAGTGCTAGGTCAACATTGAGGCCAAGTAACCCTCATGAAATTATTATTTATTGTCTTTTGATTTTATTTTAAAAATAATCTCAATTTACTATTTTACATGTGAAATATTAAATTTAATTTTTTGTTATTTGTTTCTAGATTAATGGTGGGATGACTTTGGTGATTTTACACCCAATTTGTAGTGCATGATGATCATATTCTTATCTCAACCATGCAATGCTTCAGGATGTGAGCATAATTAGAGTATGTTTGAGCACATGCACTCCAAGAAGCACAACAAACTTATAAAAAAAAGTTGAATGATCTTGTGTTTGTGCATTATAATCTTTGTCTCCACCAAATAAATTTTGAAAAAATAAGTACTCAACCCATTGACCTAAGTGACATTAATCCATCATCTTAATGGATTGCAGATGGAATGCAAGAGCAGCAAGAAGATCCTGTCTTCTACTTGGATGAATTACAAAACTTTGAAGACCTAGTAGAGGAGATAGCAGCCAAGGACCAACAAGAGGCACATGCACAAGAAGCAACAATGGTATGCCAACAAAGAGAGACCAAGTCTTCTACTAGGGCAAAGGGCAAAGGAATTGCAAGATACTAGTGACTAGATAGTAGGCCAATTGAGGCATGTTGAACATTTTGTAATTTGTACCTTTATAAGAAATATGATAAGAAATACAATATGCTTATTATCACTTTTATGTGTAGTTAAAGTTTGAGCCTTGTGTGATGTCTTGACATAAATTACTACTTTTATTACAATATTTAATTTTCATAATGTTAATTCATTTTAATATGCATGAAAAAGCATTTTTCCAATGAAATTATGTTTTCTTTGTTTTTTTATCAATATTTTCTTGATTCTTGATATTTTTAGTCAATCATTTATCAATTCCATGTCAATTCTAATTTTATAAACTATGATAAACACTATCAAGAGCATTATCATCCAAATATGAGTAGAGAGCTATAAGCACTATCATACAAAGGTGAATGAGTATATAAGTTCTATTAAGAGCATTGTTATCCAAAAGTAACCAAATAGTCATGCAAGCACCAATAGAGCACTACAATCAAGAGATAATAAAAATACATATGATCACTAACATAGCACTATCATCTAGAGAGAATAAAAAAAGTAATACAAGCACCATCTTTGAGATAATCTGAGCACTATCAGAGTGCTATCATCCAAGGAATGTGAACATTCTTTAACCAAGAAACTTGAACGTTGCAGAGTATCTTTAACCAGAGAATCTAAGTTCTAACAAAAAGAACCCTTATCACTTTAAGAGAGCATATTTTCATTATGAATATAAGACCTATTAATTAGAAGAAACCTGACAATCATAGTAGAGATATATTACCATTCTCTAGAATAAATCCAAGTGCCATTATGCAGATGAAAACCTGAGTGTTGGAGCAGGTGGAATAAGATGTTAATAAGATGAATTAGAGCATTGCACATGGTATATCAAGTGGAATAACATAACATTTAAGGAGGAGACAAATTAGTTGGTAATCCTAGAGGTAACGTTCAAACATTACAATTTGAAGAGCATTAATTAGGAATGTTCTAGATTTAGTGCATTGTGAGGAGGAAAGGTATGATAAATTACCTTTCATATTATTATTATTGGAGGGAAAGTTAAGTTAAATTAAATTTGAATTTTTTAGAAGTTTTTAGGTGGGAGTTATAAGGTTTTCTACCTTATTGATTTTTGGATTTTTTTTTTCAATATATTTATTTTTCAAAAGTTAATTTTTTGAAATTTTTTAATTTATTAATTTTTGGAGTGATAAGGTTTTCTACTTAAGGATTTAAAAAAATTGAAGGAAATTTGAAAGTTAAACTTATTTAGAAAACTGAATAAAATATTGAAATTTGGTTTTTATAAATTTTGAAGATATTTATGATTTGCAAATTTAATAAAATAGGGACTTAAAAGGATTGCTACTTAAAAGGTATAAAAATAAATAAATAAATAAATAAAAATTCAAAATTTGCAATTTTTTTTTTTTTTGAGTGGTTATTTGAAGTTTTTGAAATTGCAAGTTATTATTAACTTTGGAGATAAAAAGGTTTTCAAATTCAATGGGATTAAATCATTGAATTGTAAAATTGGATGATCATGGAAGAAAATGAATTGAAACTCATGACAAAAAAAGAAAAGACTAGAAGTCATAAAGTCTAGCATTGGTAAATTGATTGAAAATTTTGAGGGCAAGCTAGATATGGAAATATAATTAATCTACAAAGAAGCATTAAATGAAATTTTTGAGACATTTGAATATTATTTACATTCAAATCTTGTTGAAGCAATTGATAATTCAAAATATGATATCTCAATACCTATTGATATAGGTAGTATAATGTATATGACATTAATTTCACTTGAACTTCATAAAGATGAAAATAAAAAGAAAAAAGAGTTGATTGAAACTCTTAAAAGAAAATTAATGTTTGATCATACAAGTGAATCATCTCAAAAAAATGTTTTATTCTACATATAATATTGACATTCCAAGCTTATCAAATTTAGAAAATTATTATGATGCTCTAAGTGAATGTTCTAAGATTATAGGACAATATCAAGATTACAGGAAAGCAGAAATAAAAGAAGCATATGAATCAAAAACCAAATATGAAGAAGTTAAAGTCATTCATGAACACGAACCAAAAGTGCATAGTAAAGAATCATATGAACCAAAGGTTGAAGACAAAGAAGAAGCTCAAGTAGTTCATGAACAAGATAGTGAAGATGCAAAGGCTGAAGAATCAAAGAATGAAGATGAAGAAGAAGTCAAAGTAGAACTCAATGGAGAATATAAATATGAATCTCAAGAAGTATATCATGTTTATGTAAAATTAATTGATTCAATATAACTATGAATATTGAAGACTAAAGTCGTCAATAACCAAATAATGTAATACAAGTGGGTGTTGGATAATATTACATTATTTGGTATATGAAAATGTACCCCCATGGTACTGTTATGGGATAAATATAAATATGTAATCGGTTAGGGTTTGAGTCTATAGTTTAGATGAATATTTTATATTTTATCTTTATGGAAATTTTTATGTATAGGAAAGGCACACATGTCATGTTAGTGTGCAATGTGCAAGATATGTACAAGTGTCATGTAAGTAAGAGTGTAAGTGTGTAATGAAAGAATGTGCACAAGTGTCATGCATATAAGTATACAAATGCGAGGATGAAGTAAGAGTGTAAGTGTGTAATGAAAGAATGTGCACAAGGGTCATGCATATAATTATACAAATGTGAGGATGTGCATAAGTTTTTTGTATTAGGAGTGCATGTAAGAGAGTAAGAGTCATGTAGAAGTGTGCAAGTGTCATAGAGTTAAGTATGCATGTAAGAAGAGAGTGAAAAGTCTTGTATAGAAGTGGCAAGATGATAAGCCAAAGGACTAGAATAGGAAACGTTGCAACTCCTAGATATGTGAGGAGTGCAATAGTAAAGTATCAAAGAGTCACATTTATATGTCTATACTATGAAGATAAAGCTCCATACAATGTAAGTGGAATTTTTTTTTGTAAATTATCATCATAACAAGCATTGATAATAAAGCTTGTATACAAATTTTGAGAAATATTTTTGTAAGTATATTTCATGCTACTTCATGATTGATATTTTTCATTTAAATTCATATTTGATATTATAGTGAATGATATTATATTTATATTGGCTAGTATATATATTTGATTGCTCATATATTTAATTCTACTCTTGATTATTGATATTGAGACCTAAGATATTGTGGCTTAATTATATTGGGACCTAAGATAGTTTAGCTTAAAAGCTAACAAGAATACCATCTCTTATGTGGAAAGCTTGATATCTTCATGTACTGTAGGATGGTAAAAGTGTGAATCCTATTATTTTGAAATAAATCCCATAAGATTTAAAGTTCTTCAATAGCATCGTAAGAAGAGAGCATTTGATCATATTTATTACCATGTTCCTTGAGAGTGGGTGATATCCACCAAGTCAAAAAAGTATAATTAAATTTGTTTTTCTTACAAACATACTAATACCTTATTTATGATTTAAATATTTCTATTATGAGTAAGATTTTTGGCATGACAAATGATCCAAATAAAAAACTAGACCTTGTTGGAATACTTTTCAATAATTTGAATGAAAGTGTAGCCTTTGTTCCAGGGTATCTTTTTAGGTTTGTAGTTTGTCATTCAATATTTTTCAAGCAATGATCTAACATACTTAGCTTGAGTGAATAAGATGTGATTTTTATTTTGTAAAACTTCTAAACCATGACAATAATAAATAAGTCCCAAGTTTGTTATTTAAAAATATTTTTCAAATAATTTTTACACTATTAATTTTTTAAAACTCTGTATAAGCACTAGATCATCAACATAGACCACAAGAATAACTATTAGAAGAACTCCTTTTGAAACCATGTCATAGAATATAGTCATTGATCTTTTTATAGTAGGCTCTAGGGGCTTGTTTCAATTCATATAGTATTTTTTTAACCAATTTTTTTTGTTCTTGTACTTCAATAAAAAATCCTTCTAGTTGAGTCATATATACTTCCTCTTCTAGATAACCATTGATGAATGCACTTTTAATGTTTGTTTAGTGTATTTTACACCCAATTTGAGCTATTAGTGCATAAATTGTACAAATAATAGTCTTTTTTGTGGTAGGTGGAAATGTTTCTTCATAGTCAATCCATTGCATTTTTGTAAAAAATTTTGCAACATGTCATGCCTTATATTTGTTAATTGAATCATCTACTTTGTATTTTATTTTATAGACCCATTTGCATCCTATAGTTTTTCATCCTTTGGGTAAATCAACTAGATCCCATGTTTTACTCTTTATTAATACTATGTATTTTTATTCATTTTTTTTCATTTAGGGAAGCTAATTGCATCCTGTATTGAAGTTGGTTTTGTATTTTTCATTACTGAAGTCATTAGTTTCATATTTACTTCAGCTATTGTCATATTACAAGTTTGGGATCTAGTAAAAGTAAGATCAAATAGTTTTTCTAACTCCAAATATTTAAGAGTTTTTATATATTGTTTTGTAACCTTTTGAGGTACTGTTATGGTTACTAATTATTTGATAGAGTCATTCATTATTTTTTATTCTTCTTCAAAATATTTTTCATGAGTTTTTTCATTTGATCCAATAGATAAAATAAGAAATGTAGTGTCCTTAGAATGCTCAATATCTACCTTGCATCCTTCATCAAATATTACATCCCTACTTACAAAGATTTATTTTTGTGATTGGATCAATTATTTTATAACCTTTTGACACATTATCATACCATCAAATATTGCATACCTACTTACAAAGATTTATTTTTGTGATTGGATTAATTATTCTGTAATATTTTGATACATTATAATATCCAAGAAACATTCCATATACGGTTTTGTCATATAATTTTATCTTTTTTTGTTTTGGAACATGCATGTATGCTTTACATCCAAAAATCCTTAGGTGTACTATTGATGGTTTTCATCTAGACCAAGCTTCTTTAGGTGTAATATTTTTAATAATTCTTGTGGATGACCTATTTTGAATATATACTATAGTAATAATAGCTTCTGCTTAATAGTATTTCTCAAAATTTGCTTCTTTGAGCATACAATTAGCCATTTTCATAATAGAATAATTTCATCTTTCTAGAATACTATTTTACTGTTGTGTATAAGTTGTAGTTAGTTGTCATTTTATTCTATTTTACATCAATAATATTTTAAATTCTCTATACAAATATTATCCTCTCCTATCTAAGTGAAGAACTTGAATTGAACGTCTAGTCTCTATTTCTACAAGTTGTTTGAATTACTTAAAGTATGCAGAAGTATTTACTTTTAATGTTAGAAAATATACCTATATTTTGTATGATTAATTATTAGTAAAGAGTTGAAAGTATTTGTGTCCCCCAAGGATGACTGGCATTGGTCCATATAAATCTATGTGTATCACCTCCAATGGTTCTTTGGCTTTATGTGAACTAAGTTCAAAATGTCTTGTATGTTATTATCTTGCTAAAAATTATGGACAAATTATGGTACGCCATGTGAAATTGGGAAAACCTATTACCATTTGACATCTATTTAATCCATTTAAGGATGAAGCAATTATATGCCAAAGATCATTTTTGGTTGATGTACTAATGAATATAGCAATATTTGGTGATGATGTAATATCAAGAGAAAATAGACCATTTTAAAGGAATTAGTGGCTATAAACTTTTCTTATTGGAAATGAAGCATTTTTCATCAATAATTATAAATTCAATCATCATATATTTGTCTAGCATTTGAGATACTTATAACAAAGGTATATACAATACATTTCCAATTATATATTTTTCATGAGGTAGATTGATTGAAATATTTTATATTCCTTTGACCTCATAATTTTTATCATCTAAAATTATAATAGGTTTGCCATCTATTTCTTTAGAAAATATCAATCACTATTTGTTTCTAGTCATACGTTTGCTTTCCCTGAGTCCATATACCCAAAGTTATCTTCTAAGTTTTCTTTAGGTGTTTTCATGATGGGAACTTCATCAAGTAGAAAAATCATCTTTAAAAATTTATACAATTATTCTATCCCATTATTCTTTCTTTTTATAACTTTTATCCTTTATAATTTTTTTATGGTCTCAATAATATTTTCCTCCAAATTTCCTTCATAAAAGTATTCATATAATTTTATGGGTGTTGTTAATCCCTATTCATTTTAATTTTTCAATTTTGGGTTGGTGTCCTTTGCTATATGTGTTAAGTAATATTAAATATGTTTTAAGAAACAAATTCCTAATCTCATAGAGGAATTAGAATAGTATTGAAAGGAAAAGAACATCATAGCATAAAAGTATTGCAATAAAAGTAACAATAGATAGTAAAACTAAACAAAATTGAAATAACACACACAAGTTGACTGAAAGTGCATAAATTAATATTACTCTAACATTATACAAAAAATAGTAATCAAATCACATCACAAAGTATAGTAACAATTCTATGCTTAAAAAATAACAAGTAGTCCTTTATAAGTGTGAGAGAGTCGACCTTTGCTCCTCATTTGACAAAGGGAGAACTAACTTCAAAATAAGAAACTATCATCTCACAAAAGACATAAGTAATTAAGGATATTGTTCATTGCATGCTGAATAATTAGAAGCTTGCTATAGTAGTCACTTGCTCCTTGAATATTACTAACATTATGGCTATCAACAAGGGTTGATAAATTTTCAACCCCTTGACTATCATCAAGGTGATTATTTGTAATATAATATTCTAAATATTTTGGCATTGCTAGTTGACATAGACATTACTACAAATATAAAAAAATAACATTCATTCGTTTATCAACCACTTTTGCCCAATATTGACAAATAGACATTACAACAACTGAAGTTGATATGCACCATGAGTTTATATTGGTATTTTCCAAACAAATATAAAAATTATGACTCCTAGAAATATCATCGATCAATTAGCAAAATAAATCCATGTGTCACTAGAAATAGGACCCAATTTTGGTGAAGTGCTTAAATGACATCCTTGGTAAGCACAACTAACAGGTTATTAGTTGCCATGGTGACCTCCTTCCAGCTGGATTCCATGCAAGTCAATATGTCTCTCTAATTCTCTATGTCAAAAACTCCTTATATCATGACATGTGTCTTTATATCCTTTCTTTGTTCACAATGTAGTAATGCAATTCAAAATATGCTTGAAGAAGTGCTTCAAAACTTATAGCATGGAATGGATTGTTGCTCTTTTGGAATTATTAGTGGAAATAACCAAAGGAACATAGAAACTAACTCAAAATCATCTAATAAATGCAACTCTTATTCTAACTTGTCTAACTTAAATATCATGCTAAACTATGTAAATATCAAATTTTAGTGATTCACATATTTCACTCAAAGGCAAAATAACATCTTAAAGCACCTATTAGATGAGGCAATTCTAGGCCTCACTTTACCCCCTGATTGAGTGTTTACATTTTCTCATATAGAGGTCCTTTCTAAATCAACACTTATATCGATATCTTTATCCATATTAGGGGTAAAATTCTCATTTGTGGTTTAGTAACCTTACCATTCTCTCATGTCATGATGTTAGATTAAAAATGTTGAATTAATCAGGGGATCTATAGTATCATATCAAGGTATGGGACTAATTATGAGAGGGGGCCTGAACCTCATCTCAATCTATCTAAACCCAATAATTTGAATGGTAGAAACTACAAATAGCGCTTGGTGGCGTGACTAGTGAAGGTTGATAGTTGAGATTGGTTCTATATTCTTTAAATTCAAGGATAATTCTTCTCACCTTACTTGATAGGCTTATTTTTCTCTCTCAAAGTAGGATTCATAGAATATTTAAAATTGGCCAATGCATTCCTGTTAGTGGTTATTTTATTGATGCCTAATTCTTCTCATACTCATCAATTCTAGGTGTCTAGAGACAACCACCTAAGCATTAGGATACTCATATATGATCTACAAACCCACCATGGTCTCCTTGCTCGCATATCCTATAGCTTCATCCCTACGGTGAATCTAATTATGCATCATAAAAATAAAGGCTCTCAATTGAATATTTCCAACATAAATGTTGGAGTAAAATATGTACTCTTCTATCACAACATAGTAATGCATGAAAAACTCACAGAGCAGGTTCTTCTACTCATTATTACTAGATATATAAGCTTCTAAAAAATCTTGGGGTATTTCTAGGGCATGTGGTAATCTTGAATATAACATAAGTAAGTATCATCTAAGGATTGCTAAAATAGATACAGACTATACATATTTGATTATTGTTGACACTATAGCATTTGTACCACAATGTCATAGAATATCTCAAAATTTTCTTACAACCCAACAAGGTCTACCTCTAAATTCTCATTTTCTCCTTCAATGGTTTAAGATATTGTACATTCTATTCTAGATAGGTACACCACTTTATCCATCCCACGATGGTAACATTGTGCTCTTCTAATATTATTAAATTTGGAGGAGTGGTAACTACGATATTAGGAGCTACTAAGGGATTTGTTTGTACCTCTTGATCTTGATGTGAAATAACCCCTTCAACTTGTGTCTCCTCCTTTCCATATTCATCCTCCATAGTCTCCATTTTTTGTTCATGCACACTTTCCATAACCATTGTTGGTGCTCTGTCCATATCCCCTATTTCATTCATAATTATTGTTTCCCCTACATCATCTCTCAAACCCTAGAGAATGACCACAATTAGAGGGTTTTATTAATTCCTAAATTTTTCTTCATGTTCATTGTTTGCTAGGGTTTTTGAAGTCTTTGCATATCTTTCCTACACTTTGAGGGCCGCTATCTATTATTCCCTACACTCAGTACCTCCATGTTCTATGATTCTACACTCTATGTTATCATGCTATGCATGCTTATAATCTACCTCCAATTTATTCATTTCTCCTATGCCCTCAATGTTCCTAGCATAGAAACTCATTCCTCCAATACTATATTGGCTCATATCCACATTTAAGAGCTATTCATCATAGTACTTTGTTGTGGTTTCTTGGTACTTTCCCACATATCTCTCATTAACACATGCAATCTATTATCAAAGAATCTCCCCTATAGTTCTTCTTCTTCTTACTATTGTAGGAAACAAATAATTGTTATGAGGCCATGATGTTCCTATGTCCTCCTAAACTCGCTTAACTATCACATGTAAAGAGAAAGATAGAAATAATTATAGGCCTATTATCAATTCTAGATTTTCATTCTCGTGCTGCAAATGTGTCAAAATTTTTAAATGTTACCCTAAAACTAAGGTGAACTGTCCATCACAGGTAAAATAATGCATGACCCAAAGGGCTACCATGTCCCAAGGTTTTGGCAGACTAGTCCTCCTTATACCCTTACATATGTTTTATTATTAATTTCATACTCAATTTTAGGGTCTTCTTCTTTTACAAATAATTTAAAAACCTCATGCAATGGAGGTTGCAATCCAAAAAAATGTTCTACACAAGGGATTTGTGATATCTTACTCAAGGTTTTAGGTGTTACTTTTTATCAAGGTGGATCTGAGTGTTTCCTTCCCATATATGAGGCAATTGGAAAATTTCTCTATGAGGATAGCATCAAATCCATCATATAGACAAAGAAACTTCATTGGAGTATTTTTACTATTTTTACTTATTGCAACAACTACCACTGGTTTTGACCTCTTCCTATTGTTGCCCATTCTCAATTGAATATCATCACTATGTAGTACAAGTTTGCTAAGGATTGGTTGTAGAGTGATAGGGTTTTGGGTAGTGGAGTTTGTCATTGTTTCTACATGTATGCAAAGGATGATCATGTTCTATAACTTTCACCAAATTTGTAGTTGATTCCCTTTTTATGACTCATTTTTTATGTACCCTCTCAAGTGGTAAGGTGGCATCATTTATTTAACCTATTTGAATTTGCTCTTATCTATTGATACCAAGGTAGCACAACCTTTTTATTTTCCATTATGCATTACATGCTTTTTGGCTACCTTTTCCTCCTCATGCCATGAGAAATTATGTTGGACAATGGCCATATCTCTTAACTTATTATTTTTGCACGGGAGAGATGCTTGTCGATCTAATTTTTATGTGCTATAATTTCCTAAGTCCTTCAACTTATATTTCACATGTCCTTTTTGGTTATCCTTCCATCATGTGTCTTTGATTGTATCCATCCTTATCATGCCAATTGCTATCATAATATTATTTTATTTTTTTACCTCCATATCCACCTTAATTATGAATTTTTTGCATTTTCTTTCATCATTATCCATCACCATCTATGGTTTCCATAAATGGTCTGAAAATTTGAAATGATGTGTCCTTACCCATTGTTCTAATTAGAATCATGTTCATGTATAAAGGTATCTACAATGTGATTTCCCTTATGCTACCTATTCTAAAGTCTTATTCATGTTTTATTATTTCTATAGTTTTAGAGCACCTCAGCTAAGTCATTGCTAAGGGAATAGGCATCATAAAATATGATATATTATATTTCAACCACTACCATAAGGCTTCCTAAGTCTATAACTACTCTATTGTTCCTGTGAGAAGACATATGGGGTAGACTATGCATAATATAGTCACAATACTAAGATAAATAAGAAAGAAATGGAATGCATACCTTTCTAATTTAGAGTGTGACTTTGTTTCATTTTAGAAAACTTAGAAGGACTCTTTCTGATACAAGTTATGGCTATGAATGTTCTAAAACAAATACAAATATTAGAAGGCATGCAAGAATATATAAAAAAATCTCCCTTTCCTTTATTTTAACGAAAGAGGTTGACATTTCTAGATTTCAACCATCTTTTTTCCTTGGTTGCATCCTAGAAGGATTTTCACAACCAAGTAACTATTTCCATATTGTGTACGTCAAAAGTTAATTATCATGCATAACTTGACCTAGTAGCACCCATGAATGGGTTTTCATTACTAGGATTGATTTCAATTGATATATTGGTTGGAAGAAGAGATTTCCCCAATCACATATATATCTAATTGTGACTAAAATTGAGCCATAAATTCTTCTTTAGTAATTAGCTTCTTATATACTTTTAACCTACGTCCATTTACCAACATGCATCTTATAAATCCATCAATAGCTTGTAAATGAATTGCATCATTGTTAAAGACTTGTTCTATCGGATATGGACCTAACAAATGTGTGCAAATTTTACCTTTAAAATCATGGTAGTGAGAGTCGAATAGAAGTGCCTAATTGCTTGGTTTAAATTTATTATTTTCAATATGTCGATCATGCAATTTCTATTATTGTTCTTGAATGATTTTTATCTTTTGAAGAGTTTCAACTATATATTCATCCAATTGATTCAGTTGTATCACTCTCTCTAATTATGCATGTGTTAGATCAATCCCCACCTCTAAAGCTATATGTAATGTTTGAAACTCAAATTTGATAGGAAATATGTTTTTCTCACCAAATATAAGTTCATGTGGATTGAAACCTATTGTGGACTTCCATGTGGTATTGTATGCAAATACTAATTCATTTAATCTATTAGCCTGGTATCATTGGTGCATGGTTATTATTTTTGTTAAAATATTCTCCAACTCATGATTGGTCACCTCCACTTTTCCATTGGATTGGGGAGGATAGGGTGAAGATTTTTAATACTTGAATTGGTACTCCTTGATAAATGCTTTGATTACCTTAAATGTGAATTGTGTTCCTTGATGTGAAAAAATTTCTCAAGGATCTCCATAGCACTCAAAAAATTGTTTATATAAAATTTAACACCTTTTTCTTCATGAGCATGAGTTAGGCCACAAACTTCCATTCATTTTATCACAAAGTTAGTATAAACTAAAATATGTGAATTTCCATTGGATTTTGGGTCAATAAGTCCAATGAAATCAATACATCACTTCTCAAATGGTTCAAACACCACTAGAATTTATAGAGGTATTTCATCTAAAGTAATTGGTCATCCCATCCTTTTGCATTGATTACATTATTGAACATATTTTTGTATATCCTGATGAAGGGTGGGCCAAAAGTAACTAGCCCCAAGGACTTTATGAATAGTTCTTTTATGGAATAATATCCTCCAAAGGGCTCATCATGGCATGCTCAAAGTATATCAAATACTTCATATTTCCCTACATATTTGCATACAACAAAGTTAGGCCCTCTTCTAAAAAAGTGTTTATTAATCCATTTATAAGATAAGATTTTTTGAATTAAATGAGACCTTTATTTATATGAGAAGTTAGATGGTATTTTTCCTATTGCTAAATAATTAACAATGTCAGCAAACCATGGCGAATGTGTAGATATTGCAAAAATATTTTTGTCTTGAAATGTGTCTTACACTGGCTTTTTTTCACCTACATGCGCTAATCTATACAAATGGTTAGCAACAATAATTTATTTTCCAAATTTATTGACAATAGTGATATCAAAATCTTGAAGCAATAACAATCACCTAAAGAGTCTACCACTAACTATCGCTTTGCTCATCAAACATTTGATAGTATAATGATTGGTATAAACAAATATTTGGTAGCATGTAATATAATGATGGAATTTATTAATGGCATAGATTACTACCAAAAGATATTTTTTAGTGGTTATGTAGTTTTTTTGCTCTTGTTAGATTCTTACTAATGTAACAAATTGCATATGGATTCCATTCATATTATTGGCCTAAAACTACACCTAATGTGGTGTTAGATGCATCAGTATGAATATGGAATGGGAGTGACCAGTTAGGGCCTTGTAGGATAGGCGTAGAAATAAAAATTTTGTTGACTAGATCAAATGTTGTCTGGAAGTCATTTTTCCAGATAAATTATGCATCCTTAATTAAAATATTGAATAAAACAATGGTGATAAGTAGCATGACCTAAAAAAATATGAACATCCATATAGGTTTTTTGTTTTGGAATTTTGATTATTTCAATATTTTATCTATCCACCTTAATACCTTCCTTTGAGATATAATACCCTAATATAATACCTTCATCCATCATCATAAGGCATTTTTCATGGCATAGAGATAGATTGTGGGCTTCACACTTGGTTAGTACCTTATCTAAGTTTTGTAGAGCCTCATAAAATGAATCCCCATAGATCATAAAATCATCCATAGAAACTTCCACACATTCATGAGAAAGGTTAGCATAAATTGCTAGTATTGCTCTTTGAAATATAGTGGAAGCATTACAAAGGCCGAAGAATAACATACGGTATGCAAATATCCCTCAAGGACATATGAATGTTGTCTATTCTTTGTCCTTGGGTGCAACCTAAATTTAGTTATAGTCACTGAATCCATCTAAGAATGAGAAGTATATTTTTCCAACAGGTGTATCTAGGACTTGATTGATAAAAGGCAACAAAAAATGGTCTTTGTACATGGATTTATTTAGGGTATGATAATCAAAACACACACACATTACACCACTCTTTTTTAGGGACTATAACCAATAGATAAACCTATTGGCTATAAAAATCTAGGTATATAAATCCTATAGTTAACAATTTTTCAATATCACTCATGGCAATGTCTTTTAGTGCAATATTTATTCTCCTTTGAGGTTGTTGCATTAGTTTAACATTGTTTGTTTAGATACAATGGGTGTAAACTTCATGGTGGATTCTCTTCATGTCAATGTACTCACATGCAAATGCATAGGTGTATTTGTTCAATACGTCAAATAACTTTGTCTCTTCATGGTCATGGAGCCAACTATTAATGTTCAATATTTTCCAAGTCAATATCAATTATTTGGTGCCTAGATATGGTGAATTAAGTGCAATATATGTGCTTAAGAGTGATTTCAATGGACAATTATGAGTAAATAAATAATGAAAAATTCTAGTGTTTTTATCAAAATAAATTTTGGTGGGAATGATGTTGTTCAACGAACATTGGTTAGATGTGATAAGGTGTCTCTACCAATTATGCATCATGTTGAATGGGATTTATTGGAATGGTATGATTGGAAGTTTTTTATATTTTTTTCTTTCATATTCCAAAAAAATCGATGAACAATAATGGGTTTGTTTTTTAGACAAATTTTGATGATGTTTCTACCAAGATAGTTTCATATTCAAAGAGTATTTATTCCAAAAGCACAAATTTCTCAATGTGATTATTCATGGTTATGGTTATGAGAGATGATATTTTTCCTCCATTTGACTTGCCTATCCATAGATGACTAAAATAGATCATCGAGGATTGGGTTGGTGGGTATAGTGAGACTCTCTTGGTGTTTATTCCATTAGAGATGGTCAGATCACTAGATTGATAGTCAATAAATGTTGCTACCATTGTAATCCAAGGTCTTCCTAATATTAGAGGGTATCCTCTCACTAAGGTGTAGGGTTGTAGCACCAATAAGTATATGGGATATTCCCATGAAATAATTATTATAGGAATGTCTTCTATTATCTCCTCTAGTCTAGAAATAGATTAGTATACCATCTCTGATATAGTGGTATTCAATATAATATTGGTGAGATGCAATATTAAAGGTCAAAATATTAATAATGAAGAGTAGAATTATATATGAGCAATCTAATATGTATATCAAGGCCAATATAATACTAAAAATAACATTCACTTATAATATAAAATATGAATGTAAATGGCCTAAATCATTCATGAACTATGCATGAAGAAAACTTACAATATTAATTGCTTAAAATTTGTATATAAGTTTTATTATATATGTTCCTCTTTACAATTGGATAATCAGATATTTATATTTTTTGCTTAAGCATTATATATGTCCCTCTTTACAATTGTATATAACTATCTTATAAGTTATCTTCATGAAAAAAGTTTAGACCATGGTGGAATTCACAAAACATTATATAATGTCCCTCATATTTTTTTCTTAAGCATTATATATGTTCCTCTTTACAAGATGAGTAATGCTTAAGATAACTTATAAAATAAGTAATGCTTAAGATATTACCTGACCAACCATTGGCTTTAATTGCACTATGATGAGTTGCATGCATGTCTAACATGTCAAGTTATGTTAAGTATTTTTTCAAATGCTTAGATTCTCTTTGCATTCTCCTTGTTGGTTCATCCATATAATTGATGGGGAAGTAAATTTATCCTCTACTATGGCTTTCCCATGTAAATGATGGCATGATTCAACTTTCATTTTGCTTGTTCGATGTTCAACATCCTTTGAAATATTAGGTGCTTCTGTTTTAGAATGTATTGCTTAGGCTCCTTTGTCTCTAATGGAGGTAACTTAGATGGTGGAATTCTAGCTTGTTCATCTTAGTGGAGGTGATATTATGGTTTCTTCATATCTGGTGGAGACGACTTAGATGATGATATTATGGCTTCTTCGTATCTAGTGGATATGACTTAGACAACAAGACTCTAGTTCAAGGTGTCATTGTTGCAATGTTTGATCTATGCATCTTAGGTTCAAGTATCATAGCATTTCAACACTCATGCACATATGTTTTTCATTCTATTTGTAGTGCTATGAAATAATTTCTATCTCTTCCAGTAAATAGTCCTTCTATGATGGTGCTCTGGTAGTACTATAGTCTCTACTCTATTTTTCATTTTTATGTTTTGGATTCATGAGACTTTTATTCTTGCTATCCCTTTAGACATCTTATATAATGCTTACCACTTTAAAATATTGTGCTATGTTGTCCATGCAAACTTATACTATGATAGCCACTTTATTTCTTATGCTATGTTGACTACTTTTCTTTGTATGCTATGTTGGTTGCTTTGCTCCTTTTGCTATGCTAATAACTTTGCTCTTTATGATATGTTGGCCACTTTGTAGGCTTTTACTTCTATACTAGCCTCTTAGGCCTCTACCTCTATGTTGCCTTCTTAGGCTTCTTCCTTTATGTAGTCCAATTAGGCCATGTATTATATTACTTGGTTTCTTAGCCTCTGTCTTATTATGTTGGCCACTTAGGTCACTCTTACCATGCTTGGATACTTAAGATCTAATTGCTCCCTTAATGTGGATTATGGATCCACAAGATAGACACTTAATGTACCTCAAAGTTATTCAATATTCTTTGCTTGTTATATCCTTGCTATCTCCTATGAGATGATATACAATGCTATTCTCAATTGCTTAGCACTATTCTCTAATTGCTATAGAATAATATTTCTTTTCAAAAATACAAATAAGTTAAGGTCAAGACTGATAGTACTTTAGTTCAAATGATGTTTCTAGTTTTGTAAATAATAAATCAATTCCTCTACTATATAGGTATCTTTATACTTATTAATACAAATCTTATCTTTGTATAGTATTTCTTCTCTATATTTGTACTCTGAAAGCTTGAATACTTCTTTGTCCTTGGAATCTTGAATGCTTCTCTATATTTGGAAGCTTGAATGATTCTATATCTCTAGAAGCTTGAATGCTTCTCTATCTTCAATGTCTAAAAATTTCTTCAATGTCTTAGGTCACATCTAAGAACCAAAGTATGATTCTCCTCTTTTCTAGAGAATCCAATATTAATGTCAGGTTAACTATGAATATCCTTGAATGACAAAATTTCTTTTGAGTTGGTTCTCAATCTATCAATGTCCAAATTTATCTTGAGTTGGCTCTCTCTATCAAATTAGTTGAGTCCTAGTCTTCACTGGTTTTTCTTCAACCAAGTGGAAAGACCCTAGCATCCAAATTAAAGTGACTTATCCTTGTCCCCTCAATTTCTACTCAATTAGACCTTTATAAAAATAGAGTCCAAGTCTTCACTACTTTCAAAGTGGACAAACTCTAAATTAACTCTATCAAGAATAGATAAAGTTAAATATTGATAATGGTGGCTAATAAAATAAACTCTATATAAAATGAATAGAGTTAGGTGGTAACTTTGATACCACTATTGGCTTTTAAGCCTTACTATCATAATATAGTATAGGTCCTAATATAAATAATCCACAATATTAAAGGTCGAAATACTAATAATGAAGAGTAGAATTATATAAGAGCAATCTAATATGTATATCAAGGTTAATATAGTATTGAAAATAACATTCACTTATAATTTCAAATATGAATGTAACTAGCCTAAATAATTCATGAACTATGCATGAAGGAAACTTACAATATTAATTGCTTAAAATCTATATACAGACTTTATTCGATATATAGTACTGGAGGTTAATATCAAGAACTGAGTCTGAGTGGGTCATCATTGCTAAACGTAAGTATCTACAAGAAACTAATTTCTTCAATGTTGTCCCTTCTCCGAGAGCATCTTGTTTTTGGAAATCAATTTTACAAGTTAGCCCTCTTGTTCAACATGGCATCAGATGGAGACTTGGCAATGGGTAGTAAATTGATTTTTGGTATGATAAATGGCTACTCAATGAGCCACTCATGAATTTTCCCTGATTGATTATTCTCAAAGGCTATACTGATATTGTTTTTGGCTCGTCTGTTTCCAATTTTATTTTCTCCTAGGCAAAAAGGAAGAGATGGAAGACTATTTGTTGTCAATTCTACCCTGAGGGATATAAAGAACTACAATTCCTCTTCAGTTCCTCTATCATTCCTTCAAAAATCCCTCATGATCATATTTTATAGGAATTTTTTGAAGGCAAAGATTTTTCTGTTAAATCTGCCTACCAGCTTCTTTTGCCTCAAGCTGAACCCCTGCTTCCTTTTTGCCTTGTCTAGCCTAAGTTTTTTATTCCTAAAATTACCACTTTTGCTTGGGTTGCCATCCAGGAAAAAATACTTACTATAGACAATATTTTGAAAAGAGGCCTACCCATTCCCAACAGATGTTTGTTGTGTTTGTTTGCATGGGAATCCCTCCATCATTTATTTCTAGATTGTTTGTTCTTGTCTTCTATCCTTAATAAAATTTTAGATTTTTTCCATATTTTCTGGGTTGAACCTTGTTCTATTTCTGACCTTTTAATTCAATGGCCTAATCCTTTTTGCAACCATCATCTTAAATCATTGTGGCAATTTTGTTTACACAATTTTTTGTAGTAAATCTGGTTGGAAAGAAACTGTAGAGTATTTTCTAATTCCTTGCAAAGCTAGGATTTTTTTTTGAATAAGATCCTCTCCTTTGACACTGAAAATACCTCCCTTTGTCCTCTACCATCTCATATTGCTTCCCATTTTGAATTCTCTCTGGGTATGTCCCTAAAATTTCCCTTATATGATAATACCCAGACTCAATCTTCCATTTGTAGAGTTCATTCTGCCTAGACTCCCCCTCCATCAGTATGGCTTAAATTGAATGTTGATGGAGTGACTAAGGGTAACCTTGGGTGAGCTGGAGCTGGGGGTATCCTTAGGGACAACAAAGGTAGGGCCATACTTAACTTTGATGAATTTCTTGGAATCCAGTCAAATCAAATTTTTGAAGCATGTGCCATGTGGCGTGGCTTGGTTTTGGTCAAAGGATACACTGACAAAATTTTGGTAGAAAGTGATTCCCTCACTATTATCAATTATTTTAAGAGTTCTAAAATCCCTTCATGGAAGATAAGAAATTGCATCGATGAAGCCAAAATTCTTAGCCAATATTTCCAAGAGATAATTTTTCAGCACACTTTTAGGAAAAGTAACAAAGTCGTAGACACATTGGCAAATATTGGAGCCCAGTATTCAAATTTGTTGACGTGGACCTCTGGTTTTCCCCAAAGTTTGGTTCATGTCATTGACCAAGAATTGGCATCCCCAAGTAATTTTTTTGCTGATGTGGAGCAAGTCAGCTCACTCCCAAATGATTCCAATGTTGATGGTTCTTAATTACATTGTTGATTGTTCCTATGCCCCCTTGGTTCATGGGTTTTTTGTGCTTAGTGGCTTTGTCAACCTTGATTGTTGGTCATTCATCCTTCTTTCGGTGCTGATGTGGTGTATGTCATTTCACGTTCAAATAATTCCTTTGCTATTGATTCCAAATTGTTTTGTTGATTATTCCCATGCGACCTTGGTTCATGGGATTTTTGGGTTCATTGGTTTTGTCAACCTTGATCGTCGATCTCTCGTGATTGTCTAATTTTTCATGCGCATTGGTTTTTTCATCCTTTGTGTCTTCACCTTTTTGTTTCCCTACCCTCTATCACCATGTTTATCACCATCCACCATTTATTCGTCACCTTGTCCCCCTATCGCCTCATCACCCTCTCCCAACCCCCTCTTACCTCCATCCACATCGTGCCCTTCCCTCGTGTCACGACCCTTTTCCTTCGAACCTTATCAGAGTAAAATTAATTGATCATGGGATCAATTAATGCCTAATAAAAGGGGTATAGACCCTAAATAATCCTACAAAAATTCTAATAAAATAATTTTATGAAGGATAGGAAAATATTAATTATATTTTAGAGAAGATAATTAATTATAAACTAATGATGAGGTCTTGCGAAAGAAAAATTTGAGGAATTATCTTTTGAAAACTATAAAAATAGGTGCTCACCTAGTAGACCCAATTTAGATGGGACTTAAAATGACTATAGGATTGATAAATATTATATGAACTATCCTATCTATTGGGAAATACCCATATGGCTTCCCTATATTGGTGGAAATTAATGTTGAGCAAGGTGTAGCGACAGTATTGTCATTGTTGTCAACACAGTCAGATAGATTGATTGATGCAGTGGACAGGAGTTCAGAGGTTATTCAAAATATGTACAGTGATGTTAAATGCTTAGGAGGATGTTTTTGATGTTTGGGTGAAGTTGTTACAGGTTTTTTGTGCAAAGTTGAAAAAATCGTCATGTTGTGGCTGCTCCACAACGTACCCCAAAATTGGGGACCCACCTTTTTCCATATTTTCCAAGAAGACCGAAGTGGCCCATATGCTAAAGATCAAAGAAAAAGCAAAACACCGCAAAGAAAAAAAAGTTTTGTGATATCGCAACATGTTGCATTTTCGCGTTCCAAAACAAAGAGAAAAAGCAAGGAGAAAAAAGTGTCACGATATCATGACATGTTGCATTTTCATGGCCAAAAGAGAAAAGAAAGAACAAGAAAGAAAAAGTGTCGCGATATCGCGACATGTTGCATTTTTGAGGCCAAAAGAGAAGAGAAAGAACAAGAAAGAAAAAGTGTCGTGATATCACGACATGTTGCATTTTCACGGCCAAAAGAGAAGAGAAAGAACAAGAGAGAAAAAAGTGTCGCGATATCGCGACATGTTGCATTTTCGCGGTCCAAAGCAAAGAGAAAGAGCAAGGAGAAAAAAGTGTCGTGATATTGTGACATGTTGCATTTTCGCGGTCCAAAGCAAAGAGAAAGAGCAAGGAGAAAAATGTGTCACGATATCACGACATGTTGCATTTTTGGGGTCCAAAGCAAAGAGAAAGAGCAAGAAGGAAAAAGTGTCATGATATCATGACATGTAGCATTTTTGTGACTCAAAAAGGGCAGGCAGGTAGAGAAACAAAAGTGTCGCGATATCGCGACATGTTGCATTTTTGCGACTCAAAAAGGGTAGGCAGGTAGAGAAACAAAAGTGTCGCGATATCGTGACATGTTGCATTTTCACCAAAGGAAAAGAGTAGTTGACAGTGCATCTGATATTAGTGATGAACACCAGGATAGTGAAACTAAAGACTGTATAGTGACGTGGACCTATAAGGAATAAATCAAATATTGAATAAGGTAATTTGTCACATAAGGACAAAATTCAATGAATAAGACAAAACGTTACATAAGGAATCTTTAATGATTTGAAATCATCTAAGATGGTCGTTACACATGGAAAGAAGCGGACGCATGCCCATGTGGAGAAAAGGAAATGAAGGGCCACAAAATAGAAACGAAAAGCCTTTTTGGAAACCAAAACACATGCATGCACAATGGAAGGAGAAAACGAATAGTCATGGAAGGAGAAACAAAAAAAAATTAGAGGTTTTAAATACGCCATTCAAAGAGGCTATTAGATGTTGGTGCTCCTTTCTGTTGGTGTAGATAAATTAGGGGTTGGTGCTCCTTTCTGTTGGTGCAGATAAATCAGGGGTTGGTGCTCCTTCCAGTGGGTGCTGGTAAATTGATTGTAAAGTTGGTGCTTTGCAAAGGCTGGATTTGGATGGGAGTCCAAACAATCATTTTGAGGATGTAGCCAAATCGATGAACCTCGGTACATCTTGTGTTGTGTGATGTTCTCTTGTTATACTTGCTTTATTTGGTTTCAATTTTTCATTGTTTCAACTTTAAGAGTTGAATATTTAAGTTTTAAAAGAGCTACACTGATTCACCCCCCTCTCAGTGTCATTGTGAGACTAAAAATTGGTATCAGAGTGAGGTTCCTGAACAAGCTTAATCGGCTAGGGTGATCTTAGAAATGACACAATGGCAGGTGGTGAAGGCTTCTCATCAAACAAAGCACCATTGTTTGACGAAACTAATTACGCATTTTGGAGACTCAGGATGTAGACATATCTTTGTGCTTTGGAATATGACATTTGGAATTCAGTAGATAGTGGATACACAATACCCACCACTTCTCCAATCGATGCTTCCGATAAGAAACTGTTTGAGAATGACTCAAAAGCAAAGAATTCTATCATGTGCGGATTAGTGGACAGTGAACTGGTAAATATTATGAGTTGTAAAATAGCAAAAGAAATATGGGACAAACTGAGGAGCATTTAAGATCAAGGAGGCCAAGTTACAAACACATCGAGCTCAGTTCGAAGTATTAAATATGAATGACGATGAGAACATAGAGGCATATATGCTAAGAGTTAATGAAGTCATTAATGCGATTAGAGGACTTAGCGAGGAAATCAAAGATTTTTTCATCGTGAAAAAGGTATTAAGATCTCTTTCCCAAAGATTTGATTCTAGTTTCAGCTATAGAAGAAGCTAAAGATCTAAATTCTTTTAGTATGGATGATATGCATGGTTCTTTGATTGCATATGAGATGAGAATAGGAAAATCTAAACCCATAGACAGAGAAGCTACTTTTAAATCCCATAAAAATATGAAAGCAAAACAAGAATCCGAGGAAGAAGAGACATCAGATGAAATGGAAGCAAACTTTGTTCGAAAACTAAAAAGGGGAAAAGGAAAATACAAAGGAAAGTTATCGTTTAAATGTTTCAATTGTGGAGGTGTTGGGAATTTTGCAGCTAAATGTCCACTTAATGAGAAGAACAAAAGTGATGAAGGATCGCACCAAGAAAGAAGTGATTGGAAGAAAAAAATAAATTTTATAAAATGCAACTTCAAGAAGAAAATTTTCATCTCCAAGAATGTCATTTCATCAGAAGACAGCTGCGGTGAGGATTCTGAAAAGGAAACGGGTGAAGCTATTTTTATGGCACTCAAAGAAGAAAAAACACAAAAAGAATAGGAATGTGATGAAAAAGAAATTGATGCAGAAGTAAATTTGGAAGAGGAACTAATTGCAGCTCTGGATGAATTGAAGATAGAAAGAAAAGAGAATAAGAAAATTTCAAGAAAGCTTGAGGATGCAAATGAAATCATAACCAGTTTGAAAGTACAAATAGAAGAATCCAAGAAAATATCTGAAGATCTCGAAGTGCAAATAACCATGAAAATAGATTATTGCAACAAGCTAGAAGAAGAGACTATTGGTTTAAGGATGCAGATAGAAGAGATGAATCGTAAAATTAGTTGTTATCACAAACGTGAAGAAAGTTCTATGAAGTTGGATAAGATCATAAATAATGAAAAGACTACTGACATCAAATTTGGTTTGGGCTTTGACGAAGGAGAATCATCAAATGGATCAAAGGACATAAATGAAGAATCCATAAAGAATTAAGATAAGAAACAGGTTGATCAAGAAAAATTGACTCATGCAAAAGAAAGCAATAATGCAAGGCACGAAAGGAGAATTGACAATGATGGATTCACCAATGTCACACATCAAAGAAGAAGAATATTTATGGCTCCTACGAAAACATGGCAAAGACCATCACCCAGGTTCAATCATCTCTTTTCTGGTTACTATTTTAAATGCAATGGTTATGGACATAATATTTCAGATTGCAAGTATAATGTAGGACCAAGGAATTTTACCAGTAGAAATGTTTTTTCACCTTTGATGGATTATGCAGTAGAATGTTATAACTCTCATAATTTTGGGCACATTGTAAGAAATTGTCGAAGTACATTTCCATCAAATCAATTTCAAGGAAGAAAATTTCAACCAAATGGAATGAGACAAAATAGAAAATTTCCCGAAAAACATGCACAAGCTACTGAAAATGAAAAGTCAAAACAAGAGCCCAAAACTGTAATCAAACCAGAGTGGAAAGAAAAAGAGTGATCTAAGGAAGAAAAGGAATCCCTGATCATACAAACAACATTTAAAGCACATAATAAATCTACACCATGGATACTTGATAGTGGATGCTCCAGTCATATGATAGGTGACAAACAAAAATTTGAGAAGTTACAGCAATATGAAGGTGGTTCAATAAAATTTGGAAATAATGATGGAGCTAAGATAGTTGGAAAAGGTTCAGTTAAGATCAGTGATGGAAAAATAAAGTCAAAATAAGTCTTGTTTGTGGTTGTTCTGAATCATAACTTGTTGAGCGTAAGTCATATTTTCGATAGAGGTCATGAAGTGATTTTTAAGAAGCAGGGTTGTGAAGTCAGAAAAGCAAATAGTGGAAAGTTGATAGCAACTGGATCGAGAACATTTGGCAACCTGTACACTCTCTCAGAGACTTCGAAGGATCTTGCTTGATTGGATAGGAAGAAGAAAATTGGTTGTGGCACAAGAGGCTCGGTCATATCAGTTTTGACAATCTAGTAAAAATCAGCTCAAAAAAGGCAGTGAGAGATATTCCCACCATTAGAAAACCATCAAATAGCATTTGTGCTTCATGCCAAAAGGGGAAGCAAACTAGAGTCTCATTTAAAACAAAAGAGTACTACACAAGCAAACCTTTGGAACTAATACATACTGATTTATGTGGACCCATGAGAACGCAAAGCATAAATGGTGACAAATATTTTATGTTGTGTATAGATGACTATTCCAGGATGACATGGGTACTATTTTTGAAGCATAAATCAAAAGATTTTGAGATGTTCAAGGTTTTCAAAAACCAAGTTGAGAATCAAACAGGAAAAATTATTAAATTTTTAAGATCAGATAGAGGAGGAGAGTTCATTTCAGAGGATTTTATACAACTATGAAAAATATGGTATTAGGAGATAGTTTTCAGCAGCCAGGACACCTCAATAGAATGGTGTGGTAGAAAGAAAGAACAGGAAAGTGCAGGAAATGGCATGGACTATGTTGACTGAGAGCAAAGTAGCAGAAATATTTTGGAAAGAGGCAGTCCATACTGCGGTATACATCCAAAATAGGTGCATGTTGAGGACGCATGAAAGCAAAACTCCTTATGAGTTGTGGTTCGGTAAAAAGGCAACAGTAAGATACTTTAAAGTTTTTGGTAGCAAGTGTTACATCAAAAGAACTGAAGAAAACCTTGGTAAGTTTGAAGATAGAGTGGATGAAGGTATTTTTCTTGGCTATTCGTCAAAAATCAAAGCTTACAAATGCTACAACAAGAGGCTAAGGAAAATTGTGGATAGTGCCAATGTTAAAGTTGATGAAGGTAGGGAACGAGTAATTAGCTATGAAGAGAACTACCCAATTTATGAAGAGGTTATTGAAGGAGATGAGGAAAAGAAAACGAAAAAGAAACAAAAAATTGACTCAGATGATTCAAACAGTGATTTAGAAGTGGAAGAAAATAAGAAATTCAAAACAAGCAGCTGGCAGAAAGATCATCCTAGAGAGAAAATAATTGGAGACCCCACAGTTGGTGTTCAGACAAGAAGAAGAGTAGTAAGTAACTACTCTCTATTATCCAGCATTGAGCCCAAAAATGTTGCTGATGCAAGCAAAGATGAAAGTTGGATGAAGGCAATAAATGAAGAATTAGATCAGATCGAGAAAAACAAAACTTGGGAGTTAGTACCAAGACCTACAAATAAAAATATAATCGATACTAAATGGGTCTTTCGAAACAAATTGAATGAAGACAGACAGGTAGTCAAGAATAAAGCAAGATTGGTATGTAAAGGCTATGCACAAGTTGAAGGTATTGACTTTGAGGAAACCTTTGCCACTGTGGCTAGACTAGAGGCAATTAGAATGTTTCTGGCTTTAGTAGTTTACAAGAATTTCAAAGTTTATCAAATGGATGTGAAATCAGCATTTTTGAATGGGAAACTTGAAGAAGAGGTTTATATTGAGTAGCTAGATGGTTTCCAACTTGGTGATGATCCCAACTTGGTTTGCAAGTTGAAGAAAGCATTATATGGCTTAAAATAGGCACCCCGAGCATGGTATGCAAGGCTAGACAACTATCTTACTCAACAAGGGTTCAAGAAAGGTATGGTGGATAGTAATTTGTATGTCAAAATAGAAAATGGCCATCTTATTGTTCTTGTTGTATACATAGATGATATCATATTTGGCAGCAGCAAAGATGAGTCGTGTAAAGATTTAGCAAATAAGATGCAAAAAGATTTTGAAATGTCAATGATTGGTGAACTTTCGTATTTCCTCGGGTTGCAAGTTAATCAAAATGAGAAGGGCATATTTATTTCTCAAATTAAATATGTGAAAGAGATGCTAAAAAATTTCACAATGGAGGATTGTAAGCCATTTAGCACTCCCATGATGACAAAGTTGCAAGTTGAGCAAGGATGACAAATCTCCACATGTTGATCAAACCATGTACAGATCTATGATTGGGAGCTTACTATACTTGACAGCTACCAAACCAGATATTTTGTAGGCAGTATGCATGGTAGCATGATTTTAGGCTAGTCCCAAGGAGACTCATGTGACAACAGTGAAGAGGATTCTTCGGTACCTCAAGGGTACTATGGAGTATGGGTTATGGTATCCGAAAGGTAAGGACTTCACCCTTATTGTGTATTCAAATGCAGATTGGGTAGGATGTGTAGATGACAGAAAGAGTACCAGTGGAGGTGCATTCTATCTTGGAGATAGGTTGGTCGCGTGGCATAGTAAGAAACAAGAGTCAGTCTCCTTATCCATAGCAGAGGCATAATATATTGCAATGACGTGTTGTACGTAGGTATTATGGATGAAAAAAACCCTAAAAGATCTTGGTATTAACTTCAGTGAGCCAATTTCAGTTAAGTGTGATAACACCAGTGCCATTAACATCTCAAAGAATCCGGTTATGCATTCTCGCACAAAACATATTGCTATCCGGTATCACTTTTTGAAGGAGAAAGTTGCGGAAGGTGAGGTTAAGTTGGATTTTGTTCCAACAATAGAGCAAGTAGCAGATATCTTCACAAAACCGTTGCCCAAGGAAGTCTTTGAGTACCTTCGCAATAAATTGGGAGTGGTCACGCTTCCCAAGAATTGACTAGCTATCGGGACCACATTCTTAGGGGGAGCATTTGTGTATTTGTTTATCCTTTTGCTCATGTTTGTGATTTTTGCTAAGTGTAATAATTTTTGCCTAAGAATGTTGTGCATGGACTCAGGGGGGAGTTTGCAGCAACCCTTTTGGTATTGTTGTCAAAGGGGGAGAAGAGTTATAGGAAATTGCAAGTGTGTTGCCAACAATTCCAAAGGGGGAGATTGTTGAGCAAGGTGCAGTGACAGTATTGTCATTATTGTCAACACAGTCAGATAGATCGGTTGATGCAATGGACAGGAGTTCAGAGGTTATTCAGAGTATGTACAGTGATGTTAAATGCTTATGAGGATGTTTTTGATGTTTGGGTGAAGTTGTTATAGGTTGTTTGTGCAAAGTTGAAAAAATCGTCATGTTGTGGCTGCTCCACAACGTACCCCAAAATTGGGGACCCACCTTTTTGCATATTTTCCAAGAAGACCGAAGTGGCCCATATGCTAAAGATCAAAGAAAAAGCAAAACACCGCAAAGAAAAAAAAGTGTCGCGATATCGTGACATGTTGCATTTTTGCGGTCCAAAGCAAAGAGAAAAAGCAAGGAGAAAAAAGTGTCGCGATATCACGACATGTTGCATTTTCACGGCCAAAAGAGAAGAGAAAGAACAAGAAAGAAAAAGTGTCGCGATATCGTGACATGTTGCATTTTCACGGCCAAAAGAGAAGAGAAAGAACAAGAAAGAAAAAGTGTCGCGATATCGCGACATGTTGCATTTTCGTGGCCAAAAGAGAAGAGAAAGAACAAGAGAGAAAAAAGTGTCACGATATCGCGACATGTTGCATTTTCGCGGTCCAAAGCAAAGAGAAAGAGCAAGGAGAAAAAAGTGTCGTGATATCGTGACATGTTGCATTTTTGCGGTCCAAAGCAAAGAGAAAGAGCAAGGAGAAAAAAGTGTCGCGATATCACGACATGTTGCATTTTTGCGGTCCAAAGCAAAGAGAAAGAGCAAGAAGGAAAAAGTGTCACGATATCGTGACATGTAGCATTTTCATGACTCAAAAAGCACATGCGGGCGAGAGAAACAAAAGTGTCGCGATATCGCGACATGTTGCATTTTTGCGACTCAAAAAGGGTAGGCAGGCAGAGAAACAAAAGTGTCGCGATATCGCGACATGTTGCATTTTTGCCAAAGGAATAGAGTAGTTGACAGTGCGTCTGATATTAGTGATGAACACCAGGATAGTGAAATTGAAGACTACATAGTGACGTGGACCTATAAGGAATAAATCGAAGATTGAATAAGGTAATTTGTCACATAAGGACAAAATTCAATGAATAATACAAAATGTTACATAAGGAATCTTTAATGATTTGAAATCATCTAAGATGGTCGTTACACATGGAAAGAAGCGGATGCATGCCCATGTGGAGAAAAGGAAACGAAGGGCCACAAAATAGAAATGAAAAGCTTTTTTGGAAACCAAAACACATGCATGCACAAGGGAAGGAGAAAACGAATAGTCATGGAAGGAGAAAACAAACAGTCATGGAAGGAGAAAATGAATAGTCATGGAAGGAGAAAACAAATAGTCATGGAAGGAGAAACAAAAAAATTTAGAGGTTTTAAATACGCCATTCAAAGAGGCCATAAGATGTTGGTGCTCCTTTCTATTGGTGCAGATAAATTAGGGGTTGGTGCTCCTTTCTGTTGGTGCAGATAAATCAGGGGTTGGTGCTCCTTCCAGTGGGTGCTAGTAAATTGATTGTAAAGTTGGTGCTTTACAAAGGCTGGATTTGGATGGGAGTCCAAACAGTCATTTTGAGGATGTAGCCAAATTGATGAACCTCGGTACATCTTGTGTTGTGTGATGTTCTCTTTTTATACTTGCTTTATTTGGTTTCAAGTTTTCATTGTTTCGGCTTTAAGAGTTGAAGATTTAAGTTTTAAAAGAGCTACACTGATTCACCCCCACTCTCAGTGTCATTGTGAGACTAACAATTAAAAGGAAAATCTCTTATCCTATAAATAATAGTTCTAGCTTTGTATCCATTCTATGCCTTAATAGTATTAGTTTTATATTTGTCCCCATGAAAAAGGACACAAAAAAAAATGACACTCACCTTATCTCTAAGTGGACCCATTTTCTACTATTGGTTATTCTTTACAAGACATGATAAGTCACAATGGATCCAAGGCATATTTTAATATTATTATAATGTGGCCACTATTTGACCCTTGAGTGGAGAAGTGTCCTATAAATAGAGAACACCTTGTGAAGAAAGATGCATCTAGGGATAAATGCATGGTCTAGGGAGTATGCTCTCCACCCGAGGGTGGATAAAAAACTAGAAGACTTGAGAGATTCCTAGTTGTAGAGGCATTTTGGAAGATTTTGAGGAATCATGAAATAAGGACTTGGATAGCCATGGAAGGAGATCAAGAAGAAACCACTTGAAGATTTAGAAGAAGAAGGATCAGGTTGGATCCTTCTTGCACTTTAATCAATTATTGATTAATATTTATAATTGTTATTTTATTTGTTTATGTTGTAATTGCTAGTCTCTTAACACCCCTTGAATGCCTTGAAAATAGTTTGAGTAAGCCAAAGTGTGACTATAATTATTCTAGGAGGCTAAGATATTTATTTGAGAATAGTAGTTTGTTTTAATACCTTGATTCGATCAAGGAATGCTTGTAAATATATTAGTTAATTAAGGACTGCCTAGAAGGAATCAATGGGGATTAGATTATTTTATTATTTGATATAAGGTAAATCCTTTGTTGGAAATACCTTGGTTTGATCAAGGAATGTGATTCGGCCAGGGAGGTTGAACCAGGGATACAAGCCCTATAGGTCGAACTGGTTGGATTAAGTCCTATGGTAGAATTCAAGTACAACTAGGCCAAACCCGATTAACAACCAAAAACCATCGATAAACCATTGACAACCAAAAACCATCGACAAACCATCGACTCATAAGCAAATTGTTGTCGCTAAATACCATCCGAGCTCCACAACCACTGTGGGATGGTTATATATTTTAGCATGGAGAAATATATTTGTTATGTGGTATATTCTCTACATAAAATATGTGGTATATAACCCATGCTCGAGAGCATTCGGTACTCTCTCATTCATTACCTTGCTCTGGGCTATAATGGTGACCTTGGCATCAGTGAATGCCCCATATTAATCTCATTTTCAGCCATTTAATCACCTGTACAATTGGATTCAGCTATGGTGCTCTCAAATGATCTTGTTAGTTTCAACACCCTTATCTGTAAACTTAACCCTTATGTGTGATCTTCGATATCATTTTGGTCATCGATGTCAACTGGATCATCATGTCAAAAGGGATGACCCTATTACAGTGGGAAAAAAATATTTGATATCAAAAATGATGAAGGATTAACCTGTAGTCACTATCCAAAAATACTCATAGTCTATTGGATCCAATTTGAGCTTAAACCTACCACTAGAATATTAATAGGAGGGTTCAAATGTTGAGATGTTACCATTTAGCCACCTCTTGAGTTCCCGACATTCATTGGCCATCGACCAATGCAGAAGGCTCTCGAGTAGGTATTTTATAGGTTATGCCATTGTCATACTAAGGTTTATATGGAGGAAACCACCTAAAGATAATCGATCATATGAAACTATCGAGAGATGCTCCAAGAAAGTATGGCTACATTTGTATTGCAAAATGACATCATCTTCTCTACCTCCGTGAAATGTAAACAAATTCATGCTTCTCCCATTTGGATTTATTCTGCGTAGGGGTTATTGGAGAAAAAATTAAGGGAGGAAACATGGAGGATAAGAGATATACGTCGTAGTCCTAGAGTCTCAATTAGAATACCACTAAAGCTCTATCATCACATATCATAGGATCACCTTTGCCACTTTAATCGATGTTCCACAATGTCTATGAAGGGTTAATCCTCACTAATCATCGAATAAATTAGAAACACATGTTAAGTTTGACCATTGGATGAATGAAAACATCTCATTTGGCCATGAAACCATATATTTCTAGTGAGAAGAGAAGGAATAATTACTATGTGCTATGTTCATTGAAACATCTATCATGTTAATAGTTCAATTAGCAACGTGGTAAAAGAAGATCGTCGAGTACACAATGGGTTAATGTGTTTCAATTGATAGTCTGGAAAGAAGACAAGCATCCGAATGAGGCATAAGACCAGGGGTAACCATGAAATGGCCCAAGTAAAGTATAATTACAAAATCTTCGGATGAATTTTTTGTGTATGGTAAGTTTCTCTAGACATGGGTAAAAGTGGCTTTTTAAATAGTTGCACTGGTGACCCAAAAATCCATGTGTATATTATACTAAAATGGGATAGTATAAGCTCTCTTTCATATATGTATTAAATCTATTAATTTTTGTAATATATACTTTCTAGATAGGAAATTCCAAATTATTGAGTAATAACAAAGATGAACAATAAGTTTAGATTATTAAGGAAGTTTGGCTAATGAGTTAAGGGTATGGGACTTCAACTCATTAAACGAGGGGTTGATTTAAAAGTCAACCTTGAAGAGTGAATCTTGGAAATTCATTCTGGAGGGAAATTATAGGTTTCCCTCTAAAATCGATGAGTCTTCTCCAAAATATGATTCCAATGACTTTCATAGACAATATAAGGTATCAAAATGTTTTAAAGAAAGGAATTTATAGATTCCTTATTTGCACCATAGAATATAAAGGATTTAGAGATTTCTTAACAACAATATGAAATTTAAAGGAACTGATGGGTCCCTTATTGGTTGAAAAAGACCATAGTGATGACTTAGATAAAGGAATTGGGAAATTCCTTAATTGCATCATAGACTTGAAATGGGACAGTTGTCTTCCTTGACCTTATTTGATTAAAAGGGATTTGTAAATATCCTTCTATAATTGTAATCTTGACACCTTAAGTTTATGAATAAGAGGAAAAGCACATATTTTGAAGGCTGGGTTTATTTCCCAAGAGGGTTCCTAGGATAAATTATTGTGTCACTCTATTTTATGGTTTAATGTGTTATTTTTTGCTTTAACTTTCAAAATAAAGAATATTATATGTGAATGATATGGTTAAATGTTTAGATGGAACATATATGCATGCATCTATATTACTGCAATGTTTACAATGAATACTATTTATTCATAAGTTTTATTTATGATGCTAATAATGTATGCTTAAATTTCTAAGATGATGATGATTTAATGTTATGTTATTGTACCATTTACTTTTTGGATTAAAATTGGATAATTATGAATGATGTGACTAGTTAGTTCTTACTCTTTGTAATCAATGGTTATGTGGAATCATAAAAGCCGATCATAATGAAATGTAATTCTTGCTTAAGTATATCTCTCATGTGTTGTTTCAAACCTAAGGTGTAATGGATTTTATCATAAAAGTCTTATTTGATCTATTTTATTTCTTAAACACTCATGATGGTTTAAATTAGAACATAATGGAATTCAAAGTGGGATGAAACTCTCAAAAAGGCAAATTGGTCTTGATTTGTAAACCAAAATAGACCTTATATTCTAAACTAAGGAATTAAGTGTTCATAAGGAGGTATACTCCCATGTTGGACAAGTAATGTCCTTTTGTAATGAAATTAAATGATTCATGTGTACAACAAAAAGGAATGCCTAAATAAAAGGATATACATATAAGCCTTATGTGGTTTAAAGTTTGAAGAACACAACCTTATAATGAGAGGGGAGTGAACAATATAAGACCACTTTTTACTTTTCTTTCCCAAATAGTATTAATCAATATAATCAATGACAATATCAATAGAAATAACCAAAGCAATGCACAAATCATCACACACAATAGAGACACCAATTTTAACGTGGTTCATCCAATGTGGGCTACCTCCACAGAGAAAATATTTCTCAAATAATCTCATGGGAATACTTTCCCTATTGCAATGTTTATGGACCTCAGTCCAAAGGAAATGTTGATCCCCTAAATCTTAAGTTCGTGGATCTCTTCCACAGGATAACTCTTTCTCCTTTAGCTCTAGCTAGTGATCTTCTAGAAGACTTTGTCTCTCTACTGCACTGACTGGTGGATCTCTCTCCACTTGAAGACTCCTCACTCTGAAGATTTATCTTTAATTGTTCTAGCTATTGGATCTTTATCCACTAAGACTCTATCCTCTATACTCTATCACCTCCAAATCTCTGTCAATAGGTTCACTCATAAACTTCTTAAATATGCTCAATAGGTCCACATAAAACATACTCAAATATGCTCAATAGGTCCACACATAACCTACTCAAATCTGCTCAATAGGTCCATACAGAGCCTGCTCAAATCTGCTTAATAGGTCCACTCAACCTACTCAATTCTAGTCAATAGGTCCACTTAGAACCTACTCAAATCTACTCAACAGGTCCACTTAGAACCTATCCAAATCTGCTCAACAAGATCACTCAAAACTTGTCCAAATCTCCTCAATAAGTCCTCTCTAGGACTTGCTCAAATCTGCATTGCAATCTTCCATAAAATCTTACACAAAATTAGTCCACAAGCCTTCTCAAAGACTTACCTCAAATCTACTTAACAAGTCCACACAGAACTTGTTCAATCTCATAGAATCATAAAGAGAATTGTTAGAGACTCAATATGTTCTATACTCAAAGCTCAATCTCAACTCAAATAAATCTCATAGAAGCATAAAGAGAATTGTTAGAGACTCAATATGTTCTATACTCAAATCCCAATATCAACTCAAATAAATCTCATAGAAGCATAGAGAGAATTTTTAGAGACTCAATATGTTCTATACTCAACCTCAATATCAACTCAGAATATAGAAAAGTTTGTTTCATGGAACTTGAACAACCACTTCACACAAACACTTGAGTAGGCTCAATAAAATCTACTCAACCAATCACCTCAAGGAACTTTCTCACAAACCCTAGTCCAAGAATATACCAACCAACTCAAATGTTTCCAACAATGCTCAATAACAAATCTCACATAACAATGATACTCATGTTCTTTTCTAACTCAAGTTCAAGTTCTTTGCATAACCAATTGGCTTCAACAACAATGCTTATAAAACAAGGTTTAATCACAACTCTCAATCCATAAAACCTTGAAGCATTAAATCAACCACTTTCAAAAAGGAAACCACAATCAATCCTTTTCTCTCCAATGATATTTTCAGAAATCAATCACCCAATCAAGTCAATGGAGAAGATTGCCCATACCTTTTTTATGCCAAGTAGTTGTCCACAAAATCTGTCAAACTCAACAGAATTTCAAATATTTCCTTATCAACCACAAGGAGGTTAGAGGACTTGAGTAATATCACAAAAATAAAAATAAATCCCAATAACACCTTATTACTCCTACTCAATAAAATTTACCATGTCCTCTCATGAAATAAATAATCCCCTTTGAAAAATAATAAATCAAACTCACTTTTGAACATCTTTTACAAAACCATAAATATCTCTTTACACACACCTTATTTCTCCTTCTAAGCAAGTTAATAAAATATCCCTTGAAAAATGCTTTCCAACGATATATAATATGCTATCCTTCCAAAAATAAAACCATTAGAAATTTCCCAATTTTCTAGGGCATAGCATAACCCTTATTTCTCCTTAAGGCTATTTAACAAAAATTAAAACATAAAAAATTAACTTGCCTTTGCCTCTCAAAGGGATTCGATCCCCCGACGTCCTCCTTCCCAATGCATTAGCTGCATCCAAGCCACCATTGGGCCACAGGCCCTCACGTGCCTAAAAAGGCACGACCAACATCAAATACCTCACAAACTAGCACTTTACAAAATAATCAAAACGTGCTTCGAGCGCTTTGTCCTTGCAAGTAAACCTCAAGCGAATCAAACGCAGGACCTCCTCTCTCTTGCCAAGCCAACACACCACTAAGCCACGCTGGCCTATGTGCTCAACAACTCCGCACGTTCTCTGCTTCCACTTTTTGTAAATCGTCAAGCCTTTAAGAATCACAAGCCTTTTTGCATGCACTCAACAAAAATGCAAGGGTAAGTGATTAATGTCTTTGATAGCATTATATATAATGCCATTGTCTTCTTATGCAATCACATCGGTGCTTCGAATAAATTCGACGTCGACGTCATCGAATTTTAATTTATAATATATTTAAATTTAAATTTAAATTTAAATATTATAAATTAAAACAAACCAACCTTAGGTTTTAGTTTAAATAAACCTTGGAGCCTTGTCTTAATGCACAACCTTGGCGTAATCAAATATTGTTTATAAAATTTAAATTCCTTGTGAATTTAAATAATTTATAAATAATTATTAAACCTCATTTTTAACTTTTGCAATAACCCATATTGGTTTTTATGGACCAATTGCTTAACCTGTGCTCCCATTAATATTAAAATATTATGGAGTCTTTTTCCTTTCATTTTTGCACTGATGAAGCTTTTTCCTGGATGAATGTGACAACCTTGAATGACTTTATTTCTTTTCGAATTCTTTGATAAGAGTGATAACTCTATCAGGTGACATCAATGACAAATTTGACTTAGAGGACTCAAAATGTCCAACAAAGTTATATAATCATACTTAAGATGACCTTCCATGGATTCTATGAGTTTAATCATGGTGGTGATATTGTTGTCTTAGATATTCCTTCTAGAAGAAGTGGATCGGATATAAGATCTATGAATAACCATTGATAAGGTTAGTTCATTAGGATGGATTTCCATCACTAAGGCATTCACCTAAATACTGGTCTTGGTGGACCAGGATGATTTTCTCTTTTATGGGGAAAGAAACCTAATGCTTGGCTAGCGATCTCATATTAGAAGGGTATGAGGACTTCGTAGAAGCTGGTCACTTCTACTCAAAGAGACTCTAATCAAGTCTCAATAGCTCTTGATGTTATCTGCCCTGATAAGTTTCAATCCAGTTGGAAGGGTTCTACCTTAGATCATGATTATATTCCTCGCCTCATGAAAGATATATGAATATATATATATATATATATATATATATAAATGAGTGGTTGAGTAGTAACAACGGGGGTTGTTACAGTTGGTATCAGAGCCCAGGCTAACTAAAATATTCTAGTTGGATATAGGTTAGCAAAAGATTTGGGCATGAAACAAAACATGAGAGAAAATTCAAAACATAAATTCCACAACTCTAAACAATGCATACTTGATAGGGACAAGGTCAGTGCTTGAGATTATTATGTTTGAGTTCCTATCCCCCATGAGTAGATCCATCGTCATTAGAAATTGGAAGAGCTAAGTGAACCCTCCTGCAAGGGTTTTAAGCGGTGTACCTTAGACTCTTTTGGGAAAATTACTTGGCATCTAAGTCCCTTGACTTGCTTAATCCTTATACTCAAGCATGTATAAACCCTAAATTAGTCCAAATCCACTAAAGGATTACTTATATAAAGGTTATCAAATTATTAAGGATAACTTATTAATTGCTCAGTGTCTGGACTACATGTGGTAAATTAAAAAATGTTTTCTTTAATTAATTTTTGTTACAATTTGGGCCTTTGGCCAAGAAGTTGAACATTTCAACCATGACGAAGTCTGGCAGGTTAGCATTTCATTTAGTGATAGTACACCCAGATATAGTCACGACCTGAACCTTTACCATGGTTAGAAAAACCACTTTCTTTGTTGTAATTTAATAGATGTGCTTCGCACTATTTAAGCACTAAAATAAGACGCGAAGTGATTCATGTGGTATTATTCTCTACATATGAGAACCCAATGGTAAAAGCAAAAAGATAAAACTCTTGACGAGAATGACTAAATTCAGTTTGGAATTATCACCATGTGTGAATACAAGTTAGTCATTGAAAACTAACTACTGGAAATTTAAGAATAAGAGATAAACAAAACAATGTTTTCTTGTTTTTTATTTTTGATCAATGTTACAATATACTTTGGGTACAAAAGCTGTCACAATATTAGCTGGAGATACTTTGTACTTTTCTTGACATGGAATTCTTTGGGAAGATCTCCACGAAACAACTTGGATAATTTGAGTGTCCTGACTCCACATAAAATTATACCACCTGACCACCTGGATGGAGGTTGCATCTAATAAAGTATGCTATGCTATTTAAAGTAGAAACTACTAATTATACCATGCATGTGGTATTATTTTCCAAATAAAACTGGATCATAAAATAGTTAGACAAAACTAAGAAAAACCAACAATTGAATATTATTAAATAGTTTTTTAATACAAATAGGCTAGAACTAGGATTTGGACATAATAACAATGATAAGATGAAAACCATCATAGTCTTAGTCAGAATCTGAGCTATCATAATCTTTGACTAGAGATAAGCTACGCTCGAAATAGATAACTGGAATCGGAATACTATAGCGAATTGTAATGTATCTATCAAATACATAATATGGCTAAGGAGTGCCACACCGTCCATACAATGCAAGATCCATTTCTATCATACATCAAGTCTGAGTGAATCTATTTTGAATTTCCCATAATAAGTGAGTCTGCACATACCTTTGATAAATAAGACTCTGATAAAGCTTGCTATCAAAATCGGCCTTTCTAGTGGGAACATACTTCTTGACCACATCCAAATATCAGATTGGTAGGAATTGAAATGGAACATTTAGAGGGTCACTTATAGGGGATAACCAAGAATCCCTAAATCGGACATGGAAAGTCCAGTTAGGCCAACTAAATAATCTATTGAACCACTCGAAATGACTTAAAGGACTTTCAAAAGCTAAATAATTATGGAAATTATTCCTTAGCCACACATCACAAAGTGAATCCTATATAAAGGTATTGTAATATATTTGTTCAATGGATATAAGGGCATTACAAGATTTGGTAGCCTGACTTTGTAAGAAATTCTGCAACCCTTCCCTCTGTTGAAGCAATTTTTAAGGAATCCAAACAAAATATTCATAAAAATCGTGTTGATCTTCTTCATAACAAATCATGATGGCTAATTACTAAACTCGTTTCCTACCAAAGGGAAGTTAAGATAATATTTCTCTCTTTTTATGATAATATGTTCGATGTCAACAAGTACTCATTACATATTTCGAAAAGAATTACCTAAAGGTAAGGAACCAAAATAAGTGTGCACGTAATAAACCTATGGAACCATTGAAGGGTCAATGATAGGACCTTACATAAAGGTGAAAGGACATGTGCCACCTCAAAAATTGATAAGGCAAAACAAAATATTCAATGGGACAATCAAGCTAAATACGAAGTTGAAGGATCCACCTTGGGAACATCGAGATGCTATCGGTTGAATGAAGGGACAAGATTAATATGTTGGTAATTGAACCAGATAATAATTTTGATCAACAATAAAAATCTAAAGACTGATTATATGTAATAAATTACAAGTTTTTAATATTTCACCTACTCATGGAATCCAATGCAATCATATTTATGGTAGGATTGGCCTGGATGATATTAGTTATATGTGGGGTAAACCTCATTGTATGCTTTATGATTTTATTGCTTTTGCTTATAGATCTAGTGATTAATCTGCCTTGAAAGGAATAAACTAATACTTAGTATTAATAGATATAAAAAATAAGAAGGGGAAGATATAGCATGTGATACAACAATGAGAAAAATTAGAAGAATAGTTGAGGGATCAACGAGATATTCTCCTGTGTAAAATACCCAGGAAGATATATGGGCATGAGAAAGAATAAGTTTAGAATTTGAGAGAGATATTGTCGTTGCTGAGCGATATAGGCTCATATCAAAGATATTACAAAGAAATAATTGGAGAGCAACAACAATGGCAGCCATACTGATAGAAAATCCATAATTTTGTCAAATAAGGGAAGAATTTAATACTACATTTTTGAAATCTTGTTTGGTTGCATTGTTAAATTACGGTATGCTTATCCCACCATAACCAGTTGTTAATACACAACGTGGGATAAGGAGAGGTAGTGATCAAGCAGCTGCTGGAACGTTTTATCCACCACCATCTCCAGCTAGAAGTACTAGTACAACTCAAGGAGAGGAACTAACCCAGGACCATCAACCTTAAGGTCCTTTATGCCACCACTTTGTAGGCCACCACTTTGAAGTAGAGTATTCATGCCAAGGATGAGGCATAAATGTAATTATCAAACTTTTGAACTCTTATATTGCTATTTGTATAAAATAAATGCTATATGAATATTGTTGTTTACAATGGATTTAATTAGTTATATGTGATTCAAAGGAATGCATGAACATTGATTTTTATCTATATAAAAACTAAATGAAATTGAAGAATGGATTGGTGTCCATTATTGGAGAAGGTATGAGACTTCTCCATGATGATATAAACCAGGAGACATCTGGGTGGATGCTCTGGTGTTGGCTAAAGCATTGCCAAAATACATATTAGGATATATGTGAATATCCTACATTGAGATTATAAAATTATGATGTGTCTTTGTTGACACTTAATTTTATCAGGTTAACTCATGTTAGGGGCTAAAAATTTTTACTATGATACTCCTTGGTGGGAGTTTTGTTAAAATTAATAAGACTTTTTATGTCTAATAAGGCACATATGCATAATTTCATGATATCTCTATAACATTATTTTGCAAATTCTATTATTGTAGTGCTCTAAATTCAGCATTTGTACAGTAATAGATGGTTTAAAACTATAATCTTTGTGATGAGATTATGTTTTGATGATGTTTTCAATACTTTTTGTTATGCAGAATGGATGTTATGTTGTTTATAAGGATATGGTACTATTGATATTTTACATTTTTGTAGGTCCAGGTACTCTCATGGATGGAAGATGAAGCTTGCCATTAAGATTGAAGTGCTCGATGAAAGAAGAATCTGATTGTAAAACAATAGGATAAATACTAGCTTTTGCTAGATAAATGTATTTTTGTAAGGTAATTTTTCAAACATAGAGGACTATGTTTAATCTAAGGGGGGTGTATGTCACGACCTGTTTCCTTCAAACCTTATCAGAGTAAAATTAATTGACCATGGGATCAATTAATACCTGATAAAAGGGGCATAGACCCTAAATAATCCTCCAAAAATTCTAATAAAAGATTTTTTTGAAGGATATGAAAATATTAATTATCTTTTAGAGAAGATAATTAATTAGAAACTAATGATGAGGTCTTGTGAAAGAAAAAATTGAGAAATTATCTTTTGCAAAACTATAAAAATAGGTGCTCACCTAGTGGAACCAATTTAGATAGGACTTAAAAGGACTATAGGATTGATAAATATTATATGAACTATCCTATCTATTGGGAAATACCCATATGGCTTCCCTATATTGGTGGAAATTAAAAAGATCTCTTATCCTATCAATAATAGTTCTAGCTTTGTATCCATTCTATGCCTTAATAGTATTAGTTTTATATTTGTCCCCATGAAAAAGGACACAAAACAAAAATAAGGACACTCACCTTATCTCTAAGTGGACCATTTTTCTACTGTTGGTTATACTTTACAAGACATGATAAGTCACAATGGGTCCAAGGCATATTTTTAATATTATTATAATGTGGCCACTATTTTGCCCATGAGTGGAGAAGTATCCTATAAATAGAGGACACCTTGTGAATAAAGAGGCATCTAGGGAAATATGGATGGTCTAGGGAGTATGCTCTCCACCCTAGGGTGGATCAGAAACCAGAAGGCTTGAGATATTCCTAGTTATAGAGGCATTTTGGAAGATTTGGAGGAAGCAGAAAATAAGGACTTGAAGAGCCGTGGAAGGAGATCAAGAAGAGACCACTTGAATATTTATAATAAGGAGCTAATAAATTACTAATTAATATTTATAATGATTATTTTATTTGTTTATGTTGTAATTACTAGTCTCTTAACACCCCTTGAATACCTTGAAAATAGTTTGAGTAAGCCAAAGTGTGACTATAATTATTCTAGGAGGCTAAGATATTCATTTGAGAATAGTAGTTTGTTTTAATACCTTGATTTTATCAAGGAATGATTGTAAATATCTCGGTTAATTAAGGATTGCATAGAAAGAATCAATGAGGATTAGATTATTTTATTATTTGATATAAGACAAATCCTTTGTTGGAAATACCTTGGTTTGATCAAGGAATGTGATTCAGCTAGGGAGGTCGAACTAGGGCATACGAGCCCTATAGGTCAAACCGATCAGATTAAGTTTGATGGTAGAATTCAAGCACACTTGGGCCAAACCCAATTGACAATCGAAAACCATTGATAAACCATCGAGTCACAAGCAAACCGTTGTCGCTAAATACCATTTGAGCTCCACAACAACTGTGGGATGGTTATATCTTTTAGCATGGGGAAATATATTTGTTATGTGGTATATTCTTTGTGCAAAATGTGTAGGATATATCCCATGCTCGAGAGCATTCGGTACTCTCTCATTCACTACCTTGCTTGGGGATATAATAGTGACCTTGGCATCAGTGTATGCCTCATATTAATCTCATTTTCAGTCCTTTAATAACCTGTACAACCATATTTGGCTATGATGCTCTCGAATGATCCTGTCATTTGTGGCACCCTTATCTGTAAAATTAACCTTTGTGTGCAATCCTTCGATATCGTGTTGGTCATCGATGTCAACTGGATATTCATGTCAAAAGGGATGACCCTGTTACAGTGGGCACAAAGCATTTGATACCAAAAATGATGAAGTATTAACCTATAGTCACTATCCCAAAAGACTCATAGTCTATTGGATCCAATCTGAGCTTAAACCTACCACTAGAAGGTTAATTGGAGGGTTCAAATGTTGAGATGTTACCATTTAGCCACCTCCTGAGTGCCCGGTATTCGTTGGCTATTGACCAATGCAGAAAGCTCTCAAGTAGGTATTTTATGGGTTATGCCATCGTCATAACTAAGGTTTGTATGGAGGAAACCACCCAAATCTAATTGATCCTCTGGAACTATTGCAAACCGACTGTTATCATCTTCTCTACCTCTATGAAATGTAAAAAAACTCATACTTCTCCCATATGGATTTGTTCTACGTAGGGGTTATTGGAGAACAAATTAAAGGAGAAAACATGGAGGATAAGAGATATACATCGTAGTTCTAGATTCTTAGTTATAATGCCACTAAAGCTCTGTCGTCACATAGCACAAGATCATCTTTACCACTTTAATCGATGTTCCACAATATCTATGAAGGGTTAATCCTCACTAATCATCGAATAAATTAGAAATACGTGTTAAGTTTGATCATTGGACGAACAAAAACCTCTCATTTGGCCATGAAACCATAGATTTCTAGTGAGAAGAGAAAGAATAATTACTATGCGCTATGCTCATTGAAACATCTATCATGTTAATAGTTCAATTAGCAATGTGGTAAAATAATATCGTCGAGTACACAAAGGGTTAATGTGTTTCAATTGATAGTCTGGAAAGAAGACAAGTGTCTGAATGAGGCATACGACTAGGGGTAGCCATGAAATGGCCCAAGTAAAGTATAATTACAAAATCTTGGGATGAATATTATTATGTATGGTAATTTTATCTAGACATGGGTAAAAGTGGCTTTTTAAATAGTTGCACTAGTGACCCGAAAATTCATGTGTATATTATACTAAAAGGGGATAGTATAAGCTCCCTTTCATATATGTATTAAATCTATTAATTGTTGTAAGATATGCTTTCTATATAGGAAATTCCAAATTATTGAGTACTAAAGAAGATGAACAATAGGTTTGGATTATTAAGGAAGTTTGGCTAATGAGTTAAGGGTATGGGACTTCAACTCATTAAACGAGGGGTTGATTTAAAAGTCAACCTTGAAGAGTGAATCTTGGAAATTCATTATGGAGGGAAATTATAGGTTTCCCTCTAAAATCAACAAGCCTTCTCAAAAATATGATTCCAATGGCTTTCATAGACAATATAAGGTATCAAAATGTTTTAAAGAAAGGAATTTATATATTCCCTATTTGCACCATAGAATATAAAGGATTTAGATATTTATTAACGACAATATGAAATTTAAAGGAACTGATGGGTCCCTTATTGGTTGAAAAAGGCCATAGTGATGACTTAGAGAAAGGAATTGGGAAATTCCTTAATTGCATCATAGACTTGAAATGGGACAGTTGTCTTCCTTGACCTTATTTTAGTAAAAGGGATTTGTAAACGCCCTTCTATAATTGTAATCTTGACACCTTAAGTTTATGAATAAGAGGAAAAACACATATTTTGGAGGTTGGGTTTATTCCCCATGAGGGTTCCTAGGATAAATAATTGTGTCACTCTATTTTGTGGTTTGATGTGTTATTTCTTACTTTTACTTTCAAAATAAAGAATGTTATATGTGAATGAGATGGTTAAATGTTTAGATGGAACATATATGCATGTTTCTAGATTACTGCAATGTTTACAATGAATACTATTTATTCAACAGTTTCATTTATGATGTTAAGAATGTATGCTTAAATTTCTAAGATGATGATGATTTAATGTTATGCGATTGTGCCATTTACTTTTTGGATTAAATTGGATAATTATGAATGATGCAACTAGTTAGTTCTCACTCTTTGTAATCAATGGTTGTGTGGAATCATAAAGTCAATCATAATGGAATGTAATTCTTGCTTAAGTAGATCTCTCATGTGTTGTTTCAAACCTAAGGTTATGATGTAATGGATTTTACCATAAAAGGCTTCATTGATCTATATTCACTTCTTAAACACTCATGATGGTTTAAATTAGAACATAATGGAATTTGGAGTGGGATGAAACTCTCAAAAAGGTAAATTGGTCTTGATTTGTAAACCAAGACAGACCTTATATTCTAACTAAGGAATTAAGTGTTCATAAGGAGGGATACTCCCATGTTGGACAAGTAATGTCCTTTTGTAATGAACTTAAATGATTCATGTGTACAACAAAAAGGAATGCCTAAATGAAAGGATAGACATATAAGCCTTATGTGGTTTAAAGTTATATAATCATACTTAAGATGACCTTCCATGGATTCTATGAGTTTAATCACGGTGGTGATATTGTTGTATTAGATATCCCTTCTAGAATAAGTGGATAGGATCTAAGATCTATGAATAACCATTGATAAGGTTAGTTCGTTATGATGGATTTTCATCACCAAGGAATTCACCTAAATACTAGTCTTGGTGGACGAGGGTGATTTTCCCATTTATGGGGAAAAAAACCTAACACTTGGCCAAAAATATCATACCAAAAGGGTATGAGTATTTCATAGAAGCTGATAACTTCTACTCAAAGAGACTTTGATCAAGTCTCAATAGCTCTTGATGTTATCTGCCTTGATAAGTTTCAATCCAGTTGGAAGGGTTCTACCTTAGATCATGATTATGTTCCTTAACTCATGGAAGATATATGAATATATATGTATATAAAAAAATGAGTGGTTGAGTAGTGAAAACAGGGTTTGTTACACCTCATGTCTATCCTCATGTTTTTTTCCATCTCTCCACCCTTTCCCTCATGTGGGTGATTGGTTCGAATTCCCACATGATCCTTTCAAGCATTTCTAAATGCCTTCCCTACCATGATCACCTTGTTTCGTGCAACCTTGATCATTTCCATCCTTCTCGGTACGCTCACTAAGATTATCGTCAGAATATTTTCTTTTTTTCCTTTTTAGAGGTTACTAATTTTTTTGATCAAGCTATGTGTTTTGGCCTTAACTGTCTTCCCCTATTGTTAATACAAAGGTATCTTTATCTCTGTATCATCACCATGAGTTTTGTCGAACCTTCCAAGGTGAGCATGGATTCCATTGCCGAAGGTATCCTCTATGGCAAGGGCTTTCTTCCCTTTTTTTACAAATTTGAGGGTGAAGACCCAAAGATCACCAAGGATTTCATGGAGACATGGGATGAGGTAAAAGTTGTCATCTATAAAAAAACCTATGATGTTGACATCAAAGTTTTGATTGAATTAATAGGTCAGACTCCTAAAGGAACATCCATAAAAAGAGAAGCATAATTGGGAGATCGAAGTGAAAGACGTCAAAGACAAAGAGATATGTAGGAAATATCGTGTGTGGATTCATCATTATGAACTTTTGTTTCCTTGGGTGTGTTATAAAACCCATTATGGAGTATGTTATGGTCGATGACCCAGATAAAACCCTATGTAGTTTTCACTTTGTTTTTTTTAATCATTTTTGAGATGTGAGTGCAGTTAATATTCCTCAGTTTCTACTTAATTCCATTGGTCATACCATTGAGAACTACAGATCGAAGAATGAGTCTGAATTACCTACTCATCATGGGTTATTCAATGTCTTGTATAAGCACTAGATTATCCATTGTCTTCAGGACATTTTTGTGTCTCCTCCTCCTAAACCAAAACTGAACCCTATAAATCCCAGCTCCTCTCAAACTACTTCACAATATTTTTCTACCCCCAAGCTCTCTACTAAGAAGCAAAAAGTGGTTGAAGTTGTTCATTTGTTGAGAAAGAGAACCTGTAGTACTTCCCCTGAAGTTGATCTTGAGCCTGAGTTGAAGCCAGTGCGGTCCTCCATCCACCTCAAGAACAAAATCCATAATAAGGAATCCTTGACCATTGAGTTAGATGACGATGATAAGGATAACCCTAATAATTGCATGCAGATGTTCATCATCAATTTTATTTCAAGATGCATTTCTCAACTAACTGATTTACGTAATGCACTTAACCTACACTTCTTTAGGAAACCCTTCGCTGATGGTGAGGTTAGTGTTCCTGCTAAAGTTACCAAGACTGATGTTGTTCCTAAGGACATCCTTGGCAAGGGTAAATATGTGGATATGGACACTTCCAATGTTGAAATCCAAGAGGATGACACTGAACCTGAAGAGGAGGCTTGATGTTTCTTTCAGTGTAAAGAAGTTGTTGAATACTTTTTGTTATCCTTATCAATCTATTCCCTTTTATATTGTGGTTACTTTTAAGGTTACATTTTTTATGTTCTATTGCTTTGGTTTGTCCCTAAGGACAACCTTAGTGGCTTAGGTTTTTAATAGATTGTTCTCTATTTTACTTTTCCTGGACTCATGGTCTATTGAGGCTTTTTGTAATCAATTTTTGGGACCCTGTTAAAACCTGTTTGTAATCTAATCTCTTTAACCGATCAAAAAAAATCTTCCTCCTTAAAATTGGATAATCAAATATTCATATTTCTTTCTCATGGATCATTATCTCCATAATATAGCCATATTAATGTGACTCTTCAAGTACTTTACTATTGTTCTCCATATGACAAGTCTCATGACCTTTGTATGATCATCTTGCCATTTGTATACTAGACTCTTCACTTTCTTCTTACATGCACACTTGACTGTATGACACTTGCACACTTATACATAAACTAATATTCTAAGATACTTGTGCACATCCTCACATTATATATTTACACACTTACATACATGACACTTATGCATATTATATCAATGCACACTAACACACCACTACCTAAATATTTGGCATCACTTTTCAACCGCATATGCAAGGCTAAGGCTATTTTCTTGCCTAAAATTTTTACCCTTGATCCTAATTGCCCAAAATATAGAGGGTATAGGGAAGACCTATTTTTCATGTATCATCGATAAAACTATCATGACATCCAAGATTGCATTTCAAATAAAAACTTGGTGCATAATATGTTGTACAAAGATCAATTGCAAATCAACGGTCCTCTTGTTGTCGATAATAAAAAATTGACATATTCAAATATCCCTTACCCAAACATGATGTCAAAGAATATTAAATAGAGCATGTGAATGAGGTGCATATAGCCTTGCATAATGAGGGTTTTATTAACATGATAAATATCATAGTAGGGAGTATGAAATACCCTGATTAGTTTACATCATTGATAAGTTCAATCAAAGCTAATCATGTATCATAGTCCTCACAAAAATTTAATTCCATTCAATCATACAAGGATTATGTGATCACATTCCACAAGCAAGATATTTGGCCAGCCCTTAGTAATGAACTCAATCTACCATTGCATATCATAGCTAGCATGAATTAGACTCTATACAAGCGAGTTTTTATTGACACCAGTTTGTCTATTAATATCATCATTGTTGCTGCATTAAAACATCTCAACCTTCCACCTTCACATATCATTACAAGCCTTTAATGATGCAACATCCCCTATAGTTGGTGCAATAGTTCTACCTATTCAATTTAGGATAAATATTATGCCTATGTTGTACCACATTTTAGAGGATGAAAGACAATACAATATACTATTAGGTAGATCTTGTATGAGAGATATGGAATGTGTTCCATTCATAGTACATAAACACCTCAAATTTGTACACCAAGTTCAAGTATATGTAGTATACATCGATCTAGATCCTTTCAAGTATTACAAAATGATCAATGAACCACATGAACCTCCTTCACAATGCAAGCACCAAGCTATTCACATGAATGAAATCATAAAACATTCAACCATAGAATGCATCAAACCATCATCACCCATTGCATATCTGCCATAATTGGTGATTTTTCCTTATATCCCTTTCACAACGTTAGGATATCTTAAGGGAGAACATTGGAAGGGACCAATAAAGGGAATTCCTCCATATATTCCCATCAACGTACTACAAGATATCATCATACCTAAGGATGAAGAGGAAACCACAATTTTCCCAACTAAAATAGAACACCCAAGGCAAGTTGATGAGCCATTCACAACTTGTCCAAGTACCAAAACATCTTACCATGAGTTTGTGGGAATGATCAATATCAAGATAGAGAACCAAGTTTCTCTATGTCAATCGACATAAATGGTAGCCTATATGCTACATAAAAAGTAATACCACCACCGAAACTAGTCATACCTAGTTCATTTCACACAACACAAGAACAAGTGTATCCCTTACGCCAAAATGGGGGTACTCCATATGTCATAGCTAAACACTTCAAAGTGGGACAAAAGCATGAATTGAGCCAAAAAAAGAGCATGTAAACACAATCACTAAAAGAGATCATCAAAATACATCCACACCTTCTCAGAGTACAAATATTGGTGATCCACAATTACCCAAGGGTCCTCTTGCACCCACTTTAAATTCACCTCCATCATTAATCAATTGTCAGTCAGATTCATCAACAATGATGCAATTCACATATCCATTAGTGTTATAGCATATTCTATATCGTCTAGATAAGATAGGTATGCAAATGGATCAACACAATGAGGTTTTATAATAAATCATGCACCATCTCATGAGCATTGAGCTACAAAAGTAAACCACCTCTGAAACCAAACCTCCTCCTATGCAACCATAGGAAATTCCTCAATAAGAGCAAGCATAGAGCCAGCCACACCAAGTACCTCATATTTATACACCTCTACCCAAACCTATGAAATCAATTTTCAATCGATTATACGAAGAAAATACCATTACATTGCCTAAGGTTTACCCTTTATATCCAAACCATCAAAAATCCAAAGGATATAGAGAGGATTTACATTATCTCTACCATCGATTAGATGGGCATGATATTCAATCATGTTGTAACTTCAGGAAAATAATACAAAACATGCTTGATAGAAATCAACTTTGCATTGATAGCCTTCCCAATACCGAAAGCCACCAAGTGAGCATAGTTAAGGGTACTTTACCTATACCAAAAAATTGAGGAGAGCCTCCCAATAAAATTACTGAGATAACTATAACTCAACCACCGCATTAAATGTAGCTACATTATCCTCCTCCTCACAAAAAATTCCATAAGCACATATGAACTCTAGTAACCAAACCCATGTCCACCATATTTCATAAGCTACAAGAAATGAAGATACTCATATTGTAATACATACCCTCATTCAACCCATATAGGCCCAGGTGTAAAACTCACGGGGAGGATCATTCTTACCTTTATCACCAAGTGAGTGGTCATAACATTCATGATTATCGTGTATTTAGAAATGTAGTCCAGGACCTTGTCGATAGGAAGACTCTATCCATAGATGGGTCATTAATATCACCCCATCCAAAAAATGATAGTGCACAAAGTTTCATGCCATAACAGGGGGATTCAATCTCTGTTACTCTTCCTATTTAGGTTGAGTATATTACAATATATAAACTACACACTAGAGGTCTTCAAGGTATCATACCTTCCCCATCATTCACATCACAAACAATTAAGAAAGTTGGGGATCCTAAAGGTGTCTCAACTTACCCACTTCCATAAATCATCACACACGCTAGGGATACATATGATATCATACCTTCCCCCTAAAATCAAACATCAAAAATACCAAAAAAAAAAAAATCAAAAAATATAAAAATGCAAAAATAGTTCAAAACATTAAAACACAAACATTTGCATTCACATTATGCATTTTTATTATATGCATTCATTAGTTGTATCGCATTAGGTATTTTCATCCATTTCACTTCCACTAGAATAGGCTGTGTTTACATTCTTATGAATGGCACCATGTTTGTATGTCAATCATGAATCCACACATCCTTATTATTCACATTTCCATTGTGATTAACTGTGTTTTTCAACACATCTAATCAGTTGCTATAAGGTGTATACTAAGGTTTTTCGATAATTCAACCATCCCTAGCTATCTTTTCAGATTTTATAGAAAGCTATCCTGGATTTTGTATGTGAGGTCTAGTTTTGATAGTACCTTGCATATATCAAAATTCCAAAACATTTTTAAACATTAACAATCCTAGTTTGAACAAGGAAAGATGACACTACAAAGTGGTCCTAGTCAACTTAAGCAAAAGGTTTTCCTTTATCATATTATTATGTGCATGGTATAGAATGTTGATCATTGACAAAAGGACAAGATCCCCCCTACCCAAGAAATCCCTGAGCAAAATTTCCAAAAACAAAGCAAAATAAACAATGATTTTCATCACTAAGAAAATCCCTTGCTCCAAAAGAAAACAAAATGTAAAATAAATAGTGATTTTCATCACTAAGCATGAGAAAGTATCCCAAGCAATCAAAAGAAAATAAGAGGGTAACAAGCTTGAATCCCTGGAATAGTTAGTATTCAAACGCCATGGAGTGATCTCCATTACAACAATGGATTGAGTAAAACCCACTTGGCAATCGAGTATCCTTACACGTGGTGATATGTTTGTCACATTAGCGACCTTATTTTGTATATACTAATGTCAGATTATGGATGATCTATCTTTAGGTGGCTTGAATTGCCTAGTAGTCTAGTCTAAATGTGTTCAAACTTAGGATCATGATGACCATATGGTGATCCTCATTACAAAAATGGGTTGAATGAAACCCACCTGGAAATGAGGTAGTCTTATGCCTCATCTAATATATTCACTTTGCACACATAGGGATAGTGAATATCATGGTCTTCTTAATAGGCTTGCATCTTTAAGGAGTCTTGTGTAGTAATTATACAACTTTGATTTATCAACTAGGGTGTTTCAATCTCATGGAAAACCTCTAAAATCCCCCAATAGAAACAAATCATCTCATCAATCATGCACAATTTTCTTTATGAAATTTTTTTATTAAGGGGTGCGCATAGAATATGATAGATACTGGATGGATATTAGCAATGATATTTAGACAACCACTAACTATTTTATGCATATCTTTAGCTTAAATAATATTATAGGGAAAGTACCTATGTCTCACATCATCTCATCTTACATATGGATGTTTAAAGGATTAATTCTTATGATAAGGGTTAACATTTTCATTCATGATTTTCATACTTTCTATGGTGTCCACCATTAGTATTTTAAACATATATTATATTAATTCATTATGCTTTAAGTAATTAAAGCATATAGGTACAATTTGCATTAGAAAATCCATATAAAAATTAGTACATGTCACACAAAATCAGAGTTGTCATAACAACAACATGAATTCACATTCATAATTAGATAAAACAAATCTAAATCATACATCTAACATCAAATATTGCATCTATGCATACATACATCTATGCATCCAGACATCTATCATCATATAAGCATTACATCCATCAATGCATCCATAAATTATAACACATAACGCATCTAATGGTCTAAAATCACACAATTGCAAATCAAAAAAACATTTTCACACATCAAATGGGGCATCATCAATATCATACTTCTCCCAATCAACAATTTAATAATAAAGCAACATGGGATAACTACAGGTAGCACATATTTCTAATTAATAGTCTAATTCAATCCCATCACCAATCAATCAAATCAATTGCTATGTTTCAATTTGTTGCACCCTTTGCCTTGCATTCCACTAGGAAATTAAATCAATTGCTGGATTTCAAAAGGTTACATCCTTTGCCTTGCATAAAATCAATTCATCAAATCAATCACTAGGTTTTAAAAGGTTGTATCCTTTGCCTTGTATATAATCATAATCAATTGTATGGTTAAAATGTTGTGCCCTTTGCCTCTCATCTAATCAAATCAACTACTTGGTTTTCAAAAGGTTACACCCTTTACCCCGTTATCTCAATTTCAAAATGCTCCAAATATGCCTAGCTTCCTTTGGTCAATATTAAAAGGCTCCAAAGACTCTTAGTCTCCTTTGGTAAAATTTGGAAAGGCTCTAAAGATGCCTAGTTGCCTTTGGTCAAAATCCTAAAATACTCCAAAGATACCTAGTGCCCTTTGATCACATCCCAAAATACTCCAAATATGCCTAGTATCCTTTGGTCAAATCCCAAAATACTCCAAATATACCTAGTGCCCTTTGGTCAAATCCCAAAATGCTCCAAATATACCTAGTTTCCTTTGGTTAATCGTAATAGCTCCAAAGAAGCCTATGCCTTTGGTCAATTCATCCAAGTCATATTTTTCAAGTGACTCACAGATTTAATAATTTTCATCTCCTCATCAACGTGTCACTTGAGGGGGTAGTCATAATCATAACAATCATTATCAAAATAAATAATTAAACACTTAATTATGTTAATTACGTTCGTCCACGAATTATTGCTAAATATAATCATGCTTTTGCTTGGGGCAGATAACAATAAAAAAAATTAATTAAACAAAAATTTGGTATTCTTGAAGCATGAAGGATCATAGGCCTCACCTCTTCATGATTGAACAATATTCCAAGATCAAGCAGACCTCGTATGAAAGGTTGTACTTGAACCAAGTTCTTTAATTTTGTTTGAAGCAATGATTCAAAGATGCATGCTCTTTCCATTATTGGAGTATCTAAATTTGACTAGATTAATGAACATAAATCAACTCTCAATGTAGCGTTAGGTTGTCTATTTGTGCTCAGTATTGTGTTTTCCCACAATGCATCCCAAAAATGGGCATCTGTAGACACCTAAAACGTGTCATGTTGAGAAGGCTACTCATGTGGACACCTTTTCAAGCCATATGACTCACCTTGGACCTTTCCAAGATCCAATAATGGTTCTAACCACTCAAATGGAGTAAACTAGTCATATTCATCCTAGGTCATTGTCTTCCCTAGTGGTGGCCTCATAGCCATTGACATTGATGACGATTACAGGTGCATCATGCCTATTAATAGCAATCGTAGATTGAGTTGTGCCTATCGAATATGACCATGTTTGTAACAAACTTAGGCTACCCAAGCCAATTAAAATCCATTACAATGCAATGGTTCTTGAGCGATTACTCCCCAGAAGCGTCGTCTAACTACCTTGAGCTCAATCGAATCTTGATTCTTCACTGGTTGAGCAAGCTATGATTCCAATTTGGGAAGTCTATTTAAGATGCCCAAAAATAAGATAAAAGAGAGAGAATTGATCATCCATAGATCACAACGAAGTACTGTTCTTTTGTGAACATAGAGTGCAATCTCTCATAAGTATCATGGTGCTACCGAATTTGTATCATGGATTTTGCATCGACATCCATGGAGTACAATAGAACTTGAAGGATCAATTACATCGTTTTGCTTCATCAAATTCACCATTGATTTCAAGCCAATTTTTTGACCCAACTGTGTTTCCAGACATGCTAAACCTTGAACATCAATTTGACTTTCAAATTGATTGTCACCCTGCATTGAGCTCGTAGAATAGAGTCTCTATTTTGTGGTAACTATTTTCAATAGTGGCACGTAGGCACCACCACCGACACTGAATATGGTTAGTAGAGCTCATCGTTTTGATTGAGGATGGCCTTGGGGTGATGTTCACTTTACTTGTCTTTTCTAGTTTCTTTAGTCTTAGATGTTTTTTATTTTATTTCTAACATAGATTAGTAGTATCTTTTTTAGTATTTACGTATTCTTTAACTATTTTTCATGCATTTCCTTATCGTTATACACATTACTTACCACGAAATGAGCCTCATATTGAGAGGATTTCATTGCTATTAATATTTTTATAGTTTCTTTGTGTGCAGGTTACAGGTCTAATCAAAAGATGCACATCACCAAGATCCTCTTTCTTGGCATCATAAAGTAGAGGTGGTAAATTAAACCCTCTATAATAAGATTTGGAAAGAGCAAGAACCTTGCGGATTGCATATTTTCCCCTTATGGGGTTACATATTGTAATTGTGTATCAAATTGGGAATCCCTAAGAGGGATATATTGTAACCGAGTTTCACATTATTAATAAGAAGAGCATCCCATTTATTTATCTTGTTATCTTGATGGTTATTTCATTTGTCAATTTGTTTACATGATTACATAGTTAGATGCATGTTTTTTTTTTACTTTTCAGTGGTGATCATGGTCGGGACCATTCCTTATGAAGCTCTTTGTCACAACCCTTAGATCCTTTTATGTCCTAATGATGTTGCCACAAAAGCCCTAGAGTTGCCTTTGGAAGCACCAACTTTGGAAACAAAACTTCTCCCAATGAATCGTCTAGCACCATCACACAATGATATCAAATCTATTGTCAAACATTTATCCTAATAATATAACGAGAATGTCCTTAATTTTCAACACACCTTCATTTTAGAAACATACTTTTAATTTTGACAAATTATTTAGGGACCCTTTTTTGGCTTTATTTTATTTTGGTTTCTTCATTTATTTGATATACATTTTCTATCCCTCTGATAACACCAACCCTGATTTTATAGGTTTTAAGGACTTTTGGGTCATTGTGTCCCATATTCTTGTGCTTCCTAAATCCATGTCAAGTATGGGAAATGCATTGCTAAACTTCTTTGTCATTTAAGTATCTACTCTCTTTTCAACTTTGTGCCTTTCTAACAACAGTCCCAAATAGTTATTTTCTCTAGTTCTCAAGTGTAATGTGTCAGTGCATAATTCATATCAAAAAAATAAAAATTAATTTTGTTTTTAGCATATCAATTTTTTTGAAGCCCATTGGTCAAGGTATGTTCAGTTGAAAACTAATTTTGACTCTAGCCAAGAACCTTGGAAGAACATGAAATACTTTCTTCACATGGCCATAAATCAATAACAATACCCCCCATCCAAATAATAGTGGTTTCGCACTGCATTTATTCATTATGGTGCCCACGCAAAACCTAAAATAGCATGTCCATAACACAAGCACAAATGTGAATCCAAGTAGGTGTCTCCTTGCCCAACTATTAAGTCTCAAAATTCACTTGACAACACTTATTTAAATGCAAAAGCTGATAGCATCTCCTTGATAATTAGCTTATTCAAATAGGAAGTCATTAAGATTTTATATACAAATAGATTGACATAATTAGTCACTTTCAATTCTATATGCAATTAATGCTTGTATTAAGTATCATGCATTATTGTATTTCATAAGCTAAAGAACAACTATGATACAAAAATTTACTAAGTGGTAGAAAGGTCAAAACCTAGGACTCAATTTCCTTTGGAGAAGCATACTTCCAAATACTTAAAACAAAAGCAAATATGTTATTGCAACAAAAATTATGATGTAAACATAAAAATGTTAGAACTGCACCTATTTTACCTATGCTTATTATCATAGTAATAATATATCTTGAGACATAAAGTACAACAAAACTTAACATGCAATAAAACATAGATCTTGTTTTTGAGTATACTCGCACAAATCCTAAATGAAGTTCTAATCTAAAGAAAATAGCATATATGCTGCATAATAATTTATGGTAGAAATTTATTAGAGAGGAAGCATATGAGAGATCAATGTTTTGGAGGACAAGGAGCTTTGCCTATTAAGGATCCATTACCTTCTCTATAAAAATATTGTATCTCGGTGCAAGCTCTAAGCATTAAAATGTAGATGGTCATATAATTCATTGTGCCTATGCGAACATCTTGGAACCCTTCAAGATAGAAACAAAATCCCATAAATATCTTGACCCTATTCCTAAACTTTATTTATTTAGCCTGTGGAAGACATCAATACAAATATAATAATAACATTTGAGGGGCATCTATATACAAAGTGAATGGCACCATAAAATCTTGAGTATTAGGAAAGACCTTAAATATTGACCTCTGTTAGTTGAGAAACAACCAAGTGCATTTTTCCATGGAGAAAAATAAAAAAAAATTACGTCTTTATATGCTTGCAATGTTGTTTTAATCAACAATTACAACCATGAATTTCCAATCACAATGAAAAAAATACATTGACTTGTCCACTCTAAAATTTAAAACGAAAAGCTAATGCTCATATCTTTGTCAGTTATGATAAATTGAGCTTTATACACAATATATGTGCATAAAACTAAATTAAAATAGGTATTTCAATCAACAAGGCCCGTTGATATGATAGAAGTGTGCTTTGAAAACAACAAAAACTATTATCAAATTCTAAATGAAATAACAATAATACCTCATTCTCCAACTTATTTCTAGTAAATTTGAGAATGTCACTTTATTCTCTACTAGTTTTCATGTTATAGCCATAACTGCCATCCTCACACATTTTAATTTTCCAACCATTGTAACCCTAAACAAACCCTATACCAAATGAAACATTTGTTCTCTGCTAGTTTTCATGCTACAACCATCACTGTCGTCCTCACACATTTTAATTTTCCAACCATAGTAATCCCAAAAAAAACCCTAGATCAAACTTTAATATTTTTATATGCTTACAATGTTGCTTTAATCTACAATTACAACCATGAATTTCCAATCACAATATAAATAAAATACATTGACTTGTCCACTCTGCCAAAAATTTAAAATTAAAAGCTAATGCTCACATCTTTGACAGGTATGATAAATTGAGCTTTATACATACTATATGTGTAGAAAACTAAATTAAAATAGGTATTTCAATCAACATGATCTTTTGATATGATAGAAGTGTGCTTTGAAAACAACAAAACCTACTATCAAATTCTGAATGAAAGAACAATAATACCTCAATTTCCAACTTATTTCTAGGAAACTTGAGAATATCACTTTGTTCTCTACTAGTTTCATGCTACAACCATCACTCACATCCTCACATATTTCAATTTTCCAACTATTGTAACCCTAAAAAAACCCTAGACCAAATGAAACATTTGTTCTCTAGTGTTTTTCATGCTATAGCCATCACTGCCGTCCTCACACATTTTAATTTTCCAACCATTGTAAACCTAAACAAACCTTAGACCAAACAAAAAAAGAAAATATCAGCACTTTGGGTTTGGTGTATGACATAAAAGTAGGTCAAACAATTACTTTCCTGAGTGAGAAGGTCCATAATGAATCCCAAAAGTTGCAACCCTCACTGTATGGGCACTTTGACTGCCATTCCCTTCACAAAGTGCCTCAAATGTATGTGTAAATTTTGCGATGTTTTCCTTATTACTATGGCAATAATGAGGGTGGGGAGAGGAGAGGTTTGTAATTTGATCACGATAATTCAATGCTTTATATCTTAAGGCAAGGGTGGAAACCTTGGTATCTAGATATGGACAAGTTGGCGAGGGAGAGAGATCTCACTGCTCGGCTTTGAATTTTAAGGTGAAATGAATAGGCTTTAGCTAGAGTAGCTACTTAAAAGTGAGTGTAGGAGTCGACTATCTTCTATAGATAGGAAATGTGCTTCCTCTCTCCATTTTGAGTATCCGTCCTCTTCTCTCACTTCCCATATATTCAATTTTGATCTTTGGGTTCAACAAAACGTGCTTATTCCTTCTACTTATTTCTATGCCCTTTCTCCCTCAATAATCCCTTCTGTCACGGATGAATCGTTTCAAGATTTTTGTAATGCGGTTGTTGTATAAACTAATTGTGGTTGTTGTATTACTTTATATTTATAATAATGATATTTGTAATAAAATAGTGGTAATAATGATATTTGTAATAAAATAGTGCACGACCAATACAATGATATTATTACAAATGTCATTATTACCACTATTTTTTTTAATTTTTTTACGATGGCGGTTTATAACTGCTGTATTTTTTCCTTAATTTTTTAAAACCATTGTCTTAGGGATAAGAGTGTGGTTTAAAACCGGCCTCCTAGGGTCACTTAAGAGTGCGGTTTAAAACCACCATCTTAGGGTCACCCTAAGACATCGGTTATAAACCACCCTCTTATCCATAAAATGATGGTTTATAACCATCATCTTAGAGTACGACGATTATAAACCATTGTCTTATGGATAAGAGGGCGGATTATAATCATCGTCTTAGGGTGACCCTAAGATGGTGGTTATCCTAAGAGGGCAGTTTATAACCACCCTATTGGGATCTATTAAGGTGGTTATTTACCATCGTAAAAAATCACCATACTTTAGTCGTCGTTAATACCCATTTTTGGTGTAGTGTTATCTTTAGGAGGATGAACATGGAGTTCACCCAAGGGAATTAATGGGGATTATCTCATTGTTATTGAAATGTGAGTTAAAGGGATCAACTCATGGTGTGGAGCATAAGAAGTATGGGGTTCTTGTGCACCCATGATTTGTACTAATGATTTGAGAGAAGGAATGGTGTGATCCCTTGTAAGAATGTAGTAGAGATCGATTTGACAAGTAATGAAAATTAGACCTTGTTGTAGACCTTTGAATAGGGTAGGTTAAATGGATGACCACATGGTAACCAGGAGCTAGGTGTGAGAGAGGGCTTAGGTAGCCAAGGGGGCTTAGTGAATAGTAAATGAATAGTGGAAATGTGAATAATGAATAGAATAGTAATTCTAGTGCAAATGACTAGAATTTGGTGTCTGCAGATGTTGGTTGCATGTAGGAGGATGAATGTGGAGTTCATTCTATAGTGAATAGTGAATAGTGAATAGTAAATAGTAAATGAATAGTGGATATGTGAATAGTTGATAGGGAAAGGAAAACCCTATTGTTTGAAGACTAGTTGACCTTAGAGATTAAATGGACCAATCTCTTCTTTTGGAATAATTAGAGATTAAATGGACTAATCTCTTATTTTGGAATAATTAGATATTAAATGGACTAATCTCTTCTTTTGGAATAATTTGAGATTAAATGGATTAATCTCCCCTTTTGGAATAATAAGAGATTAAGTGGATTAATCTCCCTTTTGATTTAATGAATGCATATTCTTTTTGAAAGGCAAGTTTTATTGTATTTTGGAAAATAAAACTTGGTTTTCCTTTAAAAATGAGGTCTTGTTTTGTAATGAAAATAGTTATTGAAGGTGGATGAATTACACAAATGTATTTATGTTTCCAAATGATACGATTAAATGCTTGAATCTATACTTAGATTTTGGTTAAGGAAAGATAGATTATCTAATAAAAGTATGGGTTTCTCTTAGTGTGTCTCTTAGAAATTGAATGAATGTCTAAGAGGAGTATAGACTTCTCTTAGTATACCATTTAATCGTGGTTTTCTAATTGAATAGATGTAACCATTCATAGATAGAAATTGTGGAAATTCTAAACTACTGATAGAACTGTGGAAGTTCTAAGTTATGATAGAAATGTCGAAGTTCTAAACTAATGATAGAACTGTGCAAGTTCTAATTTATGATAGAACTATGAAAGTTCTAAACTAATGATAGAAATGTGGAAGTTCAAATTTATGATATAACTGTGAAAGTTTTAAACTAATGATAGAACTATGGAAGTTCTAAGTTATGATAGAACTGTGGAAGTTCTAAGTTATCATAGAACTTTGAAAGTTCTAAACTAATGATAGAACTATGGAAGTTTTAAAATTATGATAGAAATTTGGAAGTTCTATACTAATGATAAAACTGTGGAAGTTCTAAGACGATGATAGAACTATGCAAGTTCTAGGTTTTTGATAAAATAATCTTTGGGAAAGAATGAACGTGGATTTCATTCTTGAAGGGATTATAGAGTCCCTTCTTGAAATTTATTTTATACAATATGATATGAACATAGAATCCAAAGGACTTATAGGGTCCCTTATTGAAATTTATTTTATACAATATGATTTTTGAAAACATGATACCTTGTTTGATGAAAACATGTTGTTACTATATATATTTGGAAAGAATGGTGTTCTTTCATAACATAAATAATTATGGAAATTCTTATGTAATATATGGATACTTTTGAAAAATAAAATTGTGTAAATTCCTTCAATTGGTTGTATTGGAGAAAATTATGATTAAATAATGAAAATATATCTTTGAGGCTAGGTTTTTCCCTTTGGGGTTTTCCAGGATAAAAGTGGTGTTATCTTTGAAACTTGCATCTTCTATTTTAATTTATTTTATGATCTTCAATGGAAAGTTATTATTATTATGGATATGAATTGAACCAAGAATTCCTTTGATATGCAAGTAAACTTATTTATGATGTAATAAAAAGAAAATAATATATACAGAGTCCTTTATGAAATATAAATGAAATCATATCTTATTTATAGGATGGAATGGTTATATTCACTTAAGAATACTTTAGTTAATGATATTTATCCATTGTAATGGTTTTATGAAATATTAAAGTAAAGGAATATAATATGCTTAGAGAGAGATGGTAAATTATATGTGGTTTATTTATGTTCATGTGGGGGTACTTGGGAATACAATACTTTAGACATCCTATCTAGTACCTTGTCAAGATATTTTCATGATTTGGAACAATTGCAAGGAGGTGACTACCAAATTGGTTGAAGGAACACTTTTTGAGTTGTAGCTCAAAAGTACATTCTAGGTTGTAGCCCGAATGTATTTGAGTTGTAGCTCAAACAAGTTCTTACATTCTAAGTTGTAGTTTAAATGTTCATGCTAGGTTGTATCCTGCATATGTCTAGGTCGAATCCCAAAAGACAAGAACTCTAAGCTATGGGACATTGATTAGTCTTGTCCACTTGAGTTTCGTAAGCTGTGGTCGATCTCAAAAGTGGTTATACCTTATGTGAAATAGAAATATCTTGTGAACCTTACTTGTGCAACCTTTGCTTATGAATTCCACACTTTAAAAAAATGTATTCTCTCTTGGGTTGTTTTGAGTTGAGTAATGAGTGGGTCGTTACATTAGAGGCTACCACATGTCATTGTAATTAGTTGAGGGGGCTCTAATTATGCATTGATTGAACAATGAGGTGATGCTACATGTTATAGTCCCAAATAAGGGGCTATCAACTAGGTGTTTACTGTGAAAGCCATTGGGTAGTATACCAACAAGATATATTGTGAAACTTATCATTCTCTAATTTATTCTATAACCTATGAATCAAACTATACCACTTGTCTATATTTAATTTGGTTTAGAATTTATGTTTCACCAATTTTAGTGTTGACTATTTAAATATGCATTCAATGGGTTCGATAATTTGGTGGAATGTAATTGGTCAAACATATATTTATACTTACCATGTGGTACTTTGTCTACAACTTTGGCCTTTGACACATTGACCTCTACCATTTCATTATGTGCATGTCACTTGTCATGTTAGTAACTGCCATGTCATCATTTGACTCCTCACTTGCCACATCATCATGAAATACAAATGCTTGATAAGGATAAGCATAGGTATTTTAATTTAGCATAAGCTTTATCTTTATATGTTTTTTAATGTTAGCAATAAGGTGTTGATAGTTAAACATCGACAATATATTTTATAAATTTGGTATTTAAAAATTATCTGAGATTCATTCCCATATTAATTGGTATCAGAACCTCTTTGATCTTGACCTATGATGGGATATTTCCCTCTTTGAAATTCTCCTCTTGCTTTTGCAATTTTCCCTTCCATTTCTCTTTATAAAGTAGTGCTCTATTTTGCATTGTAAACTTACATTAATATTGGATAGATTGATTTAGCACCTAGTTTGAAGGTTATTTTTTCCTTCACATTGTTTTCTTTGACCTCCTTAGAAAACTTGCCAACACCAACAATGATAGTAGATATTGCACCTTGGCCTATAGCAATTGGTTCCCTCCATGTTTAAAGTAGTGAAGATAAGTTTATGACCATGTAGAGCCACATCGAGATGGTAGAATGACTTATCCCATGGTGATGCATAGACAAGATGTTATCGCAATAGTAGTGCACTACACATAGATCAACATCTAGCTATAGATCTACAAAGATCTATTTAAGCAATTGACTACATTTGAGTTGACATAGGTTTAAAAATATACACCGTTCGAATTTGAACATAATTTGAATGTTGCTATTCTTAAGATTTCTTTGAAATTTACCCCATAGGGTTATGCGTCTACATCGAACAGTAGCTATGAAACATGGTGATGAGGCTGAGGTCCCACATGTTTACATATGCTTCCTTTGACATGGATGTTAGACGTAATCTTTTTATGGATTCTTGATCATGACCATTCAATGGCCTTGCATTCAAATCGATGGTCCTCCTTAATGGATGACACTATCCTACAACTCTTCCATTATTATAAGTGAGATAATTTATTCTATCAGTTCTAGCCAAAGTTGTCTCCTCTATTGGCATATCTATTTGGCTAGTTGACAGATTGTTTTTATCTAATTTGTATTATTTTTTGTGCTTTATGATTTTTATGTTAAACGATGGCACTTCTTCAGCTATTTCTATCTCCAATATTGGTCTATGAAGGTTGCTTTACTCTCTTTGGCTTTTTATTTACCTTCAAAAATGGCACACACTTCAATGACTTCATTAGCAACTGCTTATTTAGCCTTAAGGACATGGCTAATGATAGCTATGAGAGCCCATGGATTTTTATGGTCATGACCATACTGGTCGAGTCCATGATTGTGATGACCATGTTTTTTAGGCATAGGATCTTAGAAGGCCATTAGAATATCCTAGATGTGTGCAACAATCTCCTTGGTGGATTTTCTACCATCACCTCCAATTGCTTCATCATTGATCCCTAGGTCACCATTATCTATGACTTTGTGGATACTTGGGTGCTCATCAGCTACAATATCCTAGCCTTGAAGCTTAGATATGATGACCCCCTCAAGGCTACATAGCTCCATGATGGGTGTGGTGCCTAGGGGCTCCTCTTTGTTGCCTATTTTTTGATGATAGATCCATCAAAAGTAGTTGTAGAGGTCACTAGCTATATGACCTTTGGAGAACGATCCAATACAAAAGCACTCATGATTTCGCTATATTTTTTGTAACAGTAGACTTGAAGATGTTATGCATCATATTATTCTTCATAAGGCAGCTCTAGGTTGACTTCCCTTTTCTTCCAGGTTTTTGGACAATATGGTCTACATGTCATTGTCACATGATATGTGGCCCCTAGTTGCTCAATGAGGTGCCAAATTCCCACCATGGCTTAAGGATCAGATGCTACATACCCCTTCCTATTGGCACCTTTTATGATATACACTTCATCTAGTTTTCTCTCTCCACGTGGTTGCCATTGCTTGACTTGTAGTTGTTAACCACTTCGTTGTTAATTTGTGGTGCGATAAGGTATTTTTTGTGATTGCTTGACCCGGTCTATTTTGGTTCCCTTTTCTTTATGAGGGTTTAGTTAGAATTTAAAAAAGTTTTTTAAATAAACCGATTAATTTAATTAATCAATTAAATTAAATTTATTAATTTAATTAATTTAAATACACCTTATAATTAATTAATTATTTTGTAAAGAATTATTTAAATATTTTTTAAATAATTAATTAATTTTTTATACAAACTTTGTATTAAGGTGCATAATAAACCTTTGTACGCTTTTATCAAAATATACCATGTTATTACACAATACAAAGTGTGAGATGCTAAAATCATCAATTAGGAGAATAAATTCATAATTTCCATATATATATAATATAATATAATATAATATAATATAATATAATATAATGAGATTCAAATTTACTTCTTCTAAACGCAATCCTTAAAAGACAATCTTTAGCCCCTTGGTGTGGGTGCCCCTTAGCAATAGAAGTGCCCCTACTAAGAAATAAAAGGGATTAATTTTCTTAGTCTCATCTGTATGCCTTTACAAACAAACCGTAACCCTGTCATATAGGCAGGATGAATCATTTTTATATAAAAGGCTTACGTAGACCCACGTTTATGTTTCAAAATATCAATGAAATTTCATGTGCATGACTTGTTCAAGTAATTGAGATGGTATTTATAAAAAAATAAAAATAAAAGTGGGACGGACTGAAATTTTATTTACATAATGGTAGATGCATGATCCTAAATGGCTTATAAAAGCATGTCTTAACCCACAATAATAATTACATGTTCAAAATCATAGTTGTTCTTGTACACGACAGAATTATTTCAAAATTCAAAAGGCATTAAAAAAATTTACTATTGAAATTCAAGTCCATTCCGAATTTCCCGAATGTCCTAAGGACAGTTAAATTTTTAAAGTAGTGATAAAGGCTTAGATTTTTTTAAGGAGATTAGGTTAAAAATAGTGTTAAATGATAAGGACCAAGTAAATTTACTAGAGTTGATTACCCAATTCAGAGTCTTAGATGGACACGTACATTCTATGTAAGTTTACGTGAAGACGACGTTTCGTTCCAACTCAATATCTTTATTTTCAAAGTATTTACGCTGTGACGTGGGGGCTATTGATCAAACTAAATCCAATTAAGCTGTTACTTGGGGCTATTGATCAAACTAAATCCAATCCGTTTCCTACTTTTTGCATCGGCTCTCCTCTTCAATTTTCAAATTAGGCCTGTAAGAATGAGACGATCGAATGACAATGTCAATGTCAATGTGTGTTTCAATGTCAAGTGCCGGAAACCCTTGCTTCTATCTACGACCCCGTTTGGACAAAGCGGATGGCTCCTCCGCTCCGGGGATTTCTCAAAGCTCTGTCAAGATTGCGCTTCTTTATATTCTCATGGAACTTTCTGTCATACATTTCATGAACAAGACGACGGATGGAGGAATTGTAGCGTCTGTGACAAGCACATTCACTGCGGATGCGTCGCCTCCACTAAGTTATTTGAATTTGTTGACAGTGGAGGAATAAAATGTCTCCGCTGCGCCAACACAAACAGGAACATCATCAATAACAGTCAACAATTTGAGCTTAAAACTATCGAGGGGGTACATGAATGTTCAGGCAAACCCCAATCTCAATCTCAGCAAGAGAAAGATAAAAACGGAGTAAAGAAGAGGAAGAGGAGAAGAACTCGATCGATAAATTCGAATTTAGCCCCAGTCGATGTCCACGCCCACAATAAAAAATTCAGAGAGGAGGGAGAGCCCAAAGAAAACGTAGAGATTCCTTCAACATCGTCAGCACAGACACCAGTAAACAGATTGCCTTGGTTATTTGCGGCGATTGATTTTTTAGAAGAGAAAGAAAAAGATGAAAAGGAAGTTGATGTTGCTGTTGCAGGAGCCGATGCAGATGTTCATATTTTGGACAATGCAGCTCCCCCACTTGATATGAATATGAATATCAATATGGGTGTTTTAGCTTTGGCCGAAAATACCAATATCAATGTCAATGTTAATGCCGATAGAGATGTTCATATTTTGGACAACGGAGCTCCCACACTTGATATGAATACGAATATGTTTGTTTTAGCTTTGGCCGAAAATAACAATGTCAATGCTGATTCTGCAACTCCGACAATTCGTGCTCTTTCGCCTTCACCATCAGCACCTGTGGTTGCGACGAGAAAACATCCTCGGCACAAAGAGGGGTGTCTGTGTATTGTGTGCAATCAGCCTCCCAGTGGAAAGAGACACCATCCCACTTGTGAGCAAAAACCCTGGTCAAGAGGAAGCGTGAGCAACAGGAAAATAAATCCGCCCAAGTAGATGGGGAAGAGGGTGCCCCAGAAAAAACTCGTCCAATGAAAAGAAGCGTTGTTGGTGTCGTTTAAGGATATTGTTATTTCTCTGATATTTCAGAATCTGAAGTCGATTGAAAGCGTGAAAGATTCACCAATGAAAGTTCTGGTTTAGTCTTTGCTTTAATTTTTTTGTGGGTTGTGCTATGGATTTTTTTTTAAAGAGGTTTCGAATTTCGAACTTTTCACTTTAGAATGACGAAACTCAAGAAAGACTTAAAAAAACAACCAGGGTAACACGATGCTCAGTCTTAACCGAGGAAATTCAGCAGCCCCTTTTGCTAAGATGTCTAAAACATCCCTATGGAAATATAAAAAAGCAGGTTCAATTCTTTTCTCAATGCTTAAGCTCCCCATAATTTGCTCTATCCATTAAAAAAAAAAACAGGTATATTGATAGTGCTCTCAGGGTTGAAAATGGGACCTGGAAAATCTAGAACTACAGCTTTCTTCGCATGATGGCAGAAATTCCCTTGCATGTCATTTAAGGGACAGGAGTAGTGATCAAGTGGCACAGAAAATCCCATGCAGGGATGATGTCTGGAAACTATCTGAAGGTCCTCCAATGACGATGAACCACCTTCACGAACATTCTTCAAAATGCAATATTCTCAAGATTTCTATGGAACACTAATTTTGATTTTGAATTTTTAAGGAGATTCAAAGTTCAAAATAAAATATGTTATGCATATGAATGTGAATAAATTTGTATAAAAAGTTTGGAAGAACATATCATGAAAAAGTTCGGAAGAACACACCTCAGCTTGAAAATATACAACGTAATAATATCATGGCTTAGGACACAAAAGTCAACAAAAGTAAAATTCCCATAGCAATCGGATCATTAGACAAGTGAAGATTGTGCTATGGTTTTAGCTTATACACAATTGTAGTCTTTATGTTTGATATCAATGACTATGTATGTATGCTTAGCTTTTTGGGTCGTGTTAACCAAATGAACTTATAAGCTCTAAACATAGAAGTTTTATTATTAAACAATTCAGAACCTAAAATAACAAAGTTTTGGATTTTTGGAAAAGAAATAAAAATAAAGTAGTTTTAAAGTTTTTTAATAGTTTAATAAAAAATATTATTCCCATAGCAATGGGATCATTAGGCAAGTGAAGATTGTGCTATGGTTTTTGCTTATACACAGCTGTGGTCTTTATGTTTGATATCAATGACTATGTATGCATGCTTAGCTTTTAGGGTTCGTGTTAACCAAGTGAACTTATAAGCTCTAAACATAGAAGTTTTATTATTAAACAATTCAGAACCTAAAATAACAAAGTTTTGGATTTTTGGAAAAGAAATTAAAAGTGAAGTTTTTATTTAAAGTTTTTTAATAATTTAATAAAAAATATTATTTATTTAATAAATATTTTTTATTTATCATATATAATTTTATTTGAATTTGTATGGTGGAAAACACCATGAAACATTTTAAGCCATTGAAAGCATACGACCTTTTTATATTTAATTTTTTTTTTTTTGAATTTACATGGTGGAATCGGTAGTCGCCACGAATCCGGGCAGGTTATCCAACTTTTATGGCTGCCACAGTATTCTGCGTTGTCCGCCCTAGAAGCCGTCACACAAATCTTCGCGCAGTCCGCCCCTATAACCACCATGCCACAATCATTTTAAACCTTTTACACCGCTGAAAGCACCAGGAAAGAGACAAGCGTTCAGTCCGGCGAGGCCCGAGATTTGAACATTGGACCTTCGGCCCCCTATGGGGTTTGGATGAACCAATTGGTCTACAGACCTTTTTTATATTTAATTTAAAACAACATTTTTTTTTATTAAATTCAAAACTTAAACCTAAAACACCATAAAATTTATACAACAACACGTGTGGTTGGACACTTACCAAGAAGAGACTTAGGTTCAAACCTTGAAGGGAAGCAACCCTTTGCAAAGGTAGTAGTCTGCTTCTATTCCTCTGAGTGTGTGCCAAATCGACGTGGACGTGGAGCAACAGGTGGTTCCCATCAACAAGAATGAGACGGGTAAGTTTGTGTGGTTTGATCCCAGACTACCAATTACTAAAAAATAGTGGTTGTAATCAACTCTTTTATATAACCAAAAAAAATTACACTTACAAAAATTACAATATAAACTTTTTTATCCAAAAGTTTCACACTTCAAAAATTTAACGTCATTTTGGTCATTGAGATAATGTTAACAAATTATAGTGTATTGTAAGAACTTTTTCCAGTTCTTTTATTAGAGTTTATTGTTTATATAAGGAATTATGTATGTCTACTCCCAAATTCAAGGCAAAAAATAATTATACATTGCGAGGTATTTTTGAAGCTTCTCAGGTAGATCATAGAAATTTATGAATTAATTTAACTTTATAAGGTGTAAGGAATTATGTCATAAGGTAGATAAATTTTTCAATGTATATAAAATAAAATTAGTTTGAAATGTTTAACATTGAGGTTAGGTTTTGATGTAAGAGAAATTATTACAAAATTCTTCCACCTATGTGATCATCGACTACTATTTTTTTCTCTAGCTATATAGTTTAGAGTTATATAGTTATTTAGTGTTGCTTATTTTTATTAAAATAATAGTTTTAATTTTTAAATATGTAAATAAATGAATATGTATTTAATTATATATATTTTTATTTTTAAATTTTTATAATTTAGAAATTAGTAGTATAAATAATACTTTAATTTTTTTTCATTAATATTGTTTTAGATTTACAATAAATTATTGTATATATTTTAGGGTTTAAAATTGAAAAAATTCCATCAATTTTTTTGTTTGATAGAGGAAATAAAAAGGAGATTTGGATCTCTTTTTTTGGATAGAATGAAAGCTTGTTTGGTAGGTTGGAAAGGTAAGTTCTTAACTTACCCATGACCGAAGGCTACAACTCATAAAGATTACTTTGGAATTTATCAACGGATAGGGGTACTTGGTCAAGTTGGGATATGAGGATTTAGAACAGTCAAAATTTTCTTCTTCCAAACATTTTCCTTTGGAGAACGTTTGGTCATTAGAGGCTTTCCATAAGGTCTCAACATTTCTTTGGTTAGTAGTTCAAAGTAATATTCTTACGGGAGAGATTCTACAAAGAAGAGGATATTATGGACCCTTCAAATGTGCCTTGTGTGAGAAGGATTTAGAAAAATCATACCATTTACTTTTTAATTATCCATTTTCTCATACCATTTGCGGATACTTTTAAAAAAATATGAAATTATATTGGGTAGCTCCATCAACATTGAAAGAGTTGATAAAATGTTGGATAATTTATTTCAAAGCTAAAACATTATGTATTCTTTGGAGGATTGGCCATGTCATTATTGTAGGAATTTATGGCTTGAAAGGAATAACATAGTTTTTAAAAATAAATACCAAAATCGTGCCCAAGTGTGGAATCGTATTAGTGCCTCTCTTATAGAATATTTACAAATACAATGCTAATCACAGAAATTCTCAATTGTAAAAAAAGAGGTACTAATAAATTGACTACATGATTTGAACATGCATGGAAGAGTCATTTGCAAAATTATCAGATCTTCCATGAAGAAATTTGAAAATTTAGGTATGTTTATTTAGTGCTCTCTAATTAAATAACATGGAAAGGTATACTTAAGAAAACATTCATGATTACAACATGAGGTTTATGAGAATATTGCATATTATACCTCCCAATATCTAACCCTCAGATGAGCAGGTCTTTTCATACTATACAAGAGGGTTATAGTCAAACCTATCCTTGATAGTCCAAAATGTGAATCATGTTACCTTGTATAGGTAATTTTATGAAGCAAATTATATTTAAGTTATACTAAAACTAGGAAAATTACTAGTTACTTCTCCCATGGTTTATACCATGCATGTATCCTAGGTTTGAATATTACAAGTGTCGTATGCTCCTTTTTCAATGGAACCAATTCAAAATATTCAATGCAAATCTACCTAAAATTTCTACATTACCCTATTTTCTACACCTTAGGTGATCTAGTTACTACCTAGGACACCTACATATCTATAGATAAATAGTTTATATATGTTAACCTTGGTCAAATCATGGTATTATCATGTTCTATCTATAATTTCCAACATACCAACTAGTCTCAACCATCCAACATAGATATATATTCTACATGTCAATATCAAAATGATAGCATGTAAAGTCAAGTAAATGAATTAAGAGAAGCAATAATACCTTAGTGAATCACATCACAAGAAATAAGAGAGAAAACAATGGTTAACAAATAGGGAATTGCCAACAAAGAAAAACTCCTTACCTCATAAAAGATCAATTTTTTTGTTAATCTAGAAACTAGGTGATTAGTTAAGTGTAAAACAATATGGAGAATCTAAATTTAGACACAAATACCTTATGGTGTGTTACCTATAACAATGACCATAATTAGTGGAATATATCATGGTCGTAATAAATGGTCAGACTATGATATATAATCAATAATACCATGTGCAACAAACTTGAATGATGGGTCAAAAAATAATGGTCCAAGTGTCTATAATACAGTAAGCTTTGACTCAATAACCAATTATAATAGACCAATTTAAATGGGTGTAATAATTAGTCATTGTGATGCCCAATTGTAATGACCTCTACCATTTCATGATGTGTATATCACTTGTCATGTTAGTAATTGCCATATCATCATGTCACTCCTCACTTGCCACATCATCATGAAATACAAATGATTGATAAGGATAAGCATAAGTGTTTTAATTTAGCATAATATTTTTAATGTTAGCAATAAGGTGTCGATAGTTAAATATCGACAAGATATTTTATAAATTTGGCATTTCAAATGCCTATATATGCTTGTAAATTAATAAAAAATTATCTGAGGTTCATTCCCACATCAATTGGTATTAGAGTCTCTTGGATCCTAACCTATGAAGGAAATTTTTGCTCTTCAAAATTCTCCTCTTCCTTCTACAATTCTTACTTCCACTTCTCTTTGCAAAGTAGTGCTCTATTTAGCATTGTAAACTTACATTAATATTGTATATATTGATTTAGCACCTGGTTTGGAGGTTATTTTTATCTTCACATTGTTTTATTTGACCTCCTTAGAAAACTTTCCAACACAACAATGATGGTATATCTTGCACCTTGGCCTATAGTATGTGGCTCCCTCCATGTTCAAAGTAGTGAAAATGAGTTCGTGATCATGTAGAGACACATCAATATGGTAGAATGATTCATCCCATGGTGATGCATAAACAAGATGTTGTCACAATAGTAATGCACCGCACATAGATCAACATCTAGCTATAGATCTATGAAGATCTGTCTAAGTAGTGCACTATGTTTAAGTTGACATGGGTTTAAAAATCTGCACCATTATAGTTCCAATGTTGCTATTCTAGGAATTTGTTCACAATTTAACCCATAGGGTCATTTTTCTCTAGGATGTGTCCACATTGAGTAGTAGCTATGAAACATGGTGGTGGGGCTGAGGTCTCACATGTTTGCAAATGCATCCTTTGACATGGATGTTAGATGTAACCTTTCCATGGCTTCTTGATCATGACCATTCAATGCCCTTGCATTAAAATCTATGGTCCTCCTTAATGGATGATGCTCTCATACAACTCATCCATTATTATAAGTGAGTCACATTTTCATACTATCAGTTCTAGTCAAGGTTATATTCTTTGTTAGCATATCTATTTGGCTTGTTAACAGATTTTTTTATCTTATTTGCATTATTTTTTGTGCTTTATAATTTTTATGTTAAATGATGGTACTTATTTAGCCAATGATATCTCCAATATTGATTTATGAAGATTGGTTTACTCTCTTTGGATTTACCTTTGCCTTCAAGAAGGACATGCACTCCAATGACTTCATTAGCCACTGCTTTGGCCTCAAGTACATGCCCAATGATAGTTATGAGGGCTAGTGGACTGTTGTGGTCATGACCATATTAGTTAGGTGCATGATTGTGTTGACCATATTTTTTAGGTATAGGATCTTAGTAGGCCACTAGAATATCCTAGATATGTACAATGATCTCCTTGTTGGCTTTGCCACCATCACCTCCAATTGCTCTGTCATTGATCCCAAGGATGCCATCATCTGCAACTTTGTGGATGTTTGGATGCTCATTGTCTATAATATCCTGACCCTGAAGCTTAGGTACGATGACCCCCTCAAGACCACATAGCATTCTTGAGAGGAATCACTTGAACCATTGGAGATCTTGTTGCCTTTGATCCAACAACTAAGGTAAAATCTTGAATAGTGTATACACATTTATGTGTCAATTCTAATATTGAATCAAAACTGTCTACGTTCATTGATCTTGTTTCAATTTCCTACCATAAGTGTCATACCATCGAGTACAAGAACAAATCAACCTTCTATATGAATGCCAAAAATAGGGCAATCTCTGGATGTAATGCCCCTCTCTTGAAAATGATTCTAAGAAATAATGGTTTCCCACCAAGAAATCCTTAGAAGATAGTCTAAAAAATTATCTCCAAATGAATAATAAAGCTAGTGTCAACCATAAAGACAATATTTTAAAGTCCAAAGGCAAGCAAGTGATCTTTGTGCCTTTTGAATGACCTTTTGGCTAGGTATGTTATTCCTTTGATGATTGTAATCATTTCAGCTTACTTTCCTAAACTCTTTGCAATGCTCCTATTGAATTCTATTTTATTGAGTCCTTGGAGGGTCTTGCTCAAGATTTTCACCCTAGAAACCCCCCTTCCCCTAATATCTCCAGAATGAGTTGTCCCCCTCTAGGTCTAGTCCCTCTAGCCTTCCATTCTCCAAGGACTTTGTGGACCTTATCAATGACCTTTCACCCATACTAGCTTTATTGCATCTCCTTTTGGTGATCCTAATTCTGATGATTTGGATGAGTCTTCCAGCCCCACCAAGCTAGTTACCAAAAATTAGAATAAAACTTTAGCTAATGTGGGAAGTGACAAAAATAAAGGTAAACCTTCTAAACAAGAGATAATATAAAAAGAAGTTGAGGATGATATAGCCAATGGTACTCAAGCCACTCTTTTCTCATCCCTTAAAGAATATCCCATTGGAGACATGCTCAAATAATATGGAAAATGAACCAAACCCCCCTTGTCTCATGGTAGGGGAGGGAAAAAATCTTCCTCCAAAGGTCATAAATGAAAATTCTCTCATGGAATGTGAGAGGCCTTAATGGACTAACCAAATAGTGGTTGGTGTCGTCCATGAGGAAATACCTTAGACCTAGTATCATCTTACTTCAAGAGACCAAAACTGATGAAGATAATGTTGAGAAAATTTCTAGAGCCATATGGAGTAATAGTGAATACATCGCCAACCCAGATCGAGGCACTTTTGGAGGCCTCCTCTGCTTGTGGGACCCAACCAAAGTTGAAGGTAAACTCTTATCTACATCAGATAAAATCATAAATATTATTTTCTACTGTAAATACACCAAAGAAATATGGGTTCTATCAAATATCTATGCTCCTAATAACCCACTAGGGTGATCAACCTTATGGAATACCTTGAGTCAAATGAGAAATATATTTCATAATGAAGCTTGGATGTTGGTTGAAGATTTCAATTTCCTCCTTTATCCTTTAGATAAAAGTGGAGGGACAATTATCACACCAAGATGTTAATTATTGAATTCATTGACAACAATTAACTAATGGATATCTATCTAAAAAGGACCAAATTTACTTGGAGTAATAGGAGGATAGGTAGTCAACTCATTCAACTTAGGCTTGATAGATTCCTCCTATCCAAAGAAGCCATTCACCTTTTTGGTGATGCCTCCCTTCACTCCCTTCCAAAAATTGGCTCAAACCACAACCCTCTTATCCTGGAAGGTCTTTAACCAATGTCTTCACTCAAAACCCCCTTCAGATTCGAATCCATGTGGCTTCAACATCCAGACCTCAAAAATTATATTGCAGAGTGGTGGAGCAAGAGTTTCTCTGGTCCTCTCATTTCTCAAGTCGTCAAGAAGTTACGCTTCATCAAAGTCAACCTCCATTTCTAGAATAAGGAAGTGTTTGGCAATATTTTTGAAAGCAAATAGAATATACAGAGCCAACTCAACATCATTGAGAAACAAGTTCAATGTGGAAATCCATCTCTAGAGATAAAAAACAAGGAAAGATGACTCCTATCTAAATTTCATAATATCTTGGAAAAGAAGAAGTCTTTTGGAGACATAAATCAAGGGCATTATGGTTGAGAGAGGGAGACTCCAACACCAAGTTTTTTCATGCTTTGACTCTCAGACACCGAAGTAACAATAAGATCAAAGAATTATCTAGAGATGATGGGACTATCACCAACAATATCTTAGAGATTAGAGCTGAAGCAGTCACCCATTTTGAGAGAGTCCCCGATGTCCTGGGTTATCCATGTTCTCATCATACCTCAAATGCTCTTCTCTAAAATATCCCTCACATCATTTCCCCTTAGTTTAATTCCTATTTAATTAGAACCTTTACTCAAGAGGAAATTAAAAATGCTTTTTTATCCATGCTAGATGACAAAGCTCCTAGTATCGATGGATTTTTACCTCACTTCTTCCAATGTTTCTAGAGTATTGTTGACCAAGACCTCATTGATGTTATTCAAGAAGTTCAAAGGAACAAATTCTTACCCAAATATGTCAACTCCTTCTTGGATCTTATTTTGAAGTCTCTTGTGAGTAGGTCCCTCTCAATTTAGACCTATTAGCCTGTGCAATGCCATTTACAAAATTATCTCCAAAGTCATCATTAACAAAATGAAGGAATTCCTACCCCTCATAATTGACCCCTACCAAGGTAGCTCAGTTCAAGGTAGACTCATCACTGATGGCATCATCACCATTCATGATCTCATCCACTCTATCTCCAAGAGCAAGAAAGCTAGCCTCTTCCTCAAGCTCAACATGAACAAAGCTTTTGATAGAGTCTCCTAGGATTTTCTCTTTGTTGTTCTTTCAAAATTTGGCTTTCATGATGAGTGGATTACTCTTATAAAGGAATATCTTACCTTTGCATGGTTTTCTATCATTATTAATGGGTCAGCTATAGGGTATTTCAAAATTTGGTGGGGCCTTAGACAAGGTGATCCTCTATCTCCCTTTCTTTTCATCATTCTTGCAAAGTCGCTTGGAAGATCTCTTAAAGTTGCTTATTCCCAAGGAGCCATCTTAGTCATCAAGGCTTCATCCATCCTCAATCCCATCACTCACCAATAATTTTTTGATGACACCATCTTGGCCACCTTGTCATCAATTCTTGAAGCCAAAACTATCAAGTCTATCCTCAACCTCTATGAAGAAGCTATTGGGCAAAAGGTTAATCTCATTAAAAGTAATTATTTTCCTCAACATGCCCATTGATAGGCAACTCAAGATCACCAATATTCTAGGGTGCACCATCTCATGCCTACCCTCTACCTATCTTGGCTTCCCCTCTTCTTTGGTAACTCGTCTGAAAATTTGTGGAACAATGTCATCGAAAGGCTTCTTAAAAAGCTCATTGGATGGAAAGGGGCCCTCCTTAGTCAAGAAACTAAATCCACACTTGTGTAGGCCTACCTCCAAAGCATTATGGTATTCTTCATGTCTATCTTCAAAGCCCCTATTTCCATTTGTCAAAATATCGAGCAAATCCAAAAAATATTCATGTGGTCTAGGCCTGAGAATAGAAGATGGTTTCCTCTAGTAGCATGGGACAAAATTTTCTCTAAAAAATATCAAGGTGGTTTGGGTTTTAGGATGGTCAACAAAATGAACATGGTCCTCGTAGCCAAGCAAGGGTGGAGAATCCTCACCAATAAGAAATTTGTCTAGGCCAACATCATCAAAAGCAAATATCTTTAGCACAATAAAATTTTGGATAGTGGACCACTCTCGAGTGGATTGGCATTCTTAAAATCTATTACCAAATATAGGTCCATCATAAATAAAGGGCTCAAGTGATAGTTATGCAATGGATGATGCATCAATTTTTGGAAGGACCCATGGCTAAAGGATCAACCCTTGCTTTAAAATCCTAACCTGACCATCTTAAAGCCTTACACTAACCTCCTCTTTGGGGATAAAGTTTGCAATTTTATTAATGCCACTCCTCAAAGAAAAGTTTAGAAAATCATTCCTTTGAGGAACTTAAGGGGAGATCAGGCTGATGCTGCAAGGGTGTTGTCTAGCCTCCTAAGAACATGTGTCATTCCTAATACTAACTCCAATGACTCCCCTATCTGGAAAGCCAATGAAAATGAGAAATTTTTGGTTAAGTCTGCTTACTATATCCATGTTGACTCCCTTGATAAGTGGTTCCCAGCCAGGATCATTTGGATCAATCATATCATTCCCAAAATTACCTTTTTCTTCTAGCTTGTGGCTCAAAACAAAATCTTGACCATTGATAACCTTTTATCTAGAGGTTTGACCATTCCCAACCATTGCTACTTATGTCGCTCTAACTAGGATTCTACGCAACACCTCTTCCTAGAGTGTCCCTTCTCCTCCAGTGTCCTGAGCTTCCTTTTCAAGTCATTCAGCATTGCTTGGGCTCAACCCAATTCCATCCTAAATTTGTTCAATCAATGGCCCAACCCCTTCCTCAACTAGCACCTCAAGTATTTATGGTATTTTTACCTTTCGTATTTTCTCTAGCATGTCTGGATAGAGCATAACTCCAAAGCCTTCTTTGGAGTCTCCAAGGATCCTCTATCTATTAGGATTAAGGTTTTATCTACAACCATCAAAAAATCCTAGTTAATTCCCTCTTATTTACCCCTTGGACCTAGTCTTAAGTCCAATATTACAACTTATTTCAACCTCTCTTTTGATCTTTCCCATATCTTAATGCCTTTTGTGGATAGAGCTAGTGTTAGGTGGACTCCGACCCCCTATTGGGTGGATTAAATTCAACTTTTATGGGGTAGCTAAAGGTAATCTAGGTAAGGCTGGAGGTGGTGGCATCATTAGAGATGATCAAGGAAGGATCATTCTTACCTTCATAGAAAACATTGGCATCCAAACAAATCATGTGGTCGAAGCCAGAGCTCTTTATCAAGGATTATCCCTCTTGGATAATCTCTACCCCAACAATCTCATCATCAAAGGAGATTCATTGAATATCATTAACTACCTCAAAGGGACACAGATTCCAACTTATAGTGTATACAACCTCATTGAAGAGTCCAAGAGGTACCTCCAAAATCATAGCAGTATTATTATCCAACACATGTACAAGGAAGGCAACAAGGAAGCTGACCTTCTGGCTAATCTAGGATTACCTCAAGAATCCATCCACGTTTGGCATGACAAATTCCCTCACTTCCTCAATGATTTAAATTTTCATGAAGGTGCTACACTTCTCTAAAGTAGGCTTCTGGTTCAGGTGGTCTCTTAGATCACATGATTTTTATGGTGGAATCTATCTTTAGACACTATTCTCATATACTCAACTTTTTACCAGAGTTCACCCACTTGATGTGGCCTCTTGAAGGCCCTACCAATATTAAGGGTCAACCCCATCCTATGAAGTTGACCCCTTCTAATGTGTTTAGTCCCCAAGTGCCCACATGCCAATCCAAATACTTTCATAAATGTTTGGCTCGTAAGATTATCATTCTACCTCATTCTTCAATGGTCACATCTACAATATATTTCCTTCTAATCATTATCAATACATCCCTTAGACTGATCTCACCACTGTCCTATGTTTTTCCACACACTTTTTTAGAAATATTTCCTAGGTTGTCCTTCACACCATTGGTCGTATCTCTCCCAAAGGTAATTTGGCACTTGAGCCTACGCTTTGGAGGATATATCAAATTAAATAAAATAATCAATAGCTTTGAAGCATGAAAAATTCTAGAACCATCAACATGTGTATCTAGGAATATACGATCCATTCAACTTCCTTTGGTATTGATTTATTTAAATACAGCCATCGAATTAGTCCTATTCATTTCAAAAGAATTGATTCAAATTACCTTCAACAAAGTAAGCTCTATGGAAATTTTCCTTCTCATCTTGCTATGGGTTGGTGTGATTTCCTGATGGCATTTATGGAGCCCAAAATTCTACAAATTAATCCCATCATTGAATAAGTCCTCAACTCTCATGGGTTCATGCCTTTCATTAAAATATTTAGTGGTAGTGACCTTGACCTATCACAAGAGTTTACGCATTCCTAGGAGGATGATGGTGTTTCTATTCATGGACTCATACTCATCGTCAGTATTCATATACTCGTAGACATGATAGGCCTTCCCAATGATAGGGAAATTTTTCATAGAGACAAGCATTCATTAGATAATAAGTTGATCTCTTTTAGGTACAAGGGAAAGAATTTGGGAAAGGAAAAGGGGGAAATCATCAAGGATTCCTTCTCCAAGCCCTAGAACAGGGTCATGCTTCCTATAATGAAATATTTCACTATCAATAAGGCCAAATACCCCCTCAAAATGTTCCATCTAGCCTTATTGAATTACCTCAAGGGTATTAAATCCATCAATGTGCCTAATTACATATTTAGGTCTATGTATAGCTCCATTTATGGCATCAAAAAATGTACTTCCACCCATCCAATCACCAAGGTATTCACCTCATTTTATATAAACACACTCTTCAAAAGGAGGCCCAAAAGTTCATTCTTTCATGTTTTGGTAGCCCCTTGCTCATCCCTCTACTCCAAACCCAAATCATGAAAGCCCTCATTTTGATGATGAAGCCATATGGATAACACTTCTATAGAGACCATATAAACTAGGAGGAAGTTAGAATTTAGCTTTGGTGACACTCCCCTTTGGTCAAATTGGATCCTCATCATCAGTCTTATAGGACTAAATCTTCAAGTGGGAAGCACAAGATGCCCATTATTATTGGGTAAGATAAGGAAATATCAAAATATGAGACTATTTAGAAATTAAAATAAAGGTTGAAGGTGCTCCTACTTTTTCTTCCCCCTAGAATGGAGCTAATCCTCTAATTCCCTTGAGTGGACCGTTGATCCGCAGTTAGCATATATCAAGAAGAGAAGAGAAGATACCCAAAGCTATATAAGGGTAAGGATCATATAAGAAATTTAGATATGGTGTTCGATTTAGAGGTGATAACAGAAACAAGGGAAATTTTCAGGGAAACAAGAGGTAGGGAGATCGAAGAAATTTTTAATAAAAGAGGAATAATAACCAGGACAAGGGTAAGAATGTCAATAAAAATAGAGAAAGGGATAAACAAAATAATAAGGACCCAAATTTATGCTTTGATTGTAGAGCCTTGGATCATTATGCAAATTAGTACCTGTAAAGAGCTGACAAAGAACTTCAATAGAAGAAGCCCCACATAGGATCTATGCTACTATAGGTAAATCTAACCTCTTAGGAAAATCTACTTCATTTATTATTTAAGGAAAACTGGGCAAGAAATATGTTCAAATTTTTATAGATAATGGTACTACTAATAGTTTTGTGTCAACTAGTATTTTGAGGGACATACCAGTTAAACCTAGGGTCATGGCAAATGGGTGGCAAGTCGAGTATGGTTCAGGATATACCTATATGGTCAACCAATATTTATTTGACCCTCAAATATATATACCCCACAAAAATATTAATCGGCACCTATACGTGGCTCCCTTACATACCTTTGATATAGTCTTAGGAGTAGACTGGTTAAAAGCCCATAAAGCCTTGTCGAATTTTGACGAAAGGTGGTTGGATTTCACATATGACTCTAATCAATGAATCTGTATCCATTGTAATCGAGCATATTTTGAACCCCACCTAATGATTGTTATGCAAGTCAAAAAATCATTAAGGGATGTAGACTTTATGAGGTCAAGTTAAAAAAAAAGGAAGAAACTGAGTCAAGCTCCGCTCTGTTTCAACAGTATCCTATTTTAAATGAATTTAGGGATGTTTTTCCTGAATAATCTAACTAGACTACCTTCAAAAAAGGGAATTTTATTTTTCTATTGATCTCTTTCTGGGAGAATCTCCTATATTCATAACCCCTTACCGCATGATACCTCTTTAACTACAGGAACTCAAGACGCAGTTGCAAGATTTGCTAGAAAAAGGGTATATTAAGCCTAATGTCTCACCATGGGGAGTGCTAGTTATATGTGTGAAAAAAAAATATGGTTCTTTGATACTTTGTATTGACTATAGGATGCTCAATAAAATGACAATAAAAAACAAATATTCCTTGCCTAAGATTGATGATATGTTTGATCAATTAAGAGGAGCGACAATCATTTTCAAAATTGACCTTAGGTCAAGATACCATCAACTAAGAATCAGAGAAGAGGATACTTACAAAACTGCTTTTAGAACTTGTTATGGATATTATGAGTTCACAATATTACCTTTTAGGTTAAAAAATACACCAGCTTCTTTTATGAATTTGATGAACAGTTTGTTTAGGGAACAGTTAGATCAGTTTGTGTTGATATTTCTGGATGATATTTTCATCTACTCGTAGAATAAATAAGAGCATGACCAAAATATGAGAATAGTTTTAGAAATTCTTAGGAAAAATCAACTATATGGAAAAAATGTTAAGTGCAAGTTTTATACCACAAGTTCAGTGTTTGGGTCATATTGTCTCAACTGAAGGAGTAGCAGTGGATCCCAAATAGATTGAAGCCATAGTAGACTGGCCAACACCCACCATTGTTACTAAAGTGAGAATTTTTATGGTAATGTCCGAATACTATCGATGGTTTGTAAAGGGATTTTCAAAGATAGCCTTTCCTATTACCAATCTGCAAAGGAAGGAAAAAGCATTCAAATGGACAACCCAGTGTGAGGATGCTTTTAGAGTCCTTAAAGAAAAATTGACAACTGCACCTATACTTCAAATACCTAACCCAAAAAAACCATTTACAATGTGTACCGATGCCTCTCTAGAAGGACTAGGTGGTGTCTTATTGCAATATGAGGCAATTGTAGCATACAAATCTAGAAAGCTTAAGAAAAAGGAAAAAATTATGCTACTCATGATTTAGAGCTGTTTGTTGTAGTCCATGCTCTTAAGATTTGGTGACACTATTTGTTGGGAAAACCATTTGAGTTAAAGACTGATCATCAAAGTTTGAGGTATATTTTCACCCAGCCTCTACTAAATGCCAGAAAATGAAGATGGATGGAATTCCTAGCCAAATATGATTTCGGAATTGAATACATCAAAGGAAAGGAAAATAAACTAGTAGATGCCCTCATTCAAAGAAGGTACATAGTTGCTCTCACAAAATGTTAGTATGGAATAAGGGATAAAATTAAGGAAAAACAAAAAATTGATGAATTTTGCAACCAATGTCGTGCTAAGGTTGAGCAAGAACTAGGTCGACATACAAATTTTAGTATCAAACAAGATCTGGTGCATTTTCAAAACTGGATAATAGTACCTCATGATGACAGGATAAAAAGAACAATTTTGTAGGAAGCCCATTGTGCTCCATATTTAGCTCACTTGGGTATGATAAAAATGAGAAAAACTTTGAAAAATGACTTTTTCTAGCTCAGAATGAAGAAGGATGTGGTACAATTTGTTGCAAGGTATCTAGAATACTAGAAATTCAAAGCTGAACATCAACATATTGGGGGACAAATACACCTGTTTGATGTACTAGAACAAAAATAACAAGTGATTTCCATGGATTTTATAGTTGGTCTTCCCAAGACTCGGTTCTAGAATGATACAATTTTTGTAGTTGTTGATAAGTTAACTAAAGTAGTGCATTTTATACCAGGAATTGTCCGTGATCATGCCCCCACAATAGCACAAAATTTTGCTTAGGAAATCATGAGGTTGCATGGTTTCCCTGAAATAATTATCTTGGATAGAGATTCGAGATTCACTTCTAAATTTTGGTAAGCTTTACATCGAGCATGGGACACAAAGCTAAATATCAACACAACCTATCATCCTAAGATGGATGGGTAGACCGAGAGGGTCAATCAGGTGTTGGAAGATATGTTGCACATGTATTGTATGGACCACCAAAGTAATTGGAAAGATTATCTCTTCCTAGTGGAATTTGCATATAACAACAACTATCATACTACATTAGTCGTGGCCCCTTTTGAGGCCCTATATGGACGTAGTTGCAGGACACCGTTAACATGGGATAATTTGGATGATCAAGAAGTGATCATTCCTGATGCTGTTAATATAATGGAGGTCTAATTAAAATAAATCCGCCAACGACTTTGTGAAGCCGCAAATCGTCAAAATATTTATTCTAACCTTAAATGAACTCCTCAAGAGTTTGATAATGGTGATAAGGTATTTTTACGAGTTAAACCAACCAAAATTTCCATTAAGTCCACCAAAATGAGTCTTATATTTATCTGTCCATTTGACATTATTGCCAAGATCAGTCTTTTTATGTATAAACTTGCACTAGCACCTAATTTGTCTAAGATTCATAGTTTTTTCCATGTGTCTCTCCTCCGTAAATATGTGGCTGACCCATCTTATATTCTAGATGTTTCTCATCTGCAGACGTCAGACCCACAACTCATTGAGGTTTGACCAATCAAAATCTTGGGATACAAGTCTAAACAGTTGAGAAAAAGAACAGTTGATCAATGTAGGGTCTAGTAGGATCACTATTCAGACAAAAATACCACCTGGGAGAATATAGCAGATATGAAAAGACAATTCCCTTTCTTGTTTGAAAAATTTTAATCAAAAGAACAAATTTGAATATTGTTATGATAATATTCGTATATTTTGGTATTATTTTTTTGATACATTAAAATTGTAATACTGGATATGACTTTGAGATATTGCATAATCCATGGTTGTTTGTTTATGATTATATGTTCGGTTATTTTGGAACTTGCAATGTTATATTGGCTAACACAAGGACTATGTTAAATTATGGTGGGGGAGAATGTAACATCCCCATTATTTGATTATCCTTTTTACTAGAAGAATGTGATACTGCAAAAAGCGTTTGTGATTGTAGGTGTAGGTTTCCTTTTGTAGCAGGTGAACTAGACAAGGCAAATAGCCACCCTTAGTAGAGATAAGTAGTTGAAGCGCCAGGTAAGGTGGGATATGATGTTGTGCTAAATGCACCTTGGCCCGTGGGTACATGGAAGCCCACTGAAAAATTTCATGTAGATCATTCTGCTTGTTGATGCATTTTTGCGCATATGTTTGATTGTGTGAAATTGGTTGAATTTCCTCTTAATGAAATTGATTTTATATAGTATTCTTGAATATATATATATATATATATATATATATATATATATATATATATATATATATATAAAAAAATGGAAATGAAATAGTACATAAATAAAATTAAGAACAATAATTAAACTTTTATATATGAAAGAACATCTAAGTGAACTATTTCTCCGATTAAAAGAAAAATACTACCACCTGGCAGATCTTGGTGTGTCTAGTTGCATGATTAACAATATGTGTCAACATTAAATTATTTACAATCCATATTTAGTAAATAATATCGTCTAGCTCTGGGGTATAGGGGAAAAGAGGAAAGAAGAAAAATTAGGGAGAAATTGTAATAGATTACACGTTGTGTGTAGGATTTTATTGAGTTGGTGTTCTTCATATCTCTGCAGTTGCGAGAAGATATATGTGAGTTGTTTTTGCTCCATATTGTTTGATACTATAGAATGTTTTGTATGTGTTAAAATTTGTATGATATTATGTATATGCACTTCGTTTGCGAATTTCTAAAAAAAAACTGAGAAATCCTTAATATTGGGTAAAGGTGAATATGAAACATATTTAAATCTAAGTGCGTGGAGTATTTATGGTTTTGCTCTGGATGTTGCATTAATTTTACACTTAATGATTTGCATTCATCTAGGTGCCAAGTTGATCCATTATCCTCTCACTATTTTATCTCTGCCTTCTTTGGGGAAAAATAGTGATGGTTTCGCTTCGAACGTTCTCGTGGATGACAACTTGAGAATATTCAACTATACAGATTGATTTTGAATACATTATTTTCTATGAATGCTTTCAAAACATTTATTGTTTCACTTATGTGATAGTGAACTCAAATTTGCTTAGCAAAGTAGTTAGACTCATTTTAAATAAACAATGAAAAAAACTTGTAGATCTATGGATTTAAAACTCCATATTTTATAAATTATGGAAAACTGCTTAGTGGATGTTTTTTAAAACTGTACAACATCGCTTGCATTCAATTATGTATTTTTTTAAGTATTCTCTCATGTATTTTCCATATACTCTTTAAGGTGTTTTAATAGCCATAAATCCTTGTAGATTTAGAGAGATTAGCTTTGGTTTTACTATCCACTTGTGTAAGGCTAGATACCTTCATTTTATTAAGGATTGAACTTAGTGTTAAATATTTCATGGACGCCAAAATTTTGGAGACGTCCGATTCTGAATATCTCAATCTCCTGCACACCTATTATAAAGTTAGTGAGAACCTTTAACTTGTCAATACTTCAGCCAAAATTTTGTATATTATTTTCAAATGAGACTATAGGGAAACATATTAAAATATATAAAATACTTAGGCTTTGTCTTATAAAATATATTTGTAGTGCAACCCAATGAATTGAAAACTTATATATGTAATCGAAATATATCTATTGTGTTTCTGGGTCAACCAATGGTAAATAGAGAATTAATACTATTTTCCCTAGCTCATGAATCCGAGTGGCATCGGGTTGTACGAGCCTAGATTCTTTTAAAGGCTGAGAATTCTCATTGCTCGCAAAGATATATTTAAATAGAAATTCCAATTATTTCATTTATGAAGATATTTAAGTTGATGTTTATTCAATATCGTGTGCTTGATTTTGGTTAGCCTCAGTAAATGCCTAGTAAAAGTTTCCATAATATTCGATCAAAAGGTTTATTACCCTTCACAAGAACTTTTATAATTCAATGTTATAGTATAGTTTCTTATAGCAAAACAAAAAGACAGAAATGTTTTCGCATGTATAAGTTTAGAAGATTGTCCTTTATATATACTAACTCAAAACGTTAATCATCTTTGTGGAGGCACGTCTTGGGTAGCCTCGATAGACTGTTTTTCCTATCACTCCACGCTACCACAAGGATGGGTTTTAAATATCTTGAGCCTTTGTTTATTTATTTACCGAGGAAAATATTTGTTTTCCCCAACATAGGGAATTAGAAAAATTAAATATCGAATTGATCATAGTCAAATTTTATATTATCATTTTTTTTTAAATCATTATTTCCTATTTACATCCCATGTCAACTACACCTTGAGACGTATCAAAACACGTCTACTAGATCATTTTTCTGTATGGAAAAATTAGTGTAGGAGCGTATGCACTTAGGTTTGGTATTTTTTTATATACATGATGAATCAAATATGGAAACAATAGACTAATATTATATAATGATACATCTTGTATAGACGTGTGAAAGGATAACCAATAGACCTTCCAAAATGTTTCCATCCTTCATAGTATTTTAAATGGTGAAAATATGTCTAATGTGTGCATATCTTAGGTTCTCCGTTCTTTTATATATATATATATATATATATATATATATATATATATATTTTTTTTTTGTTCTTCATAAGCAAAAACTTCTCATATGTTAAATAAAAATTTATAGGATCATTGCCCAAAACTTAGTAGTCAAGAGTTGTGAAAACTCATAATTCAAAAAAAAAAAATCTTTCAAACTAGGTTCTTATAATATTTTTACGATAATTATGTAGTGATTTTTTCTTTATATAGTAGCTCTTCCATTTGCTTAATTTTAGACTAGGAAATATTGATTTATGATGTGGTTAAGTTTCAAGTTATGATTAGTTACAAAAAAAGAGGTATAGACCAATTATATTGAAAATATGTTAGTATTTGTCATTAATTATACTTTGGATTTTGCAAATGTGTTCAATGAGCACTATATCTTGGGATTAAATATTTTTGGATAATATAACTAAACATATACATAACCATGAGGATATCGCTAGAAGAAGATACACTATAAATTCAAATACATAGTGCTTAAAACAACAAAAAAAATGGTGTAATACCGAGGAGAGTACTGTTAAATAAAATATTTTTTGTCTTCAAAGGTAGATTAGTATGGTGCTTATCGAGAAGGATAACACTTACCCAACCCAATAGTTCGCGGTGGCGACTATTGAGAATCAGAGGTAACCATTTTCCAGCGAGCCAAAAAGGGACACTGATCCTATGTTGTTGAGATTAAAGGATGATGGTATAGGATGTTATTCCAGGATACCATATGAGTAGTACGTGAGGATGCTCATGATCCTACTCCGGTTGTGGAATCACCAACAAGACTCAATATGGGAAGCATATTTAGAGGTTGGAAAGTCCAATGATAGATGGTATGGGCAGCATTACCATCAACTAGAGCTAGGCCTGAAGCATTTGGTCTAGAAGCCAAAGTGTTGGCAGATCTTGATTAAACCTTAGATGAAGATCAATGATTAGGCACTATCATAGCTACAGTAGCTTAAAGTATGAATTAACAGGTTAGTGGATCAATAAGGACAAGAGTGGAATTACGAATCCAAGTCCTCCATGCTTTGATATGGGCAATTAGTGCATCCACCTTTTTAGGTGTTATGGGCATTGGAAGGGCAACCCCATGCCAAGATCAATAAAATTCGAGAAAGGAGTAAGGATCTCTTAAATGGTGATCTATCACGAGAAGTTTGGCTAGTCCTGAGCACTTAATATATCATCTACAACTGTAAAAGTTCTTGAAATGTAATCCTCTATACCAAAGTACTAATAGAATGTTGGGTATACTTGCATCAATATGTGACATTTATGTCTATATTTAATGAAATTTTGATTTTGTATTTTTAACATGCAAGTGAGTAGACTTGGGTTGTTACAAAACCACTAGATTGTGTCATTTATCATGCTTTGATTTAATCTATAACATATGAACTAGACTATACCACTTGTCTGTCTTTAATTCAGTTTAAAATATTTTAATTCAGTTTAAAATATATGCTTCACCAAGTTTAGTGTTGACTATTTGACTATATGTTCAATGGGTTTGATAATTTGGTGGAACGTAATTGGTCAAACGTATATTACCTATCATGTGGTACTTTTTTTGGTAGGTGGTAGAAATTATATTATATGGGTTTTAACTGGTGCCCAAAACCAGAAACATAAGCATATGATGAAAAGTACATAGAGAAGCACAAAATAGGGTGTCTACACCCTAGCCACTCCATGAACCAGACCAGAGAAAAAATAGACCCACGCAAGGGTTGTTTAACAGAAAAACAAAGATCGAAAGAGAGAGCCCACACAGGGGCTAAGGAGAACATAAAGTAAAATCAAACCAGTGCCCACATAGGGGTCAAAATATTAGTACCAAAATTCCCATGCAAGGGAATAGAGCTCGAAAGACAAAACAAACCAACTCTAATCATCGATAATTTCTTCAGCTACAGAGCTCTTTTGGCCATGTTTCTTGACCAACAATTTTAGGGAGGCATTGATGCTATCCATGCCACTGATGATGCTACTAAGGATGGTGTTGTGGACCGAGTTGAATATGGCCATCGAAGAAGCAGTTCTATCACTCCCATCATCAAACTTTTTGAGGTGAGCATACCTCTCAGGGTCGGTTGTGCATTTCCAAGTCGACAACAACAACATTAAGAATATTTTGAGGGAAATTTTGGTGCTATATGGATAGATTCCTATGACTAACCCCAATATTGGTGAGCAAATCAGTAGACTTGTTAGCTTCCCGATACACATGGTAGGTTGTAGTGTTGCAAAAATTCTGCATCAAGACCTTAGCTTCCTGAATAATAGTGTGCACGTTCCATGAAGGAATTCTATCATTGATGATAGAGTTTGTAACATTCATGGAATCACCTTCAATTTGTAAATTTCCTATGTAATCTCTGAGAACTTCTAGCCCTCTCCACAATGCATGAGCTTCAACATAGTGGTTAGTTTGGATGCCCAAAAACTCAGCATAGGCCACTATGAGTCATCCATTGTGATCCCTGACTAGACCTCCGACACCCGTTGCACCTAGATTTCCTTTAGAAGCACCATCATAGTTAAGTTTAAGCCATCCTATAGGAGGAGGAGTCCAATGAGCACCAATTCTGGGATGGGGATTAGGAGTAGAGCTAGGACTATGGGGAATACTGAGGGAATAGAAAAGAGTGGACTCAAGGGCAGACTCAGGTGGTTTGGTGCAAGGGAAAAGCTTAGAATTTTCAATAGCAAAGGTGATGGATTTGTTGGAAATAGAGATAGAGTCCTTGAGGGTGTTTGAAAATATTCTACTATTTCTTTCGAGCTAGATCTACCATAGGAGATGATGGAGATAAAATTTCCACAAAGAAGACAACCTAGAATTTTTGAAAGGCATGGGCCACTAGGAGAAAAAAAGAGCCAGGGAGTTGGGCTGGGCCTAGGAGATGTGAAAGGTGGACATGAGATGATCCATGGTAGAGTGGAAGAAAGAACATTCCATAAATATGTGGTTGATAGATTCCCAGGCCACCAAGCAAAGATGGCATCTATTAGGAACAACCATCCCTCTCTTCATGAGATTATCAGTAGTGAGGATCTTGTTTTGGATGGCCAACCAAGAAAAGATAACAACTTTAGGTATGAGGTGTTTAAGCCAAACCATATTGAAAGGAATGAGAGAAGTTTGGGGAGTGAAAGTCAATAGATGAGCAGATTTGATAGAAAAAATACTAGAGTCAGTTTCTTTCCAGAAAGGGGTATCATGAGACATACCAGATGGAATTATAGTTGCCCTCAATAATGTTGATAATTCTATGATAACATTTGAAATTTGGGCATCAACATTTGCAATGTGGAGCTCTTTCCATATTTTGGGTTGGACTGAAGAGTCTATGAAATCAACCACCTTTCTGCCTATGAGAGTATCCAACAAAGGTTGCACCACTGAGACTCCATTGTTCTCACTAAGCATTTGATTGGAGATCCACCTATCTGACCAAAAATTTATCCTATTTCCTATTCCAAGCTGCCATCTGGTTCCCCTTTGAATAAGAGGTCTGGTCTGGAGGATTGATTTCTAGAAGGTGGACCCAACTTTAGGAATATTTTCATCCATAAAATTCTAGATGTGAGTGTATTTTTTATTGATGATGGAAACCCATTCAAGATTGCAATTGGTAAACACCTTCCAAGCCTGCTTGGCCAATAGTGCCATGTTCATATTACTAATTCTTCTAAGACCCAACCCTCCCTGACTTTTGGGTAAGCAAACCTTTTCCCAGCTGACCAGATGAAACTTTTTTTATCCTCTGAACCTACCCAAAGGAATCTCTTCTGAATCTATTCAATTTTGTTATAGATAGAAATTGGGGCTTTGAAGACTGACATAAAATAAATAGGAATACTTTGAAGATAGGCCATAGTGAGAGTGGCTTTGGCTGCTTGGGATAGGAGGGCCCCTTTCCAACCTGCAAGATTTTTATTGATTCTTTCAATAACATTGCTCCACATAGACTCTTTGGGGCAACTGGTGAATAGGGGAAGCCCTAAATAGATAGTGGGAAGCTCAGATATGACACACTAAAGAATACGAGTAATCTTGACCTATCTAGATAGGGGGTATTGAGAAAGAAAACTTTACTCTTGGCATAGTTTATCTTTTGCCCTATAACCTCTTCGTAGAGATCTAAAATACCTTTAATTGAATTTGCTTCCCAAACTGAAGCATGGGTGGCTAAGATAGTGTCATCTACGAACTATTGATGAGAAAGGGGTCTCATGTTGGAAGCAACTTGAATACCAGAGATCGTGCCATCCGAGCAAGCAGCTTTGAGAGCTCTTCCAAGGGATTCAACAAGAATAATGAAGAGAATAGGTGATAGGGGATCCCCCTACCTAAGCCCTCTATTGCTTGGGAAGTAACCTACTATAGACCCATTGACTAACACTGAGAACCAAGGGCTAGAAATGCAGCCTTGAATAAGTTTGACCCACTCTCTATGGAAACCAAACTTGAGAAGGACAACAAGCAGGAACTCTCGATTGACCCTATCAAAAGCTTTATTCATATCAATTTTAAGGACCAGGGTAGCTTTTTTGTTGTTGGAGATAGAATGGAGGACTTCATGCAAAGTTATGATACCATCAGTTATAGATCTTCCTTTTACCGAACTGCCTTGGTAGGGATCTATGATTTGGGGAAGAAATTCTTTCACTCTGGATGCCATAGCTTTGGTTAGGATTTTATAAATCACATTACACAAACTGATGGGTCTAAAATCCACCATAGATTTGCACATAGGCCCTTTAGGAACAAGAGCTATGAAGGTAGAATTAATACCTCTGGGGATGGATTTTGCATGTTGGAGTTCAGTGATTGCCTTGCACACATCTTGCCCAATAATGTCCCAAAAGGTTTGAAAAATTTGAGGGGAGAAACCATCAGGCCTAGGGGCTTTATCAGGGTGCATAGTGAATAAAGCTTGCTTGATCTCATCTGAAGAAAGAGGCTTGATGAGTGAGGAATTCATTTCTGGAGTGACTAGGGTAGGAATGTGATTGAGTAACTGATTCTTGGCTCGATCAAAATTTTGGGGCTGGGTACCCAAGAGATCTTCAAAAAAAGAAGAGGCTTCATCTCAAATTTCAAAAATATCCTTGGTAATGGAGCCATCACCTCTGGTCAATTCCTTGATTTTGTTTGAACTTCTGTGCTTGAGGGTGGAAGCGTGAAATTTTTGTATTGGAATCACCCTCCTTGAGCCAAAGGGCTCTGGATTTCTGCCTCTAGAACATCTCTTCTTTGCCCAAAATGTTATGATACTCTGCTAAAAGTTGTTTCTCCTCAACTCTGATTTGGTCACTCAGCTGGCCATTCTGTATTTGTTGTTCAATGCTTTTTAGTTTATCCATAATCTACTTTTTGCTTTCAAAAATATTACCAAAAATTTCCCTGTTCCAGATTTTGAGGTTTTCCTTGACAACCTTGAGTTTATGGGAAACTTGAGTAATGAAAGACCCAGAAAAATCTTGCTACCACCAATCAGATATTCGGTTATGAAGATCAGGGTGTTGCATCCACATGGCTTCGAATCTGAAAGGAATCTTGAAATTGGGGCCTTTGTCAGCTTCAAACAAAAGGGGACAATGATCAGAGCCAACTCTCGGGAGACAAATGAGATTAGCATCACCCATAATAGGAATAGCCTCTTGAGAAAGAAAAAATCTATCAAGCTTAACTTGGATATGTTGATCCCCAACTCTCTTGTTGCTCCATGTGTATTTTGCTCCTTTAATTTGAATGTCCATTAATTCACTATCAGTTACAAAATTATGAAAATATTCAATGCTTCTGGATGGAGTGATATTTCCCCCTTGCTTATCTGATGGGAAAAGAGGGGAGTTAAAATCTCTAGCAAGGATCCATGAAATATTTTTGAAAGCATTCCTCATGTGTCTCAAGGTATCCCATAAGGTATTTCTACTGGTTGGATTGTTGGGGGCGTAAACATTGGATAAAACCCATGAATAATTATTGTCTTTGTAGTGGAACAGAATGTTCAGAACTCTGTCTGATGAAAATATTATTCTACCTTCAACTTTACTGGAATCCCATAGACAAATTAATCCCCCTGAAGTGCCTTGAGCAGGGCTAAAATTGAAATCACTATTCTTCCAAATAGATTTAGCAATTTTTTGGATTTTGTTTTGGTCAATATTTGTTTCTTGCATAATCATGATAGTGGGCCTGTATTCCTTCCTCAAAGTGCATGCAAGTCTCTGCTTGACAACACTATTGAGGCCTCTCACATTCCATGAGAGGATCCTCATTTAGAAATTTTGGAAAAAATTTGCCTCCCTTTGACTATTGTAAGGGAGGTTTGGATCTTTTTTATTCATCTTTCTCCTAACTGAAAAGGTCTTGGAAAAGAGTCTTTTGAATGCCATTGGCAATTTCGTTATCCATTTCTTTCTTTTTTGATCATTTATGGAAGGTCTTCCCTTTTTTTCTCACTATCGATATCCATAGAGGCTTTCTTGTAACTTCTGGTGTTGATAGGGCTGAACTCAGGTTTGGTTGAGTTAGGGTTACAACTTTCAGAGTCAGTATTGATAGGAGTAGGACTACAAATTTCAATATGCCCTTTGGGGGTAGGTAGAGGTTTAGAAGGAATATGGGAAGGTCCAGATCTAGATGGGGAGTGGGTTTCCCCTTGGATAGTAGTGATGGGTCCAAGGGGTACAGACTCATGCAATAGGGTTTCATCAAAGGGAGCAGACTCAGAAATAAAATTTTTAGCTAATACACCAAATTTGTTAGGGTAAGCAAAGGGAGAGCTAACCTTAGCTTGGTCATCCACCAGATCTGAAACTACAACTTGCCTCCCTTTAAGTGTAGCCAAACTCGGATTCTTTTTTTGGTAAGGCCCAGCATGGTTCTGCTTTCCTTGGAACCTATCGCCTGGATGCCCAACATGGGACCTAGAGCTAGCCATTTCTTTAGAGGGTTTGAGAGATAGGCACTGAGCTTTGAGGTGACCTTGAGTCTGGCACTCAATACAAAAAGTGGGCTTATTCTCATATTCAATAGCCTGGCATCTACGATATGAGTCGTAGACCAGGTTAATATGGGTCGATAGTTGAGAATCCAAATTTGCATTAACGTAGATTCTTGCATGAATCATGCGAGTCCGAGCTTTAGTGATAGGATCGATAGCTACTAATTCTCCAATGGATTTAGCAATGCCATGCAAGATGTCTTCATGCCAGAACTGGATAGGCAGATCTGGAAGATGAACCCATATAGGAGCGTAGTTAATACTTTGAGTTTTTGGGTTGAAATCTTCACCCCACTTTCATAGAAAAAGACTTTTCCAACCATAAAACTAGGGCCCACCTGTGAGAATTTGGGAGACATCATCCTGGTTATTAAGGTGGATAAAAAAACCTCGAGATAGGGCAACCAACTCCATGTTACCTAGGGTTCTCCACTTAGAAAAAGCCCACCACCGTATGGACTCCATGTCAGGTCTACCTCCAATAAATTTCCCAACCAGAGTGTGGGACTCAAGAAAAATATATTCAGTCATGGTCTCATCAGGGATAACCAGATCTTCACCGTTGGGAAGTAAGGTGTTGATATTGCTTTTTTTGGAAACAGATTTCTCCCGCCCTTTCACTTTTTTAGCAAAGGTGAGCAAGGGGGAAACAATATCTTTGGGGGCCCCACTCTATTTTTCCAGAGGGTCTTTTCCCTGAAAAGGTTCCGCATTCCCTAAAAACCCCGTGCCATCTGGTTTTGAATCGGGGCCCACTTTCTCACCATCGCATGCATTGCCTATCTCTGATGAGTTCTGAGGGGTAGATCCACCTGTAGAGATTTGAAAATTCATATTCCCACCTTCCCCTCGCTCCCCTGAAGCCATTCGATCACCTAAAACCACTCGTTCACTCGCCATCACCTCCGCTATTGCTCAACCCAGATGAAACCCTCGCACAGTCGCTTGCCAAAAATCTCGTTCACACATAGGGATGCGCTAGGATCTGTGTTGCTCCAAATGATCTAAAAATTGGTGGAGATGTTCTAGGGTTTGTCAGGCATCTACCCTCAAAATTTTAGCTCAATCCGAGTCTGGATGAGTGAAATATGGCCGAAACAAGTTTGATAGTTTGGGCAGTCCTACGAAAAACATCAATCTCTCCAAAAACAACCACTTATTATTATCTTGTAACAATTTCCTACCATGTGGTACTTTTTCTACCAATTTGACCTTTGATATATTGGCCCATACCATGTCATCATATGCATGTAACTTGTCATGTTAGTAATTGTCATATCTTCATGTGACTCCTCACTTGCCACATTATCATGAAGTATGGATGCCACATCGTGATCTACTACCATTTCATCATAAGAAGCCACATCAACATATGCTAGAGAAAAGAGGGTGACATCATCATTGGGTTTCATGTCATCATATAGTACCACATTATCGTAATATACCATGTTATTACACAATTTCAATTATGGGGTGTTAAGGTTACCAATCAGAGGAATGATATCATAGTACTCATAAAAAATATGGAATATTAGGGTTTAAACTTTGGATCTCTTGGGCCCCGTCCTTAAGTGAGGATCCTCTAATCCCCTTGGTATGGGTGTCCCTTAGTAATCAAAGTACCCTTACTAAGAAATAAAGGAGATTAAACCCCTTAGTCTCATATGCATGTACAATCTCATCCTTTTGACATCATGGAGATTCATGATACTCACCAACCATATGTGTAATTTCTTATCATGCAAAGAATATTCTATAAAATATTTCATATTTTAAAATTTAATTTCTTTAAAAATGGAAAAAAAAAAAAAAAAATAGAATGTATAAAAACAAATACTTAGGGGTGAAAAAAAAAAAAAAAACTAAAACCTCTAAAATTTGTAAAAAAAATTAAAAGATGACAATTTTTTTATTATAGCTATTATATTTCACCCTATAAAACCTTTTGATTAAATCAACCAATTAAAAAATCTCTATTTTTAAAAATAATAAAAACAATCCGCTCATGTAGAAGAGTTGGAGAGCAAGTGGGTAGTTAAAACTCTTCAGTTATCGAGAGGCCCAGGTTCAAATCTCTCCCCTCACATGTTGCGGATATGTTGTATATAAAAAAGTTCCTCATCAAAAAAAAATAATAAAAACATTAAAAAAACATAAAACAACAAAAATACACAATATAACTATAATTACTATAAATAATCACTACACTATGTAATAAGATTTTTCCTATACGATGACAATTAATTTATAAATTAATTGCTTTTATAACTTCTCTTTAATCTACACCTCCAGTCGTCGAGTTGACCAATAAAAAAAATCATCTGTTGTCAAAGAGGCAAGATGAATCATTTTTATATAAAAGGATTACGCATATGTATCTAAATGTCAGCATATCAAAGACCTAAGTTTATGTTTTAAAATATCTATAAATAGAAATTTCATGCATAACTTCTTCCACCGATTGAGACGGCATTTTAAAAAAATCGTTTAAACTGAAATTTTATTTACATAAAAATGGTAGATTGCATGATCCTAAATCTAAATGGGGTATAAGATAGAGTAATATTAGTGGATTGATAAGTATACATGTAGTTAGAACATTTACTAAAAAAATGCTTAAATTTAAATTTTGGGGTAGTTAACCTTTTGTAAAGGTAATAATCTGCTTCCAATTTTTTTAAGTGTACGCCAGCCAGACCGAACCCTAAGCTAAGCAAGAAGTAATCTCCAGTCAAATAAAACACACAAATAATTAAAAATAGTAGTTGTAACAAAGCTTAAAATCGTATTCGTTCTTATAAACGACTGAATTATTTATTATTTCAACTTAAAAAGACAACAAAAAAAAATGGCTTCACGAAATACTTGAATGGCATTAATTGAAATTCTGGACCCATTCCGAATTTCCTACTCAATCCTAGTTTTTGGAGGCCGGTTAAATCTTCTTAATCACGTTTGATGATTCTATTTGACACTATTCCTGTTGCCATCATGCCTATCTAGGCTTCGTCCTCACTAAATTCAAAGTAATTTTAGACGAAGACGACGTGCAGGGGGTGTACTCAGTATCTTTATTTTCAAAGTATTAAAGCTGTAACGTGGGGGCTGTTGATCGAACTAAATTCAATCCATTTCCTCCTTTGCTGCATCGGATATCCTTTACGATTTTCTAATTAGGCCTGTGAGTTGGGTTTTTCCTTCGTTGTTCGTTGCAAGCCATGGCAGGATCGAATGCCAATGTCAATGTCAATGTGTGTTTCAACGTCAAGTGCCGCAGAGTCCTCTTTTTATCTGCGACCACGTTTGGACAACGCGGATGGCTCCTTCGCTCTGGGGAATTCTCAAAGCTCTGTCAAGATTGCGCTTCCTTATATTCTCATGGAACTTTCTGCCATACATTTCATGAAGGGGACGACGGATGTGGGAATTGTAACGTCTGTGACAAGCCCATTCACTGCGGATGCATCGCTTCAACAAAGTTATTTGAGTTTGTTGACAATGGAGGAATACAATGTCTCCACTGCGCCAACACAAAGAGAAACAACAACAACAATCAACAATCTCAATCTCGGCAAGAGAAAGATAGAGACAGAGTAAAGAGGAAGAAGAGGAGAAGGACTCTATCGATAAAATCAGATTTAGCCCCAGTCGATGGCTACAACCACAATAAAAAATTCAATATTCCTTCAACATCATCAGCACAGCCACCAGTAAACAGATTGCCTTTGTTAAGTGCGGCGATTGCTTTTTTAAAGCAGAAAGAAAGAGATGAAAAGGACGCTGCTGCTGCTTCTGTTGGAGGAGTTGATACAGATGTTTATATTTTGGAGAATGGAGCTCCCCTACTTGATATGAATATGAATATGGATGTTTTAGCTTTGGCGGAAAATAGCAATGTCAATGCAACTCCGACCACAAAACATCCTCGGCACAAAGAGGGGTGTCTGTGTATTGTGTGCAATCAGCCTCCCAGTGGAAAGAGACACCATCCCACTTGTGTGTGCCACGTCTGCCAAGCTTACAAACTCAGAGTGCAAACCAGGCTGAAGAGGAAACGTGAACAAAAGCAAGATCAATCGGCCCAAGGGGATGGGGAAGAGGCTGCCCCAGAAATAATTGTTGTCCCATGAAAAGAAGAGCCGTTAATGTCTTTTAAGGAGATTGTTATTTCACTAATATTTCAGAATCTGAAGCCAAGGGAAAGCTTGAGAGATTCACCGATGCAAAAGCGCTCTTATTTCCTTGAAAGTTTTGGTTAAATCTTTGCTTTAATTATGTGGGTCGTGTTATGGTTTTTGGTTATACACAATTTAGGGTTTATGTTGATATCAATGAGATTCTGCATTTATGCCTAATGTTTAGGGTTCAAGGTAAACAAATGAATTTATAAGCTCTAAACATACAAGTTGAATTATTAAACAATTCAGATTTGAAAATAACAACTTAATTCAGATTTGAAAATAACAACTTCCTCATGAAATGAAGAAGACATGGTAGCTTCAGGTTGACTATGGCTTTTGGCAACAAAAGTGATTAAACTATTTTATTCCAAAGTTTCAAGCTTGAACACTCTAACATGTCATTTTGGGCATTGAGGTAATGTTTTTTAAAATTTATTTATTGCTTTTATCGCGGTTATAATATTCTGCCATCACACACAGGCCGCTACATATTTTCGCACAGTTTGTTAAAAGTCATGTCACGAGTATTTTAAACTTTTTACGTCAATGAAAACACTTGGAAAGGGGATTGAGGTAATGTTAAGAAATTATTTTATTTTATTTTTTTATATAGTTGAGTTGATGATGTTTTTATACCCAATAGGTGAGTTGGAGAGGAGAGAGCAATCCTCCAAGAGAGGTTCCAGGTTTAAATCTCTACCCTACCAAAAAGTTGAATTGGATACCCAAAATCCAATTGATAATGTTGGTACTGGCAGCACAACTCCCAAATAACTTTGATGGCTCGAACCAAAACAACCCTGCAAAAAAATTTTAACTTAAAAAAATTGATAATATTTTTATTATTCTATTTTAAATTTGAAAAATTAATATTATAAATATATTTCCATTTCAATAAACATTTACTCAATAAAAATATCTAAATGACTCAATATTAAAACTCCTACCTCAAACTAAAAGATTATAGATGTGATAATATTGTAAGCATTGTTTTCGGTTATGTTATCAAATTTCAATGTTTATATTCCAGGCCAAAATAAGTTAGGTATGTCTTCTCCCACATAGCCGAGGCAAAAAAATATTATACATTAAGGAAGATTTTCTAATCTTCTTAGGTAGATCCACCAGATTTGTGAGTGGGTATTTTAAATATTTGAATTTAAATATATTAACCTTGTAATTTCTAAGGAATTATGTGGTTGTGGAATTTAAATACATATTTTATATATTAAAAATAAAATAATTTTTAAATGTTTGATTTACAAATATAAATTAATTTTAATGTTTATAAGGTCATAGTTTATATGAAATAATTTCTATGGAAGTTATTGTTTATTTTATATATGGTTATCCAACCTTTGATTACCAAAGCATGGTATACAACCCTAATACTCAGAAGCTTGAAGCTTGGACTTCTATTTAAAGTACCATGTCTCTATTGTTATGATGTTTGGATATAAAGAAAATTATTACAAGATGCAGACCTATAGTATTATAGATTTTCTTTTCTTTTAAGTATGTATTTTAGACTTGTGTGGATGGTGTTGTTTACTTTTATTAAAACTGGTTTTAAACATGTAAGTAAATCAATTGATTTTAAATATATAGATATATAATATTAAGTTTTTATAATTATTTTATAATTTAAGAATTACAAGTATAATTACAAGATACAAAGCAAGGTAGAAGGTGTTAAGTTACAAAGGTTGAACTTGAATTTGAACATATTGGAAACAATGGTCAAGACCAATTTTGGAGGTTTAGATTGAAGATCTAAGCAAGGACATAGTAAAATTGTATAGGAATTGGCATCTTGTCAACATATGCTTAGCAAATCATCAACAAAGTAGTGAAGCATTGGTAACTACGTAATTAATGGGGTTAGTAGGTAAATCGGATGAAGATAAATATTGAAAATATAGATGTTGAAATAACTAATTGAGAATGGTGTATTTGACTTTTTATGGTTAAAGATAGGGTAAAAAATTTACTATAAATAAGATCTAATAACTCATTTATAAGGATCTTTTGGCCATTTGTGAATATTAGAGCTAGATGTTGTGATTTTGAATTATTCCCTAAAAACTCATATTGTAATTAATAGATATTTAAATTAATCATGTGCATGATATTTGTTGATCAATTGTCTCTTTGGACCTCTTGGTTTATGAAATAATGGTGCTTGTGGATCTACCCTTCCACATTCTATTAGCCCTTCCTTCCATTGTTGCATGTTATTTAAATATTTGATCATAATAATATTTTTTAATTACTTCTAGATGTGCTCAATGATCAACACTTGTTGGGATTTATTACATCATATGATGTGATAAAATAAAAAATCAATTGAGTGGTTAAAACCACTCATGTATGGCTCCTATATTATCAGTTAGTTGTAATTTCTACCAATTATAGAAATCACATTGCTTGTGTAGTTGATCTATATTGAGAAATATTATTTGTATTTAAACAAATTTTATCAATGGAAATACATCAAAGAATTTATAATCAGTGGTATTAGAGTGGAGAATTAGCATGGACTAAATATGGTGGGAGTTATAAAGAGCAACATTATCAAAGTAAGGATGCTAAAGGAGAAGAAATTGTTAATGGTAAAGCCCAACTGAGATATCAAATATAACGGACCCTACCTTAAGCTAAGCATGCAAGCAAACCATGGGATCCTCAATGATCCAATGAAGTTCAAGGTCATTGGAGAAATAGTGACCCTCATTTTTAGTCACTAGCATTATCACATCGAGTAGAATCCACCATTTTTAGGACAATGAGAATGGAATTGATACTGGTGGTGTTGAAGTAGTGGTTGTCCTCACCCTAGAATTTTAGGATATGGACCTTACCTCTCTTTCCTACATTGCACATTGTCACTAAGATCCCTATACCACTGATATTTTGTATTGGTACTACTATCTGCATAAATAAGAATAACATGTATTGTTTGTTATTCTCATAGCCATAAAATCCTCTACATCATCTCTATATTGTCCAAGCCTAACACATTGTACACTTGGTGTAACACAATGACCCAAGATGTTTTTAGTCTTCTTTCAACTTTGTAACTGCTTGGATTGAGCTAGCTAGATCTTAACAAGAATCAAATGTGGAACTTGAAACTATGAATAACAAGAGAGAAATTGATAAAACAGAAAGAGTGAGACACAAAATTAGAAAATTGGGTATTAATAGGTTAAAAAAGAATATTTTGGTGTGAAATAATGATGGTGGTGTGGAGTGAGGGTTAGATGGCACCGACTCAATTTTTCACCATCAGAGGAAGAGTGGGGCTATCAAATATTATTCATTTCCATGTGAGAAGTCTCATTGTCCCTTCAAGTAAGATATTTAAGATTTAAAACTCATTGGAATAGTATTGTATACTATGTTTCAATATTTTATGACTAAAATTTAATATTAAAATATATTTAAACTAAATAAATATTAGTTAAATTCAACTATGTTCCAAAAATTGAATACTAAAATGGAGTACAGTTTGGGATGTGAGGTGAAGCACATCTTTGGTGGTGGAGAGGAATGAATTTTTGGAGGTATCAACTTAGGAAGAACATTCTAGGTGAAATTTTGCACCCTTCACCCACTCTTTCTTTCAAAATATGATACCTTTTTTAGAGTGCATCAAATTTTTGGAAATGTTAATGGATGGGTGGAATATAAGGAATAACGAAAACAGTGATAGATGGCTACAATAGTAGGAGAATGAAAGGATGATCAAAGAAGTAAGGTAAATATTAGAACAGGTGGATGATTCACCCTTTGCTTTGGGCAGAACTATCCAAAAGATCCACCCACTTATTGGAAGAATATTTCAATCGGTCAGCAAGGGAAGGATAGCATAAAAACCTACCCATAGGGAGAATGGAGACTCCTACCCATTCTTGAGCAGAATTCTCAAGCGCAAATTGGATAGAACTTTGATCAAGTGACCACCCTCCTTCTTGATGACTCTACGGGTGGAAAATAAGACAAATGAAGCAATCGCTCGATATGTAAACTCTCACCATCACTTAAAATTAAAACAAAAGGAGTACTCATTACTGTAGCTATTCAGTACTAGATGATTGTATGTAGAAGTGACTGATTTAAAATGTGTTGCTCCCAAGGTGATTAATTCTAGTCATTCACCACCTAACCAAAGGACTGTTGACTGAGTAAAAGGATATGGTAGATGAGAATTAATGATTTGGGTAGAAATATCAATAGTTCCAAGGACCTAGATCAACCCGAATGCATCTACCTCCTTCCAGAAGATAATCATCTTGAGGAGTAGTGTACTAGTTGAGCACTTATCTTCTCCAAGTGTTGTCTTCCCACCTAACACCATTAATGTTTGAATTTTAAATTTAATATAAAATACCTATAAATAGTGGAATGCTGGTCATTCCTAGGCACGATTCTTTAGCTATTAAAATTCATATGTAAGGTTTTCACCACTGTGTAAATATAGACTTATCACTATTTGGTCTCTAATTTTACCTTCATATCTTTGCATTGAATGTTCAAATGTTTTGTTAGAGTAATATTCCATTCTTTGGGATATTTACCCTTTTACTCCACTAGGTAAAATAAGCTAGTATATTGCATTACACTAGTTTAGTAGATTATTACATTTACTTTGTACTAATTACCATGCAGATATTTATTGTTTTAAAATATCTGATGGTAGATAGGTTAATTCCTAAATATCTTAGGTTATCAAATCCTAACCTAACTCTACTTCTCCTACAACGTGTTTGTTAGCATGGGTTAAGGAGATTAAGTTAGTATTACTATTTTGTTTCTTATTTAAACATTAGTCCTATGCTAATGTTTAGTTAATGAATTATTTGGTTTTCGCTCAATTGTGTTAATCATTTTACCACATTGGCATCAGAGCCAGAGGGAGCAGGAGGGAGAAAGAGCATCGGGATACCTTCGTTCCGCTAGAGAAGGTGAAGGCACACCTTCGTTTCGCTAGAGAAGGTGAAGGCAATCACTGGTGACTTTAATTAATTTTTTTTCCTTCCTATAGTTTGATCCTTTGTTTTGATTAATCAAATTACCCGAAGGCAGAGGAGGTGGGATATTCCCAATTTTTTGGGCCACCTCACCCCACCTCGATAGGCATTGAGGCCCATAGGACAGGGTCAAGGGAGGGCCCGCAGGAGCTTGACCGGCCAGGTCCAACTCCTCGACCAGTCCCAGGGCCCGAGGGACTACCTGTAGGTCAGCCCGTAGGCCCACAGATCTGATAGTAGGTGGTTGTCAGACTTATCAGGCCCACCCTGATCGAAGGGCAGGTGGCCCTCCCGAACATCGATGACCAATATTCGAGAGGGCAGGCGGCCCTCCGATCCTTGGTGACCAGTAGACAGGGCCTTCGAGGCGGTGCCACCCCAATCGAAGGGCAGATGTGCCCTCCCCGACACCTGTAACCAGTGACGCCGATAGGAGGGCAAGCGCCCTCCCAGGCGGTTGACCCCTCCATGAGGGTTGGAGCACCCTCGAGAGACCTTCAATCGGTAGGACGTGGCCTACGTCGACGACCAAAAAGTGAGGGCAAGTGTTCCCTCCTTATCTGACGCTTGGACTACCGACCACCTGACAGCCTGACAGGGGCTGATAGCCTATCAAGACTACCACTTGAACCCTGACAACCGACTGATGCTAAATTTGAGGTTGTATAGATCTCGAAGGTGATGTGGCGATCGATTAGAGAGAGCAGGAGCACCCTTCGTCGGCACCAACATGTACCCATACCGCACTCTAACACGTGGACCAACCAGGACGCTGACCAACCAAGACAAGGATCGACACGTGGTGAACAACCACTAGACAACAACAACATAGAACACATGAGTGACACATGACAGAAAGGCCACGTGTCACCCGACTGGACAGGACACGTGGCGGACAACCACGCATCACCCGACCAGACCGAGACACGACACGTGGTGGCTTGACAGTTGTGCCACGTGACAACGACAAAAAGGAGGGCATGGAGGACTAACTACCCGTAGGTAGTCAACCAAGTAAGGGCTTCAAAGCCCTTTTATGCCCCACAATACTCCCCGCATGGGCGATGTGGGATAAATCCCACATTTTTTTCCCTCGCCCGTGCGAGGGAAGAAGGGAAAGGGATTTTATTCCCTTCCCTTCACGTCGGGCCCTCTAGCCTGACCGGTTGATCGGGTCGGGCTAAGGCCATAGGCGGGGAGTCGCAGGATCGAATCCCGCCGCGTATTAAAAGGCATTTTGTTTGCCTTAATACCACGCCAAGAGGCGCATATTTTTTAAAGGTAAATTCTTTTTTCTTTTGTGTTTTTTTTTTATTATTTTTTTTAAGTATTTTTTTTAATAATTTAATATTTCTTAGCTTAAAATCATTTTTTTATATTAAAGTGATTTTTACAAGAAATTTTTTATTATTAATTAAATTTTGCTTAAAGTAATTAAATTAATGCACTAAATATTGAAAGGATCTATTCTTTTTTGCAACTTTCAAATTCAAAGGTGCTTGTGTTTTCTCACAAAATGGAGATATGAGACATAGCAAGAGCACATTTTTTGTTGCAAATTAGAAAACTCTTCTCAAACCTTGTTAATTAAGCATACAAAAGAGAGGATCAAACTTGAATTCTTTCTTGCAAATTGGAAAACAAGGAAACTTAAAAACTTGCAAAACATCAATATTGAAAGTGTGCATTTGTTTTCTCAAAAGGGGGATGTAAGACATAAAATTGCACATATTTTTTTTGCAAACTTGAGAAGAACTTGAAACCTTGGGTCCATCAAAACCAAGTCGTTTGTCGACTGGTCTGGAAGCCTTTCAAAAGTGGGTCGTGTGTCGACTTATCTTGAAAGGAGTGCTATTTGTTAAATTTGCAAAACAAAGGGGGGAAAACAAGAAATTGTATTTCTTTTGCAAATTTGTAACACAAAAGTGAGGAGCACTTTAAAACAAATCAAAACTTGTTTATTTTGCAAAATCAGAAAAGAAAGGCAATTGTTTATTGTCATATTATTTGCAAAATTGTAAAACTAGGAGGAGACATAAAATATCAATTTTTTGCACAACACAAATCCACATTTTGTTGCAAAAATTAAAAGGTGCATTTTCGATTTTACTCGACACCTTCAGTGGCAACTTAGGTGCATTTTCGGTTGCATCCGACACCTAAGTGATAAGAATTTTGAGGGCATTCTTGTTTGATTATTGCATTATTTCTTTTTGCAATTATAAGTCATAGAATCAAGAACACACTAAACCCCAAAATTTCACAAATTTGTGTAAATCCTTGCACAGATTTAAAGCCAAAATTAATTGATATTCTCTCCTAAATCAAAACCCCTAATTCACTCTTATTTGTTTGGCTTAATTTCCTCAAACTGATTATTCCTCTTCAAGAGGATTTTCAGGCAGGTGCCATTAAATATCTGTTTGAGTGAATTATCTTTTGGTACTCTTTTAGGGTAATCAAAAGAAAGAACAAGTTTTTTGAAAATAAGGAACCTTAAAAAGTTGCAATCCTTTGCACTAAGGGGGGATAATTCCTTTCTTCCTTCAAAACACAAATTTTTGACAAGAGGGAAATAAAACCTGTAAAGGCAATCATAAAAGTAGAAGTCATCAAAATTATACCTTTTCTTTTAGACTTCATAATAGCAACCATGCTTGAAGTACTTGCAATAAGGAAGGATGATTTGGTGAACTTTTTGATAAAATTGCCTAGAAAGCATAGTTTTGCACAACTTGTAAAAATGACAACCAAGACACCATTCAGTGTTGGTTCAAAAACAAGCAAAACAAGAAAGACAAAGGCACAACACAGAAGCAAAACAAAGGCAATATTGCTAGTGAAGTGTCTAGTTCCGATTCTGATTCTAGTTCAAAAAAAGCACACAAAGTGCTTATTGCTAAGACAGTATTGAAGAGGGAAAACACATTTGTTACCTTGGGCAAAGCACCATTTCCTCTCTCTCCTCTTTTAGGCTTCATAAATAGCATAAGTTTTTGTTTGAAGTACTTGTAATAAAGGGGTGTTTGTACCTCTTTTAGGCTTCATAAATAGCAAACTCTCATTGTTTGAAGTTCTTGTAACAAAAGGAGGGAATTTTCTGGTGTAAAATTGCTTAGGAGGCAATATTTGTAAAATCCTTCACAAAGCTTCTTAAGTTGCACATCTTTTGCAATTAAGGGGGGATATACTTTCTTTTCTTCACAATTTTTTGTAAAAAGAGAAGAAGACTTATAAGGGTGCATTTTCGGTAGCAACCGACACCTTAGTCATACTTCTTTCAGAAATTAATTACAACATGTTTTGCAACAAGAAGGGGGAACTTATAAGGGTGCATTTTCGACAATGACCGACACCTTAGCTACCTTATCTTTTACAAACTCATATTGTAAATGAATGAACCTCGTATGAAGTGATCTATTCTACTACACCTAGCGATTGTAGCGGCTGGTTACCCATGCAATTCGGTTGGATGATGAGATTACTATAAGGACATTCGTTGATGTGAAGACAAAGTGAGGAATGACCCACTTTTTGCTTAGAAGCAGCCAGAGTACTGTGACAGAACAAGAACCAGTAGATCAACATCTTTTTCATTGTATTGGGACAGTTATATACATTACCCAAATAATGTAATAAGGGGGGATGTTAGAGTAATATTCCATTCTTTGGGATATTTACCCTTTTACTCCACTAGGTAAAATAAGCTAGTATATTGCATTACACTAGTTTAGTAGATTATTACATTTACTTTGTACTAATTACCATGCAAATATTTACTGTTTTAAAATATTTGATGGTAGATAGGTTAATTCCTAAATATCTTAGGTTATCAAATCCTAACCTAACTCTACTTCTCCTACAACGCGTTTGTTAGCATGGGTTAAGGAGATTAAGTTAGTATTACTATTTTGTTTCTTATTTAAACATTAGTCCTATGCTAATGTTTAGTTAATGAATTATTTGGTTTTCGCTCAATTGTGTTAATCATTTTACCACATGTTTATTTCTACTTTGGTCATTTAAGTGGTTTCATCTAATTTTACAATCTATATTTCATGGGATTCACTTGGTGGCTTTGGAATTTGTATTGGTAATATGGATTGAGGGTTTATTTTTACTAAAATTAGTCGAATGAGAGTGCTCTAATATTATATTTTGGATTTCATGTACCCATTGTCGATTCTGGAATCCACTCTCAGCACTCTGCTCTAAAGCGTTTAGTGAAGGTATAGTTGGCTAATCTATTAGGTATTAGGTTTTTGTTTTTTACCAGAGGTGCAACGCATGCTTGTATCTTGATGTGGTTATACCCATCCTTGTGAGTTCTAGATACGACCATTTTCATTCTCTTTCCCCCCTTTTCCCCTTTTCACTTTCATGGCATAGGTAGCTGGAACCATCGTAGAGGAACCGACCTTCTTCGAAGATCGATCATCCTACCCTGACCCAATGACTATTCGATGTTGATGTTGGCCTAACCTCACCCTCTATGCGGTATTATATTCCTGACCAACATATATCAAATCCAAGTCTACAACATACTTCTCGAGCTGGGCACAGTGACAAAGAAATGAATGGAGAACTAGGAAGAAGTTTACAACACCAAATTTTTTATTTAGGGGTAAAATTATGGGTTAATGCAGTTAAATAAAATCAAAGGAATAAAATCAAGAGTTTTAATCTATCAATGGAGGAAGGAAAGTTGGTAATATTAGATGAATTAGCAAAAATGGGTGTTATGCAAGGGGATATCTATTTAGTAGGTAAACTTTTGTGAGTGAGACCAAATATGGATATGATTCGAAAATAGTCCAAGGAAAAATTAAAGCCCTTAGGGCATATGGATATTGTAGCCCTAACTAGATTTTTTCTTGGTAAGAGGACCTTGGTTTTTTGGGATGAGGTGTTTTTTCTAAAGCATTGGATTCTAGAATTCAATCTTGACGGTCAACACATTTTGCAAACATCAATTTGGGTCAGGTTATAAAAATACCATTGAAATTTTGAAAAGAGGAGGTTTCTAAAAGAATTGCAAGATATTTCAACCAACTCATTGTGGTAGATCTGGCAACAGTGGCAAGATCGAGGCTTATTTATGCTATATTTTATGTTAATATTAATTTAGAAAGGTATATTCCAAATTCATGTGAGCTTATCTCAAAATTTGATAAATGACTACAAACAATTGAATATGAAAATATGCCAACCAAGTATAACATATGCAACAAATGTGGACATCTTGAAATATTTTTCCCTAATCAACTTGGGAGAAAGCATTATCAGAAGATTTGGCAAAAGAAACAAAGTGAGGAAATAAATGATGAATATTATGATATGAATGAACAAAGGACTATTGATCCAAATATTCAAGGAAAATATGCTTGGTAAAATTCCATATATGAATAACGTGAGATTGATGAAGACCTAGACAAGGTAAGTCAACCTGCTTCTAATTTTAGTAATACTAAGAATGAAATTTTAACTAATAATTCCTTTGAGTCTTAGGAAATTTTAAATGTTGAGGAGGATAATGTAGAGAAAACTAGGAAAGGGGTAAATAAAAATAATGAATCTATTGAAAAATAACCAGATATACTCGGTAAAATGGAAGGAAAAGAGAATTTGGAGCCAAATAATATGGGAATTGTCCAAAAAAATAATTCAATTAAAGGAAGTAAAAATCCTACTCCAAACAAAATAACTAGGAATAGTAGAAAGTGTGGTATTGATTTTGGGTGGATTCAAAGCTAGGAATACCTTCGAAGTCAATAATAATGCAGATAGAAACAACAATTGATGTGACTAAAAAAACTCAAACAATTCTTAATCTAAGCAGGAAAACACAACATGTCAAATCTAAGAAATGAAGGTTCTTTATTGGAATGTGAGGGGTCTCAATGCCCCTTCCAAACACTAGTTGGTGTTTTCATTGAGAAAAGAGACAAAATCATGCATTTTAGCTCTATAGAAAACTAAGATTTCATAATATAATTGTAAAATTATAAAGCAAAGGATTTGGAAAGAAGAAGAATTTGCATCTAGTCATGTTAATGGGGATTCAGGAGGTCTAATGTGTTTATGGGAACAACATAAAGTAGAAGTAATAGTGGTAAAAATAGAAAAAATATTTATCTCATTTTTTTTATATTTTATTGATACGAAACAGAGCTATATTTTAACTATAGTTTATTCACAAAATACAGTTATAGAAAGAAGAAAATTATGGCAAGACTTTAATTTATGTCAAAAAATATTTTGAAAATACTCCTTGGATTTTATATGGGGACTTTAATTCTCCATTTTTTCCTTTTAACAAAATGGGAGGTAATTCTTCAATTTTTGATGGCGTGATAGATTTTGAAACATTTATGAATATTAATGATTGATGGATGTAGAATTAAGAGATATAAGATTTACATGGAGTAAAAAAGAATTGGTGATCAACTTATGCAAATAAGGTTGGATCATTTTTTGATTTTGAAGGAAGGGTTCCTTACATTTGCAGATTCTATACTTTCAAATCTACCAAAGATTGGATATTATCATAATCCTTTAGTTTGGAAAATAGAAAAGTGAACAAGGATCTTTAAAAGTCCATTTAGATTTGAATTGATGTGGCTTGGACATGATGATATGGAAAAGAGAATTTAATAATGGTGGAAAAAGGACTTTTAGGGACCCATAATATCATAGGTTAGAAAGAAACTATGGTACATAAAATAGAACCTCAAATGTTAGAATAACAATGTTTTTGGAAATCTATTTGTTAAGAAGAAAAAATTAAAATAATAGTTTATGGATATTGATGTATCTCTTAACAATGGGAATCTATTGGCTAATATTTGAGGAAAATAAAAATAATTGCTATCATATTATCATAACATACTAGTTGTAGCACCCTAAAATTGGCACAGTTAAACCTTAGTAAAAAGATAAAAATTTGAATTTTAACCCCAAACCGCCTGTTACCCGCTTCCCTTGTTTTTCGTGCCATTTTTAGGATTGGTTTTTTTCGTTGGACGATATCGTCGCAGATCAGACGAAATCGTCCCAAATATGACAAATTCGTCTGGAACAGAATTTCCAGACAATTTTGTCCCAAAACCGAATTTTCATAATTAGCTTATGTTTCAACAGCTTCTCTAACCTGGGCAGAAAATGTGTCTGCGTAGTTAGAGTCTCCTCCGTTGGATATCTCCCAAATTGGGATGATCTCCAACCTCCTAACCTCTCCCTAATCCTATATAAATTGGGACTTTCTCAATTTATCCCCCTGAACCCCCTAGCTGACGGATTTACCTGCAAATTTAGTTCCTTGTGCCATAGAACACCTTCATACTTTTGTTTACATTGCATATTTCAAGTTTTCTTATAGGAATCTTACTGTTCTTCAGTTAGAGCAAGCTTGGATCATCGTAGGATATTCTAGATGATTTCGGACAATCCTGTCGTAGATCAACAACGATCTCGTACGATTGGAGGTGATATTGACTATAATCTATATTGGGGGCAATCAGAGCCTAGATTTTGCATTTCCTTATTATTTTTTTGCATTTCTTTATGCATTATCTTAGTTATTATATTTATGCATCTTGGAGTTCACCTCATTTAGTATAGATGCATGATAAAGTCAAAATAAATTGTCAAATTGATGCATTTCCTTTTAATTGCTATCTGGATTCATCATTTAGGTAAGTTTACTGTTATTTCCATCATTTCCCCTTGCTTTTGCAATTGTATTTTTGGTATTTTGTATCTATTTCTGTGATTGTAGGTTTTTGACGAATTCATCAGATCGACGACGATCTCGTCTGATCTCATACGACCGACTAAGATCTGAGATGATTCTGTGCAATTCCAGATAATTAAGTATGATTTGAGACGATTTGGACTGCTTCAAAACTCATAATATTCATCAGACATCCGAAATTAGGTATGTTCTATTTCATTTAACCTACTTTTTGTGTTTAGCATTTATTCATATTTTTTGTATCCATAAAATCAGCATTGTCATATAGAATAGTTTAGATTCATCTTGGTCAAACCTAGGAATTGAATGATTAAAGCACAAAATGAACACATCAAACCTACTCTCAACCTAGGCGTGGAAACTGCCACTCAAAAGTTTCTTGGTGAACCCACCATCCATCGAAAATTCACCCTTATACCCCTCCCCCGAGAGGCAGGACCTTCAAAGGGCCTCTCGGTCCGATGTATAGTCCCATCCTTCTCGCATCCCCATTTCGGGTGCGGATCCTATAGCCTGAAGGTAAGGATGCAAAAAATTTGGAGCAATACATTTTGGTGAACCCGACGTGAAAACTAAAAACCTTTTGAAAACAATCCAACAAAAAAAAAATAAAACAAAACATAAATGCATTTAGAATCAAAGATTGTATATCATATTTAGATGGTAGATTATAATAAAAGACGATATGTCACCATTAATGTTGAGAATCAATTAGCAACTATAGAGATTACTTCTTTGCTTAGAGTATCTCAAACATATAGAGTCTCACCTTTATAGGACGAACTTAATAGGAGATTAAATCTTATTTCATTTAGATCAATAGAACTCAGGCAAATCAAGAGGTTTGTCCTAGATAGAATCTTGGATCCCAATCAAGTGACCTTATATCATGAGCTTCAGAGAGCTTGCCATAGGTGGTTAGCAGATAAAATAGCCCTTGTGTCTTCTGAGTTGTATACCTTTGAGAAATACCTCGACAATGCAGTTGTAGTGCATAAATTTCTATCTCGTATAGAGGATCAAGAGGTCATTCTTACGGATAGGAAGAGATGGAATAGAGTTCCTAGAGCTGTTTTATATCGAGATTATTGCCATATTTTTACAAGACAGAGTCATAGGTAGATAACATCACCATAGCACACTTTGTTAAGTTCCTGAAAAACCATTTCCAATTTGAAGAGGAGCATTTCATGACTCCTGATGAATTTGATCCTATCAATGACATCTATAAACTATTTATAGAAAACTAAGCCATTCTTTTATTATTATTATTTCTTGCATTTAGTGTGTTGTTTGTTGTCTTTATAATCATAAAAACAAAATAATAAAAGAAAATAAAAACAAAACAAAATCATAACAAAAATCAAAACATTTTTTTTAAGTATTATAGTAGGTATATAATTAAAATATATACCTCCCAAATTTGTTGCAAATATATTAATATATATTTGCTAAAATCTAAATTTAAACATAATGACTAGACTCAAGAATGGAAAACAGACTGAAGTAGAAGAAGATTGGTTAGGAAAAACAATAAATAAACCAGATGTCCTTCCCGAAGACCCAATTCAGGAAGAAGGAACACTAGACCAACAAGAAGAAGAGTTTGTTGAAGCCAATGAACAAAGAGAAATTGTTAGAGAAGAAGGATCCTCATCTCCTAAAATATCTCCGGAAGGAGCTGTTACTTTAGAGAACATGGAACATTTCTGGAAGTTCCTCAATACTAATATTGGTACTCTTAATAGAGCAGTCCATATGGACAAGGATCAAATTAGTGACACTCAAGCAACCCTAGAAGACATATATCACACACGCACTAATCCCTTGTCCTTCGTTGATCAAGAAATTGATCAAGTTGGACCATCCAATTTGGATATGGCCACTATAATCCAGAACATGCAACAACAACAAGTTACCCAACCACCTAGAGTGTCGTTACCAAGCCTAGGGTTATTCCCACACAAAAGAAACCTTCATTCACTGCTCTATTTCGCCAAGTTATTGATCAACATACCTCAAATCACCAAAAGCCTAAAACAAAACCTAACACCAATTTCCAACAATCTGGGATACAACATAATGCCACAACAAATCCTCTTCATAATACTCTTCCTACCAACCATTTGCATAATAGCAATATAGCATCCAATCCTTACGTCACGCCATCATATGCTCAAATACCACCGAACCAATATGGTGGACAAACTAGTAATCTGGAAGCCATGGTGAAACAATTAGTCTCCCGCATGGACTAGATAGATCCCTACCATCCCTCGTACAATTATCGAGATATGTGTAGTCAGCCTCTAGATCCTATAGTTGTAGCACAACCATACCCTAAACACTTTCCTATGTCTATCCTACCTATATACAAAGGAACTGAAGATCCCATAGAGCATCTTCGTATGTTTAGGATAGCGTATCATGATATATCCCATGATGATTTGTTATTACTAAAAATGTTTCCAAAAATTTTAGGAGGGATGGCATTGGAATGGTATTATCAAAGAAATTTTGAAGAAACCGCCGAGTATTTTGTGCATCAATTTAGTGCCTACATTGAAAGGCATGTAACCATTAAATATTTGTACAACCTAAAACAAGACAAAGATGAATGTTTTGTTGATTTCCTAGCTCGATGGAGACAGTTGATAGGAAAATTGCACTTTGTGTTACCTTATCGGAAATGCTGGATATCTTTATCAATAATTTACAATAACAACTATCCTATGAGTTATCAACTTCTACCTTGACCACCTTTGATCAAGCTATAGATTTAGCCTAAAGAGTGGAAGATGCTCTTGTTAGGAGAGGTCAACTTAAAAAGAAAGATGATGAGAAAACATCCAGAAATCAATATAAAAATAAACAAGTTGTGGGCGATGGAGTCACTGATAGTAGAAGTATTACTACTGTTAATGTTGCAAAAACAACAGAGAAATTTATACTGAAACCTCTTGATAGACCTCCCCAAGAATTTACTAGGTTAAATCAACCTTTATCAACCATTCTCCCGTAATTACTAGCACGAGGATTGATCCAATTTCCAAATATCCGAGAACCTGATCCAACTATACCCGGATACAGGGCTGATTTACACTGTGATTTCCATAGAGGACCTGGACACGCTACCAACTCTTGTAAAAGATTAAAACATAAAATACAAGACCTTATTGATAACAATGAGATGGAAGTGCAAGCATTTCAACCTAAAAAAAATCCTCCTAATAATGCTCAAAAGAACATCCCTCAAAATCAGAATCAGAATGCCAATCAACCATTGGACATATTTCAACATCCTTTACCAAAGCATGGTATATAGGTGGCTAATCAAATTGAGCATCATAATGTTCCCCCTCCTACTCGATATGTAGGAACTATTAGTGGACATTTACCTACTCATGATCCGCAAATCTTTGACACAACTTTATCCATGGTTATGGCCAGACCTCTACATAATATTCGGACACCTGATCTTAGTGATACCGAATATGAGACTGAAAGTGACATGTAAATCACCTCAAATCAATCGAATAGTTCTGATATGAATCAGATCCTATTCAACCTATCATAAGTTCTATGATTCCAGAAGAACCATTTCCTAGAAGAGTCACTACTAGACCATCGTCTCACCAATTACTTTATAATGAACAAGCCATAAACGCTAGACCAAGGCCTATTCATCATCCTCAAAATAATATTGTAGGTACCATCGAAGTTGTTACTCGACAACAAGCTCAAAATTCTCAACAAGATCAAACTCAGAACGATGGATCAGCTCCATTTGTTTTGAAACTTCCTAATAAAGGGAATCATGCGCCTAATGTTCAACCTAAGCCTCCTTATAATATTAAGGAACAATTATCAAATACTACAGCTATAATTTCCCTTTTGGACCTTTTAAGATCTTCTCCTACCCATAGGGATGAATTAATGCTCACATTAATCCAGATGATGGTGCCATAAAATATTCAACCTAAAGCCATGTCCAATACTATCATAACTCGCGAAGTCGATTGTATTGACTTCCAAGATAGAGATATACCACAACATAGTTTACATAAGGATAACCCCTTATATATTACTGCCCTAATTGGATATGTAGCAGTTAAACAAGTCTTGATTGATAATGGTTCATATTTAAACATTTGCACTTTTGACTTCTACCAAAGATTTGGGTTTAGAAGTGACGAAATGAAAAGAACTGATATGATCATAAAAGCCTTCAATGACAAAACACAAGAAACGTGTGGAGTTATCACCATTCCATTGCAAGTTAGTCCTAGAACCTTAGACATGATCGTGTTTATTGTACATTGCCCTGCATCGTATAATATACTTTTGGGTCTCTAGCACAAGAAGAATCCCCTGCAGCTCAACAAACATCAGTACCACCCACTCAAGGAGACAACCCTCATCCTCAAGGTCCTCAAACTGAGGATGATGTTGTCAATTTTAATGAAAATGTTTCATTGGCTGAAAGTACCGAGTCAAAAATTAAGGAGTTTGTGTTGAAATATTTGCAGGAGTTGAAAGAATGGGAATATTGGGCAAAGGTCCTTATTAGGGAAATTAATTCCCGATATAAAAATTATGAAAAAAGGGAATCTATTTATTCTTTGGTCAAATATAAACTTGAAAAGCTTGATGGCCTGCTAAAATAGGCTACATCAGGAATAGTTAAATCCAATTTTATTTATGATGATGATGTGTTAAATGTTGTTGTTGGTAGATTGGAGAATGTTAATACTGAAGCCCAAGCATTTTACAACCAATGGGATTCTAATAAGGACAAGGTTGCAGTTGTTGAGGCTACAAAATAATTGGTTGAGGTAAAAAAGTTATATGTATTTCAATTTTCTATTGCAATTAAATTTTTTATATTTCTTGAAAATTTGTAATAATTTCAATATACCACTTTTGAATTAAGTTTTCAATTTGTTTTTGTAGTCAAATTTTGAAAATTTGAAAACACAAGTGAAGAGCATTGATGCCAATATTCATACAACAAAGACATGTTTTATGAAATCAATGCAAATGAAAAAGAAAATGCAGGCAAAGGTTTCAGAAAACAATCATTTAAAAAAAGACATCAAAGAGAAGTTGAGAGAAGATACGGATAAGGTGCTTGAGAAAATGAAAGAATCACTTCTGATAATACTTGAAGATCCAAACAAAGAAGAAGCAACATGTGTATCAAGTATTATTATGAAAGTACGTGACAACCTTGTTAGAGTTGGAGCACTGCAAAAAGAGAGTGTCCCATAAGCTGATAAAGGAAAAGAAACGACAACTCCAACCACTAGTGAAGCAACCAAGCACCAATCAAAAGATTGAAAATATTGAAAATGTTTTAAAAATACTGCAATATGTAATTTCTGTTTGAAATTGGTATGTAATATTTGAGACTTGAGTTGGAAAATGTTTTAAAAATATTGCAGTATATTATTTTTTTTTTGAAAATGTTATGTAATATTTGGGTTTACAAATGTTTGAATGATGTAATATATTTCTTTTTGGACTAGTTAATATGAAATTTTTTGTTTGAAAATGTTATGTAATTTATGTTTGAAAATGTCATCTAATTTTTGTTTGAAAATATTTTAAAAAGACTGCAATATCTAATTTCAGTTTGAAAATGATATGTAATATTTGAGTTTGAAAATTTTATGTAATATTTGGGTTTACAAATGTTTGAACGATGTAATATATTTATTTTTGAACTAGTATTTTTTTTTTTTTTATTTTTTTAAAATTTTTATTTTTTTTTTGAAATGTTTTGTAATATTTGAGTTTGAAAATGTTATGTAATATTTGGGTTTGGAAATATTGGAATGATGTAATATATTTCTTTTTGAACTAGTTAATTTGTAGTTATGATGCATATACTTTGGGTTTGAGAATGTTATGTAATATTTTATTTTGAAAATGTTATGTAATATTTGGGTTTATCATTGTCAATGAGGGTTGAGACACTAAGACACAAACATACAATTTTACAATCTACAAAAATGATATAAGCCATGTAATTTTAAAACAATAAGAGAAAGAAGAGATAAATCTGCTATCAAATCAATTCTTGTTTATTATATAAATTTGGAACAATATTGAGAGATCTGCTATCAAATTAATCTGTGTTTATCATTGTCAATGAAATGAGAGTTGAGACACTAAGACACAAACAAACAATTTTACAATCTACAAAAATGATATAAGCCATGTAATTTTAAAACAATAAGAGAAAAAAGAGACAAATCTGCTATCAAATCAATTCATGTTTATCATATAAATCTGGAACAATATTGAGAAATCTGCTATCAAATCAATTTGTGTTTATCATTGTCAATGAAATGAGAGTTGAGACACTAAGACACAAACATATAATTTTACAATCTACAAAAATGATATAAGCCATGTAATTTTAAAACAATAATGTGATTTAAAACAACAATTCATTGAAATCATATAAATCTGGAACAATATTGAGAAATCTGCTATCAAATAAATTCGTGTTTATACTTGTCAATGAAATGAGGGTTGAGACACTAAGACACAAACATACAATTTTACAATCTACAAAAATGATATAAGCCATGTAATTTTAAAACAATAATGTGATTTAAAACAACAATTCATTGAAATCATATAAATCTGGAACAATATTGAGAAATCTGCTATCAAATCAATTCGTGTTTATCATTGTCAATGAAATCATGGAAAATTATCACTATGGAAGCTAAAACATATAGGCTTGTCTAGAATTATTATGAAGCATAGCAGAAACTAGTGTCTCCACCATCTGATCACTGGAAACATCATCATCGTCGTTATCGATCGTATTCAACGTTCCTCTTCTGTCTACCAAGGAACTCCAGTATTCCAATGCTCTGTCATATGGAAATGTATCTAATTGATATGAAGACACATAAATTCTTAAACAATTTTCTAAATTCTTGTCGAGTCTATTGCGGAGTTTAGATTTAACAAAAACAAGTGTACTGAAAACTCTTTCATATTCGATTGACCCCAAAATCATTGTTTCACATAATTAATGTAAACGAAAGTATTCACTTATAGTATCTTTTAAGACTGTGTTGGGATACAATTTTTACCACAAATGTGCAGTGGAACCAATCTCATGGACACTTGTCATAAGTGATGTTTGCACAACAATTGTTCTTCCAAAATGCGATTATTGTTCTTTCAAAATATCACTATTGAGTATACCTTTAATTTCAACCACATTGAATTCCAAATTCTTATTGAAATGCTCAAAGAGGTTACCCATATATTTAATAAACAACTTATTTGTAGAACTGTATTCAGTACAAGGTCCCCAAAACATGGGGTTAACCACACCCATGGACTCAAGAAACTCATCTCTTTGAAACCGTTCTCTTATCTCACCTGTCAAAGTTTTTGCTATATTTGACAAATTACTCTTTATTTTCTATATTACAACATGAAATCTATTATGTGTTATAGGAACTTCTTCAAAATCTTCCACAACTATACTTGATTACCTTTCAAAACAATAAAAAAGTATCATATTTTCATCAACATTAATACAAATATGATCATTGATGTCAAAATTCAAGAAGCTTTTTGGATTGTTCACGTTTATCAATGTATTCCAACTATCAAATACAAGTTATTAAAATCTGCATTAGACACATATAATGTATCAAGAAACATGCATATTTGTTTTCTCATCCTCATAAAATCAATGATATAGATGGATCTCTCTTGTGCAAGATTAATTAATCTATTCATTTTTTTTAACATTGGAAGAATACCACATAATGTCAAAAGTGTTTCCAAGTCAATCAAATGGAACAACATATCTTTTGCCTTATCAACTATTCTATGATTTGCATGCATAAACCCAGTGAATGATTGATATTCTGCCAAAACTCTCTGAGCAGGTTGATACAGTGAAATCCATCTTGTATCCACATATTTTAACAATTTTTTCCCTTCTGTAACTCCTAGTGCAAATTTGTGAAACTCTGCAAATATTTTTGGACTTAATGATAAATAAGAACGAATATCACAAATAAGGTTTTCTACTTTAGCAACATTTGAAAATGTGCTCACAATTTTATATGCAAGATTAACTCTATGAGCCATACAGTGAATGGGGATCATATATGTGGCAACTATGGTTTGGAGTCGAACACAAAGACCATACTTGTGACCTTGCATAATAGCAGATCCATCAGCTCCAACACAAATTAACTTTGTTGCTATGTCTATATCATTGATTCGCATAATATTCTTTAAAATTTTAACAACATTATAAATATTTTTTGCATTTGAACTTTCCACCATCTTATGTATTCCCAAAAAAATAGACCTTCTAATATGATTTTGAAATGTGTACACATGCATGCAAATACAAGAAGTGTTATCCACAACTGTTACCTCATCAATAGAAAGTGAAATGAATTTGGCAAGTTTTACTTGCTCCCTTAGGTCTTCTTTCTCAACCAAAGATAAACATTTTGTCATTTCCCAACAACTTCGGTCTGACCAATGAGAACTAGGAAGGTTTTGCACATTAAAAAGGTATAATAGCTGCTTATAATCAATAAAATTGGACATTGGTCTACCTTTCTTGAGAATATTGTAAACAACGGTAAACTGCTTACTTTTTGAAGCAAAAATAGTCTTCTATATTTTGTGAAATTGGGCTCCAATTTTTCCACCTTTATCAACAAGAGATTGTTGTTGCTTTAAGTGATTGTCATATTCTATAACATATCTTAAATGCATACATTCTGATGCATCCTTCCACTTAAATTCTTTACTAACTTCAACATTACTTTTTATAAATTTTACATAAGATTTACGAGCATGTTTTTCAATTGTATCAATCTTTTTTTGAAGCCTATGATCCTTACCAAGTCTCCAACTGCAAATTTTACATCTACATTCTTTTTCATCAATTTGGTTATCCTCACTCATGAAAGGCTCAAGCCAGGGAAATATTTCTACCCATTCTTTCCTAAATCCCCTTCCAAGTATCCAGAGAGATGTTTTTTGTTTTTTGGAATTTTTGGTTGAAGATTCAATTGAAGCTTGTAATGATTTTGATTTATCACTTTCATTTTCAATTGTGATGTCATTTTGTGTTTTGTATTTAGGTTTTTGTTGGATTTCATTTCTAAGGTGATACTCAATGAAAGACATCTCTTCTTGGGGAATATCTTCAAGTGGAGGCATATCAGGATCGACAAGGTATTCTACATAGCAACATACCATAATATTTTTTTATCATTATTGGATAAAAAATTTACAAAAAAATATTCAAATAATCAATCAAGCACATACTGGGAAGTCAAAAATCATTTGTACCTTGAATTTACACAGATGTCATTGGCTCGTCGCATTTTGAATTTTGGCTAAAATATATAAGGATACTCTTTTCAACAAAAGATTTGGTGCTCATATTTCCATCACTAGGTGAAATTTTACTTGTTACAAAAGAAATTAAAGAGGGTGTACTTTCTGGAGGCCTTAAGATAATATTGTAAATAGAATAAATAATTGTTTGGGTGGTAAATTATACATACTTTTTTCCAGCCATTCTTTATTGTGATTTTATCAGTTTATGCCACTAGTTGTTTTCTGGTGAAAGCACTCTAATAGAGAAAAAGAGCATCAATATGTCAATAGAGAACCAAAGCATTTACTCATTTATAATCTTAGCAAAGAAAAAAATATTTGAATTGAAAGTAAGAATCAAAGAGTTTTAAAACATTCAGAACATGGCAAAACAAAGAAGAACAAGGGAATAGAGCAATGATATTCTAGATGTAGAAGAGGGCTCCAGTGTAGAACAGGATTGAAAAATTATTAAATAAAGAAAAACATGCAGAACTAGGCAAAATAACATGTAGAACATGGAAAAATAAATAAAAACATGGCAAGCAAAGAAGTGACAAAGAACCTGGTGTGAAAATATGGTCCGATCGTATGTAGAGAAACTGGTTCTGGCCATATGTAGGAAAATATCCTGGTAAACGTAATCCCATCCGGTTGCACGATAGTTTTTGGATGTAGGAATGGTTATGTCCGGTTGCACGACAGGTTTCGGATGCATGAATGGTTTCGTCCGATTGCACGGTTGGATCCGGATGTAGAAAAGGTTCCATCCGATTGCATGGCAGGTTTTGGATGCAGGAATGGTTCTGAATGGTTGCACGGAGGACAGGTGTCGGTTAGTAGGAATGGTGTCGGTATGGTTGCACGATAGGTTTCGGATGCAGGAATGATTATGACCGATTGCACGATAGGTTTTCAGATGCAAAAGTTACTCTGACCAGTCGCAGAACACTATCCGCCTATAGAACTAGTTCCATCCAGTTGCAAAGTAGAACACGATTTCGTTCGGTTGTTGAATTTGTTGTGGCCGGTCGTAGAAAAGGTTTCGATGTTGTGAATAATTATGTCGGTCTTTTCATCGAGTATAGAACATAGTCTGAAAATGCAAATGTATCCCTGGGGTGTTATTTATATATAGAGGTATACTTGGCGAGTTTGGCAGGATAATTTAAAAATTCTAAAATTTTAGGGCAAAAAGGGTACTTTATTTAGGTGGGATTACTTGTGAATTTTTTAAAATATTTGTGATACTCTCATCAAAGGATAGCTAACCGACAATGAAATTTTATTTTTTCTCAAAAATTTTGGCTACATGGCTGACGTTCGGGTCCCAAAAATTTTACAAATTTGAATTTTCAAAAATGGTTTTTTCTCCCCAATGGCAAAGTTTCGTCGCTATGCATAACCCTGGTTCCATTCTTCATTCATGCTCTACATTGTATCTAACTTGAGCACTACTCTACTCTATTGTGCTCTTGCACTCTCTCCTACTTTCTCTCTACTACAAAGACCAATATATAATGGAGTATGACTCTTGGCCTTCCATATTCCTATGACTCACTATATTCCTATTCTAGACTCATGTACACATGGACAACATGCACATTTACATCATTGCACATTCTAATAATACTTGTGCATTTATTACATTGCATTAAGTAAATACTCAACCCTAATCTAAGACACTCTCCTAATCTAGAGATGTACCCAAGATGATACATGAGCAGGTACCAAATAATGTAATATATTCCAATATTTTCCACCAAAACATTAGTAGATCTAATATCAACTGAGGGACAATATTTTTTCCTACCCTTGAGGATCTAATGGTTACATTCTTTCTAGATTCCCCATAGAGCATGGGGAAGGCTTAACTTCCACAATATTTTTAGTATCTTACTACTAAAGTGGGATTCCCATTGGATACAAAGGTCTATGAGTGACTTGGGGAGAACACATGCAACTTAAAACTTGTTAAGGACTATGTTTAGGAGATCAATAGTGAAGTGACACTCTAAAAAAAGGTGATTTGTATCCTCCTCATTCTGTTCACATAACACACATCTATTTGGAAGTATCATCCCTATTGTACCCCATAGTCACAACTTTTTTTTCACCACTTTCTTTGAAAAATTGGGTCACAATTGATGTCTAGGTGAACTTAGGGTGCAAGGGTCAATTTTTTATGATTCCAGAGATTTGAAGTTTTGGGTTTAATTTGAATTTTTGGCTTGCATCAAGATTGTTTAAAAATTTCTGATTACATTGAGGTTTCAAAAGTGTCGAGATTTGTGCATCTTGAAAACTTGGATCCAATTGCAATGATTTGGATTAAATAATTTTAAACATTTGCATCTTAATCACATTATTTCAAATTAAATGCTGTAAAAAATTCAAGTTCTAAAGTCTCTCAAAGGTTTAATTAATTAAATTTCATTTTAGGGTTTTGTCACTTTTGCCCTACTTTTTAAAGCAAAATTAAATTTTGTTTGAGTTGATTCAAAAGCTAGTGGAAATAGCTTGAGTTGATCTTCAAAATGGTGCTTGATTTGCAGAAAATCGGATGTCAATTATTTCTAGAAATAGTAATTTTCTAAAGCAGCCTAATAATTTCTAAGTGAAATATCTTCTAATTAAAAATAATTTTTAAATTTCTCTTAGTGTATTTGGATACCCTTTTTCCTCATTTAGAAACCTTAGAATTTTTATCAAAATCTGGACACTTTTAATTTTGATCCAATTTTAGTGTTGTGATGCCCAAAATCCAATCGGATGAGTCCTTCGATGTAACCCTAGCACACCCAATGATTTTTAATTGAAATATCCTAAGTTATTTATTGTCATTTAATTCATCCACCTGATTATCATTTTCATAGGCTATGGTACCCAATCGTCTCCGAAAATCTTTAAGTCTGCCCAAAATAATCTTGTCAATCATCTTACCCAATGAACTAAAAAATCGTGGCTATCTCATCCGATGGCCCCTTTGTCTCACCCGATCTGCCCATATGCCCTACGGCCATAGAGAAAAATTAAAACCTTTACTAATATTTTTAAATGTAAATTTCAATTTGATCGGACAAGTTTTAATTTCGTCACTTTATTAAAAATGGTTTAATCACATCGGGAGGATTTAATTTTGAAGCTAAAAATTTATTAAAAACCATTGAGCAAGAAATTATTTCATCGAATTAATTTAAATTATGGAGCTGAGGACATCATAAAAAATCATTTAATTAGAAGAGCTTAATTTTGAAGCTAAAATTTTATTTTAAAACCATCGGATGAAAAGTCATTTAGTCGGGCAAGTTGGAATTGCGGATCTAAAAGCTTTATTAAAAGTAATTCATGTCGGACAAATGAATTGATTAAACTCCATCGGTCAGATATCTTACCCGACAATGCTCCATTGGATGAAAATTGAATAAAAATATTTTGCACTAAGGGTTAATTAAACTTACATTCTATTGATTGGTTATCTCAAGTGATGCAATTCCATTGGTGCGGATCAGTAAAAAAATCAAACCCTAATGGCCAAAATGGAGAACTTTCATTCACATAAGAAATAAATTAAATTGATCGAGAAGGATAATAAATAAATAAATAAATATATTAAATCATAGAGATATAAAGAAATTATTAAACCCTAAGTATAGAATATTAAATTGATATAATATAAGATAAATAAGGCAATAATAATAAATGTGGGGATATAATAATGATAATAATAATGAATGGAGGTTAAAATAAAAATCAATTAATATTAATAAATTTTTGACATTAGAATTGATTTAATACATTATAAAATTTTAAAATGTAAAAAAATTAAAAATTTATATGAGACATAATGTTAAAACTCAGGAACTCTTTTAATGTTTGATATTAATAATAATACCAAATTTTGATTTTCTTTTACCACCAAAGTCCTAAATTGATTTTTTCTTTTGTTTATGCAGGTGACCAAACCAGGGAATGAAGAAGGAAGCCTCCAAAGTTTTCAATGCCTTAGTCATTGCATCCAACTTAAATATTCATCGTGTGTTATTCTCGCCTTAAGGATTCTATCGGCTATGTCATCCGATGCCTCTCCACCTTTGCTCAATAGCCCATATGCCTCTTTGTTACTCTACATGCATCCATAACCAACAATAGCTAAGTCATCATCATTGTATCTGAGCCGATAGCCCCTATTGTTCGATCGATCGCCTAACCCTTATCGAATATCTTAGCCGATGATCTATATTTCTATGCACCTAAGTCAAATGCTTCAGCAGATGATATTCGATTGGTGGAAAGTAGATTTAAAAACATGTTCACACCTAGGTCTTTGAGGGTCTATCCTATGTAACTAATGCATTCCCCTCCCTTTCGATACCATGGTGAAATATTTTGCTTAAAGTTCTCCACTAAAAATGATAGGTCGACCTGCTCGCCCGATACCATCTCACTAATCAAATATTTTAGCCGACCCTCATTGTTCATTAAAGGAAATTGATAGTACGAATGAGATCAAACAATCCAAGTGATAGCCTCCTCCTAGTCGGTCATAGCATCCGATAGCCACTTCAATTTATGCTTTGGATGGATGATTCACCCTATGACATATGATAAGCCTAAAATTAAGTCATTGTAAGTCATGTCATCGATTGTAATTCCCAAATTCATATGTTTTATCGGCCTTCTCATCCACCTAAGCTCACGACTCATTCGATAGGGTTAAGTTAGGCGGATATGTCACTGATCGAACATCATTAAGATTAAAGGTGACTCAGCTCGCTTAGCTTCAAGAATAAAATATCATAGCAGTTATAGAGATCAAAGGCTATAATTACAGATCTGAATCCAAAAACTCAAGATGACACATCATCCATGAGATAACTCATCAACCTAACTGTAAACCGCTACATCACAGTATCAAATTACAAAACTATTGGAAGTTAAGATTGTAGGAAATGACAAAGTGGAAATCACTTCAGGGCCTACCACCATCGAAGGAGAAAATAAATTAGAGCCAGACATAGAACAAGAACAACATGAATATTTGAGGACATGTGGCATAGTTTCTCCAATTTTGATAGCCTATGACAACCCAGTTCTTGCTATAATACATTCACAAAAATTAGTGGTAGAGAGGATGCCAAGTGGCTGCATATGCACCAAGTATTCAAAATAGAATTACAAAATTCAAACTATAAAAGAGGTATTTCAAGCCAGAATTGATCATCAAGCATCCATTGTAAAACTTTGTAAGCAAGGTATAATGATTGTCCTATTTTAGGTGATTGTATTCCACTGTGTTAGTCTTCCTTTGTCCCACTCTCATTCTTTCCATTTATGCAGGGATCTATGAAGGAGCATTTAGTCATTGAGATTATTTCCCATGGTTGGATTAGAGGTTGAAGGCTCTCGATTGAAATATTCGAACAGAGAGTCGTGTTCTTCTGTTACATTATTTGAACGAAAAGAACCATTGTATTGAATTTCATTAGATCCTTGGCACTCTGTTGGGTCTATACTGTAATTTGTATGTGGAATTTAATACAAATATAGGCTTCATCCTTCTTGCAAATTTGTTGTGTAAATGTATTTATTGTTTGTTTATGGGTTACATTATTTGAACACATAAATAGTGTTTTTTCACTGGTCAAATGTTTATGTGCATTGTGTTATTTGAATGTATGTGAATACACTAGTTATTTCTTTCTCTTTTCGATCTTTTCATATAAAATCTTAATTCTTGCTATGATTTCCCAATGGACAAGGCATCGGTCTACAGTATTGAAGTATTATATTAAGCTTGGTCATCATAAAAATCCAATCAAACCCATCTAATCTAGAAGATCTAAAGAGATCGAATATCCATGTTTAAATAGGATCTTATTAGGGTGTCCATACCTGATCTATTATTTTGTGAATTTTCTTGAAACCCCATATAGGTCAAAGTGGCAAGTCCAGGAGAGCTTGCATATTGTTGTGATTCTAAAAATTTTGGTAGTGTGACAACCATTATTCTAAGGATATCAAAATTTTCCATAATAGTTTTTGGCATTGTTGTTGAGGAGAAAACCTTTGAATTTCTCTGTTATTTTACTCCCCTGTGATATCTTTTATTATTGGCTATTTATACTAGCTCGTCATCTTACGCCACTAGTTTTTGGTACCATTGTCGAGGATAGATTATTTGATGATTATAGGTTCCTGTAGTCTGTCTCCTCACAAAAAATATTCTATCCATCAATGCCATAGTCTTTTGGCACCATATGCTTCCATATTTCTGAGAGATTGAAAGGATTCAAAAGTTGAGCAATGTTAGCCCAAGTGAGATTCTGTTGCACAAAGTTACTGGTAACTCTGATCTGAACGAACTCAAAAGAAGAAAAAAAGAATCTGACTTGGCGCATACGAGAGGGAGTGGTAAGAAAATCTTTCAAGATTTGAATAACCCAAAGGTTTTTATTCGAAACCAAAAAAAACTAGTTTACATAATTAAATTGTATCATAGCAGTAAGGTTTTATTAACAAGCAATGTTCCTTTATATAGTGGTTGTTCTGATAAGAATATTTCAATTGATCATAAGTGTATCTTCTATCATCACCCTTGTGATCATGATGAATAACCAGAATAATCAATACCTTCAGACTTGGAGAGCCAATAGGTATAGGCATTTTTGGTTGCCCCCTCACCTTCATCGGTTACCCATTAAAGCCCCTAAATACTTGCCTAAATTCCTAGGTAACAATGTTGTCACTAGAGAGGAACATATCGAAAGCTTTTTGTATGCATTAGATAGATTGGAATTCAAATAAGAAGATGTGGCTCTTAGGCTATTTTGGCATACCCTAGAGAAAGATGCTTTAGATCGGTTCAATAGTCTTCCCCCACATTACATATCAAATTTTTAGGCAATAGAAGAAGTTTTTTTTTTAATTTAGCAAAAACCCCTTGTGAAGTCGCCTTGGTCTGAGAAACCATTACCAAGGGGTTCTACACTATTAAAATCACCTAGGAGTCACACCCGATCCTTACCACACCAGCATTATCAACTGGATTTTGGGTATGCAATGTGCGTTTGGTAGGGTGGAGATTCAAACCAGGGACCTCCCTTGGAGGATTGCCATACCCTCTCCAACTCACCTATAACACGTGGGTAATGGAAGAAGTCTTTTTAAAAAGGTATGGTAAGAAGAGAAATAAATGTTCACTTATAATTGAATTGGCTACAATGAAAAAAGAGAAAAATGAATCGGTTAATGACTTCAACAAAAGATTCATCAAAGTTAAAAATAAAGTTTTTGATAAGTTAGCTCTTAATAATTAGTAGTATATTGGCTTTTATAAGAATATTTTTTCTATGGAATTTGTGGAATTCAGGGTTATGCATAAGCACGAAATATCGTAAATTGACTTTATTTAGGTTTTTAAAAATTTTGGAAAGGCTAATTTTGGATCCTTTCACTGGGGGCCATTCGCCCGAAACTTACGGGGTGGAATTTTTTTGGGATAAATTTTCCCACCATTGATAATCATGAACCTAACTTTATTTTAATTTGCTGACCTAAAATTACATATGATTTTGATTTTCCTGCCCAATTCGTCATCAAATTATAAATGATTTTATATTTTCTACCTATAAATGATTTTATTTTTCTTTCCCAAATCGCCTCATATACTACCCGTATATATACTATACTGGGTACCGATAAAAATACATCAAAAATACTCTAACTCAAAAATAGCTCTGACACAACGAAAAACTTGAGAAGGTTGTAAAGGAGTGACTATTAAAATAAATCGATTGGTTGCAGAGGAGTCTCCATCGGTGCAATATGATCGGTTGTAGAGCCGTGTCTGTCGGCATAAGCCAATCAATTGTAGAGTCATGTTTGTCAATATAAATCGATCAGTTGTAGAGTCGTGTCTATCAGCATAAGCTGATCGGTTGTAGAGCCATGTCTATCATGCTTGTAGCTGATCATCATACCTACAGTCAATCGTTATACTTGCAGTCAATCGGCATGCTTGTAGTCGATCGTCATGCTTGTAGTCAATTAGCATACCTACAGACGATCGACATACCTGTAGCTGATCATCATGCTTGCAACCGATCATCATGCCTATAGCCGATCAGTATGCCTAAGCTGATTAACATGCCTATAGTCAATCGTCATGCCTACAGCCGATCGTCATGCCTGTAGTCGATCGTCATGCTTGCAACCGATCATCATTCCTATAGCTGATCATAATTCTTGTAGCTGATCGTTATACCTGTAGTCGATCGACATACCTACAACCTATCATTATGCTTGCAACTGATCATCATGTTTGCAGTCGATCGTCATGTTTGAGCCGATTTGCATACCTAAGCCGATCATCATACCTACAATTGATCATCATTCCTACAATCGATCATTATGCCTATAGCTGATCGTCATACCTACAACCGCTCATCATGACTACAGCCAATCGGCATGCCTACAGTTGATTTTCATGACCACAACCGCTCGTCATGCCTGCGGCCAATTGGCACACCTAGAGTCAATCGATATTCCTACAGTCGATCGTCATGCCTGCGGCCAATCGACATGCCTCCAGTCGATCGACATACTTGCAGCCGATCGGCATGCCTATAATCGATCGGTATTCCTGTAGCTGATCGTCATGTTATCGATCATCATGTCGACCTAAAGTCTTTCATATTGGCCTAACACTTTTAAGTATGTCGTACATTTTTTATATTTTGCAAACCGATATTCATATTCCCCAACATAGAAAATTTCACCACGATTTGAAAATTTTTGGAGATAAATTAATGAAAATCACCATGGTTTTAAAATTTTTGGAAAAAAATAAATACAATTCACCATGTATACTTCTACAAATATCATCGGGATTCCAAGACAATTCGCCTTTATTTTATAAATAGATTTTGGGGCCGACCCCTTATGCATAACCCTAATGGAATTCAAAGAATTATGGAAATAGTAAGTAAACATTATTGATGAGTGCATGAACAAGGTTGTTCACATAGAAATGAATATGATCAAAAATAAAAATCAAACCTTATTCTTTGGGATCCGACATAAGAATTGGAAGGTTTGATACAATAACATATGTTGAAAAAGGGAAGCAAAATATTGCAATACAAGAATTTTCAAATAATTTTACAAACATTCCTTTCTATTGCCTTGTCTGTAATTCACCCAATAATCCTTTTGGTTGTGCCATCTATTTGTATCCCAGCATGAACCTTAAGGAATGGCCTGGTAAATAATTCAAGACCAACTTAGATTACAAGGATAAACACCCTAAAGGATATATTGAGGTCCATCAAGAACAGAGAGTTTTCATATCCAAAAGAGAGCAACCTTATCCTAGAACCTTTGATATCAGATTTGATGAATTCAAAAATAAACCACTAGTAGCAACAAAAGTTTTTCAAGAAATCGATACCATGGATTTTAAAAGTACAATAGGTAAGACGAATGCTTTCGATATGGAAGAGGTGTGAGAATAACATTCTATGGAAAGGGCATTTCTCGATAAAATAGTGCATACTAAGGAGGAAAAAGTTGATAAAGGGTCAACAATTGAGGATGATGAGTCTGAATATGAGGGTATCAAGACCAACTTAAAAGATACACATCCTAAATCTAAATAATATGTTGAGGTTCATCAATAACCTAGAGCTTTGATTTTCAAAGGAGGACATTGCCTTGAAACCTCTGATGTCATACTTGATGAAGTCAAATGGGAATCGCTTATAGCAGTAGTGGATTTTTTTCAAGAAATCCATACCATGGACTTTGAGAGTACAATAGATGAGATGAATATTACTAATATCGATGAGATGCAAGAACAACATCCAGAAGTAGAGGCACTATTCAAAAAAATAGTGTAGGATGAGGAAGAAAAGTTTATAAAAGATCAACAATTATGAATGATGAGCCTAAATATGAGGGTATCAAGATCAATGTGGAAGAGAACCACCAAACAGAATGGATTGATCACAAGCTTAAAACCGTAATTAAATCTGAAGAAGATATTAATGTTTGTCTTATTAGTAATGAGCAAAGAACTCTATTTCTCAACAAAGAACATCATCATCAAGCTCCTGATGACAGTTTTTATGAAATCCAACAAGATCAATCTATAACAATAGAAGCTCCAAAAATCCATCAGATCGATGTATCAGAATACCAAAACAATAATCAGAAAAAGGGGTATTTTCCAACAAAGCTATACAAGCTGAAGATGAAAAAGTTGATAAAATATCAACAATTGAGGACGGTTTATCCGAAGATGAAGTTCTCTATGAGAAGCCCAATGCAAGGGAATACCGTAATGTAGAACTGACTAATCATGAGTTTAAAAATATAATTAAGTCTAAAAATATATTGGTCAAAGGATCATAGCACAAAAAAAAGTAATAACAACTCTTGAATGCATAGATAACTTTTCTAGATCTTTTAAGCTTATTGATCAGTCAAAAAAATTATCAAGTAGACCTCCAAGCCTAGAAGATTGTAAAAATGAAACCACATTTGAAACAAAGCCCCTTCATGTCTTTCAAATAAATATATCAAAATCAATTAATGAATACTATTTTTTCAATCACCCGCTTGATAACAGGGCTTCATATAACATCATAGTTGATCTACTAAGTATTTCTTCTACAATAACTATCTCCATGTTTCAATTTGAAGTGTAAAATCAGTCAGATTAAAACAAGTCAAATCAGATAAAATCAAAAAATTCATAGTACTCATTGGTCTGGAAAATGATTTTGGTTCTTTTACTGACTTCTCCATCATGTTCATTAACAAAGCCTCAGTCCTAGGTAATACCACATCTATTAATTCTTTTAGGATAAAATCCCCAATGCCCAACCCATCATCAGGAGCCCCACAAGAATTGGCCAATCTAATAGAAAAGACATCATGATAAGAACAAAGATAAAAAGAATGCATGAAGTTCGACTGTAGTTTGCTCTTCTCTAGAATCATCAGAAATTGAAATTGCATCACAAACCATTTAGACAAAAACAAAAGGAGTTTGACCTCACTCTACATCTCAAGGTCATAAAATTATTTCTACAAAATAAAAAGTGTTACCTCCTTGTTCTATGATTCACAGAAATTATCCCAAAAAGTTTGATTGCTCTTGCAAATATTCCAATGAGATAATTTCCTATTTTTTGCCTCATCATCATCCATGTTTAGCAATAGTTATGTTTTTATCTCCTTAAAAGTTTTTGTTTCACACCATAGTTTTGATAGACTTGTTCTAATCAGTTAAAGAAAGAGAATCTAGAGTAAGGACAAATTACATTGAGATCCCAAAGGTTAAGTTTTAGGCAATTTTCCCAAAAGTCTAGAGCTACAACAGATTAGGTGGAAAAACTATGTGTTATGCCAAAGCTTCACATCCCCCACAAATTTTAAAGATATTCCAAGGTCAATAAGAATGAAGTTGTCATTGGTAAGATGCTTTGAGCCAAAAATATATACACTCTTCTTTTTAGCCTTATAGATTTTTAACCCAGCATATGCTTTGTAATTCATTATAATTCTTCTCAAATAAGAAGAAAAATATAAATAATGCAAAGCAGCTATGTGTTTGGGGTATTTGGATAACCTCTATTAAGGCTATAGATGTCTAGCTAGTAGTAGATCAGGTCCAAATAAAATCAAGGTCATATCCACCAGGGCTATAGATGCCTAACTGGTAATGGAGCAATGTCAAGGCGAATATCATTCAAAGTGAAATACTTAATAGGCTCAACTCCTACCAATATGATAAAATTTTGACTGATCAAGGAATAAGAATGAATGCATAAAACACACACAAGCCTAGGCATGATGACATAGCAACTTCCAAATAAATCTACCTCAACTCTATCTTAAGACATTACCAAAATATCTGTTGCCCCATGAGTCAAAGTTCATTTATTTTTAAACTAGGTCATCTAATTTTACTGATCAAGATCAATGTCAATCTTTTATTATTTTTAGCATCTTTATTTTTCTTTTAGATTGTAATTCAATTTTTTGTGGCCTCTTGATTGTTAACCAAATATTCTGGAGTTCTCAAGAACATTCATGCATTGTTAATATCATTCATGCTACCTGTCCCAATCAGAGCCTATGTTGTACCCCATAGTTACAACTCTATTTTCACCATTTTTTTTTAAAATGGGTCACAATTCATGTCTAGGTGAACTTAGGGTGCAAGGATCAATTTTTGATGATTCCAGAGAATTAAATTTTTGGGTTTAATTGGAGTTTTTGGCTTACATCAATATTGTTAAAAAAAATTATATTACATTGAGGTTTCAAAAGTATCGATATTTGTGCATCTTGAAAACTTCGATCCAATTGCAATGATTTAGATTAAATAATTTTGAACATTTGCATCTTAATCACATTATTTCAAATTAAATGCTGCAAAAAATTCAAGTTCTAAAGACTCTCAAAGGTTTAATTAATTAAATTTCATTTTAGGGTTTTGTCACTTTTGCCCTACATTTTAATGCAAAATTGAAATGGACATAACTTGAGCTAGAAAACTCTGTTTGAGATGATTCAAAAACTAGTGGAAATATATTGAGTTGATATTCAAAATGGTGCTTGATTTGTAGAAAATTGGATGTCAATTATTTCCATAAATAGCAATTTTCTAAAGCAGCCTAGGAATTTCTAAGTAAAATATCTCCTCGTTAAAAATAATTTTTTGATTTCTCTCAGTGGATTTGGATACCATTTTTCCTCATTTAGAAACTTAGGAAGTTTTATCAAAATCTAGACACTTTGAATTTTGACCCAATTTTAGTGTTGTGATGCCCAAAAACTGAATAAATGAGTCCTCTGATGTAACCCTAGCACACCTGATGATTTTTTAATTGAAATATCCTTAGTCATTTATCGTCGTCTAAGTCATCCATCTGATTATAATTTTCATCGACCCTTGTACCCGATTGCCTTCAAAAATCTTTAAGTTCACCCAAAATAATCTTGTCAGATGTCGATGAACTAAAAGACCGTGATTGTCTCATCTAATGCCTCTTTTGTCTTACCTGATATGCCCATATGCCCTTCGGCCATTGTGTGAAATCCAAAGTATTATTTCTTATCGCTTCCATATTAAGAGCTTCATCGGATATCTTAGCCAATAGACCTCCTCGTTCACTCGACCATTTAAACCTTTATTGGATATCGTAGCCGATGGTTAATTTTTTCATGGTAAATTTTTTCATGCTCATGAGGCGGATGAATGACGGCATTCCATTGGCCATTGAAAAAAATTAAAACCTTTACTAATATTTTTAAATGCAAATTCCATTGTGATCGGACAAGTTTTAATTTCAACCACTTTATTAAAAATGGTTTAATCACATTGGGAGGATTTAATCTTGAAGCTAAAACTTTATTAAAAACCATTGGACAAGAAATCATTTTCATTTGACGAATTTAAATTGTGGAGCGAAGAACATCATTAAAAATCATTTAATTAGAAGAGCTTAATTTTGAAGCTAAAATTTTATTAAAAACCATCAGATGAAAAGTCATTTAGTCAGGCAAGTTGGAATTACAGATATGAAAGCTTTATTAAAAGTAATTCATGTTGGGCACCTGGGGGTGAGCGCAACGATTTGGGCTTTGGCTCTTCTTCGGGAGGTCCAAGGTTCAAACCGTGGCATGGGTGAGTGTATGAGGGGGTGGGTGTGTCTCCCTGGTGGAGTTGTTGTAACAGGTTGGGGGATTCCTGGTCAAAACCCCCGCTTCTTAATATTACCAAAAAAGAAAAAAAGTTTTCGCGACATGTTGCGCCATCGCGGCCATGGGAGGAAAGTTGTCGCGATATCGCGACGTGTTGCGCCGTCACGACCAATGGAGGAAAGTTGTCACGATTTCGTGACATGTTGCTCTGTCGTGGTCGAGGAAGGATTATTGTCGCGATATCACGACATGTTGCTCTGTCGCGGCCAAGGAAGGATAGTTGTCGCGATATCGCGACTTGTTGCCTCGTCGCAGCCAAGGTTGGATAGTTGTCGCAAAATCACGACATGTCGCGATTTCACGACATGTCGCTCCATCGCGGTCAAGGATGGTTAGTTGCCGCGATATCATGACTTGTCGCGATTTCACGATTTCGTGACTTGTTGACTTTTTACGGTCAAAGGTGGTTTGTGTCGCGTTTTCGCGCCTTGTAATATTGTGTTTTCTTTGTTCTCCGTGGGAAGGGTCTTCTCCCTTATGTAACTGATCTTTGTTTTAATACAAGTTTTTTTCAATTTAAAAAAAAAAAAAAAGTAATTCATGTTGGACAAATGAATTGATTAAACTCCATAGATAGGGATAATTGAATTGCTTACCGACGATGCTCCATTGGATGAAAATTAAACGAAAAAAAATTTCACTAAGGGTTAATTAAATTTATATTCTATTGATCGGTTATCTCAAGTGATGCAATTCCATTGGTGTGGATGAGTAAAATAATTAAACCCTAATGGCCAAAAATGAATAAATTTCATTAACATGAAAAAATAATTTGATTGAGAAGGATAATAAATAAATAAATATAGGTAATATTGGGGACGAAGAAATGATAGCGTCCACAGCTCCTTCTGTAACTGTGAGCAGGATTCCCCAAGCCCCTTCTGGGGATCTAGAGCAAGGTGAGATCCCTCCCTCGGAGGATGCTCCCACAAACCCCGACCCGAACTCAGGCAGGACAACTTACCTGGAGAAGGTATTAGGGACGGCTAAACCCGGCCTCTCTGGTAACCCTGACCATGCCCTCGTGATCACCAATGGGGAAAATATGGTCCTCCCAATATCTCTCATGGCAGACAAACTCTCTTTAGAATCCCTCTCCCTGGTCAGCAAGTTTTTGGGAGGGAGATCTGACATGGAATCCATAATAATATGGGCCAGATTCAAATGGTGCACAGTAGGGAACCTTCAAATTATGGCCCTCTCATGGGGTTTCTTCCTGATATGCTTAAACAATCAGAATGACTATGCCCGAATCCTCATCAGGGGCCCCTATTTTTATGGGAGGAATTCTATTTGTGACAAAATGGAAGCAAGATTTCAATCCCCAGACCTAGGATATCAATATTGCTCCAATCTAGGTTTGCCTCCCCGATCTCCCCATACAGTCCATGAGGACATCCTAGGATGGATTAGAACATACATCGAGGACATGGTCGCTCTTGACCCTACAACTAATTCAAGTCCCGCATGGCCTATGCTCAAATCTATGTCAATACCAACCTTGCTTCCAACTTGCCAAAACCTCATCTATGGGGATTTTCATTGGTGCCAAGCTATCGAGTACAAAAATAAACTTGCATTTTGCATCAAATGTAAGACCCAGGGACACATTCGAGCCCAGTGCCCATCCCTCAAGCCCCAGTAGGAAGCACCAAGCTCTAAGTGTCCTCCCTCACCAACAGCACCAGACGGGAGAACACTTCGACCGGTCTAGAGGACCTGGTAATCGCAGACCGACCAACGAAAAATGAAAGCAAACCGCTACCCAGGACCTTTCATCCATAAACCCCTCTTTAATTGCAAGCTAGGTATGTTCCATGTTCACCTTTCCTAATAGATTTGGGCCTTTAAGCGGCTCTGATGATGAATTTCTTCCTATATTTCCCTCCCTAAGCTCTAATCCTCCACCATTCCCCACCCTCATCCCTCTCCCTCCAGGTCTGGGTCTTCCATCCCCTTTTCCTCCCCACCACCCCCATCCCAGGTTGATCCCCTCCTAAACCCCGTTCCGTAGATCAACCCTCCCCCCCATTATACAGCTGGTTTCCCCTCGAAGAACCTTTTTTCCCTTTCGAATCCAACCCTGATTCTCATGGGGATGCTTTCAGTCCCACTCATTCTAGGATAGATATTAGCTCTATCATAATCAAAAGTAGGAAAGGCCCCATTGATCAGGGGGTGAAAGAAAAAGAGGTCGACCCACCACCTATGAGCAAAGAAATAAGGACATGGACAACCAGGTTGCCAATGGAGTACAACTAACCCTAAGTTTAGCCTTGTTCACATAGGCAAAGGATGAAATGAAAAATCCCAAACCTCCCTCCATTTCCACCAAGGAAGGCAAGAAACCTACCAAAGTTTCTAAATTAAGATCCTCTCCTGGAACATCATAGGGCTTAACATCATGAGCAAACAAAGGTTAGCTCGAACCGCTAGGAAAGAGTACAAACCCTCCATACTCATCCTTCAAGAAATAAAAACTGACGCTGACAAAACTCACAGCATAGTCCAAAAATTTTGGAGGACTGGACAATGGGCTTCATCCCCAGCAGAGGGATCTACAGGAGGTCTGTTGTGTCTATGGGACCCTGAGAAGGTTGAAGGCATATGGAGAGATTCAACATGTGGAAGTCCCTGTCCCTCATGAAGGATACCTTCTCCCAACTCCCATGGATGATTGTAGGAGACTTCAATTCTCCTCTCTTCCATTCTGATAAGAAAGTGGGAGCTTCCTCCCTATCTAAAAGCATTGTAGACTTTTAGGCCTTTGTCGCTAAAAATGAACTCATGGATATTCAAATCCGTGGCCACCAATTCACTTGGAGTAAAAAAAGAGTGGGCGCTGAGCATATTCAGGTTAAGCTAGACTGATTGTTTCTCTCTCAATAGTCCATTCCCCTATTTGGAGACACATCCCTAATCCCCCTTCCCAGGATTGGCTTTGATCACTCCCCCCTCCTGTTGGAATCAAATAAGGCTCCATCCTTCCCAACCCCATTCAGGTTTGAGAATATGTGGATCCAACACCTGGATTTGAAACAACGGATTAAATATTAGTGGATGACTCCTGCCCCTAGTTCAGCTATATCTAGAGTATCTCACAAACTTAAAATCATAAAAGATAACCTAAAAACCTAGAACAGGGAAGTCTTCGGGGACATTTTTGATCTCAAAGTAAAAACGTTAAGCAAACTCAAATATCTAGAGCAACAAACTCAACATAATTAATGGACCCACCAGCTCAGGGAAGAAGAAAAGCAACTGCTCGTCGATTATCATAACATCCTAGCCAATGAGGAGACCTTTTGGCACAAAAAATCCCAAGCCCTGTGGCTCAAATAGCGGGATTCCAATACCAGGTTCTTCCATGCTTCCACTCTGCATAATAGAAGCACTAACAAGATCAGATAACTTACCTTAAGGGATGGCTCTGTCACTCAAGACATCATCCAGATCTGAGAAGAAGCCACCACTTTCTTCAGCAACATCATGGGCTCTGAAAATCCATCCAATATTGCAGCCCAAGATGCCTTGCTTGAAAATATTCCCCCCTTGGTCACCCCTAAGATGAAAAAATCCTTGATTCAACCCCTCTCTAAGAAATAAATCAAATATGTTTTATTCTCCATGAAATTTGACAAGGCTCCTAGGCCGGATGGGTTTCCCCCTAGGTTTTTCTAAACTTTCTTGGACATAGTTGGGAAGGATGTGAGTGGCGCCATCAAGCAGCTCTAGAAAACCAAAACCATCCCTCGAGGAATAAATTCCACATTCATCGCCTTGGTTCCCAAAAACCCCTAATGCAAATCCATGAATGACTTCAGACCTATCAGCCTTTGCAACATCTTGTACAAGATCCTAGCCAAATCCCTAGCTCTTAGGCTCAAAAATATTCTTCCCTTCATTATTGATCCGTGCTAGGGAAGCTCTTTTGAAGGCATATCAATCACCGACAACATCATATCTCTTCATGAAACCCTCCATTCATCAAAGTGCAACAAGAAAGCGGTCATGTTTTTGAAACTAGACATTAGCAAGGCTTTTGATAGGGTGGACAGGACTTTTCTTCTCAAAGTGCTAGCTCATTTTGGCTTCCACTCAGATTGGGTTCACCTCATAAAGAGATGCATCACCTCTCCTTGGTTCTCAGTTCTGGTCAACGGGTCTGCTACAGGTTATTTCCCTAGCCTCAGAGAGATCAGATAGGGAGATCCCCTATCCCCCTTCCTCTTCATCATTTTGGCTGAATCCCTAGGCAGAGCTTTCAAACAGACCATGGCTTTGGAAGGCATGTCAGGTATCAAAGCTTCTTCCAACTCTCCCCCCTTGTCTCACTAACAGTTCATGGATAATACTATTGTTGCAACTTCGGCCTTTGTTGTCCAAGCTAAATCCATAAAAGGAATCCTTGATACATATGCTTCTGCTATAGGGTAAGATATCAACTATCTCAAGAGTAAGTGTTACTTCCTAAACACTCCAGGTAACAGACATAGGAAAATTACTCGTATCCTCCAATGTTGTATCACTACCTTCCCCACCTCCTACCTGGGTCTCCCTCTGTTCACCATGAACCCAGAGGAATCGATGTGGGACAATGTCATTAAAAGGATCAACCGTAAGCTTGCTGCCTAGAAGGCTCCCTGCTATCCCAAGTAGCCAAAGAAACCCTCACCATGGTAGTCCTCCAAATCATATCGATCTACTTCATGTCAGTATTCAAAGCGCCTGCCTCAGTTCTTTTCAAAATTGAGCAAATGCAAAAAAGGTTTCTATGGGCCGGCCTAGAAAATTCGAAGAAATTCCACCTTGTCAGTTGGGACAAAGTATGCCAACCTAGGAACTTAGGGGGACTTGGCATGATGAGATCAACAAACATAAACATTGCCCTACTAGCAAAACAGGCATGGAATTTGTTCATCAACTACAAAGCAGAATGGGTCACCATTGTCTAAAGCAAATATCTCAAAAACTTAATCCTTATGGACAATAGCATCCCTACAAATGGATCAGCCTTTTGGTGAGATGTTATCCAAACAAAACCTCTTATCCTGAGAGGCACACAATGTCATCTAGGCTTAGGTGCTTCCATAGACTTTTGGGAAGACACGTGGCTAAAATACAAACCCCTCAAGGATCTGCCTGAGGTGTCCAGACTTAGACCAAGTCTCGAAAGGATATGGAGAAGCAAAGTGATGCATTACATAGATAGAAGCACATGGAAGATTATCCCCGAGGATAGTGAGCACCTCTTGCGGGCCGGTAAGACTTTGTCTAAGATGCTGAGAACCACCATCATCCCTACCATAGTCTCCCAAGACTACCCCATCTGGGCGGGAACTGATAGTGGGGATTTCACGGTCAAGTTTGCCCACTCCATGTTAGTCAAATCTTGGGTCCCCACCATTCCATTCAAGTTAGTTTGGGTTAAATACCTCGTCCTAAAAATTAGTTTCTTTGCATGGACAGTCATTCAAAACAAGGTCCTCACCATAGATAATCTTATTAAAATAGGTATCCCTGTCCCTAACAGATGCCACCTTTGTTTGTCCAATTAGGAATCTATTGACCACCTCCTTTTAGAGTGTGTTCACTAGGGGGGGCTTAGACCAGTTGTTCACCACATTTCAAATCCACTGGGCCCGCCCCAACTCCCTATTGGACATGTTCATTCAATGGCCTGCTCCCTTCAAAAACCCCAAATTAGCTTTCCTATGGAAAATTTGTCTCCACAATTTCATTTGGAAAGTTTGGCTCAAACGCAATCGCAAGGTCTTTTTCTTCCACCCATTAAAACTCCACCTCCTTAGCCACCAAAGCCATCTCATTGGCCTCTAAAAAATCCCATATCATCCCCTGGTCCAGCTCCCCCTTGAGCAAGAATGAGGCTGACATCATCAATTCTCTCAACATCCCCATCCCCACCTTACTCCCTCCCTCGATCCATCCCAGAACCAAAGCTCACTGGCTTCCCCCTCCTGAGATATGGATAAAAGTAAACTTTGATGGCGCATCGAAAGGAAATCTTGGGTTGGCCTGGGCAGGGTAAGTGATCAAGGATCATAGAGGAAATATAGTTATGGCTTTTACAGAGAATATTTATCATCAAACAACAATGTGATCGATGCGTGGGCCCTATGGTGAAGTTTGTACCTCATCAAGGGATCATGTGCCAAGATCCATGTCAAAGGGGACTCTCTCAATATCATTGGCTACCTCATTTCAAACAAAGTCCCTTCGTGGAATATCATATCCCTTATCCAAGAAAGCAGGAAGCTTTTAAATCATCATTGCCAGGTGTAAGCCAGTCATACTTTCAGATAAGCCAATCAGCTTGCAGACAGGCTGGCCAACTTGGGCTTAGGGAAAACACCCATCTCCGTGTGGCAATACTCCTTCCCATTAGATGTCCTTCAAATTGCGATGTCAAACAGCCATAGCAGGTACTCCAAATCCATCCATGCTAACCAATGATTTATTGTTTCTATAATGTACAAGATTTACATTGGGTATCCCATTATCCTAAAGCCTTGCGATGTGTGCTTAAACACCCGTTTATGATTAGCTGCCCCATGGGTTCTCATCGAACAAAGTCAAAGTACGGTTTTCCATTTGCGGTGTCCCAACGCTCTCTACCAGTGACCTCTGCCATGTTTTTAGCCACACCCCCTTTCCCCTCCATGTTTCTTCCCATGTCTGCAAACCTCACCCAATTTTTCACCTCCACCTATGAGGATATGGTCCCTAGGCTACCCCTTAATCCCTGCCATCCCTAGTGTGGCATCCCCTCATCCACCTGTCACCCATCCGTAAGGCCCGACATGATCTGTTCACCTCCCCTAACCTATTTAATTCCCCTTTTCAGCTCAGCCTATGACACTCCCTTCTACAAGTCTATTCTGTGGGTCTCATCCACCACTGCTCTTCTTGTCCCCACCTTTGCCACCATGGCCTACCTTGAACCGAGATCTCTCCAATTGGAAAATATAGTGTCTGCTTACCTGTAGGGTATCCAACTCACCACCCTATTATCAAAATTATATGGAGCTGAGGACGACATCATGAAGGAATTTGTTCGTACGTGGTCGAACAACCATGTCTATGTCAGGAACCTGCACTTCAAGGTCACTCCAGATATTATTGGTGAGATTACAGAGCTGTCAGTTGGAGGGCATCTTCTCCGACGAGACACACATTGCTAGGAACCTGAGTTGGAAGGCTTCCCCAACTACCAAAACTTCTTGTGGGATGGCCATGTGCTGGACCGTAAATCCCTTCCCCCCTATTTCCAATTGTTGCCATTCCCCTCATTCAGTACTTAGCCTGCGATGATCCCAACAAGCCTATGGCAAGCTTACACCTTGCCCTTATCAACCATATCCGGGGTTACATACCCATGAACATTCCAAGGTTTCTTTATCGGTCTATGCATCTCTCTGTAGCTGCTACTCGTAAGAAAGGTACCCCCCTACCCACCAGGGGCTTTTCATCGTTATCTTCTATCATGTTTTGGCTAATCCCCCCATTGCGGCTACCCCTTTGCAAGCTTCCCCCTCTTTTCCCAAGCCCTCCAAATCCCTACTCATTCCATCTCGAGTGAGCTTATGGCCAACGATGGAGTTCCCAGCACCTCGACCTCAGGGAAAGGCGATGTTGCTACTTCCCCATCCATTCCATCTCTGTCCCATTCCAAACCCATCCCCTCTCCCCCCTCCCCCCACTCCCTCCCCTTCCAAGCCAACCCCTTCCCCTTCCAAACCCACCCCCCAATCCAAAACCACCCCCCCACCAGCAAGAAGCCTTCGGTGGGAAAATGTAAAGCTAAAATCAAAGAAGCGGCAACCCCTGTTTGTAGGTCCTCCAGGGCAAAGAAGCCCAAAATAGAATCCAGTCAGAATTATCCTCTAGAAATTGAAGACCTCAACGAGGACTCAGCCCCCACTTCTAGCATCTCCAACCATCTCACTCGGATGTTTCTTCGGAGTTTCATCATCGCCTTTGAAAGTGCCAGTGCCACTCTGAAGCATGCCCTCCAGTAGAGTGCCGACCATCCTGAAGAGGACATCACAAATATTAACCCTTGAGCTGCTACAGGTTTATGGGTTTTTTGTATTGTTTTTTAGATTTTTTTGGGTTTTTGATGCAATGTTTGGCAATGTCTGGTCTAGTGTTTGTCTAACCACCCAGTTGGGTCTCCCTGTGTCAGCCCCTACGAGGGCTCTAGTGAATATCTATGGATTCTTTTTAATTTACTTCAGTACCCCCTACGATGGCAAGCACCACCTGATTATCGGCTTCTACATCCCCTGCGAGGGAATTTTGGCAAACATATCCCCTGCACGGGATTGGTTAGACTATTGTAGACTAATCCCTCCTAGGTAGAGGATTATGCAACATGAATGTACTTTCAATTTGATGAAGTTTTTGTATATCTAGGAGTGGGACCCAGTTAAAACCCTCTGAAATACAACTACAACTTACCAAATATATATATATATATATATATATATATATATATATATATATATATATATATATATTATAAACCATAGATATATAAAAAAATTATTAAACCCTAAGTATAGAATATTAAATTGATATAATATAAGATAAATAAGGCGATAATAATAAATTTGAGGATATAATAATGATAATAATAACAAATGGATATTAAATAAAAATCAATTAATATTAATAAATTTTTGACATTAGAGTTGATTTAATAGATTATAAAATTTTAAAATGTAACAAAATTAGTTTTTTTAAAGTGAAAAACCCATTGCAGGGCCACCTTGGTCTGAGAGACCACGACCAGGGGGTTCTACACCATCAAAGTCACCCGAGAATCGCGCCCGGCCCTTCCTACACCAACATTATCAATTAGATTTTGGGTACCCAATTCAACTTTTTTGGTAGGATGGAGATTCGAACCTAGGACCTCCCTTGGAGGATTGTCCTCTCCTCTCCAACTCACCTACAACACCTGAGTAAATTAAATATTTAAATGATACATAATGTTAAAACTTAAGAAGTATTTTAATCTTTGATATTAATAATAATAATAATACCAAATTTTGATTTTCTTTTACCACCAAAGTCCTAAATATTATTTTTCTTTTGTTTTTGCAGGTGACCAAACCAGGGAACGAAGAAGGAAGCCTCCAAAGTTTTCAATGCCTTAGTTGTCGCATCTAAATTAAATATTCATTGTGTGTTATTCTCACACTAAGTATTCCATCGGTTATGTCATCTGACACCTCTCCACCTTCGCTCAATAGCCCATACACCTCTTTGTTACTCTACGTGCATCCATAACCGACAGCGGCTAAGTCATCCACTGTTGCATTTATCATCGCATATTCGAGTCGATAGCCCACATTATTTGCTCGATCTCATAACCCTCATCAAATATCTTAGCCTATGATCTATCTTTCAATGTGACTAAGTCAAATGCTTCAACCGATGATATCCAATTGGTGGAAAGTAATTTTAAAACATGTTGTTCACACCTAGGTCTTTGAGGTTCTAGACTATGTAACTAATGCATTCCCCTCCCTTTCGATATCATAGTGAAACAATTTGCATAAATTCCTCCACTAAAAATAATTGGTCAGTCTGCTCACCTAATACCATCTCACTAATCAAATCTTTCAGTCGATGCTCATTGATTGTTCAAGGAAATCAATGGTGTGAATGAGCTCGAAGCCAAGCAATAGCCTCCTCTTGGCCAATCATAGCATCTAATAGTTGCTTCAATTTATGCTTTGGGCAAATGATTCACCTGACGATGCTCAATAAGCCTAAAATAAAGTAATATCAAGTCATGTCATCGATAGTAACGCCTAAAGTCATATGTTTTATCAGCCTTCACATCCGCCCAAGTGCATGACTCATTCGACAGGGTTAATTCAAGCGGATATCTCACCCAAGCGGACAACATTAATATTAAAGGTGACTCAACTCCCTCAACATCAAGAAGAAAATACCAGAGTAGTTATAGAGATCAAAGGCCAAAATTACAAATCTGAATCTAAAAAACCTCAAGATGACACATCATCCAGGAGACAACTCATCAACCCAACTGTAAACCACTAGAGTCCAACTGTAAACCACTACATCATGGTATCAAATTATAAAACTATTGGGAGTTGATATTTTAGGAAAGGTCAAAGTGGAAATCACTTCAGGTCCTACCACCATCGAAGGAGAAAAGAAATTAGATCCAGACACAAAACAAGAACAACATGAATATTTGAAGATAAGTGGTATAGTTCCTCTAATTTTGATAGCTTGTGACAACATAGTTCTTACTGTAATACATTCATAGAAAAAAGTGGTAGATAGGATGCCAAGTGGTTGCATATGCACCAATTATTCAAAATAGAATTGTAGAATTCAAACTATAAAATAGGCCTTTCAAGCTAGAATTGATCATCAAGCATCCATTGTAAAAATTTGTAAGCAAGGTATATTGTGTGTCCTATTTTAGGTTATTGTATTCCCCTGTGTTAGTATTCCTTTTTCCCACTCTCATTCTTCCCATTTATGTAGGGATCTATGAAGGAGCATTTAGTCGCTGAGATTATTTTCCATGGTTGGATTAGAGGTTGAAGGCTCTCAGTTGCAATATTCGAACAGAGAGTCATGTTCTTCTGTTACATTATTTGAATGGAAATAACCATTGTATTGAATTTCATTGGATCCTTGGCACTTTGTTGGGTCTATACTGTAATTTGTATGTGGAATTTAATACAAATCTAGGCTTCATCCTTCTTGCAAATTTTTTGTGTAAATGTATTTACATTTTATTTATGGGTTACATTATTTGAAACATAAATAGCACTTTTTTACTAGTCAAATGTTTATGTGCATTATGATATTTGAATGTATGTGAATACACCAATTATTTCTTTCTCTTTTCGATATTTTCATATAAAATCTTAATTCTTGCTATGATTTCCCAATGGAGAAGGCACCAATATACAGTCTTGAAGCATTATATTAATCTTGGTCATCATAAAAATCCAATCTAACCAATCTAATCTAGAAGAGCTAAAGAGATAAAATATCCATGTTTAAATAGGCTCTTATTAGGGTGTCCAGACCTGATCTATTATTTTATGAATTTTCTTGAAACCCCATATAGATCAAAGCGGCAAGTCCACTAGAGCTTTCATATTGTTGTGATTCTAAAAATGTTGGTAGTGTGACAACCATTTCCACAAAAATCCCCCTTTTGTGAAGATCTTATTTTGGACTAAGATCCAATAAAAGTACATAACATTAGGAATTAAATCCTTGATTCGTACTCTTGAGGCTGGCATCCATCTTAGGCCCTCGCCTTCTAGTAAATAGTAGCCTAATTTAACTAAATTCACACTTTTTTTTTTCTTCCAAATGATGGAATCAAAATATCTTGTGTTGTTAAGAAAGTAGACATGTAGAAACATGTTAAGCTTTCTAAATCTATGTTGGTTCCTTAAATCTAGGCCATCCACCTAGAGGTATCTCTAATATTTTCTAAAATCATCAAAAATTATGTAGTTTTGTACCAAGTTTCCATATTGAGGAGGCACAATTTGTTCTAGCCCAACAAACTCTAGATCCTTACAAAGAGGAGTGTTTTTCAACCATTTATTAGTCCAAAAGTGGACTTGGGAACCATTATCAATATGCCAGTATTTACCCTGACTAAGAAATAGTCTGATAAGCTAAAGGGTATTCCAAAATTTTGACCCTCTCCGATTTTCCTCTTCCCTAATAAAGTTGGAGGCATGCCTAAGGTAATTGGCCTTTAGTATATGGACCCAGTTGAGGTTATCATGAGTTACAAGTTTCCATTTTGATTTTTTCATAAGGGATATTTTCATTCTCCCCACCTTCCTGAAGCCAAGACCTCCCACTTCCTTTCTTGTACAAACCTTATCCCATGCAACCAACACCATTCATTTTTCTCTACCCTAGACCACAAAATAATTCTCTAAATATGCTCTATTTTATCATAGAACTTAGCCAAAAAAATTAATAAAGATATAAAATAGATTGGAATATTTTGCAATAAGGACTTTACTAGTTGGGCTTTGCCATTTTGGCTAAGCAAAGAGCCTCTCCATACTAAAATGTTTCTTGTTAATCACTCAACAAATGGATTCCATAGCACTTCAATCATCCTTCCCTTAAAATCAGGCATCCCAAGATAGGTAGTCGAAAGGTCCCCAATACTACAACCGAAGATTCTTGCTATTATTATATGTTTGGGACCAGGAGTGTTAAGAAAATAAATCTTACTTTTATCAAAATTCACCTTTTGGACGATTTTCTACTCGTATCTTTCCAAGATCAACTTTAGTTCCCTAGCCTATGGAATGGAGGATTTTGTGGTTATGATCGTGTTATCCACAAATTGTTGGTGGGAGACAAGAAATATAACAGAAGTAGGTTTAATGCCATCAATATTCTCATTTATTTTAGTGACTAAAATCACTCTTCCTAGGGCTTCAACAAGGATAATGAGGAGGTAGGAAAACAAAGGGTCTCTCTAATAAAGTTCTTTCCTGTTTTGAAAATACCCAACTATAGAACCATTTACTAAGATTGAGAATGTGGCTGAAGAGATACAAACCCTAATAAGATTGATCCACTCTTAATGGAAATCAAAATTGGTCATAGTTCAAATTTAAAATTTTGATAATACACTATCATAAGCCTTGTTCATGTCAAGTTTTAACAACATCCACGCATCTTTACTCCTATCAATGGAATGAATTACCTTGTGGATAGTAATAATTCCATCCAGGATCTGGCGTCCCTTTACAAATCCCCCTTGTTGGGAATCAATCATAAAGGGAAGAATAATTTTAATTATATTGGCTAAAACCTTGGGCATAATCTTGTATAAGGTATTGCAAAGGCTTATAGGTAAAAATTTTGAAAAGGACCTTGCACCTGCGACCTTTGGGATTAGACCTAAGAAGGTCAAATTAACATCCTAGCATAACAACTCCATAACAACTTGAGTAACTTTTTCCCCAACTATATACCAAAATATTTGAAAGAATACAACTAGGAAACCATTCAGACTTGGAGTTTTATCCTTATGCATGTCAAAAAGTACTTTTCTAATTTCCTCCTCTTTGAAGGGGCTAATAAGGTAGTCATTAAGTTGGTTTGTTACTAGGAATTGAATTTTCTACAACATGGCAATAGTTGAAGCATTATCAGTAGGAGCCTCTAATCCTATTATATTGAAAAATAAATTAACTGCCTCCTCTTTGATTTGAATGTGATCTTCAATGACCAAATCATCCATCTTCACAACTTTAATTTGATTATAACTTCTATGCCTTATGGTAGAAACATAAAAAAATGGTGTTTTGATCACCTTCTTTTAACCAAGTTACTCTAGATTTTTGGTGCAAAAACATCTCTTCACAATCTAGGGTGTTATGATACTCAACCAACAGATTATTTTCTTTGTCCCAAATTTTACTAGTCAGGTTCACAAATTGTAAGGTTAGTTCAATGTTTGATAATTGTTGCTTTAGGTCTGATTTTTTCTTAAGGAGGTGACCAAAAACATATTTGTTCTAAGTTTTAATATTCTTCTTAATGTATCTTAGTTTCTTATCAACATGAGTTAATTTGCTACCTATGAAAACCTATTTCCACCATTCAAATATTTTGCTTTCTAATCCCTCATGAAGCAACTACATTTTCTCAAAATGAAAGGGAATTTTGAAGATTCTCCTATGTTCCTCCATCTCCCACACCAAGGGGTTATGATCAGATCCAAATTTTAAGTTGGAAATAAGGATTGTGTCCCCAAAAATTAGAAAACTATCCTTAAATAGCAAAAATTGGTCCAACGAAATTTATATTAATTGATCCTCAAACTATCTATTACTCCAAGTATACCTAGCCCTTATCAGTTTGATATCCATAGGTTCATTGTCATTCATAAATTGGGTAAAGTTCATCATTCCTTTCAAAATAGAAGAAATGTCACCCTTTTTGTCTGATGAGTATATGGGGGAATTGAAGTCACTTGCTAGTACCCAAGGTAAGCCAAAAAAAACATTTCTAAGTTAGCTTAAATCCCTCCAAAGGTGTTTTCTACCTATAACTATGTTAGGTGAATAAACATTAGTGACTATCCACTACTAATTCACCTCCTTTACATAAAAATAGATAGTTATAAATTTTTTTTTTTGATACAATAAATTTTCATTCAATCTTATTTTGATCCCAAATACACAGAAGATCTACAAATATCCCTACTATAGGAAATTCCACAAAATAAGCACCTCTTCATATTCTTTGCATAATTATTTTAGAATGTGGTTCATTAAGCTTTGTTTCTTGTAACAAAGATAACCTGCGGGTTGACCTCTTTCCTCAACACTTGTATTACTCTATGCTTACAGGGGGAATTGAGACCTGTGCATTCCAAGAGAAAACCTTCATTTTTTAGGTTTAGATTTTTGCTTCTTCCCTCCAACAAGATCTGGAGTTGATTGAGTGTCATCAATAATCTCTATAGCTACTTATCTCATTATGATTTCTTGATTAGTGGGTCTCCCATGTTTGGATTCATATCCTACATCTATGAACTCCTTTTTTTATTCCTAGTAACTCTGCTAGGAGTAGCATATGCTCTACCCTTCTTATTTCTAGTATCAACCAAGGTTATCTCCTTATTCCCACCCAAGAAATATTTCAGGGCCATTTTTGGATTTAAATAATAATGGTTCTTTGAAGCAACTAGTTTTTTATCTGATTCAATCACCTCTTTATGGATTTTGACACATACATCAATAGGATCATCTAACTCATCCCCTAGGCATGTAAAGGAATTTTCTTTAGGAATATCATTCTACATATTGAAAGATTTTGAAGCGGGAAGACTTACCTAAGTGATGTTTTACAATATTTCTCCCTCTATTTTATGAGGCTCTAAAAATTTAAGTAGGACTCCCTGGGTTTCAGCTTCTCCATCAAAAATTCAGGATCCTCCATCTAATAATTTTTTGGGTCAGAGGACTTCTTTCATTGCCATACTAATGCTAATTAATGTCCTTTTTATTATGGCAGTATATTATTGAGTGCCCTAGTTTTTTGCATAAATTAAAAAAAGGAGGCTTATTCTCATATTCAATATCCTACATCCAGATCCTATAAGTTTAATAGAACTAGGAAACTCTAACTCCAAATCAACATTCACACACAACCTTGCATGGATATACCTTGACTTGGCTCTCATTGCTAGGTCGATGGTAACTAAGTCTCCTATCCCTTTTGTGATACCTATAAGAACCTCCTCATGTCAAAACTAAAAAGGTAAGCCTAGAAGTCTTACCCATATTGAAGACTTATGGATGCTCTAAGTATTTTGATTAAAATTTGGTCCCTACTTCCATAAAAGAGGCATCATCACCCAAAAAAATATGGATCCCCTTAAAGGATACGATCAAAATCTTCTTTGCAGTTAAGTTTTATCATGAAAAATCCACGAGGTAATACAACTATCTTCATATGCCCTTGTGGGAACCACTTTAATAATACCCATTTTTTTAGAGTATATTACATCATTTGGGTCATGTAAATGTACCACCTTTGGTACATAGTTAGAGTAGGAGATTACTTTAGGGGGAAGTTAGCTAGTTACTTCAAGCAATGTAATAAATGCACAAGTGTCAATGTGCAAGTTGTAATGTGCAAGGTGTCCCCTTGTACAACTAGGTAGAGTGTTGGCCAAGGAATCTATCTTCCTATATAAAGGGCCTCATAGTGAGTGATCATAAAGATCAAGTTCATCAAGTTCATTATAGTAGAGAGTAGTAGATAGTGGTAGAACTCCTTGATGGAGTACAATGTAGTTCTTTAGCTTATATCAATGGAGTGACCATCACCTCCATACTGCATTGTATTTTTACCACTTTCTATTTATAGTATATTTTAGTCATATTGCAGAATTCCATTCTTTCATATTTTTTACATCTTATTAGGACCTATGATAGATCTCTCCCACTACATATATCCTCAAAATCTAATAGTGGTATCAAAGCCATGGTGCATCTAGATAGGATTAGGGAGAGTCACAAGTGAGGACTAAAATAAATCTTAGTTATAAAAATTTTGAGATTACATTTGGCTAGAGTCTTTCCATAGAGTTGCAGGAAAACTTGTGAAGACTAGGACTCAACATTCATTCCACTAGTTTGATGAATCAACTAGTGAAGACTATTGAAGAGATCTAGATTTTTTAAAGTTTCCTTGTTGTAGGAAAATAGACACTGCAAAAACTTGAGGAGAAGAGTCATGGTGAAGTTTGGAGATTGGAGATCTCCATTGCTAGATTGAAAAACTTCACATTGTAGAGGAAAAGGCCATAGAAGCCTTGACTAGAAGAAAAGGCCATAGAAGCCTTGTACCAAGAAAAGGCCACAAAAGCCTTGATCCAAAAGAAAAAAAAAAAGCCTTAGTATCTAGAAGAAAGGGCCATAAAAGCCTTAATTTTGAAGAAGACTCCAAAGAAGAGTTCCTGATCTAGAAGAAGACTCTAAAGAAGAGTTCTTGATCTAGAAGAAGACTCCAAAGAAGAGTTCTTGATCTAAAAGAAGACTCCAAAGAAGAGTTCTAAGAAGACTCTAGAGAAGAGTCCTTGAAATAGGAGATTGGTGATCTCCTTTACTGATTAAAGACTTCTTTCTGAAGAAGCTGAAGAGATCCATAGAAGATCTCATTGGAAAACTTCCAATCATGGAAGAGATAAAGAGGGACTAGCAAAGTCCTATTCTTGATCAGAGAAGCAACAAATTTTAGAGATCCAAGAAGAAGATCTCATTACCAACACTTCCACAAGTAGAAGGTTGAAGGAAAGGTCTCATTTGGAAGACCATAGAAGTTGCAAGATTGAAGACCTTGGAGAGGTCTCAAGGAGGAAAAATAAGAAGGCTTGGAGAGCCTTGTTGCAGAGCTCGTAGAAGCATCATCAAAAGAGTTCCTAGAAGAACTCATTGGAGAAATCCACTACCAAGGAGAAGCTCCTGATAGTGAAGAACTTGGGATAATTATCACCATCCGACAACAAGCCCAAGAGGAGAAGAATTTGGCAAAGAGTGCCAAATCCTGAAGAAGAATCCAGTGAAGACCTCAAGACATTCAGAATCTTGAGAAGAAGATCTTGTTTGAAGTCAGAGTTCAACAAGAAGATTGAAGGAGGATTCAGATAGAAGAAGCCTACCAAATCCAAGAGATTTGGAGATTACCTCTCATAGCAAGAAGGCACATTTCAGAGATAAGAGTTTTCTGAATCTATAATAGAAAATAGAAGATCACTTGAAGGATCAAGCCACCAAACCCTAGGCTCAAGATAGAAGGTTCGAGACCACAGTTTGGTGAAGCAAGAAGCTATTTTGGACAGCCAACAAGAAGCTATGGAATTCATTCATCTCAAGGCAGCAACTTGGTGAATCTAAACACCAAGATCTACATCATCTACAGAAGCCATTAAAGGTAAGCAACTTGGGTGCAATTAGTTGAACTTTAAATTAGGGTTCATTATCAAGTATCATTAAGCACCATATTTGGATTAAAGTTGCAAAAATAAGGGCTCATATTACAGTCTTCAAGAAGGTGCAAAAGATAGTTCTTTTAAGAGATTTACTTGCACATTAAAATAGGAGTTGGATGTATTTCAAAAGAAATAAATATATCATCTACCTATTATCTATCTAGAAAGCAAGAAGACTACATCCTACAACATTGATTGTAGTGAAAAATTGCAGATTATTTTTAAGGGTTCATTATAATTACTCTTAAGAATTGTAGAGATTATTAAGTGCATTAGAAACTACTTTGAGAGTTTATTTATAGGAGTAATAAGGTGAGATTATTAAAAGTGCATTAAGGTATTATTAATCCATTTGCACTATACTAGTTGATCTTTAACTAGTTACTCTCAAAAAGGGTTAGTTTGTGTTTTTTTATTGTTAAGATCAAGGGCACAAAACCAACATATTATCAAAGTGTCTAGAGACACTATTTGGTGCACAAAACCTACAATCTATTGTGGCTTAGAGAAGCCACCAAACAGGGTAAATTCCTCCAAGGAGTGGAGAAGAAAAGCCACCATTAAAATCAGTGAAGGAAGCTACAAATCGAGACTTGGTGAGTCTCAGATTCGAGGTGCACTAAGGGTTCTTTACAGGTAAAAATTAGTGCAGAAATTACTTCTACAAAAGCTTCTATCTATGTGGTTATTAGCTTGGATTTATTACCAGATTAACCAAGCAAAAGGAGAGAGTTGTCTAGCAAAGGAGACAACATCAAATCAGCCCTTGCCTACAAGAAAGCCACCATTAAAACCAACAGAAAAAGCTTGCAAAAGGAGGTGCAAAAATAAGGTATTCTATTACAAATTTTATTTACATTATCTTGCACCATAATATTCTATCCTACGTAGGAAAAAGGACAAGGTCTAAGTGTCATAAAGACACATTCTTCACAAGCAAGGAACATCTCAAAGCGGTCGTAGAGAAGCATCATCCAAGCAAGGTCAAAAGAGCCTTCAAGGAGCTCACATCATCCATGGTTTGGACAACCACAATACGCAACCTGCAAAGCATACATAGCATAGCACAAGGAGAAGCTATCATCCACAAAGGCAGAAATACAACAACTTGAAAGTAGGAGAAAATCAAAGCATAAAGAAAGCAATACCCAAGAGCTAGACGTACATCCACAAGGAGCATTCAAAATCACCATTGGAGTGTCACAAAACCTCCACCATAGCATTGCTCACAATCCTAGCTCAAAGCCATCAAAGCATTGCTCATTATCCCAGCTAGAACCAACTCACATACCAAGCACCATCGAAGCATTGAGGAGAAAACACAACAAAGAAAGAGTTGGAAATAATACGTTGAGGAAGCTTGCAAGAATACATTGAAGAGGAATCAAGAGGAAGGTACATGCAAAAGAGAAAGGGTGCCACTTGTCACCATTGAAGAAACCCTAACATCTTCCATATGAGCGCTCAAAATAATGCTCAAATCTTGCACGCCTGAAGGGAATAATCAAAGGAAGCGTTACACAAGAAGCATTGCTTGCGTTAGAAAGGAGGTGACACGTGTAACCAAGTCATATAAGCGCTCAAGAAAGTCTCTAACGTTCATCCTCCATCCAACAACAAATATTACAAGTGTCAAAAGGAATCTACATCCTCCAAGCATTGAATAAAATACCTATGACACTTGTCCCTCACAAAAAGGAACTCCTTCCTATTTAAGGTACCAAAGACCAAGGAGGGAAGCACATTCAGAGTAGCAAGGAGTTGCAACGTATAAGAAAAGAGAAGAGCATTTAAAGCTCTTGGTCAAGACATTCAAAGCAGGTCAAAGAAGCCATATTTGAGGCACCACCATTCAAGGATTGAAGTCAAGGGAGAATCAAAGCCTACCATTGGTCATAGCACCCAAGAGAAGCATTAAATATTGTTGTCATCCACATCCAAATTCAGTGCCAATTACTTAAGGTTTGCAACATTATAAAGGTAAGAATTTACCTTATTTTAATTTGCTTTCATCAAAAGGAGTTATAAGGGTATAATATAAGGTTGAAACTATAGGGAAATCAACCACATTTGGAAGCAAAATTAAAGGAGAATTATACACCAAAAATAGCTTAATATTTACAATTTAAAACATAGGAGAAATAAGGATTTCTACTTGGAAAAATTAAATTTCTATTATTGCAAATATTATTGTTTTCTAATATTCCAAATTAGGGAGTTATAAGGAATACTACACCAAAATTAGATTATTGGAATTTAGAAACATTAAAAGGCTATAAAAGGAAGTTCATCAAGGAATATCAAGGGTTGGAATTAATTGGTATACTTGTCTCAAAATCACATTAAAGGGATAAAAGAAATCCAACCATTAGAACTTCATCAAATTAACAAGTGCTTAGTTCAATAGGAGAAATAAGGAGTAATAGAAGTTGATTTTTGCTATTTACAAAACTTTACAAAATCAACCCAAAATTGAACTACTATTCCCAAAAGCACTTTATCACTCATATAGCATATCCAAAATCACTAGGGAGACATAAGGCATTCTACAAAACTTGATAATAATAGAATTTATCAAATTTTATCAAATACTCAATCCATTTGGGAGTCATAAGGTTTCTACAAAACCTAAATTCTATAAAGGTTTTATCAAATTAATTCACATCTCTTAACTAGGGAGATATAAGGACTCTACAAAATCTAAGCCTTGGATAGGTTTATCAAATTGGATCATTTACTCAATTTACTTGAGAAATATATAGTATTCTATTGATATTAAGGAAACAAAAAGAATACTACACTTCATCTACTAGGGAGTCATAAGGTAGACTACTACAAAGGTTCTATCAAATCCATTTCTACAACCCTAAGGAATAGCAAGAAACACTATCAAGAAGGAATATGGATGAAATATTAAGAAATGCCTTTATTAATGAAGAATTATTTCATGAAATGGAATTGTATTCTCAAAACTTGATAGATACCCTTGAAGGGTATGAGAATCTATCAACTAGTGATAAGGAGAGATTCTCCTTATTTCTTAAAGAAGCAAAAGAGGGTAGCTTTGAAGCATTAATTGGTTATCTTCATGAAAACCTCTTCAAGGCATGGTGGAATTCACAAAATATAGTTATATTCACATCCGAGGAGTGTTTGATGATTTACCTATCATTAATTGTGTTTGTACTCACTCAACACATGAAGCAAGCTAGCAATACAAATCAATATTATTGTGATGATAGACTAACTCCTCATGAAGCAAAAATTCCACTAGTATCAATGTAGAATCATAGGAGAAGAAGGAGGAAAAGGAAGAAAAGATATGCTAGAAGAGATCATAGCAAAGAAGACATGAATAGCAAAGAAACCATAAAGACTGAACCAGATGAGCATTTTCAAAAGATAGAAGAACCCTCAGCTACAACTCTCTTTGCATCATATGAAGACACTAACTACTTGCTTGATCAAGTTACAGTAAGCAATGAAGGAGGATACAAGTTCCAGTACCCAATAGAAGAAGATCCATATTGAAGATTGAAATCTTCAAATACCCAAATAATGTAATACAGGGGGTGTTAGAGTATATTACATCATTTGGGTCATGTAAATGTACCACCTTTGGTACATAGTTAGAGTAGGAGATTACTTTAGGGGGAAGTTAGCTAGTTACTTCAAGCAATGTAATAAATGCACAAGTGTCAATGTGCAAGTTGTAATGTGCAAGGTGTCCCCTTGTACAACTAGGTAGAGTGTTGGCCAAGGAATCTATCTTCCTATATAAAGGGCCTCATAGTGAGTGATCATATAGATCAAGTTCATCAAGTTCATTATAGTAGAGAGTAGTAGATAGTGGTAGAACTCCTTGATGGAGTACAATGTAGTTCTTTAGCTTATATCAATGGAGTGACCATCACCTCCATACTACATTGTATTTTTACCACTTTCTATTTATAGTATATTTTAGTCATATTGCAAAATTCCATTCTTTCATATTTTTTGCATCTTATTAGGACCTGTGATAGATCTCTCCCACTGCATATATCCTCAAAAGCTAATAACTTTTTAATGGCGTCCAAATTGGGGTGAGCACCTATAAAATTTTCAACCAGATCCTTGGCACCATGAGCCATCATCAAGACCATGAGTTTGGAAAGGATGCAGAGTTTTCCTTGTTCAAGGTAAAGATAAAAAAAAAAATTCCACACCCTTTAGATTTCCTTTTACAATATTTGACCATGAACATGCTTCCAGGTCAAAAGGCTTCTATAAAACCTATGGGGCCTACTATACACTTGGCCTCATTGAAAGACCTGCCCCATTGTCCTATCCTTAGCTCTAAAAACCTTGTTCCCACCGCCAATCTCCTTGTCACCTTTATCTTAACATCTTAATCCTTATGAATTTCTACCTTTATTGTCACTATATTACACTTATAGTCAAAAGCACTATAGATAGTGCTTTTGCTCTTTATTTTACATAGAGCATTAGTACTAGAAGCAAAGACATTGACAACACTTTTGACTGGGTAATGCTTTTGCTTGTTCATTTTTATTGTAGGCTTTCCTTTATTACTAGTAATTTTTCATCATATTTTCTTAAAGATAGGGGGTTGATTGTACCAACAAGGGAGGTTATCATCTTCCCTATGACAAAATAGGCCCCTCTACACTAATATTTTTGTTTTATGTCTATTTTCATAGGTTTAATGAAAGCGTTGCCTAGAATCCAAAGCATTGTTAGTGCTTCTATCATGAATACAATACTTCTGCCATAGAGATAGACTCAAGTTTTCTTTATCCTCAACTCTTTGTCCCTTTTTTACATTATTTCATTAACTTAATATTTCTATTTATGGTTATTCTTTTTATCACTAATATCTATTTTTGTAGGTCTTGTGAAAGTGTCATCTATAAGCAAAAGTGTTGGTTGTGCTTCTATAATATAGATAGCGGTTCAACCTCAAAGGCAAAACATAGTTCTCCTAATCCTTGATTTTCTAAAATTTAATTCACAACTTCTTGTATTTGGTTTTTGTTTTCAATTTTATTTAGAATAAATGTTGGATTTTAAGCCAAACTATCTCAATTCCCAGTATATTCAAGCCATAATATATCCGGTCTAAATATAATTAATCAAGAGTAGAATTAAATATAAGAGCAATCAAAATATATACTGGGCAATATAAATTATAGTAACATTCACTATAACATAAAATATGAATGTAAATGGCCAAAATAATTCATGTAATAACATAAAATATACTTACAATAAAATTGCTCAAAATTTGTATACAAGCTTCAATATTATAAATGCTTTGCTATGGTGATCATTTATAGACCATTTTACCAATTACATTGTATGGAGATTTGTCTCCATAATATAGACATAGAAAGATGACTCTTCAATACTTGACTATTTCACTTCTCACATATTTGAGAGTTGCAACCTTTCCTATTCTTTACATAAGACAAGATGCTCATGTCCTTTGTCTTCTCATCTTGCCACATGTATAGAAGACTCTTCACTCTCTTCTTACATTCACACTTAACTCTATAACACTTACACACTTCTACATGAAACTTATTCTCTTACATCCACTCCTAATACATGAAACAACAAGCAAAGTGGATAGACATTTAAAATGGTAATGCATGTCATACACAAAGTGTCTTGGATCTAGTGTATTCTTCTTTGTGGTTCCATCACAATCATTTGAAATGGTAAATCATGGTGCATATTTCTTGGATCCAATATATGTTGATTTGTGTAGTCCAATGAACACTCTTGTAGTCATTAGTACCAAATATTTTATACTATTGATCGTTATTTTAGAAAAATGTGGGGATATTTCATGAGGTCCAAGTCTGAATGTTTTTCACAATATGCAAAATTCAAGACTTTGATGGAGAAACAAAGTGGTAAAACATCAAATACCTCAAGATCAAACAATTGAGGTGAGTTCATCTCAAATTCTCAATTTCTATAAGCATAACAATATACTTTGTTATACACTCCACAACAAAATGTAGTGAGAAAGGAGAAATAAGAGAATCATAGAAATGGCAAGGTATATGGTACACAAGCAAAATGTGCCTTATCATTGAAAACACCACTATTTACATTCTCAAGAGAAGTTAGTCAAATGCATAATATCAGCCCTAAAGAAGCCTAGTCTAGAAGGAAACCGTTGGACAATATTTTTTCGTATTTTATATTGTGTTACATTAATTCCTAGAATTGAGATTAATAAATTAGATGCAAAAAGCAAGAACTGTTTTTTTTTTGCTTTAATGACCAATCTAAAGCATACAAATTACTTGACTCCTCTTGTAACAAGATTATTACTAGTAGAATTATTATAGTTCATGATACAACACCCTTTTCCTCGTATGATGGTAAACACATTTCCATTTTTATATAGTTTAGAACTAATTATAAAGGTTTAGGTAGTAATGTCCAACTAAAATAAAACATAAAAAAAAAATGAACTTGGACAATGACTCAATTAAATGGGCATATTTACAATTCACTTTTTGATGACCTTAAAGAACAAAGCAAGACAAAGGTAATCCAAGTGAAGCATGGCATGAACAATAGAGTGACACAAAGATTCATCTATGTGAAGTATGGTGACCGCCAAATGGAATAAATAGTCTATGATGAATGTTTGTAAAGGAGAAAAATAATAGTTAGTCAATCCAAACAAATAAGAAACAAGCCTATGTAAGGTTTCAAGCAAGAAATTTTGCTTTGATTTTGTAAATTTATGAACCGAACACATATGAAGAGGCCAAAGACAACTCTAAAAGGGAAGCTTCCATTAAGACAATTTTATTCTCTTATAAAAAATAAAAGGTACAAATTGCTTCCATGGATCACCAAAAGAAGCACGTTGGCTATAAATGGATTTATAACATAAAATGTCAATCAAGTTACACGATTAACACGTTCAAAGCTCGCCTTCTTACAAAAGGTTATGTATGGTAGGAAAGGATAGATTATGAAGATATTTACCCCAGCTGTTAATATGGTGACCTTTCAATTAGTTCTCTTCATTATAACACTATTTGGATGGAACATATATCAAATGTATGTTAAAAGCATATTTGTAAATGGAGACTTGGAAGAAGAGGTTTACATGGTTCAACCACAAGGATTTCATGTGACAGAAAAAGAACATCCAATTTATAGGTTGATTAGATCCCTATATGTAGGATTGAACTTTGATGTTCTCTATTGCATATCATGCAAAATTTAGTTGAAATTTACAAAAAATTGTAACCTTCATGGTATAGGTAAATTTCACTCATACATTATTTTTCATTTTCATGATATTTCTTATTGCAATTTATTTTTCCATTGAAAATAGTAAAACAAAACTAAATGTAAAGCTAAAATTTTATATTCTCTTATGAAAAAAATACATTCATTGACTTATGTATATACTTATAAAGTTCATTTTTTGAGTACAGAGTCATTGTAGTTTTCATTTCAATTCAATTCTTTGTTAGTTCCTTTACACTTAATGCCCTATTGATTTTTCAAATATGCACAATAACTTCAAGTTTTACACAATGTATCAAGACTATTAGTAAAACTTTAATGCTACCTCACACACTATCAAAACCATCAGTAAAACTCTAAATTTTAATGACATTTTGTTTGTATTTTTATGATTTCAATTTTACAAGTATTTACTGATTTAACTACCCATGCAAGTACATATTTATAAAAGAGAAACATCTAAATGTATAATGTATATGTATGTGAGTATAGCCAATAAAAATTTAGACATTATACGTCAAATCAATAACTTCACAAAATTGTGTCCATTTTGCGTTGTGTGCATTTTAAAATTTTGCCTATATTATGACAACTAAGTTAGTCAATGATGGATTTTTAACTATCAAATTGCAAGCCTGCATTTATGAACATAGATAAGCCTACTACATCAAAATACACCAACATCTTAAAGATTCAAGATTTAGGAGGTTCTTTATCCTAATCATTGTAATAAAACTACAATTGATAGACTTATCATCACTGGTAATGGAACCAATATCATTCAAAAGGTAATATATGATCCAACTTTAATATTTGATATGACATACAAATTCCCTACATTATTACCTAGTTGAACAATTTTGGAACTTCATGCCAACTTTGTATCGCAAAACAAGTATACCAAAACACTTCTACAATATTCAAGATGATTGGTTGTAACACAAAGAGGTTGTCAAGGAGATCAACCTTTCAATAGGGCCAACATCTTCTATCATCAAACTTGGGGCTGATATTGTTAATTCAGTTATTCATCTCCAATCAACAAATCAATATATCGTTGCCTCGTTGATAGCTTGAATTGTCATATAACCACTCATATTATGTATATTGAAGTAAGTTACATGACTTTATTTTATGTAGATCCCACACAAACAAAACATTGAAAGGCTAACAAACACATTCTTATATATAGCCAAAAAAAACCCTCAACATTGATATTTTATATCAACAATATGCTTACTTTCACTTGATTAAATACATTGATGAAAACTACCATCTCATCTGATGAACAGAAATCTACTACCATGAATATGTTTGCCCTTAGATTATAAGTCTTTTCTTGGCAACACAAGCTATAACACACAACTGCCTTATTCTCTACTTAAGGCAAAACATAAGGCATTTGTCTTTACAAGTTATGAGACCATTTGATTAAAACCTATATTTCGCAAAGTTTCTAAGATAAGGATTACAAGGAATAACAACAAATTTCCAAATGACAAGGGGCATTCCCTAGACTCAAGACACATCTCCAAGATGACCTCCAAACTTCTCGGGTGTCATAACGAACAAAGGTTACAATGTATATTATTTGATCTATACATATATTAAACAATATCAACACTACTTCATTGTGGTAATCAATGTATAGTCAACACGGTGAAAATTTCAGTCTATCATGCCAAAACATAATACATTTGATTCATCACCCCTTTACTCAATATCTAGGTGACAGTACAGATATTTGTCTCCTTGGGCAAATTGCAAATGTAATGACTAAACTGCTCAATATAGGAAAATTTAGTAGTAACCTCAAAGATTCTTATCTAGTTTAATCATCAAAGATGTATAACAATTATAAGATGAGAAAGATAAGTTTGTTAGAATTTGTAGCATTTAACTCCACCTTAAAGTATTTCATTAGCATTTAGTGTCGCTTTTAGTAATTCTTAAAAACATAATCCAGTATTACCTTTAGTATTTTTTATGTAAACATAATTAAGAATTGTTACTTATATTGCATACATTTTTTTCTTGTAAATTCATCTAAATAGAAAGCCATTAGTATGGCCTATGAATTTCTTGTATATTTGATGCCTACAACCGCCTTCCATGAAAATTTGATGTTTAAATTTGTATTATATGTACATCCATTTGTAAAAACTGGTGTTAAAATTAGTATTAAATGTAGATCCATTTGTAAGCGACCCAAAATGAATGATATAAACAAATCATATTGCTTCAAACACCATGAATTAAGAGAACTTGTCCTCTGCAACTGCATATAAGATAAAAGCAAAGCAATCAGCAAGTGCTTGAGCCAAAGAAATATGGAATTCTGCCTGAAACAAATCTAACAAGGAATGTATTTGGGGTGGTTCACTCATAAAAACTTGAGAACCTTCAGCAGCCATCATCAATCGAACTCTTCCAAAGGCCATAATGATGTTTTGGGACTGGATTTGTTCCTGTAGAAGTGGGGAGATTCCTTTTATATTAGAATGCTGCTATAATCATTTCTTACCAAAAAATAAATAAATTAGGAGTTAGGTATTAAAGTGGAACAAAATTCCATCATAGAAATCTGCCACTGAAAATAACAGCTTATAAGAAGAAGAGCATCACAATGACCCATTAGAAATTAAGAGGGCTAACAATCCAACACACACATGCCACCACTTTAATAAAATACAACTTGCTGAGGATGGATTATCCATCCCAAAAGACACTATTGCCGAACAAATCTACTGCCACGAACTTTTCTACATTCAGTCAACAGGAATTTGCATGTAAGCAGCATCCGAAACAAATGGCACATCAGCATAATAACCTTTCAAAGCACAATGGATGCACATTATACATGTACACCAATATGCAAAGAAAAGAAAAAGCCAATAATGCTGTCCAAACTTCCCCCAGTAAATTCCTCTTGGAAGCCACCTACTGAATTGTGCACAAATTTGGAAAAGAATTTCCAACAACATCCCATTTATCAGATGAAATCTAAAGAAATGAGGCCATCTATTACTCCTCACAATCCCGAGGTAGCCAAATATAAAATAGAACGTCAGGATCCGGCGAGGTAAGCGGGCAAGAAAATTGTATATAAAGAATTTACAATAATATTTCCATTCCTCCACAAATGGGTGGAGTTTAAATGCTGTCTTTGCACGCATCCAGCAAACATGTAAAGTCAACAGATAAGGAATGGTTGCCAAAACCCTCCACCACCATTTTGGTTTTGTTTGCATTGGAGGATACCCCTTTCGTCTAAACTTAGCTGGCACATCGTCGCTGTCTGTGGCTCTTGGGATAATGGTAAATTTCTCCTTTTCATGTTTTACAATGGCTGGCAAAAACAGTGGTCTCAAACTTCCATAATCTCTTGCAAACATGAAGGGTGCAGAAACAAACTCCTTCCATCTCCACTGCCCTGTGTGCAAGACAAAAGATGAAAATGCACAATAGTGTCAATCTCCCATAAGAAGCTAAAGCCACAACTAAGCAGCAGACCTAAATAGACCACAAGGCTATCCAGCAGAAGCATGAGTACAGTAGTATCTCAAACCAGAATATCTGCAATAAGGCTATTACTTCTGAATTATTTTCATATTTTTGGGAGCACAAAATCTTCTTTGCTTTATTTAATCTGGGCCAGAAACTAACTGCTTGGTGCACATTGTTAGAGCCATATCTTCTTCTTTAGCTTAATGATATGCTGATAACATTATGAAAAATACCAAGTCTATATGTTTATGAAAATGTGCCAACCAGTATATTACAATTCAGCCAGAACACAATCTACATACCAAGAATATTTTCTACATGTCCTGTAAATTTTTATTGCCTGAAACTTCTATTGCCTGAAACCATTTCCCCTTACAACTAATTCAACAAATTACTCAATCATATCCAAATCAGTAAGAAATTATTTAATAAACATTGATGTTGAAAAAAATAGAGGCCTTTGTAATGAAGAAGAGTCACATTTCTGTTTCCAAGGGATATGACCTTCCAGAAAGAGTCTCCTTACCTTTGGAATAAGTCCTAACTTGTGAAGAAGACTCTGCATTTTCTTTGCATCCATTCTTAAATGAAGAAGATAAGCATGCAGCAGTCACATGGCCAAAAGAATGAAATGTTCCCACACGACTTTTTTGCATCTGCAGATAGATTCTCGGTCTGGCAATTATGACATGAGAGATGCCACAGAGTCCACTCTGACACATTATTATTCAGCTCACCTAGAAGATTCAGAGAACAGGATTAGTCCAATAAAATGCAGTTTTAAAATGTGGCATCTAGTCACTTTGTTGTATAAGATAACAGGGAACCATTAACACAGTCATAGATCTCTCCAGCTCCACTCCCATAAATAAACCTTGAAATCCAAACCATCAAGCTGGACCCAGTGTAAAATAGCATGCAACCACATACTGAGCTAATCCTTATAACATGAATAAGTTGAAAGAAACTAAGCCACTGAAATAAGCAGGTTCCTTAGACTATGTGAGTTGAAAATCCTACTCAGCTACTCCAGAATGTGTTATTTACCTATTCAATTAAGACAAAGAAAGCTGTCCATCATCTAAATGAGTAAACAGAGGGAATAGGATCAGATTGAGTCAACAAAATATCCAAGGGTAATACCAGTTCCACCAACAAATCTTTTGGTGGATTTTATGTTATCCTTGAGAAGTAACTTGAGATCATGATATCATCATCTTTAAACAAGCCTTCAGAGTACGTTTCATCAAAGGATATTTAAGGTGATTCACATCAAAAAGGCTGCAAGAATCCTCATTTTGGAACGTTCAGGAATGTTACATGTATTTAACTATTGAGAAACAGTGCAATGCTAACAATAAATCACGTAGTAATACCTCAAAACTTCAAGGATTAGAGAATTGTTTGGTCAGTTTCTATTAAGCAAACTAGCCAATAACATCCAGAGGACAATTTTAAAGCAAACCAGGCAATGACATCCAAAAGACAACTTGTGAGAGTATTTGCTAGGGATTGACAGAGAAATGCACTTACCATCGGATAATCAGCAATATATGATTTTAGATTGGAATTCAGTTGTGAAAACTGATGGGCATATGAGTTCTTAGATTTCCAATTAACCTAGCAGAGAATAAAACCGACATTATTTTATGGAGAAAAGCGGGAAAGTCACAGGTGTGATCAGCTGGTTTCCATCAAGCATGAGCAAGACAGTCGATAGAATAAGAAGCCGCTGAAAATATCCTTTTTGCACTGAATGAAGAGTCCAGGTGCACCATATTGTTGGGATGAACCTGCTTGTTCATACAGGGCCAAAAATAATTTTAAATGGTTCAATAGAATAAAGGGAAACAACTACCCACATCCATTTTATTTAAAACAAACAAGACTTGGCAATAGTAAATTTTCCTACATATATGATCAAAACTAAAATCTAAAGATTCTCAGAGAAAAGATGACCTTTAGGATTCTCAAGGTCTGAGCATCAAAACTGAAAATACAGGGGGTATCCCTTTCGTTGTCCCGAGTATGCTGTGTTTGTAGCATAGCGGGAGTATTCCATCCTTGGAGGAACAATTTGATATGACAGATTTAATGATCAGCTATGACTGCATTCATCTCACTACTCAGCACTTCAGTCTGCGAATAGGAAGGTCTATCCTCTTCCAAACTGCTAACTCAACGTACAAGCTTATCTCTCCACACTGTACGGAAAATTCAGTACAGCAATCCCATATATGCCAATGACTGCATGGCAATTCTCATACAATGACTTCAATATATGACAACTTTGTTGTATGGGAACTCTTGTACTACGACTTCAACCCTGCATACAGAACTAAAAAGGAACAACTACAGATCTATCTATTGCAGCAATAAGCAATGACAACACATACAAGAAACATACAATGGCAATAGATGAAGGATAAATATGAGTAGATATTGCATTAACTTCTGCCTGTATGATGGAATAAACAATGTTTATGCCAATGACATCCAAAAGACAACTTGTGAGAGTATTTGCTAGGGATTGACAGAGAAATGCACTTACCATCGGATAATCAGCAATATATGATTTTAGATTGGAATTCAGTTGTGAAAACTGATGGGCATATGAGTTCTTAGATTTCCAATTAACCTAGCAGAGAATAAAACCGACATTATTTTATGGAGAAAAGCGGGAAAGTCACAGGTGTGATCAGCTGGTTTCCATCAAGCATGAGCAAGACAGTCGATAGAATAAGAAGCCGCTGAAAATATCCTTTTTGCACTGAATGAAGAGTCCAGGTGCACCATATTGTTGGGATGAACCTGCTTGTTCATACAGGGCCAAAAATAATTTTAAATGGTTCAATAGAATAAAGGGAAACAACTACCCACATCCATTTTATTTAAAACAAACAAGACTTGGCAATAGTAAATTTTCCTACATATATGATCAAAACTAAAATCTAAAGATTCTCAGAGAAAAGATGACCTTTAGGATTCTCAAGGTCTGAGCATCAAAACTGAAAATACAGGGGGTATCCCTTTCGTTGTCCCGAGTATGCTGTGTTTGTAGCATAGCGGGAGTATTCCATCCTTGGAGGAACAATTTGATATGACAGATTTAATGATCAGCTATGACTGCATTCATCTCACTACTCAGCACTTCAGTCTGCGAATAGGAAGGTCTATCCTCTTCCAAACTGCTAACTCAACGTACAAGCTTATCTCTCCACACTGTACGGAAAATTCAGTACAGCAATCCCATATATGCCAATGACTGCATGGCAATTCTCATACAATGACTTCAATATATGACAACTTTGTTGTATGGGAACTCTTGTACTACGACTTCAACCCTGCATACAGAACTTGGAAGGAACAACTACAGATCTATCTATTGCAGCAATAAGCAATGACAACACATACAAGAAACATACAATGGCAATAGATGAAGGATAAATATGAGTAGATATTGCATTAACTTCTGCCTGTATGATGGAATAAACAATGTTTATGCAAAAGTATCTACTCTTTCTACAATACCCAGTTACAATATGATGCAGAGTCTATGATACAATACTACAATGCTCTGATACCCACTCAATTGAATGAGGGGGCCTATTTATCTTTGAGGGCTGGTAGTTAACAACTACCACCCTAGACACCTCACCTCTAACTAGGTGATAACTTAACACATGATTACATGCATTTCATCGTACAACTTTATTTATATTACAAACTTTGGAATATCAAAAACGCTTACATCACGACAAATACTACAAAATTACATTAAATTGTGTACATAGACTTCAGTGCACTTATTTGAATTTCTCATTTCTTTGGCTGAGGCACATTTTAGAACTAGCACCTACATCTGCCCTCCCCTCTATAATGGTTGACGTCCTCGTCGACGACTATCTTTGCTCCTCGGGACTCTGGTTCTTTTGAGGTTGAGGCATAGGAACAAGTACTCCTCCAAGCTCTTGGATTTGCAGCTTTAAGGCCTTAGTCTCTCCCTTCAACAGCTTGGCATAGGCTTGGTAACGAGCCCACTATAAGCCATAATGATTTGATTTTTGCTTGAATTTTGCCAGCCTAGTCTTCAACTTGGCCTCTCTCTTCGTTGCCTCAGCTTCTTTCTTGGCTGCTTCAGTTTCAGCATCTCTTCTTGCTTCCATTGCCTAGTGTTCATCTCTTTCAGCTATAGTTGATCTCGATGAGTAATCTCATGCTTCTTCGCCTCAAAAAATTGTTCTCTCATTGCATACTTTGACTCCAACTGCTTGATCAACTAATCCTGCTCCTCTCTTACTTGCTTCTTTGCCTCTACCTCCTTTCTCAGCTCCGCTAGTTCTGCTTCGGCATCCTGCTACACTTGCCAAAGTCGTGCTTCCACCGTTTGCACCTGGTTAGCTAATTCTTCTTCTTTCAGCTTCTGGTTACAAATCATCTGCTGAAACTTTTCCAACCTTGTAGCTAACCATTGAATAAGATATGCCAAGAAGTTCATTCTAGCATATGATTTAACCAACTCAGGTGCAAGCTTCACATACTTGACACCTAATTCTTCTCTAGGATGGGCCACCAAACTCCCTTCGTCTACATACACACGTGTTGGATGTCGTAGAGTACTTGAGTTCCTTCGAGCAAGTTCTTCAATCCCAACATCGACTTAACACTCCCATGGCTGCATTTGATTTGTCTCGAGTCTCGACAAACTTCTTCGTACACTCCTCATTGTGAGCCTAATTCCCTAGTTTGCCCAATTCATTCTCCATCCTCAACTACCATAGTTGCAAACATCCAACTTTGAACTCAATGCATACTCTATCCAACACTCTAGTCAACTTGTCAAAAATATATCAACCTGCTCATTTATGTTCCCTCTTCATACGATATGAGCCAAGTGGGCATGTCTGAGGCTCATTGGTCACCAAACAATCTTGATATTATCACGTTTATAGTACACTGCAACTCCTTTGACTTCAACTACTGCATCTTCAATCTGTCGCTCCCACGCTTCACCAATTTAGCCACTTCTTGTAGACTAAGATTGGTAACTTTATCCACCAAATTCCTCCATTCGTAATGATCCAATGGTTCCTTATTCATCGGTCTCTGAATTCAGCAATTCGAAAGTCCTTCAAAAATTGCTTGGGGAGAATATCACACGAATCTTCGTGTTACCAATCGCTACTCTGCTCAAATTATGATCAGAATCATATGTTTGCAACATCTGCAAAAGGTATGGCTTGAAAAAATCCTTGTCAAAGCTTGGTACCTACAAAATAAAGTGTACTCTTGCATTCTTGAATGCAATTTTCAATGGGTGCTCTCGTGGATTTTCCAAGCACCAGTTTATATAGAACTCTAAGGCTTGTGTTACCCATATCAATTCGGATCTGCATCCTCTCATTCCCCTTGCCTTTCTCCTTCTCCTAGGATGAAGTTATTGCTTCTTTTTCCTCACTTTGTCCCTTAGCAATGCTAGTCTCTAGCCTTACTCTGGGCTCTCCTCCATGTTGCCTTATTTTGTCTCGCTCTATGTCCATGTCGCATTCCCTTTCTCTCACATGCACACGGTCAAATAGGCCTCTCCCCAAGCTGACTCCAATGTCTTCCCCATGTGAGTGAGGTTCTCCTTGCAACACCGCCTTAGGTGGAACCTTTCTCTATTGTTCCACCCGCTGAATTCTTTTGGCAATCTTCATTATCTACATCATGCCTGTAGTCAACCTTCTCTTCCAAAAAACTCTTCGCCATACGACCTTTCAATGTATGACTGCTAGTTTGCTGCTACTTTGCCTTGTTGTACAATATTTTGTCGAACATTGTACAACATTTGCCTTACGATCCTCTGCTCTATACAACATCTACTATACATTGCTCCTTTGTACGACATCTACCACAAGACCCTGCTCTATATGATGCTTGTCATATGCTTTGTGTAGGCGCTTGTCATACGCCTTGCATTGTACAACCTTCTCTTGGCATTCTCCTACCATTTGGCCTGCTTCTAGATAGGACAATTTGCAAATAGGATGACCTTCCCTATTGTAGAGTGCTACCACCCACTAGACAACCTTCTCTGTATGGAAATTTTAGTACGATAATCCCTAGTATGGCTTCTCTATTGTGCTCACCCTTATCATTCAGCCTCCTCAACAACCCAACTCTGCACAATCCTCCGTACAATGATCTTTGCATCTTCCAATTAACCCCCTCGCTCCTCTACAACTCCAGATTTCTTTTCATTGCAATAGTCCATACGGCCTATATGGTCCACATGATTCAAAAAATTTCAGCAGCCTTCTGTGAAACCCTTCTCTAGCAGGTTCAATCTCATGTCTGCAATGTTCTTCTCTTCAATGTCTTTCACTTCTGGCACTGTAATTTCCTTTGTAGGGCATCCCCGTACAGTTTTGTACGTTGGCTGGTTCTCTCTCTCTCTCTCTCTTCCTCAGGTGCTAAGCATTTGAATGTTCATGGCTTACCCTCTAACGTATATTTATAAGGTGTTGGGAGTGGGAAGGATAGTTGCTTTGCATGCATTAATTGCCCCCCAACTACCACTTTGCCACCTTGCATGTCATTGTACGTTGTGCTTTTTCCCCCTTTTTTTAGTCGAGTCATCCTTGCCATGTCATTTATACAATGATCCAGACATCCAATCAGATCATTTGTTCTGACACCGACTCTTCCTCATTCTCCTCTCAACGACATCCATTTTTTATTTGCCTTGGTGCTATATGGCGTCCTTCCGTATGGTATTGCATTGTACAATGTTTCGTCGTACATCCATCATCTATACGACATTCTATCATACAATATTGTATGACATTTTGTCATACATCATTCCACTATATGGTGTTTTGTCATACTCTCGTGTATTGTACGATGCCCTACCATATGATGTTTTGTCATACTCTCGTGCATTGTACGATGCCATACCATATGGTGTTGTGTCTGTAATGTCCCCATTTTAGCCTGTTCGTTATGCAGTGGTGATGAGCCATTTTGCAGCTCCCGTAGACTAAGTTCATGGTTAGGGAACCTCTTTTGGAGGTTGTTTTGCGTGCTTTGGGTGTGGACTTACTATTTTTAGTAAGTCGGTGATCTTGCAGAGCGGAAATTACGGGTGAGTAGTTTGGCTTAATGGGTGCTCGGAAATACGTTCAGATGTTCGTTCGGCCAATCTAGTTGAGATATTTTAATGGTCGAAGTTTAATTTAATATAAAGTCAAATTATAAAATAATTAATATATGGTGACTTTATATTATATGTAAAAGGGTCCCTAAAGTCACTTAAAAAATATAATATCATAAAGTGACTTTGCAAATGAAATTTATGAGAATTAATTATTAAAAATGCTTTTAATAATTAATTAGGGAGCAAAAGTGAATTTTGGCCCTAATTGGTGAAATAAAAGAAAAGGGCATTCATTTTCTCATTCATTCAGGCTTGGTTTTTGGTTTATTGAAATTTGCTTTGCAAAAATGGGGAGGAGGAGCTTCCAGGTTGCAAGTGATTTCTCAAGGGCTTGTTGAGGACGACCATTCTCAACAGGAATAATCTTCTCGATTGTGAAAGATCAATCCTGGAGGTTTGAGAGGTGTTTACATCCAGCATTCACCGTTGTGCTTCAGTGTTTTCAGACTAGGGTTTGCAGATTTGTGAAGGTCAACATTTGAGCAAACCAACACATAAGTTTTTCTTGTCTACATCAGCCATAAAGGGTTCCATAATTATTTTGATGATTGGAGGGCAAAAAAGAAGAAAAGAGTTTTTTGATGAGAAAATCACAGGGCTTCTTCGTGAAGAGATTTTGGGCTTGTTGGAGGATTTCTTCAGCAGGATTTGCACTTTCAACTGTGAAAGATCAGTTCTAGGTGCTTTATATGTATTTGGGTGAATATTGAAGTTAAAAACAGTCATTGGGTGACATTCTATTGAGGGTTTGGAATCATATACTTGCTCATATCTTCATTTCCAGACTTGAGATCATTGTGGGTAATTGATAGATAAATTTCTATGGTAATAACAATTGCATTGATATAAAATTTGGAATTTTTGATGGTGTTTGGGATTTTATCTACCTAGCCGTACCTGTCAGGCCGAACGGCCCTTGTTGGGGGCTGACATTAAGTTAAGGCAGTCCAAATTACATCTTCTTTTGACCAGCATTTGTCATTGGGAGGCAGGCATTTGCATATTAGGAGCGGACTTGGGAGTTTAGTGAAGTTTTCAGTGGTCTTCATAAAAGCTATGGTCTGTACCAAATCTGGGCACTCAGTCGTACAGTTACCAGTCTAAAATCTGCTCAGAAACCAGTGTTAGTGTATCATCTGTTGGCTGCGATCTGTGGGAACATCAGCAACATTAAATGAACAAGGAGACTGTTGTCCTTAAGGTGCAAATCAATCATACTTTCCACTGTTGTAATGTTTGTTTCAGCTTTATATAAAAATCAGTCTTATTCCCAAGTTCAATATTGAGTGTAATGGTTGGGTACTAAGGAAATATTGAGGGTTCTTATAGTTGATGCTTGTGGGAGTTGTTTCATTGAAATATAGAATACATTATTGTTCCTTGTTGCTTGCATTTGCTATTGTATTTGGTTATTTTGAAATCTTATGCAAAAAAAAAAACACACACCCATTCATCATTGAAACTTAAATCAAAACAATCAGCCCTTACGAGTGTTGAAGACTATTTTGAAACAAACAAACTTGGGATAAACTATTACAGTGGATTGTAGTTTGGGGGTGTACATTATAGTGTCATACAACGTTCTACCATACTTTCCCCTTTTGTACGACATCATGTTGTACCTTCTTGCTTGTCCACCTGCCATTGAGACCTGTTGCTATGCTCCATATGGCTTAGGTGGCGTAACTACTCACCACCCCTCCTTGGTCATCTTCTTTGTCATTGTCTACTCTATGACGGTATTCCAAACTCAAATGCACTCATTTCTCTATTTATTCCTCCCAAACAGCCTTCAACAACTTGTGATGATCTAATCTTCAATTCAGACTATCCAAGAGTCATCTAAGGTCTCCTATCTCCTCGACAACCAGGGGATGGTCCTGATGAGCCACCCTGTTGGTTGTATGTCATTGGATTGGTTTCCGAACGGCCAAGGGGTGGTCCTGACAGGCCACCGTGCTGACTGTATAGCCTAGGGGCAGTCTGAGGAAAAATTTTTCCCCTCAAATAGCTGGGAAAGAGGCCAACCAACTTGCTCCCTTTGGTCAGACAAACTTGAGAACTACTTTGACTTCCCAAAGAACTGTTTAGATTTAGTGACAGATCATAACTCTTCCCCTTAATCTATCTACCTGTTTCAAAGGCATTTTGGTTCTGGTCTACTTGCTACCATTCTTCCACACTCCTTTCCAGTTAGGCAACTCGTCTCCTTGGTGTCCCTCTCTTGACTCTTCTTTCAAGTTCTAAGCCTGAGCAAGCATTGTACTAGTCTTCCTGATTGCTGCTTGAACTCATTAAGGACAAACTTCTATATTCCTGTCTCAAGTTCGCATCTTCCACTCTACACTTGGTAATAACACTTCGTGGATGTCTCTCCATCCCACTTTGGTTGCTGCAATTCTACTCCTTACTTGGATATCATTTTGCAGCCCCTACCTCTTGTGCATATTGTCTCTTCATCTCTATATTTATTCTATGCAGTTGCTCACTTTGCTCACGCAACTCCTGCATTTCTTTTTGCATTCTTTGATGTGCATGTCCAATGGCTGACAACAAACTCATTCCTTCATAATTGTTGCCTTCACTCAAAGGTTGATGCTCTGGTGGTTCTTCTTGTTCTTATTCTCCAACATCCATCACCACCATTCACTGTATATTTTCCTCATTCAGCGATCTCAGTTTGTCTTCCTCTTCCATGTCTGGGAATCTCACATGCACCTGAATTCTTCTACGTTCTTTAGGCTAAGGCTGCAAGTCCTATTTAATTATGGATTACACATTATTCTCTTCTCTAAAGAGCCAAACTAGCTGTTTTGCAAGTTTTGAGTCATTGTCTTCTCCTGCACCATCTCCCTCCTTGGTTTGATTTGACTCTCCATCTTCTTGGACCAACATACCCCCAAAAGGTTTCAAAGGTTGGCACCACGGCTAGCCTTCCTATGCTTGTTTCTTCTTCATTTGGTTCAAAATTAACCATATTCACTTACGCTTTCATTATGTATGACTTTAATTTCAAACCATTAATTGTCTCGAGACACCATGTCCCATCCAGTTTTCTTCAATTTCACTGTCACTATCCATCATCTCCTCAACCTAGAAGAGTCCAATCCACAAAGGACCAAGTCACTTGGATTCAGATTCATCTTCCTCAGGTGCTTTTCATGCCACGATTTCCTCTGATGTTGGGAAATCTGCATTGCCCACTAGGACATCGCTCGTTTCTCATTCAGTTTGATTAGTGTCATTAGCCTCTCCTCTACACTCTCCTCATCACCTAAACAGTTCTACACCACCACTCTCAAACTTGGTACTAGGAACTCAACCGACACAACTGCCTCTTGCCCATACATCAACTAGAATTATGTGTGGTTTGTCATTGACTTGTAAGTAGTTCTATATGCCCATAGAACTGCTAGCAATCTTTCCTTCCAATCAACATTCTCAATTCCGCACGTCTTGTACATTATTGAAACCAAGACCTTGTTCATTGTATCTACTTGCCCATTTTCCATGGGGTAATACGAACTAGACAACGAGTGCAAGATCTTGAATTCCATGGTGAGTTTTTGGATAATCTCATTGACAAAGTGTCCTATGTGGTCACTCATCAACTAAAGCAATACACCGAATCTTGTAATTGTCGACCAACACCCTTGCCTCAACCCACTTCGTCAAATACTCAATTGCCACCACAATGTGCCTACATTTTCTCCTCTTGTTTCTTGATGGTCCCACAAAATCTAGACCCCATATTTCAAACAACTCTTGTGGTTGTGATGGGTGTAATGGTATAAAGTCCCTCATCAACAGTCTCCCAACTCTCCGACACATATTGCATGGTCATCACAAACTCCTTTTTCTTTTCATCACGATAGAGGGTGGCCCACCATAACCCTGCCAGAAGCACCTTCCTTGCTATTGCATTTGCTCCCATGTACCTGTTGGTTACGAATCTGCCACTTAGGAAAGGATTTTAATCTATTGCGCCCTAGATTCGCCCAGCAGATTGAAAGGCCGGAAGGAAGAGATGCCTTCCGTGCCAATCTCCGGAGAAGGCCGGCTCCTATACTACACTACTTGGTTTTTTAGATAAGAGTGCTGGAAAGAGATTAAAAATGCAGAAAGAAACATAAATGTCATGTGTTTCTGGTGGGGAAGAACAAGCAGCACGGTCACTAACTTATCACTAAACTAACAACAATCAAAACAATGTATGTAACAGAAACCACTACTGTGATTCCTTCCTATGTATCCTTCATTCGGTATTCCAAGTCTACTTAATTGCCAATGCTAAGATCCAGAGTTCAGAATGACAACAATCAGAAAAATAAATGACACAATGCAAAAATACCTGCAGAAGGCAGCATAAAAGAAAGAGACAAACAATAGAGCCAAGTATACTTTGATTCAGAAGCAAATGTTTAGTTACAGCAGCTTTCCTAGCAATATGTTCCCCCCCTTTTACAATGCAAGCTCACTGCTATTTATAGCAAAAATTTCCCCCCTTTACAATCGGAGCACAACTCCCCAAACCTGCAAAAGCTGCAGAAGGCTCCTAGATTTAACTCTTATCGGCCTGCAGCATGGTCTTTCTGACTTTCGTACAACTTCTGACATATTCGGTAGCTGAACAAAGGATACTCCATCAATGTGGGTCGCCGAAATGTGGCGCGACGACGGGCGTCGCTGGGAAGCGACGACGATCCCGGTCGTCGGCGCTTAGTCATTTTAAAACTTCGCTCCGGATCGCTCAAACTACTCGCGTCGCTGGGGATCGCTCAGCAGCGACGACGATCGCGGGTGCACCCAACACTTAGCAAATTTTAAGCCCTTTTCAATGCTGCTCTTGGTCGTCGAAATGGCTCGCGCTACCAGGAATCGCCCGAAAGCGACGGCGATCGCGGGCATGGGCCAACACTTAGCAAATTTTTACATTTTTCTTTCAAACAATGCATCCAAATCTGAAGATTGATCTGCTTGACAGGAAACTAAACAAACTGGAAATGAAACAAGAAAACTGGAAACAACGAGGAAGGAGGGAGGCAACAACCTGCTCGAAATTTTCAAAATTCTTCTACCCCTAGCAAAATGTGGCAACATTCCTGGCGGCTCGCGGGGTATCGAGCTCGCCTCGATGCAAGGACCCATGCCTTTATCCTTTGGGCCCAGAGTCATCCCCGGTCCCTGCTTCTTCTTGCTGCAGGCCTTGGTCTTGCTGCTCTTCCTTCTGCTGCTCCTCCTTCTCGGGACTATCTTCACCTGATTGATTTTCAATGTCCTCCTCCTCGGACTCCTCTTCGGACGGCTCCTCTTCTTCTTCTGGATCCTGCTCCGGATTAGCCTCCCCAGAGTCAAGGCGGCCTTGGATGCGCTCGAATGTGACCTGAACCTGAGTCCAGGCCTCCTTCGAGAAGGGCTCCATACCGCGAATGTCGCTCACCAAATGCCTGAAGGTTTCCACCTGGAGCATATCAATCTGTTCAACCTTCTGGCTCAAGTCAAGCAGGCAGGAGCGAATCAGGCAAAACCTGGAGGTGAGCTCTGTCACTTGTTCCTCTTGAACTGGGTCCGCCCACCCATCAATGTCCGAAGTATCATCGGCAAAGGCATCCCATGCCGGCCGCAATGCTTCCTTTGGGAGGCAGTCGCCATTGTTATCTGTAAAGCTCGGGGATCCGAGCGAGGAGAGAGTCAGAAAGGGGGCCAGGCATATATCCTGCTCCTTTTCCAGTATGTCCAGCAATGCTCTGGCCCTCTGAATCTTTTCAAATCTTTCAAAGAATGAATGCAAGGTTGCCCTTGCAGCTGCCCAATCACAGGCAACGGAATCTGTAGAGGGAATTTGGAGGTTCCGGCGCTCAAGGGTCCCTGCCTTGACAGCCAGATCGAGCCAGCGGTCTGCTTCTCGCTCTGCCTCCTCCACCAGAGGCTTACCCTCGGCGGATGCTTCTTTTACCCGGGTGATGAATGTGAGAACCAAAAGGGACTTAGAGGCCCGGGGTCTGAAGTTCTTCAACAGTCGGGTGCGGATTTCCTTGATGTGGTCCTTGGAGAATGTCTCCACCTGTACAACCCTTTCCTCCAACTGCTGTTGAGCCTGCTGAAGCTGGCCCTGAAGTTCAGCTATCTGGTGCTCAGCAGCCTCCTTCTGTTCTGCCGCCTCCTTTTCCAAGGCTGCCACTTGTTGCTTCAGCTGCTGGCACTCTTTCTCAGAATTGTCCAACTGGGCCTGCATTCTTGCCATGCCCTCTTCCAGTTTGATTTTTTCATTTTCTAGCTCGTAGTAGCGCTCCTTCAACTGGAAGTGCTTTAGGCGCAGCGTATCGGTTCCATCATGAAGAGCCAGCGCCTCATTCTCGAAGCTGACCTCATTCAAGTCTTTGGTTTTGCTTCGATACTCATAATCTTCAGGGGTCATATCCTTCAGAGGCTTCTTAACTTTTGGAACCCTCTTTTCCTTGTACAACAACATGTTGTCAAAGTCAAATCTGGAGCGCTTCTCCACTCCAGCAATCTCCTCACCCCTTCTCTTCATCGCGTTCTGCGCCCATCTGTTGGAGGTACGCTTAGCCTGAGTTGCCACAGGCTGGTTCTCCATTATCTGAATTAAATCTGCCTCTCCGAAGAGAGGCCTGGCCAAAGGCAAACCCTGCTGCGACATGTGTTCCTCCGCGAACAGGTAAGGGGAAATAGCAGTTTGATGCTCTTCTGCTCTTGGGGACGGCTCAGCCTGAGCGGTGGAGGCAGACGGGTTTTCAGGGTTTTCAGATAATGTGTCGGCTGCGGGCGAAAGACGTGGAGAATGCGGCGGATCTGAGGCAGCGGCGCCTGGTTGGGTTTCTTCTAGGGTTTGGAGGACGTTAGGCTCTATGGAAGAATGGCTAGGCTGGGACTCTTCAGCGACGAAATGTTGGGCTTCCTCAATGAGGGGGTGAGATGCGGCGAGGGAAAGGGTGGCTGCTGCTCCGCTAACCAAAGGAATGGCAGCGGGGACGGGTACAACAGCAGAGGACTGAGGCGCCGCAGACACTGACTCAGAAGTTTGAAAGAATAGAGAATGCGTACCTGCGAGCTCCGCCTGAGCTGGTGTGTCGAAGAGTTGGGTCATCCACTGATCCACCGTTGACGGGGATGTGTCCTCCTTTATGGTCGCGACCTCCGAGGTTCTGATCTTCTTTTGAGGTGGAGTAACCTCGGACTACGGGACAGCCTCCTTCACGGGTGCAGCCCTTTGCCCTTTTGACTTTTCTGTTTTTCTCTTCCTTTTGAGAGGGGCAACCTCTTCTTCTTGGGCGCTGGGCGATGGGCTGACGGTTCCCTTCGAAGCTTTGGGGGTTTTTATCGTCAGCTTGATCTGTTGCTTTTTCTGGGGTGCCGGGGACGCCTGCGTCGCTTGGGCTTGCGTTGCTTGGGCCACGTGCGGGGCTACCTCTTGCTTGGATGGCGCTGCTCCGGCTGGCTGTTTTTCAGAAGATTGCCGCATCCTGGGCTCTACAGCCTGACTTACTTGTACCCCACTGCTGGACCCTTCACCACGTGATTGCAACTGTTTGGGTGGGGCCTGCCCCTTTTGTAGGCGTTGAGAGCTTGGAGGCACAATATGCCGGAACACAATGGGCTGCCACGTGGCATAGTGTTTATCGTAGAGCGTGGAGAATGTGTCGTCATTGGCCAAGTCCTTTTCGGATTTTTCCTTCCTAGTACGGACGCGCATTATCCACCACTCTGATATCTTTTCGGGTTTCCACCCTCTGCCTTGCAGTCTAGCTTGCATCTTCTTGTACGTTTTTGTATCTGGCCTGTGTTCCTTGTTGTGGACAGGATCAAATTCGGCCTCTACGAAGTAGAAGTCGTGCCACGGAGGGAAAGACTGCATGTCTTCAATATTCCACTCCAAATCTCTTCCCGACGGGTTGTTGCGCTCGTCCATGATTTCCTTGCGGGGACAGACATGGAAGTCCTGTACACCTGTGAAATCCCTCACTATGTCGAGGGGATCGTACTTCCATCTCTGGGGCAGCTCGACCAAGCCGAAGCTTAAGAGCGTGGCGTTCAGGTACTGATGTTGTCCATTGATGCCGACCTCAATCCCTGCCCAGGTGATTGGATAATCGAACAGATGTCCCTTTTTCCTCCCCTGGCCATACTTCTGATCAGTGTAGTCCATCTGCCGTGATGCCTCCAAGGCGAATTGGTACTCTGTGGTATAATACGGCAGCAAGAAGGGTTTGCCCGTGAACCCGAAAATTCTTATCACGAACCCCTGCGTCAACCGGAAAGTGTCGCCAAAATCCTGGCTGTTTACTTGTTCTCTCATCGAACGCGGGACGCGCGGGCAGGTACCGTGGAGAAGGGCTAGGGCTGGGCCCAAGAAGGCCAGATTGAACTTATAATAAGACTCCTCCTTCAGCAGCACCTTGGTCCACTCGTATACGGGCAGTGGCGCACCATTCTTATCTTTGCGCTGAACTGGGAGTGACTTTATGTGGCTGCTCATGTGAAACAAGAATAACCACGCCAGGGCCGAACAGTATCTGAAGCTTTCGCTCGCCCCGCTTTTCAACTCCTGCAGTTGCAAGTGAATCCCACGGGCCACGCAGTCTGCCCAGTCGAAGAAGACCGGCTTGGTTTTGTCAGTCATAGCCTTGGGGTCATAGAATTCCCCTCGCAGGATGCATTCGGCAAGAGCGATTTGGTAGGGAAAGACCATCGCGTCTGTGCCGAAGCCCAGAACCCAGGCCAGCATGGTATAAATACTAGAACTCTTGAAATCGCTCAGAGGCCTAGGCTGCTTCGGCCATTGCCGGGGTGGAAGGGGCTCATGGAGCTGAGAATCCACAAACCTCCGCATATTCGGATTATCTGAGTATCTGTTCGTTTGTTCGCCGAGATTGATATTTCTGATAGTGTAATCCTTGTCTAGCGATAGACTTGGTGCGAAGGCCATCCTCACAGTCTCTGGGTAGAGCGAGAACAAGACGGTGCCCTCATGGTCGCAGACCTGCCTGGTGTTTGGTTTGTAATACTCAACAACTGCTGCCACCAGTTCAGGGCAATGATGCACCTGCGGGCACAAGAACCAGTATAAGTGAGAGTGATAAGCCGCGGCGTAGGGGTGCGAAGGAGAAACTTTCTCTCGCCAGTTCTCAATTGTTTGCCGCAGCTGACTGGTGCCCTGTGAGTAAATCCCGTCTCTGAGCTTTATCCAATAATCAATGGGAGGATGGGGAACTGGCTTTGGCGGCGCTGTCCGGGGTTTCTTCTCCTTTTCAGTTCCAGACGCCTGGGCTTTCCCCTTATCTTTCCTTTCTCTTTTCTGCCCACTCTCTGGCGTGCTTGAAGCAGCTCGGCCTGCTGCTTCACCCTTCTGCCCTTTCTCTTTCTTTCCCATGGCGAAGGCGAAATTCAATTTAGTTGTTGCTTGACTGCAAGAAACTTCTGAATTTTACTCAGTGCAGCTTGGAGCGCGTCGGAGTTTATCTGGTAAAGCGCTTCTGAGAGGTTGTGCTTTTATAGCAGCGAACTTGGGACGGGCCTTTAATGGAGGGCACTTGAATTTAATACCAGGCGCACGGAGTTGGTGGACGTTGATTTTGTTCTTGGGTGGCCATGCATGAAATCTTCCTTGGAGGCGCCAATATTTAAACTTTTACCCTTTGGAGCACGTCCCTTTTGTACAATCATTTTTGGAATCAGTGCAAATCCTCTTTCCTTTGGCACGTTCCTTGAAAAACGGGCCTTAGTCGCCCTTTCCCTTTGGCACACTTTCCTAGGTCGCTGAGTGGAGAGGAGTGCGGCCCGCTTTAATTTTGAACATTTTCTCGAAATCGCTCAAAACTTGAGCGATCTCGGGCGTGGGTCGCTTTGGCGAGCGACGAAGCTTTATTTTTGTCCATACTTAGAAAATTTTACAATTATTTACTCACGCCCCCTTCTTTCATCTCTTGATCGCCGTCGTCGAAAATCATGGGCGATTCCCGGAATCGCTCAAAATTTGAGCGATCTTGGGATCTCTCGAACACTTAGACAAATTGGCCACCCCTTGCTTGCTTGAAATCGCCGAAAACTTGGTGGCGCTCCCGGGATCGCTCAAAAAATGGGCGATCTCGGGCAACTTTACTTAGCAATTTTCCTTGTGTTCTCCTCAATTCGGCCATCGCTTGGAAGAGATTCTCGCTGTCGCCGAAAAAACAAAGCGATCTCCGGATTTGTCAAATAAGCGAGCGATGGCAGGCGAACTTTGTCTTTTGCTTAGTTCTCCAGGACTTTCTCTTGCAGGGGAAATTGCTTCTGCATCCACTTGGAATCAAAGATTTCCCAGACCCAGGGATCTGGAGAACAACTTGGCTCAACAACCTAAAATTAAAACAACTGAAAAGCATATTTACATTCAAGCAAGGAAATAAATTAAAACAGCAGAAAAGAAATTATGTACAGAGGGAACCTCTTGGTGCTTCTCAGTGACGATAGGCTTTCAGATGAAAGCCATTAACCGGTATCGGGAGGATATGACCCTCCATGTCTCTCAGGACGAATGAATTGAATTGGTTGACCCTGGCAACCTGGAAGGGGCCTTCCCAGAAGGCATCAAACTTATCATGATTACCTGTTTTCTTCTTCCAGGAATCCCATTTCAGCACTAGGTCTCCGATCTTGAAGACCCTGGCAGTAGCCCCTTTTGCGAACCATTTCCGTGTGGTGCCAGCGTGCTTCATAAAAGCCTCATGAGCTTTTTCTCTCTGTTCTTCAAGATGCAACAACTGGGCTAGCCTGGCATCAAGGGGATCCAGGTTGTCCTTTTCATCATCCAACAACCAGAGTGCGGGCATCTCAATATGGGTAGGCAAAACAACCTCTTTCCCGTAAACCAGTGCGTATGGGGATGTCCTGATGGACTTCTTGACGGATATGCGGTCTGCCCACAGAGCCTGATCCAGGTACAAGTGCCAGGACCTCTTATTCCTCTCCAGAGTCTTCTTTATAATATTCATCAGGTTCTTATTCGTCGACTCGGCGAGGCCGTTCCCTTGCGGGTAGTAGTTGGAAGAAGCCTTATGGTAAATACTGTATTTGCAAGTGAACTCTGTCATTTTGGCTCCTGTGAACCCTGGACCGTTGTCTGTCACAATCGCCTCTGGGATTCCGAAGCGAGTTATCAAACTTTCCAGGAAGGAGATAACTGTCTCCTGGTCAGCGTGCTTCGTGGGTATAGCTTCGGCCCAACAGATGAAGTAATCTGTGGCAGTCAAGATGAACTTGTGCCCTATAGAGGATTCTGGTGAGATCTTTCCAACAAAGTCTAAGCCCCACTGCTGGAAGGGAACCTCCACTTGAATTGGTTGTAAAGGCATTGGAGCGTTCTTATTCCGACCAGCGAACCTCTGGCATTTCTCACACTTCTGGCAGACTTCTTGCGCATCCGCGAAGATGGTGGGCCAATAATAGCCCGCTTTGATCATCTTTAAGGCCGTAGGCCTTCCTGAAAGGTGTCCTCCCGACATTCCGAAATGGAACTCGTCGAGGACTTTTTGTTTTTCCGTTCCCTTAACACAGCGTAAGAGAACACCATCAATATTTTTGTAAAACAGCCCCTCGGGGCGCAGAACATACTTCAAAGCATTAAGCCTAAACCTCCTTCTTTGTGAGGCAGTGAGCTGATCTGGACATCTCCCTGTGCTGAAGTACCACACTATGTCATCTGTCCAGTCACTCTCCTCTGATAAGGAGTTGGCAAAGTTACCTTCCATCACGGGATCTTCCCACTGACAAGCAGACACCTCGGCGGCAACACTTCTGGCTAATTCCTGGCATAGAGCCCGACCTCGGATTAACTTGGTGGGTCGCACCTCTATGTCGAATTCTTGGATTTTAGCAATCCATCCTGCCCTTTTGTGACCCGGTTCCCCTTGAATAATAAAATTTCTGACATCGGGGTGTATCACAAAAACTGTAATCCGGCTCTGAGAGACAAAGTGCTTAAACTTCTTCAAGGATCTCATGACTGCATGCACTTGTCGCTCAATAAAATTATATCTTTCTTCATGCGGCTGGATTACTTGGCTCAAGAAGGCTATTGGCCGCTCTTCGCCGTCATCTCCTTTCTGGGTCAAGACTGCAACATAGCTCTCAGGTTCCCCGACCGCATAAAGGATGAAATCCTTAGAGTAGTCCGGGTTTATCAACACAGGCGCCTGAGCTATCCTGGCCTTAATCTCTTCAAAGGCCTGCTTTCTCTCTTCAGTCCAGACAAAATCGACATCCTTTTTTAATAGCTCGGCCATAGGTTTGATGACTTGAGCGAAATCAGGCACGAACTTCCTCACGAAGTTGATCTGGCCGAAGAAGGACTGGAGCCCTTTCTTGTCTACTGGGATGGAGAGTTTCAGGAGAGCTTCTGCTCTATCAGGATCAACTGCTAGCCCTCTTTCGGAAATTACATGACCTAGCAGCTTCCCCTCCTTGACGGCGAAGACTGATTTCTTGGGATTGATGGATATGCCGAACTCACGACATCTTTCAAACACTTGTTCCAGATGAGAGGTGTGTTCTTCCCTCTTGTGGGAAAACACGGTCATGTCATCTAAATAAATGACAATGATTTTATTTAGCAGCTCCCGAAATGCAAGGTCCATGGCCCTCTGGAATGTGGCCCCAGCGTTGGATAAGCCGAATGGCATGCGCTGATAGGCGAACGTTCCCCATTTGGTGGTGAACGCCGTCTTGTGCTGGTCCTCGTCTCTAACCCAGATTTGGTTATAGCCAGAAAATCCATCTAGGAGAGAGAACCTCTGAGCTCCTGCGACCACATGAAGAATTTGGTCGATCTGCGGGAGCGGATAGTGATCCTTGAGGGAGGCCTTATTCAAATTTCGGAAGTCAACACAGAGGCGGATATCCCCATTCTTCTTTCTGACTGGGACCAAATTTGCGACCCAAGAAGAATGCTTGATAGGATATATGATCTTGGCTTCTAGCATCTTCAGGAGCTCTGCCTTCATCATAGCCTCGATCTTCGGGTTAACCGCTCTTTGTTTCTGTCTAAAGGGCTTAACCCCTTCTTCTAGTTCTATGGTGTGTTGTATAATCTCTCTGTCATACCCTTTTAGGTCCTGATAACACCAAGCTACAATATCTGGATACCTTCTGCACAAGGCCCGGATCTGTTCCAGTTCTTCTGGGGTACAATCTGTTCCGACCTTGATCACCTTTCCTGGTTCTAGTTCCAGATCCCTGTACTGCTTGGCATCAACCTTGATCCTATGAGATATAGCTCTATCATTTTGATCAAACAGGCTTTCAAGGGTAATGAGTCCCTTAGGGACGTGGTTATTCTTCAATTGTATCAACCCCTCATACCGCTCGTCATCAGGGTCTCTACCTTCGATTGAACTTGCTTCATGTATCAAGAAATTGACGATATCTTCGTCACAATCGAACACCTGCCAGTGGGTGTCCTTATCAGGCACAGAAGGCCTGTAGATGGTATGGACCGGCTTCGGCTTCTGCATAGTGTCATCAGCCGGAACATACCTGGCTCCAACAGACGCCAAGATGTCAGCATGTTTATTCTTTTCCCGGGAGATAGCTTTGACATTCAAGGAGTCGAATGACTCCATCAGGTCCCAGACACGGTTGCGGTACGCCTTGAGGTAATGCTTCTTGGAGGCGCACTTATTTGTTATCTGATTGCACACCAGCTCTGAATCTCCAAAGATCTGCAGCTGTTTGATCCCCAACCTCTCCGCCTTCTTCAAGCCTAAGCACAAGGCTTCATATTCGGCTGCGTTGTTCGTGCAACTCCAGGCCAGCCTGTAGCAATAATCTTTTTGTATTCCCGATGGCGAGACTAGAAGGACCCCTGCCCCGACGCCGTTCTTGCATCGGGCGCCGTCAAAGTATAGCTTCCACAGCTCATTTGGGGCAGGGCCTATGTCTTCTTTAGCTGTCTCCTTCGGCTTCTCGGGCTGGGTAACGGAGTAGCAACCTATGTCTGATTCAATCATGGCATTGAAATCCAGCAAGGAGAACTCATCCTCCACTTGTAGCTGCTCTATGGCTTCTTCCACTAGGTCCACTTCTGCCAACTCCTCGGTCATCAGATGGACCGTTTCATTCTGCTGCCCTTCCTCGGTATCTTCTCGACTAGGAAAGTGGATGGTTTATCATTGTATATTTTCACTTTCCTCCCTTTGAAAGGGACTTCCATGTGTGAGTAGTCCAGCGACAAATATCCGCCGAGCTTGGCGGTAAACTCCCTCGAGAGACACATGCCGAAGTAGGGCTCCAGGTCAACGACCACAACCTCTTGGATCACCACGATCTCGGGCGCTTTGTGCAACTGGATAGGAATGTCTTTGATGACACCCACTGTTTTCACAGGAGTGCCATCTAGCTGCAAGACACCTTGACTGCTCCGCGTATATTCCATACCAATTTCTTCACATACAACCCTTGGCATGACAGTGGTTGAGGCACCGGAATCAATCATGCAGTTGTGTACCACATGCCCTTCCATCCGCAGAGACAAGTAGAAAGGCGGAGGTCTGTTCTTTCCGGTGATTGAAGTTGTCAGGGGCTGAGCTAACACGGGCAATGGTGGCTTTCCTCCTTTAACGGTCTTCAGTGACTCTTGCAATAGGTCCACCTGACCAAGGAGCTGAAGAGCATCATACATGCTTATCTTCGCCGGAGTCTTCTTGAGCTCATCTACAATGTTGTAGGCCGAAGTAGATGGGCCCTCCGTTTCTTTCGTTGGCTCGTACCTGGTGCGGTACTGCTGCGTTGCCTCAACCCTCTGCCGCTTTGTCAGCGACGGATACTTAAGCTTTTCTCGAGCTTGCTCTTTGGTTTCGGCCGGAGGTTGAGTCACAGGAGCCTTGGCTGGTGGCGCCTTCTCTTTGGCGGGTGGAGGCACTGGTGCTTTATCAGGAGCTTCCGCGGCAGGTTGCACCTTCTCTCTTCTGGTATACACCTTTAATGGCTTCATCTGGGCCGCATCGACCTCAATTGGCCTTTTTCCCTCCTTGGTCAGAATTGACACTGGATCCTCTTCTGAGACCGCAAAGTTGCGCTCTTCTTCCCGAATCATGTTTACTTGCTCCTCCGGGTTGCTGCTTGCAAGAGTTTGGACATAATGTTGATGCAACATGCAGGTAGCTTCACCGTGAGGGTCATTGCATGTAGAGCACCATTGCACATTGTCTGGAGTGCTCGGTCCCGCATTGTTAGCAGCATTTCTAGCCGGAGGCCTATTGGCCTGAGCTTGGTCTCTTGTAAGCGCCGGAGGAGGATATGGTCTCCTAGGAATAAATTCCTGTTGGGCCTGCTTTTTCTTCATCACAGCCATGTCGTTGGACAGTGTCTGGCAAACGGAAGTAAGCGACTCTACCTGTTGCAGGATTTTGGACTGCACATCAATGTTGGGTTGTGCTGACTGGGCAGGCGGAGGCAATAGAGCTAACGGCGGTGCTGGAGGCAATGTCGGGTATTGTGGAGGAGCAGGAAGTGCTGGATATTGCGGTGTAGATGGAAGCTGAGGTGCCGGTGGCGTGGGAAAATGCACTTGAGGAGGGAATTGAGACACAGCTGGTGCGGGATTCCATGGTGGATGGGGATATGAAGAAGACGTTTGAGCAGACGCTGGTGGATATTGTGATTGAGGGAAATCTGGGTATATCGGCGGCTGCATCTTGTGCGGGAGTCTACCTATGGCAATCATATCTAGCTCCGCCTCTCGGGCTACCTCATACAACTCAGGAAAAGTGTTAACGCGGGCCAACTTGATGACCAAACTGATGTCCGAGCTAAACGCTCTGAGGTAGTAGTGGGCAGCTTGTCCATCGGAAGGACGTAGTTCAATAGGCACTCTTTTCCAGGACCGCGCAAACCTCACATTGAAGTCTGATATCTCCTCTTGCGGATGCCGTTGAATGGTTTGAAATTGGTGCAGCAATGAGGATGGATCTGCGGACTCATTGAATCCTTTGACTAGCCGTCCGGCCAGTTGAGCCCATCCCGTGATAGCACCTTCCGGCAAGGATCTATACCAGTATAGGAGCTTCCCTCGCAGAGAGAGAGCCAACAGCCGGGTCTTGACACTTTCATTGGTGATGGCATGAAGCGCAGCTAAGGCTAGGATGTCTTGAATATGTTCATATGCCGTCTTCCCGGTTCCATCATACGTGGGAATAGCCTTTAAAGCAGCAGCTGGAACAACATCTTGCCCAACTAGATTGAGGGGTCCAATGGAATCAACAACTGGGAATAGCTCAGGAGCATTCGGCTGAGGATTTGCCATGTCTGCGTCTTGATCGTCTTGATCAGGGTCGTGGTAGTTGTCAGTGCTTTCAAGCTGTCTCCTCAGTTTCAGTTGTATGCTCCAAAGCTTCGTCTTGGTAGGCTTGATAGTCAATCAGCCTCGGGTGCTCTCCAACAGCGTTGATGTCAAGCTCGTAAAACTCAGGCACCTCTTGTCCTGCGTTCCTAGCTCTCCATCTTGTATGCATGAAGAAGCTTTTGATATTGGACCAGTCTTCGAGACTCAGAGAGTATTCAAGTTCAGCAGAGTCGCCAGGTGTTCTCCTTTGACAGCACTGAAGCGAACACCGATGCTTCAATACCGCTTATGGGGTGTGACACTCGTGTCCCACCGGGCGTGCTAGAGAAACTGTTGGTTACGAATCTGCCACTTAGGAAAGGATTTTAATCTTTTGCGCCCTAGATTCGCCTAGCAGATTGAAAGGCCGGAAGGAAGGGATGCCTTCCGTGCCAATCTCCGGAGAAGGCCGGCTCCTATACTAATCTACTTGATTTTTTAGATAAAAGTGCTGGAAAGAGATTTAAAATGCAGAAAGAAATGTAAATATCATGTGTTTCAGGTGGGGAAGAACAAGCAGCACAGTCACTAACTTATCACTAAACCAACAACAATCAAAACAATGTATGTAACAGAAACTATTACTGTGATTCTTTCCTATGTATCCTTCATTCAATATTCCAGGTCTACTTAATTGCCAATGCTGAGATCCAGAATTCAGAATGACAACAATCAGAAAAATAAATGACACGATGCAGAAATACTTGCAGAAGGCAGCATAAAAGAAAGAGACAAATAATAGAGCCAAGTATACTTTGAATTAGAAGCAAGTGTTCAGTTACAACAGCTTCTTAGCAATATGTTCCCCCCTTTTACAATGCAAGTTCACTGCTATTTATAGCAGAAATTTCCCCCCTTTTACAATCGGAGCACAACTCCCCAAACCTGCAAAAGCTGCAGAAGGCTGCCAGATTTGACTCTCATCGGCTTGCAGCATGGTCTTTCTGACTTTCGTACAACTTCTGACAGATTCGGTAGCTGAACAGAGGATACTCCATCAATGTGGTAGGTGCAGTATGGTTTGGCTCCGAATGCTTGTCATTATTGCTCACCTACCCCGTACTCTGAAGTATACTTTCAACTTCGCCAGGAGGGGCTCAGATCCCGAAATTATGCTCGCTTTTTACCTTGGGAGGTGTTCTCTGCCTTAGCAGCTCTAAAATTGGGGGAATCCGACTTTAAACACTTCCTACTGATCGCTGTCGGAGGTCGCTGAAAAAAGAAGAGATGCCGAGAATCGCTGAATAGCGACGGCGATCTCCGGAGTTGGAGCTGGGAGCGACCTCGGGCACAAGCTGTGAAGCGCTCAAAAATTGAGCGACTTAGGGAAATCCTGGTGAGCGACAGCGATCTCGGGCGTGCTCCATGCTGCAAATCGCTGAAAACCTGCAGCGCTGCTGGGAAAGGTGGGCGGCGACGGCGATCGCGGGAGCAGGGACACTTAGCCAAATTTCCTTGTTTTGCTCCCTTTCCGCGCGTCGCCGAAAAATCGCGACGGGCGTCGCCGAGCGGCGACGACGATCGCGGTCATGGGCGACACTTAGCTTTTCTTCCTTTTCCCGCTCTTGGTCGCCGAAAGAAGTGCGACTACGGGCGTCGCTGGGAAGCGACGACGATCCCGGTCGCCGACACTTAGACAAATTTTTAGCCTCATTCTTTGTGCAGCTCTTGGTCGCCGAAATGTGGCGCGACGACGGGCGTCGCTGGGAAGCGACGACGATCCCGATCGTCGGCACTTAGGCATTTTAAAACTTCGCTCCGGATCGCTCAAACTACCCGCGTCGCTGGGGATCGCTCAGCAGCGACGGCGATCGCGGGTGCACCCAACACTTAGCAAATTTCAAGCCCTTTTGCTGCTGCTCTTGGTCGCCGAAATGGCTCGCGCTGCCAGGAATCGCCCGAAAGCGACGGCGATCGCGGGCATGGGCCAACACTTAGCAAATTTCACATTTTCCTCTCGAATCTTTGCATCCAAATCTGAAGACTGATCTGCTTGACAGGAAACTAAACAAACTGGAAATGAAACAAGGAAACTGGAAACAACACTGAGGAAGGAGGGAGGCAACAACCTGAAATTTTTAAAATTCTTCTACCCCTAGCAAAAATGTGGCAACACTACCTTCCTGCCATCTCTTCATGAGCTTCCTTTAATGCTGAGTCCACTTCCTCATCCATTTCACACCTCCTCAACACTCCATCTGGTCTGATTTTGTATAATAATCCAGCTATCAATTGGAATGGTGCTAATTTGTTGATGATTTTAATTTTCTCGGCTACCGTTTAACTCCTATGGCAGCTCCCCTGTCGACAAGTATTCCCTCACGTACTTGTACCACAACGGTAGCACAACTATTGTAAACAAATGAGTGTATGGAAATTCATGCAACACTCCTCCCTTCATAGGTTCTCTCGAGTGAATCCTCGATAGCTGATCTACTATTACATGTTTCTTTCATGGTCTCACCACCACACAAAACATGGACTCCTGCAACATGACGAGCCACCTTCTAATTCGTCTGTGAATGGTCGATTATTGATCAAGTACAACAATGCTTGATGATCTACATAGAAGGCAAACGGATTGGAAGGCATATAATGTCTGAATTCTTGTGTGAATGTACACACAAAGTGTTTGTCAATATGTTGCCACATTGTGATAAATGGTGAAGGATCGTCATATTGCAAGTGTTTGTAACAAAGTGCACATGCAAAGTATTTGTAATAATGTGCATGTGGAAAAGTGTTTTAAAGTGTTTTAATAATGTAAACTTTAAAGTAATGGGTTTTTTTAATGTGTTATGTAAACGGGTATTTCGGAGGTAGTCGGGTAGTTGCCAACCACCTATCAACCATGTTATGTCTGTAAGCGTAAGCATCTGTGTGGGAGATGCAAGGGAGAGGGTGTGTGTGTGTGCATGTTGCTATTGTCTGAAGTATATTGTTGGTAGATTGTTCATCAAAGTATGGTGTATTGCAGATAATTGTTGTGTAGGATACATGTGTGCGCAGTGTATCCATTTTTATTTATGAGTATTCCCATTGTATATATATATATTCTTTTCAATCTTAGTAGTAGAATTGTATTGCAGTTTGTTGTATTCCATTTCTACATTCTAGCATCATTGCCAATTCAAAGTTGGGTTGAGTTTGGTGACATGAAGTTGTGATGGGCAAGTCACTCAAGAAGGTATGGAGTGACAACATGACAACAATGGGATGATTACAATGCAACCAACAAACGATGTAGTTTCCCTCAAGAGAAGGGAAGATTGGAGGTTACAATAAAAGAAGACGCAAACTTGTTTGTTGATGCTAATGAAGGGCCAATGGATGAAGTAAATGAGCAAGTGAATGCACAACCAAACTCACGAGTGGACACACATGAAGGAGACACGCAAGTGTTTGTGCATGAAATACGTGACTACATCAAAGAAATCCATGATGACAAAGAAATCAATGACGGCAAAGAAATTTGTAATGGCGGATAAATACGTGATGACAATGAAGAAAACTATGAAGGTAGAGAGATTCGTGACAGCAACAAAGAAATCTGTGATGGCAGCAGAGACATCCGTTACAGTAGTAGAGAAATCTGTGGTAGAAAAGAAATCCATGGTAACGGAATAATACGTGATGATTGAGAAATATGTAACAACAGAGAAATCTGTGACATAAGAGAAATCTGAGATGGCAAATTACATAATGCTAAAATCCATGATGACAAAGTTGGCTACATACAAGTATTCACACAAGGGAGAAGCAAAAGTGTTTGCACGTGAAGGTGACATGTAAGTATTCGAACATGAAGCAAACATGTGCATTGAAAAAGAGGTTTGTGCATGTGAAGATGTATGTTCCGACATGGAAGTGCATGTTGATGAAATTGTGCATGCCGACGAAAAAGTTTACACAAGTGAAGATGTGTGTGCCAACATAGAAGTGTAAGTTTATGAAGACGAACAAGTGCATAGTAACATATGTGAAGGTGCCAAAGATGCACACAAATGGACAAGTTCGTGCAAGCAGAGACATGCCTATAGGCAATCAAGCACATGTAGGTGAAGACATGCACGCAAATATGGAAGTTCATGTTTACACTACTGAAATTAGACATAATGAAGATGACAAGTTTGATGGAGGAGAAAACCAATTTGACAAGAAAGGCTAGCGTGCAAGCAGAGACATGCCTATAGGCAATCAAGCACATGTAGGTGAAGACATGCACGCAAATATGGAAGTTCATGTTTACACTACTGAAATTAGACATAATGAAGATGACAAGTTTGATGGAGGAGAAAACCAATTTGACAAGAAAGGCTAGGAGTGATTGGAGCAAGTTGTGCAATAGAAAGAATGCATGACAAATGTTTGGCACTAGAGCAATTGCAAGTTGGTGTATCCAATGGTGAGCAGGACGAGAGTCCGACATCAATGCAAATGCAAGATGTCATGTCCGATAGTGCACAAGACAAGAGTCCGACACTAGAGCAACTACAGGTTGGTGTGCTCGATGGTGAGCGAGATGAAAGTCTGACATTGGAGCAACTATAAGTTGGCACGTTTCATGGTGCATAGGATAGGAGTTAGGCACGAAAGATTGCAATGAGTTATGCTTGATGGTGTCCATGAAGAGGGTGAGACACGCAAACAACTACTACCAATGTCAAATCGACCTGTCATGACAAAAATCAATTTTTTTATATCATGTAATTGTCCCATGTTTCATGGTGGTGAAACAAAGAATTCAATTAGGCATTAGAACATCTACCTCGTAATGTGGAAAGTGAATGGGCAGAAGAATGATGTGGATTGGAGAAGGTTGTTCCCTACAACATTTTGTGGAGTAGCAATAGACTGGTACACAGGATTGCCAGAGGACGAGTACCAAACTTGGGAAGAGTTGTGTGAAGCATTTGTGAAGGAATTTCAGTTGTTCCACAATGATGATGAGGTCATTGCTGAAATTTATAGAATGGAACAAGGTGAGAAAGAATCTATTCAGTCCTACAACTGAAAGCTGAGTGGGTTGTTTACCTATCTAGAGGAAGATTTGTTAGATGCATTGAAGAAATAATGGTTCATAGAGGGACTTCTCCCTATGGTCAATAAAAAGATCAAGGTGGTCTCTTCGACTTTCTATCAAGAGGCCTTTGAGCGGGCCTTGAATTTGGAAAGTGATGCAAACATGTCATCAAAATGTTGAGGTTGGGTTAATGAGGATGAGAGCAACCCTAAATATGGAAGCAACTTTGATCATGAGAGTGACTCTTGCAGCAAAAGTGATGATTCTGAAAACAAGAGTAGTTTGGAGGATGATCTTGAGAATGAGAGTAATGCATTGTCCAAGTGTTGGGGTTGATAAATCAATGAAGTGACTCTAAAGAGAAGAGAGATGATTCCAAACATAAGTGCGATGCAAAGAACGCATGTAAAGACATGAAATCATCACTACAAGTATGTGCAACACAAAGGGAGATTGTACCAAGGGGGGATGCCATTGGTGATGCGGTCTATGACAACCGCCAGAGAACTAGAAGAAGCTGAATTGAGTATGATACTGAGGGCAGACCCATTGTGCAATGTTGATGATGCCATTTGTGGGGGCACTTAGCATGTGAATGTTAAAGTGCCACGAGTCAAGATGAACCAATGATATGTAGAGGGTTTGAAGAGCCAGAAAAGAGTCATAGCCCTAGCCAGAAAGAAGAGGAGGTAAACCTGATAAAATTGATTGCAATTGAGGAGGTGAACTTGATTACAATGAAGGATACAGATATTGAGAAAATAGTTGAAGCTATGCAAGGAAAGGAGGTTGCACAAGTGGTTGATATAGATGGTGAAGTGTGTGATGCAAAAGAAGTGAATGATGTAGATGACGAAGGAGGTTGTTTGACATCTAACCCTTTGCTAGGGTTGTTTAGCCATCTAGACTTGGGTCTTTTTGACCCAAGCCCCAACTGACAAGACTTAGGCCGTCTAGGCCTAGACCATCTGAGTTGGGACCCAAGCCCCAACTGCCAAGACTTAGGCCGTCTAGCCCAAACCATCTGAGTTGGGACCCAAGTCCTCTAGGACAACCCGACCAAGGGGGCAAGCCGACAAGGCTTCTTGTCGGCCACCTAGGGGAGAGGACTCACCCCCAAATGGCCAATAGTTTGTTTAGCTAAGGGGAGGACCATTATGGACACCCCCTAGCTATCTAGAAGGGGAAATATGCTCCTAGGCGGCCCTTGGGTCATCAAACCTGAGGAGGGGGGTCATTTGGGCCCCACCCCGACCGTCTAGGAAGGCCATTTGGAGTTGAAAGGAGGCTGTCAGGATGACTAGGGAGGTCATTTGGGTGCCTAAGCTAAAAAGTGAGCCATCAGGCCAAGGGCCATCTCGGCCAAGAAGTGGGGCATCAGGCCAAGGGCCATCTCGGCCAAGAAGTGGGCCATCTAGCCCAAGAATTGGGCCATCTAGACCAAGAAGTGGATCAAGGATTTGCACCATCTAGGTCACAAAGTGGGCCATCAAGCATTGGAGTTGGGTCATCTAGCTCAAGAGGTGGACCATCAAAGGCCAACACAAGGTCATTTGAGGCCAAGGGATGTCCATCAAAGACCAAAACAGGGTTGTCTGATGCTAAGAAGAGGTCACTAGGAGACAAGGAGATGTCGTCCGGAGGTGAGGACAAGCTGTTTGAGAGGGTCGAGCATTTCAAGATCCCTCAATTTGATTACTTCGACTCTCATACCTTGTTAAACGTATGGACCAGTTAGGACTCAAATCTAGGACCTCTATGTTGAGATTGCTCTACAAATATGCTTTTGGCTCCAAACAGGGTTGTCTGAGGCTAAGAAGAGGTCATTAGGAGACAAAGACAGGTTGTCCGGAGGTGAGGACAAGTTGTTTGAGAGGGTCGAGCATGTCAAGATCCCTCAATTTGATTACTTCGATTCTCATACCCTGTTAAAGGTATGGACCAACTAGGACTCGAATCTAGGGCCTGTTGGTCACAAATCTGCCACAAGAAAGGATTTTGTACGTATACGCGCCCTAGACCTGGACCAACATTGAAAGGCCGGAGGGAAGAGATGCCCTCCGTGCCAATCTCCGGAGAAAGGCCGGCTCCTGAACTAAACTACTTGGTATTTTTAAGACAAGAGTGCAGGAAAGAAATAAAAGGGGATAGGGTAAGAAGTGAGAACGATTTTGGTGGGAAAGAACCAGCAGCACGATTATCAACAAATACCTTGAAACAACAGCAATAAATATGAAGAACGAAACTAAAATAAACACTGCGCTATCTCCCCTATGTATCCTCTGGAAGAGTTCCAGGGTTCAAGTATCTTCCTATGCCTAAATCCAGAATTCAGAATTACAGCAATTAGGAAACACAAGAACTTGACAGAAACCACTATCCACAGGCAGCATAAAAAGAATTTAACGCAATATTAAATCTCTTACATAACCCTCTGAATGATTCCAAGGTTCAATCCCTCATTACACACCTAAATCCAGAACGCAGAATTACAAGTATGCAAATGAAGAAAAAGAATAACAGAAATCAACACAGAAGATAACATTTATGAGAGAAATGGAGCTCAAAGTCTTCAATATCTATTGCAGAAATCAAGATACAACAATTCTCTAGCAAAAGTTCCCCCCCTTTTCTCATTACAATTCATGGGTTTTTATAGAGGACCCGATCCTCTGAGCCATCAATGCTCTGAATTTGGAAGTACGCCCTCGGCAGACTACAAAATTTTCGCCCGCTCCTTCTGAGAATGAGCTTTCACATCCTTTTCCTTTATTAGCAAGTATGACCGCGTCAACCGGGGAAACACGCATTGATGAGCCGTCCAGCCTTGTCCTGAATTTCTCCGGGTGCGATGCTCGAGTGACCTTCAAGTGGCTTTGCCTTCCGGTCTGCAATTGATATTTCCTTTTCCATTGCCACAAATAGACCCCGGGTCTTTCGGGCAAGTAAAAATGCCTTTATGAAGCACTTGAATGCCTCGTGGAAATACCCGTTCTTGATATGTGTGTCGTTGGGGAAGGTGCCCTAGGAAGAGCTTCGCTAGGTTCTCATTTGGAGCTATGCTTCGCAACAATCATGAGCCGAAGTTGGAATGATGAACCCACAAAAATGCTTCGCGCGAAGGGGCTCTCAAAAATTGCTTCGCGAGGACCAGATGCCGAAGCTCCTATATCCCGCAGAAAACACGACTCTTAACTACCTACTACTTTGCCGAGGGTACAAGCCGTATACTACTTCGCCAACAGCTCCGTCCGAAGTGGACTACAACAATGCTTCGCCGCGAACCTCTTCAAAAACAGCCGCTCGGGAGGAATTTGGGCGAAGCTCATCCATGCCTTAGAAAATTTTCAGGGATAATCAGCCTTCGGATGGGGGAGCTTCGCACTGAAATCGCCCGAAGCATGTGCTTCGCAAAAGTTTTGAGCGAAGTAGATTTTTCTTGGGGGCGGTTCGCCAAAAAGGAAGGCCGAAGCGGGTGCTTCGCTGGAATTTTTGCGAAGTGTTTCTCCACACTTTAGAAACTTTTGCATTTCACATTTTATGCTTCGCAGAATTTCGGCCCGAAGCAAGTCTTGCGGGGGCTTCGCTTGCGAAGCTCTTTCTATGCCTTAGGAGATTTCAGGCCTGCACCTATGTTTTCCCTATTTCTTGTTTGCGAAGCTGCCTGTTCCTCGCTAATGCTCGTAAGCGAAGCTTTTTCTTACACGAGTTATCTACAAAGGGGATTCAAAAAATGACAACCAAAATTGCTGCAATGCCACTATCAACAAAAATAAAGAAAACCAGAACAAGAAAATCCTTTACACAACATTAATTTTCACTACCCCTCCAATGTGACGAAATTGTCAACATTCTTGGCGGCTCACGGGGCAACGAGCTCGCCTCGGTGTGAGGACCCTCGGCCTTCATCCATTGGGCCAGAGTTGCCTCCAGACCCTTCTCCTATCTGCTCTTCTTCTCCCGAGGGGGCCTCCGTAGCTACTTCTTTTCCTTTTTCTTCGTCTTCTGGTGCCTGATCAAGTGGTGGCGGCGGGGGAAGGCGGTCACGGATGCGTTCCATAGTTCGGCGAACGTGGGCCCAAGCACCCTTCTGAAATGGTTCTCGATCTTGCGGTGCTTTAACCGAACATGGAACCGATCAATCTGCCCTATATCAGCACATTTGGCTCTTACACTTAGATCGTTCAAACAGGCCGCGATCCTACAATATCTGAAAATGAAATCCGTGACCTGCCCTTCCATGACTGGCTCCTTCCATTCATCGATTTCTGAAACATCGCTTTCAAAGCTGAGCCACGTTGGTTTCAGTTCTTCCTTGGTTAAAAGGTTCCCATCGTCATCAGTGAAACTTGGGAAGCCCAATGTTGAGAGATCCTGGAAATATCCCAGGGAAGCATGCTGCTCTTGCTCAAACACGTCCATAAGTTGTTTTGCCTTCTGAGCTTTCCTCACCTTGGAGAAGAAGGCACGGACCGTGGCTTGAACAGTGGACCAGTCTCTTGTTGTCCGACTCATAGCAGTGACTTGCAAATCCTGGTACTTGATGCTTTGTACCTCAAAAGCTAGGTCAAGTCGGCTTCTTATTTCTTGAATTATCTCGTCCACTATAGGCCCCTTTTGTGTAGCAGCATTTTGGGCTTCTGTTATATAAGACAATATAGAAAGGGCGCTGGAGGCCCGGGATCTGAAGTTCTTGAGCAAGTGGGAACGGATGTCTTTAATTCTGCCTTTGTCAAACAACTCCAAGTTTGCCTTCTCATACAGCTGTTGCTGCATCTGCAGGATCCGGCTCTCAAATTCTCTGGCTCTTACCTCGGCTTCAGCCTGCGTTTTGCTTTGATCTTTTGCTGCAACCTGCAGCTGATCTACCTGCTGCTTTAAGGCATCCGTTTCTTTCCTCATTTGCTCACATTGCTTTTGAGCATCTTCCAATTGGGAGCGTGTCTTGGCTAGGTCCTCCTCTAGCTTGACATTGGCATTTTCTGCTTCATATCTGCGCTGGTCGGCGATCCTCGCGTGTGTGCGGAATGCTTCTATCCTCACATGCATAGACTCAGATTCATTATCTATGTCAAGATGCTCTAGGTCCTTGATTTTCTCTTGGTACTCATAATCAGCCGGGGTCATTTCATCTAGGGGCTTCTGGACCTTAGGTATCTTTTTCACCTTATGAAGCTTCCCATTCTTCAAATCGAACACCGCGCATTTTTCAGCCTTCGCCAGAGATCGCCCTCTTCTTCTCCGTGCTTCTTTGAGCATCTTATCGGTATTTTGACGGGCTTGGATCAACCTCTCTGCTAAAGGACGCTCCTGGATCATAGCCAATTCATTTTCGAATGCGGCTGGGCTACCAGCCAAGGGTGTAAACAGATACATGGACTGCATAGACGACACGTCACCGGTGGGCTCAGCGACAGGTGTGGTGGGTGTTCGGGCTGGTGAAGTGACGACTCGTGGGACTAGGGAGCGGGAGTCAGGGTGTGGAAGTGAAGCATCGCTCCCGGATGATCCAAGTGTTGCGGGGTTAATGGCGTGGGCGAGTGATGTGGTACGGGTGTGTGTGTCCCGTCCTGGTGACTCGGATGAAATGGAAACATTAAAGGGGGCGGCGAGGTCGTGAGACAAGTCGGATGACCGTTCAACGTGAATGATGTTATGGGGAGATTTATCTAAGACGGAGGATCCAGGGGAACCTTCGGCCGGGACGGCTATCGACGTGACTAGGGGAGTAGAGGATAAGGGGTGCGTACTTGCGTGCTCTAGTGATAGAGCAGAAGTGTCGAAGCCTTGCGTTTCAGGTCTGGGTCCGCCTCCAGCTTCTGTTTCCTCGATATTTTCGGTCTCCTGGAAGTATTCCTCCACATTGATGGTCCCCATCTCGGTACTTTCTTCCGTCCCCTGCAGCGGTGGTTCGAGCACTACTTCTCCAACACCTGCACTAATTGAGCCTGCCGCAACTGATTCGCTAGGAACACTTGAAGTTCTGCTGCGAGGTCGTTTCGGGTGAGGAAGGGGCATGTGGACTGGTTCGAGCCTTTTCCTTTTCCCTTTCTCCTGTTGCTGCAGCGGCTTCTCAACCTTTGCCTCAACATCCTCAACTGGCTTATCTAGTATCTCTTGCTGTGTCGCCGCTATCTCTTCTTCTTCCTCTTGTTCAGAAATTTCCTCGATTCGTCTTGGGCTTTCGCCCGAACCCGGGGCGCTAGGGGGAATGAAGTCAGCGAATGAGATGGGCTGCCAGGACCCGACATGGGCTTCGTAGTAAATATCGAAGTCTTTATCCATCTCTAAGAGACCATACGATCTTTGCTTTCGGCGGTGGACTCTCATCACCCACCATTCTCTCAGCTGATCTTCGCGCCATTTTTTTACTTCTTCCCTCAGATCATCTTTCATCTTTTTCCAGAAGGGGGAATCCGCCTCCGGGAAGGGATACCGAATGGGATCATATTCAGCTTCAATAGCGTAAAATTCATGCCATGGAGGCATTGTCTTCATTCTCTCCAGGTGCCATTCCAAATCTCTCCCCGTAGGGTTGTTCCGTTGCTCTACGATCTCCGAGCGGGGGCAAATATGGAAGTTTTTGAACCTGAGATGATCTCTCCTTATCCCCAAGGGATCATAGCACCATCGCTGCGGGATCTGCAGCAAACCGAAGTCAGCAAGCTTTTCCTCCAGATAAATGTTTTGTTTAAGGGCGAAAACCTCAATGACTCCCATTTTGAAAGGGAAATCACAGGTTGGTGCCCACTTCCGGCCATGGCCGTAGACAACATTCGTCACATCGCTCTGACGAGCAACCTCCAAAGCGAATTGATACTCAGAAGGATACAGTGGCAGCAGGAAGGGTTTTCCCGTAAATCCAAACAGGCGAACAACAAGCCCCTGCGTAAGTTGAAAAACATCGCCCATTTTCTCATTAACAACCTTATCTCTGAGAGCCACGGGCACCCGAGGGCAGGAACCCTGTACAAGCTGCATAGCAGGTCCTGAGAACTGCTGGTTGAAAACATAGTATGACCCCGTCCTTGCCAGGAGAGGAGTCCACTGATATACTGGCAAAGGAGCTCCATCCTTGCCGCTTGGAGTAATGGCAATGTGGGGAAAATGCTTATAAGTATGGTAGAAAAAGAGCCACACTAGGAAGGAGCAAGGCCCAAAATATTGACCTGTTCCAGAATTCTTCACGCTGACCAACCGCGTATGCAGGGTCCGGGCCACCCATTCCGCCCAGTCGAAGAAGACCGGGTTAACGCCTGGCCTTGATGGGTCGGGGGCATAAAACTCCCCTCGTGAGATACATTCAGCCAGCGATACTTGCCAGGGATATACAGAAACATCCGTAGACAATCCCGCAACCCATGCTATGATAGAGAAGATGTCAGTATTCTTAAAATCGGTGAGAGGGCGAGGCATCTGTGGTCGCTTGCCCGAAGGAAGCCCATCTTTCATATTCTCCTTTAAGAACTTGATGATATACTCGGAGGTGGAGAACCTATCCACTTGTTCACTCAAAACCACGTTGCGGACAGTATACCCCTTGGGTGGCCCTTGCTGAGGAGCGAAAGCCTCCTGCACATCTTCTTTAAAAATTGCAAATAATTTGTTTCCTGCCGCGTCCAGAACCTGCCTGGTGGAGGGTTGGTAATTTTGTGCAATGGCATGGATTAACTCGGGACAGGGGTGCGTTGGCGGAGTCAGGTACCAATATATCTGGGAGTAGTATGCGGCAGCCCTCTTGTTTTCCGCAGACAGCCGACTCTTCATGTAATCAATGGTGTATCGGAGCTCGGCTATGCTCTTTGTGAGCTTAGTGTCCCTTATGTTCTCCCACCCGTCGATGGGCGGTTCTCCAAGTTGTTCTTCTTCGGAATCTTCCCCTTCCTCCACAACCTGTTTGTCAGGGCGAAGATTGAGGTTTACCCTCTTGGGCCTATGCTTTTTCTCTTCCTTACCCCTTTTGGCCTTCTCCGGACCGGCCGACTCAGGCTCTTTCTTCTTCTCCTTCGAATTCCTTTTTCCCATCTTGGTTTTTAGAAGGCGGCAGAATTTTGACGCAGAATGATGAGGGTGCAGCAGAGTAACGTAATGGCCAGGGCTCCTTGCGTTTGAATTTATCAGCGGACGAACAACTTTTCGTCTCTGAAGCTCGGCTTTTATAGTTGTGGATTGATACTGCCACCATTTATGGCACCTGCCAAAATTAAATTTAGAAATCGGGCCGAGGAGATCACATTGCACTCGGATTGGTTTTGCGGCGCGGGCGCACGCGGGCCTATGTACTTCGAAATCCTGACCATGCTTTGAAAACCCAACTTTCTGCCACCTCGTACCTGAGCACGTCTTTCGATCGCAACTAAATTCTTTCGGGATTTACTCCGCCACCTTTGCATTAACTCCGCACGTTTTTTTTTTCTGCTGTCGGCACACGTCTCGAGGCATATTTAAACGCCTTTTTACTTTGTGCCTTATGATTTGGCGAAGCTGATATTAGCGATAGATACTTCGCTAGAACCTTGTGCGATCCGCAAATTTTTTACGCTTCGGACCCGAAGCTGTTTTTTTTTTTTTATAGCTGCTTCGCAAAAAACTAGTCCCGAAGCGGAATTCTTAAACCCTTTTGCGCGAAGTGTTTTCCTAGCTTGTCCTTTCAACTTTGTTGTTTTTATGGGCTAGAGGGATGGTTCGCTGAGCCCCTACCGAAAGTAGCTTCGCCAGACCTCTTTATTGCGAAGTGTCTCCCGTGCCTTAGCCGATTGGGGCTTCAAACGAGGAGCCTTTATTGATCTTTTTAGCGAAGCTCGCTCCCGGGTCAAACTGTTTATACCTGTTTTCTCTCTTTTGCTCTGAGCTCGATGAGACACACCTCGGCAGGATTGTTGGAGAGGCACTGCATTCTGACCCGTCTTCACCTTGACGTTGTTTTAGTCGCGGGGACGATCTCCACATACTGCTTCATGTTTTGACGCTAGGGTACTTCGCAGCGAACCAACTCCCGTTGGTTGCTTCGCACAAAAAATTCCCGAAGGAGTTTTCGTCGAGCTGGGTGAATTCTGGGCTTAGCGACTTCAAGCCGGAACACATTGTTAAGGCGGCGTGGAGCCGCGATCTTTTCCTAACTATATTTTACACTTACTAAAAAAAGGTATATACAAGTGTAAATGACATAATGCTATATACAGAGTAGAAAGGTGTTATGGTACGTTTTAATGGTGGAAGGTCTTCAGATGAAGACCGTTTACAGGGATCGGCAAGACTTGGCCGGTTACATCTTTGAGGATGAAGGAGTTGACCGAATTTACCTTTATAATCTCGAACGGCCCATCCCAGAATGCGTCAAGCTTATCATGATTGTCGGGCTTTGCCTTCCAGGAATCCCACTTCCATACCAAGTCTCCTACCTTGAATGTGCGAACAGAGGACTTCTTCTCGAACCAGTTTCGAGTGATCTGTGCATGCTTTGCGAAGTTCTGGTAAGCCTTGTCTCGATCCTCCTCTAGTTGTAGCAACCGAGTTAGCCTAACTTCCATAGGTCCGAATTCTCCTTCTTCATCATTTAGCATCTGCAAGGCAGGAATTTCTACATGAGTTGGTAAAACAGCTTCCTTGCCGTACACCAGGGTGTAAGGTGAGGTCTTGATCGACTTCTTGATAGAAATTCGATCAGCCCACAGGGCTTGATCCAGGAGGAGATGCCAAGTCCTCTTGTTCCTTTCTACTAGCTTTCTTAGCAATCTCAACAGTCTTATTTGTAGATTCTGCTAACCCGTTACCTTGCGGATAATAATTGGAGGTGACCTTGCGGTATATCCCATACTTGTAGGTGAATTCGCTGATCTTAGCACCTGTGAACCCAGGACCATTGTCCGTGACTATTGCTTCAGGGACACCGAACCGAGTGATCAAACTTTCCAGGAACGCAATGACCGTATCTTGGTCAGCGTGTTTCGTGGGTATCGCTTCGGCCCACCTGGTAAAATAATCGGTTGCAGTCAGGATGAATTTATGTCCTGCAGAGGAATTTGGCGATATGACTCCCACGAAATCCAATCCCCACTGCTGGAATGGTGCTTCTACTTGTATCGGTTGAAGGGGCATGGAAGCGTTCCTGCTTCGGCCGGCGAACTTCTGACATTTCTCGCATCTTCGGCAAACTGCAAAGGCATCGGCGAAGAGAGTCGGCCAATAGTAGCCTGCTTTGATTATTTTCAACGTTGTTGTTCTTCCAACGAAGTGGCCCCCTGATAACCCGGAGTGGAATTCACCAAGGACCCTTCTCTTATCATCTTCCTTTATGCATCTTAGAAGAACACCATCGATGTTTCTGAAGAATAGGCCTTCGGGGCGTAGAACGTAGCGAAGGGATCGCATCCTGAAGTGCCTTCGCTGTGAAGCGTTCAGGTGTCGCGGACATTTTCCAGTGTTGAAATATTCGATTATTTCACTGGTCCAATCCTCTTCGTCTGTTCCCAGATTTGCGAAGCTATTTTCCATTAACGGGTCATCCCATTGACAAGCTGTCACCTCAGCGGCGACGCTTTTTGCAAGCTCTTGACATAGGGCGCGACCGCGAACTAACTTTGTGGGTCGGATTTCGATATCAAATTCTTGTATCTTGTTGACCCATCCGGCCCTTTTGCCGCCCAACTCCCCCTGAATGATGAAATTCCGCACGTCTGAATGGATGACAAACACAGTAACCCGACTTTGGGAAATAAAGTGCTTGAATTTCCTCAGGGATTTCATAACTGCATGCACTTGGCGTTCTATGAAGGTATATTTCTCTTCATGGGATGGGATTACCTGACTTAAGAAGGCGATAGGGCGTTCTTCGCCATCTTCTCCCTTCTGCGTTAGGACTGCGGCATAACTTTCAGGTTCGCCCACAGCATACAAAATGAAGTCTTTGCTGTAATCAGGGTTAGTTAGCACAGGAGCCTGAGCGATGCGAGTTTTAATTTCCTCAAACGCTCGTCTTCTATTATCAGTCCAGATGAATTCGGCATCCTTCTTTAAGAGTTCAGACATTGGCTTGATGACTTGAGCGAAGTCTGGGACGAACTTTCTTACAAAATTAATCTGGCCGAAAAAGGACTGCAGGCCTTTTTTGTTCATCGGGAGTGGGAGCTTCAGGAGTGCCTCGGCTCTATCAGGGTCTACAGCAAGGCCTTTTTCTGATATAACATGTCCTAGCAATTTCCCTTCATTTACCGCAAATATGGACTTCTTCGGGTTGATTGAAATACCAAATTCTCGACATTTTTCAAATATCTGTTGTAAGTGTAAAGGGTGATCTTCTCTTTTCCGAGAAAAGACAGTCATGTCATCTAGATAGATGACGATGACCCTATTCAACAACTCACCAAATGCCAGATCCATAGCCCTCTGGAAGGTGGCTCCTGCGTTTGAAAGGCCAAACGGCATCCGCTGGTAAGCGAATGTTCCCCATTTGGTAGTAAAGGCTGTTTTGTGCTGATCTTCATCTCTAACCCAAATCTGGTTATACCCTGAAAATCCATCAAGCAAAGAAAAACGCTGGGCTCCAGCCACCGAATGCAGGATTTGGTCAATCTGAGGGAGAGGGTAGTGATCCTTTAATGAAGCTTGGTTCAAATTGCGGAAATCTACACATAGGCGGATGTCCCCATTTTTCTTCCTGACCGGTACTAGATTCGCTACCCAAGAAGAATGCTTTATGGGATAGATGATCTTGGCCTCAAGCATTTTTAAGAGTTCGGTTTTCATCAGGGTTTCGATCTTCGGGTTGATAGGTCTTTGCCTCTGTCTGAAAGGTTTGACCCCTTCTTGCAGCTCGATTGTATGTTGAATCAATCGTCGGTCGTAGCCTTTCAGATCTTGATAAGACCATGCCACTATATCGGGGTACCTTCTGCACAAAGATCGGATTTGTTCTAATTCAACCATGGTACAATCTGTCCCAACTTTTATCACTTTCCCGGATTCAAGCTCTAGATCTTGATATTGCCTAGCGTCGACTTTGATTCTGTGAGAAACTACTCTGTCGTTCTGATCGAACAGGCTCTCTAGAGTGATCAATCCTCTTGGAACATGGTTATTTTTTAACTGGACCAGTCCTTCATACTCCTCGCCCTTCATACTCCTTTCTTCAACAGTGGCTGCTTCTTGGACCAAGAAATTGATGATCTGTTCATCATTGTCGAAAACTTGCCAATGCATGTCTCTATCCGGCACAGAGGGCCTATAAATCATCCTCACGGCCTTGGGCTTGTGTACCATGTCGTCAGCTGGAGAATATCTAGCCGCGATGGAGGCCAAGACATCGGCGTGTCTATTCTTCTCTCGTGGGATGGACTGCAGATTGAGTGACTCAAACTGTTCAAACAGGTCCCATACTCTGTTGCGGTATGCTTTAAGATAATGCTTTTTTGAGATGCACTTGTTGGTGACCTGATTACATACCAATTCTGAATCTCCGAAGACTTGGAGATGTTTTATGCCTAATTTCTCTGCTTTCTTCAGTCCTAGGCATAAGGCTTCATACTCTGCTGCGTTGTTGGTGCAGCTCCAAACCAACCGGTAGCAGTATTCTTTCTGCTCTCCAGATGGTGATACTAATAGTATTCCTGCCCCGGCGCCATTTTTGCATCGGGCGCCATCAAAGAATAGTTTCCATAATTCCCCTTGGGCGGATACCTTATTCTCTGGCTTGACGTGTTTCTCTGGTTCTGTGATGGTATAGCACCCCATTTCTGTCTCTATCATGGCATTGAAATCTGTTAATGAAAATTCATCTTCAGAATTCAGCTGTGCAAGCGTTTCTTCCACTAAGTCCACTTGTTCTATTTCTTCGGCGATAGCGTGTACAGGACTATTGTTTTCTTCTTCGGACATCTTTTCTACGAGAAATGTAGAAGGTTTCTCGTTGTAAATTTTGACCTTCTTTCCCTTGAACGGGACCTCTAAATGTGAATAGTCCATGGACAGATATCCACCTAGCTTTGTTGTGAACTCCCTCGAAAGGCACATGCTAAAATAGGGCTCTAGATCTACAACTACCACCTCCTGTATTACCACAATCTGAGGCGCTTTGTGCAGTCGAATAGGTATATCTTTGATTACACCGACCGTTTTCACAGGAGTACCGTCCAGTTGGAGTACGCCGTGACTGCTTCGCGTGTATTCCATTCCTATTTCCTCGCAGACAGCCTTAGGCATTACCGTTGTTGCAGCACCAGAGTCAATCATACAGTTGTGAACGATATGTCCTTCCATTTGTAAGGATAGGTAGAATGGAGGAGGCCTGTTTTTTCCTGTTATTGACGTGGATAGGGTTTGCACTAGGGCAAGCGGCGCTGATTTCCTAGCTTTCGCGGACTTCAAGGACTCCTGCAACAGGTCCACTTGTCCTGGCAGCTGTAAAGCGTCGTATAGACTAATCTTAGCAGGGGTTCTCTTCAGTTCGTCCACGATGTTATACCCTACGAGGGCATGTACTTCGGGCTCCCTTTTTGCTTCGTACTTTGTGCGATATTGCTCCGTGGCTTCGACTCTCTGCCGCTTAGTCAATGAAGGGAACTTAAGCTTTTCCCTAGCCTGTTCTTTGGTTTCGGCCTGAGGCGGGGCTGCGGAGGCCTGCTGGGTCTTCTCCTTTGCTAGCACAGGATGCGAAACTTTGTCTGGGGCCTTAACAGGTTGCTGCTCTTTTTCGCGGCGAGTATACACCTTCAAGGGAACCATTTGGGCTGCATCCACCTCCATTGGTCTTTTTCCCTCTCTAGTAAGAACTGAAACTTGTTCTTCTTCGTTAACGACCGGGTCCTGATCCGCTTGTCTTATTATATTGACTTGACCGCTATGGCTGCTCCCTGACAGTGTCTGCACATAATGCTGATGCAGCATACAGGTATTTTCCTCATGTGGGTCATTACATGTGGAACACCAATGCACATGATCCGAAGTGCTTGTCCCTTCGTCAATCACGACATTCCTTGCTGAGGCCTTCCCTGGTTGAACCACTTGATCTTTGGTGAGCGCTGGTGGGGGATAAGACCTTCTGGGAAGAAATTCCTGCTGTGCTTGCTTCTTTTTTACGATAATCATGTCATTGGACAAGGTCTGCACAGTGGAATTCAGAGATTGAACTTCCTGTAGTATTTTTGCCTGCATATCTTCAACTTTGGGGGTTGGTGGCAATGGAGCCATCGTAGGTATCGGAGGCAAGGCAGGGTATTGAGGCGGAGCCGGTAACGCGGGGAATGCCAAAGGGACGGTGGGCTGCGGTGCTGAGAATGTCGGAAAATGCACTTGTGGCGTAACGATCTGGGTTACGACGGGGTTAGGGTTCCATGATGAGATGGGATATACAGGGGTTGTGGAAGTTTGCGAAGTAGCTGCACCTAGGTATTGTGTCTGCGGAAATTCCGAAAATATAGGCATCGGCATTCTTTGGGGAAGCTTCCCCACGGCTATCAAATCCATTTCCGCTTTCTGGGCCAGTTCATATAGTTCAGGGAAAGTATTCACATTCGAATACCTTACCATTACACTGATGTCTAGGTTGAGGGCCCTAAGGTAATAGTATGTTGCAGCTTCGTTGGCTGGCCGAAGTCCAACGGGTACTCTTTGCCAGGTCCGAGCGAACCTCACATTGAAATCCGCAATCTCCTCCTGCGGGTGTCTCTGAATTGTTGTGAAGTGGTGCAAGAGGGAGGACGGGTCGGCAGACTCATTGAAACCTCTCATCAGTTGTCCAGCTAATTGGTCCCAACTCGTTATAGTGCCTGGAGGTAAAGACCTATACCAATAGAGGAGCTTTCCTCGGAGAGACAAAACCAGAAGCTTTACCATCACCCTTTCTTCTGTGATGTCGTGTATCGCTGCCAGAGAAACTATATCTTGGATATGTTCCAGAGCTGTTTTCCCCGTGCCATCAAAGGTAGGGATCTTCTTCATTGCAGCAGGCGGAACCTGCCCTTGTCCCGCTAGGTTTAATGGTCCGGAAGAGTTCCATGCCGGGAACAATCTGGGCGGTTGTTGTTGCTGCTGCTGCTGATGTTGTTGTTGTTGTGCCATGCTGGTGCCTAGATTCGAAAACACCGGAGTTCCCAAAGTTCGTTGTTGATGGCTAGCTGAAACGGAGGCACTTGGATGGTCAGGGGAGTTAGGAGGGTTTGGAGGAAGACTAGCCGCTGTACTATCTGAAGTTGGACCTTGTTCGTCAAAGGCAGCCTCTTGCGAGGACGTTCCACGTAACAGTGATTCGGGGGTGACTAGTCTGGAGCGTTCCCCGAAGGCGTCAATATCAAGTTCAAAGAACTCGGTTTCTTCTCCACTATTCCTAACTCTCCATCTCGTTTGCATGAAGGCACGGATATTTTAGTACCGGTCTCTACGACTTTAAGATTCTCAGGTTGAACAGAGTCGCCAGATGCTAGAGTCTTCTGGTAATGAGATAAGCATCAGCTCTCACTACCACTCACAAGATGAGACTGACCGGGTCCCACCGGGCGTGCCAGAAACTGTTGGTCACAAATCTGCCACAAGAAAGGATTTTGTACGTATACGCGCCCTAGACCTGGACCAACATTGAAAGGCCGGAGGGAAGAGATGCCCTCCGTGCCAATCTCCGGAGAAAGGCCGGCTCCTGAACTAAACTACTTGGTATTTTTAAGACGAGAGTGCAGGAAAGAAATAAAAGGGGATAGGGTAAGAAGTGAGAACGATTTTAGTGGGAAAGAACCAGCAGCACGATTATCAACAAATACCTTGAAACAACAGCAATAAATATGAAGAACGAAACTAAAATAAACACTACGCTATCTCCCCTATGTATCCTCTGGAAGAGTTCCAGGGTTCAAGTATCTTCCTATGCCTAAATCCAGAATTCAGAATTACAGCAATTAGGAAACACAAGAACTTGACAGAAACCACTATCCACAGGCAGCATAAAAAGAATTTAACGCAATATTAAATCTCTTACATAACCCTCTGAATGATTCCAAGGTTCAATCCCTCATTACACACCTAAATCCAGAACGCAGAATTACAGTATGCAAATGAAGAAAAAGAATAACAGAAATCAACACAGAAGATAACATTTATGAGAGAAATGGAGCTCAAAGTCTTCAATATCTATTGCAGAAATCAAGATACAACAATTCTCTAGCAAAAGTTCCCCCCTTTTCTCATTACAATTCATGGGTTTTTATAGAGGACCCGATCCTCTGAGCCATCAATGCTCTGAATTTGGAAGTACGCCCTCGGCAGACTACAAAATTTTCGCCCGCTCCTTCTGAGAATGAGCTTTCACATCCTTTTCCTTTATTAGCAAGTATGACCGCGTCAACCGGGGAAACACGCATTGATGAGCCGTCCAGCTTGTCCTGAATTTCTCCGGGTGCGATGCTCGAGTGACCTTCAAGTGGCTCTGCCTTCCGGTCTGCAATTGATATTTCCTTTTCCATTGCCACAAATAGACCCCGGGTCTTTCGGGCAAGTAAAAATGCCTTTATGAAGCACTTGAATGCCTCGTGGAAATACCCGTTCTTGATATGTGTGTCGTTGGGGAAGGTGCCCTAGGAAGAGCTTCGCTAGGTTCTCATTTGGAGCTATGCTTCGCAACAATCATGAGCCGAAGTTGGAATGATGAACCCACAAAAATGCTTCGCGCGAAGGGGCTCTCAAAAACTGCTTCGCGAGGACCAGATGCCGAAGCTCCTATATCCCGCAGAAAACACGACTCTTAACTACCTACTACTTTGCCGAGGGTACGAGCCGTATACTACTTCGCCAACAGCTCCGTCCGAAGTGGACTACAACAATGCTTCGCCGCGAACCTCTTCAAAAACAGCCGCTCGGGAGGAATTTGGGCGAAGCTCATCCATGCCTTAGAAAATTTTCAGGGATAATCAGCCTTCGGATGGGGGAGCTTCGCACTGAAATCGCCCGAAGCAGGTGCTTCGCAAAAGTTTTGAGCGAAGTAGATTTTTCTTGGGGGCGGTTCGCCAAAAAGGAAGGCCGAAGCGGGTGCTTCGCTGGAATTTTTGCGAAGTGTTTCTCCACACTTTAGAAACTTTTGCATTTCACATTTTATGCTTCGCAGAATTTCGGCCCGAAGCAAGTCTTGCGGGAGCTTCGCTTGCGAAGCTCTTTCTATGCCTTAGGAGATTTCAGGCCTGCACCTATGTTTTCCCTATTTCTTGTTTGCGAAGCTGCCTGTTCCTGCTAATGCTGTAAGCGAAGCTTTTTCTTACACAGTTATCTACAAAGGGGATTCAAAAAATGACAACCAAAATTGCTGCAATGCCACTATCAACAAAAATAAAGAAAACCAGAACAAGAAAATCCTTTACACAACATTAATTTTCACTACCCCTCCAATGTGACGAAATTGTCAACAGGACCTCCATATGTTGAGGTTGTTCTATAAATAAGCTTTTGGATCCTCCTTGAACCAGCTTGTAATTCGAATTTAGGATTGTTTCTACTCATTGCTCCAACACCCCCTAAGCCACTCTATGAGTACTTGGGGCTCCTAGCTTCAATACAAGCTCTGATAATTTGTCAAGATCAAAGACTTTTAACAATCAAATTGCTCTTATATGAAACATTGTGGAAGCATAGAAACTATCTCATAACTGCGAAAGCATGTAAATTTACAACATACAAGATATTTCACAATACAATTCATATGCTCAATTTGGGTGCAATTGCACCACTCAACTATTCCATTGAATTAATAACCATTGTGACAGATTTTTTGCCATCCAACTCCATACAATATTCTTCATTACATCACATAGTCTTTGTTGCCATCTCACTCCATTCCATATAATCTAATCCAACTATGGACCATGTATAGGTTGGATAATAGTTGAGAAAATCGTGTTTTCTTCGATTCCGATACGACCTTGCCAAGTCAATCGGGATTGGGAATTGCCAGTTTGCAAAAATTGCCGATTTTTTTCAAAAAACGGCAAAAATCAGGAATCACAATTTAAAAAAAAAAACATAATTCCCAACAAAAAAAAAAATCACCAATGGTAGCACAAGTTGGGGAAACAGCATAAATTGTTTGTTTTTTTTTTTAATTTTGCTTGTTCCAAACTAGAGAGAGAGCTCTACCTACTTGCTACCACACCAAACAAAACACTAAAGTGCATCCTAACAATGGATTTTTTTGTAGTTTGAAGAAATCCGGTAGCCACCAACAACCGCCAAAGATTCATCTGAGATAAGAAAAACTCTTCCAAACTTTTTTTTCTCTTTTTCTATTTCAAGCATTTTTTTTATTTTTTTTTATTTTTTTTTTAAGATTAAAACCAAATGCAACAGCCACCCTACGGTTACATTTAAACTAGAAATTTGAAAAACTAGGTCAAAGTTTCAGCTTTTTTTTTTTTCTCTTTCAGCTGTCTTGATTTTTTTCTTCCTTTTAAGTAATGCTGCATTAGTATTGTTGCCTGACATGTTTTCAGCTATTTCAAACTTTAAACTAGGGTCTAGTTTTTTTTTTAAGTAATTGTTTGTTGTTACTTGTTTTCATGTGCAGCCATAAGAAAATATCGAAAAGAGATCCAACATGGAAGTGTGCAAGGGAAGGGGTAAAGAAAGGGGAGATTTATTGCAATTTTTGTGGGGATCTCATTCATGGAGAGATATACTGTCTCAAATACCATTTGGCAAAGCAAACAGGGCAAAATGTTAGGATATGCCCACTAGTGTTGATTGACGGTATGAAAGAATGCAATGCCATCCTATCTAACAAAGAGAAAAATAGCTCAAATGAAGATAAAGTGAGGCCATGTCAACCCCCCTTCTCGACCTCGTACAAACTAAAATCCGCTCCACCTTTAGCCAATTTCATGACGAGAGTTCAAGTCCATCATATGCACGCTGAGAGAGTGCGATGAATGAGTTCTATTTTGTGGAACGTTCTACACCAAGGGCACAACCCATGCTTGAGGGTATGGCTGTGTGGAACCAAGAGAGACACAGGGCAGCGAGGAGGGCCATTGCCGATTTTTGGTATTTTTTTGACCTTCCCTTTAATGTGGTGAGGTCTCCATACTGACGACACATGATAGATGCCATCACAAGTTGCGGCACAAGATTTAAGCCGCCAACTTATGAAAACCTTAGGGGCCCTCTCCTTCATGAAATTGTGGACAACGTTTAGATTTTGCTTGAAAACTAGCACAAGGTGTGGAGGAAGAAGGGTTGCACTATCATGTTTGATGGGTGGACCGATGGGAGGGGAAGAACCTTAATTAATTTTTTGATTGCTTCTATAGGAGGAATTGTATTTCTCAAGTCAGTGGATGCATCGACACAAGTTAAGAGTGCCGAAATGCTTGTAGGGTTGTTGGGGGAGGTTGTGATGGAGGTCGGGGAGGAGAATGTTGTCCAAGTCATCGCGGACAATGCAACAACGTATGTAGCAGCTAGTAATATTTTGGAGGAAAGATTCCCCACCATTTTTTGGACCCCATGTGCAGCCCATTGTCTCGATTTTCTCCTCAAAGACATTGGGAAATTACCTTGGGTGTTAGGGATTGTACAAAATTCCAGAGCTATTACAAAATTTATCTACAACCATACATGGGTCCTCAACCTCATGAGGCAATTTATTGGTGGGAGGGAGCTAATGCGGGCTAGAGTTAACACTTCGCCACAAACTTCATGACATTGCAAAGCCTCTTTGATGCAAGAGGGTCATTGAAGCAGATGTTTGTGAGCGATGAGTGGAATTCCAAACAAGTTGCTAGATACCGACTCTCCAGTGAGGGGTAGAAGGTATATGACTATTTGTTTGAGGAGTCCTTCTAGATAGCCATGAATGAGGCCATCAAGGTACAAGACTAAGTTTTTAATTTATTTTATTATTATTTTTTAAAAATTTAAATTATTTATCCATTTGCAATTCTTGTAGTGTAAATTATTTTTATCGCAAAATATTTTTATTTAAATTATTTTTCCTTTTTTTTAGGTGTTAGAGCCTTTGGTGAGGGTTCTCCGTCTTGTTGATGGAGAACAATCAACAATGGCATATGTATATGAGGCTATGGATAGGGCAAAAAAGGCAATTGCCTCATTTTATGGATATTTCCACACCAAATATGGTCCCATTTGGGATATCATTGACTAGTGATGGACATCTAAGCTCCATGGCCCTCTTCATGCAACGGCATACTACTGCAACCCCAAAAATTTTATGTTGATACATTTGATGTCGATTATGAAGTGATGGAGAGCCTCCAAAAAAGCGTTGACCGCATGTACCTTGATGAGGAAATACGCAATAAGATACAGTCTGAGATGCAGTTTTATAAGGTATGTCAAGGCGTCCCTTTCCCATCCTCGTAGTGCATTCGATAAAGATCAACTATGATGCCAAGTAACCCTCATCAAGTTATTATTTATTTTGTCTTTTGATTTTTTTTTTTAAATAATCTCAATTTACAATTTTACATGCGAATTATTAAATTTCCTTTTTCTTGGCTATTTCTAGATTTATGGTGGTAGGACTTTGGTGCATATATGCCCAATCTACAGCGCTTCACCATCAAAGTTTTATTTCAACAATACAGCACTTAAGTTGTGAGCACAATTGGAGTATGTTTAAGGACATACACTACAAGAAGCGCAATAGGCTTACACAAGAAAAGTTGAATGATCTTGTGTTTGTTCATTACAACCTTTGCCTGCAACATCAAAAAATTATAGGAACAAGTACCGAGTCCATTGACCTAGATGAGATTGATCCATCATCTAAATGGATCACAAAGCCATAGCAGTAGCAGCAACAGCGTCTCTTCTCCATGGATGATTTTGAAAACTTTGAAAACCTAGCGGAGGAGATAGCAGCCTGTTGGTTATGAATCTGCCACAGGAAAGGGTTTGGTTTGTCTATGCGCCCTAGACCCGTCCAACACTTTGAAAGGCCGGGAGGAAGGAATGCCTCCCGTGCCAATCTCCAGAGAAGGCTGGCTCCTATACTACACTACACTGGGGTTTCAGATTAAGGAACTGGAAAGAAATTGGGAAATTGCTGAAAGGGATGCAAATGACTGAAAGAAATGGGGAAATATGGCCACAGGCCGGATAGTTCCAAGGGGAAGAACAAGCAGCACAATTACTAACTTCTACTTAAACCAGCAGCAATCAATACTATGAATATAACAGAAACTAACACTGAACATTCTCTGATATGTATCCTTCAATAATTCCAGATTTTGCTCTTTATCACACACTTAAATCCAGATTGCAGAATTACAGCATGCATATAAAGAAACAAAATTAATAGAAATAATGATAGAAGGCATCATACACAGAAAAGGAGTCCAGAATCAGAACCAGGAGTCTTAATATTGATGCAGAATTTAAGTACAGCAGCTCTCTAGCAGAACGTTCCCCCTTATTACATTACATTGAGCTGGTTTTTATAGAGGAATTCACCTCTGTAACATTAATGTCAAACCCTAAAAGTCGTTGGGACAGCTAAGATTTGACCCTCGTCAGATGACAGTGCATTCATGGAATGCGGCTCACCCGTATCTGCAGTTATGAGGCGTGGCTCCGGACGAGTTTTACCGCTGGGACTGCTTGTCTCATTACTGCGGTTGGTGAAGTCTGTCCTCAGGGGCTTTCCCGGACCTGACAGCGCCGTCTCGATGGGATGGGCAGGAGACCCAAATACGTGCGCCATGGAGGCGCCTTAAATTCCCACCTACCTTCCCCTTCTCTGGAAGCGCGCCCTCCGGATGCAGCCTTAGCGCTGAAAAAATGCTCTGGGGAGGGTTCGCTGAAAATCAGGCCCGAAATGCAGCTCTTCGCCTTTGGAATGGCCTAGCAGGGAAGGTTCGCTCAGATTGAGCCCGAAATGCAGCTTCGCCGGAGTTGATGCCCGAAAATGGGAGTTCGCTGGAGCTGGGGGGAGGGGTGCTTCAGCTTCTGCTTTTGCCTAAGTCCGGAATGGACTTTCATTGAATGGATTGAATGGAATTTGCTCCGGTTAGGCCCGAAATGGAGCTTCGTCGGAGAGAGGATCCGAAACTCAGCTTCGCCTGGCTGAGGAGCGAAGACAAGGTCGACCCTTTGCCTTAGACACTATTCGCCCGAAGCGCCTCTTCGCTGGAGATGGGAGCTTCGTTGGAGACGGTGCCCGAAGCTGGAGTTCGCCTGAATGATGAGCGAAGATGAGCTCAACTTGCCTTAGTCCTTTTTGCCCGAAGTGCATCTTCGCTGGAGATGGTGCCCGAAGTTGGGTTTCGCTGGATTCCTGGGTGAGAGCGAGCCTGACCTTGCCTTAGAATTTTTCTTGGTGAAGGCAGCGCCTGGAGTGGGCTTTCGCCCGAGCTAAGTCCGAAGTGGACTTTCGCTCCAATTGGGGCCCGAAATGGGAGTTCGGCAGCGTTATGGGCGAAGGTAGTTTCAGTGACCTTTGCCTTAGACTTCACCCACCGAACTGTACTTCGCTCCTGGCAAGGTCCGAAGCCGAGCTTCGCTACTCCCAAGGGCGAAAACGCCCTGTCCGTGCCTTAGCCAATTTTTCAAGCCCGAAGTGGGCTTTCGCTCTAGTTCCTCAGCGAAGCTGTCTTTCGCCTCGAAAATGGGCGAAACTCAGGTTTAGCCTCCCTTTTGAGCGAAGCTGATCTTTCACTCCTGTTTTCGTGAGCAAAGTTGCTCCGAACTTGGATTGTGCACAAAAGGTGAGCGAAAGAGGATTTCTAGCTGCGCCTTAGCGCCATGAAAATGCCAGAGAAGAGTTTTTGCCGGAGAAAGCTGTTTTCAGAGGAGAAAGCGAATCTAAACAGGAAAAACATTGTAGCAACAGTTCAAAATTTTACCCCTTAGACAAAATGTGGCAAAATTGACAACATTCCTGGCGGCTCGCGGGGTATTGAGCTCGCCTCAATGCAAGGACCCTAGGCCTTTATCCGTTGGGCTCGGAGTCATCATCTGTCTCCTCTTCTGACTGTCTGCTGCTGACTAAGGGCTCTTCTTCTAATCTCTCTCCTTCCTCTTCCTCCTCATCGTTATGCTCCTGATCTTCGCCTTCCTCTTCTTTATCAGGTTCTTGATTGGGCGCCGGGGGCGAGACGGTCACGGATGCACTCATAGGTGGCCTGAACCTGAGCCCAGGCCTCTTCCTGGAACGGCTCACGATCGTGGAGCTCTTTCACCAGACGCTTGAAGCTTTCGATCTGGTGCATATCAGCATAGCTAACCCTCTGGCTTAGATTGATTAGGCAAGCCTCAATCCGACAGAACCTGGATATCAATTGAATCACTTGCGTTTCCAGGACAGGGTCTGCCCAATTGTCAATCTCAGTAGTATCTTCTTCGAAAGCGTTCCATGCTGGCTTTAGCTCGTCCCTGGGTAGAAAGTTTCCGTCATCATCCGTAAAGCTGGGGAAGCCGAGCTGTGTGAGGGTTTGAAAATATGCCAAGGAGGTGTTCTTTTCCTGCTCGAAGGCGTCTAACAGTCTCCTGGCCTTTCTGACTCTTTTCAGCTTAGCGAAGAAAGCTTGAAGAGTCGATCTTGCAATGGCCCATTCTCGAGCAGTCCGGGTCATCGGGGGAACCTGAAGGTCCATGCGCTCATAAGTTTCCACTTCTATTGCTAGATTGAGCCAGCGCTCCACGTCACGCTCGACTTCCTCCACAACAGGTTTGCCCTGGGAAGCTGCTTGCTTGGCTTCCCAGATGAACATGAGGACAAACAAGGCCCTTGATGCTCTAGGTCGGAAATCTTTCAACAAATGAGCGCGAACCTCTTTAACTCGGTCTCTCGTGAAGACCTCCATCTGCACTTCTCTCTCTGTGAATTGTTGCTGCATTTCTTGGACCTGCGCCTCCAACTTTTTCACCTTGTCCTCTGCCTCTTCATGTGCCTTGAGGTGGCGCTCGACAACATTCTTGTGTTCGCTCACCTCCTGCTCTAAAACTGCCACGCGTTGTCGCAGCTGCTCTGATTCGGCCTTCGCGTCTTCCAGCTGGGCCTGCATTCGCGCCAGGGTTTCCTCCAGCTTCATGTTTTCATTTTCCGCCGCGAAGCAGCGCTCTTTGATATGCTCGTGGTGCAGGTAGATCGAGCCCATCTTGACCTGGATAGTCCCCATTTCGCCCGCCACGTCAACTGTCTTCAAGTCCTTAATGGTACGCTGGTAGGAGTAGTCTGAGGGCGTCATTTCCTCCAAGGGCTTCTGGACTTTTGGCACCTTCTTTATTTTATGAAGCTCCATCTTCTGAGGGTTAAAAATGGCGTGCTTTTCAATTCCAGCAAGGGCCCGCGCTTTCCTCTTTTTGACGTCCTTGATCCACTTGGACGAGCTTTGCCGCGCCTGGTATAGGCTCTCTGCTAAGGGGCGCTCTTCTATCATCTCCAGCTCTGTCTCCAAAGGTTCCACTTCTCCAAACATGGGCGTGAAAAGGAACAGATCCCGCTGAGGGAGGGCTTCGACAGATAGGTCAGGGATAGTGGAGATAGGGGTTTCGGTGACTATTGGGGGTGCGGAGGTCTGGACAACAGTGGGCGGACTACTAGGGTTTGGAGGTGGGACCCCACCTAGGGTTTCTGCTGCAGACGAGGGATTGGGGGCGATGATGGGCCTTGACTGGCAGCGCCTAGTTTGAGTGACGCAGAAACTTCGAATGCGTTAGGAACCGAAGCGTAGGAACCAAACGCTTGGTGGACAAGCCGGGGAGAAGTGGGGGTTGGATTTCTTCGATCAATGAATGGGAGACTGCAAGGGGGATAGCGGACATAGATTCACTGCCTAAAGGCAGGGCGGATACTAGGGTTTCAACACCAGAAGATACTGCAGTCGGAAGTTCAGAAGAAGGGGGAGAGGAAAGAGAGCGCGTACCTGCGTGCTCCATGGTGAGAGTCGTCGTGGTAAATAGCTGCGTGACGGGGCTCTGGCTTGCCCTCCCTTCTTCGACTGGAGTGTCTGCCTCCACATTGACAATTTCTATCTCCTTTTGTAGTGCAACGATGGGTGCAACCATGCTCACGTCTGTGTTGGCAGGCTTCTTCGGAGGGTTTCCGCCGGAAGAGCGAGTTAGTATGATCCGAGGCTTTTTTGCCTTAGGGGGTGGCATCTGCGCTTCGTCAGCTGGCCTTTTCATTGGCCTATCCTGCTCCTTGGTGGATGGCTGCGTGTTTTTCTCGGCAGTATGGCAGGATTCTGCACCCTGTTCGGCCGGCTGCTCCTGTTGCTCTGATAACTCCTCTACTCTTTCGGAGCTCTGGGTGCTTCGAGGCACAAGGTTCATGAATAGGACCGGTTGCCAAGTGTCGCAGTTTGCGTCAAAGAGTTCGGAGAATTGGTTGTCAATCACGAGGGATTTATCAGATGTTTCTTTTTTGTGGTGGACCCTCATGATCCACCAGTTCGCAACCTTTTCTTCGGACCAACCCAAACCCTTCAATTTGTTCTCCATCTTTCTGAAGAAATTGGAGTTAGGGTCATGCGTTGGGTTCTGCGACGGGTTGTATTCCGCCTCTATGTGGTAAAAATCGTGCCACGGCGGGAGAGACTGCATCCTTTCTATATGCCACTCGAGATCGCGCCCGATGGGTTGTTGCGCTGCTCCATAATCTCCGGGCGGGGGCAAATGTGGAAGCTTTTCGCCCCAATGAAGTCTTTGAATAAGTTCAGGGGGTCGTACTTCCACCGTTGGGGGAGTTCGATCAAGCCAAAGTCTTTGAGTGTTGCCGCGAGGAATTCGTTCTGCCCGGTGGCAGTGACTTCAATGTCGCCCCACTTGAAAGGGAAATCACATGTGTGCTCCCATCTCCTCCCATGGCCATAGGCATCATCCGTGTAGTCACTTTGCCGAGCGATCTCTAGAGCAAACAGATACTCTGTGGTGTAGTATGGCAGCAGAAAGGGTTTGCCAGTAAACCCAAAGATTCTGATTACGAAACCCTGCGTGAGTTGGAAAGCGTCGCCTAGCTTGCGTTGCACCATACTGTCTCTCATTGCCCGGGGAATGCGGTGGCAAGCGCCACAGATAAGTTCCAGGGCAGGGCCAAGGAACGCCTGGTTGAAAACGTAGTAAGACTCCTTCGACAGAACCGGAGTCCACTGATATACTGGCAACGCTTTTCCCTCCTTGTCGGTGCAATTGGTGGGGATAAAGGTGAACTTGCTATGCAGGTGATAAAAGAACAGCCAGGCCAGGAAGGAACAGGACCTGAAAGATAGATCCTTCCCTTTTCTCAGGTCGGTCAACCGAGTATGCAGAATGCGCGCCACCTAGTCTGCCCAGTCAAAGAACACGGGCTTCGTTCTTGGCCCCATGGCGTCGGGAGTGTAGAACTCCCCGTGTGAGATGCACTCTGCGAGGGCGACCTGGTACGGGTACACTGCTGCGTCAGTGGAGAGCCCAAACACCCATGCTAGCATTGAGTAGATGTCCGGGTATTTGAAATGTCTTAGAGACATGGGCATTTCTAGCCATTGTTCGGGCGGTAACTTCTTTCTCAGCTGGGACTCCATGAACAACCGCATCTGTGGAGTAGGCTGGTACCTGCTGCTCTGCTCGTTGGTGTTGATGGTTCGGATGATGTAATCTGTGGGTGGTAGCTGCCCGGGAGCAAAGGCGTTTTGGACACTGTCAGAGAAAATCGAAAATAAGGTATTCCCTTTGGCGTCCCGAACTTGTCTGGTCAGCGGGTTATAGAATCTGGCGATAGCACACACCAGTTCTGGGCAATTGTGCACAGGAGTGCATAAAAACCAATACAAGTTAGAGTAGTATGCTACAGTCCTTTTACTCTCGGAGGAAACCTTCGCCAGCCTCTCGTCAATAGTCTGTCGCAATTTTTCGATGCTCTTGGCGAGGACACCATCTCTTATTTTTTCCATTTTATCGATGGGCGGGGGAATTTCCTCTTCTTCTGATTCTTCTCTTGGCTGCTCTTCTGCGCTCTTCGGCCTCTGCTTCTTCGATTTCTGCTTCTTCTCACCCTCTGGTCTGCGTTTCTTATCGCCCTCTGATTTATCTGAACTTCCGCCCTTGGGCGCCTTCGCCTTCTTCTCTCACTGGCAATGACTCTCTTGCTTAGGGCCTTTAGCACAACGCAAAGCAATTTTCAGGAAACTAAGTGATCGTCTTCTCCGGAGCGCTGCCTTTCTTATGGACATGGGCCTGAACCACCCCATTAATGGCGCACGCATGGAGTAAATGCCCGGAGGGAGAGTGGGCGGAAACCAGCGCTTCCTCATTGATGATCGCGCGCTTCTCCCGAGGTTCGAAGCTTCCGTGGGCTCGCAATCCTCCTTGGAAATCTGAATTCATCGTTTTCCGGTTCCAAGGCGTTGTCTTTTATTCCAACAACCCACTCCGGGATGCGCACTGTCACCTCTTTTTTAAAACGTGCTCCTTGGGTTTTTAAATGGGCCTAGCCGTTTTTTCGCGCGCTCCAATGCTTGTTATGCCCAACGGCTCATAGGGGAAGGCTTTCGCTCAAAATTTGAGCGAAACCTCGTTTCGGTCACCAAGGCGCCCGAAATGGGCCTTTGTGCTCTCCTTTTCTTTCCAAAGCGCGTCGCGCCCAACTCTCAAACCTGCCTTCGCTTCAACCACGGACGACTCGCATCTTCGCTCCATAACTCAGCCGAACCTTGCTTTCGCCTTAGAAATGGGCGAAAATCCAGCTACCTTTGAAAAACGGGCGACAATCTCCCTTTCGCCCCTACAACGAGCGAAGCTCATTTTCGGGGCGAGGCCTTAGCGAATCTCTTCTTTGGCCATTGGTAAAGTGAACCTTAGCCTTTTTTGAAGCCCAAAAGATAGAACTTTAAAATAAGGGCGAAGGGGTCCCTTTTTCTCTTGCTCCGGGGGAGTTGAGTTTCGCTCCCGAAAAGGGGGAACCCTGACTTCGCTCTGGAAACTGGGCGAAACCAAGCTCTGCTTAACAACTTCATCGAAAATGATCTCTCCTGCTGGAAAATAACTGACGCCTTCCCCACTGCTTCACTTATGAGCATCGACTGATGGGCCGTTGGGAGATCGGGCAAAGAGAAGAGCGCAGGGCGCACAAAAATATTTCATTATGGAGCGCAATCGCTCACTAAAACAGAAAACTTATATACATTCGAAAATGAACACAACAACAAAAATAAACTTATATACATGGGTAAAACCTTCGGATGCTTCTCACCGGTGGTAAACCTTCAGGTGAAGGCCGTTGACAGGTATAGGCAAAGTACGGCCCTCCATGTCCTGTAGGATGAAAGAGTTCACCTGGTTGACACGGGAAATTTGGAATGGGCCTTCCCAAAAGGCATCAAATTTGTCATGGTTTCCCGGTTTTGCTTTCCATGCATCCCATTTCAATACCAAATCTCCGACCTGGAAGGCGCGGGCGGTGGCTCTTTTTTCAAACCAGTTTTTGGTGGTCTCTGTATGCTTCATGAAAGCTTCGTAGGCTTTCTCCCTTTCTTCCTCCAGTTGTAGCAACTGGGCCAGTCTGGCATCCATGGGGTCCAGGTCCTCTCTTTCGTCGTCCAGCATCCAGAGTGTCGACATCTCGATATGAGTAGGCAGAACTGCCTCTTTCCCGTATACCAACGAATACGGTGACGTTTTGATAGACTTCTTAATGGAGGTGCGATCTGCCCATAGTGCCTGGTCCAGAAGCAGATGCCACGTCCGCTTGTTGCTCTCCAGGGTCCTCTTCAGAATCTTTAGCAAGTTCTTGTTAGTAGACTCTGCCAGGCCATTCCCCTGCGGGTAGTAGTTGGAAGAGGCCTTTAAGTAGATTCCATACTTGCTGGCGAACTCACTGAGTTTGGCACCTATGAAGGAAGGGCCATTATCCGTCACGATCGCGTCTGGAACCCCGAAGCGGGTAATCAACTTCTCCAAGAAGGAAATGACTACTTCCTGGTCAGCATGCTTGGTCGGCACTGCTTCGACCCATCGGGTGAAGTAGTCCGTGGCAGTCAGTATATATTTGTGCCCCGCCGAAGAGTTTGGCGATATTACCCCGATGAAGTCTAAGCCCCATTGCTGGAAAGGTGCTTCGACCTGGATCGGGTGTAGGGGTAAAGGGGCATTTCTGTTTCGGCCGGCATATCTTTGGCACCTGTCGCACTTCCGGCTGACTGAGAAAGCATCGGCAAAAATTGTGGGCCAATAATAGCCCGCTCTGATTATTTTCAAGGCCATCGGCCTTCCTGCAAAGTGGCCCCCCGACATTCCGGAATGGAACTCGTCGAGGATTTTCTCTTTTTCGGTTCCCCTAACACATCTTAGGAGAACCTCATCAATATTCCTGAAAAACAGCCCATCTGGGCGCAATACATACCTGCGGGCTTGGAGTCTGAACCTTCTCCTCTGCGAGGCGTTGAGACGGTCTGGGCATCTCCCGGTGTTGAAGTAATGGATCAAGTCGTCCGTCCAGTCACCGTTGTCCGCAGATTGGTTGGCGAAGTTGCCTTCTAACACTGGGTCTTCCCACTGGCAAGTTGTTACTTCTGTAGCAGCGCTTTTTGCGAGTTCCTGGCATAATGCCCGACCGCGGATCAGCTTGGTGGGTCGGACTTCAATGTCAAACTCCTGGATTTTAGTAACCCAACCAGCCCTCTTGTTGCCCATTTCTCCCTGGATGATAAAATTCCTTACGTCTGGGTGAACAACATACACTGTTGTCTTGCTCTGGGAGACGAAGTGTCGAAACTTTTTCAGGGACCTCATGACCGCGTGTACTTGCCTCTCAATAAAGTTGTACCTTTCTTCATGCGGCTGGATGACCTGGCTCAAGAATGCTATTGGGCGCTCCTCGCCGTCTTCTCCTTTCTGCGTTAGAACTGTTGCGTAGCTCTCAGGTTCTCCGACTGCGTAAAGGATGAAGTCCTTAGAGTAGTCAGGGTTGACCAACACAGGGGCTTGGGCAATCCGGGCCTTGATTTCTTCAAACGCCTTCTTCCTCTCTTCTGTCCAATTGAACTCGGCGTTTTTCTTTAGGAGCTCGGTCATCGGCTTGACGACCTGGGCGAAATCGGGCACGAACTTCCTCACGAAGTTGATCTGGCCAAAGAAAGACTGCAGGCCCTTCTTATTTACTGGTAGTGGGAGTTTGAGGAGGGCCTCCGCCCTATCAGGGTCAACAGCAAGTCCCTTCTCTGAGATGACGTGGCCCAGCAATTTTCCTTCTTTCACCGCGAAGACAAACTTCTTCGGGTTTATGGATATGCCGAATTCTCGGCATCTTTCAAATACCTGTCGCAGGTGTGAGGCATGCTCCTCTCTCTTGTGCGAAAATACGGTCATATCATCCAAATAGATGACAATGATGCGGTTCAGTAATTCACCGAACGCCAAGTCCATGGCTCTCTGGAAGGTGGCCCCTGCGTTTGAGAGGCCGAAGGGCATACGCTGATAAGCGAACGTCCCCCATTTGGTGGTGAACGTCGTCTTATGCTGATCTTCGTCTTTTACCCAAATCTGGTTGTACCCAGAGAAACCATCCAAGAGGGAGAAGCGTTGTGCTCTTGCCACTACGTGAAGGATCTGGTCGATCTGCGGGAGCGGGTAGTGGTCTTTCAGCGAAGCCTGGTTCAAGTTTTGAAAATCAACGCACAAGCGAATGTCTCCATTTTTCTTTCGGACAGGAACCAGATTGGCGACCCAGGAAGAGTGCTTGATTGGGTAAATGATTTTCGCCTCGAGCATCTTCAGGAGCTCTGCCCTCATCAAAACCTCGATCCTGGGGTTGACGGGTCTTTGCTTCTGCCTGCAAGGTTTGACTCCTTCCTGCAGCTCAATGGTGTGTTGTATGACCTCCCTGTCATACCCCTTCAGATCTTGGTAGTACCAGGCAACGATGTCTGGGGATTCTCTGCACAGGACCCAAATTTGCTCCAGCTCTTCAGGAGTACAGTCTGCTCCGACCTTGATGACCTTTCTAGGCTCCAATTCGAGCTCTTTGTATTGCTTTTCGTCTACTTTGATTCTGTGAGCAATTGCTCTGTCATTCTGATCAAATAGACTTTCTAGAGTGATTAGCCCTTTAGGGACATGGTTATTTTTTAACTGTATCAACCCCTCATATTCCTCGTCATCAAGGTTTCTACCTTCGATTGTGCTTTCTTCATGGATAAAAAAATTGGCGATTTGCTCGTCACTGTCAAACGCCTTCCAGTGGGTGTCCCTATCAGGCACAGAAGGACTGGAAATGGTTCTTACCGCCTTTGGCTTTTGCATCATGTCATCAGTCGGGGAGTATCTGGCTCCAATAGACGCTAAGACATCTGCGTGTTTGTTCTTTTCCCGCGAGATAGCCTGGACGTTCAGCGCCTCGAAAGACTCTAGCCATACCCTATTGCAGTACGCCTTGAGATAGTGTTGCTTTGAGATGCACTTATTGGTAACCTGTTTGCAGACTAACTCCGAGTCTCCAAAAATCTGCAGTTGCTTAATTCCCAACTTCTCTACCTTCTTCAAACCCAGGCACAGAGCTTCATTTTCCGCCGCATTGTTGGTACAACTCCAGGCGAATCTGTAGCCCACCAAGTTGAAGAGCTTCCATCAAGTTGAAGAACACCGGGACTACTCCACGTATATTCCATGCCCATTGCTTCGCACACTGCTCTTGGCATGACGGTGGTCGCTGCACCAGAATCGATCATGCAATTGTGCACGACCCACCCTTCCATTCAGAGAGACAGAACGGCGGTGGCCTATTTTTTCCTTTGGTTGAGGCGGTCAGAGTTTGAGCTAGCATGGGTTGGGTCAGCTTTTCTCCCTTTGTAGACTTCAGTGATTCCTGTAACAAGTCAACTTGTCCAAGGAGTTGTAGGGCATCATAGAGACTTACCTTGGCGAGAGTCTTCTTCAGCTCTTCAACTATATTATAAGCCGAAGCAGTGGACACTTCTGGCTCTTTCGCGGCTCCGTACTTAGTGCAATACTGTTGCGTAGCCTCGACCCTCTGTTGTTTCGTCAGTGATGGGTACTTAAGCTTCTCCTTGGCCTGCTCTCTAGTTTCACCTTGAGGTTGCAGTACTGGCGCTTTTGCCGGCAGGGGTTTTTATTTGGCCTGCGAGGGTAAGGGATTCTTGTCAGGAGCTTTCGCCAGTGATTGTTCCTTTTCACGATGAGCATACACCTTTAGAGGCTCCATCTGGACCGCGTCCACCTCAATGGGTTTCTTCCCAGTTCTGGTAAGAACTGAGACTTGTTCCTCGGCGGGGATCATGAGGTTACGATCCGCCTATCTGATCATATTGACCTGCTCACTGGAGACACTGTCTGCCAACGTCTAGACGTAATTTAGGTGGACCATGCAAGTGTCCTCTCCGTGCGGGTCATTGCAAGTGGAGCACCAATACACCTGGTCTGATGTGCTCAGATCTTCACAGCTCAAAACAGCTGCATTCCTTCCAGGGGGCTTAACAGCCGGAGCTGCCTAGTCTCTTGTGATCACCGGAGAAGGAAATCTCCTAGGCTGGAATTCTTGTTGAGCCTGCTTCTTTTTTATAATAGCAATCTCATTTGACATCGTTGGCATGACGGAATTGATAGACTGTACGTCTTGCAAACGCTTCGCCTGCGGGTCAACACTCACGGGGGCCGGTAACGGCAATGGTGCCATGGGTGGGGGCAATGTCGGATATTGTGGCAGTGGCGAAAGCTATGGAGCTGTGGAAGTGGGAAACTGTGTAAAAGCAAGCGCGGGGTTCGGATTCCATGATGGAATCGGGTACATAGAAGGTGCAGGAGGAGATTGAGCGGCCGCATTGGGGTACTAATACTGAGGCAAATCGGGGAAGATTGGCATTGTCGATTTTGGTGGGAGTTTGTCAATGGCAATCAAGTCAGCCTTTGCCTTCTATGCCTGCGTTTACAAATCCGGGAAGGTATTGATACTAGAGTACCGGATGTTCATACCGATGTCTGAATTGAAGACTCTAAGGAAATAAAACGTTGCTTGCTCAGAGGTCGGCCGAAGGCCATCAAGGACCCTCTGCGAGGTCCGAGCAAATCTGACATTAAAATCAGGAACTTCCTCCTACGGATGTCTCTGGATGGTTGTAACTAGTGTAACAGGGAGAAAGGATCTGCTAATTCGTTGAATCCCTTTATCAACCTTTCTGCCAGTTGATCCCAAGAGGTAATGGTACCAGCTGGCAAGGATCGGTACCAATAAAGGAGCTTTCCTCTAAGGGACAGGACTAGCAATCTCACCATAATATTCTCTTCCATGATACCGTGGATGGTAGCCAGAGCAGCGACGTCTTGGACATGCTCGTACGTCGTTTTCCCCGTACCATCGTAGGTGGGAATGGCTTTTAGCGCCGCAATTGGGATCTGGGCTTGTGCTGCCAGGTTCAAAGGCCCTGAATGGTTCCACGCCGAGAACTGCCTGGGCACCATAATATTCTCTTCCGTGATGTCGTGGATGGTAGCCAGAGCAGTGACGTCTTGGACATGCTCGTATGTCGTTTTCCCTGTACCATCGTAGGTGGGAATGGCTTTTAGCACCGCAGTTGGGATATGGGCTTGTGTTGCCAGGTTCAAAGGCCCTGAATGGTTCCAGGCCGAGAACTGTCAGGGCGGATTTGGCTGTGCCATATGTGCGTTCGGATTTGGAAGGTTTGGCTGCAACAGCGGTGGCAACGGCTAGTTCGGCTGGACGGGAATAGTCGGAATGCCCGAAGCACCTAGTTGAACGTTAGGTGGAACCGGAATGCCCTGATGATCCGGAGAATTTGGAGGATTCGGGGGCCAGCTAGTCGCTGTGCTGTCTGGAGTTGGAGTCTGCTCAGCAACAATAGCCTCCTACGAAGAGGCCTCGTCCAACGAGGTATTTGGCCTGACTATTCTACGATGCTCTCCCAGAGCGCTAATGTCAAGCTCACAGAACTCGATTTCTTCTTTTGCGTTTCTAGCTCTCCATCTCGTACGCAGAAAGACGTGATCTTTTAGACTGGTCTTCGAGACTTGGAGGTATCCGAGTTCAGCAGAGTCGCCAAATGTTTAGATTCGACAGTACTGAGACGAACATCACTTCTCAATACCGCCACAACGTGGAACGATTGCGTCCCACCGGGCGTGCCAGAAAAAACTGTTGGTTACAAATCTGCCAAAGGAAAGGGTTTGGTTTGTCTATGCGCCCTAGACCCATCCAACACTTTGAAAGGTCGGGAGGAAGAAATGCCTCCCATGCCAATCTCCAGAGAAGGCTGGCTCCTATACTTCACTACACTGGGGTTCAGATTAAGGACCTGGAAAGAAATTGGGAAATTGTTGAAAGGGGTACAAATGATTGAAAGAAATGGGGAAATATGGCCACAGGCCAGATAGTTCCAAGGGGAAGAACAAGCAGCACAATTACTAACTTCTACTTAAATCAGCAATAATCAATACTATGAATATAACAGAAACTAACACTGAACATTCTCTTATATGTATCCTTCAATAATTCTATATTTTGATCTTTATCACACTTATATCCAAGTTGCAGAATTACAACATGCATATAAAGAAACAGAATTAATAGAAATAATGATAGAAGGCATCTTACACAGAAAAGGAGTCCAGAATAAAAACCAGGAGTCTTAATATTGATGCAGAATTTAAGTACAGCAGCTCTCTAGCAAAACATTCCCCCCTTTTACATTACATTGATCTGGTTTTTATAGAGAAATTCACCTCTGTAACATTAATGTCAAACCCTAAAAGTCGTTGGGATAGCTAAGATTTGACCCTCGTTAGATGTCAGTGCATTCATGGAATGTGGCTCACCCGTATCTACAGTTATGAGGCATGGCTTCGGACAGGTTTTACCGCTAGGGCTGCTTGTCTCATTATTGTGGTTGGTGAATTCCGTCCTCAAGGGCTTTCCCGGACCTGACAGCGTCGTCTGGATGAGATGGGCAGGAGACCCAAATTCGTGCACCATGGAGGCGCCTTAAATTCCCACCTACCTTCCTCTTCTCTGGAAGCGCGCCCTCTGGATGCAGCCTTAGCGCTTAAAAAACGCTTTGAAAATCAGGCCCGAAATGCAGTTCTTCGCCTTTGGCATGGTCCGGCAGGGAAGGTTCGCTCAAACTGAGCCCGCAATGTAGCTTCACCGGAGTTGATGCCCGAAAATGGGAGTTCGCTAGAGCTGGGGGGAGGGGTGCTTTAGCTTCTACTTTTGCCTAAGTCCATAATGGACTTTGATTGAATGGAGTTTGCCCCAGTGAGGCCCGAAATGTAGCTTCGCCGAAGAGAGGATCCGAAACTCAGCTTCGCCTGGCTGAGGAGCGAAGACAAGGTCAACCCTTTGCCTTAGACACTATCCGCCCGAAGCGCCTCTTCGCTAGAGATGGGCGCTTCGTTGGAGACGGCGCCCGAAGTTGGAGTTCACCTGAATGATGAGCGAAGATGAGCTCAACTCGCCTTAGTCCTTTTTCGCCCAAAGTGCATCTTCGCTGGAGACAGCGCCCGAAGTTGGGTTTTGCTGCATTCCTAGGTGAGAGCTAAGTCGGAAGTGGGACTTTCGCTCCAATTGGGGCTCGAAATGGGAGTTCGACAGCGTTATGGGCGAAGGTAGTTTTCACCAAGTTGACCGCTACCTTAAACGTTTTTCCACCCGAACTGAACTTCATTGTTGGCAAGGTTCGAAGCTAAGCTTCGCTATTGGCAAGGGCGAAAACGCCCTGTCCGTGCCTTAGCCATTTTTTCAATCTCGAAGTGGGCTTTCGTTCTAGTTCCTCAGCGAAGCTGTCTTTCGCTTCGAAAATGAGCGAAACTCGGGTCTAGCCTCTATTTTGAGCGAAGCTGCACCTTTACTGCTGTTTTCGTAAGCAAAGTTGCTCTGAACTTGGATTGTGCACAAAAGGCGAGTGAAAGAAGATTTCTAGCTGTGCCTTAGCACCATGAAAATGCCAAAGAAGAGGTTTTTGCCAAAGAATGCTATTCTCAGAGGAGAAAGCGAATCTAAACAGGAAAAACATTGTAGCAACAGTCCAAAATTTTACCCCTCAGACAAAATGTGGCAAAATTGACAACACAGCCAAGGCACAAGAAGAGGCATAGGCATAGGAAGAGGCACGATCATAGCGACAAAGAGAGACTAGAGCTTCTACGAGGGCAAAGGGCAAAGGCATTCAAAGATCTTGAGGCACTGTATTTGTCATGACGCGTGACACATTTTGTAATTTGTACATTTTTTATATTATAAGCAATAGAAGAATATTTGAATTTTGCACGCATTAAAATTTCTTAATTCAAGATCTGTTTTGTCATTTTGATGTGTGGTTTAAGGCTTTAAGCTTGTATCACTTGCCACTTTCATGTGTATTTTAAGCTTGTATCACTTATAGTATTAATATTTGATTTGCATAATGTTAATTCATCATGATATGCATGCAAAAAAAAAATTCCAAAGAAAATTTGCATTTTCTTGGTTTTGTTTTTTTTTTGCTGATTTTTTGCCCATTCCCAATTTTTTCCGATACTTTTTCCATGCAGATTTTGATCCGATTCCAATTTTCTCAACTATGGGTTGGATGATCCAACCGAGGGAGGATGGATGGACAAATCAATTGTTAAATACAAGAATATATAGACTCATTACATTGGTTTTTCTTAATAAATAAATCACACTTTTCTATCTTTAGATCTATCTTTTTATCTTTGCATTCACCTTTTTTATTTTGCCATTGTCTTTCTATATCACAATTGTTTTTGTATTTTTCAACTTATTTTTATCTTTAAAATGCATTTTCATGTACTTTTTCATATTAAGCAATACTTTTTCCAACAGAGCGAAGGCCACCAAAATGCAAGGGGTGTTGCCCCTTAACCCTGCAAGAGGGATCCCACCCCCTTGACACCCAACACAGATGACTACAAGCATTGCCCCTCATGTTGGTGATGTGTCTGATTTCAAGAAGTGGAATGAGCAATCGAAGAATAATGTTTTGTTGGTAGCAATTTGAAGTAAAGGCAGTTGTAAAAGATGTCTAGGGCAAGAAAAAACGAAAAAAGCGCTACAAGAGATTCTAATACATGTTAAGTGCCTCTATCCCTAGTGTTCAATTCATGTGTCGATGAGGATGCCGACAAGTTTAGAGGAGGGGATAGATGTAGGCAAATGAATTGACATGTCAACATAATGAATGAATGAATGCATGTTTGAGTGTATGAATGTATATGTGCAAATATGTGCACACAAAGTGTTTGTCATTATGTTGCCATATTGTGTTAAATGGTAGAGGATTGAGATATTAAGTGACAATTGTTTGTAAAAATGCGCATGTGCAAAGTGTTTGTAATAATGTGCACGTGGCAAAGTGTTGTAATAATGTAAAGTAATGTTCTTTTTTTTTAATGTGTTATGTTAACAGGTCATTCAGAGGAAGTTGGGTAGTTGCCAATCGCCTACAAACCCCCTTATGTGTATGAGTACGCATCTATGTGAGAGATGTAAGGGGGACTGGGGGGACGGGGGTGTGCATGTTGCTATTGCCCGAAGTATATTGTTAGTATATTTGTTAGAGTATAATGTATTGCAAATAATTGTTGTGCAGGATACGTGTTGTATGCATAGTGTATCCATTTGTATTTGTAAGTATTTCCATTGTTTATTTTGTTTCTCTAAGTGGTAATGGAATAGTATTGCAGTGCATTGTATTCCATTTTTACACATACCAAGAAGGTCATCTAGTTTGTTGCAGAGGCTATTTAGGAAGCATATGTGGAAGCATAGTTGAGAAAATCGGGCACAAAATCGCGCTATATTTTGCCGATATTTTTCCATGCCGATTCAATCGGCAAAGAATCACCTAGTAGGCGATTCTTTGCCAATTTTTTCAAAAAATCGGCCGCAACCGCATGCATAGAGGTTGCGGCCGATATAAGGCAAACTTTTTTTTCTCTCATTTTTTCACCTCAGCTCTTCCAAACAGAGAAAACACTCTGCCTACCTGCTACCACCCCGACCCAAACACGCTAGGGCATCCTAGGAGCGAGCGATTGCGGTGTGAAGGAATCCAGCAACCAACAACAACCGCCCAGAAGATTCATCCGAGGTAAGAAATTCTTTGAAAACTCTTTTTTTTCCTCCAACTTAAAACAAGGTTTAGAATTAGATTAGGGTTGTTTGCAAATAGTTTTGTGATTAGGGTTGTTTGCCGATTTTGTCAACTTTAAAACCCAAAACCCTAGGGTTTAGGGTTTTTCTTTTTTTCCTCCTTTTAAGTAGATACTAAATTGATATATGCAAGCCAAATTATTAGCTATCAATATTTGTTAAACTTTAAACCCTAAACCCTAGTCTAGGGTTTTGGGTTTAGGTTTTTTTTTCTCCCTTCAAGTAAATAACTAAATATTGCTTAAGGCTGCTTGATAACTATGTATGCAAGCCCATTTTTCAGCTGTTAATGTTTGAACTTTGAAGTTTAAAGTTTAAACCCTAAACCCTAGTCTAGGGTTTCGGGTTTAGGTTTTTTCCTCCTCTTTTTAAGTAAATATTGCTGCCTGATAACTATGTATGCAAGCCCATTTTTCAGTTGTTAATGTTTGAAACTTTGAAGTTTAAACCCTAAACCCTAGGGTTTGGTTTTTTTTTCCTCCTCTTTTTAAGTAAATATTGCTGCCTGGTAACTATGTATGCAAGCCCATTTTTCAGCTGTTAATGTTTGAATTTGAACTTTGAACTTGAAGTTTAAACCCTAAACCCTAGTCTAGGCCCTAGGTTTGGGTTTGTTTTTCCTCCTCTTTTTAAGTAAATATTGCTGCTTGATAACTATGTATGCAAGCCCATTTTTCAGCTGTCAATGTTTCAATTTTAAACCCTAAACCCTAGCCTTTTGGTTTAGGGTTTAGGTTTTTTTTTTCAAGTGATTGTAACTTTGTTGTTACTTGTTTCCATGTGCAAGCATATAAAAAATGAAACCATTGGATCCAGCATGGGCGTATGGAACGCCAAGGCCAAGAAAAGGGGATGTTAGATGCAATTTTTGTAACGAAGATCTTACTGGAGGCGTTTATCACCTCAAATTCCATTTGGCAAAGAGATCTCACAAAGATGTCAAGATATGCCCTAAGGTGCCAAAAGAAATTAAAAATAAAGTAGAGGCCATGATCGCTGAGTCAAAGGAAAAAACTAGTCTCAAAAGAAGTCATAGCGATGCCATCTCATCCCCCCTCCCGAATTCCTCGTACCGGCAGCAACTTTAGCCGGTTTCAACAGAGGAGTTCGAGTCCATCAAGTGCACAAGCAGCTAGTGGGACGGGAGAGTCCTATTTTGTAGACCGTTCCGTGCCAGGGGCACAATCCACGCTTGAGGGTATGGCCGCGTGGAACCAAGAGAAGCACAATGCAGCGAGGACAGCCATTGCCACTTTTTGGTATTATTCTGACATTCCCTTCAATGTGGCAAGGTCTCCATACTGGCGGCGCATGATAGATGTCGTCGCAAGTTGCGGCGCAGGATTTAAGGCGCCGACTTATGATGACCTTAGGGGCCCTCTCCTTCGACAATCTGTGGACAACATTCAGGTTGTGGCATTGTGCTTGACTAAATTTATATATATATATGGCATGACTAATTTTTTATATATATTAATATGATAATATCAATATGCAATGTGCATGACTAAATTTTTTTATACTTCAGGTTGTGCTTGAAGACCAGCGTAGGGTGTGGAGGAACAAGGGTTGCACTATAATGTCTGATGGCTGGACGGATGGGAGGGGAAGAACCCTGATTAATTTTTTGGTTGCATCTGCAGGAGGAACTGCATTCCTCAAGTCAGTAGATGCATCGACACATGTTAAGAGTGTCGAAATGCTTGCAGGGTTGTTGGAGGAGGTTGTGTTGGAGGTTGGGGAGGAGAATGTTGTCCAAATCATCACGGACAACGCAGCAGCATATAAGGCAGCCGGGAGGATTTTGGAGGAGAGATTCCCCACTATTTTTTGGACCCCATGTGCAGCCCATTGTCTCGATTTGCTCCTCGAGGACATTGGGAAATTACCTTGGGTGGCAGAGGTTGTAAGGAAGGCTAAGGCTATCACAAAATTCATTTACAACCATACATGGGTCCTTAGCCTCATGAGGCGATTTACTAATGGGAGGGAGCTAGTGCGGCCTGGCATTACACGCTTCGCCACAAACTTTGTGACATTGCAGAGCATTTATAATGCAAGAGGGTCACTGAAGCAAATGTTTGTGAGTGATGATTGGAATTTTGAAGCAACTGCAAGATACCGAACGTCACCTGAGGGGCATAATGTCTATACTTATTTGTTTGAGGACTTCTGGATGGCCATGGATGAGGCCATCAAGGTACAAGACTACGCTTATTAATTTATTTTATTTTATTTATGTTGTAAAATATTTTTCTTTAAATTATTTTTTCTTTTTTTTCAGGTCTCAGAGCCTTTGGTGAAGGTTCTTCGTCTTGTTGATGGAGAACAATTTCCAATGGGATTTGTATATGAGGCTATGGACAAGGCAAAAGAGGCAATTGCTGCATTTTATGGATATGCCCGCACCAAATATGATGCCATTTGGACTATCATTGATAACCGATGGACATCACAAATCCATAGCCCTCTTCATGCAGCGGGTTACTATTTGAACCCCAAAATCTTTTATTCTGCTACATTTCGTGTTGATTATGAGGTGAAGGTTGGCCTTCAAGATTGCATTGACCGCGTGTTCTCAGCTAGTAAACAATTGCGCGATAAAACGCGTGCAGAGATACAAGATTATAAGGAATGCCATGGCCGCCAATTCCCATCTGAGCAATGCAAGAGTGTTGTTGAGACATTGAGGCCAGGTAACCCTCATCGAATTATTATTTATTGTCTTTTGATTTTGTTTTAAACTTTTAAGTTGTTACATGTGAAATATTAATTTTTTTTTTGTTGTTGTTTCTAGATTTATGGTGGGACGACTTTGGTGATTTTACGCCCAATTTGCAGCACATGGCCGTTAGAATCTTATCTCAACCATGTAGCTCTTCAGGTTGTGAGCGCAATTGGAGTATGTTTGAGCACATACACTCCAAGAAGCGCAACAGACTTACACAAGAAAAGTTAAATGATCTTGTGTTTGTGCATTACAACCTTCGTCTCCACCAAAGAACTTTTGAAAAAACAAATACTGAGCCCATTGACCTAAGTGACATTGATCCATCATCTGAATGGATCACAGATGTAGCACAGGAGCAACAGGAACAGGAAGAGCCTCTATTCACCATGGAAGATTTACAAAACTTTGAGGACCTAGCGGAGGAGATAGCAGCCAGGGACCAACAAGAGGCATTAGCACAAGAAGCGGCGCGGCAACTACAAGCACACATCAACAAAGAGAGACTAGGTCTTATGCTAGGGCAAAGGGCAAAGGAATTGCAAGACATTAGATAGTGGGCCTATTGAGGCATTTTGACACATTTTGTAATTTGTACCTTTTCATATTATAAGCAATACAAGATGTGTTTTGTCACTTTCATGTGTACTTAAAGCTTGAGCCTTGTATGATGTCTTGACATGAATTATTGCTTTTATTGCAATATTTGATTTGCATAATGTTAATTCATTGTAATATGCATGAAAAAAACTTTTTTTCAATGAAAATTTTCGTTTTCTTCGGTTTTTTTTTTGCCGATTCTTTCCCCGATTTTTTGCTGATTCTTTGCCGATTCCGATTTTCTCAATTGTGTGTGGTAGGATATCCAATCTTCAAGGAAGAAACGATAACCATCCTAGAAGGTGAAATAGGCATGTGGCAAATGATGGTGGCCATCTTAAGCGAGGAAGTATCCAAGTGGAAGAGAGGGAATTCAGATGGCACAAGGCTGTCTATATTATGGTCCAAGTGTACTCAACCATCTGAGAGACACGAAGCCATGAAGAAGGAAGTGTCATCTGTGCACAGAATTAGGACCATTGGATTAGTGTCAGCATTCTCCCATGTTTATCCAACTAACCCCCATTAATGTTGGTTATTCTCCAAGAAACCTCATTAGATCTTACATTAGCACTTTTGGGACAATGATAATAACAACTTTGCTTCTACTTTACATCCAACTAAAGATTAGTGTTGGCAGTTGGACTCATTGAAGCTCTTTACTATCTCTCTTTTACCTTGACTGTTGCCTCTCTCTTCATAATTACTTTTAGCATGTTAGGGTTTATCCATTTTAGTTCCAACATTGGAGGCTGTAATTTAATGCCACAGAGTTGTTCTACTTTATTGTAATTTAGCATAATGCCTTTAATCTAGTTTAGCCTATTTTTTAGTACTTTTTGGCTGCTTCAGTGCATTGTAACAGCTCTTTCGATAAGTCCCATTGGCCTACTTTGATCATTCATGGACATGAGTAGAATTATCTCACACTCTTAAGATGCTTTAATAACTCTCCTATCACTTTCATAACTCCTTCCAAAAGATTCCTTGGAACTCCTTCATTGTGAACTCTATGACAAGATTCTTTGCAACTTTTATAACATTGCCATCACACATAAATGCCCTCATTCTATGACTCTCTAATACAAATAAAATATAAGTTTTATTTTTTTCCCACCTAACTACAACCTAGGATCCCAGCAGTCTAACACAACCTCTAAACAAAGATGTAAACTCTATGTATTGATCCCTTTTTGCTACTTCAACGAAATTCCAATATTTTTCCTCGAGCCTGATACAGCTTCTGAGCCTTTACAATCTCCTGTTTATACTTGACTCTATTTAGTTCTTAGTCATAACTTCTATTTATAGTCTTTCTCTTTTGATGATTTTGGCTTCATCTCCTTGGTGAGGTGTGACATGAATCTCAGAATTTTGGCTCCGTGTTTCTCGATGGCATTGATTGATCTTTTCAATGTTCAGATAGTTTCTTCTTGGATTTGATCTTTCTTTCTTTCTTTTTTCCCTTCCCTTGCTAGATCTATCTTCTCACTTATGAAGTGCTATGATACTAAGTTTTATTTAGTGTGCAAAGCAAAGGTATTGTTATTTATATCAGATAGTGTATCCAAATACGCAAGTCACTGAACAAGGACATTTACATCCAATGACAATGGCATACAAGTTATAAAGAATCTTATTATAAAGGTTACAATGAAGGAGTCACAAGGAATTTGTTGTAGAAAATCAGTTATATGTGAAGTTGTAGAACAGGGACGGTTATGTTATAAATGTGAGATATGGCTAGATATCTGCAATTATATAGAAGAATACCATTTGAATTCTAAAAACCTGAATATGTAAAGAATCATAACTAAATTCTGTTGTAATTTTGTTACATCTCTACTAAAATAACTGAATTAATGAGCGCCCATCTGAATCAGAATCCAGTATTTTTTTTTTTAAATGACTGAAAATCTGAATTTTTTGAAATCTTATTGGACAACAAAGCAACCACCCTAAAATACTGAAACAAAATCTACAATCTGAACTGAAAACAGAAAACTGAAATATGGAACCAAACACAACAATATTGTATTTTGAAAAGAGAAAAAACTCAAACAATCATCAACTAAAGATGCTGCCAACTCAGCCCTGAAGTCTCCACTTACAAGATGAGAACAACTCTTGGCCAAACAAAGTAGTCTCTTACAAAATACTTGCAAAACACATTCTCCAAATCACCTCCCTTCCTTCTAAGATTTGAATCCTTTTTAACTAGTTTACTTGTGCAATAATATATTCTTGTGACTCTCTCATTGTGAGAAGATGCTTGGTAACTCCATAAAATGCTCTGAAACTCTATCATTATTCTTTGTAGCTCCCTCTGATGCCTAAGATGTATTCAGCGTGAAAGGTAAAGTTGTTATTTGTATTGGAGTGTTTCAAAATGAGAGTCATAGTACAAGGACATTTGTGTAATGGCATTGTTGTAAGTTACAGCAAATCTTGTACATATCATGATGGATTCTGCAAAGAGTAAAGAAGTCATTAAGCATTTTATGTGTCATAGGCACTTACAAAGAGAGAAAATCATCTAAAGTTTCATAGGGAATTGCAAAGCATCTTCCATATCATCAGGAATTGCAAAGCATCTTATTTAAAATGACACAGGTGCCAATGTAATGTCCCAAAAATAAATATTTTTTGTAAATGTCTCCTACACTTAATTATAAAAGTGAAAAAGGGGTTCATGTGACTAGGAGACATAACTTAAGTTGTGTTTATTTATGTTTTATGTTTTTATGTTGTAATAAAGCATTTTAAGTGATTTTAGGGTTGGGAGATGTCAACTCCAAATTAGAACCTCACCCTATATAAGGGTGTGAGACGTCCCATTTTGGGCATGTTATGTTGATATCAGAATTGAATATTGAAACCCTAGAGGTTCCATGAGTTGAGATTGCAGGTCTTGCTCATTCCCATAGTGCATTGGAGGTGCATGGTTGGGGTCTTGGCAATATCATTGCAGGTGTTATTGCCCTAAAATATCAAAAATACAAAAAGAGGCATCTGTGAGGAGTTCGTGGCATTTTTGGGAGCATTTGTGTCATGTGTTTCAAATCTGTTGGCAGCCCCAAACCCTACGCTTGTATTTGGGGTCATTTTTGAGGATTTTTTGCATCTGTTCAGCCTTGGGGTTAGTACGTCCCACTTGTGGGAGTTTGTATCTGCATTTTGAGTTCCTTGAGGACCCATTTGTCCATTCCAGCTGTTATATTGGTTTGGCAATATTTAATATATGATACTGGCTGATTTCTCCTCATACTTGTGTTATTTTATGAGCAATTTCTGAGTTATTTCCTTGCTGTACTTAATTTCTGCATTTTCGTAGTAAGGGTTTGCTGTTCCTAAAAAAGGGACATTACAGCCAGCATATAAATGCCTCCTCTAGGCTATAAACTTTAGAAGGTTAAAGGTATTTTAATTTGCTTGGCAACCATTAAGATGCATTTTGTTGCAATTTTTAAATTTCAGTTTCAATTTCGAGATGTTTTTTGCCGTCCAAATGCTGTAGTTCATTCTCCACAAAGTTCTTTCAGTCAATAAAATAAGGTTTATTTATTTATTCCCTTTGTTTATTTTTTCCTCCTAGATTTCAGTTCAGGTTTTTTGCTTTGATTTTACAGAGCCTATAAATTTTGTATCTTATAGTCCTATATGATATTCAGTTTGATGTTCAAATTATATGGAAGTTCTGCAGCAGCTACAGCAGATCAATTGCAAATCATATTCAAGTCTAACATTCAGATCTTGTTCAATTCAGCGTTACAACAGCTCTTGTTTGGGAATATAAAAATCAAAACTCCAGCTTCTTAGCTGGAGTGCAGTAGATATAGTGATCTCCCATAATATGTTTGAGGTTAAGCTGACATCAGAAACAATTATTAACAACTTAATCAAGAATATAAAATGGCATGAGTGCAAGTGGTTAAAAATATGGGCTCCCAATGCAGAGGCCCAGGTTCAAATCTTGCCCGATGATATGTGGGGCTCTAAAAGTACAGTTTGTTGCAATAACATTATATGGTTCGTTAAAATATTGTGGTAACATAGTTGTGATATAATACATTTGGGCCCATTTCAATCCCATATAACCAAATAAAAAATTTAAAAACAGAAGTTTGAAAACAACTCAGTGAAGAGAGTGTCAGAAATTTCTGCATTTTCAATATCTTAGGGAAACTTCTGCACTTTCGGTGTTTTAGGGGAAATTTCTGCACTTTCAAATACTGTGTTACATGGCTCATGGCTGTGATGTAATGGAAGTGGGATGTAACATGAATGGAGCCCATTTCAATCCCATATATCTCAATTTTAAAAATTTAGAAAAACAATATTGGGAAATTTCTGCACATTCTCTTGATGAACTTAAGCTCCCACAACTTAGTCATGTATGTTCTTAAATTTTGATGAGGTATATTTGTTTGTAATTTTTTGGGATCCATCATGCAGTAAAAGCAAAAAATCTTATTGCATGCTGAATCTCCAACAATCACAAACAAACTTAATCTATGGTGAAACTTATCTAGAGATTTAAAAAATAAATAAAATAAAATATCCTGTTTCAACTTGATACAGACTCGCAAAGTGAACATCTTGAAATCCAAAATCTATATTGAACATGGTTACCAAAGATGGTTGTATTTAGAAAAATTTCCCTATTTTCACCATATCTGAAGGCTACTGTTTCAAAAGGGCAAAAAGATGATTGATTAATGGAAAATGATAAAGACAAAGCTGTGTCAATAATGATAAAATTCCTAGGATAAGCTATGCATTGTTGGCAAATTTGTTGTATCAAACATTCGTTATGGCCAGTGTTTGATAATCTGCTTGGGATCGAACGATTGTTTATTTCTGCAAATATTGCTCTGCAGTTTTTCTGCTGGAAAACACTACAATTCAACTGAAGTCCGAGAGGCAGGCATTTCTGCATTTGAAAGATCATCGTAAGAACAACACAATTTTGCATAAGAATTGGTCATGGCCATAGTGTCGTCATAGCAAGGCCCACTGAAATGGGATTACATGTGGGAATAAACGAGTTACAGAGCTGCTCCGGGATAACGTGGGATCCATTGAGAAGGATGCACTGCAAAATCGGACAGAATTGAATCCAACCAGAGTTTGGAAAAATCATTTGAATGAACCTCTTTCAAGTCTCTCAGCCCTTTTAACGTTGCAGTTCATTGATTTTCCTGTTTATCAAGTTTATTCTCTGTTTTGCATGTTATAGTTCAGTCTATTCTCTTCTTTTAAGTTCAGTTATGTCAGTATGTTGATGTTGACATACAAAATTATAAATATGTTTTATAGGTATCAAATTTTTATACATAATTTACCGTCTTTTTCGTACTTAAAGATCACTGTATGGAATGCTCCGTATGAAAGTTGTTGGAGGACGCATAACTGGTTTTTAACGACTGATTTCGAAGGCCTGTCCTAACCTTAGGAAACTTTCATGACTGCTTTCCAAGAGTTTCATGTCGCTTCCCTCTTGTCAGAATTTTTCCTTGTTGACGCAGCCAAGAAGGTTTGCCCTGTTTTGTTGGAAAGACGTTTCTACAAGAGTTTCAACGTCACTTCTTATAGCTGCTTCGAATGGACGGAATGGTTATTTATCTGGCCTGAATAAACTGAGACTATAGCATTTCTTTCTTTTACACAGTTCAGATGACCTAATTCCTTTCACCTCTGAACCAATCTATCCCCATTATATCTATAAAAACTTGTACCTTTGTGTTCCCCCCTTCGAAATGTGGGGTGACCTTCCAACAATTTCGTTGTAGCACTAATAGCTACTCATAAAAGAACCTAAAAAAGAGACGCAAGTGCATGCAGGTAAATTACACAGTTTCAAATGTAAGACTGCTACAATGACTCAGCCGACCATTTTCTTGGCTTCATAATTAGTAATTCTCCTGATATACTGAAAGATATAAGAGCACACACCTTAATGGGAAAGCTGCCCACAACTAAAATAAATGCAGCCATGAGCAACACGGAACATTGAAAGAAAATTTAAGAGTGTGTCTATGTCTCTCTATGTTTCAAATGATTCCACATGCCATCCCTAAAATAACTGGGACGATCATTCCAAAAACACAACGATAGCCTTCCTACCTCTACCTCGCCTCTACGCCCTATAACACTGATTTCCCTCGCCGCCGTTAAAGACGTTTGTACTTCTCTCACTCGTTCGGCCTCCCTGTAAGTTGACAAACATTTAACAAAGAGCGACATATATTGTCTATTAATTCAGGTAGCTGAATGGAGCATTATCGCCATTAATCTTTGAAATGAAATGACAGTTACCTTAACGTTTTTTCGCAGACCAACGCCGCAAATCCAAAGTTTGTAGACTGAAACAGATGACCATTATGATGCCCACAGCTTTAATCATAAATAACGAAACTGGAATACAGTATTAACGTAGGATAAAATTTATTAGATTTGCATCATTATAAAAAGTAGCTAAAAAACAAGAGGACCAGTCCCACACCCATAAAAACAAGTTTCAGGGGCAGACAGAAACAACCAATGTCATTTACATGCATATGAAATACTTATGTAGAATCGTATTAGCCACTGTAGGGACCGCTAACAGTCCTATCGGATTGACTACCGGACTTTGATTTAGCGGTGAGTACAATGCTTAGAATTCAGATAATCCTTGTGATGACGTCGAAGCGTGATTCGACGTATCGTCTAAAAGATATCATGAATGTTCGAGACTAGCCTGTGATGATTCGACGTATCGTCTAAAAGATATCATGAATGTTCGAGACTAGCCTGTGATGAGTGGAACGAAACCTTATCGTACTGTCCAGAAGTGAAACGAAGAATCGAAACTTGAAAGGTATGTAAAGTTGATAACTCCCTACCACCTGGCGCTGGAGTCAGGGAAGGTTCCAGATACTCCCCACAGGGAAAAGGGCACGTAAAATTTGTGACAATTGTTAAGGTAAGTTTATATTTACGTGTAAATGACTTTTTGAGGGTATCGTACAAGGATCAAGGTCTAATTTCTTTTTGTCAGAGATATTATATTATTTGGTTTTTTTTTATATTAGTTCTGTAGATGATTTATATTTGTATAATATATCTGCTAATAAGATAAGATATGTGATAAGTTGAGAGTTTTGTTTTTAAGAGAGAACTATGAAAAATTGTATCTTTCCTTTGAAAAAGAGTAATAGTTAAAGAACTGAAAACTCAGGAAAAATGATATATTAGAGGTAAATTTTCATGCAATGTAATCAAAAAGTTATAGAAATTGACGAAGCATTTTATTCATTCTGATTGATATCAATATAAAGGTTACAATGTGGTTATGAGTTGGTTTATCTAACCAACTTGGTGGTTAATAAACCAACCTAGAGAGCGCCTACGAGCGCTACCATTTTGCAATAATGTAATTACAATGACATATATGCTAACATCCCCCCTTATTACATTATTGGCAAATTCCAATAGTATCTCGAAACTTTTCATATTTGATACGCCCAAGTGCTTTGGTAAAGATATCTGCAACTTGCGCATCAGTAGGAATGTATTGAAGTTGTATATGGTGCTTGGGAACTTCATCTCGAATGAAATGACATCCGGTATCAACATGTTTGGTACGTTCATGAAAAATTGGATTTTTGACAAGATTCAAAACACCTTGATTGTCGCAAAACAAATGAAGAGGAAGATTCTTTGGAAGACCCATGTTTGTAAGAATGCGACTTAACCACATTATCTCGCAGACCGCTTCACCGGTCGCGCGATATTCTCGTTCTGTAGAAGATAAAGCAACCACATGTTGCTTCTTACTGTGCCATGAGACAGGTCCAGATCCTAGATGAAAAACATATCCATAAGTAGATTTACGATCATCAATGGATCCAACATAATCCGAGTCCGTGTATCCTAGTAAGAAAAACTTATTATTCTTTTTGTATTCCAGACCATAATTTGTACTACCACGAACATAATGAAGAACTCTTTTTGTTGCTTTCCAGTGACTCATCTTAGGCTCTTGCATGAACCTTGAAAGATATCCCACAACAAAACTGAGATCTGGCCTGGTATTTGTCAGATATAGGAGACTCCCAATCAACTGGCGATAGAGAGTACCATCTACTTGAGGTGATTCATCATATCGGGATAACTTAAGTCCTTGCTCCATTGGAGTTGCTTTTGACTTACAGTTAGTCATCCGATATTTTTCTACTAAAGTCTTGGCATATTTCTTTTGTGTTACTCTAATATGAAATCTTTGCTTGAGTAACTTCTAAACCAAGACAATAGTGCAGAAGTCCTAGATGTCATTTCAAATGATTGCTTCAAATCAGTTTTCACTAAGTCAATCATTCTTTCCGAGCTTCTCGTTATGATCGGATCGTCTACATAAAGTACAAGGATCACTATATCGGAACCATTTTTCTTAATATAGAGATTTACATCTGAAGGACTTCTTTTGAATCCATGTTGCACAAGGTGACTGTCTATCTTGATATACCAAGCTCGAGGAGCTTGTTTTAGCCCATACAAGGATTTGATCAACTTGCATACTTTTTGTTCTTGCCCCTCGACCACGAATCCTTCTGGTTGAGTCATGTATACTTCTTCCTGTAAGTCACCATTCAAGAAGGCACTTTTAACATCCATCTGATGCAACTTCCACCCAAACTGAGCTCCCATGGCACAAAGTACTCAAATGGTAGTCATTTTTGCGGTAGGGGCAAAAGTCTCTTCATAGTCTATACCTTCTTTCTGAGCATATCCCTTTGCAACAAGTCAGGCTTTATGCTTATCAATAGATCCATCTAGCCTTATACTTCACTTTGAACACCCATTTGCAGCCTATGGGTTTCTTTCCTGTTGGCAGATCGACTAACTTCCAAGTATTATTTTTTATGAGAGACTTATGTTCTACATCCATGGCCTTTTTCCACTGTGGTTTATCAAGTGCATATTGAACCGTTGTGGGTTCATTTGCATTCAATGTAGACATATAAATCTTTTCTTCATCCTCATCTTCTTCTCTATCATTTTCTGTACCCACTGACAAATCATCAAAGTGTTGACAAAGTTCGTCAACCTCTGAAGTAGATTCCTCTGCTCTCATTTGCTGAGTCATACTGCGAGTACATGGCCTATCTAGAGATAGATCTGGAAGGGAATTCAACTTAGCATCTCTCAAAGTGCTAGTGTACCATTTTGGAACTTTTTGTTGTTGTTGTGGAAGTTGAACCTCCTTCTTAGGTTCTTCTTCATCTAGATATACAATTGTGGATGTGTCTTTTGATGTGAAAGCTTCATCAAATATAACATCTCTACTTACGTGTGTCTTCTTGGTCTTAGTATCAATCAATCGATAACCTTTTGAATACTCATCATAGCCAAGAAAGATACATTGCAGGTTTTCTCATCCAACTTCCTCCTTTTCTGTTTTGGAATGTGCATGAATGCTTTACATCCAAACACCCTTAGATGAGAAATGGAAGGTTTCTTACCACTCCAAGCTCCTTGTGGTGTTTTCCCTTGTAGAGCTCTAGTGGGTGCTCTATTTAGGAGGTATAATGTTGTGTTTAATCGCTTCTGCCCAATATTGATCCTCAAGATGTGCTCCCTTTAGCATACATCGAACCATTTCCATAATGGAACGATTTCTCCTCTCTGCAACTCCATTCTGCTGAGGTGTATAGGCTGTAGTCGGTTGTCTTTTGATCCCATGTTTCTTAAGAAACTCTGAAAACTCTTCAGAGGTGTATTCCCCCCTCGATCTGAGCGGAGGGTTTTTATCAAACAACCCGACTCCTTCTCGACAAGTTTCTTGAATTGTTGAAAGTAGAGAAATGCTTCTGATTTCAATTGAAGAAAGAAAACCCACATCTTCCGTGAGTAATCGTCAACAAATAGTTGAAAATACTTCTTCCCACCATAGCTGGATGGCATAGGACCACACAGATCGGTATGTACCAGCTCTAAAGGTTTTGTAGCTCGAGAGGAGCTAGCTTCAAAAGGTACTCTGTGTTGCTTCCCTGCTAAGCAATCCGAGCAAATTGGTAAGATAGACGAGAGTGGTGGAAGACCTGTCACCATCCCATATTTGTATAATTCAATCAAATATCTAGAACTGAGGTGCCTCTAACATCTATTCCAAAGAGAGGTGGCCTCCTTTGTAGTTGCAACCAGAGCAACATGAGGAGTTGAAAGTGCATCTAGAATGAACAAGCCATGTTTGTAGGATCCGGTTGCAACATGTTTACCATCGTGGGTGATAAAACATCTCTTCTTGCCTTTGACAACTCGAAACACGACATCCATATTTCTATCCAACATTTGTGTGACTGAGAGTAGATTATTGGCTAAACCTGGAACATAGAGAACTTTCTCAATTTGACAATTACCATCAAGAAGAGACACAAAAATATCCCCTTCTCCCTGTACTTGATAGACTTGATTGTCAACAATTATGATTGGATTACCCTCTTTCTCCACAAAAGTATCAAACCATGATTTTTCCCCAGTCATGTGTTTGCTAGCTCCTGAATCAATATACCATACAACATCTATCCGGGAAGACGAAGTATGGGTCATGAGCACCTTGTGTGCTCTTTCGTAGTCGGAATTTGAATCGGACCCAAGAGAATCCGAGTCTGAATTGGAGTCGGCATAAGCAACATGGCCTTTAGATTGCTTATGTTTGTTGTATTTCTGTTTGTTTTTGCCCTTCTTCTGAGGACCTCTATCATTTTGTTGCTTGTTTTTGAACCAACACCTGTTGGTGTCATGGTTATTCATATCACAAATCTTGCAATATTTTGTATCCTTCTGCTGATTTTGCTTCCCTTTGCCTTTGGAAGAAGGACCCCCTTTTTGAAATTGACCTTGTTTTTTACCACTTTGTTGTGTGGAAAGAGCATTATCTGGCACATCATCTTTTTGGACCTGAGTTGCCTCCTCAGTCTGAAGCAAATTTACCAGCCCCACAAATGATACTTGTCTACCGAAAACATTGAGAGAAGTGATCAACATCTTGTAGGAATTTGGTAATGCTCTCAAGATGACAGAGTTCAAGATATCATCATCCACCGGTTTTCCCATGGCATTCAATTTGGCTTTCAAGTCAGCCACTCTACAAAGGAATATATCAATTGTTTCCCCAGAATTCATACTCGAGATTATGTAGTTGAGTTTGAAGATGTAGAATAGTGGATTGATTCTTTCCTTCATATACCGTGATCAAGGCATCCCAAGCTATCTTACTAGTTTTTGCATCACAAATATGAGGCTGCACCTCATCCGTAGTAGCAAGCAAGATAAACACAAGACTCTTCTTATCTTTCTTATCCCAAGCATCTTGATCTGTTCCTGTTGTCTAAGGGCATTTTGTGGTGCCAGTCACTACATCCCATAAATCTTCCAACTGAAGAATAGCTTTCATCTTTGTCTTCCATGGAACAAAATTAGGACCTTTCAACAATTGTGAATCTGAGAGATACTTATGAATTGTGGCCATTATGAAGGTTCCTTATATCACCAATTGGTCTCCCTTTCTTTATACCTGCTAGATCTTTATATCGTAACCATTCAATATATACCCGCCCTTACGTGAGGGAGACTATAGGTATATAGGAACAATATACTACTCAATATGTACCCGCCCTTACGTGAGGGAGACTATAAGTACATATGAGAAGCACAATATATTGAACATAGGCGATATTGAAAGGGCATCGTGTTGTTAATGACACCTACCATAGAAAGTTTTATTCCTCATGCGTGGGGCGTAACTTCCCCTAAACACTTTGGAAAAAAACTTTCGTCAGGATTTACGCCTAACAACAATCACGATGTGGGTATGAAATGGGAAAAAAACTGGTTTGCCTTATTTCTCCCCGACGATTAATAGAGAACAAGCTCAGACGTCGTTGTTGCAGCTATATTAGGCGGCGAATACAGTAGTCCAAAGCACGACAACATTACCTGTAAGTGTGGACCAGAGGTATCTCAAATATCGAACGCTGTTGTGCAATAAATTGCACAAATAGGGTATAAATTTGGGGTCTTATATTTTTTTAATTTATGATTGTTAATGCAAGAAAAAAAGATATTTAAATGCAAAAGAAACAATCACAAATGCCCACAAATTTAAGCACCTATTACAAATCTAGCAATTATTCTACCAAATGGTTTGATTTCCCCCCTTTATCTTACAATTTTGCAAATGAATCATGTGAAGACCTGAGATCTCCCCCCCCGTCGATTTGCAAAATAGAAAAGGAGTGAAAAAAAATGGTACCTGAACACCCAAAAATTTTTTTTGGAGCCGTCAAGGCGTCATTGGACTGCACAGGCGTCAAATGACCACTTCCAGGCGTCAATTGGGCAGTTCGGGCGTCAACAATGCACTGCAGAGCGTCAAAAATGCGACCCGCCATCAAAACATGCGCGAGGCGTCAAAAAAATACCACCCGCCGTCACAGCGCACGCAGAGGGACTTGAAACCGCGACCTACCGCCGAACAATCACCGCGCTTACCACGGGAGCCAGAGGGCCCGATGTGAACAAGTATGGACTAGGCATGTGTTAGCAGCATCGGGGCCGGAGAAGGGGAAAAAAATCTTTAATCCCACATGGCCTATGCTGCCACTGTGGGGATCTTTAAAATTGCGGAAAGCTACTATAGCTTTCGGTTGCCTTCGGGCAACCACCCCGCCCTTTTGCCTCCGCAACCGTCCACCGTCGACCCACGTGCCCGATCCGCCCTGTCAGGATTTCCTCTGTCTGCGTGCCTCACGTGTCCTCTGTCTGCGTGCCTCACGTGTCCTCTGTCTGCGTGCCTTCAGTCTTGTTGGCGGGGGTAGTCCGTCCTCTGTCTGCGTCCGTCAGTGTTCTCCAGTCTTATTGGCTGGTAGTCTGTCCTCTGTCTGCGTTCGTCAGTCTCGCGTCCGTCAGGGTCCTCCAGTCTCGTTGGCTGGTAGTCTTGTCTGCGTCCGTAGCTCTGATGCCATAAAGAAATTGACGAAGCACTTTGAACATTCTGATTGATATCAATATAAAGGTTACAATGTGGTTATGAGTTGGTTTATCTAACCAACTTGGTGGTTAATAAACCAACCTAGAGAGCGCCTACGAGCGCTACCATTTTGCAATAATGTAATTACAATGACATATATGCTAAAAAAAGTATCATTAATGTAATATTTATATATTGTGCATATTTGAGTTATATTATGTGAAATATTGTTGTTCATTGTTATGAGAGATTGTTGATATTGTTAGTAGCATTGATTTGTTTCATTATTGTTCGAAAAAAAACAATAGTTAAAGAACTGAAAAGTCATGAAAAATGATATATTGGAGGTAAATCTCCATGCAATGTAACCAAACTGTATCATTAATGTAATCTTTGTATATTGTGCATATTTGAGTTATATTTTGTGAGATATTGTTGTTCATTGTTATGAGAGATTGTTGATATTGTTAGTAGCATTGATTTATTTCATTATTGATCATTAAAGAAGTTTGTTGTGAGTTAATCCATTAAGTAAGCTAATAGTGGTATCAGAGCTATGGTTTAAGATAATCCTTGTCATTCAATGACATGCCTATTTGAAGATAGGAGAATCATTGAAAGAGGTTCAATTGAAGTTTGAACGATGAAGAAAGAGAGAACGTAAAGACATCAAGATAAAGTTGGATTCAAGGACAACATTTGAAGCTTTTTGGAAAGTGAATTTGAGCAGCACTTGGAGGAGATAGTAGAGCTGCAAATCAAAGTTTTTTAGGCAGATTTTTGGGCAGCAATTAGAGCTACAAGTTTCAAAAAAATTGGGCAACAAAGTGAAAGAGATAAAGCAGATTTTTGGACTACGTTATTGGAAGAGAAAGTGTTGTATTTTTTTGCAAGTTTGGGCAGCAAGTTTGGACAACGAAAAGCAAACTTAGGCGAAGAGCAAAGCCAAGTGAGCCAACGGAAAGGCCACCAAGCGAGTGGAGGAACCACCGAGCAAAAGAAAGGCGAAGCCATCACAAGTGCCATCAGAAGAAGAAAAGGTAGGTGAAGGGTCACATAAGAAAAGGATGTCGAGCAAGGAGGTAGAACGTCAGTTTGAGAGCCATCAAAAGGAGATTGAGCATTGTTGAGAAGATAGAACTCTATCGAAAAGCCTACCAACATCGAGAGAAGAAGAAAAGAAGACAAGTCACGTAAGGATCAAAGTTAGAGCCAACCACCGAAGGCAAGATCCAAATAGCACTGAATCCGAGCACCAAGGAGAGAGCACTAAGAGCAAAACATAACTGAAGCAATGTGACTCAAAGTAATTTAGGCACGTTGAAAGTGAAATGATGAGCATTAGGTTGGATTCAATTGCAAAATGGAAACATCAATCGAATCTGAAATGCCAAGGAACTTTTCATCAAAGCAAGTAGTGTAACGTATGCATTCAAGTTCAATGTTAGGGAATTGAAACGTTACAATTCCATAGAATTCATACAATTCAAGGTTATGCATAAGGGGTAGTACCGAAAAAGTATTTATAAATTTGGGGTGAATCAAGGTGAATCATGTATAAACTGTGGGGCAAATTTTTCAAAATTTTGAATTTTTTTATCAAAATATGGCGAATTTTCAAAAATTTTGCACATAAATTATAAATATTTTTTTGGGGTACTTTTGACCTATTAAATCATCCTAAAACTTTATAAAACACCACCATTAGATTAGGCTCAAAAAAAGCTTTCCAACGAGTACAAATATGCCTATGTTTGGATATATGTTGATGCCTAAAATTGTGAAATAATTATCAGTTGCCATTTGTCAATCACCTTCTACCAGTTGCAACCTGCCACTCGCCATATGCCACTCGCCTTGTGCCACTTGTCATCTTTCAGTTGTCTTATGCCACTCGCCTTATGCCAGTCGCCTTCTGCCAGTCGGCACATGGCGACTAGCAAAAGGCGACTAGCAAATGGAAAATGATAATTATTTCATAGTTTTAGGTATTAAAATATATCCAAATATAGGTATATTTGTACTCATTGGAAATCTCTTTTCAAGCCCGATCTAATGGTGGTATTTTTATGAATTTTTGAGATGATTTAGTAGGTCAAAATCTACCTCAAAATGATATTACCTCCTCACCACCATCTTTGGGACCACTTTTGACCTATTAAATCATCTTCAAACTTCATCAAAATACCACCATTAGATCAAGCTTGAAAAGAGCTTTCCAAAAAGTACAAATATGCCTATGTTTGGATATATTTTGATGCCTAAAACTATGAAATGAGTGTCAGTCACCATCATCCAGTCGCCATCTGCCACTCGCCTTATGCCACTCGCCATGGGGCGAATCAAGGTGAATCATGTATAAACTATGGGACGAATTTTCAAAATTTTGCAAAACAATTATCAAAATATGGCAAATTTTTAAAAATTTTGCACATAAATTATAAATATATTTGGGGGTACTTTTGACCTATTAAATCATCCTAAAACTTTATAAAAACACCACCATTAGATCAGGCTCAAAAAAGCTTTCCAATGAGTACAAATATGTCTATGTTTGGATATATGTTGATGCCTAAAATTGTGAAATAATTATCAGTTGCCATCTGCCAATCACCTTCTACTAGTTGCCATTTGCCACTCGCCATCTGCCACTCGCCATATGCCACTCACCTTGTGCCACTCACCATGTGCCACTCGCCATCTACCACTCGCCTTGTGCCACTCGCCATCTGTCAGTTGTCTTATGCCACTCGCCTTATGCCAGTCACCTTCTACCAATCGCCACATGGCGACTGGCAGAAGGCGACTGGAAAATGGCATCTGATAATTATTTCATAGTTTTAGGTATTAAAATATATCCAAACATAGGCATATTTGTACTCATTGGAAAGCTCTTTTCAAGTCCAATCTAATGGTGGTAATTTTATGAAGTTTTGAGATGATTTCATAGGTCAAAATCTACCTCAAAATAATATTACCTCATCACCACCATATTTGGGACCACTTTTGACTTATTAAATCATCTTCAAACTTTATCAAAATACCACCATTAGATCAGGCTTGAAAAGAGCTTTCTAAAAAGTACAAATATGCATATGCTTAGATATATTTTGATGTCTAAAACTATGAAATGAGTGTCAGTCGCCATCTGCCACTCGCCTTATGTCACTCGCCATGTGCCACTCGCCTTGTGTCACTCGCCATGTGCCAGTCGCCTTATGCCAGTCACCTTCTGCCAGTCGCCCGACTTGCAGAAGACGACTGGCAGATGGTGACTAATAATCATTTCATAGTTTTAGGCATCAAAATATATCCAAACATAGGCATATTTATACTCGTTAGAAAACTCTTTTCAAGCCCGATATAATGGTAGTACTTTTATGAAGTTTTGAGATGATTTAGTAGGTCAAAATCTACCTCAAAATGATATTACCTCCTCACCACCATCTTTGGGACCACTTTTGACCTATTAAATCATCTTTAAACTTCATAAAAATACCACCATTAGATTAGGCTTGAAAAGAGCTTTCCAATGAGTACAAATATGCCTATGTTTGGATATATATTGATGCCTAAAATTGTGAAATGAGTGTCAGTCACCATCAACTAGTTGCCATCTTCCACTCACCTTGTGCCACTCGCCATGTGCCACTCGCCATGTGCCACTCGCCTTATGCCACTCACCATATGCCAGTCGCCTTATGCCAGTCGCCTTCTGCTAGTTGCCACATGGTGATTGATAATCATTTTATAGTTTTAGGCATCAAAATATATCCAAACATAGGCATATTTATACTCGTTGGAAAGCTCTTTTTAAGCCCGATATAATGGTAGTACTTTTATGAAGTTTTGAGATGATTTAGTAGGTCAAAATCTACATCAAAATGATATTACCTTCTCACCACCATATTTAGGACTACTTTTGACCTATTAAATCATATTCAAAATTCATAAAAATACCATCATTAGATCGAGCTTAAAAAGAGCTTTCCAACAAGTATAAATATGCCTATGTTTGGATATAAATTTAATTTCTAAAACTATGAAATGAGTGTCAGTCGTCATCTGCCACTCACCATCTGCCACTCGCCTTGTGCCACTTGCCATGTACCACTTGCCTTGTGCCACTCGCCTTATGCCACTCGCCTTATGCCACTCGCCTTATGCCAATCGCCACATGGCGATTGGTAGAAGGCGATTGGAAGATGGTGATTGATAATCATTTCATAGTTTTAGGCATCAAAATATATCCAAACATAGGCATATTTGTATTTGTTGGAAAGCTCTTTTCAATCTTGATCTAATGGTAGTACTTTTATGAAGTTTTAAGATGATATAGTAGGTCAAAATCTATCTCAAAATGATATTACCTCCTTACCACCATCTTTGGGACTACTTTTGACCTATTAAATTATCTTCAAACTTCATAAAAATACCACCATTAGATTGGGCTTGAAAAAATATTTTCAACGAGTACAAATATACCTATGTTTGAATAAATTTTGATGCTTAAAACTATGAAATAATTATCAATCACCATATATTAGTCGCCTTCTGCCAGTCGCCATATGGCGACTAGCAGAGGGCGACTGGCATAAGGCGACTGACATATGGTGTGTGGCACAAGGTGACTAGCAGATGGCGAGTGGCCAAAGGTGAGTGGTAGATTGCGAGTGGCACATGTCGAGTGGCACAAGGCGAGTGACACAAGGCGAGTGGCAGATGGCGAGTGGCAGATGGCAAGTTGCATATGGCAACTGGTAGAAGGTGACTGGAAGATGGCAACTGATAATATTTCAACTAGTCACCTTATGCTAGTTGCCCTTTGTCAATTATGGACTCATGTTTTATCATTTGTCTGCTTTGTATCACTCGCTATCCAAAAAAATTAATATTGTAATTGTATGAGAGTCGTTGTTATGGTTAACTATATATAATGGGGTACAAGGGGCGAATTGGGCAGGATATTTTTTATTTTTAATAAATTTAGGGCAAAAATTAGGCGGGAAACCTTATGACAACGGGGAAAATTTATGGTTCCAAAATTCGCAAAATTAACATTTTGAAAATCCGAATATTCGCACTAAATTGTGAAATTTGCCACTATGCAAAATCTTGATACAATTTGAAACAACCACGGTGTAGATTCCTATGAAGAGCCTTTTATGCTAGAATGGATGTTGTGGTGAAAAATCTAGGGCTAGAGAATTTATAGTTGTGAGGGAGAGTTGATGAATTGCCAAAGCTAGTCATTACAAGAAGGAACATTCGCAGCCAAAGAGGCTCAACGAATCGTTGACCAAATTGCAGAGTTAGAGGATGATTGAAGATGTGTCATTAAGAAGGTAAAATTTGAATTTAGGGTTTTATATTTGATTGAGGAGAGATAAGGTTATTCTTAGATTAATTATTTAATTCTTCTAAGGTTTAAATTGATTAAAGGAGAAATAAGGTGTTTAATAAGTTATTTGAAACCTTAGATATCTTAAATGCAATTTTAAGGTTTTGGAGGAATAAGTAGTTATAGAATTATTTGTTTAAAGTGATTTAAAATTTGAAAGATTTATTTTTTTTAATTTAAAACTAAGATAATATTTGCAAATTAGAAGTTTTGAAGAAATAAGTACTGCTACATCAAATTGAAACATTGAATTTTGCAAATATTATTCTACAAAATTGATAAATTTCTAATTGGGGAGCCATAAGGTATTCAACTTCAAAATAGACTTTTGAGATTTAGAATTTATTTAATCCTACATTCAAAACCTAGGGAGTTATAAGGTAGTCAACTTCAAAGAAACATGGCAAAGAAAAAGTAAATGAAAAAGAAAACAAATGATAAAAAATAGAAACAAAAATACATGAGTTGTAAAAAACAATTGAAGTAGAAAACTTATATTTTCAAGAAGAACCAATATATGTTGAAGATGACTCACTAGAAAAGACTAAGAAAATGTTGGAAAAATTAAAATGTCATACTCAAAAGATGATAGAAAAAATTGAAAGTCAAGAGAATACATCAATGAAGAAAAAGAGGGTCTTGCAATCAATCATGAGAGAAGCCAAAAATGAAAGTTTTGCAATGCTAGAAAATTATCTAAATTCAAAACTTGAGGAAGCAAAAATAAACTCTAAAGATGTTTTTACATTACCTTATGATATAGGAAAGATAATGTATATGGCATTACTTTCTAATGAAGTTCTAAAAGGTAAGAATAAAAAGCAAGAGGAAATGACTGCAAATTTGGAAAATGAGCTTGTTGATATTATTAGTGAAGCAGATTAGGGATAATTTATAATACTTCAAGAATGCATGCAATATGTTCTTAATGATGCTAATGATTTTTGTGAAAATAGTGTTATTGTTACCTATTAGTCTATGAAAAACAATCTACAAGGGAATAATCACTTTAAATGTTTCTAAGATGAGAAAGCAGGAAAAAGTTGAAGAATTAGGGAACAAACCAATGATGAAAGATGTCTCTTGTGATACAAATTATTTAAGGCCCATGATGATAGATTCATGTTGTGATACTATAGAATTAAAACCATTGATGATAGATGCATGTTGTGACACTAGTGATCTTCATCAAAAGGAAAAGAAATATTGTGATGCAAGCAATGATACTTGTGATTTAGAATTCATGAAAATATAGAACTTGTTACAAAAACATATGCTATATGTGATACAAGTGATTTGAATACATTTCATGATTATTTAGAAAAGGTTAATGTTATCAGAATTGATGAAGGCACAAATTCAAATGATGATAGAAATAGCGATGCTCAGAGTTGTATTGATATTGATAGAGATCAATCTAATGATTGTATTGGTCATTTTGAAAACCATACTAAAGGAATTGGTTCAAATTTATTAAGTAAAATGGGATATAAAAATACAAGTTTGGAAAAACATGAACAAGGAATGAAAGAACCAATTGTACCAAAAATAAGATCAAAATATGAAGGTCTTGGATATACAGGACAAACTAGTAGTAATGAGCAAGAGACTAGATTTGTAATAGGAAATAGTGACATCAAATCAGTGACAAGAACTGATAGAATAAGTAATAATGAAGGATAGAATAAATACAAAAATTTGTAACAGAGAATAAATGTAATCATTGTGGTAGATATGGACACCAATTAGAGAAGTTTTGGAATCTTCATAGTTGTAAAATTTGTGGAGCACATAATCATTCACAAATGTTTTGTCTACAAAAAGAAAAGAAAGACTACAGAGTAAAAGTGGATTGTGGATGGATGAATATAGATGAATGGGATAAAATGAAAGGAATTTTGTATGGTTTCTATAGAAGAAAACAAATTATAATCAAAGTTTGCTTGCATGAAACTTGAAAGTTGTAAGAGATCAACATTACCACTAGAGTGAAGGAAAACTAGTGAAGATAAGGATTAATACCACTAGGTTGAAAAATAATCAGTGAATAATTAGTTTCAGAATTTCGAGAAAGAATAAATTCAAAAGAAGTATAAGATAGATTGTGTTTACCTATTCCAAAAATATATTTGGAATAGAAGGCAATCTATAAAAAATTGAAAAGCAGATTAAGGAGACCTGCAAAAAGAGGCCCCGTAGTAAACAGAGAGAAAGAAGACCCAAGCATAGCTTGGAAGATGGTTCATAGAGAAAGAATTTGTAGTGATGATTCTATAGATATGATGATTTTATAGTGGATGATCCAAATACAATGATTATCTAGAGGTGACCCAGAGGCGGAGTTCTAGAGACAATAACCCAAAGGTAGTGATCTAATGGAAGTGACCCAGAGGCAGTGACCCAAAGGCAATGACCTAGAGGTAAATATAGTGGTAGTGACCCAGAGACAGTGACCCAAAGGCAGTGACCTAGAGGTAAATATAGTGGTAGTGACCCAGAGGCAGTGACCCAGAGACAAAGACCCAAAGGTGAATCATATACATTGATCTAAAGGCAGACATGAATTATTTTTCTAGCCATGACAAAGTCAGAGCTGAATATTGAAGAGAAAGGAGAATAAAAAAATTAAGGTACACGGTCTTCCTACCAAATAATGTAATATAGGGGTGTTGGAGATATTACATTATTTGGCCCCCTTGCAATATTAGTTTTGGTAGATGATTTATATTTGTATAATGTATGTGTCAATATGAGAGAAAGTGTAAAGTATCAAGAGAGTATAAAGAGTCACTTGAGAGCTTTGTATTTATGAGAGGAATATGAAAGGTTGCATCTCCCGGATGAAAGAGGAGAGAAATAGTTAGAGAACTAAAAAGTCATAAAAAAGGATATATTGGAGGTAAATCTCCATGCAATGTAACCAAACTGTATCATTAATGTAATCTTTGTATATTGTGCATATTTGAGTTATATTCTATGAGATATTGTTGTTCATTGTTATGAGAGATTGTTGATATTGTTAGTAGCATTGATTTATTTCATTCTTGATCATTGAATAAGTTTATTGTGAGTTAATCCATTAAGTAAGCTAACATGTCTTTGTAGTTTTGTGGTTGAGTTTGAAAAAAAATCTACATATTGTAAGAGGAGATCCTAGATAAGATCATTAGAGAGAATTGTGGAGTGTAGAGGGAATTCCAACTCTTCCCTCCTTCGTAACAAGTGTCACAGAAACCTTGTGATCTATTGTTTGTATAAAAAAATTATTTGTAAAATTTGAACTTAAATTTTTATGATGAAATTTTTAGTCATTGGAGCTCTTATAGTTTGAATTTATTATTTGAGCGTATGCCATAATTTAGAATACATTAATTCTTATGGTTCAAAAATTTTAGAATAAGAAAATAAGGAAAAAGAATGTATGGATAACGATATCATTTCATTAGAAGATAATATTAGTTAGTTGGAGAAGAGGTATTAAAGTGGAATGAAATTCCAACATAGGAAACTTTACCTCCTCTTAAATTAATTGTAAGACTTTGAAACTTTATATAAGAGGTTTAAGGTTAAAAACAATGAGAGATAGATTTGTACACCATACTTACAGAGTTATGGAGTTTAGTTGGATAAATATATATTGGATAAATAGCATCCTCTATAAGGGTTGTCTCATATGAATTATGGTTTTGTGGATGCTAAAAAATACTTTACCTTTTACTTTTCAAGACTTTCTTTATCATTGTAATTATATGACCACATAATTTTACATTCATTGTAGAAATATAATATTTATAGATTTTGTTTATTCTTTTGTCTTTTGTTAGATTTTTATCAAATCATTTGCTTTGTTATAGACAACACATATATCCCTACATGTGCATGCAAATGTTAATAATTAATTAATTAGTCATCTCACCTTAATTAACAAAATTTAATTTGTTTTAAACCATGGTTAAAAGGCTACAACTAAAGATAAATTGTAATATATTGTTATATAGGTAATGTTACTTTCTATATTACTATTACTAATAAGTATAACATTTGAATTTGACAAATTTTAGAAGATTTTCTTTAGGAAGGATGTGAGAGATTTTTTATGTTTGCACTTTGAAAATATGATAGGATATTGAAAAAGAATATTTGAGAGGTAGACTTAAGAAATTACATATTTGAGGAGTATAATTAAAAAAAAAATGCATATTCACGATTTTGGCTTCAAGGGAGAAACTTGTTGAAGATAATTCAAATGTCAAAGAAAGAGCTAGACAAAATTATTAATCCAAAATTATATGGGATTTGTATATTTAGTAAAATTGTTAAGGAAATAAAACCTTCTTAGGGGATCAACAAACATGGACCTTAATATTAAAGAGCTTACAATTAAACAAGAAATATATTAAGTGTTTATTTTTAGCTTGATGTTTGTGTAAAGTAGAAAAAACCATGCATCTAACTATGTAATATGTAATCAAAATAACGAGAAATATTAAGTAACCATAATGACAAAAAGATAAAGAAAATGTGATGCTCTTCTCATTAATAATTTGGAATTGTCTTTACAAGAGGTTACAAAATATCCCTCTTAGGGATTCACCAATTGATACAATATTACAATATGAAACCCCAAAAGGGGAAGATGCAATCCACAAAGTTCTTGCTCTTCCAAAACTGATTATGGAGGATTTTCCTAGCAACCTCCACTTGATGATGCCAAGATTTAGGATATTGATGATGATAAGCTCTTGATAAGGCCTGTAACCTGCACACAAAAGAACCTACAAAGCATCAATAGCAAATGTGAAGCCTCTCAAGATGAGGCCCATTTCATGATAATACAAAATGAAAAGGAAATGCATAAAATAGTAAAGAAATACATGAAATACCAAATGAAATTGCATTAAACAATGTTAGAAACATAATTAAAATCTAATAAAACTGATCTAAATGATAAAATAAAGAAAATTGAATATCACAGTAAGGCCATCATTAATCAAAACAATGGGCTCTTCTAGCCATCATTGGGTCCGATGACTCCACCTACAGATCGCTATCGTGCACAATGACCATTGAACAAAAGCTTTATTCTCTATGCTCAATGCATGGCAACATCCACAATATCTATCAAATCGATTGATGTTCTTGGTGTGTTCTCGAGGAACAACTTACGACGGATATTGAGTCGAATTGGTGGTGAATTGATGGTGAACAATGGTGAAATTTGCCCTTCAAGCTCTCTAAAGTTCCATTGATGCAAATGCAAACTTCATAACAAAATTTCAGCAACACCTTGATGCTTGTGAGAGATTGATCTCTCTGTTAGGTAATTTGATAGCACTTCGTTATGATAATTGGTCAGGGTTTGTATGAAGGTAGGGCTCCATTTTATAGAATTCCAAATGCTAATCTTAGCTTCCTTGAGAATCCAAGAAGCAGTTAGGATCAAGAAGAGAAATAGAAAATTCGAGAAGCTTCCCGTAACTATTCACAATTACCTTTGCTCTTGAATGGCCATTAAAAATAAATTATGTTTGGCTTGGGATCCCATGCTTGTTACAAGTAAGTTCATCTTCAATCAAAGTAGCCTGATCTAGGGCCATCATTGGGCCTAGTAGCCATGAGGCCATCACTGGGGGGACAATGGCCCAAGCTGAAAAGGATTTTTTGCCCTTTTTTGAGTGGTTAGAACCATTTTTGGTCTTGGAAAAGGTTCAAGATTAGTCATATGTTCTAAAGAGGTATCCACATGAGTAGCTTCCTCAAAATGATGTGTTTAAAGTATCTATAAATACTCCTTTTTGAGATGTGTTGTGTGAAAGCACAACATTGAGCAAAAATAGACAACCTAACATCATATTGCAGGTTGATTGATGTTCATTGATCTAGTTAACTTTAGATACCCTAATCATGGAAAGAGCATACATCTTCGAATCATTACCTCCAACAAAATGGTAGGCTTAATAATTTTGGTAAACTTTTCAGCCATGGAGTGGACACTAGAGTCTACAACATCATGATTCAAGCATACCAAGGTTTGGTTTAATATTTTTTCTTTTTCCCCAACAAATAGGGAAGCTTATGATAGTTGTTAGCAATGATTCTTGGACAGACATAATTTGCATGATTAAGTGTTTGATTGTTGATTTTGATTATGATTTGTTATGATTATGACTACCGCCTCAAGCAACACATCGATGAGGAGATGTAAAATGATGAAAGTGACGAGTTGCTTGACCAAGATGGATTGATTAAATTTGACCAAAGATAGGGGTTCCTTTGGAGATTGTTGGAATTGACCAAAGAAAATTAGGCATCTTTGGGGCTTTTTGAAATTTGACCAAAGGAAACTAGGCATCTTTGGAGCCTTTTGATATTTGACCAAAGGAAACTAGGCATATTTGTAGTGTTTTGATATTTGAAATTTGACCAAAGGAAACTAGGCATCTTTGGAGCTTTTTGAGATTTGACCAAAGGAAATTAGGCATCTTTGGAACATTTTGAGCTTGACCAAAGGAAACTAGGCATCTTTGGAACCTTTTGATATTTGACCAAAGGAAACTAAGCATCTTTGGAGCATTTTGAAGATTGGACCAAAGGAAACTAGTCATCTTTGGAGCCTTTTGAAATTGATATAGCGAGGCAAAGGGTGCAACCTGTTGAAAATCTAATCGTTGATTTGATTATTAAAATGCTGATTTGGGGGAAGTATGATACTTATAATGCCCCAGTTGATGTGTGAAAATGTTGGTGTGATTTGTAATTGTGCGATTTTGAACCATTAGATGTGTTATGTGTTATGTTCTATGGATGCATTGGTGGATGTAATACCTAGATAACAAATGTATGGATGCATAGATGTGATATATAATGTTAGATGGATGATTTAGATTTATTTATCCGATTCTAAATGTGAATTCATATTGTCATTATGACAAATCTAACATGTGTGATATGTATTAATTTTATATGGATGATCTAATGCAAAAGTATTGTATGCTTTAATCACTTAAAACATAATGAATGAATCTAATATGGGTTTAACAAACTAATAGCAGACACCACAAAATGTATGAAAATCATGAATGAAATGTTAACTCTTATCGTAAGAATTAATCATGAATACATCCATATGTGAGATGAAATGATGTGAGATGTAGGGGTTTTCCCTATAAGCTTCTACAAACTAAAAGATATACATAAAATAGTCAGTGGCCATCTAAATATCATTGATGATATCCATCTGATATCTATCCTATTCTATGAACACCCCTTAAAAATAGAAATTCATAAGGAAAATTGTGATTGTTTGATTAGATGATTTGTTGTTATTATGGGATTTGTGAGGTTTTCCTTGAGACTCAAACACCCAGGTTGATTTATCAAAAGCTGTATAATAACTACACAAGACTCCTGAAAGATACAAGTATGTTAAGAAAACTCAGATATTCAATATCCATATGTATGCAAAATGAATATATTAGATGAGGCATAAGACTACCTCATTTCCAGGCGGGTTTCATTCAACCCATTGCTATAATGAGGATAATCCTATAGTCATCATGATCTTGAGTTTGGACGCAGTTAGATTAGACTAATAGGAACTACAAACCACCTAAAGCTAGCTCATCCAACAGGTAACACTGGTCTGTATGAAATAAATTCACTAATGTGATAGACATATTGCCACACGTAAGGCTACTTCATTGCTAGGCAAGTTTCATTCAACCCATTATTGTAATGGAGATCACCCCATGGCATTTGAATGGTGAAGATTCCAAGGATTCAAGCTCGTTACCCTCTTCTTTTCTTTTAATTGCTTAGGATATTTGCTCATGCTTAGTGATGAAAACCACTATTTATTTTGCCTTTTTGTTTTGTTTTTGAGAAATGGATTTGCTTAGTGATGAAAATCACTATTTATTTTTCTTTTTTTTGGAAATTTACTCATTTTGTGTAAGAGTAAGGGATTGTTTAGGTAGGGGGGAGCTTGTCATTTTGTCAATTATCAGCATTCTAGACCATGCACATAATAATATGAGCAAGGAAAACCTTTCGCTTTAGATGACAAGGACAACTTTGTAGTGTTGTATTTCCATGTTCAAAACAGGATTGTTAATGTTTAAAATTGGATTGGGATTTTGACATATGCAAGGTACTTATCAAAACTAGATCTCACTTCCAAAAGCCAAGATAACTTTCTACAAAATTTGAAAAGATAACTAGGGATGGCTGAAGCATCGAAAAACCCTAGTATACACCTTATAACAACTAATTAAAATGTGTTGAAAAACATAGTTACTCACAATGGCAATGTGAATGATAAGGATATGTGGATTCATGATTGGCATACAAACATGGTATCATTCGTAAGAATGTTAACACAACCTATCCTAATACAAATGCGGTGGATGAAAATACCTAATGCAATGCAATTTAATGAGTGCATGTAATAAAATACTGAATGTAAATGTTTTTGTATTGTAATATTTTGTATTGTTTTTGTGTTTTATGTTTTTCGATTTGTTTGGAAATTTCATGATTTTTATTATTTTTGCGATTGTTTTATGTTTTCAAGGGGAAGATGTGATACCGTATGTATCCCCAACGTGTGTGGTGATTGATGATAGTGGAGAAGGTGTGATGCCTTTAGAATCTTTGATTTTCTTCATCTCTTGTGATGTGGACGGTGGGGAAGGTGTGACACCTTGAAGACCCCCAATGTGCATTTCGTCTACTATAATATAATCGGCCTAACTAGGAAGAGTGATGAAAATTGAACTCCTCTATTGTGGCATAGGATTTTATGCAATATTAATGCTTTGATGGTGTGAAATGAGTGATCCATTTGTATGGATCTCCATTCGTTCTATCATTTCTTGCACAAGATCTATGAATGGATAGCAAGTCTATATATCATGTCCATTCTGACGATGATAAGGACAATAGACGTTTTCATTGTGAGACCCAAATTTAAGCCTATGTGACTTTATTTTTGGTAGTATGATTGCATGTACCTCATAAAGCCTTTGAAATAAGGCTAAATAGTGTATTGGAAGTTTTATGTAATGGCGATATAGTTTATTGGGCTTACCAAGTTGCGACTGATTTTGAGGTCATAAAGGAGGAGATATGGTTTGCATTGTAGTTGTCTCTTGTAAGGTGGATGAACTGTCAATGGGATAGGCCTCTATGTCGATAAGATCTTGGACCACATGTCTAAAAATATAACAATCACTAATGTCATGACCTTGCATTCAGTGATAAAGGTAAGAGTGATCTTCCTTGTATCTTTTAGACTTGGGCTTGTTTGGGTTGAACAGGGGTATGTCTGGCAAGATGATTATCTTTGTTTCTTACAATTTATGAAATATGGTGGACATGGACTCGATTAATGGAGTCCAAGTACAAAATTGGTGCCTTAAGCGTGCAGGATGTAATGGCCAATTTTGATGAGGTAGTTGATTTACATGTATCCCAATCTCCTGCTTGGATTGCTCTTCTTGTTTTTCTAGCGTAGGCATAGGATCGTCAACTATGCTCACTCGTTGATTCTTGGTAGTGAGAATTTTATCAATTCAAAGTTAATTCTTCTCAAGCATGGATTATATTATGTTCTTGAAGCCATAACATGATTGAATATCATGACCATCTAGTTGATGGTACATATAATGTAAATTTTCTCTATATCCTTGAGGCTTCTTACAATATGGATGTGGGGTGTGAATTTTAAGTAAAATAATGTTCTTCGCATCACATAATTGATTAAATATCGATTCCATAGGTTAGAGTAGTGGTGTATAGATGTAAGGTGGTCTGCCTAACTAACTTTATGCTTGATTTGATTAAGGTTTTTCTTGTGGTTGTAAAGGAGGTGGTTCAATATCGAATGTGATTTGCTTCTACAACTCTACATTCATGAGCTGGTGCATGATCTATTGTAAAGAATAATTTTGATGATCCATTCACATATCTATTTTATCTAAGTGATCTAGAATACATTGTAGGATTGTTGGTGATGATTGTTCACTTTCAATAGGAAATTGAAAGGATTGCACTATTGTAGCAATGATGGATGAAATTTTAGGATTCTTATCCTATGTTACCAAAATAATCATTCCAAAAAATCCTTCACCTAGATGAGGTATGCATACCTCATTAATATAATTAGGAGGCTCTTGACCAGAGTCTCATCCTCCAACTTTAGGTAACGAATTAGGAGTACTACCTGTGGATGAATATTTGATGGGAGGGCAAACTAAGTCTTTTATTGACTCGATTATAGGTGTGGACATCCTATTTTACATTATGTGCTCCCCTAGCTCGAGGCTAGTTGGATGAGCTAAAACATGAGGTAAGATGGATGCCGATAGTATAGGGGGTATTGATTTAGCTATGACCTCTATGATTTCTTCTTCATATTTAGGAGTGATGATATCTTGTATTATAGTGATGGGAATGTATGGATGGATCTCCTTGATTATATCCTTTGAGTTTTCTCCCTTAAAATATCTTGACGATGTGGAAGGGGTATAAGGAGGAATCGATAATGATGGTGGATACAAAATGGGTGATGATGACTTGATTGCTAATCGTAATGATGAAGTTGAACATTTTATGATGTCATCTGAGTGGATATCTAGATGAGTAAATGGCGGAGGAGGTTCCTGCAACTCATTTATCTCTTTGTAATATTTAAAGGGATTTGGATCGGTGTATACCACATGTACTCGACCTTAGTGTATGAATTTGAGGCATTGATGTACTATGAATGGGATGCATTCCATATCTCTTATCAAAGATCTACCCAACAATATATTGTACTATCTTGCACCCTTTAAGATGTGGCACAACATAGGCATAATATTTATTCCAACCTGAATAGGTAGGTGAAGAACACAAGCTTATACTGAGAGGGGGGTGAACAATATAAGATCACTTTTTACTTTTCTTTCCCAATAAATATTAATAAATATAATCAATGGCAATATCAATAGCAATAACCAAAGCAATAAAAAAATCATCACACACAATAGAGACACAGATTTAATGTGGTTCACCCAAAGATGGCTACCTCTATGGAGAAAATATTTCTTCTAAATATTTATTAAATAATCTCATGGGAATCCTTTCTCTATTAAAATGTTTATGGACCTCAATCCAAAGGAGATGTTGATCCCCTAAATCTTGTTTGTGGATCTCTATCCATAGGAGAACTCCTTCTCCTATGCTCTGGTTGGTGATCCTCTAGAATATACTACCTCCACTGCACTGACTATGGATATCTCTCCACTTGAAGACTCTTGTCCTCACTCAAAACACTTGTCCTCAATGTCCTGGTTGATGGATATCTATCCACTGGAGACTCTATCCTTTCTACTTTGTCACCTCCAAAGCTTTGTCTTAATACTATAATAAACACAGTCTAGTCGGTCTAGCACAACTCTGCTCAATATCTTGCACTAAACACAGTACATTCGGTCTAGCACAAATCTGCTCAATAGGTCCACTCAGAACCTACTCAAATCTACTCAATAGGTCCACATAGAACCTGCTCAAATCTGCTTAACAGGTCCACTCAGAACCTGCTCAAATTTTCTCAATAGGTCCACTTAGAACCTGTCCAAATCTGTTCAACAGGTCCAAATAGAACCTGCTCAAATCTGCTCAATAGGTCCACTCAAAACCTACTAAAAAATTCTCAATAAGTCCTCTCTAGGGCTTGCTCAAATCCGCTCAACAGGTCCACATATAACCTGCTCAAATCTGGTCAATAGGTCCACATAGAACTTGTTCAAATCTGCTCAACAAGCTCTCACATAACTTGTCCAAATCTACTCAACAAGCTCACACAGAACTTGTCCAAATATTATAGAAATGTAAATAGAATTTCTAGAGACTCAATATGTTCTTTACTCAATGCTTAATCACTTTATCAACTCAAATCAATCTCATAGAATCATTAAGATAATTGTTAGAGACTCAATATGTTCTATACTCAAAACTCAATCAGAATATAGAATAGTTTGTTTTATGGAACTTGATCAATCACTTCATACATCCACTTGACTAGGCTCAATCAATTCTACTCAACCAATCACTTCAAGAAACAACTCTTGCTCACAAATCCTAGTCCAAGCATGTATCATCCAACTCAAAATGTTTCCAACAATGCTCAACAAAAAATCTCACATAACAATGATACTCATGATATTTTCAAACCCTAGTTCAAGTTCTTTGCATAACAACTTACTTCAACAACCATGCTCATCAAACAAGGTTTTAATCACAACTCTCAATTTCAGAAAACCTTGAAGCATTAACTCAAACACTTCACTCAACCAATGGTCTCAACAACAATGCTAATAAAACAAGGTTTTAATCTCAACTCTCAAATCAAAAAACCTTGAAGCAATAACTCAACCACTTTCAAAAAGGAAACCCTAATCAAGTCCTTTTCACTCCAAACTTAATTTTCAATAAAGCCAATCAATCAACTCAACCAAGAAAGAATTTTCCCATACCTTTTTTTTGACAAGTAGTTGGTCTCACAAATCTGCCACACTCACAATTACTTCTTTGGCAATCTCAATAAGGGTTAGAGGATAATTTTCTTCAACAAAACATATCACAAATACAATATCAAAATTACACCTTATCACTCCAACTTAAATAATAATAAATATCCTCACAATAGTCACAAAAACCCTTAATTCAAAATAACATACTACCCACAAAGTCTTAATCTTCTAATATTCCACAATAGCAATTTAAGACTTTAAAAATAAAAATAGAATTCTCCTTATAACTCCTAAAGGTAATTCTCAACTACCAAAAAATTTATTACAAAGCAACCTTTCCAAAATCAACCACTAAGCAACCTTATACCTCCAACTTAGGCATTTAATTAAAATTAAAATCAAAATATTACCTTTGACTTTGGAGAGTTTCAAACTCTCAATGCATCCCACTCTAACGTCTCAACCACGATGCCAAAAACCACATGAGCTACACACTCGTTGAAGATAGGTGAAGCACCACATGCTTAAAAAACTTTATCCCCTCCTTGTTTTGTAAAACTTGTGCCTCATGATTTGTGCTTTCAACACACTTGCCAAGCGCTTCTGCCAAGACTCGAATGTTGGCCTCCTTGCACACAAAATGTAAGTCACAACCCTCTTGCCACTAGGCCAAGGTGCCTAGTTGGCTTCCAACTATTTGACACTATCCCTTTTGTTTCTTTTGCTAGCAAATCAAACTTAAAATTTGCACATCCGTTTCACGAGCTCTGCATTAATTAATTCGTATGCTATATTTTCAATCAAGCAAGGATAATCTTAATGCCCTTTGGGCATAGGTTTAAATATTAATCTTCCTCCTTTACTTTAAAACGTTAGTGCTTCAAAATGCAATTAACCCACATGACGTCGGCGAGGATAAACCTTTGTAACATGCTTCGAATATTTAAATTCTAACACCCATCTTTGGGTGTAGTAAAATATTATTATTAATATTTTACTTTGGGCTCTTTTTCACCACCTTACTTAATATTATAATAACTCATATTAGAATATTATATCATTTGATAAAGTACCTTTAATATTTATGTATAAAATTTAAATTCACACTGAATTTAAATAATTTATAAAATAAATATTATAGCTCCTTTTTAACTTCTGTCTTTTGCACTGTTTCACTTGATCTTTGGCATTCTTCCTGGATATCAAATAACCATTATATCCCCTTTGTTTCCTGCTAAAATATTTGGTATTAATGATGACTTCCTATGGTGACATCAATGAAAACTTTGACTTAGGGACTCAAAATGTCCAACAATCTCCCCCTTTGTCATTGATGGCAACCCATACTCTTCTTACCGAAACCTGACCTTTCTTTTTCCTTCTGCTCCCCCTGGCTTAATGCTCTCTCAAATATCAAATCTCTCCCCAATACAAAAATCTCTCCCCCTTTGATATCAATGGCAAAGGGTCACCTTTGGGGCTCGAGTCTAAGAATGAGCCTCTTAGCTAAGCCCCTCCCCCACCTCCTCATAAGATGGTTAATTTTGGGGTGGGAGTATTTCTACTCCCCGAAAGAACTTTTCTTTACCTTTATCCTTTTCCCTTATCTTCTGAGTTTTCTGAATCCTCTGACTGTTTCTATGCAAGTCATCATTCCTGTTCCTATCATCATTCATGTTCCTATTCTTGTCGTCATTCCTGTTCTTGTTCCTATTCTTATCCATGTTCCTGTTCCTGTTCATGTTCCTGAACCTGTTCATATTCCTGTTCCTGTTCATACCTATTTCTAGAATATTTGCTCTACACCATTTTGTTGTGTGACCATCATTATTGCACTTATAACACTTAATATTATTATTCCTTGGAGGTGCAAATATCTTAATATCTCTTCTAGTGAAGACATATCCTCTTATGTCATGAACCCTGCAATTCATTGCCTTGTGACCAAACTCATTACATGAATATCAATACCCATGGAAAAGTTATCCTTTCCCATATTCATGTCTTTCATGTGTCATGCACTATGAAGCCATGTGCCCAAACCTGTGACATGAAAAACATCTTCCATTAAAGAAACCTTGCCTAGACCCCATTGGTCTCTTAGTCTTTTCTACCTATTTCCTGTTCCATCTGTTCCTTACTTGTGCATTGTTCCTTTCCTTGTTGAACTTTCTATTGTCCAACTTATCCTTATAAGTCTCACTCTCTCTTTTACATACTTCTTTTGACTCTTCTTCTTTTCTAGTGTTTGAGCTTAACTCTTCTTTTTCTGCTTCATGTTTCCCTTGTTATTATTTAGAACTAAGTCTTGTTATGGTGACTGATGACCTTTGTGTATTGATAGTCCTTTCCAAGGTCTTTGAATTTTTCTCAAACTTGTGTAGCTTGTCCTTAGAACCTTTTACTTCCATCCTTAGTGAAACTATCTCATTCTCTAATCTTTCACACTCTAGATCTTTTGTTTTTAATTTTTCGACCATACCTTCTTCAATTTTTATTGTCTCTTCAACTTTGATTTTGAAGTTAGTGAGTTCCTGTAGAAACCTTGCTTTTGCTTTTTCATATTGTTGAGCTTGAACCCTTAATCCTGAGTTCTCCCTTTTTAATTCTCCAAGAGTAATAATATGCCTTTCACATTATTTCTCTTTTACCTTTGAATGTTTAATCATACCTTCTTCAACTCTTCTTGATTTTTCAACCTTATCTCTCAAGTCAGAGATATCCTGTAGAAGCTTTGTCTTACATTTCTCATCTTCCTGTATTTGAACCTTCAATTCTAAATTCTCTCTTTTCAATTCAATATGTTCCTTAAGAGTGGATTTCCATTTTTATTTTTTTGAAGCATCTTATTTTTCTTCTATTACTCAAAGTAGAGTTTCTTCTTCATACCTATTTTGATTGTCCCTGTTATCCTTTCTTGAACCAATCTCTAGGATTTCATTTTTGAGAATATCATCTTCATCTTCATCGCTACTAAACCCATTACAATAACCTGCATCATGGCCAAGTTGACCACAAATAAAATATTCTTGTGGACAATAAGCTGCATGGTGACCTATGTTCCCACATCTGGTACAAAAATTTATCAGTTTGGATATTTCTCCATTACTTGATTCATCTCTTGAATCTATTTCAATTTGTCCTCCCAACACAACAATATTTAACTCATATTCCTTTTCTTTCATGACCATAGGTGTTATTTTCTTCCTGTGTCTCATGCTTCTACTATTGCCTTTCTTTGCCATTTGTGTTCTTGTAGAATCTTCCTTCAAGTTGTTAAAATTATTTCGAAGGAACCGACTCTGATACCAATTGAAGAACACAAGATTATACTAAGAGGAGGGGTGAATAGTATAAGACCACTTTTTACTTTTTTTCCCCAAACAATATTAATCAATATAATCAAAGGCAATATCAATAGCAATAACCAAAGCAATGCACAAATAATCACACATAATAGAGACATAGATTTAACATGGTTCACCCAAAGATGGCTACCTCCACGGAGAAAATATTTATTCTAAATATTTATCAAATAATATCATGGGAATCCTTTCCCTATTACAATTTTTATGGACCTTAGTCCAAAGGAGATGGTGATCCCCTAAATCTGTTTTGTAGATCTCTATTCACAGGATAACTCCTTCTCCTCTACTCTAGCTGGTGATCCTCTAGAAGACACTACCTCCACTGCACTGATTATGGATATCTCTCCACTTGAAGACTCTTGTCCTCACTTAGAAGACCTATCCTCAATGTCTTGGCTGATGGATCTCTATCCACAGGAGACTCTGTCCTCTCTACTCTATCACCTCCAAAGCTCTATCTCAATACTATACTAAACATAGTCCAATTGGTCTAGCACAACTCTGCTCAATATCTTTCACTAAACACAGTACATTCGATCTAGCAAAAATATGCTCAAAAGGTACACTTAGAACCTACTCAAATATGATCAATAGATCCACACAAACACTACTCAAATCTGCTCAACAGGTCCACTTAGAACCTGCTCAAATATGCTCAACAGGTCCACGCAGAACCTGTCAAAATCTGCTCAACAGGTCCACATAGAACCTGCTCAAATATGCTCAATAGGTCCACTCAGAACCTGCTCAAATATGCTCAATAAGTCCTCTCTAGAAATTGCTAAAATCTTCTCAACAGGTTCACATAGAACCTGCTCAAATATTCTCAATAGGTCCACACAAAACTTGCTCAAATATGCGCAACAAGCTCTCACAGAACCTGTCCAAATTTTCTCAACAAGTTCACACAGAACTTGTTCAAATATCATAGAAACACAGAGAATTGTTAGAGACTCAATATGTTCTTTACTAAAATTGTTTCTAATGCTCCCATTCTATCCACATTCCTCCTATTTACCCACAATCACTTTCAGATCTCTCTCACGTTGATCTTACTTCCGATGAACATTGATTTCCACCTACTTCACAATTTCCACATGCTAACCATCCCATTCTATCTACTCTAGCTAAGTATCATTCTTAGGAACTCGTTGGTCATCAAATCTGCCTAGGAAAGGATTTGGGTAAGTGTATGTGCCCTAGACCTGGACCAACATTGAAAGGCCGAAGGGAAGAGATGCCCCTCGTGCCAATATTCAGAGAAAGGCCAGCTCCTATGCTAATCTGATAAAATTAGATTTTTGATTTTTTTCACCCCTTGTGCAATGTGATAAAATTGTCAACATTCTTAGTGGCTCATGGGGCATTTAGCTCGTCTGAATGCAGAGATCCCAGGCCTTTATCCATTGGGAAACAGAGTCATTCCCATTATCCTCTTCTCTGACTATCCACCGATGACATTTTTTTTTTTTGGGTTGTGCCTAAGCTCCTAAGCAACACTTAGCGCCTTCAACACTTATTTACTAGCCAGGCTATTTACAGTATTTACACAAAATTTTATGACATGATTGGCATGCCGCCACCATAAACCCAGCTTCGGGTGCTTATCCGGTGAACCTGCAATGTCCAGACCAGATCTGATTGAACTTCTGTTGATCTTTGATGTCCAGCTGGCTTCTTCCTGAAGTTGTCCATGTTGCAAACAAGGAGCAACGCAGTGAGTTGTCACTCCTGCCAGTACTCATACTGTTGATGAAAAATGTGGTGAAGAAGTTCACCACATGAGGGGCCTCTTGGGGTACTGGTCATGGTGATGGCTGGAACCAATACCAGAATACTGAAGAATCTACTAACTGTGGGCTAGGTACAGGTTCTTCCATCCTCCTTATGGGGTAATAGGGCTCCTTTGGGAAAGAGTAATCTTCCAAGATCTCTTCAAGTTTAGCTTGATGAGATATGCTTAATGGATCCTGGCTGAATACTTGCGTGCCATCCACTAGGATACAAAAAGGGTGCAAAAATGTGCCCTCTTTGTTCTCTGGTTCTACCACTTGAGACTGCTCCTCTCCTTGGCCCATCTCCTGATGGAGACTGCAAGCAACCATATTGTTCATTGGTGGGGCAAAGCTTGCATATTCCCATGGTCGAACTTGGATGAAACCCGTCTCTTGAGCTTAAAATGACTGCATTTTAGGCCTCTGTTCAGTATGAGGAGTCTGCCATGATGAACACTGTGTAGGATAGACAGGAGCAAAAAATATTGGTTGGCCTTGGACGAAATTTACCTTTTGAGCTTCAAACGACTGCATCTCAGGCCTCTGCTCAGTATGGAGAATCTGCCATGATGAATACTGTGCAGGAGAGATAGGAGTCACAATTATTGGAGAAAGTGATGGAGTTTCCCCCCACTGCCACTTTCTAGATAGGAGCAGAAGCTGCTCTGCTCGTACTGCTTCCTCAAATATTTGAGGAAATCTTTGTTCACCTGATTGTAGTAAGATGAGGCTCATGTATGGGTGAAATGCCCAAACATAGAAGAGGTGGGCTTGGGCGGGCATTGGTTGGATATCCCCTGGAATTCTCTTCCAACTTCTTCAGAATCAGACATTGAAGTCCGTAATGCTCTCCAGAGGTGCTCTCCTGATGGTGGAGAGGTACGTCAAAAGCTGGAAGGGGTCCTAAGAGCCATCAAATGCTTCGAATATTGCTCCCACTAAGTCATCCCACGAGCAGATGCTTTTATACCCGAGTAGTCTGTACCACTGCAGCGCTCTTTCTTCCAGATACAGGACCAAAAGTCTGATCATGACAACTTCGTGGATTATTTCATAGAGGGGCGCTAGAGCAGCAACATCTTCAAGGTGCTCTCGAGCCATTCCATTAGTGCCATTATATTTTGTCAATGTCTCAAAGGCACCTTCAGGAATTTCATGGTAACTTTGGAGATTCAGAGGGCCACGATCATCCCAGCTGGGATAGCATACCCTCTCCATTATAGCAGTGGCCTGCAGATATCACGGTTCTCGCCACTAAGTCAGAGTCGCCAGGTGAACATACTTTTCTCTGCTTGTGAGGTCAAGGCTACTCATCGAACCTTGATTTCTTTGGGATGTCTTCTTTCAGATTGAAAAGGTACCTACGATCAATAAATCTGGATCTTCATCTTAGTCAGAGTTGCCAGGTGATTTTTCCAGATGAAGGCAAGCCAGAGATTCACCAACTCGGGCTTCCTTAAAACATGGGGACTTTTGTCATGAAGGCACAGGTTTAGGTATCGGTCTTTACAACTTAGAGATTTTTGGGTTGAACAGAGTCGCCAGATGCTAAGAGTCTTTTGGTAATGAGAGCATCGATTTTCACTACCACTCAGAAGGTGAGACTGACCGGGTCACACCGAGAACTGGTTAGAACTATTGGCCCCAGTGTAGACGGGTTTGAGATTTGTGCTTAAAATATGGGACCTTGGTCCCATCGAGCATGCCAAAACTGTTGGTCATCAAATCTGCCTAGGAAAGGATCTGGGTAAGTGTATGCGTCGTAGACCTGGACCAACATTGAAATGCCGAAGGGAAGAGATGCCCCTTGTGCCAATCTTCGGAGAAAGGATGACTCCTATGCTAATCTACTTTGGTGCTTTGAGATAAGGGATGCAGGAAAGAGATAAAGGAGTTAGGGTTAGAGAAAGAAATAAAAAGAGGTAAGGGAAGAGAGATCGGTGATTTAAGGTGGGAGAGAACAGGAAGCACGATCACTAACTGACAACTTGAATAGCAGCAAGGAACACCAAGAATAAATGAAAGAAATGCCACATTAACCTTCCTATGTATCCTTTGGGTGAGCTCATAGGGATTCTCCTTCTCCCTTTCATCGAAATTCAGGGTTCAGAGTAAAGACGATTAGGACAAGTGAGTGTAACAGAAACCACAACCCACCAGGCAGCATAAAAGAAAACTAATATAGCGTTTTTCCTCTCCTATGTATCCTTTAGGCGAGTTTCAGGGTATAGTCCCCAATCACACACCGGATTCAAGATTCAGAGTCTCAGTATACAAATGAAGAAAGACAAAAGAATCAAGCACATAAGGCAGCATAAAAGAGAGAAATTGAGCCCAAAGCTCTTTAGTATTAATCACAGGGCATCAAGTTACAGTAGCTTTCTAGCAGATAGTTCCCCCCAAAACTGTTACTGATGAGGATTGATGTTAGATCTTTCATATGACCCCTCTAGTAGTTCCTAGCTAGGTTTGCATAGTTTATTTTCTAGCAAATTCATATTGTAAGTGAGTCTCCTTCTCACATGCACTTGTGGGCACTAGTTGTCTTCTAGTTGTCATTTAGAGTGTTAGTTAGTAAGTGTGAACTCAAAGTAGGAAGTGTGTACTTCAAGATAGCTAAAATGGATCTTCTAGTTAGCAATCTTAACTTAGAAGTTTACGTGCATTCTCCTTTGCACCTTTGTAGCTTTTGGTTAAGCGTATTGAATCAAATCCATGATTTCATGGGTTGGTTATGTATTTTGGGCCATTAGTGCCTATATATTGATTTGTAAATAATAGAACACTTAGTTGGATTTTCAATCCTTTTCATTGGTATCAGAGCCTAGTTCATGTTTGCACTAGGGCTTGTGAGGTGAGAGGATAGGAGATAGAATTATTATGAGAAACGTTTTCTCATTGAGGACTCGGTTTAAGCCCAAAGGGAGCTTGAAAACCATTCGGAGAAGGAAGTTCCTTCGCCGACAAACCCCTCGTTCCAACTTTTTGCTTATGCTTAAGAGGTATAGGAAAATTTTGCCCCGGAGTTCTTCGTATACTGATCCTTGGAAGGGATTGGATCGTAGCTACGGTCCAATTAGGATTAGGGAGCCATTTGACCCTGCTGCCCCCCCATTTTCGAGTATTGAAGAGCTCCAGGAGGACTTCCAAAGCTAGGTCGTGTGTCGACTTAGATCTGGGTGCCTTTCAAACGCTGGTCGTGTGTCGATCGGATCTTGAAAGGAGAGCTACTGGTGGGAGCTGGTTGCTCACATTTTTATAATTTAAGCTTTAAAAATTTTAGAATTAACCCCCCTGGTTAATTTTTAATTTTTTTTTAAATTGTATTAGAAAGCTTTTATTTTAAAATTGATATATTATTTTGTTAATATATATTGCTTTGGCTGCATATTGTAAAAAAATATATATATATATATATCAATTTATTTTACAATTTGCAGCTTCGGCTAGGCCTCGGCTGCATTCGGCAGCCTCGGCCAGACCTCGACCGCGTTCGGCAGTCGACCGGTTGGCGCTACCTGACAGCACCTAGCCGCACGTTTGCGGCAGGGGGCGGCCGACAGCCGACGACCAGCGACTGTCCTTCCGACGGCCAGCGCTGCGGCCGTGGCTGTCAGCTGACGATATGCGCATCGTCGCTGACGATGTCGAGCTCGACGCCTGACCTTCTTGTCGAGCGTGATGAGCGCTGAGCGAGCCGCTCGACGCATTGTCGGTTCTGACGGTGCGAGCGCACGGCCTACGCTGCGGCAACGAGCTCGACTACCGATCGACAACCGCCAGGCGCTTAGGGCCTGACGTGCCTGTCAGCTGGTAGTCAGACTTCGGTCTGACTACGCAGTCCAGGCGCACATCAACTTGCTGTCGCATCGTCAGGCGAACAGCAACCTGCTGCCACGTCTGACAGGTCGGCAAGATTCTGCCAGACCTACCGCGGTTGGCGAGTTTACCTCGTTGTCCGGCTCGCGACGGTCAACCTGACCCGCACGGTTGAGGGTCGACGCTGCACGCAGAGGTGCAGGATCTAGGGCTCGGCAGTAATAATTTTGCACGCCCGATCTGAAGATAGGCACTGAAATTCGTGCCTCGGGAAGCGTGCAGAGGAAGATTTAGGTGCATGTAAAATTTTCATGCACAGTGAAGTTTAAGTCCAGTTGCAACAGCAGATTCAAGGGTAAATTTTATTGTAAAATTTTAATTTTTTTTACTATTTAAAGTTGCATGTTAAAAATTTCATTTTATTAATTTAATTTTTAATAACTTAATTAAATTCATTAATCTTTGATTAATTGCAATTTAATTTTTTTAAGTTATTTTTAAATTAATAAATGTTAATTTGCACTTTATATTAGTTTAAAAATTTCAAAATTTATAGCCTTAGGAGTAAATTTTCCATTTTTAAGCAGCACTCCATTGTAACAAGGAAATTTGCATTGTATTTCCTTGATTTAGTGCTTTCTTATCTTTACTTCTGGCTTATACCCGGGAACACATGGCTTCTGACTTGGCTGCCCAAGTGGCAGAATTGGCCCATGTTGTAAACACTTTGCGAGATAAGGCTAATGACACTACCATGGCAGAAGTCCTTGGCAATCTTGCCATGAAGGTAAATGACATTTCTTTGCATAATGCCTCAACTTCTGCTCATGATTCTCGTTTGAGAGTTCGTTGTGAAGTTCCATTGTATGATGGATCCAGGAACCCTGATGTCTTGAATAGTTGGATTCTTGACATGAGTTCTTGGTTTGCTTTCTCTCAACTTTCAGAAGATGATGTAGTGCCTTATGCTAAGCTAAAACTTTCTGGCTTAGCCAAAGTACTTGTGGAACGAAAACGAGGACAAGAACTCACTACATGGGATGAGCTTGTACAATGTCTTAAGACCAATTTCTATCCTTCAAATTATTCTAGGGAATTGGTTATTAAATGGTTTCGTTTTCGCCAAGGTACTAATATGTCTGTACAAGAATATATTTTCCAATTTAACAGGTTCAGAATACTTGTGAATGTGGAGGATGATGTTCCAGGTTTGATTCTCAAGTTTCAAAGTGGCTTGTTGGAGCATTTGTACAGGGAACTAATGTTTGTTTCTATGGAAACTTTGGATCAAGTTTTCAACCATGCAGCTTGCGGAGGACAAGTTTAAGGCGCAATCGCAGGCATTCCGCACACCTGTTACTCAAGTGGTTGCAAACTCATCAAAAGGGAATAATTCTTTCTCACAAAAGAAGAATTTTGCTCAAAAGAAGAATGTGTCTTCTCCATCTCCTTCTTCTCCTTCCCCTTCCGCTTCTACTCCTTCTTCTTCTTCTTCTAAATCTTCTTCTTCTTCTTCTAAGAAATTCTGCAATTATTGTAAGAAGAAAGGGCATGAGAAAGCTGATTGCTTTAAGCTCAAAAAGAAGAGTTTAGTAATTACTACTCAAGAGGAGGATGCTTCCAAGGGTCCCCTTGAGTCTGTAGGAGAGAGTAGAGTATATACAGAATTACGAGGTAAGCTTAATGAAGTTACCTTAGTAAATGTAAGTTCGTCAGAAGGGGCTCGTGATGCTTTGTTCATCACTCGAGCCCACTTACTTCACAACTTTGCAACTGATTGTATAGTGGATAATGGCTCGCAGAAAAATCTAATTGCGAGGTCCATTGTCGAGCGTTTGAAGTTACCTATGGAGCCTCATCCTCAACCTTATTCTTTGGGTTGGAAGGATAGTGGAAGAGGCTCAGAAATCACTCACACTTGCACATTAAAATTTGCACTTGGCCCACAGTTCATAGATCAAGTCACTTGTGATGTGACTCCTATGGATTGTTGTGGGATTTTGCTTGGACAACCTTTTCAGTATGATAGGAGAGCTGTTTATGATGCTTTTAAAAGAACCTACACACTTCAAAAATATGGTAAGGTCTTTCTCATTAAAAGCACCAACACTCCTAATATCATTCTAAGTTCCAAGCAAACGAAAAGAGTAATTAAGAAAGGTGGTGATGTTGCTCTAATTTTCATTCGCTCTCAAAACACTTCTACATCTACATCCATTACAAAGCAACACTCTTCAATGGATAAAATATTGCAAAGTTATTCACACATATTTCAGGAGCCAAAGTCTCTTCCTCCAATTCGCACAATTAATCACAACATTGAAATAATTCCAGGTTCTTCTCTTCCTAATGCTCCCATGTATAGACAATCTATTTTGCAAAATGAAGAAATAAAAAAGCAAATAGAAGATTTGTTGTCTAAGGGTTTCATTAAGGAAAGTACTTCTGCTTGTGCCTCACCTATTTTGTTAGTTCTTAAGAAAGATGGCACTTGGAGATTATGCATTGATTTTCGTGCTTTGAACAGAATTTCTGTGAAGAATAGATATCCCTTACCCCGCATTGATGATTTATTAGATCAGCTTCAAGGAGCTAAGTTCTTTTCAAAAATAGATCTCAAAAGTGGATATCATCAAGTGCGTATCCAAGCCGAGGATACATGGAAGACAGACTTTCAAGACGAAGATGGGCCTCTTTGAATGGTTGGTCATGCCCTTCGGTCTTACTAATGCTCCCGCAACCTTCATGAGGTTGATGAATGATGTATTTCGTGAAGTCCTTGACAAATTTGTCATTATATATCTTGATGATATATTGATTTTCTCAAAAACTTGGGAGGAACACCTTAGGCATATCCAACAAACCCTTGATCTTCTTGCGAAGAATCAATTATATGCCAATTCTTCCAAGTGTTCTTTTGGCAATACTTCAGTTTCTTACCTTGGCTATGTGATTAGTGAGAGTGGAATTCAGGTAGATCCCATAAAAGTTGATGTTTTACTTAAGTGGTCCCCTCCTACAACTCTCACAGAGTTAAGGAGTTTCCTAGGACTTGCGAATTTTTATCGCAAGTTCATTCCTCAATATTCCACCCTTGCAGCTCCATTGCATTATCTCACTAAGTCCAAAACTCCATTTCATTGGGAGAAAAGCCAAGAAGTTGCCTTTGAGAAACTCAAAAAGAAATTGTGTACAACACCCGTGTTAACTTTACCTGACCTTTCTCAACCTTTTGAGATTGAAACAGATGCCTCTAAAGTTGCCTTAGGAGCTGTGCTCAAACAGAATGGTCATCCAGCTTGCTTATCATTCGGAAACTTTTTCTGCCGCTAAGTTGAACTATTCAACATATGACAAGGAGTTGTATGCTTTAGTTCAAGCTATTAAGTATTGGAGACACTATCTTTTGGGAAAATATATAGTAGTACACACCGATCATATGCCTCTCAAGTTTTTACAATCTCAAAGTAAAATTGAAGAATCAAGACATATGAAGTGGGCCTCTTACCTCCAACAATTTCACTTGGTGATCAAGTACAAAAAGGGGAAGAGTAATATCGTTGTTGATTGTTTGAGTAGGCCTCCAGCCGCTCTTGCCTTAACAGATTATGTCCACTTCGCACTTGGGATTTCAGACTTGGCCTAATCGGTATTCTCAGGATCCTGATTTTGGAAAAATATTTGAGCAAGTGAGTAAGCCTTCTTCTTCCAATTTGCGTCCTTTCCAAGATTTCTACATCAAAGAAGGACTTCTTTACAAATTGGACAAGGTTTGTGTTCCTTGTGAGCCTAGAGTGTCCCTTCTTAAGGAAGCTCATTCTACACTTTATGGTGGTCACTTTGGGAAGCATAAAACACTTCATCATTTGCAACGATTTTTCTATTGGCCAAAAATGCAGAGGGATGTGTTGAGATTTCTCAAACAGTGTGCGCTTTGTTGTCGCTCAAAACCAGCTAATAGGAAGTTTGGCTTAGGCATGCCTTTGCCCATTCCTTCCCGTCCTTGGGAAAGCATTTCCATGGACTTGGTGAGTGGTTTTCCTATGACAGATGCGCCAACATGATTGTGTGTTCGTGGTGGTTGACAGATTCAGCAAAATGGCTAAGTTTATTCCATGCCGCAAGACAAGTTCTCGCATCAGACTTAGCTCAATTTTTCTTTGACAAGCATTTGGCGTTCCTTTGGTCTACCTACCAGACATTATCTCGGATCGTGATTCACGCTTTGTGGGTCACTTTTGGCGTTCTTTGTGGAAGATTTTGGGAGTTTCCCTTAACTTTTCTACCGCCTATCATCCGCAGTCCGATGGGCAGATTGAAGTGGTAAACCGTACACTTGTGCAAAGTTTGCGAATCTATCATCACGCTTCACCAGCAAAGTGGGACTTGAGTCTCACGCATATTGAACATGCCTATAATAGGGCCCTACATTCTTCTACAGGTCATTCACCCTTTGAAGTTTGTATGGGATTTCAGCCCTTGGCACCTTATGAGTTACCTTTGTCTTTGCCTTCTCCTGTCACTTCACATCTTCAGAAGGAGCAAGAAAAGGCACACTCATTTGTTCAACACTTGCACAATCTTCAATCAAAGGTGGTTGAGATTTTGCAAAAGACACGATAGCAGACAGAAAAAGGCCATGGATCGACATCGAATTCCTCATCCATTTCAGGTTGGTGATAAAGTTTGGTTGCATCTTGACAAGCGGCGTTTCATTGATAAGACTCATAGCAAAATCAAACCAATTCGCTATGGGCCTTATACTATTCTTCAGCAAGTGTCCGAGAATGCTTTTCGCCTTGATCTTCCCGCACACTTGGGAATTCATGACGTCGTCAATGTAGATCTCTTGAAGTTGTACTTTGACTCTACATTAGAGACTGCACCAGCTATTAGTCATCCTATGGACGTGGTTCCTGAAGCTCAGTTACCATTGGATGCAGATCAGATCTATGACACGAAGACTCGACAGACTCGCCGTGGGTCTACCACCTCATATCTTGTGGCTCGACGAGGACAGCTGCCGCATCAGGCTCGTTGGATTTCTTTTCATCAGATGTCCCGTGACTTTCCTATTCTTTTGAAAGCATTGGAGTCCAATGCTTCTATTGTGGGGAGGCATGATGAGGATTGATGTTAGATCTTTCATATGACCCCTCTAGTAGTTCCTAGCTAGGTTTGCATAGTTTATTTTCTAGCAAATTCATATTGTAAGTGAGTCTCCTTCTCACATGCACTTGTGGGCACTAGTTGTCTTCTAGTTGTCATTTAGAGTGTTAGTTAGTAAGTGTGAACTCAAAGTAGGAAGTGTGTACTTCAAGATAGCTAAAATGGATCTTCTAGTTAGCAATCTTAACTTAGAAGTTTACGTGCATTCTCCTTTGCACCTTTGTAGCTTTTGGTTAAGCGTATTGAATCAAATCCATGATTTCATGGGTTGGTTATGTATTTTGGGCCATTAGTGCCTATATATTGATTTGTAAATAATAGAACACTTAGTTGGATTTTCAATCCTTTTCAGTTACATTACAATGCCTGGGTTTTTATAGAGGACCCGACCCTCTAAGTCATTATTACACAGAATGACGAAGTATACTCTTGAGATCTGAGAAGTTGGCTCCTTGCGGCCCTTGTGACTGAGCTTTCAAATCCATTACCGAAACTAGCAACTGTGACCCAGTCAACCTTGGAAACATGCATTGATGAGCGGTCTGAGTGTCCTTGGTTTTTGGGTGCAATGCTCGAGTGGTCGCCATGCTTGCCGGGCTCTCCTTTCAGGGACTGATACTTCACTTCCAATTGCCAAAAAAGAGTAGCGAGCTTATTGGGCAAGTAAGAATGCATTTATGAGGCACTTGATTGTCTCGAGAAAATACCCGGCTTGAAGCATGTGCCCCTCACGAAAAAGCAACATGTTGCGATATCGTGACATTTCTATGTCTTCAGCTTGGTTCTTCTTCTTGCATCACAAAAATACGACATGTCACGATATCGTGACATTTCTATGTCTTTGCCCTCTTTTGTTGCTTTTGGCCACGAAAATGCAACATGTCGCGATATCGCGACACTTTTCCTCTTTTGGTTGCGAGGATGCAACATGTCACGATATCGTGACACTTTTCTTCTTTTGGTCTTTCTCCTTGCCTTTGGCCATGAAAATGCGACATGTCGCGATATCGCGACACTTTTTCTTTCTTGCGCTTCTTGTCGTTCTGAGCCGTGAAACTGCAACATGTCACGATATCGCGACACTTCTTCTTTCTTGCTCCTCTTGTTGCTTTGAGCCGCGAAAACGCAACATGTCATGATATCGTGACACTTTTCTCTTCTTGCTCTTCCTCCTTGCTTTGAGCCGCGAAAACGCAACATGTCGCGATATCGCGACACTTTTCTTCTTTTGCTCCTCTTGTCGCTCTCGGCCGTGAAAATGCAACATGTCACGATATCGTGACACTTTTTCTTTCTTGCTCCTTCTTGTCGCTTTGAGCTACAAAAATACATGTCGCGATATCGTGACACTTTTCTCTTCTTGCTCCTCTTGTTGCTTTGAGCTACGAAAACACAACATGTTGCCTTATCGCGACACTTTTCTCTTCTTGCTCTTCTTGTCGCTCTCAGCCGCGAAACTGCAACATGTCATGATATCGCGACACTTTTCTTCCTTGCTCCTCCTTGTCGCTCTCGGCCGCAAAAATGCGACATGTCATGATATCGCGACACTTTTCTTCCTCGCTACCTCTTGTCGCTCTCGGTCGCGAAAATGCAACATGTTGCGATGCTTTTTTCTTCTTTTGGCGGAGCTATCTTCTTTGGCCTGTTTGGCAGCGAAGCTCTTCTTCTTCATCTTATGTGCAAGGGGGTGGCATTGAAAGCCAAAATTGCTGCAACACTTGCAAAAACTTTCGAAGCAACAAAAAAAACACTTTACAAAGAGAATTCTTTTGATTTTTTTCTACCCCTTGTGCAATGTAACAAAATTGTCAACAGGAACAACTTATTTCTCGACTTAGTGTCCAATTCAACCAATATCCTCCACCCATTATGCCTTCTCTTGTTCCACTTCCCCAAGAATCACAACCATCATCTTCTTCATCACATCGAGGTTTGTCATCCCATCACAAGCATTATGGTATACCTCATGTGTCCATACTCATGACCAACTCTGGTTTGGGAGAGTATAATATTCATAATGCTCATGTCCCTCCTCCCAACATCTAGTCTATTCGTGACTTTGATCACCCTCGTAACATGATCCTCATGATCGATGTCATTATTCCTCTTGAACCACCCATAAATCACACAAACTTCATCTATGGGGGTGTCGATACATCTTCCCCATACCCAGGCCCAAATAGTCTGAAGATAAGTTTTGTGGTAATCTTAATCACACATTGAATCTTGATTTTGTGAGATATTATTTCCAACACTTCCATTGGTAGGGGTTTGGTTTGGACCATTATGAACAAGGTTATAGAACCCATACCGACTTGCCTTATAGATAGCCTAGAGATAAATCTAGCTTGGGTTATCAATGTGAGCCTATAAACATCTTGGAAGATGAGCTTCCTCACCTTTCTCTAGACCTACTAGAGGATGATTACAATTTCAAGCTTAAGTGTTATTTGCATAGTGATCATCCATCACCTCATTCTACCATCAACATTCTTGACTATTTCTTCTAGGATTCCTCATAATATGTCATTCCTTCCACTTATACTATTGAGTATCTCATCAAGGATTTCATGACACTATCACTTACATCTTCTTCAATGGATATGGTTCTTGATCCCTCTTTTCCATCGCCTATCCACCCATACACTCACTCGCATAATATGAAATAAATTTGATTATCTTCTCATTATTCCCACTCTCCACCCATGACTTTGTAGCTCCACTTTAATCAACCCATGCCTTAATCCTCCTTCGAAGCTTATGTCGATTCTACATTTTATACTACTTCCACTATGTCAATGAATATGATATTTATATATCTATTTACCCTAATTTGGTATGATGCTCATCTTTATTGGATCATCTGTACCAATCCCGATTACATTGGTTTCGATCACATTTATTTTGAACCTTCCATGAAGGATTTCCTCCCATCAAAACACTTGCTTCACTTGGCCAACACTCCTTTTGTTCACCATGTAGAAGTTTATCAGGATGAAAAGACTCTTGTCCCTAATGTTGTAGAGGACTCGTATCTAATTCTCATCCCTACCCAACTCAAGGATGGTTCACACATGCTTTTGGAGGATATCATCGATGTTGATATTGGTGGTGATCCTTCCAATCCTCATGTCGTCAAGCTAGGTAAGGCCCTATACCTTGAAGAGAGGGAGAGCTTCCCCACACTCCTAATAGAGTATAAAAAGGTATTTTCATGGTCTTACACTAACATGTGATGAGTGTCGTTATTATCATCATTTAATTTTCAAAATTTGCCAAACCTAAGGCAATGTCCAAGGTTGTCTATGAGAGAAGGTTTTGGCAAGTTACATTTTAGTCATTAGCTCACAAGATTTATTCAATGAAACAAAGGTTCATTTTTATTTTTAAGGTCACACTAACTCCTAATTTGTAGAATTGAAATTAACTTAATTTGCAGAATTAAAACTAACTTAATTTGTAGAAATTGAAATTATTTCTAATTTGTAGAATTTGAACTGAATTGCAAAATTGAAATTGTTGAATCAAAAGATAATTTACACTTTCTAATTTGAAATGACATCAATGGAAAATGCCAATTTGAAATCTAACTTAATTCAATCATGCTAAATTGAAAATGCAGAAAGTTATCAAAAAAACTATTGTAAAAACTTGTCAGAAAAAGTTGTTGCTGGAAACTATCTAAAAAATGTTGTTGAAATTGAAATGCAGAAAAAAATGAAAATAAATGCAAACAAAATATAGGTTGGCTAGTTGTAAACACACTCACACACATCACACTTGAAACATAATAAGAAACACGCTAGAAACAAAGTAAAAATATCGTTATAGGATTTTAGCAAGAAATTGGATGAAAACTGCTAAAATAGAAAAAAACTATCACAAAAACCCATAAAAAATGCTCCTTCCTCCAACCCTGATAGTGGGCCCTTGCTCCATGGTCTAGAAGAAGGTAGTTTCACACCAAATCCTAAAATCTAAATGCTCTCACACTCATATATCAACACATTAAATAAAAACTACACGTTTTATTAATTTTGCTATTACAAAAGGTGACTATTACAGTATTCACTTTCTAACTTTTTGACTTATATTATGACTAACTCAACCAATTAGGGAGTAGTATTATTTATATTATTTTTTACATCCATACTTGCAACTGCAAAAACAACTATGATTCTACCTATGCATGATTTGTTGTTCTATTATAGCAGACTTAGTCTATTTTAGGATAGAATGTGCTACAGTAGTTATCAGTGCAACTTTTTGTACCTCCAATCAAGTGAGAAATGGCTAATAAAGGTTTAAACATGGTTTTTATATTTGTCCTCACACTCTCTTCCTTTAGTCCTTGTGAAATAGATATGATTTATGTGTTTGCTGTTAGAATGGACTGTTTTTGCCTATCATTTCGGAGAGCTCTAGAATATCAAGTAAAATTGGTGATATCTTTTATTGTCATCAACTAAACCATATGGGGGAACTTACATGTGTGTTATGAGTCTTTCCTAGCCTTCCTAGACACATTCCAATTGATTCCACTCGCTACTTTTGACTCTTTCCATGCCTTCCTTTAATGTGACAGGTGCCTAGAATTTTTATGTTGTATGTAGCTGTAGTGCCCTATTTTGCAAAAGAGTTGTTGAATTGGTGTCAAATCATCTTAATAGATATTATTAAGGTGGGAAAAATATATGAAATACTTCATCCAATCACAAATGTCAACACCTCCTATTTGCTATCATATTTATTATGCTTTTTGCTACTTAAAATCATGCAAAAATAGTCATAAAATATAGAAAAATAAATCAAAACAAGGGTACAATATTCCTAAACATACAATCATGCAAAATTAAAAAAATAACGTACATTAATCAAATATTTAGCATAAAATAATATTAAATAATGGTAAATATATGTCAAAAATGTAGCAAAAATGAGGTATTTCTTGGCCTCATCATTCCCCCCAACTTGATTTGATGCATGCCCTTATGCATTTTGCTGGGCTACAGATCCAACTTCTTGTATCAATTTCTCCAAAATTTGTAGGTGCTAGGATAGTATCCTCTATTTTATTTTAACTCCCTCAGCTAATTTTGAATTTGTTGATCAAGTTGAGGATCAGAATCAAAATAAAAGGGAACTAGTGTGATAATGGTGGGTGGCCTAAACCTTAAGCCTATCCACTGATGTTTTAATGATAGAATCATCTGCATCACTATATCTACCCTCCAATGTGACTACAAAAGGTTATTAGGTGATATGGACTCTATTTTCTACAAATATATGGGTATTTTTTTCCACCCACTCTTACATGCTGCTAAGGAGCTTGACAAATTATCCCTACAATATTGCTAAAAGCAAGCCACACCATCTTGAAGATTCTAAAGATATGCAATATTTATATCTAGACTATTCATCTAACTGAAATATTGGCTTATCAATACTGAGGGATTGGGTTAGATGTGTCTTAACAATAGTCCAAGTCCTAAATCAGTGTCCTTATTCTGTCTTTTCTCTTGATCCCAATATAACTGATTGTTCAAAGTAGAGACAAAGGATCGAATTTGTACATCACCTGTATATATTTGTGGTAGAAATTCTACATCCTCTTCCATGACATATTTGTACAAAAGGAATTCACACAATAATTTTTTCTACTCCTTAGGACTTTGCAGGTATACGTCTAGAAAGTCTTGAGCAATAATTAAATCATAGGTTAACCTAGAGTGGATACACATTACATGCCATATAAGGAATCATTCTCTAAGGAGTAAGTTGTACAACCTGAAAGGCTATCTACATTGTACTAAATATTCTACAATCTAACATAAAATCTACACCTTAACCTAAAAATTAGCAATTTTTGTAGCTTGTGTCTTATTCTGCTCCTCCATGGATTTAAGTGCTGCAAGGTGCAACTCAAGGGTTTGGTAGCGTGCAATCCACCTTGCAATATCTTCATTTTGTTTTTCTAGTGGGATCATATCAGATGGTTGCATTACTATTGATGGAGTTTTATGCTTAGATAATAAATTAACCTGAATTCCTATTTTTGATGTTTGCACTTTTTGAACAAAATTTGTAAAAAATTGATTTGTATTTGCTTGCAGTGATGTACTTACTTGTAGTGGGGTTGCTTGAACTTTAGGATATTCATTTTATGATGTGTTTTTCTCCTTTGGTTGTTTTGGAGTTGTATCTAAGCATTCTGGAACAATTTTTATACATTCTAGAGTTGCTCCAAAATGTGCCTGTTCAGTTGTAGAATGTTCCAGAGCTGTCCTAGAATGTTTCAGAACTGCATCTGAAAGTGTTGAAATGGCTTATTTTTCAAACTCTTGCTGAAAATTCTATTGTTGGACCATATCCCAAGTATCTTCTCATTGATGTGAGTCCTCTATAACATCCATAAACTCCTTACCATCCCTATTTTTAGGTGTTATCTCATTTTTTGCATGTTTTTGTGCTACTGCAACAACATTCAAGAAAGGAACAAAAATTGTAGGCGCTTGCTCCAAGGTATCTTCCTCAACTCTATGGGGCAATTGAAAAATTTGTTCTTGGATGTCTCCTTTCAAAATCTACTCTACTAATTCAAGCAAAATTTCTGCTATTTCCATCCTAGAATCAAGAATTGTAGGTAACTCTTCTAATGGTGCTAGTCTTCGTTTTAATTCTTGTATTTCTTGCAACAATTGATCAATATATTCATATTTTTTCTTAATTGTTGCTTCACCTTTCTCAATATAGGTTTGCTTAGTCTTAATGATCATCCTGGTAGCCTTCACGTGGTCATCTAGCTCATATTCCTCATATTCTTCAAAATATGAAGAAGAATATGTAGGGAAATTCACTACAGGTGGTGATTGTGGCTTTTCAAGCTCTTTACCCTTTACAAGTGATTATTCCTCTTGACTAGGTATATCTTATGCAAATGATTCTACCTCCTCATCAAGTGTGTCTTCTGAAACCATATTTTTAGCTTCATATTCATCTTCCTGTAGTATTAACCTTGTCCTTCTCTATGGCTTGAATGACGATGGGAATGTGTTTCATTGGCTGTAGATATTTCTTATTATTTCCTCCTTAAACTCCATCTTAGAGGAGGGGGTGAAGGTGGTTGTGTTTGTGTCTCAAACTATTTTTTTTCCTCAACCAGCTCCTATGTAACAAACTTTATTTTTAGTCTATTGGACCTTATTAGCTATTGTATGCCTATCGCTTTACCAGTTTGGGACCATAGGGGGATGAAGGGGTTTCATTAGATTCTAGAATACATCTTTTATCAATATTCTCTTCAAATGTCACTACTTCATCTGTAACTTCCTCTTCTTCCTGCTCTGGTTTTGCTGCAATAGAAACTTGCTCATCCCAAGGTGCAAAGAATCGGTTGAAAATTTGAAAATTACCCCTAAAATGATGTTTGCAAATCAATTTAATGAGGCCATGGTATCTAGGAGACCCCTGGCCCTGTTGGTACCATTTTTCCATGTTAAGCAGTTCCTGGTGCAAATAAAATGGAATATTTACCCTCATTTTAGGGTGTTATCTGCCATACCTCAAATGGGTGTGTAACTTAATATGGTGGCTAGAGAGGACTGCATATTGCGCTTCACAAGTTAGATACTCAATCACTCAAATTGCAACTTGATCCCATGGTGGTGGAAGACTACTCCTTTTTACTCCTTTACAAAAAATGTTGTTAATTTGTATTACAGGTTGCACATATTCATCTTCTAAAAATGTGTTAACTACCTCAGGGAGTGCGTTTGGTAGTTCTAGTAATTATTGTTCCTTATAAATGTAATTCAATGAGTTGACTTAAAATTAAAGGTGTTACCAAAATCTGCATGCCACTGATGGTCGCTCTATTATTTCATAGGGTATGGGTGAATTCAATTGCTAAACCCTTAGAATTCCCATCAATTTTTTTTAAAAATGGTATCAACCCTACCTATTGAAAAACTTGCACCACCTCAAGGTACTGGAAAAACTTGTCAATGGTACATGGTTCAGCCTTCCTTTTATTCCCCATGTTGATGAAAATTGGTGTACTTTTTTTTTCTATCTGCTACAAATTGTTAACAATGCCCTGGTTTTTCTGGTAGCTTCTATGCATGCTCGACGATTTTCTAAAAAATATTTGTTAATGCAATGTTTGTGTTTGCAAATTTACAATATGTGTTTCAATTCAAAAACTACAATTTTCAATGGTTATAGAGCTTAGGATTTTGTGGCTTTAGCATATGAAATTTTCTCTGGAAGATGGTGCAGACCATGTTGGTTTCACATGCATCAGCAAAAAATTTGGTGCATGATGATTGGATTGAATTTTAAAAATTTTAGGTCCAATTTTGTAATGTCCTTTTTTTAGGAACAACAAACCCTTACTACAAAAATGCAAAAATTAAGTACAACAAGGAAATAACTTAGAAATTGCTCATAAAATAACACAAGTATGAGGAGAAATCAGCCAGTATCATATATTAAATATTGCCAAACCAATATGACAGCTGGAATGGAAAAATGGGTCCTCAAGGAACTCAAAATGCAGATACAAACTCCCACAAGTGGGATGAACTAACCCCAAGGCTGAACAGATGCAAAAACTCCTCAAAATGACCCCAAATACAAGCGTAGGGTTTGGGGCTGCCAACAGATCTGAAACACATGACACAAATGCTCCCAAAAATACCACGAACTCCTCACAGATGCATCTTTTTGTATTTTTGATATTCTAGGGAAATAACACCCGTAATGATATTGCCAAGACCCCAACCATGCACCTCCAATGCACTATGGGAATGAGCAAGACCTGCAATCTCAACTCATGGAACCTTTAGGGTTTCAATATTCAATTATGATATCAACATAACATGCCCAAAATGGGACGTCTCACTCCCTTATATAGGGTGAGGTTCTAATTTGGAGTTGACATATCCCAACCCTAAAATCACTTAAAGTGCCTTATTACAACATAAAAACATAAAACATAAAACATAAATAAACAGAACTTAAGTTATGTCTCCTAGTCACATGAACCCCTTTTTCATTTTTATAATTAAGTGTAGGAGACATTTACAAAAAATATTTATTTTTGGGACATTACAAGTCCACCCTCATCAAATTGCTTGTCCTCAAGCAAAGTCAAAGTTGGAGCATCTAAAATTTATGCACCTTCCCAAGTAGCATCCTCCATAGGCAAGTCCTCCCACTTCACAAGATATTCTTTGACAGTCCTACTCCTAAGCTTTCTCTCCCTTGTCTCAAGGATCAATTCAGGTTCAAGAATGAGCTTTCCTTCATCATCAAGGGGTGGAAAATCTGAAGATGGCTGAATATGTTGGCCCAAGGCCTTCTTCAAACAAGAAACATGGAAGCCATTATGTATTTTACTTCCACTTGGAAGTTCCAAAGCATATGCAACCTGTCCAACCTTACTCAAAACCTTGTAAGGTCCATAAAATTTGGGTTTGAGTTTTTTTGCTCCACTTATTTTCAATGTAGACTATTTGTAGGGCTGCAACCTAACATAAACCAAGTCTCCCACCTCAAATGAGCGCTCACTACACTGCTGATCTGCATACTTCTTCTGCTGATTTTGTGCTGTAAGAATATTGTCCTTCAAGGCATTAAGAATATCTTGATTTTTTGCTACAAAGTCTCTAGCTTTTTGGACCCTTGAATTACCAAAAATCAGATCTGAAAAGTGTGGGGCATCATAACCATAAAGTGCCTTGAATGGAGAAATTTTTATGGACATATGATAAGTAGAATTGTAGCAATATTCACCAAGGTGCAGCCATTTAACCCATGCCTTTTGTTGACCTGAAACATAATTTCTCAAATATCCTTTAAGCCATTTGTTAACAATTTTAGTTTGCCCATCAGTTTGGGGATGGTAGCTAGTACTAGGAGTCAATTTAGTACCACATAGCTTAAACAATTCTTGCCAAAACATGCTCACAAATATGCTATTCCTATCACTCATAATGGATTTGGGCAAACCATGCAATCTGAAAACTTCTTTAAAAAATAAATCAGCAACTTGTATGGCTGTACAAGTTGTTGAAATGGCATAGAAATGAGCAAATTTTGTCAATCTATCAACAACAACAAATATGGAATCCTTCATGTATACCTTGGGCAAACCAGTAATGAAGTCCATGGAGATACATTCCCATTTTTGATTGGGAATAGGAAGTGGCTGAAGTCAACCAGCTACAAATTCATGTTACCCCTTGTTTTCTTGGCAAATAACACATTCCTGAACATGCTAGAAGACATCCCTTTTCAAACCCTTCCAATAGAATATTTCTCTAACCTGTTTGTAAGTCTTGTAGAAACCTAGATGGCCTACAAGTGGAGCATCATGCATGGCTGTAATTAAAGCTTGTTTCAGCTTTGATTTAGGTACTAAAAACACTCTTCCCTTGCAAAAAATTAGTCATTCTTTATGGCTGAACCTGTCATCTTCAACTTGCCCATTTATTAGTTTAGAACAAAAATCATTCTTTGCATATTCAGCCATAATTTTCACCTTCCAATCAGTAGAAATAATGGAAAGAGAATGAAAAGTAGGGTGCCTAGAAAGTGCATCAAGAACTGAATTCTTCTTACCCTTTACAAACTCAATTTCAAAATCATATGATTGCAACTTTGTTACCCATTTCTGCTGTCTTTCATTCAGTTCAACTTGCCCCAAGAAGTATTTCAAACTTTTATGATCAGTTTTGACCACAAACTTGCCACACATTAAGTATTTCTTGAATTTGGTCAAGGCATGCATGATAGTTAGCATCTCTTTATCATAGATGCTAAAAGTTCTCCACATTTGAGAGTTTTCTACTCTCATAAGCAATGGGACATCCTTGTTGAATAAGTACAGCTCCAAATCCAACACCTGAGGCATCACAAGCAATAGTAAAAGCAATAGAAAAATTAGGGATAGCAAGGAAATGAGTGGAAGTCATTACATCTTTCAGCTTTATAAAAGCTAAAAGAGCCTCATTAGACCATGAAAAGGCCCCTTTCTTAGTTAATTCAGTAAGGGGGGCAGCCAAAGAAGAAAACCCCTTAATGAACCACCTATAGTAACTGCATAAACCCACAAAACCCCTCAATTCCGTTAGGTTGGATGGTATAGGCCATATTTGTACAGCTGAAACTTTAGTTTGATCAACCTTCACCCCATATTTGCAAATAATGTGCCCCAAGTATAAAATTTTAGTCATAACAAATTCACATTTAAATTATTTTGTATAAAAATCTTGCTGTCTTAAATGCTCAAAACTGAATCTAAATGTTGTAAATGATCATCCCAATTTTTGCTATACACCAAAATATCATCAAAAAATACCAAGACAAAGCGCCTCAAATGCTGATTGAAAATTTGATTCATGGCTGATTGAAAAGTAGCTGGTGCATTAGTCAAACCAAAGGGCATAACCATAAATTCATAATGCCCACAATGGCATCTAAAGGCTGTTTTGTACACATCCTCATCCCTCATACGAATTTGGTGATATCCGGACCTAAGATCAATCTTTGAAAAATACATGGCCCCATGCAACTCATCTATTAGTTCATCCACCCTAGGAAGAGGATATCTATTCTTTATGGTCTTCTTGTTTAATGCCCTATAGTCAATGTACATTCTCATGGTTCCATCCTTCTTTTTTACTAACACAACAGGTGAAGCAAAAGGACTACAACTAGGTCTAATGTGCCCACTCTCAAGTAAATCAGCAATGGTCTTTTCAATCTCATCTTTGAAAACCTTAGGATGCCTATAATGTTTAATTATGACAGGTTTACTATTTGCTTCCAATTCAATAACATGCTGAAAATGTCTACTAGGTGGCAAACCTTTAGGTAGGTCATAGAATACCTTAAGATGTTTTTGTAGTAAACCTTGAATTTGAGGATGATAGGTGGCTGATTTTTTCCCTTCTGAATTGAAAATTACAATTGCCCACTCAACGTCCTTATGCCTTATCATATTCTCCATTATTTTGTATGAAACCTCCAAAATTTTGCAAGAATATTTTGACCCATTTTCCTTGATTCCTTGCAACACCACATCATTCCATTTAAGCACAAATTTCAGTTCTAATTTATGATAATTAGTAACATAATCACCAAGTGAATACAACCATTGCACACCCAAAACCATATGTGGAATACCTCCTAAGGGAAAAACAAAGAATTGCTCATCTACTTCCATGTTGCCAAAATTAATTTTTATGTTTCTTACCACTTTGTTGAATGTGATAAGATCACCATTGCCAATAGCAACACTAAAACCAAGAATGATAGTTGTAGGAAGATTCTTTCTAGTGGCAAACTTCTCATCAACAAAATTGTAAGTAGCACCACCATCTATTAAAACAATAACCTTTTCATCAAAAGATCTACCTGGTACCTTAATAGTGTGAAACTGATTTAGCCCACTTAAAGTGGCTAGGGAACCTTCAGGAACTTCCTCATACTCCCTTTGTGCTTCCTCTTCCAAGGGTGTCTCATCTGCCTCATAAAAATCAGGATTATCAGAATCAGAATCAGAATGTAATTCAATGATTTTCATACCTCCTCTGCATTTATGACCTCTTTGCCAAGGAGACTTGCAAATGAAACACTTTTTTTGTTTCCTTAGCTCATATTTCTCTTCTTGTGTCAAGCATGGGCTCTTTTGGGGCTTATTAGGTGGCTAAAAACTAGATCTAAAACCTTCTCCATGCGTGGGATTCCTACCATAAAAATTTCTCTCATTTCCACCTTGCTACGTGAGGTTTCCTTGCTGCCCATACTGCTATCCAAAAACTATTTTTCTGGCTGCAAAAGGTGGTCTAGCAGGTGGATTATGTGCAAAATATTTTTTTCTAGGAGGTAAAACAGATTCTAAGCTTAAAGCTCTCTTAATGGCATCTTCAAGAGTGGTTGGTTCAAAAGCTTTAACTAATCCCTTCACGGGTTCCAACAAACCATCCATAAAAAGAAAAATTACCCTCTTGGGTGAAATATTTTGTACCTGAACTGAAAGTTGTTCAAACTCCTCCACATAATGGATGAAGTTTGCTTCAAAGTGGCAAGCTCCTTGAAATACTCTTCCACATTCATCCTTTCAAACCTGTTCAAAACCCTGGTAAAAAAATCATCAAATATATCAATATCACCATGCCCTTGGGTTACTAACCCATGATGCCACCATGAGTAAGCACTACCCTCAAGGTGGATTGTAGCAATATGAACTGCATCAGCTTCAGAAATAGGCTCCAAGGTAAAATAAGTCTACAATTTTTGAAGCCATGCCCTAGCTGTAAGACCATATTGACCATTAAATGAGGGAATGGTCACCTTTTAATGCAAAAAGGACTTCTTTTTCTCTTTTTTAGCCTCAACAACAGATTTACCTACAATATTTAAATATTTATCAAAAGAAAATGCTGCCCTAAAACCCTCAGATTTATTACTATAAGTAGCAAACCATTCATCTAATTCATCAGTTACCTCATTTTACTCCGGTGGAGGTGGTGGAACAAGAAACATAGGCTTGGATGACCTAGGCAAGGGAGTGTGTGAGTTAGATGATGACTCATGCCCATTGTTGTTGCCTCCCCTTTCTCCTTCCCTCCTTGTGCCATTTGGGTTGCCCAAAGCTGCCATCAATTCTTGCTGATTTGTCTCTTGTAAGGACACCATTCTTTGCAGCATGTCAAGTAGGGCATCGAATTTTTGCTTAATCCTATCAACTGGCCTTTGGGTCTCCTCAACCTCTTCCCTATTTGACATTTCCAAAGTGAGTCTGTTTCTCCTAGTAAAATACTGATGAATAGGAGGACGATGCATAAAACCCTATAAAACCCTAAAAAGATGGAAATCTGAAATTTTGACCACAATTTTTTTTTTTGAAACCACAGAACTGCCAATTGGTCAAAAGGGTATCCAAATCTGCAATTTTTATTTTCTACAAAAAAATCCCTAAAAATTCGTGAATCCCCTAAAAATCTACAATTTTCACTAGGGCACAACTTTTCACCACAGAAACACGCTTATCACCACGAATCACATGCTGGTAAGATTCCAGCTCTGATACCACTTGTAATGTCCCTTTTTTAGGAACAACAAACCCTTACTATGAAAATGCAAAAATTAAGTACAACAAGGAAATAACTCAGAAATTGCTCATAAAATAACACAAGTATGAGGAGAAATCAACCAGTATCATATATTAAATATTGCCAAACCAATATAACAACTGGAATGGAAAAATGGGTCCTTAAGGAAATCAAAATGCATATACAAACTCCCACAAGTGGGATGAACTAATCCCAAGGCTAAACAGATGCAAAAAATCCTCAAAAATGACCCCAAATACAAGCGTAGGGTTTGGGGCTGCCAACAAATCTGAAACACATGACACAAATGCTCCCAAAAATGCCACGAACTCCTCACAGATGCCTCTTTTTGTATTTTTGATATTTTAGGGCAATAACACCTGCAATGATATTGCCAAGACCCCAACCATGCACCTCCAATGCACTATGGGAATGAGCAAGACCTACAATCTCAACTCATGGAACCTCTAGGGTTTCAATATTCAATTATGATATCAACATAACATGCCTAAAATGGGACGCCTCACTCCCTTATATAGGGTGAGGTTCTAATTTGGAGTTGACATCTCCCAACCCTAAAATCATTTAAAGTGCCTTATTACAACATAAAAACATAAAACATAAATAAACACAACTTAAGTTATGTCTCCTAGTCACATGAACCCCTTTTTCACTTTTATAATTAAGTGTAGGAGACATTTACAAAAACTATTTATTTTTGGGACATTACAGATTTAGCTGACTTAGCTCTATCATGCAAATAACATATATGGCCACCTTCTTGATCTTCATGATCTCGTGTGTCAAAGTATCACAACCACTTGGGTCTAAAACAAGTAATGAAAACTAGGTACCACAATCATGTTGGGACATGTTGGAGGATGCACGTCTGATGACTACCACTTGGATATGAAGATTCATGTCTAAGTTCACCTAAGTCAGGTGAGATGCATCACGTGGAAATTATATATATATTATAAAATTCTGCACGCACGCGTGGGTCAAATTCAAATTTTTACACACTTCTCAATTTTGAATTTTCAAACCTTATTTTGGAGATCCTGGTCATTATGGAGCTCTGTAATTCTTTCGTGTTTTTACAGCCAACTTTGAACTCATTCTAGAGCTCTTAGTCATTCCAAAGCTCTGCATTTTTTCTATGTTCTTACAATCAGATCTACATTTTTTTCACACAACCAAGGGCAAGATAGGGTGCTTCTTGACATTTTGAACAGGGTGTTCAATTTTTTATTTGCCAATCTAAAATATTTCATGCCAAATACTTAATTATCATACATTACTTTGTTAAATTCTAACTATGACTAAATTTAAGAAATACATACCTTACTATCCCAAAAATTTATCATACATCTTACAAACTGTTGTTTTTGATGATTGTTATGAGGCTACCTAAAAATAAAACATAACATGTATGCAGTGAGTGATTTTTATACAATGATGGATAATACCAAGAAGGAAAACATGCGAGAAATTAGTTTTCATGTAAACTCCAATTCAATAGTACCTCAAAAAAGGTTTTCACCATTGAATTATTCTATTTTTTTTCATTTGTTTTTTTCATCTCTTTTTCCTTTGTCTTTATGGTTTCCATGAAGGAATTTCACAATAAAGATTATTCCTTTTTATGTTTTATGGTTTTTTCTATTTATTTTCCTTTTCAAAACTTTTCACACCATTCTGAATCAGTTATGGGAGAGGAAGTCTCCCCTATAATGTGTATCTCCAATTGTGCAATTTGCTTCAAAAAATAATCTTTAGTTAATGGTTCATGGTATACCTGGAGGTGATGTCCATTTTCCACTAACTTTCTCATTGAATAATCAATGGGAGAAAGATGAACTACTCCATTTCCAAATACTTCTTCAATTAAGCATGGTCCCAGCTACCTAGTCTACAATTTCCCAAGAAAATATTCATAACAAGAATCAAATAATAAAGCTCAATCCCCTTACTTAGATTTCCTTTGCTGAATGTGACTATCATACCATATATTTCGTTGTTCTTGGATCTCTTCCATGTGATGTAGTGCTTTCAAAAAAGTTCATCCAATGCATTAAGTTGCATAATCCTATCCATATGTACTTGTGACAATTCAATACCAACCTCAAAATATGTGCAAAGTGTTAGTAACTCAAATTGAATAGGAAAAATTAGGTTTCTTATTATAAACTAGTTCATAAGGTGTGAAACCTGTGGTGGATTTCCGTGTTGTATTGTATGCCCAAACTACTTCTGGTATTTTGTTTAACCAATCTCTCCTATATGAAGCTACTATTTTGGTTAAAATTATTTTCAATTCCTTATTGGTAACTTCAACTTGACCATTTTCCTGGATGATAAGGTGATGATTTTCAATGCTTGATTTCATAGAGTTTAATGAAAGCTTCAATGACTCGTGAGGCAAATTGGGGTCCATGATTTGTGGTGATAGATCGTGGAGATACAAATATTGGAAAAAATTAGGTGTAAAGGAAATTAACAATATTATCTTCATGAGCATTTTTAAAAGCACGTACCTCAACCCATTTAGTCACATAATCGATACATACCAAGATATATAACTTTCCTTGAGATGGTGGGTCAATGGGTCCCATAAAATCTAACCCTCATTTCTCAAATGGTTCTAAAACCACCTGAGGTTGTAAATGCATTTCATTTGTGTGTGTAGGATTTCCCATTCTTTTACATGCATCACAATGTTGTATGTACTTTTTTACATCTTTGTGAAGGAATGGCCAATAATAACCAATTCCCATTTTTTTTGAATTGTACTTTTCACTGAATAGTGTCTTCATGAGGGTTCATCATGACAAGCACATAGGATATCATACACTTCATATTTTTGAATGCACTTGCGTAACACATGGTCATGTCCACATTTGAATAATAAACCTTTGATCCACTTGAAGTATGAGCTTTGTTTTACCAATTGTTTCTTTTGTTTTGAGGTAAAATGATGGGGAATTTTTCCTATAGCCAAATAGTTAGCGGTATCATCAAACCATGGTGACTATATTGATATGGCAAACAAATTTTCATCTAGAACAGTATCCTGAACTAACTCTTCTTCTCCTATGTTATTCAATCTTGATAGGAAATCTGATACTACATTAGCTTTTCATGGTTTGTTTACTATTGTGATGTCAAATTCCTGCAATAGTAACAACCAATGAATTATTCTCGTACAAACCATGGGTTGTTCGTCAAGTATTTAATAGTTGAATGATTGGTATGGATAAATAATTGATAACTAGTGATGTAGTGACAGAATTTGTTAATGACATATACTACTGCTAAAAATTTCTTTTCAGTAGTAGTATAATTATTTTTTGCTCCAGTGAGATTTTTACTTATGTAGTAGATAGCATAATGCTCCCTATTTTCTGCCCTAATGCTACTCCAATTGTAGTATTGAATGCATCAGTTTGGATATGGAATGGTAATTCCCAATTAGGACCTCGTAACATAGGTGGATTGGTTAGTTTATCTTTTAAAGCATCAAAATATTCTTGGTATTTTTTTAGTCCAATTAAATTCAAAATCCTTGGTTAACAATGCAAACATGGGATTTGTAATGGTGATGAAATTCTAAATAAATCATCTATAAAAGCCAATGTGTTCTAAGAAAATCCTGACATCAGTTTGAGTTTGTGGAGGATGAAGATTCTTGATAGTTTCTACTTTCTTAGGATCAAACTTGATTCCATCAGAAGAAATGCAATGACCAAGAGCAACTCCCTCTTCCATCATCATAAAGCACTTATCAGGGTTTAAGGATAAATTATAAGTTTTATAGCGGGTTAAGACCTTGTCAAGATATTTCAAGGTATTTTCAAAGGTTTACCCACAAACTATAGTGGTCAATTTAGAAAAAAATAGCCAAAATAGATCGTTGAAAAGTGGTTGATGCATTACAAAGTCCAAAGGGTAAAATTCTATAAGCAAAAATTCCCCATGGGTAGGTAAATTTTGTTTTCTCTTGGTCTTCGTGTGTAACTTGTATCTTATTATAACCACTAAAACCATCAAGAAAACAAATATACCTCTTTCATGTGAGTTTGTCTAATACTTGATTTATAAATGGTAATGGAAATTGGTCCTTATATGTGATTTTGTTTAGTTCCCTATAATCTGCACACACTCTCAAATTCCCATTTTTTTTTTGGTACAATAACCAATGGAGAAACCCATCATCTATAAAAAATTGGAGATATGAATCCAACCTCTAAGAGCTTTTCAATTTCTTCTTTGATAATATCTCTTAGAGAAGGATTTATATGCCTTTGTGGTTGTCAGACAGGTTTAACATCTTCAATAAATATTTTGTGGGTACATACATCAGGATGACTGTCATATCCTTGTATTCCCAAGCAAAGGCTTTGACATGTCATTTTAAAAAAATAAACAATTTTGCTTCTTCTTCATTGGTTAACCAACTATTTATGTTCAAGAATTTTCTGGGTTGTACCTTAATATGTTTGGTTTATGGATGCACAAAATTAACTTCTTCAAAATTTCTTACTAAGGAGTTAAGTGGACAATGATGTGGTAGAAGAGAATGGAAGATTCATGTCTCTTTATCAACTGTAATTCTTGTTGGAATTGTATCTGATATGGGGTAATGAAAGGATGAAAGAAGATGATGATGCCATCCATGTGGTAAGGTGAAGGAACATCTTGTAATAGAATGGGTGATATATGTTCAGATTTTTGACCTACATCAATCCATAATAGACGATGAACAATGGTTGGTTCATATTATAGTCCTTTATCATGCATTGTATTAACTAGGATGGTTTCATATTCAAAACATTATATCTCATGTGAATCTATATCTTCTATGTGTTCTTTGACTACTACAGAGGCAAGTGTGGATACAATTTCTTCATTTTCTTCATCAGAATCAAGAAACCATAACTAACCTAAAAATTTGGTTGAAGTTTTTACAGGGGGGTATAAAGAAATATTTTTCAGATCATTGCCATTAGAGATAGTCATCTCCCCTAACCTATAGTCAATGAAAGAAGCTACAGTATCAAACCAAGGCCTTTCTAAGATAATTGGATAACCATTAACAGATTTACAAGGCTGCAATACTAGAAAATAAATGGGATATTCACATGAGGAGATCATCACAAGGATATATTCTATTATTCCTTCTAGTTTTACAACATATCTATCAACCATTTCCAAAATAGTAGATGTAGGATTCAAATCTGTTAACTATAATTTATGCATTGTCTCTTTTGTCATAACATTAATGGTTGCTCCAAGATCTACCAAAACATTAGAAATTTACATTGAACCAATAGTTATGGTGACAAATAGACTTCCTATGTCACTATAATTTTGTGGGACAAGCTTCCTAGAAAGCAGATCAGCCAATTTGCCATCTACCTGTATAATTTTAGGAAAGTATTTCTTTTTCCTGCCTGATATTTTTATGCAAAGGTCTTGAAAATTTTTGTTGATTAAAGGCACATCCTTGATTGCTTGCAAAAAATAAAGTGAAATGGTCAAACGTTTCAGTTCCTTTACTAATTCTGATTCAGCAAAAATTTTAGACTTTTCAAACCTTTCAGGATATGGTATATTTTTTGCAGAAGGTAAACTATCTTTTGGATAGTCTTCCTCTCTTTCTTTACCTTTATCCAAAGTTTATTCCTGTGGTTTTGGACTAAAGAATTATAGTTTCTCTTCATTTATTTTTATTTCTTCAATAATAGGCTTAGGAAGTATCTTTCTTGAATGTAGTTGGATATTACTGCAATCAATCACATTGACTATGGTTTTTTCATTAGATTCAGCTACATAGACAGGGGTTGCCTGTATTGTATTATTAGGATTGGCCACAGGTTGGGTTGGAAGTGGGGGTTACTTTACCTATTATTGTTGTTGGGGTCTTCCTTGAGGGAAATTATGAGTAGGACCAGACAACAAATTTTGATTTTGACCTTGGTATCTTTGTTGTCCCTGATATGATGGATAATGCTATTCCCAACTCTGTCCATGAGATTGGGCTTGCATCCAAGGTGGATGGGGTTGATTCCATTGTGGATTTTTCCACCCATATTGTGACCAATATTGAGAATTTATCCATGCAGGTTGATTCCAAGGATGCTGTGGTGGTTTTGAATAACCCCATGGCATAGTCCAATGATTTTATCCCTAATTTGTGGGAAAATATGGGAAATTTTGATATTGTGAAAATTTTCCCCCTTGTCTTTGCCCAAAAAATTTAAGTTCTTCCATTTGTGTTTCCAAAACATTTTTGAGTCCCAAAAGTAGATGACATTGGTCAGTGATATGTCCCTTTGAAAAAATTCTACAAATAACAAATATAATTTTTTTTTTAGAGGATAGTTTTGAAGAGCATGCTTGTTTCTGTATCTTGGATAGTAAATAGCTAGGGGTTTTGTAGATTTAAATTTTGGCATTCATTTCCCCTAATTTAGTATTAATATGTACCAAGATGTTAGTTTTTAGATTGACAAATTCTTCCATAAGCTCTTTTAGATCACTACCATTATTACTCCACTTTTGTCTTCTTTGTCTTGTGCGTGAGTAATTTTTGCATAACTCTAAAATTTCATCAATGTCAAGGGTGCTTACATCTCCCTTGCCCATTAGATCCAACACTTCTCTAGATTCATCTTATAATTCTCATAAAAATATGGCCTTACACATTTTTAGTTCAACAGACCCACATCTCTTTTGTACAAAGGTAAACCTATCCAAGTAATCCTCGAGAGTTTCATATTGTTCTAGTTTGATTCTAAATAATTCATCTTTAGTATTCCTAGTATTTATATAGAAATACTATTTCTATTTCTTACCAGGTTTAGATTGATTTGGGATCTAAGCTCATAAACCAGCACAAAGCTGAGTCTTTAAGTGTGGAAGGAAAAACTTTCAACTTTTGGATGTCATTTATGTAATCATATGTTTGACACACAACCTTAAATTCAAACAAGAATTGATCAGGATATTCAGATGCAACATCCCTAAAGGTTGGCAACACCGAAGGTGAAATTGTTTTCATGGGAGAGTTTTGTGTAGGATTTAATTAAATAGGATATTCAAAAGTCCTGGCAAGAGTAAGATTGTCTACTTGAGGATGGATATTGCTGCCTCTATCTGTGTTTCCTTGCTATTTTGCCATGATATTCTCCCAAATATTTTTATAAACTCGTTTAAACTATCTTGATGAGGATTTGTTACGAGTAGGTGAGAAGGTACTAGCAAGTTGCTCCTTTACAATTTCTCTCTCAGGAGATTCTATACTTCTTGATGATGGGGATGTTGGTTTTCTTTCAAGTTCTTTAGGAAGCTCAAATGTAGGCAATTCACCACCTTTATGTGAGTATTGCCTACCTATGGTAGGTAAAGGGGTCTTCAAAAATCTTCCTTGTTCATCCCTTAACCTATTCATTCATTTTTCTTGTGTTTATAATTTTTTGAAGTGCAACTATCAATTTTATAACTATGTTTCATGCAAGTTGCTCTATTTCAAGATTTTGCTCTAAATTTCACAACTTAGCATAATAAAAAATTTCTTGACTATTTCATCCTCTAACAACACCTATGTTCCTCAGCAATGATACCAAAAATGATGAGTGATGTTATTGTCATAATTTAATTTTCCATATTTATCAAATGCAAGATGGTGTCCAAGGCTATCTACGGTAGAAAATTTTGGTAAGTTATAGTTTAGTCATTATTTCACAAGCTTTATTCAGTGAAACAAAGGTTAATTTATTCTTTTCAAGGTCATACTAACTCCTAATTTGCAGTATTGAAACTAAATTTATAGAAATTAAAATTACTTCTAATTTGAAGAATTTGAACTAAATTGCAGAATTGAAATTTCTAAAACAAAATCTAATTTACACTTTCTAATTTGAAATGACATCAATGAAAAATACTAATTTAAAATCTAACTTAATTTGAAAATTTGTCTCAATCACTATCTTTGGCAGGTGTGGTTAGAAAGGAACCATAGAGTCTTTAATGAGTCTATCCATGATCATCAAACTATCATTGCCAGGATCCTAACCTTTGCCAACGAGAATGTGAACCTTATACATTTTGATAGCTGTAAACCTCATCTACAGGAGACCACGATTGCTCAATATTTAAGCTTAACCTTGTTAGATGAGTCTGTGCCTAGGGTAGTCAACCCTAGAGCCAATGTTAAGTGGTCTCCACCTCCTACAGGTTGGTTTAAGCTTAATTTTGATGGAGTAGCTAAGGACAATCTTGGCAGAGCAGGCGCTGGTGGCATTGTGCGAGATCATAATGGGAATATGATGCTTGCATTTTCCAAATATTTGGGAACAAGGACGAACAATGAAGTTGAAGCTAGAGCTATGTGGAGAGGCCTTCAAATGACTCAAGACTTAGAAGACAATTTGATCGTAGAAGGAGACTCTATGCATGTTATAAATCTCCTCAATAATTGGAAAACACCTCCTTGGAGGATTAAAACAATTGTTGAAGAGGCTAGGATCCTTTTCCAGGGAAGACAGGATAGAAAATCCCAACATGTCTTTCACAAAGCTAACAAAATTGCTGATAAGCTGGCCAATTTGGGTGTCGATGGTGACAAACTTTCCAAATGGGAACACGGTGTCCCGAGTGAAGTAGAGGAGCTTATTCAACAAGAATGCCAAGAATGATAGTCGAATTTACCAATAGGGAAGGCACTTTAAGTTCGAAGGCTAGGAGTATTCTCGTCTCTTTTTTGAATTGGACTCATAATAAAAATTATCTGAGCTATCAGTCTTCGTGGATGCTGCTTGGAAATACCACAAAGACTAATGAGGACAATCACATGTCATATAACATGGATTCTAGTTGTCTTAGTAATTTGAGGTTGGTTGATAATCACAGGGAATGAAAGAAACAACAATATAAGACTTTGAACCAAAGCCACGTGGACCACCAGATAGCCACCGCCATAAATCTAGACAATAGGTTCACTTCTCCAAGGCTGATTTGCCAAGATAGTATGTGGTACCAAAGCATGTCATATATAGAAGAAAGCAATTACCAAAGAATTATTAAGAGTAACTGTCAATACAGAGCTTGTGGGAGTTTTTTTCAGTACTCTACTATGTGTGTTTGCAACTTTTTATTTCTCCATTGTCTCAAGGAAGGGATCTGTGTCTATTTATTTTTTGTAATTATGATGCATGTGTGTTTTCTCGGGGTATACCAAAATATTGTATGGGAGGTTTCTTTTTGATAACAGGCTATGTGCCTTATCGGATGTAATGGCTTTGGTGGCATGTAGATTTTACATATATAGGATCCTTAGTAAGGATATGTTCATCAACAGCCCTAGACTGATTTTTGTAAAAGGTTTTGGCTCAACCTATAAAACCCGGTATTAATGCTATAGTATCTTATCTACCAAAAAAAATTTAATCATGCTAAATTGAAAATGCAGAAAGTTGTTAGAAAAACTACTATAAAAACTTGTCAGGAAAATTTGTTGTAGAAAATTGTCAAAAAAATATTGCTGAAATTGAAATGCAAAAAATAGGGGAAATAAATGCAAAAAAAATAGGGGTCATCTAGCTATAAAAAAACTCACACACATCACACTTGAAACATAATAAGAAACATGCTAGAAACAAAGAAAAAATGATGTTACAGGATTTTAGCAAGAAATTGGATGAAAACTACTAAAACAGAAAAAAATGTCACAAAAACCTATAAAAATGCTCCTTCCTCCAGACCTAAGAGTAGGCCCTTTATACCTAGTCTAGAAGAAGGTATTTTAATACTATATCCTAAAATCTAAATGCTCTCACACTCATAGATCAACACGTTGAATAAAAACTGTACTTTTTATTAATTCTGCTATTACAAAAGGTGACTATTATAATATTCTCTTTTTGACTTTTTGACTTCTATTCTGACTAACTCAACCAATGAAGGAGTAGTCCTATTTATATTATTTCTAAAATCCATATTTTCAACTACAAAAATGACCATGGTGCTGCTCATGCATGATTTGCTATTTTGTTGCAGCAAACTTAGTCTATTTTAGGATAGAATCTACTACAGTAGTTATCAGTGCAAATTTTCATGCCTCCAATCAAGTGAGAAATGGCTAAGAAATGTTTAAATATGGATTTTACATCTGTCCTCATGCTCTATTACCTTAGTCCTTGTGAAATGGATACAATTTGTGTGTTTGCTGTTAGAATGGACTATTTTTGCCTATCATTTTAAAGAGCTCCAGAATATCAGGTAAAATTGGTAAGATATTTTGTTGTCATCAATTAAACCATGTGGGGGAACTTCCAAGCATGTTATGAGTATTTCATAGCCTTCCTAGATACATTATAATTGATTCCACTTGTTGCTTTTTACTCCTTCCATGCCTTCCTTTAATGTGATAAGTGGTTGGAATTTGTATGTTGTATGCAGCTGTAGTGTCCTATTTTACAATAAATTTGATAACTCAGTGCCAAATAACCTGAATAGATCTTATTAATATGGGATAAATATATGAAATACTTCATCCAATCACAAATATCAATATATCCTAGTGGTCCTGATGATTCCAGATTGAAACTGCCTGGGCAGATTTTGTGTCATTTGGATCAAAGTGCTTGGTTGAGGGGGCAAGCTAGCTACGATGCTGGAAGGACTTAGAGTTTGTAAAAATATACCAGCTACTTGCGAGGATGTCTTGACTAATGGGATAGTCAAGGGAACTACTCTAGGATGTTCTCCCACTGCGTCAATGTTAAGCTTAAAGAACTCAACTATATCTTTTGAATTTCTAGCCTTTGATCTTATGATCATGAGGGAGAGGGATTTTAACCGGCTTCAAGGTTTGGAAGCTTCTAGGTTTAGATGAGTCTCCAAATTTTATGATTTAACTAGTAAAAAAATGAATGTTAAGTCTTAATACTCTTGGAGGTGGAACATTTGAGTCCCACAGGGCATTCCAGAAACTGTTGGTCAAGAATCCACCTTAGGTATAGAATGTTTCATCTATGTGCCCTAGACCCAGCCAACATTGAAAGACCAAAAGATAGAAATACCTCTCGTGCCAATATTTAGGGAGGGTTGGTTCCCTTACTAACTACTTTTTGTTTAAATATTTAAGGAATAGGAAAGGAATGAGGAAATGACTAAAAAGAATGGGAAAATATGTTGTAAGATGATTGAGAAGGGGTGATGAACAAGTAGCAATACAAAAAATTTTCACCTCAAATCAACAATATTTTACACGAAGAACTAGATTAAAATCAAAACGAAAACTCCTTAAACATGCAGCTTCCATGGATATTCCAACATTCACCCTTCACTGATAGCTAAATCCAGAAATAGAATTAAACTTCTCGATAATGAAATGAATTTAACAAAAATAAATAATAGAAAATCTGCACATAGAAGTGGATTAGAATCATAGCCAATAATTCCTTGTATTCCTATTAGAACTCGAGTTTACAAAGCTTTCAAGCAAATTGTCCATCTTTAAACATTAAATTTACTAATTTTTATAGAGGATTCCACCTCTAAAAAATTAATTCTCAATTGCAATCCATAATTGTGGTAGGAAATATCTAATTTGGTGGTACTTCAAGGGTTATGAGGTATGGCAACATCCGATGCCATTTCTGGAATTATCGCATCTCATCAATGCAGTTGGTAGGATTTACCTTTGACGATGTCTCCTTGCCTACTGGCATCGCCTTAATGGTAAATATTGGATCCTTAAAATATTTGGGTGTTAAATTTTTATCATCCTCACATCCACCACCATTAAATATATGAGAGCGTACCTTCTAAATTTAATTTCATTGTTGAAATAGTGCTTTGGGGTGGTTTCACTCAAGGGAGAGGCGACAGGAGAGTTTCACTGAAGGAAGAGGTGACAGGGGGAGTTTCACCCAAAAGAGACATGAAAGAGAGTCTCTCCACCTCTTATAAGAAAAACATAATCTTAGAATTATGGGACCTACGAGCATTATGCTCAAAAGGTAACCTGAAAGGGGCTTTTGAGAGAGGAAATCCCCAAAATAGCTCTCTGGCAAGACAAATCCAATAGTGTTACACGAATAGCATTAAATTTGACCATGCTTTAATGCTAGGATGGCATGGTAGGCCAATGCACAACTTTGAATGAAAAAAAGGTTATTTTTTGGTTTTTCACCCCTTATTACAGTGAGACAGAGTTTCACCTTATAATGGGCATGAAAGAGCTGGGCCCCACGTGAGTTTCTCTTGATTGTAAGCCCTAAAGGGGCTTTTGGAGTGCCTCCTCGAAACAACCTTTTCCATTAGTGGGACCCTCCATGTGCCTATTTCTAGACATCTCTCTTTCACTCAAGGCATAGCCCTAAAGGGGTTTTTGCCCTTCCTATTTCTCGAAATGATCCCTTGTGGCCATAGAGTGGCATTTTCTAGAATATAGGCACAAAAAACCTCAATATTTTCATGCACACACCTATTTCAAGGGGTATTGAATATACCTTTTGCATGAAATAACTCTTGCTACGAAGGCTTGGCAAGAGTTGGCCTTCGCAGCATCAACATGATAAAACATAACCTAAAAAATTTGGTTAGATGCCTAGTGAAAATGATCGTTTTTTTTTGAATTGGAGGAAAAAGAAAACTTAGAAAATTTGCAGCAGGAATATTTACAGTGAGTTTCGAAGAAGAAGAAGCATTTTCTTTAAAATTTAAACAAAATTTTACAAATTTTTTAATGTGGCAGAGATGCCAACAAAATCCAACATGGAGAAGCAAATAATGAATATGGGGATGACATCAAATATGAGGTAGTTCAATTAAAAATAAATTAGTTTCCTAAAGGTTTGATCACATTATAAAGTTTTTTTAACCCTAATGACAGTGCTATGAAGGCAAGCATCAAGGAAAAAACATCATTCTATCACCCCATTGAGATTACAAAAGGTAAAAGCCTACTCATGGGAAAGGAATGCAAACAAGAAGAGGTATTCCTATTTAAAGAGTTATGCAAAAAGTGTAGAGATATAATTATTTGGACATATGAGACTTAAAGGTATATGACAAAAATATCATTGCACACACCATTGACCTTGAATATTGAGCTAGACCTTTTTATTAGAGATACAGTCCTGACAATCCAAAAATTGAAGTATGATGAAGAAAGATATTATAAAGTTGTTATAGACATAAATCATTTTTCATATCAAACATTCTACATGGGTAGTGTATTTAGTCCTAATGTGTAAGAAGAATGATAATATTCGATTATGGGTTTAGGAACTTGAATAGAGAATCTCTAAAATATCATTATTCAATTCCATCAATTGATAAAATATTCGATTATGGGTTTCTTTGGGTCTATCAACATAAGATGACACTCACCATAAAATGGGGAACCATTTCTTATAAAAGGATGTTATTCATTTATCCAATGCAAGCACCACTTTTTAAAGGGATTTGGATATTACCTTTGTTGGGTTGATTGATGAGATCATAATCATATATCTTGGTGACATAACAATATTATAAAAATAAAGAATAAAATACATTGAACATCTAAAGTAGGATTTTTAAAAGGTGTAGGGAAATAGGATATCATTAAACCTTAACTCCAATAAGACAAAAACGTTGCCCAATCATACTTTTCTATGGCCATAACTCCTTCATGTATGGTATGAACTAAATGGGCATATCTAAAGTTCTTTGTTCATCGAATAACCTAGAAATGATGATGCTCATTGTGAATTACAAATAATTATATTTTAGGCACTATATCTTTAGACCATGACTCCCATGCTTGGTTAGCTTTGCAACTTTTTCCAAAATGAGATTGACCACAAAGTTCTTCAACTAATAGGGCTTTGCTCACTCCTTTTTTATTGATTTGCTATTATTAGTAGCAAGTAATTTGAATTCCCTCTAAATATTATTTGATAAAAATGATACTCATATCTCTCTATCACCTGAAATTGCCCTACTCCACTTCTCTACATCATATGTCTATAATATCTCTAATAGGTATATTTTGAAAAATTATTTATTAAAACTAAAAACCTGAAAAATGTGTTGTACTCCCATGTTCCACAAATTTATCTTTATCTGGTGGTCCTATGGATTCTCCAACCACCACATCCTATAAAAATTACTTGCATGCATTATCTATGTGCTTTCTTCCAAAGGAATTTGCATTCACTTCTTCCCTTTGCTTTGTTGTTGTGGTGAAGTTGCTACCAAATTCTTTCCTCTCTCTTATTGGTCTTTTAGAGTTTCAATTCTTGACCTTAATCTAGAATAGCCTCCTCTATGTTATCACATCCTCTATTATTCATCAACCATCTCATGCACTTTCCATTATTTATGGTGTATGTGGTCTTTGCTTCTCACAATGTCAACACCAACTCCTCCTTGAATTTAGGGTTATTGTCATAGAACTACTTCTAGAATGAATCTTGGAGGATCCGTCCTCAAATATGCTTTCTCTATTCACTTAGCAATCCTTGGTTATCATTGCATTCCATCTGTAGTTTACTTCCTTATATTTTGAACTTTAACTCCTTCAATGGTAGTTAATCCTAACTATCCAAACCGTTCTATGACTTACTTGACTTCCACTCACAACTCCATGTGGAACATTGCTCTTTAAGTCATTTATATATTTTTATTTGTGTGTATTTTCTTCCAACTATCTTGATGAATTTGATGGCTTGGAAAACTCAAGTACTCATGGTATGGATCCAAATGACTTGATCTTGGATGAATCATTTCTAGATGGATCAACTTCAAATAACTACAAGTCATTTGATGGCTAGTTCTTAGACGGTCTCATCCTAGATGATATTGACTTAGATAACATAACTCTATACAACCTCCCTCCTAATGAATGACTTGTGAATGGCTTATCCCTACATGGCCTACCATATTTAATATGTTTTCACTTGATGGCTTATCTTTGGATGGTCTTCTTTTTATTATTCATTCATACAACGTTTTTTTGTGCATAGTGTTTTTTTCTTATAGAGAGATTATTATAGCCTAGATGGCTATTAAAAATTATCTATGCAACAATTGTATAGTCATCTCCTATGTTCTTCTAGGTTTTTCCTTTGTCTTATTTTTTAATCTTTTCACCTTTCTTCCACTTCTTGTCACTCCTTGTTTGTGCTATATATTTTTACCTGCATAGAAAAATAGAATTTTGAAACACTAGGAAGGGATTTTTAGCAAAATCATTACCATTGCATACCCTTATTCAATTTTCTAGTGTAGCTTATTCATTTTTAGTAGAATTCTTCTTTTACTTTGCTCACAATTCTACATGGTGGACTAGTTTTAATTTATCTCCCCTTCACTCCAAAATGTATTTGAAGGCATACCCTATGTCTTACATAACTTGATTCTAGGGTCATTCCCCTTGTGCTTGTCCTTGCTCCACTTTAACTCTAGTTGCTTAAATAAGAAAATAAGAGATCCTTATACCTATTTATAAGATGAAAGAGGTAAGGGGAGCCTTGAACTACATGCAACAACTCACCCTTAATTTCCACTTCACCTTCCATAATTGATTTACATGTAACTAATAATTCTGCATGTTCTTTCATCTTTTTATTTATGATTAGCTTCTTACACCTTTCACATGACGGATTTTCTAGAAATGCATGCATATCTACATATAAATTACTCATGATCATCATATTTAATTACCTAGGTATCTAGACGATCTATCTCCTTTCTCATTTGGAGAGTCTAGGGGGCTAGATGACCTACCTGTTAGCCCAAATGATTGCCTACATAGGCCTAGATGGGTAAATCTACCAAACTATTTATTTGGTCTTCTTGTAAACCTATCTCTTATTTGACCTAAATAGTCTACCTATTTATTCCAATGAACTTCTTCATTTTATTCCCTACTCTAACAACCTCTTAGGTTTAGATTCATTCCCATCTACAACTACAGTGAAACTACTTGCAAATACCAAACAAAATGAGTAAATCAAATATTTTTTGCCACTTAAGTAGGGTTAAGTCCTTCACCACCTACTTGCAAATACCAAAAAAAATGAGTAAATCAAATATTTCTTGCCACTTAAGAAGGGATAAGTCCTTTTCGACTTAGAGAGGGCTAAGTCTCTTGCGATACACAATTGGATAATAATTGATGATAGATGATTAAATGTAAAAAAAACTACATCTATAAATAAGAATAAATCAATAAATTAAGGACAATTGGAAATATATATGACTAGCTATATTGGTGATGTAACATGGCTCCCCTCCTCAGAAAGCTTTATCCTCAAATCTGGAAATATCTCAAAAATACTTTTTGTTTCCCATGTAGCATCTTCTATTGGTAGGTACTACCATTTGATTAGAAATTCTTTAATGTGGTGAGATAAAAGATGATGTGATATACTTTGTAATATTGCTTCTAGTTAAAGATTTATACATCCTTCTTCATCTAGTACTGGGATCTCTCTTTGGAGGTGCACTTTCTGGCCAATCACTTTTTTGAGATAGGAAATATGAAAAATTGGATTTATACAGGAGGAAGGTGGAAGCTCCAATTGATATGCTACTTCACCTATGTGAAAAACTATCTTGTAGGGCCCATAGAATCTAGGGACCAATTTTTGACTGGTATTTATCTTCAAAGACAACTACTTATAAGGTTGCAACTGCAAGAAAACCATATCTCCTATATTGAATTATCGTTCTAAATGATGTAAGTCTTGTTGTTGCTTCATACGATTTTGTGCGTGGATCAAGTTGTCTTTAAGAATGTTGAGAATGGACTGATGATGCTAGAATAAATCATCAAATTGAGATACTTTGGAATATCTTGGAACATAATCTGATATTGCTAGAGGTTTTAATCCATACAATGCTTCAAATGGTGACATCTTGAAGGAAGAATGAAAGGAAGTATTATACCACCATTCTGCTAATGAAATCCATTGAATCCATTGATACTGCTTATTTTGAGCAAAGCAACACAGATAGGTACCCAAATATTTGTTAAAAATTTTAGTTTGACCACCGATTTGGTGATGGTAAGTAGAAGACATATTTAATTTGGTATCACTGAGATGGAATAATTCTTTCCAAAAATTACTAGTAAATATGGGATCTCGATCGCTTACAATAGTTTTGGGTATTCCATGTAACTTGAAAATAGAGTCAATAAATACCTTGGCCACTTCACTTGCTGAATATGGGTGTTGTAGAGTGTTGAAGTGAGCATACTTGGAAAGACGATCCACTACTATGAAAATTACTGCTTTACCTTCTGACTTGGGAAGACCTTCAATAAAATCCATTGATGTGTTCCCACTAGTGGTCAAGAATTAGTAAGGGTTGAATAAGTCATGGAGATTTAATTGTTTCACCCTTATTACGTTGGCATACCTCACATTTGACAATAAATGACTCGACATCAGATTTTAATCCTTTCCAATAAAAGGATTGTTTCACCCGCTGATATGTTTTCAAGAATCTTGAGTGCCATTTTTATGGAGAAGCATGTGATTCTTCAAGGATTATGGATTTAATAGTGGAACTTTGTGGAATGTAAATGTGATATTTCTTTCGTAATACGTTGTCAATATATGAAAAATAAGGATGCTTTGATAATCCTTTATTCATGTCTTAAATAATTTGAGTAGTTTTGGTGTCAACCAACCATTATTCTTGGAGTTGAGAAACCCATGGAGAACAAGGGCCAAAAATGATATTGATGGAAAATTCATCTTCATATTTACGGGATAATGCATTCGTTGCTATATTTTCTTTGTCCTTATTATATTTAATGATGAAATCATATCCCAATAAATTTTTCATCCACTTTTTTTGTTATGGATAGGAGAAACATTGTTTTAGAAAGTTCTTAAGACTACTATGATTCATTTTTATGATGAAGCGATTGCTAAGTAAGTAATGCCTCCATTTCTCGATGGCATGTAGAATAGCCATTATTTCTTTCTCATAGTGGACCTCCCCAAATTTTTACCTAAAAGTTGCTTGCTTTCAAATTCCAATGGATGACAATCTTGCATTAATACTGTTCCAATACTTGTACCCAAAGCATCACATTCAATAACGAATGGTTTGTGAAAATATGGAGTTTCCAAAATCAAAGTAGTACACATAGCTTCCTTGAGTGCCATGAATGCTTGAATAGCAATATCAGACTACTGAAAAGCATTATTTTTTGTAAGGGTGGTGAGAGGAGCTACAATTTTGCCATAATTACGAATATTTCTGATAATAACCTGTAAGCACAAAAAACCATGAAGGTTTTTGATAGTTTTGGGTAAAGGCTAAACTTGAATGGCTTTAATTTTATTAGGATCCACTTTAACGGCTTCATGAGAAATATATGATCCAAATATTCAACCTCTTGAACACCAAAGGAACACTTGGAGTGCTTGAAAAAAAGTTTCTCTTTATGTAATACATGAAGAACTTTCCATACATGCATTAAATGATCCTTACAAAATTTGCTATCTATCAAAATATCATGAAAGAGAACCAAGACAAACTTGTGAAGAAATAGATGAAAAATATGGTTCATGAGACTTTGGAAAGTGGAAGGGGTATTGGTGCGACCAAAAGGCATGACCAGGAACTCATAATGACCTTCATGTGTATGAAAAGTAATTTTGGGAATGTCCTCATCTCTTACTTGGATTTGATGAAAACCTGAATGTAAATCCAATTTTGTGAGATATTTAGTACCATATAGTTCATCTAATAAATCATCTATGAAAAGGATAGGGAACTTATCCTTGATCATGATTTTATTGAAAGGAAAAAAATCAGGACACATGCACCAAAAATTATCCTTACGACGAGGCAAAACCACTGGTGATGAATAAGGACTAGTGTTTGACGAATGATGCCATGTTCTAATAATTCTTAGACAATATTTTCAATTTTTTTTTCTTAGACAATATTTTCAATTTTTTTTTGAGGTCAAGGGTATCGATAAGGATGCATATCAGGAGGGAGACTACCAGGAATAAGATGTATGGTATGGTCATGAGATCACTTGGGAGGTAGCCCTTTTTGTTCACTGAAGACTTCATCATAGTTAGCCACAATATCTTGAAGATATTTTGAGGGAATTACAGGGGTATCCAGTGCTTGAACTTCCATGCAATTGATTTGAGCTAAGAATCCATAACATCCTTTCTTGAATATATTTTCCATGTAGTGTGAACTCACCACCTTGGATGGTGGAGATTGAATTTATTGGAGACGAATAGTCTTCCCATTCTCTTTCCATTCAACTTATAAATTTTGAAAATTAAAACTAACTTCTAGCTTTTCTAACCATTCAACACCTAGAATAACATTTGAACTTCCCAAGTTCATAACGAAGAGAGTTCCTCACCAAGTGTAATTTTCTATTTAGATTGAAATTGGAGATGTTCTACCAACACATTGAACATTTCCTCCATTTGTAATTAAAAATTGAAACTTATCTTGATTGGCAGTAGAACAAATTCAATGCTTTAGCAGCCTTAATGTCGATAAAGTTATGTGTACTACCTGAATAAATAAACATATTAATACATTTATGCCTAATAAATATTGGTACCTTAATTGTATGATGATATGTTACCCCCATAAGAGCATATACTAAAATAGCCATGGTGTCATCTTCTGGTGTTGCTTAACTAGTATCTGCTAAGATTTATTATGTATACATGGGCGACTCTTGTTGAGTGATTTTTCTACTTCATATTATTCATCCTTATTTTTATGCTCTATTTGAAAGGTTTGATGTGGTACACATGCTTGATATCTAGGATGATTATTATGATATTTAAAGTAAAAATATATTGATGATTGTTCATTCATGTGAAAGGAATTGTTACAATATTGAGGACGAGCATTAGAATCTTGCATAGAAGATGTCCAATTTTAAAACTTCCATTCAGTGATCTTGGCGATCCTCATGGTATCATCCAAAGTGCATGGATCATGTGATTTCACTTCGAGTTGAATATTTTCCTTCAGACCATACCGAAAGGCAAACACCACCACATAAGATTTTACATCTTTCGTATATGCAAGAAGACTTGTGAACTCTGAAATGTAATATTGGATAGAACCAGTTTGTTTAAGATCTAATAGGTGCAAGATATAAGAAGAAGAAACACCTTCATCAAATATTTTGAGGAAAAGATCTTTAAATTCTGGCCATAAGATGGTATGTTTATGTTGACTCTGCTACCAAAAAAACCATTGGTAAGCTTTTGTACACAATTTGAAAGAGACGTAAGAAAACTTTCTGACTTCAGGAATATGATATAAGTGTAGCATACCCTCCATGTTAGCTAACCAACCACGTGGATCCCCACCCTCAAATATGGGCATACCAATGCATTGAACGGTAACACATGGAGGTCATTTTAGATATTGATCCACTTCACCCATATCCGAGTTATGATCATTGTGACCTAAGGGAGTATCATGATCCATTGTATCCTTTTGTCTATGGAAATTAGTTGGATAAGGAGGAGATTCAAGGTTTTGATTTTGTGCTAGTTTTTGGAGAACTTGTACAATTTTGCTCATATTATTAGTTATTTTAGACAGACAATCTTGTAATTCTTGGGAGAAAGAAGAAGGGATTATGACTTCATCATGTTGGAGATTCTCATGGGATGAGTTGGAAGAATCCATGGAATTAATAACAAAGTGGTTGGGGTTAAAACTATTAATGCGTAAAGGAGAATTATGTTGTGTACCTTTATTTTACAGATGTCTTCTTGGTGAATTTAGTAATCCTTCATTTGGATTATTGTTGCTATGTAATATTCTGCTTGGTCCTATTTTCCACTTTTTAGGAGAGGTTTGACCTCTCATGCACTTGCTTTATAAAATTTGCAAAATATTGGTCAAGGTTGACAAAAAAATTGGTTGTTTTCAAGTGCAATACCAATGACTTACTTTGCCAAGCTCACCAACGACTACTTATAAACCTTCAACGACTAGAATTTGACCATCACTATCACTATAATGGCTGCAAATTTTGAATTAAACTACAATGAATAGAATTTGATCTTAATGGTCACACTCTGCTGGCTGTAATGGTAAATTGGATGGGATGTTACTGGATTCTAGGAGTGCAACAATTTTGTGGCTAATGACTTGATTTAAGCTTGTATTAAAACAGAGTAATGATCCAACCAGTGACTCAGAGTGCAAAGGAATTGACAATGGTACACAACATGCAATGAGATACGTGCACATAATGAGAGATAGATTTGAACCCTTGGCATGCACGATGATGGAATCTTTTATACGCACGATGAACGAGGTGAACATGGAATGAATGGAATGACTTGGATGAAAATATCTACATAAAATTCAAATGATATTGATGCATGAACATGACCAACAAGTTGGTCTATAATGCTATGTGCCTTGGTGGTTTTAACTCCCATGTTTTTAATGTATGGAATAATGTGGGATAAAGGATTCCCAAGTGAAATTAATTTACAAACTTTAATTCTTTGGCAGTGAATTTCTCGAGTGTGGATAATTGAAATTTGGTTACACATATGTATTTTACGAAAAATCAATACAAAAAATGACTTTTAATAAGGATTAACAAGATTGAAATAGAGTTTGATGCTTACTATGACCAAAATTTCACTAGATACTTACTCAAAAAATATCGAATGCAACTCGAGAGGATTCTATCGCCAATTCATGAATCTTGAGTTGTATGATTTCATTATTGTTTATGCCGAAATGCACTCGCACTTATCCAATTTTGTTTACCCTTGTCAACCGTTGTTTGCCACCTCCGAGGACCCACTAATTTTGGTTGCCTGACGTTAGTGAATCATTGGTAGACTGAATCGTCTCTAACTCCCCAAAACTGAAAGACAAAAAATCTTGTGCTAATACGTGAATTGTTGTGCCACGTGGTGATCAGATATACAAAATTTTTAGGGGAAAATTTCTATACCTTTGATTGGTTTGAAATATTTTTTCTTTGCCAAATTTTCCTATGTTGTGTGTGACTAACAACATCGAGTGTGAATCGATACTGCGTTCTTGTAATTAATTAGCACCCAAAAGGTTTGTTGACCTCTTGGAGTATTTTCATTGTTGTCAACACCATTCTACATGGCATCCTACATGGTATTCAGAGTTTCCATTCATATTGGTGGTCATCGTGCAAATTTATCCATGTTTGCATAACACAGTGTGTTTTCTAGAACACCTAGTTCAGAGGCAATTTTGGTGAGAAAGTTAATGTTTTATTTTTGGTGGCATGGATTATTGCTCATATGTGTTGTAATGTATTATTTATCCTATGAGCATTGGTTTAATTATTTAATTTAATATTTCCCACTCTTTGTCATCTCCAAGTTCCTTGGAATGTGTTCCGGGACTTAGGAATGGAGGGAAAAAAACATTTAATTAATTTTTTTAATGCAAAATAGATGATAGGGGTCATATTAATAGTGAATATAATTTAATTTTATGTTGCATAATGTGGGAAATTGGAAAATTAGTCGTTCACTCTTGGTGGGACCCATTTTGGAGTTGTGTGTTGTAGTGTTGAGCTATTGTCGATAGTTTTTTGGATTTCTTATGCATATTTTTGAATTTTTTTATGGAAGTGGTGTCTATATTGGTCCCATTTTCTTTAGTGGTCATGGAATATCATTTTTGGAGTGTTAGTGAATGTTATATATTATTTTTGGAGTGTGGAGTGCCCATATGGAAGTTATTTTGAATTTCAATGTTGAAATTGGCAATTTCCTAATCTAGGTGTGTGGTTTTTGGAGTGGTTTTTGCACATGGTTTTAGAAACCATTTGTGGTTTCCCTTTTCATTATACTCTATATATTGGCTGTAGTATTTCATTTTTTCTATGGAGTTTTGGTGTGCGTAACGAGGTGCTGCTGGAATGTTGCCGAATTTTCAGCAGAGTGTGAATACTTCAGATTTTGTTATTGCAGTTGTGGGTGCATATTAAGCATGTTATTTGGATCATATTGGTATATCATTTTTAGGTTTTGTGATAGTGCTGAAGTGGTATTTAATTTGTAGGGATTTTCATGATTCATTATTCACATTGCAGCAGTTGCATGTGGTGAGTTTTGTACTTGCAGACTATTGTGAATTTTGCTTTCATTGTAGGCATTTTTATGCCATTTATTTTATCATATTTCAGATCAAAAGGGTGGTAGGTGTGGGTGAAGAATAATTTTGGATGTGGCTCCATTTGATCCATTTCCTTTAATTGGGCTCCATTTGGCCTCATTGATAAAAACATCATTATACTTTATTTGCAGTGAGACTCGATCTGAGTAGTAGAATCAGGGAGCTTTTTCTCATGAGGGTTTTCATTCCATATTGGGTTTCCCCATCATATCCTTGTTGTTATGTGATGTCATTTTATGTGTATTGTGTGGATTTGAATTTATGTTTTTTGCTATCCTAAACAATCATATTTGAAAAATCAGATTTAGAGGGTTTGAAAAATTTGAATAAGTCACTAATTAACCCCTCCTCTTAGTGCCATTGTGATACCAACAACTGGTATCAGAGCTAGGCTGCCCAATTTGCAAGCTTAATCAACTAGGGTAGGTCCTCACAATGGCTAGTTGCGATATGAATAAGCCCCCTCTATTTTATGGAAAATATTATGCCTTTTGGAGCTATAGGATGATGAGATACCTTGGTTCTTTGGGTATGGGTGTTATGTTGTCTATGCAAAATGGCTATACCATCCCTGCTACACCTCCCACTGATCCTGCTACCATACAAGAATATAACAGTGATTTGAAGGCTACTAATGTTATAACAAGTGCTCTTGCTCCTAGTGAGTTGGTTAAGGTTATCCTTCTCAACACTTCAAAGGAAATATGGGACAAATTGAAGGGCATTCATGAAGGTGATGTAAAGGTAAAACAATCCAAATTGTATATTTTTAGAGCTAAGTTTGAAAGTTTAAAAATGGATGAAGATGATGATATTTCTGATTTTATGCTTCAAGTGAATGAGGTTGTAAATGCAATTAGAGGTCTTGGTGAAACAATTTCAGAATTCGTGGTTGTGAAGAAGGTTCTAAGATCACTCCCTACAATATTTGATTCAAAGGTTTCAGCTATTGAAGAAGCAAAAGATCTTAATACTTTGACTATGGATGAGCTACATGGGTCACTTATAGCTTATGAGATGAGGATAGGCAAAGATAAACCTACATCAAAATAGGCAGCATTCAAAGCTTTTAAAAACATAAAGATTAAAGTGAAAGAGGAAGAGGATGAAATTTCAGATGAAGAAGAGGTAAACTTTGTGAGAAGTTTCAAAGAGGAAGAGACAAGTACAAGGGAAAACTTCCACTCAAATGCTTCAACAGTGGAAGAATTGGTCACATTGCAACAATATGTCCCTACAAATAGAAGAGTTATCATGAAGACGAGCCTAAATAAAAATTATAAGGCAACAAGAAGAAATTTGTAAAATTCAAAAGAAAATTCAAAAAGAGGAGCTTAATCACCCATGAGGATAGTGCTTCCGAAGATAGTGTGCAAAGTGACTCTGAATATGATTCATGTGAGGTTATTTTAATGGCATTAGAAGACAAGAAAAAGGAGGTTGAAGACACAAAGGAAGATGAACCTAAGATGGACTTTGAAGAAGAGTTAGCCTTTGCCCTTGAGGAGTATGAGAAAGAGGTGAAGAAGAACAAAAGATATGCATAAAAACTAAAAGATGCAAATAATCAAATTATAAATTTGAAAAATCAGATTGAAGAGGCTAGTAAATTTTTTATGGTGCATGAAATGATCTAAAATTTCAAGTTGAGGAGAACAAGAAACTCACATGTTGCTACATAACAAACCTAGCCATGTCGGCTAGGTTTTCCAAGTGTAATTAATTCATATATATTAGGTTAGATTTTTCTTATTGTAAGGCATCTATCATCTTTCATTTATCATTTTAATATGTGGTAATCACAAAGCCTTCAAGGCGGGGACGTGCCCTCTCTGAGTGGCAAACTATTCATTGCAATATTGATTTAATTTCATATATCGATTTTCTACTGTGTATGTTTATTGGTTTTATGAAGATTCGCATTAAGCTTCTGAGCATCCGACTATAAATAGTAAAGAGAGAGGTATGTGTCTCTCCAAGTGGTATCAGTTAAATGGTCCTGGGTGGTGTGGCATTGTGGCAGTTAAAAATTCACTCATTGGAGGTAAAAAACGCAGGCACAAATTGAGTTTCGCATCCAACGAATTTAATTCCTTCGCCTCGATCAAACTATAACCGACTACGTCTTGTGGATTAATAATTAATACTAATATCTCACGATTTTGGAAATGTTGATCGAAGTCAACCAGTAACAAGTCTCTACCAAATATTGATTTTAAAAGAAGAGCCAGGAGGGTCAATTAAATTTCGATTACTATATCCATTCTTGCAAACGCGATCAAAGGTGCAAGGAGTTCATTGTGGTGAACACAACGATGCATAAGGCAAGCTATTAAGGAGGATTATCTAAGAATTTTTTAAGATAGTTAAAGCAGGCTATTACGGTGAACACAACGACATGCTAGGAATCCCTAAATGATGTGAAAGGAGGACACTACGTACAATAAATCACTGCAAATGCCATGCATTACATTAATTGTTACCACACAGTACCGCCAACCTATCAAATCAAGGGAAAAATTAAAAATCATGACATAAAACTAAGGTACCATAGTTTATATTTTTTCTCGTCAATGCAATTATCCCACATTGGGAGTGTACAAAGTAGAAAGTGGTTTATAAGGTGGAGGGGGAAAGTAGTTATGTTTGACTATGGTCACATAAGCCTCTTCCCTCATGCGAGTCTCTTGGTCAGTCAAGTGTTGATTAGTCTTGTCCAGTTGGTTACTTCATCCCCCGTGTCGATTAGTCTTGTCTGGTTGGTTGCTTCGTACCCCATGTTGGTTAGTCTTGTCTTGTTGCTACGTCTCCCGTGTCTAGTCCATTGGTTCTTGGTCAGTCTCATGTCAGTTCCTTCATGCTAGCTAGTCGTGTTGTCAGTCCTTCGATGTCCTTACAGTCGGTTGTGGGTTAATCTATCTTACCCAATCAGTTAGTCACATCACCAATCCTTCTATGTCATGTGTCACGTTGGTGTCATTTTGTGTCGTGTCTCCTAGATTGGTATGTCGTCTGTCATATCATGTCGTGTTGGTGTCATTTCAATTGCATCGATGGTTGAGTCAATTTGTCTCACCTCCTCGGTTGGTACGTCATTTTTCATGTTGTGTCATTCAATTCGATGGTCGTGGTCGTGTCGTATTGCTTCGATGGCCATGTCATGTTGTTAAATTCGGTGGTCGAGTTTGTATCCATTAAAAATCCCTAGCTGTTGGCAAAAATTTTGAAGTTCAATTAGCTGTTGAAAGGAACTAACCGTATTGCAGTTGGAGAAACAATAAAGCGAAAAACAACCAAATTTGTTTGTTGAAATCAATAAAAATTTTACAAAAAATTGAAGCAAAATAGTCTCTAAGCGGGAAATTTTATTAGTGCATGAGTAGATATTGGACCAAAAGATCTGACGGTCGTCTATCAAGCTCAGAGACACCCAACAACAATGCAAGAAGAGCTCGTCGAAGCCAAGGTACAAAAAATTTTCCTTCTTCCGAAATTGGTAGTTTTAATCCAAGTCATCCAACGGTCAGCCCAATGGCATCCAATTCCTCTCCTAATTCTGCATATTAAAATGTCACCCAAGTAGAAAGTAATCATCTAGTGATAAATTATGAGGTGTTAAAAGAGTTAATATTAAATCTTTAGATGATGACTATAAGCTTCAACGCATCTAGGAAACCGCCCCAACCAAATCCTTCTAGTTCCAATCATTGGAGTACGAACATCTACTATGATGACTATACACACCATAGAGGTCAAAATAGTCAATACCTGACTCACAATGGTCACAAAAATATTGAGGATGGGGGTAATGAAGAAAATAGGGATAAACAAAGAAGTTTTAACAGAATTGATCAAAATAATAACTAGAGACAAAGGAGTAACGAGGAATAAGATAGAAACAATGTTCAATCCCAACCAAGAGGTCCAACTGGAGTCAATTATCCATGCATTGACATGCCTACCTTTTAAGGCCAGGATCCACACGGGTGGATTGCAAAAATGGAAGGCATCTTACAATTCTACAAATTCCAAGATGGGGAAAAATTCCCTTTTACTGCAACCAAATTCGGCACTGAATCTTACCAGTGGTTTACATGGTATAAACGCGAGGATCCCTAGTATGCATTATATTGGGATAATTTCATAAAAGCCTTTCTTCACAGATTCGACAAAGGTCCCACAGGTTCATACACAATACGATTGTTGTCACTTAAGAAAACATGATTAGTAGGGGACTATATTTTAGAATTCACCAGTATGCTTCACTATGCACAAGACCTACAACAGGACGTGGTCGTAGTAGTTTTTTGAAATGGATTAAAAGCACATATTAAAGTCAAAGTAGACCTACACAATCCATCCAAGTTGTATGAGTGTATAAGGATTGCTAATTTTGCGGATATGAAGGCCCACGTAGGCCCATCCACATGACGTAATTCTTATGGGTGACCTCCATTCTGCAACAACTCTTTTTGCAAAAATGATCAACCGTCATGGTACTTTTGCTACAAATATCACACTCAACATAAAAAATACCAAGCATGTACACCATGACAAAATTTTTAGATTGAATATGCTGACAAGGAAGAAGAAGAACTCAAGGATTATGACGCACCTGAGGATCTCCCAGTTGAGGACCAAAATGAACACAATTAATTTATCGCTGAGGAGGATACCATGACTATTTTAGTACATGCTCTCATGGGGTTATCCTATCACCATACAATCAAGGTGGCAGGTTTCATTCAAAAATAGAGGGTGACAATATTAATTGATTTCGAAAGTACTCACAACTTCATTGATGAAAAACTTGCAAGGACATTAGGGTTGCATGTCTTCTCTTCTAATAAATATCGATTTCAAGTCAGGTCTATTTCTCTCCACATGTAGTCTTGAGGATGCAAACAAGATGATTACAGATTTGAAAATTCATGTATAAGAGTCCCGAAAGATAGCTGAAGATCTCAAGCTCAGAGTTTGTGAAAAAGTGAATAATTGCAATAAGCTTGAAGAGGATATTTATTCTTTGAGGAAACAATTAGAGAAAACTAATTTGATGAGTTGCACCACTCTAAAATTTGAGAAGAGTTCTGAAAAACTTGATGAGATTATCAAGCAACAAAGGCATCCTAAGATCAAGTTTGGTATAGGATTTGAAGAAGGTGAGTGCTCAGATTTTGTCAAAGATGTAAAGCCACTTAAGGATAATAAAGTAAGTGATTTTCTGCTCCTTGAAGACAAGAAGTTGTAGCTCCCTAAAGGTGAGAATTTTTTGCTCCAAGATGACAAAAAGTTGCAACCCTAAAATGAGAAGAAGAGTATGCAAAAGGAGAATAATTTCACGAGGAAGGACAATGATGGCTTCATCAAAGTTAATCATAAAAGAAGGAGACCTTATGGCAGATATGATAACACATGTAAAAGGTAGCAAACCAGGTCAAATTATTCTTTTTATGGTTATTGTTATAGGTGCAATTAATTTTGTCATAAATTTACCAATTTTAGGCTCAACTCTAGGCCTAGAAACATTGTCACACATAACTCTTTTGCACCTCTAATTGAGTACAATTTAGAATTTTTCAGATGAAATTTTTTTAGGCATATTGCAAGGGATTATAGAACAATTTTTATGCCACTAATCCAATGCAGAAGAGAATATCTAAACAGCCCCATAGAATGCAAAACAAGCTGCCACCTAGAAAAAATTCACAGGTTCACAAGAAGCCTGATTTGGAGAAGAAGGATAAGGAACCAAAACCAAAGCCCAAAGAGGTTTGGATTGAGAAGGGAAAGGAGAAAGAGGCCAAGTATTCTCTCATAGTGCATGCTGCATTCAAAGCTCAGAATAAATCCACTTCCTGGATCATTGATAGTGGGTGCTCTAGTCACATGGCTTGAGACAAAAATCAGTTTGTGCATATGCAGAAGTATGATGGAAGTTATGTGAGGTTTGTCAATAATGATGGTGCCAAGATAGTTGGTAAAGGATAGGTAATCATTGGAAATGGAAATATCATATGTAAATATTCTTTTTGTTGATGGCCTAAAGGGTAACTTGCTTAGTGTGAGTCAAATGTGTGATTCAAGATGTGAGCTGATTTTCAAAAGCACATGGTTGTGAGATTCAAGATGCAAAGGATGGTTCTCTCATTGCTAAGTCAGCAAGGACAATAGGTAATATTTATAATATTTGTGATATATTTGACAAATATTGCTTCATTGGACAAGAAGAGGAAAATTGGTTATGGCATAAGAGGCTTGGTCACATCAATTTTGACAATCTTGTCAAAATTAGCTCAAAGAATGCAGTAAGGAACTTGCCTAAGATTTCAAAGCCATCAAAAAGCATATGTTCCTCTTGTCAACAAGGAAAGCAAACAAGAGCACACTTCAAAACTAAGGAGTACTCTACTACACACCCATTGGAGCTAGTGCACACATATATCTGTGGACCAATGAGAACTAAAGGTATGGATGGTGAGAGATACTTCATTTTGTTCATTGATGATTATTCTAGGATGACTTGGGTGTTATTTTTAAAAGAAAAATTAGAAGCCTTGTTTAAGTTCAAAATGTTCAAAGCAAGATCTGAAAATTATATGGGCACTAGTATCAAATGTTTGATATCAGATAGAGGTGGTGAGTACACATTAGCAGAGTTTGAGAAATATTTTTTAGAGCATGGCATTAGGAGGCAATTTTCAGCAGCAAGAACACCTCAACAAAATGGTGTTGTTGAGAGGAAAAATAGAACAGTGCAAGAAATGGCTCGAACTATGTTGAATGAGGTAAATATTGCTGATAGATTTTGGAGAGAAGTAGTGCATACATCAGTGTATATTATAAATAGGTGCATGCTTAGATTTCACAATGATATGACTCCTTATGAGTTATGGTTTGGAAGAAAAGCTACAGTTAAACATTTCAGAGTGTTTGGGAGTAGGTGCTACATAAGGAGAGATGAACAAAACCTTGGCAAGTTTGATACTAGAGCGGACAAGGGCATATTTCTTGGATACTCATCTAGAAGCAAGGCCTAAAATGCTACAATAAGAGGCTTGGTAAGATAGTTGAGAGCATCAATGTAAATATTGATGAAGGCATTGGTGAGGTAATTGAATAATTTGATCCACCCATTCAGAATGACACCATTGAGAAAGAAGATGAAGTTGAAGAAGCTCAAGAAGAGAATGAAGAGGTTGCTGCCCCAAAGACTCCTTCAAAGTATTTAAAGAAGAATCATCCTCAAAATAATATTTTAGGAGACCCCAATACAGGTGTGCAAACAAGAAGAAGACTTGCAAGGACAAATGAGCAGGTAAAATTTTCTTTGTTGTCTCAAGTTGAGCCTAAGAATTTTGATGAGGCTAGCAAACATGAATTTTGGATTAAGGCTATGAATGAAGAACTTGATAAAATAGAGAAAATTCAGACTTGGGAACTTGTTCCAAGACCTACTAATAAAAATGTAATTGGAACCAAGTGGGTCTTTAGAAACAAACTTAATGAATATGACCAAGTTATGAGAATTAAGGTTATATTGGTGTGCAAGGGGTATGCTCAAGTGGAGGGCATAGATTTTGATGAGACATTTGCACCTGCAGCAATTTTGGAAGCCATTAGAATATTTCTTGCTCTCGCTTTCCATAAGAATTTCAAGGTCTACCAAATGGATGTGAAATCAGCCTTCTTGAATGGCAACCTAGAAGAGGAGGTTTACATAGAGCAACCCGATGGATTTCAGCTTGGTGATGAGAACTATGTGTGCAAATTGAAAAAGGATTTGTATGGGCTGAAGCAAGTCCCAAGAACATGGTATGATAGGTTGGAAAATTACCTATTGCAGCAGGGCTTCTAAAAAGGTAAGGTTGATAGCAATTTGTATTACAAGGTTGTAGGTGATGATCAACTTGTTATTGTTGTGTATGTTGATGATATAATTTTTGGAGGCAATAAAGATGAAATGTGTCATGAGTTTTCTACTGCTATGCAAGATGAATTTGAGATGTCCATGATAGGAGAGTTGTCATACTTCTTGGGTCTTCAAATTAATCAGTTGGATAGAGGCATTTTCATTTGTCAATCTAAGTATGTTAAGGAAATGCTTAAGAAGTTTAACATGGAGGACATCAAACCAGTGAGTACTCCTATGGTGATAGGGTGTAATTTGAGTAAGGAAGATGAGTCTCCTATTGTTGATCAATCCCTCTATAGGTCAATGGTTGGTAGTTTATTGTATCTAACTGCTTCTAGACCTGACATTTTGCAAGTTGTGTGCATGGTTTCTAGATTTTAGAGTGCTCCAAAAGAAACTCATGTGAAGGCCATAAAAAGAATTTTCAGATATCTTAAGGGTACTATGGAGTATGGATTGTGGTATCCAAAGGGAAAAGACTTCACATTGAAGGCTTATACAGATGCATATTGGGATGGTTGTGTTGATGATCATAGAAGTACAAGTGGTGGTGCCTTCTTCCTTGGTGACAAGCTTGTCTCTTGGCACAGTAAGAAATAAGATTCAGTTTCTCTATCTACAGCTGAGGTTGAGTATATTGCTATTTTTTCTTTCTACACTCAGGTGTTATGGATGAAGCAAACTCTTCAGGACTTGGGTATTGCAAATGGTGAGCCTATTCCCCTTCTTTGTGATAACACTAGTGCTATCAATATTTCAAAGAATCCAGTTATGCATTCAAGGACTAAGCACATAGATATAAGGTATAATTTTTTGAAGGAGAAGGTTTTTGAGAAGGTGGTTAAGTTGGAATTTATGCCTACTAAAAATCAGATTGCAGATATCTTTACAAAGCCTCTTCCAATGGAGACATTTGAGCACTTGAGGCAACTCCTAGGAGTTGTTCCTCTTCCTACACACTAGATTGTTTTATCTTTTAAGGGCACATCCTCAGGGGGAGCATCTCATTATTTAATTTTATGCTCCTACATATGATATTTTATGTTGTTATTCTCTAACAGTTGCTTGAGGATGGTGTGTGCAAAAAGTTCAATGATTGGATTCACAGTGTGTAGTGGTGTTTCTTGGCAAGGTGATGCAGTTCTTGGTAGATATTTTGGATTTCTCTTTGATGATGATGGATCTAGTTTTTCATCACTATATCAGTGTCTTTTCTGTTTGTCTCTATTGTATATCAGTTTGTGTGAAGGGCAACAAGTTATGGTGCTTTTTGTTGCTTTGGCATTCCCCAAATGTGCTAGTGAATGGGTTGTTTGAAATAAGCTTTGTGTAGAACTGTCTTGGAGTGTCTTGTACAGATTATCAGATGTTTTTCAGAGCATATATTACTGATATTTTATATTCATGATAGCAGCATGTGAGTTGGTGATTGGTTTCAGGGGGAGTTTGATGCAAAATTGTCAAACAAGATGCATTGTTGTGCCCTTTTGTCATTGTTGTCAAAGGGGGAGAGTGAGCTAACTGCAACCATATTTCTGTGATACCTTGTTGGAGTAAGGGGGAGTTCATATGTGGTGTTTTAGGTCTGATATGAGTTGTTTTTGCTGGCTGGTGCTTCTCAGGACAAATTTGAGGTTTGTTGTTGGTTTTCTTCAGGATGTTGCATTGTGCAGTTTGTTGCAGTTAATGTTGTGTTGCCAACAATGCAAAAGGGGGAGATTGTTGGCCTCTTGGAGTGTTGTAATTTTTTTCAAAACAATTATACATGGCATCCTACATGGTATTCAGATTGGTGGTCATCCTGCAAATTTGTCCATGTTTGCATAACGTAGTGTGTTTTCCAAAGCACACCTAGTTTGGAGGCAATTTTGGTGAGAAAGTTAATTTTTGATTTTTGGTGGCATGGATTATTGCTCATATGTGTTGTAATTTATTATTTATCCTATGAGCATTGGTTTAATTATTTAATTTAATATTTCCCACTCTTTGTCATCTCCAAGTTCCTTGGAATGTGTTCCGAGACTTAGGAATGGAGGGAAAAATGTATTTAATTAATTTTTTTATGCAACATAGGTGATAGGGGTCATATTACTAGTGAATATAATTTAATTTTATGTTTCATAATGTGGGAAATTGGAAAATAAGTCATTCACTCTTGGTGGGACCCATTTTGGAGTTATGTGGTGTAGTGTGGAGCTATTTTCGGCAGTTTTTGGGATATCTTATGCATCTTTTTGGAAATTTTTGAGGAAGTGGCATCCATATTGGTCCCATTTTCTGTAGTGGTCATGGCATATCATTTTTGGAGTGTTAATTCAGGTTAGAGCTGATTGGTGGAGTGTGGAGTGCCCATATGGAAGTTATTTTGAATTTCAATGTTGAAATTGGCAATTTCCTAAGCTAGGTGTGTGGTTTTTGGAGTGGTTTTTGCACATGGTTTTGGAAACCATTTGTGGTTTCCCTATTCATTATCCTATATATATTGGCTATATAATTTCATTATTTCTATGGAGTTTTGGTGTGCGTAACGAGGTGCTGCCGAAATGTTGTCGAATTTTCAGTAGAGTGTGAATACTTCAGATTTTGTTATTGCAGTTGTGGGTGCATATTGAGCATGTTATTTGGATCAGATTGGTATATCATTTGCAAGTGTTGTGATAGTGCTGAAGTGGTATTTAATTTGTAGGGATTTTCATGATTCATTATTCACATTGCAGTAGTTGTATGTGGTGAGTTTTGTACTTGCAGACTATTGTGAGTTTTTCTTTCATTGTAGGCATTTTTATGCCATTTATTTTTATCATATTTCAGATCAAAAGGGTGGTAGGTGTGGGTGAAGAATAATTTTGGGTGTGGATCCATTTGACCCATTTCCTTTCATTGGGATCCATTTGGCCCCATTGATAAAAACATCATTGTACTTCATTTGTAGTGAGGCTCGATCTGAGCAGTAGACTCAGGGAGCTTTTTCTCACTGGGGTTTTCTTCCCATATTGGGTTTCCCTGTCATATCCTTGTGTTATGTGATGCCATTTTATGTGTCTTGTGTGGATTTGAATTTATGTTCTTTGTTGTCCTAAAAATCAAATTTGAAAAATCAGATTTAGAGGGTTTGAAAATTTTGTTTAAGTCACTAATTCACCCCCCCTCTTAGTGCCATTGTGATACCAACAAGGTTAAAATGTATCCACTAGTTTAACCTTACCATATGGAATTAAAAATGCTCCATTAATTAATACGTCTTACTTGTTAGACAAATCGACCCCAAAATACGTTTTATGACACACAAAATTGTGCCACGAAGGACTGCACTTACCTGTTATTTATGGTAGCCTATGCATGGAATGCAATTGTTTGTTATTAAAAATTCATCAAATGAATTGAAGAAGTCCCAGACTGAATATCCTCACTATCTACGTAATTTTTCTAGGATGAGATTTATTAATCTGGATTGTATTCGGATGCGCTATGGTCCACAAAATAAACTCTGCCAATTGATTTGGATCTAGAAAATTACTTATGTACCAATAGTTCTTCGAAAAAATTTTGTGCAAATTTTCTCGAATAAGCAACTCTGATACCACTTTTAGTGAAACTACTTGCAAATACCAAACAAAATGAGTAAATCAATTTTTCTTACCACTTAAGCAGGGCTAAGTCCTTCTCCACTTAGAGAGGGCTAAGTCTCTTGTGATACACAATTGGATAATAATTGATGATATATTATTAAATGTAAAACAACCTACATTTATAAATAAGAATAAATTAATAAATTAATGATAATTAGAAATATAGCCAACTAGCTATATTGGTGATATAACAACTTGTTCCTTTGGTACCTTCTCATCCACTTCTTGGAATGAACCATCATCACTTTTATCCATGTGCACTTGAATAGCAAAAGACCCCTCCATTTCTACCGATTGAACTAATGCATGTGATGGCCTAGGGGTAGTCTACACTCCAAACAATCTCCCTAGATGGTCTATGGAAGACCCATATGACCCTACCCTTGGTCTTGATGAACCAAGGATCGTCTTGAGACCTACTATCCCTATATGACCAAGGGGTGGTCTAGATGGCCCATCCTATTAGTTGAAAGGACTATGGGTCATTTAGGGAAAATTGCTCCCCTAGATGATCAAGAAAGAGATCAACTGACCTATCCCCTTGGACAGACTATCCTAGATGACCTAGTCCTAATGGTTCATCTAGACAAAAAAGTATTTTGTATGCTTACCTTGAGTCATGAGGTGGCCCTCACAAACCACTCTTCCCAATGAGTTGTTTAAATTGTTTGATAGATGCATATAACTAGCACTTTTAACTTTTTCTATTCATATTTGGTATAGAATCCTAATTCTTATTATATTACTTTGTCTTCCCCTACTCATTTGCCATGTTTCTACAACATCTTATTCATCTAGAATGATTTTAGATTCTATTTAAGGTGATTTCTACTAACATCCAATGATGTATTAACACTACCTATTGGTTGGTCAACTCGTTGTCTCCTTGGAATTCTCCATCTACTTCTTCTTCTAAAATTTGATCTTGAACTGATATATCTCTAGTTTTTCTCTTCATTATTCAAACTCATTAGGGAGACAGTGTTGGATTCATTCTTTGGGTTTCTAGCACTTATAACTTATCTTGGAAATATTTATTGTGGTACTTCATGTATATATCACCATTCAAATTCTATCATCCTTTGCCCTAGTGAGGTTATATTTACTAGAATTATATTGTTCTTCTAAAAACTTAGCTTTGTTGCATAGTCATTAGAAATCCCCAACACATGATTGTATTTCATGCTTCTGTGAAAGTCTATTTTGGACTTGTTCCTTCTATAGAAAAATCCTCATATCGATTGCTTGAATATATTTTTGTAGCCTCAAAAATTGTGCATGATGTCTCTACAAGTTATCTATTTAGATATTCAAACACTCACTCCTTTCGTGTAATTATTATAATTTATTATGCATGCTTTGTTGTGCATGTTCAATGGTTTCTAATAAGTTCATTCTATCATACTCACTTCCTTTACTCTAAGGATTGTATTTTGGAAATTCCTCTTGTCCAACATGCATTATCACCATTCATTGCATTTTTTTAACATCAAGTGACCTTTGTTCCTCCTCAACATCAAGACATCTAACATGCATGGGCACCTATTAGTGTTTAGTGGGTCTAGGCTCCAACTCTTCCTATTCTACTATCATTTGCATACCCACCTCATGTCTTCTTGTGATTTTATTCTTACATAGCCATGCTAGTTACTACATAGGTTAACTTCCATCTAAGTCACTTGTGCCTTCAACACCAAAACTTTCTTTTATACAATATTATCATCCAACTTTTCTTATTTACATTCCTTGAAATGATCTCGAAGACTGACTTAACGTAATCATTCTATCCATACTCATTCCTTCATCACTTGGTTTGTAGTTTATAAAGTTATTTTGTGTCTCAACTTTGTATGGTTTCAACTTGTAACCAATTACTATATTAAGGCATTGTGTCTCATCTAGTCTCTTCAACCTTATTACCCCATTATCTATCACCTCATCCGATTAGAAGGGCTTAAACCACAATGTTTTCAACTTCTCTGGCTTGATATTATGTTTGCCACTAAATTTTAGCATCAAATAACTTACCTTCAACTTCATCCTCCTTAGGTGCTTATTGTGCCATAGCTTTTGATGACATTAGTAAACCTTTGTGGCCCACTATGCCATCACCCTTTCTTGTCTAGTTTGACGAGTGATGTCAACCTCTCGTCTAGACTCTCCTAGTCACCAAGATGATTCTCTATTACCACTCCCATACAATACTAGAAACTCCACCAATGTAATTACCTCCTATCCATACATAAACTAGAATAGTGTGACTTGTCATCAGTTTATATATTATTATGTATACCCATAGGATAATTAACAATTTTGCCTCCCAATCAACATCTTAAATTCCACATGTCTTGTATACTATGGATACTAAAACCTTATCTATTGCTTATGCATGTCCATTTGCCCTAGGGTATTATGGAATTGAAAATGAATGCAAGATTTTAAACTCTATCTTAGGTTCTAAATAATCTCATTGAAAAGTGCCCTCCATAATCATTGTCAATTTGAGAGGAACTTTGAAACTTGTAGTGATTTGTTTATACAAGAATCATACAATGCTCTTTATGGAATTGTTTGGAAATTCTCTTCTCTCCATCCACTTTTTCAAATATTTAATTTCTACCATAATTCACCTACATCACATTTCACTAGTTTTCAATGGTTCAAAAAAATTAAGATCCCATATCTCGAACAACTCTTGTGGCTAGTATGGGTGAAATGACATGAAGTCCCTCCATCATGTCTTCCCATCTATTTGACATGTATTTAATGGTTTCACAAACTCCTTTGCATCATGATAGAGGGTGGGCAATCACAACCCTTCAAACAAAACCTTCCTCATGGTCACATTTGGAACCATATTCCCTTTTGCCAATCCTTCATGAGCCTCCTTCAATGCTACATTCACCTCCTCATCCATAATACATATCCATAAATTTTTGTTAGGTCTAATATTGTACAATAAACCAACTATCAATTAAAATGGTGTTAATTAAATGATAATATTCTTCTTTTCTACTATTGTCAACTCCTTTGGAAGCTCCCCCATCAACAAGTATTATACCATGTACTCATACCATGATAATAGTGTAGTGATTGCAAATAAATGAGCATCCAAAACTTTATCTAACACTCCTTTTGTAGGTTATTTTGAGAAAATACTTGATAGCTAATACACTATCATGTGTTTCTTCCTTGGTCTCACCACCATATAAAACATTAAATTTTGTAATGTCATCATCCACTTGCTAACTTATCCATGATGACTTATTGATCAGGTGCAATAATGCTTGATAATCAATAGAGAAAACAAAAGGGTTGAAAAGTAAATAATATCTAATTTTTTTATAACATATACCATCCCATGTGCTTCTTGTTCCATTGTATTGTAGTTCTCCACTTGAGACAACAACTAACTTGAAACGTATATAGGATGATCCAACCCATACTCCCCTCTAAGGAAAGTCTACATACATTTGCAAAGTTGAATGCATATATATGGATTTAAAACTTCTTATACTAATTTGAAAACACCATAATGGATGTGAAACCAAATTCACCTTCAAATATTCAAAGTTCTTCTAATTCTTCTCTATCGCATGAAAGGAACATCCTTGTGTTTCAACACATTAAGAGGGTGTGATACTTGTACAAAATTCTTTAAGAATCTATATTTGCGACATTGTTTAACAATAACTTTAATGAGCACACATCATATGGCTCCTCCATTCTCATAATTATACAAATATTGTAAGGGCCGGTCTTCAATACTTATTTGAACACCACACAACAATTTATAATTACTTAGGTTTAGGACAACCAAGCATTTATGCACTTATGCATTGCTACAATGCCTTCAAGTGTTTATTCTTTAATCTACATAATGACCAATCATCCAGGAATACTTTAATGTTTCCATTTAACATATGCTCAAAAATATACAAAATAATCCTTTGAAATATGAATGGTGCATTACACAAATCAAAGGGCATTTGGTTATATGCATAAATATCATTCTAAACAACAAATGTGGTCTTCAATTGATCATCCTTGACAATACTAATTTGATTTTAACCCAAGAATTCATCCAAAAATGAGTAGATCTCATGCTCAACTACTTCTTCCAAAATTAAATTAGTAAAAAATATTAGAAATAGATCCTTTATGGTCACTATATTCAAATTTTAAAAATCCAAAAAAATGTGGATTTGATTACTCTTAATCTTCTAGATAATAATGATGGGATACACCCATTCACTTATAATAACCTTGAAGATTATTCTTGCATCCAATATCTTCTCAATCTCAGTATTGACTTGCATACTTTGGATTCATTATCTATGTCCTTATTCTTATATATTGCATACCTAGAATCAACAAAAAATGGTGTATGCACAACTTAGGTGGAATCCCTTGTAATTATTTATATATCCATGCAAATACCTCCTTGTATTGCATGAAAATATTAAAATATTTTACTTTTGAAAATGGGTCCCACTCATCCCTTCAATTTATTATCCTCTTATTTTCCTTCATCGAGGTTTACATGTACCATATTTGGTCCTTTGTATTTTATGTCACATTATTTTGCTATTTTTACCACATCAAAGGGGTGTTTTGGCTTCTTATTAATTTGGCCATTGCCAACACTATATTCTACAAATTTGTGGAAAGGTAATATTTTCTTCCTCTTAGTATTTTATGGTTGGATTGGAACATTGATTACTTTCTCCAACCTCATACCCATTTTGAGGTCCTTTATATTGGATTTCTTATTCTGTATTTATGCATATGTAGCTAGGTTAGAAAAAATCAATCTTCCATATGCTAGTATAGAAGTTTTTTATCCAAGTGATATTTATACTTTGTGTACTCCTCCAACTCCAACATTCATTATTTATTTAGTTTCCATTCATTCATCCAATCTTCTTCCTCTGGTAATGAGTTGTCATATTCGTCAAAAGTTACCAACTCTTAGCTAATGGACTAGTTCATCAAGTTTATCACAAATTTATGCTAGCCTTTCCTCAAGTCAAATTATCCTTCTCCCAATTGTGGTTTGCATTTGTTGTATATAACCACCCATATCCCAACAATGTATTGTAGGTTGGTTTTCACATAGTTATTCCTAAAAAGTCCATACTGAACATTTGATCAACAATTATTACCTTCTATGCAATAAAAACTACCTTCATTTCAATGACATACTAGTTTGCATCATATAGCCAAACATTAGGAGACCACAAAAATGGTTCCTCTAAGTCCTTCCATGTTTTATCAACCAATAAATTAAACAACCAATACATTCATGCTTTAACCCATTGAAAATCACTTACGTCATCGTATGGTTCAACAAATCAATATGGATTGGTGTTTGTTTCTTCTTGGAATCTATCATCAATATTGTCAATTAAATATAGTTGTCCTTCACCACTTTTAGCATTGCATCTCTTATACTCTCCTCATTTTCGTGATCTACTTGACTGTCACTTAAAGCTCCAAAAAATTTGCATAGTAGGTTGGACATATTCACTATAATATTTTTATTGAGTGTTTGCAGTACTAAATTTTTTTCTAATGTATCCTCATATTCGATGATAATGAGTTTCTTTAACTTCTTCTCATGATTGGTATTTTACATTTGCTTATCTCTTTGGAAACGTGCCTCCTACCATTTCCTTTCTTCTTGGAAAGGTTTGGGTATTGTTCCATATTTTGTTCTTGTGCCCAAGTCACTCTCAGCATGTGTTTATGTTTTTTCTTGATTTTTATCCATTTGAAGATCCTCTATGTCAATTAAATTAATATTCTATGAGTTGTACTTATCTTCTTTCAGTAATTCATCTCTTTATGGTTGCTAGGTCCACACCATTTACACATAATGACAGCATTGCTCCTAGCTCCTCCCATTAGAGCATTTGTATAGTTTCATACAATTTTTCCCATTTCTAACATTTTATACATTATATATTTGGCCTTCCATTAAAATAATATTACAATATTCCTTTACCTCCACCACCTACAATATGTTTATCCAATTATGTTTGCCTTATTCCTTGGTAATTATTTCGATATCCACCACTAGTATCTTCATGTTTGCTCTTAAAAGTGTTGGATTTCTCTTATTTCTCTTCCTTCTACACCATTATTGTTTGGTGTCATGCACTTATTAGATTCAACTAGCAATTTGCAATAGCATGACCTATAATTTTTTAGATATTTCAATATGTTTTCTTTAGATAATTTACATAGGTGTGTCCTTCAACACCAAATGTATTTCTTATATTTCTTCTTTTTTGCCTTCATATTGTTTAACACTATTTTTAGGTCCTTCCTCATGCTTATATAGTTGCATTGAGGTTGTCTCTATTGCTATTAGAATTATCCTCTCGATCATGACTCATGCTTCCTCCTCTGACTACTTTCATCTTCATTTTACATTTTAAATTTAATGCACAATCAAATACTTTCTAGTAAGTAGTAGGTGGAATGACTTTCATCTTCTCTTATACTTTGGTAGTAGTCCATACAATAACCACTACTTTTTTAGCCTATTAGTCAACTTTACCTCCATTTTATTGATGAATTCTTTTAGAAAATGGTTATAAGACTTGATATTTTTGACCTTCTGCTTCATCAAATCAATTTCAAAAATTATCTCTAGGTGGTCATGAAGTAGTTAAAAATATTTATTTATTGAATTTATTATTTAAATTAGTCTAGTCTATGAAGGATTCTTCTCACTTTAGGTGCTAATAAAATGTTACTTCTTGAAATATTATTGGGAATAGTCTTAGCCATGCATCCTTTTTGGTTAATCCATTTTACTTTCATATCTTCTCACACATTCTAATATGGAATTAGGAATACTCCTTCCTATCTCTTATGAAATATGGGTAGTTCTACTTGTACATAGATACAATAATATTTTCTAGTGGTGGTTGTTATTCATTGGTCTCATGTCCACTCAACAAATTTTCTACTGATGACTAGTCATCTACAAATAATCTTTGGATGCTTTCTTTTGCCGTACACTCTATGATTTCCTTCATAAATATACACTCAATGTCTCTAGTATTTAAAGCAAATTATCTTGTAGTTGTTCCCATGATTGAATCCCATCCTTGATACCTCTAGGTACTCTACCCCATGGTTGTGTTGGAGTCACTAGTTGTTCTACCTCATCCTATACATGATCCATGTTAGTTCTTTATTCATCACTTATGTGAATATTCTCCTTGTATGGTGCACCTCCACTTATGCATCATCCTCTATAATAAAAATGATTATTTCCATATTTCTTCTTAAACAATTATTTCCATCTTTCTTCACATCCTTCTTTTGAACTTTCCTCCTCTTAAGAGTTCCATGATCATTCCACTTTTGGTGTGTGTATTTCCTCACAAGAAAAATCTATCAACACATCACCAAATATTTCATTTATATGTAAGAATTTTTCATTGACATGAAAATCCTTGTTGACAATATGTAATTCTTTTATATACATTGCATGTATATAATATTATCTCACTTGCTATTGCATGATTCTCAAGTTTCTTCTCATCATTTGTTCACTCATACCTATGCATCCATGCCTACCACATCATCATGTTAGGTTATCTATCATCCAAATCTTCCATCTTCAATATTAACATAATCACTAGTTCAAAATTTTGATAATAACAATGCCAAATATAGTATAGAAGTGGTATTCTATAATTAAAGGGACAAAAAAATGATGGTAGAGAAAATCAAAAACACATAACATCAGTATGTAATTAGGAAATGTTGAAAGTATTACATTATTTGGTCCCCTTGTAAATAATAGTTTGGTAGATGATTTGTATTTTATATAATATGTGTTAATATGATAGAAAGTGCAAGGTATCAAGAGAGAATGAAGATTCACATTGATATGTGGAAAGATGAGAGTTTTATATTTATGAGAGGAATGTGAAAGGAAATATCTCCCAAATGTTTGGGTAGAGCAATAGTCAGAGTACTAAAAAGAAATGTAAAATTATATATTGGAGACATATCTCCAAGCAATGTAATCAATCTATATCATTCTTGTAATATTTTGATATTGATCGCCGGACTGAACGCTTGTCCCTTTCCTAGTGCTTTCAGAGGCGTAAAAGGTTTAAAATGATTATGGCATGGTGGTTATAGGGGTGGACTGCACGAAGATCTGTGTGGCGGCTTCTGGGGTGGACATCGTAGAATACTATGGCGGCCATAAAAATCTGGACATCCTGCCCGGATTCGTGGCGGCTACCGATTCCACCATGTAAATTCAATTTTTTTTTTTTTTTGATATTGCATATATTTGAGTTATATTTGTGAGATATTATTGTTATTCCAATATTTAGATTTACTATTAGTTCTATTAATGGTATTCATTTGATTTATATTTGATCCTAGATAAATATTTCTGTGAATTAACCTATTAAGAAAGCTAACATTGGTATTAGAGCCAGTTTGGAGAGAAGACTGAGATTGTTGGAAACAAGAAAGTTTTATCAAAAGAGCAATGAATTTTATGATATCCATCTTGGTAGTTTCAAGTGCCATCTTGAGAGAGATATTGGAAGGTAAAATACTGCATGAAGGTTGTTGGAAGATTTCTATGTAAAAAGGACTACATTGGACAAATGTTGAATGTGAAAGATCTAAAGAATGAAGAAATTGCAACCAAACAAAGATTGTAATTGATGAAGAGGAGATTATCACCATTGAAGCTATATAAAATCTATATGAAAGGCTCAAGATAAGCAAATGTAAGCAGAGAAAGAAGGTCAAAAGCAAGTGTGACTAGGGAACAAAGGCTCATGGAAGAAGACTTAAAAATGAAGGCTTTAGATAAGAAGCCTAAGTAGCCAACAATATTTATCATTGAAGTAAGGCAATATAAAGAATGAAGATGGAAAAATTCTAGATGATAGCTATCTAGAAAATTACAAAAGGAATCATAGCCATCATAAAATATAAATGCATCTACATTAAAGGAAAGTTAAATGTCTATGTTTTTAGCAGTATGTAGATGGAAATGATTAAAGCATTATTATTAAATTTTCTAAGTTTGAGGTACAAGAATATTTAAGTAGTGATTGTTGAGCGCCAAGGAACATCTGGATCTACAAAAAAAAGAGAAGACGCAACATAATAAAACCTACAACCTAAAGAGAATTCAATGCAATCAAAAGTTTTATGAAAAGGGAAGAGTCTATTTTATTCTAAGAGGAAGCTATATGCAAGAAAGTGCAAGCATGAATAGTTGAATGCATAGGGAAATGAAGCACCAATGAAGAGACAAATGCATAGAGAAGTGAAGCACCAATGAAAAGTTGAATGCATAGGGAAGTGAAGTGCCAATGAAGAGCTAAATGCATAGAAAAGTGAAGTGCCAACGAAGAGATAAAAACACATAAAAGTCAAAGAATATCCAAAGGATCACCAAAGTTATAATAGTTATTGAAACACCTAAGGACTAGCTAGAAGAGAAGTGAAAGAACAACAAGCAAAATACCAAAGGACAATGCCAGAGGAACATTAAAATATTAGCAAAGGAGATAAGAGTAACGCAAGGCAAAAATTATATGCTTTCATCTAATATTTTGAAGAGCATAATGCTAAGTGCCCGGGTAGGAGAATACAACGTGTCTCTCTAACATCTCAAAGGGAAGAAAGCCAAACATATGATCAAGATAGAATATGAAGTGAAATGATTCAAAGTTGAAAGCATAGAGTACCTACAAATATCATTTGCATGAGTGGAAAGGTGGAATCTCAAAGCCATTCAAGTGTAGTTTGAGAGTGTAGGTGAAATTTCTAAGCGTGCACATAAGGAGTATTAAGGTTTTGCATTTAATATTTGATATTTTATAAAGGTTAATTGTTAAGGTTAAGGAGAAATAAGGATTAATTGAGTTTGGAGCAATTAATCAGGTTTCTTTAAGTTGGAGCAATAAGTAGGTTTGATATTTAATTTCTTATCAAAATGGAGTAATAAGGTTTAGTATATTTTTTTTTTTTTTTGAATTTACATGGTAGAATCGGTAGCCACCATGAATCCGGGTAGGTTATCCAGATTTTATAGTCGCCACAGTATTCTACACTGTCCACCCAAAAGTCGCCACATAGATCTTCACGCAGTCTGTCCCTATAACCACCATGCCACAATCATTTTAAACCTTTTACACCACTGAAAGCACCAGGAAAGGGACAAGCATTCAGTTCGACAAGGCCCGAGATTTAAAACTTGGATCTCCGCCCCCTTAGTGGGGTTGGTCAAACCAATTTTTCTACACCTCGAACCTAGTATGTTATTGTTGTTAAATTTGAAATGTGATTATTTTAAAAAATATTTGCAAATTAATTATTTTTGGAGAGAAAAGGAAGTCAACATCAAATTTAGAAAATTTGCAAAGAATTCATTTTTAGTTTCTAAAAATAGGGAGATATAATTTTTTCCACCTCATAGGATTTAATTTAGAAACTTTGATTTATTTAAGCTAGGGAGACATAATTTTATCAACTTTAAAGTAAATGGTATATACAAGAATTTTCTTTTTTGAATCTCAATTATTAAAGGGGCCTAATTTTACCCCATAGAAAAATAAAATGAGGTCAATACTTATTGTTGAAAAACTTTGGGATGTGGTGAATGGATAAAGAAACATTCCAAAAGATAAAACAAGAATTCAAAAATTTAAATATGATGATGCTAAAGCTCTTATGTTAATTCTATTTGGCATATTTTATGAAATACAAGCACACATTAGTTAAGCAGAAACTTCAAATATTGCATGGGGAAAATTGTGTATGATATTTAAGGGAAAAAATAAGGTAACCATTTTACATCTACAATCACAATTGTATGCACTAAAAGTTCATGATGGAGAAAACATAGAATATTTTCTTTGAAGGATATCAGAATTAAAATCAAAATTGCATACCTTAGGAGAAAAGGTTGAAGATAAACTCCTAGTTTCAGTTGTACTTAGAGCACTTCCTAAATCATTCAAAGTGTTGGTCACATCTCTTCTAGTATCAAACCAAAAGTTGTCATTTGAGGAGTTAATAAATATTATTTAGCAATATGAACTTGAAAATCAATTGGGAAATGATTTATATAATAAGGCTCTTGTAGTAGAAAAAGGATCTTGCACTTCATTATAAAATAAAAAATAAAAGAATATTCTAATGGGAATAAAAGATATTAGAGTAATTAGCTAGGGTATGTTTCACAATTAGAATCTATACACAAGAATCCTTTAGAAAATCACATATGTCTATTATCAACTAATGAGAAATCCAATAAGGACATGGAACCTATGACAATAAATGCATGTTGTGATACAAAAAAAATGATATAGAGTGTAGCTTAGATGATGTGAGTATAGTTCGTGATTGGTCAAAAAAAGCTTATGCTATCAAAATTGATGATGACATGGATTCAAATGATGATAGAGATAGTGATACTCAAAATTGTGTTAATGTTGATAGGGACCAACAAAATGATTATTTTGGTTATCTTGAAAGGTATACTAAAGGAATTGGTTCAAAATTTTTAAATAAAATGAGATATAAAGACACAGGTTTGGGAAAACATGGACAAGGAATGAAAGAGTCATTTGTACTAGAAATAAGACCAAAATGTGAAGGTCTTTGATATACAAGGTAAACGAGCAGCAAGGAATTGGGAACTAAATTTGTGACAAGAAACAATGAATCAAAACTATAATAGGAAGTAATAGAATCAGTAACAATGAATGACAAACAATAAATTATATAAAACATAATAGATGTAATAATTGTGGTAGATATGAACATAAGATAATGAAATGTTGGAATCTACATACTTGTGAAATTTGTGGACATAATTATTCACAAATATTTTATCTATAAAAAGAAAAGAAAGACCATAGATTAAAAATGAATTGTGGATGGATAAACATGAATGAATGGGATAAGATAAAAGTAATGTTGTATGGTTTCTATAGAAGGAAACCAAGTATGATCAAAGTTTACTAAGAATATTATCAGTATTATCATAAAGAAATAAATTATTATGACCCAAGCATAGCTTAGAAGATGGCATATAGTGAAAGTATCTATAGTGATTTCTTACAACTATGATAGTCTTATGAATATTCTCGTGAATGACCCAGAGACAATAATAATTTAAAGGTGATCCAGAGGTAGAGTTGTAGAGGCAGTGACCTAAAGGTAGTGATCCAGTGGGAGTGACCTAGAGGTAGTTACCCAGAGGTAGAGACCCATAGGTGACTTAGATACATTGATCCAAAGGTAGACACAGGTAATTTATAAAGGAAGACCTAATAAATTTGCACATATCCAGCCATGCCAAAGTTAGAGCTAAACAATGAAGAAAAAAATAATCAAAGAATGAATGCAAATAGTCTTCCTACCAAATAATGTAATACAGAGGGGTGTTGGAAGTATTATATTATTTTCCCCCTTGTAACTAATAGTTTGGTAGATTTATATTTTATATAATGTATATGTCAATATGAAAGAAAGTGCAAGGTGTCAAGAGAGAATGAAGAGTCATATTGATATGTGAAAAAATGAGAGTTTTTTCTTTACGAGAGGAATGTGAAAAGATGCATCTCCTGGATGTTTGAGGAGAGGAATAGTCAGATTACTAAAAATATATGTAAAATTATATATTGGAGACAACTCTCTAAGCAATGTAATCAATTTGTATCATTATTGTAATCTTTTTATATTGTGTATATTTGAGTTAGATTTGTGAGATATTGGTGTTATTTCAATATTGATATTTACTATTAGTTTGATTAATGGTATTCATTTGATTTATATTTGATCCTATATAAAACTTTCTAGGAGTTAATCTATTAAGAAAGCTAATAGGAAAATAGTCAAACAATCTTGAAATCTCCCTCAAACAACCTACACAACATAATACATAACATACCTTGACAACCCTGCACACACAACACAAGTTAGAAAACCTTGCTAAAGAGTCAAATGATATTGTTCAACATCAAATGACTTGGTTTAGTAGTTCAAACGAACCAATATATTACTTATATGACTTGGTTTAGAGTCCGATAGACTTGTCTATCTATCTATAGTAAACATATAATAATGGAAATAGTTTATATGGTCATCTACAACTATTATAACCATTCATAGAACATGCACAATGATCACATAAATTTGTATAATAATGGCTGAATGGAATTATTCTTATTGTCTACAAGAATACATGTTGGGTTATGTGTTTGTACAATGTGTACACTTCTATAGATATATCTTGATATACACATAAACATACATACCCAAAATTAATAAGAGGCATTATTTATATAACGTGGGAGGTAGTTGCTTCCTTAACTTCCTCCAAATAACTTCTCGACACCTCATCATTTTATTGAATCATATTTGTTATGTATTTGACTTACATTTCATTTCATGACTTATTAGTTATATGTATTTTTATGGAAAAAGAGAATATATCTCATATAATTACATAATTAATACAAGATAAAACAAAACACTTGAATCAAGAAATGAAAAAAATAATTTGATAATCAAAGTTAAAACTGTCCTAATCTAAGCATAATTTGAAGTACAATATTTCGAAGGAAGCTACAATAATATTATCCATAGAAAAACAAAAGTGAGAGCTAATCCTAATACAACAAAATAAATGACTTGAGATCTAGGTCACCAAGGACCATACCATTCATAAAATAATCATGATAAATTCTCATTTATATTCAATCTTACTTGCTATGTAACCATAGTAAAAAAGGAGAGATCAAATCTAGACTATATATAGATATTTTGACATGTTTTGGAAACTACTCTTTGAGCAACAATTATTGACCTTTGGCTACAAAATCCTAGTATAGTATCTTGTCCTCCTCTATAGAAGATAACATACTAGTAGTCAATGGATTTGGTTATATTGCAAGGTCAAGAGAGAGATAAAGAGAGCAATAATATTGCATGTTATGGAAGCAATAGAGGCAGAAATCTTGAGAGCAATATTAGCAGTAAAAATCATCAATAAGTGAATGTATGCTAATAGTATGGTATTGGTAAGAAAATAATAATATGAAAATGACATTTATAATGGAAGAAATGAATAAGTTTCCCTTTGAAGCCAATAGCTTATTTTCACTATTTTTAAAGCCATAAAATCACAACTATCAGTCCAAAAAAATTATTATCCAAACCCTAGGTGTGAAAACATGCTAGAATCATGACCATATATCAAAAAGCCTAAAATTCAACCAATAATAGTGATCATAATTTAAAGTGGCGATCTTGGAACCATTAGTTTTTAAGACACATTCTCTAGGGACACATGCTATCATGCCCCTTAATTATGACTCTATTTTTATTTTAGGGTTTTGGTAAAGTTAGAAAGAAAAATCGATCAAGAAATGTGGTAGAAAAGAAATAACTAAGTGAAGAAAGAGAACCAAAATAATTGACCCACACGGATCATTATCATCCTACCTAAGGACTAACAAAGTTAATCCACCTCTATCTCATATATAGTAGGATAGGACTCTCCACCACTTGCAAATTTTGTTGTTAGTTCTCTTCTTACAAATACATATTTCCCCTACCTAAGGACCATAGATGACACTACAAGGGATAGCCACTCATGAGTCCTTTGGAAAGACAAAAAAGATAAAAAAAGCAATATGTTGCAGCTAAAGCAATAGAAATAAAAATTCTATGCTATGGAGCGAAAATATATTCTTTTTATTTTTTATTCTATGTAAATTGCAAAATGCAAAATTTTAAAATAAATAAATGAAAGTAGGCAAAAACACAACCAAAAATATGAAAGTAGAGGAAATATACCTGATACTTACCTATATGTGCTCTTAAAAATTTTGGTTAGAAGAAATTGATTTGTATGTGCCCCATATAGCTAGAAAGAACTTTACCTATAAAAGTACCCAAAGCACTAAAAAAACACTAGTTGGGTGTGAAATGAGTAAAAATGGAACGCACGAACAAGTTTAGAGTGAGCCAAAATCCCTAGAAGCACTACCCTACAAAAATTGGTAAAATTTTATGCAAAAACCAATTTTGTAATCAAATTTTTGGAAGTATAGAATGATGATACATAATGCCTCATGTACCATATTTTTACAGACTAATATATAAGATTCATTCTTGTTATGTAGTATTGATTTTTATATCTTATAGTGACTTGTCTACTACATTTTTGATATTTATTTATGATGTGTAGCATTCAATGACATGTCTATTGATTGATATGACACACACTTTAAAGTGTAACATTCAATGACATATCATTTCTAGTTGGTTAATTGCATGTATGACTTGAGTAGCATTTAGTGTCATGCATCATGACTTAGAGTTTTATTTCTAGAGAATGGAAAATTTGGGTAGAATTTAGTGACATGCTCATCAAACACTGCCTTCCTCTAGTATTTGCCATGTACGAAGTGATATTCTAACCATGCATGCTATTATAGTATGCAAGTTGCATGTAGTATCTAACAAGTACAAAGTACCAACAAACACACTCATCACTACAACAAGGGGGATTCAAAAATCCAAATTACACCATGTACATATGCAAGTATGTCCACCAAACCTAATAGAAACCACTAGATAGGAAATATTGACACTATGGAAGTCAATAATGTCCATCCACTATTGTGGGGTAGCCTAGGGGAGGCCAACCTATAACATGAATAGATGCAAATATATGTTCCTAAATCTGACTCATGCCCTACCACTACTGATGGAAGTATTGTTCAATAAGGTATACCTACCACAATAGGGAAAGAAGAAGGTAGAAGAAAAATAAAATATGGGCTAGATACATGATATAGTGCACCCCAGGGGAGGGAGATCCCATGGAAGAGAAATTTATAATGCCTATACTACAATGGATCACACATTGGAGTATATAGCCAAGTGTGTTGTTCAACAAGGTATGCTTTCCATGATAGTTGGTGAAGATAGAAGGAAGTGAATAGAAATGGGCTAGATATATGTTATAATGAATCTTGGGAAACATCATGGAAGGGAAAGCCATTAGGCTTCTATCCAATCAAGCACATTGTTCAATAAGGTAAGCTTACCACCACAATGGGACACCAAAAAATATTGATTGATTAAATAGATTGAATGTTGTTCATTACATTACAATTTAAAGGAATATTTCCTTGGTGTATTGATCACATACCATATGATAGATGGCATGGTTTGAACTAAGGCAATTGCTTTATGATACTTAAAGTAGGTATTGGCATAAATATCAAAGAAGACTTTAAAGACTTCATAGTTTTCCTTATTAATAAGATCGACACCATAATAAAGCAAGAAAAACAAAGTCAAAAATAAATTCCAATAAAAAATGGGCAAAAACCACCAAGAAACAAGTAAAAAAAAATGTAAACCTAGAAACAAAAGCATTTAAATAAAAAAAGACCAAAGTCAAAAATAAGAGAGCTTAAAAAACCAAGATAACCAAGATCATTGTTTAAAGAAGTGATCTCAATAATAAGAGAAAAAATACACAATACATACCAAGATGTGCCATACTAAAGAATGTACAAGACTGACACTCATAAGTAGACAATCAAAGCATTCAAAAGCAAAAAAATAAGGCATCAAATTCAACAAGAAAACCAAAAAGTACAAATACTATACAAATGGGTCACAAGGGGGGATACATATAAAATAATTTGACATGCATGGAATTGATGAATTCCTCCAAATCAAGTCCATTGTTTATAATTTCATTGCTGCAAACCCAAAAAACCTTTTGATAGTATATGGACCAAGCCATTTTTGTCTAAACTTACCCTTTTTCTTCTTATGCATATTATGAAGCTTGAGAACAAAATATCTAACTTTAAAATCATGATGACAGACCACCTTCTTATATTTCTTAGCAACACAACTCTTATAAGCTCTATTATGCTCAAGAGCAAGTAGAAACCTCTTATCAAGAGTAGTAAGTTTGGAAAGATGATCTTCTTGATACTCTTGATGGTACTCATCATGACACAACAAATTCTTCAAAGAAACACACATAGAAAGAAATTCAATTTCAAGCAACAAGATACCTTCAATACCATAAACCAACAAAAAAGGGATTTTCCCTATGGAAATATGAATACGAGTGTGGTACGTCCACAATGTAGGATATAACTTTAAGTATCAATATTTCTTTTATTATTTTAGCTTTACCATTACCTTATGTATAGTAGGGAGTGAATAAATAATGTTTAATAATTAACTAAGAAGTTAATTATTTCATTTATTTATTTTTGAAAGGAGTACAATTATCTCAAATAAGAGGAGATGTAATGACCCAAAAAAATCTAACTAGGGTACAATTTTTTTTTACAAGTATATACCCGAGAGGGATAATAAGACATGTATTAATGAAAGATAGATTTTTTTTTAATAAAAGATAGACCTTTTGTATTTATAAAAGATAGATTTTTTGTTAAAAGAGAGGTTTTTTGTTGATTAAAGAAATTGATTGTTTCAAGTATTTAATTTATTAAGGGCATGGGACCTTAGTTGATTAAATAAATGGATTGTTTTAAATATTTAATTGATTAAGGGTATGGGACCTTAGTTAATTAAGGAAATTGATTATTATAAGTATTTAATTGTTTAAGGGTATGGTACCTTAGTAGATTAAAGATATGTATTGTGTTAAGTAATTAATTGATTAAGGGTATGGGGCCTTAGTTTATTAAAGAAATAGATTTTTTTAAGTATTTAATTGATTAAGGGTATGAGACCTTAGTTGATTAAAAAAATTGGATTTTTTTAAGTATTTAATTGATTAAGGGTATGGGACCTTAGTTGATTAAAGAAATAGATTGTTGTAAGTGTTTAATTGATTAATGGAATAGGACCTTAGTTGATTAAAAAAATGGATTGTGGATTGTAACCCAAGTGTTGTAGGTGAGTTGGAGAGGAGAGGGCAATCCTCCAAGGGAGGTCCCATGTTCAAATCTCCACCCTACTAAAAAGCTAAATTGGGTATCAAAAATCCAATTGATAATGTTGGTGCGAGGCGGATCGGTCGACCCGGTGACTTTGACGGTGTAGAACCCCCGTTCGTGGTCTCTCGGACAGAGCGACTCCACAAGGGTTTTTCACTTAAAAAAAAAAAAGGATTGTTATAAGTATTTAATTGATTAAGGGTATGGGACCTTAGTTGATTAAAGAAACAAATTGTTTTAAATATTTACTTGATTAAGGATATGGGATCTTAATGAATTAAGGAAATGACTTTGGGTGATGAAAAGCATAAGCCTTTGATTTATTAAAGGAAGAGTAGTGAATTACTATGCATTTGATAAAATGACTCTTTTATTTTATTGATAAGGATAAGAGTGGATGTATGGAATTCCTTATAATGTTTGACTAAATGATTCATGAATAGATGCATTAAGTAGTTTGTATAGTTGTAATTTGGTAACTAGGTTATAAATGCATTTGCTTCATAAGTTATTTAGTAGATGCATTTAGATGCACTCTTCATAATATTTGTGAGATATCTTGATCCATTACTACCATCAATTGAGTGATGGAAATACAAGAAGAACCAAGGAGGACACTTAGATCTGAAGCATTAACCTTGACATTGGTTGTAATAATAAATTTATTTATTAGATTAGACTCTAGTTGAGTAATATCCTAGATGGATAACGATGTAATACCAAATTATTTTAAGTATGGAATTTTTACCATGCTTGGGTTATGTAATGATTTAATAAATGAATGAAGGATGTATGTCTAACTTCTTGTTTATGAAGAATCATTTTTGTTGTAGTTTCATAGCTATTCCTTTGCTTAAATTCTTGAGTTAAATGATGATGTCTTATTTAAGTACCTTCTTGTTACTTTTGTATATTTTATTCCATGTTTAAATTTAGTAGATAGACTTAATATTGTCCTTCTAAAGAAAGAAGGATTAGAAGATCTCATGATTTAACATAGTTAGATGGTTGTTTTGATATCCAAAAATAATTATTTTTTAGGTGATAAGTAGAGAAAATGGACCTAAGTGATTATGGGATCCATTAGGACAAAACTTAGAATAACCTGCTTTAATGGGTCTCTTCTAAAGAAGCTAAATTAGGTAAACTTGGAAAACCAAAACAATTTTGAATGAACTTGGATATCTATGAAAGAAATAAGTTAGATTATCATGGAGATGAGATTGATAGCTTATTTGTGATATGCATAGTATATATACACAAACATAATTGTGTATGGTATAGATATGGATGTATTCCTTTGACTGATAGAAAGAGATAATTTAGTTCATTGTAGAGATGAGATTAATAGCTTATTTGAAATACGCGTAGTATACCTACATAGACAGACTTGTGTATGGTATAGATATGGGTGTATACCCATATCTATACCATACACAAGTCTGTATATTTAGGTATACTACGCATATTTCAAATAAGCTATTAATCTCATCTCTACAATGAGCTAAATTATCTCTTTCTATCAGTCAAAGGAATACATCCATATCTATACCATACACAATTATATTTGTGTATATATACTATGCATATCACAAATAAGCTATCAATATCATCTCCATGATAATCTAACTTATTTCTTTCAAAGATATCCAAGTTCATTCAAAATTGTTTTGGTTCCAAGTTTACCTAATTTAGCTTCTTTAGAAGAGACCCATTAAAGCAGGGTTATTCTAAGTTTTGTCCTAATGGATCCCATAATCACTTAGGTCCATTTTCTCTACTTATCACCTAAAAAATAATTATTTTTGGATATCAAAACAACCATCTAACTATGTTAAATCATGAGATCTTCTAATCCTTCTTTCTTTAGAAGGACAATATTAAGTCTATCTACTAAATTTAAACATGGAATAAAATATACAAAAGTAACAAGAAGGTACTTAAATAAGACATCATCATTTAACTAAAGCATTTAAGCAAAGGAATAGCTATGAAACTACAACAACAATGATTCTTCATAAACAAGAAGTTAGAGATACATCCTTCATTCATTTATTAAATCATTACATAACCCAAGCATGGTAAAAATTCCATACTTAAAATAATTTGGTATTACATCGTTATCCATCTAGGATATTACTCAACTAGAGTCTAATCTAATAAATAAATTTATTATTACAACCAATGTCAAGGTTAATGCTTCAGATCTAAGTGTCCTCCTTGGTTCTTCTTGTCTTTCCATCACTCAATTGATGGTAGTAAGGGATCAAGATATCTCACGGATATTGTGAAGAGTGCATCTAAATGCATCTACTAAATAACTTATGAAGCAAATGCATTTATAACCTAGTTACCAAATTACAACTATACAAACTACTTAATGCATCTATTCATGAATCATGTAGTCAAACATTATAAGGAATTCCATACATCCACTCTTATCCTTATCAATAAAATAAAAGAGTCATTTTATCAAATACATAGTAATTCACTACTCTTCCTTTAATAAATCAAAGGCTTATGCTTTTCATCACCCAAAGTCATTTCCTTAATTCATTAAGATCCCATATCCTTAATCAAGTAAATATTTAAAACAATTTGTTTCTTTAATCAACTAAGGTCCCATACCCTTAATAAATTAAATACTTATAACAATCCATTTTTTGTTAAGCGAAAAACCCATTGCGGAGTCGCCTTGGTCTAAGAGACCACAAACAGGGGGTTCTACACCGTCAAAGTCACCCGGGGGTCGCACCCGACCCTGCTCGCACCAACATTATCAATTGGATTTTTGATACCCAATTTAGCTTTTTGGTAGGGTGGAGATTTGAACGTGGGACCTCCCTTGGAGGATTGCCCTCTCCTCTCCAACTCACCTACAACACTTGGGTTACAATCCACAATCCATTTTTTAAATCAACTAAGGTCCTATTCCATTAATCAATTAAATACTTACAACAATCTATTTCTTTAATCAACTAAGGTCCCATACCCTTAATCAATTAAATACTTAAAACAATCCAATTTTTTTAATCAACTAAGGTCTCATACCCTTAATCAATTAAATACTTAAAAAAATCTATTTCTTTAATAAACTAAGGCCCCATACCCTTAATCAATTAATTACTTAACACAATACATATCTTTAATCTACTAAGGTACCATACCCTTAAACAATTAAATACTTACAATAATCAATTTCCTTAATTAACTAAGGTCTCATACCCTTAATCCATTAAATATTTAAAACAATCCATTTATTTAATCAACTAAGGTCCCATACCCTTAATAAATTAAATACTTGAAACAATCAATTTCTTTAATCAACAAAAAACCTCTCTTTTAACAAAAAATCTATCTTTTATAAATACAAAAGGTCTATCTTTTATTAAAAAAAAATCTATCTTTCATTAATACAAAAGGTCTATTTATTATTAACCCATAGGTTGTCCACCAAAAAACAATAAATTGTTGAGTCTGTACGCCAATTAAGGAAGAGACCTTGCAGTGCCTCCCCTGAATCTAAAATTGAACCTAAGAAAAAACCTCTGAGATCCTCTATGTGACTAAAAAATAAAGCTTTGCAAAAAGAATCATTGGTCATTGAGTCTGAAGATGAGGACAAGGACAACCCTGATCTTTGTATGTAAATGTTCATAATCAATGCCGTAACAAACTACATTACCCAACTCGTTGACTTGTGTAATGCCCTTAATTTGTGGTTCTTTAATAAGTCCTTTACTGAGGGTGTGGGAGGTGATACTACTAAAAATATAAAGGCGGTTGTTGTTTCTAAGGACGTCCCTACTAAATAAAATGTTGCTGAAATGGATACTGATGGACTTCAAGATGTTTTTGTTGAACCTGGCATGGAGGTTTAAGTGTTCCCCTTCCTTTTTGGAAGGCTGCTAGTCACATTTTTGTTGTTTAATGCCTTTCGTGGTTTTTTGGGTCTTTTCATCAGTTTTCTTTGTTAAGTTTTGTTGCTTTTTTTGTTTGCGGAGGATAACCTTAATGTATGGGAATGTTGAAGGTTGGAACTATGCTCTGAATATCTCTACTTTTATGGCACTGGTTGCCATTTTGTAATCAGGTTTTGGGGCCCTATCAAAACCTGTCTAAAATCTAATCTCTTTAACTGATAAAAAAAAACAAAAAATCTATCTTTCATTAATACAAAATGTCTATATTTTATTAAAAAATATGCTATATTTTATTAATACAAAAGGTCTATATTTTATTAAAAAAGACCTATCTTTTATCCTTAATCCATTAAAACCTTTAACATAGAAAAGGGGGTTTAAATCATATTCAATAAACAAACACGACGGGTCAAACAAACCATTCAATGGGCGGTTTGAGAACCAAGGATGAAACATAGGCCCGTAGATAGAGAGCCCACCATAGGCATGGTCACTGGTGCCTAACAAATGGCGCCATAGTGGACAGCCTAAAGACTAGCATGACCACTACCAATGGTCATACCACTAAGGGGTAATATTCCACAATAAGGTGCACTATGCCTTCCATATGCATCTAATGGGATTAATAAATCCCTAGACTAAACAAAAGTGCTAAAAACAACTAAACCTCAACAAACCGTGAAACTGTAACAACCTTGAAAATAGAAAAAATAAATACATAGAAAAGAAGAGTTTTTTTTTGACTAAGGAGAGGGATTCATAAACCCCTAACCGACCTCAGGTTAACTTAATGTTTAGCAAAATTCCCTAAGTTCCTCAAAGAGCTACATCTCATGAGATTTCCTCACGCAAGTCCATCTGCGTAGGCATATCGTATGTCATGCAAATAAGTCCATCCATATCATCATTCTCTATGAGCTAGACTTATCACCTTCAACCATTAGAAGGTGTACACGCATCTCCATACTCTATGCAAGCCATTATGCGTAGGTATGCTACATGCACAACGAGTTAAGTTATCAATATCATCTTTCGACAAGCTATCTTAACTCAGATGTAGTCTTTCCACAACCTAGTTACCATTCTCCCTAAGGGGTATTAATCCCTTAGGTCCACTATGTTCACCCTAAGGGGGTCTCAAGCCCTTAGGTTATCCTCTAAGTTCACCCTAGAACTTGTTACTCATTATTTATAAAGTTATTCAAGCAAGAAAATAAAAGATAGATCTAAATACTAAATCTAACAAAATACAACCTTTAAAACATATAAATATACTAAAAAGGAAACATCATACAAGAAGATAAACATTAAAGGAAAGGAATTTAAATATAAAATATGGATAATTCAATTAGTAATTTAAAGGTACATATTCTAACAATAAGCAATTATTACATATAAACATGTATGGAAAATCCTCTATACTTCAAAGAATATTATATCAATTTCATTAGGAAGACCTCCCCAAAATTCTATTTGATTTGAGCATAATTAAATAAGTAAAGGGTAAGATAAACCAAACAAGTGAACCAAATGTCATCCTTAGTCATCCACATCATTCCATCGATAAATTGAGGATAGTAGGGGATCAGGATACTCATGGTTCAGGATAGACATACCTCTAAATGTATTTACTTTCTTTACTTTGCTAAATTACGACTATACAATTTAATCAAGCCTTTAACTATCTAAAAGAATAGTTTATATCATAGAAACTACTCTTTCTATTTCCCTTCTCATCATCCTCTGAGAGTCTTTCAACAATGCATCTAGATTACAGGTTTTACTTGGAATTAAATTACTCAACCCTTATTCAACAATTAAAGTCCCATACCCATAATTTTCAAACAATCTAGGTTCCTTCAATAAAGAAATAACCATTTCTCTTTTGTTCAATAAATTAAAGTCTCATACCCTTAATTCACAAACAATCTAATTTCATATTTATTTATTGAATCAAAGACACCTACTTGAATTCATAAATAAATATTTTCCTTTAATTTTATAAACTAAATTCCCACACATTTAATTTACAAATAAACTATTTCCATTTATTTAATGAATCAAAGTCACCTACTCTAATCCATCAATAAACCATTATAATCATTTTATTTCACTAATCCTAAAGTTCACAACTTTAATTAATGAAACCATTATAATCATTTTATTTCACTAATTTAAAGTTCACAACTTTAATTAATGAAACCATTATAATCATTTTATTTCACTAATCTAAAGTTCACAACTTTAATTAATGAAACCATTATAATCATTTTCTTTCACTAATCTAAATTTCACAACTTTAATTAATGAAACCATTATAATAATCATTAATCTCTTTTATTTCATTAATCTAAAGTTACCAAATTTAATTAATAATTAAATTAAATCCATTTTAATACTCTAAAGTCTACAAATTTAAATGGATTTATCAAATAAATTTGTTTCCACTGACGAGCGCATACCAAGGACAATGCACACATCACTCTGCTAGAAAGAGAAAACCACAAACACATGACCACCACGAAGAAGAGCGGTTGAGCGAGACTTAGAGATACGTAGCACATCAAAGATGTTGGTACAATAAGGTAAGGTTTGGTTTGGTTTCACAGTAGTGGAAACCATAAACATAGAAGGGGAAATATTCTCCTGAAAGCTGAACACAACGTCTCCTCATAGAGACAACAAAAAAAAAAGGTAATAGTGCCTTCCTCACCAGCAAGGCATTGCCAGAAGACAACTGCCAACAAGACTTTCAAGAACGAAAAGGAGAGGTGAATTCATTTCTACCAACCTGTAAATTTAAGCTTCCAAAATGGTGAGCTTGATGGTGTAGTTACAGTTCTCCTTCTTGACATCATTTCCACTTCATTTTTTTTTTTCTTTTTCCTTTTTTATTTCATCTTTGCTCGTCTATTATATCCCTATCCCTTTTATTATTTTTTTTCTTTCCTCAAAACCTAAAAACATCCTATCATCTGAGGAGTGAAGGTTTCTTCCTTCACCCACCACCCTCCTTCCTCATTAATCCCTTACCTATATGCATTCAATTCCCTTATCCTCTTGGCGGATAATAAGACATGTTTTCCATTTTTAAATCATTCTTCACAGGTTTTGAAATCCTACTTTGAAGAGAATGCAGCTGGAAGCTTCTCTTCACAGTGCAAACCTCATCCATTCTCAGAATGAGATCTTATTTCTTCACAAAGTATATTTTTTGAATTAATTGGAGGATGGGGCGGATTTCAACATTTTAATATAATTAAAAACCTCCTCTATAAAAAAATCAGTTTATTTTCAATGAGTGTTTATTATATATATTTTTAAAACAACTTATTTTGTTTATATAAAAATAAACTTATATATCATTTTAAATTAAGGATCTCCATTTACTTAAAGAATGGACTTCTAGTATCATATTTAATAATTTAAAATGAATTTATATTATTATCTCACAATAGAACCTTTCTTTTTATTTAAAAAATGAAACTCTATTATCATTTCAATATATATATATATATATTTTAATTTAAAAAATGAAACTCCATTATCATTTCAAAATAAAACCTTTTCTTTTTATTTAAAAATGAAACTCCATTATCATTTCAAAATAAAACCTTTTCTTTTTATTTAAAAATAAACAAAGAGCAAGAAGTTTTAATTAAGACAAAAAGCTCTCAAAGGCATCCTACCCATCCATGCCTTTATTTCTCAACCTACTAATGCAAATAGTGATGAAGTAAAATACAATCAAACATATGCAGTCAAACATAGAGGGAGTCTTTCCATCAACTTTATTCACTTGTCTCAGCCTAAGAATTTATGATAACTACCAAGCTATCAACTTGAGGCTCAGGGTGGCTAGTTATTGATGATTATCCCTAATCAATTATGCATACCTATATGAAGGTATCCATCCACGTTACCTCCAAGTTGCCTTATCATCACTTTCCAACCTCAAGTACCCTTGCATTTGGTGTATGACTCAACTTCTTCCACCTACAAGCATACCTGATCCTACACATTGGTGACTTTTTAGTAGTATTATATTATTCCATACCAACTAACATCACATAGCTTCCCAATTACACATAATCAAGTATTAAAGCACCTTCAAATTAATACATTATTCCATACCACAAAGTCCTTCAGGGAGGTGTAGATAACAGTTCCAAGCATAAATAAATCACTAATATTTTTGACAAAGAATGTCCTATGAAGATTCACAATTTTGACTATGTACAACAATTTTGGTAATGTACGAATCATGAAAATGACAAGTTGCAATGTAAAATCAGCCAATCAAATGAATATGGCTTGATTAATAAGTGTGCACAAAAGGACAAATGCAACCATCTTGTGTTTAGACATCTAGATTAGACATCCAACCTAACTAATCAGATGTCTGGCTGTTGTGTTAGACATCTGAAACTGTCAGTTAGGTAGTAAAAATATTAGTTAAAGATAATAGGTGGTTTGGATGGTTGAGATGGGTTAGTTGTAGTAACTACTCGATCTTACCTATAAATACCCCCTATTTCATTTTGTAATCTATCCATACTTGTCTATAATGCATAACTATTGTGCAATAAACTGTTATTCTAGAATACATGTTGTACGAGATTACATCTGTGTTATAGTGTTGTGTTGTAGGTATTGATCATAGCTTGGTACAAGAGCATGTATTATTGTGTGTTATTTTCCTATTGTAGGGTGTGCTAAGGAGCATAAAGGACTAGAGAATGAATGCATAGTTGGAGATGTCTAGACCCTGGCAGATTACCCCTTGTGTGTATCAGTCTAGCCATATGGTCTCATCGGTAGAACTATTCTAGACATCTAGCCCAGACGTCTAGCCGACCACCTAGTCTAGATGTCTAGCCATCTAGTCCAAACATCTAATCGTCCAGTCCAGATGTCTAGCCATCTAGTCCAAATGTCCAGTCATCCAGTCTAGATATCTAGTCTAAATGTCTAGCTAACCAATCCAAATGTCTAGCCATCTAGTCTAGATGTCTAGCTATCTAGTCTAGATGTCTGGATGTCTGTCCCTGACGTCCAACCCAAGCATCTAGCCATCTGTCCCAGATGTCTAGACTGTCTGCCTCAGACGTCTATTGTTCTAAGCATCTATAAAGACTTGTCTACTCATACTTGTAGAACATGATGACTGGTGTATCTTGGCTTATCACTCCCTCCTAGTTTATCATCATTCCCTCATCTTGGGAAAGTACTTACCCTTGTCTACATTTGGTACCATTACCTAAAAATAAACTTTGGATCAAGAAGTATAGGTGATAATACAAAGAGGTGAATGACACATCACATGTCACAAGGAAGAAGAGGAAGGAGTCCAAGACAACCAAGAAGAAGTGCACGACTAGTGAACCAAAGAATGCACGATGAAGAAGAAGTTTCACAACCTGAAGTGGAAAGAGTGTGGGATCCAATGGAAGATGAGAATCCAAGAGTAGAGATGTTGTTGGTGACAATAGAAGATGAAGAGCAAATAGCAGAGGAAGTTCCTGGTATTGAGAACGAGGATTGGACGGTAACACCCGAACCAATAGAGAGGAGTTGGCTGGTGGATACAGAAGTAGGAGACTTTGTACCATAGCAACCATGCATTGGTTCATGGGGAGGAAGACCAAAACCACATCTCGTTTATTCGTGAAGGAGGTCATGAAGTGGCAATAGGAGGCTATTTGACCAAAATTTTGCACCATCAACAACAAAGAGAGAGCTAGATAGAATTCCACCACGCTCACCACCAAGACACTCGCCTAGTGGGATAGTCACAATGGTGCAGACTACTACTCATGTAGATAGATAGAAATATCCACCTTTCCATGGGGAAGGAAAAGAAGACCCAACCCATCACATGGGAACTTGTATCACCATTTGGGGATCAAATGGGGTAACACAGGATATAGAGTGGTTGCGATTGTTTCCAACCACTTTGCGAGGAATGGCAATGGATTGGTATTTGAAATGTAGTGTACCCAACCATTCACCCAATGGACCCCCTTGAAGGATGCATTCATTGAAGAATTTTGACCATTAAGAGATGACATGGAGATCATCACTGAAATATTTGCTACGAAATAAAAATTAGATGAAGATGTCAAGAGCTATGATAGGAGACTGAGACAGCTCACAGATAAAATGGAAATGCCACCAATGGATGGAATGATAAAATTTTGGTTCTTGGATGGATTACTACATAAATATCGAAAGAAGATGAAAGCAGTACCATCCTCGACATATGCAGAAGCCCTCGAGAAAGCAAAGAACTTTGAAAGCGAGGCCAAGAAAATAGTTGTAGGAATCGGTGGATAACCAAAACATGAAGAATCTGACAGTGATGAAGAAGACAAAGTGCAAAGTGCAATACACTCCTTTCAAAAAGAGTTTGATAAAATTATAAAAGAAGTCAAAGGAGAAGTACGGAAATATAGGAAGGATATTTGGTGCTCTGACTATAAAATAGAGGGACATGCTAATACCAATTATCCAAAGAAAGCATATTGCAACATATGTGATATTGCAGGTCACCCAGTAGCAGATTGTCCATTCAATTTGAAGGGAGCAAGGCACCAGACATTAACAATCCAACAAGGAAGTCAACCTGATGCTCCAAGAAATGGACAAGGTGCAACAAGCGGTGGATACAAAAATAACCATCGAGGAGGAAGACAAGGAGGATAGAGTCGACTACAGTATGACTCTGAAGGGAGACCTATAATTCAGTATCAGAATTATCAAGAATGGGGTCATTTTGCAAAGAATTACCCATAGCCTCAGAATACGAACACCATCGGTAGTAACAATGTTACTCAGATGTGTAGGTGGTGTGGTCCAGGGAACCACAAGGAGGCTAATTGCCCAAATAAGGCAAGTTCTAATGGAACACAGAATGTCAATTTGATTGACATTGGTGAAATAAGTATAGTAATGGAAAGGGAAGATGAAGTCCTAGCCATAACAAGGACACAAGCTAGGAAATTGGAAGAATACCCAAATCCTACCAAGGAGAAAGAACGATGGTAGGAAGCTCAAGAATTGATAAAAATAGAACTAGACAAAGGAAAGCAGGATAGGCTAGTTCTAGAGAAATCTCTAAAGAAGGTGGAGATCCCAAATGATAAACATGCATCAATAGAAGGCTTGGTGACACAGGTGCTGAATACGATAGTAGAAGTGAAGGTGGCTAGTCTATTCAACATAGTACCTGAGTTATACGCTATAGTGGGAGAAGTTGTAAAAACAAAGAAGAGAGAAACCTGATAGGTAGCACACATCAAGCAAGGATAGTTCATTGATCCAACGATACTGATGATTGAGGTAGGAAAGAAGCCATCCTTGGTTCATATGGAGATATTGGACCATAAGTTGAATCAAGTGATCGTTGATGGAGGATCAAGTGTGAACGTAATGCCAAAAAGAACATGGTAGAATATTGGTCAACCCACACTAAGATCTCCAAACTTCAAATTGTATGGAGCAGATCAGTATGGCATCGAGACAATAGGCGTACTAATGAGCCAAAAAGTGTGCATAGCGGAACAAGATTTCATATTGGATTTCATTATAATTGCCATGCAAAAATTAGCATATGATGCATTGCTAGGATGTGGGTGGTTACGAATGACAAAAGTAAACCACAACTGGGAGAAAGAACATCTGACCTTCAAGAAAGGCCAACATAGATATTTGATCAATCTAAAGAACCAGGCAGTAAGCCAAGAGATTGCAAGTTCTGATGATTCAAGAGTTTCTTCCTCGGATGAAGGGTCAGGATATAAACCAGATGAAGAGGGAGTACTACACCTAGAGGATTGCACGGAATATGAGTATAACGAAGACAAAGGCTTACTCCACTAGTAGCAGGAAGACTATGAAGTTTTCTCTCCCCAATGTTTTTGCATTGATGCAAGAAATGAAATCCAAGAGGATGAGAAAAAGGAACTAGAAAAGGTAGAAAGCAGTAAGAAATAGACAACTAGTAGAGAAGGATAAGGAGAGAGAAAAATGGACATTTCCCAAGAATTTTGTAGAATATACGATGGGAGACGCAGTCATTGAAGACAAACCTGCCCACCCCATCGAGGTTCTTAAAGCAGAAAATGAACCTGAGTCCATTAAATATGAAGGTCCGAGAATGATTCAGGTAAACTTGGGAGAAGATGGCAAGGAGAGGATGATTAAATGTGGAGATGATTGGGATCCAGTACTGAAGGCAAAAACTTTTAAAATATTTATGGAGTATAAATATGTCTTTGCTTGGATGTACAAGGACCTAAAGGGAGTTCCACCAAAACTTTGCATACACAAGATTCCCCTGATTGAAGGTGCACAACCAGTAAGAAGGTGACCATATAGGATGAATCCCAAATACGCAACACTGGTGAATGCTAAAATTGATAAAATATTGGATGAATGCATTATTTTCAAAGTTACAACGAGTGAGTGGGTGTCACCAATCGTGATCACCTTGAAGAGGGAGGTTGAAAAAATTTGAATTTGTGTAGATTTTTGAAGCCTCAATGTCGTAACCATCAAGGATCCCTTCTCGATCCCTTTCATAGATTCCATCCTAGAAGAGGTAGCAGGCCATGAGATCTATTCATTTTTGGATGGGTTCTCAGGGTATAACCAGATTAGCATTGCAAAAGAAGATAAGCTGAAAATGACTTTTGTGGTTGAAAATGGAATATATGCTTACAATCGCATGCCATTTGGGTTGTGCAATGCACCAGCTACTTTTCAAAGAATCATCCTATATATCTTTGATAAGATGTCCACAGGGAATTTTAAAGCCTTCCTCGATGATTGGTCACTATATGGGAAGACACAAGAACATTTGAAGTCACTAGAGGAATGCATGAGCTTGTGTAGGTGAGCTCGGATATCATTGAATCCAAGCAAATGTGTCTTGATGGTACCATACAAAAAGTTGCTAGGGCATATTGTATGCCAAGAGGGCCTAAAGCCCGACCTAGATAAGATTCGAGTAATACTGTTGATGGAGGAGCCATATGATGTAAGCTCAATGAAAACCTTCTTAGGAATAGTGGGATACTATAGAAGGTTCATTCACAACTATGCATTAACTTCTCATCCATTAGATGCTCTTACACGTAAGGGTGTTCCTTTCCATTGGATAAAAGAGCACCAAGGAGCTTTTGAGAGCTTGAAAGCACATCTATTGAAGGCACCTATCCTGGTTTACCCATACTGGGAGAAGGAGTTCCATGTGCATGTTGATGCTTCAAATTATGCTATTGGTTGTGCATTGGCTCAAGAAGGTCAATTTGGGTTGGATCAACCCATCTACTTTGCAAGTTGGCTGTTATCTTGAGCTAAGAAGAACTATAGTACAATGGAGCATGAAGCACTAGGGATGGTGTACACAGTACATAAGTACCGACACTATTTTTTGGCTAACCCTTTTTCTTTCTATGTATATCATCAAGTGCTATTGTACTTGATCAACAAGCCAATAATATATGGATGAGTGAGTCGATGGCTCATCACTCTACAAGAATTCATGTTTCAAGTGGTAGTGAGACCAGGAAAGAAGCACGTAATTGTGGACCAACTATCAAGGATTCACTCAGGAGAACTTGTAGAAGGAGGAATACCATATGAATTCCCTGATGCATAGTTGTTCATGATAAGTGTGATACCTACATGGTATAAACATATTGGGGATTACCTATTGACAATGGGAGAGCTGGGAAGGTGATTATAAAGTCTGCACCTTTTACCTTGATTGCAGGATTGCTATACAAGATGGGGGAGGACCACATTCTAAGATGATGTGTGATGGAATATGAAGTACAATAGACCCTGAAGGAGGCACATGAAGGATTGGTTGAAGGACATATGGGACCAGATGCAATGACAAGGAAAGTTCTATTGGTAGGCCTATGGTGGCCTACTCTTTTTCATGATGCCAAGAACTTTGTTAAGGCATGTGATACGTGTCAAAGAATAGGGAAGCCATTGAAATGGGACTTCATGCCATTACATCCATCGCAACCTCAAGAAATTTTTGAAATATGGGGGTTGGATTTTGTGGGTCCACTGAGAACAAGCCACAAGAGGAAGTGCAGATACATCATAGTCATAACTAAGTACTTAACAAAATGGGTCAAAGCAAGGGTATTACCTGATAATTCTACAAGGAGCATGACTTAATTTTTGTATGAACAGGTTATCACATGATTCGACATACCTCTTCAACTAACAAGTGATAGAGGAGGTCATTTTGTTAATGAGATTATTCAAAATTTGATGAAGGAATTCAGGATCTTTCATTCCTTGTCAAGTCTGTATTACCCCCGAGAAAATATGTAAGCAAAGGCAACAAATAAGGTCTTGGTTTCTATCATGTACAAAATATGTGTAATTGAAGGTACAGATTGGGAGGAGCACTTATTAGTAGTTCTGTGGGCATACATAACTACCTTCAAACCTACCACAAACCACACACCCTTCCAATTGATGTATGGATAGGAGGCAGTAGTACCAATAGAATTCTTGGTACCAATATTGAGAGTAGTTGTTGATACCCACCTAAATGATGAAGAAAGCATGGAGGAGAGACTCATAGCACTGGTACAACTAGGCAAGAAAAGGGTGTTGGCACAGTGGGCAATAGAGATTGCTCAGTAATGATGGAAATATTGGCATGATAAGCATCTTCAAAAAATGAACTTGAAAAGAGAGATAAAGCCAAAAAAGTAGAAGATCCTATGGCTTGGACCCTTTCAGGTAGAGTAGGTATTGGATAACGGGGTTGTTCAACTAAAGAAGCTAGATGGAACAATTTTCCCCGAAGTAGTAAATGGCTCCAAGTTGAAAGTGTATAAAGCATAGGCACAAATCAATATGATCAACTTGGAAATTAAGGAGGACACCTCTGGTAACCCAAATGAATAAGAATAACCAGGTATACGATCCTACGAACACGGTGGGCCAAGTAACACTATTCGAGAGGATGAACCGTCCAACCTAGAATGGTTGTTTGGAAAAGAAGAACTTGTAATAGAACAAAGGGAGTCAGAACCTAATGTACGAGTTCTAGAAAGAGAAGTAGAAAATCGGCTTTAGAACATTGCATACTTAGCTTCACAAGGGCAAATACCAGAAGTGGAGGATTATGAAGGATAAGGAGCTAAAATTATACAATGAATGGCTTTGGAAATACAACGATTATAGGAATAGTATGAGACTCTTCGTCAGTATAATGCATAGTTGAGGGAACAAGTTATTCAGGAACTGGATGGAACTATGCAACAAATGCAGCAATGATAGGATGCACGTAGAGTAGAATGGGTTGAAAGAGATCAAGATGATTTCAGAGGGAGCCCAAATGGTAATTCACTAGATAGTAGTGTATTATCTGTGGATCTAGATCATTCAACACCAAGATGCTCTTAGAGGTAAGGGAATCGAAGGCTGCAGGTAGGTGGATTGGAAATAAGAGAAAATATAGGGAACAATGCAGTTTCCTCAAAAGATTTAGATAGTTCATCCATAACAACATTGAGAATCATCCTGAATATGGATGACTCCTCAAAAGTAACTTCACCATTAATCAGGAATCCTCAACGACATGAAAAATCACCAAAAAAGAGTAAAGCAAGGAAATCACAACAAAACTTGGCTTCTAGTAGTGCATATCAGATAAGTTGAGAAGAAGCAATCGAGATTCTATGGTGAGATGTAAAGAAAGTAACCGAACGACCAAAGTATGATGGGTGGTTAGAATATTCAAGTGAGGATGAGAATCAACCTCGAGACCCTGATATACCACACGCCAATCCTAACCCAGATCGTTGGAGATAAAGAGATGAAATTTGCAATCATCAAGTAGGGGTTAGATTCCTTGAAACTGCATAGGTGATTGAAGATGATGAGTCTCTAAGTCCATAAGATGAGTACAATGGAGGAGTAAATGAAGATGCGATACCCAAAATGCCAGAACCACGCAGATGGAGAACACCATATGTAGGAGCTATGAGACATCTAACAGAACACAAAGAGGTGGCTAGGTATCGTATGGTAGTACTTGAATTACAACAATATCGAAGAGAAGTGAGATGATTGCAATAGCACATTCAAGAAACCTCAAAATAGCCAATGAACACTATAAGAGAAGGAAATGATTCAAGTATTGATTCAATTTTCTTAGACGAGTACCAAGAAGCCCTAACTCATTGTGCACTGCAGCGAAAATTTGAGGAAGCAAGATGGCGATGATGATTGATAAGGGCTAATAAGAGATTAAGAATCCTGCACCAACTAACACCTATAAATTAGCAACACCCACCAGAAACATGTGCACAACTGATAAACCAGGCCCAAAATAGAGACAACTTGGGAAATCTCGGGAGTTTGTCAGGACTTTTGAGTAACCCAAGCTTGCCTGACCAAGGGAGGAGCATGGTTGACCTCCATCCCAGTAGCTTGAGAGGAAGAAATTCCCCTCCTACTACCCATAGGTCGACTAGTCCATGGACTGGGCCACAAGGACCATCTGAGGACATAGTCCAAGTCAACCCATCACTACGTGTTCCTAAGAATAGACCTTTGGATCTGCCTCAACGAGCTCATAGGAACCAAAGACATCATCAAGAATGATTGAGGGATTGACCGAATCTAGGGTAGCTAGGAGTATGACATCCTAACATTAGGGATATTCAATGGACAGTAGAAAGAGGATAAGTCACACTAGCTCATGGAAGACAAGGACACCGAAGTAAGAATCCCTATCAAGATCAGGTAGACCAAGGATGGGAATTCATTTATTGTTATATCGATAGAATTCAAGGCCAAGGCCATGGAAGGGGAAGACTCAATTATAACATTGGATAGAGGGAGAATCATATTTCCATAGATTAGATAATCAACCATAAAGAATAGGGATGAACGATGACCTTTTGCCTGGATGACTGTGTGATAATCTAGTAGGGTGATGGAAGAATGAAATGAGTCCACATGGAGGAAGAATCAACCCATATGGACCCTAGTAGCAGTTGTCTGGATGATGTAGCAACACATTGGAAGGGATAAAGTCATCTAGAAGATGTTTGGTAGGAAATTAGCCATCTGGTAGATGAGACAAATCAAAACGACATCATAAGAAGCAGATGTCTAGCAAAAATAGATCATATGTCTAGGTATGAATAACATCATCAGTCGATAAAAGAGGAACAACCAAACTAGCAAGTTATTCCATGAAGAATGAGAAGACACGATGAATAATCTTGAATAAAAACTCCTCGAAGCCAGAATAATCACCGTAGTCATAAAAAAATAGAGGAACAAGAAAATGATGATGGTTTCAGTAGTTTCAAAACTAGTAGTCGTCATCAGGAAGATAACACATCGGATACCTTTGAATTTTGCATTGAAATTGCCATGTGCTTCACCCAACAACATTAAAATTGGCAAGAAACATTTGTGAAAAATAATAAAAACAAAATAAAAAAATAAAAAAATAGAAAAATATAAAAATAGAGAAAAATATAAAAATAGAGAAAAATATAAAAATAGCAAAAAGATGAAATAAGGTAAAAGATATCAGACATCTTGTCCATATAGAATTGATGACGTGGTAAGTATGCAGATGACTATGAGTTAGGTGGCAGTTAAATAGGTAGTTACAAAGATGGTAGAATTCCTATAAATTGGAAGTGTTGGGCATTCTTGGTCCCATTGCTTTCAGTTTATGCAAGAGATAGGAACACAGGATAATTGAATATGAAGCAAGGTTTATAGGTGCACCAAGACTTATGCAAGACAAAGTGTAGATGTCATTTTCATTGGAAGTCACAAGATTCATGCAGGATTTTTTCTTTTTCAGTGTAAGTGTAAAAACCCTACCTTCATGAAAGCATTCAGCTCTATCACATCCATCTAAAGGCACTATCATCGAAGCTACCAAACCAAGAGATTTCTAAAGGAAGAAGCAAACATATTGGAGGAATATTAGTCGTATAAACACATTGTAGCCATATAAAGGGATAAGTTTCTAAAAAAGTGAGCAAAGAGAAAAGGCGAAGTGCACAAGCTGTATGATCGAAAATGTTATCTAGGAGGGAGACATCTAGCTGATAGTTCTAGATGTATAGTTGTACAAGCCATACATCTAGCTATTCATATTTGATATTAGAAAGCACATATGACTAGCCATCCATCCCATATGTCCAACTATTAGACTCATACGTCTAGTAGTTAGAATCATACATCTAGCATAGAAATTTTTGACATCTAAGCAGGAGTATTTTCTTGAAGCCGAGATATCTAGCAGGATTAAGCCATTTGAAGTGCAAGAGATGTCTAGAAAAGAGAATATGAGTCGTCAAAAGTTAGGACAACTTCCAACCCAACCCAAAGTAGGAACTAAGTCAATTTTGGCTAAAATACTTTGTCATCACCAAGAAACGATGCACGAACAAGTGCCAAACCTAGACAAGGGGTAGAATAAAGGGAAATAAGAGGTAATAATGCAAGCAAAAGTCCAACTAAGTAACAAAGAACAAATTTCGATTGAGGAAATCACTTGGAATTGCCCTATGGGTGAGGTTTTTGGTAATGGTTGGTAGAGACACTAGCAAATAGTCTGGTAAAGAAGAGCATGCAATCCATCAAGGTAAATTTTATTCTACAGATATTATTGGTGCAAAATTAGCCTATGGTTATTATTTTCACCCATGACCTTGCCAAAATTGAGTAGACGGATTTGGTATTGAATGGATCTATCTAATATCTAGAGAAGGCTTGTTCCTTAGTGTTTTTTGTGAGAAAAGGGAGAGAAGGATTTACTAAAAGAAATGGAAATATAGTCGTAGCTAGAGCTTTTATCTTGGTGCAGTTTAAACAACAACAAAGGTGAATACATATAACTTCAAGATCTAAGAATTTGATATTTCTTCACACAAAAATCATAGTTCTCTAATATGATTTATAAGCTAATTTAATACATACATATGTTAAATCTTAAGCTCCAAAAATACTGTTTATATCGTGCATGAGTATAGATAACAGAACAAATACAATGTATAACTTAGTAATGTAAATAGAAGCATCAAATGTTAATACATACACTTGCACATAGTGAACTAGAAGCCAATAGAAGTTTATCTTATTGCTTGAATCCATACATCAAATCTTGTAAACGTCTAAGAGTTGACCCTTTTTCAGGGTATGCTTACTACTATATATAATCTAAAATAAGTATGCTTCGACAACTACTAAATTATGACACAAAATCAATTACAATATAAGCGATATAAAATGCACCATCATATTTTACATGATTTCTCATTGGTTTAGTAAGGTAATTAGATTACCAATGATAGAAGTGTAAGATTCGATACTCAATCATGATCTGTTACTAGTCACCGACATATTTCTTTGAATGCAGATTCTATTTATATCTCTATTCCATGCAATCTAGTTATGTCACAAAATTATGATATTCTAAATTCTTGATCTCTTCCTTTGCTTTGAGATAACGAAACATTGACATGTCACAAAATCATGACATTCCACCAGTCTTGACCCTTCTCTCGCTGTGAGCTCGTGAAACACTGACATGTCATGAAATCATGATATTTTACATGCCTTAGACTTTTCCTCACTTCAGACTCATGAAACCTCGATATGTCATGAAATCATGATATTTTACCTACCTTAGTATTTTCCTCACCTCGGGCACGTGAAACCTTGACATGTTGTGAAATCACGACATTATGTCGACCTTGATCCTTCTTTCACTTTGAGCTCATAAAACACTAACATGTCACAAAATCATGATATTCTTCATGCCTTTGTCTTTTCCTCACCTCGGACATGTGAAAATTTGACATGTCATAAAATAACGATATTCCACCACTCTTGACCCTTCTCTCACTTTGATCTCATGAAACACTGACATGTCGTGAAATCGCGATATTCTTCTTGCTTTAGTTCTTTCACAGAAATTGGAAACTAGTGTTTGATCTCTTAAAAACTGTTCAAGCCCTCTTAAAAACTGTTAAATATTTCAAAACCTCTGCTGTCTCTAGGGTAGTCTTTTAGACTAACATTCTTGGCACATTCCGAGGAATTTTTCTAGCAAAAATATTAGAAACCAAGACCTTCATCCATTGGGAAACGGAGTCAAAATAATATGGAAGAGGAGATTGTGGAAAAAAATCAAGAAAAAATGCACTTAAAAAAGTAAAGCATTACCTATAAAAATACCTCTTACAAGCTTATGTATACTTTACTAATATTACATTAACATCTCGGTAATTTTAATTTTTTTGTGAAACTTTTCATTGTTGGCCACTGGTCCCACCTTATGTCAGCTATCTTTGGTCAACTTGCTTGGATTTCTTATGCTTTTCTATCACCTTAATGATTGTAAGTGAGGCAAACTTGCTTTCAAGCTTCATCCTCAAGATCTAACAAGTCCATGAAAAACTGACATACATATTGCAACTCTTCCACTTTGTCATGAGACACTACCTTATACCTTAAAATCAGCTCGTGTAAATAGGACTTAATCTGCACGATATTTTGCACCATATAAAATATTCGTGCTTCTTCCATAGGATCTTCCCAGCCTTCTATTTCAGATTCATCATCAATAAAATATTTTAGGGATGTTGTGAGTGCATCTTCACTTAAAACATTTGAATTTTCATCCCATAAATATGGAAGTCCACATTTGTTTGCTAGATTTAAGTGCTTCACTAGTCCCTTAGCTTCAAATTCTAACTCTTGAAGGATTTTTGCACCTTGATTTATAAGCTTAAATATTTTGAAGAAACTCCTAACTACAATCTTGGCCTGAGACCAGACTTCACTTTGGATATTAGTAGTGACACTCTCTGGTGATAACAAGACTTGAATTTTTGTCACCGCATATGATATTTCCTATAGAAAGCTCACTGAAGCTTTTAACTCATCACCAACTACTTCAATAACTTATTTTACTTTGGAAAAATATATTAACATGGGCCTTATTCTCAAACTAAGCAGTAAGATATCTTCAAACATTTCTTTCCTTACTGCTTTAGCTTTGTCTTTTGATAGGCCATGTGTTACATTCTATTTTTCCTAGACCTATTGCTGAAGTTCTTATACTTGTAGATTCAGATATTGAATATGTTCATTTGCCTTCTCCAGTTCCACTTTGTATTTGGCTGCTTCTCTCACAACCTCACTGAATCTATCTTCCCATGTCTTGGCATCTAGTTTTAAAGCTTTTTCCATTAGTTTCTGTTCTTGCAAGGCAGATTCACATTCTTTCCTAGTTTCTTGATATTTATTGAATTTTTCTTTAAAATATTCTCCATGCGAGTAAATGGTTCCTAAGTGAGCTTGTACCATTCCCCATTCATCTTGCATATGAAGTTGAGTAATGTATTCAGTTACACTATCTACTTGATAATCTTCAATCATCATATTACCCTTAGGTTTTTTCACTTTTGGGGTCAAATTCACCTTCTTCCACTACATAGTGGTAGGATCAAGTGCTATCATTTCTTGTATATGGGCTAGAGCTTTAGTAGCTTCAGCACAGTGGGAAGTCCACCAATCCAAGGTATTTTTGTTTTCCTTTCTTAGATCCTTTAATTTTGAAAAGGTTGGGTGATTTTGAGCAGTTATGACAGGGGTGGACCTCATATCTTGTATGCATGCACTAGGGAGGAATGGATTTGATACTCAAGCAACACTCTCATCCAAAGGAGTAGCTACAGGGTGATCTAGTGATCCTAAATATTGTCCAGATTTAGATTGAATCTCTGAATATGATACTGGTTCTAGAGAAATCAACGACTGTTTCAAGGGACATATTATATCTTTCTTTGGAATAGAAATGGAAGGAGACTTAATTTTGGAATGAGAAAGAACAGAAGAATGAGAGAGTAGAGAAGCCATACCTGATCCTATCAGGAGTACATCTTGGTTTTCATCTTCCATTACATGTTCTTCATTTAACCTCATCAGTAAAAAATTTCTCAATTTCATCTTCTTGAGGGGTTTTTATCACTTCTCTTTCTTCATCCTCATTTTCTTCAATGTATGTATCCTCTTCTAAATTCATTATTTCAACATTTGGAGGAATATCCCCATGATGATTCTTGTTGTGTTCAACGACCTCTTTTTAAACTATTGTTATAAAAAATACTTGTGTCTAACCCTTCTTGAGCAAAGTCTATGCTATTATTAGCTATTTCATTCTGATTTTATGCTTGCACATCAAGGTTTTCAACCACTTCATCATCTTGTGAAACATCTCCAGTGTCTTGAGAAATTTGTTTGCTTTCCCTAACTTTAGAATATTTAGTTGTTTCATATTGTGGATTTTCACCACCTTGGATGTTATCTACAACTCTTTGAGTTACATCTACCTATTTTTTTCTTTTCTACTGACCTTCAGCCAGGGATTTTAGTTTTCTTTTTTTAGTGCCAAGAGGCACTTTGTCTGATTTAGTATCAAATGGAGAAGGGAAAAAATATTTTGGAGCCTTGGATGATATGGCTCTACCTTTTGATAAATTTGTGCCAAGCACCAAATATTTTCGTCTTCTTTTTGTTGGCAAGGGTTGAATGATTCCTTACCCATATTTTCCTAGCCCCCTGCCATCATAACCCATTTTCACCATCATGTGAGGTGATTTCACATATTTTTTCTTCTGTTCCTCAGTGAAGATAGTTTCAGTGGACTTCTTCTTTCAGAACCTAAGCCTCGTATATGCATGTGATTCTTGTTGCTCAACTACAACTTTCTTGCCCTTATTAGGGTCCAAATTCTATTTCTTAGCAGCTTCAGGGCTTACCCCTTTACTGCCGCCAATGCTTGGGAGTACTTTTTTGGAAAAATTACCTGACTAGGTAGCTTGATAATGATCATAACAAATAAAAAAATCAAGGTCATTATTAACAGGCCACCAAGAATCAATCATATTAGTCCACCATTCATGAATTTTCCCAATTGTCCATTCTGCCCCCTTTTTCTGCATTCTACTAATGGTCTTGTCATTTAGGACATGCTTAGGGTTGTTCTAGGGATCATATTCAACCACATGCTCATAAAAATCATGCCATGGGGGTAGTGGTTGCATTCTTTCTACATGTCATTCTAATGCTTCATCTTCGGTGTTGTTTCTACAATTTTCAATGTCTTTTCTGGGGAACATATGATAAATTTTTACAGGGATTTTTTTTAAAATTACCTATATTTCTAAAAATTTGTTGATGTGGTCATAATCCATTCTTGTGGCATTTCTATCAACCCCAACTTATTTATAACTTGAGCAATTTGTTCATGTTGCCCATTTTTTAAAACAATAATACCTTCAAATTAGAATTGCATCGTACAGGTACCAGTTTTACCTATACCCATGTCGTATTTAAAATTTATGTGCTTTATTTGCCTAACATATTCTAAAGAAAATAATCTATCAGTAACATAATGCGGTAGTAAAAAGGACTTTCTAATCAACCCATATAATCTAAAAACAACCCCCTGAGTGAGGATGAACTAGTCACCCTCATCTACATGTTTTGTTTTGTAGAACTTTGACAACATGTTATTTTCATATTTTTATTTATGTTTAGCTTCTTTCACCTTTCACATGGTTGGCCTTCTAGAAAGGCATGCATATCTACATCTAAACTACTCATGATCATCATATTGAATGACGTAGGTATCTAGACGATCTATCTCCTTGCTCATTTGGATAGCCTACGGGGCTAGATGACCTACCTGCTAGCCCAAATGATTTCCTACATAGGCCTAGATGGGTCAATCTACCAAACTATTTATTTGGTCTTCTTGTCAACCTATCTCTTATTTGACCTAAATGGTCTACCTATTTATTTCAATGAACTTCATTTTATTCCCTACTGTAACAACCTCTTAGGTTTAGATTCATTTCCATCTACAACTGTAGTGAAAATACTTGCAAATACTAAATAAAATGAGTAAATCAAATATTTCTTGCCACTTAAGGAGGGCTAAGTCCTTCACCACCTACTTGCAAATATTGAACAAAATGAGTAAATCAAATGATTTATTGCCACTTAAGGAGGGCTAAGTCCTTTACCACTTAGAGAGGGCTAAGTCCTTGCGAATACGCAATTGGATAATAATTGATGATAGATGATTAAATATAAATCAACCTACATCTATAAATAAGAATAAATCAATAAATTAATGATCAATTGGAAATATAGCCAACTAGCTATATTGGTGTTGTAACATGGCTCCCCTCCTCGGAAAGCTTTGTCCTCAAAGCTAGAAATGACTCAAAAATACTTTCTGTTTCCCATGTAGCATCTTCTATTGGTAGGTCCTACCATTTGATTAGAAATTCTTTAATGTGGTGAGATCGAAGATGACGTGATCTGCTTTGCAATATTGCTTCTAGTTGAAGAGTTATACATCCTTCTTCATCTAGTACTAGGAGCTCTATTTGGAGGTGCACTTTTTGGCCAATCACTTTTTTGAGATAGGAAACATGAAAAATTGGATGTATATGGGAGGAAGGTGGAAGCTCCAATTGATATGCTACTTCACCTATGCAATGAACTATCTTGTAGGGCCCGTAGAATCTAGGGGTCAACTTTTGACTGGTCTTGATCTTCAAAGACAACTGCTTATAAGGTTGCAACCGTAAGAAAACCATATCTCCTATATTGAATTATCATTCTAAATGATGTAAGTCTTGTTGCTGCTTCATACGATTTTGTGCCTGGATCAAGTTGTCTTTAAGAATGTTGAGCATGGATTGACGATGCTGGAACCAATCATCAATTTGAGCTACTTTGGAAGATCCTAGAACATAATCTGAGATTGCTAGAGGTTTTAATCCATACAATGCTTCAAATGGTGACATCTTGAGGGAAGAATGAAAGGAAGTGTTATACCACCATTCTGCTAATGAAAGCCATTGACTCCATTGATACTGCTTATCTTGAGCAAAGCAACATAGATAGGTACCCAAACATTTGTTAACAATTTTAGTTTGACCATCGGTTTGGGGATGGTAAGCAGAAGACATATTTAATTTGGTACCACTAAGATGGAATAATTCTCTCCAAAAATTGCTAGTAAATATGGGATCACGATCACTTACAATAGTTTTGGGTATTCCATGTAACTTGAAAATGGAGTCAATAAATACCTTGGCCACTTTGCTTGCTGAATATGGGTGTTGTAGAGCTCTAAAGTGAGCATACTTGGAAAGACGATCCACTACTACAAAAATCATTGTTTTACCTTCTGACTTGGGAAGACCTTCAATAAAATCCATTGATATGTGTTCCCACTGGCGGTCAAGAATTGGTAAGGGTTGAAGAAGTCCTGGAGATTTGACTATTTCACCCTTATTGCATTGGCATACTTCACATTCGACAACAAATGTCTTGACATCAGATTTTAATCCTTTCCAATAAAAGGATTGTTTCACCCGCTGATATGTTTTCAAGAATCTTGAGTGCCCTACTGATGGAGAAGCATGTGATTCTTCAAGGATCATGGATTTAATAGTGGAACTTTGTGGAATGTAAATGTGATCTTTCTTTCGTAACACCTTGTCAATATATGAAAAATAAGGATGCTTTGATAATCCTTTATTCATATCTTGAATAATTTGAGCAGTTTCAGTGTCAACCAACCATTCTTCTTGGAGTTGAGAAACCCATTGAGAACAAGGACCCAAAATGGCGTTGATGGAAACTTCATCTTCATATTTATGGGATAATGCATCTGCTACTACATTTTCTTTGCCCTTCTTATACTCAATGATGAAATCATATCCCAATAACTTTGTCATCCACTTGTTTTGTTATGGATAGGAGAAACGTTGTTCTAGAAAGTGCTTAAGACTACTATGATCCATTTTTATGATGAAGTGATTGCTGAGTAAGTAATGCCTCCATTTCTCGATGACATGTAGAATAGCCAATATTTCTTTCTCATATGTGGACCTCCCCAAATTTTTACCTAAAATTTGCTTGCTTTCAAATGCCAATGGATGACCATCTTGCATTAATACTACTCCAATACCTATACCCGAAGCATCACATTCAATAACGAATGGTTTGTGAAAATCTGGAGTTGCCAAAACCAGAGTAGTACACATAGCTTCCTTGAGTGCCATGAATGCTTGAGTAGCAATATCAGACCAGTGAAAAGCATCCTTTTTTGTGAGGGCGGTGAGAGGAGCTGCAATTTTACCATAATTATGAATAAACTTTTGATAATAACCTGTAAGACCCAAAAAACCATGAAGTTTTTTTATAGTTTTGGGTAAAGGCCAATCTTGAATGGCTTTAATTTTATTAGGATCCACTTTAACGCCTTCATGAGAAATGATATGACCCAAATATTCGACCTCTTGAACACCAAAGGAACACTTGGAGCGCTTGACAAAAAGTTTCTCCTTATGTAATACATGAAGAACTTTCCCCACATGCGTTAAATGATCCTTCCAAGATTTGCTATATATCAAAATATCATCGAAGAAAACCAAGACAAACTTGCGAAGAAATGGATGAAAAACATGGTTCATGAGACTTTGGAAAGTGGAAGGGGCATTGGTGAGACCAAAAGGCATGACCAGGAACTCATAATGACCTTCATGTGTATGAAAAGCAGTTTTGGGAATGTCCTCATCTCTTACTCGGATTTGATGAAAACCCGAACGTAAATCCAATTTTGTGAAATATTTAGTACCATGCAATTCATCTAATAAATCATCTATGACAGGGATAGGGAACTTATCCTTGATCGTGATTTTATTGAGGGGATGAAAATCAGGACACATGCACCAAGAATTATCCTTACGACGAGCCAAAACCACTGGTGATGAATAAGGACTAGTGCTATGACGAATGATGCCATGTTCTAATAATTCTTGGACAATATTTTCAATTTTTATTTTTTGAGGTTGAGGGTATCGATAAGGATGCACATTAGGAGGGATACTACCAAGAACAAGATGTATGGCATGGTCATGAGATCACTTGGGAGGTAGCCCTTTTGGTTCATTGAAGACTTCATCATAGTTAGCCACAATATCTTGAAGATATTTTGAGGGAATTATAGGGGTATCCAGTGCTTGAACTTCCATGCAATTGATTTGAGCTATGAATCCATAACCTCCTTTCTTGAATATATTTTCCATGTAGTGTGAACTCACCACCTTGGATGGTGGAGATTGAATTCCTTGGAGATGAATAGTCTTCCCATTCTCTTTCCATTCAACATATAATTTTTGAAAATTAAAACTAACAACTTCTAGCTTTTCTAACCATTCAACACCTAAAATAACATCTAAACTTCCCAAGTTCATAATGAAGAGAGTTCCTTGCCAAGTGTAATTTCCCATTTGGATTGAAACTGGAGATGTTCTGCCAACACATTGAGTGTTTCCTCCATTTGCAATTAAAACTTGAAACTTATCTTGATTGGTAGTATTAATGAACAAGTTCAATGCTTTAGCAGTCTTGATGTCGATAAAGTTATGTGTACTACCTGAATCAATCAACACATTAATACGTTTGTGCCTAATAAATCTTGGTACCTTAATTGTATGATGAGTTGTTATCCCCATAAGAGCATGTACTGAAATAGCCATAGTGTCATCTTCTGGTGTTGCTTCACTAGTATCTACTGAGATTTGTTCTGTATACATGGGCGACTCTTGTTGAGTGATATCTTCTACTTCATCTTCTTCATCCTTATTTTCGTACTCTATTTGAAAGGTTTGATGTGGTACACATGCTTGATCTCTAGGATGATGATTGCGACATTTAAAGCAAAAATATCTTGATGATTGTTCATTTTTGCGAAAAGAGTTGTTGCGATATTGAGGACGAGCATTAGAGTCTCACCTAGAAGATGTCCAATTTTGAAACTTTCATTCAGCAATCTTAGCAATCCTCATGGTATCATCCAAAGTGCAGGGATCATGTAGGTCCACTTCGAGTTGAATATTTTCCTTCAAACCATGATGAAAGGTAGAAACCACCACAGAAGCTTTTACATCTTCCGTATATGCGAGAAGACTTGTGAACTCTGAAATATAATCTTGGACAGAACTAGTTTGTTTGAGATCCAATAGGTGAACGATGTAAGAAGAAGAAACACCTTCATCAAATATTTTGAGGAAAATATCTTTAAATTCTGGCCATAAGATGGGATGTTTATGTTGACGTTGCTACCAAATAAACCATTGGTAAGCTTCTGTACCCAATTTGGAAGAGGCATAAGAAACTTTTCTGACTTCAGGAACATGATATAAGTGGAGCATACCATCCATTTTAGCTAACCAACCATGTGGATCCCCACCCTCAAATATGGGCATATCAGTACATGGAATGGTAACACCTGGAGGCCATTTCAAAAATTGAGCAACTTCACCCATATCCGAGTTATGATCATTGTGACCTAAGGGAGGATCATGATCCATAGTATCCTTTTGTCTATGGGAATTAGTTGGAGAAGGAGGAGGTTCAAGGTTTTGATTTTGTGCTAGTTGTTGGAGAACTTCCACCATTTTGTTCATATTATTAGTTATTTTAGATAGACAATCTTGTAGTTCTTGGGAGCAAGAAGAAGGGATTACGACTTCATCATGTTGGATATTCTCATGGGATGAGTTGGAAGAAGCCATGGAATTAATAACAGAGTGGTTGGGGTTAAAACTATTAATGCGTAAAGGAGAATTATGTTGCGTACCTTTATTTCATGGATGTCTTCTTGGTGAATTTAGTGATCCTTCATTTGGATTATTGGTGCTTTGTAATCTTCTGTTTGGTCCTCTATTCCACTTGTTAGGAGTGGTTTGGCCACTCATGCACTTGCTTTATAAAATTTGCAAAATCTTGGTCAAGGTTGACCAAAAAATTGGTTGTTTTCAAGTGTAATACCAATGACTTACTTTGAAAAGCTCACCAATGGCTACTTATAAACCTTCAATTAATAGAATTTGACCATCATTATCACTATGCTAGCTACAAATTTTAAATTAAACAATAATGGATTGAATTTGATCTCAATGGTCACACTTTGCTGGTTGTAATGGTAAATTGGATGGGATTTTACTGGCTGCTAAGAGTGCAATGGTTGTGTGTCTAACGACTTAATTTAAGCTTAGAGTGAAATAGAGTAACGATACAACCAATGACTCGGAGTGCAAAGGAACTGACAATGGTACACAACATACAATGAGATATGTGCACACAATGAGAGGTAAATTTGAACCCTTGGCACGCACGATGATGGAATATTTTATATGCATGATGAAAGAGGTGAACGTGGAATGAATGGAAGTACTTGGATGGAAATATCTACACAAAATTTGAATGAGATTGATGTATGAACATGACCAACAAGTTGGTCAATAATGCTATGTGCCTTGGTGGTTTTAACTCCCATGATTTCAATGGATGGAAAAATGTGGGATAAAGGATTCTGTTGAGTGGTATTTTCACCCAATTATGAAAGTACACTCTCCCTTGGGATTTGGGTTCCAAATCCCCTCTTGCAAAGAAGTCAAACAAACAACTTCTCCAAGGTCTCCGCTATATTAGCATTTGCATATGTGTATTAGTAATTTCAAATAAAGATATTCAATTTAAATGCTTGGAACACCTTAGTGATTGCAAGTAACTGTAAACAAGGGGTAATGTTGGTTTATTTTACCATGAAACTTTAGTGATTGTTCATTGAACCAAAATAAAGCAAATGTGAGTTGGCCCTCATATGACCACGATGTAGTACCTTAATTATTTTTATCTTGAGGGTTTTAAAATAGATTTTATCTTGCATTAAATCCAAATATGGCTTCTTATCATGAAGATGAAGATAGCTTTCAATGTGATCGATAAACTATCCCTCTTTGGTGAAATTGGTTTTCACAAAGAAGCAATATTTTATGGCCTTAAAGTAAGGGCTTTAAATGTCACCTCAACTTATCATTCTTAAATGAAATCAAATTTTCATAAAGATGAACAATTAAGTGCTTTGAATCAATGACCTTTAATGTGATGCTCAAATTACCCTTCTTTCGTAAAATCAAAATTTTTATGAAGAGAGGGCAATTTTAGGCTCTAAAAATGGAAATTTGTAAAATGCCATAAAACATAAAACCTTAAATGAAATTGGAATTTTCATGAAGGGAATGTCATCATAGGCTCATGAATGAAACATGAAACTGAAAAAAATGAAATTCGGCCCAAAAATGAAAATTTTCTATTTTCGGAATTTTCAAAATCTGTAATAAAACAACAACTTCAATGAATTTTTAAAAATACTAAACAACTCCGAAAATAAAATTTCAAAGTGCGTATTGGAAGTATGAAATATAACCTATGCAATGGTGAAATTATTTTTGGATTTTGATATTTTTTAAATGTTTATTTTAATGCCTGAAAATTAAAATAAATTAAAATTTCTAGAAAATAAAATGCAGAAAAAGTTGAAAGAAAATGCAGAAAACTGAAAATAAAATGCATTTAGTATGATGCTATCCTATTTCGACAAAACCGAAGATGTGAGGTTTCCATGCATGCAACCTAACCTATTGGACTTGCAAAACAAGCACAATCCCCATAGACTAAGTGCTGGTTCCTAGGGTTTAAAATAAATTTCAGGTTCAAGCATTCACATGAAGCAACTATTAAAACTTGCATTAACTCCATCTACAAACTCGAAATCTGAAAAAAGGAAAAAAAATAGACATTAAATTCATAGCATGCAAAGAGAATCTCATTTTTTCTTGCCCACAAGATGCAAATTTCTGAAAACTTCTGCATTAAAAATGTGTCATTTTACAATAGCGGAATTTATGGTTTTCCCAAAAAAGCAGTCCAATGTGAAAAGAAAATATCCAAAAAAACCCAATGCCAAAGCCTTGCCTTCATTCATGCAATCTTCTCTGAAAAATTTCCAACCCCTTCCATGTTTTCAAATGCTGTATTTAACATTTTTTTCTTCTGCACTTTTGTTTTCCTGGATTTTCATTTTCCCTCACAAGCATTTCGAAAATCTTTCCACCTTCCATTTTGACATCTTTTTCCATGAAACTTCACTTTATCGGCAGTCGTTTTCCTTTTGGCTTATGTAACGTTTTCATAATGAAACGTCCCCTATTTTAAGAAAGCCACCGTGGCTTTTACTTTAATAAAACCACGTCCATGATGGTTTTATTTATTCCAAATCCTTGGCCATAGTTTTTTTTTATATATTGGTTTAAAACATGTTATATCCCTTTTAAACGCTCTATGTACTTTATTTTTAAAATCTTAGGTGGCCACTTCAATGTAACCCTTATGCATATTCAGATCTGCGTTAGTGTCCTTTAAAAGCCCCAAGTGTCCATTGACTGTGATGGTAAAATATTAAATCCACTCTCTTTTGTCTATATGTCATAGATGGTGAGGTGCAGCCTTTTGTCTTTTAATATCATCGACGGGGCATTCGTTGGCATCTTGTGTACTTACGACAGAAACCTCGTTTGCAAATCTATGTTCCACTATAACCTTGTGATATCTGTGTTTTTGTTGCCAAGTGTCTATCTCAACTCGTAGCTAGCTCTGCATGTCCCTGTCATCATTACCTGGTCATCGTATATGTCCACCTCTATGAAATGGGATTCGACCTTGGTAGTCAATGAGGCCGCTATAGTGACTCTAAAAACAAGCTTTGCTCTCCTTGTAGCCTATTTATTTCCATGCGAGTTGTTTATGTCTGCATGTCCGTGATTCACAAACATTCCCTCGATGCCCACTGTCAATGATCTAGTTTTTCGATGGCTCATCTGAGTCTATGCTATCGCCGTTTACTTTGCATGATATTGCTAGGTTGGTCGACGCTTTCTTCACCCATTACATTGCTCTCTAACTATCGGGGTCCACCTTGACACATCGTCGAAATAGCCAGTGTATTAAGTACACTATCCAGAGTGGCCATTTTATCTTTCACCAAGTCTTCATAGTAAGCTTTCCCAAACCACGCACTTCATCCTTGCTAGCCACCTGGTATGCTTTCGTGGCAGTCTATGTGACTCCTTGGTTTGGGTCTATTTCCATCTATCCAAATCGTGTCCATCGACCAATTTAAGCCTCCTTGCCTTTGAACATAGAGTCCATATCCGAAATTGATGTCCATAACCTGACGAATACCCATGACTTGATTTATGACATCTCTGTCGGAGTTGCTAAACTCGCTGCGATCTTCTTTTGACTTCATTTGTGTCCACGGTAAAAAACTATTCAAAACACCACGAATGCCCTTTCCTCCATATCGTCATCGGTGCATCTTGATGATTTCTACATTAAAACCAAAGGCCACGTCCTCTTCAATTCATGCCACATCTTTTGGTCGTGCTTCGTCGATTTGTTGTACTTCATTTTACTACCATAGCCATTTTTTGGGTGTCGCTGGTCTTCGAACCCCCTGTTAGACGTTAAAACCTGCATCAAAACCTATGTCTCCACTACGTCTTTCACGTTCAGCACCATGGCATTTTTCCTTTGGCGATGTCTTCGAACCCACTGTTAGACGTTAAAACCTGCATCAAAACTGTATCCTGAGAGCTTTGTTTAGCCTAACCGCCAGTGATTCGTGCCTAAGGTTTTGCTCCGTGAATCCATCTCGCTGGTCTGCATTAATGTCAACCTTACCTGCCTATGTCATCAGACATATCAGCACTGCAATGTATACCCGTGTTTAGACTATCATTTGCCACGTCACAAGGCCGTGTATGTTTTGTGGGTCTTCGGCATCACGTCCTTTGGGTCTGAGTCTGTCAAACTCTTCGTCTACGGCCGTCAAATCTGTCCTTCCCAGCTCTACGTGAGTAGGTCCACATAGACACCTTAGTCAGTGATCCCGTCGTAGTGTATCCACTGTTGTGCTTCGTTGTGCATTCTTTGGTCCACCCTCTCATTCACACGATGGCCTTATGGTCCCATTCCATGTTATTTTCGGTCGAGCTACCTTTCTGTAACCTTGGCTACTATGCGCTGTCGCGCCCTCGGTCCTGACGAAAACAACCATGCTCCACTGTCGCTCTTTCAACCAACGCCTGCACCTTCCAGGTATCATGTAACGTTTGGGAGCATTTCTCATAACGCCTCTGTCTGGCATTGTCGTTACTTGCCATAGCTCGGCGTTTCCACACATCCGACGACCTTCGCTTCACTTGGACATACTTTGACATCCGACGCCCGGACAACCCGCGATCCTAGCATCCATTAATGGCGATCATTAGATACCACCAACCCACTGATGATACCTGATGCGTATGCCGTTATGGTGAATATCTGCCAAATCTACGTTTCATTGTCAGGTCTGCATAAAAGACTGTCAGACATTACCTCCGACATCCCGTTTTCGTGTTTCAGTGTTACCCGGTATTCAACAGTGCACAGTATGGGCACTGCTAGGCCAATGTGAATAAGTTTTTTTTTTTTATTCCGAAACATACTCCACGGGTGAATGATATCTGCGCTCCCGTGCCACTATACACCTCTGCTGAAGTCTTCGCTACGTTGCTATTTTTGACACCTCGCCGTTCATGAAATCATACGAACACGTCCATAGGAACCATATATCCACAAGTCCAAAACCATTTGTTATTTTCACCTTCTACTCTTTGAACCAAACAAATGAAAGAAAACCCAACAACTTGATATCAAACTCTCAAATGATAACACTGGCAAAACACACTTGTCGACACACAAATTGACGATAAAAAATCATCGACAAGAAATTGACGACACAAATCGTCAACAAGAAAATGACAACAAAAAGTCATCGACAAGCAATTGACGATAAAAATCGTCGACAAGAAAATGACCACAAAAAGTCGTCAATAAGAAATTGACGACAAAAATCATCGACAATAAAATGTCGTTGAAAACAAAATGACGATAAAAAGTTGTCAACAAGAAATTGACGATAAAAAATCATCGACAATAAAATATCATTGACAACAAAATGACGATAAAAAGTCGTCAACAACAACATAGCAAAAACTGCAAATGCAAAACTGAGCAAGACATTCGACTCTCATGACAAAACCAAAGCACCCACACAACAAGGAACATTGGAATTAAATACTAAATCAAATTGATAGGATATATTGAACAATATCGCTCCAAGGACACCAAGACTTTCAAAAAAAATAAAAATAAAAAGGTGGGTCCGCAATTTTGGGGCTAGTTGTGGAGCAGCCACAACATATTCCCAACTGAAATTATTTCACAAACTTTAATTCTTTGGCAAAGAATTTCTCGAGTGTGGATAATTGAACTTTGGTTATGCGTATGTATTTGACGAAAATTCAATACAAAAAATGACTTTTAAAAGGATTAACAAGATTGAAATAGAGTTTGATGCTTACTACGATCAAAATTTCACCAGACACTTACTAAAAAAATCTCAAATGCAACTCGGGAGGATTCTATCGCCAATTCATGATTTTTTTCTGATTTCATTATTGTTTATGCCAAAATACGCTCATGCTTATCCAGTTTTATTCACCCTTGTAAACCATTGTTTGACACCTCTGAGGACCCACTAATTTTGGCTTCCCGACGTTAGTGAATCATTGGTAGACTGAATCATCTCTGACTTCTCAAAATTGAAATACACAAATTCTTGTGCTAATAAGTGAATTTTTGTGCCACGTGTCAATCTGATATGCAAAATTTTTAGGGTAAAATTTCTATACCTTTGATTGGTTCAAAATATTTCTTCTTCGCCAAATTTTCCTATGTTGTGTGTGACTAACAACAACGAGTGTGAATTGATATTGCATTCTTATAATTAATTAGCACCCAAAAGGTTAAAATGTATCCACTGGTTTAACCTTACTGTATGGAATTAAAATATCTCCATTAATTAATACATCTTGCTTGTTAGACAAATCGACTCCAGAATGCGTTCTACGACACATAAAATTGTGCCACAAAGGACTGCACTTATCGTTGTTTATGGTAGCCTAGGCGTGGACTGCAATTGTTTGTTATTAAAAATTCATCGAACGGCTTGAAGAAGTCCCCAGACTGAATATCCTCACTATCTGCATAATTTTTCTAGGCTGAGATTTCTAAATCTGGGTCGTATTCGTATGCGCTATGGTCCACAGAATAAAATCTGCCAATTTATTTGGAATTAGACAATTACTTATGTAAAAATAGTTCTTCAAAAAATTTCTACGCAATTTTTCTCAAATTAGAAGCTTTGATACCACTTGTAGTGAAACTACTTGCAAATACCAAACGAATGAGTATATAAAATATTTCTTACCACTTAAGGAGGGCTAAGTCCTTCACCACTTAGAAAGGACTAAGTCTCTTGCAATACACAATTGGATAATAATATATAATAGATGATTAAATTTAAAACAACCTACATTTATAAAATCAATAAATTAATGACAATTGGAAATATAGCCGATTAGCTATATTGGTGATGTAACAACTTGTTCCTTTGGTAGCTTCTCATCCACTTTTTGGAATGAACCATCATCAATTTTATTCACATGCACTTGACTAGAAAAAGGGGCCCCTCCCTTTCTATCGATTGAACTAATGCATGTGATGGCCCAGGGGTAGTCTACACTCTAAATAATTTCTCTAGATGGTCTATGGAAGACCCATACGACCTTACCCTTGGTATTGATGGCCCAAGGACCGTTTGGGGACCTACTATCCCTATATGACCAAGGCGTCATCTAGATGGCCCATCCTATTAGATGAAAGGACTATGGGCCATTTAGGGAAAATTGCTCCTCTAGATGATAAAGAAAGAGACCAATTGACCTACCTCCTTGGCCAGAATATCCTAGATGGCCTAGTCCTGATGGTTCATCTAGAAAGAAATTTATTTTGTATGCTTACCTTGAGTCATGAGGTGGTCCTCACAAACCACTCATTTTTCCCAACGAGTTGTTTAAATTGTTTGATATATGCATATAACTAGCACTTTTACCTTATTCTATTCATCTTTGGTCTAGACTCCTAAGTCTTTTTATATTGCTTCTTTCTCCCCTACTCATTTGCCACATTGCTACAACATCTTATTCATCTAGAATGATTTTATATTCTATTTAAGGTGATTCCTACTAACATCCAACAATGTATTAACACTACCTAGTGGTTGGTCAACTCGTCGTCTCCTTAGAATTCCCCATCTATCTCTTCTTCAAAAATTTCACTTGAACTGACATTGCTCTAGTTTTTCTCTTCATTATTCAAACTCATTAGGGAGATACTGTTGGATTCATTCTTTGGGTTTCTAGCACCTATAACTTATCTTGGAAAAATTTATTGTGGTACTTCATGTATATCTCACCATTCAACTTCTATCACCCTTCTCCCTAGTGAGGTTCTATTTACTAGAATGATATTTTTATTCTAAAAACTTAGCTTTGTTGCATGGTCATTAGCAATTCCAAACACATGCTTATCTTTAATGCTCCAGTGAAAGTCTCTTTTGGACTTGTTCCTTCTATAGAAAAATTCTCATATCGATTGCTTGAATATATTATTGTAGCCTCAAAAATTGCGCATGATGTCTCTACAAGTTATCTATTTGGATATTCAACTAATCACTCCTTTCACGTAATTATTACAATTTATTATGCATGCTTCATTGTGCATGTTCAATGGTTGCTAATAAGTTCATTCCCTCATACTCACTTCCATTACTCTAAGGCTTGTATTTTAGAAATTCCTCTTGTCCAACATGCATTATCACCATTCATTGTATATTTTTAGCATCAAGTGACCTTTGTTCCTCCTCAACATCAAGACATCTAACATGCATGGGCACCTATTAGTGTTTAGTGGGTCTAGGATTCAACTCTTCCTATTCTACTATCATTTGCATGCCCACCTTGTATCTTCTTATGATTTTATTCTTAGATAGCCATGCTAGTTACTCCATGGGTTAACTTCCATCTAAGTCACTTGTGCCTTCAACACCAACATCTTCCTTTATACAATATTATCATCCAAATTTCCTTATTTACATTCCTTTAAAGGATCTCGAATATTGACTTAATGTAATCATTCTATCCATAGTCATTCCTTCATCATATGGTTTGTAGTTTATAAAGTTTATCTGTGTCTCGAATTTGTATGGTTTCAACTTGTAACCAATTACTATATTAAGGCATTGTGTCTCATCTAGTCTCTTCAACCTTATTACACCATTATCCATCACTTCATCCGATTAGAAGGGCTTAAGACATAAGGTTTTCAAATTCCATGGCTTCTTCTTATGTTTGCCACTAAATTTTAGCATCACATAACTTGCCTTCAACTTCATCCTCCTTAGGTGCTTATTGTGCCATAGCTTTTTATGACATTAGGAAACCTTTGTGGCCCACTATGCCATCACCCTTTCTTGTCTAGTTTGATGAGTGATGTCAACCTCTCATCTAGAATCTCCTATTCACCAAGATGATTCTATATTGCCACTATCATATCACACTAGAAAATCCACCAACATAATTGCCTCCTATCCATACATCAACTAGAATAGTGTGATTTATCATCAGTTTGTACATTATTATATATGCCCATAGGATAATTAAAAATTTTGCCTCCCAATCAACATCTTAAATTCCACATGTCTTGTATACTATGGATACTAAAACCTTATCTATTGCTTATGCATGTCCATTTTCCCTAGGGTATTATGGACTTGAAAATGAATGCAATATTTTAAACTCTATCTTAGCTTCTAAATAATCTCATTGAAAAGTGTCCTCCATAATCATTGCCAATTTAAGAGAAACTTTAAACCTTGTAGTGATTTGTTCATACAAGAATCATGCAATGATTTTTATGGAATTATTTGGAAATTCTCTTCCCTCCATCCACTTTGTCAAATATTTAATTGCTACCATAATTCACCTACATCACATTTCACTAGTTTTCAATGGTTCAAAAAAATTAAGATCCCATATCTCGACCAACTCTTGTGGCTAGGATGGGTGAAATGACATGAAGTCCCTCCATAGTGTCTTCCCATATATTTGACATGTATTGTATGTTTTCACAAACTCCTTTGCATCATGATAGAGGGTGGGAAATCACAACCCTTCAAAAAGAACCTTCCTCATGGTCACATTTTGACCCATATTCCCTTTTCAAATCCTTCATGAGCCTCCTTCAATGCTGCATTCACCTCCTCATCCATAATACATCTCCATAAATTTTTGTTAGGTCTAATATTTTATAATAAACCAACTATCAATTGAAATGGTGTTAATTAAATGATAATATTCTTATTTTCTACTATTTTCAACTCCTTTGGAAGCTCCCCCATCAACAAGTATTATACCATGTACTCATACCATGATAATAGTGTAGTGATTACAAACAAATGAGCATCCAAAACTTTATCTAACACTCGTTTTGTAGGTTATTTTGAGCAAATACTTGATAGATAATCTGCTATCATGTGTTTCTTCCTTGGTCTCACCACCATCTAAAACATGAACTTTTACAATTTCATGATCCACTTGCTAACTTATCCATGACGACTTATTGATCAGGTGCAATAATGCTTGATAATCAATATAGAAAATAAAAGTGTTGAAAAGTAAATAATGTCTAATTTTTTTATAACATATACCATCCCATGTGCTTCTTGTTCCCTTGTATTGTAGTTCCCAACTTGAGACAATAACTAACTTGAAACGTATATAGGATGATCCAACCCATACTCCCCCTCTAAGGAAAGTCTACATACATTTGCAAAGTTGAATGCATCTATATGGATTTAAAACTTCTTATACTAATTTGAAAACACCAGAATGGGTGTGAAACCAAATTCACCTTCAAACATTCAAAGGCCTTCTAGTGCTTCTCTATCACATGAAAGGAACATCCTTGTGTGTCAACACATTAAGAGAGTGTGATACTTGTGCAAAATTCTTTATGAAGCATCTATATATGCAACATTGTTTGAAAATAACTTTAATGAGCACACATCATATGGCTCCTCCATTCTCATAATTATGCAAATCTTGTAAGGTCCAGTCTTCAATCCTTATTTGAACACCACATACCCTAAAAAAATTGCATTCATTACCAAAAAATTATATTTACTTAGATTTAAGGAAAACCAAACATTCATGCACTTATGCATTCCTACAATGCTTTCAAGTGTTTATTATTTCTTCTACATAATGACCAATCATCTAGGTATAATTTGAATTTTCCCATTAACATATGCTAAAAAATATACAAAATAATCCTTTGAAATATGAATGGTGCATTACACAATTTAAAGGGCATTTGGTTATATGCATAAATATCATTCTCAACAACAAACGTGGTCTTCAATTGATCATCCCTGATAATACTAATCTGATTGTAACCCAAGAATTCATACAAAAATGAGTAGATCTCATGCCCAACTACTTCCTCCAAAATTAAATTAGTAAACAATATTAGAAATGGATCCTTTATGGTCACTATATTCAAACTTTAAAAATACAGACAAATGTAGATTTGATTATTCTCCATATTATAGATAATAATTATGGGATACACCCATTCACTTATTATAACCTTGAAGATTATTCTTACATCCAATATCATCTCAATCTCGGTATTGACTTGCATACTTTGGATTCATTTCATATGTCCTTCTTATATATTGCATACCTAGAATCAACAAAAAATGGTGTATGCACAACTTAGGTGGAACTCCTTGTAATTATTTATATATCCACACAAATACCTTCTTGTATTGCATGAAAATATTAAAATATGTTTATTTTAAAAATGGGTCCCTCTCATCCCTTCAATTGATTATCTTCTCTTATTTTCCTTCATCGAGGTTTACATGTACCATATTTGGTCCTTTGTATTTATGTCATGTTATTTTGCTATTTTTACCACATCAAATGGGTGTATTGGCTTCTCATAAATTTGGGCATCACCAACACTATATTCTACAAATTTATGGATAGGTAATATTTTCTTCCTCTTAGTATTTTATGGTTGGCAAACTTGATTACTTTCTCCAACCTCATACCCATTTTGAGGTCCTTTATCTTGGATTTCTTGTTCTGTATTTATGCACATGTAGCTAGGTTAGAAAAAATTATAGTCTTCCATATGCTAGATAGAAGTTTTTTATCCAAGTGCTCTTAATCCTTTGTGAACTCCTCCAACTCCAACATCCATTCTTTATTTGGTTTCCATTCATTCATCCAACCTTCTTCCTCTAGAAATGAGTTATCATATTCATCAAAAGTTACCAACTCTTAGCTAATGGACTAGTTCATCAAGTTTATCATAAATTTATGCTAGCCTTTCCTCAAGTCAAATGATCATTCTACCAATTGTGGTTTACCTTTGTTGTATATAATCACCCATATCCCAAAAATGTATTGTAGGTTGGTTTTCACATAGTTATTCCTACAAATTCCATACTGAACATTTGATCAACAATTGTTACCTTCTATGCAATCAAAACTTCCTTCATTTCAATGATATACTAGTCTACATCATATAGCCAAAAATTAGGAGACCAAAAAAATGGTTCCTCCAATTCCTTTCATGTTTTATCAACCAATACATTAAAAAACCAATACAGTCATGCTTTAACCCCATTGAAAATCACTTACATCATCGTATGATTCAACAACTCAATATGGATTGGTGTTGGTTTCTTCTTGGAATCTATCATAAATATTGTCAAGTAAATATAGTGGTCCTTCACCACTTTTAGCATTGCATCTCTTCTACTCTCCTCATTTTCATGATCTACTTGACTGTCACATAAAGCTCCAAAATTATGCATAGTAGGTTTGATATATTCACTATAATATTTTTATCGAGTGTTTGCACTACTAATAATTTTTCTAATGTATCCTCATATTTGATGATAATGAGTTTCTTTAACTTCTTCTCATGATTGGTATTTTGCATTTCCTTCTCTCTTTGGACACGTGCTTCCTACCATTTCCCTTCTTCTTGGAAAGATTTGGGTATTGTTCCATCTTTTGTGCTTGTGCCCAAGTCACTCTCAGCATGTATTTATGTTTTTTCTTGATTTTTATCCATTTGAAGCTCCTCTATGTCAATAAAATTGATATTCTATGAGTTGTGCTTATCTACCTTCAATAATTCATCTCTTTATAGTTGCTAGGTCCACACCATTTAAACATAATGACATTATTGCTCCTAGATCCTCACATTAGAGCATTTGTAGAGTTTCATACAAGTTTTTCCATTCTTAACATCTTATACATTATATGATTGGCCTTCCATAAAATAATATTACAATATTCCTTTACCTCCACCACCTACATTATGTTTATCCAATTATGGTTGCCTTCTTCCTTGGTAATTATTTTGAAATCCACCACTAGTCTCTTCATGTTTGCTCTTTTAAGTGTTGGGTTTCTCTTATTTCTCTTCCTTCTACACCATTATTTTTTGGTGTCATGCACTTATTAGACTCAACTAGCAATTTACAATATCATAACCTATAATTTCATAGATATTTCAATATGTTTTCTTTGGACAATCTACATAGGTGTGTCCTTCAACACCAAATCTCTTTCTTATCTTTCTTATTTTTTGCCTTCATATTGTTTAACACTATTTTTAGGTCCTTACTCATGGCTGTGGATAGTTGCATTGAGGTTGTCTCTATTTCTATTAGAATTATCCTCTCGATCATGACTCATGCTTCCTCCTATGACTACTTTCATTTTCATTTTACATTTTAAATGTAATGCACATTAAAATACTTCCTAGTAAGTAGTAGGTGAAACCACTTTCATCTTCTCTTACTTCGGTAGTAGTCCATCCAAGAACCACTACTTTTGTAGCCTATTAGTCAACTTTACCTCCATTTTGTTGATGAGCTCTTTTAGACAATGGTTATGAGACTTAATATTTTTTCCTTCTGTTTCATCAAATCAATTTCACAAATGATATCTATGTCATCATGATGTAGTTAAAACTCTTTATTTATTGAATTTATTCTTTAATTCAGTCTAGTATATGAAGGGTTATTCTCACTTTAGGTGCTAATCAAATGTTACTTCTTAAAATATTATTGGTAATAGTCTTAGCCATGCATCCTTATTGGTTAATCCATTTTCCTTTCATATCATCTCACACATTCCAATATGGAAATAGGAATACTCCTTCCTATATCTTATTAATTTTGGGTAGTTCTTTTCCAATGGTGGTTGTTATTCATTGGTCTCATATACATTCAATAAATCTTCTATTGATGACTAGTCATATAAAAATAATCTTTGGATACTTTCTTGTGTTGTACACTCTATGATTTACTTCATGAATATACACTTAATGTCTCTAGTATTTAAAGCAAACTCTATTGTAGTTGTTCCCATGATTGACTCCCATCCTTGATACCTTTAGGTACTTTACCCCATGGTTGTGCTGGAGTCACTAGTTGTTCTACCTCATCCTATACATGATCCATGTTAGTTATTTATTCATCACTTATGTGAATATTCTCCTTGTATGGTGCACCTCCACTTATAGATCATCCTCTATAATAAAAATAATTATTTTCATATTTCTTCTTAAAAAATTATTGCCATCTTTCTTCACATGCTTCATTTGAACTTTTCTCTTCTTAAGAGTTCCATGATTATTACACTTTCGGTGTGTGTATCTCCTTACTGGAAAAATCTATCAACACATCACCAACTCTTTCATTTATATGTAATAATTTTTCATTGACATGCAACTCCTTTTTGCCAACATGTAATTTATCTATATGTATTGCATGTATATAATATTATCTCACTTGCTATTGCATGATTCTCAAGAATATTCTCATTATTTATTCACTCATATCTATGCATCTATGACTTTCACATCCTCATGTTAGGTTATCTATCATCCAACTCTTCCATATTCAATATTCACACAATCACTAGTTCAAAATTTTGATAACAACAATGCCAAATATAGTATAGAAGTGGTATTCCATAATTAAAGTAACAAAAAAAGGATGGTAGGGAAAATCAACAACATATAACATCAGTATGTAATTAGGAAATGTTGAAAGTATTACATTATTTGGACCCATTGTAAATAATAGTTTGGTATATGATTTATATTTTATATAATATGTGTTAATATGAGAGAAAGTGCAAGGTGTCAAGAGAGAATTAAGAGTCACATTGATATGTGGAAAGATGAGAGTTTTATATTTATGAGAGGAATGTGAAAGGATGCATCTCCCAGATGTTTGAGGAGAGCAATAGTCAGAGTACTAAAAAGATATGTAAAATTATATATTGGAGACATCTCTCCAAGAAATGTAATCAATCTATATCATTCTTGTAATATTTTGATATTGTGTATATTTGAGTTATATTTGTGAGATATTTTTGTTATTCCAATATTGAGATTTACTATTAGTTTGATTAATGGTATTCATTTGATTTATATTTGATCCTATATAAAGCTTTATGTGAGTTAATCTATTAAGAAAGCTAACATTGGTATTAGAGCTAGGTTGGAGAGAAGACTGAAATTGTTGGAAACAAGAAATTTTGATCAAAAGAGCAATGAATTTTATGATAGCCATATTGGTAGTTTCAAGTGCCAACTTGAGAGAGATATTGGAAGGTAAACTACTACATGAAGGTTGTTGGAAGATTTCTATTTAAAAAGGACTACATTGGACAAATGTTGAATGTGAAAGATCTAAAGAATGAAGAAATTGCAACCAAACAAAGATTACAATTGATGAAGAGGAGATTATCATCATTGAAGCTATATAAAAGTTATATGAAAGGCTCACGATAAGAAAATATAAGTAGAGAAAGAAGTCAAAAGTAAGTGTAACTAGGGAACAAAGAATTGTGGAAGAAGACTTATAAAAGAAGGTTGTAGATAAGAAGTTTAAGCAGTCAACAAGATTTATCATTGAAGTGTGGCAATATAAAGAATGAAGATGGAAAAATTCTAGATGATAGTTATCTGGGAAATTACAAAAGGAATCATAGCCATCATTAAATATAAATGCATCTACATTAAAGGAAAGTTAAATTTCTACATTTTTAGTAGTATGTATATGGCAATGTATTAAAGCATTATTATTAAATTTTTTAAGTTTCAGGTACAAGAATATTTAAGCAGTGAACTTTGAGTGCCAAGGAACATCTGGATCTACAAATAAAAGAGAAGACACAACATAATCAAACCTACAAACCAAAGATAATTCAATGCAATCAAAAGTTTTATGAAAAGGGAAGAGTCTATTGCATTCTAAGAGGAAGCTATGTACAAGAAAGTGCAAGCATGAAGAGATGAATGCATAGGGAAATGAAGCACCAATGAAGAGCCAAATGCACAGAGAAGTGAAGCACCAATGAAAAGTTGAATGCATAGGGAAGTGAAGTGCCAACGAAGATCTAAATGCATAGAAAAGTAAAAAAACACATGAAAGTGAAACATTGAACACCAATAGTCAAAGAAGATCCAAAGGATCATCAAAGTTATAATAGTTATTGAAACACCTAAGGACTAGCTAGAAGAGAAGTGAAGGAACAACAAGCAAAATGCCAAAGGATAATGCCAAAGGAATGTTGAAATATTAGCAAAGGAGATAAGAGTAATGTAAGGCAAAAAAATATAACGCTTTCATCTAACGTTTCGAAGAGCATAATGCTAAGTGCTCGAGCAAGAGAATACAACGTGTCTCTCTAACATCTCGAAGGGAAGAAAGCCAAACATCTGATCAAGACACAATATGAAGTAAAATAATTTAAAGTTGAAAGCATAGAGTACCTACAAAGATCATTTGCATGAGTGGAAAGGTGGAATCTCAAAGCCATTCAAGTTCAATTCGAGAGTGTAGGTGAAACATTTGATCGTGAATCTCTTGAAGGTAATTTTTAAATTTTAGGTTTTTCAAAAGGCACATAAGGAGTGATAAGGTTTTGCATTTAATATTTGATATTTTATAAAGGTTAATTTTTAAGGTTAAGGATAAATAAGGATTAATTGAGTATGGAGTAAATAACCAGGTTTCTTTAAATTGAATCAATAAGTAGGTTTGATATTTAATTTTTTATCATAATGGAGTTTTTTTGAATTTACATGGTGGAATCGATAGACACCATGAATCTGGGAAGGTTGTCTATATTTTATAGTCGCCACAGTATTATGTGCTACCACGAATCCAGGCAGGCTGTCTAACTTTTAATAATTTGTTTTTTTGAATTTACATGGTGGAATTGGTAGCCACCACGAATCTGGGCAGGCTGTCTAGATTTTATAGTCACCACAGTATTATGTGCTATCTACCCCAGAAGTTGCCACATAGATCTTCACGCAATCCGCCCCTATAACCACCATGCCATAATAATTTTAAACCTTTTACACCACTGAAAGCACCAAGAAAGGGACAATCATTCAGTCCAACAAGGCCCAAGATTTGAACCTTGGATCTCCGCCCCCCTTACGGGGTTTGGTCGAACCAATTGGTCTACACCTCATACCTAGTATGTTATTATTGTTAAATTTTAAATGTAATTATTTTATAAAATATTTGCAAATTAATTATTTTTGGAGAGAAAAGGAAGTCAACATCAAATTTAGAAAATTTGCAAAGAATTCATTTTTAGTTTCTAAAATTAGGGAGATATAAGTTTTTCCACCTCATAGGATTTAATTTAGAAACTTTGATTTATTTAAAACTATGGAGACATAAGGTTTTCAACTTTAAAGGAAATGGTAAGTACAAGAATTTTCTTTTTTGAATCTCAATTATTAAAGGGGCCTAATTTTACCCCATGGAAAAATAAAATGAGGCCAATACTTATTGTTGAAAATATTTGGGATGTGGTGAATGGATAAAGAAAAATTCCTAAAGATAAAACAAGAATTCAAAAATTTAAATATGATGATGCTAAAGCTCTTATGTTAATTCTATTTGGCATATTTGATGAAATACAAGCACACATTAGTGAAGTAGAAACTTCAAATATTGCATGAAGAAAATTGTGTTTGATACAATCACAATTGGTTCATGATAGAGAAAACAGAGAATATTTTCTTTGAAGGATATTAGAATTAAAATCAAAATTGCCTACCTTAGGAAAAAATGTTGAAGATAAACTCCTAGTTTCAGTTGTGCTTAGAGCACTTACTAAATCATTCAAAGTGTTGGTCACATCTCTTCTAGTATCAAACCAAAAGGTGTAATTTGATGAGTTAATAAATATTATTTAGCAATATGAGCTTGAAAATCAATTGGGAAATGAGTTATATAATAAGGCTCTTGTAGTAGAAAAAGGATCTTGCACTTCATCAAAAAATAAAAAATAAAATAATCTTCTAAAGGGAATCAAAGAGATTAGAGTAATTAGCTAGGGTATGTTGCACAATTAGAATCTATACACAAGAATTTTATGGAAAATTACATATGTCTATTACCAACTAATGAGAAATCCAATAAGGACTTGGAACCTATGACAATAAATGCATGTTTTGACACAAAAAAAAATGATATAGAGTGTAACTTAGATGATGTGAGTATAGTTCGTGATTGGTCAAAAAAAGCTTATGCTGTCAAAATTGATGATGACATGGATTAAAATGATGATAGAGATAGTGATGCTCAAACTTGTATTGATATGGATAGGGACCAACCAGATGATCATTTTGGTTATTTTGAAAGGTTTACTAAAGGAATTGGTTCAAAATTGTTAAATAAAATGAGATATAAAGACACAGGTTTGGGAAAACATGGACAACGAATGAAAGAGCCATTTGTACTAGAAATAAGACCACAATGTGAAGGTCTTTGATATATTGGGTAAACGAGCAGCAAGGAATTGGGAACTAAATTTGTGACAAGAAACAATTGGTCAAATATATAATAGAGACTAATAGAATAAAAAACAATGAAGGACAAACAAGAAAATCTATAACACATAATAGATGTAATAATTGTGGTAGACATGAACATAAGATAAAGAAATTTTGGAATCTACATACTTGTGAAATTTGTGGACATAATTATTCACAAATATTTTATCTATAAAAAGAAAATAAAGACTATGGATTAAAAATATATCATAAATGGATTATTGGAATAAGATAAAAGGAATGTTGTATGGTTTCTGTAGAAGAAAACCAAGTATGACCAAATTTTGCTAAGAATATTATCAATATTATAAAAAATAAATAAATAATTATGATCCATAGCTTAGAAGATTGCATATAGTGAAAGTATCTATAGTGATTATTGTTGGACATTTTGAGTCCCTGTGCTAAAATGTTGTCATTGATGTCAAAAGGTTATTTGATGTCAAAAGGATCTATGATGACATGCACTATGTTTTGTGAAAAGTGCAAGGAAAGTATTTTTGTGAAAACCAAAGCAGACAAAATAAAATATTTTATTTAAAACCATAGATGGTAGATTTGAAATGGATTTTTCTTAAAACCCAAGTTGGCTTTTCGTTTCATCGAAAAATATGCCCCGATGATGGAGATATTTAATTTTAAAAATTTAGTTTATATTTTCAATTATTTAAAATTAAAATTAAAATTTTAAAATTAAAATAAAAGTAATCCACCTACGTCGTAGAATATGAGGGAGAAGACTATAAAAGGATGACTAAGGTTTATTATTCCTCATCCTTGCTCTTGTGGTTAATGCGATTACTAGAAAGCGAAAAGATCTTGTGTGAAAAATGTTTAAATGCAGAGGCAGTGAATAAGTTAAGGTGTGGTCAAATCCAAAGACATTGTGGGCAGTGTGTCTTGTTGGCAACTCAAGTAGTGCAAAGGTGTTGGGAGGCAAGTGGTTGAGTGTTCGAATCGTGTGCACTTCATTTTACTTGAGAAAGGAGGAATCTATTTTGCATTGGTTGTTGTGTGGAGGATAAAGGAGAGTGAGGCACTTTTGGTCTTGTGTGGAGCGCTAGCTCACGTGGTGCGCAAGTGTATGTTAGGATGCAGGAGCCACAGGCTTCAGGTTCAAATCTTGCAAACTCCATTTTACTGTGTAAAAGGGAAATAGTGAGTTGGTTGTGGTTTTTCATGCGCATGCTGCCAATATTTATATGTTGTGTTTGATATTCTAAAATTCATGCCAAGGTATGCATTAAAGTTGTAAAAGAAAATTAAAACAATTTTTTTGTTTTATTGGGTGCTAAAAGTTAGTTTAAAATATGTGCATAAATTTTATAGTAAAAGTGGTTTTTGGAGAGATAAGTAAGTAGGCATAGATTTTAATTTCTTTTAGGGTATAAGTGGTTTGAGGAGTAATAAGGATTATTACTTATTTGGCACATTGTTGATATGTTATTTGGAGAGTGCTTTTCATTATTGAAACATTCTTGAGAAAAATATTTTACTTGAGGGTTATTGAATATATATTTGGTGGATGTGATTATTGAGTTGGAGTAAAAAGGTGTAAATTGGGTTATGCTTTATTTTGTGATTATTACTTGAAGTCCACTAACCCTCATTGAGATTGAAAAGGAAAGTTGTGTTGAGTGTGGCAGATTTTATGGACAACTTCTTGGCATCAATAAGGTATGGGCACATTCTTCTATTGATTGTTTATGGTGGTTGATTTCTGAAATATCATTGGAGAGAAAAGGATAAATTGTGGTTTCTTTTTCGCAAGTGTTGGTTTAAATGCTTGAAGGTTTTTTTGTCTAAGTGTTGTGATTAAACCTTGTTTTATAAGCATTGTTGTTGAAGCCTATTGGTTGAGCAAAGAACTTGAACTTGAGTTAGAAAAGAACATGAGTATCATTGTTATGTGAGATTTGTGGTTGAGAATTGTTAGAAATATTTTGAGTTGATTGATTCATGCTTGGACTAGGGTTTGTGAGAAAGAGTTGTTCCTAGAGGTGATTGGTTGAGTAGAGTTGTTTGAGCCTAGTCAAGTGAATGTGTGAAGTGGTTGTTCAAGTTCCATAAAATAAACTATTCTATATTCTGATTTGAGTTGAGAAATAAATTGAGTTTGTGAATAGAACATATTGAGTCTCTAAAAATTCTCTTTATGCTTCTATAAGAAAGAGTTGAGTAGATTTGAGCAGGTTCTGAGTGAGCCTATTGAGAAGATTTAAGCAGGTTATGAGTGAGCCTATTGAGCATATTTGAGCAGGTTCTGAGTAAGCCTATTGAGCATATTTAAGTAGGTTCTGAGTGAGCCTATTGAGCAGATTTGAGCAGGTTTTGAGTGAGCCTATTGAGAAGATTTGAGCAGGTTTTGAGTGAGCCTATTGAGCATATTTGAGCAGGTTCTGAGTGAACCTATTGAGTAGATTTGAGGAGGTTTTGAGTGAACCTATTGATAGAGCTTTGGATGTGACAGAGTACAAAGGACAAAGTCTCAGTGGATAGAGATCCAAAAACTAGGACAATTGAATACAGATCTAAGTGAGGAGTCTTCAAGTGGAGAGAGATCCACAAGTTAGATCAGCAAAGAGATAGAGTCTTTTAGAAGATCACTAGCTAGAGTAGAAGGGGAAAGAGTTCTCCTATGGAAGAGATCCACAAACTTGAGATTAGGGGATCAAAATATCCTTTGGATAGAGGTCCATAAACATTGTAATTGGGAAGGATTCCCAAAGATATTGATTGAGAAAGTTTTAGTAAAATATTTTCTCTGTGGAGTAGCCCACATTGGGTGAACCATGTAAATTGTGGTGTCTCTATTATGTATGGTGTTTTGTGCATTGATTTGAATACTTCTATTGATATTGCTATATATACACTACATAATATTGAATTGAAAGTTGAATTGAAGGAAAAAGTAAAAAGTGGTCTTATACTGTTCACCCCCCCTCTCAGTATAAGCTTATGTTCTTCAATTGGTATCAGAGCGGGTTTCTATTGTGGCTGCTCCACAACGTACCCCAAAATTGGGGACCCACCTTTTTTGCATGTTTTCCAAGAAGACCGAAGTGGCCCATATGCTAAAGATCAAAGAAAAAGCAAAACACCACAAGGAGGAAAAAGTGTCGCGATATCGCGACATGTTGCATCTTCGTGGCCAAAGCAAAGGGAGAGAGAAGGAGAAAAAGTGTCGCGATATCGTGACATGTTGCATTTTCACGGCCAGAATAGAAGAAAGAAAAAGTGTCGCGATATCGCGACATGTTGCATCATCGCGGCCAAAAGAGAAAAAGTGTCGCGATATCGCGACATGTTGCATCATCGTGGCCAAAAGAGAAAAAGTGTCACGATATCGCGACATGTTGCATCATCACGGCCAAAAGAGAAAAAGTGTCGCGATATCGCGACATGTTGCATCGTCGCGGCCAAAGGAGGAAAAAGTGTCGCGATATCGCGACATGTTGCATCGTCACGGCCAAAGGAAGAAAAGTGTCGCGATATCGCGACATGTTGCATCGTCACGGCCAAAAGAGAAAAAGTGTCGCGATATCGCGACATGTTGCATCGTCGCGACCAAAAGAGAAAAAGTGTCACGATATCGCGACATGTTGCATCGTCGCAGCCAAAAGAGGAAAAAGTGTCGCGATATCGCGACATGTTGCATTTTCGTGGCCAAAAGAGAAGAAAAGAACAAAAAGAAAAAGTGTCGCGATATCGCGACATGTTACATTTTCGCAGCTAAAAGCAACAAAAGAGAGCAAGGAGGCAAAAGTGTCACGATATCGCGACATGTTACATTTTCGCGGCGAAGGGCCACAAAATGGAAACCAAAGCACATGCATGCACAAGGGAAGGTGAAACGAACAACCATTGGAAAGTGAAACGAACAGTCAGGGAAGGTGAAACGAACAACCATTGGAAAATGAAACGAACAGTCATGGAAGGAGAAACAATTTTTTTTAGAAGTTTAAATACGCCATTCAAAGAGGCCAGAAGGGGTTGGAAACTGCTGCGAGCAGAGTTGCAGATTTGAAGGCAAGAGGGCCATTCTGGACCTGTTTGGGCTGTTTTTCTTCCATTGACTGGTTTGGGAAAACCAAAAATTTTTGTTATTGTAAAATGACAAATTTTTAATACAGGAAGTTTCAAAAAGTTGCATCTTATGGACAAGAAAGGAGTCATTTTCTGCATGCAAGATTAAATGTCTATTTTTCCCCTTTTCAGATTTTAGGCTTGTAAATGGAGTTTATGCAAGTTTCTTGGTTGCTTCATGCGAATGTCTAAATCTGAAAACCTCATTTAAAACCCTAGGAGCCAGCACTTAGCTTATCCGGATCGTGCTTGTTTTGCAGGTCCAATAGGTTAGGTTGCATGCATGGAAACCTCACATCTTCGGTTTTGTCGAAATAGGATAGCATCATACTGAATGCATTTTATTTTCATTTTTTTTTGCATTTTATTTTTTCCAAAAATTTTAACTTTTTTTTAAATCTTCAGGCATTAAAATAAACATTTAAAAAATTTCAAAATCCAAAAATAATTTCACCATTGCGTAGGTTATACTTCAGACTTCCAATACGCACTTTGAAATTTCATTTTCGGAGTTGTTTAGTATTTTTAAAAATTCATCGAAGTTGCTGTTTTATTACAGATTTTAAAAAATCCGAAAATAGAAAATTTCCATTTTAAGGTCGAAATTTCATTTTTTTTAGTTTCATGTTTTACATTCATGAGCCTATGATGACATTCCCTTCATGAAAATTCCAATTTCATTGAAGGAGTTATGTTTTATGGCATTTCACAAATTTCCATTTTTTGAGCCTAAAATTACCCTCTCTTCATAAAAATTCTGATTTTACGAAAGAGGGGTAATTTGAGCATTACATCGTGGTCATATGAGGGCCAACTCACATTTGCTTTATTTTGGTTCAATGAACAATCACTAAAGTTTCATGGTAAAATAAACCAACATTGCCCCTTGTTTACAGTTACTTGCAATCACTAAGGTGTTCCAAGCATTTAAAGTGAATATCTTTATTTGAGATTACTAATACACATATGCAAATGCTAATACAATGGAGACCTTGGAGAAGTTGTTTGTTTAACTTCTTTGCAAGAGGGGATTTGGAACCCAAATCCTAAAGGAGAGTGTACTTTCACAACTAGGTGAAAATACCACTCAACATTTTGGCGCTAGAAGGAGGGCCTGAATGGGTTTATTTCAGTGTGATTTAAATGCTATAGGGATTTAAATTTTTGAATATTTCATGCCCTATTGATTATTATCTTTAGCCCTCTTTTAACAATACAACCTTGTAGTGTTAAAAGGAGGACATGAATTGCTATGCATTGTTCTAACGCTTTTGATTGTTCATACAGGAATAATGTGTTTTGATTTGATTTTGAAAATTTTTGGTCTTGACTAACGAGGTTGTCTCCATGCAATTACTTTCATTGGATTTTAATGGATACATCTCTTGGTTGATGCTAACATGATTATTCATACGTTACATGTTTGATATTTGCGAGTCATTTCATGCTTATTTGTAAGGAATTATTTTGTCTAAAATGTATTTTTTGTCGGTATTATGCTCTTCACTTGCGTGTAATGCGATCTTGTGAATCAGAAAGCCTACAACACTAGGAGTATGCTCTTCACTTGCGCATATGCGATCTGGTGAATCAGAAACTAATTTACATTTTTAGAATATTGCTTTGTCATGGTTCCTTCTTTTATTCGTGACTAACAAATTGGTTTTGAAGTTATTCTTTGAGTTTCACTAATGGCAACATCTGAGGAGCAAATTGTATCCCTAAGAGAAGAAATGATGTCCCTAAGGGAAACGATGGTATCTGCATTAGGAAAGTATTATGAATGTCATTCTACCTTTGGAACACCTTATCAAATTCATGAAATGTTATTGGAGTTTCTACGACTTTTTAATCAAAAGGTGGCATCAGGATACCTACAAAATCTACATATCTATAAGTTCACGTTATGTCAATTTCAAATATTTTGTGAGCCTATTGCTTGTAGGTTCTTCCCATACATTGTGGGTGATAGATCATTCTCGTGGTATTGCCATCTACCCATGGAGGTTAAGACTTCTTGGAGCCAATTAGAAGCAACCTATATTTATCACTTTGGTAATCAAGTTGACTTGGATAGGTTGCAAAATCAATTCACCTCTATGTGTAAAGAGCCTAATGAGTCCATGAGTCAATTTAGTGTGAGGTTTCATGAATTGTACTCTCAAATGTGGGAAATTTTGGGTACATCGGAAGAGGAAGCTATTGAAGTATACCTGAGAGCCATACCCCCCACACTTGCTACACTCATTAAGGAAAACTTGGATGACCTGTCTCTAGAGACAATCTATGAGATCTTTGAAAAGGTAGAACAAGTTTTGGAAGAAAAAAAGGCACAACATGTTCACATGAGAGATTGTTCTTTTGGGGTTAGTGATACCAACCGACACCAACCATTGAATATAGCACCCTCCACTCCAATGATACCTAAGGTGAATGATCAAGGGGATGAATTTGAATGTCCAAATTTTACAACCACCTTAGATGTAGTCCAAGAGGAGGTGCAAATTGCTAAGCCAACATCCACGAGTGAGGATTATGCAGAGATGATCTCATTCATAGAGATACATGATTATTCGGATAAAGGGGTTCAAAATTCAACAATGTTTGAGATATGTGATAGGACAGAACCTACCATAGAATTGAATGAAGTGGTTGAAAGTGAAATTGGAAGAAAATCAATAAATGAATTTGAAGATATGATAGAATTTCACCACTTGTTCTTGGAAGACACTCTCGATGAGAAGCTTGGAACTAATGATCAAAAAATTCTTCACCCTCCAAATTGTGATAAAATCGAATCATGGGTTACTAATTTGGACGATGATAGCCTTACAAATTTGAATTCAAGAAATAACCCACTTTTGAAAGTTATTGAACCATCTAAGGAAGGTGAAGGTGAATTTGATGAGAAACACATTGATGAATTGGAAGATGTTGAAGAAGTAGTTGAACGTCACCACTTGACATTGGAAGATGATTATTATGATGCTTGGAAGAAGTGGGAAGACTACACTCACTCCAAAACTGCTAATAAAACTTGTGTGCCACTTGATATACAGGACAATATAATCGCCTACTCAAAGGAAGATATTACAACTCCTGTACAATTTGAGGATGTTTTGGAAGAGGGTTTCAAATCTCATCAAATTTTGGAAGATTATAATGATCCTATGACCAAGGACAAAGAAGAAAAATAATTGACAAATGAATCAAAAAATCATGTCACAAATACCATGGAGTTTCATCCCACAAATTTGGAAGATAATTTTTACAATGGTTGGGGAAGATATGAAGATGTGTTATTTCCTCACACCCTTATTGATGAAGCCTCTATTCCAATTTATATGCAGGATGTTGAAACTTCTACTTCATACGAAGATCTCACATTCACAAGATTTGAGAAGGCTACAAAATTCGATCATGTTGAATATAAATTCATTGAAGATTCGGATACAAGTTTGCATGATTATTTTGAGGATTCAAATGAAGAGATACCATGGATACTGAACAAAGAATGGGAATTAAATGACAAAGTGATTGATCTATTAGAAGTAATGCAAGTGATTGATCATGAAGATAAGTTACTTGACATACACTTTGACCAAGAATATTCAAATGATATTTATGATGAAATGCCATTGAAGGTGAATGAAGAACAAGGATTAATTTCTAACCACACCTTTGATAACATTACTTTAACAAATGAAAAGAAGCTTGATGCACTTGAATTGCTAAATCAAATTCATCAACAATTAATAATGGAGTCTAGGGTAAAAACTTTTACTGATCCCCATTTAGTAAATATCCTAGATTCTTGTAAATTGTTGCACAAGTTTGATTGGCCTAAGAACATGGAAAATGAATTGGCTTTAAAATTTTTGGAAATAGGCTCTTGCTTACAAAATTTCATTTTGGATAAAGAAAGCCTAGTTCTAAATCATGAATGGAATTATGAAATTTACACCTTAAAGAATAGACAAGAAAGAATTGAAAATCAACCATTGTCTAATCAATTTGGTAATTTGAATCTCACCTATGAGAATACTAATGGAACTAAATCTAATTGGTGGGGTGAGAGGGGAAAGTTGAAGTTGGTTGCATTGTTTGGTCTAGTCTTGTTCTTGTTTGATTCCTTCCAAACTTGGTATGCGTATCACGTCATATGTCTTTTAAAGAATTCTAATCAGGTTTGGGATCCGGGAAAATGATAATCCAAACTTTGCACCATCTTGTATTATATTGTACATTTGTATATACTGTTGGTTTTTGTGTTTTGGTTTTGGATTGGATCTCATTTTGGTTTTAAGTTTTGTGTGTTGGTCCTTTGGACACTTTTGGTTTGTCTTGAAAAAAAAAGAAAAAAAAGCAAGATGTCAACTTATGTCCTTATGAATGTTAACTAAGACTAGGAGAATATGAAACATCGGAATTGTATTGCAGAAAGCTCCACGAGTATCGCAAACACATTAAAGAATATCATTTGGAACTTGTGATGCATGAAGTTGTCAGTTTTATAAATTATGGCAAAGTAGGTGATATACTCCATCCGCATTTCAAAAAGAGCAATGCATTCATCCATATCTCATGTTACATTCCGCATTGCATATACATTTCATCTCAGTTGCATCTACATTTCAAATACAATCATTGAAAAGGTGTCGAATCCTCTTAGGGTTATTACATAACATATATTAAAAGGATCCTAAGGTTGGGAACTGATGCCCGAACTATCTTGAACCAAGCACGTTCTACACATATTAAAGAGAATCTTGAGTAAAATGGTCAAAACCATACTTGGAAGAAAAGGTGAGGCGAAAGGAGTATTTCGTGTCTGTCCTATCATGCAACATAATCCTTAAAATAGTGGTTTTTACCACTCCCATAGTGCTTAAAGCCTAAAATCAGAGTAGTAAGGATAGGGTTAAATCCCCATCGAACTTAGGTTGAGGATCCAATTCCCCAAAGCTCTGATTTGACCTTCATGGAGTAGTAAGGATAGGGTCTAATTCTCATCTCGCTTAGGTTGAGAATCTGATTCCCCAAAGCTTCTATTTTTCCCACTCAAGAACTTGAAGTTCCAAAGCAAATATTTTTCTTTCTACTTTTATTGCATCATTGATATTGGATTGGAAGGATCGTACTACATGTCCCTTGCAAGGATGGGTAGTCATCCCCAAGGTTCAAGAAATCAAAAGTGAAGCCAAATCTTGGATTATGGGGTTGATCTCCATCGGGGCTATAGACGCCTGACTGGCAGTGGAGTATGCTCATGCGTGGCAACATGTCTTGTCTAAAAGCAAGACCACTGATTGCTCAAACGGACAGGCTAGCCTGACAATTTCATCCATAACAGGTTAAATCATTTTGTTCAAGATGAGGTAATGAACTCCAGATCAGAGTAGTAAGGATAGGGTTAAATTCCCATCTCGCTTAGGTTGGGAATCCTATTCCCCAAAGCTCTGATTTCACTTACACTTGCACATGGGTTCAAGATGGTAGTGACACATAACCAACTTTGGGATCTAGTAAATTAATTCGAGTATACACATATTTGGTCCTAAGAGGGTTTGACAGTTTTAATATGTTTGTTCATGATACTAGAAAGTTTGAGCCTTTGCAAAGCAGGTTGTTATATCTCTAGCATATTTGTCATACATTAAATCCTGCACAAATCATTCATAGCCTTGCATACGCATTCATAAGTGAAACTGACAATGGAAAGTTGAATGAGTTTCAAACGATAGGGAATGAAGCACATTGCACACACCGAGCTGATGCTTAATAATTCTAATGCTTCATGTATTTCTGATCTATTTGCATTCTTTGGATATTTGCTGACGCTTGTATTTGAGTTCATGTATTTTCAGGTTGAGTTCTCACCGAAATGCTCAGGAGCATTTCCCAGTAGAGTCACCATTTGTTGTGGCTACTCCACAACGTACCCCAAAATTGGGGACCCACCTTTTTTGCATGTTTTCCAAGAAGACCGAAGTGGCCCATATGCTAAAGATCAAAGAAAAAGCAAAACACCACAAGGAGGAAAAAGTGTCGCGATATCGCGACATGTTGCATTTTCATGGTCCAAAGCAAAGGGAGAGAGCAAGGAAGAAAAAGTGTCGCGATATCGCGACATGTTGCATCATCATGGCCAAAAGAAGAAAGAAAAAGTGTCACGATATCACGACATGTTGCATCATCATGGCCAAAAGAGAAAAAGTGTCATGATATCACGACATGTTGCATTATCGTGGCCAAAAGAGAAAAAGTGTCACGATATCGCGACATGTTGCATCATCGCGGCCAAAAGAGAAAAAGTGTCGCGATATCACGACATGTTGCATCATCGCGGCCAAAAGAGAAAAAATGTCGCGATATCGCGACATGTTGCATCGTCGCGGCCAAAGGAGGAAAAGTGTCGCGATATCGCGACATGTTGCATCGTCGCGGCTAAAAGAGAAAAAGTGTCACGATATCGCGACATGTTGCATCGTCGCAGCCAAAAGAGAAAAAGTGTCGCGATATCGCGACATGTTGCATTTGTGGCCAAAAAAGAAAAGTGTCACGATATCGCGACATGTTGCATTTCGCGGCCAAAAGAAGAAAGAAAAGTGTCGCGATATCGCGACATGTTACATTTTCGTGGCTAAAAGCAACAAAAGAGAGCAAGGAGGCAAAAGTGTCGCGATATCGCGACATGTTACATTTTCGCGGCGAAGGGCCACAAAACGGAAACCAAAGCACATGCATGCACAAGGGAAGGTGAAATGAACAACCATTGGAAAGTGAAACGAACAGTCAGGGAAGGTGAAACGAACAACCATTGGAAAATGAAACGAACCATCATGGAAGGAGAAACAATTTTTTTTTAGAAGTTTAAATACGCCATTCAAAGAGGCCAGAAGGGGTTGGAAACTGCTACGAGCAGAGTTGCAGATTTGAAGGCAAGAGGGCCATTCTGGACCTGTTTGGGCTGTTTTTCTTCCATGTGACTGGTTTGGGAAAACCAAAAATTTTTGTTATTGTAAAATGACAAATTTTTAATACAGGAAGTTTCAAAAAGTTGCATCTTATGGACAAGAAAGGAGTCATTTTCTGCATGCAAGATTAAATGTCTATTTTTCCCCTTTTCAGATTTTAGGCTTGTAAATGGAGTTTATGCAAGATTTCTTGGTTGCTTCATGCGAATGTCTAAATCTGAAAACCTCATTTAAAACCCTAGGAGCCAGCACTTAGCTTATCCGGATCGTGCTTGTTTTGCAGGTCCAATAGGTTAGGTTGCATGCATGGAAACCTCACATCTTCGGTTTTGTCGAAATAGGATAGCATCATACTGAATGCATTTTATTTTCATTTTTTTGCATTTTATTTTTTCCAAAAATTTTAACTTTTTTTTAAATCTTCAGGCATTAAAATAAACATTTAAAAAATTTCAAAATCCAAAAATAATTTCACCATTGCGTAGGTTATACTTCAGACTTCCCATACGCACTTTGAAATTTCATTTTCGGAGTTGTTTAGTATTTTTAAAAATTCATCGAAGTTGCTGTTTTATTACAGATTTTAAAAATCCGAAAATAGAAAATTTCCATTTTAAGGTCAAATTTCATTTTTTTTAGTTTCATGTTTTACACTCATGAGCCTATGATGACATTCCCTTCATGAAAATTCCAATTTCATTGAAGGAGTTATGTTTTATGGCATTTCACAAATTTCCATTTTTGGAGCCTAAAATTGCCCTCTCTTCATAAAAATTCTAATTTTACGAAAGAGGGGTAATTTGAGCATTACATCGTGGTCATATGAGGGCCAACTCACATTTGCTTTATTTTGGTTCAATGAACAATCACTAAAGTTTCATGGTAAAATAAACCAACATTGCCCCTTGTTTATAGTTACTTGCAATCACTAAGGTGTTCCAAGCATTTAAATTGAATATCTTTATTTGAGATTACTAATACACATATGCAAATGCTAATATAGCGGAGACCTTGGAGAAGTTGTTTGTTTAACTTCTTTGCAAGAGGGGATTTGGAACCCAAATCCTAAAGGAGAGTGTACTTTCACGACTGGGTGAAAATACCACTCAACAATTCCTTTAGAAGAGTTTGACAGCTTGAAGGAAAAGTGGTCTAAGAACACAATGGATCAAAAGGATCAAAGAGATGGACCTTCAATAATGTAGTACTAGTCTTTGATGGAAGTGACTTCTTGTATTGGTGTATGTTGATGAGATTTCACCTGATGGCACTTGGAAATGAAGTTTGGGATGCAGTGGAACTTGGATATGATTCTACAGTCAATCCTCCGATAGATAAGGAAGGTAAGCTTCTAATGCATGCAAATTCAAGAGCTATGAATGCAATTATAAAAGGATTGGGTAGATCAAAATCTATGAAGGTTATGGATTGTAAAACAACAAAAGATATATGGGATCTACTACATGACATATATGAGGGTGATAAAGGTGTCAGGAAAGCTAAGATCAAAAATCTCAAAGGAGAATTTGAGAACTTAAGAATGAGAGATGATGAAAATATCTGTGATTATCTCAGTAAGATTAATGAACTTGTGCATGAGATGAGAGGTCTTGGAATGAAGGTTGATGAATCAAATGCTTGTGATAAGATCTCAAGAACTCTTCCAAAAATGTATAGTGAAAATGTTTCTGCTATAGAAACATCAATTGATAGTGATTCTTTGACAAATAATTTTTTTCTTGGCATGCTTACTACTTTTGAGATAAGAACAAAAGATCCTATTCCTCTGAAATAAGCTGCTTTCAAAGTGGATAAAAAGAAAAAGGGAAAGCAAATAGAATCGAGCAGTGAGTCATCTAGTGATGAAGAAGCTAACTATGGAAGGAGAGATAAAGGTTCCAAAAGATTCATAGATGTTATATCTATTAAGTGCTTCAATTGTGGAAAGAATAGACATTATGCAATAGAGTGCAAAAATCCAAAGTACAATAGTGATGAAGAAAAATAGGATCACAAGTATAGGGAATCAAAAAGACACAGGTACCAAAAGAAAGGCAAAGATGGACAGAACAAACAAGGAAAGAAGTTCTTCCAAAGGTAAAAGAAAAGCTACTATGCAGATAATGCAAGTAAGTACTCATTTGATAGTGATGCTAGTTTTTTAGACAATGATAGAGATGAAGTCCTATTTATGGTTAAAGAGAAAAGGACTCCAGTTATTATCAAATGTTTTAGATGTGGTAAATTTGGACATCTTGAAGATGATTGCACTAGAGATGGCTATAGTTTCAGTGATGATGGTTTTGAATATGCACTTGAAAGACCAAATGAGAATCTTCTAATGGCTTTAGAAGATGAAGTAAGTGATCCTATAGAATATAAGCAAAAAGGAAGTAATGATAAGGACAAAGGCAAACAAATAGAGGATTACTCAATAGAGAATTGTTATGATCTCAAGGGAGAACTTATCTATGCCATTGAAACAAGAAAGAAGGTAAGAAAACAACACTCTAAGCTTGAAAATTAGTTTCAAGAATGTGATGAAGAAATATTATTGCTCATAGAAGAATTAGAGAAGTCAAAGGCTAAGGCAAGTAAGTTCAAAGAAAAGTTAGAAGCAAAGATTTTGGAATGTGAGAAGTTAGCACAAGTGGCTACTCTAAAGAAAGTTTTAAAGGACTCCAAGATAAATATGAAGATTTTCACAAATAGCTCTAAGAACTTGGATAAGTTCATTTGTGGACAACAAAGAACATCATGTTCAACATGTCTTGGCTTTGGAAAGAAACAAGAAAAAGAATCTACTTCAAGTCTTGATGAAGAAGAAACTTTAGAAGAAGAAACTTCAGAAGATGATAGTGTAAGTGGGAATGAGACATCAGAGGATGAGTTGGACAATAGAGAGTTCAAAAAATATAGGAACAATGCACAAAGAAGAGACATATGGAACGGCAATCAGAATAGAATACCAATGAGGTCTAAACAAGGAAGCTTCAATAGGAGATGCTTCTCATGTCACAGGTTTGGGCACATGGCTTCACAATGCAGGTCATATGAAAGATAGGAATATGGAAAAGGATAACTTTCTCAAGGATAATGCTACTCATGCAATGGTTTTGGTCACAAGGCAATGAATTGTAGGGTTCATGGTAGAAGAAGATTTGGATTCACTAGGATGTATCCTAAGACATTTGCACCTCCAAGGAATAATAACATTAAGTGTTATAAGTGCAATAATGATGGTCACACAACAAGATGGTGTAGAGCAAATATTCCAAAAGCAGGTATGGACAGGAACAAGAACATGGATGAGAACAAGAACAAGAATAGGAACAGGAACTTGGATGAGAAAAAAAATAGGAACAAGAACATGGATGAGAACAAGAATAGGAACAAGAACAAAATGATGATTACTTGGAAAGAAATAGTGAGAGGATTCAAAAAACTCAGAAAGGAAGAGATAAAGATAAAGGTAAAGAGTAGTGCTTTCGAGGAGTATAAATACTCCCACCCCAGAATTAACCACCTCATGAGGAGGTGGGGGAGGGGTTAAGCTAAGAGGCTCATTATTAGCCTCGAGCCCCAAAGGTGACCCTTTGCTATTGATTTCAAAGGAGGATATATTTTTGTATATTAAGAAAAGTTTTGATATGGGGAGAGATTTGATTTTTTGAGAGAGCATTGAGCCAGGGGGAGCAAAGTCCTAGGGGGAGCAGAAAAGAAGGTCAAATTTTAGTAAATGAATATGGGTTGCCATCAATGACAAAGGGGGAGATTTTTGGATATTTTGAGTCCCTAAGCTAAAATGTTGTCATTGATGTCAAAAGGTTATTTTATGTCAAAAGGATCTATGATGGCATGCACTATGTTTTGTGAAAAGTGCAAGGAAAGTCTTTTGTGAAAACCAAGGTAGGAAAAAGAAAAGGTTTTATTTAAAACCATGGATGGTATATTTGAAATGGGTTTTTATTAAAACCCAAGTTGGCTTTTCGTTTCATCGAAAAAGGTGCCCCGATGATGGAGATATTTAATTTTAAATATTTAGTTTAAATTTTAAATTATTTAAAATTTAAATTTAAATTTTAAAATTAAAATAAAAGTAATCCGCCGATGTCGTCAAATATGAGGGAGAAGACTATAAAAGGATGACTAAGGTTTATTATTCCTCATCCTTGCTCTTGTGGTTAATGCGATTATTAGAAAGCGAAAAGAGCTCGTGTGAAAAACATTTAAAGGCAGAGGTAGCGAATAAGTTGAGGTGTGGTCGAATCCAAAGACATCATAGGCAGTGTGGCTTGTTGGTAACTCAAGCAGCGCAAAGGTGTTGGGAGGAAAGTGGTTGAGTGTTCAAATTGTGTGCACTTCATTTTACTTGAGAAAGGAGGAATTTGTTTTGCATTGGATGTTGTGTGGAGGATAAAGGAGAGTGAGGCACTTTTGTTCTTGTGTGGAGCGCTAACTCACGTGGTGCGCAAATATCTGTTAGGACACAGGAGCCGCAGGACTCAGGTTCGAATCCTACAAAATCCCTTTTGTTGTATAAAAGGGAAATAGTGCACTGGTTGTGATTTTTCGTGCGCATGCTACGAAGATTTATATGTTGTGTTTGATATTCCAAAATTCATACCAAGGTATGCATTAAAGTTGTAAAAGAAAATTAAATTTTTTTTTTTGTTTTATTGGGTGCTAAAAGTTAGTTTAAAACCTGTGCATAAATTTTATAGTAAAATTGGTTTTTGGAGAGATAAGTAAGTAGGCATAGATTTTAATTTCTTTTAGAGTATAAGTGGTTTGAGGAGTAATAAGGATTATTACTTATTTGGCACATCATTGAGATGTTATTTGGAGAGTGCTTTTAATTATTGAAATATTCTTGAGAAAATTATTTTGCTTGAGGGTTATTGAATATATCTTTGGTGGATGTGATTATTTAGTTGGAGTAAAAAGGTGTAAATTGGGTTATGCTTTATTTTGTGATTATTATTTGAAGTCCACTAACCCTCATTGAGATTGGAAAGGAAAGTTGTGTTGAGTGTGGTAGATTTTGTGGACAACTTCTTGGCATCAATAAGGTATGGGCACATTCTTCTATTGATTGTTTATGGTGGTTGATTTCTGAAATATAATTGGAGAGAAAGGGATTGATTGTGGTTTTTTTTTCTAAAGTTTTGGTTTAAATTCTTCAAGGTTTTTTGTTTTGAGTGTTGTGATTAAACCTTGTTTTATAAGCATTGTTGTTGAAGCCCATTGGTTGAGCAAAGAACTTGAACTTGAGTTAGAAAAGAACATGAGTATCATTGTTATGTGAGATTTGTGGTTGAGCATTGTTGGAAATGTTTTGAGTTGATTGATTCATGCTTGGACTAGGATTTGTGAGAAAGAGTTGTTCCTAGAGGTGATTGGTTGAGTAGAGTTGTTTGAGCCTAGTCAAGTTAATGTGTGAAGTGGTTGTTCAAGTTCCATAGAACAAACTATTCTATATTCTGATTTGAGTTGATATTGAGTTGAGAAAGAAATTGAGTTTGTGAATAGAAAATATTGAGTCTCTAACAATTCTCTTTATGCTTCTATAAGAAAGAGTTGAGCATATTTGAGCAGGTTCTGAGTGAGCCTATTGAGAAAATTTAATAAGGTTCTAAGTGAGCCTATTGAGCAGATTTTAGTAGGTTCTGAGTGAGCCTATTGAGCAGATTTAAGCAGGTTCTGAGTGAGCCTATTGAGCATATTTGAGCAGGTTCTGAGTGAGCCTATTGAGTAGATTTGAGCAGGTTTTGAGTGAGCCTATTGAGCAAATTTGAGCAGGTTCTGAGTGAACCTATTGAGCATATTTGAGGAGGTTCTGAGTGAACCTATTAATAGAGTTTTGGATGTGACAGAGTACAAAGGAAAAAGTCTCGGTGGATAGAGATCCAACAACTAGGACAATTGAATACATATCTAAGTGAGGAGTCTTCAAGTGGAGAGAGATCCACTAGTTAGATTAGTAAAGAGATAGAGTCTTCTAGAAGATCACTAGCCAGAGTAGAAGGGGAAATATTTCTACTGTGGAAGAGATCCATGAACTTGAGATTAGGGGATCAACATCTCCTTTGGACAGAGGTCCATAACATTGTAATTGGGAAGAATTACCAAAGAGGTTTATTGAGAATTTTTTAGTAAAATATTTTCTTTGTGGAGTAGCCCACATTGGGTAAACCATGTAAATTATGATGTCTCTATTGTGTATGGTTTTTTATGCATTGCTTTGAATACTACTATTGATACTGCTATCTATACACTGCATAATATTGAATTGAAATTTGAATTGAAGGAAAAAGTAAAAAGTGGTCTTCTACTGTTCACCTCCCCCCTCTTAGTATAAGCTTGTGTTCTTCAATTATCCTAAAACTATGATAGTCTTATGAATGTTCTAGTGAATGACCCAGAGACAATAATAATTTAAACGTGATCTAGAGGTAGAGTTCTAGAGTTAGAGTTAGTGACCTAGAGGGAGTGATCCAGTGGGAGTGACCAAGAGGTAGAGACCCATAGGTGACTTAGATATATTTGTAGACACAAAAATCCAGCCACTTGTAAGTCATCTATACCTTCCTGTCAGCCACGTGTCAGTCATCCACCTTCCCACCATTATTTGGCCCAAATCCACACCTTCTCGCCATTATTTGGCCCAATTTCACCTTTTCCCGCCATTATTTGGCCCAATTTCACCTTTCCCGCCATTTTTCATTCCCAAATTTATTTAAATTAATATTTATATATATATTTTAATATATTTTAATATATATATAAAGATACTTTAAGTGATTTAATCTCATCCGTCCATCCATCTTAATCCGTTTCACAACCTAGATTTATTCTCTACCCTTGGATCCACTTTAATCTTAGCCACACGTTCAAAGTGTCGTTAAAACCCTAAAGTGTGCCCTAAGAGTAGATTATAAATTGAGTCACCTTGATGGCTCAAACCCTATCTCTTTGACTATCTCTATTTTGTTATCTATCGCTATCTATCTCTTCTTCAGCTAAACCTACCCATCCATCGCCGTCCCTTTTCGTTGCATCCATTGTCGCATCCGTCGCCAACTTTGCCGCCATCCCTTCTGCAGCATTCTGTAGAATCCCCCATTCTTTTTGCAAGTGCCCGCGGGCGTTTACCCGTAGTCACAGACGCAGACCGACATCTACAACCCCGATCCAGAAGCACGCGAGCGTTCAGCGAGTGCACCAGGGTGCCTTCCGTAATCGATTTGACAACCACATTACTTCCAGGTGCCGCCTGGTCTAGCCACGTTAACAGAGAACAGGTATAAATCAGTTTAAAGCAAGGAACTTCTTTTCGTTTATTAATCTGTTGTTGAACTCCTGCATTCTATTTTTCTAGGGTTTTAAATTGTTTCTGAGGGCTCACACAGTGGAGCCCTCTTATTAATTTCTAACTCCTTGATAGTGTTAATGTGTGCAGGATTTTAATGGCAGATCTGGTGTGTTGATAGCAGCTGTTTAAGCTGGAGTGGTCCGAGCTACAGGATACAACGAAGCCCACTCATTCTGTTGGGATTAAGGATACGTCTTCGGAAAATGCCACCCCATTGTGCCAGCTAGGGTTTCGGAGAACCCTAGCACAAACTGTAATTTTTGTATCACGAAAAGGGTTACAGGCCCTGTTGTACTCAAAAGGAGTTTTTAAACTCCACTGATTAATAAAAATCGTTTTTTTTGTACAACTGTGTTTTGTCTTACTTTTTATCGTGACTTCTTTATCTTTTGTTTGGCGTTGTATCTTTAATCTACAATATTGATCCAAAGGAAGACATAGGTAATTTATAAAGGATGACCTAATAAAATTTGCACATATCCAGCCATGCGAAAGTTAGAGTTAAAGAATGAAGAAAAAAACAATCAAAGAATGAAGGCAAAAAGTCTTCCTACCAAATAATGTAATACAAAGGGGTGTTGGAAGTATTATATTATTTTCCCCCTTGTAACTAATAGTTTGGTAGATTTATATTTTATATAATGTATATGTAAATATCAGAGAAAGTGCAAGGTTTCAAGAGAGACTGAAGGGTCATATTAATATGTGAAAAAATGAGAGTTTTATCTTTATGAGAGGAATGTGAAAGGATGCATCTCCTGAATGTTTGAGGAGAGGAATAGTCATAGTATTGAAAAGATATGTAAAATTATATATTGGAGATAACTCTCTAAACAATGTAATCAATTTGTATCATTATTGTAATCTTTTGATATTGTGTATATTTGAGTTATATTTGTGAGATATTGTTGTTATTTCAATATTGAGATTTACTATTAGTTTGATTAATGGTATTCATTTGATTTATATTTGATCCTATATAAAAATTTCCAGGAGTTAATATATTAATAAATATAATAGGAAAATAGTCAAACAATATAGAACTCTCCCTCAAACAACCTACACAACATAATATATAACATACCTTGACAACCCTGCACACACAACACATGTTAGAAAACCTTGCTAAAGAGTTAAATGATATTGTTCAACATAAAATGACTTGGTTTAGTAGTCCAAATGACCCAATATGTTACTTAGATGACTTGGTTTAGAGTCAGATAGCCTTGTCTATCTATCTATAGTAAACATATAATAATGGAAATAGTTGAGATGGTCATCTACAACTATCATAACCATTCATAGAACATGCACAATGATCACATAAATTTGTATAATAAGGGCTGAATGGAAGTATTCTTATTGTCTACAATAATACATGTTGGGTTATATGTTTGTACAATGCATACACTTCTATAGATATATCTTGATATACACATAAACATACATACCCCAAATGAATAAGAGGCCTTATTTATATAATGTGGGAGGTAGTTGCTTCCTTAACTCCCTCCAACTAACTTCTCGACACCTCATCATTTTTTTGAATCACATTTGCTATGTATTTGAATTACATTTAATTTCATGACTTATTAGTTATATATATTTTTTATGGAAAAATAGAATATCTCATATAATTACATAAATTAATACAAGATTAAAAAACACTTAAATCAAGAAATGAAAGAAATAATTTGATAATCAAAGTTAAAACTGTCCTAATCCAAGCATAATTTGAATTACAACATTAAGAAGGAAGCTACAATAAGATTATCCATAGAAAAACAAAAGTGAGGGCTAATCCTAATACAATAAAATAAATGACTTGAGATCTAGGTCACCAAGGACCATACCATTCATAAAATAATCATGATAAAATACTCATTTCTATTCAATCTTGCTTGCTATGTCACCATAGTAAGAAAGGAGATATCACATATAGACTATTGGAAATATGAGCAGGTTTTGTTGTCATTGATGTCAAGAAGTCAGCACCAGTGAACGTCAGTTTCAGTGAGCAACATCAGTTTCAGGTTCCGTAATCAAGTGCAAAAGAAAGTTTCCTCCCAGGTGGTCAGATGAGGTTTAAAGGGCAAAAGGAAGGCCCAAGAAAAATAATATTATAATAATTTATTATAATATTAAAGGTGCAAGACCCAGAGATTTAATTAATTATAAATTAATTATAATAGTTTTATTATAATTTAATTTATAAATTAATTTAATTAACTTTTAAAGTTATTAAGTTAATTGTAAATTAATTATAATTTAATTATAAGTTAATTTATAAATTAATTAAGCTAACCCTAAGGTTAGGGCCACAAGGGCAATTGTTATTATTTGGAGCACCGACGTCATTGATTTTCCCCCATCCATCGACGTGGGAGAGAGGGAGGCATATGGTATAAATACCATAGCCTTTGCCTCATAACAAAGCAAGTCTTGGACATTATTTTGCATGCGAACTCTCTACGGAAGCGAAATAATTTATGAGCATAAGCTAAGGTTGGTTGCCCCAAAAATTGTGGAAGTCCAAGCGTGAAAGGCAAAAAAACAACCTCTTCAGCATTGGCCCAACGACGAATTCGAGGCGTGCACGTGTTTCAAAGGTTTGCGTTCGATCTTCATCGATGATGGTGGAGAAGAGCCTTTTGGCTCTTGGTGCACGAAGGAGAGTCAAAGCGTAGTTGGCGCATTTGACTCCCACGTGAGCTTGTAGCTCACGCGGCTAGGGAGCCATGACTAAGGCGCTTGGAGTGGTGAGGTTAGGTGTTCGAAACCCACCGAAAGTATTTTGTTGGGCTAAATAAGGTATGCGTCGATTTTGATTCTCTTGCTAAGGTTGTAATTTCGGAGGTTGCTTTGTTGTGAAAAATAAAGGTTGATTAAAGTTTTTGAGGGAGATATAAGGGTATTAAAAATTAAATATTTGATTTTAATTTTTGGTGATTAGAGTTTATGAAGTTGGAGATTATAAGGTGTATAAGGACTTTGCTATACTTGTTGTTAAGTGTAGTGTTATGGTGAAATTATTAAATTGAATATTGTGAGTTTGGAGATTATAAGGTGTACAAAAGGATTTGTTATTTTGTATGAAAAATAATCTTTGAGAAAATTATTTTGTGGAGATCTTGAGAGAGGTTGTGGTAACCTAACCCTAGTGTTGGTAAAGAAAATTTTGATTGTGGTTAAGACAGGTTTTGAAGACATATCTCCATCAAAATAAAAGGTATGGGTAAATCTTCCTTGTGAGAAAAATATTGTTGGATTGGATGTTGTGAATGCTAAGTTGGAGTGAAAAGGATTGTTTGGTAAGCATTGTTGAGTTTGATTGTTAAAGGTTTTTCTGAGTAAGAGTTGATGATAAAAACCTTGTTTGATAAGCATTGTTGGAAATATTGAGTAAGCTTTCATATGCTTGAACTAGGGTTTGTGAAAGAACATGAGTATCATTGTTATGTGAAGTTGTGAACTATCTTGAACTAAGGTTTGTGCAAGATCATGAGTATCATTGTTATGTGAGATTGTTTGATAAGCATTGTTGGAAATAATTGAGTGAGTGATTCATATGCTTGGACTAGGGTTTGTAAGCAAGAAAGTATTTCATTGAGTGATTGATTGAGTGGAGTTGATTGAGCCTAGTCAAGTGGAAGTGTTGAAGTGATAGTTCTAATTCTGTGAAACAAATTGTTCTATATTCTGAATTGATTTGAGAAAGAGGTTGGAAGTGATTGAGTGTGAGTGTGAAACATATTGAGTCTCTAAATTTTGTTAAGTGTGAAGGAATATTGAGTCTCTAACAATTATCTATATGTTTCTGTTGTAAAAAAAGAGAGATTGAAAGTGATTGAGCATTGTTGTGAGTGTGAAGCATATTGAGTCTCTAAAAATTCTCTATATGTTTCTATGATATTGGACAAGTTCTAGTGAGGACTTGTTGAGTAGATTTGAGGTAAGTCTTGGTGAAGACTTGTTGAGTAGATTGGACAAGTTCTAGTGAGGACTTGTTGAGAAATTGAGGTAAGTCTTGGTGAAGACTTGTTGAAAATATTGAGAAGATTGGACAAGTTCTAGAGAGGACTTGTGGATAGATTAGTGTGAGATTTTGTGGAAGCTTACAATGTAGATTTGAGATAAGTATTTGAGAAGACTTGAGAGTAGAGTTGATTGATTGATTTGTTCAAACCTTGAGTTAAGGTTTGGAGTAGATCTAGCAGAGTTGATTTGTGATTGAGTCAAGATTTGTGTTAAGGCTTGAGGATAGATATTGAGAAGATTTGTGCTAGATTGAAGGACTATGTTTAGTGTAGATTTGAGGATAGATTTTGGTGTATATTTGAGGATAGGTTTGTGCCAGACTAGAGATAGATATTGAGCAGATTTGTGCTAGACTGAAGGACTATGTTTAGTGTAGATTTGAGATAGAGCTGAGAGTAAGCTTTGGAGGTGACAGAGTATAGAGGATGATAGTCTCTAGTGGATAGAGGTCCATTAGCTAGGGTAGTGAGGATAGGTCTTCTGAGTGAGGACATGAGTCTTCAGTGGATAGAGATCCATTAGCCAGTGTAGTGGAGGCAGTAGTTCTTCTAGAAGATCACCAACTAGAGTAGAGGAGAAAGGAGTTCTCCTATGGATAGAGATCCATGAACTAGTTGAGGATATTGGTGTCTCCTATGGATAGATATCCATGAACTTGATTAGGGGATTGGTGTCTCCTTTGGATAGAGGTCCATAAACATTGTAATAGGGAAAGGTTTCCCAAGAGATTTGTTGAGAAAATTTTAGTGAAATATTTTCTCCGTGGAGTAGCCCACATTGGGTGAACCACGTTAAATTGGTGTCTCTATTGTGTATGGTGATTTGTGCATTGCTTTGATTACTATTATTGATATTGCTATTGATACATTGCATAATATTGATTGGGAAAGAAAAAGTAAAAAGTGGTCTTATACTGTTCACCCCCTCTCAGTATAAGCTTGTGTTCTTCAATTGGTATCATAGCGGGTTCCTTCGAAAGAGTTTAATAGCTTGAAGGAAAAGCTTACAAGAACACAAATGGATTCTAAGAGTGGATCCTCAGATAATTCAGCACCAGTGTTTGATGGAAGTGATTATGTATTTTGGAGTATGAGAATGAAGATTCACCTGATGGCACTTGGCAATGAAATATGGGAAGCAGTTGAAAATGGATACACACCACCAACTACTCCACCTACAGATAAATATGGTAAGCTTCTACATCATTACAATTCAAGAGCAATGAATGCAATTTTGAGAGGTTTGCATAGAACAAAGTTTGTTAAGGTTATGCATTGCAAATCAGCAAAAGAAATTTGGGATAAGTTGCAAGGCATATATGAAGGAGATAAAAAGGTCAAAAAGGTAAAGTTGCAAAATCTCAAGGGACAATTTGAAGATCTAAAAATGAAGGATGAGGAAAATATTAGTGCTTATCTACTTCATGTAGATGAGGTTGTTAACTCCATGCAAGGACTTGGACTTGAGGTTCAAGAATCTGATGTTTGTGATAAGATCTTAAGATCACTCCCAAAAAGGTTTAGTGAAAATATTTCAGCTATAGAGGAATCAAAATATGGTGATATTTTGACAAGGGATGAATTACTTGGCATTCTTACAACTTTTGAGATGAGAACAAAAGAGGAACCTAATCTCTCAAAAAGAAGCAACCTTCAAAGCTACTAAGAAGACAAAGGGTAAGAAGTCAGATTCAAGCAATGAGTCATCCAGTGATGAAGAAGCAAATTATGGTAGAAGGAACAAGGATCCAAGAAGATTTAAAGATATGAAATATGTTAGATGTTTCAATTGTGGAAAGTATGGTCACTATGCAACTGATTGTCAAGAAGCTAGAAATAGCAATGATGAAGAAAAATAGGATCATAAGAACAGGGAATCAAAAAAATACAGGTACCAAAAGAAAAGTAGGGATGGTCAAGGCAAGCAAGGAAAGAAGTTCTTTCAAAGATAGAAGAAGAGTTTCTATGCAGACAAGGCAAGTAAGTACTCAAGTGATAGTGATAATAGTTCCTCAGATAATGATAAAGATGAAGTTCTATTTCTAGAAAAATAAAAGGAAATGGTTAGGAAAAGGTCACCAATAATCCTCAAGTGTTTTAGATGTGGTAACTTTGGTCATCTTGAAGATAGTTGTACAAAGAGTGGTTTCAGTTTCAGTGATGATGAATATGAAGATACACTTGAAGGACTAGAAGAGAATCTTCTAATGGCATTAGAAGAAGAAGGAGGTGATCCTATAGAAGACAAGTCAAAAAAGAATGAAGATGTTTTCAAAGGTAAACAAATAGAGGAAGAATCAAAAATAGGAGAAGTTGATCTTGAAGGTGAACTTATTCATGCCCTTGATGCATTAAAGAAGGTAAGAAAGCAAAACTCCCAACTTAAGCTTCAGTTTCAAGAATGTGATGAAGAGAAAGGAAAGCTTATAGAGGATCTAAATAAGTCAATGGCTAAGACAAGGAAGTTTAAAGATAAGTTAGAAGCAAAGGTCTTAGAATGTGAAAGGTTAGAACATGAAGTGGCTCTACTAAGGGAAGAAGTAAAAGAGTCTAAGGATAGGTTACACAAGTTTGGAAGGAGCTCAAAGATCATAGATAAGATGATCAAGGTACAAAGATGGTCAACAAACAAAACAGGTCTTGGTTTTGAACAGGTACAAAAGAAACAAGGAGAGGAGTCAACCTCAAGTTCTGAAGAAGAAGAAACTTCAGAAGAAGAGAGTGTAAGAGAGAGTGAGACTTCTGAGGATGAGTTGGACAATAGAAATTTCAACAAGGAAAGGAACAATGCACAAAAGAGGAACAGATGGAACAGGAACCAACACAGGGTAAAAGAGACTAAGAGACCAATGAGGTCAAGGCAAGGTAGTTTCAATGGATGATGCTTCTCATGTCACAGGTTTGGGCACAAAGCTTCTCAATGCAGGACACATGAAAGATAGGAATATGGAAGTTTCAAAAATAGGCAACTTTTTCAAGGGTATTGCTACTCTTGTAATCAGTTTGGTCACAAGGCAATGAATTGTAGGGTTCATGATAGGAATAGATATGGCTTCACCAGAAGAAATCCCAAGATATTTGCACCTCCAAGGAATAATAACATTAAGTGTTATAAGTGCAATAATGATGGACATACAACAAAGTGGTGTAGAGAAAAAATTCTAGAGACAAGCAGGAACATGAATAGTCAGAGGAATCAGAAGGACCAGATGAGAAGGAAAGTGGACAAAGGTAAAGATCAATGCATGTTGGGAGTAGAAATACTCCCACCCCAGAATTAACCACCTCAAAAGGAGGTGGGGGAGGGGCTAAGCTAAGAGTTTCATTCTTAGCCCCGAGCCCCAAAGGTGACCCTTTGCCATTGATGTCAAAGGGGAGAGATTTGAGTAAGGGGGAGAGATTTGATTTAAGGGGAGAGCATTGAGTCAGGGGAGTAGTTTCCTAGGGGAGCAAAATAAAAAAGGTTAAGGAAATGGTAAAAGGTAATTGGGTTGCCATCAATGACAAAGGGGGATATTGTTGGAAATATGAGCAGGTTTTGTTGTCATTGATGTCAAGAAGTCAACACCAGTGAATATCAGTTTTAGTGAGCAACATCAGTTTCAGGTTCCGTAATCAAGTGCAAAATAAAGTTTCCTCCTAGGTGGTCAGATGAGGTTTAAAGGGCAAAAGGAAGGCCCAAGAAAAATAATATTATAATAATTTATTATAATATTAAAGGTGCAAGACCCAGAGATTTAATTAATTATAATAGTTTTATTATAATTTAATTTATAAATTAATTTAATTAACTTTTAAAGTTATTAAGTTAATTGTAAATTAATTATAATTTAATTATAAGTTAATTTATAAATTAATTAATCTAACCCTAAGGTTAGGGCCACAAGGGAATTGTTATTATTTGAAATCATTGATTTCCCCATCCATATGAGAGAGGGAGGCATATGGTATAAATACCATAGTCTCTGCCTCATAACAAGGCAAGTCTTGGACATTACTTTGCATGGAAATCTCTGGAAGTGAAATAATTTATGAGCATAAGCTAAGGTTGGTTTCCCCAAAAATTGTGGAAGTCCAAGCGTGAAAGGTGAAAAGACAACTTTATTGGCCCAAGATGAATTCGAGGATGCACGTGTTTCAAAGTTGTTTTTAGATCGATGGTGGAGAAGAGCCTTTTGGCTCTTGGCGCATGAAGGAGAGTCAAAGTGTAGTTGGCACATTTGACTCCCATGTGAGCTTGTAGCTCACATGGCTAGGGAGCCATGACTAAGGTGCTTGGAGTGGTGAGGTTAGGTGTTCGAAACCCATCAAAAGTATTTTGTTGGGCTAAATAAGGTATGCATCGATTTTGATTCTCTTGCTAAGGTTGTAATTTTGGAGGTTGCTTTGTTGTGAAAAATAAAGGTTGATTAAAGTTTTTGAGGGAGATATAAGGGTATTAAAAATTAAATATTTGATTTTAATTTTTGGTGATTAGAGTTTATGAATTTGGAGATTATAAGGTGTATAAGGACTTTGCTATACTTGTTGTTAAGTGTAGTGTTATGGTGAAATTATTAAATTGAATATTGTGAGTTTGGAGATTATAAGGTGTACAAAAGGATTTGTTATTTTGTATGAAAAATAATATTTGAGAAAATTATTTTGTGGAGATCTTGAGAGAGGTTGTGGTAACCTAACCCTAGTGTTGGTAAAGAAAATTTTGATTGTGGTTAAGACAGGTTTTGAAGACATATCTCCATCAAAATAAAAGGTATGGGTAAATCTTCCTTGTGAGAAAAATATTGTTGGATTGGATGTTGTGAATGCTAAGTTGGAGTGAAAAGGATTGTTTGGTAAGCATTGTTGAGTTTGATTGTTAAAGGTTTTTCTGAGTAAGAGTTGATGATAAAAACCTTGTTTGATAAGCATTGTTGGAAATATTGAGTAAGCTTTCATATGCTTGAACTAGGGTTTGTGAAAGAACATGAGTATCATTGTTATGTGAAGTTGTGAACTATCTTGAACTAAGGTTTGTGCAAGATCATGAGTATCATTGTTATGTGAGATTGTTTGATAAGCATTATTGGAAATAATTGAGTGAGTGATTCATATGCTTGGACTAGGGTTTGTAAGCAAGAAAGTATTTCATTGAGTGATTGATTGAGTGGAGTTGATTGAGCCTAGTCAAGTGGAAGTGTTGAAGTGATAGTTCTAATTATGTGAAATAAATTGTTCTATATTCTGAATTGATTTGAGAAAGAGGTTGGAAGTGATTGAGTGTTTGTGAGTGTGAAACATATTGAGTCTCTAACAATTCTCTATATGTTTTTGTGGTAAAAAGAGATTGAAAGTGATTGAGCATTGTGAGTGAAGCATATTGAGTCTCTAAAATTCTCTATATGTTTCTAAAGAGAGATTGAAAGTGATTGAGCATTGTTGTGAGTGTGAAGCATATTGAGTCTCTAAAATTTCTTTTGATATTGGACAAGTTCTAGTGAGGACTTGTTGAGAGATTTGAGGTAAGTCTTGGTGAAGACTTGAGAGATTGAGGTAAGTTTGGTGAAGATGTTGAGATTGGACAAGTTCTAGAGAGGACTTGTGGATAGATTAGTGTGAGCTTTTGTGGAAGCTTACAATGCAGATTTGAGACAAGTCTTTGAGAAGACTTGAGAGCATAGTTGATTGATTGATTTGTTCAAACCTTGAGTTAAGGTTTGGAGCAGATCTAGTAGATTTGATTTGTGATTGAGTCAAGCTTTGTGTTAAGGCTTGAGGATAGATATTGAGTAGATTTGTGCTAGATCGAAGGACTATGTTTAGTGTAGATTTGAGGATAGAGTTTGGTGCAGATTTGAGGATAGGTTTGTGCCAGACCAGAGATAGATATTGAGCAAATTTGTGCTAGACCAAAGGACTATGTTTAGTGCAGATTTGAGATAGAGCTGAGAGTAAGCTTTGGAGGTGACAGAGTATAGAGGATGATAGTCTCCAGTGGATAGAGGTCCATTAGCCAGGGTAGTGAGGATAGGTCTTCTGAGTGAGGACAGGAGTCTTCAGTGGATAGAGATCCATTAGCCAATGTAGTGGAGGTAGCAGTTCTTCTAGAAGATCACCAGCCATAGTAGAGGAGAAAGGAGTTCTCCTATGGATAGAGATCCACAAACCAGCTGAGGAGATTGGTGTCTCCTATGGATAGATATCCACGAACTTGATTAGGGGATTGGTGTCTCCTTTGGATAGAGGTCCATAAACATTGTAATAGGGAAAGGTTTCCCAAGAGATTTGTTGAGAAAATTTTAGTGAAATATTTTCTCCATGGAGTAGCCCACATTGGGTGAACCACGTTAAATTGGTGTCTCTATTGTGTATGGTGATTTGTGCATTGCTTTGATTACTGCTGTTGATATTGCTATTGATACATTGCATAATATTGATTGGGAAAGAAAAAGTAAAAAGTGATCTTATACTGTTCACCCCCCTCTCAGTATAAGCTTGTGTTCTTCATAGACTATATATAGATATTTTGACATGTTTTAAAACTACTCTTTGAGAAAAAATTCTTGACCTTTGGCTACAAAATCCAAGTAGAGCATCTTGTCCTCCTCTATAGAAGATAACAAACTAGTAGTCAATGGATTTGGTTGTATTGCAAGGTCAAGAGAGAGATAAAGAGAGAAATAAGGTTGCATGTTATGGAAGCAAAAGAGGTAGAACGCTTGAGAGCAATATTAGCAGTAAAAATAATCAATAAGTGAATGTATGCTAATAGTATGGTATTGGTAAGAAAATTATAAGATGAAAAGGGTATTTATAATGGAAGAAATGAATAACTTTCTCTTTGGATCCAATAGTTGATTTTCACTATTTTTAAATCCATAAAATCACAACTATGAGTGTAGACACCAAAACAACACAAATCTGATTATGTGGTTACAAGCACTGACCGAATTGGCATACACAGCCCCTAGGGCAGCCCCCAGAGGTTAAAAAATGGTCCTAACCACTCCAAAAGCAATTTTGAAAGGTCAGAGGTCAATTTGGCACCTTTCAAGCACCCTACTCCTTATTTGTTCCACCCTGGGGCAATTAGAATGCTATTCACCCCACCCTGAGATGATTAGCAGCAATCGATCCAGGGTGGGGCGAATAGCAAGTTTGACAAACAAAAGGTCAAACCTTGATAAATGACAGCTCAGATCTACCACTCAACTCCACCTTCAATGCATGGGAGTGCGAGTGAGCATTTTTGACTTCAAAGAGGCAGTCATAGAGGTAGTCATGGATCCCTTAATCAGGGAGGAATCTTCTCCCCCCTGACAAGGAATGATGGCCAAAGTGGCGCCCCTGCATGCACATTCAAAGAAGACCTTCAGGTCTATAAAATGGTGAGTATTCTCACCCTAAAAGGAGGACAGAGTAGGAGAATTTGGAGCAATGGAGTGTTGCCGAATTATACCCTCACCCTCATTGTCCTTCCTACATCCTTGATATCTCTCTTGGAAGGGAGGTTATTGGGTGAACATTGGGAGCGCAATCTAGACCCAAAACCTGAATAATTTGCCACAATCCCACACCCAATTTGTTGACACAACACCCTAGGAGGTTTTTGACCCATACCAAGTGGATTGGTGTCAAAACCAAGCCCCAAATGGTGGGAGTCCTGCCCCGGGAACCCCCCACACTGCTGCAGTCCTAATCGCCCCACCCCAGAGTGATTAGAAATCTATAGTAGATTTCTTCACTGTTTCTTTTACATCATATTTTGTGTGTTTCATATATGCTGTAGTTCAAATTTCAAAGCATTCTGACTTGTTTTGACTATGTTTTCATTGTTTTACGCTTTTACTAACATACAAGGAGCGCCTTCAGATATAGGGTGATCGGGGAAAAATCTACCAAATCCGACTTTCTGGGTCATCCCAAAATGACCCATTTTTCCTAACCACAAGTTTGTAGGCATGTTGGAGGCCTTTGGATGGGACATTTGGGAGGTCACTTTCGGACGTTTTATGACAGTCCTAATCATCCCACCACGGAGCGATTAGAAATCTACAACAGATTTCTTGACTGTTCTTTTTGCAATGTGTCCCTGATGGTGTTTACATGCTTTTGTTTAAATTCATTCCATTCTGTATCACCCAATTTTTTCTCACCCTTACCTTCAAGATAAAGGATCCATGCCCGGAATGGGGATGCGAGAAGGATGGGACAATACCTCGGATGGAGAGGCCCTTTGAAGGTCACGCCTCTCGGGGAGGGGTATAAGGGTGAATTTTCGACGGATGGTGGGGTTCACCAAGAAACTTTGAGTGGCAGTTTCCATGCCTAGGTTGAGAATGGGTTTGATGTGTTCATTTTATGTTCAATCATTCAAATTCCTAGGTTGGCCAAAATGAATCTAAGCTATTCTATATGAAATTTCTGGTTTATATGAAGACAACAAACATAAATGAATCCTAAATACAGAAAATATCTAAAATGGAGAAGAGTGCACCTAATTTCTGATGTCTGATGAAGATTTTGAAGCTTGTAGGAGTCCAGATCATCCCGGATATGACAAGATCATCTGTAATTGTACAGAATCGTCCAGATCACAGGAGATCGTCTGAGATCAGCCAAGATCATCAACGACCTGACGAATTCGTCAAAAACCTGCAATCATGAAAATAGACACCAAAAACCAAAAATACAATTGCAAGAATGATACAAAATGATAGAAATAAGAATATAAATGCTTAAATGATAAATCCAGATATCAAATCAAATGGGATGCAATGTTTTAATAATTTATTTTGAATTTTATCATGCAAATATGCTAAATGAGGTGAACTCCAAGATGCAAAACAAAAGTGAATTAATCTAATGCACAATTAAATAAGAAAAAGAGATAGAGAATGCAAACTCAGGGCTCTGATTGCCCCCAATCTAAACTACAGTCAAAATCATCTGCAATCGTACGAGATCGTCGCCGATCTCGACAGGATCGTCCAAAATTGTGGTTGAATCGCCTGCGACGATCCGAGCTTCCTCCGACTGAAACACAGTGAGATCCTGCAATAAAACTTGAAAACACAAGTGCAAATGATGGGGGATAGGATGTTCTAACACAACAAAAACTAAAGTTGCAGGGAAATGATCAGCTAGGGGGATAAACTAGGAAAATCCCAAGTTTATATAGGATTAGGGGGAGGTTAGGAGGTTGGGGATCATCCCAATCTGGGAGATCTCCAACGTAGGAATCTCCAACCGTGCAGACATGCTTCTGCCCGAGTTGGAGAGGTTGTTGAAACATAAGCTAATTATGAAAATTCGGTTTTGGGATGAAATCGTCTGGACATTCTGTTCCAGACAAATTCGTCCAATTTGGGATGATATCGTCAGATCGGCGATGATATCGTCCAACGGTCAAAACAACTTCTAAAAATGGCACAAAAAATGAGGTGAGTGGTTAACGGGCGATTTCGGGGTTAAAATTCAATTTTTTTATCTTTTACTGATGGTTTAACTACGCCAATTTTAGGGTGCTACATTTTGCCCCCTCTTTAGCGTATTTTTTGAAGAAAATGCATTAAAGACGAGTTCTTCATGCTTTACGAGAAAGCAAAAATTTATTCCATTTTTTAGACGATGATTCTAGGTCGAATCGTACAACTATTTGCTATGGTGCCCCCTCCGAGTTTTTACCCAAATCGAACGTTTGAGGTAAAAGCGCGAAAAAGCAAAAATTAAAAAAATGTTGTTTTTAAATAAAAATTGGAATTTTTTTTAGGTCCGAGGTGTAGACCAATTAGTTCATCCAAACCCTATAAGGGGGGCGGAGGTCCAAGGTTCAAATCTTGAGCCTCGTTGAACTGAACGCTTGTACCTTTCCTGGTGCTTTCAGTGGCGTAAAAGGTTTAAAATGTTTGTGGCATGGTGGTTATAGGGGTGGACTGCACGAAGATCTATGTGGTGGTTTCTAGGGCGGTACAACGAGAATATCGTGGCATCCATAAAATGGGCTGCTGCATTCATGGCGGTTACCAATTCCACCATGTAAATTAAAAAAAATAAAATAAAAAATAAAAATAGGAAAAATAGGGTAAAACCCTAATTCATTTTTACTGTTCACTTTCGCTGTTTCAGAGCTCTGCAGGCGAAATGGTGGAAACGACACATAGATCGACAGAGGTCCGGCGCGGGTTGCGGGTAAGGATCTAAACCTAGTGTACTATATTTTTAGCTTGATTTTTTTAATTTTTTACTTGAATTTTAATTGTTTTTGGGCATCGCGACCGTTTTTAGGCCGTCGATGACGTCAGGATGAAATCGTCCCAATTTCACCGAAATCGTCCCTATATCGTCGATTTCGTCTGAGGACGAAATTAGAGAAATAGGGGCGATCCCGTCCAATAAGGGGCGATCCCCAAATTGAAGAATCGAAGATGATTTCGTCCTATTAAGGACGATTTAACTAAATTTGGTACGATATCGTCCAATAATGGGCGATATCATTTTTTTATGAGATGAAATTGATTTTAATTGATTTTAATGATTATGTATTAATGATTTTTGTTGTTTTATTGTTTATTTTGCAGAGGGGATTGCTAAAGAGTCGAGAGTGGAAATACGGGGGTCTCAGGGATGACTTAGCCATGCTCGATCAGGCCAAGCGAGATAGACTAGCAGAGGTCGACTGCAGCATGTGGCAGAGATGCCACAAATTCCTATAGACATGGGGCTACTGACAGCCCTAGCAGAGAGATGGTATCCAAAGTCATCCTGCTTTCGCTATCGACAAGGGAGATGACTCCCACTCTAGAGGATGTATGGAGGATCTTGAGGATCCCCATACATGGGCGGTTCATGACTCCTTCGACCAATCAGGGCCACGCCATGATGAGATTGTGCAGTGACCCAAGCTTCACCCTGGAGAAGGGCAGAGTGAACATCGAGGCTTTGAGGTAGATGCCTAGGGCATCTTGATTGACCCGAGTTTTGGTAGGGGTGGTGGGTGGCCTTCTTCTATGCCACCAGAGTGGATGCAGGTTACCGTGGCTCCTCTCAGATGTGGTCTGCGACATGAGAGACCACGGATATAGGTTTTCTTGGGGTAGCTTTGTATTATGCCGCTTGTATAGGATCCTTTATGGGGTCGTATACAAGGGAGGTCGATGTCTGGTGCTGACATCGTTTCTACAGGTTTGGTGCTGGGAGCACATTGCGATGCAGAGGCCGGTAGGGCTTCCACTGACAGGAGTTGATCGGGAGAGACCCCAGGTTTTCTATTGGTGGCTCTAGAGAGGGTCACAACGGCGGATAGATCTGTCGATGTCCCGGAGGTTGCTAGATGACCTCACCCCATATCAGATCACCTGGAGACCATGGAGAGAGCATCCAGGGTGGGTAGAGGATGGACAGGAGTTGGCTCACATCAGGTGAGTCATCTGGTTGAGGACAAAGTAGGGAGAGGTAGAGCTCCACCGCTATGACCAAGTTTTGAGGTAGTTCGGTCTACAGTAGGGGATCCCTTCTCTTAGGGATTATGAGTACTCCCAGACTATGTGGGATAATACCACATTGAGCGGGGCTCCAAACATGCAACGATTCTAGAGTCAGGACACTGATGATGCCCCCATTCAGCTAGTGGATGGGGACAACGTGGGGGTAGCAGATGGGTATGATGCATGGTATGTAGGCATCCACCCTCCTCGGATGACGAGGGCATAGGGTCCGATGCACGTTGTAGTGCAATGGATGGAGAGGCGATGCCAAGCTGCCATCGGTGTAGCGAGGGGTCACAGAGGGAGGGATCAGCGATGACCTCCTCAGGAGAGACGTCGAAGAGTACCACAGGCTCTAGAGAGATAGCAACAACCAGAGAGGAGGGAGAGACTCCCTTCTTAGTAGAGGGATAGGCCACCATCGCCCGATAAGGGCAAGGGTGTCGAGGTGGGGGAGAGCAGTGAGATGGCGGCTCTTCGAGTGGAGAATGCCCGCCTACGAGCTCAGGTGCAGACTCTTCAGGATGAGGCGACACGACTCAGGGCTCGGAGTGAAGGGGCGAGCATTCTGGAGCTAGCACGGGCTGTTGCATAGACCGTGTTCTACCAGGGGTTGTACTATCATGTGGTTCCATAGGAGCAGAGGATACCACTGCCAGCAAGCATTACGGAGCCGATCAGGATGGGGTCATCGAGGACATCATCACGATCGATGTCGAGGACCCACGATACAACATGGACTTCGATGGGACCACCTCCTCCACCTCAGGGTGGGAGAGGAGATGAGGCTGAGAGCTCGAGGGCTTCTCGAGACTAGCTGCTCATTGTACATAGACCATATATTTTTGAGAGGATTGAGTATGCCAGGGTATAGATTGTGGCATACCAATCCGTTTTGATATGATGTATAGACTTCTTGATATATATATATATATATATATGTTCTTTTTGTGATATGACTTGTGCATATGTTTTATGATGTTTTAATATTTTAATGGTTGATTGATTATTCATGTAATTATGTCATTGAAAATATTATAATTTTATGTCATACTATAAAATTTAAATGAAATAATCTGATGTAAACAAATTGGTTGTTGTGGTATGATTTGATGAAAAATAAAGTGACTTCTAACAATAATTTCAAAGGACATTGTCGTTGTTACATGACCATTTCATGGAGTCACCGCTCGCTAGGTCATCAAGCTAATCCCGGTATGAGAGAAATATTGCTAAAAGTAAAAGGGTGCTTAAGAGACTTTCTTAAGACTTTGTGTTGTGATGATGAAAAATGATGATGGTGATGATTTGTTTTCAGATTTCCATGAAAATATTATGCATGAAATATTAAAAATATGATTTTTGCTAGGCATAAAATTCCTAAGTGTGATAGAAATTTGAACAATTGCCTAGGAATTATACCATCGTCGCAAAACCGAATGTTGACATAATGAAATGAAATAGAAAAGTTTTCGTTCTTTTTAAAGCACAATTGTGTAACATAATGATTTAAGCCATATGCTTTTATGGATTAAATAAATGGGAAATAAAATTAGAACGATGGCTTGCGCTAGGCATAGAATTTTAGGTATAGACTTATACCATCATCGCGAAATCCAAAGAAGAAATTGATGTAATAGTTTTATTGCATAGTTGATTTTTGATTTTGAGATAAAAAATATAAAAATGAGGACTTGCACTAGGCATAAATTCCAATTTAGGTTTAGGAACTATACCATCGTTTGCGAAAGTCGAAAATATATAAATGTGACTTTATTGCTAGATTTTTGAACATGTTTTGAAAGAAATTTTGGATTTTTGAAAAAATGTATTTAATTGTTTTTACGCTAAGCCAATATTCTCAAGTAAGAAAATCAAATTATTCCAGAAGATTTGCATAAATATTTTAAATTATCTCAAAGACAAAATTTAGATTTATAAGGAACCCCATGTGCATATGTGAGTTCATTGCCGATCTTGATCTATCATAATGATACAAAATCTCTCAAACACAAATGTGTGTGCAATTGTATTGTTCATTTACCAATTTTGAGCAAGATAATTTGATACAAGTAATTTGAATTAACCAAATGAGTGTTCGTTGACCATGATTTATATGCATGTAACCGTACTGTGACTACTATGTAAGTCGGGTCATCAAGAGCTAGCTGATCCATGAGCGGACATAGGTCTCGTACAAAAGAAGGTCGCTAATGTGACAGACATATCACCACGCTAGGAGTTACCCAAGGCCAAGCAGGTTGGGCACAAACCACCTGTTATGGGGCTTACCTCACAGTTTTCGAATAATTGAGAATTCTAGGGATTCAAGCTCATTCACCCTTCTTTTCTTTCAAAGGGTAGGGGAAGGGATTTATTGCTTTTTGCTTTTTCTTTTCTTTTCTCTTTTTTTTTTTGTATTTTTGCTTGACACTGAGATAATGCTGAAATATTGCTGAGGTGGTACAAAATGATACTGAAATAATGCTTCTTTTTCTCATGATTTTTCTTGACTTTCCTTTTTTTTTTTTCTATACTAGGGATACTTGCTCGGATTGGCTGTAGAGCAAGGGATTTTTATTCTGGGCAGGGGTGAGCTTGTCCTTTTGTCAATTCTCAAAGATTCTAGACCATGTGCATGATAGGATAGCAGGGGAGACTTTTCGCTCAAGAGACCACTTCTACTATGTAGCATCGCTTTGAATTTGCAATGAAATCATTTTAATGTGAAAAGGTGTACTTGGTTCAAGTAAATAACAAGATCAGTTCTCTATGCTCAAAAATTTATTTAATTCAACTGTGGACTTCGATATAAGAGAGATTAATAATCATACCAAATAAGATCAAGATATTTATTCATGTGAGTGTGAAAGTGAGGGATTCCAAATAAATGCTAATTTATCCAAAATAACTGAAAATATAACTGCAATACTTCAAGAATTGACAGGTGCAAAAATAGAAGATGTTTTTGAGGATTTTGATTTTTTTATATTTTGATTTTAATTTATGAATTAAGATAATACATAATATTACTGTTTTTGAAATTTTTATATGAATTACTAAAATAAGACAATATGTATAATATATACAGTGATGAAATTACCATATTTATGCATAATAGCGCTTAAGATGCATAATGTTCATAGGTTCTTTAAGATCTTTACCATCTAAGGTAGCTAATCTGTATGCTCCCGATCCAAATTTAGCAGTGATAATATATGGCCCAAGCCAGTTAGGCTCAAATTTACCTTTAAGGTCTTTAGTTGCATTAGTATTTTTTTGATTTTCTTTTAAGACGAGGTCATCGATCTCAAAGGATCGATGATGAACTTTCTTGAGATATGCTCGTTTGAGCTTGTTCTGTAGGCACGAAGATGCTCCAAAGCATTAATGCACTTCTCATCTAGGAGTTCCAATTGACTAAATCTGCCAACACGATATTCATCTCCTACTTCAGTATCTTGAAGTAGCAGAGCCAAAGAAGGAACTTCTAATTCAAAGGGAAAAACAACTTCAATGCCATAAACCAAAACAAAAGGTGAAGTGCCCGTGGGAGTACGAATGCTAGTTCGATAAGCCCACAAAGCAGGATATAATTGAATGTGCCAATCATGGCCATTTATTGACCAGTATTTTGAGGATTTTAATTAATGTTTTATTAGATGCTTCTGCTTGGCCATTACCCCGAGGATAATAGGGAGTGGACCAACGATGTTGAATTTTATATTTTTGACATAGTTTCTTTACATATTTATTTTTGAAACAAGTTCCATTATCTGAGATGAGATTTGCAGGAATTCTGAACCTACAAATAATTTGATTAAAAATAAATTTGGAAACTTGAGTTCCAGTGCAAGAAGCTAAGGGCATAGCTTCAACCCACTTCGTAAAATACTCGATGGCGGTTATGATGAATTTGTGTCCATCAGATGACACAGGATTGATTTTTTTGATGATGTCTAAGCCCCATTTTGAAAAGGGCCAAGGAGATGAAATAGCCTGTAGTTCTTGTGCAGCGCATGGACAAGGTCAACGTGTTTCTGGAACTTGTCGCAATGGCGCACGTAATCATGTGCATCATTCTCCATGGTAGGCCAAAAATATCCTATCCTAAGGAGCTTCTTAGCAATGGCGCTACCACTAAAGTGTCCCCCACAAGATCCATCGTGGGCTTCACTCAAAGCTGATCTAGACTCTTCTAGATTCAAACATCTCAGTAGGATACCTTCAAAAGATCTCCTATATAAGGTATTGCCAATTATGACGAAGCGACTTGCTCGTCTACGTAATAACCGATGTTGGTTTCTATTAAAACCTTCAGGGAAGGTCCCATTTTGAAGAAAATTGAGGATATCAGTGTACCAAAGTTTAGGAGTAGTTTCGTTGATTAGAAACACGTCCAAAGGTTCCAAGCATGATTTAATTGAAGCGGGTTCCTGGAGTCGATGAATAATTATGGTAGCATATTCGTCATCTAACTCCAAGGGTAAAAGAGATGCAGTTGCGGCCATGGCGTCAGCCGCATGATTGCTAGTTCTAGGAATAGCTTCCAAGGTAATTTGATCAAATAAAGATATTAATTGTAATACATATGCTTTATATGGGTGCAATTTATCATCTCTAGTCTGATAAACATCATTAATTTGATTTATAACAAGTTGAGAATCATCAAAAACTAATAGATTTTTAATTTTTAGTGCTAGGGCTGCTTGTAATCCAAGGATGAGAGCCTCATATTCAGCAGTGTTATTAGTACAGGAAAACATTAATTTAAAGGATAGAGGTATGAGATGTTTCTATGGAGATATCAAAATAATACCTGCACTAGCCCCACTCATGCATCGGGCTCCATCAAAGTATAAGGACCATTGCTCTGAATGATCTACCTCTAGTTTAAGGCATTCATCAGGAAACTCAATGACGAGGGGATGGGTGGATTCTAAGGGTGCAGTAGCTAATTGATCTACTATGATTTGACCCTTAACATACTTCTATCCTATAAATATGAGTTCAAACTCACTTAGCACAAGAACCCACTTTGTTGTGCGACCAGATAAATAAGGTCGACTCATGAGATACCGCAAGGGATCGGATTTAGCAATAACGTATGTTTTCTGACTGAGCATATAATGGCATAGTTTCTGTGTAGAAAATATGACTGCTAGACATAACTTCTCTAATGCTGTGTAGCGGGTTTCATAACTAATTAATGTTCTGCTAATGTAATAATTAGCACGCTCTCTTTTCTCATCATCAAGTTGAGCTAACATAGCTCCTAAAGCAAAATCTGAAGCAAAAATATACAAGATAAATGGGCGATCAGGTTTAGGTGGTGAAAGTATAGGTGGGTTAAGAAGATATTGTTTGAGGAGTTCAAATGCTTCCTGACATTCGTCGTCCCAATGGAAAGAGACATCCTTCTTAAGAAGCTTAAGAAAGGGTCCAGTTTTATCCGCCAGCTTATCGATGAAGTGACGGATAGCTTGAAGCTTACCTTGTAGACTCCGTAATTCAGATATATTTGTAGGTGCGGGCATATCAATGATAGCCGTAATCTTGAGAGGGTCAATTTTGATGCCACGTAAAGAAACTATAACCCCCAATAATTTACCCGACTTAACTCCGAATATACATTTGGTTGGATTCAATCGGATAAGATATTCCCTTAACCGATCAAATACTTTTCTCAAGTCATCTAAATGGTCATCTTCTTCAGTAGAACGAGCTATAATGTCATCTACATAATCGTGTAGTATATCATGCATCATATCATGAAAGATATAAGTCATGGCTCGTTGATAGGTTGCACCTACATTCTTCAACCCGAATGGCATCACTTTCCAATAGAAAGTCCCCCAAGGGGTAATAAAGGCTGTTTTAGCCTGATCTTCAGGAGCTATCCTGATCTGATTATAACCAGAAAATCCATCCATTAAGGATATCATTCCACTCCCAAAAGTAAAATCAATGATCTGATCCATATTGGGAAGGGGAAAATCATCTTTAGGGCATGCAACATTAATATCTCTAAAGTCTGTACAAACCCTAACCTTAGTAGCTTCTTTCTTAGTTACTGGAACTACATTCGAGATCCATTCAGGATAATCAATGGCTTGTATAAAAATAACATTCAGGAGTTTTTCTAACTCCCCTTTGACTAGTAAGGCCACTTTAGGATGCATTTTTCTAAGTTTTTGTTTAACAGTTTTAGCATCCGGGTGCACTACTAGGTGATGCATAACTACAGAAGGGTCTAATCTTGGCATATCTTCATATGTCCAAGCAAAGACATCTTCATATTCTTTAAGAAATGCAATGTATTTATCCTATTTTTCTTGACTCAATTCTGATCCAATGTTGATTATGTGGGGGTTATCCTCGGTTCCAATGTTAATTTTTATGACATTTTCTACTTCCATGTGTAGATCTCTCTCAAAATTAGGTGGGGTGGGTGAAACGCCCAATTCTTGTAATTCTTCCAAGGTTAGCTTGGATAATTCATCTTGAGGAGTCATGGCCTCAAGCTGGGCTATACTAGGTATAGAGCCATCAAAATAAAATCCATTATGTAATAATTCCTCAACGGAGACATCATGAAAGATATCTCCCTCCAACTCATCGTCGGATTCAGCGATCATCTCAGGATAAGCTATAGATAGCATATTACATGTGAATGTCTTATTTATTAAATGCAAGGCATCGCATGCATCTAAATAATCTTGGTAACATATAAGTTGGTCATCATCCTCAAATGGGAATGGCTGACCCTTACTAGGAAATAGGCCCACACCACATCGGGTGGGCCATGCTTCTACCTCAAAAGGTTCTTTCATACCATTCTGGAAAGGTCCCAAACCTTTCCCTTTATATCCCAATTTCAGCATTATAGGTTTGGCTTTAATATACTCATTAGTAAAATAACATCGAGCATATCCATCATAATGAGTTCTGATGTTTCTGGGTATTCTACCCTAGTCATATCCCTTATAAATAAAGGCACAACTCCCGACTTGGTAAATACTTCCCATAGGCTATGGGAGGCCCAAGGTACGAGGAGATGGTGGCAAATTATTTAAAATAAGAGAATCTTGCATAGAAGCATTCGTTTCTTCTGATATAAGAATTTTAGATAGATCGGGTAAGAGTTCGTCAATAAGAGCATAAGAGGTAGAAGGAACATTCCCTACGTCTTCTGATGTAGAAAATATGACTTTGGTGGATGTAGACGGTGTAGAGGTGTCGATAGATGGGTCTATTATAGGTATGGAAGTTATAGGAGTAGAACAAGAGACATTGGTTGTGGGATTAGGATCTCTCTTAGGTCCTAATGTGGTTTGTTCATAAGATGGTTGAGCTATATGTGAAGGTGCAACTGATGGAGAAGAAGTAGATGACTTTGTGGGTGTAAGTTTCACATGTTTAGATGGATAATGAGAATTAGGATGTGTGGATGACAGAGCAGGGCAAAATTGAACTCCAATAGGTTCTGCCAAAGCACACATATCAAAGGGTCTTGGATCACCATGAATGGTAACCAACTGATTCTTAAATTTGAACTTAACACATTGATGTAAGGTTGAGGGAACAGCTCGCATCACGTTGATCCAAGGATGACCCAAGAGTATATTGTACGATGCAGGGCAATGTACAATAAACACAATCGTATCCAAGGTTCTCGGACCAACTCGCAATGGAATGGTAATAACTCCACACGTTTCTTGTGTTTCGTCATTGAAAGCTTTTATGATCATATCAGCTTCTTTTCATTTCCTCACTTCTAAACCCAAATATTTGGTAGAAGTCAAAAGTGCAGATATTTAAAGATGAACCATTATCAATCAAAACTCGTTTGACTGCTACATCTCCAATTAAAGCAATAATATACAAGGGGTTATCTTTATGTAAACTATGTTGAGGTATGTCTCTATCCCGAAAGTCAATACAATCAACTTCATGAGTTATTATAGTATTGGCCATGGCTTCAAGTTGAATGTCTTGTGGTACCATCATCTGGCTTAATGTGAGCATTAATTCATCTCTATGTGTAGGAGAAGATCTTAAAAGGTCCAAGAGGGAAATTCTAGCTGTAATATTTGATAATTGTTCATTAATATTATAAGGAGGTTTAGGTTGAACATTAGGTGCATGATTCCCTTTATTAGGAACCTTCAAAACAAATGGAGTTGATCCACCATTCTGAATTTGATCTTGTTGATAATTTTGAGCCTGTTGTCTAGTAATGCACTCCGATGGTACCCACAATATTATTCTACGGATGATGAATGGGTCTTGGTCTAGCGTTTATAGCTAGCTCATTAGAAAGTAATCGGTGAGACGATGGTCTAGTAGTGACTCTTCTTGGAAATGGTTCTTCCTGGAACCATATAACTTGTGATAGGGTGAATAGTATCCGATTCATCTTCAGAACTATTCGATTGATTTGATGTGATTTCCATATCACTCTCAGTCTCGTATTCTGTATCACTAAGATCAGGTATCTCGAATATTATATAGAGGCCTGGTTGTAACCACGGATAAAGTTGTGTCAAATATTTCTAGATCATGAGCAGGTAAATGCCCACTAATAGTTCCTACATATCGGGCAGGAGGAGGGACATTATGATGTTCAATTTGATTAGCCACCTCCTTACCATGTTTTGGTAAGGGATGTTGAAAGATGTCTAATGACTGATTGGCGTTCTGATTCTGGTTTTGTGGGGTGTTCTTTTGAACATTATTAGGAGGATTTTGCTTAGGTTGAAAGGCTTGCACCTCCATCTCATTGTTATCAATCAAGTCCCGTATTTTATGTTTTAATATTTTACAAGAGTTGGTAGTGTGTCCAGGTCCTCTATGGAAGTCACAGTGTAAATCGTCTCTGTATCCGGGTATAGTTGGATCAGGTTCCCGGATATTTGGTAATTGAATCAAACCTCGTTCTAATAATTGTGGTAGAATAGTTGATAAAGGTTGATTTAACCTAGTAAATTCTCGAGGAGGTCTATCAGGAGGTTTCAATACAAACTTCTCCATTGTCTTTGCAGCATTAACATTAGCAATATTTTTGCTATCGATGACTCCATCACCCACAACTTGTTTATTCTTATATTGATTTTTGGATGTTTTCTCATCGTCTTTCTTTTTAAGCTGGCCTCTCCTAATGAGAGCATCTTCCACTCTTCGGGCTAAGTCTATAGCCTGATCGAAGGTGGTCAAGGTAGCGATTGATAATTCGTAAGATAGTTGCTCTTGCAAATTATTAATAAAGATGTCCAACATCTCCCTATAAGGTAACACAAAGTGCAATTTTCCTATCAACTGTCTCCACCTAGCTAGGAAATCAGCAAAGCATTCATCTTTGTCCTATTTTAAGTTATACAAATCTTTAATGGTCACATGTCTTTCGATGTAGGCACTAAATTGATGAACAAAAGACTCGACAGTTTCTTCAAAATTCCTCAAAGAATTAGTGGGTAATTGATAATACCACTCTAATGCCATTCCTCCCAAGATTTTCGAGAACATTTTTAGTAATAACAAGTCATCATGTGATATATCATGACATGCTATCCTAAACATACGAAGATGCTCTATGGGATCTTCGGTTCCTTTATATATGGGAAGAACAGGCATAGGAAAATGTTTAGGATACGGCTATGCTACGACTATAGGATCTAAAGGCTGACTACACATCTCTCGATAGTTGTACGAGGGATGGTAGGGATCTATCTGGTCCATGCGGGAAACTAGCTGTTTCACCATGGTTTCAAGATTACTAGTTTGTCCACCATATTGGTTCGGTGGGACATAGGTATGGGATCTATGAGTGTATGATGGTGTGACATAAGGATTAGATGCTATATTGCTATTATGCAAAGTGTTGGTAGGAAGAGTATTATGAAGGGGATTTGTAATAGTATTATGTTGTACCCTAGATTGTTGGTAATTGGTGTTTGGTTTTGTTTTGGGTTTTTGTTGATTTGAGGTATGTTGATCAAGAGCTTGGCAAAATAGAGCAGTAAATGATGGTTTCTTTTGTGCGGGAATGACCCTAGGCTTGTTAACAGGCACTTTAGATGGTTGGGTAACCTGTTGTTGTTGTATGTTCTGAATCACAGCTGCCATATCCAAATTGGATGGTCCAGCTTGATCACTCTCTTGATCAATAAAGGACAAGGGATTAGTGCATGTTTGAAATACTTCTTCTAGAGTTGCTTGAGTGTCACTAATTTGATCCTTGTCCATATGGGCTGCTCTATTAAAAACACCAATATTAGTATTAATGAACTTCTAGAATTGTTCCATATTCTCAAAAGTGATAGCTCCTCCCGGAGACATTTTAGGGGATGAGGATCCTTCCTCTCTAACAGTTTCTTCTTGTTCATTTCCTACAACAAGCTCTTCTTCTTGCTGGTCTAGGGTTCCTTCTTCCGAAACTTGGTCCTCAGGAGGGACATTTTGGTCAGTTAATGGTCTTCCTAACCAATCTTCATCTTCTTCGGTTTGTTTTCCATTCCTAAGTCTAGGCATTGTGCTAAACTTAGGTTTTAGCAAATATATATACTTATATATATATATGCGGTAGGGTTGAGAGGTATATATTTTAACTATATACCTACTATAATACTTTAAAAGGAAAATGTTTTGTTTTTGTTTTTTTGTTTTGTTTTGTGTGATTATATTATTATTTTGCGAGAATAAAAATAACAAACAACATGCTAGTTGCAAGAAATAACAATAGTAAAAAGAATGACTTAGTTTTCTATGAATAGTTTATGGATATCATTGATAGGGTCAAGTTCATCAGGAGTCATGAAATGCTCCTCTTCAAATTGGAAGTGGTTTTTCAAGAATTTGACAAAGTGTGCTATGGTAATATGATCTATTTCAGACCCTGACATGTAAAAATAAAGTTCATGGCAATACTCTCGATACAACACAGCTCTAGGAACTCTATTCCATATTTTTCTATCCGTAAGAATGACTTCTTGATCCTCTATACGAGATAGAAATTTATGTACTACAACCTGCATTCTCAAGGTATTCCTCAAAGGTGTATAATTCAGAAGACACAAGTGCTCTTTTATCTGCTAACCACCTATGGCAAGCTCTCTTGAAGTTCATGATACAAAGTCACCTGATCAGGATCCAGGATTCTATCTAGGACAAACCTCTTAATTTGCCTAAGTTCTACAGATCTGGATTCAATAATACCCAATCTCCTATCAAGTTCATCCCACAAAGATTGGGCTCTATTTGTTTGAGGTACTCTAAGCACATAAGTAATCTCTATGGCCGTTAATTGATTTTCAACATTTATGGTGACAACTCGTCTTCTATTATAATCTACCATCTAAGTATGATATGCAAATTTAACGGTTGTCTAATGATTCTAGATGTTCTTAATAATGTGTTTTTTTTTTTGGATTGTTTTCAAAAGGTGTTTTAGTTTCACGTCGGGTTCACCAAAATGTATCGCCCAAATTTTTCACACCCTTACCTTCAGGCTAAAGGATCCATGCCCGTAAGGGGGATGCGAGAAGGATGGGACAATACCTCGGATGGAGAGGCCCTTTGAAGGTCGCGCCTCTCGGGGGAGGGGTATAAGGGTGAATTTTTGATGGATGGTGGGGTTCACCAGGAAACTTTGAGTGGCAGTTTCCATGCCTAGGTTGAGAATGGGTTTGATGTGTTCATTTTATGTTCAATCATTCAGATTCCTAGGTTGGCCAAAATGAATCTAAGCTATTCTATATGAAATTTCTGGTTTATATGAAGACAACAAACATAAATGAATCCTAAATACAGAAAATATCTAAAATGGAGAAGAGTGCACCTGATTTCTGATGTCCGATGAAGATTCTGAAGCTTGTAGGAGTCCAGATCATCCCGGATATGACAGGATCATCCGTAATTGTACAGAATTATCCAGATCATAGGAGATCATCCGAGATCAGCCAAGATCATCAACGACTCGATCGAATTCGTTAGAAACCCTGCAATCATGAAAATAGACACCAAAAACCAAAAATACAATTGCAAGAATGATACAAAATGATAGAAATAAGAATATAAATGCTTAAATGATAAATCCAGATATCAAATCAAATGGGATGCAATGTTTTAATAATTTATTTTGAATTTTATCATGCAAATATGCTAAATGAGGTGAACTCCAAGATGCAGAACATAAGTGAATTAATCTAATGCACAATTAAATAAGAAAAAGAGATAGAGAATGCAAACTCAGGGCTCTGATTGCCCCCAATCTGAACTGTAGTCAAAATCATCTGCAATCGTACGAGATCATCGCCGATCTCGACAGGATCATCCAAAATTGTGGTTGAATCGCCTGCGATGATCCGAGCTTCCTCCGGCTGAAACACAGTGAGATCCTGCAATAAAACTTGAAAACACAAGTGCAAATGATGGGGGATAGGATGTTCTAACACAGCAAAAACTAAAGTTGCAGGGAAATGATCAGCCAGGGGGATAAACTGGGAAAATCCCAAGTTTATATAGGATTAGGGGGAGGTTAGGAGGTTGGGGATCATCCCAATCTGGGAGATCTCCAACGTAGGAATCTCCAACCGCATAGACATGCTTCTGCCCGAGTTGGAGAGGTTGTTGAAACAGAAGCTAATTATGAAAATTTGGTTTTGGGATGAAATCGTCTGGACGTTCTATTCTAGATGAATTCGTCCGATTTGGGACGATATCGTCAGATCGGCGATGATATCGTCCAACGGTCAAAACAACTTCTAAAAATGGCACAAAAAATGAGGTGAGCGGTTAACGGGCGGTTTCGAGGTTAAAATTCAAATTTTTTATCTTTTACTGATGGTTTAACTATGCCAATTTTAGGGTGCTACACATTCTGATAAGTTTTGGTCACTATTTTAGTTATTTCATGTATGCATTAACCGGAGGCCTTGGGGATTGCATGTTTTCCTCCATCCATAGGTGTTATTAATCATTTGTTATTTCTCTATATGTAGGATCTTGACATCGGAGGGACAACAAGGAACTAAGAACGTATTCATGCAAGTGACGATGATGTTTGGTCCACCCATCTCGAATGTGGGCACGTGAAAGATCCCAAAGGGAAGCGCACCATCCATTGGTGTAACAAAATTGTATCGAACGCTCTAAGCCCCTAAAAAGGAGGGGAGACGTATTGTAACCTGATAATAAGCAAAATTAATAAAATATGTCGCATCCTTTGCTTTTGTTTTACATCTTGTTTTGTTTCATTCGCTTTCCCTTTTTCATGCATTTAGCATTTCATTAATACAACTGCTTTTGTTTGCATCACACCCGGTGTGCCTGTGCTTCCATATCCAAGTGCTTTCAGTGGAAATCATGGTGGGACACTGTACCCTGATTTTAGGATCAAGTTTTAGATCAAAAATCTTGTATTTTTGCTTGCAGGTGTTAATCCTTCAAGCGTTGGACTGCTGCTCGTGCCACCTTATGACGAATACAGACTGAAATTCGTGCCACCATGGGATGAATAAGGCATTCATTCCACTCTATGATGAATACAGATCTTCTATTCATCCCACCCTAGGATGATTAGCTCTTTGTGCAATTTATGAGCAGAAACTTAGGGGCATCCGATTTGGGCAGAGAAGAGGTAGGTTTTTTGGACATCCTCTGTAATTTTTTGTCTTTGTTTCTATGATTTTCCTATTTTCTTTGCTTGCATAGAGAATTCTGTTGTATTTTTTCTTTCTTTACACAAGTAAAAAGAACCACACACACCACGTGATAATATAAACATCAAGGATTTGGTCATAAAACCCCAACACTTGATCAAGACCAATGGTGGATTTCATCACCACCTTGGCTTAAATTTTGCATACATAACCCCAATCGTGACTGTTGCTAGATGTAAATCCTGATGAAAGCTGACCAAGTGTAGCTGGGGTGATTCCCAACACATAAGGATAATTATTCTATGGTAGGTGTCAAAAATAGAGTGATTCCCCTTTCGTACCGCCTATGTTCCACGTACTGTTATGCTCTCGCATACCAATAGTTTCCCTCACGTAAGGGCGAGTATATTGAGAGGTTCGGTATAACGCCTGGCAGTGGTATATTGAAGGGACGACCATTTTGGGAGACATAAGAGCCCTCATATTGCATGTACAACAAAATTTTCTTTACAAGGCTTTCAAAACAAAAATCAAAACACACTAAACCATATTTAGGACACACCTTTAATCTATAAACGAGATAATAATTTCTTTGATTGTGTGGTCCTTCTTGTTTAGTGTAGCATAAAAAAATTGTAAAGAAGATAAAAACATACGTACACCTGTAGCCAATCCCAATCACGGGCAGAAGCGACAAAAAGTGTACAAGGAGGCACAAGTCACCTCCGTTATAGCTCCAAGGACTTGGTCATACCACCTTGGCGGCCTAACCCACAAAATAGTCCACATCATACCATGACGGAATAGGACTATAGAGGCACCCCTTCGAGGGGCACTCCCATTCAACACAGACCCTTTCAAGAGGGGTACATACACGGGAAGGCCCCCTTAGACACTCATTATGAGTGGCCACCGTGCGAGGAAGTGCTAGAACAACATAAGGTCCATAAGCTGGGGCCACATGATTATATCATCCCTCCTCTACCCCTCATTACTGCCAAAAATAATAGGCCAAATCCAGAGCGCAAGGCTCTTCAGACAGGGTGAGCCAAATTTGCCCGCCCCTTTCATATATATGAAAGAGAGCACAAGGAAAACAACTATATTCCTCAATTCATAACATGGGAGCAATGCGCCTCTGCACCTGCTATTTATCAAGATCACCTACTAAGGCCAGAGTCTCAAGTGAATGCTGCTAACCTCGACAGAGGGAAGCGACCTATAGAAATATTGGATCACTATGACCGAGGTAGACATGTAGGGGAAGCACCTAGGCCCCCTAGACCTAAGACGATAGAAAAAATTGACTTGGAATTTACCAAACATGCCACCCGCCAAGCACAAATCACGTAGCTTGAGCAAGATCAACAACAGGTAGAGCACATGTATCATCTTAGCAAAGAGCACATTCAGCATCATACAGACGAGTTGCTCTACAACACTGTGCATGAGAGGATTCCAACCCCTCGCACACACAAGATAAATCTTTATGAGAGGCGCAACCCCTTGGTGTGAGATAGCTCTCCACGACCTTATCAAGTGTTGCCTTCGAGACCTACTATACCTAAGCGGGAGGCCACCCCTAGAGCCAATGATGGGCACCCTCCTCGGGCACCCACCCATGTTTATAGGTCACATCCAGGAACTCCTCAAGAATCCTATGAGGAATTTGAGCAAGAAGAAGAGCAGGCTAAAATGCCCTACCAAGGCAGGGGGGCGCTATCCGGCTACCCCTCCATAGGCCTCAAGTTCCCCGTAATTCACAATGGGAACAAACCAAGGAGGAAGAGATCAAATATTTCGATGCATACAAAGTGTTGCTAGAGCGCTTAGAGTCTGTGGAGACCAAGACTTCTGGGCCTCAAAAGCCCACTTTATGCCAGCTCCGCAGTCACCCTATGCATCCTTCAGTGCCGGCACTCCCATACCCTAAACACTTCAAAATGACTCAATTGGCAATTTTTAGAGGGGATGAGGATACCCAAGAGCACATGACAAGATTCTTGATCCAATGCTTTGGAATTTAGGATAACGATGCATTGCTTCTAAGAATGTTTATAACCACATTCGTAGGCCCTGCCTCGAATTGGTTAACCTAGTTGCCGAAGCATAGCATCAGTAACCTAGACCAACTAGTGGACACGTTCCTCGAACGTTTTGCCTTCAACACCAAGAAGAAGGTATCGTTAAGTGACCTAGCTAGCCTCAGGCAATATGAGGAGGAGACCATGGTGGCTTATGGAAATCAGTGGAGAACGTTTCTTTCAAAGCTTCCTTACCTCCCTCCCATGGCCGACCTGACCCAAATGTTATAGAAAAGTTGCCTAAGGTCGATCTCTGTGCTATTGCAGCTACAACAATATGCAACTCTCAAGGAAGCCCTGGTGCAAGCCAGAATCATTGAGGAGATCAAGATACAGGATGGCGAGATTGCTAAGCCACACAAGATAAAGACTCCTTGTTTGACCGCTTGTCCATGGAAAACTTGATAAACCTACCAAAAAGTTGACCTGTAGACCCCAACGTGCCAAAACCCAAGGGCTATAGGGAATACTTGTACTGTATATTTCACCAATAGAAAGGACATGACCTTTACGCATGTTGGAAGTTCAAAAGCTTAGTGCAAGACCTAATAGACAACAAAATTCTAGCGGTGGATAATCCTGTAGCACCAAGCAACTAACAGATGGAGGTCTTCTCTACAAGTCAATGAGGTGACACAAAATTGCCCCATGTAGGGGTATGTCGGGATGATAAGCATAGTGACACGGAACAAGAGGTACCGTTGACAATTTTGTCACATTGCATAGAGGGGTAGAAAAAAATAAAAAAATTTCTCTTTGTAAAGTGTTTTTTTTGTTGCTTCGAAAGTTTTGTAAGTGTTGCAGCAATTTTGGCTTTCAATGCCATCCCCTTGTACATAAAATGGAGAAGAAAAAGCTTCGCTGCCAAACTGCCAAAGAAGATAGCCTCGCCAAAAGAAGGAAAAAGTGTCACGATATCATGACATGTCACATTTTTGTGGCCGAAAGCAAGGAGGCAGAGCAAGAAAGAAAAGTGTCGCAATATCGCGACATGTCGCATTTTTGCGGCTAAAAGCAAGGAGGCAGAGCTAGAAAGAAAAGTGTCGCGATATCACGACATGTCGCATTTTCACAGCCAAAAGCAAGGAGGTAGAGCAAGTAAGAAAAGTGTCACATTTTCATGATCAAAAGCAAGGAGGCAGAGCCAGAAAGAAAAGTGTCGCAATATCGTGACATGTTGCATTTTCGCGGCCGAGAGTGACAAGAAGAGCAAGAAGCAAAAAGTGTCACGATATCATGACATGTCGCATTTTCATGGCTGAAAGAAAAAATGCAGAGCAAGAAGAGAAAAGTGTCGCGATATTGTGACATGTTGCATTTTTGTGACCGAGAGCGACAAGAGGAGCAAGAAGAGAAAAGTGTCGCGATATCGCGACATGTTGCATCCTCGCGACCAAAAGAGGAAAAGTGTCATGATATCATGACATGTTGCATTTTCATGGCCAAAAGCAAAAAAAGAGGGCAAAGAGATAGAAATTTCATGATATCATGACATGTCATATTTTCACGATGCAAGAAGAAGAACCAAGCTGAAGACATAGAAATGTCACGATATCGTGACATGTTGCTTTTTTGCGAGGGGCACGCGCTTCAAGTCGGGTATTTTCCTGAGATAATCAAGTGCCTCATAAATGCATTCTTACTTGCCCAGTAAGCTCGCTGCTCTTTTTTGGCAATTGGAAGCGAAGTATCAGTCCCTGAAAGGAGAGCCCGACAAGCATGGTGGCCACTCGAGCATTGCACCCAAAAACCAAGGACACTCAGACCGCTCATCAATGCATGTTTCCAAGGTTGATTGGGTCATAGTTGCCAGTTCTGCTAATGGATTTGAAAGCTCAGTCACGAGGGCCGCAAGGAGTCGACTTCTCAGATCTCAAGAGTATACTTCGCCATTTTGTGTAATAATGACTTAAAGGTTCGGGTCCTCTATAAAAACCCAGGCATTGTAATGTAACAGTTTTGGGGGGAACTATCTGCTAGAAAGTTGTTGTAACTTGATGTCCTGCGATTAATACTAAAGAGATTTGGGCTCAATTTCTCTCTTTTATGCTGCCTTCTGTGTTTGATTCTTTTGTCTTTCTTCATTTGCATACTGAGACTTTGAATCCTGAATCCGGTGTGCGATTAGGGACTGTACCCTGAAACTCACCTGAAGGATACATAGGAGAGGAAAAACGCTATATTGATTTTCTTTTATGATGCTTGGTGGGTTGTGGTTTCTATTACATTCCCTTGTCCTAATCATCTTTACTCTAAACCCTAAATTTTGATGAAAGGGAGAAGGAGAATCCCTGTGAGCTTGCCCAGAGGATACATAGGAAGGTTAATGTTGCATTTATTTTGTTTATTCTTAGTGTTCCTTGCTGCTATTCAAGTTGTCATTTAGTGATCATGCTTCCTATTCTTTCCCACCTTAAATCACCGATCTCTCTTCCATTACCCCTTTTTATTTCTTTCTCTAACCCTAAATCCTTTATCTCTTTCCTGCATCCCTTATCTCAAAGCACCAAAGTAGATTAGCATAGGAGCCAGACTTTCTTCAGATATTGGCACAAGGGGCATCTCTTCCCTTCGGCCTTTCAATTTTGGTCCAGGTCTAGGGCGCATACATTTACCCAAAATCCTTTTCTAGGCAGATTTGATGACCAACAATTTTTGGCACACCCGGTGGGACAGACTATCTCTGTCTCAGTAAGATCCATAATCGGTGGGACAAGTACAATTCTAAGTTGATAAACCCACCTGTGCCAACAGTTTTTGGCATGCCCGATGGGACCAAGGTCCCATATTTTAAGTGCAAATCTCAAACCCATCTACATCGGGGCCAATAGTTCTAACCAGTTCCCGATGTGACCCGGTCAGTCTCACCTTATGAGTGGTAGTGAAAATTGATGATCTCATTACCAAAAGACTCTTAGCATCTGGCGACTCTGTTCAACCTGAAAATCTCTAAGTCGTAAAGACCAGTACCTAAACCTGTGCCTTCATGCCAAAAGTCCCCATGTTTTAAGGAAGCTCGAGTTGGTGAATCTCTGGCTTGCCTCCATCTGGAAAAATTACTTGGTGACTCTGACTGAGCTAAAGATCCAGATTTCTAGATCGTAGGTGCCTTTTAATCTGAAAGAAGACATCCCGAAGGAATCAAGGTTCGGTGAGTAGCCTTGACCTCACAAGCGAAGAAAGAATGTTCACCTAGCGACTTCAACTTAGTGGTGAGAACCTTGATATCTGTAGGCCACTGCTATAATGGAGAGGGTATGCAATCCTAGTTGGGATGATCGTGGCCCTCTAAATCTCCAAAGTTACCATGAAATTCTTGAAAGCGCCTTGGAGGCATTGAAAAAATACAATGGCACTAAGGGAATGGTCCGAGAGCACCTTGAAGATGTTGCATCTTTAGCATTCCTCTATGACATAATCCACAAAGATGTCATGATCAGACTTCTGGTCTTGTCTCTGGAAGGGAGGGCATTGCAGTGGTCAGAATGCTCGGGCATAAAAGCATCTGCTCATGGGATGACTTAGCGAGAGTGCTATTCAAAACATTTGATGGCTCTCAAGACCCCTTCCAGCTTTTGACGTACCTCTCCACCATCAAGAGAGCACCTTTGGAGAGCATTACAAACTTCAATGTCTGATTCTATAGAATTTGGAAAATAATTCTAGGAGAGATCCAACTGATGCCCGCCCAATCCCACCTCTACTATGTTCGGGCCTTTCACCCATACATGGGCCTCCTATTATTGCAATCAAGTGAGCAAATATTCCCTCAAATTTTTTAGGAAGCAGTACGAGCAGAACAACTTTTGCTCCTATCGGGAAAGTGGCAGTGGGGGGAAAATCCATCACTTTCTCCAATATTGGCTGCTCCTATCTATCCAACACAGTATTCATCATGGCAGACTCCTCATACTAAGCAGAGGCCTGAGATGTAGTTGTTTGGAGCTCAAGAGGCAAATTTCATCCAAGGCCAACGATGGGAATATGCAAGCTTTGCCCCAGCAATGAACAATATGGTTGCTTGTAGTCTCCATTAGGAGGTGGGCCAAGGAGAGGAGCAGTCTCAAGTGGTATAACCTGGGGAATATGCAAGCTTTGCCCTGCCAATGAACAATATGGTTGCTTGTAGTATCCATCAGAATATGGGCCAAGGAGAGGAGCAGTCTCAAGTGGTAGAACCTGAGAACAAAGAGGGCACATTTTTGCACCCTTTTTGTATCCCAATGGATGGCACACAAGTATTCAGCCAAGATCCATCAAGCATGTCTCATCAAGATGAACCTGAAGAGATCCTGGAAGATTACTCTTTGCCGGAGGAGCCCTATTACCCCATCAGGAAGATGGAAGAACCTGTACCCAGCCCATAGTTAATAGATTCATCAGAATTCTAGTATTGGTTCCAGCCATCATTCCAACTAGTACCCCAAGAAGTCCCTCATATGGTGAAATTCTTCACCATATCTTTCATCAATAGTATGGGTACTGGCAAGAGCGACAAATCACTGTGTTGCTCCCTGTTCGCAACATGTACAACTTCGGGAAGAGGCCAGCCGGACTTCAAAGATCAACTAAAGTTCAATCAGATCTAGTCCGGACATTGTAGGTTCATCGGATAAGCACCTGAAGCTGGGTATATGGTGGCAGCATGCCAATCATGTCACAAAATTTTGTGTAGATACTGTAAATAGACCGGTTAGTAAATAAGTGTCGAAGGCGCTAAGTGTTTCTTAGGAGCTTAGGCACAAAAAAAAAAAATGCTATCAATGGATAGTCAGAGAAGAGGACAATGGGAATGAATCTATTGCCCAATGGATAAAGGCCTAGGATATCTGCATTCAGACAAGCTAAAAGCCTCACGAGCCACCAAGAATGTTGACAATTTTATCACATTGCATAGAGGGATAGAAAAAATCAAAAAATTTCTCTTTGTAAAGTGTTTTTTTGTTGCTTCGAAAGTTTTGTAAGTGTTGCAGCAATTTTGGCTTTTAATGCCACCCCCATGTACATAAAATGGAGAAGAAAAAGCTTCGCTGCCAAACTGCCAAAGAAGATAGCCTCACCAAAAGAAGGAAAAAGTGTCGCGATATCACGACATGTCGCATTTTTGCGGCCGAAAGCAAGGAGGCAGAGCAAGAAAGAAAAGTGTCACGATATCGCGACATGTCACGTTTTCACGGTCGAAAGCAAGGAGGCAGAGCCAAAAAGAAAAGTGTCACAATATCATGACATGTTGCATTTTTGCGAATGAAAGCAAGGAGGCAGAGCAAGCAAGAAAAGTGTCACGTTTTCACAGCTGAAAGTAAGGAGGCAGAGCCAGAAAGAAAAGTGTCACGATATCGTGACATGTTGCATTTTTGTGGTCGAGAGCGACAAGAAGAGCAAGAAGGAAAAAGTGTCACGATATCGTGACATGTCGTATTTTCATGACCAAAAACAACAAGGCAAAGCAAGAAGAGAAAAGTGTAGCGATATCGTGACATGTTGCATTTTCACGACCGAGAGTGACAAGAGGAACAAGAAGAGAAAAGTGTCGCGATATCGCGACATGTTGCATCCTCATGACCAAAAGAGGAAAAGTGTCACGATATCATGACATGTTGCGTTTTCATGGCCAAAAGCAACAAAAGAGGGCAAAGACATAGAAATGTCATGATATCACGACATGTCATATTTTTGTGATGCAAGAAGAACCAAGCTAAAGACATAGAAATGTCGCGATATCATGACATGTTGCTTTTTCGTGAGGGGCACACACTTCAAGCTGGGTATTTTCTCGAGATAATCAAGTGCCTCATAAATGCATTCTTACTTTCCCAGTAAGCTCGTTGCTATTTTTTGGCAATTGGAAGTGAAGTATCAGTCCCTAAAAGGAGAGCCCGACAAGCATGGCGGCCACTCGAGCATTGCACCCAAAAACCAAGGACACTCAGAACGCTCATCAATGCATGTTTCCAAGGTTGACTGGGTCATAGTTTTTAGTTCTAGTAATGGATTTGAAAGCTCAGTCACGAGGGCTGCAAGGAGCCGACTTCTTAGATCTCAAGAGTATACTTTGCCATTTTGTGTAATAATGACTTAGAGGGTCGAGTCCTCTATAAAAACCCAGGCATTGTAATGTAACAGTTTTGGGGGGGAACTATCTGCTAGAAAGTTGTTGTAACTTGATGTCCTGTGATTAATACTAAAGAGCTTTGGGCTCAATTTCTCTCTTTTATGCTGCCTTCTATGTTTGATTCTTTTGTCTTTCTTCATTTGCATACTGAGACTCTGAATCCTGAATTCGGTGTGCAATTGGGGACTGTACCCTGAAACTCGCCTGAAGGATACATAGGAGAGGAAAAATGCTATATTTGTTTTCTTTTATGCTGCCTAGTGGGTTGTGGTTTCTGTTACATTCCCTTGTCCTAATCGTATTTACTCTGAACCCTAAATTTTGATGAAAGGGAGAAGGAGAATCCCTGTGAGCTCGCCCAGAGGATACATAGGAAGGTTAATGTTGCGTTTCTTTCATTTATTCTTGGTGTTCCTTGCTGCTATTCAAGTTTTCAGTTAGTGATCGTGCTTCCTATTCTTTCCCACCTTAAATTACTGATCTCTCTTCCCTTACCCCTTTTTATTTCTTTCTCTAACCATAACTCCTTTATATCTTTCCTGCATCCCTTATCTCAAAGCACCAAAGTAGATTAGCATAGGAGCCGACCTTTCTTCGAAGATTGGCATGAGGGGCATCTCTTCCCTTTGGCCTTTCAATGTTGGTCCAGGTCTAGGGTGCATACATTTACCCAAAATCCTTTCCTAGGCATATTTTATGACCAACAGTAACCAAACACAATGACTCCCACTGTAGCTACAAGAGATGTTCCATAAATGTCACAACATCCACAACACCCTATGCAACCTCCCCCACCTAGACCAGTCACCACAATTCGGACTAAACTTACCCAAAGTTTATGGACCATGTTGGCTAGGCTCTCCATCTACGAGCTCATACAATAATTACCACCCCATCGAGAGGCTCTAATGGAGATACTCAAAGTCATCGAGCTACAACTCCATGAAGTAAACTCTTTCATCAACTTTGTGGGACATGTAAAATGATGTACAAAACCAGTCATAACCTTTAGAGAAGATGAACTAAAATTGGTGACTGGTGATATGGTAGATCCACCCCTACACGTCATTATGTGGGTCATCGGGATTCCATTTAAGAGGGTGTTGGTGGACACTGGCTTGTCCAGTAATATAATCACAACAGTGGCATTGAAACACCTCAAGTCACCAGCATCTCACATTGTGGCCTCCACCTATACTCTTCGATCATTCAATGATGCGATATGCTCGACGGTTGGCACAATTATTCTACCCATCCAAGTGGGACAAAAGACTATTCCTATGTTGTGCCACATCCTGGAAGGTGAGATGGCCTACAATATCTTGCTGGGCCGGCCTTGGATTAGGGACATGAAGTGTGTCCCTTCGATAGTCCATCAATGCCTAAAGTACACATACTAAAGGCAAGTGTATGTATTCCTAGCAGACTTAGAGCCCTTCAAGTATTGCAATACGGTGCAGTTGATGCCATAATCAACCCTCCAATCGACACATTTGGAATTTTAGTTGAACCCATCCAAACAGGGTCTAATTCTGCATACATCCTTGCTGTTAAGTCCCTCAAATCACCAATCAGGCCCATATTCATCATCTGGTCCTTCACCAACGACACCACCTACGGTGGCCACATCGAAGGACAACGAGAAGAAGCCCCTAGAAGAGATACCACCATTGGTCTCAACCATATCTATCGAAGAGGTGCCTAGCTGAATGGAAGTCGAGACGCCTGGTTCACCCAACATGGAGTGGACTCAAGAAGAACTCTCATTCCCTCCCCCTCAACTACCAATGATCACTGTTGAGATGGCCAATACGGGCCTGGGGGAATACCTAGTGCGAAACATTATGGCAACACCCGCGCTTGAGTCCATGCAGGACATGGGGAGACCTCGCCTCCCCATCAACACTATTGTCCCTTGGGCTACCCACCAAATTAGACAAATTTTGTATATGGGTGCCTCGACAATGGCATTGAACCTTACCTGCAAGAGGAAGAGGACAAATAGCCCTTTTTTGAGAATGTCAACTATCTGTCCAACCTAGACTTCACTTTGAAATACCTTGGCCAATGTAATTGGCATGGATATGGGTTGGGTAGATATGAACAAGGGGTGCATGTTCTTTGTCAACCAAGATATCAGATGTCATACGAAAAATTAGGAGTAGGGTTCAACCACCCTATGCCCCTTGACATCTTGGTAGAAAACATGCAAGGCCTAGGGCTAGGCAACAAGGATGGGTTGGCACAAGATCCATATGCCAATCCTAACACAACATACACATTGGGGGATTATCTCCCATTGTTAACAACCAACCTTGTGGGCCTCAAAAACTCCTCCCCTTTGATCGAGAAAGGGGAAAGTTCAAGAACTTGCCTCCAAGAGGGATATAGACAAGGCTAAGAAAGATCTTCAGAAGACGAGTCAGAGTATGAGGTAGCACCTTGGGACCCTTTCGAGTCTGATAGCAATCACTCGCAAGTGATGCCCATAGATGACTATCTGGAGAACTTCATGACAATGTTCCCATTGAATGCTCCAATCAAGAAATTGCCACCTCAAGAGAATCAAGTCCTCCCGCAGAGAGCGAAACAACCCCGATGGGACCAAATTAACTTGCTTGAACAAAATGAGCTTCACATGCCACAAGCAGTTGTCAAATCCAATGAAGGCCTATGGATCTTCGATAGCGATCCATAGAAGATGAGTCAGAGTATTGGCCTTGCAGTGAGATGCTTCATTTCACCCTAGGACCAACTCAGGATATCTTCCATGCTGAAGAGGAACCCGATGTTCCAAACATAGATCTAAATTCATCAAATGATATCCACCTGATCCCAACTCCACACCAGTTGGAGGAGGGGTCCCACATGTCAGTCGAAGAGACGACTGACGTAGACATCGGCTCTGATCCAATGAATCCACAAATCATCAAGCTGGGAGTAAGTCTATCCCCCGAAGAGCAAGTCGATTACATTGCCCTTCTCAAAGAGAAGAAGGAGGTTTTTGCATGGTCCTACAAAGACATGCCGGGGCTAGACCCATAGCTAGTCACGCATAATCTAACGCTTGATCCGAAAGTCAAGCTAGTCAAGAAAAAACTACGTAAGATGCACCCAACAGTGGCCTTAATGGTCAAATATGAGCTACAAAAGTTGTTGGATGCACAGTTTGTCATTTGCATGGATTACCCACCATGGTTGTCCAACATGGTACCCATCAAGAAGCCGGATGGGAGGATTCGCATATGCACCAATTTTTGAGATCTAAACAAAGCGAGTCCCAAGGATGATTTCCCCTTGCCTAGCATCGACGCATTGGTAGATGCTACAACAGGCCACGAAATGCTTTCCCTCATGGATGGTTTCTCGGGATACAACCAGATTCGTATCAATCCCGAGGATCAACTCAAAACGGCGTTCACAATGCCTTGGGGGACATTTTGTTATAAGGTCATGCCCTTTGGCCTTAAAAATGTTGGCGCCACCTACCAACGTGCTATGACATACATCTTCCATGATCACATGCATAAAACTTTGGAAGATTATATGGATGATTTGTTGGCCAAATATCTTTTGTGCCCAGATCATCTCGATGACTTACGCAAGATCCTTGATCGCCTCATTGAACACAAAGTTAGGCTAAACCCCAAGAAGTGCGTATTTGGCATCACATCTAGAAAACTCTTGGGTTTCATAGTCTCAAAATGAGGCATCGAGGTAGATCCAAATAAAGTCAAGGCAATCCTTGAAATGCTTCCCCCAACCACCATCAAGCAGCTCAAAAGCTTGCAGGGAAAGGTCGCGTCGATCAAGCGCTTCATAGCACAACTATCTGACAAGTGTCGACCCATGAATAAATTATTACACAAAGGGGTAGCATTTCATTGGGATGACGAGTGCCAATAAGCCTTCGATGACATCAAACAATACTTGGCTTCGCCACCAGTATTGGCACCACCTAGACTAGGAGTGTCATTCTATTTATACATCTCAGCTATTGAGGTGGCACTGGGCGCCATGCTAGCCCAAAAAAATGAACTACATAAAGAATAGGCTAATTATTATCTTAGCCGCACCCTGGTCAGTTATGAACTTAACTATGCATACGTTGAGAAGCTATGCTTAGCAGTGGTATTTGCCACCAAAAAGCTATGCCATTACATGCTGAGCAATACGACGTATGTTGTGTCTAAGGAGAATCCATTGCGGTACATGATGAGTCGTACTTATCATAGTAGCCGCATGGCAAAATGGATCATGTTGTTGACAGAGTTTGACATCGAATTCATTGGACAAAAGTCCATCAAAGGTCAAGTCATCGCCGATCAACTAGCAGAGGCTCCTCTCGAAGATGATCAGCCTCTGACCATAGAGCTACCCGATGATGGGGTCTTCCATGTCTCAGAATCGCCAGATTCTGATGAGCCTGAGTCACAGGCCGACATAACCCTATTTTTTGATGGTTCTAAATGTGAGCAAGGGGGTGGCACGGGAATCATATTCTTCACACCGCAAGGGGCTCCAATGCCTCTATCATTTAAACTTGATTTCTCGTGCACCAATAACAATGCCGAATACGAAGCCTTGCTCATAGGTCTTCAGACAACCATCACCATGAACATCAAATGCTTGAACATCTTTGGTGATTCGCTGTTAATTGTCAACCAAGTGAAAGGGGTATTCCAATGTAAATGCCCAGTTCTACAGGCCTACAAAGCCCTTGTGGATAAATTCTTGGCAAAGCTTGAATGGTACGACATCGAGGCACTCCCTCGATCATCGAATCATTTTGCGGACACTATGGCCTCCTTGGGGTCACTAATCCCACAAGACACTTCTGGTGAGATGACAACCATTCAAGTCAAAACATTATCGCAATCCATGATGGAGCGTGCAAGCTCTGACCTAACGCCAGGAATCCACCTGATCCAGATTGAACCATCTCAGGATAAGTTCTCTCGAATCCATGATAGTCTGAATCATGCCAACTAGGGGTCCTTGTTCTCCCCGACCCCTCTTAATAGCAACACAACGCTATTCTTACAAGTTCTTTCCCACTCAGCTTTTGCTAGGGATGAACTTCAAGAGGGATTGGCCGTTCATACCATCAAGGTTTCTGATCAGCAGGATTGGTACACACCCATAAGAGACTACCTCAAGTTAGGTAGCCTCCCACTTGGATTGTCGCATGCCACGAAAAGATCATTCAAACAGAAAGTGGCAAAACATGTCTTGCTAGGAGACATTTTGTACCGTCGAAGCTACGAAGGGATCCTCCTCCGTTGCTTGGACCAACAGGAGTCCACTTGGGCGATCACCCAAGCGCACGATGGTACATGCGGTGGCCACTTCAGCGGTATGGCCATCGCAAAGTGCATCCTTTGCATGGGCTATTATTGGCCATATTTAGAGCGAGATTGTTGCGCGTATGTGAGGAAGTGCATGAAGTGTCAACACCATGCTAACTTGACACACGTACCTTCTCAGGCCTTGCAGCCGATCCAATCGGCTTGGCCATTTTCGTAGTGGGGCTTAGATCTAATCGAAAAGATCTCCCCTGCATCGTCAGGCCATCACACGTTCATCATAACGGCCACAGAGTACTTCACCAAGTGGGTGGAAGCAATTTTGCTTACCTCTACGATTGGACCCCGCATTGCGGAGTTTATTTTACATAACATCATATGTCATTTTGGTATTCCATCCAAGATCATCTCGGATAATGGGACGTCATTTAAGAACAAATATGTGCGTGCTTTGACAACAAAGTACAAAATTCAGCACAGTTTTTCAACACCCTATTATCCGCAGGCAAATGGGCAAGCAGAGGCGTCAAACAAAATGCTAGTTGCCATCCTTAAAAATATGGTCATAGATAGTCATAAGGATTGGCACATTCAAATCCCACTTGCTCTTTGGGCTTATCGCACTAGCATTCGGACGCCCACTGGGGCAACTCCATTTTTGTTGGTGTATGGCTCCGAGGCAGTCATGCCTCTCGAGTTGGAAATACCTTCCCTACGCATATCAATGCAAGAGTTCATCGATGATGACACTGCATGGCAGGCCCGGTTAGACCAGCTTACGTTGCTCGACGAACGACGCATCAATGCTCTCGAGCATTTACGTATCTATCAAGAGCGACTTAAGAAAGCATACAACATGAAAGTTCACCTGAGGGACTTTCAGGTTGGTGACTTGGTCTTAAAAGAGAACCAACAAAATTCTAACTTGCCGCCCCATCTAAGGGACAAGTTCATGGAAAACTGGTTAGGTCCTTATGTAATCGACAGTAAAATAGGACCTGGAACATACCGGCTCGCCTCTCTTGAAGGAATCAAGGAACTAGAACCCTTGAACATCAGTCATTTGAGGCCATTCCACATTTAAAAGAGCCATGGCCCACCCCAAAATGCTCCAAGGATTCCCACAATCGCTTGGTCAACCCAAAATGCCCCAAAGGTGTCCATAATCCCTTTGGTCACCCCAAATGCTCCAAGGATTCCCATAATCGCTTGGTCAACCCAAAAATGCCCCAAAGGTGTCCATAATCCCTTTGGTCAAACCAAAAAGCTCCAAGGATTCCCATAATCGCTTGGTCAACCCAAAAATGCCCCAAAGGTATCCATAATCCCTTTGGTCAAACCAAAAGCTCCAAGGATTCCCATAATCGCTTGGTCAACCCCAAAATGCCCCAAAGGTGCCCATAATCCCTTTGGTCAAACCAAAAGCTCCAAGGATTCCCATCATCACTTGGTCAACCCAAAAATGCCCCAAAGGTGCCCATAATCCCTTTGGTCAAACCAAAAGCTCCAAGGATTCCCGCAATCGCTTGGTCACCCCAAAATGCCCCAAAGGTATCTATAAACCCTTTGGTCAAACCAAAAGCCCCAAGGGTTCCCACAACCGCTTGGTCACCCAAAATGCCCCAAAGGTATCTATAATCCCTTTGGTCAAAACCTCCAAGGATCCGAAAGAATCACTTGGTCCGCACCCACTCGGGATAAACCAACCATAACGAATTTTCAAAAACAATAAAATAATAAAAAATAACAAAAAAAAATTGCATCTCACTTCCATGCATACTCTTAAAAATCAAAACACAAAAAAAAAATAAGTTGCATTAGGCATCGCAAACATACATTGCATATTTGTTGGTCATACAGGTCAAATGCACCATAGACTGTAATTACTCGGCAATTCCATCATTTTCCGCATTTTTCCACTTTGTAAATAGTCCAGCAAAAATAAACGCCATCCACATTTTTCACCATATCATAATCAGTTGTCTTCTAATGTATCCAGGGCTTTCGTCATTCAGCTTGTCTTTAGATTTCTAGCCAAAAACTGTACAAAGTCAGATAGATTTTTACAAAGGTAGAGTTTTACTTGGATCACACCTTGTTACGTCGCATCCCAACACAAGTTAAAACACATAAAAAATTCCCAAGTTGTGTGAATGAAAGATGAAACCTGCAAAGCAATCTAGGATACCATACAGTGAAAAGGTTATCTCGCTCATCCCCCTGTGCGAATGACCCCAAGAATGCTGAGAGTTGGCAAAAGGACAAGCATCTTCCCTACCCAATTCCCCAAGAATCCCAAATTCTCAAAAAGTTGCAAATATCCAAAAAAAATTGCAAAAAGTCAAAGTACAAACTCCAAAGTTTGACATCAAAACCCACACAATGCATACATCAAAAAGCACAAGAAATAGTGATTCTCATCACTCAAAATTCCAATCCCTTGCTCAAAAGAAAAAATATAAAAATAAACAATGATTTTTATCACTACATACGAGAGCAAGTATCCCAATAAAAGTAAAGAAAAGAAGGGAGTCAAACTTGAATCCCTGGAACTCTCAACATTCGAAAGGTCATGAGGTGATCCTCAGTACCGGTTTGGTGGATAGCCTACTGGTCACTGGCGACAAACCTCCCACATGACGATATATCTATCGCATTAAACTGTGTATAGATCAATGTTTGCATGTGGATGAGCTAGCTTATGGTATCCTAGATTGCACCGTAGATTAATCTTACTAAATACAACAAAGGAGTTAGTGGAGCTAATTAGGTGATCCTCAGTACAGGTTTGGTTGACAACCTATCTGGCACTGGTGGTATCCTGACAACTACCACATAAACAAATTCAATCGCACACACAAGGATGTGAAATAACTTGGTCAAACTCAAGTCTGATTCGTACCTTGTTCAAAAGTCTTGTGAGATAAATGTACAGTCTTGGCTAGTTAGTTAAAACATCTGAGTCTCAAAAAACCTTAACTACATTCTAGAACACCTGTGGTACATTCCATTCTTACATCACCATCAAAAAATACAAACAAAAAAATATTACACATGCAAAGTCATTCCACAAAGCAATCACATAGTACAGAAAGCCAGTAAATCCTGTACAGTCTATGGTGCCACCGCCAAGTTATCAACAAATCATTTCATCCATTCCATATGCATACATCATATAATTAGAAACATTCGCATTCATAATAACATATGCATACATCAACGTAAATAAATGTGCATAAAAGTAACAATAAATCATGACAAGTGTATAATAAAAAAGAAAGTCATGTATATATATCGCCAAAAATGCCCGTAGGCTACAATAAGTCGGTCCTCTGACCTCACAAAAAAATCAAAAACTCAAAAACCCCAAGCCTAGGGAGTCGACCACCATGATCACACAGGATCGGTGCGACTGGAACTACCCCCAGTGGTGTGGGTCCTATGGGACCTCTCAGGGCGGCTGCTGCCAGCCCCCACATCATGCCCACTAGCGCTACCCTCACCCACCCACCTACGATGAGAGGATGCAGACTGCTCAGTCTCACTGCCTCTCGTACGACGTGACGATCCACCTCCAGTGAGCTCAGGTAACTGCCCACCGAGGCGGATAATCTCGGCCTCCAACTCCACCCGACATCGACCCCACTCCACATCCCGTCGATGGTACATAGCCAATGCGTCATCCCGCTACACCAACTGAGCCCGCAGGCGATCCCTCTCGACGTTGTGCTCCTCATCCCATCTCCGTAGTAGGTCCTCCAATCATGCTATCTCAGCATGAAACCTAGCCTCCATATCCCTCGGGACTGCCTGAGGCATGGGCATCTCTGGGATGGCATGCTGCTCCGGCACCCACTACTCCGGGATGTCCTATGTATCCGGCTGCTCCGAAACCCCTAAATCATCCCCAGTCAAGTCATCAACCTCCACCATATCCGCATCATCGAGCGGAGCCCCCCAACCCTCCCTCGGTGCCTCCGCAACCCCACCACCTGTTGTTGCCGCATCCGGACCTCCTAGAGGCCCCTCACCCCGCCATCGCAACATCGTCCACCACTGGTCATACTCTGCAGTCACCCGAACATTGTCCACGTTGGGGACATCAATCACTGCATCAGACTCCTCACCCAGTGGCTCAATAATCGGCCAGGCTAGAGTCCTCTCGTCGCCCCGACGTCGATAGATCAAGGGCTCACCAGGAAATCCCTAGTGCACCCCAAACTATCGAGTCACCCGGACGTACGGGAAGTACTCCTACTCGGTCCCATGTCGCCCGATCAACCACCTCCCCTTGCACGCCCATCGAAGCCACTCCCCAGCCTCAGGCCAGGCTGGATAGTCCCGGTATGGCCGCCAGAACACCTCCCCTGGAGCAAGATGAGAGAAGGCATCAGTATAGTGCCCTACGACACCTGCCCACCATCGACTCTGCCCCTGCTCCTCTGACCTCCGCCATAGAGCAGCATACCCAATCTCCCTATCCACCATCTCCCCCCGAGTGGTCCAAGGCAACCCCTGCGGCCGCTCCACAGCTATGTGCTGCCACCCCCAACACTACAATAGATAGCTGCACCCAATCCCCTTTCGCCTTCGACAGCGGACCTCGTACAACTCATCATACAAGCTGTGCCAGTAGCGTCTGACCCCACCTCATAATCAGTGGTGCTACCGTCGGACACTCCACCAGTCTGAACACTACCTCAAGCAGGTTCCAAGGGAACCTCGCACCTGAGGAGTCAGGAAGCAACATGTTGGAGATGAGGGTCATCAGCAACGCATGCCTCACCCCCAACACGCCCTTCTCAAACCACCACCGCACCAGAATCCTACCAATCAGGTAGTCCCCTCTCGCCCTCTCCACCGCCCCATCCACCCCCATCTCCGTCGCATGCCCAAAGCACCGTGTCAGCACCGCCATCCGCTGATCACGAGGAGTCATCCGAATGGGCAGCCCGTCTATCGAAATTCGTAGAATCCGATACACGTCCTCCAGAGTCACTGTCATCTCCCCTATTGGGAGATGAAAGGTGTTGGTGCGGGGATCCCACAAATTGATCAAGGCAGTCAGATATGCCCGATCCCCCACCACAGGCTCCAACCGCGTCACTTGCTTGAGCCCAAGGGCATCAAGCCACTCCCAATCCGCCACATTCAACGCATCCCGTGCATCAAAAAATACCGTCGACTGACGGTACCGACTCTTCACAACCTGAAAAACAAAAACAACACAAAAACATTAAAACATGACAACAAAACAAATGTACAGCAGTGTACACAAAAAAATAAAACAACAAAAAATAAATTAGGGTTTCAACCTTAATTTAAACAAAAACATTCAAATAAACTGTACAGATGATAAAAAATGTATAGAAAAACAAAAGTACAGAACTGTACAGCCAAAGTATAGATCAATCAACTAAACTGTACAATCAAGAACAAAAAAATCAAATAAAACAAACAAAATCATACTAGGGTTTTTAACCTTACGTGTGGACAAAAAAATCAAACAAAAACATTAAAACTATACTAGGGTTTTTAACCTTAAGTGTAAACAAAAAAATCAAATAAAACAAAAAAATCATACTAGGGTTTTTAACCTTAAGTGTGGACAAAAAATAACAAAAACATTAAAACTATACTAGGGTTTTTAACCTTAAGTGTAAACAAAAAAATCAAAACAACAAAAAAATCATCTAGGGTTTTTAACCTTAATTATGAACACAAAAAACAAATTAAAACAACAAAAATTCAAACTAGGGTTTTTTAACCTTATGATGAACAAAACAAAACAAATAAAACCACAACATTCATTTAGGGTTTTAACCTTAATGTGACAAAAAACAATGATAAAATGCGAGTTTTAAAAATTCATATAAAAACAAACAAAAAAAGAAGAAGGAAGGAGCACCTACCGGTCTCACCTCGGCTCCGCCACTCGAGGATCTGGTCCTTGAACTCATGGTGTCCATGAAAATTTTGCAGCGCTCCGCTACGCAAACTAGCACTCCTCCTCCTCACAGCTCCAAATCGCCAGAAAAAACAATTGCAAATGAGCCCAAAACCTAGTTTTGGCCCTTATATAGGCTCTTAGGCCTGTAATCGTTCCACCTTGGGATGAGCGCTCTAGTTAGCACTCATCCCACCCTAGGAAGATTACAAAACTGGTATTCATCCCACCTTGGGACGATTACAGAGCAAGAAAATAAAAAACAACCAAAACTGCATCCAAAATGCACCAAAAATAACAATAAAATTGCCGAACAAAGGCACCTTTGTGCCTGCGATTCTTGGCATCCAAAACTGATATTGGGGTCACAAATTATCACTATCCTACTCCCTAATAATGCTACCATAGCTGGACCTCTCCATGGGAGGACGTATTTTTGACAATTTCATCCCCAAAAGGCGTCACAAAAAGGGTCAAAACCCACCAAAAAACAATAATAAAACTGCCGAACAAAGGCACCTTTGTGCCTATGATTCATGGCATACAAAACTGATGTTGGGGTCACAAATTCTCACTATCCTACTCCCTAAGAATGCTACCATAGCCGGACCGCTCCACGGGAGGACGGATTTTTGACAATTTCATCCCCAAAAGGCGTCACAAAAAGGGTCAAAACCCACCAAAAAACAACAATAAAATTGTCGAACAAAGGCACCTTTGTGCCTGTGATTCTTGGCATACAAAACCGATGTTGGGGTCACAAATTTTCACTATCCTACTCCCTAAGAAGGCTACCATATCTGGACCACTCCATGGGAGGATGGATTTTTGACAATTTCATCCCCAAAAGGCGTCACAAAAAGGGTCAAAACCCACCAAAAAACAATAATAAAATTGCCGAACAAAGGCACCTTTGCGCCTATGATTCTTGGCATCCAAAACTGATGTTGGGGTCACAAATTATCACTATCCTACTCCCTAAGAAGGCTACCATAGCCGGACCGCTCCACGGGAGGATAGATTTTTGACAATTTCATCCCCAAAAGGCGTCACAAAAAGGGTCAAAACCCACCAAAAAACAATAATAAAATTTTCGAACAAAGGCGCCTTTGCGCCTGACATTCTTGGCATACAAAACCGATGTCGGGGCCACAAATTATCAATATCCTACTCCCTAAGAAGGCTACCATAGCTGGACCGCTCCACGGGAGGACGGATTTTTGACAATTTCAGCCCCAATAAGCGTCACAAAAAGGGTTAAAACCCACCAAAAATAGGTCCGATTGTTGGGAAACTGCATAAGCATTCAATGGAAAACAACTGAAGGCACCCTTACAAAATTCATCTTGGGTCAAGTGACTCATCACTTTTCTCATGTTGGTCATTCCCTCATCGATTCGTCGCTTGAGGGGGTAGTCACACTTAGTCACCAATCAACAAATACACACCCAATCAAGGAAATGGCATGCATTCAAAGAATCATTGACAAAGACAATCACGCTCCTGCTTGGGGCAGCAAACAAGCAATAATCACAAGTTGATCAAACACTTGGCATTCTAGAATCATGAACTCAAGGTTCCCATAGACAAAAGGTTGCGCCCTTTGCCTATTCATGACTGAACAATGTCCAAGATCAAGTAACACCTCACCGAAAAAGGTTAACACTTGAATTAAGCTCCTTAGCTCGTCAGAAGCAAGGATTCAAGAATGCGTGCCCTTTCCATACTTGGGGCATCAAAATTTGGTTAGGTTACTGAGAAACCCTAATCATTAAGTGCTTTGGTTATCTATTTTTTCTCAGCACTACGCCACGCACAACGCATCCCAAAAAGGGGCATCTATAGACACCAAAACAACACCAATCTGATTATGTGGCTACAAGCACTGACCGAATTGGCATACATAGCCCCTAGGGCAGCCCCCAGAGGTTAAAAAGTGGTCCTAACCACTCCCAAAGTAGTTTTGGAAGGTCAGAGGTCAATTTGGCACCTTTCAAGCACCCTGCTCCTTATTCGTTCCACCCTGGGATGATTAGAATGCTATTCGCCCCACCCCGGGATGATTAGCAGCAATCGCTCTAGGGTGGGGCGAATAGCAGGTTTGACGGGAAAAAGGTCAAACCTTGACAAATGGCAGCCCAGATCCGCCACTCAACTCCACCTTCAATGCATGGGAGTGCGAGTGAGCATTTCAAAGCTCAAAGAGGCAGTCATAGAGGCAGTCATGGAGCCCTTAATCAGGGAGGAATCTTCTCTCCCCTGACAAGGCATGATGGCCAAGTGGCGCCCCTGCATGCACATTCAAAGTAGACCTTCAGGTCTATAAAATGGTGAGTCTTCTCACCCCAAAAAGAGGATAGAGCAGGAGCATTTGGAGCAATGGAGTGCTGCCGAATTATACCCTCACCCTCATTGTGCTTCCTACATCCTTGATCTCTCTTTTGGAAGGGAGGTTATCGGGTGAACATTAGGAGCGCAATCCGGACCCAAAACCCAAACAATTGGCCACAATCCCACACCCAATTTTTTGACACAACCCCCTAGGAGGTTTTGGACCCATCCCAAGTGGATTGGTGTCAAAACCAAGCCCCAAACGATGGGCGTCCTGCCCCCGGGCGCCCCCCGCACTATTGCAGTCCTAATCGCCCCACCCCGGAGTGATTAGAAATCTATAGCATATTTCTTCACTATTTATTTTGCATCATTTTTTGTGTGTTTCATATATGTTGTAGTTCAAATTTCAATGCATTCTGACTTGTTTTGACTATGTTTTCATTGTTTTACGCTTTTACTAACATACAAGGAGTGCCTTCGGATACAGGGTGATCGGGGCAGAATATACAAAATCCGACCTTCTGGGTCATCTCAAAATGCCCCATTTTGCCTAACCCCAAGTTTGCAGGTGTTTTGGAGGCCTCTGGATGGGACATTTGGGAGGTCACTTTCGGACATTTTATGACAGTCCTAATCGTCCCACCCCGGAGCGATTAGAAATCTACAATAGATTTCTTGACTGTTCTTTTTGCAATGTGTCCCTGATGGTGTTTACATGCTTCTGTTTAAATTTCATTCTATTCTGATAAGTTTTGATCACTGTTTTAATTATTTCATGTATGCATTAACCGGAGGCCTTGGGGATTGCATGTTTCCCTCCATCCGCATGTGCTATTAATCATTTGTTGTTTCTCTGTACATAGGATCTCGACACCGGAGGGGAAGAAAGGAACTAAGAATATATTCATGCAAGCGACGATGACGTTTGGCCCGCCCATTTCGAATGTGGGCACGCGAAAGATCCCGAAGGGAAGCGCACCATCCGTTGGTGTAACAAAATTGTATCGAACGCTCCGAGCCCCTGAAAAGGGGGGGAGACGTATTGTAACCTGATCATAAGAAAAATTAATAAAAGAGGCTGCACCTTTGCTTTTGCTTTACATCTCATTTCATTTCATTCGCTTTCCCTTTTTCATGCATTTAGCGTTTCGTTAATACAACTGCTTTTGTTTGCATCGCACCCGGTGCGCTTGTGCTTCCGTATCCAAGTGATTTAAATGAGTCCAAAAAATTTATTATTCAAACCCTAGATGTGAATACATGCTAGAATCATGACCATATATCAAAAATCCTAAAATTCAACCAACAATAGTGATCATAATTTAAAGTGGTGATCTTGGAACCATCAATTTTTAAGACACGTTCTCTAGGGACACATGCTATCATACCCTTATCTCATATATAGTAGGATAGGAACCCTAAGGATCATATATGACACTACAAGGGATAACCACTCATTGGTCCTTTGGAAAAAAAAGAAAAAAAAGAGCAATATGTTATAGCCAAAGCAATAGAAATAAAAATTCTATGCTATGGAGCGAAAACATATTCTTTTTATTTTTTATTCCATGTAAAATGTAAAATGCAAAATTTTAAAATAAACAAATGAAAGCATGCAAAAACACAACCAAAAATATGAGAGGAAATATACCTTATACTTACCTATACGTGCTCTTAAAAATTTTGGTTAGAAAAAATTGATTTGTATGTGCCCTATATAGCTAGAAATAACTTTACCTATAAAAGTGCCCAAAGAACTAAAAAAACACTAGTTGGGTGTGAAATGAGTAAAAATGGAATGCACGGACAAGTTTAGAGTGAGCCAAAATCTCTAGAAGCACTACCCCTACAAAACTTGGTAAAATTTTATGCAAAAACTAATTTTGTAATCAATGTTTTGGAAGTATAGAATGATGATACATAATGCCCCATGTACCATATTTTTACAAACTAATATATAAGATTCATTCTATTATGTAGTATTCATTTGTATATCTTATAGTGACTTGTCTACTACATTTTTGATATTTATTTATGATGTGTAGAATTCAATGACATGTTTATTGATTGAAATGGCACACACTTAAAAGTCTAGCATTCAATGACATGTTTATTGATTGACATGACACACACTTAAAATTCTAGCATTCAATGGCATATCATTTCTAGTTGGTTAATTGCATGTATGACTTGAGTAGCATTTAGTGTCATGCATCATGACTTAGATTTTTATTTTCTAGAGAATGGAAATTTTAGGTAGAAGTTAGTGATATGCTCATCAAACACTGTCTTCCTTTAGTATTGGCCATGCACGAAGTGATATTCTAACCATACATGCTATTATAGTAGGCAAGTTGCATGTAGAATCTAACAAGTGCAAAGTACCAACAAACACACTCATCACTACAACAATATGGATTGAGAAATCCAAATTACACCATGTACATATGCAAGTATGTCCACCAAACCTAATATAAACCACTAGATAGGCAAGATGGACACTATGGAAGTCAATCATGTCCATATACTATTGTGGGGTAGCCTAGGGTATGACAACCTATAACATGAATAGATGCAAATAAATGTTCCGAAATCCCACTCATGCCCTACCACTAGTGATAGAAGTATTTTTCAATAAGATATGCCTACCACAATAGGGAAAGAAGAAGGTAGAAGAAAAATAAAATATGGGCTAGATACATGCTATAGTGCACCCTAAGGGAGGGAGATCCCATGGAAGATAAATTCATAATTCCTATACTACAATGGATCACACATTGGAGTATATGGCCAGGTGTGTTGTCCAACAAGGCATGCTTACCATGATAGTTGGTGAAGATAGAAGGAAGTGAATAGAAATGGGCTAGATATATGTTATAATGCATCCTCGGGGAGGGAAATATCATGGAAGGTAATGTAATTAGGCTTCTATCCAATCAAGCACATTATTCAATGAGGTAAGCTTACCACCACAATGGGACACCAAAAATGATTGATTGATTAGATAGATTGAATGTTGTTCATTACATTATAATTTAAAGAAATGTTTCCCTGGTGTATTGACTGCATACCATATAGTAGATGGCATAGGTTGAACTAAGGCAATTTCTTTATGATACTTAAAGTAGGTATTGGCGTAAATATCAAAGAATACTTTGAAGACTTCATATTTTTCATTATTAATAAGATCGACACCATAATAAAGGAAGAAAAACAAAGTCAACAATAAATTCCAATAAAAATGGGCAAAAACCACCAAGCAATGTAAACCTAGCAAAAAAAGCATTTAAAAAAAAAAAGACCAAAGTCAAAAATAAGGGAGCTTAAAAATCCAAGATAACCAAGATCATTGCTTAAAGAGGTGATCTCAATCATAAGAGAAAAATTACACAAAATATACCAAGATGTGCCATACTAAAGAATGTACAAGACTAAAACTCATAAGTAGACAATCAAAACATTCAAAAGGCAAAAAAACAAGGCATCAAAGTTAACAAGAAAACCAAAAAAATTACAAAGACTATACAAATGGGTCACAAGGGGGGCTACATATAAAATAATTTTACATGCATGTAATTGATGAATTCCTCCAATTTAAGTCCATCCATTGTTTATAATTTCATTGCTGCAAACCCAAAAAAAAATTTGGTAGTATATGGACCAATCCATTTTTGTCTAAACTTGCCCTTTTTCTTCTTATGCATATTTTGGAGCTTGAGAACAAAATATTCAACTTTAAAATCATGATGACAGACCGCCTTATTATATTTCTTAGCAACATGACTCTTATAAGATCTATTATGCTCAAGAGCAAGTATAAACCTCTTATCAAGAGTAGTAAGTTTGGAAAGATGATCTTCTTGATACTCTTGATGGTAGTCATCATGACACAACAAATTCTTCAATGAAACATACATAGAAAAAAAATCAATTTTAGGAAACAAGATAAATTCAATACCATAAACCAGCGAAAAATGGGTTTTCCCTATGTAAATCTGAATACAAGTGTGGTACGTCCACAATGTAGGATATAACTTTAAGTATCAATATTTATTTGATTCTTCCAGCTTTACCATTCCCTTCTGTATTGTAGGGAGTGAATAAATGATGTTGAATAATTAACTAAGTTAATTCTTTTATTTCTTTATTTTTGAAAGGAGTACAGTTATCTCAAATAAGAGGAGATGTAATGACCCAAAAACAATCTAACTAGGGTATAATTTTTTTTTTTACAAGCATATACCCGAGAGGGATTTACATATCCCTGACTAGCATATGCGTTAATTCGAAGATAACTAGATTAATATAATATTTTAATTTGATCAGTATTCTCTTCCTTAATCTATTAAAGGATACCCCCATATTTATACCATACACAAGTCTGCCTATGTAGGTATACTACGTGTATTTCAAATAAGCTATCAATCTCATCTCTACAATAAGGTAACTTATCTCTTTCTATCAGTCAAAGGAATACGTCCATATCTATACCATACACAATTATGTTTGTGTATATATACTACACATATTACAAATAAGCTATCAATCTCATCTTCATGATAAGATAACTTATCTCTTTCATAGATATCCAAGTTCATTCAAAATTGTTTTGATTTGCCAAGTTTACTTAATTTAGCTTCTTTAGAAGAGACCCATTAAAGAAGGGTTATTCTAAGTTTTGTCCTAATGGATCCCATAATCTCTTAGGCCCCTTTTCTCTACTTATCACCTAAAAAATAATTATTTTTGGATATCAAAGCAACCATCTAACTATGTTAAATCATGAGACCTTCTAATCCTTCTTTCTTTAGAAGGACAATATTAAGTCTATCTACTAAATTTAAACATGGAATAAAATCTACAAAAGCAACAAGAAGGTACTTAAATAAGACATCATCATTTAAATCAAGCATTTAAGCAAAGGAATAACTATGAAACTACAACAACAATGATTCTTCATAAACAAGAAGTTAGAGATACATCCTTCATTCATTTATTAAATCATTATATAACCCAAGCACGATAAAACTTCCATACTTAAAATAATATGGTATTACATCATTATCCATTTAGGATATTACTCAACTATAGTCTACTCTAATAAATGAATTTATCATTACAACCAATTTCAAGGTTAATGCTTTAGATCTAAGTGTCCTCCTTGGTTTTTCTTGTCTTTCCATCACTCAATTTATGGTAGTAAGGGATCAAGATAGATCATGGATATTATGAAGAGTGCATCTAAATGCATCTAATGAATAACTTATGAAGCAAATGCATTTATAACCTGGTTTCCAAATTATAGCTATACAAACTACTTAATGCATCCATTCATGAATCATTTAGTCAAAAATCATAAGGAATTCCATACATCCACTCTTATCCTTATCAATAAAAGAAAAGATTCATTTTATCAAATATAAAGTAATTCACAACTCTTCCTTTAATTAATCAAAGGCTTATGCTTTTCATCACCCAAACTCATTTCATTAATTCATTAAGATCCCATATCCTTTTTTTAAAGATAAAAACCCCTTGCGAGGCTGCATTGGTCTGAGAGACCATGAACAAGGGGTTCTACACCGTCAAAGTCACTTGGGAGTCACGGTCGGCCTTGTCTGCACCAACATTATCAATCGTATTTTGGGTACCCAATTCAAGTTTTTGGTACAGTGGATATTTGAACCTGGGACCTCCCTTGGAGGATTTACTTCTCCTCTCCAACTCACCTACAACACCTGGGTAAGATCCCATATCCTTAATCAAGTAAATACTTAAAACAATTCATTTCTTTAATCAACTAAGGTCCCATACCCTTAATCAATTAAATACTTATAACAATCAATTTTTTAAATCAACTAAGGTCCTATTCATTTAATTAATTAAATACTTACAACAATCCATTTCTTTAATCAACTAAGGTCCCATACCCTTAATCAATTAAATACTTAAAACAACCTATTTTTTTAATCAACTAAGGTCTCATACCCTTAATCAATTAAATACTTAAAACAATCCATTTCTTTAATAAACTAAGGTCCCATACCCTTAATCAATTAAATACTTAACACAATACATTTCTTTAATCTACTAAGGTCCTATACCCTTAATAAATTAAATACTTACAACAATCCATTTCCTTAATTAGCTAAGCTCCCATACCCTTAATCAATTAAATATTTAAAACAAGCCATTTATTTAATCAACTAAGGTCCCATACCCTTAATCAATTAAATACTTGAAACAATCAATTTCTTTAATCAACAAAAAGCCTATCTCTTTTAACAAAAACTCTCTTTTATAAATACAAAAGGTCTATCTTTTATTAACAAAAAATCTATCTTTCATTAATACAAAAGGTCTATTTATTATTAAAAAAAAGTCCATCTTTCATTAATACAAAAGGTCTATCTTTTATTAACAAAAATATTATCTTTTCTTAATACAAAAGGTCTATATTTTATTAAAAAAATACTATATTTTATTATACAAAAGACCTATATTTTATTAACAAAAGACCTATATTTTATTCTTAATCCATTAAAAACCTTTAACATAGAAAATGGGTTTTCAATCATAGTCAATAGACAAAAAAGATGGGTCAAACAAACTAGTCAATGGGTGGTTTGAGAACCAACGCTAAAAAATAGGCCCGTTGATAGAGAGCTCACCATAGGTATGGTCACTGGTGCCTAAAAAATGTCACCATAGTGGACAACCTAAAGACTAGCATGCCCACTACCAATGGTCATACCACTAAGGGGGAATCTTCTACAATATGGTGCACTATGTCTTCCACATGCCTCCAATGGGATTACTAAATCCCTAGACTAAACAAAAGTGCTAAAAACTCTAAACCTCAACAAACCGTGAAATTGTAACAACCCTAAAAATGGAAACAAGAAACACGTAAAAAATAAAAGACTATTTTTTTGACTAAGGAAAGGGATTCATAAACCCCTAACTGACCTTAGGTAAACATAATGTTTAGCAAAATCCCCTAATTTACTCAAAGAGCTACATCTCATAATATTTCCTCATGCATGTCCATCTACGTAGGCATATCATATGTCATGTAACTAAGTCCATCCATATCATCATTCTCGATGAGCTAGACTTATCACCTTCAGCCATTAGAAGGTGTACACGCATCTCCATACTCTATGCAAGCCATTATGCGTAGGTATGCTACGTGTACTACGAGTTAAGCTATCAATATCGTATTTCGACAAGCTATCTTAACTTGGATGTAGTCTTTCCACAACCTAGTTACCATTCTCCCTAAGGGGTCATAATCCCTTAGGTCCCCTATGTTCACCCTAATGGGGTCTCAAGCCCTTAGGTTATCCTCTAAGTTCACCCTAGAACTTGTTGCTCATTCTTTATAAAGTTATTCAAGGAAGAAAATAAAAGATATATCTAGATACTAATTCTAACAAAATATAACCTATAAAATATACAAAGATACTAAAAATGAAATATCATATAAGAAGATAAACATTAAGGGAAAGGGATTTAAATATAAAACATGAATAATTCAATTAGTAATTTAAAGGTACATCCTTCTAACAATTAAGTAATTATTACATATAAACATGTATGGCAAATCCTCCATACTTCAAATAATATTACATCAATTTCATTAGGGAAATCTCCCCACAATTCTAATTTATTTGAGCATAAGTAAATAAGTAAAGGGTAAGACAAACCAAGCAAGTGAACCAACTATCATCCTTAGTCATCCACCTCATTCCATAGATCAATTGAGGATAGTAGGGGATCAGGACACTCATGGTTCAAGATAGGTATACCTCTAAATGCATTTAATTTATTTACTTTGCTAAATTGCAACTATACAATTTAATCAAGACTTTAACCATCTAAAAGCATAGTTGATATCATAGAAACTACTCTTTCTATTTCCCCTCTCATAATCCTTTGAGAGTCTTTCAACAATGCATCTAGATTACAGGTTTTACTTAGATTTAAATTACTCAACCCTTATTCAACAATTAAAGTCCCATACCCATAATTGCCAAACAATGTAGGTTCCTTCAATCAAGAAATAAATATTTCTCCTTTGTTCAATAAATTAAAGTCTCATACCCTTAATTCACAAATAATCTAATTTCATATTTATTTATTGAATCAAAGACTACTTGAATCCATAAATAAACCTTTTCCTTTCATTTCATAAACTAAAGTCCCATACCTTTAATTTAGAAATAAACTATTTTCATTTATTGAACGGATCAAATTCGCCTACTCTAATCCATCAATAAACTATTATAATAATTTTCTTTCACTATCTAAAGTTATAATGAAATAATAAATTTCTTTCACTAATCTAAAGTTCACAACTTTAATTAATGAAACCATTATAATCATTTTCTTTCACTAATCTAAAGTTCACAACTTTAATTAATGAAACCATTATAATCATTTTTTTCACTAATCTAAAGTTCACAACTTTAATCAATGAAACCATTATAATCATAAATCCCTTTATTTCATTAATCTAAAGTTCTCAAACATAATTAATAAATAATCATAAATCCCTTTTATTTCATTAATCTAAAGTTCCCAACTTTAATTAATGAACAACTCCTTTAATACTCTAAAGTCTACAACTTTAAATGGATTTATCAAATAAATTCATTTCCAATGACCAGTGCATACCAGGGACAACACACACATCGCTCGATAGGGAAATAGGAAACCACAAATGCATGACCACCATGAAGGACCATGGACAACAATGATGGTACACTCGGGTAGAAAAGGGATACTCCAAAATGGTACCCAACTAGCACTATCAACCATGGCTTGGCCGAGGATTATCCTCATGCCTTACCTTACTCTAGGGTTTCTATGGATGGGTGCTTCCCTTACGTGACACCCAAAGATGATCGATAGGGAAGGGAGCATAGGGATGAATGAGATAACATAGGTGGAGGCAATAAGGACGTAACAACATGTACTCGGGGATTCAAAGCTCTTCCCTAGCACTAGCTAATGTTACGATAACAACACACCCGAGCCAATAGTGACCCTTTCACCCATGGCGAGTTAGAGGTGACAATGTCATCCTTACAATAGTGGCTTACTTGCACATAATGCAAGTGGAAGGGATGACAACATCATTACATCAAGGGAGAGGTTGGTGGCTCAGTGAGGAGAGCGGTCATGCAGGACTTAGATATCCGTAGCATACCAAAGATGTTGGCACAACAAGGTAAGGTTTGGTTTGGTTTCACAATAATGAAAACCACAAATACATAAGGGGAAATATTCTCCTAAAATATGAACATGACATCTCCTCACAGAGACAACACAAATAAAAAGGCAACAACGCCTTCCCCATCAATGAGACATTGCAGAAGACAACTGCCAACAAGGTTTTCAAGAATGAAAAGGAGAGGTGAATTCATTTCTACCAACCTATAAATTTAAGCTTCCAAAATGGTGAGCTCGATGGCATAGTTACAGTTCTCCTTCTCGACCTCCTTTCCACTTCGATTTTCTTCCCTTTCTCCTTTTTTCATTTCATCCTCCCTCGTACGTTCTATCCCTATTTCTTTTTCTTGCTCCTTTTTTTCCTCAAAACTCAAAAACATCCTATCATCTAAGGAGTGAAGGTTTCTTCCTTCTCCCATCATCCTCCTTCCTCATTAATGCCTTACCTATCCGCATTCAATTCCCTTATCCTCTTGGTGGACAACAAGACATGTTTTCCATTTTTAAATCATTCTTCATAGGTTTTGAAATCCTACTTTGAAGAGAATGCGGTTGGAAGCTTCTCTTCACAGCACAAACCTCATCCATTCTCAGAATGAGATCTTATTTCTTCACAAAGTAGATTTTTGAATTAATTGGAGGATGGGATGGATTTCAATATTTTAATATAATTAAAAACCTCCTCTATAAAAAAATCAGTTTATTTCCAATGAGTGTTTATTTTCATTTTTTTAAAGCAACTTATTTTGTTTATATAAAAATAAACTTCTTTATAATTTTAAATTAAAGGATATCCATTTACTTAAATAATGAACTTCTATTATCATATTTAATAATTTAAAATGAATTTCTATTACTATTTCATAATAGAACCTTTCTTTTTATTTAAAAAAATGAAACTCTAATATCATTTCAAAATAAAACCTTTTTTTTTATTTAAAAATGAAACTCCATTATCATTTCAAAATAAAACCTTTTCTTTTTATTTAAAAATGAAACTCCATTATCATTTCAAAATAAAACCTTTTCTTTTTATTTAAAAATAAATAGAGAGCAAGAAGTTTTGATTACTCTCAAAGGCATCCTACCCATCCATGACTTTATTTATCAACCTACTAATGCAAATAGTGATGAAGTAAAAGATAATAAAACATATGCAATCAAACATAGAGGGAGTCTTTCCATCAACTTTAGTCACCTATCTCAACCCGAGAATTTATGATAGCTACCAAGCTATCAACTTGAGGCTCAAGGTGGCTAGTAATTTATGATTATCCCTAATCGATTATGCATGCCTATATGAAGGTATCCATCCATATTACCTTCAAGTTACCTTATCATCACTTCCCCAACCTCAAGTACCCTCACCTTTGGTGGATGAATCAACTTCTTCCACCTACGAGTGTACCTGATCCTATACATTGGCAACTTGTTAGCAGTATCATATTCTTCCATACCAACTAACATCACATAGCTGCCCAATTGCACATAATCAAGTATTAAAGAATCATCAAATTAATACATTATTCCATGCCACAAAGTCCTTCAGGGAAGTGTAGATAACAGTTCCAAGTATAAATAAATCACTAAGCTTTCTGACAAAGAATGCCCTATGAAGATTCATAATTTTAACTATGTACAAAATTATTGGTAATGTACGAATCATAAAAATGACAAGTTGCAATGTAAAATCATATAATAAAATGAATATGGATTGATTAATAAGTGTGCATAAAAGAACAAACACATCCATATTGTGTTTAGACGTCTGGATTTGACGTCCAACCTAACTAATCAGACATCTGGTTGTTGTGTTAGACATCTAAAACTATGAATTAGGCAGTAAATACATTAGTTAAATATAATAGGTGATTTGGATGGTTGAGAGAAGTTAGTTGTAGTAACTACATGATCTTACCTATAAATAACCCCCTATTTCATTTTGTAATATATCCATACTTGTCTATAATGCAGAACTATTTTGCAACAACCTGTTATTTTATAATGCATGTTGCATGAGATTACATTTGTGTTATAGTGTTGTGTTGTAGGTATTTATCATAGCTTGGTATGAGAGCATGTATTATTGTGTGTTGTTTTGTTGTTATAGGGCATGCTAAGGAGCATCGAGGACTAGATAATTAATGCATAGTTGGATACATCTAGACCCCACAATATTACCCCTTGTGTGTATTAGTCTAGCCATCTAGTCTCATCAGAAGAACTATTCCAGATATATAGCCTAGACATATAGTCGACTGCCTAGTCTAGATGTCTAACCATCAGTCCCACACATCAGCTATCCAATCCAGATGTCTAGCCATCCAGTCTGGACAACTAGTCTAGATTTCTAACCATCAGTACCACACATCAACCATCCAGTCTAGATGTCTAGCCATCCAGTCTATACATCTAGTCTAGATGTCTAGTCCAGACGTCTAGCCGACCAATCCAAATGTCTAGCCATCTAGTCTAGATATCTAGCTTTCTAGTCTAGACATTTGGTTGTTTATCCCTAACATCCAACCTAGGCATCTAGTCATCCATCCCATATGTCTACACTGTATACCTCAAATGTCTATTATTCTAAACATCCATAAAGACTTGTCTACTCCTACTTGTAGAACATGACGACTGATGTATCTTGGATTATCACTCTCTCCTATTTTTTCATCATTATCTCGTATTTAAAAAGTACTTACCCTTATCTATATTTGGTACTATTGCCTAAAAATAAACTATGGGTTGAGAAGTATAGGTGATAAGATAAATAGGTGAATGGCACATCACATATCACAAGGAAAAAGAGTAAGGAGTCCAAGACAACCAAGAAGAAGTGCACAACTAGCGAACCAAAGAATGCACAATGAAGAAGTTTTACAACTTGAAGTGGAAAGTATGTGGTATTCAGTGGAAGATGAGAATCCAAGAGTAAATATGCTTTTGGTAACAATAGAAGATGAAGAGCAAATAGTAGAGGAAGCTCCTGTTATTGAGAACAAGGATTGGATAGTAATACCCAAACTGGTAGAAAGAAGTTGGATGGTGGATAAAGAAGTAGGAGACTTTGTACCATAGCAAACACACATTGGTTTATGGGGAGGAAGACTAGAACCACACCTTCTTTATTCATGAAGGAGGTTGTGAAGTGGCAATAAGAGGCTATTTGACCAAAAAATTTCACCATCAACAGTAGAGAGAGAGTTAAATAAAATCCCACCATGTTTACCACCAAGACACTCACCTAGTGGGATATTCACAATGGTGTAGAGTACTACTCATGTAGATCGATAGAAATGTCCATATTTCCATGGGGAACTAAAAGAAGACCTAATCCATCACATGGAAACTTGTATCACCATTTGGGGATCAAATGGGGTAGCACAAGATATAGAGTGGTTGTGATTATTTCCAACCACTTTGCAAGGAATGACAATGGATTGGTATTTGAAATGAAAATGTACCCAGCCATTCACCCAATGGACCCCCTTGAAATATGCATTCATTGAAGAATTTTGACCATTAAGAGATGACAAAGAGATCATCAATAAAATATTTGCTACGAAATAAAAATTAGATGAATATGTCAAGAGCTATGATAGAAGATTAAGACAACTCACAGATAAAATTGAAATTTCACCAATGGATGGAATGATAAAATATTGGTTCTTGGATGGATTACTACACAAATATCAAAAGAAGATGAAAGCAGTATCATCCTCGACATATGTAGAAGCCCTCGATAAAGCAAATAATTTTGAAAGTTAGGTCAAGCAAACAACTGCAAGAATCGGTGGATAACCAAAATGTGAAGAATCTGACAATAATGAAGAAGACAAATTACAAAGTGCAATACACTCATTTCAAAAGAAGTTTGATAAAATTATAAAATAAGTCAAACAAGAAGTACACAAATATAGGAATGATATTTGGTGCTTTGACTACAAAATAGAGGGACATGCTAACTGATCAACTGTAATAGCTTACATTTAAATTTGTCAATCCGAGGGTAATCAAGGTTAGATTTAAAGAATAGCAATCTAGTATAGATCATACCATAGGGATCAATGCTAAGCTTAGTTTAGATTTCTTTTAGTTTTAGGTGTTTGCAAACAGGAGTTAGATTGTGCAGGAATGAAAATAGAATGCAATTTCTAACTATAATTGGCTATTGATGAGTTTAACTGATAGTAATTACTTACTAATGAATTGATCTTATTGGTGAGTCTAACTATTGTTGAGGATCCTCGTGCAGTTAGTTTTATTTATCTATTCTGAATTTATATTTTATGAAAATGCAACTTACTTTATTTTATATTCTAAGGTTAATTAACTATTTCTAACCTATTGTAGGGGTGAGAGCTTAGGTACTGGTTGTAGGAGTGGGCCTTGCCTCCTAGAAGATAGTGTAAGTCTTTCTCCCCTAGTTTACTTTATCTCAGTGACTAAAATGCATAACTATTCCTAACATGATTTTATTCTATGAATGCAGGGAAATACAATTACAATTACATAAATGAAATTAAATAGTAAATACAAATGACACAGTTACCATATGCGAAGAATAAAGTGCTACTTTTATTGTTGGTGATTCAAATGTACATGTTGGCACGGTTCTTTCAGAAAATCTTGACAAGACAATTCAATATTTTAGCATTTGGACATTTCAACATTAGACCTCTTCAAAGGTCTTCCTATGTAATATATATGATGACTTGTACAATTCTGAATAAACTCTTCCACGTATTTTACCATGTGGAGTTTTGTGGACTTATGATGCGACAACTATGTACTAACCAAAATAATCTAAATTAATACAATTCCTATTCCTGCTTGGACTTGGTAAACCTCCTGAATGGTCCAAGTGGCAATACGTAAGCTAACTTAACAAAGAAACACTAACTTTGACATTTTGCAAGATATACAATATAACCAAATGTCCTTTATTCTAGGAAAAGGTTCAACAATCTTGCGTCTAAATCTAATAAACCTAACAATAGTTGGATTACACAACTTTATTGAATAAAGTAATAACAACTTTATTAATCACAATATCCCATGTGAAGAATACGTGATAAATCAAATATTATGCTGATTGGAAATACTTGGCTACCATGTGAACACGATGTGGCAAGCAACATCAATTAACGAACTTAATCATCCTTCGGTAACTGCTAGTAAAAATCCTTCGATAATTGTTGGTAAAAATCCTTTGGTAACATATTTTAGTAGCTACCTTCTATAACGTACTTCGATAACTATCTTTCGTAACATGCTTTAGTTACTATCTTCTGTAACATGCTTCAGCTACCATCTTCTGTAACAGTAATCTACTACTGCTCTATCACCGTGCCTTAGGCTTCCTGCATCCTTTGTTCTTACGTCCATCTCTTTGCATCCAAGGTGTATCCCAAGGCTTGCGCTAGTTGCATCATTCATCTGTGGAACATTCTTCAACACCTTGCCTGCATAATTACTCATAACTCGGATGTATTTTACATAAAACAAACACATTTATCAGATTATCTGCATTTATCCTTTTATTGACAAATTACAGAAATATACAACAATAACTTACATAAAACACATTATAATCATTAATTAAACATAAGAATGAAACATTCTATTATAGAAATACATGCCAAATATCCTCTCATCATTTTCCCCCAAACTGAAATCTATGCATGTCCTCATGCATATGGAGAGATGAGATAAACAAAATATGACATATTTTACACACATATCAAATGTCATCATCCAGATTCTTGCAACTGAAAGATTAAAATTAATCAGAATTCACACTGTCTTTCAGAAAACCATTTATAATCCATGAAACAAGACATTATGAGTCTGTGTAAAATTTTCCAGGAGTAAACAAATAAATATCAGACATTGTTTCTAGAAAAGAATTTTTGATACTGAGAAATGAACATTTTCAGAAATACATAAAACATAAGCCAACACGTTACATAGTTTCAATCGAACATATGCAATTGTAGATAAAATATTCCTGATATCAATACAATTGTACAGAACTTATCAAAAAATAATGACTCTAGAATTCTTCATCAATAGAAATCATTTTTTTATAGAGAAATAATGTACTGTGCACAACTATTTTTTAGAGGACAGTTTCTGCAAGAGTATGTTATCAGAACAATTCTAAACAGAAAAAGACATTTTCCAAATTGATTTTCTGCAAAAACATCAAACTTTATTTATACGTACATATTTAGACATGAAAAACTATATACAATAACATCAACATTATTCAAAAATATTTATGTATACCATTAAAATAATTACAGACAAAACAATAAACATTTTGCAGATAATAATAATAATATATCAATATAAAAGTCTGAATAAAATAATTTAACAGTTTTTGCTTTGCAGTTCAATTTATCCGACTTGTGTTCATTGGGTAGAGATCCGTGAAGATGGTGGTCTTGGCTATGGTAACTTGCATTCCATTTTCACTTTTTGTACCTACTCCTTGGCTTTCTGTTCACCCACTGGTGTCTCAACCATAATAGTTTTGATATGCTCAACTTCATGTGAATCTTCCTTCTACTCTACATCCTACGTCTGAGAAGGTGAAAGTTCCTCAATCGAAGCAACAATATTATCTATCACTATGTTGATTTCTAGGGGCATCCCGACATTCAAGACAAGATTCCCTGGTGTGGTTCCTATCTTGATGGGAGAAACCGATTTCTTAGGTTGATTTTGTTATGTCAGACTGATGAGCTGGTGGGGACTTTCTTTGTCAAGGAGTTTAGAAAAGTCAATGGGTTTAGGTGTATGGGCTGCTTTGCTGAAGTTCACTGACTTTTTCTACTTTTTACTGGGTGTGGAACTTTTGTTTGGAGAAGCATCGACAGGTGGCGGTCGGTTGACAGAATCAATGGGTTTCGTCACCCTATCCACTAAAAGTTGTTTGATCATGTCTATCTGAAGGGTAAGGGCTCACTGAATCAGTTTAGAATGCTCTGTGAAATCCTCTCACAATTTATCAATTTTGATCTGTAAGATAGTATTTTGTGCCCGAAGGTGGGATAGGATTTCGGCAGTCGACTCAGGTTCAGGTAAATCAAACTCATGCCCTGATGTATCCTTTTTCTTATGAGTTTTGATAGTATTTTTTTGATGCCTAACTTTTGATTGGTTTGGTTTAATATTTTTAGCAGGTTGGCATTTACATTTTGGACTATCAGGTTCTTCCTCCTGACTATCGGACTCATGTTCTTCTTCAGTCGAATTATCTTCTTCAAATTCATTCTTAGTGGATTCAGAGTACTTCGACAGGTTAGATTCATCCACTATCTGATTCCACGTAATTTTAACTTCATGAGCTTTCTTTAAGACTATTAACTTAATCAAGCCATGATGCGCAAGTAGGTGTAATTTGGGTTTTTCTTGGGGGTTTTTAGGCTTAACCCGCAAAACTGTAGATTTCAACGATTGAAACAAGAAGTAAGGTAAATTGATAACACATTCACTATTTTTGGGAAACTTTAGATTCATTAACATACGAAGATGGTAAGCTACGTAGGTGGACATTCGTCCTTCTAGGGTAAAGAATTTAATAATTAGGATGGCTACCTCCTGCCATAAGAGGGGAAGTGAAGAAGTAGACACCCCTTTTATCCATCCCTCCTTATCCCTGATAATAGTACATTTTTCACCAAATTTGGCTACCAACTGAGTGACACTTTTGGAGGGATTTTTGTAGTATGGTAACCCTACTTCCGGTAGATTCAGTACCTCCAAGATTAAACTAGGGTTAAGATTAAATTGAATACCTCCAACTTGAGTGGTCATCCTATCAGGGTCACAATTCAGGATAAAATGTTTAGCCACTCCTTGGTCATGCCCTCTAAACTTGGTAAGAGCCTCCCACCATCTGGCATTTTGGAATAACTCGGTTACAACGTCACTAGGGTTCTGGGTTTCAATCGAGGATGGTTCACTGCGCTTCTAAAACATAGAGCGAGGCATAGTGGAGTCTAGGTTTTTTTCATTTTCTTTAAAGTAGAAAGGGATAGGCAAAAGATTTCTTAGAAACCCCAATGTTTTATAAATTGGGAACCCTGCAAATATTTCAAATAACGAAAGAAATTGCTTTATAATTCTACAGAGTAGTTTGTTTTTCTCAAAAATGTAGAACAATATTGAAGTAAAAAATATTTTTAAACCCATATTAAACACAAAAAATTATCAGCAAAACCATTTTTTAATTCCTCTGCACACTTTCTACATTTTTAATATCACTTAATCTATGTGCAATAGAGAAATAAGAAATGATTTTCGACATCCGTAATAGTAAAAAAATTTTTACCTATCATTTTTTATTTACTCTGCCACCCTTCCTACGTCATCAAAAATTATCCTTCTACCCATAAAATTATATGAATTTCTAAGCTCGCCACCGTCTAATCAAAAAATTTAGCAATCTCATCGAAAAAACTAGGAAATTTCACTCAAAATCGAGTTACAGAGGGTCATCGACATCGAAGGAGGTGATTTAGGTTAATTTTACTCTACATGGCTACATGCAGAGGTCATATATTATTGATTAATTCTATCCAATGGTAGATACTAGTTTAATTTCAATCGATGATGGAGACCATTTGCCCTAATTTACCCTAAAATCATCTTGAACTTGTCATCCATCGATTTGGCTTTAATCGATGGCCTATGGCTTAGATCCAAGTGTTGCTACATTATTCTTCGGTGAAGGCCACACGTCGATGATCATGTCCTTCCCGTGATACTTCTAGACTCGTTGCATTTTTCCTTGCATCACGACCCTTCGTTTAAATGTTAATCAAGGGTTGGCATTGATTATCCATGTCATCTCTTTTGATTGGCAAAGGGAATCCACCTATCCTTTATTGGTATGGTCTTTGGGTGGTCGGTTTTGCTTGGCGCCAACCCTACCCACCACCTTGCATGGCGAGGTGGGTTTGATTTACCACATGTCATAATTCTTAGTCACCCATTGGATAGAATAAAATCAATATTTTAATCATTCTTCTCATGCCATGTTTCATCCTACGTGGTGACTTATTGTTGAAGCGATCAAGTGGATTGGTCCACGTTCTCGTTAATGCACATGCCCCAATGAAACACGTCATTCTTACTTTTGACCCTTAGGACGACTGCATTTTCAATAAGAACTATGAATTTTAATTGGCATGTGGCACTCGTTTATATGGACATGTCATAAGAGGCATTTATGTGGCGCTAGGTTAAATGTACAAGTCATAAGAGGGCTAAATATTTTTTTTTTTTGTCTTGTCCCTCTTAATTGCTTTAAAACATTACCGCCAAGTTTCCTTTAAAAGTCTTTGTTGACGCGCCCTTATTACGTGTCCTAGCGTTCCTTAAATTGCCACGTGTCTCACTTTGCCTGGCCTGATTTTAAATTTTGACACTTAGAATATTTCATGATATATTCTTACGGATGACATCTACAGATGATGCTTACAGAAGATTGTTACTGATGATACCTACGAAAATCATTTACAGAAGATTATTACTGATAATATTTACGAAAGATGCTTACGTAAAATTTCTACAACAGACCTATACGGAAGAAATCTATGGAAGATATCTACAGAAGATATCTACAGAAGACACCTACGGAAGATACCTACATAAGACATCTACGAAAGATACCTATAGAAGATACCTACAAAAGATATCTACAAAAGATACCTACAGAAGATACCTATGGAAGGCATCTATAGAAGACGTCTACGGGACTATAGTTGCTAGAGTTTGGAATAATACTTTACCTGTTTCTTCCCCCCAAACTGTATTGTGAACTTTATATACCTCTATTATCCCCCCCAAACTATAATTTTGGCTATATAGCCAAAACAAGATGAAGGGTGTTTTATTTATAGTGATGGATGACATAATAATGAGTTTTATTTATGGGGGTTTATTATAATTTTTGTGATTGTGCTTCCTGAATTTCATTAAGGAGTAACCAAATGAGAGAAAGATAATGATTATAAGGCTTGATATCAGTCATCAATGTATACAAAAATAGATATCTATCAAAGACTTGAAGTATTTTAAAAAATGGAATAGATATTCAGATGTTATGATGGCTTTTGTAAAAAGATACAAGATTTTGAGAGATGAAAGCCATATTTTGATAGAAGAAAATGAACTGTAGGAATTTGCTTCTGACTTTTGCCTGCTTAGGATACTCTAGAGTTATTTCTCAAAGACTTCAAACATCCTAGTGATATTTAAACAATTTCATCTATTCATTTCACAAATCATCATGGTGTTAAAGTTATCCTAATATTTTCAAACTTTTCTCAAGGACCAACTATGTGTGCAGTGAGTATTCATTTACCATTATGAGTGAGGATTGAGTAACAACAAAGATCACTTATGCCAACAAGCTAGCTTATCTATGAGCATCCATAGGTCTTATCCAGACTTAGTGCTATTGCGTAAGGATACTTTAATGGAGAGTACCCCATGGTGTTCAAGATACTAAGAATTCTAGGGATTCAAGCTCTTTTACCCTTCTTTAACTTTTCTTTGGGATACTTGCTCATTTTGAAAGGGAGCAAGGGATTTTTATTGCTTTTGAGGTTCTTGCATATTTTAATGAGAAGCAAGAAGATACTTTTTTGGGATACTTGCTCGATTAGATGAGGAGCAAGGGATATTTATTTTTGGAAGGAGTAAGAATTTTGGGGAGTTGGATTCCCAACCACTCTATCAAAGTTCTGATGGGAATTTGATCCTATCCTTACTATTCTTCTCCTTTTCTTCTTTTTTTGTTTAGGGATGAAGGGTGAGCTTGTCCTTTTGCCAATTCAGTAGTACTCTAGACCATGCGCATAGATGGATAAGCAAGGGAAACTATTCACTTATGGCAATAGTAACACATGAGTCAATCTCTCCACATCCCACAATATTTTTATATGTTCAAATGTGCATAGTCCAAGAAAAGTTTGATTGACTAGGAATAACTTGCAACATCAAAATATTGCTTGACTTTCAATGAAAATTGCTCAAAACACTAATGTTGTTTGAGTAATTGAAAAACATCCAGATTTTATCTAGCAAACAAAGTATTATGCAACATATAATAGTCATTTTCCTATAAATTCTTTTAAAGAAATACCTCTTGGGCTATTTTTGAAACATTGGGACTGAAAATTGATGAGAATAAGATAGAAATACTGCAGATATAGAAACTTCATGATGAAACAAAGGAAGCATAATCTTTTTTTTTTTTTATGAGAGAGAAATTTTTTTATTCAATAGTGGCTGATTGTAGTTCATAAATGGACTGCAATTCGACTTGCTGCTTAATATGGTGTATGAATTCCTCCTTAGATAATGGCTTCTTATACAATTTAAGCCTATGGCCATTTACTAGCAATTTTCTTGTTGAATCATCTATAGGCTTAAGCTTGACTGTACCATTTTCGAATATCTCTTTGATTTCATAGGGTCCTAGCCATCTGGTCCTCAGTTTACCTTGAAAGTCTTGGTAACGAGAATCAAACAACAAAGCCCAATCTCCTGATTTGAATGTGCATGGTACAATATGTTTATCATACCATTTATTTCATTGTTGTTGGGTTATTTCAGTCCTATGTAATGCCTCTAGTCTCCTTTCATCTAGAATGTTTAACTTTTCCAATCTAGCTTTTTGCGCTTTATCCAAATTCATATCAAGTTGTACCATTGTGCGAAGAGTTTCTATCTCAAATTCTATGGGCATGATAGCTTGTTTTCCATAGACCATTTCATAAGGTGATAATCCTGTGGTGGTTTTCCAAGTTGTATTGTATGCCCATACAACTTTCTTTAATCTCTCAGCCCAATCACCCCTATTAATAGTTACGGTTTTTGTGATGATATTTTCAAGTTCTCTGTTCGTAACTTCTACTTGTCCATTGGCTTGAGGGTGGTATGGTGAGGTTTTATTATGCTTTATTTGATAAGTATCAACAAAATGTTCAATCACTTTGGAGATAAATTGGGTTCCATGGTCTAAAACTAATTCTCTAGGTGCTCCAAAGCATTGCATAATGTTTTCATAAAGGAAATCAACAACTGGTTTGGCTTGCGCTCATGGTAAAGCTTTAACTTCAACCCACTTAGTAATGTTGTAGCGACCCCGGGGAAGCGGTGCACCATCCACTTACTCTATTTGTGATTATTATTGAATATTTTAATATTTAACATGCATTAAATGAAAAATCATAAAAGAGAGGCATAGCCAAAGTACAAAGAAATAAATGAATGAATGCTTTGTATTGATATTTCCAAGATCCGGTTACATATAAATCCCTCTAAGGGATACCCTTCATTTGATACATGATTTTACACAAAGAGGGTAGCAGATGTATAAAATATCCCCTTGCAAGGGGTGATGCACTTTTGTAGGCTTCCCGGTGATGCACACGAAACTGTATGAGGGCTTACAGATGCCTCCTTCTCTAGGTCTGATTCCTAGAGGGATCCTCTTGCTTTCGTATGTTGTGGATTTATTCGATGAACCTGTAGCCCTGCAAGCAATGAAACAACAACACACGCTTAGATGTCCGAGATTGCCTCCTTGGATGAGGTTGTTAGCAATGAATATGCTTAATGAAAACAAATGCAATGAAACTAGTGCTATGAATGCAAATAAATGAAATAGATATTATGCTAATGACATGAAAACATGGAGAAAGCAAAATAAAAGAAACTAACACCTAAACCCTAGACTAGGTTTGCGGGCCACTATCTAGGACAATGACCGCTAAGATGAAATCTGTCTCTATTGATCCAAGGCTATGGGCTTAAGTTTGCTACTAATGTTAAATGATTATTGTATGTGCACGGATGATCACCTCTCAGTTGGCTAGCACTTCGTTTCTCCTCAAAGGTGCTCAGATTTGCTCTCCAATTCGATAGGGCTTCGCTATAAAATGATCTCCAAGGGAAGCTCTCCAAGTCTCCAAAAGCTCTCCTCAATGATCCAACCTATTCAAAATTCCAATATATGATATCTGATCCCTTGGTGCTCTTAGGTTTGCACCTTATAAAGTGTTTGAAGCCCTAGGTCAACGTTCAAACCCTAGGACTGAATCCCTCATGCACACTAGATGTTAGCATGAGAATTTGAGTCTTTGTCTACCCTTGAGGGGTAGTTAACTGATGTCTAAATCTAGACTTGAGTCTTTCATGTAGACTGGCTATGAGGAGGAATGCAAAGTTGTCCCCACTCGGCCTTATTGCATGCAGACTGCCACTTCCACCCGAGATTAGGCTAGATTGGTGGCAAAATGCATTTTAAGGTTTAGCCACTATCATCTATAGTGGCTAAGGTTTGGCCGCTCTGAGCTATAGCGGCCAGGATCCAACCACTCTGGTCCATAGCGGCCAGGCTTGGATGGGCTAAGAATACCCCAAATGAGTGGTGAAAACCACTTTTGATACTTGGAAGGTCCCAAGGTTTAGTCACATGATCTATGAATGTGCCCATGTGAGTAGTCTCCCTAAACATGACATGTTTTAGGTGTCTACAGATGCCCCTTTTTGTGATGCATTGAGTGGAAAACATAGCGTGGAGCAAAAACATAGACTGCTATGTTTGTAGGGTGTATGATGATCATTGATCTGATCAATGTTGGATGGCCCAATCATGCAAGATGACACGCATCCTTGAATCATTGCTTCAACCTGATTGAAGGCTTAATTTAGCATAGGGCTTGCACATGTTCACTTGCACTCATTCCTCAAATGCAATCGGGTAGCTTATGTTGCTACAATAGAACCGACCAGAGGAGAGCTACAAATTGAAGATGTCATATTTGCTTATGAACCCAACAAACGGGGAAAGTTTTGTAAGAGTTGTATGCAATGATTCATAGGACGAACACCATTTTGATATGATCGAGTGATCTTTGGTTGACTTTGATTATGATTATTTGAAGATTTGAACTACCCCCTCACACAATGAATTGGTGAGGGAAGGGCAATGAATGAAGCGACAAGTCGCTTGACCAATTTGACTAGTTTTGGCTCCTTTCTAGTGTTTGTTCTTTTAATGGGCAAACCCCCATCCAAGTGTGATTCCAATTGTTTATGATGATCATTCATCCCTATCCTAGGGAGTGGTCCAACCACAAATAGCCTTCTTAGGGAGTTAGGATGAGTGATTCTATTTATGCTTGTATTGCATCACTTGGTTCAGTGTTTTTGTGTCATAAGAGAATTAGGATGATTCCATCGTACCCATGGAGCAGTCCGACCATCTTGATCTTCTTCGGGGTTGAGGTGATACATCATAATTCCAAAATGAATAATTTGCCCCAAGTAGCTCTATGGTAACTTACTCATCTCACCGAATTGCATGGAGTGCAAATCGTTGCAACCGTTGAGTTGATAGAGTAAGTAACTGAATACGAAGCTTACTCGAGATTTGTTTTTATGTGATTTTTTTGTTATTTTGATCATTATGATGATCAGGGACCATCAAAATGTGTTTATTTGATTTTTTTCTATTCCTCCTGGAAGGAATATTTCTGATTTTCCTGTGCAGTCGGCCATTGTCAGATCCAACGATCGCTAATTGCCTGCTTGTGGCCGCTCTCACCCTGAGCGGCCAAGAAGTTCGGGCCATTGATGTCAGTAGCGACCGAGGCATAACTTGAGAAGTACAAAAAGTGATCTAGGGTTTTGAATTTTCATTCTTCTAGCTAGCGATTTTCTTTCCAGAGCTCTAATGAGAAAGTGATAGTTGTGACTTGGAGTGCTTTTGCATCGAGGATTATGGCTATGCAGGGTGAGACATCGGTGAGCGGAGGAGCCGGAGCTTCTCGGGTATTCTCTCAAACCTTAACCCTACTTTCCTTTTTGGTAAAATTGAACCTCACTAAGTAACCGGTAAATGAATCTCATTAAAATCATCGAAAATGAACCGAACATGTAGATAGGTTTAGTTTAGGTTTTTTTTTGGTGGGCTTACCCCCATTTTGCATTTTTTCTATTTTTTGGTATTTTTGGCCTAGGGCGTACGCGTTTGCCATGTCGCCCATCGGCCACTGCCACTTAGAGTGATCGTTTCGGCCTACAGATTGGCTGTTGTCACTCAGAGCGGCCGGTTTTGAATCCCAATGGTCAAAAATTTGACCATTGGGGATTGGCCGCTGCTAGCCTCAACGACCAGTTTTTGGCCATTGTAGGTGAAAGCGGCCAGGATCCTTAGGCAAATTTTGTGATTTTTCTTGATTTTGTGAGGTGATTAATTGATTTTTTTGAATTTTTGAGTCATTTTTCTAAAACTATGCTGCATGATTAGGTGCATTTATTCCTCTTTCACTCAGACTTAGGATAGTCTATCATTATTTGCACCATTTTTCATGTTTTATTATGATTTATGCCTTAGATGCATTGTAGTTATACCTTTGATTTTTGCTCTTAGATTCTCACTACTCGGGCTCGGGACCCAAAGCTCCTAAATGACCTCCTTCCACTCATGGATGATATGGACTAGGCCTAGTTTAAGGCCCATGGACTACAGTATGTGACCAGGCTACCACAGATCATGTCGGATCAGGCCTACCTCATGGCCCTGGTTCACCGATGGGACCCTAGGATGAACACCTTCCATCTTCCTATCGGTGAGATGACTATCACACCGGAGGATGTGTACAAGATTTTTTGGATCCCTTTTGATGGAGTGGCCATCGTCTCTTCGGCTACTAATGATCGTAATGCAATATTTCTTTGGGTGTTCGAGAGGCATGCTATGGCTGCCTTCAAGGACACCAAGTCTGGAGGTGTATCTATTCTATGATGGTACAGGGAGCATGTCTTCTTAGAGAGGCATGCGGTGTTGCTGATGGTCATCAACAACATTCTGATCCCAGATTGCTCAGGCTTGAGGTTCTCATGGAACCTCCTTGCGATGGTTTAGGACTTGATGGATAGCATGGAGCCTATCATTTATGCATGGGGGAGGTCCTTGCTAGCACAGTGCTATGATGAGTTGTACCACATCCATCGATGGGGTCATGTCAGCATTGCTTGCAGCTTGCTCCTTCAGGTATGGGGATGGGAGCATATCAGCGTGGATCATCCCAGAGGGCTCCCTACTAGGATTATAATTATTGATGCTAGGATGCAGTGCTATGCTACCATATGGGCTCGAGAGCGCGAGGAGCACAAGAGCCACCCTAATGTGGGGGAGCTCCCCCATTATATTGCTACTTTCACTGGGCTGTAGGTCGAAGACATCATGTGGTGCCCATATCATGAGTGCCTAGCTTGGGATGATCCACCTAGTTTTATTGCTAGGATGCGGTGTGAGCGGTGGCTCATTGGCCACAAGGTCGGCATTAGGGAGTATGGCAAGATGTGCCACTTGTCCCATTCTTGTATAGGCACATTGGAGCAGAGAGAGACCTCCCTCCCCCACATATCATAGTTGGTTGATGAGGAGGATGCCCTAGAAGTTGACCCAAGAGTCATTAGGGGAGTCACAGATGCATTTGCATAGTGGTGGGGTGATCTGATGTGGCATGGTGATGGCAGTCTGGGTGAGGATGATGGTGGAGATGGTGGTGCAGATCTAGTAGGGCATAGAGTCTGAGCTAGGATCGAGGTATGGGACCATGTAGAGTAGGTGGTAGTGGAGGAGCAGGAGGCTCCTTGAGGAGGAGGAGGAGTTGGATCTCAAGGAGAGAGATTCTCCTCTTAGGGTGCAGCTACATGATGTAGAGGTCGAGCTCTAGTCGACCAAGATCCAGGTACAACAGTGTGATGCTATTATAGCCCAATGGGATGCTACTATAGTACAATGAGATGCTACTATAGAGCAGCTCATAGCTCAGATACAGGCTTATAGGCTGCTATCAGGGGTGGTGCTACCAGGATGTAGGTTGTTGTTGATCCTCCCACACCTCAGGGTTCTATAGGGGTAGATCTAGGGTAGAGATCAGGTGGATGTAGACTTTTCTAGATGAGTATGAGGTAGAGATTGCTGATCATGTAGGCCATATTGCTTCTCTCCAGATGTATATCAGGAGGCTAGGAGCCACTCCTAGGGAGAGGATAGGTGCAGGTGGATCACAAGCTAGTGGGCACTCCACCTTAGGGTAGTCTTCCATCTGGCCTAGTCAGAGGACCCGAACTCTCACAGAGAGGCCAACAGGCTCACATCGCTCCACCCGAGATCCATCCATAAGGGGCGGTGCTGTAGGGGGCACAGGCCTAGTGTTTGATTGATGATGCATTAGGCTTTTATTTTTGAGGTCAGCTGACCTATATGATTGTAGCCTTCGGGTATTTTTGTACATCCATGCACTTGAGATACACATTTTGAGACACTTTTTGAGACATACATTTATATGAGATCTTTGCATTATGCTTCATTATGTGTGTCATTTATTGCTTATGTTTTTGTTTTACTTATGTGATGTGATGATGGCATTATGATGAGTTGATATATGTGTTAGATGATAGGTGATATTTATGATGATATGGATATTGAGATGGATGCTTATGTAGATGTTTATGTAGATGCTTATATGATTTGATTATTGTGACATGATGTGATGTATCATGAGTTGATTTGATGATGGATTTATGATTCTATGCATGGGTGGATGCAATGATGTGATCTTAGATGTGGATGGATGATTTATGACATTATGTGTTTATGGATGCAATATTTTCGTTAGATGCATGTTTAATTTTGATTTAATTGTATGCATCTAACTTATGTTATGATATGGTAAATGCAATGTGTCATGCATTGTCTATATGATGTTTAATCTAATGTGAATGAACCTGTATGCTTTAATCACTTAAAACATAAGGAATGCATATGATATGATTTCAACAATCTAAATGGGTGATACCACAGAAAGTATAACAATCATGAATGTAAATAATCATTCTTATCATAAGAACTAATTATTTAGGCATTCATATGTGAAATGTACTGGCGTAGAATGTATGTAATTTCTTGATAAAGCTTATGTTATTTAAAAGATTCAAAATAGTTAGTGGCCATGTAGATATTATTTTTGACATCTATCCGGTATCTAGCCTACTTTGTTAATACCCCTTAATTTACAAAACTTCATAAAGAAAATTGATGATGTGATGAATGATATGATTTGTTGCTATGTAGGAATTTTTGAGGCTCTTCCTGAGACTCAAACACTCTAGTTACTCTATCAACAGCTGCGTACTGACCATACAAGACTTTTGAAAAGCAAGGCTTTCATCATGGACCTAGAGATTCATTATCCCTGTGTGTGCAAATGAATATATTTAGATAGAACTCAAGCATTTCCTCCGATGTCAGGCAGGATTCTTTCAGCCCATTTCTAAGATCGTGGATCCTCAATTGTTCATCTTATCTTGTGTTGGACTTAGTTGGACTATACCACTAGGTAGCGTTGGGTTACCTAAAGCTAGCTCATCCACATGCAAACATTGGTCTACACAAATGCAAGATGCTATTGTGATAGACATATCATCATGCGTAAGGGTATCACCATTGCCAGGCATGGTTGTACACCAACCTGTAATGGGGATCACCTTCCAGTTTTGTACAATGCTAAGAATTCCAGGGATTCAAGCTCCATTCCCTTCTTTTCTTCATTTCATTTGGGATACTTGCTCATGCTTAGTGATGAAAATCACTATTTATTTTTTATTGATTTTTCTCTTGAGCAAGGGACTTATGTAAGGATGAAAATCACTTGTTTGTTTTGTTTTTGTGCTTTTTGGTACTTTGAACTATGACTTTGGAAATTGGGATTTTGAATTTGTGCTTTGTTTCAGGATTTTTGCTTGTTTTAATGAAAGCAAGGGATTTATGTAGTGATGATAATCACTTGTTTCTGGGTAGGGTGGAACTTGTCCTTTTTCCAATTCTCAGCACCTTTGAACCGGTCGCACAGGGGGATAAGCAAGGAAGACCCTTTTTGCTTAAGGTAACCTAGACCACTTTTGCAGCTTTCATCTTTCCCTTGTACCAACTAGGATTTTAGTGTTTTTAATTAGTGATAGGATCCTGAATATCTGAGGCATTCACGACTAGACCTTACTCTCTACTAATCAATATGGCTTCCCACAAAAACTGATAAGACCACTAGATATGGTTGAATGACCAAAAAATCTTAGCCTATTCCTTATAGCAACATGATATGGTTGTGTTGAAAAACACAGTTACACACATGGATGAATGGATGAAGGTGGACTTGTGTATTTGTGGTTGTGATACAAATTGTGGCATCGTTTGCAAGAGTGTGATCATAACATATGCAAATGCAATGGATATGCATGTTTGATGTAATGCGACTATATGGATGCAGATGTAAGATGCAACTATTTTTGTATTTTTGATTTTTGCATTGTTTTTGTATTTTTTATTATATTTTGACCAAAGGGCTTATTGTGCCTTTGGGGCTTTTAGAGTTTGACCAAGTGGCGTGAAGCCACCCTTGGAGCATTTTTGATTGAATTTGACCAAGCGGCTTGAAGATACCCTTGGAGCATTTTTTATTGAATTTGACCAAGCGGCTTGAATACCCTTGGAGCATTTTTTTTTCCAAAAGATACCCTTGGAGCATTTTTGATTGTTTCTGTGAAGATACCCTTGGAGCATTTTTGATTGAATTTTGAATTTTTATGTTTTTTGAATTTGTTTGTATTTTTGATGCTTTATATTTGGATGTTTTTGTATTTTATGTATATTTGAATGTTTTTGTATTTTATGTATATTTGAATGTTTTTGTATTTTATGTATAAAATACCTTCAAATGAATGATATTGAGAGGCTCAGGCTCTTCAACACCATCCAATGATGTGAGGTGATATGCTCCAGGCCCAACCCTTTCTGAAATCATGTAGGGGCCTATCCAGTTTACCATAAATTTGTCTCGTAGGTGCGGTGGCAGATTTGAGTTTTGTTGGTTTTCTTTGAGCACAAGATCTCCAACCTTGAATTCTCTTAAGTGGACTTTACTATTGTAGGCTCATGCAAGGTGATCTTGATAAACATGGAGATGTTCCAAGGCATTGACTCGGCGTTCATCAAGAAGCGTTAACTGATCAAGGCGGCCTTGTCATGCGGTGTCATCATCTATGAAGTCCTTCAATGCTATGCGTAGGGTTGGAATTTCCAACTCTAGGGGCATGATGGCTTCAGTGCCATATACAAGTGAAAATGGTGTTGCCCCAGTGGGCGTCCGCACACTAGTCCTGTATGCCCATAATGCCAAAGGCAATTGCAAATGCCAGTCCTTATGATTATCTTTCACTATCTTCCTCAAGATGGAGACTATTGTTTTGTTTGAGGCTTCTGCTTGCCCATTTGCTTGTGGATAATAGGGTGTTGAAAAACTATGCTGAATGTGGTATTTTTTCATCAAAGCATGCACATTTTTGTTCTTGAAATATGGCCCATTATCCGATATTATTTTTGAAGGGACCCCAAAATGACTTATGATATTGTGGAGTATAAACTCCGCAATCCTTGGTCCAGTTGTCGATGTCAAGGGGATCGCTTCGACCCATTTGGTAAAGTACTCAGTGGCCGTTATGATGAACGTGTGTCGGCCTAAGGATGGGGGTGAGATCTTCCCCACTAAGTCTAGTCCCCACTATGAGAAGGGCCATGCTGCCTGGATGGGTTGCAAGGCTTGTGATGGCAAGTGAGTGAGGTTTGCATGATGTTGGCACTTAACGCATTTCTTGACATACTCACAATAGTATTTTTCCATAGTGGGCCAATAGTAACCCATTCTCAAGATGCGCTTAACGATGGCCATGCCACTGAAGTGACCGCCACACGTACCGTCATGAGCTTGCGAAATTGCCCAGGATGCTTCCTGGGGCTCAAGACAATGAAGGAGCATTCCATCATAGCCTCGTCTATAAAGGATCTCTCCTAGCAAGATATACCTCATCGCCTTCTATTTAAATGCTCATATTTCGGCATGCGATAGGCCTTGCGGTACCATTCCAAGTTTCAGGAAATCTCGCAATTGGGAAAGCCAATCCTGATAAGCCATAACTTCTATGGATAAAATGACATGCTCCTCCTATGATCCAGAATTTGTGAACACATATTGAGAAATAACCCTATGGTGGATGGTTGTACCACACTCCATAGGACCTTGAGAGATCAAATATTCCCAAGGTGCTATTTGCAAGAAAGCTCTAGCTCTGAAGGACCAATCCTGATTTGGTTTGGTCTAGATCATGTTGATTGACTCTTGATTGTCAATAGCCTCACATTGTATTGCTGAGTGCATGAGCACTTTAACATGAATGGTTGTGAAATCAGTAGATGGATTCTAAGGGATTAAGGATCCCAAATATGCCATGGTGTCTGCAAATCTGTTTGACGTGCGAGGGATTGCCTCGATGTCATACCATTCCAGTCGGGCTAGGTAAGTGTCAACAAGCTCCTTGTAAGCTTTCAGGAGTGGGCACCTGCATTGGAACAATCCTTTGACTTGATTAACTATGAGCAAAGGAGTCACCAAAGATATTCAATCTTTTAATGCCCATTGCAATGGTTGTTTGGAGTCCCAAGATCAGGGCCTCATACTCTATGTTATTGTTTGTGCAAGGGAAGTCTAGCTTGAATGATAAGGGCAATGGAGCACCCTACGGTGTGATAAATACTATCCCTGCTCCGCCCCCTTGCTCGCACTTCGAACCATCGAAGAACAATGCCATGTCTCTTTCTTTTTTAGGTTCTTTGGGTTCGGGTGGATCTGATAATGCGAAGACCGCATCATCAGGAAATTCTATGGTGAGAGGCTTGCTATCCTGAAGAGGTGCCTCTACTAATTGATCTGCTATGACTTGTCCCTTGATGGAATTTTGGCTTATGAACTCTAGATCAAATTCTATCAATAGCATGATCCACTTTGTAGTACGTGTATTGTGATAGGTCTTGTTCATCATATACTGCAAAGGATTTTGTTTTGATATAATGTAGGTCGTATGGCTCAACATGTAGTGTCACAACTTTTTGGTTGCAAAGACCACTGCTAAACACAACTTTTCTACATACGCATATCCTAGCTCATAACTCACCAAGGTGCGACTGATGTAATATACGACTTGCTCTTTATCTTGTGCATTCTTTTGGGCCAACATGGTGCCTAAAGCGAAATCAGTAGCCGATATGTATAGTAAAAATGGTACGTCTGGCCTTGGTGGAGCCAATACCGGTGGTGTTGCCAGGTAAGTTTTGATCTCTGCAAAGGCTTGTTGGCACTCTTCATCCCAATGAAATGGGACATCCTTGCGTAGCAACCGGTTCATGGGTCGACACTTGTCTGATAATTGAGCAATGAACCATTTGATGGATGCTACCTTGCCTTGTAGGCTTCTTAACTCCCTAATGTTGGTAGGGGCGGCCATTTCCATTATAGCCTTTACCTTTGTAGGATCGACTTCAATGCCTCTCTTAGAAATGATGAAACCTAAGAGCTTACCAGAAGTCACGCCAAACACGCACTTCTTAGGGTTCAATCTAACATTGTGCTCAATGAGGCGATCGAAGACCTTTCTCAAGGATTTCAGCGTGCTCTTGCCACACTAAAGACTTGGCCAACAAGTCATCCATGTAGTCTTCTAAGATTGTGTGCATGTAGTCATGAAAGATGTATGTCATGGCCCACTGATACGTGGCACCAACATTCTTTAGGCCAAATGGCATCACCTTGTAATAGAATGTCCCCCATGGAGTAATGAAAGCGGTCTTATGTTGGTCTTCGGGTTTGATTCGGATTTGATTGTATCCAGAAAACCCATCCATTAGGGAGAGCATCTCATGACCTACGATGGCATCAACAAGAGCATCTATGTTTGGCAATGGGAATGAATCCTTTGGAGTTGCCCTATTCAAGTCTCTAAAATTTGTGCAAATATGGACTCTTCCATCTGGTTTTCCCATGGGCACCATGTTCGAAACCCATTCGAGATAGTCAATTGGGACTATGAAAATCGCATCCAATAGTTTTTGTAACTCATTCTTCACCATCAAAGTGATGGTTGGATGCATTTTCCTCAAATTTTGCTTGATTGGCTTCTTCATGGGATCCAATGAAAGGTTGTGAACAACTAACTTTGGATCAATCCCTGGCATGTCTTTGTAAGTCCAAGAAAAAATATTTGGCCTCTCTTTAAGGAGAGGGATTATGATGGCTTGTTCCTCTGGAGACAGACTTTCTCCGAACTTGAATTTCTTTGGTTGAGTAGGATCATCACTGATGTCCATCTCAAAAGTCGCTTCTATAGCCATATGTGACCCATCCTCCAACTGGTGAGGCATGGGTATCAAATGAATGTCATCGATAGGATTTATAGGTCCTACTGACTCAGGATCCAAACCGGCATGGAATACGTCATATGCACAGCCTGATGCAAAATGAAATGGTTGTAACACCTCTTTGCTAGGGAAAAGGTCTTCAGGCTCTATGGGTGAATCAGTGCGATCCCAATCAATAGCCTCTGTATCAAGACACAGTGGTTTAGTAGGATCCATTGGGTTATGAAGTGGAGTGGCCAAATCAATGGAGATTGTATTGATGGATGGAATGAAATCTCCAGGACCACATGGGTGAAACATTGTCTCAGAGGTTTCCCCTCCATACTCGCGATGAGGCTCTAGAGGAAAAGGAATCTCTGGATCTGGCCCATGAGCAGGCTGGATAATAGGATCATTGGGTTCTAAGAGCTCCCTGAATGTAGGCAGAGGGGGATTGACCGCACGGTGAATGGCAACTAAGTCGATAGGTCTTCCCAAAAATCGTAAGCCAAGGTCTATGGCATGAAGTGCCGCTTCTCTTCCTACCAGCATGTTGACTTGCCACAAGTGGCGAGGCCCAAGATAAGCCATCTCAGTCTCATCATCAAAGTCATCATCACTTATCCAAAAACCATTAGCATTGGTATGTGGTCCCAAGACAAGGGGCACGTGTCTTGGCCTCAAGTAGGCCATCTCTATTTCATCCTCATATTCTTCATCACTTATGAAGATGCCATTTGCATTAGTATCTTGCCCCAAGCTATGGGGCCATTGCCTTGGCCCTAGGTAGGCTCTCTCTATTGAGTCCTCTGACTCATAGCCACTTTCATCCGATATGTACCCACTCTCATTGTGGTTGGACCAGGCAAGGCTTTGTAAATAGTGAGGCCCATGATAGGCTAAGCTTACTTGTGCTTCATCATCACTTGCCTCGTATCCATTTTCTTCTCGCTCTTCATCCCACAAGTTGCAACCTGTTGGGATGGCATCAATTGTGAAGCTTGGATGATAAGTCTCGGGTGGTGGTATGTTTACCACGACCACTTGTCTGTTGATCAGATGTCTTGTACTTGGTGGGTGATAAGGAATAAAATCGATGTCTTCTCCTAACCCCAAGCTTAATCTATCCAAGGCTGCTACTAGAGAGTCATCTCGACCTCTGATGTGATAGCCTAACCCAAACCTATTAGATGGAAGCTGGTATTGCGGCTCGAATGGCCGCCTATGCCCCTACTCATATATACCAAGACCGTAACCATGCCAATGGCAATGTTCAAAGTAACTTAGAGAAAACTTGGGATTAGAGAGGTAATGAACATTAATAGTGAATAGTTCATCATTGTCCTCTTCTATGTCTGTAGACTTATGGGCACAGTCCAGGCCAGCATAGACAAAGTTGGTCTGGTTGGGAGGGATTCCAAGCGGAACCACTATTCCCATTGGTGGTCTTAGGTCTTTTGGCCATCCCATGTCCTGTGTAGACTCTATGATGGGCGTGAATGTTATGTTCTACACAAGATACTCTCCTATCCCTGTACTTGCCAAGTGTATTGTCACATGTGATGTGGATGATCCTATAGATGACACTGGCGAAGCGGGTTCTAGTATCTCCTCAGCTTGATCTTGGAGATCTTCTTCTTCCATGGGACTTGGACTTTTCTCAATGGCTATGGTTAGCACTTCCTTGGGCTTTCCTTCCTCAACTAAAGGTGCCTTTAGCTTCTGATTGTCTTTTGGTTTAGATGTTGATGGTCTCTTAGAAGCATTAGTCATTTTGGGTGCAAGATGAGGTGTTGATGTGTCTGGGTCTTTATGTACCCCTTTGTCTCTGTCATCTAGTTGCGTAGTTGGAGATGAAGGTCCTACATACAGGTGGGTAGAAGGAATCACAAATTCTCCTAGAAAATCCACCTGATGGACATATATTTGAATGGCTCTTCATCAGCCAACACCACATAGACTTTGTCATCATGCACGTACTTGACACATTGGTGTAAAATCGAAGGAACACACTTCATATCTCTTATCCAAGGGCGCCCTAGGAGGATGTTGTATTGCATGGCCCCTTCCAAGACATGACACATCATAGGGATGGTCTTATGCCCCACCTTGATAGGTAGGACTATCGTTCCCACAGTATTGCATAAAGCATCATTGAAATCTCTTAATGTGTAGGCTCTCGGAATGATATTTGACTTGGGGATCTTAAGGTGTTCTATTGTTGTTGTTGTGATGATGTTGATTGAAGAACCCATATCGATCAAGACCCGCTTAAAAGGTAAATCATTGACTGATGCAACAATGTGCAATGGAGGGTCTGGTAAGGCAGTAGGCACTATCTTAATCTCATGATCATAAAATTATATTATAGTTTCTTGGAATTCTTGTACTTGTCCCACAAAATAAGTGAATGCATTTGGATCTTGTGGTTGGAGCTCAATCGATCTCAAAATATCCATCAAAGTCTCCCTATGCTTTGGGGATTGTTGTATGAGCTCATAGATAGATAGCTTGGCCGGAGTCGTTTGTAAGTTTTGCTCTAGTCTACTCCGAATAGTTACCACAGGTCGGGTTGGTGGACCTGGAAGGTTGTTCTACCCCTGCCTCTGCCTAGGTGCAACTAGGACATTAATGGGAGTCACAGGAGGTTGTGGTTGACCATATCGTCTAGTCCTGGTAGCTATATTGACAATTTCAACCATCCCAATGCACCCATGGGTAGGCGTATCAATTCGGACCTGATTGACTTGGGCACCTTGCCCTCTAGGGACCTCATGGTTGGGCAGTGGGTTTTTGTATATGCCCATATCTCTTTTATCGGGAGCTAATGGGTTGTCAACTTTAAGTTCTCCCACCTCAATCATGTTTTGCACCTGGTGCTTGAAACCAATGCAAAATTCAATATTATGCCCCGGTATCCTATGATAAGGGTAAAATTGATCTTCCCTATATCCTTTTGGCTTAGGATGGTTGGGATCTATAAGAGGTACATCAAGAAATCTGATCTTCCCAGCCTCGCTCAATTGGTTGAAAATTGATTGCATTGACTCTGATAGAGGTGTAAAATAGCGAGGTGGCTTGCATTCTCTGTTTCACCCCTGATTGTTCTTTTGATCGTAATTGGATGGTGGGGGTTGTGCTTGATAATTTTGGGGTTGCTGTGCAGCCCCATATTTAGGTGCAACCAATACTACTTGATTAACTGGAGCAGGGCTTGCCTGCTTCTGCTTGTATTTGTCATTCTTGCCATTTTTGTTCCACTCCTTGTTTCGGAGCTTGATGGTTCCCTCATCTAATTTTATGTCCTCAATGAGTTTGGCCTATGCCAAGGCTTCCTCAAATGAAGGATATTTTTGAAGTTGTAGCAAGAGGGAGATGTGTTTAGAACAACTCTTGGTGAACATGCGGACAATTTCTTCTGTGGGGACAGAGAATGATAACTTTGCCATGACTTTTCTCCATCTATCCCCATATTCCATTACTGGCTCATCATCATAATGTTTTAGGTTGGCCAAGTCTAAAAGGTTTACCTTATTTTTAGCACCAAAGGAGAAATGCTTCAGGAATGCGTTTACTAGTTGTTCAAAATTGGATATGTTGTGCTTGGGCAGTTGGTTGAACCATTGAGTGGTAGCACCAAAAAATGTCATAATGAAAGTCCTTAGCATAAGAGCATCATTGTCTTCAAGATGAAAATATGCATTGATGAAATTGGTAACATGCTCTTGTGCATCCTCTTCACCCTTGAAATTTTATAACCTAGGCATCTCAAAATTCTTAGGATATGTAGGGCTAGGGACTGATGGGCATAATGGTTGGTTGTGTATTTTACTCAATGTTGGTTGGTTCCCTACCGTATCTTATTTCTCAAAGGACTTCATATTTTCAGCGAGTTCTTGGAATACCTTTGAGGTGAGGAGTTCCTCTTCTTGCAGGCCCCCTCGTGGTGGTAATGGAGGTAACCCTATGTGCACTTGACTTGTTCTATTCTCTTCCCTCCTACGAGGGGATTCAGGATGTGTTTGATCCTGATTTATCATGTTTACCCTTTCTCCACCAGTTTGATGTTGCTCATGATTTAAGTGGTGGTTTCGTTGTGGGATTTCTTCTTGTCTAGTGCGCCCTTCTCTTGGTGAGTCAACACATTTATCTCTTTGATGATCATTGTCATTGGCTTGTAAATTGATATGAGCTAGTTGCTCAACTTGTTCTCTTAGACGCTGCTCATGTTGGTGCAAAAACCTTTCTCTTTGTTTGTCATGCTTGAGAGATTCCACTAGCTCTCGCTCTTTGTGCAATGCATTTTTTAACTGCTGTATGCGGTTAGTTTGCACTATTAAAGAGGACTCATGTTTGTATGATTATGTTCTTGTGGTTTTGATTTAAAAATTACTCAAAGATGTTTCTATCGTTTCTTTTCTCTTGCTAGCTAATGTAATATGTGATCGATGGTGGGCTAAAACATAAAAGACTTTATTTAATTAACTTCAAAAATTACACCACACACACAACGCTATGTAGACATTGAAGGATAGGGTATTTATAGGGACATGGAGGTGGAGGAATAAGGAGGGATAAGGGAAAAGGAGAGACGTGGAGGGATAAGGGGAGAGGGAGGAGGTGGAGGGATGAGGAGCGGAGGTTACGGAGGAAATAAGGAGGAAATGGTGGCGGAAGAATAGGGAGGAAAGGCGGCGAGAGAGAGAGAGAGAGAATATAGGAAGGGGGTTTAAAAAATTAAAAAAATCTTGCCGACATGTTGCCGACAAATTTGGATGCATGTTCACATTGTGGCCATAAATCAGGATATTTCTGAGCCACTTAGACAATAACCCTCTTCACACTTGCAACATTCTCCCCCTTAAAGTTGAGAGGACTGACTACATAGTCTCTCAGCTTTATAAATTGAGCTTTAGCCATCGCTTTGGTGAAGATATCTGCAACGTTCTCCAAAGTGCGGCAAAATTTAAGCTCAACAATTTCATGCTCCACCATGTCTCGGATGAAGTGGTACTTCATATCAAAATGTTTCGTTCTGCTATGGTGGATCGGATTGTATGCCAACTGAATGGCACTGATGTTGTCATAGTAGATTCTGGTTGGACCACTTTGCTGCTCTCCAATCTCTTCCAACACTTTTCTTAGCCATAGGGCTTGAGTACTAGCATAGGTGACTGCTATATATTCAGCTTCTGTAGAAGACAAAGCTACAACAGTTTGCTTTTTGGAACTCCATGTTATTAGCCCTGATCCCAGACTAAAACAGTTCCCTGAAGTTGATTTTTTGTCATCAATATTGCTGCCCCAATCACTATCACTGAAGCCTACAAGCTTGACAGTGTTACATTTATGGTACTGGATTCCAAAATCCAATGTACCCTTCACATATCTGAGAATTCTCTTAGCTGCCTGCAAATGCAGCTCAGATGGGCTAGCCATAAATCGAGAGACAAGAGAAACAACATACTGAATATCGGGTCTGGTGTTGGCGAGAAACATCAAACTCCCAACAATGCTCCTGAAAGTGGTCACGTCAACTTTTGGTGCTCCGTCATCTTTGCTTAACTGGATCCCATGTCCAACAGGAGTTGCAACTGGTTTGCATTGCTCCATAGCAAACTTCTTGATCATGTCCCGAGCATATTTAAGTTGACAGATGAAGATCCCTGTATCTGACTGATGGACTTCCATTCCAAGGAAGTAGTGCATTAAGCCGAGATCCTTCATCTCAAACTGCTTCATCATGGAGCGCTTGAACTCCATATTCACTTTTTCATTACTACCCATGAAAATGAGATCATCCACATACAAGCAAACTATGAGGATGTCGTTACCTTGCTTCAGGTAGTAAAGTGTGGGTTCATTTCTGCTTCTGGTGAACCCAAAATCTTTGAAGTACCCATCAATGCATGAGTACCAAGCTCGCGGTGCCTGCTTGAGGCCATAGAGTGCCTTTTTTAGTCTGTAAACAAGGTGCTCCTTACCTTGCTCTTGAAATCCTTGAGGTTGCTCAACATACACTTCCTCTGTTAAGTACCCATTGAGAAAGGCACTCTTCACATCCATGTGTTGGATTTTCCAACCCTTGTGAGCAGCTAAAGCAAGAACTGTTCTGATGGTCTCTTGTCGGGCTACAGGAGCAAATGTCTCTTCATAATCAATACCATATTTCTGTGTAAATCCTTTTGCAACCAATCTTGCTTTGTGCCTTTCAATGCTTCCATCAGCATTGTATTTGGTCTTGAAGACCCATTTACATCCAACACACTTCTTTCCTTTAGGAAGCTCTACCAGCTCCCAAGTATCATTGTTTTTTATAGAGGTTATCTCCTCTTTCATGGCATCCTGCCATATCTTCTGAGTACAAGCCTTCTCATAACTAGAAGGTTCAAGTTGTGCACTAGTTAACAAGGCATAGTTAACTACATCCCCTCGAGGTTCTTGGGAGTCATCATCTCCATACAAATGCATATTTTCAAGTCTTTGCAAAACTGAACCCATTTCACTTGCTTGACTTCTAGTATATCGTCTTTGAAAATTTGTATCCAAAATCTGATAAGATGGATGATATTGGAGAGTTCTCTTACCTCTAGATGGAGAATCAATATCCATTGGTGAGGAACTAACTGACCTTTGTGGAGAAGGACTTGGTGAAGATGATGATGGACTGGAAGTCGAATGTCTGCTTGGGCTTGGAGGAGGAGACTTCTTGCCTTTCTGTGGTGCCTGTTGAATTTGTGAAGAACCTGCATCATGAGATTCAACATCACTATAAATTTGGGGATGTCCCCATTCTCCCCCTTCATCAAAAATCACATCCCTGGAAAGTATTATCTTTCGAGTCCTGGGATTGTAGAGTCTGTAAGCTTTTGTGGTCTCACAGTACCCTACAAAAATGCAAGCTTGACTCTTGGGATCGAGCTTCTTCCTCTATTCATCAGGAATGTGTGAGTAAGCCAGTGAACCAAATACTCTGAAATGCTTGACATTTGGTTTCTTACCATACCATGCTTGGTAAGGAGTTTTCCCTTTCAAACTTGAAGTAGGACTCCTATTCAAAATATACACACTGGTCCTGGCTGCATCTGCCCAATACATATTGCTCAAATGCTTCGTTTGAAGCATAGATCTTGCCATCTCTACAATGGTGCGGTTCTTTCTCTCAGCCACACCATTCTGCTATGGAGTATAGGCAGCAATGAACTGCCTCTTTATTCCATGTTTTTTACAAAAATTCAAAAATTCATTAGAGGAGTATTCTCCTCCTTTATCTGATCTGAGACACTTAACAGAATATCCACTCTCATTTTCAACTCTTGCTTTAAAATCTACGAAGCAGTCAAATGCTTCATCTTTATGCTTCAAAAAATATATCCAACACATTCTTGAAAAATCATCAATGAAAAGAAGAAAGTAAGAGTTGTTACCAATACTCTTGGTCTGCATTGGACCACAGATGTCCGAATGCACTAGCTGGAGTGGATAACTGGCCCGCCATGCTTGCCCATGAGGAAATTTGGTTCTAGCATGCTTGCCCAAGGCACAACCTTCACAGACTTCCTTATTGTCCTGAACTTTAGGAAGTCCGGTCACCATCGCTTGAGAAGTTAACATCTTCAAACTGGTTGAATTCAAATGACCGTATCTCAAGTGCCACAACACACTTGGATTTGCAATAGCAACATTTACCAATTGATCTCCTCCTGGCTGGCCAAAATTTAAAGGAAATAACCTGTTCTTTGTCATTGGCACTTGAGTAATGATTCTATCACTATTACTTTTATCAAAAATGGTACATTTACCCTCATCAAATAGCAACTTATAGTTTTTCTCCAACATTTGACCAACACTCAAAAGATTATGTTGGATATGAGGGGTGTAATAAATATCATTTACCTGTTTGATGCCCTCTTTTGTTGGAACCTCCATGGCTCCAATACCTTCGACTGCCAATGACTTGTCGTCCCCCAACTTGATGCTTGATTTGTAAGAAGAATCCAGGGTAGCAAAGAGTTCTTCTTTGCCACTCATATGATTTGAACACCCAGTGTCCAAGATCCAGGTGTCATTCAGGTTCTGATCTGACTTGCCATATGAGAGAAAGAGATTTGAGGTCCCTTCTTCTTCTCCAAAATTGCCATACTGGTTGCTCTAGTTGTTGCTCCCTTGTGAGGATTTCGACCAGCAGTCACGAGCGAAGTGGCCAAGTTTGCCACAATTGTAGCAAACTTGTTTTGACTTGTCACTTCCTTTTCCTCATCCTGGATGCTTCCCTCTGTTCTGTTGTCCACCTCTATTCTGACCTCCACCTCTGTTTGAAGATCCTCCTCTATTAGGAGTTCCACCTCGTGGACTATTCCTACCTCTACCTCTATGCTGACCTCTGCCACGACCTCTACCTTGGCCTTTTCCTTCTTGTGAAGCAAAAGCTTTGTCATCGCTTCCATGGTTGGTGGAAGGAGATTCCTGCAATCTCTCTTCATGTGAAAGAAGAGAACCAATCAGTGCATCAAAGGAAAGTGTAGTCAAATATTTTGACTCTTCAATAATGATTGCTACATGATTCCACTTAGGAAGAAGTGTTCGCAACACTTTCTTCACCACAACCTCTGGTTTAACCTCTTCACCTAGAGTGACCATTTTATCTACCATGGCTTTGACTCGCATGCAGTAGTCTCCTACTTTCTCATTCTCCTGCATTCTGAGATTTTCAAAATCTCTTTTCAGAGTTTGAAGCCTGACCTGCTTCACTTGATCACTCCCTTGAAAACTTTCCTTTAAAGCCTTCCAAGCATCTTGAGCTATTACACAGGATGCTATTCTAGGAAATATACTTTTATCTAGAGCTGCTTGTAAATGGTATAGGGCAAAGGAGTTATTTTTTTGGGCTTCTTTTTTGGCTTTTCTATCGGCAGCACTTAAAGTAGACCAGTCAGTAGTAGAGGGTTCTGTGTATCCTTCTTCAACTATTTCCCATAAACCTTTACCAATCAACATAGTTTTCATCTTTATTGACCAGTATTCATAATCACTACCATTAAATTCAGGAATTGGGAGATTCAAATTTGAAGCCATTTCTACTACTTGAAAGCAAACTTTGATTTGACTAAAAATAGGAAGTACAAAGCAATTACAAGTTCAAATCAAATCTAGATTTCTTAATTCTCTCACTGATTTCTTGTTCTTCTTCTTGTGGATTGCCCAGTACTAGAGGCCCAAAATTATCTGCAATGGAATCCTCGTCGTCACTGATGACGACAATTTTAGGAGCTGCTTCTGGCTCAGCTTGGCTCAGGCTCTGCTGGCTCAGGTTCCGTTGGCTCAGGCTCTGGAGAGCGTGGGGTATAACTCTCACTGGATTGTTCCTCAGGTTCAAATGCCACTGAATCGGACTCCTCCACTCGTTGTCCAAAAATATTGTCCTCTGAGTCAGCCTCGTATCCAGAATCGGGCTTCCTCTGGTGAGATATCACTAAATTCTGTAGTTGACTGAATACCACATGTATTCCATTTCGTTGGACCCGCTCATCAAAAGACTCAGCAGATTCTCTCCTCAATAGAGAGCACAAAGCATGGTAACATCCGGTAGATCTGATCATCTACTCATCAAGGCAAAAAGAAAAATTTGTTAGAGCTTCTGAGGTTACAATTTTTGCTCTCTTACAGCCACTGAGGCTATTACACAAAATTTTTTGGAAGCGCTAAACGGGCGCTTCAGAAGGCTTCTCGTCACCTTTTTTTCCTTTGGGTGATTTTCCAATGTACCATAAAAGGTTCACAATTTCTCTTATAAAACTTTCTTATAAAGCTTTTCCTAGTTTATAATTTAATAATAAAATATGCTTTTCCAATTTAAAAAAAACATTTTTTTTTTTAAATAATTAAAAAAGCATTGTTAAATTATTAAATTAATACTAAAAAAAACTTTAATAAAAAACTTTGAAAATAATTAAAAAAACCTTTTTGTAGAGAATCGAACTCGAGCCTTCGCGCTTCCAAGCGGAAAGCTTTGGCCGCTACACCCGCGGTCCCCTTTGAAATAGCTTTGGTGCCCACGCACCTTTATCCTTTGCTCACGTGGCAAAAAAAAACTTATTAATTTTCAGCCTGGCGGGATTCGAACCCGACACTTCTCCACTGCAATGCTGCCGACTTTGCCACGCAGGCTACGCGCTCCGACGGGATTAAAAGGCAACAATACAATATTTAAATTAATCACGACAATAGTAGTTTAAAAAAAATAAAATCCCACATGCACTGTGAGATGGATGTCGGAGGGTTTAATAACGCAAAATCACGTGTTATTAATCGATTGCCTTCGGGCAATCATGTATGTATCCTTTTGCCATGTCACAAAGACACCTCACCACCACGTCAACGCACGCCTCACCGCCATGTGTCAACTCCTTGCCACCTCAATGTGCCACGTCGACACGTCACTACCAGCTCACCGTCCAGTCATGCCACGTCACCTCTGCCAGCTCAGCTCCTCGAGCTGTGTGCCCAATCTGCACCTACCACCTGGCATCTCAAACTACGTGCCCAGCTCCTACTGGCTACCACCTCAGCCCTACGTCAGTCGCCTAGTCAGAACCATGTGCTGCCTTGAAATTCGTGCCTCCCCACATGTGCCTCGGTTCACGTGCTATCTCTGCGTGGACCTCCTATCCACCTCCCGATGCACCTTGAAAATTATGCGTGGACCTCGAAAACTATGCCAAACTCCTACCTCAAAAACTGCCTTCGCCTCGATTTTTGTGCCCCTAGCGCAACGCCCAGCTCTGATACCAGTGATCGATGGTGGGCTAAAACATAAAAGACTTTATTTAATTAACTTCAAAAATTACACCACACACACAGCGCTATGTAGACATTGAAGGATAGGGTATTTATAGGGACGTGGAGGTGGAGGAATAAGGAGGGATAAGGGAAAAGGAGAGACGTGGAGGGATAAGGGGAGAGGGAGGAGGTGGAGGGATGAGGAGCGGAGGTTACGGAGGAAATAAGGAGGAAATGGTGGCGGAAGAATAGGGAGGAAAGGCGATGAGAGAGAGAGAGAGAATATAGGAAGGGGGTTTAAAAAATTAAAAAAATCTTGCCGACATGTTGCCGATAAATTTGGACGCATGTTCACATTGTGGCCATAAATCAGGATATTTCTGAGCCACTTAGACAATAACCCTCTTCACACTTGCAACAATATGTTTCATGTGTTGATAAGTGTCTCTATGGTTAGAATCTGCATGAGACTTGTGGAGTCGCTCTGAAGCATCCCCAAGTTGAGAGGTGTGCTTAGAAGTAACAGTTCATGAACTTCCAAATGCAGAATCTTTTGTGGCTACGGTTCTGGGAGGTGGCCTCAGATGAAACTGATCCAACTCATCTAACTATCTTGTCTTCCATGGATAATCCCTTGGGGTGCCATTTAATCCAATGAGGTCATAATATATTGGAATCCTTCCTCTTGTATGAAGGGTATCTTCTATTTGATGTCTATGACTAGACGTAGCTCTAGTTTCTTGCCCTTCAGTGGGCATACCTGTTCTCAATGTCTCATGTGAAGTTTGAAATGTTGTGACTCTTGTGTGTCTTTTTGGTGATGAGGACTTTGTGGCCCTATCTACCCTCCATGAGGATGGATATGGGGAAACCTCATCATCCCTATGTGAAGAATGGGGTCTAGAACCATGCTTATGTCCATGTAGGGAGGAAGCTCTTGAAGCCTCCTCATGTCTTTGAGAAGTTTTTGTGTGTTTAGATGAAGGTCTTGAGGCTTCCTCATGTCTCCTTGATGATGATGGCCATGAAGCCTCTTTGTGTTTTTGTGATTTAGTTCCATGATTTGACTCTCTATTTGGGGTTTCTTGAGGAGAGTCCCCAAGGGTTGAATTATCACCCCTTAGACTCACAAAACTACGTCTCACGGTCTTATGAGCATGTGGTTCAATGTTACTATGAATTTGCCTATGGGTATGTGTTGCTTCATATTCTCCCTCGGTATTGGATCGAGGATGTTTACTTCTGGTTTTGACCATTGTTTTTATGAATTAGTATTTTGTATTGCAATTAAAGATAGCCAAACAATATCAAGCAAGTGTTTATCTTGATTACCAATTTATGTGTGCCTTAAAATGTTTGTTGTATTTTTTATGCGTTGTTGTTCTTGTTTCTTGCTCTTTTTTTGGATTTATAATAAGGAGACTCATCCATATTGGGAATCAAGAACACCCATGCCAAACATGATTTTCTCAAAAAGAGACTAGGATACACCATTGAAGTCCCAATGGGGGGTTCACCTAGCTCTTCCACTCTAAACCAATTATTCCACTAGTGGAAGACAGTTTGAACACGTGTAACTTAGTACCACTATAAAGAAGTTCCCAATTATGTTCTAAGAAGATCTGGGGGGCAAGCTGATGGAAGGAGATGAATGCTAACGTCATTGGACTGAATTGAAGGTTGGTGATGAAATCCAAATCCCCAATATTTAAAACATGCATGTGTGTGTGGGGTTTATTTTAAGTTTGCATAAAGTAAAATGCATCATACATCAAAAATATATCTTTCCTATATGCCTAATATGAATGATGTTTCACTTTTCAGAAAGATGCACAACTAGTATGAGATTCATGGATGCACTCTATTTTGTGCAAATATGGCCTCTAGCAGGGCCTAAAAGCAAGAAAACCAACACAAAATTTCTAGCATGCTAGATTCTAAGGTGGACCTTACAATAATAAGCAACTATTCCTAGCAACGCCTAATGGAAATCTAAAGAAAACTCTAAGATGCGCAAGATGTAAGTTCTTTCCTTTCCATTACTTAATTTTCTAAATTAAAATGTGTCTTAATGTTCACTATTTTAGGAAAACAGAAGAAGATAAAAGAACATAAATCGTAAAAAAGTTATACCAACCTCTAATCTAGCCTAGAGAACCAATATTTTGTCCTCTACTGCACTCTAGTTCTGGCTACTGTTGACCAGAGTGACTGATTTTTGGTTGTTGTTAGTAAGAGCGGCTGAATTCTAGCCATTGTAGACTAGAGTCGCTAAACCTACACATAAAAACACAGATCAATAAAGTGACAAAAAATAAAAACTTGTCAGGGGTCCCACTATGATCGCCATCTGTAGCGACCTTGGGGAAGTGGCGCACCATCCACTTACTCTATTTGTGATTATTATTGAATATTTTAATGTTTAACATGCATTGAATGAAAAAGCATAAAAGAGAGGTGTAGCCGAAGTGCAAAGAAATAAAATGAATGAATGCTTTCTATTGATATTTACAAGATTTGGTTACATATAACTCCCTCTATGGGATACCCATCATTTGATATATGATTTTACACAAATAGGGTAGCAAATGTATAAAATATCCCCTTGCAAGGGACGATGCACTTTTACAGGCTTCCTGGTGATGCAAACAAAACTGTATGAGGGATTACAGATGCCTCTTTCTCAAGGTTTGATTCCTATAGGGATCCTCTTGCTTTCATATGTGGTGGATGTGTTCGATGAACCTGTAGCCCTGTAAGCAATGAAACACCAACACACACTTAGATGTCTGAGATTGCCTCCCTAGATGGGGCTGTTAGTAATGAATATGCTTAATGGAAACAAATGCAATGAAACTAGTGCTATGAAGGTAAATAAATGAAGTAGATCTTATGCTAATGATATAAAAATATGGAGAAAGCAGAATAAAATAAACTAACACCTAAACCCTAGACTAGGTTTGCGGGCCACTGTCCAAGACAATGACTACTAAGATGAAATTTGTCTCTATTTATCCAAAGGCTATGGGCTTAAGTTTGCTACTAATATTAAATGATTACTGTATGTGCATGGATTATCACCTCTCAGTTGGCTAGTACTTAGTTGCTCCTTAAAGGTGCTCAAATATACTCTCCAATCTGATAGGGCTTCGTTATAAAATGATCTCCAAGTCTCTAAAAGCTCTCCTCAACGATCCAACCTATTCAAAATTATGATATATGATATCTGATCCCTTGGTGCTCTTAGGTTTGCACCTTATAAAGTTTTTGAAGCCCTAGGTCAACATTCAAACCCTAGGAATGAATTCCTCATTTGCACTGGATGTTAGCATGAGAAATTGAGTCTTTTTCTACCCTTGAAGGGTAGTTAACTGATGTCTAAATCCAAAATTAAGTCTTTCATGTAGACTAGCTATGAGGAGGAATACAAAGTTGTCCTCGCTTGACCTTATTGCATGTAGACTACCACTTCCACCTGAGATTAGGCTATATTGGTGGTAAAATATATTTTAAGGTTTAGCCCCTATCATCTGAAACGGTTAAGGTTTGGCCACTCTGAGCTGCAGCAGCCAAGATCCAATCGCTCTGGTTCATAGCGGCCAGGCATGGATGGGCTGACTGCCCCAAATGAGTGGTGAAAACCACTTTTGATACTTGGAAGGTCCCAAGGTTTAGTCACATGATCCATGAATGTGTCCATGTGAGTAGTCTCCCTAAACATTACATGTTTTAAGTATCTAAAAACGTAATATGTACACAAAAGTATGTGTTTATTACCTTTGCTTGGAGGGTCTATTGGTCCAACAAATTCAACTCTCCATTTCTCGAATGGTTCAAGTACTACTTGTGGAACCAAAGGTATTTCCATTAAAGGGGTAGGCTTACTAGCTCTTTGACAAGTGTCACATCTCTCAATAAATTTATAGACATATTTATTTATAGTAGGCCAAAAATAATCAATTTGAAGTATTTTACTGAGTGTTATTTAGGTGGCATAATGGACTCCATAGGGTTCTTCATGTACTTCTTGAATTATGTCATATACATCATTTTCTTGCACGTATCTCCTAATCACCTGGTCAGGACATCTTCTAAACAAGACTCCATAAATCCACATGCAAGGAATACTTATCAATTTCCTACACTCATGCGATGTATAGTTTTGAGGCATTTTTCTTTTTACTAAGTAATTTACAATATCAGCATACGAAGGGGTAAAACTAGAAAGAGCAAACAACTGTTCATCTGGAAAGTTATCAGGAATTAACTCATCGTCATCAAATATTTGCATACGAGATAGGTGATATGCGATGATATTATATTTTTTTACCTTATCTATAATCATGACATTGAAATCTTGTAGAAAAATAAGCCATCTAACCACTCTACCTCCTACTATTGCTTTGTTCATTAAGCATTTAATGGTAGAGTGATCAGTGTGAATGAATACTTCATACCTTGTTATGTAATATTTAAATTTATTAATGGTATGGACCACAACTAGAAATTATTTTTCAGTAATAGTGTAATTAAGCTCGGCTCCATGCAAATTTTTTACTTACATAATATATAACATAAGGTATTTTGTTCTCAACTTGTTGCAATACTACTATTGTGTAACCTGAAGCATCACAATGTATATGGAATGGTAATTTCCAATTTGGTCCTCTTAGGATTAGAGTAATAATCAATTTATTCTTTATAACTTCAAAGGCTTCTTGACATGCTTCAGTCCAAGTGAATTCACTTTCTTTAATTAAGAGCTTAAGCATGGAAGCAAAAACTTTACTAAAATCTTTAATGAACCTACGGTAGTATCCTGCATGTCCTAGGAAATTTCTCACCTCTGTTTGTATTTTCAAAGGTTGAAGGGATTGAATAACTTGTATTTTTGTAGGATCTACTTTCACACCTTCTTTTGATATGTAATTCCCTAGAACAATACCTCCTCTCATCATCATGAAACACTTTTCATGACTCAAAGAGAGGTTTTTCTCTTGACATCTAATCAAAACTTTTTTCAAGCTTGACAAGGTTTCTTCAAAGGTATTACCGTAGACTATGAAGTCATCCATATAGACTTCTACACACTCATTTATTAGATCAACAAAGATAGCCAAAATAGCTCTTTGAAAAGTGGCAAGTGCATTGCATAAACTGAAAGGTAAGACTATAAGCATAGGTACCTACTAGACATGTGAATGTTGTCTTTTCCTAATCTTCCTCAGCTATGGAAACTTGATTATAGCCACTAAACCATCTAGAAAGCAGAAGTATTTCTTTCCAGCCAATGTATCAAGAACTTGATCAATGAATGGCAAGGAAAAATAATATTTCTTTGTTACCTTGTTTAATTCTCTATAGTCCACGTAAATCCTCCATTTTCCATTATTTTTAGGGACTATCACAAGAGGTGACACCCATTGACTATCAAAAATTGGATATATAAATCCTACCTTCAAGAGTTTAATGATTTCTTCTTGAACCACGTATTTCATAGCTGGATTCAATATTCTTTGAGGTTGTCTCACTGGATAACATCCTTCTTGGATAAAAATACGATGGGTACAAACATTTGGATGTATCCCTTTCATATCCTCATAGTTCCATGTGAATGTCGATTGGTATTCTTTAAGCACGTCTATTAATTGTGACTCTTGTATGCTTGTGAGCTCATCACTGATATTCAAGGTCCTTCCTAGTGTGATATCTATTTGCTTGTATTTTTCTATGTTCGTGTCTATTCCCATTATCTCATGTTTAAGAACATTTAAGTAATATTTATATGGTGTCATTTATTGAGATTAACTTGTGCTTGCTTCATTAATAGTCATGGTAGATTCAGATGAACAACCATTGTATTGACTTTGATCCTTACTTTGATTTCCTAAAAATAATGGTAATGGTCCCTCAATGTATTTTTGAAGTTTTTTTATTCAGAATATTTATTGATAAGGTTTGGATTTCATCAAAATCATGAGGGAAGTCATACCACAATTGCTTTGTAAACTCATATTCTATTGTTGATTCAGGGAATAGGCTAAGGTCTTTAGTATTTTTACCATCAGAAATAGTCATATTTCCCGTTCTACAACTGATGTAAGAATCTACTATTGCAAGCCATGGGTGCCCTAAAATTAAGGAATGTCTCCCTAAATTTTTCTTAGGTTTTAAGACTATAAAGTCTACAAGGTATTCCCATGAACTTAAAAAGACTATAACATCTTCCAGTTTTCCCTCTAGCTTTATAGTAGACCTATCTGTGAGTTGGAGTACAATAGAAGTTGATTGCAATTTATGTAACCCTAAAGATTATGTTGTCTCTTTAGTCATGAAATTAATAGCATCTCCTAAATCAACCAAGATATTTTGCAAGGCTATGTCACCAATGTGCACCGTGAGTATAGGTATTCCAGGATCTATGTACTTTGGTATTAACCTACCTCTCGTTATTATATCAGATAATTATCCAATGACTTGAATATTTTGTGCTTCATTCTTCTTTTTCCTTCCTAAATTTGTACACATGTTTTTAATGAGCTTGGAATATATGGGTATATCCCTGATAGCTTGTAACAAAGGGATCTTGATAGTAACATTTTCTAATTCCTAAATAAAGTTAAAGGGTGGCTTAAGTGGTTCTTTTGGTATTGCCAATCTTTGAGGAAAAGGTACCTCTACTTCCTTCCTTTGAGGAATTTGAATTTCTTGTTGTTTTGTTGGAATTTTTTTTGATGAATTATCCATTTCCTTTTCATTGTTATCCTCCTTTTTGAATAAATTTGTAGTGGGATTTTCAAGATCTGTGAGAGTTACATTGTTTTCCAACACTTTTCCTGATCTTAATTGAATTTTTTAATAAGGCACTACAGATATAGAACACATATCACTAGTTTCATAGGCTTTTTGAATATTCTTGTTGTTGTTAGGGTTAGGTACCGGTTGAGATGGAAGAGGAGGTTGCTTAGGAGGACTATCATTGTTAACTGGAGGTGGAAGAAGTTTGTTATGAGGTGGATTTTGAGGGGCTTGTCCCCTAAATTTATTTTGAAAGTTCTGTTGTTATGATGGATTTTGAGACCAACCAGATTCTCCCTGGTTACTAGTATTCCAATTGTTTTGGTTGGGTATTCCTTGATTCCATGGTGGATATTTATAGGTATTGGCCATAAATTGGGCCCATGGAGGTGTGTTCTAGTCTTGATTATTTGAATAAGAATTCTAATTTTCCTAGTTTGGTGCATTAGACCATTGATTAGGCCTTTGCAAGTTGTAATAACTAGGGTTTGACCAATTTGGTGGTCCATTGAATGGACCATTCCATATTTGGGCTACAAAATAAATGTCTTCTACCTCTTCAACTTCAGGTTCCTTTATGGAAGCTTTAACAGTGGAGATGTATTTGCAGTTTTTAGTTGTGACCTTTATTACAAATTTTACAACAAGTAGCAATATTGGAAATGTTAGTAATGTTAAGAGGGTATTCCCTCAGATTGTGCTTTTTCCTACATCTATGACAGTAAATTTCTTCACTATATTTCCCCTTTGACTTTTTATCCATTAAATCTACAGATGTAGTCAAGGTACTTAACAAATCAGTTTTCAATCCTTCCAACATATTTCTAATTTTTGCTCTTGTCACTCCTCCAGTAGATGTATACTTATTACCCCTTAGAGATCTATTTCTTGAATAGTTTCTGCAAAGGTTCACAATCTCCTCAAATGCCATAATATGGATATCTACTTTTTCCATGAGATTTAAAACCTCGAGGACATCCTCCTTTAGTACTTTTAAAAAGAGTTCTTTTAAGATTTCTTCATCAAGGTCTATATTTACTCTAGACCCAACAAATAGAAATATTTCAAGGTAATCCTCCAAATATTCCTCTTATTTTTTATTCATGTGGAATAACTCCACTTTCTTGTCCCTAAATCTACAATAATCTTGGTATCATTCAAGGAATAGTTCTTTTAATCCATGTTCTCCATACCATTGGTTGCAAATGTTTTCTCCTAGATCCATGAACCATATTAAAGCTACATATTTAAGAGTAGAGGGAAATAATCTTAGCTTTTGTTCATCAGTAGTGTAAAAGTAATCTTGATACACTACTTCAAATTTGAAGAGAAAAGCATCTGGCTCTTCGTTGGGTTTCCCATGGAAGGTGAGTAATACAAAGATAGAGACTGACTTGGGTTCTCTTGTTATCCCATCTATGTGTAGAATTGAGAAGGCAAATGCCTTCCTATACCCATTTATGCTTTGATCTCTATTCTATCTTTGTTCATTCTCCCTTTGGTTTTTGTATACTTCTTCTTGCCCACTTTTTTGGTCAGCCATAGCTAAATATAATGATGAGTTGTTATTTGACACATATTTTTGTATCAAAATTGTTTTATTGTTATAATTATTTAGTGATTATGATATATTTTATGTGAATTACTATTGAATATTGTGTGAATTATTAGTAAATATGATTAATTACAGTAATCTAACAAATTTGTTTGATTCATATAAAATTCATTCAAGTCTTGAGAAAAATGTAGGAAAAAGTGTTGATGATCGATGAAGAGATTGCAGAGCTTTGGAGTGCACCTCGGATGAGAAGAAGGACGAATAAAAGGATCCAAGATAAAAGTAGAGCTCGATGATAACAGTAGTTGACCTGTTACAAAAACATGTTACAGATGTATATTACTAAAGTATGTTACTAAAGCATATTACTGAAGTATATTATTGAAGTATATTACTGAAGCATGTTACTGAAGGTAACTATCGAAGAAATTTATTGAAGAATATTTTACCAAGCAGTTACCAAAGGATAATAAAGGTTGTTGAATTACATGCCACATCAGTGATGGCACGTCAATTTTGGACGACAATAGATATTTTCACTTAGAAAAATATTTCATACTATCCGTGAGAATATTTCAGTTGATAAAAGTTGTTATTTTCTTAATAAAGTTTGTAATAAGATTATTATGAGAATTTTTAGATATAGACGCAATATTGTTAGACCTTTTCTAGAATATATGACATGAGGTCCTAATGTATATCTTCTGAATCATTCAAAATAAGTATTGTCTTGTTAGGTTTGTTTGTAGAATGCCACTTGGACCAATCAAAATATTTATCAAGTCTAAATAAGAATATGTATTATGTTAGGTTTAGATTATTTTGGTTGATGCATAGTTATCACATTAGGAAGTCCACAAAATATGCATGGCAAATTATGTGGAGAAATACTGCTTGGAATTATATTAGTTACAATATAAATTACATAGGAGAGACCTTGAAGGGGGGCTAAGAGAAAAATACAAGAAATTATTATATGTTCTAAGTATACAATTCTGAAGAAATGCGCCATCATGTACAATTGAATTTCCAGTAATAAAAGTAGCATTTTGTTCTACAAAAATGGTAATTTGTATCAATTTCATGTGTTGTTTAATTTATGTTATGTAAATTGTGTTTATCTATTACCTGCATTTACATAATAGACATAATATTAGTATTAGTTATAACATCTAATTATTGAGATAAAGTAAACTTGGGTAGAAAGAGTTACACTGCCCTCTAAGAGGAAGGGCCCACTCTTATAGTCAGTCCCTTAGCTCTCGCCCCTAAAATAGGTTAGGATTAGTTAGACTTAAATTAAACTACATTTAAATTTACATAAAATAAGATAGATTGCACGAGGATCCTCAAAAATAAATTAAATCATTTCATAAATAAATTAGTTTAAAAATAACTAGGTGCATCAGTAAATCAATTCATCAGTAAAAGTAAATTATCATTGCATCAGTTATCCATTATACTCCACATCATTTATTTCTACATAAGTTTTATTCTATTTATTACTTTTCTGTACACGTGAAACTTGAAAATAAACTTGAGCTAAGCTTAGTATTAATCCCCATGGTACAATCTATACAGGATTCCTACTCTTTAAATCTAACCTTTATTTCCCTTGGATTGATAAAATAAATGTAAGCTCTACAACTTATCATTTTGGCATCGTTGTTGGGGAGAGTAGCATCGTAGTGGTTAGTCAAAAAATTTGTTTGGCAGTGCAAAGATAGAGGCTTACTTGTATGTGAAAAGGGGTACATACGAGACCTTGGTGTGCATACGAGTCAGAGTGGCCCAAATATGGTTCCAAAAAGTTCCTCCGTTTGACGTTGTCAGGTTCATTTTTCTTAAAGGATTCATTTTTACTGCTTTCATAGATTAAAAATTTATTTTCTACAAATTTCAATTTCCACAAATTTCAATTTCAGCAAATTTTATTTTTTGCAATTTCCTTGTTTTGGGTGATTACTATTGTTAATTTGATTTAGGACCTATGAAAAAGAATAGGAAGTAGGTGAACGCTAAAAACAACATAAAATTTGCTTAGGACCCTATTTTTTTAGTAGGAAGTAGTTACATTGAGTGACACAACTGTAATGAAATCCCTCCTAATATTCAAATAATAGTAGTAATTTACCTTTTACTTCAGCAATTTTACTTCCAGTAAAAATTTACTTTCCAATCATTTTTACTTTTTCCTAAGTGTGCTGAAATTAGTTGTATAAACGCATCTAATTTTAGTAGCATTAGGAATGTTTAGTAATTTTAAATTATTTCTTTTCTACTGTATTAAGAGTATTTATAAGTTTTGAAATTTATATTTAAACTTGGCAGACAGTAGGATTGAAACGAAAAAAAATCAAAACCCAAACAGAAAATAAAAAATATAAAATCAAAGAGAGAAAATAAAATAAAACAAATGGTGGAAAACAGTCAAACTGAATTTATAGACCTTAGAAAATTATTAATACAACAGGATGTTAATCTTCTTTTTGAACAAGGGAACAAAACAACCAAACCATAGTGGGAATAACTATGTGAACGCATTGACACTATCAATAAAATATTAGACGAACTAAAGAAAATCAAGAGGATAAATATAGCAAAAACTCTAAGGGTAAACCATTCTTCACATTATCAAGATCTTGGAAGAAGCGTGAGAATTGGCTTTGGGATAGGAGAAAAATAGTAAATTTAGTAATCTATCCTTGGAATCAATACCTTAAGGATTCCCTCACAATTCATAGCTTTCTTGTAGACATAGAAATGAAAGAATTAGCCCTACAATACAATAAGAGATACTGCAGGATTTCTAGAGATGTACATTTTAGAGAATTATTCCAAGAGTTGCTTTACGAGCTAAAATTTGGAATTCTTGATCCTATTGCAACCAAATCTTTCCTTGTTCAATTGATTCAATTGTTGGTAGACTACTTCAACTTTGAAGAGGAAAATTTTATGACACTAGAACAACTTGATCCAGTCAACGATATTAATAAATTATTCAAAGAATATTAGACATATTGCAAAAATAAATAGTTTAGAACATTCATGAGTAGACCTAGAGACTCTAAAGGAAGATTCATAAAAATGAACAAAATAGAAGGAAATTCCAAAAAAGACTTTAGAGAGCCTGGAATTTATAAATTAATAGACACCAAGGCTACAACATCAACCAATCAAGTTGAAATCCTAGATCAAGATCCCAATTCATATTTATTGTCTGATCCAGAATTTGACAACTATGTAGATCATTCTTCTATATTTCCAAACCTATACCTGATCCAATTCTTGAAATCCTATATTCAAGTATGGTTGATAAGCAAAGTGGTTTGGGAGAGGAAGGAGAAAACCATGAAAATAGGAGACAAAGGCAAGAGAGAGATCAGGGAGAGAACAGACAAAGAAAAATATTCATTTTCCCAATATTACATACAAAAGGAACAACAAGAGAACCTAAATAAATCTTTGTTTCTATATTGTCTGCCTTTCATGGGAAACCCCATGAATATCCTGATGCTTTTATTTTTGAATTTGAAGTAGTATGTCAAGCTTAATTTTACACCACCAATGAGAAAAATCTAAGGTTGTTTTTTTCTACTCATAAAGATGCAGGTTTAATATGGTTTATGGGTCTAGGAGAAGGAGTTTGTAATTGTTGGGATGGAGAAAATGGATTAAAAGAGCTATTCCTTGAAATATATCAATATTATTATAGAGTTACGGATAAGAAAGATGAGCTTTTTTGTATGAATAAAAAAGAAGAGGAATATTTGGAGGATTATCTAGAAATATTTCAATTTTTAGGGTCTAGAGTAAATATAGACCTTGATGAAGAAATCCTAAAAGAACTTTTCTTGAGAGGGTTGAAGGAAGATGTTCTTGAGATTTTAAATATTATGGCAAAAGGAGACATTCATATTATGTATTTTGAGGAGATTATCAATCTTTCCAGAAATTATTCAAGAAATAAACCTCTAAGAAGCAATAAATATACATCCACAGGAGGAGGAGTGACAAGAGTAGAAATTGGAAATATGTTGGAAGGCTTAAAAATTGATTTGTTGAGTACTTTGACCTCATCCTTGGACTTCATGGATAAAAAATCAAAGGACACTGAATAAATTTACTGCCATAGGTGTAGTAAAAAGCACAATTTGAGAGAATTTCCTCTAAACATAACAAATATATCCAATATCTCTGCTTGTTGTCAAATTTGTGATAAGAATCATAAAACTGAAAACTGCAAGTATTTCTCCGCTATTAAAGCTGCCATAAAAGAACCTGAAGTGGAAGAAGTGAAATATGTTTATTTTATCACTCAAATATGAAATGGTCCATTTAATGGCCCACCAAATTGGTCAAAACCTAGTTATTCTAACTAGAAAAGGCCTAATCAATGGTCTAATGCACCAAAATAAAAAAATTGGAACTCTTACAATCAAGACTGTAACATACCCCCATGGGCTCAATTTATGGCTAATTCTTATGGAGGACCACCTTCGTGGAATCAAGGGACACTAAGTCAGAACATGCCTAGTTGGAATAATAGTGGCTAATATAATCAAGGTGGCACCAATTGGTCCCCAAATACAACACTACAACAAAACCTTCAAACTTAATTTAGGGGATAAAACACTCAAAACCCACCTCAAAATAGACTTCTACCACCTTCGACCAATAATAATAATACTCCTAAGCAACCACCTCTTCCAGCTCAACCAATTCCTAACCCTAACAACAATAATAATATCCAACAAGTTTATGAGGCTAGTGAGACATGTTCTATATCCGTAGTACCATGTCAAAAAATTCAATTAGGATCAAGAAAGGTGTTGGAAAATAATGTTACTCTCACATAACTTGATGACTATCAAAAATTTGTTTGAAAAAGAGGATAACAATAAGAAGAAAATAGAAAATCCACCAAAAAATATTCCAACAAAGCAACAAGAAATCCAAATAAGGAAGAAAGTAGAAGTACCATTCCCTCAAAGACTGGCAATACCAAAAGAACCATCTAAGCCAACCTTTAACTTCCTTCAAGAAATAGAAGGTGTTATTATTAAAATTCCTTTATTACAAGCTATCAAGGATATACCCATCTATTCCAAACTTATTAAAAATATATGTTCAAATACAGGAAAGAAAAAGAAGAATGAGTTCCAAACTATTCAAGTCATTGGACAATTATCTTAGATAATGATAAGAGATAGGTTATTACCAAAATACATAGATCTTGGAATACCTATACTCACAATACATATTGGATACATAACCTTACAAAATGTTTTTATTGATTTAGGAGTCGCTATTAATGTCATGACAAAAGAAACAACAAAATCCTTAGGAATGAATAAACTACAATCAACTTCTATTGTGCTTCAACTCGTTGATAGGTCTACTATTAAGCCATAAGGAAAACTAGAAGATATTATGGTCTCCATAAGTTCATGGGAATATCCTGTAGAATTTATAGTCTTACAACCCAAAAAGAAGTTAGGGGGACATCCCTTAATCCTAGGACGCCCATGGCTTGCAACATATGATGCTTACATTAGCTATAGATTAGGAAATATGACTATTTCTAATGGTAAGAATACTAAAAACCTTATTTTATTCTCTAGATCAGCAATAGAAGAAGAATTTCCAAAGAAATTGTGGTATGATTTCCCTCATGAGTATGATGATATCCAAACATTATCAATTAATGTTCTACATGAACAAATTCAATAAGAAGTCGAGGGACCCCTACCATTATTGATAGGAAATCAACAAGAGAATCAAGATCAAGATAGTAGTTGTTCATCTCAATTTTCTATATGGTTCTATTTTTCAATCTCAAATAGAACCATATGGCTATGATTTAAACATTCTTGGATATGATATAGGTGGGATAGATGAAAATACCAAAAAGTGTAAACAAATAGGTATTATACCAGGAAAAACTCTTAACATTAGTTATGAATTCACAAGCATGCAAGAATCATAGTTGGTAGATGTGCTTAGAAAGCATCAATCAAAATTCGCATGGAACTATGAGGATATGATGGGTATCCACCCAAATGTTTTTACCCATCACATATTTATTCAAGAAGGTTGTAATCCAGTAAGACAACCCCAAAGACGATTGAATCTAGCTATGAAATAAGTAGTTCAAGAGGAAATCATTAAACTCTTAAAGGTAGGATTTATATATCCAATTTCTGATAGTAAATGGGTGTCAACTTTGGTGATAGTTCCTAAAAAAATGGTAAATGGAGAATTTGCATTGATTATAGAGAATTAAACAAAGTAACCAAGAAATATTATTTTCCCTTGCCATTCATTGATCAAGTCTTAGATACATTGGCTGGAAAGAAATATTTCTACTTTTTAGATGGTTTTAGTGGATATAATCAAATCTCCATATCTGAGGAAGATCTAGAAAAAAAAAATTCACATGTCTTGCAGGAACCTATGCTTATAACGTTCTACCTTTTGGACAATGCAATGCACCTACAACTTTTCAAAGAGTTGTATTAGCTATCTTTGCTGACTTAACTAATGAATGTGTGGAAATGTATATGGATGACTTCACAGTATACGGTACTACCTTTGAAGAAACATTATCAAGGTTGCAAAAAGTTTTGGTAAGATGCCAAGAGCAAAACGTCTCTCTAAGTCATGAAAAGTGCTTTATGATGATGAAAGGAGGCATTGTTCTAGGACATTATATATCATAAGAAGGTGTTAAAGTAGACCTTGTAAAGATACCAATTATTTAAAACCTTCAACCTTCAAAAACACAAATAGAGGTGAGAAGTTTCTTAGGACACGTAGGATACTACCGTAGGTTCATTAAATAATTCAGCAAAGTTTCTACTCCCATGTTTAAGCTATTAACTAAAGATAGTGAATTCAATTGGACAAACACATGTCAAGAAGCCTTTGAAGAAATAAAATAAAAATTGACTACTACTCCAATCTTGAGAGAACCAAATTGGGAATTACCATTCCACATTCATTTTGATGCTTCAGGTTATGCAATAGGAGTAGTATTGCAACAAATAGAAAACAAAATACCTTATGCTATCTATTATGTAAGTAAAAACTTGCATGGAGCCGAGCTTAACTACACTATTACAGAAAATGAATTTTTAGTTGTATTTCATGCTCTTAATAAATTTAAACATTACATAACAGGGTATGAAGTATTTTTTCACACTGATCACTCTGCTATTAGATACTTAACAAATAAATCAACAATGGGTGGTAGAGTGATTAGATGGCTTATCTTACTACAAGGGTTCAATGTCACAATTATAGATAAGGCAGGAAAAGATAATGTTATTGCAAATTGTAGTTAATAAAAGCACTCCAAATATGCAAAGCAAATAATTTGATATATTAACGACTAACTTAGCTTAGGAAAATTAAGCTAGTTTATATAGATTACATAAAACAACCTTTGCAAATAATGCGCTAACAATACACGTTAAGAGAAACGTGTAGCTAACCACTAACCTAGGTAGAGAGTTCTAACTAAACAACTAACCTAAATATCTAACCTAGGATATTTAGGTATTAACCTAGGTAACCATTAGATATTTGAAACAATAAATATCTACATGGTAAATGGTAAAAAGTAAATGTAATAATCTAGCTAGTATAATGCAGTATACTACTATTTTACCTAGTGGAGTAAAAGGGTAAATATCCCAAAGAATGGAATATTACTCTAACATCCCCCCTTATTACATTATTTGGGTAATACATACATATCCCCCTATACAACAATATTTTGGGTAAAGTATATAACTGCCCCAATACAGTGAAAAAGATGTCGATCTGTTGGTTCTTGCTCTGTCACAGTACTCTGGCTGCTTCTAAGCAAAAAGTGGGTCATTCCTCACTTTGTCTTCACACCAATGAATGTCCTTATAGTAATCACTTCATCCAACCGAATTGCATGGGTAACCAACCGCTGCAATCGCTAGGTGTAGTAGAATAGATCACTTCATACGAGGTTCATTCATTTACAATATGAGTTTGCAAAATATAAGGTAGCTAAGGTGTCGGTCGCTGCCGAAAATGCACCCTTATAAGTTCCCCCCTTCTTGTTGCAAAACATGTTGTAATTAATTTCTGAAAGAAGTATGACTAAGGTGTCGGTCGCTGCCGAAAATGCACCCTTATAAGTCTTCTTCTCTTTTTACAAAAAATTGTGAAGAAAATAAATGTATATCCCCCTTAATTGCAAAATATGTGCAACTCAAGAAGCTTTGTGAAGGATTTTACAAATATTGCCTCCTAGGCAATTTTACACCAAAAAATTCCCTCCTTTTGTTACAAGAACTTCAAACAATGAGAGTTTGCTATTTTATGAAGCCTAAAAGAGGTAAAAACACCCCTTTATTACAAGTACTTCAAACAAAAACTTATGCTATTTATGAAGCCTAAAAAAGAGAGAGAGAGAAATGGTGTTTTGCTCAAGGTGACAAATGTGTTTTCCCTCTACAATACTATCTTAGCAATAAGCACTCTGTGTGCTTTTTCTAAACCAAAATCAGAATCGGAACTAGACACTTCACTAGCAATATTGCCTTTGTTTTGCTTCTGTGATGTGCCTTTGTCTTTCTTGTTTTGCTTGTTTTTGAACCAACACCGATTGGTGTCATGGTTGTCCTTTTTACAATGCGAGCAAAACCTCTTTTGAGATTGCTTTCCCTTACCTTTTGAGGATGATCCTCCCTTTTGAAAGTTTCCTTTCTTCTTATCACCCTTATAGTTTGAATAAAGTGCATTGTTTGACACTTCATCATTTTGGAGTTGATTTGCTTCCTCAGTTTGAAGCAAATTGACTAACTCCACAAAGGTGACAACTCTTTGTGAAACATTAAGGGATGTAATCAACATTTTGTAGGATTCGGGAAGAGCTCTCAAGATAACTGAAGTCAAAATGGTGTCTTCAACTTTGGCCCCTAAAGCATTAAGCTTAGACTTCAGATCTGCCACTCTGTAGAGGAATAGTTCTACTGATTCACCTGACTTCATATGGAGTGTATGAAGTTGTGTTTGAAGGTTTAGAATAGTTGATTGATTCTTACCTTCAAAAATGGTACAAAGAGCATCCCATGCCTCTTTACCAGTTTTAGCTTCACTTATGTGAGGTTGGATTTCATCAGTAGTTGCTAGGAGTATTAACATGAGAAGACGATTGTTCTTTTTGTCCCATGCTTTTTGATCTACTCCTGTTGTTGCAGGTCTTGATTCAGTGCCATCAACTAAATCCCACAAGTCCTCTATAGTCAAGATGGCTTTCATCTTAGTTTTCCATGCTGAATAGTTAGGACCTTTTAGCAATTGTGTATCACTTAAGTATTTATTGATAATTGCCATGATGAAGGTCCTACAATTTGTACTAAGATGATCTTTCTTTCAATATACCCTCAAAAGAGTATATGGAAGATTTTAATTTGCTCTTTAAGATATTTAATGGCACCTGCCTTAACACCCTTAACAAGGGATGAAAAGTTTGAGGAAATTTAAGCCAAACAAATAGAGCAAATTAAAGGGGTAGGTTTTGGAAGACTTCTGATTTTGCTCTCTAGGATATTTAATGGCACCTGCCTTAACACCCTTCAAGAAGGATGGAAAGTTTGAGGAAATTAAGCCAAACAAAGAGAGTGAATCAAGGTGTTTGTATTTTGACCTTTGATGGGGAGTGAAAATTGACTTGTTTAACCTGTGCAAGGTGTAGCACGATTGTAGTGAAGTTTGGGTTTTTGAAAATGCTCTTCAATGTTCTTATGATTGTTTAATTGCACACAAAAAACATGATGGTTAGTGCAATAATAAAAAAGAGAGCAACCCAAATTGTTATCACTATAGGTGTCGGATGCAACCGAAAATGCACCTAGTGTAGTCAATTTTAAGAAAAGGTGTCGAGTACAATCGAGAATGCACCTTTCTTACTCTGAAATATCCCCCCTTTCTCTTTACAATTTTGCAAAAAATAGAATCACAAAATATGACTTCTATCCCCCCTTAATTTTTACAAAATTGAAAATTTGAGCACTCCTTTCAAGACAAGTCGACACACGACCCGCGTTTGAAAGGCTTCCAGACCAGTCGACACACGACTTTGGTTTATGTCTTCAACACTCAAGCATGAGGATCCAAAAAATAGGTACAAAATATGTCTCAATTTTACAACAAAAAAGTTGCAATTTTATGTCTTATATCTCCTTTGTGAAGGAGAAAACAAATGCAAATTTTAGATTTTGTTGCAAAGAAAAATGACCTTTGTCCTTGCCCAATGTTTTAAATCTCTTTGTTTTGCAATAGAAGTTTGAGTTGCTATGTCTTTTTATCTCCAAAAAAGTGTGAAGAAAACTATAGAACTTTGAGAATTTTATTGCAAAATGTTGAAGAAATCCTTGTTTTAGCAAAATTTTGTTTTTCTTTGTCTCTTTATCTCCCAATTTGGAAGAAACACAAGCATACCTTTCATTTGAATTTTACAAAAAAATTGGTCCTTAATTTTCTATTTTAATGCAAAATCTTAATTAATCTAATCATTATTTAATCAATAATAAAATTAATTTTGTAAAATCAATGTAATTTGTTAAAAAAATTGATTTTATACAAAAATATATTAAATTATTAAAGAAAAAATAATTAAAATAATTAAAGTAATTTACAAAAAAAATAAAAAATACCTTAGTCCTTGCACTACCCTTTTTTCTTCCCACTTTTCTTGATTTTATAAGGCAAATATATATATATATATATATTTTGCCTCCTGGCAAGAGTCGAACCCTTGACTCCCTGCTTAGGGCCTTACCCTGGCCCGATCAACCAGTTGGGCTAGAAGGCCCGATGGGAAGAAAGGCACAGGTCGTGCCTTTTAAAGCCTTCTTTAGGATTTAATAGAAGGAAATTAAATTTCCTTCAGGACTTTTAGTCCCACATTGCCTAGAATGCAATGTATTTTCTCTTTAAAAGAGCAAAAGCACGTATAGCGCTATGACTGCCTACGAGAAGTCAGTCCCTTGCATGACTGGTTTTGCTGCCAGCCACATGGACTATCAGGATCATGACACATGGCTTACCCACAACTTGTCGCCAGTGTTAGGTCCAATGATATGTGGCTAGTCTGCTACGTGTCGCATCCATCTTCGTCTGGGTATCGTGTGGTTGTCTACCACGTGTCGCCTAGTGACTTGTCCACGTGTTGTGTTAGTCCAAGTTAGCTCGGGATTCATGCACAGGTGATGTCAGTAGGGTCGACCACATCAGTGGATTGGTCTAGGTCTAGGTCTAGGTGTCCACTAGTTGTGCCACATGTCCTCCCATAGAGGGTGCTCCTACCCTCATGTGGTGGTCAATTAGGTCACCACATGGTGATCTGGGTCTTGAGTCAAGGTGTTCCTACCCTAAATCTTAGTCGACGGTTGTAGGAGATCGGAGGGCCACTTGCCCTCTCAGATCTTGGTCACTGGTAGTCATAGGGGCATGTTGGCCCTCTTATCGACCACCTAGGAGGGCGGTCGATCGCCCAGTGGCCGACCATCGAAGTGTAGACTTCGATTGTCAACTTGTGAGGGTTTTTTGCCCTCAGTTGTCAGATTGGGGAGCCTTCGAATTCCTAGATAGGTCTGACATCCACCTGCTATCATATTTGTGTGGACCTGTAGGCCCTCTCCTATGGTCATTTGGTGACTATGGGCCTGCGGGCCTTGCTACTCAGGATTTGCCTCAGGATCCATTTTGAGCAGCAAGTTAAGGGGGTCCCATCTTGGGATTTGTGCCCCTCGATCTAGATCCACAGGTTCCATTCCACAAGTGGCTCTGATGCCAATGTAGTTAATAAAAGCACTCCAAATATGCAAAGCAAATAATTTGATATATTAACGACTAACTTAGCTTAGGAAAATTAAGCTAGTTTATATAGATTACATAAAACAACCTTTGCAAATAATGCGCTAACAATACACATTAAGAGAAATGTGTAGCTAACCACTAACCTAGGTAGAGAGTTCTAACTAAAAAACTAACCTAAATATCTGACTTAGGATATTTAGGTATTTACTCTAGGTTAACCAGTAGATATTTAGAACAATAAATATCTCATGGTATGCAGTAAAAAGTAAATGTAATAATCTATGTAGTATAATGCAATATACTACCTATTTTACCTAGTGGAGTAAAAGGGTAAATATCCCAAAGAATGGAATATTACTCTAACATAGATCACTTATCTCGCATGCAAATATTTGATGATAACGAGTTAATTCCTGACAATTTTCCAGATGAACATTTGTTTGCTCTTTCTATTTTTACCCCTTGGTACGCTGATATTGTAAATTACTTAGTAACAGGAAAAATACCTCAAAATTATACACCACATGAGCATAGGAAATTAATACATCAAAGTATTCCTTTTATGTGGATTCATGGAATTCTATTTAAAAAATGTCCTGATCAAATCATTAGGAGATGTGTGCAAGAAAATGATGTATATGACATTATTAGGGCAGCACATGAAGAACCTTGTGGAGGTCATTATGCCACCCAAAGAATGGTTAGTAAAATACTTCAAACTGGGTACTTTTGGCCTACTATGACTAAATATGCTCATCAATTTATTGATAGATGTGATGCTTGTCAAAGAGCTAGCAAGCCTACACCATCTATGGAAATGCCTTTGGTTCCACAGATAGTACTTGAACCATTTGAAAAATGGGGAATTGACTTTTTTGGACCTATAGACCCTCCAAGTGATGGTAATAAACACATACTTGTATGTACAGATTATGTTACCAAGTGGGCTGAAGTTAGAGCTCTCCCACGAGCTCAAGCTGAACCAGTGGCCAATTTTCTTTATGAAAGCATAATGCAACGCTTTGGAGCACCAAGAGAATTAGTTTCAGATCATGGACCTCAATTCACCTCCAATGTGATTGATCAATTTTGTTAACATCTATCAAATAAAACACAAGAAAACCTCACCATATCACCCTCAGGCTAATGGACAAGTAGAAGTTACAAATAGAGAACTTGAAAATATTATTACAAAAACTGTAACTGTTAATAGGGGTGATTGGGTTGAGAGATTAAAATAAGTTGTATGGGCATATAATACAACTTGGAAAACTACCACAAGATTATCACCATATGAAATGGTCTATGGAAAACAAGCCATCATGCCCATTGAATTCGAGATAGAAACCCTTCGCACAATAGTACAACTTGACATGAATTTGGATAATGCACAAAAAGAAAGGTTGGAAAAGTTAAATATTCTGGATGAGAGAAGATTAGAAGCATTGCATAGAACTGAAATAACCCAACAAAAATGAAATAAATGGCATGATAAACACATTGTACCACGTACATTTCAATCAAGAGATTGGGCCTTGTTATTTGACTCTCGTTATCAAGATTTTCAAGGTAAATTAAGAACAAGATGGCTAGGACCCTATGAAATTGAGGAAATATTTGGAAATGGTACAGTCAAGCTTAAGCCCATAGATGATTCAACAAGGAAACTACTAGTAAATGGACATAGGCTTAAAATTTATAAGAAGCCATTATCTAAGGAAGAATTCATACACCAGTTTAGACAACAAACTGATTTGTAGTGTATTTTTGAACTGCAACCAACTACTATCCAATAAAATCTCTCTTTGAAAAGAAAATAATAATAATAATAATATAATTATATATATATATATATATATATATATCAAAATTGAAAAAAAATTAATTTATAAAAATAAAAATGATTATGCTTCCTTTATTTCATCATGAAGTATTTGTATTCCCTTCCATTTTCAGTCTTAATGTTTTAAAGATAGCTCAAGGAAGATGATTACCACATGATGCATAGTACCTTGTTGCTAGATGAAATCTAGGTATTCTTCAAATACTCAAATTATATCTGGTATCCTGAGCAAAATTTTCATTGAAAATCAAGCAAATATTTTAAAATGTTATAAGTTTCTCCTAGTTGATCAAGTTTTTCTTTTGACCACGCACAATTGCACATCTAAAAACATTGTGAAATATTGGAGAAATTAACTCATGTGTTATTTTTTCCATAAGTGAATAGTTTCCCTTGCTTATCTATTTATACGCATGGTCTAGAATACTAACAAATTGGCAAAAGGACAAGCTCACCCTTCACCTTCAAAAAAAAATATCCCTTGCTCCTCATCTAATCGAGCAAGTATCCCCATAAAAATCTTCTTGCTTCTCCTCAAAATAAGCAAGAACCCCCAAAAAAAGTATTCCAATACAATTCTTCTTGCTTCTCTTCAAAATAAGCAAGAACCCCACAAAAAGCACTAAAAATCCCTTGCTCCTCCCAAAATGAGCAAGTATCCCACATATAACAAAAGTAAATAAAGGGTAAAAGAGCTTGAATCCCTAGAATTTTTAGTATCTCAAACACCATGGGATACTCTTTATTGAAGTATTCTTACGTATTAGCACTAAGTCTGGATAAGACCTCTAGATGCTCATAAGATCAGCTAGCTTTTTGGCATACATAACCCTTGTTGTTTTTCAATCCTTACTCATAATGGGGAATGAATCCTCACTACACACACAGTTGGTCTTGAAAGAGGCTTGAAAATACTAGGACAACTTTGACATTAAATTGGTTTGTGAGAGGAGTAAATGAAGTTGTTTCAAAATTGCTAGAATGTTTGAAGTCCTTGAAGAATAACCCTAGAAACATCACATGCAGATAAAAGCCCAAAGACAATCCTCATGAAAGTACTATGGTTTCAATTTTTTTCTACAAAAGCATGGCTTGTGTCCATCACATTTTCATCCTTTAAAAGCCATCTTAATAACTATTTCACTTTTTCCCATGATTGAAGATATCCTAGAAGGCTGAAATCAGATTTTATATAAATTATTTTTCTATCCTAGAAACTTCTTCATGACATACAGGAAGCATACTCACCAAAAATTATAATAAAACCCCATTCATAAAATTATCCTTCTATTATCCATAAATATAAATAAACACCCTTCCTTTTTTTTTTGGCTATATAGCCAAAATTATAGTTTGGGGGGGGATAAATAAAGGCATATACAACTCATAATACAGTTTGGGGGAAGAAAACAGGTAAAGTATTTTCTTGACTCTAAATAGTGGTTTTCGTAAGTGTCTTCCGTAAGTACCTTCCGTAAGTGTCTTCCATAAGTACCTTTTGTAAGTGTCTTCCATAAGTACCTTCCATAAGTGTCTTCCGTAAGTACCTTTCGTAAGTATTTTTCGTAAGTATCTTCCGTAGGTGTCTTTTGTAGATATATTCCATAGATACCTTCTATAAATTTTGTAATTATCTTCTATAAAAGCTTCTGTAACACCATCATCAGTAACACTATTCCGTAACACCCTTCTGTAGCTATCATCCGTACTCGCAGTGCTAAAAATTGCAAGTTTAAAAATTTAAACTGAAGACACATGGCAACTTAAGAATAGGGCAAATGAAAGCGTGCGACAATGACAAGCATAAGAAAGTACGATAGTAATATTTTTACTTCCAAAATTAAACTAAGGGAAATTAAAATTATATGATATGAACCCTTGGTTCATATAGCTATCAAACACCACGTATTAATGTGCTTGAGCCGATGATCAACCATCATCCGAACCAATCAAAACATGGTAGATTTTTACTCCCGCCACACGAGGTGTTAAGGGAAGTTGACGAAAGCTAAACCACAGAAAAATTATATTAGCACGGGACACGTGACTCTGTCCAACCAATCGTGAGAGGTTATGTGGATTAAGGATTTTCACCATTGATTAACATAAGATCAAGGGCTGAGGAGGAAAAGAGAAAACATAGGTAAAGAAACATGACCCTCTCCTGCTATTGTGATCGATCATCGACACGTGCCCCCTTTATTGCCCAATCGAGTGAAAAGCATGAGAAATTGGATGATCATCATCGATTGAAACAAGATCAACGAACGATATTGCACCAGAATTTAAAAACCCTATTCACCATCAAAACTAGGGTAAACACCACCACCGTTGATAGGTTTTCAAGTCATATTCGTCGATAGAAAAAAAAGTATCCACCATCGGAAGAAACATAACGATGTTGCATGCAGCCATGCAGATGAAACAAACCAGCCCCAACCCGAATCTAGTCACAAAATGCAGAGAATATTGTGAGGATTTGAGAGAATAGTCTGAGTAAAAAGGTTGAAATTGTGTCGATTAGGTCGAAATAGTCTATGATTTTGCATGTGCTAGCACCGGATTAGGTCAAAATTGTAGGGTTTGTCGAGAACGTCAGAAGGTGGCAAAGCTGTGGTGAAAGCGACAGGTAAAATTTCAATTTTAAATTTTGATTTTTGTTTTTGTGTTTTTTTATTGTTGTTTTCCTGTATACAGAATAGATATTCTCTACTTCATTCTGTACATACGACAAAAATAGATACAGAGGTAGGCAGAAAATTAGGGAAAATACAAATTTTTTTTAAGGTAAAATTAGGGTAAATTATAGAGATTTTAAAAATAAAAAAATATATAGAGATTATAAAATTAGGGTTTTTGAAAATATAGGAAAAAAAAAAAAAAAAATCATATGTATTAAAAGTTTTAGAACTGGTAGAACAATTACAGTAGTTAAAACATTTTTTTAGATCTGGTATGATTACAGTAGGGTTTCGAACAACTATTTGAGGATGTATTTTATTTTTAACCATAAAATAGAGTAAAATTCTAAATAATATAATAATAAAAATAGTAAATTTTTAAGGGCTCTACCGACTTCTGAGGAAATTTTATTTATATATAAATTGTAGGGTTCTTGGTGATAAATTTGAAATCCTCTTCTCTCAACCCTTAGCCGTCACCATGCCTCCACCCGTGTTTCAAAAACGTAGTGAACCATCATCCATTGAGACCCAAAACCCGAGCGACTCTGTAGTCGAGATTTTTCAGAATGCCCGATGGTGGGAAGCATTGACTAAGTTTAAAGGCCATGATTTAGGGGTGGCTAGACATTTCATAATGAACTATAACCCCGACACAATGTCTACCCATGTCGGAGGACTCCAGCTAGACTTAAACCCTAGCTTGATCTCTGAGGTGTTGGGATTACCTGAGGTTGGTCTACCTTATTATAAAAACCCATCTAAAAGCGTCACTCAGTTGGTGATAAAATTTGGTGAGAAGTGTACAATTCTTAGAGACAAGGAGGGATCAATCAAAGGGGTTTCAACTTCTACACTTCCCCTCCTATGGCAAGAAGCAGCTGTCATTATTATTAAGTTCTTCACTCTTGAGGGATGAATGTCTGTCTTATCAGCTTACCACATTCGTATGTTAATGAACTTAAAATTCTTGAATAATAAATATTGTGTCATTAATCTACCTTACTTTCTGTTCCAATCACTGAAATCGACTATTTTGTGAGTTAAACCCAAAAATTCTCAAGGAAAACCAAGACTGCACTTGATTGCGCACCACAGTTTAATTAAATTGATTGTCCTGAAAAAAGCTCATGAAGTGAAAGTATCCTGGAACCGGATCGTGGATGAATCCAACTTACCCGAATGCTCGAAATCTACCAGATCTGAGGGGGAACATTCGATAGAGGAAGAAAATGACTCTGATAGTCAGGAAGAAGAGCCTGAAAGCCCAAAATGGAAATGTAAGACTTTGAAAAGTAATAAACAATCCCGATCGAATATCAGACATCAAAAGAAGATTGTAGAAAACTTTGAACAGGAAGATGAACAAGGGCCTGAATCTGAATTACCTACAACCGAGTCTACTGTAGAGACCTTATCCTATCTTCGTGTGCAGAATATAGTTTTGCAAATGAAAATTGATAGATTAAGGGAAGATTTTATAGAACACTCTAAAATTATCCAGAGAGCCCTTTTGTTCAGATAGATTTGATTAAGCAATTTTTTGTGGATAAGACACCAAAGCCTATGGACTCTGTCAACCGGCCGCCACCTATCGAAGTCTCCCTGCATAAAAGTTCTACTTCTGGTAAAAAGCCTAAAAAATTTGTAAACTTCAGCAAACAGGTGTACACTAATAAACCAATTGACTTTTCAAAGATCCTCGAGGAGGATAGTTCCTAGAAAATTCTTAGTATTACTCAACAAAATCAACCTACAAAATTGGATCTGCCCACCAAGAAAGGAAAAACATTAAAAGGTCTTGTCTTGGATGTAGGGATGCCTTTGGAGCTTGATCCGATGGTTAACGATGAGGAACTTCATCCTTCGTAGACAAAGGATACAAAGAAGAAAGGAAGTGCTCAGGAGGTTGAGCACATCAAAATAGTTATGGTGGAAACACCAGTTGCAACAGTTGCAGTTGTAGATCAGCGGGCTAAGGAACAGATACAACGAGTAAAACGAGAGCGTAAATTACCAGAACCAAGACCACGATCATCCCGAATTTCTTCTCAACATGCACCAGTTGGATGAACAATGAAAAAACTATTATTTTATTAATTACTCAGACTTATATTTTTATGTATTGATCATATTTGTAGTATATTATCCATGGTATTTTATCTGTAGACTTTTATATGATGACATACGTAATATGTACAGTTAATATTTGAAATATTTTTGTTGAACTGTCATTTATTGATATAAATTATTTATTCTCGGTTTTGTGAAATTAATAATTTTTGATAAATTGAATTGATAGATATTTCCTGTATTTTGGATAACTGATTATTTTTCTTATTTTCTTGGAGAAACTTAGCATGATTCTATTAAATATATCTATTTGATTTGTTTTAGATGATTTATGGCAAAATCATATGCATGTTTCAAAATCATTATAAGTTCTGTAAACAGTATTCTCTGAAATTTTGGTAATGATTGTAATGATTTATGTTATTCTTTCTATACAAATATCAATGTACTTAGAATTTTTAGTTATTCATAAAATTTTGAATATCTGATGCATGTATAGGGTTGTTATATTATGTTCATCTTATCTTCCCGCATGCATGAGGACATGCATAGACTTCAGTTTGGGGGAAATGATGAGTGGTTATTTGACACATATTTTTGTATCAGAATTGTTTTATTGTTATAATTATTTAGTGATTATGATATGTTTTATGTGAATTACTATTGAATATTGTGTGAATTATTAGTAAATCTGATTAATTGCAGTAATCTAACAAATGTGTTTGATTTATACAAAATTCATCCGAGTCTTGAGAAAAATGTAGGAAAAAGTGTTGATGATCGATGAAGAGATTGCAGAGCTTTGGAGTGCACCTCGGATGAGAAGAAGGACGAATAAAAGGACCCAGGATAAAAGCAGAGCTCGGTGACAACAATAGTTGACCTGTTACAAAAGCATGTTACAAATGTATATTACTGAAGTATGTTACTGAAGTATATTACTGAAGTATATTACTGAAGCATGTTACTGAAGGTAACTACCGAAGAAAGTTATTGAAGAATATTTTACCAAGCAGTTATCGAAGGATAATAAAGGTTGTTGACTTATGTAGCATGCCACATCAGTGACGACACGTCAAGTTTGGATGGCAACAAATATTTTCACTTAGCAAAATATTTCATACTATCCACGAGAATATTTCAGTTGATAAAAGTTGTTATTTGCTTAATAAAGTTTGTAATCAGATTATTATGAGAAGTTTTAGATATAGACGCAAGACTGTTAGACCTTTCCTGGAATATAGGACATGAGGTCCTAATGTATATCTTGCGAATCATTCAAAATAAGTATTGTCTTGTTAGGTTTGTTTGTAGGATGCCACTTGGACCAGTCAGAATATTTATCAAGTCCAAATAGGAATATGTATTATGTTAGGTTTAGATTATTTTGGTTGATGCATAGTTATCGCATCAAGAAGTCCACAAAATCTGCATGGCAAAATATGTGGAGAAATACTGTTTGGAATTGTATTAGTTACAATATAAATTACATAGGAGAGACCTTGAAAGAGGTCTACGGGAAAAATACAAGAAATTATTGTCTGTTCTAAGTTTACAATTTTGAAGAAATGCGCCAACATGTACAACTGAATCTCCAGTAATAAAAGTAGCATTTTGTTCTTCAAAAATGGTAATTTGTATCAATTTCATGTGTTGTTTAATTTTTGTTATGTAAATTGTGTTTATCTGTTACCTGCATTTATAGAATAGACATAATGTTAGTATTAGTTATAAAATCTAGTTACTGAGATAAAGTAAACTAGGGGAGAAAGACTTACACTGCCCTCTAGGAGGTAGGGCCCACTCCTATAGCCAGTCCCTGAGCTCTCACCCCTACAATAGGTTAGGATTAGTTAGCCTTAAATTAAACTGCATTTCAATTTACATAAAATAAGATAGATTGCACGAGGATCCTCACAAATAAATTAAATCATTTCATAAATAAATTAGTTTACAAATAATTAGGTGCATCAGTAAATCAATTCATCAATAAAAGTAAATTATCATTGCATCAATTATTTATTATACTCTGCATCATTTATTTCTGCACAAGTTTTATTCTGTTTATTACTTTCCTGTACACGTGAAACCTGAAAAAGAAACTTGAGCTAAGCTTAGTATTAATCCCCATGGTACAATCTATATGGGATTCCTACTCTTTAAATCTAACCTTGATTTCCCTCGGATTGATAAAATTAAATGTAAGCTCTACAACCAATCATATAAGATCTTAATAATTGGATCAGGTATGGGTTAGAAGAAGGATCTATGTGATTGTCAAATTTTGGTTCAGGCAACAAGTATGAGTTGGGATCTTGTTCTAGGATTTCAGCTTGTTTGGTTGATGTTATTGTTTTAAGTTCTTCTAACTTATAAATTCTAGGTTGCCTACTAAAGTCTCTTTGGAAGCTTCCTTTTGCATTACTAATTTTTATGAATCTCTCCTTAGATTCTCTAGGTTTTTTCATGAATTTTCTAAGTTTCTTGTTTTTACAACATGCCTAATATTCCTTGAATAGTCTATGAATATCATTGATTGGATCAAGTTGTTCGGGTGTCATGAAGTGTTCCTCTTCAAAATTAAAATGGTCTGTCACCAAGTGAATCAATTGAATGAGAAAATCTTGAGTTGGAATGGGGTCGAGATTTCCAAATTGTAACTCACAACATAGATCTTGACACAACTCCCTAAAGCGCACAACTCTAGATATCCTCTAATATTTCTTGCTATATTCTAGGGCTACTTCTTTCTTTTCTAGGTCTCTAAGGAACCTGTGAATGAGGAGGGAGTCTTCAAAATATTGATTCCAAGTGTAAATGGTTGGATTTACTATTGCTCTTCTATCCCAAAGCCAATGTTCACAATTTCTCTTAAGATCTAGGTAATATGAGTGGTGGTTTACCCCTAGATTTTTAGTTATATCAACCCTTTTGATTTCCTTCAATTCGTCTGATCTTTCTTTAATAATATCAATGCATTCATACAAACTTTCCCACTCTTTACTATATGCTCTATTTCCTTGCCCAAAAAGAAGGTTAAATTCTTGTTTAATCAATAGTTCTCTAAGGTCTATAAGTGCAAACTGATTTAGACAATTTTCCACCATCTAGAAACTTATTTTTATTTCCTTTTTTTTCTCTCTGATTTTGTTTTTGTTTGGGTTTTGGTTTTGATTTTCTATTTTAATTCTACTGTAATCAAGTTTAGATACAAATCACAACAATTGAGTTTATAACCATCCTTAATATAGTAGAGAATAATTGAAATAAATTTCATGCTAATCCTAATATTTTGCTAAAATTAGATGCGACTCACGTTCCTACGAATCTTTATACAACTAAATTTAGCATATCAAGAACAAAATAAAATATTTGTAGGAAAAGTAAAATTTTCTTGAAAATAAAAGGTTAAACTATTACTGTTTGTTTGATTGTTTAGGAGGGTTTCACTAAGGCTGTGTCACTCAACCATAACTACTTCCTAATTCTAATAGGGTTTCTCTTTCAACGTTCACCTACTTCCTATTTTTCTCATAGGGCCTAAGTCAAACCAACAATAATAATCACCCAAAGCTAGAAATGCATAAAATAAAATTTGTTGAAATAAAAGGTACTATTACTGCTTCTTTGATTATTAGGGGAATTTCATTACAGTTGTGTCACTCAACCGTAACTACTTCCTACTTCTAACAGGGTTTCTCTTTCAGCATACACCTACTTCCTATTTTTCTCATAGGTCCTAAGTCAACTAGGCAATAATAGTTACCCAAAGCATAAAATTTTGCAGAAAATAAAATTTGTAAAAATAAAAGGTAAACTATTACTATTTATTTGATTATTAGGAGGGACAGGGTTTCTATTTTAGCGTACACCTACTTCCTATCAGCTCCTAGGTCAACTAAACAATAATAATTACCCAAAGCAAGAAATTTGTAGGAAATAAAATTTGCAGAAATAAAAGGTAAACTATTATTGTTTCTTTGATTATTAGGAGGGATAGGGTTTCTCTTTCAGCGTACACCTACTTCCTATCAGCTCCTAGGTCAACTAAACAATAATAATTACCCAAAGTAGGAAATTTGTAGAAATAAAATTCTAATTAAGAAAGCAGTAAAACTGATTCCTCAAGAAAAATAAACCTGGAAGCATCGTACAAAGGGACTTGTTGCGACCAACCACTCCAACTCATATGCTTCCCAAGGACTCATACGTACATTTTTTTGCACAAAAGTAAGCCTCTCCTAATTGCACTACCAAATTTTTTTTTTTATTAATCACTACATCGCTATTCTCCTCAAAAATGATGCCAAAATGATCGGCCATAATAGCTTACATTTAAATTTGTCAATTCAAGGGTAATCAAGGTTAGATTTAAAGAATAACAATCCAATATAGATCATACCATAGGGATCAATGCTAAGCTTAGTTTAGATTTATTTTAGTTTCAGGTGTTTGCAAATAGGAGTTTGATTGTGCAGGAGTAAAAACATAATGCAATTTCTAACTATAATTGGCTATTAATGAGTTTAACTGATAGTAATTACTTACTAATAAATTGATTTTATTAGTGAGTCTAACTATTGTTGAGGATCCTCATGTAGTTTAGTTTTATTTATCTATTCTAACTTTATATTATATGAAAATGTAACTTACTTTATTTTATATTCTAAAGTTAATTAACTATTTCTAACCTATTGTAGGGGCGAAAGCTTAGGGACTGGCTGGAGGAGTGGGCCCTGCCTCCGAGAAGATAGTGTAAGTCTTTCTCCCCTAGTTTACTTTATCTTAGTGATAAAATTACATAACTATTCCTAACATGATTTTATTCTATGAATGCAGGTAAATACATTAACAATTACATAAATGAAGTTAAATAGTAAATACAAATGACACAATTACCATATGCAAAGAATAAAGTGTTGCTTTTATTACTGGTGATTCAAATGTACATGTTGGAGCGATTTATTTAGAAAATATTGACAAGACAATTCAACATTTCAGCATTTGAACATTTTGATATTAGACCTCTTCAAATGTCTTCATATGTAACATATATGATGACTTGTACAATAGTGAATAAAATCTTCCACGTATTTCGCCACGTGGAGTTTTGTGGACTTTATAATGCAACAACTATGTACTAACTAAAATAATCTAAATTAATACATTCCTATTCCTTCTTGGACTTGGTAAACTTCCTGAATGGTCCAAGTGGCAATACGTAAGCTAAATTAACAAAGAAACACTAACTTTAATATTTTGCAAGATATACAATATAACAAAATGTCCTTTAATCCAAGAAAAAGTTCAAAAATTTTACATCTAAATATAATAAACCTAACAATAGTTGGATTACACAACTTTATTAAATAAAGTAATAACAACTTTATTAATCACCATATCCCATGTGAAGAATATGTGAAAAATAAAATATTATGCTGACTGGAAGTACTTGGCTGTCGTGTGAACACGATGTAGCATGCAACATCAATTAACAAAATTAATCATCCTTCAGTAATTTTTAGTAAAAATTCTTCGATAACATATTTTAGTAGCTACCTTCTGTAATGTACTTCAATAACTATCTTCTGTAACATGCTTTTGTTACTATCTTCTATAACATGCTTCAACTACTATATTTTATAACAACAATCTGCTACTGATTTTTCATCGTGCCTTAGACTTCCTACATCCTTTGTTCTTATGACCAACTATTTGCGTCTAAGGTGTATCCCAAGGCATGCACTAGCTGCATCATTCATCTATGGAATATTCTTCAACACCTTGCCTACATAATTACTCATAACTTGGACATTTTTTACATAAAACAAACACATTTATCAAATAATATGCATTTATCTTTTATTGACAAATTACAGACATATACAACAATAAATTACATAAAACACATAATAATAATTAATTAAACATAAGAATGAAATATTCTATTACATAAATACATGCCAAATATCCTCTCATCACTAACACCAATTGTCCAAAGAAAACATATTGTAATATATGTGATATTGTAGGTCACCCAGTAGTAGATTTTCCATTCAATTTGAAGGGAGCAAGGCACCAGACATTAACAATCCAAAAAGGAATTCAACCTGATGCTCCAAGAAATGGAAAGGTACAACAAGTGATGGATACAAAAATAACCACCGAGGAGGAAGACAAGGAGGATAAAGTTGACTATAGTACGACTCTAAAGGGAGACCTATAAGCTAGTATCAGAATTATCAAGAATGGGGTCATTTTGCAAACAACCTTAGAATACAAACACCATTAGAAGTAACAATGTTACTCATATGTGTAGGTGGTGTGGTCTAGGGAACCACAAGGAGGTTTGGGCAAGTTCTAGTGGAACACAAAATGTCAATTTAATTGACATTGGTGAAATAAGTATAGTAATGGAAAGGGAAGATGAAGTCCTAGTCGTAACAAGAACACAAGCTAGGAAATTGGAAGAATACCTAAATCCTACTAAGGAGAAAGAACAATAGTAAGAAGCTCAATAATTGATAAAAATAGAAGTAGACAAAGGAAATCAGGATAGGCTAGTTCTGGAGAAATCTCTAAAGAAGGTGGAGATCCCAAATTATAAATAGGCATCAATAGAATGCTTAGGAATACAGGTGATGTATACAACAATAGAAGTGAAGGCGACTATTCTATTCAACATAGTACCTAAGTTATACTCTACAGTAGGAGAAATTGTAAAAACAAAGAAGAGAGAAACTCAAAAGGTAGCACACATCAAGCAAGGATAGTTCATCGATCCAATAATATTGATGATTTAGATAATAAAGAAGTCAACCTTAGTTCATATGGTGAAATTAGACCATAAGTTGAATCAGGTGATCATTGATGGAGGATCAAGTGTGAACATAATGCAAAAAATATCATGGTAGAATATTGGTCAACCTGCACTAAGATCTCCAAACTTCAAATTGTATGGAGCAGATCAGTATGGCATTGAGACAATAGGTATACTAATGAGCCAAAAAGTGTGAATAGTGGAATAGGATTTCATATTGAATTTTATTATAATTGCTATATAGAAACTGACGTATGATGCATTGCTAGGATGTGGGTGGTTACGAATAAAAAAATTAAACCACAAATGGGAGAAAGAACATCTGACCTTCAAGAAAGGCCATCATAGATAATTGATCAATCTAAAGAACCAGGCAGTAAGCTAAGAGATTGCAAGTTATGATGATTTAGGAGTTTCTTCCTCAGATGAAGGGTCAAGAGATATGAACTGGATGAAGAGGGAATACTACACCTAGAGGATTGCATGAAATATGAGTATAACGAAGACAAAGGCTTACTCCATTGGCAACAGGAAGACTATGAAGTTTTCTCCCCCCTAATGTTTTTGCATTGATGCAAGAAATGAAATCCAAGAGGATGAGAAAAAGGAGCTAGAAAAATTAGAAAGTAGTAAGAAACGAACAATAGTAGATAAGGATAAGGAGAGATAAAATGGATATTTTCCAAGAATTTTGTAGAATATACAATGGGAGACGCAGTCATTGAAGATAAACCTCCCCACCCCATCGAGGTTCTTAAAGGAGAAAATAAACTCGAGTCAATTAAATATGAAGGTCCAAGAATAATTCAAGTAAAATTAGGATAATATGGCAAGGAGAGGATGATTAAATGTGGAGATGATTGGGATCCAGTACTGAAGGCAACAAATTTTAAAATTTTATGGAGTATAAATATATCTTTGCTTGGATGTACAAGGACCTGAAGGGAGTTCCACCAAAACTTTATGTAACAAGATTCCCCTGATTGAAGGCACAAAACCAGTAAGAAGGTTACCATACATGATGAATCTTAAATACGTAGCACTTGTGAATGCTAAAATTGATAAAATATTGGATGCAGGTATTATTTTCAAAGTTATGACGAGCGAGTGGGTGTCACCAATTGTGATCACCTTGAAGAGGGAAGTTGAAATTTTTTTAATTTGCATAGATTTTCGAAGACTCAATGTTGTAACCATCAAGGATCTCTTCCTGATCCCTTTCATATATTCCATCCTATAAGACGTAGTAGTCCATGAGATCTATTCATTTTTGTATGGGTTATTAGGGTATAACTAGATTCGCATTGCAAAAGAATATAAGCTAAAAATGAATTTTGTGGTTGAAAATAGAATATATGTTTACAATCGCATGCCATTTGGGTTGTGTAATGCACCAGCTACTTTTCAAAGAATCATCCTATACATATTTTATAATATGTCCATAGAGAATTTTAAATCCTTCCTCGATGATTGGTCACTATATGGAAAGATAGGAAAATTTGAATTCACTAGAGGAATGCATGAGCTTATATAGACGAGCTCAGATATAATTGAATCTAGGAAAATGTGTCTTTATGGTATCATACAGAAAGCTTATAGGGTATAATATATGCCAAGAGTGCCTAAATATTGACCTGGATAAGATTCGAGTAGTACTACTGATGGAGGACCTATACGATGTAAGCTCAATCAAAACCTTCTTGGAAATAGTGGGATATTATAGAAGGTTCATTCAAAATTATGCATTAAATTCTCATCCATAAGATGTGCTTACATGTAAGGGTTTTCATTTCCATTGAATAAAAGAGAACCAAGGAGCTTTTGAGAGCTTGAAAGCACATCTGCTAAAGGCACCTATCCTAGTTTACCCAGACTAGGAGAAGGAGTTCCATGTGCATGTTGATGCTTCAAATTATGCTATTGGTCGTGCATTGGCTTAGGAAGGTCAATTTGGGTTTGATTAGCCCATCTACTTTGCAAGTTGGCTATTGTCTTGAGCTGAGAAGAACTATAGTAAAACAAAGCATGAAGCACTAGAGATGGTGTACGTAATACATAAGTATTAGCACTATTTGTTGGCTAACCCTTTTGCTTTCTATGTAGATCATAAGGCACTATTGTACTTGATCAACAAGCCAATAATCTATGGATGAGTGAGTTGATGGCTCATCACTCTATAGGAATTCATGTTTCAAGTGGTATTCAGACCAGGAAAGAAGCACATAATTATAGACCAACTATCAAGTATTTTCTCAGGAGAACCTGCATGAGGAATACCATTTAATTTCTTGATGCATAGTTTTTCATGATAAGTGTGATTCCTACATGGTATAAACATATTTGGGATTACGTATCAATAGGAGAGAAGGGAAGGTGATTATGAAGTTTACACCTTTTGCCTTGATTGCAATATTTTTATACAATATGGGGGAAGACCACATTCTAAGATGATGTGTTATGGAAGATGAAGTACAAAAAACCTTGAAGAAGGCACACGAAGGATTCATCAAAGGATATATGGTACCAGATGCAACGACAAGAAAAGTTCTATTGGCAGGCCTATGGTGGCCTACTCTTTTCCATGATGCCAACAACTTTGTTAAGGCATGTGATACGTGTCAAAGAACAAGAAAGCCATTAAAATGGGACTTCATGCCATTACATCCATCGTAACCTCAACAAAGTTATGAAATATGGGGGTTGGATTTTGTCGATCCACTGATAACAAGCCACAAGAGGAAGTGCAGATACATCATAATTACAACTAAGTACTTAACAAAATGGGTCGAAGTAAGGGTATTACCTGATAATTTTACAAGGAGCATGACTTACTTTTTTATGAACAGGTTATCACATGATTTGGCATACCTCTTCAACTGACAGGTGACAGAGGACATTTTTTAATAATATTATTTATAATTTGATGAAGAAATTTAGGATATTTCATTCCTTTTCAAGTCTGTATTACCCCTGAGCAAATGGGTAAGTAGAGGAAACAAATAAGGTCTTAGTTTCTATCATGTACAAAACATGTGCAATTGAAGGTGCAGATTGGGAGGAGCACTTATCAGCAGTTTTGTGGGTATACATAACTACCTTTAAACCTACCACAAACCACACACCCTTGCAATTGATGTATGGATAGGAAGCGGTAGTAATGGTAGAATTCTTAGTACCAATATTAAGAGTAGTTTTTTATACCCGCCTAAATGATGAAGGAGAGACTCATAGCACTGGTACAACTAGGCAAGAAAAGGGTGTTGGCACAGTGGGTAATGGAGATTGCTTGGTAAATATGGACATACTAGCATGATAAGAATATTCAAAAAATAAACTTGAAGGGTAGTGATTTGGTTCTCAAAATATAATGGCAAAAGACAGATAAAGCCAGGAAAGCTGAAGATACTATGGCTTGGACCCTTTTAGGTAGAAGAGGTATTGGATAACGAGGTTGTTCGACTAAAGAAGTTGGATGGAAAAATTTTCCCTGAAGTAGTAAATAGCTCTAGGTTGAAAGTGTATAAAGTACAGGAACATATCAATATGATCAACTTAGAAATTAATGAGGACACCTTTGGTAACCCAAATGAAAAATAACAACTAGGTATACAATATTATGAACATGGTGGGCCAAGTAACACTATTCGAGAGGATGAACTGTCCAACCTGGAATGATTGTTTGGGAAAGAAGAAAATTTTGTAACTAAACAAAGATAGTCAAAACCTAGTGTACAAGTTCTAGAAAGAGAAGTAGAAAATTGACTTCAGAACATTGCATACTTAGCTTCACAAGGGAAAATACTAGAAGTGGAGGATTATGAAGGACAAAGAGCTAAAATTCTACAACAAATGGCTTTGGAAATGTAATGATTGTAGGAGTATGAGACTCTTTGTCAATATAATGCACAGTTGAGGGAACAGGTTATTTAGTAACTGGATGAAACTATGTAATAAATGTAGTAACGATAGGATGTACATAGAGCATAATAGGTTGCAAGATATCAATATGATTTCAGAGGGAGCCCAAATGGTAATTTTCTAGATAATAGTGTATTCTCGGTGGCTCTAGATCATTCAGCACCAAGATGCTCTTAGAGGTAAGGGAATCAAAGGCTACAGGTAGGTGGATTGGAAATAAGAGAAAATATAGGGAACAATGTAGTTTCCTTAGAAGATTCAAATAATTCATCCACAACAATATTGAGAATCATCCTGAATATAGAAGACTCCTCAAAAGCAACTTCACCATTAATCAGGCATCCTCAATGACATGAAAAGTTAGTAGAAAAGAGTAAAACAAGGAAATCAGAGTAAAACTTGGCTTCTAGTAGTGCATTTAAGATAAGTCGAGAAGAAGCAATCAAGATTCTATGGTGAGATATCAAGAAAGTAACAAAATGACCAAATTATGATGGGTGGTTAGAAGATTCAAGTGAGGATGAGAATCAACCTTGAGACCTTGATATACCACATGCCAGTCCTAACCCATATCGTTGGAGATAAAGAGATGAAATATACAATCATCAAGCAGGGGTTAGATTCCTTGAAACTGCACAAGTGATTGAAGATGATGAGTCTCTAAGTCCATAATAGGAGTACAATAGAGGAGTAAATGAAGAAATGCCAAAAATATGCAGATGGAGAACACCATATGTAGGAGCTATAAGACATTTGACAGAATGTGAAGAGGTGGCTAGGTATCATATGGTAGTATTTGAATTATGACAATACCAAAGAGAAGTGAGATGATTACAATGACATATTAAAGAAACCTCGGACTAGCCAATGAACACTACAATAGAAGGAAATGATTCAAGTACTGATTCAATTTTCTTAAACGAGTACCAAGAAGCCCTAACTCTTTGTGCATTGCAGTGACACCTTAAGGAAGCAATATGGCAATGATGATTGATAAGGGCTAACAAAATATTGAGAATACTACACCAAATGATACCTATAAATAAGCGAAACCCACCATAAACACATGCACAACTAATCAAAAAGGACCAAAATAGAGATAAATTTGGAAATCTTAGGAGTTCGTTAGGACTTTTGAGTAACCCAATATTTCTTAACCAAGGGAGGAGCATGGTTGACCTCCATCCTAGTAGCTTGAGAGGAAGAAATTCCATTCCTACTACTCATAGGTTGACTAGTCCATAGAATGGACCGTAAGGACCATCTAAGGACATAGTACAAGTCAACCCATCACTACGTGTTTCTAAGAATAGAATTTTGGGTTTGCCTTAGTGAGCTAATAGGAACCAAAGACAATCAAGAATGACTAAGGGATTGATCGAATCTCGAGTGGCTATGAGTACGGCATCCCAAAATTAGGGAGATTCAATCAGCAATAGAAAGAAGATGAGTCACACTAGCTCATGGAAGACAAGGACCCCGAAGTAGGAATCCCTATAAATATTAGGTAGACCAAGTATGGGAATTCATTTGTTGTTAGATTGATAGAATTCAAGTCCAAGGCCATGGAAGGGGAAGACTAAATCATAGCATTGGATAGAAGGAGAATCATCCTTCCATAGATCAGATGATCAACCATCAAGAATAGGGATGAACAATGGCCTTTTACCTATATGACTATGTGATAATCTAGTAGGGTGATGGAATAATGGAATGAGTCTATATGGAGGAAGAATCAACCCATCTGGACCTTAGTAGCAGTCATCTGGATGACATAACCACACATTTGGAGGGATAAAGTCATCTAGAAGATGTTTTGTAGGAAAGCAGTCATATGGAAGATGATATAAGTTAAAATAACATTAGAAGAAGCAGATGTCTAGTAGAAATAGATCAAACATCTAGGTAGGAATCACATCATCATCTGATAAAAGAGGAACAACTAGACTAGCAAGTTATTCCATGAAGAATGAGAAGACACGATGAATAATATTGAATGAAAACTCCTCGAAGCCAAAATAATTACCATAGTCACCAACAGACAGAAGAACAAGAAAATGATGAAGGTTTCAGTAGTTTCAAAACTAGTAGTCATCATTAGGAAGATAGTGAAACGGGTAGAAATCGACATTTGATCCATTAATACAAAAAAATGTATGTACTAAACGAAAAGGTTGTATTTCATTAATATTGAAAGAATATGTGTTACAATAGGGACATGATGCCCTTTAGCCATTTCTTCTTCTAATAATGTTACAACAAGTTCGATGTCATCTTCAATCATCCCTCAATGTAGGTGGGCTTCTTTGTATGTGGGCCACCATGGGGTTGTTGTTTGATGATGTTCTTCCTCTTCAGATCTACTAAATAACCTGTGAAGAACCTGCAAAAGGGGGTTAGTGTGATGGGGGGCTTGCCTTAGTCAGGCCCCATGTTTAGAAAGACAAAATGACTATAAAAATGCATTGAAAACTGAAATAAAGGATGTAGAAATGGATAAAAATGGTAAAATAGAGCTTACCTCCCAAATTTGAGGTGATTTGGGACCTGTAGACCCAATTCGCCACCCAGGGGGTGAACTGAGACCGGATTCGCGGGGCGGGGGTGAATTCAGCTATGAGGTTCCTTTTGTAAAATCCCTTTGGTGGATCGATTCCTAGGCAGCTGGTGTGCCTCTGTATGTTGTGGAAATATGACTATCTGCTCTGAGAACTGGCTGTTCAATCTTCATTGTCCATTTTTGTAGAGTTTCTGTGCTTTGTTGAAATAGGGAGAGAGAGTTAATTAGGGGTTTAGGACCCACTATTTATAGGAAATGGCAAGGTGTAGGGGGAGAGTTAAAGAAACTAACCCTAGGCTGAGTTCTAACCAAAGTTAGGTTAGGGTTTGTGACATGGAAGTCTCCTATTCCTCATAGAAAATATCCTATCCTCACACATGTGTGAGGAAGGATTAAGTCTAATAAAAATTAGGGCTTGATTAGGGTTTCTTAGGAAAATATCTTAGCTAACCCTAATTACACACATGTGGGAGGATGCAATTAGTGTTAATTAAGGATTAAGAGTTCTTTTAATCAATTTTGCCCTAAAAAGGTGACTTAAGTGAAGTCAACATTAAATTAGATTTTAGGAATTGACTTGGTAATTATTTTTGTCAACTAATACCCCGTGGGGGCCTCAATTGAGTACAAATAGGCTGTCGAAGGATATCCCAATGCATGGGATGTGATTTTGAAGGCTTATGAGGGTTTAGGACCTGAAAGCCGATGAAGTGGTATATGGAAGTCTACACGATGCTATGATAATCTATGGCGATCTACGCATGACTACGACCATCTACGCATGACTACACATGACTACAACAATCTACATGTCTAGGAGGATCTACAATAGTCTACATTGGTCTACAATAGCCTAGGGGTACCTAGGATGGCCTATGTAAACCTACAAGTGTCCAAAAGGATCTACAAGTACGTAGGTATAGCAATGTGCAACTTTTGGGTGTCTACATTTTACCCCTTTTTGTACTATACTGTGTGGAACACAGTTTAATACAAAAATGTGAAGGGTTTGTGTAGAAGGAAAAGGGATAGAAGGGGAATGGAATCCAATCAAAGGTATGTAGCCGCTCGAAGCATGACCATACAACATTAACTGGATGTCCAAGGGAAGAGAAGAGAGGAAGGAAAGAAGAAGAAGAGGAAAGAAATAAAAACAATGTCGGTGAATGGAAATGGATGATTGTGGATGCAATGATGTGATTTTGTTGAGTCCGTATGACATTTACGATGCCATACTAGTTGCTTGAGAATGACAACTTTTGACTGCTTTGCTTTTGCGACCAGATCAACGTGGTCCAAAAGTATGAATAGGACAAAAGCCTATCTAAATATTTGTTGTTGATTGATTGATGAGAACATGGTGACAAGTGTCAAACCATTTGAATTAGTTAGGGACATTTAGCTTATTCAAACGTGTCATTCATTATGCTCCATGAATGCCAGATATAAATACTCTAAATGTTGTGCTAGGATTACGTCAAACGTATCATTCATCATGTACTCGACATACAAGAATGCTAGATTGACTTCTCCATCGAAACGCATAGCTCTCATGATGTAACCCATGTCTAGTTGGGATTGAGATTATTTCGTATGATAATCTTCAACAAAAAATTTTGTAGACAAATGTGCTAATCACACTTTTGGATTTTTGATGTTGTGGTTGCATGCAAAGCTGACTTTGGATATGAATACCCCCTCAAATGAGGAATCAACAATGAGGTGAATGGAATGCGATGATTTGATGATGCAATGATTGATAAGATACCAATGCATGATGAATATGATTGAAAATTAAGTTAGATGACAAATTTGGGAGGTTCCTAGGGTTTTGGCAGACATATGCCTACTTTTCTAGGGTTTTGGGGGTAGTTTGAGTGATTTTGGGGTGTTTTAGCTGAGTTCACCACCCGAGGGGTGATTTTGACCTAAATCACCACCTAGGGGTGAATTGGATCTGAGTTCACCCCTCGAGGGGTGAATGCGGGATTAAGGCCTATTTAAGCCCTAATTTCATTGGAAGTGGTTCATTTTGATGGCGAGAAAGGTTGGAAAGTGACTTGTGGGAGCATTTGACAATGCGATGAGAGCACGGTTGATGACTTCGAGGGTGACGATGATGAGGGGATGTAGGGCAGCTGGAAGTAGGCATGGGGACCCATCGGTAAGTGTCCTTTCACTTTATTTTTATTTTTTTTATTTTTCTTAAGAAATGTGAATGAGGGGGGGAGGTTTTCATCCTGTTTTAATTTTTTTTGTAATTTTTAATGAAAATTTGAATACATAGTGATAAACAAGCCAAATGGGTACCCAAAAATGTGATCTGTTTCTGAATTGGACTTGTTTTAGCACTGATTTGACTGGGTGATGGGTAGAGTAGGTGTGAAGTTTGACCATCTATTTTTGAAGTAACGATGTACTATTTTTGACATGTTATTGAATTTTATCCATAAAAGTGGGAAATGGGTATCCCGTTATGTGACTGTTATATTTTTTGCTTTTGTTTGGTATGATTTCAGAATGTGTTGTTTTTAGGTGTAAAGTATTAAACTTGGATTATTAGATTTACTATTTTAGAGGTAATATTTTTGGAAACCGATGAAACTTTCATCTTAGAAGGGCAAAATGGGTATCCAAAAATGTAGTTTGTTTTTGTAGATGACTTCATTTGGCTTCCTTTGATTTACGTGCCAAGGTGTGGGTAATGTGAAATTGAAAATGAGTTGTAGGGAGCCCGATTGATACTATTTTCCACATCTGTTTGAACTTTCACCGTGGAGTGGGCAAATGGGTATTCAAAAATGTGACTGTTATTTTTGAATTATGTCTTCTGATGTGTTTTTAGTTTTGGTGTATTTATGGTAAAGTTGACCTTGATATTCGTGTAGATTGGTATGTTGTTTTTGAATTTTGTTGACATATTTACCACTAAGTGGGCAAATGGGTATTCAAAAATGTATTTTGTTTTTGTATGTTGAATGAATTGGTCGTGTTTTGAATTTCGTGCCATAGTGGATGTGTGGGTGATTTTATTTTTGGTTGTTGGGAGTCAAATATGTATTGTTTGTCACATCTGTTTGAACTTTTGCCATGAAATGACAAAATGGGTATCCAAATATGTGACTATTTTGTTGATGTGTTTTGCCATGTGATTAGTGCATTGTTTTTGTCTCGAAGTGCATGTCAAATTTAATTGTTTTAGTTTGTAAATTTGATTTTATGAAATTTTATTGGATTGTTATGTGGATGACTAATGTGTGTTTTTTTGTGGATGAATAGGTGAAAATGTTGGAGCCCCATCATCGAGTGCAAAATATGAAGGAAGGTTTTGAGGAGTTGATGAAGACACCAGATGAGTTAGAGTGGTTGGATGATATATGGTTTCGAGGTGTGTGGGAATGTAAGATTATACACACCAACCGAGCATATGTGTCTGCGTTGTGTGAGTGGTGGGATGCGGATAGGAACACTTTTCATTTTCCCATTAGGGAAATGACCATTACTTTGGAGGATGTATATCGGATTTATAGATTACCGATTGAGGGTGTTCCTGTGAGAGTAGCCATTGATGAGAGTAAGGAGGTTGTGTTGGAGAGATTATTTGGGGTGGATTGGAGAGACATTGATGTCTCGAAGATTGATTATGAGTGGTTGTGGTTGGAGGATAAGATATCTGATCGACAGTGTGTGGCCATGATGATGATCTCTACTTATGCCTTACCTGATACTTTCGGGGTGTTGTTCACCTAGAATATGTTAGATGTGGTGAGTGATATGGTGGAGCGTAGGGTTGTGTTTGCATGGGCACCTACATTATTGGCCCAAGTTTATCGAGAGTTGCATGATGTTGTTCATGGTAGGAGGATAGGATTGAGTGTGATTCCCTTGTTGCAGGTGTGGGCATGGGAACACATAGCTATCGAGAGGCCCTCATTTTTACCTCACCCTATGCATGTGGAGGGCAAGGAGTATTTGCCCTATGCTTTGAGGTGGAGTACAAAGGTGGAGCAGGGTATCAAGAGGCCACATGAGGGTGACCCACTATTGTGGAGGGGTAAGTTTGGAGGCCTAACACCTGATGATATTAGATGGAGGCCTTGGTTGGGTGGTGTCAGGTGGGATGAGGATGATGAGGAGTTGCGAGCCATCCGATAGGGCAGATGGTTGGTGGGGCACTATACATGGTAGACTAAGTATTTTTAGTTTGATAGAGTGAGGCATCAGTTTGGCTTATGATAGGATGTTCTAGGGGCTCCTATGATTTACTTTAGGTGGTGAGGTGATAGAGGGGAGTATCCTATGGTTTTGCCTTGGGTTGGGGAGAGGGACCCACCTATGGATATCCTGGATGTAGGGGATGTTGGGATGACTCTAGAGTTTGAGGCCTGGTGGGCACTACAGAGTTGGGAGCCTGGGAGAGGTGTGGTTGATCGATGGGTGGCACTTGATGTTGGGGCACCTCCACCAGAGAGGAGAGCTGGTAGGGAGGCTCGAGCTAGGGTAGAGGATGTAGTGGGTGATGAGGAGGAGGTTCCTCTATGATGGTCATGATGATGCTTGGGTGAGGTAGCGAGCACCCAAGGAGTGAGGGTAGAGGAGGTACCTATGGATGTTGATGTGACTATGGGGCAGGCTATTGGAGTACAAGAGGAGAGAGGTGGGGCTACTGATATAGGTGGTATAGATGATACCATTGATATTGGTGCTTTTGATGGTATGGAGGAGATTCCTATCGATGTCTCGAGAGGGATGAGGTGTGGAGGAGGAGACACAGGCACTACGAGATAGAGTTCAGTAGTTGGAGGCTGAGGTGGAGCAGCTAAGGGTTGGGATGACTAGGTAGGAGCAGACTATTGAGAGGTTGGTTGGTCAGTTGGCTGTGGAGTCTGCTAAGAAGATATTATGTGAGACTACTCTATCGATGCATGGGATTCCTCTTCTTGATTATGATCAGGTGGTGTCATAGTCTGAGTCTCGATTGTGAGTGCGGCCTCTTCACATCATAGCTAGCGTAGTGCTGCTACGGTGGGATAGATGGGTGCTAGGGTTGAGGTGCAGGATCAACCTATCGTGGATCTAGTTCCAGAGTTTGGGGTAGAGTCAAGTAGGGCTATGGAGATGCGAGCGAGCCATGAGGGCCTGTGGGGAGACTCCTAGTGGGAGTTAGGATTTCTATGTATTGTAGCTTATGGGCATTTTAGATGCTAGATGATGATGGGCATGGTCCCAGATTGTAGCCTTCGGGTATTTTGTATGGATGATATATATATATACATTTTGATTTTGGTTGTGATATATACATGTGTCATTTTGATGGTTTGAAATGTGTTCTTGTTATGTTTGCATAGATAGCGTAACATAGTTTGTAGGTATATATGATAAATAGATATACATGTGTGACATGGTTTAGATCTATTATCATTCTATGGTATGAATGAATTGTAGAGTAGTATGATGATTGTATTTTGAATGTGGTATGATGTCATATCAGATGTGATTTTGTAGTGAATGCATGTAGGATGAATGTAATGATGTGATTTGATATGGAAATGCATATAGGATGAATGCAATAATGTGATTCAATTTTGAAATGCATGTAGGATGAATGCATAGCTATAATGTGTACTAAATGTATATGGCATAGATGCATGGATGCATGTATGGACGTACTAAAATGCACCAAGGAAGCACTTGTATCATGGCATTTACCTGTATGGATGTGATCCATTCCATGATTTTAGGGATGTTGGATAATGTAAGGCATGTGTAATGGTTTTGACCAACATAGTTGTGACAATCAAATCTCAGACCCTTAGCTATACAAGTTTTTGTGGCAACTTATAATTAATCGAGCTGGTTCAAAATCTGTCATGGACCTATATGTGTGCATGTGTGAGGTTCATTTATCCATTTTGAGGGAGGTAGGATTAACCCATTGTAAATGTAACTGGACTAGCTAGCTCATCCATCCACAATAGTGATCTATACAAAAGTAGGGTGCTAATGTTACAGATATGTTGCCACTTGTAAGACTATTCCACTGGTAGGCAGGCTCTTGGAGCCTATTGCTAGCGATGGAAATCATCCCATGGTGTTATGTTGAACCTAAGGACCAAAGGTGATAAGCATAACATGGGTGATATCAAGAGGCATTTCCTTTTGTTTTCTGCCCCTCATCTAGTGTTGACCTATTTATTGTAGTGCTCTTTTTCTTTTTATTTTTTTGTTTGTTTGTATTCTCGGTGCTCTTTTGTATGGGCGATGACTTTTGTTTTCTACCCAATCATTTATTTTTTCTTATGCTTGATCCCTTTGTTTATCCCCAGGTCGTATGTTGACCATGCAAGCGATAGGGTGAGCAGGGGATACCGTTCGCTAGATGGTGATATCTACTCAAGATGTCCTCTTTCCTATACTCAAAATTGTTTAATGTGTAACCTATTGTGAGTGGTCCATGAGAGAAGTTGAACCAGCCTAAAGATCCATAAGAAGAATGTACAAGACTCGGTAGCTATGGGTGACACTGGATTGACTGAACTATAGAGTGGTCAAAGTTGAACACGACACCTATGTATACCCTGATCCTAAAAAGGGGGAATGGACATCCAGGTGGTGATGCTAACAAGTGCATTTGTTACTCCTGCTAAGGTGCATTTTGGGGGAGAATGTACAAACATGAATTAAAAGTTTAAATGAAAAACATGTGGATATGTGCAATGGATGTAAATGTAAATGATGCAAGTGGGGGAATGCAATATCTACAAGAGGAAATTTATGATGTATAGAAGGAGAAGTTTAGAACACTTATTTACAGGTGAGTATATTGTATCATGATGATCAAAAAGTGTGATGCTATAGTAATGGTTGCCCTAGCGTGTGGGGTGTGTGTGTAGTAGGTGTATAAGCTGTAATATGTTAGATGTATGTGGTAATGTCAACTAAAGGAGAGGACTATAGATAGTATGTACAACTAGAAGAAGTAGTAGAAGAACTAGTCTTTGGTAACCAACAAGATAAGGGGATTACCAAAGTCAAAAAGTGATAGAAGAAGGGTGGAGTAGATCAGCGTAGGTATGTAGCCACTCGAAGCGTGACCATACAACTATGCGAGGAAATAAGAAGGGGAAGAGAGAAGAAGAAGAACATGTAGGAACTACTAATGGGTGAAATGTCATGGGTCAGGTCGAGAATGAGATGGTGAAGTGATAGTATGACTTGGACTTCGATGATTGGTGTAATTGGAAATGTTGTGAATGTAGCGGGTTGGTGGTGTTAATGTTTCTCGTAGTGGCAAAGTTCTAGGGATAATGCGGTGTGGAGGACTTAAGAGTCAGCTAAATGGGATGGAATGTTTAGGCGATGGAGTTCTATTGTCATGCAACATATTGTGGACTAGGGTTTCGAATGTTTGACACTCTTCAATGTCGTGACCTGGTTGGTGATGATAGATGCAATATTGATTCTCATGGTAGTTATGTGGTTTAGGATGTGAAGGGTCTATGGGTCGGATCTCAGGTAGGTCAATAAGGCCCTAATGCATGAGATGGTAGAACATTTTGGATAGGGGAGTGAATGGAACTGACATGGGGTAGATGTATTGTTCCGTTGGAGGTGAGCGGGGCTTGGTTGAAGGGAAATATGATAATGGAGGTATGGGTCGAGGATCCAATGTGGGGTGAATTTGAGGTTGAGGGATGGATCTATGTGGTGGTGAGGATGCACGGGTTGTGGGAGACTGACGTGGATGAACATGACAATGATAATGGCTCATTTGTAGCTTGAGAGCCTTGATATGGGAGAGGAGATGTTGTATCTCATGGTGTGGAGGTGATGGTGTTGAGGAAGGTGGTGATCAAGATTCTAGTGTGTATGGAGTGGCTTGGTATGCACAAGAAAGTGGATGAGGTCATGATGAGGATGGGGTGGAGTGGAATGGTTGTGGGGATTGCAGGATTTGTTGGGAGGGTAGGCCTCGTAATGGTGAAGGTGGTATCTTAAGGATGGGTGGCATAGGTGATGGCTCTAGGTGGTGATGTGAATGGGAAGGGGGCATGTTTGCATGGCTAGCTTGAGTAGCTTGGGCCATGTGGGCTTGCAAGGCTTGGGAGTAGGAAGATTCTCCACTAGGAAGTAGGGTCGGTAGGCATGAAGGATGGGCTGGATGGGGCATGTATCCTCTATTAGGAGGGTGGTAGGTTCCAAGAGGGTGATGTGGGGAATTAGTGGGTGAATAAAGATTCATAGTATCTTCATGCAACTGTGAAGGTGATTCTCATGGTTGGGGATGAGATGTTTCCTCTTTTTCATCGAAAGAGGATAGGGTGACCTGGCTATCTCCTGAATGGGGTGAGTAGGATGAACCTCGATGGTGAGGTGAGAGGCATCGGGGTGAAGTGTTATGGTTTGAATGGGAGGAATGAGAAGATCATCTAGTATGAAGAGTGGCTGGTGGTCGAGCTAGGTCAGTTGGCATGATCGGTATAGTCTGTGGTGGTGGATGGACCTCCATGATGATGCACGTAGATGGTGTATCTGTAAGTGATGTAGATCCTGCAAGAAGGAAAACAAATACTAGCAGCATAAAAATGACATAAAGGAGAAATTACATGTGAAATATGTAAAGTAAAAATAAAAAGAGATGCATTTATCATGATGTGCCTAGTGAGTGATGTGTATGTGTGGGTCGGTATGTACCACTTGTGATAGTGAATGCCTATTTGTGTTAGGCATTGAATGCATGAAGGTGCAAAATGTTAATGGGTTTAGGGTCATCGAGGCCTTTGAGATTAGCCAAATGATAGGCACCTGAACCATATTTGTGTGTGATAATGAATGGGCCCAACCAGTTTGGGGTGAACTTGTCTCACTGTTGGTGAGGTTGACTTGTGATCTGTTGGTTTTCTTTGAGGACTAAGTCATCGATTTTAAACTCATGTTGATGTACCTTACTATTGTAGGCATGATGAAGGTGATCTTGATAGACTCATGTGTGCTCGATGGCATGAATGCGATGTTCATCGAGGAGTGTGAGTTGGTCTAAATGTGCTTGATGGGCGGTGTCATCGTCTATGAATTCTTTCATGGATATCCGTAGGGAAGGTATCTCAAGCTCGAGGGGCATGATGGCTTCTACCCCATAGATGAGTGAAAAAGGTGTTGCCCTAGTAGGAGTATGGATGCTCGTATGATATGCCCACAAGGCTAGGGATATTTGGTTATGCCAGTCACGATGTGATTCTGCTACTATTTTGCGTAAGATAGAGCAAATTGTTTTATTTGTAGCTTCTGCCTGGCCATTGCCTTGCGGGTAGTATGGGGTAGAGAAGCTATGATGAATGTGAAACTTGCTACAAAGTGCTCGGATGGTTTTGTTTTTAAAGGATTTCCCATTATCAGAGATGATTTGGGAAGGGATTCCAAAGTGACAAATGATATGATCTATGATGAATGCTACAATTTTAGCTCCTGTAGTTTGGACCAGTGGGATGGCTTCGACCCACTTCATAAAATATTCTGTGGTAGTGATGATAAATTTATGATTTCTTGATGAAGTTGGTGTAATCTATCCAATTAATTCTAGGCCCCATTGGGAGAAAGGCCACATGGATTGGATAGGTTGAAGTGCTTGGGATGGTAGATGTGTTAGGTTGGCATGTTGTTGGCATTTGATGCAATACTTCACATATTCACAACAATCCTGCTCCATTTTGGGCCAATAATAACCCATACGAAGGATGCATTTAGTGATTGCCATGCCACTAAAATGGCCACCACAAGTACCATCATGGGTTTCTTGTACAACCCATTGTGATTCTTGCGGTTCTAGGCAATGCAGGAGCATGTCATCATAGCTATGGTGATAAAGGATGTCCCCCAACAAGGTGTAGTGGATCACTCTTTGTTTGAAGGTTCGACATTGAGCATGGGGTAAATCACATGGTAGGAAACCTAACTTGATATAATATTTAATTTGTGAAAACCATGGGTCATGGGGTTCAGTGTTTACCACATAGACACCACCATCGTCTGTAGGAGGTGTGGGTGATATGGCAGATCTAGTGAGCGTATGGATGGATACGGATGTTGTGTCAGATGTTGGGTTTTGTGGAATGAGGGATCCTAAGGAGGCCATGGTATCTGCAAAATGGTTTGATGATCGTGGAGTGGCTTCGAGGTCATACCACTCAAATTGAGATAAGAGTTGTTGTGCAATTTTCTTATATTGTTGGAGGATCGGGCAATTGCATAGCCAGCGTTCCTGCACTTGATTGACTATCAAGAGTGAATCACCTATGATGTGGAGGCATTTGATGTGCATGGAATGTGCTTGTTTTAGTCCTAGGATTAGGGCTTCATATTCTACATTGTTATTGGTACAAGGGAAATCGAGTTTGAATGAAAAGGGGAGTGGTTCTCCTTCAGGTGTGAAGAAGACAATGCCTGCACCCCCAACATGGAGACATCTGGATCCATCGAAGAATAGGGTGAGGTCCACTATGACTTCGGGTTCAACATATTCTTCCTCTTCGGTTATGTGGAAGATGGAATCATCGAGGAGTTGAATGAGGAGGGGTTGATTATCAGTCAATGGGGCTTCAGCCAGTTGGTCGGTGATGACCTACCCTTTGATAGATTTTTGAGATACGAATTCTAGGTCAAATTCAGTTAAGAGCATGATCCACTTTGATGTGCGTGAATTGTGATAACTCTTGTTCATCATGTACCTAAGGGGATTGTCTTGGGTGATGACAAAAGTTGTGTGATTTAACATGTAGTGGCATAATTTTTGAGTGGCGAATATGACCGCTAAGCATAGTTTTTCCATGTATCCATATCTTGTCTCATAACTGACTAGTGTGTGACTGATGTAATAGATAGCCTGCTCTTTTTCGAGCACATTCTTTTGAGCTAGAAGTGTACCTAGCACAAACTCTATGGTTGAGATGTATAGAATCAATGGTAATGTTGGATGCGGTGGTGACATAACCGATGGTGATGTAAGGTAGGTTTTGATAGCATCAAATGCTCCTTGATAGTTGTCATCCCATTTGAAGCTTACTCCCTTTTGTAGGAGGTGATTGAATGGCTTGCATTTGTCGGATAATTGTACTATGAATCTATGAATGGAAGTGATCTTGCCCTGGAGGCTACGTAATTGCTTCAATGTGGTAGGAGGGGGCATCTCGATGATGGCTTTCACCTTACTAGGATCAACCTCAATGCCTCATTGGGAGATAATGAATCCTAGTATTTTTCTTGAGGTAACACCAAACACACACTTCTTTGGGTTCAAGCGCACATTGTGTTCTAATAATCGATCAAAGATCTGATGGAGATCTTCGAGATGGTCTGCACATTTCTTGGATTTGGTGATGAGATCATCTACGTAATCTTCAACATTTTTGTGCATCAAGTCATGGAAGATATAGGTCATGGTGCATTGGTAGGTTGCCCCAACATTTTTAAGGCCAAAAGGCATGACCTTATAGCAAAAGGTCCCCCAGGGTGTTGTGAAGGAGGTTTTGTGTTGATCGGTTGGGTTGATCCTGATTTGATTGTATCCTGAGAATCCATCCATGAGGGATATCATCTCATGACCTACTATGGAGTCGACAAGGGAATCGATGTTAGGTAGGGGAAAATTATCTTTGGGACAAGCTTTGTTTAAATCATGAAAATCTATGCAGACACGAACTTCATCGGATGGCTTAGGCATAGGGACCATACTGGATACCCATTCGGGATAGTCGATGGGTACAATGAAATCGATGTCTAGGAGCTTTTGGAGCTTAAATTTCACTATTAATGTGATAGTTGGATGCATGCATCACAACTTTTGTCTCACCGGTTTGGCATTAGGATCGAGTATGAGATTATGAACTACTATGGTAGGGTCAAGTCCCGACATGTCCTTGTATGACCATGCAAAAACTCGAATGTATTTGTGAAGGAAGTTTGTAAAGGCAATGCACTCCTCGGGTGAGAGGCTAGTGGCTAGTTTAAGGATGTGGGGATGTTTTAGGATCATCACCAATGTCAACATCGATAGTGTCTTCAATGAGCATGCGAGATCCATCACGTAACTATTCGGGGATGGGGATGAGGTTAAGGTCATCGATGGCTTCATTGAACTCATATTCATCATCTACGTAGATGTCCATGTGATGTACCTAAGGAACTTGGGGTGGCATGGATGAAGAGGGAGCATTTACTACCCATAAGACATGAGGTGAGAGTAGGAAATCTCGAGGCATTGGTATGGGTGAGATATGCATGAGATCTATAAATTTTGGGTTTGGGGTATCATCCCAAGTCTGCTGGTGACTATAATGGAGGGGAGAACGTAAGTCTACCTCAACCATGTTGATCGATGTTGTGGGTGAAGTAGGTGGGGAAGAATCTGGTGAGGAAGGTACGATGGTTTGTGTGCACCCTAAGAGACTCAAGGGAGGTCATAGAATGACTGGAGGTGAGCGAGGATGAGCAACTACTCTCTGTAGTTGCCTATGTATAGGTAGGAATGTGGCTAAGCATGTCGGTGATGGCTCAGGAGGGACTATGTCAGGCTCTATTGGTGGTGCAGCTAGAGATAAGGTAGCGAAGTGTTCTACCAACCTATTCATATCATAGAATGAGGAGGTATCGAATGTAGGAGATTCTTGAAAGAAGTCGTAGGGGACTGTGATGGTGGAATTGGGTGAAGGAGTGTCTTCTAGTATATCCATATCGATATACTCTTCCAAGGTGTGTGTTGGATGTGGAGGAGGATGTAGGGATAAATCTTGGATCTCATCTTCTAATGTATAGATGGTAGTTGGGCGATAACCTAGGCTAGATTTTTCGATGGGTGATCGGACATGAGGGTTAATGGGTGTACGTAGCCCTTGCTCATAATGGCCTAGCCTAAACCCATGCCAATGAAAATGTTGTAGGTAGCACAAGGTAAAGTGAGGGTTGGCCAAGTGCGTAATTGCATCACAAGAGCTAGATTGTGGTGGTGGAGAAGTTGGTGGGGGGATCGAAGAGTCGACTCCTGCATACACAAAATTGGTATGGTTTTTGGGGCTTCCTAATTGTATGATGGTGCCAATGGTAAGGACCGAGGCTGAGGGGTGACCAAAATCATGGGTAGATTGGATAGGAGGGTCACATACATGGGCATTGCATATACATTATAGTCTCTTGGGCTAGAATTTGTCATGAATATGGATATGCGTGGTGTGGTACGCTCTGGTGACTGAGGTGGAGTATCAAAATTATATGAGGAAGGAGAAAGTTGAGATTCCCTGATGGTAGCGGATGAAGGGTGTGGGAGTTGTTCATCTGAATTGGGTGTCGTTTGTTCCTGTTCATGACATTTGGTTGTTGTAGCTTGGACAGGATGTTTGGTCTATGTGGGGGAAGGTATCGGTATAGGTGTTGGGATACGTGGAGACGTGAATGTCCTAGGCTTTGGTCAAAAGGGAAGAGGAGGTGTTTGTGGTGTAGGAAGGATAGGGGCTTTCGTATGCAAGGGTGTGGGAGGTAACATGGTAGGTTGTGTAATGGGTGGCGATGGTGGTTGCGGCACCGTAGGTGGAAATTGGAATGGTAGAGGCTAGGATGATTGTGGAGGCCATAAGGATGGTGATGAGGATAACATGCTAGAGGTTTTGGATTCTACTAAAGATGGTGCTAATGGTGCGGATATCGAGGCTTGTGCTCTTGATGAACACTAGGATGTTGAGGTGGAAGTTGGGGAGGATATCGATGCTCCTACCGACTGATGAGAAGATACAGGGAATAGTTGGGAGGATGAAAATGATGGTGCAGGGGGAAGGTCTACAATATTACAAAACTTAAAGGGGTCTCCATCAGTTGGGACATAGTGAACAAGTCCATTGTGGACATACTTGAGGCAATGGTGTAGTGTGGAAGGGACACACTACATGTCTCTAATCCATGGGTGACCAAGGAGGATATTGTATTGCATTTTCCCTTGGATGATGTGAAAGAGGATAGAAATGGTATGAATGCCTACATGAATAGGTAGAACTATGGATCCTACGGTAGGTCTCATGGAGCCATCGAATGCATGTAGGTCAAGGGAAGGTATGGCAAAATGGGTTGGTGGGATATGTAGGTGATGTAGAGCTATTGTAGATATAATGCTAATGGATGAACCCATGTCAATGAGTACCCACTTGTAGGTGATATCATTGATTATGGCTTGGATGTGGAGAGGGGGATCTGCTCCTTCTCCAATGAGTTTTGTTATCTCATGGTCATGGAAGCTAATTGAGGGTTGGAGGCATCATGGGATATTTCCTACAAAATTGACAAAGGCATTTGTGTCATGTGTCTCTAAGTCAATGGAACGTAGGATGTCATTCAACGCCTCACGATGGGGTTGAGACTATTGTAGGAGATCAAATATGGATAGCCATGCAGGGGCATTACGTAATTGATGGGTTAGGCTACCACGGATGGTAATCACATTTTGAGGTGGTGGTGGTATGGTAGTAGGCATTTGAGGTACTTGCGGTGATGTGAACTGAGCTAGTAAAAAAAAATAGGTGTCGTCTGGCGTGATGGGTACCATTGGTTTCTCATAGTAAGGTTGATCATACCTACTATGCCACATGATGGAGGATCACATTGGACATTGTTCACTTGGTGAGGTGGTTTTGGGGGATTGTTTGGAGGTCTAGGAGGGTTGGGTCCTCTATGATCCGGTAGAGGGTTTTGGAAAATCCCTAAGTTTTGATTCTATGGGGCTAGAGGGTTTGCTACCTGGATGATGCCCCTATCGATTAGGTCTTGAACTTGCCCATGGAAGGAGCGACATGAATCGATATCATGGCCACATTGCCTATGGAAAGGGCAAAAGAGCTACTCATTATATCCATGAGGCTTGGGTATATTTGGATCCAGTGGGTGGATCTCGGGTAGGAGGAGATGGTTACCCTCATACAATCTATGAAATAGAGCTGGTAGTGGTTCGGATAATGGTGTGAGGTTGCATGGTGGAACCTATGGGTGCATGCCTCGATATTGTTGTGGTCTAGGTGGAGCAGGAGCATTAGTCTGGAATGCTTGTGGCTATGGTGTATAGGGTGGAGGAGTCGGTGCTAGTGCTAAGGTAGCGACTACAACTTGGTTGGCTTGTGGTGGCCGAGGATAAGGTTGATTTGGTGTGGTCCTATTGAAGTGGAAGTTGGGATTATAGTTGGATTTGGTTCTCAACTTAATTTTTCTGGATTGAACCTTAATGTCTTCAATGACTTTTTCTTGTGAAATGGCATCTTCAAAAGTGCGGCTTTGATGAAGCTGGAGGGATGTGGAGATGTGTTTGTGGCAACTCTTGGAAAAGAGTGTCATGAGCTCCATAGTGGGGAGGCTATGGGTGAGGTCATGGATAATCACTCTCCATCTGGAAATGAACTCCGTGATGGGTTCATCATCAACCTATCGTAAGGCGTACACATCAAAAAATGTGGTCTTTTTCTTGATGTTGATGGAAAAGTGTTCTAGGAAGGAATTGGCTAGCTGCTCAAAAGTATACAAGCTATGGCATGGGAGCATGTTGTACCAGTCCAATGCTGGCCCTACGAGTGAGAGGGAAAAGGTATGTAGCATGAGGGGGTTACTACTATGGAGTTGATAGCAGGATGAGCGATAATTGCTCACATGCTCTCTAGGGTCTTCCTTACCTCTATACTTGTCAAACTTTGGTATTTCAAAGTGATAGGGGTAGGGAGGAATGGGAACTAATGGGTGAACTGGCTCGTTGCATAGTTCATCATAACAGGGCTTTTGTGGCCCATAGCTAGAGGTGCGTAGGTTAAGCATTTTGACTTCATCTCATAGGAGTTGAAGTTTGGGTGTCGTAGAAGTGGGAGACTGGGCTATGATAGGTTGAGTCTATGGATGTGGTGGATATTGGTATTGTTGCTCTTCCCAGTATTATGGAGAATATTGTTGTGCCTGATCTTGATAAGGTGGGTATTGGGTGACATGTGTTATCATATCTATGGGCACACTAGGTTGTGGGGTAGGTATCTATTGTGGGTAATAGTATTGTGACTAGGAGGCATGTGGTTGTGGTGTAGGTACTTGTTGGGTTGGAGCCTACTGTAATGGTTGGGCCATGGGTGGTGATGACCAAGCTGGAGGAGGTATAAAGAAGTTGGGTGTAGCTGGTAATGTTGTAGGTGTCGAGGCTACCGATACTAGGGGTGGTCAAGACAAGGTATCAAAGGATGGGATCTATCTCTGTCCTAGAGGGTAGGAAGTAGGGAAGCTAAACTATATGGAATAGCTTGGCGTGGTGGGTGGATAAGCTATTGGTCTCGATCCATAGGTGGGAGAGAGATTGGTTGTAGGAGCTTGGATAGGAGGAGGTGACGGTATCCTAAAATTCATCACAGACAAAGGTGGTGCTAAAGGTTGGGTATCATACACTCCGAATACCTAGGAGATTGGTAGAAAATCTACCAAAAAGGTAGGGTAAGCTACCGAAGTAGGAGCTTGGTTTGAGGGGAAGGTGTATGTGTACACCCCCACTTGGGTTTGTGCATCTTGTGTCTGAAGGGACTGTTGGGAGATGCCTTCAGATATGGTGAAAAATGGCTCTTGGGATGACAATGGTTGAGACTCCTATGAGGAGTACGGGTGTGAGGTTTGAGGAAATACTTGCGGTTCCTGCTGGGGAGGGAGTTATTGTGCAGTTTGGAAGGATGGCTTCTGGCTTCCTATAGTAGAGGAGGATGGGTCAGACACCATTCCTATGGTAGGGGTGAATGATGTGACCTCTGGATGGGTACGATTTAGGAGGGAAGAATCACTCTCAAAAAGGGATTGAGATAGATTTTGGAAGAAGGGGTGTGCAAAGGTGGGAGAAGTGGGTATGACCTCCTCATCTATGGTAAATAATGGATGAGGTTGTCCTGGCACTATGTAGATCACATGGTCATAGAATGTGGTCGGTGGATTACGTGCATATGGGGATGAAAGAAGTGGGTAATCCTCTGCGAGTGAAGTAGCGAGGGCTTCACTCAAGGTTGACGTCTCATCATGAGGCATCATGTGTGTGAGTTGTACATCAGATTCTATGCATGAATCATATGTGTCTATGGTCTTCCCCTTCATGATCGAAGGAGTAAGAGTGGACTGACTAGAGGAAGTGGCAGGCCATTCCTCTATAGAGTGTGCTTGCTCACACGCTCTACTACGGGTGACCACAGGCATAGTAGCATGTGTAAAAAGGGTTTTAGAAATAAACCCTATGTGATATAGACTCAACTGTGTCTAATGTAAATGTAAAGCAAGTGACATGTTGTGTATGGAAAAACAATATATAGTGTAATGTGATGAGACCGGTCTATGATCATGCAAACAATGGTAGACCGAAATCAATTCTAAATGCTAAAAAATAAAAGTGTTTTGTTCATTTTTGTGTGTTGTGATGTTGATACTCCCTATGTAGAATCACGGGTAATGGAGTGAATACTCTAGAAAATCAGGAATGTCATCAATATCAAACCTCCTGCAACACCCAAAGATGCACATAATAGAATGGTATCACAACGTGCAAATGGTGACCTATATGGAAGGTGTAGTAAAATGATATCCTAAAAAGGGGGGAACCCACTATACTAAAGTGAGTTCACAAATTCCTCTCACGAAGAGAGGTGGCACTGTCTGAGACCTGCTATCGACATACCCATGCTTTCGCTTCACCCTCGGGTGGGCTTAGTCAAGAATGACAGTTACCAATTCCACAAATTATACTAGCCTTGTGGATGAAGGCACTAATCCTATCCCACTTCTTAGGTAACCATTGGTGATGAAATCCAAGGCCCAATCACAAAAGTGGGGGATTTTCTGGTGATGAAATCTAGAAAAACCGCTCCTGTGGGGCTGTTGAGTGTCTAGGGGGTGAGTTGGTGGAGGGTAAAACACCTACCACACCAATCTCGAGTGATGGATTGGGGATGAAGTCCAATCTCACCACTTGTTTAAATACCATGTGAGTGTGTGTGGGTTTGTGTTTTGCTAACGGTGTATGCAATGTAAGAAACTAATTAATTGCCTTTTCAAAAGAGAAACTACCCTAATGCCTTTTTGAAAGTAAATTAATCTAGTTTGCAAAGCGTGGAAACATGCAATCCAAGTGTATGGAGTAAGGGGATTAGGAAACCCTAATTTTCAACTTTAGAATGCAAAATTTTTCAAAAATTAAATGACATGGAAAAGGGGATTAGGAAACCCTCACTTAAACTTTAGAATGTGCACTTCTTTTAGCAAGAGATGCTATAGACAAAAGGGGAAACTATGTAGGCTTATACTACATGTGAAACAAAGAGGAGAAATGTAAATTTATTTGAAAAATAAATTAAATGAAGTTTTTGGAAAGTTGCAGGTTCTGTAACTTCAGAAAAATTTAACGATCCTACAAGCTCGAAATGAAGGCAAGTTTACACCTAGAAATTGTCATTTGACTAGTGAACTCTTTATGCTTCCAAAATTTAAACAATAGAGGGATAAAAATGGGAAATACCTGCACTCTGATGTTATGGATAGTCTGATTAGGTCATATACTACTCACCCCTACAATTTTGGGGGGTTTTGAGGCTATCTGGTTGACTTCACCCGGGGGTGAATTGAGATCTGATTCATGGGGCAGGGGGAAAATTGGGTCTAGAGACCCCAAATATCTATTCTGAAGGTCTGAGAGGGTTCTCAGGGCTTTGAAAATATCTGTGAAAGTCAGATTCAGTACCTGCAACACACAGAAATATAGGATAATATCAGATTTATCAAAAAAAGTTAGCCTGACACTATCCCTTGTGGGGGTCCCACCAGGCGTGCCAGAATGAAATGGGTAGAAATCGACATTTGATCCATTAATACAAAAACATATATGTACTAAATGAAAAGGTTGTATTTCATTAATATTGAAAGATATGTGTTACAATAGGGACATGATGCCCTTTAGCCATTTCTTCTTCTAATAATGTTACAACAAGTTCGATGTCATCTTCAATCATCCCTCAATGTAGGTGGGCTTCTTTGTATGTGGGCCACCACATGGTTGTTGTTTGATGATGTTCTTCCTCTTCAGATCTACTAAATAACCTAGCTCAAGAGGGGGTTAGTGTGTTGATGGGGCCTTGCCTTAGTCAGGCCCCATGTTTATGAAAACAAAATGACTGATATAATGCATGGAAATTGAAATAAACTGGAGGAATGGATTGAAAATATGGTAAAATAGAGCTTACCTCCCAAATTTGAGGTGATTTGGGACCTGTAGACCCAATTCACCACCCGGGGGTGAACTAAGACCTGGATTCATGGGGCGGGGGGCGAATTCAGCTGTGAGGTTCCTTTTGTAAAATCCCTTCGGTGGATCGATTCCTAGGCAGTTGGGGTGCCTCTGTATGCTATGGAAATCTGATTGTCTACTCCGAGAACTGATTGTTCAATCTTCACTGTCCATTTCTGCAGAGTTTCTATGCTTTGTTGAAATAGGGAGAGAGAGTTAATTAGGGGTTTAGGACCCACTATTTATAGGAAATGGCAAGGTGTAGGGGGAGAGTTAAAGAAACTAACCCTAGGCTGAGTTCTAACCAAAGTTAGGTTAGGGTTTGTGACATGGAAGTCTCCTATTCCTCATAGAAAATATCCTATCCTCACACATGTGTGAGAAAGGATTAAGTCTAATCAGGATTAGGAGGTCTTAAGTCAAATTAGGGCTTGATTAGGGTTTCTTAGGAAAATATCTTAGCTAACCCTAATTACACACATGTGGGAGGATGCAATTAGTGTTAATTAAGGATTAAGAGTTCTTTTAATCAATTTTGCCCTAAAAATGTGACTTAAGTGAAGTCAACATTAAATTAGATTTTAGGAATTGACTTGGTAATTTTTTTTGTCAACTAATACCCCGTGGGGGCCTCAATTGAGTACAAATAGGCTGTCGGAGGATATCCCAATGCATGGGATGTGATTTTGAAGGCTTATGAGGGTTTAGGACCTGAAAGCCGATGAAGTGGTATATGGAAGTCTACACGATGCTATGATAATCTATGGTGATCTACGCATGACTACGCATGACTACGACTGTCTACGCATGACTACGCATGACTACAACAATCTACGCATGTCTAGGAGGATCTACAATAGTCTACGCTGGTCTACAATAGCCTAGGGGTACCTAGGATGGCCTATGTAAACCTACAAGTGTCCAAAAGGATCTACAAGTATGTAGGTATAGCAATGTCAAAATTTTGGGTGTCTACAAATAGCACGTTGGATACCTTTGAAGTACACATCGACATTGTCATGTGATTCACCCAATGACCTTAAAATTTGCAAGATGCAGTTGTGAAAAATAATAAAAACAAAATAAAAATAAAAATATAAAAAAATAGAAAAAGACAAAAATAGAGAAAAATATAAAAATAGAAAAAAGATGAAATACGGTAAAAGATGTCAAAAATCTTGTCCATGCAGAATTAGCGACGTGTTAAGTATGTAGATGAATTTGAGTTAGGTGGAAGTTAAATAGGTAGTTACATAGGTGGTAGAATTCCTATAAATTTGAAGTGTTGGGCATTCTTGGTCCCATTGCTTTTAGTTTATGCATGAGATAGGAGCACAGGAGAATTGGATATGAAGCAGGGTTCATAGGCACACCAATACTTATGCAAGACAAAGCGTAGATGTCATTTTTATTGGCAGTCACAAGATTCATGGAGGAATTTTTATTTTTCAGTGCAAGTGCAAAAGCATTCAGCTTTGTCACATCCATCTGAAGACACTATCATCAAATCTGCCAAACCAAGAGATGTCTAGAGGAATAAGCAGACATCTTGGAGGAATACTAGCCATCTAAAACACATTGTAGCCATCTAAAGGGAGAAGTGCCTGACAAAGTAAGCAAAGGGAAAATATGAAGTGCACAAGACGTTTGATCAAAAAAGTTATCTAGGAGGAAGACATCTAGCTGATAGTTCTAGATGTCTATTCATACAAGCCATACATCTAGATATTCATCTTAGACATTAGCAAGCACATCTGACTAGCTATCCATCCCATATATCCACCTGTCATACTCATACGTCTAGTCATTAGACTCAGACATCTAGCCTAGAAATTTTTGACATCTGAGCAGGAGTGTTTTCCTGAAGCTGAGATATCTAGTAGGATTAAGCCATATGAAGTGCAAGAGATGTCTAGAAAAGAGAAGACGAGTCATCAAAAGTTAGGACAACTTCCAACACAACCCGAAGTAGGAATTGAGTTAATTTTATCTAAAATAATTTTTCATCACTAAGAAATGAAGCACGGACAAGTGCCAAGCCCAAACAAGGGGTAGACTCGAGGGAAAAGAGAAGCAAAAGTCCAATTAAGTAGCACATAATAGATTTTGATTGAGGAAATCACTTGGAATTTTCCTATAGGTGAATTTTTCTGGTAATGGTGGGTAGTGACACCAGCAAATAGTCTAGTAAAGAAGAGCATGCAAGCCATAGAAGTAAATTTTATTCTATAGATACTATTGGTGCAAAATCGGCCTATGGTTATGATTTGCACCAATGACCTTACCAACATTGAGTAGACAGACTTGGTATTGAATGGCTCCATCTAATATCCAGAGAAGGTTGGTTCCTTAGTGTTTTTTGTGAGAAAAAGGAGAGAAGGGTTTATTGAAAGAAATGGAAATATAGTCGTAGCTAGAGCTTTTCTCTTGGTGTAGTTTAAACAACAACAAATATGAATACATATAACTTCAAGATCTAAGCATTCAATATTTCTTCACGTAGAAATCATAGTTCTTTAATGTGATTTAGATGCTAATATAACACATACATATATTAAATCTTAAGCTCCAACAATACTGTTTATATTGTGCACGAGTCCAGATAACAAAACAAATACAATGTATAACTTAGTAATGTAAATAGAAGCATCAAATTTTAATACATACACTTGCACACAGTGAACCAGAAGCTAATATAAGTTTATCTTATTGCTTGAATACAGAGTACATAAATCCAATCCTATAAATTTCTAATAACTAACCCTTTTTCAGGGTATGCTTACTACTATATACTCTAAAACAAGCATGCTTCGGTAGCTACTAAATTATGACACAAAATCAATTACAATATAAGCGCTATCAAATGCAACATCATATTTTACGTGATTTCTCATTGGTTCAGTCAGATAATCAGATCACTAATGTTAGAAGTTTAAGATTCAATACTCAATCATGATTTATCACTAGTCATCGACATATTTCTTTGAAGGCACATTCTATTTATATCTCTATTCCATGCAATCCAGTCATGTCATAAAATTGTGATATTTTGAAGCTATGATCTCTTCCTCTGATTGAGCTTGTGAAACGTTGACATATCATGAAATTGTGATATTCCACTGGTCTTGAACCTTCTCTCACTATGAGCTCACAAAACACTAACATGTCATGAAATCATGACATTTTACCTGCCTTAGTCTTTTCCTCACTTCGAACTCATGAAACCTTGACATGTCTCAAAATCATGACTTTTTACCTGCCTTAGTATTTTACTCACCTTGAGCGCGTGAAACCTTGACATGTTGTGAAATCATGAAATTCTTTCGGTCTTGATCCTTCTCTCGCTTTGAGCTTGCGAAACACTGATATGTCACAAAATCACAATATTCTTCCTGCCTTAGTCTTTTTCTTGCCTTGGACATGTGAAAATTTGACATGTCATGAAATCATAATATTCTATCGGCCTTGACCCTTATCTCACTTTGAGCTTATAAAATATTGACATGTTAAATCATGACATTCTTCCTACTTTAGTTCTTTCACAAAAATGGGAAACTGGTGTTTGATCTCTTAAAAACCGTTCAAGCCCTCTCAAAAATTATTGAAAATTTCAAAATATTTATTGTCTTCAGGGTAGTATTTTTAGACTAACATTCTTGGCACCTTTTGAGGAATTTTACTAGCAAAAATATTAGAATCCAGGACCTTCATCCATTGGGAAACAGAGTCAAAACAATATGGAAGAGGATATTATGGAAAATAATTAGGAAAAAATGCACTTAAACAAGTAAAGCATTACCTTTCAAAATATCTCTTACAATATTATGTATACTTTACTAATATTACATTAACACCTCAGTAATTTCAATTTTTTTGTGAAACTTTTCATTGGTTGCCACTGGTCCCACCTTATGTCAGTTGTCTTTGGTCAACTTGCTTGGATTTATTTTGCTTTTCTATCACCCTGATGACTTCATTGTAAGTGAGGCAAACCTGCTTCCAAGCTTCATCCTCAAGATCCGAGGAGTCCATGAACAACTGATATACATATTGCAAGTCTTCTACTTTATCATGAGATACTACCTTATACCTTAAAACCAACTCCTATAAACAGGACTTAATTTGCACGAGATTTTGCACCATAGCAAATATTCGTGCTTCTTCCACAGGTTCTTCCTACACTTCTATTTTATATTTATCATCAATAAAATATTTCAGGGACATTGTGAGTGCATATTCACTTAAAACATTTGAATTTTCATCCCATAAATATGAAATTCTACATTTTTTTGCTAGATTTAAGTGCTTCACTAGTCCCTTAGCTTTAGATTCTAACTCCTGAAGGAGTTTTACACCTTAATTTATGAGCTTAAATTTTTTGAAGAAACTTATGGCTGCAATCTTGGCCTGAGATCAGGCTTCACTTTAGATCTCAGCAGCGACACTCTCTGGCATGTTATGAGACAAGACTTGAATTTTTGTCACCACATCTGATATTTTCTATAGAAAGCTCACTGAAGCTTTCAATTCATCACCGAATGCTTCAATCACTTCTTTTACTTTGGCTAAATATATTAAGATGGACCTTTTTCTTAAACTAAGTAGCAAGATATCTTCAAACATTTCTTTCCTTACTGCTTTAGCTTTGTCTTTTGACAGGACATGTGTTGCATTCTATTTTCCCTGGACCTGTTGTTGAAGTTATTGTACTTACAGATTTAGAGATTGAATATGTTCATTTACCTTCTCCAGTTCCTCTTTTTATTTGGCTACTTCTCTCATAGCCTCATTGAATCTATCTTCTCATATCTTGGCATCTAGTTTCAAAGCTTTTTCCATCAGTTTCTATTCTTGCAAGGTAGATTCACATTCTTTCCTAGCTTCCTGCTCTTTATTAAAATTTTCTTTAAAATATTCTCCATTCAAGTAAATGATTCCTAAGCAAGCTTGTACCATTCCCCATTCATCTTGCATATGAAGTTGAGTAATATCTTCAGTTATACTATCTACTTGATAATCTTCAATCATCATATCATCCTTAGGTTTTTTCGCTTTCGAGATCAACTTCACCTTCTTTTGCTGCATAGTGGTAGGATCAAGTGCTATCATTTCTTGTATATGGGCTGGAGATTTAGTAGCTTTAGCAGAGTGGGAATTCCACAAATCTAAGGTATTTTTGTTTACCTTTCTCAAATCCTTTAATTTTGAAAATTTTTGGTGATTTTCAAAAGTTACGACAGGGGTGGATCTCATAGCTGGTATGCATGCACTATGGAGGAATGGAGTTGATACTAAAGTAGTACTTCCATCCAAAGTAGTAGCTACAGGGTGAGCTAGTGATCCTAAATATTGACAAGCTTTAGATTGAATCGATCAAGATAAAACTGGTTTTGGAGAAAGCAACCATTGTTTTAAGGGAAATATTATATCTTTCTTTGGAATAGAAATGGAAGGAGACTTAATTTAGGAATGAGAAAGAAGAGAAGAATGAGAGAGTAGAGAAGCCATACCTAATCCTATTGGGCATACGTATTAGTTTTCATATTCCATTACATGTTCTTCATTAACCTCATCAGCAACAAATTTCTTAATTTCATCTTCTTGAGGGGTTTTTATCACTTCTCTTTCTCCATCCTCATTTTCTTCAACGTATGTATCATCTTCTAAATTCAACATTTGGAGGAATCTCCCCATGTTGATTCTTGTTGTGTTCAACAACCTATTTTTAACTATTATGTTATCAAAAATAGTTGTGTCTAACCCTTCTTGAGCAAAGTCTATGCTATTATTAGCTATTTTAATCTAATTTTCTACCTGCACATCAGGGTTTTCAACCACTTCATCATCTTACAAAACATCTCTAGTATCTTGAGAAACTTGTTCACTTTCCCTAACAACTTCAAAATTTTTAGTAGTTTTCTATTTTAAATTTTCACCACCTTGGATGTTATCTACAACTTTCTAAGTTACATCTACCTGTTTGCTTCTTTTCTGCTGACCTTCAGCTAGGGATTTTAGTTTTCTTTTCTTAGTTCCAAGAGGCACTTCATCTAATTTAGTATCAGAGGAATAAGGGAGAACAAATTTTGGAGACTTAGATGATATGGCTCTACCTTTTGATAAATTTGTGCCAAGCGCTAGACATTTTATTATTTTTCATTGGCAAGGGTTCAATGATTCCTTGCCCATATTTTCCTAGCCCCTTACCATCATAACCCATTTTTGCCATCATGTGATGTGCTTTCACATATTTTTTATTCTGTTCCTCTGTGAATATAGTTTCAATAGACTTCTTCTTTGAGGACCTAAGCCTCATCTATGCATGTGATTCTTGTTGCTCAACTGTAACTTTCTTGCCCTTATTTTGGTCCAAATTCTATTTCTTAGTAGCTTTAGGGCTTACACCTTTGTTGCTGCCAACACTTGGGGGTACTTTTTTGGTAAAATTACCTAACCAGGTAGCTTTATAATGATCTTAATGAATCACAAACTAAAGGTCATTATTAACAGGACACTTAGAATCAATCATATTAGTTTGGACACTCATAGTCCACCATTCAAGAATTTTCCCAATTATCCATTCTGTCCCCTTTTTTTACATTCTATTGATGGTATTATCATCTAGGACATGCTTAAAGTTTTTCTGGGGATCATATTAAACCACATGCTCATAAAAATCATACCATGGGGTAGTGATTGCATTCTTTCTGCCATTCTAATGCTTCATATTTGGTGTTATTTCTACAATTTTCAATGTCTTATCTGGGGAACATATGATAAATTTTTACAGGGCTTTTGTTTAGAATTGCTTGTATTTCTAAAAATCTATTGATGGGGTCATAATTCCATTGTTGTGGCATTTCTATCAACCCCAACTCATTTATAAATTGACCAATTTGTTCATGTTGCCCATTTTTTGAAACAATAATACCTTCAAATTGGAATAGCATCGTACATGTACCAGTTTTATCTATACCCATGCTGTATTTGAAATTTATGTTCTTGATTTTTCTAACATATTATAATCTAGTAGTAACAAAATGTGACAGAAAAAAAGACTTTCTAGTAAACCCCTATAATCTAACAACAACCCCCTAAGTAAGGATGAACTAGCCACCCTCCTTTGCATGTTTTTTTTGCAGAACTTTGACAACATGTTCTTTTCATATTTATATTTATGTTTAGCTTCTTACACCATAAAAATGGTAGGCCTTCTAGAAAGGCATGCATATCTACATCTAAATTACTTATGATCACCATATTGAATGACCTAGGTATCTAGATGATCTATCTCCTTGCTCATTTGGATAGCCGAAGGGGCTAGATGACCTACCTGTTAGCCCAAATGATTGCCTACATAGGCCTAGATGGGTCAATCTACCAAACTATTTATTTGGTATTCTTGTCAACCTATCTCTTATTTTACCTAAATGGTCTACCTATTTATTCCAATGAAATTCTTCATTTTATTCCCTACTCTAACAACCTCTTAGGTTTAGATTCATTCCCATCTACAACTATGGTGAAACTACTTGCAAATACTGAATGAAATGAGTAAATCAAGTATTTTTTGCCACTTAAGAAGGGCTAAGTCCTTTGCCACCTACTTGCAAATATCGAACAAAATGAGCAAATCAAATATTTATTACCACTTAATAAGGGTTAAGTCCATTGCCACTTAGAGAGGGCTAAGTCTCATGTGATACTCAATTGGATAATAATTGATGATAGATAATTAAATGTAAAACAACTTGCATATATAAACAAGAGTAAATCAATAAATTAATTACAATTGGAAATATATTTGAATAGATATATTGGTGATGTAACATGGCTCCCCTCCTCAAAAAGTTTTATCCTCAAAGCTGGAAATGTCTCAAAAATACTTTATGTTTTCCATATAGCATCTTCTATTGGTAGGTCCTACCATTTGATTAGAAATTCTTTAATGTGGTGAGATCGAAGATGACATGATTTTCTTTGCAATATTGCTTCTAGTTGAAGAGTTATACATCCTTCTTTATCTAGTACTGGAAGCTCTGTTTGGAGGTGCACTTTTTGGACAATAACTTTTTTGAGATAGGAAACATGAAAAATTGGATGTATACAGGAGGAATGTGGAAACTCCAATTGACATGCTACTTCACCTATGCGACAAACTATCTCGTAGGTCCTGTAGAATCTAGGGGTCAATTTATGTCTGGTCTTAATATTCAAAGACAATTGCTTATAAGGTTGCAACCACAAGAAAACCATATCTCCTATATTGAATTATCATTTTGAATGATGTAAGTCTTGTTGCTGCTTCACACGATTTTGTGCTTGGATAAAGTTGTCTTTAAGAATGTTGAGCATGGAGTGATGATGCTGGAACCAATCATCAACTTGAGCTACTTTGAAAGATCCTGGAACATAATCTGAGATTGCTAGAGGTTTTAATCCATACAATGCTTCAAATGGTGACATCTTGAGGGAAGAATAAAAGGAAGTGTTATACCACCATTATGCTAATGAAATCCATTGAATCCATTGATAATGTTTATTTTTATCAAAGCAATACAGATAGGTACCCAAACATTTATTAACAATTTTAGTTTGACCATCAATTTGGGGATGGTAAGTAGAAGACATTTAATTTGGTACCACTGAGACAGTATAATTCTCTCCAAAAATTTCTAGTAAATATGGGATATCGATCACTTACAATAGTTTTGGGTATAACTTAAAAATGGATTCAATAAATACCTTGGCCACTTCGCTTGCTGAATATGGGTGTTGTAGAGCGCTGAAGTGAGCATACTTGGAAATATGATACACTACTATGAAAATTATTTTTTTACCTTCTAAATTTGGAAGACCTTCAATAAAATCCATTAATATGTGTTCCCACTGGTGGTCAAGAATTGGTAAGGGTTGAATAAGTCTTGGAGATTTTACTGTTTCACCCTTATTACATTGGCATACCTCGCATTCGACAACAAATGACTTGAAATCATATTTTAATCCTTTCCAATAAAAGTATTTTTTCACCCACTGATATGTTTTCAAGAATCTTTAGTGCCCTATTTATGTAGAAGCATGTGATTCTTCAAGGATCTTGGATTTAATAGTGGAACTTTGTGGAATGTAAATGTGATCTTTCTTTCATAACACCTAAACAATATATGAAAAATAAGGATGCTTTGATAATCCTTTATTCATATCTTAAATAATTTGAGCAGTTTTTGTGTCAACCAACCATTCTTCTTGGAGTTGAGAAACCCATGGAGAACAAGGGCCCAAAATGGCGTTGATGGAAATTTCATCTTCATATTTACGGGATAATACATCCACTACTATATTTTCTTTGTCCTTCTAATACTTAATGATGAAATCATATCCCAATAACTTTTTCATCCACTTTTTTTGTTATGGATAGGAGAAACATTGTTCTAGAAAGTGCTTAAGACTACTATGATCCATTTTTATGATGAAGTGATTTTTGAGTAAGTAATGCCTCCATTTCTTGATGGCATGTAGAATAGCCAATATTTCTTTCTCATATGTGGACCTCCTCAAATTTTTATCTGAAATTTGCTTGCTTTCAAATGCCAATGGATAACAATCTTGCATTAATACTACTCCAATACCTGTACCTGAAGTATCACATTTCATAACGAATGGTTTGTGAAAATATGGAGTTTCCAAAATAAAAGTAGTACACATAGCTTCCTTGAATGCCATGAATGCTTGAATAGCAATATCATACCAGTGAAAAGCATATTTTTTTGTGAATGCAGTGAGAGGAGCTGCAATTTTGCCATAAGTATGAATAAACTTCCAATAATAACCTGTAAGACCAAAAAAACCACGAAGTTTTTTGATAGTTTTGGGTAAAGGCCAATCTTGAATAGCTTTAATTTTATTAGGATCCACTTTAACACCTTTGTGAGAAAGATATGACCCAAATATTCAACCTCTTGAACACCAAAGGAACACTTGGAGTGCTTGAAAAAAATTTCTCTTTATTTAATACATGAAGAACTTTCCACATATGCATTAAATGATCCTTCCAAGATTTGCTATATATCAAAATATAATCGAAGAGAACCAAGACAAACTTGCAAAGAAATGGATGAAAAATATGGCTCATGAGACTTTGGAAAGTGGAAGGTGCATTGGTGAGACCAAAAGGCATGACCAAAATTTCATAATGACCTTCATGTATATGAAAAGTAATTTTTAGAATGTCCTCATATCTTACTCAGATTTGATGAAAACCCAAATGTAAATCCAATTTTATGAGATATTTAGTATCATGTAGTTCATCTAATAAATCATCTATGAAAAGGATATGGAACTTATCCTTGATCATTATTTTATTGAGGGTATGAAAATTAGGACACATGCACCAAGAATTATCCTTACGATGAGCCAAAACCACTGATGATGAAAAAGGACTAGTGTTATGATGAATGATGACATGTTCTAAAAATTCTTGGACAATATTTTCAATTTTTATTTTTTTAGGTTGAGGGTATTGATAAGGATGTATATTAGAAGGGAGACTACCAGGAACAAGATGTATGGTGTGGTCATGATATCTCTTGGGAGGTAGCCCTTTTGGTTCACTAAAGACTTCATCATAGTTAGCCACAATGTCTTGAAGATCTTTTGAGGGAATTACAGGGACATCTAGTGCTTTAACTTCCATGCAATTGATTTGAGCTAAGAATTCATAACCTCATTTCTTGAATATATTTTCCATGCAGTGTGAAATCACCACCTTGGATGGTGGAGATTGAATTCATTGGAGATGAATAGTCTTCCCATTCTCTTTCCATTCAACTTATAATTTTTGAAAATTAAAACTAACAACTTCTAGCTTTTCTAGCCATTCAACACCTAGAATAACATCTAAACTTCCCAAGTTCATAATTAAGAGAGTTCCTTGCCAAGTGTAATTTTCCATTTGGATTGAAATTGGAGATGTTTTATCAACACATTGAGCATTTCCTTCATTTGCGATTAAAACTTGAAACTTATCTTGATTGGTAGTAGAACAAGTTAAATGCTTTAGCAGTCTTAATTTCGATAAAGTTATGTGTACTACCTGAATCAATAAACACATTAATACATTTATGCCTAATAAATCTTGGTACATTAATTGTATGATGAGATGTTACCTCCATAAGAGCATATTTTACATTTCATGTGTATAGAGGAGGAGGTGAGAAGATCCAAAGGCAGGGCAGAATGAGGAGCGGTGGATGAAGCGGAGGAGGAGGAAGCGAAGGAGGTGGAGGAGGAGCAAAATGGTAGGCAAGAATTTTGAACCAACGGAAGGAGAAGATCTAGAGGTAGGGTAGAATGCTATAGCTAGAAAGGAAAAGGATTCCTTGTCAGCTCAGTTTGAAAAGGCTAAAGGTACAGATCCTCCAAATAAACCCTCAAACAAAGGGTCCCACCGGGGTTCGAGAGTTGGAAACAAGGGCCCAAACTTTTTGGAAATGCTAAAAGGGAACATGAAGGATCCAGTCAATGAACTACTGCCCCTAATACCAAAAAATAATAGGTTAACTACGACAATGGAGATCATGGAAAGATTCTTGGATATGGAGGCATCATCCTTAGTTGGCAAGTTTTTGGGAGGAAGGTCGAACATTGAGACTGTTTTCTCATGGGCCGTGGCAAAGTGGAAAACTTCAGGAAGCTTAGAAATCATAGCCATGTCAAGAGGTTTTTTTATGATAAGACTCAACAACAAAGATGATGCAGAGCGCATCTTGACAAGAGGACCCTGGTTTCTAGGAAGGCGTAGCCTCTTTCTAAGGAAGTGGGGGGAGGATTTCAACCCTGAGAAGTAGAACATTAATATAGCACCCATTTGGGTCTACTTACCAAACCTCCCAGCCCAGTTTTTTAATGAGTACTGTATTAGTGGCATAGCAAAGATGATAGGAGAGCTCATGGCAATAGACCATTCAACCTGGGTAAGGACTAGACTAACGCATGCCAGGATCTGTGTAAATGCAAACTTGGATTATGATCTACCTTCTCAGGTGGAACTAGCATATGGAGATTTTCTAAGGATTTAGCCTATGGAGTATGAGAACAAGTCGGCATTTTGTAGCATGTGCAAAACCCAGGGCCACCTTCAAGCCCAATGTTTGACAATAACTGCAATCAAGGAAGCCACGAGCAAAGTTTTTCTAGGGAAATCTAATGGGAGAGGGATCCCAAAGTTTCAAGGACCACATCTTAACTTGGAAGGATACATACAAGTTAAGAATAACCAAGCTGACCAAGCCAACATAGAATTGGCAAAAATCTAGGAGAAAGGAAAGCAACATAATGAGGGAGGCAAAAATCATAAGGTATGTAATAAAGGTACCATATTGAACATGTTTGATATCCTAGAAAATCTAGAAGTTGAAAAAGAAAATAGTAAGGATGATACCATTAGTTTCAAGTTTCCTGAAACCCTAGACTCCCCATCCAAATCGGGACCAGTCAAGGATCCAATTAGTGAACTACCACCCCTAATACCAAAAAATAACAAATTAACTGTGCCAGTGGAGATTATGGAAAGATTCTTGGATATGGAGGCATCATCCTTAGTTGGCAAGTTTTTGGGAGGAAGGCCAAACATTGAGACTATTCGCTCATGGGTCATGGCAAAGTGGAAAACTTCAGGAAGCTTAGAAATCGTAGCCATGTCAAGAGGTTTTTTTATGATAAGACTCAACAACAAAGATGATGCAGAGTGCATATTGATAGGAGGACCCTGGTTTCTAGGAATACGTAGCCTCTTTTTGAGGAAGTGGGGGGAGGATTTCAACCCTGAGAAGTAGAACATTAATATAGCACCCATTTGGGTCCGCTTACCAAACATCCTAGCCCAATTTTTTAATTAATACTGTCTTAGTGGCATAGCAAAGATGATAGGAGAGCTCATGGCAATAGACCATTCAACCCGAGCAAGGACTAGACTAACGCATGCTAGGATCTGTGTAAATGCAAACTTGGATTTTGATCTACCTTCTTAGGTGGAACTAGCATATGGAGAGTTTCTAAGGATTCAGCCTGTGGAGTATGAGAACAAGTCGATATTTTGTAGCATGTGCAAAACCCAGGGCCACCTTCAAGCCCAATGTTTAATAATAACTACAAACAAGGAAGCCATGAGCGAAGGTTTTCTGGGGAAATCTAATGGGAGAGGGATCCCAAAGTTTCAAGGACTGCATCTTAACTTGGAAGGATACAAACAAGTTAATAATAACTAGGTTGACCAAGCCAACACAGAACTGGCAAAAATCCAGGAGAAATGAAATAAACATAATGAGAGAGGCAAAAATCATAAGGTATGTAATAAAGGTGCCAGCTTGAACATGTTTGATATCCTAGAAAATCTAGAAGTTGAAAAAGAAAATAGTAAGGATGATACCATTAGTGTCAAGTTTCCTAAAACCCTAGACTCCCCATCCAAATCATGACCATCCACAGTTATGACGAAAAGCCCCAAAAGCTATGCTCAAAATGAAGAAAAATTGTCAGGTCATTTCAATTTAAACATGGAAAAAATAGAGTCAAGAGTTGAAGTTGTGGAAACAAGAGGTAGGAATGTAGCTCCTAATTTGGTAGTGGAGAAAATTATTCCTTATCAAACAAGCCCAACGGTAAAAGGTTCCTTGAATGAAAGCCCCATTTTTAGGATCCAGATAGGAGAGGTGGACCAAAACAAGGCTGAGGATGAAGAGGGAATTGAAAACCCCCAAAATGAGGAATAAGGTTCAAGCCCTATACTATTATAGTATATGCCCCCTAATTTCAGTCCGAAATAGACTAGAAGCACCAGCAAGACTCCGATAGATTATGGAAGTGAAAGAAAGAAAGGGATAATATCTATAGTAGAGCACTATAGAGCGAGAATCAATGAATAAATTGCAAACGAAAAGTAAAGAACATTGTTACAGCAAGCTATTCTTGGCCAGGATAATAGCAAAATTGACAAACCCCCTTTGGCTTAGGGAAGGGGGCGGGGAAAAAATATCAAATAGTCTAAATGAAGGTTCTCTCATGGAATGTGAGAGGCCTAAATGACCCACCAAAACAAAGGATGGTGAAGTCTATAAGGAAGGATTGGAATCCTACTATCATTTTTCTTCAAGAAACCAAAACAGATGTGGCACAATTATTACTTATAGGTAGAAGGATTTGGAAGCAAGGGGAAGTGGCCTTTCAACAGGCAAGAGGAGCATCTGGGGGCCTCATGATCTTATGGGATCCTATTAAAATAGAAGGAAGTATTATTCAGGCAAATGAAAGAGTCTTAAGCGTATTATTTCATGATTTTGATACTAATAAGAATTGGATTATGTCAAATGTTTATGCCCCCACCTCTGTCCAAGGGCGATCTGAACTATAGGAGTTTTTGGGGCATTTGAGCCAACCTTTTAAAGACATTCCTTGGGTGATTGGGGGAGATTTCAATACCCCCCTTTACCCATCTAATAAGAAGGGAGGATCTGGGTCACCCTCAAGGAGCATGGAGGACTTCAATGAATTCATTAACACAAATGAATTGATGGATGTAAGACTAAAAGGAGCCAAATTTACATGGAGTAACAAGAGGATAGGAAGTCAGCTGATTCAAGAAATGTTGGACAGGTTTTTTTTATCCAAGGAAGCTACAACAATGTTTGGTGATTCAGCATTACAAGCCCTTCCTAAATGCGCTTCAGACCATAATCTTATTCTATGGGAGGTATTTTAGGCTAACTCCTTTAAAAATCCATTCAGATTTATGTCAATGTGGGTTAAACATCTGGAATTCAAGAAATGAATAGAGGAATGGTGGCAGCAGCCTATCTAGGGAAGTGCTTCCTTCAAACTATCTCAAAAAATTAAGATGGTGAAAAACAACCTTAGAATATGGAATAAAGAAGTCTTTGGAAATAATTTTGAGAATAAGAGAATAGTGGGGGAAAAACTAAGAATAATAGAAAGCAAAATCCAAAATGGAACCTATGATGAGGCGACAAGGACTGAAGAGAAGGAAACCCTTTGTGAGTTTTATAATATTTTAGCTTGTGAGGAGATGTATTGGAGGCAGAAATCAAGGGCATTATGGCTAAAGGAAGGGGACTCTAATTCAAATTTTTTCCATGTTACCACATTGAGAAATAGAAGCAACAATAATATTAGAAATTTAACTAAGGTGGATGGATCCTTAACTCAAAACATTCAGGAGATCAGGGACGAGGCTGTTAATTTTTTCAGTTCATTATTGAGTGAAGAACGGGCCTGTAATGCCCAAGTAAAAGACTCTCTCCTTCAATTCATTCCACAACTCATTGATGAAACAATTAATGAGTCTCTTACATTAGATTTTTTAGACAAAGATATCAAGGAGGCTTTGTTTAAAATGGATCCTGACAAAGCTCCTGGGTCGGATGGGTTTTTACCACGGTTTTTCCAAGTTTGTTGGGATATTGTTGGAGCAGAAGTTATTGCTGCAATAAAGGAGTTCCAAAGTTCAAATCATATTCCAAGGGGTTTCAATTCAACTTTCATTGCTTTGATCCCTAAAGGCACCAACCCCAAGACTATGGCTGACTTTAGGCCGGTTAGCTTGTGTAATATATCCTATAAAATTCTGTCCAAAGTTTTAGCCAACCGTTTGAAGAAAGTTCTACCGGTTATCATTGATCCAAGTCAAGGAAGTTCTATACAAGGAAGATCAATTTTAGATGGAGTTATTACTGTTCATGAGGCTCTTCATACAGCCGCTCAGACCAAAAAATCAGTCATGGCTTTACAGTTAGACATGAACAAAGCTTATGACAGGATAAATTGGGAATTCCTAGAGGAAGTTTTATTAAAATTTGGCTTCAACATGAAATGAGTCAAGTTAATAAGAGAGTGTATTTCTAAACCTTGTTTTTTAGTTTTGGTTAATGGGTCTACTGCAGGTTTTTTTCAAAGCAAATATGGTCTAAGACAAGGAGATCCCATAAGTCCTATGCTATTCATAATTGCAGCTGAGGCCTTGGGAAGAACCATTAAGGCAGCAATGGTAGCTAGACTCATATCAGGTATCAAGGCCACATCGCTAACTACCTCGGTGACACATCAAAAATTTGTTGATGATACATTGCTACTGACTTTGGATTCTGTGGTTGAGGCAAGAAGGATTAAAAATATTCTCATAATGTATGAAGAAGCGGCTAGATAGAAAGTGAATTTTGATAAGAGCAAACTTTATTTCATCAATACCCTCATTCCTAGGCAAAACAACATAGCAAGGATCATGGAATGTTAGATTGCATCCCTTCCCACCTCCTATTTAGGTCTTCCCCTATTTACTGGGAAACTTGAAGGATCAATGTGGAACATAGTTATGGAGAGGATCCAAAAAACGCTAGCAGGTTGGAAAGGACATCTGTTATCTCAAGCAAGCAAAGCATTTTTAACTATGGCTTCACTTCAAAGTATACCTATTTACTTCCTATCAGTGTTCAGAGCTCCCAGCAAGGTGTATCACAAAATTGAGCAACTTCAAAAAAAATTTCTCTGGTCAGGGACTGAGGATAAGAAAAGGATCCATTTAGTAGGTTGGAACAAGGTTTGCAAACCTAAAGCTAATGGGGGGTTAGTATTGAGAAGAGTTTATCATCTCAATACAGCTCTGTTAGCCAAAAAAGCGTGGTGGTTATTGACTAAGGTTGATAATGAATGGATTGCCATAGTTAGGAGGAAATACCTCCAAGGTGTGAACTTCCTTAATGACAACTTACCAAGCAGGGGTTCTACTTTTTGGAAGGCAATCCTCACGAGTAGGGATCTTGTCAAGAAAGGTCTTAGATGGATTCTAGGAAATGGGCAAACAATAGACTTTTGTAAGGATCAGTGGGTGAGAGCTGAGGAGTTATCCCATAATCCTTGTTTGACTAGGATTCAAGAGCATATGGAGCAACATATTGGGAAGAATGTTGCAAATTATATGTGGTAGGATATAAATGTTAATAGGTGGAAACACATCAGAGTACAGGGTTTTGAAGCGAAGTCTGAAGAGCTTTATAACATTTTAACTCAATAAATTATTCCCTCTAGAGAGGATGAAGATCACATTGTTTGGGCTGAGACTGAAAGTGGTGACTTCACAGTTAAGTCTGCCTATAATTTTATTCTCAATGTGGAAGGTCAAAAATTTCAACCGAGTTTGGTTTGGATCAAAGGCTTAATTCCTAAAATATCATTTTTTTCATGGCTGGTGATTCAAGGAAAAATCCTCACTATGGACAATATGTTATCTAAAGGTATGGTTATTGCTAACCATTGCTACATGTGCAGGGCAGGATGGGAGACAACCCAACACTTCTTTCTGGAGTGTCCAGTAGCGGAGTCCATCTTGGATGAACTTTTCCAAGCCTTTAGGATCTAGTGGGTTAAGCCTGCTCTTATATCCGAAGTGTTCCATCAATGGCCTCAACCCTTTGTTAGCATAAAACTTAAGTACCTATGGAAAATCTGTTGGCATCATTTTCTCTGGCAAATTTGGCTAGAAAGGAACCATAGAGCTTTTAAGGATACCATTCACAACCCAAAAACCATCCTCAATAGGATTATTGTCTTTGTGAGAGAAAACCTTAGCACCTTAGTGGATGAGAACCACTCAATTCCTCCCCAAGAAAAACAATTAGCTCGAGCCTTAGGTATTGAGGACAAACCTTCCATTCCTTTGCCCAATCCCAGAAAGGGGATTTCTTGGGAACCACCCCCCCAGGGTTGTTTTAAACTAAATTTTGATGGTGCAACCAAGGAGAACCCAGGAAGAGCTAGAGCTGGAGGAATAATCAGGGATCATCAAGGAAATCTGGTCAAGGTCTTCACTGAACCATTGGGAATCAGAACTAATAACAAAGCAAAAGCTAGAGCCCTTTGGAGAGGGTTGCAAGTAGCCCAAGCAACTCAAAGTAACTTGATGATTGAAGGTGGTTTGATGAACATCATCAACCTGTTAACTAATGTCAAAAAACCTCCATGGAGAATCGAGGGAGTCATCCATGAAGTGAGGATCCTTTTTGCGGTAAGACAAAACAAGAGGGCTCGTCACGTGTACCGTGAGGCCAACAGGTCAACTAAAAAATTAGCCAACATAGGTGTTGATGTTGGTAGTTTGGTGACATGGACACAAGGTGTGCCATGTGAAGTGGAAAACATTATTAGTCATGAAAAGAAACCTACCCATTAAGGAGAAATATGAATGGGTGTTCTTTCCCCATGGAGCTGGTAATAACTATGGGGTTTCCCTCTAAATATTACCAAATTTGAAATGAAGGTAATAGGGTGTAAGCCTTGGAGGATTCTGACAGAGAATAGAAAATGGGCAAGCAACAGGCTTCACAAGTGCAAAGTTCCAAACTTCAATTTCCTGTCAATGTAAGTAATGTTTACAGTTATGTTTAGGTATGGGTGTGCCTTGTTAGTAAGGTGTTGTAGGGGATTCAACACAAGTTCTGGTAAGAAAGTTTCAACGATGAATAGGATCTACAATCTTAGTAGAAGTCTAGATACTGTAATAGTTTTTGGGTTAACCTACAAAACCCGGTAATTAATGAAGACTTTTATTTACCAAAAAAAAAATAGCCATGGTATCATCTTCTGGTGTTGCTTCACTAGTATATGTTGATATTTGTTCTGTATACATGGGCGACTCTTGTTGAGTGATATTTACTGCTTCATATTCTTCATCCTTATTTTCATACTCTATTTAAAATGTTCAATGTAGTACACATTCTTGATCTCTAGGATGATGATTGCAATATTTAAAGCAAAAATATCTTGATGATTATTCATTCTTGTGAAAGAAATTGTTATGATATTGAGTACGAGCATTAGAATCTTGCCTAGAAGATATCCAATTTTGAAAATTCCATTCAGTGATCTTGGAAATCTTCATGGTATCATCCAAAATACATGGATCAAGTAAGTCCACTTTGAGTTGAATATTTTCCTTTAGACCATACCGAAATGCAGACACCACCACATAATATTTTACATATTTCGTATATGCTAGAAGACTTGTGAACTCTAAAATGTAATCTTGAACATAACTAGTTTGTTTAAGAACCAATAGGCACACGATATAATAAGAAGAAACACCTTCATCAAATATTTTGAGGAAAAGATCTTTAAATTCTAACCATAAGATCATACATTTATGTTGATGTCGTTGCCAAAAAAACCATTGGTAAGCTTCTGTACCCAATTTGGAAGAGGCATAAGAAACCTTTTTGACTTTAGGAATATGATATAAGTGTAGCATACCCTCCATTTTAGCTAACCAACCATGTGGATCCCCACCCTCAAATATGGGTATATCAGTGTGTGGAATGGTAACACCTGGAAGCCAATTCAAATATTGATCCACTTCACCCATATATGAGTTATAATTATTGTGACCTAAGGGAGTATCAAGATCCATAGTATCATTTTGTCTATGGGAATTATTTGGAGAAGGAGATTCAAGGTTTTCATTTTGTGCTAGTTTTTGGAGAACTTCTACCATTTTATTCATATTATTAGTTATTTTAGATAGACAATCTTGTAGTTCTTAGGAACTAGAAGAAGGAATTACGACTTCATCATGTTGGAGATTCTCACGGGATGAGTTGGAAGAAGCCATGGAATTAATAACATAGTGGTTGGGGTTAAAACTATTAATGTGTAAAGGAGAATTATGTTGTGTACCTTTATTTGGTGGATGTATTATTGGTGAATTTAGTAATCCTTCATTTGGATTATTATTGTTATGTAATATTCTATTTGGTCCTCTTTTCCACTTGTTAGGAGAGGTTTGACCACTCATGCACTTGCTTTATAAAATTTGTAAAATCTTGATCAAGGTTGACCAAAAAACTTGGTTGTTTTCAAGTGCAATACCAACAAATTACTTTGACGAGGTCACCAACGACTACGTAAGAACTTTCAATGACTAGAATTTGACCATCACTATCACTATGCTAGCTATAAATTTTGAATTAAACTACAATGGCTAGAATTTGATCTCAATGGTCACACTCTATTGGCTATAATGGTAAATTGGATGGGATGTTATTGGCTGCTAGGAGTGCAACAGTTGTGTGGCTAATGACTTGATTTAAGATTGGAGTGAAACAGAGTAATGATCCAAGCAGTGACTTGGAGTGTAAAGGAACTGACAATGGTACACAACATCCAATGAGATATGTGCACGCAATGAGAGGCAGATTTGAACCCTTGGTATGCATGATGATGGAATATTTATATGTATGATGAACGAGGTGAACATGGAATGAATGGAATGACTTAGATGGAAATATCTACATAAAATTCAAATAGGATTGATGCATGAACGTGATCAACAAGTTTGTCAATAATGCTATGTACCTTGGTGGTTTTAACTCCCATGCTTTCAATGGATGGAACAATATGGGATAAAGGATTTCCAAGTGAAACTAATTTACAAACTTTAATTCTTTGGAAACAAATTTCTCAAATGTGGATAATTTAGCTTTGGTTATGCGTATGTATTTGATATAAAATCAATACAAAAAATGACTTTTAATAAGGATTAACAAGATTGAAATAGAGTTTAATGCTTACTACGACCAAAATTTCACTAGACACTTACTCAAAAAATATTGAATGCAACTCGGGAGGATTCTGTTACCAATTCATGAATATGGATTTTTTTGATTTCATTCTTTTTATACTGAAATACGCTCGCACTTATCCAATTTTGTTCACCCTTGTCAACCATTGTTTACCATCTTTGAGGACCCACTAATTTTGGCTGCCCGACATTAGTGAATCATTGGTAGAGCGAATTGTCTTTAACTTCCCAAAATTGAAAGACAAATTCTTGTGCTAATAAGTGAATTGTTGTGCTACATGTCGATCGGATATGCAAAATTTTTAGGGTAAAATTTTTATAACTTTGATTGGTTTGAAATATTTCTTCTTCACCAAATTTTCCTATGTTGTGTGTGACTAACAATAGTGGGTGTGAACCAATACTGCATTCTTATAATTAATTAGCACCCGAAAGATTAAAATATATCCACTAGTTTAACCATACTGTGTGGAATTAAAATTGCTCAATTAATTAATATGCCTTTCTTGTTAGACAAATCGACCCCAAAATATGTTCTACGACACATAAAATTGTACCATGAAGGACTGCACTTGCCCCTTGTTTATGGTAGCTTAGGCATGGACTGCAATTGTTCATTATTGAAAATTCATTGAACGACTTGAAGAAGTCCCGGACTGAATATCCCCACTATCTATGTAATTTTTCTAGGATGAGATTTTTGAATCTGGGTCATATTCATATGCACTATGGTCCACAGAATAAACTCTATCAATTTATTTGGAACTAGATAATTACTTATGTACCAATAGTTATTCAAAAAAAATTGTGCAAATTTTCTTGAATTAGAAGCTCTAATACCACTTGTAGTGAAACTAATTGCAAATACCAAACAAAATGAGTAAATCAAATATTTCTTACCACTTAAGGAAGGCTAAGTTCTTCACCACTTAGAGAGGACTAATTCTCTTGCGATACACAATTGGATAATAATTGATGATAGATGATTAAATGTAAAACAACCTACATTTATAAATAAGAATAAATCAATAAATTAATGACAATTGGAAATATAGTTGACTAGCTATATTGGTGATGTAACAACTTGTTCCTTTGGTAGCTTCTCATCCACTTCTTGGAATGAACCATCATTAGTTTTCTCCACGTGCACTTGACTAGCAAAAGGCCCATCCCTTTATACCGATTGAACTAATGCATGTTATGGCCTATGGGTAGTCTACACTCTAAACAATCTCCCTATATGGTCTATGGAAGACCCATATGACCTTGCCCTTGGTATTGATGGCCCAAGGACCATCTGGGGACCTACTATCCCTATATGACCAAGGGGTGTTCTATATGGGCCATACTATTAGTTGAAAGGACTATGGGCCATTTAGGGAAAATTGCTCCCATAGATGATCAAGAAAGAGACTAACTAACCTACCCCCTTGGCCAGACTATCCTAGATGGTCTAGTCCTGATGGTTCATCTAGAAAGAGATTTCTTTTGTATGCTTACCTTGAGTCATTAGGTGGCTATCACAAACCACTCATTCTTCCCAAAAAGTTGTTTAAATTATTTGATAGATGCATATAACTAGCACTTTTACCTTCTTCTATTCATATTTGGTCTAGAATCCTAATTCTTATTATATTACTTCGTCTTCCCCTACTCATTTTCCACATTTCTACAACATATTATTCATATAGAATGATTTTAGATTCTATTTAAGGTGATTCCTACTAACATCCAACAATGTATTAACACTACCTAGTGGTTGGTCAACTCGTTGTCTCCTTGGAATTCCCCATGTACCTCTTCTAAAATTTGAGCTTGAACTGACATTGCTCTAGTTTTTCTCTTCATTATTCAAACTCATCAGGGAGACACTATTGGATTCATTCTTTGGGTTTCTAGCACCTATAACTTATCTTGGAAACACTTATTATTGTACTTCATGTATATCTCACCATTCAACTTCTATCACCCTTTGCCCTAGTGAGGTTCTATTTACTAGAATGATATTTTTATTCTAAAAACTTAGTTTTGTTGTATAGTCATTAGCAATTCCTGACACATGATTATCTTTCATGATCCTATGAAAGTCTCTTTTGGAATTGTTCCTTCTATAGAAAAATCCTCATATCGATTGCTTGAATATCTTGTTGTAGCCTCAACAATTGTGCATTATGTCTCTACAAGTTATCTATTTGTATATTCAACTACTCACTTCTTTCACGTAATTATTACAATTTATTATGCATGCTTTGTTGTGCATGTTCAATGGTTGATAATAAGTTCATTCTCTCATACTCACTTCCATTACTCTAAGGCTTGTGTTTTGGAAATTCCTCTTGTCCAACAAGCATTATCACCATTCATTGCATATTTTAGCATCAAGTGACCTTTGTTCCTCCTCAACATCAATACATCTAACATGCATGGGCACCTATTAGTGTTTAGTGGGTCTAGGCTCCAATTCTTCCTATTCTACTATCATTTGCATTCCCACCTCATGTCTTCTTGTGATTTTCTTCTTAGATAGCCATTCTAGTTACTCCATAGGTTAAATTCCATCTAAGTCACTTGTTCCTTCAACACCAACATATTCCTTAATACATTATGACCATCCAAATTTCCTTATTTACATTCCTTGAAAGGATCTCGAAGACTAACTTAATGTAATTATTATATCCATAGTAATTTCTTCATAACTTGGTTTATAGTTTACAAAGTTTATCTGTGTCTTGACTTTGTATGGTTTCAACTTATAACCAATTACTATATTAAGGCATTGTGTCTCATCTAGTCTCTTCAACCTTATTACACTATTATCCATCACTTCATCCGATTAGAAGGGCTTAAGACACAAGGTTTTCAACTTCCCTAGCTTGATCTTATGTTTGCCACTAAATTTTAGCATAAAATAACTTACCTTCAACATCATCCTCCTTAGGGGCTTATTTTACCATAGATTTTGATGATATTAGGAAATCTGTGTGGACCACTATGCCATCACCCTTTCTTGTCTAGTTTGATGAGTGATGTCAACCTCTCGTCTAAACTCTCCTAGTCACAAAGATGATTCTATATTGCCACTCTCATACAACACTAGAAACTCCACCAACATAATTGCCTCCTATCCATACATCAACTAGAATAGTGTGATTTGTCATCATTTTGTACATTATTATGTATACCCATAGGATCATTAACAATTGTGCCTCCCAATCAACATCTTAAATTCCACATATCTTGTATATTGTGGATACTAAAACCTTATCTATTGCTTATGCATGTCCATTTTCCCTAGGGTATTATGGACTTGAAAAAGAATGCAATATTTTAAAATCTATCTTAGCTTCTAAATAATCTCATTGAAAAGTGCCCTCCATAATCATTTTCAATTTAAGAGGAACTTTGAACCTTGTAGTGATTTGTTCATACAAGAATCATGCAATGCTCTTTATGTATTTTTTTGATGATTCTCTTCCCTCCATTGTCTTTGTAAAATATTTAATTGCTGCCATAATGCACATACATATTATTTCACTAGTTTTCAATGGTTCAAAAAAATTAAGATCCCATCTCTTGAACAACTCTTGTGGCTGGGATGGGTGAAATGATATGAAGTCCCTCCATAGTGTATTCCCATATACTTGACATGTATTGTATGTTTTCAAAAACTCCTTTGCATAATGATATAGTATGGGCAATCACAATCCTTCAAAAATAACCTTCCTCATGGTCACATCTAGACCCATATTCCCTTTTTCCAATCCTTCATGAGCCTCCTTCAATGCTACATTCACCTCCTCATCCATAACACATCTCCATAAATTTTTGTTAGGTCTAATATTGTAAAATAAATCAACTTATCAATTGAAATGGTATTAATTAAATGATAATATTCTTCTTTTCTACTATTGTCAACTCCTTTGGAAGTTCTCCCATCATTAATTATTATACCATATACTCATACCATGATAATAGTGTAGTGATTGCAAACAAATGAGCATCCAAAACTTTATCTAGCAGTCCATTTGTAGGTTATTTTGAGCAAATACTTGATAGCTAATCTTCTATCATGTGTTTCTTCCTTGGTCTCACCACCATCTAAAACATGAACTTTTGCAATGTCATGATCCACTTGCTAACTTATCCATAACAACTTATTGATCAAGTGCAATGATGCTTGATAATAAATATAGAAAATAAAAGGGTTGAAAAGTAAATAATGTCTAATTTTTTTATAACATATACCATCCCATGTGCTTCTTGTTCCCTTATGTTGTAGTTATCCACTTGATACAACAACTAACTTGAAACGTATATAGGATGATCCAACCCATAATCCCCCTCTAAGGCAAGTCTACATACATTTGCAAATTTGAATGCATCTATATGAATTTAAAACTTCTTATCCTAATTTGAAAACACCAGAATAGGTGTGAAACCAACTTCACCTTAAAATATTAAAAGGTTTTCTAGTGCTTCTCTATCACATGAAAGGAACATGCTTATGTGTCAACACATTAAGAGGGTGTGATACTTAAGCAAAATTCTTTATGAAGCATATATATATGTGATATTGTTTGAAATTAACTTTAATGAGCACACATCATATGGCTCCTCCATTCTCATCATTATGCAATTATTGTAAGGGCCAGTCTTCAATACTTCTTTGAACACCACATACCCTAAAAAAATTACATTCATTACCAATAATTTATATTTACTTAGGTTTAAGGACAACCAAGAATTCATGCACTTATGCATTCCTACAATGCCTTCAAGTATTTATTCTTTCTTCTACATAATTACCGATCATCGAGGAATACTTTGAATTTTCCCATTAACATATGCTAAAAAATATACAAAATAATCCTTTGAAATATGAATGGTGCACTACACAAATCAAAGGTCATTCGATTATATGCATAAATATTATTCTCAACAACAAACGTGGTCTTCAATTGATCATCCTTGATAATACTAATTTGATTGTAACCTAAGAATTCATTCAAAAATGAGTAGATCTCATGCCCAACTACTTCCTCCAAAATTAAATTGGTAAACAATATTAGAAATGGATCCCTTATGGTGACCATATTCAAACTTTAAAAATCCAGATAAATGTGGATTTGATTACTCTCCATATTTAAGAATAATGATGGGATACACCCATTAACTTATTATAACCTTGAATATTATTCTTGCATCCAATATGATCTCAATCTCGGTATTGACTTGCATACTTTGGATCCATTTCATATGTCCTTATTCTTATATATTGCATACCTAGAATCAACAAAAAATGGTGTATGCACAACTTGGTGGAATCCCTTATAATTATTTATATATCCATGCAAATACCTCCTTTTATTGCATAAAAATATTAAAAGATGTTGCTTGTAAAAATGGGTCTCACTCATCCCTTCAATTGATTATCTTCTCTTATTTTCCTTCATCGAGGTTTACATGTACCATATTTGGTCCTTTGTATTTTATGTCATCGTATTTTGCTATTTTTACCACATAAAATGGGTGTATTGGCTTCTCATAAATTTGGGCATCGCCAACACTATATTCTACAAATTTGTGGAAAGGTGATATTTTATTCATCTTAGTATTTTATGTTTTTCTTGGAACATTGATTACTTTCTCCAACCTCATACACATTTTGAGGTCATTTATCTTGGATTTCTTGTTCTGTATTTAAGCACATGTAGCTAGGTTAGAAAAAATCATAGTCTTCCATACGCTAGTATAGAAGTTTTTTATCCAAGTGCTCTTCATCCTTTGTGTACTCCTCCAACTCCAACATTCATTCTTTATTTGGTTTTCATTCATTCATCCAATATTCTTCCTCTGGCAATGAGTTGTCATATTCGTCAAAATTTACCAACTCTTAGCTAATGGACTAGTTCATCAAGTTTATCACAAATTTATGCTAGCCTTTCCTCAAGTCAAATTATCCTTCTCCAAATTGTGGTTTACCTTTGTTGTATATAACCACCCATATCCCAACAATGTATTGTAGGTTGGTTTTCACATAGTTATTCCTACAAAGTCCATACTGAACATTTTATCAACAATTATTACCTTATATGCAATCAAAAATCCCTTCATTTAAATGACATACTAGTCTGAATCATATAGCCAAAAATTAGGAGACCACAAAAATGGTTCCTCCAAGTCCTTCCATGTTTTATCAACCAATACATTAAACAACCAATACATTCATGCTTTAACCCCATTGAAAATCACTTATGTCATCGTATGATTCAACAACTCAATATGGATTGGTATTGGTTTCTTATTGGAATCTAGCATCAATATTGTCACGTAAATATATTTGTCCTTCACCACTTTAGCATTTCATCTCTTCTACTCTCCTCATTTTAATGATCTACTTGACTATCACATAAAGCTCCAAAATTGTGCATAGTAGGTTGGACATATTCACTATAATATTTTTATTAAGTGTTTGCACTACTAATAATTTTTCTAATGTATCCTCATATTTTATGAAAATGAGTTTCTTTAACTTCTTCTCATGATTGGTATTTTTCATTTCCTTCTCTCTTTGGACACGTGCTTCCTACCATTTCCCTTCTTCTTGGAAAGGTTAGGGTATTGTTCCATCTTTTGTGCTTGTGCCCAAGTCACCCTCAACATGTGTTTATGTTTTTTCTTGATTTTTATCCATTTGAAGCTCCTCTATGTCAATAAAATTGATATTTTATGAGTTGTGCTTATATTCTTTCAATAATTCATCTCTTTATGGTTGCTAGGTCCACACCATTTACACATAATGAATGTACTGCTCCTAGCTCCTCCCATTAGAGCATTTGTATAGTTTCATACAAATTTTTCCATTCCTAACATCTTATACATTATATGATTGGCCTTCCATTAAAATAATATTACAATATTCATTTACCTCCACCACCTACATTATGTTTATCCAATTATGTTTACCTTCTTCCTTGGTAATTATTTCAATATCCACCACTAGTATCTTCATGTTTGCTCTTAAAAGTGTTGGGTTTATCTTCTTTATCTTCATTATACACCATTATTGTTTGGTGTCATGCACTTATTAGACTCAACTAGCAATTTGCAATAGCATAACCTATAATTTTATAGATATTTCAATATGTTTTATTTGGATAATTTACATAGATGTGTCCTTCAATACCAAATGTCTTTCTTATCTTACTTCTTTTTAGCCTTCATATTGTTTAACACTATTTTTAGGTCCTTCCTCATGGCTTGGATAGTTGCATTGAGGTTGTATCTATTGCTATTAGAATTATCCTCTCGATCATGACTCATGCTTCCTCCTATGACTACTTTCATCTTCATTTTACATTTTAAATTTAATGCACAATGAAATACTTCCTAGTAAGTAGTAAGTGGAACCACTTTCATCTTCTATTATACTTTGGTAGTAGTCCATCCAAGAACCACTACTTTTGTAGCCTATTACCTCCATTTTGTTGATGAGTTTTTTTAGACAATGGTTATAAGACTTGATATTTTTGTCCTTCTATTTCATCAAATCAATTTCACAAATGATATCTATGTCATCATGAAGTAGTTAAAACTCTTTATTTATTGAATTTATTATTTAACTCAGTCTATTATATGAAGGGTTCTTCTCACTTTAGGTGCTAATCAAATGTTACTTCTTGAAATATTATTGGGAATAGTCTTAGCCATGCATCCTTATTGGTTAATCCATTTTCCTTTCATATCATCTCACACATTCCAATATGGAATTAGGAATACTCCTTCCTATATCTTATGAAATTTGGATAGTTCTACTTTCACATAGCTACAATAATATTTTCCAATGATGGTTGTTATTCATTGGTCTCATATCCACTCAACAAATCTTCTATTTATGACTAGTCATCTACAAAAAATCTTTGGATGCTTTCTTGTGTCGCACTCTCTATAATTTCCTTCATAAATATACACTCAATGTCTCTAGTCATTAAAGCAAACTCTCTTGTAGTTATTCCCATGATTGAATCCCATAATTCATACCTCTAGGTACTATACCCCATGGTTGTGTTGGAGTCACTAGTTGTTCTACCTCATCCTATACATGATCCATAATAGTTATTTATTCATCACTTATGTGAGTATTCTCCTTATATGGTGCACCTCCACTTATGCATCATCCTTTATAATAAAATAATTTATTTCCATATTTCTTCACATCCTTCATTTGAACTTTCCTCCTCTTGAGAGTTCCATGATCATTCCACTTTTGGTGTGTGTGTCTCCTCACTAGAAAACTCTATCAACAAATCACCAACTCTTTCATTTATATGTAATAAATTTTCATTGACATGCAACTTCTTGTTGCCAACATGTAATTCTTCTATATGCATTGCATGTATATTATATTATCTCACTTGCTATTGCATGATTCTCAAGCTTCTTCTCATCATTTGTTCACTAATACCTATGCATCCATGCCTCCCACATCCTCATGTTAGGTTATCTGTCATCCAACTCTTCCATATTCAATGTTCACACAATCACTAGTTTGAACTTTTGATAATAACAATACCAAATATAGTATAGAAGTGGTATTCCATAATTAAAGTAACAAGAAAAGGATGGTAAGGAAATCAACAACACATAACATCAATATGTAATTAGGAAAATTTGAAAGTATTATATTATTTGGTCCCCTTGTAAATAATAGTTTTGTAGATAATTTATATTTTATATAATATATGTGTTAATATGAGAGAAAGTGCAAGGTGTCAAGAGAGAATGAAGAGTCACATTGATATGTGGAAATATGAGAGTTTTATATTTATGAGAGGAATGTGAAAGGATGCATCTCCTAGATTTTTGAGGAGAGCAATAGTCAAAGTACTAAAAATATATGTAAAATTATATATTGGAGACATCTCTCCAAGCAATGTAATCAATCTATATCATTCTTGTAATATTTTGATATTGTGTATATTTGAGTTATATTTGTGAGATATTGTTGTTATTCCAATATTGAGATTTACTATTAGTTTGATTAATGATATTCATTTGATTTATATTTGATCCTAGATAAAGCTTTATGTGAATTAACCTATTAAGAAAGCTAAAATTAGTATTAGAGCCAGGTTGGAGAGAAGACTGAGATTCTTGAAAATAAGAAAGTTTGATCAAAAGAGCAATGAATTTTATGATAGCCATATTGGTAGTTTCAAGTGCCATCTTGAGAGATATATTGGAAGGTAAATTACTGCATGAAGGTTGTTGGAAGATTTATATGTAAAAAGGAATACATTGGACAAATATTGAATTTGAAATATCTAAAGAATGAATAAATTGCAACTAAAAAGAGATTGCAATTGATGAAGAGGAGATTATCACCATTGAAGCTATATAAAAGGTATATGAAAGTCTCAAGATAAGCAAATGTAAGCAGAGAAAGAAGTTCAGAAGCAAGTGTAACTAGAGAAAAAATGCTCATGGAAGAAGACTTACAAAGGAAGGTTTTAGATAAGAAGCCTAAGTAGTAAACAAGATTTATCATTGAAGTATGGTAATATAAAGAATGAAGATGGACAAATTCTAGATGAAAGCTATCTGGAAAATTACAAAAGGAATCATAGCCATCATAAAATATAAATGCATCTACATTAAAGGAAAGGTAAATGTCTACGTTTTTAGCAGTATGTAGATGGCAATGGATTAAAGTATTATTATTAATTTTTTTAAGTTTGAGGTAAAAGAATATTTAAGCAGTGAATGTGAAGAACATGAACTTATACTGAGAGGTGGGGGTGAACAGTATAAGACTTAACCATTTAATAATTTTAAATTCAGATAGCAATGGCATCAACATGATATTAAACAAGACAGAAAGCATCACACATAGAAGACTCATTTTAACGTGGTTCACCCAAGAATGGTTGGGCTACGTCCACAAAACTTTTCTCTAAAAGTTTATTTCAAATTCTTTGGGAAACCTTCCCAATTACAATGTTTATGAGCCTCTGCTCAAAGGAGATACCTTCCCCTAACTCTGCTCTGGCTGGTGATCCTCTAGAAGACCTCTCGCCTCTTCTGCCCTTAGCAAGTGGAACTCTATCCACAGAAGACACCTGTCTTCCCTGCTCTGGCTGGAGACCTCTGTCCTCAACTCTGTCACCTCAAAGTTGGTCCTCGAATTTGCACCAAAACATAGTCCTTCGGTCTGGTACAAATTGTCCTCTTCCTCTGTTCTGCAAGACACAGTCCTTCGCTCTTATTGCGCAATTATAGCTGCACTCGATCGAACATCGACCTTTGCACCTCTGTGCAAACACAGCAACATACAACACTCTACGATCGAACTTCTCACAGTGCGCATCAACTCGCCACTTCTACGCTAATTGCGTTGTTATGGCTGCATCTCGCACACTTCGCACAAATCGACTCGACTCGCTCTCTTGCACATAGCAGACTTCACTTGCACAAATTCGATACTCACATTCGATGCTCTGAAACTCAAAAATAGTCCTCCTTTTATAGCATAAATTCTAAGATCAAAACACTTAATCTTAGTCGACTGTAACCCTAGAATTCGTCGGCTACAAAACCCTATGCTGCATCGGCCCAGATTTAACTTTGTCCTTCAACCGCCTCTGGTTCTGTAGCTTCTCCTGCAAAACTACATGTCACGATATCGTGACATTTTTGCAACCATACACTACCTTATGGCTTTTGTCGCGATATCGTGACACTTTTTTTTGCCTTGACTGCGTCCTTGTCGCGAAATCGTGACACTTCTATCTTTTGCTGACGTCATCTTCACTCCTGTCATGAAATCATGACACTTTAGTCTTCATGGCCTTCCTCTCAGCTTTTGTCACGAAATCGTGACACTTCTGCTGCCTTGCGCTTCTTTCTGCCTTACACCCATGAAACTAGAACATGTCACAAAATCATGACGCTTTTGTCTTCATAGCCTTCCTCTCTGCTTCTGTCATGAAATCATGACACTTCTCCTATAGAAGACCTGCTTCTAGTTTTTGTCATGAAATCGTGACTCTTTCTCCATCTCAATGCTGCCTTCTCAACTTGTCATGAAATCATGATATTTTCTTCTAATGCAAGCTTTCTTTTCAACTTGTCATGAAATCATGATGCTTTTAGCTTCCATTCACTTTCTCTACTGCCTATCATGAAATCGTGACACTCTTTGCATCTGTACACTTTTTCTTCATCGTGAAATCATGACGCTTCTCCTTTCAAACTCTTCCCTTTGTTGCATGTCATGAAATCATGACAGTTCTCTCTTCGAGCTTTTTAGCATGTCATGAAATCGTGATAGTCCTCAACTTGACCTCTGTAGCATGTCACAAAAACATGATAGTCCTCACTTGGAATTTTGCATCATGTCATGAAATCATGACAGTTCCTAAATAACTTTCTCTCTCTTTGATCTTGTCATGAAATCATGATAGTTCACACTACGGACTCTCTTTTCTGCATTATGTCATGAAATCGTGACACCTTTTTGTCCATACAACTTTCCTAGCAATGTGTCATGAAATCGTGACACTTTTCCTTCTCTGCCTTCCTGCACTTTTCGAGTCACGAAAATGCGACATGTCATGAAATCATGACACTTTCCAACTTGCTCTCCTTCTCTGCCAACATGTCACGAAATCGTGACAGTTTTGCCCAAACTTTCTCTCTCCTCAAACATGTCACGAAATCATGATAGTTTTGCCAACACTTTCTCTCTCCTAAAACATGTCACGAAATCGTGACAGTTTTTCCAGCCGCCTGCATACTTTTTCTTACTTGTCTTTTTCTTGATCTTTTTGCAACTGGGCTACTCTGATCTTCTTGGAAACTCACTGTCCAAACTGAAACCTTCATCAAAACAATTTCTTTGACATCAAACCAGATTGCTTCAAGACCTTCTTGACATCAATGACAACATCTACACTTAGAGCAAAGGCAATGTACCCAAGGTACCCAAAATTGCCAACAATCTCCCCCTTTGTCATTGATGGCAAACCTTAACTGAAAACACTAGTCAAGAGCCAAAACTGAAACCAACTGATCCATCAACTGAGAATCTTCCTTTGAAGTTTTTGCTCCCCCTAACTTGAAGCTTTCTTCTTCACTATGAAGCTCTCCCCCTTACTCATATCTCTCCCCCTTTGTCATCAATGGCAAAGGGCCACCTTTGGGACTCGGGACTAAGAAAGAGCCTCTTGGCTTGGTCCCTCCCCCACCTCTTGATGAGGTGATTAATTCTGAGGTGAGAGTACAACTCCCAATTTCTCCCTTAGATACTCAAACGTATCTCTTGGAAGAGGTTTGGTGAAGATATCTGCAATCTGCTCTTTAGTAGGCACATACTCTAGCTTGACTTGCTTCTCTTGCACTTTCTCCCTTAGAAAATGATATTTGATGGAAATGTGCTTCGTCCTTGAGTGCATTACCAGATTTTTAGAAATACTTATGGCACTTGTATTATCACAGAGAATGGAGATGGGTTGTTCATGCTTGACTTTGAAATCCTCCAAGGTGGTTTTCATCCATAAAACCTGTGTGCACCCAACCACTGCTGCTATGTATTCAACTTCTGTTGTAGATAAGGAAACTGAAGGTTGTTTCTTACTTAACCAAGAAACCAGACTCTTTCCCAGAAAGAATGCTCCACCACTAGTGCTTTTCCTATCATCAATACTGCCTGCCCAATCTGCATCTGTATATGTTGTGAGGGTGAAATCATCACCTTTGGGATACCAAAGCCCAAAGTCCATAGTGCCCTTCAAATATCTGAATATCCTCTTGATTGCTATAACATGAGATTCTTTTGGAGCTGCCTAAAATCTTGCAACTAATCCAATGGCCTGCATGATATCCGGTCTAGTAGCTGTACTGTATAGTAAACTGCCAATCATAGATCTGTACAACTTCTGATCTGCCACTGGAGATTCATCATCTTTACTCAGATTGCACCCTGTAATCATAGGAGTACACACGGGTTTGTTGTCCATCATCCCAAATTTCTTCAACATTTCTTTGATATACTTTTCTTGAGAGAGAAATATACCATCTTTTGATTGCGCAATCTGAAGCCCTAAAAAGAATGACAGCTCTCCAATCATAGACATCTCGAATTCCTTCTGCATGGTGTTGGCAAAAACTTTGCACATCTGAGTATTATTTCCCCCAAAAATAATATCATCAACATAGACAACTATGATCAACATATCATCACCTTCATTCTTAATATACAAGTTGCTATCTGCCACGCCTTTCCTGAAACCTTGTTCATGAAGATACCCGTCAAGTCTTGAGTACCAAGCCCTGGGTGCTTGCTTTAACCCGTACAAGGCCTTTTTCAGTTTACATACATAGTCTGGCTGTTCTGAGAGAGACACTCCTTCTGGCTGTTCTATGTAGACTTCTTCATTCAACACCCCATTTAGAAAGGCTGACTTTACATCCATTTGAAATACCTTGAAATATTTGAAACTAGAAAGGGCCAAAAACATTCTGATAGCTTCAAGATGAGCAACAGGCGCAAACGTCTCCTCGAAATCAACACCTTCTACTTGAGAATAACCTTTACAAACTAACCTAGCTTTGTTTCTGACAATCTTTCCATCCTCATTGAGTTTATTTCTGAATATCCATTTTGTGCCAATGACATTCTTGTCCTTAGGTCTAGGAACCAAATCCCAAGTTTCACTTTTCTCTATTTGATTTAGCTCTTCATCCATTGCTTTTATCCAAAATTTATCTGCACATGCTTCACTGAAATCTTTTGGCTCAATCTGAGACAATAAAGCAACATTCGTAGAATCATGTGAAGGAATGACTCTTCTTCTTGTTTGCCTGTTGTTTGGATCACCAATGATCAAGTCTTTGGGATGATGTTTCTGAACATACCGTGAAGGAGTTTTGGGAAGCAGTTGTTGTCTTTCCTCTTCTTCATCTGAAGCCTCTCTGAATTCTTCTTGACAGATTTCATCACCCAGTTCCTTGACTGGTTCTCTTATCCCTGTCTTTTCATCTACTGTTACATTTATGCTTTCTACAACAGTATGAGTTCTTTTGTTGAAACATCTGTAGGCCTTGCTTCTGTTGGAATATCCAAGAAAAATTCCCTCATCACACCTAGGATCAAATTTTCCCAAATTCTGATCTTCCCTTCTGATGAAGCACTTACTCCCGAACACTTTGAAGTGTTTTACTGTAGTTGGTCTTCCTTTCCACAACTCATAGGGAGTTTTATGATGATTGACTCTGAGTTGAGCCCTGGTGATGATGTAAACTATTGTACTGACTGCTTCTCTCCAAAAGCCATCTGAAATTTTTGACTCATTTAACATAGCTCTAGCCATATTTTCAATAGTTCTATTTTTCCTTTCAACTACTCCATTTTGTTGAGGAGTTCTTGCTGCTTGAATATTCTCTTTTGATTCTGTGTTGCTCACAGTATTCCACAAATTCATTTGAAGTGAACTCTCCTCCTCTATCTGATCTTAAGCATTTGATTCTCTTGTCAGTCTCATTTTCAATCATTTCTTTAAAAGCTTTAAATTTTTCAAAAGCTTCAGATTTTTCTTTGAGAAAAGTAACCCAAGTCATTCTAGAATAATCATCTATAAACAACATGAAGTAGCTATCTCCCTGAATGCTCTAGAGTTCCGGTGGGGCCACACAAATCAGTATGAATAAGATCCAATGGTTTGGAAGAAGTATACCCTTTTGATTTGAAAGCTGGTTCTGGTCCAGTTTACCATGTTGACAAGGACCGCAAATGATGTTATGGGGCCTTTTTATTTTAGGCAAGTCTCTGATTGCTTCCTTGTTACTAATACTGACAAGATTATCAAAACTCAAATGTCCCAATATTTTATGCCATAACCAACTCTCATCTTCTTGAGTTATAAAACACTTTTCCCTTTTTATCTCACTTAGCATGTAAAGATTGTTTGGAGTCCTTGTAGCACTAGCAATGAGTTTTCCATTTTTTCTTTACTTATCTCACATCTATCTGAAAAGAAAGATACTATGTGCCCTTGATCACAAAGTTGACTCACACTAAGAAGATTATGTCTTAGGCCTTCTACATAGAGCACATTCTCTATTTTGGATTTCCCATCCAAACTAAGAGTCCCTTTACCACAGATTTTTGCGGACTTGTTATCTCCAAAGCTGACTGTTCCTCTGTTTGTTTCTTTGAAAACCAAAAACTTTTCTTTTTCACCAGTCATATGTTTTGAACAACCACTATCAAGATACCATTTTTCTACTTTGTCTTGAGCATGAAAAGCAGTTTGAACTATCATTGACTTAGATTTGATCTCATTCCTCTTTTTAGTGAACTCAAAGCTAAATCTATTCAAACTGCACATCCTTGCTATATGCCCAAAATTCTTGCACTTGTAACACATGATATTTTTGTTCATAAGAGGTGCAAATGAGTTAACATTTTCCTTACTATGGCTATTCAGAGATTTATTGCAATGCATAGCTATGTGACCAAATTTCTTACAGGAAAAACAATAGCCATGGAAGGTATTATGTAACCTGTTTTGATGCCTTGGATGATTGTTCTTCTTGCGATCAACTGGAATCCACTGTTCTTCAGGATGAAGATTGATCTTGCTCGAAGACCCTGTTTCATGAATGGTGATACCATCCTTCTTTTCACATGGAGTATTCTGTCTGAGAGTCAAATGTTCCAACTTCACTCTAAGAGACATAATTTCTTCTTCTAGTTTCTCACAATCAGCTTCCTTTCCTTTTAGAGCCTCTGTTAGAACCTTTTCAACCTTCTTCCCTTCTTCAGCTAGAATTTTGAAATCTATAACACTTTGAGACAATTCTGATCTTGCTATCTCTTCTTCCTGACATTTATGCTTGAGAACAAAATTCTCTTCCCTGAGTTTCTCAAGCTTTCTCAAGGCCAAGAAGAATTCACTTTTGAGATCGAACTCAACCTCTTCATTTCTTTCTGAATTTATATGTTCCTTTGATAGATCCTTCTCCAAGCTGTTAGGCTCTTTCTGGAGTGACCTGCTCTGATACCAATTGAAGAACATGAACTTATACTTGAGAGGGGGGTGAACAGTATAAGACTTAACCATTTAATAATTTTAAATTCAGATAGCAGTGGCATCAACATGATATTAAACAAGACAGAAAGCATCACACATAGAAGACTCATTTTAACGTGGTTCACCCAGAAAGGCTGGGCTACGTCCACAAAACTTTTCTCTAAAAGTTTATTTCAAATTCTTTGGGAAACCTTCCCAATTACAATGTTTATGAGCCTTTGCTCAAAGGAGATACCTTCCCCTAACTCTGCTCTGGTTGGTGATCCTCTAGAAGACCTCTCGCCTCTTCTGCCCTTAGCAAGTGGAACTCTATCCACAGAAGACACCTGTCTTCCCTGCTCTGGCTGGAGACCTCTGTCCTCAACTCTGTCACCTCAAAGCTGGTCCTCGAATTTGCACCAAAACATAGTCCTTCGGTCTGGTACAAATTGTCCTCTTCCTCTATTCTACAAGACACAGTCCTTCGCTCTTATTGCGCAATTACAGCTGCACTCGATCGAACATCGACCTTTGCACCTCTGTGCAAACATAGCAGCATACAACACTCTATGATCGAACTTCTCACAGTGCGCATCAACTCGCCACTTCTACGCTAATTGCGTTGTTATGGCTGCATCTCGCACACTTCGCACAAATCGACTCGACTCGCTCTCTTGTGCACAGCAGAATTCACTTGCGCAAATTCGATACTCACATTCGATGCTTAGAAACTCAAAATAGCCTCCTTTTATAGCATAAATTCTAAGATCAAAACACTCAATCTTAGTCGGTTGTAACCCTAGAACTACGTCGACTGCAAAACCCTATGCTGCGTCGGCCCAGATTTAACTTTGTCGGCTTCAACCGCCTCTAGTCTCCTCTGTAGCTTCTCTGCAGAAACTACAACATGTCATGATATCATGACATTTTTGCAACCATACACTACCTTATGGCTTTTGTCGTGATATCATGACACTTTTGCTTTTGCCTACCTTGACAACGTCCTTGTCATGAAATCGTGACACTTCTATCTTTTGCTGACGTCATCTTCACTCCTATCATGAAATCATGACACTTTAGTCTTCATGGCCTTCCTCTCAGCTTTTGTCATGAAATCATGACACTTTTGTTGCCTTGAGCTTCTTTCTGCCTTACACCCGTAAAATTGGAACATGTCACAAAATCGTGACACTTTTGTCTTCATAGCCTTCCTCTCGGCTTTTGTCATGAAATCATGACACTTCTCCTATAGAAGACCTACTTCTAGTTTCTATCATGAAATCATGACTCTTTCTCCATCTCAATGTTGCCTTCTCAACCTGTCACGAAATCGCGACATTTTTTTCTAATGCAAGCTTTCTCTTCAACCTGTCATGAAATCGTGATGCTTTCAACTTTTGTTCACTTTCTTTCTTCTGTCATGAAATCATGACACTCTTTGCTTTGTATGCTTTTCTTGACTGTCATGAAATCGTGATGCTTCTCATTTCAGACTCTTCCCTTTGTTGCATGTCATGAAATCGTGACAGTTCTCTCTTTGAGCTTTTCAGCATGTCACAAAATCGTGACAGTCCTCAACTTGACCTCTGTAGCATGTCAAAAACATGACAGTCCTCACTTGGAATTTTGCATCATGTCACGAAATCATGACAGTTCCTGAATAACTTTCTCTCTCTTCGATCTTGTCACGAAATCATGACAGTTCACACTACGGACTCTCTTTTCTGCATTATGTCATGAAATCGTGACACCTTTTTGTCCGTACAACTTTCCTGGCAATGTGTCACGAAATCGTGACACTTTTCCTCCTCTGCCTTCCTGCACTTTTCGAGTCACGAAAATGCGACATGTCACGAAATCGTGACACTTTCCAACTTGCTCTCCTTCTCTGCCAACATGTCACGAAATCACGACAGTTTTGCCCAAACTTTCTCTCTCCTCAAACATGTCACGAAATCGCGACAGTTTTGCCAGCACTTTCTCTCTCCTAAAACATGTCACGAAATCGTGACAGTTTTTCTAGCCGCCTTGCATACTTTTTCTTACTTGTCTTTTTCTTGATCTTTTTGCAACTGGGCTACTCTGATCTTCTTGGAAACTCACTGTCCAAACTGAAACCTTCATCAAAACAATTTCTTTGACATCAAACCAGATTGCTTCAAGACCTTCTTGACATCAATGACAACATCTACACTTAGAGCAAAGGCAATGTACCCAAGGTACCCAAAATTGCCAATAGAATGTTGAGCACCAAGAAACATTTGGATCTACAAACAAAGAGAAGACGCAAAAAAATCAAACCTACAACCTAAAGAGAATTCAATGCAATCAAAAGTTTTATGAAAAGGGAAGAGTCTATTGCATTCTAAGAGGAAGCTATGTACAATAAAGTGCAAGCATGAATAGATGAATGCATAGGGAAATGAAGCACCAATGAAGATCCAAATACACAGAGAAGTGAAGCACCAATGAAAATTTGAATGCATAGGTAAGTGAAGTGCCAACGAAGAGCTAAATGCATAGAAAAGTGAAGTGCCAACGAAGAGGTAAAAACACATGAAAGTAAAAAATTGAACACCAATAGTCAAATAAGATCCAAAGGATCGCCAAAGTTATAATAGTTATTGAAACACCTAAGGACTAGCTAGAAGAGAAGTGAAATAACAACAAGCAAAATACCAAAGGACAATTCCAAAGGAACATTAAAATATTAAAAAAGGAGATAAGATTAATGTAAGGCAAAAAAATATAATGCTTTCATCTAATATTTCGAAGATCATAATACTAAGTGCTCAAGAAAGAGAATACAATGTGTCTCTCTAACATATTGAAGAGAATAAAACCAAACATATGATCAAGACACAATATGAAGTGAAAGTGATTCAAAGTTTAAAGTATAGAGTACCTACAAATATCATTTGCACGAGTGGAAATGTGGAATCTCAAAGCCATTTAAGTGTATTTTGAGAGTGTAGGTGAAATGTCTAAGCGTGCACATAAGGAGTGATAAGGTTTTGCATTTAATATTTGATATTTTATAAAGGTTAATTGTTAAGGTTAAGGATAAATAAGGATTAATTGAGTATGGAGCAACTAACCAAAGTCATATTGATATGTGAAAAAATGAGAGTTTTGTCTTTACGATAGGAATGTGAAAAGATGTATCTCCTAGATATTTGAGGAGGGGAATAGTCAGATTACTAAAAATATATGTAAAATTATATATTGGATACAACTCTCTAAGCAATGTAATCAATTTATATCATTATTGTAATCTTTTGATATTGTGTATATTTGAGTTAGATTTGTGAGATACTGGTGTTATTTCAATATTGAGATTTACTATTAGTTTTATTAATGGTATTCATTTGATTTATATTTGATCCTATATAAAAATTTCCATGAGTTAATCTATAAAGAAAGTTAATAGGAAAATAGTAAAACAATCTTGAACTCTCCCTCAAACAACCTACACAAAATAATACATAACATACCTTGATAACACTGCACACACAACACAAGTTAGACAACCTTGCTAAAGAGTCAAATGATATTGTTCAACATCAAATGACTTGGTTTAGTAGTCCAAATGACCCAATATCTTAATTATATGACTTGGTTTAGAGTCATATAGCTCTGTCTATCTATCTATAGTAAACATATAATAATGGAAATAGTTTAGATGGTCATCTACAACTATCATAACCATTCATATAACATGCACAATGATCACATAAATTTGTATAATAATGGCATAATGCCTATACTACAATGGGTCACACATTGGAGTATCTAGTCAAGTGTGTTGTTCAACAAGGCATGCTTGCCATGATAGTTGGTGAAGATAGAAGGAAGTGAATAGAAATGGGCTAGATATATGTTATAATGCATCCTGGGGGAGGGAAATATAATGGAAGGGAAAATGATTAGGCTTCTATCCAATCAAGAATATTGTTCAATAAGGTAAGCTTACCACCACAATGGGACACCAAAAATAATTGATTGATTAGATAGATTGAATGTTGCTCATACATTACAATTTAAAGGAATGTTCTGTAGTGACCCCGGGGTGCACGCGTCGCTCTTAACTCTACTTGCAATGTTATTACTATACCAAAAATGAAGCTAAAATATTATGAGAAAACATATAACACAAAAATGACAAAGAATGGATCTTTCATTAATATTGAACCCCAATTACATGTCGGTCCCTCTTAGGGATACCCATATTGATACAATGATTTACAAGTGGATGAAGATATGTCCCCTTTTGCAAAAGGGTGGTGTGCTCTAAAATGCTTTCTGGTTTCACACGCAGAAATGTCTAAGGGCTTACAAATGCCTCCTTCTCCAGGTATGTCTCCCGGATGGATCCTCTTGCTCTCGTATGTCATGGATTAAACATCGTGAACCTGTGGCCCTGTATGCAATTCAAACAACAATACATGTTTAGCTATCTGAGATTGCCTCCCCAGATAAGGTTGTTAGTAATCAGATAATGTAACAAAAATGTGATAAAATGATACCATGGAATAAAGTAAATATAAGCTAATGATATAAGAAAATAAGATAAAATATGCTATATCTATTTAAGCTAAGCCTGTGGGCCACTATCCAAGATAGCGGCCACTAAAGAAAACCTTGCTCTCCTTTCCCCAAAGATATGGGTCAAATACTATGGTCTAATGTTGAAGAAAGTAGGTGTTATACCCCTTGATTTGTCAAAGCTCTGTCACACACGTGATCCCAAAGAGAACTCTCTCTTTGAAATGATCTCTTGTATGTGATTTGGGTCTCTATATGTCATATATCGATCATGTGTCTCCTTTGGTGCTCTTAGGCTTGCACATTTTATAGTGTGAAACCCTAGGTCTATGTCCAAGCCCTAGAAATGAATTTCTCACACATAGTGCAAGCTAGCATGAGAAGCCCTTGTCTATTCTCTATATTTGAAGGCCAATTAACTGAAATCTAACTGCCCACTTGAGTCTTCTATGCGAACTATTCATTAGCATGAGAAGCTTTTGTCCTTTGTTTATGCTTGAACGTCAGTTAAATTAAGTCTAAATGCAAACTCAAGTCTCCTATGTGAACTGGTCATGAAAAGGAATGCAAATTCACTCTTGCTCACCTTTATTGTATGCAGACTACCACTTTCACCCAAGATTGGACCTATTTGTTGACAAACCACTTCTTATGGCTTAGCCACCATCTTTTGTAGTGACTATGATCTAACAGTTGTCATTTGTAGTGGCCAAGGTCTGGCTACTCTAGGCTTGAGCGACTAGAATCTGGTTGCTCTTGGCTTGAGCGGCCAAGCTTGGATGGCTTGAAAAGGCCCCAAATGAATTGTGAGAACCACTGTTGGTTCTTTAAAAGTCCAATATTATATCTTATGATCTTATGAGTGTGTCTATGTAAGTAGATCCCCTAAGCATGACACGATTTAGGTGTCTACAGATACCCCTTTTTGCAACACGCTGTGTGGAAAACACAACGCTGAGAAAAAACGTAGACTGATCCGTTTGTAGGATGCATGGTGTAGCACCCTAAAATTGGCACAGTAAAACCTTAATAATTACACTTACTCTAGTAAATAATTCAAATTCAAATTTTAACCTCCAAAACCGCTCCCAAACCGTCGCTTAATCCGTTTCCTCGTTTCCCATGCCATTTTTAGAGTTTGTTTTGACCGTTTGACGATATCGTCGCCGATCAGACGATATCGCCTCAGATCGGACGATTTCGTCTGGGCTAGGACGTCCAGACGATCTTGTCCCAAAACTAATTTTTCACAATTAGTCTCTGTTCCAACGACGTCTCTAATCCGGGCAGAAGCGTGTCTACACCGTTAGAGACCCTCCCCGTTGGAGATCTCCCAAATAGGGATGATCTCCAACCTCCTAACCTCCCTCCTAAGCCTATTTAATCCTAGGCCCTCCCCTTAGCATCCCCCTGGCTGAAATTCCCTGTAACTCGAATTCTACACGCACTAGACCATCTTAAATCACTATTTGCATTTGTATTTTGCCAATTTTGTTTGCAGGAACTTCATTGTTTTTCAGCCGGAGCAAGCTCAGTTCATCTCAGACGATCTCGTACAATCTCGGATGATCTCGTCCCAATTCGAGACGATTTCGACTGCAGTCCACATTGGGGGCAATCAGTGCCCAGAGTTTGCATTTCTTCATCCTTTATTTTATACGTTGTTCTGCATTTAGTTAAATCTGAGTTTATTTCTTATTACTTTGCATTTTGGAGTTCACCCATGTAGCTTTAAATGCATAATTAAGTCACCAATTGTCATTAAGTCATTGTAGTACACTCGTATTTTGTTTATTATCATCATTTTAATGTTATTCCTATTATTCTACATCATTGCCCTCTGTTAGAATAGTTGCATTTTCTGCATTTTGTGTCTACTTCTCTGATTGCAGGTCTCTGATGAATTCGTCTGACGAATTCGTCAAATCTCAGATGATCTTGTCTGATAGCAGATGATCCTGTCAAATCAGAGGCGATCTTGACTGCTTCAAGAATCAGAATCTTCATCAGACATCCGGATCAGGTATGACTTTTTAATCTTGCTTACTTTCTCTATTTTCTGTCCTAATTTGTTCTTCTGTATTCATTTAATCTGCATCTTCATATAGAGCAATTTAGATTCATTTGGCCAAACCTAGGACTTGGATGATTAAAGCTAAAACTGAACACATCAAACACATTCCCAACCTAGGCGTGGAAACTGCCATTCAAACGTTTCCTGGTGAACCCACCATCCATCAAAAAATCACCATAATACACCTCCCCGAGAGGCGGGACCTTCGCAAGGCCTCTCAGTCCGAGGTACCGCGCCATCCTTTTCCCATCCCCCTTCCGGGCATGGATCCTATAGCCTGAAGGTAAGGATGCGAAAAATTTGGAGCGATACATTTTGGTGAACCCGACGTGAATGCATTTAAAACCTTTTGAAAACAAAAACAAAAAAAAAAAAAATAAAACAACCAAAACATAGATGCATTTCAAATCATTTAAAATTAATAAGTTGCATATCATGTTTAGATGGTAGCTCCTAAGAAAATATTAGCAGTTACTATAAATGTTGAAAACCAATTGGCAGCCATAGAAATCAATTATGTGCTTAGTGTGCCTGAAACAGATAGAAATCAACTTTTGTGGGACGAACTTGATAGAAGACTAAGTGTCATTTCATCTAGGTCAACAAAACTTAAACAAATCAAGAGGCTTGTCCTAGATAGAATCCTGGATCCTCATCAACTCGTCTTTTATCATGAACTTGAGAGAGCCTGCCATAGATGGTTAGCTTATAGGAGAGCTCTTGTGTCTTCAGAATTGTTCACCTTCGAGGAATACCTCGAGAACGCAGCCATTATACACCAGTTCCTAGGTCATGTAGAAGACCAAGAGGTTGTTCTTACGGATAGGGAAATATGGAATAGAGTTCCTCGAGCTATGTTATATCGAGAGTATTGCCACGAGCTTTACTTCTATCAACGAGAATCTGAGACAGATAATATCACTATAGCTCTTTTCATTAAATTTTTGAAAGAAAATTTTCAATTTGAAGAAGAACACTTCATGACTCCTGAAGAACTCGAGCCCATTAATGATATTTATAAATTGTTTATAGAAAACTAGATCATTACTTTCAGTATTAGTTCTTGCATTTATTGTGTTGTTTGTTATCTTTACAATATTATTACAAAAACAAGAAAAACTAAAAAACATAACAAAAACCAAAACCTTTCATTTTAAATATTGTAGTAGGTATATAATTAATATATACCTCTTAAACTTGTTGCATATATATATATATATATATATATATATATATACATAAATATATATATTTGCTGAAATCTAAATTAAGCACAATGCCTAAACTTAGGAATGGTAAACAAGCTGAAGGAGAAGAAGAAGATTGGTTAGAAGATAAAACTAGAAACCCAAATCTCCTTCCCGAAGATCCAATTCCGGAAGGAGAAACTCTAGATCAACGAGAAGATGACCTAGGTGAAGACAATGAACAAGAAGAAAATGTTAAAGAGGATGGATCCTCATCCCCTAGAGTAGCTCCAGATGGAACTATTGCTTTTGACAACTTAGATCATTTCTGGAAATTTTTCAATAATAACATTGGCGCTCTTAATATGGCGGTTCGTATTGATAAAGGGCAAATTAGTGACACTCAAGCAGCCATGGAACATATGTTTGATGTGCACACTAATCCCTTGTCTTTCATTGATCAAGAAAGTGATAAGGCTGGACCATCCAATAGAGATATGGTCACTATGATTCAGAACATGCCAAAACAACGGGTTACCCAACCTCCTAAGGAACCTGTTATTGAGCCTAAAATCATTCCCACACAAAAGAAAACTTCCTTCACTGCTTTACTTCGCCAAACTATTGATCAATATGCTTCAAGTAAACAAAAACCTAAAATGAAGCCAAACACCAATTTTCAACAATCTGGAATACAACATAATACAACTTCAAAATTCCTTCATAACACCTTTCCTACCAACAATTTACACAATAGCAACATAGCATCTAATCTTCATGTCCCTCCATCATATGCTCACAAATCCCATATCAATGCCCTACCGAACCAATATGGTGGGCAAACTAGTAATCTGGAAGCCATGGTGAAACGGTTAGCTTCGCGTATGGACCGAGATAGATCCTTACCGTCCCTCGTACAATTATCGAGAGATATGTAGTCAACCTTTGGATCCCATAGTTGTAGCACAACCGTACCCTAAGCATTTTCCCATGCCCATCCTGCCTATATATAAAGGAACCGAAGATCCCATAGAGCATCTTCGCATGTTTAGGATAGCATGTCATGATATATCACATGATGACTTGCTATTACTAAAAATGTTCCCAAAAAGTTTAGGTGGAATGGCATTAGAGTGGTACTATCAATTGCCCACTCATTCTTTGAGAAACTTTGAAGAAACAACTGAATCTTTTGTCCATCAATTTAGTGCCTACATCGAGAGGCATGTAACCATTAAAGATTTATACAACTTAAAACAAGACAAGGATGAATGTTTTGCCGATTTCTTAGCTAGATGGAGGCAGTTGACAGGAAAACTGCACTTTGTGCTACCTTATAGGGAAATGTTGGACATTTTTATTAATAATTTACAAGAACAAATATCTTATGAGCTATCAACTGCTACTTTAACTACCTTCGATCAGGCTATAGATTTAGCTCGAAGAGTAGAAGATGCCCTCATTAGGAGAGGCCAACTTAGGAAGAAGGATGATGAGAAAACATCCAAAAATCAGTATAAAAACAAACAAGTTGTAGGTGACGGAGTCATTGACAACAAAAATGTTGCTAATATCAATGCAACGAAAACAACAAAAAAATTTATATTGAAACCACTTGATAAGCCTCCTCGAGAATTTACTAGATTGAATCAACCATTATCAACTATTTTACCTCAATTACTCGAAAGAGGTTTGATCCAATTACCGACTATCCAGGGAACCTGATCCAACTATACCCGGATACAAAGGTGACTTACACTGTGATTTCCATAGAGGGCCTGGACACTCTACCAACGCTTGTAAAAGGTTGAAACATAAAATACGAGGATCTGATTGATAATAATGAAATGGAGGTGCAAGCCTTCCAACCTAAACAAAATGCTCCTAATAATCCTCAAAAGAACATTCCCCAAAATCAAAATCAAAATGCTAATCAATCATTAGACATATTTCAACACCCTTTACCAAGACATGGTAAAGAGGTGGCCAATCAAATCGAACATCATAATGTTCCTCCTCCTACCCGATATGTAGGAACTATTAGTGGACATTTACTTAATCATGATCCTCAAATATTTGACACAACTTTATCCATGGTCACGACCAGGCCCCTACATAATATTCAAACTCCGGATCCTAGTGATATAGAATCGGATACTGAAAGTGAAATAGACATCACTTCAAACCAATCGAATAGTTCTGAAAATGAATCAGATCCTATTCAACCCATCACAGATGCTATGGTTCCAGAAGAACCATTTCCTAGAAGAGTTACTACTCGACCCTCTTCTAATCAATTCCTCCCAAATGAACAAGCCATAAATGCTCAACCGAGACCAGTTCAGCGTCTTCAATATAACATTGTAGGTACCATTGGAGTCGTTACCCGACAACAGGCTCAAAATTCTCAACAAGAACCAAACCAGAATGATGGATCAGCTCCATTTGTTTTGAAAAATCCCAATAAAGGGAATCATGCTTCCAATGTTCAACTTAAACCCCCTTACAATATTAATGAGCAATTATCCAATACTACAACCAGAATTTCCCTTTTGGATTTATTAAGATCTTCTCCTACCCATAGGGATGAGTTGATGCTTACATTAAGCCAAATGATGGTACCTCAAAACATTCAACTCTGAAGCCATGGCCAATACTATCATCACTCGAGAAGTTGATTGTATTGACTTTCGGGATAAAGATATCCCACAACACGGTTTACATAAGGATAATCCCTTATATATTACTGCTCTAATTGGAGATGTAGTTGTTAAACGAGTCTTGATTGATAATGGTTCATCTCTAAACATTTGCACTTTTGACTTCTACCAATGATTTGGCTTTAGAAGTGATGAAATGAAGAAAACTGACATGATTATCAAAGCTTTCAATGACGAAACACAAGAAACGTGTGGAGTTATTACCATCCCATTGCAAGTTGGTCCTCGAACTCTAGATACCACCATGTTTATTGTACATTGCCCTGCATCGTACAATATACTCTTGGGTCATCCTTGGATCAATGCAATGCGGGCTGTCCCATCAACTTTACACCAATGTGTTAAATTCGAATTTAAAAATCAGTTGGTCACTATCCACGGTGATCCTAGACCCTTTGATATGTGTGCTTTGGCAGAACCTGTTGGAGTGCAATTTTGCCCTGCTCTGTCATCCACACATCCTAATTCTTATTTTTCATCTAAAACTGTGAAACACACACCCATAACTTCACCTATTTCCCCTCCATTAATTTCATCCTCATATATAGATCAACAATCTTCTAAACAAACCACTCTAGAACCTCAAAAAGATCTTCAATCTACAACCAATCCTTCATGTTCTATCCCTATAATTTCAAAACCTATAGACCCATCTATTAACACTTCCACATTATCAACATCTATCATACCTTCCACATCTAAAGATATAGGGAATGATCCTTCTACATCTTATGCTCTTTACGATGAACTTTTACCCGATTTATCCACAATCTTAATATCAGAAAAAACAAATGCTTTCATGCAAGATTCAATTCTTTTAAATAACTTGCCACCATCTCCTCGTACTTTGGGCCTCCCACAACCTATGGGAAGTACTTACCAAGTCGGGAGTTGTGCCTTCATTTATAAAGGATATGAGTAGGGAAGAATCCCTCGGAATATCAAAACTCATCATGAGGGATATGCTCGATGTTATTTTACCAATGAATATATTAAAGCTAAACCCATAATGCTTAAAATGGGATATAAAGGGAAAGGCTTGGGACCTTTCCAAAATGGCATGAAAGAACCTTTCGAGGTAGAACCGTGGCCTACCCGTTGTGGTGTGGGCCTATTTCCTAGTAAGGGTCAACCCTTTCCTTTTGAAGATGATGATCAACTCATATGTTATCAAGATTATTTGGATAGGCATGATGATTTGCCTCTAAAAAATCAGCCATTTACATGTAACATGCTATCCATAGCTTACCCTGAAATGATTGCTGACTCCGATGAGGAGTTGGAAGGAGATATCTTCCACGATGTCTCCGTTGAAGAGATGTTACACAATGGATTTTATTTTGATGGTTCTATACCAACTATAGCCCAACTTGAGACCACTAATCCTCAAGATGAATTATCCAACTTAACCTTACAAGAATTACAAGAATTGGGCGTTTCACCCGCCCCACCTAATTTTGAAAGAGATCTACACATGGAGGTAGAAAACGTCATTAAAATTAATATTGGAACTGAGGATAATCCTCACATAATCAATATTGGATCAGAATTAAGTCAAGAAAAACAAGAGCAATACATTGCATTCCTTAAAGAATATGAAGATGTCTTCGCTTGGACATATGAAGATATGCCGGGTCTAGACCCTTCTGTAGTCATGCATCACCTAGTGGTCCATCCGGATGCTAAACCTGTTAAACAAAAACTTAGAAAAATGCATCCCAAAGTGGCTTTGCTAGTCAAAGGGGAGTTAGAAAAACTCTTGAATGTTGTTTTTATACAAGCTATTGATTATGCTTGAATGGATCTCAAATGTAGTTCCAGTCACCAAGAAAGAAGCCACCAAAGTTAGGGTTTGCACATATTTTAGAGATATTAACGTTGCATGCCCTAAAGATGATTTTCCTCTTCCAAACATGGATCAAATCATTGACTTTACTGTCGGGAGTGGGATGATGTCCTTAATGGATGGATTCTCCGGTTATAATCAGATCAGGATAGCTCTTGAAGATCAGGCTAAAATAGCCTTTATTACCCCCTGGGGTACTTTTTGTTGGAAAGTGATGCCATTTGGCTTAAAGAACGCAGGTGCAACCTATCAACGAGCTATGACTTATATTTTTCATGATATGATGCATGATATCCTACATGATTATGTAGATGATATTATAGCTCACTCTATTAATGAAGATAATCATTTAGATGATTTGAGAAAAGTTTTTAATCGATTACGAGAATATCTTATTCGATTAAATCCAACCAAATGCATATTCGGAGTTAAGTCCGGTAAACTATTAGGGGTTTTAGTTTCTTTACGTGGTATCAAAATCGACCCTCTCAAGATTGCGGCTATCACTGATATGCCCGCACCTACTAATATATCTGAGTTACGAAGTTTACAAGGTAAGCTTCAAGCCATCCGTCGCTTCATCGATAAGCTGGCGGACAAAACCGGTCCCTTTCTTAAACTTCTTAAGAAGGATGTCCCTTTTAATTGGGACGACGAATGTAAAGAAGCTTTTGAACTTCTCAAACAATACCTCCTTAACCCACCTGTGCTTTCACCGCCTAGACCTGATCGCCCATTTCTCCTGTATATTTCAGCTTCAGATTCTGCCTTAGGAGCTATGTTAGCTCAGCTTGATGATGCGAAGAGAGAACGTGCTAATTATTATATTAGCCGAACCTTCATCAGTTATGAAACCCGCTACACAACATTAGAAAAACTATGTCTAGCAATCGTGTTTGCTACGCAAAAATTATGCCATTATATGCTTAGTCAGAAAACTTATGTCATTGCTAAATATGATCCCTTGAGGTATCTCATGAGTCGACCTTATTTATCGGGTCGCACAGCCAAGTGGGTTCTTGCTCTAAGCGAGTTTGACCTCACGTTCATAGGACAAAAGTCTGTTAAGGGTCAAATCATAGCGAGATCAATTAGTTGCTTGCACCCTTAGAGTCTACCCATCCCCTCATCATTGAGTTTCCTGATGAATGCCTTCAATTAGAGGCAGACCATATTGAACAATGGTCCTTATACTTTGATGGAGCCCGATGCATGAGTGGGGCTGGTGCGGGTATTATTTTAATATCCCCACAAAAACATCTTATTCCTCTGTCCTTCAAATTAACATTTGCTTGCACCAACAATACTGCTGAATATGAAGCTCTAATCCTTGGATTACGAGCTGCCTTGGCGCTAAAAATTAAACATCTGTTAGTTTTTGGTGATTCTCAACTTGTTATAAACCAAATTAATGAAGTTTATCAGACCAGAGATGATAAAATGCGCCCATATAAAGCCTATGTTTTACAATTAATGTCTCTATTTGATCAAGTTACCTTGGAAGCTATTCCTCGAACTTGCAACCGTGCAGTTGATGCTATGGCCGCAGTTGCATCTCTCCTGCCCTTGGAGTTAGATGACGAATATGCCACTATCATTATTCGTCGACTCCAGGAACCCGCTTCAAATAAGTCATGCTTAGAACCTTTGGATGTGTTTCTAATCAATGAAACTACTCCTGAACCTTGGTATACGGATATATTTGATTTTCTCCAAAATGGGACTTTCCCTGCCAATTCTAATAGAAACCGACGTCGGTTATTACGTAGACGAGCAAGTCGATTTGTAATAATTGGCAATACTTTATATAGGAGATCTTTTGAAGGTATCCTATTAAGATGTTTGAATTTAGAAGAATCCAAATCAGCCTTGAGTGAAGCCCACGATGGATCTTGTGGAGGACACTTCAGTGGTAGTGTCATTGCTAAAAAGCTCCTTAGGATAGGATACTTTTGGCCTACCATGGAGAATGATGCACATGATTATGTGCGCCATTGCGACAAGTGCCAGAAACATGCTGACCTTGTCCATGCGCCTGCACAAGAGCTGCAGGCTATTTCATCTCCTTGGCCCTTTTCAAAATGGGGTTTAGATATTATTGGCAAAATCAATCCTGTGTCATCTGATGGACACAAATTCATCATAACCGCCATCGAGTATTTCACGAAGTGGGTTGAAGCTATGCCTTTAGCTTCCTGCACTGGCACACAAGTCTCTAAATTTATTTTTAATCAAATCATTTGTAGGTTCGAAATTCTTGCAAATCTCATCTCTGATAATGGAACTTGTTTCAAAAATAAAGATGTTAAAAAATTATGCCAAAAATATAAGATTCAACATCGTTGGTCCACTCCCTATTATCCTCGGGGTAATGGTCAAGCAGAAGCATCTAACAAAACCTTAATCAAAATTCTCAAAATATTGGTCAATAAAACTGGCCGTGACTGGCACATTCAGTTATATCCAGCCTTGTGGGCCTATCGAACTAGTGTTCGAACCCCCACTGGAACTTCACCTTTTGTTTTGGTTTATGGTGCTGAAGCCGTTTTTCCCTTTGAATTAGAAGTTCCTTCTTTGGCTCTACTACTTCAAGATACCGAAGTAGGAGATGAATATCGAGTTGGCGAGACTCAGTCAGTTGGAACTCCTAGATGAAAAATGCATCAATGCTTTGGAGCATCTCCGTGCCTACCAAAACAAGCTTAAAAGATCATATGCTAAAAAAGTTCGTCATCGATCCTTTGAGATCGGCGACCTTGTTTTAAAAGAAAATCAAAAAAATACTAATGCAACTAAGGACCTTAAAGGTAAATTTGAGCCCAACTGGCTTGGACCATACATTATCACTGCTAAATTTGAATCGGGAGCATACAAATTATCTACCTTAGATGGTAAAGAACTTAAAGAACCCATGAACATTTTGCATCTTAAACGTTACTATGTATAAATTTGGTCATTTCATCCTTGTATATATTTGTTTAAAATATTTCAAAATCACTATCTTGTATTTCTTTCAATTTATAAATTCAAAAACACCAAAAACATTCATAATCATCAAAATATTCAAAACTATTTGTTGTATTTATTTATGGCACTTGTTAATTCTTTCAAAAACAAAAAAATAATAATAAAAATAAAAAAACAACAATATTCTTGACTCTTTCGAAACCAAAACAACATAAAGAAGAAAGAGAGAGTCAACATTCTCAAAACTTCTCAAAAAGTATTTATATATATATCTTCTTACAAATGTTGCAGTTATATGTTTCAAATTATTTTGGATAAATTAGCATTTATTTGGAATCCCTCACTTTCACACTCACAAAAATAAATATCTTGATTTTTATCTGGCATGATTACTAATCTCTCTTATATCAAAGTCCACAAAATTCAATTAAATAAAGTTTGAGCACAGAGAATTGATCTTGTTATTTACTTAAACCAAGCACATCCTTTCACAATAAAATGATTATATTTGTAATTTCCATGCTTTGCTACATAGTAGAAGTGGTTTCTTGAGCGAAAAGTTTCCCCTGCTATCCTATCATGCACATGGTCTAGAATCTTTGAGAATTGGCAAAAGGACAAGCTCACCCCTACCCGGAATAAAAATCCCTTGCTCTACAGCTAATCCGAGCAAGTATCCCTAGCATAGAACAAAAAAAAAAGCAAAGTTCAAGAAAAAGAGAAAAAGAAAAATGTTATTTTATATCATTACAACATTATCAAGCAAAAATACAAAAGAAAGCAAAAGAAAGCAAAAGCAAAAGCAATAAAATCCCTTTCCCTACCCTTTGAAAAGAAAAGAAGGGTTGATGAGCTTGAATCCCTGGAATTCTCAATTATTCAAAAACTGTGAGGTAAGCCCCATAACAGGTGGTTTGTGCCCAACCTGCTTGGCCTTGGGTAACTCCTAGCGTGGCGATATGTCTGTCACATTAGCGACCTTCTTTTGTACAGACCTATGTCTGCTTATGGATTAGCTAGCTCTTGATAATCCGACTTACATAGTAGTCTAGTATGGTTATATGCATCTACATCATGGTTAATGAACACTTATTTGGTTCATTCAAATCACTTGTATCATATTATCTTGCTCAAAACTGGTAAATGAACATAGCAATTGCACACACATTTGTATTTGAGAGATTTTGTGTATCATTATGATAAATCAAGATTGGAAATGAACTCACATATGCACATGGGATTCCTTATAAATCTAACTTTTGTCTTTAAGATACTTTGAAATATTTTTTGCAAATTGTCTGGAATAATTCATTTTCTTCTTTAAAGTACAGTTGTTTAGTATAAAGACAACTACATGCATAATAGAAAAATCAAAATTTCTTTCAAAACCATACAATCAAAACACACACACACACACACACACACACATATATATATATATATATATATATATATATATATATATATATATATATTATCGACTTTCGCGACGATGGTATAGTTCCAAAACCAAAATTGGAATTTTATGCCTAGCGCAAGTCCTCATCTTCATATTTTCTATTTATTAAAAATCAACCATGCAATAAAACTATCTCTTTTTTGATTTCGCGATGATGGTATAAGTCTATACCTACATATTCTATGCCTAGCGCAAACCATTGTACCAATTTTTATTCCCCATTTATTTAAAAATCATGAAAACCATATGACTTAAATCATTATGTTACACAATTATGCTTTCAAAAGAACGCACATTATCACTATTTCATGTCATTATGTCAACCTTCAATTTTGCAATGATGGTATAATTCCTAGGGAATTATCCAAAAATTTTATCACACTTAGGAATTTATGCCTAGCAAAAATCATTTTAACATTATTTCATGCATACTATTTTTATGAAACTCTGAAAACAAACCATCATCATCATCATTTGCACCATTGCACCAAAGTCTTAAGGCAGTCTCTTAAGCACTCTTTTACTTTTAACAATATTTCTATACTGGGATTAGCTTGACGACCGAGTGAGCGGCGACTCCATGAAATGGTCTATAATAGCGACAATGTCCTTTGAAATTATTGTTAAAAGTCCCTTTTATTTTTATTTATCAAATCATCACATCACAAACAACCAATTTGTTCTATCAGATTATTTCATTTAAATCTTTTAAGCATGACATTTCAACCATAATATTTCCAACGACGTAATTACATGAATCATCAAATCAATCAATCAAAACATTAAAAGCATCATAAAAATACATAAGACACAAGTCATATGATCAAAAATATCTCATCTATATATATCTCAACCATATATATACATCATATCAAAATCGAATCGGTATGCCACAATCTATACCTCGGCATACTCAATCCTCTATCAAAAATAATAAATACTATATATCAATCTAGTGCAATCTGTAGTAGCTAGCCTCGAGAACCCCTCGAGCTCTCAGCCTCATCTCCTCCCCCGCCCTGAGGTGGACGAGGTGGCCCCATCGTAGTATGTGTGGTACTACGAGTCCTAGTCATGGATCGGGATGAAGTCCTTGACGACCCAATCTTGATCGGATCCACGATGGTAGCCGACAGTGGTAATCTCTCCTCCTCTGGCACCATCTGGTGGTATAGTGTCTGATAAAAAGTGATCTGGGCAATAGCCCATGCTAGCTCTCGAGTGCTCGCCCCTCCACCCGTGCTTTGAGGCATGCAATCTCATCTCTGAGCTATGTCACCTCAGCTCGATGTCGTGCAGCCTCCTCCTGTAGGGTCTGCACCTATGCCTGGAGACAGACTGTCTCCGCTCGGAGAGTCACTGTCTCGCTGCTCTCCCCAGTGTCAACACCCTTGCCCTTATCGAGCGATGGTGGCCTCTCTCTCTGTGGAGAAGGGGGTCTCTCCTCCCTCCTCTCCCGCTGTCGTGGCCTCTGCTGCACCTGTGGTCTCCTCTGCTCTCTCCCTCCGTGACCCTGTGCCACCTCAATGGCCGCTTGGCACCGCCTCCCCATCCGACGCACAACTACGTGAATCGGACCCTGAGCCCTCGTCATCCGAGGAGGGCGGATGCCTGTGTACCAGGCATCGTAGCCGTCGGCTACCCCTATGTCATCCCCATCCATTGGCTGAATGGGGGCATCATCTGCGTCTTGACTCCAGAATCGCTGCATATCTGGAGCCCCGCTCACTGTAGTGTTATCCCGGACAGTCCGAGAAAACTCGTAATCCCTGAGAGATGGGATCCCCTGCTGTAGACCGAACTATCACAAAACTCGGTCGTAGCGGTGGAGCTCCACCTCTCCCCTCTCCATCCTCAGCCAGTAGACTCGCTTGATGCGAGCCAGCTCCTGTCCATCCTCGGCCCACCCTGGATGATCCCTCCAAGGCCTCCAGGTGATCTGGTCTGGGACAAGGTCATCCAGCAGTCTTCGGGACATCGACAGATCAATCCGTCGTTGTGCCCCTCTTCGGAGCCACCAGTAGAAAACTCGGGGCCTCTCCCCGTCAATCCCTATCAAAGGAAGCCCTATCGGCCTTCGCACTACAATGTGCTCCCAGCACCAAACCTGTAGAAGCGATGTCATAACCAGACATCGGCCGCCCTTGTACACGACCCCATGCAGGATCCTGTACAATCGGCATAGAACAAAGCTGCCCCAAGAGAACCTGTAACCATGGTCACGCATGTCATAGATCACATCTGCTAGCACCCATGGTACCCTGCACCCGCTCTGGTGGCACAGTAGAAGTCCACCCACCACTCCGGCCAAAACCTATGTGAGTCTGGATGCCCCAGGCATCTGACGCAGCGCCTCGATGTTCACTCTGCCCTTCTCCAGGGCGAAGCTCGGATCGCCACACAACCGCATCATAGCGTGGCCCTGATTGGCCGTAGGAGTGATCAACCGTCCTTGTATGGGGATCCTCAAAATCCTCCATACATCCTCTAATGTGGGAGTCATCTCCCCTGTCGGTAACCAAAAATAGGAAGAACCCGGATACCACCTCTCTGCCAGGGCTGTCAGTAGCCCCATGTCTGTAGAAACTTGTGGCATCTCTGCCACATGCTATAAGCCGGCTTGAGCCAGCTGATCCCACTCTGCCTGTGATAGAGCGGCCAAGTCATCTCTCAACCCATCGTATTTCCATTCTCTGCTCTTTAGTAAACCTCTCTGCAACATAAACAACAACACAATAAAAATCATTAATAAAAACTCAAGTGATTAATAATGCAAGTAAAATCAGTTCAATTTTATACAAATGATGATATCGTCCACTATTGGACGATATCGTCCCAAATTTGAGCAAAATCGTCTCCGATTTCGCAAGCCGAAATCGTCCCTTATTTGATGAAATCGTCCCCCTTTCACCGATTTCGCCCTTCGATGAAATCGGCGAACTTGAGACGATTTCGTCGAAATCGGGACGATTTCATCCCGACGACGTCGACGGCCCAAAAATGGCCGCGATGCTCAAAATTTATTTAAAATCAATCTAAAAAGCATGTAAATTCAACTTAAACCATTCTAAGCTAAGTTTAGACTCTTACCCGTAGCCCGCGTCGGACCTCTGTCGATCTGTGCATTGTCTCCACCATTTTTGCTTGCAGAGCTCTAAAAACTAGAAAAATGAACAGTAACAATGAATTAGGGTTTTACCCTATTTTTCTTAATTTTATTCAAAACACAATTAAAAACATTTTAAAATTTTGCTTTTCTGCGTTTTTACCTCAAACGTTCGATTTGGGTAAAAACACGGAGGGGGCACCATAGTAAGTTGTCGTACGATTCGACCAAGAATCGTCGCCTAAAAATGGGAATAATTTTTGCTTTCTCGTAGATCGAGAAGAACTCATATTTAACGCATTTTCTTTGAAAAATTTGCTAAAGAGGGGGCAAAATGTAGCACCCTAAAATTGGCGCAGTAAAACCTTAATAATTACACTTACTCTAGTAAATAATTCAAATTCAAATTTCAACCTCCAAAACCGCTCCCAAACCGTCGCTTAATCCGTTTCCTCGTTTCCCGCACCATTTTTAGAGTTTGTTTTGACCGTTTGACGATATCGTCGCCGATCAGACGATATCGCCTCAGATCGGACGATTTCGTCTGGGCTAGGACGTCCAGACGATCTTGTCCCAAAACTAATTTTTCACAATTAGTCTCTGTTCCAACGGCGTCTCTAATCCGGGCAGAAGCGTGTCTGCACCGTTAGAGACCCTCCCCGTTGGAGATCTCCCAAATAGGGATGATCTCCAACCTCCTAACCTCCCTCCTAAGCCTATTTAATCCTAGGCCCTCCCCTTAGCATCCCCCTGGCTGAAATTCCCTGTAACTCGAATTCTACACGCACTAGACCACCTTAAATCACTATTTGCAATTGTATTTTTCCAAGTTTGTTTGCAAGAACTTCATTGTTTTTCAGCCGGAGCAAGCTCAGTTCGTCTCAGATGATCTCGTACAATCTCAAACGATTTCGTACCAATCTGAGGCGATTTCGATCGCAGTTCACATTGGGGGCAATCAGTGCCCAGAGTTTGCATTTCTTCATCCTTTATTTTATATGTTGTTCTGCATTTAGTTAAATCTAGTTTATTTCTTATTACTTTGCATTTTGGAGTTCACCCATGTAGCTTTAAATGCATAATTAAGTCACCAATTGTCATTAAGTCATTGTAGTACACTCGTATTTTGTTTATTATCATCATTTTAATGTTATTCCTATTATTCTACATCATTGCCCTCTGTTAGAATAGTTGCATTTTCTGCATTTTGTGTCTACTTCTCTGATTGCAGGTCTCTGACGAATTCGTCTGACGAATTCGTCAAATCTCAGACGATCTTGTCTGATAGCAGACGATCCTATCAAATCAGAGGCGATCCTGACTGCTTCAAGAATCAGAATCTTCATCAGACATCCGGATCAGGTATGACTTTTTAATCTTGCTTACTTTCTCTATTTTTTGTCCTAATTTGTTCTTTTGTATTCATTTAATCTGCATCTTCATATAGAGCAATTTAGATTCATTTTGGCCAAACCTAGGACTTGGATGATTAAGGCTAAAACTGAACACATCAAACACATTCCCAACCTAGGCGTGGAAACTGCCATTCAAACGTTTCTTGGTGAACCCACCATCCGTCGAAAAATCACCATAATACACCTCCCCCGAGAGGCGGGACCTTCGCAAGGCCTCTTAGTCCGAGGTACCGCGCCATCCTTTTCCCATCCTCCTTCCGGGCATGGATCCTATAGCCTGAAGGTAAGGGTGTGAAAAATTTGGAGCGATACACATGGTGATCAATGGTATGATCAATGTTGGATGGCCCAATCATGTAATATGGCACACATCCCTTTAATAATTACCTCAATGTTCAGAGGACTTAGCCTAGTGGCTTTTGCATGTTAAATTACACTCATTCCTCAAACTCAATCAGGTAGCTTCAGTTGCTACAAAAATTTCGACCGGTAGGAGAGCTATAATTGAAGATGTCATTTCTACTTACATTCCTAGCAAACAAGAGAAATTTGTGATTATTGTATGCAATGATTCAAAGGATGAACACGATTTTGCTATGATCAAGTGATATTTTATTGATTTTGATTATGATTAAGTTGAAGTTTTGAACTACTTATTCACACAATGAATTGGTGAAGAAATGACAATGAATGAAGCAACAAGTTGCTTGATCAATATGAATAATCTTGTTCCTTTCTAGCATTTGCTACTTTTAATGAGAAATCCCACATCCAAGTGTGACTCCAATTGCTTATGATAATCATCCATCCCAATCCCAAGGAGTAGTCTGACTATTAATAGCCTTATTAGGGAGTTAGGATGAGTGATTCTATTTATTTTTAGATTGTATCACTTTGACTTAATATTTTTGATGTCATAGGGGAAATAGAATGACCCCTTCGCACCCGTGGAGCAGTCCGACCATCTTGATATTCTTCGGGTTTGAAGGATGACATATCGTAATTCCAAAATGAGTTGCTTTTGCCCCAAGTTGCCTTATGTTTGCCTACTCATCTCACTGAAATACATGGAGTGCAAATCACTACAATCCCTAAGTGGATAGAGTAGGTAACTGGATACAAGGCTTGCTTGATATTATGATTTTATGTGATTTTTTTTTTTGAACATTCTGATGATCTTAAACCATCAAAGTGTGTTTGTTTTTTTTGTTATTCCCTCATTGAAGGAACTACTTAATTTTGACCTATGGGCTTGGCCACTGTCAGGTCCAATGGCCTTTGATTTCCTTCCTGTGTCCGTTTTCGCCTTGAGCAACCAAGAAGCTCGGGCTGCTGACATTAGCAGTTGCCAAGGCTTAATTAAGGAAATATAAAACTTGCAATTCTAGGGTTTTGACCTATCATTTTTACTATTGAAGATTCTATTTTCAGAGCTCTAGTGCAACGATGATAGTTGCGACTTCAAAATTTTCTAGTGATGAGGACATGGCTACAGGAGGTGAGACATCAACTGTTGGAGGAGCTAGAGCTTCTCAAGTATTTCTCTTCAAAACCCCAGCTCTCTTTTCTTTGCTTAAGTAAAATTGAACTTCACTAAGAAATGAGCAAAACGAACATCACTAAACCTACTGGCAATGAACAAACTCCGTAATTAGGCTTAGGTTCCTTTTTGTCGTGGTAGGTTGGTCCCCAAATTTACAATCTGTCAGTGGCTTTAGCCTACATTTTTTGAAAATTTTCCATTATTCACCTACTACCTCCATTTTGGGCATTCTCAAACTTAGCTTAGTTTCGATGCTTGGGTAGGGGATTTGTTTTCCAATTTGTTTTATTTCCCTCCCTTTTTTTGCTTTGCTTAAGTTATTTTGTCAATTGTAATTTTTTTTTTTTTGGCCAAGGGTTCACGGGTTTGTCGTGCCGCCCGTTGGCCGCTGTCGCTCAGAGCGGTGGTCTCTGAGCCACTATCGCTCAGAGCAGCCAAGCTTGAATCCCAATGGTCAAAAATTTGGCCATTGGGCCTTGGCCATTGCTACCTCCAACGGCTAGGTTTTGGCCGCTGTAGGCGATAGTGGCTAAAGCTTGAGCCTTTTTTGTGCATTTTATGTATTGATTTTATGATTTTTTTCTTGAATTTTTTCTTTGCTTAGATGCAATTTATGCTTCTCTTGCTTAGATTTAGAGTAACTCATACTATTTTGCACCATTTTAATGTTTATTGTCAATTATGCCTTAGATGCATTGTAGTTATGTTTTGTTTTTCTTTTGCTTTGTTTAGATCCTCACTGCTCAAACTTGGGACCTGAAGCTCCTCTTGGACTTGCTTCCTGGATTTGATGACATTGAATGGGAGTGGTTTAAGGCCTATGGGCTACATTATGTTATCAGGTTGCCCCACATTATGTCCGACCAAGCTTATCTTATGGCTTTAGCCCACCGTTGGAACCCACGGACCAACACCTTCCACCTTCCACCTGGTGAGATGACTATCATGCCAAAGGATCTGTACATGATCTTTCGGATCCCATTCTATGGGGTGCCCATTGTTTTTTTGGCCACTAATGATAAGGTGGCCATCTATGATAGGGTATTTGGGGCATGTTCTACATAGGATCTCCAGGAGACTGGGTCTGGGGGAGTATATATCAAGACTTGGTATGATGCTCATGTTTTCACAGTGAGGCATGTTGTGTTGCTAATGGTGATCAACAATGTTCTTATCCTAGACTGCTTGGGTTTGAGGTTCCCTTGGAACCTCCTAGCGATGGTGCATGACCTACTAGATAGTGAGGACCCTATCATATATGCACAAGGTAGATCACTATTGGCTCAGTGCTATGATAAGTTGTACCACATCCATCAACAAGGACGTGTCAGTATTTCTTATAGTTTGCTCTTACAGGTTTGGATATGGAAGCACATTAACGTAGATCACCCTAAGGGGCTCCTAGCTGAGATTACATCTATTGAGGCTTGGACACAGTGCTATGTTGCCATATGGGATCAGGAGCATGAGGAGCGTAAGAGTCACACTTTTGTAAGGGAGCTGTCCTACTACATTGATGCTTTTACCAGATTGTTGGTCGAAGATGTCATGTGGTGGTCATACTATGTGTCTAGTTTGGGATGATCTAGCTAGTTTTACTGCTAGGACACAACACAAGCGATGGATCATTGACCGTAAGATTACCATTTGGAAGTATTTATTCTACTCTCGGGTTCTTTGTCAGTACGAATTGCAGCAAGATGTGCCCTTGGTACAATTCTTGTATAGGAGCCTCGCAACAGAGAGGGGCCTACCTCCACGATAGGTCGCATAGCTTGTAGATGAGGAGGATTCCCTAGCCGTAGACCCTCTAGTGGCTGGGGGAGTTATAGAGGCCTATTCTCAGTGGTGGGGTGATGATATGTGGCATGGTGTTGGTAGTCTAGGATGTGAGGGTGATGGTGGGGGTGATGGCGTAGATCTGGTAGGATGTAGAGTTCAAGCCAAGACCAAGGTATGGGGCTAGCCGAAAGAGCAGGTGGTAGCAGAGGATCCTGATGTTTTTGAGGAGGAGTTAGAGCCCAATGAGAGAGACTCTCCTCTGAGATCATAGTTGCATGAGTTTGAGGTTGAGCTCCAGGATACTAAGATCCAGGTATAGCGATGAGATATTATGATTGAACAACTCACAACATAGATACAGGCTCTGCAAGCTACTATTAGGGGTGGTGATGTCAAGATGTAGTTTTTTATTCCTACTTCTACACCATAGGAGGTTCCAATAGCAGGCTTAGGGGTAGAGGTGGGATGACTTCATTCCTTTTTGGATGAGCATGAGGCTCAGATCCGAGGTCTTACGGATCATGTTACCCTCCTTCAAATGCAGCTCAGGAGGTACAGGATTGTCCCTAAGGATCCAGTAAATGTAGGTGGTTCACAGGTCAGCGGGCGCTCTACCTTAGGGTAATATTCTGCCTGTCCTAGCTAGTGGACCTAGACTCAGATAGAGAAACCTACATGCTCACATAACTCGACTCATGACACTACCACAAGGGGAGGTGGCACTGGAGGAGGTGATGCAGAGGGCTTAGGCCCAACACTAGATTGATGTTCTACTTGGTTTTTGATCCATTTTTAAGGTCGACTGACCTACATGACTATAGCCCATGATCATTTTTGCATATCCATTGGACTTGACACACATGTTTTTATGATAGATTTACCTTTTGTGACTCATTATGTGTATCGTTTATTGCTTATTTTTTTATTGTTATTTTGTTTTATGATATGATGTGATGATGATATTATGATGATTTGATGGATATGTTAAATGATAGATGATATTTGAAGATTCTTAGATGGATGTGTAGATGCTTATATGATTTGATGATATGATGCAATGTATTTTGATGATGAATGATGAATTTATGGTATACAAATGGATATTGCTTGTATGTTTTATGATGTGGTTTATGGATGATTAATGACTTGTTTTTGTGGATGCAAATATTATTGTTAAATGCATGTTTAATATTTGCTTTAATTATATGCACCTAAATTATGTGATGGAATGGTATAAATGAACCTGTATGCTCTAATCATTAAAAACATATGGAATGCATATGACATTGACAATCTTAATGGGTGATACCACAAAATTTTTAAAAATAATCATGAATTTAAATAATCACTTCTATCATAAGAATTGATTAAGTATTCATATATGAGATGTAATGGTGTGTAATGTATCTTCTTAATAAGTTTTTGTAAATTAAAAGATATAAAGTAGTCAGTGGCCATATATATACTATTTCTAATATATATGCGGTATTTGTCCTACTATGTTGATACCTCCTAATTTATAGAATCTTATAAAGAAAGTGATGGTGTGGATGATTTAATGATTTGTTGCTATGTAAAAAAAAAATTGGGGGCTTTTCGGAGATTCAAACACTCTAGTTCCCCTATCAACAATTGTCTACTTACTACTTAGACTTTTTAAAAGTAAGGCTTTTACCATGGACCTGGTTTTTCATGATATTTATGTTTGCATGTGATTGTATATTTTGAGGTAGAACTCAAGCATTTCCTCCAATGTTAGGTGGGATTCTTTCAGCCCATTGCTAAGATCAGGTATCCTCAAGTGTTTTTCTCATCCTTATGTTGGACTATACTACTAGGCAATATTTGGTTACCTAAGCTATCTCATCCACATTAAAACATTGGTCTACACAAATGCATGAAGCAATTGTAATAGACATATCATCATACGTAAGGATTTCTCCTTCCAATTTTGTACAATGCTGAGAATTCCAGGGATTCAAGCTTTATTCCCTTCTTTTTGGCTTTGGATTTTGCTCATATGCAGTGATGAAAATCACTATTTATTTTTTATTAATTTTTTTCTTTTAAGCAGGGATTTTGATAGGGTAAAGCTTGTCCTTTTTCCAATTCTCAACACCTTTAAACAGGTTGCACAGGGGTATAAACAAGGATAATTCTCTTCGCTTAAGGTAACCTAGACCGCTTTGTAGCTTTCATCTTTTCCTTGTACCAACTAGGATTTTAGTGTTTCAATTAGTGATGGGATCTTGAATATCCAAGGCTTTATCACAGCTAGGCCTTTTTTTCTACTAATCAAAGTTGTTTTCCTCAAAAGTTGATAATATTACTAGATTTTGTTGACTAACCGAAAAGCCTTAGTAATTATGTATAGCAACAAATAATGGTTGTGTTGAAAAATAAAATTACACACATGTTGATGGAGGTATGGATATGAATGACTTGTGCGATAAACTATGGTATCACTTTTAAGACTCTCATGACATATCTTGTAATGTATGTGAAAATGCAATGAAATGATGTGGATGCAAAATGTGAAGTGCAATTGTTTTTGTATTTTTGATTTTATGTTGTTTTTGTATTTTTGATTAATTTGACCAAAGGGCTTATTATGCCTTTGGGGCTTTTGTTATTGATTTTGACCAAGCGGTTTTGAATTACCCTTGGAGATTTTTTTATTTGATTTTTGACCAAGCGGTGTGAATTACCCTTGGAGCCTTTTTGAATTTGGTTTTGACCAAGTGGTGTGAACTACCCTTGGAGCCTTTTGATTTGGTTTTTGACCAAGCGGTATGAATTACCCTTGGAGCCTTTGATTTGATTTTTGACCAAGCGGTATGAATTACCCTTGGAGCCTTTGATTTGAATTTTGACCAAGCGGCTTGAATTACCCTTGGAGCCTTTTGTATTGATGTTTGACCAAGCGGTGTGAATTACCCTTGGAGCCTTTGATTTGATTTTTTGACCAAGCGATATGAATTACCCTTGGAGCCTTTGATTATTTTGGTTTTGACCAAGCGGTTTGAATTACCCTTGGAGCCTTTGATTTGAGTTTTGACCAAGCGGTATGAATTACCCTTGGAGCCTTTGATTTGATTTTTGAATTTTATGTTTTTATGATTTGTTTTTGTTTTTGACATATTTGAATGTTTTTGATGTTTTATGAAATATTTGAATGTTTTTGTGTTTTTATGTGTAAAATTCCTTTAGGTGAATGATATTGAGAGGTTCAGGCTCTTCAACACCATCTAATGATATAAGGCGATATGCTCCAGGCCCAACTCTCTATGAAATCATGTATGGACCTATCCAGTTTACCACGAACTTATCTCATAGATGCGATGATAGATTTGAATTTTGTTGGTTTTCTTTGAGCACTAGATCTCCAACCTTGAATTCCCTTAGGTGGACTTTACTATTGTAAGCTCGTACAAGGTGATCTTGGTAAACATAGAGATGCTCTAAAGCATTGACTCGACGTTCATCAAGAAGCATCAATTGATCAAGGTGGCCTTGTCGTGCAACTTCATCATCTATGAAGTCTTTTAGTGCTATGCGTAGAGTCGGGATTTCCAACTCTAGAGGCATGATGGCTTCAGTGCCATATACTAGTGAAAATGGTGTTGCCCCGGTGGGCGTCCGTATACTAGTCCTGTATGCCCATAGCACAAGAGGCAATTGCATGTGCCAATCCTTGTGATTTTCTTGCACTGTCTTCCTCAAAATGGAGACTATTGTTTTGTTTGAGGCTTCTGCTTGCCCGTTTGCTTGTGGATAATAAGGCATTGAAAAATTGTGTTGAATATGATATTTGTTCATTAAAGCATGCACATTTTTGTTCTTAAAATATGGCCCATTATCCGATATTATCTTAGAAGGGACCCCAAAATGACTTATGATATTATGGAGTATAAACTCCGCAATCCTTGGTCCAGTTGTTGATGTTAAGGGGATCGCTTCTACCCATTTAGTGAAGTATTCTATGGCCATTATGATAAATGTATGTCGGCATGAGGACGGGGGTGAGATCTTCCCAATCAAGTCTAGTCCCCATTGCGAGAATGGCCATGCTGCCTGGATGGGCTACAAAGCTTGCGATGGTAAGTGCGTTAGATTTGCATGATGCTGGCACTTACTACATTTCCTGACATACTCACAGTAGTCCTTTTCCATTGTGGGCCAATAGTAACCCATTCTCAAGATGCGCTTAATGATGGCCATGCCACTGAAATGGCCTCCACATGTTTCATCGTGAGCTTGTGAAACTACCCAAGTTGTTTCCTAGGGCTCAAGACAATGGAGCAATACTCCATCATATCCTCGTCTGTAGAGGATTTCTCCTAGAAAAATGTATCTTGTTGCTCTCTGTTTAAATGTTCACCTTTCAGTATGCGACAAACCTTGAGGTATTATTTCGAGCTTCAGGAAGTCCCATAGTTGGGAAAGCCAATCCTGATAGGCCACAACCTCTATAGAATAGACAACTTGCTCTTCCTACATTTTCGAGGTAGTGAACATGGATTGAGGAACAACTCTATGGTATATGGTCGCACCACACTCTATGGGTCCTTGGGAGATCAATGACCCCCAAGGTGTTGTTTGCAAGAAACTTCTGGCTACGAAGGACCAATCTTGATTTGGTTTGATGTTGATCATGTTGATTGATTCTTGATTGTCAAAATCTTTATGACGTATTGTTGAGTGCGAAAGCACTTTCACATGAATGGTTGTAAAATTAGCAGATGGATTTTGAGGGATTAAGGATCCCAAAGAGGCCATAGTGTCTGCAAATCTATTCGACATATGAGGGATTGCCTCGATGTCATACCATTCCAGCCGGGCTAAGTAATTGTCAACAAGTTCCTTGTAAGTCTTCAGGAGTGGGCACCTACATTGGAAGAGCCCTTTGACCTAGTTTACTATGAGCAAGGAGTCACCAAAGATATTCAATATTTTAATGCCCATCGCTATGGTTGTTTGGAGTCCCAGGATCAATGCTTCATATTTTGTATTGTTGTTTGTGCATGGGAAGTCTAGTTTGAATGATAAGGGCAATGGAGCACCCTGTGGTGTGATAAAGACAATCCCTGCTCCGCCTCCTTGTTCACACTTTGAACCATCGAAGAACAATGACATGTCTTTTTCTTTCTTAGGTTCTTCGAGCTCTGGCGGATCTGATAATGCAAAGACCACATCATCAGGCAAATCTATGGTGAGAGGCTTGTTATCCTGAAGAGGCACCTCTGCTAATTGATCTGCTATGACTTGTCCCTTGATGGACTTTTGGCTTATGAACTCTAGATCAAATTTTGTCAATAGCATGATCCACTTTGCGGTACGTGTATTGTGATATGTCTTGCTCATCATGTACTACAAAGGGTTTTGTTTTGATATGACGTAGGTCGTATGGCTCAACATGTAGTGTCACAACTTTCGAGTTGCAAAGACCACTGCTAAACACAATTTTTTGACATATGCATATCCTAGCTCATAGCTCACCAAGGTGCGACTAATGTAATATATGGCTTGCTCTTTATCTTGTGCATTCTTTTGGGCTAACATGGTGCCCAGTGCGAAATCAGTAGCCGATATATATAGTAAAAATGGTATGTCTGGCCTTGGTGGAGCCAATACTGGCGGTGTTGCCAGATAAGTCTTGATCTCTGCAAAGGCTTGATGGCATTCTTCATCCCAATGAAAGGGGACTTCCTTGCATAGCAACTTATTCATAGGTCTGCATTTGTCTAATAATTGCACGATGAATCTTTTGATGGATGCTATCTTGCCTTGTAGGCTCCTCAACTCCCTAATGTTGGTAGGGGCGACCATTTCTAGTATAGCCTTTACCTTTGTAGGATCAACTTCGATGCCTCTCTTGGATACGATGAATCCTAAAAGCTTGCCAGAAGTTACGCCGAATACACACTTCTTAGGATTCAATCAGACATTGTGTTCTATGAGGTGATCAAAGACTTGTCTAAGGACTTCGACATGCTCTTGCCACAATAGGGACTTGGCTAGTAAGTCATCCATGTAATCTTCCAAGATCTTATGCATATAGTCATGGAATATGTATGTCATGGCCCGCTGATATGTGGCACCAACATTTTTGAGACCGAATGGCATCACTTTGTAATAGAATGTTCCCCATGGAGTAATGAAAGCAGTTTTATGTTGATCTTCGGGCTTAATCCAGATTTGGTTGTATCCAGAAAACCCATCCATTAGGGAGAGCATTTCATGACCTACGGTTGCATCTACAAGAGCATCTATGTTTGGCAATGGGAATGAATCCTTTGGTGTTGCCCTGTTCAAATCTCTAAAATCCATGCAGATACGGACTCTTCCATCAGGTTTCCCTATGGGTACCATGTTTGACACCCACTCAGGGTAGTCGATAGGAACTATGAATACTACATCCAGTAGTTTTTGCAATTCGTTCTTTACCATCAAAGCGATGGTTGGATGCATTTTTCTCTAGTTTTTGCTTGACTGGCTTCTTCATGGGATCCAATGAAAGGTTGTGAATGACTAACTTTGGATCTATCCCCGGCATGTCTTTGTAAGTCCAAGAAAAAATATTTGGCCTCTCCTTGAGGAGAGGAATCAAGATGGCTTGTTCCTATGGAGATAGACTTTCTCCGAACTTGACTTTCCTTGGTTGGGTAGGATCATTACTGATGTCCACCTCAAAAGTTGCTTCTATAGCCATATGTGACCCATCCTCTAGCTGATGAGGTGTGGGTATCAAATGAATGTCATCAATGGGATTCACAGGACCTATTGACTCAGGTTCCAAACCAATATGGAAGACGTCATACGCACAACCTGATGCAAGATGGAACGACTGTAACATCTCTTCATTGGGGAAGAGGTCTTCTGGCTCTATGGGTGAATTAGCATGATCCCAATCAATAGCCTCTACATCAAGATGCAATGATTTGGTAGGATCTACTGGATTATGAAGTGGAGTGGTCAAATCGATGGAGATCATGTTGATGGATGGGATGAAATCTCCAGGACCACATGGGTGCAATCTTGTCTTAGGGGTTTCTCTTCCATACTCACGATGAGGTTATGGAGGAATGGGAATTTCTGGATCTGGCCCATGAGCAGGGCGGACAATAGGATCATTGGGCTCTAACTACTCTCTAAATGTAGGTAGAGGGGGATTAACCATCCGATGAATGGCAGCTAGGTCAATAGGTCTCCCCAAAAATTAGATTTGAGGGTCTATGGCATGAAGTGCCGCCTCTCTCTCTACTAGCTCATTGACTTGCCACAAGTGGTGAGGTCCAAGATAAGCCATCTCGGTCTCATCCTCAAAGTCATCATCACTTATCCAAAAACCATTAGCATTGGTATGCGGCCCTATGACAAGGGGCTCATGTCTTGGCCCCAAGTAGGCCATCTCTATTTCATCTTCATATTCTTCGTCACTTATGAAGAACCCATTTGCATTTGTCTCTTGCCCCAAAGTCAGGGGTTGATGGCTTAAGCCTAAGTAAGCTCTTTCTATTGAGTCTTCTGATTCATAGTCACTTTCATCTGATGTATATTCAATCTCATCATGGACGGACCATGTGAACCTTTGTAAATAGTGAGGCCCTTGATAGGCTAAGCCAAGTTGCGCCTCATCATCACTTGCATCATATCCATTCTCCTCATCCCATGAGTTGTACCCTATTGGGGTGGAATCAATTGAGGTGTTTGGATGATAAGTTTTTGGAGGCGGTATGTTTACCGTGGCCACTTGTCTATTGCTCAAATTTGCTATTCTCAAGGGGTGATAAGGAATGAAATCAATGTCTTCTCCCAACCCTATGCTTAATATTTCCAATGCCGCTACAAGCGAGTCATCTCGACCTCCGCTATAATAGCCCAAGCCAAATCTATCATAAGGAAGCTGATATAGTGGCTCATAAGGCCTCCTGCACCCCTACTCATATACGCCAAGGCCATAGCCATGCCAATGGCAATGCTCAAAGTAGCTTAGAGCAAACTCGGGATTAGAGAGGTAATGAACATTGACTATGAATAATTTGTCACCATCTCCTTCTATATCTGAAGACTTATGAGTGCAGTCCAGGCCGACATAGACAAAATTGGTTTGGTTGGGAGGGATTCCCAGTGGAACCACTGTTCCTACTAGCGGCCTTAAGTCTTTAGGCCTCCCTATGTCCTGTGCAGACTCAATGATAGGCGTAAAGGTAATGTTCTGCACAAGGTATTCCCCTATGCCTATACTTTCCAAGTGTATTGATGCATGCGATGTGGATGACCCCACGGATGATACTGGCGAAGCAGGGTGATAATCACTATCTTCATCTTGATCTTGAGGATCTTCCTCTTCCATAGGACTTGGCATTTCAGCAATGGCTATAGTTGGCATTTCTTTGGGCCTTTCTTCCTTAACTAAGGGGGCCTTTAGCTTCTGATTGTCTTTTGATTTTGATGTTGATGGTACTTTAGAAGCATTGATTATCTTGAGTGCACCAGGAGGTGTTGATGTGCCTAGGTCTTTTCTTACCCCTTTGTCTTTGTTATCAACTTGTGTGGTTGGGGATGAAGGTGCCACGTATAGGTGAGTAGAAGGGATCACGAATTCTCCTAGAATATCCACCTGATTAACGTATTTAAAAGGTTCTTCATCGGCCAGAACCACATAGACTTTGCTTTCATGCACATACTTGACACACTTGGTGCAAGATCGAAGGCACGCACTTCATGGCCCTTATCCAAGGGTGCCCTAAGAGGATGTTGTACTTGCATAGCACCTTCCAAGACATGACACATCATGGGGATGGTCTTGTGCCCCACCTTGATGGGTAGGACTATCGTTCCCACAGTATTGCATAAAGCATCATTAAAAGCTCTCAATGTGTAAGTTCCTGGAATGATATTGGTCTTGGGTATCTTGAGGTGCTCTATTGTAGTTGTTGTGATGATGTTTATCGATGAACCTGTATCGACCAAAACCCTCTTGAAAGGTAAGTCATTGATGGCCGCTACAATGTTTAGTGGAGGGTCTAGTAAGGCAGCAAAAACTGTCTTAATCTCATGATCATAGAATCGGATTACAGGTTCCTAGCATTCTTGCACTTGTCCCACAAAGTGAGTGAATGCATTCGCATCTTGCGGTTGAAGCTCAATTGTTCTTAAAATCTCCATTAGAGTCTCCCTATGCTTTGGGGACTATTGTATGAGCTCATAGATGGATAACTTAGCTGGAGTCATCTGTAGGTTTTGCTCCAATCTACTCCGAATAGTTACCATAGGTCACGTTGGTGGACCTGGAAGGTTGTCTTGCCTTTGCCTAGGAGCGGTTGGGATGTTCATGGGAGCTGCAGGTGGTTGCGGTTGACCATACCGCCTAGTCCTTGTTGCTATGTTAACAATATCAACCATCCCAATGCATCCGTGGGTAGGTATGTCAGCTCGAACCTGATTGACTTGGGCCCCTTGCTCTCGAGGGGCTTCATGATTGGGCAATGGGTTTTTGTATATGCCCATGTCTCTATTATCGAGAGCTAGTGGGTTGTCAACTTTGAGTTCTCCCACCTCAATCATGTTTTGCACTTGATGCTTAAACCCGATGCAAGCCTCAATGTCATGCCCCGGTATCCTATGATAAGGGAAAAATTGATCTTCCCTATATCCTTTTGGCTTAGGATGGTTGGGATCTATAAGAGGTATATCAAGAAATCTGATCCTCCTGGCCTCGCTCAACTGATTAAATATTGATTGCATTGATTCTATCAGAGGCATGAAATAACGAGGTGGCTTGCATTCTCGGTTTCTTCCTTGATTGTTCTTTTGGTCGTAGTTGGCTAGTGGGGGATGTGCTTGATAGTTCTGTGGTTGTTGTGCACCCCCATCCTTGGGTGTAGCCAATATGACTTGATTTACTAGAGCAGGGTTGCCCTGCTTCTGCTTGTACTTGTCATTCTTACCATTCTTGTTCCACTCCTTTTTGTTTCGGAGCTTAATGGTTCCCTCATCTACTTTTATCTCTTCGATGAGCTTGGCCTATGCCAAAGCTTCCTCGAATGAAGGATACTATTGGAGTTGTAGCAAGAGGGAGATATGTTTAGAACAAATTTTGGTAAACATACGAATGATCTCTTCTGTGGGAATGGAGAATGATAATTTTGCCATGATTTTTCTCCACCTATTCCCATAATCCATTACTGGCTCATCATCATACTATTTCAGGTTTTCCAGGTCTAAAAGGTTCACCTTCTTCTTAGCACCAAAGGAGAAATGCTTCAAGAATGTGTTTACTAGTTGTTCAAAGTTGGTTATGCTATGCTTAGGTAGTTGGTTGAACCATTGAGTGGCAACACCTAAAAATGTCATTATGAATGTTCTTAGCATGAGAGCGTCATTGTCTTCAAGATGAAAATAAGCATTGATAAAATTGGTGACATGCTCTTGTGCATCCTCTTCACCTTTAAACTTATCTAACCTAGGCATCTCAAAGTGCTTAGGATATGGAGGGCTAGGGATTGATGGGCACAATGGTTGATTGTGTATCTTGCTCAATGTTGGTGAGTTCCCAGCTGCCTCTTGTTTCTCAAAGGTTTTCATATTTTCAGCAAGCTCTTGAAATGCCTTTGATGCACGGATTTCCTCTTCGTGCAAGCCTATTCGCATTGGCAATGGAGGTAACTCTCTATTCATTTGATTTGTTCCATTTTCCTCCCTCCTACGAGGGGAATCAAGATTGTGATCTTGATTTGTTATGTTTGCCCTCCCCCCATTAGTTGGATTTTGTTCATGATTTGGTGGGGGGTTTCATTGTGGGATATCTTGTCTAGTGTGCCTTTCCTTAGGTGAGTCAGCGTGTCTTGTTCTTTGGTGGTCACCACCATTTATCTATAAATTGTTAAGAGCTAGCTACTCAGATTGCTCTCTTAACCGTTGCTCATGTTGGTGCAAGAGTATTTCTCTTTGTTTCTCTTGTTCGAGAGCTTCCACTAACTCTCGCTCTTTGCGTAATGCATTTTCTAACCACCTCATTCGGTTAGTTTGTGCTGTTGTAGAAGACTCATGTTTATCTGACTCTGTTCTTGTAGTCTTGACTCATAGATTCCTCGAGGGGGTTTTTGTTGTATCTGTACTCTTGCTAGTTAATGTGACTTGTTCAGTGTACTATTGAATATCCCTATGATCAGACTCCATGCATCTTCTATGGGGTCGCTCTGAGGTACCCCCAAACTGGGAGGTATGTTTAGAAGTCATAGTTCGTGAGCTTCCTCCAGTAGCTATAGTTCTTTGAGTTGGTTGAGTAGGAAATCGATCCAACCTATCTAGCTGTCTCGTTCTCCATGGTTGGTCCCATGGGGTGCCATTTACTCCTATGAGGTCATAGTCTATGGGAATATTTCCTTTTGTGTGAAGGGTTTCTTCTATATGATTCCCATGACTAGATGTAGCTCTAGTTTCCTGCCCTTCAGTGGGCAGACCTATTTCATATGTTTCTTGTGAGTCTTGAGGTGTTGCAATTCTTGTTTGCCTTCTTGATGAAGAGGGCTTGGTGGTGACATGTTTTCTCCATGTGGATGGAGACATGGTAGTCTCATCATCCCTATGTGAAGAATGAGTCTTAGAACCTTCTCTATGTCTATGTGAGGAGGAAGCCTTTGAAGTTTCCTCATGTCTTTGAGATGTTTCTATGTGTTTAGAGGAGGCCCTTGAGGTCTCCTCATGTCTCCTTGATGAGGATGGTTGTGAAGCCTCTTTTTGTTTATGTGAATTTGTTCCATGATGTGGTTCCTTACTTGGGGTTTCTTGAGGAGATCCCCCAAGAGTTGAGTTATCACCCCTTAGGCTCATGGAGCTACGTCTCACGGTCTTACGGGTAGGTCATTCAACATTACTATGACTCCGCCTATGGGTATGAATTGCTTCTGTCTCTCCCTCGACATCAGATCGAGGGTGTTTACTTCTTGTTTTGACCATGTTGTTTTATGACTTGATCTTTTGAGTTTGCTATTTAGGAATGACCACACAATTCCAAACAAATGTTTATCTTGATTACCAATTTAAGTGTGCCCTAAACTGTTTGTTGTGTTTTGATGTGTTGTTCTCTTGATTTCTTTGCTCTTGTTCTTGGATTAAGAATGAGAAGACTCATCCATAGTGACAATCAAGTACACTCATGCCAAACATGATTTTCTCAAAAGAAGCTAGGGTACACCGTTGAAGACCCAATGGGGGGTTCGCCTAGCTCCTCCACTCTGAACCAATGATTGTTCCAATAGTGGGAGATAGTTTGAACACAAGTAACTTAGTGTCACTATAAGTAAGTTTCCCAATCCATTTCTAGGAAGCTCTAGGGGGCAAACCAGTGGAAGGAGATGAATTCCAATGTCACTGGACTGAATTGAAGGTTGGTGATGAAATCCAACTCTCCAATGTTTAAATGAGATGTGCGTGTGTGGTGTTCATTTTAAGCTTGCGTAACATAAAGTGCATCATATAGCAACAATGAGTCTTTCCTATATGCCTAAGTGCAAAAATACATTTCAATATTCAAAAAGATGCATGAACTACTATGATTTGTATGAGCACACTTTATCTCGTGCAACTATGGCCTCTAGCAGGGCCTCAAAGCAAGCAAACAACATACAATATCTAGCACGTTGGATTCTAGGGTGAAATTTTTAGGCATAAGCTGATGTTCCTAGCAACGCCTAGTGGAAAATTTAAAAGAAGATCTAAGATATGCGAAATGCTTAATTCTTTCTTCTTTATTCTTTCAATTTCCAAACATAAATGTGCTTTAAGTTCTCTATTTTGAACACACACAAGCAGAAAGAAAGCTATAAAATATCAGAAAAGCTATACCAACCTTTGATCCAGCTCAGAGAGTCGATGTTTTGACCTCTGCTGCACTCCAGTCTTGGCCGCTATTGACCAGAGCGGCTGGTTCTTGGCCACTGTAGCTCAGAGCGGCTAGTTTCTGGCCGTTGTAGATTAGAGCGGCTAGTTTTTGGTCGTTGTAGCTCAGAGCGGCTAGACCTGCACACAAAATTAAGTTAGTTTTCTAGCAGAAAATGAAAAATTTAGTGGTCGTCCCACCGTGATCGCCATCTGTAGTGACCCCGGGGCACACGCACCGCTCTTAACTCTACTTGCGATGTTATTACTATACCAAAAATGAAGCTAAAATATTACGAGAAAACATATAACACGAAAATGACAAAGAATGGATCTTTCATTAATATTGAACCCCGGTTACATGTCGGTCCCTCTTAGGGATACCCATCTTGATACAATGATTTACAAGTGGATGAAGAGATGTCCCCTTTTGCAAAAGGGTGGCGCGCTCTAAAATGCTTCCCGGTTCCACACACAAAAATGTCTGAGGGCTTACATATGCCTCCTTCTCCAGGTATGTCTCCCGGATGGATCCTCTTGCTCTCGTATGTCATGGATTATGTCTCGTGAACCTGTGGCCCTGTATGCAATTCAAACAACAATACACGTTTAGCTATCCGAGATTGCCTCCCTGGATAAGGTTGTTAGTAATCATAGAATGTAACAGAAATATGATAAAATGATACCATGGAATCAAGTAAATCTAAGCTAATGATATAAGAAAACAAGATAAAATATGCTATGTCTATTTAAGCTAATCCGACAATGACCGCTAAAGAAAACCTTGCTCTCCTTGCCCCAAAGCTATGGGTCAAAGACTATGGTCTGATGTTGAAGAAAGTAGGTGTTATGCCCCTTGATTTATCAAAGCTCCATCGCACACATGATCCCAAAGAGAACTCTCTCTAAAATGATCTCCTATATGTGATTCGGGTCTCTATATGTCATATATCGATCATGTGTCTCCTTTGGTGCTCTTAGGCTTGCACCTTTTATAGTGTGAAACCCTAGGTCTATGTCCAAGCCCTAGAAATGAATTTCTCATGTGTAGTGCAAGTTAGCATGAGAAGCCCTTGTCTATTGTCTATATTTGAAGGCCAATTAACTAAAATCTAACTGCCCACTTGAGTCTTCTATACGAAATGTTCGTTAGCATGAGAAGCTTTTGTCCTTTGTTTATGCTTGAAGGTCAGTTAACTTAAGTCTAAATGCAAACTCAAGTCTCCTATGTGAATTGGTCATGAAAAGGAATGCAAAGTCACTCCCGCTCACCTTTATTGCATGCAGACTACCACTTCCACCCGAGATTGGGCATGTTTGTTGGCAAACCACTTCTTATGGCTTAGCCACTATCATCTACAATGGCTATGATCTGGTCGTTGTCGTCTGCAGTGGCTAAGGTCTGGCCACTCTAGGCTTGAGCGGCTAGAATCTGGTTGCTCTTGGCTTGAGCGGCCAAGCTTGGATGGCTTGAAAAGGCCCCAAATGAGTGGTGAGAACCATTGTTGGTGCTTGGAAAGTCCAAGATTATGTCTTATGATCTTATGAGTGTGTCTATGTAAGTAGCTCCCCTAAGCATGACACGATTTAGGTGTCTACACTATCCAATCAAGAATATTGTTCAATAAGGTAAGCTTACCACCACAATGGGACACCAAAAATGATTGATTGATTAGATAGATTGAATGTTGTTCATTACATTAAAATTTAAAGGAATGTTTCCTTGGTGTTTTGACCACATACCATATAGGAGATGGCATGGGTTGAACTAAGGCAATTTCTTTATGATACTTAAAGTAGGTATTGGCATAAATATCAAAGAAGACTTTGAAGACTTCATAGTTTTCCTTATTAATAAGATTGACACCATAATAAAGGAAGAAGAACAAAGTCAACAATAAATTCCAATAAAAATGGGCAAAAACCACCAAGAAACAAGTAAAATAGAATTTAAATTTAGCAACAAAAGCATTTAAAGAAAAAAAAAAAGACCAAAGTCAAAAATAAGGGAGCTTAAAAAGCCAAGATAACCAAGATCATTGCGTAAAGAGGTGATCTCAATCATAAGAGAAAAATTACACAATACATACCAAGATGTGCCATACTAAAAAATGTACAAGACTAACACTCATAAGTAGATAATCAAAGCATTCAAAAGCAAAAAAATAAGTCATCAAAATCAACAAGAAAACCAAAAAAGTACAAAGACTATACAAATGGGTCACAAGGGGGGCTACATATAAAATAATTTGACATGCATGGAATTGATGAATTCCTCCAAATCAAGTCTATCCATTGTTTATAATTTCATTTCTGCAAACCCAAACAACTTTTTTATAGTATATGGACCAAGCCATTTTTGTCTAAACTTGCCCTTTTTCTTCTTATGCATATTGTGAAGCTTGAGAACAAAATATCTGACTTTAAAATCATGATGACAAACCACCTTATTATATTTCTTAGCAACACAACTCTTATAAGCTTTATTATGCTCAGGATCAAGTAGAAACCTCTTATCAAGAGTAGTAAGTTTACAAATATGATCTTCTTGATACTCTTGATGGTACTTATCACGACACAACAAATTATTCAAAGAAACATACATAGAAAGAAATTTAATTTCAAGCAACAAGATAACTTCAATACCATAAACCAATGGAAAAGGGTTTTCCCTGTGGAAATCTGAATACAAGTGTGGTACGTCCACAATGTAGGATATAACTTTAAGTATCAATATTTATTTGATTCTTTCATATTAACCATTCCCTTCTGTATAGTAGGGAGTGAATAAATGATGTTGAATAATTATATAAGAATTTAATTCTTTCATTTATTTATTTTTGAAAGGAGTACAATTATCTCAAATAAGAGGAGATGTAATGACCTAAAAACAATCTAACGAGGGTACAATTTTTTTTACAAGCATATACCTGAGAGGGATTTACATATCCCTGACTAGCATATGCGTTAATATGAAGATAACTAGATTAATATAATGTTTTAAGTTGACTAATATTCTCTTTCTTAATCTATTAAAGGATACACCCATCTCTATACCATACACAAGTCTATCTATGTAGGTATACTACGCGTATTGCAAATAAGCTATCAATCTCATCTCTACAATGAGCTAACTTATCTCTTTCTATCAGTCAAAAGAATAAGTCCATATCTATACCATACACAATTATGTTTGTGTATATATACTACGCATATTACAAATAAGATATCAATCTCATCTCCATAATAAGCTAACTTATTTCTTTCATAGATATCCAAGTTCATTCAAAATTGTTTTAGTTTTCCAAGTTTACCTTTAGAAGAGACCCATTAAAGCAGGGTTATTCTAATTTTTGTCCTAATGGATCCCATAATTCCTTAGTTCTCTTTTCTCCACTTATCACCTAAAAAATAATTATTTTTGGATATCAAAACAACCATCTAAGTATGTTAACTCATGAGACATTCTAATCCTTCTTTATTTAGAAGGACAATATTAAGTCTATGTACTGAATTTAAACATGGAATAAAATCTACAAAAGCAACAATAAGGTACTTAAATATGACATCATCATTACAGAAAGCATTTAAGCAAAGGAATAGCTATGAAACTACAACAACACTGATTCTTCATAAACAAGAAGTTAGAGATACATCCTTCATTCATTTATTAAATCATTACATAACCAAGCATGGTAAAACTTCCATACTTAAAAGAATTTGGTATTACATTATTATCCATCTAGGATATTACTCAACTAGAGTCTAATATAATAAATAAATTTATCATTACAACCAATTTCAAGGTTAATGCTTCAGATCTAAGTGTCCTCCTTGGTTTTTCTTGTCTTTCCATCACTCAATTGATGGTAGTAAGGGATAAATACAACTCACGGATATTATGAAGAGTGCATCTAAATGCATATACTAAATAACTTATGAAGCAAATGCATTTATAACCTAGTTTCCAAATTGCAACTATATAAACTACTTAATGCATCCATTCATGAATAATTTATTCAAACATCATAAGGAATTCCATACATCCACTCTTATCCTTATTAATAAAAGAAAAGAGTCATTTTATCAAATACAAAGTAATTCACAACTCTTCCTTTAATCAATCAAAGGCTTATGCTTTTCATCACCCAAAGTCATTTACTTAATTCATTAAGATCCCATATCCTTAATCAAGTAAATACTTAAAACAATTTGTTTTTTTAATCAACTAAGGTCCCATACCCTTAATCAATTAAATACTTATAACAATCCATTTTTTTAATCAACTAAGGTCCTATTCCCTTAATCAATTAAATACTTTCAACAATCCATTTCTTTAATCAACTAAGGTCTCATACCCTTAATCAATTAAATACTTAAAACAATCCATTTTTTTAATCAACTAAGGTCTCATACCCTTAATCAATTAAATACTTAAAACAATCCATTTCTTTAAGAAACTAAGGTCTCATACCCTTAATCAATTAAATACTTAACACAATATATTTCTTTAATCTACTAAGGTCCCATACCCTTAATCAATTAAATACTTACAACAATCCATTTCTTTAATCAACTAAGGTCCCATACCCTTAATCAATTAAATATTTAAAACAATCCATTTCTTTAATCAACTAAGGTCCCATACCCTTAATCAATTAAATACTTGAAACAATAAATTTATTTAATCAACAAAAAGCCTATCTCTTTTAACAAAAATTTTGTCTTTTATAAATAAAAAAGGTCTATCTTTTATTAACAAAAAATCTATCTTTCATTAATACAAAAGGTCTATTTATTATTAACAAAAAGTCTTTCATTAATACAAAAGGTCTATCTTTCATTAATAAAAATACTATATTTTCTTAATACAAAAGGTCTATATTTTATTAACAAAAAGACTTTTTTTTTAATACAAAAAGCCTATATTTTATTAAAAAAAGGCCTATCTTTTATCCTTAATCCATTAAAAACCTTTAACACAGAAAACAGGGTTTAAATCATAGTCAATAGAAAAAAATGATGGGTCAAATAAACCATTCAATGGGTGGTTTGAGAACCAAGGCTGAAACATAGGCTTGTAGATAGAGAGCCCGCCATAGGTATGGTCACTGGTGCCTAACAAATGGCACCATAGTGGACAGCCTAAAAACTAGCATAACCACTACCAATGGTCATACCACTAAGGGGAATATTATACAATAAGGTGTGTTGCACCTTCCACATGCCTCCAATGGGATTACTAAATCCCTAGACTAAAAAAAAGTGCTAAAAATAGCTAAACCTCAACAAATCATGAAATTGTAACAACCCTAAAAATAGAAACAAGAAATACGTAGAAAAGAAAAGAATTTTTTTAGACTAAGGAGAGGGATTTATAAACCCCTAAATGACCTTAGGTTAACTTAATGTTTAGCAAAATCCCCTAAGTTCCTCAAGGAGCTACATCTCATGATATTTCCTCACGCAAGTCCATCTGTGTAGGTATATCATATGTCATGCAAATAAGTCCATCCATCTCATCATTCTTGATGAGCTAGAATTATCACCTTCAACCATTAGAAGGTGTACACGCATCTCCATACTCTATGTAAGCCATTATGCGTAGGTATGCTACATGTACTATGAGTTAAGCTATCAATCTCATCTTTTGACAAGCTATATTAACTCAGATGTAGTCTTTCCACAACCTAGTTACCATTCTCCCTAAGGGGTATTAATCCCTTAGGTCCACTATGTTCACCCTAAGGGGGTCTCAAGCCCTTAGGTTATCCTCTAAGTTCACCCTAGAACTTATTACTCATTCTTTATAAATTTATTCAATCAAGAAAATAAAATATAGATATAAATACTAAGTCTAACAAAATATTACCTATAAAACATGCAAGGATACTAAAAATGAAACATCATACAAGAAGATAAACATTAAGGGAAAGGGATTTAAATATAAAACATGGATAATTCAATTAGTAATTTAAAGGTACATATTCTAACAATAAGCAATTATTACATATAAACATGTATGGCAAATCCTCCATACTTCAAAGAATATTATATCAATTAAGTAAATAAGTAAAGGGTAAGATAAACCAAACAAGTGAACCAAATGCCATCCTTAGTCATCCACCTTATTCCATCGATCAATTGAGGATAGTAGGGGATCAGGATACTCATGGTTCAGGATAGGCATACCTCTAAATGCATTTACTTTATTTACTTTTCTAAATTGTGACTATATAATTTAATCAAGCCTTTAACCATCTAAAATAATAGCTGATATTATAGAAACTACTCTTTCCATTTTCCCTCTCATCATCCTATGAGAGTCTTTCAACAATGCATCTAGATTACAGGTTTTACTTGGAATTAAATTACTCAACCCTTATTCAACAATTAAAGTCCCATACCCATAATTGCCAAACAATCTAGGTTCCTTTAATCAAGAAATAACCATTTCTCTTTTGTTCAATAAATTAAAGTCTCATACCCTTAATTCACAAACAATATAATTTCATATTTATTTATTGAATCAAAGACAACTAATTGAATCCATAAATAAACCTTTTCATTTCATTTTATAAACTAAAGTCCATACATTTAATTTACATGCAAACTATTTCCATTTATTTAATGAATCAAAGTCACCTACTCTAATCCATCAATAAACCATTATAATCATTTTATTTCACTAATCCTAAAGTTCACAAATTTAATTAATGAAACCATTATAATCATTTTATTTCACTAATCTAAAGTTCACAACTTTAATTAAAGAAACCATTATAATAATTTTCTCTCACTAATCTAAAGTTCACAACTTTAATTAATGAAACCATTATAATCATTTTACTTCACTAATCTAAAGTTCACAACTTTAATTAATGAAACCATTATAATAATTTTCTCTCACTAATATAAAGTTCACAACTTTAATTAATGAAACCATTATAAACATTTTATTTCATTAATCTAAAGTTCACAACTTTAATTAATGAAACCATTATAATAATCATTAATCTCTTTTATTTAATTAATCTAAAGTTCCCAAATTTAATTAATAAACAACCTAAATCCCTTTTAATACTCTAAAGTCTAAAAATTTAAATGGATTTATCAAATAAATTTGTTTCCACTTACCGGTGCGTACTAAGGACATCGTACACATCGCTCTAATGGAAAGAGAAAACCACAAACACATGTCCACCATGAAGGACCACAGACAACAATGATGGTACACTTAGGCAGACAAGGGATACTCCAAAATGGCACTTGACTAGCACTACCAACCACAGCTTGGCTGAGGATTATCCTCACGCCTTACTTTACTATGGGGTTTCTATGGATGGGTGCTTCCCTTACGTAGAACTCGACGATGATCGACAGGGTAGGGAGTATAGGATGGAAGGAGATAACATAGGCAGAGGCAAGAAGTACATAAAAACACATACTTGAGGGTTCAAAGATCTTACTTGGCACCAGCTAATATTGCAACATCAACACACTCAGGCCAACAGTGACCCTTTCACCCATGGTGAGTTGGAAGTTACAACATCATCCTTAGAAAGTGGCTTACTTGCGCATAATGCAAGTGGAAGGGATGGCAACATCATTACAGTAAGGGGTAGGTTGGTGGCTCATTGAGGAGAGTGATCGAGAGAGACTTAGAGATACGTAGTGCATCAAATACGTTGGTACAATAAGGTAAGGTTTGGTTTGGTTTCACAATAGTGAAAACCACAAACACAGAAGGGTAAATATTCTCCTAAAATTTTAACACAACGTCTCCTCATAGAGACAACACAAACAAAAAGGTAATAGTGCCTTCCCCACCAGAGAGACATTTCCAAAAGATAATTGGCAACAAGGTTTTCAAGAATGAAAAGGAGAGGTGAATTATTTCTACCAACCTATAAATTTAAGATCTCAAAATAGTGAGCTTTACGGTGTAGTTATAGTTCTCCTTCTTGACATTCTTTCCACTTCAATTTTCTTCCCTTTATCATTTTTCGTTCCTTCCTCGCTCGTTTGTTCTATCCATCTCCCTTTTCTTATTTTTTTTCTTTCCTAAAAACCTAAAAACATTCTATCATCTGAGGAGTGAAGTTTTCTTCCTTCTCCCACCACCCTCCTTCCTCATTAGTCCCTTACCTATCTGCATTCAAATTCCTTATCCTCTTGGTGGATAATAAGACATGTTTTCCATTTTTAAATCATTCTTCATAGGTTTTGAAATCCTACTTTGAAGAGAATGCGGTTGGAAGCTTCTCTTCATAGTGCAAACCTCATCCATTCTCAGAATGAGATCTTATTTCTTCACAAAGTAGATTTTTGAATTAATTGGAGGATGGGATGGATTTCAACATTTTAATATAATTAAAAACCTCCTCTATAAAAAAAATCAGTTTATTTCCAATGAGAGTTTATTATCATTTTTTAAAGCAACTTATTTTATTTATATAAAAAGAAACTTCTTTATCATTTTAAATTAAAGGATCTCCATTTACTTAAAGAATGAACTTCTATTATCATATTTAATAATTTAAAATGAATTTCTATTACTATTTTATAATAAAACCTTTCTTTTTATTTAAAAAATGAGACTCTAATATCATTTCAAAATAAAACCTTTTTTTTTTTTAATTTAAAAATGAAAATCTATTATAATTTTAAAATAAAACCTTTTCTTTTTATTTAAAAATGAAACTCTATTATCATTTCAAAATAAAACATTTTCTTTTTATTTAAAAATAAACAGAGAGCAAAAAATTTTAATAAGACAAAAATCTCTCAAAGGCATCCTACCCATCCATGCCTTTATTTCTAAACCTACTAATGCAAATAGTGATGAAGTAAAAGATAATCAAACATATGCAGTCAAACATAGAGGGAGTATTTCTATCAAATTTAGTTACCTATCTCAGCATAATAATTTATGATAGCTACCAGGCTATCAACTTGAGGCTCAAGGTGGCTAGTTGTTGATGATTATCCCTAATCGATTATGCATACCTATATGAAGGTATCCATCCATGTTACCTCCAAGTTGCCTTATCATCACTTCCCAACCTCAAGTACCCTTACATTTGGTGTATGACTCAACTTCTTCCACCTACGAGCATACCTGATCCTACACATTGGTGACTTGTTAGTAGTATTATATTATTCCATACCAATTAACATAACATAGTTGCCCAATTGTACATAATCAAGTATTAAAGAACCATCAAATGAATACATTGTTCCATGCCACAAAGTCCTTCAGGGAGGTGTAGATAGTAGTTCCAAGCATAAATAAATCACTAAGCTATTTGACAAAGAATATCCTATGAAGATTCACAATTTTGACTATGTACAACATTATTGGTAATGTACGAATCATAAAAATGACAAGTTGCAATGTAAAAGAAGCTAATAAAATGAATATGGATTGATTAATAAGTGTGCATAAAAGGACAAACGCATCCATCTTGTGTTTAGACATCTAGATTAGACATTCAACCTAACTAATCAGACGTCCGGTTGTTATGTTAGACATCTAAAACTGTTAGTTAGGCAGTAAATACATTAGTTAAAGATAATAGGTGGTTTGGATGGTTGAGACAGGTTATTTGTAGTAACTACCCAATATTACCTATAAATACCCCCAATTTTATTTTGTAATCTATCCATACTTATCTATAATGCATAAATATTATGCAAAAACCTATTATTTTGGAATGCATGTTGTATGAGATTGCATCTATGTTATAGTTTTGTGTTGTAGGTATTGATCATAGCTTGGTACGAGATCATGTATTGTTGTGTGCTATTTTTATATTGTAAGGTGTGCTAAGGAGCATCGAGTACTGGAGCATGAATGCATAGTTTGAGACATGTAGACCTCGATAGATTACCCCTCATGTGTACTAGTCTAGCCATCTGGTCTCATTAGTAGAACTGTTCCAAATATCTAGCCTAGACATCTACTCGAATGCTTAGTCTAGATGTCTAGCCATTAGTCCTAAACATCAGTCATCCAGTCCAAACATCTAGCCATACATTTTATACATCTAGTCTAGATGTCCAATAGTCTAGTCTAGATGTCTAGCCGACCAATCCAAATGTCTAACCATCCAGTCCAAATATCTAGCTATCTAGTCTATACGTATGGTTGTCTATCCCTAAAATCCAACCCAGGCATCTAGCCATCCATCCTAGATGTCTATACTGTATGCCTCAAGTGTCTATTATTATATGCATCCATAAATACTTGTCTACTACTACTTATATAACATTATGAATGATGTATCTTGGCTTATCATTATCTCCTAGTTTTTCATCATTCTCTCATATAGGGAAAGTACTTACTATTGGGCACTGAATTGCACCAAGTTTTCACTCGATACTGTGGCTGTCTATCTTCCTACTTTCTATCCAGGCTTGCACCCGATAGCTACAACTCAACACTCAACATTGGATGGACCAAAATAGGGGTTTCTGATCCAACCTCCAGAGTAGGCTGGTTCCTTGTCAACTTAGCAAGTTGTTGACACAATTATGCTCACTTAGGGTTTGGATTTTAGGGTAAGAGAAGGTTAGGGCTAGAGAGATGTGGATAATAGTGGATGGATAGGTTAACAACATTGCACTACCATAAAAATCTCCCAAAAAACCATGCTAAGGACATATACTCAGATCAACATTTATCCCAAAATAGATTGTTTCATATATTAAAGCACAACAGAGAAATGTTGTAGCAAGCAATTTCAATATCCAGGGAATGATAATCCAAATAACAAAATTCACCAAACACCTAGATTTCATAGAAATGTACTTCCTAACCACATAGAACGAATTCAAAAGCAGATTTCAATTACTTATAACAACTAGTAATCCAAAATTTGGCACAAACTAACCATAAAAGTATTTACAGAAATGCAACTAAGAAATCTGAACCTCTGACATCAAGCATGAGAACGCGAACTTGAGGTGAAGATCAATGTATTGCTCCTTTCATTTAGCTCTTCAGGAATATTTACAATGGTACAGGCAAACACGCTAGAGCCGACCCTTAAAAATGAGGGTTCGACCTCTACTTATAGTTTTCTCATTACAATAAACAAGAAACAATACCAAAGATCTTGTTACAACAACACAACAAAGATATTTAGTTGGCATTAGCTCATTGGTCCATCCTCCAGGAATTTCATTGAAGGAAAGTCCGCCATGGCAGCTCGGGGTCTCTACAACTTGTTGATCACTCAGTGGAACTAAAGTTCAGACCGTTAAAGATCATGCATCTCCATCGATCCTTCTTGGGAGTGAATTACCACCATCGATCTGTAACCACCTCTGGTTTGATCTTCTTGGAAAACCCTTGATGCTTCATCTTCCAATCAATTGTTACAAATTTTGATGCAACAATATCTTTTAAACCACCAAGATTTGGCAGCTTAACCTCCACCATTGATTCTCTTCATCACATGATTCAGATTCAATCTGACATAAGCTAAATACCATTCCACTTTAAAATTGATGATATCATATTTTAATCAGAAGCAGCAGAATCTCCAATCCGGATCTCTGATATCTGAACATCGAATCCACTCCGGGATCTATCATATTCAACATTATATTCTTCAATCCACATTAGAATATTGCCCCCCTTTTTTTTACTTTTGGTTTTATTTTGGATAGAGCAAATGCTAATCACCAATCCGGGTCGGAGCTAGTCACATACTTCTTCCATCATGAATCCACACTTTCGTTATTCCACCACCCCATATTATCTTCATTCCATAAAGGAAAGACTTGTTCATTCCCTGAATCACCAATCCACACTTTTCTGCCAGTGACATCATCATCTCCTTGAAACTTTTGCGGATTTGAAGGTAGCATTAATCTAGAGCTAAAAACAAAAGGACCTTCCCAGAATCGGATATTCAATATACAAAGATGCCATTCCACACTTTTCCATCATTGACATCATCATCTCTTAGGAACTTTTGCAGATTTGAGATCTGCCATCATTCCGGAGCCGGAGTGAAATCACCCGAAATCGCTCCAAACATGAAAACTTCACTAACTATTGAGCGGATTCATATCTTCTGACCCGGTTCCACTTCAAAGCATACTGCAAGGTTTATGGAATGATGATTTTATCACTTAGTCAAAATTATACAAAATTTTACTAAGTATGTGGCCATTTTGGGCCTACATTCTGGTGCCTCTCGGGTGGATTTGCTTGCAAAGCCAATCGAATCCAGAGTCTTATCCATTGGGCCTTAGGAGTCAAAACAATACTTATCTTTGAAGATATGTTTTAAGGAATAATTTCCATACAAACACTACCCTCTGAAAGCTCAAATTCTGCCTAGAGGGTAAAGGTTCATATAGAAACCATGCCAAAAACATCATAGAACTCACTTGTTCAACTAGAGACTGTATCCATAATATCAGTATTACTACTACCTTCAAAAACTATACACAACTCTACCTCCTTTATAAGGCTTCATTTCAAAAAATGCCTTCACACAAAAATGTTGTGTTGTAGGCTTCATGCCTTTATTGCTTATTTCTGACAATTGTCAGAGTAAAAACAGAAATACAAAACTGATGTATAGAAACACAAAACTTATGTATATGTACAAATAGAAATGAAATGATTTAAGTGTGAGCCCCTCTTGGGCCTGTAGCTGCTCAATATTATCCTCATTCTTCTACAACCTCTTCATCCTCATCTTCTCTTTCCTCTTCTCCCTGTTCTTCTGGAGCATGTACTCTCTGGTTATCCTCACCGGAGGTGTCTCCAAACAACTGGACCATTGATTCCAAATATTGAAGAGCCTATTTCCATGCTTCCTTAGAGGGATTTGATGTTTCTTTAAGCTTCTTATAAACATATTGTAGTTCCCCAACATCCTCATAATTAGCAGCATTCCCTCTAGTCACCAGATCCTCCATGAGATCTCTTAATCGGGTGTAATCCATAATCAGTTTGGCAACTTGTTCTTGGGATAGTGGCTCTTCCAGTGAATCAATTCCAGCCTCATCCTGTAAGTTATCCTTGATGCTTTGTTGGGCTTCTTCCATAGATAACAAGTTGTGATCCTCCTTCTAGAGTCCTTTGAAACCAACATGAATCATTTCCTTATTTATTTCAATGATGTCTTTAATTCCTCTTTCCATTCTATCAAACAACAACCAGGCTCTCTGAACTACCCTGTGCTTCTTCACCACTATTTTGGTAGCTACCCTGACCAGATTCCATTCCCTATTGGAAATTGGTTTAGTAGGATCACTGAGCCTACTTCCAACCAACCTATACATTTGTTCCATCGGAATCACCATAGGCTGTAACTCTCCAGTGATTTGATCTAAATCCTTCTGAATAGTAGAGAGCAACTGGCTGGCATCTTTTAGGTAGTCGATTATGAGTTGAAGACCTAAACATTTTTCTTGAACTTCAGAAAGCAACTCCTGCTTTATCCTTTTCAAATCATCTTTGGAAAAACTTGAGGACTTGGCTTTCTCAATCTGAAGTTGATGCTTTAAATTTTGAATTTCTTTTGCCTGATCCTCATTCAACTTCTTTTGTTCTTCTAACTGGTCTTTCCACTCATTAGCATTTTGAAACCTTTCCTGCCAACTCTTAGCCTCTTTTCTCAGAGCTTTCTCTATTTATTTTTTATCATTGAGGCTCCTCTTAAGCTTTTCAACTTGTTGTTTCAGCTTATCTACCTTCTCTTTAGCTATATCAATTTTCACATAAAAGGTATCTAAGTGAGCCTTGGCAATCCCTAACTCATCCTCAGTAGGAAGCTTGTCAATATCTTCTATGATTTCCTCCACTCTATAATCTTGAGCAGTCATTTCATTTTCAGGTTTGCTCACTTGCGGAATCATAGACCTTGAAACCCTTTGCCTAGTGACAGGGTTAACATACATACTTTTTCTTGTCATGACCATCCTGTTGGAAGGTCGGGTAAGCTTCTCTGCCCAATAGTCATTTATGCTCTGAGTGGTTGCCTGTTATTTTGATACAGTAATAGACTTTGAAAAATCAGTAGCCAAAGGAGATAATGGCATCAAAAACATGAGGGTGGACTGACTTGTTGTTGGTGGGGGTGAAGATATATTGATAGTAGCCTCTGTTACAATGGTAGACTCTATGATTACCGTTGTTGTGGATACAGGTAAATTTAGAGAAATAGGAACATAACTGATAGTAGAAGGGGTGGATGAAGTCGAAACACAGTGTCCCATGGATGGTGGTAATGAAATAGATGAGGGTGCAATAATGGTGGACATTGAAGTGGACATATCCAAAGTGGAAGGTGGGTCTTGAGGAGGTTGTGACACAACAGAATTGACTGGTACCTCCATAGCTACTGATGAGATGAGGGAAGAACTGTGAGGTGGAGGAGGTAAATTTACCATATTTTCTTGACTAGAAAGGGAGGGAAATCCTTTTGGGGATTCATGGAGATGAAAAGGAGAAGAGGGATTAGAAACCATACCTTCACCTACAGATGTAGGGTGTTCTTGTTCAGCTTCTGTCTCTAGTTGTTGTTCTTGTTCAACTAACCCTTCTGTATTAAAAACAACCACCTCTTCAACAATTTCTTCCATACTCATTTTTTGCTTCTTGGAAACCTCTCTCTCCTCTATTTTTGGGGCCCTCTTAGTCCTCCTATAAACTAATTGAAAAGTAGCCATCTCTCCTTCAGAATTTTCCCCCTCTTCATCTTCTTGTACTACTCTTGAAAGTAGAGACTGCTCAGATATGGGTCGTAATTCAATTGATGTTGTGGGGACGATGGAAAAATGTGGGGATCTTATTTCAATTAGCAGAATATTGACAACTCTTTCTTTGGATAATTGTATTTCATTCACCAATTTAGCCTTCTCGGGAAACTTCTCTACCTGCTTAGAAGTAGGATTGGAGATTTTGAGTACTTCAGCTATGGTCAAAGGAACTTTTTGCATCTCTATCTAAATATTTTGAATTGTAAGAAGAAGGAGGGACTAAATTATTCTAGGATTTTTCACCGATCAATACTATATTTCTGACATCCTTTGGTCTCTAGGCTTCAATGTTCTTATTATAAATCCTTGAAAATTCCTTATCAATTTTCATTCCAAACTTTGATTTGGGTTTTCCAATTTCGACCCTCATATGCCACCAATCTGCAATATTTGTTATCTTCCATGGTCCTTTCTCCTCTGGTCTTCCTCTCTCTGCTACCTCTTCTTCAGAAGGAGTGTCCTTCATATTGGTAGATTCAACCCTCACTTTATTAATTGTATCCTTTGTAAGTCGATGGCTGAGCTCATGCTCTGGATTGAAATCCACAACTTGTTCATAGAAATCCAACCATGGAGGTAATTGATCTATCTTTGAGATGTTCCACTCCAAAAGAGTAGTTTCATCATTATTCCTTCCCTGTTCAAAATTAGCCCTAGGCCTTTTTTCAAATTTATAGGCCTTGTCTCCATTTAGGGTTTTATTTCTCATAGTGAAAATATCGTCAGGATCATAACTCCATCTCTGAGGAATATAAAATAGACCTAATCTATCAAGGTATTGATCAATTTTTTGGCTCTGCCACTCGGATACAATAATATTATCTTTAGTGCGGTAAGTAATTAAAGACTTCTTCCTTCCCAAACCGTAGCTTGCGTCAATGTACACCACCTGCCTTAGATACTCTAGGGTGAATAGCCTTTCTATGACAAAGTGAGGTAGGAGAAAGGGTTTACCTATGAAACCATATAACCTGATTATTGTGCCCTCTGTTAGTAGATACCAATCTCCTTCCTCAGTGTATTCCTTCCTCAAAATCTGCTTAGCTAAGGAGGGCAACCTAGGGCACTCATTGTACATTATTTTTAGGGTAGGTTCCAAAAATTCCAAGTTGAATCTATAATAGGACTCACTGCTCTTCAAACAATCCATCCAATAATAGACCGACAAGGGTTCTCCATCACTGGTTTTATCCTTAGCTAGAATCCATGGCATTCTGCTTTTGATAGCTACGTAGAACATCCACACCAGACTCGAGCAATGTCTAAAACTGGGAGCACCAACACCCTTCTTCATGTTTACCAGCTACTCATGGATCCTCTAAGCAAGAAAAGTTGGCCAGTAAATTACTTTCCCTCTCTCTCACATATTTCTTGTACATCCTCTCATTAGAAATACAATATGCCATGATAATTTTCCAACCATGAACCATCCTGTCAGAGTCCAAACCCTCCATACAAGCCAACATAGAAAATAATTCTGGGCTTGCAAATTCATCAATGTGAATTGGGACTTTGGGCATTTCATCTTGATTCTTTATCCTTATGAAATTAAGATGAAGCCATTTTTCTAGTGCCTCCTTTTTTTCTTCTGAGGCTATCATGTTAGTGTAAGCCCTGTCTAGCTCTGCTATGCTAAATGGTCTGAGATTTGAGGATGGGCCTACCCCTATGATGAATAACTCATAGCAAGTCTCTCTTGTGATGGAAAATAGGGGAGTGCCCATAGGGGTTCTGACTATTCTATTTTTAGAATCATAGAATTGAATCATAGTAGAGACTAGTTCAGGGTAGTGATGCATAGAATCATAGATATAAGAGAACAAAAAGGATTTTATGGCTATCATACCTTGTCACCGCATTGGCTTTCCTTCGAAATATAAAAATTTGAAACTTGTCCTGAGGTGGGTCCTTCTCACTCTTGTCATCACTGTATCTGTGACTCGACTGGTCCGATGTACATGAACCTGCAATCTTGTCACTATCTTCGATGATTCGATGGATGACTTTTTGGGTGCCATCCTGACAATAGCAAACCTTGTCCTCCTGATTTGCAGTAAATTCTCCAAGGTATCATTGTACTTTTCTACCTTCCTGTAGATGCAAGGGGTTTCCAAATGGATTTTGTGTATGCTTTTCATTACTTCTCTCCTTTGGAGCCCATGTATCTTTCACCATTAATGCAGTTGCTACGTGATATCTTTGTTGGCACACTTTCCAATCCTTTTCATTATTTCTTTGGTGGCTCAAAGGTGGCATCCTATCTTCTTATTGGTCAAATTTTGAAATTGTGTTGCCAGCTCATCATATCCCTTCGGCTACTCTTTGGTCCATGCATGAGTTCATTAGAATTGAATGCGGGAGCACTCTTTAGCCTCCATGTGTCATATTGGAACTTGTTGTTCGGCTTTGGCCTGATTCCGCTCCGGTGTCTTAAGAACCTTTCGAGTCCACTTTGGTACTTGAAGCTTGCATGCACGACACTCTACCTCGATTTCGCTCCGGCTATCTCCAGCTTTGAGAGGTTCCCGGATTAGCATCATTCTTTGTCCTTCTCTATGCGGGATAGAAATTGATAGACCACTCCATGGAAATCTAGATTTAACCATGCGGACTTGAGGGCGGAATGCCATTCCGAAGAGTTTTACACAGCACCATGTGTGGAATGGAACATTACCATGCATTTGGCCAACACTTAGTCATTTCTTGCAAACTTTCTTCTCTCTTTTTTTTTTAGAATTTCTTTGAAAAGAACTAATTACAAAGTGCAGAAAAGAAATCAAATACAAAGTGCAGAAAGGAAGGGGAAATATTTGTACAATGTATATACATATGTTACAATGAGCTCACTTCTTACATATAGTAGAGCTTGAGGTGGAAACCATTCACCGAAATTGGTTGTATGTTTCCCTCTGGATCCTTCAACTGAAATACATTAGACTCTTTAGCTTCCACTATTTTGAAAGGACCATCCCAAAAGGAATCAAACTTTTCATGCTTGCCTGGTTTTGCCCTGTCAACATTCCATCTGAGAACTGAGTCTCCAACTTGGAGTTTTTTGAACCTAGCATTTTTATCAAACCATGCTTTAATGTCTGATGAATGCTTTTGAAAATGATCATATGCTTGAGTTCTACTCTCTTCCAATCATAGCAAGTGTGTCAACCTAGTTTTTACTGGATCATCCTCTAATTCTTCTTCTATACTGACAAGCTTAAGCATTGGGATCTCTAAGTGAATTGGCAATACCACCTCTTTTCCATATACCAATGCATAAGGAGAAGTTTTGATGGACTTTTTAATAGTAATCTTGTCTGCCCATAGAGCATGGTTGAGCAATAGGTGCCAACTCCTTTTGTTACCTTCCAAAGATTTTCTCAAAATCCTTAATAGGTTTTTGTTGGTAGATTCTGCAAGTCCATTACCTTGTGGGTAATAATTTGAAGTATTTTTAAGAGTGATGCCATACTTCTTGGAAAACTCAATGTACTTGGCTCCTATGAAAGTAGGGCCATTATCACTCACCAAAGCTTTCGGGACTCCAAATATGGAAATCAAATTCTCCATAAAGTTGATCACAACTTCCTGGTCTACCCTCTTTGTAGGAATGGCCTCCACCCATCTGGTAAGATAGTCTGTAGCTGTCAAGATAAACTTATGCTCTACTAAAGAATTAGGATTTATAACTCCTATGAAATCTAATCCCCATTGTTGAAAAGGCTCCTCAACTTGAATAGGTTTCAGAGGAGATGAAGCATTTCTGGTTCTTCCAACGTACCTCTGACATTTATCACAAGCCTGGGTAACTTTAAAAGCATCATTGAACACAGAAGGCCAATAATAGCCTACTCTTATTATCTTCAAAGTTGTAACTCTACCCGAGCTATGACCACCTACTGACCCTCCATGAAATTCTTCTATGACTCTTTTTGTTGGTCCTCCTTCAAACATTTTAGGAGAATACCATCCAAGTTTCTTTTGAACAACCCTTCAGGTAGTAATACATATTTTAGAGCATGAAGTCTATACCTCCTTCTTTGAGAAGGATTCAGATCAGGTGGGCAGATCCCAATTTGGAAATACCTGGTCATTTGCTCGATCCAATCAGAATCTGGAGTGTGTACAATCTCTATTTGATCCTCTTCTGTTATCTGACAAGCTATCATTTCTGCCAATGTTGAAGCATCTGTCAATCCTTGGCACAAGGCTCTACCTCTTACCAGCTTGGTGGGACATATTTCTACATCATATTCCTAGATCTTAGTAATCCAACCAGCCCTTTTATCACCTAGGTCACCTTGTAAAATAAAACTTCTTACATCTGGATGAACCACATATACCAGGGTTTTGCTCTGTACCAGATATTGTCTAAACTTCTTTAGCGACTTCATTATAGTGAACACTTGTCTTTCAATAAAGTTATATTTTACCTGATAATCATGTAAATTCTGACTCCAAAAGAACATAGGGTGTTCATCCCCTTGATTATCTCTCTGGGTGAGTACCGAGGCATAACTCTCTTCAGCTCCATAAGCATAGAGAATAAAATATTTAGTGAAATCAGGATTTATCAAGACTGGGGCTGTTGCAATGGATTGCTTGATGACCTCAAAAGCTTACTTCCTAACCTCAGTCCACTTGAACTCTACCTTTTTCTTGAGTAGTTCAGATATAGGCCTCACTTTCTATGCAAAATTAGAAATGAATTTCTTGACGAAATTGATTTGACCTAGGAAGGACTGCAAGGTCTTCTGATTAGTAGGCAAAGGAATAGCTAGAATTGCTCTAATTATTTTTGGATCTATGGCCATACCTTCCTTTGAGACCACATGGCCTAATAGTTTTCCCTCATGTACTACAAAAAATGACTTCTTAGGATTCAGTGAGATACCAAATTCTCTGCATTTTTGAAAAACCTGTTCCAAATGAGATAGATGATCATTTTTATCATGAGAAAACACCGTCATGTCATCTAGGTAAATCAGAATAACTTTGTTTATAAGTGTACCAAAGGCATAGTCCATGGCCCTCTAAAATGTAGCTCCAACATTAGACAGCCCAAAGGGCATTCTCTGATAGGCAAATGTACCCCATTTTGTGGTGAATGTTGTTTTGTATTGGTCTTCATATTTTACCCAAATTTGGTTATATCCAGAGTAACCATCCAATAGTGAGAATATTTCTGCTCCAGCTACCACTTGTAAGATCTGGTCAATCTGAGGGAGGGGGTAGTGATCCTTGAGGGATGCTTGATTCAGATTTCTAAAATCTATGCATAGGCGTATATCCCCATTCTTCTTTCTTACGGGTACCAAATTGGCTACCCAAGTGGAATGTTTTATTGGATATATTATCCTAGCCTTTAGTAGCTTTAAGAGTTCCTCTCTCATAATGGCTTCTATCCTCGGATTGACAGGCCTCTATTTTTGTCGGAATGGTTTAGCATCGGGTTCTAACTCAATAGTATGTTGGATAATCCTTTTGTCATACACCTTAAGGTCTTCATATGACCAAGCCACAATGTCTTGGTATTTTAAGCATAAAGTTTTAATCTCTTCTGCTTCCTCAGGTGAACACTGGATCCCAATATTGAGCTTCTTTCCTATTCTGACCTCCACTTCTTTATAGATATTTTCACCGACCTTCATGGCTCCAACCTTCTTTCTATCTTCATTATCAAATAGACTTTCAAGGGTGACCAATCCCCTTGGAATATGATTGTTTCTTAGTTGGATAAAGTCTTGTTGATCTATTTCCTCCAAGTCTTCCTCTTGGATAGTTGAGAGGCATGCTTCTCTTATCATAAAATCTAGAATTTGTTCATCACTTTCAAAAACCTACCAGAATATCTGCTTGTCTAGCACTGCAGGTCTGAAAACCATTTTAATTCCCTTGGTCTTCTTAGTTCCAAAATCTATAGGAGGATTGAAATTAGCTCCCTTCATTGCCAATGAATCTGCCAGGTGATTCTCTTCTCTAGGCACAAAACTTAGATTCAGGGCATCAAATGAATCCATTAGGTCCCATACCCTATTCCTGTAAGCTTTTAAGTAATGGTGCTTACTGCTGCACTTATTCCTTACCTGATGGACTATCAACTCAGAATCACCATATATGTTCAAAATATTGATGCCCATGCTTTCTTCTTGCATCAATCCGAGGCACAAAGCCTCGTACTCTACAACATTGTTAGTACATGACCATGTCAGTCTGTAAGAAAAATTCTTTATCCCTTCGACTATGATTGTAGAACCACACCAGCCCCTGCACCATTTCTACATTTAGCACCATCAAAATGCATAACCCATGTTTCCTTGTTTCTTAGGGATTGATTAGAAATAGCAGGGAGTTTCTTTTCCAATTCAGTTGTGATGTTGTATGTACCCATACCAGTTCCAAATTGACTATAGTCTTCTCTGAAAGGCAACTCATCTTCAATGTCTAGCTCCTCAATGTTTTCCACTAGCTCAAATTCCTCCAAAGGATTAAGATTGCACATATCTTCTTCAATATTTTCAATATGATAAGCAATCTGGTTTCTCAGGTGTTATCCTTATCCTTTTTCCTTTGAAAGGGATTACCATGCTAGAATAATCCATGTACATACATCCCCCTAGCTTTGTAGTAAATTCTCTTGAGAGGCATAACCCAAAATAGGGTTCTAAGTCCACCACCACTATTTCCTGCACCACCGTTACCTCGGGAGCTCTGTGCAACCTCATCAGTACATATTTAATAACCCCAACTATCTTGATAGGTGTCCCATCTAGTTGCAACACTCCAGGACAAGACCGGGTATATTCCATACCCATTTCTTCATAGACCACCTTAGGCATAACTATGGTTGATGCTCCTGAATCAATCATACAATTTTGGACTACCCATCCTTCCATTCTTAAGGATATGTAGAAAGGGGGAGGTTTGTTTTTTAGAACAATAGGTGTCATTTCTTTCTTTTCTGGTGGTATACTGAGGATGGTGGTGGTTGGTCTATTCTAGGGATTTTTGTTGAGGGAAGCTTTAAGCAGGTCAATCTGGCCTAAAATGAAAAGAGTGTCATACAGGCTAGCTTTTGATGGAATCCTTTTCATCTCCTCAACAATGTTGTACTCAGACTTGGTCAGGGATAGTCTTTCCAGTCCTCTATCTGGCTCACCATATTTCCTTTTGTATTTTTGGGTTACCTCTAATATTTATCTTTTGGTAATAGAGGGGAACTTGAGCCTTTCTTGATCCTCACCCTTGGATCTCATTCTGTCTCCTTCTATTTCTCTTTCAAGATTTTTAGGGAGACTATCTGTCTTCTCCTTCCCTCTAGCTCGAGGAATAGGAAAAGTGTCACTGCTTTGAGGGGGAAGTCAACTTTCTTTTGAGAAGGGACCTAGAATTGTCCCATCTTCTGGGGGTCTACTTGTAAAGCTTTCTTTCTAGACCTTGTCATAACAACAATCAGACTTTCTTCCTCTAACTCTTTTTTGACCATGATCTGATCAGGGTGCCATAACATATTAACCCTCCCCTTCTGATTCCTTTTAGCTTGATCCATAGCTTTTTGAACATGGTGTTGATACATCACACAATATTGTGAGTCATGGGGGTCATTGCATACCAAACACCAAACATTTGCAAGAGTGGTATCTACAGAACACTCCGGCTCCTCATATGTTGCATTCACCCTAACCCCAATACTATTACTAGGACCAGGCCTTTGATATTTGTTTACATATGGGAATATCCTCTATTGTGACCTTTCTTGATCTCTCTTTTCCATCGAATTCATTCTGTTACTCAGAGTTTTCATGGTATTTTGTATATCTAGAATAGCAAACAATTCTTGAGAAGGTTGAGAAGGAAGGGGAGGAAAAGGAGGTGTGGAGGATACAGGTTTAGACCAAGGAATCAGATTCATTTGTGGAGATGGAGATGGTAAAGAAATGGGGTCCATGTAGGAGGGCTTTGTGGATTGCTCATGGCTACTATTGGTTTCTAAGTTATAGGGCAACACGATTTTGGGGGGAATTCTTCCCACATTGATCAGGATATTTTTAGCATGGACGACTGCATTATAAACTTGGGGGAAGGTTTCTACTCTAGATTGTTGTGTTTGCAAACCTAGCTCTGATCCCAGGGCTCGAATATAATACATGTAAGCCAAACATGCAACTGGTCTAGCAGTGGGGGGAATTCTCTTCCATGTTCTGCTAAATCTCAAATTAAAATCTGAGATAGTTTCTTGCTAGGTTTTTTGCATGGTTGTAAACTGATTCAACAGAGAAAAGGGATCAATAGATTCATTAAATTCTTCTATGAATGGCTCAGCCAATGATTGCCATGAAGTGATAGAATTATCTTCCAGAGTTCTAAACCAATGCAATATCTTTCCATGAAAGGATAGGGCTAGAATTCTGACAATAATATTTTCCTCTTTTATGTTGTGGATTGTTGCTAGATTCAAGATATCTTGGCAGTGCTCATAAGCTATTTTCCCAAATCCATCATACATGGGGGTTGCCTTAGATATAGCCTGGGGGATGGCATCCATTTGGGCTAATCTAAGGGGCCCAGTTGAATCCCAGTTAGGGTACTTTTGTAGTGGCTGATTAGGAACCACATTTTGTGCCATATTTTTGGTTGTAGGTCTTCTTGGGGGAACTATTGGGTTTTCTTCCAGAAGCTCTTCTTCTTCAATAAAATCTTGATCTAAACTTCTGATAACAGCAGCCCCTCTTTGAGGTAACTCACAATGAAAGAAAGAATCAGGGTTGTTCCTCTTGAAAGACCTGGTATACATGAAAGGGTACTGGTCTACAATACTTTTTTGGGGTCTTCTGACTAGGGAGTCACCAGGTGAACTTTCTTTTCTCCGCTAATAAGGTCAAGATAATTCACCAAATCTTGATTCCTTCAGGTTGAGATAACAATAACTCTTTATATGGGTTTCGTGTTCCTTGTGAACTGTCCCACCAGGCATGCCAAAAACTATTGGGCACTGAATTGCACCAAGTTTTCACTCGATACTATGGTTGTCTATCTTCCTACTTTCTATCTAGGCTTGCACCCGATAGCTGCAACTCAACACTCAACATTGGATGGACCAAAATAGGGGTTTCCGATCCAACCTCCAGAGTAGGCTGGTTCCTTGTCAACTTAGCAAGTTGTTGACACAATTATGCTCACTTAGGGTTTGGAGTTTAGGGTAAGAGAAGGTTAGGGCTAGAGAGATGTGGATAATAGTGGATGGATAGGTTAACAACATTGCACTACCATAAAAATCTCCCAAAAAACCATGCTAAGGACATATACTCAGATCAACATTTATCCCAAAAATATATTGTTTCATATATTAAAGCACAATAGAGAAATGTTGTAGCAAGCAATTTCAATATCTAGGGAATGATAATCCAAATAACAGAATTCACCAAACACCTAGATTTCATAGAAATGTACTTCCTAACCACATAGAATGAATTCAAAAGCAGATTTCAATTACTTATAACAGCTAGTAATCCAAAATTTGGCACAAACTAACCATCAAAGTATTTACAAAAATGCAACTAAGAAATCCGAACCTCTGACATCAAGCATGAGAATGCGAACTTGAGGTGAAGATCAATGTATTGCTCCTTTCATTTAGCTCTTCAGGAATATTTACAATGGTACAGGAAAACACGCTAGAGCCGACCCTTAAAAATGAGGGTTCGACCTCTACTTATAGTTTTCTCATTACAATAAACAAGAAACAATACCAAAGATCTTGTTACAACAGCACAACAAAGATATTTAGCTGGCATTAGCTCATTGGTCCATCCTCCAGGAATTTTGCTGAAGGAAAGTCCGCCATGGCAGCTCGGGGTCTCTGCAACTTGTTGATCGCTCAATGGAACTAAAGTTTAGACCATTAAAGATCATGCATCTCCATCGATCCTTCTTGGGAGTGAATTACCACCATCGATCTGTAACCACCTCTGGTTCGATCTTCTTGGAAAACCCTCGATGCTTCATCTTCCAGCCGACTATTACAAATTTTGATGCAGCAATATCTTTTAAACCACCAATATTTGGTAGCTTAACCTCCACCATTGATTCTCTTCATCACATGATTCAGATTCAATCTGACACAAGCTAAATGCCATTCCACTTTAAAATTGATGATGTCATATTTTAATCAAAAGCAGTGGAATCTCCAATCCGGATCTCTGATATCTGAACATCGAATCCACTCCAGGATCTATCATATTCAGCATTATATTCTTCAATCCACATTAGAATATTGATAATGTCACCTCTTTCTTATAGCCTTTGCAGATTTCATTCCGGATAGAGCAAACACTAATCACTAATTTGGGTCTAGAGCTAGTCACATACTTATTTCGTCATGAATCCACACTTTCGTTATTCCACCACCCCATCTTATCTTAATTCTAGAAAGGAAAGACTTGTTCATTTCCTGAATTACCAATTTGCACTTTTCTTATAGTGACATCATCATCTCCTTGAAACTTTTACGGATTTGAAGGTAGCATTAATCCAGAGCCGAAAACAAAAGGACCTTCCTAGAATCAGATATTCAATATACAAATATGCCATTCCACACTTTTCTACCACTGACATCATCATCTCTTAGGAACTTTTATGGATTTGAGATCTGCCATCATTTCGGAGCCAGAGTGAAATCACCCGAAATCGCTCCAAACATGAAAACTTCACTAACTGTTGAGCGGATTCATATCTTCTGACCCGGTTCCACTTCAAAGCGTACTGCAAGGTTTGTGGAATGATGATTTTATCACTTAGTCAAAATTATACAAAATTTTACTAAGTATGTGGCCATTTTGGGCCTACACTTACCCTTGTCTACATTTGGCACCGTTACCTAAAAATAAACTTTGGATCAAGAAGTACAGGTGATAAGATAAAGAGGTGAATGAAACATCACGGGTTACAAGGAAGAAGAGGAAGGAGTCCAAGACAACAAAGAAGAAGTGCACGACTAGCAAACCAAATAATGCACAATGAAGAAGTTTTACAACTTGAAGTGGAAAGAGTGTGGGATTTAGTGGAAGACAAGAATCCAAGAGTAGAGATGTTGTTGGTAACTATAGAATATGAAGAGCAAACAGTAGAGGAAGCTCCTAGTATTGAGAACAAGGATTGAACAGTAACACTCAAACCAGTAGAAAGGATTTTGATGGCAGATATAGAAGTAGGAGACTTTGTATCGTAGCAACTATGCATTGGTTTATGGGGAGGAATACCATAACCACACCTCGTTTATTTGTGAAGGAGGTTGTGAAGTGGCAGTAAGAGGTTATTTGACCAAAATTTCACACCATCAACAACAGAGAGAGCTAGATAGAATTCCACCATGTTTACCACCAATACACTCACCTAGTGGGACAATTACAATGGTGCAGAGTACTACTCATGTAGATAGATAGAAGTTTCCACCTTTCCATGGGGAAGGAAAAGAAGATCTAACCCATCACATGGGAAATTGTATCACCATTTAGGGATCAAATGGGGTAGCATAGAATACAAAGTGGTTACGATTATTTCCAGCCACTTTGTGAGGAATGGCAATGGATTGGTATTTGAAATGTAAACGTACCCAACCATTCATCCAATGGACCCTCTTGAAGGATGCATTCATTGAAGAATTTTGACCATTAAGAGATGAAACAGATATCATCACTGAAATCTTTGCTATGAAATAAAAATCATATGAATATGTCAAGAGCTATGGTAGGATACTAAGATAGCTCACGAATAAAATGGAAATACCATCGATGGATGGAATGATAAAATGTTGGCTCTTGGATGGATTACTACACAAATATCAAAAGAAGATGAAAGCAATATCATCCTTGACATATGTAAAATCCCTTAAGAAATCAAATAACTTTAAAAGTGAGGCCAATAAAAAAACTACAATAATTGATGGATAACCAAAACATAAATAATCTGATAGTGACGAAGAAGATAAAGTACAAAATGTAATACACTCATTTTAATTTTTTTTTGATAAAATTATAAAAGAAGTCAAAGGAGAAGTGCAAAAATATAGGAAGGATATTTGGTGCTCTGACTGCAAAATAGAGGGATATGCTAACACCAATTGTCCAAAGAAAGCATATTGCAACATATTTGATATTGCAGGTCACCCAGTAGAAGATTGTCCATTCAATTTTAAGGGAGTAAGGCACTAGACATTAACAATCCAACAAGGAATTCAACTTGATGCTCCAAGAAATGGATAAGGTGCAACAAGTGATGGATATAGAAATAACCACAGAGGAGGAAGACAAGGAGGACAAAGTTAGCTATAGTATGACTCTGAAGGAGACCTATAATTCAGTGTTAGAATTATCAATAATGGGGTCATTTTGCAAATAATTTCCCATAGCCTTAGAATATGAACACCATCAGAAGTAACAATGTTACTCAGATGTATAGGTGGTGTGGTCTAGGGAACCACAAGGAGGCTAATTACCCAAATAAACAAAATTTCAATTTAATTTACATTGGTGAAATAAGTATAGTAATGGAAATGGAATATGAAGTGCTAGTCATAACAAGGACACAAGCTAGGAAATTGGAAGAATACCCAAATCCTACCAAGGAGAAATAATGATGGTAGGAATTTGAAGAATTGATAAAAATAGAACTAGACAAAGGAAAGCAGGACAGGCTAGTTTTGGAGAAATCTCTAAAGAAGGTGGAGATACCAAATGATAAATAGACATCAATAGAATTCTTGGTGACACAGGTGATGAACACAACAGTAGAAGTGAAGGTGGCTAGTCTATTCAACATAGTACCTGAGTTATACGCTACAATGGGAGAAATTGTAAAAATAAAGAAGAGAGAAACTCCACAGGTAGCACACATCAAGCAAGGATAGTTCATCAATCCAATGATACTAATTATTGAGGTAATAAAGAAGCCAACCTTGGTTCATATGGAGACATTGGACCATAAGTTGAATCAGGTGATCATTGATGGAGGATCAAGTGTGAACATAATATCAAATATATTGTGGTAGAATATTGGTCAACCCGCACTAAAATCTCCAAACTTCAAATTGTATGGAACAAATTAGTATGGCATCGAGACAATAGGCATACTAATGAGAAAAAAAGTGTGCATAGAAGAACAAGATTTCATATTGGATTTCGTTATAATTGCCATACAAAATTTGACATATGATGCATTGCTAGGACATGGGTGGTTACGAACAAAAAAATTAAACCAAAAATAGGAGAGAATATTTGACCTTCAATAAATGCCAGCATAGATAATTTATCAATCTAAAGAACTAAGCAGTAAACCAAGAGATTGCAAGTTATGATGATTTAGGAGTTTCTTCCTCAGATGAAGGGTCAGGATATAAACCAGATGAAGAGGGATTACTACACATGGAGGATTGCATGAAAGATGAGTATAACGAAGACAAAGGCTTACACCATTGGCATTAGGAAGACTATGAAGTTTTCTCTCCTAATGTTTTTGCATTGATGCAGGAAATGAAATCCAAGAGGATGAGAAAAAGGAGCTAAAAAAAGTAGAAAGTAGTAATAAATAAACAACATTAGATAAGGATAAGGAGAGAGAAAAATAGACATTCCCCAAGAATTTTATAGAATATACAATGGGAGACGCAGTCATTGAAGACAAACCTATCCATCATATCAAGGTTATTAAAGCATAAAATAAACTTGAGTCCATTAAATATGAAGATCCAAGAATGATTCAGGTAAACTTAGGAGAATATGGTAAGGAGAGGATGATTAAATGTGGAGATTATTGGGATCTAGTACTTAAGGCAACAACTTTTAAAATTTTTATGGAGTATAAATATGTCTTTTCTTGGACGTACAAGGACCTGAAGGGAGTTCCACCAAAACTTTACATACATAATATTCCACTGATTGAAGGTACACAACCAGTAAGAAGGTTACCATACATGATGAATCCCAAATACACAACACTGGTGAATGCCAAAATTGACAAAATATTGGATGTAGGCAATATTTTCAAAGTTACGACGAGCGAGTGGGTGTCACAAATTGTGATCACCTTGAAGAGGAAAGTTGACAAATTTTAAATTTGTGTAGATTTTCGAAGACTTAATTCCATAACCATCAAGGATCCCTTCTCGATCCCTTTCACGTATTCCATCCTAGAAGAAGTAGTAGGCCATGAGATCTATTCATTTTTGGATGGGTTCTTAGGGTATAACCAAATTAGCATTGCAAAATAAGATAAGCTAAAAATAACTTTTATGGTTGAAAATGGAACATATGCTTACAATTGCATGCCATTTGGGTTGTGTAATGCACCAACTACTTTTCAAAGAATCATCCTATATATCTTTGATAAGATATCCATAGAGAATTTTAAAGCCTTCCTCGATGATTGGCCACTATATGGAAAGACACAAGAACATTTAAAGTCACTAGAGGAATGCATGAACTTATGTAGGTAAGCTCAGATATAATTAAATCCAGAAAAATGTGTCTTGATGGTACCATATAGGAAGCTGCTAGGGCATATTATATGCTAAGAGGGCCTAAATATTGACCCAGATAAGATTTGAGTAATATTGCTGATGGAAGAGCCATACGACATAAGCTCGATGAAAATCTTCTTGGGAATAGTGGGATATTAAAGAAGGTTCATTTCCAATTATGCATTAACTTCTCATCCATTAGACACTCTTACATGTAAGGGTGTTCCTTTCCATTGGATAAAAGAGAACCAAGGAGCTTTTGAGGTCTTGAAAGCAAATTTGTTGAAGGCACCTATCCTAGTTTAACCAAACTGGGAGGAGTTCCATGTGCATGTTGATGCTTAAAATTATGCTATTGGTTGTACATTGGCTTAGGAAGGTTGTTGCAAGCCAAACAAGGTGAATTGTTTCCTATTTTTGTCACATGCCTATGCATTTAATTATCAACCCAGGGAGCCTCGTAAACTTGCAAAGAGTCAAAATTAGGTTACTACAATACCACTGGAGGTGAATATGCTAATCCTACATTTGGAGGGTGTTCTTTGAAATGGTTGTCAATCATTTCCACACTCCTCAATAAATTATGTAAGAAGAACAGAATTAAATCTACAAAAATAAATTATGTACACATTCCTGAAAATAAACCTACTGCAAATACTGGAACTAGCAAACTAATGAACGTTCCTATGAAAGCAATAAACTAATTAAAATAAATAAACAAAAAGGAAATGGGGAAGAAATACTGGCTTGGAGTGGGCCCAAGCTCCAGCAGCTTCTTCCCGATCGATCATGCGCTTAGAACTTCTGGAACTGGAATATATTTATCAATGTATTACAACCTATCTTCTATAATTCTAAATAGATCTTTATTAATTATTTCTATATATCTCTCTATATATTTTAGAACAATCTGTGTGTGTTTATATAACACACCCATAGAAATTATGTTATTGAAGTGATTACAACAGTCGATTCTTCCCAGACTAGATTATGCAATCAATGTTTGGCATTTTGTTTTCATGGCGATGTGTTCGTTTCGGTTTGTGCTTTGCCTGGTATCCGTAAGACATTTTGATATGTTGGTGCTATCTCCAATTTAGCTCTACATGATACAGAGCTAGAACTGCACTAGCTTCTATTGTCCACGTCATTTGAATTTGGTCAACAGGAAAAGAATAAATGGCACCTTCCTTATGAGGAAGGTACCTTGTTATCGTGGTGCCTTCTGATTGTAGGGAGGTGCTTGCCTTCTATTAGCGTCTTCCGATTGTGGGGATGTGCTTGCCTTCTGTTGGCACCTTCTAACTACAGGGAGGCGCTCGCATTCAGTTGGTGCCTTCTGACTACAAAGAGGTGCTCGCATTCAGTTGGCACCTTCTGACTGTAGGGAGGCATTGGTATTCAGTTGGTGCCTTTCAACTGTAGGGAGGCACTCGTCTTTGGTTTGGCACCTTCCGACTACAGGGAGGTGTTGGTATTCAGTTTGCACTTTTTGACTACAGGGAGGCACTCGTCTTTGGTTTGGCGCCTTCTGATTGCATGGAGGTGCTTATTCCCTTGGTGCCTTCCGGTTGCAGGGAGGCACCTATGTTCTCTATGTTGACCCCCAATGAAATAAAGTGCCAGGTCCATCAAAAGGACCTCGATCGTTCCAAATCTAACTAAATCAACTGCAATTCCACAAAACATACTAAAAGCACACAAATTAGATAACACGCATAATTATATCAAATATCTATATAATCATTCATAAAAGTATGCAATCCTTATTATACATCCGCATATTGATCCAAGAAATATGTACAAAATATGAGCATTTTTGGTGCTCATCATCCCCCTATGCCTAACATATGCCATGCCATCGTGGCATCTAAACTGTAGGTAGCCCTCTGAATTTTCATCATCGCCATCTCTTAGAGGATTTGGCTGCCCCTGTGGCCTGAGTCAGTCTTTTCATGTCAGAATTTGAAGGTGTGGTTCACCTTTGCCTATGGAAAACTACAACTATCAATTATCCCCTTCTTGTTCTAGCCACTACTGGTGGTGCTCTAGCCAGTGTTGTTCCTACCGATTGAAATGCATCTTTGACAACTTTCTAGAGGTCGGCGTCTAGAGGTCTGACCACTTCCAGAGGGATATCTGAGTTATCCCATCTGGAAGGCACTACTTGGGCCTTGTATAATCTGGCTGCTTCAGGGGTAAGCCCTGCATTCTCCTTTGCAATTGTAGCAGCCTCAAATTGTGGGCCATATACTCCCCACCATTCCAAGTACCTCATCATCATGGAAGGCCACCCTTGGGATGAACCATAGATGTCCCAAAACTGGTTGTCTTTTGCCATATTGACGTAGATGCTAGAATCTCCTTTTACCCTTGAGGATGCCTTCCTGGCCTCCTTGGCTGCTTTCATTTCATTGTGTAGCTGCTCGAAATATTTTTGCCTTTTGACGAATGGTTGCATGTCCCATTCATCCTCCTATGACTCGACGAAGGTCACTTTTGCCTTCTGTCGAGCCGTACTGGGCCTCTTTGCCTTGGCCTCTGTAGAAAATGTGGCAGCTCAGATCGAGGTCTCTTCTGTCTCCTTTGGGGACTTCTCTTTACTTCGAAGGATCGGCTGTGCTGCTATCTCTGAGGGTGATCCTTCGTTCTCCTATCTACCTGGTGTCGACCCCTCAAGCTCTTCTCCTTCTTCAGGCCTAGGGAGGTCCTCCGTATCCTTTGGCCTTATCTGCTACTGGAGACCTTCGTCCTGCTCTGTGTCACTCAAGACAATGATAGGGGGCATCATAGGACTTCTTTCCTTTTCACCCCTGAAAATAGAGGAATCCTCTCCTGCCTTCGGGCTGCTCTGTCGAGCATCTGATCGAATCTCCCCTAAAGAGAATACTCATTCAACGAATGTGGGAGAGTTCGTCGGCACTTCTTTTGCCCAATCAGTTTGAGTGGTCGCCTCATGTCTTGTTGTTCCTTTGTCCTGGAGCATTTGATTTTCCTCTTGCAACTACCGGACCAACTACTCAAGTTGAGCGATTCGTCTATCCCTTTCCTCAAACTCCCTTTTATGTTGGTTCTGGCAATCTTCCAGAATCTGCTATGCCATCCAGCAAACGGTTTGCCAGTCAAGCACCTCCTCCAAGGTCGCATCGATCTGGTCGTTACTCCCGAAAGTTCCTTCATTTTGTGGGCTCTGGTTCGTTAATTCTCAGAGGGTTTGGGTGGCAATGTCTATCTCTATGTCACTCTGTCCTTCCTTTATCGATAGGAATCATCGCAGACATTTCCTTCTAGGAATTGGTTCATCCTCACCACCAACGAGTGGTGCTCCTTCCTCCTCATACTCGGGCACTAGGGAATGCCTCTATCCTCTATGTCTTCGGGCATCGATGACTGCTCTACTCCTCCTAGAAAATAGGGCAATGCTAATTGCCCGATGTTTGTTATATCCTTTGTAGGGGATGCTTCGTCTTGCCCTAATTCAACAATCGCATTATGTTGCTCTATTTGGCTGCCATCTCCCTCTGCATCATGATTTTGTCCTTGTGCTTCTGCGTGGCGGACCAATGCCGATATCAGCCCATGGTGGGCTAAGGTGGACGGTGCCCCTTTCTGGTATTGAGCCACTTCATCTTTTAGAGCACTCGCTAGGTAGAAAGGTATATTTAATTTCCTCCCATGCACTAGGTGATTGAGGAAGTGCACATGATTAAGGTGCAGATGGGTATACTTCCCTGTGCATGTGAAGAATCGAGCAATATGCTCGAACATCTTTCACATATTCATGGGGATACTATTTTTGAGTAACCCCTCCCTCTCTATCTACATATTTCCTCCTGGCAATAGTATTTTGGTGTATAGTTTTAACGCTTCGCCCTTGTATGTACATTCCCCCGTGAGAGGCAATCCAGTCACCTGTGAGATGAACTCAGGGGTGATTGGAATTTCCATCCCTCGTACTTGGGCCGCATTGCCCCTCAAAGAGGTGGTGAATTATATAGCTGCCTACACATCCTGGCCCTAACTGACCAGGGTGCAGTATTCAAGCCACCCCTTGGCTTCGAATTGGGTCTTCACTGCCCCTCTGATCCCATCAGTGTCACTAGGTTCATTCTTCTTGATCGCGTGGTTCTTGGACCTTCCTCCCATGGCGCCTTCTGTTGTATTTTTTCTATCCTTCCTTCTTCAGGAAGGTGCCTTCTTGTAGAAAATATGCCTATCTCTAGCAGTTATGGAAGGCACCCTATCATTGGCACGTGATTCTGGCTATGGTTGGGGGTACAATCTCTATGATAGTTGTATTTTTTGGTACTACGTATTTATAAATAATTATATAAAATATTTGATTGAGTATGCGCATACCTGATTTAGCATTCTAGTTGTCGTGGTAGCCACTGATTTGCTAACTTGTGACACAAGGGAGGGGTATGGTCATTTTATGTTGCTTATTTGTGTGATGCTTTGTTCTGCTCAAGGCATCCGATAGATGTAAATGTTGTACGCGAGAGGCATTCTTTGGTACCTTCCCCATGTGGATGGTGCCCTTGTAGCACCTTTCCAATGCTGTTGGTGCTCTTCTTCGAATGAATGCACCTTCCGGTGCTACGAGGTGCCTTTAATTGGTGGGAGGTGCTTTTGCCTGCATGTGTCTTCCCAATGTGGGGGGGACTCCTTCTTGTTCGTGCCTTCCCGATGTTGGAAGGCATTCATATTGATGAATGTGCCTTCCTGATGTTGGAAGGCATATTCGGCTGGATGAATGTGCCTTCCTGATGTTGGAAGGCGTATTCGGTTGGATGAATGCACCTTCTTGATGTTGGAAGGCATATTCGGTGGCCCTTTTTTTTTTTCTTTTTTTTTTTTTGGTGCCTTCCTGCCTTGGAAGGCGCATATATATATATATATATATATATATATATATATATATATATATATATATATATATATATATATATATATTATTTTTTATTTTTTATTTTTTTTATTTTTTTCTAAACTTCTGCGTCTTGGGTGCCTTCTGGATGGCTGCCTTTCAGATGTAGTAAGGCGTCTTCTTCTGGGCTTGGTGCCTTCTGGGTGCAGTAAGGTGCCTTCGTCTGGTCTTGGCACCTTCTGGGTGCAGTAAGGCGCCTTCTTCTGGATGGGTGCATTTCGGGTGCAGTAAGGTGCCTTCTGGATGTAGTAAGGCACCTTATTTTGGACTTGGCGCCTTATGGATGTAGTAAGGTGCCTTCTTCTGGATGGGTGCTTTTCGTGTGCAGTAAGGCGCCTTCTTGTGGACTTGGCGATTTGACTGGAAAAAGGGTGATCAAGCCTTCCCAGTTTTTCATGTTGCCCAGATTCTACCTACGAGCCGGTGTTAGAATGTTGAGCCAAATCAGGCCTAGTTTCCCAGATACCTATCCCTCATGTTGTCAGGTCCTCCATCTACAAAAAGCAACTAAAAAAGAAAGGAAAATAAAGGCAGTTAGACGTGTTCCATGCCTGTTAGGCCCTGGATTGGGATGCCTGTAGCTTGCATGCGGGCGTCGTCCCTACAAAAAAACACACATAAAAAAAAACTATATTAACTAACTAAAAAAATTTGGGTGAGCACTTTCATACCCACCATTTCACCTGTGGGAGTTTGGTCCAGATCTAGCAAGATGGGGTCTCCCCCATGCCTACTCTAGATTCCACCTATAACATTTCAGACATATAATAGGGGCGTAGTCGATGTCCATTGACTATGAACATGGTGTTGCTGTCGTCAATTGTCTTAACACACACCACCCCATTCCTAATGAGATTTACCACCTCATACGGCCCCATCCACCTTTGCATAAGTTTGCCCTTCCTTTCCTGTAACCGAGAATCATACAACAGTACCCATTCCCCTACCTAGAACTTCAGCTTGATGTGGTTGTCATGCCACTTCTTTCTCTGCTTATGTATAATCTCTATCCTCTGCAAAGCATCCAATCAGTTTTTGTCCAACTGATCTAGCTAGTGAAACCTCTGTTTTTGAGCTTCGTCCAAGCTCAAATTTAATTTTGAAGCCATCCTCAGAGTTTTGATTTCAAACTTGATGGGCATCATCGCATTTTTTCCATAGACCAGTTGGAAAGGTGTGCATCCTGTGGTGGATTTCCACGTGGTGTTGTATGCCCAAACTGCCTCCGACAACCGTGTGGCCCAATATTTCTTGTGTTGTTGCACAATTTTGGTCAGGATGTTTTCTATCTCCCTGTTTGTCACTTCTACTTGCCCATTCGCCTGCGGATGGTAGGGCGTGGTTTTATTGTGCCAAACTCTATACTGCTCCATCAACTCCTCAATAAATTTGGAGGTGAATTGGGGCCCTTGGTCTGTTGTTATCTCCCGAGGAACCCCAAATCATGTGAAAATATGGGCAAATAAGAAATCGATGATCGTTCTTTCCTTTGAGTCCCTTAATGCCTACACTTCCACCCATTTGGTGATGTAATCTGTGCAAACTAGAATAAACCTCCTTCCCATTGAAGGTGGATTAAATGGTCCCATGAAGTCCATGCCCCATTTATCAAAAGGTTCCAGGTGTACTTGGGGCTACAGGGGCATTTCATATCGATGGGTTGGTCTACCCATCCTCTGGCACTCATCACACTTGCTGGTATACGCTACCACATCCTTGAACAGAGTGGGCCAAAAATACCCAGCCTACAGGATTTTGTATGCGGTTCATTTCCCTGCAAAGTGTCCTCCGCATGGCTCATCGTGACATGCCTTAAGCACTTCTGAAAACTCTTGTTCTGCTACGCATCTTCTTATAATTTGGTCCCATCCTATTTTAAATAGGATACCATCCATCCAAAGGAATTATGCGCTCTTCTCTATGACCGCCTGCTTTTCTCTATAGGAGAGAGTAGGTGAGGTCCTTCCAATGGCCAAGTAATTGGCTATGTTTGCATACCATGGAGTTTGTTCACTAATAGCGAATAGATGTTCATCCAAAAACTGATCTTCCATTGCTTGATGATCTGTTGGTATCAATCTGGATAAAAAATCTGCCATGACGTTGTCCTTGCCCGGTTTATCGACTATAGTGATGTCAAATTCCTGCAATAGCAATAGCCATCTGATAATTCTGCCACCAATGGCTGACTTGCTCATCAGATACCTGATAGCCGCGTGGTTCGTATGGACGAAGACCTTATATCCTGTTATATAGTGAAAAAATTTGTTTATTGCATGGACAACTGCGAGGAATTCTTTTTTTGTCACTGTATAGTTGAGCTCTGCTCTCGCCAAGTTTTTACTGACATAATAGATGGCATAGAATTCTTCACCATATTTCTGCCCGAGGACTGCTCCGATCACACCATTAGATGCATCATAGTAAATATGGAACGGTATGGCCCAATTCGGTCCTCTCAAGACTGATGTAGATATCAATTTTTCTTTTAGCAATTGGAACGCTTCTTTGCAATCTCCTATCCAATTGAACTCTACGTCCTTAGAAAGTAGGGTGTGCAGTAGTTTGGCAATCTTACTAAATTTGGTGATAAATCGCCGGTAGTACCCGACTGATCCAAGGAAACTTCTTACCTCCTTCTGCGTTCTAGGGCTAGGTAGGTCTCTGATGACCTCGATCTTCCTCTTGTCTACTTTTATTCCTTCCGTAGAGAGGTGGTGTCCCAACACGATGCCTTCTTGCATCATCATAAAACATTTTTCATTACTTAGGGACAAATGATTTTCCTTGCTCCTATCGATCACTCTTTCCAAATTTGTCATTGCCTCCTCGAATTTTTCTCCATAGGCGGTGAAGTCGTCCATGTATACTTCCACCTCGTATCCTATCATATCAGAGAATATGCTAAGCACCACCCTTTGAAAGGTGGCCAGTGTGTTGCACAGTCCAAAAGGCAATACCTTATAGGCAAACATTCCCCATGGACAGGTGAATGATGTTTTATCTTGATCTTCTTCCCCTATCTGGATCTGGTTGTAACCACTAAAACCATATAGAAAGGAGAAGTATTTTCTTCCTAAGAGTGTGTCCAAGACCTGATCGATGAATGGGAGTGGGAAGTGGTCTTTCTTAGTCACCTTGTTCAATGCTCGATAGTCCACGCAGATCTACCATTTCTCATTCTTTTTGGGGACCACCACTAATGGTGATACCCATTCACTATCAAAAATTGGATATATGAATTTTGTAGCCAAAATTTTGTGCAGTTCTTCTCTGACAATGTCTTTCATTGTTGGGTTCATCCTTCTCTGTGGATGTCGACTAGGAGTTGCCTGGTCATCTAAATAAATCTGATGGGTACATATTTCTGGGCTGATGCCGTGCATATCTGCGTAGTCCCATGCAAATGCTTGCTGGTGTTTTACCAAAAGCTCTTCCAATTTTTCTAGCTATGTGGGCGTCAACCTGTTGTTGACGTTTAATGTCCTCCCTAGCCCAACATGTATTTGTTGGATGTGCTAATCTTGGGTGCCAATCAACAATGATGCAGGTGTGGGGGTGGATGATTCTCCATGGATAAACTCCACGATAGCACCATCCTTGTCCTCTTCTGCCACCCCCTCCAAGTTCATCACCGGCTAGATTATGGACAACTTCGTAGTTCCATGCTCGGTGATCCTGGGTTCTTCTATCGAGTCCATAGACTGAGCTGGCGATGAAATGGTCAGCATTTTGACATTTTTCCTATTGGAGATGGTCATTAGCCCATCCCGATAGCTGATGTAAGTGTCAGCTATTGCCAGCCATGGCCTCCCCAAAATGAGTGGGTAACCGCCCAGCCTGGTCTTGGTTTGCAAAACTAAAAAATCGGTTGGATATTCCCATGCACTGATTGTTATGATCACATCTTCCAGTATCCCTTTTGGTGACATGATTGATCGATCATCTAACTATAGCACTATCATGTTTGGCTTTAGGTTCATGAGCTACAGCCTCTGCATGGTCTCTTGAGGCATCACATAGATGGCTGCCTTGAGGTCAACCAATGTGTTGGACAGGGAATGTCCTCCAATTTTTACGGTCAGCACTGGGCTGCCTAGATCTGCATACTTTGGATGATGTGTTCTACCCATCATTAGATCTGCCAGTTTACCCATGATGTTGATAGTCTGGGTAGCTTTTCATCCCGGTCTCCTTAGACACATTTCTATAATTGCCTTGGTGTAAATGGGGACATCTTGAATTGCTTGAAATAATGGGATTGTCACCGTGAGATTCTTCAAGCTCGACAAGATGTCGAATTTTGGCTGTGTTGTTTTTCTTTGTTCCTGTAGTCGGCTAGGAAATGGAGCCTCCGCTCTCTCAAGTGCTTTTCCCTCTTCTACCAGAGGTGTCTCCTCTATTTCTTCCTCCTATTCTACCAGTGGAGGTGTCTCTACTATTTCTTCCTCCTCTTCTACCAGAGACGGTGTCTCTACTCCTAGCTGCCTACCTGATCTAAGCTGAATATTGTACATATGATACATCTCACCTTCTATATTGTATGCCAGCTAATTTACTCTATTGTTCGGGTTTGCTGTCAGTTGTGCTGGTAGCTACGCAGGTCTCACTACTGGCAATGCTGGTAAGTTTTGTTGGATGTGAGTAGGAGCTGCATTCTGTGGAGTCTAATTCCATGCATTGTGGCCTCTCCACTGCTACCCAGGATATGGATATGGCATCCATGGCTGCTGATTTGGGAATGCTACTGGGGGTGTGTTCGTCTAGGGTGACGGTCCCCACCACCCCATATTAGGTGGTTGAGGGGGTCCTTGGTGCATGTATGACTCTCCCCCATATGATGGCATTCTAGTTGGTATATTCCCTGTGGGGGGCTGTGGCCAACTCTTCCTATTGCCTATGAAGTAGGCCTCCGTGCTCTCAATCGCTTCCTGGTTACTGGGCAGTTGTGGGCATAATCGAGTTTTATGATTTAGCCTATAAACTATGCATACTCTGACCTTGTTTTTTGGGCATGCATTCTTTGCATGCCTTCCTCTACATTTTGGGCAAAAATAGGCTAATGCTGCGTCATTTTCTTGTTTCTTCTTTTCTAACAATAGCGTATCCATCTGCAGTGCTAGAGATGAGAGCATTTCGCTCTTCAAATCCTCCAACATGTTGCCTATTTCTATTTTGGTGACTGAAGCAGTCGCCTTCATGGTCCTGGCGATGATTTTGCCTTGCCTTCTTGAGTAGTTCTGGCATAATTGCTGGATGTCATCCATAGCATGTTGATAGACATCACCTCCAGAGATCATGTTGAGAGCCTCCAGTGACTCATTGGTAAGTCCCCTCAAGAAGATGCTTTTGAGGGACTTATCAGATAGCTTCAAGTGAGGGGACCATTGAAGATTAAAGCTGAATCTCTCCAAATACTCCTCAAGAGACTCATCTTCTCTTTGTGTCATGCTCAGGACCTCCTCCTTGGAGTCTCTTGCTCTCCTAAAATATTGATATTGCTCTAGAAAGAGCGTCTTCATCTGGTCCCAGGTGGTGGTGTTTGTCTCCCAGACCGATGAACCATCACAGAGCTACATCGTCTAATGTAGAAGGAAATAACTTCAACTTCTATGCGTTTGATTTGTAATCCATAGACCTGCACAAAACATCAAACTTGAATAAAAATAGGTCAGGGTCCTCAGTCAGGTGTCCTTTGAAGGATGAGATGTGAGCAGGGGATATGTTTTTCATTTTGGTATCTCCTACTCCCTCCTCTATTGGGAAGCTAAAGCCAGATGAGACTTCATCGTTATCTATTTTTTTGAGAAATGTGGTTTCTGAGTCAATGTTCTAAGGTTGTTTGGCGAGATCGTCTGATCCTCCACAGCCTTCCACAATAGGGCTTCCTCTAGAGGAGTCCTATTAAATAGGGGATTTATGATGATTCGTTCGTCCCCTTGTTTATGGGATGAGGTGGCACTTTGCACAAAGTGTGGTTCCTCACTCCAATGGACTGTTGGTAGGTCGAGGCGAGTCTAACTCAAATCCAAAATGCTCGGCTGACTCAGGTCCTGATGGATTAGTTCTTATAAAGTGACCGTCAGGTCCTCTTCTTCTTGAAGAACTCATACAAGGTCAGATGGAAGGTTTTAGGGTATTGTAAGTAATCTAATTAAGATGCTTCCCTGACAACGGTGCCAAAATGTTGCGGGCCAAACAAGGTGAATGGTTTCTTATTTTTGTCACATGCCCGTGCATTTAATTATCAACCCAGGGAGCTTCGTAAACTTGCGAAGAGTCAAAATTAGATTACTAAAATACCACTGGAGGTGAATCTTCTAATCCTACATTTGGGGGGTGTTCTTTGAAATGGTTGTCAATCATTCCCGCACTCCTCAATAAATTACATAAGAATAATAGAATTAAATCTACATAAATAAATTATGTACACATTCCTAAAAATAAACCTACTACAAATACTAGAACTAGCAAACTAATGAACGTTCCTATGAAAGCAATAAACTAATTAAAATAAATAAACAAGAAGGAAATGGGGAAGAAATACTGGCTTGGAGTGGGCCCTAGGCTCCAGCAGCTTCTTCCCAATCGAACACGCGCTTAGAACTTCCGAAACTGGAATATATTTATCAACGTATTACAACCTATCTTCTGTAATTCTAAATAGATCTTTATTAATTATTTCTATATATCTCTCTATATATTTTAGAACGATCTACGTGTGTTTATATAACACACCCGTAGAACTTATGTTATAGAAGTGGTTACAACAGTTGATTCTTCCTAGACTAAATTAGAACAGTCTAGCGAATGCAATCGACGTTTGGCATTCTATTTTGATGGTGGCGTGTTCACTTCGGTTCGTGCTTTACCTGGCATTCGTAAGACATTTTGATACATTGGTGCTATCTCCAATTTAGCTCTACATGATGCAAAGATAGAACTGCACCAGCCACTGCTGTCCACGTCATTCGAATCTGGTCAACGGGTAAAGAATCAATAGCGCCTTCCTTATGAGGAAGGTACCTTGTTATCGCGATGCCTTCTGGTTGTAGGGAGGTGCTTGCCTTATATTAGCGCATTCTGGCTGTGGGGAGGCACTTGCCTTCTGTTGGCACCTTTCAACTACATGGAGGCACTCGCATTCAGTTGGCACCTTCCTACTACAGGGAGGCACTTGCATTCAGTTGGTGCCTTTCAACTACGGGGAGGCATTGGTATTCAGTTGGTGCCTTCCGACTGTAGGGAGGTGCTCGTCTTTGGTTTGGTGCCTTTCGACTGCAGGGAGGCACTGGTATTCAGTTGGTGCCTTTCGACTGCAAGGAGGCGCTCATCTTTGGTTTGGCATCTTTCGATTGCAGGGATGTGCTTATTCCCTTAGCGTATTCTGGTTGCAAGGAGGCACCTATGTTCTCTACGTTGACCCCCAATGAAATAAAGTGCCAGGTCCATCAAAATGACCTCGACCGTTCCAAATCTAACTAAATCAACTGCAATTCCATAAAACATACTAAAAGCACACAAATTAGATAACACGCATAATTATATCAAATATCTATATAATAATTCATAAAAGTACGCAATCCTTATTATATAGCCACATATTGATCCAAGAAATATGTACAAAATATGAGCATTTATGGTGCTCATCAAAGGTCAATTTGAGTTGGATCATCCCATCTACTTTGCAAGTTGTCTATTGTCTTAAGCCAAGAATAACTATAGTATAACAAAGAATGAAGTACTAGGGATGGTGTATGCAATACATAAGTATTGGCACTATTTTTTGGCTAACCCTTTTGCTTTCTATGTAGATCATCAGGCGCTATTGTACTTGATCAACAAGCGAACAATCTATGGATGAGTGAGTCAATGGCTCATCACTCTACAGGAATTCATGTTTCAAGTGGTAGTGATACATGGAAACAATCACATAATTACATATCAACTATCAAATATTTGCTTAGGAGAACCTATAGGAGGAATACCATATTAATTTCTTTACACATATTTTTCATGATAAGTATGATACCTACATTGTATAAAATATTGGGGATTACCTATAAATAGGAGAGTTGGGAAGGTGATTATGAAGTTTGCACCTTTTACCTTGATTGCAATATTATTATAGAACATTGGGAAGACCACATTCTAATATGATGTGTGATGGAATATGAAGTACAACAGACCCTTAAGAAGACACACAAAGGATTGATTGAAGGACATATGAGACCAGATGCAACAACAATAAAAGTTTTATTGGTAGGCCTATGGTGGCCTGCTCTTTTACATGATGCCAAGAACTTTGTTAAGGCATGTGATATGTGTCAAATAACAGGGAAGCCATTGAAATGGGACTTCATACCATTACATCCATCGTAACCTCAAGAAATTTTTGAAATATGGGGGTTGGATTTTATAGGTCCATTGAGAATAAGCCACAAGAGGAAGTGCAAATACATCATAATCGCAACTAAGTACTTAAAAAAATGGATCGAAGTAAGGGTATTACCTGATAATTTTGCAAGGAGAATGAATTACTTTTTGTATGAACATGTTATCACACGATTTGGCATACCTCTTCAACTAACAAATGATGAAGGAGGTCATTTTTTTAATGAGATTATTTAGAATTTGATGAAGAAATTTAGGATCTTTCATTCTTTGTCAAGTCCGTATTGCCCTCGAGAAAATGGGTAAGCTGAGGCAACAAATAAGGTCTTGGTTTCTATCATGTATAAAATATGTGCAATTGAAGGTGCATATTGGGAGGAGTGCTTATCGACAATTATGTGGGTATACATAACTACTTTCAAACCTACCATAAACCACACACCCTTCCAACTGATGTATGGACAGGAGGCGGTAGTACCAGTAGAATTATTGTTACCAATATTAAGAGTAGTTGTTGATACCCACCTAAATGATGAAGAAATCATGAAGGAGAGACTCATAGCTCTGGGAAAGCTAGGCAAGAAAAGGGTGTTGGCATAGTAGGCAACGAATATTGCTCAGTAATGATTGACATACCAGTATGATAAGCATATTCATAAAATGAACTTGAAGGCTGGTGATTTGGTTCTCAAATACAATAGAAAAAGAGAGATAAAGCTAGGAAAGTTGAATATCCTATGGCTTTTACCCTTTCAGGTAGAAGAGGTATTGTATAACAAGGTTATTCGACTAAAGAAACTAGATGGAACAATTTACCCTAAAGTAGTAAATGACTCTAGGTCTAAAGTGTATAAAGCACAGGAAAAAATCAATATGATCAAATTGGAAATTAAGAAGGACACCTATAGTAACCTAAATGAATAAGAACAACCAAGTATACGATCTTACAAACATGGTGGACCCAGTAACACTATTCGAGAGGATGAACCATCCAACCTGGAATGATTGTTTAGAAAATAAGAAGATTTTATATCATAACAAAGAGAGTTAGACCCTAATGTACAATTTGTAGAAATATAAGTAGAAAATTAGCTTTAGAACATTGTGTACTTAGCTTCACAAGGGAAAATACCAGAAGTGGAGGATTATGAAGGACAGGGAGCTAAAATTCTACAACGAATGGCTTTGGAAATGCAATGATTGCAGGAGGAGTATGAGACTCTTTGTCAATATAATGCATAGTTGAGGGAACAGGTTATTTAGGAACTGGATGAAACTATGCAACAAATGTAGCAATGATAGGATGCACATAGAGCATAATAGGATGCAAGAGATCAATATAATTTTAGAGGGAGCCCAAATTATAACTTCCTAGATAGTAGTGTATTCTTGGTGGCTCTAGATCATTCAGCACCAATATGCTCTCAGAGGCAAGGGAATCGAAGGCTACAGGTAGGTGGATTGGAAATAAGATAAAATATAAGTAACAATACAGTTTTCGTAGAATATTTAGATAATTCATCCACAATGATATGGAGAATCATCATGAATATAAATGACTCCTCAAAAGCAACTTCACCATTAATCAGGTATCCTCAATGACATGAAAAATCACCAAAAAAGAGTAAAGCAAGGAAATCACAATAGAACTTGGCTTCTAGTAGTGCATATAAGATAATTCAAGAAGAAGTAATTGAGATTCTATGGTTAGATATTATGAAAGTACTCAAACAACCAAAGTATGATGGGTGTTCAGAAGATTCAAGTGAATATGAGAATCAACCTCGAGACCCTGATATACCACACACTAGTCCTAACCCATATTGTTGGAGATAAAGAGATGAAATTTGCAATCATCAAGCAGGGGTTAGATTCCTTGAAACTACACAGGTGATTGAATATGATGAGTCTCTAATTCCATAAGATGAGTACAATAGAGGAGTAAATGAAGATGCGATACCTAAAATACCAAAACCATGTAGATGGAGAACACCATATGTAGGAGCTATGAGACGTTTGATGGAATGTGAAGATATGGCTAGGTATCATATGGAAGTACTTGAATTACGGTAACATCGAAGAGAAGTGAGATTATTGCAATAACATGTTCAAGAAACCTCAGACTAGACAATGAACACTACAAGAGAAGAAAATGATTCAAGTATTGATTCAATTTTCTCAGATGAGTACCAAGAAGCCCTAAATCTTTGTGCATTGCAATGACACTTTAAGGAAGAAATATGGCAATGATTATTGATAAGGGCTAATAGAATATTGAGAATCCTGCACCAACTAACACCTATAAATAAAAAACACCCACCATAAACACATGCACAACTAATAAAAAAGGCCTAAAATAGAGACAACTTCAATAATATTGATATTTTTTTAGGACTTATGAGTAACCCAAGCTTGCTTGACCAAGGGAGGAGTATGGTTGACCTCCATCCCACTAGCTCGAGAGGAATAAATTCCACTCCTGCTACTCATAGATTGACTAGTCCATGGACTGGGCCATAAGGACCATCTAAGTACATAGTCCAAGTCAACCCATCACTACGTGTTACTGAGAATAGACCTTTGGGTTTGCCTCAACGAGCTCATAAGAATTGAAGATATCATCAAGAATGACTGAGGGACCAACTAAATCTTGGATAGCTAGGAGTACAACATCCTAATATTAGGGAGATTCAATCGACAAGAGAAAGAGGATGAGTCACACTATCTCATGGAATACAAGGACCATGAAGTAGGAATCCCTATCAATATTAGGTAGATTAAGGATGGGCATTCATTTGTTTTTAGATCAATAGACTTCAAGGAAAAGGCCATGGAAGAGGAAGACTTGATCATAACATTAGATAGAGGGAGAATCATCCTTCCATGGATCAGATGATCAGCCATCAAGAACATGGATGAACGATGGCCTTTTACCTAGATGACTATGTGATAATCTAATAGGGTGATGAAAGAATAGAATGAGTCCATATAGAGGAATAATCAACCCATTTGGACCCTAGTAGCATTCATCTAGATGATGTAGCCACACATCTAGAGCGAGAAAGTCATATAGCAGATGTTTGGTAGGAAAGCAGCCATCTGGCAGAATAGACAAGTCAAAATGGCATCAGAAGAAGCATATGTCTAGTAGAAATGGATTAGACATTGAGGTAGGAATCATGTCATCATCCGATAAAAGAGGAACAACCAGACTAATGAGTTATTCCATGAATAATGAGAAGATGCGATGAATAATCTTGAATGAAAACTCCCCAAAGCTAGAATAATCACCGTAGTCATCAACAGATGCAGGAATAGGAAAATAATTATGGTTTTAGTAGTTTTAAAACTAGTAGTCATCATCAAGAAGATAGCACATTGAATACCTTTGAAGTACGCATCAAAATTGCCATGTGCTTCACCCAACGAAATTAAACTTGGTAAGACATAGTTGTGAAAAATAATAAAAACAAAATAAAAAGAAAAACATAAAAAAATAGAAAAAGATAAAAATAGAGAAAAAGATAAAAATAGAAAAAAGATGAAATAAGGTAAAATATGTCAGATGTCTTGTCCATGCAGAATTGGTGATGTGGTAAGTATGTATATGACTATGAGTTAGGTGGTAGTTAAATAGGTAGTTACATAGGTGGTAGAATTCCTATAAATTGGAAGCGTTGGGCATTCCTAGTACCATTGCTTTCATTTTATGCATGAGATAGGAGCACAGGAGAATTGGAGATGAATCAGGGTTCATAGGCACACCAAGACTTATGCAAGATGAAGTGTGGATGTCATTTTTATTGGTAGTCCTAAGCTTCATGCAGGAATTTTTCTTTTTCAGTACAAGTGCAAAAACCCTACCTTCACGAAAGCATTTAGCTCTATCACATATGTTTGAAGACACTATCGTCAAATCTACAAAACCAAGAGATATATAGATGGAGAAGAAAACATATTAGATGAATCCTGGCCATATAAAAATATTGTATCCATATAAAGGGAGAATTTTTTAACAAAGTGATCAAAGGAAAAAGGTGAAATGCACAAGTTGTCTGATCAAAAAATTCATCTAGGAGGGAGACATCTAGCTGACAGTTCTATATGTCTATCCGTACAACCTAGATAGCTAGTTATTCATCTTCAACATTAGAAAGCACATCTGACTAGTTGTCCATTCTATATGTCTAGCTGTCAAACTCATGTCTAGTCGTCAGACTCAATTATCTAGCCTAGAAATTTTTGATGTTTGACCAAGAGTGTTTACCCGAAGCTGAGATGTCTAGTAGTATTAAGTCATCTGAAGTGTAAGAGATGTCCAAAAAAGATAATATGAGTTGTCAAAATTTAGGACAATTTCCAACCCAACCCGAAGTAGGAACTGAGTTAATTTTGGCTAAAAGACTTTGTCATCACCAACAAATTATGCATGGAAAAGTGCCAAGCCCAAACAAGGGGTAGAATCGAGGGAAACAAGAGGCAACAATGCAATCAAAAGTCTAACTAAGTAACAAAGAACAGATTTTTATTGAGGAAATCACTTGGAATTGCCCTATGGGTGAGTTTTTCTGATAATGGTGGGTAGCGACACCAAAAAATATTTTGGTAAAGAATAGCATGCAAGCCATCAAAGTAAACTTTATTCTGTAGATACTGTTGGTGCAAAATCAACCTATGGTTATGATTTGCACCCATGACCTTGCCAAAATTGAGTAGACAGACTTGGTATTGAATGGATGCATCTAATATCTAGAGAAGGTTGGTTCCTTAGTGTTTTTGTAATAAAAGTGAGAGAAGGGTTTACTGAAAGAAATGAAAATATAGCCATAGCTAGAGCTTTTCTCTTGGTGTATTTTAAACAACAACAAAGGTGAATACATATAACTTCAATATCTAAGAATTTGATATTTCTTCATGCAGAAATCATAGTTCTCTAATGTGATTTAGATGCTAATCTAACACATACATATATTAAATCTTATGCTCCAATATTTTTTATATCGTGCATGAGTCCAGATAATAGAACAAATACAATGTGTAACCTAGTAATGTAAATAGAAGCATCAAATTTTAATAAATACACTTGCACATAGTGAACCAGAAGCCAATAAAATTTTATCTTATTGCTTGAATATAGAGTACATACATCTAGTCTTGTAAACATCTAAGAGCTGACCCTTTTCAGGGTATGCTTACTACTATATATACTCTCAAACAAGCATGCTTCCACAACTACTAAATTCTGACACAAAATCAATTACAATATAAGTGCTATCAAATGCACCAGCATATTTTACCTGATTTCTCATTGGTTTAGTTAGGTAATAAGATCACCAATGACAAAATTTTAATATTCGATACTCAATCATGATCTATCACCAGTCATCGACATATTTCTTTGAAGGCAGATTCTATTTATATATCTGTTCCATGCAATCCAATTTATCATAAAATTGCAACATTCTGAAGCCTTGATATCTTCCTTTGCTTTGAGCTCGTAAAATATTGACATGTCACGAAATCATGATATTCCACTAGTCTTGACCCTTCTCTCGTTGTGAGCTCATAAAACACTGACATGTCATGAAATTGTAATATTTTACCTGCCTTAGTATTTTCCTCACTTTGGACTTGCGAAACCTTGACATGTCGTGAAATCATGATATTTTACGTGCCTTAGTATTTTTCTCACCTCGGGTGCATGAAAGCTTGACATGTCACAAAATCGTGACATTCTGCTGGTCTTGACCCTTCTCTCACTTTGAGCTTGAAAAACATTAACATGTCAAAAAATCATGATATTCTTTCTGCCTTAGTATTTTCCTTTCCTCGAGCATGTAAAACTTTGACATGTCACAAAATCATGATATTCCATCGGCCTTGACCCTTCTCTCGCTTTGAGCTTGTGAAACACTGACATGTCATAAAATAATGACATTCTTCCTGCTTTAGTCCTTTCACAAAAATGGGAAACTGGTGTTTGACCTCTTAAAAACCATTCAAGCCCTCTCAAAAACTGTTTGAAATTTTCAAAACCTCTATTGTCTTTAGGGTAGAATTTTAGACTAATATTCTTGGCACCTTCTGAGGAATTCTGCTAGAAAAAATATTAGAATCCAGGACCTTCATCCATTGGGAAATGGAGTCAAAATAATATGGAAGAGGATATTGTGGAAAAAATTAGGAAAAAATACACTTAAAAAAGTAAATCATTACCTTTCAAAATACCTCTTACAAGATTTTGTATACTTTACTAATATTACATTAACACCTTGGTAATTTCAATTTGGTCTCACCTTCTGTCAATTGTCTCTAGTCAACTTTCTTGGATTTCTTCTACTTTTCTATCAACCTAATGACTTCATTGTAAGTGAGGCAAATCTGCTTCCAAGATTCATCCTCAAGATCTGATGAGTCCATGAACAACTAATATATATTGCAACTCTTCCACTTTATCATGAGATACTACCTTATACCTTAAAATTAGCTCTTGTAAACAGGACTTAATCTATGTGAGATTTTTCACCATAGCAAATATTCGTGCTTCTTACACAGGTTTTTCCCAGTATTCTATTTTAGATTCATCATCAATAAAATATTTTAGGGACGTTGTGAGTGCATCTTCACTTAAAATATTTGAATTTTCATCCCATAAATATGGAAGTCCATATTTGTTTGCTAGATTTAAGTGCTTCACTAGTCCCTTAGCTTTAGCTTCTAACTCCTAAAGGAGTTTTGCACCTTGATTTATGAGCTTAAATCTTCTGAAGAAAATTTTGGCTGCAATATTGGCCTAAGACCAGGCTTCACTTTGGATCTTAGCAGTGACACTCTTTGGCATGTTATCATACAAGACTTGAATTTTTGTCACCGCATCTGATATTTCCTATAGAAATCTCACTGAAGCTTTTAACTCATCACTGACTACTTCAATAACTTCTTTTAATTTGTCCAAATATATTAAAATGGGCCTTGTTCTCAAACTAAGCAGCAAGATATCTTCAAACATTTCTTCCCTTACTGCTTTAGCTTTGTATTTTGATAGGCCATGTACTGCATTATGTTTTTCTTGGACCTATTGCTAAAGTTCTTGTACTTGCAGAGTTAGAGATTGAATATGTTCATTTGCCTTCTCTAGTTCCTCTTTGTATTTGGTTGCTTCTCTCGTAGCCTCATTGAATCTATCTTCCTATCTCTTGGCATCCAATTTCAAAGTTTTTTCCATCTATTTTTGTTCTTGCAAAGCAAATTCACATTATTTCCTAGCTTACTGCTCTTTATTGAATTTTTCTTTAAAATATTCTCCATGCAAGTAAATGGTTCCTAAGTGATATTGTACCATTCCCCATTCATGTTGCATATAAATGGTTCCTAAGTTATCTAAGTTTAGTAATGTCTTTAGTTACACTATCTACTTGATAATCTTCAATCATCATATCACCCTTAGCTTTTTTCACTTTTGGGATCAACTTCACCTTCTTCCGCTGCATAGTGGTAGGATCAAGCATTATCATTTCTTGTATATGATCTAGATCTTTAGCAGCTTCAGCAGAGTGGGAAGTCCACCAATCCAAGGCATTTTTTTTTGCCTTTCTCAAATCCTTTAATTTTAAAAAGGTTGGGTGATTTTCAGCAGTTATAGCAGGGGTGGACCTCATAGCTAGTATGCATGCACTAGGGAGAAATGGAGTTGATAATAAAGCAATACTCCCATCCAAAGAAGTAGCTACAAGGTGAGCTAGTGATCCTAAATATTGACCAGCTTCATATTGAATCTATGAAGAAGATACTGGTTCTAGAGAAAGCAACCATTTTTTCAAGGGAAATATTATATCTTTCTTTGGAATAGAAATGGAAGGAGACTTAATTTGGGAATGAGAAAGAAGAGAAGAATGAGAGAGTAGATAAGTCATACTTGATCCTATTGGGAGTACATGCTGGTTTTCATCTTCCATTACATGTTCTTCATTAACCTCATCAGCAACATATTTCTCAATTTTAGCTTCTTGAGGGGTTTTTGTCACTTCTCTTTCTCCATCCTTATTTTATTCAATGTATGTATCCTCTTCTAAATTTATTATTTTAAAATTTGGAGGGATCTCCCCATGTTGATTCCTATTTTATTCAACAACCTCTTTTTTAACTATTTCATTCTGATTTTATGCCTACACATCATGGTTTTCAACTACTCCATTGTCTTGCAAAACATCTCTAGTGTCTTGAGCAACTTGTTCACTTTCCCTAACAACTTTAGAATGTTCATTAGTTTCCTATTGTGGATTTTCACCACCTTGGATGTTATCTGCAACTTTTTGAGTTACATCTACCTATTTGCTTCTTTTATACTGACCTGGGAAATATATGATAAATTTTTACAGGTCTTTTGTACAAAATTGCTTGTATTTCTACAAATATTTTTATGGGGTCATACTTCCATTGTTTTGGCATTTATATCAACCCCAAATCATCTAGAACTTGAGTAATTTGTTCATGTTTCCCATTTTTCAAAACAATAACACCTTCAAATTGGAATGGCATCGTACAAGTACCAGTTTTACCTATACCCTTGTCGTATTTGAAATTGATGTGCTTGATTTACCTAACATATTCTAAAGAAAATAATATATCACTAACATAATGTAGTATCAAAAAAGGATTTCCAATAAACCCATATAATCTAACAACAACCCTTAAGTGAGGATGAACCAATCACCCTACTCTGTATATTTGTTTTTCAAAACTTTGATAGTCTTTGGGTTTAACTGAATTATTTCTCCATACATAATTTTTAGGGTTGGACCCAAAAATTCTCTGTTAAAATAATAATATGATTGTCTTGTACAAAACATTAGTCCATTCGTATACAGGAAAAGTTCTTCCTTTCGCATCCTTATCATTTACATAAATGAAAGCTAGTTCTTGGGCCAAAAAATAGAAGAAAACCCATACTAAATATGAAGAAAACTTGAAAAAGGAGTGAGAAACTCTTTTAATTGAAGATAAACCTTCATGGACTTGGTGAAAAATATATTCTATCCAGTCAAAAAACATGGGCTTGACACTTTTATCCATAACTAAAGAATCATAAATTTTAGGGTTTGATAGGTAATTGACCAGGGCAATTTGCCACCCATAAACTTTTTCATCTATTTTTAGGCCCGCCACCATGGCTAAAATAGAATGTAACTCTGGATTTTTGAAATCTATTATAAGAATGAGGTTTCAGGCATAGTCCCTCTAGGAGGGAATTTCTTCAATTACATTGTTATAAAATTTCTCGTCTTCTTAGATAAAATAAAATACTTTGCCTAGTCTGTTGGGTCAAAAGCCTTTGTTTCAATAGTGGGTACATAGCCGATAGTGAAAGCATCAATGAAAACATCAAGGCTTAGAGTGAAAAGGTTTTGGCCCTAGGAATTCCTCATAGTATTTCCTTTAATGTCATAAAAACTAGCAATAGCTTTAATTAATTATGGACAAGGGTGAACTGGAACATACACATACCAGTAGAGTAGAGAATTGAATGCAAAAGTAGTTGAAGAATATGCAGTGATACTCGTAGCCATTCTTTTCTTAATATCTCTCCAAATTTTCTTTGGAGGCTTCTAGGTTATAACAGTATTGCCAATTCTGGCAACCTTGTCGATAAATCTCTCACCTACTTCATCTTCGTGTCTCGTTGCCATTGCTGCCTTATGACTATTTTTCTTAGGAGTCATTTGAAAGCACTTGTAGAGATTATTGGTGTGGGATTCAAACTTTAGAGAAAATATAGCAAGTGAGTCATAGTAGAGAAATTCATTCAAAAATGAATTAGGGTTTCTTTACATCGATTTAGAAGATTATGCATGAGCTGCATTAACTACGGTTGGTGTACCCATATCTCTTGAATCTTCTTGCACATAATTTATGATATTCTACTGCATGCTAAAATTTTTTGACCAATCATTGATAGTTGCATTAACTAAGAATTTATGCTTTTCAAGGTTCTGATCATCCACGAAAGAAGTGTCTTCCCGCAACCATTGGAAAGTGATGTGGCAGATTTTGAATTTGAACTATCATATGCTGATAAAACTATGCTTTTATTTCTTTTTTCTCTCTCATTTTTTTTTAATTTTGGTTGACCTTGGGGGGTTGTGAAATAACAAAAAAAACCATTACAAGCCAATATTTTGAAATGTTTACAAACTATTATATATTATATACATTGTACATGAAATTCTCTTTGTTTTACTTGAAGTAGAGCTTTAAGTGAAAAACATTCACTATTATGGGTAGAATTACACCATGTTGATATTGTAGTTAAAATGAATTAAATTGCTTCTCAACAATTATCTCGAAGGGACCCTCCCAAAAGGTGTCAATTTTTTTGTGGTTACGTAGCTTAGAATTTTTCACATTCCATTTCAAAACCAAGTCTTCAACCTTAAATTTCCTAAAGGTAGTATTTTATTGAACCACCCTTCTATGTCAGCCATGTGTTTTTGGTGGTGATTATAGGCTTGCTCCCTCTATTCTTCTAGTTGTAAAATTGCATTAGCCTAGCATCCATCGGTTGAACTTATTTAATATCCATTTGATTGAGTAACTTTAAAGCTGGTATTTCCATGTATATCAAAAAAATAGCCTCTTTACCATAGACCAAAGAATAGGGTGAAGTATTAATAGATTTCTTAATCGAAATCCTATCGACCCATAGTGCTTGGTTCATCAAGGAGTTCCAACTCCTCTTGTTATATTTTAAAGTTCTTTTTAGGATTATAAGAAGGTTTTTATTCATAGAATCAGCTAGACCATTTCCTTATGGATAGTGGTTGGAGGAGGTCTTAAAATATATACCATATCTGCTAGTAAACTCAATAATTTTAGCCCCTATGAAAGCTTATCTATTATCTATAACCAGTGAATCCGGTACACCAAACCTTGTAATCAAGCTTTCCACAAACTCAATTATGACCTCTTGTTCAAACTTCTTAGTGGGAATTACTTCAACCCACTTAGTAAAATAGTCTATGGCAATAAGTATATACTTATGGCCAGTTGATGAATTAGGCTCTATTATACCAATAAAATATAACCCCCACTGTTGGAAAGGTTCTTCAACTTGGATAGAATTTAGAGGCATAGGGGCATTTTTGTTCCTCCCTACATATCTCTAGCATTGCTCACAACTCTTGGTTATCTTGTAAGTATCAAAAAAAATAGAAGGCCAATAACAACCTGCTCTGAGTATCTTAAAAGTAGTAGTTCTTCCTGAATATTGTCCCCCAAAGAGACCTCCATGAAACTATTTTAACACCTTTTGTTTTTTATCATCCCTTATGCATCTCAATAGTACACCATATATATATTTTTTGTACAACCCTTCTGATTGAAGGGTGTATCTCAATGCTTGAGTATTGTACCTCCTTATTTGTGAAGCACTCAAATTATCAAGACATCTTCCAGTCTAAAAGTAGTCCACAAGAGCATCAATCTAGTTAGCTTTCTCCAAATTTTGATATGATTCTACATTTAACAATATGCTTTGGTGATCTGCATGATCATTCGAAGCCTTCTTGGCCAAATTTTAGCATAGGGATCTACCCCTTACTATTTTGGTTGGGTGTATTTCTACATCATATTCCTGTATTTTAGTTACCCAACCAACTCTCTTTTTTCCAAGTTCTCCTTGTATTATAAAATTCCTGACATCAGGATGGATCACATAAACAATGATCCTACTTTGTGATAGGAAGTGTTTGAACTTATTAAAAGACTTAATGACAAGATATACTTATTTATCAATAAATTTGTATCTTTCCTCGTGATCATGCATAGTGGTACTTATAAAAGCTATGGATCTTTCTTCATTATTTGCTCCCTTCTGTGTAAGGACTGCAACATAATTTTTTTTCTCCCTAATAGCATATAGGATAAAACCTCGGGAGTAGTCAAGATTAACCAGCATAGGTGCTTGAGTTATTTCCTCTAAAATATTTTTGAAAGTATTCTTCCTTGGATCTATCCATTTGAAAGGTGCATCTTTCTTTAGTAGTTCTGTCATTGGTTTAACAATCTGTGCAAAATTTGCAATAAATTTATGCATAAAATTCATTTATCCAAAGGAATATTGTAATCCTCTCTTTTTTTCTATAAGGGAAGTTCTAAGAGTGCTTTCACTCTATCAGGATCTATGGCTAATCAAGATTTTGATATGACATGACCAAGTAGAATAACTTCCTCTACAATGAATATGGATTTCTTTGGGTTCAAGGATATCTTAAATTCCTTGGATTTTTCAAAAACACTCTCAAGGTGTTTTATATGATCTTATTTATGATGAGAAAAAATTGTCATATCATCTAAATAGATGACTATGATCTTGTTAGCAAGGTCATCGAAGGCTACATCCATTACCCTTTGAAAGGTTGCACCTGCATTAGACAACCCAAAAGGCATCCTTTAATAGGTAAAAATTCCCCACTTTGTGGTAAAGGTGGTTTTATATTGATATTCATCCCTAACCCATACCTGATTATACCCAAAAAAACCATCTAGCAAAGAAAATCTCTCTAATCTTGCAACTGTGTGTAAAATTTGGTCTATCTATGGAAGTGGGTAATGATCCTTGAGTGAAGCCTTGTTCAAATTCCTAAAATTGATGCATAGTCTGATGTCCCCATTTTTATTTCTAACTAAGACTAGGTTTGCTACCTAGGTAGAATGTTTAATAGGATACACTATATTAGCTTGAAGGAGTTTTAACAATTCTTGCTTCATCAGGACCTCTATCTTTGGATTCATAGGCCTTTGCTTTTTCTTGAAAGGTTTAGCCCCTTCATCTAATTCAATGGTGTGTTGTATAACCTCCTTCTTGTACACCTTAAGATCATTGTACACCCAAGCTATAATATCTAGAAATTTCTTGCATAATTCCTTGATTTGGTTTAACTCTTATATTGTACAACTAACTCCGACCTTAATAATTTTTCCTGGTTCTAGCTCAACTTCATTATACTGACACTTATCAAATTTTATTTTATGGCCTACTACCCTATCATTGTTATCAAAAATACTCTCAAGGGTGATAAGTCCCTTGGGAATATGATTATTCTTTAATTGAATCAATCCTTCTTCTTCATCTTGCAACGTTCTTCCGCTCGAGTAGTTCATTTCATAGATTAAAAAATCTAATATTTTCTCATCGTTTTCAAAAACTTGCCAAAAAATATTTTTATCTGGCATGGAGGGTCTATATATGAGTCTAACCATCTTATATTTCTGAATAACGTTGTTGATGGGGAAAAAGTTTGATCCCACAGATGCCAAAAAATTTGCGTGGGTATTCTATTCTCTAGGAATAGACTTCATATTTAGAGCCTCAAAGGCTTCTAAAAGATCCCAAAATTTATTTATGTATACCTTTAAGTAATATTTTTTACTAGTACATTTTCCAGTGATTTGATTCACGATAAATTTTGAATCTCCATAAATTTGTAACTGCTTAACCCCTAGTTTCTCGGCATTCCTTAGGCTTAAACAAAGTGCTTCATACTTTGTTGCGTTATTGGTGCAACTCCACATCAGCCTATAAGAGAAAATTCTTTCTTTTCCTATAGGGGAAATTAAAACTATTCCAGCACCAACTCTATTCTTGCACCTAGATCCATCGAAGAAAAGCTTCCAAAGTTGACTGGTAGATTCATATTATTTGGGAGCGGGTGCCACTTGCTTTTTTGGTTTCACAATGGAATAAATTCCCATATTAGTTTCTATCATGGCATTGAAATATTTTAGGGAGAACTGATCTTCTGTTTGAAGCTCTTCTAAGGTCTCTTCCATTAGATCCAGATCCTCTATTTTGGTCATCATATTTATAGTATTGATATCTTCTATCTTTTCTATGTGAAAAGTAGATCGTTTATCATTAAATATCTTGATCCTCCTACCTTTAAAAGGTATTTCTAAATAAAAATAGTTTAGAGATAGATATCCTCTTATCTTGGTTGTGAACTCTCTAGACAAACACATGCCAAAGTATGGTGCTAAATCTACCACTATCACTTATTGTATGACCACCATTTGAGGAATTCTATGAAGATTTATGAGGGTATCTTTAATCACTCCTATAGTTTTTATAGGAGTGTCATCTAACTATAGAACTCCTAGGTTACTTATAGTGTACTCCATTCTCATAATATCACATATTGCTTTTGGTATCACTGTAGTAGCAACACCTGAGTCTATCATGCAATTGTGTATGACCCATACTTCCATTTGAAGAGATAAGTAAAATGGAGGTGGTCTATTTTTTCTAGTGGCAAATGTTAGATTCATCTAGATTATATTTGAGTAGGATGTGTTCCTACCTTTGTTTTTCATCGACCTTAAAGATTCTTGCAAAATATCAATCTGACCAAGAAATTGCAGGGCATCATACATGCTTGCATTTGAGGGGGTCTTCTTCATTTCTTCCACTATGTTAAAAGAATATGGTTCAGTGCTCCTCTCTCTTTCCTTAGCAAAGATTTTATATTTATTTCTATATCCATGAGTTACTTCCATTCTCTATCTTTTAGTCAAAGAAGGAAATATTAACTTCTCCTTAGCTTGTTCCTGAGTTTTGGCTTCCTTTTGTGGGATAAATTCTTTATGTGCTTCTACCCCAAAGCTCTGGGTAGGATCTTGAGACTTCCTTTCAAATGAGGTATATATTTTAGGTAGCACTTTAGAAACTTAAGGAAAACTCAAAGGTTGGAGCTCTTTAGGATCTATCGGCAAAGGTTTTTACCTAATCTAGTTAAGACCACAACTTGTTCAACCGAAGGCATCATGAAATTGTGGTTCATTTCTCTAATCATGCTTACATGTCCTTTCATATTTTTCTCCGCCTTATCAATAGCTACATTTTGTACATAGTGTTTATGAATCATACATGAACTTTCCCCATGTGGTTCATTACATGTGGTGCATCAGTAATCAAAATTTATGGGAGGAGCTGCATATTCCTCACCATCATTCACATATATGACACTTGACCTTTCTTGAACTCTATTGCTTGATGAAGTTGTATCTCTTGTTACCCAAGGAAACCTTCTATATTGAAAATTTCTTTCAGCCTCTCTTCTCTTCATTGACATCATATCATTTGCCAAAGTTTTTACCATTGATTGCATGTCTAGTAAGATGGAAAGATGATTTTCTTGGGCTGGCTAAGTAGGTGGTGCAAGCAATGTAAGAACAACAAGAATATGTGGTAATTCTAAGAAATTTTGAGGTATTTTTATTATAGGAATGGATGGTTGTCCATTCTATTTTTGAAGTTCTACATTTGGAAGATGGGAAGAACTTGAAGAAATAGTACCAAAAGTTAGGAGAATATCCAAAAAAATTGGCATTACTACTTTTGATGGATATCTTCCAGTGGCAATGAGATCTCTTTCTGCCTTGGATAATTCTTGGAAAATAGCAAGCAAGTTGAATACTTGAGATTGCCTTATAATCATACTTATATCACAGTCGAAAGCTCTTAAATAATAATATACAACTTGTTCATTGGTTGGTTTCAATCCATCGAGCACTCTTTACCAAGTGCAACTAAATCAAATGTTAAAATCAACAATTTCCTCTTGAGGATATTTCTTGATGATGTTGAACTAGCTGAGTAGGGAGAAAGGATATGCATGTTGATTAAATTCATCTACCAATTTTCCAGCAAACTCAGCCCAACTTGTGATGGATTGAGTAGGAAGTGCCCTATACTAGTAGAGCATTTTTCCTTTTAATAAAATAACCAACAACCTGATCATTACATCTTATTGAGTAATGTTATATATGGCTTCCAAGGAAGAAACATCCAAGCAATATTCATAAGATATTTTTCCTATTCCATCTTATGAAGGCAATGCCTTCAAAGCCATAGTAGCAATCATATTCTGAGCCACTAGATTCAAAAGACTAGTGTGGTTTGTTGTAAGATAAGTTGGTTGTGTCATGACCCGTTACCCTCGAATCCTATCAATAGGACATTAATTGATCTTGGGATCAATTAATGTTCAACAAAAAGGGTCATATACCCTAAAGAAGTTTACAAAATTCCAATTTAGGAATTTTGAAGGAATTTAGGAGAGAAAATAATAAAAATAATTAAGCATGTTTAATGTTTAATAATAAGGTTAATTGCATTTAATCTTAATGTAATTAAATGTCCAATTCTTATTGGACCAAATTAGGCACTAGTATTATTTAATACTAAAAGCCTATCTTATTTCCCTCACGGCATAATTTAGTTGGTGGAGAGAAAGGTGAGATTCTCTCCTCTATTGTTTAATTAGTGATGCTTTGGAGGGATGTGGACCAAAGGGGGACATAAAACAAAACAAAGGGACCACCTATCTTGTTCTTAGTAGGACCCTTTTTCTTTCCTACTTTTGGCTTATACTCCACATGGTAGCTTTAGGATGACTAGAATGGTAGGTGGGATTCTTCCAATTTCAATCTTGCAACACCCGTCTATCAAATAGTAGTAGATAGCCACCCCTTTTTATTAAAATAATTAGGTGTCCACAAAGTGGACCCAATTTTTATTGAACTTTAAAAGACTTTAGAATTATTAAAAAATATATAAGAATTATCCCATCCTTTTTGGAATTATCCATTTAGCTTCCCTACATCGGTGGAAATAAAAGGGAGATCTCTCCTATTATCATTAATAGTCCTAGCTTTGTATCTATTCTATACCTCAATAGTATTGGTTTTGTATTTGTTCCCATGAAAAGGGAACACAAAACAAGAGAAGGTCACCTACCTTATCCTTATTTGGACTTCTTGGATTACCCTCTACGTGACATGATAAGTCTTAAGGGACCCAAGGCATATTTTAATAATAAAATAATAAGGCCACTATTTGGCCATAAGTGGGAAATTTTCCTATAAATAGAGGGAACCTTGGGAAGAAAGGAGTATCGAGGAAATCCTGGAGCTTAGGGAGTATGCTCTCCACTTTGGTGGATCAGAAACCAAAAAGCTTTGGGAGAGTACTAATATTTAGGTTTAGGCTAGGAAATCTTGGACTTAGGGAGTATGCTCTCTACCCTATTGGTAGATCAAAAACCAAAAAGTCTTTGGAGAGTACTAAGTCCTAAATTAAAGGCATTTGGCCAATATGAGTGGACTAAAAGAGGTAGATCTGGAAGTGAGCATGGACGGGAGCACAAAAAGGAGGTAGGAGACAAGCTTTGGAGACTAACAATAGAAGACTAGTACAACCCAACTTGGTTTATGAGGTTGGATCTCTTCTTTGTAGAAGTGATGTTACATTTGATTCTGTAGGATAAACAAAGTCATGAATAATCATTTTTCTTTTGTATTGAGGAAATATTTAGAAAGTAGACTTTTAAAAGTATTGCAGAAATACTTGGAGGATAGCCTTCTTAATATATAATGAAAATGCTTAGATATTAGTTTTTCTAGAGTAATTTGGAAATACTAAGATAATGGACTTTTAAAAGTATTATGGTAATACTTAGATAACAAAATTTTTGACATATCATGGAAATATATCATTGAGATGCATAGATATTTTATGGAAATCTATACTGATGATATGCTTAATTATATTTGAGGGAATACATTGTTTATTTGCTGAAAAAAAAGAAAGCATTGAATAAATAAGTGATGTGGGGGTCCCTCTATATGGAAGAACTAGGAAGGTCTTCCTTGTGTACTAACCAACCTAGGGTGAATATTAACCCATGGTAGGTTAAATGGATGGCCACATGGTGGCTAGGAGTTAGAAGTGAGAAGGGGCTTAGGTAACCAATGGGGGCTAAGTGAATAGTGAATAGTGAATAGTGAATAGTGAATAGTGAATAGTGAATAGTGAATAGTGAACAGTGAATAGTGAATAGTGAATAGTGAATAGTGAATAGTGAATAGTGAATAGTAACTGGTGAATAGTAGATGAATAGTGGAAATATACAACCAGTTGGTAGGGAAAGGGAAATAACACCCTTTTTCTATATTTTAAATGTAATCAAATGCTTGCAAATTTTAGAAGAATATTTAGAGGAAATTATGGGGTTTCCTCATTATATCCAATCATACGATTAATGACCATACATAGTATTTATGGAAATTGGTATGATTTGGAAGTTAGAATGGATGAGAGGAGATTGAATCCTCTCAAACCATGAAATCTATAATAAATAACCAAGGAAAGAATAGACAAGGATCTATTCTTGGTTTGATGCATAGAAAATGTGAGATAAATACTACCTTAATATGATTAAGGTTCTAAATAAGGGTGGATGGAGAATCCATTCTTGAGGAAGTTATAGGCTTCCTTTTTCATACATTTAGTATGGAAACTTAGAGAAGAGAAGAATGGATTTGTATTCATTCTTGAGGGAGTTTATAAGGTTCCCTCCTAAGTTGATGAGACTTCTCCAAAATGTGATTCCAATGATTATCATAAACATATGTAAAATATTAACATTCATATGATGACTTTAAGAAAGGGACTGGTAGTTTCCTTAATTTGCATCATTGATTTTAAAGGAACAGGTGGATTCCTTTTTGGTATGAGAAATACCTTAATGTTAAAATGATGACTTAGAGAAAGGAATTGGGTAACTTCCTTAATTGCATCATAAACATGATATGGAATAATGGTATTCCTTGACTTGTATCTGATTAAAAGGGATCGGTAGATACCCTTCTGTACTTGTAATCTTGGTATCTTAAGTTTATGAATATGAGGAAAGAATACATTTTGGAGGTTGGGTTTTTCCTGTCAGGGTTTTCCCAGGATAAAACATTGTGTCACTCTATTTTGTGGATTGATGTGTTATTTCTTGTGCTTTTACTTCCAAACTGAAAATGATATATGTGGATGAGATGGTTAAATGATATAACGGAATAGTTATGCATGTTTACAATTGAATACTATTCATTCAACAATTTCATTTATGATGCTAAGAATGTATGCATAATTTCTAACATGTAGATGATTTAATGATATGTGTTTGTGCCATTTACTTTCCGGATTAAATTGGTTAAATGTTAATGATGAAGATAATTAGTTTTACTTCTTGTATTCAATAGATGTGTGGAATTCATAGAAGCTATTCATAATGGTATATAATTTCTGCTTAAGTGGATCTCTAATGTGATGTTTCAGATCTATGGTTATAATGAATATAATCTACCCTAAAAGGGCTCCATTATGTTCCTAAGAGACTTAAAGTTATATGATCATACTTAAGATGGCATTCCATGGATTCTTATCATGATTGTGATACTGTTGTCTTAGAAATCTCTTCTAGATGAGGAGGATCATCTCTAAGACCTATGAATAACCACTAATAAGGTTATTTCATCTATGATGGTTTTCCATTGGTGTGGTTCTCCATCTTCAAGGCATTCACCTACGTACTGATCTTGGTGGATAGTATGTTTATTGGTGATTTCCCTTCTATGGGATGAAACCTTACGCTTGGCCAACGTTCTTATACCAATGGGGTATGAGGGTTTCATAGAAGCTGATCACTTCTACCTTAAGAGACTCTGATCAAGTCTCAATAGCTCTTGATGCTATATGCCTTGATAAGCTTTGATCCAAATGGAATGAGTCTATCTTAGGTCATGACTATGTCTCTTGCCTCATGGAAAATGTAAGTGTGGAAAAAAAATGGTTGAGTAGTGACAACTGGGGTTGTTACAGTTGGTATCAGAGCCCAGGCTAACTAATGGACTCTAGTTAAGGTCTAGGTTAGCAAAGACTTGGGGCATGAAACTAAACTCGAGAGAAACTTCCACAACTTTAAAATGCACACTTGGTAAGGATAAGGTCAGTGTATGAGATCATGATGTCTGAGTTCCTATTCCCCACGAGTAGATCCACAATTGTTCAAAAGTGGAAGAGCTAAGCGAACCCTCCTGTATGGGTTTTAAGCGGTGTACCTTAGACTCTTTTGGAAAATCACTCGACATCTATGTATTTTGGCTGCCTACTCCTTATCTTCAAGTGTGTCTAACAACTTGAGTTAGTGGAATAATCAAAAGAATGTTTTCATTAATTAATTTTGGCCTTAGGCCATGAGACTGAACATGTCAAATACAACGAACTCTAGTGGATTACTATTTTGAGTAGTAACAGTTTACCCAGAGATAGTCATGGACCTGAACCTTTACCATGGTTAGAGATACCACTCTCCTTGTTGTAATCTAATAGATGTGCTTCACACTATTTAGGCACTAAAATGAGACATGACATGATGCATATGGTATTATCCTCTATATATGAGAACTGATAGTAAATACCAAAAAGAGATAAAGCTATTGTCGAAAATGACTAAAATCTAGTTTAAGAATTATCACCATGGGTGAATATAAGTTAGTCATTGAAAAACTAACTACTAGCAATTTAAGAGCAATAAATAAGCAAAATAATGTTTTCTTTGTTTGATCAATGTTACAATGCACTTTGGGGTCCCCAATTAGAAGTTAAGGTGTAGGAAATGGTGGAAGAAGCCATCTAGCAACACCAGAACCCGAAACTTCGCTAAGCTAGAGGAGAACCATAACTCTGGAAGCCATGGAAACCCAAGAATGGCGAAAGGAAGCAAGGACACATTTAGGCATGGAAACCGTCCCAAATTTCACCAGGAACTTCATACTTTTCTTGATATGAAATTTTGGGGTGAACTATGTCAGAACTCCGCCAATCAGCTCTGTTAATCCGTGTGTCCCGACTCAATAGTAAGGTATGCCACCCGACCACTCGGGCGGTGGTCGAAAGCATAGGAGCGTACCACACTATTTAAATTAGGAAACTCCTCAACTCATCATACATGTGGTATTATTTTTCAAAGGAAAATAGAACATCAAATAATGGACCAAAACATAGAATGCTTTATTAAGAATTACATTGTATACAACGATGCCAGAACTAGGATCTGGACATAGTAACGAGGAAAAACATCATGTCACCAATCCGAGTCTGAACTATCAACATCCTGGTTTGGAGACCAATCATGCTCTGAGTAAACAACTGGAGGAGGAACATTATAACAAATTATTAAGTATCTACCAAATGCATAATATGGCCAAGGAGTGCCATGAGATCGAGGTAATAGAAGATCCATTTCTGTCAGAAACATCGAGTTGAAGTGAATCTATTTTCAATCTCCCAGAACAAGTGAGTTTGCACATATCTCTGATAGAGAAGGCTCTGGTAAAGACTACTACAAAAAGTTGCTTCTCCAGTGGGGACATATTTCTTCACTACCTCCAAATAACATGATGGTAGAAAATGAAAGGGGATATTTAGTGGATCACCTATAGGATGCAACCAGGAATTTCCAAATGAGACATGGAAAGTCCAGTTTGGCCAACTAAAAAATTGGTCGAACCACTCAAAATGACTTAAAGGACTCTCAAACGCTAAGTAATTATGGGAATTGTTCCTTAACCAAACATCGTAGTGAGAATCTTGGATAGAAGTATTGCAATAAATCTGATCCATGGATAGGAGGGCATCTCGAGCTTCGATAGCTTGATCTTGTAAGAAATTATGCAATTCTCCCCTATGTCGAAGCAAGTATCGAGGATTCCAAACTAGAGACTCATAGAATTCATGTTGAGCTTCCTCATAGATAAACATTGTGGCTAAATTGGCTTTCGATCAAAGGAAGGAAAGGGAATATCTTTCTCTTCAAGAATGTTTGATATTAATAGGTAATTTTGTCTATATTTGGAGAAGCGTACTAGATGACAGAGCACTAAAATAAGAGTGCACGATAATAACTAGTGGAATTACGTGAGAAGACAATGATAGGACTTCACATGAAAATAAGAGGACACGTGCCATCTCGTAAATTGAAAAAGGCATGATGTGTCTTGATTAGTCAACACAAAATCATTTATAGGACAATCAAGCCAAAGAAAAGAGTGTATCATGGAGGATAAATGATTCACCTCAGGATTTTCAAGATACGATTGGTAAATGTATGAACAAAATCGATATGGATGGACCTAACAGTAATTTGTGTAGTTTTACGCCATGACATTCAATGCGATCATATTTATGGTGGGATTCATCTGGATGATACTGGTTTTAAGTGGAGTGAACCCCATTATGTGCCTTATGATTCTTTTGCTATTGGTTACCGATCTATTATTGCATATACCTTGAAGAGTAGAAGTTGACCTGAAGCAGTGCTAGATTTAGCAGGCAGAATAAACATGGTAAGAATTAGAAAACCCATCAATGTGACAAAGAGGAAATATCCAGTGCAACATGCCCTGGAGGATGCTTGGGCATAGGAAATATTAAGGTTAATCATAGAGAGAGATGCTGCCATAGCAGAATGGGATCGACTTAGATCTGAAAAACTGCAAAGAAATAATTGGAGAGCAACAACAATGGCAGCCATGCTCACAGAAAATCCTCAATTTCATCAACTAAGGGAAGAATTCACTGCAACATTCATGGAATCTTGTTTGGTTGCCTTGACGAATCATGGTATGCTCCTCCCATCACAACCAACTATTAATACACAGCTTGGGAGAAGGGGAGGCAGTGATCTGGTAGTTGTTGGAGCAGTAGCTCCACCACCATCTCCAGTCATAAGTACCAGCATAGTACAAGGAGGAAAACAGACCCAGGAGCATCAATATTAAGACCACGTAGGCCATCATTTTGTAATAGTTTATTGATGCCAAGGATGAGGCATAAACATTAGTAATTTTTGAATTTTATATTTTTGTTTGAATGTTATCTGAATATTATTGTTTATGATAGATTTAATTAGTATGTAATACAAAAGAATGCATGAATGTTGAATTTTATCTGATCAAATGAATATGAGGAATGGATTGGTGTCCATTCTTGGAGAAGGTATGGGACTTCTCCATGATGGTAAACACCAGGGGACATCTAGGTGGATGCTCTGGTAACAAAATGCATACCAGGATATATGTGAATATCCTGAATTGAGACTATGAAATTATGTTGTATCTTTGTTAGCACTTGGTTTTCTTAGGTTAATTCATGCCAAAGGTTAACCAAATTATACTGTGATACTCCTTGGTGGGAATTTTGATAAAATTAACAAGACTTTTTATGTCTAGTAAGGTACAAATGCATAATTTCATGATTTCTCTGTAACATCATTTTGCAAATTCTAATACTACAGTTCTCTAGATCAATTGTTTGTGCAATTTGAAATAAGTCAAAACTATAGTTTTATGTTAATATTGTGTATTGATGATGCTTTCAATACTTGTTGATATGCAAAATGGATGTTATATTGTTTACAAGGACATGGTACTACTGATATTTTGTATTTTTGTAGGTCCAGGTGCTCTCATGGATGGAAGATGAAGTTGACCATCAAGGATGAGATGCAGGAAGTTTATAAAAATCTGATGATTCAAATTGTATAGCAGCAGGATGAATACTACCTTTGCTAATTAAATGTATTCAATTAAGGAAATTGTACAAACACAGAGGACTGTGTTTATTTTAAGGGGGGTGTATGTCACGACCCGTTACCCTCGAATCCTATCAATAGGACATTAATTGATCTTGGGATCAATTAATGTTCAACAAAAAGGGTCATATACCCTAAAGAAGTTTACAAAATTCCAATTTAGGAATTTTGAAGGAATTTAGGAGAGAAAATAATAAAAATAATTAAGCATGTTTAATGTTTAATAATAAGGTTAATTGCATTTAATCTTAATGTAATTAAATGTCCAATTCTTATTGGACCAAATTAGGCACTAGTATTATTTAATACTAAAAGCCTATCTTATTTCCCTCACGGCATAATTTAGTTGGTGGAGAGAAAGGTGAGATTCTCTCCTCTATTGTTTAATTAGTGATGCTTTGGAGGGATGTGGACCAAAGGGGGACATAAAACAAAACAAAGGGACCACCTATCTTGTTCTTAGTAGGACCCTTTTTCTTTCCTACTTTTGGCTTATACTCCACATGGTAGCTTTAGGATGACTAGAATGGTAGGTGGGATTCTTCCAATTTCAATCTTGCAACACCCGTCTATCAAATAGTAGTAGATAGCCACCCCTTTTTATTAAAATAATTAGGTGTCCACAAAGTGGACCCAATTTTTATTGAACTTTAAAAGACTTTAGAATTATTAAAAAATATATAATAATTATCCCATCCTTTTTGGAATTATCCATTTAGCTTCCCTACATCGGTGGAAATAAAAGGGAGATCTCTCCTATTATCATTAATAGTCCTAGCTTTGTATCTATTCTATACCTCAATAGTATTGGTTTTGTATTTGTTCCCATGAAAAGGGAACACAAAACAAGAGAAGGTCACCTACCTTATCCTTATTTGGACTTCCTGGATTACCCTCTACGTGACATGATAAGTCTTAAGGGACCCAAGGCATATTTTAATAATAAAATAATAAGGCCACTATTTGGCCATAAGTGGGAAATTTTCCTATAAATAGAGGGAACCTTGGGAAGAAAGGAGTATCGAGGAAATCCTGGAGCTTAGGGAGTATGCTCTCCACTTTGGTGGATCAAAAACCAAAAATCTTTGGGAGAGTACTAATATTTAGGTTTAGGCTAGGAAATCTTGGACTTAGGGAGTATGCTCTCTACCCTATTGGTAGATCAGAAACCAAAAAGTCTTTGGAGAGTACTAAGTCCTAAATTAAAGGCATTTGGCCAATATGAGTGGACTAAAAGAGGTAGATCTGGAAGTGAGCATGGATGGGAGCACAAAAAGGAGGTAGGAGACAAGCTTTGGAGACTAACAATAGAAGACTAGTACAACCCAACTTGGTTTATGAGGTTGGATCTCTTCTTTGTAGAAGTGATGTTACATTTGATTCTGTAGGATAAACAAAGTCATGAATAATCATTTTTCTTTTGTATTGAGGAAATATTTAGAAAGTAGACTTTTAAAAGTATTGCAGAAATACTTGGAGGATAGCCTTCTTAATATATAATGAAAATGCTTAGATATTAGTTTTTCTAGAGTAATTTGGAAATACTAAGATAATGGACTTTTAAAAGTATTATGGTAATACTTAGATAACAGAATTTTTGACATATCATGGAAATATATCATTGAGATGCATAGATATTTTATGAAAATCTATACTGATGATATGCTTAATTATATTTGAGGGAATACATTGTTTATTTGCTGAAAAAAAGAAGAAAGCATTGAATAAATAAGTGATGTGGGGGTCCCTCTATATGGAAGAACTAGGAAGGTCTTCCTTGTGTACTAACCAACCTAGGGTGAATATTAACCCATGGTAGGTTAAATGGATGGCCACATGGTGGCTAGGAGTTAGAAGTGAGAAGGGGCTTAGGTAACCAATGGGGGCTAAGTGAATAGTGAATAGTGAATAGTGAATAGTGAACAGTGAATAGTGAACAGTGAATAGTGAATAGTGAATAGTAGATGAATAGTGGAAATATACAACCAGTTGGTAGGGAAAGGGAAATAACACCCTTTTTCTATATTTTAAATGTAATCAAATGCTTGCAAATTTTAGAAGAATATTTAGAGGAAATTATGGGGTTTCCTCATTATATCCAATCATACGATTAATGACCATACATAGTATTTATGGAAATTGGTATGATTTGGAAGTTAGAATGGATGAGAGGAGATTGAATCCTCTCAAACCATGAAATCTATAATAAATAACCAAGGAAAGAATAGACAAGGATCTATTCTTGGTTTGATGCATAGAAAATGTGAGATAAATACTACCTTAATATGATTAAGGTTCTAAATAAGGGTGGATGGAGAATCCATTCTTGAGGAAGTTATAGGCTTCCTTTTTCATACATTTAGTATGGAAACTTAGAGAAGAGAAGAATGGATTTGTATTCATTCTTGAGGGAGTTTATAAGGTTCCCTCCTAAGTTGATGAGACTTCTCCAAAATGTGATTCCAATGATTATCATAAACATATGTAAAATATTAACATTCATATGATGACTTTAAGAAAGGGATTGGTAGTTTCCTTAATTTGCATCATTGATTTTAAAGGAACAGGTGGATTCCTTTTTGGTATGAGAAATACCTTAATGTTAAAATGATGACTTAGAGAAAGGAATTGGGTAACTTCCTTAATTGCATCATAAACATGAGATGGAATAATGGTATTCCTTGACTTGTATCTGATTAAAAGGGATCGGTAGATACCCTTCTATACTTGTAATCTTGGTATCTTAAGTTTATGAATATGAGGAAAGAATACATTTTGGAGGCTGGGTTTTTCTCGTCAGGGTTTTCCTAGGATAAAACATTGTGTCACTCTATTTTGTGGATTGATGTGTTATTTCTTGTGCTTTTACTTCTAAACTGAAAATGATATATGTGGATGAGATGGTTAAATGATATAATGGAATAGTTATGCATGTTTACAATTGAATACTATTCATTCAACAATTTCATTTATGATGCTAAGAATGTATGCATAATTTCTAACATGTAGATGATTTAATGATATGTGTTTGTGCCATTTACTTTTTGGATTAAATTGGTTAAATGTTAATGATGAAGATAATTAGTTTTACTTCTTGTATTCAATAGATGTGTGGAATTCATAGAAGCTATTCATAATGGTATATAATTTCTGCTTAAGTGGATCTCTAATGTGATGTTTCAGATCTATGGTTATAATGAATATAATCTACCCTAAAAGGGCTCCATTATGTTCCTAAGAGACTTAAAGTTATATGATCATACTTAAGATGGCATTCCATGGATTCTTATCATGATTGTGATACTGTTGTCTTAGAAATCTCTTCTAGATGAGGAGGATCATCTCTAAGACCTATGAATAACCACTAATAAGGTTATTTCATCTATGATGGTTTTCCATTGGTGTGGTTCTCCATCTTCAAGGCATTCACCTACGTACTGATCTTGGTGGATAGTATGTTTATTGGTGATTTCCCTTCTATGGGATGAAACCTTACGCTTGGCCAGCGTTCTCATACCAATGGGGTATGAGGGTTTCGTAGAAGCTGATCACTTCTACCTTAAGAGACTCTGATCAAGTCTCAATAGCTCTTGATGCTATATGCCTTGATAAGCTTTGATCCAAATGGAATGAGTCTATCTTAGGTCATGACTATGTCTCTTGCCTCATGGAAAATGTAAGTGTGGAAAAAAAAAATTGGTTGAGTAGTGACAACAGGGGTTGTTATAGGTTGAGGAGTGGCCATTATAGCTACTGTGCTTGCATGTACTATGGAATTACTAATAGTTATACTTGAAGATATATTGGTAATAGGGCTAGGTAAAATAGAGTGTACAAGGATGGTAATACTGGTAGCAAGTGGGTTTGATCTAATAGATAAAATTGGATGAACCCTAAGGCTACCAAGGTGTAACTTGAAGAACTCAATGGGCTCTTCAGAGTTTCTTCTTTTAGATATGGTTATCATATAGATAAACGCTTACAAATTTTAACTAGACAAATAGATAAGGTATTTCTTAGATATATACCTTTAGATAGAGTCACCAGGTGATTGATTTAAATTTTTAATAGGTCAAATATAAACACCGAATCTTTATACAATACTTTGGGATTTAGGGTCCCATCGGGTGTGCCAAAAACTATTGGTGGAAAATTGACCTATGGTTATGATTTGTGCCCACCTTGCCAACATTGAGTAGACAAACTTGGTATTGAATGACCCCATCTAATCTCCACAAAATATAGGTTCCTTAGTGTTTTTTGTGAGAAAAGGGAGAGAAGGGTTTACTGAAAGAAATGGAAATATAGTCATAGCTAGAGCTTTTCTCTTGGTGCAATTTAAACAACAAAGGTGAATGCATATAACTTCAAAATCTAAGCATTCGATATTTCTTCACACAGAAATCATAGTTCTCTAATGTGATTTAGATTCTAATCTAACACATACATATATTAAATCTTAAGATCCAAAAATACTATTTATATTGTGCACGAGTCCAGATAATAGAAAAAATACAACGTATAACTTAGTAATGTAAATAGAAGCATCAAATGTTAATACATACACTTGCACATAGTGAACCAGAAGCCAATAAAATTTTATCTTATTGCTTGAATCCAAAGTTCACACATCCAGTCTTGTAAAAATCTAAGAGATGACCCTTTTTTAGGGTATGCTTACTACTATATATACTCTAAAACAAGCATACTTCGACAACTACTAAATTCTGACACAAAATCAATTACAAAATAAACGTATTCAAATGCACTAGCATATTTTATGCGATTTCTCATTGGTTTAGTCAGGTAATCAGATCACCAATTACAGAAGTTTAAGATTCGATACTCAATCATGACCTATCACCAATCACCGATATATTTCTTTGAAGGTAGATTCTATTTATATATATATATATATATATATATGTTCCATGCAATCTAGTTTATCATGAAATTGCAACATTATGAAGCCTTGATCTCTTCCTATGCTTTGAGCTTGCAAAATGTTGACATATCATGAAATCATGATATTCTATCGGTCTTGACCCTTCTCTCACTGTGATCTCGTGAAACACTGACATGTCATGAAATTGTGATATTTTACCTACCTTAGTATTTTCCTCACTTTGGACTTGCGAAACCTTGATATGTCACAAAATCATGATATTTTATATGCCTTAGTATTTTCCTCACCTTGGGCACATGAAACCTTGATATGTCATGAAATCACGACATTCTACTGGCCTTAACCCTTATCTCACTTTGAGCTCACAAAAAACTAATATGTCAAAAATTATGATATTCTTACTGCCTTAGTCTTTTCCTCACTTCGAGTGTGTGAAAATTTGACATGTGAAATCATGAAATTCCTTCGGCCTTGACCCTTCTCTCAATTTGAGCTTATGAAACATTGACATGTCGCTAAATCGCGACATTCTTCCTACTTTAGTCCTTTCACAAAAAATTGGAAACTGGTGTTTGATCTCTTAAAAACTGTTCGAGCCCTCTCAAAAACTGTTCGAGCTTTCAAAACCTCTATTGTATTCAGGGTAGTATTTTTAGACTAACATTCTTGGCACCTTCCAAGGAATTTTTATAGAAAAAATATTAGAATCCAGGACCTTCATCCATTGGGAAACGAAGTCAAAACAATATGGAAGAGGAGATTGTGGAAAAAAATCAGGAAAAAAAACACTTAAACAAGTAAATCATTACCTTTCAAAATACCTCTTATAATATTATGTATACTTTACTGATATTACATTAACACCTCGATAATTTCAATTTTTGTGAAACTTTTCATTGCTGGCCACTGGTCCCACCTTCTTTCAGTTGTCTCTGGTCAACTTGCTTGGATTTATTCTACTTTTCTATCACCCTGATGACTTCATTGTAAGTGAGGTAAACCTGCTTCTAAGCTTCATCCTCAAGATCTGATGAGTCCATGAATAGCTGATATACATATTGCAACTCTTCCACTTTGTCATGAGACACTACCTTATACCTTAAAATCAACTCCTATAAACAGGACTTAATCTACGTGAGATTTTGCACCATAGCAAATATTTGTGCTTCTTCCACAGGTTCTTCCTAGCCTTCTATTTTAGATTCATCATAAATAAAATATTTTAGGGATGTTGTGAGTGCATCTTCACTTAAAATATTTGAATTTTCATCCTATAAATATGAAATTCCACATTTGTTTTCTAGATTTAAGTGCTTCACTAGTCCCTTAGCTTTAGCTTCTAACTCCTGAAGGAGTTTTGCACCTTGATTTATGAGCTTAAATATTTTGAAGAAACTTCTGGCTGCAATCTTGGCCTGAGACCAGGCTTCACTTTAGATCTTAGTAGTGACACTCTCTGGCATGTTATCAGACAAGACTTGAATTTTTGTTGTCGCATCTGATCTTTCCTATAGAAAGCTCACTGAAGCTTTTAACTCATCACCGACCACTTCAATCACTTCTTTTACTTTGGCCAAATATATTAACATGGGCCTTGTTCTCAAACTAAGCAACAAGATATCTTCAAACATTTCTTTCCTTACTGCTTTAGCTTTGTCTTTTGATAGGCCATGTGTTGCATTCTATTTTTCTTGGACCTGTTGCTGAAGTTCTTGTACTTGCAGAGTCAAATATTGAATATGTTCATTTGCCTTCTCTAGTTCCTCTTTGTATTTGGTTGCTTCTCTCGTAGCCTCACTGAATCTATCTTCCCATATCTTGGCATCCAGTTTCAAAGCTTTTTCCATATTTCTTGCAAGGCAGATTCACATTCTTTCCTAGCTTCCAACTCTTTATTGAAATTTTCTTTGAAATATTCTCCATGCAAGTAAATGGTTCCTAAGTGAGTTTATACCATTCCCCATTCATTTTGCATATAAAGTTGAGTAATGTCTTTAGTTACACTATCTACTTGATAATCTTCAATCATCATATCACCCGTAGGTTTTTTCACTTTCGGTGTCAACTTCACCTTCTTTCGTTGCATAGTGGTAGGATCAAGTGCTATCATTTCTTGTATACGATCTAGAGCTTTGGCAGCTTCAACAGAGTTGGAAGTCCACCAATCCAAGGTATTTTTGTTTTCCTTTCTCAAATTCTTTTAATTTTGAAAATATTTGGTGATTTTTACCAGTTACAATAAGGGTGGACCTCATAGCTGGTATGCATGCACTAGGGAGGAATTGCAGTTGATACTAAAGCAGTACTCCCATCCAAAGGAGTAGCTACAGGGTGAGCTAGTGATCCTAAAGATTGACCAACTTCAGATTGAATCTGTGAAGATGATACTGGTTCTGGAGAAAGCAACCATTGTTTCAAGGGAAACATTATATCTTTCTTTGGAATAGAAATGGAAGGAGACTTAATTTAGGAATGAGAAAGAAGAGAAGAATGAGAGAGTAGAGAATCCATACCTAATCCTATTGGGAGTACATTCTAGTTTTCATCTTCCATTACATGTTCTTCATTAACCTCATCAGCAACAGATTTCTCAATTTCATCTTCTTGAGGGGTTTTTGTCACTTCTCTTTCTCCATCCTCATTTTCTTCAATGTATGTATCGTCTTCAAAATTTATTATTTCAACATTTGGAGGAATCTCCCCATGTTGATTCTTGTTGTGTTCAAAAACCTCTTTTTTAACTATTATGTTATCAAAAATAGCTATGTCTAACCCTTCTTGAGCAAAGTTTGTGCTATTATTAGCTATTTCATTCTGATTTTATGCTTGCACATCAAGGTTTTCAACCACTTCATTGTATTGCAAAACATATCTAGTGTCTTGAGCAACTTGTTAACTTTCCCTAAAAAATTAATAATGTTCAGTAGTTTCCTATTGTGGATTTTCACCACCTTGGATGTTATCTGCAACTTTTTGAGTTACATCTACCTATTTTCTTCTTTTCTGCTGACCTTCAACCAGGGATTTTAGTTTTCTTTTCTTAGTGCCAAGAGGCACTTCATCTGATTCAGTATCATAGGGAGAAGGGAGAAAAAATTTTGGAGCCTTGGATGATATGGATCTACCTTTTGATAAATCTATGCCAAGCACTAGACGTTTTCTAATTTTTTCTATTGGCAAGGGTTCAATGATTCCTTGCCCATATTTGCCTATCCCCCTGCCATCATAACCCATTTTCACCATCATGTGAGGTGCTTTCATATATTTTTCTTCTATTCCTATATGAAAATAGTTTTAGTGGACTTATTATTTGAGGATTTAATCATCGTCTGTACATGTGATTCTTTTTTCTCAACTACAACTTTATTTCCCTTATTCTAGTCCAAATTCTATTTCTTAGCAGCTTCAGGGCTTGCCCCTTTGCTGCCGCAAATGCTTGGGGATACTTTTTTGGTAAAATTACCTAACCAGGTAGCTTTATAATGATCATAATGAACCAAAAACTCAAGGTCCTTATTAACAAGCCATCGAAAATCAATCATATTAGTTTGGACTCTCATAGTCCACCATTCATGAATTTTCCCAATTGTCCATTCGGCCCCCTTTTCTGCATTCTACTGATGGTCTTATCATCCAAGACATGCTTAGGATTGTTCTAGGGATCATATTCAACCACATGCTCATAAAAATCATGTCATGGGGGTAGTGGTTGCATTATTTCTACATGTCATTCTAATGCTTCATCTTTTATGTTGTTTCTACAATTTTCAATGTCTTGTTTGGGGAACATGTGATAAATTTTTGCAAGGATTTTGTTCATAATTGCTTGTCTTTCTACAAATATTTGTATGGGTTCATACTTCCATCATTGTGGCATTTCTATCAACCCCAAATCATTTAGAACTTGAGCAATTTGTTCATGTTGCCCCTTTTTTGAAACAATAATACCTTCAAATTGGAATGGCATCGTACAAGTACCAGTTTTACCTATACCCATGCCATATTTGAAATTTATGTGCTCAATTTGCCTAACATATTCTAAAGCAAATAATATATCAGTGACATAATGCGGCAGCAAAAAGGGCTTTCCATTAAACCCGTATAATCTAATAACAACCCCCTAAGTGAGGATGAACCAGTCACCCTCCTCTGCATGTTTGTTTAGTATAACTTTGACATTCTTTGGGCTTAACCAACTTATTTATCCATACATAATTTTGAGGGCTGGCCCCAAAAATTCTCTGTTAAAATCATAATTTGATTCTATATTGTACAAAATATTAGTCCATTCATATACAGGCAAATTTCTCCCTTTCTAATCCTTATCATTTACAAAAATGAAAGGTAGTTCTTGGGCCAAAAAATAGAATAAAAACCATACTAAATATGAAGAAAACTTGAAAGAGGAGTGAGAACCTCTTTTAATTGAAGATAAACCTTCATGGACCTGGTGAAAAATATATTCTGGCCAGTCAAAAAACATGGGCCTGACACTTTTATCCATAACTGAGGAATCATAATTTTTAGGGTTTGATAGGCAATTGACCAGGGCAATTTGCCACCCATAAACTTTTTCATCTATTTTCAGGCCTACCACCATAGCTAAAATAGAATATAACTTTGGATTTTTGAAATCTATTAGAGGAATGGGGGTTTCGGGCATAGTCCCTCTAGGAGGGGATTTCTTCAATTGCATTGTTAGAAAATTCCTCATCTTCTCAGATGAAACAAAATACTTTTCCTGGTCTATTGGGTCAAAAGCCTTTGTTTCAAGAGTGGGTACATGGCTGATAGTGAAAGCATCAATGAAAACATCAGGGCTTAGGGTGAAAAGGTTTTGGCCCTAGGAATTCCTCATAGTATTTCCTTCAATGTCATAAAAACTAGCAATAGCTTTAATTAATTTTGGATAAGGGTGAACTGGAACATACACATACCAGTAGAGTAGAGAATTGAATGCAAAAGTAGCCAAAGAAGATGCAGTGTTTCCTCAATATCTCTCCAAATTTTCTCTGGAGGCTTCTAGGTTATAACAGTATTGCCAATTTTGGCATCCCTTTCAATAAATATCTTACCTAATTTATCTTCGCATCTCGTTGCCATTGCTACCTTCTGACTATTTTTCTTAGGAGCCATTTGAAAGCACTTGTAGAGCTTATTGGTGTGGGATTCAAACTCGATAGCAAATATAGCAAGTAATTCATAGTAGAGAAATTCATTCAAAAATGAATTAGGGTTTATATAGGGCAATTTATAATATTATGCATGAGTTGCATTAACTGTGGTTGGTGTGCCCATATCTCCCGAATCTTCTTGCACATCATTTCTAACATTCTACCGCATGCTAAATTTTTTTACCAATCATTGGTAGTCGCATTAATTGAGAATTTATGCTTTTCAAGGCTTCGATCATCCATGAAATAAGTGCCTTCCTACCAACCGTTAGAAAGTGATGTGGCAGATTTTGAATTTGAATTGTCATATACCGACAAAATTATGCTTTTATTTCTTTTTTCTCTCTCCTCTTTTTTTTTTTTGATCCTAGGGGTCATGAAATAACAACAAAAACCATTGCAAGCTAGAACTTTAAAATATTTACAAACTATTATATATAGTATACACTATACATGAAATTCTCTTTGTTTTACTTGAAGTAGAGCTTTAAGTGAAAAGCATTCACTATTATGGGTAGAATTACACCCTGTTGATCTTGTAGTTGAAATGAATTAAATTGCTTCTCAACAATTATCTTGAAGGGACCCTCCCAAAAGGTGTCAAATTTTTTGTGGTTACCTGGCTTAGCCTTTTTCACATTCCATTTCAAAACCAAGTCTCCAACCTTAAATTTTTTGAAGGTAGTCTTTTTATTGAACCACCCTTCTATGTTAGTTGCATGTTTCTGGTGGTGATTATAGGCCTGCTCCCTTTGTTCTTCTAGTTGTAAAAGCTACATCAGCCTAGCATCCATTGGTTGACCTTCTTCAATATCCATCTGATTGAGTAATTTTAAAGTTGGTATTTCCATGTGTATAGGCAGAATAGCCTCTTTACCATAGACCAAATAATAGGGTGAAGTATTAATAGATTTCTTAATCAAAATCCTATTGGCCCATAGTGCTTGGTTCATTAAGGAGTGTCAACTCCTCTTGTTATATTTTAAAGTTCTTTTCATGATTCTAAGAAGGTTTTTATTTGTAGACTCAGCTAGACCATTTCCCTATGGATAGTAGTTGGAGGAGGTCTTCAAATATATACCATATCTACTAGCAAACTCAATCATTCTATCACCGATGAAATTTGATCCATTATCTATAACTAGTGAATCCGGTATAGAGAATCTTATAATCAAGATTTCCACGAACTCAATTATGACCTCTTGATCAACCTTCTTAGTGGGAATTGCTTCAACCCACTTAGTAAAATAGTCTATGGCAATAAGTATATACTTGTGGCCAGTTGATGAATTAGGCTCTATTATCCCAATAAAATCTAACCCCCACTATTGGAAAGGTTCTTCAACTTGGATAGACTTTAGAGGCATAGGGGCATTTATGTTCCTCCCTACATATCTCTGGCATTGCTCGCAACTCTTGGTTATCTTCTAAGTGTCAAAAAAAAATAGAATGCCAATAAAAACTTGCTCTAAGTATCTTTAAAGTAGTAGTTCTTCCTAAATAATGTCCCCCAAAGAGACCTCCATGAAACTCTTTTAAGACCTTTTGTTTTTTATCATTACTTATGCATCTCAATAGTACACCATCTATGCTTTTTTGTACAACCCTTATGATTGAAGGGTGTCTCTCAATGTTTGAGTCTTGTACCTCCTTCTTTGTGAAGCATTTAGATTATCAGGACATATTCCAGTCTAAAAGTACTCCACAAGAGCATCAATCCAATCAGGTTTCTCCATATTTTGATTTGATTCTGCATTTAACATTATGCTTTGCTGGTCCACATGATCATTCAAATTTTTCTTATCCAACTCTTGTCATAGGGATCTACCCCTTACTATTTTGGTTGGGTATATTTCTACATCATATTCCTATATTTTAGTTTCCTAGCTAGCTCTCTTTTCATCAAACTCTTCTTGTATTATAAAATTCTTGACATCAGTATGGATCACATAAACAATGATCTTACTCTATGATAGGAAGTGTTTGAACTTATTCAAAGACTTCATGACATAATATACTTGTTTCTCAATAAATTTATATATTTCCTCATGATCATGCATAGTGGCACTTAGAAAAGCTATGGGTCTTTCTTCGTTGTCTGCTCCCTTCTGTGTGAGGATTGCAACATAACTTTCTTGCTCCCCAATAACATATAGGATAAAACCTTGGGAGTAGTCAGGATTAACTAGCATAGGTGCTTGAGTTATTTCCTCTAAAATATTTCTAAAAGCATTCTTCCTTGGATCTATCCATTTGAAAGGTGCATCTTTCTTTAGTAGTTCTATCATTGGTTTAACAATCTGTGCAAAATCTGCAATAAATTTACGCATAAAATTTATTTGTCCAAAGAAATATTGCAAGCCTCTCTTATTTTCTAGTAAGGGAAGTTCTAAGAGTGCTTTCACTCTATCAGGATCTATGGCTAATCCATATTTGGAGATGACATGACCAAGTAGAATACCTTCCTCTACAACGAATATGGATTTCTTTGGGTTCAAGGATATCCCAAATTCCTTGTATTTTTCAAAAACCCTCTCGAGGTGTTTTATATGATCTTCTTTATGATGAGAAAAAAATTGTCATATCATCTAAATAGATGACTATGATATTTTTAGCAAGCTCACCGAAGTCTACATCCATTTCTCTTTGGAATGTTGCTCCTACATTAGACAACCCAAAAGGCATCCTTTGGTAGGTGAAAGTTCCCCACTTGGTGGTAAATACAGTTTTATATTGATCTTCGTCCCTGACCCATACCTGATTATACCTAGAAAAACCATCTAGCAAAGAAAATATCTCTACTCCTACAACTGTTTGTAAAACTTGGTCTATCTAAGAAAGTGGGTAATGATCCTTGAGTGAAGCCTTGTTCAAATTACTTAAATTGATGCACAACCTGATGTCCCCATTTTTATTCCTAACTAGGACTAGGTTCACTATCCAGGTAGAATGTTTAATAGGATACACTATCTTAGCTTGAATAAGTTTTAACAATTCTTGCTTCATCAAGGCCTCTATATTTGGATTCATAGGCCTTTACTTTTGCCTAAAAGGTTTAGCCCCTTCCTCTAATTCAATGGTATGTTGTATAACCTCCTTCCTGTACACCTTAATATCACTATACATCCAAGCTATAATATCTGGAAATTTCTTGCACAATTACCTGATTTGGTTTAACTCTTCTATTGTACAACTAACTCCGACCTTGATCACTTTTCCCGGTTCTAGTTTGATTTCTTTATAATGGCGTGTATCAACTTTTATTTTATGGTCTATTGCCCTATTATTATTATCAAAAATACTCTCAAGGGTGCTAAGTCCCTTGGGAATATGTTTTTTCTTTAATTGAATCAATCCTTCTTCTTCATATTGCAACATTCTATCGCTCGAGAAGTTCATTTCATAGATTAAAAAAGTTAATATTTGCTCGTCGTTTTCAAAAAATTGCTAGAAAATATTTTTTTCTGGCATGGAGGGTTTATATATGAGTCTAATTGTCTTAGATTTTGAATAACATTACTGATAGGGCAAAATTTTACTCCCATAAATGCCAATAAATTCGCGTGGGTATTTTGTTCTCTAGGAATAGAATTCATATTTAGAGCCTCAAAGGCTTCTAAAAGGTCCCACACTTTATTTGTGTATGCCTTTAAGTAATGTTGTTTATTGGTACATTTTCCAGTGACTTGATTCATAATAAGTTATGAATCTCCTTAAATTTGTAACTACTTAACGCCTAGTTTCTCTATATTTCTCAAGCCTAAACAAAGCGCTTCATACTCTACTACATTATTGTTGTAACTCCACGTCAACCTATAAGAGAAAATTATTTCTTTACCTATAGGGGAAATTAAAACTATTCTAGCACCAGCTCCGTTCTTGCATCTAGCTCCATAAAAGAAAAGCTTCCAAAGTTGACTGGTAGATTCATCTTCTTTGGGAGTAGGTACCTATTGATTTTTTGGTTTCACAATGGAATAACTTTCCATCCCAATTTCTATGATGGTATTGAAATATTTCATTGAGAATTGATCTTCTTTTTGAAGCTCTCCTAAGGTATTTTCCATTAAATCTAGATCCTCCATTTTTTTTATCATCATATTTATAGTATTGATATCTTCTATCTTTTCTATGTGAAAAGTAGATGGTTTCTCATTAAATATCTGGATCCTCCTACCTTTAAAATTTATTTCTAAATGTGAATAGTATAGAGATAGATATCCTCCTATCTTGACTGTGAACTCTTTGTACAAACACATGTCGAAGTATGGTGCTAAATCTACAACTACTACTTCTTGTATGAACACCATTTGAGGCATCCTATGAAGCTTTATGGGGATGTATTTAATCACTCCTACAATTTTTATAGAAGTGCCATATAAATGTAGAGCTCCTGGGTTGCTTCTAGTATACTCCATTTCCATAATATTGCACACTTCTTTTGGTATCACTATAGTAGCAGCACCTCAGTCTATCATGCAATTATGTATGACCCATCCTTCCATTTTAAGAGATAGGTAAAATGGAGGTGGTCTATTTTTTCCAGTGGTAGATGTTAGATTTTTCTAGACTATATTTGAGTAGGATGTGTTCCTACCTTTATTTTTCATCAACCTTAAAGATTCCTGCAAAAGATCAATCTAACCAGGAAACTACATGGCATCATACATGCTTGCCTTTGAGGGTCTTCTTCATTTCCTCCACTATGTTAAAGAAGACGGTTCAACACTCTTCTATATTTCCTTTGCAAATGTGTCATAGCTATTTCTATATCCCTAAGTTGCTTTTGTTCTCTGTATTTTAGTCAGAGAATAAAATATTAATCTTTCCTTAGCTTGCTTCTGAGTTTCAGCTTCCTTTTGTGGGATAAATTATTTATGTGCTTCTGCCCCAGAGCTCTGGGTAGGAGCTTGAGACTTCCTTTCGAATAAGATATCTCTTTTAGGTAGCACTTTAGGAACTGAAGAAAAACTCAAAGGCTGGAGCTCTTGAGGATCTACCACCAAAGGTTTTTTACCTGATCGAGTTAAGACCACAACCTGTTCAACTGAAGATATCATGAAATTATGTTTCATTTTTGTGATCATGCTTACATGTCCTTTCATATTTTTCTTTGCTTTTTCAATGGATATGTTTTGTACATAGTTTTATGGATAATACATGAAATTTCCCCATGTGGGTCATTACATGTAGTGCACTAGTAATCAGAATTTGTGGGAGGAGCTGTAGATTCTTCACCATCGTTTGCATAAATGAGACTTGACCTTTACTGACCTCTATTACTTGATGGAGCTACATCTCTTGTTACCTAGGGAAACCTTCTCAGTTAAAAATTTCTTTCAACCGCTCTTCTCTTCATTGATATCATATCATTTACCAAAGTTTTTATCATTGATTACATGTCTAGTAAGATGGAAAGCTGATTTTCTTGGGTTGGCTGAGTAGGTGGTGCAGGAAATGCAAAAATAGTAGGAATAGATGGCAATACCAAGAAATTTTGAGGCATTTATATTACAGGAATGGATGGTTATCCATTCTATTTTAGAAGTTCTACATTTGTAATATGGGAATAACTTGTAGAACTAGTATCGAAAGCTAGGAGAATATCCAAAAAAATTGGCATTACTGCTTTTGGTGGATATCTTCCAATGGTAATGAGATCTCTTTCTACCTTGGATACTTCTTAGAAAATAGTAGGGAAGGTAAATACTCAGGATTGCATTATAATCATACTAATATCAGAGTCGAAAGCTCTCAAATAATAATACACAGCTTGTTCGTTGGTTGGTTTCAATCCATCGAGCACTCTTTACCAAGTGCAACTGAATCGGATGTTAAAATCAACAATTTCCTCTTGAGTATGTTTCTTGATGATGTTGAACTAGATGAGTAGGGATAAGGAATCTGCATGCTAATTAAATTCATCTACCAATTTACCAGTAAGCTCAACCCAACTTGTGATGGATTGAGCAAGAAGTACCCTGTACCAGTAGACCATTTTTCCTTTTATGGAAATAATCAACAACCTGATCATTACATATTCTTGAGTAATATTATATATGGCTACCAAGGAAGCAAATTCCAAGAAATGTTCATAAGTTGTTTTTCCTGTTCCATCATATTAAGGCAATATCTTCAAAGTCATAGTAGAAATCAGATTCTGAGCTGCCAGGTTCAACGGACCAGTGTGGTTCCATGTAAGATAAGATGGTTGAGGAGTGACCATTGTAGCTATTGTGCTTGCCTGTACTATAGAATTATTGATAGTTATACTTGAAGATATATCGATAATAGGGTTGGGAAAAATAGATGGTACAAGGGTGGTAATACTAGTAGCATGTGGGTTTGATCTAATAGATAAAATTGGATGAACCGTAAGGCTACCAAGGTGTAACTCAAAGAACTCAATGGGCTCTTCAGAGTTTCTTGCTTTAGATTTGGTTATCATATAGATAAATACTTGCAAATTTTAACTAGAAAAATAGATAAGGCATTTCTTAGGTCTATACCTTCATACAAAGTTTCTAGGTGATTGATTTAGATTTTGAATAGGTCAAAGACAAACACCGAACCTTTTTACAATACTGTGGGATTTAGGGTCCCACTGGGCATGCCAAAAACTGTTGGTGCAAAATCAGTCTATGGTTATGATTTGTGCCCACGACCTTGCCAATATTGAGTATATGGACTTGGTATTTAATGACTCTGTATAATCTCCGGAGAAGGCTATTTCCTTAGATTTTTTTGTGAGAAAAGGGAAAAAAGGTTTACTAAAAGAAATAGAAATATAGTCGTAGCTAGAGCTTTTCTCTTAGTGCAGTTTAAATAACAACAAAGGTGAATACATATGACTTCAAGATCTAAGCATTCAATATTTCTTCATGCATAAATTATAGTTCTCTAATGTGATTTAGATGCTAATCTAACACATACATATTGTAACCACCAAAAAGGCTCTTGCTATCTAGTTTATCTATTGCAATTCATGAAATAAGCACAAATGGGAAAACATAAGTTGACAACAAGAAATGAAACAAATATAAAGAATCCCTTTATTAATCTCAATGAAGCCAAGTTACAGATTCATCCCTCTTAGGGATACCCATTTGATACATCAATTACAATAGAGTTTCAAATCCCTCTCAAGGGTAGATGCAATCAAAATGCCTTCCAGGGTGACACGAACTGCTCTAGGGTGTCGATGACCCTCTTCTCCATGATTAGAGGTATTTGTTGCCTTGCATCCCAAAACCCTGTTAGTCCTACGTGCAATAAACAACAAGAAACATTAAAAGCAAAGGAGGCCTCTCTTGATGAGGCTTTAAAAGGGTGCTTGTATAAAAGATAACATGATAATCAAGAAATCAAGAAAGTGATTTAGTACATGTAAATTGATCTAAAACATGATAATCTGCCATTAGAAACATAAAATAAACTAAGATGAATCTATCTAAGCTCCTAATTAACCAATTGAAGACATGGAAGCATGAAAAATATTCATTATGCCTACACTACAACAATGAAGGGAAATTGCAATTAACTCCTAATCTATCGGTCAAATATCTCTAGAATACTGAATTAAACCTAAAACATGATTAATCTAACCTAATTAAACAGAATGCAAAATAAAGAACAAGGAGATCAGGTATCACCTACTGACCATGGGTCATTCACGCGGTGGGCACTGTTCACCATGGTTGACAGCCACGACGGAGACTGAAGTAAGTTTACCCTCCAAATCAAGGCCAATTCTTTGATTCTCCTTGTCAAATTGATGGTCAAGGGTCGCCTCTGTGTCCTCTGATATATTTGGTGGTTGAATTGCTCAGTGAGTGCACGGATTGCATGGATTAGCATTTCTTGGCTCTCCTATCCTCCTAGGATCTCCATGGCAATGTGATCTCCAATTGGGTAGCAAAAGTGTTCCTATCAATGCATGTGAATGAGTATGCAATTCGATAGGGCTTCACTGCTCAATTGATTATATTTCTCTCTCTTTTCCCCAATTCGGAGGGGGATTATATAGCAATTGCCAAGGGGCTAGGAGTAGCTTCCTCATGAAGCTAAGATCAAGATTGGGTAGTTGAGCTTGTTGGATGGAAGGATCCAGAACCTTCCTCACTCAAACCGCTCCAATCCGCAACCAATTGGCCATTGCAACCAATTTTGGGTCGGATGAAGGCCAACTGATTTTGAGTCCTGACCATGGATGATAGGCGCGGTCAGCACTGCTAACCATGGGTGTCAGCAGTGGCTAGCACTGACTAGGCAAAGATGCCCAAATGAGTGGTAAAAACCACTACTATACCTTGGATTTGTCCAAAGGTCTTCCATATGGTCTTCTAGCATGTCCCATATGAGTAGTCACCTCGGCATGATGCATTTTAGGTGTCTACAGATGCCCCTTTTGAGATGCATTGTGATTTTGAACAACGCTGAGCAAAACTAGACCTCCTAAAATGATGTCATAGGTTGCATGATGATCATTAGTCTGATCAACATTAGATGCCCTAGGTCCAGCAAAAGGATGCACATCTTAGAATCATTGCTTTCAACTCGAAGAAGGCTTAATTTGAAAGGGTTTGCACTCATCATCAGACATTCGGATAGCTTTGGTGCTACAATAGGAGTTAGGCCTATATAACCAAAAGGAGGAGAGCTACAAATAAATTATCATATATGCTATTTTCCCCAACAGAAGGGTAAGCTTATGATAGTCTTTGGCAATGATTCGTAAGATGAACACAATTTTGACAAGATCAAGGGATCTATGATCAAGGGATCTTCTATTGATTTTGATTATGATTTAATATTATGACTACCCCCTCAAGCGATGAGTCGATGAGGGTAATGACAATTAAATGAAGCGACGAGGTCACTTGACCACTATGAATGATCTTGAACAAATTAAGATTTAGCATTTGAATACTTGGCAAGGCCTAATCAGCTATGATTGCAACTGTTAATAGTAATTGCCTATTTCTATCCCATGGAGTGGTCCAGCCATGAAGGCCTTCTTAGGGAATCAAAATGAAAGCAATCCCAATTAGGCTTATGTTGAATCATATTGTCGATGATATGCTAAAAATATCATAGGAGAATTGTGATGAATACTTCGTTCCCCTGGAGCAGTCCGACTATGAAGGCCTTCTTAGGGATTGAAATGAAGCATAACAATTCTATAATGATGAATTTACCCCAAATGTCCTTATGGTAATTTACTCATCTTGTCGGATTGCATGGATCGCAAGTCACTGCAACCGCCAAGTGTATAGGGTAAATGACTGAATACGAGGCACATTTGACTTTTGATTTATTTGATTTTTTTGTTAATTTTGAATTGAATTTGTTTATTTGGCTGGGAGGTGCGATGCTCCATGAAAGGATTTCCATAGCGATGACCTCGGTTGAATGTACTTTGTAATCTCAGCCAATTATTTTGTTTTGCCTTATGATGATATTTTCCAATGTTGTTGTGCTTTGTTTGGCTTATTTAGATTATTTTATATTTTTTGGTGCAATTTTGGTCTGATGAACAATTTTATTTTGACCTTTTAAGGCTCTCCATGGTGGGAATTGGGAGCATTTATTGCAGCTCACTGATCGTGCCTATCAACTACGGTAAATTGCTTGACCGTGGCTCGAAGTCATGATCGTAAAACCCTAATTTGGGGACCACGATTGTCAATCATGGGTCGACCCAAATTCAAAAAGGTTAAATAAGGATTTGCTTTTGAAAAATTCATTATTTACCTGATAGTAATAGTAAATTTGAGAGCTTTGAGAGGTAAATAATAAAATTTGACCTAGGATGCTACCAAAAACTTGACCCATTCCACACATTCCACATCGATGGTCGATCATCCGGAGGCTTCTACTAGTGGAGGAGTCGGTGCCTCCAAGGTAACTCAAAAATTGAGACCTCACTTGTAAATTACTAGATTAAAATTAACCACATTAATAAATTGGTAAATGAACCTCATTAAACTATTGGTAATGAACCTCACCCTAGCTAGGTTTAGCATAGGTTAGATTAGGGGGTGGGTTTACTTTTTTTAGGGTTTTTTTTTGGAAGGACGAGCCCTAAAAGGGTCTCGCTCCCTAGCCATGGGTGGTAGTCATGGGCCCCAATTGGCAGATTGGGGGCCATGGCTGTCAATCACGATGGGATTTAAATCCCAATGGTCAAATTTTTGACCATTGGGTCGACCACGGTTCCAACCCGCGATGCCCAAATTTCTTAAAATTTTTAAATTTTTTCATTTTTTTGATTTTTTGGGCAATTAATGCCATTTATTGTTGTTTTGAAGTACTCTTTTAATGTTTTTGAAATTTTTGATCATATTTTTGCATGTTTTTGTATTTTTATGAGATTTTATGATTTGTTTGTCATTTTTTAGTTGTTTTTAATTATTTTTTATTTTTACTTGATTGCTTTTATTCAGTCCCTAATGAATAGAGCGAGGGAGACCGATCTCCTTCGTAATCTTCATCGCACATTGACTGACATGGAGTGGGGTTGGTTTACTATTATGGGGTTCAACTTCATCTTAGACCTCCCCACTATCCGAGTGGACCAGGCATACCTTACTACATTGGCCCATCGTTGGGATGCGAGGACCAATATATTTCACCTACCTATGGGTGAAATGACTATCACCTTGGAGGACGTGTACCACATATTCTGGCTACCCATTGATGGTGAGCCCATCACCTCCTCTCCTACCATGGTGAGGAAGGTCATTTTTGATTCTATCTTTGAGCAATGGAGCATGGAGGCACAGGGTCGCATTGACCATGGAGGCATCCACGTTTAGGAGTGGTACGAGGTCAGATTTTTCTCATAGAGGGAGGTAGTATTTATGCATCTTATCATTCAGATAGTCCTCTTAGACTCTTTAGGTGTGAGGTTCCCTTGGAACCTCTTAGCTCGGACTAGAGATGTCATGGTTAGTTCGACCAAGTGGCCACTTATCTTGTCCTAGGGGAGCGCTCTCTTAGCACAGCTCTACCATGAGTTATTTTAGATTACCCATCGTAGTAGAGTGGGCATCGACTGTAGCCTCCTTCTATAGATCTGGGGCTGGTAGCATATCTTGATAGAGCACCCTATCGACTTACCCCTATAGATCACTACCCTTGTTGATGATCGATAGTGCTATGCCTGCTAGCCCTGGGAGTAGGAGGGCTTCAGGAGTAGGTCTCATGCAGGAGACCTAGATCATTACATCGGTCACTTTGCACAGCTGCACCTCGAGGATATCCAGTGGTGACCCTACATGGACTATCCACCTTGGATAGAGGTAGATAGATACCTACATCGGGTGCATAGAGACATATGGATCATCGATCGCAAGGTTGATTGGCATGAGTATCACTACTTCTCTCATATCTTATGGTAGTTTGGGATTTGGTAGGATATCCCAGATATGTCGACCATTTATAGATGCCTGGTCCTAGAGAGGGACCTGACCTAGCCCTAGGTCACTCCATTAGGAGAGGATGATGATGACTTCTAGGAGTCGGGGCTAGCATACTCAGACTATGATGGTTGGTGGGCCGACTTCTAGTGGCACGGTGAGGGTCCTCTAGGTTGGCCAATGGTGGGATTTGTAGTAGAGGGTGTAGAGGGAAGAGGTGGATCCTCATGGGTGTAGGACCCACCAATGGATAGAGGGAGCATGGGGTATAGCAGAGGAGGGCCCATAGGTAGAGGTCAAGGAGGAGGTCTTTGAGGAGGGTGAGGTAGCTCTAGATAGTGAGGTAGGGTAGCTGAGAGCATAGATTGTTGATCTATAGAGCTAGGTGGGGAGACTCCACATCTAGCTCCTACATAGGGATACCTCTATCACCACTCTAGAGGTGAAGCTAGCTCATAGGTAGAGGCATTAGTAGTAGCAGAGATCTAGTACAAGCACAGCTGAGTGTAGTGACTACTAAGAGGGACTTGCTTAGGGTGGTGAGGGGAGATCCCTCATCCTCATAGGTTATCATGCCACCTCCGGTAGTACCATATTATTCAGTGAAGGGTTGTGATCCTATGGTAGAGATCAGGTGGCTACATACCCTCGTGGAGGAGGGTAATGATAGGCATACAGTGAGTGTAGCTCACATCACCCAGCTGGAGGGTCACATCAGGCTGCTAGGTGGGGAGGTTCTAGAGGATACCCACACTACAGGGACCCACAGGAGCAGGTCTAGGACCAGAGAGACAGGGCAGTCATCCGCTAGCTCGAGCCATAGGATGCACAGGACTAAGAGGACTCACAGGTCTTCGAGCACTCATGGTGCCAGCTCATAGAGGACCCATAGGGATGGTGGAGGTGATGGAGGTGCCTCACAGACTAGGGGTATAGGCCCTATTTAGTACAGATCTTTAGAGATGCTTATTGTACCATTTTTGAGTGTAAGGTCGAGGACCTACATGTATGTAGCCTACGGGTATTTTGATGTACCCCACTATGATGTACATTTGACACATATATATATATGATATGACATTTCATCTCATTACATGTGTACTTTATTTTTGGTATTTTATGTTTTATGTTATGCATATGGATGCAATGCATTATTGATTTGATGCTATATGATGTGATGTATGGATGACATGCACTAGATAGCTATGCGATAGATGATTAGATGTTATGAGTTATGTATGCAGATGTACTACTTATGATGGATGCATTATGAATGCCATATTTTGATGTTACATGCATGTATATATTTGCTTTACTTGTATGCATTTAGTTTATATTGCTATGACATAATTTATGCCATGTATGTATTGCATGTATTTCTTTGTTTCTTTGATAATGTGTTATGTAAAATGGACATGTATGCTTTAATCACTTAAAACATAATGTATGCAATATGAGTTTTAATCAATCTAATGGATGACACCATAGAATGTATAACAATCATGGATTGTAGTTGCTTTATCTCTTTGTGAAAGATAGTACACCCATATGTGAGATGCAATTATTTATTATTTTCTGTTCATAAGCTTTTGTAAATTAAAAGAATATGGATAACATAGTCAGTGGTCATCTAAATATCATTTCTGACATCCATCCGGTATCTAACATATATTACAAATAGTTCTAATAAACAAACTCTCATAAAATAAATTGATGTTTTGATGATTGCATTGAAAATTGGTTGTTGCTATTTGGGAATTTTTGAGGTTTACCATGAGACTCAAACACCCTAGTTGACTGATCAAAAGTTGTATACTAACCATACTAGACTTCTGAAACATAAGGCTTTCACTAGGATAGGCCCTAACTATTCATTATCCCTATGTGTGCAAATGAGTATATTAAGATAAGGCATAAGCATACCCCGATGTCAGGCGGGATTCTTTCAGCCCATTGCTAAGATTGGGGGTCCACAAATGTTTATCCAATCCTAGGTTTAGATTTTAGTTGGACTAGACCACTAGGTGATACAGGACACCTGAGACTAGCTCTTCCACATTCAAACATTGGTCTACACAAAAGTGAAATGCTAATGTATCAGACATATCATCATGCGTAAGGTACAGTAGTGCTAGAAATTCCAGGGATTCAAGTTCGCTCCCTTATTTTCTTCAATTTTTTGGGATACTTGCTCATATAAAGTGATAAAAATCATTGTTTATTTTGTACTATAGTGATAAGAATCACTGTTTATTTTGTACTTTCCTTTTTTTTTCTTTCTTTCTTTCTCTTGAGCAAGGGATTTGATACTGATTTTACTTTCTTTGTACAATTTGATCTTCATTTGATTTGACTTTTTGGGATTTACATTTGATAATTTGCTTCAGAAACTTCCTTTGGGGATTTTACTTTGGGGAACTATTTCTGGGATATCGATCTAGGATATTGATTTATGATATCAATATGGGATATCAATCTGGGATGTCGATCTATGATATCGATCTAGGGTATCAATCTGGAGGATTGATCTGGGATATCACTCTGGGATATTGCTCATTTTAATGTAAGCAAGGGATTATGGGTAGGGAATAAACTTGTCCTTTTTCCAATTGCCAACATTTCTCGTACCGTCCGCATAGAGGGATAAGCAAGAATAAAATTTTTACCTCAGGATACCTGGTCCTACTTCGTGGCTTTCATCTTCCCCTAGTCCTTATTAGGATTGTTTAATTTGTTGATTAGTGATAGAATTTTGATATGCTAAGGGCTATACTAACTAGACCTCAACTACAAAAGCAAAGCAAGCTTTCTATCAACTCTTGAGAAGACCTCTAGGTATGGTTGAATGACCTAAAACCCTAGTATATTCTTCATAGCAACAATTGGGGTTGTGTTGAAAAACACAATTACTCACAAGGGTGATAAATGGATGAAAAATATAGTGCATAGATGCATGATTGAAACACAAACGTGGTGTCATTTGTAAGATTGTAAACACAATTTATTCTAATGCAAGTGTGATGGATGAATATGCCTAATGCAATGCAAAGGTGAAAATGCATGTGGAAAATGAGATGCATGATGTAAATGCAATGATGCAAATGAAATGCAAATGTTTTTTATTTTTGATATTTTTCCAATTTTTTTATGGATTTTAACATTTGGTTTGACCAAAGAGCTTACAGATGCCTTTGGAGCCTTTTGACTGGGATGACCAAAGGGCTTATAGGTGCCTTTGGAGCCTTTTAGGATTGACCAAGTGGTTTTGAGAAACCCTTGGAGCCTTTTGGGATTGACCAAGCGGTTTTGAGAAACCCTTGGAGCCTTTTGGGATTGACCAAGCGGTTTTGAGAAACCCTTGGAGCTTTTTGGGATTGACCAAGTGGTTTTGAGAAACCCTTGGAGCCTTTTGGGATTGACCAAGTGGTTTTGAGAAACCCTTGGAGCCTTTTTGGGATTGACCAAGTGGTTTTGAGAAACCCTTGGAGCCTTTTAGGGATTGACCAAGGTTTGAGAAACCCTTGGAGCTTTTGAATGACCAAAGGGCTTATAGATGCCTTTGGAGCCTTTTTGGGATTTAGGCATAAAACACTTTAAGATGAAGGATATTGAGAGGTTCAGGCTCTTCAACTCCTCCAAGTGATGTCAAGCGATATGTCCTAGGTCCAATCTTCTCTGAGATCATATAAGGACCTAACCAGTTAGCCATAAATTTGTCTCACATTTTTGGTGGTAAATTTGAGTTCTGTTGGTTCTCTTTCAGCACAAGATCACCAACCTCAAAGTCTCTCAGATGGACTTTGCTATTGTAAGCTCATTTTAAGCACTCTTGATAAATGTGGAGGTGCTCGAGGGCATTCACATGATGTTCATCAAGTAGCATCAATTGATCTAGGTGAGCTTGTCATGCGGTGTCATCATCAATGAACTCTTTCAATGCGATGCGCAATATTGGAATTTCCAACTCTAAGGGCATAATGGCCTCAGTGCCATATACCAGTGAAAATGGAGTTGCCCCAATGGGAGTCCGAATACTAGTCTTGTAAGCCCATAAAGCAAGGGGTAGCTGGATGTGCCAATATTTGTGGTGCTCTTGTACCATATTTTTCAAGATGGAGACCACTATCTTATTTGAAGCTTCAGCTTATCCATTTGCTTGCGGATAATATGGAGTTGCAAAACTATGTTTGATTCTATACTTAGACGTCAAAGCTCTCATAGTTTTGTTCTTAAATGATGTTCCATTATTTGACACTATCTTGGATGGTATCCCAAAATGACTTATGATATTGGTGAGTATAAACTCAACAATACGTACTCCAATTGTCATTGTTAAGGGAATGGCTTCCACCCACTTAGTAAAATACTCAGTAGCCATGATAATAAAAGTATGTCGACCCGATGATGGAGGAGAGATATTACCAATGAGATCAAATCCCCATTGAGCAAATGGCCAAGCCGCTTGAATGGGTTGTAAGGCCTGTGATGGCAAGTGCATAAGATTAGCATGATGTTGACATTTAATGCATTTCTTGACATACACATTGCAATCCTTCTCCATAGTGGGCCAATAATAACCCATGTGAAGGATGCACTTGATGATAGCCATGCCACTAAAATGGCCACCACATGTACCATCATGAGCTTGCAAAATTTCCCAAGATGACTCTTGGGGCTCAAGACAATGAAGGAGAACTCCATCATAGCTTCTACGATACAGGATGTCTACTAACAAGACATACTTTATCACTTTTTGCTTAAATGTGCATTTTGCGGCATGCAATAATCCTTGAGGGATTACACCAAGTCTAAGGAAGTCATGTATCTATGATGTCCAATTATGATAAGCTTCAGCTTCGACCGACAAGATAACATGTTCCCCCTACGGTTCTACATTGGCAAATGCAGACTAGGAAACAACCTTATGGTGAATGGTAATACCACTCCCCATCTGATCCTACGAGATCAAAGACCCCCAGGATGCTCTCTTGAGAAAGTCTCTGGCTCTGTAGAACCATTCATGATTTGGTTCTACATGAATCATGTTGATTGACTCTTTGTTATCCAATGCTTTGCGCTACACAATAGAGTGTGACAACATTTTTACATGGATGGTAGTGAAATCGATAGATGGATTCTGAGGGATTAGAGATCCCAAAGATGCCATTGTGTCTACAAATCTATTGGATGAATGAGGGATTGCCTCGATGTCATACCATTCCAATCGAGCTAGATAAATGTCAACAAGATCCTTGTAAGCTTTCAATACTGGACATCGACATTGAAATAATCCCTTAACTTGGTTCACAATGAGAAGGGAATCACCAAAGATATTTAACCTTTTTATCTTCATGGTGATAGCTATTTGGAGACCCAAAATTAGGGCTTCATATTCAACATTGTTGTTAGTGCAAGGAAAGTCTAACTTGAATGACAAGGGCATTGGAGCTCCTTGTGGCATGAACAACACTATTCCTACACCACCCCCTTGCTCACACTTCGAACCATCGAAGAACAAGGTCATATCAGCTTTGTTATCTAGTTCTTCAAGTTTGGGTGCTTCTGATAAGGCAAATACTGCATCATCAGGAAGCTCTATGGTGAGGGGCCTACTATTTTTGAGAGGTACCTCAGCCAGTTGATCTGCTATGACTTGTCCCTTAATGGAATTTTGGCTTATGAATTCTAGATCAAATTCTATCAGTAGCATGATCCACTTCGTAGTACGTGTATTATGATATGTCTTGCTCATCATATACTACAAAGGATTTTGTTTGGATATGACATATGTCGTATGACTCAACATATAGTGTCACAATTTCTTTGTAGCGAACACTACTGCTAAACATAACTTTTCCACATATGCATATCCTAGCTCATAGCTCACCAAGGTTCTGCTAATATAATATATGGCTTGTTCTTTGTCTTGCATATTCTTTTGGGCTAACATGGTTCCCAATGCAAAGTCGATTGTCGATATATATAGCAAAAATGGCACATCTAGCCTTGGTGGAGCTAGCATTGGCGGTGTCACTAGGTATTGCTTAATTTTAGCAAAGGTTGCTCGATAGTCCTCATCCCAATTGAATGGGACCCCCTTGTGTAGTAGTCGATTCATGGGTCGACATTTATCTGATAATTGTGTGATAAATCACTTTATGGATGCTACTTTGCCCTGTAGGCTTCTTAGTTCTTTGATGTTTGTGGGGGACGCATTTCTAGAATAGCCTTGACCTTTGTTGGGTCAACTTCGATGCCTCATTTTGAAATGATGAATCCTAAGAGCTTTCCTGAAGTTATGCCAAATACGCACTTCTTAGGATTCAACCTGACATTATGCTCTATCAGGTGATCGAAGACCTTCTTCAAGACCTCCGCATGCTCAGAATGCAATAATGACTTTGCCAACAAGTCATCAATGTAATCCTCTAGGATCTTATGCATATAGTCATGAAAAATATATGTCATAGCCCACTGATATGTGGCACCAACATTCTTAAGGCTGAATGGCATAACTTTATAGCAAAATGTCCCCCATGGCATTATAAACATGGTTTTATGCTGGTCTTCGGGCTTAATCCAAATTTGATTGTAACCAAAAAAATCATCCATTAAGGAGAGCATTTCATGACCTGTAGTTGCATCTACAAGAGCATCGATATTCGACAATGAAAATGAATCCTTTGGTGTTGCCTTATTCAGGTCTCTAAAATCCATACAAATATGGATCCTTCCATCAGGTTTTCCTATAGGCACCATATTGGATACCCATTCTGGATAGTCGATGGAGATGACAAACTCTACATCCAACAACTTTTGCAACTCATCCTTAACCATTAAGGCTACTGTTGGATGCATCTTCCTAAGTTTCTGCTTGATTGGCTTCTTTGATAGATCTAGCGAAAGGTTATGAGTAACCAATTTTGGATCTAGACCTAACATATCTTTGTAAGTCCAAGCAAAGAGATCAGGTCTCTCTCTCAATAGAGGGATGAGGTTGGCATGCTCATCAGGAGTCAAAGTCTCCCCAAATTTGACCTTCCTTGGATTGGTGGGATCATTACTGATATCCACTTCGAAGGTTTCCTCTATTGACATATGGGATCCCTCCTCAAGCTGATGAGGCGTAGGGATCAAGTGGATGTCATCTATTGGGTTTATAGGTTCCTCATTGGAAGCATCCTCAACATGATAGACATCATGTGCATAGCCTGGTATAAAATGGAAAGGTTGTAACATTTCTTCATTAGGGAAGAAATATTTAGGCTCTAGTGGTGAATCAACATGATCCCAATCAATAGCATCTACATTTAGAGGCAATGGTTTGGATGGATCAGTTGGATTATGGAGTGGAGTGGTCAAATCAATGGAGATCATGTTGATGAAATGGATCATGTCTCCAGGACCACGTGCAAGTGACTCATCATTAACAAAAATTCCATCCTCGAGATGTGGTTTTAGGGGTATGGGGATCTCCGGATCTGGTCCATGAATAGACTATCGGATGGGATCATTGGGCTCAAGGAGCTCCATGTACGTCGATGGATCGGGAAACACCATATGATAAATCACATTAAGATTCGGTGGTCTCCCTCTAAGGTGAGGATGGAGATTGATCTCTCGGTACATATCCTCAATCGTATAAGGTGCATTGTGATAGCGTAAGTAGGGAGGTCCTAAGTAGGCTCTCTCTATCTCATCTTCTTCATCACTATCATAATATAGGCCTTCATCGCTACCCACTAGAATTGGGTGATGCTCTAAATAAGGCCTCATGTAGGCTATCTCTTGATAGCCATCATCATTATCGAGAGGCTCTTCACTCATGTTCATTGATTCTAGTGGTAAAATGTGATGCAAGAGTGTGGGGCCCAAATAGGCCAACTCGATTTCATCCTCTGATTGCTCATTGTTTGAGGATAACTCAGCATCATCTATTCCAGAATCGTAGTCTGGTCCATCACTTTTGATGATGGATACTGCATGAACATCCTCAGAAGCAACTTTTGATTTGGTACTCATAGTTGTGTCTAGATTCTGGAAGTGCATACCGATGTCATCGGTAGCTCCATGACTTTGATTATCCAAGTTAGCTCTTGGAATGGGTTCTGGGCTGGTCTCCACCAAGATGTTCATGTGATATCTCTCGGGTGGATCTATAGTGACATAAGTCACTAGCCGGTTATCCCTCTAAAATGTAGAAGGATTAGGGTGATATGGATTGAAGTCAACTTCACCCCCTAGATTGAGGTACAGGTGGTCTAAAGATGCCATGAGGAGTTCAGCCTATCCTCCACTATAGAATCCCAACCCGAACCTATCAGTAGGTAACTGATACTATGGTTCTATAGGCTTCTTACGCCCTTGCTCGAATAGTCCGAGACTGTAACCATGCCAATGGTAATGCTCAAAGTATCACATGGCGTAGTCTAGGTTAGAAAGATAATGAACATTCATGGTGAATGGTTCATCATCATCCTCATCCATGGGTGTGGAAGATGTAAACTGGTCTAGCCCTCCATAGATGAAGTTGGTTTGGTTAGGTGGTACCCCCAATGGTTCCACTATCCCTATGGGAAGGCGATGGGCTCACGGTCAGCCCATGTCATGTGCAGTCTCGATAATCGGTGTGAACATCACATTCTACATAATGTATTCCCCTAATCTAGGATTAACCAAATGGATGGTCACCTACGGTGCAGATGACCCTACTAAAGATGTAGGTGAAGTAGGCTGAGGTGCCTCTTCGACTCCTCCTTGAACTTCCTCTACTTCCATGGGAGTAGGGGCTTCAATGATGACTGGCTTGGGTATTTGCTTTATCTTCTTTTTGCCCACCTTTTCTTTCAACTTCCTATCATCCCGTTGTATCATTGATGTAGTCGGTCTAATAGAAGTAGTTGTCATGTGCTCCGATCTTTGAGATACGGATGTTGTGGGTCTAGCACACACTTCTTTGATTTTACCTCCTGGTTCTTTGATTGGTGATGCTGGTCGCACATCCAGGTGCATTGAGGGGAGCACAAATTCCCCTAGAAAATCTGCTAGATTCATGTATTTAAAGGGTTCTTCATCCGAAGGCACCACGTGAACCTATCCCTCATGAATGTATTTGATACACTGATGTAAAATAGAAGGGACACAATACATTTCTCTGATCCAAGGCCTCCCTAGAAGTATATTATACTACATAGCACCTTCGATTATGTGACACATCATCGGGATGGTCTTCAGCCCCACCTAGATAGGTAAAACTATAGTACCGACCATCGAGCATAATGCATCATTGAAAGCTCTCAACGTGAAGGTAGAAGGGATGATATGCATCTTGGGTAACTTCAAGTGAGTTAACACCTTGGTAGTTATGATATTGATTGATGACCCTATGTCAATCAAGACCCACTTGAATGGTTTGTGATTCACACATGCGATGATATGCAGTGATGGGTCTGCTATAATAATGGAAACCATCTTGACTTCATGGTCATGAAATTGAATGACCGATTCTTGACACTATTGCACGTGCCCCACAAAGTGTGTAAATGCTTCGGGATCCTGAGGTTGCACTTCTATGGACCTTAAGATGTCCATGAGCATCTCCCTATGCTTAGGAGACTACTGAATTAGCTCATAAATCGACAACTTTACTAGAGTTGTCTGTAGGTTTTGGACCAACCTACTCCTGATGGTCACCACCGGTCTAGTTGGTGGGTTGGGCACATGCTGGGCTGGCCTTGGAGGAGGTATAACTTGGACTCTAATAGGCATTGGAGGTTGATTCGGTCATTCATACCTCATGTTTCTTGTGACAATATTGACCATTCTGATGAACCCCTGGGTTGGTGGTTCGATGCGAACTTGGTTGACTTGGCCAACATTATTCTTTGGTACCTCATGATTTGGTAGAGGATTTTTGTAAATCCCCATATTTTTATTGTCAGGTGCTTGTGGGTTGTCGACAAGAAGCGTACCTCTCTCGATCATATTTTGCACAAGATGTTTGAAAGACCAACATACCTCGATGTCATGGCCTTTCGATCGATGAAAGATGCAATAATGATCATCCTTGTAGCCCTTAGGCTTAGGTTGATTTGGGTCCATTAACTTGACCTCGGGTAAGTTTATAGCCTTCGCCTCACATAACTGATGAAAAATCGAAGCCAAGGACTCTGATAACTATGTGAATATGTGAGGTGGGCATTGTTCTTTATTTTTACCCTTATAATTGTTATTGCGTTGCTCATATTGTGCAAGGAGGAGGTTGGGCCTGATAGTTTCATTGTTGTTGCCCCTTATCCCCTTTCTGAAGGTTCAACACCACCTGATTAACATGGGCTAGCTTGGCCTGATGTCTCTCAGTGCTTTTCTTGTGTCCCTCCTTATTCTTGAGCTTCAAGTTACCCTCCTGTAACTTGATGTCCTCTATCACCTTGGCTTGCACCAAAGCCTCTTCGAATGTCTGGTATTGCTGCAACTGTAGCAATAATGAAATGTGTTTGGCACAACTCTTCATGAACATTCATGTTAATTCAGAGGATGGGATGGAGAATGGTAGCTTTGCCATCATTTTCCTCCATCATTTTCCATAATCCATTACTGGCTCATCGTCATGTTGCGTTAGAGTAGCCAGGTCGGATAAGTTTACCTTCTTCTTGATGTCGAAGGAGAAGCATTCAAGAAATGCATCAGCTAGTTGTTTGAAACTAGTAATGTTGTGCCTCTTTAATTGGTTGAACCACTCTCGAGTTGGGCTTGAGAGGGTCATGATGAAGGTGCATAGGAGCAAAGCATCATTGCTCTCAATCTGAAAGCACATATCTAGAAAACTAGTCATGTGCTCCTATGCATCTTCCTCTCCTTGAAACTTTTCTAGTCTAGGCATCTTGAAATGCTCAGGATATGTTGGAATAGGCACTGATGTGCATAGAGGTTCATTGTGAATTTTGTTCAAGGTAGGCTTCTGATAAGTCATTCCTTGCTTCTCTATGGCTTGGACCTTCTCTACTAAGGTCTTGTAGGCTTGCGAGGAAAGAAACTCCTCCTCTCGAGATTGCCTTGGAGGTGCCCTCGGAGGTAGATTCTTCCTCGATCGAGGTGGGGGACTAGGCTCGCCCTCCTCCTCGAATTGGGAGATTTTAGGATATTCTTGTTCTAATTCCTCTCCCACTTCATTCTCATACTGCCTATGCTCATGTTGTTCGGATGTTGGATGTCGATCTCTGTGTTGAGTCGTATGGCGAGTATGTGTGTCGATGTTCTCAGGGTGTAACTCGGGCTGTGAAGCCACTCGTCTATCGACACGCTCCCTGATCTCACTATGAGGAGGTAAACCGGTGCTAGCCAATCGATCCTCTCTCTCTACACGCTCCTTCTGATCGAGGATGCATTGTTCACGCATGCATTGTTCATATAATTTCTATCTTATGAACCTCTACCTCTGAGTATTCTCATTTTTGAGGTACTCTTTCTCTGCATGAACATCCTCCAATTGATCTTGGAGAATCTATCATCTCTTCTCTGACATCATTCTATGAGCTCTATCAACATGATCGACCATCTGAGGCCTCTGAGGGGTGTGCTCTATTCGAGTGACTTTATGGGTATGTCCTCCAATGGACTGATTTACCACACTCTTGCCTCGATCTATAAAGATGGCATTCATGTCAGGCTGTCTCCTATACTCGGTGCCTGCATGCGATGCAGGAGCATGCATGTCTCGAGAATACTTGGAGCACTCTCCATGTTCTCGGGCGGTCCTAATGGTGCTTGCGCTACACTCACTCATCGGTCGAGAGGGTGCAGGCATAGGCTTATATCCTAGATGCCCTAGGACTCTGTCTAGACCATCCAACTATTTGCTATGCCATGGCTCATGAGGTGGCATACCATTTGTTCCCACTTTGGATATATCTATGGTGAACTTGGTGGGCTCACCCCTATAGGGAGTCTGTGCGGGCCTATGCTTAGAAGTAGCCCTCTCGGTTCACCCTTGAATGGGTGGATCTCGGACATATCTAGACTCTAATGGTGGAGGTCATGAACCTCCCTTAGATACAGGTCAAAGGGGTACCAATCTGGATCCCTCGATGACATATTCTTCAGCTGAACCCATGGATGCCCATGGAATGCGGTCATGGTATATGCTACCATGTGTGGAACCCCCATGCTGGGAAGTCCCATGCTCTGATCTGTGTCTAGAGGGATGTCTAGTACTTCCTCTAATCGAGGTATTCTCAATGGAATCCCCTCATGTGGAATTATCCCCTCTAATGCTCGTTGAATGACGTCTAGGAGGATTAAGTGATTGAGGGTGTTCCACATCATGTTGTGCACTAGGTGGAGCTTGGGCTTCGATCTCGGGTCTATGCTCGGATCGGCCTCTCCGTGTTTGCACCATTATGTATCCTATGTCTAGATTTAACTTTTATTAGCATACAAAGAATACAATGATGATTATCTCCTTTTACAGTTTTAAAAATGAGCCCTAAATTGTTTGATGTGTTTTCAATTTGTTGTATTAGTAAAGTAACTCTTGTCATGTTTTGCAATACGTTGATGATTTTCTCAATTGTTTAATGGCTTTCACCTGTATGCTCATAGCTCGACAACCTGGCGATGAACTCCAGGCCGCGTAATCCCCCCAAAATGTGGTAATGAAGTCCACACCCAGGCAGGGAGCACAGGTCCTCCCAGATCCTCACCCAATCTCACCCAGTCAGCGTTATACCCTCCGAAGAGAAGTACATGCAAATTTTTTGGGCTACGGATGGTTCTTGGATCCGGTATTGGTCTAGTAACAAGAAGGTACGAGGGAGTTGGGCCAACGGATGGAAATCACCTCCACCATCGTTGAAACCCTACTAGTGGTTGGATGTGACTCCCAACTCACTAGCGTTTACTGTGAAACGTGGTGTGTGTGGTTCTTTTTAATTTGCATAAAGGAAATATGCATAATACAACATTAACATGATCATTTCCTACATGATATGCAACCAAGAACGTTTGATATTCAGAGGTATATGCACACTACGCTACGTGACGTTCAGAATATGCAACTAGTATGAGTAATTGGCCACTGATTGGGCCTTATGCAAGCAAACTCTAACATTCATATGGCCTAGACCACTGGAGACTAGGGCGGGCTGCACTCAGAGACCCGTTGTTCCTAGCAACGACTAGTAGAAGCATCAAATAAAAATCCCAAGGACCTAATTCATTTTATTGTTCTTTTTATCCTTGTCCTAGCTAGATTTCATTTTTGATGTTCTAGAAAAACACAGAGATAGAAAATAGACACAGAGGGTGTCATAAGGGCCTACCTCAAGTCCTCATCTGATTTAGCTTTTTACTCCTACTCTGTGGTTGGTCTATTTTTGACCGTGGCTCTGATGCGCGGCTACGATTGTTGCCCATGCCTGTCAACCATGGGCCAACTTTTTGCCCACGGCTGTCAACCACAGTGAGTACCTACCATAAAAACACAGACCACAGTCAGTAAATCATGGCAAAAAATGTGGAGTTCCATCGTGATCACCTTCTGTAACCACCAAAAAGGCTCTTGCTATCTAGTCTATCTATTGCAATTCACGAAATAAGCACAAATGGGAAAACATAAGTTGACAACAAGAAATGAAACAAATATAAAGAATCCCTTTATTAATCTCAATGAAGCCAAGCTACAGATTCATCCCTCTTAGGGATACCCATTTGATACATCAATTACAATAGAGTTTCAAATCCCTCTCAAGGGTAGATGCAATCTGTTGTGGCTGATCCACAACACACCCCAAAATTGGGGACCCCTTTTTTTTGCACGATTTCCAAGAAGATTGCAGTGGCCCATATGTTAAAAGAGCAAAGAAAAGCAAAAATGAAAAAACGTCATGATATCATGACATGTCACATTTTTGCGGCTCAGAACGACAAAGTACGTCAGAATGAAAAGGTGTCGCGATATCGCGACATGTCACATTTTTCACGACCCAGACAAGCGAAGTATAGTGGAAAGAAAAAGTGTCACAATTTTGTGGCTAAGAGCAACAGAATGCAGCACAAAGTGAAAAATGTCACGATATCACATGTCATAAAATCACGGTCAAAGCAAGCAGGAAGAAGTGTTGACCAAAAATTGTCGCGATATCATGACGTGTCGTGAAATCATGGGTCAAAGAGGAGAGAGAAGACAAAATAAAAAAATGTCACGATATCGCGACATGTCATAAAATCATGGTCAAACCAGTCAAACAGGGGCAAGGCACTAAAGTTGTCGCGATATCGTGACATGTCATGTTTTTGTGATTTGAAGACGAGATGAAGGGCAAACAGAAAAAACGTTGCGATATCGCGACATGTCGAAGTTTTGTGACCTGGAGTAGCCAAAGTGAACATAGAGGAAAAGTGTCACGATATCGCGACATGTTGGATTTTCGTGACCAAATGCAGGAAGATAGAGCTAAAGAGAAAAATGTCATGATTTTGCGACAGATTGCATCTGCACAACTCAAAAGAGAAAAGCGTTGCAATTTCACGACAGAAAGCAGCGAGATGGTACAGAATGAAAAAGTGTCACGATTTCACGACATGTCGCATTTTCACGGCTAAGTACAACCAAACATAGTGAATGAGAAAAATGTCACGATATCGTGACATGTCTTGTTTTTGCGATACAGGTGGAAGAACAAAGCTACAGATAGAAAATGTCGCGATATCGCGACATGTTATTTTTGTCATGATTCACGGTAGGCCATTACAGAACATACAAGGGCAAAACTGAACACATGGCATAAAGGTGTAAGAATCATGGGAAGCATTACAGTTCACAGAGAAGATCAAACGTTTCGACGTCGAGCAAAAAGTCAAAAATGACGAAGAGGCGGGGAAGATGAAACGAAGCGATCTGGGAGATGAAGCGAAGCGTCACAGGGAAAAACAGAGAGCATTGCCAGAAAGTTTAAAAGCAAAAGCACAGATTGGTACAGGGGTCAGAAACCGCTACGAGAAAAGTTGCAGTGTCGAAGGCAAGAAGCCATTCTGGGCCTGCTTTGGAGTGTTTTTCTTCCCCTTTTTTTGGTTTTGAGAAAACTAGATATTTTTGTCATTGTAAATTGATAAATTCTTAATACAAAAAATTCAGAGAGTTGCATCTTATTGACAAGAAAGGAGTCATTTTTTGCATGCAAGATTTAATGTTTATTTTCCCCTTTCAGATTTCTATGCTTATAGGTGAAGTTTAATGCAAGTTCTCTTGGTTGCTTCATGCGAATGTCTAAATCTGAAAATCACAGTTAAAACCCCAGAAACCAGCACCTAACTTATCTGGATTGTGCGAGTTTTTGCAGGTTCAATAGGTTAGGTTGTATGTAGAAAACCTCATTATCTTCAGTTTTGTCAAAATAAGATTGCATCCCCAGAATGTATTTTAGTTTCATTTTTCTTTACATTTTATTTTTATCTTCTCTACACTTTTATTTCTAGAAAGTTTAAATTTTATTTTAATTTACAGTCATTAAAATAAACAACTTGAAAATATACCGAAATCTAAAAATAAAATAATTTCATCGCTAAGATCAAATCACATTGAGTTCATTCTGATCAAACGAACAATCATTAAAGCTTCAAAATAAAATAAACCACCGTGCCCCTTGTTTACAGTTACTTGCAACCACTAAGGTATTCCGAGCATTTAAATTAAACACTTTACTTATACAAAATGCTAACATAGCGGAGACCTTGGAGAAATTATTCATTTAATTTCTTTGCAAGAGGGGATTTGGAACTCAAATCCTATCGGAGAGTGTGTTTTCACAATCGGGTGAAAATACCACTCAACAGATTGGCGCTAGAATGAGGGCATGAATGGGTTTATTTCATAGTGATTTAAATGCTATAGGGATTTAAATTTTGAATATTTCATGCCCTATTGATTATATAGCCCTCTTTTAACAATACAACCTTGTAGTGTTAAAAGGAGGACATGAATTGCTATGCATTGTTCTAACGCTTTTTGATTGTTCATATAGGAATAATGTGTTTTGACTTGATTTAAAAAAAAAAATCTCTTGACTAACGAGGTTGTCTCCATGCAATTACTTTCATTTGATTTTAATGGATACATCTCTTGGTTGGTGCTAACATGATTATTCATACGTTACATGTTTGATATTTGCTAGTCATTTCAAGGTTTCCTTCTTTCATGACTAACAAATTGGTTTTGAAATTATTCTTTGGGTTTCATTAATGGCTACAACTACAAGAATGTGGTATGGGATACATGCTAATCCATTGAACATTAGTGGAGATTTTCATGATTTACCCAAGAACGTAGAAAAACATTTGCCCAAGTTTAAACACAATTAGGCGAGGAACATATTCAAGCCTATGTGGATATCCTAGTTAGATGGAATGTCGAACATGAGGATGTGGCATGTAGAATGTTTCTTGGAACCCTAGATGAGGTGGCATATGATTGGTACATCAATTTACCCACTGGTTCTATTACATCTTGGACTCAATTGAAAGATGAGTTTATCAATCAATTTAGGTTACTCATTGATCCTCTCACGATATATCAACAATTTACTTCTTGCAAAAGAGAACCTAATGAGCCAGTGAGAAATTTCAACTTGAGGTTTCGAAAGCTTTATGCGAGACTAATTTCTCCCTATACTATTGAGGAAAGTGGTGCTCTTCAAATATACTTTCGAGCATTGGACCCATTGTTTGCTATATTTGTTAGGATGAATCCCTTGGTTTTTTGATCTTGCATCGGCCTACACAGAAGCTATGATTGTAGATCAACAATTAAGGCCACAAGGTTATGGAATGGAGCAATCAACTATGGTAGGACAACTAGGGGCTTGCAATCAAAACTCGATGGTAGATCAAGCGTGGGCACAACAAAATTTGATATCAAATGTTTTTCCCTACAATCAACTTTATCCTACCATACCAACTTATGCTCCCACATGTGCTTATACAAGTACTTCCATCCATCCAACTATACCTCAATTAGAGAATCATTTGGTCACTCATGGAACTATTGCAACAAATGTTCAAGCTTTGTCTATGGATATCAATCCAACTAATCCTACTACTTCTACCACTCAACCCAAAGAGTTCATATCGAAAGTAAAAGAGCAAAAGAAAGTGGTTAAGAAGGTATGTAGGCATGTTCCACCACAAAAATGAACACATCAATGTATGCATCCAAATTATCCGAGGAAGAAAATTCATAATGCCGATCTTAATGATGTTTCATGTTATGCTTCTTCAAGTGATACAAGAGATTTTGAGATGACTCACGTTGAAGTAAATACCTATTCAAAAAGTCTTGAAGAGCATGAAGTTTTTGGGGAAGAAATTCTATGGATGGGTAACAAGAAGTTGGAATCAAATGATCACCATCTTGTTTTGGAAAAGAAATATCCAGAATCATTACTCGAAAAGGAGGATTTGGATGAACAAACTTATGTGGATATGATTTGGTCAGATGTACTGGCAAAGGATTGGAGCAACTATATGACATGGAATTCAAAAATTGATCCCATTATAGAAGATCCTAAGCCATCACAAGTGGTTGAAAATGAATTTGAAAGAAAATCAACAAATGAAGTTGAAGACATAATCGAATTTCACCACTTGTTCTCGAAGGACACTTTGGATGATGTTCTCGAAAAGTGATGACCAAGAGGATCCACACCTTCCAAATTGTGATAAATTTGAATCATGGGTTACAAATTTGGATTATGATAGCTTTACCAATTTGAATTCAAGAGATAACCCACTTTTGGAAATAATTGAACCATCTAAGGAAGGTGAAGATGAATGGGATGAGAAACATGTTGATGAATCAGAATATGAAGAAGTACTTGAGCATCACAACTTGAACTTGGAGGATGATTACTATGATTCGTGGAAGAAATGGGAAGAATATTATCAATTTAAATCTTCTAACAAACTTGTTGTGTCAATTAATATGTAGGATAACTCAATTGCTTCCTCACATGAGGATACTATAAATCCTGTACAATTTGAGAAAGTTTTGGAAGAGGAATTTGAATCTCATCAAATTTTGGAGCATGATAAGGATTCTACAACCATGAACCAAGAAAGAGAGTCACTTGATTTAGATCCCTTTGAAGGAAAAGAAATTGAAAATCTTGATCCACGTACTTGCGCTACGACGATTATGCCATTTTAGAAAGAGAAAATTACAAAACCTAAACCATTTGGGTTTGATATCACTGATGATCCAATTGAAAATCTCACGTTACCCAAGACAACCCAAGTGACTGATCATGGAAGGGTGTCACGCGACACATGTCTTGAAAAACTAGGCTCTTGTTTTGAAAAGGATGGACGTATGTTTGATTGGGTGCCTAACTTTGGTGTTTTTGAACAGGTATTGGATGATGAAGAAGACAATGAGAAAAAATAAAAGGCTACTAACACTCATCAAGTTATGGTAAATTTTAATCATGATGGGTTGAGCATGGATGACAAGGTGAAATCTTTACCGTTGGTAGTAGCTACAAAAATTTTAAGTGATAGGTTACATGGTGTCCCTTTGGATGCTAATATCATTAATGGGGAAATGTCAAATTTTGTTGATGCTTGTCAAGTCTTGAATTATTTTGATTGCTTTAAAATCCTTTAAAATGATTTGAATTCAAGACTTTTAGAAATAGGCTCTTGTTTGCAACATCTCACATTTGAAAAGGAAGGCCTAATTTTAAATCATGAATCGAATTATGAAATGGATACTTTCAAGAATAGACAAGATAAAATTGAATATCATTTATTGTCTAATCATTTTAGTAATTTGACGCTCACCTATGAGAGTACTAATGGAATTAAATCTAATGGGTGGGGTGAGCGAGGCAAGTTGAAGTGTCTTGCATGGTTTGGTCTAGTATTGTTTTTTTTGGATTCCTACAACATTTGGCATGTGTATTGCGTTATATGTTTGTTGAAATGCTCTAATCATGTTTGGGATCCGGGAAAGTGATAGTCCAAGCTTTGCATCATCTTGTATTATATTGTACATTTGTATATAGGTTTTGATTTTTTGGTTTTGGTTTGTGTTTTCAAATTTTCATTTTGGAATTGCATTTTGGGTTTGGATTGAATAAGTTTTGATTTAAGGTTTATGTGTTGGTCCTATGGACATTTTTGGTTTGTCAAAAAAAAAAAAATTGAGATGTCAACTTATGCCTAAAATGAGGAGAATATGAAACATTGGAATTGTCTTGCAAAAAGCTCCACAAGTAACGCAAACACATTAAATAATATCGTTTGAAACTTGTGATGCATGAAGTTGTCAGTTTTACAAATTATGGCAACATAGGTGGTATACTCCATCCACAATTCAGAAAAGCAATGCATTCATATTACATTCCATTTTGCATATATATTCCATCTTAGTTGCATATCCATTTCCAATACAATCATTGAAAAATGTCAAATCCTCTTAGGGTTATTCTATAACATAAAAATAATAATAATAAATATATATATATATAAAAAAAAAATCCTAAGGTTGGGAACTGATGCCCGAACTATCTTGAACCAAGCACGTTCTATTCATATTAAAGAGGATCTTGAGCAAAATGATCAAAACCAGACTTGGAAGAAAAGGTGAGGCGAAAGGAGTATTTCGTGTCTGTCCTATCATGCAACATAATCCTTGAAATAGTGGTTTTTACCACTCCCATAAAAGCTTAAAGCCTAAAACCAGAGTAGTAAGGATAGGGTTAAATCCTCATCAAACTTAGGTTGAGGATCCAACTCCCCAAAGCTCTAATTTGACCTACATGGAGTAGTAAGGATAGGGCATAATTCTCATCTCTCTTAGGTTGAGAATCCGATTCCCCAAAGCTTCCATTTTTCCCATTTCATCATAAAGCTTGGATTGGAAGGATCGTACTACATGTCCTCTCGCAAAGGATGGGTAGTCATCCCAAAGGCCCAAGCAATAAAAGTAAAACTAATTTTTCCCATTTCATCTCAATATTGGATTGGAAGGATCGTACTACATGTCCCTAGCAAGGATGGGTAGTCATCCCAAAGGTCCAAGAAATAAAATGGAAAAAGAATGAATGAAGCCAAATTATGGATTATGGGGTTAAGTATGCTCATGCGTGGTAGCATGTCTTGTTTAAAGCAAGACCACCTGACTGCTCAAACGGATAGACTAGCTTGACAATTTCATCCATAACTGGTTAAATCATTTTGCTCAAAGTGAGGTAATGAATTCCATATCAGAGTAGTAAGGATAGGGTTAAATTCCCATCTCGTTTAGGTTGGGAATCCAATTCCCCAAAGCTCTGATTTCACTTTCACTTGCACATGGGTTCAAGATAGTAGTGACTCATAACCAACTTTGGGATCTAATAAAGCAATTCATTATATATATAGTTGATCCTAAGAGGGTTTGATAATTTTAAATGTTTGTGTATGATACTAGAAAGCTTAAAGTAGATTGCTACATCTCTAAGCATATTTATCAGGATGCATAAATCATTCACAATCTCACATATGCATTCATGTAAAACTGATAATGGAATGTTGATCAATTTCAAATGATAGAAAATGGAGCACATTGCACACACCGAGCTGATACTTAATGATTCTAATGTTTCATGTATTTCTGATCTATCGACATTTGTTTTATCTCTTATGTGCTGACGCCTGTATCTAAGCTTGTATATTTCCAGGTTAGGTTCTCATTGAAATGCTCAGGAGCATTTCCCAACAGAGTCGCCATTTATTGTGGCTGATCCACAACACACCCCAAAATTGGGGACCCCCTTTTTTTTTGCACGCTTTCCAAGAAGATTGCAGTGGCCCAGATGTTAAAAGAGCAAAGAAAAGCAAAAATGAAAAAACGTCGCGATATCGTGACATGTCACATTTTTGCGGCTCAGAATGGCAAAGTACGTCAGAATGAAAAGGTGTCATGATATCACGACATGTCGCGTTTTCATGACCCAGACAAGCGAAGTACAGTGGAATGAAAAAGTGTCACGATTTTGCGACATGTCACGTTTTTGCGGCTAAGAGCAACAGAATGTAGCACAAAGTGAAAAATGTCATGATATCACGACATGTCATAAAATTGCGATCAAAGCAAGTAGGAAGAAGTGTTGACCAAAAATTGTCGCGATATCGCGATGTGTCGTGAAATCACAGGTCAAAGAGGAGAGAGAAGACAAAATAAAAAAATGTTGCGATATCGTGACATGTCACAAAATCGCGGTCAAACCAGTCAAACAGGGGCAAGGCACTAAAGTTGTCGTGATATCGTGACATGTCATGTTTTTGCGATCTGAAGACGAGATGAAGGGCAAACAAAAAAAACGTCATGATATCACGACATGTCGGAGTTTCGCGACCTAGAGCAGCCAAAGTGAACATAGAGGAAAAGTGTCGCGATATCGCGACATGTTGGATTTTCACAACCAAAGGCAGGAAGATAGAGCTAAAGAGAAAAACATCACGATTTTGTGACAGATTGCATCTGCACAGCCCGAAAGAGAAAAGCGTCACGATTTTGCGACAGAAAGCAGCGAGATGGTATGAAATGAAAAAGTGTCATGATTTCATGACATGTTGCATTTTCATGGCTAAGTACAACCAAACACAGTGAAGGAGAAAAACGTCATGATATTATGACATGTCTTGTTTTCGCGATACAGGTGGAAGAACAAAGCTGTAGATAGAAAATGTCATGATATTGTGACATGCTATTTTTGTCGCGATTCACGATGGGCCATTACAGAACATATAGGGGCAGCACTGAACACATGGCATAAAGGTGTAATAATCATGGGAAGCGTTATAGTTCACAGAGAAGATCAAACGTTTCGACATAGAGCAAAAAGTCAAAAATGACGAAGAGGCGGGGAAGATGAAACGAAGCGATCTGGGAGATGAAGCGAAGCGTCACAGGGTGAAATAGAGAGCATTGCCAAAAAGTTTAAAATCAGAAGCACAGATTGGTACAGGGGTCAGAAATCACTATGACCAGAGTTGTGTCGAATGCGAGAAGCCATTCTGGGCCTGCTTTGGAGTGTTTTTCTTCTCCTTTTTCTGGTTTTGACAAAACTAGATATTTCTGTCATTGTAAATTGATAAATTCTTAATACAAAAAATTCAGAGAGTTGCATCTTATTGACAAGAAAGAAGGAGTCATTTTTTGCATGCAAGATTTAATGTTTATTTTCCCCTTTCAGATTTCTAGGCTTATAGGTGAAGTTTAATGCAAGTTTTCTTGGTTGCTTCATGCGAATGTCTCAATTTGAAAATTATAGTTAAAACCCCAGAAACCAGCATCTAACTTATTTGGATTGTGTGAGTTTTTGCAGGTTCAATAGGTTAGGTTGTATGCAGAAAACCTCATTATCTTCGGTTTTGTCAAAATAGGATTGCATCCCCTGAATGTATTTTAGTTTCATTTTTCTTTACATTTTATTTTTATCTTCTCTGCACTTTTATTTCTAGAAAGTTTAACTTTTATTTTAATTTACAGTCATTAAAATAAACAACTTGAAAATTATACCGAAATCTGAAAATAAAATAATTTCATCACTAAGATCAAATCACATTGAGTTCATTCTGATCAAATGAACAATCATTAAAGCTTCAAAATAAAATAAACCATCGTGCCCCTTGTTTACAATTACTTGCAACCACTAAGGTATTCCGAGCATTTAAATTAAACACTTTACTTATACAAAATGCTAACATAGCAAAGACCTTGGAGAAATTATTCATTTAATTTCTTTGCAAGAGGGGATTTGGAACTCAAATCCTATCGGAGAGTGTGTTTTCACAATCGGGTGAAAATACCACTCAACACAATCAAAATGCCTTCTAGGGTGACACAAAATGCTCTAGGGTGTCGATGACCTTCTTATCCATGATTAGAGGTATTTACTGCCTTGCATCCCAAAACCCTATTAGTCCTATGTGCAATAAACAACAAGAAACATTAATAGCAAAGGAGGCCTCTCTTGATGAGGATTTTAAAGGGTGTTTGTATAAAAGATAACATGATAATAAAGAAAGTGATTTAGTACATGTAAATTGATCTAAAACATGATAATTTACCATTAGAAACATAAAAGAAACTAATATGAATCTATCTAAGCTCCTAATTAACCAATTGAAGACATGGAAGCATGAAAAAGATTCATTATGCCTACACTACAACAATAAAGGGAAATTGCAATTAACTCCTAATCTGTCGGTCAAATATCTCTAAAATACTGAATTAAACCTGAAGCATGATTAATCTAACCTATTTAAATGGACTACAAAATAAAGAACAATGAAATCAGGTGTCACCTATTGACCATGGGTCCTTCAAGCGGTAGGCACTGTTCACTGTGGCTGACAACCACAGTGAAGACTGAAGTAAGTTTACCCTCCAAATCAAGGCCAATTCTTTGAATCTCCTTATCAAATTGATGGTCAAGGGTTGCTTCTGTGTCCTTTGACATATTTGGTAGTTGAATTTCTCATTGAGTGCACGGATTGCATGGATTAGCATTTCTTGGCTCTCCTATCCTCCTAGGATCTCCATGGCAATGTGAGCTCCAATTGGGTAGCAAAAGTGTTCCTATAAATGCATGTGAATGAGTATGCAATTCGACAGGGCTTCATTGCTAAATTGATTATATTTCTCTCTCTATTTTTCCCAATTTGGAGGGGGATTATATAGCAATTTCCAAGGGGCTAGGAGTAGCTTCATGAGGAAGCTAAGATCAAGATTGGGCAGTTGAGATTGTTGGATGGAAGGATCCAAAACCTTCCTCACTCAAACCACTCCAATCCACAACCAATTAGCCATTGCAACTAATTTTTATTTGGATTAAGGCTAACTAATTCTGAGTCCTGACCACGGTTGATAGGCACGATCAGCACTACTAACCACGGGTGTCAGTAGTGGCTAGCACTGACTAGGCAAAGATACCCAAATGAGTGGTAAAAACCACTGCTATACCTTGAATTTGTCCAAAGGTCTTCCATATGGTCTTCTATAATGTCCCATATGAGTAGTCACCTCGGCATGACGTGTTTTAGGTGTCTACATATATATTAAATCTTAAGCTCTAGCACTATTTATATCGTGCACAAGTCCAGATAATAGAAAAATACAATGTATAACTTAGTAATATAAATAGAAGCATCAAATGCTAATACATACACTTGCACATAGTGAACTAGAAGCCAATAGAAGTTTATCTTATTGCTTGAATCTAGAGTACATACATCGAGTCTTGTAAATGTCTAAGATTTGACCCTTTTTCAGGGTATGCTTACTACTATATATATTCTAAAACAAGCATGCTTCGATAGCTATTAAATTCTGACACAAACTAAATTACAATATAAGTGCTATCAAATACACTAGTGTATTTTACGTGATTTCTCATTGCTTCAGTCAAGTAATCAGATCACCAATGATAGAAGTTTAAGATTCAATACTCAATCATGACCTATAACCAATCATCGATATATTTCTTTAAAGGTAGATTCTATTTATATCTTTGTTCCATGCAATCTAGTTATGTCATGAAATCATGACATTCTGAAGCCCTGATCCCTTCCTCTACTTTGAGCTCATGAAACATTGACATGTCATGAAATCATGATATTCCACCAGCCTTGACCCTTCTCTTGCTATAAGCTTGCAAAACACTGACATGTCATGAAATCACAACATTTTACCTACCTTATTATTTTAATCACTTCAGACTTACGAAACCTTGACATATCGTGAAATCACAATATTTTACCTACCTTAGTATTTTGCTCATCTCGGGCATGCAAAACCTTGACATGTCACGAAATCATGACATTCTGTCCACCTTGACCCTTCTCTTGCTTTGAGCTCACGAAACACTGACATGTCGTGAAATCGTGATATTCTTCCTACCTTATTCTTTTCCTCACCTTGAGTGTGTGAAACTTTGAATGTCATGAAATCATAACATTTCACTGATCTTTAAACTTCTCTTGCTTTAAACTCATGAAACACTAATATGTCATGAAATCGTGACATTCTTCCTACTTTAGTCCTTTCACAAAAATGGAAAATTGGTGCTTGATCTCTTAAAAACCATTCAAGCCCTATCAAAAACTGTTTGAGCTTTCAAAACCTCTACTGACTTCAGGTTAGTCTTTTTAGACTAATAGATACCAAGTTTTGACAAAGAATTTTTTCGGAAGTATCTGGTGTAGATTTTGTAGACATATAACCCAGCTCGAAATACCAATGTGGTACATGTTACTGATCAGACCTTAGAATGAACTTTTTTCTTGATGTATTTAGATGAAATTTTAGACTCCCCAGGAAGGGTAAAACTATAATCAATGAACGAGGAGATTACAAGAAAAATAGGTAGTTGATATTTGGAGTTACTACCCTCATAGATGAGGAAGTGGAGAAAATGTTAGCAACTCATAGTGGTAGGGGTGTAAAATAGTCCCAACTGAATAACAATGAGTTGGAGTGCATTATGAATGTTCTAATGGCTATGTTGTCAAGTAAATAATGAAGTTCAGATCTTCCCATATAGTTGATACTGTACTTGCTTAGGATAGAACAGGGAATCTCATATGACTGGGAAACTCATTTGGTGATTTGTATTCAAAATTTTTTGATGTGAATAATGAATAATTTTTCAATGGTATTTCACGCCATCAGGTTATTTTTGGATTTAGTTTCAAGGGCAACAGTGCAGATTCTAGACTTTGATTTACCTCAGTAGATTATAGATTTCGCACAAACTATCTTGTGTAGGAATAATTCAAAACCATAGATAAAGAATTCAACACCATTAAATAAATAGTGGGTGAAACAGATCTCCCATAAGTCATCATGTTAGGAGAAGACAATGACCGATTCAGGAGGGGAGGATACAACACCAACCTTGGCTAAGGTGAAAGAACTTGATAAGAAAGTTGCTACACCATCACCAAAATAACCCAAGTCAAAGAGGAAGAGAAGGCAATTTTAATCCCCACCCCCTTCATCTACTTCATATTTGGTGTGAGGGATTTCCAAGGAGCAAATTGCTAACATTCAAGAGGTAGCTCGAAGGCTAGTGGAGTAGATGATAATACCCTGGGAAAAGGTTAGCTTTGAAATTACTCAAACCTTGTAGAATATTGTAGTTGGGACAAGTACTATAGGAATGGTAGGACCTAAGGATAATTTGGTGGAAGCTCATGTTCGAGCTTAGAAGATAGTACCAGATCTATCCGTGTCACCTATAATTACAACTTCCTTTGCAACTTCCTCATGGGTTGTGTCCCTTACACACAACTAATGAAGCCAGAATGATAGTATCCATGAATACTCCATCCAAACCTAAAGTTAAGAGTGTAGAAGAAGCTTTACCTTATCCAAATGTGGTAAATCTAGCACCTGGGATAGGACAACATCCCATATCAATAGATGAGATAGTCTCGTTGGAACATGAGACTAACGTAGAAAAGGGAGAGTATCCATAGATAGATATGTCTCAGCAAGTTGTTGGGACAGAATGTGACAAAAGTTAGGCTATAGCGACAAAAGGTAAGGCAACCAAAAAGACTATTGATATCTCTAGGAAGGGGAAAGAGATATTGTAGGAAGAGGATTAGGAGGAGCAAAACGAGGATGCATGGTCTAAATTTTTTTAAGTAAAACTACCCAATCTCATGGATCCTTTAGATAATATGGATTAGTGAGAAGTAGAATATTTTTCCAAGTTAACATAAATAATGAAAATTTTGCGGTTGCAATTTGACATAGCTTGTGTTGGTCAATGGAAGAAGTGGCAGTCTATGGTGAAATAAGAATTGAACAAATTGGTGAAATGGGCCACACAAGATCCTTGGTGAGTAGATATTTCTAGCATCTATCAGAACCAACTTTAGAAAATACCCACTATGCACTTGCCAACAATGGAAGGAATTGAATTTCTATCTGATAAAATGCCAACCCTCTACTTGGAATATGGATAGGTGTACATTTGTGGCTACAACACTGATCCTTCTTCCCAAAAATCCATAGAGAAAGGATCATAGGTGAATTTAGCACCTAAATTACTACCTATGTATCTATAGTATAACTTCTTATCCCACTTGTTATGTTGGCTAGCAGAAGGTATTAAGTACTTACATGAATCCAAGAAAATGGTATATAGTCAATTGCAAGAGGCACAAGAATAATTTCAATGCAAATACCAACTACTCGAAGAAGGGAAGAATCATATGGAGGCTATCATTTAGGAAATATAGAAAACACAAGAAGAAATGGAGAGTCTTCATACTTATTTGGGAGAAAAATCATGGAAAATTACCACTCTATAAAATGAGGTATCACAACAAAAAAAAGCTAAAGAATTATTGGTCAAGCAAACTAAAACATTAGCAGCTCAAAAAAAATAGAGTGAGCTAGCCTAGTAGCAGGAGATGAGACAGTGTGGGCAAAAATAGTTGGTAGTAGTATAGGAAGAATTGCTACAAGCACAACAACATGAGGTATCTTTAAAACAAGAACTGGCATCAAAGGCCTCATCTTCGTCCACAGTATCAGTCCCATGGATGAGAGAGCTTTTCTTATAGTAGGAGGCTAAACTATTGAATAGACTTGAGAAAATAAAAAATCATGCCAATGCCCTAGGAGTGGAGTGGGGTAAATACTTCAATTATGCTAAGCAACTTAAGGCTTACTATGAGGCTCTACAGATGCAATTGGATGAAACATTATAGGCTACAACTCACAAATATATTGAGACTCCTCAGAGTGAGCGAAGAAATTCATTGAGAATATCAACTTCTTCGAAGGGGAGGATAGATGTAGATAGCAGTTCCAAGTATAAATAAATCACTAAGCTATCTGACAAAGAAAATCCTATGAATATTTACAATTTTGACTATGTACAACAATTTTGGTAATGTACGAATCATGAAAATGACAAGTTACAATGTAAAATCAGCCAATCAAATGAATATGGCTTGATTAATAAGTGTGCACAAAAGGACAAACACAACCGTCTTGTGTTTATATGTCTAGATTAGTTAGACATATAGATTAGACATCTAGCCTAACTAATTAGACATTTGGATACTATGTTAGATGTCTAAAACTAAAAATTAGGTAGTAAACTCATTAGTTAAAGATAATAGTTGCAGTAACTACCCAATCATACCTATATATACAACCCCTATTTCATTTTTTAATCTATCCATACTTGTCTATAATGCAAAAATATTGTGCAACAACCTACTATTATAGAATGCATGTTGTACAAGATTGCATCTATGTTATAGTGTTGTGTTTCAGGTATTGATCATAGCTTGGTACGAGAGCATGTATTATTGTGTGTTGTTTTTCTATTGTAGGGTGTGCTAAGGAGCATTAAGGAAGAGAGAATGAATACATAGTTGGAAACGTCTAGACCCTAGAATATTACCCCTCATGTGTATTAGTCTAGCCATATAGTCTCATCGGTAGAACTATTCCAAACATCTAGCCCAGATGTCTAGTCAATCACCTAGTCCAAACATATAGTCGTCTAGTCTAGGCATCTAGTCCAGATGTCCACCCACCCAGTCTAAACATCTAGTCCAGATGTATAGCCATCCAATCTAGAAGTCTAGTCGTCTAGTCCAGATGTCTAGTTATCTAGTCCATATGTCTGGTTGTATTTCCCTAAAATCCAACCCAAGCATCTAGTCGTCCATACCAGACGTCTAGATTATCTTCCTTAGATGTCTATTATTCTAAGCATCCGTAAAGACTTGTCTACTCCTACTTATAGAACATGACAACTGTTGTATCTTGGCTTATCACTCTCTCCTAGTTTTTCATCATTCTCTCATCTCGTAAAATTACTTACCCTTTTTTATAGGAGGGTCATGACATCCTCCCCCACTAGGACTAAACACCATCTCAAATATTCCTAGTTTTACACAACCATAACCATAAAAAAAAAAAAAATTATTATATTTAAAAAATTTCAAACAAAAAAGGAAAATGTTTTTGCATATCCACCACTTTCTCCCAAGTGGCATTCCTTTCAAATAAATAGTCCCACTAGAACTTACATTTCTCAAGAGTCACATTCTGCATAGTATTCGAACAAAACTTGAAAATATTTACTGGCAATTACTTCAATTGCCTCTATATTTACCATATATAAATAAGAAATATCCCACACATGTTCAGGGTGAGCAATATATTTCCTAAACAAAGATATGTGGAAGGTGTCATGGATTTTTGATATATTAGGAGGTAAAGCAAGTTGGTATGCAACCAGACTGATCTTTTTAGTGATCTCAAAGGGTATTACAAACTATGGATCCAGCTTCATGGAGTTAATCGTATTGTTCATTGGTTTAACCCTTAGGAAAACTTTGTCTCCCATTGAGTACTCTCTCAGATTTCTCTTTAAATCAGTACAAATCTGTATTCTAGGTTGTTCCAAGATAATGGTATCCTACACTTTCATCCATACAAGGCATAAAAAGGTGCCATTTATAAATATGAGTGATGTCCATTATTGTAGGTGAATTCTGCAAAATATGAGTAGTCTTCCCAATGAGACTTGTCATCCATGTAGTACATGCAAAGCATTCCCTCTAGTACTTAGTTTAGCCATTCTATTTTATCATCTCTCTTAGGGTGGTATGCCAAACTCATATTCAATTTTGTACCTATTGCATGATGAAGGGATTTCTAAAATTCAAAAGTGAACTTGGAATCCCTATCTGAGATGATTACCTCTGGAAATCCATGCAATCAAAAAACTTCTTTGGAAAATATATTAGCCACCACCTGAGCATCGTCCTTGGTTCTTCCAAGTATAAAATATGCAACCTTAGTCAATTTTTTTACTACTACAAGGATTGCATCATGTTGGTACCTGGTCTTAGGTAAACCTACTATAAAATCCATAGATATGACCTACCATTTTTGTGTAGGTATATCATGTGGATAAAATTATCCTACAAGATGTTTATGTTTTGCCTTAACCTTTTAACATTTGAGGCACTAAGCAAAAAAATCGATAATATCCTTCTTCATTCCTACCTAGAAGAAGGTTCTTCTCATATTTTCCCTTATTTTAGCCCCTCTGAAATGATTAGAATAAGGAGATCTATGGAATTATTGCATTATTAGATTCCTTAAATCACCTGATTTTGGTATAATAATTCTACCTTTATAACACAAAAGGTCATCTATCATTCCAAACTCCTTATTACCCTTAGGGTCTTTATCCATTCTAGCTCGATTTTTTTGGCAATATTCATCTTGATATTGCTCTCGTCTCACTTGATTCATGAGATTCATGTGACTCTTGGTTATGGTTGATATGTGTCTCCTTATGCTCAAGGTATCAAAAACCTTATTCTCTTTTCCATTTATGTACTCAATTTAAAAATCATACTCAACGAGAAACTCGATCCATCTTCTCTATCTCGCATTGAGTATTGGTTGATTAAATATGTACTTTAGAATTTGGTGGTCATATTTCAATTCAAAAGGTCTCCCCACAAAATAGTAGTGCCAAACCTTTAGAGAATGCACCAATACATCTAGCTTTAAATCATGAGTAGCATAATTAACTTCATATTTTTTAATCTTTCTTGAAGTATATGCCACTCTTCTTGCATGAGTACTCCTAACCCTTCCAACGATGCATCAGTGCATACTAAAAAGTCTCCTTGAGGGTCCAAAATTTTTAATATGGGTGTGGTAGTGAGCTTCTATTTTAGCAATGCAAAGGTAACTTCACACTTTTCTATCCATTTAAATTCCTTCCCCTTATTTTGAAGGTTAGTTATTACCATAAAAATCTTTGAGACATATTTTATATAACGTCTATAATATCTCGTTAACCCTATGAAGCTTCTTACTTTAGTAATATTAGTAGGGGATGGCCAATTTAATATGACTTCGATCTTCTCTAGATCCACAACAATTCCTTTTGATATGATATGCCTTAAATATCATACCTTGGAAACATAGAAATCACTTTTGGCTAGATTTCCATAGAGTTGATTTTTTCTTAATAACTCTAACACGATCTTGAGATGTTTATCATGATCTTCCTTGTTTCAAGAGTATATTAGGATATCATTAATAAATACAAGGACAAATTGGTCCAAATACCTTCTGAACACACTATTCATTAAATTCATGAAGGTGGTTGGGATGTTAGTTAATCCAAAGGGTAGGACTATAAACTTGTAGTGCCCATACCTAGTCTTGAATGCCATCTTGTGAGTATCCTCCTCACATATTCTTAACTGGTGATACCCTGATATCATATAGATCATAGTAAACACCATGACATATCTCAATTGATCGAATAAATATTTGATTCTAGGTAGTGGATATAGTTTCTTAATTGTAGATTTATTTAGTATTCGGTAGTCAATACACAACATTAATGAACCATATTTTTCTTCACAAATAAAATCGGTGTACCCCAAGGTGACACACTTGGTTTTATCAACCCTTTTTCCAATAGCCCCTGCAATTGTACTTTCAACTCTTGCATCTCAATAGGAGTCATCCTATACAAAGATCTATGTATAGGTTCTTCTCTTGGAATAAGATCAATAGTAAAATAAAATTATCGCACAAGAGATAGTCCAGGTAAATCCTTTGAAAATACATCCTTGAAATTTTACAAAATTAGATGTTTTTCCAACACCTCTTTTTGAATATGACTATAAATTCCTTCCATGGAATGTCTACTAGTTCAATCTTAATTTCATCATAATAAGTTTCCCACCAATCTAGGGTGGCCTCTTCAAGGTAAATTGTAGCCCAAATGATCCTAATTCCTAGAGAATTTCCCTTTACCATGAAGTAAACTTCTAATTCCCTTAATTAAGCCTCAATTGCATCTCCTTCTCTTTCTCCATAAAACTTGGAGATACAACTATTCTTTAGGTCTCTTGTCATTTCCTTTTCTAGGAGGGCTCTAGCTTGTAACTATTCCATAGTTAGCTCCTCAGCTTAGTTAACCTATGAACCTCTAGCTTATGAATTTTTATTTGTAATGGTTTCTAACACCTGTCTCATCTGATCTTGTATGGCGACAACTATAGTAGTGAGATCTTCCATTCCCTTGTCATAAGTTTTTGGATATTCATTTTGAACCCTTTCTTTGATATTACTTTATCAATTCTATCTAAGTGGAGACGTAGGCCTCCCCTTTCTAGCCTTAGGTGGCATATTGACCTGGTTTCAACCAAGAAAAGGATTAGATTATAGCTTCACCTTAAATTGTACCATTAATTCAAGCCATAATACAAAGTTATTCTTGCAAAAGCATCAATAATCTAACAAGGATAACATTGCAATATTATGATGTATCATTAATATCAAAGCCCATACTAAGGTATCATAACATTCATCCACACTTGGTATTAATTCCCATCAAATTCTAGCAAGTAGAGGTTCTAGGTCATCCTAGATTTAGCTTAAACCTTTAAGCAAGCCTTCATTGGAGACATCCAAATATCTTTAGCACATAAGAAGCTCTATACCCTCATACCTAGAGCTCTGATACCAAATGTAACAACCCTAAAAATAGAAACAAGAAACACACCAGAAATAAATTTTTTTGACTAAGGAGAGGGATTCATAAACCCCTAACTGACCTTGGTGAACTTAATTTTTAGAAAAATCCCCTATGTTTCTCAAAGAGCTACATATCATGATATTTCCTCATGCAAGTACATCTGCGTAGGCATATCATATGTCATGCAAATAAGTCCATCCATATCATCATTATTAATGACCTAGAATTATCACCTTCAACCATTATAAGGTGTACACACATCTCCATACTCTACACAAGCTATTATGCATAGGTATGCTACGTGTATTGTGAGTTAAGCTATCAATATTGTCTTTCGACAAGCTATCTTAACTCAGATGTAGTCTTTCCACAACCTATTTACCATTCTCTTTAAGGGTTCTTAATCTCTTAGGTCCACTATGTTCATCCTAAGGGGGTCTCAAGCCCTTAGGTTATCCTCTAAGTTCACCCTAGAACTTGTTACTCATTCTTTATAAAGTTATTCAAGCAAGAAAATAAAAGATAGATCTAGATACTAAATCTAACAAAATATAACCTATAAAACATGCAAAGATACTAAAAAGAAAACATCATACAAGAAGATAAACATTAAGGGAAAGGGATTTAAATATAAAACATGGATAATTCAATTAGTAATTTAAAGGTACATCTTCTAACAATAAGCAATTATTACATATAAACATGTATGGAAAATCCTCCATACTTCAAAGAATATTACATCAATTTCATTAGGGAAATCTCCCCACAATTCTAATTTATTTGAGCATAAGTAAATAAGTAAAGGGTAAGATAAACCAAGCAAGTGAACCAGCTATCGTCCTTAGTCATCCACCTCATTCCATTGATCAATTGAGGATAGTAGGGGATCAGGACACTCATGGTTCAGGATAGGCATACCTCTAAATGCATTTACTTTCTTTACTTTACCAAATTGCAACTATACAATTTAATCAAGCCTTTAACCATCTAAAAGCATAGTTGATAACATAGAAACTATTTCTATTTCCCATCTCATCATCCTATGAGAGCATTTCAACAATGCATCTAGATTACGGGTTTTACTTAAAATTAAATTACTCAACCCTTATTCAACAATTAAAGTCCCATACCCATAATTTCCAAACAATCTAGGTTCCTTCAATCAAGAAATAACCATTTCTCCTTTGTTCAATAATTTAAAGTCTCATACCCTTAATTCACGAAAAGTCTAATTTCATATTTATTTATTGAATCAAAGAAAACTACTTTAATCCATAAATAAACATTGTCCTTTCATTTTATAAACTAAAGTCCCATACATTTAATTTACAAACAAACTATTTTCATTTATTCAATGAATCAAAGTCACCTACTCTAATCCATCAATAAACAATTATATTCATTTTCATTCACTAATCCTAAAGTTCATAACTTTAATTAATGAAACTATTATTCATTTTATTTCATTAATCTAAAGTTCACAAATTTAATTAATGAAACCATTATAATCATTTTCTTTTACTAATCTAAATTTCACAACTTTAATTAATGAAACCATTATAATCATTTTCTTTCACTAATCTAAAGTTAAAAACTTTAATTAATGAAACCATTATAATCATTTTCTTTCACTAATCTAAAGTTCACAACCTTAATTAATGAAACCATTATAATAATTATATTTCACTAATCTAAATTTCACAACTTTAATTAATGAAACCATCATAATAATTTTCTTTCACTAATATAAAGTTCACAACTTCTATTAATGAAACCATTATAATCATTTTCTTTCACTAATCTAAAGTTCACAACTTTATTTAATGAAACCATTATAATAATCATTAATATCTTTTATTTCATTAATCTAAAGTTCCCAACTTTAATTAATAAATAACTTAAATCCCTTTTAATACTCTAAAGTCTACAACTTTAAATGGATTTATCAAATAAATTTGTTTCCATTGACCAACGTGTACTAGGGACAGTGCGCACACCATTTGGTTGGGAAAGAGGAAACCACAAACACATGACCACCACGAAGGACCATAGACAACAATGATGGTACACTCAGGCAGACAAGGGATACTCCAAAATGGCATCCAACTAGCACTACCAACCATGGCTTGGTCAAGGATTATCCTCATACCTTACCTTACTCCAGGGTTTCTACGGATGGGTGATTCCCTTACACGATAATCGAAGATGATCGATAGAGCAAGGAGCATAGGGTGGAAGAAGATAACACAAGCAAAGGAAATAAGGATGTAACAACATGCACTTGGGGGTTTAGAGCTCTTTCCCGATACCAACTAACATTACGATAACAAAACACTCAGGCCAACAGTGATCCTTTCACCCATGGCAAGTCAGAGGTGATAATGTCATCCTTATGATAGTGGCTTACTTGCACACAACACAAGTGGAAGGTATGACATACAAAAAGGGGTAGGTTGATGTCTCAGTGAGGAGAGCGATCATGTGGGACTTAGAGATCTAAGGTGCACCAAAGACATTGACACAACAAGGTAAGATTTGGTTTGATTTCACAGCAATGGAAACCACAAATATAGAAGGGAAAATATTCTCCTAAAATGTGAACACAACATATCCTCATAGAGACAACACAAACAAAAAGGCAACAATGTCTTCCCCACCAGTGAGATGTCGCCATAAGACAATTGCCAACAAGGTTTTCAAGAATGAAAAGAAGAGGTCAATTCATTTCTACCAACCTATAAATTTAAGCTTCCAAAATAATGAGCTTGATTGCATAGTTACAGTTCTCCTTATCGACATACTTTCCACTTTGATTTTATTTCCTTTCTCCTTTTTTTGTTTCATCCTCGCTCGTTTGTTCTATCCCTCTCCCTTTTCTTACTTTTTTTTTATTTCCTCAAAATCCAAAAATATCCTATCATATGAGGAGCAAAGGTTTCTTCCTTCTTCCACTGCCCTCCTTCCTCATTAATCCCTTACCTATCCACATTCAATTGCCTTATCCTCTTGGTGAACAACAAGACATGTTTTCCATTTTTAAATCATTCTTCACAGGTTTTGAAATCCTACTTTGAAGAGAATGTGGTTGGAAGCTTCTCTTCACAATGCAAACCTCATCCATTCTCAGAATGAGATCTTATTTCTTCACAAAGTAGATTTTTGAATTAATTAGAGGATGGGATAGATTTCAACATTTTAATATAACTAAAAACCTCCTCTATAAAAAATTAGTTTATTTTCAATGAGAGTTTATTATCATTTTTTTTAAAGCAACTTATTTTTTTTATATGCCAAACACACATTGGGTGCCCAAAATCCAGTTGATAATGTTGGTGCGGTCAGGGTCGAGCATGACTCCCAGGTAATTTTGATGATGTAGAACTCCCTGGTCATGGTTTCTTAGACCAAGGCAGACCCACAAGGATTTTTTCACTAAATTAAAAAAAAATTAACTTATTTATCATTTTAAATTAAACGATCTCCATTTACTTAAAAAATGAACTTCTATTATCATATTTAATAATTTAAAATGAATGTCTATTATTATTTCATAATAGAACCTTTATTTTTATTTAAAAATGGAACTCTAACATCATATCAAAATTAAAACTTTTCTTTTTATTTAAAAATGAAACTCCCTTATCATTTCAAAATAAAACCTTTTCTTTTTATTTAAAAATAAATAGAGAGTAAGAAGTTTTAATTAAGACAAAAAGCTCTCAAAGGTATTCTACCCATCCATGCATTTATTTATCAACCTACTAATGCAAATAGTGATGAAGTAAAATACAACCAAACATATGCAGTCAAACATAGAGGGGGTCTTTTCGTCAACTTTAGTCACCTATCTCAGCCTGAGAATTTACAATAGCTACCAAGCTATCAGCTTGAGGCTCAAGATGGCTAGTTATTGACTATTATCCCTAATCTATTATGCATACCTATATGAAGGTATCCATCTATGTTTCCTTCGAGTTGCCTTATCATCACTTCCCCAATCTCAAGTACCCTCACCTTTGGTGGATGACTCAACTTCTTCCACCTATGAGCATACTTGATCCTACACATTGGCAACTTGTTAGTAGTATCATATTATTCCATACCAACTAACATCACATAGCTGCCCAATTGCACATAATCAAGTATTAAAGCACCATAAAATTAATACATTGTTCAATGCCACAAAGTCCTTCAGGGAGGGTCATGACATCAATCGACATGCAACAAGCGATAATAGGGTAGGGAATTGGTTACAATAGGTGCATAAAGTGGAGTTTCACTAGCTTCCATCAAGCCTTCAGGATCAGCTATCAACAAAGGGACATGCTGGCCCTTTCAAGTAGGGCTCATACCTCTTCCATAATGCATGTGGGATAAATTGCAAGTCCTTCGGGGCTTGTGAAGCTTTATCCCACATGCATTGTGTGGGGGCTTCATATGCCTTTAAGGACTGTAGAGTTCCTAGTAAAATCCAACCACCACTCGATGGTCGAGTTGTGGTGGAAGGGGTTTATGCCCTAGCTGAAGTAGTTTGGTCAGAAACTAAACTAGCCATTAATAGGGTTTGGTGGAGGTCAGTAATAATTTTTAACTTAAACTCATTTAGAACTGCTAAAAAAAATCCCACACACATCATGTGGTTACTAAAATTGTTGCTTAAAAATAAGAAAGGACCAAAGTTTATTCAGCCACCAACTAGTGGCTGAGGAATCCTCGTGCCCAGGTGGGTAGAGGTGCTGGAGCACGAACTGGTGGTGTTGTTCCACAGAGTGTTTAGAAAAGGAAAAGGGGGTCAAAGGTCTTTGGAGGTAAAGGCAAACACCAATTTAAATATCTAAAAATAATAAGGATGAAATTTTAGGTTTAAAAACCTGATTTGAAGCTTGCTTGAAAAATTAATCTAACTACCTTTATCATATTTCTTACCTTCATCCTCCTTCTCACTAACAATTTCCTCCTTCTAATCCCCAAACCTTTTCACTTTGGCCCTCTTAACAAGGCCTCCCATCTACCCCAAGCCTAAAGTCCTCATTTAGACATTAATGTCATCTACTAAAAGTAAAGGCATGTCTATCCAAGGAGGCAAGAGGGGGAGATATTTTGATTTAAAAATAATTCTTTCCCTATTTCAAAATCCCACACCCCTAAATACAAACCACTTACCTTTATTTAAATTAAAAAGGTTTAAAAACTTTATTTGATTTGAAATATAAAAAGTTATCCTCTTTTTATTTAATTTAAACAAGATGGAGCTTCTTCTTTCTTTTGCATAATCAAAAGAATAAAAATAGAATTAAATAAAAATTTCCAAGCATTGTTACTTAGTATTTAATTCAATTCAAATCAAATAAATCATTAATCATTTTTTATTTTGATTAATTTAAATAAAATACCAATACTAATATTAAACATTAGTATGGTATTCAAGTGGTCTAGGTTTAATAGGGCCTCTATGCCTATTAATCCCTTTCAAAGGGGATTATACACCCAATCCACTTACACATAAACATGCATATATAAAAGTGAGTAATCAAATGCATCAAACAAGGTGGGTGATTCTTTGCAAGTCCAATTGCCTATCCCAACTGAAGACTTACGGTAACTTCTAGGTTACCAACTTCAGGCTCTAGATAATTGGATTGCTTATGACCACCAAAACAAGAAGCATGCATCTATATGAGGGTAGTCATTCATGTTACCCTGAGCTACCATAATCATCATTTCCCTTTTCAAGTACCCTATTCTTGGTGGTTGATTCTACCTCTTCCACCCATGAGTGTACCTGGTCTTGCATATTGATAATACATTAGTAGTACCATATTATTCAAAGATAAATCAATATAAACATTGCATAATCATTCAAATGCATCAAAACTAAGTATCAAATTATCATTGATCAACACATAGTCTTCCATGCAAAAAGTCCTACCAAGGAGGGTCATGACATACTACCCCCTTGGGCTAAACACAGTCTCGTGTGTTTCCTAGTTAAAAAAAAATTTTATTACAATACATTTTCAAATAAGAAAGGGAAATGTTTCTTCATATCCTCCACTTTCTCCCAAGTGGCATTTCATTCAAAAAAATGGTCCCATTGGACCTTGCATTGTTCTAGAGTCCATTTTTGCATTGACTTGGAATGAAACTCTAGAATATTTATCGACATCACTTCAATAACCTTAGGGTTTGCCATCTACAATTTAGAAACATCCCACACATGTTCAGGGTCAGCAACATATTTTCTAAGTAGGGATATGTGGAAGGTGTCATGGATCTTTGACAAGTTAGGTGGCAAGGTGAGTCTGTACGCAATTGGGCTAATCTTCTCAGTGATCTCAAAGGGTCCAAAAAATCGAGGATCCAACTTCATGGATTTGATGGCACTTTTCATTGGCTTAACCCTTAAGAATACTCTATCTCCCATAGAGTATTCCCTTGGTGATCTCTTCAGATCAGCATAGCTTTTCTGATGATCAATGACTTCCTTGAGCCTTTGCTTGATCACCTTTAGTTGATCTTCCATTTCCTTGACCATGTCTGGTCCGATCACAACCCGATCCTCTAAATTATCCCAAGACAATGGTGTTCTACACCTCTGGCCATACAAGGCATCAAATGGGGCCATTCCCAAAGAAGAGTGATGTCCATTGTTGTAGGTAAACTCTACAAGGTGTAGGTAGTCTTCCCATCGAGACTTTTGATCCATGTAGTACATTTTTTTTTTTTTTTTTTTTTTTTTTTTTTTTTTTCTTTTTTCTTGGGTGTTGTTGATTTATATCTGGGTCGTGTCTATTGCATGATGTAGGGATTTCCAAAATTTAAAAGTGAATCTAGAATCCCTATCTAAAATAATCATTTTAGGAAACCCATGTAACCTAAATATCTCTTTGGAAAATCTATTAGCCACCACCTGAGCATCGTCTTTGATGTTTCTTGGTATAAAATGTGCAACCTTAGTCAATCTATCGACTATTACAAGGATTGCATCATGTTGATACCTGGTCTTGGGTAAACCTACTATGAAGTCCATAGATATAACCTACCATTTTTGTGTAGGTATATCATGTGGATACAATTGTCCTATAGGATGTTTGCGTTCAACCTTTACCTTCTAGCATTCAAGGCATCGAGCGATAAAATTAGTGATATCCTTCTTCATTCCTATCCAAAAGAAGGTCCTTTTCATATTTTCCCTCATCTTGGCCCCTCCAGGATGAGCAGAGTAAGGAGATCTATGTGCTTCTTGCATGATTAGTCTCCTTAAATCACCTATTTTTGGTATGATGATCCTATCCTTATAGCACAAAAGGCCATATTTCATGCCAAAATCCTTATTTTCCTTAGGATTTCTGCCCATTTTGACCCAAATTTCTTTGCAATACTCATCTTGAGATTGCATCTTCCTAACTTGGTCTAATAAATCCACATGGCTCTAGGTCAAGGCTGTTATATGCCTTCTTCTACTTAAGGTGTCAACTACCTTATTTTCTTTTCCTTTGATATATTCAATATCAAAGTCATATTCAACTAAAAACTCGACCCATATTCTTTGTCTTGCATTGAGCATAGGTTGGGTAAATATATACCTCAAGCTTTGATGGTTAGTTCTTAGCTCAAAGGGTCTCCCTACCAAATAATGATGCCAAATTTTTAGAGTGTGCACAACTGTTGCTAGCTCTAGATCATGCATAGCATAGTTAATTTCATGCTTCTTAAGTTTCCTTGATGCATATGCTACTACTAACTCATCTTGGGAGAGCACTCCTCCTAATCCTTATAGTGATGCATTAGTGCATATTGAGAAGCTTCCCTAAGGATCTAGAATTTTTAGTATTGATGCCATGGTGAGTTTTTGTTTAAGCAACACAAAATCAATCTCACACTTCTCTATCCACTTAAATTCCTTTCCTTTCTTTTGGAGATTGGTTATTGTAGCTACTATCTTGGAGTAATCCTTTACATAACATCTATAATAGCCCATCATACCCATGAAGCTTCATACTTCTATCACATTGGTAGGTGGTGGCCAGTTCAAAATGACCTCTATATTTTTTGGATCCACTACAATTCCCTCTATAGATATTATGTGTCCCAGATATCGTACTTCTAAGACATAGAAATCACTTTTTGATAGATTTCCATAGAGTTGATTCCTTCTTAACAACTCTAACATGATTCTAAGGTGTCTATCATGTTCCTTCCTATCTCAAGAGTATATTAGAATATCATCTAAAAATATGAGGATAAACTGATCTAGATGCCTCCTGAACACACTATTCATCAAATTCATGAATGCAACTAGGGCATTAGTCAACCCAAAGGGAAATACTGTAAATTCATAATGCTCGTATCTGGTCTTGAATATCATTTTATGAGTATCCTCCTCATGTATCCTTAATTGATGATACCTTAATTTCAAATCAATCTTTGTGAATATCGTGGTATCCTTCAATTGGTCAAATAGGTCTTTGATCCTAGGTAAAGGGTATCGATTCTTGATGGTTTCTTTGTTAAGCATTCTATAGTCAATACATAACCACAATGAACCATATTTATTTTTAATGAATAGCATCGGTGCACCCCATGGTGACACACTAGGCTTTATCAGTCCCTTTTCCAATAATCCCTATAGTTGTACCTTCAATTCTTGCATCTCTATAGGGTTCATCCTATAAGGAGATCTATGGATAGGTTCTGCTCCTAGCATTAACTCAATAGTAAAATCAAATTCTCACATAGGAGGAAGTCTGGGTAGATCTTCAAGAAACACATCCCTAAATTCTTGTAAGATTGGGTGTTTTCCAAACACCTCTTTCTTCTGATCCTCTCCAACTTCATTGAGTTTCATGACATAGACCATCCCTCCTTTTTTGAGGGTTTTCTTTAGTTGCATAGTAGATAACAACTGGGGTTTGAATGACCCTTGCTCACTATGGATCCTTATTCTTCCCTTGCCTTCTTTAGAATACTCTATCCACCTATCTTAGAAATTGATTAAGGCTTTATGAGCCTATAACTAGTCCATCCCTAGGATAACATCGAAAGCATGTAGTGGTGCTACATACAAACATCCTATGGTAGAACCACTGGTAAGGGTAATTTCAACCATAGGAAAATATTGATCCATTGAGTAGGTTTACCCAGAACCATACTCAACCTTCCACCCTTGTGCCAAATATCCTAACCTTTCTGGCATATCCTTAGCTATTCTAGAAGAAATAAAACTATTTGTAGCTCCACTATCAATTAAAATTTTTACTTCTCTATTGAAAATCTTACCTTTTAAGAGTAATGGGGTGGCTTGCCCTTCTAACTTCTAACTTTTGGTTGTAGCAAAAATCTAGTGGGTGGGTTCCTTTCCCTTTGCATTGGATGTACTTAGCCTTGGTTGGTGTGGACATTGGCTAGCATAATGTGGGCCTCTACAATTATAACACCCTTCCTTGGGTCCTTGATGCCTTTCTAGTTTTTGCTCCCTTATTTTACCCACTAGGACTAAATTCAATTGTTTTTGTGGTTGGGGTTTAGTATTTTTAGGGTTGTTATTTTTCTTTTGGAAGTTCCTTTTGAACCTTCCCTACTTTCTATCATTCCTCCTTTTGGATTTTGGGAAGCTCTTACCCTTCTGATCCTATTCTTCCTCCCACTTTATGAATCCAACACTATTCCTTTTTCTAAGTGCTTGTTGATCTCGTTCAGATAGAACAATATAGTCAAATTGAAGATGAGATTCTACCTTTTTAGCTAAATCATAAGCTTTTTGTAGTGACTTTGGCTCATGCATATTTACATCATGTCTTATCCTAGGTTCTTTTCCTAAGATAAATTTATGGATCCTCATCTTCTCATCATAAGTGGGTACGTATTTCAACAACTTAACCAACTTCTTATAGTATACTTCCATAGATTTGGTCCCTTGTCGAAGGTTGGAAAATTCTTCAAATTTTATCACATAAAAATGCTCTATGAGGAACCTTTTCTTGAAGATTATGATAAAGTCCTTCCATTTTAGATCAACTACTTTGATCTTCTATTCTTCTTGGTAGGTTTCCCACCAATCCAATCCAACCCCTTGTAGATGTAGTGTTGCCCAAACTGTCCGAGTCTTGGGGGAGTAGTTCTTCATTGTGAAGTAGATTTCTAACTCCCTTAGCCAAGCTTTGGCTACATCACCCTCCCCTTCTCCATTAAATTTGGAGGTATGGACATTCTTTATGTCCTTATCCAGTTCTTTTTCTAATAGATTTTTGGCTTCTTGCTCTTCAGTGGTTGGTTCATCAGCTTGCCCAACCTCTGAGCTCCTAGCCTATGAATCTTGATTTGCTAAGGTCTCTAGCAATTATTGCTCCATTTGATCTTGCATCGTAGTGACCATTGTAGTGAGGTTCTCTACCTCCTTGTTAGGATTGCTCAAATTTTCATCTTGAGCTCTTTCCTCAACATTGCTCTATCGGGTCCACCTATTTGGAGGAATAGGCTTTTCTCTTCTTGTCTTTGGTACCATTTATCCTGGTCACATGAAAGAAAGAATATCATGTTAGGTTACAACTTCTTCCTTGAACTGTACTACTAACTCTAGCTAAACATGTCATCCACATTAGCTAAACATAAATTTTTCTTGCTAAGACCACCCTCACTCTACATGGGGTGGTTCTCTAAAATTGCTATTTAATTCCAATACTAATGGCCACACTTACTATACGTAAGGTGTCATAGCACACAAGCTACCCATCCTAGGGTCAACCTTCTTAGAATTCTAGCAATTGGGAGTTCTAGGTCTTCTCAGCTTTAGCTTAAGAACTAAGCAAGGGCTTGAATAGGAAGATACCTAAATCCTTAGCACATTCCATGAAGCTTCTAGTCCCTCGTACCTAGAGCTCTGATACCAAATGTAATGACCCAAAAACAATCTAACTAGGGTACAATTTTTTTTACAAGCATATACCCGAGAGGGATTTACATATCCCTAACTAGCATATGTGTTAATTATATTAATCTAAAGTTTTAAGTTGACTAATATTCTCTTCCTTAATCTATTAAAGGATATACCCATATCTATACCATACACAAGTCTGTCTATGTAGGTATACTACATGTATTGCAAATAAGCTATCAATCTCATCTCTACAATGAGCTAACTTATCTCCTTCTATCAGTCGAAGGAATACACCCATATCTATACCATACACAAGTTCATCTGTGTAGGTATACTATGCATATTACAAATAAGCTATCAATCTCATCTCCACGATGAGCTAACTTATTCCTTTCATAGATATCCAAGTTCGTTCAAAATTGCTTTGGTTTTCCAATTTTATCTAATTCAGCTTCTTTAGAAGAGACCCATAAAAGCAGGTTTATTCTAAGTTTTGTCCTAAGGGATCCCATAATCCCTTAGGTCCCTTTCTCTCTACTTATCACATAAATAATAATCATTTTTGGATAACAAATCAACCATCTAACTATGTTAAAACATGAGACCTTCTAACCCTTCTTTCTTTAGAAGGACAAGATTAAGTCTACCTACTTAATTTAAACATGGAATAATATCTACAAAAGCACCAAGAAATATACTTAAATAAAACATCATCATCTAATTAAAGCATTTAAACAAAGGAATAGGTATGAAACTACAACAACCATGATTCTTCATAAACAACAAGTTAGAGATACATCATTCATTTATTAAATCATTACATAACCCAAGTATGGTAAAACTTCCATACTTAAAATAATAAGGTATTACATCATTATCCATCTAGGATATTACTCAACTAGAGTCTAATCTAATAAATAAATTTATCATTACAACCAATGTCAAGGTTAATGCTTTGGATCTAAGTGTCCTCCTTGGTTCTTCTTGTCTTTCCATCGCTCAATTGATGGTAGTAAGGGATCAGGATAACTCATGGATCTTATGAAGCATGCATCTAAATGCATCTACTAAATAACTTATGAAGCAAGTGCATTTATAATTTGGTTGCCAAATTGCAACTATACAAAACTACTTAATGCATCCAATCATGAATCATTTAGTCAACATCAAAAGGAATTCCATACATCCACTCTTATCCTTATCAATAAAAGAAGAGAGTCATTTTATCAAATACAAAGTAATTCACAACTCTTCCTTTAATCAATCAAAGGCTCATGCTTTTCATCACACAAAGTCATTTCCTTAATCCATTAAGGTCCCATACCCTTAATCAATTAAATACTTAAAACAAATCCATTTCTTTAATCAACTAAGGTCCCATACCCTTAATTAATTAAATACTTAAAATATTCTATTTCTTTAATCAACTAAGGTCCCATACCCTTAATCAATTAAATACTTAAAACAATCCATTTCTTCAATCAACTAAGGTCCCATACCCTTAATCAATTAAATACTTAAAACAATCCATTTCTTCAATCAACTAAGGTCCCATACCCTTAATTAATTAAATACTTAAAACAATCCATTTATTTAATCAACTAAGGTCCCATACCCTTAATCAATTAAATACTTAAAACAATCCATTTCTTCAATCAACTAAGGTCCCATACCCTTAATTAATTAAATACTTACAACAATCCATTTCTTTAATCAACTAAGGTCCCATACCCTTAATTAATTAAATACTTAAAACAGTCCATTTCTTTAATCAATTAAGGTCCCATACCCTTAATCAATTAAATACTTACAAAAATTCATTCTTTAATCAACTAAGGTCCCATACCCTTAATAAATTAAATACTTGAAATAATCCATTTATTTAATCAACAAAAACCTATCTCTTTTAACAATAATTCTCTTTTGTATATACAAAAGGTCTATCTTTTATTAACAAAAAATCTATCTTTCATTAATACAAAAGGTCTATCTTTTATTAACAAAAATTCTATCTTTCATTAATACAAAAGGTCTATCTTTTATTAACAAAAATACTATATTTCATTAATACAAAAGGTCTATCTTTTATTAACAAAAAGTCTATCTTTCATTAATACAAAAGGTCTATCTTTTATTAACAAAAAGGCTATCTTTTATTAATACAAAAGGTCTATATTTTATTAACAAAAATACTATATTTTATTAATGCAAAAGGCCTATATTTTGTTAACAAAAGGATTATATTTTATAGATACCTTTAATCCATTAAAAACCTTTAACACTAAAAGGAGGTTTAAATCATAGTCAATAGACAAAAACGATAGGATCGAACAAACTAGTCAGTAGGCAAGTCGAGAACCAAGGTTGAAACATGTTACCATAGATAGAGAGCCCATCATAGGCATGGTCACTGGTGCTTAAAAACTTTTTCCATAGTGGCCAGCCTAAAGGTTATCATGACCACTAGCAGTGGTCATACCACTAAGGGGAATCTTCCACAATAAGGTGCATTGTGCCTTCCACATGCCTCATGTTGGATTACTAAATTACTAGACCAAAAAAAAGTGTTAAAAACAACTAAAACTCAAAAAAATATGAAACCAACATGCATCAAGTGGTAATAGGGTAGGGAGTCAGTTGTAATAGGTGCACAAAGGGGAGTTTCACCAACTTTTGCCAAGCCTTTGGGCTTGGCTATCAATAAATAAGCACACTAGCCCTTTCAAACAGGGCCCACACCTCTCCTACCATGCATGTGGGATAAAGCACAGGCCCTTAGGGGATCATGAAACTTGTTCTCACATGCATCATGTGGGGTATTCATAGGCCTTTAAGGCCTATAAAGCACCTAGTAACATTTGATCACAACTCGATGGTCGAGTGGTGGCGAAAGAGGGGTTTTGCCCTAGCTGATGTGGTTCAGTCAATTATGAAAGTAGCCATAGATAAGGTTTGGTAATACTTTTTAACTCAAACTCATTTAGAACCCCTAAAAAAAATTCCACATGCATCATGTGGTTACTAAAATTACTGCTTAAAAATAAAAAGGGGCCAGAGTTTATTCAAACACCAATTTGTGGTTGAGGAATCCTCATGCTCAGGTGGGTAGAGGTACTGGAGCACTAGTTGGTGGTGCTATTCAGGTTGGAGGTCTTTGGAGGTAAAAGCAAACACCATTTTAAATATCTAAAAATATGAAGGATAAAATTTTAGGTTTAAAATCAACCGGAGCCAAAGCTTGCTTGAAGAATAAATCTAGTTGCCTTCGTCCTCTTTCTCGCCTTCATCCTCCTTCTCACCAACAATTTCCTCATTCTTCCAATCCCTAAACATTTTCACTTTGACCCTCTTAACAAGGCCTTCCATCTGCCCCAAGCCTAAAGTCCTCATTTAGATATTAATGCCATCTATTGAAAGTAAATACATGTTTATCCAAGGAGGCAAGCAGGGGGATACTTTGATTTAAGAATAATTTTTTCACTCTTTCAAAATCCTATGCCCCCAAATGTAAACCACTTCCCTTTATTTAAATTATAAAGTTTTTAAAACTTTATTTGATTTGAAATATAAAAATTTATCCTCTTTTTATTTAATTTATACAAGATGGAGCTTCTTCTTTCTTTTGCATAATCAAAAGAATAAAAAGAGAATTAAATAAAACTTTCCAAGCATTATTACTTAGTATTAAATTTAATTCAAATCAAATAAATCATTAATCATTTTTAATTTTGATTAATTTAAATAAAATACCAATACTAATATTGAACATATATCTTCAGACTTCTGAATTCCTTTTTGGTGAGGTTCCTTCTACAGGGTCCACTTTTTGGAAATCCATTTGTGTGGCTCACTCACTTTTTAAAAAGGGATTAATATAGCAATTTGGGAATGGCAAGTCCATTTTATTTTGGGAAGACAAGTTGCTTGGTGATCGTCCTCTCATCCAGATTCCTATGCTTCAAAGGTTAATCGACATTACCTAACATCTGGTTGGATCGTTAGTGGTTGATTTCATTTCTTCTACAAACAGAACCATGAGTTGGAAAAGACTTGATTTCCCTAATTATGAGGCCAAAATATTATGTTTGCAAGCCCAGTTATCTTCTATCAGAATTCCAGCATGAGATTCTATGGATCGTCCAATTTGGGAACCTACTGGTTTTGGAGAATTCTCAGTCAAATCAGCTTATCTTCTTTCTCTCAATACTTTTAAAACTCCTATTTCATTTAAGTTGGTTTGGACCAAGTATCTAACTCCCAAAATCACCTCGTTCTCTTGGATTTTCATTCAATATCGAATCCTTAAAATGGAAAACCTAATAAAAATGGGTATTCTTCTTCCTAACATATGTTACCTTTGCCTTTCTGATTGGCAATCTACTTCCCACCTATTTCTATTTTGTTCCTTTTCAAGAATGGTGATTAGCAATATTTTTCTTAAATTCCATTTATTTTGGGCCTATCCTCCATCCATTGTTGAGTTGTTCCTCTAGTGGCCAAATCCTTTCAAGAATCCTATGCTCAAAGGATTATGGAAATTTTGTTTACAACATTACCTCTGGAAAATTTGGCTTGAATGTAATAGAAGAGTATCCAATAAAAAATCCTTGACTTTTGACCTCATTACCAATAAGATCATCCTTTATGCCAAAGAGAATGTCCTCATAGCCCCTTTTGATCCTTTTCCTTGTCCACCTTTTGAGAAAGCTATCCTCAAATCCTGTCATATCTACTTATATACTTCAAGACCAGTCAATCCTTCATCTTCTAGAACCAACATCAAATGGCATCCTCCTTCGGTCGGATGGGTTAAGCTTAAATTTAATGGAGCCGTAAAAGGAAATCCTGGTAATGTTGGAGCTGGAGGAATTCTTCGTGATCACCTTGGCAATTCTATTTTTGCTGACTCTGAACCTTTGGGTGTTCTTTCCAATCATTTTGTTGAATCCAAGGCTTTATGGAGAGACCTCCAATTCATCAAAAATATTCTAGGGAATATCATTGTGGAAGGAGACTCTCTAAACATAATAAATTATTTAAAAACTTCCAAACCCATTAATTGGAGGATTAGAACCATAATGGAAGAAAGCAAACAAATCCTGCTTCAACAAAATGACACCATTGTTAAACATACTTTCAGGGAAGCTAATTTTGTTGCTGATAGATTGGCTAACATCAAAGTGAATGCCCAAGGTTTGTTGACGTGTACTGACATTATTCCTCCTGAAGTTGTTGAGCTCATCAAGCATGATCAAAATGGTAAGACTCAAATTCAAGGAAGTTGTTAAAACCCCTCCTTTCAATTCTGAAAAGCCCATGAAGGATCTCTCCAACTCCCCTGATATTGTTGAAAAATATCTCCATAAGCTTGTTGTCCATGCCACTTTTGTTACCATTGACCATTTGGAATCTGCCCATATGGCTATTGGCAAGGCAATTTCAAAGCTTAAGGAACAATGTCAAGCAATCAACCTTCTATTTTTTTGTGATGCTTTTGAGGATATTCCAGCCATTTTTGTTGTGGAGGTACCTTCTGATGTCAAGGTTGATGCTAAGGATGAGGACGTTGTGGAGATCACAAAGGAAGCCTGCATCGAAGCCCCAAAGGAAAACCCAAAGGATGAACCAAAGGACGATGTGAAGGATGCCACACTGGAGGTTACTATTGCATCACCAATGCAGACTGACATACCCTTCTGAGCTTGCTTGTTGGTCCTCCTGTGAAAGGCTCACTCTTAGCGGTCTTCCTCTTCTTTTGTTCCTTTCTCTTAGAGGATTTTTTCCTCTTTGGTTCTTTTGGCTGATTTCCTGTCACTTTTTGTTCCTTCCTTCTCGAGGTTTTAATCCTTTTTGGATTTGTTGGTTGAATGCCTCTTAGTTTTTGTTCCTCCTTTTGTTTCCTCCAAGGTTTTTCCTTTTTGTTATGTTATTGTAAAAGGCGTTGGGGTGCCTTTCAAATGCCCCTTTTAATAAAAATATTAACTTACCAAAAACAAAGTATGGTATTCAAGTGGTCTAGGTTTAATAGGGCCTCTATACCTATCAATCCCTTTTGAATGGGGATCATACACCCAGTTTACTTACATATAAACATGCATGTATACAAAAGTGAGTAATAAAATACATCATACAAGGTGGGTGGTTATTTGTAATTCCAATTATCTGCCCCAACTAAAGACTTATGATAACTTCTAGATTACCAACTTCAAGCCCTAGATAATTGGATTGCTTACAACCAACAAAACAAGAAGTATACATCTAGGTGAGGGTAGTTGTTCATGTTATCTTGAGCTTCCATAATCATCATTTCCCTTTTCAAGTACCCCATTCTCGATGGTCGATTCTACCTCTTCCACCCATGAGTGTACCTGGTCCTACGTATTGACAATACATCAGCAATACCATATTCTTCAAAGATAAATCAATATAAATATTGCATAATCATTCAAATGCATCAAAAACTTAGTATCAAGTTATCATTGATCAACACATAGTCTTCCATGCAAAAATTCCTAGCAATGTGAGTCATGATAGGAGAGAGGACACATAAGTGACACATAATCTAATTAAATATAAATCTAGATACAATGAGAATTATGTGACTTGTCAATGGCATTAATTTCATCCATTTGGTAAAAAATTATATCATTATTATAAAGAACTTATGCTCATATAAATACATAGGAGAAATAGATCCTATAAGGTCAAGACCCCAAATGGAAAAAGGCCAAGACAACTCAATTGGATGAAGAACTTAAGTAAGGGCATGAATTTCATCTTTGTGGAATTGAAATTTATCATAGGATTTGACATACTTATTAGCATCAACTTCCATTATTGGCTAGAAGCACCCCATTCTTATACAATTATGAGTTAAGGAATGACCACTAAAGTGTTCACCATAGTCACCACTATGGATCTGTTAGCTTTTGATGAGTATATGATATAGGAAATGCAACCACAAGATGTAAGATAAGCAATCTATGATATCTATATGATAATGGCACTATAATATGCAGGAAAATAAAGAGATAAACTTCTGCAATAACTCAAAAATATGCCATTAATGAAAGCTCACAAAAATAGTACAATGCAGTATAATGGAGGACATGAACACTCCACAAAATATTTTTAAAGGAACTACATTGTACTCCTCTACCAATCTATACTATGCACTCTCTATATTCTCTCCTCTTTTCACTCACTATAAGGCCTATATATAGGAAGATAAGTTCCTTGGCCCTCACTCTACCTTTGACTCTATCCTATGACTCATGTACATGTGGACTACATGCACATTTACATCATTGTACATTCTAACACTTGTGCATTTATTACATGTTGAAGTAACTACTTAACTTTACTCTAAAGTAAACTCCTACTCTAGTAATGTACCAAAGGTGGTACATTGATATGTACCCAATAATGTAATATACTCTAACACCCCCTGTATTACATTATTTGGGTATTGAAGACTTTAGTATTCAATATGGATCTTCATATTGATTTGGTTCTTCTTCTTCTTTGCTTTTGTCTTCATGTTGTCTCTTCTTGTCATTTTCATTTCACTACCTTTTGTTGTTTCAGGGTATTTGGAAGAGTCTCTGACCTTGTAGTCTTCTAGGTATCCTTGATGAACTAGTGATCTCATAATATTGCAAGTCATAAGAGGATCATAACTTCTTCCATTTATGTTCCTTGGCTTTTTGTATGGCCTATTACCTTTATCTTCAAAAATTTCAAGCTTAAACTCATTGTTAGTGGATGCTTATGAAATAAGAACTTGGAGGAAACAATCTAATCTGAATATTAGTCTCTCCTCAAATATTTTATAGTACTTGTCTTTGTAGTAACAGGAGTAATATGGATGAGATTTTCCTCCACAATATTTACAGGGATGGAAACTCCAGTAGTTTACCTTCTCATGACCAAATTGGCTGCAATAGGAGCATAGTAAAAATATCCCAACTCCTTTGTTGTCTGTTTTAGGAATATCATGTTTATCTATTTCCTTGATGAAGTAGTTGAACCATGTGTGTACAATTGATGCTATTCCATATTTACTTCTTTCATAAATATGTATGAGGTCTTTTTCATCAATATTATTTTCTACCTTTTGAATATGATCTTCAATATCTTCATTAGTATAATTATCATCAACTCCCTTTACTATCTTACTAGAAGATGTTCTTGAAGAATCTACTTTCACCAAACTATTAGTTTGTGAGTTTTCAGAAATATTTTTAAATTCCATTGATTCTTCTCTTCCATTTGCATCTTCCTTATTATCCATTGAATTCTCTAAAACATCAATCATGCTTTTAAGCCATATTGGTATTTTCCTTGCTCCTTTTCTAATTACATTATTTAATGTGTTCTTTGGAGTGGACATCCTTATAGCTCCCTAGTTTAGAGTATGTGAACTATTTTGATAAAACCTTTCTAAGACTTAGGTTTTGTAGGATCCTTATGTCTCCCTAGTGATTAGAATATACTCTAATCTTGGTAAAGTGCTTTAGGAAGTAATAGTTCACCTTTTGAGTTGATTTGGTAATGTTTTTGGGAATGATAATAATCAACTCCTATTTCACCTTATTTCTCCTATTGAACTATGCACTTATCAATTTTATGGAGTTATCTATGGTTGGATTTCTTTTGTCTCTTTAATGTGTCTATGAGACAAGTATAAGCAATAAATTCCAACTCTTTCAAGCAAACAATAATTTTGCTTCTTTTCAACCTTTAGTTCTCAATAGTTCAATTTTCTAAATTCCAATTAGTTAAAGTTTGGTGTAGTATTCCTTATATCTCCCAAATTTGGAACTTTAGAAAATAATAACACTTGCAAGATAATTTAATTATCTAAGGTGGAAACCCTTATATCTCCTAATTTTATTATTTTGCAAATACTATGTTATTGGAATTTCAAGCAATAGAATTTGAAATGCTTTTTCCAAAATAAACTTCACCCTTCAATTAGCTTTCTAGAACTTAATAGAATGTCTAAGGTTTTATCTCCTTATTCCTCCTATTGTTTAATAAACCAACCTTAGGAATTGAATAACCTTTATAGAAAGCAATTAATGATATACTACAACTTATACCTTTTAATAATGTGTTGCTCATTGTTTGTTGCTCGTTGTTCGATGTTTGATGTAGGTTTTGACTATGAATTTCAACCTCTTGAATGCTAAATATTTATGGTCCATGAGGTATGGTATCAAGCACTGCTTTGGGTGATGTTCTCGGTGTTATTTAGACTACACTCTCTCCCTTCTTAATCATTGTTTGACTATGTAGCAAAAATCTCCTTCTACGTTCTCCTTATTGGTAGAGGTATTTAATGAACCTTACCTCCTTATGTAACGTATGCCAAATGGCATATACATTATTGCTTGAGCCTATCTCTCCTTTCTAGATGGTGTCCAATCTATGAGGTGCATTAGAAGATATCACTCTTGGTAACATAGGCATTATTACAACATCTATATGCTTGAATGATGACTAAACTTTGTCAGTCTATGTAGAGCGTTACTTAGGTGCTCCTCTTCCTTTGCACATGTTATGAATGAAGGCGTTATGAAAGACTCTAACGATACTCCTTTGCTCCTTAAGTCTTGTGCCAAGTGGCACAATGTTTCTTCACTCGAGATGGCAAGTGGACATCTTCAACCTTGCATGTAGCTACACCCTTTCATTCGCTTATTAGCCCAATGCTTCTTGCCAACTATTGATCATTTGCTCAATGCTTTCTTGCTTAGCTTTCTCCAGCTAATGGTGGCTCTCTCCAATGCTTCTTGCTTTGCTTTCTCTAACTAATGATGGCTCTCCAATGCTTCTTGCTTAGCTTTCTCTAGCTAATAGTGGCATTCTCCAATGTAGGTGGTTCCAAGGTGCTTCACTCCTGATGGTTTGAAGGTATTTGTTTTAGCCCTAACATTGTTCTTCTTCCAAGATTTTGATAATATTCACTTGGGTAATAAGCTCCTTACTTGCACCTTGATTTTACTATTTTTTGTTATGTTATTTCTCTTACAAATGTTATGTTAGACTTGCCTTGTTGACATGGCTACACTTGTCCAACTCGGTCTCCTTGTGATGTAGATTGACTTGCACCATGAATGTTGCTTGATATGAGACCAATCGATGTTGAATCCCATGGCTCAAATGCTGGTTTGATGAGCCTTTTGTTGGCTCTCTCCTTTTCTTCAATAATGTGGCCCCTTGAAGACTATGTTTTGCTAGCCATTGTAATGCCTTTTGGAGGCTATATATTTTGTCCTTCTTGGCTATATTTGAAAGGACAAGAATGGTGCTTCTCATGTAATGTAAACATCCCTATAATAGTTAAGATAGAACACCTTAACTTGCACCAAATTTTTAGGTCATATGTCTTCTTCTCCAAGTTTCTAACTTCTTTGATGAAGTGACTTCTTGAGGGTAGATAGTGATCTAATAACACTAACCTCTAACTCACTTGCTTGAATACTTTGCACTAATAATTTCAAGCAACTAATATACCCTTCTTTTGGTGACTTGCTTTCACCAAGATATGTTGCAGGTTTTGTGTGCTTAATAGTGTCCTTTGACACTTCAACTTAATCCTGCTCGTGCACTAATTCTCACCTTTGAACAATCTTTAATGCACTTAAAAATATCTCTTAAGTATAACTAGTATAGTGCAATATTGATCTCACCTTATCACTCCTATAAAAGAACTCTCAAAGTAACTTGAAATATGCACTATAAACTATGCAAACTTAATGTAGTCTTCTTTGCTTCAACTAAACAATAGGAAGATGATATTTTTCTTTCTGTCGAAATATATCTAACTCCTATTTTAATGTGTAGGTATTAACCTTAAAAGAAACTATCTTCTGCACTCCCTTGAAGACTCTAATATGCAACCTTCTCCTTGCAACTTTTAACTCTAATATGGTGCTTAATGAATCTTAATAATGAACCAAAAATCTAAAGTTCAACTAATGAACCTTTTGCACCAAAGTTTCTTACCTTAACGAACTCTGTAGATGAAGGATTGCAAGGTGATTAGATTCACCTTATTGCTACCTTTAACTAGATGAACTTGCAACTCTTCTTTGTTATCCAAAATAACTTCTCAACACACCAATTTGCAGCTTTGTACCTCCTTATATCTTGTTGCTTGATACTATAGTTTGGTGGCTTCAACCTTCAAGATGTATCCTAGAAATCTAAAACTTAGCAGCTATTGATGCTGCCTAAGTTGTTGCTTTCTTGCTATCCTCAAATCTAAAATTTTTAGATTGCAAAGCAGTCAATCTCTCCACTAAAATGTTATCCTTGAATCTCAAAAATTTGGTAGGGAACTCCTCCAAATCGTAGCTAAGATTTTCCTTCAAGAACCCTTCAGTTTTCTACTGTAGAAACTAGCAGATCTCCTTTCTCTGAATGAGCCTTCTAGCCTTCAAAGGTAATCTTCAAACCTCTTAGGTTTGGTAGTAATGTCTGGCTCCTTTCTCCTTCAACCTCCTTGTCAAATTCTGACTTCAATCTAGGCCTTCTTCTCAAGAATCTAAAAGTCTTGAGGTCTTCACCAATCTCCTCCAAAATTTGGCAAACTTCTTGCCAAATCCTTCTCCCTTGGGCTTGTTGTTGGATGGTGATAATTGTCCCAAGTTCTTCCTTTATTAGGAACTTCTCCTTGGTGGTAAATTTCTCCAATGAGTTCTCCTAGGAACTCCTTTAATGGCCTTCTCTGAATCTCCTTCAATGAGGCTCTCCAAGCCTTCTCCTTCTTTCTCCTTGAGACCTCTTCTCTAGGGTCTTCACTCTCACAACTTCTCTGGTCTTCCCAATGAGACATTTCCTTCAACCTTCTATTGTGGAAGTGTTGGTAATGAGATCTCCCTCTTGGATCTCTAAAATCTTCTACTTTAGGAATAGGACTTTTGCTAGTCCTTCTCTATCTCTTCCAAATCTAGAAGTTCTTCAATGGGACCTCTTGTAGGTCTCTTTAGCTTCTTAAGTTGATTTCTTCTACTCCTTCAAGGTGAAGTCTTCAATATTCAATGGAGATCACCAATCTCTTATCTTCATCGAGACTCTTCTCCTTGAGTCTCTTCAATCTTCTATTTATAGTCTTCAATGGAGATCACCAACCTCCAATCTTCTCCTGGACTCTTCTCTGGAGTCTCTTCCTCAAATCTGCAACAATGCTCCTATGGCCTTTTCTTCTTCTTCACTCTACATGTCTGCAATCTCTAGCAATGGGATATTTTCTTCAGGCCTCCAAATCTTCGTTCTTCCATTTGTTGCTTCTAGTGTTGGATTGATTCTAAAGAAGATATTCTTCCTAACTCTTTTGTAGGAAGCTTCCCAACTTTCTTTGAATCTCCTTTTCCTGCAACAAAGTATTAGGACTGTAATGGAAGAAATTCTAAATCTAGAGATAATAAATCTTCACTAGTTGATTTTTCAATCTAGTGGAATTAATGTTGAGTCCTAGTCTTCATAAGTTTTTCTACAACCCTATGGAAAGACTCTAGCCAAATGCAATCTCAAAAATTCTGAAAATGAGATTTTTGGATTCCTCTCAATCTCACTTGTGGCTCTCCCTATTTCCTATTGATCTACCATGTGCTCTAATACCATTGTTAGCTTTTTATGAGTATATGATATAGGAAATGCAACCACAAGATGTAAGATAAGCAAGCTATGATATCTATATGATAATGACACTATAATATGTAGGAAAATAAAGAGATAAACTTCTGCAATAACTCAAAAATATACCATTAATGAAAGCTCACAAAAATAGTACAATGCAGTATAATGGAGGACATGAACACTCCACAAACTATTTTTAAAGGAACTACATTGTACTCCTCTACCAATCTATACTATGCACTCTCTATATTCTCTCCTCTCTTTTCACTCACTATAAGGCCTATATATAGGAAGATAAGTTCCTTGGCCCTCACTCTACCTTTGACTCTATCCTATGACTCATGTACATGTGGACTACATGCACATTTACATCATTGCACATTCTAACACTTGTGCATTTATTACATGCTGAAGTAACTACTTAACTTTACTCTAAAGTAAACTCCTACTCTAGTAATGTACCAAAGGTGGTACATTGATATGTACCCAATAAGGTAATATACTCTAACATGGAAATTAAAAAGAGCTTTAGGAACATCAATTTTTATAAGACATCATAAGAGAAAACTATTAGGATTTTGATAGCACAATACCCCATCAAGAAGAACATATTAAAATTCTCCCTTTTATATGCTAACCTGCTATTTAGGAGTAGTCATAGGTGGATAGGTTTGATTATCGAGGAAGCATAAAATATTGTCATACCAAGGATCATCATAATGGATTTGGAAATCAATAGCATTGACCTCGATTATATGTACATTGATTGGATCATCATTTATAGAGATAATAGGTTCATCATGGACCCTTATCAAGAAATTAGTTTTAGTAATATTTTCATGTGGTATGAATTTGGTGGCCAAAGTGTCTAGGGATTCAACCTAAATATTTTACCCCTTGAGGAATGCCTACTAGAAAAGGACTCAAAAATATTGATCAAATTTTTAGATACTTGATCGTAAGGGATTGAATGAGGAGCTTCAATAGCATACTCACCAAATACCTAACGAACCAAAATTTTAGAATCTCCTAACACTTGGATGTGTTTAACATCCATACATTGGAAAATCAACAAACCTAAAATTAAAGCCTAATTTTCCAAAATATTATTTGCAATGCCAAAAAAATAAAGTAAAAGGCCATGGAAATTGCTAGACCAATAAAATACTTGAGAAAGATACCAGCTTCTACCCTAAGCTCATTCCTTGCTCCAAAAAATTAAAGGATCCAAATGGTAGTATGGAGTACTTTTTTAGAATCTTAGCATGTAGAAGGTATGTTAGATTTGGATTTAGCCTTAGTTTCATACACCTCTCTACATATTTACGAGACTCCAAGAGAGACTTTTATTGCTTAGTAATATCATAAGAAACCAACTCTTGAATAATGCTAGAATAAATGGAGGGAGGAAATATAATAAATATATGATGAGAAAACAAAATGGCCATTATGTCCTCATCACACAATGCCTCCTTTAAGGATTGTTGTATAGGGTTAGGAGTTGTTTCTAATTGATCAAAAATTACTTGGACTTTTGTAGATTTTGTGTGACAATAGAAAGATCAAATTCTTGCATCTTAGTGATCCATTTACCAGACCAAATTTCACTAGGGATGTATGGTTTATATAATAGGTGTCTCAAGGCATTAGTTTTTATGACAACTCTAATACAATATGTAATGTATTAGTTTTTCACATACAAAATAAATGGTCAGGCCATATTTCTCTATGGAAGTGTATTGAGTTTCTATTAGAAGCATTTTTTTGCTAATATAGTATGTGGCATACTCCTTATTATCATCTTGTTAAGTAATAATTTCTCCCAAGGAAACCTAAGTAGATGATTTGTACAATATAAATGGTTTATCCAAACTGGATGGTCAAAGATATGGGAACTATAAAAGAAATTTATTGAATTTAAGAAAGGTCTTTTTGCAACTTTCATTCCATTTAAACTCGTATTTTTAAACAAGTGATTTAATGGGTAAGAGTTGAAAGCCAACTCAAGATAAATTGCCTAATGGATTTGAGCTTCTACAAGAAGGATTTGATATCTTTAACAACTTAAGGGGGAGGCATAATATCAATGTATTTGATCTTATCATGATCAACATATATGTCTCTATGAGATACTATAAAGCCTAGTAGCTTGCCACTAGTAACACTAAGCATGCATTTCTTAGGGTTACATCTAATCTTGTAATGATGTAGTTGCTTAAATATGACACAAAGGTTAGTTGGATGATTAGATCACTTCTTAGGCTTACCAAAGAGTTCATATACATATGACTCTAATATATTTCTAATCAAGTTATGAAATACAATTATCATCACTTTTTGATAAGTTTCACCAATATTTTTCAATCTAAAAGGTATGAGAACAAGGAAAAATGTGCCCTAGGGCATATTAAAAGTTGTTTTAGTTTGGTCTTTAGGGGCAAGTTGGATCTATTTATACCCTAAATAGACATCCTTAAGGAAACAAAATTCATACCTTGTAGTAAAATTAATAATAGCACCAATAGAGGGCAAAGGGAAGCTATCCTTATGACAGGCTAGTTTGATATTTTTAAAAATCACAAAAAATTTGGTTTATATTATTTTATTTTTCTTTCATGAATGATGTTAGAAACCCAACCCAAATAGTTAACAAATCTTACAAAATTGACATACAACTTTTGGATTTTAATTTTACATAGGTATTGAATGAGGAGAGGAACCTTCTTTTCTTTTTGTGGATAGAAGTGACATCCTCATAAGTAAAAATATTATAGATAGCCAAATCCTCATATATTCCATTTATCTTAGAATATTCCCAGCATCCTTATACTCCTTAAGCAAGATAGTATGGATGCCTTGCTCTTTATTAGATAAGGTTATCTCAATTTTTACTATGCATGGTTGCTCATGGGTGTCTATGTTAATATGTATAGTGGGCTTGACATTCATAGAACTACCTACTTCAAAATAATCTAGAGTAGGGGGAAGATTATATAATTTATAATTAATGTCATCCTAGAAAACATAGTCAGACCATTTGTCCCTCCCCTAGTAAGGATTGGGTTATTGAAGGAACCCCCTATTATTATATCGATGAGGGTCCTTTCCTCTCTAAAAAATAAGAATTATAGTAGCTTTATAATTAAGCAATAATAGAAGAAAGAGGATATTATCAGGAATGTGAACTATTTTTTCTTCCTCGGCATGTCCCTTGCTCCTAATACTAGAGAGGATGTGAGTGTATAACTAAGAATTAAGAAATATAGGGATGTGAGTGCTAGGATATGGATCTAATTGAAGAACACAAGCTTATACTGAGAGGGGGTTGAACAGTATAAGACCACTTTTTACTTTTCTTCTCAAATCAATATTATGCAGTGTATAGATAGCAGTATCAATATTAGTAATCAAAGCAATGCACAAAACTCCACACACAATAGAGACACAAATTTAATGTGGTTCACCAATGTGGGCTACCTCCACAGAGAAAATGTTTCTTCTAAATATTTCTCAAATAATCTCTTGGGAATCATTCCCAAATTACAATGTTTATGGACCTCGGTCCAAAGGAGATTTTGATCCCCTAAATGTCAAGTTCATGGATCTCTTCCACAGGATAACTCTTTCCCCTTCTGCTCTAGCTAGTGATCTTCTAGAAGACTCTCTCTCCATTGCACTAACTTGTGGATATCTCTCCACTTGAATACTCCTCACTCAGATCTATCTTCAATTATCCTGGATGTTGGATCTCTATCCACTGAGACTTTGTCCTCTATACTCTGTCACCTCCAAAGCTCTATCTCAATACTATACCAAACACATTTTAGTCAGTCTAGCACAGTTCTGATCAATCTATTGCACTAAACACAGTATAGTCGGTCTAGTACAATTTTGTTCAATAGGTTTACTTAGAACTTGCTCAAATCTGCTCAACAGGTTCACACAAAACCTATACAAATATGCTCAACAGGTTCATACAAAACCTGTCCAAATAGACTCAATAGGTTCACACAAAACCTGCCCAAATATGCTCAACAAGTTCACACATAACTTGTCTAAATATGCTCAACAAGTTCACACAAAACTTGTCCAAATTTGCTCAACAAGTTCACACAAAACTTGTCCAAATCTGCTCAACAAATCCTCTCTAGGACTTGCTCAAATTTGCTCAATAAGTCCTTTCTAGGACTTGCTCAAATTTTCTCAATAAGTCCTCTATAGGACTTTTCTCAAATCTGATCAATAAGTCCTCTATAGGACTTGCTCAAATCAGCATAGCAAGCTTTCACAAAAGCTTAACTCAAAATAGTCCACAAGTCTTCTCAAAGACTTGTCTCAATCACATAGAATCATAAAGATAATTGTTAGAGACTCAATATGTTCTAATATCAATGTACAATCAATATCTCAAATCAATATCATAGAAGCATAAAGAGAATTTTTAGAGACTCTATATGTTCTATACTCAAATCCAAATCTCAATTCAAATCAATCTCAACTCAAATCAGAATATTGAATAGTTTGTTTCTAGGAACTTGAACAACCACATGCATCCACTTGACTAGGCTTAATCAACTCAACTCAACCAATCACCTCAAGTAACAATCCTTTCTCAAAAACCCTAGTCCAAGCATGTATTAACCAACTCAACTCAACCAATCACCTCAAGGAACAATCATTTTTCACAAACCCTAGTCCAAGCATGTATTAACCAACTCAAAATATTTCCAACAATGCTCAAGTCTCACATAGCAATGATACTCATGTTCTTTTCTAACTCAAGTTCAAGTTCATTTCATCATCAATGGGCTTCAACAAAAATGCTAATAACACAAGGTTTAAATACAACTCACAAACCAGAAAACCTTGAAGCATTCAACTAATCATTTTCTCAAAGGAAACCACAATCAATCCTTTTCTCTCCAATGATATTTCAAAAATCAACCACCATAAACAATCAATAGGAGAATTTTCCCATACCTTTTTGATGCCAATAAGTTGTCCACAAAATCTTCCACACTTAAACACAACTTTCCTTTCCAATCTAAACAAGGGTTAATGAACTTCAAATAATCACAAAATAAAGCATTACTCAAATTACACCCTTTTTACTCCAAGTTAATAAACACATTCACCAAAGTCCCTTTTATTAAAACCCTTATCAAAAATAATAAACCTCTCAAAATTGCTTTAAAAAAAAACTCCTTATTTCTCCTAAAATTAATTCTCCATAACCATAAAATAAATCATAAACCAATTATGCTTTGCAATAATAATCATAGCCCTAATAACAAACTTTAATTTCCATTAACTACCTTATAACTCCAAACTTTAGGGCTAATAAAAATTATTTAAATGCAAAACGTAATTACCTCCTCAAGGGGATTCGAACCCCCGACTTGCCACACCACGAGCATCTTAGCTACGGCTAATATTCCACATGAGCTAGGCGCTCATTGGAAAGGCAAAGGCCCAAAGTGCCTTAAACCTTCCTCCACCTTCCACAAAAGACAAAGTGCCAAAGTGCTTTTCACACGCCTTCCAAAATGTCATCCAAGGGATTTGATCCTTGGTGTTTGTGCTACCTTGTGCCTTAAACCAAAATTATTTTCCAATGCGCCACACTTCCCACCATGATTTGACTTTCCAAGCATTGTCGTTTTCTTTCCTGCTTCTCTTCTCAAAATTTGCATGAGCTCATAGACTTATTCGAATGCCAAACATTTATCACAAAAGCAAGGATAAAACTTTAATTTATTTACCACCCCTTTATATAGTGTTTAAAACACTTCGAAGACGTCTACGGAAATATGAATTTATGTTTGCTTTATGACGTCGATGGGAAACTTTGTATTTAAATTTAAATAATTAAAATTTAAACCAAATATTAAAACTCAAATAACTCCATCATCGGGGCACATTTTTCGATGAAACAAAAGCCCAAATTGGGTTTTAAGAAAAACCCAGATCAAATCTATTGTCCATGGTTTTAACTAAAATCTTTTATTTTTCCTACCTTGGTTTTCACAAAAACCCTTCATAGATCCTTTTGACATTAAATGCTCTTTTGACATCAATGACAACATTTTAGCTTAGGCACTCAAAATGTCCAACACTAATTGTTTATATAATTTTATCATAGCATTAATGACAACCTTGGTTTTTAATTCAATAGGAAACTTAGCTTCAATCAAGTGACTTTCTAGACAAGAGGGTGTGGGATCAATAAAACTGTCAAGCCACTTGTTAAATGGACTATATGAGTAGGGAAATGTTTCTAGATCCAAAAATAAGCTAACAAAGGAAACAATAAATACTTGGGAATTTATTGTATCCCAAAAATATTAGGAACTAGGATCTCCACATTAAAATGCAATTGCAATTGTAAAGAAATTTTATCAAAAATATCAAACATTTTGGGTATATCAGGAGTCTTACAAGTCAAATAGTCATTAGAAACTGTCAAAAAAATAGGAATAGATGCTTAAATATCAAAAAAATCAATCCTAAATAAGATAACTACTTTAGAGATGATATTGGATTTGTTGAAGAAACTTCAACAAAAGGTAAACCAATAGTGGGTTCTAGTTCAAGATATTTTAAAACAATGCAAGATTTGTCATTTTTAGAAACAAAAACAACCAATTGGTATTTTTCATAGCAATTTTAAAATTGATAGATTTTAGCCTTTGTTAAATTCCTAGGCAAGCGAACAATTCCTATTTCACTAGCCTATTTGAAGGTTTTGATGTAGAGATAATAGAAATATTAATTATTCTATGCCTACCTAATCTAACTTAATATTGATTACATTCAGCATTCCTAAGCATATAATAGGCAAAAAATTACTATTATCAATTTCACAAAAAATTATATCGAAATGACTATCATCATCATCTAAAAAAAGACGTTCCATTAGTCTATTTGGTAATTCCCAACACCCACCTTAGAAATAGTAGTAGAAGAGCATTCTCAATTTCAATGATAAAGGCTTTATTAGAGTCACTATCACTTTTCTCTCCCATGCTATCATTATCCACAAAAAATTTTACTTGTTTTAATTTTGTGGCAACCTCATGGGCTTTATGTAATTGGGCCAAACTTTGATAGAATAAAATATAATCTTATCTCTATTTAGATTTCAATAATGGTGGAAATTTTTCAACTACCTCTTGAGGAAGAGGAGTAATAACATCTATGTTAGGTTGATCATCTTTGGATTCATACTTGTCTTTAGGTCATTTCAAACAAAATTCAAGGTGTCCCTTTTATAAATTCCTTCTAGAAGTCCATTTAGACTTATATGTGTGAATTGAAACTTTTTATCTTATCCTTAGAAGTAATAAAACAACTTTCATGTTTTGGAAGATGAGTCTCTCAAGGGTCTAAGTCCCCCTCCATGGTGAAGACTTTATCATCATAGGTATATTTAACCACTTGACAAGTAGAAAAATATGTCTTTCATATTACTAGTCCAAGGTCTACCTAATAGCATGTTATAGTTGGTCTAAAAATAAAACACCATAAACTTCACTCTTACTTCTTTAGGCCTATCTAAAATTGGCAACAAAATATAATGCCCAAGATCTTGTGGCTTACCATTATAAGAATAACAAATTATAGTAGAGAGGACATTTTCTCTAGGGATCTTTAGTTTATCTATCAAGGATAATGACATAACATATGTACCACTACCTTCATCAACCAAAGCCCTATAGATTTCCATATCATTGTAAAACACTATTATCATCAATGGAAAATCATCATCCCTAGACAAATATTTGACAACAATCATGTTCTTCAAGGGGAAATTTACAACCAAATTAGGGCTAGTATGTGCATCAATGCCAAGATGTTTTCTATGGGATTGAATATATTGCACTTCATAAGACCTTATAATGGTGGGCATAATGCTAGAAACCATTGACTTGGGCATCTCCATATCATCTAGTAAGTCTGTTAACTATTTTTGTTAATAAGATATCCTAAGTAATTCCAAGTATGGGACCTTACAAATGGTCATACTCAACTCTTCAAGAATATCCCATGTTTTAGTTTTTCTTGACTGCTTTAAGCAACAATTTCTTGGATTGGGTAAGATATTGATACTTTTTTGTCATAGGTACAAGGATAATATCTTTATGTAGCAATCTTGGTCTTTTAGCATTTTTAGTAATTATAGTTTTTGTGGACTAGGTTGAGGCTTGATCAAGAATATTTTCTTTTTTTTTATGTTTCTATTTTTTTAGAAATTTTCTAGATGATCAAAGGAGGGTTTTGAATCTAATCAACTATAGTAAGATTGATCATTTCCTAGATAGGCTCTTTTCATTTTTAGACGGTTGTTTCTTTTTGCAATGAGGTGCATTCCTAGATATACCAATAATTTGTTATTTTGAGGTAATTGTTTCCCTTTGCACCTCTAAAATATTCATATAATGAGCCACATTTGTTTGGCTATAAATGTATTCTCCATTTAGACCAACTTAGAAAAAAATTGATTAACTTGAGAGGCATTCAAAGAAATACTAGCTCCAAAATCTTGGTTTTTGGGTAGTACCATTGTGTCTTTGGTTAATTTAACCCCTACCTTTGTTTCCTTGATTATAATTGTATTCTTGATTTTGATAATTTTGTTGGCTACCCTAATTAAACCCTTGATATTGATTTATACTTACTCTCTTTTATTGATTGGGACCTTGTTTTTCATGGTTGGGGAATGAGATATTATATATTCCTAACCTCTAATTGCAAGGGTGATTATGTTTTTTTTGGAGACTAGGTTTCTTTTCAGGAAATAAAATGATCCTATCACTATTAACTTGATCAATGTTAAAAATTAGGACCAAAAATTTGCTTGAGGTATAATCGATGTAGTTCTATGCAACTAGAGTTATCATGGCCAAAGTTTCATGACATAAGTAGAATTTGTTAAGATCATTCCATACATGTGATTCAAACCCATCATTGATATGGTAGTTTTTAAGCTTAGGTGGTGGACATATTTTGAGAATATATTTATGGGTCCATTGAGGTATCATATTATTAGGTTTTGGACCACCCCAAAATTTGGTTAACATATGTACAAGAGCTCTAACTGTCTCTAAATCATGAGAGATATATTGAATAGCTACATTACAAACTCCATCCCCTACAATATTCTTGTTAGGATTTTTAGGTTTTAGGGATATTTTCCCTTCTCTATTTCCTCAATGTTTGAGGATTTTAACAAAGTGTATAACCTTGTCAAGGGAGGACAAACCATAAGGGTTGTGTTCCTAGATTTTAGTCTAAAAATATGACCTAAGATTATTTACAAATATTACTATTGTGGCCTCTTCAATTAATAATTTATGTTAGCATGACATTTAATTTTTTTTCACCTCTTGTGAAAATCTATAATAAATTCATAAGTGACTTGTTTAGTGTTCACAAAAGAATCCATTGCTTCCATCATAGTTATGTCATTATCAAATTATTGTTTTAATTTTTTTGTCAAAAATATCTAGGGAGTCAATATATTGTTTACGTAATTATGCAAACCAACTAAGAGCATTTCCTACCAAATCCCTTATCATTAGTTTTAACAAAGATTTTTTGTTGTGTAACCAATCCTTATAATATCTTGAAATTATCAATAAATGTTTGGGATTTATTTGTCCCATCAAAAAATAATATAGACACATGCTTAGACAAGTTGATAACTTCTACATCAAGGGTTTATATTCCCTCAAAGTGGGATCGATTGATATAGGTAAATTCTCCCCAAGGTTAGCTCAAGGAGGTGGAGGAAAATGAGCATTAATATTCAATATTGAAGGAGGGATAATAGCTTGCACTACAGGGTTTATATTAGCACTAAAAATTTGAGTAATATTGGTCATCATATCCTACATCTGTTTGGTTATTTCTCTCCTTGAGGTCTCCATTTATCTCCTAGAAACTTCAATTTACTTCTTAGTATCACACTTATGACTATCTAGTTGATAAGTCAAATATTCCTAAGGGTTGTCATACACAACTAATATTTTTTCATGAGGCTCAAAATGGGTATTAGACTTTGGGAAAGTGAATTCTACAAGAATAATTCATACATATACTTGTTTTATTGATGTCACCACATTAAGTGGTAATACTGATTTGCTATGATTATCTCAATAAGTGATGATGTTGTTTTAGCATGTCACTCATCATCATTGCCCAATGTAAATATTTCTAAAGCCTTTTTGGACTCTATGGTAGACTTGTAATGTTTGTCGAAATCGATATTGGGATATTTTTTCCTCATAATTAAAATCTCTATTTAGCCTATAACTTGGAGTTCATGCTCATGGTTAAATGCAAGAGGATGAACTATATAATTTTCATGAGGAATAAATTATATGAGATCCTCTTCTATTTCTAAGGATTCTGGATTTTGCTTCTTTAACCTAGTAGTCATTCCAAAGCCCTTTGGAGAAGCAATAGGATCCATAAGAGTAAGTAGAAAACCTCCTCAAGGGTATCTTTGGATTTATCAAAATTTATATCCTTAAGCAAGCCAACTACAAAAAACACTCATAGAAAATAAAATTAGATTTACAAAACAACCTTAAGAGAAAGAGGAAATATATGGCAAGATTATTCAAATTTTAGCTAACAATAGCTGCTAAAACAAAACCTATGGTAGTAAGCCTACTAAACCTTAAGAGCTAGAAAATTAAAATAAAAGCCTCAAAAAGTGGATTTTACATTGGTTTTGCCAAAATATTTATGGGAAAAATAGGATATTTCATACAATTATAAAAATTAATACAAGATAAACCAAAATACTTAAATCTAGATAGTAAAGTAATAATTTAGCAATCGGAGCTAAAACTATCCTAATCCAAGCATAAGCTGAAGTAGAAAATTCAAAAGGTAGCTACAATAATATTATCCATAGAAAAGTGAAAGCAAAGGCTAATCCTAATGCAACAAAAATTTACTTAACACTTAGGGCATCAAGGACCATACCATTTATAAATTAACAATGATAAAATGCTCATTTCCATTCAATCTTGCTTGCTATATCACCATAGTAAAAAATGAGAGATCACACATAGACTATATGTAGAGGGTTTAAAATTCCTTGGAAATTAGTCCTTGTATGGTAATTCTTGACATCTAGCTGCAAAATCCTAGTAGAGCATCTCATCCTCCTTTGTGGAAGGTAACGAACTAATGATCAATGGATTTGGTTGTACCTATAAGGGGAAGAGAGAGAAAGAGAACACAAAGGTTATGTATTGTAGAAGAAACAAAGGTAAAAAGCTTGAGTGTAATGCTAGAAATAAAAATCATCAATGTAGACATTGGTTTTGGACATCAGATGAAAAAGTAGTGCAAAATGCACCAAGTGTAGATAATTGTAATGTAATTTAAATGCAATTCAAATGCATATGTGGAAACATTTTTTAGTAATGCAACTTAATAATGTAATTGATAAATTGTAATAGACTATAGTTTTATTGAATGTAAATGTGAATTCCCATATGGGGAGACGGTTGGGTGATGCGTTATTTTGGAATTCATTATTGGTAACAATTAGGACAAAAGCTTAAATAGATCCTCCCTCCTTCATTCAAGACTAGTTTGAAAGGTAATCTATTTGTGCATCCATGTATTGAGGAGATATCTAGTACATATAGGGAGAGGCTAGAGTTGTATATTAGAAAACCATATGTACAAATAGTGCAACATGTATGCAGGTTGTGTATGCATTATGCGGTATTCTATAACGCCATACTAGTGAGTAATGCAATTGATTCATATTCTATTCATGATGAGTGTGATTTGTGTATAAGTGTATTTGTCATTGGTAGTTGGTAGTTGTGTATTGGATTCTATGTGCAAGTATTATTGTTGTAGTCCAAGCATGGAATAGAGGAGTTACAAACTAGAATGCAATACTAGTGGAACTTCCAAGAGTGTCATTCTAGTGGTGATTGAGCATGCTATTTCAATAGAGTAACTATGGCTATATATTCTAGTTCAATTTTCCATTCTAGTGATGTGTAGCACTTGCCAAGCTAGTAATACTTGATCCTATCATTTCAATAAGTGTCATACCAACACTTGCCATTCCAACATACTACCATTCTAGTGGAACTACCATTCCAGTGTGTTGATCTAGTGAAATTATCATTTTATCATATGTTGTTCTAGCACTTGTCATTCCAACAAGTGTTGTTCTAGCGTATGTCATACTAGTATAAGTGTGATTATCATATGATTCAAGTTCGATGTCATTCTAGTGTAGAATTATAAGCCAAATTGCATTGAATGTAGTCTTGTTTGACCCTTAATCTACCATCCTATTACTCTATTTCAAGAATTCTTATCACCATGCTACTTTGGGGGTCATTTCCATTGCTAGATTGAAGTGGTTTGAGTTGTGAAGGATCAACATATATGAAGAGGAAGGAGGTGAATGATAAATTTACTATCACAAGAATGTGGAAGATGAGGTTACAAAGATAGTCAAATTTGTATGAGAAAGTGCATGAGGAACACTCAACAATGAGATGTTGAGAAAAATGTTGCCAACCAAATACTATAGTCTTGAGAGACTAAACTTGAAAAACCAATAGTTGAAGATATGTGAATCCCTTGTGAGGATAATACAAGCAAAACATACAAAATGTGGTAAAATTTACCATTAATAACAAAGAAATTTGAAGTTAATATGTGAGCAAAAAAAGTAGATACCATGGAGAATGTTTGCTAAATGGAAGTGCCAACATGGAGAGAGCACATGAAGATGATGATTGGCTAGTAAAAATAACACGGGCATGGGAGATTTTTTCAAGAGGTGTAGAGGACATGCGTCTAGTACTAGAGCAACCAAAAGAGAGTGCTTAGGTGAGTATACCAAAACCAATACACATATATTCATGAAGTAGGTCACGAAGTGCTAATATAAATCAACGATTATTTTTTGGTGGTAAAAAATGAGGTGAAGAAGCACCAAGAGAAGAATAATTTCCTAAATAACAACAAGCAACTATGGTAACTATGCAATAAGTTGCAACAACTATAGGTAAGCAAAAGTATCTATTATTTTTGGGTGATGGGAAAGAAGACCAAAAATTCTATATAAGAATGTGTAACCATATGGTGAGCAAAAAAAAGTTGAAGCAAGCATGGATAAGATTATTTTTGACAATATTAAGAGGAATTGCAATGGAATATAACCTAAAAAAAATAAAATACCAACCCTTTGCATCATGATAAGCTTTAACGAAAGACTTTATCCAAGACTTAAAAATACTTTGAGATGATATTAATATTATTGAAGAAATTTATGCCATGAAACAAAAGTACAATAATGTTAAATCCTACAATCGAAGATTAAAGGAAATCATTGATAAGATGGAGGTTGCACCAACAAACAAATTGCAGACACCAATTCCTTGATGGAATTCTAAGTTTAATAAGAAGATGAAGGTCATTCCACAACTACCTATGAAGAAGCATATAATAGAGTTATCACACTAGAGAGTGAAGCTAAGAAAATGATAATAGACCTAAGCCACTACAAGAAATATGATTTTGATAGTGACCATGATGACATACACATGGTGATCCAAGCCATGAGGAAGGACCTAAAAAGGATGGTTAAAGATACAAAGGTGGAAAAGAAAATAAAGAGACAAGATATTTGGTGTTCTGATTGTAATACTAAGGGACACAAATATTACTTGTAAGAATAATACCTTCTATAATATTTGCAAAGTAAAAGGTATGAAATTTTAGATTATTCATTTAACATAAGGAGTTAAAGACACTAAACATTGTCAGTGTTGCAAGAAGTGAAGGATAAAAAACCAAGCACATTGAGGAATGGACAAATAGCAAGAAGTGGTATATATAGAAACAATCATCAAGGTGGGAGAAAACTATAATAAGGCAATTGAAAATAAGGAGGACATAGTCATTTGTAGGATGATCTAGATGATAGATCAATTATTTAGTGTTGAATATGCCAAGAGTGATGACACTTTACATGTAATTTCCAAAATTAACAAGTCAAACATAACTCTAACAATAATACTCTAATGTGTCACATGTGTGGATCAAACAGTCATAAGGAGGTAAATTACCTAAAAAAAATAAGTTTGAGCAACTCATAGAATGTCAATTCTATTGAAATTTAATCACCTCAAACAAACCAACAACAAAAGAGAATAATGTGCTTGTAGTTACAAGGGGTCAATCAAATAAGACAAACCTAAACCACAACTCTTCCATAGAGAAGTAGAGATGGCAAAAAGCACAAGACATCATTGAAGAAGAAATATGGAATACCAAACAAGAATGGATCCTCAAAGAGAAGAAGTTGAAGACGCTTGAAAGAAGAATTATCAACCTAAGAGCTAGCAATGCAGGTATTGAATATGATAGTAGAGGTTTAAATATTGATTTTACTTAGCATCTTACCAGAGCTATACACAATGGTAGAACTAATGTAGCCAAGGAGAGTGATGGAGCTACAAATCCAATTAGAAGAAATTGAGAAGATAAGGGATTAATTCATTGATCCAATTGTATTTCTAATTGATGTTAGCAAAGAGCCAACATTAATTCATATTGAATTACTAGATCACAAATTAATGGAGGTAATCATCGACTAGGGATCGAGTGTCAAATTATTCCCTAAGAAAACATGGAAGGATATTGGAGCACCATTCTTATAGTCTCCCAATTTCAAGATGTATGATGCAAATTAGTATGTAATTGAAATGAAAGGAGTCTTAATAGCTCAAAATGTGTGAATTGCTAACCAAGATTTTGTCATGGATTTCATTGGGATTTCCATACAAAAACTAGCATATGATGCATTACTGGTAAGAGGATGGCTATGCATGGTAAAGGTTAATCACAACTAGAAGGATCGAATCACTTTCAAGAAAGGACAACACAAGTATATGATCAATTTTAAGAATAAATTTATAAGTGAATATATCACAACATCCAATGAGTCAAGTAGTTCATCTTTAGAGGAAGATAATAAACATGAACTAGACAAGGAAGGAATACTGCATCTAAAAGAGTATAGGGAAGATGAAGGTTGACCGTGGAGTTTTCCATTGGTAGATGGAGGATTATGAGATGTTACTACCAACTTGTCTCTTCATTTAGATAAAAATGAATGAAAGACACCATGATGAACAAGAAGACAGATAAGAGAGTGATCTAGGATTGAGATAAGTTTTTGAGAATGGAGGAGAATGATCCATAATAAAGCAAGAGGTGTTGGAATTCATTCCTATGGAGATAATATGTGTATGGGTATACGTATAATTTCTAGATATAAAAAAAGAAATATAACTTAGATCACTAATAGATGTTGATGTGCAAAAAATAAAGTTTATAAATAGAGAATGGCCAAAGCATGAACCATTGAGTGATGACAATGAGCATGAAAAAATGAGCTTGTTAGCACAAGTTGATGTGCAAAAGCAAAGGATACACCAAGAAACATAAATACTTCAATAATATCATGAAAAGTTGCAAAGGCATAATGCATAGATGAGGATACAAATTTCTCATGATATTGGAAGGACCATTCAAAACCTTGACCTAGTAGAAGTAAGGAGGCAGGGAGTGTTGAATGAAATGGAGCAACTAAGATGGACTAGAGAAGAAACGACTCAACTATTATGGCCTTGACCTAGTAGAAGTAAGGATATGGGGAGTGTTGAATGAAATGGAGTAACTGAGATGGACTAGAGAAGAAACAACTCAACCGTTATGGAGGGATATTTTTGAAGTACCAATATCTCAAAGAGAAGATAAAAGACACTAGCAGATGGATACCATCAATATTTCCTCCACAAGCTTTAGTCATTTGAGTAGTATTTCTTATGCAATCAATTTCAACACGAGTAGTGGTAGTTTGATTTTACCATAGACAACGTAGTCCAAGAATGTATCAAGATCACAACCAATTCTAGAGCCAAAATATGATAATTGGTAGAATCACTCCAAAGAAATAATATAAATAAGAATATGAGTAGATGATGTGTTAATATTGGTCATTGAAGAAACAAGAGTTCTTGGTAGTTTGTAGGAACTACCAGATGTTATTACATTAGTATTGAAAAGAGGTAATGTAGGTCATTTGGGAAGATTGTTAGGTCTTCTCAGTTGTCTATGATTTCCTAGCCAAGGGAAGAGTTTGGTTGGACTCCCTCCTAGTAGTTTCTAGGGAAGGATCTTACCTTTATCTAGCTACCCCTATACCATGTGATTAGTAGGTAGGCTCATAAGGACCTTTCCTTGTTCATGTATGAAGCAACCAAATATGATATAACCAATATTTTGGCCTATTAGGACCACCTATTGATTCAGGTCTAAACCAAAGACTCTACAATAGATGACTAAGGGATCAAGGAAGAGTAAAGATGGACCTCAAACAACTTGAAGGAAGGAATAAGTAGTACTAATTCAGGTAGGTCTATCTATAAGGTAGAAATGATGAACAAAATATGCTTTGGAATAGATCATGAAGAAGGATAAGAAGAAGGTGATAGCATGAACAAAGAAAATAAGGAGAAATTAAAGTACTTGATTATATGCAATAGGTACTAATATGTTCATGTAATGCTGAAGGAAGCAGTAGGATGACTAGTCATACAAGGAAAGAAGATATCTATATGACACAATACCATACTAGTATAGGTCATATTAGTGAGATTTGTACTAATATAGGCCATACTAGTGAATGATATGCAAATGACATAAATGTTGGTATGTTAGATGTATATGTATATGTTGGTATGGTAGGTGCATATGTTGGTATTGTAGATGCAATTATTGGTAAAAAAAAGGAACAAGATCATTGTATGGGACAAATGGAAGTGTTGGGGGAAATTCTTGCACCCTTAATAGATTTGTCACGCTGCAAGACTTCCCTGATCCAATCAGCACTATGGATTCTGGTGGATCCACCTCTTTAACTCAAGAAAATATTATCCTAAGACTCTAGACAGATCGAGTAAGGTAAGGAAACCCTAGAGGTGAGCCTACAATATTTCTTATATGCTCATGCTCATCCAGATTGCAAAAAATAAAATAAAACTACAACATAAAAGTTGACCAAGCTTCAAAGTAACTCCCAGCTAGTGCTTCAAAAAGTAGACCGATGCCTTATCCATTGGGCAATTGTAGCCAGACTTAAAATATGGTGAAGAGAGAAGGGGGAGAAGATAAAACTAAGCCAACCACATTCATTCAAATAATGCAACAAAGGTGATTAAGCATGCCAGTGAAAGAAGATGCCATTTACACATTCAAATGATGTAACATGTAAATAGGACAACAAGAAAAACTGCACATAGAACTACTAAAAGGAGGAAGCAGGATTGTATTATCCAATAAATCATTACAATGGGAGTCTGATCAGTGTAATCAGATCTCACTAAGCAAATACAAATGAGTTCTCCATTCAAATGATGCAATAGAGAACTACAACTCTTCATTCAAATGATGTAACAAAGAGCCTCCTAGCTTTCAGCCTCAACCACTAGAACTGATCTCAGTAAACTGGACACCTCCTCAGCAAAAACCTACATAATAATGGGGAAGAAAAAGGGGTAACTAGACAAGACACACAAAGGAAAATACAACCGACAAGGATGGGCACTCTAGTATACCTCTTGCAAAATTACTATGCAAAAACTTGATGATCTTTCCTATTGCAACAACTCTCTTAAATAGCTTGATCACTTGGTCCATAATTATAAAAATTATAACTACCTCGATGATGGCCCATAACTAGAAATGATCCATAATAGCCACTATCTCCATCACCTTTATTTAGGGGAGGGTTTCCCCCATTTTACAATCGAGAAACCCTAAAATAAAACCCTACATCTTAAAGCCCTAAAGATAAGAAATTACTATTTTTGGACAATTTGCCATTTTTGACCAAAAACAACCCTATTTTTAGTAAGTTTCCAAAAAATCTCGGATAGGCCTCAAAATTAATACACATTATTGGATCACCCATATTAAGCCTTCTAGAAAATATCAACACGTACTCATGTCTAAAATTTAATATTATTTTTTCCAATTTTCTAAAAAACACTAAAATCCATTTTTGGGTACTAGATGAAGGAATTAGGGCTGATAAAACACTAAAAAATCTCTAGGTTTAGAACTTCCATGATGTTTTCCACCTCTTTATCTAGCTCCTATAAAATTTCAAGTGATCCAATGGTCGGATCAAAAGTTATGCTCTCTAGAAGATAGGCTCCTACATCAACCTTATTTAGGCCAAACATTTATTGACAAAAGACCTTAGGAAAACCAAAACAAAGACCTGACCTTGGTGACATAAAATATTTCATTGCTCTTGGAGGGTGAGATAGGACTTCAAAAAGACCAAAAATTTACAATAATTGGAAAGGACTCAAGGGGTATTGCAAATTTGAAAAGACCATAGGACACCAAAATTTAAAAATTGGGGTAAACTCAAGTTGGATTTTGAGGATCCAACACAGGCTCTGATTGGGATAGGTGATGAAAAGACTTTTGATAATGAATCACCTGAGAACTCTAGAATCTCCAGTAGACCACAAGGACTCAAAAACTTAACTAATCACCTAAAAAGAACACCTTAATCACCTAAAAACAACACCTTAATCACCTAAAAAGAACAATACTAAAACACACTCTTTTTTTTAGGCTTCTCAAGCCCTCTGTGCAGAATGATACAATTTCAAATGTTGGCCATTGATAGGAATTGAAAATTTTGTACCATCTAGAGTTTGCAATTTGTAAGTATGTTGGCCTACATTCTGAAGGATTTGATAGGGACCAAGCCATTTGGGTTCCCACTTCCCCTTCTCACCATGCTTCTCATTTTTGGGATCCTAGTACAACACTATATCTCCTCCCTAAAAAGGTTTACCTTTGGCTTTCTTATTGAACAACTACATTATTTTGTGAGCCTACTCAGTTATCTTCATTAATGAATCCTTTCTATCTTCCTGCAACTTCACAATTTGATCAAGTCTTCTCTGCAAGACATTTGGATTTTCATGATCCTGAAGAAGCAAAGATAAAGCATGACTTTCCACTTGAGGGGGTAATAGAGCATTCTCACCATATACTAGTTCATAAGGAGATTTTCTTGTGCTTCTTTTGATAGATATTCTATCAGCCCATAAAGCAAACTTTAGCTCATTATCCCAACTTCTTTTGTTTCTACCTAATGCTCTTCTGATTCTTGTGATCAAATTCTTATTTGAGGATTCTACTAAACCATTCCCTTGAGGATAGTAATTTATAGAATGAGAAAGCTCTATGTTGTACCTAGCACAAAATTCAATCATCTCAAAAGAAGTGAAGTAGTTACCATTGTCTGTGACTATCTTCCTAGGAACCCCAAATCTTGTCAATATGTGCTCTTCTAAAAACTTGATGACCACTTCTAGTAGTGGATTTCTTGAGAGGTGTTGCTTCTACCCACTTGGTAAAATAGTTTGTTGTTGTGATGATCCACCTATGACCTCTAGAAGAATTGGGGTTAATCTCACCTATGAGATCTATTCCCCATTGAGTAAAAGGAGCTTCCACAATTACTGGCCTTAGGGGCATGGCTAGAAAATTCTTTTTTCCTACAAAAATTTGATAGTTATGACAACTTCTAACAAATTGATAAACATCTTTAAATAGGGAGGGCCAATAATAACCAACTCTCATGATTTTGTGAGCAGTAGCCTTTGGAGCAAAGTGACCCCCATAAAATCTAGAATGATATTCTTTCAATACTTGAGGGACCTCTTTCTCAAACAAATAGAGAAGCAACACACCATCTGGATGCCTCCAATACAGTCTACCTTCTTGAATGTAGTATTTTTGAGCCAATTGCTTGATAGACCTCCTTTTTTTTTTGGGTATGTCTTCTAGAAATGATAAGTTTTGAAGGTAAAATATAATGCCATCATACCACCTGCAATCAAAATTATCAATTGCTCTAGCTTCTTGTTGCTCATCTACTATAATAGTGTTATTCATAGCCTCCCCTTCTTTGTTAGCTAGATACTTTGCCAATCCCTATCCTCTAACAATCTGTACTACTTTGAATTCCACATCATACTATAATAATTTAGCCATCCATCTTGTAGGACTACCTAAAGGTTTAGGTTGAGTGAAAATATCTTTAACAATAATGTAGGGGATATATGCTATTACCTTATTGGATCCAAAGATACATTTGAAATGATCTAATGCTCTGATTAATGCATAAGCCTATTTTTCTAGCATAGAGTATTTTAGTTTAGCACCCTTCAATCCTGTACTCATAAAGGCTATAGGCCTTTCATTTTTCTCTTCATCTTGTTGAGCTAGAACTATAACAATAGTGTGTTCTGAAGCAAATGAGTAGATTTTGAAATCTCTGGAGTAATCAAGGTAATTTAATATTGGAGCTTTAGTAATTGCATCTTTGATCTTCTAAAAAGTTATAGTATTTTCCTCTATCCACCTTATTTCTCCATTTTTCTTGATCATGTCATTTATTGGCTTGGCAATCTGAGCAAAATCAGGGATAAACCTCCTAATAAAGTTAATCTTTCCAAAGAATGATCTAACTCCCTTAATATTTTTAGGAGGGGAATTTTAGCAATTGCTTCTATTCTTTGTGGATCAATGCTAATCCCATCCTTTGAAATAATATGCCCAAGTAGTTTACCTTGTGTGGCCCCAAACACATATTTTCTAGGATTCAAAGATATGCCAAACTCCTTGCACCTATCAAACACTTGAGTTAGATGTGCAAAATGATCTTCAAGATTTTTGGAAAAATTGTAATATCATCAAGATATACTACCACTATCTTGAACATCAACCCCTTAAATGCAACATCCATTGCTCTCTGAAATGTTGCCCCTGCATTCATCAACCCAAAGGGCATCCTGAGATATTCAAATGTTCCCCATGGTGTGGTGAAAGTTGTTTTGTGTCTATCTTCTGGATTCACTACAATTTGATTGTAACCTGAAAATCCATCCAATAAAGATATTCTTGATGACCCAACCACTACTTGAAGCAATTGTTCCATATTTGGAAGTGGATAGTTGTCTTTGAGAGAGCTCTTATTTAGATTTTTAAAATATACACAAAGCTTGATCTCACCATTCTTTTTTCTAATTGGAACTAGATTTGCTAACCAAGAAGAAAATCTCACCTTCCTGATTATCTTGGTATCCAGTAACTTTTGCACTTCTTTTTGCATAATTGGATGCAAAGTGGGATTGAAATTTCTTTGTTTCTACCTGAAAGGCTTGGTATCTTTCTGAAGGGGTATTATGTGAGTCATTACCTTTGTGTTGAAGGTCTTTAGATCCTCATAACTCCAAGAAAAAGTATCAATTTTCTTTTTTAAGAATTTGATATATTGTTGCTTCTCTTTTCCTGATAGAGCTTTATTGATCCTAATAATCTTGGGCTCTTCCTCTATTCCAATATTAACTTCATCTACCTTAGATTCTTGAACTATAGGTTTATATGCTCTATCAAAGTCATCAAATAAGCTCTCTAAAGATACCAACCCCTAGGGATCCTATTGGTCTTCAGTTGTATGACTTCTATGGGTTCTCCAATAACATCCTTCAATTTTTCTTCATCACTTTCATCACAAATAACATCAAAAAATTCATTTTGCATAGTCATAAAATCATTAATGTGTATATCATCATGAAAAACTTGTAAATATACCACATTATCAGGGATAGATGGCTTATAAATAGATATGGTTGGGAACCTATCCATAAACCAAGTGTCTATCTCAAGGTTATCTACTCTAGAAGCATTAATTGCCAATATATTTGCATTATGATTCTGTGCTCTAGGAATAAATTGTAGATCAAAATCCAAGAATCTATCTATTTCATCCAACACTGCTTGCTTATATTGCTTTAATCTAGGGTGCTTTGTTTGATATTTCCTTTGATCTATTGAATTATTAGCTCAACATCCCCACTAAATTTGAGGTAATTAATACCCAATTCCTTGGCTTTCCTTAGCCCTAGCAATAAAGCTTCATACTCTACAACATTATTTGTACAAGAAAATTCTAACCTGTATGGTATGCCAAGATAGCTTCCATTGATGTCTATCAATATTACTCTAGCTCCTGCTCCTACTTTAGATTTTGCCCCATCAAAGGTCATAGTCCATAACTCTAAAGTTAAAATTCTATTAGTTTCTGCATCCACTTTAGCCTTTAGTTTTGGATCCATATTCTCAGCATTAGGTACTTCTAATAAGAAAGGAGAATGCCAAATAGAGTAAACCCCCATGTCCTTTTCCTCAATAGAATTCATGATATTAACCATATTATCATTAGGATCTCTGAATTCAACTGAATACCTATTGAAGGGTTCTCTTTTCAATATGACTTTTTCCTTACCCTGCATTGGGATAGTGGCATATGACCAATCCAACTGAATAGTACCACCTAGCTGCTCTACCCAATGCCTAGAGAGTAATATGGAAAATAAAGGGTCCACATCTACAACTACAACATCCATTACCACACCTTTCTTAGGATATTGTTCAATATGGACAAGAAGTCCAGTGATAATGCCTACACAAGGTACTCTCCTATTATCCATTACAAAAATAGGGGGGTGCTCTTTCTGACAAATCAAGCCTAACTGATCAACTACTTATTTTGACATCACATTCATGGAAGCACCACTATCAAGCATGCAATTATGAATAACATATTGGTCCCCATAGCCTGATGTATACCTTAGTGATATGTAAAATGGCTTAACTAAATATGGGGCTCTAACTACATTATTCTCAAGGCCTATGGGGTTTTGAGGTTGTCCTCCTGATTGATCAATTAATTTGAAGGCTCTACATACCTGATACCGATACTTTGGAATAGTCATTAATTCTCCAAAAGTGATGTTGACCTTCTCTTGGCAACCTCTATACCTAGATCAAACTGATATTTCTTATCATCAATTCCTTTTCTAGTTCTCTGATTAACCAAGTCATTTTGTTACTTTTGGATAATTTCTTCTACATCAGGCTCTTCAAGAATCATTTGTAACTTCATCTGATTTACCTTTTTCTATGAAATCACTCTTGTAGCTTTCTCCTTTTGTGCAGGCCCTTCATCAATTTTATCCTCCACTATTCTATTCTTGAGATTGATAGCATGTATTCTCTCTAAAGACTCAACCTCTTCTATTGTAGGTATAAGCTTCCCCTACTTCATTCTATCAAATCTGGTATTAGGAGGCTCACTTGAGGTTGATGCCTCTCCAAAGACTAAGGCTCTTTGTTCAAGATTATTAGCACATAAGTCCATATCCCTTTCAAATTCTTGTTCTCTAATTTCATCCTCTTGAGTCCAACATACATTAATTCTAATATCTTCATCTTCAGATTCAACATTTAAATCAACATTAGAATGTAGACTTAGATAAATACCACAATCAATAGGGTTATGTGGTGCATCATAGGTAGAGCAATAAAAGGGATGATCTGATGCTATATTATTATATGGTATTGGATTTGGAATAGAATCTAGATCTCTCTCTATTTCTTTCTTTTTCCAATTTCCATTCTGATTCATATTTCCCTCTTCATTTCCATTGTTATTCTAGTTTCTATTGAAATTCCTCCTAAAAGGAGGCCTGTTATCTTCTTGTTGTCTATTATTACCCTGTGAAGTTTTTGCAATGTTGTCCTTACCTTTTTCAATTCTAGCCAACCTGTTATTCAAAGTAGTAAACATCTCACTCAACTGATTAGCTATTTTGTTCATAGGATCTTGATCTATTTTCTTAGGGATAGAGAACTCAACCTTCTTGGGCTTTCTTTTAGGTTGATTGGGCTCTAAAGAGTATGCTTTCATCTTACCACTATCAATCATATGTCTCTCTATTTCAATAGCCCTTTCCATACATATATCAATGGTGGTTGTTGCTTGTTGTCTTAGCTCATAACTAAAATCTCCAAGGAAAGCATTCTTGTAGAAATAAATGGATTGATCATCATTTGGCCTTAATGCTACTAGAATATTATTTTTAGTCTTAAAGAATATTCTATTGAAATATTCCACTGATTCATTTTCTTTCTTTTTCATGGTAGCCAATTCTATCAGCAAGGATTGTTCATTCTTCCTCTCTCCATATTTCCTAAGGAAAGTGTGCTCTAGCTCTTGAAAATTATGGATAGTACCAGCTCCAAGGTTATTAAACCATTCTCAAGCATCCTTCTCTAAAGTTTGAAAGAATAATCTAAGGATAACATCTTCATCATCTACCTCAAGACTATCCATGGCATATAGAAAATCCCTAATATGATCTTCATTAGTGATAACATTGTTTCCTTGGAATTTAGGCAAGTACTTATGAGCTTTACTAAGGAGAGGATTCAGATTTGTAGGTAAAACAAAAGCTCTATATCTATTGGTTCTCCATTGATTAAAATTTTTAGCATTGAATTTTGATTGACATTATTGATTTGCATTAGGAGCTGCCATACTCACTACAGGTTGATTTACTATAGGTATTTGATTTATAGTAGGAGAAGACTGATTTAAACCAAGATTTGGACTAGAAATAGAAAATTGGAATTGAATATTTTTTATGAGATTTGAAGAATACCTCAGGATTTGGCACTCTAGCAAGCACTTCTTTGCCACTTCTTGTAGATGCTAGATCCAGCTCCTCCTTTTTTATTTTTAAATTTTTGAGTTCATTCGGAGTCACCAACATAGATGTGCAAAGAAAGAGCAAGATCTTCAATAATACTTAGGCCAAGATTGCTCAGCTTGATATTCACTCAACTCTCACAAATTTCACTCTAAGAAAGACTATGAGAAAAATAAACTCAAAATTATGCCGAGTCTTCCTCGAATGATGCCAAAAATTATTGGAGGAAATTCTTGCACCCTTAAGAGATTTGTCATGTTGCAAGACTTCCTTGATCCAATCAACACTATGGACTCTGGTGGATCCACCTCTTTAACTCAGGAAAATATTATCCTAAGACTCTAGATAGACCGAGTAAGGTAAGGAAACCCTAGAGGTGAGCCTATAATATTTCTTATATGCTCATGCTCATCCAGATTGCAAAAATAAAATAAAACTACAACATAAAAGTTGACCAAGCTTCAAAGTAACTCCTAGCTAGTGCTTCAAAAAGTAGATCGATGCCTTATCCATTGGGTAATTGTAGCCAAACTTAAAATATGATGAAGAGAGAAGGGGGAGAAGATAAAACTGAGCCAATCACATCCATTCAAATAATGTAACAAAGATGATTAAACATGCCAGTGAAAGAAGATGCCATTTACACATTCAAATGATGTAACATGTAAATAGGACAACAAACAAAATTACACATAGAACTATTGAAAGGAGGAAGCATGATTGTATTAATCAATAGATCATTACAATGGGAGTCTGATCAGTGTAATCAGATCTCACTAAGCAAATACAAATGAGTTCTCCATTCAAATGATGTAATAGAGAACTACAACTCTTCATTCAAATGATGTAACAAAGAGCCTCCTAGCTTTCGGCCTCAACCACTGGAAATGATCTCAGTAAATTGGGTACCTCCTCAACAAAAACCTACACAATAATGGGGAAGAAAAAGGGGTGACTAGACAAGACACACAAAGGAAAATACAACTGATAAGGATGGGCACTCTGGTATACCTCTTGCAAAATTTTACTATGCAAAAACTTGATGATCTTTCCTATTGTAACAACTCTCTTAAATAGCTTGATCATTTGGTCCATAATTATGAAAATTGTAACTACCTCGATGATGGCCCATAATTGGAAATGATCCATAATAGCCACTATCTCCATCACCTTCATTTTTTTTTTTTTAGGGTTTAGGGTTTAGGGTTTTGAGTTTAGGTTTAGGGTTTTAAGTTTAGGTTTTAGGTTTTTTTTAGGTTTAGGGTTTTTTCCCCCATTTTTACAATGCGAGAAACCCTAAAACAAAACCCTACATCTTAAAGCCCTAAAGATAAGAAATTACTATTTTTGGACAATTTGCCATTTTTGGCCAAAAACAACCCTATTTTTAGTAAGTTTCCAAAAAATCTCGGATGGGCCTCAAAATTAATACACATTATTGGATCACCCATATTAAGCCTTCTAGAAAATCTCAACACGTACTCATGTCTAAAAAGTTATTAAATTCCAAATATTCTTTCTTCCAATTTTCTAAAAAAACACTAAAATCCATTTTTGGGGCACTAGATGAAGGAATTAGGGCTCGATAAAACACTAAAAAATCTTCAAGGCTTCTAAATAAACCTAGCCACGATGTTTTCCACCTCTTTATCCAGCTCCCTATAAAATTTCAAGTCGATCCAACAGTCGGATCAAAAGTTATGCCCTCCGGAAGATAGGCTCCTGCATCAACCTTATTTAGGCCAAACATTTACTGACAAAAAGACCTTAGGAAAACCAAAACAAAGGCCTGACCTTGGTGACATAAAAACTTTCATTGCTCTTGGAGGGTGAAACAGGACTTCAAAAGGACCAAAAATTTGCAATAATTGGAAAGGACTCAAGGGGGGATTGCAAATTTGAAGTCCCCCCCTTTTACAATGTGAGAAATCCTAAAAAAAAACCCTACATCTTAAAGCCCTAAAGATAAGAAATTACTATTTTGGACAATTTACCATTTTTGGCCAAAAACAACCCTATTTTTAGTAAGTTTCCAAAAAATATTGGATGGGCCTCAAAATTGATACACATTATTGGATCGCCCATATTAAGCCTTCTAGAAAATCTCAACATGTACCCATGTCTAAAAAGTTATTAAATTGCAAATATTATTTCTTCTAATTTTCTAAAAAAACATTAAAATCCATTTTGAGGTACTAGATGAAGGAATTAGGCCCTGATAAAACACTAAAAGATATTCAAGGCTTCTAAAGAAACCTTTTCACAACGTTTTCCACCTCTTCATCCAAATAATTATAAAATTTCAATCTGATCCAACATTCGGATCAAAATTTATGCTCTCTGGAAGATAGGCTCCTGCAACAACCTTCTTTAGGCCAAACATTTACTGACAAAAATACCTTAGGAAAATCAAAACAACAGCCTGACCTTGGTGACACAAAAAAATTCATTGCTCTTGGAGGGTGAAACAGGACTTCAAATGGACCAAAAATTTGTAATAATTAGAAAGGACTCAAGGGGGGATTGCAAATTTGAAAAGACCATAGGACACCAAAAATTTAAAAATTTGGAGTAAACTCAAGTTGGATTTTGAGGATCCAATAGGAATATTGGGCTAAAGGTCACTAATGGTAGGAGGATATAGATTCATCCACATATTGCATGATTGAAGTGGTAGTTGCAGTTGTCATACAAGTCATATAACACATTCAAACTTAAAAAGATACATTTCATTTTTGAAAAATATATATAGATAAATAGAAAAAGATAAAAAAGTAAAAGTGTGTGAGGCAATTGTATGTAGGGTGGTGAGGTGATGACTAGAAAGTAGTTGCATGGGTGACAATTGCCTTTATCAATATTATAAGTAGATGCACAAGGGAAGACCTAAGCATTGCATTGCTCAATATCTATAGGATATGGATGATGGATTACATCTAAGGCGCGGATGGTGGAATGAGTTCCAAAGGAGTGTGTAGAAGTACTGTTGCAAGAGTTTTTGATAATAAGAGAAATCACCGAAAAAGGAAGAAAATAACTACTAGCAATGTAAGAGTTGTTGAAGAATGGAACTCTAGGATAAATCCTACGTTGATAAAAATTGAAGGCATAGAAGGATTTTTTTCCAAAAAAGGAGTTATAATAAAATTTTCTATACAACCTTTCTTCATTGTAAGTAAGACCAGTTGGAAGCAAGACAGGCCAAGGTAACTTAAATAAAAGACACTCCCTTCCTTCAATCAAAATCAAGAAGATCCAAAGAAGGGTGGATAAGATTAAAATCCATACTGACCATTAGATCTTCCATTAGTGGTTGATGCTCATCTTTCATCTAAAACTAGTTGCCCTAAGGGCATTAAGGCCCATGGGCCATTGATTTCCAATCCAATGGTTGAGATGGTCCTTTTGACAAAGGATAACACATAAATAAAGGGAAGGTTCAAACCAAGGCTAAAGCAAGACAAATGGTAACTAGTCAGGTCCCAAGAAAGGAAAGCATCAATGCTTCATAGAGTAGGTCTACGATTGGCTGAAGGAGGTTCCACTTTATTCAAGAACACATTGTAGCCATGCATGCAAGAAGAAAATTAGGTAAAGGAGCACTAAAAAGTACATTCTCCATTGGCCATAAGGCATAAATTTCATGGCCAAGACTATCAGAGCTAATCACACATCAGTCATAGCCACCACCCACCATACACGTGAACCTACCATGTCCACCTTCAATCATGGAGGACGTGTCTACTGCATCAGGAAGGCAATGCATTCTAAGAGAAACATGACAAAATAATAATGGTGCATCCACCTCAATCATACAAAGGTCCAAAATCTTTTAGAATTTATGGCCCTAGACCCAAATACCTCATATTTGTTATCACATAAGTTGCAGAAGGATTCTAGTATACAAGAATAGATATAATTATATGCCTTATACACAAAATTTTGGAGGGAAGGCACCATCCTCACAACTTATTAATAGGTCTAATTTTATTGTAAAAGGCATTAAGAGTTGTTTGTTCATGCTTGGTATCCAGTCTTGTGAAATCTTCTCTTTTTCTACTATAATAAGGGGAGCTCAAACATTTTCTCATTCTGAGGGATCATCGAACCCTATGGGCCTCATTATCTTGTAATTATTTAAAGCATGTTAATGGAAACTATGACTAATTTCGTCGATCCTCCTCTTCACTTGTTTTTATTCTTGGAGGTGTGTTTGTTTGGCTGTATTCACTAGCCATAGGTAGCATTTTCATGTTCAATTACCACTTTTTATAGTCAAAAATTGGTGGTTCTAATTCTTTGGAACATCACCCCTATAGCTTAGGACTTAATTTTCTACAAAGTATTTAATTTCTTGGTTTTTACTTTCATTGCAATTCTTACCTCAGCCTCAGCTCATGAAGATCATTGTACATCAAGGACTTAGATCTGACAAGGATCTAGCCTTGATTAAACCCTAGAGGTTGACCTATAGGTGGTCCCATACCCATGATACTTCATGTTATTTTTCTCTATGTAAGGTGTAGGTGCATTTGTCTTGTTAGGCTCCTCAACTAGGGTTTGGTAGATGTGTTTTGAGACAATAATAGTTTATCTAACATGCCTTATGGGATGAGATTTTATATCTTACCCCATGAAGATTGAAGAAGCTTGACTATGACTCTGATGAAGGTCATAATATTCCTACTTAAAGAGAAGAATCTATATAATTCACCTAAAAACTCCACTTGACTTACATTGAAAATATAGACTTTAAAGAAGTCATTTAACAAAATATAATTTGAGATTCCAATGGGGGTCTTTGTCTCGTTAGCTTGTTGATGCAAAATATCCCCACCTAGAGACTCTATTACCAAAGGTAAGATCCAAAGTTATATGAGTAGAAGGCCTATGACCATATGCTTCACCAACGCTAATAAGCATGATTTGGTACCACCTTTGAACCAAAGACAAAGTAGAAGGAACTAACAATGCAACATGGAAGCCATGGTATGTTAACCTCCCAAAATATTTTTCAACATGGAATGATAGAGGTCCCTTGATTCCACCAGTTCTACCTGATACATTGGATTTGATTCCTGTCATGATGCTCAAATCCTTACCTTACTTTGTGAGAGAATATGTTGTCACTAACTGAACACTTGTAGCACCTAGTAAGCTAATGTGCTATGAATTTTACTAAAAATTAGGATATAGCCTTGATGCTATTGGTGGATTCTTTTTAGGGGTGAGCTCATGAATGGTACCTCAGTATCATCCCATGGTTAGTTAGAAGCTAGGACCAGTTGACGAAGGTCCTAGTAAATCATTTCAAAGAGAAAGTGTATGGGGCAGCCCTTCTATAGTGACTCATGATCATCAAGAGGGTGCCTACAAATACAATGGATGATTTTAACATTTTATTCCATAAGACCTGGAAAAGGATACCTAATGATATCCAACCACCTTTAGGTATGTCATTCTTACTATCCAAATTTTTTTAATTCTAAAATTACCATGTTGTTCAAGTCTAGGGGTGGTAATTCACTATCATAGGCCTATGAAAGAACTAATACAAATAGGAAGCCTATATCCTAGACCATCTCCATCATTGTTTCCCCCCATTCAACACTCCTAACATTACTCTTTGACCATACAACCCGCCACTAGTTTGACTTGTCCTCTTGTGTACCCAAAATAAAATCAAGCTTCCTCTCCCCTAGATGCTAAAATAGATGAAATATTAAAAATTTAGGACCCTCACTAATGATGTCACAACCCTCAAAATATAGTCGAACATCCAAAATTTTCCTATCAAAGTTATCCAAAGCCTTCTTTCCAATAGGGAAACCTAAGCTTTCGATCACATTCAACTGGATATCATAAGCCCCCAATTTTTTCCAATAAGAATCTTGGTCATCCCTAGGCCCTGATTTAGCAGATAGTACCCATGTCAATCCTAGTCCACCAAGTGCCTACAATCTCAACTAGGGACCTGGTTGCCACCCAAAACAACTACATCAAAGACCCTAATGGTTGGTACTATCTCACTCCTGACTATCCTTCCTTCAACTCATACATCAAAATGAAACCTCAAATTGTCAAGACTTCCTATTTTGACCATAATATCACTCATCCTTAATTGTAAGCCTCAATGCTAAGTTAAGAACCTATTACTTAGTCTTTGACCACACCATCATTTGTTGACTTGATCATCTTGGAGCAGACATTTTCTACTTGCAATGAAATAGAAGTATACATTGTGTCAGTCAAAGCAAGATCCTCAAGTTGGAGGTTGTAAGTCTAATCAGAGTATAATACATGGGAAAAAATAAGGGAGTTAAATAGCAAGGTACACCTAGCCCGATTAAGGCTAGACCTCATAGAAGAGAAGTAGATAGTCGAAGGACCCTCTAGCAGTAGTTGCACTAGTGAATCGAGGCTAAGAAATCCCAATAGTGATAATAGTTACCCCTAAGCCACCAAGGAAACTTGTTGTGACTCCATAAAGACCACCTCAAATGATAGAAAGGACCAAGATTTTGATAACATCAACCATTCCAAGAGCCTCTTCTATCAATACCTTCAACATGGTGGAGCACCTAAGGAAGTCTATCATAGCCATATCTCTTTGGTAGGTCCTCTCTATTCTATAATAAATGAACTTAGAAGAGGTCCTAAAGAAGCAAAAGAAGTTGAGAAAAATAAGGAATACCTGTCATTCTACAAATTTCTAGCCCAAAGTCTAGTAGGCCCAAGCCTATGCCATTCTACCTAACATTGATCTATAGATATCAACTGATACACAATAGCATAGTTGACTCAGGGTCCAAAAAAATGGTAATGCCAATAAATATGGAAAAAAACACTTTTACTATTGCTAGGACATACCAACAGTAGGGTGGCATAGTTAGATAGCACTCTAGTGCCAGAATTTAGGCTCATCTAAGACTTTTCTTTGGTACTCCAAGAATACCTTGACTTGATGGTTCATCAATACATAGTGATGATCGATCTCCTAGCCTTATTTGGAATATGCCTCTCAAGATACCTCATTGCTAATATTGGAGGATACCTATCTCTCAATTGGACCCACATGATGCTTTAAACCAAATATGGGACCTGTTGTAGCCAAAATTGATACAACATGAATGTACCCATAATTTAAAATTTTTGAAGGTCTTAAGAAGGTACGCTTTTGTGAAGAGTTTAGGTCTGAGTAAGCTAATATTTTCTTTATTAAAATGTAAGGGGTTCCCCACATTTTCCTTGCAAATATTTTACCCTTCGGCCAACTTAAAAAAAAATTTAGTCGATAAACAAAATTTGTCAAAATTTAAGCACTCTTCGGTTGACTTTGAAAAGCAATTGATCGACAGAAAAGAGCGATCGATCAAATCCAAGAATTGTTGAAAAAAAATTCAGTCGATGCCATCAAAATAAGAGCCAACATTTTTACAAGTATTTTTTGGCCGATCGATCAAAAATTTTGATCGACCACTTGGACCGAAGAGCCAAAACAAGCAAAGCATGCAAATTTTAAATCGATCGACAAAAAGAATATCACTATCGAATATTTTCAGTCAAGCAAAGTTTGGTCTATTAAAAAGGCCTTTTCGATTTATGAGAAGAAAATGGTAGCTAAAGATAAAAGGTATTTCAATCGATACCAAGTGAACAACAATCAACCAACCGATCGTCTGATCACGAAAGGTGATAATTTTTTGGTCCAACCCAGTAAACATTTGATTGAAATCTCTACCAAACGTAAAGCAAAGTGCTTGATGAAAACATAAATTCGGTCAAAAATAATGGAGAGACAATAAAAAAGTCAAAGAGTCAATGAATATTCCTTCAGGTGGCAAAAAACAAGATTCGATCACCCAATGAAAGTGAAATTTTCAATCAACTGAAGAAAAGCCTTCATTGACTGAACAATGGTAACGATCAACCGATAATTTGGTCAAAGTGCTACTATTGAAAACTTTCAACTTATAAAAGAAAAGCATTAAGTATCCTCAGTCGATTTCATCCTCGCTGTCAAAGTATCATCGGTAAAAAAATCAATAGATGACATCAACCTAGCCAATCAAAGATAAAAACAACATTTATTAAGATATGCCATCATCTAATTTGAACGCACCATAGTTAGTCAAATATTATTAAACTAATCATCTGGAAAAAGTTTGAACTATATTTTTATGCAAAATGAGCATAGCTTAAATCACACAACTACTAAATAGAGGAGGGTGGTTGAAAACACACAACCAACATGAATTAACCAACTGAGGGAAGAACACTTCAAACTTATCGACCAGATCAGGATCAGTGATCACGAGTGCTTGTGCAACATAGTACCAAATAACACATATTGACCAGCTGATGGCATGCACACATAAGGGATCGTTGACTTAAAAAATATCAACGTTACGTTAGAATCAACTACACTTAACGTTATCAAGGCCAATTAAAAGATCAGATGAATGTAGACTCTCCCACAAGTCTTGACATCTAGATTATACAAAGTTGCCAAGTAGGGAAATAAAATATGACAGGATGATTCAATAACAAAGCATGGGTTGGCAAGATAAAATAAGTAAGACAAATAATGGATTGTCTCGACCTAAGAAAAAAATATTGTATCCTTCATACTATAGTAAACAAATGCGAATTCTCATATGCTAAGTAAAGGAGAGGATAATTTGTAGCCCATATAATAATGATAGAATGTCGTATTAAGATAGGAATGACTAGGTTAAAGCAAACTAAATCATCTTTCGAATCAACAGGACCTGGATACCCATCATCAACTGACAATATAATCTGCATTGACTCGTTTGTTATATAGGGACGACTCCCATTCTGGAAATCCAAAAGTATTGCTTCAAAGATGGACCAAAGTGCGCTATTGGAAAGTTACAAAAATAAAGTTTTGTGCCCCTAAAGAAATCATTTCACTAGCTTTGAGAAAAATAGGAGGTGCAAAATGGAAGAACACCGATAGGAAAATATTGCACCCCGATGGAATATAGTTACAATATTATCACTCTGATGGAGTATAGTTATGGGAGTATCGTGTTGTTGGCGGTTTCCTTAACTTTTGTACTTCTAGTTCCTTATTCTTCACCACTACTACAGAGGGTAGGAGGCATCGAGTTCTTGTAATGAACCCTTGCTTCCCTGCATACCAAGGTAAGCACCCTGTGATTGAAGAAATCCCCTACTCCAAGATAATACATTTAATTTTCAGCATCTTCTCAATCAGCAAAGCACTAGGATACAATTATGAGTATATGAGAAGATACTCAGGATCTCACTTCATAACAAAAAAATAAAAACCACTAGCCATAAATAAAATGTGGTGACAATTGGGCCAACTTTTAGCAAATTTTTTCTAAATATATTTTGCGGTAGTTAGATAAATAGATTGTATAGGACCCAGTCGATGACAAGGTGGGAGATGGCACCAGGTGGAAGGTTCATATACAAGCGATTCAAGTAGTTACAAAGTTACTACGACTATAAGAAGGATGTCTATAGCTAAAATAAGGATTGAGCTTTAACATAGCATATTTTTTCTAAGAGGCATACTTTAGTGCCCGTTCTTTGTTGTTGTATCTCCTTTGTTTTCTCTCTTTTCTCATATCCTCATTCCTCCCATTGTTGCACATATTTTTGATAGGAAAGTTCCCAAAAATCTGAGAATATTTCTAGATTATTGAGCCAGAGGTCTAGAGACTTGACTATTGTGATATTCAAATGGAAGAGTGAGAAGTCCTTGTTATGATATTCGAACGAGGATCTCTATTGTATTAATATTTTTAAGAGTTGAATGACGATTTCAAGCCAGCTCTTCATGTAATCTCATTCAAATATTACAATTCTAGGATTCTTTTCGGTTATCTTTTTGTGTTTATCTTTGTGTGTGTCTTTGTTATGAGTTACATTATTTGAACACATAATGAATGCTTATTTCGTTGGTCAACTGTTATGTTTATTACAATATTTGAATGAACATAATTGCACCAATTCTTTCTTTTCTATTTCTTTATATTTTCATTTAAGTGTTATTAAATCTTTCTACAATAGCCCAAAGGATTAAATCACCAGTCATACATAAGGTATAATAGAACTGTTATCGTTTTAGCTTGGTCAAATTTTATAATTGTTAATTCATCACCATAAATCTAGAAGAGCATGAACTTAAAGAATTTAAGCTCACCTCAAGGGTATCCTTACCATACTTGGTGTATCTAGAAAATATTAAAAGAACTATATTTCCAAGTTAAAGAGGCGGGTTGACCAAAGCCTGTAATAGCTTTTTGGTAGTAGTTTTCCTATAGGATGATAGCTCATCCTACGGATGTAGGAAAAATCCCCAATATTTTTTTGGTGTCATTGTTAGGGACCAAATGCATAATTTTCATTATAGTTTGGAACCTAATAACAAATATTTATTGGCAACAGTTAGCTTAAAGAAGGAATCAGAATATCAATTTCTATTTCCCTTCTAGGATCGTATTTTTTGAATTTTCCTTTTTCAAGAACATTTAGTTATATTATTTTCTTGATTCTCTTGAGTTTCTTGATTTTCTAATTCTTGAAAAATTTTAATCCCTGAGTTATCGAGAGTGTTTTAAGTTGAGGAATCTCAACCAGACATTTATTACTTCTACACATATTGTTTTGGTGACTCTGACTGGACAAATCTAGAAATATCATAAATATTAAAATGAGAAGAAGAATGTGCTGGTGCGAATGAGAAGAACTTCTTAGAATTTGTACCTCGAACTCTCAAATATAGAGGTATTTTTCAAAACTAATCCTTCTAATTCATCTCCAAAAAGTTCGGACATCGATATTGTTACATTAAGAAGTTTATTTGAAACACCTCTCATTATTCCCATTGGAATTACTAACACACCTCCTACTATAATTCAATTACCTCTTATAGTTAATATGGTTAACCCACCACCAGTTCAGTTATGGAGGACCAATAGATATAGACCTTTTCAATTACCAACTCCTTTACATGATCTCCCCAGTAAAGCGCATAAATATTTACCTAATTTTTAAGGAAACAATGCAGTTACTAGAGAAGATCACATCAAAAGCTTTATGCATGCCTTAGACAGTCTAGAGATAGAACATGAAGATGTGGTGTTGATATTGTTTTTATGGAATCTAGAAAAATATGCTAGAGAATGATTTAATACTCTTCCTAATAATGACATTGCTAATTTTACCAAAATAGAGACTATATTTTTAAATAAATTTGGTGAAAGGAAGAATGAAAAGTCATTGCTGATAGATCTGGCAACAATGAAAAAGAAAGAAAACAAAAATCAGTAGGTGATTTCAATAGAAGATTTTCTAAAGCCAAAAATAATATTCCCACTACTCTAAGGCCAAATGATATCCAGTCCATCTATTTTTATAAAAATGCCTTCCTTGGAGAATTCAACTACGAATTAAGATAAGAGTAAGTTAACACAATACATAAGTGCATGGATAAAGCCATAGACATTAAAATAAATATGTTAGATAGTGGGAAAATAAAACCATACTCTATGGAAGATAATCATCCTGATAGTAAGCCTAAGAAAGTATAGTTATTGATGTTGCTAGTCTACCTAGACCAACATCCCAAGAAGGGTATAGTTATGGATGTTGCAGTAGTTGATGTAGATCCTTTCTTCTCATTACTATTGAGAAGATATTGGGAAAAACAGTTGGGTGGCTCCATACAGTTAGATTGGTCTTATGCCACAATCCCTATTTCAAGAAAAGAGAATGTAACCTTAAGGAGAGAACATTTTAACAAGTACTCAGTCAAACTGGTTAGATTAGATGACACCATGGTTAATTTGGTTAGCTCTATAGAAGATAAAGAAATAGGAGTGTACTCTATCTGGCATAACCCTTTCCTAGCCAAAGTTCCTGAAGCCAAAGATATGGATCCTAAAACTAGAGAACTGGTAGATGCAGAATCTGATAGGATTCTTACCCAGGAAATGTGGACCATGTCCTTTGATGGGACTAAGTCTCAAATAGGGGTAGGTGTCGGTGTAAATTTAACATATATTAAGGGAAACTATCTCGGGATCCCTTATAGATTATAATTTTTGTGCACCAATAATGTAGCTAAGTATGAAGCCTTACTAGGCCTAAGAAAAGGTAAAGAGCTAGGAATAAATTTTTTGACTCTTACTAGAGATGCTGAACTGATTATACAACAAATCAAAGGTAAATATCAAATAAAATATCCCATATTGAAATAATATAAATTTGCAGTTATAACATAAATCGACAAGTTTTTGGTCTTTAACATCACATACATTCCCAGAGAACAAAATCACATTGTAGATTTGTTAGCTATCAATGTTTTAGGTTCATATTATCTAGAAATAGATACTGAATACATTGATAGATTCCCAACTATCTTTGTATACAACCCCTCTGTACCTGATAATGTTATATATCTACAAGTGTTTCAAGATGATGTAGATATCAAAGACTTCATGACACTCTAAAATATGTATTCATATGTTATATGTGAAGAGGAGGATGAAGAAAATTTGAAAAACATTATTGGAGAGCCAGTTGAAGTAATTCAACTCAAAATCAATAGGATCCCTAAAGGCTTAGTATCTTTAGAAAGTTTGTTGATTTTGATAAAGCTTACAAACCACTCCTCAAAGAAACAAAAACTGATGATGCAAACATTGGAACAAAATAGGAACCTAGGTTTGTCAAAATTGATAAGGCTTTACCAGATTCAGAAAAAGAACAATACATAAGCTTTTAAAAGAAAAATAAAGAAAGTTTTGCCTAGAGTTATGAGGATCTGAAAACATTTAAAATAGAGGTCATGACTCACATCATCCCCCTGAATAAGGATGCTAAGCCTTTCAGGTAGAAGAAAAGGAAATTCAATCCCACATTGCATCCAATTATGTAGAAATAAGTTCAAAAGTTATTGGATGCCAAGATAGTCATAAAAGTGAGGTTTTCTTCCTAGATAGCAAATTTAGTACCAGTAAGGAAGAAAAATGGAGAGATTAGACTTTGTGTTGACTTTCAAAATTTGAATAAAATTTCTCTCAAAGATAATTATCCCTTGCCCAATATGGAACAACTATTGCAAGCTATAGTAGGCTCATCCAGGATGTCTTTACTGGATGGATTCTCAGGATATAATCAAATTTAGGTAAATCTTGAAGACATATATAAAACTGCCTTCACCACCATCTGGTGTACCTTCAAATATCTAAGAATATCATTTGGATTAATGAATGCAAGAGCCACCTTTCAAAGAGTCATGGAATTTTCTTTTAAATATTTGATGTTTAAAATAGTGGTTGTCTATTTGGATGACATAACAATGTTCTCAAAAAACCCTACAGATCATTTTGAACATTTAGCTACAGTTTTTTCTAGGTGCAAAGAATTTGGGATATCCTTGAATTTAAAGAAGTGTATATTTGGAGCAACATAAGGAAAGCTCCTTGGCCACATAGTTTCTGAAAAATGGATTAGTATTGACCCATCAAGAATTGAAGCTATTTCCAAGATACCTCCTCCTAAGAATCTAAAAGGAGTTAGATCATTATTTGGTAAGATTAATTTTGTAAGAAGGTTTGTACCAAATTTTGTTGAAATAGCTCAACCTATCAATAACATGATTAAAAAGGATGCGAATATCAAATGGACAAAGAAAAATCTATAAGCTTTTCAAAAAATCAAATATGCTATCACCACTACCCCAATCTTGAATTGCCCTAACTACTCAAAGAATTTCAATATATATTCATTCACTTTTGAACATACCATTGCTATAGTCCTTTATCAAAAGGAGGATGAAGAAATGAAACACCTATAGCTTTCATGAGTAAAATACTCAAAGGAGCTCAATTGAGATTTAAAATGATTGAGAAACAGCCATATGCTATGATTCAGGCACTAGAACATTTTAAAAATATTTTTTGATCAAATAAAGTTATATGTTGTATCCCTTTTACTGCTATTAAATATATTTTCACCCAATCTAAGCCAATAGGCAGTCCTTCCAGATGGATGGTCAAGTTACTGCAATATGATGTTGAATTTAAAGTAGTGAAAATAATCAGAGGGTAACGTTTAGCTAAATATCTGGCTAACAAAGAAGGAAGAGACATGCAGAACATTACCATAGTTGATGACATGCATGATATCATAAGAATAGACAATATTGAATACAAATGGTATGATGATATTCTGTTATACCTTCAAACCCTATAATTTCCCAGAGGTATGTCTACAAATAAAATGAGGTCAGTAAAACAACAATCTCAGAAATACTACATTTAGGAAGGTAAAATTTATTGGAAACATCCATATGGTGTCTTGTTGTTGTGCTTATTTGAAAAAGAGACTTTAGAGATCATTAAAGAGTTTCATGATGGCTTCTATGGAGGTCACTTTACCCCAAAGGTGATTGCAAATAAAATTATGAGAGCTAGTTATTATTGGACCTCCCTTTTCAAATATATACATAAGTATGTAATGGGCTGCCATAACTATCAAGTGTAATATGAGAAGAAAAATTTAGTAGTGATGCCTCTCCAATCAGTAATCATAGAAGCACCCTTCATGCAATGGGGAATTGACCTCATTGGGGAAATAAATATGAACTCCTCAAGCTAACACAAATGGATCATCACGACAATAGATTATTTCACCAAGTGGGTGGAAGTAGTTCCTCTAAGAAACTCAAAAACTGGAGTAATCATCAATTTATAGAAGGAAAACATCTTGACTAGATTTGGAGTCCCAAAGAAGTTGGTAAAAGACAATGGGAAATACTTTATCTCATTTGAAATGATAGAGTTTTGTGAAAATTTTGGAATCAAACTTTCTTATTCAGCAAACTACTATCCCCAAGAAAATGGTCTTGCCAAATCATCAAACAAAAATCTAATTACCATGATTAAAAGATCACTGGACAAGAATAAAAAGGGATGGGATAGTGAGTTAAAGTTTACCTTATGGGAAAATAGATTATTTATTAAGAGGAACACAAGTAAGACCCCTTATGAAATGGTATTTGGATAAAAATCCCCTATACCTCCTTGTACAGAAAGAATAGTGTTTTCTTTGTTATTACAAGATCATGAGAGTCCCAATGCCTTACAAAGGATATTAGATCATATTGCACAACTGCAAGAAGAAAGAAGGAATGCACTGGATAATATGTTTGAACAGACTCATAAAACCATACAGTTATTTAACAAGAAAGACAAGGGAACCCCATTCTTTGAAGAAGACATAGTTTTATATTGGGATCCTAAAAATGATAAGCATAGAGAAAAGGGTAAGTTGAGCCTAGATGGGTAGGTCCTTACCAAATAATTCATATTTTTTGTCCTAATACTTACAGGTTGTAAACCTTGCAGGGAGATCTCATGGAAATCCCAATCAACGACCTACACTCGAAGTTAGACCACCCATGCTAGGGAACTTGAAAAGAAAAAAAAGGCTTTTGTTTCCTATTGTTTCTTTTCCTTTCTAAGCCTAGTTTTTTTGCTTATCTATTCATTGTTTCCAGTCTATTAGAAAGTTGTTAATTTCTCTGGTTATGCTTTTCTTGTCTATAAGGGGGTTATCTTTAGTCCAATGAGTGAAGAGAATTTGGGATTGAATACAAGTGAACTAACAAAACTCAAGAAGTAGAGTTTTAGTGATCATCTTGTAAGGATTGGAATATAGCAAGAAATATTGGAATGCTAACACATCAAGCTAGAGCTCATATATATCTCGAAAGCAATTCTAGAAATCAAGGAATCTAATCAACCTTGGTAAGGCAGTTGGGCTAAATACAAATACACTCAATATTATAGCCTTGCAGATCTTTAACCCAGAAAGCATGCTCTGAAAAAATTTACAATTTATCAAAATTCTTCCTAAAAGAAGAAAAATATCTATAATGCAAAATGAGAAAGTGCTTAGGGCTATCTGGATAACCTCTACTAAGGCTATGGATGCTTGTCTAGTAGTAGAGCAGGTCCAATGGATCAAGGTCACCTCCACCAAAGCTATAAATACTTGACTTGCAATGGAGCAATGACAAGGTGAAAATTTAAAAGAATGAAATCATTAATAGGCCCAACTCCTTTCAAATTGATGAAAATTCTACTTGATCTAAGAAAGTAATAAAAGAACACCTTAGCACACACACTGGGCATAGGCTTGATGTGGTAGTTCTTTCTGATTAATTTTGTTTGATTCTCCCTTAAGGATATTGCTAGAACATCTAAAACTTTAGGAGTAAAAGGTTCATTTGTTTTGAAGAAACATAATCTCTAATTTTATCTAATTAAAGATTGCTTTCTTATCAGATTGATTTTATTTTCTTTACTATTTTGTAATAATCTGGTAAAATAAGGTCATATCCTTGTCATCATAGTCTTGTCATTAACCAGATATTCTAGAGTTCTCAAATACCTCATGTTTTTACCATGTGTCCCAGTCAGAGCCTATGTTGTAGCCAAAATTGATACAACATGAATGTACCCATAATTTAAAAAATTTGAAGGTCTTAAGAAGGTACACTTTTGTGAAGAGTTCAAGTCTGAGTAAAATAATTTTTGTTTTTATGAGCATCTCCAACCCCTAATCAGCTAATATTTTTCTTTCATTAAAATGTAAGGGGTTCCCCAAATTTTCCTTGTAAATATTTTTCCCTTCGGCCAACTTACATAAAGTTTCAATCGATAAACAAAAGTTATCAAAATTTAAGCACTAGCTGACTTTGAAAAGCAATTGATCGATAGAAAAGAGCGATCAACTGAATCCAAGTATTGTTGAAAGTTTTTTCGATCGACTAAGATTTTTACAAGCGAGTATTTTTTGATCGATTGATAGAAACTTTCATCTGACCACTTGGACTGAAGAGCCAAAACATGCAGAGTGTGAAAATTTTAATTCGGCCAACAAAAAGGAGATCACTATCGAATATTTTTGATCGATCAAAGTTCGATATATTAAAAATCCCTTTTCGATCAACAAGAAGAAAGTGGTAGCTGAATATAAAATGTATTTTAGCCAACACCAAGTGAACAGCAGTCGACCAACCGATCGATCGATCACGAAAGGTGATAATTATTTTGGCCAAACACAATAAACATTCGATCGAAATCTCTACCAAACGTAAAGAAAATCACTCGATGAAATATGACTTCGGCCAAAAATAATGGAGAGACAACCAAAAAGTCAAAGAGTGAATGAATATTCCTTTGATTGGCAGAAAATAAGAGTCATCCTCTCAACGAAAGTGAAATTTTTAGTCGACCAAAGAAAATATTTCATCAGATGAACAATGGAAATGATTGGTCAACAATTTGGTCAAAGTGCTACTATTAAAAAAAATGATCGATAAAAGAAAAGCATTAAGTATCCTCGACCGATATCATCCTCGTCTTCAAAGTATCATAGACTAAAAAAAATCAATGGATGACATCAACCTAGCCAATCAAAGGTAAAAATAACATTGATTAAGATATGCCATCATCTGATTTGAACACAACATTGTTAGTCAAATATTATTAAACTAATCATTCGAAAAGAGTTTGAACTAGATTTTAATGCAAAATGAGTATAGCTTAAATCATGCAACTAATGAATAGAGGTTGGCGGTTGAAAACTAATAGCCAACATGAACTGACCAACTGAGGGAATAATACTTCAAACATATCGACTAGACTAGGATCAATGATAATGAGTGTCCACGCAATATAGTACCAAATGACAAATGTCGACCAATTGATGACACACGTACAGAAGGGATTGCTAACTTAAATAGGATCAATGTTATGTCAGAATCGACCACACTTAAAATTACCAAGGCCAATTGAAATATCATACGAATGTATCTCCCCCACAAGTCCTGACATCTAGATTACACGAAGCCACCAAGTAGGGAAACAAAATATGATAGGATGATTCAATAACAAAGGATGGAGTGGCAAGATAAAATAAGTAAAACAATTAATGGATTGTATTGGCCTAAGCATAAAAAATTGTATCCTTCGTACTACAGCAAAAGAATGTGAATTCTCATGTGCTAAATAAGAAGAGGACAACCTGTAGCCCATATAATGATGACATAAATTCATATTAAGATAGAAATGGCCAGGTTAAATAAAACTAAATCATCTTTCAAATCAATAGAACTTAGCTACCCATTGTTAGATGACAATATAATTTGCATTGACTCATCCTTTATATAGGTATGACTCTCATTCTAGAAATCCAAAAGTATTGCTTCAAATATGGACCAAAGTGCACTATTGGTAAGTTACAAAAAGAGAGTTATATACCCCCAGAGAAATCGTTTCACTAGCTTTGAGAGAAATATGAGGTGCAAAATGGAAGAACACCTAAAGGAAACTCTCATGCCCTAATGGAATATAGTTACAGTATTATCACTCCTATGGAGTATAGTTATGGGAGTACCATGTTGTTGGTGGTTTCCATAACTTTTGTACTTCTAGTTCCCTGTTCTTCACCACTATTGTGGAGGGCATGAGGCATCATGTTCTTGTAACAAACCCTTGCTTCCCTGCATACCAAGGCAAGCACCCTCCGGTTGAAGAAAGCCCCTACTCCAAGATAATACATTTATTTTTCAACATATTCTCAGTCAACAAAGCACCAGGCTACAATGATGAATATACAAGAAGATACTTGGGAGCTCACTTTAGAACAAACAAATAAAAACCACTAATCGTAAATAAAATGTGGTGACAATTGGGCCAAATTTTACTAAATATATATTGAGGTAGTTAGATAAATAGACTATACAACACTCGACCAATGACAGGGCGGGAGATGGCACTAGGTGGATGGTTCAGATACAAGAGATTCATGAAGATCTTTAACCTAGAAAGCATGCTCTGAACAAATTTGTAAATTATCAAAATTCTTCTTGAAAGAAGAAAAATATCTATAATGCAAAATTAGCAAGTGCTTAGGGCTATTTGGATAACCTCTATTGAGGCTATGGATGCATTTCTGGTAGTAGATCAAGTCCAAGAGATCAAGGTCACCTCCACCGAAGCTATAAATTCTTGAATGGCAATAGAGCAATGAAAAGGTAAAAATATTTAAAAGAGTAAAATCATTAATAGGCCCAACTCCTTTCAAATTGATGAAAATTTTGCTTGATCTGAGAAAGTAATAAAAGAACACCTTAGTACACACACTGGGCATAGGCTTGATGTGGTAGTTCTTTCTGATTAATTTTGTTTGATTCTCCCTTAAGGATATTGCTAGAACATCTAAAACTTTAGGAGTAAAAGGTTCATTTATTTTGAAGAAACATAATCTCTGATTTTATCTGATTAAATATTGCTTTCTTATCAAACTAATTTTATTTTCTTTACTGTTTTGTAATAATCTAGCAAAAGGTCATATCCTTGTCATAACAGTCTTGTCATTAACCAAATATTCTAGAGTTCGCAAATGCCTCATGTTTTCACCATCGGTCTCAATCAGAGCCTATGTTGTAGCCAAAATTGATACAACATGAATGTACCCATAATTTAAAAATTTTGAAGGTCCTAGGAATGTATGCTTTTGTGAAGATTTTAGGTTTGAGTAAAGTAATTTTTGTTTTTATGAGCATCTCTAACCCCTAATCAGCTAATATTTTCCTTTAATTAAAATGTAAGGGGTTCCCCACATTTTCCTTGCAAATATTTCATCCTTAGACTGACTTACAGAAAGTTTCAGTCAACAAACAGAAGTTGTCAAAATTTAAGCACTCTTCGGCTGACTTTGAAAAGAAATCGACCAATAGAAAAGAGCGATAAATGAAATCCAAGTAATTTTTAAAGTTTTTTTTATCAATGCCATCAGAAGAAGAGTTGAAATTTTTACAAGCAAGTATTTTTCAATTGATCGATAGAAACATTTGGCTGACCACTTGGACTAAAGAGTTGAAACAAGCAGAGCACGCAAATTTTAAATCGATCGACAAAAAGGAGATCACTGCCGAAAATTTTTGATCGAGTGAAGTTCGGTCCATTAAAAATCCCTTTTTTTCTAATGAGAAGAAAGTGGCAACTGAAGATAAAAGGTATTTTGATCGACACCAAGTGAACAACAGCTGACCAACCGATCAATCGATCGTGAAAGGCGATAATTTTTTTGACTAAACACAATAAACATTCAACCGAAATCTCTACCAAACGTAAAGAAAATCGTTCAATGAAAACATGACTTCAGCAAAAAATAATCGAGAGATAGCCAAAAAGTCAAAGAGTCAATGAATATTCCTTCGACAGGCAAAAAACAAAAATCGATCACTCAGCAAAAGCAAAAATTTTAGTCGACCAAAGAAAAGCCTTCACCGGTCGAACAATGTTAACGATCGATCGATAATTTGGTCAAATTGCTACTATTGAAAATTTTTGATCAATAAAAGAAAATAATTAAGTATCCTCGGTCGATATCATCCTCACCGTCAAAGTATCATCAGCTGAATAAAATCAACGGATGACATCAACCTAGCCAATCAAAGGTAAAAATAACATTGATTAAGATATGCTATCATCTGATTTGAACATACCATATTAGTCAAATATTATTAAACTAATCATCCAAAAGGATTTTGAACTAAATTTTTATGTAGAACGAGCATATCTTAAATCACGAAGCTACTGAATAGAGGTGGGCAGTTAATAACACGACCAGTATGAACTGACCAGCTGAGGGAAGAATACTTCAAACATGTCGACCAGACCAGGATCAGTGATCATGAGTGCCTTCGCAACATAGTACCAAATGACACATGTCGACCAGCTGATGGCATGCGCACATAAGAGATTGCTAACTTAAATAAGATCAACATTATGTCATAATCGACCATGCTTAACGTTACCAAGGCCAATTGAAATATCACATGAGTGTAGACTCCCCTACAAGTCCTAACATCTAGATTACACAAAGCCATCAAGTAGGGAAACAAAATATGACAAGATGATTCAATAACAAAGGATGGGTTGGCAAGATAAAATAAGTTAGATAATTAATATATTATCTTAGCCTAAGCAAAAAATATTGTATCCTTTGTACTATAGCAAAAGAATGTGAATTCTCATGTGCTAAGCAAGGAGAGAACAATCTGTAAGCTGTATAATAATGACAGAAGGTCAAATTAAGATAGGAATGGAAAAGTTAAAGTAACCGAATCATCTTTTGAATCAACAAGACCTGGCTACCCATCATTTGCTAATAACATAATTTGCATCAACACATCCTTTATATAGGGATGACTCACATTCTAGAAATCTAAAAGCATTGCTTCAAAGATGGACCAAAGTGCACTATTAGCAAGTTACAAAAAGAGAGTTTTGTACCCTCGAAGAAATTGTTTCACTAGCTTTGAGATAAATAGGAGGTGTAAATAGAAGAACACCTCAAATAAACTCTCGTGCCCCAATGGAATATAGTTACAATATTATCACTCTGATGGAGTATAGTTATGGGAGTACCATGTTGTTGGTAGTTTCCTTAATTTTTTTACTTTCAGTTCCCTTTTCTTCACCACTGCTGTGAAGGGTAGGAGGCATCGTGTTCTTGTAACGAACCCTTGCTTCCCTACATACCAAGGTAAGCACCTTGTGGTTGAAGAAAGCCCCTACTCTAAGATAATACATTTAATTTTCAGCATCTTCTTAGTTAGTAAATCACCAGGCTACAATGATGAATATACGAGAAGATACTCGAGAGCTCACTTTAGAACAAACAAATAAAAACCACTAGCCACAAATAAAATGTGGTGATAATTGGGTCGGCTTTCGACTAAATTTTGCTAAATATATTTTGAGGTAGTTAGATAAACAGATTGTACAACACCTAACTGATGATAAGGTGGATATGGCACCAGGTGGATGGTTCAGATACAAGTGGTTCAGGAAGTTACAAAGTTGCTATGACTATAATAAGGACGTCTATAGCTAGAATAAGGATCGAGCTTTGATATAGCATATTTATGCTAAGAGGCATACTCGAGTGCCCATTCTTTGTTGTTGTATCTCCTTTGTTTTCTTTCTACTTTCTCATCTTCTCATTCCTACCATTGTTGCATAGGTTTTTGATAGGAAAGTGCCCAAGAAGCTGAGAATATTTCCAAATTATTGAGCCAAAGGTCTAGAGACTCGACTTTTGTGATATTCAAACGGAAGAGTGAGAAGTCCTTATTACGATATTTGAATGAGGATCTATATTGTATTAATATTTCTAAGATTTAAATGGTGATTCCAAGCCAACTCTTCATGTAATCTCATTCAATATTAATACAATTATGGGTTTCTTTCCTGTTATCTTTCTAAGATTAGCTTTGTATGTGTCTTTGTTATGGGTTACATTATTTGAATACATAATGAACGCTTCTTTCATTGGTCAACTTTTATGTTTATTACAATATTTGAATGAATGTAATTGCATCGATTCTTTATTTTATCTTTATTTCTATTTTCATTGAAGTGTTATTACATCTTGCTAAAATAGCCCAAAGGATTAAAGCATCGATCATACATAAGGTATAATAGAACTATTATCATTTTAGCTCAGTCAAATTTTAGAATTGTTAATTCATCACCATAAATCTGGAAGAGTGTGAACTTAAAGAATTTAAGCTCACCTCAAGGGTATCCTTACCATACTTGGTCTATCTAGAAAATATTAAAAGAACTCTATTCCCAAGTTAAAGAGGCAGGTTGACCAGAGCTTGTAATAGCTCGTTGGTAGTAGGTTTTCCTATAGCATGACAGCTCATCCAATGGATGCAAGAAAAATCCCCAAAAAATTTTTAGCACCGTTTTCGGGGACCGGATGCATAATTTTCATTAAAGTTTGGAACCTAATGACAAATATTTATTGGCAACAGTTAGCTTAAAGAAGAAATCAGAATATCAGTTTATGTTTCCCTTCTATGCTCGTAGTTTTCACATTTTCCTTTTTCAAGAACGTTCAGTTATATTGTTTTCTTGATTCTCTTGAGTTTCTTGATTTTCTAATTCTTGAAAATATTTATACCCTGAGTGGTAAAGAGTGTTTTAAGTTGAGCAATATCAACCAGATATTTATTCCTTCTACACACATTGTGCTAGCGACTCTAACTGGACACATACATAAATATCATAAAGATTAAAAGGAGAAGAAGAACATGTTGGCATGAACGATAAGAACCATTCAGAAGCTATACCCTAAACTCTCAAATCTAGAGGTATTTTTAGAACTAATCCTTCTTATTCATCTCCAAAAAGTTTTGATGCCGATATTGTTACATTAGGAATTTTATTTGAAACACCTCCCACTGTTCCCAATGGAATTACTAACACACCTCCTACTATAATTCAAGTACCTCCTATAGTTAATATGGCTAACTCACCACCAGTTCATTTATGGAGGACCAATAGATATAGACCTTTTCAATTACCAACTATTTTACATGATCTCCCCAGTAAAGTGCACAAATAAATGCAGTTACTAGAGAAGATCACATAAAAAGCTTCTTGTATGCCTTAGAAATTCTAGAGGTAGAAAATGTAAATGTGGTGTTAAAATTGTTTTTATAGACTCTAGAAAAATATGTTAGAGAATGGTTTAATACTCTTCCTAATAATGACATTGCTAATTTTACCAAAATGGAGACTATCTTTTTAAATAAATTTGGTGAAAGGAAGAATGAAAGGTCATTGCTGACAGATCTGGCAACAATGAAAAAGAAAGAAAATGAATCACTAAGTGATTTCAATAGAAGATTTTCTAAAGCCAGAAATAAGATCCCCACTACTCTAAGGCCAAATGATATCCAATCCATTTATTTTTATAAAAATGTCTTCCTTGGAGAATTCAACTACAAATTAAGACAACAATAGGTTAACACAATAGATGAGTGCATGGATAAAGCCATAGAAATTGAAAAAATATGTTAGATAGTGGGAAAATGAAACCATACTCTTTGAAATATAATCATCCTAATAGGAAACCTAATAAAGTGGGGTTTAACCTATAGAAAAGAACTAAACACGATCCCATGGAAAAGCTGACCAATCAAGTAATAGAAATGTTCAACACAATGAAAAATAGGTTGGCTAGGATGGAAAGAAATAAATATAGCAATGGTGAAACTTCTCACCCTCAGTTTTATAGAAAACAAGGTGACAACAGACCACCTTTCAAGATAAACTTTAATTGAAATTGGAATAATAATAATCTTGATAGGAATAATAGAAATAATTGGAAAAAGACAGAAACAAAGAAGGACCTGGACTTGGTTCCAAATCATATTCCTACTATAAAATTGGTTGAGAATTTCCCTTATTAATGGTTCAGCCTGTGATGCTCCTCATAATCCAGATTTTTATGATATTTACCTGGGTATTCATCATTCTATAGACTTAGAAGAATAATTGGAAGAGGATATTAGAATCAATGCTTGTTGGACCCTTGAGGATGAATCTAGAGAAAGGTTTTTCAAAGAAGATATGGATTTATATGCTTTGAATCACCACCCAAAAATCCTAGTTGCAAAAAATACAAAGATCCTACAAAGAGGACAAGAGACTAGGTATGACAAAATGAAATAGGGTAAACTAGTTCCAACAACTCAAGAGGTGGAGGAGCTAGAAGCAAATGCCTTGAATTTAAGGAATAGGACTATTCCTAGAAAAATTTAAAATAATTCAAACAAAGATATTAGAGAACAGTCCATTGAGTAATATTAGAACAAAAATATTCCTAAAAATATAGGAACAAATGAACCACCCTCTCATGAAGAATGCTCCAAAACTTTAGATATAATGAAAAAGGAATTCGATGTTGGTTCAGAATTGAGTAAACAGAAGGTCAACATTACCTTTGGTGATTAAATGAACATTCAAAAGTACATGTAAAAAGTCTGTAAGACCTTTGGGTTGATTGAACAAAATACAACTCAGTCTTGTAATGTTGTCAAACCTTCCAATCATGAAACTGGAACTTCTTCATCTATTAGACCATTTTATGTGTCACTCAAATATAACTCAGATGAAGGAGAGATGTATGTCATTCACAAATGTATTCTATATAGTGGTGCATCTCATAACATCATGCCCAAGCAAATAGTAAACCAATTAGGTTTGATTTGCACTAGGGAGTCTCCCCCTGTATCAGTAATGGATAGTAGGTAGATACCCTGTGTAGGTATTATCACTAGCCTGCTAGTCTACCTAGACCAACATCCCAAGAAGGGTAAAGTTATGGATATCATAGTAGTTGATGTAGATCCTTTATTCTCATTACTCTTGAGAAAAAATGAGGCATAATAGTTGGGTGGATCCATACAGTTATATTGGTCTTATGCCATAATCCTCATTTCAAGAAAAGAGAATGTAACCTTAAGAAGAGAATATTTTAACAAGTACTCAGTAAAACTAGTTAGATCAGATGACACCATGGTTAATTTATTATCTTTATAGAAGAGAAATAAATAGGAGTGTACTCTATCTGGCATAACCCTTTCCTAACTGAAGTCCCTAAAGCCAAAGATATGGATACTGAAACTAGAGAACTGGTAGATGCAGAATTCGATAGGATTCTTACCTAGGAAATGTGGACCATGTTCTTTTATGGGGTTAAGTCTCAAACAGGGGTAGTGTTGGTGCCAATTTAATAGATATTAAGGGAAACTATCTCGGTATCCCTTATAGATTAGAATTTTTGTGCACCAATAATGTAGATGAGTATGAAGCCTTACTGTTAGGCCTGAGAAAAGCTAAAGAGCTAGGAATAAATTTGTTTACTATTACTGGAGATGTTGAATTGATTATACAATAGATCAAAGGTAAATATCAAACGAAACATCCCAAATTGAAACAATATAAATCTACAGTTCTAATAGAGATCAACAAGTTCATAGCCTTTAACATCGCATACATTTCCAGAGAACATAATCGTATTGCAGATTTGTTAGCTATCAATGCTATAGGTTCAGATTGTCCAAAAATAAACACTGAATATATGGATAGGTTCTCAACTATATTTGTATACAAACCCTCTATACGTGACAATATTGTATATCTACAATAATTTCAAGATGATTTAGATATCAAAGACTTCATGACCCTCCAAAATATGTATTCAGACGTTATATGTGAAGAGGAGGATGAAGAAAATTTGAAAAACATTATTGTAGAGCCAATTGAAGTAATTCAACCCAAAACCAATAAGATCCCTAAAGTATTAGTATTTTTAGAAATCTTGTTTGATGATTTTGATAAATCTTACAAACAACTCCTCAAATAAATAGAAACCGATGATGTAAACATTGGAACAAAAGAGGAACCTAGGTTTGAAAAAATTGATAAGGCTTTACCAGAACCAGAAAAAGAACAATACATAAGATTTTTGAAGAAAAATAAAGAATCTTTTTCGTAGAGTTATAAGGACCTGAGGACATTTAAAACAGAGGTCATGACTCTCCCTATTGGGCACTGAATTGACATCAAGTTTTACTTGAAACTATGGCTGTCTATCTTCCAATTTTTTGTTCAGGCATGCACCCAATAGTCACATCTCGACACTCAACATTGGATGGACCAAAGACAACTTCAATCCAACCTCCAGAGTAGGTTGGTTCCTTGTCAACTTAAAATGGTGTTGACATAATTAAATCTCAATTAGGGTTTTTATAAAAGGGTTAGAAAAGGTTTAGGGTTAGAGATATTATGCAAAAAAATGGCCGGATAGGCTAACAACATAGGCAACTACAACAAAAATCTCCCACAAACTATTTCCAGTATATCATCACTCAAGATTAATAACACCCAAATCCATGAAATCTTCATACATTAAAGCACAAATAGAGATATGTTGCAGAAAGCAATTCCAAAATCTAATATTGATAATCCAAATTAGTAGAATAGACCAATAGTTAGATTTAACATAAATAAACTTCCTAACAACACAGATCTAACTATGAATAGATTTCAATTACTCTCACAACTAGTAATCCAATAAGCTAGAATGAACTAACCGCTAAAGTATTGACAGAAATGCAGCTCAAATATTCAAACCTATTACATAAATATAGTGAAGATAACAAATTTTGAGTCAAAAATTAGACTAATGCTCCTTCCATTAGTTCACATGAATATTTATAGTAAAGCAAGCAAACACACTAGAGTAAAACCTTAAAAATAAGGGTTCAACCTCTATTTATAGTTTGATAAATGAAATAAATTGAGGAGACATTACAAAGATTACAAATTTACAGCTCAGCAAAGAGCTTTGTTGGTATTGTCTTACTGGTTGGTGAAATCTGGGAAATCTGTTGTGAGTAATCCACCATGGTTGCCTAGCTCTACAACTTGATTAATTTATGGTTTTTGGAGTTCAAGTCGTTGGACACCACATCTGATCTGTTTATTGTTCTTGAAAACACTGCTCCATCGCAGATCTACAACTACTTCTAGTTATTATTCTTGAAAACCTTCAATGCTTCGTCTTCCTGCCTTTAAACAGACTGCTCTTTGATTCGATGAGAATTTACCTTTAAATGCTTTGACAATGTCAGTGTTCTCTCAACCATCAATGCTTTTCAATGAATGGTGGTGATTGAAAATTCAAAATGCTTTGCAAACTTGCGAGGAAGAAATAAAACATCGTTTCATACTTTTTAATTGTTGATGTTAGCTTTAGTGGATTTAGTTCTACGAAATTATATTTCGATGTGGAAAGCACTAAAGAATGAGCAAAATAAAATTTGTTTCTAATCTGCTACGTAGCCTTCCTTTTCTCTTCTTTGGCTTCAAATAAATTGCAAGTCGCACAAAAAAGTATGTTGATGTCATCTTTTCCTTAGTCAAAATGTGGAATCGCCAATCCACACTAAAAGTAGTGTAAAAAAATCCCGTCACCATTTTGCATTGGAAGTAGTGCCAAAATAGTCTTTGTTGCCATTCCACACTCTTTGTAGTGTTTTCAGCCTTCATGTTGTCATTCTACGCCAGATTACTCTTAGAACTCATTGGAATCAAAACTTGTCAACACTTAGTCGCTTGGAGCATGCAAAAACCAACCACGATCGCTAATCTACACTTTTAATCATGCTAACGTCATCTTTGCCCAAAGGTTTTGTGGAATCGAGACTCACTTGGAATTCATGGCCAAATACATTATGAACCGAGCAAAATGGAACTTTAGCTTGTTAAGGCAAAAAAACACTAAGTGTTGAGTGGAATCGAGAACTCTCATTGTGGATCCGCTCCAAAATACTCTATGTCCTCAACGGAATAGAGATTTCATGCCTTAGAATAAAATCTTCAATATTTTCTAAGGATGTGGTCATTTTGGGCCTACAATACCCCTGAAGGATGACGCTAAGCCTTTCAGGTAGAAGCAAAGGAAATTTAATCCCACATTGCATTCAGTTATGTAAAAATAAGTTTAGAAGTTACTGGATGCCAGGATAGTTATAAAAGTGAGGTTTTCTTCCTGCATAGCAAATTTCGTACTAGTAAGGAAGAAAAATGAAGAGATCAGACTTTGTGTTGACTTTCAGAATTTCAATAAAAGTTCTCTCAAATATAATTTTCCCTTGCCCAATATGGAAAAATTGTTGCAAGCTATAGTAGGCTCATCCAGGATGTCTTTAATACATGGATTCTCAGGATATAATTAAATTTAGGTAAATCCTGAAGACAGATATAAAACTGCTTTCACCACCCCCTGGGGTACCTTTGAATATCTAAGAATACCATTTGGATTAATGAATGCAGGAGACACATTTCAAAGAATCATAGAATTTTCTTTTAAAGTTTTGGTGTTTAAAATAGTGGTTATCTATTTGGATGACATAACAGTGTTCTCAAAAAACCCTACAAATCATTTTGAACATTTAGCTACAATTTTTGCTAGGTGCAAAGAATTTGGGATATCCTTAAATCTGAAGAAGTGTATATTTGGAGCAACACAAGGAAATATCCTTGGCCACATGGTTTCTGAAAAAAGGATTAGTATTGACCCATTAAGAATTGAAGCTATTGCCAAGATACCTCCTCTTAAGAATATGAAAGAAGTCAGATCATTCTTTGGTAAGATTACTTTTGTAAGAAGGTTTGTGCCAAATTTTGTTGAAGTAGCTCAACCTATCAATAACATGATTAAAAATAATTCTAATATCAAATGGATAGAGTAAAATATAGAAGCTTTTTAAAAAATCAAATATGCTATCACTATTACCCCAATATTGAAATGCCCTAACTACTTAAAGAATTTCAATATATATTCATTGGATTCTGAATATACCATTGATGCAGTCCTTTATTAGAAGGATGATGAATAAAATGAAAGACCTATAGCTTTCATGAGTACAATAATCAAAGGACCTCAATTGATATTCAAAATGTTTTAGAAATAGGCATATGTTGTGATTCAAGCACTAGAACATTTTAAAAGTATTTTTGAATCAAATAAAGTTATATGCTATATCCCTTTTACTGCTATAAAAGATGTTTTCACTCAACCTGAGCCAATAGGAAGTCCTACCAAATGGATTGTCAAGTTACTGCAATATGATGTTGAATTTAAAATAGTGAAAATAATTAGAGTAAGGTTTAGTTAAATATCTGGCTAAGAAATAAGGGAAAGATATGCAGAACATTGTCACAATTGATGGCATGCATGATATAAGAAGAAAAAATAATTATGAATGCAAATGGTACGATGATATTCTGTTATACCTTAAAAACTTGTCATTTCCCAAAGGTATTTCTGCAAAGAAAATGAGGTCATTAAAACAACAATCTCAGAAATACTATGTTTAGGAAGGTAAATTTTACTAGAAATATCTATATGGTGTTTTGTTGTTGTGCTTATTTTAAAAAGAGACTTTAGAGGTCATTAAATATTTTCATGATGGTTTCTACAGATGTCGCTTTACCCCAAAGGTGACTGCAAATAAAATTATGAGAGCAAGTTATTACTGGTCCTCCCTTTTCAAAGATATACATAAGTATGTAAGGGGCTACCATAACTATCAAGTGTTTCCTGGGAAGAAAAAGTTAGCAACAATACCTCTCCAATAAGTAATCATAGAAGTACCCTTCATGCAATAGGAAATTGACCTCATTTGGGAAATAAATCCGAACTCCTCAGGCCGACACAAATGGATCATAATGATAACAGATTATTTCACCAAGTGGTTGGAAGCAACTCCTCTAAGAAACTCAACAACTGAAGTAGTCATCAATTTCTTGGAGGAAAACATCTTGACTAGATTTGGAGTCCTAAAGAAGTTGGTAATAGACAATGGAAAATATTGTCTCATTTGAAATGATAAAGTTTTGTGCAAAGTATGGAATCGAACTTTCTCATTCAGCAAACTACTATCCCCAAGAAAATGGTCTTGTCGAATCATTAAACAAATATCTGATTACCAGGATTAAAAGATCACTGGATAAGAATAAAAAGGGATGGAACAGTGAGTTAAAGTTTGCCTTATGGATAGATAGATTGCTTGTTAAGAGGAACACATGTAATATCCCTTATGAAATGGTATTTGGATAAAAAAGCCTTGTTACCTCCTCGTACAGAAAGAATAGAATTGTCTTTGTTATTACAAGATCATGAGAGTCCCAATGCCTTACAGAGGAGATTATATCATATTGCTGCACAACTGCAAGAAGAAAGAAGGAATGCAATGGATAAGATATTTGAACAGACCTATAAAACCATACAGTTATTTAACAAGAAAGCCAAGGGAACCTCATTCTTTGAAGGAGAAATAGTTTTATATTGGGATCCTAAAAATGATAAGCATGGAGAAAGCATAAGCTTGAGCCTATATGGGTAGGTCCTTACCAAATAATTTAGATTTTTAGCCCTAATACTTACAGGTTTTAAACATTGCAGGGAGATCTCATGGAAATCCTAATCAACGGCCTACACTTGAAGTTATACCACCTATGTTGGGGAACACAAAAATAATAAAAAAGGCTTTTGTTTCCCATTGTTTCTTTTCCTTTCTAAGCCTAGTTTTTTTGCTTATTTGTTCATCATTTCTAATATGTTATAAAATTGTTAAGTTCTCTGGTTATGCTTTGCTTGTCTATGAGGGGGTTTATCTTTAGTATGATGAGTGAAGAGAATTTGGGATTGAATACAAGAGAACTAACAATACTTTGAAAGTAGATTTTTAGTGATCATATTTTAAGGATTGGAATACAATAAGAAATCTTGGAATGCTGACACATCAAACAAAAGCTCATATAATATTATGATCTCAAAAGCAATTCCAAAAATCAAGGAATATAATCAACCTTGGTAAGGCAGTTGGGATAAATACAAATACACTCAATATTATAACCTTGTAGATATTTAACCCAGAAAGCACGCTCTGAAAAAATTTGCAATTTATCAAAATTCTTTCTAAAATAAGAAAAAACTCTATAATTCAAAATGAGCAAGTGCTTAGGGCTATCTAGATAACCTCTACCAAGGCTATGGACACCTGTCTGGCATTAGATAAGGTCCAAGGGATCAAGGTCACCTCCACCAAAGCTATAAATGCTTGAATTGTAGTGGAGTAATGACAAGGTATAAATATTTAAAAGAGTGAAATCATTAATAGGCCCAATTCCTTTCAGATTGATAAAAATTTTGCTTGATTTGAGAAAGTAATAAAAGAACACCTCAGCACACACACTGAGCATAGGCTTGATGTGGCAATTCTTTCTGATTAATTTTGTTTGATTATCCCTCAAGGATATTGCTAGAACATCTAAAATTTCAAGAGTAAAAGGTTCATTTGTTTTGAAGAAACATAATCTCTGAGTTTATCTAATTACAAAATACTTTCTTATTAGACTGATTTTAGTTTCTTTATTGTTTTGTAATAATATAGAAAAAGAAGGTTATATCCTTGTCATCACAGTCTTGTCATTAATCAGATATTTTAGAGTTATAAAATACCTCATGTTTTTATCATCTATACCAGTCAGAGCCTATGTTGTAGCCAAAATTGATACAACATGAATGTACTCAAAATTTAAAAATTTTGAAGGTCCTAAGAAGGTACGCTTTTATGAAGAGTTTAGGTCTGAGTAAAGTAATTTATGTCTTCATGAGCATCTCCAACCCCTAATCAGCTATTTTTTTTCTTTCATTAAAACGTAAGGGGTTTCCCACATTTTCCTTGCAAATATTTCACCCTTCGATCAACTTACAGAAAGTTTCAGCCAATAAACAAAAGTTGTCAAAAGTTAATCACTCTTCGATCGACTTTGAAAAGCAATCGATCGACAGAAAAAGCGATCGACCAAATCCAAGTATTGTTGAAAGTTTTTTCGACCGATGCCATCAGAAGAAGAGCTGAAATTTTTACAAGAAAGTATTTTTTGGCCAATAACTTGGACCAAAAATCCAAAACAAGCAGAGCATGCAAATTTTAAATCGGTCAACAAAAAGATCATTATTGAAGATTTTTAGTCAAGCAAAGTTTGGTCTATTAAAAATTCCTTTTCGACCAATGAGAAGAAAGTGGCAATCGAAGATAAAGGTATTTTAGCCGACACCATGTGAATAGCAGTCGACCAACCGATCAGCCAATCGTGAAAGGTAATAATTTTTGGCCAAATACGATCGAAATATCTACCAAACATAAAGCAAATCGCTCGATGAAAACATGACTTTGGATAAAAATAATGGAGAGATAGTTGAAAAGTCAAAGATTCAATGAATATTTCTTTGGTTGGCAAAAACAAGAGTCGACCACTTAGCGAAAGCAAAATTTTTAGTCGGTCAAAGAAAAACCTTCATCGATCGAACAATGGTAATGATCGGTCGTCAATTTGGTCAAAGTGCTACTACTAAAAAATTTTGGCAAATAAAATAAAAGCATTAAGTATCCTCGATCAATCTCATCCTCACCATCAAAGTCACATCGATCGAATGAAATCAATGGATGATTTCAAACCAGCCAATCAAAGGTAAAAATAGCATTGATTAAGATATGCCATCATCTGATTTGAACACACCATAGTTAGTCAAATATTATTAAACTAATCATTCAAAAATATTTTGAACTAGATTTTTATGCAGAAAAAGCATAGATTAAATCACATAGCTACTGAATAGAGGCAAGCAATCGAATACACACAACCAAGATGAACAGACCATATGAGGGAAGAACACTTCAAACCTGTCAACCAGACCAAGATTAGTGATCATGAATGCCTGCGCAATATAGTACCAAATGACACATGTCAACCAACTGATGGCATGCGCACATAAGTGATCACTAACTTAAAGAATATCAGTGTTATGTCGGAATCAACCATGCTTAACGTTACCAAGACCAATTGAAAGATCGTAAGAATGCAGACGCCTCCATAAGTCCTAACATTTAGATTACACGAAGTTGCCAAGTAGGAAAAAATATGATAGGATGATTCAATAAAAAAATATGGGTTGGCAAGATAAAAAAGTAAGATAATTAATGGATTATCTTGATCTAAGGAAAAAATAATGTATCCTTTGCACTATAGCAAAAGTATACAAATTCTCATGTGCTAAGCAAGGAGAGGACAACCCGTAGCCCATATAATAATGATAGAAGGTCAGATTAATATAGGAATGGCTAGGTTAAAGCAAACTGAATAATATTTCAAATCAATAGGACCTGGCTACCTATCGTTAGCTGACAACATAATCCACATCGACTCGTCCTTTATATAGGGACGACTCCCATTTTGGAAATCCAAAAGCATTGCTTCAAAGATGGACAAAAGTGCATTATTGACAAGTTACAAAAAAAGAGTTTTTAAACCCCAAAGAAATAGTTTCACTAGCTTTGAGAGAAATAGGAGGCGCAAAATGGAAGAAAACCTACAAGAAACTCTCACACCCCAATAGAATATAGTTACAGTATTATCACTCCGATGGAGTATAGTTATGGGAGTATCGTATTTTTGGTGGTTTCCTTAATTTTTATACTTCTAGTTCCCTAATATTCGTCAAGGTTGCGGAGGGTAGGAGGCATCATGTTCTTGTAACGAACCCTTGCTTCCCTGCATACCAAGTCAAGCACCTTGCGGTTGAAGAAAGCCCCTACTCTAATATAATACATTTATTTTTTAGTATCTTCTTAGTCAGCAAAGCACCAGGCTACAATGATGAATATACAAGAAGATACTCAGAATCTCACTTCTAAACAAACAAATAAAAACCACTAGCCATAAATAAAAGGTGATGACAATTGGTCCAGCTTTCAGCAAAAATTTTCTAAATATATTTTGTGGCAGTTAGATAAACATATTGTATAGGACCCATCCAATGACAAGGCAGGAGATGGCACCAGTTGGATGGTTCATATACAAGTGATTCAAGTAGTTACAAAGTTGTTGTGACTATAGAAGGATGTCTACAACTAGATTAAGGATCAATCTTTGACATACCATATTTTTTCTAAGAGGTATACTCAAGTGCCCATTCTTTGCTATTGTATCTCCTTTGTTTTATTTCTCCTTTCTCATCTTCTCATTCCTCCCATTGTTGTGCTAGTTTTTTGATAGGAAAGTTCCCAAGAAGCTGAGAATATTTCTAGATTATTGAGCCAAAGGTCTAGAGACTCGATTGTTACGGTATTCGAATAAAAGAGTGATAAGTCCTTGTTACGATATTCGAACAAGGATCTCTATTGTATTAATCTTTCTAAGAGTTAAATGGTTATTCCAAGCCAACTCTTCATGTAATCTCATTCAAATATTAATACAATTATGGGCTTCTTTCATGTTATCTTTCTATGTTTAGCTTTGTGTGTGTCTTTGTTATGGGTTACATTATTTAAACACATAATGAATGCTTCTTTCGTTGGTCAACTGTTATGTTTATTACGATATTTGAATGAACGTAATTGCATCAATTTTTTCTTTTCTCTTTCTTTATATTTTCATTGAAGTGTTATTAAATATTGCTACAATAGCCCAAAGTATTAAAGCACCGGTCATACATAAGGTATAATAGAACTATTATCATTTTAGCTCGATCAAATTTTATAATTGTTAATTCATCACCATAAATCCGAAAGAGCATGAACTTAAAGAATTTAAGCTCACCTCAAGGGTATCCTTACCATACTTGGTCTTTATAGAAAATATTAAAATAACTCTATTCCCAAGTTAAATAGGCAGGTTGACCAGATCCTGTAATAGCTCGTTGGCAGTAGGTTTTCCTGTAGCGTGACAGCTCATCCTACAGATGCAGAAAAAATCCCCAATATGACCAAGTTCAAAATCCCATCAAAATCGCTCCACACGTACCACATAGAGCAAGTAACTTTCCAAAGATGTGGATAGGAGCAAGCCTACTCAGTAGAAGAAGATTTGTTGTACTCTAACTACTTCAATGATGAGATGCACCTGTACATTCTCAATGACTACCTAGAATAGTGGGCATCGAAGACATGGAGACCGGATTCTGACATAATATTCGAGCAAACTGGTATGGGATGATTTATCACCAAGTATTTTCCTCTATATATATTGTACATTGTAGTATATGTATATATATATATGTAGAATAAAAATTTTAGAAGAATGATCGAGAACATTTTTTGGATGCCAAGGGATTGAGGACTCATAAAATATGGAACTTTCAATAATCATGACTACACTCTTGATCGAAGGATGGTATTTTTATAGTAGAAAATATGGTAGAATCTAGAAACTAGAGCTCCCACTATAGTTGGATAACTACCTCGATGAGGTCAATGATGCCTCCAACAATCATGATGACACATGATCCAACTATTATAGGAAAGAGTGCCTCTACATTCATTAGAAGTTGGCCACCCAAGGAGCACGATGATTAACACCTAGAAGATGTCAAGAAGCACCCCAAGAATTGGATCACTCACATGAGTATTGAAACTCTCAAGAAAAGCCACCACACTAGGTTTTGTGTGACATGCTCAAAAATAAGTTGACAAGGGAAGGATTCTCATACGAAGAAAATTAATGATTAGTAATTTTAATAAAAATCAGCACCCCCATAGAGACTACCATTCATCACCAAGAGGTCAATAGGAGTTGAGAGAGGACTACCTTAATTGAAATTATGTTGCTCCTAAAAATTGTTAGAAAATTACTAGACATAAGATAAGAAACCAATAGAGGAGGCTTCTACATTCTAATTAAGTAGAGGGATCTATAAAAGGGAGAGGCTCTCACCTTACCCCATATGTCCCAAGAAAGACATAGGTTGGATCCATTGTTTGTAAAATATACAAGAAAAGAGGACTTAAGACTCTTGTAGAATTGACATGGGAAGATAGTCAAAGGAAGCTTCTCTTAAGTATAAAACTCTCCACACCACAAGGAAATGATGACCATCAATTCCAAAAATCAAAAATGTATAACCTTCTTAGTGGTATCAAATCCATCCCCCATTCTACATCAGAACCCCAAAACCCCTCTGATGGTATCAAAAGGAGACCAGAGAGGTGTGTTTAAGAGTCATTCCATCCTTCCAACAATTGGCTTTCAAATAAACATGTATCCTAAGGTTATTGTAAGGGAATACCTTAGTGATGTAACCAACAAATGAAACCTAAGAGCCAAAAAAAATAAGAGAAGTGACTTGGGACACAAGGATAATATTTTGTAAGCTTTTCAAGGCTTACTCAACCATAGATAAATATTCCCTCCAAAGGGCTATGGAAAAAGGTACAAAGGGATACATTTTTTATGACAATGACCCTAAACCATAAAAAATCAAAGGTAGATCATATAAAAAATAGCTATGCATCAAACCTAGAAGCAAGCTAAGACTTAGCCAATAGCCAAGGTCATAACTCTCTCAAATAATGCTACCTTGACAACTTTGATAGGGTCTAAAACTCATACAAGATCTCCCCACTCACATACATGGTCCAAGGTAGCAGTTGCATAGGGAGATCTAGACTCAAGGTAGTGATCTTGCTCTCGCTTCCCTCTCTCTTTTCTATTTTTGTAATTTTGTATTTGTTTTGACCTACAACTTTCAAAATTTTGACCTTACACCCAATAGACAAGGCAAGAAGTTTGGATTCTCTCCTTCAATAGGCTGATGAGCCCTAGGCATCACCAAGGTTGTAGGGAACATTTATCTATAGCCTTGCTTCAATCAAAGTAAGACCAATTGAAAGTGGGATAGGCCAAGTCAACATGATCAAAAGGTTATTCTTACCTTTAATCAAAATGAAGGAGTTCCAAAGAAGGTTAGAAAAACTTAGAAACCACATTGACCATAAGATATTCCATCTATGGTTGATGCTTATCTTCCACCCAAAACTAGTTATACTAAGGGTGCTAAGGACCATGGGTTGTTGATTTCTAATCCAATGGTCTACATGGTCATTTTGATGGAGGAGAGTGTGTAAATGAAGGGAATGCTCTAACCAAGGCTAAAGCAAGATACATGGTAACAAATTGAGATCCTGAGAAATGAAAGCACCAAAACTCAATGGAGAAGATCTGCCATTGGTTAAAGGAGGTTCCACCTCATCCAAGAACACATGGTACCCACACTTGTGAGAAGGAAATTAGATAAAAGATCATTAAAGAGGACATCTTCCACTGGCCACAAAGCTTGACTTTCATAGCCAAGTTTTTTAGAGCCATCATGCATCAGTTGTGATCACTATCCACCATATGAGTGAGTCTACCCTATCCACTTTCAGTAGGCAAGGAGGCCATATCAGTTGTATAAGCAATTCAATGCATTCCAAGAGAAACACAATGAAAGAGTAATGGTGTAGCCACCCCAATGTAACAGTAAAGAGCTAAGTTAGCCACACTTGATCATCCAAAGGTCCAAAATATTTCAATATTTATGGCCCCAAATCTAGAGACCTCAAATTTGTTGTAGCACAAGTTGTAGATGGGTTCTTGGCCACAAGAACAAATATAATTGTAGGTATTTTACATAGAACATCAAAGGGAATGCACCCTCCTCTTGTCTTATAAATAGGTCATATTTTATTGTAAAAGATATTTGGATTTATCTACTCATGCCTGGTGCCTAGACTTGTGGGCTCTTCCTTTCATCCTTATTTTCGACTATAACAAAGGGAGCCCAAACATTTTCTCATGCCTAGGGAGCATCGAACCCTTTGGAGTTTGGACCTCATTATCTTGCAATATTTTTAAGCATGTTAATGGAAGTTGTGACTAATTTAGTTTTATCCTCCTCTTAACTTGTCTCAATTCTTGGTAGTGTGTTTGTTTGGTTGTGCTCACTAGCCATAAGTGGTATTTTTTGTGTTCAATTATCACTTGTTGCAGTCAAAAATTGAGAGTCCCAATTATTTGGTGCATTGCCCCTGTAGCTTAGGATTTGACTTTTCTATAGTCTTTAATTTATTATTTTTTGCTTTCATTGCAATTCTTTCCTCGACCTTAGCTCATGGAGGTCACAATGCATTAAGGATTTAGATCCAACAAGGATCCCACCTCGATTAAAAACCTTGGAGGTTGCCCTATAGGCAATACCCCATAAATGATGCTTCCTGTTGTTTTACTTCATGTGAGGTATGAGCACATTTGTCCTATCAGTCCCTCCAACTTGGGTTTGGCGAGTGTGTTCTAAGATGACAACAGTAACTACAAGTGTATATATGATTGTACACTCATATGGATAAAATAAGGTTGAAACAATTTATTTCCACGTATAGAAAAGGTGTGAGAGTTACAAACACATAAAATGTTGAAGGCAAAATCAGAATAGACTATGTAAAATACTTACAAGGGAGGCTATCAAAAATATTGTGTGATGAAGCTACTAGGTAAGCTATGTCATGCAAACAACTAGAAACCCTATTTTGAAGTCATGTCATACAAGTGGAAGCAATAGATGATTGTTATACTAGTGCAAGCCTATAGGGTGTCATTCCAAGTACTGAAGTAGAAGGTTATAGTACCAATAAAAAGTAGGAGGGATTTTGCACTAGTTGGTAACATACGATAGGTGTTGTACTATTGCTAGAAGTAGATAGTAGATGTTGTATGAGTAGCAGTTGAATTCTAAAGCAATAATTATAGTAAAAAATATGCAGAAAAGACCAAATATCCATGAGAGGATGAAGTGGGTGGAATAAGAGCTGATAAGGAATCCACATAGCTTAGGAAGGCAAGAAGAAATCATCAAGAGCAATGCATGAAGTCTCATTGATCTCATACAAGAATGAGAGAAGGAACATGGTTTTGATGCAGAGTGGAGTAGGAGTAGGCAACATAATGGAATTTTCCTTAGAAGGAAAAGTGAAGTATGCCAATACCATTGAAGAATATTACATGGAAACAACCAATAAGAGAATTTTACTACAATTAGTGGAAGGAAAGCATAGAATATCACCTACTAAAAGTTGCATTTAAGAATACAGGCATAAATTGCATACTATAGATCTTAAACATTGACAAGAAATTATTAAAGAGCTACTTGTTGTAGATGTTGGAGATATACAATCCATACCAAAACACCAACAATGTAAATATTGGTGACAAAAGGGTGGAGGTGGTGTTTTCACCTAGCAATTTTTGAAGAACATTCAGATTTTTGAGTCATGGATTATCGATCCAAAGGGAGACAATAGATCAAGACAGGTGGAATATAATAATCCTTGAGATTACCAATATAACTCTAGATAAATTTACAAAGATTATAAAGCATGATAGCCATGGAATAAAGCAACAATAGCTAAATTGTTACCTTTTAATCCTATCTCAAAATATCACAGGCCTTAATATAATTCAACCACAAAATAATAGGTCTCAATATCAATAATCAAAAGTATAATTATATATATGAGCAATCAAATATATATCCAAACCAATATAAATAAAATAATATTCACTATAATATCAAATATGAATGTAAATGACCAAAATCATTCATGTACATGCATGAAGAATACTTACAATAAAATTGCTCAAAATTTGTATACAAGCTTTATTATCAATGCTTGCTATGGTGATCACTACAAATTGTTTTTCCTTACATTGTATGGAGCTTTATCTCCATAATATAGACATATAAATGTGACTCTTAAATACTTGTCTATTGCACTCCTCACATATCTAAGAGATACAACCTTTCCTATTCTTGACCATTGACTTCTCATATTACCACTTGTATACTAGACTCTTGATTTTTTTAACTACTTGCACACCTACTTACATGACACTTGTGCATATCCTACACTCAAACCTTAATCTATTACATATTTACATTTATCAAATAATGTAATATTCTCTAACATTACCCTGTATTACATTATTTTATATAAGTTGTTTGGTGATGTACATAGATGATTATGGAGTATCTAAAATTTATTTCGAGCAAGTGCTTTTTGTTGGAAATTTTGAGTATATTGTTGTTATTGATGTCAAAGAATTAATGGCATAGGTTAATGACATTGGTTGTCATTTATGTTAAGAAAAATAAATTTTAATGGTTTTACCATGGTGGCATTTGCAAAAGAAAAAGGAAGAGGTTTTCCAAAGAAAAGGTCCAAGAAGAAGAAAAAAGATTATAATATTTAAATCTATGAAGATTTAAATAATTATAATAATTAAAAATTAAAGGACCCAAAGGTTAAAATAAAAATTATAATATTTAAATCTACCTTAGATTTAAATTATTATAATATTTTAAAAAGGTTTAGATGGTGCCTAAACTCAAAATTGCATGGAGGCAATTTTTCCAAGTTGAGTCGACGTCCAAAGTCAAAGGGCAAAGTGTATAAAAAGATTAATGTTTTTGCAATCCAAAGTTTTTAATCATCCTTGAGAATAAATACTTGCATTTTCGTTCGGTAAAGTGGTGGAGGAAGATAGAGAGGCTTCTACGAATTTTGAGTCAATGCGAATATTAATATGGAGGGTGCCCAAACACCATCCGATGTGGGATGGTAGCCTAGCGGGCAATCTCGTCTTGCAGAGCGCGTTGTAGGAATCAATTTTGGTGTTCGATCCACACGGATGCTTTTTGTGTGATCAAAATATTTTGCACGGTGGTAGAGGAGAAAAAGGAGCACGTGCTCCTTGCGCTTGTGTGTGTGATTAGCCTACATGGTGTTTGCCCTTGTGCTAGGATGTGGGGGCCATCGAGGTCACGAGTTCGAGCAGTGGCAGTAGCGCTTGAGGGTAGAAGTAAAACTTTTAAAAAGGTATGCATTTTGTACTTGGTAAGGGAGTTATAAGGGTTAGTTAATATTTATCATATTGATTGGTTAGGGAGTTATAAGGATTAGTCAATTTTTATAATTGTGATGTGAAATGGTTAGGGAGCTATAAGGATAGTAAAGTGATTTGAATTTTGTTTTAGAAAGGGATGAAAGGTGAAATTTCAGATTGTTGGTGCTTGGTTGATGCATGAGATGAAGTGATAATTTCTTTGGTCTTATTGAAATTTGAAGTGCATTATTTTGTTTTCATAAGAAGGAGGTATAAGGTGTATATGTGAAATTCATGTGTGTAATTTTTGGTTTGTTTTGTTGAGCATTATTTTACATGAAAGAATAGGAGTAATAAGGTGTTATGGTGGTTTGATATTTTATTGTAATTTTTGTATGGTGAAATATCTTTTGAGGTGAAAATTTATGAGGATGTTTTGAGAAAGTATCTTTCAATTTAACCTTTGAAGTGGCATTAGAAAATTTAGTTATTTGTGAGATAGATTTTGAAGACATATCTTCATAGGAAATAAGAGGTATGGGCATGTTTTTCTTTCTTGAGGTGTGTTATTGAGCAAGGTTTTCTGGAACATAAGGTGGAGATAAAAGGATTGTTTGATAAGCATTGTTGGAAATATTTGAGTTAGGTTTTGAGATCTACATTGTGCATCTTTGTTGAAAGAAAGTGGAAACATCTGTGTTAGGGTTTGTGAGAAAATTGTGCTTCATTGTTTGAATGAATATGTGAATCTTTTGAGCATTGGTTTTGAGTGATATTGAAAGTAAATATGCAAACATTAGAAATCAGATTTGTGAAAGCAAGTGTGTGCATTAGGAAGATAAGTGTCATGTGCTAGGCTAGATCTAGCTTTGAAAAAAACAATAAATGTGAGACATGTGAAAGCGATAAACTTAATGATTGAGTAGAACATATTGAGCTATTTCCAAGTGCATATCATTCTCTATATGTTCCAAAGGTTAAATGAATTCTGAGTAGAATATTTTTGTTTAAAGAAAGCATTTCTAAAAATATATAAGCCTTGTATGTGTGCAAGGTTTGGAAATATTTAAAGCAAGTTTTGTGAGCAGCATTGAAGGCGGATTTGAACAAGTCTTTTGAGAAGACTTGAAGGTAGATTTGAGCAAGTCTTTGAGAAGGATTGAGGACATATTTGAGCAAGTCTTTGTTAAGGCTTGAGGCAGATCCAAGATAGAGTTTGGTGCAGATTTATGAGCAGAGTTAGAGAAAATTTGTGCTAGACCTAAAATAGAGTTTGGTGCAAATTTGTGAGAAGAGTTAGAGCAGATTTGTGCTAGATATGAGATAGAGTTTGGTGCAGATTTATGAGCAGAGCTAGAGCAGATTTTTGTTAGACTTGGGACAAATTTTGGTGCAAATTTGAGATAGAGTTGATATCGGGCTTTGGAGGTGATAGAGCAAAGAGGACAGTAGTATCCAATGGATAGATATCCATCTGCCAATGTAGTGGGAACAGAGGTCTCTTGTGGAGAGAGATCCACAATCCATAGTAGTGGGGGTAGAAGTCTTCTAGAAGATCACTAGCTAGAGAAAATGGGATAGATTTCTCTTATGGAGAGAGATCCATGAACCAGAGCAAGGGAAAATAGTTCTCTTATGGAAAGAGATCCACAAACTAGAGCAAGGGGAAAGATTTCTTCTGTGGAAAGAGATCCACAAACTAGAGCAAGGGGAAAGAGTTCTCCTATGGAGTGAGATCTGTGAACCAGCTAGAGAGATAGAGTTCTTCTGTGGAGAGAGATCCACAAAGCAGCTGAGGAGATGGAGTTCTATTGGATCAAGTTCCACAAACCAGAGAAAATGGAAAAGAGTTCTCCTGTGGAGAGAGATCCACAAATCAAAGCATAGGGGATTGGTGTCTCCTTTGGACAAAGATCCATAAATATTGAAATAGGGAATTGATTCCCAAGAGATTTTGTTGAGAAAATTTAGAAAAATAATTTCTTCGTGGAGTAACCCACATTGGGTGAACCACATTAAATTTATCTCTCTTGTGTATGATGATTTGTACATTGCTTTGATTACTACTATTGATATTGCCATTGATAATATTGGATAATATTGTTTGGAAAAGAAAAGCAAAAGTTGATCTTATATTGTTCACCCTCCCTCTTAGTATAAGCCTATGTTCTTCACTTTTATAAAACTATCTACAATCTGAACTTCAGTAGAAACATGTTTTAATCGAATATGATGATTTTGAACATGATCCTTGATAAAGTGACATTGAGCTTCAATGTGTTTTGTTCTTTTATGAATCATTGGATTTTTTATTAACTTTACTCCTTGATTATCACAATTTATTATTTTAGGAGTTCTTCCCATTCCTATATATGATACTATATACTATAACCAAAGTGCTTGATAGACTGCATCTTTTACTGCATGATATTCTACTTCTATGGATGAAAGTGCTACTGCATGTTTTTTATTGTACCAAGAAATAGGTCTAGATCCAATATAGAATACATATCCTAATGTATATTTGTTGTCATCTATAGATCCAACATAATCATAATTTGAATATCCCTGTAGATAAAACTTATCATCTTCATTTTTTTTATATTAGTCCATATTTTGTAGTCTTGCTAATATATTGTAGTGTTCTTTTTGTGGATTTCCAATGACTTTCTCTAGTTTCTTGCATAAAACTTAAAATATAATATACAAAAAAAACTATATTAGACATGGTATTTATTAAATATAGAAGACTTCCAATTAATTGATGATAGATAGTGGCTAAGACTAGAGATGTCTTATCATATCTAGATAATTGCAATCCTTGTTGCATAGGTGTATCTTTGGATTTACAAACTTTTATTCTGTATTTTTAGGTGATGATTTTGCATACTTTGTTTGTGTTATTGTGATATTGTTTTCATTTTGGAAAATTTCCAAACCAAGACATTAATGAAAGAATCCTAAATATGTCATTTCAAAATCCTTTTCTAGGTCCTTTTTAACTTCATATATCATAATTCTAGAGCTTCTTGTGATTACTATAACATCATCATATACTATAAGTTTAATCTTTTCTAGTACAATATTTTTTGTATAGAGATTTGGATCTGATAAACTTCTTTTAAAATTATGCTATAATAAATGATTATTAATATTTATATACCATGCTCTTGGTGCTTTCTTTAGACCATATAAGGATTTGTTCAACTTACAAACCTTTTGTTCATGTCCTTTGATTACAAATCCTTCTGGTTGTGACATATACACTTCTTCGATATGACCATTAATAAATGCACTTTTTACATCCATTTGATGAAGTTTCCATCTAAGATGTGTTGCTAAAGCACACATTGTTTAAATAGTAGTCATTCTTGCTATTGGTGCAAAGGATTTTTCATAATATATTCCTGTTGCTTGAGTATATCCTTTTGCAACTAATAAAGCTTTATATTTTTCAAGTGAATCATTTGATTTATATTTTATCTTGTAGATCCACTTACATCCTACTACTTTATTTCCTTGTGGTAAATCAACTAGATTCCATGTTTTATTTTTCATTAAAGTTGCATATTTTGATTCCATGGTTGCCTTCCATTATGAACGACTTAAAGTAGTTAGAGTAGTTGCAGGTTCTTATACAGAACTTATCAATCCCTTGTTTATTCTTGTTAAGCTACAAGTTTGTAGTCTTCTAGTAGTAAGATTTGGCATTTTCTCTAACTTTGAGTCCTTAAGTGTATCATTAAATCATATTGGATCTTTCCTTTCTAGTGTTGTAATAGTTTCCAAATTTTCTATTTGCTCATCATATCTTCTATTTTGATTCTTCACTTGATGAGTTATCTTCTTCTAAAAAATTTAGAATTGTTCCTGTATCAATCTTTTGTTCTTTAATGACATTTTTGTTTCCTTCATCAAACACTACATCTTTGCTTATGTAAACTTTCTTTGAAGTTGGATCAATTATTCTCTTACCTGTTGAATCATCATCATAACCAAGAAATATTCCACACATAGTTTTCTCATCCAATTTAGTTCTTTGCTTTGGAATATGCATATATGTCTTTGTTGAGCAAGGTGCAGCGATAGTATTGTCATTGTTGTCAACACACTCAGATGGGCAGGTTGATGCAGTGGACAGTTGTTCGGAGGTTGTTCGGAGTATGTAAAGTGGTTTTCAATTCTTATGAGAATGTTTGTGATGTTCAGGCGAAGTTGTTACAATTTGTTCGTGCAAACTTGTAAAATTTGCAAAAATCTTCAGGAAGTTGTCAAAGTAGCAAAAAAGAAAGTTGTCAAAGTGGCAAAAACGTCAATGGAATGTGTTGGACAGCCCTAGATACAATTTGGAGGTTTTTTTATCGTTAGCAAGTGTGGTTGCAATATTGGAACAACCAGTTGCTTCGTTGATGCATTGTTGGTCATAAAACTGCAGCTATAAAATCTGCGTCGGAAGTCACTTTACGGGAGGAATATTAAGCAATCCATGAGGAATTGGACCTCAAATTTTTTACTGGAGGTAGCTGGATATACTGAGAGCTTAAGTTTTAAATTTCAGCCCAAATGGAGTCCAGAGGAAGAAATGGTGAGCGCTGCAAAATGGCTCTGGAGCACTTTTTGCAGTTTATGTGACGTGTAAAATCAGCGTCAGAGGCCACTTTGTCGGAGGTATATTAAGCAATATGTGAGGAATCAAACTTCAAAATTTTTACTGGAGATATTCTGATATACAAAGAGTTTATATTTTAAATTTCAGCCTGAACGAAGACCCGAGGAAGAAACGGCAGCAGTTGCAAAATGCCTTCGTAGCACTTTTTCAGTTTTGGGCAGCCAAGTGCTTTTGCACTCGAATACTCAAATTCATATTTTCTTGTTGTCGAATGTGTCGTTTAAATGTTTTTTCACGTATAGCTCATCGAATTGAACATCTTTGATTTTTGGTCAGAGTAATTTCGAGGCCTCCAAGTGTGAGAACGAGTAATGTGCACAACACTTTGTATGTGAACTATTTGACAAAATGCCTCTCCAAAATAAAAGTGAAATTTAAAAAGGTCATAACTTTTGATCTGTAACTCATTTTGAGTCCATTCTTTTTCGAGCGTGTGCAGAATTTTAAAATCTAGAAGAACATTATGTCTCCCAAGGGAGATGGTATTGAATGTTAAAACGGTTATCTTACAACTCGAAATTTGTTAGGAAGTTGAAGTGTTGGAAGTTAAAGGTATTGCAAAAAGGTTTTTAAAAGGAGTCAGTGTGGGTACAGAGAAGGGTGTAAAATAGAGATTCAGATAATATGAGATTATTCAGAGTGGATGTATAGAGAGAAGCAATGAGCTAGACCACTCAGGGTCTTTTGGAACGGAGATCAGATTTTCTACTACAATTTTTGTTTTTGTCGAGTGGGTGCTTGGCGATCGAGGTCGGTGCTCCTTGCAGTTGGTGTTGCTAAAGTCTGGTTTGGTTGGTGATATTCTCTGTAGTTGGTGCTGCAAAAATATTGTAAAGACCAAATATTTTCAAGGCTGGATTTGGATGGGAGTCCAAACAGTCCATTGACACAATGGTTTTCCCACATCGGGTTTCCACTATCTGGTGTTATGCGATGAATGTTTGTGTGATTGCTTGTTTTGAATTGATTTCATAGTTGGATTAAATTTTAAATAAACACTGATTCACCCCCCCTCTCAGTCTCACACTTAGTTCTACAGCCTTACATCCAAATATTTTTAACTGTTTTACTATTGGTTTTTGTCATGATCATATTTCTTTAAGAGTAACATTTTTTAGTATCCTTGTGGGTGATCTATTTTGTAAGTATACAACTATTTTAACTACTTCGCCCAATATTGATGATCAAGATGGGCTTATTTTAGCATACAACAAACCATTTCCATAATAGATTTATTTCTTCTTTTTACAATACTATTTTGTTGTGGTGAATATGTTGCAGTAATGTTGGAGAATATTAAATTATTTGGTACATGCTAATTTACCCTCATGGTACATCTTGTAAATATTATATTAGGATTATGTCCTATATTAGAGTGTGAGTAAATATTTTATGTAATGTAATAATGTGCAAGAAATGCACAAGTGTCATGTAAATGAGTGTGCAAGTGTTATGTGTGTAAATGTGCACAAGTGTCTCATATGTAAGTGTGCACATGTGTTCTTAGATTAGGAAGTGTTATGTGAAGAGTCATGTCCAAGTGTGCATACAAGATAGAGTCATGTGTATGCAAGTGTCAAGTAGAGAAGCCAAGAGTCATGAGACTTGACACAAGAAAAAGAATAGTCAAGTAACCAAAAAGTCATTCTACAACGGTTATATATTACTCCATAGTGGACATAGCCTATATTGCCTACATCGCCTACATAATCTACAGAGTGTGCATAGAAAGTATTGTTATTGTATGAGAGTTTTATGATACATTAGTAAAAAGAGAAGGAGAAATAATAAATATTGCATACATTTGAGCAACTAATATTTTAAGTTACGCTATATGCTTTGTACATGTATGATTTAGGCTATTACATTCATATATTTTTGCTTATTAATGAATATTAGTTGATATATTATAAGCCTTGATTTTACATATTAGTTGGATCATTAATATTAAGACTTCAAAAGCCATTAATGGTATCAAAGCTACAACAAGAAGTTTCTTGCACAAGGTGAATTTGTTTAGCTGAATATAAAATCAATTTTTGTCTAGTGTGACTGAATCGGTTAGAATCTATCTACTTTAAAGGGAGATAGAGTCTTTTCACTAGGTTGAAGGACAACCAATGAAGACTAGGACTCAACTAGAGTCTTTCCACTAGGTTGAAGAATAACCAGTAAAGACTAGGACTCATATTTGGGCTAATCAACTTGAAGACAATTAATTATTCAGGGAAATAGTCAACCTTGATATTGGTAAAGCACTTCAAAGACAAAAAAATTCTTGGCAACTAATTTTTATCAGTACGTAGTAGAAATTTTAAGAAGTTGGTACAACCAAGCTCTCTTGTTTGGAGCATCAGAGAAGTTTATAGTCACCTTGACATTGATATTAGGTTCTCTAGTAGGGAGGAGAATCCTATTGGATTCTTAGGTTGTTGTTAGAACCCCATCCTAACATTTTTATGTAATTATAATTTTCTTATGTAATGACCCACTTCCAACATGGGGATCCCATCTATAATGATATTTTTTCATATTGTGTAATGTATGTGGAAAGTAAGGCACCTAGACAAGTGGGGCTATTTCATGTGATCGATGTTTGGTAGAAGATTCTAGCTCGAGAGGCATTTTGCATGTAAGCCAATTCTTGGGCTTAGGGTTAGGATTGCATGAAATCTTTTCTTTAAAAGCTATGAAGCCATGTACGAATGTATCTTTTTGCAAGTGAATAAAATATTGAAGGAGGTTTCCCCCTCGAAGATGCCTATGATTCAGTGTTTATTGTGAGAGTGTTTATTTTAGCATTTAATTTTCGCATTGTCATATTGTGATATTGCATAAGTTTTTGCTTAATTTTAGTATTTTGTATGAGTGTGCTTATTTTTATAGTAAGTTCCTAACAAGTGGTATCAGAGTGCTTTCTAGGGCTAAGTTCTACTACAAATACGACAATACTTGCCCACCCATTTTTTCCTGTTAAGTATAATTTTCTATTTTTTTTCATTTTTGTTTTCCTTTATTTAAAAAAATAGCAAAAACCAGAAAAAGCAAAAAAAAATTAGTCATTTTTTACAGTAGTTGAGTAGGTTAGAAACCCTGTGCTAGGGGTTTTAAAATATCATGAAGAAGCTATCATTTTGGCTAAACTAGATAGCCCATAAGGCATCTAGTGAAGTGAGGGACAATTAGACTCCAATACTCAGGCCTTATATAACACTCGTGCACATAATTAAGCTCCCACGCATCTTCGAGTGTATCAGGAGACCATTTAGGCTTAAACAAAATATTATTCAATAGGAATCTTTTTGGCCTTGTATTATCCATAGTCCATGGGTCACAACATCCTGAACGATTACCCTCCCATATTTTTAGAGAGGTAGATAGTGTGCTCAAGGGTATGTGTGGAATCCTCCTTGGATAGTGGCCTGAAATATTGTTCCAAGTACTATTGTTCGTCACTGTGGTATAACAATAGGCCTATGGGTATTACATACTCCCTTGCCTAGCACCAGTCATCTGTCTATTGAACCTGTAATTTTCTTCCCATAAAAGTGCACATATAGATAAGACTTCCCTATTATGAGAACAAACAACTGCATGCACCAAATAGTCTAGACAAAGTTGGCAAGTGTCTATGATAGTTAAAAATATTTCAGTGGCAATAATAGTCAAGTCAGTCGCAGTAACAGTCAAGTCGATAGTAGTAGTAAATTATCGATAATAGGGTTGTCAATTACAAAAATAGAACAAACAGTGCAATAATTTCCAAGTACAGGAAATCCCAAGATCAGTGTCTGAAGAGTGTCAATAATTGTAGTACGAGTCACAAGGACAGGGGCAAGGATAGGACAGTGATAGGAGTGGTCAGTAATCTAAACATATAGGGAAGAGACAGTTGAAAATATCCAGTGCAAAAAAAACCTAGTCAAACACGGATATCTCTTCACTCAAAGCTCATATTGACTTCAAAATTTACTAAAAAACTCTACATTCCATTTCAGACAAAATTGTCCTTGGTAGCTCATGATCAACTTTTGCACCGATTTCCTAAAAATGGTAATTTTTTATTTTTCTTATTAAGGCCATAACTTCCAAACGGTTAGTCAATTTGACCCAAAATTTTGGGACTAGAAGCGGCTCATTATTCTGCACCAATGACCCTCAAGGAACCACCTATGAATTTTTAAGTTCAGTTTGAAGAAATTGACCTGACATTGAATTGCACCAAACCAGATCACAAAGTCAAAGAAGTCAGTATATCTCTTCATTGAGCACTCATATCGAGCAGTCATCGAAGTGGTCCCTATCCTAAAATAAGTGTTTCAACCTAATTCCAAATATATATACTAAAAATAGTAACCCTTGAAATCACATTTCTATTTTTAGTGTCATTGGTAGTCAACCCAACCCAACCAAAATGGTTGTTGGTACTCGTGGACACCAAGAAAATATGGAACAAGCCACAACATTGGACACCATCACAAAACAACTCCAATCCATTATTCAAGACAATCAATCAATCAAGGCAGATATCCAAAATTTTAGAAAAGAGTACATTTCCTCCAAAACAAATATACTTGAACAAATTCTAGAGGTGGAATCCAAGCTTCAAACTAGTCCTCAGGTTTTTGAATATCCTGAGATTGGACAGCTAGGGTGAGGAAAAGGACCCCATAAGGAACATGACAGTTTTCACTTGGACCATGATACCACTTTCAAGATGCCTAAGCTAGATTTTCCAAAGTTCAATGGGAAAGATGTAAAGGGATGGTTATGTTGTATTGATCAATTCTTCCAACTCCACAATGCTCCTAAATTTTATTGGATCAAGATGGTTTCTTTCAATATTGAATCGAAAGCTTTGTAGTGGTACCAATGGTTTCGATAAATTATTACTGATCCTTCTTGGGAATATTTTGAATCACAACTACTTACTTGATTTGGCCCTAGCACACATGATGATTTCCAAGGAGCTTTGACCAAGTTGAGACAAGCTTCTACAGTTTGAGACTACCAGGCCCAATTTGAAAAATTAGCTAATAGGACCAAGGGGTTGAATGAAGGGTTTTAATGAGTTGTTTCATTAGTGGCCTAAGGGATGATCTTCAAGTCGAGGTTAAGATGTTTAATCCCAAAATAATGATGCAGGCCATAAGCCTAACACAATTGGTTGAAGCTAGATTTGCAGCTCAAAGGAGGACATCTAAAATATGTTAAGGGGCATAGGTGTGCCCAAAAGAATTTGTTCCTCATAGATGTAGAGAACCCCATAAATAGTGATCATAGTGATGATGAAGACAACACAACTGAAGAACCACCTCAACATGAAGAGGAAACACATGAAGAACCCTAGGCAAAAATTTCATTCCTTGCTCTTTCAGGGATTACTACTCCATAAACCATGAAAGTTGTGGGTTTCTTCAAAGGCCAACGCCTTACCATCCTCATTTATTTAGGTAGCACACACAACTTTATTGATCCTTGAATTGTCAAACATGCCAATTGTTACATACACATGCAATTCCTTTGAGGTCATGGTGGCAAATTGGAGGACCTTACCTTGCAAAGGTAAATGTTGTAATGCCAAATTAAAAATTGGGGATTATAAGATCAAATAATATATGTTTGCCCTTCAATTATGGGGATGTGATATTGTGTTAGGACCTCAGTGGTTGGGTACCTTAGAAACCATCTCACAGAACTTTGCAGAATTGTGGATGCAATTTTCACAAAATGGTCAGTAACACACTCTTCATGGTTCAAAATTAGGACCTCCTTAGATTATCAGTTCCATCCATATGGATAAGTTATTAAAAAATTATCTCATGGGGTCATTGCATAAATATTTTCCATCCAACCACCTACTACAGCGATGGATCAAATTCTAGAAGATTTGCAACTTGTTTTGACAAATACAATGTAGTTTTTGTCGAACCAATCGAATTGCCATCACATTGCTCACATGATCATGCCATTTTATTGGTCCTTGTATTGTATCGCCTAATATTAGTCTGTATCGATACCCTCGTGCTCTTAAGTCATATATTGAGAAGTTAGTGCAAGAATTGTTAAAATTTGGAGTCATTCACCCCAATAACAGCCCATACTCTTCGTTTGTATTATTAGTATGGGAAGAATGGTTCATGGCAATTATGTATTTATTTTTGTGAGCTCAATAAGCTCACAATAAAGGATAAGTTCCCTATTCCAGTAGTGGAAGAATTGTTGGATGAGTTGCATGGGACTATGTTTTTCTCTAAATTAGATCTTCGCTCTGGGTATCATCAGATCTGGATCAAGGAAAAATATATTCCTAAAATCACATTTTTTACTCATGAGGGCCATTATGAGTTCTTGGTAATACCATTTAGCTTGAACAATTCACCTTCCACATTCCAAAGTCTCATGAACAACATTTTTTGTTCGTTTCTTCATAAAGTCATTCTAGTTTTATTTGATGATATTTTGATTTATATTCACTCTTGGGAAGAGCACCTCGTCCATGTGGATCAAACCCTACAAGTGTTGATAAAACATCAACTTTATGCTAAATGGTCCAAGTGTTCTTTTGGATTGGTAAAAGTGGAATATTTGGGATACATTATCTCCAAAGATGTTAAAATTGATCCTAGAAATATTCAGGCCATTCAAGAGTGGTTGAAACCTTGCACTCTCAAGGTTATTCATGTATTTTTGGGCCTTACTAGCTATTACTGGAAATTTATCTATAATTATGGAAAAATTACCGCTCCCTTAACATCCATGTTGAAAAAATATTCCTTTACTTGGTCGAGTCTAGCTGAAAAAGCTTTCATTGATTTGAAGCATGCTATGACAACTCTGATCTTAGCAATGTCTAATTTATCTAAGCCTTTTGCAATTGAAAATTATGCTTCAGGTAATGGTATTGGCATAGTATTGATGCAGGAAGGACGACCCTTGGATTTCACTAGTAAAACACTTTTCAATCGCAATCTAGGAAAATCCACTTATGCTAAGGAAATGCTTGTCATTTTGTATGTGGTCACTCACTAGTGATCTTATCTCATTGGGCATCATTTTTCCATTAAAATAGATCATCAAAGTCTTAAATATTTCTTAGAGCAAAGGTTTACCACCCCCGAATAATAGAAGTGGGTCTCTAAGCTTATGGGTTATGATTATGATATTACTTATAAAAGAGAAAGGAGAACATTGTGGTCGATGCCCTCTCTAGGTAATTTAAGGCTCACAATATTTTATATGCCCTTTCCTCTCCCATTCCTCAATGGATAAATTTTCTTCGTGAGGAGGTGCTTCAGGATTCAGATTTGCAAACTATGGTTGCTTTTTCTTCAAATAGATCCTACCTCATGTCCTGGATATACTTGGGATGGACAAGATTTACAATACCATCAATGCCTTGTGGTTCCTCATACATATTCCCTTTGGAAAATTCTCATGAATGAAATGCATGCATCCCCCACAATAGGACATTCAAAGTTCCTTAAAACATATGAAAGGATTAAGCATACCTTTTCTTGGAAGGGTATAAAGTACATACACAGTTTTATGGTAATATGTGGTACCTATCAATGGATGAAATGTGAAATAGTGTAGTCTCTAGGAACTCTCCAACCATTTTTGATTCCCAAATAGGTTTGGGCATATATTTCAATGGACTTTATTGAAGGGTTACCTAAGTTCGACGGTAAATCAATTATTTTTGTGGTATTGAATCGTCTTTCGAAGTATGCCCATTTTTTTCCCTCTCCCATCCTTACACAATCTCCACTATTGCCCAAATTTTCCTTAACTCTATCTTCTACCTTCATGGTATGCCTACCTCCATTGTGTCTAATTATGATTCTACATTCACTATTAATTTTTAGCAAGAATTTTTTAATTTGTAGGGAACTTAGCTCAAGATGAGTTCATCCTACCATTTGCAAATGGATGGCTAGACTGAGATTATCAATAAATGTTTGGAGACCTACCTTTGTTGCTTTACCTTTGAGCACCCTACCCAATGGGCAAAGTGGCTTTCCTTGGTCGAGTGGTGGTATAACACTTCTTATCACACGACAACCAAGGTCACACCTTTTGAAGCAGTTTATGGGAGACCTCCATGCACACCTCCTCCTACATTCCATGCAGTTCTAAGGTCCATGCATTCAACACTACACTCAACCAACATGCCAAAGTCCTCCACCAACTAAAGATGAATTTCGAAGCGACCTAGAATCGGATGCACCAACAAGCTGATCAACATCATTTTAAGAATAGTTTTGATGTTGGTGTTATGGTTTTCCTTCGCGTACAAACATAGAAATAGTCATCCCTTCAACTTCACAGGTGTTAGAAACTTGCTACCAAATACTATGGGCCCCTACCAGATTTTATAGCATATTGGTGCCACTGCTTACAAATGGCCCTCTTGCCTACATTCAAGCTCCATACTATTTTTCAACTCTCCTCTCTCAAGAAGGTTGTGGGCACTTATGTACAAGTTCAATCTGCACTTCCTAAATTTGATGAAGAAGGTTTTATCTTGCTTGAGCCTGAATAGTCATTGAATCATCGTTGGATTGAAGAGGCCTATGATTTAGTGTTTATTGTGAGAGTTTTTATTTTTGCATTGTGATATTGCATGATAATCTGATTAATTTTAGTATTTTGTGTGAGTGTGCTTATTTTTATAGTAGGTTCCTAATAGTTGCATCCAAGCAATCAACCTAATATATTACTACAATAGAGATTTTTCGTCAAAAGTGTGAGAAGATTCCTACAATAGATAGAGAAGAATTTCATCTTCAAGTGCAAGAAGAAGGTAGAAAGCTTTCATCAAGCAGGGATTGATTTAAGTTGTAGGTTATTAAAGTTTTTAGGTCATAGAGAAATTGACCTTGACTTAGAATATTTTAGGTCTTGAAGGTAAACCTTGATAGAGAAAAGGATTCAGGTCTTGAAGATAGACCTTGAAAATTGGCTTGACATTGGTAGCCATATAAAGTTTTTATTAAATTAGAGATAGAGAATATTAAGATCTATATTGACCTTAACATTAGAGGCCAATATTAGAGGATTGAGACCCCTAAAAGAAAGAGGTCCATTATAAAATTTTGAGGCCCTTATTAGTGAAAATAGAAGAGGCCATATATAATATAAACAAGCTCCTTATTACAGTAAAGAGAAAGGAGGCCTGAATATAAGAGATGTGGATTCTAGAGAAATAGAGAAAGAGGCTAGAAGCCAATATTAAAAAAAGAGACCCTTCAAGGAAAAGAGGTCAAGTTATAGAGGACAACATAAAGGACAAGAATGTAAGAGAAAGAAGGCTCAAGAAATAAAGAGCTTGATATATATTGTAGTAAGTAACATTGAAGCCATCTATCTAAAGAAGGGAGAAAATAGAATTCTAGAGAAGAAAGTAGAAGGAACATTTCATAAAAGAGTTAGAGATTTCAAAGAAGAAGACTCAGGGATTTAAGAGCAGACTCAATATTGAAATGTAGAAAGAGTGCAGTCTTAAAGTCAAGTTAAATTTGATCAAAAGTGATGTTATTCAACTTTGAAATACAATGTGAGAAAGAGTGCAGTCTTAAGGTTATTATTACTTGAAAATAGCTTCCTTCATCCATATCAAAGCAATGCATTTGTTCATCACAAGAAGAAGCAATAAGCAAAATGAAAGAAGGTTAGCATAGTATTCTAAAGTCTACAATGAAGCATTCTAGTTAAAAGAACAACATTCAAATGGCTGAGTCAAAGGAACAATGATCAAGCAACAAGTAACGTAGAGCCTGGATAAACTATCGAGATCTTAGGTTCAAAGAAGCACAGTTTTGAAAAGGACAAAGTTCAAAGGAAGATAATATTACAAGAAGCAATCATGACAAAGTTCTAAGATGGAGTACTTAGGCTTGAAGAGGTTAGATTCCAAGAAGAATTCAGGTTCAAAATTGACAAGATCAAAGAAGTGGTCAGGTTCAAAGAAGTTTACATTCTAAGAAGCGCTCATGAGGACAACATTCTATATTTTTAAGTTCAAAATAAACTCAAATAGAAATAGTACTATGTAGGAGAAAAATCAATAACGTTGAGTTATCTAAAGTGTGTGTCTAGTTATAGAGTTACGTAAATCATCAATCTAAGAACAACAAGATTCATGAGCTGAGTTACAGAGCTATATAAGGACAACAAGGTTCGATTTATAGTGGATCAAGCCACAGTGAGCTGAAAGCTACACAGAAGGAAGGTGAAATATCAAAGTGAAATCATAGCAAGTATCAAGTAGGCAAAACACCAAGCAATGCATGTGAGGAGAAGATAAATCATAGTAAGTCAAGTATTGTGTAGTGGAACATCAAAACAAAAAACTAAGCAACAAGGGAATTGAAGAGTTTAAGCGAATAACAAAAAATGAAATGCTAAGATCGGTATATAATCAAAGGAGTTAGATGTTGGAGTCAGATGGCAACAAATTATAATGCTCATTGCATGGTTGAACGGTGAAATAATCTCATTGCCACCTTACCAAAGTAACGTCTCATTGGTAGTTGAAACATTCTAATACCATTTCCTAGAGGAACGTGTCACTAATTCTTGCACATTAAAAGACTTTGTAGGCAACAATGTTTGCAGTGGAAGATCGTGTGAGATAAGCACCAAAGTTGGAAGAATTTGAAAGTGCAAGATCATGTGAGATAAGCACCAAAGTTGGAAGTGCAAGATCATGTGAGATAAGCACCAAAGTTGGTAGAATTGAAAGGTAAAATATTTTTAGGGTTTCATTTATTATAAGGTTTATTTTAAGTAGGAGCTATAAGGTTTTATAAGGCTTTATAAGATTTTATAAGATTATATGGAGAAATAAGGAATGCTAATAAGGTTTTATAAAATAGGAAGTTATTTTTAAAGATTTTTAATTAAACTTAGGAGAGGAGTGATATGTAGATAAATTTGATTAATAGTTTGAAATTATTTTGGAGTTATAAGTTTTTTATTTGAATATTTTTTAATAGTTTTTTGAAATTCAAAGCTTATAGAATATTTGCAAATTAATTTAATTTGGGATTCAAAAGGAGTTCAACTTCAAATTTAGAAAAATCAAATTTGCAAATTTTTTACTTTCATAGTTTATAAATATTAGGGAGACAAGGAATTCTACTTTATAGGTTTGTAATTTAGAAACTTTAAATTTATTAAACTTATGGAGACATAAGGTAGTCTACATCAAAGGTAATATAAGCACTACTATGTCAAACAACAAGTTATTTCTTTCAGAATCTCAACTTATGAAACAACCAAATTATGCTTCATAGAAAAGTAAAGTGAAATCAATTCTAATAGTAGAAAAAATTTGGGATATAGTTAGTGGAGCAAAAAAAACTATTGATGATGTTAGAGAAATTTAAAAATATGAAGATAGTGAAGCCAAAGCACTTACGGTAATAACTTTTGCAATTACTGATGAAATACAATCTTATATAAGTACAACATAAACTTCTACAAAATATTGGAAGAAATTAGCTAAAATATTTGAAGGGAAAATAAAGCTACTATCTTCAACATTCAATCTCAGTTATATTCCTTGAAATTTAATAGTGGTGAAAGTATTGAACTATTTCTCAAAAATCTAGCAGATATAAAAGCTAAAATTTTAGCTCTAGAAGAAAAGGTAAAAGATAAATTTCTTGTTCAAGTGATATTGAGAGCTCTTCCAAAAATTATAAACATCTAGTTACATATTTGCAAGTTCTAAGCAAAGATACTTCTTTTAATGAGTTAGTCAATATTCTACAAGAGTATGAAGTGGAAAATTTAGCCAAGGATGAAATGACTAACAATGCTTTAGTATCAAAAGAGAATTCACAAGGTAATATTGCTTCAACCTCAAGATATAGGTCCAAATGGAATAATAGATATTGTCAAGTATGTAAGAAAATAGGACATAGCACAAATTTTTGTAGATATAATCCAAGGAATCAGTCTCAAGGAAATCATATGAATCAAAGTGGTCAAACAAATAGGTCAGTATAGTAAAGACAACATCAAACTCAATACAATCCACAGCGACAATGATTCCAATGTCAGTATCCTCCTCAGTATCAGTATAGTCAACCTTAGTTGCGATATAGAGAGGGAAATAAAAAAGGATATCTAGCCCAAGAAATCCATGAAATCCAAGAGTCTATTGAAGAAAATAAAATCAAAGCTTTTTCAACAAAACTGATAATCAATGAAGATGCATTTATATTACAAAATTTGAAGGATACTAATCTTACAATTGATCAGGATACAAGAAGACAACATTATAAGAACAAGATAAAAAACTATACTGTAGAAGCTAAGGAAGAAGATCAAGAAAATTTAGAAGGTAAAAAATGAACACAGCAAGCTCAAGTCCCAAGATCACTTGAAGGATGAAGACCTTGATTGAAGACTAAAGTCTTCAATAACCAAATAATGTAATACAAGGGGTGTTGGAGAATATTACATTATTTGGTACATGCTAATGTACCTTCATGGTACATCTTGTAAATATTATATTAGGGTTGTGTCCTAGATTAGAGTGTGAGTAAATATTTTATGTAATGTAATAATGTGCAGAAAATGCATAAGTGTCATGTAAATGAGTTTGCAAGTTTTACGTATGTAGATGTGCACAAGTGTTTCATATGTAAGTGTGCACATGTGTTCTCAAATTAGGAAGTGTTGTGTGAAGAGTCATGTCCAAGTGTGCATACAAGATAGAGTCATGTGTATGCAAGTGTCAAGTAGAGAAGCCAAGATTCATGAGATTTGGCATAAGGAATGGAAGAGTCAAGTAACAAAATAGTCATCCTACAATGGATATATATTACTCCATAGTGGACATATCCTATATTGCCTACATCGCCTACATATTCTAGAAAGTGTGCATAGAAAGTATTGTTATTGTATGAGAGTTTTATGATACATTAGTGAAAAGAGGAGGAATAATAAATATTTCATACATTTGAGGAACTAATATTGTAAGTTGTGCTACATGTTTTGTACATGTATGATTCAGGCTATTACATTCATATATTTTTGCTTATTAATGAATGTTAGTTGATATATTATAAGCCTTGATTTTACATATTAGTTGGCTCATATTATTCTAGTTACATTATTATCTTGATCTTACTATATTGTGGCTATCATATATTTGATCCTATGAATATTTATCTTATGAGTTTACATTAATATTAAGGCTTCAAAATCCATATAAGTTTTCTTTTTATGCCATTTGTTTCTAAAAAATAGTTTATTTCCCTTGATAAAAAAATCACCTCCTTTATTTGAATGAAGATTCTTGATTGGATTTTTTGTTTCTTTTTCACAAGTAGTTTGAATTGTTTAAAGTAACTAAATGCTTATTATTTGAATTTCATAAATTACACCCACATTTTTCTAGAATAATCACCAACAAATAACTAAAAATATTTGTCTTCCAAGACTTGTAATGTTCATTGGACCACATAAATTTGTATATATTAATTCCAATGGTTCTTGAGTTCTATACTGACTGAGTTCAAAAGGTATTCTATTTTGTTTCCTTGCTAGACATTTTGGACATATTGTATATTTCCATAAAATTTTAGGTAAACCTTTAACCATTTGATGTTTACTTATTTCCTTTAATGGAAATACACTTATATGTCCTAGCATTTTATGCTAAAGTTCTTTTGTTTATGAAATCCTTGCTGATGAAGCCATGTTTGATGATGCATCTAGAGTAAATAGACTATTTTTATGAGAACCAGAAGCTATAATTTTTTCTTGTTTGGTAATAAGGCATTTTTCTTATCTTTAATAATTTTGAATTCAATTGCTAGATTTTGATCCACTAGCTGAGATATTGAAATAATATTAGCAGTTAATCCATGTACATATAGTACATTTCTAATTGTTCCTTTTTCATTTGAGAGATCAATTATAACATCTCCTACTCCTTTGACCTCATAAGTCATGCTATCTGCTATGACAACTGGTTTTTCATACTTCTCTTGAAAGGTGTTAAGCCATTGTTTATTACCTATCATATACCTACTTGCTCTGGAATCAATATACCAATAATTCATGATAAAATATTTTGAAGTTGAAATCCTTATATCTCCAAAGTTGGTAAAAAACTTCAAATAATCACCCAAATAATAAATTTGCAAATTTTAAATTTTTTCAAAATCTTTTTTTAAGCCTTTGATGTAGTAATCCTTTTAACTCCCTACTTTATTAAATTTGCAAATATAAAAAATATCTTCAAATTTCAAATTTTCTTTGAATTTCATGACTTCAAACCAAATGTCTTAAAATTTCAAGTCTTCAAACAAATGTCAAACTTTTCTTCAAAATTGAAAAATCTTCAAATCTTCTAACTTTCTCACTCTTCAACTTTAAAAAACAAATTTCAAATTCAAAATTTAAATCCTAGTAGAATTCCTTATCACTATAAAACTTAATTAATTCAAATTAGCTTTTGAAAAATATATAAATTCCAAAAATCATTAGGGTTTAAAACCTTATAACTCCCACCTTTAAACTTTTATAAAGTTCAAATTCAATTCATCTTATTTTTCCCTCAAATAATAATGATGTGAAAGGTAATTTAACATACCTTTCCTCCTTTGAAGTGCTTGAATCCAAAAAATACCTCTAATTAATGCTTTCAAGTTGTAACGTATGGACATTACCTACCAACTATGTTGACTCCTTCAACACTCAATTTTTACTGCAACACTTACAACATTCTATGTTGCTTGAATAATACTCAAATTAGATGGTATTTGAATTTCTAAAGTATGGTGCTCAATGCTCTAGAATTCTTAGGTGATAGCACGCTTGGGTTTCTGTTCAAATCTTTTTGGTTAATAGCACTCTCAAATTTTGACTTGATTTTCTTTAGCTGGATAACATGCTTGGGTTACGTCTGCTGAATAGCATGCTCTGTCTCTTTTGTTGGATAACACATTTGGTCTCTTCTGTTGGCTAGCATGTTAAAGTCACTTTTGTTGGATAGCACACTCAATTCTCTTCAATATGGTGCTCTGTTAGCACTCTCCAATATCCACTAAATAACAACACCCTATTAGTGCTTAAATAATAGATAGTATTCATATTGTTAATGCTTATCTCTTTTGTTGCCACTCTAGATAGTGTTTCTTTGATAACACTTGTCTCTTCTATTCCCACTCTGTATAGTGTTTGCTTTCTTCTATTGCAACTCTAGATAATGTTTGCTTACTTCTATTTTTCTTATCTCTGATGTTGTTAAATGCTTCTAAAAGTGCTTGAATATTAGTTTAAATAGTGCTCTTTAATAGCACTTATATCTCTTTTTGTTAGCACTGGAGTAGTTTTCCTTAACAATGCTCTTGATTGTGCTTTCTCACTTTATTTCTTTCACATCAAGTAGATGCTATTAGAAATCCTTGAAAAATAAATATCCTCAAGGCCAAGATTAAAATGCTATGATGAGTTTTCAGTCAGCCTAATCCTTTTAGTTTTCTGATTAACCAAAATTTTTGCTCTTCCTCTTTTCTTATCTCTAAAAGCTTATGATGCTTCATTCTTCTCTGCTTTTTTATTTCTCTTCTCTTCTCAGGTTGCTTGTACTACTTTTGTATTCTATAAGCTTTGATACTTCTAAATCTCTAAAATATATCTCTTATGTCTTAGGTCAAACATAAGAATAAAAGTATTCTCCTCTTTCCTAGAGAATCCAACTATTATCAAGGTGACTTTGAATGTTCCCTCATGTCCAAATTTCTTCTGAGTTGGCCCTTAATCTATTTTGACTGAGTCCTTGTCTTCATTGGTTTTCTTTGAACCAAGTGGATAGACCCTAGCATATAAATCAAGTGACTTTTATATGTCCCCTCAATATCTACTCAATCAAACCTTAAAAAATAGAGTCCAAGTCTTCACTGCTTTTAAAGTGGATAGACTCTAATATTATGGTGGCTCTAAAATATAACTCTAAAAAAATGGATAAATTTTAAGTGGTAACTCTGATACCATTGTTGGATTTTAATCCTAACTATCTCAAAATAGCATAGGCCCCAATATAATTCAACCACAAAATAATAGGTCTCAACATCAATATTCAAGAGTATAATTATATATGTGAGCAATCAAATATATATTCAGGCCAATAGAAATAAAATATAATATCAAATATGAATATAAATGGCCTAAATCATTCATGTACATGCATGAAGAATACTTACAATAAAATTGCTCAAAATCTATATACAAGCTTTATTATCAATGCTTTCTATGGTGATCACTACAAATTATTTTCCCTTACATTGTATGGAGCTTTGTCTCCATAATATAGACATAGAAATGTGAATCTTCAATACTTATCTATTTCACTCTTCACATATCCAGAGATGCAACCTTTCCTATTCTTGACCTTTGGCTTCTTATCTTGCCACTTGTATACTAGACTCTTGATTTTTTAACTACTTGCACACCTACTTACATGACACTTGTGCATATCTTGTACTCAAACCCTAATCTATTACATATTTACATTTATCAAATAATGTAATATTCTCTAACATAAATACAATGGAGTTGGAGTGTGCCATGAATGTGACAATGTCCAAGTTGCAAAGAGAGCAACGATGTTCAAATATACCTACCTAGCTTATACCATATGTGAAAGGAATCATGAAGGGTGTTGCATATGACTGGGCATCATATGTATAATTATGCATTAATAATTTCTTGATGTGACATTCAAAGATCTTTTCAATGGCATCTCATGATATTACATTGTTAATGAATGTTGTGGCATAGGAAAATTTCTAGTTTCCTAGACTAAATCCTCCAAGGGAGATAGCAAAGTAGGAGCCAACGATCATGATATGGCTCAATGAAGAAAATATTGAAAAAGGGCTTTCCAGATGATGAGGTGAGTGAGGATTTAGATGATGAAGAGCAACAACCAATACTAGAAAAGAGATGAAGGATGTCAGTACACCAAAGCTAAGATGTTGTAGGAGAGAAATTATGGAAAAGGCTACACAAGAAGAAGGATATGCATAGTAGGTTCAAATATTGATAGGAGTTTTGGATATGAACAAAGAGGTACAAGATGTAGTTGAAGCAGTGGGTGAAATGCAAATAGGGTCACCTAAAAATTTTGTAAATTTTGAGTAGCAGATAGATCCATGTGCATCACCTCAATTGCAAGAAGATTTGCTATTCAAAATCACATCCACATAAGAGGAGATGGCAAGGGTAGAAACAGTTCCAGCATAAGTGTTAGAGAAAGGAAAAAAACTAGCAAGGGAAGAGGAAATGTTAGCAAAAGCAAAAATGAGAAAGGAAGGCAACCTATAATAAAATATAAACTAATAAAAAGAGTAGGTAATAGCCAAAGGATGAATGATTGGATACTATTATGGAGCAGTTGATATCGGGAGGTAAGGAAGCAAAGAAGACCATCAATCTCAGAGGTGATGGTCAAGAAGACAGAGAGGAGAACCTCACCGAGGTAGAAACTTATGTTGAAATCCTAGTAGATACAAGTGACCATTTCATGGTTGAAGTGGCAAATATCATATATTTATTAGGCCTAGGAGAGTGTTAAGATCCTGCTATAAAATAAACTCAAATAACACACTCTCACACAATTGCTTGGAAATGACTCACATAAACATCACATTAATATAACAAAAATTTGCATAAAGAACAATCTCACAATAGAACTGAATCGCGGGCCTCTTCGAGGGGGCAACCTCCTTCAATACTTCATTAATTTTGCAAAATATGGTTACATTGGTGCCCTTTCGGGTATTTAAGGAGTTTCCTTCCAAGGTTGGCTTACATGCAAAATGCCACCTGGATTACATGCATAATGCCACCCGAATTACATGCATAGTGCCACTTTGAATTACATGCACAATGCCACTCGAATTACATGCACAAGGCCACTCGAATTACATGCACAATGCCACCTATCTACCATGTGTTACATAAAAAGGGTGCCATTTGTCATGGGCACTACCTAAGATAAAACTTAGAACATTACAAAATATTAATCATGGGTACTACCCACGTTCATTAGGAATTATTACATCATGGAAGTTATTACATTAAGGGTTAGGATGAGATCCTAACATGCCCTTCTCCTTGAAGAAGCTTTGTCCTCAAAGCTGAAAATGAGGAAACTGTTGCTGAAGTTGATGGAGAGACTCCCATGTAGCATCCTCAGGTTGAAGTCCATGCCACTGAACCAGGACCTCTGTGATGGTACGGTTGCGAGTTCGACGGTACAACAGCTGCTTTGGTGCAAGTAAGATGGAGCCTTCTTCATCCAATTCGGGAAGTGTTGATGGGACCTGTACCTTGGAGCTGCCCGAAATGTAGGAGGGAGGCGTGATTGGAGGGTGCCCGTACTCTGCCTCTGGTGGCGGTATGATAGGAAGTGTTGTACCACCATTCGGCCAAAGAAAGCCATTTTGCCCAATGAGTAGGATGATCGGAGGCAAGCAGCGAAGGTAGGTTTCCAAGCAGTTATTAACAACCTCTGTTTGACCATCCGTTTGCGGATAGTAGGCTAAACTCATTGTGAGCTGAGTCCCCTGCAACTTAAACAACTCTTGCCAAAAATTTCTACTAAGGTTGGGATCACGATCAGATACATTGGAGGTTGGCATGCCATGAAGGCGAAATATGGAGTCAAGGAAAATTTGGGCAATAGTGAATGCTGTGTAAGGATGGGTTAGGGCACAAAAGTGAGCATACTTTGAAAGGCGATCCACTACCACAAAAATAATAGACTTGTCTCCAGATTTAGGTAGCCCTTCTATGAAATCCATAGAGATGTCAGTCCACACCTGATCCGATATCGGCAAGGGTGGAAGAGTGCCCGAAGAGTGCACTGTTTCTCTTTTCATCCTTTGACCTGTGTTGCAGTCTGCCACAAAAGAGTGAATGTCCTGTTTCCTACCTTTCCAAAATAAGGTGCGCTTGAGTCACTCATAAGGTGGTCTGATATTGGGAGGTGTACTATCCAGCAATAATGGAATGGCATGGTCATGAGAGCGATGCAGTGGTCGTGTGATGGGTTCTGAAAATATGGCCTCATGTTTGTGGAGAATCTGTTGCATGTCTTGTGGTATTTCACCCATTGGAGATGTGGATGGCTGGATGGAGAATAGTTGTGCAATGACCCCACGTGATGATTTCTTTAGCAATTTCTCCATGCCGTTTGAACTGATCATTTGAGGTGTTCCTGTTGGGGAGCCCTTGATGATGTGTGTTTGTCCGTTCTGGAAGAACTGCATCCAAAGTTTAGCAAAGTTCCAACTGATAGTGCCCAACGTACTCAACCATTGGCATCCCAAAACAATATCACATCCACCCAAATGGAGGGCAAACATGTCTTGCTTGAGTTCATAGTCCCCTATCTTGATTTTAACATTGTGACACTTTCCTTTACAAGATAAGGTTCCCCCATTGGCTACCATGACCTCAAAGGAATTACAATTGTGGATATAGCAATTTGCCCGTTGAGCAACTCTAGGGTCAATGAAGTTGTGCGTGCTTCCCGAATCCAAAAGGATGGAAAGACGTTGGCCCTTGAAACATCCTGTAACCTTCATGGTTTGAGGAGTAGTAATGCTGCAAGGGCATGGATTGTAATTGATGTCTCGGGTTCTGTTTCCCTTCTTGTGGAGGAGGTGTTTACGGAGGGTCCTCATCCTCATCACTCTCGTCAACGGTATCAGGTTCTCCAACATCTATCAAGAACAATTTTTTGTGTGCACACTTATGCCCCTTGAAAAACTTTTCATCACAATTGTAGCACAATCCTTGGGCACGACGTGCATCCATCTCTTCGGTGGTGAGGCGCTTGGGTGCAGCAGGTTTATTATCATCTGGGTGTTGGGCTCTCGGGGGAAATGAAGGTCTATCTTGAGAAAACTTTGATGGGCGTCTTTGGGCAGAGAGTTTAGATTCGGCCAGACGGGCCAAACTGATAGCTTCCATCATAGTTCGTGGTTTCAAAATTTTGACTTACGCTGGAGTTCCATCTTCAACCCAGCGATATAACAACTCCGGAAGAACCCTTCACTCAATCCTCTTGTTCGATTGGCCAATTTTTCAAATTGAGCTTGGTACTCTCGAACTGCCCCTGTTTGTTGTAGTTTGGATAAGGCTCCTGTGAAGTCCTCAAACTCACTAAGACCAAATCGAGTGAGTATTTGGGATTCAAAATCCTCCCAAGAGAGATTTGGGTAGGTAAGACGCAACCATTGAAACCAGTGTAGAGCCTCAGATTCCAAGTTAAAGGAAGCCATCTGGACTCGATGAAATATTGGTACATTATGAAGTCGAAAGAATTGGTCAACCCGACATAGCCACCCATCAACATCCTTCCCACTGAATTTGGGAAAGTCCAACTTGGGCATTCCGAAGGGTGTATCATGGTCACGATTCTTTGTAGAACTCTCAGCTTGGTATTCTGATTTGGGTGGTTCTATTCTCAGTTTTTTGTCCACTTCGATCAATGCTTCTTCTAAGCGATTGCTAGTGGCCTCATGCTCTAGGCGAAGACCTTGGACTTCTTCCCTTATGGAGTGAAAAGCCGAGTTCAAGTTCTCAATGGCTTTTGTTAGGGAATCCAAGTGTTCTAGTTCTTTCCGGTGTCCACGAGTACCCTGGGCCATTTTTTGACCTTTTGTGACCAGTTACTAAAAATAGAATTGAATTTTTTTGACTTACTATTTTTAGTAAATGCCCAAAAAAGTGCTTGGGTGCTATATATCAAAATGATCAGTAGGAGGAGGTGGTCACAATGAGCTATATCTCTTAACACTACTTTTTGGCACCCCAGACTTTTTTTTTTTTTATCTCCTATTTTTATGAGTCTAACGGTGTTTATGATTCGATTCCGAGCTCGTCGAGCAAAAGTTGGGTCTTTGGAGCACTATCTAAAACTGGCCGTGTTTCACACTCAATATTCTCTGTATTTTGCAGGTGACTGATATGACAGTTCTGTTCTGACTACGAAGAGCGTGGATTCTGCCCTGATCTGTCTTGACCTCTCGGCTTTGATGACATTGTGGCTGCCACTATAAATTTGGTTGTTACTCTCCGAATTTCAACTTAAGTGTCACCCTCATGGCTTATCCCGAATGCATGTCCCTTTTGTTATTTTTTTTGGTAGAGGACTCCTTTCTCATATGCTCACTTTTGAAATGCAGGCTTACGAACGGGGGTGTTTGGATTCTTATTTTGATTTTTATTTTTGCATTTTTTACAGGTTGCAGTTTTAACAAAACCAGGGAATGCTAAGTATAGGAGTATGTACCACCCATAGGCCCTCTAATATACCGACGAGTGACGAACAATAGTGCTCGGACCAATATTTCGAGGCCACTACTCAAGGAGGATTCCACACATACCCTTGAGCACACTACCGCCTCTCGACAATACGGGAGGGTAATCGTCCGAGGATCTTGTGTCCCGTAGACTATGAGTAATACAAGGCCGAAGAGCTTCCTAATGGCTAAAAGTTTGTTTAATCCTAGATGGTCTCCCGATATACCCGAAGATACGTGGGAGCTCAAGTCCGTGCGCGAGTTACGTCCGAGGCACAGGTATTGGAGCCTGATCGCCCCTCACTTCACTAGACGCTTTATGGGCTATCTAGCTTAGCCAATAACGACAGATCCTTCGCGATATTTTAAAACCCCCGGTACAGGGTTTCTATCTACTCAACTAATAATATATTTTTTTTTTTTGTTTTTGGTCTGGAAAAAAAACACTGTATTTTTTTTGGATTTTTTTTTTAATAAGGAAGAACAGAATGGAAAAAACACACAGAATTTATACCTAACAGGTGGATTTGGATGGCAAGAATCGTTGCGGTTGCGGCGAGAACTTGGCCCTAGAAAGCGCTACGATACCACTTGTTAAGATCCTGCTATAAAATAAACTCAAATAACACACTCTCACACAATTGCTTGGAAATAACTCACATAAACATCACATTAATATAACGAGAAATTTGCATAAAGAACAATCTCACAATAGAACTGAATCGCGGGCCTCTTCAAGGGGGCAACCTCCTTCAATACTTCATTAATTTTGCAAAAGATGGTTACATTGGTGCCCTTTCGGGTATTTAAGGAGTTTCCTTCCAAGGTTGGCTTACATGCAAAATGCCACCTGGATTACATGCATAATGCCACCCGAATTACATGCATAGTGCCACTTTGAATTACATGCACAATGCCACTCGAATTACATGCACAAGGCCACTCGAATTACATGCACAAGGCCACTCGAATTACATGCACAATGCCACCTATCTACCATGTGTTACATAAAAAGGGTGCCATTTGTCATGGGCACTACCTAAGCTAAAACTTAGAACATTACAAAATATTAATCATGGGTACTACCCACGTTCATTAGGAATTATTACATCATGGAAGTTATTACATTAAGGGTTAGGATGAGATCCTAACAGAGAGTGTGTAGAGGAATAGATTGATCCACTCTTTAAGAAGATTAGGATTTTAGATCTAACCAGATTAGAATCTAGGATGGGTTACATTGAACAATTGAAGAAGTGGTAGTTGATAGTCTATGGAGAGATATAAGTTGATACCGTGGGTTCAGGATGAAGAAAGGATAAAGGAGCTCACTAAAATCCATCAAAAGCATACATGGGAATTTCAAGTTGGTAACATCTAGACGATGGTTGGAATAAAATAACTACCAGTAGGAATGAATATAATATATAGGAAACTAGCCTAAATAATCTTGATGAAACAAATCTAATGCCTTATCCAAAATATGCAATAGGTGTGGAGTACAAAACGATCACACTTGAATTGGTAAAGACATGCAAAAATTAATTTCTTGGCATATTGGATAGAGTGGTTAGCTACAAGATTGTAAAAGATCTACCAATCAAAGGAAGTATATGCTAACCGAAATGAGGAGATGAAGAAAGCAAAAGAGGAAGCTGAGGCAGAACTAGTTGCCTTGAAGCAAGAGGCTGAGGCAAAATTGACTGCTTTAAAGCAAGAGGTTGAGGATAAGACAAAGACATAGGAGGAACAAAATGAACTAAATGCATAGCTAAAATATGAGTGCTCAATCAGGGAATAAATGGTGGAAGTGAAGACCAAGCAGTTAGAGAACAAAGAGAAACTGATTACAGAAAGAGACAAGCACCTTATGAAAGTGGTTGAGAAAGCTAAGAAAGAAGTCAAAGATTCCTTTACAAAGAGGAAGAAAGAACTCTTGGAAAAATTGGCTAAGATGGAGTGAAGGGTCAAACATTATGGTATGGAAGGAGCAAGATACCATAATTATGCCAAGAGATTGAAGGACGAGAATGAGGCATTACAGTTGCAAATAAAAAAGATGATAGGAGCACTTATTCCGACACCTCAATGGTAGTAGTCGAGTCCCTAGGAACCAAAGCAAATGTTGATAAGGATATTGACCAAAGTAAAGAGGAGGGCAGATGTAGGCACTACTTCTAGATATCAGAAGAAAAAGTAGTGCAAAATGCACTAAGTATAAATAATTATAATGTAATGTAATTATGAGTCAAATGCATATGTAATGAAATGCAAATGTTGGTGAAATGTTAATGTAATGAAATTTAATCATATAATTTGATAAATTGCAATAGAAAATAGTTTTATTAAGGGTAAATGTGAACCTCCAAATGAGAATATGGTTGGGTGATGTATTGCCCTATAAGTCGTTGTTGGTAATGATCAAGATAAAAACTTAAATAGATGATCCATCCTTCATTCAAGACCAATCTAAAGGGTAATATATCTGTACATCCATGTATTGAGGATATATCTAGTACATCTAGGGAGAGACTAGAGTCATCTATTCGAAAACCTTATGTGTAGACAATGCAACATGTATGTAGGTTATGTATCTATTGTGTGGTATTATGTAATGGTGTACCATTGAGTAATGTAATTGACTCATCTTCTATCCATGATGAGTGTGATTTATGTATGTGTGTTTGCCATTGGTAGTTCTGTGTTGGATTTTATGTGCAAGGATCATTGTTGCATTTTGAACATAGGATAAAGGAGTTGTAAACTAGAATGCAGTACTGGTGGAACTACCAAGAGTGTCATTCCAGTGGTGATTGAGTATGCTATTCCAATAGAATGACTATGGTTGTTCTAGTGCAAGTTGTCATTCCAGTGGTATGGAGCACTTGTCAAGCTAGTAAGACTTGATCTTGTCATCCGAACAATTATCACCCCAACAGTTGCCATTCCAACATACTACCATTCTAGTGGAATTGTCTTTCCAGTGTACCAATCTAGTGGAACCGTTGTTCCAACAATTATCATTCCAATGCATGTTGTACTAGTAGAAGTGTTATTGTTTAATGAGTCAAGTTTGATATTGTTCTAGTGTATAATGATGATTCAAAGTGCATTGATTGCAGTCTTTTTTAGACACTAATATGTCATCATATTCCTCTATTTTTGGAATTCTTATCAGCATGCTACAAGTAATAAGTGAATATATCATAATAGTATGGTATTAGTAAGAAACTGATGAGGTAAAATGATAATTTATAGTGGAAAAAATCAATAACTTTTCCTTTGTAGTTGATTGCTAATTTTCACTTTTTTGGGTCTATAAAATCGCAACCATTGGTCTAAATGATGCATTGTTTGAACCCTAGGTATAAAAACATAATAGAATCATGATCATATATTAAAAACCTTAAAATTCAATCGATTACCATGACCATCACTTAAAATGGTGATCTTGGAATTGTTGATTTTAGTATGCATGCTTTGGGGGATGTATCATCATGTCCCTTAATCATGATTCTATCCTTATTTTAAGGTTTTGGGGCAACAAGACAACAACTATATGAAGGAAAGGAACCAAAACCATTGGCCAACATGGATCACTATTTTCCTACCCAAGACTAAAATAGTTAGTTGACCCCTATCCTATATATAATAGGATGAGACTCTCCACCTACAAAGTTAGTTGTTAGTGTTCTTTCTATAAATACATATACAAAAATTCATCAAACATTTCTCATATGTATAACAAAACATCTCAAAATATAAAATTACTCTGTAAAAAAACTTTTTGTGCATGTACTTGACTTTCGATGTATTATATTAAGTCTAAGGTGGCACTTGAGATGGCATTGTGTTTGAATTAGATCCTATATTTGGTGTCCCATTCAACCCTAAAAGGTGTATTTTTATGGTACAAGAAGATAAATTTTTAGGTAACATGATCCCAAAAGAGGGTTTGGCCATAGATCTCGATTGAATAAAATTCATCCAAGACATTCCATTTCCTTTGTTAGTCAAAGAAATCATGTCATTCCTAGGCTAGATCTATTTTGTCACCAAATTCATCACTAATTTTACCCAAATGGTTAGGCCCATAACCAAAATGTTAAAAAGGGATGCTTCTCTAGAATGGACAAAGGAAAGATCCTTCTACGATATTAAAGATATCATCACAAAATCTTTAATCTTGATCAACCTAGATTTCTCCAAAGATTTTAGGTTATATGTGTTTGGTAGAAATGAAAGCATTGTAGCCATATTAACCCAAAATAATGATAACGATCAAGAACATCCCATCTCATTTATGAGTCAAGCCCTTCACAATTATGAAGAAAAATACATCCTTATCAGAAAATATGTGTTTGTCATCATCAAGGTAGTACTAAATGACACTCTTGGTAGTTCCACTATCATCTTTATAGTACACAATGATGTCTTATCCACTATGGTACGTGGTGAATTAGGATAAATGAGGGTGCGATGGTTGAATAAACTTTAGGAATTTTACATTGAAATCAAATCCATCAAACTGATTAGAGGAAGAGCCTTATGTGATTGGCTAGCAATGATGGTCCATGAATATTAGATTGCTTTAATAGATAAGATAGATGTGGATAACAAAACTAGTTAGATGGGTAACATGTGCAAATATATAACTATAAGATAGGTTCCATAAGGGTTGGTAGCCAAGGAAAGAGTCTAGTTTAAGCAAAAAGTAATGCATTACCACTAGTTGGATGGTGTCTTGTTTAAAAAATGACATGATAGCATCTTACTATACTACATAGAAGAAGAAAAGATAAGGGACCTGATCAAGCAATACTATGGTGAGGGGGACATTTCTCTACATCCACAACAACTCACAAGATCCTAATAACTAGATACTATTGGCTTACCATATTTGTTGATTGCTACCAATGGGTTAAAGATTACAAATCCTGCGACATGTTCAAGGGAAAATAAGATCTTCAATGCTCTTAAAGCCTATGATTATGATTGAACCTTTTCAATAATGGGACCTATACTTCATACACAAAATTAACCAATTTTTAATTTCAAGACACAAATGGATCTTGACCACTACAAATTAGTTCACCAAATAGGTTGAGGCAATCCTAGAAAAAACAACCAATCAAGAAACAATGGTTTAATTATTATAAGATGCAATAACCATATTTGAAGCACCTACCACTATAGTCATAAATAATACCACCTACTTCAAAGCGGCTAAGGTGATGAAGTTCATCTTGGAATATAAAATCTCTCTCAAAATGTCATCCAATTACTATCCCTAATGCAACAACTTGGCCAAATCAACCAACAAAAATATCACAAGGATCTTAAAGAAGACCATTTTTAAGTCATTAATGGATCAACATTCCAAACTATGAAAGGCATTATGGGAATATAGGGTGACACCAAAAGCATCCACTAGATTATCCCCCTACAAGTTGGTCTACATCAAGGAGGTTATACCACTAGTTAATTTGGAACTCCCTTCCCCTCAAATATCACAACAACAACATGAATCAGAGGACACTAATGTCAAGCATATCCAAGCAAGGCTAAATGTACTGCTAGCCTTGGATGAGAAAAGATAAAATGATTTTAATAAGACGTTACACACTAGAAAGCTATTAAAATGTGGCTTAAAAAAAATGCCATGAAAGTGGAGTACAAAAAAGGAGACCTCATGTTCAAGTGGGAGAAGGACCAAGAAAAACTAGGAAAATACTAGAAGTATGATTCCTTGTGGAGTGGGTCCTACCGAATTATGAAGACATTGTGCCTAGATGCCTACAAGCCTACCACCATGGAGGGAGGAATTTTGTCTATTGTTGCGAATGGACAACATCTTCAATTTTTATTTCTCTAATAACTTCTTGTCATTTCTTTGATTTTCTCTTTCTCCCCCTCATCCTTATGTCAAGTTGACTTATATTGCCATGTCATCTTGGCTAATGTTAAAAAAAGAGAAGTGATTGATTCACTCTCATTTTGTGAGCAAATCACTCACAAAAGTGAGTGATATACTCACTAAAGGGTGCTCCTTGTAAGCCAACCACTTAGAAGGGAGAATTTATCAACAATCTGATAGTCCACCCATGAATCCCTTGCACAAGGTATAAGTAGTGCATGAGCTATTAAGGTCAAAACAAAGTGGGGACTATAAAATTACTCATTGCATACTACCTTTATCCATTGTACAACTTATAAACATGATTCACTTTATCCATGTTTGTTGTGCATCCCTTTGCAACTCGTAAAGCTACTTGTATCTTCATAGCTTAAACACACCACCTTTGCCTTCAAACTAGCTAGTTAGGTTGAGACCCCACTAGGGTTTCCTTCAAAAAATTGGCATTGCCTTTGTCTATCTATATTAGTTGGCAATTTTCTCAATCCCAAGTGAATTACTCTAAACTAAGTGACTTGGAAATAAATCAATCAAGCAAACTACTCAGTTTGCCCAAGAAAATAGAAAAAATTCCTAGTGTAAAATGATGAGCAAATCACTTGGGTTTTAGCAAGAAAATAGCTCCTCATAAAATTTTGAAGGGTCCAATAACTAACGAATCACTCTAAAATTATGAGAGAATCTCTCCACTCCCTAAGACATAAAAGTTATGACTTATTTTTATAATTTTTTATGATTAACCCATTTTTTGGATCATAAATCATCATGGGTACTACTTTTGCATCCCTCACCCCTCATTACCCAAAGCACATCTAGTTTTGCCACCTCCCACTACTACCTCTTCCCATCTACTTCCATTCCACTTTCACCCATTCCTATATTTTCAAGGGAGGCCATACAATCAGATGGGCACTCACAAAAAGAAGAGGGGGAAGAGAAAGAGGTAAAGCTCCCATTCTACAAGGAGACCCAAATAATTCTATGATGATCCATACAAAAAGGTAAAGGAGGGTAATTACATGCACTCTACTGGGTAAGTGAGAAAGGAGGTCCTTATAAGGTTCAACTTGGGCCCACATACTAACTCTTGGAGTATAGTCAGATATGGACATAAATACTGACCATGAACTTAGTGTCTCAAGTTTGGAGTTGCCTATAGCTAGTATAGACAATGTTGGAGATATTTGACTCCCTAACCAAGAGCTTTAGGCTCCCACAATGGATAAAGGATGCTTTATACATAATGGTGAGAGTAATAAGAAGGATGCTAAAGGCAACTAAGGACCCAACTATGTGGTTTTCTTTCAACCTAAATATTCAAAAGGATTTTTACTATAAGCACACCAACACCTATTGAGAAGATTTCTTAATCCCAAACTTTTAGAAACACAACTTGCCAACTAGCTTTAGTATCTAGTTGGATTTAGACTTGTTCAAGAAGGATGTTGTTTTGCATAGATCCTATATTGATGTAACATAGTGTCCAAATGTTGTATGAAGAACACATCATCTTGCTCCATGTTTTGTAGGCCTATCTTGGACATTCCCATATGATTGACTATGCTAAATACATTACAACTTAGATGGATAAGCAATTAAAATAATTAAAGAAAAGAAATTTTAATTACACCTCTTATCTAGTCTAGTTAATTCTATTTTTAAAGAAATACTAGTTTTCTATCCTATAGATAGATCAAGTAGGGGATGATATACAACTTCTATTAGTTGTGGAATGTACAACATACCTTTCCAAGAAGCAGCCAAGACCTACTGCCTCTATGACAAGGTGCATGAGGTCATCATGGAGAGGTTCAAGGGAAAGACACCAAGGCTAGCATATGAGGCACACCAACTTATAAGTGATTGGAAATGGATAGGTGGAGACTTCTATTTAGGGAGGACCCAACCATTTATCTACCTCTATGGATTTTCATAAATTCCCTTCAAGTTGCCTACATGTGTGCCCAATCACATGCTCAAATTAGAATATGCATGACAACTAAACCATGTGGACCTAAAGTATTTTAGGAGGTAAAAGAAGACCACCTTGTACCCACTCAGGTAGCCTTTCATGAGCACTATCGCAAAGTTGCATAGGTTCCACCAAGTGACAAAGGCACTATTCATAAAAATAGGTTTAAAGCAGTTAAAATATCATTGGTCCTATGACCCCTGAGGAGTCTTTAAGAATACTTTGAGGGATAACAAGTTCAACATATTATTTGCTTTTGAGAAGAGGTATAATGTGTAATAAGAAGCCAACCTATACAAATAAATGACCCTTGCCACTCTAGGAAGTAATCACGGATACAAATATAGAGTCTTAAATTGTTATGCAAACCCACCAGAATGGCACACCTACACAAAGGTGAAATATGATTTTGACCCAGACATCAAAATGAACCATCAGAAGCTAGAGGCACTCAAAATTTGGGATACAAACTAGAAAATATTAGTGTGATAGAGGATGAGGTGTGAAATGTGTATGATCACATGTCTATCAAAGATGACCTATTTGTGCCTAGTTCTTTGCCATCTAGGACAAAATGTATTCAAAGAGTGTAAAAAGGACCAATATAATCAGTGAAGTGATAACAAACACCTCAACCCCCAAAAAAACTAAGAAGACAATGCTTGAAATCACCATTTTTGTCACACTAAAAACTCTTGTAGTAGTTAGTTCAATGGTGAGGCAAACAATCATCAAGGGCCAAGGAGGGTTTGAAATATATGGATCCATGTTTGGGGAAATCATTGCAACAAAGGAGCAACATAAAACTCAACTTGAGGAGGGAGAAATACCTCAAGGAGGCTCTCCTTCCAAGTTGAGAATTGTTAGCCCCATGGCCACCACTACAACCACTTCCACCTCCCTTACGCCATCCAATACTACCCCTTCTTTATTTATCATTTATTTTTATATTATGCTTCTTCTCTCCCTTTCCATTCTTCTGTTGCACTTATCTCACCCTCCATAAGTGCATCCCACGGTTATCTAAGGGGTACATTATCCCCAACAATATCCCTCATGGTTGGGACTATGTCAATCATATCCTTTACATATCCTACCATCTGGGTAACCACCATGCAACCGTTGGTCCCATACACCACATTGCCCCCATCATCCATGTTGTCACCAACAATGTTGCCTCTCATCAACATGCTAGTTCAATTGGATTTGCAACCTACTCCTACTACTTCCACTATATTTTCTACCATTATCACATAATTCACTTTGTTTTCTCCATTGTTCACTTCCAAATGCCCAACATGCCTACCATCACAAGCAAGGCAACTTCTCTTACATGTCACGATTTCAACTTCCCCAACCTAAGGAGCTAAGTCTCCAAGAGCACCCCCACAAATCAACATGACTGCTTGGCCAAGCTTGGCCTTTACATGGAAAGTTGTAGAGAGAGATTGCCAAGGTGTTTGATGTCCTCGCCACTAAAGAAAATAAGTGGAAAAAATAATATAGAAGACTCAATGAGAGGACCTCCAAGTCTTACATACTCATGCAATACTATTATCAAGGAAAGAAAGTATACATTATTGAGAATACTGAGACCAACCCTTCCAAAGAAACTTTTGCTGACTTGACTACCAAAGTGTTTAAGTTGAACTTCAATATAATGAATGCATAGCAAATGGTTCAACTAGGAAACTAGCTCACACTTGGTGCAACCATGGAATTTGGCCACCTAGCAATTGAGGATGAAGCAACAAAAATAAGGAACAAAGAGCTTGAGGTAGAAGTGGCTCAGTTGAATGTGTAGAGGGATTTTCACCAACAAGAAAACAGGGCTCTTAAGAAAAAGACTTCAAAAGAGAATTAGATAAAGAAGCAAGTTGAGGACCTTAAATCTCAACTTGTTGAAGCTAAGAAAAAAAACAAGGGCTTGAAGACCTCGTACAATAGACTAGAGTTAAATCTAAGAGGGCTTGACGAAAAAAGACCAATAGATTGTTGAGTTGACAACCTCAAAGCCAACAAAGCAACTATAGACCCTAAGGTGAAATAAGACATCGAAAAGGTCAAGTCCCTATGGGATAAAATGAAAGAAGAGGTGAAAACACTTATGGGAACTTCTAGTTGACCTCCTTCACAGAAAAATCCTAGAGTAAGTAGTCAAAAAAACGAAGCATGTGGAAGGATAACTATCTATAAATAGTGAATATAAGGTCCTTAAAATCCTTACCTCAATGACATCATAGTCACAAAAATAGGGGATAGATCACAAGGACGTAGTTAAGAAATCAAGAAAAATCTCAGATATCCAAAGGAACCTCCAAACTTGAAAAGATAATTTGGCATCGTTGAAAAGCCAAGTTTAAAAAATGAACAAGGAAGTTCAATGGTTAGTTGTAGTAATGCTTAACATATTTGGTGATTAGAAGCACATCCTCTATGATGGCATAAATGCTATGTTTGAAGAGGATAAAATCCAAGCCAACTAAGGATATGCAACTAAAACCTACGAGAAGTTGGAGCCAATATACACTATGCTACAAGAGGTAAATGTGAAACAAGAGGAGTTGTCAAAAAATCCTATTTATGACCTAACAGGAGAAGCATATGACCTTACATCAATATAGTTATCGAGAGACACTAAATGACAAATTTTTGGTATTGTTGATATAAAATACTGAATAAGAACCAAAATTTTGAAAATTTGACCTTGGAGATCCCAATTTCGTACACTCCATGCCTAGGGATAAAGATAGGATATGGGATCTCATGCCACTCGAGCTTGGTGCCCTATGAAGTCATTAGAAATTAAGTACCTTAGAAGTACCTCAAAATTTTACAAATTTTGGAGCATGCCACAAAGAGATCATACAACAAACACCCAACAAAACCTCTCAAAATTTGACCAACTATGAAACAAGTACCACTTTGCTTGAAAAAGAGGACCAATTAGCTCCAAGAAGTGATTCACTTAACAAAAGGTGTTGATATGCTTCCTAAGGCAAGCAATTAACTTTCTAACTGAAGTGAATCGATTAGATGGTCACAAGGATATAATTGAAGGTATGGATTCCAAGGCAAATCTTCTCAAAAGCAATATGCTACCATGTAGTAACACATTAAGTTAATTTGGAAGCCTTCTAAGCCTATCAAAGGCAAAATTTAAGGCATTTAACATTTGGGGGTACATCATTTTCCTAAATATTGCCCCAAATCTTTACTTTAACTAAGAGTACTTATTTCTCACTTCAAATAACTCAAGGGTAAACTTTACTATAAATAGGGACTTACGACCCTCATTGTATTCATATTTTGGCCATGCGAATTCAAATTTACACTCCATGAAACCCACATTATGCATTGATCTCAAGAGATTGTAAGAAATTGGCAAGTCCTTAAGTATTCCATCAGTGGCACTACCCTCCTAGTTTGTTAAGTGCATGACGATTGCAACATAATCCTTTTATTTCATCTTGTCATTTGTCTATCAATTTCATAATCTAATGAATGGGTGGACATTGATGTTATTCGACTTCTTATGTGTTGATTGATCACACACTTTTCTCACTATGGTTTAAACCCATATTTGCTTGAATCACTCACACCCTTAAACTTTCATGCATTTTTATTTTCACACTTTATTTTTTTGCATTTTACTTTCAATGTAAGTTAGTGTAGGTTAGTGTAGGAGTATTCAATGAGCACAATGGAAAACTAACCTAAATCTAGAGGTTGACAGAAGCCATTGACAATCCCTTCCAACTTTGTTGAAATTAGAAATGAGACATAAATCTTAACTAGAAGTCAAAACAATTCTCTAGTTCAAAACTAGAAATGGGTTTGAAGGAGGAATTGGACCTTAATTACTTATGTTGCTCATAAGCAAGAAATATCGTAGTTATTAGTTGTTTGTCTATTAAACATGATGTATATGGTATATGATGGGCAATTGTCTAATAATAAGTACAAAAATGGACTAGAAATTAAAAAATTTAATTATAATTATTTAAATTATAGTTATTAGCATGGATGAATTGTACTTTTCAATATTTTTTCTAATTCAGATGAGTAAAAATTATAATATTTTTTATATGGTGGAAGAAGGGGTTTTTAAAGGTCCCCCGAACCTTGTACAAAAAGAGAAGAGCTACCAACCTTTGGCGGAAGCCAACAATGGTAGTGAACTTAAACACATCCAACATCCAACACCCATGTAGGGGTAGAACCACAACAACTAAGAAAGTAAAAGTTTTCAAAAACAAGAGGGTTCCAAACAGTTTTGAAAAACCAACAATTTTCAAAAACCAACACCCACGCAGGGGTAGAACCATCAAAGCCAACACTCAACACCCACATAAGGGTGACCATCTAAAAAAACAAAAATTCCATTACATGAAGCAAAAATAGACCACGTGGCCCAAGGGCCCAACTTACCCTTCATAGTCTTCAAAAGTATCCTTTCCCAATCCTAGAACATGTTTCGCCTAGCCCTAGCTCAATAGGATCTTAATTTCCTCAGCATAGGAGATTGTCAAATGCAAAGAAGCAATATAAGAGTTCTGAAGGCTTATCACCGTATTCATGATGGATTTTGGTACATTAGTCAAGTCTTGGGACCTTTGGACCCCTTCTAATCGTTTGATCTTCGCCCCAACATCCAACTTCACTTTTTTCTTTACTAGGACTAACTCCTCAGAATCGAGTCCTCGATAATCATTGGTTTTTTCGATTCATTTTGAAGTAGAACTCAGGCGCTTGGATTGCCTAGTACAAACCTTGCTCCCACCATAACCAACAAGGGGGGAGATGCCCATAGCAGTTTTAGTTGCACTAGCTTTTTCGCTCGTGGCACAATCAAGGAATGGGGTAATCTCTTGGGACTAAGATTTTCTCTCCTTGGACAGTTCAGGGTAAGCAACCATATAGGGGTCGAAGTCAAGGATATCAAAATCTCATCACCCACCAAACCTCTAGACTTGGTAACATGCTCAAAAATTAATTTTAATAAACCTTGATGGAGAGGGTTGGAAACTTTACCTCTTTTGACCCAATTCACCAATTTTTCTAATGAATGGAATAAGAACGAAGGAATGTTCATGACTCTTTTTTTGCGAAGCTGGTTAAGAAACATGAGGTGGTAGCTTCGAATGAGCTCCTGGTTCTTGTCCAAATTGAATAATTGTGTGACAATTAGGGCCACCCTATACTAGGGCTCCTTCAAAGAGTCACGTCTATAGCCATTATTATATCTCACCAGTTTTCCGTCTTTGATCAAGAAGTTCTAGAATTCTCTGGCCAATGCATGTTTATCCATGTAATGGCAGGCCCCATTTGCTAGTAGACTAGTAACTTCCACGATGAGGGGATTTGAAATCTCAAACTCAATACTTCCCACTCTTACCACCCCATTACGCCAGGTATAGGCTATATGTATTGCCAACTGTAGATTATGCCCATTAAATTTCTCCAACCACTGCAGGATGGTCCTTTTCTTCAAAAAAAAATTAAATCTTTGTTAATAGCTAGGTGACTAGGTTCCAAAATTAAACCAGTAGTCTTACCAGATCCCATTATGAACCAGCACCACCCACCCAGAAAAACAAATTGAATCCTGACTCTTGCGACCTAAAAAAAATCCAAATTGCTTAATCTCTCGAGGGGTAGGGAGAATTTTATACACAAAAGTTGATTCGAGGACTAGAAAAGGCTCCACAGCCAATTTTTGAACCAATTAAGACAACCAGTAATCCACCTTGGGACTAGGCATAGAAAATGCAAAGGAAGATAGGTAAGCCAACCCAATTAAGAGCCCTAGTAGTACAAGTCAACTGACGACCCCCCCCACCAGACCAGTCTGAAGATAGCCAATATGCAAAAACAAAACATCGTGGGACTCACACCAAGAGAAAAAGAAGTGGATGCGGAGCGAAATTCTAGGAGCGACTACAAGAAGACACTAATTGAGAAGTCCCTGTAATTGGCACTTCACACAAATAAAAAAGGGAATGATTATTAAGACAAGCCCAGAGTACCATGGGGCCAAGATCACACAAGTCTCACCTATCTTGGAATCAGTGTGTTGAGAGTATCACCTCAGAAAATGATAGCTGCTTTTAAGGTCCACTGCTTGTCTAGAACCTCTCCCCTTCCAAAAATAAACTTTCCAATTATGGCCCTTAAACCCTTCGACGTGGCATGCTCTTTTATCCATGTCAAGATGAGTACACAAATTTAGCCTAAATCTAACACGCATTGACTTCCTCCACGAGGACAATAATCTTATTTTCCAAAGGCTAGCTGGTGAACTTGAAGCCCTCCCCTGAATTTGACATCTCTAACCCCTCAATTCAGCTCCACCAATGATTTTTTTTCTCCTTGATGGTCCATAAAGGTCCCACTTACTTTGACTAACCTATAGCCATCTCATCCTTCTCCATCGAAACCCCTTCCACGAATCAGCTGGCCAACTTGTTCCAACTTGAACTAGATCCCGCCAAAGAGGCATCATCAGAATGATAAACAAGGCACAAAATACTGAGAATTCAAAAATTTAAACATAATGGACCTGAGAGGACCATCCCAAGTCGAAAGTCTAAAATTTGGGCCCTCAGCTAACTTTTCTCCTCCATCACAAGTGATAAGGATTGTAGTGCAAAATCTTCTCCACCCAAGGGATCAACCCTTAGACCCGATTGGATTAAATTCCACTCTCCAATCCATGAATGCCTTGATGGAAATCATCCCTCCAGATGGTTAATTCTTCCTAGTTCAGCCCTAGGTATGCCAATAAATCGATAAATTTATTACCTTCCTTGTAAACATGTTTACCTACTACTTCCAGTGTTTGATTAATTCTTATGGATTCGAAAATCATGTTGGTAATAGAGTAGCTGGGACGATGAGTTCCCTTCACCAAGTTGATAATTATCAAGGAGTCACCTTCAATAATAACTTTTTTATGTGCCAACGAGTTCAAGAGAGAGATCCCCTTAAAGAGGGCTCTGGAACTTCACACGAAGAAAAAATGGAATTATTATTAAGACAAACCCAGAGTACCATGGGGCCAAGATCACACAAGTCTCACCTATCTTGGAATAAGTGTGTTGAGAGTGTCACCTCAGAAAATGATAGCCCCTTTTAAGGTCCACTTCTTGTCTAGAATCTCTCCCCTTCAAAAAATAAACTTTCCAATTATGACCCTTAAACTCTCCAACGTGGCATGCTCTTTTATCCATGTCAAGATGAGTCCACAACTTCAGCCTAACTCTAACACACGTTGACTTCCTCCACGAGGACAAGAATCTTACCTTCCAAAGGCTAGCTGGTGAGCTCGAAGCCCTCCCCTGAATTTGACACCTCTGACCCCTCAATTCAGCTCCACCAATGATTTGTTTCTCCTTGATGGTCCATAAAGGTCCCACTTACTTTGACTAACCCATAGCCATCTCATCCTCCTCCATCGAAACCCCTTCCACGAATCAGCTGGCCAACCTGTTCCAACTTGAACTAGATCCCGCCAAAGAGGCATCATCAGAATGATAAACAAGGCACAAAATACTGAGAATTCAAAAATTTAAACATAATGGACCTGAGAGGACCATCCCAAGTCGAAAGTCTAAAATTTGGGCCCTCAGCTAACTTTTCTCCTCCATCACAAGCGATAAGGATTGTAATGCAAAATCTCCTCCACCCAAGGGATCGACCCTTAGACTCGATTGGATTAACTTCCACTCTCCAATCCATGAATGCCTTGAGGGAAATCATCTCTCTAGATGGTTAATTCTTCCTAGTTCAGCCCTAGGTATGCCAAGAAATCAACAAATTTATTACCTTCCTTGTAAACATGTTTACCTACTACTTCCAATGTTTGAATAATTCTTATAGATTCGAAAATCATGTTGGTAATAGAGTAGCTGGGACGATGAGTTCCCTTCACCAAGTTGATAATTATCAAGGAGTCACCTTCAATAATAACTTTTTTATGTGCCAACGAGTTCAAGAGAGAGATCCCCTTAAAGAGGGCTCTGGAACTTCACACGAAGAAAAAATGGAATGATTATTAATACAAACCCAGAGTACCATGGGGCCAAGATCACACAAGTCTCACCTATCTTGGAATAAGTGTGTTGAGAGTTTCACCTCAGAAAATGATAGCCCCTTTTAAGGTCCACTTTTTGTCTAGAATTTCTCCCCTTCAAAAAATAAACTTTCCAATTATGACCCTTAAACCCTCCAACGTGGCATGCTCTTTTATCCACATCAAGATGAGTCCACAACTTTAGCCTAACTCTAACACACGTTGACTTCCTCCATGAGGGCAAGAATATTACCTTCCAAAGGCTAGCTGGCGAGCTCGAAGCCCTCCCCTGAATTTGATACCTCTGACCCCTCAATTCAACCCCACCAATGGTCTTTTTTCTCCTTGATGGGCCATAAAGGTCCCACTTACTTTGACTAACCCCTATCCATCTCATCCTCCTCCATCAAAACCCCTTCCATGAATCAACTGGACAATCTGTTCCAACTTGAACTAGAACCCACCAAAGAGGCGTCATCATAATGATAAACAAGGCACAAAAGACTGAGAATTCAAAAATTTAAACATAATGAACCTAAGAGGACCTTCCCAAGTCGAAATTCTAAAATTTGGGCCCTCAGCTAACTTTTCTCCTCCAGCACAAGCAATAAGGATTGTAGTGCAAAATCTCCTCCACCCAAGGGATCGACCCTTAGACCCGGTTGGATTATCTTCCACTCTCCAATCCATGAATACCTTGAGGGAAATCATCTCTCTAGATGGTTAATTCTTCCTGGTTCAGCCCTAGGTTTTCCAAGAAATCAACAGATTTATTACCTTCCTTGTAAACATGTTTACCTACTACTTCCAGCATTTGAATAATTCTTATGGATTTAGAAATCATGTTGGTAATAGAGTAGCTAGGAGGATGAGTTCCCTTCACTAGGTTTATAATGATCAAGGAGTCACCTTCAATAATAACTTTTTTATGTGCCAATGAGTTCAAGAGAGAGATCCCCTTAAAGAGGGCTCTGGCCTAGGCAAAGTGGCTAGATTGAACACCTATTTTTTTAAAAACGCCAACAAAGGTTCACTTCTACAATTCCGAATAATGCCCCCTACTCCAACGCATCCAGGGTTACCCTTGGAGGCCCCATTGAATTTGAGCTTGATCCACCCTGTAGGGGTTGGGTCCCAAACAATAAGGTGCCTCAAGGAAGGACCAAGTTGAGCTACAGGAATGGGACCAGCACAAAATCCTAGAGAGCATTCTAGCTCTTCTTCCAACCTAGAAGACCCCTTCGCCTCCATGGGGATAGAAGAGACATTCTCAACCACCATCAAGATGCTTTCATTATACATAGAGGATGCATAATTGACCTCATTGTTGAAATCCTATAGGTTCCTTTCCTTCCAGACACACCACAGGATGTGGGTCAAACTAAAGGACCAAAAAAGATGCAGATGGGAAGCAAAGAAAAGAGGGTCCCATTGGATGAGAATATTTGAAACATGAAAGGGAGGAACCCAAAAAACACCCACAAAGGAGAAGAAGGAAGAGAAAACTTCCTAGTAAATGAGCACATGATGAAAAGATGGTGAGAAGACTTAGCTTTAGTTCCATACAAGAAACAATGATTGGGGACAATTAACCCATGAGTTTGGAGGTTGTCCAATGCCAAGATTTTGTTTTGTATGGAGAGCCACATAAACACATTAACCTTAGGATTCAGACCTTTATGCCACATGAGGCGACTCAGGATCCAGGGGGGACTAAGATCCTCCATCATAAAATGGGTCGACTTAACTGAGAAGGATCCAAAACTTTCCCTTTTGCAAAGGAAGATGTCATCATCCTCCAAAGACTTGATAACTTGAAATTTCAGGTAGTCAGAGATCTTATTTAGAGCATCCTTCTCAGCTTGGGATAGGTCTAGGTTGGACAAATATTTCCATCTCTTCATGTTGTTAGTAGTTTCAATATAATTTGCCACCTTTGATCCAAAGATCCGTCTTCAAAAAGGTTCGGCCACTGCCAGCTCCAAAAAGGTCATCAACGGGAAGTCCATCAACTAGGGATCTATCCAGAAGTTGATAAGACCATTATCCAAATTCCATATACCTCCCTTGATGATAATGTTCCTAGATTTAATGATTTTAAGCCAAAAGGTTGACCCAAAACTAGGGAAATGATCCAATAAGAATCCATCCCCATTATTCAATTCTTTTACCCTTAAAATGTTTACCCATTCCACCTTGTCTTTTTGAACCAGATGCCATCCTTGTTTGGCAATCAATACCTTATTTATTTGTCCCAATTTCCTAAGACCCAACCCCCCATATTCTCTTTTGTTGTAGATCTGATCCCAAGCGACCAAGTGAAATCTCTTTTTTTCCTTAGAACTGAACCAGTGGAAAGACTTTTGGGCATGTTCGATTCTCTGCAAGATTTTACCAAGCATTTTAAATATGGGCATAAAGTATACTGATATACTCTTGAGAGAAAATTTATACAATAATGCCTTGCCAACTTGATTTAAAAGGGCTTATTTCCAACTGGCCAGCTTGCATTGCACCCTTTCAACTACAGGTTCCCAGAGTGATGCCTTGCATCTACCTTTAAACAGGGGTAGCCCAAGATAGACTGAGGGAAGCTCAACTATCTCAAAGCCCAGAGCAAGGGCTATCTTCCTTTGTCAAGCAATCCGGGTGTTAATGAAGAATATTTTACTTTTCAGATAGTTAACTTTTTGTCCTATTGCTTTTTCAAAGGAGATTAGAATATCCTTGATAGGACGGGCTTGGGGGATCGAATCAAGGAAAGAGAAGAGAGTATCATCTACAAACTGATAATGAGAGATCGGTTCCACACTTAGGGCCAGTTTAATACCCATAATAGAAATAACAACTTTAATAGTCCTACCCAAAGCCTCAACCATCAGGATGAACAGATAGGGAGAGATAAGGTCTCCCTATCATTTTCCTTTGCAATTGTAGAAGTAGCTAGTTGGGGAACCGTTGATAAGGATTGAGAATTTGGCAGAAGATATACAAGCTTTTATTAGAGTCAAACACATCCTGTCATAGGCCTTATTCATGTCAAGTTTAAGTAAGGCCCCTAATATTTCACTTTTATCCACCAAGTGGATAAGCTCATGGACTAAAATGACACCATCCAAGATCTGCTTGCCTGCAACAAAGCCACTATAAGCATTGTCAATAAGCCAAGGGAGAAGAGGCTTGATCCCGTTAGCCAAAGCTTTGGTTAAGATTTTGAAAATAGTATTACAGAGGCTAATCGGGTGGAAGTCCTTGAATTATTTAGACCCAACTAATTTAGGAATAAGTGCTAGGAAGGTGGAGTTGTCATCACAACGAATAACCCCGTTATTTGAATTTCTTGCAAGGCATCATCAACCTCCTTAACCAAGATATGTCAAAACCTCTGAAAGAACACAATTGGGAAGTCATTCGATCCTGGGGCTTTAAGGCCTTCCATTGAAAAAATTGTGCTTCTGATTTCATCATCCTTAAGTGGGCTGATAAGAAGGTTCACATCGTCCAAAACCAGGTACAAAATTTTTTGGAGAAGCTTTTCCTCAACAACATTATCTCGCACATCCATCTCGTAAAGAAGGGATTAAAAGAAAGAAACCACATCCACCTTGATTTCCAAAATCTCCCTTGTTTTAGACCCATCTACTTTGATTATTTCCTTGATTATGTTATGACTTCTATGCCTCAATGTAGAGGTATGAAAGAATTTGGTGTTCCTATCCCCGTATTTGAGCCACAGGGCTCTAGAATTTTACCTCCACAGGACCTCCTCTCTGCCTAGGATGTTGTGAAACTTAGCCAAAACTCTTCTCTCCTCCAATCTATCTTCTTGAGACAGGTTTCCTGATTCAATTGGATTACCTCTAATTGATTTTTAAGGTCGATTTTATTTTTCTAGATATCCCAAAAAATAGATTTGTTCCAAAATTTAAGGTTGCTTTTGATGATTCCAAGCTTAGAGGCCACCTTATTAATTAAATAACTAGTAAATCCAGTATTCCACCACTCCCTTATTCTTGCTTCCAACTCTAGATGGGTGAGCCACATTGCTTCAAATCTGAACAACCTAGGGAAGAAAGGAACATTTACAACATTTTCAAATAGGAGCGGGTTGTGATCAGACCCTACCTTAGGGAGAGAACTGAGGGAAGCATCACCAAATATTGGAAGAGCCTCTTTTGAGATCAGAGTTCTATCTAATATTATTTGGATATGTTGGGCCCCTAAGCATCTATTACTCCAAGTATATTTGGAACCTTTCAATTCTAGGTCCATAAGTTCCTGATTGTTGATAAAGGAGAGATGAAGTGTCCCACAAGGACCCATGCCTCATTCTTAAAAACATCTCGCATGGTACTGAGCAAGGTCCAAAGAAGGTTTTTACTGATTTTGGAGCTAGGGATGTAGATGTTTGACAAAATACATCTACGTCTAGAATCCTTACAACAAAACAAAATGTTAATAATTCTATTTGTGATTATCAAGATTGACCTAGTGATCTTATTGGGGTCCCACAAGCATAGGTGACCACTCGAAGCCCCTTGAGTTGAGCTAGCAAAAAACTCTACTTCTTTCCATACCACCTTCCTAACACAATTCGCTCTACAACTTTCCATCTTAGTCTCTTAGAGAAGAATAAAATCGGGACAAACCTCCTTTCTGAGAGAGGCCATAAACCTCTGTTTGGAAGCCCCATTGAGGCCTTTGGTGTTCTAGGATAAAATCATCATTTATGAGGTTTGGGGAATTTCTTACCCTCATTGTCTTGGGTGATATGACAAAATGTTTCAATCTTAAGTTGTTTCACCACCATTTCCTTGATGGTATCCATTTTCAACAGAGCTTGAGAACCATTGGCCACCTCTGCCTTCGTCTCCCTGGAATGTCAAGATTTATTGGAGGTCTTGCCCACCTTGCGATCCACACTAATGTCGATCCCTTTTTTATGACTTCTAGTCTTGGGATGGGACCCTATCAGAGAACCATTCAAAATACCCCCTATCGGGACGAGGGGAGCCTGAGGGAGCGGGTCCTCAAGGAGTTCATCTTTTGGTGGGCCAGAGTTTAGATCCAAGAAATCAAAGGGATTTTGTAATAAAATAAGGGGAACAGAGGATCCAAGCATGGATCTTAAGGAACTAACCTAAGCCTTAAGTTGGTCCTGCTCATTTTTATCGGAAGCTTGGGCAGGACTTCCAAGAAAATCTTTGTTCTACACCATGGGGAGTTCCTCTAGAGATAGAGGTGCTTCACTTGGCTCAACACCAGCGAAAGTATGGGAAAGAGACACCAGAGCCTCAATATTGCCAGTCAGAGCTTCGTCTTTATGGAGGATCTCCTCAGAAGTCGACGAGGCTACATCCCCTTTGTAATAATCTGCACTATTCTATGTTTGGTGTTGATGCAATGTTTTGGGTTTTGTGTGATATTATGATTTTTAATTTTTTTTAAGTATGAAAATATGCAGAAAATGCATGAACAACAAACTTTGGAAAGCTATAACTTACAAACTACTTAGCCAATCAACATGAAATTTGGAGCCAAGATAATACATACATATAACTACGAACCCTTTAAAGGAAATGTTCAAAAATTAAAGTACCCAAATTTATTTGGAATCTGGAATTTCAGTCTGAGTTCTTATCAATAGGTACAAAAATCAAATTTCTAATCATAAGCTTCAAACTATGGACTTCTCCACCCAAATGATGTACAGCCTGTGCTGGAACTGTACGGCCAACAAAAAGAAGACTCCAAAATGCCATGAAACTGTCTACAAAACCCTTTTAAACTGGTTGCTGGGATTTATTGATGAAGTTCAACCAATAACATGCTCAAACCCTTGTCCAATCTCGCTGAAAATCAACAACATTGATGCACAATGCATTCTCTAAGATGAGAATACCTAGAATCACCCTGAGAGTGTCTTTCAATTATTCATTTTTTAATTAAATGGGTCCCCTAGAGGACGTATCATGTCTAGGCATCCTTATTTTAACACTTTATAACATGACATTTCTTTTAAGTGGTTATATGACCACTTTATAACGTCCAATTAATAAAATATAATGCCCAACATTATAAAGTTACATCTTTATTTAATTTATTACATTAATAATCTTCAAGAATTAAAATAATCTATCTCCTCATGTCGGATCCAAGATATGAAAGTAGAAACGGATACCCATTTCACCAAACTATCCATCCGTAACTTTCGTTTTCTGAAATTCAAACCCTAACTGACTTCCTAAAAATAGTAAGTCCCTACAATTATGCTCAAAATGGATTGAGAAACTGGCAATTTGAAGCACTGTCCGCATTGACATCAACTGAACTATCCCAATGGGCCCCACTACATTCGATTTAGCCTACGGGAGCTCATGTATAGGCTAACCTGCTCTACACACTGACTGCCTAGAAAAAGGGACATTACAGTCCGCCCTTCCCAAAGATTGCTTGTCCTCAAGCAATATGCATACATACTCCAATCAAGTGTCTATAGCCTCGCTGAGGTCCATCAAATCCCTGGATCCCATAAAAATCTCAGGAAGTAACTGCCACGCCAATGTTGCACTACTCCGATCATTATTGTCCCTCTGACATGGTTAAGCTGTTGAAGTCTCAACTGCAATAGGATGATGAAATCTCTCCCCAACCTAGCACTAATCCGCCTATCTAAACTAAGATGAAATATCATGTGCCACGTCATATCCAAGAAATCATCATCATAAACCACTACAAATACAATGTTGGAAGTGCATCCATAGTCATAATTTGACCAGCTCAACTCTGCGTTCACACTCTTGGAATAACCCAGATAATCCCATGTAGCCCAATCTGTTGTAGTCAACAAAATCTCCTCTGGAAATATGATGTCCCTCATCATAATCAACCAAGTAGGGTGTAAATTTATCTGTGAGACTCCTGAAAGACCATCCATACTCCACTCCTGCAACTACATAAGAAGCTCAGCCTCATAATCAAAACAAGTAATACCCATAATGACTGAACTCTGTACCAAGAAACATCTGATGCATAGGTGACTCAACCAAGCCTACCTGCTCACTGATTAAATTGACCCCCTGAGAGAACATGGCGTTCAAATAAGAAGTAGGATACTCCATATAATGCCAACCAAACTGCTAAACCAATCTACATAAAGTAAATGTTATGGCTGCCCAAAAAGCGAACAACGACATATCTCTCATACCCATGATCAACTATCACCCATATAATGCTCCTACCATCGCCCTTAATGCTCATCAATGAAAGCATACGATCCTGGGTAGGAGAACTCAATCCCCGATCATCCTGATTAGGCTGGAAGATGCTGATGAAATCACTCTCAGACTCATGTCGAAGTAGACACCCTGTCTCAAACAATGTATCCTCATGATCTACCACGGGAAAAGAATCAACACTCTTCATCTCAAAAAGAGGATTATCAAAAGATGTATCATGATCCATCTCATACAGCGGATTTTCAATCCATGAGAAATTATTATCACTCTCGTGCTTATCACAACCAATCCACTGATCCGAAATTGTGTAATCTGATCTCATGGGACAATGTGTTAAGTTATAGTCCTCCTGAATGCAATCTAGTTCGAAAACAATCCGCCCAATCTCCTTGGCTCTCCTGATTCAGTTGTTCAGTGGATTCTAAAACAGAATTGAGTTTCAACTTTGTCTCATGCAATAAAAGACAAGGCCTTTGACAAAGAGCTTCTAGTCTGCTTAATCTCTTCAGTTAGCTGACTAACTTCTTCTTTGCTCATGTATGCACTAGGGGTCTCTTCAACTAAGAGTGCTCATGAAGTTTGACTTCATAGTTTCTAAGGCTGCCTTCAAATTTTTTAAATCAGCACTAGACTCATCATGCATTGAATTTTCATGGTTGTCCTGGTGAGATGAAATATCATCATAAGCTGATTTAAAATCAGCAACAACCTCAACTGTGATATGATCTGAAAATCATAAGGGGTTTCCACGTAACCTGTAACAACACCATCATGTGTATCATGCATAACTGATTCCATATACAACTCACTCTACAAATCTTCGAAGAAGATGTAGCTATTTGGTGCATGCATCAGAATGGGTTCAGTGTGAATATCCAACCCAAGTTTTTCTAAAATAACACCATTAAAATGTGATGGGTGAATATCATCATGAGCTGATTGGGAATCTACGTCACTATCAACTGGCTTCTCCAACTTTTATGGGACATCAGGCTCTTCATTGTGTTTCGAATTTTTTATCTTCTCAAGAAGGTTCATTTTTCATTTCCATTGGGTTGTTGCCTCATACACATATCAATATAATCTTCATTAGACATAAGGGCACGAAAATCATCATCATGAGCCCTCCACTCTTGCTGGTACTGATCAAATAATTCAGTGATTGTAGGCTCAACCTTTACCTTAGGAAGAATTGTAGGTGGATAATTTTTCATCATAGCAGTTGTATACCGCTCGAGAGTTTGCTGCAACTCTCATAGTCTTAGCCAAATCATCAAGTATCTCGCAAGTGCTCTGTTTCTAAGGTACCTTCGAAAGGAAAGTAGGAAGTTGCCAGTACATCCCGAAACGCGGCCAATATCTAAATGTGTTATTCATATCTGCACTCTGATGTACTTTGTCACAAAAATTTTGCACCATTGTCACTATTCTTGAAGTATGACCAACAAATGACTTTAATTTCCAAATAACCCAAGGTGTAAGGCTACGGCAAACTAAATCGTACCTTTGGACTAACTTGAATCTGCAACTTAACCTCCTAATACCTTACAGGAATTTCGTCAAACGGTTGGCATGCTAGTGTGAATGCTTCAATTTTCGACAAACTAAATCATACCTTTGGACTAACTTGAATCTGTAACTTAACCTCCTAATACCTTGCAGGCATTTCGTCAAACGGTTGGCATGCTAGTGTGAATGCTTCAATTTTCCCAAGTGTTTACAGTTTTGATTGTTTCGATTTGGTTTCTTGAATGTTAGACGCGTCCAAGCTTCCAGAATTGATCTGCAATGTTTGTAGTCTCTTTCATGAAATTGATTGACTGAAAAGTCTTCACTAACTGTGCCAAAATATTTGACTTTCAACGGTTGGAGAAAACATTCCATATACAATGCTATTCTTATACACTGTATGTTTGTTATCAAAATTAAAATGATTTCCCTTAATTGTTGTCTCGAAGAACTGCTAACGACTATTCTTATTATGTGCTCATTCATAAGCTTATGTAACTTCTTGACACTGCTTGCAAAAAATATCTTTCACGTCATGTTATTTTCTTCGTATACTCTACAGTTTGGGTGCAGTATCTTGCCCGAGAAAACCCTAATTTCCTCAATTCTGATAATAATAAAAAATTTGTCTCCAAAGGAGACTTTCAAAAATTCCAAACTGCACACATCTCTGAAAAAAAACTCAATAACCTTCAACTGAAATCGATCCCTTTAAACATCTACAACTCTGAACAGGGTGGTAGGAAAAACTGCTCTGATACCACTGTAATAATCTGCATTGTTCTGTGTTTGGTGTTTTTGCAATGTTTTGGGTTTTGTGTGATATTCTGATTTTTTTTAATTTTTTTCAAGTATGAAAATATGCAGAAAATGCATGAACAACAAACTTTGGAAAGCTATAACTTACAAACTACTCAGCCAATCAACATGAAATTTGGAGCCAAGATAATACATACATATAACTACGAACCCTTTAAAGGAAATGATCAAAAATTAAAGTACCCGAATTTATTTGGAATCTGGAATTTCAGTCTGAGTTCTTATCAACAGGTACAAAAATCAAATTTCTAATCATAAGCTTCAAACTATGGACTTCTCCACCCAAATGATGTACAACCTGTGCTGGAACTGTACGACCAACAAAAAGAAGACTCCAAAATGCCACGAAACTGTCCACAAAACCCTTGAAAACTGGTTGTTGGGGTTTATTGATGAAGTTCAACCAATAACATGCTCAAACCCTTGTCCAATCTCGCTGAAAATCAACAACATTGATGCACAATGCACTCTCTGAGATGAGAATGCCCAGAATCACCCTGAGAGTGTCTTTCAACTCCGAAGATGATGTTCCTGTAGGTGGTTTTCGTCACCAACAAGCTGAAAATCCCTGCAAGAAACCCTTCTGCAAGTCTTCTCCTCAAATCATCAATATCAATAGCCAAAAAGATACAAATGAATTTCCAAACTCTCCTTTTATTTCCTCCTTCAAATGAGTCGGCCAAAATGGGAGGGAAACTTATAATTTTAAATTATTCATTTTTTAATTAAATGGGTCCCCTAGAGGGCGTATCATGTCTAGGCCTCCTTAATTTAATACTTTATGACATGACCTTTCTTTTAAGTGGTTATATGACCCCCTTATAATATCCCATTAATAAAATATAATACCCAACATTAGAAAATTACATTTTATTTAATTTACTACATTAATATTCTTCGGGCATTAAAATAATTTGTCTCCTCATGTCGGACCCAAGATATAAAAGTAGAAACGGATACCCATTTCGTCGAACTATCCATCCGTAACATCCGTTTCTCGAGATTCCAACCCTAACTGACTTACTAAAAATAGTAAGTCCCTACAATTATGCTCAAAACGGACCGAGAAACTGGCAATTTGAAGCACTGTCCGCCTTGACATCAACTGAACTATCCCAATGGGCTCCCCTACATCCGATTTAGCCTACGGGAGCTCATGTATAGGCTAATATGCTCTGCACACTGACTGCCTAGAAAAAGGGGACATTACAGTCCGCCCTTCCCAAAGATTGCTTGTCCTCAAGCAATATGCATACATACTCCAGTCAAGTGTCTGCATCCTGGCTGAGGTCCATCAAATCCCTGGATCCCATAACAATCTCAGGAAGTAACTGCCACGCCGACGTTGCGCTACTCTGATCATCACTGTCCCTCTGACATGGTTAAGTTGTTGAAGTCTCAACTGCAATAGCATGATGAAATCTCTCCCCAACCTGGCACTAGTCCGCCTATCTAAACTGAGATGAAATATCATGTGCCACGTCATATCCAAGAAATCATCATCATAAACCACTGCAAATACAATGTTGGAAGTGCCTCCATAGTCATCACCTGACCAGCTCAACTCAGCGTTCACACTCTTGGAATAACCCAAATAATCCCATGTAGCCCAATCTACTGCAGTCAACAAAATCTCCTCTGGAAAGATGACGTCCCTCATCATACTCAACCAAGTAGGGTGTAAATTTATCTGTGAGACTCCTGAAAGACCATCCATACTCCACTCCTGCAACTCCATAAGAAGCTCAGCCTCATAATCAAAACTGGTATGCCCATAATGACTGAACTCTGTGCCAAGAAACATCTGATGCATAGGTGACTCAACCAGGCCTACCTGCTCACTGATTAAACTGACCCCCTGAGAGAACATGGTGTTCAAATAAGAAGTAGGATACTCCATATAATGCCAACCAAACTGCTGACCAATCTCCATCAAGTAAATGTTATGGCTGCCCAAAAAGCGAACAACGACATATCTCTCATACCCATGATCAACTATCACCCATATAATGCTCCTACCATCGCCCTCGATGCTCATCAATGCAAGCATACGATCCTGGGTAAGAGAACTCAATCCCCGATCATCCTGATTAGGCTGGAAGATGCTCATGAAATCACTCTCAGACTCATGTCGAAATAGACACCCTGTCTCAAACAATGTATCCTCATGATCTATCACAGGAAAAGAATCAACACTCTTCATCTCAAAAAGAGGATTATCAAAATATGTATCATGATCCATCTCATACAGTGGATTGTCAGTCCATGAGAAATTATTATCACTCTCGTGCTTATCACAACCAATCCACTGATCCAAAATTGTGTAATCTGATCTCATGGGACAATGTGTTAAGTTATAGTCCTCCTGAATGCAATCTAGTTCGACAACAATCCGCCCAATCTCCCTGGCTCTCTCCTGATTCAGTTGTTCAATGGATTCTAAAACAGAATTGAGTTTCAACTTTGTCTCATGCAATGAAAGACGAGCCTCTGACAAAGAGCTTCTAGTCTGCTCAAGCTCTTCAGTTAGCTGACTAACTTCTTCTTCTTTGCTCCTGTATGCACTAGGGGTCTCTTCAACAAGCTTGGCATAGTGATCTCTGTCTGCAAGAGTGCTCATGAAGTCTGACTTCATAGTTTCTAAGGCTGCCTTCAAATTTTGTAAATCAGCACTAGACTCATCATGCATTGAATTTTCATGGCTGTCCTGGTGAGATGAAATATCATCATAAGCTGATTTAAAATCAGCAACAACCTCAACTGTGTTATGATCTGAAAAATCATGCCTGTCTTCATCAGAAGGGGCTGCCACGTAACTCTGTAACAACACCATCATGTGTATCATGCATAACTGATTCCATATTCAGCTCACTCTACAAATCTCCGAAGAAGATATAGCTATCCGGTGCATGCATCATAATGGGTTCAGTGTGAATATCCAACCCAAGTTCTTTTGAACTGTCACCATTAAAATGTGATGGGTGAATATCATCATGAGCTGATTGGGAATCTACGTCACTATCAACTGGCTTCTCCAACTTTTCTGGGACAACAGGCTCTTCATTGTGTTTCAAATTTTTGATCTTCTCAAGAAGGTTCATTTTTTCATTTCCATTGGGTTGTTGCCTCATACGCATATCAATATAATCTTCATTAGACATAAGGGCACGAAAATCATCATCATGAGCCCTCCACTCTTGTTGGAACTGATCAAATAATTCAATGACTGTAGGCTCAACCTTTACCTTAGGAAGAATTGTAGGTGGAGAATTTGTCATCATAGCAGTTGTATACCGCTCGAGAGTTTGTTGCAACTCTCTCCTAGTCTTAGCCAAATCATCAAGTATCTCGTGAGTGCTCTGTTTCTGAGGTACCTTCGGAAGGAAAGTAGGAAGCTGTCGGTACATCCCGGAACGCGGCCAATATGTAAATGTGCTATTCATTTCTGCACTCTGATGTACTTTGTCACAAAATTTCTGCACCATTGTCACTGTTCTTGAAGTATGACCAACAAATGACTTTAATTTCCAAACAACCCAAGGTGTAAGGCTGCGGCAAACTAAATCGTACCTTTGGACTAACTTGAATCTGCAACTTTACCTCCTAATACCTTGCAGGCATTTCGTCAAACGGTTGGCATGCTAGTGTGAATGCTTCAATTTTCCCAAGTGTTTGCAGTTTTGATTGTTTCGATTTGGTTTCTTGAATGTTAGCTTCACTCAAAATAACTTGCAGCATTTCTCAAAGGTTCATAAACTAGTGTGAACGCTTAAATTTAAATGTTTGAACTTCTAATCGAAATAAAATTGGCTTTATTATTTGTTAGATGCGTCCAAGCTTCCAAAATTGATATGCTTTTTTAATTTGTGTTTGTAGTCTCTTTCATGAAATTGATTGACCGGAAAGTCTTCACTAATTGTGCCAAAATCTTTGACTTTCAGTGGCTGGAGAAAACATTCCATATACAACGCTATTCTTATACATTGTATGTTTGTTATCAGAATTAAAACGATTTCCCTTAATTGTTGTCTCGAAGAACTGCTAACGGCTATTCTTATTCCGTGCTCATTCATAAGCTTCTGTAACTTCTTGACACTGCTTGCAAAAAATATCTTTCACGTCATGTTATTTTCTTCGTATACTCTATAGTTTGGGTGCAATATCTTGCCCGAGAAAACCCTAATATCCTCAAATCTGATAATAATCAGAAATTTGTCTCCAAAGGAGACTTTCAAAAATTCCAAACTACACACATCTCTGAAAACAACTTCAATAACCTTCAATTGAAATCGATCCCTTTAAACATCTGCAACTATGAACAGGCTGGCAGGAAAAACTGCTTTGATACCACTGTAATAATGCCCTGTTCTGTGTTTGGTGTTTTTGCAATGTTTTGGGTTTTGTGTGATATTCTGATTTTTTAATTTTTTTCTAAGTATGAAAATATGCAGAAAATGCATGAACAACAAACTTTGGAAAGCTATAACTTACAAACTACTCAGCCAATCAACATGAAATTTGGAGCCAAGATAATACATACATATAACTACGAACCCTTTAAAGGAAATGTTCAAAAATTAAAGTACCCAAATTTATTTGGAATCTGGAATTTCAGTCTGAGTTCTTATCAATAGGTACAAAAATCAAATTTCTAATCATAAGCTTCAAACTATGGACTTCTCCACCCAAATGATGTATAGCTTGTATTTGGAACTGTACGGCCAACAAAAAGAAGACTCCAAAATGCCACGAAACTATCCACAAAACCCTTGAAAACTAGTTGTTGGGGTTTATTGATGAAGTTCAACCAATAACATGCTCAAACCCTTGTCCAATCTCGCTGAAAATCAACAACATTGATGCACAATGCACTCTCTGAGATGAGAATGCCCAGAATCACCCTGAGAGTGTCTTTCAACTCCGAAGATGATGTTCCTGTAGGTGGTTTCCGTCACCAACAAGCTGAAAATCCCTGCAAGAAACCCTTCTGCAAGTCTTCTCCTCAAATCATCAATATCAATAGCCAAAAAGATACAAATGAATTTCCAAACTCTCCTTTTATTTCCTCCTTCAAATGAGTCGGCCAAAATGGAAGGGAAACTTATAATTTAAATTATTCATTTTAATTAAATGGGACCCCTAGAGGGGCGTATCATGTCTAGGCCTCCTTAATTTAATACTTTATGACATGACCTTTCTTTTAAGTGGTTATATGACCCCCTTATAATATCCCATTAATAAAATATAATACCCAACATTAGAAAATTACATTTTATTTAATATTTACTACATTAATATTCTTCGGGCATTAAAATAATCTGTCTCCTCATGTCGGACCCAAGATATGAAAGTAGAAATGAATACCCATTTCGTCGAACTATCCATCCGTAACATCCGTTTCCCGAGATTCCAACCCTAATTGACTTACTAAAAATAGTAAGTCCCTACAATTATGCTCAAAGTGGACCAAGAAACTGGCAATTTGAAGCACTGTCCGCCTTGACATCAACTGAACTATCCCAATGGGCTCCCCTACATCCGATTTAGCCTACGAGAGCTCATGTATAGGCTAATCTGCTCTGCACACTGACTGCCTAGAAAAAGGGGACATTACACCCTTTGCCCTCGGACTTTTGCGTCAGATCATCCTATGTTGAGCGACTCCCAAAAGGTTTCTCACGCCAGTTCTTACCCTTCTTATTATGAGCAAGATTCTTTAAGGGGCACTAGGCTACCAAATGCCTTGCCTTACTACAACTAGAGCACCGAATGGGTCTGTTTTCATACTCGATGGGTTGAATCCACGTACCAACATCCGATACGAGTTTAATATAGACTGGAAGATTAGCCTCCGGGTCCACCATTATGCACATTCTCATGAAGACCATTCTAGTCTTTGCCCCGGTTGTCAATTGTCTTGGCCACCCCTCTCAGGATATCCTCATGCCAATGATGATACAAAAGGCCTGGGAGTCTAGCCCATAAGGGAGCTAAGTTCACCTTTTGGGTATTTGGATTGAAATCATGTCCCCATTTACATAGGAACAAAACTCTTTTGCCATAAAACCACAAAACTTCAGCAAAAATGCACTTCAAATCCTCTTCACAATTCAACTTGATGATGAAAAATGCTTTTGAGACTACCACGATTTCCAACGACCCAGGGGTTTCCATTTCGCGAGAGCCCAACGTCTGATAGAATCCAAATGAGGCTTGCTACCCTGAAATTTTCCCACCAGGTTCCAGGAACCCTCTTCCATGGTTAAAGCGATAAGTTTTCTAGGGATGCGCAATTCGCCCCGCATGGGATTGAGATCAAACAATAGTTTTGATTCACCAACTTTAAGCCCTTTGCCAACCACTGTAGGAAAGGACTCCCCCGAGTCGAAGGGGTGTCCCATCCAAGGGGCCCCACCTTTCGACTCACCTGAAATCGACTCGTGAATCCCCAGGGGGACCACACATCTGACACTGACCCCATTTCCAAGTGGAAACACATCATCTAATCCTTCCGCAAACAACACCACCTCAGGCATGTCTCCACCCAACACCTGCTTCTTCCCACTCACCTACTGCTTCCTGCTCGCACTCATTTCAAATCCCATACCTAATAAAAATTATAATTTAATTACATATAAATTTTTTAAATTTTTATTAAAACAAATACCTGCATGAGGAGAGCCTGTCCAAAAGGTATTATTTGTTACATGAATAGACTACTCCTCTTACCTATAACTCTCTTAGGATTTTCCACCTGGGTAGGTTCCTATATGGCACCATTTTCTTTGACTTGGATTTTCCTAAGGCTACTGACAACAAGCTCCTGTTATGACATGGTCAACATCAAAATGAAATATTTGTTTGTTGTTTCCCTTTCAATCCTATTAATTGGAGGATCCAATTAGGAAATTGCTTGTCCAAATCAATATTAACACAGATTACACATCGCCTAAAATTTATTTGATGTGTTAAATTTAATGGTGTCTTTTAAGAAACTTTTCTTTTTCATTTATGCACCTCAAGAAAGCTCTAACATAAGTAAGAATTAAAATTATGTTTATGACACGACCGACATCAAAATGAAACATTTTAATAGTATGTTTGTTGTTCCCTTTCAATCCTAACAGTTCTAGGAGGATCCAATCAAGAAGCTGCTTGTCCAAATTGATATTTTTTTTTTGGTAAAAAGGATTAATAAATTATATTAGTTGAAAATCATATTACATCTCTTGCCTTTCCAAAAATTAAAGGCTTTTAAGCGAAGTTTTACCACAGAATGAGACTATTCTCCCTCACATCTAATCTCCTACAGCTATCTATGCAAAAAAAAGAGTAACCATGTAAAGCAAGGATATATAAATCTAGATACAACAAGCAGTACTATCATCAATCGTAAGAATGGAAAAAAAAGCTTCCCTAGTCCAAATCAATATTAACATAGATCACACATCACCTAAAATTAAAATTAATTTTGTGTTAAATTTAATAGTGTCTTCTAAGAAACTTTTATTTTTCATTTGTAAAGCTCTAACATAAGTTTGAATTAAAACTAATAATCTATAAATAAGGGATATATTTTTAATACATTGTCCAGCTCAATTTATTTCACTCTCCACCTATTCAAGATTTTTATTTAATTTTAAAATTTTATAACAATTACTAAGCACAATTAATGATCTATTAGGGTTTGCAAATAAATTGAAAGTAAGAGGTAAATTTTAACAATATAATAAGCAGTAAAAACTATACAATTAGAAATACATATTTTTAGTTGATAAATGAGGTTATTGAATACCATGACAATAGATCATAGACTCTTAGGACTTCAATATTGAGGAGAGCATTAATGATAAGTATTAACCTTATCAATTGCAACAACATTTTGCACACAAGTCAATACAACCAAAACAGATAAGTGAACTACATGCTTGTACCCAAACTTGTGTACACCTATCTAATAAGCGGGATCTGTCTCTGGCATCACCACAGCAGCAGCAACAACAACAATCACCTAGAAGACTAAGATCGCAGGTACAACAATTGTCACAACAATAAGCTTCATATTCACCGATAATTGGAGTTAAATCCTCTTCTACAATGCTAATGGGTTTGTTGCTTATAGTTGCAGAGACACTACCAAATCCAAGAACAAGACCCCCAACCAATGCAATTGTAGCACCTTTAGAAGATACATACTTGCTTAACTCCAATTTTTGAGTCTGCGATACAAAATTCATGCATCAGAGTTGAACGCAGCATGAAATTTTTAGGAACTATAAACAAGACAATTGTCATAAAGTAAAAATAACAGTCAAACGGTTTAAATACATACAAATTGATTTAAGGATCATTCCATGTTAGTCACAATTGAGAATCACAAAAGAAAAGTTTGCATTTACCATATAAAGGTTATGGGATCAAACATTGAAAGTGTTATATCCTTCTTGAATCCCTTAGGATTGCCTATAGTTTCAAAAGTGATAATGGCATATAATACAGATTCCTTGTCATTTATATATTTTGATGTAGAAACCCTCACCATAACATTGTTGTTGTATCAAAATTATTGAGATTGTATTAGATGCATTTTCTAGGATCTAATTTGGATATTCCATTCTTTTATTCTATAATATTAGATTCCCAATGCAACAATGTGCACACCTGTCATTTGTAGAATTTCCAGCACGGCATACACTCATGCACTATTAGGATGGAATGTCACATAAAGACCAACATCTGGGCTGAGGTTGTTATTTCTATGAGATGTCCATGTAACATAAAATATCATCGATTATTAGTTATAGGATTCATAAGGTTTTCCTATGTAAATTGTATTGATCATCATTATATCTTTATGGCGACATGACTAGTTATCAAATTAGGTCAAGTATCTGTATTGTCCATTTTATGGCGACATGGCTGGTTTTTTACATGTCCATTTTAGATTAAGATTTTGGTATCTGTATTGTGCTTTCTTCTTGGGGTATATTCAGTAACTTAAATGGTTAATTCAATGCCAAATTTAAAATAGAAATAACATATTTATAACACTTCAAGCCCTTTTGACCATTTGTCATTAAGCTAGTGCCATTGTTGTTGCCAATAAGTAGCCCAAAAGCAACAACATGGAAACTGCTAATGATTTTTCTATATGATTAAACGATAACTACTATTTTAAGATATTCGTAAGCTCAAAAATGATCAATGTATTATTCATTTGATTATACTATGTGATTAATGTATCATTTGCAAGTTGATACACATGGAAAATATATAAATAAATTTCCATAATCAAGAAATTTGGGCACACACACAAACAAAGGCAAATAGATAAATAGATGTGAGAAAGGGACAGAGAGAGTCAAACTTATAATCTCGTACTTTGGGATATGGGTTCCTAACCAAAAGCCCAATCGAGGGCTATGACAAGGTATTGTAGTAGCTCGCTACTACCAAGCTCAGGAAAAAGAGTGGGGAAAAATAACAAGAATTGGATGAGTGTTTGGAAGAGGGAGCCCCATGTGGGGAAGCCTCACTCACGGAGGAGCCCCACTCGAAGGAAGCCTTGCTGGAAAGAACCCTGCTCACATAGGGAGCCTTGCTCGTGGAGAGAGCCCCACTCGGAAGGCATCCCACTCATGGAGGAACCCCACTCATGGAGGAGCCCCACTTAGAGAGCGCCCCACTTGGAGGCACCTCGCTTCATGTCTATTTTTAGCAACGAGATAAGGATGATATGTCACCTCGTAATTTAGGCCATTTGAGATTTGTAAAAATCAATTGCCCCCACCTTTTATTGGACTTACTAAATGCTTAGGCCAAGCATTTGTAATGATCTCTAGAAGAATGGTTGTTGTAGGCCACTAGAATTAAATGACTAGAATCTAGTCAAATAACGAAGGGAACTGTTTGAAATGGGGCAAATTCCATATTGAAGGAAAAAAGGAAACAATGAACTAAATTAACTTTATTTAGAGATATGGAGAGCAAATATTTCCCCTGTTAAATAAGTGATATAAACATCTTCAAAGATCCTTTTGACATGATGCACATATGTCGTTTTATCAATCATTTTTGCTTCTAAAACTTGTCATTCTCCTTTTGCTTATTTCATGTTCCACATAGCCTTTGCAAAAGTGGGATCAACAGTTCTTTGTTGACACAACTTTGTTATCCAATGTCTTGATTTGTTTCGTGCAACTAGTGATATTACCAGATAAACGAGCAACATTGTCGCCATCTATGTTGAGCGTCAAGGGGGATCCCCCTTGCAAGGTCAAGGGGCATCACCCTTTGCATGGCTGAGGGGCAACACTTGTCTAAATTCCCCTTGTGGTTGCCATTTTCGTGGTTGGCTTTGACAAAACTCTCCAAAGAGTATCTACTTGACAAAGTGGATTGAGGCGAGGGTATTGCTAGATAAATTTTGCAAAGAGCATTGCATGACTTTTGTATGAGCAAATAATACAAGGTTCGGGCTGCCTCTTCAGTTGACAAGTAATCAAGGAGGCCACTTTTTGAATAATATTATCGAAGCGCTAACCATTGAATTCAAAATCTTTCAATCATTGTCGAGTTCGTAATACCCAAGGGCAAATTGGAAGGCAAAGGCAACGAATAAAGTACTCATCTCAATAATGTATAAAACCTATAGAATTGGAAGTGTTGACTGGGAGGAAAAGTTGCCAACTGTTCTATGGGCATATAGGACAACATTCAAGACGATGACAAATCACATACCATTCCAGTTGATGTATGGTCAAGAGGCAACAATGTTGGTCAAGTTCTTGGTGCCAAGCCTAATAGTGGGGGTGGAGAATTGTCTTGGCGATCTGGAAATCCTGGAGGAGAGACTGACAACACTAGTGAAGTTGGAGGAAAAGAGAGTGATGGCATAGTGGACCACGGAGGTTTCCTAGTCTCATCGAAAACTGTATCATGACAAGCATTTGTAGAAGATGAAGCTGAAAGTTGGTGACCTCGTACTAAATTTCAATAGAAAAAGAGAAATCAAGCCAGGAAAGTTGAAGACCTTGTGGCTTGGCCCATTTTAGGTTCAATAAGTTTTGGAAAATGACAAAGTAAGATTGAAGAGACTAGAGGGGATGCAGTGTCCTAAGATAGTCAATGGTTCGAAGTTGAAGCCATACAAGGTTTGGGCATTGGCAAACCTTGTGAATTACAGACCATTAGGCAATGAGTTAAGTTTAGGGAGACTAACGAGCACACCATGTTAGTCCTCTGGATCCTTGAAGGGATCATCATACATAAAGTAAAATAATGTAGCCAAGCAGGTAAAGATGGTGCGCAAGGAAAAAGTGACTCTGAAGATAGCGAACGAGCAATTGGCTTGGTTGTACGAGCAAGGAGCCGCAGAAAAATTGGCATATGGCATGCAACATAGATGGAAGGCAGTTGTGGAATAGAAAGAGTTGGAACCTAAACATATTGAGCAAAGGGGATTGTGAGTGCACGTTAGGATCCTTGATGGCAAAGATAGGCAGAGTTCACTTGGCAATGAAGATATGCACTAGGTGCCAAGACATGTTGAGCAAGAGAAGTTGCTAGAAGAAATTAGTTGGAGAGATGAGGAGAGCCAAAATGACAATGATGTTCTTGGCAGCCATTGGGCATGCAAAACAAAGAATTTGCGATGAAGCACAACTATTGTGTGAAAGAAACTAACAATTGAATGTTTGAATTGGCAAGTTATGGAGCAACAACTACAACAAGACATGATATCAAATGGCTTACCTTGTGAAGATATTTTGACAAATAGACAATTCAACGAAGGAATAAGTCCAAAAGAGATTGTTGGACAAGCACGATGAGTGAGGTGTTGGGAAATGTTGACCACTGTTCGGCGAAGAATGAATTTTTTGGAAGACTATTGGAAATGGTAATCTGGCAAATGACTTGGCGAGCAACTACTTCCATGATGAAGTGCCAACGATGACAACATGGGGGTTTATACAAGACCAAGTAGTAATTCGTCTGCCAAATAGCCATCCACTAGTTAACTGGGTAGAGTCATCAAGTAATGGATAAGAGTCACCACAAAATGGAATTTTGTCGCCAGATAACATAGTGTAGCACACAAGGCATGGGGTTTCCAACAATGTTGGTGATGAAAGGGTAGATAGAGGAAAGCACAAGTAATCAGAATCAGTTGGAGTCCAGACTGACAGAGAGGAGGAACAAGTCAAAAATCTCAAAAATCGACTAAGTGTTTAGATGACATCACTGGGACAAGTAAGGGTTGTCGATGTTCACTAAAGATTAACAATTCCCCTAGCAATTTGGGTAGGTCGACAGGCCGCCCAGGCGCTCCAAGGTGTGCATGCAAGCCCTCAGACCACTGGGGTGGGCTGTTAGGCCCCCCAAATAGTTCAGGATAGAGATGGTCATCTAGGTCGTCTAGGACGGCCCAACCAAGGGGAAAGCTATTAGGGTCCCTTCCTAGCCATCTAGGGGAGGTGAATCAAACCTAGATGGTCCATAGGCCATCCAGCCACAGGGGGAGGCCATCTAGGCCAACCCTTGGTTGTCTTGAATGGTCAACTAGCCCCAAGACGACCCTTGGGCTGTTAGGCTTTGGGGGGTCGTTTGGGCCCCTCCCTAGCTATCTAGGTATGCCGTTTTCCCCAGACTATTAGGCCAAAGGGCCAGGCTTTCAGACTGTGGGAACTGACCGTTGCAATGGCCAAGGAAGCCCTTTGTGCCAAGGGGAAACATAGATGTGTACACCAATCAAGCGGGCTTGCCAATCCCTATGGATGAGGAGTCAAGCACATGCAAAGTGGAGACACCATACACAATGAGCAACTGCATTGGTAAGTGGAAGTGTTGAAGTGGTAGTTGGAAGGGTGGTGCCAAACTTGGGGCATGAAAGCCAAGTGCCACTCTACCTCCCCCAACTTAAAAAAAAGGGGAGAATAGCTCTCAACTGGTCATTCTAACATGCAAGAGAGTCAAGGAGCAGCGAGTAGTGAAGATCATAACAGAGCCAGCCAATAGAGAGCAATAGCCAGCCAACTAGTGCCAGCTAAGGCATGGCCTAGTGCACGTTTTAGGATGTTGAAGGAGAAAAATAAAGGGTTTTAGCCACGAGAAATTTTGTGGCAACGAGGAAGGGAAAATAAGTTGCAAGTGAAATTGACCATCAAACTAGAACTAGAGCACGCTGAAGAAGCAACAAAAATGAAGGCTTTGCTGAAAACTCTCATCTAGTGGGCATAAAAATCAGAAGTCTGATGAGATTGGAGTGGTTTTAGCCAAGGAGTGAGGTTGCAAAGAGGAGTAGATGAAATTCAAACCCTACCCATTAAAACCAGCCAAGGTTTTACAAGGAAGAAGAGGAAAACCATCCAAATCTGACCCGTAGGCAAAAACAGTATTTCGATTGTAGAAATTAACCTGTAATGACCCTCCCCAAACTGAGTTTTGATGATTTGCACTGTTTTTGGGTTTTTTCGTATTTTTCTGATTTTTTTGTATTTTCCGAGTTTTAACAGTTTCAAAACCCCTAACTTTGCACTTGAACAACTTTTAAACAAATAGAAGAAAAATTCTATAAACTTGGAAATAACAAGATAACACCTTTATCTAAACTTCTACCAAAGGAAATGTCAAATTACGATTATACCCGGAAGATACGATTTTTTGAAGTTGACAGAAAATAACACTGGTTATTAGCAACCTCGAAATTTGATTTTCATTGATATCTTCAATTACATCGTTTTCTCCACCATGAAATTGATACAAAATGATATAATGGAGCTGGGCGCCCCTGCTACACACAACAAACTAACCAAAATGCAAGAGACTGAATTATCTAAACCCACGCCAAGCAAACACAGGTACGGCCAAGTGCTGGAGTTGTACGACCAGCCTGAAATACCACAATATGAACACTAAATCCCGGGAAACTCTCCTCAATATGATCGCTATGCATAGAAAGTGATTGTGCAAATCCTAGAATATCAAACCCGCACTGAAGATGCCACACACTCTGAAATATAGAGGCCCTTAATGGTACAGCCTATGTTGGAGAGTGAATATAATATAATATCAACAAATAATACCACAATCACCTCCAAAAACCCACTGATTTCTGAAAACAAGCTCTATGCACCCTCTGTGCTGAAGATGCTCAAAATCACCTTGAGATTATCTTTCAACTCCGAAGATGATGTTCCTGTCGGAGGATTTCGTCTCCAAACAAGCTCAAACCCTTGCAAAATGCCTTGCAAGTTTTCTCTCCAAGAGAAGCCAAATAAAATATATCCAAGCATATCAATATGAGAGCAAGCAATCAAATAAATAGACTCCTCATTGAGAAGTTTCCTCTTGTGGGCTCAATGTGGGATAAAACATAAAGTCACTTTATAATTAAAACTCCTTTTTGCTCCAAAAAAACCCCTTTTTAATTAAAAATATAGATATCTGATGTGCAAGGCTCCAAAATAAAGCGTCTATGATTTAAAACTTTTAATTCCCTTCCCAACGAGCTATAACACTTAGGCGCCATTAAATTATTTAATTAAAATGACAACCTTAGAAGAAAATAATTAAATATAGCTCGTATTAACACCCAAATTACGGAAACGATCGGAAAGCATCGGAATCGAAAATCGATTGCACAAGAGTGATATCGATGATGAATAATGATGAACGGGCCTGACTGGGTGGCTTACTATAAATAGACGCTCTCTCCAAGAATCTTGGAGAACAAACTAGAAGCTGGGTACAACCTCAGAAAGTATCATCAGGGTCCTCTAGACCGCCTGAGCTCAATGCCATCATCATAAATCCCCTATGACATGTTTGACGGACTCCAAGAGAGCCAGGGTCAACCACAGTGCTAAAGTGACCAAGAATGGGGACATTACAGTCCTCCCTTCCCAAAGATTGTTTGTCCTCAAGCAATACGAACACAACATCAAAATCAGCAGTCTGAACCCATTTGCAACCAACTGTTATCCCAAGGTCCCATGTCCTCCTTAGAAAGAAACCACCATGCTGACGTTGCGTCACTCTGATCACAACAGGAAATCCACTGTGCTCAATTAGCTCAAGACTAAACTGCAGCTCCATAATATGATCACCCTTCAATTTGAAACTGATATGCTCGTCTACGCTGGAATGAAATATCTCTTGCCAAGTCATATTAGAAAGAATATCATCAGGTATCTCACTGCTAGTCTCCACCATGGGCCAAAAGAAAGACAATCTACTCAATAGGAGAACGAAGTTCTCCACATATCTCATCATGAAGTCCCCATAGTAATGAAGAAAAGACTCGGTCAAGAGGCAATCATGAGAAGCAACAACAGTACCTATCCTGAAAGTGACTTTGCAATCGGGAGCTAGTATCCTCTCATTGACACCAAACCTCCCAGTGTCTACTGAGCAATCCCAAGCATACCAATCCACTGTCATCATAAAAGCATCACCTGAAAGTATTATTGCCAGCAATATGGAAAATCTACAGTAATCATCAATCACCCAAGTAGAGAAATAGACTATCTTCTCAATACCCCAAAGGTTTCCCACAAACTGCTGGTAAGAGATCTGCAATTGACCATCATCTAATGTCACCATACTCAGCACAAAAATGTTGGGGCAGCTCCCAGTGTCTACTGAGCAATCCCAAGCATACCAATCCACTGTCATCATAAAAGCATCACCTGAAAGTATTATTGCTAGCAATATGGAAAATCTACAGTAATCATCAATCACCCAAGTAGAGAAATAGACTATCTTCTCAATACCCCAAAGGTTTCCCACAAACTGCTGGTAAGAGATCTGCAATTGACTACAGTAAGAGATCTGCAATTGACTACAGTAATCATCAATCACCCAAGTAGAGAAATAGACTATCTTCTCAATACCCCAAAGGTTTCCCACAAACTGCTGGTAAGAGATCTGCAATTGACCATCATCTAATGTCACCATACTCGGCACAAAAATGTTGGGGCAGAAACTAACACCCAAATCTCTGACCCTTGGCACAAAGTCCTACCATGAGTGCTAGTAACGTCTCCATAGTTAAGTGCATGAACACCCAACCAAAAATGAAATTGAGAAACCAACCCAAACATTCTCTCAATCCATCGGGTATAACTCGGTTGATTCCAGGTACTATTTCCATCTACAATCATCAAGGTATCCTTTGGCATAATAACTACCAGCATCGAAAAGAGACCGCAATGATCACCAAACAACCATGTTGAGCATAAAATTAACCGCATGATTCCTGAAGAATCACTCACAACCAGCTGCCCACCAGCCAAGTATGGATAAAAAACTATTTGCTCAGAGACAGATTTCAATAAACTCATCACTAGAAAGTGAGGGCAGCAACAAAAAATCTGATAAACTGCAGTAGACCAACCATCCAACATGATCTCGAACCCCTGAAAAAGTATACTGCTCAGCAAATAAGCATTATACTCAGTATAACTCGCCATGGTGACTCTGTAATAATGGCGGTTAGCCCTTGAAAAGTGGCTGATATAGAAGAGGGCGGCAATGTCAACTCTGAAAATGACCATCCTGGGAATGCTTCTGCTGCCCAAAGCTGGAAACACCCTAGTGACACTTAAACTCCAAGTGTCCAAAAAATCATCCCATGGATTCAAACACTCCCACTCAGCAGAAATTATGAGAGTCTCATCAGGAAATATATCAATCTTCAATATGAAATGACAACTAACACATACTCGGAATGCCCATAAATCCATCCAATAATGGATCATGTAAGCTGCAAATCTTGTTGACCTCATATTAGACTCAAAATTAACCCCTTCATCAAGCTGAATGGTCTGAAAATAAAGCAACATACCGCTGTCCAAGACTGAAATCATCATCACATAATCTGATTTTTGATAAATCAGCATTGTATAAGGAGTACATATGCCAAAAATATGAAATATGACGGTCAAAATATAAAATCTAAACACATCCCAAGCTGAAATTACCTCCCAATAAGTCAACAAGTCTGCAAACCTCCAGTCTTGGCTCAGGATCTCTCTCCAATCCACTTGTATGAACACAAATGGAGTTGTAACATGGCTGCTCAAGGAGTATACAGCAGTAAACCTCCCACTCCATTGATCAACAATCCTCCAAGGTATCCTTCTCCCATCATCCTTCATGTCTAGAAGCACATGCATATGATTCAAGGTATTTCCAAGAGTAACATCACACATCATAAAAAGTTGATCCAAAACATCATCAATGTCATGACAAGATGAGAGGACAACTACTGTTTTGTTCTACAAATAAAGACTCGTGCAAGGAAGACAGCTCTTATTCCATGTTGCCCAAAAACTGAATGGAGCACCTGGATCCCAAATTCTTATGTGATGATATGCATGTATTCCTTCACCCTTCTTATGATGCCTCATTTGATTAAAACAATCTTGTATGGATGAAGAACAAAGCATCATACCTCTATGCAAGAGATTATAGGCCAACAAATGATCAAATTGTCTACCTTTAGTTGCTGGTCTAAAAATTGCAGTAAGCTCCATCCCAACATTATGCTCAAATGCATACTCCACATCATGTCTTCTCTGCATGTCGTCCATGTATGTTTGATGAAATGAAACACTCCGCTCATCAACTGCAAAATTGTCATCAGAATGATCCACAATCACAAGTGCCAAGTGACGCATCCCTCTCCTGTGTATCATGAAAGTCCACCTCATAAAGTGGGTTATCAAATGTCACAACTTCACCCATATCAAAGAGTGGGTTATCAAAAATTTTGTAATCACCCCACCCAAGGTCTTCATCAAATTTAGGTGCCAACACACCCGGATCCCAAGGACTAAAGAGCTGATTACTTAATTCTGCCCCAACAAGTTCTTTTTTCCTACCATGCATGTTTGTCCTGTATGTCGTTCACTCTGTAAATCACCAAAGAAAATGAAGCTATTCGGAACATTTATTACATTAGGTTCAGCTAGGATACCAAACCCAAAACCACATGTGTTTTCATTACTAGAATGTGATGATGAAATTGTATCATATACTAATTGAAAATTTGTTTTATGTTCAACATGTTTAGCATCTAAAAAATCATTTGTGAACTCATAAACAAGGGCTGCCTTGAAATTTGAAACAATCCCATCATGCTCTTTTCCTGCAATACTATTAGCGCCTTCAACACTTTTGTCATCAAAACAATTACTAACCATGGAGTCTTCAATAATTTGTTCCACAACCACATCCAATGTTGCTGGTATAATGTTTTCATTAGGTGCATGCAAGTCAAATGAACCAATCTGAGACTCATTCATACCTACCACATAAAAAGTGTCATTGTCTTCACACAAATTTTCTGTTTTGATCTCCTCTTCCTTTCCATATTCTTCGCTGTCCAAAAATGGCCTCAACTTCTTCTCACATCTTCTCACAACACTATCAACACCCAAATCATTTTGAGTCTCTATCCTGCTTTCCTCCTGAGATGAAGCATCTGTTATAAATTCAACTGTTTCGCTGTCCTGAACTATGTGTGGCTGCAATAAATTACTAACATTACTGGTTCCACAAACATGACCAAATGTCCAAGTCTGGTGACATGTGAGACACCTGTTCTCTCTCCTCAACTGGTTCCTGCTTATACGAGGAGGTCCTCTATCCTGTGAAACTTCAGAAGCCATTGTTTTACCTACCAACTTATGTTTCCCTTTGTCATTTCTTGCTGGGACAGCAAGCTCATCTCTTTTAATTCCAACTTGTATTGACAACTCAGTGTATAAAGGTTCAATCTTGACCGGAGGAGCACCTGTTGGTGTTTTTGAGGGACTATTCTATCTCATGTTGGGTCTTACCCCACTCACGTTGTCTCTTAGTCTAGTCATTAATAGACGCCATGAATCTGAAATTAATTTGAGGCTTCCACAGGCTGGCAGGAATGACCGGCTCTGATACCACTGTAATGACCCTCCCCAAACTGAGTTTTGATGATTTGCATTGTTTTTGGGTTTTTTCGTATTTTTCGTATTTTTTTGTATTTTCTGAGTTTTAGCAATTTGAAAACCCCTAACTTTGCACTTGAACAACTTTTAAACAAATAAAAGAAAAATTCTATAAACTTGGAAATTACAAGATAACACATTTATCTAAACTTCTACCAAAGGAAATGTCAAATTACGATCATACCCGGAAGATATGATTTTTTGAAGTTGACAGAAAATAACACTGGTTATCAGCAACCCAGAAATTTGATTTTCATTGATATCTTCAATTACATCACTTTCTCCACCATGAAATTGATACAAAATGATATAATGGAGCTGGGCGCCCTTGCTACACACAACAAACTAACCAAAATGCAAGAGACTGAATTATCTAAACCCACGCCAGGCAAACACAGGTACGGCCAAGTGCTGGAATTGTACGACCAGCCTGAAATACCACAATATGAACACTAAATCCTGGGAAACTCTCCTCAATATGATCGCTATGCATAGAAAGTGATTGTGCAAACCCTGGAATATCAAACCCTCACTGAAGATGCCACAAACTCTGAAATATAGAGCCCCTGAATGGTACGGCCTATGCTAGAGAGTGAATATAATATAATATCAACAAATAATACCACAATCACCTCCAAAAACCCACTGATTTCTGAAAACAATGAAGCTCTATGCACGCTCTGTGTTGAAGATGCTCAAAATCACCCTGAGATTATCTTTCAACTCCGAAGATGATGTTCCTACCGGAGGATTTCGTCTCCAAACAAGCTCAAACCCTTGCAAAATGCCCCGCAAGTTTTCTCTCCAAGAGAAGCCAAATAAAATATATCCAAGCATATTAATATGAGAGCAAACAATCAAATAAATATACTCCTCATTGAGAAGTTTCCTCTTGTGGGCTCAATGTGGGATAAAACATAAAGTCACCTTATAAAGTCACTTTATAATTAAAACTCCTTTTTGCTCCAAAAAAACCTCTTTTTAATTAAAAATATAGATATCTGATGTGCAAGGATCCAAAATAAAGTCTATGATTTAAAACTTTTAATTCCCTTCCCAACGAGCTATAACACTTAGGCGCCATTAAATTATTTAATTAAAATGACAATCTTAGAAGAAAATAATTAAATATAGCTCGTATTAACACCCAAATTACGGAAACGGTCGAAAAGCATCGGAATCGAAAACCGACTGCACAAGAGTGATACCGATGATGAATAATGATGAACGGACCTAACTGGGTGACTTACTATAAATAGACGCTCTATCCAAGAATCTTGGAGAACAAACTAGAAGCTGGGTACAACCTCGGAAAGTATCATCGAGGTCCTCTAGACCACCTAAGCTCAATGCCATCATCAGAAATCCCCTCTGACACGTTTGACGGACTCCAAGAGAGCCAGGGTCAACCACGGTGCTAAAGTGACCAAGAATGGGGACATTACATAACCAACCAGCAGTGAAGTGAAAATGGGAGAATTGGCAGCAAAAGTCAACATATGGGCAAAGGATAGTTCATGCATAGTAGCTACGGGCAAAGGATAGTTCATGCATAGTAGCATGGTAGCAAGGAAAGACCATCTAGGAGGAAGAGAAACTATGCGCATAGTAAGAGAAGACCATCTAGGTGAAGGAAAGGCTGCACACAATCATGCAACAGCGAAATAGGACTGTCCAATCACTGCACCAAGCCATTTGGCCAAGCCAAGTCGACCGATGGGTGTGACAGGTCATCCAGCCCCAAAAACGGGCCATAAGGCTCTATGTGAGGGTTGTCAGGCACCAAGAGAGGGTCATCAAGCCCTAGGAGAGGATCATATGGCCCCAAGCTGTCAAGGCCAAGAGATAGGTCATTGAGCTCTAGAGGTAGGTCGTTCAAGCCTGTATAGAGCAGACAAAAACCAATAAAGGAAGATCATATCATGGAATGAAGAACGACAAGTGTTGCCACATGTAGGTACGACAAGATTGTTGCCACATGGATCTGCAGGCGTTTAAGAAAACGGTTGGGAACTAGTTACCGTAGTTATCCCCAAATCCCGGAGAAAAGGCCTTAGGCAAAATAGAAAAAGAAGTCCCCACAAAACTATGTTACGGTGATCAAGGAATGCAATGGACACGCATAGCGAAGAGTGAAGGAGATAGAGAGTTGCACCAAAATCCTTCTAGATTTACCCCAAGCTTAGTGTCGATGCAAGGACCAAGGATGCATGAAGTTGATTCAGGCTTTCATGGTGCCCATTCTAAGCACACATGTTAGGTTCCCATGATAAGTATTTAATATTATAATATTGTAATAGATATAATTATCCCACATATATGGATAAGTGGGAGTGGTAGGTAGTTGGGCATTATAAATGTGGGCAAAGACTCATAGAGGGGGTATGAAAAGAAGAATATTGTATTTATCTCAAGTTGAGATATATTAAGGAGTGGCTTCCTTCCAATAAGGAGCATTATATGGTGTTGCCCTACCTTAAGGGTTTGAAAAATAAATTGAAATAATTGGAGTAATTTACATATTTGCCATGTATTGATTTATGTGGATTATTCATTATGGTTTATTTAATAATTTTACAAATTGTTAATGATTTTTGTGGATGACCAAAGGAGGTTCATAATAAGTGGTATCAAAGCACTTTTCAAGGCCGTGTTTTGTTGCACAAGCTTCAGTACGAGAGGATTTTCTATGGCCGTGTTCCACTACAGAAGTTTGAACTGTGTATTCACTGTTAGATTCAAATTTCGGTGCTTAATAAGCGCTTGCATAAGGCTAATAACCTCTTGCAGGATCAGGTGTAAGTCCTGACCGCTTAACTGGAGAAAGTGCTTGGGCTATTACTTGCCCTAAAACTCATTTTGAGGAGTACCCCACAAACCCCAAAGTAATTGGTTTGAGTGTGTCGCTAGTGAAAAGGGTCAACGACCCCACACCCTGTTAGTAGTATTTTACCTTGTGAGAGTATACAAAGAGTTGTTGTTTAGAGGTAAAATCATGGCTGGTTTCTCATCAATTATTCTCTAAGGAAATATTGTTGGTAATCAGAGAGCGGTACTTGCTTAGATAGCCTCTGTGGCTTGTGAGATTTGCCTTAAGCCACTAGAAAGCCAAAGTGTGGGGCCCAGTTCATTGCCAAGATTTCCACAAAAGCGCCATACAACCATTAGCAATAGCTTCAGCAAGAGTCTCTACACAATTTCCATAGTCTACAATAGTTCCACAGGTTTAGAAGAGCAAACAATTTGCAGTCTATCAGACAGTCCAAAAAAAAAAGTTCGCAACAGCTTGCAAATTGGTAGTAGTTCGTAGAGTAGCAGCCGTAATTTGGTAGTAGTGCCGAAATACCCAGTTTGCAATTTGGTAGCAATTCAAAAAAAAAGGGTCTGCAATTTCGTAACAGTTTAAAAAAGAATGCCCATAATTTGGTAGCAGTTTGGAAGTGGCAGTTCATTTAAAAAAAAAAAAGTTTGTAGTTTGGTATCAATTCGGAAAAAAAAAAAAAGTCTGCAGTTTGGTAGCAATCCGGAAGTTGCATTTGTTAAAGAGAGAGAGAGAGAAGTCTGTAGTTTGGTCACAATTACAAAAAAAAAAAAAATAGTCCACAGAGTAGCTCATTATTAGTTGTCAGAAAGACTGTTTGCAAACCATTAACAATTGTTAATCTATGTGCAAAAAAAAAAAGAAAAATCCGTAGAGCAAGCCATTAACAGTTGCTAGTTTGGAGTGTAGAATTAATTGTTTATTGAAAGGAATAGAGCATACTTGAAGAATTTAAAAAAAAAATCCAAGTTTTGAATTTTTTTTGGATTTGAGGTCATGGATTTGCCAATATTCATTGAGAGGAATGATGATGCTAGGGGATGGTGGAGAATTTTTAAATATTTAAATAATTTTGAATGGAAAGGTAAGATTTATAATTCTCTCGATGGGGAAGCTACATCATGGTTTATAAACTTTAAGTGGACCCATCAACATACATTCACACGAGAGGAATTTGAAGATGCATTCTTAATCAGATGGGTATTCAAGAAAATGGTAGTTAAGACCCAAGTTGAACAAATGGAACTAAAGAGAGTTGAAAATTTTCAAGAAGTTAGCAGAAGAAAAAGATAAGGGTGACAGTATGCAGATTGAAGGAAGAACAACTTGAGCATTAGATGAGTCAAACAGTGTCAAAAAAGGTTTGTGTTTGCCAAAATGTGTAGAAAAAATAAACAGGCAAATAATTTGTGCCAAAAGAAAAAGAGAAGGATGTTAGGGTACAGACAAAAGAAAGCATCAAATGTCGTGTAGAAAATTTTGAAAATATGAAGAAGTTGATAGAAGAGGTAAACAGGCTTCAAGAGGAACAAAAAAAATGAATAAAGAGGACATGATAGAAGGAAAAAATACAAATGACAGCGTGCAAGTTGAAAGAACCACATCGTTGGTATCAGATAAGCCAAAGAGTGGTCAGAGGGATTTGTTCAATTTTAAAAATTCTATTTTGCAGGTCCATGGTTGCATCTAGAAAGAAAATATTATTATTTCTATAAACCTTAGCAGTAGATACAATGTCATTAATATGTCTTTGGCTAAGAGGTTGCAAGTTCAAACAAAGAAAATCAAAGACATACAACTTGAGGGTACAAATGTTCAAATTTTTGAAGATTTGAAGATCACCATGGACAAATATATTTTACATTTATATTTTTATGTTGTTTGGATGGATGATGTGGACATTGTTCTTGGTTATCCTTGGTTAAATTCTTGGGCAACTGTTAATATTAATGTACAAAAGAAGTTCATAAAGTTTTGGTACAGGAAAAAGAAAATAACAGTACAAGATATTTCCCAATGTAAGAAGCAAGAATCCAAGGAAAAACAAGAAGCAATTATAGTAGGGGAACAAGTCGAGAAACCAATAGAAGAATCAAAAGTTGAATCTATGAAAACAATAGCTTGGGAAGGAACAACAACAAAGATCCAAGAAACTATGTCAAAGATCAAGGAAACTCTAAAACAAATTAAAGAAGCAAAAGAACCTAAAATAGAGGCAAAGGAGGAGGTAGCAGTAGGAATCAAAGAAGAAGCAAAAGCAGAGTCCAAGGACAAACCAAAATATGGGAGCATGACAAAGGAGCATAAAAGAAAAGAACAAAATATTGAACAATTAAAGCTAACAAAACATCAGGTTAAGGTTGCAGCATATCGCCACCCACACCACCAGGAGCGACAACAATCTTGGAGGCATGGCTTAAGGAAACAATATTATGGTTCTATATGGGATTAGAAGGGCACCAACTATGGCAATGTTTGGCAAAGAAAGCATGGTGACTCTGGTTTTCAGAGTGGTGTAGCAACATCAAGGAACAAATGGACCCATAATTTGAGTTACCAAAGTAGAGCAGCAAAAGCGTGGAGCCAACAAAGCAGTCCTGGATACTCAAGTGGCAAAAGCAAACAAGTATGGATGAAAAAGAGTGATATTTATTGCCAACAGAAAGATGCCTCCAACACATGGAACCAAGGGATTACTTCCAAAAATTCAAATGGTAGAAGGGCATATCAACATCAGCAAAGACCACCACCAACAAGAGTTTCACTGGGATGGATGGATGATCGAGATCGGTACCAGTTCACAACAAGGCTTAGAAGATCATAATGTTTAGTCTCTTCTTATGTTTTGAGGATGAAACATATTGTAAGCAGGATAGAATGTTAGGTACCCAAGATAAGTTTTTAATATTATGATAGATGTAATTATCCCACATGTATGGATAAGTGGGAGTGGTAGGAAGTTGAGGGCATGAAGAGAAAAATATTGTATTTATCTCAAGTTGAGATATATTGAGTGGCTCCCTTCCAATAAGGAGCATTGTACGGTGTTGCCATACCTTAAAGGTTTGAAATATAAATTGAAATAAGTGGAGTAATTTACATATTTTCCGTGTATTGGTTTATGTAATTTATACATTATGGTTTATTTAATATTTTTACAAATTGTTAATGATTTTTGTGGATGAACAAAGGAGGTTCATAACAATGCATGCCATCAAGGAAGGGAAGAGGAGAGAAAGAGTTTTGGGCATTGAGGAGAAGAGAGCTCATGGTCACAGTCCAAAACTTGGACATGAAATATGGAGCCAAGGATGATGCAACTCAAGAACAACGGGAAGGAGAAGGTAGTGTCTCCACCACCAAAGAGAAAGGGGAAGGAGAAAATGCAAACTTTCTTGGACAAAATAACATGGAAGATGATCATTGGGGAGTTTTCGCAAAACTGGTGGCACGAGCATCTCCAACACCTGTTGGAATTAGCATTCCAAGAGGTAAACGTGCACTACATGCAACTGGCAAGCTTTAATAATGACTTTTTCAAACTATATTTGCTACAAACGTTAGAGAAGTATGACCCATATAGGAGGAGCAACAAAATTAGGATTGTAAATAGGGATGTTTGGGTGACATATGAAGAAATCGACTTCAAGAGAGTGTGTCGACTATATGGTGTGAACAATAGAACCATCCGGAACAAGGGAATTCAACCTTTCAAATTGCACGAATTCTTGGACAAATATGCCAACCTGAAACCTCAAGAAGTTGGCAAGTTGATGAAGCATGACAGTCACAGATGGAAGATGCAACAGCTGAAGACAAATCAGTTGAGGTGTGCAATGAATGTAGTGATGTCCACACTATCAGGGGAGCAATGAGCCTCAAACATGACCACCAAGGTCGTGTCGTACATGTCGGGGAACATGAATAGTGTCAAATTTGATTGGCCTAAACATTTGGCTGACAGATTTGATGTCGATTAGAAAGAACAGAGACATTTGGCTATGTGTGGATTTCAGGAATTTAAACAAGGTCTCACTGAAGGATCATTATCCTTTGCCTCCAATGGAATAGATCTTATAAAAGGTTGCAGGTTCACAAATGTTATTCTTACTTCACAGATTCTCGAGATACAACTAGATTTATGTCCAAGATGAAGATCAATACAAGACAACTTTACCAACAAATGGGGAACATTCGCATATCATAGGATGCCTTCTGGGTTGTCAAATGCAAGGACAACTTTTCATAGAGCCATGGACATAGCCTTTGTAGGGTTATTGGAAGACATCACTTTGAAATACTTGGATGAATTGACAATTTTCTCGAAATACAAGAACAAACATTTGGAACATCTGGAGATTGTCTTTGAGCTGTTTAGGGAGTTCGAGATTTTGCTTAACCCCAAGAAATCCATCTTCCTTGTTCAGGTTGGAAAGTTGCTAGATGATGTTGTGTCAAAAGATGGACTAGTTATCGATCTAGAGAGGGTCAAAGCCCTATAAAAGCTTCCTTTACCATCATTAGTAAAGAGGATTTGATTCTTATAGGTCAGATCCAATGTCTCCCACTTCATTACACATTTTGCCAATATGGGCAAGCCAATAACGAAAATGCTGAAGAAGGATGTAAATTTTACCTAGATGGAAGAGGGCAAACAAGCATTCTAGAACATCAAAGATGCAATCACCAGAGCCCCAGTGCTTGTAAACCCTGATTTTTCAAAGGATTTCAGGTCGTATGTGTTTGAGACTGACATCAACATAGTAGTCGTCATGTAGAAAGATGATGAGAGGGATGAGCATCCTTTATCTTTCATGAGTCAGACTTTACACAATTATGAGGAAAGATATACCTTCATCAAGAAGCAAGTGTTTGCAACAATGAAAGCTATGAGGCAGGTCAAGTATTATCTTTCCTAGAGTAAGACTATAGTGTTTGTGGTTCACCACAAATGTCAAATCTGCTATTTTCAAGGAGAGCTAGGAGAGAAGAGGGTTGATTGGATCAACAAGATCCAAGAGTTTGACATTAAAATCAAGCTGACTAAGTTGATAAGGGATAGGGTACTATGCGAAAAGCTGACAAGATCTTGCACTAAGGAACAAGTGGCTTTCACTGAAGAAGCTGAGCAACCGGATGAGCAGACAGTTGGGAAGCATAGACCTAGATGGATGAGTGATGTAAAGGAATACCTTCTAACCAACCTCGGGCAACAAAACTTGAGTTGAAAGGAGGCATTTCATGAGACAAGCAATGAATTACACACTTACCAATCATATCCTATTCAAAAGGAGATATGATGGTATTTTCCTAAGGTGTGTCGAAGAAGAAGATAGATGACCCCCTAAAGGCCTATCACGATGATGGCAGACATTACTTTGCATATAGCACTACTCACAATATCCTGAGAGTTGGGTACTATTGGCCCACGATAATATCTAACTCATTTCAGTGGGTGAAAGAGTGCAAGTCATGTTGCTTGTATGTGGGAAAAAGGAGGAAAACCCCAATGCCTTTACAACCTATCATTGTCTCAGAACCATTCCTGGAATAGGAGCTGAACTTCATAGGCAAACTTAACCTTCTTTTGAGTGCACTACACAAGTGGATCTTGATGGCCACAAATTAATTCACTGTCACAACCCCGTTGTTTGATAATTATTTTTATTGAAAGAATGTGATACTGCTGTAAGTATTTATGTGTGCAGGTGCAGGTTTCCACTCCTTAGCTAGTGAGCTGATCAAGAGGAGCAACCACCCTGGCGGAGATTGCGGTTGTGAGCATCAGGTAAGGTGGGATATGATGGCGTGCATAATGCACCTTGGCCCGTGGGTACATAGAAGCCCACTAAAAAAATTCATATAGGTCATTTTGTTTGCTGTTGCATATGTCTGTTTGTGAAAACTGGATGTTTTATTCTCAAGATATGGGTTGACTGGGTGTGATATTTTATATATATATATATATTAAGGCAATAATTCTCTTTATATATATATATATATATATATATATATATACTGCTTTTATAATAAAATTAAAATCACCATATTAAATAATAATGTGTAGTTAATAAAAATGCTATATTTTAATATAAATATATATATAAATATTACCAAGTAAAATAATTAATAATAATTTCTAATCATATGAAATAAGCTGTCCAAGTGTTTTTACTCCTTTAAAAAGAGGCATCACCACCTCGCAGTCAAATAAGCAACATTTTGCATGATTAAGTGTAAGGTGTCATCTTGGAAATAATTTGTGTTTCTATATTATGAAGTAAGAAATCATTTTAGACGGACGAAGAATTCCGGGTAATATAGTTGTTGTCACCTTCAATTCGTGATTGCTATGCTCCTTGGCTTCTGCTGATCGTCTGACTTCAACTGAACTCGACGGCGACTTGATACAGTGAGTGTTTCTTTTAATATACTATGAGATACATGCTTTCTGTTGCTGCAGTGTATGTTGAATGTGATGTTTAAATCTGGATATGTTATAAGCATTTTAATGATTACCGTGTATAGATATATCTGGTTTCTGGTAAGCTCATACGTTTTGAGTTGGATGGATATACTCCAAAGCATGTTGGCTTAAGATCAAATGGGAATTTCCAAATTAAAACAAACATATAGATAATTGTATGGGTTTGAAATGAATTGATAAAATATTTAATAACTTGTTTTTTTTCTTTTGGAATGCATTCTTTTAAAACTGTGTGATTTTTGTGAAAAATACCATGCATGATTGCTGCATGTTGTATGCATATATATAGAATGCATTCATTCGGGCCAAGCTGACCCCAAACAACCCTCACCTCCTAAAATCTCCGCCTTGCATGATGTGATGAGCGCACTGTTGGTTCGGTTGCTGGATAGCAAGTGTTATTCATCTTGGATCGAACGGTGAAAAACTGGCAGGGCCCTATATTGTGTTGTATTTGGAATTTGAGAATTGTTTTAACTAAATAGAATTGTATAATGGAAGAGGCATGATTGTTGAGAAACGACTCCTGGATATATGTATTTCTGTTGTAAGAAAATATTAAATGGAGAAAAGACCTTTTAAATTTAATAACTCAAATACCGGTGATTGTATTGTGTTTGTGAAATTTTCGTTTGAAGCTTGAGCACCGTCTGTTCTCTTTCTCTCTACAAAGATGTAGAAGATTCTAACTTATATATCTAATTGTTTAAAATGCAATTGTGTTATATTGAAAATTTGTAAACATTGGAGCGTAACAAAATGATGTCTTTATACAAAGAAATATTTAAAAACCCCTCATCATGTAAGCCAGTGCTAACGAATTCGGTGGATAAAGAAAATAGCTCTCATAAAGACTTCCAAAAATTAGAAACATCCTTTCTCTGCATTGAAAGCCTGTTTATAAACTTAGAAACCACCTGTTGGACAGTGTAAAAATGTCACCTGTTGGACAGTATAAAAAGGTCACATGTTGGAACGTCTTAAGCGTAGATAGAAAGCAATGATTAATGCTGCGAATGCTAGTGTGATACTGAAAAAATTTTAGGCTACTCTCTTTAATGCTCGGCGGACAGCAAGAGTAACAGCAGCTATGGGCCGTCATGTCGTTAGGTGGTGTCTATTAAATATGTGGTCAGGTAGAAATATGTTTTCGCCGTTTAGTGACGCCTTTGGGAGCGTGCGATTAAAGCCACCCGTAGTATTTAAGGTTAGCATCCACAGTGATCCCGACAAAAAGAACAGATGACCACCCCATTTGGAAAGAAACTGACAATGGGATTTTCTCCATCAAAACTGCCCACCAGCTCCTTCTCAACCCCCACCAAGTGTCTGTTCCCTTCAATCTCATCTAGATCAAGCACCTCATCCCCAAAGTTGGGACCTTTGCCTAGCTAGCAATCCAAAACAAAATCCTGTCCACTGACAATCTCATCAAAAGAGGGATGATGGTCCCTAACAAATGTCATTTGTGCACTAAAGCTTGGGAATCTGTAAATCATTTGTTCACTGAGTGTGAGTTCTCCACTTCTGTGTTGGGCCACGTTTTGTCCACTTTCCACTTAGCTTGGGTCCAACCCAATTCCCTGATCAAGTTTTTCATCCAGTGGCCTAATCCCTTCAAGAATTCCCGTCTTCAGGCCCTGTGGAAAATTAGTCTCCATCACTTCCTTTGGCAGGTTTGGCTAAAGAGGAACAACAAATTTTTCTCAAATTCTCCCAAGGATCCCCTAACTATTGCCAACAAAACCATCAATTTTGCTGCTGAGAATGCCCACCTCTTCCCCTGCCCCGAACCCCCTGACCCGGGATTAGAGCAAGCTCTGTTCGTTAGGCTCAACATCCCCTAGGAAAGGAACTCCCCCCTCCCATTCCCCATCCAAGGCAGTCTACTCTTTGGAAACCTCCCCCTGAAGGCTGGCTTAAACTCAACTACGATGGTGCTTCCAAAGGAAACCCAAGAATGGCAGGAGCAGATGGTCCTGTCATAAATCACAAGGGTAAGATTTTGGTCGCTTTTGTTGAGAACCTGGGAATCCAATCCAACCATGTGGCCGAAGCTCATGCTTTATGGAGAGGCGTAAACATATTTCAAAAATATGGCCACAAAATTGAAATTGAAGGGGATTCCCTCAACGTCACCAACTACATCAACAATAGCAAAATTCCCTCTTGGAGCGTCAGAAACACCATCCAGGAAGCCAAAATTATACTTCAAAATCAGTCAAGTGTCATTTGTCGCCACGTGTACAAGGAAGCAAACAAAGTGGTCGATCTTCTGGCCAACAAAGGTGCCCGTGGGAACTCCCTAGTTGTTTGGGACAAGCATTTTCCCCAAGATATTGTCAATGACGCAAAAAAAGATTGGTCTAGCCACGCGCCCATCTGATTTCCACCCTTCCCCGACTCCTCCAGGCCACTCCACCTTTTCTGTGGTCGTGCCTTCTATTTATCTCCCTTCCATTCCTGTCAACCCCTTGTTGATTCGTTGGCTCCCTAGAGAGTGGTTTCCTCAAGTCTCTCTGATTCTAAGACGTGGCCGACTAAGTTTTAGAGAACGACTTTCTCGTCTTTATCATTCAAATCAAAACCACAACCCGCAAATCAAGATCAATGTCTCAGCAGGTGCCTCCATCACTTCCAATCATGAGGGGTTGTAAGAAAGCTCTTATCCCACCGCCGTTTTCAGACAGAATCAAACGTCTTTTTTCGACAAATCAGCATCGAAAGTCGTGCATGGGCGTTTCCGAGATGGGTCATTCCAGATTAACCCAAGCGAGTGGATCCACACCAGCGAAGGTCATTATTTCCATAATAAGTGTGATTTCAACAATCGGACCACCAATGACGATGAAACTTCCCAAAGAAGAGTCACCCATCGCACTAATGAAAACTGCACAGCTCTCTAGATCATCAAGCACCGCAATTTGAGTTCCCAAGTGGCTTTAAATAACCGCCCCCTATCCAAGCTCTTAGCTCCTTTTCTTGCTTGGCTATCAATCATTGTCCTCCCGATGGCCCTGTTAGAGCCTTTCGAAGTCCAAATCGAATATCTAGCCCTATCTTTCTTCGAAGACCAAGGATACATCCCATTTTTCCAAAGATTTGAAGGGGTCGAGGCGGATATAACCAGTGATTTTGTGAATTCCTGGGACAATGGAAGTGTAAAGGTTTGGAACCTTCAGTTTCGGGTAACGATGGAAATGCTAGTTGAGGTGACAGGTCTGTCGGCGGTAGGTCGTGTTGTCTGCAGGGACAAACACAATTGGGATCAGGAACTCGGAGGATGGCCCAACCACACGAAAATCTTCAGGTGGAAAGGTATAGCTCTTGACCGTGAATCCCTTCCTTCTCCCTGGTCGTCTTTATTAATTCCTATATTGCAGTACATCACAGTGGACGATCCCTCTAAACCCATCCTTAGTTTTCACCTCGCGTTGGTTAACCACCTGAGAGGGTTCAAACCCATCAACATCCCCGACTTCCTCTTCCGGTCCATGGTTAACCACCTGAGAGGGTTCAAACCCATCAACATCCCTGACTTCCTCTTCCGGTCCATCCGACTGTCCATTCACAATGCCCGCAAACGGAAATCACTGCACCCCCCACTCACCAAGGGTTGTTTGCCATCCTCTACTACCATGCCCTAGCCCAACCTCCACCCATCGACGTCCCTCCCCTTCAATCCAATCTGCCTCCATCCCCTGCCGCTCCCAGCCAATCCCGCTCTCCCTCGACGGACCCTAAAGAGTCTGACACAAACCCTGAATTTCAAACCCCGTCGAAAAGCAAGGCTTCCCCGCCTACCATCCCTTCTTTCCAAGAGGAAAATTAAGTTGGAGGAAAGCGCTACCCAGACCCGCAGATTTGCCCGCATTAAAAAATTCAAGGAGACGAGTGTTAACTCCCCGAAGCGCATCTCTGACAACAATAGTGGCAGCTCAGGCCAAGTTTCTAACACTCACCACAAAGTGGCTACCATCATCATCAGTAGCATAATCAGTACCCTGGAGTCCATCAGTGGGAACTTGAAGCAGCTACTCAAGAACGCTGGCGAGAGCAACTCAGTGAAAGGGGACCTGACTGACGCTTGACTGAAGGGCGGGTGCAGATGTTTTTGCTGGTTTCTGTGTTTTTCCTCTGTCTGGTTTCTATGTTTTCGTTTGCAGGTCTTCACTCCCAGTGCAGGGATTTTGACTCAATTTTGGTATTCTCCGGGTGAAATTAATGATGTATAGTACAAGTAAGATGTCCAGTAAGGTAGTCTTTACGTCGTTTTTTGGTTTACCCAGCTCTGACTGGGGTTGTTGTCATCCTCAAAGATGCAGGTTTTGGGCAAAGATTGGGACTAATATATGGAATAGTAATACACGGAGTTCTCCCTGCACGGACTCCTTACTGGTTTTATTCTAATTAAAAGCGATGTATATGGTTTTGGGATCCAATCAAAACCCATATAATGCAAATACCACAATTACAAAAAAAAAAAATTATATATATATATATATATATATATTACCAAGTAAAATAATTAATAATAAAAAATAAGCTGTCCAAGTGTTTTTACTCCTTTAAAAATAGGCATCACCACCTGACAGTCAAATAAGCAACATTTTGCATGATTAAGTGTAAGGTGTCGTCTTGGAAATCATTTATGTTTCTATATTATGAAGTAAGAAGGTTTTAGACGGACGAAGAATTCCGGGTAATATAGTTGTTGTCACCTTCAATTCATGATTGCTATGCTCCTTGGCTTCTGTTGATCGTCTGATTTCAACTGAACTCGACGGTGACTTGATACAGTGAGTGTTTCTTTTAATATACTATGAAATACATGCTTTCTGTTGCTGCAATGTATGGTGAATGTGATGTTTAAATATGAATATGTTATAAGCATTTTAATGATTACCATGTATAGATATATCTGGTTTCTGGTAAGCTCATACGTTTTGAGTTGGATGGGTATACTCGAGAGCATGTTGACTTAAGATCAAATGGGGAATTTCCAAATTAAAACAAACATATAGATAATATTATGGGTTTGAACTGAATCGATAAAATATTTAATAACTTGTTTTTTTTTCTTTTGGAATGCATTCTTTTAAAACTGTGTGATTTTCTGTGAAAAATACCATGCATGATTGCTGCTTGTTGTATGCATATATATATAGAATGCATTCATTCCGGCCAAGCTGACCCCAAACAACCCTCACCTCCTAAAATCTCCGCCTTGCGTGATGTGATGAGCGCACTGTTGGTTCGGTTGCTGGATAGAAAGTGTTATTCATCTTGGATCGAATGGTGAAAAACTGGCGGGGCCCTATACAGTGTTGTATTTGGAACTTGAGAATTGTTTTAACTAAATAGAATTGTATAATGGAAGAGGCATGATTGTTGAGAAACGACTCCTGGATATATGTATTTCTGTTGTAAGAAAATATTAAATGGAGAAAAAACCTTTTAAATTTAATAACTCAAATACCGGCGATTGTATTGTGTTTGTGAAATTTTCGTTTGAAGCTTGAGCACCGTCTGTTCTCTTTCTCCATGCAAAGATGTAGAAGATTCTAACTTATATATCTAATTGTTTAAAATGCAATTGTGTTATTATATTGAAAATTTGTAAACATTGGAGCGTAGCAAAATGATGTCTTTATACAAAGAAATATTTAAAAACCCCTCATCATGTAAGCCAGTGCTGACGAATTCGATGGATAAATGAAATAGCTCTCATAAAGACTTCCAAAAATTAGAAACATCCTTTCTCTGCATTGAGAGCCTGTTTATAAACTTAGAAACCACCTGTTGGACAGTGTAAAAATGTTACCTGTTGGAACGTCTTAAGCGTAAATAGAAAGCAATGATTAATGCTGCGAATGCTAGTGTGATACTGAAAAAGTTTTAGGCTACTCTCTTTAATGCTCGGCGAACAGCAAGAGTAACAGCAGCTATGGGCCGTCATGTCCTTAGGTGGTGTCTATTAAATATGTGGTCAGGTAGACATATGTTTACGCCGTTCAGTGGCTCCTTTGGGAGCGTGCGATTAAAGCCACCCGTAGTATTTAAGGTTAGCTTCCACAAAACCTTCCTATATATGCCGGTAGGACCTTACTGTTAGAACGAATGAAATAGTACATTCACCCTAAACCTCTAAGCCTCCGATTAAATATCATAATTTAGTTTAGTCTAATAGTGAAGTATCATCTCAAGCTTATATAACCATGTAATAAAGAGTATGGTTAAAAAATGCCATTTATGTTTCTCCCGATTGTGTGTGGAAACTTTTTAAAATTTAGGTGAAAAGAAAGGTCAGTTAGGTATGGTATAACAACGTTTTGGACATAGTTGTTTTTCTTATAATGATTATTGAATATTTTTTAAACATGGTTAGTACCTTGAAACCATAATAATAGTTCTTCTATATTTAGTTTTTTAAAAAAAAAAGGTTTGAAATCTTTTAATGAGGTGATAGTATCATGTTACCAAGTGCCAATCGAATTATATTCCATAAATCGTAGAAAGAGGACCTTGCGATAGATAGTATTTATTTTTTATATATACATATATATATATATATATATATATGTTTGATTTCTTAGTTTGAATTTCAATATTTTAAAATATTTTCATTAATTTATTAATAATAAGATGAGGAGTAGTGGATTATATATTTCTGTATTAATGTGGTATCATTTGATTAAGAGATTTGATTAAGAGTAAATGTTTTGAATTATATTTACATTCTATTCAAGTTTAGAAGCCTAAAAAAAAAATGATACTTTTAATTTTTAAGTAGATGAAAGTATTGTTCTTTAAAAAAGGAAATAATTGTTCTATATTGTTATCCTATAGAGGAATGTAGAAGGTGTATTAGATTTTAAAATTTTAAAGAATGTATAATGAGAAGGTTTTATCATGAAAACTTTTAAAATAAATTCTACCATATATTGATCAAACCCTTGGTAACTAAACCAAATCAAACAAATAAAAATAAGTGGAAGTCATCGAGGAGGATGACTTGAGATTTTAATGAGCTTTTGATGACATCGGGAAGGATGACATCTATCCAGCTTCCAACGACTCACAGATGGTGATCGTTGTGATTCGAAGACAACTGTTCTTTGGCACTTGAAAAGAATCAGTGGATTTTATGCTATCAAGAGTAATGAACGATGGTATGGGACATCGTTTTAGGTTGTCATACGATGTAGTATTGTGAAGGTCGATAATCAGGCACTGGCATAGCTACGCTAACTCAAGCATGAACCTCAAAAATTAAACGGGTCAGTGGATCAATAGGATGAGAGTAGGATCGTGGATCCAAGTCCTTCATGCTATGATACGGGGAATTAGTGCGTCCACCCTTCCAGGTGTTATGGGCCCTAGAAAGGGCAACCCTAAGCCAAGATCTAAAAACTCGAGAAAGGAGTGAGAGGATCTCACAATTGGCACTATTGCAGGAAGTTGGCCGCTCTTGGGCACTTGAGATACTGTCTACAGCAGTATGAAATATCGAAGTGTTCTCTCCTATGCCAAAGTACTAATTTCAAGTTGGGTGTGCTTATGTCAGTATATGACTTTTGTGTTTGATTTAACGAAATTTTGAAATTGTGTTTTTTTTTACCGGGTGAGAAGACCTGGGTTGTGACATTCACCAAGTGGGTAGGGACAGTTTAGGTCAAAGAGTCAAATCAGAAGGTAGTGATACAACTACTAGAGGACATTGTAACCCATTTTGGGGTCCCTTCTGTCGTCATCACTGATAACACATCAGTCTTCACTGAGGGAAAACTAATACAATTCGCCTTTTAGCATGGTTTTGTGTTGAATGCGTCCTCAAACTGCGGATCTAATTGAATCCATGAACAAGAATTTGATTAAAATTTTGAAGAGGGCAATAATCATTTCTCAGTGGAATTGGCATACTCAACTGAAGAAGACATTGTGGGCAAATAGGTAACCCTGAAGGCATTCACTAGACACTCATCATACAAACTATTATTCAGGAAGGAGGTTGTGTTGCCTATCAATCTAGAGTCGCCATCTCTGCAACTCTTACAATAGCTTGAACTAGAAGACATAACATAACTCCTTATAGGATAGGCTAAATGATTTGTTGTTCCTCAAAGAAAAAAGGGAAAAGGCATTCAAAAAGAGCGTAGAGCACCAAGCCGTAGTAAAGAAGTGGTTTGATAGAAGAATAACACCGCTATATCTCATGAAAGGGAACCCCGTCTTGAAGTGGGATGAGGATTGAGCCAAAGCCCAACCAACACACAAAGTTTGATTCCTCATGATCCAAGCCTTATCAAGTCATTCAAACAAAAAGTGCCAATGCCTTTAATTTGGTATTTCTAAAAGGTCATCCATTGCCCATCTCAGTCAATGGGAAAAATCTGAGGGACCTATAGTCCGTCTCATAATTATCAAAATAACATTCACGACTAGAGTGCATTTGACTCCGAGAGGTGCATCCCATTCCCTACAGTGTGCCTTGCTCTAGGTGGTGCACCCCACTCCCTGCGAGGCGTGTGCTATTTGAGCTAGGCACACCCTGACTTGTTTTTAAAAAAAAGAGTTTCACTTTTCAATTTAAAATTGTCCTTTTCCATCTAAAGAAAAGGATACTTTAAGTGGATGTCTTTAAAAAAAAGGAAAAAGGGTTACTCATTATAAAAGGGGATAAAAGTGAAAATAGAATTCACTTTCAACCCTTGCACTTTGAAACCCCCCAAAGTCTCAGTTGAGATTCTTCATGTAAATTTTCCTAACCCTAGATAACTGTTGTCCTATGCTATTTTAAAATAAATCAGATCTGCAAAGAATTTATTCAAACATGCAACAGTCACACAGATGGCTAGAAAAAATAAACAGCGTGAATAGCGGAAGTTAAATATATTTTGAACCTGAAATATTACAAAATAATGGAGGCTATAGCTACAGTAGGACACCCTGCTCTCTTGCTGCCTTTATGGCCAACAATTTCACTATTCTTCTCCTCCTAAGCTTGCATTTTTCCCTTCAACAATATGTTCTCCTCTTCTTTCTGTGTCTAAAACACTCTTGACCTTCTCCTTTTATCCTTGAAAAAGGTAACCCTAATCTTCAATAACCCTAAGATTAGATCTCATCTCATCTTGAGATGTATGATTAAAAATAGAAAATCACTTAAGTGCATTTCAAAATAAAATCACTTAAGTGAATTACAAAATAGAATCACTTAAGTGAACTTAAAGATAGAAAATCACTTAAGTGAATTTCAAAATAGAATCACTTAAGTGAATTACAAAATAGACTAACTTAAGTGAACTTAAAAATAGAAAATCACTTAAGTGAATTTCAAAATAGAATTCGAAATGTCTCGAACCACTTCTAGAACGTTCAAACTGAAGCCTATGTAAGAATTTCCTGTCCAAGCTACATTTCTCAAGAAGTTCCTATCTTAGCGAGGAAGGAATTCTGCACCAATCCAAGTTTGTCTTTGAATGCTTCAAACTTCTCTTTCACTAAGGGCTTGGTCAGAATATCAGCTACCTACTGATTTGTGGGAATATACTGGAGCTTTACAACTTCCTTATGAATCCTATCTCGTATGAAGTGATATTTGACGTCTATGTGTTTGGCATTATCATGAAATACTAGATTCTCAGGGAGTTTGATACAACTCCGATTATCACAGTATACCAATGTGGGATCCAACTCCTAATCAATCGATATTGTAAGCAATCAATCAATATTGTAAGCAACTTGCGAAGCCAGATGACCACAGAAGTCAGCTTTCTGCTGATATCATACCACCTGATCCCAAGCTAAAGCAACACCCTGAGGTGCTTTTCTTGTCTGCTACACTGCCTGCCCAATCTGAGTCTGTATACCCCTACAACCTCACTTCACCATCTCCAAGATATCTCAGACCATACTCCACCGTGCCCCTCAAGTATCTCAGCACATGTTTTGCTGCTACCCAATGCTCTTGCCTTGGCTACACCATGAACTGACTCAAGGTGTTCACTACAAAACCTATATCTGGTCTAGTGTTGACCAAATACATCAAGGATCCTATTAGCTGCCTGTACAACGTAGGGTCCACAAATTCTAAACCTGAAGTTGTCACCTTCTTCAGATTAGTGATCATGGGTGTGGCTATAGGTTTGCAGTCCTCCATCCAAAACCTCTTCAGGATCTCAACTGCATACTTACCTTGCCCAAGGAATATCTCCCCTAGTCTCTGCCAAACCTCCAAACCCAAGAAGTAATGCATCATGCCGATGTCCTTCGTCTCAAACTCAACTGCCATATCTGCTTTGCACCCTGCAATGAGCTTCTTTGCACCTATAAGAAACAAGTCATCTACGTATAACACCAAAATGAGAAGATCAGTCCCAACAAATATGTAATTTAGATTAGGATTTGCATCACTTTTGGCGAAGCCCACACTCTGCAAGTATCCATCTATATTGGAATACCATGCTCTCGATGCCTTTTTGAGTCCATATAAGGCTTTCTTCAACCTACAAACATGGGACTCCTTCCCATTTACCTCAAAGCCTTGAGGTTGCTCTATGTACACTTCTTCCTCAATGATCCCATTAAGGAAAGTTGTCTTCATATCCATTTGATGAATCTGCCATCCCATAGATGAAGCTAAAGACATAACTACTATAATGGAAGTGTATCTAGCTATTGGAGTAAAAGTCTCCTCATAGTCAACTCCCTCTTTCTGGGAGAACCCTATCGCCACAAACCTTGCCTTGAACTTCTCGATACTGCCATCTGCAACATGCTTAATTTTGTAGAGCCACCTGGAACTCACAACTGACTTCCCCTCCGGTCTTGGCACTATGTCCCAAACATCATTCTTCATGATGGATGCGTACTCCTCCACCATGGCATCCTGCCAAACCTGTTGGTCTGTTGCCTCCTAAAAACTGCAAGGCTATGAATTATTGATGTTACTCATCAATGCCATGTAGCTTGAAAACTTCCTTGGAGGTCTGCTCTCCCTAATCATGTTGCTAGGAGCCTCAACATACTCCTAAGCATCCCTCAATGTCTGTGTAATCCATCGAGGTCTCCTGATAGAATTGGAAGGGGCTAATGTCTCCACCTCTTCACCTGAAGGTTGTTGTCCTGAACTGGAAACCACTGGTGTCTTTGGTGACCCTAGCTCAACCTTCGGAGCTTCCTGCTCCTCATTCTCTATCATTGGCATAGGCTCATGGGACTTCCTGGATGCAACGTCCTCAAAATTTACATCCTTGCTCACTACTGTCTTCCTCTTCTCTGGAATACAAACCCTGTAAGCTTTTGAAGTCTCACTGTATCCTTCAAATAAACCCTTCCTACTGGAGAGTTCCAACTTGGTCCTCTTCTCTACCGGAACATGGATATAAACTGGACATCCAAAGATGTGGAAATGACTCACCTCTGGTTTCACACCAGTTAATGCCTCCTCTGGTGTCTTGTCCTCCAAGATCCTATGAGGACACCTATTCTGGATGTAGATTGTTGTGTTGCATGCTTCTACCGAAAGAAACATCGACAAGCCCTGGTCATGAATCATGGCCCTAGCAGCCCCTATGATGGATCGATTCTTTCTCTCTACAACCCCATTCTGTTGTGGGTTGTATGGAACAATCAACTCCCTCTTGATTCTTTCCTGCTTGCAGAAACCATAGAACTCCTTGGAGGTATATTCACCCCCATTGTCTGATCTCAAGACCTTGATCTTTGTCTCTGTTTGGTTCTCAACTAGAGTTTTGAACTTCTAAAACCTACTAAAGACTTCATCCTTGGTCTTGAAGAAGTAGATCCATGTCTTGCGAGAGAAATCATCAATAAAGGAAACATAGTATATGCTACCTGAAATTGATGCTACTGACATCGGTCCACAAACATCCGAATGTACTAGATCTAGTATCTCCTTAGACCTATGCTCGTTGTTTGGAAAAACAACATTGGCGTGCTTGCCAAGCATGCACCCTTTGCATACTCCTTGTTGCTCAATGCTAAACTCTGGAAGACCTGTGACTATCTCCCTCAAAATAGGCAATGCTCTATGATGCAACTGCCCCATCCTCTTGTGTCACAACTCACACAAGTTGTTATTGCTATGAACTAGGGCTCGAACAGGTTCACCCCCGCAACTCTGTATAGATCGCCTTCTCTAACCCCTATCACTTGTGTTGTTTCTGGGCTAAATTTTTTTGGTCTAATAAGGACATGTTGGTTCTTGAACTCCACTGCATAACCCTTATCCTCCATAACCAAAATTGAAAGCAAGTTCTTCCTGAGACCTGGAACAAACAAAACATCATCAAAGTCTAAAAAGTTCTCTAATTGGAGTCAAAAATGAATGGTACCAATTCCTTCAACTGGATACTTGGCATCATCACCAAGCTCAACCTGAACCCCCGAGTCTTGCTCTTGTAGACTGGTAAAACATTGTTGCTTCGGTGTCATGTGCCGAGATGCCCCACTGTCCACATACCAAGCATCCCTCGAAACCGTGCTGGTGGAAAGGCAAGAGACCAACGAGAAATCCTTCTCGAATTTGGCATCAAACTCGCTCATTTGAGTTCCTGCAAAGGCTGCTACCTGCATCTGCTGTTGCTTCCCTTTGCCCTTCTTGTTTGGACACTGTGATGCATAATGGTCGTTCTTATGACAAATGAAGCACTTGATCTTGCTCAAGTCCTTCTTCCCTAACTGTGAGGTTGACTCCTCACTCTTTACCTTACCCTTGTTGGGTCCTTTACCTTTGCCCTTCTTGGTTTTCCCAAAGAAAGCTAGGTTATCGTCACCACCTTTCTTGCTGGCGTTTGACTCCATCCGAGTCTCCTCCTGAATGAAATCATCCCACAGTTTTTCAAATGTGGAAAGGTGCTCACGAGCACATATGCCTTTAACAAATGGTTCCCATTAAGCTGAGAAACCATTTGGTGCCACGTTCACCAACTCTGTGTCTTCAACCTTCTTCCCAACTGTTGCTAGTTGATCACGAATCTGCATGATCTTCATCAGGTAACTAGTAACGATATCAGATCTGGTCATCTCCATAGATTTGAGTTTGTTCCGCAATATCATCTTCTTGTTTATGTTCTCACTCTGGTAGAGGCTAACCAGGGCATCAAACATCTCCTTTGCCTTAGTCTTCTCGGATATGTGAGGAATCAAGTGATCCTTCACTGCATCCAAGATCATTCGCTTGGCCTTCACTTCCTTCTTTCTATGAGCTGCCAATTGTTGCGGATCTGTAGGCAGAGTCACATCATCCTTGACAATATCCCAGAGATCATTCTCTTCCAATAAGAACATTACCTTAACTTTCCAGGGCAAGAAATTGGAGGCACCTTCCAATCTATCCTCAAATCTGAGGCTAGTTGTTGCCATCTCTAAGATTTGCTGTACAAACTTTCAGATTTGATATGAATGACTCAAAAAAAACTGTCCTGCAAATAAGCTTAGTCCTTCAAGCAAAAAAATATGAAACCTCTAACTGCTGGTTTTTTTTTTTTTAATATCCAACAGTGATCTACTGTTGTAAACCCTTCAATATCTCAATCACAGAACCTAGCTCTGATACCATGTAAAATTGTCTAACCCTAGATAACTGTTGTCCTATGTTATTTAAAATAAATCAAATCTGAAAAGAATTTATTCAAACATGCAACAGTCACACAGATGGCTAGAAAAAATAAACAGCGTGAACAACGGAAGTTAAATATATTTATGAACCTGAAATATTACAAAATAAAGGAGGCTATAGCTACAACAGAACACCCTGCTCTCTTGTTGCCTTTCTGGCTAGCAATTTCGCTATTCTTCTCCTCCTAAGCTTGCATTTTTCCCTTCAACAATTTGTTCTCCTTCTCTTGTTTCTGTGTCTAAAACATTCTTGACCTTCTCCTTTTATCCTTGAAAAAGGTAACCCTAATCTTCTCTAACCCTAAGATTAGATTTCATCTCATCTTGAGATGTATGGTTAAAAATAGAAAATCACTTAAGTGAATTTCAAAATAGAAACACTTAAGTGAATTACAAAATAGAATCACTTAAGTGAACTTAAAAATAAAAAAATCACTTAAGTGAATTTCAAAATAGAATCACATAAGTGAATTAAAAAATAGAATCACTTAAGTAGAAGAAGAGGTATTAAAGTGGAACGAAATTCCAACATAGGAATATGCCACTGGAAATAAACAGCTTAAGTGAATTTCAAAATAGAATTCAAAATGTCTCGAACCACTTTTAGCATGTTCATACTGAAGCCTGTGCAAGAAGTTCCTGTCCGAGCTACATTTATCAACACTTCACAGCTGCCAGTCCACTTGACGGATTACAATTCCGTGAGAGACCCATTTGAGCATGCAGGAAAAGAAATCAATGTACGGTTTCATATTTCGGGAAAATGTTTTCGAAACACAATTTAAATTTTCCAAGTCCCCTCCTGGTGTACCCTACTCATGCCAAGTGTGCCTCATTCTCTTGGGTGCACCTTAATTCGTTGGTGCACCCCATTCCCGTTTTTACCACTCGTTTTCACCATTCGAGTCGAAAATTTTCTATGTCCCAAAAACAGGTTTTCCCCCTTCCTAGTGTGCCCCATTTTTTTGCCTAGTGTGCCTTCATCCAAATGCACCCTGCTCGATGCACCTCATTCCTTGATGCACCCTCCTCAATCTGCCAGGTGTGCCCAACTTTGTATGGTGCATCAAGTTTTTAGTCGGATGATGAGATGTAGACCACAACAGTGAGCGACGACTCTTTTGCATTGAATATTTGCTAAACCTTAGAGGAAATAACAGACTTAGATGTACCACCTGAGATGGAGACGAAAGAAGTTGAGTCCAATGATGAAGATCAAGTATATGAACCTCCTCTGCCCAGCCAATTTGGAGACACTAGGAAGCGGAAGAGAAGCCATCATAGAAGAGACAACTTGCAGAGAAACCCCATGGATTGACGTACCATGATCTGTCTACCAATGTTTGTGAGGGAAAGTACTAGTACCCACTTGGTGCAGTAAGAAAGGAGGCATACAATGTTTCCTTTATAGGCCGCAAACTGATTCATGGTCAGTCAGGAGGGTATGGACTTCTAGATTGGGCATGTTCTTGGTTCCTCAATTTTGGGAGTGTCCTGAAGTGATAGAATATTCACCATAAAGTATGACAGTATAAGCAAGTTCATCAAGGTCTTAGGGGAGAATGGCTAGGCTCCAATCCACATTTCAGTGGAAGTTATAAAAGAAATGTTGTGTGTCGAAGCCATGGAAGAAGAATGGAAATATTTCAATCCTAATTCTAACGCCACATACGACAAGAGGTATGAGAAGGAAAGGTGGATAGAATTCCTAAGGATATAGTTGGAGAAGCTTGAGCAGACACAGAATTTCAAGCTTTCGCTAAGGATTGGCTAGTTTAAAATTGACACACAGATGGCTGTGTCTGGGATGGCTGCACTTTTGGGACAGGATGATGATAAAATATTTTGACAAGATCACATAGCAATCTTGAGCATAGTTCAAGAATCCTTTGGGCAAGTTTACCTATTAGACAATGCAGAGTTCATCACACAACAGACAAAATCCAATTGGATTTTTTTTAAGAAATTATACATTTTCCAGTATCCATCTTACCTGATCTAGCTGATCATACATCAGGAGTGGTTTCACAAGTTATATTTAGATCAATTTGATGATGAGAGGAAGCCACAAACAATGTGGGATTGCACTGAAGTTCCTGTTAAGGGTGAAGAAAAAGATTTTTAGTGTATAGCCTAATTGTGCAGGGACTAGAAGGAGAGATGCCCAGACTGTCCAAGTTTGCCAAAGCGCTACTTAGGCCTAAGGGGGATAAGCCATTAAGAAATTTCTACCCAGGAAGAAACACTTTGTTCATCTGAATATACAAGTATTCAAGAAATCCTTTTGAATTATCTGTATATATATATATATATATATATGACTACATCTTTAGTCTCCAAGTGGTCTTCCATATTGATTGTGTACTTAGAAATTCTCCAAGGGGCAAAGGAGGGCCACCTAGTATAGAGTGTCGGACACATACTTAATAATTGGGGTTGAACACAAGAATTGCAATCAACATTTGGAAAGAAGGTTAAGGCAGTTGGTTTTGAAGCAAATGTCAGGGTTTTGGTCAAATGATCCTGATGCAGTGATCATGCATATAACCAGGATCAGTGATCATGCATATAACAAAGGATTGAAAGGCAAAAAGTAAGTACTCCCATGAAATAAGACCTGAGCAAGATGCCATAAGGAACCTGGAAGAAGATCCCTTAGAAGCAAGGATGAACGCCCTGAGGACATATAAATACGAGCTTAAGTGATGGTAGAGGGAGCTGCCAGAGTGGCATCCTTTCTACAGGAGGACTCAAAATGGGTTTGACCTATATATGGAAGTCGACTCTATGGTTTTTAGTGTTCTTCTAAGGAATCACAAGTGGAGCCTAGAGAAGATGCTTGCATGGAGGAGTATGCACTTTAAAATTGGATCAGTTGACAACTCTGATGGAGAAGGATGTATGGGATTAGAAGTTTTCAGAAATCTAGGACTAGTGTCACCCTAATGAGAAAAGGCTATAGGAGGTAGATATGCCTAAAGAAAAGGAGAGTGGTACATCTAGAGCGGAAAAGGGTGGGGAGGTGCTACCCATCCAAAGGTAAGAGTAAAGTTCACCCATGCCTAGGGACAGGAAAGAGAGTAGGATATACAAAGGCAAAGAACTTAAAGGGAAATAAAAAGAGCGGATACTTGAGCAACCATTGAATACACAAGGTGAACCGGTTAGTGAAGAAGAGGGGGGAGATAGCTCAAGAACCGTGACAAGTGCACATTGAAGTAAGTAAAGAAGCATCTTTGGAGGTTAAAGCCAATACAGTTTTGCAAGATATGGCCCCTTTGAAGAGAGGAGAAATCGTAAGTCGTTTCCTGAATGAGGAAATGGTTGAAACAAGTGCAACCATTTCGAAGGCTCAAAATTATCCTAATCCCCCTTCTCACAATCTTCTTACATTTTCTTCTACTCCCCATACTTCTTGCTTCCCACCTTCTAATCCCGTTTCTAATATCCCCCTCAATTTTTTTGTTGTGCTCCACCCACCCCCATCAAGCGCAGCCCTTCCAACAATAGAAGTAAGTCTACCAACCACATCTTCAGAGACTTGCACCTGTAGGCACTAGTTCTGAATTGCCACCTCTGCACAAGAAATAAATATATGCGGAAGCCAAGTACACATATAATAAAGTTTTCTCATAAGTTGAATAAAATTGTAATGTTGTAATATTACATGAAATAATGTTATGAAGTAGTAGTCATTGTGAATAAGCGAACTGTCATGTAGTTTGTCTTTTAAGGAAATGAAATGAAATGCAAGACAAATGTAATGAGGAAGTGGTGAGGTGTCAAGGTTGGTAGTTGCCAATAACTACCTTTCCCCTAGTTTAAATAGACCCCCTCATTCATTTGAGCAGGTACACACATATACATTGGGTAGATTCTGTGCATGCCAAGGAGAGAGTACATTGGAGATATTGTATGCACATGATAGTTCTGCACAGGAGTAGATATTGTATATGCTGAGAACAGCATGTGGTTGGGAGAAGCCGTACACTATGTGACTGTACAGGCTTATATGTAATGCAATATCTTGTTAATATCTATTCATCATTCAGCCATTATTCTATGTGTGATATTTGCATGTGTTTATATTGATTGATTACTGTAGTAGATATAGAATCCAAACTTTGTTATCTTATATTTAGTTCGTATAGGGTTGTCCCATGCAAGCCTAGGCCATCAAACTTAGAGGCAAGCTGTCTAGGCAAGTGCCAAGCCGTTTGAGGAATTGTGCTAGGCCGTTTGAACCTTAGACTGAGCCATCTAAAGCTATGTTGTGCAAGGTTGTCAAAGGGAAGTTGAGACAAGCCATCTGGCTGCATCTTGGAGTTGCTAAACAGTTAACCTGTCATTCATAATTGTTCCTCCAAGTGTGAAATACCACCGTTGTGCTACATTTGGTGTCATTTCCGTTTGAAGTTCAAATCAGCACTCCATGGAGCTTGGAGACAGGAGAGATGAATGACAAATAACTTACTACGAGGATGTGGAAGACGTGTAGAACAGCGGTTTGTATTCCAACTCTTGGAAGAACAATTTGAATGAAAGATTTAATAATTAGCCAGGACTCTTCACTTGTACTGCAACACTTGGTCTGTGATTTTCACCTTGCATCTGAAACTTGAAAGGAACAATACAGAACCTATCTACTGCAGCAATCAACAATGACAACACATGCAGTATACATATAATAATAATAGCAGATGATAAATGAATATAAGCAGATCTTGTATTAACAATAGCCTGTATGGTTAACTACATACAACATCTTCTTACATATACATCTGTGTGGAATATCTCCTTCCAACACCTACACACTTCAGCCAACAACCACCAACCAGCCTCCACACACTGCAGCCTTCCACAACAATTACATGACACGAATGAATGAGGGAAGGGTCTCATTTATACAACTAAAAATTCCTTGCATCCTCCAACTACATCACACCTCATCATTTTCCTAAATTACATTTGACATGCATTTGACTTACATTTACATGTCATTTCGTGAGTCACTTTATGACTTAACCGTACATAACATTACATTATGACTTTATTAATTATACGTACGCACATTTTGTCAAACACTTTGCATTTGGACTACAAAATAACACAAAATGGCACAACTTATTTACTAATTACGCAAACATATTGATTTGCCTGCCTACAACGTGGACACGAAAGAGCGAGAGATCAGCCAACATGAAGGACTTTGAGGATTGCACAACAGCAAAAACGAGATCATGAATGTGTTGAGCATGAGAACGACTTGCATGTTGGTGACGAAGACTTGCATAAAGGAAGATTATTGACAACGCTTGCTGGTAAGGAGATACAAGTGCCAAAAGTTGAACAGTTGGAACCCTCTAGAGGAGGGAAGTTCAAACGAGGAATGTGAAAGGTGCCAAATGTTGTTTTTAATGGAGGGTGAAATGCAAGTAGAGGCGAAGCGAGCAAATAAGGTTCGAGCTGAGGAGAAGATTCACGCAAGTGGTGAAGAAGGCACCAACTTGGATCGTGCGCATGACAAGGTGGAGCAACTACTGATGCTAGCACAAGTGTAGGTGAGAGTGCCTAGAGGTGTAGAGGACAGTAATCAAGCACTGTGCTCGATAGACCAGAATTGACGCTCGTGTATTTGAGACGGAGATCGCAAAGTGTGGAAGCGCAAAGTAGCAGCCAAAGGTTGTTTGTGGAAGAATTGTTATCAAGTGAAGGATCATCAAGTGCAAACGAACAACCACCTATGGCTAATATTGATGTAACTACAGGCAAGCAGAAATGCCCAAAGTTTATGAGAGATGGGCAGGAACACCAGAATGCCATATCAGAACATCCGAGACAATATGGAAAGCAAATGGCGTACATGATGAAAGATTCACGCCTAAGATTGTTTCCAAGAACATTGCATGGAATAGCGATGGATTGGCATCTAAAAAGAGAAACACCCTTCACAAATTGGGACGTGTTAGAGACCGAATTCAGCAAAGAATTCAGATTGCTTCGTGTGACATGGATACTATTGGAGAAATTTTTTTGGACAAAGCAAAAGAAAGATGAAAATATCAAATCATACCATTGTTGTTTGAAGGAACTCATCGACAAGATGGAAGTAAATCTAGCAGACGAATTGCAAAAATGATAGTTCCTGGATGCATTTCTAGCACAAGTACAAGAAGAAGATGAAGGTAGTTCTGCCAACTACCTATCAAGAAGCTTTCGATAGAGCATTGAACCTAGAAAGCGAGATGAAGACAACCGCAACAAGTGCTAGTCATGATCAAGACGACAATTCTGATAGTGATCATGATGACTTGAGTGCAAAAATCCAGGCCATGCAAAAGGACATGGAACATATGATCAATGATGTGAAGGTGGAAAAGGAGGAGAAAAAGGACATATGGTGCTATGATTGTAAATCAGAAAGTCACACCAATGTCACATGTTCGAAGAAAGCATTTTGTAATATTTGCGAAGTTGGACATGCTATTGCAGATCATCCGTTTAACTTAAAAAGTGCAAGACACCTAACACTAATGGTGCAAAAGGAGGTCAAGGAAGACAAGTCGAGCACTTCAAAAAGAGGACAAGGAGTGACAAGTGGTGGATACTGAAATAACTGCCAAGAGAGACAACAACCACAACAAGGAAATCGATCCACAAGAGGAGAGGGTCGATTGCAGTATGATTTTGATGAGAGGCCAATCATCCAGTGTCAAAGATGTCAAGAGTGGGGACACATCACAAGCAATTGTCAGAATGGTCTGATAGGAGGGGACAATGGAAACAATACCGCAATGATGTGCAAACAGTGTGAATTGGGCAATCATAAGGAGACAAATTGCCCAAAGAAGGCAAGTATGAGTACCTCGTAGAATGTCAATTTTATTGACATTGAGGAGCCTCCACAAGACTAGTAGTAGAAGGAGAAACACATGCTATAACATCTATTGTACATTTGCTATCGTCTGTACCACATGGGCATGTACCTGTTTTCTACAATCCTATAGTGTCCTCTACATTCAGCAAGGACCAATTCGTTGTATCCACCAGACAAGCCTTTCCTCCATCCACATCCTTTTTACAACTTCTTCATCCGATCACCACATCGCAATCCCCCCTCAGATTGACACCAACCCCACTGCACAATTCTATCATTTGGGATTAGAAATACTAACTAGATGTCTAGACTTCGAACAAATTCCAACAATGAATATCCTAGATTTGTTGAATCGAATGCATTTGTATCTAAAGACAAGATTGTCACAGGCAAGCAAAGAGACAAGGCATTACAAAGGTCAGGTGTAGGAGAGGGCCAAAGAGTTACACAAGATGCAGGCAACCTTTGACCATGAACAAGAGATCATTTCCTAGTTATGCGATGCATTGGAACTAGCTCAAAAGGAAAGTGAAGATTATAGAGAACAGGCAAAATGAGAGAAGTAACATTGTGAAGAGCACGTGTAGCTTTTCAACAACAACAACAACAAAAAAGAGCATGCATAGCAATTTGAGCATGAGAATAAACAACTAAAGAAATTGCTCGAAGTTGAAGAAGAGTTATGGAAGACAAAAGATAGAACAAGAGATCCAAGCTCTGAGAGAACATGTGTAGAAATGAAATTTAACATGCTACACACAATTCCATTCCTACTTAAATAATTCTACAGATTTGCAGTCATTGTAGTATAGCAATAAATAATGCACAAAACCTGGAACAGCAACAATAACAGCAGCAATAACAGCAATAGAAGCAGCAATGGTAATAGCAGCACCAATGGTAGATAACTGTAAATACAAGCAGTTTTATATTAACAATGGCATGTATATTACAGCATTACAGTTTCAGCATTACAATCTGCAGACCTATGCAGAATATTCTTCATGGCTGCATACCCTGCATGACTCTCCTCGATGCCCTGGCTGAATGGATGAATGTACCCCTCCATCCATGAACAACTTGAATGAATGAGGGGAGGGCTTATTTATACATCAAAAAGTAGTTATGCCCTCCAACTACCTCATAACTTCCCCAAATTACATTTCATATGCATTTGCTCTTGCATTTACTTGACATTTCCCACTACAGGACAAAATAGTTTATAACTTGTAATTTAGCCGACATAATTGACTTACATCACTTTATTATTACGTACAATATTAAATTGCACTTTATAACATAATTAAATATATGTATGCTCATTTTGTCAAAGACTTTGCATACAATACCAAAACTGATTCAGCAAATAAAGACATCAATTTGCCTGTCTACAACATGTGCAGGTGAAGGAAGAGCGAATGAAACAACATGTTGATGCCATGAGGGAACAGGTAGAAAGAGAACTGAATCAGATGAGACAGAGTCATGAAGAAAGAAAACATGCATTGCAGGGATGGATAGAATAGTGGGAAACCATCACACAAAAGTTGGAGAAGTAGAAAAATAAGGAAATTGCACAACTCAAGCAAGTGTGGTCGTAAACTAAGAAGGTAGAGGAGTTGGAGTCTTGAGCATCTACACCTAATTAGATTCAACTCCTTTGGGATATGATATATGATGAAATACAATGGGCGAAAGATTATTTTTCATATCTTGAAGAGTGTATGGTGTTGGTGGATCAAGGGATCTGTAAGATAGAACATAAGATGCAGCTTGGGGCAAGGAAATAGAATCATGATATTAAATGGCAAATGCGCAAAATGACAGGCCCTCAGATGAAATAGTAGGATCAAACAGATAGGGCGATCCTTCTTGCACAACTTAAAAACATCCCTAATAAGTTAAACAGGTTAAAGAATTTTTAAGAGAACCTCAATGGTCTCAAGAAAATAAGTAGGAATATGCCAGAGAAGATCAATTAAATGGTGGAGAAAGGATTGTCGGATTTTGGGATGTAACTACCAAACGTCATCAAAGAAAAAAAAAGAGGACACTTAGACTTAGATCAATTAGCAGAGGTTATAAGCAGGTTGGAGGAGCTGGATGAAAAGCTAGGTTTCATGAGGACGCGTCCCCTCCCCCTAGGGAATGCGTCCCCCCGTCCCCTGCGTCCCCGGGGACAGGGGACGGCATGGGGGACGTTTCCCCCCCATCCCCCTTTTGGGGACGGCTGGCCATCCCAGGCGGCCGTCCCCGGGGACGACTAGCCGCCCCTCGGGCGTCCCTGGGGATGCCCAGCCATCCCCCATGGCTGGGCATCTCATGCCTAAAAAAAATAAAAAATAAAATGATACAAACTTAAATTAAAAAAAAAGGGCTGTCATATTTGAACAGTTAGGAGTAACTGTCATTGCTTACATGGTGGGAACTGAACAATGGTGGTTGTCAATGTTTAAGTATTACTTTAATGATTGGACAGCAATGCAGAATTGCTAGAGACTGAATAGTAAAGGTGTCTTGCTTTTATAATTTATATTGAGGGCTGTAAACTGATGACTATCTTGATTGACCATTGATGGCTGAAAAAATAGATAACTATCTTGCCTGAACAAAGAAAAGTGAAAACCAATGACTATCTTGCTTGAACATTGATGGCCAAAAAGTAAAAACTGAGAACTGTCTTTGTTTGAACATTGGTGACTGAAAAAAAATTAAAAAATGGTCTTTGCTTGAACATTGGTGGCTTTAAAAATGATGATTGTTATTGTTTGAATGTTAAAAGCTGAACAGTGTGACATTCATTACTTGAGCAATAGCAACTATTTTGGTTGACTGTTAGAGATTGCACTTAGTAATAGGCTAATAGCTGAGTTCATTTCAGATTGAAACATGTTTTAACTTTTAAGAACATGCATACTTTTTAAGTTTTTAGTATTTTTCATTTTTGTTGTGTGTAGAATTTGTAGATTATTCTAAATTTCTAAAAAAAATTATAGTATTATACCAGCCGTCCCCTAGCTGTCCCCTAAAATCGGCCTGCCGTCCCCCGTCATCCCCGAAACGCATCCCCCCATTCCCCCGTCCCCCAGGCTCGTGGAACCTTGATGAAAAGGTAAAACAAGTTGCTGAAAAAGCAATATCTTTTAAAAACTCCATGAGGATCTGACAATAAGTATCGATACCTTGGATAACTTCCCAATTCCAATAGATGCAGATTGGGAAATTCTATGAACATTGATCCTGTTGGTTACGAATCTGCCATGAGGAAAGGATTTTGGGTTAATGCGCCCAGATTCGCCCACCAGCATGAAAGGCCGGAAGGAAGAGATGCCTTCCGAGCCAATCTCCGGAGAAGGCCGGCTCCTTTTGGGGGGTTTCTAATTTAAGCTAAAGGGAACAGGAAAGAAATAAATGAACTGAAAGAGACAAATGTACAGAAAGAGATTACAAATATGTCCAAAGGTTGGTGGGGGGAACTAACAGTACGGGAACACACCAATCACCGCTACTTACTGCATACAAACACAGAGCATGACAAGGAACTGCAAAACCTAGGCGTACTTCCGATACACAAGCAGTGTATGCACAGCTTCAATAGCTCCCTAGCAAACATTCCCTACAAGGAACTAACAGCAGGGGATCGTATCAATCACCAGATACGTACACTGACAGGGGTAGAAAGTAAACCTAGAGATGTCAGAGCCAGGTATATGTGTTAGGCAGAGAGTTTAACCGCACGACTTCAATGGCTCCCTAGCAAACATTCCCTACAAGGAACTAACGACGAGGGATCGCATCAATCACCAGATACGGGCCAGCAACGTCACACATAACCGATGGAACTGCTACCACATCTATTATACAAAAATTAAAAGTACAGAAATAATGCTAAAGGCGCCTGACCATCAAATGCCGAAGTGAATCAACAAGCCATGACACAGAATCGCGTAAAGCATAAGCATAAGAAATAAAAGTGGTAGAACAGAACCAGGCATACAGATTGTATTTATATGCAGAAGCATGGTTACAGTAAGCACAGTAGTTCCCTAACAAACATTCCCCTTCCACCCTTTACAATTCACGATGGGCTTTTATAGCCCGAGTCCCACCCGTTACATTAATGGGCACAGAGTCCCAGTCAAACATAAGCGTGACGAAGCGGCGAAAGAGCCGCAAATGCTGACCTTTTGTCGGATCGGGCTGTACCCGCAGCATGGTCTTCCTGGAAGGCCGGACAGCCTACGTGGCGGAGTGCTTGGGTAAATCTTCAAGTCGGCGAGCTCGCCGGTAGGCTGGAGCAGGTGAAACCTCGGATCAGCTTTGAATGAGGCTATTAACGCAGCGGTGCGAGCGGTCTATGCTTATCCCTTTTGGTCGGCGAGTCTTGGTTCAAATCCCGAAGCTGGACACTTGTCTGATGATGGGTTATGCTGTGTGACACATGCCTGCCTTAGAGGGCAGTCTATCCATCTTCACTTGGGATCGGAGCTCCTTGGGATGCGTGGGCAGAGAACAGTGCAGTTGGGAAGGCCTTCACGCCTTGGTCAAATTTCGGGTTTGTTCCCCTACTGTACACCTATCAAGGGCGCATTCCGGATCTGTTGAGAAGTCGAACTGCGCACAGGCGAACACTGGTGTCTGCCGCCATATGGACCTGCTCCGGCATTTTATCTTTCTTCTGTGTTGACCTGCCAGTCTGCCAGTGCAAGGTGCGCCCAGAAAGTGGGGCGAAGTCGGACTTCGCACCAAAACTGGGCGAAGTGCGCACTTCGCACCAAAACTGGGCGAAGTGCGAACTTCGCACCAACACTTAGCCAATTTTAGGTAGACTTGCTGGAAAGTTGGAAAATCAACTGGGGACTCCAAGGAAAAAGGGGGAGAGAAAGAGAATGGGAAAGAAAAGGAAAGGGAGAGAAGGAAGGAAAACGGAAGGAGGAAAAGAAGAGCAGCACTGTTACAAAACAATATTGAAGACATTGCACCCCGTGCAAAATGTGACAACAGATCCCACAAAATTGCTGATAATACAAGAAGTTGTCCAACAAAACTCTTTCGCCCAATGAATAAAGCACCATCTAGAATCTTCCTTCAATCAAGATTGAAGTTCCCACAAGTCGCTAGAATGGTAGTGGTTAACTACTACCATCACTTCTAAAGAAGGATCCACCATGCAAAATAAGATGGAGAATTAGGAAGAGACCGAGTCAAGGCACCAAGTGCACCTTCCTCTAGGCAAATGTGCCTCACTCCAAGCAACGCGTCATCTGAACCTGGGTTGTCTGGCAGTAGGCCGTCTAAGATTGTATTGTCTGGAGTAGGTCCATCAGGGACTAAGGTGTACAAACATTCAAGGTCGTACAACCGATTGCAAGCAGAGACACAAAGAATGAGACAAAGGAGCATGCCAAATGGAGTTGCAAGAGGAAGACAAACCATTGAGATAATAGTTGGAGGTAATTGTTGTTGGAAGTTGGAAAAATTCGGAGCAAAGGAGATTGGTTGTAGGAGGAATGCAGAGGAGGCCACGAATTTTAGAGAGAATTGAATGAGTGGAACTGGAGAGAAAATTTCCACTTAAGGCTATGTTGTGAGAAGGACCTTGCACCCGTGGAGTAAGCATCAGAGTTGGCTTTGGGAAAAGCCTAGCTGACCATATGCATGGTAGGGAAAGAGCGCAGAATGGACATTGAATAAGGGATAATGCACCAGCATGGAGTGGGAGTCGAGATCACAAGCTGACACCCTAGATGAGAGACAAGGACATATGAAGGAACCAACAACTTCACCTCAAGCAAGGAGTAAGGGGAAGGAGCGGATGCAGATCCCCTTAGAAGAAATAACCTGGACAACACTAGTGGGTGAATTTTGTAGGACGTGGTGGCTGGAGCATTCAGAGTCATCCGCTGAAAACCGCATTTCAAAATGCAAGAGTGCAATTTATCTTGTAGCTCCTTGGAATTTGACAGACTGTTTCAAGCCGTACCTGCTGAATTTGCTGCAAACCTATGATGTTGAGAGAAATCGAACCAAAATTATGGTTGGTGACATGGAAGTATGGGTGTCATTTTCCCAAAATAGTTTTTAGAGAGTATTTGGCTTGCCAATTTCCACGAGACCAATGAAAAAGGAGGGAGTGGAGCCCTATTGGTTGCAGATTTTTGTTGACAAGGTCACCAATCTTAGTTTGCAAGAAGTGGCTAAGTTGATGAAGCATGGGAGCCACGGATTGAAAATGCAGCATCTCAAGTCAAACGAATTGTTGTGCATGATGAACACAATCATGTCCAAATTGTCCAATGAGCAAAGAGCCTCGGATATACCCACTTGGCTCATACCATACATGCAGAAATAAAATTTAACATACTGAAACTCAATTCCATTTCTACTTAAATAAACCTACAGATCTACCTTCTACAACAATTAGCAATGACAATACATACAGGAAACATACAATAGCAACAACAAATGATAAATGAATGAGCAGATTTTATATTAACAGTAGCATGTATGATACTTGCATTACATACACGATCTGCAACCTGTGTAGAGTCTCCTTCATGCCAACAACCACCAGTCAACTCTCTGACAACACCCACATGCTGTGGCCAACCACACACATTGGCCAACTCCACAATAATTAGCATACATGACTCGAATGAATGAGGGAAGGGACTTATTTATACAACCAAAAATTAGTTGCACCCTCCAACTACCCGACACCTCATCATTTTCCTAAATTATATTTCACATGCATTTAACTTACATTTACATTTCATTTCCCACTACAAGATAAGAAGCTTCTGACTCTTTCGTACATGGCTAATACTACATTACACATTATCACATACATTATTACATTGCCACTTTATAACATTATTATTTATACGTACGCACAATTCGTCAAACACTTTGCGTATGGACTACAAATTGACACAACTTATTTACTGTTTTGTAGACATATCAATTTGCTTGCCTACAATACATGAAGGGAATCATGGCCAAAGAATAGTACGATTAGGCTAGTTTTCTTTTGGACCGTATTCAGAAATTTTTGATGCAGTATACAAAGAATTTCTCAATGGCTTTTGATGCCATTACTTTGATTCGGTATGCAACATTGCATGAGAAGATTCAGTTTCCAGGACTGAGTCTCCCACATACTATTCCAGAATGTATGCCTACCATTTTTTGTTGGGTCGATGTTGCCCCATTAATGAAAGTTGGAACTACGGAAAAGGTATTGTCCAAGAAAAAGAAGAATAAATCGAAGAAGAGGAAAGCACAAGAGGCATTAGAGGATGAGGAGGACAAGACAAATGCCATGGCTAAAGAAAGTGAAGAGTTTGATGGAGCTGAGGAGTAGTTGCCTAGTGTCGAGGAACCAATAAGGAAAGAGAAGCAAAGGTAGTTGGGGCAGCAGCAACAACAACATCAACCAATAAGTTAATGTGTAGTGTTTTCTTTAGGACCCCCACAAGATGCCATAGAGAGGATAGTCGATGGCAATTCATAGAGAATGGTGGCAGGCCACCGAATTCAGTCGCGTGGATTGTCAAAGGATGCAATGCAAGTGGAAACTCCCACACAAGCGAAAAGGCAAACTATACGGGGAGCTACTGCAGGTGCCATTGTGGGTACCAGGAGAGTGGCTTCAATTAAGGCTTCAGTTGGAGCATAGCAGCCAAACGATATTTACCTGTTGCACAAAATGTTCGATGTGCATGAGGGGGAGTGCAATATTTGGGAAGAGAACTTTGCAGCAGCAGGCACAGGACACACTTGTAATTGTAGATGTGGATGACAATGTACAAAATGCAGTGGATGTGGTGGAGGCATCACCACCATTGGATGAAGTATCGGGAAGAGGAGACTTCATTGGTGATGTTTCAATGCACGTTGACAATGTAGATATGCCGGAAAGCTATGCCACAACACCATTGAGGCAATTTGCGGATGCAGTGGAGAGATGTGGTTTACCTTTGTTGGAAGAGAGGCCAATAATCGAGTTGACATCTACAACTACACAGACCATGACACCAACATCATTTGTGCCGGAAGAGAAAATAGAAAAGGGGAAACAACTTGCATCAAAACATTGTTTGTGGTAGAAGCCTAATCAAGGCAAGGAGACGATGGCCACAACCAAGAAGCATACTGATGCAAAATGAGGAAGCGTACCATAAATTCAGGAGGGTAAGGCAGCCAAACAAAAGATCAACCTAACAGGTCATAGTGGAGAGGATGTTGAGGAGACAACCACCGAGGATGATACGGACATGGAGCTGGAAGATGGAGGAACAAGTGAGCATTTCATAATAGAAGTGCCAAATTTGAGGAGACCACCAATTCATGGCAAAAATATTAATGAACAAATTGACACATTTTTCGAGAAGGTGAGCAAATTATTCAATAGGGTTCGGAGGGAGTTCCGAGTGGGTTGTATTGGAGACTAGCGACTATGGAAACTAAGGATGGAAAACAAAGTTGAGCAAGTTGGTGAGTTGGGCTCAAAATGATGAGCGAATGAAAACATTTGCAGAGATCCATCATATGCCGCCATGGGAGCTAGGAGTTGGCAGAAGCAATATTCATTTGATCCTAGAAGTTAGGAAACTGCTAGAAGGAACTCCAGTTTTGTATCAAAAATCATCGCGGATATATGTTGACGAAGGCAATATGGCGCCTTATATTGAATTTCCAGGTGTCAAGAATGTGAAGTTGGCACTTGAGTTGGTGAAGTTGTATGCAAGAATGAACTTCTTGGCATACTTGATTTAGTGGTTAGCAGCAGGGCTAGAGACATTTCAATAGATGGTTTGTAGCTTGAAGCTAAAGGAGGAAGAGTAGGCTAACCAATTGGAGATGGTGGAAGGACAACTTCAACAAGTGCAGTAGGACGTCGAAGCATAACTAGTAGCATTGAGGAAAGAGATGGGGAGTATGAAGCAGAGACAAGAACAGAAACATTAGTTGATAGGACAACTGAAGTCAAAGTGTGCAGTGAGGAAGCAAACTCTGGAAACAAAGATGCAGTAAATTGCTCATCGCGATCAACTGATTGCTTAGTATAATGAGCATCTAGCATCAGCTGCAAGCAATGAAGGAGGCTGAATAGAAAGCTAGGTTGGTTGAAGTAGAGAAGTTGCATCATTATAGCTTCTAGTGAGCTCATTACCAGGCATATGTGAAAAGAATGAAGAGAGAAAACAAAGCCTTGAAGCTGTAGATTCAGGAGGAGTACCTGTTCCATTGCCTCATCCCCAACAAAGTCATAGTCCCCAAGAGTAGCAACAACCATCAACAAGGACATCAACCAATCTAGAGGGCAGGGCAAATGTAGATGCTACTTCTGACTTGCCACCTCGACAGAAGAAATGAAATAAGTGCGTGGGAAGTCCAGTACCCACACATTGTAGTTTTGATAAAAGTTTGGATATAGTTGAAGTTTTGATAACATTGTAGTATTTCATACAATAATGTAATGCTGATTTAAGTGATAGTCATGTGCAAATGAGTCATGAGAGGTTAATTGTCATGTAGTTTGTCTTGTGGTTAGGAGATGAAATGACAAATGCAATGAGGTGAGGTGTCAGGGTTAGAAATTGCCAAGAACTACCTGCCCTCAAGATTAAATAAACCCCCTCATTTATTTGAGTGGGTACACAGTGCATTGTACACAAATGATAGCTTCTGCACATTGGGTAGACATTGTACATGCTCAGGAGAGAGAACGCATTGGTTGTATTTTGTACATGTTACAGAGGATATGTTCATTGGAGAACTTGTACGTAGAGTTGATGCTAGAAGTGCATCCATATAGATGTATGTGTAATGCAATATCTTGTTACTATCAATTCATCATTCAACCATTGTTCTGTGTACATTGTTTACATGTGTTCATATCTATTGTTAGTGCTATTGATATAACTTCTAGACCGTTCCTATTTTATTCTAGTTGTTGTACTCTGTCTGTACAGGGTCGTCTGGGCTGTAGCCAAGCCGTCCCATGCAAGTCTGGGCCGTTTGACCTAAAGGGGCAACCGTCTGACATTTGTGCCATGTCGTCTAGGCCATCTGATTGGTATGTTGTGCAGGGCCGTTGGAGAGGACGTGATGCAGGCTATCTAGGCTACATCCTATGGCGTTGCTTGATTAATTTAACTGTCATTCCTAATTATTCCTCCAAGTGTAGAATACCACCACCATGCTACAATTGTCTCGAGCATCTATAGAGGACGTGATGCAGGATGTCTAGGCTACATCCTATGACGTTGCTTGAGTAGTTTAACTGTCATTCCTAATTGTTCTTCCAAGTGTGGAATATCACCGTCATGCTACAAGTGTCTCGAGCATCTGCACCTAATCGGGTTTGGCTCCTTTGGGATATGATATATGATAAAATACAATGTGCGAAAGATTACTTTTCATATCTTGAAGAGTGTATGGAGTTGGTGGATCAAGGGATCTCTAAGATAGAACAAAATAAGATGCATCTTGAGGCAAGGAAAGAGCATACTAAGATAACACAGCAAATGTGCAAAATGACGGGCCCTTATATAAAACAGTGGGCCTTGACAGATAGGGAGATCCTTATTGCACAACTTAAGAACATTCCTAATAATATGAACAAGGTAAAGAACTGTTAAGTGAACCTCACGGATCTGAAGCAAATAATTAGGGATATGCAAGAGAAGATCAATCAAATGGTAGAGAAAGGTTTGTCAGATTTTGAGATCCTTAAGGCAGAGTAATTGGCCAAGGTCATCAAAGAAAAAAAAAAGAGGACACTTAGATCAATTAGCAGAGGTTATAACCATGTTGGAGGAGCTGCATGAAGAGGTAAAATGAGCTTCAAAAGAAGCAGATCTTCCAAAAACTCAATGAGGAGCTGAAAATAAGCATCAATACCTTGGATAACTTTTCAATTCCCGCAAATGCGGATTGGGAAATTTTGCGAACATTGATCCCACCAAATTGATGATGATACAAGAAGCTGAGAAAAACCACTCCTTTGCTCATGAATAAGGCACCATCTGGGATCTTCCGCCAATCAGGATTGAAGTCCCCACAAGTCGCTAGAATTGTAGTAGTTAACTACTACCATCACTTCTAGATAGGGATCCACCACACAAAATGAGATGGAGAATTAGGAAGACATCGAGTCAAGGCACCAAGTACGCCTTGTTCCAAGCAGATGTGCCTCACTCCAAGTAGTGTGCCTTGTTCAATTCCGTACGCCCCTCTTTCACTCTTGCATGCCTTGCTCCAGGCTGTGTGCCTAATTTTGGTGTTGTGGACAAGGGCAATGAGTTTGCATGCAATTTTGAACCATAAGAGAACTGCAAGTCTAGAAAAAGATTACAGTTTATTTTTCAAGTATAAATAAGAGATTGATTCTCATTATAAGGGTCTTTTGTCTACCCAACATACCCGAGCTACTCTCTGGAGATCAATAAAATGAAAGATTGTATTGGACTTTCTAAATCAACTGTGCCTACGATCTCTTTATTCATGAATGTGTGGAATTAATGGCTTTGCCCTCCTTCCCTTTGTCAATCCTCCCTTTTGCAATATTGCTGATAATTTTTAAAGATTTGATGCATTGAAGTTATCCTATGGCTATTGGATCTGTTGATCATACCAATGCTAATCTTGCTACAGCTTCGGCCATGTTTTATTTTTTGCTATCTTTGCTTATTTTCTTGCACTCTTTCCCTTACAAAATAGATCTGATTTACTTTTCATACATTTAGCTTAGATTTCAATTTTTCATGTTTAGATCAGTTTCTTTTCATCTTTTTCAACAAAGAAGGGAACCGGCTCAATTTCAGAGGGTGTGGAGAGTAAAACCCTTTCCATCCATTTTTTGGACAGTAGTCACAGGCGCAAATTGTACTTCATGGTTTTCGTGTTCAATAGTAACTTCTATAATTGCTCAACTACCTAACTATCCATATACACAAAGAATTGAAAGTACTGCATAATTCATACTATTTCATTGTATCACACATATGTCAAAACCTAACATAAGCAAACTATGCACTAAACAATATGTTTAACTCATACAAGCTGTGCGTGGCTCATGTGAATGTCCATGTGTTCATCATGCATTCATGCCAACATACATGATCATACGGATGTTCATGTGGACCATTAGCCACCTACAACAACAATTTTCACCTATTTCGCTAATGTCCTAAAACAACTAATGTACAATAAAACCCTTTCCATCCATTTGTTGGACAGTAGTCACAGGCACAAAATGTACTTCATCGTTTCCATGTTCAATAGTAACTTCTATAATTGCTCAACTACCTAACTATCCATATACACAAAGAATTAAAAGTACTGCATAATTTATACTATTTCATTGTATCACACATATGTCAAAACCTAACATAAGCAAACTATGCACTAAACAATATGTTTAACTCATACAAGCTGTGCGTGGCTCATGTGAATGTCCATGTGTTAATCATGAATTCATGCCAACATACATGATCATATGGATGTTCATGTGGACCATTACCCACCTACAACAACCATTTTCACCTATTTCGCTAATGTCCTAAAACAACTAATGTACAATAAAATTCAAGCTAAAGACATTGTCTCTCCACATTTTCAGTGCTTAGATTTGTTACGTACCCCTTATTGTAACTCATGTTGGCATATGGTATTGGACTGCATGGGGTATGTAAAGTGGGTCACGTGTTAAGTTAGAAATAGGTAGGAAGGTGTGTCATAGAATCATGTATATAACTGTCATAGAATATGTAGTCAGGAATATTGTCATAGAATGTCAGGAAATATGCTTGTAAATATTATAAAAAGGGAAGGATGTAACCCTCACGGGACTAGTGAAGATTTGGAATATTTTGTAAGGAGGTTTCCCCCTCAAAGAGGCTAGCGATAGTAATATTGTCCCGAATTTCTGCATTTGCTGTTTTTTTTTTTTAAAGTAGGGTTTTGAAAGGGTTGTCCTTTTCCTTTTACATCGATTTAGTCACATTGAGCTATTTGGTGCCACCGATATTTGAACCTTGGTGTGGGCTACATCAACTATTTGTCCCAACCATTGAACCAACGACCCATTGGCGTTTCTGCATTTGCTGTTATTCTGCACTTCCATGTTTCATTTAATTAATGCTTCTGCTATTGGATATGCGATATTAGTGCTGCTTTTGTCAATAATCCTTCTAATCATAGTTAGAATTATCTTTGGCACTAAATTTCTTATCTCAGTACAGCTTAGAACTAAGAATTTCGAGGTGAAATATTCGCATGAGAAGAAGTTCATTGCAAGATTTCACTGCAGTTCATAGAAGAAAATCATGTTCCCATAGAACAAAAATAAACTACAAAGCTCTTGGCATAAGTTCTACTTATCCTGAGCATTGAAAATTGCACAAATGGTCATCTTGAAAGAAACACAATTTGAATAATTGGCACACCAACAAATATTGAAGGCCCTTAGTTTTCCCAATGTCAACATTTGAGTTGAGGTTATAAGAAGGGATCCACTAAGATTGATCTGCATCCTTTTTTAAGAGCAAGAAACAAGACCAATTTTATTTAACGATAATGGGTATGGGCACACATTAGAAAATTCAAATGGTATATAGCTGAGTGGCATTATAATTAGTTACTAATAAATATATAGAATATTGCTGGGATTGACCTCTCTATTTTGATTTTGATGATGACACTGATACAAACTTTTTGATCTTTCATGGTTGATGGCTTTCATGAGGGCATATATTTCACATGTATATAAGAGAGAGAGAGAGAGAATTTCACAAATAGGAATTGGTGAGAGAGTGAAACTTTGTTTGATGGTGTTGTGGATATCTCTAGATCACAATTGGCAGTAAATATTAGCCACAGCCAATCATATAAGATAGTATTATGAAGATAATCTTCTTCACAAGACCAGGTGATTCAACGTCTAGTAAGATTTGACATGGCACATAATAGTTTTGTACAAATGAAGCTAATAAGCCAAACTCAACAACTTGCTACTTCACCAAACTTATGAACATGCTATTTTCACCAAGCCTAGAACTTGGACTTCAAGGATTTATTATATCTTTATGCATGGTAAGGTTAGGAAGTTCAAGCAGTTGAGAAGGATATGAGGACTTTATTTAACAAATATATGGATTTGATGCTTGATAGAACCCAAGCACTTGAAAGGATAAAATGATCGTGTGAATGATAAATACTTATTTTAGTCCATAAGCTTTTGATTTTGAAAATTACTGAAACATATAATTGATAGAACTGAAACAATTCTCTTGGAAGCGAAAAAAAGGATCATTCAAGCAATAAACGGTTATTTTAATCCATAATATTTTGATTTTTAGAATTACTGAAAATTGTTTCTAAGCATGAAACCATAATATCTAAAATTGGTGCTTTCTTTGCACATTCAAATGTTTCAAAATTCAATTATACCTTTTGCCTTTGGAGCAAGAGCATGCTGTATTTTTCCTTATTTGTCTCAAAAGCAACCATCCGTGTGAATTCACATGATATTCCAGTAGAGAGGCTTATTTTGATTGCCTATAAACCAAGAAATAAAAAATTGTATTAGATATGTACTAATTGTGCTTGTGCATATTAAGTTGAATATTAACACACATCTATTCTACAGTATGAGCATATTTGATTGACTTGGCCTCTACTGAGGACTATTAGATATTTTAATGATAATATTGTAAATCATGTACAGGCATGACACCTTCAATACATATCTAAGCAATAAGACTGCTAGATAGAGTAGAAAATAAAATGCAACAGTGAGTGTTCTTGGTGGGAGTAATCTATGATGACCCATACAATATAAAGGAAACAAAAGCTTGTTGCAAACAAAATGGAATATGGTTCTTGGATTCAAATGAATGGCATGGGTTCTGTGCAGAAAAAAACAACATGAAATTAGAAAAAGTGGATCATTAAAATAATGTAGTTGTATCCTATACAAAATTTGGTCTTGGCCATAAGATGGCCGTGCCCCCTCTTTGTCTATGGCAATGCTATCCCATGGTCTTGTAGGAACAGGTAGCATTATGTACATGCCTTCTTTCCTTACATTTAGCTTGCATATTGTGCCAAGTGTGCAATTTTGTATAAAGTTGGGAAGATTCTTCTTCATTGTGGGCCAATACATATATCTCTTCAAATTAGCTAATTTCTTGTCTCTTCAAAAAGTAACCAGCAATCATAGAAGTATGATGATCTGCACCATGGGAGCCCAGGGTGGTGGCAAAGAGAACAACTTTCCAACCTAGCTGCTGAGGTTAGATGAATTATGCTTCATAGTTGTGCAGCAGAACATGACACAACAAGTACTTCCTCAAACATCAACACATTTAATGGACAAGAGAAATAATGAAGAGAGTTATTGATGAGGAAGAGAGCAGAAAATCGAAAAGCATGTAAATAAATGAGTAGCTTTATTTATAGAGAATGCAAACAGTAAACATATAATAGAATACAAAGAAACTAGTGTGGCAAAATTGATAGCACCAAACATAGGCTCGATGTTGCAGGCGATGGGCGGTGATGGGCATTTTATGATGCTGATAGTATTGAAGCAATGAATCCTACTTCACTTTCCTAAACTTGACTACAACATTCAAGTTGTTCCTTGGTTGAATGACAAAGAAGACTAGTATAGTTACAAGAGAAAGCCATCTATATTGTGTTAAGAACCTTCTAATAAAAATAAGCAGATCCACATAAGTATTGCAATAAAAGCAGTAATTCATGAAAGAACAAAATATTGCAATACAAAATGGAAATGCAAAAATATATATATTAATCTCACTAATCACAATACAAAATCACAGGTCTCTTCGAGGGGGCAACCTCTTAAACAAAACTTTGATTCAATATGCAAAAAGATACATTCGTTTATGTTCCCTTGTCTTTTAAAGATACATTTCATGTAACCCTAACCTAACGCTGAAGGGTTGGTTTACATGCAAAGTGCCACCCAAGCTAGAATCTTCTACCAAACAAACAGTTACATTCTTTATAATGGTTACAAGAAATGGCCCCACTTGTTTAGGCACCTCAAGTGCCACATACCATTACAAAATATCATTAGAATGGGGTCCCTGCGTTGGAAAGGGGTCATTACATAATAATGTTAGGATGAGGTCCTAACATGCCCTTCCCCTTCAAAAAGCTTTGTCCTCAAAGCTAGAGATAAGGAAACTGCAGTTGTAGCTGTTGGAGACACTCATGTGGCATATTCCGGTTGTAGTCCTCGCCATTGAACAAGAACCTCCGTGATGACATGCTTGGGAAGGGTGCGTGATCTTTGGTCCAAAATTTGTTCAGGCTCAAGCATGATGGAACCTTCTTCAACCAAAACCTGTACCTTTTTGTCAACAACCTTCTTGAGAGAAGAGACATGAAAGACTGGATGGATCTTGGATGTGGTTGGAAGGGCCAATTTGTAGGTTGTTGAACCAATTCGCTGTAATACCTGGTAGGGTCCATAGTATTTGGCGGCTAGTTTTTGGCATCTGCGGAGTTGGAGTGATGATTGTTTGTAGGGTTGCAGGCGAAGAAAAACCATATCCCCTACTTTAAAGCTGTGCTCAGAACGGTGTTGATCAGCTTGTTGACACATACAATTTTGGGCCAATTCAAGATTCATCTTAAGTTGTCAGAGGGCGATAGCATGTTGGCTAAGAGTGGTGTCTACAGTGTGAACCTTGGAGCTTCCTGGAATGTATGAGGAAGGTGTTGGTGGAGGAAGATAGTATACTGCTTCAAAAGGTGTAACGTTCGTCATGGTGTGATATGAAGTACCTGGAATGAATGAGGAGGGTGTTGGTGGAGGAAGATAGTATACTGCTTTAAAATGTGTAACCTTGGTTGTGGTGTGATATGAAGTATTATACCACCATTTGGCCAAAGGAAGCCATTTTGCCCGCTATGCAGGATGTTCGAATGCAAAACAACAAAGGTAGGTCTCCAAACAATTGTTAACAATTTTTGTTTGGCCATCAGTCTGAGGATGATAGGCCTTGCAACTTAAACAGTTCCTGCCAAAAATGACTAGTAAGAGTAGGGCCTTTGTCTGACACAATAGATTTGGGCATTCCATCAAGGCGAAAGATGGAATCTAAAAAGATTTGGGCAACTACGGAGATTGTGTAGGGATGGGATAAGGAACAAAAATGAGCATACTTTGTGAGACAATCCACTACCAGTAGAATAATTGATTTTCCTTCCAATTTGAAACTTCCTGGAATGTATGACGAAGGTGTTGGAGGAAGATAGTATACTACTTCAAAAGGTGTAACCTTGGTCATGGTGTGATATGAAGTACCTGGAATGTATGAGGAGGGTGTTGGTGAAGGAAGACAGTATACTACTTCAAAAGGTGTAACCTTGGTCGTGGTGTGATATGAAGTATAATTCCACCATTTGGCCAAAGGAAGCCATTTCGCCCACTATGCAGGATGTTTAGATGCAAAACAATAGAGGTAGGTCTCCAAGCATTTGTTAGCAATTTCTATTTGGCCATAAGTTTTAGGATGATAGGCCCTGCAACATAAACAGTTCTTGCCAAAAATGACTGGTAAAAGTAGGGTCTTTGACTAACACAATAGATTTGGGCATTCCATGAAGGCGAAATATGGAATCTAAAAATATTTGGGCAACTACGGAGGTTGTGTAAGGATGAGATAAGGAATAAAAATGAGCATACTTTGTGAGACAATCCACTAGTAGCAGAATAATTGATTTTCCTCCCAATTTGGAGCTTCCTAGAATGTACGAGGAAGGTGTTCGTGTAGGAAGATAGTATGTTGCTTCAAAAGGTGTAACCTTGGTTGTGGTGTGATATGAAGTACCTGGAATGTATGAGGGTGTTGGTGGAGGAAGACAGTATACTGCTTCCAAAGGTGTAACCTTGGTCATGGTGTGATATGAAGTATTATACCACCATTTGGCCAAAGGAAGCCTTTTCGCCAACTGTGCCATTTGTTTGGATGCAAAACAACGAAGGTAGGTCTCCAAGCATTTGTTAACAATTTCTGTTTGGCCATTAGTCTAAGGATGATAGGCCTTGCAACTTAAACAGTTCCTTCCAAAAATGACTAGTAAAAGTAGGGCCTTTGTCTGACACAATATATTTGGGCATTCCATGAAGGCGAAAGATGGAATCTGAAAATGTTTGGGCAACTACGGAGGTTGTGTAGGGATGGGATAAGGAACAAAAATGAGCATACTTTGTGAGACAATCCACTACCAGCAGAATAATTGATTTTCCTCCCAATTTGGAGCTTCTTGGAATGTATGAGGAAGGTGTTGTGGAGGAAGATAGTATTGCTTCAAAAAGTGTAACCTTGGTCGTGGTGTGATATGAAGCACCTAGACTGTATGTGTAATGTCCCTTTTTTTAGGAACAACAAACCCTTACTACGAAAATGCAGAAATTAAGTACAGCAAGGAAATAACTCAGAAATTGCTCATAAAATAACACAAGTATGAGGAGAAATCAGCCAATATCATATATTAAATATTGCCAAACCAATATAACAGCTGGAATGGACAAATGGGTCCTCAAGGAACTCAAAATGCAGATACAAACTCCCACAAGTGGGACGAACTAACCCCAAGGCTGAACAGATGCAAAAACTCCTCAAAAATGACCCCAAATACAAGCGTAGGGTTTGGGGCTGCCAACAGATCTGAAACACATGACACAAATGCTCCAAAAAATTCCACGAACTCCTCACGGATGCCTCTTTTTGTATTTTTGATATTTTAGGGCAATAACACCTACAATGATATTGCCAAGACCCCAACCATGCACCTCCAATGCACTATGGGATTGAGCAAGACCTGCAATCTCAACTCATGGAGCCTCTAGGGTTTCAATATTCAATTCTGATATCAACATAACATGCCCAAAATGGGATGTCTCACTCCCTTATATAGGGTGAGGTTCTAATTTGGAGTTGACATCTCCCAACCCTAAAATCACTTAAAGTGCCTTATTACAACATAAAAACATAAAACATAAATAAACACAACTTAAGTTATGTCTCCTAGTCACATGAACCTCTTTTTCACTTTTATAATTAAGTGTAGGAGACATTTACAAAAAATATTTATTTTTGGGACATTACAAGTCCACCCTCCTCAAATTGCTTGTCCTCAAGCAAAGTCAAAGCTGGAGCATCTAAAATTTTTGCACCTTCCCAAGTAGCATCCTCCATAGGCAAGTCCTTCCACTTCACAAGATATTCTTTGACAGTCCTACTCCTAAGCTTTCTCTCCCTTGTCTCAAGGATCAATTCAGGTTCAAGAATGAGCTTTCCTTCATCATCAAGGGGTGGCAAATCTGAAGATGGCTGAATATGTTGGCCCAAGGCCTTCTTCAAACAAGAAACATGGAAGACATTATGTATTTTACTTCCACTTGGAAGTTCCAAAGCATATGCAACCTTTCCAACCTTACTCAACACCTTGTAAGGTCCATAAAATTTGGGTTTGAGTTTTTGCTCCACTTATTTTCAATGTAGACTGTTTGTAGGGCTGCAACCTAACATAAACCAAGTCTCCCACCTCAAATGAGAGCTCACTACGCTGCTGATCTGCATACTTCTTCTGCTGATTTTGTGCCGTAAGAATATTGTCCTTCAAAGCATTAAGAATATCTTGATTTTCTTCTGCAAAGTCTCTAGCTTTTTGGACCCCTGAATCACCAAAAATCAGATCTGAAAAGTGTGGGGCATCATAACCATAAAATGCCTTGAATGGAGACATTTTTATGGACATATGATAAGTAGAATTGTAGCAATATTCACCAAGGTGCAGCCATTTAACCCATGCCTTTTGTTGACCTGAAACATAATTTCTCAAATATCCTTCAAGCCATTTGTTAATAATTTCAGTTTGCCCATCGGTTTGGGGATGGTAGCTAGTACTAGGAGTCAATTTAGTACCACATAGCTTAAACAATTCTTGCCAAAACATGCTCAAAAATCTGCTGTCCCTATCACTCACAATGGATTTAGGCAAACCATGCAATCTGAAAACTTTTTTAAAAAACAAATCAGCAACTTGTATGGTTGTACAAGTTGTTGAAATGGCATAGAAATGAGCAAATTTTGTCAATCTATCAACAACAACAAATATGCAATCCTTCATGTATACCTTGGGCAAACAAGTAATGAAGTCCATGGAGATACTTTCTCATTTCTGATTGGGAATAGGAAGTGGCTGAAGTAAACCAGCTGCAAATTCATGTTCCCCCTTGTTTTTTTGGCAAATAACACATTCCTGAACATGCAAGAAGACATCCCTTTTCAAACCCTTCCAATAGAATCTTTCTCTAACCTGTTTGTAAGTCTTGTAAAAACCTGGATGGCCTACAAGTGGAGCATCATGCATGGCTGTAATTAAATCTTGTTTCAACTTTGATTCAGGTACTAAAAACACTCTTCCCTTGCAAAAAATCAGTCCTTCTTTACGGCTGAACCTGTCATCTTCAATTTGCCCATTTATTAGTTTAAAACAAAAGTCATTCTTTGCATATTCAGCCATAATTTTCACCTTCCAATCAGCAGAAATAATGGAAAGCGCAAAAAAAGTAGGGTGCCTAGAAAGTGCATCAACAGCTGAATTCTTCTTACCCTTTACAAACTCAATTTCAAAATCATATGATTGCAACTTTGTTACCCATTTCTGCTGTCTTTCATTCAGTTCAACTTGCCCCAAGAAGTATTTCAAACTGTTATGATCAGTTTTGACCACAAACTTGCCACACACAAAGTATTGCTTGAATTTGGTCGAGGCATGCATGATAGCTAGCATCTCTTTATCATAGATGCTGAAAGTTTTCTCCACATTTGAGAGCTTTCTACTCTCATAAGCAATGGGGCGTCCTTGTTGCATAAGTACAGCTCCAACTCCAACACCTGAAGCATCACAAGCAATAGTAAAAGCAACAAAAAAATCAGGAATAGCAAGTAAAGGAGTGGAAGTCATTACATCTTTCAACTTTAGAAAAGCTAAAAGAGCCTCATTGGACCATGAAAAGGCCCCTTTCTTAGTTAATTCAGTAAGGGGGGCAGCCAAAGAAGAAAACCCCTTAATGAACCTCCTGTAGTAACTGCATAAACCCACAAAACCCCTCAATTCCGTTAGGTTGGATGGTATAGGCCATCTTTGTATAGCTGAAACTTTAGTTTGATCAACCTTCACCCCATCTTTGCAAATAATGTGCCCACTCTCAAGTAAATCAGCAATGGTCTTTTCAATCTCATCTTTGAAAACCTTAGGATGCCTATAAGGTTTAATTATGACAGGTTTACTATTTGCTTCCAATTCAATAACATGCTGAAAACCTCTACTAGGTGGCAAACCTTGAGGTAGGTCATGTTGGCAATTTTGCCACATTAAATCTTTTGATAAATTTTGGCCTAAGTATGGAGCTTTCAAGCGGCAAAGAGCATGCTGAGGTGTTCGGGTTTTCGCGGGCCATAAACGGGGGCGATAAAATGGACAAAATGAGCTCCGGATATTTTACCATTGCAGATCTTCTTGCCAGCTTTCCGACGATATATTATAATAGGCGATCAGGTTAGCGGAACAAAAGTTATGGCCCCGGGAAGCAGAACCAGGAAACCCAGTTTTTGTGCGAAGTCCGACTGCGCCCAGTTTTTGTGCGAAGTCCGACTGCGCCCAGTTTTTGGTGCGAAGTCCGACTGCGCCCAGTTTTTGTGCGAAGTCCGACTGCGCCCTTCTTCCTGAGCGCACTTGGAAATAGTCTGGCAGATAAATTGACTAAGTGTTGGAGCGCAACTCGACTTCGCAGTGGGCGAAGTCCGACTGCGCCCAATTTCTGTGCGAAGTCCGACTGCGCCCTTCTTCCCGAGCGCACTTGGAAACAGTCTGGCAGAGAAATTGACTAAGTGTTGGAGCGCAACTCGACTTCGCAGTGAAGTCGGACTGCGCTCCCTTGTCCGTGCGAAGTCCGAACGGCGGTGAGAATCAGCAAGTGCCGGTGCGCAACCCGACTTCGCAGCGAAGTCGGACTGCACCCTTTGACCGATGCGCAGTAGGGAGTCGTCAACCCGACTGCGCTGTTTTTCACCTGTGCTACCCGTTAGCGCTCCTATCCTGGGCGAAGTTGGATAGACTGCCTTTCAAGGCAGACACGTGTCAAGCGTCAGCATCCGACAAGTGTCCAACTCCGGGATCCGAGTCAAAACGTGCTGAACTCAAGGACAAGCATGGGACGCACTACTTAAGCCAGCTGCCGCCTTTAAGGCTGATTAGAGGTTCTACCTGCTCCAGCTACCCGCATTCCTGCCGATGAGAAGTTCTACCTAACGCGCTGCCACAAATCTGTACAGCCTTCGGGAGACCATGCTGCGAGTACAGTCCTGTCCGACAAAGGTCAGCATCAGCAACTCCATAGCTGCTTTTTGTCAGCCAATGTTTGACTGGGACTTTGTGTCCATTAATGTAATCGGGGGGGTTCTCATGCTATAAATAGCCACCACATTGTCATTGTAAAGTGGTGGAAGGGGAATGTCTGTTAGGGAACCATTGTAGTTGTGCTTCTGCTTATCAATATAAAGTATATGCCTGGCTCTGTTCTACTTCTTTCTTTATGCTGCCTCTCTTTTGTCGTGTTTCTTGTGTCATGGCTTGTTGATTCGTTTCAGCATTTGGTGGCCAAGTATTCTTAGACTTAATTAATTAGAGGATACATAGAATAATCTTTGGTAGCAGTTCCTTCAGTTTGTGTGTTATGTTTAGTTGCTGTACGTAGTGGTGATTGATGCATTGCCGTCTTTGTTAGTTCTCCTTGTTGGGAGAATGTTTGCTAGGGGACCATTGTAGCTGTGCGTACAGGTCTTTATATAAAGGGTATACTTAGGTTTTGCAGTTCCTAGTTGTGCTTTGTATTTATGATGCAGTAAGTAGTGGTGATTGATGTGTTGTCGTACTGTTAGTTCCCCCCACCTAACTCCACTCACATTTGTAAATCCTTTCCGCATTTTTATCTCTTTCCTGCACCCTTATCTCAAACCATAAAACCCCACAGGAAGCCGGCCTTCTTCGGAGATTGGCCCGGAAGGCATCCCTTCCTTCCGGCCTTTCAATGTTGGTTCGCGGGTCCAGGGCACAATAACGACAAATCCTTTCCTCATGGCGGATTCGTGACCAACAGTTTTTGGCACGCCCGGTGGGACTCTGAGTCCCACATTTGGAAGATCTCAAGCTCGTCCTCACTCGGGCTGACAGTTTCTTTCCGAATACTCGGTGGGACAAGGAAGATTCTCACCCCCAAACAGAATCGAAGCACTGGTGCTCGCTTCATTGCTGTTCAAAATCAGAGCACCTGGCGACTCCGCACGTTCATATTCTCTGAGTCCAAAAGACCGGTCCTGACGCCTTCGTGCAAGCGAGAAGGTGGCGAGCGAGGAACCCGAGAAACCAGCCTGGCTTTACGAAATTAATACCAACGCTCCAGGCGAGCGCGTCAGACTGGCTGATTACCAAGCTCGCATAGACGAATTCGTGAGGTGAGACGATCAGTCTCCATATTTTAAGGAAGCCCGAGTTGGTGAATCTTTAGCTTGCCTTCATCTGGCAAAATCACCTGGCGACTCTGACTGAGGTGAAGATCCAGATTTCTTGATCGCAGGCGCCCTTTTTTTAAGCTAATAGAAGACACCCCGGAGGAATCAAGGTTTGGTGAGCAGCCTTGACCTCACAAGCGGAGAAATGAATGTTCACCTACAGTCTCTGGAGTGGTGGTATTGGCTCCAACCATCACCGCAACCGGTACCCGAAGAGGGCTCCCGTCTGACAAATCTCCTTGTCACATTGTTCATCAATTGTACGGGTACCGACATGAATGACAATCTGCCACGTTGCACCATGTTCGCGACCTGGAAAACTTTGGGAGGCCAGCTGGACTTCAAAGATCACCTGAAGTACAATCAGATCTGGTCCGGACACTACAAGTTCACCGGATAGGCAACCAAAGCTAGATTTGTGTTGGCGGCATGGCAATAATGCCACAAAATTTTGTATAAATAATCCGGCTAGTATTCAAAGTTTTAGTTGTTTTCTTAGTTTAGGTTGTGCAGTGTTTTCTTTTCAGTATTCCAAGAGTGTTGTGGGTGCCAAGGGTTTCAGAAGGACGTTGCTGCTGGCAGTGATTATCAAGAGGACAACGAGGGTGACTCCGTTGCCCAATGGATAAAGGCCTGGGTCCTCACATCGAGACGAGCTCAATGCCCCGCGAGCCGCCAAGAATGTTGGCAATTTTGCCACATTAAATCTTTTGATAAATTTTGGCCTAAGTATGGATCTTTCAAGCGGCAAAGAGCATGCTGAGGTGTTCAGGTTTTTGCGGGCCATAAACGGGGGCGATAAAATGGACAAAATGAGCTCCGGATATTCTATCATTGCAGATCTTCTCGCCAGCTTTCCGACGATATATTATAAAAGGCGATCGGGTTAGCGGAACAAAAGTTATGGCCCCGGGAAGCAGAACCAGGAAACCCGGTTTTTGTGCGAAGTCCGATTGCGCCCGATTTTGGTGCGAAGTCCGATTGCGCTCGATTCTGGCGAAGTCCGATCGCGCCCGATTTTTGTGCGAAGTCCGATTGCGCCCTTCTTCCTGAGCGCACTTGGAAACAATCTGGCAGAGAAATTGACTAAGTGTTGGAGCGCAACCCGACTTCGCAGCGAAGTCGGACTGCGCTCCCTTGTCCGTGCGAAGTCCGAACGACGGTGAGAATCAGCAAGTGCCGGTGCGCAACCCGACTTCACAGCGAAGTCGGACTGCGCCCTTTGACCGGTGCGCAGTAGGGAGTCGTCAACCCGACTGCGCTGTTTTTCACCTGTGCTACCCGTTAGCGCTCCTATCCTGGGCGAAGTTGGATAGACTGCCTTTCAAGGCAGACATGTGTCAAGCGTTAGCATCCGACAAGTGTCCAACTCCGAGATCCGAGCCAAAACGTGTCGAACTCAAGGACAAGCATGGGACGCACTACTTAAGCCAGCTGCCGCCTTTAAGGCTGATTAGAGGTTCTACTTGCTCCAGCTACCCGCATTCCTGCCGATGAGAAGTTCTACCTAACGCGCTGCCACAAATCTGTACAGCCTTCAGGGAGACCATGCTGCAGGTATAGTCCTGTCCGACAAAGGTCAACATCAGCAACTCCATAGTTGCTTTTTGTCAGCCAATGTTTGACTGGGACTTTGTGCCCATTAATGTAATCGGGGGGGTTCTCATGCTATAAATAGCCACCACATTGTCATTGTAAAGTGGTGGAAGGGGAATGTCTGTTAGGGAACCATTGTAGCTGTGCTTCTGCTTATCAATATAAAGTATATGCCTGGCTCTGTTCTACTTCTTTCTTTATGCTGCCTCTCTCTTGTCGTGTTTCTTGTGTCATGGCTTGTTGATTCATTTCAGCATTTGGTGGCCAAATATTCTTAGACTTAATTAATTAGAGGATACATAGAATAATCTTTGGTAGCAGTTCCTTCAGTTTGTGTGTTATGTTTAGTTGCTGTACGTAGTGGTGATTGATGCATTGTCGTGCTGTTAGTTCTCCTTGTTGGGAGAATGTTTGCTAGGGGACCATTGTAGCTGTGCGTACAGGTCTTTATATAAAGGGTATACTTAGGTTTTGTAGTTCCTAGTTGTGCTTTGTATTTATGATGCAGTAAGTAGTGGTGATTGATGTGTTGTCGTACTGTTAGTTCCCCCCACCCAACTCCACTCACATTTGTAAATCCTTTCCGCATTTTTATCTCTTTCCTGCACCCTTATCTCAAACCATAAAACCCCACAGGAAGCCGGCCTTCTCCGGAGATTGGCCCGAAAGGCATCCCTTCCTTCCGGCCTTTCAATGTTGGTTCGCGGGTCCAGGGCGCAATAACGACAAATCCTTTCCTCATGGCGGATTCGTGACCAACAAGTCAGAAAATACCTTAAGATGTTTTTGTAGTAAACCTTGAATTTGAGGATGATAGGTGGCTGATTTTTTCCCTTCTGAACTGAAAATTACAGCTGCCCACTCAACGTCCTTATGCCTTATCATCTTCTCCATTCTTTTGTATGAAACCTCCAAAATTTTGCAAGAATCTTTTGACCCATTTTCCTTGATTCCTTGCAACACCACATCTTTCCCTTCAAGCACAAATTTCAGTTCTAATTTCTGATAATTAGTAACATAATCACCAAGTGAATACAACCATTGCACACCCAAAACCATATGTGGAATACCTCCTAAGGGAAAAACAAAGAATTGCTCATCTACTGCCATGTTGCCAAAATTAATTTTTATGTTTCTTACCACTTTGTTGCATGTGATAAGATCACCATTGCCAATAGCAACACTAAAACCAGGAATAATAGCTGTAGGAAGATTCTTTCTAGTGGCAAACTTCTCCTCAACAAAATTGTAAGTAGCACCACCATCTATTAAAACAATAACCTTTTCATCAAAAGATCTACTTGGTACCTTAATAGTGCGAAACTAATTCAGCCCACATAAAGTGGCTAGGGAACCTTCAGGAACTTCCTCAACTCCCTTTGTGCTTCCTCTTCCAAAGGTGTCTCATCTGCCTCATAAAAATCAGGATTATCAGAATTAGAATCAGAATGTAATTCAATGATTTTCATACCTCCTTCTCTGCATTTATCACCTCTTTGCCAAGGACACTTGCAAATGAAACACTTGTTTTGTTTCCTTAGCTCATCTTTCTCTTCTTGTGTCAAGCGTGGGCCATTTGGGGGCTTATTAGGTGGCTGAAAACCAGATCTGAAACCTTCTCCATGCGTGGGATTCCTGCCATAAAAATTTCTCTCATTTCCACCTTGCTGCGTGAGGTTTCCTTGCTGCCCATACTGCTGTCCAAAAACTGTTTTTCTGACTGCAAAAGGTGGTCTAGCAGGTGGATTATGTGCAAAATATTTCTGTCTAGGAGGTAAAACAGATTCTAAGCTTAAAGCTCTCTTAATGGCATCTTCAAGAGTGGTTGGTTCAAAAGCTTTAACTAATCCCTTCACGGGTTCCAACAAACCATCTATAAAAAGAAAAATTACCCTCTTGGGTGAAATATTTTGTACCTGAACTGAAAGTTGTTCAAACTCCTCCACATAGGCATGAATAGATGAAGTTTGCTTCAAAGTGGCAAGCTCCTTGAAAAACTCTTCCACATTCCTCCTTTCAAACCTGTTCAAAACCCTGGTACAAAATTCATCAAATGTATCAATATCACCATGCCCTTGGGTTACTAACCCATGATGCCACCATGAGTAAGCACTACCCTCAAGGTGGAGTGTAGCAATCTGAACTGCATCGGCTTTAGAAATAGGCTCCAAGGTAAAATAAGTCTGCAATTTTTGAAGCCATGCCCTATCTGTAAGACCATCTTGACCATTAAATGAGGGAATGGTCACCTTTTGATGCAAAAAGGGCTTCTTTTTCTCTTTTTTAGCCTCAACAACAGATTTACCCACAATCTTCAAATATTTATCAAAAGAAACTGCTGCCCTAAAACCCTCAGATTTATTACTATAAGCAGCAAACCATTCATCTAATTCATCAATTACCTCATTTTCCTCCGGTGGAGGTGGTGGAACAAGGAACATAGGCTTGGACGGCCTAGGCAAGGGAGGGTGTGAGTTAGATGATGACTCATGCCCATTGTTGTTGCCTCCCCTTTCTCCTTCCCTCCTTGTGCCATTTGGGTTGCCCAAAGCTGCTCTCAATTCTTGCTGATTTGTCTCTTATAAGGACACCATTCTTTGCAGCATGTCAAGTAGGGCATCGAATTTTTGCTCGATCCTATCAAGCTGGCCTTTGGGGCTCCTCAACCTCTTCCCTGTTTGACATTTCCAAAGCGAGTCTGTTTCTCCTAGTAAAATACTGATGAACAGAAGGACGATGCATAAAACCCTATCAAACCCTAAAAAGATGGAAATCTGAAATTCTGAAAATTCTGACCACCAAAAATTTTTTTTGAAACCACAGAACTGCAAATTGGTCAAAAGGGTATCCAAATCTGCAATTTTTATTTTCTGAAAAAAAAATCCCTAAAAATCCGCGATTTTCACTAGGGCACAACTTTTCACCACATAAACACACTTATCATCACGAATCACACGCTGGAAAGATTCCAGCTCTGATACCACTTGTAATGTCCCTTTTTTTAGGAACAACAAACCCTTACTACGAAAATGCAGAAATTAAGTACAACAAGGAAATAACTCAGAAATTGCTCATAAAATAACACAAGTATGAGGAGAAATCAGCCAGTATCATATATTAAATATTGCCAAACCAATATAACAGTTGGAATGGACAAATGGGTCCTCAAGGAACTCAAAATGCAGATACAAACTCCCACAAGTGGGATGAACTAACCCCAAGGCTGAACATATGCAAAAACTCCTCAAAAATGACCCCAAATACAAGCGTAGGGTTTGGGGCTGCCAACAGATCTGAAACACATGACACAAATGCTCCCAAAAATGCCACGAACTCCTCACAGATGCCTCTTTTTGTATTTTTGATATTTTAGGGCAATAACACCTACAATGATATTGCCAAGACCCCAACCATGCACCTCCAATGCACTATGGGAATGAGCAAGACCTGCAATCTCAATTCATGGAACCTCTAGGGTTTCAATATTCAATTCTGATATCAACATAACATGCCCAAAATGGGACGTCTCACTCCCTTATATAGGGTGAGGTTCTAATTTAGAGTTGACATCTCCCAACCCTAAAATCACTTAAAGTGCCTTATTACAACATAAAAACATAAAACATAAATAAACACAACTTAAGTTATGTCTCCTAGTCACATGAACCCCTTTTTCACTTTTATAATTAAGTGTAGGAGACATTTACAAAAAATATTTATTTTTGGGACATTACAGTATGAGGAGGGTGTTGGTGGAGGAAGACAGTATACTACTTCAATAGGTGTAACCTTGGTCATGATGTGATATGAAGTATTATACCACCATTTGGCCAAAGGAAGCCATTTCGCCCACTGTGTAGGATGTTTGGATGTAAAACAACGGAGGTAGGTCTCCAGGAATTTGTTAACAATTTATGTTTGGCCATCAGTCTGAGGATGATAGGCCCTGCAACTTAAACAGTTCCTGCCAAAAATGACTAGTAAAAGGAGGGCCTTTGTCTGACACAATAGATTTGGGCTTTCCACGAAGGCGAAAGATGGAATCTAAAAAGATTTGGGCAACTATGGAGGTTGTTTAAGGATGGGATAAGAAACAAAAAATGAGCATACTTTGTGAGACAATCCACTACCAATAGAATAATTGATTTTCCTCCCAATTTGGAGCTTCCTGGAATGTATGAGGAAGGTGTTGGTGGAGGAAGACAGTATATTGCTTCAAAAGGTGTAACCTTGGTCATGATGTGATATGAAGTACCTGGAATGTATGAGGAACAGTATACTGCTTCAAAAGGTGTAACCTTGGTCATGGTGTGATATGAAGTATTATACCACCATTTGGCCAAAGGAAAGCCATTTTGCCCATTGTCCAAAATGTTTGGATGCAAAACAATGGAGGTAGGTCTCCAAGCATTTGTTAACAATTTATGTTTGGCCATCAATCTGAGGATGATAGGCCCTGCAACTTAAACGGTTCCTGCCAAAAATGACTAGTAAAAGTATGGCCTTTGTCTCACACAATAGATTTGGGCATTCCATGAAGGCGAAATATGGAATCTAAAAAGAATTGGGAAACTACGGAGGTTCTGTAGGGATGGGATAAGGAACAAAAAATGAGCATACTTTGTGAGACAATCCACTACCCGCAAAATAATTGATTTTCCTCCCAATTTGGAGCTTCCTGGAATGTATGAGGAGGGTGTTGATGGAGGAAGACCATATACAGCTTCAAAAGGTGTAACCTTGGTCATGGTGTGATATGAAGTACTTGGAATGTATGAGGAGGGTGTTGGTGAAGGAAGACAGTATACTGCTTCAAAAGGTGTAACCTTGGTCATGGTGTAATATGAAGTATTATACCACCATTTGGCCAAAGGAAGCCATTTTGCCTCGGATGCATAACCACGCAGGTAAGTCTCCAAGTATTTGTTAACAATTTTTGTTTGGCCATTAGTTTGAGGATTGTAGGCCCTGCAACTTAAAACAGTTCCTTCCAAAAATGACTAGTAAAAGTAGGGCCTTTGTCTGACACAATAGATTTGGGAATTCCATGAAGGAAAAAGATGGAATCTAAAAAGATTTGGGCAACTACGAAGGCTGTGTAGGAATGGGATAAGGAAAAATGAGCATACTTTGTGAGACAATCCACTACCAACAAAATAATTGATTTTCCTCCCAATTTGGAGCTTCCTGGAATGTATGAGGAAGGTGTTGGTGGAGGAAGACCGTATACTACTTCAAAAGGTGTAACCTTGGTCGTGGTGTGATATGAAGTACCTGGAATGTATGAGGAGGGTGTTGGTGAAGGAAGACAGTATACTACTTCAAAAGGTGTAACCTTGGTCATGGTGTGATATGAAGTATTATTCCACCATTTGGCCAAAGGAAGCCATTTCGCCCACTATGCAGGATGTTTGGATGCAAAACAACGGAGGTAGGTCTCCAAGCATTTGTTAACAATTTTTATTTGGCCATCAGTTTTAGGATGATAGGCCCTACAACAGTTTTTGCCAAAAATGACTGGTAAAAGTAGGGTCTTTGACTGACACAATAGATTTGGGCATTCCATGAAGGCGAAATATGGAATCTAAAAAGATTTGGGCAACTACGAAGGCTGTGTAAGGATGAGATAAGGAATAAAAATGAGCATATTGTGTGAGACAATCCACTAGCAGCAGAATAATTGATTTTCCTCCCAATTTGGAGCTTCCTAGAATGTATGAGGAAGGTGTTTGTGGAGGAAGATAGTATGCTCCTTCAAAAGGTGTAACCTTGGTCGTGGTGTGATATGAAGTACTTGGAATGTATGAGGGTGTTGGTGGAGGAAGACAATATACTGCTTCCAAAGGTGTAACCTTGGTCATGGTGTGATATGAAGTATTATACCACCATTTGGCCAAAGGAAGCCATTTCGCCAACTGTGCCATTTGTTTGGATGCAAAACAACGAAGGTAGGTCTCCAAGCATTTGTTAACAATTTCTGTTTGGCCATTAGTCTAAGGATGATAGTCCTTGCAACTTAAACAGTTCCTTCCAAAAATGACTAGTAAAAGTAGGGCCTTTGTCTGACACAATATATTTGGGCATTCCATGAAGGCGAAAGATGGAATCTGAAAATGTTTGGGCAACTACGGAGGTTGTGTAGGGATGGGATAAGGAACAAAAATGAGCATATTTTGTGAGACAGTCCACTACCAGCAGAATAATTGATATTCCTCCCAATTTGGAGCTTCCTGGAATGTATGAGGAAGGTGTTGTGGAGGAAGATAGTACTGCTTCAAAAAGTCTAACCTTGGTTGTGGTGTGAGATGAAGTACCTAGACTGTATCAGGAGGGTGTTGGTGGAGGAAGACAGTATACTACTTCAATAGGTGTAACCTTGGTCATGATGTGATATGAAGTATTATACCAGCATTTGGCCAAAGGAAGCCATTTCGCCCACTGTGCAGGATGTTTGGAAGTAAAACAACGGAGGTAGGTCTCCAGGAATTTGTTAACAATTTATGTTTGGCCATCAGTCTGAGGATGATAGGCCCTGCAACTTAAACAGGTCCTGCCAAAAATGACTAGTAAAAGGAGGGCCTTTGTCTGACACAATAGATTTGGGCTTTCCACGAAGGCGAAAGATGGAATCTAAAAAGATTTGGGCAACTATGGAGGTTCTGTAAGGATGGGATAAGAAACAAAAAATGAGCATACTTTGTGAGACAATCCACTACCAACAAAATAATTGATTTTCCTCCCAATTTGGAGCTTCCTGGAATGTATGAGGAAGGTGTTGGTGGAGGAAGATAGTATATTGCTTCAAAAGGTGTAACCTTGGTCATGATGTGATATGAAGTACCTGGAATGTATGAGAAGGGTGTTGGTGGAGGAAGACAATATACTTGCTTCAAAAGGTGTAACCTTGGTCGTGGTGTGATATGAAGTATTATACCACCATTTGGCCAAAGGAAGCCATTTCGCCCACTGTGCAAGATGTTGGGATGCAAAACAATGGAGGTAGGTTTCCAGGCATTTGTTAACAATTTATGTTTGGCCATCAAATTGAGGATGATAGGCCCTGCAACTTAAACGGTTCCTGCAAAAAATGACTAGTAAAAGTATGGCCTTTGTATGACACAATAGATTTGGGCAACTACGAAGGCTGTGTAGGGATGGGATAAGTGAGAAAAAATGAGAATACTTTGTGAGACAATCCACTATCAACAAAATAATTGATTTTCCTCCCAATTTGGAGCTTCCTAGAATGTATGAGGAAGGTGTTGGTAAGACATTATATTGTTTCAAAAGGTGTAACCTTGGTCATGGTATGATATGAAGTACTTGGAATGTATGAGGAGAGTGTTGGTGGAGGAAGACAATATACTGCTTCAAAAAGTGTAACCTTGGTCGTGGTGTGATATGAAGTATTATACCACCATTTGGCCAAAGGAAAGCCATTTTGCCCATTGTCCAAAATGTTTGGATGCAAAACAATGGAGGTAGGTCTCCAAGCATTTGTTAACAATTTATGTTTGGCCATCAATCTGAGGATGATAGGCCCTGCAACTTAAACGGTTCCTGCCAATAATGACTAGTAAAAGTATGGCCTTTGTCTGACACAATAGATTTGGGCATTCCATGAAGGCGAAATATGGAATCTAAAAAGAATTGGAAAACTACGGAGGTTGTGTAGGGATGGGATAAGGAACAAAAAATGAGCATACTTTGTGAGACAATCCACTACCCTCAAAATAATTGATTTTCCTCCCAATTTGGAGCTTCCTAGAATGTATTTGGAGGGTGTTGATGGAGGAAGACCATATACAGCTTCAAAAGGTGTAACCTTGGTCATGGTGTGATATGAAGTACTTGGAATGTATGAGGAGGGTGTTGGTGAAGGAAGACAGTATACTGCTTCAAAAGGTGTAACCTTGGTCATGGTGTGATATGAAGTATTATACCACCATTTGGCCAAAGGAAGCCATTTTGCCTCGGATGCATAACCACGCAGGTAAGTCTCCAAGCATTTGTTAACAATTTTTTTTTGGCCATTAGTCTGAGGATTGTAGGCCCTGCAACTTAAACAGTTCCTGCCAAAAATGACTAGTAAAAGTAGGGCCTTTGTCTGACACAATAGATTTGGGAATTCCATGAAGGAAAAAGATGGAATCTAAAAAGATTTGGGCAACTACGAAGGCTGTGTAGGGTTGGGATAAGGAAAAATAAGCATACTTTGTGAGACAATCCACTCCCAACAAAATAATTGATTTTCCTCCCAATTTGGAGCTTCCTGGAATGTATGAGGAAGGTGTTGGTGGAGAATGACCGTATACTGCTTCAAAAGGTGTAACCTTGGTCGTGGTGTGATATGAAGTACCTGGAATGTATGAGGAGGGTGTTGGTGAAGGAAGACAGTATACTACTTCAAAAGGTGTAACCTTGGTCATGGTGTGATATGAAGTATTATTCCACCATTTGGCCAAAGGAAGCCATTTCGCCCACTATGCAGGATGTTTGGATGCAAAAAAACAGAGGTAGGTCTCCAAGCATTTGTTAACAATTTCTATTTGGCCATCAGTTTTAGGATGATAGGCCCTGCAACTTAAACAATTCTTGCCAAAAATGACTGGTAAAAGTAGGGTCTTTGACTGACAAAATAGATTTGGGCATTCCATGAAGGCGAAATATGGAATCTAAAAAGATTTGGGCAACTACGGAGGCTGTGTAAATATGGGATAAGGAATAAAAATGAGCATACTTTGTGAGACAATCCACTAGCAGCAGAATAATTGATTTTCCTCCCAATTTGGAGCTTCCTAGAATGTATGAGGAAGGTGTTCGTGGAGGAAGACAATATACTGCTTCAAAAGGTGTAACCTTGGTCGTGGTGTGATATGAAGTACCTAGAATGTATGAGGAGGGTGTTGGTGGAGGAAGACAATATACTGCTTCAAAAGGTGTAACCTTGGTCGTGGTGTGATACGTAGTATAATACCACCAATTGGCCAAAGGAAGCCATTTCTATTTACATAATTTGCATGTGACAACATCCAGTTGTCATGTTCTTTGTATGATCCATACGACATTGCAAACTTGAATCTCTATCAGTTCATTTGTTTTATTTTCCTTAGCCGTAGCTCACCTGCTTCTTTTTTGGAACAAACTTGATCCCAGGAGACCAAGTGAAATCTCTTTTTTTCTTCAGATCTAGGTCAAAGAAAGGTTTTTTTAAAAAGTTCTATTTTTTGTGCAATTTTAACCAGAATTTTGAAAATAGATAAGAAGAAAACCAGAATTCTTTGGAGAGTAGATTTGACCAACTGAGCTTTACTGGCCTGGCTGAGAAGAGCTCCCTTCCAACTTTCCAATTTCTTCTGAATTCTTTCCAGAACAGGATTGCAAAGATCTTCCTTTATTCTTTCCTTGAACAAGGGTGATCCTAAGTAGGTTTAAGAAAAGTCTGCTATGGCACAACCAAGGATGTGAGCAATTGATCTTTGCCTATTGAGGGGTGGTATTAAGAAAGAATAGTTTGCTCTTCAAAACATTTATGTTTTGGCCTGCAGCAAGTTCATAGGAAAGCAGAATTTCTTTGATTTCTCTTGCCTGTGGGATAGAGGAAGAGGTGGATTAAACAGTATCATCAGAAAACCGTTGATGGGTAATCGGATCTATGGGAGAAGCATGCTTGATTCCTTCAATGGTCTTAAGGGCAGCATCCGCTTTTAAAGATCTTCCTAAGGCTTCAGCTAAAATAATGAACAGGCAAGGGGGAAGAGGATCTCCCTGCCTCAAGCCTCTGAAACTTCTAAAATAACCTGAAACCTCCCCATTCATTATAACTAAAAATCTGGGAGTGGAGAAGCATTTTTTGGAGAGGGAGATCCAGCTCTGATGGAATCCAAAATTGATCATAACTTTTTCAAGAAATTCCCAGGAGACTCTGTCATAAGCTTTACTCATATCAAGTTAAAACATTCCTGCTTTTCCACTCTTGTCCACCGAATGGATCAGTTCATGAACTTTTATAATTCCATCCAAAAATTTTCTCCCTGGAACAAAACCTCCTTGGCTTTCATCAATGATTGTGGGAAGAACAATTTTGATTGTATTAACCATAACTTTAGTAAGAATTTTGTAGATGGTGTTACAAAGAATAAAAGGTCTGAAATATTTGAGATCTTTAGCTCCTGCATTCTTGAGATCTTGAGGACTTCACATAATGCTTCCACCACATCATTTCCTATTATATGCCAAAAGTTTTGGAAAAACAGGGCAAGATATCCATTAGGGCCCGTCGATTTCTCTCCCACCATAGAGAAGATGGCATTCTTAATCTCATCCTCCTCAAAGGGGCTAATTAATCTGGAGTTTATCTCATCAAAGATTAAAGGGGGAATGTTTGTGAAAAGTCGCCTCTTTGCAAGCTCCTCTCCTTGAGTTTTGGGGTTTTCAAAAAATCTGGCTGCTACATCTCTGATTTCCACGGGATCCACCGTTTTCAAACCATTTGTAGACAGGGGTGAGTGCATTCCCGAGATGGGGTGATGACAGTTGGTAACAGGTATCAAGCAATGGTACAAGGTTTAACTCAATAGTCTAACTCTGGCATCTGTCGGCAAGATCTAGACATCAAGGGTCTAGACGTCGGAGGGACAGGTGCAGACGTCTGTGACAGGTGCAGATGTCTGTGACAGGGTCAAACGTCTGGAGCAGACGTCAAGATATTAGATGTCAGGTCCTACAAGGCAGACATCAGAACACTAGACGTCAAGGCTGGATCAGACGTCAGGTCTGTCCTAGACGTCAGGTTTGGGGGGGCTGACGGCAAGCTGTCTGCGGTTACAGACATTAGGGCTAGACGTCAGACCTCTGTCTCATCTAGAAACCTGCAAACAACATAACTGCTCCCTGCTTCAGCACCTGTTCAGCAATGGAAATGGCAAACCTGCAAGAACACTTCAGCATCGGTAAACCTGCAACACATCCATTAATGGCTTCCAACCTGCAACTCACAACACAACATCCATTCACTATACACGCAGAATGTAGAACAGTATAACAACCTTTTGCATTACGTAGAATCAATAGCATATAGCTCTTACAGCATGGATGGGATCTCTACAATGTTTGAAGAGGGGGGTTTAAATAAGTGCAGGAAGTTGGTTTCCCAAACCAATTCCTAGAACCGCCCCAACCGTTCCATAACCAATTCCTTAACTAGACGTCAACAACTAGTTATGCCTAACAACACTAACTAGACGTCTAATCAACCCGTCTAGTGCTACAAACATGACGGCTATTTTTGTCATGTAGTGCCACATGCGTTTACATTCAACCTTGACGTCTATTGGCTGTATTTTCCAGAATTTCCAAACATAAACATAAACAAAATGCTTATATACATTGCAAAATTGGTGGTGGATGTGCCAGCCAGTCCTAGGGTCTAGAACTGTTGTCTACATCTATCCTCCCCTTCGAAGAAGTCGATGTCCTCAGCGACTTTCTCCGCTCCGCTCCCGAGGTTCCAGCATCTGTAGGGGTTGAACTCTGTGGATTAGCAGCCTGCAATGCCTGGGTGTACTCCTGCAGTTGTTCCCGGTAGTGGTCCCGTTCGTCCTTGAGCCTCTTTGCATAGTTAAAGCATTTGGCCCACTCTACTCCCAAAGTGTTAGCTCGGTCTTCTGTCTGCTTTAGATTGGTCATCAATTCTGTTTCTCTTCTTTGAAAGATCTCTTTCCACCGCTGTTCTAAAGCTGGTGCAGCTGTTGCACCCTTTTGTTGCTTTGCCAACTGTAGTTCCGCTTGTAGGGCTGCCTTTTCTTGCTGCCAAGTCTCCCTTTCCTGAGTCCAATTCGCCCTTTCCTGAGCCCAAGTTCGTTCCTGCTGGCTCCTAGTGACTGAAAATGCTTCTGCTTGCTTAATCAACATTTCCTTCGCAGTTTTCAGTTGGGCTATTTTTGCTGCTGATTCAGCTAACTGTTGGGCCTTTTGCTCCGAATCAACTTTCATTTCTTCCAAAGCCTGTCCCAACTTCCGCATTTCTTCTTGGACTCTTTGCATTCGGTCCATTCCTTCAGCTAAAAGCTTGTCCTTGACTAACAAAGCCTCTATGACTTCTCGTTCCATGGTATCCTTAGCTGAATTTACATGTTTTATTCCTTCGCCCAGCCAAATCAACAGATGTGCGAGGAAATTCAGTTGTGTGTAAAGTGGCAGTAATTCTGGCACAACTTCCACTTGTGTGCCCTGCTGAGGGTTTTTGCCATGGCCGCAAACATATACCTGTTCTGGTTCCAGATAAAGACTGGGTGTCTTTTCTGGCAATGTTTCCATGCCCTCCATTGTTTGCACCTGGCCAGTGGGTAATAACCAAGGCTGCCTCGCATAAATATCCGAGATATCTTTCCTCCATGGACCTTGGGCTGCCCACTTAACCAATCTGTCCAGCTCCTCCTCAACCATGCCTTGCCACTTTTTCCACTGCCCCATGCATGCACTGCTGAACTGCAAGCTAAGGCTATTCATAACTTTGCCCAATCTATCAAAACATATTGCTGCTAGTTCATCCATTTCATCCGAAGGGTCCATAAAGTTTGGTACTTTGAGGAGAATTTCCTGAGACCAAGTGTCTGTCTGGTCCTCTTCCTGTGCAATCCCTTTGCCTCTCTCCTCATGGTGAACAAGTGGTCTTTTTATTACTGTCTCCTGTACACGACTCTTGCCGCCCTGTCCTCCTTGTTCCTCCAATTTTTCTAAGTCTACTACCTTTGGGGGTTGTTTTCCTTTATCTGTAGGTTTTTCTTTTGCTGCACTCCCTACCGTTTCCTCCATCCCTACTGTCTTTTCCATCCTTGACTTTGCTGCCTGTGTAACCTGTAGTGGTAGGCCCTCCTCTACCCCAAGGTTACTGCTAAGTTCTGGAGTTTCTGATGTGCTTGTTTCCCTAGCAGCTTCATCAAATATAGCATCTACTGAGAATGTGCTCAAAGTAGCTGCTAGCAAGGTCGGCCTTGACAAATCTAACTCTGTCGGATCTGGTGACCCAATGCGGCCTATATGCTCAGCCTCAGCTAAATATTCAGTGGGTCCAACCCGTTCATCCGTACTGATCCCAGCTGCCAGATTGTGAAGGGCTGACGGTACAGACAATTCTTCTTCCTGTGGTAGCTGATGCTGCTCCCGGCTCCGTACTGTCTCCAGATTCTCAGCTATATTCTGCAAAGCTTCTTGTGAGAGAGCTGGGGGTGAAATGTCAAATCGCCCCTTCTTCTTCTTCCGCTTAGGCTCTTCCAAATATTGAGCCTCTTTCTGTTTTTGTGGTTCCTTTTCCCGAACCTGTGTTGCTCTCCTATCCTCCCCTTCTAATGCCGCCACCAGCTTCTTTTGACTTGGTTTATGTGAAATCTGTTTGACCCTTGCTTTCTTTGCTGGTGTCGTTTTCTTAGCTGGTTGGGTCCCCATCCACTTGCAAATAGATGGTACTAAGGGTGGAAGTTGCCTTGGAGCACCGAAATCCGAGATCGGGATCTTTGCTTTTCCTGCCGCATCCAAGATCAAACCAATGGCATGAAAAGTCATAGAAAAATTCTTGGTTGTTCTCATCAGCAAAGCCTGTATCCGCGTTGACAGATATGTTGCCCAATCATACTGTATGCCCTGCACTATCCCTTGCAGATACGGAATCAACCTTATGGGCAGAATCAACCATATGGGCAAATACGAGCTCCGCTACTCTCCTGATAACCTTGCCATTATTACATTCATGCCTACTTCCAATCCGTCATTTCGGAGTTGTCCCTGCTTGATCCCTCTTCCCCCATGGACACTTAACATAGCTTCTGCCTCTTCCCTGGTCAGAGTGGTGACATTCATGATCAATTCTGGTGATCTCTTCGGATCCACCCTTTCGTTCACCACCGGCTTGCCTTTCCATGGGAGTCCAAAAGTGCTCTGGAAAACTTTGGGGAAAAATCTACTATTAGTGCAGAACCGGCTATTTCCACGAAACTGTTGTGTTTCCCAGCATCATATGTTTCCAGCATTTGTAGCAGGTATTCTTCGAAAATTCCCTTATCAAAATGCGGAGCCTGTAGGATGAAGTGCACTCCCGCCTCCTTCAGCTTTTTCTTTGTTGGGTGGCTAGCTGGTGTATCTGCCCACCATTGGCGGCAATATTCTCCAGTTGGGCATACCCAAGTGATATCCTCCATCGCTACGGGTGCCTTGCCGCTCGGATTCATCTCCTTATTCTTGCGGGTTGCTACTTCTGCTGCTTCTCTCGTGAGCGCCGGAGGAGGATATGGCCTTCTTGGCAGGTATTCCTGCTAAGCCTGCTTCTTCTTCATCACTGCCATGTCGCTGGACAATGTTCTCACAGTAGAGTTAAGTGACTCTAATTCCTTTAAAACCCTCATCTGAGGGTCAACCGTCGGAGGGGCAGGTAATGGCAATGGTGCTATTGGCGGAGGCAATGTCGGGTGTTGCGATGGCGGAGGAAACTGTGGGGCTTGAGGTGTTGGGACCTGCGGATAACTGGGGGTTTGGCTTTGGTTCCATGAGGGAACCGGGTACATGGAAGAGGCACCCGGGAACTAAGTGGAAGAGGCCGTCGAGTACTGAGTGGACGTACTGGGGTATTGGTATTGAGGCAAATCCGGGAAAATTGGCATGGTCGGCTTTGGCGGAAGTTTGCCAATGGCAATCAGATCGGCCTCGGCCTTCTGCGCTTGCGTGTATAGAATCGGGAAAGTGTTGACGCCAGAATACCGAATACGCATACTAAGGTCGGAGTGGAATGATCTGAGGTAATAAAATGCAGCTTGGTCGGGAGTAGGTCGCAAGCCATCGGGGACCCTCTGCCAGGTCCGAGTAAATCTGACGTTGAAGTCAGGGATTTCCCCCTGCGGGTGTCTCTGGATGGTTGTGAACTGATGGAGCAGAGAGTAAGGGTCAGCCGACTCATTGAACCCTTGTATCAGCAGGCCTGCTAACTGGTCCTAAGTAGTAATAGTGTCAGGTGGTAATGCTCTGTACCAGTACAGGAGCTTCCCCCTAAGGGACAGGACGAGCAACCTCACCATGATATTTTCTTTTGTGATACCGTGAATGGTGGCCAAGGCTGCAACGTCTTGGATATGCTCCTGCGCCGTCTTTCCCATGCCGTCATAGGTAGGGATGGCCTTAAGCGCTGCAGAGGGGATGGCGGTTGGTGCTGCTAGGTTCAACGGCCCCGCATGATTCCAAGTTGGGAACAGCCTGGGCGGCGGATTTGGTGGTTGATTTTTTTGTTGATTTTGCTACTGATTCTGGTTCGGTTGTAGGTTCGCCATGTTCACGCTCGGATTCGACTGATTGGGAGGTGTTAATGGCGGCAACAACAACTGGGCTGGCTGGACAGGATCCCCTTGATAGTTCGGAGAGTTCGAAGGATTTGGAGGGTAGCTGGTTGCAGTACTAGTGGATGTTGGATCTTGCTCGTCAACTACGGCCTCCTGCGATGGCGGTTCGTCCAGAGGAATATTCGGCCTGATCAGCCTAGGAGGCTCTCCGAAGGCACTGATGTCGAGCTCGTAGTACTCAAGATCTTCTTCAGCGTTTCTAACTCTCCATATTGTACGCATGAAGACAAGATTTTCTTGGACTGGTCTTCGAGATTTGGAGAGTATCCGAGTTCAACAAAGTTACCAGATTTTCAAATTTGATAGCACCGAAGCGAACATCATTTCTTCAATACTGCTTATGAGGTGGAACGTCTTCATCCCACCGGGCATGCCACAAAAACTATTGGTTACGAATCTGCCACTAGGAAAGGATTTGGTCTTTTGCACCCTAGACCCGCCCAAAAGATTGAAAGGTCGGAAGGAAGGGATGCCTCCCGTGCCAATCTCCGGAGAAGGCCGGCTCGTATACTACACTAACTGGGGTTTGAGATAAGGTAACTGGAAAGAGATTGAAATATGCAGAAAGAAATGCAAATGGCATTGCAATAGTGGTGGGGAAGAACAAGCAGCACAATCACTAACTAATACCCAAACCAACAGCAATCAAAACAAAACATGTAACCGAAACTAACATTGCGATTCCTTCCTATGTATCCTTAAGCCAGAATTCCAGATTCACTTAATGTCCAATGCCCTAATCCAGAGTTCAGAATTACAGCAATCAGAAAAATAAATGAACATGAAGCAGAAATACTTGCAGAAGGCAGTATAAAAGAAAGAGACAAGAGTCAGAGCCAAGGATGCCTTGTATTGAAGCAAATGTTTGTTTACAGCAGCTCTTTTAGCAATATGTTCCCCCCCTTTACAATGAGAGTCCACTGCTATTTATAGCAGAATTTCCCCCCCAAATTACATTGAAGCACATAATCCCATAACTGCGACAGCTTCTGAGATTTGACCCTTATTGGCCGTGAGCGTACCTGCAACACGATTCTCCTGAGTTTGAGAAGGCATGTCTCTTCAATGCCGCAGGTACAATTTGCCCCTTGGGACGTTTAAGGGCTCTGACAGGATGTCCTGGGGGTGAAAGCTGAGTTGGCGCTCCATTAATGCAACCTGACAGGCCACCTACCTCTGTCCTCCGAGTCCACTTAAAAAACTGCTAAGGGTCGCAAAACCCTATGCTGGAGCTAAAAGTCGCAGACGCCCAGAAGCGAGGCGGAGAATCGCTCAGGATTTGAGCGAATTCAGGGAAGCCAAGATTGGGGGGTGCTTTGGAAAAATGTCGAGGTTCGCTAAACTGCACGAGCGACGACGGGAGTTGCTGCTAGATGGAGATAACCCAAGAGTCGCACCAAAATAGGAGCGATCCCGAGAGTCATTGTTGGGTGGAGCGACCTCCGGCGCGGCATGTGCCTTAAACTAATTTCATCCTCCCAATTTCATCTTCCCTTGGCCAGCGATCGCAGGATACTTGGGCGACGCCAAGAGTCACCGAGCTAGCAGGGTGACGACGGGAGTCGCTCCAGGATGGAGTGAACCCGAGGTTCTCAACTTAGAAAATTTTTCACCCCTCTGCTGTCGTTCGCCAAAAAGCGATGCGACGTCGGGAGTCACTCGGCTGATGGAGCGAACTTCGGCGTGCTGGCAATCGCTGAGACTTGAGGCGAGGCTGAGGGTCGCACGGAAAATGAAGCGATGCCAGGAATCGCTGCTAGGTTGAGCGAGGACGGGCATCGTCGGAGAACAGGACCGAACTCGGGCGGGGTCCATGCCTTATTCATTTTTTCTGTTTTTCGAACCTGTTGCCACATTTTGCACGGGGTGCCATGTCTTCGGTTTTTTTTGTAAGGATGCTGCTTTCCCTTCCCTCCTCCTCCTCTCCCTTTCTCCACTATCCCCTATCTTCCCTGCCATCAGTTTCATTCTCTTCATTTCCCCCCCTCCTTCTGACAGTTTCTCCAAGAGGGCAAAAGGCCCTAAATTTTCTTAAGTGTTGGTGTTGTCGCAACCCGACTTAGCGAAGTCGGGCTGCGCCCTTAATTCTTAGCGCACTTGGGGAGCTGACGTGCAGAGAGCTGAGCCCAAAAATTGACTAAGTATTGAGCAAACCCCGACTTCGCAGCGAAGTCGGGTTGCGCTCTCAGTTTTGTGCGCACCTGGGCATTATCAGTGGAGGCCATCCCCAAAAATTGTCTAAGTGTTCTGTGCGCAACCCGACTTCGCAGCGAAGTCGAGTTGCGCCCTCAAATTCATGCGCAGTTGGGCGACTCACTCGAAGAAACGGCTAAGTGTTGGGTGCGCAACCCGAATTCACAACGAAGTCGGGCTTCGCCCGGGAAAAAGAGCGCAGCTGAGCAGCCCATCATGGTACCTCCAGTAAAGACTAAGTGTTGAGCAACCCGACTTCGCAGCGAAGTCGGGGTTCGCTCACTTACCTGCGCGCACTCGGGCAAAGAATGTTGAAGCCAGCCCAGAAATTTTCTAAGGCACGGAGGCCTCCCCAACTGCGCTACTTCCCCCTTGCGCTGCCTGGTTGCGCTCCAATTCTGGGCGAAGTCGGGCAAGAAAGAAAATCCGAGCTCCCAAGGCAGATTTTTCCCAGGTGTCCAGCCTCAAGATTCGAGTCAGAGATGTGACGGGAGGTGTGCGAGCATGAACTGACTTATTGTACCTCAGCTGCCCTCAGTCAAGCTGACTCGGAGGATCATCCCCGCACTGCCACGTAGCTGCTGATTTTTCAAGTGGACCTTGCTGCAAGCACGTTCCATGCCGGCGGAGGTCAACATCAACCGCTTTTTGCCGCTTTTGTCAGCTTTGTCAGTTTTTTCAGTTATTGTCAGGTCTGGGATCCTGTGCCCAACGATATAATGGGGGGAATTTACGCTATAAATAGCTCGGCAATATCATTGTAAAAGTGTGGAAGTGGGATATATTGCGAGGGAACCGCTGTAACTGTGCGTTTGCTTCTAAATACAAAATATAATTGGCTCTATTGACTGTTTTTATCTTGTATGCTGCCTTTACTGAGCATTTCTGCCTCATGTTGCTTATATTATTTCTTACAGTTATTCTGCTTTCTGGATATCGGTATTTAATAGTTAAGTATTCCTGGAATGCAAAGGTAGGTGATACATAGGATGAATGACATTGGTAGTTTCTGCAACATATCTTGTGTTTAATTGTTGTTAGTAGTGGTGATTGGTTGTTGCGATGCTGCTTATCCTCCCCACCCATAACAATCACATTTATATTTCTTTCTGCATTTCTAATTTCTTTCCTGCACTCTGAACTTAATCAAATTGAGAAAACATAGGAAGCCGGCCTCCTCCGGAGATTGGCACGGAAGGCATTCCTTCCTTCCGGCCTTTCAATTTGTTGGGCGAATCTAGGGCGCATTACACTAAATCCTATCCTAGTGGCAGATTCGTAACCAACAGAACCTGCCGGCGATCGCTGAAAAGCAGAGCGATGACGGCGGTAGCTGGGGGAATGCGGCGAGAACGAGAATTGCTCCAAATTGGAGCGACTCGCGGGAAAGCCATGCCTTAAAAATTTTCTGCTTTTTTTGCTACCGCTCGCCGCCACTGAGCGATGTCGAGAGTCGCCTGGGAACGGGGCGAAGCTGGGAATCACCGCAGAAGTGGAGCGACTCTTGGAATCGCTCAAAAAGAGTGCGACCCGAGAGTGCCCTTGCCTTAGAATTTTTTGGGCTTTTCCCAGACTTCGCCGGAACTTGCTGAAAACTAAAACCTTGAACCTGATGGGACCTGAAAATGCAATCCCAAGGATTGCCTGGACTGATAACTGGGAAAGGATGTAATGTCCCCTTCTAATCAGCTAGTGGGAGCACATAGAGACTAGCCTATACACGAGTTCCCGTAGGCTATCTCATATGGATGAGAGCCTTTGGAGATATTTGAGACAGCTTTTGGATTCTTAGAGCTCAGTTTTGGTGGTCATTCGGGGTCAAACGGATCTAGGATGCTGGAATTGCTATTTTTAGCAGTGTCGGGTTTTAGGGTTTCTTGCCTAGCGGACAGGGGGATGTTGTTCTACAACGAAATGGGTATCCAAAAAAGGTTTCAGTTGGTCATTCAGAGTTTAAGGCAGAGTTTTTAAAGCGCGAAGCTTGGCTTTATTAAGTGAATTATTAAATTCATTTTATAAAGTTAAAACTTTATATTATAACTAAAGGGATGTGAGAATTAAAAAAGAAAGAAATATGTTTATCCCACATTGAGCGCGAAAAAAAGAGTTTGCCAACGAGAAGCCTATTTATTCAGTGACTTGGTCTCATTTTAGTCATTCTGGATTTTAGTTATTTTCTCTAGAGTTTGAGGCCAGTGGCTGAGACTTCTTCTCCGAAGGGACGAAAACCCCAACGGTGTGGCTGAGGACGAAACCCCTCAGATTTTTGGAGCTGGATGAAACCCCAGTTCTCTATTGGTGAATTCACACAGGATTCACGCTTTGGTGCTTCAACGATTTCGGAGGTACTTTGATGTTTGCTGATTTAGTATATTTCAAGGGTTTGCAGACATATTGTGGAAAGATTATATTTTTAAAATATTGTAATCGAACCCTATTTTGAAAGAAATTTGAAAAATAAAATTGCTAGTTATTTCCTGTTTCCTGGAGTTGTATTTTCTGATTTTAAGAAACAGTATAGTGTCCCAAATATTAAAATATCAGAACAGGGGGGATATTACAAAGGAGGAAAGGAGAAGATCTGGTTCTAAAAATGCAGCAGTTTTTAATTTTTCAAAATTTTACCCCTTAGCCAAATGTGGCAACAGCTACTTGATGGAATAGCCATGACAACAGAATGAACAATCATTTATCTTGGAAGATAACTTTGTTGATATCAACATTGCATTAGTTTTTTTTGAAAAATTTGAAAAAACTTGTATTAAAACAAAGATCAATTACAATATGGGAAGAGACTCTTCCCAGCCGAATTCAAAGAGAACACAAGCTTACAATAGAAGAAGAAGACTTGCAATGGAACCAAATCTCCTAAATCAATAACTAGCTAGCAGGGGATCGGCATGGACAGATGATGCAACTTGTCCCGAAAACGCGACATATCGCGATATCGCGACACCTTTTCTCCTTTGGCCGCGAAAAAGCAACATGTCGCGATATCGCGACACCTTTTCTCTCTTGGCCAAGACAAAGCAACATGTCGCGATATCGCGACACCTTTCCTCCGATGGCCGCGAAAACGCAACATGTCGCGAAATCGCGACACCTTTCCTCCAGCGGCCGCGACGGCGCAACATGTCGCGAAATCGCGACAACTTTCCTCCAGCGGCCGCGACGGCGCAACATGTCGCGATATCACGACAACTTTCCTCCAGCGACCGCGACGGCGCAACATGTCGCGATATCATGACAACTTTCCAACGGCGCAGCATGTCGCGATATCTACCGCGACGGCGCAACACGTCGCGATATCGCCACAACTTTCCTCCAGCGGCCGCGACGTCGCAACATGTCGCGATATCGCCACAACTTTCATCCAAAGACCGTGACGGCGCAACATGCCGCGATATCGCGACAACTTTCCTCCAAAGACCGCGACGGTGCAACATGCCGCGATATCGCGACAACTTTCCTCCAGAGACCGCAACGGCGCAACATGTCGCGATATCGCGACAACTTTCCTCCAGAGACCGCGACGGCGCAACATGTCGCGATATCGTGACAACTTCCCTCCCTTTGCTTTTTCTTTGATCATTTGTTCAAGGACCTTTCCAGACCCTGCCTGATCACCTCATCCTCAATAGCCATGTCACTGTGAAAGTCGAACCCCCGCCTCCTTCTCAGCAACCATCTTAGCCAGGAAGTCGTCCGCGTTGTTTAAATCTCGACTCACATAAACCGGAATCACATCATCTAATTCCTTCCATAATTCCTTAATTTGAGTGATAAGAATCCTCAACCTCCATGCTTTCAAAGCAAAGTTTCTCATGCAATCAAGAGCTCCAACCATTATTTGAGAGTCTGATTCAATAATGATCCTCCTGTGGCCCTATTTCACATGCCCAAATAGAAGCGGATTTGATAGCTATGGCTTCGCTTCATTGTTTGTGGCTCTTCCCAAGCCTTGCAGTTCCCAACATAGCACTGATCCATCATGATTCCGGCAAACCACTCCAATTCCGGCACTACCCGGATTGCCCTTTGCAGCTCCGTCAGTATTAATTTTAATCAGTGTTCCACGGGGACGCGTCCCCCCCCGGGGGACGCGTCCCCCCGTTTCCCACGTCCCCCAGGACCGGGGGACGGCAAGGGGGACGTTTCCCCCGTCCCCCTTTTTGGGGGACGGCTGGGAAACGTCCCCGGGATGGCCGAGGCCTTTGGCCTCCCATCCCCGGGACGTCCCCCTTTTTGGGGCGTCCCCGGGGACGCCCGGCCGTCCCCGGGACGGCCGGGCCCCATGGGGGACGCTCAGACCGTCCCCGGGGACGGTCGGGCGTCCCCGAGGACGGCCGGGCCCCATGGGGGACGCTCAGACCGTCCCCGGGACGGCCCCGGGGACGGTCTGGGCGTCCCCCATGGGGCCCAGCCGTCCCCCACATGAGGTATAGGTTTAGAATTTCATGCACAAATGAACTATTAAATACTGCCATTTTTTCATCTCAGCTTGGATGGTCAACAACTCTAGTTTGGAGTTAAGTAAAATGTTTCAAGATCTCTCAGAAAATGGATTCCATTATTAAGAGAGGCACATCATTTATGACAGAGTTTTGCTCTATTCAGTAACCACTGTTAAGTTCTGTCCCAGGCACATGTCTACATTCTGCACAATCACACATATACATTCTACCCAGACAAGGTCTGAGATTGGGCCTTCGGAAGATAAAATGCATTCAAGAGTCCCAAAAAGAAATAACGAAAGTAAAGCAAGCTACAGCTCACCAATAAAACTAGCCATATATAAACTCAATTAATATCTATCGTTCTGAAATAATAAATGAAGCAAAATGGCATGGCTGGGATAGTCTATATTGTTTCAGTTTTCATAGCAATGCCAAATATGAAAACAACTTCTTAAGCAAATATGGCATGGTAAAAGGTGGTTTTAAACAAACTTCAACAGACCTATATCCTCCAAAGTACAGCAGTCATGCACGTCAAGCCAAAATGTCATAAACACATGTTGAATGCTTCTAAAATAATTCCGAGAAAATGGCTGAAAAAGAGGTTTGTTACAGCCATGAAATAGAAGGGTAGAAATACTATAAACACACCATGCATTTCCCTATGATCTCTGCCACATGTCAGGATCGATTTGGGAATCAAAGATCATAGAAAGTGCATCTAGAAGATTGCAGAAAGGATGCCATACAAGCTCAATGTTCAGTATAAAAAAGGTGGGGGGGAACAGCGATTATAAAGAGCATCAAACTTCCTTAACATCCACACACATCCCAAAAGGTTAATATAACATACAGCCAAAAGGGTATGTTTAAAACGTTAAAATCATAAAAGCATTGCAAGGCTAACGCTTCTGAGTCTAACCTGTTTAATAAGCACAACTAGGGTATATTGATAAGTGAAGTAAAACACAATATACACAGTGCTATTCCCTTCCCTAAGCAACATTTTAAATAGATAAACAAGGATAGAGCAAAATGTTGTGCAGTCAAAGTTAGAGGAAGCGAAATCAGCATCTTAAGGTCAGTATTTTCCATCAAACTAGGGCACAAATCCAATAGACTCAAGGACAAGCACAACAGTCACCTCATGCATTTCTGGCTACTAAGAAATATGACAGGATTGGAATAGACCAAATACAAATATACCAAAACGTAGGAAAATATAATACTCCTTTACTATTTTAGTTTTGAGTCTTTTTGTTGCAAATGAGCATTGATACTATGACTATTTCAAATTTCTTATTGCTGTCATATTTGAACACAATGAACAGTTAGTGACTGAAAATTTTTAAACATGACAGTCTTTGTTTGAACATTGGTGGCTGAAAAAATGATGACTGTTATTACTTAAAATGATGACTGTTTGAACATTGTTTGCACTTGATATCCTTGGCTGAACCTTCAAGTTATAGTTGTTGAACTTGAAACAATTAAATGGCTGCAAATTAGTAACTAATATGAACATGAAAATGTGAAATGACTCAATTATGGCTGCACTTATGTGTTAGTAACGAATCTGAATATGAATGGCTGCACTTACATAATTGATTAGTAATATGAAATATCATTTTTGTTGGGTGTAGAATTTTGAATGTGTAGATTATTCTAAATTTCTAAAAAATTTCATTTTTTATAGTATTATACCAGCCGTCCCCCCAGCCGTCCCCGAGCCGTCCCCTAAAATCGACCTGCCGTCCCCCGCCGTCCCCGGAAACCCGTCCCCCCGTCCCCCAGGCTCGTGGAACCTTGATTTTAATCCAGCCTTCTGGTGGTGGTTTCCAACTAGCTCTGTCCTGTCCCTCTTGCTCTTCAACTCCCTCTTCCATTGGCCCAGTAACAACCTGAGTTTCCTCTATAGCATAGACAGCAACGGTTTCTGTAACTTTGCTCCGGATGATCTGCCAAACTCCATCTAACGAGGAAAAAATTTCTCTAAAAATTCTCGCATTCCTCTCCAACCACACTTGCCACCAAATGAAGTTTAGTCCAAGCTCCCAACCAATTCGAAGAGCTTTAGATTTAAATCTACCACTCTTCCATGTTTTCCAGATGTTAGTCCGGTTCAAGTCACCATTAACTTGAATTTTATAGCAAGAAAGCCAACGCTTCCAAATCTGACGCGTGAAAGGGCACTCAAACATCAGGTGATCAGCTGTTTCTTCGTTCTTGTAGCATAAAACACATTGAGATGGACCGATGATTCCTCTACATCTGAGATTGTCAAAAGAGAGAATTTCGTTGTGCATATACTGCCAAGCAAAAAAGTTTACTTTCAGCCAGCCCTTGGAGTGCCAAATCTTTTTCCAATCCTCAACCGGGAATGAATGGGGGGAGGCTCTGGGAGGATCTTCTCATATCCGTCCTTCACTGTATAGACACCAAGGCTCCCATAGCCCCAAGCTAATTCATCCTCCTCGTCTGCACTGTGAGAAATCTTTCCGACAAGATTTTTGTCATGATGGGTGCCAACTCCGGAGGGATTGAAATTGGCCACTCCTCCGACTTCTTAAACTTCTTAAACTTATACTTCCCCAGCTGACTAGTGATGAAATAACTCGTCAATGTGAACCCATCCTTTGGTTTCTATGGCAGTTTTTATTGGTTCCAATTCATGAAATTCAACGATGATGGGTGGGTACTGATCCCAAGAGTCTGTCCAGAAACGAGCCTTCTCCCCTCTCCCCACTTTCCAAAACAATCGATCTTTAACCACCTGAGATCCAATCTTGAGAGCCTGCCACACTAGGGATCCAAGGCCATCCAAAGGGAAACGGCCCACCTCATTGGAGTTAACATGACCCAAATATTTACTAGTTAGGATTCTACTGAATAAGGAGGTTGGTTGGGAAATCCACCTCCAGTACAGCTTTCCAGCCAAAGCTTTATTATTGAACTTGGATCTTCTCAGTCCTAGCCCTCCTTTTATCTTGGGCTGGGTAACTTTATCCCAACCAACTAAGGCCCATTTCCTCTCTCCTTTTACTCCTTCCCATAAAAATCTTCTAGCCATATTTTCCAGCTCTTTCCATATCTTATGTGGGGCAGCCAGGATAGAGAATTTGTAAATTGGCATGGCCTGAATGACTGACTATAAAAAAGTTAATCTACCCCCATAGCTTAACCATTTGTGAGACCAATGATTCATTCAGAGAAGTCCTTGTGAATCCCAAGATCCTTCCAGATATCCATTTTTAGTTTTTTGAAATGCAAAGGAACCCCCAAGTAAACCACTGGAAGAGAAGTCCTTGTGAATCCCAAGATCTCTAGAACTCTGTCCTGGAGCCTTTGATCAAGATTGAGAAAGACCACTTTGGATTTTTTATCATTGATGACTTGGTTTGAAGCCCTAAGGTAGACATTAAGAGTATCTCTCGATCACTCTTGCTTCCCCAAAGCTGGCCACTCCAACCAATCTCGTATCATCCACAAACTGTAAGTGAGTCAAAAATTCCTCACCCACCTTGATACTTGTTAGCAAACCTTGATGTCTTCTCCTCAAGAAAAGTCTACCTAATCCTTCAGCCAAAATGAGGAAAAGATAGGGAGAGCAAGGATCCCCTTGACGAAGACCTCGAGAGGCTCCAAAAGGTTGCGAGGGAAGACCCTTGATTAACACAGAATAAGACGGCGTAGATACACAACTCATGACCCAATCTATCCAGTCCTGAGAAAAACCAAAGGCTGCCATCATCTTTGACAAGAAACTCCACTCCACCCTATCATAAGCCTTTGACATATCTAATTTAATGAACATTCCTTTATTACCAGATTTTTGCATTGTATGGATTGCCTCCTGAGCAAGAACCACCCCATCCAAGATCTGCCTACCCTCTACAAAACCCCCTTGCTCTGAGGAGATAATGTTATGTAAAAGGGGTTTTAGCCGTTCAGCCATTACCTTTGTGATTATTTTATAAATCACATTGCATAAGGCAATAGGTCTATAATCTGAAATATGAACCCCCTCCTCCCCTTTTGGAATTAAAGTGATGAAGGTATGATTTAATGCCTTAAGCATTCTTTTATTACCTCTGGACTCCTTTACGACAGCCAAAACATCCTCATCCAAAGTATCCCAAAAGGCCTGAAAAAACTCAATTGGAAAGCCATCTGGTCCTGGAGTTTTGTCGGTACTCATTCCAAAGACCACATTCTTTAGTTCTTCTCTACCAATGGGTTTAAGAAGGGCCTTATTTTCTTCTTCAAAGATAACAGAGGGTATGACATCAATAACTTCATTTTGAGCCTCTACATCTTGCTCCATACTTTCCTTAAAAAGTTTAGAAAAATAATCCATTGAATGGGAATGCATACCAGGAAGAGTATCAAAGGAATGTCCATTCTCATCTTGAAGAGCTTCCATGTTATTCATCTGTCTCCTAGCACAAGCTGACCGATGGAAAAATTTGGTATTTCTATCACCTTCCAATAACCAAGTGGTTCTTGCTCTCTGTTTCCAGTAGGTCTCCTCTTGGTTATCAATGTCCTCAACCGCTTTACGCAAGGCATCATCCTCGGCTTTGAGCTGCTTTGTAATTGTTCCTTCCCTAAAGTGCTTTTGAACCTCATCCCATCTGGCCACCAAAGGAGCTCTTTGGATCTGGAAGTCAGTCTTGTTAGCTTGCCTCCATTGTTTCAGTTGAACTTTGACATAATGAAGCTGTTTGTGGAATCTAAACATTGCTGTCCCAAAAGGTAGACGACCTTCCTCCCACCACTATGGAATTTTCTTTCGAAGATCCTCTTTTTGTAACCAAAAATTCTCAATTTTAAAGGGTTTGTGATGCTGCCCTGTCGTAATCCCTCCCTCCAACAAAATGGGAAAGTGATCTGAAACCGGGCCCTCCAAAATCTGGAATTTTGTATTCCATTTTACGAATGCCTCCTCTGAAACCAAAAAACGGTCTAGCTTTACCTTCCTGCTATGTGGCTCCCTCCTCTTGTTAGTCCAAGTAAAGTTGGGTCCAGGGCCTTTAATATCCACTAGGTGAAAAGCCTGGACTTGGGCAATCAAAAGTCGATCCCCCGGGTCCAAAATTGGGGTTCCTCCTTCCCGATCTCTAGAAGATAATTTAGCATTAAAATCCCCGACAATAATCCAGTCTAAATCTTCCCTTGAGGTCCTCATGTTATGCACAACTTTCCATTGAAGCCTCTGGCCATCAAGGTTTTGAGCCCCATAAAAATTTGTGATTAAAACATGTTCAGTTGTGACATTATTCCTAAAATGAGATGTGAGAACACCCCTCCAGGCTATATGTTCTATTGCAGTCCATTCCAGAGAGTTCCAAAGAGTGACAATCCCCCCTGAGGCACCTTGGGCAGCCACATCCATATGACCAGCGCCCCTCCAAATTCTGTTAACTGTTTTACACATAAGATCTAACGACATTTTGGTCTCCTGGATAAGCAAAAAATCTGTTTTGCATTTTCCTAAGAGTCTTTGAACAGCAGATTGATGGGTTCTACTGTTTAAACCCCTAATATTCCATGATTGAATAATCATTGAAAACCTTGAGAGCAGTAAGAATCAATTGTCCTCACCGATCCTCCAGTGATCAGCTTGTCTCCTTGAACTGCTAGCAGGTCCTTATTTGATTTTCTGCCCGCTCCTTGAGAGTTGCTATTTTTTTATCTCTTTTCCACCTGAGTTATCCCTAGGGCTGGCCTTTCTCTGTTCTTTTCTGCTATTCCCATGCTGACATCCTTGATTGTTGGCTGCGCTTGGGAGTGCACTATCAATGCCCCCGCATTCTCTCGACTACGGTAACTCAGTGTACTCAATTACCTGTTCTATGACGGTGGGAGATGAAGGAGAAGCATGAGCGTGGATGTTATTGTCTTCAATATTCCCATCCACTCCTTCCATAACTTGATCCTCTTGGTCCACTAATGTCTTAAAAATTTCATACCTATTGGCTGGCTTGAGTTGTGATTGCTCCTTACCATTTTTCTTTTGCTTTCTCCTTCTTTTGGGCTGTTCAAAGCCATCTTTCTGAACATCATTACCCTGAGGCGTATTGGTTGGTTCTTTGGTAAGAGTTGACTTACCCTCCCTAGGGCGATTTGGCATTCCAAGCGGGGCCTCCATTTTTGTGTTCAAAATATTTGGACAAAACCGGGCCAAATGCCCATGTTTGTGGCAAACTCTGCATCTGAAGGGCAGAGCCTCATAATCTAGTCTGTTGGATCCAAGATAGTCCCGCCAGTTCAAGTTCCACCTCTGCCGGTAGAGGCTGGCTAATATCCATTTCCACACAAATTCTTGCAAAAACAGTCGTGTTTCCTTCTATGGTGTCTTTGGAGACGCAGATGTCTACCGAGGGAGTTACCGATCATTTCCAAAACCTGCTCACCCCAAAACTCCATTGGAAGAGCATACAACCGGATCCAAACAGGGACAGCCGTGGGTTCAATACGAGGATCGAAACCCACTCTCCAGGGTTGAACAAATAACCCTGCCGGACCGTGGTTCCTCTTTGCTGATTCAAAAGCCTTGTTTCTATCGGCTACAGAAGAAAAACTAACAATGAAATACCCATTGCTAATAAACCATAAGGAGGACTCACCATGAGGCTCCCAGTTTTGTCTGATCTAGGTATGCAAGAAATTCAGGGTAGGGCGAATACCCATGAATTTACAGATCAGATCATGGTTGGCTCTATATATGATTGTGTCTTCGACCATCTTTGGCTCGATGACAATCTTGGGTCTTGAGACGGATTGCGGAAGGCATCCATTGACTCGATGTGCTGTTGAGCTCTTTCCAGCGTTCTTGAAGAGCGTAAGAAGAGTATTTCTCTGAGCTTCGTCATTAGAAGACGAAGAATTTTCTTTTAGAAATTCAGCGTAAGAGCTCTTTCTCCCAGAGAGAGGATCCGGAGGAGTCCCCATTGGACCCTCCTGGGGCAGCAGACTTTCCTTCAGATCCACAGTAACCAGAAAAACACTACGGCAACCCACCTGATGCCCTGGATTTTCCTTCGCTCCAGAAACCCTAGAACATCGCCTCTCGCCTGCTCAGAAGTTTTCCCGCCAACCAGCCAACACAACCTCTCCTCATCAACATTGCATTAGTTGCAAGGCATGATTTCTATCACAAAATGTCCATGTGTTTCTTAAGATATCCATATATATCATCTCAAGTCCATTCAATGAACAAATTAATCCATGTTGGTGCATGTAATAAACATTATTAAGTAGTTCATATGGTCTATGAATGTTTTTTGGACACAAATACCATATGCTAAGGACATATATCAGGTTACTGTTTGTTATAAGGCCATCATGTTTGTATAAAATATACTTAATGAATCAAAACGTCTGATTCACTCTATCCTTCAAATGTTGTGTGTTCATGTTATCTTTGTAATAATACTCCCTTTTCACTATTGCTGATAATCCTTTTCAGATATGTTGTTATTCCCTCAGGGATCATATTAGCTAAGGTACAACAAATGAATGAATCATATCTACCACTAAAGGTGGAAAAGCTATAACAATTGCAGTTCAACATTATGAAAATGGAGATAGGAATCATGTATAGACTCCAGAATTATTTAAATAATACTGAGTGGAATTTTGAGTATTTCCCATAGAGTTTCTTGATTTATTTCTTTCCAAATTCCAATCTCATTTACTTACATGTGATTTGCTAGGTCTGACAGTATTTTGTTTGAAATCATTAGATAATTGTTCTTTAACATGAAAATGTTTTTCCAACACATGCAAAACTAAAATGAAACTAAAGTTTCTAAAATATTGAAACTCATCAAACCACATTCTTGTTGAACTTAAAGAATTGAGCAGAATGATGGTTAAATGTCATTACTGACCTTCTCTTCCAGTTGTTTACCACCAGTGAACCATGCTTGAGATGTCAATAAATCCAACTGTTGTTTTGCAAAAATCTGTGAAAAGTGCCAATGGCATAAACATAAATAGATACCCATGATATACTTCAATTAAAATCTGATATAATTATGAAGAAAAGGTAACATCTTTTAATCCCTATAAATCCATCTTATAGAAGCTCAATGAAAAGATGAAGGATCAAACAATTTCGATACTAATTGAACACAAATAGATAGGCCATTTTTAGTCCAGAACATGTAGTAAATAAATAAGATTACTCATGGAATCTTGGATGGTGGCGTCAACTAGAAATCAAAATTTGAAATGCAATGATCAAGTAAAACTGAAAAAAAATTATCAGACTACATCACAAGGCAACCACTATCTGACTATATATAACTAAGATTGGTATAAATGGAGCCACAACTAGAATTTCACGATCATTCTTCACATAATATCATCTTTGTAATCATACACTTGGAACACAAATTATGCTCGGTTGAAAGTTAAAGCATATGCAATCAATTAATGTCTGATGCCAAGATTCTGCCCTAAATATTGTGCTTTGGGAAATGATAGCAGTGGCAAAAGTTGTTTTACAGAGATTTTTGAGAAGGCATATACCTTAATAGGGATCTATTCACCATTCTAGACGATGTTTCATATGTATTTATCAGGATTAGCTTCATTTAAACTGGAATCTGCTTTTGCAAAGATAATGATTCAATTTTCTCAATATTGATTCTGATCAAAGAAAAAACAACTTTATTGTAGTGCCTTGACCAATATTTCCATTCCTTTCATCCAGGCCAAAGACACCACTTGCTAGATAGTGTTTTTTCTTTTCATTCATTTTTTTTTTTTGGTATTCTTGTATGGGCATTTCCTATGCCAAGCATTGATAATTGTAGGGGTGGGGGAATTCCCCAGCTGTTATTCCCCTTTTTCCTCCTCCCTAGCTTTAAGGAACTTGTAAACATGATATTTGCAAGTAGATGTGATATCTATGCATAAAACACTACAAAACCATGAACAAATAATAAATTTCCACTTTCAGCTTTTAGCTGTGAAGGGGAATAGAAACATTGGGTTGTTATTTCAGATTCTCTCCAGTTAAGTTGAAGATGTTCTTAACATAAGAGACATTGGATAACTGCTGCGGGTAGAGGAGTGGATTACAATTTTTATATATTATTATATACTAAATAATCAGTACTACTGACATTTTGAAATGAGCCTTTACATATTGATTAGTGTATATTGATTGTGAGTTTGAAATATCGCCCCAAAGAATGCAGAAATGTGAAGAGGCATTCCTTATGTTAAGAGGTGAAGTCACTATGCAGGGTTTTAGCCAGAAGAGACTGCTGCTAGACATCTAGGCAGCACTGCTAGACGTCTAGGCAGCAAACGTCTAGGCAGCGGTGCTAGACGTCTAGGCAGCAGACGTCTAGGCAGCACTGCTAGACGTCTAGGCAGCAGACGTCTGGGACAGACGTCTAAATGCGGAAGATGAACAGTTTCAGACGCTTTCCTTGGGAGTGGAAACGAACAGTTTTCGAAGGCTTCCTTTGGGAGAGGAAACGAACAGTTCAGGGTCTTCCTTTTCTGCTCTATAAAAGGGAATTGATCCCTTGCATATGATGAAATGTGAATGTAAAGTTTTGCTGAAAATAATAAAAAGGAGAAGTTGCCATTGCCCCGTGGTTTTCCTGCACATTGCAAGTTTCCACGTAAATTCTTTGTGTTACTTGTGTTGCTGTTTTTGTTCTCTGTTATTGTGTTTCTACTTGCAGGTATAAATTCTGAAGTTTTTCCTAACATCTGGTATCAGATTTCAAGGTTTTGTTCGAGTGGGAGCTGCAACAATGACAGGAAGTGTAACCAAGTTCGAGATTGAGAAATTTGATGGCAGGAACTTCGCTCTATGGAAGATGAAGGTGGAGGATTTGCTGGTTCAAAATGACCAAGCTCAAGCCTTGAAAGGGATCGCGAGTAAACCGAGCAGCATAAAATATGAGGAGTGGGCAACGCTGGAAGGCGGTTTCTACAGTCCGTCTCTACCTAGTAGACTTTGTCTTGTTTAATGTTGCTGAAGAGAAGACCGCAGAAGCTCTTTGGCAAAAGCTTGAAAAGTTGTATGAAAAAAAATCAGCAAAAAATAAGGTTTTTCTGAAAAAACAGCTTTATAGCTTGAGGATGAAGGAAATTTCATCCGTGGCAGATCATTTGAATGAGTTTAATACTCTTATCAATAAACTGGTTTCATTTAATGTGAAGATGGAGGACGAGGATAGAGCTATCATCCTACTTTGTTCCCTACCGAACCCCTAGGATCATATGGTGATGACCATCAGTAATGCATCATCAGAAACTCTAAAAATTGATGATGTGGTAGTCGCTTTATTAGCAGAAGAGTTGAGGCGAAAAACGTCTTTGGAACCCTCAACTAATGAAGCCCTATCTGTGAGAAGTCGATCTTTCGAGAAGAGTAAACAAGGTAGAAAACAGTCCAAATCTAAGTCTAAAGGGCATAAGCAGAAAGGGAAGTGTTGGCATTGTGGGAAGCCAGGGCAATCAAAGAAAGATTGTTGGCAATTAAAGAATGGTGAAAAGCAAACTCAGCCATCAACTGAGGCCAGTACAGCAGATTTAGGAGAGACGACAACATGTGAAGACTTTTGTATTAGTAACAGCAGATCTGTTTTATATACCTGGGTTTTGGACTCAGGTGCATCTTTCCACATGTCTCCCCACAGAGACTGGTTTGACAAATATCAGCCATACTGTGGTGGAATGGTCTACTTGGATGACGATCATCCTTTAGAAATTGTGGGAAGAGAGGATATAAAGATTAGGTTGGACGATGATAGAGAAAGGATGTTATGTGATGTACGACATGTGCCCGATTTGCGGAAGAATTTGCTCTCAATCAAAATGATGGATAAGCTAGGGTATTCTGTCACTTTCAATAACAACTACTGCAAAATTACCATAGGAGCTCTTGTAGTAGCTAAGGGAGAATCTTATGGGACCCTATATCATTTATGCGGTGATACGGTGACAAACCATGCAACAGTAGCAACTTCTGTTCAAGATGCAGTAATGCTATGGCATCAACGCCTAGGCCATATGAGTGAAAAAGGTCTGAAACTTCTGCATGATAGAGGTATGCTTTCTAGGATTAAGTCTTGTAATTTAGACTTATGTGAGCACTGTATTTTTGGTAAACAAAAGAGGGTTCGGTTTACTGCAAGCCCTGGTAAGAGTTCTGATTTTCTGCAACTTATACATTCGGATATATTTGGACCAATCCCCACTCAGTCCTTAAATGGCGCCATCTATTTTCTGAATTTTATAGATGATTATTCTAGGAGAGTGTGGGTTTATTTTCTGAAGAAGAAGTCGGAAGCTTTGCAGAAATTTAAAGATTTCAAAGCACGGGTAGAGAAGAGTTTGGGCAAGTCGATTTTATGTCTCAGGTCGGATAATGGGGGTGAATATTGCTCCAAGGAATTTGATAAATTTTGTATGCGGGAAGGTATTAAGCACCAGAAGACTGTACCATATACTCCACAAAAAAATGGTGTGGTTGAGCGGATGAATCGCACAATCATGGAACGTGCAAGAAGCATGCTCAGTGCAGCCATGTTGGAGAAAAAGTTTTGGGCAGAGGCTGTTAATACAGTTGTTTACCTTATCAATAGGTCACCTACAACTGCGTTGGATGGATAGATTTCGGAGGAGGTTTGGTGTTGTAAGCCAATTGATTACTCTCATTTGCGTACCTTTGGCTGTGATGCATTTGCCCATGTACCCAAAGAAAAAAGGTCCAAACTTGACCCAAAGTCAAGTAAATGTGTTTTTCTCGGCTATGGAGATACAATGAAGGGGTATAGATTGTGGGATCCTACTGCCCACAAGGTAATTATTAGCCGAGATGTTATTGTTGATGAAAAATCCATGCAGAGGAAGGAGGTACAGCAAACTCCTAATGTTGTACCACTTGAAGTAGAAACGAATGAAGATGAATGCGAAAATCAGCATGCTGAAGTTTTTGATCAGCATGCAGAACAACAAGTAGAACAGCAAGTAGAGCAGCCACAACGGTCATAAGACCAAGAGCCACAATCAACAGATCATTGGGTTAGAAGATCTACACGTCCACAAAAGTGTCCGGAAAGGTATTTTCATGTTTATCAGTCCTCTTTTGCTTTGTTAACTGATGATGGTGAACCTAGTTCATTTCAGGAAGCTAGAGAGTCCGAGAATGCAGAAAAGTGGAGGAAATCCATGGAGGAGGAAATCGAGGCACTTCGCAAGAATAAAACGTGGGAACTTGTGGATCTCCCACCTGGAAGAAAGATTGTTGGAAACAAGTGGGTGTACAAAGTGAATAAGAATAGTGATGGGTTGTTGGAATGCTATAAAGCTCGCTTGGTGGCAAAAGGCTATGTGCAAAATTCAGGTATTGACTTTAATGAAATTTTCTCTCCAGTTGTGAAGATGACTACTATTAGAGTTCTACTTGCACTTGTAGCTGCATAGGATTTAGAACTGGAGCAGCTTGATGTAAACACTGTTTTCTTGCATAGTGATCTCGAGGAAGAGATTTATATGGATCAGCCTGAGGGCTATGAAGAAAGAGGCAAAGAGCATTTGGTTTGTAGACTGAAGAAATCACTGTACGGGTTGAAACAGGCGCCAGGGATGTGGTACAGGAAATTTGACACCTTCATGAAGAGCCAAGGTTTCAACAAAAGTGAAGCTCACCATTGTGGATACTATAAGAGGTTTGATGATGGCAGTTTTATTATTTTGTTGTTGGATATGCTGGTTGCAAGCCCCAGCATGAATAAAATCATTGAACTTAAGGCGCAGTCGGCTAGGACACTTGAAATGAAGGATTTAGGAGCAGCAAACCAAATTTTAGGGATGAAGATACATAGGGACAGAAAAGGAAGAAAGATCTAGTTAAGTCAAAAGTCATATGTGGAAAAGATTCTGCAGTGCTTCAATATTCAAAATGCAAAACCAATTAGTACCCCACTTCTTTCACACTTAAAATTGTCTTCCAACTAGTGTCCTAGAACAGAAGCAGAGAAGACAAGCATGTCTCATGTACCGTATTCATCAGCAATAGGAAGCCTCACGTATGCCATGGTGAGCACCAGACCGGATATTGCCAAAGCAGTGGGAGTAGTCAGCCGATACATGGCAAATCCTAGTAAGGAGCATGAAGTGGATATTTAGATATTTAAGAGCCACTTCAGATGTTGCCATTTACTTTGGATTGATAGATTTGCAAGTTAAAGGTTTTGTGGATTTTGATTATGGTGGAGATAGAGATGGGAGAAAGTCCACTACAGGATATACCTTCACTCTTGCTGGTGGAGCGGTGAGTTGGGCTTCTAAGTTGCAGTCTGTTGTGGCTTTATCAACCACTGAAGCAGAATATATTGCAGTGACTCATGCCAGCAACGAGACAATTTGTTTAGAGTGACTATTGGGTGACTTCAAGGTAATGCAGGAGAAAATTACGCTGCATTGTGATAGCCAAAGTGCTATTCAACTAGTGAAAAATCCAACATTCCATGATCGCACGAAACACATTGATGTCAAGTACCACTTCAAGAGAAATGTGATGGAAGAAGGTAGGATCCTGTTGCAGAAAATCGACACTGAAGTGAATCCTGCAAATATGCTTACAAATCCGATCAAGGTAGAGAAGTTTGAGTGGTGCAAAACTTCTCTGGGCTTGCTGAAAAAGTAACAAGGGCAGCATTGGGCAATTGGCACTGGATGAAAAAACCTTGGTAAAAGAATTCTTGTATACTGAATTCAAGTGGGAGAATGTTAGGAGGTGAAGTCACTATGCAGGGTTTTAGCCAGCAGAGACTGCTGCTATACGTCTAGGCAGCACTGTTAGACGTCTAGGCAGCAGACGTCTAGGCTGCTAGACGTCTAGGCAGCACTGCTAGACGTCTAGGCTGCTAGACGTCTAGGCAACACTGCTAGACGTCTAGGTAGCAGTTTTAGACTTCTAGGCAGCAGTACTAGATGTTTAGGCAGCAGTACTAGACGTCTAGGCAGCAATGCTAGACGTTTCGGCAGCAGACGTCTAGGCTGCTAGACGTCTAGGTAGCAGTGCTAGACATCTAGGCAGCACTGCTAGACGTCTAAATGCGGAAGACGAACAGTTTCAGACGCTTTCCTTGGGAGTGGAAACGAACAGTTTGCGGAAGATGAACAGTTTCAGACGCTTTCCTTGGGAGAGGAAACGAACAATTTTTGGAGGCTTCCTTTGGGAGAGGAAACGAACAGTTCAGGTTGTTCCTTTTTTGCTCTATAAAGGGAATTGATCCCTTGCATTGTTATGAAATCGAACAACATTGTCTTATTGAATCAATAAATAAATAGTACACAGCATTCCTGGATTAGCCCGAAGAAGGCGCATCTCAACAGGATGCCGGTGCAACAATACAATAACAGTACGCTAATAATAATCAGCGAATAAGTTAAAATAACTAATTAATCCTATAATGTAATATATTTCTAACATCCCCCCTTATTACATTATTTGGATAATTGAATAACTTCTAGCTATGCTAACATCCCCCCAGATTACATTATTTTGAAATACATAGAGAGCTACGAAACAATTCAAATTTGACACGTGCAAGTGCCTTAGTGAAAATGTCTGCAACTTGAGCATTGGTGGAGATGTATTGAAGCTGAATTCGGTGTTTTGGTACTTCGTCTCGAATAAAGTGGCATTGTGTATCAATGTGCTTGGTTTTCTCATGATGTACTATATTCTTAACAAGATTCAAAACACCCATGTTTTCGCAGAACAAGTGTATTGGAGATTTTGATGGAAGACTCATACTTGGCAGGATGCGACGCAACCATATCACTTCGCACACAGCTTCACGTGCGGCGCGATATTCTGCCTCTGTTGATGAAATAGCAACCACCTGTTGCTTCTTGCTGTGCCAAGAGACAGGACCAGATCCAAGATGAAACAAATATCTTGAAGTTGATTTACGATCATCATAAGATCCAGCATAGTCGGAGTCCGTGTATCCTTGTAAGAAGAAGTTGTTGTTCCTCTTGTATTCTAGGCCATATTCCATTGTGCCACGGACATAGTGAAGAACTTGCTTTGCTGCTTTCCAATGTGTAGTCTTTCGAGGTTCCTGCATGAACCTCGAAAGATAGTTTACAGCAAATACGATATCCGGCCTAGTGTTGGTCGGATATATGAGACTCCCAATCAAGCGACGATAGAGAGTAGCATCTACCTCGAGGTGATTTGTCATATCGCGATAACTGAAGACCTGTTTCCATTGGTGTTGCCATCGGCTTGCGATCGATCATTCGATATTTTTCTAATAGTGTCTTGGCCTATTTTTTACGAGACACTTTGATGTAGCGCTCCTTCCGGTTCACTTCCGGACCAAGACAAGTAATGGAGAAGTACGAGATCTATCATTTCAAAAGATTTTCTCATATCCTGTTTGACAGAAGAGATCATTATTTTTGAACTCCCTGTTATGAGTAGATCATCAACATAGAGTACAAGCAACACTATTTCGGAGCCTTGCTTCTTGAAATAGAGGTTTGCATCTGACGGACATCTCTTAAATCCATGCTGCAGTAGGTGATTATCCATTTTTATGTACCAAGCCCAAGGGGCCTGTTTCAAACCATATAAGGATTTGACCAATTTGCAAACTTTCTGCTGTTGGCCTTCCACTTCAAATCCTTCCGGTTGAGTCATGTAGACTTCTTCTTGGAGATCACCATTTAGAAAAGCACTCTTGACATCCATTTGGTGTACTTTCCACCCCATCTTGTGCTGCCATAGCACAAAGAACTCGAATGGTTGTCATCCGAGCAATAGGTGCAAAAGTTTCCTCATAGTCAATGCCTTCTCTTTGAGCATAGCCCTTTGCAACAAGTCGGGCTTTATGCTTATCTATTGTCCCATCTGCCTTATACTTAACTTTATACACCAATTTGCAGCCTATGGGCTTCTTTCCGTATGGCAGATCGACAAGCTTCTAAGTTTTGTTTTTCATCAAAGACTTATACTCTGCATCCATAGCGGCCTTCCACTGAGGCTCACCCAGAGCATCTTGCACTGATGCAGGTTCAAGATCGTCTATTGAGGACATAAACACCCTGTCATCATCAATATCCATATCTTCTCGTATCTCTCTCCGGATCTACGAGAAAGTTCCTCAAAAGATTGACACGGATCATCAACCCCAGTATTCTCTCGTTGCGGCTTTCTCCTGTCGAGCCATGCTGCGAGTACGAAGCCTATCCAATGTCAAATCTAGTGGAGTGGATAGCTTAGAATCTTTGATTGTATTTGTATACCACTTTGGATTCTTCTTCTGAGGTGTTGAAGAAGATGAAGAAGGACGTCCAACCTTTGATGAAGGAGACTTCTCAACCTTAGTTTCCACAAGGTCTAGGTATACATCTGATGTGTTTTCTGATGTGAAAGACTCATCAAAAACTACATCTCTACTAATGTGTATCTTCTTGGTCAAGGCATCAATCAAACGATAACCCTTAGAGTGCTCATCATAGCCAAGAAGAATACACTTCAATGTCTTCTCATCTAGCTTCTTCCTTTTCTCTTTTGGTATGTGCATGAAAGCTTTACATCCAAAAATGCGTAGATGAGAAATGGAGGGTTTCCTACCACTCCATGCTTCCCGTGGAGTCATTCCTTGTAGGGCCTTTGTGGGTGCCCTATTCAATAGATATATTGCTATGGTGATAGCTTTTGCCCAATATTGTTGCCCAAGACTAGCTCCTATGAGCATGCAACGAACCATTTCCATGATGGAACGATTCCTCCTTTCAGCAACTCCATTTTGCTGAGGAGTATAAGCAGTAGTTAACTGTCTCGTGATCCCATGTGCAACCAAGAATGCAGAAAATTCTTTAGAGGGAAACTCTCCCCCTCGATCTGAGCGGAGAGTCTTTATAGAAGCCCTGACTCCTCAAAAAATTTCTTGAATTGCTGAAAGAAACCAAATGCCTCAGATTTTAGAGTAAGAAAGAACACCCACATTTTCCGTGAGGAATCATCTACAAATAACTGAAAATACCTCTTCCCCCCACAACTGATGGGTGTGAAAGGACTGCATGAGATCGGTGTGAATCAACTCCGAGAGGTTTCTTTGCTCTTGTAGAGCTTTTCTCAAAAGGTACTCTATGTTGCTTTCCGCCAAACAGTCGAGCACATCTGGCAATGTGGTAGAAAGGGAAGGAAGACCCTTTACCATCTCATACTTACTTAGCTCAAGTAAGTAACCAGAACTAAGATGCCCATATCTCTTGTGCCATAGGGAAGTTGCCTCCTTTGTAGAGACTGTCATGGCGACATATGGAGTAGAGATAGCATCTAAGGCAAATAAGCCATGCTTAAATGAAGCGGTTGCAATCTTCTTACCCCTCCTGGTAATAGAACAACACTTCTTGCCTCCCTCAACACTAAAGTTCACAACCATATCTTTGTCCAGAATTTGTGTGACTGACAACAAATTGTTCGCCAATCCTGGAACATAGAGGACTTTTTCAATCTGACACTTGCCATCAGAAAGAGTAACTGAAATAGTATCTTCTCCCTGAACCTTGTAGGTTTTATCATCAGCAATAGTGACAGGTTTGCCCTATTTGGCCTCAAAAGACTCAAACCACGATTTGTCGCCAGTCATGTGCTTACTAGCGCCAGAATCGACGTACCATACAAGATCCGTCTGCTTGGAGGCTGTGGTAGTCATGAGCACCTTGTGTGCCCCGGGAGTGGGTGGCGCGGGAAGGAAGGACCGCACGGGGGTGGGAATAAAAAAAATTAAAGGTGTTGACCTTTAAAAAAAAAAATTTCATTCACGAGCGCTCTCCAGCTCGCTGCGTGCTTCTTCGTCGGAATAAAATGCTTTGCACAGCATTCCAGCTCTCCTTCGAAAAAATTTGAGCCTCCTCTCAGACCAGCTCTGATGCCATGTTATGAAATCGAACAACATTGTCTTATTGAATCAATAAATAAATAGTACACAGCATTCCTGGATTAGCCCGAAGAAGGCGCATCTCAACAGGATGCCACTGCAACAATACAATAACAGTACGCTAATAATAATCAGCGAATCAGGAAATGTGAATGTAAAGTAATGAAAATAATAAAAAGGAGAAGTTGTCATTGCCCTGTGGTTTTCCTGCACATTGCAGGTTTCCACGTAAATTCTCTGTGTTACTTGTGTTGCTGTTTGTTCTTTGTTATTGTGTTTCTACTTGCAGGTATAAAATCTGAAGTTTTTCCTAACACCTTAGACAACATTCTGCAGAGATTTAGAAAGGCTGACTTATCCATAGTGCTTGATTTTGTGCTCCAATTAATTCCCTCCAATATTACCACTATTTTAATTCAAAATTTTAAAGATCGCGACAATCTCTTTCCCAAAAAGGTTGGAATAAGCCCAATTTGACAACAGAAGGAAGGATCTGGTAGATCTGTTTGGACATGGTTGCAGTCAGAGTTCATTGTCCCCTTTATTGTACCCCTTTCTTGTTGTCATACCTTAGAGGTTGCTAGGTGATAAAAGACACCTACAAATATTTATGGCCAATATTTGAGTTGGCTATCCTATCCTTCTTGTGGAAAAGGAGATGTAAAGTTGCATTTCAGCAGGATACTCACACATCAACATTGGTCTAGTAAGCTCTTTTATTAGCCTTTTGACTATAGGAGTACATTCCAAAGTGTTATCTTTCCTTTCCTATATAAGAAGAGAATTCCTTAGTATCTATATGATACAAGGGATGTAATTTTTACATGAATAGTAGTGATATCAAATGCCACTTATATTTTATTTTATTTTTCATAGTTAAAATACAATTGTCTCGAAACATGGTTCTGCACAAACTACCACAACAGAAGATGAATGTTTGTGGAAGGCAGGGGTCACTGATGTATTAGAAAGGATGGTTCTAAATTTTGATAAGGAATCTTTGGATGGGTTACTGCAAGATTTTGAGCGTAGATCTGGCACTGCCATACTGCAGTTTGAAGCACACCTGGCGGTGGTTACTCTCAAACACACAGACTTCAACCATTCATAGAAATACCACAGAAAGCAGAATAAAGAGTTCCAGAGGCCAAAAAGGATTTTTTCCAGCAATTATATGGTGAATCCTATGAACAATCTAAAATTAAGCAAAGTAAGGGTATTAGAGAATAAGCTATCATGGATAACTACACAGTAATGCTGGCTGAATTTGCTCTATCCCATTGATGTATGAGAAATTTCCATCAATGAAGATGCATGTAGGCAGATGAATTGACATGTCTGCATTACTGAATGAATATTTGAGCGTAGGAATGTATATGTGCAAATGTGCACACAAAGTGTTTCTCATCATGTTGCCATATTGTGTAAAGTAACAAGTGTTTGTAATAATGCACGTGTGCAAAGTGTTTGTAATAATGAGCATGTAGCAAAGTGTTGTAATGTAAAGGGGTATTTTTAATGTTTTATGTAAACAGGTAGTTTGGAGTAAGTTGGGTAGTTTCCAGCTGCTTACTGAACCCATTATGTCTTTAAGTATGCATCTATGTGGAAGATGCACGGGAGAGAAGTTGTTGCCAAAGTGTGTTGTTGGTAAACTGTTCGTTGGAGTATGATGTACTGTAGATAGTTGTGCAGGATAAATGTTGTGTGCATTGTGTATCCATTTGTAATTGTAAATTATTACCATTGTATGTTTTGTTTATTTACGTGGTAATGGAATTGTATTGTAGTGTGTTGTATTCCCTTTCTACATCCATTGCCTTGAAGTTGGGTTGAGTTTGGTGACATGGAGTTGTAATGAGCAAATCATTTAGGAAGGTACCCAATGACAACAATGGGATGATTACAATGCAGTCGATGAACGATGTACTTTCCCTTGGAAGGGAAGATTGTAGGTCACAATAGAAGAAGATGCAAACTTGTTTGTTGACATTGACGGAGGGCTGATGCAAGGAACAAATGTGCAAGTGGATGCGCAACTAGAAGCGCAAACGAACATGCACAGAGGAGACACGAAAGGGTTCGTATGCAAAGAGTTACGCAACAATGAAGATTTATCTAACGATTGACAGTTAAGTGACAACAAAGAGTTATATGATGACGAAGTATTATGTGACAATGAAGAGTTACGTGACGATCGAGAGTCATGACGGTGGAGAGTTACATGACAACAGAGAGCTACATGACGATGAGAAGTTACGTGACGACAAGTTACATGATGGTGAGGAATTACACAATGGCGAGGAGTCACTATTGAAAATTTTGTCACATTGCTTGGAGGGGTAGTAAAATTGAAAATTCTGTAATGGTTTCTTGGTTTGTTTTCTTTCTTTTTATTGTTGTAAACAACATTTTAGCAACTTTGGCTATCATTTTTTCCCCCTTTGTAAATAAGCTACATATGTAGAAGCTTCGCCTACAGCATCAACAGGAGTTATAGGCTTCGCAAGGAGAAAACAAGAACATGAAAATGCATACCCAAAAGTTTCCAAGGCCTAGAAAGAGCTTCACAAGCGAAGCTTCCAGGAGACTCGCTTCGGGCCCAGTTTTTGCGAAGCGGCAGAGCAGCGATGAAGAAATTTGTAAGTGTGAAAAATGCTTCGCCGAAACCTAAGCGAAGCATCCGCTTCGGCCCCTTTCCCTGGCGAACCGCTTCTCCCAGCAAGATTTGCTTCGCCCCGAAACGCTGCGAAGTACCCGCTTCGGCCAACTTTTGTGCGAAGCTCCCTCACTAGAAGCCTAGTTGCCCTTTGAAAATCGGAGAAATATTCTAAGGCAAAATTGTACTTCTGCCGAAAACCCCCCGAACGGCCATTTTAAAGAAGGATCGCAGCAAAGCATTTTTGCAGCCCATCAGCAAAGCATCCACTTCGGACAAAGACTCTTACGAAGCAGCCTCCAACCCATTTTTCCGACGAAGCAATGAAAGATTGAGAGCCATGTTTTGAGAAGGAATATCTGCTTCGGCACAAGGTCTTCGCGAAGCTGTTTTTGGAAGTTCCTTCGCGCGAAGTACCCACTAAGGAGGTCAAACCAGCTTTGGTTCACATCCGTTGCAAAGTGAGGTCCCGAACTGGAATTCTGCGAAGCTCTTCAAGGGCACACACACCAAGGCAGGGTATCTTTTCGAGGCAATCAAGTGTTTCATAAATGAAGTTTTACTTGCCTGAAATACCTGGGGCCCATTTTTGGCAATTAGAAAAGAGATATCAGTCGCAGGAGGAGAGCCCGACGGACCTAGCAGCAACTCGAGCACCGCACCCGGAGAAGTTCAAGACGAGTCAGGCGGCCCATAAATGCAAATTTCCTCGGCTAATGCGGCCGTATCTACTAATTATAGAAAAGGATGTGAGAGCTCGGTCACGAGAGGAGCAAGAGCAGATTTCTCAAGTTTTCGAGGGCGTACTTCCAGATTTTGTGCATTGATGGCTCAGAGGGTCGAGTCCTCTATAAAAACCCATGAATTGTAATGAGAAAGGGAGGGGAACTCTTGCTAGAAAATTGTTGTAACTTGGTTCCTGCAATTGATATTAAAGACTTTGGGCTCATTTCTCTCTTGTATGCTGCCTTCTGTGATTATTTCTGCTATTCTGTCTTTGTTTGTATACTGTAATTCTGAATCCTGAATTTAGGTGTGTAATTGGGGACAGAACCCTGGAATTCTCCTGAAGGATACATAGGAGAGATAATATTGCGTGAAACTCCTTTTATGCCGCCTGTGGTTAGTGGTTTCTGTTACGTTCATTTATTTTCCTAATTGCTGTAATTCTGAAATCTGGATTTAGGCACGGGAGAATAGTTGAATTCTGGAACTCTTCCAGAGGATACATAGGGAACCTCGCATGATGTTCATTTATGCATTATTCTTGGTATTTATTGCTGCTATTCCAAGTTATTAGTTGATAATCATGCTGTTGGTTCTTTCCCACCAAATTGTTCACACTTCTTACCCTATCCCTTTTATTTCTTTCCTGCACTCTTATCTTAAAACATCAAGTAGTTTAGTATAGGAGTCGGCCTTTCTCCGGAGATTGGCACGGAGGGCATCTCTTCCCTCCGGCCTTTCAATGTTGGTCCAGGTCTAGGGCGCGTATGGCAGATTTGTGACCAACAGTTTCTGGCACGCTCGGTGGGACCCGGTCAGTCTCATCTTGTGAGTGGTAGTGAGAACTGATGCTTATCTCATTACCAATAGACTCTAGCATCTGGCGACTCTGTTTAACCTGAGACTCTTAAAGCCGTCTAGACCGGTACTAAAATATTCGTGCCTTAATGCAAACGAGATGGAGAGTTAGGAATAGTGGAGAAGAAACTGAGTTCTTTGAACTTGATATTGACGCCTTCGGGAAACGCTCCAGGCTAGTCACCCCTGAATCACTTTTACGTGGAATGTCCTCTCAAGAGGCTGCCTTTGACGAACAAGGTCCAACTTCAAATAGCACAGTGGCTAGTCTTCCTCCAAACCCTCCTAACTCCCCCGATCATCCGAGTGCCTCCGTTTCAGTTAGCCATCAAGAACAAACTTTGGGAACTCCGGTGTTTCCGAATCTAGGCACCAGCATGGCATAACAGCAGCAGCTGCCGCCTTAGCAACAACCGCCCAGATTGTTCTCGGCATGGAACTCTTCCGGACCATTAAACCTAGCGGGACAAGGGCAGGTTCCGCTGCTTGCAATGAAGAAGATCCCTACCTTTGATGGCATGGGGAAGACAGACTCGGAACATATCCAAGATATAGTTTCTCTAGCGACGATACACGACATCACAAAAGAAAGGGTGATGGTGAAGCTCCTGGTTTTGTCTCTCCGAGGAAAGCTCCTCTATTGGTATAGATACCTACCTCCAGGCACTATAACGAGTTGGGACCAATTAGCTGGACAACTGATGAGAGGTTTCAATAAGTCTGCCGATCCATCCTCCCTCTTGCACCAGTTTACAATGATTCATAGACACCCGCAGGAGATCGCGGATTTCAATGTGAGGTTCGCTAGGACTTGGCAAAGAGTACCCGCTGGACTTCGGCCAACCAGCGAAGCTGCAGCATACTATTACCTTAGGGCCTTTAATCCAGATATCGGCGTGATGGCAAGGTATTCGCATGTGAATACTTTCCCTGAACTATATGAACTGGCCCAGAAAGCAGAAATGGATTTGATAGCTGTGGGGAAGCTTCCTCAAAGAATGTCGATGCATATATTTTCGGAATTTCCGCAGACACAATACCTAGGTGCAGCTACTCCGCAAACCTCCACAACCCCTGTATATCCCATCTCATCATGGAACCCCAACACCGTTGTAACCCAGATCGTTACTCCACAAGTGCATTTTCCGACATTTTCAGCACCACAGCCCACCGTCCCTTCGACATTTCCCGCGTTACCAGCTCCGCCTCAATACCCTACCTTGCCTCCAATACCTACGATGGCTCCATTGCCACCGGCCCCCAAAGCTAAAGATATGCAGGCGAAAATACTGCAAGAAGTTCAATCTCTAAACTCCACTGTGCAGACCTTGTCCAACGACATGATTATCGTGAAAAAGAAGCAAACACAACAGGAATTTCTTCCAAGAAGGTCTTATCCCCCACGAACGCTCACCAAAGATCAAGTGGTTCAACCGGGGAAGTCATCGGCCAGGAATGCCGTGATTGACGAGGGACCGAACACTTCGGACTATGTGCATTGGTGTTCCACATGCAATGACCCACATGGAGAGAGTACCTGTATGTTGCATCAACATTACGTGCAAACGCTATCAGGGAGCAGTCCTGTTGACACTTTTTGTCACATTATACAAGGGGTAGAAGATAGTAGAATTTTGTATAATATTTCCTTGTTAAAAGTTTTTCTTTTATTTTAAGTTGCAGCAATTTTGACTCTCCCTACCGCCCCTTTTATAAAATGAAGAAGAAAGAGCTTCGCTACCAAATAGGCCAAGGAAAATAGCTTCGCCGAGAGAAAAAGAGGAGAATGTGAAAAGAGCTTCGGGCCCGAAGCACTTCAAATCACCACTTCGGGCGAAAACCTTGCGAAGTAATTTCGCCGAAGAAAATACAAAGATAACGCTTCGCACCCGAAGCATTTTCGATAGCCGCTTCGGGCGGAAGTTTTGCGAAGCAGCATCCAAGCGACTTCGCCGAAGGAGGAGAGCATAATCCAAATCAGCCAAGGCAAGGAAACTACTTCGGGCCCGAAGTATTTCCGACACCTACTTCGGCCAGTTTTCACCCGAAGCAATGGCGCCCGAAGCAAAATGACAATGTGTCGAAAGCAGAAGAGTGCTTCGGGAGGATATGCCCCGAACCACAGTTTTGAGAGAGAATCGGGCCGAAACATTTTCCAGCCGAAGCAGTTTCGCCAGCGAAGGACAAAAGGCCCATTTCAAAGATGGAACCCGATCGGCAATCATCATCCCCGAAGAAGTTTATGCGAAGCATTATTCTGCGAAGAACAAATCAAAAAGAATCTACTTCGGCCCGAGGCTTTAGCGAGGCGAATATGTAGCGAAGCACTTTTCGGGCCCACGTTCCAAGGCGGGCAGCTTCCCAAGGTGATCGAAGGCCCCTCATAAGTACCCCCTTTCTTGCCCGATAGGTTCGTTGACTATTCCTGGCAAACGAAAGGGACGTAACAGTCCTCGGAGTAAAACCCGACGGGCATAGCGATCACTCAAGCACAGCATCCAGAAGCCAGGGACACTCGGGCGGCGCATTAAATGAATGTTTCCACGGTTGACCCGGTCACAGTTGCCAGTTTTGGCAACCGATTTGAAAACTCAATCGCAGCAGCCGCGAGGAGCCGATTTCTCAGAGCCCGAGGGTGTACTCCGCCGTTTTTGTAATAATGACTCAGAGGGTCGGGTCCTCTATAAAAACCCAAGCTTTGCAATGTAAAAGGGGGGGGAACTTTCTGCTAGAAAGCTGCTGTAACTTAATGTCCTGCGTCTAATACTAAAGATTTTTATGCTCCATTTCTCTCTTTTATGCTGCCTTCTGTGCTTAATTCTTTTGTCTGTTTGCACTCGTATACTGAGACTCTGAATCCTGAATCCGGTGTGCGATTGGGAACTGTACCCTAAAATTCGCCCTGAAGGATACATAGGAGAGGAAAAACGCTTTGTCGTTTTCTTTTATGTTGCCTGGTGGATCGAGGTTTCTGTTATTCCCTCTTCTTAATCGCTGTTACTCTGAACCCCTGAATTCCAGCGAGAGAGAGAGGAGAACCCTGCGAACCCGTCCAGAGGATACATAGGAAGTTCGGCACTTCGTTTCTTTCATTCCATTCTTGGTGTTTTTTGTTGCTATTTGAGTTATTAGTGAGTGATCGTGCTTCCTGTTCTTCCCCACCTTAAATCATCAATCTCTAACCCTTATCCTTTTTTATTTCTTTCTCTAACCCGAACTCCTTTTATTTCTTTCCTGCACTCTTATCTCAAACCCCAAAAGTAGATTAGTATAGGAGCCGGCCTTTCTCCGGAGATTGGCACGAGGGGCATCTCTTCCTCTCGGCCTTTCAATGTTGGTCGCAGGTCCAGGGCGCGCAAACCCATCGAAAGTCCTTTCCTGTGCGGATTTGATGACCAATAGTTTTTGGCACGCCCGGTGGGACCCAAGGTCCCATATTTGAGAAAATTTCTAGCCCGTCTTCACCGGAGCCAGTAGTTCTAACAAGTTTCCGGTGAGACCCGGTCAGTCTCATCTTCTGAGTAGTAGTGAGAATCGATGCTCTCATTACCGAAAGACTCTTAGCATCTGGCGACTCTGTTTTACCCGAAGAATCTCTAAAGTCGTAAAGACCAATGCCTAAACCTGGTTTTCGTAACCAGGACTTCCTGTGTCTTAAGAAGGTCCGAGTTCGGTGAATCTCCGATTTGTCTTCATCTGATAAAATCACCTGGCGACTCAGTTGAGCTGAAGATCCAGATTTCCTGGTCGTAGGTGCCTTTCAAATCTGAAAGAAGATATCCCGGAGGAATCAAGGTTCGGTGAGCAGCCTTGACCTCATAAGCGGAGAAAGAATGTCCACCTAACGACCCCGCCTCAGCGGTGACAACCACGATTTCCACAGGCTGCTGTCGTAATGGCTGGGAGAAGCTTTCCTAGCTGGAACGATCCCGGCCCCCTGAATATCCAAAGCTACCACGAGATTCCCAAGAGTGCTTTGAAATCATTGTCAAAATACAGCGGCACCGCGGGAATGGCCCGAGAGCACCTTGAAGATGTTGCCGATTTAGCGACCCTCCATGACATTATCCATGAAGATGTCATGATCAGACTTCTTGTTCTATCTTTGGAAGGAAGGGCGCTGCGGTGGTACAGATTGCTCAGGCCCAAAAGCATCTGCTCATGGGATGACTTAGCGGGGGCATTGATCGAAACGTTCGATGGCTCTCAGGACCCCTTCCATCTCTTCGCATACCTCTCCACCATCAAGAGAGCACCTTCGGAAGGTATCACGGACTTCAATGTCCGATTCTACAGAAGTTGGAAGAGAATCCCGCTGGAGATCCAACCGACGCCCGCCCAAGCCCATCTCTTCTATGTTCGGGCCTTCCACCCGGACGTAAGCCTCATTCTACTGCAATCAGGGGAACGAAGGTTCCCTCAAATATTTGAGGAGGCAATACGAGCGGAACGCTTCTGCTCCTATCGGGAAAGTGGCAGTGGAGAGAAACTCCGTCGCTTCCTCCGATAATTACTGCTCCTGTCCGGCCAACGCAGTACTCATCATGGGGCATTCCTCACACTGAGCCGAGGCCTGAGATGCAATCATTTGGAGCTCAGGAGGCAGACCTCATACTAGCCCAACAATGGGAGTACGCAAGCACGGCCCACCTAATGAACAACATGGCTGCTCGCGATCTCCATCAAGAGGTGAACCGAGGAGAGAAGCAGACTCGAGTGGTAGAACCCGAGAACAAAGAGGGCACATTTTTGCACCCTTTTTGTGTCCCAAGAGATGGCATGCAAGAGTTCAGCCAAAGCTCATCATGCCTGTCCGATTCAGAGGATGAGCCCGAAGAGTTCCTGGAGGACTACTCTTCGTCGGAGGAACCTTGTTACCATGACAGTAGGATGGAAGAACCTATGCCCGACCTTCATTTGGAAGAATCTACAGAATTCTGGCATTGGGTCTGGTACTGGTTCCGGCTATCCCTAAGACCGATGCCCCAAGAAGGCTTTCGAGTGGCGAACTTCTTCGCCAACAATCTGAGCATTGGCAAAAATGAAAATCGGTTGCGTTGCTTCCTGTTCGCAGCATGGACAACTTCGAGTAGAAATGATCCGAACTCCGAAGGTCAGCTAAAGTTCAACCTGATCTGGTCGGGTCACTGCAGGTTCACCGGATAATCACCCGAAGTTGAGTCCATGGTGGCGGCATGCCCATTATGCCGCAAGCTTGTGAATAGTGTAAATAGTTCGGCTGATAAATAAAATGTTGCAAAAACTCAAGTCGAGTTTTACCTGGACTCAAAAAAAAAAAATAGTTTGCAACAATGATTCGGACCAAGGCCCGAGAAGTACTTCTCCAAAGGGAGTTCGAGCGAAACAGTTTCCAAAGGAGGACCGGCGAGCCACCTACTTCGGGCCCGAAGCATAAAAGAAACAGCTCGCACCAAGGGTTCGCCCCGAAGCACTTCAACTCTGACTTCGGCGTCACCAACCCAACGACGGAAAAGGTGGGGGCATTTAAAATGTGCCTAGGGGAACGTGTCGACAGCCGCCTTCAAAAGCGTCCGAAGTGGGCGAGTTAAATGAAAAGGTGGCGGGTACGTCCTTTAGGGATTCGGTTAGGAGAAAAGTTCATGCTCGGGTACAAAGTGGCAGAGGGTCATGCTTCCAAAGCAAGCCGCAATCATCATAACACGCAACCCTGTGTACTACTCCACCATGTGGTGAATTGGATGAAGCGAGGCGAAGTTAATTATGGCAAGTGCCATAAATACTAGTGGTTGCCTTCTACGGCTATATAATGCAGGCTCCAGTAGTAACGAAGCCATTTGCCCGATAATTCATGCAAACTTCGCTACTAGCCTTCAAACTCCCCTATCTTGCGCTTCGAAGCCTCCGATCTCGAAGCCCTCCGCATTGTTTTCTCCATCACCCCTAGCACTATGGGGAAGAAGAACTCTAAGGAAAAGGGGAAGGAACCAGAAGTGACGGCCCCGAGCAGCCAAAAGCAAAAGGCCATGACAAAGGGCCGAAGAAAGTTGATGTTAGTCGCCGCCCCGAGAAACAAATCATGGGAGAAAGAGAGGATTCTGGGGATGAGCAGCCTGAAGAACCACCAGTCGACAGGTGGGATAGGATCAGAGACACCAAGCTATCAAGGAGCGTGGCCGAACTCGGGAGCACCATCGAGTTCATGAAGAGCGAGGCTCTCGACGAGACAACAAAAGAGCTGCCGCTTATTACTCCCAGATATACTGGTATCTGACGCCCCCACACATCACTGCCCTGAGCTGATTGATGCCATCGCACAGAACTACCAGCCCTCCTCCAGGCAAGTGGTAGACGCCTCCGGGCACAAGCTTTTCTCCATTTTGAAGGAAGATGTCCAGGCAGCCTTTGCGCCACAGCAGGGCCCTCCTAAGGGGTATACGGTTCGCAACGTTATTCTTAGCGAACAAATGGAGAGGTTCACATCCTCCAACTACATAATCAATTTTTTGCAGCAGAGCCTCAAGAGCGGGCTCCCTTCGGGCAAATTGCCCCAGATGCCCCTACCCTTGGAGGCCTTCAAAAATGCCGACATCTTCTCCATCATTGCATGGGTGGCAGGCCTGTCTACTGACGCTTCGGTGCACCCATGGCAGGTGTCTTTGGCTGAGTGTATCTCCAGAGGGGAATTTTATGCCCCTGATGCTTCGAGGCCGAGCACCAACCCAATATTTTTTGACTGGGAAAAATGGGTGGCCAGGACCCTACATACCCGGCTCGCCAGCATGAAGAATCCTGGGACAAATAAGTACTTTTCGCCCTGTTCCCTTCTTGTTTGGTTATTTTTCTTTCATGTACATAGAAGTTTCCCTTATATTGCTATTACGGCAAGCGGCGAGGATGGAAATCCTCTGCTTGTATACCAGTGGACCCCTCTCCTATTGAAGACGGAGTCCTATTATTCTTTTAACCAACAATTTTTGGGACCCGCGATGCATATGCTAACAGGGTCTTCCCCTCGGGTTCCCCTCCTCTTAAGGGACAAAGTGGTACAAGAGAGGAGGGGAGACATTTTTCAGCTGACACAGGGGCTTGTAATTCGCATATTCGGCTTCATAGGGAGGCCTTTTCTACTGCCAGTCTATCCCTCCGAATACCAGTTCGCATTGGAGGCCGCTCGGCGAGTGATGCAACAAACGCCATTTATGGCCATGGACGGAAATGGGCTCACACCTGCGATTTCCCTTTCAAGATGGGAGTTATCGAGGTGTTTGCCCTCAAACAAAATGTTTTCTTGGAGGAGAAGCTCGCCAATTTTGGCCTAGTCCGGCTTCCTCAGCAATGGCTCTATGACCCCTTGGGGGTAATGAGAGATCATCTTCGATTCAAGAACTTCCACGCTTGCCCCTATCCCAAAATTGTGGAGCAGAGGAACAATCCCAATGGGAGGGATCTGGAGTGGCACTTGGAGAAAATGGAAACGCTACCTCCCTGGCATGAGTTCTACCCGATGGAGGTCGCATATGACCCAGTTCGGCACCCTCTCCCGAGCCCCAACTCTACCTTCTGGAAGAAGGCAAAAGATGATTTGAAGGAAGCAACGAAAGATTGGGACGTGGCCCAATTAAGAGAGTGGTGGATAATGAGGGTCCATCATCGAAAGACAAATTCTTACGGTCTTTTGTCATCTGACAAAGACTTCATAGCGGTCTATGAGGCCAATGCCGGGACATGGAAGCCTCTGTCCTTCGCCGACCTCATTCCTCCAGCTATTCCAGGTTCGGGTGAAAGCCCAAAGAGAAAGGAAACTACTTCGGAGCCAAAGAAAGGAAAGAGGGCCAAAGCCATGCCACAAAGGCCACCTCCAGTACCTGTGGGAGGCCAAGACACGAGTTTCGAAGAGTCTGAACAACCGCTGGTGAGGACAAAGAGAAAGAGGCCAGAATCAGTGCAAGTGCCTCCAGGCCATCCAAAGCGCCTTCGCACAGGGTTTCCGAGCCCTTCCACTAGGCAACCTACATTGGGTTCATCCGAAGCAATTATTGAGAGTGCCACGCCACCAAGCGCCACAACCGTCCCGGATATCAATGTCATCAATGTGGAGGAACTCCTCCAATCCGAAGGGGATGCCGAGGCAGAAAACATGGAGGTTGGAGATGCCGAAGCAGAAGAAGAACAAGATGCGGCTGCACCCGAAGCCACCACTGCCACAATGCCAGGAGGGCACTCAGGTACACATTCTCCGCCCCTTGCTCAAGACTCACCCATACCCCCTACGGCCACGGCCGAGAGTTCTCAGCAGTCTCCCCTACGTAGCCCATCGCCCCATCACACGTCACCCGTGACTAGTCCAAGCCCATCCCATGATTTCGGCCAGGATAAATCCATTGAAGTCACTTCGCCCACTCGCGCTGCCACCCCCTTGATTTTTAGCAGAAGCGGAGGTATCGCTTCAACACCGAGCCCCACCACCCAATCCCTCATCTCGCATGATGTGGCCGCCATTGCCGAAATGCCCGCTACACCCACCGTCGGACCTTCTGGCGAGGCATCCCCCATCCATTCCCTATATTTGTTCACTCCTTTGGCTGGTGACCCAGCCTTGTTTGAATCTGAGATGTCTTTGATCAAGGAACGCCCTCTTGCCGAGAAGCTGCTCCAAGCTCGGCAGAATACCGACAAAATCTTGAAGGAGGCGAGAAAGAAAAGAGGGCGAGCGACGGCTCAAGTTGAAAAATGCGCCGTGTTTGATTTGAAAGCCGGAAAGATGCACAAGATCAAGAAGGTCCCTAAGGTGCAGAAACCCCTGGATGAAATGACTCCAGCGGACTATGATTACCAGGAAACACCTAAGGACCTGGTGCATCTAAATGTAGACAATGAATCGGCATCCATGCATGTCCGAATTGAGACCTTTAGGGCTCATGCAGTCATCGCCAACCAGCGCAGGATCGAGGCCGAGGCCGCCAATGTTAAGCTAGAAGAAGATCTGGCGAGGGTCCGCTCCAAGTTGGCGGAGGCCGAGGAGAAGTGCAAGGCCATGAAAAAGGAAACGCGCACCCTAAAACAGCAGGTTCAACAGCTCCAGTCTACAGCCGAGAGCCAAGCGCAGAAACAGATCGAGAGCGATCTAAAGGCCAAAGAGCTGGAAGACAGAATTACACAAATGCAAGCCCAGTTGTACGAAAAGGAAGACCTGACGGTGTTCGATAGGAGCAGAATCAAGGAGATTCGTGCCCACTTGCTCAAGAATTTTAGGTCTCGGTGTTCCAGCGCCCTCACAATACTAACCTTCATCACTGAAGCCCAGCAGGCCATCGCCGAGGGAGGGCCGATCATTGATGAGGTCACGCAGAAAGCCAAGCGCCGGCTCAAGTTAGCCTTCGACGTCCAGAGTGCGAAATATCAGGACTTGCAGGTCACTGCAATGACTCGGACGGCTAGGGATTGGTCCACGGCTCAGGCCACAGTTCGCGCCTTCTTTTCTAAGGTGCGAAAAGCTCAGGAGGCGAGAAGACTCCAAGACATTTTTGACAACGAGCAGCGCGCCTCGATGAATTATTTTTAGGACCTCTCCTCCTTGGGTTTCCCGAGTTTCACAGACGATGACGGGAACCTTTTGACTAAAGATGACCTCAAGCCAGTCTGGTTCCAGTTCGAGGGCGATGTCTCAGAGATAGACGGATGGGCGGAGCCGATCTCAGAGGGGCAGGTGACCGACTTCATCTTGAGATACTGCAAGATGGTCGCATGCCTAAATGATTTATTCATCAGGGCCAAGCATGCTGACATCGGGCAAATTGATCGGTTTCACGTTTTGGTTAAGGCACTACAGGATCAAGAGCCATTCCAAAAGAGTGCCTGGACTCATGTCCGAAGAACGATGAAGCGCATCCGTGATCGCCTCGAACCATCACCGCAGCCAGAAGCCGCGCCGGAGGAGGAAGAAGAAGAAGAAGGAGAAGAGGAGCAAGAAGAGGGACAGACCGCAGAAGCAGGATCTGGGGGAGATCAGTGACTCCATAGCCCAATGGATCAGGACTAAAGGGTTCTTTTGCCGAGGCGAGCTCGTCACCCCGCGAGCCGCCAAGAATGTTGACACTTTTTGTCACATTATACAAGGGGTAGAAGATAGTAGAATTTTGTATAATATTTCCTTGTTAAAAGTTTTTCTTTTATTTTAAGTTGCAGCAATTTTGACTCTCCCTACCGCCCCTTTTATAAAATGAAGAAGAAAGAGCTTCGCTACCAAATAGGCCAAGGAAAACAGCTTCGCCGAGAGAAAAAGAGGAGAATGTGAAAAGAGCTTCGGGCCCGAAGCACTTCAAATCACCACTTCGGGCGAAAACCTTGCGAAGTAATTTCGCCGAAGAAAATACAAAGATAACGCTTCGCACCCGAAGCATTTTCAATAGCCGCTTCGGGCGGAAGTTTTGCGAAGCAGCATCCAAACGACTTCGCCGAAGGAGGAGAACATAATCCAAATCAGCCAAGGCAAGGAAACTACTTCGGGCCCGAAGTATTTCGACACCTACTTCGGCCAGTTTTCACCCGAAGCAGTGGCGCCGAAGCAAAATGACAATGTGTCGAAAGCAGAAGAAGTGCTTCGGGAGGATATGCCCCGAACCACAGTTTTGAGAGAGAATCGGGCCGAAACATTTTCCAGCCAAAGCAGTTTCGCCAGCGAAGGACAAAAGGCCCATTTCAAATATGGAACCCGATCGACAATCATCATCCCCGAAGAAGTTTATGCGAAGCATTATTTTGTGAAGAACAAATCAAGAAGAATCTACTTTGGCCCGAGGCTTTGGCGAGGCGAATATGTAGCGAAGCACTTTTTGGGCCCACGTTCCAAGGCGGGTAGCTTCCCAAGGTGATCGAAGGCCCCTCATAAGTACCCCCTTTCTTGCCCGATAGGTCCGCTGACTATTCCTGGCAAACGAAAGGGACGTAACAGTCCTCGGAGTAAAACCCGACGGGCATAGCGATCACTCAAGCACAGCATCCAGAAGCCGGGGACACTCGGGCGGCGCATTAAATGAATGTTTCCACGGTTGACCCGGTCCACAGTTGCCAGTTTCGGCAACCGATTTGAAAACTCAGTCGCAGCAGCCGCGAGGAGCCGATTTCTCAGAGCCCGAGGGTGTACTCCGCCGTTTTTGTAATAATGACTCAGAGGGTCGGGTCCTCTATAAAAACCCAGGCTTTGCAATGTAAAAAGGGGGGAACTTTCTGCTAGAAAGCTGCTGTAACTTGATGTCCTGCGTCTAATACTAAAGATTTTTGTGCTCCATTTCTCTCTTTTATGCTGCCTTCTGTGCTTAATTCTTTTGTCTGTTTGCACTCGTATACTGAGACTCTGAATCCTGAATCCGGTGTGCGATTGGGAACTGTACCCTAAAATTCGCCCTGAAGGATACATAGGAGAGGAAAAACGCTTTGTCGTTTTCTTTTATGCTTGCTGGTGGATCGAGGTTTCTGTTATTCCCTCTTCTTAATCGTTGTTACTCTGAACCCTGAATTCCAGCGAGAGAGAGAGAGGAGAACCCTGCGAACCCGTCCAGAGGATACATAGGAAGTTCGGCACTTCGTTTCTTTCATCTGTTCTTGGTGTTTTTTGCTGCTATTTGAGTTATTAGTGAGTGATCGTGCTTCCTGTTCTTCCCCACCTTAAATCATCAATCTCTAACCCTTATCCTTTTTTATTTCTTTCTCTAACCCGAACTCCTTTTATTTCTTTCCTGCACTCTTATCTCAAACCCCAAAAGTAGATTAGTATAGGAGCCGGCCTTTCTCCGGAGATTGGCACGAGGGGCATCTCTTCCTCTCGGCCTTTCAATGTTGGTCACAGGTCCGGGGCGCGCAAACCCACCGAAAGTCCTTTCCTGTGCGGATTTGATGACCAACAGAGTCCTAGTGGTCAAGTCAATATAATAAGACAAGCGGATCACGACCTGGTCGTTGATGAAGAAGAACAAGTTTCAGTTCTTACCAGGGAAGGAAAAAGACCAATGGAGGTGGATGCAGCTCAAATGGCTCCCTTGAAGGTGTATACTCGCCGCGAAAAGGAGCAGCAACCTGTTAAGGCCCCAGACAAAGTTTCGCATCCTGTGCCAGCAAAAGAGAAGACCCAGTAGGCCTCCACAACCCCGCCTCAAGTCGAAACCAAAGAACAGGCCAGGGAAAAGCTTAAGTTCCCTTCATTGACCAAGCGACAAAGAGTCGAAGCCACGGAGAAATATCGTACAAGGTACGAAGCTAAAAAGGAACCCGAAGTACATGCCCTCATAGGGTATAACGTCGTGGACGAACTGAAGAGGACCCCTGCCAAGATTAGTCTATACGACGCTTTACAGCTGCCAGGACAAGTGGACCTGTTGCAGGAGTCCTTAAAGTCCGCGAAAGCTAGGAAATCAGCGCCGACCGCCCTAGTGCAAACCCTATCCACGTCAATAACAGGAAAGAACAGGCCTCCTCCATTCTACCTGTCCTTACAAATGGAAGGGCATATTGTCCACAACTGTATGATTGATTCGGGCGCCGCGACGATAGTCATGCCTAAGGCGGTCTGCGAAGAAATAGGAATGGAGTACACGCGAAGCAGCTGTAGAAAGGGTTTTTACATATCCCAACAGTTCCCTTTCCACGTAAGTAATCTACAGATCTGCAAGCATTGTAGTATAGCAATAATAATACGCAGAAATTCTGCAACAGCATTAAATAACAGCAGTAATGGCAGAAAATACAGCAATAACAGTTAACAGTAATTACAGCAGTTTGTATTAATAATGGTAGGTGTGATACAGCATTACAGTTTCATCAATACAATCTACAGCCAGCATAACCATGGCTGTACACAGGACTGGACTGCACTTTTCCATCAATCTGCATGAATGCCCTGCAATATCTCCTCTAGGTATCCACCATTCAACCCTAGGCTGAACATCCTTCATGGCTGCATATCATGCTAGACTGCATTCTGCCCATAGACTTCAATCCTCACACGTACCAATCTGGAGCAACTCTAATGAATGAGGGGGGGTTTATTTATACACCCACCAAGTAGTTACTTTCTCCAACTACCTTGCAACTACCCTCAAATTACATTTTATGTGCATTTGCTTTGCATTTACATTTCATTTGCACTACAGGACGAAATAGCTTATTTAGCCGACTTACATGATTTAATATGACTTTACATGACTTTATTCTTTACGTACAATATTAAATTGCACTTACAACATTAAAATATATGCACGGGCGTTTCGTCAAACACTTTGCGTGCATTTACAATAAAACACATAATATCAAAACTGGTTCTGCAATTAAGGATATCTCAATATGCCTGTCTACATCTATCCCCTCCTCTAAACTGGTCGTTGTCCTCAACGACACGAGCTAAACACTGGGAATAGAAGTACTGAGCAATGGAATAGGATCTCTTGTCACGCTCCTTCCTCTTGTTCCTGTTCCATACATCTTTGGCAATAAACTTTACTTGGGGCTGCTCACAACATCTGATTCTCTGATTGTGCACTTCTGCTGCTACAAGTATGTATAGCATCAGCATGATCAACATTCTCTGAATAGGCACTTCACTTTTTGCAATAAGCCATATCATCAGCATGAGCAATGCCATCAACATCATGAACATAATCGGTAATGCCCTCCGCCATCTGTGTCGGGGGTCAAGGGGGCGGGAGTCCCCTTGCAGGGTCAAGGGACAGCGTCCCTTGCGGGGTCGAGGGGCAGCGCCCTTCGCGTGCTCCCTTGAAAGCCTCAATGTCCAAACTAAATTTTTCTTCTCATCAACCATTTGGAAGCTTTCCTTCAACTCATTCAAACTGCTTTCTTTTAGCTCTACTTCACTGCTTTCTTGATCCAACTGACTGCTTATCATCCTCTGACAGACCTCTCCCTTGTCGGATTGTGCTTCTGACGGCAACTCCTCTGACTGCACTGCCTCCGACGTCAACATTTCTGACGACAATCCCTGACAGCTTAGTTTCTGACGGATTAGACCAGACGGATTGAGGAGTCTGACGGGTACAATGTCTAGACGTCTAGGACAACGGGTTAGATGGCTCAGATGGGTAGACGTCTCGGACGGATTGCACACAGGTAGACGTCTCAGACGGGTAAGGGTAGACGTCGCAAATAGATGGGCTAGACGTCTGGACAGATTGCTAGACGTCTGGGACAAGTGGCCAAACGGACGACCAAACAGACGGCCAGACGTCTGGGTCCGACGGCTAGACGTCTGGACTGACGGATTGCCAGACGTCTGGGCCAGACGGCTAGACGTCTGGAGGCAGTCGGGGGGCCGGACGTGGGGACGGGGCGACGTCGGCGGCAGACGTTGGGCTGAGCGGACGTCCGGACGTCAGGCCGACGCGGACGTCGATTTGCTCGACGTTTAACTCCTTCAAACGGGTAGATTTCAGACAACTCCACTTCAGACGGGTTCTCTTCAGACGGCTCCTCCGACAGATGCACTTCAGACTTCACCTCGGCCGTCTCCACCTCAGATGGATCCTGTTCAGACGTCTGCACCTCAGATGTCTTCTTCTCAGACGGCTCTTGCTCAGATGTCTGCACCTTAGACATCTCCACATCAGACGGCTCTTGCTCAGACGTCTGCACCTCAGACGTCTCCTTCGTCGCCATCTGACTGCATTCTCTAGTTGTCCGAGTCTCCTTCATCGGTGAGGTTTTTGCATCTCTTTCCCAAGTCAAGGCATAATCCAAAGCCTCTTGGTATGATCTTGGAGGAAATATCTTCATCTTCCTTTCATACATAGGGAGAAGTCCATCTATGAACCACATGGTCTTCAATTCCTCTGAGTGGCCTTTCTCCACATAGTCAAACAACCTACTCACCCTTCGATTGTAAGAACAAATAGGCTCCTTCTCTCCTTGAATGTTATAATTTTCGTCAGTGTCGTATGATCGGAATTCTTCCACAAATGCATCACGCAACTCTCCCCATGTCTGGAACTTGACTTGCGGTAAGTATATGTACCAATCAATTGCAGATTCTCGAAACGTTGCAGGAAACCACCTCCTCCAATCTTCTTCATTGTTCTGCCCAATCGCTTTCCACTCCATACGGCAAATTCTCCAATGCCTAATCGGGTCTTCCTTCCCTCCTCCTGTGAAAAGTGGCAAATTCTCCAATGCTTGGGTGTCTATGTTATCCATTGGTGGGGTTTCTGCTATGCTTGCTCCTCGTCGGGTGTTCTTCGTCTTGACACTCTCACCAAACAGTCTTCTTTCAACTTCCTTACTTTGCGACTTCCTTCGCTGGGATATCGATTGTGGCCTTGGTCTTCCTTCCTGAGCCTTCGCGTGCTGTTGCTCTGGTGCCTGACTCCCGTCCTTTGCACTCCTCTGCAACCTTCCTGCCGCTTGTTCAGGTGTTACCATCCACTCAACATATCTCTGCATCAATCAACATTTTCCTTGACTTTTGGTGATCCTTGTACCCGTTCTTTCGTTCCTATCAGCAATGTGTCGTTCCACTGCAGATGTCTTAGCCGGCAGACGTCAGGCCTGCAGACGTCGGGTCTCAAGACGTCAGGCCTGCAGACGTCAAGCCTGCAGACGTTGGGTCTCAAGACGTCTGGCCTGCAGACGTCTGGCCTGGAGACGTCAGGCCTCAAACGTCGGGCTGCAGACGTCAGGTCTGCAAACTTCTGCAACTTCCCACCTGCAAAATCTCACTCAGATTTTTCCTCCGCTTGGCGTGCACGTCTTTTAATCTGCAACCACAAAAAAAATTCTGGTACGTCTTCTCCTCCGTCTTTGCACTGGGTTGATCTTCGTTTGCCCGTCTTCCCAAGGGTTTCACTTCTTCAAACCCTATGTCACCAATTTAGACCCAATTTCGTAATAGCAACGGCGCCAGAATGTAGAAAGGGTTTTTACATATCCCAACAGTTCCCTTTCCACGTAAGTAATCTACAGATCTGCAAGCATTGTAGTATAGCAATAATAATACGCAGAAATTCTGCAACAGCATTAAATAACAGCAGTAATGGCAGAAAATACAGCAATAACAGTTAACAGTAATTACAGCAGTTTGTATTAATAATGGTAGGTGTGATACAACATTACAGTTTCATCAATACAATCTACAGCCAGCATAACCATGGCTGTACACAGGACTGGACTGCACTTTTCCATCAATCTGCATGAATGCCCTGCAATATCTCCTCTAGGTATCCACCATTCAACCCTAGGCTGAACATCCTTCATGGCTGCATATCATGCTAGACTGCATTCTGCCCATAGACTTCAATCCTCACACGTACCAATCTGGAGCAACTCTAATGAATGAGGGGGGGTTTATTTATACACCCACCAAGTAGTTACTTTCTCCAACTACCTTGCAACTACCCTCAAATTACATTTTATGTGCATTTGCTTTGCATTTACATTTCATTTGCACTACAGGACGAAATAGCTTATTTAGCCGACTTACATGATTTAATATGACTTTACATGACTTTATTCTTTACGTACAATATTAAATTGCACTTACAACATTAAAATATATGCACGGGCGTTTCGTCAAACACTTTGCGTGCATTTACAATAAAACACATAATATCAAAACTGGTTCTGCAATTAAGGATATCTCAATATGCCTGTCTACAGCAGCCACGATGTGCTCCAACTGGACGGTACTCCTGTAAAAACGGTCGGCGTAATTAAGGATATACCTATTCGACTGCACAAAGCACCCCAAATTGTGGTAATACAAGAGGTGGTAGTCGTAGATCTAGAGCCCTATTTTAGCATATGCCTTTCAAGGGAATTCACAGCAAAGCTAGGTGGATATCTATCCATGGACTATTCGCATTTAGAGGTCTCGTTCAAGGGAAAAAAGGTCAAAATTTACAACGAGAAACCTTCTACATTTCTCGTAGAAAAGGCGTCCGAAGAAGAAAACAATAGTCCTGTACATGCGATAGCAGAAGAAATAGAGCAAGTGGACTTAGTGGAGGAATCCCTTGCACAGCTAAATTCTGAAGATGAATTTTCATTGACAGATTTCAATGCCATGATAGAGACAGAAATAGGATGCTATACCATCACAGAACCGGAGAAACACATTAAGCCAGAGAATAAGGTGTCTGCCCAAGGGGAATTATGGAAATTATTCCTTGATGGCGCCCGATGCAAAAATGGCGCCGGGGCAGGAATACTTTTAGTATCACCGTCTGGAGAGTAGAAAGAATACTGCTACCGGTTGGTTTGGAGCTGCACCAACAACGGAGCAGAGTATGAAGCCTTATGCCTAAGACTGAAGAAAGCAGAGAAATTAGGCATAAAACATCTCCAAGTCTTCGGAGATTCAGAATTGGTATGTAATTAGGTCACCAACAAGTGCATCTCCAAAAAGCATTATCTTAAAGCATATCGCAACAGAGTATGGGACCTGTTTGAACAGTTTGAGTCACTCAATATGCAGCCCATCCCACGGGAGAAAAATAGACACGTTGACGTCTTGGCCTCCATCATGGCTAGATATTCTCCGGCCAACGACATGGTACACAAGCCCAAGGTCATGAGGATGATTTATAGACCCTCTATGCCGGATAGGGGCATGCATTGGCAAGTTTTCGACAATGATGAACAGATCATCAATTTCTTGGTCCAAGAAGCAGCCATTGTTGAAGAAAGGAACCTGAAGGACGAGGAGTATGAAGGACTGGTCCAGTTAATAAATAACCATGTTCCAAGAGGATTGATCACTCTAGAAAGCCTGTTCGATCAGAACGACAAAGCGGTTTCTCACAGGATCAAAGTTGATGCTAGGCAGTATCAAGATCTGGAGCTTGAGCGGGAAGGTGATAAAAGTCGGGATAGATTGTACCACGGCTGAGTTAGAACAAATCCGATCTTTGTGCAGAAGATACCCCGATATAGTAGCATGGTCTTATCAAGACCTGAAGGGTTACGACCGAAGATTGATTCAACATACAATCGAGCTGCAGGAAGGAGTCAAACCTTTCAAACAGAGGCAAAGACCCGTCAACCCGAAGATCGAAGCCCTGATGAAAGCCGAGCTTCTGAAAATGCTTGAAGCTAAGATCATTTATCCCATAAAGCATTCTTCCTGGGTAGCGAACCTAGTTCCCGTCAAGGAGAAAAATGGGGACATTCGGCTATGTGTCGACTTCCACAATTTAAATCAAGCTTCGCTAAAAGACCATTACCCTCTCCCGCAGATTGATCAAATTTTGCACTCAGTAGCTGGAGCCCAGTGTTTTTCCCTACTTGATGGTTTTTCAGGCTATAACCAGAATTGGGTTAGAGATGAAGATCAACACAAAACGGTATTTACTACTAAGTGGGGAACGTTCGCTTACCAGCGGATGTCGTTCGGCCTTTCAAACGCAGGAGCTACCATTTGAGCTATGGACCTAGCATTTGGCGAACTGCTGAATAAAGTTATCGTCATCTATTTAGATGACATGACTGTCTTTTCCCGGAAGAGAGAAGACCATTCCTCACACTTGCAGCAAATATTTGAAAAATGCCAAGAATTTGGTATCTCAATCAATCCGAAGAAGTCCATATTTGCAGTAAATGAAGGGAAATTACTGGGACATCTTATATCAGAGAAAGGGCTCGCAATAGACCCCGACAGAGCTGAGGCTCTCTTAAAGCTCCCGCTACCGATGAATAAGAAGGGCTGCAATCCTTCTTCGGCCAAATTAATTTTGTGAGGAAGTTTGTCCCAGATTTTGCTCAAATCATCAAGCCAATGTCCGAACTTCTAAAAAAAGATGTCGAATTCATCTGGACCGATAATAGAAGAGAAGCATTTGAGGAAATCAAGGCCCGAATCGCTCAGGCACCCGTTCTAACCAACCCTGACTATAGTAAGGATTTCATCCTGTATGCTGTAGGGGAACCTGAGAGTTACGCCGTAGTCCTGATGCAAAAAGGAGAAAACGGCGAAGAACGCCCCATCGCATTTTTAAGTCAGGTAATACAACACCATGAGGAGAAATACAGCTTCATAGAACGACAAGTACATGCTGTCATGAAATCTCTCAGAAAATTCAAACATTTCGTCTCCCAAAGTCGGGTTACAGTGTTTGTTATCCATCCAGACGTGCGAAAATTCATTATCCAAGGAGAGTTGGGAAGCAAAAGGGCTGGTTGGGTCAACAAAATATAGGAATTTGATATTGAAATTCGACCCACAAAATTAGTTCGCGGTCGCGCGCTTTGCCAAGAGCTTGCGAAGAGTGTCGCGGTCGAAGTGACACCCTATCAATGGGATGACTTAATGGCAGAAGAGTGCTCCCTAAATCAAGAAGAGGATGAAAAATACTGGGTCAGTGAAATAGTTGAATATTTCAACACTGGGAAATGTCCTCCACATTTGAATGCTTCGCAGCGAAGACACTTCAGGATGCGGTCCCTCCGATACATATTACGCCCCGAAGGCCTGTTCTACTGAAATATTGATGGTGTTCTTCTAAGATGCATAAGGGAAGACGATAAGAAAAGGGTCCTTGGTGAATTTCACTCAGGGTTATCAGTGGGACACTTCGCAGGAAGAACAACTGCTTTAAAGATAATCAGGGTTGGCTACTACTGTCCTACGCTCTTCACCGACGCCTTCGCGGTTTGCCGAAAATGCGAACAATGTCAGAAGTTCGCTGGTCGAAGCAAAATGCTCCCATGCCCCTCCAACCGATACAGGTGGAAGCACCATTTCAACAGTGGGGATTGGACTTTGTGGGGGTCATCTCTCTGAATTCCTCTGCAGGGCATAAATTCATCTTAACTGCAATTAATTACTTCAGCAGATAGGCTGAAGCAGTGCCCACAAAGCACGCTGATCAAGAAACGGTGATTCCTTTCCTAGAAGGCTTGATCACCCGGTTCAGCATCCCCGAAGCAGTAGTCACGGACAACGGCCCTGGGTTCACAGGCGCCAAAATCAATGAATTCACCTGCAAATATGGGATATACCGCAAGGTCACCTCCAATTACTATCCACAAGGTAATGGATTAGCAGAATCAACGAATAAGACCCTGTTGAGGTTGTTGAGAAAGCTCATAGACAAGAACAAAAGAACTTGGCACCTTCTCTTAGATCAAGCCTTGTGGGCTGATCGGATATCTATCAAGAGGTCGATTAGAACCTCCCCGTACGCCCTAGTATACGGCAAAGAAGTTGTCCTGCCAACCCATTTTGAAATTCCTGCGTTGAAGATGTTAAATTATGAAGCATAATCCAGTCCTATGGAAGTCAGGCTAGCCCAATTACTACAGTTAGAAGAATATCGGGATAAGGCATACCAAAACCTCGCAAAGCATGTCCAGATCACCCGAAACTGGTTCAGGAAGAAGACCTCCATCCGAACATTTAAGGTGGGAGACTTGGTGTGGAAATGGGATTCGTGGAAGGTTAAGCCAGGCAATCATGACAAGCTGGACGCGTTCTGGGAAGGACCGTTCGAGATCGCCAAAGTAAATTCGGCTAACTCTTTCATCCTCAAAGACGCAGCCGGCCAGACTCTGCCAATTCCCGTAAACGGTCTTCACTTGAAGACCTTCCATCAATAAAAGGTTCTATAAAATTGTTATCCTTGTATATACTATTGTTCATACTTGTACATACTTTGTTTTAACACTTCCTAGAAGCTAAGTGTGTAGTTAGGTAGAGATTGTATTCTCATGCCGTTGCAACAATGAGGTATCACCTTACGACTAAAGTTCGGCTTTGCCAAGTCAAAAAGGAAACCTCCTTCGGAAATTTTTCACGCAAAATGGCTGATGTGAGTCAGTTCACTACGAAGCACCTTCACTGCCAAGATGTAAAAAACATGAGGACGCCAGAATACAATGTGTCATCAACAACAAGGAATGGCTCATAATGCCCGAATCCTAAGGGAGAAACCCGATATAAACTGCTTCGCTTGGCAGCAAGCTTCGCTGAAAGAGCAAAAGGAAATACTTTTCCGAAGTACCTAATCGACAAAGGCGTGGAAAATGCTTCGCAAAAAGAAGCTGAGCGAAGCAACTTCAACAGGAAAAATCTGCGAACCATTGCTTTGCTTCTAAAAGGAATAGAAACAAAGGAACGCGCTTCGCTCCCAAGGTAGCTCATTCCCCACTTCGGGGATAGTCTTCCGCAAAGCGGCCGATGAGGCAGCAAGGTAGGCTGGATCCCATGAGGAAACAACTTCAGGTCCGAAGTATAGAAGACCGGGAGTGGTTTGAGGTTCGCCGCAAAGTGTTTTGCGCCAAAATCAGCTTCACCAAACCATAAGTCACAAAACAAGAAGCATTTAAAAAAAAAAAAAAAGCCTTGAGACGTGTGCCAGCGACAGCCTAGGAGAACGTCCAAAACTTGCGGGATTAATGCAAAGGTGGCGGAGCGCATCCCAAGAGAATGTAGTTATGATTAAAAGTCGTGCCCTAGTACGAGGTGGCAGGGAGATTAGATTTTCGAAGTCGGACTAGGTTCTCAAAGTACATCGACTCGCGTGCACCCGCGCCGCAAAGCCAATCAAAAAACAAGGGAATCTCTTCGGTTTAATTTTTGAATTTAATTTTGGCAGGTGCCATAAATGGTGGTGGGTTTAACTTGCAGCTATAAAACCCAGGCTTTAGCAACAAAGAACTGTTTACCTGTTGATGAGCACAGTGTAGGAGCCTCACCAGAATTCTACGTTCTTCTCGTTCTCTGCATCAAATTTCTGCACTCTTGAGAATCAAAAATGGGAAAGAAGAATTCTAAGGAGAAAAGGGAGGAGCCTGAAGCAATTGGCCCAGAGAAGGTTAAAAATAGTAAGGAAGAGAAAAAGAATAGACCTAAGAAAGTAGATCTTAACCTACGTCCTGAGAAACAGCCCATGGAAGAAGCAGAGGAGTCAGAGGAGGAGCAACTTGCAGAACCGCCCATTGACGGGTGGGAGAGGATAAAGGACACTGAACTTTCAAAGAGCATCGCGGAGCTGCGATATACCATCGACTACATGAGAAGTCGATTGTTTTCAGAAAACAAGAAGGCTGTCGCATATTATTCACAGATATACTGGTACCTAACTCCGCCGACGCATCACTGTCCCAAGTTGATCTGTGCTATCGCCAGAAAATATCAACCCTCCACCAAACAAGTTCTGGATGCTTCAAGTAATAAATTATTCACAATTTTTAAGAAGGATGTGCAGGTAGCCTTCGCTCCCTTGCAAGGGCTACCTAAGGGTTATTCTGTTCGCAATGTCATTCTAAGCGAACAAATGGACAGATTCAACACTTATAGCCACATGGTGAAATTCTTAAGTGAAAATCTCAAGGATGGGCTCCCTTCAGGCAAGCTACCACAGATGCCTCGCCCTCTGAAGGATTTTAAGAACATAGACATTTTTTCCATCATTGCGTGGGTCACGGGCCTGTCCACAGATGTTGATGTCTATCCCTGGCAAGTGTCATTGGCCGAGTGCATTTCGCGAGGAGAATTTTATGCTCCAGGCCCATCAAGGCCAAACACGAACCCGGTTTTCTTTGACTGGGCAAAATAGGTGGCCCGGACTTTGCATACGCGGCTGGCTAGTATTAAAAGTGCTGAAACGGGCCAATATTTTGGACCTTGCTCTTTCTTGGTTTGGCTCTTTTTCTATCATACCCACAGGCATTTTTCCCATATTGCCATTACTCAGAGCGGCAAGGATGGAGCCCCACTGCCGGTATATCAGTGGACTCCCCTCCTGGCAAGGACGAGGTCGTATTATGCATTTAACCAGCAATTTTTAGGACCCGCTCTTCAATTATTGTAGGGTTCTTGCCCTTGAGTGCCCGTGGACCTTAGAGATAAGATAGTTAATGAAAGGAAGGGAGATGTTTTTCAATTGACCCAGGGACTTGTTGTCCGCCTGTTTGGATTCACGGGGAAACCCTTCCTGCTACCAGTATTTCCTTCTGAATACCAGTTCGCTTTGGAGGTTGCTCGTCAGAGCGACGCGACAAACGTCATCTACGGCCATGGCCGAAAGTGGGCTCCGACTTGCAATTTCCCCTTCAAAATGGGAGTCGTAGAAGTCTTCGCCCTGAAACATGTCTACCTGGAGGATAAACTTGCCGACTTCGGTCTGCTGCAGATTCCGCAGCGATGGTGCTATGACCCCTTGGGGGTAATGAGAGACCATCTTAGATTCAAAAACTTTCATGTCTGCCCTCGACCAAAGATAGTGGAACAGAGGAATAATCCCACCGACGGCAGCAGGGATTTAGAGTGGCACTTAGAGAGAATGAAGACGTTGCCACCGTGGCATGAATATTACACTATGGAGGTTGAGTATGATCCCATTCGGCACCCCTTCCCGAACCCAGATTCCGCGTTCTAGAGGAAAATGAAACATGATTTAAGGGGAGAAATAAGAAGTTGGGGCGAGGCACAATTGAAAGAATTGTGGGTGATGAGAGTTCATTGCCGAAAGCAAAGGTCATACGGACTCTTGGAAATGGATAACGACTTTGCTATTTTCTATGTAGCTAATGCCGGATCTTGGCAACCCCTCTCCTTTGCTGATTTTATTCCTCCCAGTGCCCCAGGTTCGGGCGAAATCCCAAGAAGAATCGCTGATGATTCCGAACAAGAAGAAGAAGAAGCAGTAGCAACACACCAGGAGCCGCCTAAGGAGCCTGTTGGAGGTTCCAATGTTGATGTTGGAAGGCCATTGCAGCAGCAGGAGAGAGAGGAGAAAAAGAAGAGAAAGAGACCTGAACAGGTCCAGATGCCTCCTCATCCAAAGCGACCCCGCACCCGACCTTCCGGTGCTTCCAATGAACAGTCTGCAGTAGGCTCGGTGGAAATTGATGTTGGAAAAACAATGTCCCAAAGGACAGAGGAGAGTGTCGAGGTAGACATCATTAATGTGGAGGAATTCCTCCAAGATGAAGGAAACGTTGGTGGAGAAGTTGAAAATGTTGAGAGTGTAGAAGCTGAGAGGGGTAGCGAACCCAACACGCAGGAATTTGCCGCTTCAGCTCTATCACTAGAGCACGCAGGTACGCATTCCTCTTCTTCTACTTTGATTTCTCAAGTTGTGTCAACAATAGTCCCGGCCGAAGTTCTCTCGGGACCTTCTCCTAAAAATACTTGTCCAGTTGAACAATCACCCTCCCGTGTAGTTTCCTTTGTTGTCACAAATTTGTCTCATGATTCCGCCAACCCCATAGGTGTTCCCCTTCCGTCTGAGTCGTCAGGCCGGGACGTGTCCGCAGCCACCACTTCGCTTGCCCACGCCACTATCCCGTTAATACTTGGTCAGACCAAAGGTGACACCTCACCTCCGAACCCCGACTCCCGCTCCACAGCCATGCATGCCATCGCTTCGCTAGCCAAAACCTCCACCACACCCACCACCGAATCCACTGACGACGTTTCACCCATACTCCCGCTCCACAGCCACGCATGCCATCGCTTCGCTAGCCAAAACCTCCACCACACCCGCCGTCGAATCCACTGACAACGTTTCACCCATACAGTCATTATACTTGTTTACCCCTTTGGCTACTAACCCAGCCTCATTAGAAAATGAATTAGCTATGATCAAGGAGAGCCCTCTAGCATAGAAATTGATCCAAGCCCGGCAAAACACCGATAAGATGCTCAAGGAGGCGAGGAGAAAGAGGGGGCGTTCCTTGGCGAAAGAAGAGAAGTGCGCGGTAATCGATTTGAAAAGTGGAAAATTGCATAAAGTGAAGAAGATTCCCAAGGTCCAAAAACCTATAGATGAAATGACCTCTGTCGATTATGAGTATCAAGAAAAGGTCAAGGACCTAGAATATATGGACGTTGATAATGAGTCTGAATCCATGCATGTAAGGATAGAAACATTCCGCGCACATGCAAGAATTGCCAACCAGCGCCGCTGTGAGGCAGAAAACGCCAATGTCAAGCTAGAAGATCTAGCTAGAACCCGCTCATTGTTAGAAGATGCTCAGAAGCAATGCGAGCAAATGAAGCAGGAAAGGGATGCCTTGAAATAGCAGATGGAACAACTGCAGAACGAAGTAGAAAATCAAAGCAAAATTCAGGCCGAAGCTGAAGTAAGGGCCAAAGGGTTTGAAGAGAGTTGCAGATGCAACTACAGTTGCATGAGAAGGAAAATTTAGAACTGTTTGACAGAAATAGAATCAAAGACATCCGCTCGCATTTGCTCAAAAATTTCAGATCTCGGGCCTCCAGTGCCCTCTCAATATTGTCGTACATCACCGAAGCCCAGAACGCTGCTATGCAAAAGGGACCAATAGTGGATGAGGTAATCCAAGAGATAAGAAGCCGGCTCGATTTAGCTTTTGAGGTACAAAGCATTAAGTACCAAGATTTACAGGTTACGGCTATGAGTCGAACAGCCCGAGATTGGTCCACTACCCAAGCCACGGTTCGCGCCTTCTTCTCCAAGGTGAGGAAAACTCAGAAGGCGAAGCAATTTTTGGACATGTTTGAGCAGGAGCAGCGTACCTCTCTGGGATATTTCCAGAGCCTTTCAGAATTGGGTTTCCCAAGTTTCACCGACGATGACGGAAACCTTTTGGCAAAAGAAGAATTAAAACCATCCTGGTTCAGCTTTGAAAGTGATGTTTCTGAAATTGATGAATGGAAGGAGCCAGTCACAGAAGGGCAGGTTACGGATTTTATTCTCAGGTATTGCAGGATTGCGGCTTGTTTGAACGATCTAAGCGCAAGAGCCAAGTATGTTGACATTGGGCAAATTGATCGGTTCCATGTTCTGGTTAAGGCACTGCAAGACCGGGAACCCTTTCATAAGGGAGCATGGGCCCATGTTCGCCGAACCATGGAGAGAATCCGTGATCGCCTTCCACCGCCGCAACTGGAACAGACACTTGATGAAGAAGATGAAAGAGGAAAAAAGGTAGTTGATGTAATGTCCCTTTCCAGGGTTGTCTTTTGTGAGAATGCTCTCAGAGGATGTTGGGGTTTCGCCAGATGGTTGTATGCCTGTGGATGCCAGTTTTTCAGGGACTTTCTAAGATTTGAGGTAGGGCTTACTATTTATAGTAAGTCGGTGATTCAGGTTTCTGGCCGAATTGACTGCAGAATTTTGTTCTTCGCTGAATTGGGTATCCAGATATATCTTCAGTTGATTGACTAGACCCGTTTGGTTATCAATGCAGGGAACTTACTATTTTTAGTAAGTTGGTTTTGGCGGAGCGGAAGTCCTACGAGTGGCTAGTTTGGCCAAATGGGTACTCATTTCTATCTTTGGATGTGAGTTTGGATGAGCGGTCATGGAGTTTTTAATCGTCGAAGTTATAATTATTATAAAGTCATTAAATTATTATATTATTCTCCTAAGTATGACTTTATAATTTGTTAGGGGGCTTATGAGTACTCATTTTGAAGGAAATAATGTATATTTTAATGTGGTTTTATTAATGCCTAGCTTGGACGCCACTTTGGGAGATTATAATATGATTAAGTGATATTGTGGAGTTAAGTCATTATATGTGCTCATTAGTAAATGAATTATTGACATAAAGCAAGTAAAAAAGAAAGAAGTTTAATCCCACATTCTACCCACATTGGGTCGACCAACTCGAGAAAAGAATAAATAGAGGTTGTGAGAGCATTTGAAGACATCTTTGGTTATTACATTTCATGTTTGCAGAAAAGAGCTTGCTTGCAGCAGAGTTTGCAGGAAGATATCCATCTTGTTTGTGACGAAAAACCACAAGCAAGGGCAGATTTGGCTTGTTTGGAGACGAAACCCTCCAGCAGGAACATCACTTTTGGGATTGCAAGATATCCTTGGAGTGATTGTGGCATTTCCGTGACGGGGAATGATTTGAGCTTCAAAGTGGCAGGTTGTTGATGAGTTTTGGGGTGCACTTGGTGCCATTTTTAGAGTTACTTCAGATTGCAGATGTTTCTAGTGAGGCCAAACCATTAGAGGCTATTTTGAATTAAATTGCTTGGGTTTTGAAGAAGCTTGTATTGCTGATTATTCATAGTTTTTGATCAGCTTATCAGCCGTACACTTCAGCAGTTCAGCAGTTTGGAAGGGATCTATGTCATTTGTGAAGGGCTTTTAACAGGCCGTACCAGTTGCAGTAAAGGGCGCGCACTTATTGAGGCCGAACGGCTCCCATTTGGAGTATTCATTGTGTTGTATGAGGTCTTCTCTTTGTTGGACAGCCAAACAACAACTAGTATGCTGGAGAAATTGTATTACAAGCATATTTAATGAATATATAAGTTTGCTGTTGTTGGTGTTAACTTCCAAAATTATATCAGGCCTTTAGATCTCCGGGTACACTTATCCTTGTACAATTTCCTTCATTGGGTTTGCTCAATATCATTAGAAGAATTTTGTGCTTAAATTTCGTAGTCATTGGAGGAGTAGTTTTTAAGATACACGCATTTCTAGTTTGCTGCTATTTTTATTTCCAGAATTTGTATTATTGCAAAAAGTATAAAAAGTTCGTATTTGCATAAATCACGTGATATCAAAGCAATCAACAAACAAGACATTCAAGTTTTCAGTTTGGAACCCAAGAACGGAACCTGGCTCTTTGGGTGGCAAATTTATTTGCCTTCGAAAGGGGTAGGACATTACAGTTGAGGAGGCACCCTCAGAACAGGAGGGTCTAGAGGTAACTCTGGCCCAATGGATGAAGGCTGAAGGGTCCTCACACCGAGGCGAGCTCATTGCCCCGCGAGCCGCCAGGAATGTTGACAATTTTGTCACATTGCTTGGAGGGGTAGTAAAATTGAAAATTCTGTAATGGTTTCTTGGTTTGTTTTCTTTCTTTTTATTGTTGTAAACAACATTTTAGCAACTTTGGCTATCATTTTTGCCCCCTTTGTAAATAAGCTACATATGTAGAAGCTTCGCCCACAGCATCAGCAGGAGTTATAGGCTTCGCAAGGAGAAAACAAGAACATGAAAATGCATACCCAAAAGTTTCTAAGGCCTAGAAAGAGCTTCGCAAGCGAAGCTTCCAAGAGACTCGCTTCGGGCCCAGTTTTTGCGAAGCGGCAGAGCAGCGATGAAGAAATTTCTAAGTGTGAAAAATGCTTCACCGAAACCTAAGCGAAGCATCCGCTTCGGCCCCTTTCTCTGGCAAACCGCTTCTCCCAGCAAGATTTGCTTCGCCCCGAAACGCTGCGAAGTACCCGCTTCGGCCAACTTTTGTGCGAAGCTCCCTCACTAGAAACCTAGTTGCCCTTTGAAAATCGGAGAAATATTCTAAGGCAAAATTGTACTTCGGCCGAAAACCCCCCGAACAGCCATTTTGAAGAAGGATCGCAGAGAAGCATTTTTGCAACCCATCAGCGAAGCATCCACTTCGGACAAAGACTCTTACGAAGCAGCCTCCAACCCATTTTTCCGGCGAAGCAATGAAAGATTGAGAGCCATGTTTTGAGAAGGAATATTTGCTTCGGCACAAGGTCTTCGCGAAGCTGTTTTTGGAAGTTCCTTCACACGAAGTACCCATCTAAGGAGGTCAGACCCACTTCGGCTCACATCCATTGCAAGGTGAGGTCCCGAACTGGAATTCAGGGAAGCTCTTCAAGGGCACACACACCAAGGCAGGGTATATTTTCGAGGCAATCAAGTGTTTCATAAATGAAGTTTTACTTGCCCGAAAAACCCGGGGCCCATTTTTGGCAATAAGAAAAGAGATATCAGTCGCAGGACCTAACAGCAACTCGAGCACCGCACCCGGAGAAGTTCAGGACGAGTCAGGCGGCCCATAAATGCAAATTTCCCCGGCTAATGCGGCCATATCTGCTAATTGTAGAAAAGGATGTGAGAGCTCGGTCACGAGAGGAGCAAGAGCAGATTTCTAAGGTTTTCGAGGGCGTACTTTAAGATTTTGTGCATTGATGGCTCAGAGGGTCGGGTCCTCTATAAAAACCCATGAATTGTAATGAGAAAGGGAGGGGTTACTCTTGCTAGAAAATTGCTGTAACTTGGTTCCTGTAATTGATATTAAAGACTTTGGGCTCATTTCTCTCTTGTATGCTGCCTTCTATGATTAGTTCTGCTATTCTGTCTTCGTTTGTATACCGTAATTCTGAATCCTGAATTTAGGTGTGTAATTGGGGACAGGGAATTCTCCTGAAGGATACATAGGGGAGATAATATTGCGTTAAACTCCTTTTATGCCGCCTGTGGTTAGTGGTTTTTGTTACGTTCATTTATTTTCCTAATCGCTGTAATTCTGAAATCTGGATTTAGGCGCGGGAGAATAGTTGAATTCTGGAACTCTTCCAGAGGATACATAGGGAACCTCGCATGATGTTCATTTATGCATTATTCTTGGTATTTATTGCTGCTGTTCCAAGTTATTAGTTGATAATCAGGTTGTTGGTTCTTTCCCACCAAATTGTTCACACTTTTTACCCTATCCCTTTTATTTCTTTCCTGCACTCTTATCTTAAAACATCAAGTAGTTTAGTATAGGAGCCGGCCTTTCTCCGGGGATTGGCACGGAGGGCATCTCTTCCCTCCGGCCTTTCAATGTTGGTCTAGGTCTAGGGCACGTATACATGTATAAAATCCTTTCCTGTGGCAGATTTGTGACCAACAGTTACACGACAACCTTGGCGATGTGCAAATTGCTTACATGTTGAGTGAACCTGCTGGTGAAGAATACATGACGACATAGAAATCTGCAACAATGAAGAAATACACAATGGCGGAGAAATCCATAAAAGCGACCATGATGGCAAAGTTGGCGATGTACAAGTGTTTGTGCAAGACGGCGACATGCAAATGTTCAAGAATGAAGCAAATGTGCATGTCAATGAGGAAGTTTGAGCACGTGAAATGTACGTGCTAACATGGAAGTATGTACTGATGAAGATATGCATGCCAACGAAGAAGTTTGCACAAGTGAATATGTGCATCGCAACATTGGAAGTGTGTGTTGATGAAGAAAGACAAGTGCACGGTGACATATGCGAAGGCGACAAAGATGCATGCATAGACAAACAAGTTCGTGCAAGCGAAGACGCATATGTAGACAGACAAACTCATGTAGGTGAAGACATGCACACAAATATGGCAGTCTGTGTTCATGTCGATAAAGTTGGATGTGACGAAGCTAACAAGTTTGATGGAGGGGAAAACCTAATTTGGCAAGAAAGGCTAGGAGTGATTGGAGCAAGTTGTGTGACAAAAAGAATGAATGACAAATGTTTGACATTGGAGCAATTGCAAATTGGTATGTACAATGGTGAGTGGGATGGGATTCCAACATCGAAGCAAATGGAAGATGGCGTGTACAACAATGTGCAAGACAAGAGTCTGACACTAGAGCAACTGCAAGGTGGTGTGCTCGATGGTGAGCGGTACGAGAGTCCGACATCAGAGCAACTGCAAAGTGGCACATTTCATGATGCGCAGGACGTAAGTCCGACACGAGCAATTGTGGTGGGGTGCACTTAATGATGTGCACGAAGAGAGTGAGACACGTGAATGACAACTACCAATATCGAATCAACCTTTCACAACAAAGATTAATTTTAGATATCGTGTAAGTTTCCCATGTATCATGATGGTGAAATAGAGGACCCAATCAAGCATTGGAAAATCTACCTCATGATGTGGAAGTAAATAGGCAAAAGAATTGCGAAAATTCATGGAATTGCTATAGACTGGTACATGGGATTGCCAGAGGGCTAATACCAAACTTGGGATGAGTTGCACAAAGCATTTATGAAGGAATTCCGGTTGTTCCACAATGATGATGAGGTCATTGCTGAAATTTATAAAATGGAACAAGGTGAGAAAGAGTTTTTCTAGTCGTACAACTGAAGGTTGACTGGGTTGTTTACTCATCTAGAGGAAGATGCATCAAATGCATTGAAAAAGAGGTGGTTCATAGAGGGACTTCTTCTAACATGCCAAAAGAAGATCAAGGTGGTCCCTCCAATGTCATATCAAGAGGCCTTGGAGAGGGCCTTGAACTTGTAAAGTGATGTAAAGACATCATTAAAATTCTAGGATCATATTAATGCGGACGAGAGTGACCCTGAAGATGAAAGTGACTTTGACGTTGAGAGTGACTCTGACAATGAGAATGATGATTTGAGAAAGAGAGTAGTTCATTGTCCAAGTGTTGCGGTTGATAAGTCTGTGAAGGAAGTGACTCTAAAGAGAAGAGTGGTGACTTTCAAGATGAGTGTGATGTGAAAAACGTGTGTAAATACGAGAAATCATCAGTATAGGTATGTGCAACACAAAGGGAGATTGTACAATGGGGAATGCCATTGGTGATGCATCTGTGACAATCGCCCAAAACCTGGAAGACGACAAATTGAGTATGATATTGAGGGCAGACCAATTGTGCAATGTTTAGGATGCCACTGTAGGAGCTAGTTTTGACTAGCCGAAGATATAATGTACATAGTAGTAATAAGTGTGAAACACACATGAAATGTAAATGTCAATGTAAATGTAAATGAAATGAAATGTAAGTGAAATGCAATTTTGTAGTGTGTGACGTCAAGGGTGATGACATCATTGTTGATTAATTGCAAATACAATGTAATGTGCGGTAATGTATGTAATACATGTGTGAATGGGGAAACAGTTATGGGTGAGGTGTCCTAGGTGGTAGTTGTTGGCAACTATCGGGCCCCAAAGTTAAATAGCCCCTAATTCATTTGTGCAGTACCATAGTACGACAATGACACTATGAAACTAATGTAGACACCATGAGAGTACATTGGAGATTGTGTATTCATTGTTGTGCATTGTCAAAGTATAAATGAGTCTATAACACATATGTCATACAATCATAGTTAATGAAAATACTATTCTTCCATATTCTTTGTGTGGAATTTGTTATGTATGATTCCATTGCTGTGAATAGTTTGTAGGTTGTGTTGTTTTGATTTTGTGTGCAGGTGCACAAACGCAGTTGTAATCCAAAAGAGTTGTACAAGAATTGTTGTACAAGCATACCAGTTGAAAGTGTTGTATGAGGAATGTCGACGAGATTTGTCGTACAAGCCTTTGCCAACAAGGTTGGTAGTTGAATGGAATCACTGTTATACAAGTGATTGTCATTCAAATCTGTGTGGAGTTTGTCGTTCAAGTGGATTGCATTATTGTCATACAAGTGTTGCCATGAAAGTGTTTGTCGTACAAGCACTTGTTGTACAAACACCTATCGTACAAGTGAACATCACTTTGTCGTACAAGTGCATGTTGACACTTTGCTATACAAGTGGAAATGCTGAGTGATTGTAGATCAGTTATGACTGCAGCCTTGGTTGGCTCCTAGAATCTGTCATATCAATTTGTTCCTCCAATTGTCAAAGTACTCACCACCATGCTACATTTAGCAACGTTGTCATATGAAGCTCAAACTAGCACGCGTGAAGGTTGGAGAGGTGAATGACAAATTACTTACCGCGAATACATGGGAAATGTGGCCGCGGAAGAGTTGAGAGCCAACCCATGAGGAGTCATAGGATTGCTCAATAACGTGGTATTGAGCAAAATATTGTCAAGAAAGAACTGCAGTCGAAAGTAACAGAATTTTAAGAACCAAAAATGGAATGAGTTTGGAATCCTCAGGTGGACGATAGTTCTCAACAAGAAAGGTGGCAAACATTGTTTTTAACAACGGAGGACGAGGTGCAATGTGAGCTGCAACAAGCAATCAAAGGGTGGACCGAGGAAGACGTTTGCGCAAGTGGAGGCACCAACGTGGAGAGTGCACAAGGAGACAAGCTTGAACAATTGGTAACACCTGCACAAGTGCGTGGGAGATTGGCCAGAGGTGCGGAGGATGGGAGGTAGGCACAAGGGCAACCATGGGAGAGTGTTCAAAGAATTGTTGATATTCCTTGACCTTATTCCTATACTCTGCTAACTAAATTTTCTTTTGGTGGGCCTTGTGGAATTAACCTTCCTTTTCGTTCTTGTTTTTTTACCTCAAATGTAACTGTTGGGTGGTTGTTAAATTCTTGAAAAATAGAAACAATTTGGGTTTAGGATGCAAATGAGTGTATTTTTTGGTCTGATTTCACCTTCTCTCTGCTCTCTCTACAAGTGGAAACAGAAACAATGAGGCCAATATAGAGAAAAAAATGATGTTTTTTGATGTTTTTGCCACCACAGCCAGGCTTTTTACTTGGACTCACGAATCCAAAAAAAACTCAGCGACTCCAGAAAAACTCGCCGAGGCAAGTCAAAAAATCCTGAGAGGGCCAACATGGGTGCTGACTCGGAGAGTTTTTGAAAAACTTGCCAATTTTCATAACTATGTCTTGCACAGATCCAAACCACTTATAACAGAAGAAGTATTGTCACTTTGACTTCAGAAGGGTGTCTTGACTTCTTCACGAAGAGTCAAACATTGTTTCCTCACAAAGAGGACTTGGTGTCATTGCAAAGGAGGAAGAATTGTGATGTTTTTGTCCCACTTGGGAGCTTTGGTGCCTTGGCTAGAAGAAGGAAAAGGAGGCATATTCATTTTCCTCGGTTCAAATCTTGCGCACCATGTCTATTTAAATGGTTGGATATCTTTATTGTTATGGATCATAATGCCCTTCTTCAAAACGAGGTCACACATTTGGACCACAATAGTGATGGCACAGTCAAGCTAGACAAGCATGGCATAAGGGCATTCTACCTTTTGATGTAAAGAGCAAAAGAAGAAATTTATTTCTTACTATTTTCCTTGTAGAAAAATCAGGAGTTTTTAAAAAATTGATGTTTTCAAAAATGTAACACTTGGGCTATTTTGGACGGTAAACTTCCAGAGGCCATAACTTTTGCATAAAGAAGTGTTTTGAGCCGTTTTTTTCAAATCACATGATTTTTTGAGCTCGTTGCATTGGTGGTATTTGTTCAAGGATTTACTATAAGTGGAGGGACATCTCTTTAAGTGATTGTCTTCAAATCCTATTACCCTATTTCAAAAGGGAAAATTCACAATATGTTATACAATTAGAATCTTTGGCTACATTTACGAGAGATACAATTGGATTTGTGACAGTTACAAAAAGTTTATCTTTTGGAGGCATACAAGAAAAGGATATAGAATATGCTTTAGTCAATCCCTCTTCCTCCTTTGGGCTATTGATTCAACTTATTCATGAAGATCTAATCTTTCATGATCTTTTCTTTCTTCTAATCTTTGTCTATGTCTTCGGATTTTGTAATGGCTCTCCTCATAAACAGGTTCATGCAAAGCCTTTTTTGGTGACAAAAATCAGGTGGCCCAAGGGCAAGGAGCTATGCTTCCAAATCTTACCTTATGTGACTATAGAAGATTGAAGCAGTTTTTTCTTTAGAGGGAGTACTCTTGACTTATCTTCCTCATATGGAGTCTTAGCAAAAGCGTTCATTGGAGATGTGGAGGAGTATCTGATAGCAGCAGTGATGACTACGGTCCAGCCTAAGGAGATTCCTGTGCAAGGCATTTTTGCATCAGCAGATTTCTAGATGATGAGGGGGATCCAATTGAGTCTTCCTCAAGTGCAGAGGCCCACCAGAGCAGCCATTATGGGGAGGAAGATGTTATTGTCACTAATGTGCTCTCTACTTGGACCCTTAGTTCAGCTTATGAGAGCGTGTTGAAAGTGTAATCCGACTTATGGCCAAGGCTGTCATTGTATGATGTAATCTTGTATAGGCCTATAGGCAATCATTGTACAATTGTATTTAATTTATTATAATATTTTATTATGTAAGCCCTATGGGCCGTGGTTAACCTTGTTATTGTTAAACCCACCTTATAACTTGTAATTAACCTTAATCCCTCTTGTTATGTCAGCTTAGGTTAAACTCTTTTATGTAATTGGGGTTTTGGTATTGGTATTTATTGGAGTTTTGTGATTCTTATCTACGGATAATAAAGTGATTATTTATGGTGCCTACTATTAGGAGTTATTACATCGTAGCCCATGTGAAGTGGCAAGTGGTATAACCAACCATCACAAGTTCTATGCATACACTATAGGACAAGGGTAGTTACAAGTTTGGTCAGAGGTTTGTCATGCCTAAAAGAGGCATTCTATGTATTTAAATACCTATCATTTCATAATGCAAAATATCGAAGCATTGAGTTCTAACATGTGGTATCAGAACAAGTAGAAGGAAGAACCATCTCTCCTTTTGATCTGTCTCTTGTTTCGATCCAAAGAAGCTCAAGGAGCACTCTATTGAGGAAAAGTTTTCAAGGGTACATAACCCTGTAGAAGATTGATTAAGGTTAATTTCAAAAGAAGAGGTAACCATCATCTCCGTGAAGCAATTCCATGGAAAAAACTCAAAATACTTGGTTAATCTCAAAAGAAGAGGTCACCATCTTCTTCGTGAAGCAATTCCACAAAAAAAAATCAAAATATTTTGGACAAACCTCAAAAGAGAGGGAATCATCTCTGTGGAGGAAAATTCCATGGAAAATTCTTTTTGGAATTAAAGGTCTCAAAGTGAAAAATCCCTACCAAAGACCAAAGAGTCAAAAGCCTCCAAAGAAGTGAAAAGGGTATCAACCCTATCCAAAATCATAAAGATCATATTTTGCAAAGTAGCAGCAAAGTCAGCTGAAAACTACTGCGTGGAGATAATTGGTCAGCTGAACACGCTAGAATTGACGTATCAAGAAGGCCTAGGAGACTCCAAAAATATCTTGTCATCTCTGCGTGAAGAAAAATACGTAAGCAAAGTGCTCCTGAAGTACAAGAATCAAGCAAGAACCACAAATGGTTTTGCCTTCGTTGAGAGCATCCTCTCGGAAATCAAAATATAAAGCAAAATCTAAGGTTACATTCAAAAATATTATATCTGGTGATTCCATACAAGAATATTTTATAAGAGAAAGCAAGAATTGCCAAGGCTATATTTAGGCACCGAATAAAGTCGACTTCCTTGAGAAGTTTACAAATTAAACACTGAAAATATTGCAAAAAGAAGCTACCTGATGACTTTGTCACGAAATTCGAATCAATCAAAAAAGCAACGCGTAGACGTTTTTGGAACAGACCTAACAAATCAATTAGTCCCACATTGGTAGTGGGAAAACCAATTAGAGGCTATAAAATATTGCTTTTCTCATTGTTTAAATTGCAGGTAAAAGAAAGGGTCTTATAAAGTTATGAAGAAATCGGAATATTTTGAAGAATATTCCGATAAGATTCAAGTGGGAGAAAGAAACTCTACCCATGATCTTTTTGCCCAACAAGACACTAATTTTTTGCAATTTGAGGCAACTATCAAAACACGAGTATAGGCTTATATATACTCGTCGAAAAGCATTTTTCAAGGCTGATTCAATGAAAGAAGAATATTCAAATTTTGTAAAAGTTTACTATGGCTAGTGGAGCACCGAAGTTCTTGTTGCTTGATCCTAACTATTAAGGGGGAATAATTATGCTGCTTGGAAAACCAAACTCAAGACACAACTCGAGTTTGAAGAAGTATGGCAAGTAGTAGACAGAACCATTAACCGTCTTACAATAGAAGGTGAAGATCAAACAAAATTTGACAAGGCAGACAATAAGGCAAGATTAATCATCATGTTCGGAGTAGCAGACAAGGATGAATAATGGAACACCGCCATAAGTGGTGTAGTGAAGTACAAGCATACATTCGGGATTCAAGCATGGCCAAAGATGCATAGGAGAAGCTACAAACAGTCTTTGAAGCAAAGAATCAAAATATAATTCTATTTCTCCAGAGCCAGCTCCGTTGCTTGAAGATGAAGACTGGAGAGAAACTAGAATATTTCTTCAAGAGAATGGTTGAGTTACGAGCATCACTACAAGCATTGGAAAACCAGGTATTTGATGAAAAAATAGTTCCAATTATTTTGAGATCTCTTCCATCAAAATACAATGTTTTTGTGACAACATTAAATATCACTAAACAAACACCAAGTTTTGAAAAACTAGTGAACCTACTTCAAAAAGTAGAGGCCTCACATACAACAAATGAAGAAGAACAATTATTTCTTACAAATCAAAAAGAGAAGTAACCATTCAAAAGAGGCATAAGACCTCCACAACGCTTCCAACAAAGAAACAACTCTCAAGGATATCAAAATCAAAGAAATGATTCTCAAAGAAATATTTTTTACACACAAAATATGTGTGAACTTTATGGTAGAAACGGCCACACCATTAAAGAATGTTGGGATAATCCATTCAAAAATGGATCTCCTCCATGAGAGATGAACCCAAAGCAAGGGTTCATCTACGGTATGTGTTTGTATGACAGTGAAGTCATAAGCCAGTTTGTCCTATAGTGGGAAATGTCATGTAAATGCATATGAAATGTAATTTAGGAGAATGATGAGGTGTCAGGTAGTTGGAGAGTGCAACTAACTAATTTCTAGCTGCATAAGTCTCTCCCCTCATTCATTCATGGAAGAGAATAGGTATGTCAAAGAGAAGATTGGTGCATATGTGCATATTGTAGGATGCAGTAGGATCCTGTATGCAGTCATGAAGAGTATTCTGCATAGGGTTTGTAGATTGTAAATGAAATCCTGTAACCGTATATACCATTGTTAATACAAATCTGCTCGTGTTTATTTATCACCTGTTATTGCTGTTTTATGTGTCTTTTTATTGCTAAATGGTTGTAGATCTATAGATTTATTTAAGTAGAAATGGAATTGTGTGTAAGTATGTTAAATTTCATTTCTACATTCTGGTGCCATTGCCTGTACGAAGTTGGGTCCAATCTGGTGACATGGAGTTCTGAGAAGCACATCACTTGGGAAGATGCACAACGAGGGCAATGGAAACTTAAAGAAGACCAGAACTGTCCAGTGAATTAGTTTGCCTAATATCATTTTTAACTCCATTTCCAAGTGTCATGGATATTCTTGTCGGTTTTGCATACTATTGAAATCCAGCTAAGTGTCCTATTCACACATCGAATAACATATGCATCTGTTAGACTTGGCATTACCTCACAATTTGAACTTCTAAAATACACAACATGTTGGTGTTCTTGTTGAACTCCACGTCAACATTCTCAAGTTAACACTTAAGAATGCAACTGTGACATAGCTTTGTACAATTCAATGCATAACTTGTAAGATGAGTGTTTTCTCTATAAAGCTTTTAACTTCTGGAAATTTTTTTGAGGCATCAAATTGTAATCTGTTGGCTTAAATGTTCGTTTCTAGCTGAAATGTTAACATATTGCTGACTAAACATTTTGACATAAAACTTCTGATAGCAAGATCAATCAAAAGAAAGACAACTTACTTGGTTAAGAGGTATTTTATCTGTTTTTTGTGCTTCCACTTCTAGTGCTAGGGTAGTCATATCTGATAGACTACCAACCAATTTCACAGAATTTGGAGGCCTTCCATGGTATTTACCTGAAATAACCAATGGGCTTCCAGAGAAAAGGTCTGGAATTGGGAATGGATATACCTGCATGAGAATGGACAATATTAAGTAATCATGAATCACTATTTGTGTTTTCCCTTCACCCTTCTAAGCAAAGAAAACAACAGATTTTTTCAAAGATACTGAAAATGAAAAAAAAGTGATTCAGAAAGTCAAGCATCAAGGAAAGCATCTCTTGTAGGAGCCAGTTCTGACCAGCCGAAGAAATCATGTACATAGTAGAAATTATAAAAGTGAAATACACATGAAATGTAAATGTAACTTAAATGAAATGTAAATGTGAAATGAAATGTCATTTTGGTAGATGATGTCATAGGTTGATAAATTGTAATTGTAATGTACGGCAAAAGTAAGGTCATTAGGCATAGAAGACTGGAGGGCAGTTAGTGGTGAGGTGTCCAGGCCCCCAAGCATAAAAGGACCCCCCCATTCATTTGTACAGTACCAATGCCATGTGTGTGTGTGTGTATGAAGACACCATCCAAGAGGAGAGGACGTTGGAGATTGTGTATCAATTGTTGTGCATTACCAAAGCATATAGAGTCTGTAACGCAGATGTCATATAGGCAGAGTTAATGCAAATACTATTCTTCCATGTTCTGTGTGTGGAATGAGTTTTGTGATTCCATTGCTGTGATTAGTTTGTAGATTGTGTTGAATTTGTGTGCAAGTGTGCACATGCGGTTGCAATCCATAAGCATTGTATGAGAGTTGCCATACAAGCAGGTCAGTCAGAAGTGTCGCACGAGGAGGTTCGTCAAGGAGAGTTGTCGTATGAGGAGTGCCAATGAAATTTGTCATACAAACTTTGCCAACAAGGTTGGTAGTTGAGTGGAATCATTGCAGTACAAGTGATTGTCGTTCAAGTTTGTGTGGAAATTACCATACAAGTGTTGTCGTACAAGTGCTTTTTGTACAAGCACTTGTCATACAAACACCTACCGTAGAAGCGCAAGTTGACATTTGTCGTACTAGTGTATGTTGACACTTTGCCATACAAGTGGAAATGCTAAGTGATTGTAGATCAGTTATGACTGCAGCCTTGGTTGGCTCCTAGAATTTGTCATATCAATTTGTTCCTCCAACTATCGGAGTACTCACCACTGTGCTAAATTTCGCGTCGTTGTCATTTGAAGTTCGAACCAGCACATGTGAAGGTTGGAGAGGTGAAGGACAAATTACTTACCACAGGGACGTGGGAGACATGGCCATGTAAGAGTCCAGAGCCAACCTATGAGGAGTTGCAGGATTGCTCAACAACGTGGTGTGGAGAAAAACATTGCCAATGAAGAACTGCAATCAAGAGTAACAGAGAATCCTCAGATGGAGGATAGTTCTAGTCAAGAGAGGTGGCAAATGTTGTTTTTAAAGGAGGACGAGGTGCCACGTGAGGTGCAACAAGCAAACAAAGAGTGGACCGAAGAAGTTTGCACAAGTGGAGGTGCCAATGTGGGGAGTGCACGAGGAGACGAGCTTGAACAAATGTTAACGCCTGCACAAGTGAGGAAGAGATTGCCAAGAGGTGTGGAGGATGGGAGTCAAGCACAAGGGCAACCACAAGAGAGTGCAGAGGCTAGAGCCAACGCTCATATATTCACAAAGGAGGTCACGAAGTGTACGTGCACTAGGAGCTGGTAAAGGTTGTTTGTTGGTGAAGAGTTGTTGAGTGAAAAAACACCAAGAGATAAATTGCAAAGCAAAGAAAACCAGCCACCAATGGCGAATATTGCAGTAGCAACGGGCAAGCAAAAGTGCCCACCTTTTCTGGATGATGGGAAAGAAGACCCAAAACGTCATATCGGGACTTGTGTAACCATATGGCATACAAATGGCATAGATGATGAGGATGCATGGCTAAGATTGTTTCCGGCAACATTGCGAGGAATTGCAATGGATTGGCATTTGAAAAGAGTGAGAAGAAATCCCTTCACGAGGTGGGAAGATTTGGCTAATGAATTCAAAAAGGAATTCAAGCTATTATGGGATGATACTGAGATCATTGGGGAAATTTATTCCACCAAACAAAAGAAAGATGAAGATATCAAGTCCTATAATAGGAGATTGAAGGAGCTGATTGACAAGATTGAGGTGCAAGTAGTTGATGGCTTATTTGGGATGGATTGAGCAGGTTATCACGCGGTTTGGGATTCCCCTCTTCAGTTTACAAGTGACCGAGGAGGCCATTTTGTTAATGAAATTATTCAGAATCTAACAAAGGAATTCAGAATCTTCCATTCCTTGTCAAGTCTGTATTACCCTAGGGCAAATGGGCAAGTAGAGGCAACAAAAAAGGTCCTGGTATCGGTTTTGTACAAAACATGCGGCATAGAAGGAGCCGATTGGGAGGAATGCTTGCCAAGAGTTTTGTGGGCATACAGAACCACTTTTAAACCAATAACAAACCATACACCCTTTCAATTAATGTACGGGCAGGAGGCGGTGGTACCTGTCAAATTTTTCGTGCCAAGTTTAAGAATAACAGTAGAGACCCGCCTGAATGACGATGAGAGCATGGAAGAGAGGCTCGCAACATGTAGACAGGCAAATTGATACGTCCTTATTTGCTGAATCAGTTTTGGTATTGTAAATGTACGCAAAGTGTTTGACGAAATGTGCGTGCATATATTTAATAATGTTGTAAAGTGCAATTTAATATTGTACGTGAGAATAAAGTCATGTAATTCAATTATGTCGGCTAAATTAGAATTATAAGCTATTTCGTCCTGTAGTGGAAATGTCATGTAATGCAAGAGCAAATGCACATGAAATGTAATTTGAGGAAAGTTATGAGGCAGTTGGGGAACATAACTACTTTTGGGTGTATAAATAAACCCCCCCCTCATTCATTCAAGTTGTTCACCCATAGAAGATGTGCAGGCATTGAAGAGAGTCATGCAGGTTGATGGATTGATGCAGTCTAGTCTTGTACGCAGCCATGAAGGATAATCAGCCTAGGGTTTGCAGGCTGTATTGTAATGCTGAAACTGTAATGTTGTATCATACATGCCATTGTTAATATAAATCTGCCTGTAATTATTGTCATCTTCTATTGCTGCTGCTATTGCTGTTATTGCTGTCTCTATTGCTGTTATTGCTGCTGTATCATTGCTGTTGCAGGTTTCCTGTGCATTATTATTGCTATACTACAATAACTGCAGATCTGTAGGATTATTTAACTGGAACTGTTTGTAAGCATGTAAAATTTCAGTTCTACACAACACTGGTGCAGTTAGGAGAGAGGAGGGTGATGGCACAATGGGCAACAAAGATTGCTTAGCAGAGACGTAAATATTGGCACAATAAGCATCTCAAGAAGATGGATTTGAAGGCCGGCAAATTAGTGCTCAAATATAATGGGAAAAGAGAAATCAAGCCAGGAAAGTTAAAAAATGTATGGCTCGAACCCTTCTAAGTGGAAGAAGTACTGGATAACGGGGTTGTCCAGTTAAATAAACTGGATGGCACTATTTGCCCCGAAGCAATGGTTCTAAGTTGAAGGTGTACAAAGCACAGGCACAGGTGAATGTGATCAACTTAGACACATCGGGAGACACTTTTGGGAAAATGACAGAAGAATCATGACCAGGGATACGATCCTACGAACATGGAGAGCCAAGTGGGATAGTAAGAGATGAACCGACAAACCTGGAGTGGTTGTTTGGAGCGGAAGGAGAACCTGTAATCGAACAGGAGTTGGAACCTCACAAAGGAGAGCAAAGGTGATTACAAGTCCATGTTCAAATTTCGAATAATGAAGCAGAAGAACGACTTCGAACCCTCACAAATGTCGCATTGCAAGAACAAGAACTAGAAGTGGAAGAAGAGAGAAATGAGGAATCAAGAGTTCTGCAACAGATGATTTTTAAGACACATAGGTTGCAAGAGAAATATGAAACCTTGAGGATGCACGATGCGCAACTACGAGCACAAGTGATTAAAGAGTTGGACAAAACCATGCAGCGGGTGCATGAACGGCAAGAGGTACGACAATCTGAATGGACTGAAAGACAACAAGAAGGGTTCAGAGGAAGCGCGGACAGCAATGAGAGCTTCTTCAGAAAGTAGCCTATTCTTGCGGCTTCAGACAATTCATACTCAGCACTATTAACAATTCACCTAAGGCATTCTAGGAGACAAAGGAATAGAAGACTGCCAGAACAAGAACAGGAGAAGCAACAAGAACTACAGGGAAACATAGAAAGTAACGAAGAAGGATCCTCGAAAAACAACTTAGCCTCTTCAGACTCCGATAGCTCATCTTCAGCAACATTGAGGATTCTTGTGAATATTGAGGACTCTTCAAGTACTACTTCACCATTGACAAGCCGTTTCCGAAGACAACGGACCATGAGACTGCCTGAACAAGACGGGATAAGGGAACCACATCAAGGTTTTGTTGATAATACATAACATCAAATAAGCAAAGAACAAGCAGTTGCCATTTTGTGGAGGGATGTTAGAGAGGTACCCGAATAGCGAAGAACTGGAGGATGGTTGGAAGAATCAAGTAGTGACGAAAATCTTCCTAAGGACCCAAACACACCCTACCCAAGTCCAAATCCGAAATGAAGGCAAAGGGACGAGGTCCAAAGTCGACAAGCAAGAGTTTGATTCCTCAAAACGGTCCAAATGATCGAATATGAGGAACCACTAATACCACGGGAGGAAGAGGACACGAGAATGAGCAATTACTTAGGTAGCGAAGATGATGCAATCGGAAGATCAACCGAACGTCGAGGAATGGCATTATATGACGATTCAATGAGAAGACCAACCGAACGTTAGGAGCTGGCGGTGTATCGACTTGCTGTGATGGAATTACGAAGACAAAGGAGAGAAGTGAGGCGATTGCAAAGAAAGGTTCAAGAAACCTCATATTGGCCAATGAATACTGCAAGAGAAGAGAATGATTCAAGTACAAATTCCGCCTTCTCAGACCAATATAGAGATGCCTTAGCTCAATGTGCACCACAAAGACGCTTTGAAGAAGCAAGGTGGAGGATACTAGTAAGGGCAGATAGAAGGTTAAGGGTTTTGAGGCAACTGACACCTAAAACCCAAGCGCATGCAAAGCCAAGCACTAGAGCATAACTTATTGATCAAGCCAAAAATAGAGACGACTTAGGTAATTATGATAGTTCGTCAGGACTGCTGGGTAACCCAAGTATGCCTAACCAAGGGGGAGTTTGGTTGGTTTCCTTCCCGGTGGCTAGAGAGGAATAAATTCCCCTCCAGCTACCCATAGGTCAATTAGTCCGTGGAATGGACCGCAAGGCCCATTTGCAGACATAGTACAAAACAACCAACACCTACAAATTCCTGATGATAGACCATTAGGTTTACCTCAGCGAGCTCATAGAAACCGAAGACGTTGCCATGAGCGACCGAGTGACCGACCGAATCTCAGGAAACTGGGAGTGCAACAACCCATAATTAGGGAAATTTGACCGGAAAGAGGAAGAGGGTGATTCGTGCAGACTCGGGGGAGACATGGATTCAAAAATAGGGATCAAATACCCTCCAAGGAATCCAACCCAAAACTTGGTACGCCAAGAAGAAGTAGAAGTCCAAAGACAAGAAGATAGACTTCGAGGCAGAGGACAAGCCACAAGAAGGATCTATTGGAATATCGGACAATGAGGAAACCATCATCCAGTTGGAAGGGCAGTTGGTCGTCAGGAACAGCATAAGACAAAGTTCTACTATATGGATAATAGTATAATAATCTAATGGGAGGACGAAAGGACTGAAATAATAAGTCCGTGAGATCAGAGGGTTGGATGATGTATGCCCTACATTGACCCGTCCTACAGACGACAGAACCCGTCTGGATGACGTTTGCCCTATATTGACCAGTCCTACAGACGACAAAACCCATTTGGATGACGTCTGCCTAGCAGTGACCCATCCTGCAGATAGTAGAACCCATCCGGAAGTCGGTAGAATCGGCCAGAATGATGTCGGAAGGGGGAGACGTCAGGATATCAATAGCAGGACTGATTCAAGGGGATTTCGTCATCAGTCAGAGGAAGGATGAAGCCGCCCGTGGGACGAAGAAAGGGTAAATTGGCATATCATTCAGACTAGAAATAATGGACATGAAGAACGACCATAGACAAAAACCCCCTGAAGTCGAGGAAATCGCCAAAATCGCCAACAGACTGAAGCAATGTACGACAATGATGATTTCAGCAGTCAAGGGACTAGCAGCCATCAATAGGAGGAAGCGTCATCTGAGATACCGGAATTCGGCATTGGCATTGCCATGCGCTTCACCTAGCAACGGTGGGAAAGAGACGCATATTTGAAAATAAATAAATAAATAAATAAATAAAATAAAAAAATAAGAAATAGACAAAAACATAGAATAAGACAAAAATAAGAAAAAGACAAAAATAAGAAAAAGACAAAAATAGGAAAAAAGGATGAAATAAGGAAAAATACAAATGCATGCAAGGGTGGCGAGGTGGCGCACATGCGAAAGTTTGGAGCGAAGGTGGCAGTTAAACAGGAAGTTGCATGAGCGGCAACAAGCCTATAAAATGGATGCTAGGGCGAAGGTTGGCTCATTCAGTTGAAGAGTATTCGCAGGCAGAAGTGCACAGGCAAAGCACAAGGGAAAATTGCTAAGAAAAACAGGTTGGGGTTAGAGGCAGAATCACCTACGCACCAAGCATTTGGCCGAGACGAAGCTGTGACACCAAAATCCATCTTGCAAATTCGAAGCTTTGTAGAAATTTAAAAACAAAATTCAATGCAAGTGCAGGATTTTCCATCCCTCCAATCACAGTCTCTGGCTATGATGTGCTCCAACCATCTGCAAGGGTAGTCGTCAAGATCTACACGCGTCTGAGGAGTAGTTTGACGAAGGAGACGTCTGAGCGCACACGTCTGAAGATTGCAGTCATCTAAGTGTCACCCGTCTAGGACTGCAGACGCTTAGGACTACAGCCGGAGCGCACGTCTAGGATTGTAGATGCTTAGGACTACAGCCGGAGCGCACTCGTCTGATGACTGCAGACGTCAAGGACAATAGACATCTAAGACTGCAGACGTCAAGGACTGTAGCCTTTTGGATTTACGTCCATTCGAGATTGAAGTCGTCTATTAGAGATGTCTAGTAGAAACCAAGGTGATTGTGGGAAAAATGAGTCACCACAAGTTAGGCCAAATTCGAATCAATGGGAACAAGCACTGGCAAATGATCCAGTGAAGCAGAAGATCAAGGCAAATGATCCAGTGATCACATGTTGCGGACCTATGATCTGTTGAACAATGTAAGCAAGGTATGCGTGGGAGATTGGGAGTTAGTGATAGATTTCTCAAATGAGGCATTCTTAAGAACTTTCGGATTGCTGAGAAAGGGCCTACCTATATTGAATGAACGAGTTGACCCCGGAAGACTCCACAGCTGATTCAGAGTATTACACTCTTAATGGCAAAAGAGATCGACACTTTGTTGTCAACACATGGTAGCAGAGGAGTAAAGCAAACTCAATTGGTGAATGCATGATTACAATGCGTCATGAATAACTGATGGCCATGCTATCTAGGGAACAAAGGAGTTTGGATTTACCCATATGGCTGATCCCGTGTTTGCAAGGTATCGTGCAGGGAGTTGCCAATGATTGGGCAGCTTACTTGGCACTCCGTATTCAAAACTTCCTAGCAAGAACCACCGAGAATTTTTCAATGGTTTTCCACACCATTGGATTACTTCTAAATTCCGCATATCGAGCAGGAGTGCCAATACCAAATTTGGATCCTCCCAAGACATTACCGGATTTAGCACCAACAATTTTGCGATGGAAGGACACAAAACCATTGGTGAAGCGAACTACACCCGTGAAATTGCTGCGAGTGAAGCAACGGTTTGATAAGACCTCACTAGAAGGGTCGGTGGAAGAATCAAAAGGGGAGGATACTACACCACAGATGCCAGAGAAGATATTGTCAACAAAGGAAGTCGCTGCACTTGTATAGGCAGTAGTTAAACCGACTAGGAAAAGGCAAGAATTTGATCCACCATCATCATCACTGTCACCAATAACAGCAGTGGTAGGAGAAACAACAGAAAAGATAACCCGCAGTAAAGAAGTGGCCTGGCAAACTGAGCAACAGATGAGATCGCAGAGTACAGGGACCGAAACTGCAGATCCCCCTATTCTCCACGATGCCATCTGGACCCAATTCTGCTTTGTACATGGGGCCTACGGAATATCTGGCAAAGGCTCAATTCTAGGATTGTGAGGAGTCAGGCGAATACCTATTTTACAAACACTCTACGGCTTTCTCATTTGAGGATATGCTTGTAGAAGCAGTAGCAAAGGCAACAGGAAAATCAGCAGACATAGGCACCCCCAAGGAAACAGAAAAAGGCACGATAAGTAAAGAACTACCACTGCATACTACCCTATTTTAGTCGAAGAGGAGGATTCTCCAGAACATGCAGCTAGAACAATGCAAGGAGAGAACCCCCAACAAGTTGCAATACCTCAGCAGACTGTTCGGACACTTGGTGAAACAACCGATTACAGGTACCTGCAGAGCAACCACTCGTTACAGAATGGAGGGCGGCTAAGAAGCCCATTGATCTTTCCGAGAAGGGGAAGGAGCCTTTTGAAACAAGGGAGGATGAGGACTCTGAGGATGGATGGTCGGAACACATAATACTAGAAGTGCCCAATTATTTAGATTCCCCAGACATGGGTGCTTGCATCGATCAACAAGCAGTAGCATGTTTTACCAAATTGACCCATGTCATGGATAGCTTGCGACTGCAGTTTAATGCAGCTTGTGTTGGCCAATGGAAGAAATGGCAACTGATGGCAGAAGAACTAGACAAGCTTGTGAAATGGGTTGGAAAGGGAGGCTGGTGATCAGAAATTTCCAGCATTTATCAAGAACAGCCCTGGACTCTGCCTACTGAATATTTGCAAACTATGGAGGGAGTCGAGAAATTGCAAGACAAGACACCTACCCTCTATTTGGAGCTAGCACAGGTGTACGTTCTTGGCCATGGTAATAATCATCCTTCCTAGGGCACCATAGATCAAAGGCTTCAGGTGGAATTGGTACCCGAATTATGGCCAACGTACAGTCAGATGAATTTTTTAGCCCACTTGTGTTGGCTAACGAAGGGGATCAAGCACTTCATTTGGACAAGGCAAAAGCTGTATAAAGAACTCCAATTGACAAAGGCTGAATTACAAGAAAAGGAATGGCAATTGGCCGAAGATGTCATCCAATTGGACAATGCTTTACAGCAAATTTGGGAAAAACAACAGGCACTCTCGGATTTTAGTGCTCAGCTCCGGGACCGGGAGCAAGTAATTATAACAGTGGAAGTAGAGATGCTGCGTCAAAATGAAGCTAAGGAATTACTCTTGAAACAGAACGTAGAATTAGTGGCCCACAAGAGTCAAACTGAGGAGACTTGGCAAAAGGAATGGGAGGAGTTGCGTAAAGAATTGTTTCAATCTCAGCAGCGCGAGGCAGCTCTCAAGGCCAAACTGGCACAGAGGGAACCATCTTCCTCCACCTTGACCACTTAGCAGATGAAGGAAATCTTCATTCAACGTGAATCGGAATTGTTGTCCAAACTCCAGGAAATGGAAAACAGAGCCAACAATATGGGAGTGGAATGGGCCAAGTATTTCACTTATGCCAAGCGAGTTCGTGATGAACGTGAAGCTTTCAAGCTCCGGGTACAAGAATTGGAAGAAGGGCTCTAGGCTACGGAACAAAAGGATGCTGAGAATCCAACAGGACAACGAAGGAAGTTGCTGAGGACAATGACTACTTCAAAGGGGAGGATAGACGTAGACAACAGTTCTAATAAGAAACGACATTTAGAACTGTTTGACAAAATGTCTACGTGTTGTTGAGCATTTTTGATAAAGTAATGTTTTTGTAATGTAAATCAACCATCATGATTTAAACGGACTGATTAATAATATTGAATAAAAGGACAAATTGTACAAACTAGCCGTCATAGGATTGATTAGTTAAGTCAAACTAGTTAATTAGTCTGAGACTAGTTAAGACAGACTAGTTAATTAGTTTGAGACTGATTAGTTAAGGCATTAACGAGTAGACGGTTGGGGACGGTTAGGCGTGGTTGGTTGCAATAACCACCAAGGCTAACTTATAAATACCCTCCCTACTCATTTTGTAAGCATCCATTGATCGGTCCACCATTATGAATGAATACAGTAAACAGGATTGTTCTATCGTTGTGCAGATCTGCGTGTGAGCTTGTTGTCTTCAGTTGCAGGTATCCCAATGATGCATGCCATGGAATGTATTGCAAGCAGATTGGTGTTGTCATTGTATGTGTTGTGCAGAGTTCCAGGAATTGGCAGAGCAAGATTGGAATTGCTGGAGTGTTGTCTAGAACCCGTCTAGGCCTACCCGTCACCCGTCTAGAACCTGCAGCCACCCATCTAGCGCTCACCCGTCTAGCCTGGAGTCACCTGTCTAGCCTGGCATCACCCGTCTAGAAGAACCCATCTAGGATTCCAACCCGTCTAGACTGGAGCTACCCATCTAAAGCCATCCATCTAGTAGACTACCCATCCAGTACGTTACCCGTCTTGGCAGTTACACGTCTAGCAGTCACTCGTCTAGACTTGTTACCTTGCAACTCATTTGTCTAGATTTACCCATCTGCAACCATCAGTCATCAGTTACTCGTCTAGGAATAAACAATGTAGTTTGACATCATGGTTGGTAGTCAAGTTTGTGGTACTTCTGTTGTCCTCGTAGAAGTTTCTCCTTGTGATGACTCTAAGTTAATCACATTTACATGTGCCTTTGCCTTATACACCTTTAACTTAGAACCATTCACTGTTTTGGGGAAATTGTACCATCCAATTTCTTGAGTCGGATAGCCCCATTGTCTAGTACTTCCTCTACTTGGAAGGATCCAAGACACATGATCTTCAATTTACCTGGCTTGATTTCTCTTTTTCCGTTAAACTTAAGCACTAAATTGACAGTCTTCAAGTCCATCTTCCATAAGCGCTTATCATGCCAAAATTTTCATCGTCGTTGGGCAATCTTCGTCGCCTACTGTGCCATCACCCTTTTCTCTCCCAGTTGTACTAGTGTCGTGAGCCTTTCTTCTAGGCTCTCATCGTCACTCAGGTGGTTTTCCACTACTACCCGCAAACTAGGTACTAAAAATTCTACTAGCATTTCCGCCCTCTACCCATACTTTAACTAGAATGGTGTATGGTTTGTTGTTGGCTTGAAGGTTGTCCTTTACGCCCACAGGACTGCTGACAACCGTTCTTCCCAATCGGTACCTTCCACACCATATTTCTTGTACATTATGGAAACCAGGACCTTATTTGTTGCCTCTACCTGTCCTTTTGCTCTCGAATAGTACGGACTAGACAATGAATGGAAATTCCTGAATTCTGTCGTCAAGTTCTAAATGATTTCATTGACGAAATGACCTCCCCTATCACTTGTCAACTGCAAGAGAATCCCAAACCTTATGATAACTTGTTCATATAAGAAGCAAGCAGTTCTTCTTGTAAAGTTATCCGGTAGAGCCCTTGCTTCTACGCATTTTGTCAAATACTCAGTAGCTACCACAATGTATTGAAACTTCCTCTTCCAGCATGTTCGAAGTGGTCCTACAAAATCCAACCCCCATCATTCAAAAAAAATTTGAGGCTAGAAAGGGTGTACTGGCATGAAGTCCCTCTTTAAGGCTTCCCCATTCTTTGACACGTATCACATGCCTTCACATACTCTTTGGAATTGTGATAGAGGGTGGGCCACCATAGTCCTGCTAACCATAGTAGCAAAAATCAGCAAAATCGCAATTTCGAGGCGATTCGATGATTTGTCGAGTCAAATCGCATCGAATCGCCAAGTTGGTGATTCTTTGCCAATTGTTTGCTGATTTTTTGAAAACATCACCAAAACATTTGCTGCAACTGCACGGGTAGAGGTTGCGGCCAATTAAGTGAAAATGTTCAGCTTTTCACTCATTTTTTCAATGTAAGCTCTTCCAAACAAAAGGCAATGCCTACCTGCTACCACCCCGACCCAAACATGCTAGGGCATCCTAAGAGCGAGCAGATTGCGGTTTGAAGGAATCTAGCAACCAGCAACAACCACCAACGACAATGCTATACATTATTAACTAATGAAATTCTCCATAAAAAGATGTTGAACTATCAATCCAACCTTATTGCTCAATACGCGCGAAGGGCGCTGCCCCTTGACCCCCGACACAGGTGGTGACCGACGTTAGCAGCCAAGGCACAAAAAGAGGCATGGACACAACGACAAAGAGAGATTAGAACTTCTCTTAAGGCAAAGGACAAAGGCATTATTATATCTTGAGACATTGTATTTCTCATGACTCATGACACATTTTGTAATATGCACCTTTTTTTATATTATAAGAAATACAAGAATATTTGACTTTTGAAGCATTAAAATTTCTTTAGCTAAGATGTGTTTTGTCACCTTCATGTGTAATTTAAGGCTTTAAGTTTGTATCACTTGCCACTTTCATGTGTAGTTTAAGCTTATAATCTTACATCATTAATATTTGATTTGCATAATGTTAATTCATTGTGATATGCATGAAAAAAAAATTCAATGAAAATTTGTATTTTCTTCACTTTTTTTGTCAATTTTTTCCCAATTCCCGATTTTTTCCGAGTCAATCATTTGCCGATTCTGAGTTTCTCTACTATGCTGCTAACAACACTTTCCTAGTCATTGCATCAGGCCCCATATGACCTCCGACTAATCCCTCATGTGCCTCTTTCAATGTTTTCTGCACTTCATCCTCCATGACACACCTTCTCAAAATGTGGTCTTCTCCCATCTTGTACAACAAGCCTGCAATTAGTGAAAATGGTATTGCTTTTGTAATAATCTTTCGTTGTTCTGCTTTTGTAATAATCATCTCCTTTGGCAACACTCCTATCGACAAACATTCCCCTGTGTGTTTATACCATAGTAGAGAAAATCGCCAAAAAATCGCGATAAAATCGGGTCTCAATGTCGGGCCGATCAAATCGGCATCTTATCGCGATGCAGGCGATTTTTTGGCGATTTTTTGAAAGAATCGGGATCGGCAATTTTTTGCCGATTTTTTCAAAAAATCGACAAAATATCTGCAAATTTTTTTCTTTTTTTGAATTTTTTTTTTTTATATATAATAATTTTTTTTTGGATTTTTTTTTCAAGCTGTGGCCAATTTAGGGTTTTTTATGCAAGCCCATTTTTCATCTGTTATTGTTTGAACTTTGAAGTTTAAAGTTTAAACCCTAAATCTGAAACCCTAGTTTAGGGTTTTGGGTTTTTTTTCTTTTTTAAGTAAATATTGCTGCCTGATAACTATGTATGCAAGCCCATTTTTCAATTGTTAATGTTTGAAACTGTGAAGTTTAAACCCTAAACCCTAGGCTAGGCCTTAGGGTTTTTTTTTTTCCTCCTCTTTTTAAGTAAATAAGTAAATATTGCTGCCTGTTAACTATGTATGCAAGCCCATTTTTCAGTTGTTAGTGTTTGAATTTGAAACTTTGAACTTGAAGTTTAAACCCTAAACCCTAGTCTAGGCCTTAGGGTTTAGGGTTTAGGGTTTTTTTCCTCCTCTTTTTTAAGTAAATATTGTTGCCTGATAACTATGTATGCAAGCCCATTTTTTAGCTGTCAATATTTCAATTTTAAACCCTAAACCCTAGCCTTTTGGTTTAGGGTTTAGGTTTTTTTCCTTTTTTTCAAGTGATTGTAACTTTGTTCTTACTTGTTTCCATGTGCAGGCATATAAAAAATGAAACCTTTTTTTCCTTGTTGTTACTTGTAAATTTGTACCTTTTCATATTATAAGCAATACAGGATGTGTTTTGTCACTTTCATGTGTACTTAAAGCTTGAGCCTTGTATGATGTCTTGACTTGAATTGTTGTTTTTATTGCAATATCTGATTTGCATAATGTTAATTCATTGTAATATGCATGAAAAATAAAAAATAAAAATAAAAAAATTGTTTTCTTCGGTTTTTTTTTTTTGCTGATATTTATCCCGATTCAGATTTATTCCCGTCTTTTTCCCCAGCCAATTACTACCCGATACCAATTTTCACTACTATGTTTTATACCATGCTGGTACCGACCACACTTATCATGAACTACTATGCATCTGGGAATTCGTCATGTATTCCTCCTTGTGCAGGTTCTCTAGAGTGAATCCTTGAAAGTTGATCCGCTATTACGTGTTTCTTGCCTGGTCTTACTACCACTTGAAACATGAATTCCTATAATGTGACGAGCCACCTACTCACTCGTCCATATATTGTCGATTTGTTGATTAAATATAGCAATGCCTGGTGATCTAGGTAGAAGGCAAATGGATTGGCTAGCATATAGTGTCGGAACTTTTGTACTGCATAGGCCATTCCCAATGCTTCTCGTTTTGTGGTGCTATAGCTCTTCTCCGCCTTAGACAACAACCAACTTGCAAAGTAGATGGGCTAATCCAGCCCAAACTGTCTTTCCTAGGCTAAGGCACATCCAATCGCAAAATTTGATGCATTGACATGAACATAGAATTCTTTTTCCCAGCCTAGATATACCAAAATGGGTTTCTTTACCAAATGTGCCTTGAGTCCTTCAAAATCCTCTTGGTGTTCCTCCGCCCACTTGAAAGGAACACTCTTGCATGTGAGAGTGTCTAGCAGGTAGGCAATCTGTGCGTAGCTTCTTATGAACCTTCTATGGTATCCCATCGTTCTTAAGAAGGTTTTCACAGAGCTTACATCATGGGGTTCTTCCATCAGCAATACCACGTGTATTTTGTCTAGATCTAGCTTCAGGCCTTCCTGACATACAATATATCAACAGTCCCAATAACTTCCCGTAAGGCACCAACAATACACATTTTCCTAGGTTTAGTGCTAATCGAGCTTTTTGGCACAAACCCATACATCCGTCCAACGCCTTTCCTCAATTGTTCTACCATATAAGGACCAATCATCAAGAAAATCTTTGAAGTTCCCTATGGACATTTTATTAAAGATGTATAAGATGATCCTCTGGAAAGTAGCGGGTGCATTACATAATCCAAAAGACATTCAATTGTATGCATATATGTCATTTTCTACTATAAAGGTAGTCTTCAACTTATCCTCTTCTGCAATACTGATCTGATTATAACCCGAAAATCCATCCAAAAATGAATAGATTTCGAGCCTAGCTACTTCTTCCAGTATGGAGTCCGTGAATGGGATTGGAAAGGGGTCTATTATAGTTACGACATTTAAGCTCCAGAAATCTACACAAATCCAAATTTTGTTTGCTTCTCTTTTTAAGGTGATCACTATTGGTGACACCCATTCGCTTGACATAACTTTGAAAATGATGCCAGCCTCCAACATTGTATCAATCTTAGCATTCACTAGAGCTGCGTACTTTGGGTTCATCCTGTATGGGCGTCTCCTGACTGGTTGTGCACCCTCGATCAAAGGTAACTTGTGTATGCACAATTCTGGTGGTATCCCCTTCAAGTCCTTATAGGTTCATGCAAACACATCACATCCTTGTACTTCATAAAGATTTTTAAAGTTGCTACTTTTAGTACAGGATCCCAATCATCTCCACATTTGATCGTCATTGCTTCACCATCCTCGCCAAGGTTTACTTGCACCATCCTTGGTCCTTCATATTTCACCAATTTTGGTTCTTCAACCACCTTGAGTACATCAATAGGATGGGCTAGTTTATCTTCAATCACCGCGTCACCCATAGTGTACTTTGCGAAGTTCTTCAAAAATGTCCACTTTTCATTCACTTGGTCCTTTATTGTTGATCTTGTCTAACTACACTAGCCCTCTTCCGGTTCCTTCTTCTCTTCATCTTGCTTTTTGTCTTCTACGTGGATGCATAAGCACTGCGGTGTGAATACTTCATAATCTTCCATTTGCCAATGAAGTAGTCCTTTGTCATCGTCTCGTTCATCTTCTGTGCAATCCTCCAACTGCAATACTCCTTCGTCAGGTTCATATCCTGTTTCACTGTCTAATGATGAACTTCTTGATTCATCCGAGGTTGCAATATCTTGACTTATCATGTACTTATGCTTCCCTTTCTTGAATGTAAAGTGCTCTTTCTCCAAGTTAAGATTTACTTTCGTCATCCGTAGCCATCCATGTACGACAATGCATCGTAAGCAAGTTTTTGCATTGCTATTATCACGAAATCCAAGGTGAAGTCTTGTTCCGCTATTCGTACCTTTTGATTTGTTAGTACACCTTTTGTTTCTATTCCATACTGATCAGCTCCATACAGCCTGAAATTTGGAGACCGTAATGATGGTGCCCCAATGCTTTTCCATGTCTTCTCGGGCATCACATTGACACTCCACCCCCCATCTACGATTACTTGGGTTAGCTTATGATCCAATATCTCCATGTGGACCAAAGTTGGTTTCTTCCCGGCTTCAATCATCAATATTGTGGGGTCGATAAATTGTTCTTGATTGACATTGGCAACTTCTCGTACTTCCTCTGCTTTCTTTGTCTTCATCATTTCGCCTACTATGGCATATAATTTTGGTATTGCACCAAGCAGATTGGACACTTTTACTTCCATGGTCGTGCTTAGTACTTGTGTTGCCAAACGTTCCATTGACGACTGTTTGCTTAAAATTACCTCAGGCCTTTTCAAGGTTTTTTCCTGGAGCAATTTCTCTTGCTTGTCTTTCTCAAGATCCTCCTCCACCATATCATGGGCTTCTTGCCATCGCTTCTTTTCTTTGGCAAGGTTCAGGTACTGCTCCATCTTTCGAGCGTGAGCTCTTGACACCGCTAATACTTGCTTTTCATTTGCTTGATGATCACTTACTTCACCAATGTCAATTAAGTTGGCATTCTGCATTCCACTGGTACTTGCTTTGTTTGGACAATTTGATTCCTTGTGGTTACCCGGTCCACACCATCTACACATGCGAGTGGTATTGTTTCCATTTGAATTCCCTCTAGTCTATGGTTTGAGGCAGCTTTTCGCAAAAAATGTCCCCATTCTTGGCAATTCCAACATTGTATGATTGGTCTTCCATCTGAATCATACTGAAGTCGACTTTGACCTCCTTGCCTTCCTCCTTGGAAGTTATTTCTATATCCGCCACTCTTTGTGCCTTTTCCATTTCTTGAAGTATTCACTTGTTCTTCTTTTTGCGAAGTGTCTTGCTCCCTTCAAGTTAAATGGACAATCCGAGACTGGATGTCCTGCTATATCGCATATATTACAATACGTGTTTTTAGGGCAATTGACATTCGTGTGTCCTTCCGACTTACAATCCGACACCAGATGTCCTTTCAATATTTTCGTGCTTCTCCTTTCACTTCTTTCATTATTTTGTCAAACTCTTTTTTGAAAGAATAGATAGCACTTTGTACTTTGTCATCAAAATCGCTATTTTATTCTTCATTCCTAGGATGGCCCACAATTACGGCCATTGTTTACTTTGCTTCGCTCTCAAAGTTCTTTGCTTTCTCCAAGGCTTCTGCATATGTGGAAGATGGTACAACCTTCATCTCCTTCCTATATTTGGGTAGTAGCCCGTCGATAAACCATCATTTTACTAAACCATCATTTTACTAATCCATTAGTTGGTGGCATCTACATCTTATCAGCTAACTATTTCAATCTTCTATTATAGTTTTTTACGTCTTTGTCCAACTTTTGTTTTGTAGCATAAATTTCCAATTTCCGTTCTAATTTCAGTGTCGCCTCGTAACGATCGAAATTCGTTTATAAATTCCTGGTGCATAGTATCCCATTGTCCAAAGGGTTGTGTACTTTCTCTCTTCAAGTACCAATCAATCACCATTCCTCATAGTGTAGCAGGAAACAATTACAACCATTCAACAAGTTGTGTCACTCCATTTGCTTTCCATATGGTGGTGCAAGTACCAATGTGCCTTGCTAGATCTTCTTTTCCCTCTCCAGTAAAGGGTGGGCATTTCTGCTTGCCCGCTCTATTGCGACATTCACCATTAGGTCCCATTCAACCTCTTCATCACTTGATGATGGCTCTTGTGGAATTTTATCCCACTCTCTTCTTATCGTTGGTGGCTCAACTTCTTGCTATGGTGCCTCTCTTCCAAATAGTCTTCGTCATAATTCAAGTGCGTCAATGCTTCGTAACCTTCTTCACGAGTAAACGATATGCGGTTCTGGTCTTCCTCCCCAAGTGTCCACGCGTGGTTGCTCTGGTGCCAAACTCCCGTCTTCCGCACCCGTTGGCAAACTCCTCTCCGTTGGCTTAGGTGTTACCATCCGCTCTTCGTTTCCTTGTGCTCTTGCTATGTTAACCTCTTCCATTATGCTAATATTCTCTTCAACTATTTGATCTTTGTTGGAAATATGAGCAAGATTTGTTGTCATTGATGTCAAGAGTCGGTTTGAGTGAGCAGTGCAAGAGGAAGGATGTCAAGAGTCAGTTTCAGAAACAAGAAGGTGATCAGATAAGGTCTACGGGAGAAATATGAAGGCCCAAGAAAAATACTATTATAATATTTTATTATAATATTAAAGGTCTAATGGTAAGACCTAAAGAAATTAAATTAATTATAAATTAATTTTAATAATTTCATTATAAATTAATTTATAAATTAATTTGATTAACTTTATAGTTATTAAATTAATTATAATAATTTTATTATTAATTAAATTATAATCTAATTTAATTAACCCTAAAGTTAGGGTTATGAGGGCAAAAAGAAATGCGCCGACGTCATGAATTAATTCCTCCGCCGACGTCTAATATGGTGGTGGCACAATGGTATAAATACCATGTGCCTTGGTGGCAAAGAAATTACCTTCGTTCGAATAACACTAAGCCTGCGATTTCTGCGATTTTTGTGCGAGGAAGAAGACAAAAGGTTTTTGTCTTGTTTGCGCCAGCGAAGGAACAAGATTGGTGAGGCTCTAAGCCTCATAACCAACCGGCGGGTTGGCCTGGTGGCAAGCGGCTGGTGGGCGGACCCGCAATCGAATCTCGGCGGCAATTTTTGGTGAAGGTTTTGGTTTGGGCGCCAAAGGAAGCAACGTGTTCATTTTTGGTTTAGGCGCCAAAGGGAAGCAACATAGCACACGAGGCGCTCCTTGCTTCCAAGGTGAGCGCCTAGCTCACCTTGGAAGTTGAAGTCGCGGCTAGGGCGCTGGTGGCAACGCAACGTGGGTTCGATTCCCACCAAGTGCAAAAGGTATTTAAATTTTTAAATTTTATTTTTGTCCTAAGTTTTTTTGGCATAAGATTTTAGGGAGATATAAGGTTTATGAAAATTGATTTTTATATTGTGATTTTGGTGATTAAATGTTATTTTAAAATAAAGTCTTATTGTGTTTAATTTTTGAGAGAGTAATAAGGTGTAATTGAGATCTAGTGTTTTGTATGGTGAGAATAATTTGTGAGGAAATTATTGAATGAAGTTTTGAGAAGATTTGTGAGGAAATAATTGTGATTGAAACGGGTTTATAAGGTCAATTCTTCATCAAACAAAAAGGTATGGGCACATCTTCCTTGTGAGTGATTGTTGGATGTTGTGAATGCTAAGTTGGAGTGAAAAGGATTGTTTGATAAGCATTGTTGAGTTTGGTTTTTTGGAATGAAAGTTGATGCTATAAACCTTGTTTGATAAGCATTGTTGGAAATATTGAAGTAAGCTTTCATATGCTTGAACTAGATTTTGTGAAATATCATGAGTATCATTGTTATGTGAGATTGTTTGATAAGCATTGTTGGAAATAATTGAGTGTTCATATGCTTGGACTAGGGTTTGTAAGCAAGGAGTGTTTCATTGAGTGATTGATTGAGTGGAGTTGATTGAGCCTAGTCAAGTGGAAGTGTTGAAGTGATAGTTCAAGTTCTGTGAAACAAATTGTTCTATATTCTGAATTGATTTGAGAAATAGATTGAAAGTGATTGAGCATTGTTGTGAGTGTGAAGCATATTGAGTCTCTAACCATTCTCCATATGTTTCTGTGAGATTAAACAAGATTCTATGTGAAGCTTGTTTGTGTGATTGAAGAGGTTTTCTGTGATAGATTGAGTTGAGTTGTATAGAGATTTTGTGAAAGCTTGTTGAGCAGATTTGAGTAAGTCCTAGTGAGGACTTGTTGAGCAGATTTGAGTAAGTCCTAGTGAGGACTTGTTGAGCAGATTGGACAAGTTCTAGAAGGGACTTGTGGTGTGAGCTTTTGTGGAAGCTTACAATGCAGATTTGAGACAAGTCTTTGAGAAGACTTGAGAGCAAAAATGATTGATTGATTTGTTAAAACCTTGGGTTAAGGTTTGGGGCAGATATAGCGGAGTTGATTTGTGATTAAGTCAAGCTTTGTGTTAAGGCTTAATGACAGATTTGTGCTAGACCAAAGGACTGTGTTTAGTGCAGATTTGAAGACAGAGATTGAGCAGATTTTTGCTAGACCGAAGGACTGTGTTTAGTCTAGATTTGAGGACAGAGATTGAGCAGATTTGTGCTAGACCGAAGGACTGTGTTTAGTGCATATTTGAGACAAAGCTGAGAGCAAGCTTTGGAGGTGACAGAGTATAGAGGACAACAGTCTCCAGTGGATAGAGGTCCATTAGCCAGGGCAGTGAAGACAAGTATTTTGAGTGAGGGCAGGAGTCTTTAGTGGATAGAGATCCATAAGCCAGTGCAGTGGAGGCAGCAGTTCTTCTAGAAGATCACCAGCCAGAGCAGAGGAGGAGTTCTCCTGTGGATAGAGATCCACGAACTTGATTAGGGGATTGGTGTCTCCTTTGGACAGAGGTCCTTAAACATTGTAATAGGGAAAGGATTTCCAAGAGATTTGTTGAGAAAATTTTAGTGAAAGATTTTCTCCGTGGAGTAGCCCACATTGGGTGAACAACGTTAAATTGGTATCTCTATTGTGTGTGGTGATTTGTGCATTGCTTTGATTACTGTTGTTGATATTGCCATTGATATATTGCATAATATTGATTGGGAAAGAAAAGTAAAAAGTGGTCTTATACTGTTCACGCCCCCCTCTCAGTATAAGCTTGTGTTCTTCAATCTTGCACCTCATTCTCTCTTGTCAACAACAATATTTTCCACCTCTCTCTTTCAACTCTTGGACTCCCATCGTCCAAGTGGTTCCACACCCTCTCCACTTCTGGTTGCGTAAACTCGTCTCTACTTTGCACTTTTTTATTTGCCAGTCTTGCAGTTCTCCTCACTGGTTGCTCTACAGTTTGTGTTTGATTTCATTGTCGTCGTCCTTGCAACCTTGAATCTGTCATTCACCTCTTTGTTTGTCACACTCACTTAAACTTGATCTAGGCAACGAAACCAAATCTAGACAACAATGAGGATTCCCAAGACGAGGGAATGATAGTTAGTGGAAGGAGAAATGGCAATGTTCCCAAAGGAATACATTTATGACAGCATACATTTAGTGACTACAGTACAAATCATATGGTAGCGATCTGACGACAATTGGCATGTTTGCCCAACTTCAAACAGTAGCTTGCTATGATGGCTTTGTCCTGGCGGCATAATCCCAAGACGACATGACGAGAGAGGGCTTGACAACATGTCGGCATGGCCCATGACGACATTGCACCTGACGATAGTCAGCATGTCGGCTCATCTAGATGTTGGCTCTTGGGTCAGACGGCATCAGCAAGTATGTCGGCAATACTCAGTCTATGACGGCATCAACTCTTGCAACTTGACTCGCTCACCTGAAGGTGGCACGGATCTGGTCTCCGTCTAAGCAATCCTACCTGCAACACTTACAACATAGAGATAGGAATCTAGCATAACACCAACATCAATGGAGACACAATTGGCACAAGTGAATGAGTTTGCATTATCATTGGAATCATATACAATTATAGTCTGTGACTGCAACAATGTTACGCCCAGCCTTACGCTGTAATAGTCTAGCATCTCTCCTTCGTACATGGACTTGCTTCTCAATGCAATGGATACAAATTGAATTGTAGGGGGTCTATTTATACTTTGGCCCTGGTAGTTATCAAAACTACTTCAGGGTGACATGACAAAACTACCAAAATTGCCTATTCTAAACAACCTTAATCAAAATACTAATTAACATAAGTGTTAATTGTTTACAATGACGACTGCATTTACATTACGTCTAAATTTCCAAACATTTCATTTGACCACATTACATTTCATTTTGACCATATTTTCATTACATTTCATTTGATGCAAAACGTGTAGACCTTTTTACAAACAGTTTCACTTTTTCTTAGTATTGTTGTCTACATCCCCCGCACTTGTGCTAGCATCACTAGTCGCTCTGCCTTGTCTTGTGCACAGCCTACGTTTGCACCTTCTTCACAACTTGCGCGACCCAATCCTCGTTTCCTTTATGCGCCTCGACTTGCGCTCTGTCTTCCATTGATAAAAACAACGTTTGCCACCTCTCACATTTCTCATCCAAACTATCCTCCAATTGAGGATTCCAAACTCGTTTAACTTCTGGTATTTGTATCTCTTCACCAAAAAGTTCTGTTCATATTGTTCTTTCATGCAGTTCTTAACATGCAAGTCTTCCTCAATATGTCCATGTTCTTCTTGTTCTTGTTGTTGTGCAACCCTCTGACTTTTGTGTACTGGATGAGCTCTCGCTCTTCCGCATCCACGTCTCCCACGTTGTCACGGTATGTTATCTGTCATCCACCTCTCCAAACTTTACGTGGTGGTGGTTCGAACTTCAAATAGCAATAACGCCAAATGTTGCATGGTAGTGGTATTCCACCCTTGGAGGAACAATTTGGATTGACAAATTTAATGTTCAGGTTTGCAATGATGAGGTTGTATGGCCTGCATCATATCCTTGCCTCTGATTGTTTTACTTCTAACCTCAGACGGCCCAGTTTGAGAATAGGACAACCTGCCCTTTTCCAAACGACTGGCATTATCTAGATGGCTTGCCTTGAATCTTGACGGCCTGGGATCTTCACTATACTGCCCAACAACTTCCTGGTATGACCTAACAACTGCTTTGCATGGCCTATCAATTACCTATACGGCCCTGTACAGTAGAACTTGGAAAAGAATACAAATAACAGGATTGAATCTAATCTACTGCAGCAATCAATCAATAGCAATACATGCAGATCACACACAATAGCAATAGCAAATGATGAACAAGTATGAATAGATATTGCATTAATGATAGCCTATTACGACATTCTCTTACATACACAATATCTGATCCTGTGCAGAATACCTCCAATGCACTCTCCTAGCATACACAATGCAACTACAATGGACTCTCTCTGGAATATACAATGACTCCTGTGTGCATGTATCCTCTCTGTCATCTACAAAATCTACCCTTTGTTCTATGTTGCATTGCATTACCCCTCAAATGAATGAGGGGGTCTTATTTAAACTAGGGGGAAGGTAGTTACAAGCAACTACCACCCCCGACACCTCACCTCCTAATTACAAGAAAAACTACTATTAACTATTTTTGCATGACTCACTTCGTACATATCTCCACTTAAGTCATTAATACATGCATTATTCCAATGTACAACTTTTATCCAAAATTACAAAACTTATTATATGCGTATATGACATCCATGCATATTTTATTTCTGACTTTTCTTGTGCTGAGGTGGCAAGTCAGAACTAGCACCTACATCGCCCTGATACACAAGAAGTACATGAAATAAAACTTAAGTTTCCAAGGAACAACAGCATACCTCATATTGATCAGGGTGGTCAGCAATATCAAGGGACACATTGGTAAGGAGAGGAGCAGAAGCAGCTAAAAGCATTCTCTCCATCTGTGTTCTGATTGTGCCTGTTCAGGAAGAAGAATCACATTACTCACAAACATTTCACAGTTTGAATATTGTTGAACTAGAGTTTAAGTGTTTTTAAGTAAACCTCCTGTTCATCATTAATAAAATTGTAATTTTGCACCTCTGAAGAATTCATGGATGAGTACTTTCTGTTTTTTAATCATTGTTTGGCATATGATGCCTTTTACTCTTTATTACCTTTAGGCTTTAGCTTGATGCAAATGGTTCCCTTGAAGAGAATCAAATTTTTGAAGGCTTCTACAAGATTAAAGTTTAAATGTTTGATGTTAGTGGCATGACGGTTTCATGTTGGGAACTGAATTATTTTGCAGAGATGTTTTCCATAACAATTAGCATTCTGTTAAAACTCTTCTGCAAGGTAAACATTTCATCTTTCTTAGAGAAATGCTGTGGTACTCCATAAGGGTCCTACTTTTGGATAGCTTCTAATTATTAAAGAGATAAAATGTTAAGATGAACAGGAGACTAGCAAGCTTCATAGGCCTCTGCAGGCCATCCAGGCACATTCCTAAGTTGTTTGTGCATAGCAAGCTACCATTTAAAAAAATACCCTGAATATCAAAGCTCCTCATCTAGTCATTAAACCCACAATAAGTAATTTCATCCAGATTTGTACTATTTCAAGTCTGATTTTTCAAAATTTGGTTCTGATTTTAACAAGTTTGAAGAGTTTAAGCAGTACTTTTACAAAGAACTTGATTCCATTTACTAAACGTCTTCAAGCAAACTTACTGCAATTTGAAAAATGGCACCAAACATTCTTTTGAAGATATTTTTAACCATGGATGTGATAATGTGGAAAACATTCTAGTAACACATAGTTATCAATGAACTGGTTAATATAAATAATGTTTTTAATAAAAGAATAATTATACAAGATATAATGTATTTGTGACCATTGCCACCTTTTGTTGTACATGTATTAGGTGGGTCAATGATTTTGAGGAGTTCTTTCAAATGATTTATACAATTGTCCACTTTTGAGTATCTCGTCATATCATATGTGAATCAAGCTTGCACATATTAGACTATGTACATCATGATTACCAACCTATTAGGGCATTCCATTTTATCTAGTTTCTTGTGTTCTATGATGGGATGATGACTGCAGTTATCATAAAGTAGCTTTGTTCTTGTATGTAATGGTGAATATTCTATCTTGTTGTGTAATTGCATACACATACCTCCATTATTCCATATCATCTTTGAAGTCTCAGGTATATGGCCCATATGAGAGCATATTTTCCTTTGGAATTCTGTCCTAATTCTCTTATAGTACTCAGTCCTCTTTTAAACTTGAATTAAATTGGTATCAAAACAAGGCGCTCATGAGTTTGCAGGCAAAGCTTTAATGATGGGTTAATGAAGTAATATACCTTGTATTAAGAGAAGGCTAAATTTTCTCCCACTGCTTATTGTACAGTTCATTTTCTTTATATGCAGCTGTAGGGGCTTGTTTTTAAATTTTGAGTTCCTGCTTTAATGTGCCAACGTAGAAAATAGGAATGTCATTGGAAATTGGATCTGTTGTACAAGACCTGATGATTATTTTGTCAACTAAATATGATATGGAAAAACCCTTCAAGTTTCACACGACTTCTTGCCCATGGGGTGTTCATCAATGGTTTGTAGATTGTATTCTCCAAGATATGGATACAACTTGTTTTGCTCAACTGTGAAGAATGTCCAGAAAATGTTTTCCCTAATCTTCTAAGCATTAACTGCATGATTTTCCATGCTTCTCAAAACCCCACTGATTTATGGATTCTTGGCAGCATGTTCTGATAATGCTGTATTTTCTATGGCTAAATTTCTTCTGTAGATTAATGTCTTCTCAGGGCTTTACATTGAAAATGGTCTCTTTCTATAAATATGAAAAGTCTTTAAAGAACTAGGGGTCAATGTAATGGAAGAGAAAACTACGATGAGACACTTCAAAAAGGAAAGGTTTTATTTGTCCAAAACACTACAAGAAAAGGGAACAGAATAGGACAGTTTTTCATAAAAAAATAAATTAATGATTATAGAAATGAGATTGTCACAACAGCAAAGCACCAATGTTACAAAAAAGATTCCTTGTGAAAGCAAGGAAGGAAAAAAGTTAGGCTTGGTCACCAATAAGTAGAGCCAACATTTTCACAGGTCCATGACAAACATAGCTTTTATAAGCAGATTCAAGTCTAAGCAAGTAGCGAAATGTATTCTTGAAATCCTGTCTTATATCTTCTCTTCCATAGGAAGCTAATAGGAAACAGATGCAACATTTACCCTCACATTTTACAAATCCCCTTAACCATCCAAGAATCTAATAGAAGACCACAGCATGATAGTGGGGCACCAAAAGGAAGTGATACTCATTTTAAAACCATGAACAGAACTCCTATTTGAAGAAGATGACTGAATCTTCTTTCCCAGTCCAATTGAAACAAGAATCTGACATACTACGTTTATAAAGGTATGTTTTGATGGTATGCCCTTGATAAAGGACTAACGACCCTTAAACTTTGTTTTTATAAAACTTTACTAAGTTTTGTCTTGATGGCAAATCTTGAAGATCATTTTACTAATAACTTAAACGGTCGAATTGTCTGTCATGCTCAGCATTTGGGCTCAAATTAAATTCCACCATGTACGCCACTGGTGTAATTCATTGTTCTAAATGCATCCAAAACAAAACAGCCCTTTCCTTTCCAAACTTTTACCTGCAAACAAAGGAAAAAATGTGAAGCTGTCCATGGAGGGAGTGAAAAGTCCATATGTGCCATAAGCCAGGTCCCAAGCATCACATGGGCCTTTAAGTTACCAATAAATTAAATAAAAAACTGTTTGCATGCAGCCCAAATTCGCTTTAGCAAACGTGACTCGTTAATCTAAAATCCTTGGAACTACCAATAATAACACACAACTGAAAGGGTCCTCTAATTTCTTGGATGCAGTGTACATTAAATATTCTGAAGCTAAAGAGGATCTGCCCAACAGCTTGGTCTTCTGTTGTTCTTACCATCCATTTGTTTGCAACAATTGTGCCTGGAGCTGTAATTTCAAGAATTCCCATCCCTCCTAATCACTTGGAACAAACCCAAAAAAACAAACCAATTCCTTTCACCCCTACTTGCTGGCCTCATAAAATATTTTTAGAATCCTTTCTAGCATTTCATATGTTGTTTCCAGTGAGAAGATACACACAGAGTAATATATGCATCCAGAAGCTCAAATTTTGTTGACTATCCCCACCTTCACAGCAAGAGGGAGATCAAGGCTAGTCCATCATTGCAACTTGAGGAATGCTTTGCATAGTGATGACAATAAAAATTCTATGACTGAGTGGTCACGGGTTGAACGAGTGCAGACACTCTTTCTTCGACGATTCATTCGTTGCAAGGGAACAGTCCCGGTCCCTCGTTCTATTATTCTGGCAGAGCTTGGGGCTTCTCCTCTCCAGCTTGAGATTATCTTCCTGATTATCGGTTATCTTCACAGGATCCATACTTTCGGAGATACCCCTGAGGGTTGCAGGCAGTACCCTTACCTCACCCTTCGCTCCTCGATGGAACTCTCTCCGAGTTCTCGAGGAGGCTGGAGGAGCTGGTATTTTCAGGTTTCAACTCTCCTGGCCAGCATTCAGATACAGATAGACAGGCTGCCCCCTTATTCTTTGGGGATTCTCCCCCCTCTCGGCTTACTAAGGAGAAGATGCTCCACGAGATTCGGAAGGATGTTAGTCTCCAGTACACCAGATGCACATGGATCTCTCCTGTTACCCCTCTTTCCCCCAAGCTGTCTTTCTACCATGAGCACTTCTTACAGATAAAGGAGGGCAGAATAGTTCCTCCACAATACCTTCAACAGCACACAATGCATAGTCTTCGGATCACTATTGGGCAACTCAGGGTGTGTTCTCACCAACTCCGGATTGAGTCAGATCACCATCTTCCGATGGAGGAGCGGATTTGCTTGTTTTTCTCCTTGGGTGAAGTTGAGACCCTGCATCACTTCATTTTTTGTTGTCCCATTTATTATGAGATCCGTGGTAGGTTCCATTGCCTTTTCAGGGACAACTCTCGATGTGTTTATACCTTATTCAGATACCCGGACCAGGGTTGTCTCGCACTCTTTCTTAGGGAGATAACTCAACTTCAACGACATAAAATTTCTCCAAATGGATCTCACCCTCCTCAACATCGGCTCATCACAACATACTTCACCAACTCCGACGGACCAGGTGACTTCGATCGAAAACGCCCCACACCATCCAGTTTGAACGGACGGGGTCACTAGACAGCGCACCAACGAGTTTGTCGGGGTTCTGAACTAGCAATGGGCAGAGACATATCATGGACTTCTTCAGCTCTGGTACTTCGGCCTCGACTGTTAGGAGAGATTAGTTTTTGGGGGATTCTCGGGGCAAGCAGGTCTGCTCCCTCCCCCTTCCTTCTCTCTCTCCGTTCTTCTTGGCATGCACTTCTCTCTGTTGGACTGCAGCCCTCCCCCACTCTGCTCTCCCTTTTCTTTTCTTTTCCATTTCTCTTTGGCCCGTTTGTCGGGTTTGATCTTGTATTTTTCTTAGTTCTTTTCTTTGTTGGGCTTTTTAGCCTGCTAGCTGGCAGTCATTATTGTACTTCTTATAGTCCCTTGGGTCTTATTTTTGCCCACCGCAGACATTAATAATATTTCATTTCATTTCATTTCTCATTCCTTGGATGCATTACCTCTAAGGGCTTTTTTGGTTGTCGTCATGGATGGTACTCGGCAGTTATTTCTCTTATTCAGTCAGTTGGCATCTCCATAGATCAATTATCTCCATTCAAATACTCTTAAAATGCTCCTCCCCACCTTCTTCCTAATAAGAGGATAATTTTCTTTTTTTAATTATGTTGGAGGAAGGGGTTTTTGAAAGGGCCCCAACCCTTTTACATTGTCATAAACAAAAACATAATACTTTGATACAAAGCCCAAAATGTGACATAAAGTGAGTCACCAATTTGAAAATACAGCCCACATAACCTATATCAGCTTATACTATAGAAAACCAACTTAGTCAAATACTTAACAACTGAAACACAACACTGAGAAAAATACTTAACAATAATTTATTTTACATTCTCTACTATCTTGCATTTATAAATCCCTTTTCCTAATCCTTATATCAAATAACTGCATTTTGAAATTCATTATTGCTAATTTCCATAATTTCTTGTGGAAAATTGTCTTCCAAGATTACATATACTTCATTCTGAATTCCCCAATTGGCTACCCAATCTGCAGCCCTGTTTCCTTCTCGGTAGATATGTACAATTTGCACATTTTCCAAATTCCTAATTTGTAGTCTAACCTACTGAATCATATCATTTATATCCCAAATTGAATCCTGATTACCCTTGATCAGGTTGATAATGTTTAATGAATCTCCTTCTATGATGAGATTTTTAACTCCAATTCTATCAATCAGCCTAATGCCTAGGAACAGAGCTCTAGTTTCAGCAAAATGATTAGATTGAATTTCAAGATTCTCAGCATACAATAATACCACTTCTCCTCTTTCATTCCGAAAAATACCACTGCTATACCCGGATTCCCTTTTGACGCACCATCAAAATTCAATTTTAACCAACCCTGCGGTGGAGGCTCCCATTTTGTTTGAAGTCTTTTAAGCTTGGAAGAAATTAATGGCTGGTTACTGCAAGAATCCAGCCCCCAACTATTTGCAATAACTTTTTCACCGTCATCTTCCCATGAGTCCTTGAAATTGATTATCAAAATGTTCTCCTTCACAACATTGCAGATCCTTATCACTGTAGACATCACATCGTTCTTGCATCCTTTAAAAAATCTATTGTTTCGTTCTTTCCAATACCCCACATAAAGTGAGGTAAACAAAAGTTCCATAATGTACTCAGTCTTTAGCTCCTAAAAGGTGATTCCCAACTTAAGTATAGATCAACAATAGAATTTGGCAAGATCCATGTCGTACAAAATTTTTCAACGATGTTGTTAAACACCTCATTTGAAAATGAATATCCAAAAAACAAAGGCCATACCTCCTCCCAATCCCTTTCACATAATGGGCATCTGTTAGGGATCTGTAGACCTCTCTTAAGCTAACTGTCCATTGTGAGAACTTTGTTTTGAACTGCAAGCCAAGAGAAGAAGGCCACATTTGGAGTTAGATGTTTCAGCCAGATCTTGCTTATTGGTCACCATCCCAATCCTACATCTTCCAAGAGAAAGTACCCAGATTTTATAGAGTACTTCCCATCTTTCCTACATTTCCAAATTGGAGAATCCTCTAGTCTACCTTGATTTAGAAAATATACCTGCAACATTCTATTCAGTTTCCTTACCGCTTGTCTTTTCTTGTCATTCATACCCTCAACATATATATGTTTCCATAATTTTCCATTAGTATCTTCAATGATAAAATTGTGATCCCTTGGGTATATCGAGCAGTCAGAGATGGTGCTTATCAACAACATATCCAGATCCCTTGGGTCACTCCATCTCAACCATATAGTCCTAAGTTGGCCTTGTAAGCTAAACATTAGGATTGAGAATGGCATTATTACTTGCCCTACTCGTCCTAGTTATGTTAAGCAACATTGGACACAGCCTAAGGATTCCTCTTGGTAAGCTCAAAGTATGCTCACATCAGTTTCTGGTGGAGATAGACAACCATAGTCCTCAAGAGGATGGGGTATGTCGTCTTTGCTCTATTTGGGAGGTGAAGACTAAAGAACATTTGATCTTCAAATGTCCTGTTTATAATGAGATTCGAGAGAGGTACTATTTCTTGTATAGAGACTTAGGTTGATTGCTTGCCACTTGTCTCAGCCATCCTGACCAAATATGATTGGGTCTTTACCCTAGGGAAGCTATCACTCTTCAATGTTAGTTATTATAGGGGAGAAAGACTACTACTCAACTAATCACCTCATTCTTTCACTCTATTTGTAATGTTCCCTTCTAATCAGCTAGTGGGAGCACATAGAGACTAGCCTATACACGGGTTCCCGTAGGCTATGTCATATGGATGAGAGCCTTTGGAGATATTTGAGACAGCTTTTGGATTCTTAGAGCTTAGTTTTGGTGGTCGTTCGGGATCAAACAGAGCTAGGATGCTGGAATTGCTATTTTTAGCAGTGTCGGGTTTTAGGGTTTCTTGCCGAGCGGACAGGGGGATGTTGTTCTACAACGAAATGGGTATCCGGAACAGGTTTTAGTTGGTCATTCGGAGTTTCATAAGGCAGAGTTTTTAAAGCGCAAAGCTTGGCTTTATTAAGTGAATTATTAAATTCATTTTATTAAGTTAAAACTTTATATTATAATTAAAGGGGAAGAAATATGTTTATCCCACATTGAGCGCGATCTTCCCACATTGAGCGCGAAAAAAAGAGTTGCCAAGGAGGAGCCTATTTATTCAGTGACTCGGTCTCATTTAGGAGGTTGGATATTGTTTTAATTTTGGAGAATTGTGCTGGCGGCTGAATTTCTTCTCCGACGGGACGGAAACCCCGAAGGTCTTCCTGAGGACGAAAACCCAGTTCTGTGCAGGTGGATTCATTCAGGGTTCACGCTTGTGCTCGATTGGTTGCAGATTTTGGTATGCATATTTTGGATGTTTGGAAATACCTTTTTGGAAATATTGTAATTTGTGCCCTAGTTATGAAATCTGAAAATTGATGCATATTATTGCAATTTGGGTAATTTTTTATATGGCAATTGGAGTTGTTCTTGTTTTTTCAAAATTTATTCAGCAATAAGATTCGAATCAAAAAATTTTAAAAGTCCCAAATTAGGGGGGACATTACACTATTTCTATAGTCAAGGGTAATTAGGCTCATTTGAAGCTAAAACTATCCAAAATGTTAATGACAAATCTATGTGCCCTTGTCTACATACGAGAGTGGTTGCTAGGGCTTCCCTCTTGCTTGCGACTAAACAAGACTACAGTTCTTAGAAGTCGAGTTTCGATCACCCCTCACATACCGAGGAGTTGTAGATAGATGCAGCTTACAAGTTTCTTGTCCTCCTCTATTGGTTCCACAGCCATGGATGCTATAAGAATCTTGAGGGGTCAAACTCCATGTCCTCCCAAGATTATCCGACCAAGCCCTCTTAGTCATGGCCATTCCACTGGGAGCATCATTAGATCCTATGCTGGCCCTTTCAGAATAGTTGGTAAGATGACAACTATGCGTCTACTTTATATCCCACTATAGATTAAAGTTGGCACTTGGATCCATAGGAGCTCCTTTCTATCTATGTTGTACCTCAACTTTGAGCTCTCTCTTAATCATTATTTTCAGCATGTTAGGGTTTATCCATTTTGGGTAACCCTCGAGGCTATAATTTTATGCCATACAGTTGTTCCACTTTAGAGTAGTTTACACTAGATTCTTTACTCTAGTTTAGCTTATTTTCGTAGTATGTTTTGGTTACTACAGTGCATTGTAATTTGTAACAGCTCTTTTCAATGAGTCCCATTGGCCTCCTTTGGCCTCTTGTGGACATTAATTAAAATATCTTATCTCATGGTAGCATATAAATATCAATCCTTGGTTTCTTATAGGAGAAAGTTGATGCAAAATGGAAGATGGTTGGTGCAAAGTCCAGAAGTACTATTAATCATCATGTGCCCATAGTTGGCTGAGTAGAGTTGCATGGAATGTTAACCCCACAATAATACTTTTTATATCCATGTGTTTTTAGGATACTTGTTTTGCCGATCATTATATTTCTCATCTCTCCCAATTGAGCTGAGGTAGGGAGAGTGATCTTGAACAATGTCAAAACAATTTGATTCGAATTTTATACATTTCTATTATTTCTACAACAATAACAATTTAGAGAAGAGCTTGCAGGCATCAATTGAAGTAAGGCAATACACCAATGTTAAAAACATTCATTCCTTTGGAGAGACAAGATACCAAGATAAGTAACATACCTTTAGTGAATGCTGCATTGTAAATCCCTTTTCCAATAAGTGCCAACATTCTTAAAAAATGGTGGTTACAATAGGGACCTAAAAAATAAAAGAGGAGGAATGATGTAATAAACATTAAATCAATAGTTATGATAAAAATCATTGATCATACTCATGCAAGAATTTTCATTTTGAAACATTTGACCTTAGAATGTAGATACAAAACCCAAGAACTATATATTTGGGATAACTGGCATGCTATTTATTGAAATCTATTTGAAAGTTCATAGCTACACTTGTTAGAAACAAGGTTCTCTAGCACTCTTTAGCATTATATCCACTCACAAACAGCAATCACTCCATGAACATTGAGCCTTCTTTCCAAAATTTCAACTTCAAAACATATATAATAGGTATATAAGTCATACATAACTAACGTGGATGAAACATGCACAATTGTTAGAAAAAGTAGTTGAACATAAGTACACAATTAAGCACAGTAAAAGAAAACAAAATATGATTATATGACCCTATCTTTTTCCATAACTAGTTCCTTCACATAAACAAAACCCCATTATTAAAACAAAGTAAATCAGACAAAAATTTGAAAAACGATATTTACTATAGGGCATGATGTGCTCTTTCATGCCATGCAGAAAAAATTCCAGAGTTCTAATTTATCAAGTCAAATATTTTGTTTACATTTAAATACCAATGATATGAAAAAATATTTAAAAACATTTAAGTGTCTACTTTATACCCCAGACATATTACTGTCACATAATATCTCTATCTACATCAAACATTTTATGCACACAGACCACTTATTGTCTTGACTGTACTGCCTTGTAGAAAACCATGTATTTATATTGAAAAAACAATTTAGGCATAAGAGAATATGGCAATAATCTACACTTAAAATATTTCAATTCATCAGTTGACACCTTTGTCCAATTTTACATGGAGATGCCCCTAAAAGATACTTGTACAGAAACAAATTTCACCTAGTACATGTTGGTTACGAATCTGCCATGAGGAAAGGATTTTGGGTTAATGCGCCCAGATTCGCCCACCAGCATGAAAGGCCGGAAGGAAGAGATGCCTTCCGTGCCAATCTCCGGAGAAGGCCGGCTCCTTTGGGGGGGGGTTTTAAGCTAAGAGTGCAGGAAAGAGATAAAGAAACGGAAAGAATTTACAAATATGATTGGAGTTTGGTGGGGGGAACTAACAGTACGGCAACACATCAATCACCATTTGTTACTGCATCATAAATACAAAGCATGACAAGGACTGCAAAACCTAAGTATACTTTCTGTACCTAAGCAGTGTACGCACAGCTACAATGGTCCCCTAGCAAACATTCTCCCTACAAGGAGAACTAACAGCACGGCAATGCATCAATCACCACTACGGACACTAACATAAGCAGAAAGCAACCTAGAAATATCAGAGCCAGGTATATGTGTTATGCAGAGAATTTATACGCACAGCTACAATGGTCCCCTAGCAAACATTCTCCCTACAAGGAGAACTAACAGCACGGCAACGCATCAATCACCACTACGGACAGCAACGTAACACACAACTGATGGAACTGCTACCACATCTATTATGAAGTTCAAAAGTGCTTGGCCACCAAATGCCGAAATAAATCAACAAGCCATGACACAAGCAATGCTAAAGGCGCCTGATCACCAAATGCTGAAACGAATCAACGAGCCGTGACACAGGGAAGCGTAAAGCATAAGCATAAAGAAATAAAAGCAGCAGAACAGAACCAGGCATACAAATTATATTTATAAGCAGAAGCACGGTTACAATGGTTCCCTAACAGACATTCCCCTTCCACCCTTTACAATGAAATCATGGTGGGTTTATATAGCCCGAGTCCCTCCCGTTACATTAATGGGCACAAAAGTCCCAGTCAAACAATAGCTGACAAAAGCGGCGAAAGAGCTGCAAATGCTGACCTTTTGTCGGACCGGACTGTACCCGCAGCATGGTCTTCCTGGAAGCTGGACAGCTAGGTGGCGGTGTGTTGGGCAGAACTTCTTCTCGGCAGGAATGCGGGTAGCTGGAGCGGGTAGAACCTCCAATCAGCTTTAAATGAGGTCACTGGCATAGGTAATGCAACCCATGCTCGTCCTTTTGCTCGGCACGTCTTGGCTCAAATCCCGAAGCTGGACACTTGTCAGATGATGGATGATGCTGTTTGACACGTGTCTGCCTTGAAAGGCAGTTTATCCAACTTCGCCTGGGATCAGAGCACCATCGGGTTGCGCGGGCAGAAAACAGCGCAGTCGGGAAGGCCTTCATGCCTTGGGTGCATTTCCGAGTTTGTTTCCCTACTGCGCACCTGTCAAGGGCGCACTCCGACTTCGCTGCGAAGTCGGACTGCGCACAGGTGAAAGCTGATCTCTGCCGCCGTACGGACTTCGCTCCAGCACTTAGTCGTTTTTCTGCCAACCTGCCAGCCTGCCACAAGGTGCGCCCAGAAAGAGGGGCGAAGTCGGACTTCGCACCAAAACTGGGCGAAGTACGAACTTCGCACCAAAACTGGGCGAAGTGCGAACTTCGCACCAAAACTGGGCAAAGTGCGAACTTCGCACCAAAACTGGGCAAAGTGCGAACTTCGCACCAACACTTAGCCATTTTCCAGGGCAACTGCTGTCAACTCTGAAATTCAACTGAGGGGCTCCAAGAAAGGGGGGGAAAGAGAGAATGTAGGAAAAAGAGAGAAAAGGAGAGAGGAAGAAAGGGAAAGAGAGGAAGAGGGGAAAGAAAGAGCAGCATTGCTACAAAACTGAAAACATTGCACCCCGTGCAAAATGTAGCAACAGTACAAAATCCCCCAAAAGTGGGACGCAGCAACATGTGCCCATCCATGAACCAAAAAATATTGCATGTCCTCCTTTGGTCTATGACATGAGACATCCTAGGATTGCTCATCTAGTGGGGGCAATAGTGTTGAATTTCACAATTCTTTTCAGAAACATTCCGAAACATACATTCCCTACAACCATATGCAGAAAATATGCAAGAGTGATTTAAAGATAGGATTGATAAACGAGAGAGAGAGAGAGAGAGAGAGAGAGAAGCGATTTGAGAAAAGGAATAAAGGGTGGGTTCCATAGGCACCCCACAATATCTTCACATATATCACATTGATACAATGGATCAGTTATTGGGGGTATTTATAGTGATACCAAATCCCCAATTAGATGTTAACCTCAAGCCAACATAACTTGACTTGAAGGTTAAATTACAATATAATAAATGTGTTAAACCTTTTAATGAAGGTTAACCAGAGAGGTGGTTGTACTTTTACCAATATCACTAAGGATGAATAAATGAAAATGCCCGTAGGCTTACATGAAGAACGCTCGTAGGCTTACATAAACACTTGCCCATAGGTTACATCAATAGTGCCCATAAGCTCTCTCACACTTTTGGCCTTGGCCTAAGATTAGATTACACATACTTCAACAAATAGTAGCCGACCATGTGCAATTGGACCTCTAATGTCGTCACCTTTTTTCATCCACTTTGATGGTGGATCATACTTGGATCTATTCTGAGACACTTCTAGATTTTCACCACTGGACAATGTCATTCTTTTAGGTGACTTCAATGCTTGCATTAGGACCCAATAGGCACCATTTCATGATCTCACAAAGGACATGTTTTATCTCTTCAAAATTGACCCCATGGATCCTGCATTCAACAGGACCTCTACAGATAAGAAGCATCCTATCATTGCTTATGGAAAACATTTGATTCAATTGTGCAAGTCACATGGCCTCCTGGATACAAATGGGACTCCTCAATCACCACTTATGGAAAACACTTGATTCAATTATGCAAGTCACATGGCGTCTTGGTTATCAATGGGATTCCTCGCATTCCTAACTACTCTAGGTTCTCTTGTTTTCTACATTCTAGAGATGCAAATGTGGTTGACTATATCATCACAAAGAAGACCTTGCTTTCCGATATTCTCAACTTTCAGGTTGGTAGTCAACTTCCCTTGGCTAATAATGCAATGTTGACTTTCTCCTTGTGTTCCTTTTTCACCTCTCACATCTTTTCCTCCTCCATCGCCTAGTCCTACCACCCATCCTATGATTCATTTTGATACTTGTTTTGTCGATCATTATATTTCTCATCTCTCCCAATTGATGTCCCAATACTACTCTTTTATTTTTCTCACAATGATATCCAAACATGTTATGGGATGCAGCCCTTGACTCATTTCCCCACATTTTTCTCCTTCCAAAGCCCATTCATCACATTGGTGCTTTCCCCATTAATTGTTGGTATGACGAGGAATGTAAGTCCATGCATCGGAAGCACCATTTTGTTCTTATCACTGAGCTTATAGCTATATCTTCCACCCACAAGAAATATAAATGCCTCATTTGATGTAAGAAGCAAGAGATTCTTGCCACTATACATTGTAAGCTTCTAGATGCTCTTGATCACTCTCCTAAAGCCTTTTGGTGCACTCTTCTTCCACGTAATCTGTAATGTCCCCTTTTTGAGTAGTCAGTCAGTTGTGGTAATTTAGCCTATTCTTGGGTTCGCATCGGCTACACTGAGCTGATTGGGAACCCAATTTGAGTTGTTCCCTGGTGATCAGTGCTTCGCCAGCTTCCTTTTGCTTCTTTTTGGAGGCGTTTCGGAGCTTTCTTCCACCACTTACTATTTTTAGTAAGTCGAGTCGAGACGTTCAGTGGTGATGAATTTTATGGGTTTTTGTTCAGAGTAGTGCTAAGGAGTTCTGAGTCCTCCGAGGGCTCTGTTGGGTGATTCGAATGGAGTTACTATTTATAGTAACTGCTAATTTTGGTAGTGTCAGCTTTGGTCTGCTTCATTCCACATTTGTAGTGTTCGGGTTGCCTTATTTGATGAATTTATTCAGTTGCTAAGGTTGGGCAAAATATTTGGAAGTTATTAAAGTTACTTTTTAATTAAAAAGGACCAAATGAAAAAAAAGTAACTTTATGTTTTTTTTAAAAACAACGTTGTCCTACTAGGCCAAGGGGGGGCGTAGGAGTTCTTAAGGCAATAAAATAATATTATTTTGAAATGTTTTTGGAGCCCAAAAAACCTAAAAATGAGGCATGGGGTTTATATTGGAGTTTTGGAGCTCATTTGCATCATCTTCTTTCCGGCAACATAACGAACTCTGTCAAATTTGCTTCAGCAATTGCAGACTTTGGCTTTTGGAGATGAAAACCTCTATTGGTATCACTGGTTTCGGGGATTAAAGGTCCTCCCTAGTCGGTTCGGGTGTTTCTACTTTTGGGGACACAAATTTGAGCTTGATTTGCAGCGGTAGGGTTTGTGATTTCGGCAACTTTAATGGGTGTTTGAGGAGATCTTCTGGGTCTTCTAGTTTTTGGTCATTTTCATCTGGGTGTGCTTCATTTTAGTGTTTTGTGGTGTGATTTGAGGGTTCTTGGAGTTGGTCGTACCCTTTTTAGCAGGTTGTACCATTACCTTGGGGAAGTGTGCAATATTTTCAGTCAACTTTCGGGTGTGTCTGTTGTCCAGACATTGGCGGCTAGCTTGTACAAGATTGTTGCATTTTACGGCATGTCATTTGAAGCCCGTTTGATGAAGTTATGAGCATTTTGGTGTGTTCAGTTGTGTATGGTTTATTTCCAGAATTTTGTATTAGACCTGTACTTGCATTTCCAGGTCAGAAATTTGAATAAAATAATGTTGTTTGGTGTTGGGTTTCAGTTTGTTTCATTCTAGTTTATGTTTATGCAATTTAGAGTTTTTATTTATGCATATGTTCACACATTATAAAGCACAAAAACCCCAAAACAATTGCATATAATACCTATCAGCAAAACATCAAAAAAAACACAAAAAAAAAATCAGACATTACAAAAACGGAAACAAAGAAAAAACCTTCAATTATTTCAGAGCAGCAAACAGGGGTGTCTATTACATAATCCCCATCCCATGTGCATTGATGACAAGCCCTGGGTCTCCCATGCTAATTCTTGTAGGAGCCAATGTTGACATGACCACCTCAAGCATGAACGAGCACATACGGGGATGAGTACACAAAGCAATTTTGATTGTACATACGTTTTTTCATTCTCTATAGTTTGCACACCAAGTGTTTGTTAATATGTCATCATGTTGAGTTAAATGGCAGACATTATTAGTCGGCCATCGGAGATCTAGAGAAGGTCATCTGGCAATTGGATAAGGTTGTTTGAGAGTTGGAAAAGGTTGTATGCCTCAAGGAGAGGATCATCTGGGAATTGGAGTGCGTTGTCTGGCAAGTGATACAATTGGAGTGCGTCATTCGACGAGTGACGTAGTTGGAGTGTATCATATGGCGACTGATGAAGTGGGAGTGCACCGTTCAACGAGTGGAGTAGAAGCACACTGTTTGAAAATTGAAGTGAGTCGTCTGAGCACAAAAGCAAGCCATCTGAGGGTTGGAGTGGGTCATCTGAAGATTGGAGTGGGCTATCTAGGAGCTTTGACTAAGTTGTTAGACATTTGAGGATTGTTCCACATTTCACCCAAGTCATCAAACTTTGGAGGCAAGTTGTCAAAGTTTGGAGGTAGGTCATCTAATCTTGCAACCTATCAAAAAACAGTTAGGGCATGTGCAACGATGAGGACAATGACATGTAAGACATGACATTTTCCATGTGGAACTACGTGAAAGTGCCACACCAGCTGAGGAACGATTGAGGTAGTTGGGAATAACTGTCAAGGGGATTCAAATTCAAAATCCCATAGAAGTGAGTGGAGGTGGAATGCATCAGAGGTCAAAAATTGCAAAAGGCACAAGAGATCGAGAACTATGATGAAGAAACCCTTCCAAATTCGACCTTAATCTAATGTTGCTACAAGAACCAAGGATGCACGAAGGAGGTGCAAGCTTCCACAGGATCCATTTGGAGCACACGTACCACCAACAGTAAGAACACAAGATGGAAGCAAAACGAGGAACATCCCAACATCACAAAGAATGCAGCTCAAGGTCAAGGTCATGGATGTGAACTTCAAATGATAAGCGGAAAGCGAAAGGGAAGGATGTCCCAATACTACTCTTTTATTTTTCTCACAATGATATCCAAACATGTTATGGGATGCAGCCCTTGACTCATTTCCCCACATTTTTCTCCTTCCAAAGCCCATTCATCACATTGGTGCTTTCCCCATTAATTGTTGGTATGACGAGGAATGTAAGTCCATGCATCGGAAGCACCATTTTGTTCTTATCACTGAGCTTATAGCTATATCTTCCACCCACAAGAAATATAAATGCCTCATTTGATGTAAGAAGCAAGAGATTCTTGCCACTATACATTGTAAGCTTCTAGATGCTCTTGATCACTCTCCTAAAGCCTTTTGGTGCACTCTTCTTCCACGTAATCTGTAATGTCCCCTTTTTGAGTAGTCAGTCAGTTGTGGTAATTTAGCCTATTCTTGGGTTCCCATCGGCTAAACTGAGCTGATTGGGAACCCAATTTGAGTTGTTCCCTGGTGATCAGTGCTTCGCCAGCTTCCTTTTGTTTCTTTTTGGAGGCGTTTCGGTGCTTTCTTCCACCACTTACTATTTTTAGAAATTTACTATTTTTAGTAAGTCGAAGCTGAGACGTTCGGTGGTGATGAATTTTATGGGTTTTTGTTCGGAGTAGTGCTAAGGAGTTCTAAGTCCTCCGAGGGCTCTGTTGGGTGATTTCGATGGAGTTACTATTTATAGTAACTCGCTAATTTTAGCGATGTCGACTTTGGTCTGCTTCATTCCACATTTGCAGTGTTCGGGTTGCCTTATTTGATGAATTTATTCAGTTGCTAAGGTTGGGCAAAATATTTGGAAGTTATTAAAGTTACTTTTTAATTAAAAAGGACCAAATGAAAAAAAAAGTAACTTTATGTTTTTTTTAAAAACAACGTTGTCCTACTAGGCCAAGGGGGGGCGTAGGAGTTCTTAAGGCAATAAAATAATATTATTTTGAAATGTGTTTGGAGCCCAAAAAACCTAAAAATGAGGCATGGGGTTTATATTGGAGTTTTGGAGCTCATTTCCATCATCTTCTTTCTGGCAACATAACAGAACTTTGTCAAATTTGCTTCAGCAATTGTAGACTTTGGCTTTTGGAGATGAAAACCTCTATTGGTATCACTGGTTTCGGGGATTAAAGGTCCTCCCTAGTCAGTTCTGGGTGTTTCTACTTCTAGGGACACAAATTTGAGCTTGATTTGCAACAGTAGGGTTTGTGATTTCGGCAACTTTAGTGGGTGTTTGAGGAGATCTTCCGGGTCTTCTAGTTTTTGGTCATTTTCATTTGGGTGTGCTTCATTTTAGTGTTTTGTGGTGTGATTTGAGGGTTCTTGGAGTTGGTCGTACCCTTTTCAGCAGGTTGTACCATTACCTTGGGGAAGTGTGCAATAAATTCAGTCAACTTTCGGGTGTGTCCGTTGTCCAGGACATTGGCGCCTAGCTTGTACAAGATTGTTGCATTTTACGGCATGTCATTTGAAGCCCGTTTGATGAAGTTATGATCATTTTGGTGTGTTCGAGTTGTGTATGGTTTATTTCCAGAATTTTGTATTAGACCTGTACTTGCATTTCCAGGTCAGAAATTTGAATAAAATAATGTTGTTTGGTGTTGGGTTTCAGTTTGTTTCATTCTAGTTTATGTTTATGCAATTTAGAGTTTTTATTTATGCATATGTTCACACATTATAAAGCACAAAAACCCCAAAACAATTGCATATAATACCTATCAGCAAAACATCAGAAAAAACACAAAAAAAAATCAGACATTACAAAAACGGAAACAAAGAAAAAACCCTCAATTATTTCAGAGCAGCAAACAGGGGTGTCTATTACATAATCCCCATCCCATGTGCATTGATGACAAGCCCTGGGTCTCCCATGCTAATTCTTGTAGGAGCCAATGTTGACATGACCACCTCAAGCATGAACGAGCACATACGGGGATGAGTACACAAAGCAATTTTGATTGTACATACGTTTTTTCATTCTCTATAGTTTGCACACCAAGTGTTTGTTAATATGTCATCATGTTGAGTTAAATGGCAGACATTATTAGTCGGCCATCGGAGATCTAGAGAAGGTCATCTGGCAATTGGATAAGGTTGTTTGAGAGTTGGAAAAGGTTGTATGCCTAAAGGAGAGGATCATCTGGGAATTGGAGTGCGTTGTCTGGCAAGTGATACAATTGGAGTGCGTCATTCGACGAGTGACGTAGTTGGAGTGTATCATATGGCGACTGATGAAGTGGGAGTGCACCGTTCAACGAGTGGAGTAGAAGCACACTGTTTGAAAATTGAAGTGAGTCGTCTGAGCACAAAAGCAAGCCATCTGAGGGTTGGAGTGGGTCATCTGAAGATTGGAGTGGGCTATCTAGGAGCTTTGACTAAGTTGTTAGACATTTGAGGATTGTTCCACATTTCACCCAAGTCATCAAACTTTGGAGGCAAGTTGTCAAAGTTTGGAGGTAGGTCATCTAATCTTGCAACCTATCAAAAAACAGTTAGGGCATGTGCAACGATGAGGACAATGACATGTAAGACATGACATTTTCCATGTGGAACTACGTGAAAGTGCCACACCAGCTGAGGAACGATTGAGGTAGTTGGGAATAACTGTCAAGGGGATTCAAATTCAAAATCCCATAGAAGTGAGTGGAGGTGGAATGCATCAGAGGTCAAAAATTGCAAAAGGCACAAGAGATCGAGAACTATGATGAAGAAACCCTTCCAAATTCGACCTTAATCTAATGTTGCTACAAGAACCAAGGATGCACGAAGGAGGTGCAAGCTTCCACAGGATCCATTTGGAGCACACGTACCACCAACAGTAAGAACACAAGATGGAAGCAAAACGAGGAACATCCCAACATCACAAAGAATGCAGCTCAAGGTCAAGGTCATGGATGTGAACTTCAAATGATAAGCGGAAAGCGAAAGGGAAGGATGTCCCAATACTACTCTTTTATTTTTCTCACAATGATATCCAAACATGTTATGGGATGCAGCCCTTGACTCATTTCCCCACATTTTTCTCCTTCCAAAGCCCATTCATCACATTGGTGCTTTCCCCATTAATTGTTGGTATGACGAGGAATGTAAGTCCATGCATCGGAAGCACCATTTTGTTCTTATCACTGAGCTTATAGCTATATCTTCCACCCACAAGAAATATAAATGCCTCATTTGATGTAAGAAGCAAGAGATTCTTGCCACTATACATTGTAAGCTTCTAGATGCTCTTGATCACTCTCCTAAAGCCTTTTGGTGCACTCTTCTTCCACGTAATCTGTAATGTCCCCTTTTTGAGTAGTCAGTCAGTTGTGGTAATTTAGCCTATTCTTGGGTTCCCATCGGCTAAACTGAGCTGATTGGGAACCCAATTTGAGTTGTTCCCTGGTGATCAGTGCTTCGCCAGCTTCCTTTTGTTTCTTTTTGGAGGCGTTTCGGTGCTTTCTTCCACCACTTACTATTTTTAGAAATTTACTATTTTTAGTAAGTCGAAGTTGAGACGTTCAGTGGTGATTAATTTTATGGGTTTTTGTTCGAGTAGTGCTAAGGAGTTCTAAGTCCTCCGAGGGCTCTGTTGGGTGATTCCGATGGAGTTACTATTTATAGTAACTCGCTAATTTTGGCGATGTCAGCTTTGGTCTGCTTCATTCCACATTTGCAGTGTTCGGGTTGCCTTATTTGATGAATTTATTCAGTTGCTAAGGTTGGGCAAAATATTTGGAAGTTATTAAAGTTACTTTTTAATTAAAAATGACCAAATGAAAAAAAAGTAACTTTATGTTTTTTTTAAAAACAACGTTGTCCTACTAGGCCAAGGGGGGGCGTAGGAGTTCTTAAGGCAATAAAATAATATTATTTTGAAATGTTTTTGGAGCCAAAAAACCTAAAAATGAGGCATGGGGTTTATATTGGAGTTTTGGAGCTCATTTCCATCATCTTCTTTCTGGCAACATAACAGAACTTTGTCAAATTTGCTTCAGCAATTGTAGACTTTGGCTTTTGGAGATGAAAACCTCTATTGGTATCACTGGTTTCGGGGATTAAAGGTCCTCCCTAGTCAGTTCTGGGTGTTTCTACTTCAGGGGACACAAATTTGAGCTTGATTTGCAACGGTAGGGTTTGTGATTTCGGCAACTTTAATGGGTGTTTGAGGAGATCTTCTGGGTCTTCTAGTTTTTGGTCATTTTCATCTGGGTGTGCTTCATTTTAGTGTTTTGTGGTGTGATTTGAGGGTTCTTGGAGTTGGTCGTACCCTTTTCAGCAGGTTGTACCATTACCTTGGGGAAGTGTGCAATAAATTCAGTCAACTTTCGGGTGTGTCTGTTGTCCAGACATTGGCGCCTAGCTTGTACAAGATTGTTGCATTTTACGGCATGTCATTTGAAGCCCGTTTGATGAAGTTATGAGCATTTTGGTGTGTTCAGTTGTGTATGGTTTATTTTTAGAATTTTGTATTAGACCTGTACTTGCATTTCCAGGTCAGAAATTTGAATAAAATAATGTTGTTTGGTGTTGGGTTTCAGTTTGTTTCATTCTAGTTTATGTTTATGCAATTTAGAGTTTTTATTTATGCATATGTTCACACATTATAAAGCACAAAAACCCCAAAACAATTGCATATAATACCTATCAACAAAACATCAAAAAAAACACAAAAAAAAATCAGACATTACAAAAACGGAAACAAAGAAAAAACCTTCAATTATTTCAGAGCAGCAAACAGGGGTGTCTATTACATAATCCCCATCCCATGTGCATTGATGACAAGCCCTGGGTCTCCCATGCTAATTCTTGTAGGAGCCAATGTTGACATGACCACCTCAAGCATGAACGAGCACATACGGGGATGAGTACACAAAGCAATTTTGATTGTACATACGTTTTTTCATTCTCTATAGTTTGCACACCAAGTGTTTGTTAATATGTCATCATGTTGAGTTAAATGGCAGACATTATTAGTCGGCCATCGGAGATCTAGAGAAGGTCATCTGGCAATTGGATAAGGTTGTTTGAGAGTTGGAAAAGGTTGTATGCCTAAAGGAGAGGATCATCTGGGAATTGGAGTGCGTTGTCTGGCAAGTGATACAATTGGAGTGCGTCATTCGACGAGTGACGTAGTTGGAGTGTATCATATGGCGACTGATGAAGTGGGAGTGCACCGTTCAACGAGTGGAGTAGAAGCACACTGTTTGAAAATTGAAGTGAGTCGTCTGAGCACAAAAGCAAGCCATCTGAGGGTTGGAGTGGGTCATCTGAAGATTGGAGTGGGCTATCTAGGAGCTTTGACTAAGTTGTTAGACATTTGAGGATTGTTCCACATTTCACCCAAGTCATCAAACTTTGGAGGCAAGTTGTCAAAGTTTGGAGGTAGGTCATCTAATCTTGCAACCTATCAAAAAACAGTTAGGGCATGTGCAACGATGAGGACAATGACATGTAAGACATGACATTTTCCATGTGGAACTACGTGAAAGTGCCACACCAGCTGAGGAACGATTGAGGTAGTTGGGAATAACTGTCAAGGGGATTCAAATTCAAAATCCCATAGAAGTGAGTGGAGGTGGAATGCATCAGAGGTCAAAAATTGCAAAAGGCACAAGAGATCGAGAACTATGATGAAGAAACCCTTCCAAATTCGACCTTAATCTAATGTTGCTACAAGAACCAAGGATGCACGAAGGAGGTGCAAGCTTCCACAGGATCCATTTGGAGCACACGTACCACCAACAGTAAGAACACAAGATGGAAGCAAAACGAGGAACATCCCAACATCACAAAGAATGCAGCTCAAGGTCAAGGTCATGGATGTGAACTTCAAATGATAAGCGGAAAGCGAAAGGGAAGGATGTCCCAATACTACTCTTTTATTTTTCTCACAATGATATCCAAACATGTTATGGGATGCAGCCCTTGACTCATTTCCCCACATTTTTCTCCTTCCAAAGCCCATTCATCACATTGGTGCTTTCCCCATTAATTGTTGGTATGACGAGGAATGTAAGTCCATGCATCGGAAGCACCATTTTGTTCTTATCACTGAGCTTATAGCTATATCTTCCACCCACAAGAAATATAAATGCCTCATTTGATGTAAGAAGCAAGAGATTCTTGCCACTATACATTGTAAGCTTCTAGATGCTCTTGATCACTCTCCTAAAGCCTTTTGGTGCACTCTTCTTCCACGTAATCTGTAATGTCCCCTTTTTGAGTAGTCAATCAGTTGTGGTAATTTAGCCTATTCTTGGGTTCCCATAGGCTAAACTGAGGTGATTGGGAACCCTATTTGAGTTGTTCCCTGGTGATCAGTGCTTCGCCAGCTTCCTTTTGCTTCTTTTTGGAGGCGTTTCGGAGCTTTCTTCCACCACTTACTATTTTTAGAAACTTACTATTTTTAGTAAGTCGAAGCTGAGACGTTCAGTGGTGATGAATTTTATGGGTTTTTGTTCAGAGTAGTGCTAAGGAGTTCTAAGTCCTCCGAGGGCTCTGTTGGGTGATTCTGATGGAGTTACTATTTATAGTAACTGCTAATTTTGGTAGTGTCAGCTTTGGTCTGCTTCATTCCACATTTGCAGTGTTCGGGTTGCCTTATTTGATGAATTTATTCAGTTGCTAAGGTTGGGAAAAATATTTGGAAGTTATTAAAGTTACTTTTTAATTAAAAATGACCAAATGAAAAAAAAGTAACTTTATGTTTTTTTTAAAAACAACGTTGTCCTACTAGGCCAAGGGGGGGCGTAGGAGTTCTTAAGGCAATAAAATAATATTATTTTGAAATGTTTTTGGAGCCCAAAAAACCTAAAAATGAGGCATGGGGTTTATATTGGAGTTTTGGAGCTCATTTGCATCATCTTCTTTCTGGCAACAAAACAGAACTTTGTCAAATTTGCTTCAGCAATTGCAGACTTTGGCTTTTGGAGATGAAAACCTCTATTGGTATCACTGGTTTCGGGGATTAAAGGTCCTCCCTAGTCAGTTCTGGGTGTTTCTACTTCAGGGGACACAAATTTGAGCTTGATTTGCAACGGTAGGGTTTGTGATTTCGGCAACTTTAATGGGTGTTTGAGGAGATCTTCTGGGTCTTCTAGTTTTTGGTCATTTTCATCTGGGTGTGCTTCATTTTAGTGTTTTGTGGTGTGATTTGAGGGTTCTTGGAGTTGGTCGTACCCTTTTTAGCAGGTTGTACCATTACCTTGGGGAAGTGTGCAATATTTTCAGTCAACTTTTGGGTGTGTCTGTTGTCCAGACATTGGCTGCTAGCTTGTACAAGATTGTTGCATTTTACGGCATGTCATTTGAAGCCCGTTTGATGAAGTTATGAGCATTTTGGTGTGTTCAGCTGTGTATGGTTTATTTCCAGAATTTTGTATCAGACCTGTACTTGCATTTCCAGGTCAGAAATTTGAATAAAATAATGTTGTTTGGTGTTGGGTTTCAGTTTGTTTCATTCTAGTTTATGTTTATGCAATTTAGAGTTTTTATTTATGCATATGTTCACACATTATAAAGCACAAAAACCCCAAAACAATTGCATATAATACCTATCAACAAAACATCAAAAAAAACACAAAAAAAAATCAGACATTACAAAAACGAAAACAAAGAAAAAAACCCTCAGTTATTTCAGAGCAGCAAACAGGGTGCCTATTACATAATTCCCATCCCATGTGCATTGATGACAAGCCACGGGTCTCCCATGCTAATTCTTGTAGGAGCCAATGTTGACATGACCACCTCAAGCATGAACGAGCACATACGGGGATGAGTACACAAAGCAATTTTGATTGTACATACGTTTTTTCATTCTCTATAGTTTGCACACCAAGTGTTTGTTAATATGTCATCATGTTGAGTTAAATGGCAGACATTATTAGTCGGCCATCGGAGATCTAGAGAAGGTCATCTGGCAATTGGATAAGGTTGTTTGAGAGTTGGAAAAGGTTGTATGCCTAAAGGAGAGGATCATCTGGGAATTGGAGTGCGTTGTCTGGCAAGTGATACAATTGGAGTGCGTCATTCGACGAGTGACGTAGTTGGAGTGTATCATATGGCGACTGATGAAGTGGGAGTGCACCGTTCAACGAGTGGAGTAGAAGCACACTGTTTGAAAATTGAAGTGAGTCGTCTGAGCACAAAAGCAAGCCATCTGAGGGTTGGAGTGGGTCATCTGAAGATTGGAGTGGGCTATCTAGGAGCTTTGACTAAGTTGTTAGACATTTGAGGATTGTTCCACATTTCACCCAAGTCATCAAACTTTGGAGGCAAGTTGTCAAAGTTTGGAGGTAGGTCATCTAATCTTGCAACCTATCAAAAAACAGTTAGGGCATGTGCAACGATGAGGACAATGACATGTAAGACATGACATTTTCCATGTGGAACTACGTGAAAGTGCCACACCAGCTGAGGAACGATTGAGGTAGTTGGGAATAACTGTCAAGGGGATTCAAATTCAAAATCCCATAGAAGTGAGTGGAGGTGGAATGCATCAGAGGTCAAAAATTGCAAAAGGCACAAGAGATCGAGAACTATGATGAAGAAACCCTTCCAAATTCGACCTTAATCTAATGTTGCTACAAGAACCAAGGATGCACGAAGGAGGTGCAAGCTTCCACAGGATCCATTTGGAGCACACGTACCACCAACAGTAAGAACACAAGATGGAAGCAAAACGAGGAAGATCCCAACATCACAAAGAATGCAGCTCAAGGTCAAGGTCATGGATGTGAACTTCAAATGATAAGCGGAAAGCGAAAGGGAAGGATGTCCCAATACTACTCTTTTATTTTTCTCATAATGATATCCAAACATGTTATGGGATGCAGCCCTTGACTCATTTCCCCACATTTTTCTCCTTCCAAAGCCCATTCATCACATTGGTGCTTTCCCCATTAATTGTTGGTATGACGAGGAATGTAAGTCCATGCATCGGAAGCACCATTTTGTTCTTATCACTGAGCTTATAGCTATATCTTCCACCCACAAGAAATATAAATGCCTCATTTGATGTAAGAAGCAAGATATTCTTGCCACTATACATTGTAAGCTTCTAGATGCTCTTGATCACTCTCCTAAAGCCTTTTGGTGCACTCTTCTTCCACGTAATCTGTAATGTCCCCTTTTTGAGTAGTCAGTCAGTTGTGGTAATTTAGCCTATTCTTGGGTTCCCATCGGCTAAACTGAGCTGATTGGGAACCCAATTTGAGTTGTTCCCTGGTGATCAGTGCTTCGCCAGCTTCCTTTTGCTTCTTTTTGGAGGCGTTTCGGAGCTTTCTTCCACCACTTACTATTTTTAGAAACTTACTATTTTTAGTAAGTCGAAGCTGAGACGTTCAGTGGTGATGAATTTTATGGGTTTTTGTTCAGAGTAGTGCTAAGGAGTTCTGAGTCCTCCGAGGGCTCTGTTGGGTGATTCTGATGGAGTTACTATTTATAGTAACTGCTAATTTTGGCGATGTCGGCTTTGGTCTGCTTCATTCCACATTTGCAGTGTTCGGGTTGCCTTATTTGATGAATTTATTCAGTTGCTAAGGTTGGGCAAAATATTTGGAAGTTATTAAAGTTACTTTTTAATTAAAAAGGACCAAATGAAAAAAAAAGAAACTTTATATTTTTTTTAAAAACAACGTTGACCTACTAGGCCAAGGGGGGAGCGTAGGAGTTCTTAAGGCAATAAAATAATATTATTTTGAAATGTTTTTGGAGCCCAAAAAACCTAAAAATGAGGCATGGGGTTTATATTGGAGTTTTGGAGCTCATTTGCATCATCTTCTTTCGGCAACATAACAGAACTTCGTCAAATTTGCTTCAGCAATTGCAGACTTTGGCTTTTGGAGATGAAAACCTCTATTGGTATCACTGGTTTCGGGGATTAAAGGTCCTCCCTAGTCAGTTCTGGGTGTTTCTACTTCAGGGGACACAAATTTGAGCTTGATTTGCAGGGGTAGGGTTTGTGATTTCGGCAACGTTAATGGGTGTTTGAGGAGATCTTCTGGGTCTTCTAGTTTTTAGTCATTTTCATCTGGGTGTGCTTCATTTTAGTGTTTTGTGGTATGATTTGAGGGTTCTTGGAGTTGGTTGTACCCTTTTTAGCAGGTTGTACCATTACGTTGGGGAAGTGTGCAATATTTTCAGTCAACTTTCGGGTGTGTCTGTTGTCCAGACATTGGCGGCTAGCTTGTACAAGATTGTTGCATTTTACGGCATGTCATTTGAAGCCCGTTTGATGAAGTTATGAGAATTTTGGTGTGTTCAGTTGTGTATGGTTTATTTCCAGAATTTTGTATCAGACCTGTACTTGCATTTCCAGGTCAGAAATTTGAATAAAATAATGTTGTTTGGTGTTGGGTTTCAGTTTGTTTCATTCTAGTTTATGTTTATGCAATTTAGAGTTTTTATTTATGCATATGTTCACACATTATAAAGCACAAAAACCCCAAAACAATTGCATATAATACCTATCAACAAAACATCAGAAAAAACACAAAAAAAAATCAGACATTACAAAAACGGAAACAAAGAAAAAACCCTCAATTATTTCAGAGCAGCAAACAGGGGTGTCTATTACATAATCCCCATCCCATGTGCATTGATGACAAGCCCTGGGTCTCCCATGCTAATTCTTGTAGGAGCCAATGTTGACATGACCACCTCAAGCATGAACGAGCACATACGGGGATGAGTACACAAAGCAATTTTGATTGTACATACGTTTTTTCATTCTCTATAGTTTGCACACCAAGTGTTTGTTAATATGTCATCATGTTGAGTTAAATGGCAGACATTATTAGTCGGCCATCGGAGATCTAGAGAAGGTCATCTGGCAATTGGATAAGGTTGTTTGAGAGTTGGAAAAGGTTGTATGCCTAAAGGAGAGGATCATCTGGGAATTGGAGTGCGTTGTCTGGCAAGTGATACAATTGGAGTGCGTCATTCGACGAGTGACGTAGTTGGAGTGTATCATATGGCGACTGATGAAGTGGGAGTGCACCGTTCAACGAGTGGAGTAGAAGCACACTGTTTGAAAATTGAAGTGAGTCGTCTGAGCACAAAAGCAAGCCATCTGAGGGTTGGAGTGGGTCATCTGAAGATTGGAGTGGGCTATCTAGGAGCTTTGACTAAGTTGTTAGACATTTGAGGATTGGTCCACATTTCACCCAAGTCATCAAACTTTGGAGGCAAGTTGTCAAAGTTTGGAGGTAGGTCATCTAATCTTGCAACCTATCAAAAAACAGTTAGGGCATGTGCAACGATGAGGACAATGACATGTAAGACATGACATTTTCCATGTGGAACTACGTGAAAGTGCCACACCAGCTGAGGAACAATTGAGGTAGTTGGGAATAACTGTCAAGGGGATTCAAATTCAAAATCCCATAGAAGTGAGTGGAGGTGGAATGCATCAGAGGTCAAAAATTGCAAAAGGCACAAGAGATCGAGAACTATGATGAAGAAACCCTTCCAAATTCGACCTTAATCTAATGTTGCTACAAGAACCAAGGATGCACGAAGGAGGTGCAAGCTTCCACAGGATCCATTTGGAGCACACGTACCACCAACAGTAAGAACACAAGATGGAAGCAAAACGAGGAACATCCCAACATCACAAAGAATGCAGCTCAAGGTCAAGGTCATGGATGTGAACTTCAAATGATAATCGGAAAGCGAAAGGGAAGGAGCAGGAAACATCCCCACAACCAAAAGCGAAGGGGAATGAGAAAAGGTAGACTCCCTTGGAGGAGATAACCTAGACCACACCTGCAAGAGAATTTCGCAGGAATCAATGGAGTGAGAACCCTCTAGACCACTCGTTGAAATCAACTTTTTGGGAAGCGGGTGTTCACCACGTCATGTAAGTTGGAAATTTTGACAAGGACTTCTTTAAGCCGTATTTGTTGTAGATGTTGAAGAAGTACAACTCAGAGAAGAAGCGAAGTAGAATCCAGGTCAGTGGAAAGAATGTGCAAGTGTCATATTCCTCAAACAATTTCAAAAACGTGTTCAAGCTACTAGGCATGAACAACAGACTAGTCAGGAAGGGATTGAGCCCTAAAAATTGCAGATGTTTGTGGACAAATTTGTCAACTTGAATCTAGGAGAGGTTGGCAAGTTGACGAAGCACAACAATCACAATTTGAAGATGCAACATATGAAGATGGATTAGCTGCGATATGCAATGAACGTGGTGATGTCCATATTGTTAGGCAAACAACGAGCCTTGGATATGCCCACTTGGCTCCTACCATACATTGAGGGAATCAAGTATAGTGTGAAATTTGATTGGGTAACTCATTTGTCAAACCACATTCAGAATTTTCTGTTGTGGTATACGAATAATTTTCAATGGCACTCCATACCATTGCCTTACTTCTGGACGTGGTAGGATATAAGAAGGTCCAAATTCTGGTTGCAAGATGCACCACGAGAGGAAAGAAGAAAAAGAAGATAACAATGACGAAGAAGAGGAAGGCACTAGCAGTGCAATCGATCGAGTTGTCGGATGGAAAGGAGGATGAAGGTGACGATACTAATGTGTTGGCTGAAGAAGAAGACAAAAAGTTTGAGATGGACGGGAGTGAGAAGAGGCTACCCAACGTCGAGTAGCTAGAGTGGGAGGAAAAGAGGCAAAAACAGTAGCTAGATCAGCAGTGGCAACTGTTGGGGGAGAAATGGCAGAAGCAACAGCTACAACAACAATGGCAATATATGGAGCAATAGTTGTAGGCTTGCAGCCTCAGCGTCAGCCATTGAGATAGACAATGAGGATAATACCTCCCCAAGGACCATCAAATAGTAGTCGTCAGTGCAGTTGGTGGACATAGTGGAGGCACTGCACGCATTGTGGAAAACCAACATTATCACTTTTAGGGACAAACGTATGTTGCAGTGCCAACTAGTGAAGTAATGGAATCCATAGCACAACAAGTCGCTAGAGGAGGTTTGTATGTTGCACTTGCACATTTGTGGAGCAGCCTACGCAAGTAGGAGTTGTAGGTGCTATTAATATTTGCTATAATTTACTCTTTCATGTTCCTTCAAACATGGAAAACCATCATTGTGCTATACTACCTTATATGATATCCCAAGGCATCCCACCATCCCATGTGCATCGATAATGAGTCCTAGGTCTCCCATGTTAATTCCTTATATGATATCCCAAAGCAGCCCACCATTCACATCTCTCCCCCCCCGCCAAACATCATGTCACCTCTTCTCTTCATTAGACATCAAAAGAGCTATATACAAAATATTCACAAGCAAGGCTGCTGATTTTGAGGGATTTCAATCGAGTTCTCGAAATATGGTGCTGAATCTTTTGGCCATCCCATTGCAGAACTCCTCAATGAGGTTGCTTGTTCTGGTTTCCCTGCTTCATGGTCGCAGCATGTTGTCCACCCCATCCACAAGTCTAGGGACTATTAAGATCCAAATAAATACAGAATATCATGATTGGGCACACATTTGAAAATCTTTATGCAACTGTTTTAAATATGAAACTCTCATAACTGCTACCTCAAGGCAATCTTAGAGGGAGAGCAGGCTGGTTTTAGAAATGATCATCAGACTATTGATCATCGTAGGCAGGCAAATTGACATGTCTACATAATCAATGAATAAGTGCGTTGGAAGTCAAGTACATGCACATTAAGAGTTTTGATATAGTTTTGATATATTTGATGTTATAAAGTCATGATGTAATATTGTATGTGACAATGTGTAATGTTATGTGAAGTATTAGTTATGTACAGGTCATAAAATGAGTCATGAAATGAAATATAAGTCATATGCATGTCAAATGTAATTTAAGAAAATGATGAGGTGTCGGGTGGTTAGTAAGTTGGAGGATGCAACTACCTCCTTAGTTGTATAAATAAGACCCTTCCCTCATTCATTAGTATGGTTGGCTGAAGAGGATTGTTGGTCAAAGTGTGTGGTTGGCATCGTACAGGGCATAGACACAAATACAAGAGAGTAGATACATTCACATAGACATTGCATTGAGGGAGATATCCTGCACAAGATCTGGTACAGTGTATGTAAGAAGAATGTTGTACGCATTTCATCGTACAAGCCATTGTTAATGCAATATCTACTCATATTCATTCATCATTTGTTATTGTCATTGTGTGTTCATTGTATATTGTTGCAGTAGTTTAGTTTCAATCTGTTAGTTGTACTCTTTCAAGTTCTATTGCACAGGATTGTACAGGTCATACAGCGAAGTCACTATGCCATATAGTAAAGAGTTTGTGTCGTACAGTGGAGACTTTAAGCTATACAACGACGTTGTCGTACAGTAGATTGCAATACAATGAATTACAGTATAATGAACGTCATACAATGAATGTCGTACAGTGAATGCCATATAGTGCATTGCTAAACGTCGTATAGCGAAGTTGTGTCGTACACTGGAGAATTCAGGCCATACAGTGAATGTTGGAGTTCTCTATATGAAATCCTCAGAAAACTTGGTTTTGATCAAGGTTGATTTGAATGGATTATATGTTGTTAAAGCACTCCAAAACATTATATTTTTAGCAATAGATTCACCTTTGGATACTTTGAATCATCTTGTGGACCGCACCAAGGTGACCCATTATCTCCTTATCTCTTCATTATTCTTGTTGAGGCATTAGGAAAAACTCTCAAAGGAAAAAGTGTAAGGCACAATCAAAGGTATTTAGATTGCGACAAATGGCACCTTCTTTATCTCATCTCCAATTTGTTGATGACATTCTTCTTCTAGGTCATCCTTTAGTCAACGAGGCCATGCAATTTAAATCAATACCATCATGCTATAAGAAGCCTATTGGATAAATGGTTAATATGAACCAAGACCTAAGGTCTGTAATGTGCTGCCCTATTCTGTGTTTGGTGTTTTTGCAATAACTATGGATTAATTTGAACATGCAATAATACCCAAATGAAAGAAGCCAATAACAGCAACATGCAATGATACCCAGATGGATTTAACACTGAATAATCGATTTTTATGCAGAACCCATAATCAAAATAGCTTATTAATTCATATCAGCAAATTAACAACAATGTTTAGAAATTCCAGATGGATAAATGTCTTCAGAATATCATTATAAACATACCAATTTGCTATTATCTCCAACTGATGGACTATAAACCTCTGAATCTTTGATTGAATCACATAAGCGTGAATCCTGAGTGAATTCACCAGCCAAGAACTAGGTTTTCGTCCAGCTCCCTTCTCCAATACTGAGGGTTTCCGTCCTCAGAACTTCAACAATCTGCACACTATCGATCCCTAAAATGGAACCGATCTGTCCTTCGGGGTTTCGTCCGTCGGGTTATCGATTGGGGTTTTCGTCCCTTTCGATGAAGAAATATCAATCGCCGGCCTTAATCTCCAAGAGAAGAAATAACATAAACCAGAATGTCTAAAATGAGACCAAGCCACCGAATAAATAGGCTCCTCCTTGGCAAACTCTTTTTTGCGCGCTCAATGTGGGATAAACATATTTCTTTCCCTTTAATTATAATATAAAGTTTTAACTTTATAAAATGAATTTAATAATTCACTTAATAAAGCCAAGCTTTGCGCTTTAAAAACTCTGCCTTATGAAACTCCGATTGACCAACTGAAACCTGTTCCGGATACCCATTTCGTTGTAGAACAACATCCCCTTGTCCGCTCGGCAAGAAACCCTAAAACCCGACACTGCTAAAAATAGCAATTCCAACATCCTAGCTCCGTTTGATCCCGAACGACCACCAAAACCGAGCTCTAAGAATCCAAAAGTTGTCTCAAATATCTCCAAAGGCTCTCATCCATATGACATAGCCTACGGGAACCCGTGTATAGGCTAGTCTCAATGTGCTCCCACTAGCTGATTAGAAGGGGACATTACAGTCCGCCCTTCCCAAATATTGCTTGTCCTCAAGCAATATGATCTGTATGCCAGGATCCCAAATAAATCTGAAGAATGTCTCATGATGAAGATACTGCCTTGAACTGTCATCCCAGAAACTGAAAACACTATCAAGCTCTGTCACCAAACCGATACAACCGGCCCCGATAACTCTGTCGAGCTCTACCACTCTATAAAACAATCCATCCCTCAAAGGAATTCCTGGATCCCATAGCCAAATAGGGATTTTGTCATTCCCGAAATTTAATAATTTCTGTTGTGCCACTATGACTACAACTCGAATTATTCTGCAGCTCAACGGAGTACCCATTCCGGATCGACAAACGAGGAACCCAACAAGAAACCGATTCTACCACTATAGGGAAGAGCACCTCATGCCAAGGTGATACATATAACTCCTTATACCAACCCTTCTTCCCATTCATATATGACATGGTCAAATCATCAACATGTGGACTGAAAGAAAAACTATGAGCATACCTCACTATACAGTCCATCCGAACTTCACCAACTGGTTCCATGGAAGGGTCTATACAATCACCTGTGCTACAACTCTCAACATTCTGCACACAAAAGTCAGGAGATGTTTCGCCAATCATAACACAAGGAAATGAACCTGCATCAACATCATACTCGGGCTGTTCCTTCTGAGTGGTTGTAACAGTTGACCAATTTTCTTCTTTGTGAACAAAACTTAACTCAAGGTTAAGTTTGTTAATTATCTTCTCCTTTTTGGTGAGTTCTTGGTACATCTTTTCTGCAGTTTGGATAGCCAAATCCCTATCGGATAACAATTGCAAGTAATCTGATTTGATCTTCTCCAAAGCATGCTTAAGAGTTTGTACCTTAATTGTTTGCATGCTTTCAACAGAGGAGACATCAATCAAACCTATCTGCCTCTCTTTGAGCTGGGCAGTCCATGAGGAGGTATTCAACCAACTTATGTGTGCTATCCAAGTGGGTTAAGGCTTGGACAATCTGCCCATCTCGTGACCTGCAACTTGTCCTTCCAAGTTTGCTTTGTATCAAGTTCTGGATTGTGATCAGCAGCACACAATAAAGTTTCTGATTTGACCACCTTTGGCATAATGATCAATATTAGCATCCCTTTTAACACTACATTCGCCAACTTCGTGTATCGAAGTTATAACTGATTCATTCTCAACCCAAGAGTCGTCAACAATTGCTGATTTAGCAACCAAATCAGCATTCTCCACTTTCTTACTTCCATTGTACATCTCTCCGGAAGTGGACCCACAAGATGAATTAACTTCATCTTCATCGAAAACAGTACCATGATCACAAGGAAATTCATCTCCGCTCTCCAATCCTGGGACCTGTGGGTTATCCGGTTCACCATCCAACACCCTGTTGATCCTCTCTACCTCTGAACTCAAAGAAGAATCATCATGGGTTTCCAATTCATCGTACTTAGGATCTTCAGGAACATCATAATTGTCATCATTATGCACAGACGAATGGCTACTCAACCTGCTGTAAGAAATCCCATAACTATCAATGGATTGTTCTGCATGTAAACCCACAATTTTTGCCCCATCACTATTATCATCAAAATATTCCTTAACCAGGTCATCCTGAAAATCTGATATGGATTCAACCTGTGACAAACCATCTTCTACCAGCTCATCACCACCCAAATCATTTTGAGTCTCTATCCTGCTTACCTCCTGAGATGAAGCATCTGTTATAAATTCAACTGTTCCGCTGTCCTGAACTATGTGTGGCTGCAATAAATTACTAACATTACTGGTTCCACAAACATGACCAAATGTCCAAGTCTGGTGACATGTGAAACACCTGTTCCCTCTCCTCAACTGATTCCTGCTTATACGAGGAGGTCCTCTATCCTGTGAAACTTCATAAGCCACTGTTTTACCTACCAACTTCTGTTTTCCTTTGTCATTTCTTGCTGGGACAGCAAGCTCATCTCTTTTAATTCCAACTTGTATTGGCAACTCAGTGTATAAAGGTTCAATCTTGACCGGAGGAGCACCTGTTGGTAGAGAAATTTTCATCATTGCAGCTAAATTTTTGAGGGACTGTTCTATCTCATGTTGGGTCTTATCCCACTCACGTTGTCTCTTAGTCCAGTCATTAATAGACGCCATGAATCTGAAATTAATTTGAGGCTTCCACAGGCTGGCAGGAATGACCTGAGCTCTGAATTAACAATACCCAGAACTCTTAAAGCCCAAATCAACCAAATGGGTATTCAAATCACCAATACCCAGAAACTGGAAACCCTAGATTTGAAAACGGCAACCAAACCCTAACTTCTGCTAATCTTCTATACTCCGCAAATTTTCAAGCAATATAATTTCAGACAAAGAATTATTTCCACCAAATCAAACCTGAGAATTTTGTCTTCGATAGAAGACTTCACAAAATTCGCAATGAAACCCTGAACAGACTGGCAGGAAAAACCAGCTCTGATACCACTGTAATGTCCCTGCCCTATTCTGTGTTTGGTGTTTTTGCAATAACTATGGATTAATTTGAACATGCAATAATACCCAAATGAAAGAAGCCAATAACAACAACATGCAATGATACCCGGATGGATTTAACACTGAATAATCGATTTTTATGCAGAACCCATAATCAAAATAGCTTATTAATTCATATCAGCAAATTAACAACAATGTTTAGAAATTCCAGATGGATAAATGTCTTCGGAATATCATTATAAACATACCAATTTGCTATTATCTCCAACCGATGGACTATAAACCTCTGAATCTTTGATTGAATCACATAAGCGTGAATCCTGAGTGAATTCACCAGCCAAGAACCGGGTTTTCGTCCAGCTCCCTTCTCCAATACTGAGGGTTTCTCGTCCTCAGAACTTCAACAATCTGCACACTGTCGATCCCTGAAATGGAACCGATCTGTCCTTCGGGGTTTCGTCCGTCGGGTTATCGATTGGGGTTTCCGTCCCTTTCGATGAAGAAATATCAGCCGCCGGCCTTAATCTCCAAGAGAAGAAATAACATAAACCAGAATGTCTAAAATGAGACCAAGCCACCGAATAAATAGGCTCCTCCTTGGCAAACTCTTTTTGCGCGCTCAATGTGGGATAAACATATTTCTTTCCCTTTAATTATAATATAAAGTTTTAACTTTATAAAATGAATTTAATAATTCACTTAATAAAGCCAAGCTTTGCGCTTTAAAAACTCTGCCTTATGAAACTCCGATTGACCAACTGAAACCTGTTCTGGATACCCATTTCGTTGTAGAACAACATCCCCTTGTCCGCTCGGCAAGAAACCCTAAAACCCGACACTGCTAAAAATAGCAATTCCAGCATCCTAGCTCCGTTTGATCCCGAACGACCACCAAAACTGAGCTCTAAGAATCCAAAAGCTGTCTCAAATATCTCCAAAGGCTCTCATCCATATGACATAGCCTACGGGAACCCGTGTATAGGCTAGTCTCAATGTGCTCCCACTAGCTGATTAGAAGGGGACATTACAGTTTCAAACAAATTAAAAATATAAATTATCATGGCTTGTATACCTGAATTTTCAGGAAAGAAGAATGTACAAGTTTGGTGGAATAACCATTAAGGAAAATAGTATATTTGTAAGAAGTTTAAGAGATTTTGACTTTATAGATGAGGCAACAAAATGGTGGAACACTCTTGATCCTAAAGTAGAAAAAAGATTTAGATTGGGACAAATTCGAAAATGTTTTCTAGGCCAAATGGTCTAGCGTAAAGGATCAAAATAAACCTTGTCAAAGCAATGTAAAATTTCTATAAAAGAAAGTGAAATTCATAAGAAGCCATCACAAGATTTGTATAAGATTTTGTTTGAGAAGGATAAACAAATTTATTGATTGAATAGTCATAACCAAGTTCTGCTTCGAGAAGTAAAAGATCTAAAGAATGATTGGAAGTAGCATTCTAACTAGTTACATTCCATTAATAAGGAAACTTCTATAAGTAATATTAAGCATGTTAACAAGTTTGTTGCTAGTAATGACACAATTGCAATCATTAAAGAGCCCTGACAATTCATCTAAAATAAGATTTGATTCTCAAAGCATCCCTAAAAAGCATCTTAAATTTGAATATAGACATCCTAATCATGGCATCTGTTATCATTGATTCTCAAATTTAAAATGTGATTTGTTTCTTGTTATACGTTGGTGATACAAATGCAAGAATGATACATGCCAAAATTGACAGCGCAATTGTCGGACATTAGGGAGTGACTTATCCTCTACTTAATGTCTTTGGGCTTCTTGTTTTTTGTTGATCAATTCATTTACAGCCCTAATGTTCAGATTAAATAATTCTAATGTGATTCCCCCTGGACTCTCACCATGTGACATATTTGGCGGTATAAATCAAATCACTTTAAGTTCATCTTCAAAATAAGAAACAAACATAAAAAGGGTAAATAAAGAGGATTACACCTTATCATAAGAAATACAGTTACAACATTCACATTTTTGTTTTAAACAGTTAAAGGTGGATTACATATACCTCATTTAATATGCCATTTATTTGGAATCTTGGATCATAAATCGATTCTGCATGAGAAAGAAATGGTTCACAATGCACATCATCTCCAAGGTCTGGTAGGGATAAGAAGGGGACTAAAATGATCAATTGGATAGTTATAAAAATATGAAGTGTGTGCAAACAGCACATGATAGGGTGCGACCCCCTTTCTTGGAAAAGTTTGAAAAGCTACAAAGCCATTTAAAGAAAGGGAAAGGAAAAGTTTTACATTTAATTTTCACATATGTATGTTGCTGTAGTTGTCTTACATGCATGATGTATCTCTTTAGAATGTTTTTTTTCTCTCTCTAAACATACTCTAGGTCCATGTGTATGTTTCCAAATCATGCTTTTAGGATAGGAAATAGCACACCCATAAAATTGGAAAATGCTCTGTGCTGCAATGCATCAATAATCTTACTCTTCTGGTTATTAGAATGTGTATGAATCTGTACAGAGTATTCATAAGAAATATTTAAGAAAATGAAAATGGAAATTCACCCAGTGTTTCCATTCAAATTTTGATGATTTCTCTCACCTATTCCAAACGTAGAAATACGAGGATGTGTAGGACCCCCATTGGCAATGGAAGCCTGCATAATGCGGCAAATGCTTTGTTCATCTTCAACTGCACCATCAGTGATGACAAATATGTATGGTATAGCACCCTCAACTTTACTCAACATATCCATTGCCTAGTAACAAATTCCACAGTACAACTTTAATAAACTAAATATTAGCAAAGAAATGGTAACTACCGAGCAGTTACGAGTAACAGATTCTAAAAAAATTATCAAATAAAATACAAAGAAAGCTATTTATTAAAGATACGGGTAACAATCACAATCATTAAATTCTCCACAACTCGACTTTGAATTTGCTACATTATTTAAAACACATTTTTCTATCTCTACCTGCAAATATGATCCTAAGTATGTAATGCCTGCATACATGGCATTTGGAAGGTTTATTAACAAAAATTTGAAAAAGCATGCGTTTCATTTTTGGAATATGAAACAATTTGAACCAGCAGGAGGGGATGGAGTAAATGCATCATTTCTTATCCTCTACGTATTCTATTAGCTGACATAATCTGCAAGAAAATTGATTTCTGAGCTATATTGTACAGTTACCTTATTCAATGGTTCTAAAATGTTTGTTCCACCTGTTGCTTGGCAATTCTCAGAAATCCAGTCTTTTGCATTTTGAATCATGTCAGAAGTAGCTTGCTCTAAGAATGACGAAAATAATAGAGGTTTGTCATCAAATGCTATTATGTTGAAGCAATCCCAAGGAGTGAGTTTGGAAAGGGAAAACAAGATTGCTTCCTTGGTATCTTCCATTGGCTTTCCATACATGCTGCCACTTCTATCAATTAGAAAGAACACCGCCCTCCTAAAAGCCTGCATAATCCATGAAAAATAGTTGATTGCTTTACTTCTGAACTGTCATAATATCAAACATAGAACTCTCTGATCTGAAATTCAATTTTACATACTCTCAATTGTGCCATAACAAAGTTACATGCAGACTATACATGATAATAACACAACATTAAAAGAAATATATAATGGTCCCCAAGTAGTTACGCAATCAGCAGTTGACTCCATAGTGGATTGAGTCCATATGTGTCAAACCCAAGGAGTGGGACAAAGGAGTCATTGTTCGTGGAACGTTCCACGCCAAGATCACAACCCACACTTCAAGGCATAACTGCATGGAACAAAGAGAGGCACAAGGCTGCGAGGAAGGCTTGTGCAAGCTTTTGGTATTTTTCCGACATTCCCTTCAATGTGGCGAGGTCTCCATATTGGCGGGGAATGGTTGATGCCCTCACAATTTGTGGCCCAAGATTTAAGCTGCCCACTTATGATGATTTTAGGGGCCCTCTCCTTCAAGAATTCATGGAGTATATCCAGCTCTTGGAGTATATCCATGGAGTATATCTAAAATATAGAGAAAAAGAGGTTGCACAATCATGTCAGATGGGAAGAATCAAACATTTATTAATTTTTTGGTTGCTTCTACATGAGGAATTGTGTTCCTCAAGTCAATTGATGCATCAGCACAAGATAAGAGTGCCAAAATGCTTGCTAGGTTGTTGGAGGTTGTGTTGGAAATAGGGGAGGACAATGTTGTCCAAGTTATCACGAACAACGTAGCAGCGTATGTGGAAACTAGAAGGATTTTGGAGGAGAGATTCCCCACGATTGTTTGGACACCATGTGCAGCCCATTTTATCGATTTGCTTTTCAAAGACATTGGGAAATTACCCTAGGTGTCCGAGGTTGTAAATAAGGCCAAATGTATTACAAAATTCATCTACAACCATACGTGGGTTCTCCAGATAATGAGGGAGTTCACTAATTGGAGGGAGCTTGTGTGAGTTGGAGTTACACAATTCGCCACAAACTTCATTACATTGCAAAGCCTCTTTGATGCAAAGGGGGCATTGAAGAGGATGTTTGTGAGCAAGAAGTGTTATGGAGAATATGCTGATAGATATCGATTCCCCAATGAGTGCCTGAAGATGTACGATTATATGTTTGAGGAGCCCTTCTAAACAACTATGAATGAGGCAATCAAGGTACAAGACTAAGTTGTTTTTTTTTTTTTTTAATTATTTTTCCATTTGCAAATTTTGAATTGTAATCCAAATTTCAAATAGCTAAGTTGCTTACAATAACTAAAATCTCTCATTTTACTTCAAGTGTCAGAGCCTTTGGTGAGGATTCTCTGTCTTGTTGATGGAGCAAAATCACTAATGGGATACATATATGAGGCCATGGATAGGGCCAAAGAGGCAATTCCCTCATTTTATAATTATTCCGAGCCCAAATACCATCCCATTTGGGTTTTGAATTGACCAGCGATGGACTTCTCAGATCCATAGCCCACTACATGCACTACCTCAACCCCAAATTCTTTTATGATGATTCATTTGAGGCTGACTATGAGGTGATGTCGAGCCTTTAGCAATGCCTTACCCGGATGGTGCCAGATGTGAACACTGGCAATATGATACAAGATGAGTTGCATGGATATGTGAGGGCTACCTTTTCACAATCTCATAGTGCATTCAAGGAAGGACAACTTTGAGGCCAAGTAACCCTTATGGATCGAATTATTATTGATTTTGTTTTCAAAAATAATCTCAATTTGCAATTTTACATAAATTACTAAATTTATTTTTTATTGGCATTTTCTAGATTGATGGTGGGAGGACTTTAGTGTGTATACGTCCAATCTTCTGCACTTCCCCATGATAATTTTATGTCAACCATGCAACGCTTCAGGTTGTGAGCACAATCGAAGTATGTTTGAGCACATTCACTTCAAGAAGCGCAATAGACTCACGCAACAGAAGTTGAATGAGCTTGTATTTGTTCATTACAACCTTTGCCTCCACCACAAAAAAATTGTGGGATCAAATTATGAAGCAATTGATTTAGATGAGATTGATCCATCATTTGAATAGATCATAGAGCCAGAGGAACAAGAACAGCTTCTCTTTTCAATGGATGATTTTGAAAGTATGGCAGAGTTAGCGGCAAAGGCAAAGGAAGAGGCATGGGCATAGGCACAAAGAGAGAGGACTAGAGCTTCAACTAGGACAAAAGGTAAAGGCATTGCAAGATGCTTGATAGAGTAGTTGATTGTTGTAGTGGGCCTATTGAGGCATTTTAACACATTTTGTACCTATTTATATCATAAGCAATACAAGAATATTTGGAGGCACTAAAATTTCTTTGATTGAAGTGTGTTTTGTCACTTTTCATGTGTAGTTTAAGGTTGTAACACTTACAGTATTGATTTTGGATTTGTATAATGTTAATTAATTATGATATGCAAGACAAAAAGCTTTTTTCCAATGAAAATTTGCGTTCTCTTTGGGGTTTTTATTTTTCCCGAGTTTTTTTGCCAAGTCCAAGTCAATAATTGGCCTTGTGGAGTTCGCACCGAGTCCGAGTTTCTCTACTATGTAATCAATAAATGTACTGCAAATCTGGTCATTCTTGAATATTATATTATTCTGTCCTCTCTTCACTTAGTTGTTTTCTTTGAGTTTCGCAACAATCCTTAGCCCAGTCAGAGCAAAATGTTCTGGTCATGGCAGAAAAGAGGCTACTTGTGAATAATGCAAAAGAAATGAAGAACTGGAACAGAATCTGATGATGATGTAACTGTGGATATCTGTTTTTCTTTTTGTTTTGTTCACTAAGAGAATACAGGAGTTCATCATTTGTTCATAGAAAATTAGAGGTCACAGTATAATAAATTTGAAAGTTGCTATCTTTTCGAGTGATGCTTTTGAATCATAATTATGACCAATTTGCATAATCTATTTTAGAATAAGGCCCAAAAATTCAATGACCAGAACCAATGTCTGGAAAAGCAAGATGACAACAATCATTGAATACCAAATTTCTTGATTTTCTTGACTTGAGAGATTTTCTTGATTTTTAGGCGATTGGCCTCAAGCAAAGCAAATCATTACCTGAATGAGGACTTGGCAAAGATTTCCCAAAATAAATCCAATTGCTATTCTCCCATGGAAAATGCAAATTTGGTGTCCAAATCAAGAAATTCAGCCAATAAAGGACTAAAAGGACTTGGGTCCCACCGGGCATGCCAGAAATTATGTTGAATTGGGGAATTGTCTAACTTCTTATGAGCCCTCAATTCTAGTTTCAATAAGATTGGATGGAAGGGGCAATGCCTCTTCCAGATTTAGGCCAGCTCCCCACTATCCTTGCTAATATCTAAACTTATCTAATCTAATTGCATAAAATAAAGTGCAGAAAACAAAATATGGAAATTAAAATGCATGAAAGTAAATTGGAAAGTTTAGGGTGTGAGAGATTGAAAGTAAATATGGCTATAACCATAGCAAGGAGAGTGTGTGATCAATCAACACATGAGGAAATCAAATAACAACAATGTATTCCCATTCATATGAAATGAAATTGTGAGAGGAATGACAAGATGGACAAAAGGGCAGTGCCACAATCATCACACATTTCACAATCCAAGAGGGTAGTGCCCCTGATGGAAAGCAAAAGACATCAATTTCTCATCAACCCCATGAAGAGAGAGCACAATTTGGGTCTCACAAAGTGTAGCTCTAAATTCCTCAAGGCCAAATATGATTAGAGCCCATGGCTCCTATTTATAGGAAGAATTCACCCCTAAGTTACCTTGGGTGAGAAATTCTTACTCCTAGTAAAAGTAAAGATTTGGGGGCATCTCTTACAAATGATACACCTCCAAATGTTACATGCCTGTAATTACACTCCTAAATGAGTTAGTAGGCTTCTAAAATGCTTCGTGGCGCCACAAAATGCCAAAATGTTGCTTTCCAAAGATCTTCTTCGAAATTTATACTTCTCTTTTTACCCCTCTGTCTATCCATGAGCGATTTGCTCCAAGAGATGAGCAATTCACTCCAGTTTGCTAGTGTTTCGCTCTTGCAAGCCAATCACCCCATCAAGCTAGCGGAGCTCCTGTGAGCCAATTGCTTCCCTTTGAGCAAATCCTCACTTAGAATAATTTTGGGGTTTTGAAGGTTTTAATTGACTGTTCCTTGAAGTTATGTAACTCTCAAAAATAGCAGAAACCCTAAGGTAGTAACTTCTTACTACAATACCCTATCCTCTTGAGAAATAAGGTGGTTCGTTTCCACTCATAACTGATGTGAGCACACTTTATGCTGACCAAGAGGAATCCTAAGATTGTGTGTCCAATGTCATTGGACGTAGTCAAGACAAGTAATTATGTCATTCTCAATCCTCATCAAATGTTTAGTGTAGAAGTCCAACTTAGGACTAAGAGGCTGAGATGGAGTGACCAAAGTGATCTGAAAATATTGTTGATAAACATCATTTTTGACTGTTTGATTAATTACTTTCTTATCAGGAAGAAGGCAGGAAGGAGCGTTTAAAGTGTATTTGAATGGAGGTAGTCGATCTATGGAGATGCCAAATGACTGAAGAAGAGAAATAACTTTTCAATACCATCCATAATGATGACCAAAAGTGCTCCTACAGGTAATCCATTTTGAGGAACAAAGCACCAAATATGGGCATCTCTCTTGGCTTAATGTGCACTAACCCATGGATCTAAGGTGATGAAGCCGAAAAATAATTTTGAAGATGCTCTCAAGGCATCACCTTAGAATAATTTTGAAGATGCTCTCAAGGCAAGGTGTACAAAAAGATTTGTCTCACAAACGCAAAGCAAACAAAGGAGAAAACAGAACCACTTCATCTGCCACAAGTAAAGCAACTTACAATGGCATTTGTTATTATTTCCATAGCAAGATGGGCCATCTAGAAAGAGCTTGTCAGAAAAGAAAATGACTTGATATAAAAAGGAAACAAAATTCAAGTCAAGCAAACATTGTAGAACATGAGGAAGAATATAAGTATGCCTTAGTTGTTTCTCAAAATGGAAATAAAACTGAACATATTTGGTATTTTGATGTTGGTGATAGCAAATGAATTATGGGTAGAAAAAGGCCAGTTTACAATATTTGTTTTTGACAATTCAAAGTCAAAGAATGTGCTTTTGGGATTGTAATAGGTGAGGATCTGAGGCAATGTACAACTCAAATTTTTAGGAGGTAAGAAAATCACCTTTCAGAATGTGTTGTGTATTCTTTGCATGAACAAGAATTTGCTTTCAATTATTCAAATCATTCGGCATGTGGAGATAGGTGTTCAGTTCAAAGAATAAAAATTTTAACCAGGGTATAGCCTCTAGTATTATAAAATAGAGTCTCTACAGGCTCATAAGATCAATCTTTCATAAGTTCATGCCTTGGTTGCACACAAGCAGAAACTCATTATGGCACCAAACGTATGGTTGGTTGCATAAGAATAACATAGTAGATAGTTTACCTCAGCTGCAGGAAAACAAATAAATTTGGCTAATACTTAGCAAGTAAGCAGTCCCAAAAGCCTTTTGAAAGTGACAAAGTCTGGCAAGCAAAACAGGTTATTGGAGTTAGTGCAATGAGGCATTTGCAGACTACTGAAGTTAACCATGAGAAGTGCAACACATTTTCTATTTTTTCAACATTTCATGGATGATTATGATGGGAAAATCTGGGCATATTTCCTGGAAAAGGAATCAAAGATTTTCCATTTATTTCAAACACTGTAAGGCTTCAGCTAAAAATGAAACTGGTCATCAAACTAAGGTCTTAAGAACTGATAGTGGGTAAGTTCAATTCTAATTGGTTTGCTGAATTTTGTCAACAATAAGGATTTCATAGGCAACTTATAGCACCATATATATGCCAGAAAAATGCCATGGTACACAGAAAGCACAGGACACTAATGGATGTGATGTGAAGTATGCTCAAAGAATGCTCCACATAAATATTAAGTGGAAGTTGTTCAGAATCTAGACATTAATATATTTGCTAAACATAAGTCCATCAAAAGCACCGCAGGGCGTTACACTTGAGGAAGCATCAACAGACAAGAAACCAAATGTAAACTATTTCAAAATCTTTGTTTCTACAACTTACATGCTTGTACCAGATGAAAAACATAGCAAACTATATTCTCGTGTAAGAGAATGTCATTTGCTAGATATAGTATCCAATTAAATGCTTGTAAATTGATAGATATTCCTACAATTAAAGCGGTTGTTAGTTGAAATGTTGTGATGAAAATGACAGTTTATTTCAATCCGGTAGTGATGTTCCATGCCACATTGACACTCAACAATGGAGAAAGTCATTTAGGTAATTTGCAAGGTGTATAGATGCCATTAAATGATCGAGCGACTAATACGCAGGTTTCTCAGAATAATAATAAGAGTGGAGGTGCATGGTTTGCAAAATGATGGTGAGGCTGTTTTTGAGGTTGAGACACTTCAGGTTAGGAAGTTCGTTGCTAATAACATCAATGAATATGCTACAGGCAATTTTAACTATCATGATGTACTGGTGAGGACTACAAATAAATGGTACCATTCAATATTTAAGAGGTAAGCAAAGAAGAATTCATTCAAAGCTTCTCAGGTGCAAGACCTATCAGGATTAGCAAGAAAGTATATGACTCGTTGAAACGCATTGTGTCTTTTCACTTTGATGGATAGCATTGTTTTCAGCCTATTTCTTGTTGACAACCAAAATGGAAACAACAATCGAAAAGGGCAACGCAGGCAGAATATGATGCCATGATGAAATGAGACCGTGATTCTTGCTCAATTGCCTCCAGATTTTTGCACTCTTTTAACATGATAGATCCAGGTCTCTTCCTGTATTATTTAAAAGTAAAATTTTGGAAAATGAGTGCAATACTCATTTATCAAATGAAGTTTACTATGTTTGAGAATTTTTGCATATTGAAATGCAATAAAGTTTCTACTCCCATGGTAGGTGCTCTAAAATAGAAAGCCACTCGTGAGTTACAACATGTTGATGATCTTCTATTTAAAACATTGGTGATCTTGCCATTTATTGAAGAGTTTGACAAGATTTATGAAGGCTGTAGGAGCTAGTTCAGACATGGCACCATCTCAAGCGCTACCTAGGACTTAATATAGTGCGTTGGAAGTCAAGTGCATGCACATGAAATTTGTTAAGTAATAGTTTTGGCATTTTGGGTTGTTTTGTTATACATACAAGAAATATTTGATAAAATGTAGATGTATAATTAATACAATAATAAGTCATGTAATAAGTCATGAAATGAAATGTAAGTCAAATGCATGTCAAATGTAATTCAAGAAAATGATGAGGTGTTGGAGGAAGTTGAGGGAGCAACTACCTCCCAAGTTGTATAAATAAGACCCCTCATTCATTCAATGGGAAAGGGATGTATGTTTGTGCGCGTGCATTGGGAGATATCTGTAGAGTGTATAAATTGTCTGTAGAGTGTATAAATTGTACAAAGATATACCAGACATGTATTTTTGCAAACCATAAGAATACTTCCGTTCAGCCATTGTTGTGCAGCCTTATGTGATCATTGTGCATGTTTCTGTCAATGGTTATGATAGCTGTAGATGACCATCTGGACTACTTCCACTATTGTGTGTTTGTTGTAGATAGATAGACAAGGCCATATGATTCTAGACCAGGCTGTCTGACTGAGACACTGGGCCGTTTGTACTACTGAACCAGGTCATCCGATGCTGAACAAGGCCGTCTAACTTGCCTGTGTGTGCAGGGCCGTCAAGGCATGTGATGAACTGTGTTGTGCAGGCCGTTTGAGGAGAGTTCAAGACTGTTTGGCTGTTTGTATAATTGCATGTTGATGTTATGTGTTGCTGATTTCCCCTGCCATCCGTTCTCTGTTCCTTCAATTGCAGAATACCACTGCTGTGCTACAAAGGCTTCATCTTGAGGAAGCAACATAGAGATAGCTTTTCTATAGGAAAGTATTGGAAAGCATCAAAACCAATTGGCCTTGTATGTATAGACTTATGTCGACCCATGAAGACTTTATATTTCAAGAAGACTCTGCATTTCCTCACCTAGATGGATGATTTCTCTAGATAACTAGAGGTTTATTTCCTCAATCAAAAATCTGAGGTCTTTCTTCATTTTTGATGTTATGAGGCCTCAACCAAAAAGCAAAGTGGTTATAGTTTGAAGATTCTAAGGTTTGACAGGGGCAGTCAGTTTAAAGTCAAATGAATTTAATAAATATTTCATAGCAAATGGAATAAAGAGAGAATTCATTGCTTAAACTCCAGAACAAAATGGAGTGGTAGAGAGGAGAAAAACGACAATTATAGAGGTTTAAGGCTAAACTTTAGGAATTAAATTTTAGACAAAGACACTTCACACAGCAGAGTATATACTAGATAGAAGTCCCACCCAGCATATAAAGCACATGACTCCTAAAGAAGGTTTGCCAGGACTTAAACCAAGTGTTAAGCATGTTAGAGATTTTGGCTGTGTGCCTGCTGTGCATGTTCGTAAGGAAAAGAAGACTAAATTGGATGACAAAGGAGTGAAGTGTATCCTTATTGATCACCCATGGAAGACAAAGGATTATAGGCTATTTGATCATAATAAATACAGGATTATAGGCTATTTGATTATAGGCATGTAAAGAAGAATATAATGGTGATTCTTCTCTTTGTAGTGGAGAAAAAGATGTAACATATAAGGCTTCTATAAACCATCCTGAGGACTCTACAGCAACTAGCAAGTAGGTAGAGAAAACTCATCCCCTAGAAAAAATGTTGCATAAGAAGTTTGATAGGAGAACCACTTGAGAACCACTTGGTCCCACGAACAATTGAATTTTGCATTGATGACTTAAAGTTACACAAAATGATAAGCCTAGTAGTCTTGAGGAGTCATTAGAACAAAAACAATGGCTCACAGCAATGGAGGCAAAGAGGGATGTTATTTAAAAAAATGACACCTGGTATTTGATTGATTTACCTCCTAAGGAGAAGGATGTCATAGTTACAAGTGAATATTCAAAACTAAGTATAAAGCTAGGTTAGTGGTTGGAGGTTTCACTACGCTAAAACATTTGCACCAGTGGCAAAGATGGACACTATCTGATTGGTGTTGGCCCTGGTGACATAACAAAAGTGGGTAGTGTATCAGATGGATATGAAGAGCACTCTTTTGAAAGGATACATTGATGGGGAAGCATAAGAAGCACAACCCAAAGGATTTTAGGTACAAAGAAACAAAGATCATGTATATATCTTAAATAAAACCTTATATGGACTTAAGCAAGCACCTCAAGCTTGGTATTAAAGGACTGATTCATATTTCAGAGATAAAGGTTGTTAAAGGAGTCACTAAATCTTAATTTGTATATCAAATTTTTTGGATAGGTTATTCTTCATGGTTCTTTATGTGAATGAGCCCATCTACACTAGTTTAAAGATGCTTAATAACTTTAGAGTGGAGATGTCTTTACAGTTTAACATGGCAAATCTTGGGCATATGCAATACTTTTTGGGACTTCAGATTTGGGAGTCAGAGAAAGGCATATTTGTTTCACAGTGTGAATATGCCTCAGATTGACTCCATAGGTTTCACATGGAAATTCGCAAACCAATTGCAACTCTAACTGAGATTGGACTAAAGTTATCCAATGATTGACTGCATAGGTTTCACATGGAAATTTGCAAACCAATTGCAACTTTAATTGAGATTGGACTAAAGTTATCCACGCTTTATGGTTCTGGGTCAGTTGACCCAAACTTGTACAAAGAAATGATTGGGAGTTTGATATGCCTCACCACCAAGAGACCACACATTATTTTGTTTGGCAGTTTGGTATCCAGATTCCTAGAAGAACCAAGTGAAAAACACTTAAAGGCGGCAAAGAGGATCTTGAGATGCATCAAATGGACTGCTAACTATGGGCTCATATATAAACATTGCTTCATTGCAGATTGGTTGGATGACAGGTTCTGATTGGGCTTGCTTGTTGATGAGAGGAAGTCCATCTTAGGGTATCATCTGGTCTTGATTCAGCAATGCTTGCTTGTGTTCTAAAAAGCAAAATATAGTTTCCCTTTCTATAGCAGTGGCAAAATAGCTGTGAGGCAGTATGGCTTCGTAGGATACTTGAAGATTTGCTGGAGCCACAAGATGGACCTACACTCGTGCTCTATGATAATAAGAGCACCGTTCAGATGACTAGAAACCCAGTATTCCATAGTAGGACTAAGCATGTTGAGATTCATTATAACTTCATTAGAGTTGGTCGAGCAGGGACAATTTGAGCTTGTATATTGCAGCACAGAGTAGCATATTACACACTCACGAATTTTGCGTGTGATTAATTTAGCAGACTAAGAGCACTTCTTGGAGTCTCTCCAAATGGCCACTATGGGGGGTAATGCAAGGAATAATTCCCATTTGGGCAAATTATAATTTTTTTATGTAAGGACATAGTTCTCACTTTTTTTTTTTCATAATATATCCTCACATGCATGATTTATTTAATAGTTGAGTGGTAAGGTTCTTATCTTATCCTTACATGGAGTTTTTATCTATTCATATATGTATTCATTTGGGATTGCAAAATATTGAATTCAAATTCTCAAAGCATTGGGTGAAACTTGGAATCTTGGATTTTCCTAATGATGTGTCACACAATCCAATCCTTTCAAAACCACATTTAGTTTCCATTTCCATTAATGTCAACTGTCCTTTCACTCCTATCAGTTTAGATTAGGGGGTGAACCTGTCAATACACAGGAGAATCCCATTAGTTCATGAGGATTCCCCATCGGTTTCTAAGGGTATCACCTTGCCCATTGCAGGGTGAAATTGCTAGTTCCTCATGGGTACCCCGCTGGTTAGAGAATAACCCCATCAATGAGGGGTTCTATGCCATTGTGGGGACTTCTAGGTTCTTTTTGGGCTTTCTGAGGCCTTGAAACTTGTCGAACAACTTTTGAAGGATCCCGACAGGAGAGTAAGATGCTCTCAACTCTTGAAATACTTGGAGATTGATCAAATTTCATGAATGAAAAAGTTTATACTTTCATTGGCATCTATAAAATGAGTCCTGAATGGTATCTCTTGGTTGTGATCAGTGCATGTTTCCACCCTGTAACTAGCATGCCATGACATGCCTTTGGATTGCAGTATCCCATGGACCTGCAGAAGCTATTCTCCCAATCATCCAACACATTGGTCACCAAAATCTAAATATAGCATCATGAATGCATGGTGTGCCCTAGCATTACCTAAGAGTGGAATCATGCTTGGGTCAACCATTTAGCTTCCAACTGACCTCAAAATGATCTGTTTGGATCATGAAGCAACAAACAATGAGTGAATATAAGATTGGTACAAAGTGCATGTGATGAGCAATTCTAATGACTGGGATGACGATACAGAGCCACGACGTCTTGAAGCCCTGCATAGGACATGTAACATATGCATATGTAATTAAAGTGGAAATTGCCCATGATAGCCAGAATGATAAGCCCATGTAGCTGCGGGCATTCCCCACAAATTGAGAGGAAATTTGCTATGGTAGTTTGTCATTAGCACAAACTGAGGCTTAACATTTATCAATATGTTCCTATATTAATAAAACAGAGAGACAGGTACTGCGGTAAAACTGGATTTTTTTTTTTTTTATAAAAACAAAGAAGAAAGTACTAGTTGTAAGTTGACAATTTGTATATAAAGAATATATGTCATGAATAAATTAAGGTGATATTACATCTGCAAGCTTACTGCAGTGGTAAGGGCTTTGGCCTCTCTTTGAGAGGTCTAAGGTTCAAACCCCACTTAGTATGAGGGGACCAAGACCCCTCATAAAAACCTGTGTAAACTCATTGAAAAAACATTAAAGTGATATTACTAACTACCAAATTTATTGAAATTATGTTAGAAACAATTTACAGATCAAAACAAACTAAAATTCATTATTATATTGAGATAAGCACCAAGAATATACTTCTACAAACTGTGGATCTGGTGGAGACAAAAAAAGACAAAACGTTCCTCCTTGATCATAGTCAACAGCTGTTGGAATGTGAGTGAGCAAGCTAGCCCATATGACATTTGACTGAACCTGTTATACAACCATTTTAAAATAAAAACATAAGCTTAACAGAATGAAAACATATTTTAGGAAATGGCATTTATAAATAGTTTCTATATAATCAGTGAAAGCAGTTGAGTAAGACATATTGCATTACATAAATTTCAGTTATTATGATTGATTCTATAGAACATACTTTTGTACTTTAACTACAAAGAAAACATGATATACCACCTATATAATAGAGCTCATTTATGCAAATTAATTCCAATCAATGAATGTGCATCTGCATGTAAAATAGATTTATATGAGAAGTATGTATCAGGTACTCAAGCTGTACCTCTAAAAAAATGCTAAAAGACATACATGTTTGCAGGCATGCATATATATTGGTATTTAACCCATGGCAAATAATTGTTGTGATAAAGTCCTTCAGTTGTTAACTTAAGTACTAGAAAAACAAGTTGGATCAGATATCTAAATACAAATTCTCATAACAGTTGATTATGGTCAACTTTGAGATGCAAACAATCACTGATAAACTTTTGGTAGTCAATTTTAAATTTGTAATCATGCTCAGGAGCAAACAAGCATAACTGCACGTGAATATAGTGCCTATGTGCTTAATCCTAATATCATGTTTACATATGTATGTCTATATATGTATACTATTACTAGCACTAAAGTCAGTCAAAATTGCAAAAAATTGCACATGATATGATATACTTAACCAATTTTAACATGCCAAGTACACAAACCTAGACCGAAAGCCTGGTTACATTAAGTTCTAGTGAAAAAACACATATGAAAGTGTTGAACTGGGGAATTATCCTGACTTCTAATTAAGATTTGTTCAAGTTTCAACAAAGTTGGAAGGGATTGCCAATGGCTTCTCCCAACCTCTGGATTTATCCCAGATCCCCACTATTCCTCGCAGAATACTCCTACGCTAACCTACACTTAGTTGCATTGAAAGTAAAATGCAGAAACTAAAAGGCAGAAAAGTAAAGTGCGAAAATAAAAATGCATGAAAGTTTAAGGGTGCAAGTGATTCAAGCAAATATGGGTTTAAACTTTAAACCATTGCGAGGAAAATGTATGATCAATCAACACATGAGAAGTCAAATAACATCAATGTTCACCCATTCATTAGATTACGAAATTGATAAGTGAACCACAAGATGGGCTAGAAGGGATATGCCACAACCGTCGTGCACTTAGCAAACCAAGAGGGTGGTGCCACTAATGGAATGCCTAAGGACTTGCCAATTTCTTACAATCTCATGAGATCAAAGCACAATGTGGGTTTCATAGAGTGTAGCTTTGAATTCTCATGGCCAAAATATGAATACAATGAGGGCCCTAGACCCCTATTTATAGTAAAAGTTTACCTCTGAGTTACATGGGGTGAGAAACAATTACTCCTAGTAAAAATAAAGATTTGGGGGCATCTTTAGCAAAATGATGCACCACCAAATGTTACATGCCTCCAATTATGCCTCTAACAGGCTTAGAAGGCTTCCAAAATGACTTAGTACGCCACTACATGCCAAAATGTAGCTTTCCAAAAGATTTGCCTCGCGATTCGTGCCTTCCATTTACCTTTGTGACCATCCGAGTGGTTCGCTTCAATTTAGCAAGCGAATCACTCACATTATCAAGCAGATGAACACCTTTTGCTAAGCAAATCACTCCTTGCAGCCCTTGGAGCCAATCTACCATCTTTTGCAAGCAAATCGGTATCTATTCCATACTTGTCAAATTTTGAGAATTTTTTTGAGGCGTCTGCTATTTGATTTCTCTATCGCATGCTCCTTCAAAATTTGCAAAATCACAAGGTAGTGCTGAGGTACTACATTTATGGTGACTTAATGGGGCACCAAGCTCGATTGGTGTGATATCCCAGGTCCTACCTTTATCTTCCGGCACAAAGTCTACAAAATTGTGAACTTTGTGGCAAAATTGTCAAAATTGTTGGTTCTCCTTATTCGGTCTCTTGTGGCAACAATCCCAACAATTTCTGCCACTCAGTGTCACTCGACAACCATACTAATGCAAGGTCTTCCACTTCCCTTGTGAGGTCTTCAAAGGATTATCTGACAGTTCCCCTTGCTTCACAACTAGCTCTTGTAGCTTGGCATATATTAGCTCCAGCTTCTCATAGGTTTTAGTTGCATGCCATTGGTCAACTTGGCTTTTTGTCTCTTGAACATAGCACTTCTGATGTAATCATCGAGGATATGCTTCTATTCATCAAATATACCAGGCATTCCTGTTAGAGTTAAAGTGCACTATACCTTCCTTGACACTTGTCAGTTTCACTTGACAAGTGTCATGTGTTCATCATATAGGCTTATGTCTATATATTGTAACCATTTCTATCAATAAAACAAATCCTTTCAGTTTTCCCTCCTATCATTTGGTATCAGAGCAGGCTTTCCCTGCCCTGTGAAACCCCTTGAGGGGGGATTTCCCTCATGGAAATCCTCCCTCCCCCCGATTTTTTTACCGAGGGAGTATGCTCTCCATCATTTGATGGATCAGAAACCAGATGGTAAAAATTTAAAGTTTGGGAAATTTTTTTCAATTTTTTTTAGTTTTTTAAGATCTAGCTTGGCTGAACATTCCGTGAATCGTTCCACTACTGGAGGCCGAGGGTAGAATGTGCCCCTGCTACTACTGCCGACAGACTACACGCATTCACTGCTAATGGAGGAGTTTATGTTCTGTTGAAATTTGTTTCCACGCGACGTGCAAGGGTAATCAAGACGGGTGCAAGGGTAATCAAGACGGATCCAGATACAAATACGGCTTGCTGCATAACAAATTCTATCAAAATAGTACACGGGGCTGTCGCTTAGCAAATGAAAAGTTGCCGTGTACGTTTCTGTTTTTCGATGCGTCTTCGCCACCGCTGCCTTCGAAGTTGCCACGTCATTTAAAAAATATCTAAGAAGCTCGATGGAGCTACCGTGAAATGAAATACCTGTATCCCAACAGATATGAACAGCCTGGGTAGTGTGCTGCGCCACCAAGTTATGAAGCGCCTTAATGCCGAAAAACCTCCTAATTTTTCAGCGAAAAGGAAGATGCAGTGAACAATTTTGACCAGGTTATGAGATCTACATGGCCGTATTCCTCGACTCCTCTCGAGGCCAGTCTTCGAACTTCTACGGCGTCGGCGCCTCTTTTGCAGGTCTGCTACGTCGAGCCCGTTGCCGTGCCGGCGAGCACCGGCACCTTCCAGTCAATGCAATATGCTCCTAGTTTATTCTTTCCAGGCTTTGGAAGCAGCCACTGAGGGGATAGAGGAATGGAGTTCTCCAGGCCCCTTCGGACTCCCCAACTTGGTGTGTTGAAATGTCTTCAACAGTGATCTTATGATCTATTACCTATGTGCCTACACACGTTCCCAGTGGTGATTGATTACGCAAGCCTATTTCAGAAGGTAGCAGAATCCTTTTGCTTCGCCCTGACGGACCATCTTTTGTTTGGGAGGCATAGTTCGAAGGTGCATTTGACAAAAAAAAATTCCACCTTTTTTTTATGGATCGGTAAGGAAGCCGACGCGTAATGCATTACCGTTACTTACCATGTCAGTCCCATAGCATGTCCTCACCAGTTAAATGAATAGTTCCAAATGTTATACATGCAGTTTTTTACTGTTGTTAACCATTCATTTACAGATCAATGTATTCCATTGTGAGCAACTGTACAAACAGATCTCTTCCTTAGCTAACTAGGAACGAATGATAGTGTATCCCCCGATTTTTTTTGTTAATGCCAGAAAATCCTCTACCATTGGATATAGCAAGAAGAATATTGAAACTGGTTAGTTAAGTGCTAAAAATGGAGAAGCGCGTGCAGTTTAATGAAGGTGGAGGTGGAGTTTAATTAAGGCCGACGTTGCTGAGCCCGACATGCGCCTTCGTGATGACGTGTGCCCGTTTGAGTAACACCCAGTGTGGATCGTGGCAAACAGAACAAAGCTCTTTGTTGACTGTGGTGTTCCTCAAGCCTTTTTTCAATGCTAATGTTCTATTTTTTATAATACATGATGCTCAGTTAAGTCTTAGTGGCCCATTTATAACAAATATTTGTGGAGAAATATTTTTTTAGATAGTGGAGGGGTACTCACAATTTTTAATGAATTGCCACATCAAAACTGTATGGGCAATAGGAGTGGCCGACAGTATTGGCCGACACTATAGCTTTATTGTAATTTCGCAGACAAGGGAAAACTGAGTTGTTTTTTATTCCGCCTGAGAGCGATGCCGCCATTGAGCGATGTTGTTTATTTACTGCCTAGATAGGCATGGTAATGTTTTCCACATGATGAAGGCCCCTTTGATGGTGGAATATAGGGGTATTTATAGTCGTTGGAAACGTTTTTCCGCGATGGACACAATGGTGGTGTCATATTGTAATTTTGAGGCTGTTTCAAATGAGCTTTTTTGCCTCAAAGTTTTTCTACCTTGGAGTGCACTCTCGGTTGTACCCGACACTCCTAAGGTAATTTTATTTGTGATCCTTGTACCTAGTGACTATTTCTATACACTTGGCGAATGCAGCGGCTGGTTACCCATGCATTTCGGTGGGATGACATGGTCACCATAAGGACACATACTAGGGACTACAGACAAAGACACCCTAGACTCTATCCGAGGTTTTTTCCGGATCTACTTCTGAAGACTACAGACGAAGACACTTCAGAAGATTCTCTTCTTCTTCTCTCCTCCTATTTTGATCTATGGCTCATTTTATTGTATTGAGTGCATTTTTGGCAGAGACCGACACTCTTATATGGCTTGTTTTTCCTTTCATTAGGTGCATTTTCGGCAGAGACCGACACCTTCTAGATTGAGTTCACCATGAGGAGGGATTTCATACTCATGGTGAATCTAGTTAGTGACCTACGAGTGGCAACATCCTCTGAGGATGACCTGCAGAGGCAACAGACCCAGATGTGGCTGACCCTGAGGCACCCATGATGACCCTGAGGCACTTAGACAGCTGACCCAGTGGCAACAGACCCGTTGAAGTGGCTGACCCTGAGGCAACAGACCGAGATGTATACACAGTGGATCTAGCGTTATTCATAGTTGGAGAGCCAAGCGCAAAGAGCACGAGCCTAGACCAAAACAAAAAAAAAAAAAGAGGATGATAGGTTATTTTTTGACAGAAGTCAACATTAAGGGGGAATGTTACCTAATGTTGACTTGTTTTTTTCTTTAGTTAGGATAGTGCACTTTAAGGGGGAATGTTAGAGTTAGAGTGCACTATGCCTTCCTTGACACTTGTCAGTTTCACTTGACAAGTGTCATGTGTTCATCATATAGGCTTATGTCTATATATTGTAACCATTTCTATCAATAAAACAAATCCTTTCAGTTTTCCCTCCTATCAATTCCTACAACAACTAACCCTTGAATTTTTTTGTCAATTTCCTAAATTTGGGTTTTCAACAATGCCAAATTGTCTTTGCAAGTTTGGAGGTTTCTCTGGCCATTTAAGATTTTTCTTAATTTCTTGACTAGGTCCTTGCGATCTATACCGTGTTCTTGTGCCTGTGTTGTTGTCATTGAGGCAAGGGGTTTAAGGACCTCCTAATATTCATTCCTTGCAGATAGTTGCCCTTCAACATGTTTTATTGTTTTATCTACTTGTTTGGTTGCAGGCTTATTATATAAGTTGGGACCTAATCGAATTTTGTGAAGGTGTTATGGAGGAGGAGGTACAGATGACATTGAAAGACTAGTCGGAGGACACATGGGGCCAAAAGCAACAACAAGAAAAGTATTGTTAGCAGGAGTATGGTGACCTACTCTGTATCATGATGCCAAAGAATATGTTAAAGCCTGTGATACTTACCAAAGAACAGGAAAGCCACTAAAAAGAGATTTTATGCCATTGTATCCCTCTCAACCACAAGAATTACTTGAAAGATGGGGTCTACATTTTGTGGGGCCATTGAAGAAAGCAAAAGAAGAAAGGGTCGATATATTGTGGTAGCAACTGAATATTTGACAAAGTGGGTGGCAGCAAGAGCCCTACCAGATAACTTTGCGAGGAGTACAACCCTTTTCTTATATGAATAGGTATTTACAAGAATTGGGATTCCCTTGCAGTTGAAAAGTGATAGGGGAGGACACTTTGTCAATGAAATCATTCAAAACTTGACTATAAAGTTTAGGATCTTTGACTCGTTGTCTAGTCCGTATTATCCCAGAGCCAATGGGTAGGCGGAGGCAACAAATAAGGTGCTAGTATCGATAATATATAAGACATGTGGAGTGGAAGGATCCGATTGGGAAGAGAGATGGCCTGAAGTCTTGTGGGCATACAGAACAACCTTCAAGTCAACAACAAACTATATGCCTTTCCAGTTAATGTACGGATAGGAAGTTGTAGTGGCAGTAGAGTTCCTAGTACCTAGTCTAAGGGTAGAGGTAGAGAACCATCTGAGTGACCAGGAAAGCCTAAAGGAGAGGCTTGCGGCACTAGTACAACTGGAAAAGAAGAGGGTAATGGTTGAATGGGCAACGGAGATTGCCCAACGACGAAGGAAGTTATGGCACGACAAGCACTTGAGGAAGTTAAAGTTGAAGATAGGTGGCTTGGTGCTGAAATTTAATGGCAAGAGAGAGATCAAGCCAGGGAAGTTGAAGACCCTATGGCTTGGGCCCTTTCAAGTAGTCGAGATGATGGACAACAAAACAGTCCAATTGAAGAAGTTAGATGGGACTTGTGTCCCAAGAAAGTTAATTGTTCAAAGCTGAAGCCATACAAGGTGAAGGCACAAGTAAACATGATCAACTTTGAATCATCATAAGGAGAAACTGTAGGAATACTGACGGAGGTACCACGACAATCTTCATCAAGTTTTGTAGAGATACAGTTCCAAGAACGAGGAGAACCAAGTGGGACTGCAAATCAAGGTGCAACTTAGGAAAAGGAGGAAATGAATCTAGGTTGGTTATTTGGGAGTAATTGGGACAGAAAGAGAACCTATTATTGAACAAAGGGAGTTAGAACCTAGATCGACTGAAAGACGAAGGGTACAAGTTCATGTAAGATTCTTGGATACCGAAGAAGAGAGAAGACTTTAATCACTGACCGATGCAGATTTATGAAGGATGGAGTGTAAGACAAGAGAAAGGTCCGTTGACGAATCTCGAAGCATAGAAAGTGAAGAGGAAGAACAAGGAGCCCAACCTATGGCAGATACTGAGGAAGTGGAGGACCTGAGTCTGTTAGCACTATTTGGTTCAATGCAACAAAGGATACATAGGGAAACAAAAAGACTTCAAGAAGAATATGAAACTTTGCGAAGTTACAATGACAGAATGAAGGATCAGATTGTTCAAGAATTGGAGACAATGCGAAGAATTAATGAAAAACAAGAACAAAGGCAAGCAGAACAAAACGACCTATAACAACAGAGGTTAACCAAAGAGCGAGAAGCTTACAGGTTATGGAGAGATATCTATGAAGTATAGTCTTCTCAAGAAGAGCACGGAAGACCATCTAAAAGTGGTAGTTTTTTCTCCATAAGTTTGAGCAGTTCATTCTTGAGCTCGTATGCAATTTAACCATATAGTAGCAGTAGTAGTAGTACAAGCTCTCTGTTAACAAAAAGATCGAGGAATTTGAATCAAGCACAACCAACTCTTCAAGGAGAAGACAGGGAAGATTTAAGGAATAATTCAAGTGCTGACTCTAATTTCTCAAGGCAGTATAGAGAGACACTAATCCATTCTATAGAATAGAGACAGGAAGATAGATGGATTACAAGATTGTTGCATGCAGACCAAAGATTGAGAATATTAAGGGAATTATCACCAAGAAACCGAAACAGAGAAGAATCCAATAGGTCATAACAATTACCAAGAGAAGAGAGTAGAGGTGACTTAGGCAACGTGGGGATATCATCAAGTCTTCCTGGTGGTCTAAGAATACCTGGCCAAAGGAGGAGTTTGGTTGGCCTCCCTTTTGGTGGCTCAAGGGGAAGAAATTTCCCTCCTACTACCTTTAGGCCGCAGGATCGACATAATAGGCCACAAGGAATATTCTATGATCAAGCAGGAAACAACCAATTTTCCCGAGATCATCAAGTTGGCCCACCAGGACCACCTCGTGGTTCACGTGGAATCCAAAGAAGTCGTCATAAGCGATCGAGGAAGCGGATGAATCTCAGACAGCTAGGAATTAGGTAGTCCCAAAGTAGGGAGATTCGCCCGAGAACAAGAGGGAGACCCATGGAATGGTTTCATGGAAAAAGAATATTTCAAAACAGAAGAGAACTTCCAAGGATGGGTCAAATTCTAAGCCCAACATGAAAAATTCCATTCAGGCAAGTGCTTGAGTGTCGTCAAGATGTCAACAAGACAGCAGTTGGCCATCAAGTTGACAACAATACTGCAAGAGGCTGTCAGGATGTCGGCGGGACGACAGTTGGTCGTCATTATGTCGACAGGACGGCAGGAGGCCATCAGGAGGTCAGAAGGACAACAGGAGGTTGTCAGGCCATCAACAAGGCATAAGACAACCATCAACATGTCAGTGGAATGCCAAGGAGTCGTCAGGTGGTAAGTAGGACAAAAAACAACAATTGGTAGATAGTAAGGACGATGAGAAATACTCTGAGGGAGAGCCATCAAGAAGGCCAGTAGACGGCATAAGAAGGAGATTGTCTAGATGAACCCCAGATTGAAGGATGTCGTCAAAACAGGGAACAAAAAGCAGACATGTATAATGACGGGATGACAAGTGAAGGAAGTCGCTGTCACAGAGGAGAAGATGACTCATCAACAGACGTAATGGAAATCCAAGTCAGAGTCGCCATCCAAATCACAAGGAGGTGACACGTGGCAGAGGACACATGGTAAATAATCTAAATAAATTTTGAAAAAAATTAGAAAATAGAAAAAGCAAAAAAGGACAATAAAGAAAAAAAGTAGAAAAAGGCCAACAAATGCATGCAGGGTGGTAGGTGACGATCATTCGGCAATCAAGAGACAAAGTGGCAATTAGATAACTGCTTGCATGGGCAACAACTGATTTTAGAAAAATTATAAATAGATGTCAATAGAGAGGCGTAGGCATAATGCAATTGAAGTTGCAGAGAAAGATTGCAGACGCCAAAGTAAAAAGACACCTTGGGAAGTTGCCGACATTACAAACGACAAGGATGACATTGTAGGCAAGGGTTTTTCAGACAAAGGAGTAGAAGTACCCGTGTGCCAATGGGAGAAAGACGAGAAACTAGACGGAGGACGACAAAGTCGTACACATTGAAAACGACGGCTGAAATCAATAATTACTCCATAAAATTGCATAGAAGGGTAATTGTTGCTCAAAAAGTTGTAGTTAGACGAGGGAAAAGTAGGAGTTGTTGTTGGAAGTGTCGTTAGAGGCTAAGGGGCAAAGGAGCTACCATCAGAAGGACGAAGAGTTGTCGTCTGAGAAGGGTCGGGTGAGGCCAAAGACCGAAGAGCTGCTTCCTAAGGGAGCTGTATAAGACTACAAGAGAAGGTGTCCTCTAAAAAAATGCCATCTGTAGAAGAGACTATGTTGTCTTAAGGGCATAGCTGGCCATCTAGGTTGTCGTCAGCAGGCTTGCAACTCCGTCATAGACACCATACGTTGCCATCATAAACGAAGAAAGTTTCGTCACGTGCAATGCCATCATAGACGAAGGGAACCGCATGGGTGACGTTTAGAGCATTTGGCCGACAAGGAGACTACAAGTACTGACATTAGAAGCAGTTGTCAATATGCATAAGAAACCCTCGATTACTGAAAGAATCAAATATATGGACCAATAGAGAAGAGCCCCACAAGAGACTATATCGAAAGAACGAATGAGGCATAGACAAAGAGCGCGTTCACGAATAGGTGAATGGGAATATGATTCTAATATAAGACGGGCTTAATAAAAGCAATCACAGCGACGAAGAGAGAGCATTTTAAAATAAATAGGAAGGGATGCCAAGCTAAGTGAGAATAACAAGATACACATGAGAGACATAACTTGGGTACACTCCACAAGAGAATACTATCGAACATGGCGGGAGAAATCCTTAAAGGATCATGAACTACAACAAAAATTGCAAGAAGCAGGAGCAAATTTTATCCTGCAAGTATTGAAATTTGATCAGGAATTTTTCAAAGACTACCTGCTACAAATGTTGGAGACCTATGATCCAAAGCAAAATTCAAGTGCAAGTGTGCTGTATCGAAAGAACGAATGAGGCATAGACAAAGAGCGCGTTCACGAATAGGTGAATGGGAATATGATTCTAATATAAGACGGGCTTAAGAAAAGCAATCACAGCGACGAAGAGAGAGCATTTTAAAAGAAATAGGAAGGGATGCCAAGCAAAGTGAGAATAACAAGATACACATGAGAGACATAACTTGGGTACACTCCACAAGAGAATACTATCGAACATGGCGGGAGAAATCCCTAAAGGATCATGAACTACAACAAAAATTGCAAGAAGCAGGAGTAAATTTTATCCTGCAAGTATTGAAATTTGATCAGGAATTTTTCAAAGACTACTTGCTACAAATGTTGGACCTATGATCCAAAGCAAAATTCAAGTGCAAGTGTGCAATCAGCAGTTAACTGTTGATTTCTGCAAGAAATTTCAAGAGAACGTTTGAACTACAAAATCAAGGAGTTCGGGTTGTAAATGATGTAGTTGATTCTAATCGGAATAGGTAGCTAATTCAAAATGTAACAAGTCTGAATCTGAACGAGATTCAGAAATTAATGTCACATGGAAGCAGTGGAGTCAAGCAGCAATAGTTGATAAGTGAAGAGCTGCAATGTGTGATAAATGTGATAATGGCAAGATTGTCCTGAGAACAGAGGGATTCAAATTTACCCATATGGTTGATACCAAAAATGCAAGGAGTTGAAGCGGGTGATGCCTATAACTGGACATCTTATGTTAGGACCCCATCCTAACACTATTTTTGTAATACTCATATGATTATGTAATGACCCCCTTCCAATGTGGGGATCCCTTTATAATGTTATTTTTGTAATACTTTGTAATGGTATGTGGCAAGTAAGGCACCTAGACAAGTGGGGCCATTTCATGTAACCGTTATTTGGTAGAAGATTTTAGCTCGAGTGGCATTTTGCATGTAAGCCAACTCTTGAGCATTAGGTTAGGGTTGCATGAAGTGTATCTTTAAAAGACATGGGTCTATGAACAAATGTATCTTTTTGCAAATTAATGAAATTATTGAAGGAGGTTGCCTCCTCGAAGAGGCCTACAATTCTGTGTTATTTTGTGAGATTGTTTCATTTTTGCACTTAATTTCCGTATTGCAATAGTTTGTGTTTCAAGTATTTATGTTTATTTGCAATATTTGTGTAAGTGAGTTTATTATTAATAGTAGGTTCCTAATAAGTGGTATCAGAGTGCTTTTTAGGGTCGAGTTCCATTGCGACTGTGACAGTTCTTGCCCTTCCATTACGACTATTAGGTATAATTTTTCTATGTTTTTCATTTTCTACTTGTCCTTTATCTAAAAAAAAAACAGCACAAACACAGTCTTCTTTTTTCTGAAATAGTTTATTAGGTTAGAAACCCTGTGCCAAGATTTTTAAAATATCAAGGAGGAGTTGTCGTTATTGGCTAAGCTAGATCTCCCGTAAAGCGTCTAGTGAAGTGAGCGGCAATCAGGCTTCATACAACACCCGTCTACGGAATTGAGCTCCCACGTATCTTTGGGTATATCGGGAGACCGCTTGGGATTAGGAGAAACCTTTACCCCTAGGAAGCTTTTTCGGCCTTGTATTATCCATAGTACACTGGACACAGCATCCGGAAAGATTACCTCCCATACTATCAAAGAGACAGGTAGTGTGCTCAAGGGTGTGGAATCCTCCTTGAGTAGTGGCCTGAATTATTGGTCCAAGCACTATCATTTGTCACTGCAGTATAATAGAGGGCCTGTGGGTATTACATACACCTTGGCTTAGCATACGCTGGTTCTGTAAAAGTTTAACCTGCAAAAAAAAAAAAAAAAACTTTCCTGTTCTGTTGAATGTTTAACCTGCAACACCCAGGTGTTGTAGGTGAGTTGGAGAGGAGAGGGCAATCCTCCAAGGGAGGTCCCAGGTTCGAATCTCCACCCTACCAAAAAGCTGAATTGGGTACCCAAAATCTAATTGATAATGTTGGTGCGGGCAGGGCTGGGTGCGACCCCCGGGTGACTTTGACGGTGTAGAACCCCCTGTTCGTGGTCTCTTAGACCAATGCGGCCCCGCAAGGGGTTTTTCGCTTAAAAAAAAAAAAAATGTTCAACCTGCAACCAAAAACCTTCCACAAAAATTGAGCATATGGAGGAGACTTCCCGATCACAAGAATACTGTTTGAAACAGAGGAACGAGTCGGCGAACATAACAAAAACAGTCAAGACAAAGTCTACCAGTGTCAGTAACAATCGGGAATCACTTCAGTGTGAGAGTAGTAACAGTCAGGTCATGTTTGTCAGTTGTCAGTTACAGTTGTCTGTGACAATCAGAAATTATAGCAGGCAGAGCATTGTCAATGACAGAGCCAAAACAAACAGTCATCAGTACAGGGAACCACAGTGTCAGTAAAAGCTAGTGCAGAGACAATGTTAGTAACCGACAGTGCAGGGATAGTGTTATAAGGTGTTGACCGACAAAAAAACTAACTTTTAAACCAAGCCTCTCAAAGGAAAACCAACCACACCAAAAACCTCAACAACAAAACAGATTTAAAAAAAAAAAAATTGGGGTGCCCAAAACCAATGTTGTGGGATATAGCTCATTGTGACCGTCTTTTTGAGCTGATCATTTTGATATATAGCACCCAAGCACTTTTTCTGGTTCCTTACTAAAAATAGTAACTCCTGGAACCATACTTGTACATTTAGTAAGTCAGTAGTAGTTCAAATCACACCAAAATGGCTAGTGGCACTTGTGGACAACAAATGGAGGTAGAACGAGCCCACTCTTTAGATCAAATAAATACCACACTTAGTACCCTTGTCGACGCAATTCAAGGTGTGCAAGATGACGTACAAGGTTTGAGAAGTGACCATTACAGCTCCAAAGCCAACTTCAAATAACACTTCTTAGAGCTTGATGCACTGCTTAAGGATGGCCCAAAGGTATTTGGGCATCATGACAAAGGACCCCATAGGGACACAAAAGGCTCTTGCACTCTTTTTGACCAGGATGCTCCCTTTAAGATTCCTAAATTGGAATTTCCTAAGTTCAACTGAAAAGATGCAGATGGGTGGTTGTGTCGTGCGGATCAGTTTTTCAAACTTTACAATGTCCCTAAATATTTATGGATCACTATGGCATCTTTTAGCTTTGAATCTGAATCTTTACAGTGGTACCAGTGGTTACAACACACAATTCCCGACCCTTCTTGGGAAGTTTTTGAGTCTTAATTACTCACTCGTTTTGGCCCTAGTGAGTATGAGGACTTCACAAGAGCATTAACCAAACTAAGACAAACCTCTACAATTCGTGACTACCAAAACCAATTTGAGAAACTGGCTAACAGGACCAAATGGTTGAATGAAGGATTTTTTTAAGCTGTTCCATCAGTGGCTTGAAGGATGATCTCAAAGCGAAGATCAAGATGTTCAAACAGCAAACTATGATGCAAACCATAAGCTTGGTGCGGTTGGCTGAAGAAAAATCTTCAGCTCAAAGGAGACCATCTAAATTTCCATAGGCCAAACCCTCCTTTCCTTCTAAGTTCACATCCAATACTGAAAGTAAATCTACCCCCTACAAGCGCTTGACTACCAAAGAGATGGATGTCCAATGCACCCAAGGTTTATGTTATAATTGTGATGAAAAATATACACAAGGGCATAGATGCGTCCAAAAGAAGCTATTCTTGATTGATTTAGAGGAGCCAGCAAGCAGTGAACAACTTGAGATGAAGCAAAAGCATCTGAAGAACCACCACAAGATGAGGGTGACGCACAAGAAGAGCCACCGCAAGAAATTTCTGTTCTTGCTCTTGCAGGGATTACTACTCCACAAACCATGAAAGTCGTAGGCTTTTTCTAAGGTCAACGTCTTATAATCCTCATTGATTCAGGAAGCATACACAACTTTATTGATCCCCAAATAGCTAAGCAAGCCAATTGCTACATACATACATGCAACTCCTGTAGACAAGTCTTTACAGATGCTTAGAACAATAGACATCTGAGGCAGACAGTCTAGACATCTGGGTGGTACGACTAGACGTCTGGGTTGGACTTCAGACGTCTAGACTGTGCGGCTAGACGTCTAGACTAGACGGTCGACTAGACGTCTAGAACAATTTTGCCGATGAGACCTGTTGTCACATTTTGCACGGGGTGCAATGTCTTCAATTTTTGTAACAGTGCTGCTCTTCCCTTTCCCTCTTCCTCTCTTTCCCCTTTCTCTTCTCTCCTTTTCTCTCTTCCCTACATTCTCATTCTTCCCCCTTTCTTTTGAGCCCCTCGGTCAGATCTCAAAATGACAGCAGTTGCCCTGAAAAAATGGCTAAGTACCAGGGCGCAATCCGACTTCGCAGCGAAGTCGGACTGCGCCCTCCAGTTGGAGCGCAGCAGGAATGCAAACTGCGCAGTGTGACAGGACCAGCCAGAATTTCTAAGTGTTCAGGGCGAAGTCCGACTTCGCAGCGAAGTCGGACTGCGCCCTACTTTCTGGGCGAAGTTGGTAGCGAGTGGCGGGGAAATATGACTAAGTGTTGGGGCGAAGTCCGACTCGCAGCGAAGTCGGACTCGCGCCCCTTTCCGGGGCGAAGTCCGTACGGCGGTAGGAAGCAGCTTCCACCTGTGCGCAACCCGACTTCGCAGCGAAGTCGGAGTGCGCCCTTTTACAGGTGCGCAGTAGGGAAACAAACTTGAAATTTGACTAAGGCATCCCCAAGCTGCGTTGTTTTACGCTGCGCAATCCGACGGCGCTCGGGTTACGGGCGAAGTTGGATAAAGCGCCTTTCAAGGCGAGACACGTGTCAACGATATCATCCGACAAGTGTCCAACTCCGGGATCCGAGACTAGACGCGCCGAACACAAGGACAAGCATGGGACGCACTACTTAAGCCGCTTGCCGCCTTTAAGGCTGATTAGAGGTTCTACTGCTCCAGCCTACCGCATTCTCGCCGATGAGAAGTTCTACCTAACGCGCTGCCACAAATCGCATACAGCCTTCGGGAGACCATGTCGTAGGTACAGTCCTGTCCGACAAAGGTCAGCATCAGCAACTCCATAGCTGCTTTTTGTCAGCCAATGTTTGACTGGGACTTTGTGCCCATTAATGTAATCGGGGGGGTTCTCATGCTATAAATAGCCACCACATTGTCATTGTAAAGTGGTGGAAGGGGAATGTCTGTTAGGGAACCATTGTAGCTGTGCTTCTGCTTATCAATATAAAGTATATGCCTGGCTCTGTTCTACTCATTCTTTATGCTGCCTCTCTTTTGTCGTGTTTCTTGTGTCATGGCTTGTTGATTCGTTTCAGCATTGGTGGCCAAGTATTCTTAGACTTAATTAATTAGAGGATACATAGAATACTTTTGGTAGCAGTTCCTTCAGTTTGTGTGTTCTGTTTAGTTGCTGTACGTAGTGGTGATTGATGCATTGCCGTGCTGTTAGTTCTCCTTGTTGGGAGAATGTTTGCTAGGGGACCATTGTAGCTGTGCGTACAGGTCTTTATATAAAGGGTATACTTAGGTTTTGCAGTTCCTAGTTGTGCTTTGTATTTATGATGCAGTAAGTAGTGGTGATTGATGTGTTGCCGTACTGTTAGTTCCCCCCACCCAACTCCACTCACATTTGTAAATCCTTTCCGCATTTTTATCTCTTTCCTGCTCCCTTATCTCAAACCATAAAACCCCACAGGAAGCCAGCCTTCTCCGGAGATTGGCACGGAAGGCATCTCTTCCTTCCGGCCTTTCAAGCTGGTGGGCGAATCTGGGCGCGTTAACACAAAATCCTTTCCTCATGGCAGATTCGTAACCAACAAGACCAGATGGCTAGACTGATACGCGCAAGGGGTAATCTGCCAAGGTCTAGACGTCTCCAACTGTGCATTCATTCTCCAGTCCTCGATGCTCCTTAGCACGCCCTGCAACAGGAAAACAACACACAACAATACATGCTCTCGTACCAAGCTATGATCAATACCTGCAACACAACACTATAACACAGATGCAATCTCGTACAACACGCATTCCAGAATAACAGTTTGTTGCACAACAGTTCTGCATTATAGACAAGTATGGATAGATTACAAAATGAAATAGGGGGGTATTTATAGGTAAGATCGGGTAGTTACTACAACTAACCCGTCTCAACCATCCCAACCGCCTATTATCTTAACTAATGAGTTTACAGCCTAACTGACAGTTTCAGACATCTAACACTGCAGCCAGACATCTGATTTGTTAGGCTGGACGTCTGACTAATCCAGACATCTAACTAATCAAGACGTCTAAACACAAGACGGCTGCGTTTGTCATTTTGTGCACATTTATTAATCAAGCCATATTCATTTGATTGGCTGATTTTACATTGCAACTTGTCATTTTCATGATTCGTACATTACCAAAATTGTTGTACATAGTTAAAATTGTGAATCTTCATAGGACACTCTTTGTCAGACAACTCAATGATTTATTTATGCTTGGAACTATTGTCTACAACTCCTTTGAGGTTATGGGGGAAAATGGAGGGACCTTGCCCTGCAAAGGCAAATGCCGCAATATTAAGTTGAAAATAGGGGACTATGAGCTCAAAACGGATATGTTTGCTCTCCTACTAGGGGGATGTGATATGGTGCTCGATGCTCAATGGTTAGGTACTTTAGGCACCATCGCCTGAAATTTTGCAGAATTGTGGATGCAGTTTTTGCAAAATGGTAGGTCTTACACTCTTCGTGGCTCACAAGCAGGACCTCCTCAGATTATCAGTTCAAAGTTCAAACCATATGGAAGAGTTGTTAAAAAAATCTTCTTGTGGGGTAATCGCTCAAATATTTGCAATCTAACCAACCACATCAGCAAAGGACATAATTCTCAAAGATTTATAGCTCATTCTGACTAAGCATGATGTAGTTTTTGCAGAACCGACAGAACTGCCACCTCATCGCCCCCATGATCATGCCATCCCATTGGTACCCGATAGTGTGCCACCTAGTATCAGACCTTATCGATACCCCCATGCCCTTAAGTTAGAAATCGAGAAATTAGTACAAGAATTGTTGAAAGCGGTAGTCATTTGGCCTAGTAACAGTCCTTACTCTTCTCTAGTCCTATTGGTTCAAAAGAAAGATGGGTCCTAGCGGTTGTGTATAGATTTTCGTGAGCTCAATAAGCTCACCATTAAGGATAAATTTCCTATTCCCATGGTAGACGAATTATTGGATGAGTTGCATGGTGCTATGTTTTTCTCCAAGTTAGATCTTCGCTCAAGTTATCATCAGATACGGCTCAAGGAGGAGGATATCCCTAAAACTGCATTCCGCACTCATGAGGGCCACTATGAATTCCCGGTTATGCCATTTGGTTTGACAAATGCATCTTCCACACTTCACAGCCTCATGAACAACATAAATTCATTTTAGTTTTCTTTGATGATATTTTTGTTTATAGTCGTTCTTGGGACGAGCACCTCATCCATGTGGAGCAGACTTTACAACTTTTGGCACAGCATCAACTTTATGCTAAGAGGTCCAAGTGTTCTTTTGGGTTGACCGAAGTAGAGTATTTGGGACACATTGTCACCAAAGATGGAGTTAAAGTTGACCCTAAGAAGATTCAAGCTGTTCAAGATTGGCCGAAACCTCACACTCTTAAGGGCCTTCATGGATTTTTGGGTCTCACAGGCTATTACCGCAAATTTGTCCACAACTATGGCAAAACTGTTGTTCATTTAACGGCCATGTTAAAAAAGAATTTCTTTACTTGGACAGGCCCAGCTGAGCAGGCTTTCCTTGATTTACAGCATGCTATGACAACTTCTCTAATATTAGCAATGCCTGATTTCTCCAAACCCTTTGTAATTGAAAGCGATGCTTTAGGCAATGGCATTGGAGCCATGTTAATGCAGGAAGGACATCGTTTGGCCTTCACTAGTAAAGTGCTTTCAAGCTGAAATTTGGGCAAATCATGCACTTATGCATGTGGTTACTCACTGGCGACCCTGTCTCATTGGGCGTTATTTTTTCCATTAAAACAAATCACCAAAGTCTCAAGTATTTCCTGGAGCAGGGGGTCGCCACCCCCAAACAACAAAATTGGGTCTCTAAACTCATGGGCTATGATTATGATATTACCTATAAAAAATGCAAGGAGAACATTGTGGCAGACGCCCTCTCTTGCCAATTTGAGGCTCAAAGTATGTTATATGCCATTTCTTCGCCCATACCTCAATGGATAAATTCTCTCCGCGTGACGTGCTTAAGGACTCAGGATTGCAAATTTTGATTGCCACACTGCAAACAGCACCTACCTCATGTCCAAGATACACTTGGGATGGACAAGATTTGCGATACCTCCAACGCCTTGTTATTCCCCACACATCTCAACTCCGGGAACTCATCTTGAAGGACATGCATGCTATACCATTTCAGGTCATTCAAAATTCCTCAAGAGCTATGAAAAGATTAAGCGTACCTTTTTCTAGAAGGGTACGAAGGACATACAGACTTTAGTTGCAGAGTGTGACATATGCTAGCGGATGAAAGGTGAAACAATGCATTCCTTGGGAACTCTTCAACCCTTGCCTATTCCTTAACATGCCTGGACAAATATTTCCATGGACTTTATCGAAGGCTTTCCTAAGTCCTAAGGCAAATCAATTATTTTCGTGGTCATGGATCGTCTCATGAAGTATGCTCATTTTTTTCCCTCTCCCATCCTTACACGACCTCAGTAGTCACCCAAATTTTTCTAGATTCTATTTTTTGCCTTCATGGCATGCTTGCATCCATTGTGTCCGATCGTGATCCTACCTTCACTAGTAATTTTTGGCAAGAATTGTTTAAGTTGCAGGGAACTCAACTCAAAATGAGTTCATCCTATCATCAGCAAATGGATGGTCAAATCGAGATTGTCAACAAATGTTTGGAGACCTACCTTCGTTAATTTGCCTCCGACCATCCTACACAGTGGGTAAAGTGGCTTCCCTTGGCCGAGTAGCGGTATAACACTTCCTATCACACTGCAACCAAGGTCACTCCTTTTGAAGCAATCTATGGCCGGCCTCCGTCAACACCCTCCTACATTCCAGGCAGCTCCAAGGTCCATGCAGTTGAAACTACACTCCACCAGCATACCAAAGTCCTCCATCAACTGAAGCTAAATTTGGAATTGGCCCAAAATCAGATGCACCAACAAGTTGATCAACATCGTTTTACGCACAACTTTGAAGTCGGCAATATGGTTTTCCTCCGCTTGCAACCATATAAGCAATCATCACTCGAGCTTCGCAGGTGCCAAAAACTCGCTACCAAATACTATGGCCCCTACCAGGTCTTACAACGGATTGGTGCAATGGCCTACAAATTGGCCCTACCATCTACATCCAAGCTCCACCCTATCTTTCATGTATCCTCTCTCAAGAAGGTTGTGGGCAATCAGGTACAGGTTCAATCTGCTTTACCTAAACTAGATGAAGAGGGTTCTATCTTGCTTGAGCCCGAACAACTGTTGGACCACAGGTCGCGCACTCTTCGCAACCGGGTAATCACTAAGGTTCTTGTGCAATGGCATGGACTACAACCAGAAGATGCTACATGGGAGTCTCTCCAACAACTACAACATCAGTTTCCTCATCTACAGCTTTGAGGACAAAGCTTTTTGAAGGGGAAGGGCATGTTAGGACCCCATCCTAACACTATTTTTGTAATACTCATATGATTATGTAATGACCCCCTTCCAACGTGGGGATCCCTTTATAATGTTATTTTTGTAATACTTTGTAATGATATGTGGCAAGTAAGGTGCCTAGACAAGTAAGGCCATTTCATGTAACAGTTATCAAGAATGTAACCGATGTTTGGTAGAAGATTCTAGCTCGAGTGGCATTTTGCATGTAAGACAACTCTTGAGCATTAGGTTAGGGTTGCAAGAAGTGTATCTTTAAAAGACATGGGTCTATGAACGAATGTATCTTTTTGCAAATTAATGAAAGTATTGAAGGAGGTTGCCCCCTCGAAGAGGCTTGCAATTCTGTGTTATTTTGTGAGATTGTTTCATTTTTTCACTTAATTTCCATATTACAATAGTTTGTGTTTCAAGTATTTATGTTTATTTGCAATATTTGTGTGAGTGAGTTTATGTTTAATAGTAGGTTCCCAACATCTTACCTTTCATATTGCATTAAGACTTTCTTGATACGAAGTACGAAGAGCTTCTCTATGGTATTCAATGCCATTGGCCTGTAACTGAATGTTGCATCGCAGGCGAAGATTGAGATTCCTAAATTTGATCCTCCCAAAGAGTTACTGTTTGTCACAAATCTGCCACAGGAAAGGATTTTGGTATGTATACGCACCCTAGACCTAGACCAACATTGAAAGGCCGGAGGGAAGAGATGCCCTCCGTGCCAATCTCCGGAGAAAGGCCGGCTCCTTTACTAAACTACTGATTTTTTTAAAGATGAGAGTGCAGGAAAGAGATAAAAAGAGTAAAGGTGCAGGAAAGAAATAAAGGGAGTAAGGGAAAGAATATCAATGAATTTTCAGAGGGAAAGAACCAGCAGCACGATTACTAGCTAATATCTTGAAGTAGCAGCAATAAATACAAAGAATAAAACATAAATGAACGCCGCACTAGCTTTCCTATGTATCCTCCGGACGAGTTCCAGGATCCTCCTAATCCCTTACGCCGAAATCCAGATTTCAGAATTACAGCAATTAAGAAATAGGTGAATATAGCAGAAACACTATCCACAGGTAGCATACAAGAAAACTAACACGACATTTTTCCCCCCTATGTATCCTTCAGGAGAATTCCAGGGTTCTGTCCCAATCACACACCTAAATCCAGGATTCAGAATTACAGTACATAAATGAAGACAGAATGGCAGAAATAACCACAGAAGGCAGCATACAAGAGAGAAATGAGGCCCAAAGTTCTTGATATTAATTGCAAAAATTAAGTTACAGCAACTTTCTAGCAAAAGTTCTCTCCCTCCTTTTCCATTACAATGCTAGGGTTTTTATAGAGGACCCGAACCTCTGAGCCATTAATGCGCTGGGCTTGCAAGGATGCCCCTGGCAGCCGAGAAACCCGTGCTCGTCTTCCTATGGGAATGAAATTTCACATCCATTTCTATAATTAGTTACCCTGGCCGCGTTAGTCGGAGAAACCTGCATTTATGAGCCGCTGACCAGTCCTGGGTTACTCCGGGGCGGGGTGCTCGAGTGGCTTCACAAGTTGCCCTGGCTATCCCCTGCAACTGATAATTCACATCCTATTGCCTCAAATAGGCACCGGGTCTTTCGGGCAAAAAAAACTGCATTTATGTGCCGCACCAATGTCTTGGATAAATACCCGGCCTTGGAATGTGTGCTTTTCGGGAGAAGCACCGTCGTCAGAAAAGGTTCCGGAGAAGCCTCGCTGAGAAATTGGATTTTTGGCCGACTTGGCCGACTTTGGCCGACGTTGGGATTCTGGCCGACGTTGGGGTTCTGGCCGATGTGAGCTTCGCGGCCGACTTTGCATTTTTGGCCGACATTGGACTCTTTGGCCGACATGGAGCTTCGCTGGCAAAGTGGAGTTTTCTGGCCGACTTAGGCATTTTGGCCGACGTTGAACGCTTTGGCCGACATTGCTTCGTTGAAGTGGAGGCCGACTTGAGCTTCGCGGCCGACATTGCACTTCGGGGGCCGACTTGAGCTTCGCTGGCGAAGTTATTGTTTTCTGGCCGACTTAGACATTTTGGCCGACGTCGAACATTGTGGCCGACATTGCACTTCGGGGCCGACATGGAGCTTCGCTAGCGAAGTGAAGTTTTCTGGCTGACTTAGAGCTTCGCTGGCGAAGTGGAGTTTTCTGGCCGACTTAGAGCATTTTTGGCCGACTTTAAGCTTCGCTAAAGTGGAGGCCCGAAGTGGCAGTTCGGCCAAATTCTGGGCGAAGTGCCCCTCTTGCCTTAAAACTTTTTCTGCCAACTGGAGGTTCGCTAAAACTGTGGCCGAAGTGAATGCTTCGCTAAAATTTTAGCGAAGTGACCTCGCTGACTTAGAAAATCCCGGCAACTTACAATCACAGCTTCGCAACTTTTCTGCCCGAAGTAGGTGTTTTGGCAGCTTCGCGAGCGAAGCTCCTTCCATGCCTTAGAAAGTTTTCGGGCTCGAACTTAGGCTTTCCTGTCCCTTCTTTGCGAAGCTGCCCCTTTCCTTCCTTTTGTTCAGTGAAGCTTCTTATCTTACCCTGTTTTGCTGGCGAAGTGACCTGCCAGCCTTCTTTCACCATCGGGACGGGGAGGTTTGCTGGAGTTGGTGCCGAAGTGGAGGTTCGGCGACCAAAGAGCCCGAAGTGGCAACTTCGGCAGCATTCTGGGCGAAGTGCCTCTCATGCCTTAGAATTTTCTTCAAGCCCGAAGTGGACATTTGTTGGCTGTACTTCCCGGGGCCATAACTTTTGATCCGCTGACCCGATCACCTATTGTAATATATCGTCGGAAATCTTGCGAAAAGATCTGCGATAATGAGACATCAAAAGATCAATTCGTCCACTTTATCACCTCTCATGCCTTAGAATTTTCTTCAAGCCCGAAGTGGACATTTGTTGGCTGTACTTCCCGGGGCCATAACTTTTGATCCGCTGACCCGATCACCTATTGTAATATATCGCCGGAAATCTTGCGAAAAGATTTGCAATAATGAGACATCAAAAGATCAATTCGTCCACTTTATCATCCTCTTTTAGGGCCCGCGAAAATGCCAACACCTCTGCATGCTCTTTGCCGCTTTGAAGCTCCATACTTAGATAAAATTTTGTAAAAAAATTTAATGTGGCAAAAATGCCAACAGTTACTGGACTTAGAACCACCAATATTGAGGTGGACAAAAACACAGCTTCAGCAGAAGAAAAGTACTCCGACGAAAAGAACAAAGAAGATATTGAGGGAGCTACTAGTTGATGCACCTAGCGAGGATTCATAGGAGGAAGCATCACCGCCAAGGCTAGAACTGACCAAGAAGAAGATAAAGAGAAGAAAATTTATTTAGCCCAAACAATTGCAATCTCCACAACAGGTTGCAGAGGAAATAGATGATACATTGCAACAGACTCTGGAAGAAGAGCAACAACTAGTGGAAATGCCTAAACTAGCTAAGGGGGATTGACGAAGTTGGCAGAGTTGGAGAATAAGGCCAACCAATTTGGTCTTGAATGGGCCAAGTACTTCAGTTATGCTAAGAGACTCAACAACGAGGAGGCCTTAAAGCTGCAAATTGTTGAATTAGAAGTACTTGTTCCCCAGTCACAACCTCAACAGCCAAGTTTCATCCCGGCAACGCAGAGGAGGAAGTCGACGAGGACGTCGACCAATTTAAAGGGGAGAATAGATGTAGACACCGGCTCTAAACAGAATCAAAAGAGAAAATGTTTGCAAAACTGTCCAAGTGATGAGCACTAAGTCCACAAAGAAATGGTATGAATGTAATGAAATGTAACGAAATGCCAATGAAATGTAATGCATATAGCCGTCTTAGTTTAGCACCTTAATATTTGATTATTGTAAGGTTGGCATAAGTTTCAGGTACGAGAGAAAATTAGTTATGTAACGTGTCTTAGAAACCATTGTTGCCAACGGCTAGGACCACACTATTGTTGGAGAATATTACATTATGGTACATGCTAATGTACCTCCATGGTACCTTTAAGGTACAATTGTTAATATGTAATAGATTAGGGCGTGAGTCTATAGTTTAGGAGTGTGATTTATATTTCCCCTTTATGTAAGTGTCTATGTGCAGGATGTGCACAAGTTTCATGTAATTATGTGTGCAAGAGTGAAGAGTGAGAATGTGCACAAGTGTCATGTAATAGAGTGTGCATGTAGAAGTGTGCAATGTGTCATATAGTAAAGTGTGCAAATGTCATAGAATAAAGTGTGCAAGTATAAATAGAGAGTCAAGAGTCGTGTATACAAGTGGCAAGATGTGAAGCCAAAAGACATGAGAGGATTTGTCTTATGCATGGAATAGGAAAAGATGCATCTCCCGGATATGTGAGAAGCATAATAGTCAAGTATTAAGAGTCATCTTTATAAGGCTATATTATGGAGACAAAGCTCTATGAAATGTATAACATTCAAGCATTGATAATATTGAAGCTTGTATGCATATTTTGAGCAATTCTACTATAAGTTTTCTTCATGTATTCGCATGAATGATATTGGCCATTCTATTCATATTATTGTTATTTTATATGAATGTTTGTTTATTAATATTGGCCTCATAAATTGAATTCTCAAATATTTAATTATTATAGTTAATCCTAATCATTGGGACCTATGACAATTTGGCTGAAAAACCAACAGTGGTATCAGAGCCACCACCATACTCTATCCCTTTTTGGAAGAGTAATATTCATAGATACTTCGAGTAGCCTCTATTGCTAGCATCAAAAAAACAAGTTTCTGGTGTGAATTTGAAATTAAAGCTTTAAAAGAAAAAAGCTTTAAAATTTGAAGAGCTTTTGAAGCTCATATGATATTTTGAGTTTGAATCAGAATTATTGATTTGAATGCTGCTTGATTTTTTGGGGATTAAGATTATCCTTAAATTATTAGATTGAAGATTAACGTTGGCAGGAATTAATATTCTGTTTTTTGAGAAAGAAGCAGAGAAAACAGCAGGGTTGAAGACAACGGGTTAAGTCTTTGACTACGAGAGGCAAGCGGACAAGTTGAAGAGCCGCCAAGGACCATTTAGCCTAAATCATCCAAAGCCGACGAATATAGTCTTTGTCAACATTTGATAAAGAAGAGATATATCTTTCTGGAGAAGAAAGATAAAATAGAGTGGTGAAAGCCACCTAATAAGAAGCAGCGGCAGAAAAAGAAAAATGGGAGCCATTGCAAGCATCCCAGGGAGAAGTCACTTGAAAGGAGACTGCCAAAGGGTCTATCCATTCGGAAGCGAACCAGGTGAAGAAAAGGACTCCATTTGATAGCAAAGTTGGAAGAAAACATCAAGAAGTAGTATTGTATGATTTGATCTGCTAGAAAAGGCAGAAACATAAGGAAGAGTGGTAAATAACCGCCAAAGATTAATTTGGACACTCTTGTCCAAGATAGCGCACCATAGACATCCTGTCTGAAGAAAGACCAAAATATAGTGTGATTATAGACATTTGGTTTGAAGAAAGACCAAAAGATAGCACAAGCATAGACATTCAGTCTAGAGAAAGACCAGAAGATAGCGGGAATCATACAGATTTTTGTCTGGAGAAAAACTAGAGGAAAGCGCCAAAGCATAACCGTTCGAAGGATCCAATCTAAGGAGCAGTTGCATCAGAGATGTTTCAACTCCCATACAAGGATGTAGCAGTTAAGCATAGACATTCAGTCTAGAGAGAGACCAGAAGATAGCGCGAAGCATAGAGATTTTTGTCTGAAGAAAAACTAGAGGAAAGTGCCAGAGCATAACCATCCGAAGGATCCACTCTAAGGAGTGCAGTTGCATCAGAGACATTTCAACTCCCATACAAGGATGCAGCAGTTAAGCATAGGCATTCAGTCTAGAGAAAGACCAGAAGATAGTGCAAAGCATAGAGATTTTTGTCTGGAGAAAAACTAGAGGAAAGTGCCAGAGCATAACCGTCTGAAGGATCCAATCTAGGGAGTGCAGTTGCATCAGAGACATTTCAACTCCCATACAACGATGCAGCAGTTAAGCACATAAGTCAGAACGAAACGCTCAAAACAAGGTGCAGATAAAAGAAATATTCAGAAGCAATGTTGGCAACGAAATCAGTGGAATAAAGTTGGCAGGCTGGATATTAAGGTAAGAATCGTTACCTTAAAGATTTCATATTCAATATTGGGCATTAGATACCTAAGTTGTTTAAATTTGAATGGAGACTTGGAAATTTTTTTATTAAATATTAATTAGGGAGACAAGGATTTCTACAACCAAAGATTTTTTTTGGAATTTGATATTGTAATTTTTTATTTGCAATTTGAAATTGAAACAAAAGATTTGATTTGTGGAGAGAAAAAAATTTCAACTTCAAAAAGAACTTATTTGATTGCAAATTAAAAAATAGAAAATTGATAAAGTTCGAAGTTTTTGGAGAGAGAACGTTTTCTACTCCTAAAGAATTTTTTCAAATTAAAATTTGAAAAAAAAAATTGTTTGAAGCTTGAATTTGCAAATTAAAAATTGATTATTTGGGAGACAAGGTTTCCTACTTCAAAGAAATTAAGTTTTTTGATTATTTAATTGTTGAGGAATATTACGTTATTTGGTACATGTTAATGTACCTCCATGGTACAATTTTAAATATGTAATAGATTAGGGTTGAGTCTTTAGTTTAGATGTGTGATTTATTAAGTTAGAGTGCAAGTGTAGATTGAGAGAATGTGCACAAGTGTCATGTAAGTTAGAGTGCAAGTGTAAATTGAGAGAATGTGCACAAGTGTCTTGTATGTAAGAGTGTAAATATGTAATGTGAGGATGTGCACAAGTGTCTTATATTAGGAGTGCATGTAGAAGTGTAAGAGTCATGTAGATGTGTGCAAGTGTCATAGAGTCAAGTGTCCATGTAAGAAGAAAGTGAAGAGTCTAGTATGCAAGTGGCAAGATGATAAGCCAAAGGTCATGGGACTTGTCATATGGAGAGCAATAGTCAAGTACTTGAAGAGTCATATTACTATGGCTATATTATGGAGACAATACTCCATGAGAATGTAATCCAAATATCATATTACAGAATTGTAAAGAGGTATAGAAAAGGAATAAAGCTTGTATACAGATTTGAGCAATTAATATTGTAAGTTTTCTTCATGCATAGTTCATGAATGACTTAGGCCATTTACATTCATATTTGATTATATAAGTGAATGTTATTTTCTTTATTATATTGGCCTTGATATACATATTAATTTGCTCATATATTATTCTACTCTTCATTATTGATATTTTGACCTTTAATATTATGGCTATTTTATATTGGGACCTGTGATATTTTGTGGTAGTAACTAGTAAGGCTTAAAAAGCCAACATTAATTTGCAAATTTATAATGGATAGATGGAAAAGAAGAATGGGGCATCACAACATTCTTACAATAAAAGAAATTTTAAAAATTCATATAAAAGGCCAAATCCCATGAGAGAGTTTTTAAAATCGAAGGTATTATCAAAAACAATTTTTTTGAATTCAAGGGACCAAATAATAGAAGAGATTTTCAAAACTTCTATCAAAGATATGAAATAAAATCATTTGAATCCCATCAAAACATGAGGAAAGAAAATGACACATGGTATATAGATTCAAGAGTTAGTTATCATATGACTGGAAATTTGCATTGGTTTGAATCTTTGGAAGTCAGACCAAATGATCCACTAAGATTTGTAGATAGTAAGATTTATTATGTTCAAGGATCTGGAAAAATTATACCTAGCATACCATTTTCAGATTTTGTGCTAGATGATGTTTTATATGTTCCAAGGTTATCAATTAATCTTATCTCAGTTGCTCAATTAGTTGAAAAAGGAAGAATAATGGAATTCAAATTCATAAATGGAAATAGGAAATGTATCATAAGAAAACAAAACAAAATTGAAGCTATGGATTCATCAAAGATGGAATATTTTCTCTAGACATAAAGGGTTTCTCAGAAGGAATATTAGATTGTCTTTGTCACCAAAATAGATTAATGATGATTTGTTTGATTTTTCCAAAGATAGCAAACAGGAAAATGGATTAGAGACAATTGAATATTGTCTAGCAGGGACAACAAATAGAGACAGTGGAAGAACAACAAAAGATCAAGCACAATACCAGAATTCTAAACAGTGTCAGAGCCAAAACAAAAAGATGAGCAAAAATCAAAGATTGAAGACTAAAGTCTTTAATAACCAAATAATGTAATACAGGGGGTGTTGGAGAATATTACATTATTTGGTACATGATAATGTACCTCCATGGTACCTTTATGGTACAATTGTAAATATGTAATAGATTAGGATGTGAGTCTATAGTTTAGGAGTGATTTATATTTCCTCTTTATGTAAGTGTCTATGTGTAGGATGTGCACAAGTGTCATGTAATTATGTGTGCAAGTGTGAAGAGTAAGAATGTGCACAAGTGTCATGTAATTATGTGTGCAAGTGTGAAGAGTAAGAATGTGCACAAGTGTCATGTAATAGAGTGTGCAGGAGTGTGCAATGTGTCATATAGTAAAGTGTGCAAGTGTCATAGAATAAAGTGTGCAAGAGTAAATAGAGAGTCAAGAGTCATGTATACAAGTGGCAATATGAGAAGCCAAAAGACATGAGAGGATTTGTCTTATGCATGAAATAGGAAAAGATGCATCTCCCGGATATGTGAGGAGAGCAATAGTCAAGTATTAAAGAGTCGTCTTTGTAAGGCTATATTATGGAGACAAAGTTCCATGAAATGTTAACATTCAAGAATTGATAATATTGAAGCTTGTATGCATATTTTGAGCAATTATATTGTAAGTTTTCTTCATGTATTTGCATGAATGATATTGGCCATTCTATTCATATTATTGTTATTTTATATGAATGTTTGTTTATTAATATTGGCCTCATATATTGAATGCTCAAATATTTAATTATTATATTTAATCCTAATCATTGGGACCTGTGACAATCTGGCTGAAAAGCCAACAACTATAAATAGGACCCCTTCCTTATTTTGCAAGTATGCATGGCTAATAGCAAGAGAGAGACATATAGTTGTGTGATTGAGTTATAGAGATAGACAAATCTCTGCATTGTATGCATTGAGGCCAATCTATTAATGCAAGATACATATTATGCTCTCATTGTGCATGGTTGTGTTGATGTTTACTTGTGAGACTGTTAGATGCATATTGCAAGGTGACTGATTGCAGGTTGGAGAACTCAGACAATTGTAGTGCAAACGCCGTCAAGGGTCGCAATTGTCGTCAAATGAACACCGTCAGAGGAGGAAGCCAACATGTTGTGGGTGGAATCGTCGTTTGAGTAATTGCTGATTGAGGATTGTCGTCATGCCGTCATGGAATGTCGTTGTGTCGTCATGAGCAACGTCGTTTGGGACTGCAAGTTGGAAGTTTTCGTCTGGAGTGCATCGTCTAGAATGTGCCATCAAGCTAGCATGCCATTTGAGTTAGTTGGACCTATTGTCTGAAGGTTATGCTAATGACACCTTGTCGTCTATGGATGTTGTCGTCTAGGACAAATTCCTATTTCTACTAACTGCATTCTATTGGTTTAAACCTATCATTCCCTCATCCTTTGGAATCCCAACCATTGTGCTACACCTTGGATGGTCTGTTCCTTCTTGGTGCGCAAGTTTGTTCTTCACAAAACATTTCTTCCTTGTTGCGCCTCTACTTGGACGTCCCTCGCTTCGTTTTTCCATGCGTCCACCATTCCTAGCATAGTTTCCTCTAAAACCCTAGTTGGTTCCGTCGACAAGGGTTTGGAATTTGTGCTTCCTTCTCAGCAATTGCGTTCCTCTACTGCACGCGCCTCACATAAACACAAGTTTGAAAGTTTCTTGTTGTTGAACAAAGGCTTTTACAAAGACCCTTGTTTCTGCTGCAATACCATCATCCCTAGCTCCAACATTGTAGTGTAATGCATGTCTTTGCAACTATTTTGCTTCTCTCCTTGGTTGCGTCAAAATTCTATATAGTGGAATATATTTTATTCTCCTTTTGGTCATCCCAATGCATGCCCTAGGTCATGACCTAGCTGGTTTAGCTTTAGCCCCCTTGCTTTTCCTCCTTGTAGCTCTTTGGCTTTATGCATGAGAATGAGCAAGTGAGAGCTCTTTACCCCTTTTTATAAGTTGAGGGAAGTAGGGGGACACTTGGCTTGCATGCGACAAGTGCCCCTCCACTCCCTTAATTGCCACTTGAACACTAGTAATTGTCGTCCATGCAATTGCTCATTTCACACTCTGTTTTCCCTTTTGTGACTTCAGCTCCTTGTTCCTCCTTGCGCATGGTTGCTTGCTATGATAGCATGCACGACCATTCCTAACTATGTTGGCAATTTGACCCAAATAGTTTAGGTGGCCAAACGGCCTACTTGGACATCCAAACGACCCTGCACGTCCTTGGTTCTTGGTCCATACAGCCCAGGGGCCAAACAGCCTACCTATCCATCTAGACAGCTTGATCTGTCGGATGCCTGTGCTAGCACGAACCCCAGACAGCTCATCTCTTCCTCCAAATGGCCCAACTTGGTTCCCCGATGGCCTGTTTTGACCCTGGACTCCGGAAGGCTCATCCCTCTCATCGGACGACCTTGCTTGTTCTCTCTAGATGTCTCACTCCCACTCTACATTCATGGCCTGATTAAAGGCCTCTTGATACAATGTTGGATGGACAACCTTCATCTTCTTTCTAAATTTCGAAAGTAGACTTTCTACAAACTACCTTTTCTTTAATCCATTCATCAGATCCTTTTCCAACTTGTTGACAAGCGCCCACAAACTGCCCTTACTTTAATCAAATCTATTGGGAACATACAAAACTAAATCAAAGAAGATATTGCTACTCGAATTTCTCTAATCTAACAGCATTTCTCATGATTAAGGGTCAGTTCCATTATATCACCAAAGGCAGTTTTATTCTAGTATAGGAAATGTTCACCTTATATGAGACAAAAAAATCAGAATTTGTCCATGCACCTGCATTTGTGTTTTCTGAATATCTCACTTCCCCAAGCTGGCTGAAAGTTTCCTGAAACAAGTGAAAATGCAGAATAGAATAATGCAAATGTTACAATGAGGGAGAGTAACATAACAAAATGAAATTTAATTTGGCACAATTTACTTGGAATTATATCAATGAGATAACAAAAATAGTAAAAATCATGCCATAAAATATAGCCTATACAAATTGAATCTGAAGGCAGTGCAGTATACTCCTATAGTAAGGGTATTTGCTACAGAAAAAACAAACCTTCATTGGATGACTGAGTGGGCCCACAGTGACTTGCCTTTGTGCACCAACATTGACAGTATACCTGATTTTTGTGATTTCTGACAGAGGTTTATCTAAGAGAAGGACATACTTTGGAAATGTGAAAGGTACACTTATGAAGAATTGACCATCTGAGAAAGGAACTGTCTGGAACCAAGTAACTTTCAGAGCAATAATTACTCCTGCCTTGACCTTGAAGTATTCATGAATTCAACGAAATAACTGCATTACCATAGTGTCTGATATTCATTTTCACAAACAGAAGATTCTACTACAATTTTTGGAATTCTTACATAGAAGGCTTTATCCAAGAGTTGATGCAAGTGACTATTACATTCTAGACTATAAAAGCGAAAATCATTCTATTTATTATAATTGCAATATATATGTCAAAATACAATTTAGGAATTTGTGGTTTGATATCCAAACAATACTTGGGGAAGAAAACAAGAGAAAAGAAGGAAACAAGCCAGCACCCAAAAGTTGCTAGTCCCAAAAGTTGCTAGTAAATGGCTTCTTATGATACTTCTCAGTTCCACAGACAAATGCAGGTCCCAGATAAATTATACCAGGTGAAACAAAAAAGAAAAAAAACACATTCTTTGATTTTAATCAAGTCAAATTGCACAATATAAAGTTTCTCCAAAGATGTGATGCAAAGAATATAAAATTACAACCATATAATCGTACTAAGCACATATTTACCTTGGGGATTTTTAAAAAGAAAAGATAAGGATTAAACATTTCTGTTTTGTCACTTTCTGCTTTTTTCACGTACGGAGATACATCTTGAGCAGGGACAAGCTGTGTCACATACAATCTTCCTCCTATGTCAATTTCCACATGTGATATTGTGCCCTGCAGATTCAACAACCAACTGCTTCTTAAAGGAAAGAATTGACAAATCCAACTTTGAAAAGAAAAAATATCAAGACAGGGAAAACAAATTGTTTATTGATATCAGTAAATTGAAAATAGAAGGTAAAGCAAGCGTTAGAGTAAAAAGGGTAAGCTTGTTTTTCCCATTTCCCCACTAATCAGAAAGAACAAGAGAAACAATGGACTTGCAGCCTAAGCAAGTTCACAAATGCAAAAGACAAAAAGGGCTTTAAAAAACCAATAAAGGAATGAAACAAGAACAATATAGTATATTTTTCAGCTAGCCTGTATGTAATAAATCCAAAACGAAAAAACTCAGAACGGGGATATGCATGAAACTTGATTGAATCATAAAACAGTATAGGAAAGCTGCATAGCATAGAACCTTTTGAATTACAATTGTTAAAATTAGTACTAAACAGTCACTGGTAAATTTTCATATTGTCGTTCCCTTTTTTTGCTCTTATTTGAATAATCATGAGATATTTTATGCTACAAAAGGAAAAATTATGCAGAAACTTGCAACCAAGAGAAAATCAGCACCATCAGGGAAAAGAAGCCTCGTTTAAGTCCAATGTCAAATAAATGGATAGGTTCAGGTCATTTAAAATACTGCTTGAGAAAGCAAACCTGCAGAACTTCTTACCTTGATCTCAGGAGGCATATGGACTCGTCATAACACAATCCCAACTTGTTCAGCTAGATAAGGTGATGAAAAAAAAGTTGCCATCTATGTGACCTAGACTTATATATCTCCAACTGAGACCAGAAGTGATTTTTCATGGGAAATGATGCTTAGAAGACTAGTTAGACATTACTTAAGAGTTAAATTTGCTATATCTTGGTCAACAATGTTATCTATGATTCTTTTTGTTGTGTCTTGCCAATGATTATGCTGCTCATCTCTCCCAGTTGATGTCTGAATGCTACTCTCTTAATTCCACCACGATGACAACCAAATATGAATTTTTTGTCTCATATAATATGGGGTGCAGCCCTTGACACTTTTCCTTGGCCAAAGCCTGTTTGTCGAATTGGTGCTTGCCCCACGAATCGTTGGTATGATGAGGAATGTAAGTCCATGCATTGGAAACTCCATTTTGCTCTTATCCATGAGCCTACAGCTATATCTTCCACCCAAAGGGAATATAAATGCCTCATTTGATGTAAGAAGTGAGAGTTTATTGTCGCTAAGCATTGTGAGCTTCTAGATGCTCTTCATCACTCTCCCAAAGCCTTTTGGCACACTCTTCTTCCTAGGAAGCCGCATACCATGTGCATCGATAACAAGTCCTAGGTCTCCCATGCTAATTCCTTATATGATATCCCAAGGTAGACCACTATTCATATCTCTTCCCCCCCACATCAAGTCGCCTCTTCTCTTTAGGGGACATGTAGTAGTTATCTACTACCATCACCTCTAGACAGAGATCTGCCATGCAAAATGAGATGAGGAATGTGAAAGACACTAAGTCAAGCCTCCACATGTGTCTCGCTTTAGTTAGATGCACTCGGCCAATTGTAGTGTACCCCACTTGAGGCAGGTATGCCCTACTCCAATGATGGTGCACCCCACTCAGCACAAGTTCACCTCGCTTGAGGCAACGCACCCTATGTAGTGCAAGTGCACCCCGCTCGAGGTAGCGTCACCCGCTCACGTATAGGTGCACCCCGCTCGAGGTAGCGTCACCCGCTCACGTATAGGTGCACCCCACTCAAGCGTAGGTGTGCCCTACTCAACTTAGTGCGGCCTAGTTCCACCCTTAGGCACCTCACTCCTGGTTGTGTGCCTAATTTTGGAAAATTCACATGCAAATTTGGATTGAAAGTTCAAAGATAGAACTACAAGTCCAGAAATAGATTAGGGTTTATTTATGCAATTTTAAACTGCAAGTTTCGAGATAGATCTAGAAATAGATTAGGCTTTATTCAAGTATAATTAAGAGATTGATACTCATTGTAAGGGTCGTTTGGCTACCCAACATACCATAGCTACTCTTTGAAAATCAATTGTACTCAACTTTTTGAGATCAATAAAGCAAAATATTGTGCATGACATAGTCGTACTGATGAGCACATAGGTGCGAAACGCATTTACGAAGCATTTCGAGTTTTTGCAATCATGCTTGTAAAGTTTTTTTGTGTATGCCATTATGTTAAAATTTATTTTCTGATAAAAAAAAAATTGTGCTAAGTTTCTCTCCTTTCGTATTGTGTACTGCTGTAATTTGTCTTTTCATTTCTTCGCCTTAAGAGAAGCCATACAAGTGCGCCAAAGGAAGGACTGCAAGGAAAACGCCTGCAAGCGAAGGGCGAAAGTGTCGTACAAGCCAAGGAAGACTGCTATGGAAGTTGTCGTACGAACGCAGGAAGGTTGTTATACAATTACAAAAGGTTGTCATATAGACAAAGGAATATTGTTGTACGATGGAAGGAGATCGTCGTACGATTGCAAGAACTATTGTACAAGTGTACAAAACGGACCATACAGACGATGACAGAGTTGTACAGTCACAGTCATTGTACAACAGGAAGCGAGGAAGCATGACGAATGAAGTATGAACAGGAGAATAAACTTCCAAGAACGGCTAGCAAGGATTGAAGTGGAGAGGAGTCGATGATTACCTGGTATGTTGCATAGAAGAGAACACCAAGCGGGAGAAGAGGAGATTAGACTCGATGGAAGACAGAAGCCGACAAAATATATACATGGAAAAAGGCACCACATGGAGCAAGAAACGCAATCTCGGAGAAGGCATGGCGATTCATCTGAGAAGGGGAAGGAAAAGAGGATACCCCTTAACAAAATAACGTGGACTCAGCCAACTAGGAATTCTGTCAGAAGTGGTGGCAAGAAAACCCACGTAATCATCCATTGAAAGCTGCACTAACACAAGCAGGAGCATAGTTGAGAAAATCGGAATCGGGTAGTAAATCGGTTGGTTTAAAAATCGACAAAGAATCGGAATCGGCAAAAAATCAGGGAAAAAATCGGCATTTTTAATTGAAAAAACTGAATAAAATGTAATTTTTCATTGAAAAAAAGCTTTTTTCATGCATATCAGAAATTTTCGGGAAAAAATCGGCAAAATCGGGATTTTTTGCAGATTTTCTCAACTATGAGCAGGAGTGAGTTGCATTGCGTAGATCCCAGTATTTGACAAGGATTGCTTCAAAGATTATTTGCTGCAGATGCTCGAGACTTATGATGCAAATGAGAATATTAGTAAATATTGGAAATCAAGACATCAAGGTCATGTTTTCAGCGAATATTTGGAATGCCGAAACATGGAATAGCAGTGAGGAAGGAACACCCAGATGCAGAAGAGTGGAATAAGACAATTCATGAAGTCACAACTATTACTCCTGAGGAAGCCAGTAAGACTTTCAGTCATGGAAGTCTCTTATATTTAAAGAAGAGATATTTGTCATTGTAATCATCATGGAGATCAATCTTATGTGATCGTCTTTGTCCACAAAGTGGCTTATGGGACTTTGCCCTCTCTGAGTGGCTGTGGATTTGTTGTGGCATTGATTTGATCGGATTCACTATTTACTTGTTTGGATTGGAATTGATAATTGCATATGGTTCATGGTATGGGTATTTGAATCGGAATTATTATTGTTGCATACTATTAATAATAATTCAATATTAAAGTGTTGCTGTGAATATTAAATTATTTGTTCGGTTTCGCAACAAGTGCATGTTAGGGTACCTAGGAATAGATATTTGGGGATATGTTATTATATTGTATAAGGGTTGGCATGGGCCACACATAACCCAAGGTTGATTGTATTATAATATAATATTATATTAGTAGTCGGCTCCCCAAAGTAGAATTAGAAGATGGATATATAAAGAAGAGATATTTGTCATTGTAATCATCATGGAGATCAATCATATGTAATCGTCTTTGCCCACGAAGTGGCTTATGGGACTTTGCCCTCCTTAAGTGGCACTCTCATCTTGGGAGATCTTGTGGAGTTATTCCTTCCTTAAGGAGTATTATTGGTGTTGCCCTACCTTAAGGGTATTATCTATCTCTGTCTTGTTATTGTGGATATTATTTGTGGATGAATGATTTGATATTTCTGCATATTGGTGAATGATTTTTGTTAATGAGAATAAAGTTTTGTAACAAGTGGTATCAAAGCAACGATTCTGGCAAAGTGGGGATTTTTTTTGTGGAATTGCAGAATTAGGGCAGAATTTTTTTTGGAAAAACGTCTCATCTTTCAAGAGCCATATCTCTGCGAAAGTTTGTCCGATTCAGACGATTCTTGGATCATTTTGTGCGGAATTTGAAGAGCTTTAAAATGAGTGGTCATATGAAGGAATCCAAGCAGTATTGAGGGAGATACGACCTTTTGAAGTCAGCCGTCTGGAACAAGGGCAGTGACAAATTTTCAAATCGCAATTTTTTTTGGAAGACAAAATTTGTTAGTTCGGGTAAGCAAATCAGTTGCAATTTATTTTGTTTTGAAGAAAAATTGCAGATCTAATTGTTTATGTGGAATTTTAGCTTCAAATCAGTGGAGAGATATATATTTTTATAAAACCCTAGTTTGCATTGTCTTTTTGTTGGGGCATGAACTATGGAACTGCAAAAGTTTTTTTGAAAAAATGATATTGATGTGAGAGAGTGGTTGAAAATAGTAAAATCTCAATATGGTGAAAGCATGTTACACTTTTGCTTTTAGAGTTTTTTTTGGGGGAAGCTTTACAATGGGTAGAAAGCTTTGTTAGGAACAATCCCTTGTGCACTTGGAAAGAAATGGAACCAGCATTCTTGAGCAAATGGGTACCTATTCAATTACAAAGAAAGTTAGATATTTGTAAGAGAGATCTTGAGGGAAGGGATAAAAAGATAGATAGCCTGATGGATGTCATCAAAGACCTTGAAAAGAAACTACAGGGGATTCAAAATGAGCGAAATGAAATGAAAGGAGAATGGGAAGTTTTCAAGAAACAAAATGAAGACTATGAAAAAGAAATAAAATTACTCAAGAAGGAGAAAGAGGAAAATGTTAAGGAAGATAGTGAGAAGAATGAAGCCACATCTTTGGATTTTCAAAAGCAAGAGAAGGATCAAAAGGGTTTAAATTCATCTAAAAGTTCTATTTTGCAGGTTCATGGAAGCATTCAAAAGGAACAGGTTATTATTTCCATTGACCCTAGTAGCAGATATAATTTTATTAATATTGCTTTGGCTAAGAGGTTGCAGGTTCAAGCAACAAAAATTAAGGACATACAACTTGGAGGGTGAGAATGTTCAGATTTTTGAAGATTTGAAGATCACCATGGATAAATATGTTTTACATTCAGATTTTCATGCTATTGAGATGGATGATGAGGATATTGTTCTTGGTTATCCTTGGTTAGATTCTTTGGGTACTGTTAACATTAATGTGCAAAAGAAGTTTATGAAGTTATGGTACAAGAAAAAGAAGATAACATTGCAGGATATTTCTCAGCTTAAGGAGCAAGGATCCAAGGAAAAACAAGAAGTGGTTGCAGAGAAACAAATTGAAGAACAAATAGAAGAACCTGAAACAGAATCCAAGAAGGCAGTAGCAACAACAGAGTCCATGGAAGAAGCAACAACAACTGAATCCATGGAAATAACAATAGCAGAGTCCAAGGAAGCTTTGATAGAAGAGCACAAGGACACACCAAACAAAGGGAACATGAAAGAACAATGTGTAGAAGAATTTAAAATAATGGAGCCAAATGTTGAGGAGTCAAAGAAGGTAGAACATCAAGTTAAGGTTTACCCCATCCCCACCATTGACAACAATCTTGGGGGCATGGCTTCAAGGCAACAATATTATGGTTCTACATGGAATCAAAAGGGCACCAAGTATGGCAGTGTTTGGCAGAGAAAGCATAGTGATCTTGGTTTTCAGAGTGGTGCATCAACATCAAGGAACAAGTGGACCCATCATTCAAATTATCAAAATAAAGCAACAGAAGCGTGGAGCCAACAAAGCAGATTTGGATACTCAAGTGGAAAAATGGCATACCAGCATCAACGACGACCACCACCAATCAATGTTTCACTAGGATGGATGGATGATCGAGATTGGTACCAGTTGCTAACATTGCTTAGCAAATCATATTATCTTGTTTCTTCATATGTTTTGAGGACAAAACATTTGTAAGGAGGGTGGCATGTTAGGGTACCTAGGAATAGATATTTGGGGATATGTTATTATATTGTATAAGGGTTGGCATGGGCCACACATAACCCAAGGTTGATTGTATTATAATATTATATTATATTAGTTGGCTCCCCAAAGTAGAATTAGAAGATGGATATATAAAGAAGAGATATTTGTCATTGTAATCATCATGGAGATCAATCATATGTAATCGTCTTTGCCCACGAAGTGGCTTATGGGACTTTGCCCTCCTTAAGTGGCACTCTCATCTTGGGAGATCTTGTGGAGTTATTCCTTCCTTAAGGAGTATTATTGGTGTTTCCCTACCTTAAGGGTATTATCTATCTCTATCTCATTGTGTGGATTATTATTGTGGATAATTATTTGTGGATGAATGATTTGATATTTCTGCATATTGGTGAATGATTTCTGTTAATGAGAATAAAGTTTTGTAGCAAAGTTGTGGGATCAAGCAAAGCCAGTTGAGGAATGATGAATTGCGATGTGCCATGAACATTCGTGATGTCTATCTATCAAGTGAAACCAGGTCGTCTGAAATGCCTATATGGTTAGCTCAATATGTACAAGGCATTGCGAAAGGAGTACAGTATGATTGGGTATCATACTTGTCATATCGTATAAGGAATTTCCTAAGGCGACAAACTAAGAATTTTTCGATGCCATTCCACGCCATTGGAATAATGTTGAATGCAATGTCTTACGCCAAAATGGAATTTCCAAGATTAAGAACTCCAAGAAAAGTGTTAGACGATTGAGATGGGTCAACACAGTATCAGTAGCAAAGTCCACTCGAGTTAAACTACGAACTAAGAAAATTTTAGAAGAACAGATCTAGTTCCATTGGAGGATAGTGATACATCAAAGGAGGAAATAGCACCCCGACGAAAGAGGCAAAGAAGATTAGAAGATGAGTTGCAGCAAGAAACTAAGGAAGTGACTCAGGTAGAACAAAGAGAGGAGTTGCTTCAGAAAGAAGGACAGCAAATCAGTCCTATGAGAACAAGGAGACAGCATGGACAAGAAAGATTGATGTCATAGGAATGACAACCCTTAGTAAAGACTTTGCAGCAGCAAGAAGTAATGGCACAATCAATGCAAGAAATGGAAGTGGTGGAAGAAGAGCCAAATGTAACAGATAATGTGGAGGAAGAATTGCCAGGACTTGCTAGCATAGCGCAGCAAGTAGATTTTAGTGCGTCACCACCTACACCAAATACAAGGCAGTTCGAGCTTTCAATGGCAGCTCAAGGCCTGTTAAAAGATATAGAGGTGCCAAAAGAAGTTGAAGATCCAATAAGGGGCAAGGAGGTTGAGATTGCACAAGAATCTCAAAAAAGGAAGAAAATTAGATTTGTCAGGAGAGGCGGTAGTAGCCAAAGATCAGCCAGTGTAGAAAGTCTGCAAGAGTTGCAAGAACAAACTGTAATACAAGCTGATCAGCCAGAAGATAATAGAGAATTATGGAACAGGAAGAGGAAGAGACACTTCAAGTGCCAAGAAAGCATTTTATCATTGAAGTGCCTAGTTTTGGGCTGACTGATGAAGGAGCCCAAACTAATGATCAGGTTGATGAATTCTTTAGGAAGATGATGCAGGCTTTTTATTCTACATGACTACATTTTAGGATGGGTTGTGTAGGACAGCTCAGGCAATGGAGATCCATGGTTTATAATGAGATGAAGAAAGCAGTAAAATGGGCACAAGAGGAGGAGAGGACAAAGAAGCTTGCTGAGATTTATGAAAAAGAAACACAGGAACTACAGGCTGAAGGAGTCACGAATATGATTGGAGTTAAGAAGATACCAAAAGATATGCAAACTAATTATAGAGTACCACAAAGAGTGTACATAGACACAGGCACCCTACAACCTTGTCCAATAGACACAGTTGAAGTGGAATACAGGAAGATTCCACCAGAAGTGGCACCATTGTACAGACAAATTACTTTTTTGATACACTAGATTGATTGGTCAACAATGGGGTTGGAAAAGATACACCAATCTAAAGTGGAACAAGTTAACCAGTACAGAAAAGATCTGCAAATGATGAAGGAAGAAGCACAAACAGAAGTTGCTTGCCTTAAGCAAAGTTTTGAGGAACAACTGAAATTACTGCGACAAAGAAAGACATAGAAAAGTGCAATGAGATCATTGTACATTTGAAGGCAAAAAAAACAGTAAGATCACTAGTACACGAAGCTCAGGAAAAGTAGTTAAAACATAAGGATCAACTCATTGCCAAAAGAGATGAATAGCTGGCTATTGCAGCTAGGACTGAGACTGAGTTGAAGCAGAAAATACAAAAGGGTGCTACTAAACAGGAAAAGGAGTTGATGGTGAAATGTGCAAAGATGGAGAACAAAGCAAACCACTACGGGCTACAGTTTCTTCATTTTAGTAAATATGTGGAGAGAGTGAAGGACGAATAGGCAGCCCTACAACTTCAAATAACCGAGATGGGTGGAGCACCTATTGTCAGTTCTCAGCAGAAGCAGCCCAGTACAGAAGAGCAACAACAGCAGAAAGCATCGATGAGGACATCGACTGGTTTAAAGGGGAGGATAGATGTAGGCAGCAAAACTACTTCCCAAAAGAAGAAACAATGAAAAATGTAGTGTTTTGTTAAATTTCTTGTAAAGTGAAATATGAAATATACATGAAATTAATGTAAATGGCACAAAATGAAATGTAAAGTGAAATTACATGAAATGAAGATGAAATTAGGATGAAAAGGCAATTTAATAAATTGCACTTAGAACCTTAGGAAAAAGTTAATAATTTTATGAGTATTCAGTTTGATGCACTGTCCTAGGAACCGCTTGGAACGGCCCAGGCAGGCATTAAAAGGCCCCCCCCTCCTTCATTTTGCAGCATGACAGCATAGAGGATAGTTTGATTGTGCATGTGGACGTACGGAGAACAGGAGAGCATAAGGAGATTAGCATGTATTGTGTTGCTGTGAAGGATTGTTGATGCTATTGTAGGCTGGTTACAGCCATTGTAATTGCAACTGTACTGTTGTTTACAGCAGCCCCTGAGTATTAAATACAATTCTGCCATTGCATGAGACTATTAGGATATAATGTGCATCATTACTTGTATTTACGGATTGCATTGCTATTTTCTTATTTGTAGTTTGTTAGTCTTTTGCACTGTAGCAGTGTTGTAGGAATTGTAAGATTGAAATACATAAGAAGGCAATACAAGGGTTGCAACAGTTAAGTTATAGGCCGTACAACAACAGGTTGTACAACGGCCATATGGTATGAGGGCAAACACATAGGAGTGTTGCCAATTTGGAATGCAACTGTTGCTTGTGATCTTGTACGTGTGATACCATACAAGTCGCTGACGTATAAAATATTGAGGAATTGCCAATATGAGTCTCGTACTGTGTCGTATGAGAGATTGACCATACAATAGATTGTGTCATACAATAAGATTGAATCGTACAATAGACTAAACCATACAATGGATTGGACCATACAAGGATTGAGTTGTACAATTGATTAGGATGCCATACAACTGTAACGACAACCTTATGATTGTAGTCTTGATTAGTTCTTAAACTTTGTCATTCCACCATTCCATTTTTGGGAATCTCACCGCTTGTGCTACAGTCAGTTTTCAGTAGTCCATTAGCAGAGCAGTCAGTTGTCAATAGTCTGCCAAAAAGCCAAAATTTACCATTTTGTGAGATAGCCCATTGCAATCCCTCTTCGAGTTGATCGTTTTGAGACCTAACTCTGGTAACCCAATTTCAAAACGCTACCTTCCGAAAATCATTATTTTGTGGTACAGTTCATTCCGATCCTCTCTGCAAGCCAATCGTTTTGAGATATAACTCCAATAAACCTTTTTGGAGACCCTAAAGTGACAAATGGCTAGTGATACTAGAGCTACTCAAGAGCTAGAGTGATTGGGTGAACAGGTGAAACAAATTGAAGCTTCTCAGTCAACAATCCTCCAGGCATTATCCAAATTAGACAAATTGAATAAAATTGACGACCTTGAAAGTCGTTTAACAGGCCTAAATGCAAAATATGACACTCTGGCAGGACAATCATCAGGGAGTCAAGGTGCTAGTTTTGAGGGAGGAGCACAAAACACCTCGCTTCTAAATACAAATCAAAGAATGCCCAAGCTGGACTTTCCAAAATTTGATGGTGATGATCCAACTAGTTGATTGTATCGAGCTGAACAATATTTTTCTTTTCATGTGACTCACCATAATCAGAAGCTTGCAATTGCATCCCTCAACCTAGAACAAAAAGCAGTTCAGTGGTTCCAATGGTTAGAGAATATGAACCCAAGGCTCACATGGCCTAAATTTAAGCGTGAATTACTCACCTGTTTTGGACCCAATGAGTATGAAGATTTTACAAGAGCCCTCACCAAGTTAAGACAAATGACATTTGTCCATGATTACCAAACACAGTCTAAAAAGCTGGCAAATCCCACTAGGGGTTTGAGTGTCGAGTTTTTCCAAAGTTGTTTCATTAGTGGATTAAAGTAAGATATTTGTGTTAAGGTGAAAATGTTCAAGCCAAACAGGATGATGATAGTTGTAGGATTGACTAGGCTTACAAAGGATAAATTCATAGCACAAAGGCATACTTTTAAACTGCCACAGGCTCGAACCCCATTTCCATCGCGAACACCATCAAACTCAAGAACAAACCACCCTAGGTTAAACGTCTCACCCGAGAAGAAATGGAGGCACGTCGAGCACAAGGTCTATGTTACAATTGTGATGACAAATGTTCTCCGAGCCACAAGTATGTACAACAAAAACTATATTTACTGGATGTGGGTGAACCTTCCACCAAGGAACCACATGACGAAGGGGAGGACCAAATAGAGATAGATCAACTTGAAGATTCCGAACCAACAGAGGAACCACCACCCGAAATTTCATTACATGCATTAGCCTGGATTTCTACTCCCCAGACCATGAATGTGATAGGGTATTTCAAAGGCCAGTGACTTATCATCCTCATTGATTCCGGAAATACCCACAATTTTATTGATCCTCGGGTAGCTAAACAAGTAGTTTGTTACATCTATTTTTGCAATTCATTTGAAGTCATGGTTGCTATAAATCTCTTGCACTGGCTTGGAAAATTTAAAATTCAACATTACAATACAATTTCCCGCCCAAGCCAGGAAACATAGGCTTGCACCCAAAAAAGTCAAATTTGAAAAAACAAATTCCCGCACATAAAAGAAAAGTATTTCCATGGGGGGAACACATCAACGAGCCAAGGATTTTAGAAAATAAAAACTCCAGCTCAAATCTTTGTAACACGGATCGAGATCTAGCTTTTCCAGAACACCAACCGTTGGGCAAACAGCCAGGAACCACCTGTTCAACAAACAGGGTTTGGAAAACAATAGTACCACTAAACATGGTTCAACCTGGAACTGAAACAAAACACGGGCCAATAGAACAAAAATATTTGGGATCTCTCTCCCGACTGAAAAACAACCACAATCCATAGGTTTTGAATCCTGTCCAACAACGGGACCACCACCGTCATCCATTGTTGTCACGAACCACCAAAACCACCGACTTGAACACTAGAACTGCAGCCCCAAAAAACACAAGCACTACCACAGAGATCTCAGGGGTATTCCATTCCTAGCCTGACACTAGGAAGGAACACCTTGAGTGTTAGTATATTACTTAGGTTATTACTTAGTTTATTACTTTCTTTTTCATATGCCGACATATATGATATATGTAGCATCTTTGCCGACATCTCCTTTATTGGCATATTATTCTTTTGACGACATTTTGATAATACTAGGGAACATAAGTTGTTAGGGGGATATTTCTTTACGGCTATCTTTAGCCTTGATTAAACTTGTATTTAAACCTAATACCTTATCAATGCAAAGTTAATGTTTTGTCTTACCTGCTTTTATGGTATCAAAGCGAGCGTGATTAAAGCTCGTTTATCAAATCAAGGCTCTCATTTTTTCGGAGCTTGGCATGCATCCCGAGGAAGGGCTGGACCTGCAACTCGGGCACAGATCCCGAGACGACGCTGGAGGCCTAGCCAGACATCGACACGATTTTCGAGGCGGAATGATAGTTCGACCTGGCCACGTGAGGATCTGGCTCGACTCTCGAGGACGCTCTGACAGCTGACAGGTTTTGTCAGGGCCGATCTGACAGCGGCGTGACATCCGATTTGACAGCAACACGGATCCCGAGACACTGACAATTCGACAGTCGACTGGATTTGACACTCTGACAATCCGACAGTCGACTGGATCTGGCACGCAGCCCGAGGAGGCTGATTGGACCGGCACAAGGATCGAGACTGTTTGACCTGGCACGCTGACTGGACGCTGACCTAGCAATCCGAGTTGGCGAGCGGAGCTGACGTTGCACGCGGATCTAGGTGCTGACCTGGCAATCCGAGTTGGCGTTGACGTTGCAGGTGCTGACAAGTGGCAAGTGCTAACTGGTGGTTTGACTCGGCAAAAGGTTCAGTCTATGCGCTTGATTGCCCGAAGGCAATCAAAGGAAATAGGGCGCCAAAGTTTTTTAAACCACTGCGAGGTCTGCCGCCTCGCGAATGTGGAACTAAAGTCCCTACATTTTTTTTTTCTTCCATCGTGCGACGCTAACGGAAACAGAAGGGACATTCTCTCTTCTCCTCCCAACGTCGGCGCTAGACCAGACGGTTGGCGGTCTTGCGCTAAGCTTGTGCGCGTGAAGACTATGGATCGAATCCCATGCGCGCCACTCTAAGATATTACAATTTTTTTTTAAGTTTTGATTTATTTTTTTATGTTACTAAAGTTTTTTTTTTTAATTAAATACTTCTTTTATTTTTTTTTCAAATTATTTTTTTATAAAATAGTTTTTAAGAAAATTGGATATTTAATTATTAGAATCCTTTGGTTTCATTATATTTAATTATTAGAATCCTTTGGTTTCATTTTAAAATAGTCAAACTTGAAAAATTATACTACCTATGGTGCATATTCAACATTCCATACAATTTGAAAATTGAAGACAAAGGGGGGGCAATTTTTATGCTAAGTTCATTGCAAAGTTGTTGACATTCAATGTCAAAGGGGGGATGATGAGTAAATTTTCATTTTAAGAAGACAAATTGGCTTATTGTAAAGGTGCATTTTCGGCAGCGCTCGACACCTAGAGGTTTATTTCTGTGGGCACTTTTATGATGTATGTCGCATTTTCCATTTTTGCACTACTTCATTAAAGTTAAAATTCAAACACTCCTTAAGTCCCCAAAATAATTAAAACCCATCCGTGCAATTTATTGCACTGCAGTGTTCGGTATTTGTGATACCTCTGGCCCGCACTTACAGGTAATGTTGTCGTGATTGGGCTACTGTATCCGCCGCCTAAAATAGCTGCCAAAACGACGTCTGAGCTTGTTCTCTATCAATCGTCGGGGAGAAATAAGTTTGCCATTTTGTTATTTTTTTACTCCATCCACTACCCAATCGTTCTTGTGTTTAGACGTAAATCCTGACGAGTGTTCTAATATCCAAAGTGTTTAGGGGAAGTTACGCCACACGCATGCGAATAGAAGGCATTCTATGGTAGGTGTCATCAACAAGATGATTCCCTTTCCGTACCACCTAAGTTCCACGTATCGTTCTGATCCTCAAAGATACCTATAGTCTCCCTCACGTAAGGGCGGGTATTCTTTTTGGACACAGTTCGGTATATCGGTCTGGCAAAGGTATATTGAAAGGGGGACCATTTGGTGAAATAAGGAACCCTCATTATGGCTGTTGTTAAGTACCTGACAGATTCTCATCAGTTACTGAAAGGTTCCAACTATACACCATGGAAAACAAATATGAAGGCTATCCTCCAAATGGAATATTTGTGGGATGTTGTTTCTGGTGCAACAACAAGACCTTCACCAGCAGCTGGATCAACTCAAGCTACACCACCCACTGCAGATCAAATTGCTTTTGATAAGAAAGACAGTAAGGCAAGAGTGCTCATCTTGCTTGCAGTTTTAGATGAAGTTCAACCTCACATAGCTGATAAGGAACATGGTAAAGAGGCATGGGATGCCCTTTCAACCATTTATGAGGGTAAGAATGAATCCACCATTCTACACCTCCAATCTCAACTTCACAGTTTGAGTGTCAAGCATGGAGAGACAGTTGAACTATTTCTTTGCAGAGTGTCTGAGTTGAAATCCAAGTTGAATTCTTTGGGAGAGACCGTTGATGATAAGCTCCTTACTTCAGTAGTAATGCGAGCTTTACCTGATTCATTCAGAATTTTGATCACTTCTCTTAAGGTGTCACAACAAAAAGTTACCTTTGTTGAGTTGGTAAATATGCTTCAGGAGGAAGAGGCTCGCCAACTTCAAAGAGATGAAGCTTCTAATACAACCCTCTTTTCCAACAAGAAGGGCTCCAAGAAGAAGGGTAATTTTCAGAAGGGAGGATCCTCTTCCAAAGATAAGGGAAAACAACCACAACAACCTCAACAACAGAAGCGCTATTGCAAAATCTATGATAAAAATACCCATGACACCAATCGGTGTTGGTATAATAATAAGCCACAGAAGAATAAGGGACAAAACAAACCCCAAAACAAGAACAAGCAACCAAAAGTGAATGTTGCTGTAGAAGAATCTGACTCGGATTCTGAGTGGGCACACAGGGTGCTCATGACTACCACAACCTCCAAACCAAAGGATCCTTTGTGGTATATTGATTATGGCGCCAGTAAGCACATGATTAGTGACAAATCGTGGTTTGAGACATATGAAGCCAAGGAAGGAAAACCCGTCACCATTGCTGATGATAAAACCTACAAGGTTTAGGGTGAGGGTACAGTTTCAGTGAATCTTCCAGATGGCAAGTGTCAGATTGAAAGAGTCCTTTATGTTCCAGGATTGGCAAACAATCTGTTGTCAGTCCCACAAATCCTGGATAAGAAGATGGTTGTTGATTTTCGTGTTGAAAATGATGAGAAGCGTTGCTTTATCACAAAGAGGGGTAAAAACATTGCAACTGCTTCATACAAGCATGGCTTGTTCGCTTTGGATGCTATCTCCACCCCTCATGTTGCCATGACAGTTTCTACAAAGGAATCCACCACTCTTTGGCACAGGAGATACAGGCATCTCAATTCTAGATGTTTACTTGAATTAAGTAACTATAAGATGGTAGAGGGACTTCCCTCCCTTTCCACTACATTGCCAGTTTGCTCTTACTGCTTGGCAGGGAAGCAGCACAGAGTACCTTTTGAAAAGAGTTCTACAAGAGCAAAGAAACCTCTGGAGTTAATTCACACCGATCTATGCGGTCCTTTTACCCCAAACAATGTTGGAGGCAAGAGGTATTTTCAGTTGTTTGTAGATGATTACTTACGGAAGATGTGGGTATTCTTTCTTCATCTGAAATCAGAAGCTTTCAGTCACTTCCAACAATTCAAGAAATTTGTTGAGAAGGAATCAGGAACTTCCATCAGAACCCTCCGCTCAGATCGAGGGGGGGAGTTCACCTCTAAAGAATTTTCTGCATATTTGACTGCACATGGGATCAAGAGACAGCTGAATACTGCTTATACTCCTTAGAAAAATGGAGTTTCTGAAGGGAGGAACTGTTCCATCATGGAAATGGTTCGTTGTATGCTCACTGGAGCACATTTAGAGCAACATTTTTGGGCAGAAGCTATCACCACAGCAGTGTATCTGTTGAATAGGGCACCCACAAAGGCCCTAAAAGGAATAACTCCACAGGAAGCATGGAGTGGTAGGAAACCCTCCATCTCTCATCTACATGTTTTTGGATGTAAAGCTTTTATGCACATACCCAAAGAGAAAAGGAAGAAGCTAGATGAGAAGACCTTGCAATGTATTCTTCTTGGATATGATGAGCACTCAAAGGGTTATCGACTGATTGATCTAGTGACCAAGAAGATCCATACTAGTAGAGATGTTGTTTTTGATGAGGCTTTCACATCACAAAACACATCAGGGATATACCTGGAATTTGCGGATGAAAAGTCCCCTTCTTCATCTCAGAAGGGAGGATCTCCTTCATCATCTCAGAAAGGAGGATCTACCTCTTCTCCACAAAAAAAGATTCCTAAATGGTATAAAAGTACTATCAGAGACTCCAAGATTTCCACACCACCAGATATGACTCTGAACAGACCTCGTACTCGCAGTATGGCTCGTCAAGAGAAAGCTGCAACAGAGACTACTGAGGTTGATGATCTTTGTCAATCTTTTGAGGAATTTTCTATTCAACCAGAAGATATGGATGTGGACGATGAAAGAGTGTTTATGTCTTCACTTGATGAGCATGAACCAACAACAATACAATATGCCCTTGGTAAGCCACATTGAAAGGCTGCTATGGACACAGAATACAAGTCTCTGAAGAAGAATCAAACTTGGAAGCTTGTTGATCTGCCACACAGAAAGAAGCCCACAGGCTGCAAATGGGTGTACAAGGTCAAGTACAAGGCAGATGGACAAATTGAGAAGCATAAGGCCCACCTTGTGGCTAAGGGCTATGCGCAAAAGGAAGGCATTGACTACGAGGAAACTTTTGCACCTACTGCTCGAATGACATCCATTCGAGTTATCTGTGCTATGGCAGCACAATTTGGGTGGAAAGTTCATCAAATGGACGTCAAGAGTGCTTTCCTGAATGGTAATCTTCAAGAAGAGGTCTATATGACCCAACCTGAGGGATTTCAAGTGGAAGGCCAAGAACAAAAAGTCTGTAAATTGGTCAAATCCTTATATGGTTTAAAACAAGCTCCCAGAGCTTGGTACAAAAAGATGGATGATCACCTTATGCAGCATGGATTTAAGAGGAGTCCGGCAGATGCAAACCTCTATTTCAGGAAACAGGGATCTGAGATAGTATTACTTGTACTGTATGTGGACGATCTGATCATTACTGGCAGCTCCGAATCTTTGATAGCTGCTGTCAAACAAGACTTGTGCACATCTTTTGAAATGACAGATCTCGGGCTTCTCCATTACTGTCTTGGCCTGGAAGTGAACCAGAAGAAGCACCACATCAAGGTGACTCAGCAAAAATATGCCAAGACATTATTAGAAAAATACCGAATGACTGATTGCAAACCAATGGCAACTCTGATGGAGTCAAAACTTCAGTTATCTCGGTATGATAATTCACCTCAGATAGATGGTACTCTCTATCGACAGTTGATCGGGAGTCTCATATATCTGACCAACACTAGGCCAGATATTGTGTTTGCTGTCAATTATCTTTCAAGGTTCATGCAGGAGCCTAAGACTACTCACTGGAAGGCAGCAAAACGTGTTTTGCACTATGTCCGTGGTACAATTGACTATGGCCTAGAATACAAGAAGAATGATCAATTCTTCTTGCAAGGATACACAAACTCAAATTATGCCGGATCTTTTGATGATCGCAAGTCAACTTCAGGATATATTTTTCATCTTTGATCTGGTCTTGTCTCTTGGCATAGCAAGAAGCAACATGTGGTTGCTATTTCATCTATAGAGGCTGAATATGGCTACGTCGCATGTTGACAAGTATGGGCCGTCCATCCAAATCACCAATTCACTTGTTCTGCGACAACCAAGGTGTTCTCAACCTAGTCAAGAATCCAGTGCATCATGAACGAACCAAGCATATTGATACATAGTGTCACTTCATTCGAGACGAGGTTCCACGGCACCACATTCAGCTTCAATACATTCCCACCAATGATCAAGTTGCGAATATCTTCACCAAGGCACTTACACGCATCAAGTTTGAGTTCTTTCGCAACTCACTTTGTATTGCAAAATAATGTAATAAGGGGGGATGTTAGTATATTACTTACGTTATTACTTTATTTTTTTATATGCCAACATATATGTAGCATCTTTGTCGACATCTCCTTTATTGGCATATTATTCTTTTGACAGCATTTTGATAATACTAGGGAATATAAGTTGTTAGGGGGATATTTCTTTACGGCTATCTTTAGCCTTGATTAAACTTGTATTTAAACCTAATACCTTATCAATGCAAAGATAATGTTTTGTATTACGTGTTTTTATTGAGATCCCCAAAAAAGGGGCAAGAACTCCCTCAATCCCTGTGGATTCTAACCCCATAGGCACACAAAAAACGAAAACAAAGTCGGACCCCTGCAAAAGACGAACACCAATCCAACCGCCCAGTAACTCCTCAGGGGAAGACTGAAAGCACGGACCGACAGGCAAAAGCAGATCTATCAGTTTCAAGGGCGGAACAGAGCCACTCCCTAAAGGATCATCCAAACCATGCAGACCACCAGGCTGTTCAGCACCACCAAGTAGGTGGTCCAAGCAGGATCTGAAAAACAACAGGTCCAAATCGTGCGATCCAACACACAAATTAGAGCCACCAAGCAAGAGATCCAAGCAGGGTCCACAAAGCCCTACCCCTCTAAGCTCCCCTTCCACCGGCACAATATTCTCACTCTCTACCATCCCGCTCCGCACCCAGTATCCATAAGGGTCATATCTTTCCAATCTGGAATGTACTCTAGATCTTGTGGTCTTCATCCCCAAACCGACCTACTATATCGGGGCCACCCTTTCCATGAATTGAACTTGGGTCCTTCATTATTTTTTTCAATTAGTTTACAAGTTAATTATTTAATAATTAGAAACACCACCTAAGCAAGTTTGTAAAAAGCCTTGGACTGTTTGAAATTGAAGGGATAAAAAGTGCCAATTATCTTTCCCCTTTGGTAGACAATCTCTATATGGCTGAGTCTGCGCAGTTTCCATCTGAATCCTTCGTATTTATGACCAAATGGTGGAAGTACATGGATGTTACCAATGTGTCTTGGAAGCAAGAAGATAACAAATTAAAGGAGTTTTTGGTACCTTTAACACTACATGTGAAGATGTTAACAGTTAAACTACCATGGATATGGAGGAGGTTATGATATTTCATCTTCCATTTATGAAAACACCAACTATTTCATATTTCAATAATACAAATCTAATCCTTGAACTTTTACCCAAATTTAGAATTATGAGGGGCCTTTTAGACCTTGATGAGTACATACCTGCTCATGCATTGGAAGGGTTAATAGACAGTCACAGGTAAGGCCACTTTTGACACAATGGACCTTCCACCATCCCTCCACCGTTACAAAGGCTGTGTTGACCAAGCACTCAACCTGCAGACTCACCTCATTCATTTGCAGTGGAATCAATGCCGGCGGAATCTTCCCTCCATACATTGGAGGTTGGTAGTTCGGAAGATTAGGATTGCCTACTATTCCTTCATCCGTGATCACGGCACATATCATGGGGGCGGATACTCCTGGAAATTCCACACTTTTTCCGTCGTGCATTTCCATGTACTCAGGAGCATAAGTCCTGCCCTTTGGGGGATTGCTGCCATTGTTTATCTGCTCTGCAAGCCTCAACCCAGCTGCTAAAGACTTCCCGAACGAAGACTTCATTTTGCTCTTACTATTACTATCACTAACATCTATTTCTCTGCAATATTTAACAATTCTCCATCGATTTCAGAGCTCTCAAAAGAAACCAGCCTGCATTTGGGTGCGTGGCCACCGATCGCGTCAAAGGTAATCAGACGAGATTAGTACAACTGCACAAATTTTGTCCCAGAATTCGATGTCGATGACTATTGCCGAATGCTTATTTCTTACGTTATTTTTCTTCTCGGAAAAAAGAGTAAAATAAAAGGATTTAATGACGTAAACGCGTGATTGTAGAGGAGAATGGTAGGACATCTTTTGAATCAATGTGTGGATTTTGACGTCCAACCCCATCTCCATCCATGGCTGGCGACCCACCCCATGTGATAATTTCAGTGCAACTTTTATGAGATGTGATATTCTAACAATTTTATTAATTTTATGTTTCCTGTTTTGGAGTTTTGAAGGCCAACAATGTGATATTCTGACAATTTTATTAATTTTATGTTTTCTGTTTTGGAGTTGTGACTGCCAGGGAGTAAAGTTTTCTTAGTGGATTGATAATTATTAATTGTTTAAGTTTAAAAGTTGAGGTATTAATTTGTAAAGTTAATAATCTAGTGTATGCCAAACACAATACATTTCAAACTAGGCTCAAAAAAATTTGACACACGAATACGAATTTGAATTGAAAAACATTATAAAGGAATTGGCATAGGAAGGAAATGTGATAAACTGAATCAATTAATAGACATAAATTTTTCAAGATGTGATAAACCGAAGCAATTAAGAAACATAACTTTTGTTTTTAAAAACATACCCAATTAAATATTTTAATTGGTTAAATTGCAATGTCCAGATAAAGAAGTAAACATAAATCTTTCGATCGTCTATGGTCAAGAAAATCGTCAATCCTACTATATTTCAGGCAAATGTTATGTGTTGATGACGTTGACTCTAAACCCCAAATCCTTTTAATTCTCACGGATTTTTTTTTTATATATATAATTACTCGAGAGTGAATCGTTAACAATCGGCTGTTTATCTGCTTTGATAATATTATTGAATGTTGTAGATGAAGTAGATTGACAAAGTCAACTAACTTCGACAGCATTTAATTTAGGTAACAATCAACAAGCACTTATTTAGATTATCTCTTTCTGGATATATTTTGATTTGAACTTCGAATCTTCTAAAAAAGAAACCAAAACCTTAATTATTATGTTGTCTTGGACATCAATCATATAATCTAAAATATTATTAAATCGTGCTAATTTCTATAAATCTGTTTTATCCTCAATTTAAAGATAATTTTTTTTGTTTGAAGTGGAGGAAAAAAAAATTTGTTTGAAGTGAAGGAAGTACAACTCGTGGCATAACTAGGGCCACATCCCATAGGGGCATAGCATAATTTTTTTTGTTTGAAGTGAAGGAAGTACAACTGGTGGCATAACTAGGGCCACATTCCATTGGGGATATAGCAACACGAGGCATCCCTCCCAATAATTTGAGTTGGGGTCAACCGAGATAAGACACCAGTTGGGTGTTCTTGTAGAAAACATGTAAAGATAATTATATGTAAAATATTTGCCAATAGGTGTAACATCCCCGTCATTTGAGGTCATTTTGTTTGAAAGAATATGATTTTGCGATGAGTTATGTGGTGCAGGTATAGGTACTTGAACGGAAGCGAGAGAAGACATCCACCCCTGACGGAGATAGTGATCGGAGCGTCAGGTAAGGTGGGATATGATGTTGTGCCTTTGGCACCGAGACTCGTGGGTACATGAAAGCTCACTAGAAATTTTCATATAGAACATGTTGTCTGGTACTGCATTATACTTGTCTGCACACCTGCATTCTGCTTGTTGTTTAAATAAATAAATAATTTGATTTTGATTTAAAAATAATAATAATAATAAATAAATAATATACTAATAATAATAATAATAATAATATGTTAGCAAATATAATATATGTGTTAATAATAATAATTTGCTTGTTGTGGTGTAGTGGTAAATGCCTTGGGTGCTGGTAGAGGACGACCCAGGTTCCATTCCCCTTGTCTCAATCTTGCAAATATATGGTATAGTTAGGAATGTCCTATGTGCTGGTAGAGGCCGACAAGGCTCCATTCCTCCTATGCCCAATTTGTTGAAAGTGGCACCTCGAAAGGGGTGTTTTCCACTATAAATTAGTTTACCTAGGTGTTGTAGGTGAGTTGGAGAGGAGAGGGCAATCCTCCAAGGGAGGTCCCAGGTTCAAATCTCCACCCTACCAAAAAAGCTGAATTGGGTATCCAAAATCTAATTGATAATGTTGGTGCGAGCAAGGTCGGGTGCGACCCCCGGGTGACTTTGACGGCGTAGAACCCCTGTTTGTGGTCTCTCAGACCAAGGCGGCTCCGAAAGGGGTTTTTCGCTTTAAAAAAAAAAACTAGAAATAATAATAATAAATAATAAAATAAAGAATTTATTTAAAAATTATTACCAAAATATAAACATTGATCGCATTATTGAAAGGGACAAATTCACCCAAGGTAAGCAATAATAAAGAGAGTTCTTTATTTTGAAAATATATATAAAAGAGTATTATATGAAGACTCTCCACAAGGTGGTAAGACGTTTTCCTAAATGGAGACTTTGGGACAGTGACAACTGGCCAGGATGTGAGACCTTATGTGTTTTACTATGGAAAAACCTTAAACTCTTTAAAAGGGAAGCCTTTGAGCACGGAGGGACATGTTCGCTTATTGGAAAGTTCGACATTCACGTGAAAGGGTAATTGTGTCCGGTTTGGTGGCTTGAAGACAGAAGCCCGTGCTACGTCGCTTTACCAACGAAAGAAAGGTTGGCTATCCTGGATATTTGTTTGTGTTCTGCTTGAATTGCTTATATGCTTGTTGGTTGACTATTGTGTTTGTTGGTATTGTAAAGTGTTCCTTTAATTTTTGTTCTTTCTATTTTAAAAAATAATCAATGGAACCAAATGTGCATATAGTTAATAATCAGATAATCGTTACATTAGCATTGGAAGGAATCTTCTTTGTCTATAGGAAGTGAATCTAGATGTGTTTGTGTGATTATGCATATAGTTTTGCATTGCATCAAAATGAGCCTCGCTGACCCATAAGCACGCACCTTCATTATCTCCAGCCATAGAGAACACTTGGAAGAAAAAAGGTAGACGTGATTATTCAACGGATAATTTGATAACTTAGACGTAGAAATTATGAAATCTGGTCTATAATTTGGACGCAGACTGATAGATTGCCATTAAAAATTTATTGTTGGTTGCAAGAAATGGATGTGGCAGTCTTGAGTGTAAACAGTTGACAAAGAATGATATTTGATTGTTTTTTTTTTAAGATTGCCAGCTATGGCATACTCCAGAATTCTTTTTGCCTATTCATTGTATTTGTAATAAAAATACTTTTGTTCTAGAATAGAAAACCAGGTTCAAAATTCAAATATGTTTGAAAAATGTGGATGAAATAAAATGATGAAATTCTTCAAGTTTCTATTTCTTTGCAATCGAAAAGTTTGTCAATGAATGTTTAAGTTTCATGAAAAGTAAATGAATTTAACATTTGGTTATAGGGCACTATTTTTCTATTGATTTTTCGAAAAGTTCTTAACAAGGGAAATTATCAACAAGAGAGCTTGTATGACTAAAATGCCGAGTAAGGGCTAATGTAACAAAAATTTCGAGCAAGGGCTAAGAGAAAAATATCGAGTAAGGGCTACTTACCTATCTTTGTTGGTTGTGGTGGCAACTAACGTAAGTGGTGTTATCCATTCTCCAGCTTATATGGCAGAGGTCCATGGTTGTTGAGAGTAAGGGTGGCGGTATGGGACGTTACCCTAGGATGACAACCAACTAGTACGTGAGGATGCTCACTATTCCGCTTCGGTTGTGGAAGAGCCAACACGAGCCATGGTTAAAGAGCTGACTATGTGGTTGGACGGTCCAATGGTAGATGGTATGTGAAGAATTACCATCAACCAAGGTTGAGGGTGAGAGATTTGGTCCGCAAGCCATGCGATGGTGGACCTTGGCCATACCTTAGTGGAAGGCTATGACCGGGCACGAGCATAATTACGCTAAAATCCAAAGCATTCTGGCTGGAGAGACGTCATAAGTAGTAAAAGGGACTGTGAATCCACATGTTTTGGATAGGGGAAGCACATTGTACATTCTTCCAGGTGGTATGGGCCCTGGAAGGACAACCTCTACCAGGATCAAGTATAGCTCAAGTAGGGAGTGGGTCCTAAATGACAAACTCTTGTGGGAAGTTGGCCAATCCCGAGCACTTAAGACACTAGTTGCAGTGGTGGATATTCTTGAAGTGTGTTAAAGATGTATGCCATGTACTAATATCAGGATGGGTGTAAACGTAACATGTGCAAAAGATAAATTTATGCTCTCACTAAAAAATTTATTTGTGATCATACAACCTGGTAGTAGTATTGGGTTGTTACAGTTGGTATAAGAGCCTAGGTTGCGAAACCTTGGCTAATAAAAACAAATTATTGTTCTAACATAACTCTTGATGCCAGACATGGCAGGTACCTCGCAGAGGACCAGTGTGAATCTGCAATAGGAGATTGCAAAGGTTCCAAGAAAGGGACCAAGATGACTCGTAAAGGAGTTCGAAAGGGTGCAAGCTGTTGAAATACCACATCAGGTGGTAAGAAAAGAGGAGCTTGAAGCTGCAAGAGCTACGCAAAATGATGAGAATATGGCTCGAATGATTCAACTTATGCATGATCAGTTGAACTAGCAACATGAGCAAATGGAAATTCGGAAAGCTCAAACGAGTGAGCATATGGAACAACAACGGGCACAGATGGCCCAACAACAAGAACTAATCACCCAACAACAGTAAGTTATTGAAAAATTAACTCAGAAGAAGGCAACTAGAAATGTAAGTGAATTTCCAGAAGGTTCCTCGAGGAGGAAGGTAGGTGAGGAATTGCAAAAGGAGATAAAGAAGTTGGAAAAGTTTGATGGAAGTGGTGATGGCGAAACCGTTGTTAATTGGCTAAGTGAAGCTAAAGGGTATTTTGCAATTCAACCCCTCTAATCCGAATCTAAAACTACTTGGGCAGTAGCACATTTAAAGGGTGCTGCAAGGGACTGGTGGACCACGTACAAGAAAATTACTCAGAAAGAAGTAGCAGATATACCTTGGGAATAATTCGAAAGAGAATTCAAAAACTGCTTTCTTACTGAACAATTCTATATTGAGAAACATGGAGAGTTCACCAACTTACGACAAGGAAATATGACGATAATTGAATATTACCAGAGGTTTGTGCAACTACTCAAGTATGCTTTCGAATTTGATGGGCAGGAAAGATTCAAATCCCATAATTTTGTTATGGGGTTGCACCCAAAATACAGCCAACCAATGAGAAGAAAAGTACCTCAGACACTAACAATTGCCTATGATGTTGCTCGGCATGAGGAATCAAGCCAGAAGGACGGAAAGGCTTACTACCAGCAAGTTGAAAGAGATAATTCAAGGAAAAGGAGATATCCCGAGTAGAATAGAGGTAAGGATCAGTACCGAAAATTCAAAGATGGAGGACGTAACATAATTGATAATAGAAATAAAGGTAAATACCAGGGGCATAGAGGGCAGTCAGATCGACGGAATTTTTAGGAGAAGAAAAACCATAGTTGAGAAAATCTACAAAAAATCTCGATTTTGTCGATTTTTTCCCGATTCACAGGCTAGCCGATTTTTTGCTGATTTTTCCCAAAAAAATTATGATATGCATGAAAAAATATTTTTTTCAATGAAAAATTGCATTTTCTTCGGTTTTTTCAATAAAAAATGCCAATTTTTCCTCGATTCTGATTCTTTGTCAATTTTTAAACAAGCTGATTTACTACCCGATTCTGATTTTCTCAACTATGAGAAAAACAACAATAGGGAACAGGGTAAAAATGGCAATCAGAATAAAGAAAGTAATAAACAAAAGAATTATGGACTCAATGCGTGCTTTACGTGTGGGGCACTAGACCATTTTGCCAAAAAATGTTCAAATAAAGCAAATCATAGGAACCCCACTGAGGAAGCACCGCACAAAATTTTTGCTGCCACAGGTAACCTTAACCTTTCGGGGCAAACTACTCCATTTTTTATTAAGGAAAAATTAGGCAGAAAATATGTACATATTTTAATTGATAGTGGTGCTACAAATAGTTTCATTTCAAATAGTATTTTGAAGGAGATACCTGTTAAACCTGGGGTTATGGCAAAAGGGTGGCATGTCGAGTATGGCTTGGGATAAACTTACTTAGTCAACCAGTGTCTATTTGACCCACAAATAGAAATACCTCAAGGAAAACTCAAATAGCATCTGTATGTGGCACCTTTGCATGCATTCGACATAGTCCTAGGAGTAGATTGGCTAAAAGCTCATAAGACCCTGCTTAACTTTGAGGAAAGGTGGTTGGATTTTATGAATGACGCTAAGCGGTAAATCCATATCCAATGTAATCGAACATCTCTTGAGCCCCATTTGATGATCGCCATGTAGGTCAAAAGAACTCTGCGAAAAGGGTGTAAACTGTATGTGGTTAAATTAAATGAAAAAGAAGAAACTGACTCCAATTTCACATTATTTCAACAATACCCTCTGTTAAATGAATTTAGGATTGTTTTTCCTGAAGATTTGCTTAGACTACCTCCAAAAAGGAAGTTTGATTTTTTGATTGAGCTTATTCCAGGAGCAACTCCAGTAGTCCGAACCCCATATCGTATGACACCACTTGAGTTACAAGAACTTAAAACTCAACTGCAATATTTGTTGGAAAAAGGGCACATTAAACCTAGTGTGTCACCATGAGGAGCACCGATTCTATTTGTCAAAAATAAAGATGGCTCCTTGAGATTATGCATTGACTATAGGATGCTTAACAAGATGACTGTCAAGAATAAGTATCCTTTGCCCAAAATTGATGACTTGTTTGATCAGCTTAAGGGGGCTACAATCTTCTCTAAGATTGATCTTAGGTCGAGATACCACCAGTTAAGAATCTGGGAAGAAGAAACTTATAAGACTGCCTTTAGAACTCGATATGGTCATTATGAGTTCACAGTCTTACCATTTGGGTTAACTAATGCACTAGATGCATTTATTCACTTGATGAACAACATGTTCCGGGAATAGTTAGACCGATTTGTTCTAATATTTTTGGATGATATTTTGATTTATTCCCTAAATAGAGAAGAACATGATGAACACATGAGAATAATGTTATAATTTCTCAGGAAAAATCATTTGTATGGTAAATTATCCAAATGTGAATTTTATACATCACAAGTTCAGTACTTGGGGCACATTGTCTCAGCTGAAGGGATAGTCGTAGATCCTAAAAATATTGAGGCCATAATAGGTTGGCCAACTCCAACCAATGTATCAAAAGTAAGAAGTTTTATGGGAATGGCTGGTTATTATCGATGATTTGTTAAGGGGTTTTCAAAAGTAGCATTTCCCATCACCAACCTACAAAGGAAAGGGAAAACATTTAGGTGGACAGCTCAGTGTGAGGAAGCCTTCATAACTCTTAAGGAGAAGCTGACAACTGCACCTATATTGAAAATACCTGACCTAAACAAATCATTTATAGTTTGCACTGATGCCTCATTGGAGGGACTGGGTAGTGTATTGATGCAAGATGAGGTCGTAGTAGCATATGAGTCCAAGAAACTCAAGAAACATGAGATAAACTATGCTACACATGATTTAGAGCTGGCAGCAGTTGTTCATGCTCTTAAAATTTAGAGGCATTATTTGTTAGGAAAGCCCTTTGAACTTAAAACAGATCATTAGAGTTTGAGATATATTTTTACTCAGCCTCTACTAAATGCTTGACAACGAATATGGATGGATTTTTTGGTTGAATATGACTTTGGTATTGAATATATCAAAGGAAAAGAAAATAAATTGGCAGATGCTCTCATTAGGAGAAGGCATATAGCAGCTCTTACATGGACTGAAAGAGAAGATCATGGAGATGCAGAAGGATGATGAATTTTACAAACAATGTCAAAACAAGATTGAGCAGAAATCAAATCGGCATGGGGATTATAGTATCAAGCAAAATCTGGTGTATTTTTGGAATAGAATAGTAGTACCCAATGATGAAGGACTTAAAAGAACTATCCTACAGGAAGCTCATTATGCTCCATACTCTGCTCATCCAGGGGTAATTAAGATGAGGGAAAACTTGAAGAAATATTATTTTTGGCCTAGGATGAAGAAAGATGTAGTGCAATTTGTTGCAAGATGCCTAGAATGTCAGAAGGTCAAGACAGAACATCAACATCCTGGTGGAAATATGAATCTGTTCGAAGTGCCAGAACAATAGTGGCAAGTGATATCCATGGATTTTATTCTTGGTCTTTCAAAGACACGATTTCAACATGATGCAATATTTGTAATTGTGGATAAGTTAACCAAAGTGGCATATTTTATACCCGACAATGTCCGTGATGATGCCCCAACTATAGCACAAAAATTTGCTCGAGAAATTGTGAGGTTACATGGCTTTCCCAAAATAATCATCTCAGACAAAGATTAAAGATTCACTTATGAGTTTTGGCAAGCTTTGCACTGAGCTTGGGGAACAAAGCTCAACATTAGCACTGCTTATCATCCAGAGATGGATGGACAGACTGAGCGGGTCATTCAAGTGCTTGAAGACATGCTATGCATGTATTGTATGGACCACCAGAGCAAATGGGAATATTATCTCTTCCTCATGGAATTTACTTATAAAAATAGTTATCATACCACGTTGGGCATGACCCCTTTTGAGGCCCTAAATGGGCGTAGGTGTAGAACACCATTAACGTGGGATAATTTGGACAATCGAGAAGTGATCAGTCCTGATGTTGTTAAACAAATGGAGATTCAGCTCAAAGAAATTTATCAACGACTTCGTGAAACAACTGATCGTCATAAGAGTTATGTTGATCTTAAACGAACACCCTAAGAATTTACCATAGGTGATAAAGTTTTCCTTAGAGTCAAGCCAACCAAAAGTTCCATTAAATCCACCAAATTGAGTCCTAGATATGTTGTTTCTTTTGACATTGTTTTCAAAATCAGTCTTGTTGCCTACAAGCTCGCACTGCCACCAAACTTGTCACAAATCCAGTGTTTTTCATGTATCCCTTCTTCACAAATATATAGTTGATTCATCTCACATCCTGGATGTATCACATTTGCAGACGTCGGACCCGCAACTCATTAAGGTTCGAAAAGTCAAAATATTGGGATTCATAACCAAACAATTGAGAAAGAGGACTGTGGAGCAGTGTAGGGTCCAGAGGGATCATTACTCTGAGAAGAATGCCACCTGGGAAGATGTTACCACTATGAGAAACCAATTTCCATACTTGTTTGAAAACTGATAGCAAAAAGACAATTTACTATGTGTTAGAGATGTAAAATTTTTGGCATAATGAGATTTGATATAATAAGATGTGACTAATATGCAATTATTTTTGGTATATATATATGATATGATGTTATAACTTGCATATGTTTTCTTTAGCTAACACAAGGACTGTGTTGATTCTTAGTGGGGGAGTATGTAACATTCCCACCATTTGAGGTCATTTTGCTTGAAAGAATATGATTCTGTGATGAGTTTTGTGGTGTAGGTGCAGGTACTTGAGCGAAAGCGAGAGAAGATAGCCACCCCTGGCGGAGATAGTGATCGTAGCGTCAGGTAAGGTGGGATATGATGTTGTGCCTTTGGCACCGAGGCTCGTGGGTATATGGAAGCTCACTAGAAATTTTCATATAGAACATGTTGTCGCGTACTGCATTATGCCTGCCTGCACACCTTGCATTCTGCTTGTTGTTTGAATAAATAAATAATTTGATTTTGATTTAAAAATAATAATAATAATAATAATAATAAATAAATAAATAATATTATAATAATAATAAAAATAACATAAACATAATAAAAATATGTTAGCAAATATAATATATGTGTTATTAATAATAATAACTAAAAAAATAATAATAATAAATAATAAAATAAAGAATTTATTTAAAAATTATTACCAAAATATAAACATTGATCGTATTATTGAAAGGGATAAATTAACCCAAGGTAAGCAATAATAAAGAAAGTTATTTATTTTAAAAATATATATAAAAGAGTATTATATGAAGACTCTCCACAGGGTGGTAAGACGTTTTCCCAAATAGAGACTTTGGGATAGTGACAACTGGCCAGGACGTGAGGCCTTATGTGTCTTGCTATGGGAAAACCTTAAACTCTTTAAAAGGGAAGCCTTTGAGCACGGAGGGACATGTTCGCCTATTGGAAAGTTCGACATTCATGTGAGAGGGTAACTGTGTCCAGTTTGGTGGCTTGAAGACGAAAGCCCGTGATACGTCGCTTCGCCAGCGGAATAAAGGTTAGCTATCCTGGATATTTGTTTGTGTTCTGCTTGAATTGCTTATATGGTTGTTGGTTGACTGTTGTGTTCGTTGGTATTGTAAAGTGTTCCTTTAATTTTTGTTCTTTTTATTTAAAAAATAATCAAAGGAACCAAATGTGCATATAGTTAATAATCTAATAATCGTCACATTAGCATTGGAAGGAATCTTCTTTGTCTATAGGAAGTGAATCTGGATGTGTTTGGGTGATTTTTTGTATGCATATAGTTTTGTATTGCATCAAAATGAGCCTCGCTGACCCATAAGCACGCACCTTCACTATCTCCAGGCATAGAGAACACTTGAAAGAAAAAAGGTAGACGCGATTATTCAACGAACAGTTTGATGACTTAGACGTAGAAATTATGAAATCTGGTCTATAATTTTGAAGCAGACTGATATACTGCCATTAAAAATTTATTGTTGGTTGCAAGAAATGGATGTGGCAATATTGAGTGTAAACAGTTGACAAAGGATGATATTTGATTATTTTTTTTTAAAGATCGCCAACTATGGCATACTCCATAATTCTTTTTACCTATTCATTGTATTTGTAATAAAAATACTTCTATTGTAGAATAGAAAACCAGGTTCAAAATTCAGATATGTTTGAAAAATGTGGATGAAATAAAATGATGGCAGTCTTCTAGTTTCTAATTCTGTGCAATCAGAAAGTTTGTCATGAATGTTTAAGTTTCACGAAAAGTAAACGAATTTAACATTTGGTTATAGGGCACTATTTTTCTATTGATTTTAGCTTTGTTAGACTTGTAAAACTTGGAATTAACGGCTGTAGAAGGTAGCTTGCGTCGCTATTTTATTTTGGTCGTCCCAGGAGCCAATTAGACTTGGCATTATCGAACTTATAGCTTTAAAATGAAAACAATTGGAGAATAGCTTGACGTTTCGCTGTGTAAATAAACATAAATTTAAAAGTCTCTCAAAAAACTAGGCAGGATTAAGTTTAGCAATTTGTGTAAAGGAAGATTAATTTTTTTTTTTGGATATAAGCCACCAAAGGGAACACCAAACGTCTTTTCGGATGAGTGCAATCAACAAGAACAGGTTTAGAGTTGCGTTCTATAGGAATAGTCAATGGTAGAGTGTTCTATTGAAAACATAGGAAATCATTTCTCCATGAAGCTCGATAGGCGGTTAAGGAGGTTATTATGCAATGAAAATAAATCTTGAAACCTAACAGTGAGCCACATTTAATAAAGAGAAAACCCTAAATCGAATTGCTTGGTAGAAATTTTATTATGATTTAAAAGGTTGCTTAAGTTTAAACTTTGTAACTTGAATAATGTCGTAATCTTAAGTTATTGAACTATAATTTTTAAGATATTGAGCACAATAGAGAAAAACTCGTAGTTGCGTGGCAGTTCTGAAAAAGATATTAACGTATATGGCTATGGTATTAAATTCGAATGTATAGGATAATTTACTTTTTATTTCCAAGTATGGGTCTAGCATTGTATGTTTTAAAAGTTATACATGTATTAATTCTTAAAGTTAAATTATATATGTTTTAACTCTTAAAGTTGTTGGCATCGAATAGAAGTTTTTATATAGTTTTTATTTTAAGTGTTAGGCCACTTTTAATTCATTTATAAATTTTAAATTATACTTTTATGGAAATTTCTTGAATGAAAGCTAGTAATTCTTTAAAATTCAAATTCGGTAAGAAAAATTATGAAATTTGGAAACAAGCTTTTAAAACTAAAACCCTTGCATTCAAAAAAAAAAACTTAAACTTTTTTTTAGAAAGTTTTAACAAGGGAAATTATCAACAAGAGAGATTATATGACTAAAATGCCGAGCAAGGGCTAATGTAACAAAGATGTCGAGCAAGAGCTAAGAGAAAAATACTGAGTAAGGGCTACTTACCCATCTTTGTTAGCTACGGTGACAACTAACGTAAGTGGTGTTATCTGTTCTCTAGTTCATATGGCAGAGGTCCATGGCTGTTGAGAGTAAGGATAGCGGTATGGGATGTTACCCTAGGATGACAACCTACTAGTACGTGAGGATGCTCACTATTTTGCTTCGGTTGTGGAAGAGCCAACACGAGCCATGGTTAAAGAGTTGATCATGTGGTTGGATGGTCCAACGGTAGATGGTATGAGAAGCATTACCGTCAACCGAGGTTGAGGGTGAGAGATATGGTCCGCAAGCCATGTGATGGTGGACCCTGGCCATACCTTAGTGGAAGGCTATGACCAGGCATAGGCATAATTACGCTAAAATCCAAAGCATTTTGGCTGGAGAGTCATCACAAGTAGTAAAAGGGATTGTGAATCCACATGTTTTGGATAGGGGAAGCACAACGTACACCCTTCCAGGTGGTATGGGCCCTAGAAGGACAACCCCTGCCAGGATCAAGGACAACTTGAGTAGGGAGTGGGTCCTAAATGGTAAACTCTTGCAGGAAGTTGGCCGGTCCCGAGCACTTAAGACACCAGTTGCAGTGGTGAATATTCTTGAAGTGTGTTAAAGATGTATGTCATATACTAATACCAGGATGGGTGTAAATGTAACATGTGCAAAAGACAAAGTTATGCTCTCACTAAAAAATTTATTTGTGATCATAAAACCTGGTAGTGATATCGGGTTGTTACAATAGGGTCTTAGTTCAAGGTTGGGATAAATGAATGATATAGCCCATATCAAGGTTTAAATCTTGGTGATATCAAATAAATTATAGATTATATATATGAATGTGATTAAATTGATGTAAAGAAAAAGTACAATCTATTTTAAAACATTTAATTAATTTTTTAATTAATATATTTAAGTTAAAAAAAAAAATTAAAATTTTCTAAACTAAAATTAAAAGGTACAAACATATTTAGTATTTGAAGAGAATAAAGAATTTAATATATTAATTTTATAATCATAAATTTAATAAAAAATTTATATATTAGTGTTATAATTATGAGTTAATAAATAAATTTATAATAAATTTGAATTAAGTGTTAATAGTATATTTTATTATAAACTAATTTTTTATTGGAGACCTTATATATATACTTGAGATCATCAATGGTGAACCTTTGAACTTTTTACGAAGAGAGCAGTTACTTGAATTTTTTATTTTTTGAGCACTAACTTGAAATATTAATGTAATAGTTATTTTGTGTTTTATGTTTCTTTGGATTAATAAAAATAAATAGTATTAGAATTATTTTATATTATATTTTTTTAGGCATACAAATATGAAATGTATGCAACACTTTAATATTAAATAATATAGACATTATAGAATCTTGTATTAAGACAAACTTAATCATCCATTTTGGTTTATTCAATTTTGTTATTGACAAACATTCCATAGTTGTGAATTATATGTTTAAAAAAGGAGACTATATCTAAAATAGCTAATTTCTTTCAACTAATTTATGTTTTGGGCACGTCACATACTAGCAAGCATGTCATGTGCGCATTGTAGAAAAGTCCTTTTCATAACACATGGCTTTAGTTATTATTTTTGGCATAAATTAGTAGGTTTTGGCATGCCACATTGTAGTCGTAAGCAAGCTATATCTTTTAACTTGTTTTTCAACTCCATTGTGAACTTGTCATGTTTCCTTCAAATAACTGCTAATGCCTTCTCAACATGGTTTAAGCCTTTTTTGAGTTGTATTCCCTATACCCCATAATAAAAGCATATCAATACACTTTATTTGTGGAGCAATCACTAACAACATCTTTGTGATGATGCATAATATCCCTCCAAGTTCATTTCATTGGCATCCTCTCTATTGGGAACTTCCTTGATGTTGACTCACCCTCCTCTTTACCAATTTTTTTTTGTGTTTGTCATCCTTATAAATACCTCTTTCCTCAAGTTGGGAAAACAATACTTATTTTAATATATTAATAATACATCAATTCATTCTAGTCACTAATTTGCCACCTAGTCAAGTCCAATCGTCACACTCACATAAGAAAATAGTTACTACAAGAGATCAATTATTACCTTCTAGTTCTTAGTAATTAGACACAACAAATATATTTTGCAAACCTAGGAACAACATTGTAAAACAACACAAGTTTACAAGATTGACAAATTTTGACTATCTCCAAGGCGGGCCTATTCGCTCAAATATTGATTCCCTCAAAGGCTTATTTGCTTATGTGTCTATTCATTCAAAAGATGATTTGCTCAACTGTCAATTGGCTCAAGTGTTGATTCGCTTAAGTATTGATTTTTTCATAAGTGTTGATTGGCTCCATAGTAATCTACTTACAAGATGGACCAATTGACTTGTAGAAGTGATTTGCTTCCAAATGCTACTGAATCACTAGCAAAGTGGAGCGATTTACTCACTTATTTGAGTGGATCGCTCATAGGCTTACGAAGGGGTAAAATAAAGATGTGGATCCTAAGATCCTTGAAAAGCAACATTTTGGCATGTCATGGTGGCATAACTAATTTTAGAAGCCTTTTAATCCTTTGAGAGGCATGTAACATTTGGTGGTGCATTGTTTTGTTAGAGATGTCCTGATTACTTACTTTTGCTAGGAGTAAGAATTTCTCACCCTAGGTAACACAAGGGTAAACTCCAACTATTAATAGGAGTCATGGGATCCATTGTAAACATCTTTTGACCTTGAGAATAAAAAGCTACAATTTGTGAAACCTATGTTGTGCTTTGACCTCATGAGATTGTTGAGAAATTACCAAGTTCTTATGCATTCCATTAGTGGCATCGCCCTCTTGGTTTGCTAAGTGTGTGATGATTAAGGTATTGTCCTTTTGTCCATCTTATCATTTGCTTATCAATTTTGTATCTAAAGAATCAGAGAACATTGATGTTATTCAGATCTCATGTGTTGATTAATCACACACACTTTCCTCATTATCGTTTAAACTTGTATTTTATTTGAATCACTTGCATCCTTAATATTTCTTACATGTTTAAATTTTACTCTTTACTTTTCATGCAGTTAGTATAGTTTAGCATATGAGTATTTCGCAAGGATAGTGGGGAGTTAACCTAAATGCACTAGTTGGGAGAAGCCATTAGCACTTCATTCCAACTTTCTTGAAACTAGAATTGGGCCACAAATAGTAAATTAGAAGTTAGAATAGTTTCCTAGGTTAACATAGTTTCGACACATCTTATGGTACAAACCCTCATTTTTCTCAAATTTTATCTAATTTGGGTAACATTGCTCAATTTTTGCATTGAATTTGCATTCATCATAGATAAGCCAATTAGCTCAAGATTGACTGGATTTTCCTAATCCCAATAAAAGGAAGAAATTCACTCCATTTGAGTTGATCGCTTGAAAAATTACCTAATTCTAATTTGTGAGCAATTAGCTCTATTTTACAAGTGATTTGCTCCAAATTTCCTACATTTTCACGAGTTGAATATCGAGTGATTCATCGAGCCCAAGGACTTGATTTATCAAGCCCAATCTCAAATTGATTTTAAAAATTCACCATTTTTATTATTTATGCTTGATTTTTACAATTACTTTCCAAATGACAACTCCAAAATAAACTCTAGGATTTTAAAGTTTTTGCAAAGACAATGACACAAATAGCATCAAAATATCATCAAACTTAGAATCTGACCCCAAATATGTATTTGTCAAATATGTATTTGTCACAGAAAAAAAGCCATTTTTCCCAAAAGATAAATTAGCAAGCAATTCCCTCAAACCAATGAATTATTCACTTAAAAAAAATCTCACTAAGTTAGATTGGATGAGTGATTTACTTCGAATATGAGAAGCAATTTTCTAGGAAATACAAAATTTCTTCTTCGTCTCGAGAAGGCTCTTTTTTTTTAGTTTTGAAGTGGTTCACTTTGAGCGATTTGTTTGGACCCCTTCATCTATATATTTTCTCTAAGTTCAAAAATTACGAGCAAGGCCAAAACTGTAAGCAAACCACTTGAATTTGCAAGCAAATCACTCCACTTTACAGGTGAATCACTCTTCAAGCAAAATTTTACTAAGTCAAATTTTGCTAGCAAAACAATTAAAATTGTAAGTGAATCAGCTCAATTTCCAATGAGTTGCTTTTTTAAAATTTGAAAATTTTGACCTCAAACCTCTATTTGCATAGGTACATACATTAAATGAGCTAGGTTAATGCTTTACAAGATGGTAACTATTGCCAACTTCAATAAAATCAAGTAGGCAATTTACTTCAAAAACTACTATAATACATTGCACTAGTTACATCAGTCCAATGATAGTATTAATATTTAATTTGTTCATTATCATAGGTACATACATTAAATGAGCTAGGTTAATGCTTTACAAGATGGTAACTATTGCCAACTTCAATAAAATCAAGTAGGCAATTTACTTCAAAAACTACTATAATACATTGCACTAGTTACATCAGTCCAATGATAGTATTAATATTTAATTTGTTCATTATCATTGTGAATCTCATTATACTAAATTTCATATGTTTAAGTACATCTCATCTTAGCAGTATTAGTGGTAACAACTCTTAACATTAGATATTATTTTTTGTTTCCTTCTTTGAATAAAGAATAATATCATTTCAGACCAAAACATTTTAAGTGTTTCTCTTCAAATCCTCTTCTCAAAAACACTCCCCAAAAAAAGAGTTTTATCCCATACCCTACCCCTTGCAGAGGAGTAATCATATATTTTGTGCTCTTTTCTTCAACAATTTTAATCTTTGAGTAGTATTATAGCGACTCAACCAAGGGAAAATTCTCAAATGGTGCAAATATCTCATGGGATCAAAGTCTTCAAATACCTCAATACCTGCAAATTCCCCAAGTTCAATAGTAGTTTTTGTAAAGCTCACAACAAAATATGCTTACCTCAACAACCAATGCATTAATAGGTGGTGGAACTAGGTTACCAGGTTGTATAAAATAAACAATGGATTCAATATCCTCAACAATAACCAACATATATTCCAATAGAGCAACCCAGATACCAAATGTCATGTGGGTAGACATAGTATGGACAAGTGTCCCAAAAAACTTAGTTGATTCAACAAAAAAATCAAATGATGTCGAGATAGCAAATCATCCATCTTATTGGGTCCAAACCCATCAACAATAGATGGCTCCACAACATCAACAAGTGTAGAAATGAAAATTTACATACTTACACACAATTTCATTTCTACTCAAATAAATACACAAATCTACAACCATTTAGCAATAACCATAAATAGAAAATAACAACAACAAATGCTAAATAAACATAAACATATTCATATTAACAATGGCATATTTGGTTACAATATTTCATATACAGTCTACAAACCGTATGCAAAATACTCTTTATGGTTGCATACAAGAGTTGACTGCATCCTAGAAAATAACAACAACAAATGCTAAATAAACATAAACATATTCATATTAACAATGGCATATTTGGTTACAATATTTCATATACAGTCTACAAACCGTATGCAAAATACTCTTTATGGTTGCATACAAGAGTTGACTGCATCCTACCATATGCACATATGCACTAGCCTTCTCTCACACATACCAATGCTCTTGAATGAATGAGGGAAGGGACTTATTTATACAACTAAAAATTAGTTGCACCTCCAACTACCTGAAACATCATCATTCTTCTAAATTACATTTAACTTGCATTTACATATCATTTCCTACTATAGGATAAACTAACTTATGACTTATGACTTTACCGATATACATGACTTAACATTATATTATTATGTACAATATTACATTACCACTTTATAACATTATTAAATATATGTACACACATTTCATCAAAAACTTTGTGTACAACTACAAAATAACACAGAATACCAAAACTTATTCTCTAAATGCAAACATATCAATTTGCTTATCTACATTTATCCCCTCCTCTAAACTAGTTGGCATCCTTGATGACACATGAGCTAAACATTGGGAATAAAATCACTAAACAATGTAATAGAATATCTTTTCACACTCATTTTACTTCCTCCTACTCCATACATCTTTTGCAATAGACTTCATTTTAGATTGTTTCTTGAAACACCTTATTATTTGATTTTGCAATCAGTTGTAACATCAATTAGATCAATATGACCATTATTATTAAAGGGTTCACTTCACTTTTTACAATCAACCATATCATCAGTTTGATCAACATGACCAACATAGCCAACATGAAAAATAAGACCTTTATGACTAACATGATCATGATGATCAACATCACCAACATCATGAACATGACGAGCAACGCTCGTCGCAACTTGTTTTAGGGATCAAGGGGTAGCACCCCTTATGAGGTTGAGGGACAGTGCCCTTCACACATACCCAATGAAACAACTTTTTCTTAGCTCCAATTCACTACTCTCTTGATCCAATTGACTACTTGTCAACATTTAACAAATATCTCCCTTGTTAGATGATACTTTTGATGTCAGCTCCTCTAATTGCACTGTCTTAAACGACAAGACATCTAATAGAAATACCTCTAATGATAATTCTTTTGATGATAAGTCTTTTGATGGTAGCACATGTGACAATAATACATGTGACAGTAGTGCTTCTGACGATAATACCTCTAATGATAGTACCCTTGATAATAATACCCATGATGATAGTACCTCTAATGATAATAGGTATAATAACAACACCTTTGACAATATCAGGTCTAACGATAATAGGTCTGAAAACAACAGGTTTAATGACAACATATTTGATGATAGTATGTTTGACGACAACATGTCTAATGAGAACACCTTTGACGACAACAAGTATGATGACAACAGGTTTGACGATAGCAAGTCTAACAATAACATCTATGATGGCATCAAGTATGACAACAATATCTCTAATGACAACTCCAATGAAAATAGTATTTGTGATGATTCCTCCCTTGCCAATGTCTATGACAACAATGAATATGATGGCAGTGCTTTTATCGATGCTTGCCTTGTTGATATTTGTGATGGTAATACTTATGATGACAGTGTTTATGAGGGCTCCTTCCTTGCTGATGTCTATGATAACACCTTAAATGACAACACCCTAGATAACACTTCCTCATATGGTGGTTTCTCAGATAACACCACTTCTAATGGTAACCCCTCTATCAAAAAATCTTAAGATGATAGTTTCTTAGATGGCATCCCTTCCTCCATCGTATGACTATGATCTCCAACTATCCTAGCATCATTCAATTGACCATCCTCCTAAAAATACCCTATCATTTTTCCTTCTTCTTTACTACACTCTTCTATCTGACCTTTACCTTGTTGACTGCACTATTTTTTCTGAGGACTTGGTTGAATGTAATCTGCCATCTTATCACCTTGTTTATTGTACTCTATAGTCAGACCAAATTACTAAACTATTTCAACTTCTGACAGGAATTCTCTATCCTCAATTGAAATCAAATTCACTTGCTCAATTTGAATCAAGCTCATCAAGTTAACCATCTCAAGCAGGTTCACTTCCTCAAATGCAATTGGCTTCATCACCTCTACTTCCTAGCAAGGGTTGTAACTCTTCTCCGACTCTTCAAGTTCTTAATGAATCATTCGTTCATATCACTTTGTAGTATTTTGACTATCTCCTGCAAAGTGCCCCCATAATTGGCATTGCCATTACACAATGGTTCTACCCTCACTATCATACTAAATTCTTCATCTATGAGTTCTATGATGGTTGTCATAGACTGTTTCACTAGTGTATCCCTCCTTTGTACAATCTCCTTTGGTGTCACATATACTTGTAGCAATGATCATGCACTCTATGAGTCATACTCATCCTCAGAATCATCATTCATCTCTTAGGAGTCACTTCCTTCCTTGACTACTTGAACCCTGCATTAGAAAGATGAACTACTCTCTTGCCCAAAACCATCACTCTCAGCATTGAAATCATTCTCAATATAAAAAACACTTCCATCCTTAGGGTCACTCTCATCTATATTAATATGACGCCTTTACTTCAATGATGTTTTTGCATCACTTTTTCAAATCAAGGCATATTTCATATCCTCTTGGTATAACATCGAAGGGACATCATCTTCTTTTGATACATAGGAAGAAGTACAACTATGAACCATCTCCTCTTTAATGCATATGATTGGTCTTCCTTTAAATGGTCAAATAGCCCACTCAACTTCCTATCATAGAAATGAACATACTCATTCTCACCTTGTTTCATTCTATGGATTTCAGTAATGACTGCATCATCATTACTAAACACAACTCTTCCCATGTTTGGTACTTGTCCTCTGGGAATTTTATGTACCAATCCATTGTGAATCTATAAAATATCATAGGAAATAACCGCCTCTAATATGCTTTATTATTTTATCCATTCACTTTTATGTTGGTCAAATATCTACCTAGTTAACAAAAACCGCGTTTGTACACCCTAGATACGGCCAACATTTAATGACCGAAGGAAAGGAATGTCCTTCGTGTCAATATCTAGAGAGGGTTTGCTCCCTTATTAATCCTAAACTGGTTGAAGACTAGAGTTGCAGGAAAGAAATTAGAAAATACAAAAAGAAATAGAAATATTGCTACATGTCGACTACATAGGATGGGAATAGACTGATAGCAAAAATCCACGCCAAGCAACAAATAACATGTAATAGATAAATAAACAACATAATTCACGTAATGGGATTGATGAGGTGAGGATCGGAAGGCGCTCTGCTAGGGTTTGCTTGCGAGAAAACCTAGTTTCGTCATGTTGCAGGGGGGGCCGGGTTAGGGCGAGGCGGCGCTTGGGCGGGTTGGCTGCTATGGTGGACGTCTGCTGCACCGACGGGCTTCGGTGCGGGGTGGATGCTAGGCGGGGTGGTTCCTGTTCTGGCTGGCGGCTGTGCGGTTGGGGGTGCTGTGCTGGCTGTCTTCTTTGGCCGCTGCGCGGAGTGCTTCTGCGGGTGCTGGTAGCTGTTCATCATTGGTCCCCGTTCAGGCTGGACCCCGGGCGGGTTGCTGGCATGCGGGATGGCCCCTGGACGGGGTGGTTCCCGTGCGGGCTGGCTCCTGGGTGGGCTAGTCCCTGGGCTGGGTGGATCCTGTGCGTTTGGGCCCCGTTGCGGGGTGGTTCTTGTCCCTCTTCCCCTTCCCCTGCCCCCCTCCCCGGGCACTCTCTTGCCCTGCTTTTCTAGATCCCGTGTTTGCTCAGGGTTCCCGTTGCTTGGTTTGCTTTTGCTTGGCAGGGTCCACGGTTTCTGGGCCCGAGTTCCTTGGTTTGGCGGGTTTTCAGCTTGCCCAGGGGCGGCTGCTGAAAGAGGGTTGGTTCTGGTTTCCTGGTTGCCGCTTGGGGATCTTCATGTGCTCTTTCTTGGCCTCGGGGGGGGCCTATTCCCGCATATGAGGCCCTTCCTCAGTTGCTCCAGGTTGCCTTTGCCTTCGGGATCTCCGTGTAGATCTGGGGTTTGTCTGGTCTTGAGGTGGACCCTCGGTTTCTGTAGTCTGCCCTTTGGGCCCTGGGGGGGGCCAAACCTGCAGCTATGTCTCCTAGGCTTCTGTCTCCTCCAGGCATGGTTGGGGCTGGTTGTTCTCTTGCTGGTCATTTCAGTGGTCTTCCGCTGCTCTCGTCTTGGCCAAGGTTCCCTTTCCAGCCCCGGGCGCTCGTGGGACAGCTTCCCTGTCCCTCCCTTGTTTTTTGCTTCCCAGCTCCGGGCCTCCTGTTGGGCAGGGGTTTGTTCCTTTGGCAGATTTCTCGCTGAGCAGGATCCTTCTCTTCCAGCTATTGCTGGTTTCCTTGCTGAGCGGGTTGTTCTGCTCCTACTATTTTTTCCCGCGGGGCGGGTTTTCCAATCCTGCTGGTTTTCCCGTCGGGCGGGATTTTTCAATTATGTCGATTTAGGGTTTGCTCCTTTTCCTACTAGTTGGGATTTTTCAAATAATTTTGTTTTTTCCCTGAGATGGGATTTTAGGGTTTACTGTTTTTTCCTACTAAGACAGGATTTGTCAACTTCATCCCTTTTTTGGATTTTCTCACTGGGTGGGATCTGTCCTAGGGTTTGTTTTTGAACCTAGGTTTGATCTTTTGACCTGTTGTAAAAATGTTTTGGGATCCTTTCAAAACCTGCTAAAAAAAGGAAAAAAAAAAAAAAAAAAAAGGGCCCCGGGCCCCGGACTCCTGCCCTGGGATTAGATTCAGGCGGTGGTACTTCCTTTAGCTTCGGCTTTTTCTGTAAATAAGGTTTTGGGTCCCTTCTCAAAAAACCCGCTGTAAATATAATGCTACTTATCAAAAAAAAAAAAACATAATTCATGTAATAATTTGTACATATAATCTTTCAAATCAGCACTCCAGCACTCACTCCTCTCATCAACAATATTCAAATTCAATTTGCAGAATTTGAATTCAACAACAAATAAAGAATACGAGTGTATATAAGAAATGCAAAAATTAAAAGGCAAAAATGCACCAAGTCATTTGCAAATCCAAGAGCTCTGTATGTCTATTACTGCAGAGAACTTGAAGAATTTTCTTGCAGGATATCTATTTTTTTCAACCCCTTACAATGAAAGTTTGCTTAGTATTTATAGAGGTTTGCGCCTCTTTCATTAAATACATGAAAGGACCCAATGTCCATAGATCAGAGACATGATGAGTCATCATTTCTTGGAAATATTCTTCTGACAATCACGATCCAAAAATAATTTGGAGTGACGAGGCATTTTGATCACCACGACATTAAATTTTGGGCACCTCCATTTTCTTGAAAATCAAACATATGCTTCAATAATTCACTCCTCATTAAATTTTTGTTTTAGAGAGAAAGTTAAAACCTTCAAGAAGATGTTCTTGAAAATAACACAAATGCTTTCCACTTCGCCACCAACATTGAATTGCAGTAATAATTTAAGGCATATCTTCAACCGAAAAAAATCAAACTTTAATATCGCCCAAGATGATGGCAATTAAAGATCAAATCTTGCATCATTTAATTTGGCATATGTTTTCCATAATTTATCCTCAGGTGTCATGAGCAACTAAACTCATTTGCTTTCACCATGAAAATGCTTTCGCCAAGAAAAATCTTTAAAAATCCTCTTCACCTAAACTTTGAGAATTTTAATAACGTTTATTCCCCAACAAAGGGACGAACGTGATTGCATTTTGAAACAACTTCGCCCCTTCCTTTTAAACTTCAACAACACTCACCCAAAACAAGGGGTGAACGCAATTTTTATTTGGAACAATTTAAAATCACCTCCGCTTCAAATGCTTTCGCTGAATGGAACTCCTAATATGTGTTTACCCCTTAAAAAAGGCGAAACACATCTCCATCGAAGTGCAAAGGTAAAACCAATTTTAATTTTCTTTGTTGCCCAATTATACATTCCAATGTCGTTCACCCCTAAAAGGGGTGAACGGGATCATCACCCATACTTCGTGGTAACTGTGCCGACATACTTTAAAACCTGTTCGCCCAACCAAAGGGTGAACATGATGTTCACCCTTTTTAAGGGGCAAACGCAATCGCGTTTCAACACTTCAACCAAATCTCATCATTTTTTATTCGTTGTTGCTTCTTTTACTATGGCTTCAATTCTCTCGCTCTTTCAACTTCTTCTATGGGTGATTCAATCAAATTAATTTGAAGTCGATTTCCAAGTTGTGATTGGGATTGGAATGTTTATTTTTCAAATGAAAAATTACATACATAAAAAAAAACTGAAATGACTATAATGTTTGTTTTAAAATTAAGCAAGATGCTACATCATGAATTTTTACATTACAGTCAGCAATTTATTTAAAACCAATGTGGCATAGTGCAAAACTACCAACATTTCTGGCGGCTCTCGGGGTATCCAACTCGCATGGATGCAAGTGATCCTAGGCCTTAATCCATTGGGTGATCTTGAGTCTTCTTTCCAACCTCCTTGGCTGGTGCCTTCGATGTAGATGCCTTTCGATGCTCCTCCTCTTCTACTTTCTCAATGGCTTCTGCTTCTGCTGCAACTCGGAGTACTTCTTCTCGTTCCTATTCTTCAATTGCTTTTGTGGTTGCTTCTTTTTTACCTCTGCTTGTTCTGCCTGTTCTTTGAGGCTCTCAAAAGTGAGCTCATAAATTGCAACCATGTCTTCCCATGCCTGTGTGGTGAACAAGGAAGGAGTACTCAAGGACTCATATACAAAGCACAAATTTTGAATATCTTCCAAGCTTAGGCACCTCGCTCGTTGGGCTAACTCAAACAGTGAGAGCTCCATACGAGTGTACTTCTGCATGAATGGAAACACTTGAACATCCGTGATAGGTTCCTCCCAAGCATCAATATCTGAGGTATCTTCAACAAATTACTTCCATGCCACCTCTAATTGTGCTTGTGGAAGAGGTTCACCCCACTCATCAACAAATTCTAGAAAACCCATGTCGCATAGAGCGTCAAGATGAGTCATAAAAATAGTGTGTTCCCGCTCTATGGCATTTAGAATTTTTTGACCTTCCCACACGAGATCCATCTGCTAAAAATAGCTACGCAATGTGACTTTTTCAGTTGACTAGGAATGGTCCATCTCGCTCAGGGGTTTCACATACATGGTGGAATTTTCCAAGGCCTATATTTTGACTGCCATCTCCATATGGGGTGATAGTAACTCCTCCGTATTGTCAATTATGTGATGTCCCATTTGAATCTGATTGTGAGCCGCCCATAAGTAATGCAGAACTCAAAATGCTTCTAGAGCCAATTTTTCACAGTTCTTTGTGGAGCGAAGATGGGCTTCTTTGATGTTATCTCAGGAAAAACCGTAGCTTGAGCAGCTTTCTCAGCTAATTGACTCTGGACAGCTTCTAGCTTCGGGTGAAGGTTGTTCATCTCAATCCGGGCTGCATATCTTTCTTTCAAGTGGACTCCTACTTGTCATCGTAAGTGCTCATTCTCTATAGCAGTTCTTTCCTCCTATGCTCTGCTTTTAGCCAAGGCAGTCTCGAGTTCAATGATCTTGTCAACCTGATCAAAATACTTCTATTTATAGTGCTCACCATGAAGGTAAACTGAACTCATGTCTACTTGTATGTTGCCCATATTTTCTATAGGATCAATCCTTGTGAGGTCTTCTGTTATGGTCTCAAAAATAAGATCACTCGGCAACAATTCTCCTTGAGGCTTCTGAACCAATGGAGTAATTTTGGTGATATGAGCCTCCATTGCAACAGGATCAAAAGCAACTCTCTTAAGAGGGCGTGCAGGTGCGAGAGCTTCTTTGCACCGCTTGCTTTTCAACCACTACGACGAACTCAAGTGAGCCCTATTGATATTTTCTACATCGGACTGCTTGGATGCCACCTGAACGTCGGGCAAAGCTTGCAATTCCAAAAATAGGGTGAAGGGAGTGAGGGCATCAGAGTGATTAGGCTATGAAACGGATGTGGAAGTTAAAAGTGGAGGAATGGAAATGGTGGGATGGATAGGTGGATCAGTTTTAACTATAGTTACGCTTACTTTTGGAGGAGCCTGCGTACTTACAGCTTCGGTGGAAATGGTAGTGATAATGGATGTGGAAGGGCACGAAAATGGGTTCAGCCCCAATGCATATGAACTAAAAGAAAGGGAGGATGAAGAAAAGGGAATAGAATATGGAGCAGTAGTAACTTTGGGAAAAGAAGAAGGAAGTGGAATGGATACAGAAGGCATACCAAAAGGTGGGGAAATGGACACAGAAACTGATGGGAGTGAATCGAAAGAAGTCACTACATGCTCCAATAAAGAAGAAGGAGAATAAGAAAGAAGGGGAGACGTACCTTCGGGCGCGAGTGCCATGTGATGCAAATATGGAGGCGATTGTAAATATTTTCCATTGCTCCTTTGCTACCTCTTCAACATTTTCTTGGGTCTCCAGGACCTCCTCTTAGGGTGGTTCTGATGACTGATCTTCCTCCTATCCTTGAACCATTTGCACAACCATGGTTGGAGCCTCGGTCATCATGAGAGGAGAGACAACTACAACAGAGACAATCAAAGTTGTGGTAATTATAGTAACTAAAACATCGATGGAAGAAATGGTAATAGCATCGGTCCTTGGTTTCTTCACCACCTTGGGAAATGGTGGCACCTTTTGCACATCTTGCTTCTTTGAGATGGGTGCTTCTTCAACTTTATGTCTTATTCACATCGATCTCCGCTTAAACACGTATTTTTGCTCTTCCTCCTCGGGAGTCTCCTCCGCGACCAAAGGACGTTGTCCCTCAGACTTGCTTTCACCACTATCGAACTGTTGAAAATTATGCGGCAAAATGTTGGTAAAATTGAGTGGCTGATAAGAATCAACATATTCATAATAAACCTCTAAAAAGGAATCATCCAGTTTGAGCCCATAAGAAGTCATTGGCTTTCCTCTGTGAACCCTCATTATCCACCAATTCAGTATCTTTTCTTCGGACCATTCAGGATTACTGGCTTTAACCTGACTAAACAATCCTGGTGGAGGGACTTGAGATCTATACTCTACTTCTTGCTCATAGCAATCATGCCAAGGGGGAAGTGTAGCCATTTTATCAATATGCCAATTCATGTCGGGCCCATTGAAATTATTTCTATTCCGCTCAATATCAGGTTGAGGACAACAATGAAATGATTTGAACTTGACAATTTCCTTAAACTTGCCCAAGGGGTCATACCTCCAACACTGTGGTAGTTCTATCAATCCTAGATCTTGCAAGGCAATAGTGAGAAGTCGATTCTATCCGATTTGGCCCGCTACTATACCACCAAACTTGAATGGCATATTGCATGTTATCTTTTTTCCATGCCCAGCTCCATATATATCATTTACGTAATCTGACTGGTGCACTACCTCCATAGCAAAAACATGCTTCGTAGCGAAGTATGGCAACAAAAATGGCTTACCCATGAAACCAAAAACTCATACAACTACACCTTGGGTAAGCAGAAAAATATCACCCTTTTCCTGAGTGACCAATATATCTCTCAACTCCCATGGCACTCTTTCACATGTACCACATAACAGTTCTATTACCGGCCCCAAAAACCAACTGTTGAAACTATAGAAAGATTCCCTTCTTGATAAAATTGAAGTCCACTTATATATTGGCAAAGGTTGATCTTTTTCATTTGTTTGTGTAACTGCAATAAAAGGAAAACATTGCTGCAATTGAAAGAAGAAAAACCATACCAGGAATGAACTGTGCTTGAATGATTCCACTTTTTGAGTCTACAATTTCTCCAGCTAAGAATTCATCCTCCGTGAGATGTAATCAGCCCAATCGAAGAATATTGGATTGGTGTCCTCTGTCATAACTGATGGGGAATAAAAATCTACCCGACCAATACATTGCGCTAAAGCCGCCTGCCACTTGTGCACAATATCATCAGAAGGTAAACCTGCGACCCATGCTAGCATTGAATAGATATCCAAGATTTTAAAATCCTTAAGCGATTTAGGCAAGTTGGGAAGCTGCCCCATCGGTGGTTCTTTGATGAGCTGAGTCTCCATGAATTTATGCATCATTATAGTGGAGACGTATCTATCTTCTTGTTCATCGATGTGCAACTTCTTATGAACCCCATAGGCAGGTGGTTGCAATCCACATGCAAATGCTTCTTGGATCTCATCCGAGGTAATAGTGAAGAGAATCTCCCTCTTCACATTCCTTACTACCCTGGTGAATGGGTCATAAAATTTGGCAATAAGCTGCACCAGCTCAGGACAAGAGTGTACAAGAAGGCACAGATACTAGAAAAGATATGAATGGTACGACACTATTAGCCAACTTTCTGATGTGACCCCCTGATTAACTGCAAGTTCAACATCTTGCCGCAGTCTCTCCACTCCTTTGTGGGTTATTATGCAATCACCAATTTCGGCCATCGTGTCATCATAGGGGTCCAGGTCAACATAGTCATTTTTCGGGCCTTTTTAGACCTCGTACCCCCCTCTTTTCTCTTTGACTTCTTGGGCTCTGTACTATCTGAAGCATCTTGGGGCTCTTTACTATGTCTTCCCATTTTTCTCCTTGATAAATTTATCTAAGCATTGTCTGGACACTTCTGCAATAACAGTTCGAAGCACACGGTAGCAAAAAAAAATTAAAAAAAATTTTAACTGCAAGCTATTACCTTGCTTTGTTTAAATAGAGCTTCTTTCCAACTAATGTAATAAATGCTAAGTTACTTGGACGTCATCGAAAAAATGTGAGCCTTGATGCACTCGCCTGGCACTATTCCCAATATGTCCCAATATATCTTCTGATTCACTGCCAAATTCACCTTGGGGAAAGCATCTCTCTTTGTCGCATAATATGTCGTAAACCGTACCCCGGCTGCAGAAGCTTGCTTTGAAAAAATAAATTGGCCACTTGAACCAATTAAATGCTTATTTTGCTCCCTCGAGAAGAAAAAATTCTGCCAGCTTGCATGTTTTCCAAGAATTGCCACGTCTTGGAGGAAGCAATATATCCGCAATGAATCTCCGAAATCAAATGGGGACATTCTCTTATTGAAGTTCACTTCTCTTTTTTTTCTCTCTTCGAGGCGCTTTCAATCTGCTTGATGAATTTGGGGCGAAGGCTCTCCTTTTATAAATTTTTTTCCTTGCCTTCTTCGCCTTTTCCTTTAGAAAATCAGATTTTCTAAAAAAAAAACTCGCCTCCCTTTTTTAGAAAAACAACTTTCTCTTTTTTGGGCGCCTTTGAAAAATATTGAATGCATTTGAATGCACCATATCGCTTTTAAAAATCCAAAGCGTATCTTTTTTAATTTTTATATTTTTTGTCTTTTTTTATATTTTACTATGATCGCCCCTTGAGGCGGGGGAACAGGACGTTCGCCCGAACTTTGGGCGATCTTCCCAACTTTTAGTTATTTATTTATTTATATATTTTTTTATTTTTATTTTTCGATCGCCCTCAAGGGGCGATTTATTGGCGCCCAAGGGCTTTGCCCAACCTTTGGGCGACCCTATTATTGGTCGCCCTAAAATGGGGCAAACGTAAACGTTCGTCCAACCTTTGGGCGACCGTATTATTGGTCTCCCCAAAGGGGGGCAAACGTAAATGTTTGCCCAACCTTTGGGCGACCCTATTATGTTGCTTTATTTTTTGATATTATTATTTTTTATGTTATTATATATACATATATTTTTATGAACATGTTCACACTCAATATACATCTTTTTTTTTGTTTTTCTATGTATATAATTTTTTTTTCTTTGTTTTAAAATTAAAAAGTGAAAATAATTAGGAAAACGAATATATACATATTTTACAAAAGTACCTTATTAAGATGTTGTTACTGAATATAAGCCTTCAAATGAAGGCCATTCACTCGAATTGGAAGATCCCAACCTTCCATGTCTTGAATATGATAGGCGTTAGTCGAGTTCACAACAAATATTTGGAAAGGGCCCTCCCAAATAGCATCGAATTTGTGGTGCTCTCCGGGCTTGGCCTTCTTTGCATTCCACTTGAGAACCAAATCTCCTACTTGAAAACTTCGGTTGTCTTCTTCCCGAACCACTTTTGCATTTCCTTGTTATGTTCGACAAACACCTGGTAAGACTTTTCTCTATCCTCTTCCAACTATATTAATTGTGCCAATCGTGCGCTCATAGGATCAAACTCCTCATCTTCCTCCTGAAACAACTGCAATGTCTGAAGGACCAGAAGCTCAATGTGAGCAGGAAGAATTGCTTCCTTACCATACACCAATGCATACGGAGAAGTTTTAATGGATTTTTTTATGGAAATGCGATCTGCCCAAAGCGCCTGGTTCAACAACAAATGCTAGCTTCTCTTGTTGTTTCCTAGTGTCCTTTTCAAAATTCGCAGCAAATTCTTATTGGTGGATTCAGCCAAACCATTCCCTTGCGGGTAATAATTGGATGAGGTCTTGAGATAAATCTCGTATTTACTAGTGAACTCCATGATCTTGGTCCCAATAAATGGAGTTCCATTATCGATTATAATTGAGTCCGAAACACCAAAGCGAGTGATGATTCCCTCCAGGAAAGAGATGACAGTTGCTTGGTCCGCTTTTTTAGTAGGAATGGCCTCCGCCCATCGGGTGAAATAGTCAGTTCTTGTCAAGATGTACTTATGCTCTGTAGAAGAATGTGGGTCAATAACTCCCACAAAGTCAAGACCCCACTGCTAAAAAGGTGCTTCTACTTGAATCGAGCGAAGAGGTAATGCCCCCTTCCTAATTTTTCCAACATATCGCTGACAACTATCACAGTGCGTACTCACTTTATGGGCATCAACAAACAAAGAGGGCCAAAAATAGCCTGCTCGAATGATTTTCAAGGCCATGGGCCTTCTTGCATAATGACCACCCGATAGTCCTGAATGAAATTCTTCTAATATTTTTTCTTATTTGGAGTCCCTTACACACCTGAGAAGAACTCCATCAATGTTCTTGTGAAATAACCCATTGGGCAACAAAGTATATCTGAGAGCTTGCAACCTAAATCTTCGACATTGTGAAGCATCAAGGTGAGATGGATATTTTCCTGAAGTAAAATAATTGATTAGATCTTCGATCCAATCATGATCTCTAGTTGTATGGTCCGTGCATGTGCTTTCACCCATACTGTCCTCATGCACCGCATCCAATGATTCAAAGGCCGCACTTTTGGCTAGCTCCTAGCATAGAGCTCTCCCATGAACTAGCTTTGTTGGTCGGATCTCCACATCATACTCTTGAATTTTTGAGATCCAACCTGCTCTCTTGTCTCCTAATTCTCCTTGGAGAATGAAATTTCATACATCGGGGTGTATAACATACACAACCGTTTTGTTTTGAGAAACAAAGTGTCAAATATCTCTTCAATGATTTCATCACCGCATATACTTGTTTCTCAATAAAATTATATTTCCCCTGATGAGGAGCAATGACCTGACTCAGGAAATCAATTGGCTTCTCATCTCCATCCTCTTGCCATTGTGTTACAATTGTAGCATAACTCTCATGTTCGCCTACGGCATAGAGAATGAAATCTTTAGAATAATCAGGATTAACCAATACTAGAGCCTGAGTAATCCTCTCCTTGATTTCCTTGAAAGTATGTCTTCTTGTCTCAGTCCATTTAAACTCAACATCTTTCTTCAAAATCTCAGTCATGGGTTTCACCACCTGAGCGAAGTCAGCAATGAACTTACGGATGAAATTAATTTGGCCAAAGAAGGACTGCAGGTCCTTTTTATTAGCAAGCAATGGTAACTTCATTAGGGCCTCAACCCACATAGGATCGATTGCCAATCCTTCTTGCGAGATCACATGGCCCAATAGATTCCCTTCTTTGACAATAAATATTGACTTCTTTGGATTAATAGAAATCCTAAACTCATGACACCTCTCAAACACCTGCCTTAAATGAGCAATGTGTTCTTCTCTATGATGTGAAAATATGGTCATATCATCAAGATATATCACAATAATTCTATTTAATAACTCACCGAAATCAATGTCCATGGCCCTCTGAAAAGTGGCACCGAAATTTGAAAGTCCAAATGGCATCCGTTGGTAGGAGAAGGTACCCCACTTGGTGGTGAATGTTGTTTTATGCTGATATTCATCTTTCACCCATATTTGATTATATCTAGAGAAACCATCTAGCAATGAGAATCTCTAGATACTAGCTACATGAAGGATTTGATCTATCTACGATAGAGGGTAATGATATTTTAATGATGTCTGGTTCAGATTGTGAAAGTCAACACACAACCGAATGTCTCCATTCTTCTTTCATACTAGAACCAGGTTGGCCACCCATGTTGAGTGCTTGATTGGATAAATTATCTTTGCCTCCAACATCTTTAATAGCTCTGCTTTCATAAGGACTTCAATCTTGGGATTGATAGGCCATTGTTTATGACAAAATAGTTTTACCCCTTCTTGTAGTTCTATAGTATGTTGGATCACATTCTTATCATAACCCTTCAAATCATGGTAGCTCCAGGCAACAATATCTGGATACTTGTAACACAATTTCTTGATATCTTCCAGTTCTTCTAGGGTGCCATCTATTCCAACCTTGATGATTTTCTCAGGCTCCAAATGTAATTCTTTGTATTCCTTTGCATCTATTTTGATCCTGTACTTTTTAGCCCGATCATTATGGTCGAACAGACTTTCAAGTGTAATCATTCCCTTAGGGATGTGATTATTTTTTAGTTGAATCATCCCTTCTCTCTCTTCTTCGACAAGAATTCTATAATCAGCGCTTGCAGTTTCTTTAAGTAAGAAATTGACAATCTGCTCATCATTGTCAAACACTTGCCAATAGAGATTTTTGTCAGGAATTTAGGGTCTATAAATTACCCTAACTGTCTTAGGCTTTCTAACTACTTGCTCAATAGGAGAGTAGTTAGCACCAAGAGAGGCCAGAATATCTGCATGTTTATTTAGCTCTCTCGAAATTGCCTGGATATTTAAAGTAGTGAAAGATTCAAACAAGTCCCATACTCTATTGCGATAAGCCTTTAAGTAATGTTGCTTTGATACACACATATTAGTGATATGATTAACAATAAGTTTAGAGTCGCCAAAAATCTATAGCTATTTAATACCCAACTTCTCAGCTTTCTTCAATCCAAGGCATAATACCTCATATTCAGCTGCATTATTTGTGCAACCCCAAGTTAGCCTATAAGAATAGGTCTTTTGCAACCCTTCAGGAGAGATCAACACAATGCCAGCTCCTGCACCATTCTTGCACCTAGCACCATCAAAATACATTCTCCATAATTGGTCAGCAATAAGATCGGGAGAATCAGGAACCTTCTCTTCAATTTGCTCTAGCTTAGTTATAGTATAGCAGCCAATATTCGTTCCAACCATCGCATTGAAATCCATGAGTGAAAACTCATCCTCGAGGTGAAGTTCACCCAATGCTTCTTCCATTAAATCAACCTCTCCTAACTCCTCGGTCATCATGTTAACTACACCTAGGGATTCTTCTTCCTCTTCCAACTTTTCAATGTGAAAAGGTGAGGGCTTCTCATTATGAATGTGAATCCTCTTTCCTTTGAATGGTATCTCCAAATACGAGTAGTCTAAGGAAATATATCCTCCCAGCTTAGCTGTGAACTCCCTTGAGAGACACATGCTAAAGTATGGTTCCAGGTCAACCACTACCACTTCTTGGATGACCATGATTTGTGGTATACTATGGAGGACAATGGGAATATCTTTGATCACTCCCACTATCTTGATCGAAGTCCCATCCAACTGTAACACTCCTGGGCTACTCCTTGTATATTCCATCCCCATCACTTCACATACTGCCTTTGGCATGATAATAGTCGTAGCTCCAAAGTCAATCATATAGTTGTGTACAATCCACCCTTCCATTATGAGTGACAAATAAAATGGGGAAGGCCTACTTTTTCTTGTGGTCAAAGTCGATAATGCTTGCGCCAGGACTGTTTGAGAAGGATTTTCCTTTTGATCGATACTAATACAATAATTTTCCTCTCAGTGACAATACCAGTAATTTTATCATTACATCTTCGTCTGTTATGTCATGGACAGTCGCCAAAGAAGCTACATCTTGGATATGCTCATACGCAATTTTATCAATACCATCATAGGTCGGCAAGGCCTTCAAAGCAGCTTGGGGTAATGGATTTTGTGTCTGCAGGTTCAAATTCCCTAAGCTATTCCACACTGGGAACTACATGGGTGGCTGTTGTGGTGGTATATTTTGAGCCATGTGGACCGATATATGAGGTGGGGCTCGAAAAACACCAATGGTCATGTGAGGCGAAGGTTGAGGAAGACTAGTGACAGTACTACTTGGGCTTGCAGGAGCAAAAAATACACCAGCTAGTCGTGATGATGTGACATACGGTATATGGAATATATGACATAATGAAGATGTACGATGTAAAGTGGCTAATTGAGGATGTTCCTGTAGCCTTTGGATATCAAGTTCATAGAACTCAATTTGGTGATCTGGATTTTTTGCCTTCGATCTTGTATTCATGAGACACGTCTTTCGCTGTACTCATGTTTGAAGTTTTTTGGGTGTAATCAAGTCACCAGATGTTCTAATTCTACAGCATGAAGGCAAACATCAAACCTTAATACCGTCGAAGTTGAACTTTTGAAGTCCCATCGGGTATGCCAAAACCTGTTGGTCAAATATCTGCCTAGTTAACAAAAACTATTTTTGTGCACCCTAGATACAACAAACATTAAATGATCTAAGGAAAGGAATGTCCTCCGTGTCAATCTCCAGAGAGGACTGGCTCCCTTACTAGAGTTGCAGGAAAGAAATTAGAAAATATGAAAAGAAATGGAAATATGGCCATAGGCCGACTACGTAGGATGGGAATAGACTGATAGCAAAAATCCACACCAAGCAACAAATAACATGTAATAGATAAAGAAACAACAAAATTCACTTAAGACTTTGTACATATAATCTTTTACATCAACACTCCAATACTCACTCCTCTCATCACCAATATTCAAATTCAATTTGCAGAATTTGAATTCAACAACAAATAAAGAATACGAGTGTATATAAGAAATGCAAAAATTAAAAGGTAAAAATGCACCAAGTCATTTGCAAATCCAAGAGCTTTGTATGTCTATTACTGTAGAGAACTTGAAGAGTTTTCTCGCAGGATATCTATTTTTTCCAACCCCTTACAATGAAAGTTTGCTTAGTATTTATAGATGTAACAACCCACCCTATTATGGATTGTTTCCTATCTATTTTGACTAGTAAAAAAAACACAAATTTTTGCTCTTTTTATTCAAATATATGCTCTTTTTTTTTTTTTGGGTATATTTATGGGATTTAAACATACAGTATACTACTAAAAGAAAGCTTCACAAACTGGAAAAACTTAATTGCAAGGGAAATTACAATGATGAACAGTACTGAAAATACCCGATTTTCCTCAATTCTGAAAACAAATCGCAGTAATCCTCGTTCTGGAAATAGTTTGTGAATAGTGCCATGAATAGTGATTTGCTACAGTGCCGCATGAATAGTAATTTGCTACAGTGTCGCATGAATAGTAAACTACTATAGTGCCGCTTGAATAGTAAACTGCTACAGTACTGCGTGAATAGTAAACTGCTACAGTACCATGTGAATAGTTAACTGCTACAGTGCTGCTTGAATAGTAAACTGCTACAGTACCGTCTATAGGTCTAAATCGTTGCTATCTCCCAACACACACAAGATATCAATGACGAACCAAAAATTCTCTTTGATCTCCAATTTGCCCTTTGAATGAAGACAATCAAAATCCAATAGAGCTAATCTTTCACAGCCGTAGTGGATGTCCTTGCCGAGATTTTCCGTTCTCAACAAGCTCGAATCTGTAAGCAAATTCTCCAGAATGCATCAAGCAGTATATTCAATGTTCAAGGATGCTGGAATGAGAGCTCGACCACTTTATTTATTATTGACTCGGCCTGGCTGTATCATAACATAACCAATGTGGGATAAAAAAACCCCCTTTTTAATAAATCCTTATGTCTCCCTAAGTCACTTTATCAAATAATTAATAATTCACTTAAGTGACTTATGTGCACACATAATATAAAGTCTATTTAATTAAATACGACTTTATAATTAAATAATTACGAGTATTAAAATAATTGCACCAGAAGACCCAAGCCAACATATGATAGCATTTTTGGATACCCTTTTGGTCGAACTGTCCAAATATAGAAACTGTTCTGAAAAAAGCACGGTCCTAAAAAATAGGAAACTGCTCCAACTGACTTCCTAGATCCTTAAACTGCTCCCATAGCCTACAGGATCGTGTGAATAGGCTATGCACTATGCCAATGCTGACGAGCTCAGAAAGGGGACATGACAGTCCTCCCTCCCAAAAATTGCTTGTCCCCAAGCAATCTTAGTGCCGGATGCTGTAGAATGTCTTCATGTTCCCAGGTAGCATCATCAACAGGTAAGTTCTTCCATTTAATCAAATATTCCTTAATTACCTTCCGCCTCAACACCTTCTCCCTGTAATCAATAATAGCTTTAGGAACCAAAATGAGTTTACCCTCCTCATCCCATGGAGGCAACTCAGTAGAAGGAACAATGCGTGCACCAATCGCCTTTTTGAGGCATGAAACATGGAAGACATTATGTATTTCTTTGTCACCGGGTAGCTCCAACTCATAAGCTACCTCACCAATCCACCCGATTACCCGAAAGGGACCATAAAATCGAGGCTTCAACTTCTCCTTCCCACTCTTCTTGAGAGTAGATTGTCTATAAGGCTGCAACCTAAGATAGACCAGATCATCCACCTCAAAACTGCGCTCAACTCTATGCTGATCGGCATAAAGCTTCTGTCGATTCTGAGCCTGAAGGATATTATCCTTGAGGGACCTCAACAAGTCCTGGTTGTCTTGCAAATAATCCTTAGCTCTCGGAGCTCGACTGTCACCCAATAGAAGATCAATGAAGCTTGGAGCCTCATAACCATACAAAGCCATGAAAGGTGTCATACCAATAGTCATGTGGTGAGTTGTGTTGTAGCAGAATTCACCAAGATGAAGCCACTTCACCCAAGCTTTCTGCTGCCTTGAAACATAATTCCTCAGGTAACCCTCTATCCACTTATTAACTATCTCTGTCTGCCCATCGGTCTGAGGGTGGTAGCTAGTGCTGGGAGTGAGCTCGGTTCCTCCTAACCTGAATAACTCCTGCCAAAAAATGCTCATGAACCGTGTATCCCTGTCACTCACAATAGTCTTGGGTATTCCATGCAAACAGAACAGCTTTCTAAAAAATAAATCAGCCACCTGAGCAACCATAAAAGTAGCTGAAATAGCAAAGAAATGTGCAAACTTAGTAAGTCTATCCACCACAACATAAATGCAATCCTTGCCCTGCACTGTGGGTAACCCAGTAATGAAATCCATATATATACCTTCCCATTTTTGGTTCGGTATTGGAAGGGGTTGCAATAAACCTGCTGGGTGTGTATGTTCATCCTTATTTTGCTGACAAATAGAACACTCATGAACATACTGAAGAACCTCATTCTTAAGCCCTTTCCAAGAAAATCTCTCCCGAATGCTCCTGTAAGTCTTAAAGAAACCTGAATGACCTGCAGTCGGATCATCATGAAAATACTAGATAACTCTCTTCCTAAACTGTGACCCAGATAGAAGAAAAACACGACCCTTATAAAGGATCAAACCCTGTGAAATCATATAACGGTCATCCTGCACTTTGCCCTCTAGCAAACTGGATGCCCACTCATCCTCGGCATATTCTGCAATAATAACATCTCGCCATTCTGCTGAAATACTAGTCACTGAACAAATGTGAGGCCTTCAAGATAAAGCATCAGCAACCACATTCGACTTTCCCTTAACATAAACTATGTCAAAATCATAAGCTTGTAGCTTGCTGACCCACTTCTGCTGCCTCTCATTTAGATCCTTCTGAGCCAAGAAGTATCTAAGACTATTATGATCCGTGCTGACAGTGAATCTACCTCCAACCAGATACTATCGGAATTTGGCGAGAGCATGCATTATCGCCAACATCTCCTTATCATAAATAGAATAACTCCTTTCTGCCCCCTGGAGCTTTCAACTCTCATAAGCCATTGGGTGTCTATTTTGCATCAGAACTACACCAATCCCTTCACCGGAAGCATCACACTGTAAAACGAAAGGCTATGAAAAATTTGGCATAGCAAGCACCAGGAAAGAACACATAACCTGTTTGAAGTGTTCGAAACACTTCTGAGCTTCATTAGACCATTTGAATTCACCCTTCTTGGTCAAATCTGTGAGTGGGGATGCCAACTACGAAAATCCCTTCACAAACCGTCTGTAAAAACCACAAAGTCCAAAGAATCCCTTAAGCTGAGATAGATTTGTTGGAGCTGGCCAATCCTGGATAGCTTTGATTTTATCCGGGTCCATATGTACTCCATCTGCACTGATAATGTGCCCAAGATACAAGAGCTCTGTCAACCCAAAATCACATTTTGTTTCCTTAGCATAAAAGGATTCCTATTCGAGGATACAGAGGACCTCCTCAAGATGTTGTAGGTGCTCCTCCCATGATCGACTGTAAACCAGAATATCATCAAAGAATATCAAAACATACCTCCTCAACTGCCTGCTAAAAATCTTGTTCATACAAGACTGGAAAGTCACTGGGGCATTGGTCAACCCAAAAGGCATAACTAGAAACTCAAAGTGTCCACAATGACAGCAAAAAGTTGTTTTCTCTATATCCTACTCTCTCATTCTGATTTGATGGTAACCACTGCGCAGGTCTATTTTTGAGAAGAGTTGAGCTCCATGTAGCTCATCAATCAATTCGTCGATGCGTGGAATAGGGTACCTGTTCTTAATTGTTTTCTTATTTAGCTCCCTATAGTCAACACACATATGCCAAGTCCCATATTTTTTCTTTACCAAAACCACAGCCGAAGCAAAAGGACTCTTGCTTGGTCGGATATGTCCCATGTCAAGCAATTCCTGAATTGTTTTCTCAATATCATCCTTATGTCGCCTAGGGTGCCTATAAGGTGTAGTGATAACTGTCTTAGCACTCTCCTCCAACTCAATAATGTGCTCCATTCCTCTCTCCGAAGGTCTCCCTGGAGGAATATTACTAAACACCTTGGAGTGTTTAGTCAAGATGTCCTGAATCTCTGGCTGGTAAGTGGACTTAAACTGTACATCCCCTGCTGAAGTAATGAGACACTCTGCTGCCCACTCAACCTCATCATGTCTGAAAAGCCTCTCCATTCGCTTAATGGAGACCACTCAGGGTCCGCCGTCTGACATGCCTCTCAGCGTCACCTTCTTGCCACCTGTCATGAAACTCATCTCCATAGCCCTCAGGTTCATAGTGAATTCGCCCAAGGATTCTAATCACTGCATTCCTAGAATCATATGAGCATCCCCAATATTAACCACATAAAAATCATCAGTAAGATCATAACCTCCTAACTTCATTTGTAGTTTAGGGATCCTACGATTACACTGTATGGCTGTCCCATCTGCTACCATTACTTTGAATCCTGGAAATTCTTCTGTCTGCAACCCTCTCTTATCAACCAACCCAGTGTCAATAAAGTTATGAGTTGCCCCTGTATCAATCAGTGTCACCACCCGCTGCCCCTAAAGGACTCCTCGAACCTTGAAAGAAGATCTCTTTTTAAAACTATACAATTGTGCAATCTGTACCTCAGTCTCTTCTTCTGTCTCCCCTGCTCCACAATTCTCCTCATCCTCCTGTTGATCTGAATGCTCTGAACCAGATTCATCAACTTCAAAATATTCTCTAGCCTCTAGTTGCTTCACCTTAACTGAACACTTGTGGCCCAACTCCCATGGTTCTCTACATCTAAAGCATAATTTCCTTTTTCTTAATTCATTGAGCTCATTATCTGATAGTTTCTTAGTTTCAGTTTTAGGTGCATTCTGGACAAACCCCTTCTTATCTTTGTTATTCTGAAGAGGTTTGAAGGCTGGTTTTTGTTTCGAAATAGCAAACTCCATGCTTCTCACCTCTTTCATGGCATCCTGTAAAGTGACTAGATCAAATGCCTTTACCCAACCACGTAGCGGCTCAGACAATCCCTCATAGAAGAGTATGATTAGACGCCTCTCTGAGATATCATCCACTTTGACAGAAATGGACTAGAATTCTGTGATGTAGGCCTCTACTGAACTGTTCTGCCTCAACTGTGCCAGATCTCGAAAATACAACTCAGGATCCTTCTTATCGAATCGATCGATAAGTAGCCGTGTGAACTCCTCATAGGATGTAATCAAATTATGACCCAAAGTGATCAACCCATGAAACCACCAATCGTGTGCAGCTCCTTCAAGATGTAATGTGGCGAATTTTATAGCTTCTTCTTCCAGCATAGGTCGAAGTGAGAGGAAATTATCAAGTTTATCCACCCATGTCCTGGCTGTACATTTGCCACTACCATCAAACTGAGGTAAAGAAACCTTGTTCAGTGCTTGGTTGAATTCTTTATGTGCTGGTCTAGCCTGATCAGTACGGTGACCACCTCCCTGTCCCATACTCCTCTGCTTCTGAGTGACGTATTGGTCAAATGACCAATGGGCCCTAAGGCCTTTCGAAAGAGCACTATACCGCTGATACCACTCCTCAAACTGATCCTCTATAGGCCCTTGAGCTGTGTGCATCTCAGGTGCTGGAACTTCAGCTCTAGATAAGAATGTAGGATGAGTCGGTCTAGAAGTAACAATTGTATGTTGTCTCTGATCAGTCATGCCCTGGCTGCCCTGGCTCGAAATACGCTTGTTTGATGAGCTAGGCCCACCATCTTGATTAGTCCCTGTCTGTAGCCCCTATAAAGTATTAGTCATAGCCATAATAGCATCTGCTAATGCTTCTTGTCCTTATATCATTTGATCTTGCATATCCATCTGTGCCTTTGACAAAGTATTAAGAGCCCCAAATATACTAGGGTTCTCCCGATGCTGATCATCACCCATATTGTCTAGTAATTCAGTAGATCTTTTATGTCGCTCGTACTGAAGATGAAAATATTTCTCTTTCCCTTTACCAACTAGTTCACTCATTAATAAAACCCACAAGTCGACAGATATGACTGGCTCTGATACCACTTGTAACAACCCACCCTATTCTGGATTGTTTCCTATCTATTTTGACTAGTAAAAAAAACACAAATTTTTGCTCTTTTTATTCAAATATATGCTCTTTTTTTTTTTTGGGTATTTTTATGGGATTTAAACATACAGTATACTGCTGAAAGAAAGCTTCACAAACTGGAACAACTTAATTGCAAGGGAAATTATAATGATGAACAGTACTGAAAATACCCGATTTTCCTCAAGTCTGAAAATAAATCGCAGCAATCCTCATTCTGGAAATAGTTTGTGAATAATGTCATGAATAGTGATTTGCTATAGTGCCGTGTGAATAGTAATTTGCTACAGTGCCACATGAATAGGAAACTGCTACAGTGTCACTTGAATAGTAAACTACTACAGTACCACGTGAATAGTAAACTGCTACAGTGTCGCTTGAATAGTAAACTGCTACAGTACCGTCTACAGGTCTAAATCGTTGTTATCTCCCAACACACACAAGATATCAATGACGAACCAGAAATTCTTTTTGATCTCCAATTTGCCCTCCGAATGAAGACAATCAAAATCCAATAGATCCGATCTTTCACAGTCGTAGTGGATGTCCTTGCCGAGAGTTTCCGTTCTCAACAAGCTTGAATCTGCAAGCAAATTCTCCAGAATGCATCAAGCAATATATTCAATGTTCAAGGATGCTGGAATGAGAGCCCCACCACTTTATTTATTATTGACTCGGCCTGGATGTATCATAACATAACCAATGTGGGATAAAAAAACCCCCTTTTTAATAAATCCTTATGTCTCCCTAAGTCACTTCATCAAATAATTAATAATTCACTTAAGTGACTTATGTGCACACATAATATAAAGTCTATTTAATTAAATATGACTTTATAATTAAATAATTACGAGTATAAAAATAATTGCACCAGAAGACCCAAGCCAACATCTGATAGCATTTTTGGATACCCTTTTGGTCGAACTGTCCAAATATAGAAACTGTTCTAAAAAAAGCATGGCCCTAAAAAATAGGAAACTGCTCCAACTGACTTCCAAGATCCTTAAACTGCTCCCATAGCCTACAGGATCGCGTGAATAGGCTATGCACTGTGCCAATGCTGATGAGCTCAGAAAGGGGACATGACAATAGAGGTTCACACCTCTTTCATTAAATACATTAAAGGACCCAATGTCCATAGATCAGATACATAATGAGTCATCATTTCTTGGAAATATTCTTCTGACAATCACGATTCAAAAAATATTTGGAGTGACGACGCATTTTGATCACCACGACATTAAATTTTGGGCACCTCTCTTTTCTTGAAAATCAAATATATACTTCAATAATTTACTTCTCATTAATTTTTTTTATAGAGGAAGTAAAACCTTCGATAAGATGTTCTTGAAAATAACACAAATGCTTTCCACTTCACCACCAACATTGAATTGCAACAATAATTTAAGGTATATCTTCAACCAAAAAATCAATCTTTAATATCGCCCAAGATGATGGTAATTAAAGATCAAATTTTGCATCATTTAATTTGGCATATGTTTTCCATAATTTATCCTCAGGTGCCACGAGCAACCGAACTCATTTGCTTTCACCATGAAAATGCTTTCATCAAGAAAAATCTTTAAAAATCCTCTTCGCCTAAACTTCGATAATTCTAATAACATTTACCCCAAACAAAGAGACGAACGCTATTACCTTTTGAAACAACTTCGTCCCTTCCTTTTAAACTTCAACAACACTCACTCGAAACAAGGGGTGAACACGATTTTTATTTGGAACAATTTAAAATCACCTTTGCTTCAAACGCTTTCGTCGAATGGAACTCCTAATATGTGTTCGCCCCTTGAAAAAGGTGAAACACATCTCCGTCGAAGTGCAAAGGTAAAACCAATTTTAATTTTCTTTGTTGCCCAATTATACATTCCAATGTCGTTCGACCCCAAAGGGGTGAACGGGGTCATCGACCATACTTCAGGGTGACTGCGCCAACATACTTTAAAACCTGTTCGTCCAACCAAAGGGTGAACACGATGTTCACCCTTTTTAAGGGGCGAACGCGATCACGTTTTAACACTTCAGCCAAATCTCATCATTTTTTATTCGTTGCTGCTTATTTTATCGCGGCTTAAATTATCTCGCTCTTTCAACTTCTTCTATGGGCAATTCAATCAAATTAATTTGAAGGTGATTTTAAATTGTTCCAAATAAAAATCGCGTTCGCCCATTGAAAAATGTGAAACGCATCTCCGTCGAAGTGCAAAGGTAAAACCAATTTTAATTTTCTTTGTTGCCCAATTATACATTCCAATGTTGTTCGCCCCCAAAAGGGGCGAACGGGATCATCGCCCATACTTTGGGGTGACTGTGTCGGCATACTTTAAAACCTGTTCACCCAACCAAAGGGTGAACATGATGTTCGCCCTTTTTAAGGGGTGAACACGATCACGTTTCAACACTTCAACCAAATCTCATCATTTTTGATTCGCTGCTGCTTCTTTTACTGCGGATTCAATTCTCTCGCTCTTTCAACTTCTTCTATGGGCGATTCAATCAAATTAATTTGAAGCTGATTTCCAAGTTGTGATTAGTATTAAAATGTTTATTTTTCAAATGAAAAATTACATGCATAAAAAAATATGAAATGAATGTGATGTTTGTTTTAAAATTAAGCAAGATGCTACATCATGAATTTTTACATTACAATCAACAATTTATTTAAAACCAATGTGGCATAGTGCAAAACCGCCAACATTTCCACATCATGCAATAGACTCTCCAATGCCTTACTAGATCTTTTGTTGATTCTCAATGAAAAAATACATTTACATGATATGCCTACATTAGCCTTTGGTTTGATAGGTTGGCCTGTTATTGGCTACAACCATTGGCATATCTATCTCTTATACAAAGCCTTAGGTGTATCACCTTGCAATTTCTTGTTCATTGTACTCTTGTTCTTGCTATAAAAATTTCCAACCTATAGTTGCTCCAATGTTGGACTCCTATCCTACTCACCATTGAGCACACTAATCTATAGTTTCCCTAGTGTCAAACTCTCATCTCATGCACTATTAGACATATTTTTTGTCATGTGCACTAATGTTAGACTCATGTCTTGCACACCATCAGACATCTCCACTTGCAATTGCTTTAGTGCTAAACATTCCTCGTCAACATACAACCTTGCATGTACACCTTTTGCCAATTGTTGTACTAGGTATAAAAGTTATAGTCTACTATCTGGTCATCTCTTTAATGGCACCCTGTCATATGATGACCCTATTGATGATGCCTTACCATCAAGCCATCCTACTAACAACACCCTAACGTCTAGCCATAATGTTGATGGTAGTTTGTTCTATTGACTTATTGATGACCATATATCCTATCATCATTCTAATGGACTGCTTCTTGATTGACATCCTGACATACAACTTCTCTATCTATTTTGTTGTCATCTTGACGATACTAGTTCTACCATCATTTTGATGAATGACTGCTCTTTTACCATCATCGTGATGGCAAACTTTAATTTTTTATTTTTTACGTATGTAGTTCCTCTATCTGCAATGTTGGCATCTATAATGTCTATGTCTATAATATTTAAGTTTGTATATCCTTCATCTACAATATCTGTGTCTGTAGATCCTTTGTGTATAGATTTTTTGTGTGTATTTAGACAAAAGTCTACCTTGTCTCCCGTCTACATGCCTATTGTGCACATCCTATTAGATGGCCCTTCTCGACATCAAAAAATAAATCTATTGCTTCTTCACCCACTTCTTTGGTTGCATTCCATTACTGTCGTTAGGCATCTTCCCAAGGGTTTTATAGCTCAAAAATCCATGTCAACAATTTGGACCCAATTTCATATAGGCAATGATGTCAGATTATAGAAATTAAATTTAGCATACTTACACACAATTCCATTTCTACTTAAATAAATCTAAATATTTGTAGCCATTTAGCAATAACCATATGCAAAAAATAGCAATAACATATTATAAATAGACATGAGCATATATTTATTAACAATGGCATATTTTGTTACAATATTTCATATATAGTCTACAAACCCTATACATAATACTCTTCAGGGCTTCATACAAGAGCTGATTGCATCCTACCATACACACATATGCACTAGCCTTCTCTCTACAATGTCCCCTTTCTAAGTAGTTAATTATATTGAGGAGGTTAGCCTACTCATGGGCTTCCATAGGCTAATATTTTGTGTTAGGGAGCTCATTGGGGTTGGACAGGTGTACTCTTTGCGTTACAAGATTTCTTTTTCCAGTTTTCAAGGTAGTTTTGGATATGCGAGTTCATGCTTACTATTTTTAGTAAGTACGTTTTTAGGAACTGACTTGGTCAGTGGACAGGGTGTGATGTTTGTCTTGATTGAGAAGTATGTTTCTTCACTCAATCACTAATTTTGACCTCATTGGTAAATATTATTTTATTTTTGGCGTTATTTACCTACGTTAAATTAAATATTTAACTTATAACGTCAAATTAAATAATAAAGTAAAAGGACCCAAACATAAAGTATTAAAATGAAATATTTTATAAAGTGACTTTATTATTGGATGCAAAAGTGGACGTCCCACCTTGGGAAAAGAGATTAAAATAGTAAAAGAGTTTTGGGCTCATTTTTAAGGAGGGTGACTTGATATTTTCTTCTATGAAGAAATACTCGTAGTAGCTTGCATGCTGGGATTTCAAGCTTTGTGAGGACATAAACCTTCACAAAGGACATTGTCTTCGGGTGTGGAAGATCATCCCTAGACAATCTGTTGGTAGTCTCATTCAGAGGGTGCACTTGAACTTTAATGAAGAAGATATTTTCTGAGTTTAATGGAGGATGACAAAGTTGAATAGAGTTATTGGAGTGTTCATCACACTTTTATTGTTGTTGTCACTTCTAGAAGTCAACCGCACCATTTATAGGAGGTACCATACAATTTGAAGGGGTTTAGTGAGGGTTTGAACTGGCAGCAACATTTATACTTCAGAATATCCTTACCTTTATTTTTAGACTTGTTGTAGACTCATTTCCAACAAAGAAGAGACTTAATTAACTGGTCGTACCATTTTGTGCATGCTGAAATACCTTGTGGAGCCATGTGGGGGTCTAAAGGATGATTCATTGCCCTTTGGAGGGGTTTTTTGCATGAAAAGATGTGCTTAGGGTGTGAGATTAATCTTTGGTTTGTTTTGAAGTGGAGAAGTTGATGGTTTAAAAGTTGTTCATATTTTGGTGAAGCCCAGTTTGATTGCAGTAGATAACCAGATGACTGGAATTTTATTGTTAACTAATGGGTATGTTTGAAAACATCATTTTTAAGGTTTTGTAAATATACTGTAAACCACTCATTATTTGGATTTAAATACAATATTTGGTGAAGTGGTTTTAATTTTTAGCATCATATTGCAATGTATTTCTGTGTTTTATTCAATAGTGACATTCTATTTAAATGTGTTAAGTGTTCATAAAAACTAGTTAAAAAACAAAAATAGAAAATTAGAAAAAAAAAATCCAGTTTTGGGGTGGGACATTACACTCTCACACATACCAATGCTCTTGAATGAATGAGAGGAGGGACTTATTTATACAACTAAAAATTAGTTGCACCCTCCAACTACTTGACACATCATCATTCTTCTAAATTACATTTCACTTGCATTTAACTTGCATTTACATATCATTTCCCACTATAGGACAAACTAACTTATGACTTATGACTTTATCGACATACATGACTTAACATTAAATTATGATGTATAATATTTTTTTTTGGTAGGTGGTAGAAATTATATTAAATGGGTTTTAACTGGTGCCCAAAACCAAAAACATAAGCATATGATGAAAAGTACGTAGAGAAGCACAAAAACAAGGTATCTACACCCTAGTCGCTCCATGAACAGACCAGAGAAAAAATAGACCCACACAGGGGTTATTTAATAGAAAAAAAAGATCGAAAGAGAGAGCCCACATAAGGGCTAAGGAGAACATAAATAAAAATCAAACCAGTGCCCACCCAGGGGTCAAAATATTAGTACCAAAATTTCCACGCAGGGGAATAGAGCTCGAAAGACAAAACAAACCAACTCTAATCATCGATAATTTTTAGCTATAGAGCTCTTTTGGCCATGTTTCTTGACCATAAATTTTAGGGAGGCGCTAATGCTATCCATGCCATTGATGATGCTACTAGGGATGGTGTTGTGGACCAAGTTGAATATGGCCACCGAAGAAGTAGTTCTATCACTCCCATCATCAAACTTTTTGAGGCGAGCATACCTCTTAGCATTGGTTGTGCATTTCCAAGTTGACAACAACAACATTAAGAACATTTTGAGGGAAATTTTGGTGTCATATGGACATATTCCTATGACTAAAACCAATATTGGTAATAAAATCAACAAAATTATTAGCTTCCCGATACACATGGCAGGTTGTAGTGTTGCAAAAATTCTACATCAAGACCTTAGCTTCCTTAATAATAGTGTGCATGTTCCATGAAGGAATTCTGTTGCTAATGATAGAGTTTGTAACATTCATGGAATCACCTTCAATTTGTAAATTTTCCTTGTAATCTCTGAGAACTTCTAGCCCTCTCCACAACACACGAGCTTCAGTATAGTGGTTAGTTTGGAATCCCAAAAACTCATCATAGGCCTCTATGAATCATCCATTGTGATCCCTGACCAGACCTCTGGCACCCGTTGCACCTAGATTTCCTTTAGAAGCACCATCGTAGTTAATTTTAAGATATCCTATAGGAGTAGGAGTCCAATGAGCACCAATTCTAGGATGGGGATTAGGAGTAGAGCTGGGACTATGGGGAATACTGAGGGAACGAAAAAAAGTGGACTCAAGGGAAAACTCAGGTGGTTTGGTGCAAAGGAAAAGCTTAAAATTTTCAACATCAAAGGTGATGGCTTTGTTGGAAACAAAGATAGAGTCCCTGAGGGTGTTTGAAAAAATTCTATTATTTCTTTTAAGCTAGATTTGCCACAAGAGATGATGGAGATAAACTTTCCATAAAGAAGAAAACCTAGAATTTCTGAAATGCATGGGCCATTGGAAGAAAAAAAGAGCCAAGGAGTTGGGTTGGGACCAAGAGATGTGAAATGTGGACATGAGATGATCCATGGTAGAGTGGAAGAAAGAACATTCCATAAATATGTGGTTGATAGATTCCCAGGCCGTAAAGCAAAGATGACATCTATTAAAAACAACCATCCCTCTCTTCATGAGATTATCAGTAGTGAGGATCTTATTTTGGATGGCCAACCAAGAAAAGACAACTTTAGGTATGAGGTGTTTAAGCCAAATCAGATTGAAATGAATGAGAGAAGTTTGGGGAGTGAAAGTCAACAGATGAGCATATTTGACAAAAAAAAGACCAAAGTCAGTTTCTTTCCAGAAAGGGGTATCATGAGACATACCATATGGAATTACAGTTTCCCTCAACAATATTGATAATTTTGTGATTATGTACAATATTACATTACCACTTTATAACATTATTAAATATATGTATGCACATTTCGTTAAAAATTTTGTGTACAACTACAAAATAACACAGAATACCAAAACTTATTCATTAAATGCAGACATATCAATTTGCCTATTTACAACAAGAAAGCATACATGAGCCTCAATGGTTAACTACCCAATGACAAGACCTACTGACCCCTACTTGTGAGGAAGTTTTGGCCTATAATTATTTCCTGTTAGGTAGAAAGCTTTAGTAGGAAATAATGTTGATGACTAATTAAATTCACAATGGCATCATTAATAAAATGTAAATTTATGCACTCAAGGACTGATGTCCGTCCAACCCGAGGAAACCTTTGCATACCTTCGTTACCTTTTGGGAGGCCTACGCCCCATAGAAAATATCTACCTGAGACTATCCCTTGGCCTGTAGTATTGACACAAGGTTAGGATTCAGGATCTTCTAGAGTGGTATCTCACTGATGGCTCAGACCCCCCCCTGAAAGAGGTCCTTCTTCACCTACCACCTAAGCTGTGCAAGAAGAGCCCAAAGCCAATCCCAGGGAACAGTAAAGCTTCATAGTGGTGCCCTACCTAAAAAATACCACATAATCTGACAAGTTTTGCCACGACAATATACTATGCTCAAGCAATGATTTAACAAGTATCAAACCAACCTATAGTAGCAAACTAACCTATTTACATCACTCCAATAATGGTTACTCAATACTTGATAAACCAACCAATGGTAAATTAGGGGGTTGCTCCTCAAGTCAATGTGGCACAAGACTATATAATACCTAAAGCACCTAAAATGAGTTGTTATTACCTCCCTACTCAAAGCACATTACTGAACACTTCTCCAAAATATCCTCAATCCAATCCCTAGGAAGTACACCCCATTAATATAGGAAATAAACCTAATATAACAAGGGAAGCTTCTAGTAAAACTAAGTTATTGTGAAACTCTCACTCTTCTATCAAGGGAAATGTCTCCTATGGTCTAAAGAAATCCTTGAGATTGAAAATGAATAAGGAAAAGAAACAAACAATGAAGAATATTGTGAGTCATTCAATCCCTCATTATATACAAAATTAGATTTCATAGAAGAATGTGAAGTGTTTGTTTTTTCTCTAAAAATAGTAGTCTATGATAGTAGCAAGAATCAAGTCAAAATACAATGGATGTAGGTTCTCTTTTGAGGATGACTTGCCTATGGGGATAATGAAGTAAAATATACAATTACATCATTAAATATTGATGCCTTCCTCAAACAATGAATCAAAGAATACAAGAGCAACATAAAGAGGAATTGGGATGGGAAATAAAGGAGAAGGAAATACTACAAAGTATAGAGAATTGAAATGTGCATCCCCTTTCATGAAACTATTTTACATCCTCAACAAAGAAATTTTAGAAGAAAGTTATCAAGTTCTTGAGATTCCATGTAAGGTTCAATTCACTATGGCACTTGAGAAACCTAAGGTTCTTTGTAGTCATTTTTCTATCCAAGATATTTTTATATGTGATCCTCATAAATCATCAAAGGATGATGAAATATTTACCTTTCTAGAATAGGGGACTTTTGAATCAATTTTAGGGGAAGAAGATCCTATAGAAGAAGTGGAGGAGATCCTATAACTAGAATATGATGTATTTTTATTTGAGCTAGAATTGATGCTAGAGGATGAGGACAAAATAGAGGAAGAAGCTAAGCTAGAATATGAAACATACAATTTCATCTTGAAGAAATCGAATCTTATAAGGTTTAGAGAAATCACATGGAGGCTATTTTGTAAATAAGTATTTATGTATGAGGATGAAATCGTAAAAGCAAAAACTATTCAACAAATGGAGAAGAATTCAAACGTAATCCCAAAGATTATTCAAGTGGTTCTAGATAAATGGGCTACATTGAGTAACAAAGAAGCCATGATTCTAGAAATATGGTATTTTTCTATAATCTTGGTGAGTACATCCAGGGTAAATTTATATCCTAACAATCCAATGATTTTAAGGATGGCATAGAGTTTGTCGAAGGACAACAACAAAAGGAACCACTACTATTGAAAGATTCTATGTTGCTTGGTTGCACAAATATAGGGAAACAAACCAATAATTGCCATTAAAATCCATCATGGAATGAGGTAAAATGTGGAGAGACTATTATAGTTATAGAAATTCCAACAACCACCCACACTTCCCATAACTTCAAAGTTAACGAGAGGTATCCTTTTTAAGATAGTTGGAATCAAGAGGCAGATCATGAGGGAAATATAAAAGAAAAATTTATCCCCATGAGGTTTTGGATTGGGGAAGCACCCTTGGGAAAGGCCCTCCATATGAACCACTTATGTTATTTGACTTATGATATTTATATAGGCATTGAAAAATATTGATCTAGAACATTGACATCAAAAGGGTAAGCATCTATTTTTTGCCTATAAATGAGACTATTTTTCACTTGGAGAGATAGTAATTTGTTTCTATAAATTCCCTCTTATCATTTACTCTTCTAAAAAAAATAAAGAGAAAATTGCCATTCCATTTGAAAAAATTCTCATAAGAGACACTTAGGTTCCTACTTTTTTATCCTATTCTTTCAAGATTGGTTGAAGTTATCTCAAAATCAAAGGTTTATTTATAAAATTGATAAGATGATAAACCAATCTAGGCATACAACGATAGCAAGGCAACGCCTTAGGATCCAATTTTTTTTAGGGTAAGTATGAGTTTTATTCCTTCTGATCCCACAACCCAATGGATAAGGAAGAGTCTAAAATAGATATTTTTTACTTTGTAGTATTAGAAATTATTGTCAATATGAGTATTGGTAAAAATGGCTTAGTCCATGAGACCTTTGATGACATAGGGAAATTAAGGATAAAAGAATAAAGGGAAAAGATAGATGACCTTGAAGAGAAAGAATTCAAAAGAGAAGAAAGTTTAAAGAGTGGCATGAATGGAATCCACTAATCTAGGAGCATAAACATATTCCACCATCTTTTCCATAATTATTTTCACTTCACTTGCACTCCCTAATTCTTCTACTTTGTTCTCTCTTCTATATTTTCTTTTTATTTATTCTACTCTCAATTTTGTAATTCTCGCAAAATTCTTTTGCTACACTCACCCCACCTCCAATAAGTGTAACCCAAATCTTATGGTCATAGATAGGCTTTCCTTTTTATAAAATAGGGTTATATCACATTTCATATCTACTCCAATTTTATTTATCATAATTTTCCACCATTAATTTTCATCCTCCTTGCAACCATCCTTTGAGTTTTTCCATGTCATCCATGTATTGTGTCAAACTAGTATCCTCATCTTCACTAGTCTACTATTCACTACAGGTAAAATGATACTCCTCCCTCCAATAGAATAAAAACTACCCATGGTAATCCACATAATGAAGGAGAACCTCACCCTCAATGTCCATAAGTCATTCCCTCAATTGGTGAAAGGGGACCCTAAGAGAAAAGTTAGAGAGGAAGCATCAAACACCATATAGTATTCAAGAGAGTAGATTGATCAAAACAATGCTAATAAAAAAAGGTTTCAACATGTACTACACCCATGAATCACCAATAATTGCTAATGAATGAAATAAGGGAGTTATTGGTCATCAAGACATTTTCAATAAAGAATATAAAGGTTAAGAACTCAATGGCAGGGTAGGACACATCCCTTTGAGACTAAGTGTGTTGAGGTACATTCCCACGTATCTTGATAAGTGAAAGATCTTACTTTTTAAAGGTAATCAAATAGGTGGAAGAGGAGCAAAAATCCAAGGCAAAGAACTTCCCATATAATGAACAAATGAAGTAGATGGATAGTTTAGATAAGAATATGGAAATCATATAGTTAAAGGATATAAACAAGGGAGAATGAAGTTATAAAATATGCTTATGATGATCTGAAAATGATAATTGAAAATTTGAGAAAGGAGATGCAAGAAATACTAAATAAGGGATTGCATGAGGTGCTCTCCTATAAAGGAAAACTCCATAAATATTTTTAATGCCACTGATGAAGATAAATCCAAAGTGGAGGTGTTCATAAATAATGTTGGTCAGTGCTTCAAATGAAATCATTGAACCAAAAAACCAATTGAGGAAGTCAAGGGTTATAAAGGATCAAGGGAAAAGCCTCTTTAAATATCAATATGAAGGATTGAATACTAAAATGTGGATGATCAAGATGTGCCCTCATGCACTAATTGGTAATTAGTTTCAAACCTATTACCTCAGAGCTAAACAAAGGTGACCCATAGTTTTATAATTTTGCAACAAGGTTTCAAATTTTGAAGACTTCATGGCCAAGTATAAAGACAATATATGGTATCTCTTGTCAATTGATCTTTGCATCCTATGAAGTTTCCATAAATGTAGTAGCTTAACTTTTATATTTTGATTCTAAGAAAATAGCCATAGAAAATAGATTTTGCAAACCTAGGGATAACATTGCAACAAATCACAAGTTTGCTAAATTACCAAAATTTGGCTAAGTTTCCAAGCTCGACCAATTTTCTAAAAGGCTAATTTTCTCAAATGCCTTTTTGATTAAGTGTCAATTTTCTCAAGTGTCATTTGGCTCAAGTGTCATTTTGCTCAAGTACAAATTTGGTCAAGTGCCAATTTGCTCACAAGTATTGATCGAATTTGAAGCGATCCACTTGCAAGATGGACCAAATGCTTTGAAGAACTATTCACTCACAAATGCTAATGAATCATTAGCAAAGTGGAGTAATTTTCTCACTTCAAGGAGCAAATGGATTACAGGCCTGAGAAGGAATAAAATACAGGTATGGATCCCGAGAAGAATATTTGGAAAGTGATATTTTGGCATGAAGTGGTGCCATAGCTACTTTTAGAAGCCTTCTAAGCCTTTAGAAGGCATAATTAGAGGCATGGACATTTGGTGGTGCATAATTTTGTTAGAGATACCCCTAAATATTTGCTTTTACTACGAATAATAATTTTTCATCCTAGGCGACTCAAGGATAAACTCCAACTATAAATAGGAGCCATGGGATCCATCATAAACATCTTTTGACCATGTGAATTTAGAGATACAATCTATGACACCCACATTTTGCTTTGACCTCATGAAATTGTTGATAAATTAACAAGTCCTTATGAATTCTATCATTGGCACCATTATCCTAGATTGTTAATTGTGTAGTGATTAAGACATTACCTTTTTTCCCATCTTATCACTTGCTTATCAATTTTACATCTAAAAAATGGGAGAATATTGATGTTATTTAAATTCTTATGTGTTGGATAATCATATAGACTTTCCTCACTATGGTTTAAACCCATATTTCATTTGAATCACTTGCGACCTTAATATTTCGTGTATGTTTATGTTTTACACTTTAATTTTCATGCAATTAGTGTATGTTAGCATAGGAGTATTCCACAAGGAAAACGGGAGTTAGCATAAATTTGGAGGCCAGGAGAAACCATTAACACTCTCTTCCAACTTTTTTGAAACTAGAATTGGGGTAGAAATATTAAATTAGAACAATTCCCTAGTTCAACGTAGTTTCTGGTATAATCAAATGGAATTAGCTCAACTGGTTAGATTCCTCAATATTCAAGGATGAGAACAAGGTTTGAATCTTTCCAAGCGATATATGGATAATTTTCAAGCTTTTTTTTAATGCCACTATGTGGTTATGATGTAATACAGGTGGGGCCCGTTTCAATCCCGTATAACGAATTGAAAAACATAGTTTTTGGTATGCTCATAGTATAAATCCTCATTTTCCTCAAATTTTGTCTGTATTCATCATAAATAAAGAGATTTACTTAAGATTGAATGGATTTTTTCTAATTATAGTAAAAAGAAGTGATTCACTTCAAATTTGGAGTAATTGCTCCATTTGAGCTGATCATCTAAAAAATTGCCTAAGTCTAATTTTACAAGTGATTTGCTCCAAATTTCTTGTATTTTCACAAGCTAAATCTAGATAAATTCATCAAGGAAATGGTCTTGATTTATCGAGCCAAATCTTAGATTGAATTTAATAATTTGCTATTTTTATTATTTATGCTCAATTTTTGTGTGTACTTTACTTTGATCCAAACTTTCAAATTTTGAATATTTTTAAAAGAAAACATTACCAATAGCATCAAAGTACCATCAAACTTTGAATATGACCTTGAATATATATCTATGATTAAAAAAAACATTTAAGGCATATTCTAAGCCATTTTTACCAAAAGATAAATTGGCAAGTGATTCACTCAAAAAAATTTAAATTACACCATGTCAGATTCAATGAGTGATTCAATTTGAATATGAGAAGAGATTTGCTAGGAAAGGTAATGTTCTTCCTCCTCAAGAAAGTTATTTGATCTACTTTTGAAGTGATTCTCTTGAACAATTTCATCTAAGTTTGTTTCTTTTAAGTTGAACAATTACAAGCAAATCACTTGACTTTATAAGTGAATCACTACATTTTATAGGAAAATCGCTCTATAAGCAAAATTTTACTAAGTCAATGCCTACTAGTAAATTGCTTAAAATTGCAATAAAATCACTTCCGTTTATAGGCAAGTCACTCTACAGGTCAATTTTTGAAATTTTGATCTCAAAACTCTATCAACGTAGGTACATATGTTAGAAAATCTAGGTTGATGCTTTGTGACATGTAACTATTACAAACTTTAACAAAATCAAGTGGATGGTTCATTTCAAAAGCTACGATAATACATTTAATACTTATATCATTTCAATGATGATGTTGATATTTGATTTGTTCATCATCGTTGCAAATATCATTACATTGCATCTCATTATATCTCATCACATCTCATCTTAACACTCTCGATGGCAAAAACTATTCACATCAAATTCTTTACATTAAAGATTATCCATCGCTTCCTTCTTTGAATAAAGAATAATGTCATTTTGGACTAGAAATTTTAAGTGTTGCTCTTTAATTCCTCTTATCAAAAGCAACCCTCCCTCAAAATTAGGGCATTGTTCTAAATTTTACCCCCTAAACAAGGAAACTCATATGATTTTTGTTTTTATCTTTGATAATTTTAATATTCGAGTAGCATTCTAATGGATTAACCATGGATAAATCCTCAAATGGTTCCAAATATTTAACGAGACCAAAGTCCTTAAATATCTTAATAGTTGTATATTCCCCAAGGCTAGTAGTAGTTTCTATAGATCTCATAAAAATATATGCAATCTCTGTAACTAATGCAAAAATAGATGGTGGAACCAAGTTACCAAGTTATGTAAAACTATAAATGGATTTGATACCCTCAAAAACAACTAAAATATGTTTTAAAATAGCAACCCATGTATTAAATATCATGTGGGTAGACATAATATGGAAAAGTATCCCAACAACCTCAGTTGATTCAATAACAAAATCCAATAATGTTCGTATAGCAAAATTGTCCTTTTTACTTAGTCTAAACCCATAAAAAATAGGTGTCTTTACAACATAAACAAGTTCCCCAAGAGCAATGGTTTCTATACAAGCTTAAGGGCATACTTATGACACTTAAATAAATAAAAAATCAGATGATATTTAAGAAGAGAATTGGATAATTCAACAAGAAAACATGCAAGAACCTCAATGGTTTATTACCCAACATCAAGACTTTTCCAACCCCTACTCATGAGGAATTTATGGCCTATAATGAGCCTCTTTTATTTAGAGCGCTCCAGTAGAGAAATATGTTGATGACTAATCAAATGTATAATAACATAAGTAATATGAATCATAATTTTTGATGCCCTACCTACAAAATGCCACATAATCTAACAAGTTGTACCAAGATATTCTACTATGCTTATAAAATGAATCAACAAGTATCAAACCAACCTACAATAGTAAACCAACCTATATATTACCGTCAATCTAGTAATGATTAGCCAATTTATTATGAACCAACCAATGGTAAATCAGGTGGTTGCACTTCATGTTGATGTGGAACAAGCCCATGTAATGTCTAAAGCACCTAAAATGAGTGGTCATTACCTACCTAATCAAAGAATATTTGTGAATACTTCTCCAAAATTTCCTTAGCTCACAACCTAGGAAGAACCACCACTTCAAATAGGAAAGAAACCTATGATGATAAGGGAATCTTTTGGTAAAATTACATCATAAATTCTTATGATGAAATCCTTGCCCTTAAATCAAGGTACATCTCTCCTATGGTTTGAATAAAGCCTTAATATTGAAATTCAATATCTAAAGGGAAATAAACAAAGGATGGAGAAGATTGTGAAGTAGTCGATCCCTCCTTAGATATGAAATCAAAGTTTATAGATGAATATGAAGTGTTTGCTCTTCCCTTAGAAGTAGAAGAGTTTGTGATAGGAGCATAAATCATGTCAACATACAAGAGATATGGATTCTACTTTGAGGATGTCCTACCTATGGGGATAACAAAGGAAAATATGCAATCATGTCATCAAATATTGATGCCTTCCTAAAATTATGAATCAAAGCATAAGAGAGCAACATAAAGAGGAATTGGACTAGGAAATGAAGGAGAAGGAAACACTATAAATTATGAAGAATTGACATGAGAACCTCTTTTGTAATGGATTGTTACTTCCTTGATGAATAAATTTTAGGAGAAAACTATCAAGTTTCTAATGTCAAGTTATCTATGGAACTTGAGACACCTAAGGTTGGTAGAAGTTATTTTCAATCCAATATGTCATCATGTGTCATCCACATAAATCATCAAAGCATGGTAAAATACTTTCCCTCCTAGAATATGAGACTTTTGATTTCTTTTTAGGGTAAGAAGATCTCATAGAGGAAGCAAAAGAGATCGTACAACTAGAATATGAGGTATTTTTATTAGAGCTAGAATTAATGGTAGAAGATGAGGATGGAATAAAGGAAGAAATGAAACCAAAATATAAAACTTTCAATATCATTCTAAAGAAAGTTAATCTTACAAGATTTAGAGAAATTACATGGAGACCCTTTTGTGAATAAGTATTTCTCTTTGAGGATGAAATCCTAAAAATAAACACTTTTTAACAAATGGAGAAGGATTCACACACAACCTCTAAGATTATTCAATTGATTCTAGATAAATGGGCTGTATTGATTAGAGAAACCATGATTCTAGAAATAATGTATTTTTTTGCAATATTAGGGGGTACAACTATGGTACAAATTATCCCAACAATTTGATGCTTTTAATAATGGCATAAATTTTGTCAAAGAACAACAACAAAAGGAACCATTACTACTAAATGATGTTAAATTGCTTTGTTGCACAAAGGTAGGATCCCAAACCAATAATCATATTCAAAATCCGTCATGGAATGAGATAGAAAGTGAAGGGAATATTAGAGTTGTAGAAATTCCAACAACCACCCATAGTTCCAACCACTTTAGAGTTAAAAGGGAGGTATCTTTTTTAAGATAGTTGGAATCAAGAGGTAGATTATGAGGGAATTATAAGATAAAAGTTATTCCAACTTCCAAGACCATGACATTCACTCAAAATTTTGATTATTTTGGTGAAGGAACATACTATCTCCTTGAATGTCCCATGAGGCTTTGAATTAGGTAATCCCCCTTGGGAAAGGCCCTCCATATGCACCACTAATGCTAACTTGTTATATTTACATAGGTATTAGAAAATCATGAGTTGTAACATCGACATCAAAAGCATGGATAACTATTTTCCTAAGCCTATAAATGAGACTTTCTTTTACTTAGATATTTGTTTATTTTTGTAAATTTCCTCTTCTTATTTTCCTTTCTAAAAAAAGAGAGAAAATTCTATATTTTTAAAAATAGCACTTATATCTAACTTTGTAGTTGATGAGAGTCATGTCTTCTTATTTATAGGACTAGGATAGACTAACTTTATTAGTCCTTGGGTAGGACTAAACTAGCCATGTTGGTCAATGGTTTTAGTTTCCTTTCTTCACCAAATTGTCCCTTTTTTTCAATCTTTCATGATGTTTTGATAGTCTAACTTTCTTAAAACTTAAAAATAAGGATAGAGTCACGATTAAGGTATGTTTTGACATGCATCTCCCATAGCAAGTTCCCTAAAATTGATGCTACCAAGACTGCCACTTTAAGTTGGGATCTTGGTCATCTAATGATTTTTAGGGTTTTTGATACATGTCATGATTCTAACATTTTTTACACCTAGGTTCCAAATGACATGTCATTTGGATTGATGATTAAGATTTTATGACCCCCAAAAGGAAAAAAATTAGTCATTAGCTTCAAAGGAAAAGTTATATTGTATAAATTCCACTTTCCTCTCCATATTTTATCACCATTCATTCAAACCATAAAAAACTATACACTTGCTTATTGATTATTACTATTAATACTACTTCCAAGCTTTTTGCTTTTATTACTACAACACCAGACACCTATTTCACTTTCTATCTCTTATCCTTGTATGTACAACCAATGCTAGTGACCATAGGTTTACTACCTTCCATAGAGGAGGATGAGATGCTCTACCAAGATTCATAGCCAAATGTCACTTATTACCATTCAGGGATCGTTTCCCATGGTAGGTCAAACCCTCTACAAAATACTAGGTATGATATCTCCTTATTTATTATGGTGACATTACAAGTAGGATAGGGTAGGAATGAGTTGTTTATTATGTTTATTTTCTAAATAGAATGGTCCTTTATGCCCTAGGTGTCAAGTAGTCATTTTTATTGCATTATGACTAGCCATAACTCATTAACATTTTGAGTTGTCCTTGAATACTTCATTTTATTTGTGCTTGAGTTAGGATAACTTATGATACTTAATTTTAATTTATGGCTTTTCTATATTTTTTAAATTATATTAGTTTATATTGTATTAATTTGAATAATATTCCTTTGAAATTCCTTTGAAAAACAATATCGTTAAGTGCCAAAAAGTCACCAAAAGCACAATTGATAAACTCACCACCATCGTCATTTTGAAGGCACTTGATGTTCCTCCCAAATTGATTCTCCACAACAATTTTGAAAATCTTAAACTTTCTAGAAGCCTCATCCTTGGTGCAAATGGTGTAGATCGACAAGTACCTAGAGAAATCATCAATAAATGTTAGGAATACTTGCTTCTAAAAACATAACGATAAGCCATTGATGCATAAATGCCATTGCGAATGAGCTCCAATGGTTGAGTAGCACATTTAGCTTTCCCTTTTGGAAAGTGCTTGTCCAAAACACCACTAGGGGTAGTAGTGGAAGGAATATCCTCTGCCATTTTAAGTTCACTCTTGTGCTTCAAGGATCCATACTTGATGTGCCCAAGCCTATGATGCTAACCCTTGTTGATATAATTTGCCTCAACCATCATAGCAATAAAAAAATTTCTTCTTTTACCAAGCTTATACATATTTTTCTTATAAACATTTTGGTGAACTCGACATGAAATCACCTTTTGAGGTATTTCTTTCCATTTTTCAACCGCTAGAGTTTGGTAGGTTAGTTTTCATAGGCTTTGTGTTAGTCTTCACTTTTTGTTGTGTGATACATAAAACTATCATAGTTTTCCTCTCTCTTAGGTATTTCCTAAAAATCAAATTCTATTTACTATAAGGTTTTTTTGGTAGTTTATTCGCTTGAAGGTTGAGCATTTTGGTAAAACCAATTTTGAGGCTTTACTTGCATCAACTGATCCAACTTTGAGAAATTATAAGAGTCAATCACTAACCCATTATGTGGAAGTTATATACTTGTCTAGATATTTGCCTAAATATTTATTGACAAGTTCATCATATTATAGGGTTTCCATTCACAATGATAAATATTTTTTGAAACTAATGATTAGGGATTTGGTAGGACATATTTTTGATTGGTTACATCCTTACCTAAACATTCTATTTATTACCTATATGATTTTGTTAAAATGCTAAAACAATAACTTTATGATGATGTGACTGTAATGGAAGCAATGGATATTTTTGTAAACATAAAACAAGGCCCTTGTGAATCTATTACTAATTTTCACAAAAGGTTGGAAAAAATCAAATGCCATGCTAATACTAATTTAACTGAAGAGGCTACTACTATGATATTTGTTAATAATCTTAGACTCTCTTTCAGGCTAAAATCTAGGAACTTAACCCTTGTGGTTTGCCTTCCCTAGATAAAGTTATTCATTATGTTAAAATTGTTGAACACTAGGAAAAGAAGAAAGACCAAAAAGTCTTGAAACCTAAAAACCCTAATCTAAATGTTGTAGGAAATGGGGTTTACATTGCAGCTATCCAAGATACCTCTCATGAATTAAAGATAACTAGAGCTCATGTACATATATTTTTAAAATTTAAGGGTGGTCGAAAACCTAAGAATATGATGCCTCAATGGATACATAAAGATATTCTTAAAATATTTGTCGACCTCCTAAGCTAAAAAGCTATCATATTAATGATAGGTTTGAAGTACTTGCATGGCATGATACTAACAAGTTTTGCTTTGGGTATGGAACCTATGGACATGATAATTCTACTTGCATAGATTTATGAAAAATTTTCCTTAGGGAAACCTTTGGTCCTAACTTTAACATTGATCAAGTCAATAATGATAGGATCAATTTATTTTATGAAAGGAAAAAGAACCTCTAGAAAAGGTTTAATCACCCTTGTAGTCAAAGGTTATGTATCTATAATACCCCAATCCCAAATCATGAACAAAAAACTCCCAATCAATAGCAAACTCAAGGTCAAGGGTTTAATTAGGGTGGCCAACAAAACTATCAAAATCAAGGAACAACAACCAAGTAGGGGGTCAACATTGTCAAAATCAAATGGTAATTACTTTGAAATCAAAATATTGGACCTAGCACTTCTCACAATGCCTTTCAAGTTAACCAAGTCTTTGCCCAACTTGGGCCAAATGGAGAATATATGTATTCAACTAGATGTGACTCAATATGTCAATATTTTAGAGGTGTGAAAAGAAACAATTGAATCCTTGGAACAACAAATTGTTGTTGTTAGTATGAGTGTGACTCAATAAGAATAAAATAATATTTTAAAGAGGAAAAAGAAAAGGAAAAAGGAAAAGAACCTGTTTAAGCAATGATTTATCTTGCTATTATTGATAATATCCAAAACCCTCATTCTATCATCTAGAAACCTGCTAGAAGCACAAAAATATTCAAAAATGCAAAACCTTGTCCCATTCTATAAAACCTTTCATTGATGAAAATAATAAAATACCATGATCACTACTTACAATGGTGATCCCAACACCCATACTAGAAAAATATAGGACATCACCCAACCCAAAGAATCATTGTTGAAAGTATTCATAAGCAAAACAAAAGCATGTGATATTATTGAAGAGTTGCGTACAACTCTTTATAAGGTCTCATATTTAGAAATACTGAGGACATCTCCTTATCAAAGAAAAAGGTTAATAGTCTTATTGGATAAGGTGGAGATGCCCAAGCTAAGAATTGCTAATATTATGTCCACCATTCTAGGGTCTCATGAAGAGTAGTATATTCAACCACATAGAAAAATATTTGTATTGATGCATATATTAGCCATGATTTGGCTATAAATTTTCCTTTGAAAAATATAGTTATTGCTAATTATTTAGCAAGGCCTGATGACCCACCATTTATGATGACTATTATTTATAATAATATGGTGGTCCATAGGGATTTTGTTTATAATAGTATGTTATGCCATTAACCTTGATAGATAAATTAAAGATCCCTAGAAAAAATATTCTTTCTACTAGAAGTCGTTGTTGTGCTTATAATGGTAAACCTTAAGATCCTATGAATTACATTCAGTTACCAATTTCAACTATTCCTAAAGAAGTGAGATTGAAGTTTATGGTGTTTAGTTTTCAAACCAACTATAACATACTATTATATATCCCTTGAACTAGTAAGATGAAATCCATAGCTTCCTCTACTTGTGAAGTGGTTAAGCATGCCTATGATGATACATTTTTCACCATAGACGGAGAATTAGATTATTGGGGGCCTCATCCTCCAAGTCATGATAGTTTTTTTATTCCTTTTATGGATGAGATACAAAAGGTTCCAATCTATAAATATGAGCCTAAGTGGACTTCTAGAAGGAAGTTATACAAGAGGCATCCAAAAGTTTATTTGAAATGCTCTCAAGATAGGTATGGATATGAAGATAATCAACCTAACATGAATACCATTAGTTGATAAATATCCACCATTATTAAAACCTAAATAGAGAGAATATCATATTTTATTTTACCAGATATTGACCAAATTACATAAAGCCATGAGAATACTATCAAATTAAAATGAGCAAAATTTTGTGTAGATAGTGACAACATGGGAAAGGAAACTAATAGTGATATAGATAGTGATTTTAATCAATCCTTTAAGATTGAAATTGAGAATTATCCTTCTACTATATTTATTTTTGATGTGGATGTGCGACATTATCAAGTAGGCTCAGTGGAAGTTCATGTTTTAGATGATGATGATGATAAGTCTGATATAAATTTGTGTGCAATTGATAACAATGATTTATTTACCTATTGTACGCTTAAGAATGTTGAATGTAATAAATTCAAAGCTAGGATGCATAGGCATAGATCAAATGATATTTCTATTATATCTACTTTGAAACCTTTGCATAAGTTAGGTGAAACAAGTATTATTCCCTTGCATAGGCATTTAACAAAGGTTGAAATATTTCAGTTTCAAAATTATCATGAAGATAGACCAATTGACTAATTTATTTATGGAATTGTTAATTCTTATACTACTTTGACTTGTACTAAACCAGAACCCATTGTTGGCTCACTATATATAAAAGTTTCACCCAAAATACTAAGACTGCCACTATAAGAGATGATCTCTACAAATCCTAGCATTATAGCTATTTTTGGACCTATTCTTTCTATTTTCCCATACCTAATGACTCTTTTTCCTATAGAAATTTTGTTGGGCCTAGGTTGTTTTACATTTTTGATAATACTTCTTAACAACTACAAATACCTCTTAAATTGGTGACTTTGGTTCATACAAATTTGTCGAAAGCACTGAATGTCAAGACATTCCTTACTATCCATATTGGTGTGTTTTTAGAGTTGGAAACATTTTCCTGCTTGGATAGGATATTTGATAGGTGGTATGATGATTTGATTAATATTTCATCCTCTTGTCCAACAAGATATTTAATTGAAGTAGAATTTTCCATAGAATTTAAAAATAGGGTTGTCATTAAGGATCTAATAAAATTTTATAATCAAGCGAGACCATACAATGGTAAACACATTCCCATATTTCTCAACACCCAAGCTCATGCTTAAATCCTCTCTAGGCTTAGGAGTAAGGGGTATATAGAATAACCAACCATCCAAATCCTTGATAATGTTCTATTCCTCCTAACATTTCCCAATAATGAAGTCATCCTAGAATTTTGATATGCTAGAGAGGAAATAATTCATTAGCAATATCATAAGAGAGGGTTCTTCAAAGAACCCAATCATTAAATGGTCAAACTATGTTTTCTAGGTCGAGATTAGTTTTGAATTAGAGATCCTTCCCCTTGCTTTAGACCATTTTTAATAACACAATGTGATGAATGTCAAGCCTACCATAGATATTAATATGGGCACCCCCGAGAAACCATGTATAATCAAAATAGGGGCTAGCCTATCCACTGAGGAGCAAGCACCTTTACTACCTTGCTTAAAGAGTATAAGGATATCTTTGTTTAGGAATATTTTGACATGCTCATAATGGATGAGGGTCTGGTTGTCCATAATATTGTTACTTATGGGGATGTTGCTCCTTTCTGATAAATGCAAAGAAGGTTCTTTTTATCATTCAAGACCTATGCAAAATCAAAATTTAAAAGTTGTTAGATGCCAATTTGAGAAAACCCATTGATTATTCAAGATAGGTATCTAACATTATACCTAAAAAAGAAATAAAATAAATAATATTATTTAGATTTGCTATAATTTTAGAAACATCAATCTAACCTATCCTAAGGATAACTTTTGTTTGTTTGCCATCGATGTTATTGTGTATTCTACCATAGGGTATAAAATATTGTCCCTAATAAATGACTATTCAAGGTGTAACTAGGACTGCCCTTGAGGATAAAACTAAAATGACTTTTACCACACCTTGGGATACATCCCATTATGTTGTCATACCTTTTGGATTAAAAAATGTCAATGCTACTTATCAATGGACTATGACAATGGTCTTTCATGATTTGATGAAAAAGATAGTGGAATATTATGTGGATGACCTCTTGGATAAGTATAAGAAGTGGGTTGATCACCCAACTTACCTTCATGTGATATTTGAGTGATTACATCACTATAAGGTTATAATTACTCCTAAGAAGTGCATGTTTGGTGTTACTAGTGGAAAGCTACTAAGATTTATGGTGTCTAGTAGGGGCACATATGTTTATCAAGATAAGATTAAAGCCATTGAAGTTATGTCTCCTCCTAAAATTGGTAAAGATCAAATATTTCATGGGGAAGCTTAGGGCCATTAGGAAATTCATCCTTGAGTTAGATTTTAAAGCTTATCCAATGAATCACTTGCTTAAGAAAGATGCAGAATTCAAGCGTGATGAAAGTTATAACAAAGCCTTCTTATAATTCAATAAATTTCTTTTACAACCACAACTCTTCACTTGTCCAACCTAGATAAGCTATTTATATTGTATACTTTGGCTACTTAGGTTTATGGGAGTTTTACTTAACAATATGATAACAATAAGGAATATGTTGTAGACTATATTAGTCAAATAATGCTTTCGATAGAAACTCGATAAACTCCCATAGAAAATGATTACCTAGCTATATAATTTACATGTGAGAAATGATAATATTTTATGTTGTATGAGACTACTAATGTGGTTGTTAAAACTAATCCCTTGAGACACCTACCACAAAAGCCTTACATCCCTAGTGACACTCAATATAGAAAATCAATCACCATGATGTAAGAATTTGATCTCTGTATTGTTACACAAAAGTTACTAAATATCAGGTAATTGCCAATCAATTGGCAATAATTCTTGACTTCATAATAAAACCCCTAAAGGAGGCATTATGTGATAAGGACATAATGGTCATATCATGTGCTCCTCATAATTTTTTCATATTTCCTTTTTCCATTGCCTCGAGTATTATTTAGGAGCCTGCTCCTTATGAGCTTATCGAGTAAAAAAATACCTATTAGAATCTCTTGTAGTTGTTGAGAGGAATCATGAAGCAAGGGATAAAACCAAAGCTACAACATCCTCATTTTTTCAATAATATTATGAATACCTCAACCTTGACACTTGGATCCTTAATTTTGATGGAGCAAGGAATCAGTTTGGGTTAGGAGTTGGTATATTTCTCAAGTCCCCAAATGGCCTAGTTGTTCCTATGGACTTTGGCTTAAATTTTTTGGCATTAATAATAATGTTGTAGAGTATGAGGATTTAATTTTAGGACTCATGAACACCCAACATATGAATGTTAAACACCTCAAAATATTAGGTGACTCTCAAATTGTGGTTCATCAGATAGCTAATGAGTATGTTGCTAAAGCTCTTCATTTAACCCCTTACCATCAACTAGCTATGAATTTGATCAATGCTTTTGTGTCCTTCTCCATTAGGCATTTATCCAATGGGTAGAATGCTAAATCTAACTCCTTAGCCACCTTGGCTAGTAAATTTACACTACACAAATATATTTATAAAACTAATTTTGTGGTAAACGTTCATATTAAACTTGTTATTTCTATCACTAATGGTCTCGTGGATGTGCACATAGTTGAGGTCAATTTGATTGATTGTCAAATACCTCTTGATGATCCTTGGCATGGTAACATTTAATGCTTCCTCAATGATGAATTATACCCACCTATGACTAATGCTAAGTAGTGGGTTCATATTCATAAGAGGACATTTTGATATGTTGTTCTTGGTAGATTTCTATATTATCATAATCTTGATGGTGTTTTCTTATGATGCCTTACATAAGATAAATCTAAATTCCTTTTTGATGTTCATAGTGGTGACTATGGAGGACACTTTAGCGGTCATTCCAAAATATGTAAACTGCTAAGAATAGGCTACTTTTGGCTAACATTGGAAGTTAATGCTAATAAGTATGTCAAATCTTGTGATAAGTGTCAGTTTCACAAAATGAAATTCATGCCCTTGCCCAGGTTCTTCATCCAATTGTGTCTCCTTGGACTTTCTCCACTTAGGACCTTGACCTTATCCGATGTATTTCCTTTGTGTCGTCAAATGGGCACAAATTTATTATCACAACAAGAGAATATTTTACAAAATGGATGGAAGTTATACCATTAATAAATTAGATAACTCTCATTGTATCAAACTTTGTATTTAATCATTCATCGTAATAAACACTCCCTGGTGGTGGATCTCGACCACTTCAGAGACAAAAGGAAACATCTGGTGAAAAAGAAAAGTGGCATCATAAGAGAGGCGCTTCCAACACCTTGGAATAGGGTCATGGTCCCTATTATGCAAATTTTCACCATCGACAAGATCAATTATCCTCTCAGGAGTTTCCACTTGGTATTTTTGAATCACCTATGCGACATCAAGAACATCAATGTCCTTGAGTACCTTTTCAGTTCAATGGATCTGTCAGTTGGGAGTGTCAAGAAGGGTATTTCAACCCACTCGAAGCATCAAGGTCTCCACTTGATTATATACAAGCATGCATTACAAAAGGAGGTCTAAAGGGCAATCCTTTCTATTTTGGGTAGCCCTACTAATCTTCCTTCTACCTTGGACCCCAACCAAGGGAGCCCCCAGAAATATTCTTCGAGTGGTGATGAGATGGAAGAAGATAATTTCGTTACTACCAAAGTAGGAAAAAAAGTTAATCTTTGGCTCCTCTACCAACACCCCATATTCCACCAAAAAGGATTATGTTGTCGTTTGACCAGAGGTAAGGCTTATTGGAAGAAGCAAAAAAATATCATTATTATCAATCAATACAAGGAGTTCCCTGGAGAGTCTCTCGTGACTCATAAGAAGCTAAAATATGAGGATGTTCCTAGGTGGCTGCTCTCCCTCAACGATGATCGCTCCCCCTGTGGGCCTTCAACCGATTCTTAGCTGAGAGATAATCCTAATCCCCTGGCCAATATGGATGACTTGCTGAATTTAGCCTCGAACCTCCTCTGTCGAGTCATTAAGGAGGTCAAAAATATCAAGAAGTAAAAGAGTGTAATCACCCAGGTTTTATATGATGATCAAACTACCAATGATGAGCAGGATCTTATTGAGGCTTATGAGTAGCTAGGGATTCTTTGGCCACTCTGTTGTCATTGTGTTGGCTTCTGCACTTTTTTTGTATGGCTTGAGGAGGTGTTCTCCCATATTTGTTGTGTTTCCTATGTTAGTATTTCTTTTTTGGTGTTTTTTGAGGTTTTCCCTTTGGTGACTACCTCATTTTGATTTTCCTAATGTAAAAGTTTTGGGGTCCCTTTCAAAACCTCCTTTTTTCTATCAATAAAAAAAAACTTTGTATTTAATCAAACTATGTGTCAATTTGATGTTGCATCTACTATAATTTTAGAGAGCAATAATCCTTTTGAAAATAAATAAATGCAAGAGTTGACTTCTCAATTGGGGATTAAACACCACTTTTCTATGCCTTGCTATTCATAAGGGAATAGTTAAGCTAAATCTAGCAATAAATTATGGTAAATAATTAGAAAAATATAGTTAAAGAATCAAATAAAGATTAGTACTTAAAGTTATATCTGATATTATGGGTGTACCACAACAATATTCAGATGTCTATAGGGGCAACCCATTTTCTTTGGTCTATGGTGTTGAAGATATTTTACCAGTTGAAATAGAATTGCCTTCCTTACATTTTTCTTTGAAAATTCATGATGAATATCATGAAGAGTATTAGGAGGTATGTATTTCAAAACTTACATCTTTTGATTAGAGGGGTCTACATGCTCTTGATCATAATGGAGCCTATAAGAGTTGTGTTACCAAGCAATATGATAAAGTATATCATCATGATTTTAAAGTTGGGAACTTTATCTTCAATATTAATAATGTGCATAAGAAGTGCAAGGGCAAGTTTATACAAAAATGGCTTGGTCCATATACTATAAGGAGTTATTTACGTTTGAGGTAATAAAATTGCAAACAATGGATGGAGTTGAGTTCAATAAAACTACCAATTCTATGCATATCAAACCCTTTTATGCATAGCCTCTTTTAACCTGTTTGTACAATTTTTATATTTTCTTGGGTTGCTTTTTGACTTTAGTGCCTTATATTTTTCTTTGATTGCTTTGGTTGTTTGTTTATGTGTGTTAGTCCTATATATTATTTATTTGGAATATGCCAATGTGTTATGTAGCATCCTTCTTCTCATGACTATGACCATCCCTTAATGCAACGATTTTGCTTGTCTAGGTATTTTCCTACTTGTCAATTTTGGCTTTTTATTTTATGTTTTGAATGGTTTTCTCTTGCCTAACCATGATTACCCCTTAAATAAATGATCCAGTCACTCTAGATACTCAGTTCCTTGTCTACCTTATTTTGGTAAATTTAGATTTTGATTGCTTTTATTGTTTGGTGTTTTCCATCCATTTTAATTGGCATTTATTGTTGCTAACTTTGTTTGCACTTGTTTGCCTCTCTTTTTCACAAGGCACTATGATGTATTCAAAGTCTTCCTTATGTCAGTACCTTAATTTAAGTACCATAAATTAATTGCATTTATTCAATATATACCATCTCTAATATGGTATGTGGTTAGAACACCAAGGAAACACTCTTTTAAATTTTCATGCAATAAAAAAATTAAACTTGCCAATAAATCAATCATTTTGGTGTCTTCTTATAGTGGTAAGTGTGCCTTGTTGAACAATGCACTTGACTGAATATTGTAATGCTAAACCCCATTGTAGTATGGGTGTAGTGACTTTCTCTTATATGGAATCTCCCTCCCTTGGGATGAGTTTCAACATGTGTATAGCCCACTTTTTCTTAATCTTATCTTTATTTTCCCTTTGTCGTGGTGGGTGTGCCTTATGGAGCAACATGTCCATAATAAATGGTAGGGAGTGGGTTAGCTTTGGGGACATATAGTTACATGTCATATGTGGCATAGGTTGGCATCACATGCACCACCTCGAAGTAGTCGCCAAACATGATTGACTACCATAGTGTCCAATTGCGCTTGTCTTGTAGTTTATTTTTGGATTGGGGTTAAATACTTACATCTATACATGGAATAGGTTGGTTTATCCTAGTTTACCCCATTGTAATGATAAGTGTGTTTGTTGGTACTTGGCACTTGTTATATACTACATACATCCTATCTACTTTAGTGGCATGTATTTTGGTACGCCATCCCATGCATGGCCATTCTTGGAGGGATGCAATATTTGATGATCATATCACCAAATGCTATATAAATATTTCATTCTCTAGATCAATTAAATTTCATAAAAAATATATCACTAAATGCTACATAAATAATACATGTTATCTCTGATTATTATGCATAACTTTTAATGCTAAAATAAAACATGTAAATCCTAAAATAATATATCACCATGTGCTCTACAAATCTTAAGTATATGTTCATAAAGTATGGGCACATCATAAAATGTTACATAAATCATGTATATACCATGAATATAGTAAAAACCCATTAAAGGGCATACAAATCAAATGTTGCATAAAGGAACATCATATATCTAGAATTATGGTACATGGGTCACCGAGTGCCATCATCATATATTTTTGAATATTTTACTACACAAAATTTATTTTTTGATAAATTTTGTAGAGATAGAAAATGGCTAGAGATTCTAGGGGTTTTGGAATGCTATAGACTCATTTGTGCACTCTATTTTTTTTTTATCATTTTGCACCTAACTTTTAGTGCTTTAGGCATTTTTTCAGTTAAATTCATCTCAAGTTGCATGGGGTAGATTAAAATAAAATTATTTCAACCAAAATTTTTAGGGGTATGTATAGGTAAATATCAATTATATTTTCCTCTAATCTCACAAGAAAAAATTTTGTATTTTTGTGTTGTTTATTTAATTTTATTTTGCATTTTGTGCAAACAATACAATAAAAAATTATAAAACAATTATTTTTGTTCCATAACATAAATTTTTTATTTATATTGCTTTAACTATCACATATTGCTCTTTTTTATTATTTTCCCTTAAGGACTCATGAGTGGTTATTCCTTATGGTGTCACCCACATTCTTTAGGGAGGGGAAATATGTATTTGTAAAAAGAGCATTAATATTTGATTTTGTAGGTGGTGGAATATCCTGTCTTCTTATTTATGGGATAGGGGTGGACTAAATTTGTTAGTACTTGGGTAGGATGATAATGATCCATGTTGGGTAGACATGTTAGTTCTCTTTCTTCACCTAATTATCATTTTTTTGCCATGTTTCATGATGTTTTGGTCGTCTAACTTTCCCAAAAATTAAAAATAATTATAAAGTAATGATTAAAGGGTGTTTTGACATGCATCTCCTAAAGTGCATGTCTAAAATTGACGGTACCAAGACTACCACTTTAATTGGGAGGGTTGGTCTTTTGATGATTTTTAAGGTTTTTTATGCATGGTCATGATTCTACTATGTTTTTAAACGTAGGGTTCAAACGATGCATTATTTGGACCAACGATTATGTTTTTATAATCCTAAAAAGTGAGAAAATTAACTATAGAATCCAAAGAGAAATTATATGCTATAAATACCCATTTAAGCTCCTCATTTTATCACCATTCATTTAGCCATAAAAAACTATACAATCACTTATTGATTACTACTACTAATATTGCTTTCAAGATTTTTTCTCTTTTTATGACATCATGCACCTATTTTACTCTTTTTCTCTCTCTCATGCTTTTAGATACAACCAAAGCCATTGACCATTGGTTGACTACCTTCCATGTATGAGGATAGGATTCTTTACCAAGATTCATAGCCAAAGGTCACTAACTGCCATTCAAGGACTAGTTTCCAAGTTAGGTCACATCCTCTACAAACATACTAGGTGTAATATCTCCTTATTTAATGTGGTGTTGTTACAAGTAGGATAGGATGGCATGAGTTTTTTATCATGTTTATTTTTTGAATAGAAGTTACCTTAGTTGTCAAGTAGTCACTTTTCACTACATTAGGATTAGCCCTAGCTCATAGCATTTTAAGGGTAATTTTGTGCAATTTATTACTTCATTTTACTTATGCTTGAATTAAGACAACTTTTGGCATTTACAATTAATTTATTGCTTTGCTATCTTAGTTTAAGTATCTTGGTTTTTCTTGCAGTAATTTGAATAATTTTATGAGATATTCACTTTTTCCCATAAAAAAATCCCCATCACACTTGGGTGAAATCTTGCAAGAGATACTTAGGTTCCTACTTTTCATCCTAGTTTTTCAAGATTGATTGAAGATATCTCAAAATCAATGGTTTCATTCCTAAATTGACAATATGAGATGCCACCCTTGGAATACAATGATAGTAATACAATGCCTATGATCTAATATTATTTTGGGATAATTAGGAGTTTTCTTACTTCTAACCCCACAACTCCATGCACAAGGTAAATTCTAAGATAGATCTTGTTGATTTTATAGTCTTAGAAATGATTGTCAACATGAGGGTTGGTAAAATTATTGAATCCATGAGATATTTTATGACTTAGGGAAATGAATGATAAAATAAAAAGAAATGACAAACTACCTTGAAGAGGACTCTAAAAGAGAAGAATGTTTACATGTAAGGGAAAATACTGGCAAGAATAGAAGTCGCTAATCTAGGATCATAAACTTCCTCCACCATATTTACCATAATGATCTTCAATTCACTTCCACTCCTTATTTATTCTACTTCCCTTTATCTTATATATTTCCTTCTTGAATCTTATATTTCTACTTCTTTAAGCCTCTCTAAATTATTTTTCTACACCCATCCCACCTCCAATAAGCATAAACCAAATATTAAGGTCACTAGTAAGTTTATTTGTTTATAATATAGGATCCTCTCGCACATTATATCCACTCCATTTTTTTCTCATTATAATTCATGCCACCATAACTTCCCATCACCCTTGCAACCACCCTTTGAGTTTTCTCATACTGTCATCCATGTTGTTTTGTTAGACTTTATTCACTATAGGTAAAATGGTTTTACTTCCTCCAATAATATCAAAGCTACCCAAGGTAATAAAAACCATGAAGTAACATCTCACCCTTGATGTACATAAGTCATTCCCTAACATGGTGTAAAGGAGCCTTTGAGAGAAAATATAGATAGGAAACATCATCCACTATGCAGGAGTCAAGAGAGTAGATTGATCAAGACAATGCTAGTAAAAAGATGTTTTAGCATATGCTACACCTTTGATCCACCAATTTTAGTTGATGAATGGAAGAAGGGAGCTATTGGTTATAAAGGCACTTTCAATGTAGAATATAAAGATCTAGAGCTCAATAGAAGGATAGGGTAAGTTATTTTAAGACTAAGTGTGCTAAGGCACACCTGATAATTCTCAATAAGCAAGAGACCTTGCTAAGGTACACCCACATATCTCGAAAAGTGAGAGATATTTCTCTTCAAATACTATTATATAGGTGTAATAGGAGCTAACATCCAAGGCAAAAGATGTTTTTATTATTTCAAACTCATTAACATTGATAAAGAAGACTTGAGAGAATTTTGAGCCTTCAATTTTGATAAAAATGATATATATATATATAGAACACAGGTGTAGGTGCAAAAAATACAAAGTAATCCATAACACGTGTAGGTGTAGAATGCAAACCAAAATATCAAAGTGGGGTTTACAAAGATCCCTAGCTAATAGTTTTCAGAGATCCTTGGTTGAGGGTTTATAGATATCAGTGGATAACAAAATGGTAAAACCTTAGATGGTGGAAGGAGGATTCCATGGAAATAGGACCAATATGCAATATAAGCCAGAGGATGTGGACTCCAAGAAGGACCAAAATAACCATGAGCACATGCAAGTGGAACAAATAATACAAGCCAATGATCAAATCCCATTTAGATTAAAGAAATTTAAATATTTATTTGATTTTAGAATATCCAATCTTAAAAAAGAGTAGAACTAAGGGTGCAAATTCACAAGAAGTGGACTAACTTTAAAACAACAAGTTAGGGTTATATTGCAACAAGTAGAAATGTCTAAAAAGGTGAATAACCTTGGACTGATGGAAAGTAATCAAGCAGGGGCCAATGTTGTTGATCATAGTAAGGAAAATGAGTTGATCCCTAGTATGGGAATATATTTTAGTAAAAAAATTCTAAATATGACCTTCTAGGATGCCTTGAGAGGAGGATAAACATAAACAACTATAGTTAATAACACTAGGATTTCTTGTAGACCATTGAGAATTCCCAAAATGAAGCCTAGGAAAATAACCTTGGGGTGCATAAAAGTGGCAAATGGCTTCCCTATAATCCATCTTCATATGTTCAACATATAAAATAAGATCAATGCTACAAAAAATAGAGGATTAATCTTCCAATTTTTGTTTTTTGTCTAGGCCTCCTTGCTTTCAAGATGTAGGCTAGTAGACAAAGGCGAACTAAAGGTGAGTTAAATATTTTTTTATACCCAAATGATTATTTATTAGTTATTTTTTCTAATGATGAGGATAGAGAACAAGTTTTCTAGGGGATCCTTATTTTTTAGGCAAGGCAGGGCTTTTCATAAAGCCCCGGCATACCAAGTTCAAGGTAAAAGAGGAAATACCCTCAGTAGCCCTAGTCTAGGAGAGACTTTTTGGGTTGTAAACAAATTTTTTGAACCAAGTTATATTCATGGCAATAGGAAATACTCTAGGATCTTATATGATTATATTAGACAATACAAGACAATTTAAATAATTTATCTATGCCAAAATTTATGTTCTCATTGACCTTGGCAAGCTCTTGCCAAAAAATATTACTTTGCAGTTTAGGGAGGATACCTAGGAACAATATGTGGAATATGAGAACATCCCCTTTAGGTAAAGGATTTTTCATGAATATGGTCACCTAGCTAGGGATTGTAAAAATTGGATCCCAGAGCAGGCACAAGAGGAAATGATCCTTGGAGGTTTTGAATTACCTAAATAGAAGAATATACAGAGAAAACAAACATCTAAAGAGTAGGTAGTCATCTCCACCAATAAGTTTGCTAACCTATCAATGGATGATGAGGATAACATCATGGAGATGGAGATACTAGAAAATCCTCTTCAATACCTAAGAAAGGAATCAATAGTTGAAGAAATAAATTGTAACATTGAGCAATTCGAGATCTACTAAGTAGCCCACAAGAGAAACCACCCCAAAAGTTGAAGAGATCCCAAAGAAAAAATAGAAGCCAAGAGAAAGATAATGACTTTAACCAATCAAATGAAGGAAATCATAAAGGAATAAATAGTAGAGGTGACACCCAAGAATCTTTTGATAGGGCCATGGTGGTATTCTCATCTATTCTAGGTTTGGAGTCCATACCAGAAACAATAGGAGTGAGTTGGGAGTCTACTAAAAATATGAAGCTAGATACATACCAAATAGCAAGTAGGAAGACTACTCAATATCAAATAGGGAAATAAGGTCCAAAGCTGATAGTAATGGGTAAGATTAAATATCTTACCCACATTTTTAGTCCCCATGCTTGACTAAGTACATCACCTATAATATTCGAGGGCTTAAGGATAGCCTAGTAAATCATAATGAAGTAAAAAAGATAATTCAATAACATCATCCATAGATGGTTTTCATATAAAAAATAAAAGTGTTAGAAGAAGAGATGCAAATGTTTTCCAAAAATATTTGGCATGTATATAGGGTTGAATCCCTAAGCTCCCAAGAAGCTTATGGAGGAGTGGCTTGTCTTTGGGATCCAAAAGACATCATGATGCATAAATAATGGGATGTTAGGGGATTTTGACTTTACTAGCCTAGAGTAGATATTATTCTCAGCATTGGTTATGTCTTAATGTATACTCTCCTATAAGTCTAGATGAAGAAATAAAAACAATTGAGGAATGTAGCTTATATTATCGATCATTTTTCCAGAGCTTGGATGCTTGTAGATGGTGATTTCAACACCATCCTCATTAGAAGATAAATAGGGTGAAATCATAATCTATACAATAGTATTGACCTCATGATAGAGCATATTAAATATTTTTATTTGGTAGATATAAAACTAGACAATAGTATGATGACCTAGTCTAACAAAAGGCAGGGTCCAACATGCATTCTAGAAAGACTATATATGTTTACATTATCAAAGGATTTTAAGAGCAATGGATATATTCCAAGAGCATAAATATTGAATAATACATGATCATATCATTGGTCGATGTTGGTGGAAGTGTGGAAGACTAGACCCATTCATGCTTCTTTTAAATTCTAGCTAATAAGGTTTCGAGATAGTAGTTTCCAAGATAAGGTTCAACAATGGTAGTAGAAGGGTTAACCCATGCATGGTACACAAATGTATGATTTTTTTAGGAGTCTTCAATACCTCAAATCTAAATTTAGAAAATGGAAGTGGGAAGAGTTTTGTGACATAAAGTAAAATAAACAACATATCTTAATCAAAATTGAGGACCTAAATGAGAAAATATGAATGGATGACACTACTAAGATCCAAAGCAAGGATGAGGCTAGGTAAACTGCTCAACTAGAGGAATAGAACAAATGAGAAGAGATCATATCGAAACAAAAATATAAGATCCAATTGCTCTAGGAGGGATATAGGAACACTAGCTTCTTCCACAAATCCCTCCTAACAAGGTGGTCACACAATTTCATCTCTTCCTTAAAAATAATTGTGGGTGAATCAATACACACAGGGGATGGGATAAAATATATAGCAAGAGAATACTTTGCCCAAATCTTTAAGGTAGAACTACCAAACCATGAGGTACAATAGGAAGTACTCTAAGAAATTTCTTCTCTCATCACAGATGAATGTAATTTAACTTTGACTACCCCAATTACTTCCAAAGAACTACAAGTAGTTTTCAAGATGTAGAAAGGTGAAACTCTAGGCCCAAATGGATTTCCCATAGAATTCTACCAAGAATTTTGGAATATCCTTAAGGAAGAACTGTTGGAAGTGGTAATGGAGGCTAGGACAACCAAAGTGGTGCTCAAAGAGGTGAATAAGACATATATAGCATTGGTTCCAAAAACCTAAGATTCTAAACACATCTTTGGCTACAAACCAATTTCCCTTTGTAATGTCCTATATAAAATTATCACTAATATAATGGAAAAAGGGGTAAAACCTCTTCTTCAAAAATTATTTCTCTAGATCAGGGTGGTTTTATGGAAGGAAGATATATCTTGGATGAGATAGTCTTAGCTCAAGAGGCCATCCAATCTATGTAGGTACTAAAAATACCCTCCATGTTTATTAGGTTAGACTCATGCAAAGCATATGATAGAGTTGATTGATACTTCCTCCTAAAGGTGATGAGATAATTTGGATTCTCGACTGATTGGGTAGAATGGATCGAGGGATGTATTCCCTTAGTTTCCTATTTAGTTATAGTAAATGGAGCTCCTACCTAGCTATTTATAGCTTCCATAGGTATCAAGCAAGGAGACCTCTTATCCCCATACTTTTTCATCATATTGGTTGAATGTTTGGAAAAAATATTACCTAAGGATAGGGAAACCAAAGCTTTGGAGGAAATAATAATAACAACTATAGCTAAATGAATTATTCACCTATAATTTTTTGATGACTCTATATTATTAGGAAAGTAAATAGCAAGGGAGGCCTCCAAATTTAAAATGAATCTAGTATGGTTTACAAAAGCGACTAGACAACTTATGAATGAAGAAAAATCCAAGGTCATATTTTTTCATTGCTCACCTAGGTAGGAGACAATGACGTTAGATAAACTAAGATACAAGAAGATATCTATTTCAATCACCTATCTAGGAATTCCACTTATAGTTGGGAGGCAAAAAAAAGAGGAATGAAGTTGGATGTCAGAGAGAGTGAAACCTAAATTGGAAAAATGAACCAAAAACTGGCTTTCTATAGGAGGGTAGATGATCCTAATACAAAATCCTAAATACCATTCCTATTTACATACCATCAATGTTAGCTATCCCCAAGGCAGTTCTTAAAGAATTGGATCAAATAAGTTATATATTCCTTTGGAATGGGGTCAAGAAAGAATCGAAATAGGCACTAGTGAAATGGGATACTTTATACTTATAAAAAAAGGAGGGAGGACTAGGAATCGAACCACTTGTCAAGAATAACAAGGCACTGGAGGCTAAGAGGGATTATGGGCTCAAATTTTGAGAACCAAACATGTAGAGAATAAAACCTTGACAAAGCTTATTCAATTTTTGATTCCTAGTAGAGGATATCCCATCTTAATGGGACTTATAATAGGAGAGGATATGATCAAGGAAATATTATTCTAGATTATCCATAATGGATAAAAGGTTAAATTTTGGACAGATTCATGGGATGGTCATCCTCCTCTAATAACTCAATTCTTGACTTGGAGACTGTTGATTGAAAATATTCATAGAAAAAATTAGGTTAAGGTAGCCAAATACTTTAAGCCTCAAAGTAGTAGGTAACATGATTTATATTTTGGACCATTGGGACCATGTTTGATTTTAAACCCCTTATATAGTATGGTAAAGCCATTCATCTAAGGGTTTCATATTTATAGGCGTAAGATGTAATGTTCTCATGAATACTATGTTATAATCATGGATATTATCTTGGGACTATTGCTAAATTACTTTAAACTGAAACAACACTAAATAAGCATTATCCAAATTGTTGAATATCTTCATTAAAGTTTCAACAATAGAAGTCCAATTGGTGATTGAGTTTTAAGACATACTTCTATACCATAATGAAACTTTATCTCTTAATAAGTATATCAATAACTACACTATAATATATTTCTCTTAAATCTAATGTATGAATTATAATGATGTTAGCTTATTGAGGTGGTCCATGGAAACTTTGTTGCCATTTCCATAAAAGTTGGGTAAGTATTTTAGCATGGAAGCTAATATTTTATAATAACATAAGATAGAAAAATCACAAGAATATAAATATATTTTCTTGGGTTTTTCTTATGTTTTTCGAAGAATTACATAATATTTTTCAAATGTACTTTTGACTTCTAGACATATCTTAAATATATATATTGTATGTGTTTGTGGGTGTGCATACACATAAATATGCTATGTGTGGCTTCTATTAGGGACCACTTCCATCAAAATAAAAACCATTACACTTGTTGTTAAGTCATCTAGACAACATTCAACTTTTCTTTTTATCAAAAATACTCTTCATTTCCTTTTCTATGAAATATCTTCTATAGTTTCTTCCAACTACTATGTCTTCATAATCAACTATTAACATCATTTTCGTTAAGATATAAAATCTCACTTACCCAATTGCCTTCAAAAATATGAATTTTGCCATGATAAACATCAACACCATGATTGGCTAAATAATTTGCTACACAGTTTCCTTCTATATTGATATAATCACATTTTCAATAGGGTACCTTAAACTATAGTTGATGAACATAAGCAATAATATTATTTTTTATCCAATCTCCACATCTATTTTTGTTAATAGCATTAATGATAATTTGTGAATCATCATCAATTGAAATATGTTTCCATCCTTTTTAAATAGTAAATTTGATCTCCATACGAAGTTCCATAGCATATACATAGTTGTAAGATGAATTTCTATATGATTTTGAGTAAGGAGAATTTAGCCTTTATTATTCAAAAAATTATGACCTCCACTTTGGAATAATAATAAGATTAATTTTGAGAAACTCAATTTTGGATATTTTCATTTTACCATAAATTAAAGTAGACCTTTTATGTTAACTCTGTTATCATAGATGGCTCTTCCATGTATATTCAAATTATATAGCATAGAGGCTAGCAACTCCTTTTTAACATTTGAGACTTCCCATGATAAGTGTTGGAATATGTGGTGTTTAAGCTTCTCTTGAGGCCATGATAAAATTTGTATTGTATTGTTCATATAAGCCCTTTGGGCCCTTTTATACATTGAAAAATGTATTTTCTAAAAAATGTATTTTTTTGTAACATTTTATTAATTTAATCCTTAAGGTTAGTCTCTTATCTTTGACCTAAAGATAACTTGTGTTTGATTATAAATATTGTTTCCTATAAATAATTTTGTCATTGGAGTCTAATTATATTCTTTGATAATGAGATTATTGGTGTCCATAGACACCCCCATATACCATGGCACTACTTTATATGTATTTTTTAGAAATATGCGATAATGTATTGATTCCATTTATTTTTAGAAAATATTTTGAAATCTAACATGGTATCGAAGTGGGAGTGAATCTTTGTTAGTTGATTGCTTGTTGTCAATAGTTTGACTACTACAATTTCTCTGAAGGGAAACTATATTTAGATCAACTAAGAAGATATTTTTTGTGTAAAGTTGATGGTAAGACTTGAAGAATTATTTTGATAAAAATCCTAGGAGGGCTTGGATCATGAGGATCTCACTAGATTTAACAAATTTGCTCTAGGGAAAATATTTACAAATAGGTTCCTTTTGCTCCTCTCATTGGCACTCAATCGTCTTTTATTTTTATTTTTTTCTTACTAGATGGATACCTTGCTTTTAAGATTGAATTTTTTGAGGTTTTTTAAAAACCTCATTTGTATTTTTTGTTTTTTTTTTCAAAAAAAATATTTCCTTTTCTCTTTTAGCTTTTTATGTTCAATAACAACAAAAATGAGAGGGTAGACTATTTCATCATGAAATAATAAAAGAAGAGGCTAATTTTTTTAGATAGATCCTTGGTATTAGAGAACTTGTGCAAAGGCATCTATGCTTAGAAAAAACCTATGATCCACCTGAAAAAGTTGCTAAAATGGTTTGACAATATTTTTTCCACATAGGTGTGTTAGGATGTCTTGATGTTTTATGTTTGATAAAAAGGATATGTAAGGTAAACCATGATAAATACAAATGAACCATTTGTATTTTTGGTTTCTTTACAAAGTTTTAGGGGGATTCCTAGTTTAACACTTTCTCAAACTACATCTAAGTACTATTTCTTGAGCTCTAACCTTTTGTGTAATTTCCCTCAAAATACAAAAAATTGAAATTCAAATGTGGAATATTCCACAAAATATTTTATTGAGGGCATGACATAAAAAATATGCATTCATATCATTTGCATAACAATCTCCTATGAGAATGAGAGAAGGTGATAATACATAGTGGAAGGTGAAACACCAAAGGTCTCTTGAATCTAAGAGACCATAAATCATAAATATGGATAATGTACACAGATGTGGATGGTAGATTGTGAAGAAAATATATGCTACAAATATTTGATGAGATATATATCTATGTTTAATATATTTTACATAATATTATTGCAGATTTTTATGTTTGTCTTCTCCATTGCCAACATTTGGTATCAGAGCCTTACGTCAATTTTGAGAGAGAAAATATCTAACATTGAGAATTTGTGTGAGTAGGGATAATTATCGCCATATAACGACATGCCTAGTATGTCTTATTTTTTCAAAAGAATATTTGAGAAAATTCTATAAATATGGCCTACTGGTTGATAAAATTCTATAAATATGGCCTACTGGTTGATAAAATTCTACATCTAGATAAGAGTTGCCATAAGAAGAGAAGGACAAAATCAAAACCTATGAATCTCTTAAACAAGGAGTAATAAGCATTGGTAATAGAATTTTCTTTGTGGTACCATTTTACAGTAAGGACAAAGAACCAACTAGAAGCAAACATGCCATGATGGTAAACAGTGGGCAAATGGGATATTTCTCTCACATTAAAATGCATCACATAACTATGTAGAGGTGGCTAGACCAAAAGGAGCTAATGAGTGAAAATATTGGGTGGAGGTTGTTACTTATAGGTGAAAGTGCATGAAGTGCATAACTAGGTAGAGGTGGTGAAGGATGAGTACCCTATTTAGAAGTATGAGTTTTTCTTATGTGGGTAAGCATATACTCACCATTTTGATATAATGGTTAAGTAAACTATAGAGAGTTTGTAGATAATGTTGCACCAATTCCAAAGTAATATAGCATAGAAAAATAGTAAAATAAGCCAAAGTTTATTTACTAGGTTGATGTTTCTAATTTGGTTTTTTCCCCAAATCTTACTGAGATAATGCTTCCATCCCTTTTCTCTAGTAGAAACTCATGTGATGAGTCAAAACTTTTCCCTCTCAAGTGAAGGATTTTTTTGAATTAGTCAAAAAGAATATTTCTCCTAGTCTCTATCAACCGACTTGGTATCATAGCAAATATAAAGGTTCCAAACCCAAAGGTTGTAGGTTAAATATATTTGATCTCATAATTTGCATTTTAAATGGGAAAATTAAAATTTGGCGATTTTTTGTGATAATTGCATAAGTGCATAGTGGGGTAGTTAGTGTGTGAAACAAAGTTTTAAGTTTTGAATAGTAGGTAACATGTTCTATTCTCTTTGTATGCTTGTTTATAAGAAAGTTATTTTTTTAGGAGAGAAAGTTGACAAGGAATTTTTAGGGAGAGTTAAGTGAAAATTTGATTTTTTAAGTTGAAATAAATTTAAAAATAAAAATTGGGGAAGTAAGAATTTAGGATTTGGAAGGTGTATAGTTACATTTTTTTAGGGGGGATAATATTTTGAAAGAAAGTAGAAAATTATTTAGTTTGGAGTAATTTTTTTAAAGAAAATAATGATTTTTTTGTAAAAAGGTGCATTTTTTGTAGAGACCAACACCTTATTTTTTCAAATAGATTTTTGCATCAAAAATTATTTTGTACAGAAAAATAAAAAATTGTGCTTTACATAATTGCAATGTTCAATATAAATGATGTCTCTGTCTTGTGTTTACAAGGAATGGTATCACGTTAAGTTACTACATTTAAAGCCTAATATAACTACTATAACAACATCTAGGCATTGACCCTATTAATCATTTAGAAGAAATAAGAACAAATTTTTTGTGATATTTTATTTCACTCCATTCTTTACCTCATTCATTACTATTGATGTAAATCTTGATTGTGAGAAAATCCAACTATATAGGGAAGTTATACCTATTTATCAGGATTTCTATTTAAGCAGTTGTCATTGATAGAATAAATCATTTTCAATACTAACTTGGTATAACATATCAATATTTTTTGTATACCTTAAGGTCTCTCTCACTCATGACCATGTATATCGAGAGGACTAGCTTCTTCTACATATTGAAATGTATATCAGAAGGGTGGATACATTGAAAGGTTTGGTATATATAAATAGTGGTATATAGAAAAGGGGACCATTTTGGGAGATGTAAGGAACCTTTCCTATATCTACAAAAAAATATTTATCATAGAATCTTAGTTTCTAAAGGGTCCAAACTTTGCACCATGGAAGACAAAAATGAGAATAGTATTAGTGGTTAAAAAACTATAGGATGTTATTATTAATGATGAAAGTTGACCTGAGGAGAAAGAAGTTAAGAAAAAGTATGATGGAGATGCAAGGGAAGTTATGCTCATCACTTTTAGAGTGGATGATGAAATACAACCACATATTAGTGAAGAAAAAACATTAAAATATGTATGGGATAGACTTTGTACTATATATGAAGGGAGAAATAAAACCACAATCCTTCATCTCCAATCACAACTACATATATTAAGGGTCCAATATGGTAGGAATATGAAAATAATTTCTTCAAATAATTACAAACATGAAGTCATAGTTAAATACCATAGGAGAAAAGGTGGAAGATAAGCTTTTAAACTTAGTTGTACTTAGATGTCTCCCTAAATCAATTAAAATATTAGTGATATCTCTAAAATGAAAGGGTGTCATTTGAAGATTTGGTAAACATCCTTCAACAATATAAAGTAGAAAGTCAATTGAGATTTGAGTTGGCCAATAATGCCCTTATCTTCGTAAAGAAACCTCAAAAGGATTCAAAGGGTCCCTCCACTTCATTTTTCATCATAAAAGTAGACTCAATGGAGGATAAGATATTATCATTTTTGTGAGAAAAATGTAATTATACACAATTTTGTAGATACACTTCTTTGGCTTGAAGGGATCAAGTCCATAGGCCTCCTCAACAAAAGAAATAATTCAAATTATATCTCAAATAACAAGGGAAACAACAAGGGTATATTGGTTAGGTTGAACTTGAATCATCTTGTGAAGAAGAGTATGAAACAAAATATAAGGTACTAATGACTAAGGTAGTAACAAAACCAAAGGACAACTTTTAGTATATTGATTTAGGTGCAAACAAACATATGACTAGAGATAAAATATGGTTTAATTTTCTGCAAGAAAAATATGAGAGACCAGTCATAATTGTTGATGATAAGACCTATAAAGTTAAAGGAGTGGAAAATTTCCCTATCAATTTGATTTATGGAAATTCACAATTGAGAATGTGCTAGATATATCCAAACTAGCGAACAACTTGCTATTTGTCTTACAAATGTTGGATTGAGAGATGATAGTTGAATTCAAGTTTGTAGATGGAAAGAAGTGTTTCTTCATGAAAATTGTGAGTTAATCATAGTTGGTTTATATAAGAATGATTTGTTTTCCCTTGATACCATTATTAAATATGAGCATCGTGATCTCATACTCAATCTTGTTTATTGTGTTAAATTCCATGTTGCTAAAAACCATAGTGATGGTGAAGAGTATAGATATTTGAACATTATTGGTGATAGTGATGTTGAAGGACATGTTGACGAAGAATAGAATGATGATATTAATTTTGGGCTTAGGTGTTTGAAATATGATAGTTCTAATTATGTTGAAGGACATTGTGATGATAATATCTTTGGGTGTTTGAATAGTGTTGGTGATAGTGACAGAAATTGAAATGGTGATGAAGAAATTGGATGCTTTAAAAACATACCAAAGGTATTGGTTCAAAACTAATAAAAAATAGAATATGATCATTTAATACAATGAAGATACAAGTAAGGTGTGAAAATACCCATAATGCCTTGTATAAGGCCAAGTAATTAAGGTCTTGGATATTTTGGTCAAGGAGAAAGTAGTGATGCTCAATTTATGATAAATAAAAATAATACAAAATTTGTGAAAAGAGAATTAAATGAAGGGAATGAAGCTCCTAGGATGAGTTGCTACAATCATTATGAAATATCCAAGCATGTGATAACTTAGTGTTGGAACCTACATCCTTGTGATATTTATGAATGTAATAATCATTCTCAAAGAAATTTTTGGCACAAAGATAAAGTGGCTGTATATGAATTATGGATGGATAAATATATTAAAATGGGATAAAACAAAATACATGAATGATGTTTTGAATGAGCCAAATATTTTTTTCCCATGAAGAATTGTAATATTGGTAAACTTGAGATGCATGATTTTTGTATCAATATATGACCCAAGATATGCTTAGAAAGCATTTAGTGATAGGTATTGTAGAAGAATATAACATATTCAATTCTTGGAAGACCTGTAGTGAAAGGTTATGTGGAGGATTCCAAAGATATATTGTGACAGTTGACATAGAGGTGATGATGATCTAGAGGAAAGAACATAGAGGTAGATCCTAAGATAGAACAAAGAGGTAGACTTGGTAAAGTAGAACCATATCTAGGGCCAAAGCGAGAGCTAGAGTGAGATCCATAGCACAATTCTAGTGTACCACCCCTAAAATCATGGGGGTAATGATGTTTATACAAAATAATGTAATAAGGGAGGGGTATTAGACTTTATTACATTATTTTTAGATATTATATAATAATTAAGGGATGAATGATGATGTCACCTTATATGAGGTTGGATACTCATATCTCCCATGAGAATAAGAGAAGGTGAAAAGACATAGTGGAAGGTGAAACACCATGAGGTGAAACATAAAAGATATCTTGAATCTAAGAGACACCATAAAATATAAATATGAATAATATACATAGATGCTAGCTCACATATTGTGAAGAAAATATATTTTGTAACTATTTGATGAGATATATCTTTGTGTTTAGTAGTATTTTTGCATAGTGCTATTGTAGATTTTATTTTTTGTATTTTTCCATTACCAACATTTCTTAGCATAAAATTTATTAGTGGCTTATGTCACTTATCTCCCAAAGGGTGTGTTGGGGATAGTAGCTATCCTAGTCCACTTGAAGGCTTTGCATGGAGTAATTCTTTAGCTTAAACCCTAGCACCATCCTTTTTTTGTTATTTATGATATAAGCATGATGGAACCTAATTATGTAAGAATGAAATAATATAATGACATGGTAGTATACATTTATGTGGCACATTACGATATCACCTCTTTATAAGTGGAACATACTAACATAACAAATGATATAGCATGACACATGATAGTCTATATAGCTAGCATGGAAATTTGTACAATTGACATGGTATGACATGCGGTAGGTGAAGTGGCCATCCATACAACTAACATGGTAGGTGAGTTGACACAACATGTAGAGTCTAACATAGAGGCTAACATGGTAGGTAGAGTAAGAAATGATGTGGTTAATCATACAAAAACTAACATGGTAGGCTATATGCCACTTGACACATATAAATACAATATTAATTAATGATATTTTGTTAAATCGTCAAACTTAAAATGTTATTCACATAATCAATAATAGGCTTGGAAAAGCATAAATTTTAGAGCAGATTAGGACATAAAAAGTGGTGAGTGTGGTTTATAGAATAAAGATATAATAAAAAATAATAATAAATACATTCTTGTTCAATGATACCATTCCTAATGGCCTCCACAATCAATGCATAGGTGACCACTCCTTAATCACGACAAGTAGCATTATGTGATTTACCAGTATATTGTCCAATTAGTGAATAGTTGGTACCCCATTAACCACTCATGTAATGACATGTGAAGAACTATAATTCATTATAGGCACTAAATTTTTAAGTACTTTCAAATTTTATGGATGCATTTTATAAAATTTTTGAGTCAAACTTTTGGTGGCCATAACTTTTGCATATGAAAGCATTTTAAACCAAACTTTTTTTTAATTATACAAGTTTTGGAGATTTTTACAATTGTGGTGTTTCTTTTAGTCACAATTATATGTGATATTTTATATTTGGGTAGGATATTTATGGATGAGTATGTGTCCTCATTGAGTGGTCCAAACTATAATACTTGGAAAATCAAGATTGAAGCTTTGGTTAGGAGTAAGGGGTTACTCAAATATGTGAATGAGTAAATTCATGCTACTAATTCTACAGAAATAAAATAGGTCTATAAGAATAAAAAGGATGAGGTTCATGGATTTATAGCCCTTCATGTTGTCAATGTCTATGACACCCATGTTAGCAGCACCACAACCCCCAAGGATTTGTTTAACAAGTTTAAGGGATCATGTCACTGATTCTGTATAAATCAAGTTGAAGGATGAGATTGCTACTTTGAGTGTGGGATATTATGACACTATTTATGAGTAAATTAGTCATTTCAAAAAATATAAGAAGATATCCATACTATATTAGGATTACTTAAGATGATAGGATAAGGACATGAAGCTGTGGAAGAGAAAAATAACATTGAACTACTAAATATTGTCTTCAACAATATTTTAGAGACATAAGACATAGTAGTTATTGTAATTGAGATTTTTCAAGTGTATTTTTGTAATTCTCCTACAACATCAATTGATAAGGTATACAAGCATGTTTTGCACCATTAGACTCAAAGAAAAAGGTATAAGGTTAATTCTATGATCAATCAATCTGATCCCAAGGAAGCTATTGTTAAAACTTAGAATGACAAGAAGCCAAAACAAAATGATAAGAATTCTAAGAAGCCCTTTAATAATCCAATATGTGAGTTTTACAAGAAGGGAGGACATAAAGCAAAATTTTGTTAGGTTCACATCTAGAATCTTTAGGAAGCAACAAAAAGAGGGTGCTAATGCTACTTTCTTCTACATAGAGTGTGAGGATAACTTTGATATAGAGACATCACAGGCACATGTAGCTATTGATTTAGCATATTAGACATCCACTTCTTCTAATGAGTGGATTATGAGATGATTGTTCTTTGTTGGTTGCACATTATGGAGATATCAACATTGGATCTTCTTCTTTTTATGAGGTACTTCATATTTTTAATGTTGGCCTTAATATCTTATCTATTTATTGCATTAATCATATAAATAAAAAAAATAGAATTCTAGTATGATTTTTGGTAATTAAGGATATAGATAATGATTTTAAAATTATTTGCTTTTTTGGCTTTCGTAATGATTCAAACCAAATGTATAAGCTTGAAGAAAGGCCTGCCTTTTTTATTTTTTTATCTATGAACAATTTTTTTATTGTTATGGTGGAACATGCAAATGATGAGAGTCAAATGTGGCACCATAGGCTTGCACATATTATCTATGGATCCTTGAGGTACATGGGTTTTTTGGAGTTAATTACATTATTTATTACTTAGAAATATTTTGTACATAGTTTGTGAATATGAGGTGTGATAAGAGCCTTATAAATACGAGTCTTTTAGTAATCATTGGAGGTTTGTTATTATGTGGACTTAACAAAATATATTTCTCTTATAAGAAATATGAAGAGTCATATATCCAGGATGTTTGAGGAGATTAATAGTTTGTTGAAAGTATAAAGGTCAAGAGTCTTGTGAATGTGAAGAGTATCATATCAAATGTTTATATTTAAAAAAATATTGTAATGGTGCAATACATCATATTTGCATTTTTTAAGTAGATATATTTATTAATAGAAAATTTGTGAGTTTTTGTAATTGTTATTGTTGAATGTATGTGAGAATTTAATCTTGAGATCCTATGATAAAATAGCTTAATTTCTAATATTGGTATTAGAGGTATCATTGTGAGAAGCCACTATTTTGAGAGAATTCATTATTGTGAGAGGAGAAATATTGTGAGAGGAATCATTATTTTGAGAAATCACTATTGTGAAGAGAGCAACATTTGAGAAGACACACACTAAGCATCTCGTGAAAGAAACATTTGTGAGAAGCCACTATTGTAGGTAGGATTGAAGAAATATATGTTTAAGGAATAGATGTCTGAGGAAGAAGAAAACAAAAGAGGATATTAAAACACGTAGACGAAGGAGATATTTGAAGAGGAGATTTGAGTGCATATATGTGAAAGCATACATTAAATGCATAGTTGTAGAAGGAGATGAATGAGTAGATGTGAAAGGTAGACATTTAAATAATAATGCATAGGTGAAATAGATCCAAGGCACCCAAAGTATGTGTAGGCCAAAAATGGGAAGCAGGAATGCTAAGTGCTATAGAAGAAAAGCTTAGACAATAAGAAAAGCAGGCATTAGCATAATGTTGCAAGAAAAATTAACACAAAGAGTAATGTAAACATGGAAGACATAATGGAAAGAATAAGGTAGGTTATAGGTAATCCGAGAAAATAAAACTCAAGATGTATAGGAAGAATCAATACCAAAGTCAAAAAAATGGAGGGAAAGCACCTTCAAAGGTATACACATTAATCACTCAAAAATATATTTTGTCAAAAAATATAGTGCATGGTTTATTAAAATAAGTGCAGAATATTTAATTTATTCAAGAGGCGTTTATATAAGGAGAAGAAAGAGATTAATTAAAGTGATACTAAGAAAGAAGAAACTGATAGAGGAAAGTCAAACCTATAAAAGGAATTTATTAAGATTAAGAAGAAAATATCTTGAAAGGGAAAATAATTAAGAAAAGGGATTGAATTTGAAGTGAAAAAATAAAAATAATAGAAGGAACATATTAAAATAATTTTTTTTGAAGAGGAAAAATTGAATTGAAAAAGAATACTAAAGTTGAAGTGAATTATTTTAAAGAGTATATTGTTTATTGAGAAAGCAAATTGCTGAGAGTTAATATTAAGAAGAATAATATTAAATGTTCCTTGCCTCCAACATGATCTTCCTCAACACACAATCGCTTTGCGAAGGATTAGGGTTTTTTTCATCTGAAAAACGTCTCATCTTTTAGGAGCCATATCTTCGTGAAGGATTATCTGATTCAGTTCATTCTTGGACCATCTTATGCAACATTTGAATAGCTTCAAAATAAGTGGTCATATAAAATATTTCGAGCAATATTGAGGGATATATGACCCTGTGAAGTCAACGATTTAGAACAAGGGCATTGACAATTTTTCAAGTCGTGAAAAACAAAATTGCAAATATTTGTCAACTAGGGTTCATATGATGGGAAGAGCAATGAAAGGCTAGGACTTCAGTGAGTAAGACATTCTACCCGAACATAGAATTTTTTAGCTAAGTTTTTTTTTCCCTTCTTTATCTTAGAAATTTTGCATGTAAATTATTATAAAGTGTTTATCAAATATTATATTTACTATAGGATATTCTGATAAATTTCAATAGATTTTATGTTTTAGTTTCCTTTCCATGGACCAATTTATAATTAAATCCTTAGAATCATCTCTAGTGGTAGAGGTTAGTGAATGCATCTCAGAGAGATCTTTGTTGCTCCAAGATAGGGCAATTTAATGGGTATTGGCCAGGGGCTTCAGCCCTGATAAAATGGATTGATAGGAGTTGGAAGTATCTAGGAGTGATTCTATCATTTCTTCCCAAAGGTTTCTTCCTAATAATTTTTTGTTTTAGGAAAGAAAGAAAAAAAAATCCTAAAAGGGGATCCTTGGTTTATGGGAATAGCATATTTCTTCCTTACCCGTTGGTATGAAGGTTTTTTACCTGAAAATGTAAATCTATCCCTAGTACCAATCTTGGTTGGGATGTTTGGGTTGCCCATTGAATTTTGGGAAATAGATACCTTCAAGGGAATAGAAAAAACTCTAGGAGAATTCCTAGAGATTTTAGATACTACGAAAGTTTGATTCTTGGTTATTTATGATCGGATATTGGTCATGATTGATATAAGTAAAGCTTTACCAGAATCAATCATTCTTAATTATGGGGATAAGATGTGGATCCAAAACATAGATTATGAAAAAATATCTTTTATATGTATAATATGTTATGAGATGGGGCATATTGAGATATCATGCCTAAGAAGAGCCCAACAAAATCATATGTACAAAATCGCAAGAGAAACTTACAAATGGTTATGGATGAAGAAGGTTTTCAACTTACAAAACATAGATATTGAAAAATGAAAGAAAATAAGCAATGGAGACAAATAAGGAAGGATATTGGAATAAATTCCAACTCTTTTGAGGCTTTAGCCTATGAATAAAAAATAGATCAAAACTTAGAGGACATAGTACAATATTTTCAACATATTAACAAGGAACCATCTATTCAGTATGATCCTGATTTAAGGAAGAATATTCTTGATGAACCTAAGGAATGTGTCTCATTATATTTTGAACTCTTTTGAAGTATTATGCACCATTCAGGAATAAAATGGTTAAGAGAATTCAGTTTTAGAAGTTAATACCTTTACCATTAATAAGGAAATACCAAAAAATGAATAGGAAGTCAAAAGCTTTTGTAGTAGAGCCAGGAGAGGATAAATATGATGAAAAAAAAAATTGTGAAAGAATATTAAGGAATAGAATAATAAGACCTACTCATGATATAGGTAAGACAAAAAGAGAAAAACCCTCAAATTATCAAGCAAGATCAAGGGAAATAAGAGCAAACATAGAGAAATGAACACAAACTAAGTTGGTTGAACTTCTATTTACCAAACAATAAAATATTAATGGTAATACGTAGGTAGGGTATCATGACCCTCCCTTGGTAGACTTTTCATTTTGATGGATTCATATTTTGATATGCTTTTTTTATTGTGGACAAAATGATTGACTATTTTGGTTTTGTTATGCAAAACACTTATCTCTTATGGAAAAATGATATGATAATATTATTACTTGGATGTAGGATAATTACATGCTTAGTCTTGTGAATATGCATTTAATGTGAGAATAAGATGCTACTAATGAAGTGCACTTGTGCAAAAAATAGGTTTCATGTAGGTGGAAGAAAGAAACAACCATCGAGAACAAGATGCCTAGGGAAATGATGTGATGGATTATTTGTCGAAATATTTGGAAGACAACACGGATGAATGCCTTTCCATGAAGATGCATATAATAATTGGCATAATAAAAAGGAACACTAAGTTTTAGTTCCTTTTATGTATTTCTTGATAAGTTTTCCCTCTTGATGAATTCTATTGGTAATAGAAGAAGCAATAGGAGAAAAGGTTGTTTGGTATTGTATTGCTTTCTTCCTTGGTAACGTATTGTGATGAATATTAAGGAAAGTTTAGTAAGTTCTAAGTGGAATTTTTGAAAAGGTCCTCATTATTTGTGTGGTTTATTCTTGTTCATAAGCTTACTTTAGAAGCCCACTACTTTGATAAAAAAATAATTTGAGTTTGGTAATAGTCTTTGCTTGTGTTATATTGTTTCTTGAGTTTTTGCCTTATGTTGGAATCGGAGTGGGGGATACAAGTTAGTTAGAGATAATGCATGTCTATTATCTTTTGTTGAGAAGAGGGGAGAGTTGGAGTTCGATGGGATCACTATGAAGAAATGGAAGGGGGAGTTGGAAAGGAGATGGCATCTCTTGTTGGAAATACGATGGGGATGCTCGAAAAAAGAAAAGACGAGACTTGTTGTTGGCGGTGCAGATTTTAACTTCTAGGTGGTGGTTTAGTGAGAACTCTTGTTACTATAAGTAAAATGAAGCCTCTCTTGATTGTATTTTTGTGTTTTTGGAAACCAACTTTGTTTTGTGTTCGGTAGTATGGTGTCACTGGTTGGGTATCATGCATCGTTATCAACTTCCCTTGACTGTTTTTTCTTGGAATTAGATTTCTTTAAGAAACTTATATTGCTTGGTGTAAGTAGACATCTAACTCATAGTAAATGAGATAAAGCAACTAGAATTGGGTGTGGAAGGTTGTTGTAGTTGTTGCTTAGAGTTTTTATAGGAATCTTATCAAAACCATTGTTGGTCTTATAAGCTCGTACTGTAACTTAAACCTTTTTCAGTAGTTTTTGAGGAAGTTGTGTAAAGGAATTATGGGTGGCTTGTTGCCTCTATTTTGTTTGGGGTATGTGTGATTTTCTACATGGTTCTTGTAAAATACATCAATGTTGGGAAGACTTATGTCAAACCATTTCGAACTACATCTAAATACCCAACTATGGAAGAGTGGACCGAAAGTGAAGTGCAGGTACAAATGATATTAAAGTAGGGTTAAGTTTTTGTTGGTAAACTTTAATCTCTTGTTGTGCGACATTGTGAAAGAATACCATGGTAGCGATTCTGGCATGTTAATGAAAGAAAATAGAAAAAAGAACCTTGTATTTTGTTTTGCTTGAGCGTAGGAAAAAGGATTACTTGTTGTTCTTATTCCTAAAATAAAAGATATACATTCTAGCATGTTAAGGAAAGGAAAAGAAAATGAAAACCTTTAATTTATTGTTTTGCTCGATCATAGAAAAGAATGCTTTGTTGTTATTGGTTTATGAAAGAAACGATTTACATTCTAGCATGTTAATGAAAGAAAGAAAATGGAAACCTTTTCTTTATTAATTGTTTGGTCCATGTTATGGTTGTTAAGATAGGTATGTGGTTGGATATTATGGTAGATGGTATACAAACAAGAGAAAGGATATTTTTTATTTCCACTATAGGAATTTATTATAAATAAATAAATGAAATAGTTTATCCTGAATTTGTGTTGTGAAAAACTGGACCTGAGAATGGTGCTAGATTATCAGGTGTTTGTGTCAAACACTTGCATGCAAATAGAATGGCATAATCCATATTGGGAGCCAAATTTGATCTCTATTCAAAGTATCCTCAGTCTCGGTGCTTCACAAGGAAAGCACTATAGCAGAGGATGACAGTTGCAAGTTTGGGTTGCTAAGGAATGTATATCAATTGATAGCATACTTCATTAAAAGTAATCGGATGAGCGATGCTCTATCAAGTCATTTATACAAGGCTTAAAGTAATGTAATATTTATATCATTGTATTTTTAGCTCTCCTTGTTTGATGAGGATTGCATATGGATAAGGATCATGTTGTAACTATGTTCAAATGTCATTATGGCAATTGTAAAGTAAACTATTAGTTAGAATAGACAATCTTATGTAAATGTAAAATGTACATTATAATAGTAATGGAATGCTGAGATTGGTTAATTATGGTTGAATTATTAATTATGTGTATTACTTCTTGTAGATTTTTACTTGATGTTAGTTTTGTATTTCTTGATTAACGTAGGACTCATGTGGTGAAACCATGCTAGATCAAATCATAAGGAAAACTTATTAGTTTTATTTTCAAGACTAAAACTGGTTGGATAGGGAGAAAGGTTTATACTTAGGTAGCACGCTTCCAAGGGTGCTTTGGGAAGGCACGATGTGTGACTGACTATTAAATATGTGGAGGAACATGTTAGGAACATGGATTCTTCTTAGGCCACTAGAATAAATTAAATTTGGTTTTGGTAGATTAAAAAAGAATTTGTTGACTTGGATAGGAGTGTTACTATGACTAGAAAAGAGTTTTAGATGTGGTTGAAATCAACATAATGTTTATTGCTTGTGTTTAGATGCCCAATGATCTCTTTAAGGTTTTGGATGTAACTTAAGGAAATCTACTCTAGGTAGCCGAGTAGAGACACAAGGAAGAACCTTGGTACCCTTTGTGATGACTAAAATTTGCAAAGGAGATACTTGCATGAACCAAAATATGATAATGACTAACTCATCAACAAAAAGAGAGAGATAGTCAAGACGTTAAGCTCATCCACACCGAAGGATTTGTGTGGGGTGCAAAGATTAGCATCAACCTCTTCAATTAATTGAGGAGTGATTTAGCCATTGTAAGTGGAATGATAGCTCTTGAAGAAATTCCCTAGCACTCTCACATAAAAAGAATTATGTTAGAGGTGGATAGGGTTGAGTAGCTCCTATCACCCTTACATATAAGGAATTATGTAAGTTGCGGGGATATGGGAATGCTGAGTTCTCTTCATGCAAGGTAGTTAGGTTTGAATAGAATGATTACTTAACTTAACTATTGAGAAGTATTACTGCAACAAAGGGGCTAGAACAAGACTTAGCTATAAAAAAAAACTTCTAGATTGGTATGGGAATTTTGGGTCATGACATAGGGCGAAAATACCCTAATGAGACATGATTATCATCTCATGGAATATAAGGTGTGTTAATGCCCCCTCAAAGCAAAGGTGTATCAGGGACTTATGTTTAAGTAATAAGCTTGATATTCTTTGTATTCAGGAAAATAAAATGATAAAAGAATAAGTTTTAAAAACTATGAAAGCAATATGGGAAAGATGTGAATGGGATGCTATGGATTTTGAAGGAGCGACCAAGGGAATTATAACTTTTTGAAATCCTTCTAGAACCTCTTGTATAACCATTCATAAAACTATGTATTGGATTACCTCTTTAGTTACTTGCCACTTTGTTGATATTCATTTCATCCTTATCAATGTCTATGGACCTACAACTCAGTTAGGTAGATTAGAAGTTTAGAGTGGGATTGAAGCCTTTATCAGAAGTAAAGACCAAGAAACTTGATTCATGATCATAGGAGATTATAATGCGATAACCAAGCTAGATGAAAAAATTGGAAGAATTAGAAAATTAACCCAAAGTATGAGAGATTTCTCAGCTTTTATTCAAAATAATAATCTATGGGAGGTTGAGTTTGAAGAAGACAACTATACTTGGACCAACAACATGAGAGGTCAAAACCTAATAGCAGAAAAACTAGACAAATGCATTCTCTCATACCATTGACTAGATGAAGGAACTTGTGCTAAAATTAATACCTTAACAAGGATTAGTTCATATCACTAGCCAATAAGAGTTAAAATGGTGGTAAGTGAATTCAATTAAAAATCATATTTTAAATATGAGCAGATGTAGAAAGACCATCCTTAATTTTTTAATATGATAGCTCAAACGTGGAATTATTCAGGTAATGGTGGGTTGCATGCTCTTCCAAATCAAATTAAATCTATGACATCTAGATTAAAATAATGGAGCAAGAACACTTTTAGAAACATTTGTGAGAAGAAAGAAGAACTAAAATATAAACTTTCCAAATTCCAAAACGGTGATCATAATAATCCAAGCTCAAAGGAAAAGGAGTTGCTTAATGAATATCATAATATTTTGAGTAAGGAAGAGAAATTCTAGAGATTAAAATCAAGACAAACTTGGTTAAAAGGAGATAAAAATACAAATTTTTTTCATAGGATGGCTATAGTACATAGATCAACATCCAAAATTAGTAGAATTAAATCAATAGAAGGGATTTGGATTGAATATTAGAGTGAAATTAGAAAAGAGGTAAAGTATTTTTATTAGAATATTCTAGTATCAAAGGAGACTGAAGTTCTAAATGATAAACTTCTCCAAGATGTTCCTTCAATGATAACGAATGAAGACAACAGGAATCTGATGGAGCCTATTACTTTAGAAGAAGTTCATTTAAATATTTTCTCTTTTAATAATGATAAATCCCCATGTCTAGATGGGATCTCTATAGCTTTTTACCAACGTAATTGGGATATAGTGAAGGATTCTTTATTGGTGGCAGTGGAAAAATCTAGGGTAAAACAATAAATACCTTATAAAATTAATGCAACATATCTTACCCTAACTCCAAAAAAGAAGTATGTTGATTTGTTTGATTCTTTTAGGCCTATAATACTATGTAATATGGCATATAATATTATCTCCAAAGTGATGGTGAATCGATTAAGGCCATTGTTAGATAAAATTATTTTAGAAGAGCAAGGAGGATTTGTGAAAGGGAGAAAAATTCTAGAAGGAATAATAGTAGCTCATGAAGTTATACATTCAACAACTTCAATAAAAGAGAAAGCAATGATCTTAAAACTTGATACGAGTAAAGCCTATGATAGGGTTAAATGGGATTTTATTTTTGCAATTTTAAAAAAGTTTATATTTAGGAATAAATGGGTTAGATGGGTTAAAGCTCATGTCTCTACAGTTTCTTATTAAGTGTTGGTCAATAGGTTAGTAACAAAATATTTTAAATCCAATAGAGGCCTTAGACAAGGAGATCCTCTATCTCCTTATTTGTTCATTATTAAGGTAGATGTTTTGAGTAGTAACTTAAATAAGGCTTGCAAATATGGGCTTATAAGTGGACTTAAGGTTAGTAATAACATTGACAACATCACCCATCAATAGTTTGTAAGTGATACAACTCTTTTTGAAAGGCAAGGATAAATGAGGCCAGAGCTTTGAATAAATTTTTAAAGGAATATAAAAGAACTTCAGGGCAAAAAATAAATAGGAAAAAATTCAAAATTTACTTCCTTAACACTCTAGCTAATATCAAAGCAAGAATTTGCAGGTTATTTCAAGTGGAGGAGGCAAATTTGATAGCAACTTATATAGGGATGCCTTTATTTGAGGGGAGAATGAGGATAGAATTATGGAATCCAGTTATTAAGTTCAGAATAAACTTCCAACTTGGAAATGTAGATGGTTATTGTTAGCATAAAGAGTACATATAATTAAGTCAATATTATAGGTCATTTCTACATATTATATGTCATTGAATTCTATGCCAAAATAAGTTGAAAATTTTTTAATCTATATTCTGTGATCCTTTTTATGGTCAAGTTTACATGATAAAAGGAATTTCATTTGGTGAAATGGAGTAAGGTGTGTGGTGATAAAACTAGCAGAGGTCTTGGTTTAAGAGTTCTTACATATGAAAACTTAGCTCTTAGGGGAAAAGTAATATGAATATTGTACAAAGAGAGTCAAAGACAATGTGCAAGAATTCTTCTAAGTATGTTGAGCCCAATGACCTAAGTTTAATATTTAATACACTCTCTCTACCAAATGGTTTAGATATTTGGAATGGTTTAAAAAAGTCTATTGATCTAATGACTAAAGGTTTAAGATGGGTGGTGGGAACTTGAGAGAAAATTTCTATCTGGATGAATACTTGGTGTGATAAAAACCACTCAATTTAGACCCAATTGTAAAATCTTGGATGATATTGCTTCAATATAAATATGGTGATAGGGTTTCAAATATTTTGTACAAGGATCAGGAAGGAAGATACAAATAGAAAGAATATTTTTTTACAAGTACACAAAACATTGATGCTAGGAGGAATTTGAGTAGAAAGATAACAAATGTGATTATTTTGAATGGAGCCAAGGATAAATTGATTTAGGAGTTGAATATATTAGGAGAATACACAACAAGAAGTGGATATAATGTACAACACCAACAAAATAGTAATATCACTAGAATATGGAGAGATATTTGGAATAGCCCAAGAATTCCTAAAGTTCAAATATTTGTTTTACTAGTAGGTCATAGAAGAATTTTATCCTAGGAAAACTTTATGAAAAGAGGTTTTCATGGCCCCTCTCAATGTGTTCTTTGTAAAAAGGAGGATAGTATAGACCATCTCTTGGGACATTTCTCAATAGTCTGGAAAATATGGCAATGGATTCTTAACATGTTTGGTAAATGCATGGTGATGAATAGCAATATTGAAGATTGGTTAAAGCAATGGCAGAGCACTTATAAAAGTGAGGGTTTATAGATAATATGGGATATATCAAAATATATAATTCTTTGGACTGTATGGCTAGAAAGGAATATAAGAATATTTAAAAGAAAGGAAAGCAATTTAGAGGTAATGAAAAGGAATATATGTTTAGCCTTAAAGGAGTCTAAACCAACCCTTTCAACTCACCCAATCCCTAATCTAGAAGCAGAGAGCCTTGATAGATGGATTTAAGTGATTAAATGGAATTATGATGTTGGGTACAAGAGAAGCAAAAACAAGGTAAATAATATAAAGTGGAAACCACCAGATATGAAGTGGGTTAAATTAAATTTTGATGGAGCATCTAAAGGAAATCCAGGACTAGCAAAAGGAGAAATAATTAGAAATAATAGAGGAGATATTTTGTCTCATTATGCTTTCAAAAGTGGATTTAAGACAAATAATGAATTTTAAGCTTGGGAGGCTTTAGAAGGGTTAAAAATATGCAAAATATAAAATGGCATAGAGTATGGATGGAAGGTGATTCTCTCATAATAATAAATGCGATTTTGAGGAAAGCTAAGGCTCCATGGAACATACAAGAGATAATTGTGGAAATTCAAAATCTTGCTAAAAGTTTGAAGAAATCAAGTTTACACATACTTTAAAGGAAGGTAACAAATGTGCAGATAGGCTAGCCAATAGAGGGGTTTTGATTGAAGATCGTGAAGTTAAATTCTCCTTTCCATGGTTAGAGGAAGTAGTAAGTTTAGCTAAAGCTAACAAGAAAATGTTGATTGCCTAAATCAAATAATGATTAAGATTTACTTTAATGTTTTCCATTGGTAATATATTTTTTGTTTTATAACAATAATGTGTTTTCATATAAACTATTTATTATAATTTTTGTGGTTGCACTTGTGTTTCGGGAAGGAAACTAGCAATCCATATTTCGTAAAGCGAACTATGATTGTGTGATGTTTTGGAAATATTACTCTACTAATATGCAATGCATAGATAATAGAGGTGAATTTTTGGTATTGTGAAGGTTGCTATAGAAAATGTCAAGAAGGATGCTGAATCCTGAAATATTTGTATTCATATAGAAAATTGAAAAGATTCATAAAATGAAAATCAAGAATTCAAATATTTTATGTAAAATGATGTAGGTTTCTAGCTATAACATCTCAATTGAGATAAGAAATGTATCTATTTGTAAACTCTCAATCTCTAAAGAAGAGAGTTGTATTTTGTCAAGGGTGGGAGATCCGAGTACAACCCCTTTTTTTTATTCAAACCAAAAAAAGAAGAATAATATTAATTTGAATATTGAAGAAAATAATTTTATTTGAAAGAATTATTGAAGGAAGAAGAAATTTTAAATATTGAATTAAGAGAAATAAGGATTTCTAGTATAAAATAAATTAATTATATTAAATAAAGTGCCAAATTATTAAAAGAATAAGTTTACTATTAAAATAAGTAGAATTCCATAATCAATATTCAAAGAGGAAATTATTATTCAAAAGTAAATTGAAAAGAATTGTTGATTTGTCAAATTTGAAGAATGGAAAAAAATATTCAAAGGCTTACTTGATTTGAAAAAATACATATTGTTGAAAGAATAAGATTAAAGAAGAGGTACAAATAAGAATATTGAATATTGATCAAAGACAATTATTTGAAGGCTATTTCTTACAAGGTACAAAACTTGTCCTCCCTAAAATGAATTTGGAAAGATCGTAAAATATTTCTTTAAAGAAGGAAAGGAGATTATTAGTAAAAAAATAGGGAGATAAAAGGTCTTCTAGTTTATTGACATCATCCAAATAGATTGAAAATTATTTGAAAAGTTAAAAACACAATTATGAATGCATCAAAAAGACATTTCACAAAGTCAGATATGATTAAAGAGGCAAACTTCATTAAGAAAGAATTTTAAAAGTAAAGAAAATATTGTCATAAACATGTTTTAAGAGATAGTGAATAATCACAACCAAAAGTTGGGTATGAAGATAATTTGTGGTATATTGATTCAGGAGCCAACAATCACATGATTGATAACCTATATTGGTTTGATTCTATTCAAGTAAAACAAAGTATACCAATTAATATTGTTGATGACAAAATATACCAAGTCCAAGGAACATTAAATGTTACATTGAGTCTACTTTTATCAAAACCCACACTAGAGAATGCTCTTTATGTTCCAAGGAAAGCAAATAACCTAATTTCGATATCATAATTGTTGGATAGAGGAAGAACGGTAGAATTCAAATTCATCAATGGTAGTAAGAAATATCTTATCAATAGGCTATATAATATTGAAGCCCTTGGGTCCTACAAAAATGGTATATTTTCTTTAGATGTGATAGCACTTTCACAAAAACATCTAGATAAGCCTGTACCAAAAGAACAATATCATAGATCTCCTTCTGGGGGTGAGGGAAGAAAGTAGAGAGGGGAGGGCTCTGGTCCCTCCCCCGCTCCCCCTCCCATGGCTCCTGGTTCCTGCCCAGTCCCTGGCTCAACCCGAGTCATCCCTCCCGGGAGTGGTTTTTTGCAGATGATCTCCTGGGGGGAGATCCTTCTCCACTATCTGTGCCCCTCCCGGTCGACTAGGGTTTCCTTGGTTGTTTTTTTGGACTGGTGCTTCCCAGGGATCCCTGTTTGGTTGGGGATCCCTTCCATTTTCCCTCAGGCTTCCCCCTGGGGTTTTTTGCAGGTTATTCGTGTGGATCTGGTCCCCTGCGTTTCTCGATGCGATGGAGGTGACGGTTTAGGGTTTGGACAACTTCCCCCTTTTTCTTGTGAATCCTCGATGGGCTCTATGCTTGGACGAGATTCTTGGTCCCTGCTGCTAGGATCCTCTTCTGTTTTCCCAGGGCGGGTTCCTTGTGGTGCAACTCTCTGGTCACTTGCTGATGGGCTGGATCCTCTTTGTGCTGGCTGTCGGCTTCCTGCAGGATGGCTCTCGCTGAACGAAATGTTTTCCCGATGGGCGGGATGGTTTCTCCACAGTGCGGGATCCGCAAAATCCGCTAGTTTTCCCGCGAGGCGGGATCCTTTATTTTTTGCTGGTTTCCCGGATGGCGGGATTTCCCTGTTGCTTCCCGCTAGGCGGGACTGTTTGTGGTGGTTTTGACTGCTTCCCGCGAGGCGGGATTTTATTGTAATGGTTTTTCTTTGCTTCCTTCTGGGCGAGATCTTCTCGATGGTGGTTTTTGGCTACTCCCCGCTGGGCGGGATCTCCAAAACTACTTTCTTTCTTATTTGTTTGTTTCCCGCTGAGAGGGATTGTTTCATGCTTACTGTTATCACTAGGCGGGATTTCTGTTTTGATGTTCAGTTTCAAGGGATTGATGCCCTAGGCCCATTGCTTATGTAATCAGGTTTTTTTAGGGGTTACGATTTCTGTAATAGGCTTATACATAAAGCCAGGAGGCATGATGCAAGGCTGATTTTGTTCATAAGGTTTTGGGATCCTCTATAAAAACCCTTTTTTAATCTACTATAATAATTACCAAAAAAAAAAAAGAACAATATCAGAAAATATATTTAATTGGACACAAAACTCTCATAGAAAAAGAACAAGATAATATATCATCAAAAAGTACTCTACTAAAAATAAAAGTATAATTGGGGTGCACTTCGTCTTCACGAAACATTAGGGTTTTTTTCTAAAAAAACATCTCATCTTTTAGGAGCCATATCTTCGCAAAGGGTTATCGTATTCAGTTTATTCTTGGACCAACGTGTGCAAAATCTGAATAGCTTTAAAAAGAGTGGTCATATGAAAGAATACAAGCAAAATTGAGGAAGATACGACCCTATGAATTCAACCATTTGGAACAAGGGCAGTGATGATTTTTCAAGTCGCAAAAAACAAAATTGCAAATATTTGTTAGCTAGGGTTCAGATGATAGAAAGAGCAATGAAGGACTAGGACTTTAGTGAGGTAAGACATTCTATCTGGAAAAAGAATTTTTTAGCTAAGTTTTTTTTGTTTCTTTATCTTAGCAATTGTTCATGGAAATTATTATAAAGTTTTTATCAAATATTATATTTGTTATAGGACATTTAGATAAATTTCAATAGATTTTGAGTTTTAGTTTCATTTCCATGGAGAAATTTATAGTTAAATCCTTAGAATCATATCTAGTGGTATAGGTTAGTGAGCGCACCTTAGAGAGATCCTCGTTGCTCCAAGATAGGGCATTTTTTGATAAATTTAATGGGTATTGGCTAGAGTCTTCAACCTTGAGAAAATGGATTGATAGGAGTTGAAAGTCTCCAGGAGTCATTTTATCTTTTATTCCTAAAGGGTTCTTTCAAGCTATTTTTTGTTCTAAGGAAGAAAGATAAAAAATCCTAAGAGGGGATCCTTGGTTTATGGGAAAATCGGGACTCTTCCTTACCTGCTGGTATGAAGGCTTTTCACCTAAAAATGTAAATCTATCCCTACTACCAGTTTGGGTTAGGATGTTAAGGTTACCCATTGAATTTTGGGAAATAGATACCTTCAAGGCAATAGGTAACACTCTAGGATAATTTCTTGAGATTTCAGATACAACAAGATTTGACATTATTGGCTATTTATGCTCGAATATTAGTCATGATTGATATAAGTAAAGCTTTACCAAAATCAATCATTCTTAAGTATGGGGATAATATGTGGATCCAAACCATAGATTATGAAAACATATCTTTTAGATGTATAATATGTCATGATGTGGGGCATATTGAGAGATCATGCCCTAAGAAGAGCCCAACAGAATCATATGTAGAAAACTACAAGAGAAACTTACAAATGGTTATGGATGAAGATGGTTTTCAACTTCCAAAAAATAGATCTAGAAAAGTGAAAGAAAATAAATAGTGGAGATCATCAAGGAAAGATATTGGAAGAAATACCAACTCTTTTGAGGATTTAACCTATAAATAAAAAGTAGATCAAAGCTTAGAGGACACAGTACAACAATGTCAACATTTAACAAGGAATCGTCTATTCAGTATGATCCTGATTTAAGGAATAACATTCTCAATGAACCTAAAAAATGTATCTCATTAGATTTTGAAGACTCTCTTGAATTACCATGCACCATTAAATTAAAGAAAATTGGTAAAGAAAATGTAATTTTAGATGTTAATACCTATTGCCTTTCTTGCCAGATTTTGTTAAAATTCATGTAGTATGCAGTTTTTGAGACTAAATCATCGTAAAACTTCTATTTTTCTATTAAAAATGGTCAATATGTTGTTATGTTGTGTTTTCACCAGCTGTCTCTCTTACTCTAAACTGTATTCTTTTGCATTTTGTGGTTTCTCTGTTCTTTTTCTGTACTTTTCGTATCATTGCATGTAAAATTATAAATGTTTTAGCATGGGCAATGTTATGAATGGGTTCTCTTTATTTCTACCATTTTTTTTGCAAGTTCTTTTCAAATCTGCGCATACGATAACATTTTCCAACACTTAGGTATTTTTAGAGCATGTTTTTTCTATTGAAAAATGTTGTCACTCCACTAGTGGAGCGAACCTCCTAGTCGCTTCACTAGTGGAGTGAAAGGCCAAAAAAGAACTTAAAAATAGATGAATTTGACTAAGGATGTAAGAGAAAGTCAAAATGGTCAAAGCTGCAATCGCTCCACTAGTGGAGCGAAATGCCCTTTCGCTCCCCCAGTGGAGTGAAGGTCCCAAAAGGTACAAAGTTAAAAGCATTGGCAAAGCAAGCATAAGAGAATTCAAAAGGCAGTCAAAGCAGCAAGCGCTCCCCCAAAGAAGCAAATCTCCCAAGTGCTCCACCAGTGGAGTAAAAATTAGACTAAGTGCAAAGGAAGGTCAACATCTTGGTCAAAGTCCCTATCGCTCCACCAGTGGAGTGAAAGGCCCAGTCGCTCCACCAATAGAGCGAAATCCTCTGTTGCTCCACCAAGGGAGCGACAAGCTTAAAAGGAAGTCAAAGGGTTGGTTAAAGTTACTATCGCTCCACTAGTGGATCAAAAGACTTTGTCGCTCCACCCAAGGAGCGACATCCAAAGAAGAAATACTAAAAAGTTCCTAAGGCATGAAAAGACTATCACTCCAATTATGAAGTGAAGCTCCTTGAGGGCCCCAAACACAGTGTAAACTACCCAGAACAACCATGGATTGTCTGAAACTGTTAGATGCTGCCCAAGATTGCCATTGACTTATTAAAATGATCCAAAGTTGTGCTCTAAGCCATCTAATCATGGTGGATCATTGGAACCTTCTGCATTCAATGTTGAGTTATCTCATAGGAACCTTCTACCTTCAATGTTGATTTATTTGTAAGGATGAATTAAATGTTGTAAGTTAGTTTCAGATCAAATCTACCTATTACTATTGGAGAATTGGTTGGGTATTAATATTTTAAGAAGTATAATTCCCTATAAAGGTTGTTCTTTTCACTATAACTAAGATGGACAATATCTTCTAGAAAAGCAATTGTACGCTTTGAAAACTGCTTTTGAAATATAGGCTTTTGGCTTCGGTTTTAAATCTTCTATCTCTGTGTATGACTTCTATCATGTTATTTTTGTTAAATTAGCCTCTTTATCATATAGTTTGAACTCTGTTATCTGGATTTAGCTATCAATAAAGGATGAATTCTTGGAATACCCCTAGATTTTATGTAGTTCTGAAGATTTAACATTGGTTTCTATTAAAGGTCTATTATTTTAATTGTTGTTGGTTCAAGTGTTAGGATGTCTATCGTGTTTCCTGTCCATCACCTCATATTTCAGGCTTTTAACCTTTTTCCATTCCTTTCAGTAATTTCCCATCTCTTTCAGTATCTTACTAACTCTTATCTCAAATCCCCATTTTTATTTTTGGAACCAACCCTACTGGAGATTGTCAGGAAGGACATTCCTTTCCTTTGAACATTCAATGCTTGATACCGGTTCTAGGGCACTGTAGACTTAGAAAATCTACATCTAGGCCAATTTGATTACCAATAATTTTTGGCACACCCGATGGGACACAATCGTTCCATGTTAAAGCAACATTAAGAAGTAATGTTCATCTTATTATTATCAAATCTAAACATCTAGAGACTCAGTTGAATGTAGATGCCTCCGAGTCTCGTAGACCAGTGTAAAAACTCATGCCTACATGCACATGAAATGGAGAGTTAGAAATGCAGAAGAAGTAGTTGAGTTCTTTAAGCTTGACATTGACGCTTTGGGAGAGCATCCTAGAGTGGTTCAGCCCAATATCCCATTGGAAGGGACATCGTCACGGGAAGCTATCATTACTTCATGAACTCCAACTCCTAAAAGTATGAAAACTACCTTACCCCCAAATGATGAGGCCGGGAATTGCCTCATCCATGGACACTTTTTGATACATTATAACTATTTGACTCACCCTTTTTACTATGTTTTTATGTTAATTATGGGTAAAATGCATTATATAATGGTGTTTGCATATTCTGAAATGACAAAGTGCATATACTCTGTTTTACTATTTTTTTTTTGCAATTTCACTTGTTTTCAGTTAATTAATCAGTAGTATTGTAGTAATTCAAAATCATAATATAGACCTTGTTGAATATATGGTGCTTAACAATATTGTGTTCCTCTGTTTAAACTGATTTAAATGGAAAAAGGTGCCAAGAACTTGTCCACTGTAGCTAACTGTGCAGGAAAATAGGTTGTGACTGTGACGAGTTCCGACCAGTTGTACATATACGACGAGGCTTGGAATCAGTCACTCCATCACGTGCCACCAATGCAAAAGGGTGTACAAGATAAGGGAAAACAATCCAAACGGTCAACAAATTCCTCCCTATGCATTTGGAGCACAGATAAGCAACAAATTGTCACCTGCCTATTATTTCGGAGCAGCGTAGGAATAAGCAATGCAAGAATAGGGAATAGTGCAGGAACAATCGAAAATGGTCAAAATGCCCCAAAACCATGGAAAGCATGATTGTAAATTGACCAAGTGGTTAGTCCACCCTATTTGGACTCTACTCCTTCACCATAGGTGGAACAGCTGGGATAAAGGGATAAAGGGATAAAGGTTGACAAATTATAACCCTACATTCCAGGAAACTGTTTTGTAAATAGTTGGAAATCCCTGAAACCCAGCAAGCAGATATATCAACTTTGTCTTATAAACTCCCAGCACGGTTGAGCAGGATATATAGATATATAAATGGAAAAATAGGTATAGAGGAATAGGAGATAGTCATTAGCAAAAGATAAAGTCTTTGTAGCATTACAGCAAATTGCAGATTTTTCTTGCAATACTGTAATGCAGTTTCATATGGAATAAAAGTTGCATTCTTCAGATTTTATTAGAATTGTATGGTTGATAGTGCATATTTAATTTACCTTGTATAATTCTTCACCCTCTTCTAGTTCTGGAAGCAAGGGCCACTTGCAGGATCAGAGAAAGGGAAGCACAGTGACAAAAAATTCTTGCTGATTTCTTGCTGTAGTAGATCAACAAAATTCTGTCAACCTTTATTTGTAGAATTAATTTCATTTCATAATTGCACCATAGCATCTAGAACAGGTTCAATCACGTGTTAGAACAGTATTTAGCATTTGACCTGTAATGGCATCACTTTCAGTATTTTTTGCAATTTCTAGAATTACATCATTTTCAGTATTTTTTGCAATTTCCAGAATTATGTCATTTTCAGTTTTACTACAATAAACATTAATTTGGTTCAACTTATGTTCAGAAAATTGTGAGTTTTATCATTGATTCAATTTTTGCAAGTGTATATGTGAATTTCCATTCTACAGTTTACTTTCCTGCAATTTGCTTTTTGGTCAATTCAGTAGCATTTTATTTCTTGTCAATTTCAGATTCTGCAGTTTCATTTTCCTGCAATTTAAATTCATCTTTAGATTGTGCAATTTGATTTCCTTTGTTAGAAATTAGAAAGTTACAACAACCCCCAACATTGCTAACAGACCTACTAATAAAATCTTGTTCTTGGACAAACTGAACCTGTAACTGTGACACCTCCTATCGTATACAGCCTTTAGACACCGTCCTGGACTGACATATAATTACTAAATGATGAATGATCAATGACCCTCATCATTTTTGGCACCGTTGCTGGGGAAAACACGGTGTTGTTAGGAAAAGTGAAACAGGTCAAGAATTGTGTTACAATTTTTGAAATACTGCATTTCAGTTTATTTAGTGAATATGCATGAATGCATAGGCCAAGAGATGAAAGAGAGAGGTTTATCAGAACTATTTCTGAACCACCAAGGCATTCTTCACGATCAGATGAGGAATTTCCTATGTATGAAATCCCTGAGAGACTTAAGCAAGACATACCTTCTTCATAAATTGAAGCTTTGGAAAGATTAGAACAAGAGCTTTTTGAAGCACTTGTTGCTAAACATTCCCCTAAGCCTGAACAATCCACATCAAACTCAAGAAAGAAAACAACTATGGCAGCACCACCACCACCACCACGTGGGTATGCTGATGATCCTCCTAAGACTTTTGAACACCCCATACAGTTGGATCCAGCTCTAGATGCTCCCATGAAAACTATTTCTCCATCCATATTGCCAATTTTTAGGGGAATTGTTTCAGAAGATCTTGATTAATTTTTGTTTGAATTCAAAGTGTTATGTCAGACTTATGACTACATAAATGATAATCAGAAATTAAAATTGTTTCCTTCCACGCTTAAGGATGCTGCTCTCCGATGGTTTATGAGTAATCTTGAACCTAATTCAATCCATACTTGGGATGACATGGAGACTGCATTCTTACATAAATATCAAGATTATTGTAGAGTACAAAATAGGAAAGATGAGTTGTTTTAGATCAAGCAAGAAGAAGATGAGAGAGGATTATCTTGATCGCTTTTCCTTTGTCCAAAAGAGATGTGGTCCTGTAGAACCATATTTCTTAAAACCTATCTTCTTAAGAGGATTACAGGATGAATCTAGGGAAGTGTTAGATTTAATGGGAAAAGGAGACATAGATCAACTTGACATTGAAGATATTGTGGAGTTATGCAAAAATTATTCTCGCACTCACCAACGAAGAAAGAAGCAAAATTTTGGAAATAGTGACATAAAGGAGTTGATGGAGGAAATGGCTAATTTAAAAACTGATATCCTTGTTCAACTTAATTCTGCAGTAGGTGAGAGAAACACAAAACCCAATTCTACACCACCTTTGGCAATTTATTGCCTGAGATGTAGAAATAAGCATGCTTTGCAGCATTGCCCTTTAAACAAAACTTCTATTTGTGGAATTTGTTCTAAGGAACACTCAATAGATAAATTTCCTTTGTTGCCTCATCTAAAATCTGTTTTGGGCACCCAAACAGAAGAACTTAATGCTATTGGGCAGAGATCTGGTGGTGGCTATGCACAATATCCCAATGCTCCTCGATTTACAAATTAGGGATAACCTCCTTGGAATATGAATATGCCATGGGGACATGCAAAAGTCTCTACACAACCTTGGAACCAACCTTGGATAGCTCCTCCAGATTGGTCACATTTTGGGTGGATGAACCCACCTTGGCATACAATTCATCCACAATGGACACAACAAGGACAAATATGGAGACAGTAATACCCACCATATCAAGGACAGCAAAGGTATCAATGGCAAGCTCAAAACTTGCTGCCCGCTCCTAATCCAAATTTTTAGGGAAGAGCACAACATCAACAAACACAACCAGTGAAACAACCTCCACTCCTAGCTCAGCTTGTGACTAACCCAAATAATACCAGACAAACAGCCCCTATTTATGAGGTTGAGTCTGAAGACTCTGCTACAGTTCATGTACTTGACTGTAGTAACATCCAGCTGCGTTTAGGGAAGGTTTTACCTGAACCTGTTCCACCCACCATTGAAGAAATTAGTGAGAAAAAAGAACCTCCAAATCAAGAGACAATGCAACAAAAACAAAAAGAAGAAATAACAAAAAAAAATGCGAGGAATCTTCTCCAGTAGCATTACCATACCCTGAAAGATTTGATCATATTGATACTGCCCCTGAATCGAGAATTAGTGACAAAACTTAAAAAGATGTCAATTTCTCTCCCTTTTTTGCAAGCAATAAGGGATGTGCCTTTAATCAAAAATACTATTCAGGAGTTATGTATCAAGAAACCTGGTAAAAAAAAGAAGGCCTTTCCTAAAACTATTCAGGTAGAAGGAAAATTAGCTGATTTATTGTTTGGGAAACTAGTTCCTCCCAAGTATAGTGGCCCAGGTAGTCCAATAGTTACAATTACTATTGGGTTAATTCAAATTACTAATGTGCTAATTGATCTTGGAGTTGTAATTAATGTAATGACTAAGGACACAATGCAAAAACTGCAGCTCAAAAATCTCAGTCCTACCACCACAGTTTTGGAAATGGCAGATAGGTCAGTTGCTAAACCAGAAGGTATCCTAGAAGATGTAGCCATTGAAGTCTCTTCTTGGGAATATCCTGTAGACTTCTTAGTATTGTAGCCTATAAATTCAGTCAATGGATACCCAATCATTCTAGGACGACCTTGGCTGGCTATTGCAGCTGCTTTTATAGACTGCAGGTCAGGCGAAATGACCATTTCTAATGGTGTTGACCTAAAGAAAATTTCTTTGTATCCACCAGCTCAACCATCAACTAAATTTTTTGGACAAATTTGGTATCCTGAATCTGATGAAGAACAAGAAACCATTGCCACATTGGCTACAGTCGCAGTGAAGGAACATATTGAGAAAATCACTACACCATAAAGAGAAATATTCGAGAATGAAAATATCCTAATTGAAACATTACAATCAAAAGGACTAATTGATGATCAAATTCTTATTCATCGATTGTTGTGGAAAGAGGAGGAACAAATTTTAGAACCTCTGTCATCCATGCCTAGTCAGGAAAGATCATTCATACTACCACATGGATGGCATCATCATCTTCTTAACACCTTCAAATGTCCTCTAATTCCATCAGGTATCATCTCTGAGACAGATTCTAGAGTATTTCATACTCTACAACCACATCATTGTCCATTAAATGCATTAATTAGTAACTATGAAGCAGCTAGTTCTGTCCATCCAGGGATCAAACAAATTGAAATACAGCCAGATAAATTTCTAAACATTAATAGATGGCTAACTGAGGACCAAGAAATCAAATTGTTTGCAATCTTACATAAACATGTTCAAGCTTTTGCATGGAACTATAAGGACATGACAGGCATTCATCCTGAGGTATGTACACATAAGATATACATAGAAGATGTAAAACCGATAAGGCAACCTCAGAGACGCTTGAATCCTGCTCTGAAGGAGATTGTGAAAGAGGAAATTGAAAAAATCTTAGATGTTGGATTCATTTATCCAATTTCAGACAATAAGTGGGTTTCACCACTGGTCATTGTTCCAAAAAAAATGGTAAAATGAGAGTATGTGTGGACTATAGGGAGTTAAATAAGGTCACACATAAGGATCATTTCCCATTACCATTCATAGACCAAGTATTGGATACTCTTGCTAGAAAGAATTTTTTCTGTTTTCTTGATGGTTTCAACGGGTATAACCAAATACAAGTTGCGTCAGAAGATCAAGAAAAGACTACCTTTCCATGTCCTTGGGGAAACTTTGCTTATAGGGTTTTACCCTTTGGGTTATGTAATGCTCTAGCAACATTTCAGAGAGTTGTTTTAGCAATTTTTTTTTATTTAACAAATGAAAGTGTTGAAATTTATATGGATGACTTCACAGTATTTGGAGATAGTTTTGAATATGCATTAGAATAGCTTGAGAAAGTGTTGATTCGACTGTGAAACATACCACCTCTCTCTTAATCTCGAGAAATGCTTCTTAATGATGGAGGAAGGAATTGTTCTTGGACATCATATCTCTTCTTATGGAATCAAGGTTGATCCTAAGAAGGTTGAAGTCATCAAAAACCTCCCTCCTCCACAAACTCAGACTGATGCACACAGTTTCTTAGGACACATTGGTTTTTATCGTAGATTCATTGCTAACTTCAGTACCATAGCGAATCCCATGTTTGCATTACTCATGAAAGATTCTGAATTTGTTTGGTCTTTTGAATGTCAAAATTCCTTTGAAGACTTAAAGGAGAAGTTAACCACTCCACCTGTACCTTTAAGAGGTCCTAATTGGGAGTTACCCTTTCATATTCAAATTGATGCTTCCAATACTGCTATTGGAGCTGTGTTAGGACAGATTGAAAATTGGGAACATTATGTTATTTATTATATCAGTAAAAACTTGATAGGAGCTGAGAAAAACTACACTACCACTGAAAAATAATTCTTGGCTGTAATCTATGCTATTAACAAATTTCAACACTATATCACAGGGTACCAAGTATTCATCTATACAGATCATACTGCAATCAAATATTTGATGAATAAACCATTGGTTAGTGCAAGAATTATTTGTTGGTTGATTCTGTTGCAGGAATTTGATGTTATAGTGAACAAACCTGGGAAATCTAATGTAGTCATAGATTTCTTATCAAGAATACCAAATGCAGATACAGGAGAAGTGGTGGAAGATACCTTTCCAGATGAAAATTTGTTTGTTGTCTCTGTACAATCTCCATGGTTTGCAGACATAGCTAATTACTTAGCTACAGGGAAGATTCCTCTTCACTTTACCCCTAAGCAAAAGAAATAGTTAATCAAGCAAAGCTCTTTTTTTAAATGGATAGAAGGATTATTGTTTAAATGCAGTCCTGATCATGTTTTACGTAGGTGTATCTGCTAGGATGAAGTATATGATATCCTACGAGCATCCATGATGAACCATCAGGAGGGCATTATTCAGTCAAAAGCACTATTCACAAAATTTTAGGTATTAGATACTATTGGCCATCTTTGCACAAAGATGTAAAAAGGTACATTAGACATTGTGATGCCTACCAGTGAATGGGAAAACCTACCTTTACTAATGAAATGCCATTACAACCTCAAATAGGAACGAAACCATTTGAAATATGGGGTTTAGATTTCATAGGACCCATTAATCCTCCTTCCCAAGGCAAAGTGCATATCTTGGTATGTACTAATTATGTTACCAAATGCGTAGAGGCTCGTGCCTTTAAGCATGCTCGAGAAGAAAAAGTTGTTGATTTTATGTATTCACAAATTTTTTTGCTTTTTGGAGCCCCACAATCCATCACTACAGATCAAGGACCCTAGTTTACTTCAAAAGTTATTGAAGCCTTCACTCAACTCTATCAAGTCAAACACATAAAGTCCTCACCTTATCATCCACAAGCCAATGGCCAAGTGGAAGTGACTAATAGGGAATTAGAACGAATTTTGACAAAAAACATAGCAGTCCATAGAAGAAATTGGTTGGACAAGTTACCAGAAGCTATTTGGGCTTATAATACCACTTGGAAATATACCACTGGATTTACGCCATATGAATTAGTTTATGGAAAAAAACCTCTTTTGCCTATTGAGTTTGAATTACTAACTCTTCGAACTGCTTTGGAAGTAGGTATTGATCTATCATAGGCACAAGAAGATCGCATTATGCAACTTGATGCATTGGATGAACTACGCATGGATGCACTACATCAGACGAGAGATAATCCAAGCACAGTGAAAGATGTGGCATGATAGTCACATACAACAGCAAAAATTTCAGCAAGGTGATTGGGCCTTGTTGTTTGATTCACAATACAAGGATTTCCCTGGAAAGTTGCAGACCAGATGGCTTGGACCGTACCAAATTGAGGAAGTGTTTGACAATGGAGTTGTTTACCTTACACCTATTGATGACTCACGACGCAAGTTGTTGGTGAATGGACATCGTCTTCGTATGTACCATAAACCACACAACAGGGACAAATTTCTCAAGCAAGTGGAAAATTTGGATGTACACATTTGGGAAGAAAACACTTCTTCCATACCGAATTTAGCAGATTGAAACAATATATAAAAAAAAAAACAATAAAAATTTAGGAAGTGAAAACCTCTTTGAGGTGCTCTTGAGTTGGGTTTACATGAAAATCGGTGTTTTGACATGTTTACCTAGTTGGTTTCACCATCATTGTTCGGTCTTGTCTCATGATCGTTGTTTCATCTATTTTCAGATTGCACCTACCTTAGTTCAAAGATTGATTAGCTGGAAATCTCAGCAGGAGCACCCCAAAATGTAGATAAAAATGGTTATAACAGGTATGTGTCTTTTTCAATTTCGGAATAATGTAAATCATTAGTATATAGTGTATATATCCTTGATTAGTATAAAACATATAAAAGGGGAATCAAAAATGGAAAGTTCTTGTCAGTGTTTCAAAAATGCCTCTGCCTAGTTCTACTCTAGAATGAAAAAAACAAAAATGGGCCAGAATAAAAAAGGGAAGCGTAGGAATAAACTGTTTATATTCCAAAGCGCAAGAATGATTCATCAAGCGCAGGAATAAGTTGTTTATGTTTTAGGCGCAGGAACAAGCTGTGTATAAGTGCCAGAATAACTTATTAATTACAGGAATAGACCAGCTTACTCTATGCTTCGAAATAAATCACTAAGCGTAGGAATGAAGTTTTGTGCAATAAATTCTATGACATGTAGCCTGTAGTTATTTAATTGGTTTTGAAAAAGGATAGGTCTCAGATTCAAGGTGGCATGTGATAGCTGGCATCCATAACAAGAACAAGCAAAATTAAGGGTTGACAACTTCACGTACGCTGCCACATCACCTATCCTGATTACTCTGCATGTTTCAAAGCAGTTTATGCACTGCTATAATTATTCCTGCTAAAACGATTAAAACCCTAAAAATAGACGCAATATCATACTGTCCAAAAATTCAAAGACACCACAAAACAAAAGGCAAAAAACTACACCATGGGTGGAAAGAAAATCAGAGCCAAACCCGAAAATATTAGCTACCTGGAGAGCGATCCTGCATCTCTGCAAATATTTACTGATGGGGGATTTCTACTGTTCCTACAAAAAATTGATGGTTATTCAGAGGGCTTGGCGGCAGAGTTTGCACGCACCTTTTGCAACAACCAAGTACATATTAGCGAGATGACCATCCAGGTAACTCCCAAGATACTCAGCCAAATCACTGAATTACCCCTTCAGGGTTTGCAGATTGTGAAAACTGGGAGGAATATTTTAGTTGACCTAGTTAATCAGTTTAAGAAAGAAGGGGATGGACAAATTGAATTTTTGATGCATCAGAATGTTTGTAAGGGGGTAAAAAGACCTAGTTTACCTTCTCCTTGGGACACAGTTGCAATATGGGTTATGAGATACATTACTTGTGATGGGCAATTTCCTGTTGCATCTAGCCCACACCTTCGTATTCTCAACCATCTGTGCCATGGATCAATCAAACCAGAATATAGGGTCAATATTCCCTTATATCTTTATCAGGAGCTAAAAGCTATGGCCCTAAAATACCAAGCAAGGAAGGGAAGCCCTAAACACCATGGGCTCATCAAACTCATTTGCAGGTATCACTTTAGGGGAAACCCTAGGAATTTTGACCGCTTCTCTCCTTGGGTAGAAACAAATGATTCTAACTCTGCACCAGAGAAAGAGGAAACAGAGGAAGAATCTGAAGAAAACCCTAATCCAGAGCCCTCTGAGAGCAAAATTTCTCCTTCTCCCGATGGTCCCCCATCTTCATGAACTAGAAAACAACAAGCATCCACATCTAGTTCCCAGTTAAAAAGAAGGAAGGTAATATTTGCAGAAACTGTACAACCCAACAGAGAAATTGGGAATTCAAGTGAACATGCATCTGCCCCTGAGTCAACAGCAAAATATACAGTTTCTCCAGAACATCCAGAAATCGCACCTGCTACAAAATATCCAGGTTCTACAGGGTTAAGAAGGTCTTCTAGACTTCAGAAAGTTAAAACCCTGCCAAAAACACCAATAAATATCATAGACTCAATCAGTCTATCAAGTGAAGGAGAAGTTAGAATAGAAGATGCACAGGAAAAAGATATTGAAACAAAAATTATAGACAAAGAGATACAACCAATGGAACTGGACACAACTATGGAAGAAACTCCAATAAGCCCTATACATCCACTAGTTGATTATGCTGACTCTGATCCTGAGGAGCATTTGAATTCTATTCGAACCAACTGAGGTTGATGTGCACACTCCAGTGCATGTTGAGTCTGAGAAATATTTTGAGTCTGAGTCCGTAGAAGAATTTGATATCCACACTCAATTGCATGTTGCAAAGAGTGTCATTAAAACCCAGACCCATTGGATTGAACAGGCTGAAGAAGCCATAAAACACAAAGATCAACAAATTTCTCTGCTTCAACAGCAAATTCAAGATCTGCAGAACAAATTTTTTAATCTGGAACATCAATCTACAGGGTTAGCAGAGGCATCACCTGATGAATGGGCACATATCCTTTTGGATTTAGCTGAACAATCAGAGATTAACACAACACCTACACAAAGATCACCTATTGGAGAAGAAGCAAGAATAGAAATATCTGATAGTATGATTCAACATGAAAATCCATCAAGAATTTTGATGCAAAATGACATTGTCCTTCAGCAGGAAACACAAACATTTTCTGTGGAGGAACAAGAGGTTGCAGCTCAAGACTAGATATCCACACTCTCTCCTCTTGTTTCTACTAAATTAAATCCAATTATTACAGTTACAGTAGAACAAGGAACACAAATAGATTTTCCATTTGCAACACCAACTGTGGAAGTTGGTGTACAAGTAAATATAGTGGCACAAATGCAACCCATTGTGAGGCCCCCAGACACAATGTATTTAACTAGGTACAATGAAGACCTAGCATATTGGATGACCCAGTGTCATCAGTTAGAGGGAAAGGTTGCCACTTTGAACTCTACAACAGCCAAATTAGCATAGAAGGAAACAAAAATTAATAGGTTAAAAGCACAGGTGCAGGATGTATGCCAGATTGTAGAATATGAAATACAATGCAAAAGACCAGCTAGGTTTTATAGCCTCATACTCAAGGAGAGATACCTTCGCTGGCAAATCATGAGACTTGCTTCTGAGCTGCCTCATCAGTTGAAAACTCCTTGAGAATTTGTGGAGGCATTTGTGCAGAGTCCAGCAGAGCAGCAACACCTATTATGTGAGTTATTTTTGCATAATTTCTTTCTGCCAATAGAAAGTATGTTTATGCCTCATATTTATATAGGTGACTTACAGCTGAAAGCCTTCATGTCCACTCTACAAAATCATATCTATTAGGAAACAAAAAAGAAATCAACTAAAGAATTGGAATGACAAGTTGTTTTACTTATGAGGCCTGCTCCCCTAAATCACAGGGATTGTACAAGTAATCATTATGCCTTCATGCGGAATACCAGAATTAAACAACTCTATCTAGGGAACTTTCAAAGATGTATAACTCAGTTTCAGAGTTTTTGTGCAGACTTCTTTGATGATGCTTTGTTAGCCTGTAAAAAAATATGGGGTGAGTTATCTATCTCTCTACAGAAATGGGAGACAATTTCTCCCACTAATTTGTTGTGGTCAAGGAGAAGGGCAGAAGGCATTCTCCGAATTATCTTAGAAATCAAAGGAGCTTTGGATAAGTCTGAGATACAGGATGCCTATAATTATCACTTTTGTCACTTACTTCTTTGATAATGACCCACAACTTGATATGCACTTCCAACAGTGGTTTCAGTCCATAAAAGCAATCAAAGGATTATATGAAATTGGTGGCGCGTGGTTAAAATTTCATGAGAGATATCTAAACCTGGATCTGTGTGCCTTTGTAGTTGCACAGAATGCATGAGGGCAAGCATTACCATAAGTTGGGGGGAATGATGAGGTCGAGAATTGCCTCATCCATGGACACTTTTTGATACATTATAACTATTTGACTCACCCTTTTTACTATGTTTTTATGTTAATTATGGGTAAAATGCATTATATAATGGTATTTACATATTCTCAAATGACAAAGTGCATATACTTTGTTTTACTATTTTTTTCTACAATTTCACCTGTTTTTAGTTAATTAATCAATAGTATTGTAGTAATTCAAAATCATAATATAGACCTTGTTGAATATCTGGTGCTTAAAAATATTGTGTTCCTCTGTTTAAACTGATTCAAATGGAAAAAGGCACCAAGAGCTTGTCCACTGTAGCTGACTGTGCAGGAAAACAGGTTGTGACTGTGACAGTTCCAACTAGCTGTACATATATAGCAGGGCTTGGAATCAGTCACTCCATCATGTGCCACCAATGCAAAAGGGTGTACAAGATAAGGTAAAACAATCCAAACGGTCAACAACTTCCTCTCTATGCGTTTGGAGAACAGATAAGCAACGAATTGTCACCTGCCTATTATTCCAGAGCAACGCATGAATAAGCAGTGTAGGAATAAGGAATAGCATAGGAACAACCAAAAATGGTCAAAATGCCCCAAAACCGTAGAAAGCATGATTGGAAATTGACCAAGTGGTTAGTCCACCCTATTTGGACTCTGTTCCTTCACCATAGGTGGACCAGCTGAGATAAAAGGATAAAGGTTGACAAATTATAACCCTGCATTCCAAGAAACTGTTTTGTAAACAGTTGGAAATCCTTGAAACCCAGCAAACAGATATATCAACTTTATCTTATAAATAAAGCTCCCAACATGATTGAGCAAGATATATATAGATATATAAATGGATAAATAGGGATAGAGGAATAGGAGATAGTTATTAGCAGAAGATAAAGTCTTTGTAGCATTATAGTAAATTGCAAATTTTTCCTGCAATACTGTAATGCAGTTTCAGATGAAATAAAAGGTGCATTCTTCGATTTTATTAGCATTTGATGGTTGATAGTGCACATTTAATTTACCCGGTATAATTCTTCACCCTCTTCTAGTTACGGAAGCAAGGGCCACTTGCAAGATCAGAGGAAGGGCAACACAGTGACAAAAAATTCTTGCTAATTTCTTGCTGCAGCAGATCAGCAGAATTCTGTCAACCTTTATTTGTAGAATTAATTTCATTTCAGAATTGCACCATAGCATCTAGAATAGGTTCAATCACGTGTTAGAACAGTATTTAGCATTTGACATGTAATGACATCATTTTCGGCATTTTTTGCAATTTCTAGAATTACAAAATTTCCAGTATTTTTTGCAATTTCTAGAATTATGTCATTTTCAGTTTTACTGCAATAAACATTAATTTGGTTCAACTTATGTTCAGAAAATTGTGAGTTTTATCATTGGTTCAATTTCTGCAAGTGTATGTGTGAATTTCCATTCACGTAGTTTACTTTCCTGCAATTTGCTTTTTGGTCAATTCAGCAACATTTTATTTCTTATCAATTTTAGATTCTGTAGTTTCATTTTCCTGCAATTTAAATTCAGCTTTAGATTGTGCAATTTGATTTCCTTTGTTAGAAATTAGGAAGTTACAACCCCCAACAACGCTAGAGACCTACCAATAAAAGCCTGTTCTTGGACAAACTGAACCTGCAACTGTGACACCTCCTATCGTATACAGCCTTTGGACACCGCCTTGGACTGACATATAATTACTAAATGATGAATGATCAACGACCCTCATCATCGAATCCACCAAATTGCCTAGATCATCAGAATACTCTGGTTCCACTGAACGTTCAACCAAGTGCTTTGAGTGTTCCTATTGTTTCAGTTTAGCAATTTCTACCAACTCCTCTAGTTCAACCGAACCAGCCATTGCAGCCAATCGCTCCACACGTGCACATGGTGCAGCAAGCTTTGCCCAAGTAGTTACCAGCCTAGAATCATACGAGACCCCTTGCCTTGTAGGCTCAACACACAATACCATCCGTAGCCTTCAAAACTTTACCTACTTACGATGGTATAGGAAAGATGGTGCATGAGCATATTCAAGACATCGCAAGAGTAGAAACCATTTACCAAATCATCAAAGAAGACATCATGGTGAAATTTTTGGTGATTTTGCTAAGAGGTAAGATCCTCTACTAGTATTGATAGCTCTTGATCGACACCATCACTTCATGGGACCAACTAGCAGGACAATAAATAAGGGGCTTCAATGAACAAGCAAACCCCTTTTCTCTATTGCACCAATTCACCACTATCCAAAGGCATCCTCAAGAGGAAGTAGCTGACTTCAATGTCAAGCTCACCCAAACCTGGTAGAGTGTAATGTCCCCTTTCCTAACTAGCCACTAGGTACAGTATGGACTTGCCTATACAATGGTTCCCGTAGGCAATGTCGTGGGTTTGGGAGCCTCCAGGTGTTGTGGAGTTACTGTTGGACGTTCAGTTTTCAGTGTGGACAGCTTTCAGGACCGTTTCCAATAGGTTTCAGGGGGACTTACTATTTTTAGTAAGTCGATCAGAGGCAGTATCTTGGGAAGCGGATGTTACGGATGGATTGTTCGACGAAATGGGTGTCCGTTTCCAGTATTTTTTCTTGGGTCCGGCCTTAGGAGGATTATTATTTTAATGCCCAAAAGTTATTAATGTAATATTTAAATGTAATGTTTAAATATTCTAATGTTGGGCTTATATTTTATTATTAAGGGGTATAAGGGGGATTTTTGGGAGTCATAAGGTAAGTTATAAATTAAAATTAAGATGTTATCTCCCTAGGAGTTTGGGACGACCCCTCATGGGGCTCTTTAAAAATAAATTTAAATGCAAATGATATTAAAGGAAAAAAAGCAAACTTGGCCGACCCAATTGTGAGAGGGAAATAAAAGAATGAAGTTGAATTCATTTTCACATCTTTGGCTATTCATTCTCTTGGAGCAATTTTGAGGAGTTCTTGCAGAGTTGCAGGGGTTTCGAATTCAGCTTGTTGTGTGACGAAAATCACCAGCAGGGACAACATCCTCGGAGTTGAAAGATATTCTCAGGGTGTTCATGAGCAACTCTACTTCAGGGGTTGCATTGGAGCTTTATATCTGTAGATTTACTATGGTTTTCAAGGGGTTTGGAAGGGATTTCGAAGCATATTTTGCATACATTGTTGTAGCATTCATTCCTCAACATAGCCGTACAAGTGGAGTCATTTATTGTATGTGATTCCATGATTTGAGTTGGGGTTTCAAGGTGACTTGGTTTTTTTGCTTCTACAGTTCCAGTTGTTCCATTTAGAGTGGATTTCTTATGGTTTCAAGGCAGATTTCAGACATTTCTTGCTGGCCATAATTTCCTCTAGCCTGGTCGTACCATATCTTGCCTGGCATTGAAGGTGGTTTTTAATATTCAGAGTTTGGCTGCCAATTAATGATTGTGATTGAGGCGTCTAAGGATTGGAAGCTTTCCTTTGCATTGATATTGTAAAAAGACATCTTTTATTTGTTGTTGGGAAAGAAATACATATATTCTTGTGTTGTTGTTCAGCTATAAAGTCGCCATTTTCAGTCTTGTACAACTTCCGGGTATTTTGTTACTTTCCAAAGTCCTTTAAAGGGTTTATAGTTTTATATAAATATTATCTAAATTCCAAGTTTCATTGATTCCCGCCAAGTAGTTTGCTAGATATTATTTGTTCAAGTTGGCAGTTTAACTTTTTTCTACATATTCTGTACTTAAATAAATAAATACAAAAAAATCAGAATATTGCACAAAATCCGAAAACCTTGCAAATTTCCAAAATAACAAAACAAGGCAAAAATTTTGTATCTCAGCTTGGGTGGGATATTACAGTGGTATCAGAGCTGGTTTCCTGCCAGCCTGTGATCAGATCTGAATTAGGGTTTCATGAGGAGGATTCAGCATCCCTGAGTAGATCAGCATTCAAAAATTTTTTGGGCACTTTTGAAGGGTTTGTGGTGGAATTTTGCTGAAATGAAACCTAGGGTTCTTGAACATTAAATTTTTAATTGTGGATCATGGCACTATTGGGCGAAAACGAGTTGGTCGAAAGGCTTACTAATGCAGGAAGAAAACTTGGATTCATATCTCAGCCAAAAGATGTTCTCTACTGTGTCCTAGGGGAGGTAGAAGATTGTTTGTATATGATGGATTCATCACCTTCTCAGATATTACAAGCAGCTATGACTCCGGTGGTGAAGTCTTTGGGCAAGCCTAGATGGTTGAAACACACGGATAAGGAGGTAAGACTCATGGTCACTTCTTGCTTGAGTGAAATTTTGAGAATTTCAGCTCCTAAAGCTCCTTATAATGATGACACATTGAGAACAATATTTCAGTTGTTTGTTGATAGTTTTGAAAGTTTGGAGGATGTTACTTGTTCTCATTTCTCTAGGAGAGTTTCCATACTTGAATTATTTGCAAAAACTAGAATGGGCAACATCTTGTTAGATTTGGACATGGATGAGTTGGTTTACGAAATGTTTCATCATTTCATTGCTTCAGCTAGAAAAGAACATGCTAATAATGTTATTGCAGCTATGAGAGACATTATGATTTTGATTATAGATGAAAGTGATTATATTTACCAACCACTCTTATCAATGTTATTGGACGTTTGGAGGCAAGACTTGGTTGCTTCCACTGCTGCACATGAATTGGTTAATAGTGTTGTTAAACAATGTGAGAGGAAGCTGAAACCTTTCTTGGACAATGAGGAGATTAGGGGAGAAGAGCAGCCCATGGCAGAAATTTCACATGAGGAAGCTAGTAAAGAAGAGCTTGTGGATCTAAAGAAGAATTCAGTGGAAAATTCTGAAGTTGTACCTACCCTGGACGAAGAAGAATTCAAATCAGAAATGGTTAACCAAGAGATTGAATCACCACATGAGATTGTTGTGAAAGAACATGATGCAGATGAATGTATTAAAGTTCCCAAATCAGTTTGTGATGATAATGGATATGGTCTAGATTCCCAAACTAAATCCTTGGATAGAAGTGTTCACACTAGTTCCAACTCCTTGGATTTGGAGAGTGATGTGTGGGAGAAATCAATCCCTCATGAGGATCACAATGAACATACCTTTTCAGATCAGCTCCTAGTTCCTTGGGATCCAGGTGTTTTGGTACCAAGGTATGATGAAGGCATGGAGGCCATTGGAGGCTTCTCTTTCGCAGTTTCAGCCTTTGAAGAAAAGCGTTCAGATTTGGAGATCCTAGAAGAGAGCAATACACACCCAAATATGCCAAGTTTATTCATAATAAATGGTGGCAACTATTTTTCCAACCAACCTAGCTTAGATTCAGTCTTGGACAGAGTTGAGAGTACATCTTCAGTTTTGGGGTGTTTGGATGAGAACGGCCGCCACTTGGAGTCATCTCTACATCCATTGGGATCATGGATCAGCCATGATATTACTCCCATAAGGTATGAGCTTCATCCTGATTTTTATAGCAGCAGATTGAGATATTTTGGCACTCATGAATTAGTGGCAACAATGTGTTTGATAAGACTAATGATGTATGAGAAGTATGGGACTCTTGCACCACATTCTTCCATGCTGTTAAGAATCATATGGGCTGCATGTTTTTGGATAGTTGGAGCACTTGATGGGACTGTATTAACAAAGGAAGCACTCACAGTTGGTGATGATATGATGCTTGTGTATAAAACTGATTACATGAATGAGGAGACAGAGATTGTTGACTCAAAATTTAAACTCTTTCTCACTCATTTCTCCTCAATGTTTGATGGTTCTATTCATTTTTTGCATAGTACAGTCTTTGATAGAAGTAGTAAACTGAGTTCGGTTGACGTTAAGGACATTGAACAACTTTTACACATTGCTGTTCATGGGATTCACAATGAGCACACTTTGTCAGAAGGAAGGCATCAGCCCTTAAATGCATGGAATCCAGGTGTAAAATTCAATTATGTGTTAGTGGCAGCCATGTATATAGATCAGTCTTCAGATTTGTTCATCACCATCACTGATTTTGTCAGAGTTTTACATTTCACAGCCATAGGAAATGATGAGGAAAGATGTCACATTGTTGTTAGAAGGTTTGTGCCACATATGAAGACTGTTTATGATACACAAAAGATACAATATTTGCTTATTTCAGAGGATGCATTTGCAAGAACAGTCTTAGCAGGGACGTTGGGTCAATTGGAGCCTTGTATCACTCAACTTGGCGCACTACATGCCTATGATGAGACGTTGTTGTATAGGAGTTATTGGATGGTTGTGTTGGAATTTGTTACATTACTTGGTGCAATTTGGGCTGCACATGTGAAGACAACTGAGGAGGCAGTATACAAGGAGTTTTGGGCAGCTTTGTGGAGGAAATTTGATGACCAAACAATGTTGTTTTGGACAAACACTTCGCTGATTTTCAAGATTGATTTTGGGACTGTTGTGAGGGAGAATTTTGGTACCAATAGGACTGATTGTCTGCTGATTTCAGAAGCGGCATTTGGGAAGGCTATGAAGGAAGGAACGATGGAGAAATTGAGGTCTCATTTGGCAAAAAAAAGAGTTGCATCTTTAACACCTTGTGAGACAGAATTGGAGACAGTATGGGTTTCACGTAGACTGATCGGTAAGGCACCAACGACTGCACATCACATCAGGTCTGATTTACTTACATTCGCTGAGTTTTTGGTGACAAGAGGAATTGCTACACCACACGTGTTTTCAGTTTTGGGTGAGAATTGTATGAGGCCTGTGTTAGTCCATTTTGGGAGATATAATAAGGTGTCTTTCATAATGTTAAAGGCTGTTCTTAGAGCTGAGTATGAGCATAAGTTAGTAGTTTACAGGTATGCTCACTTGCAAGACATGAAGAGGGAGCATTGTCAGTTTTTGAGGAAGTTGGAGCAGCTGTTACACTTGGATTTGATGGCACATAATGGAGATAAAGTTGCATTTTCAGTTTTGATACATTGGGGGGCAAGTTGTTTTGGAGTTGGAAACGTGGGAAAAGTAGAGCTTCAGCCATTGACATGCACTTTCAGTCCCATTTTGGAACAGCAGTTAAGAAAAGCATGGAGTGAGGTATGTAGGAGTATTTTGGTCATAAAACTTGACATTTATGATGTTGATAATGTTTCTCAAGGTTGGGGAGTATTGGATTTCCCTTGGGGAAAGGAAGAGGTGATGTACTTGACTTATGCATATGGAGAGCCAGAGTTTGTTGATTATAATTTCCTTTTCACTCTCTTTGGTGTTGATTCATTCATTACCTTTGCTAATTTTATCACACTCTTGCATAGTACAGCCATTATAAATAAAGGAGAACTGAGTTTACACATCTTTGAAGAGATTAAACAGTTATTTACCATTGCTGTACATGACAAATCAGAACTGCTATGCATCACTTCAGATCTGGTCTGTGAGAGTTTGAGCCTATTTCCACTCAGTTTTTGCACAATTGCAGCCTTTGGACAGTTTTGGAATAGCATGAAGACAATCTTTGGTCAGCTTGAAGCAGGTTTGGGAACAGTCTTGGATGAATGTTTGAGGCAACCTTGGGTCCACACATTGTTGATTTGCATCTTGGCCTCACACTCAGATTTTTGTTTTGATTTTTATATAGAAGTGGCAGCTGTAATAATTGTTTTGAGATTGGTTTGGGACCCTGGAATCACAGGTGGTTCTGATTAGGTGATTCTGATGATGTTGATGTTATGTTAAGTATTGCTTGAGGACAAGCAATTTTGGGGAGGGAGGACTGTAATGTCCCCTTTCCTAACTAGCCACTAGGTACAGTATGGACTTGCCTATACAATGGTTCCCGTAGGCAATGTCGTGGGTTTGGGAGCCTCCAGGTGTTGTGGAGTTACTGTTGGACGTTCAGTTTTCAGTGTGGACAGCTTTCAGGACCGTTTCCAGCAGGTTTCAGGGGGACTTACTATTTTTAGTAAGTCGATCAGAGGCAGTATCTTGGGAAGCGGACGTTACGGATGGATTGTTCGGCGAAATGGGTGTCCGTTTCTAGTATTTTTTCTTGGGTCCGGCCTTAGGAGGATTATTATTTTAATGCCCAAAAGTTATTAATGTAATATTTAAATGTAATGTTTAAATATTCTAATGTTGGGCTTATATTTTATTATTAAGGGGTTATAAGGGGGATTTTTGGGAGTCATAAGGTAAGTTATAAATTAAAATTAAGATGTTATCTCCCTAGGAGTTTGGGACGACCCCTCATGGGGCTCTTTAAAAATAAATTTAAATGCAAATGATATTAAAGGAAAAAAAGCAAACTTGGCCGACCCAATTGTGAGAGGGAAATAAAAGAATGAAGTTGAATTCATTTTCACATCTTTGGCTATTCATTCTCTTGGAGCAATTTTGAGGAGTTCTTGCAGAGTTGCAGGGGGTTTCGAATTCAGCTTGTTGTGTGACGAAAATCACTAGCAGGGACAACATCCTCGGAGTTGAAAGATATTCTCAGGGTGTTCATGAGCAACTCTACTTCAGGGGTTGCATTGGAGCTTTATATCTGTAGATTTACTGTGGTTTTCAAGGGGTTTGGAAGGGATTTCGAAGCATATTTTGCATACATTGTTGTAGCATTCATTCCTCAGCATAGCCGTACAAGTGGAGTCATTTATTGTATGTGATTCCATGATTTGAGTTGGGGTTTCAAGGTGACTTGGTTTTTTTGCTTCTACAGTTCCAGTTGTTCCATTTAGAGTGGATTTCTTATGGTTTCAGGGCAGATTTCAGACATTTCTTGCTGGCCATAATTTCCTCTAGCCTGGTCGTACCATATCTTGCCTGGCATTGAAGGTGGTTTTTAATATTCAGAGTTTGGCTGCCAATTAATGATTGTGATTGAGGCGTCTAAGGATTGGAAGCTTTCCTTTGCATTGATATTGTAAAAAGACATCTTTTATTTGTTGTTGGGAAAGAAATACATATATTCCTGTGTTGTTGTTCAGCTATAAAGTCGCCATTTTCAGTCTTGTACAGCTTCCGGGTATTTTGTTACTTTCCAAAGTCCTTTAAAGGGTTTATAGTTTTATATAAATATTATCTAAATTCCAAGTTTCATTGATTCCCGCCAAGTAGTTTGCTAGATATTATTTGTTCAAGTTGGCAGTTTAACTTTTTTCTACATATTCTGTACTTAAATAAATAAATACAAAAAAATCAGAATATTGCACAAAATCCGAAAACCTTGCAAATTTCCAAAATAACAAAACAAGGCAGAAATTTCGTATCTCAGCTTGGGTGGGATATTACATAGAGAGTCACTGATGGCCTGCAGCCCACATCGAAGTAGACAACGTTCTATTACCTGAGAGTGTTTCACTCAGATATTAGCATGAGCATCTGACATGCTAATGTCAATACATTCCCTAACTTGTACTAGAAAGCATAGAAGGCAAAAGTCGATCTAATAGCTATCGAGAAGTTGCCTCCCAAGGTCATGACTCTGATTTACTTTGACTTTGCACATCCACTCTACCTACATCCCAGGTGTATCCTAGTCATCCATGGAATCCTCTCCCTTAGTATCAAATAGTATCTACATCACCGTATCAAACGCCTACTATTCCTCAGCTCCTATCTACTGTTCAACATTTAGCATTACCTATGCTATTGGCTCCATTGCCCTTACCTGTAAATCATGCATCCATAATGGTGTACCAAGCCAAAGAGTTGCAAGAATTATGGGCATACATGAAGACAATGACAAATCAGATGAGCGTCAGGAGAAGGAGGCAAGATGACCAAAGCTCCCAACAAAGGAGATTCTCTCCTCCCTCGATCATGAAAGAGCAATCATCATCCACTCACCGATATCCCAAAATAAATTTAGTTGTGATGAGCAACGAAGAGGCCAACGCTTCAAATTCAGCATATTAGTGTACCACGTGTAATGATCCATACAACGAAGAAACCTGCATGGTGCACCTCAATTATGTTCAGACACTATCCGACGGTGCTTATGAGCAAGTCAATATGATCAGGGAAGCTGGTCATAATTTCATGATGTCTTTCGTCGAGCAAATATCAACCCTCACCAAGGTTGGGAAGAAGCCCATCGAGGTAGACTCGACCCAGATGGATCCATTAAAAATACCTGTTGTACCCAAGCCATTGACCCAAAAGACTGAACCACTGATAAAAGCTCCCAATCCAACAGCAACCTCGAAGCTATCCAACTTGCTAAAAGACCACCTACCACCTTGTGCTAGAGAAAGGGTGCTCCAACCTAAAGCTTCGACTTCTCAGCCATAGGCCGAGACGAGACCAAACCAGGGAGAAGCTCTGATACCCCTCACTGACCAATTTTCAGAGGGTGGATTCCACCCAATAGTACCAAAAATGTACGAATATGCAAAATGAGTTGAAGATCCTGGCACTTCAGCATATAGCATTGTCGAAGAAATGAAGAAGGCACCCGCCAAGGTAAGCCTTTATGACGCTCTCCAACTTTCGGGTCAAGTTGACCTTTTGCAGGAATCTCTCAAGTCCGCTAAGGACAAGGAGAGTAGGTTGACATTCTATCTGAACAAATAATTTTTTAGCTAAGTTTTTTTCCTTTCTTTATCTTAGCAATTGTGCATGCAAATTATTATAATTTTTTTATCAAATATTATATTTGTTATAGGACATTTAGATAAATTTTAATATATTTTGAGTTTTAGTTTCCTTTCCATGGACTAATTTATAGTTAAATCCTTAGAATCATCTCTAGTGGTAGAGGTTAGTGAGTGCACCTCAGAGAGATCCTCGTTGCTCCAAGATAGGGCATTTTTTGATAAATTTAATGGGTATTGGCTAGAGGCTTCAACCTTGAGAAAATGGATTGATAGGAGTTAAAATTCTCCAAGAGTTATTGTATCTTTTCTTCCCAAAGGTTTCTTTCTAGCTATTTTTTGTTCTAAGGAAGAAAGATAAAAAATCCTAAGAGGGGATCCTTGGTTTATGGAAAAAGTGGGACTCTTCCTTACCCGCTGGTATGAAGGCTTTTCACCTGAAAATGTAAATCTATCCCCACTATCAGTTTGGGTTAGGATGTTTGGGTTGCCCATTGAATTTTGGAAAATAGATACCTTCAAGGCAATAGGTAACACTCTAGGATAATTTATTGAGATTTTAGATACAACAAAATATGGATTCTTGGCTATTTATGCTCGAATATTGGTCATGATTGATATAAGTAAAGCTTTACCAAAATCAATCATTCTTAAGTATGGGGATAATATGTGGATCCAAACCATAGATTATGAAAACATATATTTTAGATGTAGAATATGTCATGAGGTGGGGTATATTGAGAGATCATGCCCTAAGAAGAGCCCAATAGAATCATATGTAGAAAACTGCAAGAGAAACTTACAAAAGGTTATGGATGAATATGGTTTTCAACTTCCAAAAAATAGATCTAGAAAAATGAAAGAAAATAAATAGTGGATATCAGCAAGGAAGGATATTGGAAGATATACCAACTCTTTTAAGGATTTAACCTATAAAGAAAAAGTAGATAAAAGCTTAGAGGACACAGTACAACAATGTCAACTTATTAACAAGGAATCGTCTATTCAGTATGATGTTGATTTAAGGAAGAACATTCTCAATGAACATAAAAAAATGTGTCTCATTAGATTTTGAAGACTCTCTTGAATTACCATGCACCATTAAATAAAAGAAAATTGGTAAAGAAAATGTAATTTTAGATGTTAATACTTGTTGCCATTCTTGCCACATTTTGTTAAAATTCATGTAGTATGTAGTTTTTGAGACTAAATCATTGTAAAACTTCTCTTTTTCCATTAAAAATGGTCAAGACGTTGTTATGTTGTTGTGTTTTCACCAGTTGTCTCTCTTACTCTAAACTGTATTCTTTTGCATTTTGTGGTTTCTTTGTTTTTTCTGTACTTTTCTTATCGTTGCATGCAAAATTGTAAATGTTTTAGCATGGGCGATGTTGTGAATGGGTTCTCTTCCTTACTACCATTTTTTTTGCAAGTTCTTTTCAAATATGCACATATGGTAACATTTTCTAGCACTTAGGCATTTTTAGAGCATGTTTTTTTTTTTGAAAAGTGTTGTCACTCCACCAGTGGAGCGAACCTCCCAATCGCTCCACTAGTGGAGCGAAAGGCCAAAAAAGAACTTAAAAATAGATGAATTTGACTAAGGATGTAAGAGAAAGTCAAAATGGTCAAAGCTGCAATCTCTCCACTAGTGGAGCAAAAGGCCCTTTCGCTCCCCTAGTGGAGCGAAGATCCCAAAAGGTACAAAGTTAAAAGCATTGGAAAAGTAAGCATAAGAGAAGTCAAAAGGTAGTCAAAGCAGCAAGCGCTCCCCCAATGGAGCGAATCTCCCAAGCGCTCCACCAGTGGAGTGAAAATTAGTTAAGTGTAAAGGGAGATCAACATCTTGGTCAAAGACCAAGTCGCTCCACCAGTGGAGCGAAAGTCCCAGTCGCTCCACCAATGGAGTGAAATCCTCTATCGCTCCACCAAGGGAGCGACAAGCTGAAAAGGAAATCAAAGGGCCGATCAAAGTTATTGTCGCTCCACTACTGGAGTGAACCTTCCAGTTGCTCCACTAGTGGAGCGAAAGACTGTCACTCCACCCAGGGAGCAACACCCAAAGTAGAAACACTGAAAAGTTTCTAAGGCGTGAAAAGACTATCACTCCAATTATGGAGCGAAGCTCCTGGCGGGCCCCAAACACAGTGCAAACTACCTAGAACCACCATGGATTACCCAAAACTATCAGAGGCTACCCAAGATCACCATTGACTCATTAAACCGACCCAAATTTTCACTCTAAGATATTTGATCATAGTAAATTGCTAAAACCTTCTGCCTACAATGCTGAGTTATCTCGCCAGAACCTTCTACCTTCAATGTTGAGTTATTTGTAAGGATGAATTAAATATTGTAAGTTAGTTTCAAATCAAATATGCCTATCACTACTAGGGAAGTGGTTGGGCATTAATGTTTTAAGAAGTAGAATTCCCTATAAAGGCTGCTCTTTTTGTTGTAACTAAGATGGACAATCTCTGCTAGAAAAGCAATTGTACATTTTGAAATTTGCTTTCAAAATATAGGCTTCTAGCTTTGGTTTTAAATATTCTATCTCCGTGTATGACTTCTATCATGTTATTTTTGTTAAATTAACCTCTTTATCATATAGCTTGAATTTTGTTATCTGGATCTAGCTATCAGTAAAGGATGAATCCCTGGAATACCCCTGGAGTTTATGCAATTTTAAAGATTTAATGTTGGTTTTTTTTAAAGGTCTATTATTTTTATTATTGTTGGTTGAAGTGTTAGGTTGTCTATCGTGCTTCCTATCCATCATCCTGTATTTTAGACTTTTAGCTTTTTCCCATTCCTTTCAATAATTTTCCATCTCTTTCAGTATCTTCCTAACCCTTATCTCAAAACCCCATTTTAGAACTAGCCCTACTGGAGATTGTCACAAAGGACATTCCTTTCCTTCATATATTCAATGCTTGGCAATGGGTCTAGGGCACTATAGACTTATAAAATATACATCTATGCCGATTCGATTGCCAACAGTTTCTTGAACTCTCGATGGGACCCAATCATTCCACATTAAAGAAACATTAAGAAGTGATGCTCATCTTATTGCTATCAAATTTGAACATCTATCGACTCAGTTGAATGCATATACCTCCAAGTCTCATAGACTAGTGTAAAAACTCATGCCTTCATGCACATGAGATGGAGAGTTAGAAATATAGAAGTAGTCAAGTTCTTTGAGCTTGACATCGACGCTCTAGGAGAGCATCCTAGAGTGATCTGACCCAATATCCCATTAGAAGGGACATCATCGTAGGAAGTTGTCATTACTTCACAGACTCCAACTCCTAAAAGTATGACAACTACCTTACCCCTAAATCCATTTAATTGCTTGGATCATCAGAATACTTCGGTTCCACCGAATGTTCAACCAGGTGCTCTGAGTTTTCTTGTTGTTTTGGTTCAACAAGTTCTTCCAACTCCTTTGGTTAAATCGAACCAGTCTTTGCAGCCAATTGCTCCACACGCACACATGGTGCAGTAAGCTCCACCTAGGTAGTTGCCAACTTGGAATCATATAGGACCCCTTGCCCTACAAGCTCAGCACATAGTACTGCCTATAGCCTTGAAATATTTACCCACTTACAATGGTACAGGAAAAATGGTGCATGAGCATTTTCAAGACATTGCAGGACTAGTAACCATTCACCAAATCACTAAAGAAGACGTCATGGTGAAGTTTTTGGTGCTTTTTCTAAGAGGTAAGCTCCTCTACTGGTACCGATCGCTCTCGGTCGATACCATCACTTCATGGGACCAATTGGCATTACCTACATTGTTGGATCCATTGCCCTTACCTACAAATCAGGCAACTACCAATTAGGTAGCCATAATGGTGGACCAGGTCAAAGAGTTACAAGAATTATGGGTATACATGAAGACAATGGTAAATCAAATGAGCATCATGAGAAGAAGGTAATATGACAAAAGCTCCTAGTAAAGGGTATTTCCTCCTCCCCCGATCATGAAAGAGCAAGCATCATCTGCTCACCAGCATCCCGAAATAAATTTAGTTGTGATGAGCAGCGAAAATGCCAACACTTCAGATTCAGCATATTTGTGTACCACATGTAATGATTTGCACAAAAAAGAAACCTGCATGGTGCACCTCAATTATGTTTAGATATTATCCGGTGATGCTTACGAGCAAGTCAATATTATCAAGGAAGTTGGTCATAATTTCATGTCTTTCACCGAGCAAATCTTAGTCCTCACCAAGGTTGGGAAGAAGCCCATTGAGGTAGACCTGACCCAGATGGATCCATTAAAAGTACCTATTATACCCAAGCCACAGATCCAAAAGGCCCAATCATTGGTAAAAGCTCCCAATCCAACAACAACCTCAGAGCAGTCCAACTTGTTGAAAGACCACCTACCACCTCACGCTAGAGAAAGGATGCTCCAACATAAAGCTTTAACTTCTCAACCACAGGCTGAGATGCGAGACCAGGCCAGGGAGAAGCTCTGATACCCCTCACTGACTAAGCGTCAGAGGGTGGATTTCACCCAGTAGTATCGAAAAATGTACAAATCTGCAAATGGAGTTGAAGATCCTAACACTTCGATATATAACATTGTCAAAGAAATGAAGAAGGCACCCACCAAGGTAAGCCTTTAATACGCTCTCTAAATTTCAAGTCAATTTGACCTTTTGCATGAATCTCTCAAGTTCGCTAAGGACAAGGAGAGTAGGTTGATGCAGACGATTTTTGCACAACTGCTGATGAATTCGACCACAGGTAAGAATCAACCCCTTCCATTCTACCTTTCCCTTCAGATGGAAGGATGGATCATGCATAACTGCATGATTGATTCCAACATCGCAACAACTGTTATGCCCAAAGAGTGTGTGAAATCATGGGCATTGAGTATACCTGGAGTAGTCCTGGAGTGTTGTAGCTAGATAGGTCTCTCGTGAAGATCGTAGAAGTTATTAAAAATATTTTGATCCAACTCCATAAAATGCCATAGGTCACGATCATTCAAGAAATTATGGTAGTCAACCTGCCATACTTCAGTATGTGCCTCTCAAGAGAATTTATGGATAAGCTAGGAGGCTACCTCTCCATCAACTACTCACACTTGGAGATCCCCTTCAAGGGGAGAAAAATTAAAATCTTCAACGAGAAGCCTAACAGTTTTCATGTTGGAAAACTTGAAGATGAGGAGAAGGGCTCAATATCTGTCAACCTAATGATAAAAGAAATGCAAACGGTGGACCTAGTGGAAGAATCTCTCGGTGAGATCCGAGTTGAAGATGAGTTCTCCATGAATGATTTTAATATTGTCATCAGGATAGATCTATGGTGTTATTCACTCTCTAATCATGAGAAGGCTGAAATGAAGGCGCCCATAGAAAATCCCTCGATATTTGACTAGTTATGGAAGTTGTACTTCGATAGCACACGATGCAAGAACGATGATGGACACTATTTTTAAGTCAAGTCTTCTTGATTTTGCTTTTGAGTAAAATTTGCTTTGACATTAGTTGTGATATCCCAAATGATTCTCCCTATTATTGCACTTATTCATACAGGCTCGCATGGAGTTGTACAAATAACGCAACAGAGTATGAGGCTTTGTTCCTTGGACTCAATAAAGCCAAAAAACTTGGCATTTAGAAGTTGCAAATATTTGAGGATTCCAAATTAATCTACAACTAGGTAACCAACAAGTGCATCTCTAAGTAGCACTATTTGAAGGTGTACTACAACAAGGTGTGGGATTTTCTCGAATCCTTAAGTCAATTTTGTGAGAGTGAAATAATCTTGCGGACGTCTTAGCCTCAATTGGCGTTTGGTTCTCTCCTAGAGATAACATGATGCACAAGCCGAAGACTGTGAGGTTGATCTATAGTCCTTCAGTTCCTGATAAAAAACTCCATTGGTAGGTGTTCGATAGTTATGAACAACTTATCAATTTCATAGTTAATTAAGTGTCTTTGATTGAAGACCGAACTCTAATCGAAGAAGATCATGAGGTGTTAATTCAACTAAAAAATAACCATATCCCCAAGGGTATAATCACATTGGAAAGCCTTTTTGATCGGAATGATAGGTCTATCGGGCACAATATCAAAGTGGACCGAAAAGAATTCATGGACCTGGAGTTAGAGCTAGGAAAATTTATCAAGGTAGAGGTTGACTACACAGTTAAAGAGCTCCAAAAAATATGTGCCCTGTGCAAGGAGTACCTATACATCATCACTTGGTGCTATCAAGATCTGAAGGGGAATGATAAGAATGTTATCCAACACACTATTGAGTTGGAGGAAGGGACCAAACCCTTCAGGCAGAAGTAGAGGCCCATCAACCCAAATATCGAAATGTTGATGAAGGCCAAGCTTCTAAAAATGCTTGAAGCAAAGATCATATACTCGATCAAGCATTCCTCTTTGGTGGCCAACCTTGTCCCAGTGCAAAAGAAGAACGGTGATATTCACTTGTGTATCAATTTTTGTAATCTCAACCAAGCATCACTCAAGGACCACTACCTACTACCTCAGATCAACCAAATCCTTCATGTAGTGGTGGGAGCACAGAGGTTCTTCTTGTTGGATGGCTTCTCCAATTACAACCATATTTGGATCAAATATGAAGATCAACACAAGACTGCGTTCACCACCAAGTGGGGAATCTTCACCAATCAACGTATGCCCTTCGACCTTTCAAACACCAGAGCAACCTTTCAAAGGGCGATGGATCTTGCCTTTAGCAAACTATTAAATCATGTCATCATGATATACTTATATGACATGATAGTCTTCTCTAATAAATGGGAGGAACACATCCTACATTTACAGTAAGTCTTTGAGAAATATCGAGAGTTTGGGGTCTCCATCAACCCCAAAAAATCAATCTTTACAGTGAAGGAAGGCAAGCTTCTCGGGCACCTGATCTTCGAAAAGGGATTAACTGTTGATCCTGCTCGAGCTGAAGCACTTCTCCACCTTCCACTACCGTCGAATAAAAAAGCCTTGCAGTCCTTTTTCGGATAAATAAAATTCATCAGGAAGTTCATCGTCGACTTTTCCCAAGTGGTAAAGTCAATTATCAAGCTACTGAATAAGGACGTCGAATTCAAGTGGACCAACAAAAGAAAGTAGGTGTTTCAAGAAATTAATAAGTGGATCACTCAAGCTCCAGTCCTTGTCAATCCTGACTACACAAAGGATTTTATCCTATATGCTGTCGGATAACTAGAAAGTTATGCAGCCATTCTGATGCAGAAGGGGGAAGATGGAGATGAGCGCTCGATAGCATTCCTCGGTCAAATCAAAAGCCTCATCCAAGCAGAAGCCTCATTCTAGCAGTGGGGCCTAGACTTCATCGGGATCATCAATCCCAACTCCTCTACTAGCCACAAATATATTTTGACCACCACAAACTACTTCACTTGGTGGTTGGAAGCAATTCTGACCAAGATGTGGTTTTCTCTTTCCTTGAAGGGTTGATCCCTCGCTTCAATGTTCTTGAAGCGATCATGTCTGATAATGGCTCTCCTTTCATTGATATGAGAATATACGAGTTTAAATTTAGGTATGTAATTGACTTGAAGACCTCGTATAACTATTACCCGTAGGGTAATGGATTTGTGGAGTCTACAAACAAGAACTTGATGCAGATCTTGAAGAGGTCACTGCAAAAAAATAAGCAAAGCTGGCATCTACTTTTGGACCAGTCGCTTTGGTCTGATCACATTTCTATCAAATGCTCTATCAAGATGTCACCTTATTCACTCATGTATGGAAAAGACGCAGTCTTACCCACGCACATAGAGCTACCTGCATTGCAGTTGCTTAAGTGGCTCGATAGTGGAGAGGAAGAATCCGACCCGATGGATGTGAGGTTAGCCCAATTGCTACAATTGGAGGAGGAAAGAGAGAAATATTATGAAGCTTTTGTGAAGCATACCGAATCCACCAAGGGTTGGTTCGGCAAAAGGACTTTTGATAGAGCCTTTAGTGTTGAAGACTTGGTCTTAAAATAGAATGAAAATAAATCCAATTTGGGGAACCATGAGAAGTTCGATGCCTTCTAGGAAGACCCATTTTGAGTCTCCAAACTTCAATCAAATCAAATCCTTCACCCTAAAGGATATGGAAGGTTTCACTCTCCCAATTTCGGTGAACGACTTCCTTCTGAAAGCTTATCAACCATCGAGTTTCGAGGAAAATAATTGATCCGCCAGGTATTTCTCATGTATATATGTTTCAAAATGTGTGTATAGTTCGCTATTGCTCTAGCTTTGGAGCGAAGTTGAGAAAAATAAAGATAAGAGAGGAGGTTCTATGTTACTCCACTTATGGAGTGAAGCCTGAGCGAAAGCTTCCTCTCTCTTCTAAAAAAAAACTAAGTGAATAAGTGACTTTCGCTTCACTAGTGGAGTGAATGCCCCTGTCGCTCCACAACCCCTTTCGCTTCACTTAGGGAGAGAAAGTCCCCCTCCCTTATTTTAAAAGTTAGTTGTTAGTTGTTTTTTATTTTATTTCCTTCAAAGTCGTCCTTCTAGAATTCACCAAGTGTCGTGAAGGAGACAAGTTAAAATTTCAAAAGCATCTTCTAAACCTAAGTGCAACATTATAAAATGAGGTAGTATGTCTATCCTCAAAGTGTTTTCACCCCACAACATTTAAAATGTGCCCTCTTGGCAGATCCAACCAAGCACCCCTCTCGGGGAGCACGTGCCTTGAGGGGGATTCTTTTGTATGGTACCATTATTCATCATTTCCAAAGGGTGAACTACCCACATGTGAGCAAATCAGAGGTGCACGACTGTGCCCACGATATTCACTTGTATTAACTTCTAACATGGGCATTTAAGGTGGTAGATCTGAAGTTGGCGCTATAAGGTGGAGAGTCTATCAAAACAGTTTTGTACCCACAATTGCAATTCTTTTTTTTTGCTATCCTAACACCCTGCATTCATCCAAAGTGCTTATATGTTCAAATTCAAGCCATAGAAATTCATCCGACAGCCATGGACAAGAAGAGTGGAGAACCCAAATAGAAGGCGCCCAAGGAAAAGGTGATGCTCTCAAAGGAGAGTGGCTCGAAGAAGTCACGAAAAACATGAGAAGTCGGTGAAGTTGACTGCACCTGAAGATAATCTCTTTTGATTTCGATATTGTAGAATGATGTACAAAGATATGGAGCAGCTACTCCAGGATGTAGAAGAGGTGCATAGAGAAAACTCAATTGAGAACCCACTAGCCATAGTGCATCATTCTTACCTATTCTATTACATGTGTACACATGTACACCATTGCTCAAAATTTGTCCAAGCAGTGTCGTAGTTCTACGATGCTCAAACAAGAATAGTGCACAATGCTAGAGGGGAAACGTTGTTCGCCATCACAGTTGACCGTGTTCAAGAGGCCTTCACCTGTGGGAAGACACCCTTGAAGGATTTCACCCCTAATAAAATTAAAAGTTTTGAGCAGAGCACCAGATATCTTCCTACACTCGAGATGCACCATTTTATGATAAAACAGCTAGGAGGAACAACATCATATGAGGAATTTCCTTGGCTACCCATGCACTTGATAGAATTCATGCATCATGAAATATATTCCATTCTGGATTGGGTGATGGGACTTTCCACCAATGAGGTGGTCTATAACTGGCAAGTGTCCATGGCACAGTCTATCTTTGAGAACGAGATCTACTTCCCATCCAAGATGAAGCTAGGTGCTATTCTAGTCTTCTTCGACTAGACGGAGTTCCTAGCACGATAGTTGCATGGATCGTTGACCTACCTACAAAGCAACAGGGACGACCAGTTTAGGTTTTGCTCCGTCCTAGTGTGGTATTTATTTTACCATATGCATGATAAGTTCCCCTACATCCCCAAGAATAAGATCGATGAGGAAGGCAAGGCATTGTCGGTTTATCTCTGGATGCAAAGCTTGTCCAGAGAAGAGTCATATTATGTCTTTAACCAGGTTTTCTTAGGGCCAGCACTGGAGCTGCTCTATGGTCGTTGTGATTGACTTCTCACAAAGATGCAAGATAGAGTGGAAGATGAGGAGTGGGGGGATGTTTTTTTGTTCACCCAGGGCACAATCATCAGGATTTTCGAGTTTACAAAAAATTCCTTTCTATTACCCTTTTACACCACACTCTATCTGTTTGCCCTGGAGATCTCCTGACGGTGTGATTAAACCAATGAAGTATACATGAAGGGCAGGGGAAAAATACATGCTACCCTTTGCCTTTTGAGTTTGGGGACATCAAAGTCATGCAACGTGATCAGAATGTTGTGCTTACAATTACGTTGTTTGACTATGGATTGATTGAGATCCCCCAATGCTGGAGGTATGATCCGTGTAACATCTTTCGAGAGCACCTTGGGGTGAAGTCTTTTCACTGCTACCCTTGCCCCAACATGGTCGAACAATGAAATAATCCTAAGGGACTCGATTTGGAATGGCACATCAATGATATAGTGCCTTTTCCCCCTTGGCATGATTTTTAGACTATAGAGAGTGAGTACGACCTAGATTTCAACCTAGAGAATAAGCTATCCAAGAGTCTTTTTACGAAAATGAAGGTAAAACTGAAACATTGGTCCAACCACAAAATCAAATAGTGGTGGATCTGTTAGTCAAAAAGTGACTAACTACAGAAAAACATCTGATGCTCCTTTTTGCATATTTTCCAAGAAGACCGAAGTGGCCCATATGCTAAAGATCAAAGAAAATGCAAAACACCGCAAGGAGGAAAAAGTGTCGCGATATCGCGACATGTTGCATTTTCGCGGTCCAAAGCAAAGAGAAAGAGCGAGGAGGAAAAAGTGTCGCGATATCGCGACATGTTGCATTTTCGCGGTTCAAAGCAAAGAGAAAAAGAAAGGAAAAAGTGTCGCGATATCGCGACATGTTGCATTGTCGCTGGCCAAAAGAGAAAAAGTGTCGCGATATCACGACATGTTGCTTTGTCGCGGCCAAAAGAGAAAAAGTGTCACGATATCGCGACATGTTGCATTGTCACGGCCAAAAGAGAAAAAGTGTCGCGATATCGCGACATGTTGCTTTGTCGCGGCCAAAAGAGAAAAAGTGTCGTGATATCGTGACATGTTGTATTTTCGTGGCTAAGAGCAACAAAAGGGAGCAAAGAGGCAGAAGTGTCACGATTTCGCGACATGTCGCATTTTTGTGATGCAAGAAGAAGAATCAAGCTGAAGACATAGAAATGTCATGATTTCGTGACATGTCTCATTTTCGGTGGGAGGCAGCTAAAGAGCAAAGTAAGAGATGAATGTCACGATTTCGTGACATGTCTCATTTTCGTGGTGGAAGCGGTAGAAGAGCAAAGCAAGAGACAAATGTCATGATTTCGTGACATGTCTCATTTTCACGATGGGAGGCAGCAAAAGAGCAAAGTAAGAGATGAATGTCACGATTTTCGACATGTCTCATTTTCGGGGAAGGCAAAAGAGCAAAGCAAGAGACGAATGTCACGATTTTGCGACATGTCTCATTTTCATGGCTGAAGCGAGAAAAGCAAAGCAAGGAAAGAATGTCATGATTTCATGACATGTCTCATTTTCTGTTGGAAGCGGCAGAAAAGCAAAGCGAGGAAAGAATGTCACGATTTCGTGACATGTCTCATTTTCGCGGTGGGAGGCAACAAAAGAGCAAAGTAAGAGACGAATGTCACGATTTCATGACATGTCTCATTTTCGTGGCTGGAAGCGGCAGAAGAGCAAAACAAGAGATGAATGTCATGATTTCATGACATGTCTCATTTTCGTGGTGGAGGTGGCAAAAGAGCAAAGCAAGGAAAGAATGTCATGATTTCGTGACACGCCAGCTGTAAAGGAATAGAGTATATTTTTGGCAACTAGGGACATGCACCGACATCAGGTGCCGATTTTTGAAGAATGGTCTATTGATTATAACTCTGCGAGGTCCACTTGGATGATTGCCAATCTATCCAATCTACGGGAAATCCGTTTTGTATTATTAGAAACTCGTAGATGATTGCTTGTAAAATAAGTAAGATGTACTTAGAAAAAGATACTCTTTTAGGGTATATATAGGGGTGAGCGACTCCAAAAAAGGGTCGGCTCTTGGACGTTTACAAGACTGAATGTACGTACTTTGAATACAAGCAATAAAATCGCATCTCCCATTGGCTTCTGGTTCATATCGTGCAAGTGTATGTATTAATGTTCTTTATTTCTGCTTACAATATTGAATTGTAAATTGAGTCTGTTCTTATATCTGAACTTTCGCAATACATAAATCATATTGCTAGGAATAAGAATCTAATATATACGCATGTTAAACGAAATATCAGAAATCATATATGGAATTATATAATTTCTGCATGGAAATGTGTTTTAAATGCTTTGGATAGAAGTAAGTAAATCTGTCTTTGTTGTTGTCTAATCTGCACCATATAAAAGTTCTAGCTTAGGCTATATTTCCCTTATCTCTTGTTCCCCTTTTCTCTAAAAAACTCAAAGGAACCAACCTTCTCTGGAGACTAGACGGATGATCTCAAGCAAGATCTGTCTATTCAATGTTGGCAAAGTCTAAGGCGCAACACTATTAACCGAAGGCAGATTTTGTTCCAACAGTTTTTGGCATGCCTGGTGGGACCAGCAATCCCACAGTATTGTATAAGTTTTGGTGTTTTACCTTAAGAGCCTTTTTGTTTAAAAATCTCAAGAAAAACCACCTGGCGACTCCGTTGCAATTTAGACCATAAAAGAAAGACCTTGTCTAAAAACCTTCTGGTTATATAGCCATATGATAACCAGATCCCGAGCTAGAAACTCTGAAGAACCTATCGAGTTCTTTGAACTACATCTCGAAAGCCTAAAAGCACACCCCGTGCTAGCCGCACGATCAAATCCGCCCGACACCATTAGCACCTCTTTAACACCCATTGTAGGAGCATCTACAAGCAATCCCATAGCGGTTGTAACTCCTTTAGCAATCATGGCAGCCACCCCTACCCCAGCGCATCTTGTGTGGAATCAAACTGGCCCTTTGAACTTGGGAACACACCACCAAATTCCACAAGCTGCACTAAAAGCATTACCGACCTTTGACGGAACAGGAAAAATAGTAGATGAGCACTGTTTAGATGTATCAATGCTAGCATCTATTTATAACATCACTCAGGAAGATGTAATGGTCAGATTGTTGATTATATCTTTGAAAGGAAAGATGCTCTATTGGTACAGAGCGCTTCCCACTGGATCCATTACTTCTTGGGCAGTACTGGCTGGCCGTCTGGTCGATGAATTTAATATACATGCGGATCCTTTCACATTGCTGAATCAATTCACTATCATTGAGAGGCATCCACAAGAAGAAATCCAAGATTTCAACATCAGATTTACCAGAACTCGGGATAGAGTACCTCAAGGCCTAAAGCCCACGGAAGAACAAGCTATATGCTATTATTTAAGGGCTTTTGATTCAGATCTTAGTATGATAATAAGGCAATCCCGTGTAACCACTTTTCTTGGAATCTATGTAGAGGCAGCAAAGGGCGAAGCTGATCTCATTGCTACAAAAATATATCCATCAAAAAGTCTATTGCCAATTTTACCAGAGCTTTCCCAAGCATCAATTTCTAAACTGCCTATACTCCCATCAACGCAGGCCCTCCCAGCTATAGCCGCACCTCCTACATTCCTTGCATTACCAGCTACACCCCTTGCATCAGCTCCCCCCAGTGATCAATACACGACCATAATTGATACAATGAAGACATTGTCAAATGAAATGGCGTCCATGAAAAAGAGAGAGGCTGAAAGGAATTTTCTGCCAAGGAGGTTCCCTCAGGTAACAGGAGATGCAACACAATCAAGCAATAGGGGACAAGTAAGACCGAGCACGGTATATACAAATGAGACAGTGGAGGCCGAGGAGCCTCCCACTGATTCTAACTTTTGGTGTACTACATGTAACGATCCACATGGGGAAAGTTCGTGTATGATACACCAGCATTATGTACAAAGTATAGCAGTTGAAAAGAGTAAAGAAAAAATGAAAGGCCATGTAAATATAATTAGAGAGAAGGACCACAACTTCATGATGCCTACAGTAGAACAGGTTTCAGTTTTGACAAGATCAGGTAAGAAACCACTGCAAGCAGACCCTAAAGAGCTTCAGCCATTGAATGTTTCCCCTGCTCCCAAGGAAGTTCCCAAAGAAACTCCTAAGGGAAGCCTCCCTCAGGAAAGAAAATATCAGTTTCCAGCCAAAATTCAAGGGCAAGAAACACACAAAGAATTTATTCCTCGGGGGGAAAATGAAACCCAAGAAGAGGCTAGGGAAAGGTTGAGATTCCCCTCATCGACAAAAAGGCAAAGAACCGAAGCTACCCGGGGAAACAAAAATAAATGTGAAACTTTTGCCAAAGAAAGAGAAAGAATAGTTGATTCACCTACATTCGGTATAGTAGAGGAAATGAAAAAGACTCCTTCTAAGGCAAGTATGCATGATGCTCTTCAAATCCCAGGTCAAATCGATCTCCTACAGGAATCCCTAAGAACAATGAAAAATGGAGGTGGGACTGCATCATCTTCAAAAATGGTTCTAACGAACTTGACGTCTACCACTGGTAAGAACAGGCCACCACCCTTTTATTTGTCCCTTCAAATGGAAGGATGGGTTGTCCACAATTGCATGATAGATTCATGCGCTGCTACCACTGTGATACCCAAAGCAGTATGTGATATTATGGGAATGGAGTACACTAGGAGCAGCGCAGGCGTCCTACGGTTAGATGGTACTCCGATAAAAACTATAGGAGTGATAAAGGATATTCCCATACGGCTGCATAAAATGCCTCGGATGACGAGTCATACAAGAGGTAGTAGTTGTAGACTTGGAGCCCTATTTTGGTATGTTTCTATCCAGATAGTTCACAGAAAAAGACAGGAGGATACTTATCCTTAGATTATTCTCATTTGGAGATACCTTTCAAAGGTAGAAGGGTCAAGATTTTTAATGAGAAACCATCTACGTTTCATGTAGAAAATATTGGTGAAACTGACCGTGTAAATATGATGACTGAAGAAACAATAGAAGAAGATCTAATGGAAGAAACATTAGAAGAGCTCCAAGTTGAGGACGAGTTTTCTCTACAGAATTTTAATGCCATGATAGAAACAGAGATAGGAAACTATTCTATTGAGAAACCAAAAAGAAAATTGATACCCTCCCTAGAAGAGGATGGTTCTGTGAATCAATTGTGGAAGCTTTTCTTTGATGGGGCTAGGTGCAAGAATGGAGCTGGTGCCGGAATAGTTTTGATTTCTCCCACCGGAGAGGAAAAGGTTTTCTCTTAGAGGTTGACTTGGAGTTGCTCCAATAACGCAACGAGAATATGAGGCCCTGTGCTTAGGGTTAAGAAAGGCTGAGAAATTGGGAATCAAACAGTTACTCATCTATGGAGATTCAGAACTTATTGTGAATCAAGTCACCAAAAAGGGTATAAGTAAACAAGATTATTTGAAGGCTTACAGGGAACAAAGTGTGGGATCTCTTAGAGGCCTTTGAGGCCCTAAATATAAAGTTTATCCCTAGAGAACAGAATACCCACGTAGATTTTTTAGCTTCGGTGGGAGCTAATTTTTGTCCTGTAAGTAATGTTATTCGAAGTCTAAAAGCTGTTAGACTTATATACAGAGCCTTCGATGCTCGATAAAAATATTTTTCGGCAAGTTTTTGAAAATGATGAACAGATACTTGATTTCTTAATCCATGAAATGAATTGCTCAGCCAACTGGGATCTGCAAGATGAAGAGGCAGAGGATATTATTCATTTAAAAAACAATCATATTCCTAAGGGTCTCATCACCCTTGAAATCCTGTTTGATAACAATGATAGAGCGAGTTGGCCGAAAAATCAAGGTCGATAAACGAAGATACAAAGATGTAGAGTTGGAGCCAGGCAAAATGATTAAGGTTGGAATCGGTTGTACGAAGAGGAAGTGAACCAGATCGGGAGAATTGTGTAAAAAATTCCCTGACATCATAGCTTGGGTGTATAGTGATCTAAAAGTGTACAATAAGGATGTTATTCAACATACCATAGAATCGGAAGAAGGAGCTAAGCCTTTTAGGCAAAAGCAAAGACCAGTGAATCCGAAGATAGAATCTTTGATGAAACAAGAACTGCTAAAACTCCTTCGAGCTAAAATAGTATACCCTGTTAAACACTCCACCTGGGTGGCAAACTTGGTACCGATCAGGAAGAAAAATGGAGATATCGGATTGTGTGTAGATTTCAGAAATCTGAACAGAGCATCACTCAAAGATCATTACTCGCTAACTCGGATTGACCAAATGCTACACACGGTTGCAGGAGTTATGCAACTCTTACGAGTTAGAAGAACAAAGAGAGCAATCATACAATCACAATCAGAAGCATATGGCGAGATACTGAAGGATGGTTCAACAAAAAGACAACTGCCAAAAAATTTAGAGTGGGAGACTTGGTTTTGAAATGGAATGTAAAGAAAGCTAAGCCAGGTAACCATGATAAATTCGATGCTTTCCGGGAGGGACCATTTGAAATTGTTTCAGAGAAACAGTTCAATGCTTTCGAGTTGAAAGATCAAGATGGTTTGGTTCTTCCCATCACGGTGAATGCATTTCACCTAAAGTTATATTTCTGTTGAGAAAGTAGAAAAGGAATTATATGTACAGTATAATATAAGTATATTCAGACAATATTTGTAAATATTACCGTTTTTTGGCCTTAACAAAAAAAAATTTCAATCATGACCAATCAGAAGTCGACATTTTTTTTGAATAGAGATACTAAGGTATAAAGGGAGTTTTGGCGAGGTAATGTTCACGTTTGATCTAAGTGCATTTTCCTGTGTTCTTTGTCTTTCTCTGAAAGATTCTTTTTACAACTGCGTTGTTGACTCCGTTTCCCAATGGATAAAGGCTTGGTTCAAAATTTTTGCAAGCAAAAAATCCCCCGGAAGGCGCCAAGAATGTTAGTCAAAAAGTGACTAACTATAGAAAAACATCTGATGCTCCTTTTTGCATATTTTCCAAGAAGACCGAAGTGGCCCATATGCTAAAGATCAAAGAAAATGCAAAACACCGCAAGGAGGAAAAAGTGTCGCGATATCGCGACATGTTGCATTTTCGCGGTCCAAAGCAAAGAGAAAGAGCGAGGAGGAAAAAGTGTCGCGATATCGCGACATGTTGCATTTTCGCGGTTCAAAGCAAAGAGAAAAAGAAAAGAGAAAAAGTGTCGCGATATCGCGACATGTTGCATTGTCGCGGCCAAAAGAGAAAAAGTGTCGCGATATCGCGACATGTTGCTTTGTCGTGGCCAAAAGAGAAAAAGTGTCGCGATATCGCGACATGTTGCTTTGTCATGGCCAAAAGAGAAAAAGTGTCACGATATCGCGACATGTTGCTTTGTCGCGGCCAAAAGAGAAAAAGTGTCGCGATATCGTGACATGTTGTATTTTCGTGGCTAAGAGCAACAAAAGGGAGCAAAGAGGCAAAAGTGTCACGATTTCGTGACATGTCACATTTTCGCGATGCAAGAAGAAGAATCAAGCTAAAGACATAGAAATGTCATGATTTCATGACATGTCTCATTTTCACGGTGGAAGGAGCTAGAAGAGCAAAGTAAGAGACAAATGTCACGATTTCGTGACATGTCTCATTTTCATGGCGGGAGGCAACAAAAGAGCAAAGTAAGAGATGAATGTCACGATTTCGTGACATGTCTCATTTTCATGGTGGAAGCGAGAAAAGCAAAGCAAGAGACGAATGTCACGATTTCGTGACATGTCTCATTTTATGGTGGAAGCGATAGAAAAGCAAAGCAAGGAAAGAATGTCATGATTTCGTGACATGTCTCATTTTCATGGCTAGAAGCGGCAGAAAAGCAAAGCGAGGAAAGAATGTCACGATTTCGTGACATGTCTCATTTTTGCGGTGGGAGGCAGCAAAAGAGCAAAGTAAGAGACGAATGTCGCGATTTCGTGACATGTCTCATTTTCGTGGCTGGAAGCGGCAGAAGAGCAAAACAAGAGACGAATGTCGTGATTTCGTGACATGTCTCATTTTCGTGGCTGGAGGCGGCAAAAGAGCAAAGCAAGGAAAGAATGTCACGATTTCGTGACATGCCAGCTGTAAAGGAATAGAGTATATTTTTGGCAACTGGGGACATGCACTGACATCAGGTGCCGATTTTTGAAGAATGGTCTGTTGATTATAACCTGGCAGGTCCGTTGGATGATTGCCAATCTATCCAATCTACGGGAAATCCGTTGTGTATTATTAGAAACTGCAGATGATTGCTTGTAAAATAAGTAAGATGTACTTAGAAAAAGATACTCTTTTAGGGTATATATAGGGGTGAGCGACTCCAAAAAAGGGTCGGCTCTTGGACGTTTACAAGACTGAATGTACGTACTTCGAATACAAGCAATAAAATCGCATCTCCCATTGGCTTCTGGTTCATATCGTGCAAGTGTATGTATTAATGTTCTTTATTTCTGCTTACAATATTGAATTGTAAATTGAGTCTGTTCTTATATCTGAACTTTCGCAATACATAAATCATATTGCTGGAATAAGAATCTAATATATACGCATGTTAAACGAAATATCAGAAATCATATATGGAATTATATAATTTTTGCATGGAAATGTGTTTTAAATGCTTTGGATAGAAGTAAGTAAATCTGTCTTTGTTGTTGTCTAATCTGCACCATATAAAAGTTCTAGCTTAGGCTATATTTCCCTTATCTCTTGTTCCCCTTTTCTCTAAAAAACTCAAAGGAACCAGCCTTCTCTGGAGACTAGACAGATGATCTCAAGCAAGATCTGTCTATTCAATGTTGGCAAAGTCTAAGGCGCAACACTATTAACCGAAGGCAGATTTTGTTCCAACAGGATCATGAGGGTCCATAATGACAAGACATCTTTGAACTATCCAATGGCGATAGATGACAAGTTCTCCAAGTTCTATGACGAGAACATAGGCACTTATCGGGCCCTATATTTCTTTGAAATTGTGCCACAAAGTGGGTGTAATCCTGATGAGGTGGATGACCTGATAGCTTCAAGGCACGTGGTAGAACGCAAAGGCAAGATAGTTTTGGGTGCCCCATTATCGGTTGGAGAGAAAGGACCATTTTCTCATAAAAATAAGAGCACTTTTTTGAAAATATAAGTTGAGGAGGTGCCTCTCTTGCAACAAGAAATAAAGAGGTCACGCACTAACACTCAAAAGCCTACCAGAATGAGCTCTCAGGTGGTACTTGAAAACCCTCCGTCGAGCTTCCTCGAAGTTTCTATGGTTGCACAATCGAAGAAGCAAAAGATTGAAAACGTGGATTTTATCGAATTAGACACACCAGAAGCTGAGGAGAAAGAAGAATCACAAACATAGTACCCACATTCCCTGACTCCCTTGATCACAGATCCCGAAAGTATGCATCCATCTTCACCTCCCTCTTCTTCCCCCTCTGTAGTAGTCATTTTCTCGATGCCTAAAATTCCTATCACAATTTCTACTCCCTTGGTATCTGCTTCTTTTTCTATCCCGTTTTCCCACTCTGTGGTTCCTAGTATTTCAATTTCCCCAATCCTTTCAATGCCATTATCAACAGCATTCACAGCTTTTGTTGGTAACCCTAATGCCTTCAAAATTTCCATGTTTGTTAGCCTACCTTTTTCTATGAGGACCCTATTACATATACATCCGTTGTTGTAGAAGTAAATCCATCCTCCCTTTCCTCGCCCTCTGCCACCATGGCATTTATTGCCCCCAACGTTTCAACACCTATACCTACTATTTTAGTAGTCCAGACCCAAGCACCCTTGAGGGTTAGCGTAGTCGCTTCCCCTTCTATCTCCCATGTGCTATTTGATCTTGAGCCGCACCTTCCCCTTATTCCTTTCATGCCAATCCTAGGAGTGGGTGTTCAGGAGCTGCTTGAGTTGGAGTTAGAAATGACTCACCAACTTGCTATCACAAAGAGCATCCGCAAGGTACACTAAAGTTTAGCTCATTGGCTGAAGGACCGCTGGAGGAAGGAGGCACAAGCTCTGGAGTAATCTAAGAAAAATTCCATAATCAACCCAGAGAAGATGGAGTTACACACGGTGGAGAAAATATTGATTGCCTAAAAGCCCTTAGCGGAAATGATCTTGGTTGATTATGCTTTTCGCCATACCGTGAAAGATGTCACCAAAATGGATACAATACACATGATGGGCGACATTCAAGTCAGCATGGGCACCATATTTTTTCATGGCAAATACTACATGGAACGCTTATTTGAAGCACAATTCAAAAATCTTAAAGTTGAGGAGGCCTTTGCGAGGATCAAGAGGTAAATTGAAGTGTTGGAGTTCGAGACTGCATAATTGAGGCAACAAGTGATTTCGCTAGAGGTAGAGAACAAAGAACACTCCAGGGCATGCGATTGATAGATTAAGGACACACTGATGCCAATCAGGAGATTCAATCCCTCACCATTCAAATCCACAAGTTGTAGGCTGAGTTAGCAGAGAAGACAGTGTAGCCTATCACATTATCTAAGGAGCACCTCAAGGAGATGCACCTATAATTCTTGGAATATTTCTCGGTAAGAGCTATGCATGGAGTTACATTCTCGGCATTTTTCAATGAGGCTCAGGAGGTAGTTACTACTGGTAACTCAAGAAGATGTTAATAATTGGCTAGACTTAGACATATAGCTCCATAAAATCAAATATGTGGCCGCCCACCTTATTCCTATGAGACTTCTGGCTCGATCCTGGGCAACAACAAAGACAACTCTACGCTCTTTATTCGTGAAGGTCAAGCTAGCCAAAAAATCTCACCAGCTCTTCGATGCCCTCAAGCAAGAAATAGATGTTTCACTGTGGTACTTCAACATCCTCGCTCAAATCGATGTCTCCAACTTCACAGACCCTGAAGGACCCATTCCATTACTTGAATTAGAGCCCATAAAGTCGACATTTGTAGATAGCACCTCAGATATTGATGCTTGGAAAGATCCAATTTCAAATGCACAGGTGATTTTTTTCATGTCTAAGTACGCTCAAACCAAGTCTTGCTTGTAGGAGTTTAACCGAAGACTAGATTTTGCTGACATTGAGCGCATCAAAACCTACCGTTACCTAATCTAGGAGCTCCAAAAATAGTCAACTTTCTCCCCTGACTGCTGGATTGATGCTTATGTGTTACACAAGCATGTGTTTAAGAGCTCCCTAAATAGGTTCCTTCCCCATCCATACGAGCAGGAAAATGAAAAGAAGACAAAAAGTGAGCCAGATTCCAAGGGAGTTGCGGAAGGCAAATCGGAGGATAAAGAAGAAGAAGAGAAAGACATGCTTAAAGAGGTACCAAGCAATAACGAAGAATAGTCTGAGGAGCAGTCCGAAGATTTTGAGAGCGAATAAGACTCTGAAACCCAAGGATAAGGTCTGGGATCTTTGCATTGAGGTAGGCTCAATACCTTGCGAGCCACTAGAGATGTTGCCATTCTTGCCACATTTTGTTAAAATTCATGTAGTATGCAGTTTTTGAGACTAAATCATTGTAAAACTTCTCTTTTTCCATTAAAAATGGTCAAGATGTTATGTTGTTGTGTTTTCACCTATTGTCTCTCTTACTCTATCATTTTGCATTATGTGGTTTCTTTGTTCTTTTTATGTAATTTTCGTATCATTGCATGCAAAATTGTAAACTTTTTAGCATGGGCGATGTTGTGAATGGGTTCTCTTTCTTACTGCCATTTTTTCTACATTTTATTTTCAAATCTACGCATATGGTAACATTTTCCAACACTTAGACGTTTTTAGAGCATGTTTTTTTTGTTGAAAAGTTTTGTTGTTCCACCAATGGAGCGAAAGGCCATAAATGAACTTAAAATAGATGAATTTGACTAAGGATGTAATAGAAAATAAAAATGGTCAAAGTTGTAGTTGCTCCACTGGTGGAGCGAAAGGCCCTATCGCTCCCCCAGTGGAGTGAAGGTCCCAAAAGGTACAAAGTTAAAAGCATTGGCAAAGTAAGCGTAAGAGAAGTCAAAAAATGATCAAAGTAGCAAGTGCTCCCCTAGTGGAGTGAATCTCCAAAGCGCTCCACCAGTGGAGCGAAAATTAGGCTAAGTGCAAAGGGAGGACAACATCTTGATCAAAGGCCCTGTCACCCCACCAGTGGAGCGAAAGCCTCTGTCGCTCCACCTAGGGAGCGACAAGCTTAAAAGGAAGTCAAAGGACCTATCAAAATTATTATCGCTCCACTACTAGAGCGAACCTTCCAGTCGCTCCACTAGTGGAGCGAAAGACTATCACTCCACCCAGGAAGCGACACTCAAAGCAGAAACATTGAAAAGTTTCTAAGGCATGAAAAGACTCTATCACTCCAATTATGGAGCGAAGCTCTTGGTGGGTCCCAAACACAATGCAAACTACCCAGAACCACCATGGATTTACCAAAACTATCAGAGGTTGCCCAAGATCACCATTGACTCATTAAACTGACCCAAAGCTGCACTCTAAGTCATCTGATCATGGTGGATCATCAGAACCTTCTACCTTCAATGCTGAGTTATCCTGTCAGAACCTTCTACCTTCAATGCTGAGTTATCTGTAAGGATGAATTAAATGTTGTAAGTCGGTTCTAGATCAAATCTGCCTATTACTACTAGGGAAGTGGTTGAGCATTAATGTTTTAAGAAGTAGAATTCCCTATAAAGGTTGCTCTTTTTGTTGTAACTAAGATGGACAACCTTTGCTAGAAAAGCAATTGTACGCTTTGAAATATGCTTTCGAAATATAGACTTCTAGCTTCAGTTTTAAATATTCTATCTTTGTATATGACTTTTATCATGTTATTTTTGTTAAATTAGCCTCTTTATCATATAGCTTGAATTTTATTATTTGGATTTAGCTATCAGTAAAGGATGAATCCCTAGAAAAACCCCTGTACTTTATGTAGTTTTAAAGATTTAACGTTGGTTTATGTGGAGGGTCTATTGTTTTGATTGCTTTTGGTTCAAGTGTTAGGTTGTCTATCGTGCTTCCTATCCATCATCCCGTATTTTAGGTTTTAAGCCTTTTCCCATTCCTTTCGGTAATTTTCCATCAGTATATTCCTAACCCTTATCTCAAAACCCCATTTTTTTTTTGGAACCAACCCTACTGGAGATTTTCACAGAGGAAATTCCTTTCCTTCAGAAATTCAATTCTTGGTAGCGGGTCTAGGGCACTGCAGACTTAGAAAATCTACATCTAGGTCGATTCGATTGCCAACAATACCTCTACCATTAATAAGGAAATACTAGAAAATGAGCAGGACAAGTCAAAAGCTTCTATAATAGAGCCAAGAGAGGATAAATATTATGAAAAATAAAATTGTGAAATAATTTTGAGGAATAGAATAATAAGACCTACTCCTAATATAGGCAAGGTAAATAGAGGAAAACCCTCAAATTATCAAGCAAGATCCAAGGAAGCAAGAGCAAACATAAAGAAAAGAACACAAACTAAGTTGGTTGAACTTCTCTTTACCAAACAACAAAAATATATTAGTAATACGTAGACTAGGCCAAAAGCCCCTAATGAGACATGATTATCATCACATGGAATATAAGGGGTGCTAATGCACCCTCAAATTAGAGGTTTATTAGGGACCTATATTTAAGTAATAAGTTTGATATTCTTTGTATCCAAGAAACTAAAATGACAAAAGAAGAAGTTTCAAAAACTATAAAAGCAGTATGAGCAAGATGTGAATGGGATGCTATGGATTCTGAAGGAGCGACATGGAAATTTTAACTTGTTGGAATCCTTCTAGAACCTCATGTGTCACCATTCATAAAACTAGGCATTGGTTATCCTAATTTGTCACTTGCTACTTTACAGATATTCGTTTTATCCTTATCAATGTATATGGACCTACAACTTAGTTAGGTAGATTAGAAATCTAGAGTGGGATTGAATCCTATATGATAAGTAAAGACCAATAAACCCAATTCATAATCATAGAAAATTTTAATGCCATAACCAAGTTGGATGAAAAATTTGATGGAATTAGGAAATTAACCTAAAGTATGAAAGTTTTCTTAGCATTTATTCAAAATGATAATCCCTGGGAGGTTGAGTTTGAAGAAAACTACTATACTTGGACCAAAAACAGGAGAGGCCATAACCTAATAGCATAAAAATTAGACATATGCATTCTCGCAGATCATTGGCTAGATAAAGGAACTTATGCTAAAATTTATACCTTAACAAGGATTGGTGCAAATCATTGGCCAATAAGAGTTAAAATGGTGGTTAATGAATTCAAAAAATATCTTATTTTAAATATGAGCATATGTGGGAAGGTCATCCTCAATTTTATAATATGATAGCTCAAACATGGAATTCTTTAGGTAATGGTGGGTTGTATGCTCTTCCAAATTAAATTAAACCTACGACATGTAGATTAAAAGAAGGAACAAGAACACTTTTGGAAATATTTTTGAGAAGAAAGAAGAACTAAAAGATAAAATTACAAAATTCCAAAAAGGTGAACATAATAATCCAAGCTTAGAGGAAATGGAGTTGCTTAGTGAATATCATAATATTTTGAGTACGAAAGAAAATTTTTGGAGATTAAAATCAAGATATACTTGCTTAAAAAGAGATAAAAATATAATTTTTTTTCATAGGATGACTATAGTATAGAGATCAACATCCAATTTTTTTTTTTGGTTACATAGGGGAGTTGGTTACAACCACTATTTTTAGTAACTGGTAAGTGCAGGGTTCAAACCATAGGGACTGCTCCCAACAAGCCTATTCGTCTCATTATTGTTGACCCGACATGAGATGGAGACCACCAATCACTCGGGGTTTGTACCATCATCGTCAATATGGCATGCACTTAGAGGATTCGGATCAGACTACTTCCTTTGCTAAATGGCACCCCAAGGTTTGAATCTAGGTTTCTTCTTGGTAAGTTCCCAACCACACTAGCACTTACCGATCCACCTAGCCCTTGAGGGTATCAACATCCAGAATTAGTAGAATTAAATCAATAGAAGGGGTTTGGATTGAAGATCGAAGTGAAATTAGAAAAGAGGTAGTCTTTTTATCATAATATTCTAGGATTAGAGGAGATTGAAGTTCTTAATGATAAACTTCTTCAAGATGTTCCTTCAATTATAACAAATGAAGACAATAGAAAATTGATGGAGCCTATTACTCTAGAAGTTCATTTAGCTATTTCTATTTTAATAAGGATAAATCCCCAAGTCTAGATGGGCTCTCTACAAATTTTTACAATGTAATTGGGAAATAGTGAAGGATTATTTATTGGTGGCGGTGGAATAGTCTAGGGTAAAATAATACATACTTTATAAAATAAATGCAATATATCTTACCCTTATTAAAAAAAAAATGATGTTGAATTGTTTGATTCTTTTAGACCCATAAGCCTATGTAATATGACATATAATATTATCTCCAAAGTGATGGTAAATCAATTAAGGTCATTGTTAGACAAAATTATTTCAGAAGAGCAAGGAGGATTTGTGAAAGGGAGACAAATTTTGGATGGGATCATAGTAGCTCATGAAGTTATACATTCAACAGCTTCAAGAAAAGAGAAAGCAATGATCTTAAAACTTGATATGAGTAAAGCCTATGATAGGGTTAAATGGGATTTTCTTTTTGTAGTTTTAGAAAAGTTTGGATTCGGGAAGAAATGGGTTAGATGGATTAAATCTTGTGTCTCTACAGTTTCTTATTCAGTGTTGGTCAATGGGTTAGTAACAGAATATTTTAAAGCCAAGAGAGGCCTTAGACAAGGAGATCCTCTATCTCCTTATTTGTTCATTATTATGGTAGAGGTTTTGAGTAAGAACTTAAAGAAGGCTTACAAATATGGGCTTATAAGTGGACTTAAGGTTAGTAATAACATCGACAACATCACCCATCAATAGTTTGTAGATGATACAACCCTTTTTGGAAGGGCAAGGATTAATGAGGCCAGAGCTTTGAATAACTTTTTAAAGGAATATGAAAGAGCATCGGGGCAAAAAGTTAATAGGACAAAATCCAAAATTTACTTCCTTAACACTCCTGCTAATATCAAAGCAAGAATTTCTAGGTTGCTTCAAATGGAGGAGGTAAATTTACCTGCAACTTATCTAGGGATGCCTTTATTTGAGGGGAGAATGAGGAGAGAATTATGGAATCCAGTTATTAGTAAAGTTCAGAATAAACTTCCAACTTGGAAAGGTAGATGGTTATCGTTAGCAGGAAGAGTGCAGTTAATTAAGTCAGTCTTTCAGGCCATCCCAACATATTATATGTCATTGTATTCTATGCAAAAATCAGTTGAAAAAAGTTTAATCTATATTATGCGATCCTTTTTGTGGTCAGGTTTACATGATAAAAGGAAATTTCCTTTGGTGAAATGGAGCAAGGTGTGTGATGATAAAACTAGGGGAGGTCTTGGTTTAAGAGTTCTTACAGATGCAAACTTAGCTCTTAGGGGAAAATTTATCTGGAGATTGTACAAAGAGAGTCAAAGACAATGGGCAAGAATTCTTCTAAGTATGTTGATCTCAATGACCCAAGTTTAATATTTACTGCTTTCTCTCTACCAAATGGTTCTGCTCTTTGGAATGGTTTAAAAAAATCTATTGATCTTATGATTAAAGGTTTAATATGGGTGGTGGAAACTAGAGAAAAAAATTATATTTGGATGGATACTTGGTGTGATAAAAAACCACTCAATTTAGATCCAATTTTGAAACCTTGGATGAGATCGCTTCAAGAAAAATATGGTGATAGGGTTTCAAACATTTTGTACAAAGATCAGGAAGGAAGATACAAATGGAAAGAAGATTTTTTTACGAGTATACAAGACATTGATGCTAGGAGACATTTGAGTAGAAAGATAACAACTGTGATTATTCTGAGGGGAGCCAAGGATAAATTGATTTGGGAGTTGAATAGCTCAGGAGAATACACAACAAGAAGTGGATATAATGTACAACACCAACAAAATAATAATATCACTAGAATATGGAGAGATATTTGGGATAGCCCAAGCATTCCTAAAGTCAAAATGTTTGTTTGGCTAGTAGGTCATAGAAGAATTTTATCCTAGGATAACCTTATGAAAAGGGGTTTTCATGGCCCCTCTCAATGTATTTTTTGTAAAAAGGAGGAGAGTATAGATCATCTCTTGGGACATTGCTCAATAGTCTAGAATCTATGGCAATGGATTCTTAATATGTTTGGTAAATGCATGGTGATGAATAGAAAAATTGAAGATTGGTTAAAGCAATGGCAGAGCACTTATAAAAGTGAGGCTTTATAGAAAATATGGGATATATCAAAAGATACAATACTTTGGACTATATGGCTAGAAAGGAATAGAAGAATATTTAAAGGAAAGGAAAGCAATTTAGAGGTAATGAAAAGGAAGATATGTTTAGCCATAGAGGAGTCTAAACCAACCCTATCAACTCACCCAGTCCCTAATGTGGAAGTAGAGAGCCTTGATAGATGGAGTCAAGTCATTAAATGGAATTATGATGTTGGGTACAAGAGAAGCAAAAAGAAGGCAAAGAATATAAAGTGGAAACCACTAGATGTGGAGTGGGTTAAATTGAATTTTGATGGAGCTTCTAAAGGAAATCCAGGACTAGTAGGAGGAGGAGGAATAATTAGAAATAATAGAGGAGAGATTTTGTCTCATTACGCTTTCAATAGTGGATTTAAGACAAATAATGAAGTTGAAGCTTGGGCGGCTTTAGAAGGGTTAAAAATATGCAAACAAATGAAATGGAATAGAGTATGGATGGAAGGTGATTCTCTCATAGTAATAAATGCAATTTTGAGGAAAGCAAAGGCTCCATGGAACATACAAGAGATAATTGTGGAAATTCAAGATCTTGCTAAAGAGTTTGAAGAAATCAGGTTTACACATACATTAAGGGAAGGTAACAAATGTGCAGATAGGCTAGCCAATAGAGGGGTTTTGATTGAGGATCATGAAGTTAAATTCTCCTTTCCATGGTTAGAGGAAGTAGTAAGTTTAGTTGAAGTTGACAAGAAAATGTTGATTGCTTGAATCAATAAATGATTAAGTTTTACTTTAATGTTTTCCATTGGTAATATTTGCTTTATTTTGTAATAGTAATGTGTTTTCATATAGACTATTTATTATAATTTTTGTGGTTGCACTTGTGTTTCAGGAAGGAAACTAGCAATCCAGATTTGGTAAAGCGAACTATGATAATGCGATGTTTTGGAAATATTACTCTACTAAGATGCAAGGCATAGATAGTAGAGGTGAAGTTTTGGTATTGTGAAGATTGCTATAGGAAAATGTCAAGAAGGATGCTAAATTCTAGAATATTTGTATTCATACAAAAAATTGAAAAGATCCAAAAAATGAAAATCTAGAATTCAGACATTTTATGTAAAATGATGTAGGTTTCTAGCTATAGCATCTCAATTGAGATGAGAAGTGTATCTATTTGTAAACTCTCAAGATCTAAAGAAGAGAGTTGTAATTTTTCAAGGGTGGGGGACCCGAGTACAACCCCTTATTATCCAACAAAAGAAAAAACTTTACTCTACTCGATAGGATAAAAAAATTAAAATTGTTTTCATAAGTATGCAACAAAAGAAAGACACAAATGAACTTTATAAGTATGTTGTTAGGATTGATTCAAACATTGCAAATAGTTATGATGGTTCTAGCCTCAAAGATGTTAATATGGAAAATATTGATAATATGTCATTCAAATAATAGGAGGGATATAAGCTATGAAAATAATGGGTTATATTATTATGATGACTTGCTCAAATGTATGATAGGTATTGGTAATAACTACAATCAGTATTTGGATAGAAATAGGTACCTCTTGAATAAAGATAAAGATCAAGATAAAAAAATGTTCAAGAAACTACATCACCATGAAAAAATACAAGTGATCAAGAAGATGAAAGCAAATGAAGACAATGAATCTTATACCAAATAATATAATATAGGGGAGGGGGTGTTGGAGTTTATTACATTATTGGTACTTATAAATATTTTGTACATAGTTTGTAAATATGAGGTGTGAAAAGAGTCTTGTAAATATGAGTCTTTTAGAGTTTGTTATTTAGTAATCATTAGAGGTTTGTTATTATGTGGAGTCAATAAAATATATTTCTCTTATTAGAAATATGAAGAGTCATATCTCTTGGATGTTTGAGGAGATGAATAATTTATTGGAAGTAGAAAGGTAAAGAGTCTTGTGAATGTAAAGAATCTTATATCAAATATGTATATATTGAATACAAAGCATTGTAATGGTGGATCAAATAAGCTATGTAATAATACATTGTATTTGCATTGCTTAAGTAGATATATTTATCAATAATATTTTTAGTGAGTTATTGTTATTGTTATTGTTGAATGTATGTGAGAATTTAATCTTGAGATCCTATGATAAAATAGTTTAGTTGCTAACAAGGTTGTCTATAGATGACCATTAGACTTTCACACATATCCCCTCAAAGTGGTGCCTCTAAGAGATGTATTCTAGGGAAGCATCATAAAGAGGATTTTCTAATAGGTACTACAAGATGACCTTCTCATCCTTTAGAAATTATACAGTGATATTTTTAGAACTATGAATACACTATTTTTTTCTAGAAATATGTACTTCCTCCTTTTTATTGATGATCTTTAAATATGTAAGGTTGTATACTATTCACATTAAGAATGAGGTTTTTTGACAAATTCAAGACCTTAAAGGATCTTGTAGAGAATCAATTGGGTAGAAAATTCAAGTGTCTCAAGATAATTGGGTATGGTGATACATAAGTTATGTCTTTCATGAGTTCTTAGTTTTTTATGGGATTGCATAGCAGAAGATTGTTAACGATACCCTTGAGACAAATGGTGAGGCTAAAATGAATAATAGGGTGATCATGGATATGGAATGATGTATGATTTATGCCAAGGGATCACAAATTATAGGGTGAAGTCATCACTTATACGACATACATCATCAATAGGGTTCCCATGAGGGTAATGCAGGGCATGATGTAGATAGGGGTGAGTGTATTCCCGAGATGGGGTGATGACAATTGGTAATAGGTATCGAGCAATGGTACAAGGTTTAACTCAATAGTCTAACTCTGGAATTCATCGACAAGATCTAAATGTCAAGGGTCTAGACATCAGAGGGACAGGTGCAGACGTCTATGATAGAGTTAGATGTTTGGAGCAGAGGTCAGGGTGCTAGACGTCAGGACCTGCAGGGTAGGCATTAGAACACCAGACATCAGGGATAGGACGGATGTCAGGTTCAACCTAGACATCTAGACTGGGTTAGACGTTAGGTCTGTCCTAGACGTCAGGTTTGGGGGGCTGACGGCTAGCCGTCTGACGGTTACAGACGTCAGGGCTAGACGTCAGACCTCTGTCTCGTCCAGAAACCTGCAAACAACATAACTGCTCCCTGCTTCAGCACCTGTTTAGCAATGGAAATGGCAAACCTGCAAGAACACATCAGAATCGGAAAACCTGCAACACGTCCATTAATGGCTTACAACCTGCAACTCACAACACAACATCCATTCACCATAGACGCATAAGATAGAACAACATAACAACCTTTGTCATTACGTAGAATCAATAGCACATGGCTCTTACAGCATGGATAGAATGTGTATCCCAAAATGTTTGAAGAGGGGGTTTAAATAGGTGAGGACAAGTCAGTTCCCCAACCGTTTCCAAACCGTCCTCAACCGTTCCTTAGTTACAATTCTTAACTAACATTTAGACGTCAACAACTTGCTAGTCTTAACCAATCCTAACTAGACGTCTAATCAGCCCGTAGAATACATGATGACTAATTCTGTCTTTTAGTGCCATATGCGTTTACATTCAGCCTTAACACCCATTGGCTATATTTTCTAGGATTTATAAACATAAAAAAATGCTTATATACATTTGCAAAATTGGTGGTGGATGTGCCAACCAGTCCTAGGGTCTAGAATTGCTATCTACATCTATCCTCCCCTTTGAAGAAGTCGATGTCCTCAGTGACTTTCTCCGCTCCGCTCCTGGTGTTCCAACCTCTGTTGGAGTTGAACTCTATGGCTTAGCAGCTTGTAATGCCTGATTGTACTCCTACAGTTGTGCGCGATAGTGGTCTCGTTTGTCCTTCAATATCTTTGCATAATTAAAGCATTTGGCCCACTCTACGCCCAAGGTGTTAGCTCTATCTTCTGTCTGCTTTAGATTAGTTAGCAATTTTGTTTCTCTTCTCTAAAATATCTCTTTCCATCGTTGTTCTAAAGCTTATGTGGCTGTTCCACCCTGCTGTTGTTTTGCCAATTGCAATTCCGCTTGTAGGGCTACCTTTTCTTGCTGCCAAGTCTCCTTTTCCTTAGTCCAAGACTCTCTTTCCTGAGCCCAGTGTTCCCTTTCCTGAGTCCAAGCCCGTTCCTGCTGACTTCTGGTAACTGAAAATGCTTCTGCTTGCTTAATCAACAATTCCTTTGCCTTTTTCAGTTCGGCTATTTCTTTTGCTGATTCTTCCAACTGCTGATTCTTCTGTTCCAATTCAGCTTTCAAATCTCCCATGCACTTTCGCGTTTCCTCTTGGACTTTCTCCATTCTAGCCATTCCTTTAGCTAAGAGCTTGTCCTTGGCTAGCAAAGCCTCTGTGACTTCTTTTTCCATGCTCTCCTTAGCTGAATTTACATATTTTATTCCTTCGCCCAACCAACTCAACAGATGTGCGAGGAAATTTAATTGTGTGTAAAGTGGCAGTAATTCTGGCACAACTTCCACTTGTTTGCCCTGCTGGGGATTTCTACCATGACCACAAACATATATTGGTTCTGTTTCCAGATAAAGACTGGGTGTCTTTTCTGGCAATGTGTCCCTACCTTCCATTGTTTGCACCTGGCTAGTGGGTAATAACCAAGGCTGTCTTGCATAAATATGCGAGATATCCTTTCTCCATGGGCCTTGGGCTGCCCACTTAACCAATCTGTCCAGCTCCTCTTCCACCATGCCTTGCCACTTTTTCCACTGCCCCATGCATGCACCGCTGAACTACAAGCTAAGGTTGTTCATAACCTTTCCCAATCTGTCAAAACATATTGCTGCTTGTTCATCCATTTCATCCGAAGGGTCCATAAAATTCGGTATTTTGAGGAGAATCTCCTGGGACCACATATCTGTCTGATCCTCTTCCTGTGCAACCCTTTTTCCTTTCTCCTCCTGGTGAACAGGTGGTCTGCTTTTTACTATCTCCTGTGCCAGACTCTCGCTATCCTGTTCTTCTTGTTCTCCCAAACTGTCTAAGTTTATTACCTTCGGGGGCTATTTTTCCTTATCACGAGGGTTTTCTTCTGCTGCCCTCTCTACTGTTTCCTCCATCCCTACTGTTCCCTCCAAAATTGGCTTTGTTACCTATGTAACTAGTGGTGGTAGACCTTCCTCTACCCCATGGTTCTTGCTGAATTCCGGAGCTTTTGTTGTGTTTGTTCCCCTAGCAGCTTCATCAAATATAGCCTCTACCGAAAATGTGCTCAGGGTGGCTGTCAATGAGGTTGGCCTTGCTAGATCCAACTCCGTCAGGTCCGGTGACCCAATGCGATTTAAATGTTCTGCCTCAGCTAAATATTCAATGGGCCCAACCTGTTCAACCGTACTAGTCCCCGCTGCCGAACTATGAAGAGCTGTAGGTATTGACAATTCTGCTTCTTCCTGTGGTAGTTGCTGCTCTCGGTTCCATATTGTCTCCAGATTTTCAGCTATCTTCTGTAAAGCTTCCTGTGAGAAAGTTGGGGGTGGAATATCAAAACGCCCCTTCTTCTTCTTTCGTTTAGGCTCTTCCGGAGATTGAGCCTCTTTCTATTTTTGTGGTTCCTTTTCCCGAACCTGTGTTGCCCTCCTATCCTCCCCTTCTAATGCTGCCACCAACTTCTCCTGACTTGGCTTATGAGAAATTTGTTTAACCCTTGTTTTCTTTGTTGGTGTTGTTTTCTTAGTTGTGTGGGCCCCCATCCACCTACAAATAGATGGTGCTAAGGGTGGAAGTTGCCTTGGAGCACCAAAATCCGGGATCGGAATCTCTGCTTTGGTTGTCGCATCTAAGATCAATCCAATGGCATGAAAGGTCATCGAAAAGTTCTTGGTTGTTCTCATCAGAAAATATTGTATCCGCGTTGACAGGTATGTTGCCCAGTCATACTGTATGCCCTGCACTATCCCTTGCAGATACGAAATCAACCATATGGGTAATTCTGAGCTTCGTTGTTCTCCTGATAACCTTGCCATTATAACATTCATACCTACTTCCAGTCCTTCATTCTGGAGTTGTCCCTGCTTAATTCCTCTTCCTCCGTGAGTACCCAACATCTTTTCCGCCTCTTCCCTTGTTAAAGTGGTAACACTTGTGACTAAGTCTGGTGACTTCTTTGGGTCCACCCTTTCGTTCACCATGGGTCTGCCTCTCAAGGGAAGTCCAAAAGTACTCTGAAACACTTTGGGAGAAAAATCTACTATTAGCGCAAAGCCAGCTATCTCCACGAAACTGCTATGTTTCTCGACATCATATGTTTCTAGCATTTGCAGCAGGTACTCCTCAAAAATTCCTTTATCAAAGTGCGGAGCTTGTAGAATGAAGTGCACTCCCGCCTCCTTCAGCTTTTTCCTTGTGGGGTGGCTATCCTGTGCCTCTGCCCACCATTGGTGACAATATTCACCCATCGGACACACCCACGTAATTTCCTCCACTGCTACAGGTGCCTTGCCGCTCGGATGAATCTCCTTATTCTTGCGGGTTGCTACTTCTGCTGCTTCTCGTCTACTCCGACTTTGTCCAAATTTTGAAATTTTTTCGTATCCTTTCATTTCAATCTCCTATTGGTGCCTTAATATTTTGGCGACCACAGATTCTGGCTCTGACTCACTGTGAACTGGAAGTTTCCCTGACCTGGAAGTCATCCGTCTTCTCCTCCTCCTAGCCGTCTAGTCCCTACAGTCGTCAGGACTCTTAATCGTTAGATTGCCCAGCCATCTGGAGATGCCAGTCATCAGGTTGCATAGTCCTTAGCGGTGCCGGTCGTCTGGTTGTGCAACCTTGACAGGGGCCGTCGGGGGGGGGGGGGGGGGGGGGGGGGGGGGAAGAAGGGGGGGTCGGGTACTTCTTCTGACTAGATGTCTACTTCTTCGTCTCCCTTGCCCTAGTCGTCTATCGTCACTTAGTTACGTACTACTGCGTGTTCCTCCTCCTCTCCTTCACGTTCTCCTTGCGATTGCCTAAAAATGATGTGAAGGAATGAGAGGACCCTTCCCCTTTTATAACTTCTCCAAGCCGTTATGCAACCGCCACCTCATAACCGATTTTGTGCATGCACGACACGTCGGCTAGCTAGACGTCTAGGTGTCTCCCCTTTTTGTTTTATTCTTATTTCATCTTTTTCTCTTTTGACTTTTTATTGACTTTTTTAATTTTTTTTTTTTCAAAACTGTATGCGACATCTATGTCTTAACGTCGGTGGGTGAACCGCATCTGAAGTCACATTTTGCTGATTATGGCTATATCCTTTGAAACTACTAAAATCGTCATCACTATCAGTGTTTATCTCTTTCGTCGCCTGCCGTCTTCGGCGATTGTTTCATCTTGGGGGAGTTCCTAGATGTGACTGTGGTTGTTGTCTTGTCCTTTCTCGTGGTATAATACGCCAGTCTTGTTCTTCTATTCCTTCTATTTGCTGGCTTATTATTGGTTCCAAGAACTGGTTCAGGCTAGCCCATCGTCTGGCATTATTATTGACTCGTCCATTCCTTTCTGCTATCGGACTAGTCTGTTCCAATCGTTCTTCGGCCAACCGATCTGCTCTCTCATTTGGACTAATAATATCATCTCGGAGTTCTGCTACTTCCTCCCGGTGGCTGCTAGTCTGGTTTGGTCATTCTGGATGGGCAGACACTAGTGGGATTCGTTCAGTCCCCCCATCATTATGCCTGATTATTAAACAGTCATCCAAGTAGTTATATATCACTCCCTCATTTATCTGTTGATCACGTTCAAACTGTCGGGTCCATTGCCGCCCTTGATGTTCCCTATTCTGATGGGGTCGTCCGGGTCTCCAACCTCGTCCTCGACCTCGATCATTACCTGCAACTTCCCGTGCTTGATTCCTTCGTTCTAGATTGGGGTTTCAATCCCAATCTCTTCTTCCGCGGACCTGGTTACCGCGTCCTCGGCCTCTATCCGATCGAATCTCCCTAATGTTGGGCTATCGTACTCCCAGCTGCCCGAGATTTGGTCGGTCCCTCAGTCGTGCTTGACGACGTCTTTGGTTCCTACGAGCTCGCTGAGATAGACCTCTCGGTCTGTTCTCAGGAGCACGAAGTGATGGGTTGGCTAGGACTAGGTTCTCAGATGGGCCTTGCGGTCCGAACTGTGAACCAGTCGGCCTATTGGTAGTCGGAGGGGAATTTCTTCCTCTCAAGCTACCGGTACGGAGGTCAACCATGCTCCTCCCTTGGCCAGGTACTCTCGGGGTTCCTTGTGGTCTCCCGAAGGTACCTAAATTGTCTCGACTACGGGCCTCATTTATCAATTGCGCTCTCGTCTCTGGAGGATGATGTAAATGCGGAGGTGTCAGTTGGTGTAAGGTTCTCAGTCTTCTATCGGCTCTTATCAGTCTTCGTCTCCATCTACTTTCCTCAAAGTGTCGTTGCATGGCACAATGAGCTAGGTTTTCTTGGTATTCCTCGGAGAAGACTGAATCAGTGCTTGAGTCGTTTCCTTCTCCTGCCGTATTCATAGGCCATTCTGAGGTCTCTTGCACTCGTTGTTGCAATCGTCGTACTTCCCTTCTGTGTGCTCGTAAATCCAGTGCAGCCATTCGGTACCTGGCCACCTCCTCTCGTTCAGTTGGACGTCTCATCGCTCCAAAGTAAGGGGTTCTCCATTCTTGATGCAATGGTGATCCTGGTGTACCTTCCTCATTCAATCCTCCATTGTATTCATCTTGTGGGCTTAGCGAAGCATCATCTTCAATTATTTGTGCGGTTTCCAAAAATATGACACCTGCTTGTCGACTGCGATCTTCATCTCTTTGTCTTCTCAAATCTGGATCAGGACTGGCATAGGGAATATCTGGATTTCGAGGAAGGTTGTCGTCACTACTTGTTTCTTCTAACCATCCTCCAGTTCTTGGTTTGTCTGGTATTGCCTCAATATCTTTCCATAATATCTCGGCCATTTCCTCCCTACTTTTCCGACATTTCGCAGTCGAGCTTTGTCCTATTTCCCATATTCTGGGTTTTTTTGGAGATTCTCGCAACTCCTGATATTTCGCTGATTCCTGGCTCAAGGATTCATCCGAATTTAGTACAATCTTTAATGTGGGCGAGGAACTTTTGGAACGTGTTTCTATTGCCAAGGTTTTTCCTCTTCTACTCTATATTGGACTAGTAGTGTCTTCCTGTTCTTCCTCTAGTAAGGAAAATAGACTACCATCTGAAGAGTTCCCTGTTGCACTACCTCTTCTGTGTTCCCCTTGCCCCAACTCTGCCCATTCTGCTAAGTGATCTTCATGCCTTTCGTTTACCCTTTGTACGGTTGTATCCAATTCCTGGATCACCTGTTCTCGTAGCTGATTATTGTATTGTCTCAATGTTTCATACTCCTGCAACCTATGTGTCTCTGTTCTCATCCGTTGCAAAAGTCCTGCACCATCTTCTTCATTTTCTTCCAGAACCTCTTGTTGAGCGACTACCGTTAAAACTTGTAGTCGGTCTTCTTCCCTGTTACTTGAGAGTTCCACTGTCTGTCTTTCTTCACTCCCAAACAACCAATCCAGGTTATGCGCTTCCTCCTCTCGAACAGTGCTACCCTGCTCGTCGTTTCCCGAAGGTTGTGTACCTGGATCCTCTTCTTCTGTTCTGGAAGTTCCTGTATGTTCCAGGTTGATCATATTCACCTGCGCACGAGGTTGGTATACTTTCAACTTGGAGCCATTAACCACCTCGGGGCACAATGTTCCATCCAACTTCCTTAATCTAACAACCCCGTTTTCGAGTACTTCTTCTACCTGGAAGGGTCCAAGCCATAGGGTTTTCAATTTCCCTGGCTTAAGTTCTCTCTTACCATTATATTTGAGAACTAGTCCACCAGCCTTCAGATCCATCTTCCGGAGATGTTTATCATGCCAAAACTTCCTTCTCTTTTGTGCTACCTCCGTTGCCCATTGGGCCATCACCCGCTTTTCATCCAACTGTACCAAAGTTGTTAGTCGTTCCTGAATGCTTTCTTCTTCATTCAACCGGTTCTCGACTGCTACCCTTAAGCTAGGTACAAGGAATTCAACTGGTACTACTGCTTCCTGCCCGTACATCAGTTGGAAAGGTGTGTTGTTTGTGGTAGGCTTATAAGTTGTTCTATACGCCCATAGAACTGCTGGTAGTCTCTCCTCCCAGTCGGCTCCTTCTACTCCACATGTCTTGTACATGATGGAAACCAGGACCTTATTTGTCGCCTCCGCCTGCCCGTTTGCTCTGGGGTAGTACGGACTTGATAGCGAGTGGAAGATCTTGAACTCCTCCGTTAGGTTCTTTATAATTGCATTCACAAAATGGCCGCCTCTGTCACTTGTCAGTTGTAGAGGTATCCCAAACCTTGTAATCACTTGTTCATACAAAAAGCGAGTCGTGCTCCTTGCCGAGTTGTTCGGTAACGCCCTTGCTTCGACCCATTTTGTGAGGTACTCTATTGCAACTACGATATATCGGCATTTCCTCCTCCGACTTGTTTTTAGAGGACCCACAAAGTCCAGCCCCCATCTCTCGAACAGTTCTTGAGGCTGCGATGGATGTAGTGGCATGAAGTCTCTTTTCAATGGTTTCCCTGTTCTTTGGCACGTATCACATGTTGTCACAAATTGCTTGGCATCGTGAAAGAGGGTAGGCCACCACAGACCTGCTAACAACACTTTCTTTGCTGTCGCATCTGGTCCCATGTGTCCTCCTGCCAATCCCTCGTGTGTCTCCCTCAGGGTCTGTTGTACTTCATCTTCCATTATACATCGTCGAAGTATATGATCCTCCCCCATCTTGTAAAGCAGTCCTGCAATTATGGTGAAGGGTGCCGACTTCGTAATTACCTTTCATCGTTTTGCTGCCGTCAATTCGTCTGGCAGCTTCCCCATTGACAAATATTCCCCGATATGCTTATACCATCCTGGTAAAGCATTAATCATGAACAGTTGTGCATCAGGAAATTCATCTGGTATTCCTCCCTCTGTAGGTTCCCCTGAGCGAATCCTTGACAACTGATCCGCTATTACGTGTTTCTTCCTTGGTCTGACTACCACTCTAAACACGAATTCCTGCAAGGTGATGAGCCATCGACTCACTCGTCCATAGATTGTTGGTTTGTTGATCAAGTACAATAGAGCCTGATGATCCACATAAAAAGCAAAGGGGTTAGCTAGCAGATAGTGCTTGTACTTCTGCACCGCGTATACCATACCCAATGCTTCTCGCTCTGTTGTACTATAGTTCTTTTCGGCTCTTGACAATAGCCTACTTGCAAAGTATATGGGCTGATCTAATCCGAATTGACCTTCCTGTGCTAACGCGCATCCAATCGCAAAGTTTGAGGCGTCCACATGCACATGGAATTCTTTTTCCCAGTTAGGAAAAACTAGAATAGGTGCTTTTACCAAATGCCCCTTCAATCCTTCAAATGCCACCTGGTGTTCCTCTGTCCACCTGAATGGAACATTATTCCGAGTAAGCGCATCTAGTGGATGAGATGTCAATGCATAGTTTTGGATAAACCTCCTGTAGTATCCGATAGTTCCCATAAAAGTTTTAACCGAGCTCACATCATGTGGCTCCTCCATCAGTAATACCACTCGTATTTTATCGGGGTCAGGTTTCAACCCTTCTTGGCATACTATGTGCCCTAGCAACTTTTCGTATGGCACCAACAAGACACATTTATTCGGGTTCAGTGCTATTCATGCCTTCTTGCATAAACTCATGCATTCCCCCAATGCATTCAAATGTTCTTGTGTTTTCCCATATAGTGACCAATCATCTAGGAAAGCTTTAAAATTACCTGTGGAAATTTTATCAAAAATGTACAAGATGATCCTTTGGAAGGTAGCAGGTGCGTTGCATAGCCCAAATGGCATCCTATTGTATGCATATATTCCATTTTCTACTACAAAAGTAGTCTTCAACTTGTCTTCTTCTGCTATGCTAATTTGGTTATACCCCGAGAATCCATCTAGGAATGAATATATCTCATGGCCGGCTACCTCTTCCAGTATGGAGTCTGTGAATGGGATTGGGAAGGGATATTTTATAGTTACGACATTCAAACTTCTAAAATCCACACAGATTCGGATTTTATCTACTTCCCGTTTTAGAGTGATTACAATTGGTGAAACCCACTCGCTTGTCGTAACCTTGAATATAATGCCTGCATCCAACATATTTTCGATTTCAGCATTCACCTTTGCTGCGTATTTGGGATTCATTCTATAGGGCCACCTCCTAACAGGCTGCGCTGCTTCTATCAGCGAAATCTTATGTACGCAGAGTTCGGGTGGTACTCCCTTCAAGTCTTTATATGTCCATGCAAAAACATCCTTATAGTCCATGAAAATCTTAATTGTTGCTACTTTGAGGACTGGATCCCAATCATCTCCACATTTGATCATCTTCTCTTCACCCTCTTCTCCCAAGTTTACCTGAATTATTTTTGGACCTTCATATTTGATCGACTCAGGTTCATCTGCTGCTTTTAGTATTGCGATGGGGTGGGCTGGTTTATCCTCTATGACTGCCTCCCCCATTGTGAATTCTTCAAAATTCTTAGGAAAAGTCCACTTTTCTCTTTCCTTGTCCTTATCTGCTGCTTTCAGTCTCTTGTTACTGGTTTCTTTTTCTGGTTCCTGTATCTCATCCTCTTGAATCTCTTTTCCCGCATCTATACAAAGACATTGGGGAGGAAAGATCTCATAATCCTCCAACTGCCAGTGTAGTAACCCTTTGTCTTGGTCACCCTCATCTTCCGTGCAGTCATCAAGGTGCAACACTCCCTCCTCATCTGGTTCGTGTCATGTTTCACCATCTGACGAAGAGGATCCTGAATCATCTGAAGTTGCTATGTCCTGACTTACTGTTTGGTTCTTCAAATTAATTATATACTTGTGCTGCCCCTGTTTGAAGGATAGCCTCTCTTTCTCCCAATTATGGTTTACTTTTGCTGTTCTCAACCATCCGCGTCCTAACAGTGCATCATATGCGGGTTTCTGCATAGCAATGACAACAAAGTCTAAGGTGAAGTCCTGTTCGGCTATGCCTACTTTTTGATTCATCAAAATGCCTATTGTTTCGATACCATATTGATCAGCGCCATATAGTTTGAAATTTGGAGACCTTAAGGCGGGTTGCCCCAGAATCCGCCATGTCTTCTCTGGCATCACATTCACACTAGACCCTCCATCTACAATCACCTGATTCAGCCTATGGTTCAAAACTTCCATTTGAATGATAGTTGGCCTCCACCCGACTTCAATCATCAGGATTGTTGGGTCAATAAATTGTCCTTGCTTGATAGCTGCTACCTGTCGAGGTTCATCCTTTTTCCTGATGACTTCCCCAATCGTAGTATACAACTCTGGTATTATACTAAACAAGTTGGCGACCTTCAGCTCTACCTTTGTGTTTAGTACCTCTGTTACCAAGCCTTCTACTGATGCCTTTTTCGTCATTTCTGGTCTCTTTAACACTTTCTCTAGAACTAGTCCCTGTTTCTCCGTTGCTAGTTCCTTCTCAATCAATTTTTGGGCTTCCTGCCATCGTTCCTTCTCCTTGGCAGGATTTGGGTAATCCTCCTTTTTCTTGGTCTGTGCTCTAGTCACAGCCAAGACTTCTTTCTCTACCTCAGTCACTTCTCCAATGCCGATGAGGTTAATATTCTGTGTTCCACTAGTACTTGCTTTGTTCGGGCAATTCGCCTCCTTGTGGTTTCCTGGACCACACCATTTGCACATTTGAGTGGTATTGTTACCACTGTTGTTACCTGCATTCTGGGGTTTAGGATAGTTCTTCGCAAAGTGGCCCCATTCTTGGCAATTTTGACACTGAATAATCGGCCTTCCGTCGAGTCATATTGCAGCCGACTCTGACCTCCTTGTCTTCCTCCTCGGCGACTATTCCTGTATCCCCCACTAGTAGCTCCTTGTCCATTTCTCTGTGGATTTGGTTGCTCTTCCTGTTGTATTGCCAAAGTTCGATGCCTCTTACTTTTTAAATTGAATGGACAATCAATGACGGGATGTCCTGCAACTTCACATATATTACAGTATGCTTTCTTTGGACAATCTATGTTTGAGTGTCCCTCTGCCTTGCAGTTTGAACACCAAATTTCTTTTCGATCCTTCCGACCTTCACCTTTTGCTTCTTTTAGAATTTTGTCAAATTCTCTCTTGAAGGTGTGAATTGTACTCTGCACTTTGTCTTCAGCTTCACTGTTTGAATCTTCAACATGTTTTAAGTAGCCACCAATGCCTGCGGTTGTTTGTTTACCTTCGCTTTCGAAGTTTTTAGCCTTCTCCAATGCTTCTTCATATGTTGAGGATGGTACTGCCTTCATTTTCTTCTTATACCTTGGCAATAGTCCGTCCAAAAACCATCGTTTTACCATACCGTTGGCAGGTGTCATTTCCATTTTATCTGTCAATTGTTTCAATCTTCTATTGTAGCTTTTGATATCCTCGTCCGTTTTCTGCTTAGTAACACAAATTTCTGTAATTATGTCAGTATCATCCCTCATAGGGCGGAATTCTTCTATGAATGCATTCTTGAGGTCGTCCCATTGTGCAAATACTCGAATACTTTGCCTTTTCAAGTACCAGTCAATCGCCATGCCTCGCAATGTGGCCGGAAATAATTGCAACCATTGGGTATCCTGTGTAACTCCATTAGCTCCCCAAATGGTAATGCAAGTTCCCACATGCCTTGTTGGATCCTCCTTCCCTTCACCCAAGAAGGGTGGGCACTTTTGTTGTATCGTTCTATTGGCAGGATTTGCCATGATATTCTGTCTTCCCAATGTTGGTGGTTGTGGTGGTTGATTCGATTGTCTATTTTCTATTGGTGGTGCAAAATTTTGCCCAAATAGCCTTCTTCCCGTCTCTAATTGGTCTCTGCTTTGCGATCTCCTTCATGAATATACCAAACGTGGCTCCGACCTTCCTCCCCACGAACCTCCACGTCGGTGCCTTGATACCAGGTTCCCTCCTTCAGTATCCTCTTGCCACCTCTCTCCCGCTGGTTTTGGTGTTGTCGTCCAGTCTCCAATAATGGGTTCTTCAGCTATTTGCTCTCCCTCATTTTCTGCAGTCACCAACCAAGTCTCTTCTTCCTTAGTATTCCATACTCTCTCCACCTCTGGGAGAGATACCTCTAGATCGTGTGCTCTAAGGTTCGCCAGTCGTGCGCTTCTTCTCACCGGTATTTGTTCTTTACTTTGTGACCTGAAACCAGTCATTCACCTATTCCTCCTATCACTTGTCGTAAAACTCTGAGTTTTTGTTTAGGCAACGGTGCCAAATATAGATAGGGGTGAGTGCATTCCCGAGATGGGGTGATGACAATTGGTAACAGGTATCGAGCAATGGTACAAGGTTTAACTTAATAGTCTAACTCTGGCATTCGTCGATAAGATCTAGACGTCAAGGGTCTAGATGTTAGAGGGACAGGTGTAGACATCTGTGATAGGATCAGACGTCTAGAACAGACGTCAGGGTGCTAGACGTCAGGACCTATAGGTAGACGTCAAAACACCAGACGTCAGGGTTGGGACAGACGTCAGGTTCAACCTAGACGTCAGGACTGGGACAGACGTCAGGTCTGTCCTAGACATTAGGTTTGGAGGGCTGACGACTAGTCGTCTGATGATTTAAAGACATCAAGGCTAGACGTCAGACCTCTGTCTTGTCCAGAAACCTGCAAACAACATAACTGCTCCCTGCTTCAGCACCTGTTCAGCAATGGAAATGGCAAACCTGCAAGAACACATCAGAATCAGAAACCTTACAACATGCCCATTAATGGCTTAAACCTGCAACTCACAACACAACATCCATTCACCATAGACGCATAAGATAGAACAACATAACAACCTTTGTCATTACGTAGAATCAATAGCACATGGCTCTTACAGCATGGATAGAATGTGTATCCCAAAATGTTTGAAGAGGGGGTTTAAATAGGTGAGGACAAGTCAGTTCCCCAACCGTTTCCAAACCGTCCTCAACCGTTCCTTAGTTACAATTCTTAACTAGCATTTAGACGTCAACAACTTGCTAGTCTTAACCAATCCTAACTAGACGTCTAATCAGCCCGTCTAATACTAACAGACATGACGGTTGTTTTTGTCTTTTAGTGCCACATGCGTTTACATTCAGCCTTGACATCCATTGGCTGTATTTTCTAGGATTTCTAAACATAACAAAATGCTTATATACATTTGCAAAATTGGTGGTGGATGTGCCAACCAGTCCTAGGGTCTAGAATTGTTGTCTACACATGAAACCTCTTGAGAGGTTGATAGGAGATAAGTTTGATGTCTTATTTTTGTATCTTTTTTATTAACACGGGCTCACATACCCAAATGTATTTGAAAAAAAGAGAAACTAAAGAGTCATAAATGCATCTTTGTGGGGTATTTAGATACCTTAAATACATATCATATTTATGACCCTCAAAGGTGTGAGGTTTTGTTTTAGTGAGATGTAATTTTTGACAAGGCCCTTCTAGGTGCTCCTTCTAGTCCAATAACTAAGCTTTTGGTAGTTGACTCTTTTGATCCTTTGATTGATTTTGATAGGCTTTATTCTTATTAGAGTATCCTATTTATCTTCATCTTTGAGTGGAGGTCCATTGCCTATTTATTTGATCCCTTTATAGGTAGCACCATTGTTAGCATCTTCTATTGATTTAGGGCATGTTGAGTAGGACACATTAGTTTAGAGTGCTTCAAATTTTCATGAAGAGGTGAGTGGTGATTTTTAGTTATATTCTTTAGTTTTAGCTTTTGATGTTGCTTTGTCATACAATGTGTATGCTTTTACTTAATTTTTCCATCACCTAAGTGGGTAAAGATGCTTTTGAAGGATGTTCAAACTTTCTATCTCTAGATCAACATCATAAGCCTCCTTCTTGATGCTCCAATATGCTTAGGTATGAAATGTGAACCCTGGACCAAATTCAAGATTGGATGACCTATATATTATTCTTGATCATCCTCCAAAGAAGGCTAGATCCTTAATGTTATTTAAAAAATTAAATATTGAATAGGGGAAAAGAAAGAAAGGGAAACAAAGATATAAACAATATTGATGGTGGTTGGGATTCATATAACAACATAGATCTTCAACTAAATGATGATATAATAGCTATTGCAAGCAAATCCTAACCTAAAAAATATTCACTCATCTAAAGCATTTATAGACAACATAATGAATTTAGGATTTACAACATTTAGTATTCCAAGCATTCTAACTGAAATAAGTCAAACAACCCTTAACCTAATAAAATTTACTTTACCTAAAACATAAATAGATATACTAAATCTGCATAGCATATATTCTCATTCTCATACACTTTGATTGAAATAAATCAAACAACTCTAAATTTCTTATGGGTAATGTTGTCGTCCTCAATTGTCCCCACTTGAGACAATGGTCCCTTGCATAAGAGTGACACAGTGGGCCATAACTAAGAGCATGAGGTTTGGCTCAATTGAGGGCCTCCAAGAGTTTTTACAAGGCTATATCCATGTTAAGATGTGATCTTTAAGGTGCTTCATACTCTACCAAGGGAAAAGGTATGCAAAAAGTAAGAAAAATCAACAAATAAAAAGGAAAATAGGGAGATGCGCCAATAGATATACTAAGATCTTCCTAAAAAAATAGACTTGAATGCTATGTGCCAATGGTGAACACTTTCTCTCCTTGACATAGTGAAGAAAAATCAAGATCTACTAGAAGCATGTGTGAGAAGGTAGGTCAAGTAGGATAGCCAAGCTAGTAAGTGACTAAGTTCAAAAAGAGATCCAGGCCCTTCACACACACACACTTATCACACCTGATAGTCATGTAAAAGATTATAAACATGCACACATACACATCTATGAGTCTGTAGGTAAAGATAAAAAATAGACACAAGCTTCCATGCATAATAAATGCAGGTAAAATTTTATATAGATTGTGCTAGATGTGGGGGTTCGAAATTGCCCATAAGCTGCTCAAGAACCATAACTATTTTTATAGAGATAAATAAAATAAATCCTACAAATACATGGAATTGCAAACTTTTCAATCCTTTGTAAAGCTAATACTACTGCAATTTATAGATTTGCAAGGGAGGATTATTCATCCAAAATTATTTGCAATTAGATTTGATAGCCCCATCTACTTTTAATTGGGATTTTGATCATTATATCATAAACTTCCTTGATCATAATGACTAATCAACACAGGAATGTCAGATCCATACTTTTTGCATGCTCATCTAGGATAATAACTAAGTTCATCTTTGGGTAGGTGGTCTTTGTCTCTTCAATCAAGGAACTCATTAATTTAGCTCATATACCCTTATCACTTGATTTGACTCAGTAATTCATGTCTGCTTTGTCTTCTGCCATTTCTTGTAGACTGATTGGGAGTTTCCTTTGTTGCATTTTTCTATAGCTCACAAAATTTTTGATATCAATATTTATCTTGAAGACAGACTCCTTTGGTGCTCTTTTGGTCATCTATCGAGACTTCTGTTGAATGGACTTATGTAGAAGTCTTGATTGTTGGGAGTTCTTTTGATCTTGTTCTCCATGGACTTAGACAAAACTCCAACCATTGGTTATTAGGCTTTTGCCTTAGTTGCGAGCAGGTATAGATGAACCACTACAAATTTGGTAGCTCATAAGGACCTTCTAACCTGTTGGAAGGAGAACTTAAAATTACCTTTATCCTTGGGATTATAGTACAAAACTCCTACAAAAGAAAAACACAAAAAACTAAAAATAAAGCTAGTTAAATATAATTACATGGCAAAACGTTACTCTAGCACTTGCCTAACTACTGCCCACTCTTCTTTTGATGGATACTGAATTGATTTGAAATAACAAAGTGTAACTTCTACTTCAATTTTACTTTTTATGGAGAGGCTTCTAATATTGGTTTTGATATTGTATATCTATGTCCTAAGGTCAAGGAATGGTTCCATATCTTATATTATATCCTTTGGTTTTGGGGGCTCTGATCAATTTTCTACAAGTGAACTTACTTCCTTGCATTCGCTTAATAGTTGCATATATAGTTGTTCCTCCATTAGAAAGAAACCACCTTATTACACAAAATATGGGTTGAATGGACTTACAAACATCTTATAGTAAAAAATTGGAGACCATGTTTGGATTAAACCATCAATATTGAATTATAAAAATAGTACATCTCCTTTATCCTTTTTGAACGAATCAATTATACCAAATATTTTCCAGAGGATGTCAATACATATATTAAAAGTAGTCACATTTTGTATTTTCAAATATTAGTTAGATAAAACCTTTGATGTTGCTAAAATCCAATTGCTCATTTGATTTACAATGCAACAAATAAAGGCTTGCTAGTAACTTTTCATACATAATTCAAAGGTATTAAAATATAAATAAAAGTCAATTGGTCTGCAAGGAAGAAGATAAGGTAATGGTGCTTCTCCACTGATGTACCTATTTTTTTCTAGCATTTTAGATCTATATCTTGGGTCAATTTAAGTAGATAACTACCCTAATGTAGGCGTTGACATTTTCCAACTTATAAAGGAGTTTAACATAGGAGAAAGGCATCATATTGGATGCAATTATTAGATTATCATTTTCATGTAAATTTACCTCTTATAAAGCCAATTGAAATAGGATTGTCCTCGTATTCCTCTATACCAATTAAGCAATCATATTTATGTAAATAGCCCAAAAAGAAGTGGTAGATGAGATAATATAATTAGAGAATAAAAAATACTTAATAATGAGTATTACATCCTAACCTCAATAAGTCGTGAGGGATACCTTAGTGGTAAGTCCTTGGGTTTTCATCTAGGACACCCAGTTCAAACCCCGGTACGAGGGAATCGAGACCCCTTATAAAAACCCATGTAAACATGAGACCCGTGGGGGATATCGTAGTGGTAAGTCCTTAGGTTTTCATCTAGGAGACCGTAGTTCAAAGCCCTATATGAGGGAACCAAACCCCTCATAAAAACCCATGTAAACTCAAATTTTTAATGAATAAGATTTACTTTAATATTTTCTAATAGTGATATCTACTTTATTTTACAATATTAATGTGTTTTCATATAAACTATTTATTATAATTTTTGTGGTTGCACTTGTGCTTCAGGAAGGAAACTAGCAATCCAAAGCTGGTAAAGTAAACTATGATAGTGTGATGTTTTGGAAATATTACTTTACTAAAATGTGATGCATGGATAGTAGAGGTGAAGTTTTGGTATTGCGAATATTGTTGTAAGAAAATGTCAAGAAGGATGTTAAATTCCATAGTATTTGTATTCACATAAAAAAATGAAAAAGATCAAAAAAATAAAAAATAAAAATCAAGAATTCAGAATTTTTATGTAAAATGATGTAGGTTTTTAGCTATAACAACTCAATTAAGATGAGAATTGAATTTATCTGTAAACTCTCAAGCTCTAAAGAAGAGAGTTGTGATTTGTCAAGGGTGGCAGACCAAAGTACAACCTCTTGTTCTCCAACAAAAAATTATCCTAACCTCAACCTTGGAAAAGAATGCATAACATAACATAACATAACATAGAATATCCTCATCAAGTGGTATTATCTCGACAGGTTAAATTCTTCGACATTTCAAAAAAGAGACTCGGGTTCAAATCTTGTCAAATGATATATGGATGATATCCAAGCTTTGTTGTAATACCACTATGTGGTGGTGATATAATATATGTAGAGACCGCTTCAATCCCATATAACCCATTGAAAAGAAAAACATAGAATATCCTTACATTTAGTTTCACATATATTGTTCTTGAGAGAATGGTAATCCAAAAGCATAAATCCTTCATGTAAGACCTCTCTATCCAAAAACATACATCCTTCATGTAGGACCTCTCGAACATAGAGAATGATCTTTCTACTATTTCACTTGTTTCATCAATAAAAACATCAAGTTAAATTTATTAAAGAGAGTTCTTCTCCTTGCTTGTTTGATCGGTAAAAATACTAAATTAGTTTTTATTAAATATATTTATTTCCAAAATAATCAATAAGAAATGAAAGGTGAGGAGGATAAAATATTCACAAGCATATTTGATCTAGACGGTTGATGAAGAAGAAAACCTTTTTGAACCTATTTCAATGTGGAAGAAAATCAAAGATGAACAACATATGAATAGACATATACAAAAGACTACTAAAGTTTACAGAAGGGAGAGAGAAAAACCCCACCCAAAGCATATACAAGCTCTATCATCTAACATCAAGGGATTAAAAACCCTTCCTAGGAAAAAGACAACTAGAAAAACAAACTTTTCTCATTCCTATTGAATGTTTCAATAATATAGGAATTGAATTTAAAAAAAATGAAAATAGAAGTGATGTTTTATAAAGGGCTGGTAAGAGGGAACCTATGGAAACAAATGGGGGATTTTTAAAGGCTTTTTCATAATATGAAACTTAACAAAGGTGATGAGATGCTTCTTAGTTCACATTATATTTAAAATGATGAAAATGATATGAGTTGTTTTTATTTTATTTTTGGGTTACATAGGGGAGTTGGTTACAACCACTATTTTTAGTAATTGGTAAACGCAGGCTTCAAACCACAGGGATTGTTCCTAATAACTTATTTTTCTTGTTGTTGTTGACTCGGTGTGAGATGGAGACCACCAATCGCTTGGGATTTGTACTATCATCGTCGATCTGACGCGCACTCAGAGCATTGAGAGGATTTAGCATGAACTACTACCTTTGCTAAAGCTAACATCACCCCCAAAGAATCTGAGTTGTTAATATAAATGATCCCGTGTCTATAACTTTTCTTAAAAAAATAATATTGACAACAAATTATGTTTTTGAAATTACAAATATGAAGTAATTATTTTTATTAAATATATTATATTTTTACCAAGGTTCAAACCGTGGCATGGGTGAGTGTGAAATGAAATGAAAGATTTTAATTACGTTCACGAGACCCAAATATGGTCTATGGGACCTCAAATATGGAAGTACAATTACTCAAATCATATTATATGATCTTTAATATCTTTGAGAAAGTTGTTCCTTCTCCTGTTGATTTGTGTTAGCAATTCCCCAACTTTTTTATTTTACTGTCTTCAAATAAATCCGCCATAAACTCGTTCCCAAGTGTTTCTTTGTATTTGTCATGGATATATGAAAAACTCGGGCATTTATAGATGAAGTGTTCCTTTGTCTCTACTGCCCCTATGCTGCATAGAGTACATATCCTTTCTTCCCATTGTTCTTTGGGCGTTGTCCATCTCCTTGTTTCATATCTAAGCCTATGAGAGCTAGTCCTTATCTGAGCAATGAGTATTTTTTCCTTCCACTTGATTTCAGCGTCTATATACGCTTTTTCCTTGTGGCCATACGTTGGGTTAAAATTTGCAATATAATATTATCTTTTCCTGCTTGCATTTTTCCACATTCCACTTATGAACTTTTCATTCACATAATTTTTTATGTCTTTGTTGACATTTGGGCATTCATTTATGTTGATTTTCCAACGTTTCATCCATTTATGATTTTTTTTAATCCATGTATTCTTTCACCTATGCAACTCTTCGTCCCTAGCTGCCCTAGGCCATTTATCATCTGCCATGTTTTCTATTTTTTTCAAGTAACATAACAACTTGGTCATAGCAATTGCTTCTAAAGGGAACATTCCAGTTTCAACTAGAATAATTTCATAAGGGGTTGTGGCCTTAATTTTGAGAAAGTTTGTGATTAGATATTTTTGAATCCTTTCTATTTGCCTCCATTTTGCATTTGTTGTGTCACTAGCCCACACCTCGCAACCATACAACAAAACCGGTGTAACTAGTAGGTAAAATAAGACCTTGGTGGTCTTCCAGTCCCACAACTCGGCATTCCTACACCTGTTTTGAAGTGCATACAGTGCTCTCCAACCACTTTGAGTTCTTTTCATCCTACATGTATTCCAATTAAGTTTGTCATGAAAGTCTATGCCCAGGTATTTGTATTCTACTACTACATCAAGCGGTTCTCTTGCAAACTGAAATTTGAGTTGTTGCTTCTTTTTTGCTAAAAATCATAATTTTTGTTTTGCTCGTGTTCATCTGCATCCCAACTTCTTTACAAAAGAGTTCTAGAGTTTGAAGGTGATCTTCTAGATCTTTGGTTGTTTTGGCCACAAGAATTACATCATCTGCATACATGAGGAGTTTTACCACATATTTGGCTAAATGCACACCCTCTCCCCCAAATTTGTTTATCCATTCTTCTAACTTGTCAATGCACAACCCAAATAAGGTCGGAGATAGAGGGCAACCTCGTTTGACACCTATGTCACTACCAAAACATTCAGATAACCCTTCCTGTGTTCTGATTCTAGCCTTTACATGCTCATATAGTCTCGTGGAATTGTCTGCCTTGTAGTGAATTGGAACCTCTAGCTCTTCCATTCTGCTCCATAATTTTTTTCTTGGCACTGTGTCAAATGCCTTTTTGAAGTCTACAAAACAACAAAAAGCCTCCTTTTTTTGTCCCATATTTTTTCCACTATGTGTCCGAGCGTGATATAATGATCAATAGTTGAGTGCTTGGGCCTAAAACCCGCTTGCCCCTTTGCTCTCTTTCCCTTTTCTTTCGCCCATATGTCGATCCTACGCTCTATCATACTCCCAAACAACTTTGCAAAGAGAGGGTTGATCATGATAGTTCGATAGTTTGAGGGATTATTTACATCTCCACTTTTAAACAAAAGAATGGTCAAGCTAGTTGTCCACTCAGTAGGGAAGCCATTTTGTATGACCTCATTGAAAATTTCTTTGATTTGCGGTGCCAAGATATCTACCCCCATTTTCTATGCTCTGCTTGAAGATTGTCTATGTCACGGGCTTTACCAGTTGCTAACTTAAATGCGTGGCTTAAATCAACCACAAGTATGTGTGTGAGGACACTTGTTCTTGATTCCTACGCAACCTCTCTAATTAAGTTCTTATTTTTAAAATGCGTTGCTTAAATCAATCAAAGGCCCTCTTGCTATAGTAGAATAATATTTAAAAAAAAATTAATTAATTTTTTCTTTTGGCGTGAGTGGGTGTGTCTTCCTGGTGGAGCTGTAGTAACGGGGTTTGGGCTTTTGGCGTGGGTGAGTGTGTGGGTGTGTCTCCCTAGTGGAGTTGGAGTAACAGGTTGAGGGATTCCTGGTCAAAACCCCGCTTCTTAATATTTAAAAAAAAAAAAAATATTAAATTTTTTAAATAAAAATTTAAATTTTATTAAATATATATATATATTAAAAAAAAAACTTTGATATACCTTCAAATATATTAAGCTCTTATTTAAATATAAAAATCCGCTTTTACAAATAAATAAATATATAAGATGTCTTCCTCTTAAAAAAATATAAACATATACAAATTAAAATAATAATTCTTTTATTTTACATTCGAAATACAATCTCGTTCTTAGAAAAATCTCTGTTTTGTATTATACAGTCTCAATGTCATCCACCGCTGTAAACTAAGTTAAATATAACCAAATTATCTGATCAATGATTTACTAGATTTCAACGCAAACTTATTTATCGCAATCATTAAAATTTAATTCATCTTACTAGATTAACAAACCATAAAGAGACGAACACAACATAGAAAGCCTGTGGCCGCCGGGGTAACGCACCCGGCAAGAAAACACGGAATCTGAAGAAGTATCGGAGATGGAGTGGGAGACACAGAAATTAGGAAAGGAAGAAGATGATAGTAAGACTAGCTTTAAGGAAGTTCATGATCCTTCAAGGGTTGAGGAAGGGATCCTAATTCCTGGTCTTTCTAACGATATTGCGCTTCAGTGCCTGGTGAGAGTACCAGCGCTATTCACCTCTTGTTTGCGAAACGTTTGTATACCATGGAAACGCCTTGTTGACAGTGAAGAATTCCCACTGCTTAGAAAACAGGTTTTGTTTTCCCTCTCTCCTAAATTATTATTATGATACGAATAAGTTATTAATGTAGAACTCGATTTTGCTGAGATATGATCTTTCAAGGAAGAAAATAATTTTATTTTAAAATAAATTTCAATTACAATGGTAAATATCAAATACAATAGGTTCATGGACTTTTAGCCTGGAGACCTGGATTCAAATTTTACTTTATATAAATTAAATTTGTTAAAACATCATGACACAAGAGGGTTGAAATCTTGAGAACATAATTGTCAAACATATCAATGTTACCGATAATATATATATGTATTCAAAATATTATGATAGGTTCAAATCATACCAAATTTGGTAACTATCAACTTCTTCGTATCTCCACTAAACCTTAAGACTTTGGTTTTGAAAGGCAGTGAACAACATTCTTATCATCACAACATGGTAAGTTTACACTAATTCGTATGTACTGTTCAGAGTTGATGTTCTTTTTTAGTTGGAAAGATGTCCATCAGGTCTGAACATACGTGGGTCTTGTTACAGTAAGCATTCTATACTACTTTATTTGAGGACAGCATAATTCTGACTGCCTTCTAACCATAGGTAACAATAACATGATATGAGTCACACAAGGTATATAAATCGAAGTATACTAATTGAGGTATTAGAAAGATTAAAAATTAAAGCTAAATTCATTACTAATTGTAATAAATGTTTTTTTTTTGAATCTAGCCAAAAACCCCTTGAGGGGCCACCTTGGTCTAAGAAACGACGACCAGGGGTTCTACACTGTCAAAATCACCCGAGAATTCTACACTGTCAAAATCACCCGGGAGTCGTGCCCAGCCTGACCGCACCAACATGATAAACTGGATTTTGGGCACCCACTGCGTTTGGTAGGGTGGAGATTCGAACCAGGGACCTCCCTTGGAGGATTGTCCTACCCTCTTCAACTCACCTACAACACGTGAGTCTGATTGTAATAAATGTTGGAATTTACAATATTTTCATAAACAAACAAAAGCAATCCATCCATTCAAATCTTATATAAAAAGCCTTAAAAAAAAGAGAAGATATAGTGGACACTTGTAAGCACCATAAATAATCATTATATTATCTATAGATAAGAATCACAACACTGATGATTAAATGATGGAGTGGTGGGGGCTATTTATATCAATACCAAAACCCAATTACATCAATGAACTTCACCTAAGCCAACATAACAAAAGGGCTTTAAGGTTAATTACAAGTTTATAAGGTGGGCTTAACCATAACAAGGTTAACCGTGGCCTATAGGGATTACATAATAAAATATTAGAATAATTAAATATATTGTACAATGAATGCCCTTAGGCCTATCCAAGATTACATCATACAATGTTGGCCTTGGTCATGAATTAGATTCCACTTTCAATAGCCTCTTATAATCTAAATTGAGGGGCCAAGGAGAGAAGGCATTGGTGACAATAATATCTCCTCCCATAATCGATGCTCTAGTAGGCCCTTGCACTTGAGGTAGTCTCATCTGATCTCTCTCATCATCTGAAATTCGCTACTGCAAAAATGCCTTTTGCACAAGTGTCTCCTTAGGATAGATTGTAGTCATCATTGCCACTATTAGATACGCCCACACACATCCAATGAACACTTACACTAAGGCTTTAGATGAGGAAGAGAAGTCAAAATCACCACCACCTCTAAAGAAAAGTTGCTTCAATCTTCCATAGTCACATAAGGTATGTCTTGAAGACATAGCCTTTCCTTTTACAGTATACATCACCTTGTTTGAAGACTTCAACTTGTCCTTGGGCCACTTGATTTCCATCAGCAAAAAAGTATTTGCATGAACCTATTTAAAAGAAGAGCTATTACAAACTTCTAAGAGTACTTGGACAAGAGATAGAAGACGGAAGAAATCATGAATGATTGAATCTTCATGAATAAGCTGAATCAATGGTCCAAAGGAGGAATAGGGGTTGACTAAAGCACATCCGAGATCCCTTTCCTGTATGCGTGCAAAAGACTCCAAATTTGTTGTAAGCTTGTAACTATCACAAATCTAGCTGCATCTCTCCAAAAATAGACCAAAGATTCTGATTGCATAGAATATAGAATTTCGCCCTTTCAAACTAGGGCAATAAGATTTGAGGACTATTCCACACAATTCGACCCTTAACATTGGAACAGGTTTGTAAACTAATGTCACCAATGCATAGAGCTCAAAACATCGTGTGATTTAAAAAAAAGGGCTCAAAATGCTTCCATATGCAATAGTTATGACCTCCAGAAGATTTGCTCAAAGAGTCCCCCAAAATGCAAAAATTAAAGCCTCAAACCTTAGAAGAGCAGCAACAAATCCCAATTTGTCACCTGGCTCTTGCTCATCCACTCATTCTGTGCCATTTGGTCACCTCTAATTGACTAGAACCCTGCTGCTTGTTTTTTCCTGATTCATTGAGGTTGAATAAATAAGTAAAAAATATTATCTTTGTCTAGATTGGAAGCCACGTTGGCATCCACCTCAGTTCGAGTGTTACATGATAAGTGACAAATTTGCGCAAAATTGCAAAGGAGTAGATTCAAGTAGCAAACCTCTAGGAGGTGAATGACTTAAGTAGAGTTGACTAACCATTTTTACAAACATACGCTCTGAGACAAAAGCGCCCCACTTACCCCTTAAGGTGATCCTACCTATCCAACGTGCGAAAAAGGATTTGAACCCTAAACCTTGCACCTCTCATTCTTCGCCGAAATTCGTCTACCACTATGCCAACAGACTTGGATGAGGCAATTGGAGGAATGCCTCCTTGAGGACATTCTTAGGTGATCCACAAACCAACAAAAAACTCCACTCAAGGAGTTCCGAACCATGACTCTAGCTGCTAACGCCTTTTGCCATTGCACCAAGAGCTTCAGATGAAACTTATGGGTCAACACCTCTATGAAGACAACCTTCTGTGACAAAGATGATGGCAAAAGAACAAACACACTTCGTCGAAAAGGAAGGGGGAGTGGAGATCGAACCCCTATCTTCTTTGACCAACGCTTTACACAATTTTGCACTGTCCACCGCAAAAAGCGTCACAACTAAGACTAGAAGCCATCGTCCACTAAAATGGCTGATCGTTTTCACCTTAAGAATGGTGCATGCATTCCTGGGTGGCGTCCCATAAGCATCAAATCCAAGTTCAAGGTGCAAAAAAATTGGCAAAGCTGGTATTTCAGGTCTCACTCGAATGGAGGTGACAACCCTCAAGTTTGTGGAATCAAAAACTCCAAAAAACGTCCAAATTTGCATAGATTTTGCGTGCTTGATTGAAAAAAAACAGGTCGTGAGGAAGAAGACAAAATGGAGGGGAAAGGGGTGGTGGCACCCTTATCAAAAATTCGAATTCAAATCCCTCTGCATAGATTCCCTTTGTCAAAACACTCATACATGTGATAACCAAAGGAAACAAAAAAGAAAACTGTTTTGCCAATGTTTTTTATGCTATACCTAGCTCATAAAACTTTGGGGGATAACTTGTACAAGAGATCGGAAGAAGAATCAGAGGCTCTGATCATGCTTCTTGCGTGGGCAAGTGATGCGGCTCCATACCCACTCTAATTCCATGTCGGAATTCACAATATTTTCTAGAAATGAATAGAAGCAATCCATCCACTCAAATCTTATACAAAAAGCGTAAAAATGCCACATGAGAGAAAGATATAGTGGGCACCCATAGACACCATAAATAATCACTATATTATCAGTAGATAAGAATCAAAACATTTTAAATGATGGAGTGGTGGGGGTGTTTATACCAATATTATAGACAGGGGTGAGTGCCTTCCCGAGACGAGGGAATGACAGGAGTTTAGGAATGACAGGACTGACAAACTTGACTACAAAACATGGTGTCGACCTATACTAGTCAGCTCCAGACAGGTAGTCAATGACTGATTGCTGTTAGACGACTAATCCAGATGGGTAAACCAGTATAGACAGGTAACTGTCAGACGTGTATCGTCCTAGACTGGTAAGTGCTAGACGAATAGCTTCAGATGGGTTGCTGGATGGACGGGTAACTTTGGATGGGTAGGTTCAGACGGGTAGGATACTAGACGGGTTCCCTCAAACGTGTAACTCCAGTCCAGATGGATAGTCGTAGGTTCAGACAGGTTGAGCACCAGACGTGTAGTCGCAGATCTAGACAGGTAGTACAAGTGGCTAGGGCCTAGACGGGTGACGAATAGGCCTAGACGAGTTTTGCAACTTGCACCTTCGTACTTCATCCTACAAACTGATTTCTGATTGCTCCTTCCTGCAACACATAAACACAACACCAGTCTGCTCCAATCTACTCCATAACATGCATCAATCGGATACTTGTAACACAAGACAATGCAATCACACAGAAATCCACACAACACTAGAACAATTCGGCTTGTTGTATTGATTCCTCAACAGATAGATCATGAATAATGGATCAATCATCGATCATGGATGTACAAAAATTGATAGGGGGGTATTTATAAGACAAGCCTTGGCGGTTACTGCAACCAACCAGGCTCAACCATCCCAACTGTCCCTACGTTAATACCTTAACTAATCAGTCTTAAGGCATAACAAACCAGTCTCAGATTGATTAACAAGTTTGGCTTAACAACCAGTCTCAGACTAATTAACTAGTCTGACTTAACTAATCATGATGACTGAATTTGACGGTTTATTCCACAGTATTAATTAGTCCGTATTACATTATGACAACTGATTTATATTGCCAAAACATTACATTATTAAAATTGCCAATCATTGATGTCTACATCTATCCTCCCCTTCAAAGAAGTCGATGTCCTCAACGACTTTCTGCGTTGTCTTGCCGGTGTCTCAACATCTTTTGGATCCACAGCCTAGAGCACTTCTTCCAATTTCTATACCTGGAGCCTGAAAGCTTTGCGTTCATCACGAACTCGCTTGGCATAAGTGAAATACTTGGCCCATTCCACTCCCATGTTATTAGCTCGAGTTTCCATTTCTTGAAGTTTAGACAACTCTGATTCGCGTTGAATGAAGATCTCCTTCATCTGTTGTATTGTCAAGGTTGAGGAAGATGGTTCTCTCTGTGCCAGTTTTGTCTTGAGAGTTGCTTTGTGCTACTATGATTGAAGTAATTCACTACGCAATGCCTCCCGTTCCTTCTGCCAAGCCTCCTCACCTTGGCTCTTCTGGGCCACTAACTCTGCATTCTGTTTTACCAGCAATTCCTTAGCCTCTTTTTGATGCAACATTTTTGCCTCTATGTTTATGATCACCTGTTCTCTGTCCCTGAGTTGAGTGCTAAGGTCCAACAATTGTTGTTGTTTCTCCCGAATATGCTTCAAAGCGTCTTCCAACTGGGTGACCCCTTCTGCCATGTGTCGATCTTTTTCCTGTAGTTCTGCCTTTGTCAATTGCAGATCTTTATCCAGATTCTGCCTAGCCAGATTCAAATGCTTGATCCCCTCAGCTAGCCAACACAACAAGTGGGCTATAAAGTTAATCTGACTATATATAGGCATCAATTCGGGTACTAACTCCACCTGTGGCCTTTGTTTTGCGAGGTGGTGGGGAGGGGGATTATGACCATGGCCGAGGACATACACCTGTGTTGGCTCCAAGTAGAGGGTAGGTGTCTTCTTTGGCAGTTTCTCAACTCCCTCTATGGTCTTCAAGTATTCGGTAGGCAGGGTCCATGGTTGTTCTTGGTAGATGCTAGAAATTTTTGTTCGCCAAGCTCCCTTTCCAACCCATTGTACCAACTTGTCCAGCTCCTCTTTTGCCATCAAATGCCATTTCTTCCATTGGCCAACACAAGCTGCATCAAATTGCAGTCGTAAGCTATCCATCACATGGGTCAATTTGGTGAAACATGCTACTGCTTGCTGATCAACACGGGCACCCATGTCTGGTGGATCTAAGAAATTAGGCACTTCCAGCATTATGTGTTTTGACCATGCATCTTCGGATTCCTCCTCCTCCCTTACTTGCAAAGGCTCCTCCTTTCCGGAAAGATCAATGGGCTTCTTAGCCACTTTCCATTCCGTAACCATTGGTTGCTCCTTAGGTACCTGTACTTGGCTGCTTCCGCCATCTATCCCAACAGTTTGCAGAGGTACTTCATTGTGTTGGGGATTCTTTCCCTGCATTGGTCTGGTATCGTTTCCCAGAGAGACCTCATCCACCGAAATAGGATGTTGTTGCATCCCTTCCATTGGATTTCTAGTAGTTTGCAGTTCTGTACTGATTGGGCCTTTGTTTGCTTTCCTTGGGAGTGTCTATATCTGCTGAATTACCTATTGCCTTGGTTATCGCTATTGCGAGCATATCCTCAAATGAGAAAGCCCGTAGAGTCTTGGTAAGAGATCCAAGGGCGCTTTAGGTGACTCCTCATGATCCCGAAATTGGGCCTTTGCCAGATATTTCGTAGGTCCCACATACACAACAGTACTGGGTCCCGATGGCGCATTCCGGAGAACAAAAGGGATGGTAAAATCTACTTCCACAGTATCAGTCCCCTTACTTTTTGATTGCGTTTGTTGTTCAATTTTTTGGGCCACTTCTTTACTACGGGCTATCTTATTTGCTATTATTCCTACCACTGAATCTGGTGACGGTGATGGTGATGGTGCATCAAATTTCCACCTCTTCCTTGTCGGCTTTGTCACCTCCTGCGGGAGTGCAACAACTTCCTTTGCTGGCACTGTCTCCTCAGGTACTGGTAGTGTACTATACTCCCCTTTTGAATCATCCACTGGCCCTTCTTCCAGTGAAGTCTTATTGAAGCGCTGCTTTACCCTTGGCTTTTTCACCGGCGTTTGTTGTCTCATCTATGGCTTTGCATCTTTCCATTGCAAAATTGTTGGTGCCAAATTTGGTAAAGCCTTAGGAGGGTCAAAATCCGGTATTTGCACTTCTGCTCTTGATGTTGCATCCAAAAGTAGTCCAATGGCATGGAAAACCATCGAAAAATTCTTGGTGTTTCGCATCAGAAAGTTCTGAATACAAAGTGCCAAGTAGGCTGCCCAATCATAGGCAATTCCCTGCTTGATCCCCTGCAAATATGGAATCAGCCAGATGGGAAGGTCTGAACTCCTCTGTTCTCTAGACAGCCTGGCCATCAGTACATTCATGATACATTGTAAACCTGTATTTGCTAACTGAGTCTGTTTTACTCCTCAGCTACCATGTGTTGATAACAAAGTATCAATTTCCTCCTTTGCCAGATGGGAAGGTCTGAACTCCTCTGTTCTCTAGACAGCCTGGCCATCAGTACATTCATGATACATTGTAAACCTGTATTTGCTAACTGAGTCTGTTTTACTCCTCGGCTACCATGTGTTGATAACAAAGTATCAATTTCCTCCTTTGTCAAGAGTGTAATACACTGAATTAGTTGGGGAGTCTTCTTGGGGTCGACTCGCTCATTTAATACAGGTCGGCCCTTTCTCGACAGTTTGAATGTTTTTTGAAATGCTTCAGCAGAGAAATCTACCACCAACTCCTTATCTCCGATGCATACCTTGTTGACATTATTCAACAAATCATAAGTCAGCAACATCTGTATCAGGTATTCTTTGAAGAAATCTTTATCAAAACTTGGAACCTACAAAATAAAATGTACTCCTGCTGCCTTGATTTTTTGCTTGATTGGATCATTTGCCGGTGTCTGTTCCCACCATTGCCGACAAAAATCTCCCTTTGCATGAATCCAGGTAATTTCCTCAATTGGGACCTGATCTTTCTCAAACTGTTGTGCTTCTCTAGTCTTCTTCTCAGGTGTTGCTACTTGCTCATGCCCCTGTTTACCTCGAGCCTTTCCTTGCTCTGGATTTGGTACTTGGCCCCGCATCATTCCTTCAGCCTGACCATGCTCCTGATGATGACATAGTTGTTTTGCAGCAACTGACTCTGGCAAGTCTTTGGATCTTGGTGTTACTGGCATTCTACTTCCTCTAGAACGCTCAGGCTCATTAATCCACAGTTGACCGGACTTCTGGTGACTCATTCTTCACCTATGTCTTTGACATAGTTGTTTTGCAGCAACTGACTCTGGCAAGTCTTTGGATCTTGGTGTTACTGGCATTCTACTTCCTCTAGAACGCTCAGGCTCATTAATCCACAGTTGACCGGACTTCTGGTGACTCATTCTTCACCTATGTCTTTGCCAGACGTCTTCTCTTCTCAGACGACTTATTCTGTCAGACGTCTCTTCCTCTAGATGACTTATTCTGCCAGACAACTACAATTCCAGATGATTGCAGTCTCAGACGGGTGGCACTCAAGCGACTGCAGTCTCAGACGGGTGCGCTCTCAAACAGGTGGCAGTTTCAGACGGGTGGAATCTCCAGACGGGTGGCAGTCTCGGATGGGTAATCCTCAAACGACTTTTCCTGCAAACGACTTCTCCTTAGACGTCAGATCTGGAGGCGTCGCAGCCAAAATCGATGCTTGCAACTTCTCCTTGCACTCGCCTTTCGTTTGACTACGAATTGAGGTAAAATGTTTTGCAATTGCATTGTGAATTCGAAAAACTTCACGAAGCGTATGATCTGCCAAATGTGTTATGGCATCTTGCTTTCGTTCGGATTAATATCTTGGTGCGCCGGTATTTCTACCTCAGCTCCAATTCTCCTCTATGATTTCTCTTGCCCTTTGCCTGCAAAATGCTTTGGACTGAATGAACAATTCATCCCCTTAGTGCCTAATTTATAGGCTTGCTACCACCTATGCAACTGTCTTTCTAACTGCCACCTTTCTCCCGGACTTCCGCATGTGCACCACCTCGCCATCCTTGCATGCAATTGTTGTCTTTTCCTAATTTTATCCTTTTCTTATTTTTGTCTTTTTCTTTGTTTTTGTCTTTTTCTTTTCTTTTTATTTTTATTTTATTTTATTGTTTTTTCAAAAATTGCGCCTTTTTCTTTTACCATTGTCGAGTGAAGCGCATGGCAATGCCAATGCGAACTTCCAGTATTTCTGATGATGCTACCTCTTGTTGATGGCTTCCAGTCCCTTGACAGCTGAAATTATCGCTATCGTATATCGTTTCAGTTTGTTGGCGATTCCGGTGATTTCCACGGCTTCAAGGGGTTTCCATTTGTGGTTGTTCTTCATGCCTATCATTTCCTCTTCGGATGATGTGCCAAGTTGCCCTTTCATCTTCTTGCGGATGACTTCTACCTCCCTTTGGTTAACGACGAATTCTCCTCACATAATTCCTGCGACTGGTATCCTGATGTCTCTACCTGCTGACATTAGTCTGACTGGTTCTGCCGATATCCAGATGAGTTATGTCGACCGTGGGACAATTCTGTTCTAGGAATACGTTATCCAGATAGGTTCTGCCATCTTCTAGACGGGTCAATTCCGAGTAGTCATCATCCAGATGGGTTCTATCATCTTTCAGACTGATTCTTTCAGTCCTTCCATCCTCTCGTCGGATAATTATGCTATCATTCATATAGTAGAACTCCGTCTTTTCCTGCTCCTGATGGCTATCCGTTTTGTCGACTGGATGATGGTTCCCTCTTTGTCCGATATTCCGATAGATCCTTCCTGTGGTCTGTCCTCTACCTGTCTTCGGACTCCTACCTCTTCTTGGTGCATCTGGTTTTGGTTTGGATTCCTTGGATGAATTTGATCCCTATTCCTGAATCCATGCCTTCCTCGAGCTTGTTCGAATCGTCCTCTTCCCCTTTCGGTTGAATCTCCCTAGTGTTGGGTTTCCGAACTCCCAGCTGCCCAAGATTCAGCTGGTTTCTCGGTCGTTCTTGACGACATCTTCGGTTTCTACGGGCTTGTTGAGGTAGACCTAATGGTCTAACCTTAGGAGTTTCAGCTATTGGTTGGTTTGAACTATGTCTACAAATGGTCCTTGCGGTCCATTTTGCGGACTAGTCGACCTATGGGTAGTAGGAGGGGAATTTCTTCCTCTAGCTATCGGGAAGGAGACCAACCGAACTCCCCCCTTGGTTAGGCATACTTGGGTTACCCAGTAGTCTTGACGAACTTCCAGGATTACCCAAGTCACCTCTATTCCTGGCTTGATCAATAAGTTCTGCTCTCGTACTTGGTTCTGTGTGTGTTTGGGTATCAGGTTTTAGCTATCTCAGAATTCTAAACCTTCTATCCACCCTCAACAATCTCCTCCACCTTGCTTCTTCAAAGCGTCTTTGTGGTGCACATTGAGCTAAGGCATCTCTATACTGTTTTGAGAAGGCGGAATCCATACTTGAATCATTCCCTCCTCCTGCAGTATTCATTGGCCAATCTAAGGTTTCTTGATCCCTTCTCTGCAATAGCCTCACTTCTCTCCATTGTCTTCGTAATTCCATCGTAGCAAGTCGATATACCGCCACCTCTCGTCATTCGATCGAACTTCTCATTGAATCATCGTATAATGCCATTTCCCGATGTTCGATTGGTCTTCTGATTTCATCATCTTCGCTACTTGAGTAATTGCTTATTTTCCTGCCCTCTTCCTCCTATTGTATTAGCGGTTCTTCATCTTCGATCATCTGGACCATTTTGAGGAATCGAACTCTTGCTTGCCGAATTTGGACCTTGTCCCTTTGCCTTCTTCATTCCCGTTTTGGACTTGAGTAGGGTGTGTTTGGGTCCCAAGGTAGATTTGTAGACAGGCATATTGAGATATCCTTAATTGCTGAACCAGTTTTGATATTATGTGTTTTATTGTAAATGCACGCAAAGTGTTTGACGAAACGCCCGTGCATATATTTTAATGTTTGCAAATGAAATGTAAATGCAAAGAAAATGCACATAAAATGTAATTTGAGGGTAGTTGCAAGGTAGTTGGAGAAAGTAACTACTTGGTGGGTGTATAAATAAACCCCCCCCTCATTCATTAGAGTTGCTGGAGATTGGTACGTGTGAGGATTGAAGTCTATGGGCAGAATGCAGTCTAGCATGATGTGCAGCCATGAGGGATGTTCAGCCTAGGGTTGAATGATGGATACCTAGAGGAGATATTGCAGGGCATTCATGCAGATTGATGGAAAAGTGTAGTCCAGTCCTGTGTACAGCCATGGATATGCTGGTTGTAGATTGTATTGATAAACTGTAATGCTGTATCACACATACCATTATTAATATAGAACTGCTGTAATTACTGTTAACTGTCATTGCTGTATTTTCTGCCATTAATGCTGTTATTAATGCTGTTGCAGGATTTTCTGTGCACTATTATTGCTATACTACAATGCTTGCAGATCTGTAATTTATTACGTGGAAAGGGAACTGTTGGGAATATGTAAAAACCCTTTCTACATTCTGGCGCCGTTGCTTTACGAAGTTGGGTCCAATATTGGTGACATAGGGTTTGAAGAAGTGAAACCCTTGGAAAGACGGGCAAACGGAAACAACGCAGCGAATAGGCACAACAGTTAGACGCCGAAGCAGTCGGCTAGAAGTACTTGACGGATAGAAGTACTTGACGGGTAGCACTACCTGACGGATAGAAGTACTTGACGGATAGCAGTACTTGACGGGTAGCACTACCTGACGGATAGAAGTACTTGACGGATAGCAGTACCTGACGGGTAGCACTACCTGACGGATAGCAGTACCTGACGGGTAGCACTACCTGACGGATATAAGTACTTGACGGGTAGCACTACCTGACGGATAGAAGTACTTGACGGATAGCAGTACTTGACGGGTAGCACTACCTGACGGATAGAAGTACTTGACGACCAACAAGACCTGACGGCTGGCACACCTGATGGCTAGCCTAGTTTGCCTGATGTCTAGTCCAGTCTGACGGATAGAAGTACTTGACGGATAGCGGTACCTGACGGGTAGCACTACCTGACGGATAGAAGTACTTGACAGCCAACAAGACCTGACGGCTGGCACACCTGATGGCTAGCCTAGTTTGCCTGATGTCTAGTCCAGTCTGTCTGACGTCTACAACAACAGAATACGTAGATCAGTCAGTTGCTGAAGAGTAGAGTCCAAGAGCAGAGCAAGAAGGAGGTGACCGACACATTGCTGATAGGAACAAAAGAACGGGTACAAGGACAACCAAGAGTCGAGGAAAATGTTGATTGATGCAGAGATATGTTGAGTGCATGGTAACACCTGAACAAGCGGCAAGAAGGTTGCAGAGGAGTGCAGAGGACGAGAGTCAGGCACTAGAGCAACAACACGCGAGGGCTCAGGAAGGAAGACCAAGGCCACAATCGATATCCCTGCGAAGGAAGTCGCGAAGTAAGGAAGTTGAAAGATGACTGTTTGGTGAAAGTAAGATACCTAAGACTAAAAATACCCGACGAGGAGCAGCATAGCAGAAACCCCACCAATGGATAACATAGACACCCAAGCATTGGAGAATTTGCCACTTTTCACAGGAGAAGGGAAGGAAGACCCGATTAGGCATTGGAGAATTTGCCGTATAGAGTGGAAAGCGATTGGGCAGAACAATGAAGAAGATTGGAGGAGGTGGTTTCCTGCAATGTTTCGAGAATCTGCAATAGACTGGTACATATACTTACCGCAAGTTAAGTTCCAGACATGGGGAGAGTTACGTGATACATTTGTGGAAGAATTCCGATCATATGATACTGACGAAAATTATAACATTCAAGGAGAAAAGGAGCCTGTTTGTTATTACAATCGAAGGGTGAGTAGATTGTTTGACTATATGGAGAAAGGCCACTCAGAGAAATAAAAAATTATGTGGTTCATAGATGGACTTCTCCCCATGTATGAAAGGAAGATGAAGGTATTTCCTCCAAGATCATACCAAGAGGCTTTGGATTATGCCTTGACTTGGGAAAGAGATGCAAAAACCTCACCGATGAAGGAGACTCGGACAACTAGAGAATGCAGTCAGATGGCGACGAAGGAGACGTCTGAGGTGCAGACGTCTGAGCAAGAGCCGTCTGATGTGGAGATGTCTAAGGTGCAGACATCTGAGCAAGAGCCGTCTGAGAAGAAGACATCTGAGGTACAAACGTCTGAACAGGATCCATCTGAGGTGGAGACGGCCGAGGTGAAGTCTGAAGTGCATCTGTCGGAGGAGGAGCCGTCTGAAGAGAACTCGTCTGGAGGCTACACGTCTGAAATCTACCCATTTGAAGGAGTTAGACGTCTAGCAAACCACTCATATGGCAGTCAGTCAGCCCAGACGTCTGGCCTTCCAGCCCAGACGTCTGGCAGCCAGTTAGCCCAGACGTTTGGCCTTCCAGCCCAGACGTCTGGCCTTCCAGCCCAGACGTCTGGTAGCCAGTCATCCCAGACGTCTGGCCATCCAACCCAGACGTTTGGCAGTCAGTTAGCCTAGACGTCTGGCAATCCGTCAGTCCAGACGTCTAGCCGTCGGACCCAGACGTCTGGCCGTCTGGTTGGTCGTCCGTCTGGCCACTTGTCCCAGACGCCTAGCAATCTGTCCAGACATCTAGCCCATCTAATTGCGACGTCTACCCTGACCCGTCTGAGACATCTACCTGTGTGCAATTTTTTCGAGACGTCTATCGGTCTGAGCCATCTAACCCGTTGTCCTAGATGTCTAGACATTGTACCCGTCAGACTTCTCAATCCGTCTGGTCTAATCCGTCAGAGACTAAGCTGTCAGGGATTGTCGTCAGAAATGTTGACGTCTGAGGTAGTGCAGTCAGAGGAGTTGCCGTCAGAAGCACAATCCGACAAGGGAGAGGTCTGTCAGAGGATGATAAGCAGTCAGTTGGATCAAGAAAGCAGTGAATTAGAGCTGAGAGGAAGCAGTTTCAAGGGATTGAGTGAAGGCTTACAGAAGGTTGCTGAGATGAAAAATTTAGTTTGGACATGGAGGCTTTTAATGGTTTTGCTTTTAAGGGAGCACGCGAAGGGCGCTGCCCCTCGACCCCGCAAGGGACGCTGTCCCTTGACCCTGCAAGGGGACTCCCGCCCCCTTGACCCCCGACACAGATGGCGGAGGGTGTTACCTGTCATGTTCATGATGTTGATGGCATTGCTCATGCTGATGATATGGCTTATTGCAAAAAGTGAAGTGCCTATTCAGAGAATGTTGATCATGCTGATGTTACACATACTTGTAGCAGAAAAAGGGCACAATCAGAGAATCAGATGTTGTGAGCAGTCTCAAGTGAAGGTCATTGCCAAAGATGTATGGAACAAGAACAAGAGGAAGGAGCGTGACAAGAGATCCTGTTATATTGCTTAGTACTTCTATTCCCAGTGTTTAGCTCGTGTCGTTGAGGACAACGACCAGTTTAGAGGAGGGGATAGATGTAGACAGGAATATTGAGATATCCTTAATTGCTGAACCAGTTTTGATATTATGTGTTTTATTGTAAATGCACGCAAAGTGTTTGACAAAACGCCCGTGCATATATTTTAATGTTTGGAAATGAAATGTAAATGCAAAGCAAATGCACATAAAATGTAATTTGAGGGTAGTTGCAAGGTAGTTGGAGGAAGTAACTACTTGGTGGGTGTATAAATAAACCCCCTCCTCATTCATTAGAGTTGCTGGAGATTGGTACGTGTGAGGATTGAAGGCTATGGGCAGAATGCAGTCTAGCATGATGTGCAGCCATGAGGGATGTTCAGCCTAGGGTTGAATGATGGATACCTAGAGGAGATATTGCAGGGCATTCATGCAGATTGATGGAAAAGTGCAGTCCAGTCCTGTGTACAGCCATGGATATGCTGGCTGTAGATTGTATTGATGAAACTGTAATGCTGTATCACACATACCATTATTAATATAGAACTGCTGTAATTACTGTTAACTGTCATTGCTGTATTTTCTGCCATTACTGCTGTTATTAATGCTGTTGCAGGATTTTCTGTGCACTATTATTGCTATACTACAATGCTTGCAGATCTGTAATTTATTACGTGGAAAGGGAACTGTTGGGAATATGTAAAAACCCTTTCTACATTCCGAGATAACGTCAACGTATCTCGGAATGTAGAAAGTAAATACGTCGCTACTTGATTCTTCCAGCCATCCTCCATTTCTTGGCTGTTTGGGTACCTCTCTCACATCCCTCCACAAATTGTCAGCTCTTGCTCTCTGCTTATTTGATATTCTGTATTATCAGCAAGGCCTTGATGTGGTTCCCTTATCCCGTCTTGTTCCGGCAATCTCATGGTCCGTTGTCTTTGAGAACGTCTTGTCAGTGGTGAAGCAATACTTGAAGAATCTTCGGTATTCAAGAGAATTCTCAATGTTGGTGGAGATGAGCTACCAGAGTCTAAGGAAGATACGTTTTTTCCAGAGGGTCCTTTTGTATTACCTTCTATACTTCCTCTTAGTTCTCTTTGTTGCCTCTCCAGTCCTTGTTCTGGTAGTCTTCTATTCCTTTGCATTTTGGAATGTCTTAGGTGAATTATCCATGGTGTTGAGAGTGAATTGTTTGAAGCCACGGAGAATAAGCTACTTTTTGAAGAATTGCCATCTGCGCTTCCTCTAAATTCCTCTCGTTGCCTTTCCGCCCATTCGGCTCTTCGTGCTTCTTGTCGTTCATGCAACCGTTGCATGGTTTCATCCAACTCTTGAATCACTTGTTCTCGCAATTGCGCATTGTACCCCCTTAGGGTTTCATACTCTTCTTGTAGTCTCTGCGTCTCCCAAGCCATTTGTTGCAAATCCTTGATCTCCCTCTTCTTCCACTTCTGGTACTTGTTCTTGTAATGCAACATTCGTGAGGGTTCGAAGTCGTTCTTCTACTTCATTATTTGGAAATCGAACATGAACTTTTAATCGTCTTCGTTCTTCCTCTTGAGGTTCTAACTCCCTCTGTTCGATCACAGGTTCTCCTTCCGCTCCAAATAGCCACTCCAGGTGTGCTGGTTCGTCCTCTCGAACAACGTTACTTGGCTCTCCATGGTCGTAGGATCGTATTCCTAGTCGTGATTCTTCTATTGCTTTTCCAGAAGTGTCTTTGGACGTTTCTAAGTTGATTACATTCACCTGTGCCTGTGCCTTATACATTTTCAACTTAGAACCCTTTACAACTTCAGGGCAAATTGTACCGTTCTTCTTTAACCGAACAACCCCGTTGTCTAGTACCTCTTCCAATTGGAAGGGTTCGAGCCATAAAGTTTTCAACTTTCCTGGCTTGATTTCTCTTTTCCCATTATATTTGAGCACTAACTCGTCGGGCTTCAAATCCATCTTCCTGAGATGTTTGCCATACAAATACTTACGCCTTTTCTGAGCAATCTTCGTTGCCCACTATGCCATCATCCTCTTCTCTCCTAACTGCACCAATGTTGCGAGTCTCTCTTCCATACTCTCTTCGTCATTCAGGTGAGTCTCCACTGCTATCCTCAAACTAGGTACCAGGAATTCGACAGGTACCACCGCTTCTTGCCCATACATTAACTGAAAGGGTGTATGGTTTGTGGTTGGTTTGAAGGTAGTTTTGTATGCCCACAAAACTGCCGGCAAGCACTCCTCCCAATTGGTTTCTTCTACGCCACATGTCTTATACATGATTGAAACCAGGACCTTATTCGTTGCCTCCACTTGCCCATTCGCCCTAGGGTAATACGGGCTGGACAAGGAATGAAAGATCTTGAATTCTGTTGTCAGATTATAGATAATCTCGTTAACGAAATGGCCTCCTTGGTCGCTTGTCAATTGAAGAGGAATTCCAATTCGTGTGATAACCTGCTCATAGAAAAATTGAGCCGTGCTCCTTGCAGAGTTATCAGGTAAGGCTCTTGTTTCTACCCATTTCGTTAAATATTCTGTCACCACTACAATATATCGACACTTTCTCTTATGACTGGATCTCAATGGTCCCACAAAATCTAAACCCCACTCTCAAAGAGTTCTTGAGGTTGCGATGGATGTACTGGCATGAAGTCTCTTTTTAACGGATTCTCTGTTCTTTGACATGTGTCACATGCCTTGACATAATTCTTCACATCGTGATAAAGGGTAGGCCACTAGACCCTGGCAACAACACTTTCCTAGTTGTTGCATCTAGCCCCATATGGCCTCCTACCAATCCCTCGTGTGCCTCCTTCAATGTTTGTTGCACTTCGTCCTCCATTACGCATCGTCGCAGAATGTGGTCCTCCCCCATTTTGTATAGCAAACCTGCAATCAATGTAAAAGGTGCCACTTTCATAATCACTTTTCTTTGTTCAGCTGCCATCATCTCCTTTGGCAGCTCTCCTGTCGATAAGTATTCCCCAATATGCTTATACCATGCTAGTATCGCACTTATCATGAATAATTGTGCATCAGGGAATTCATTCTGTATTCCTCCTTCTACAGGTTCTGTTGAACGAATCCTTGACAGTTGGTCCGCTACCACATGTTTTTTCCCTAGTCTCACTACCACTCGAAACACAAATTCCTGCAGAGTGACGAGCCATCTACTTACTCGTCCATAAATCGTCGGTTTATTGATCAAGTACAACAACGCCTGATGATCTACATAAAAGCAAAAGGGTTATTCAACAAATAGTGCTTGTACTTTTGTACTGCGTACACCATTCCTAGTGCTTCTCGTTCTGTTGTACTGTAATTCTTCTCTGCTCTGGACAATAACCGACTTGCAAAGTATATGGGCTGATCTAACCAAAACTATCCTTCTTGAGCCAATGCACAGCCAATTGCAAAGTTTGAGGCATCCACATGAACATGGAATTATTTCTCCTAGTCCGGATAAACTAGGATAGGCGCCTTTACCAAGTGCACCTTCAAGCCCTCAAAAGCCTCCTGGTGCTCCTCTGCCCATTTGAAAGGAACACCTTTGCGTGTAAGAGCGTCTAGCGGATGAGAAGTTTGTGCATAGTTCCTGATGAACCTTCTATAATATCCCACTGTCCCTAAGAAGGTCTTTACTGAACTTACATCATGTGGTTCTTCCATCAGTAGTATTACTCGTATCTTGTTAGGATCAGGCTTCAAACCTTTGTGGCATACAATATGCCCTAATAGCTTCCCATATGGCACCATTAATATGCACTTGCCTGGATTTTATGATATTCTAGCTTTCCTACACAAGCTCATACATTCTTCTAGTGCTTTCAAATGCTCCTGCGTCTTGCTATATAGGGACCGATCATATTTTCGATTTCGGCATGCACAATAGTTGCGTATTTCGTCTCCTTACTGGTTGTGCACCTTTAACCAAAGGAATGTTATGCACACATAGCTCCGGTGTTAATCCCTTCAAATCTTTTTATGTCCAAGCAAAGACATCCTTATATTCTGCAAAAATTTTGAATGCTATTGCTTTCAGTATTGGATCCTAGTCATCTCCGCATTTGATCATCTTCTCTTCACCTTCTTCTCCCAAATTCACCTTAATCATTCTAGGTCCTTCATATTTGATGGACTCAGGTTCTTTTACCTCCTTCAAAACATCAATGGGGTGGGCTGGCTTGTCTTCAATGACTGCATCCCCCATTGTATATTCTGCGAATTTTTTGGGAAATGTCCACTTTTCCCGTTCTTTGTCCTTTTCTACTGCTGTCTTCTTTTTACTGCCTTCTCCGTTCTCAATCTCCTTCTCATCTTCTTGGACTTCAATTCCTACATTGATGCAAAAACATTGGGGATAGAACATTCATAATATTCCAATTGCCAGTGGAGTAAGCCTTTATCTTCGTCATTCTCATCCTTCATGCATTATTCTAATTGCAACACTCCATTTGGTTCATATCTGGTTTCTCCATCTGATGAAGAACTCTCTGATTCGTCCGAAGTTGCAATATCCTGACTTACTGCCTGGTTTTTAAGATTAATCATGTACTTATGCTGGCCTTTCTTGAAGGTCAGGTGTTCCTTCTCCCAATTGTGGTTTACTTTTGCTGTTCTTAACCACCCACACCACAATAATGCATATGTAGGTTTCTGCATAGCTATTACAACAAAATCTAGAATAAATTCTTGTTCTGCTATGCGCACCTTTTGGCTCATCAATACTCTTATTGTTTCGATACCATATTGATCAGCTCCATATAATCTGAAATTTGGAGATCTCAGTGCGGGTTGGCCAATATTCCGCCATGTCCTCTCTAGCATCACATTTACACTTGATCCTCCATCCACGATTACTTGATTCAGCTTATGGTCCAATAGCTCCATGTGAACCAAAGCTGGCTTTTTCCCCGCTTCAATCATTAGTATCGTTGGATCAATAAATTGTTCTTGCTTGATGTTGGCTACTTGTTGGGCTTCCTCTCTCTTCTTTGCTTTCATTACTTCCCCGATCGTAGCATACAATTCAGGTACTACATTGAATAGACTTGATACTTTCACCTCCAAAGTTGTATTAAGTACCTGTGTCACCAAGCCTTCGACTAATGCCCGTTTATCCGTTACGATCTCTGCCTTCTTTAAAGCTTTTTCTAGAACTAGTCTTTCTTGCTTTTCTTTGTCTAATTCTTTCTTAATCAGTTCTTGAGCTTCCTTCCATCGCTCTCTCTCCTTAGCAGGATTTGGGTACTGCTTTGTTTTCCTAGCCTGTACTCTAGTTATTGCTAGGACTTCAACGTCCATGTCTCCCATGTCCTCGTGGTAAGTTATTTGTCCATCCACCTCTCCCATCTCCAAGCTCCACGCGATATTGGTTCGAACTTCAAATGACGATGCCAAATATAGCATGAAAGTGGTATTCCACATTTGGAGGAACAATTAGGAATGATAGTTTGAGAACTCAACAACTTCATGATGTAGCCTAGATGGCCTGCATTAACTCCTCTTCGATGGTCGCGCAAAACAAGTTAGAAAGCCCAGTGAGAGGTATAGACGGCCTTGCAAAACACTAAGATGACTTGGCACAACACCTCAAACAGCCTGCCTTCAAGTCAAATGGCCCAAGCTTGCATGGGATGACCTAGCACTCGCCCAAATGACCCTCTACAGATAGAGTACGACAATCAGAATATAATAGAAAAGGGTTTGGAATTTATATCTACTATAGTAACAATGAATATGAACACATGCAAACAATATACACAAAACAATGGCTGAATGATGAATTGATATTAACAAGATATTGCATTACATATGAGCCTCTACAGATACACTGCATACGACTTTTCCTATCAACATACTATCTGCAGCATATACAATATCTATCCTCTGTGCAAAAGCTATCATGTGCGTATTGTACCCAATGTACTCTCCTGGCATACACAATACCTCCCCTATGTACAATTTACTATGTACTCTCTCAAATGAATGAGTGGGAATATTTAAACTTGAAGGTAGTTATTGACAACTACCAACTCCAACACCTCACCTTTTACATTACATTTGTCTTGCATTTCATTTCATATTATCTCCTAACTACAATACAAACTACATGACAACTAACTACTTATAACTTATCCACACATGACTACAGCTTAACTCATTATTACATTCTTGTATGAATTATTACAACGTTATCAAACTTTATCCAACTTTATCAAAACCATAGTAGAGAAAATCGGAATCGGGTAGTAAATCGGCTGGGGAAAAAATCGGCAAAAAAAAAACCGAAGAAAACGATTTATTTTTTTTTTTTTTTTCATGCATATTACAATGAATTAACATTATGCAAATCAAATATTGCAATAAAAGCAACAATTCAAGTCAAGACATCATACAAGGCTCAAGCTTTAAGTACACATGAAAGTGACAAAAGTTCACAAAACACATCTTGTATTGCTTATAATATGAAAAGGTACAAATTACAAAATGTGTCAAGACTCAAAATGCCTCAATAGGCCCACTATCTATTGTCTTCCTTTGCCTCTTGTCCTAACATAAGCCCTAGTCTCTTTTTCTTTATGTGTGCTTGTAGATGCTTGTGTCGTTTCTCGTGCTAAGGCCTCTTCTTGGTCCCTTGCTGCCATCTCCTCCGCTAGGGTCTCATAGTTTTGCAATTCTTCCATGCTGAATAGAGGCTCTTGCTGTACCTAGAAGTTCAAGTTCAACTAGATGAGGAAAGGGACAAAAAAAAATACTATAAGATATGCTTTTAAACGAAGAGGAGAGGAGAAAAAGGTCCCACCGAGATTTGAACTACTACCTGCTGCTCTTGTGCTTCTGCATCTATGATCCATTCAGATGATGGATCAATGTCACTTAGGTCAATGGGCTGAATATTTGTTTTTTCAAAAGATTTTTGGTGGAGACGAAGGTTGTAGTGCACAAACACAAGATCATTTAACCTTTCTTGTGTAAGTCTGTTGCGCTTCTTGGAGTGTATGTGCTCAAACATACTCCAATTGCGCTCACAACCTGAAGAGCTACATGGTTGAGATAAGATTCTAACCGCCATGTGCTGCAAATTGGGCGTAAAATCACCAAAGTCTTCCCACCATAAATCTAGAAACAACAACAAAAAAAAAATTAATATTTCACATGTAACAGCTAAAAAGTTTAAATTTTAAAACAAAATCAGAAGACTAAATAATAATTCGATGAGGTTTATGGTTTACCTGGCCTCATAAACTCAATAGCATCTTTGCATTGCTTAGATGGGAATTGGCGACCACGACATGCCTTATAATCTTGTATCTCGACACGCGTTTTATTGCACAATTGTGGATTCCCAAAGAACATGCGGTCAATGCAATCTTGAAGGCCAATCTTGACCTCATAATCAGCACGGAATGTGGGCTCATAAAAGAATTTGGGGTTCAAATAGTAACCCGCTGCATGAAGAGGACTATGGAGTTGTGATGTCCATCTGTTGTCAATGATGGTCCAAATGGCATCATATTTGGTGCGGTTATGTTCATAAAATGCAGCAATGGCCTCTTTCGCCCTATCCATAGCCTCATATACAAAACCCATTGGAAATTGTTCTCCATCAACAAGACGAAGAATCTTCACCAATGGCTTTGAGACCTGAAAAAAAAAAGAAAAAATAATTTAAAGAAAAATATTTTACAACATAAATAAAATAAAACAAATAAATAAGCGTAGTCTTGTACCTTGATGGCCTCATCCATGGCCATCCAGAAGTCCTCCTCAAACAAACAAGTATAAACATTTTGCCCCTCAGATGATGTGCGGTATCTTGCAGCTGCTTCAGAATTCCACTCATCACTCACAAACATTTGTTTTAGTGACCCTCTTGCATCATAAATGCTCTGCAATGTCACAAAGTTTGTGGCGAAGCGTGTAATGCCAAGCCGCACTAGCTCCCTCCCATTGGTAAATCGCCTCATGAGGCTAAGGACCCATGAATGGTTGTAAATGAATTTTGTGATTGCCTTAGCCTTCCCTACAATCTCTGTCACCCAAGGTAATTTCCCAATGTCCTCGAGGAGCAAATCAAGACAATGGGCTGCACATGGGGTCCAAAAAATGGTGGGGAATCTCTCCTCCAAAATCCTCCCGGCTGCCTTATATGCTGCTGCGTTGTCCGTGATGATTTGGACAACATTCTCCTCCCCAACCTCCAAGACAACCTCCTCCAACAACCCTGCAAGCATTTCGGCACTCTTAACTTGTGCCGATGCATCTACTGACTTAAGGAATGCAGTTCCTTCTGCAGATGCAACCAAAAAATTAATTAGGGTTCTTCCCCTCCCATCTGTCCAACCATCAGACATGATAGTGCAACCCTTGGTTCTCCACATCTTACGTTGTTTGTCAAGCACAACCTGAAGTATAAAAAAAAACATTTAGTCATGCACATTGCACATTGCATATTGATTTTATCATATTAATATATATTAAAAAAAAATTAGTCATGCCATATATATAAAAATTTAGTCAAGCACAATGACACAACCTGAATGTCATCCACAGATTCTTGAAGGAGAGGGCCCCTAAGGTCATCAAAAGTTGGCGCCTTAAATCCTGTGCCGCAACATGCGACGGAATCTATCATGCGCCGCCAGTATGGAGACCTTGCCACATTGAAGGGAATGTCAGAATAGTACCAAAAAGTGGCAATGGCTTTCCTCGCAGCACTGTGCTTCTCTTGGTTCCACGCGGCCATACCCTCAAGCGTGGATTGTGTCCCTGCCCCTGGCATAGAACGATCTACAAAAGAGGACTCTCCCGTCCCACTAGCTCCTTGTGCACTTGAAGGACTCGAACTACTTTGTTGAAAGAGCCGCTTAAAGCTGCCACGCCCACTAGTACGAGCACCTCGGGAGGGGGGGATGAAATGGCATCGCTAAAACTTCTTTTGTTACTAGCGTTTGCATCTGCCGCAGTGATCATGGCATTTACTTTGTTCTTAACATCTTCTGGCACCTTAGTACATATTGCTATATTATTTCCTGCTAAGCATGCCAAATGATATTTGAGGCGATAAACGCCTCCATTATAACTATTGCCACAAAAACTGCATCTAAAATGTTGCTTTGATGGCCCTATTGGCGTTGCATACGCCCATGCTGGATCCAATGGTTTCATTTTTTATATGCCTGCACATGGAAACAAGTTAGTAACAAGAAAGTTACAATCACATGAAAAAAAGGAAAAAAAAAACTAAACCCTAAACCAAAAGGCTAGGGTTTAGGCCAAGTCATCTCTATGGATAAACTGAGTAATAGCAGCAGCAATAACAGCAATAGAAGCAGCAATGGCAATAGCAGCAGCAATGTTAACAGTAATAACAGGCAAATTGCAATAACAGCAATAGAAGCAGCAATGGCAATAGCAGCAGCAATGTTAACAGTAATAACAGGCAAATTGCAATAACAGCAATAGAAGCAGCAATGGCAATAGCAGCAGCAATGTTAACAGCAATAACAGCAATAACAGCAAATTGCAATAACAACAATAGAAGCAGCAATGGCAATAGCAGCAGCAATGTTAACAGCAATAGCAACAATAACAGCAAATTGCAATAACAACAATTGAAACAGCAATAACAGCAATAACAGCAAATTGCAACAACAGCAAATCTTTAGTGGCAGATTTCACAACTCCAAAACCAGCTTCATGAGAAGGACATAACCTGTGTCGGGGGTCAAGGGGGCGGGAGCCCCCTTGCAGGGTCAAGGGACAGCGTCCCTTGCGGGGTCGAGGGGCAGCGCCCCTCACGTGCTCCCTAGCCTAATTTCAAAGGAGGAGAAAAAAAGAAAAAACCCTAAACGGCAAAGGAGGAGAAAAAAAAAAAAAACCCTAAACGACAAAGGAGGAGAAAAAAAGAAAAAACCCTAAACGGCAAAGGAGGAGAAAAAAAACCTAAGCCCTAGCCTAATTTCAAACAACCCTAGTCTAATTTCAAAAAAAAAAAGAGTTTTAAAAAATTCTGACCTTGAATGAATCTTCTGGCTGGATGTTGTTGGTTGCCGGAATCCTTCACACCGCAATCGATCGTGCTCCTAAGATGCCTCGACGAAGTTGGTCGGGGTGGTAGCACAAGGTGGGAGGGTTTTTTCCTATTTGCAAGTGCTTAGAAGAAAGAATGAAAAAAACAAGTTACTTTTTCCTTTTATCGGCCGCAGCCTCTACCCGCGCGGCTACGGCCGATTTTTTGACGATTTTTTGAAAAAATCGCCGATTCCGATTTTTTGAAAAAATCGTCAAAAAATCGCCGGACTCGCGATAAGTTGCCGAGTCACTCGTTTCGCGAATGAATCGCGATTAACTCGCGATTTTTGCGATTTTTTGCCGATTTTCGTAACTATGATCAAAACTATGCCAAAACTTTAGTGTGTGCATACTTGACTTCCATGCACATATTTTATTTCTTTTATTGAGGTGGCAAGTCAGAACTAATGCCTATAGGGAGGTTGTCTAAGGGGAAGAAATTTTCCTCAGACTGCCCATAGGCCGTACAACCAACAGGGTGGGCCGTTTAGGAAATGAAAGAAGACTCTAGACAATCCTTGGATCGTCAGATCTAAGGGTCAGGCAGTTTGGATCTGCCAAAGGCTGTTTGGGAGAAAGAAACTTGATGCAGACTGCAACGGGGCCATCCGAAGAATCAATCCAACTAGTAGTGATGGCAAGGCCGTTCGACAAAAGAGAAACAGAAGAGAGGGGAGCCAAGTTGTCTGAAGGGGAAGTTGAGTTGTCGGAAGAGCATGGAACTAAAGGAATTGAACTGGAGCTTGGAAGGTTGTTGCGAAGAAGTCGACAATGGAGATGACAATCAGGACGGGGGGTGGGCGATCTGGCCACCAAGGCTGTTTGGAACAATTGGTTAGATCAAGATGGCAGTCAATCAGGACAGGCTGTCCGAGTCAATAAAGAAGTTTGTTTGGGCAAGCAAGCCGCCTAGTAGACCAAGAGGAAGGGCTGCTTGGACAGTTAGGTAAGCCTTATGGCTGCCTAAGTTGTCCGGACAAGGCAAAGGATAAAACAAGTGGTCATATAAAAAAGCAAGAAATTTTTATGTGCAAGGTGGTGGAATAAAGTGAATAAGACAAAACATGCAAAATGTCTAGTTGCATGGAAAACAGTTAAGGAAGGTGAGGTGGTAGTGAAGGGGCAATCGTCTCATGTAAAGCAAGTGTCCCCCTACTACTTTCATCTTAGAAAAATATGCCAAGAGGTTGCCATTATGCATTCAAACGCTTAGCATTGGAGTGAAACCAAGAGGAGCAAGAGCAGTGTTGGAGGAAAAGCAGAATGTAGGCCATACAAATGGAAGCGTTCCAGGTGACAGGCATTGCATAGAAGCAAACCGGAGTTGCAGTGTAGGAGATTGCCCTAAGGAGGAAGAAAGTTACATTGCAGTAAAAAGATGAAGTTGCAGAAGAAAGAATCGAAGGACAAAGTGTGTAGAGAAAGAAGCGAAAGACTGCTGGAATTTATTTTTTCAGAAGTCGTACAGACCGTACAAACTGTATGGACTGCCATCTAAGTAGAGAAAATGCGATTGGAAGGAGGTGTATGAGTCGTCTGAAGTGTGGAAAATGTTACCGTATAGAAGGCCGAAAGATTGTGTAGACGAAGTCATCTAGAATCGGACCATCACAGACAAAGTTGTCTAAGACTAGAACATTTACAACTAGTCCGTTTGAAGCTTGATCGTCTGAGGTTGGGCTGTCTGGTACTGGGCCCACTAGGACCGTATTGTTTGGAGTTGGGCTGTTTGGAATAGGAGTGTATGGACAATCATGGCTGTACAATTGATTATAAGCAAAGGCATGAAAAATGAGTACGAGTGTGCCATGTGGAACTGAGTGGAAGCAAGGTCATTTAGAGTACAGTTGGAGCAATTGGAAGTAATTGCTGTCAGAAGTTTTTGAAACAGCCGAAGAAGTTGGCTATAGGAGGAATGCAGAGGATGCCAAGGATTTCCAAGAGGACTGAATGGGTGGAGTTGCATAGAATATTTCCACCGAAGGCTGTGTTTGGGCAGGACCTTGTACCTGTGGAGGAAGCGTTGGAGTTGGCATTGGGAGAGGCCAACAAGAGCGCACATGGTACATAGAGGGAGCACGAGATGGACGTTGAATGAGGGAGGACTCGACAACATGGAGCCGAGTCTTGATGGTGCATCTTCTTCCTAATCTTCACTAGATAATTCATCTAGTAGATTCGTCCTCTTCAATATCTTCTTCGTTCTTGACGTTTTTACCGGAGTGCCTCCCTTCGTTTTTGGATTTGCATCCATCCACCTTAGAACTGTCTATGCCAACTCCGATAAATATCTAGGAGGATCCAATCCTGGAATATGCAACTTTGCCTGTGTCACAACATTCAGTAGCAAGGCAATGGCATGAAATACTATTGAAATATTCTTTGTACTCCGCATCAAGAAAGTCTTAATACGGTATGAGAGGTAGGATGCCCAATCATAGGCTTTGCCAACTACTACCCCTTGCATGTACGGTATGAGCCATATGGGTAACTTTGAAGCGCTTTTTTCTCTAGACAGTCTCGCCATTATGACATTCATGGTGCGTTGCAGCTCTTCATTCCTCAACTGCTGCTACTTGACTCCTCGTCTTCCATGTGACATTTTTATGCACTTCATCTAGGGTGAGATCCATTACTTCATGGATCAATTTTTTGCTCCGGTTGGAATCCACTTAATCCTTCACCATCGGTATTCCTTGATTCGACAGCCCAAACGTCCTCCTAAAGTTGTCTGTTGAAAAGACAATAAGTTGGCGGTCACCCACTTGCACTTTACTAGCATTTTGTTACATGTCGTATTTTGGAGTAATTAATCATTAAAGAATTCCTTGTCAAAATTTGGGACGTGCAAAATGAAGTTAACTCCTGCATTCAACAACCTTGTCCGCAACAGATGATTCTTTGGAGCCTTTTCCCACGATAGTATTCTCCTGTTGAGTGTACCCAAGTGTTCCTTCAGAGGTACCTTCTCCTTTTCTTTATTTTTTTCTATCTCCTGGTGTCTAGCATCTCTTTTCCTTTCTTCTAGAATGCTAGCACTTGCTCTATGCCGCAGTTGCCGTTCATTGCCTCTTCTTGTATTAAAGCCATAATCTCTTTCACCTGCCTGTGAGTGTCCTCTGTGACTATGCCTCATTCATTCTTCCGATATTGGGTTAGGTGGAGTTCTCTATTGCTCCACCTTTCGAATTTTCTTAGGAATATTTGGCCTTATTTGCATGTTGGCAACTTGCTTTCCCTTGTTTGACGGTAGTTTCTTGGGCTATGCACCTTTCTGACAATGCATGTATCAGACCACGTTTTTAAACCGGGAGCCTTAGATGGCACTTCTTCGTTGACCCTTTCTCAAATGGCCTCCTTCAGATGTCACTTTCCTACCTGCAGTTGAGACAACTATGGTTTTTGACAACGCCGTGGCTCCAGACAATGTTGCTCTGTTAGGGTACCTAGGAATAGATAATTGGGGAAATATTATTATATTGTTTAAGGGTTGGCATAGGCCACACATAACCCAAGGTTGATTGTATTATAATATTATATTACATTATAATACAATATTATATTAGTAGTTGGCTCCCCAAAGTAGAATTAGAAGATGAATATATATTGTAATCATCATGCATATGAATCTTATGTAATCGTCTTTGCCCACGAAGTGGCTTATGGGACTTTGCCCTCCTTAAGTGGCTCTCTAATATTGGGAGATCTTTTGGAGTTAGTCCTTCCTTAAGGAGTATTATTGGTGTTTCCCTACCTTAAGGGTATTATATATCTTTGTCTCATTGTGTGGAATGTTATTGTGGATATTATTTGTGGATGAATGATTTGATAATTTTGCATAATGGTGAATGATCTATGTTTATAAGAATAAAGTTCTGTAACAAGTGGTATCAGAGCCACGATCTGGAAACTATGCAAATTTGTTTTCCGTAATCAGTTCACCACATCAATCTCTTACATCGATTGATTTACCTGCTATGCGACTGCTGAGATACCAGCCAACAACATCGTGATCTGTTAACAACACAACGATACCAACACGCGAAGAGAACGACAGCGTTGGATTTGTTAGACGTTCGGTTTACGAAGAGACACTTGACATTCAAAACGCTTGAACAGGAGCAACAGTGAACATAGCAGTGGACGTAGCTCATCCCAGTTGATCCGGTGGCAGGCCGCGAATTGGAGATGATTCGTAGATCGTAGGATTCGAACGCGAGTTAAAATTTCTTGGCCGTTGAGATCTTCACACCCTAAGTCGTAGGTTTCGAACGTGAAACCTCATCACAGTTTGCGAAGAAAATATTACAGTGCAGTGTAATTCTCTAAAACGGGATTATAGTTTTGGCAGGTTGTAGAAACGGGGAAGAAAAATAAAAAATTCCCTAAAGTGTAAAGGAGAACTCCTACAACGGACGATTGCAGTAACTGACATTCGCATTTCTAGAGGCGAGGAGTATTCCTGGTGGATAAGCGCTAAGATTGCAGTATAGGCACAGTGGAGAATATTTTGCAGAAAAAATTTAAATTGATTTCTAAGGTTAGTTCAACCAATTACACGCTTTATTCAGACCTAAATTCCATCCAATAGCAGCGTTCCAGGATGGCTATTTTGAACGACTCTGGAGTGTTCGACACCCATTCTTTTCATGCTGCATGGCCGCACCAGAATTCTGATGCGGTTTGAATTGTTCGACGTTGTCAGGCGGTACTTCTCTACGTGCTTTTGTTCTTGGCAGGTCTTCACTTATGCCTCTATTCTCGGCACTTACTCAACTCTCGGTGCTTCTTCACTTTTTGTGTTGCCTTCAAATAACCCTCGACTAAAATCTAGTGCACCTTTGCTTCGCGACCTCCTTCGCAAATATACAAATGTTGGATCTGGCCTACTCGTCTGAGCACTCATGTGCCGTTGCTTTGGTGCTTGACTCCTGTCCTCTACACCCCTTGGCAAACTCCTCCCCGCTTGCTCCGACATCAACATCCACTTGTCGTCTTCTTTTGCATGCTTCACGTTGGTGTTTTGACTTATGCGAACATTTTCATCTGCTGTTTGATGCAACTCCCTTTGCAATTCATCTTCCGTTGTTACCATTTGCCATCTTTTACTCTCGTCACTTGAACTATCCTCCTCCTAAGGATTCCAAACACTTTCAACTTCTGGTTGTTCAATTTTCATTCCTCTTGACTACAGTCCATGCTTGGCAATTCTTATACTTCTTCTCACAGGTTGCTCTAGTCTCCCACGGTTTCGTCTCCTACGTTCATGCAACCAGGAATTTGTCATCCACCTCTTTACTCTTCACACGTGCTAAGTTTAAACATTCCAATCGACAATGTCAACGAACAAGCTGATCCGTACTTCGATTAGGCAACGACGCCAAATGTAGCACAGCGGTGAGGTTTCTCAACAATGAGATAGAGTGACAAGGTTTAAGGGCCAACACGTCTGCAGTTGGCACTCAGGAACAACACCATCATTTGCTTAGATGGCAATATCTTAGACGGTGGTTGGATCTCAAGCTTTACTCAGTCTGATGGCATCCTCCAGATGGTGTCAACAGGTCAGCTTCAACATAACGACATGGTCTCTAGATGACACTCTCTAGCAAGACGACATTTCCGTTATGACGGTTCCTTAGCAATTGTCGTTGGCAATTGTCTGATGGTGTCTGCACTCTTGTTTGTGACCTGTAACTTCCAACAACTGACTATGTTGTCCAACTTGCAATCACACTAACTTGCCAATGCACAAGTATAATAATCTAACAATGGATATCAACACACAGGCATTCAACACATATAAGGAGAATGGTTTTGTATTGATATTCCGCCAAGATGGCATTTATAGATAACAGGATTTAGATTCAGACTCACAAGATGCTATTACACTTGCATATTTGCTCCGTCAATGGTCTCTCAATCCTTAGATAGATATAGACGCGTATCATCCATATGTTCTACGTATGCTCATATATCTCTATATCCACATCCCTCTGCAATAATGAAGGGGGAGTTTTCTTATTGTGCAGTCCTAGCCGTTGTTGGCAACGGTTTCCAGGACACATTGCACATAAACAACTTCCCCTTCTTTCCTACGTAAGTGAGACTTATGCCAACTTTACAATATATTAAATATATTAATACTTAACTACGACGACTATTACATGTGTTTCATTTCAATTACATTTACATTTCATTGGCATTTCTTTACATTTCATTTGGACCAAAACTTAGTGCTTATTGTACTTAGACATTTTTGCAGACAATTTTACTTATGTTTCTACTTGTCCAGAACCAGTGCCTACAGATCCCTATATGAAGTGCCCTAGGCTCTACAAAGTTTTTAGTTGAAATTCCATATGATTATGAGTGAGGAGAATTTTGCCTTTCTTATTCTAAAAAACACTATGTCTGCTAACTTTTTTGGGATTTCCTTTAGAAGTACCATTAAAATTAATATTAATGAACCCAAATTTTAGACATTTTCATTTTACCATAGGCCAATGCATATCCTTTGTGTTAGCTCCATTGACACAAAGGACCCTTTGCATGTGTATTAAAAGATTGTAACCAAGAGGCAAACACCTCTTTTCCACACTTAAACTTCTCATGATGAGCACCATGCCTATAAACATTTTGCAAGAGAGGCAATAATATGATTCCAAACTTAGGTATGACTTTGAGATTTGTTTTTAAAAAAATGATCTTTTCTTTCAAGTCATAAATTCAAAAAAAAAATAATGGCAGGGCCAATTCTCCACAAAATGCATAATGCTTGAGCTTTAAAACAATTCGTAGAAGCAACTCTCTCTGTAGCACAAAGGGATAGGTGTGGATATCTCTTCCTATCTGATGTGTGATCTATCAAGCACCTGAGCATCATAACCAAATGCATCATGTTTTAAAAATAACCATCAAAATTACACCCTGTTTTGAGGTTGTCTATAGTCAATTAAAAAATATCTGAAAAACAGGTTTCTTGTCAAAGTTTTGGATTTATTTTCCTCACCAATAAATCCATCTTAAGCTAAGATAAACATAATTCTATTAATGTCCATGGATGATAGGAGGCCAATGGGAGTCATTAAAAGAACTGTTGCAATGCATCGTTGTAACCAAAAAGTACTTGTTGCCACATTTTGCACAGGGGTGCCATGTTTTTGGATTCTGCATGTAAGCTGCTCTTTTCCTTTCCTTCTCCTCATTTCCCCTTTCTTCTTCTCTCCCTTTCTTCCTCTCCCTCGCAGCTTCATTCCCTCTTCTTCTTTCCCCCTTTCTTCCCCCCAGTAAAACTTCAGCAGGTGTACCTTGAAAAGTTTCTAAGTGTTGGGGCGCAACCCGACTTCGCAGCGAAGTCGGAGTGCGCCCCTCAGTTGGAGCGCAGTAGGTAACTCGTGCGCAACAGGACAGGAAGTGACTGAAAATCTGACTAAGTGTCAGGGGCGCAACCCGACTTCGCAGCGAAGTCGGAGTGCGCCCTTCTTCCTGGGCGCACTAGGGGAATGACCAATCAAGAAAATGGCTAAGTGTGGGGCGCAACCCGACTTCGCAGCGAAGTCGGAGTGCGCCCCTGTTCCAGTGCGCAGTCTGTACAGCGAATGGAGACAGCCAAGCACCGGTGCGCAACCCGACTTCGCAGCGAAGTCGGAGTGCGCCCTTTGACCGGTGCGCAGTTCGGTGAAGTCAACTCAGAAGACACCAAGGCAAGAAGGCCTTCCGACTGCGCTGTCTTCCTCCCCGCGCAACCCGATGGCGCCCGAATCCCGGCGAAGTTGGATAAACCGCCTTTCAAGGCGGACACGTGTCACGCTTCAGCATCTGACAAGTATCCACCTCCGGGATTCGAGCCAAGACTTGACCGCGCAAGGACAGAGCATGGGCTTCACTACCGGCGCCAGCTGTCAGCATTTAAAGCCGATGTGAAGTACCATCTGCCGCACCTACCCGCATTCCTGTTGGATCGAAGACCGATCCCAATGCGCTGCCACGTAGCTGTACCATCTTCAGGGACACCATGCTGTAAGGACAGTCCGGCCCGACAGAAGTCAGCATCAGCAGCTCCTCAGCCGCTCGTGTCAGCTGCTGTCTTGTCTGGGACTCCGTGCCCATGAATGTAATCGGGGGGAGTTTTGGGCTATAAATACCCACCACATTTTCAATGTAAGTGGTGGAAGGGGAATATATTGCTAGGGAACAATTGTAGCTGTGCGTTTGCCTCAAATACAGACACATACTTGGCTCTGCTTACTGTCTTTTATCTTGCATGCTGCCTCTCCTTGTCATTTCTGCCTCATGTTTCTTGTGTCATTGCTTGCTGTTGTATCGAACTCGGACTCCAAGCATTTGATGGCCAGGTATTCCCGGAATGCATAGATAGAGGATACATGGGATCGCTGATAGCTGTAGTTTCAATGTGTGTTTGTAGATGAATGTTGTTAGTAGTGGTGATTGATTCGTTGCCGTGCTGCTTATTCCCCCCACCCAACTCCAATCACATTTGGAATCTCTTTCCTGCACTCTTATCTTATTTATCTCTTTCCTGCACTCTTATCTTATTTATCTCTTTCCCTGCACTCTTATCTTAACACAACCCCATAGGAGCCGGCCTTCTCCGGAGATTGGCACGGAAGGCATCTCTTCCTCCCGGCCTTTCAATCTGGTGGGCGAATCTGGGCGCATTAACAACAAAATCCTTTCCTCATGGCAGATTCGTAACCAACAGTTTCTCTGGCACGCCCGGTGGGACCAAGGTCCCATACTTCACGAGAATTTCTAACCCGTCTCCACCTGGCACCAGCAGTTGCTTGGTCTTAACCGGTGGGACATGGTAGTTTCCCGCCCCCAAACAGAATCGAAGTACTAGTGCTCACTTCATTGCTGTTCAAAATCAGAGCACCTGGCGACTCTGCACGAACCTGAATACTCTCTGAGTCCGTGAAGACCGGTCCTAACGCCTTCATGCAAACAAGAAGGTGGCGAGCAAGGAATCCGGAGAACCAGCCCGACTTTTACGAACTTGACCTTGACGCTCCAGGCGAGCGCGTCAGGCTGGCTGATTACCAAGCTCGCGAAGAAGAAATCCAAGAAGAGGCCGAGGCTGAAATCCAAGAAGCCGAAGCCGAGATTGAACAAGTTGAGGCCGAAGAAGAATCTACCTCTTCGGATAGTTCCGATACTGAATACACTACCGGATCAGAAGCAGAAATGGCTGATCATCTGGATGAAGACGACCTCTTCCCGGCGGTGGATTCTACGGGGCCCTTGGCCCTAGTCGGACAGCAAGTTGTGCCCCCTGCTGCCTTAAAGTCTATCCCTACGTACGACGGCTACGGCAAGACGGCGTATGAACACATCCAGGACATTCTTGCCCTGGCTGCGCTTCACTCCATTACTGACGAAAGTGTGAAGACCCGTCTGCTGGCCCTTTCCCTAAGGGGAAAGCTTCTCTACTGGTGGAGATCGCTGCCAGAGGGATCCATCACAGGGTGGCGACAGTTAGCCGGCAGGCTCGTGAAAGGATGCAACGAGTCTGCTGATCCCTCTTCTTTGTTGCATCAGTTCCAAAGTATTCAGAGACACCCCCAAGAGGAGGTGTCAGACTTCAATATCAGGTTTGCGAGGTCTTGGAAACGAGTCCCTCGTGAACTCCGACCGTCAGCAGGACAGGCCGCCTACTACTACCTGAGATCTTTCAACTCAGACATTTGCCTGGTGCTGAAGGTTGCCAGAATCAACACATTCCCCGCTCTGTACGAAGCTGCCCAGCAAGCTGAAATGGACATCATCTCCATCGGCAGGCTTCCACACAGAGTGCAACCGCCCATCTACCCTGACTTTCCCCGATCGCAGTATCCATCAGCTTCTGGTTCGGAGCCGTCCACTTCAGGACAGCAACCCCAGCAGCAATGGAACCCGGCGCCGGCCGTGAACCCTTACGGCCCGCCTCAAGTTCATTATCCGCCTCCTCGTCCTCCACGTTTTCCAGCACTTCCTGCTCCTCCCCAGCATGCACAATATTCCACTCCTCCTCCATTGGCTGTATTGCCTCCCCCAGCTCAATTGCCGCCGCCTCCTAACCACGATATTCAGAATCAAATCCTACAGGAGGTACGGGCCCTGGCCTCTGGCTATCATACCATGTCTAACGACATGACTGTTCTGAAAAAGAAGCAGGCCCAGATGGACCTAGCTCCAAGGAGGCCATATCCGCCCCCGGCATTGACAAAGGATCGGCCCCCCGAGCAACATTTGCAACGGCGGCCCCCTCCGAGGAATGCTGCCATTGAGGACGAACCTGGTACTTCTGACCAGGTCAACTGGTGCACCACGTGCAACGACCCGCATGATGAGGATGATTGTACACTGCATCAGCACTACCTCCAGACCTTGGCCGGCAGCGCTATTGAGGACGAAGAACTTTACATGATCCTGGGCGATGAGAGCAATTTCGCCGTCTCAGACGAAGTTCCAATGCCGCCTCCCGCCAAGGAAAACAAGAAGTCTGCCGAAGCTGCAGCCAAACCCCTAAAGGTGTACGCCAGAAGAGACAAGGCGCAACCCGAGGAGATACCACCGTACAAGAGGCTGTGGCCTTACACAGCCAAAGACAAAACTCCTCCGGCGAAGACTCCCGCAGTCAAGCCTCCCGTTGCCAAAGCTCTTCCGGCTAAAGCTCCCGCTGCTCAGCCTCCAGCTGAAACAAAAGAACAAGCTCAGGAGAGGCTGAGATATCCGTCTCTGACCAAGAGGCAGAGAGTTGAGGCCACTCAACAGTACCGGACAAAGTACGAGCCGGCGAAAGAAGCGGAAGGAGCGAGCACTTCGGGCTACAACATAGTAGACGAGTTGAAGAGAACTCCCGCGAGAATCAGCATGTATGATGCTCTTCAGCTCCCAGGCCAGGTTGATCTGCTGCAAGAATCCCTGAAAATCATGAAGAACGGCAAGCAGATACAACCCGCTGTCCTGGTGCAACCCCTGACAGTCTCAGCCACTGGGAAGAACAGACCACCTCCCTTTTATCTGTCTTTACGGATGCAAGGGTATATAGTACACAACTGCATGGTGGACTCTGGTGCTTCCACGACCGTAATGCCGAGAGCCGTCTGCGATGAAATCGGGATGGAGTACACAAGGAGCAGCCAAGGCGTGCTGCAACTAGACGGCACCCCTGTCAAGACAGTCGGTGTCATAAAAGACATCCCCATTCGGCTGCACAAAGCTCTCGACATCGTGGTCATCCAAGAGGTTGTGGTCGTCGACTTGGAACCCTACTTCGGCATGTGTCTCTCTAGGGAGTTCACTGCGAAGTTGGGAGGATATCTCTCTCTGGACTACTCGCACATGGAAGTGCCCTTCAAAGGAAGGAGGCTGAAAATCTTCAATGAAAAGCCTTCCACTTACCTAGTAGAGAAGATACCCGGAGAAGAGCCTGAGGATTGCATGATTCAGCTGGCAGAGGAAGAACTGGTGACAGTAGACATGACGGAGCAAGCTCTCGAGCAGCTGCAAGTAGAAGATGAGTTCTCCTTGCGGGACTTCAACGCCGTGATTGAAACAGAGCAAGGCTGTTACACCATTGTTCAGCCTGAAAGAGTTGACAAGTCAGCAAGGAGAGAAGTAGGACCAGCACCTGAGAAGCTGTGGAAGCTTTTCTTTGACGGCGCACGATGCAAAAATGGCGCCGGTGCTGGAGTTCTTTTGGTTTCCCCAACCGGGATCCAGAAGGATTACACCTACAGGCTGGCTTGGAGCTGTACCAACAACGCGGCGGAGTACGAAGCCCTGTGCTTGGGACTGCGAAAGGCGGAGAGGTTGGGAATCAAACATCTGCAGATCTACGGAGATTCAGAGCTAGTGTGTCACCAGATCACGAACAAGTGCGCCTCCAAAAAGCACTATCTCAAGGCGTACCGAAATCGGGTCTGGGATCTGATGGAGTCTTTTGACTCGTTGAATGTCAAGGCTATTTCACGAGAGAAAAACAAGCATGCTGACATTCTGGCGTCTGTTGGAGCCAGGTACGTTCCGGCTGATGACACTGTCCAGAAGCCGAAGCCGGTCCGTACCATTTACAGGCCTTCTGTGCCTGATAAGGACACCCACTGGCAAGTGTTCAGCTGTGACGAGGAAATCGTCACATTTTTGGTAAATGAAGCCTATGCAATCGAAGGTAGAGACCCTGATGACGAGCAATATGAGGGGTTAATACAACTGAAAAATAATCATGTCCCGAAAGGACTGATTACCTTAGAGAGTCTATTTGATCAGAATGACAGAGCCATATCTCATCGGATCAAAGTAGACCCGAAGCAGTATGCCGACCTAGAACTGGAACCTGGTAAATCAATCAAGGTCGGGACAGACTGCACCACAGAGGAACTCGAGCAGATCAGATCATTATGTCAAGAGTTCCCTGATATAGTAGCCTGGAGCTACCAAGACTTGAAGGGGTATGACAGAGAAATAATTCAGCATACCATCGAGCTAGAAGATGGCGCCAAGCCATTCAGGCAAAAACAGAGGGCCGTCAATCCAAAAATCGAGGCCATGATGAAATCCGAGCTCTTGAAGATGCTGGAGGCCAAGATCATCTACCCCATCAAGCATTCCTCCTGGGTTGCGAACTTGGTTCCTGTGAGGAAGAAGAACGGAGACATTCGTCTCTGCGTAGATTTCAGAAATCTAAACCAGGCCTCCCTCAAGGACCATTACCCGCTTCCCCAGATCGATCAGATCCTCCATATAGTTGCTGGAGCCCAGAGATTTTCCCTCCTAGACGGCTTTTCCGGCTACAACCAGATATGGGTCAAGGATGAGGACCAGCACAAGACGGCGTTCACTACCAAGTGGGGGACGTTCGCCTATCAGCGCATGCCGTTCGGCTTATCCAACGCTGGCGCCACATTCCAAAGAGCCATGGACCTGGCCTTCCGAGAGCTGCTCAACAAAGTGATCGTCATCTACTTGGATGACATGACTGTTTTCTCTCACAAGCGAGAAGATCATGTTCCCCACCTGCGGCGAATATTCGAAAGATGTCGTGAATTCGGCATCTCCATAAACCCGAAGAAGTCTGTCTTCGCGGTGAAAGAAGGAAAGCTGCTGGGGCATGTCATCTCCGAGAAAGGCCTGGCTATAGACCCTGACAGAGCAGAGGCTCTTCTCCGCTTGCCCGCCCCAATCGACAAGAAAGGGCTACAGTCCTTCTTTGGCCAAATCAACTTCGTGCGGAAGTTCATACCGGACTTCGCACAGGTAATCAAGCCTATGTCCGAGTTGCTGAAGAAGAACACAGAATTTCTGTGGACTGAAGAGAGGGAGCAAGCCTTCGAGGAGATCAAAGCTCGCATTGCACAAGCACCGGTGTTGATAAACCCGGACTACTCCAAGGATTTCATCCTGTACGCGGTGGGAGAACCAGAGAGTTACGCCGCAGCTCCTGACCCAAAAGGGAGAAGATGGCGAGGAGCGCCCCATAGCGTTCCTGAGCCAAGTGATCCAGCCGCACGAAGAAAAGTACAACTTTATAGAGCGGCGGTACATGCTGTCATGAAATCTCTCCGTAAGTTCGTGCACTTTGTCTCCCAGAGCAAGATCACCGTCTTCGTGATCCACCCGACGTTCGAAGCTTTATCATACAAGGAGAACCGGGTCACAAGAGGGCAGGATGGATTGCCAAAATCCAGGAGTTCGACATCGAAGTGCGGCCAACCAAGCTAGTCAGAGGCCGAGCCTTGTGCCAGGAGCTAGCCCGAAGTGCGGCAGCCGAGATATCCGCCTGCGAGTGGGAGGACCCAACAACACGCATCAACCTAGCCAACTCTTTACCCGAGGAGTGCGACTGGACAGATGAACTGGTGAGGTATTTCTGCACCGGGAGATGTCCAGACCACATGAGTGCCTCACAAAGAAGGAGGTTTCGGCTAGGTGCATTGAAGTACACTCTTCGCCCCGAGGGGCTTTACTTTAAAAACATTGACGGCATCCTGTTGCGGTGCGTCAGAAAAGCAGACCAGTCCAGGATCCTCGGAGAGTTTCATTCCGGGATGCCTGGAGGTCATCATTCTGCAAGGCCCACGGCCTTGAAAATAATCAGAGCTGGGTACTACTGGCCCACTCTGTTTACAGACGCTCATGCAGTCTGTAGCAAATGTGATCAATGCCAGAGATTTGCTGGCAGGAACAGAAAAGCACCCCTGCCCCTTCAACCGATCCAAGCCGAGATTCCGTTTCAGCAATGGGGTCTGGACTTCATCGGGGTGATTTCGCCGAACTCTGCAGCGGGCCACAAGTTTATCTTAACCGCCACCGATTATTTCACACGGTGGGCAGAGGCGATCCCTACAAAGAATGCCGACCAAGATACGGTCATCAGGTTCCTCGAAAGCTTGATCACCCGTTTCGGGGTCCCGGAATCAATAGTAACGGACAATGGTCCGGGGTTCGCAGGCGCAGTACTCACGGAGTACACCAGCAAATTCGGCATCTATCACAAGATGTCTTCCAATTACTACCCGCAGGGGAACGGTCTCGCCGAGTCCACCAATAAGAATCTACTGAAGATCATTCGAAGGACGGTGGAGAAAAATAAGAGGACTTGGCACCTACTCCTGAACCGGGCGCTATGGGCGGACAAAATTTCATTCAAGAAGTCCATCAAAACGTCCCCCTATGCGCTCGTGTATGGCAAAGAAGCTGTCTTGCCAACGCACATTGAGATACCCGCTCTCTGGATGCTCGATGAGGAAAGAAGCAGCGGGGATCCGGTAGAAGACAGACTTTGCCAGCTACTGCAGTTGGAGGAAGACAGAGAGAAAGCGTACCAGGCCTTCACAAAACACGCTGAATCAACCCAAGGCTGGTTTGCAAAAGGTACCACAGCCCGAGTTTTCAAAATCGGGGACCTGGTGCTGAAGTGGGACTCGTTCAAGGCCAAACCCGGCAACCATGGAAAGTTTGATGCCCTCTGGGAGGGCCCCTATCAGATTGCCCGGGTAAACCAATTCAACGCATATGTGCTCCGGGACATGGAGGGACATCCTCTCCCCATTCCCGTCAACGGGTTTCACCTCAAATTGTACCACCACTGAAGGTGCCCGAAAGGGCCCTTCTTTGTACAGATTTCCCTTTTTTGCATTTTAAAATTTCCAGCATGTAATTATTTTAAGTTTTCCAGTTTTCCAAGCAGCCCGAGTAAGTCCGAGGCAAATGCCTGACTTCGCAGCGAAGTCAGGCAGCGCTCATCAAATGGGGCGAAGAAGGGAAGAAAGCAGTTAAAAGGAGCTGAAAACGCCTAAGTCTGGCTGCCCAACCCGACTTCGCAGCAAAGTCGGGCTGCGCCCTCACAAATCAGCGCAGTCGGGTAGCAGGCTACAAGAAAATGTCGAAGTCGGACTGCGCCCCAATTTCGGGCGAAGTCCGAGTGCGCTCCCGTTCTCAGGCGCACCCTGGGTAACCCGATGAAAGCCGAAAGCACCAAGTCCGAAATCCAAGTTCGCCCATGTTGGTGGGCGAAGTCGGACTGCGCCCGTTTTCGGCGAACCTCGGACTGCGCCCTTCGAATTCAAGCAAAGACCGCGCTGGCGAAGTCCGAATGGTAAGCTGGCAAAAAACAAGTGTAAAGTCCGCGCTGCGCCCACTCTTGGGGCTGACCGCGAAGTTCGCGCCGCGCCCGTTTTTTGGGCGAAGTTCGGGTTGCGCCCAAAAAACGGGCGAAGTCCGACTTGCGCCCCTTTTTCGGGCGAAGTCGGACCGCGCCCCGGATTCCGGGCGAAGCACGGACGTCTCATCACGGACAACGCCACGCAAGGGTCCGTTGCAAAAGCCCGACACGTGGCAAGGTGTGATTAATTAATTAAAAGGCTCTTCGAAAGGTGTGCCCAATGGTGGCAGCAACGTCAGCAACGGCACAACGTCCAAGAGAGGGTTTAAATGATTGCGCGGTAACACATGAAAAAGATAACCTTGCGCAATGTCCAAGGGTGACGTATTTAATGGGTAAGGTGCGCCTTGGGCCAACAAGGAACGTTTTTCAAGAAACGGGCCCCTGCGCAGCCGCCAAGGCCATAACGGCGCCACCAACCCAGGTTTAACTGCTTTAACCTCCTCCTCGCGCCATTAATGGGCAGTCACCGTCTACAAAAGACCCTGGCGCCAGCCAGAAAATCTATAATGTTCCAGTTGGCTCCCGGACTGCAGAGAATAAACCTGACAAGCTCTGAAGTTTTTGTCCCGGTCTCTGACTGTTTCAACGAAAATGGACAAGGGGAAAGCGCCCGTGCAGGCGCAAGCAAGTGACGATCTGCGCGATGCTGACAAGTCTCCAGAATCCAACGAACATGAAAGCGCAGCGCCTCAGAAGGGCAAAAAAGCAAAATCCAGAACAAAGAGGCACGTAGCTGGCCAGACTCCGCCGCCACCAATTAATCGTCTGTCCGGGTATAAAGATGGTGCATTCTCCATCAGTATCACGAAGCTGCGTCTGACCATCGCAAAGTGGGTGGGTAAGGTTCCGCCTTCTCACCACCTCGGAGCTGCATACAATTCAAATCTTCATTATTTCTTGTGCCCTCCGACTCACTGGTGCCCGGAGCTGGTTGAAGCGATTGCTGAATATTACAAACCAGCTGCGCGGCAAGTCTGCGATAACAGAGGAAGGGTGCTGTTCACTCTCTTCCGAGAGAGCGTCCAGCCGACGTTCGCCCCAGGGCTCCAATACAGCCCAGACGCAATTGTCAGAAGGGTGAACATCGAAGAGCAGACCGGCAGATTTTCGCAGACAAAGCGGATGAGAGAGTTCCTTAACTCAGAATTGAAGACTCCGCTAAATCCTGGACAGTGGCCGACCGGCCCCATACCGCTAGACCGATTTGAGAACAGATATATTTATATCATTCTGGCATGGGTCCTTGGCTGCGATTCAGACAGAGTGGTGCGGCCGTTTCAGCTGGCAATGGCCGAGTGCATCCTGCACGGGGAGTTTTACGACTCCACGGCGCAGAAGAGCGGGAAGCGCCCAATCTTCTACGATTGGGCAGACTGGTTGGCCTACGCGATTCACGCGAGCCTGGTAAGACTGCAGCAAAAGCAGTCGACGGACTTCCGGTTTTGCTCATTCCTCACATGGCTATGCCTGTACCATATGCATTACCGGATGAACGTCCCTAACCTGAGAAAAGCGAACGAGCAAGGAAAACCTCTCCCAGTGTATGAATGGACTGAGGCCCTGTACCGGAAAGGCTCTTTCTATGAGTTTAATGTTGGTTTTCTGGGCCAGGCAATGGGACTGTTCAGCCGTGGCGCAACTCGCCCACCAGCGGCTATGACAAAGCATCTGACAGACAACAAGCTCGGTGATACCTTTCGGCTGACTCAGGGCATTGTTGTCCGAATCTACGGATTCAAGGGGAAACCATGTCTGCTGCCCTACTTCTGCACGGACCATCAGTTTGGAATGGAGGTGGCGCGGCAAATGGACTACGTCGAAGAAGAATTTGGCCAGGGGAAGAAGAGGGGTCACTTGTTCAAATATCCTATGACCTGGGCCAATATTCAGGTCTTCGAAATCGGGCAGCACGTTTACCTTGAGCAGGAGCTGCTGGAGATGGGCCTAATAATGCTGCCCCAACGCTGGAAATATGACCCAATCGGGGTCCGGGGAAAGTTTACGCACATCTGTCCAAGACCGGAGATCATGCAAGAAAGAAGGAACTTGACAGGTGCAGATCTCTACTGGCGCATTCATTTGATGCAGTCATGGCCACCGTGGCATGAATTTTACTGCGAAGAGGTCGCTTACGATCCTGAACGGAACCCGGACCACAGCATGGAGTCAGCGGGATTCAAGAAATTCCTCGCTAAGGTGGCGCCGCTAAACTGGCATAAGGACAAAATCCTCGAATGCTGGAAAATGAGGTGTCGCACGCAACACGACAAGTCAAGCCGGAGGAATCTTGCCGTTGATGATGAGTTTTCGGCATTATATGATCAACACGTCGACACGTGGCAGCCCTTCGAATTTCGCGTTTGCGTTCCCCGAGGCGCGAACATAAGGTATAAAAGGAGGGCTACCCCCCAGTCATCATCAACCCCAGTGACTTCCAGCGCGACTCCATCCGGCAGCCAAGTGGGCCCAACCCCATCCAGCAGTCAAGTAGGCCCAATGCAGCCTGTTGCTTCCGTGGCAGCGCCCGAAGTGGCGCAAGGTTCAGAGCGGTCAACTCCTGAGCTGGCCCCTCCATCAACAGAGAAGACGCTCACACCACCAGCCAGTGGGCCAAGTGCGGCAGGTATTTTACCAACGCGACCCAGGTACAAATTTACCGTGGGCACGTCAGCGCTTCCCGCCCCTCTATTGCCGCTCCCTTCTGAACCAGCCACGGCGTCGGGAGAAAAGAAAAAGAAAAAGGTCGAAAGGGCCAAACGACCCAAGGAGTCAGTGCAGCAGACGCCTGCAGAACAGCCGCAAGCAGCAGCGCCGGAGGTTGTCTCTTTAGACAGCCCCGAACCAGTAGCAGACATCCAGGCTGCAACCATTCCTTCAGCATCGGCTCAGGCGGAGCCCGCAGGTACGTCCTCTGTGCCATTTGCCCAAGTCCATGTCGGCCCTGCAAAAACCCCGACTCCCACTTCATCAGGGCAAGCCATAGCCGCATCCTCCGCATCTCAAGCCACCCCGCCGTCCAGCGACTTTCACTCCTTTGACCAGTTTGCCCAGGACCCCAATGCTTTCCAATCCCTGGGACAAACCCAGGAGCCTTCACCCGCGGTCAGTGCTGAAGCCGCTACCTCATCTCCACATCCTTCACCCCGGCCAACTGAAACCCTACCAGCGCCGTCTAGCCAAACCCCTGTCACTCCTAGGACCCGGTCACCCTCGAAGGTTACTACCCCCTCTGGTATCCCACCTACTTCATTGTTCGCGGGAAAAATGCCGCAGCAGGCCCAGGAGCTGGAAGATCTTGATTTCATAAGCATCACTGAGGACCAGCCTCTGGCAGTAAGAGCCGCAGGGGGATCTGCCTCCTTTCTTCAAGGAGTGAAGCGCAGAAGGGCCGAAGGGATAGCTGCCCCGGTCAAACGCACGAAGTTTGACCTGAATCGGAGAGTGCTTACAACAGAAAAGCTGATTCCTAAGGTGAAAAAGCCTCTCCGTGATATGACCGAGGCAGACTACGAGCTTCAGACAAAGGAGAAGAACTTCGATGATATCAACGAAGAATATGAGATCCGCGGTATTCGCCGCAGAACAGACAACCTCCTTGTCAAGCATCTCGAAACCCAAGAAGCGCTTTTCCAGCTGCAAAATACTTCCAGGCAGCTTGAAGAAGACTTGGCCAGGGCTACAGCGCAGCTGGGGTCAGCACAGCAAGAAGTTGAAGACCTCAAGGCCCAGCTGGCCGCCGCTCAGCAGACAGCCGAACAAGAGAGGAAAGAAGCGCTGGAGCAGATTTCGCAACTGCAGGGTTCACTGAAACAGGCGCAGTCGCAGCTAGCAGAGCAAGCATTACAAGCGGCGACCTTTTCAAAGAGCAAGGCGAAGGAAATGCGCGCGAGTCTGTTACAAGGTTGCAAGCCCAACCTTGTCAAATCCTTGACAGTTCTGGATTTCTTATCCAGAATTGAAGAAATATCTGCCCAGGGCAAGCCTGTGGTAGAGGAAGCCGAACACCAGGCGAGGCAACTGCTAGACCTGGCTATGAAACTTGAGAAGATAGAGCGCGATGGCTTCCGAATCTCCCCTATGTCCCGTCTTGCCTCAGAGTGGGCAAATGCGAGGGTAACCTTGCACACTTACTTCACCCGGACGGAAAGGATCAGAGCAGCCAGTGGCGCTGGACGCCTTAGAACAGGAAAGACAAATTCTCCTGGCCCCTTTCCGTGTTTTGTCCGAGCATGGGTGCCCGAGCTACGTCAGAGATGACGAGCTCCTCACCCTTGAGCAGGTAAAAGAGAACTGGCTGTCCTTTGAGGCAGATACAGCAGAAATTGACAGCTGGACAGAGCCAGTTCAAGAAGCGCAGGTCACTCAAATGGTGGCTAAGTACTGTAAAATCAGCTCTTCTCTCGAGGAGTTGGGCAAAAGATTTCACACCATTGACCTGCACGCGGTCGCTGCATTCCATGCAGTACTTAGAGAAATCAGCGACCCCTCTCCTTTCCAAGCCGCAGTCTGGGACCAAGCTAAGACTGTGGTTGAACGCATCAGCAAGCGAGAGGCCGGAAGCGGAGAGCCTTCTGACTCAGAAGGCGAAACTGAGGAGGCGACTGGTGAAAGTGAAAACGAAGAAGAACAGTTGCCCCAAGGGAAACGGCCAGAGCAGCAGAAGACAGGGGAAGGAAGTTCCTCTGCACCCAAAGGATAAAGGCATGGTTCTTTGCGCCGAGGCGAGCTCGACACCCCGCGAGCCGCCAGGAATGTTGCCACATTTTGCACAGGGGTGCCATGTTTTTGGATTCTGCATGTAAGCTGCTCTTTTCCTTTCCTTCTCCTCATTTCCCCTTTCTTCTTCTCTCCCTTTCTTCCTCTCCCTCGCAGCTTCATTCCCTCTTCTTCTTTCCCCCTTTCTTCCCCCAGCAAACTTCAGCAGGTGTACCTTGAAAAGTTTCTAAGTGTTGGGGCGCAACCCGACTTCGCAGCGAAGTCGGAGTGCGCCCCTCAGTTGGAGCGCAGTAGGTAACTCGTGCGCAACAGGACAGGAAGTGACTGAAAATCTGACTAAGTGTCAGGGGCGCAACCCGACTTCGCAGCGAAGTCGGAGTGCGCCCTTCTTCCTGGGCGCACTAGGGGAATGACCTATCAGGAAAATGGCTAAGTGTGGGGCGCAACCCGACTTCGCAGCGAAGTCGGAGTGCGCCCCTGTTCCAGTGCGCAGTCTGTACAGCGAATGGAGACACCAAGCACCGGTGCGCAACCCGACTTCGCAGCGAAGTCGGAGTGCGCCCTTTGACCGGTGCGCAGTTCGGTGAAGTCAACTCAGAAGACACCAAGGCAAGAAGGCCTTCCGACTGCGCTGTCTTTCTCCTGCGCAACCCGATGGCGCCCGAATTCCTGGCGAAGTTGGATAAACTGCCTTTCAAGGCAGACACGTGTCACGCTTCAGCATCTGACAAGTATCCACCTCCGGGATTCGAGCCAAGACTTGACCGCGCAAGGACAGAGCATGGGCTTCACTACCGGCGCCAGCTGTCAGCATTTAAAGCCGATGTGAAGTACCATCTGCCGCACCTACCCGCATTCCTGTTGACTGAAGACTGATCCCAATGCGCTGCCACGTAGCTGTACCATCTTCAGGGACACCATGCTGTAAGGACAGTCCGGCCCGACAGAAGTCAGCATCAGCAGCTCCTCAGCCGCTCGTGTCAGCTGTTGTCTTGTCTGGGACTCCGTGCCCATGAATGTAATCGGGGGGAGTTTTGGGCTATAAATACCCACCACATTTTCAATGTAAGTGGTGGAAGGGGAATATATTGCTAGGGAACAATTGTAGTTGTGCGTTTGCCTCAAATACGTACACATACTTGGCTCTCGCTTATCGTCTTTTATCTTGCATGCTGCCTCTCCTTGTCATTTCTGCCTCATGTTTCTTGTGTCATTGCTTGTTGTTGTACTCGAACTCGGACTCCAAGATTTGGTGGCCAGGTATTCCCGGAATGCATAGATAGAGGATACATGGGATCGCTGATAGCTGTAGTTTCAATGTGTGTTTGTAGATGAATGTCGTTAGTAGTGGTGATTGATTCGTTGCCGTGCTGCTTATTCCCCCCACCCAACTCCAATCACATTTGGAATCTCTTTCCTGCACTCTTATCTTATTTATCTCTTTCCTGCACTCTTATCTTATTTATCTCTTTCCCCGCACTCTTATCTTAACACAACCCCATAGGAGCCGGCCTTCTCCGGAGATTGGCACGGAAGGCATCTCTTCCTCCCGGCCTTTCAATCTGGTGGGCGAATCTGGGCGCATTAACAACAAAATCCTTTCCTCATGGCAGATTCGTAACCAACAGTACTATGAAAACAAGCTAATCTAGAGTAAAGAAACTAGGGCAAACTACACTAAAGTGGAACAACTATATGGCGTTAAATCATGGCCTTAGTGTTGGACCCAAAATGGGTAAAACCCTAAAAGGTAATGATGAAGAGAAAGTAAATGGTCAAGCTAAAAGAGAGAGAGGAAAGAGTTTGAGTGGATTCAAGCACCAACACTAATTGTCGTCACCAATTCTCCCAAAAGGGTCAACACATGATCTCATGATGCTTCCAGGACAATGGCTAGGACTAAGGGGACTGGTTGGATAATCCTGGTAGGACATGGCTGAAGCGACCATTCCATCACTTGAGCATACAACATTTCACTAAATCCTTATCTTTATCTGTCCGCTTTGTGAGAATCCATAGTTTTTCAGAGGCAGCAATATTGAAACACTTTACCATCGTGTCATTAATCAAAATTATTTTTCTTCTCTTTTTATGAAACATTATATGGTGCAGTTAAGTTTATGTCACTGAGTATTCTGTGTTGCCTTTGCAAATAGCACAAAAGTTAAATCATTTCCAATTCAGTGAATGACAACTACGCTGGACTTTTTGAAATCAAGTATGCAAGTTTTTGACTTTAGATTATGATTTCTTTGACTAGTTCAATGAGTTCAGGGAAGATGCAAAATACAAAGTAGAGAACATTATTAATAGTGAACCCCTGCACTAGATCTGTGATCTATATCCATGCTATCAATATTAATTTTATTTATCTTAATACCTCTACGATGGGAATCAAATTCCATGTATTCGTCTGTTTTTTGAGATAATTAAATCACTGAAATTTCGAATCCTTGATATTTGGTGTGTAATTTTGTTCCTGTCCACGCGTTGAATTTTCTTCGAAGATCATTAATCTTTGCTCTTTTCAGGTTGGCTCCTTAGAAGGCTGGATTTGCGTTCTTCCAGAAAGCACAGTTGATGGATGTTTTATGGCATTCAGTTCAATATCTAACAAATGGCATGCACTACCTGCAATTCCTGGATGGATATCCACTGAATGCTGGCAGGGTTTTGCTTGTGTCTCCATTGGTCACAAGCTGCTTCTGATAGGGGGTGTGCAAGATTCTATCGATGCAACAACTGGGAATATTACTAGAGGTGTCAAATTTGAGTCACATCCTCCCCCATACAGTTTAATTTTCATATCTATGTTAGTTTTAAATGGAATGATTATGATACAAGGGTTACAGATTTCTTGGATTGGTTGTAAGCTTGAATTAGCTTGTTTTAGTGTGGTTCAACTTAACTGGCAAAAAGGGTTACTTTGCATGCATACAAACCCTTCACCAATGCACAAGTATTATATTTCTTTACATTTTTCTCATGAAGTGTTATAGTTCCCATGTCTAGACCTAAACAGACAAGCACAAACAAAACAATCACAGAGAACAATATTCATTGTAATGATCTACATGGATGCACCTCTATCTAAATCCAGGTTATTGTATTGAACAATATGCATTTTGTAATGGTTTACCTGAAAACTGCATCAGTGTAAGTGGTGAATTCTCATCTCAGACTTTTATTGGAGGGAGACCTAAGAACAGACTATCTGCATCCTCTAAATAAGCATTTGATGATCATCGACACTTCCAAAGTATGAGCTTAGTTATGATTTTGCCATTGCCACCTTAGGTACAAAACAACTTTATTGTATGCCTTAGATCCCCTCTCATAGTTTGACAACAGGCAATAGATTAGAAAAACCATGCATGAAGGCACAAAATAGGGGGCCCCTATGAGGAGATACTGGAGATCGACCTCGAATTTTGCATGATGGAAACATAAGAGGTCATAGTAAGACATGCATTTGAATCTAACTATTAGTAAATGGTACTCATATGACCAGCATGAGCCATAGAACCCTTACGTCATAATGCAAGCTGGCATACAACATCTGCATTGCCTCTTACTTACACTGTAACCTTGGACATTGCCCTAAAGATGGGGTCTTTAAGGTTTAAGCATGATTTGATGCCCATCATGGAATCATCATTCATGAGCACAACCAAAATATTCCACAAATTGTCATATCTTTTAATATGCTATGATTAGATTCAACAATAAGCATGTATCTTGCATTGTAACATTTCAAATGTAAAGATAAAAGCAACAAGATCAAGTGACGATACAATTTTGATATGCTTTCAGTATGAGAACACTGAAAGCAACATAGGAGGCACTTCATAAGAAACATTTTCCATTGGAGATTTATGCAAGGCAGTTATTTTTTCAGCACTAGCCTGCAGTGTATGAAGACTAATTTATCTGGAAGGCCATAACCTTTTAAGTGCACCATAGGATTGACTGCTGTAACAATACATACACTTTATAAATATTAAGCAGCTACTGTCCTTCAAATTTGGTGAATCGGAAATGCCCTATTCTATGTCTACAAAAGTTAAATGTGGCTTGTTAGGTCACACCCAGGAGAGCATGCATCTTGGGCAGATTAGACTCTCTTGTGTGAACAAGGGGAAATGTTTTGCTTTAAGTTTTAGTTCAATAGTCCACCTCTATATTTTTTGATCTCTTGATCAAGCTTATTATACATCAAGAGTCTTTCCAATCCGCCAATAAGCTCCATAATGTTTCGCCTGTCTTTATAAATCTTTATTTTTTGTATCAGTATTGGTTTGAGCTGATTGCATCTTTAGCAACTAAACTTAGTCCTCAAATGCCAAGCCCCTTACTCCTTTGGATGACCACTACTATTTAGAAAAGTTATCCCAGGCTTGGATTGAAGATTTAAGTCAGTCAACCCACTGGGTCACAAAAATGAGATTTGTAACATTTGTGTTCTTGTTCTATAGAAGGTGAGTGCAAAAGATGAATAATGACGTCGAATTAAAAGGTGAGGGTTGGTTGTTCCTTCCATCTATGTATCATTTTGGTCATCATTCTATCTAGTGAAGTGTTGAGATCCATCATATATGTCAAAAGACACTTCAATGAGAATCAATCTCTTATTTATACTTGAAAAATAAATCCTAAACTATTTCTAAACTTGCAGTTTTATCTCTGAATATGCAGGCCAAAATTGCATGCAGATTTTCCAAGATGAGGCGCACAGCTTGGAGTGAGGTGTCCAAGGGTGAAAGTGGAGTGCCCCGAGTTAAGCAAGGCACACCACCTTGAGTAGGGCACACCTGCCTTGAGCAGGGCACATTGTCATTGGAGCAGGGCACACCTAGGTGCATTGCCTCGACCTAGGTGCACCTCCATTGAATCAGGCGTATCTAACTGAAATGAGGTGCACTTGAGGCCTCGACTTTGTCTCTTCGGTGTTCTTTGTTACATTTGCGTAGTGGATCTCTGTTTGGAGATGATGGTAGTAGTCAACTACTACAATTCTGGTGACTTGCAAGGATGTCAATCCTGATTGACTAGAGATCCTAGATGTTGCTTTATCCATTAGGTGACAAAGTCTTTTGTTCAACTTCTTGCATCATCATCACTTTGGTTGGATCATCGTCTGCAGAATTTCCTAGTCCACTTCTGAGGAAATTTGAAAATATTCAATTTACCAAGGTCCTCTGTTAGCTTTTCATATGTGTCCTTTTGGAGATTTTCTTTTATTGCCACTTGTTTCACGTCTTTGTGCAACTCTTTTAATCTGCCAATTGGTCCTATGGGCATATTTTTCTTTTCTCCCTTCAACGACCTTGGCTAGTTGCTCTATCATGAGAACATCAAGGTCTAGCAAACCCTTCTCGACCATTCGCCTAATCTTCTCTTGTATCTCTCTAACTATTTGCTATAGCTTAGTGATGTTATCTGCACAACTCTCAAGCCTGTTCAGTCTATAAGGAATGTTTCTAAGCTGCCTAATAAGGACGACTCGGTCTATAAAACCTTGTCTTATTTGGTGCCCCATCATTTTGCACACTTACTGCATTATCTCGCTATGTTTCCTCGCCTCCAACTGGATCTTATTTTGTTCTATCCTTGGAATTGCTTGATCCACTAGCACCATGCACTCTTCAAGATATGAAAAGTAATTTTTTGCCCGTTGAACTTAGGCGCATATCATATCCTAAAGGAGATGGAACCGATCAGGTGTATATGTAGGCACTAGTCCTGGACTTTAGAAGGAAAAGAAACAGTGTACATAGTAGAAATGCACTAAGTGTAAATATTGTAATAAAATGTAATGTAAATGAGAGTCAAATGCAATTGTAATGAAATGCAAATGCAAATGTAGACGAAATGGCAATGTAATGCAATTTGATCATTTGATTTGATAAATTGCAATAGGCTATAGTTTTATTAAGGGTAATGTGAGAACGCCCGAATAGGAAGATGGTTGGGTGATGCGCTGGCCCGGAAGCCATTGTTGGCAATGGCCAAGCCAAAAGTTTAAATACACCCCCCTTCTTCATTTGGGACTATCCATCATGTATGTATCCATCTAGGGAGACTAACGGCACATTTATCTATCTAGAGCATATGCTATGTCCAAGAAGAGACTAGATCTGGGTATTGGCAAGCCATATGGGAAGACAGTATAGCATGTATGCAGATTGTATATGCATTGTGCGGTATTCTGTAACGTCGTACCATAAGTAATGCAAATGACTCATATTCTATTTGTGATGAGTGTAATTTGTGTACAATGCGATTGCCACTGGTAGTTGTTGGTTACGAATCTGCCATGAGGAAAGGATTTGTCGTTATTGCGCCCAGATTCGCCCACCAGATTGAAAGGCCGGAAGGAAGGAATGCCTTCCGTGCCAATCTCCGGAGAAGGCCGGCTCCTATGGGGGTTGGAGTTAAGATAAGAGTGCAGGAAAGAGATAAAAAGAGATAAGAGTGCAGGAAAGAGATAAAAATGCAGAAAGGGATTCCAAATGTGATTGGAGTTGGGTGGGGGGAATAAGCAAAGACGACAACGAATCAATCACCACTACTAACAACATTCATCTACAAACACATATTGAAACTACAGCTATCAGCGATCCCATGTATCCCCTATCTATGCATTCCAGGAATACCTGGCCATCAAATGCTGGAGTCCAGAGTTCAGTACAACAGCAAGCAATGACACAAGAAACATGAGGCAGAAATGACAAGGAGAGGCAGCATGCAAGATAAAAGACAGTAAGCGAGCCAAGTATATGTTTATATTTGAGGCAAACGCACAGCTACAATTGTTCCCTAGCAATATATTCCCCTTCCACCACCTTACAATGAAAATGTGGTGGGTATTTATAGCCCAAAATTCCCCCCGATTACATTCATGGGCACGGAGTCCCAAACAAGACAGTAGCTGACACGAGCGGCTGAGGAGCTGCTGATGCTGACTTCTGTCGGGCCGGACTGTCCTTGCAGCATGGTGTCCCTGAAGATGGTACAGCTACGTGGCAGCGCGTTGGGACAAGTCTTCAGTCAACAGGAATGCGGGTAGGTGCGGCAGATGGCACTTCACATCGGCTTAAATGGTGACAAATGACGCCGGTAGTGAAGCCCATGCTTTGTCCTTGCGCGGTCAAGTCTTGGCTCGAATTCCGAAGATGGACACTTGTCGGATGCTGAAGTGTGACACGTGTCTGCCTTGAAAGGCAGCTTATCCAACTTCGCCAGGAATTCAGGCGCCATCGGGTTGCGCAGGAGGAAGACAGCGCAGTTGGAAGGCCTTCTTGCCTTAGCAAATTCCTGAGTTGACTTTACCCAACTGCGCACCGGTCAAAGGCGCGATCCGACTTCGCTGCGAAGTCGGGTTGCGCACCGGTGCTTGGCTGTCTCCATCCGCTGTTCGGAATGCGCACTGGAAAAGGGCGCACTCCGACTTCGTTGCGAAGTCGGGTTGCGCCCCAGTACTTAGCTCATTTTCTGACAGACTGTTCCCTTAGTGCGCCCAGGAAGAAGGGCGCACTCCGACTTCGCTGCGGTCGGTCTTCGGGTGGCGCCCTGACACTTAGTCGAATTCTTCAACATTTCCTGTCCCGTTTGCGCACTTCGGGCTCCCTACCACGCTCCAATCGAGGGGCGCACTCCGACTTCGCCGCGAAGTCGGGTGTCGCCCCAACACTTAGAAATTTTCAGGGAACACCCCGTGCTGGAAATTTTACCTGGGGAAGAAAGGGGGAAACGAAGAAGGGGGAATGGAACTGCAAGGAAGAGGGAGAAAGGGAGAAAAGAAGAAAGGAGGGAAAATGAGGAGAAGGAGAAGGGAAAGAGCAGCTCACTTGCGGAAACCAAAAACATGGCACCCTGTGCAAAATGTGGCAACATTCCTGGCGGCTCGCGGGGTGTTGAGCTCGCCTCGACGCAAAGAACCATGCCTTTATCCTTTGGGTGCAGAGGAACTTCCTTCCCCTGCCTTCTGCTGCTCTGGCCGCTTCCCTTGGGGCAACTGTTCTTCTGATTCACTTTCGCCAGTTGCCTCCTCAGTCTCGCCTTCTGAATCTGAAGGCTCTTCACTTTCCGCCTCCCGCCTGCTTATGCGTTCTAGCGCAGCCCTAGCTTGATCCCAGACTGCGGATTGGAAGGGAGTGGGGTCGCTGATCTCTCTGAGTACTGCGTGGAATGCAGCGACCGCGTGCAGGTCAATGGTGTTATATCTTTTGCCCAACTCTTCAAGAGAAGAGTTGATTTTGCAGTACTTCGCCACCATTTGAGCGACCTGCGCTTCTTGAACTGGCTCTATCCAGCTATCGATTTCAGCTGTATCTGCCTCGAAGGACAGCCAGTTCTTCTTTACCTGCTCAAGGGTGAGGAACTCGTCATTTTTGACATAGCTCGGACACCCGTGCTCGGACAGAACGTGAAAGGGCGCCAGGAGAATGTGTCTTTCATGTTCTAAGGCGTCCAGCGCCTGCCTGGCCGTTCCTGATCTTTTCTGTCCGGCGAAATAAGTGTGCAAGGTTACCCTTGCATTTGCCCATTCTGAGGCAAGATGGGACCTGGGGGCGATTTGGAAGCCTTTGCGCTCTAATTCTTCAAGTTTCATAGCCAGGTCTAGCCATTGCCTCGCCTGGTGTTCGGCTTCCTCTACCACAGGCTTTCCCGGGCAGATACTTCTTCTATCCCGGATACGAAATCCAGAACTGACAAGGATTTGACAAGGTTGGGCTTGCAACCTTGTAGCAGACTTGCGCGCATCTCCTTCGCCTTGCTCTTTGAAAAGGCCGTCGCTTGTGATGCTTTCTCTGTGAGTCGCGACTGCGCCTGTTTCAGCCGAATCCCGTAGCCGTGAAACCTGCTCTAGCGCTGCTTTCCTCTCTTGCTCGGCCTGTCTGCTGAGTGGCGGCCAGCTGAGCCTTAAGATCTTCTACTTCTTGCTGCGCTGACCCCAATTGCGCAGTGGCCCTAGCCAAGTCTTCTTCGAGCTGCCTGGTGGTATTCTGCGACTGGAAAAGCGCCTCCTGGGTCTCGAGATGCTTGACAAGGAGGTCGTCTGTTCTACGACGAATACCGTGGATCTCGTATTCTTCGTTGATATCATCAAAGTTCTTCTCCTTCGTCTGAAGCTCATAGTCAGCCTCGGTCATATCACGAAGAGGCTTCTTCACTTTAGGAATCAGCTTCTCTGTTGTAAGCACTCTCCGATTTAGGTCAAACTTTGTGCGCTTGACCGGGGCGGCTATCTCTTCGGCCCTTCTGCGCTTAACTCCTTGAAGAAAGGAGGCAGATCCTCCCATGGCTCTTACTGCCAGAGGCTGGTCCTCGGAGATGTTCATGAAATCGAGGTCCTCCAGCTCCTGGGCTTGCTGCGGCATTTTCCCTGCGAATAGTGAAGTAGGAGGGATACCAGAGGGGGTAGCAGCTTTCAAGGGCGATTGGGTCCTAGGAGTGACAGGCGTTTGGGTAGATGGCGCTGATAGGGTTTCGAGCGGCTGGGGCAAAGGATGCGGAGATGAGGGAGCGACCTCAGCACTAACTGCGGGTGAAGGCTCTAGGGTTTGACTCAGGGATTGAAAAGCGTTGGGATCTTGAGCAAACTGGTCAAACGAGTGGAGGCCGCTAGATGGTGGAGTGGCTTGAGATGCGGAGGATGCGGCTACGGCTTGCCCTGATGGAGTGGGAGTTGGGGTTTTTGCAGGGCCGACGCGGACTTGGGCAAGCGGAACGGAGGACGTACCTGCGGGCTCCGCCTGAGCCGATGCCGAAGGGATGGTCGCAGCCTGGATGTCTGCTTCTGGTTCGGGGCTGTCTAAAGAAACAACCTCCGGCGCTGCTGCTTGCGGCTGCTCCGCGGGCGATTGCAGCACTGGCTCCCTAGGTCGCTTGGTCCTCTCGACCCTTTTCCTTTTCTTTTCTCCCGACGCTGTGGTTGGTCCAGAAGGAAGCGACAATAAAGGGGCGGCAGACGTTGATGTCCCCACGGTAAATTTGTACCTGGGTCGTGCTGGGAGAATTCCTGCCGCACTTGGTCCGCTGGTGGGTGGTACCGACGCTGTTTCTGCTTGAGGGGCTGGCTCCGGAGTTGACCGCTCTGACCTTTGCGCCGATTCGGGCACTGCCGCAGGAGCTACAGGCTGCATCGGGCCCACTTGACTGCTGGATGGAGTCGCGCTGGAAGTCGCCGGGGTTGACAATGACTGAGGGGTAGCCCTTCTTTTATACCTTATATTTGCGCCTCGGGGAACGCAAACGCGAAATTCGAAGGGCTGCCACGTGTCGACATGTTGATCATAAAGTGCCGAAAACTCATCATCAACGGCAAGGTTCCTCCGGCTTGATTTGTCGTGTTGCGTGCGACACCTCATTTTCCAACGATTCGAGGATTTTGTCCTTATGCCAGTTGAGCGGCGCCACCTTAGCGAGGAACTTCTTGAATCCAGCTGACTCCATTCGATGGTCCGGGTTCCGATCAGGATCGTAAGTGACCTCCTCGCAGTAAAACTCATGCCATGGTGGCCATGACTGCATTAAATGAATGCGCCAGTGGAGGTCTGCACCTGTCAAATTCCTTCTTTCTTTCATGATTTCAGGTCTCGGACAGATGTGCGTGAACTTTCCCCGGACCCCGATTGGGTCATACTTCCAGCGTTGGGGCAGCATAATCAGGCCCATTTCCATCAGCTCCCGCTCGAGATAAACGTGCTGCCCGATTTCGAAGACTTGAATATTGGCCCAGGTCATAGGATATTTGAATATGTGACCCCTCTTCTTTCCCTGGCCAAATTCTTCTTCGACGTAATCCATTTGCCGTGCCACCTCCATCCCGAACTGATGATCTGTGCAGAAGTAGGGCAGCAAACAAGGCATTCCTTTGAATCCGTAGATTCGGACGACAATGCCCTGAGTCAGCCGAAAGGTATCACCAAGCTCGTTGTTCGACAGACACTTTGTCATAGCCGCTGGTGGGCGAGTCGCGCCGCGGTTGAACAGTCCCATTGCCTGGCCTAGAAATTGAACATTAAACTCATAAAATGAGCCCTTCCGGTATAGGGCCTCAGTCCATTCGTACACGGGGAGCGGCTCTCCTTGTTCGCTCAGCTTCTTCAGGTTAGGGACGTTCATCCGGTAATGCATATGGTACAGGCATAGCCATGTGAGGAATGAGCAAAACCGGAATTCCGTAGACTGCCTCTGCTGCAGTCGCACCAGGCTCGCATGAATTGCGTAGGCTAACCAGTCTGCCCAGTCATAGAAGATTGGGCGTTTCCCGCTTCTCTGCGCCGTGGAGTCGTAGAACTCCCCGTGCAGGATACACTCGGCCATCGCCAGCTGAAAAGGCCGCACCACCCTGTCTGAGTCGCAGCCGAGGACCCACGCCAGGATGATATAGATATATCTGTTTTCGAATCGGTCCAGCGGTATGGGGCCAGTCGGCCACTGTCCAGCATTTAGCGGAGTCTTCAGCTCTGAGTCCAGAAACTCTCTCATCCGCTTTGTCTGAGAAAATCTGCCGGTCTGCTCTTCTATGTTCACCCTTCTGATAATCGCGTCTGGGCTGTACTGAAGCCCTGGGGCGAACGCCGGCTGGATGCTCTCTCCGAAAAGAGTGAACAACACCCTTCCTTTGTTATCGCAGACCTGCCGCGCAGCTGGTTTGTAGTATTCAGCAATCACTTCAACCAGCTCCGGGCACCAGTGAGTTGGAGGGCACAGGAAACAGTGAAGATTTGAATTATATGCGGCTCCGAGGTGGTGAGAAGGCGAAACCTTACCCACCCACTTTGCGATAGTCAGACGCAGCTTCGTGATACTGATGGAGAACGAACCATCCTTGTACCCGGACAGACGATTGATTGGTGGCGGCGGAGTCTGGCCAGCTACGTGCCTCTTTGTTCTGGATTTTGCTTTCTTGCCCTTCTGAGGCGCTCCGCTTTCATGGTCGCTGGACTCTAGAGACTTGTCAGCTTCGTGCGGATCTTTGCTTGATTGCGCCTGTACGGGCGCTTTCCCCTTGTCCATTCTTGTTGAAACAATCAGAGACGGGGACAAATACTTCTGAGCTTGTCAGGCTTATTCTCTGCAGTCCGGGAGTCAGCTTGAACACTATAAATTTTCTGGCTGGCGCCAGGGTCTTTTGTAGACGGTGACTGCTCATTAATGGCGCGAGGGAGGAAGTTAAAGCAGTTAACTCTGGGTTGGTGGAGGCGCTGTGATTTTGGCGGCTACGCATGGGCCCTTTTTAGAAAAACGTGCTTTGTTGGCCCAGGGCGCACCTTACCCTTTAAATGCGTCATCCTTGGTTATTGCGCAATCATTTAAAACACCTAGGGCGTTGTGCCGTTGCTGACGTCGCCGCCACCATTTGGGCACACTTTTCAAAGGACCTTGTAATTAATTAACCCAACTTTGCCATGCGTCGGACTTCGCACCGGGCCCACACTTATAAACTTTTGGCGCTCTCCGTGATGAGCCGTTCGTGCTTCGCCCGGAATCGGGGGCGCGGTCCGACTTCGCCCGAAAAAGGGGCGCACTTCGGACTTCGCCCAGAATTTGGGCGCAACCCGAACTTCGCCAAAAACGGGCGCAGCTTGGGTTTTACACTTCAATTTTCTACGCCAGCTTGCCTACTCGGACTTCGCCCAGAGAATGGGGCGCAGTTCGAGGTTCGCCCCGAAAACGGGCGCAGCACGGACTTCGCCCGAAAAATGGGCGCAGTCCGACTTCGCCCATCAACATGGGCGCAGTCCGTCTCTAGGCACTTTACTTGTAATCTGCTACCCGACTGCGCTCTTTGGAGAAGGCGCAGCCCGACTTCGCTGCGAAGTCGGGTGGGCAGCCAGAGTTAGGCGTTTCAGGCATTTCAGCTTCCTTTTAACTGTTCTCTTCCCACTTCGCACTATTTGATGGGCGCTACCCGACTTCGCTGCGAAGTCGGGTTTTTGCCTCGGACTTGGGCTACTAAAAACAAACAACTGAAACATTTACATGCTGAAAAACTGGAAATACAAAAAAGGGAAATCTGTACAAGGAAGGACCCTTTCGGGTGCCTTCAGCGGTGATACATCTTCAGGTGGAACCCGTTGACGGGAATGGAGAGAGGATGTCCCTCCATGTCCCGGAGCACATATGCGTTGAACTGGTTAACCCGAGCAATCTGATAGGGGCCCTCCCAGAGGGCATCGAACTTTCCGTGGTTGCCGGGTTTTGCCTTCAACGAGTCCCATTTCAGCACCAGGTCCCCGATTTTGAAAACTCGGGCAGTGGTGCCTTTCGCGAACCATCCTTGAGTTGCTTCAGCATGTTTGGCGAAGGCCTGGTACGCTTTCTCTCTGTCCTCCTCCAACTGCAACAGTTGACAAAGTCTGTCGTCCAATGGATCCCCGCTGCCTTTCTCTTCGTCAAGCATCCAGAGAGCGGGCATCTCAAGGTGAGTTGGCAAGACAGCTTCTTTGCCATACACGAGCGCATAAGGGGACGTTCTGATGGATTTTTTGAATGAAACTCTATCCGCCCATAGCGCCCGATCCAGGAGTAGGTGCCAAGTCCTTTTGTTTTTCTCCACTGTCCTTCGGATGATCTTCAGCAGATTTTTGTTGGTGGACTCGGCGAGGCCGTTCCCCTGCGGGTAGTAGTTGGAAGACATCTTATGATAGATGCCAAATTTGCTGGTGTACTCCGTGAGTACAGCGCCTGCGAACCCCGGACCATTGTCCGTCACTATTGACTCGGGGACCCCGAAACGGGTAATCAGGCTCTCGAGGAATCTGATGACCGTCTCTTGGTCGGCATTCTTTGTGGGGATCGCCTTTGCCCACCGTGTGAAGTAGTCGGTGGCGGTTAAGATAAACTTGTGGCCTCGTTGCAGAAGTTCGGCGAAATCACCCCGATGAAGTCGAGACCCCATTGCTGAAACGGAGTCTCGGCTTGGATCGGTTGAAGGGGCAGGGGTGCTTTTCTGTTCCTGCCAGCAAATCTCTGGCATTGATCACATTTGGTACAGACCGCATGAGCGTCTGTAAACAGAGTGGGCCAGTAGTACCCAGCTCTGATTATTTTCAAGGCCGTAGGCCTTGCAGAATGATGACCTCCAGGCATCCCGGAATGAAATTCTCCAAGGACCCTAGACTGGTCTGTTTTTCTGACGCACCGCAACAGGATGCCGTCGATATTTTTAAAGTAAAGCCCCTCGGGGCGAAGAGTGTACTTCAGTGCACCTAGCCGAAACCTCCTTCTTTGTGAGGCGTTCATGTGGTCTGGACATCTCCCGGTGCAGAAGTATCTCACCAGGTCATCTGTCCAGTCGCACTCCTCGGGTAAGGAGTTAGCTAGGTTGGTGCGTGTTGTCGGATCCTCCCACTCGCAGGCGGATATCTCGGCTGCCGCGCTTCGGGCTAGCTCCTGGCACAAGGCTCGGCCTCCGATTAGCTTGGTGGGCCGTACTTCGATGTCAAACTCCTGAATTTTGGCAATCCATCCGGCTCTCTTGTGACCCGGCTCTCCTTGAATGATGAAGCTTCGAACGTCCGGGTGGATCACGAAGACAGTGATCTTGCTCTGGGAGACAAAGTGCCTGAACTTTCGGAGAGATTTCATGACGGCATGAACCTGCCGCTCTATAAAGTTGTACTTTTCCTCGTGTGGCTGGATCACTTGACTCAAGAACGCGATAGGGCGCTCCTCGCCATCATCTCCCTTTTGGGTCAGGACTGCGGCATAACTCTCTGGTTCTCCCACCGCGTACAGGATGAAATCCTTGGAGTAGTCCGGGTTTATCAACACCGGTGCTTGTGCAATGCGAGCTTTGATCTCCTCGAAGGCTTGCTCCCTCTCTTCAGTCCACAGAAATTCTGCGTTCTTTTTCAGCAACTCGGCCATAGGCTTGATTACCTGTGCGAAGTCTGGTATGAACTTCCGCACGAAGTTGATTTGACCGAAGAAGGACTGTAGCCCTTTCTTATCGATTGGGGCGGGCAAGCGGAGGAGAGCCTCTGCTCTATCAGGGTCCACAGCCAGGCCCTTTTCGGAGATGACATGTCCCAGCAGCTTTCCTTCTTTCACCGCAAAGACAGACTTCTTTGGGTTTATGGAGATGCCGAATTCACGACACCTTTCGAATATTTGCCGCAGGTGGGTAACATGATCTTCTCGCCTGTGAGAGAAAACAGTCATGTCATCCAAGTAGATGACGATCACTTTGTTGAGCAGTTTTCAGAAGGCCAGGTCCATGGCTCTTTGGAATGTGGCGCCAACATTGGATAAGCCGAATGGCATGCGCTGGTAGGCGAACGTTCCCCACTTGGTGGTGAACGCCGTCTTGTGCTGGTCCTCATCCTTGACCCATATCTGATTATAGCCGGAAAAACCGTCTAAGAGGGAAAATCTCTGGGCTCCAGCAACTATATGGAGGATCTGATCAATTTGGGGAAGCGGGTAATGGTCCTTGAGGGAGGCCTGATTTAGATTCCTGAAATCCACGCAAAGACGAATGTCTCCGTTCTTCTTCCTCACAGGAACCAAGTTCGCAACCCAGGATGAATGCTTGATGGGGTAGATGATCTTGGCCTCCAGCATCTTCAAGAGCTCGGCTTTCATCATGGCCTCGATTTTTGGATTGACGGCCCTCTGCTTTTGCCGGAATGGCTTGGCGCCATCTTCTAGCTCAATGGTATGTTGGATTATTTCTCTGTCATACCCCTTCAAGTCTTGGTAGCTCCAGGCTACTATGTCAGGGAACTCTCGACATAATGCTCTGATCTGCTCGAGTTCCTCTGTGGTGCAGTCTGTCCCGACCTTGATTGATTTGCCAGATTCCAGCTCCAGGTCAGCGTACTGCCTCGGGTCTACTTTGATCCTATGAGATATGGCTCTGTCGTTCTGATCAAACAGACTCTCTAAGGTAATCAGTCCTTTTGGGACATGATTGTTTTTCAACTGTATCAACCCCTCATATTGCTCGTCATCAGGGTCTCTACCTTCGATTGAACAGGCTTCATTTACCAAAAATGTGACGATCTCTTCGTCACAGCTGAACACCTGCCAGTGGGTGTCCTTATCAGGCACAGAAGGCCTGTAAATGGTACGAACCGGCTTCGGCTTCTGGACAGTGTCATCAGCCGGAATGTACCTGGCTCCAACAGACGCCAGAATGTCAGCATGCTTGTTTTTCTCACGCGAAATAGCCTTGACATTCAACGAGTCAAAAGACTCCATCAGATCCCAGACCCGATTTCGGTACGCCTTGAGATAGTGCTTTTTGGAGGCGCACTTGTTCGTGATCTGGTGGCACACCAGCTCTGAGTCTCCGTAGATCTGCAGATGTTTGATTCCCAACCTCTCCGCCTTTCGCAAGCCCAAGCACAGGGCTTCGTACTCCGCCGCGTTGTTGGTACAGCTCCAAGCCAGCCTGTAGGTGTAATCCTTCTGGATCCCGGTTGGGGAAACCAAAAGTACTCCAGCACCGGCGCCATTTTTGCATCGTGCGCCGTCAAAGAAAAGCTTCCACAGCTTCTCAGGTGCTGGTCCCACTTCTCTCCTGGCTGACTTGTCAAGCCTCTCAGGCTGAACAATGGTGTAACAGCCTTGCTCTGTTTCAATCACGGCGTTGAAGTCCCGCAAGGAGAATTCATCTTCTACTTGCAGCTGCTCGAGAGCTTGCTCCGTCATGTCCACTGTCACCAGTTCCTCCTCCGTCGCTTGGACCATGCAATCCTCAGGCTCTTCTCCGGGTATCTTCTCTACTAGGTAGGTGGAAGGCTTTTCATTGAGAATTTTCAGTCTCCTTCCTTTGAAGGGCACTTCCATGTGTGAGTAGTCCAGAGAGAGATATCCTCCTAACTTCGCAGTGAACTCCCTGGAGAGACACATGCCGAAGTAGGGTTCCAAGTCGACGACCACAACCTCTTGGATGACCACAATGTCGAGAGCTTTGTGCAGCCGAATGGGGATGTCTTTTATGACACCAACTGTCTTGACAGGGGTGCCGTCTAGTTGCAGCACGCCTTGGCTGCTCCTTGTGTACTCCATCCCGATTTCATCGCAGACGGCTCTCGGCATTACGGTCGTGGAAGCACCAGAGTCCACCATGCAGTTGTGTACTATATACCCTTGCATCCGTAATGACAGATAGAAGGGAGGTGGTCTGTTCTTCCCAGTGGCTGAGACTGTCAAGGGTTGCACCAGGACAGCGGGTTGTATCTGCTTGCCGTTCTTCATGATTTTCAGGGATTCTTGCAGCAGATCAACCTGGCCTGGGAGTTGAAGAGCGTCGTACATGCTGATTCTTGCAGGAGTTCTCTTCAACTCATCTACTATGCTGTAGCCTGAAGTATTAGCTCCTTCCGCTTCTTTCGCCGGCTCGTACTTCGTCCGGTACTGTTGAGTGGCCTCAACTCTCCTGCCTCTTGGTTAGAGACGGATATCTCAGCCTCTCCTGAGCTTGTTCTTTTGTTTCAGCTGGAGGCTGAGTAGCGGGAGCTTTAGCCGGAAGAGCTTTGGCTATGGGCGGCTTGACTGCGGGAGTCTTCGCCGGAGGAGTTTTGTCTTTGGCTGTGTAGGGCCACAGCCTCTTGTAGGGCGGTATCTCCTCAGGTTGAGCCTTGTCTCTTCTAGCGTACACCTTTAGGGGTTTGGCTGCAGCTTCGGCAGACTTCTTGTTTTCCTTGGCAGGAGGCGGCATTGGAACTTCGTCTGAAACGGCAAAATTGCTTTCGTCGCCCAGGATCATGTAGAGTTCTTCGTCTTCAATGGCGCTGCCGGCCAAAGTCTGGAGGTAGTGCTGATGTAGTGTACAATCATCCTCGGCATGCGGGTCGTTGCAAGTGGTGCACCAATTGACCTGGTCGGAAGTACCAGGTTCATCCTCTATGGCAGCATTCCTCGGAGGGGGCCGCCGTTGCAAATGTTGCTCAGGGGGCCGATCTTTCGTCAACGCCGGGGGTGGATATGGCCTCCTTGGAGCCAGATCCATTTGGGCCTGCTTCTTTTTCAGGACAATCATGTCATTAGACATGGTATGATAGCCAGAGGCCAGAGCCCGTACCTCCTGTAGGATTTGATTCTGAATATCATGGTCAGGAGGCGGCGGCAACTGAGCTGGGGGAGGTAATGCAGCCAATGGAGGAGGAGTTGAATATTGTGCATGCTGCGGGGGAGCAGGAAGTGCTGGAAAACGCGGAGGACGGGGAGGCGGATAATGAATCTGCGGCGGGCCGTAAGGGTTCACGACCGGCGCCGGATTCCATTGCTGCTGGGGTTGTCCTGAAGTGGACGGCTCCGAACCAAGTTGATGGATACCGTGATCGGGGAAAGTCGGGGTAGATGGGCGGTTGTACTCTGTGCGGAAGCCTGCCAATGGAGATGATGTCCATTTCAGCTTGCTGGGCAGCCTCGTACAGAGCAGGGAACGTGTTGATTCTGGCAACCTTCAGCAGCAGGCAAATGTCTGAGTTGAAGGATCTCAGGTAGTAGTAGGCAGCCTGACCTGCTGATGGTCTGAGTTCGCGAGGTACTCGTTTCCAAGACCTCGCAAACCGGATATTGAAGTCTGACACCTCCTCTTGGGGGTGTCTCTGGATACTTTGGAACTGATGCAAGAAAGAAGAGGGATCAGCAGACTCGTTGCATCCTTTCACGAGTCTCGCCGGCTAACTGTCGCCACCCTGTGATGGATCCCTCTGGCAGTGATCTCCACCAGTAGAGAAGCTTTCCCCTAAGGGAAAGGGCCAGCAGACGGGTCTTCACACTTTCGTCGGTAATGGAGTGAAGCGCAGCCAGGGCAAGAATGTCCTGGATGTGTTCATACGCCGTCTTGCCATAGCCGTCGTATGTAGGGATAGACTTTAAGGCAGCAGGGGGCACGGCTTGTTGTCCGACTAGGGCCAAGGGCCCCGTAGAATCCACCGTCGGGAAGAGGTCGTCTTCATCCAGATGATCAGCCATTTCTGCTTCTGATCCGGTAGTGTATTCGGTATCGGAACTATCCGAAGATGTAGATTCTTCTTCGGCCTCAACTTGTTCAATCTCAGCCTCGGCTTCTTGGATTTCAGCCTCGGCTTCTTGGATTTCTTCTTCGCGAGCTTGATAATCAGCCAGCCTGACGCGCTCGCCTGGAGCGTCAAGGTCAAGTTCGTAAAAGTCAGGCGGGTTCTCCGGATTCCTTGCTCGCCACCTTCTCGTTTGCATGAAGGCGTTAGGACCGGTCTTTCACGGACTCAGAGAATGTTCAGATAATTTGCAGAGTCGCCAGGTGCTCTGATTTTGAACAGCAATGAAGCGAGCACTAGTACTTCGATTCTGTTTGAGGGTGGGAAACTACCATGTCCCACCGGGGACCAAACCAACTAAACCTAACACGGCGTGCCGCAGAAACCGTTGGTTACGAATCTGCCATGAGGAAAGGATTTGTTGTTATTGCGCCCGCATTCGCCCACTCGGATTGAAAGGCCGGAAGGAAGGAATGCCTTCCGTGCCAATCTCCGGAGAAGGCCGGCTCCCGTGGGGGTTGGTGTTAAGATAAGAGTGCAGGAAAGAGATAAAAGGTACAAAAAGAGATAAAAATGCATAAAGGGATTCCAAATGTGATTGGAGTTGGGTGGGGGGAATAAGCAGCACGGCAACGAATCAATCACCACTACTAACAACATTCATCTACAAACACATATTGAAACTACAGCTATCAGCGATCCCATGTATCCCCTATCTATGCATTCCAGGAATACCTGGCCATCAAATGCTGGAGTCCAGAGTTCAGTACAACAGCAAGCAATGACACAAGAAACATGAGGCAGAAATGACAAGGAGAGGCAGCATGCAAGATAAAAGACAGTAAGCAGAGCCAAGTATATGTTTATATTTGAGGCAAACGCACAGCTACAATTGTTCCCTAGCAATATATTCCCCTTCCACCACCTTACAATGAAAATGTGGTGGGTATTTATAGCCCAAAATTTCCCCCCGATTACATTCATGGGCACAGAGTCCCGCACAAGACGAAGAGTCGACACGAGCGGCTGAGGAGCTGCTGATGCTGACTTCTGTCGGGCCGGACTGTCCTTGCAGCATGGTGTCCCTGAAGATGGTACAGCTACGTGGCAGCGCGTTGGGACAAGTCTTCAGTCAACAGGAATGCGGGTAGGTGCGGCAGATGGCACTTCACATCGGCTTAAATGGTGACAGATGACGCCGGTAGTGAAGCCCATGCTTTGTCCTTGCGCGGTCAAGTCTTGGCTCGAATCCCGAAGATGGACACTTGTCGGATGCTGAAGTGTGACACGTGTCTGCCTTGAAAGGCAGCTTATCCAACTTCGCCAGGAATTCGGGCGCTATCGGGTTGCGCAGGAGGGAGACAGCGCAGTTGGAAGGCCTTCTTGCCTTAGCAAATTTTTGAGTTGACTTTACCCAACTGCGCACCGGTCAAAGGGCACAGTCCGACTTCGCTGCGAAGTCGGGTTGCGCACCGGTGCTTGGCTGTCTTCATCCGCTGCTCGGATTGCGCACTGGAAAAGGGGCGCACTCCGACTTCGCTGCGAAGTCGGGTTGCGCCCCAACACTTAGCTCATTTTCTGACAGACTGTTCCCTTAGTGCGCCCAGGAAGAAGGGCGCACTCCGACTTCGCTGCGAAGTCGGGTTGCGCCCCTGACACTTAGTCAGATTCTGCTTCAACATTGCCTGTTTGCACTTCGGGCTCCCTACTGCGCTCCAACTGAGGGGCGCACTCCGACTTCGCTGCGAAGTCGGGTGTCGCCCCAACACTTAGAAATTTTCAGGGAACACCTCTGTTTGGAAATTTTACTGGGGGAAGAAAGGGGGAAACGAAGAAGGGGGAATGGAATTGCAAGGAAGAAGGGGAAAGGGAGAAAAGAAGACAGGAGGGAAAATGAGGAGAAGGAGAAGGAAAAGAGCAGCTCACTTGCAGAAACTAAAAACATGGCACCCTTGTGCAAAATGTGGCAACAGTAGTTTGTAGTGTGTGTGGATTTTGTGTGCAGGGATCATAGTTGCAGACTGAATGAGGAACACGGGAGTTGCAAACTGTTCATTTGTGAGGTGAAGGGGCATGCGATTGCAGACTTTTCATTCAACATATGGAGTTCAAGATACTAGATGTTAGGACAACAAGAAGTAAAGGAGGAAAAACTGAGCACATTGAAGAATGGACAAGCGACGAGTAGCGGATATAGAAACAATCGTCGAGGAGGGAGACAATCGTACCCAGGCAATTGGAAACAAGGACAGAGTTGGTTGCAATATGATGTAGATGACAGACCAATTATTCAATGTCGAAGATGCCAAGAGTAGGGGCACTTTGCACACATTTGCTAAAACCTTAGATAACTCTAGGAATAATATTACCTTGATGTGTCATTGGTGCGGATCGGGTAGTCATAAGGAGGCCAACTGCCTGAAGAAAGTGAGCTTGAGCAACTCGCAGAATGTCAATTTTATTAACATTGAAGAGCCTCAAACGAACCAGCAACAGAAAGAGAACAATGTGCTTGTAGTAACACGAGGTCAAGCAAAGAAGGCGAACCAATAGCCTAAACCTATTGTGGAGGAGAAATGGCAGTAAGCACATGACATAATTGAAGAGATGTGGAAAACCAGGCAAGAATGGCTTCTCAAAGAGAAAAGGTTGAAGAAGCCTGAAGAGAATTTGTCAACCTAGGAGCTGGCAGTGCAAGTATTGAATACAACAATAGAAGTCAAAGTGGCGAGCTTACTTAGTTCTACACCAGAGCTATATGCGATGGTGGAAGAAATAATGCAGCCAAAGAGAGTGATGCAGCTGCAAAACCAGCCAACAATAATTGAGAAGGGATCAATTCATTGATCCAACCATATTGATGATTGATGTTGGCAAAAAGCCAACATTAATTCACATTGAGTTGCTAAACCACAAGTTGATGCAAGTAATTGTCGACGGGGGATCGAGTGTTAATATCTTGCTTGAGAAGACATGGAAGGAACTTGGAACACCATTCTTATCGTCTCCAAATTAATACGGGATTAAAATGAAAGGAGTCTTAACGGCTCAAAAGGTCAAGATTGTTGATCAAGAATTTGTCATGGATTTCGTTGCGAGAACCATGCAAAAACCAGCTTATAATGCATTCCTAAGCAGAGGATGGCTGCACATGGTGAAAGTTAATCACAACCGGGAGAAGGATCGACTTATTTTTAAGAACGAACAACACAAGTACATGATTAATCTGAAGAATCAGTCCATTAGTGAAGGTATCGCAACATTTGACGAACACGAACTAGATGATGGAGTGCTACATTTGGAACAATGCATGGAAGATGAAGGTCGATTAGATAGTGGACTTTTCCATTGGCAGATGGAGGATTACAAGATGTTTCTGGCCACCTGTCTCTGCATTTAGGTAAGGGAGTCTAAAGAAAACCATGACAAATGAGGCGAAAGTGTGTTCGAGATCAGTGAAAGCAGTAAAAGGGAGAAACCTGCACCAAAAGAAGAAAAGTGGACATTTCTGAATTTTTTGCATAATATATTGTCGGTGATGCTGCCATCGATCAAAAGCCAGCACACCCAATAGACGTGGTCAAAGCGGCAACCGAACCAAAAGCCATCAAGTACAAAGAGACAAACATGGAGATTAATCTCGACATGATGAAGGGCTACTCCACTTAATACTTCACACAATACTCAAATCACAGAAAAATTTAGAAGAAACACAATATCTGATATTATTTCAATGAAATGGAATTACAGAATCAGAGTTACAATGCTACGACCACAAGGCCGATTTTATCACCAAGAAAGTCGACTGGAAATTTGCAAGCTGGAGCCACGATCTGTCTTCTTGGACTGCCTTTTGGTGATCCCTATTCGCCCTTTTAATAACTTCCATAGAACTTTCTGGAAAGCGTAACTCCCCTTTTCTCGCCCAAGAATATGTTCATTTGAAATTGAAATTTTCATTTTCCCGCCCAGAAAGATATTCAAATTTGAATTTTGGTAGCACAACTTCCCGAAACCATAACTTTTGAACTTGGTGTCCGATTGGCTATTATAAGATATCGTTGGAAATCTTGCGAAGAGATCAACAACGCCGAAATCATCTAAAGATCATTTCGTTAAATTCCCATCCTTCTTCGGGGCCTCTAATGAGGGTGGAGGGTGGGGAGCAAGTACAGCCAAGTGCAGCACTTGGCTGTACTAAGGTTTTCAAATTTTATTTTTAAACCTTATTGGCGGGATTTCTCGGGACGAAAAATTTAATCTCTCAAACTGTTCAGGATATTGGGGTGATTCTTTTGCCACCGGATACATTTTTCCATTTCGCTCCTTGGGGTAAATTTTCAAATCCATACATGCCCGTTTAGGCTGACTTACTAAAAATAGCCGGTGATTGATTTTCGCCTTTTTGGACTTCTGACCAATTTACACCTCCCAAGTGTCTTCATGGACTCCAAAACAACTAAAGAAACTTACAACTGAAAGAGAAAATGCAATTTGTTTTTTCTGGTGATGCAAGATTGCCCTTACACCACTGGATGCTCCTGCATCATGGCAACAAGGGTGAAGAGAAGATAATCCATTGTGGAGACAGCTGGGACCTAGTGTTGAAGCCAACAATTTTCAAGATTTTTCCGCAGTATAAAGGTGTCTTCACATGGACCTGTAAAGATTTGAAATGGATATTTCTAGAACTATGTGTACATTGGATTTAGTTGATTTTGGGTGCACTATCGGTAAGGAGAAGGCCATATTGAATGAATCCTAAGTATGCAACCTTAGTTAATGTAGAAATTCAAAAGATGCTTGATGCAAGCATACTTTTCAAGGTCATGGTGAGCGAGTGGGTGTCACTGATCGTAATCACCTTGAATAAAGAAGCAAAGCAGATTCGCATGTGTAGACTTTCGAAGTCTAAATGCCATAACAATTAAGGATCCTTTTCCTATACCTTTCATCGATTCAATTTTGGAGGAGGTAGCTGGACATGAGATTTACTCCTTTTTGGATGGGTTTTTTGGCTACAATCAGATAGGTATTGTCGAGGAAGATAAGCTAAAGATAACATTCGTGGTTGAGAATGGTATTTATGCGTCAATAAAATGCCATTTGGTCTGTGCAATGCCCTAGCCACGTTTCAGAGAATTATTCTCTATATATTCGAGAAAATGTCCACTAGAAAGTTCAAAGTCTTCTTGGATGACTGGTCATTGTATGGGAGGAAGGACGAGCATCTAAAGGCATTGGAGGAATGCACGAGGCTATGCATGAATACTCGTTTGGCACTGAGCCTAAAGAAGTATAAGTTGCTGGTACGATATGGAAAATTGTTGGGATAGTGAGTAGAGAGGGGTTGAAGATGGATCCTGATAAAATTTGCGTCGTCATGAATATAGAGGAGCTATACGACGTGAGCTTGTTTAAATCCTTTCTAGATATGGTCGGGTACTACAGAAGGTTTATCAATAACTTCGCCCAGGTGTCCCACTTACTGGATGCGTTAACACGTAAGAATTTTCCTTTTCGATGGACGGAGGAACATCAAAAGGCCTTGAAGGAGATGAAGACAAAATTGATGTGTACCCCCATTCTGGTATTTCCAAATTGGGATAAAGAATTTCACATCCACATAGACGCATCCAATTTTGCGATTGGATGTGCATTGGCCCAAGAGGGGCAGTTTGGGCTAGATTAGCCCATCTACCTTTCGAGTCAATTGCTGCCAAGAGCTAAGAAGAATTACAACATGATAGAAAGCGAAGCCTTAGGGATGGTCTACACAGAACAAAATTTTAGACACTATCTGCTAGCCAACCCTTTTGCTTTCTTTGTGGATCATCAAGCGTTGTTGTACCTAATAAATAAACCTACTATTCTAGACAGAGTTGACAGGTTGCTTGTTAGGCTGCAACAGTTTGTATTCTGGGTATGGTTAGACTTGGAAAGAAACACGTGATAGCGGATCAACTATCAAGGATTCACTTGAAAGAACCTGCGAAGGGAGTAGCATCAGACGAGCTTTCTGATGCTCAACTGTTTGCAATTAGCCCCATACCATCATGGTATAAGTTGATTGGGGAAATCTTGTCGATGGGAGAGTTGCCGAGAGAGATACTGGCAGCAGAAAAAGATCATCATCAAGTCAACACCTTTTCAATTGATAGCAAGCTTGTTGTATAAGATGGGACCAAATGGAGTTCTAAGATGTGTAAAGGAAGAGGAAGTCAATATGACATTGAAGGAAGCTCATGAAGGGTTGGCAGGAGGGCACATGGGACTAGATGTGACTGCAAGGAAGGTGTTTCTAGTAGGGCATGGTGGCACACCCTCTATCACAACGCGAAGGAGTTTGTCAAAGCGTGTGATACTTGCCAACGAGCTGGAAAACCATTATGAAAGGACTTCATGCCATTACACCCATCACAACCACAAGAGCTATTTGAGCGATGGGGTCTTAATTTTGTGGGACCTCTGCTGTCATGTCCCCTTTCTGAGCTTGTCAGCATTGGCATAGTGCATAGCCTATTCACGCGATCCTGTAGGCTATGGGAGCAATTTAAGGATCTTGGAAGTCAGTTGGAGCAGTTTCCTATTTTTTAGGGCCGTGCTTTTTTCAAAATAGTTTCTATATTTGGACAGTTCGACCAAAAGGGTATCCAAAAATGCTATCAGATGTTGGCTTGGGTCTTCCGGTGCAATTATTTTAATACTCGTAATTATTTAATTATAAAGTCGTATTTAATTAAATAGACTTTATATTATGTGTGCACATAAGTCACTTAAGTGAATTATTAATTATTTGATAAAGTGACTTAGGGAGACATAATGATTTATTAAAAAGGGGGTCTTTTATCCCACATTGGTTATGTTATGATACAGCCAGGCCCGAGTCAATAATAAATAAAGTGGTCGGGCTCTCATTCCAGGATCCTTGAAGATTGAATATATTGCTTGATGCATTCTGGAGAATTTGCTTGCAGATTCGAGCTTGTTGAGAACGGAAACTCTCGGCAAGGACATCCACTACGGCTGTGAAAGATCAGCTCTATTGGATTTTGATTGTCTTCATTCAGAGGGCAAATTGGAGATCAAAGAGAATTTCTGGTTCGTCATTGATATCTTGTGTGTGTTGGGAGATAGCAGCGATTTAGACCTGTAGGTGGTATTTATTTGGAGGCTGTAGCAGTTCACTATTCACGTGGTACTGTAGCAGTTTACTATTCACAGGGTACTGTAGCAGTTTACTATTCAAGCGGCACTGTAGCAGTTTACTATTCACGGGGTACTGTAGCAGTTTACTATTCAAGCGGCACTGTAGCAGTTACTATTCACGTGGCACTGTAGCAAATTACTATTCACGGCACTATTCACAAACTATTTCCAGAACGTGGATTGCTGCGATTTGTTTTCAGACTTGAGGAAAATCGGGTATTTTCAGTGCTGATCATCATTGTAATTTCCCTTGCAATTAAGTTGTTCCAGTTTGTGAAGCTTTCTTTCAGCAGTATACTGTATGTTTAAATCCCATAAAAATACCCAGAAAAAAAGAGCATATATTTGAATAAAAAGAGCAAAAATTTGTGTTTTTTTTACTAGTAAAAATAGATAGGAAACAATCCAGAATAGGGTGGGTTGTTACAAATTTCACATCCACATAGACACATCCAATTTTGCGATTGGATGTGCATTGGCCCAAGAGGGGCAGTTTGGGCTAGATTAGCCCATCTACCTTTCGAGTCAATTGCTGCCAAGAGCTAAGAAGAATTACAACATGATAGAAAGCGAAGCCTTAGGGATGGTCTACACAGAACAAAAGTTTAGACACTATTTGCTAGCCAACCCTTTTGCTTTCTTTGTGGATCATCAAGCGTTGTTGTACCTGATAAATAAACCTACTATTCTAGACAGAGTTGACAGGTTTCTTGTTAGGCTGCAACAGTTTGTATTCTGGGTATGGTTAGACTTGGAAAGAAACACGTGATAGCGGATCAACTATCAAGGATTCACTCGAAAGAACCTGCGAAGGGAGTAGCATCAGACGAGCTTTCTGATGCTCAGCTGTTTGCAATTAGCCCCATACCATCATGGTATAAGTTGATTGGGGAAATCTTGTCGATGGGAGAGTTGCCGAGAGAGATACTGGCAGCAGAAAGATCATCATCAAGTCAACACCTTTTCAATTGATAGCAAGCTTGTTGTATAAGATGGGACCAAATGGAGTTCTAAGATGTGTAAAGGAAGAGGAAGTCAATATGACATTGAAGGAAGCTCATGAAGGGTTGGCAGGAGGGCACATGGGACTAGATGTGACTGCAAGGAAGGTGTTTCTAGTAGGGCATGGTGGCACACCCTCTATCACAACGCGAAGGAGTTTGTCAAGGCGTGTGATACTTGCCAATGAGCTGGAAAACCATTACGAAAGGACTTCATGCCATTACACCCATCACAACCACAAGAGCTATTTGAGCGATGGGGTCTTAATTTTGTGGGACCTCTGCGAACAAGCCGGAGAAGGAAGTGTCGATACATAGTGGTGGCAATAGAGTACCTGACAAAATGGGTAGAAGCAAGAGCATTGCCCAACAATTCTGCAAAGAGTACAACTCGATTCCTGAATGAACAGGTGATTACGATAGGGGCGACCATTTTGTCAATGAAGTCATTAATAAGTTGACTATAGAATTTAAGATTTTACATATTGTCTAGTCCGTATTACCCTAGAGCGAACGAGCAAGCAGAGGCAACAAATAAAGTCTTGGTTTCCATTATGTATAAGACTTGCAAAGGGGAAGGTGCTGATTGGGAGGAAATATTGCCATTAGTTGGGCATATTGAACTACCTTTAAGCCAACAACAAACCATAGACCATTCTAGTTGATGTATGGGTAGGAAGCTATTGTGCCGGTAGAGTTCCTGGTACCAAGTCTGAGTGGCAATGTAGAATCGTCTGGGAGACTAGGAGAGCCTAGAGGAGAGACTAGTGGCACTGGTGAAACTGGATGAAAAGAGGGTGATGGCACAGTGGGCAGCGAAGATTGCCCAACGACAGAGAAAGTTGTGGCATGACAAGCACTTGTGGAAGACGGAATAATATTTGGGTGACTTGATCTTGAGACATAATGGCAAAAGAGAGATCAAGCCAAGGAAGTTGAAAACTTTATGGCTTGGACTCTTTTGAGTTATTGAAATGATGGATAATGGTGCAATAAAATTGCAAATACTGGATGGGACAGTCATTCCTGAAACAGTTAATGGGTCGAGATTGAAACCATATCAGTGAAAGCAAAAGTAAATATGGTTGATTTCGAACCAAGGAGGATGAACGACAAATGCAACGGAAGGCTGGTGACAACACCACATTAGTCTTCACAAGAATTGGATGGGATAGTGGTTTGGGAAGGAGAATCAAGCCGAACCAAGCAAGAAGGAGGGGCATGTAGCACGAGTGGTGAGATTCCCAACAATGGAATGGTGGAATGACAGGTTAGAAACTAATCAAGGCTGCAGTCATAAGATTGTCATCACAGTCGTATGACATCATGGCTTGAGACAATATGGTCTCAATCATATGACACAATCCTTGTACGGTTCAGTCTTTTGTACGGCAGTCATTTATATGACTCAATCCTTCGTACTGCAGTGATTTGTATGGTAATCACACGTACAAGATCACATCAAGTAATCATAATGATTGCACTTAACTTGTACGCTTTCTGACGTATAGTCAACCCTTGTACGGCCTGCTGATCTTACGGCCTGCAACTAATTCTAACTTTTGCAACTTCTCTACAGTCTTTCCCACAACTTGCAAATACCTACAATATGGCCTGCAATGCAAATACTAACAAGGCTGCAACTATACCAATCATTCTACAACCTGCAATTATTATCAACACTTACAAGATACATGCAATATCCAACAGTCACAAGCATAAACAATAGTCACAATCTGCAATCAATTGCAAATGGCAGATTATATTGAGGATCAAAGACTGATGTAAACAACAGTACAATGCTGCAATTACAATGGCAGGTTTGTATACCAGCCTGCACAATACCTCACCAATCTCTCACTGCACATTCATAGCACAATGGCCATAGCAATGCTAATCCTCCTTATCTCTCTAATGCTCACTGTAGGCATCCACATACATGCTCATGCTATGCTTTAAAATGAAAGAGGGGGGCCTTTTAATGCCTGCCTGGGCTGTTGCAAATGGTTCCCAGGACAGTGCATGAACTACAACTGCCACCCTGTATCGGACGTTCTTAATATATTCCTAAGTATGATTTATTAAATTGCATTACATTCTAATTTCGTCCTCATTTCATTTCATTTCACTTTACATTTCATTTCATGCCATTTACATTTATTTCATGTGCATTTCATTACAAAAAGTCTAAACAAAACTTTGTACATTTTTTTCACTTTTTCTTCTTTTGGGAAGTGTTGTAAATTTTGGCACATTTTGTCTAAGGGGTAAAATTTTGAACTGCTGCTGCAATGTTTTTTCTGTTTGGTTCATTTTCTCCTCTAACCACAACTTTCTCCGGCGAGAAATCTCACCTAGCATTTTCATGGCGCCGAGGCGCGGCAAGAAGACTCACCTTTTGGCCACAGTCTAAGTTAAGATCAGTTTCGCTCGAGAATAGGGCTACATTTGAGTTTCGCCCATTTTCAGGGCGAGAAACAACCTCACTAACAAGATGGAGCGAAAGCAAAAAAAGGCAAAAGGCTTGAAGATTGACTAAGGCAAAAAAGGCCCCGACTTCGCCCAAATGTCCAGCAAAGCCTAGCTTCAGACCCCTCTGGGGGCAAAGTACAGCTTGGAAATGAAAACGTCTAAGGCAAGTCAGCCTTAACTTCGCCCAAATTGCTGGCGAACCTCAGTTTCGGGCCCCAGGGAGAGCGAACCTCAGTTTCGGGGCTAACTGGGGCAAAGGCACACTTCGGGGTTAATGAAAACGTCTAAGGCAAGATTTACCTCGACTTCGCCCAAGAAGCCAGCGAAGCTCAACTTCGGGCCCGATTTCCAGCGAACCTCGTCTCAAGCGAAGATGCACTTCGGAGCAAGAATCGACTAAGGCAACGAGGTCAAGGAGGACGGGCTCATCTTCGCCTCGATTTCCAGCGAAGCCCGGCTTCGGGGGCTGTCTTCAGCGAAGCTCCCATCACCAGCGCACTTCGGGCAAAATATTTCTAAGGCAGAGACAAGCCGGTCTTCGCTCCTCCATTCAGTGAAACCCCGTTTCGGGCCATTTCTTTAGCGAAGCTCCACTTCGAGCCTAGCCGGAGCGAACTTCAGCTGGTAAATATCCATTTTAGACTTAAGCAAGAAACTGCGAGCCGAAGCTCAACTCCCTCAGCTCCAGTGAATCCCCCAACTTCGGGCATCAATCCCAGCGAAGTTTTGTTTCAGACTCAATTAAAGCGAACCTCGGCCAACACTTAAAAAATGGAGCACTATCTTCGGGCCCGATTTCCAGCGAACTCCAATGAGAGTGTTTTTAAACGCTAAGTCTGCCACCGGAGGGAGCACTTCTAGCAGAGAGGAAGGTAGGTGGGCATTTAATGCACATCTATGGCGCACGAGTTCAGGTCTTCGGCCTATCCCATCGAGACGACACTGTCAGGCCCCGGAAAGGTCTCTGAAGGCAAGCTTCACCAACCATATTAATGAGACATGCCGTCCCAGCTGTGTAGCATGCTCCGGAGCCGCTGTAAACACGAGTGAGCCGCAAATTCTGTCCGAAGCCGCTATAAACACGAGTGAGCCGCAAATTCTGTCCGAAGCCGCTGTAAACACGAGTGAGCCGAATTCCATGGATACTCTGTCATCTGACAGGGGTCAAATCTCAGCTGCCCCAACGGTTTTAGGGTTTTGGCATTAGTGATTATGGGGTTGTATTCCTCATAAAAGCCAGTGAATGTAATGTAATAAGGGGGGGAACGTTTTGCTAAAGAGCTGCTGTACTCAAATTCTGCATCAATACTAAGTCTCCTGGTTCTGATTCTAGATTCTTTTTCTGTGTATGATGCCTTCTATTATTATTTCTATTAATTCTGTTTCTTTATATGCATGTTGTAATTCTGCAATCTGGATTTAAGTGTGTGGTAAAGAACGAAACCTGGAATTATTGAAGGATACATATCAGAGAATGTTTCAGTGTTAGTTTCTTCTATATTCATAGTATTGATTGCTGCTGATTTAAGTAGAAGTTAGTAATTGTGTTGCTTGTTCTTCCCCTTGGAACCATCCGGCCTGTGGCCATTTCCCTATTTCTTTCAGCAATTTCCCAATTCCTTTCCTGTTCCCTAATCTGAAATCCCAGTGTAGTGTAGTAAAGGAGCCAACCTTCTCTGGAGATTGGCACGGGAGGCATCTCTTCCTCTCGGCCTTTCAATGTGTTGGGCGGGTCTAGGGCGCATAGATAAACCAAACCCTTTCCCCATGGCAGATTCGTAACCAACAAGTTTTTCTGGCATGCTCGGTGGGACGCAATCGTCCTTACTGTCAAATCTGAACATCTGGTGACTCTGCTAAACTCAGATACCTCCAAGTCTCGAGGACTAGTGTAAAAAATCACGCCTTCATGCATACGAGATGGAGAGCTAGAAACGCAGAAAAAGAAACCGAGTTCTATGAGCTTGACATTAATGCTCTTGGAGAGCATCCGAGAATAGTCAGGCCAAATATCTCTCTGGACGAGGCATCTTCGCAGGAGGCTGTCGTTGTTGAATAGAATCCAACTCTAGATAGCACCGCAACTAGCTGCCCCCCGAATCCTCCAAATTCTCCAGATCATCAGGGCGGACCGGTTCCATCAAACGTTCAACTAGGTGCTTCGGGCATCCCGTTCCGCCGAACCAGCCGTTGCCACCGCCGTTACAGCCGTCGTTGTCGCCTCATAACCTACCAAATCCGAACGCGAATATGGCGCAACAACAAAATCCGCTTTTATCAATTCCTTTCCTGTTCCCTAATCTGAGATCCCAGCGTAGTGTAGTAAAGGAGCCAGCCTTCTCCGGAGATTGGCACGGGAGGCATCTCTTCCTCTCCGGCCTTTCAATGTGTTGGGCGGGTCTAGGGCGCATAGATAAACCAAACCCTTTCCCCATGGCAGATTCGTAACCAACAAGTTTTTCTGGCACGCTCGGTGGGACGCAATCATTCCACCTTGTAAATGGTATTGAGAAGTGATGTTCATGTCAAATCTGAACATCTGGCGACTCTGCTGAACTCGGATACCTCCAAGTCTCGAGGACTAGTGTAATAAAAAATCATGCCTTCATGCGTACGAGATGGAGAGCTAGAAACGCAGAAGAAGAAACCGATTTCTATGAGCTTGACATTAATGCTCTAGGAGAACATCCTAGGATAGTCAGGCCAAATATCTCTCTGGACGAAGCATCTTCGTAGGAGGCTGTCGTTGCTGAATAGACTCCAACTCCATATAGCACCGCAACTAGCTGCCCCCCGAATCTTCCAAATTATCCAGATCATCAGGGCGGACCGGTTCCATCAAACGTCATCCCGTTCCGCCGAACCAACCATTGCCACCGCCGTTACAGCCGTTGTTGCCGGCTCATAACCTGCCAAATCCGAACGCGAATATGGCGCAACAGCAAAATCCGCCCAGGCAATTCCCTGCCTGAACCATTCGGGACCGTTGAATCTGGCGGCACAAGCTCAGATCCCAGCTGCAGCACTGAAGGCCATTCCCACCTACGATGGTACTGGGAAAACGGCGTACGAGCACGTCCAAGACGTTGCTGCTCTGGCTACCATCCATGGTATCACGAAAGAGAATATTATGGTGAGATTGCTAGTCTTGTCCTTTAGAGGGAAACTCCTTTACTGGTATCGATCTTTGCATGCTAGTACCATCACCTCATGGGATCAGCTGGCAGAGGTTGATAAAAGGGTTCAACGAATCGACAGACCCTTTCTCCTTGCTCCACCAGTTCACGACCATCCAGAGACATCCGCAGGAGGAGGTCCCTGATTTCAATGTCAGATTTGCTCGGACCTGGCAGAGGGTCCCCGATGGCCTTCGGCCGACCTCTGAGCAAGCAGCATTTTATTTCCTCAGAGCTTTCAATTCAGACATCAGTATGAACATCCGGTACTCTGGTATCAATACCTTCCCGGATTTGTATACGCAGGCGCAAAAGGCAGAGGCCGACTTGATCACCATTGGCAAACTCCCGCCAAAGCCGACAATGCCAATCTTCCCCGATTTGCCTCAGTACCAGTTCCCCAAAACGGCCGCTCAGTCCCCTCCCGCACCTTCCATGTACCCGATTCCATCATGGAATCCGAGCCATGCGCCTGCTTTTCCGCAGTTTCCCACTTCCACAGCTCCACAACTTCCTCCACCTCCACAATATCCGGCATTGCCCCCACCCATGGCACCACTGCCGTTACCGGCTCCCGCGAGCGTTGACCCGCAAGCGAAGCTTTTGCAAGAGGTACAATCTATCAACTCTACTGTGAGGACGATGTCAAATGAGATAGTTGTCCTCAAGAAGAAGCAAGCTCAACAAGAATTCCAGCCAAGGAGATTTCCCCCTCCGACGATCACAAGAGACCAAGCAACTCCGGCTACTAGGCCCCCCGGGAGGAATGCTGCCATTTTAAGTGGTGAAGAGCCAAGCACATCAGACCATGTGTACTGGTGCTCCACTTGTAATGACCCACACGGAGAAGACACTTGCATGGTCCACCTAAATTACATCCAGACATTGGCTGGCAGCATCCCAAGTGAGCAGGTCAATATGATCAGAGAGGCGGACCGTAACCTCATGATCCCCACAGAGGAACAAGTCTCAGTTCTCACCAGAACTGGGAAGAAACCTATCGAGGTGGACGCGGCCCAGATGGAGCCTCTAAAGGTGTACACTCACCACGAGAAAGAGCAACCGCCAGCAAAAGCTCCAGATAAAGCTCCCTTACCCCCGCCGGCGAAAGAGAAACCCCTGCCGGCGAAAGCTCCAGTACTGCAACCTCAAGGTGAAACCAGAGAGCAGGCCAGGGAGAAGCTTAAGTACCCATCACTGACGAAACGACAGAGGGTCGAAGCTACGCAGCAGTACCGCACTAAGTACGAAGCCGCGAAAGAGCCAGAAGTGCCCACTGCGTCGGCTTACAACATAGTTGAGGAGCTGAAGAAGACTCCCGCCAAGGTTAGTCTCTATGATGCCCTGCAACTCCCTGGACAGGTTGACTTGTTACAGGAATCGCTAAAATCTACCAAAGGAGGAAAGCCGACCCAGCCTGTGCTAGCTCAAACTCTGACCGCTTCAGCCACGAGAAAGAACAGGCCACCGCCATTCTATTTGTCTCTTCGGATGGAAGGGTGGGTCGTGCACAATTGCATGATTGATTCTAGTGCAGCGACCACCGTCATGCCAAGAGCAGTGTGCGAAGAGATGGGCATGGAATATACGCGGAGCAGTCCAGGCGTTCTTCAACTTGACGGGACCCCTGTAAAAATGGTAGGCATCATTAAAGATATCCCCATCCAGTTGCATAAGGTGCCTCAAATTGTTGTAATCCAGGAGGTCGTAGTTGTCGATCTGGAACCATACTTCAGCATGTGTCTCTCAAGGGAGTTCACTGCTAAGCTGGGAGGTTACCTCTCTCTGGACTACTCGCACATGGAGGTCCCATTCAAAGGGAGGAAAGTGAAAATCTACAATGAGAAACCCTCCACCTTTCTCATTGAGAAGATAGCCGAAGATGGGCAGCAGGACGAATCGGTTCACCTGATGACAGAAGAGCTGAAGGAGGTGGACCTGATAGAAGAGTCCTTGGAGGAGCTTCGGACGGAAGACGAGTTCTTCCTGACTGACTTTAATGCCATGATCGAGTCAGAGATAGGGTGTTACTCTATCACTAAGCCCGAGAAAGCAAAGGAGATAGTGCAGGAAGACAAGGGCCCTGCCCCGGATGAACTATGGAAGCTTTTCTTTGATGGCGCCCGATGCAAAAACGGCGTTGGGGCAGGAGTTGTCTTGATCTCTCCCTCTGGAGAACAAAAGGACTACTGCTATAGACTCGCCTGGAGTTGTACCAACAATGCGGCGGAGTATGAAGCCCTGTGTCTAGGGTTGAAGAAGGCCGAGAAGCTAGGGATCAAGCAGCTACAGATTTTTGGAGACTCAGAGTTAGTCTACAAACAGATCACCAACAAGTGCATCTCAAAACAACACTATCTCAAGGCGTACCGCAATAGGGTATGGGACCTACTAGAGTCTTTCGAGGCGCTGAATGTCCAGGCTGTCTCGCGAGAAAAGAACAAGCACGCAGATGTCTTAGTGTCTATCGGAGCCAGATACTCCCCGATTGATGACATGATGCAGAAGCCTAAGGCGGTAAGAACCATTTACAGGCCTTTTGTGCCTGATAGGGACACCCACTGGCAGGTGTTCGACAGTGACGAGCAAATCGTCAATTTTTTAATTCATGAAGCAAGCACAATCGAAGGTAGAGACCCTGATGACGAGGAATACGAGGGGTTGATACAGTTAAAAAATAACCATGTCCCAAAAGGACTAATCACTCTAGAGAGTCTGTTCGACCAGAATGACCGAGCAATTGCCCACAGAATCAAGGTTGATGAAAAGCAATACAGAGAGCTCGAATTAGAGCCTGGAAAGGTCATCAGAGTTGGGGCAGACTGTACCCCTGAAGAGCTAGAGCAGATTCGGGCCCTGTGCCTAGAATATCCAGATATTGTTGCTTGGTCCTACCAGGACCTGAAAGGGTACGACAGGGAGGTCATACATCACACCATCGAACTGCAGGAAGGGGTCAGACCCTGCAGACAGAAGCAAAGGCCGGTCAACCCCAGGATTGAAGTGTTGATGAGGGCAAAGCTCCTCAAGATGCTCGAAGCAAAAATCATTTACCCAATAAAGCATTCTTCCTGGGTTGCCAACTTAGTCCCTGTCAGAAAGAAAAACGGAGACATTCGCTTGTGCGTTGATTTTCGAAATCTGAACCAGGCTTCGTTGAAAGATCACTACCCGCTCCCGTAGATCGACCAGATCCTCCATGTAGTGGCAGGAGCACAACGTTTCTCCCTCTTGGACGGTTTCTCTGGATATAACCAGATTTGGGTAAGAGACGAAGATCAGCATAAGACGACGTTCACCACCAAATGGGGGACGTTCGCCTATCAACGCATGCCCTTTGGCCTCTCAAATGCAGGGGCCACTTTCCAGAGAGCCATGGACTTGGCGTTCGGCGAATTGCTGAACAAGATTATTGTCATCTACCTGGATGATATGACCGTGTTCTCGCACAAAAGAGAAGAGCATGCCTCGCACCTGCGGCAAGTGTTCGAAAGATGCCGGGAGTTCGGCATATCTATAAACCCGAAGAAGTCTGTCTTCGCGGTAAAAGAAGGAAAATTGTTGGGCCACGTCATCTCAGAAAAGGGGCTTGCCGTTGACCCCGCTAGGGCGGAGGCCCTCCTCAAACTCTCCCTACCGGCGAACAAGAAAGGCCTGCAGTCTTTCTTCGGCCAGATCAACTTCGTGAGGAAATTCGTGCCTGATTTCGCCCAAGTCGTCAAGCCGATGACCGAACTCTTGAAGAAAAACGTCGAGTTCACTTGGACAAAAGAAAGGAAGAAGGCGTTTGAAGAAATCAAGGCCCGGATTGCCCAAGCCCCCGTGTTGATCAACCCTGACAACACTAAAGACTTCATCCTTTATGCAGTCGGGGAGCCTGAGAGCTATGCAACAGTCCTAACGTAGAAGGGAGAAGATGGCGAAGAGCGCCCTATCGCATTCTTGAGCCAGGTAATCCAGCCGCATGAAGAAAGGTACAACTTTATTGAGAGGCAAGTACACGCGGTGATGAGGTCCCTGAAAAAATTCCGACACTTCGTCTCCCAGAGCAAGACAACAGTGTATGTTGTTCACCCAAACGTAAGGAATTTTATCATTCAAGGAGAGATGGGCAACAAGAGGGCTGGCTGGGTTACTAAAATCCAGGAGTTCGACATTGAGGTCCGACCCACCAAGCTGATCCGCGGTCGGGCATTATGCCAAGAACTCGCAAGAAGCGCTGCTGCAGAAGTAGTGGCATGTCAGTGGGAAGACCCAGTGTCAGAGGGCAACTTCGCCAACCAATCTGCGGACGACGGTGACTGGACGGATGACTTGATATAGTACTTCAACACCGGGAGATGCCCGGACCGCCTCAACGCCTCGCAAAGGAGGAGGTTCAGGCTCCAAGCCCGCAGGTATGTATTACGCCCAGAGGGGCTGTTTTTTAGGAACATTGACGAGGTTCTCCTAAGATGTGTTAGGGGAACCGAAAAAGAGAAAATCCTCGATGAATTCCATTCCGAAATATCGGGGGGCCACTTGGCAGGAAGGCCGATGGCCTTAAAAATAATCAGAGCGGGCTATTATTGGCCCACAATTTTTGCTGATGCATTCTCAGTTAGCCGGAAGTGTGACAAATGTCAGAGGTATGCCGACTGGAACAGAAATGCCCCTTTACCCCTGCACCCAATCCAAGTCGAAGCACCTTTCCAGCAATGGGGCTTAGACTTTATCGGGGTAATATCGCCGAACTCTTCAGCGGGGCACAAGTATATACTGACTGCCACGGACTACTTCACCCGGTGGGTTGAGGCAGTCCCAACCAAGCATGCTGACCAGGAGGTAGTCATTACATTCTTGGAGAAGTTGATTACTCGCTTCGGGGTTCCAGATGCGATCGTGACGGATAATGGCCCTTCCTTCATAGGTGCCAAACTCAATGAGTTTGCCAGCAAGTATGGAATTTACCTGAAGGCCTCTTCCAACTACTACCCGCAGGGGAATGGCTTGGCAGAGTCTACTAACAAGAACTTGCTAAAAATTCTGAAGAGGACCCTGGAGAGCAACAAGCGGACATGGCATCTGCTTATGGACCAGGCACTATGGGCGGATCGCACTTCCATTAAGAAGTCCATTAAAACGTCACCGTATTCATTGGTATACGGGAAAGAGGCAGTTCTGCCTACCCATGTCGAGATGCCGACACTGTGGATGCTGGATGACGAAAGGGAAGACCTAGACCCCATGGATGCCAGATTGGCCCAATTGCTGCAACTGGAGGAAGACAGGGAGAAAGCTTATGAAGCTTTCATGAAGCATACCGAGACTACCAAGAACTGGTTCGAGAAGAGAGCTACCGCCCGTGCCTTTCAGGTTGGAGACCTAGTGCTGAAGTGGGATGCATGGAAAGCGAAACCGGGGAATCATGACAAATTCGATGCCTTCTGGGAAGGCCCTTTCCAGATTTCCCGTGTCAACCAGGCGAACTCCTTCATCCTGCAGGACATGGAGGGCCGTACTTTGCCCATACCTGTCAACGGCCTTCATTAGAAAGATTTGCCTGTGTACATAAGTTTATTTTTGCTGTTATGTTCATTTTCGAATGTATATAAGTTTGCTACATTAAGTGTGAAGTTTTTTGGTGCTCCCTACGCTCTTCTCTTCGCCCGTCTCCCGACGGCCCATCCCGACCCTAAGTACAGTTGATGCTCATGACGGGGCAGTCAGGAAAGTAACAGTTGTTTTGTTGCAAGAGAAAGCACTTTTGATAAAGTTGTTGAGCAGGGCTCAGGTTCGCTAAATTTTCTGAGCGAAGTCAGGGTTCGCTTTTCTCAAGAGCGAAACCCAACTCCCCCAAAGCTAGAGGAAAAGGGACCCTTTCGCCTTTATAAAAAAGTTTTGCCTTTTGGGCCTCAAAAAGGGCTAAGGTTCGCTATACAAACGACCGAAAACCGGTTTTGCTGAAGCCTCGCCCCTAAAACGAGCTTCGCTTGTCGTAAGGGCGAAGGGGAGGTTGTCATTCGTTTCCAAGCGTAGCTGAGCTTCGACCGTCTCTAAGGCAAGGTCAGGGTTCGGTCGAGTTTTCGCGGCGAAGTTGTAGGTTGCCCGACTTCGGAGCAAAAGGCAGATTTGTGCTTGGAGAGAATCATAGGTTTGAGCACAACATGAAAAGGGCTAAGATCTTCACTAGACCAATGGCCGAAAATCAAATTCGCTGAAGCTTTGCACCGAAAGTGAGCTTCGCTCATCTTAGGGGCGAAAGAAAGGTCCTTTGCCCCTCTTCAAAAGCATCTGAGCTTCGCCAATTTTCGAGGCGAGACCAAGGTTCGGACAGGATTCCAAGCGAAAACGCGAGTTGCGAGGGACGAAGCAAAAAACAGGTTTGATGACTTGATCGCGGTGCGTTAACTCCGAAAAGGAGGGCACGAAGCTCCACTTCGGGCGCCTTGGTCCCCGAAGCAGGGTTCGCTCGAATTCTAAGCGAACTACCTCCCCCATGAACCGTTGGGCGCAATGAGCATTGGGATGCGCGAAAAAATGGCGGTGCCTATTTAAACCCCCAAGGCACACGTTTTAAATGAAGTTGACAGTGCGCATCCCAAAGCAGGTTGTTAGGGTAAAAGGCAATGCCTCGGGATCGAAAAACGAAGGATTCATGTTTCCAAGGAGGATTGCGCACCCACGAAAGCTTCCAACCTCAAGAGAATCGTCTGGCCACCAATGGAGAACGATTGTCTCCACCCACTTCCAACTTCGGGCATTTACTCCGAGCATGCGCCATTAATGGGGTGGTTCGCGCCCAGGGCCATAAAAGGGATAGTGCTCCAAATCGCTCAATCATTTGACCTCCTGAAATTTACCCTACGCTGTGCTAGAGGCCGTAAGCAAAACAATTCACCAGTAATCGCCAGCGCACCTGTGTGTCCCCACGATTCACAATGGGCAAGAAGGATACTGAAAAGAAGGCAAAGGCGCCCAGAGGTGGAAGTTATGAGAAACCAGAAGGTGATAAGAAACGTAAACCAGAGGGTGAGAAGAAGAAAAAGAAGCAGAAAGAGAAGAAGCAGAGGCCGGAGAGTGCAGAAGAGCAACCAGGAGAAGAATCGGAGGAAGAGGAAATTCTCCCACCCATTGATAGATTGGGAAAAATGAGAGATGGTGTCCTCTCCAAGAGCATCGAACAATTGCGACAGACTATTGACGAGAGGCTGGCGAAGGTTTCCTCCGAAAGCAAGAGGACTGTGGCATACTACTCCAACTTGTATTGGTTTCTATGCTCCCGATGCCATGGGGTCGAGGACGAAGCGCATGTTCTTCGACTAGGCAGACTAGGTGGCGCGCAGCTTGCACACTCGGCTGATCGAACTAAGAAAAGGGAACGATCTATCTTTCAGGCCTTGTTCGTTCTTGGCCTGGCTGTTTTTCTATCATATGCATAGTAAATTCACCTTTATCCCCACCAATTGCACCGACAAGGAAGGGAAGGCTTTACCAGTATATTAGTGGACTTTGGTTCTGTCGAAGGAGTCCTACTACATTTTCAATCAGGCGTTCCTTGGCCGTGTCCTGAAACTTATCTATGGTCATTGTCCCCGCGTTCCCCGGGAAATGAGAAATGATATGGTGCAACGCAAGCTGGGCTTTGTCATCAAAATCTTTGGGTTTACTGGTAAACCCTTTTTGCTACCATACTACACTACAAAGTATCTGTTTGCTCTAGATATCGCCCGACAGAGTGACTACGCGAATGGGGCCTACGGCCATGGGAGGAAATAGGAGCACACATGTGATTTCCCTTTCAGATGGGGCGACATTGAAGTCAATACCACCGGGCAGAACGAGTTCCTCGCGGCAACACTTGCAGACTTCGGTTTGATCGAGCTCCCCCAGTGGTGGAAGTACGACCCCTTGGACTTTTTCATAAACTTCATTGGGGCGAAAAGTTTCCACAAATGCCCCTTCCCGGAGATCATGGAACTGCGCAACAACCCATCCAGGCATGACCTCGAATGGCATATCGAAAGGATGCAGTCTCTCCCGCCATGGCATGACTTTTACCACATAGAGGCGGAATACAACCCATTGCAGAACCCAACGCACGATCCTAACTCCAAGTTCTTCAGAAATATGGAGAGCAGATTGAAGGGTTTGGGTTGGACCGAGGAAAAAATTTCTAACTGGTGGATCATGAGGGTGCGGTTATAACTTCCCTACAGGTCGCCACGTCATCATGTCGCATGCACTTCACCTTTTTCTTTTTTGTTTTTAACCTTTGCTTTTTAATTTTTGACTTATCTTTTTTTTTATTTACATATTTACATGCACTTTTTCTTGATGATGTCTCAAGGTCGTCGTACAAGTTGTAGTTGTACAACCACATCAATTTGCACTTGTACGATGCCCTCTATTGACACAACATTCCCTTCATCCTGTCGTCTTATTGACACAACACACCATGAAACGTGCCAACCTGCAGTTGCTTCGATGTTGGACTCCCATCTTGCTCACCATCAAGCACACTGACCTACAATTGCTCTAGTGCTAGTGCCAGCTATCTGGCACATTGTCAAACATGCCTTCTTCCATTTGTGCTGATGTCTGACTCCTGTTCAGCTCACCATCGGACACACCAACTTGCAATTGCTCCGGTGCCAAACATTTGTCATGCGCACTATCTACTGCAACACCTACTCCAACCACTCCTAGCCTTTCTTGCTAAATTAGGTTTTCTCTTTCGTTAGACTTAGCTTTGTCATGTACAACTTTGATAGTGTGAACTTCTATATTTGCAGGCACATCTTCCCCTGGACGAGCTCATCCATCTGCACACACATCTTCTCTTACACAAGTTTTGCCAACTGTGCATATGTATTCATCTCCATACATGTTATCATGCATGTCACTACATACTTGTCCATCTGCATGCACACTTGCGTAGACTTCTTTGTCAACATACACATTTGTGTGAACATATTCACTTGCACAAACTTTTTTGTCAGCATTCACACCTTCATCGACACGCACGTATTTACTTGCACAAACTTCTTCATTGGTGCACGTCTTTTGTGTGTCTGAACACTGACAAGTCACCTTTGTGTGCAAACATTTGCATGTTTCCCTTGTGCGCGGACACTTGTATGTCTCCTTCATGTATGAGCACTTGCAAATCTCCTTCATTCATGTTTGGTTGCGTGTCCACTTGCATGTCTGCTTTGTGCTTCGGTCCTTCGTCAACATTAACAAACAATTTTGCTGCTTCTTTTGTCACAACCTCCAATCTTCCCTCCTCCCAACAAAAACTACATTGTTCGTTGGATGCATTGGAATCATCCCATTGTTGCCATTGCGAACCTTCTCGAGTGATACGCATGCCACAATTTTTATGTAACCAAACTTGATCCAACTTTGAATTAATGACACCAAAATGTAAAAATGGAATACAACACATTGCAATACAAATTAATTGCCACTTACATAAACAGAAATATACAATGAGATTACTTACAAATACAACTGGATACACTATACATATAACATATATCTTGCACAACAACTATGTGCTATACGTCATAATTTGACGAACAAGCACTCTTTGATCGACAATACACTTTGGCCAACAACAACATGCATGCTCACATCTTTCACATAGGTGCATACTTATAGATATAATGGGACCGGTAGGCATTTGACAACTACCCAACTTCCTCCTAACTACTTGTTTACATAAAACATTAAAAATACCCCATTACTACACATTATTACAAACACTTTCCCAATTGCTCATTATTCCAAACACTTTGTCATGTACACATGCAACACTACATGAAACCTCATTACGAACATTTTGCCCAGTGTGTATTATTCCTAATACTTTGCCACGTGCACATGCAACACTACATGATAACTCATTACAAAACGCTTTGTGCGCACACATTCACACATTCATATTTATGCTCAAACATATGTTCATGTCTACATGTCAATTCACCTTGTGAATGGCTTGAAGATGAAGCCTTACATGGTGCACGTACAGGCCAACCTTATTGATTACGTGGATAGTCCAAGTTTAGATGGACTACTTGACATTTCTAGTAAGTTTGAAGGTTCCTTTAACGGAGACACAATTTTTGAAGTAGGGGAGTGTAGTCGACTGAATGTAGAGACACCATCGACTAGTCAGTTGAATGAAGACACAACACACCATTGTTAGTTCCCCTTCCATTATTGGTCCTTTTCATATTATCGACAACCTACCCTTAGACGTCCCCATGCTCAGTCAACTCTACCTCATTGGCTACACTGAGGGAATTTATTCACGTTGATCTTAATCTCAAGTACACTCACAGTTAATACCTCGCTTGAGAGGATTTGCAGAAAGAATTAGGTGTTGAAATTGTAATCTAATTCATGGCCAAGGCCAACATTGTGCAATGTATTGGATAGGCCTAAGTGGCATTTCATTGTACAATGTACTAATTATTTGTAATATTTTATTATGTAAGCCCTATGGACCCAAGTTAACCTTGTTATGGTTAAACCCTCTTTATAACTTGTAATTAACCTAAAGCCCTCTTGTTATGTCAGCTTAGGTTAAACTTTATTATGTAATTGGGGTTTTGGTATTGGTATAAATACCCCCTCCTACTCCTTATTCAATCATCAATGTTGTGTAATAGTATCTATGGATATAGTGATTATTTATGGTGCCTATAGGTTCCCACCAAATATCTCTTTTTTGTTGTCCTTTTCGTTTTTTGTATAATATTTGAGTGCATGGTTAGCTTCTGTTCGTTTTTGGAAAATATTGTGAATTCCAACATGGTATCAAAGTGGGTATGGAGCTGCCTCACTTGGTCACGTAGAAATGCTGTTTGGTGCCTCCAATTTTTCTTCTAAACTAAAGGGCAATTCTCTCCTTTTGATCTCTCTTGTTGGTTTTGCATGAGAGACAAAAAGAGCTATCTTCAAAAAATTTTATCCACCTTTCCAAAAGTCTTGGAGTATCTTTGCTTTGCTTCAAAAAACTAGTTTCAGAGATTAAGAGCTGAATTTCTTGCTGCTGAAGGTGTCAAAGGACTTTTATCCAAGGGTCTTTCCCCTTACCAGAAATTTTGTATGCTTTTTTTGAATTCAAAATGCAGTCCCTTTGCGTGCCATGGCTTTGGCTTGGTGCCTATGTGAAAAGGGTGCATACAGCCTTTCCCTACGAGGAGAGAACACATCTCTATCCAACGTGTAGGGTGACCACTGCGGCCAGATCGAAGCATGCTGGCACGTTGCTACCTAAATGATCCAAGTTTGAGTTCGCATGTACGTTTATTTTTGTGAGGAAGAGAGCGTGCTGTGTTTGAAGGTCTCAAAATGTTCAGTTCTTTTGGAGCTGCCCATCCTTGTCCAAGAGTGGCCATGGCATTCTAGTTTGGAGGTTGCTTTGGAAGGGATAGGGTGTAGGATTGAATTGTGCTCGTCCCCTCTTTTGTAGAAGGTGGCTATATTTATGGCTTCTATGGAAGGATCGATCGTTTCCTTATTGTAATGGGCACTGCCTTAGTGGACAAGGGTGTCTTAGCAAGCAAAGGGCGTGCGATCGAATCGTGTGCCAGTCGTTTTTACCAATGTGAATGGTATGGTTGGCAATTAAAGAGGGCTTGCACGTTTTTCCTTCCCATCCATGGCATGGATGAAGTGGCTAGCACGTGGTGTTTAACTCAAGGGAGAGTTCGATCCCCTTCGAGTCTCTTTGCGCACTTAATTTTTTTTTGGCAAATATTAGGCCGACATGGCCTTCTTTCATGCCATGTCAATCTATTTTTTCATATATATATCTGCTCGACTAATGAAGTGGAGACAAGTGTCGATGATTAGGCAAAGGAGAGGAGCTGAAGTGGTGAACCAGGATTGGAGTGCAGCAGCAAATCAGATTTTGCCAAGTGGTAGGTTGGGATTGGCACTTGCAACGCTAAGGTTTGAGCATAGTTGAGAAAATCAGAATCGACATAGAAAAAGAGTCGGAAAAAATGGAAATCGGCAAAAAACAAACCGAAGAAAATGAAAATTTTCATTGAATTTTTTTTTTTTTCATGCATATCACAATGAATTAACATTATGCAAATCAAATATTAATATTGTAAGTGATACAAGCTTAAACCACACATGAAAGTGGCAAGTGATACAAGCTTAAAGCCTTAAACTACACATGAAAGTGACAAAACACATCTTAAATAAAGAAATTTTAATGCGTCCAAAATTCAAATATTCTTGTATTGCTTATAATAGAAAAAGGTAGAAATTACAGTGTGTCATGAGTCATGACAAACACAATGCCTCAAGATCTTTGAATGCCTTTGCCCTTTGCCCTAGTAGAAGCTCTAGTCTCTTTTTGTTGTTGTGTCCATGCCTCTTCTTGTGCCTTGGCTGCTAACACCCATTCCCACCTGTTTCAGGGGACAAGGGCTAGCGCCCCTTTGCGGGGTCGAGGGGCAGCACCCTTTGCGTGTATGCACAGGGTTCAGGGCAGTGCCTTGAAACCTCAACGGTAAAACCATTAATACCTTCACTATCTAAACTAAATTTTTCTCCTTGTTTGCATTTTGGTGCAAAAAGGATGTTGCAATTACTAATATGGGACTTCAACAACTCATAGGCTGAATAAAACACCAACAAATTAACTTAAATGATGATTGTGATTGGTTTTAACTTTTTACTCTCTTAAGACCCATGTGGTCTAATGAACCTATAGAACAAATAATCACTTGTGCTTTTAAATATTACTCCTATATACAAGCATATTGAGCAATAAGTTTGGACTGATAGTTCAACATCTTTTTATGGAGAATTTTATCAGTTAATAATGTATAGCATTGTTGTTGGTAGCTGTCGGATTCCTTCAAACTGCAAAAAATTGACTGTTAGGATGCACTAGCGTGTTTTGTTTGGTGTGGTAGTAGGTAGGCAGACCCCTTTCTCTAGTTTGGAATAGGTAAAAATGAGGCAAAATGAAAAAAAAAAAAAAAATATATATATATATATATATATATATATATATATATATATATATATATATATATATATATAGTGTGTTCTCTACTCGTGCGACCGTGGCCAATTTTTTGCTGCGAGAATTGTGATTTTTTGGAAAAAATGGGCAAAAATCGTCAATTTTTTCAAATATCCATTTCTGTTGCACTTTGAATTAGAATTCCTTTTAAATCGCAAAAAAACGGGATTTTCGTAACTATGGGTTTGAGCATTTAATTTTTAATTTTTTGGAGTCCATTAGGGCAAAACTTTCGGAGGGCACAACTTTTGCATACAGAAGCGTTTCGAGCCCTTTTTTCTCAAATCGCATGATTTATCAAGCTCTACGTATTGGTGGCATCAGTTCATGGACTTGCTTCGATATTAGGGGTTGGATTGTGTACGATGGAACACAAAGCCCCAGTTACTCACCTTAATGGCCGAAACTACAGTGTTTGGTCAACTCAGATGATTGGCTTGCTACGAAGTAAGAACCTGTGGTGCATCTTTCAAGAGGATAAAGCAACAGTCTTGATAATGAAACTCGCCATCAAAGGGAAGAAGAGGCTCTTGGACTGTTTTCCTTGTTGATTGAACTAGAGTTGCTTTTCCACATCAAATAGGAGAGTGACCCTATCAAGGTATGGTCAAAATTGCATGAGCTTTTTGGGAAAGTTAATACTACTGAAGTATGTTGCTTGGAATTGGAGCATTCTTCTCTCAAATTGGTTGATTTTGATAATGTTGAGGACTGTATTGTGAGATTCAAGGCTTTGAGGGAAGATATTACATCTTTTGGAGGAAAAAAGAAAGATGATGGAGAATGCATAAAAATTGTCCTTGCTAATCTCCCCACCTTTTCAGATGTTGAACCTAATGGTTCATATGATTCCTATTTTCATGGAATCTTAGAAGTTTCTTCCTCTTGAATAGTTTTTCTTCTCTCCTAGTTCACTTTCAGGTGGCAATGCGGAATTATGGTGGGACTCTACAAACACAGGCTCATGCTAAGGAATTCAAGTCTAAGGAGGCTAAGACCCACGGGCTTAAAGGCCAGGCGAAGTCTCCAAAGAAAGTGAAGACCACTTGCAGATACTGTAAGAGGGAGGGACATCGAACGAAGAATTGCTTACTGAAGCTGCAAAGGATTGAAATTGAGTTCTTGAAGTTACATGGACATCTTCCAGATGAGAGAGATTTGGAAGGATCTGCCTCAACTGCAGAGGCCCACTAGAGCATCCATTATGAGGAGGAAGATATTATTGTCACTAATGTCTTCTCTCCTTGGCCCCTCAGTTCAGATTATGGGGGGTGTTGAAATTGTAATTTGATTCATGGCCAAGGTTGACATTGTGCGATGTATTAAATAGGCCTAAGTGGCATTTCATTTTACAATTTACCAATTATTTGTAATTTTTTATTATGTAAGCCCTATGGGCCCATGTTAATCCTGTTATGGTTAAACCCTTGGATGAGGGGCTAAAGACAACAAGTATTGATGCTGACAACGCTGCCATTGGGATGACAAAAGAACATGGTGAACTGTTGCAGACATTATTGCAACTGACACAATCATATTTTGGACTTGTGAGGTTTCAATTGTTTGGAGGTTTCTAAGCTATTCAATTTCAAAGCTCAACATTCGAGGAGGCCATGGTAGGAGCGAGGTTGTCCATGAGATGTAGGGCAAGGGTTTGAAACTGTAGTGTCTCTTTGTAGATCAAACAACTTGCATTGATGCTCTAGTGTTTGACACTTCCGAGGTGGTCCCCACAACATGCTATGCATGAGCGATGTTTTGACCAAGACAATTTAGGACGTTACCCGCCTGGTTCTCTAGCACTAAGAATGACAGAAATTCAAAAGGTGCTGAAAGCTGTAATGTCCCAAAAATAAATATTTTTTGTAAATGTCTCCTACACTTAATTATAAAAGTGAAAAAGGGGTTCATGTGACTAGGAGACATAACTTAAGTTGTGTTTATTTATGTTTTATGTTTTTATGTTGTAATAAGGCACTTTAAGTGATTTTAGGGTTGGGAGATGTCAACTCCAAATTAGAACCTCACCCTATATAAGGGAGTGAGACGTCCCATTTTGGGCATGTTATGTTGATATCGTAATTGAATATTGAAACCCTAGAGGTTCCATGAGTTGAGATTGCAGGTCTTGCTCATTCCCATAGTGCATTGGAGGTGCATGGTTGGGGTCTTGGCAATATCATTGCAGGTGTTATTGCCCTAAAATATCAAAAATACAAAAAGAGGCATCTTTGAGGAGTTCGTGGCATTTTTGGGAGCATTTGTGTCATGTGTTTCAGATCTATTGGCAGCCCCAAACCCTACGCTTGTATTTGGGGTCATTTTTGAGGAGTTTTTGCATCCGTTCAGCCTTGGGGTTAGTTCGTCCCACTTGTGGGAGTTTGTATCTGCATTTTGAGTTCCTTGAGGACCCATTTGTCCATTCCAATTGTTATATTGGTTTGGCAATATTTAATATATGATACTGGCTGATTTCTCCTCATACTTGTGTTATTTTATGAGCAATTTCTGAGTTATTTCCTTGCTGTACTTAATTTCTGCATTTTCGTAGTAAGGGTTTGTTGTTCCTAAAAAAGGGACATTACAAGTGGTATCAGAGCTGGAATCTTGCCAGCCTGTGATTCGTGGTGATAAGTGTGTTTCTGTGGTGAAAAGTTGTGCCCTAGTGAAAATCGCGGATTTTTAGGGATTTTTTTTTCAGAAAATAAAAATTGCAGATTTGGATACCCTTTTGACCAATTTGCAGTTTTGTGGTTTCAGAAATTTTTTTGGTGGTCAGAATTTTTAGAATTTCAGATTTCCATCTTTTTAGGGTTTGATAGGGTTTTATGCATCGTCCTCCTGTTCATCAATATTTTACTAGGAGAAACAGACTCGCTTTGGAAATGTCAAACAGGGAAGAGGTTGAGGAGCCCCAAAGGCCAGTTGATAGGACCGAGCAAAAATTCGATGCCCTACTTGACATGCTGCAAAGAATGGTGTCCTTACAAGAGACAAATCAGCAAGAATTGAGGGCAGCTTTGGGCAACCCAAATGGCACAAGGAGGGAAGGAGAAAGGGGAGGCAACAACAATGGGCATGAGTCATCATCTAACTCACACCCTCCCTTGCCTAGGCCGTCCAAGCCTATGTTCCTTGTTCCACCACCTCCACCGGAGGAAAATGAGGTAACTGATGAATTAGATGAATGGTTTGCCGCTTATAGTAATAAATCTGAGGGTTTTAGGGCAGCAGTTTCTTTTGATAAATATTTGAAGATTGTGGGTAAATCTGTTGTTGAGGCTAAAAAAGAGAAAAAGAAGCCCTTTTTGCATCAAAAGGTGACCATTCCCTCATTTAATGGTCAAGATGGTCTTACAGCTAGGGCATGGCTTCAAAAATTGCAGACTTATTTTACCTTGGAGCCTATTTCTGAAGCTGATGCAGCTCAGATTGCTACACTCCACCTTGAGGGTAGTGCTTACTCATGGTGGCATCATGGGTTAGTAACCCAAGGGCATGGTGATATTGATACATTTGATGAATTTTGTACCAGGGTTTTGAACAGGTTTGAAAGGAGGAATGTGGAAGAGTATTTCAAGGAGCTTGCCACTTTGAAGCAAACTTCATCCATTCATGCCTATGTGGAGGAGTTTGAACAACTTTCAGTTCATGTACAAAATATTTCACCCAAGAGGGTAATTTTTCTTTTTATGGATGGTTTGTTGGAACCCGTGAAGGGATTAGTTAAAGCTTTTGAACCAGCCACTCTTGAAGATGCCATTAAGAGAGCTTTAAGCTTAGAATCTGTTTTACCTCCTAGACAGAAATATTTTGCACATAATCCACCTGCTAGACCACCTTTTGCAGCCAGAAAAATAGTTTTTGGACAGCAGTATGGGCAGCAAGGAAACCTCACGCAACAAGGTGGAAATGAGAGAAATTTTTATGGCAGGAATCCCACGCATGGAGAAGGTTTCAGATCTGGTTTTCAGCCACCTAATAAGCCCCCAAATGGCCCACGCTTGACACAAGAAGAGAAAGATGAGCTAAGGAAACAAAACAAGTGTTTCATTTGCAAGTCTCCTTGGCAAAGAGGTCATAAATGCAGAGAAGGAGGTATGAAAATCATTGAATTACATTCTGATTCTGATTCTGATAATCCTGATTTTTATGAGGCGAGATGAGACACCCTTGGAAGAGGAAGCACAAAGGGAGTATGAGGAAGTTCTTGAAGGTTCCCTAGCCACTTTAAGTGGGCTAAATCAGCTTCGCACTATTAAGGTACTAGGTAGATCTTTTGATGAAAAGGTTATTGTTTTAATAGATGGTGGTGCTACTTACAATTTTGTTGATGAGAAGTTTGCCACTAGAAAGAATCTTCCTACAACTATCATTCCTGGTTTTAGTGTTGCTATTGGCAATGGTGATCTTATCACATGCAACAAAGTGGTAAGAAACATAAAAATTAATTTTGGCAACATGGAAGTAGATGAGCAATTCTTTGTTTTTCCCTTAGGAGGTATTCCACATATGGTTTTGGGTGTGCAATGGTTGTATTCACTTGGTGATTATGTTACTAATTATCAGAAATTAGAACTGAAATTTGTGCTTGAAGGGAAAGATGTGGTGTTGCAAGGAATCAAGGAAAATGGGTCAAAAGATTCTTGCAAAATTTTGGAGGTTTCATACAAAAGAATGGAGAAGATGATAAGGCATAAGGACGTTGAGTGGGCAGCTGTAATTTTCAGTTCAGAAGGGAAAAAATCAGCCACCTATCATCCTCAAATTCAAGGTTTACTACAAAAACATCTTAAGGTATTTTCTCGACCTACCTAAAGGTTTGCCACCTAGTAGAGGTTTTCAGCATGTTATTGAATTGGAAGCAAATAGTAAACCTGTCATAATTAAACCTTATAGGCATCCTAAGGTTTTCAAAGATGAGATTGAAAAGACCATTGCTGATTTACTTGAGAGTGGGCACATTATTTGCAAAGATGGGGTGAAGGTTGATCAAACTAAAGTTTCAGCTGTACAAAGATGGCCTATACCATCCAACCTAACGGAATTGAGGGGTTTTGTGGGTTTATGCAGTTACTACAGGAGGTTCATTAAGGGGTTTTCTTCTTTGGCTGCCCCCTTACTGAATTAACTAAGAAAGGGGCCTTTTCATGGTCCAATGAGGCTCTTTTAGCTTTTCTAAAGCTGAAAGATGTAATGACTTCCACTCCTTTACTTGCTATTCCTGATTTTTCTGTTGCTTTTACTATTGCTTGTGATGCTTCCAGTGTTGGAGTTGGAGCTGTACTTATGCAACAAGGACGCCCCATTGCTTATGAGAGTAGAAAGCTCTCAAATGTGGAGAAAACTTTCAGCATCTATGATAAAGAGATGCTAGCTATCATGCATGCCTCGACCAAATTCAAGCAATACTTAGTGTGTGGCAAGTTTGTGGTCAAAACTGATCATAACAGTTTGAAATACTTCTTGGGGCAAGTTGAACTGAATGAAAGACAGCAGAAATGGGTAACAAAGTTGCAATCATATGATTTTGAAATTGAGTTTGTAAAGGGTAAGAAGAATTCAGCTGCTGATGCACTTTCTAGGCACCCTACTTTTCATTCTCTTTCCATTATTTCTGCTGATTGGAAGGTGAAAATTATGGCTGAATATGCAAAGAATGATTTTTGTTCTAAACTAATAAATGGGCAAGTTGAAGATGACAGGTTCAGCCATAAAGAAGGACTGATTTTTTGCAAGGGAAGAGTGTTTTTAGTACCTGAATCGAAGCTGAAACAAGCTTTAATTACAGCCATGCATGATGCTCCACTTGTAGGCCATCCAGGTTTCTACAAGACTTACAAACAAGTTAGAGAAAGATTCTATTGGAAGGGTTTGAAAAGGGATGTCTTCTTGCATGTTCAGGAATGTGTTATTTGCCAAGAAAACAAGGGGGAACATGAATTTGCAGCTGGTTTACTTCAGCCACTTCCTATTCCCAATAAGAAATGGGAAAGTATCTCCATGGACTTCATTACCGGTTTGCCCAAGGTATACATGAAGGATTGCATATTTGTTGTTGTTGATAGATTGACAAAATTTGCTCATTTCTATGCCATTTCAACAACTTGTACAGCCATACAAGTTGCTGATTTGTTTTTTAAAGAAGTTTTCAGATTGCATGGTTTGCCTAAATCCATTGTGAGTGATAGGGACAGCAGATTTTTGAGCATGTTTTGGCAAGAATTGTTTAAGCTATGTGGTACTAAATTGACTCCTAGTACTAGCTACCATCTCCAAACCGATGGGCAAACTGAAATTGTTAACAAATGGCTTGAAGGATATTTGAGAAATTATGTTTCAGGTCAACAAAAGGCATGGGTTAAATGGCTGCACCTTGGTGAATATTGCTACAATTCTACTTATCATATGTCCATAAAAATGTCTCCATTCAAGGCACTTTATGGTTATGATGCCCCACACTTTTCAGATCTGATTTTTGGTGATTCAAGGGTCCAAAAAGCTAGAGACTTTGCAACAGAAAATCAAGATATTCTTAATGCTTTGAAGGACAATATTCTTACGGCACAAAATCAGCAGAAGAAGTATGCAGATCAGCAGCGTAGTGAGCGCTCATTTGAGGTGGGAAACTTGGTTTATGTTAGGTTGCAGCCCTACAAACAGTCTACATTGAAAAGAAGTGGAGCAGAAAAACTCAAACCCAAATTTTATGGACCTTACAAGGTGTTGAGTAAGGTTGGACAAGTTGCATATGCTTTGGAACTTCCAAGTGGAAGTAAAATACATAATGTCTTCCATGTTTCTTGTTTGAAGAAGGCCTTGGGCCAACATATTCAGCCATCTTCAGATTTGCCACCCCTTGATGATGAAGGAAAGCTCATTCTTGAATCTTAATTGATCCTTGAGACAAGGGAGAGAAAGCTTAGGAGTAGGACCGTCAAAGAATATCTTGTGAAGTGGAAGGACTTGCCTATGGAGGATGCTACTTGGGAAGGTGCAGAAATTTTAGATGCTCCAGCTTTGACTTTGCTTGAGGACAAGCAATTTGAGGAGGGTGGACTTGTAATGTCCCAAAAATAAATATTTTTTGTAAATGTCTCCTACACTTAATTATAAAAGTGAAAAAGGGGTTCATGTGACTAGGAGACATAACTTAAGTTGTGTTTATTTATGTTTTATGTTTTTATGTTGTAATAAGGCACTTTAAGTGATTTTAGGGTTGGGAGATGTCAACTCCAAATTAGAACCTCACCCTATATAAGGGAGTGAGACGTCCCATTTTGGGCATGTTATGTTGATATCGTAATTGAATATTGAAACCCTAGAGGTTCCATGAGTTGAGATTGCAGGTCTTGCTCATTCCCATAGTGCATTGGAGGTGCATGGTTGGGGTCTTGGCAATATCATTGCAGGTGTTATTGCCCTAAAATATCAAAAATACAAAAAGAGGCATCTTTGAGGAGTTCGTGGCATTTTTGGGAGCATTTGTGTCATGTGTTTCAGTTCTGTTGGCAGCCCCAAACCCTACGCTTGTATTTGGGGTCATTTTTGAGGAGTTTTTGCATCTGTTCAGCCTTGGGGTTAGTTCGTCCCACTTGTGGGAGTTTGTATCTGCATTTTGAGTTCCTTGAGGACCCATTTGTCCATTCCAGCTGTTATATTGGTTTGGCAATATTTAATATATGATACTGGCTGATTTCTCCTCATACTTGTGTTATTTTATGAGCAATTTCTGAGTTATTTCCTTGCTGTACTTAATTTCTGCATTTTCGTAGTAAGGGTTTGTTGTTCCTAAAAAAGGGACATTACAAAAGCAAAGTTCATAGCGACTAAATGCACTCTGCCATAGAGAGAGGAGATTATTCTACATAGTTGTAGATGGGATCAAATAGAAGACAAAGAGATACGCCACCATCCTGCCAAAGGAAAGCGCAAGGCAAAAGGTGAAGAAGATGACAAATTGAGGGTCAACCCTAATGGGGTGACGTGGAATTTAGCGTTGGGAGACTTGCATAGAGAATGGTGGAACTCTCATGATGCCAATCGTGAGTTCAAAGAGGCATTTAGAAGGGCCTCAGTGCATCACGTCTTCAAATTCTAGCCTTCCACAAGGAGACAATAACTATTAAGTTTAGGGACTATTTGGTGGCAATCTTACAAACATATGATCATTAGAAAAGGTGCAACAAGTTTCAAGTTGGGTCAAGTATGCAGTGCATTACTTTTGATTCTCCACATTTTGTTACAATTTTTGGGTTGCTTGGTCCTAGCGCAAGGCATAGAGTTGTGAAGAAGGATGATGCTAGTCAAAGGAAACTACAAGATAATGTTGACCACTTTTGTGAAACCATATCCATGCCATGAGAAGAGCTAAAGAAATTATTTGCTTAGGGAATTTGAGGTTTAAAGCTAAATCTGTTGCAGACGATGGGTACAAGTGTGCCGTGTGCTTCGTAATATCACGCTTCTTAGGCAAGTCACGTGCTTTGGAGATTCTGACATGGGTCATGCCTTATATGCAAGGCATTATGGATGGCTTAAGACTGGGGCTTCATACTTGTTGGAGAGAATTCACACCTTCCTGCAAGATCAAAATATAAATTTTCTTGTATTTTTCCACATCATGCATTGTTGCTTGATGTAGTTGTTGAACATGGAAATCATCAAGTGCAATTTGCGCCCATGATTGCAATTCAATAAATGGATGGGGAGGGTTTTACACTCCCCAACCTATGGATCTTGGGCCGGTTCCCTTCTAACTTTGTTGAAAATGCATAAATGTAAACTAATCTAAGAGTATAAGAATGAAATCTAAGCTAAAACATGGAAAGTAAATCCAATCTATTTATTGAAAATACTTTTTTTGTAAACTAATCTAAGAGTATAAGAATGAAATCTAAGCTAAAACATGAAAAGTAAATCTGATTTATTTATTGGAGAAAAGGGTGTGAGAAAGAAATAAAGAAAAATATGGCCAAAGCCGTAGCGAGATCAAGCTTGGTGTAATTGGGACGTCCAATAGTGACCGAATAGCTTCAACAGTAAATATCTTTGAACAACCTGCAACAATGATAAGAGAAAGGACTAAAGAAAGGAGGGCGAAGCCGTTGATTTCATACATCTAAGAACAAAAGGTTGGAAACACAATTGATTTAAGATGTCATGCACGTTCTCTATTGATTGGTATTTTCTGAAACATATCAAGTACAATATTACTCCATATAGTAGCTCTACTATGCTGGTTCCAAAAGACCTTTACAATGTCAAGTACAATATTACTCCATAGAGTAACTCTTATTTATACTTGCAAAATAAGAAACCTAATCTATTTTTGGAATCACAATTCTTGTCTCTAAACTACAGTTCAAATTTGCATGCGGCTTGTTGTTCATACCCATTTGCCAAAAATAGACACGATTGGAAGCGAGGTGTGCAAGGCTGAGTGAGGAGCACCTGTAGAGTGGGGTGCACCAGGAGTGGGTTGCAGTAGAGCAAGGTGCTCCAAGAATGGGGTACATTGGAAAGAAGGCACACTATTTGGAGCAAGGCACACCTAGAGCAAAAGTGCATTGCTCGAGAGTGAGGCGCACTCAAAATGAAGTGTACTCGAAGCCTTGACTTGGCCTTTTTCACATCCTTCATCTTGTTTTGTGCTACAGAGCTTGGCCTGGGAGCAATGGTAGTAGTTGACTACTACAATTATGATAGAATTGTTGAAGATGGAAATTGACTAGTGTGATTTGCGCCTGTGATTGCAGTTCAACAGATGGATGGTCTCCCCAACCTCCGAATCTTGGGCCAATTCCCTTCTAACATTGCTGAAATACATAAAAGTAAACTAATATAAGAGTATAAGAATGAAATTTGAGCTAAAACATGGAAAGTAAGTATGATATATTTATTGGAGAAAGGGGTGTGAGAAAGAAATAAAGAAAAATGGAAAAATATGACCAATGTTGTAGTGAGATTAAGGTTGGTGCCATTGGGATGGCCAACAGTGGCCGAATAACTTCAATGGGTAATATCTTGAAATAACCTGAAGTAGAAATTGGAGAAAGGACCAATAGAAGAAAGGAGGACGGAGCCATTGATTTCATACATCCAAGAACAAAAGGTTGGAAATGCAATTGATTTAAGATGTCATTCACATTCTTTATTGATTGCTGTTTTCTGAAACATGTCAAGTACAATATTACTCCAAAAAGTAGTTGTAATATGCTGGGTTCCAAAATACCTTTACAAGAATTGATCTCTTATTTATACTTGTAGAATAAAAAACCTAATCTATTTATGGACTCAGTTTTGTCTCTGAATTGCAGTTCAAATTTGCATGCAGCTTGTTGTCCTTATCCATTCACCAAAAATAGAACAATCGGGAGTGAGGCACATAGGGAATGGGTTCCACTAGAGCGATCCACACTAGAAACGTTGTAGGAGCCAGTTCTGATGTGGCACCACCTCAAGCTTGATGGAACACATATGGAGCCAAGTACGCGAATACAATTTTTTTTTTTTTGATACATAGGGAAATTGGTAACACCCTTGGATGCTACCTCTATAAACCCTAGCCTGTTGGGTAAGACAAAGTCAACGGGACCCCAATGCTCCAAGGCATTGAACTGGGGCAGCCAACCAGCAAACACTTGGCCGCTACCATCCAGCCTATCCCCTTCTAGGTACGCCGTGGTTTGAACCTTGGACCTCCCCAAGAGAGGCCAAAGCCCTAACCACTGTGAATGTGAATACAATTTTGATTTTATATACAATTTTGTCCTTTTGAATCATTTGGTAGTCTGTACGCAAAGTTTTTGATGAAATGTGCATACGTGTAATTAGGATGTTTGGGTAATTAAGATGTACATGTAATTCAATGTTCATGTAATTGAATGTACCTGTAATTGAATGTAAAGGCAATTCAAATGTCATGTAATGAGAGTGTTGGGGCAGTTAGTTAAGGGTTAGGTATAAGGAAGTTGTTGAGTTGCAACTACCTCCCCTTTCCCAGGAAAAAGTGTAGATATGGTCCCCCACGTTTTCAATCAATCATTCATTCATGTATGTGCAAACTTGGATATAATGAGAGAACATCCATTCAGCCATTGTGTGTTCCTGAGTGCTTCTTTGTGTTGTGCATGTAATTGCATGTGCCTGTGAACAACTAGAATGCTGTTGTACATGAATGTACATTGCTCTCTGAATATGTTGTCAAGACTGCTTACACCAACCAAATTCAGGATTGGGCATTATCATGAAGCTAAAGGCTTTGACCCATGAGGTGTATAAAACATGCCAATGAGGAGGACTTCAAGGAAGTGATTCAGCAATTGCAATAAAATAAGGACCTGAAAATGAAGGCAAACTTGATTACTATATCCAAGGACAGCTACTCTACAAAATGGGCAAGATACATGTGCTAAAAGAGGGAAGAAATCAGTTTGTAATGGAGGCTCATAACTTAAAAATTGCAGGCCATTTTGGTATTGGGAATATGGTTGCAAATGTACAGAGTTTTGAATAGTGGTCTACGATGTCAGTAGTGGCAGCTAAGTTCATAAACGGTGCGCTCTTTATTGTGTGGGCAAACCAAGCAATAAGAAGTAAGGATTGTAGTGGATAAGCCTAAACTTGTTCTGTCAAATTTGCTTAGGTGCAAAATAGGTTCCTATACATAAGATTCCATTTATTCTCTTTAGGTAAGCTTCATGTCTAAGAATTCCATCCCACAACAATCTGCCTAGAGCTTGCACGTGTCCTTATCCTTTTGGCTTCAGGCCACAAAATTTGAACCTGGGGGTAAAAGGCATGAAACTTACCACCTCCACCAATACACCCCATTGGATCATACATAGAAATTTATACTTAAATGGGGGCACTTTCACTCTTTCAAAAATTCCAGCTACTCCCAAAAGTTCACTTCAGGTTTTGTATGTGCCATGTCCTTGCACAGTGCTTGATTACCTAAATGCCTTTTCAATTTCTAGTGTTACTTCTTAGGGAACAGAGTTTCTGAAAACATGGACTTTATCTTATGAACTGAAAAATTGCATCTGGTTCTTTGAGCTTGGTTTAATTTTAATAACTTTCTAATTGTAATATTTCTTTTATTCTCACTACTTATAACTAACTTGACAATTGTAATTAATAGGGGCAGTTGCAGATGTGAAGATTTATAATGCTTTTACAAACCAGTGGTCTACTGCCAGAAGTATGAACTCACAACGCAGTTGGTTTGCTGCAACAGCAATTGGAGACAAAGTTTATGTGGCTGGTGGTCAAGGGAAGATATCTTTTCTTGATACTGCAGAGGTTTATGATTTGAAAACTGATGTATGGCGGCCCATATCAAACATGCATTGTGTAAGGTCCAGTTGCCGTGGTGTCACTCTTCATGGTAAATTCTGGATCATAGGGGGAGAATATGCAAGGCACCAATATGGTGTTGTACCCTCCAAAGGGTCAGCTGAGGTTTATGATCCTTCTAGTGGAATATGGGTGCTTATACCTGAGATGGGAATTGATGCACACAAGGTAAGTTTTCCTATATTATGTGTGTGCGTATCTACTTAAAGCATGATGCTATGAAATTTTCTGAAAAACTCTGAGTTCATGCTTGACAAGCACTATTCTATTTATGAATAACTGGTTTCTGCTTTTTACACTTAAAACATCAAAATATTATCCTTGATTTAGTGTTTGAACGATGTGTATGGAATTAATACACACTCTTTAACAAGACCTAATGACAATAAGTAGCAGGCAATGACCATGAATTATATTTAATGTCCATTGTGTTTTAGCCATAAACTGAGTAGAAGAATAAAATCCTGGCAGCCCCCAAGAGAAACTGGCAGGGTGAGTTTTGCTTTTCTTTTGCTGCCACTCTCCCTTTCTTTATTTTAATAAAGTGTGCTTAGAATGTTGACTGTTTGGTCAACAATCCACATTTACACTTGAAATGGTGCCACTAGATGTGGATCAAGTAGATTTTGCCCCCCATTTTAGATGTGGTCTGAAAAGGTAGGAGTCAATGGCTGTTTGCTGGTGTGATATTATTCCTAGTCAGAAATTGGGATAGGCTTTTCATGATGGACTAGTGGGATGCTGGACAAGTTCTATTGATCAAAGATTCAAAATGCATGTATATGTACAATGAAGAAGATAGACGGTAGTTGATTCTAGTAATGGTTTATCGACCATCCGATCATAGCTAATTATAGACATGATGTAATATTTTCTTAACATTGCCTCCCTTATTACATCATAATCCAAACAGGGGTAGGAACACTGATAACTGGACTGGGACAAGCACAACAGCCCACATATATCCTATCACCTAATGAAGTCAGACATACACATAGTTCACCAAAGATACAAAATGATCATGAACTAGGGGACACATGATAGTCCATGACTTACATCAGTTGTGAATAGGGATAAACTCAACTGCTCACCTTAGTGCGAATAACCTAACTGAACTTTTAATCAAGAATAGGGACAAACACGAATATCCATAATGTTGGACACACATGCTATCCATCTTCTCATTGCAAAAAAGGACACACACATATGTCCACAACACTGAGAACACACTCAATCGGCCATAGGTACATCACTCCATGTGAACAAGGACACACAACCACTAGGAAGATCATATGTGAATAGGGAGTCACTACTATTCGCAAAACAAGAGACTCCACTTCTCTTGAATGAAGCACTATCTCCAGTAGAAAATACACTCTAACTTTAATTTACAAAATCACAACAGGGTCAATTATATGAACCTCTCCCCCCAAAAAACAAAATAATGTATTTCATCATGTGGTCTTCAAATCCTGTGCCATATTCTCTTCAACAGGTCGGTCATTTGCATCAAGCTCAGACAGAGATTTCTGACAAGTACCCATAGGCTTATGTTTTATTAAAAAAAAAAAAACAGAAACCTTCTACAAAAATATTTATTTGAAATCTTCCTAGTCCGGTATTTTAGCCTTCAACATTGCCATAACCATCAGAAGGCAAAAAACTATATAAATTCTCTCATGATATATGTGGGATAATTCATACTCAAAGAAAGACAACAATGCCAATGCTCCTGAAATATCAATGCACTCCATAAAAGTTTAACTCCACTTTACATTCACCACTTGTCCCACAAAGGACGTGGCACACACGTGAGCACAAACCTGTTGTTGACTTGTGCTATACATTAATGCCTAAAAAGCATTATCCCCATGCATATGGGACAACTGAATTTGTTTCCGTTCTAAATGAATAGTGCTCTCAAACAAATGATGTCACACTTCAAATTTTCATCGTTGGCTTAATCAATCTTATGGCTCAAGTTTGCCGCGTGCTCACCTCATCTTGTTGTTAGTTCACCTCCTATGCGTTACCAAAAAGTTTCTATGCCTCAGATACCACTCTAAGTCTTTATTGCAGCCAACATCATAGCAAATGCATTCATATGGACATCTCTGCATATAGCGCTACTCAAAGTTTTTTATCACAACATGTAGGAACCAGTTCTGATGTGGCACCGCCTCAAGCGCCACCTCGAGCATGAATGAGAGCGTATGGAGATGAGTACGCAAAGCAATTTTGATTGTACAAATGTTTTGTCAATTTGTCTAGTTTGCACACTAAGTGTTTTTGAAAATGTTGTTATGTTGTATTAAATGGCAGACATTGTTACTGTGCAAATAAAATACTTTCATGCATTATGAGTTGTCATGTAAGGGTAGTTAGGGATAGGTATGAGTGTAGGTAGGCAAATTGATATGTTTGCGTAATTAGTAAATAAGTTTTGTCATTTTGCATTATTTTGTATTTCATACGCAAAGTGTTTGATGAAATGTGCGTACATATAATTAGTAATATATGTGATAATGTGTAATGTTTAGTGAAGTATTAGTATGTACGAAAAAGTCATGTTTCGGTTGTGCTGGATGACCATGGTCTTGCTGCTGGTTAAACCTGTTCTCGGGACGGCCCAATTGCACTTAGTCTTTCATTCCTTCTTCCCAGACAACCTCTTACAACTCTTGATGACCCCACCCTTAGTTCAAATGGTCCAAGGGTCGTCTAGGGTCTTCTATCTCCTAGACAACCAAGGGGTGGTCTTGATGGCCCACCTTGTTGGTTGTATGGCCTAAGGGTATCTATTAGACAATTAGGGGGTGGTCCACACGGCCACCCTGTTGCTTGTACGACCTAGGGGTATCTCTTAGACAGCCAGGGGGTGGTCTAGACAGCCCACCTTGCTAGCTATATAGCCTAGGAGCAATTTGAAAGAAATTTCTTCTCCTCAAGCAGCTAAGAAATAAGTCAAATGACCTCCACCCTTTGTCAGGCATAGTCCAAATGGCTTGGGGGACCTTACGACCCTCCTAGACTACCTGAATTGCCTAATTCACAAGCATGCCTTGGGTCGTCTGGTAGTCTTTGCATACTACTTTGACTTCCCGAGGAATTGTTCAAATTCAGTGGCAGATCATGACTTTTTCAACTCATCCACCTTCTTGCCTTGAAGGCATTTCGGTTCTAAGTAGTTGTTCCTCCCTCACTCTTCTTCCGAGTTTCAAGTCTGAGATCTCATTGCTCCATTCTTCTTCATCATTGTTTGAACTCGTCAAGAGTACGCTACTTCTCAAGGATACTTCTTCCAAACTTGTTCCGTTTCTAGAAGAATTTCTACCCGTTGCTTGAATATCCTATCTTATCCTTAGTAGTTCTTATGCAAGTTGTCTTCTTAATTCTTCCATTCTTCTACTCAATTGCTTGCTTTGCTCATGCAACTGTTGTGTTTCTTCTCATGCTTTGTTGTGCATGACCAATCGCTACAAGCAAACGCTTTCCTTCATGCTCACTACTCTCACTCCGAGGCTCCTATTTTAACGGTTCTCCTTGCCCAACATGCACCGCCACCATTTGATATATGTTTTCTGCATTCACGGATCTCAATCTTTCCTCTTCTCTTACATCCAAAAATCTAACATGCACCCAAATTCGTCTATTCCATGGACTGAATCTACAATTCTTCTTATTCAATTATTAGTTGCATATTTTCTTCACTTATTGCATTTTCTTCTTTGTACAACCAAGCTAGCTGCTCTGTAAGTTCATTCTCTGAGTCATTGCTTCCTACTACACCATCTTCCTCCTTAGTCCGACTTGACTCCCCAACTTCTCAGACCAAGATTCCCTCAAAAGGTTCTGAAGATTGGTTTGGTGCCATTGTCAGCCTTCCTATACTCATTCCTTCTCCACTTGGTTCAAAATTTACCATAGTAAGCATGCTTTCATCTTATATGATATAAAATTGGAACCATTAACTGTTTCAGGGCACAACGTCCTGTCTAGTTTCTTCAATTTGACTACACCATTATTCATCATCTCTTCTTCTTGGAAGGGTCCAAGCCATAAAGTCTTTAGCTTCCCTAGCTTGATCTCTCTCTTGCCATTATACTTCAAGACCAAGTCACCTAACTTCAAATCCATCTTCCTCAGGTGCTTGTCATGCCACAGTTTCCTATGATGTTGGGCAATCTCCATTGCCCACTAAGCCATCACTCTTCTTTCGTCTAGTTTGATGAGTGCCATTAGCTTCTCCTCCAGGCTCTTCTGGTCACCAAGACGGTTCTGTTTTGCCACTCTTAGACTTGGTACCTGAAACTCCACCGGCACAACTGCTTCCTGACCATACATCAACTAGAATGGTGTATGGTTCGTTGTTGGCTCAACTATAATCTTGTACACCTACAAAATTGCTGGCAATTCCTCCTCTCAATCAACATCTTCAATTCCACATGTTTTATACATTATTGAAACTAAGACCTTATTTGTTGGTTCCGCTTGCCCATTTGCTCTGGGGTCATATGGACTAGACAGGGAATGCAAGATCTTAAATTCTGTGGTCAACTTCTGGATTATTTCATTGACAAAATGTCCTTCGCAATCACTCGTCAACTGAAGAGGTATGTCAAATCTTGTAATCACTTGCTCATTCAAGAAACGTGTACTAGTCTTTGCAGAATTATTAGGCAATGCTCTTGCCTCGACCTACTTTGCCAAATATTCCATTGCTACCATAATGTATCGACATCGTCTTCCACTGGTCTTCAATGGTCCACAAAATCAAGACCCCATCTCTCAAACAATTCTTGTGGCTGTGATGGGTGCAATGGCATGAAGTCCCCCCTTAGCAATTTACCAACTCTTTGGCATGTATCGCATGTGGTCACAAACTCCTTTGCATCACGATAGAGGGTGGGCCACCACAGCCCTGACAGAAGCACCTTCCTTGTGGTCGCATTTGATCTCATATGCCCTCCAACCAGCCCCTCATGAGCTTCCTTCAATGCTGCATTCATTTCCTTGTCCATCACACATCTCCGCAATACTCCATCCAATACGATCTTGTACAACAATCCAACTATCAACTAAAAAGTTGTTGATTTCACAATTATCTTCTTCTTAGCTACCGTCAAATCCTGTGATAGCTTTCTTGTCGACAAGTATTCTCCCACGTACTTGTACCATGATAGTAGCATACTTATTGAAAATAAATGATCGTCTAGAAATTCATTTGACACTCATATAGGATCTCTTGAGCAAATCCTTGACAATTGATCTGCTATTATGTGCTTCTTCCCAGGTTTGACTACCACTCTAAACATGAATTCTTGCAATGTGACGAGCCACTTGCTACCTTGTTCGTGAATAGTCTGCTTGTTGATTAAATGCGTCTAATGATCTCCATTTAAAGCAAAGGGATTGGTGAGTAGGTAATGCCTGAACTTTTGTACCACATACACCATTCCCAAAGCTTCCCTCTGTGTAAAGTTGTAGTTCTCTGCACGAGACAACAGTTGACTAGAAAAGTAAATGGGCTGATCCAACCCATACTGCCCCTCCTGGGCCAACCTGCATGCAATTGCAAAATTGGACATGTCAACATGGATGTGAAACTCCTCCCAGTTTGGAAACACTAGAATGGGTGCACAAACCAACTTTGCCTTTAGCTCCTCAGAGGTCTTCTCCTTTGTCCATAAAAAATGAACATTCTTGCGTGTCAACACATCTAGAGGGTGAGAGAATTGTGCAAAATTTTAGATGAAGAGCTGATAATACCCAGCATGTCCCAAAAAAGACTTAAACGAACTCACATCGTATGTCTTCTCCATGCTCATCATGACTCGTATTTTGCCAGGATCGGCCTTCAAACCCTCTTTACAAACATGTCCAAGCAACTTCCCCTATGGCACCAGCAATTTGCACTTTTTTGAGTTCAAGGATAACCTTTTTTCTCCTCCGAAAAGAAGTCGTGATTTTATATTAAGCAAATTTGAAATAACATTCTTTAGATGCCTCTCCGACATTTCTTCAAAGCTTCAATAGTGACCTAAAAATCATCATAGCTAGCTATCTTCAACAGACTAAGTTCTATCCTAGGCACCTTCCCATATTGTCAATTGATATCCTTTAGAACAATGACTTCTGAGTTTTTAGAAAGTTGCTTTAATTGTCCTTGTTAAGAAATCTGTGAACAAGCCAAATTGGAAGCTAATATTTCATTATTAGCATTACAGTTATTTAATATGTAGGATGGCATTCATACACAATGTCATACATTCCTTTAATGCCTTCAAATGTTCATCCTTTCACCCGTACAATGACCAATCATCCAGGAACACTTTGAATTTTTCTGTTGACATTTGTTAAAAAACTATTCTTTGAAAAGTGGCAGGGGTATTGTATAAAACGAAACGCATTCAATTATATGCATAGATGCCATTCTCTACTACAAAAGTAGTCTTCAACCTATCCTCCTCAGCTATATTGATTTGATTATAACCCAAGAATCCATCCAAAAATGAATAGATCTTGTGTCCTACAACTTCTTCCAAAATCGGATTAGTAGAAGGAATTGGAAAGGGATCCTTAATAGTTACAGCATTCAAACACCTGAAATTAGCACAAATGCAGATTTGATTACTCTTCTTAAAACTGATGACACTTGGTGACACCCACTCACTCACAGTCACCTTGAAAATGATTCTTACATCCAACATCTATTCAATTTCTGCATTGACTAAGGCTGTGTACTTTGGATTCATTCTATACAGCCTTCTTCATATTGGCTGTGCACCCAAAACCAATGGAATCCAATGCACACACAATTCAGGCGGAATCCCCTTCAAATATTTATATGATGTCACAGCCCATCTGTTGGGACTTCCTAGAAGATATTAATTGATCCAAAGGATCAATTAATACTTGAATTTTAACATTAACCAAACCTTACTAATGCTGCCAAGCATTAATAAAAGGGTCAAATTGATAAAATCTAGGGGATGGTAAACCCTAATTATCCTATAAATATCCCTAATTAAGGCTAATTACACTCTACCAAGATAATTGGAAGAGTTTTGTAATACAATTGGGATTTTGCAAAAAAATAAAATAAGGCTTTTGTGAAAAGATTAATTTGGGGAAATTATCTTTTACAAAAAATGACTTAGTAAAATAAACCTAATTTATTACAATTAGGTGTCCACCAAAATTTATCCAATTTTAAAAGGACCCAAAAAGAGCAAGGTCATGATTTAATAATAAAAATATACATATTTGACTAGTGGATGAACTATTCTCCATTCCACATGACTCCTTCCCAATAGTAATAGTGCAGACCTTGCAGGTGCACTAGGAAAAAGGGAAGGCCCAAAATGAGCAAGGTACTCCCACCTTATCTCCTCTTGTCCCTTCTCCTAATTTTTAAATAATAAAAAGGAATCTCACTATTTGGGTTGACTCCAAAAAGACTCAGCTGGGAAAAATTATAAAAGGGGAGACAAGCAATGGAAAGGGGGAGGAAATCTTGGGCTTAGGGAGTATGCTCTCTACCTTGGTAGATCAAAAACCAAAAAGCTTAAGAAAGTACTATGTTGGAATTAAAAACAACCTTGAAGGGAATGAATGAAGGGAAGGTTGAGGTCAAGCAAAAAGAGGCAAGCAGGAGGGTTGGACAGGAAATTGAAATTATCCAGGTTGCTTCGTTCTATTATCTTCTCTCCCTAAAGCATGTGAATTCTTTTAAATGTTCATGCAAGCTTGTGTACTCTTTTTTTTACTATAGTAAATTGCTACAAGCGAGATATACTCACATTCGTATTTTATCAATCTAAAATCTTGGGTTGGCCTCGAATTGAGAATCCTGTCTTAATGACTGAAATGTCCTCGTAGTAACGGTCATTCGTGATATCTTATTGATATGACCTAAAATGATGTTAGGGATTCTTTTTCACTAAGATTATCTAACCGTGTGGATCGGCCCTATTGTTAATGGATTCAATATCCTACAAATCTGTTTTTGGGATCGGCTTTGTTGTTAATCGATTCAATAGCCTAAAAATCTGTTGTTTTTTCCAAAAACGATGTGAGTTACAAACTACAAAGCCCTAGTCCTGGAGCCAGGAACTGTATTAACCTCGGCAAATCAAATTCACTGCCACCGACGAGTATGTATGACCCCCGTCTGGTGGATGTAACCACGACCTCTATCAATCTAGACACATCACCACCTGCCGAGCATATGAGACCACCAGTGGGTGGTTACCTCATAAAGAACACAAAGGCCATTCTGTACCCTACCTTTCCCTCAACACATTGTGGGTGGGATAAATGCATATGCATAAATGTACCCTCTGTTCGTCTCGCGACTGCATAATAAAATAAAACCAAAAATCGAAGACCAAAGCGTGTGGAGGAATGATAAGGATGCAAATCTGTTGGAAGATTTTAGCCCTGTTGAGGATGATATTTTTGTCTGCAATGAAATTCTCTTTGGTAGTCAAGTGATGTCGTCTACTATGTTTGACCTTATGACCTAATTGTTACACCGACGATGCTATAGATGAAAATACCCAATCCAACATTTGCGCTGAAAGATCGTGGCGACGAATTGATTGACTTACCAGTACTGGTCTACGGTTGATAGAAGATTAGTTTATTTGTACCCTGCATCCCCCTACTAAACGAAGCCAGTCATCGATTAATACCTGACAGTATGAACACTTGGATTAATCGAACAAACACCCCCCCCCCCCCCAAATCTACAATGTTACAGTGATGATTAAATTTGATAGCAGAGGCGGATAGTCTCCTCCTGATCTGATAGAAGGCCTTTGGCGGTAGGAGACATGCCAATTCGTTATTTAACCTCTCCTTATGAGTGGTAGGTTCTCCTCGGGTAGGAATAGAAAGTTTCGGGGCTACTCTCGCTCGCGATCGAGCCATCAAGTTCACGCAGGGTGAGATTCGTCGTGTTAAATTACAAGCCTTGTCCCACATGCACCGAGGATTGGAACGAAAGTAGTACATAGGGTGTTTGGCGCTCAAAAGGGCTTGTAGCTTGGCTACGCCCCGCCTAAACCACCCGTCCTCCTTGGCCCGCGTATGAAATAGCCTATCTTTGGACTTTGCGCCATCGGTTGAATAAAGACCAGATTTCTTGGTTTAGTCACTGATGATAGTGGTTAAATGAAGTTTAGTCACTGATGATAATGGTTAAACGAGGTTTAGTCAAATCTTGTGACTAATGTCTGTCAGTTAATGAATGTTTTAGTCCAACCCCTATCCAGTGACGGCCAAGGATGACCAGAGACCTCCTTCATAAGACGAGGGTTATATTGATAGGTATGAGAACTAAGGGGCTAGGCCTTGGCACTATCAGGGTGCTGGCCATGACTACGTAAATAGTCTATCTTGCTATCGATCGTATGAGGATAAAGCCCCCTTTGGAATCCAGTCGTGAGGGTTTGACAATTACAAATTAAATAACATAAGGATAAAAAAATATAAGGGGTTTATATAATCGGCTTCTGATTTTGCTAAATAAAGCCTTCAAGGAAGGGAAGGCTTATGAACCTGACGAATGAATCCAAGAGTGAACTTAGGGAACAAATCAATTTGAGAAATTGAAAGATTTCCCTTACTCTTTTAAAGGACACCTTCGTTGATTTTGCAAATCACTCGTCCCTACTCCAAACTATAAAGTCAGTATCTTGTAAATCCAACAAGGGAATTCTAGGTCTGATCTGGAGTGTAAACTTGATAATTATTGGTAATTCCTTTTGGTGAGATAAATAAATGCAAATGTGGGAATTAATGGTTTGTCCTAAAATGTGTCAAATTCGTAGAAGCCCTAGCATAATATTACGAGTAGATTATTAAGACTATGAGGTGAACCAAATTGAGTGCCAAATATGAAAATGACCATAGTATAATTTTGTGTGATAGATTGTGAGGCAAATTTATGACAAAATTTGTGTAATCTTGATTATGAGGCAAATTTGTGTCAAAAATGTTGTAAAACTATGGCATAATCTTGTTAGGCCAAATTGGTGAACACTATAGCTTAATTCTATTAGAAGATTATGATACAAATTTATGGCAAAATTTGTAGAGACTTTAAGAAAACCTAATGGTAAGAATATTGGAAATTATAGTATGAGACGAATTGTGAAAGAAACTATTATGTAATCTTATTGATAGATTACAAGACAATTTGGTCAAATTTTGTAATATCATTTTATGGATAAGATGAAAACTATAGTAAGAGACAAATTGTGGCCAAATTGAAAGAAACTATAGTGTAATCTTGTGTGCTAGATTATGAGACAGATTTGTGACAAAATTTGTGGGACAAATTAGTGTCAGAATTTGTAGAAACTATAGTATAATCTTGTTTGATAGATTACTTGGGGGGTCAAATTTGTAAAGACTATAGTTTAATCATGTTGTAAGATTATATTGCAAATTAAGGCAAAATTTGTGGAGGCTCTAATATAATATTATGGATTGATCATGAAATAAATTGACGATCAAACTGCGAAAGCCATAGGATGATCCGGTTGATGGATTATGAGAACTATAGTATGATTTTGATCAAACGACAATATGGTGGGAATTGCCTAAATTGTGAAATATGGGAGGATTAGATATGGAATTTAATCTTGGAGAGATTATGGGGTCTCTCCTTATGGTACAAAACCTTAGATTAACGGACTAAAGATATCTAGGTTTGAGGAATGGATGCAGATTCATTCTCAAGGGAATTATGGGGTTCCCTCTTTAATAATTGATGAGATTTATCCTTAATATGAGTCCGATGATCATTCATAGACATGCAGAAATAAGAACTTGTGAGTTTCTTATGTATTGTATTGATGACTTAGAGAAAGGAAATGTGGAATTTCCTTATTGCATCATGATTGGGAAAAGGAACAAATTGATTCCTTTGATTGTATATTGATTTAGAAAAGGGTTCGTGAGATGCCTTTCTATATTTGTATGTATTACACCTTAAGTTTATGAAATGAAAGGAGAAACATATTTTGGAGGCTGGGTTTATTCCTCGTGAGGGTTCCCGAGATATATACTGTGTACCTCTATTTTGTGGTTTGCAATTATTGTTATGCATGGATGTTATATTTGCTCTCTATTATGATGATAATTAGTTAGATTGTGGATATTGAATAAGATGGAAATTAAATGTTATTTGCTTTCCAATGAGATGATGCATTTACATTCTTATAAGATGATCACTAGAGTGTTATATGATGCATGATTTTGTTAACAAGCAATGTTCCATGGGTGAGAATGGATTATGATTGATCTTGAGGTTATAATAATTGATGCCTTTGTATTTTCCAATGAATGGCTCTTTTAAAATGATGTAATGGTTTGTGCTTTGAATCAAGTAAAAGCCTTGATATGAGTAAAGCATTATTTATGTATTGTTTAAAATAATACATGCATGGTATTCCGCTGCAAATAATAGACTTAGGAAGTAAGAATGAAATTACATTCAATTGGTTAAGAAACTAAACTTCCTAATGAATGTAGAGATAGAAATAGTTAAACCAAGGAGATCATACATATCATGATGGGATGTAAGGTTGGATAGGAGTTGGTCACTCCTATCACGAGAGTTGACACTGACCATGTCGTAATCCTCTCGGTTACTTGCTACCCTGCTTGATGTTGATCCAAACATACTTGGTTGTAAACTTGACATGTTAGATATGTACAAAAAAAAAAAATCTATCTCAGGTTTGGTTGGTAATTTTGGGGTTGTTACAATGTCCATGCGAAGACCTTATATTGCTTGAATATTTTGAAAGCTGCTGCTTTCAGGACTGGATCCCAATCATCCCCGCAATGGATCATATTTTTTCATCGAGGTATACCTACACCATCTTTGATCCTTCATATTGTATGGTGTCAGGTTCTTTTGCCCCTTTCTCCACATTGAATGGATGTGGTCGCTTTTCATCAATCAATGCATCACCAGCACTATACTCTACAAAACTCTGTGGAAAAGTCCACTTCTCCTCATTGACTTTGGTCATAGACTTCCCATTTTGATTGCATTGGCCGATCACATATACACTTTGTACCGGTCCATCTTGGTCTTCTTGGTTTGTATTAATATGCATACAATTTGGCTAAAAGACTTCATAGTCCTCCATTTACCAATGGGGAAGTTCGTTGTCAAAGCACTCTTCGTCCTCCATGCATTCTTCCAACTCCAACACACCTTCATTTGGTTCATGTCCATTTTCGTTCTCTGATGATGAATTTCCATATTCATCAGATGTCACCAATTCTTCACTTACGAACTGATTTTCGAAATTAATCATATTTTTGTGTTGGCCTTTCTTGAATGTCAACTGGTCCTTCCCCCAATTGTGGTTCACCTTTGCTGTCCGTAGCCATTCGCGTCCCAACAACGCATCACAAGCTGGTTTTTGCATAGCAATTACCACAATATCCATGATGAACATTTGATCAACAATTTTTACATTTTGTGCAGTTAGTAGTCCATATCTATCATATTGGTCCGTGCCATATAGTCTAAAGTTGGAAGGCCATGGAAATGGAGCCCCCAAATCGTTCCACGTCTTTCAGGCAAAACATTTACACTTGAGCCCCCATCAACGATAACCTGAGTCATCTTATGATTCAGCAACTCGATATGAATTAGTGCTGGTTTCTTTTCGGCATCTATCATCAAGATTGTCAGATCAATGTATTGATCCTTATTCGTGTTGCTTCCAACTAGCATTGCGGATCCTTCACTCTTCTTGTCTGCACCATTTCTCCTACTGTTGCTTATAGCTCTGGTATTGCACCAAGAAACTAGATACTTTCACTTTGATACTCGTATTTAGTACTTGTGCAGCCAATTGGTTCGTTACTACATCCTCCTCTTCAATCGCGATGGGTTTCTTCAATTTCTTCTCCTGGAGCAGTCTCTCCTGATTGGTCTTCTCCATTTCTTCTTCAATTTGAACACGTGCTTCCTGCCATCTCTCCTTTTCTCTAGTAGGGTTTGGGTTTTGTTCTGCTTTCTTAGCCTATGCCTGTTACTGCTAGCACATTTTTTTCCTTCTTCTGCTACTCCTGTGACGATTCCTCAATGTCACTAAGATTGACAATTTGGGGCTTGCTTGTGCTTGCTTTTTTTGGGCAATTTACCACCTTGTGATTGCCTGGTCCACACCATTAACACATCTTTGCATTGTTGTTTGCGCCACCCTCTCCTACCAAGGCATTCTAACAATTGCATGCAAAGTGTGACATCTTTGACATTGAATGACTGGCCTTCTGTTCAAATCATACTGCAATCGATCTTCTCCTCTTGCAAGTCAATTTCCTTCTTGTGATTGCCTTCTTCCTTGGTGGTTGTTCCTGTATCCGTCACTTGTTGCTTCTTGTCCACTTTTTGAAGTGCTTGGTTTCTCTTTCTTATTTCCTTGTACCATCAACATCTAGTGTTTGGCACTTTTGAGATTAAATGGACAATCAGCAATAGCATACCCAACTTTACAATTTTTGTAGAATGCTTTCTTCAGAATGTTGACATTGGTGTATCCTGAATTATAATCAGATACCAAATGTCCTTTTTCTTCTCTACCTTCATGTAATGTGCCAACTAAGGAAAAACCCTAACTATGCAATTTATATCAAATAAAATTCTGAATCATGCAGATATCAATCAGATCTACAAATACCCAGAAAAGACTGAATCATGCAGATATCAATCAGGTCTACAAATACCCAGAAAAGTTCACCACAAAACTCTAAGATTTCTCACAAACATACCACAATATTTTTATTATTTTTCCTGGAATCACAATTACATAGATCATACCCAAAACATTAATATAAAATCCTGGATGCTGAACAAACAACACAACCTCTGCTAAATTATTGAATGAAAACAACTCACAAATGCCCAGCCACAAAACTGCTAAACTCTGCTGCAAAAATCTGAAACTATAATGCCACACCAAATCTGAAATACCACACCAAGAAGGGTTCCCAAAACCCCAAATCTGATCTCCCCAAATCTGATATGAATGCTGCCCAAGAAATCCTCAATAAATGATGCAGAATGTCTCAATAAACCCAATTGTAAACCCTGGCTGGATTTACCTCAAAGAAACTCTAGGGTTTTCGTCCTAGGTTTCTAGCCAAGAGGGTTTTCGTCCTCAAAGCTATCCCTTGCAGGGTTTCGTCCGCAAGAGAGAATTCTCTCGTAGGGTTTCGTCCACAAGAGAAAAGTGTATTAGCTGCAAAGCCAAATACAACAATGTAGAAGAGATAAAATAATCCAAGATCCCTCAAATGAGCCCCCTACTCCTCTTTATATAGACATTCTTTTAATTCTTTATTGAGGTGGCACTTTTTGATTTCACTTAATAATACCTTAGAAAATAATAATAAAATGATATTTATTCTCCTAATGGGGCATACACCCTCATTTCCCCCTTTTTATTATTTAATTGCCAAATTTCACCAAAAATACTCTTAACACACCAAAACACATCAAGACTCCACTCCACAACTATGTATAATAAAAATATGAAAAATGGGGACATTACAATACCACCCCTCCCAAAATTGCTTGTCCTCAAGCAATTCCAACACCATCTTCTCATCATCAAGCTGAAACCAATGGTGATTCCAGGATCCCAAATAAATGTTAAAGGAGTAGGTCCATCATGCTGATGCTGCGCCACTGTCTTCTTCTTGGCAGCATCAACATGTAGAGACACAATTCTCCAAGTATCCATCAAGGCCACTCCAAGGTCCATACATGCTGATTTCTGAAGTACTATCTTTGCCATATATGCTTCATCTTTCATGTTTTGCAAATAAGTGTATATGAAGTCTACCAATTCATGTTCCTCAATTTCCCTTTTCGAAACAAACTCAGTTCTGATTTCTGAATGAAAAGCAGTCTTTGACATCATGAAAAACATTCCTGCACACTTTCTATCATGAACAATTTCATTCCCCCTCTCAATCAAAACTGAAATTTGGTGTGATGTAGCAGCCCTTCTAATCAAGTAAAACACAGCAAATATGAGAAAATCAGACCTGATATGAAGCGCAGCCCCTGATGTCTCATCAATTAGCCTATACAAAGTGAAAACTGTTTCCAATTCTGTCTCACAAAGTGTTGTAGGTGCAGTCATAGTTTGAATGCAAAATGAATCCCAATGAATTACCAGCGATGCCAACTTTTTATTCCCAAAAACAGTTCCAATGGCTGCCCAAAAATCAGTTCTGAGAATTAGCAAGATATCATCTCCAAATGCTAATGTCCTGCTCTCAAAAATACTCCATAATGCAGCCCAATTTCTTCCACATGACGTGATTATGCCATACCAATTACCAGCTCCATCCATCATCAATCTTTCATTCCCATAACTTATCAATGTAACCAACTCATGAATGCCAAAACTCTTCAAACAGCTGTCATAAAAATCAGAATGAATGTCATACCTTATGTAAGTAGTATCATGGCTGATCCATGTCTTCAAGTGGTGCAAAAGTGACCCCAAGAGAAGAACGTTTTCCCCCAAACACCCCAATACTGAAGATGTGTTCCCAAGATTATCCAAGAATGAAATGGTATCTTCCTCCTCCTTATCAAAACAATCTAAGCAAGGCTGATCAGAATGTAATGTCCCATGGCTGATCAAAATTGCAGTCCTTCTTATAGAAATGGCAGCCATCAATGTGTTATCAACAGAATAAATTATGGTTGCTTTCATGACGCCATTAGCAACCTTCCAAGGCTCCCGGGATGCAACGTCTATCTTCCCAATGTTTGCAGTCCCTATTTTCCATCCTATGAATGTTTCTAAGGCCCACCATGTGATAATACCAATGCCAAACTTGCCATTTACCTCAAATGCCCTTACCAATGCTGCCCAAAATAGCTCCTCAAGAAACACAGCTCTAATTTTTGAAGAAAAGACAGTCCTAAACAACATGCAAAACACCTTCTTATACATCATGTAAAGTGCCAATTCAAACCTCATGAAGATCTCAATTAGCTTGGGAGGAATTGTCCCAAACAATGTGTCACATGTAGCCCCAAAACTCATTGTCAACGCAGCTGCATCAGTCATCATTATTGCAGTCCTATTTGTCATGGAGTTTGCAGTCTTCTTAATAAAAAACTTGGCCAAAGCTTCCCTCAAAAGTGCTGTCCAATGAGTCAAAAACACAGCCCCATCCGTCATAAAAAATGCAGTCCAGTATGTTGTCAACATTTCAGTCTTAACTCTCTCAACAGATGTTGCCTCCAAAGACAAATATGCAGTCTCACAAATCAACCAACATGTAGTCCCATACATCTCCAACTCTGTCCCAGAATTCATCACAAAAACAGTCCTAAAAGACAGAGAAGATGCAACCTCAAAAATCAGTGAACAATCAGTCCAAGTTGCCCTTAGAAAAACAGCCTCATTAGTTATGAAAGATGCAGACCAAGGCGTCTCAAACAGAGTGGTAAGATTAGACACAGAAGTCACAAACACAGCCTCTTTTATCAAGAAGGTATGTCCTCATAGAACATGAAATGTGCAGCCTCAATCTCCATCAGTGATGTAGTCATTTTGAACAAAAACCTCAGTCCATTCTATCATCAAAGATGCATCCTCATTCATTACCAAAAATGCAGTCTTAGGTCTCAACAAGAATGCAACCATAGGTGCCATCAATGTCTCTTTTTCCACAATGCTAATGCTGCCCATAAATGGAGAACTACTGTTATATTGCCAACAAAAATCAGAACTGATAACATACCTTCTTGCAACTTCCTTAAGGCTGCTTTGTGCCTCCCCATGGCTCAAGAGTGGCTCCAAGGGGGGATGTTTCCCAAGCTCACCCAAAGACTCTCAAAAATAGGACGAACTTCTTGGAAATTCAAAACTGAGTTTTTGGAACTCTGAAATGAAATGTGGATGGTATTGAAGTCAATAGGGCGTTCATTCCCCATGGGTACTTCCTCACATCTGGGTGCCAATATACCCGGATCCCAAGGTGTGAATCTGCTGTCCCAAATATTCACAATATCCCCATGTATGCTATGAGATCTACACACCCTTCCAAAGAACAAATGAAACTCCTCTATTGTTGTTAAGACGACTGTAACAATAGGGAAATGAGCAAATTCATTCATTACAACCCTCATATAATTGTTACCTCTATCTTTGGCCAATTTGGTGATGTAATCCATGGGCATGTTTCCTTGTTTTAAGGCTGAAATAGTTACTCCTTCAAAATTTACCTCCTCTTCTTCTTGATCATAATCAGCCCTATGAAATAACAGTTTGGATTTGTCTTTAATGCAAGGATCAGCCATCTCAATGTCATTTCCTTTGCATGATTTTTGAAATAAATTTTGGGCAGCTCCTTGTTCAAGATGAAATTCATCCCAAACCGGTTCCTCATCATAACTAGGTGCTGAAATACTTGGATCCCATGCGTCTAATGGCTGATGTATTTTTGGTGTTGCATGCTTATTGTAAATCTCATGTTCATTTTCCAAATCAAACCAATACTCACCAACTCTATCATTACTGAAATCTAATTTGTAAACTCCTATGTGTTCACTCTCATCATACTCTCCATCATGCTCTTCAAAGGCTTTGAATGTCACTTGTGTTTCACTGAACACATCAATGTCCAGAGCAGAATCTGATTCCACAAAGCTGTCTACTTCATATTCATACTGTTGTACTATGCCATCAATTTGTTGCCTTGCTAATTTTTCATCAATTGCATTTGGTACTAATATCTGAGACAAAGGAGCTGAACTTGTAAGGTATCCAGAAGAAATATTATTCTGCTGCAAAACAGAATTTGTTGTATCCATATTTGATAGAGGTCCTGAAACTTGTTGGGAAAATTCTTGATTTTCTTCATAGTATTCAAGACTAGATGTACTGCCATGGCTATCTTCACCTTCACCATCTTCAATGGTGTCCAACTCAGAAACAGGATTATTATTATTCGATGTAGCATCCATTTCAAACAGAGGAGTATCCACAAAACAATATGAATTTTTGCAGGCCAAAGGAAATTTATCATATTTAAGTGCAGATACCTCACCCATTTCAGTTGTGCCTTCTTCACTGAAATCTCCATTGCTAGGTATTAAAGCAGGACTGAGCAAATTTGAATTGCTCTTAATATTTTTTGTTTTACCATCTTCATTTCTTTGATTCTGATCAACATTGTTCTGTGCATTAAGGTTCATTTGTTGAGTCATAAGCCCCAATAACTGTGCCATAGTCTGCTGAATCTGCTGCTGGCCCTGTAGGAACATCTGAAACATTTGCCTATCGGCATCTGGAAGCTGCCTGTCATTACCCCTGTTCGCTTCTCTATTATCATTCCTATTATCCCCCATGATTTCTTCTTCCTGTCTTTCAAACTGAGCCCTGTTCCTTCTGGTATAATATTGATGTCCACTCATCAAATGCAACCCCAACAGGATGGCAGGATAAACAAGCTCTGATACCACTGTAATGTGCCAACTAAGGAAAAACCCTAACTATGCAATTTATATCAAATAAAATTCTGAATCATGCAGATATCAATCAGATCTACAAATACCCAGAAAAGACTGAATCATGCAGATATCAATCAGATCTACAAATACCCGAAAAGTTCACCACAAAACTCTAAGATTTCTCACAAACATACCACAATATTTTTATTATTTTTCCTGGAATCACAATTACATAGATCATACCCAAAACATTAATATAAAATCCTGGATGCTGAACAAACAACACAACCTCTGCTAAATTATTGAATGAAAACAACTCACAAATGCCCAGCCACAAAACTGCTAAACTCTGCTGCAAAAATCTGAAACTATAATGCCACACCAAATCTGAAATACCACACCAAGAAGGGTTCCCAAAACCCCAAATCTGATCTCCCCAAATATGATATGAATGCTGCCCAAGAAATCCTCAATAAATGATGTGGAATGTCTCAATAAACCCAATTGTAAACCTCGGCTGGATTTACCTCAAAGAAACTCTAGGGTTTTCGTCCTAGGTTTCTAGCCAAGAGGGTTTTCGTCCTCAAAGCTATCCCTTGCTGGGTTTCGTCCGCAAGAGAGAATTCTCTCGTAGGGTTTCGTCCACAAGAGAAAAGTGTATTAGCTGCAAAGCCAAATACAACAATGTAGAAGAGATAAAATAATCCAAGATCCCTCAAATGAGCCCCCTACTCCTCTTTATATAGACATTCTTTTAATTCTTTATTGAGGTGGCACTTTTTGATTTCACTTAATAATACCTTAGAAAATAATAATAAAATGATATTTATTCTCCTAATGGGGCATACACCCTCATTTCCCCCTTTTTATTATTTAATTGCCAAATTTCACCAAAAATACTCTTAACACACCAAAACACATCAAGACTCCACTCCACAACTATGTATAATAAAAATATGAAAAATGGGGACATTACACTTCACATCATTGATCATGCTCTCTAGGTCCTTTCTCATGGCCTAGATTGTCGCACTCAAGTCAACCTAATCACTTTTTTAATCATCATCTTGATCATGGATTGCGCTTCCTCCACCTACCGTAGTCGTCTTCATTTCACTTTCTAGATTCAATGCTCTATCTGTAGTCAGGCAAATTGATGTCTGCATTTAGTTTTGTTATTTGGGTTATTTTGTAGTTGTATGCAAAGTGTTTGACAAAATGTGCATACATATAATAATAATGTTATAAAGTGGCAATGTAATATTTCATGTAATGTTAGTATGTACGACAGTCATAAAGTGACTTATGAAATGAAATGTAAATGCATGTGAAATGTAAATGAAATGAAAGGCATATGAAATGATATGAAATGCAAACGAAATGACATGTAATGCAATTTAATGATAAATTGCAATTAGACCTTAGGCATAAAAGTTAAATGTGGAATATGTAAATCACGTTCGAATAGGGGTGGCGGTTGAATGTGCTGTCTTGGGAAGCCGTTGCCAACAATGACTGAGGATAAGCATTAAATAGTGTTAGAAACTGTTGGTTACGAATCTGCCACTAGGAAAGGATTTGGTCTTTTATGCCCTAGACCCGCCCAACAGATTGAAAGGCCGGAAGGAAGGGATGCCTTCCCTGCCAATATTCGGAGAAGGCCGACTCCTATACTACACTACTGGGGTTTGAGATAAGAGAACTGGAAAGAGATTGAAAAGTGTAGAAAGAAATGTAAATGGCATTGCAATAGTGGTGGGGAAGAACAAGCAGCACAATCACTAACTAATACCCAAACCAACAACAATCAAAACAAAGCATGTAACAGAAACTAACACTGCGATAACTTCCTATGTATCCTTCAGCCAAGATTCCAGATTCACTTAATGTCCAATGCCTTAATCTAGAGTGCAGAATTACAACAATCAGAAAAATAAATGAACATGAAGCATAAATATTTGCAGAAGGCAACATAAAAGAAAGAGACAAGAGTTAGAGCCAAGGATGCTTTATATTGAAGTAAGTGTTTGTTTACAGCAGCTCTCTTAGCAATATGTTCCCCCCCTTTTACAATGAAAGTCCATTGCTATTTATAGCAGAATTTCCCCCCAAAATACATTGAAGCACAGAATCCCAAAACTGCGACAGCTGCTGAGATTTGACACTTGCTGGCCGTGAGCTTACCTGCAACACGATTCTCTTGAGTCTGGTACGGTTCTGGACGGATTTGGTTGTTGAGAGGGCACGTCTCTTCAATGCCACAGGTACTATCTGCCCCTTGGGGTGTTTAAGGGCTTTGACAAGCTGTCTTGGGGGTGAAAACTGAGTTGGCGCTCCATACATGTAGTCTGACAGGCCATCTACCTTTGCTTCCTTATCCGCTTGAAAACCTGCTAAGGGTTGCGAAACCCTATGTTGGAGCTGAAAGTCGCAAACAGAAAGGTGCAATGCTGAGAATCGCTCAGGGTTTGAGCGAACTCGGGGAAATCAAGTTTGGGGAAAGCTTCAGAGAAAACACATCGAGGCTGCGCGAGCGACGACGGGAGTCGCTCCTGGATGGAGCGAACCCGGGAGTCGCACCAAAATAAGAGCGATCCCGGTAGTCGCTGCTGGGTGGAGCAAACGGCGCGGGCTCCCTGCCTTAGATAAATTTCATCTTCCAACCGGTTGGCGGTCGCAAGAGGGGGAGGCAAACCTGGGAGTCGTCGAGCTGCCGGGGCAACGACGGGAGTCACTCCAGGATGGAGCGAACTCGAGGTTCCTCAACTTAGAAATTTTTTCATCCCCTGCTGCCATTCGCTAGAAAAGGATGCGACGTCGGGAGTCACTGGGCTGATGAGGCGAACTTCGGCGTGCTGGCGATCCCCGAGACTTGAGGCAAGGCTGAGGGTCGTACGGAAAATGAAGCGATGCCGGGGATTGCTCATCGGCTGAGCGAGGACGAGGATCGCCAGAGAATAGGAGCGAACTTGGGCGGGATCCATGCCTTAGCCATTTTTTCATTTTTTTTCAAACTTGCCGACGGTCGCTGGGGGAGTGCGGCGAGGACGGGAATCGCTCCAGAATGGAGCGACTCGCGGGAGAGCCTTGCCTTAGATTTTATTTTTTGCTTTTTTTCTACTCCCGCTCGCCACCACTGAATGATGACGGGAGTCGCCTGAGAATAGGGCGAAGCTGGGAATCGTCGCAGAAGTGGAGCGACTCCCGGAATCGCTCAAAAAGAGTGCGACCCGAGAGTGCCCATGCCTTAGAATTTTTTGGGCCTTTTCCCAGACTTTGCCGGAGCTTGCTGAAAACTGAAACCTTGAGCCTAATGGCACTTGAAAATGCAATCCCGAGGATCGCCTGGGCTGATAGCCTGGAAAGGAGGAAAGGAGAGGATCTGGTCCTAAAAAATGCAACAGTTTTTTCAAATTTTCAAAATTTTTACCCCTTAGCCAAAATGTGGCAACATTCCTGGCGGCTCACAGGGTATCGAGCTCGCTTCAATGCAAGGACCTGTTGGCATTTTTGCCACATTATTTTTTGATAAACTTTGGCCTAAGTATGGAGCTTTAAGGCAGCAAGGAGTATGCAGAGGTGTTAGGTTTACGCGGGCCATAAATGGGGCGATCAAATGGATGAAATGAGCTTTGGATATTTTATCATTGCAGATCTTTTCGCTAGCTTTCCGAAGATATATTATAATAGGCGATCGGGTCAGCGGATCAAACGTTATGGTCCCGGGAAGCAGGACCAGGAAGCTCAATTTCGGGCCAGAAAATTGACTAAGTGTTGGGCCCGCCCGACTGCGCTCATCAAGTTGTGCGCAATAGGGCGGAAATACAAGAAAATGCTGCTAAAATATTCTAAGTGTCGGGCCCCGCCCGACTGAGCTCATCAATTTGTGCGCAATAGGGCGGAAAGACAGGAAAATGCTGCTAAAATATTCTAAGTGTCGGGCCCCGCCCGACTGCGCTCATCAATTTGTGCGCAATAGGGCGGAAAGACAGGAAAATGCTGCTAAAATTTTAAGCAGGACCAGGAAGCTCAAGTTCGGGCCAGAAAATTGACTAAGTGTTGGGCCCGCCCGACTGCGCTCATCAAGTTGTGCGCAATAAGGCGGAAATACAAGAAAATGCTACTAAAATATTCTAAGTGTCGAGCCCCACCCGACTGCGCTCATCCGCCCGACTGCGCTCATCAATTTGTGCGCAATAGGGCGGAAAGACAGGAAAATGCTGCTAAAATATTCTAAGTGTCGGGCCTCGCCCGACTGCGCTCATCCGCCCGACTGCGCTCATACAAAGGCTGAGCTTAAAGACGATTTCTTCCCCCTCCATCAGATGCTGACAGGTGTCCAGCCTCGAGATTCGAGTCAAAGATGTGACAGAAGGTGTGCCACCAGGGTACCGGACAGATGAGCGTGAATTGACATATTGTATTGCATCTACCCCCATTCAAATTGACTCAACTTCCCACCTACCGGATTTCCACGTAGCTGCCACGTTTTCAGGAGGACCTTGTTGCAAGTACATTCTTTACCCGCAGAGGTCAACATCAGCTGCTTTTGTCAGGTCTGGGATTCTGTGCCCAAAATGTAATCGGGGGGGAAATTGCGCTATAAATAGCAGCCTCATTTCATTGTACAAGGGTGGAGGGGGACATATTGCTAAAGGACTCTGCTGTGACGGATCACCTTCTAATTAATTCAAAGCATTCTTGGCTCTGCTTCTTGTCTTTGTCTTTTATGATGCCTTCTGCTAAGTATTTATGCTTCATGTCCATTTATATTTCTGTCTGTCTGAATTCTGAATTCTGGATTTGGGCATTGTGATTATTTGGATCTGGAATACTAAACAGAAGGATACATAGGATAGAATAACAACTGCAATTTCCGTTACATCCTTTGTTTTAATTGTTGTTGGTTCGGATGCAAATTTGCGATCGTGCTGCTTGTTCTCCCCCCACCCGATACGCATGATATTTACATCTCTTTCTTGTTCCCTTATCTTTTTCAATCTCTTTCCAGTTCCCTTTAACCCCTTTTTTAATCTCTTTCTTGCACTCTTATCTAAAAACCCCCAAGTAGGTTAGGAAAGGAGTTGGCCTTCTTCGGAGATCGGCACGGGGGCATCCCTTCCTCCCGTCCTTTCAATGTTGGTCTGCGGGTCTAGGGTCATTGACACACCAAGTCCTTCCCAGGTGGCAGATCCGTGGCCAACAGGACCCATGCCTTCATCCTTTGGGCCCAGAGTCACCCCCGGTTTCTGCTTCTCCTTGCTACTCTTCTTTTTGCTGCTCTGCTTCTCCGCTGCCATCGGCAGATTCCTCCTCTGTTTCTTCTCCTTCCTCCGTTTCCTCTTCAGACTGCTCCTCGCCTTCTTCCTCTCCTTCTTGCTCCGGGTTAGTGTCCGGGGAAGCAAGGCGATCGCGAATACGTTCATATGTAGCCTGAACTTGAGTCCAAGCTTCCTCCTGGAAGGGCTCGAGATCGCGAATATCATTTATCAGGCGCCTGAAGGTCTTTGTTTGGAGCATATCTACCTGGCCGACCCTATGGCTCAAATCTGTCAGGCAGGCGCTGATCTGGAAAAACCTGGATATGAGCTGCGTCACTTGTGCCTCCAGAATCGGGTCCGTCCAGTTATCAATCTCTGCTGTATCCTCCTTGAAAGCGTCCCAGGCCAGCTTCAATTCTTCCCTAGGGAGGCAGTTTCCATTATCGTCCGTGAAGCTGGGGAATCCAAGTGACGTAAGGGTTTGGAATGGCGCCAAGCAGATGCTTCTTTCTTGCTCAAGTGCATCCAGCAATCTCCTGGATCTCTTGATTTTTTCCAATTTTTCAAAGTAAGAATGCAAGGTTGCCCTTGCAGTGGCCCAATCACGGGCAATCTGAGTCATGGGGGGTACTTTGAGGTCTTTGCGCTCATAATCCTCGACCTGAATGGCGAAGGTGAGCCAACGCTCTGAATGGCATTCTGCCTCTTTTACCACAGGCTTACCCTGGGCAGAAACTTCTTTAATTTCGCATACAAACATGAGGACCGAGAGGGACCTAGAGGTGCGGGTTCGAAAATTTTTCAACAGGCCAGCGTGGATCTCCTTAACTCGGTCCCTGGAGAAAACCTCCACTTGTGCTGCCCTTTCCTCCAGCTGCTGCTGGGCTTCCTGAAGCCGGGCCTCCAATTCAACTATCTTGGCCTGTGCCTCCTCACCTTCCCTGGTGCGGCGATCTGCAGCTTCTTTCTGATCAGCAACTTGTTTCTCCAAAGCTGCCACCTGCTGCCTCAGTTGTTCAGATTCATTTTTGGAGTCGTCCAGTTGAGCTTGCATTTTCGCCATGTCTTCTTGCAGTTTTAGCTTCTCGTTCTCCACGGTGTAGAAGCGCTCCTTGAGTTGGTGATGATGCACATAGAGCGTGTCTGCTCTCAGATGAATGGCCCCCACTTCATTTTCCACGCTGATTGTGTTCAGATCCTTTGGCTGCACGGTGGTAGGTATAGTCTTCGGTCGTCATGTCCTTCAGAGGCTTCTTGACCTTAGGGACTCTTTTCTCCTTGTGCAACACTATGTTTTCCAAGTCAAACTTGGCGTGCTTCTCCACTCCGGAAGGCTCCTCGGCTTTTCTCTTCTTGAGGCTCTGGATCCATCTGAAGGAGCGCTGCTCAGCCTGAGCCAGGCTGTCTGCTGCGGAATGACCCTCCACCATTTTCGGTTCTCGCTTAATGAGTTCCATGCCTCCAAACATGGGCTTAATCAGAGACAGGTCTTGCTGAGGCTTATGTTCTACAAACAGACAAGGGGAAGCGGAGCTTGGGAACTCAGTCGCCTTTGGGGATGACACAGTTTGGACAGAGGCGGGAGGATTATCAGGGTTATCAAAACTCGAGGATGGATTTTCAACTAGTGCCTCGGCTGAAGAGGATGGGCCTGTGGGAGTAGCACCTGGTTGAATGTGGGCAAGGGCTTCAAATGCATTGGGGTTTGAGGAAAATAGGCCGAAAGCCTGTTGGTCGTGCTGGGTGGCGGTGGAAGGCTAGGCTTCTTCAAGAACAGGGTGAGATATTGCAAGGGGGATGGCGGACGCCGGTTCGCTGCCTAAAGGAACGGCAGTGAGGATGGGCTCAGCAGCGGTGGTGGATGGTGTCGCGGGCAGCGGTTCAGAAGATTGAGGGAGGAAAAGAGAATGCGTACCTGCGTGCTCGGCTCGAGCTGGTGTGTTGAATATTTTAGTCACCCACGCATCCTCCTACGGGGTGTCTTCTTCTACAGTGATAATTTCCTTGAGGGGGACTATGGGAGCAACCTCCTTCTATGGTGCAACCTTAGCTTGCTACACAGCCTCTTTCTTTGGCACAACTTTCTTTTCCTTTGGTTGTGCAGCCTCCCTTTTCTTCTGGGCGTGGCCTCCTTTTTCTGGACAGCGGCTGGGATGGGTGTACTAGGGATCGGGCCTGCGGCCTTCTCCGAAGGAGCCTTGGGCGATTTTATCATAACTTTTATTTTTTTCTTCGGAGGCGTCGGAGTCGCCTGCGCCGCTTCAGCCGGCCGTTTCGATGATCCTTGCTTTTCAGAGGGCTGTTGTGCCTTGTGCTCGGCCGCTTGACTCTTCTTTAACCCACTGCTAGATACTCCGCCAAGTGTAAGTGGCTGCTTAGGTGGGGTTTGTGCCTTTTGTAGGTCTTGGGTGCCTCGAGGCACGAGGTCCTTGAATATGATAGGCCACCACGTGGCATGGTGCTTATCGTAAAGCGTGGAGAACTGATGGTCACCAGCAAGGACTTTCTCGGACGTCTCCTTCGTATGGGCCCTCATGACCCACCATTCGGCAGTTTGGGCAGCATCCTTTTGTAGGCTTTGGATTCCTTAGAATGGGTTGTGTTATTAACCGGGTCATATTCCGCCTCCACCTGATAGTAATCGTGCCATGGCGGGAAAGACCGCATCTCCTCTATGTTCCATTCAAGGTCTCCTCCCGATGGATTGTTGTGCTCTCCCATGATCTCTAGGCGGGGGCAGGCGTGGAAATTCTTCATCTCTGTGAACCCCTTCACTACGTCCAGGGGATCATATCTCCATCGCTGGGGAAGCTCGACTAAGCCGAAGCTCAGAAGCGTTGTCGCGAGATACTCGTTTTGTCCGGTGAAGTTGACCTCGATTTCTCCCCATTTGATCGAGAACTCAAAAATGTGTCCCCATTTCCTCCCCTGGCCGTAATTCTGGTCAGTGTAATCCATCTGCCGCGACACCTCCAAGGCGAACAGGTACTCTGTGGCATAATAGGGCAAAAGGAAGGGTTTTCCTGTGAACCCAAAAATTCTGATGACGAATCATTGCGTTAATTGGAAAATGTCACCCATATTACGCCGTATCACCCTGTCTCTCATCTGGCGGGGGACACGCGGGCAAGAGCCATGAAGGAGCGCTAAGGCAGGGCCCAGGAATGCCTGATTAAACTTGTAGTAGGACTCCCTCTTCAACAGTACCTGGGTCCATTGGTATACTAGGAGTCACGTGCCTCTCGTCGATGCGCTGGACAGGAATTGACTTCAATTTGGTGTGCATATGGAACAGAAAGAGCCAGTCCAGGATTGGGCTTTCTCCTCTATCGGGTCTTGCAGGCGCGAATGTATACCGTGCGCTATAAAATATGCCCAGTCAAAGAACACGGACTTAGTTTTTGGTCCCATGGCGTTGGGGTCGTAGAATTCCCCGTGCAAAATACATTCTGCATTGGCAACTTGGTAGGGGAAGACTACAGCGTCTATGCCTTTGCCCAAGACCCAGGCCCGCATAGTATAAATGCTTGTGCTCTTGAAGTTCCTTAGGGGCATAGGCAGTGTTGGCAAATGCTTGGGTGGTATCGGGTCCTGCAGCTGGGACTCCATAAAGAGCCGCATCTTCGGGTTGTCCGTATACCTGTCAACCTGTTCGTTGAGATTGATGCACTTGATGGTATATTCTCTGTTTGGAAACTGATTAGGCGCGAAGGCTATCTGGACAGTGTCAGAGAAAAGCGAGAACAAGACATTTCCCTCATGGTCCCGGACTTGTCTGGTCTTCGGGTTGTAGTACTGGGCAATGGCCGCCACTAGCTCGGGACAATTGTGCACCGGCGGGCATAAGAACCAGTATAGGTGCGAGTGGTAAGTTGCAGCGTAGGGATTTGAGGCAGGAAATTTCTCTCGCCTATCATTAATTGCTTGCCGCAACTGCTCAATGCTTTGGGAGTAGGGTTTGTCCCTATATTTTATCCAATTATCCACAAGCGGCTGGACGACCACCTTTGCTGGCCCTGATTCGGCTTTTTGCCCTGTCGCTGCTTCTGGCGCCTGCGCTTTCCCTTTATCTTTCCTTTCTTTTCCAGCTTCGACCCTCTTTTTCCCACTTTTTGGTGTGCCCGAAGCTGTTTCTCTAGGTGCCTCGCCCTTCCCATCTATGCTTTTCTTGCCCATGGTGATTTACAAAAGAATTCGGGCGAGCTGTTGTCCGCGGATGGAACACTCTGAATTCGACTTCTGGTGCAGCTCGGAGTGAGTCCAGGTTTAACTGATAGAGCGAACTGAGCGACTGCGCTTTTTATGGGAGTGGGCATGAGGTTAGCCATTAATGGCAAGTGCCCGAGTTTAATGCCGGGCGCACGGATTTGGTGGGCGCAGCCATTATCCCTTGGTGGCTGTGCGCAGGATCTTCTTTGGAGGCGCAACTCCTCAATTGTCGATCCCAAGGCTCGTCTTTCCCTTAAAGATCTGCTTAGAAATACGTGCAGATGTCCTCCTTTATAACGTGCACCTCGAAATTCTAACCCGCCGTTCGCCGCGGTTAGTTGCTGCATTGGACAAGGTTCGCTTTGAAACTGGAGCGATTCCCAGGTTTGCTCGAAATTTGAGCGAACCACAGGGTTCGCTCCTAGGGCGAGCGGTCGATGTCGAGAGATTTCGAACAAATTTCAACGTTTTACCCTTGAAGTCGCCCGACTTTTCCGGCGAAACCTGTTCTCGCTTGGTGAGCCAGCGACTCTTGTCATCGCAAAAGAGGATGACCGATTTTCGGCGGGTATTTCAGGACTTAGGAAAATTTTGACCGTCCTGCCCCATCCCTGAATTTTGGCATTTTCTGCAGTTCGCTTGAAAGTTGAGCGATACCCGTTATCGCTGGAAAGCATGGGCGATTCCCGGAATCGCTCGTAGGTGGAGCGACTCTTGGTGCCATCTTTAGACTTAGAAAATTTTGAGCGCTTTTGGGCTTGACCGGATCTCGCTTCAAAGCGGGGCGAACCTCGGGTCTTCATCAAACCTTAACATCCTCTGTAGTTCGCTCAGGAATTGGGCGATTCTTGTTCTCGTTGAAAGGTGCAAGCGATCCTTGGGGTCGCTCCAAATCTGAGCGACCTTCGGCACTGCTTCGTGACTTAGTAAATTTTTTGCTCCTGGAATTTGGCTGTCCCTCGCTTGCGGGCTCCCGGTTTTGCTCAAGAGTTTTGGGCGATTCTCGGGGTCGCTGAAAATCTGAGCGACCCTTGGCACTGTAGGAGTTAGAAATTTTTTTCACTTTTTCGCCTCGCCGTCATGCCTTGCAAGGCCCTTCTTTGCTCTAAAATCCGTGCGATTCCTGGAGTCGCTCAAAAGTTGAGCGATCGTGATCCTGATTTTTTAACTTATGCTAGAACCCTTAGCGCTTTGCTTGCTGTTTTCCTTCGGTCGCGCGAACCCTAGTAGATTGGAGACCCTGGCTTTCTGAACACATCCGGAGTTTGCCTAAACTTGTTGTAAACTCTGTCATCGCTGCCATTTTAGGGTGAACCTCAGCATATTTCGTTGTAAAGGGACTTAGTGAGATTTTCAAATTTTTTTTGACCTTTCGTCTCTTGCATCATGCGCAGCCCTTCTGATCGCCCTTTTTCATGAGTGACACTCACCTTCGCCTCAGAAACCTGCGAACTTTGTCCCGCTGAACTGCTAACAACGGCTGTCTTCTGCGTGAGAAACTTGGCTCTGCATTTTCTAGGACAAAACTGCTCGACTTGAAAGCCGAACGCCTGGGCTTAAAGCGAGAAACTGCATCTACTGGAAAGCATATTTACATTCAGAAAAACAAAATAAAATTGCAGAAATAAAACTATGTACATAGGGGAACCTCATGATGCCTCTTAGTGGTGATAGGCCTTCAGATGAAGGTCGTTGACTGGTATGGGGAGAATCTGGCCCTCCATGTCTAGCAATACGAATGAATTGAACTGGTTAACCCGGGCAACCTGAAAGGGACCTTCCTAGAAGGCATCAAACTTGTCGTGGTTCCCTGGTTTTGCCTTCCATGAATCGCATTTCAGCACTAGATCCCCGACCTTGAAGACCCTGGTTGTAGTCCCTTTTGCAAACCAATTTCGGATGGTCTCTGTGTGCTTCATGAAAGCTTCATAAGCTTTTTCTCGTTCTTCTTCTAGTTGCAACAGCTGAGCTAGTCTAGCATCAATGGGATCCAGGTTACCCTTTTCATCATCTAGCAACCAAAGTGCGGGCATCTCGACATGGGTGGGCAAAACAACCTCCTTCCCATAGACCAGCACATATGGCGATGTTTTGATAGATTTTTTAACAGAGATGCGGTCTGCCCATAGTGCTTGGTCTAGGTGCAAGTGCCAGGATCTTTTGTTCCTCTCCAAGGTCCTCTTTATGATCTTTATCAGATTCTTATTTGTTGATTCGGCTAGGCCGTTTCCCTGTGGGTAGTAATTGGAGGACGCCTTTAGGTAGATTCCGTATTTGTAAGCGAACTCAGTGAGTTTGGCACCCACGAACCCCGGACCATTGTCTGTCACGATTGCTTCTGGGATCCCGAAGCGGGTTATTAAGCTCTCTAGGAAGGCGATGATTGTCTCCTGGTCGGCATGCTTTGTAGGCACTGCTTCGGCCCATCGGGTGAAATAATCCGTGGCAGTCAAAATATACTTATGCCCTGTCCAGGAATATGGCGATATCACTCCGATAAAGTCTAACCCCCATTGCTGGAAGGGAGTTTCAACTTGAATCGGTTGGAGAGGCATTGGTGTGTTCTTATTTCGGCCAACGAACCTCTGACACTTCTCGCACTTCTGGCAGACTGCAAAAGCATCAGCAAAAATAGTGGGCCAATAGTAGCCCGCTCTAATCATTTTCAAGGCCGTAGGCCTTCCTGAAAGGTGTCCTCCCGACATTCCGGAATGGAATTCGTCAAGGACCTTTTGTTTCTCTGTTCCCTTGACGCATCGCAAGAGAACACCATCAACATTTTTGAAAAACAGCCCCTCGGGGCGCAGCACATACTTCTGGGACTATAGCCTGAATCTCCTCCTCTGTGAGGCATTAAGACGATTTGGACATCTCCCAATGTTGAAATACCAAATTATCTCATCGGTCCAGTCGCTGTCCTCTACCGAAAAATTGGCGAAGTTGCCTTTTAGTATCGGGTCTTCCCACTGACAGGCAACTACTTCCGCGGCAGCGCTTCTTGCTAGCTCTTGGTACAGTGCCCGACCTCGGATTAGCTTAGTGGGTCGGACCTCTATGTCAAACTCCTGTATCTTGGCGATCTAGCCAGCCCTCTTGTTACCCAGTTCTTCCTGGACGATAAAATTCTTGACATCTGGGTGCACCACAAACACTGTCGTCCTACTCTGGGAGATAAAGTGCCTGAACTTCTTCAAGGACCTCATGACTGCATGCACCTGGTGCTTAATGAAGTTGTATCTTTCCTCGTGCTGTTGGATTACCTGGCTCAAGAAGGCTATCGGCCGCTCTTCCGTCATCATCTCCCTTCTGTGTTAGGACTGCTGCGTAGCTTTCAGGTTCCCCAACTGCATATAGGATAAAATATTTAGAATAGTCTGGGTTAACCAGCACAGGCGCTTGTGTGATCCTAGCCTTGATCTCCTCAAATGCCTTATTTCTCTCCTCAGTCTAGACGAACTTGTCATCCTTCTTCAGAATTTCGGCCATTGGCTTAATGACGAGCAAAACCGGGCACGAACTTTCTTACAAAGTTGATCTAGCCAAAGGACTGCAGCCCTTTCTTGTTTACTGGGATTGGAAGTTTAAGAAGAGCCTCTGCTGTCAGGGTCAACTGCAAGCCCCTTTTCAGAAATGACATGGCCTAGCAGTTTCCCTTCCTTCACTACAAAGACAGACTTTTTCGGATTGATGGATATGCCGAAATCCCGGCATCTCTCAAACACTTGTTGCAAATGAGAGGCATGTTCTTCTCTCATGTGTGAAAATACAGTCATGTCATCCAAATAGATGACAATAATTTTGTTCAACAGCTCACGGAACGTAATATCCATGGCTCTCTGGAATGTGGCCCCCGCATTGGACAGGCCGAAGGGCATACTTTGGTAGGTGAACGTCCCCCATTTGGTGGTGAACGCCGTCTTGTGTTGGTCCTCATCCTTCACCCAGATATGGTTGTATCCAGAGAAACCGTCTAGGAGAGAGAAGCGTTGTGCCCCTGCGACCACATGAAGGATCTGATCCATTTTTTGGGAGCGGGTAATGGTCCTTCAGCGAGTCCAGATTCAGATTGCAGAAATCAACGCACAGGCGGATATCCCCGTTCTTCCTGATAGGGACCAAATTTGCGATCCAAGAAGAACGCTTGATGGGGTAGATGATTTTTGCCTCTAGCATCTTCAAGAGTTCGGCTCTCATCAGAACCTCTATTTTCGGGTTGACTGGTCTCTGTTTTTGCCTGTAGGGTCTGACCCCCTCTTCCAGCTCTATGGTATGCTGGATGATTTCTCTGTCGTACCCCTTCAAGTCTTGATAACACCAAGCGACGATATCAAGGTACTTTTTACACAAAGTCCGAATTTGCTCTAACTCTTCTGGGGTACAGTTTGTTCCGACTTTAATCACCTTTCCGGGCTCAAGCTCCAGATCCTTATACTGCTTGGCGTCTACTTTGATCGGGTGAGATATCGCTCTATCGTTCTGATTAAATAGACTATCCAGAGTGATTAGCCCCTTAGGGACATGGTTGTTTTTCAGCTATATCAACCCCTCATACTCCTCGTCATCAGGGTCTCTACCTTCTATAGTACTTGCTTCATGGACTAAAAAATTGACGATTTGCTCGTCATAGTCGAACACCTGCCAATGGGTGTCCCTATTAGGCACAGAAGGCCTGTAAATAGTTCTTATCGCCTTAGGCTTCTGCATCATGTCATCAACCGGGGATTATCTAGCTCCGATAGACGCTAAGACGTCTGCGTGTTTGTTTTTCTCGCGGGAGATGGCTTATACATTAAGGGCCTCGAATGATTCCAACAAGTCCCAGACCCTATTGCGGTACGCCTTGAGATAGTGCTTCTTTGAGACGCTTGTTGGTAATCTGCTTGCAGACCAGCTCCTAATCTCCAAACATTTGCAGATGCTTGATTCCCAACTTCTTTGCTTTTTTCAACCCTAGACACAAGGCTTCGTACTCTGCCGCATTGTTGGTGCAACTCTAGGCTAGCCTGTAGCAATAGTCCTTCTGCTCTCCTAAGGGTGAAACTAGAAGAATCCCCGCCCTGGCGCCATTTTTGCATCGGTCGCCGTCAAAGTACAGCTTCCAAAGCTCGTTGGGGGTAGGGTCTTTGTTTTCCCGTACTGTCTCCTCTGGCTTCTCAGGCTGGGTGATAGAATAGCAGCCTATATCTGATTCAATCATGGCGTTGAAATCAAGCAAGGAGAACTCATCCTCCGCTCGCAATTCCTCTATGGTTTCCTCCACTATGTCTACTTCTTCTAACTGTTCTGTCATCAGGTGAACCGATTCATCCATCTGTCCTTCCTCAGGGATCCTCTCAACAAGGAAAGTGGAGGGTTTTTCATTGAAGATTTTCACTTTCCTCCCCTTGAAGGGGACCTCCATATGTGAGTAGTCGAGAGAAAGATAACCGTCCTGCTTGGCGGTGAACTCCCTTGAGAGGCACATGCCGAAGTAAGGCTCCAGGTCCACGACCACAACTTCTTGTATTACGACGATCTGAGGCGCCTTGTGCAGCTGGATGGGGATATCTTTAATGACGCCCACTGTTTTCACAGGAGTGCCATCTAGTTGGAGAACACCTTGGCTGCTTCACGTGTATTCCATGCCTATCTCCTCGCAAACAGCCCTTGGCATTACAGTAGTCGATGCGCCGGAATCAATCATGCAGTTGTGCACCACACACCCCTCCATCCGCAGAGACAAGTAGAATGGTGGCGGTCTGTTCTTTCCCGTGACTGAAGTAGTCAGGGGCTGAGCTAACACAGGTTGTGTCGGCTTTCCTCCTTTGACAGATTTCAGCGATTCCTGCAGCAGATCTACCTGCCCGGGGAGTTGCAGGGCGTCGTACATGCTTATCTTGTCTGGGGTCCTCTTGAGTTCATCAACAATGTTGTAGGCCGAAGAAGTGGGCACGTCTGTTTCTTTCGCAGCCTCGTACTTGGTGCGGTACTGCTGCGTGGCCTCAACCCTTTGCCGCTTTGTCAACGACGGGTACTTGAGCTTCTCCCTTGCCTGCTCTTTCTTATTGGTTTCAATTATCAAATCTTCATTGTTTGCCTGGATAGGGATTTTATTTTTTAAAAGTGCACACATGAAAGTCAGAGCATTCTTTTTTGAGTGCATGTTAACAAAAAGGCATATTTATGTTTTCTTTAATTCATGCCTTTGTGTGTGTATGCATGCAGAGAACTATTCTGTAGCCTTTCTATTGTTACTGGAGATATTCTGTGAGTTATTCTGAGCTGCATGTTTGTGAGAGTTTGTTACAAGATATTTGTTGACCGTTTCCAGCACAATATTTCAATTGTGACTGCTTTGGCGTATTCTTCTGCCTACCTGTATGTGTGTGAAACGAAAAGACAAAGAGGGAGATCCACCTATTGATGAAAAGTTGTTTCCATTATTAATGTTGTTTTCATTCTTTGCTGCTGTAGGTTCCTTGGCCCATCACAGTTCATAAAGAACAACTTCTTTCAGTGCACAAGAGTAGAGTAATGGTTTATGATAGAGCAACAAATGAATGGACACATCTTGGCAATGTCATGGGTTGGGAAGATTACGGAATCTCCTCTCCAGTAGCACGTCATGGTTTTGCATTCGAAAGCTTTGGTAATGAGGCTTATATCATTGGTGGCAGACAAATGTCTTTGTCAAGTGCCCACAGACCATTGGTTAAATATCTGAGTAGTGTAAAAGTATCAAACCTACAAAATGAAGGCAGCTCAAAATACCTACCATGGTGGAATCGTGCTGATATGGGAAATAACAATGGAGGTACTATCCTTGCATCTTCTGTACTGTACCTATAGAACTCTCTACTGATTTCATAGAAACCTTGTAATTAAGAGGCAGTACTATCCCTGCATCTTCTGTATTGTACCTACAGAACTCTCTACTGATTTCATAGAAACCTCATAATTAAGAGGCAGTTTCATGAGAACACTGGGCATTCATAACTGTAAATGGTAAAGTTTTTTTCCAAAGGAATCATCATAATGAAGACAGGATCGACCACCAAGATTCTTAAAGCTGTTACCAGGTGGCAATACGAAGGGTTATTGGAAATATACAATCTACTGCCTATAGAACTGTCTTGCAGAACTGTGAAGTATAATATAGATGCTACAGGAGCAACGTCCATGATTTTACAGCTACTGCTGGATGACGATGAGCTAATACATGGACTTGTAAAATGTGAAAGTTAACGTTATAATATGTCCATTGTGATTAATTTTTCTATTATGTTATTGTTTGTCAGATTTTCACTCCAAATAATAATTGGAAGCTGCTACTTATCTTGGTTAGAAGATCTATTCTAGGATGGTTAGTATGTGTCAAATTGGCTGGTAATCGGAGATGTATGAATCACTTTAAAGATGTAGATTTAGGGGCCAACAAGGATGCTCTCATGTTTACTAGTATTATGCTGAGGACTGGTAGCACGTGTCTTAATTGAGTGTTAATGTATGGGAAATTGGTTATAAAGTTGTGCCACTTAGGCTTCAATAAAATTGGTTATGAGGAGGAAGTGCATATGGAAAGCACTAGGCTAGTTCAAATAATGCCAACTAAAACTTCAGTGCATTATATTCAATGTTTTATTAAGATGCAATTCCTATCTATATTATTGTCGTCTCGTATAATGAATTGTTTTGTTTGAGTTGTCTTGTAAAATAAGAAAGGGCATTTGTTACATTGCAAAAATCTTCAATGCATGGGGAATTCTGTGTTCAAGTTTATTTTCAAGCATGATAATTATTTAGTGATTTACCAAGTAATTATTTTTTTTTTATAATAAACTGGTTATATTAGATCGTTAAGCTGGTACTTTTGTTCTTATCGGCAGGCTTTTTTAGTTTTATATTGGTTATATGGGATCCTTAAGCTGGTACTCTTGTTCTTGTTGGCAGGATTTAACTTTTAGAATGTTAAGGTTTACCCATGAGATTCAAACCTTGGTCTATAGTGTGAACCTCTTCCCTGCTTACCACTTGCCCAAACTCTATATCTAATTATTTATTGGTTTGTATTGACTGGTAATTAGATACTTATTTGCTTACCCAGGTGTTGTAGGTAAGTTGGAGAGGAGAGGGCAATCCTCCAAGGGAGGTCCCAGGTTCAAATCTCCACCCTATCAAAAAGCTGAATTGGGTATCTAAAATCCAATTGATAATGTTGGTGCGGGCAGGGTCGGGTGCGACCCCCGGGTGACTTTGATGGTGTAGAACCCCCTGTTTGTGGTCTCTCAGACCAAGGCGGCTCCGCAAGGGGTTTTTTGCTAAATAAAAAAAAAAAAAAATACTTATTTGCTTGCAAAACCACCTTTATAAATTATGCAACGGAATCCATCCCATAGAAGTGTGGTCTGCTGCGTCAATTGTTCTCAAGGATTTTTTTAAGTGTATTTGAATTTTTCTCAAGTGAAAACAAGAATACAATTAGAAATCATCTTTTAGTATATTCTCCTGCTGTAATTTTTAATACCAACCACAGAATTTTAGTACTTTTTATCTATCTTTAGTTTGAATTAGTATGGTCCAATACCCCTAGATACATATCTAGGGGTATGATATTGCTTTGTATATGGGTGTTATGTATAGTGGGAATGGGGTATACATATCTGAAGGTTTATTATATTAGGATATTATATTGTGTAATAAGTTGTTTAAGAATTCATGGGTTGGTTAAGGTTAGGGTTATATCCGTGAAGAGTATATAAATAATGGATCATAAAATTATTATCTATTATAATCATTATTGCTTTGTGATCTTTTTTGTTTGTGGATTGGCTTTCTCATCCTGGAAGATATTGCGGGCGTTATTTTTTTCTTAATGATTGTTGATTTGTGTTGTCCTACTTTTAGGATATTATTTATATTCGTCTTTGTGTTGATTATTGCTTATAGGTGTGTTGTTTAATATTTTTGGATGACTTACATTTATGAGCAACAAGGTTCATAATGAGTGGAACTAAAGGGATGATGTTGGTAAAGTTTGGGAAATGTTTTGGTCAAGAAATTTTTTATATATTTTTAGAAGAGCATCTTGTTTTCTAGGAGTTGTATCTTTGCACAAAGGCATTAAATTTAGAAAAAATTTCTTGTGCAAGGTTTTTTGTTGTTGTTGTTGTTGTTGAAGTAATGTGAAGTACAACTGAGGACCACCTCCTTGGGGGCACAACGGGGGCCAACTCCTTAGGGAACAACTAGGGCCACCCTCCCCGTGATTGCAACGATACACCATTGGGGTGTCTTGACAGGGACTTGTGCTTGATTTTTTAGAATTAAAAAACATTCAAAATGAGTGATCATAGGAAGAAACCCGAGTAACATTAAGGGTAAAATGAACATGAAAATTTATCCATCTAGAACAATTGTAGTGATGTTTTTAGAATTTGTTTTCAATTTGAGTAAGGAAATCAACTATCATCTATTGAATTTTAAAGGAGTTTTTTAGTCCTACTTGCTTATCTGATGTTTTAGCTTGGATTTGATATGGCGGAAGACATCAATAATTTTTTTTGTTTAAACCTTGTTTCTATTGTGCATTTTTTGTAAGTTCGAGGAGTTGCCAATATTTTTAATAGGATGATATTGATGCTAGAGGTGAAACAAATTTAAGTCTTTATATTATGATAATTTTCTTTTGCAATTTTCTGTCTTATTTTTTACAAAAGGGAATCTTTGTGTTGATGATGAAGTTCTGTTAGGACAATGATTTCAAATATGCGTGATGAGAAGTGAAACAAGCATTCTGGACCAAATGGGGGCCTAAGAGCAAGATAGGTATTTTGAAGAGTACAGTTGAAGGTTGTGAAGAGAAGCTAAAAAGGCTTTGAGGAGAAAGAAGGAACTACACATGTAGTGTTCCTCATCCATTAAGGAGTATTCCTTGGTGTTGCCCTGTCATAAGAGTTTATTTAGATTCTTCTAAGTGTCTTATCTCGTTGTGGGTGATTAATTTAATATGTTTGTATATTTATGTACAAATTGTATTTTTGAACATTAAGGTTCATAAAAATCTTAGAAGGAAGGAATTACATTTATTCATTCAAAACAAGAAGTAAATAATTAGATTTGTTTTCATTAAAAGTTTTGATTTTGCAAGTTCATTGATGTGTTCAAAAGATTTCACCATTCCCATAAACTCTAGTAATAGGTATAATTTCATAAATATTGATTTATCAAATAGGTTGTAGGTTTAAGCAAAGAATACCAAAGGCATATAGGTTTAGGGTGAAAATATGTCTTTTAAGATTTAAAGAGCACTATGAATAATTATGTTTTACGTTTCTTTTTGTATGCTATAAAATGGATAATTTGGGTATTATTATTCAATATTTGTGGTTGGATCCACTTGGGTAGTGTTAGCATTAATATGCAAAATGAATTCGTGAAGTTGTGGTACAAGAAAAAGAAGATTATATTAAAGGATATTCTTAGATTACAAAGCAAGTATTCAAGGAGAAGCAAAATGAAGGTATTTGAGGAGATCAAAATGAAGGAAAAAAAACATAGTCCAAGAAATAATGAAAGATAGTCCAAAGAAAGATGAAAATAAGAGCACAAAAAAGAACCTACGGTCACATAAAAGAAAAAGCATGAAGAAGGATCTATGGATGTTCATCTAAAAGAAAATAAATCATAGGATATCAAGGTTGAAAAGACAATGAAAGAAAAACAAAGAGCTAAGGTTGCAAGTACAACATATTGACACCCACATCAACATAAGAGGCACAATAATGAAGGCATGACATGGAGTATTGTAAGGACTAGTATGGACCTACTTGGAACTAAACAAGGTGTATGAAAGCAAAAGAATAGTAGTTATAGATAATAGAAGCATGAAACTTAGAGAGAAATAATCATGGATATCAGGGTGGCAAAACAAAGCATGGATCCAAAGGAACAGTTGATATGGGTCTTAGAGTGGCGTAATAAAAGCATAGAACAGAAAGAGTAACCGTAATGAATATCAGGGTGGTAAAGTGGAAGCAAGACATTGTAGAAGACCATCATTCATCAAGATTTCACTTAGATTGATTTATGATCAAGATTGAGACCAACCATCAACAATGTTTAAAATATCATATGATTTAGTTTTTTCCTATTTTTTTAGGACGAAATATGTTAATGGGAGTGGAACAATATGAGAATTAGGAATAGGTAAATTAGGATATGATATTATATTGGATATGGATGTTCCAATTCCAATTTTGGGTCTTACAAAATACAAAGGCAAAGGTGATTGTAACAATCAAATTGAGGAGTATGCCACCCGATGAGGATTGATGTTTGATCCCTCATATGACCCCTCTAGTAGTTCCTAGCTAGGTTTGCATAGTTTATTTCTTGCAAATTAATAATTGTAAGTGAGTCTCCTTCTCACATGCACTTGTGGGCACTAGTTATCTTCTAGTTGTCATTTAGAGTGTTAGTTAGTAAGTGTGAACTCAAAGTAGGAAGTGTGTACTTCAAGATAGCTAAAATGGATCTTATAGTTAGCATTATTCCTTTTCTCTTAACTTAGAAGTTACGTGCATTCTCCTTTGCACTTTTGTAGCTTATGGTTAAGCATATTGGATCAAATCCATGATTTGATGGGTTTGGTTATGTATTTTGGGCCATTAGTGCCTATATAATGAGTTTGTAAATAATATGAAGTTAGTTGGATTTTCAAACCTTTTCATTGGTATAGTTCAAGTTTACACTAGGGCTTGTGAGGTGAGAGGATAGGAGATAAATTAGTTTTTCTTATGAGAAACTTGTTTTCATTGAGGACTCGATTCAAGCTCAAGGGGAGCTTGAAAACCATTCGCGGGAAGGAAGTTCCTTAGGCGTCAAAATCCTCGTTCCAACTTTCTCCGTATGCTCAAGAAGTATAGGAGAAGTTTACCCCGATTTCTTTCTTACAAAAATCCCTTGGCAGGGTTGGATTTCTCCTACGGTGAAATGCGAATTAGGGAGCCTGTTGTTCCTGAAGTTCCTGCCATTTTGGAGTCTTGAAGATCGAGCATCATCAAAACTAGGTCGTGTGTCGACTTAGATCTGGTTGCCTTTCAAACGCTGGTCGTGTGTCGACTGGATCTTGAAAGGAGAGCTACTGAAGGAGTCTTGGGATAATCAAGAGAAATTAGCAATTTTTTTATTTTTTGAAGGTAATTTGCCTTCAAATATTAGCAATTTTCTATGTTTTTAAATTAACCCTCCTGGTTAATTTTTAAAAATTTCATAGTTTTTGTTAGAAAACTTATATTTTAATTGATATATATATATATATATATATATATATATATTTATATATTAATTAAATATAGATTGTAAAAAAATATATATTTTTTGGCATAGTTTGCCTTTCGGCCACCAGGGCCGAATACGACACGTGAAGTGCCTTGCCCGATGACCGATCTCGATCGACGTGCCCATCCGGCTCACCAATACATCGACCAGTGTTGTACCTGACAGTGCGGAGCGTTGAGTGCTGTGTTCGACAGTGTCATCTTGATACACACGTGGGGTTGAAGGGGATGTGTGAATCATAGGGGACTGTGGAGACATGATGAACGTGCGTAAGGGAAGCGTGCGGGAGGGTGTTGAGCCAATTACAGGGTGGATCTGCTGCCATCTCATCAGCGGACGAGATCCGCTACGTCGGGAGGCTGCAGACCCAGAGTTGGGTATCAGCCTCTGTCTGCTCGGGATTGTGTGCACAGGACAGGAGGTCCTTGGATATGCACCACATCTCAAACTGCACCTGGCTTTGGAAATTGATGCCTCGAGAAACGTGCCAGTGAAGTTCAGAAATTCATGCACAGCCAGTGGAGTTCAGTTTACCGCGGGTAAAATTGTAATTTTTTTAAAAATTTACTATTCTAAGGTTGCATGTAATTTTTATTTTTTATTAATTTAATTTTTAATAATTTAATTAAATTAATTAATCTTTGATTAATTATAATTTAATTTTTAATTAAGTTATTTTTAAATTAATAAAATATAAATTGTAAACCTTAGGTTAGTTTAAATTTTTCAATTTTTAGCCTTAGGGGTAATTTTCAGGGCACAACATTGTAACAAGGAACCTTCAATTTTTCCTTGATTTTTAAGTGCTTTTCCCTTTTACTCCTGGCTTATACCCGGTCTCACATGGCTTCTGACTTGGCTGCCCAAGTGGCGAGAACTTGCACATGTTGTAAATGCTTTAGCAGATAAAGCTAATGATACTACCATGGCAGAAGTTCTTGGTAACCTTGCAATGAAGGTAAATGATATTTCTCTCCATAATGCTTCAACTTCTGCTAATGATTCTCGCCTGAGAGTTCGTTGTGAAGTGCCACTTTATGATGGATCCCGAAACCCTGAAGTCTTGAATAGTTGGATTCTTGACATGAGTTCTTGGTTTTCTTACACTCAACTTGCAGATGAGGATATGGTTCCATATGCTAAACTCAAACTTTCTGGTTTAGCTAAAGTACTTGTTGAAAGAAAAAGAGGTCATGATGAACTCACCTCATGGGATGAGCTTGTAGATTGTCTTAAGACCAATTTTTATCCTTCCAATTATTCTAAGGAATTGGTCATTAAATGGTTTCGATTTCGGCAAAGTACTAATATGATCGTGCAGGAATATATCTTTCAATTCAATAGGTATAGGATACTTTTGAATGTGGAGGAAGATATTAAAGCTTTGATTCTCAAATTTCAAAGTGGTTTGTTGGAACATTTGTACAGGGAAATTATGTTTGTTTCTATGGACACATTGGATTCAGTTTTCAACCAAGCGCAACTTGCGGAGGACAAGTTTAAGGCGCATTCGCAGGCATTCCGCGCACCTGCTACTCAAGTGGTTGCAAACTCATCAAAAGGGAATAATTCTTTCTCACAAAAGAAGAATTTTGCTCAAAAGAAGAATGTTTCTTCTCCATCTCCTTCTTCTCCTTCCCCTTCCGCTTCTACTCCCTCTTCTTCTTCTTCTTCCAAACCTTCTTCTTCTTCTTCTTCTAAAAAGTTTTGTAACTATTGTAAGAAGAAAGGTCATGAAAAAGCTGATTGTTTTAAGCTTAAAAAGAAGAGTTTAGTCATTACTACTCAAGAGGAGGATGCTTCCAAAGGTCCCCTTGAGTCAGTAGGAGAAAGTAGAGTATACACGAAATTACGAGGTAAGCTCAATGAGGTTACCTTAGTAAATGTAAGTTCATCTGAGGGCGCTCGTGATGCTTTGTTCATCACTCGAGCTCATTTGCTCCATAATTTTGCAACAGATTGTATAGTGGATAATGGCTCGCAGAAAAATCTAATTGCGAGGTCCATTGTCGAGCGTTTGAAGTTACCTATGGAGCCTCATCCTCAACCTTATTCTTTGGGTTGGAAGGATAGTGGAAGGGGCTCAGAAATCACTCACACTTGCACATTAAAATTTGCACTTGGCCCACATTTCATAGATCAAGTCACTTGTGATGTGACTCCTATGGATTGTTGTGGGATTTTGCTTGGACAACCTTTTCAGTATGATAGGAGATCTGTTTATGATGCTTTCAAAAGAACCTACACACTTCAAAAATATGGTCAGGTCTTTCTCATTAAAAGCACCAACACTCCTAACATCATTCTAAGTTCCAAGCAAACAAAAAGAGTAATTAAAAAAGGTGGTGATGTTGCTCTAATTTTCATTCGCTCTCAAAACACTCCTACATCCACATCCATTCCAAAGCAACACTCTTCAATGGATAAAATATTGCAAAGTTACTCACACATATTTCAGGAGCCAAAGTCTCTTCCTCCAATTCGCACAATTAATCACAACATTGAAATCATTCCTGGTTCTTCACTACCTAATGCTCCCATGTATAGACAATCTATTTTGCAAAATGAAGAAATAAAAAGGCAAATAGAAGATTTGTTGTCTAAGGGTTTCATTAAGGAAAGTACTTCTGCTTGTGCCTCACCTATTTTGTTGGTTCTTAAAAAAGATGGCACTTGGAGATTGTGCATTGATTTTCGTGCTTTGAACAGAATTTCTATAAAGAATAGATATCCACTACCACGCATTGATGATTTATTAGATCAGCTCCAAGGAGCTAAGTTCTTTTCAAAAATAGATCTCAAAAGTGGATATCATCAAGTGCATATCCAAGCCAAGGATACATGGAAGACAACTTTTAAGACGAAGATGGGCCTCTTTGAATGGTTGGTCATGCCCTTCGGTCTTACTAATGCTCCCGCAACCTTCATGAGGTTGATGAATGATGTATTTCGTGATGTACTTGACAAATTTGTAATAATATATCTTGATGATATATTGATATTCTCAAAGACTTGGGAGGAACACCTTAGGCATATCCATCATACACTTGATCTTCTTGCGAAGAATCAATTATATGCCAATTCTTCCAAGTGTTCTTTTGGCAATACTTCGGTTTCTTACCTTGGTTATGTGATTAGTGAAAGTGGAATTCAGGTAGATCCCACAAAAGTTGATGTTTTACTTAAGTGGTCCCCTCCTACAACTCTCACTGAGTTAAGGAGTTTCCTAGGACTTGCGAATTTTTATCGCAAGTTCATTCCTCAATATTCCACCCTTGCAGCTCCATTGCATTATCTCACTAAGTCTAAAGTTCCATTTCATTGGGAGAAAAGCCAAGAGATTGCCTTTGAGAAACTCAAAAAGAAACTTTGTACAACACCCGTGTTAACTTTACCCGACCTCTCTCAACCTTTTGAGATTGAAACGGATGCCTCTAAAGTTGCCTTAGGAGCTGTGCTCAAACAGAATGGTCATCCAGTTGCTTATCATTCAGAAACTTTTTCTGCTGCTAAGTTGAACTATTCTACATATGACAAGGAGTTGTATGCATTAGTTCAAGCTATCAAGTACTGGAGACATTATCTTTTGGGAAAAGATACAAGTAGTACACACTGATCATATGCCTCTCAAGTTTTTACAATCTCAAAGTAAAATTGAAGAATCAAGACATATGAAGTGGGCCTCTTACCTCCAACAATTTCACTTGGTGATCAAGTACAAAAAGGGGAAGAGTAATACTATTGCTGATTGTTTGAGTAGGCCTCCTGCCGCTCTTGCCTTAACAGTTATGTCCACTTCACACTTGGGATTTCAGACTTGGCCTAATCAGTATTCACAGGATCCTGATTTTGGGAAAATATTTGAGCAAGTGAGTAAGCCTTCTTCTTCCAATTTGCGTCCTTTCCAAGATTTCTACATCAAAGAAGGACTTCTTTACAAATTGGACAAGGTTTGTGTTCCTTGTGAGCCTAGAGTGTCACTTCTTAAGGAAGCTCATTCTACACTTTATGGTGGTCACTTTGGGAAGCACAAAACACTTCATCACTTGCAAAGATTTTTCTATTGGCCTAAAATGCGAGAGGGATGTGTTGAGATTTCTCAAAAAGTGTGCAGTTTGTTGTCGCTCAAAACCAGCTAACAGGAAGTTTGGCTTAGGCATGCCTTTGCCCATTCCTTCCCGTCCTTGGGAAAGCATTTCCATGGATTTGGTTAGTGGTTTTCCTATGACAGTGCGACAACATGATTGTGTGTTCGTGGTGGTTGACAGATTCAGTAAGATGGCTAAGTTTATTCCATGCCGCAAGACAAGTTCCATAACAGACTTAGCCCAATTTTTCTTTGACAGCATTTGGCGTTCCTTTGGTCTACCTACCAGCATTATATCGGATCGTGATTCACGCTTTGTGGGTCACTTTTGGCGTTCTTTGTGGAAAATTTTGGGAGTTTCCCTTAACTTTTCCATCGCCTATCATCCGCAGTTCGATGGGCAGACTGAAGTGGTAAACCGTACCCTTGTGCAAAGTTTACGAATCTATCATCACGCTTCACCAGAAAAGTGGGACTTGAGTCTCACTCATATTGAACATGCCTACAATAGGGCCCTACATTCTTCTACAGGTCATTCACCCTTTGAGGTTTGTATGGGATTTCAGCCCTTGGCACCTTATGAGTTACCTTTGTCTTTGCCTTCTCCTGTCACTTCACATCTTCAGAAGGAGCAAGACAAGGCACACTCATTTATTCAGCACTTGCACAATCTACAATCAAAGGTGGTTGAGATTTTGCAAAAGACACAACAGTAGCAGAAAAAGGCCATGGATCGACATCGAATTCCTCATCCATTTCAGGTTGGTGACAAAGTTTGGTTGCATCTTGACAAGCGACGTTTTATCGATAAGACTCATAGTAAAATCAAACCGATTCGCTATGGGCCTTATACTATTCTTCAACAGGTGTCCGAGAATGCTTTCCGCCTTGATCTTCCCGCACACTTGGGAATTCATGACGTCGTCAATGTAGATCTTTTGAAGTTGTACTTTGACTCTACATTGGAGACAACACCAACTATCAGTCATCCTGTGGACGTGGTTCCTGATTCTCAGTTACCATTGGATTCCGATCAGATCTATGACACAAAGACTCGACAGACTCGCCAGGGGTCTACCACCTCATATCTTGTGGCTCGACGAGGACAACTGCCGCATCAGGCTCGTTGGATTTCTTTTCATCAGATGTCCCGTGACTTTCCTACTCTTCTGAAAGCATTGGAGGCCAATGCTTCTATTGTGGGGAGGCATGATGAGGATTGATGTTTGATCCCTCATATGACCCCTCTAGTAGTTCCTAGCTAGGTTTGCATAGTTTATTTCTTGCAAATTAATAATTGTAAGTGAGTCTCCTTCTCACATGCACTTGTGGGCACTAGTTATCTTCTAGTTGTCATTTAGAGTGTTAGTTAGTAAGTGTGAACTCAAAGTAGGAAGTGTGTACTTCAAGATAGCTAAAATGGATCTTATAGTTAGCATTATTCCTTTTCTCTTAACTTAGAAGTTACGTGCATTCTCCTTTGCACTTTTGTAGCTTATGGTTAAGCATATTGGATCAAATCCATGATTTGATGGGTTTGGTTATGTATTTTGGGCCATTAGTGCCTATATAATGAGTTTATAAATAATATGAAGTTAGTTGGATTTTCAATCCTTTTCACCACCTCTTGAGGTAATTATTGCCTTGGGATCATATGGTCATATTGAGTTACAAAACCATCTAACTTCTATTGTGCCCTTAACTTTGTTTCAACAATTGGAAGAAGGGAGATTGTGCTCCCTTTGAACTTTGGATTTAGGGTGGCTCCCCACTATCCTCACTAAATCCAATCTAATCTAAATACATGAAATAAATGCATAAAAGTAAATGTTTGAAGGTTAAAGTGCAAGAGATTAAAGCAAATTGCATTAAAGTAAATATTACCATAGTCGTAGCATTGAGAGTGTGATCAATCAACATGAGAAAATCAAACAACAATGTCTACCCACACTTATGAAATGGAGATAATAAGGAACAACAAGTGGACATAAAGGCAGTGCCACAATTATCACACATTCCACAATCCAAGAGTAGTGCCACAATTGGAAAGCAAAAAGTCTTGTACAATTTCTTATTATTAAAAAATGAATAATTACAATGTGGGACTCAGAGTATAGCTCTAATTCTCTCAAGGTCAAAATATGTTTACAATGAATTCCATTGCTCCTGCAAAAGAAATTTACCTAAACTACCTTGGGTGAAAAATTCTACTTCTAGTAGAAGTAATAATTTGATAGCATCATTAGCAAAATGATGCACCTTCAAAAGTTACATGCCTCTAAATACAACTCTAAATGGCTTAGAATCCTTCTAAGATGGTTAATGACACTACTATAAGACAAGTAGCTTTCCAAAAATCTTCCTTGACATATGTGCACAATTATCCTGCTTTGCCTACCAATGAGCAATTTGCTTATGTTTGGGAGTGTTGGAATTCACAATATCTTATAGAAATGAACATAATCAATCCATATACTCAAATCTTTTACAGAAAGCAAAAAAGGATAAAAGAAAGGAAAAGAGACAAAAATTGTTGGGTGCTTGTGGGCACCATAATAATCACAGTATTATCTATGGATAAGAATCACAACACTTCAATGTAATGGATGGAATGGTTGATGGTATTTATTCCAATATATAGTCCCCAAATTATATAAATGAGTTTAACCAAAGTCAACATAACAAGAGGGCTTTAAGGTTAATTACAAGTTATAAGATGGATCTAACCATAACAAGGTTAATTATGGCCCATAGGGCTTACATAATAAAATATTACAATAGAATAAATGCATTGCAAAATGATTGCCCTTAGGCCTACATAAGATTACATCATATAATGTCAACCTTGGACATTAGTTAGATTGCACTTTCAACACCCCTCCATAATTTGAACTAAGGGGTCAAGAAGATAAGACATTACTGACAATAATATTTCCATCTATAATGAATGCTCTAGTGGACCTCTACAGTTGAGGCAAATCCTTATGAATCCCCCTCATCATCTAGAAGACGTCCGCCAATCTTTAGAAACTCAACTTCAATACTTTGCAATTTTAGCAAACAGTTCTTGGTTTGATGTCCCTCTCTTTTGCAATATCTATAAATGGTGTGACTTCTTTGAAGATGTAGCTTAAACCTTGGGTCTCTGGATCTTAGCCTCCTTAGGCTTAAATTGCTTTGCATGAGTCTGTATTTGTGAAGCACCACCACATTTCCTTATTGCTACCTGAAAATGAACTAGGAAAGAAAAAAGTTGATCAAGAGTAAGAGTTTTTTGTGATTCCAAGAACATAGAAATCTATATTTGTAAAAACAGTACTAACAATTGAATTTGTAGGTCGTGGAGAGTCTCATACTCCTATATATGACACATGGATGGACTAAATTTGTTAGTCCTTCGGAAGGATTACAATGTGCTATGTTGGATGATGGTTTTGGTTCCCTCTCTTCACCTAGTTGTTACCTTTCTGTCACTTTTCTTTCTTGTTTCCACTACTTAACTTTTTCAAAAGCTTGAAAAAAGGATAGATGTGTGATTAAGGGACATATCCACATCTGCCTCCTAAAACACGTCCTAAAAACCAATAGTGCCATGATTACCACTTTAAGTGAGGATCACAATTGTTGATTGAATTTTAGGATTTTTGATGTGCAATCATGACTAGCATATTTTTTCACCTAAGGTTAAGACGATGTGTCATTTGGACTAACCATTACGATTTTGTGGCTCCAAATGGTGTAATTTAGCCATCAGTCTCAAAAGGAAAATTTATTATTTTCATCCACTATAAGTACCTAATTCATTTCCTCATTTACTCACCACACATTCACTTATCAATTATTATTATTATTATTATTATTTTATTATACTAGAGGAATCGGTAACATGTTACAATTTTATATGCCTCTTCGTGGGTTCGAATCTCGGTTCTTATCGCCACTATAACCTCCAGTTGCATCGGGTAAACCTTTTACGTTGCCGGATACGCTGGTGCGACACGCCCACCGGTACTACGAGGCTCGAGGGATTGGAACCCTAGTCTCCACGCTCCTACAGAAACATTTTGACCATTGAACCAAGCCCTCAGACCCTTATCAATGATTACACTGCTCTCCACATTTTTGCCTATGTTGCTTTCGTGACACATGACCTTGCTCTCTCTCTCTCTCTCTCTCTCTCTCTTGTCCTTACAAGTACAACCAAATTCATCAATCACTAGTTTGTTAACTTTCACGAGGGAGGACAAGATGCTATACTAGGATATGTAGCTAAAGATCAAGAACTATCACTTAAGGACCAATTTTTGAGGTATGTTGTATCCTTTATATATAGTCCATGTGTGATCTCTCCTTTTCTACTATGGTGACATAGCAAAAAATATTAAATGAAAGGGAGTATTTTATCATTGTTATTTTATGAATAATATGGTCATTGATGCCCTAGGCATCAAGTAATCTATTCTACTACATTAGGATTAGCCCTAGATTTTGCTTTAGGTGGATGATCTTAGTGTAGTATGTTTTTCAATGCTCTCTTTTAATTCTTATTTAGATGAGGATAGTTTCAACTCTACTTGTATAATTATTGCTTATATGTCTTGCTTTAAGTGCTTTGGTATATCTTGTGTTAATTCATGTAATTGTATGAGATATGCATTTTTTCCTAAAAATATTTTGGTGAACTTGACATGAAATCTGCCTTTTGAGGTTTTTTCTTTTTTCTTTTTTAGCCCCTAAGGTTTAGTAAATCTAGTGTTGTAGGTTTTATATTGGTGGTTGCTTTTAGATAAAATCTAAATAATCCTTCTGCAACTTTTCTCATTCTCTTGGGGATGCCTTGAAAATCTAATTTTATTTTGCTATGAGGGTTTTTGTAGTTGGATTGCTTAGAGCTAAAAACTTTGGTAAAACCCTAGCTACTCTTGTGTAGGTTTTCTGCTTTCCCTTATAGTTCCCTTCACTTCTTTGAAGGGCTTTGGAATTATTTCTAGGTCTAAGAAGAACGAAATTCCAGAATTCCTAAATATAGAAGAGGCTTCCACTTAATCCATTGCTCATGAAAATTATACTATCCATCCTCTAGATCTTAATTGTGACCATGATCTCCAAACTAGCGATTGGAAGGATAAATATTCTAATTTTGAGGAAGAAACATATCCAAATATAGACTTTAACAAACCTTATAGGTCTACATAATGGTCTCAAAAGGATTTGGGAGCATCTGAGTTGGGTAGTACTGACGAATGTCATGTTGAACCACGATCATCACTTAATGTGGTAATCACGATAAAATAATAATGAATGTGAATGATGAATGTAGAATGTGCCATCCCAAAGCACCATACCCATTCTAAGCCTCATGACGAATAATTAGTTGTATATATAATGACCCTCAGAGAATCAGCTAGATAGTCGTAGATGATAAATGAATACCTCTCTAAGAGAAATAACCAAACAAATGCAAGATATGATGACCAATATTACTCAAATGTTGAGTGTTAATAGAAACCCTATAGTGCAAGTTATTATCCTTTCGATTTTTAACCCAAGTGCTCCTCCTCCTTTGCATATCTTAGGTAAACATGGGATGGATTTAATTATATTAATTAATCATACTTTGAGAAATTATCAAAGCTAATCTCTAGCCCCTGGTGTGGAAGCTATACACTTGTTTGGTTATGTTCCAAAATTCTTCTATGATGGGATAAATAAAGCCAAATATTCATTGATAAGCTCACTTATATTATAGGGATTGGTTACATATTGAAAAAGCTTTGCCAAAATTGATGAGCAGGGATTTGGTAGGAAATGATCTTGATTGGTATGCATCCTTACCTTAACATTATTTTGACTCCCTAAATACTTTTTTCAAAAAGTCGAAATAAAAATTTGATGACATGACTATGATGGAAGCAATGGATGTTTTTGTGAATGCTAAACAAAGCTCTAAAAAATCTATTGTTGATTTCTATAAGAGATTGGAAAGACTTGAATGTCATGCTAATATGAACTTAATTTAAGAGGTAAAAATAATGTTTGTAAACAATATTAGACTACCTTTTTAGGCTAAGATCCAAGAACACAACCCTTGTGGTTTGGCCTCCCTATATGAGGCTATACAATTTGTTAAAATCCTTAAAAATTGGGAAAAGAAGGAAGGCCCAATTTTCTTGAAACCTAACGTAACAATAATATTGTAGGGGACAAGATTTACAATGTAGTTGTCCAATATACCTCTCATGAGTTAGAAATATTTGGATCTTATGTACACATGTAGATTAAATTTGGGTATGACTTGAGGCTTGAGAATATTATGCCTCAATGGACCTATGATGATATTCTCAAAATATGTCCACCACCTAACCTTTAAAACTATCATTTTAATGATATGTTTGAAGCACCTATATGGCATGATCCTAACATTTTTTTTCTTTTGGAATGAAACTTATGGCAATGATAATTCTACTTGTGTGCTGAAATTGCATAGATTTACCTAAAATAATCTTTTGGTCCTAACTTTAATGTTGATCAAGCCAATAATGATAGGATCATTTTATTCCATGAAAAGAAATAGACTCTTTATAAAAAGCATAATCATCCTTGCAATAAAAATTTAGGTATCTATAACACCCCATTTCTCGATTATTAAGTACAAATTTTTAATCAACAATAGGAAGTAAATCAAAATAAAGGTGTCCATCAAAATTATTAAAATCAAGGATACAATCCCAATCAAAGCAATCAAGAAGGGGGTCAGAATAATCAAAATTAGAATGTTAACTACCCTAAAATCAAAACCCTAAATATAATAATTCTCAAAATATCTCTCAAGTTAACCAATTCTTTGCCCAACCTAGCCTAAATAGAGAATACATTTATAATCAACCAAATGTGGCTCATTATGTCAATATTTTGGAGGTGCAAAGAGAAACCATTGCATTCTTAGAACAATAAATTATTGTTATCACTAGGAGTACACCTCAATAAAAAAAGAATCAACCTTTCAATAAGATAAAATAAAATAAGGATAAGGTAAAAGAAACTATCTAGAAAACCTTTGCATTGTTGCACATACTAGTCTTGTGGTTATAAAATTTCTTTTGAAAAACATGATTGCTATTTATTATTTGGTAAGGTCTAATGATATTCCATTGATGATAACAATTGTTTATAATAAGTTCTGAGGTGTAGACCAAATGGTTCAATGAAACCCCGTAAGGGGGACGAACGTCTAAGGTTCAAATCTTGGGCCTCATCAAACTACACACTTGTCCATATTCTTGGTGCTTTAAATGGTGTAAAAAGGTTTAAAATAATGTGGCATGGTGGTTATAGGGACGAACAACATGGATAACCGTGGCAGCTACCAATTCCACTATGTTTAAAAAAAATAATTGTTTATAATAATATGGTGGTCCATAATGCTTTGGTTTATGAAGGGAGTGGTACACGTGTTATGTCATTGTCCTTGATAGATAATTTGAAGATCCTTAGAAAATAATTCTCTACTAGAAGTCATTGCTACGCTTATAATGGTAATCCTCAAGATCTTATGTCTTGCATTTGGTTGTCAATTTCAACAAAGACTAAAGAAGTGAGAGTGAAGTTTGTTATGTGTTGATTTTTATACCAACTATAACATGTTATTAGGTAGATCTTGGAATAGTAATATGAAAGCCATAGATTCCTTATCAAGTGGTTAAACATGCCTATGATGATAAAGTTTTTACTATAGAATGAGGCTTAGATCCTTGGTAGCCTCATCCTCAAAACCATACAAGTTGTTTTATTCTTATAATGGATGAGACACAAAAGGTTCCAATTTATGAACGTGAGCCTCAGTGGACTTCTATAAGGAAGTTATAAAAATGGTATCCTAAATTCTGTTTGAATGCCCCCAAGATAGGTATGAATCATATAATGATCAACCTAACATAGATGTTATTACTCCTTTTCCTCAAGAGGTAATTGATAAAAAAACACCATTTTTGAAACCTAAGAAGAAAGAAGATCCCACTTTGTTCTATCAATGGTTTACTAAATCTTATTAATCCCATGAGGATGTTTCTAAACTAAAACAAGTCACACTTTGTGTGGATAATTATTGCATGGGGGAGGAAACTAATAGTTATTTTAATAAAAACTTTGACATTAAAACTAAGAATGCCCCTACTGCTACTATTTCTAAGGTGGATGTTAGGAATTACTAAGTAGGCTAAATGAAAGTTCATGTTTTAGGTGATGATGATAGTCAAATTGATGTAAATTTTGGAGAGTTATACCTAGACTTATTCTAGAATAATAATGCAAAAATAAATAAATCTAAATAAAATAACAACTCATAAAATACATGCACATAGAACACAAGAGATTTATCTTGGTTCACCCGATATGGGCTACGTCCAACAAACAAGAGCCACACCTCCTTTTCTATTATTATTCACCTTGCTCGTAATGGGACATTACAATCAATATAAAGGAAACTCTTACAACCCTAAACCACAACATGGTATTAGAATACCATGGGCACAATACCATGGGCTAAAACCACCCACACCCACCAATCACAGGAATTCCTCCAATGCCTCCAAAAATAGCTTCGAGAATATCTTCGAAGAAAGGGGGCCTAAAAATTTTGCTACTGACTTTTGAAGGAGTTGCTTTTGAGATCTTAACAAAGCGGGTCCTAAGGATGACTTTCCTCTGCCAAACATTGATACTCTTGTTGACACTTGCATTGGCCATGAAATACTTTCTTTAATGGATGGTTTTTCAAGATACAATCAAATTCGAATTAATCCTAATGACCAACATCATTCACAACACCTTGGGGGACATTTTGTTACAAGGTAATTCCATTTGGCATTAAAAATGCAGGTGTCACTTATCAATGTGCCATGACATACACATTTCACGATTACATACATAAGATCACTGAAGACTATATGGATGATTTATTGGCAAAATCTAAAACCTGACAAGAGCACATTGGTGTCATGGAGAAAGTTTTTGATCGACTTCTAGAGCAAAATGTAATGTTGAAACCCAAGAAGTGTGTCTTCAGTGTCACCTCAAGAAAACTTCTAGGATTCATTGTCTCCAAGGGAGGCATTGAAGTGGATCCAAAAAAATTCAAGTCCATCATGGAGATACCTCCCTCAATATACTTGAAAGAGTTGTGTAGATTACAAGGAAATATCCAATTGATCTATCGTTTCATTGCACAACTCAGATAAATGTAAGTCATTCAATCACCTAATACAAAAAGTGGTGATATTTTCATGGATAGATTAATGTCAAAAATCTTTTGATGATATCAAGCAATACTTGGCTTTTCCACTAGTCCTAACTTCACCTCACCTAGGGGTCTCCTTCTATATTTATGTTTCAACAATAGACTTTGCATTAGGGATAATGCTTGCACAAAAGAATAAAAACAATCATGAGCAAGCAATTTACTATATTAGTCTAATATTGGTAAGCTATGAAACCATATATGCTTATGTGGAAAAACTTTGCCTAGTAGTGGTTTTTGCCACTAAGAAACTCAAACATTACATGCTAAGTCACACTACCTATATCATAGCTAAAGAAAACCCTCTACATTACATGATGTCTCACACTTACAACAACACCTACACTAAAAAATGGATAATGCTTCTAACAGAATTTGATCTTGAGTTCACCAACCAAAAATCCATTAAAGGTCAGGTAATAGCTGATTAGCTTGTGGAAGCTCCAATTCCTAGTGATCAACCATTGATTATTGAACTTCCAAATGATTTAGTATTTACCGTCACTAAACAAGAAGAAGATGTTATTCCTTAGAAAGATGTTGATATCACAGTATTATTTGATGGTTCTAAGTGTAAAAAAGGACAAGGTGTAGGACTCATATTTCATACACCATAAGGGATACCTATTCCCTTATCATTCAAACTCGATTTCCTATGCACAAACAATAATGCAGAGTATGAAGCCTTAATATTAGGACTTCAAGTAGCCATAGCTATGAGCATAAATCATATCAAAATATTTGGTGATTCCCAACTTGTCGTTCATCAAGTAAATGGAGAATACCAATATAAAGAACCAATATCAAAAATTTATCATGAAGTAGCAATGAAATCACTTGCAAAATTTGACTAGTATGAGATTTATAGCTTACCTAGATCAACTAATAGATTTGCCGATACGATGGCCTCTCTAGGATGATTCCAAAGATTTGCCGATACATTTACTTTATCCACATAGAGTCATATGAGCCTTAGTCTAGTCAAATAAAATCATTCCTCAAGTTTAGAACACTCCCATCTAACATGTCATGAATTTCCAAATGAACTTTCAAGCAAAAGGTAACTCTCTTCACTCTTTTGGGGGACATGTTGTATAGGTGTGGTTATCATGGAGTCCTCCTTCGTTATCTTGAGCATGTAGAGGCCTAAAGAGCAATATCTGAAGCTTATGATGGTACTTGTGGTGTTCACTTTAGTGTAATGGCCATCGCAAAGCATATTTTATGCATAGGTTTTTTATTGGCCCACCATGGAACATGAATATTGCACCTATGTTAAGAAATGTCAACAATATCAACAACATGCTAATTTAACCCATGTGCCATCACAAGCCTTACAAGCTATTTAGAGTCTTTGGACCTTTTCACAATGGGGTTTGGACCTGATTGGTAAAATCTTACCTCCTTCCTTAGGACAACACACATTCATCATAACTGCCATTGAATACTTCACAAAGTGGATTGAGGTAATCCCTCTAACCAGTACGATAGGACCTCAAATTGTGGAGTTTATACTTAAGCATATCATCTGTAATTTTGGTATCCCATTAAAAATAATCTATGACAATGGCAAGTATTTCAAAAACAAGGATGTTCGAGCACTTTATAAGAAATATAATATCCAACACAATTTCTCGACTCCTTACTACCCAAAAAAAATGGATAAGCTAAAGCAACCAATAATATCTTGATCGCTATTATCAAGAAATTAGTCAAATAAAATCTTTGAGATTGGCACACTCAGATTCCATTGGCATTATGGGCTTATCGAACAAGCATCCACATGCCTATTGGGACAACACCATTCTCATTTTTCTATGGTGTCGAAGCCATCATGCCTCTTGAGCTTGAAATCTCCTCATTGTGTATTTAATTGCAAGAATTCATAGATGACGATACTACTAGATAAGCACATCTTTACCAACTTACACTCCTCGATGAAAGACAAATTAATGCTTTGGAGCATTTATGACTATATCAATATCATTTAAATCATGCTTACAATTCCAAAGTCCATCTACATGAATTCCAAGTAGGAGATCTTGTCCTTAAATAAAATTTATAAAATACCAACGCATTGCCGCATCTTTGTGATAAATTTATGGCTAATTGGTTAGGTCCATACATTGTCAAACAAAAGGTGGGTCAAGAAACTTATAGACTTTCCATTCTAGAGGGATTAGAAGATCCAAAACCACTAAAAAGTATCCACTTGAGAGTGTTCTATTCTTAATGCATTTTATATATGTATATATACATGGCTAATACAAAAAAACATCACCCATACACATTGCATTTTACACATTCATTTTGAACAATCACATTCATTGTTATTTCGATGCATTTCATCCACCATACTAGGGGTCATTTATTAAGTTTAGACAAAAATTGATCCAACAAGTTCACACTCAAGGGCACCCTCAAGTTCACACTCATCTCATTGCACCATTTCATAAGCTAAGTCATCATTTGCAAAACAAAATTTCCATCACCCCTAGGTGTTTTTGATCACTCATCCACTCCTAGTGTTTCAAGCAACCTCCAATACATGTCAAATTTTCTCTAGGACCAAGTCACATTTTCACTAAGAAAATATTGAGTTCTGTGAGTTGACTCTAACATTCTTGAACCAAACACATCTTACACATATTAAAAAATCTTGTATCAAAGAGGGATAAAACCATAATTAGGTTGAACTTCGAAGCAAAAAAATACCTTCGCTTGTCCCATTATGCACATAGTCCAAAAATAAAAAACTATGGTTTTTACCACTAACAACATTACCAAATAAAAGAATGGGTAGTAAGGATAGGGTGAATTTCTTATCACACTTTTATTGGGAATTCGATTCTCCAAAGCTCTAAATATTTTACATATCATACATCACATATTCCCAAAGTCGTAAAAATAGCACTACATTTCCATCTAGATGGTTAGGTAATCCGAATTGTCTCCCTATGGTCCATCTATGGTCCTCAATTGTCTCCCTCTACTACTGAATTGATGATGTCTCTAATAGCTAAAAGTCTCCTCAGATTCTCCTGCCATATTCCTATCGTCACCATTGCCCTCCTCAACTATCTGACTCAGTATCAACGGAGGTTGTGAAGTGAACTAAGCCTCATACTTTATCATGGTATCAACATCATCCACATATGAGAGATCTATCTCGTCATCATCCCCATACTCCATCCACCACTCCTCCATACAAGACAAGCTCAACTCATTCAATCGATACCTATAGAGAATTGGAGCCTCAGGTACCCCTATCACATCTCAAACTATCGTAACACCCATAAAAACTGAATCAACTCCACCTCACTCCCATGCAGACCAACCATCCATCTAGCATGTGTAACCCATCGCAGCTACTTTCCATAACTAGGCCACCTAGCATCTCACTATGGCCTCTAATACACCTAATCAAGCATCAAACCTACCCATAGATATCTATACTCCTAGCCATTATGACCAGGATGACTTGACTGGACCTCCTCAGCTACCTACCATCTCAATACATAGGGTTGATCCCTATCCCACTCCTCATAGGGTAGGACCACAGGATGAGCCACAATAAATGCTCCCAACCCTAGACCTACAACAACACACTACAACCCAACCCCTTCTGCCCCCTACCTCATCACCTCATACAACTCCATATAAGTTTGAGCCAGAAAAGTTATCACCCATGCATACACCCAAGGATCATCAATCATATCATACACCAATCGAATCATGTTCCATGGTAATTGACAACCGGTGCTATTAGACACCAATATGTTGGCCAACAGGAACATGACCAAGGTGGGTCGGGCCTCCAAATGCTTGTTCGCATACATATCCAAATACCTAATCCCTCCATCCCTAATGCTCACATCCCTCCATACATCTCCAAAGTCTACCTCAACTCATACTACTAATTGTGTCCAAATTTGGCATGCAATCCCTCCACTAGCACTCGAAATATGTGATATACATCCTCTAGTGTGACTATCACTTCCCCTGTCGAGAGCTAGAAGGTCCCCCTATCTAAATTCCACTTTTCTACCAAGGTATAAAGGTACCCCTCATAATACCTCACCATCTCAATCTGTGCAACCCCAGCCAATCCCACCCACTCCAGCCAATCCCAATGGTACTTTTGCAATACCTTTCTCACCCCTGGTATGATAGGTTAGAATCGATGTCAAGCCTCAAAGATCCTCAACTGTAGCACAACATAACATGCAAATGCACATTACCATCATAAATCATTGTAAAAAAAATATTGCATAATCCAAAAAAAAGAGCTAAGAAAACTTACCTCAACCACCTAAGCCTCCACTACCACTGCCACGTCCATGCCCTCCATCACTATTATCACACTCCTTTACACTCTTTCACTCACTCACTCACTCTCCTTCAGATATCACTTCTCAAACTCACAAATGCAAGAATGAATCAGATTTTACCTTTGTAGCACCTTTATATCTAATTTTGGTGCACTCAGCATATTCCTAGCACACTCAAATGTTACCCTATGTCTTCCATGTGGCATACGCTCTGCCACATCTGTACTTGATGTGGACGTTGGTCGATTTTTGGCTCCAAAATGTTGAAAAAGGACTCAAAGTGCCTCAAAATATAGAAAAATCCACTAAAATCATATCAAATTCCATCTATACATCCATTACATCATTCCATTATGTTTTGTGAAGATATGAATCGATTTGGACACTTCATTTTTTATTGCAACCAAAATTTGTAAAAACACCTAAATCACATACAAACATTTCAAAATGGTTCAAAATTTCACAAAACTATCACATTCACTATTCCAATCATCCATCACATCATTTCATCACATTTTGTGATAAGTTGGATTGATTTGGACGTTTAATTCTTGATTGTGATCAAAAATCACGGACATACCCCAAATTGCTTCAAAATATCCCAAATCAAATTCCAAACTTCACAAAATCATCAAATTTCACCCATAAATAATTGCATCATTCACATTCACAAAACCATTAATATTCACATTTATTTACATCATTCATATCATCCATAATTCTATGCATTTCCACTCAATATACTCAAAATCACTTGCATTCTCAAGTGAACCTTGTATCTAGTGGTTTACCCTATTCCCTTGGCGATTGCAGTAATTGATTATCCATACAACTTGGTAGGATGGGTAGATCACCATAAGTATGCCTATTCATTCATATTCATTTAGATCATTCATATCTTCTAATCAAAATCCGCTTTTTCTATTGGGGCAAAAGCAAAATTCAATTATTGCATTTTTCACAATCAATACACCATTCACATGCACTACATATTTCATATTCCTTTATATCATTCATATCATCCAAGTGAATCTCGTATCTAGTGGTTTACTCTATTCCCATGACAATTACAATGATTGGTAATTTATGCAATTTGATAGGATGGGTAGATCACCATAAGGACGCTTGTCCATATCATCATCCAACATCCTCTTGTTTGAAAACATCTTTTTGGTCCCTCATTTTGTGAGTGAGACTATGCTCAGACTAATTTGCTTAAAATTTGTCATTGATGCCCTTTTTTGTAGGGTCCCAAACACGGATAACTATTACTACATCATCCTCTTTCATGAATTATGCGTTATCACTAGGACTTTCTCTCCTAACAATCACCCGATCTTAAGATGATTGGTTCCTACTACATTTTTATCATTTTGCATTTCAATGATGCCAAAAGGTATATTTTTCAACAACACAGAATCACCCCAATATTGGGATAAAAAAAATTTATTTTGACTTCCCACATCAGGATACATCATTCACATTTCATAAAAATCCTTTTTATGTTGGGGCAAAAGCAAAATCAATCATTACACATTTCATTATCATTGCTTATGCACTTACATCATTCATATCATCCCCATTGCAAAACCCCCTTGTTTTTTTGGGGCAAAAACATAATCAATCATTGCAATTTTCACAATTACATCATTTCCATGCATTACATCATTCACATTCCTTTACATCATTCATATCATCCTCATTTCTATCAATTGGATCATGAGATTCATTCTTCACTCATTCGCCAATATAGAGGGTAATCTACGACAACAATTTTTGTCTTCGAGATCTTCTTGTGTACCAAGGAAAAGAAGTTGCTTCACCAAACCAGGTGTCTCTTAGTTTTGCATCGCATTGTATTTCACACAATACAATACAAAAATAGGCATCTATAGATACCAAATCCTAGCCACTTGTCATCCATATACATCCTCATTCACATCCATTCATTATATATGTATTTATTTATAAATATAAATATAAATATTTTATTTTTATATATATATATAATAAATATGTATGTATATATTTGAATAAATCTCAGCTACCCATCATGACTTAATCTTGACCATTCATCCATCATGATCTGTATCACTTGTTCAAGATCAATCTCAATACTTCATCATGTTTTAATCTTAGTTTCCCGTTGGTGTCGTCAAAACCCTAACATGATCAAGGGTAAATTATAAAAGATGATTCATTTTTGTGAATCAAGGTTCCAAAAATTAATATTCAAAGAGCATTGATCATTTGTCCTCTCACAAACCCTAGCATTTTTCTAACATTATCCCTTCTCACTGCCATTGCATCCTCCATTTCCATAGCCAAAACCCCTGTGAACCAGATCTGGTTCTACAGTACACCTCCTCGAAAGGTATATTCTCTAAAAGGTATCATTTGTTATTGCTTTACTTATATTTTCTGTATATCTACACTTTTTTTATCAAGTATTTTAGTTAGGGTTAATATTATACACTTTAAGATCTCAGTGGGCCTCACACTGTGGAGGCCCTATAGGTGTTACTAACCTATTTTCTAATTTGTTTGTGTGCAAGTTGTAGGGAGTGTTTACATTGACAAATTTTGTATCCACGAGTGGTCCCATAGGGATATGCAAGACCACTCACAAATTTTTTGGAGTGAAGATGACTCAAAGACACCAAATATTCATTTGAATGAGGGTTTCAAACCCTTTGATTGTAATAATTTGTATCAACACAAGTTGCATTATAATAGTGGAGATCAAGGCTCCCATAATATCAATATAATATCATTTCTTTACTGTGTAATATTTATTGTGTTTCATTTGTTATAGTTGTCTTGGTGTTATTTTTTTTTGCTTTAAAATCTCAACCAAATAAATCACTAAGGTGTATAAATTACCTTAATTAACCTGTTGCAACATTCAAATTTCTTACCTCCAAGTTACCACTGCTCTTCACTCTAGCTTTAAATTTGAATGTGCTCTCTCCTTCAACCTTTGGATATGAATATTATCATATGCTATAATATTTATGGTGTTGTCGTTACTCTGACCTACAACTTTGCGTACCTCACGTATGAGCAATCTTACACAGTCTACTTATATAAATTTAGGTTTTGCAAGATCTCCTTTCAATCTTGAATCTTCTAGCAAATCATCTTGTTCTCCTCCATCTCTATAATGTTCTCCTCCTATTTTCTTCTTCTCTTTATATGTATCTCTCCTTAAAATGTGTCTAATCTCTCCTTTAACCACTTCTAGTTGCTTTTAACCTTAGGTTTTCTCTCCAACATAGTCATTGCTAGGCTCACAATGTGGCTCTCTTCAGGCTCATGCAAAGTAGCTCTCACCATGATGTTGCTCTCTCACTTAAAAATATGGTTTTTGTTGCTCTTAGTAAATGTGGCTCTCACCTCTTTACTGAATCTTACCTTCACCACACCTTCAATAGTGTGGCTCTGATACCACTGTTAGTAATCCAACAATATTTTCACAATAACTCAATATCAACTATTCACAATCTAATAACAAGCTCACAAAAACATTTTATTGATAAATATCTAGTTTAAGCAATGCATAAATACAATGCTTATTATTTGAAACTATTACAATTCTGTCTTCAATATATACATACATGAGACTTCATATTCACAAGACTCTTGACCTTTACACTTACATAATATTTTCATCTCCTCATACTCATGGGAGATCTAACTCTTCACATATCCACATGAGGACAAAGACTCTCATGATTGCACATACTAAATGACACAACTCCACACTTATTAACATGACACATAACTCACACTTACTAACATGACACCTCACATAACTCACACTTATTTACATGACAAATACTATATCCTCAAATATTAAACTCACTCTAGACTAAACTATTTACATGACTAAAATATTTACATGGTCCAAATATTATAATTCTTGGTATTTGTGAAGCAAGATAAGAGTGACATGATAAAAGATGATTAATAAGTGATACAAGATGATCCAATAAAATTATGAGGATGAGAGACTTAAGTGAGGTACTTAAGAGAATATGTTATATTGAGTTCCTTTAGGTGAGATATTAAAGGGATATTTTTAATATCTCCATGAAGGATAATTTAGTCATTAAGCATTCACTTTGGATATTGTTCATATGCTTGAATGCTATGTGTATTATTTAATTTAATTTTAAGTGATGGTCTCTTAGCCTAATGATTGGACAAGTGCTTGGGTAGTTGCAAGACTTGTCTAAAAAGATGAAAACATATACAAGCTTAATTCATTCCTAAGTGGTAGCCTTGTAGCCTAATTTTTGAATAAGTTCTTAGGTGGTTTAAAGATGTATAATGATTCAATCTATTGAAATTGTGCATAAGTTATGGTTTGATTCGGTCCTAAGCAATGGTCTCTTAACCTAATTTATGGACAAGCACTTAGGTAACTTCAAGATGTATAATGATTTGACTAATTGAAAGGCATAGAAGTTATGTACAATTTGGATTTGCTCTTAAATGGTGGTCTCTTAATGTAATTTATGAACAAGCACTTAGGAAAATTTAATATGTATAATGATATGGTTTATTGAATGGCACAAAAGCTATGTACAATCTAGATTCTCCCCTAAGTGATGATATATTAGCCTAATTTATAGACAAGTGCTTAGGCGACTTTAAGATGTTTTACTGGTCTATTTAAAGATTTATAAATTCTTGACTGGTCCATTTAAATATGATTAATTGATGATTGATTCATTTGAGGATGCTTGTCGATATATTCCATTTAAGGATGCTTAATTTATGATTGGTCCATTTAGGAACACTTCGTTGCTGATTGGTCCATTTAAGGATTCTAAAGTGCTTCATAGTCCATCTAAGGATGCTTAAGGGTTGATTGGTCCATTTAAGGATACTTAATTATTGAATATGGTCCATTTAAGGATTCTTAAGTGTTGATTGGTCCATTCAAGGATGCTTAATTTATTCCTATGGTCTATTTAAGGAAATTTAAATGCTAATAAAACCATTTAAGAATGCTTAAATGTTGATTATTTTCTATTTAAGGATGATTAAGTGTTAATAGATCCATTTAAAGATGCTTAATTTTTTATTTTGGTCCATTTAAGTATGACTAAGTGTAAATCAATCCATTTAAATATGCTTAATTGATCGACCTATTGAAAGACACATAAGAATATAGTCTACACAAATTTGCTTGTAAATTTTATGCCTTATTTCAAAAGGCATTTTGATTTTTGGTTAGTTTCCCTCATTCATGATGGGGCAAGAGAAGGAAGGGTGGATAGAGCTATCATAACTATAGGCTATCATAGTGGCTATCATATAACCCATTGATAAAATAAAATAGAGAGAGGATGATGGGGATATCATCACTGTAGATTGTTAGGATCCCATCCTAACACTATGATGTGATGTTCCTTGTGAACATGGGGGGATACCCATAGTAATATTTTGTAATGTTTTGTAAACATGGGAAACAACCATGATAAAGTTTTGAAATTTCTATTAATAGTTGTGGCTTTAGAAGCACCTAGACAAGTGGGACCATCATATGTAACCATTATCACTAATGTAATTGTTTTGTAGGTAGGATATTCTAGCTTGGGTGGAATTTTTCATATAAGCCAACCTTGAGAGTAAGGTGGTAGATGAAATCTTTAAAATTGTGAGGAGTAGGAATGTATGTATATTTTTGTATAATTGAATGAATGTAATTATGGAGGTTTCCCTCTTGAAGTAGCCTGTGATTCAATGTTATCTATGAGATTGTTCTTTTCTGCATTTATATTTCATAGTTATGTTGTGAGCTTTTATGTTTATATGCAATATTTGTGTGAGTGTGTTTATTTTTAATAGTAGATTTTTAACAAGTGGTATCAGAGCCCTTTATAGGGCCATGTTTGGTCGTGAATGCGATAGTTCCTTCCATTTTGACTGTTAGGTATAAGAAAATATGTTTTTGTTTTTTCACTAGTTTCCTTTAAAAAACAAAAAATCTAGCCTCTATTTTTTTGCATTAGTTATTTACGTTAGAAACCCTGTGCTGGGGGTTTTAAAATATCACAAATGAGTTCTCATTATTGGCTAAGCTATATCACCCATAAAGTGTCTAGTGAAGTGAGGGACAATAAACTCCAATACCCAGGCATCGGACAACATCCATCTATGAAATTGAGCTCCCACGTATGTTCGAGCATATTGGGAAAACCCCTAGGATTAGGAGAGACCTTTAGCTCCTAGGAAGATTTTTGGCCTTTGTATTCTCCAAAGTGCACTAGATATAACATCCAAAGTGGCCTAAAATATTGGTCTGAGCACTATTGCTCATCACTATGGTATAATAGAGGGTCTATAGGCAATACATACACCTTGACTTTACATACCCTATTATGTTGAATATCAACTTGCAACAAAAATACATGTAATATAAATATCATACCTATACCATAACCTTGTTATAGAAATTGAGCACACAAGGAAGACATCCCTATTCTAAAATTCTTGCATGCAAAACAATCACAAACAAATTTCAGAGAAGAATATAACAAGTGGAAAAAAACCATCAAAGTAAGAATAGGGGAATAGGGGGGTTAGTATCAGTAACAGTCAATAAATTCCATTAGTAACAATTAGTATAGGGTCATTAGTTGTTAGTGTCAAAAATATTACCTATGATAGTCAGAATTTAAAAATAGACAGAATATCTATGATAGAGTCAAACTAGGCATGTGTCAATACATTGTCAGGAGTGATCAGTAGTCAAAATAGATAGGACAAAGAGTCAAAAAGGGTTGGTGGACATAGAACCTAAATTCTGAATTGAGCCTCTAGAGGAAAAATGGACCACACTAGCAACCTAAAAAAAAAACAATATAAAAAAAGAAGTTTGGGGGTGTCCAAAACTAGTGCTGATGTCTATAGCTCATTATGATCATCTTCTCGAGCTGAGCATTTTGATATATAGCACCTAAACCACTTTTTGGGCTTCTTACTAAAAATAGTAATCCCTGAAACCACCTTTCTATTTTTAGTATCACCAAAAAGACAACTCTTAGAACATGGTTTTTGGTACTCGACAACAAGAGTTAGATAATTAAATTTCTCAAAACCTGAATACCATGGAAAAAAAAATTTGGTCCTTAGTCACTCACAACTTAGACGAGATAAAGACACAACTACAAAACTTTCAGGAAACTATGTGTGGTCATCGAGGCATAGAAATATATGAAGGCAGAGATGGATAGTCATTTTTATACCGACTCATTTGGCCATCAAGATCAATAGGATACAAGTATGAGTCATCATCAAAAAATATACCAGATCATAATGGATTTAAATTGCCAAAATTTGACTTCCCAAACTTTGATGGAAAAGACCCTAAGGGGTGGATTTGTGATGTCAAACAATATTTCACTCTTCATAATATTCCATGCTACATATGGTTGACCATTGCCTCTTTCAAGTTTAAATCATATGCACTAAATTAGTTTCTATGGCTTAGGAAGGCCAAAATTAATCTATCTTGGCAATATTTTGAACGTCTACTCACTCGCTTTGGTCCTAGTGATTTTGAAGATTTTATAGGAGATCTTTTTAAACTTAGACAAATATCAACCATTTGAGAGTATCACATTCAATTTGCAAAACTTGCCAATCATACCATTGGTCTAACTACCGACTCTTTCCAAATTTGATCTGTGAGTGGTTGAAGGATGACATTAGGTCTAAGGTTAAACTATTAAGACCCAAAACATTACCATAGACAATACAATTGGTTAAATTGGTAGAAGAAAAATTTAAGGCTTTAGGACACACTTCTAAATTTTCTCAATATTGGCCATCCTTTCTGTCCAAGCCGATGACAAGTCCCACTAAATCTTCAACTATAAAAAAATTGACTCATGAAGAGACGAGGAGTAGAAGGGCACAAGGGCTATGTTATAATTGTGATTAAAATTATTCTTGAGGGCATAAGTGTGTGCAAAAAAAAAAAATCTTCTAGATATGGATAAAGCACCAACCATAGAATACTTACAGGAAGACGAGGATCCTCATGAGGAAGAAACCACAAATCAAACAATAAATCCAGAGGACTCCCCACCAAAAATATTTGTGCATGATTTAGTAGGACTATACACTTCCCAAACAATGAAAGTGATTGACAATTTTAAAGGACAATAGACCATCATTTTTTGTTGACTCTAGCAATACACATAACTTTATTGATCCACATGTGGTCAAACAAGGGAACAAGACCATCTCGTGCAATTACAAGGGTTATTAAATAAATATGCCCAAGTTTTTGAGGAGCCCAAGGGACTACCTTGATGAGGAATCATATAATATAAAATATATCTTAGAATATATTATATAATGCATTAAATGCATTTGTATGTAAGCATTTCACAATATAGAGATGGTGCATATTAAATGCATCCTTATCCTTTATCCGCACATGGTATTGAACCCATGGTTTGGCTCAAAATATGGTATTGCAATAGGTATTTCAAGCCTATAAATTAGCATGTTTTATGAATACAAATAAATTTGAAGTTTTAGAATTTAAATCCTTATCAGATTGTACAAGTAAAGTCTTCTTCTTAGAATTTTGTAATTGTCTACATTCAAATATATCATACCCTTTTATTCTATAATTACAAAATTTTTGAGACTTAGGGTGAGAAGAAGAAAAAGCATGAAATGTATGTTTAGAGGTAGAGGATGCAATGATATAGGGACCATGGAGGATGTGGTCTGTGTGGAGATACCACAGATGGGTCATTAGAAGACCAAACCATGGTCATGAATAACCTTCTCCCTTAACACAGAAGGAGGTAGAAAAATATTGAGACAAAACTTAACACATTAACAAAAATAGAGATGAAAATAGGAAAGGGCAAGAGGGGATTTCCAAGAGGAAAATCCCCTCACAGGATCTGGATAACTACTATGAATACCAATCTAATAATAATTTAAATCCTAAAACTTCAAATTGATTTGTATTCATAAAAAATGCCAATTTGGATAACAATTATTTATAATAAGGTCTGAGGTATAGACCAAATGGTTCAATGAAACCCCATAAGGGGGACGAACGTATAAGGTTCAAATATTAGGCCTCATAGAAATGCACACTTGTCCATATTATTGGTGCTTTAAATGGTGTAAAAGGTTTAAAATCATGTGGCATGGTGGTTATAGGGACAAACAACATGGATAACCGTGGCATCTACCAATTCCACTATGTTTAAAAAAACAATTGTTTATAATAATATGGTGGTCCATAATGCTTTGGTTTATGAAGGGAGTGGTACACGTGTTATGTCATTGTCCTTGATGGATAATTTGAATATCCTTAGAAAATAATTCTCTACCAAAAGTCATTGCTACGCTTATAATGGTAATCCTCAAGATCTTATGTCTTGCATTTGGTTGTCAATTTCAACAAGCACTAAAGAAGTGAGAGTGAAGTTTGTTATGTTCTGATTTTTATACCAACTATAACATGTTATTAGATAGATATTGGACTAGTAATATGAAATCCATAGCTTCCTCATAAAGTGGTTAAACATGCCTATGATCATAAAGTTTTTACTATAGGAGGCTTAGATCCTTGGTAGCCTCATCCTCTAAACCATACAAGTTGTTTTATTCTTATAATGGATGAGACACAAAAGGTTCCAATTTATTAACATGAGCCTCAGTGGACTTCTATAAGGAAGTTATAAAAATGGTATCCTAAATTCTGTTTGAATGCCCCCAAGATAAGTATGAATCATATAATGATCAACATAACATAGATGTTATTACTCCTTTTCCTCAAGAGGTAATTGATAAAAAAACACCATTTTTGAAACCTAAGAAGAAAGAAGATCCCACTTTGTTCTATCAATGGTTTACTAAATCTTAGAAATCCCATGAGGATGTTGCCAAACTAAAACAAGTCACACTTTGTGTGGATAATTATTGCATGGGGGAGGAAACTAATAGTGATACAAATAGTGATTTTAATCAAACCTTTGACATTAAAACTAAGAATGCCCCTACTGCTCCTATTTCTAAGGTGGGTGTTAGGAATTACTAAGTAGGCTAAAAGAAAGTTCATGTTTTAGGTGATGATGATAGTCAATTTATGTAAATTTCGGAGAGTTATACCTAGAATTATTCTAGAATAATAATGCAAAAATAAATAACTCTGAAGAAAATAACAACTCACAAAATACATGCACATAGAACACAAGAGATTTATCCTGGTTCACTCGATATGGGCTATGTCCAGCAAACAAGAGCCACACTTCCTTTTCTATTATTATTCACCTTGCCCGTAATGGGACATTACAATCAATATAAAGGAAACTCTTACAACCCTAAACCACAACGTGGAATTAGAATACCATGGGAAAAATACCATGGTCTAAAACCACCCACACCCACCAATCATAGAAATCCCTCCAATGCCTCCAAAAATAGCTTCAAGAATATCTTCGAAGAAAGGGGGCCTAAAAATTTTGCTACTGAATTTTGAAGGAGTTGCTTTTGAGATCTTAACAAAGAGGGTCCTAAGAATGACTTTCCTCTACCAAAAATCGATACTCTTGTTGACACTTGCATTGGCCATGAAATACTTTCTTTAATGGATGGTTTTTCAAGATACAATCAAATTCGAATTAATCCTAATGACCAACATCATTCACAACACCTTGGGGGACTTTTTGTTACAAGGTAATTCCATTTGGCCTTAAAAATACAGGTGCCACTTATCAATGTGCCATGACATACATATTTCACAATTACATACATAAGATCACTGAATACTATATGGATGATTTATTGGCAAAATATAAAACCTGACAAGAGCACATTGGTGTCTTGGAGAAAGTTTTTGATCGACTTCTAGAGCAAAATGTAAGGTTGAAACCCAAGAAGTGTGTCTTCAGTGTCACCTCAAGAAAACTTTTAGGATTCATTGTCTCCAAGGGAGGCATTGAAGTGGATCCAAAAAAATTCAAGGCCATCATGGAGATACCTCCCTCAACAAACTTGAAAGAGTTGTGTAGTTTACAAGGAAATATCCAATTGATCTGTCGTTTCATTGCACAACTCAGATAAATGTAAGTCATTCAATCACCTACTACAAAAAAGGGTGATATTTTCATGGATAGATGAATGTCAAAAAGCTTTTGATGATGTCAAGCAATACTTGGATTTTCCACCAGTCCTAACTTTGCCTCACCTAGAGGTCTCCTTCCATATTTATGTGTCAGCAATAGACTTTGCATTAGGGATAATGCTTGCACAAAAGAATAAAAACAATCGTGAGCAAGCAATTTACTGTATTAGTCTAATATTGGTAAGCTATGAAACCATATATGCTTATGTGGAAAAACTTTACCTAGCAGTGGTTTTTGCCACTAAGAAACTCAAAAATTACATGCTAAGTCACACTACCTATATCATAGATAAAGAAAACCCTCTACATTACATGATGTCTCACACTTACAACAACAACTACACTAAAAAATGGATAATGCTTCTAACATAATTTGATCTTGAGTTCATCAACCAAAAATCCATTAAAGGTCAGGTAATAGCTGATTAGCTTGTGGAAGCTCCACTTCCTAGTGATAAACCATTGATTATTGAGCTTCCAAATGATTTAGTATTTACCATCACTGAACAAGAAGATGTTATGCCTAAGGAAGATGTCAATATCACAGTATTATTTGACGGTTCTAAGTGTAAAAAAGGGCAAGGTGCAGGAGTCGTATTTCATACACCATAAGGGATACCTATTCCATTATCATTCAAACTCAATTTTCTATGCACAAATAATAATGCAGAGTATGAAGCCTTAATATTAGGACTTCATGTAGCCATATCTATGAGCATAAAGCATATCAAAATATTTGGTGATTCCCAACTTGTCGTTCATCAAGTAAATGAAGAATAACAATGTAAAGAACCAATATCAAAAATTTATCATGAAGTAGCAATGAAATCACTTGCAAAATTTGACTAGTATGAGATTTATAGCTTACCTAGATCAACTAATAGATTTCCCAATACAATGGCCTCTCTAGGATGATTCCAAAGAATTCCGAAGGAGAGGTACAACCATTAATTGTCACAACGATCTCTAAATTTGCAATTTTTTGAGTTGAGTCTAAATATGAGAAGAACATTTACTTTATCCATGTAGAATCATATGAGCCTTGGTCTAGTCAAATAAAATCCTTCCTCAAGTTTAGAACACTCCCATATGACATGTCACGAATTTCCAAATGAACTTTCAAGCAAAAGGTAACTCACTTCACTCTCTTGGGGGACATGTATAGATGTGGTTATCATGGAGTCCTCCTTCATTATCTTGAGCCTGTAGAGGCCTAAAGAGCAATATTTGAAGCTCATGATGGTACTTGTGGTTGTCACTTTAGTGTAATGGCCATCGCAAAACATATTTTATGCATAGGTTTTTTATTGGCCCACCATGGAACATGAATATTGCACCTATGTCAAGAAATGTCAACAATGTCAACAACATGCTAATTTAACCCATGTGCCATCAAAATCCTTACAACCTATTTAGAGCCTTTGGACCTTTTCACAATGGGGTTTGGACCTGATTGGTAAAATATTACCTCCTTCCTTAGGACAACACACATTCATCATAATTGCCATTGAATACTTCACAAAGTGGATTGAGGTAATCCCTCTAACCAGTACGATAGGACCTCAAATTGTGGAGTTTATACTTAAGCATATCATCTATCATTTTGGTATCCCCTAAAAAATAATCTATGATAATGGCAAGTATTTCAAAAACAAGGATGTTCGAGCACTTTATAAGAAATATAATATCGAACACAGTTTCTCAACTCCTTACTACCCATAGACAAATGTGTAAGCTAAGGAAACCAATAAGATCTTGATCACTATTATCAAGAAATTAGTCAAATAAAATCATTGAGATTGGCACACTCAGATTCCATTGGCTTTATGGGCGTATCGAACAAGCATCCACATGCCTATTGGGGCAACACCATTCTCATTGGTCTATGGTGTCGAAGCCATAATGCCTCTTGAGCTTGAGATCTCTTCATTGTGCATTTAATTGCAAGAATTCATAGATGTCGATACTACTAGATAAGCACGTCTTGACCAACTCACACTCCTCGATGAAAGACAAATCAATGCTTTGGAGAATTTATGAGTATATCAATATCATTTAAAGCATGCTTACAATTCCAAAGTCCATCTACATGAATTCCAAGTAGGAGATCTTGTCCTTAAATAAAATTTATAAAATACCAACACATTGCCACATCTTTGTGATAAATTTATGGCTAATTGGTTAGGTCCATACATTGTCAAACAAAAGGTGGGTCAAGAAACTTATAGACTTTCCATTCTAGAGGGATTAGAAGAGCCTAAACCACTAAAAATTATCCACTTGAGAGTGTTCTATTCTTAATGCATTTTATATATGTATATATACATGGCTACTAAACAAAAACATCACCCATACACATTGCATTTTACACATTCATTTTGAACAATCACATTCATTGTTATTCTGATGCATTTCATCCACCAGACTAGGGGTCATTTGTTAAGTTTAGACAACAATTTATCCAACAAGTCTTGTCACCTTGATCAGGGGCACCCTCAAGGTCACACTCATCTCATTGCACCATTTCATAAGCTAAGTCATCATTTGCAAAAAAAAATTTCCATCACCCTTAGGTGTTTTTGATCACTCATCCACACCTAGTGTTTCAAGCAACCTCCAATACATGTCAAATTTTCTCTAGGACCAAGTCACATTTTCACTAAGAAAATCTTGAGTTCGATGAGTTGACTCTAAAATTCTTGAACCAAACACATCTTACACATATTAAAAAATATTTTATCAAAGAGGGATAACACCATAATTAGGTTGAACTTCAAAGCAAAAAAATTACCTTCGCTTGTCCCATTATGCACATAGTCCAAAAATAAAAAATTGTGGTTTTTACCACTAACAACATTACCAAATAAAAGAATGGGTAGTAAGGATAGGGTACAATTCTTATCACACTTTTATTGGGAATCCGATTCTCCAAAGCTCTAAATATTTTATATATCATACATCACATATTCCCAAGGTCGTAAAAATAGCACTACATTTCCATCTAGATGGTTAGGTTGTCCGAATCTACAAATATTAGAGATCAAATCATTGGACTATGGAGCTAATATCCATTGGGGCTATAGATTCTTGAATGGTAGTGGAGTATGCTCATGCATGATGACATGTCTGTCTTGAAGAGACATCTGGTCACATATAAGGACAAGCTAGCTTCTTGATCTCCTATATGATAGGTTTTCATCTCAATTTACTCAACATGGGTTAATGAATTCACTTGTGCACACATTGGTTCTTAACTGACTTGAGTCACTACCATGCTCATGATTGGGAAATGAACCTTCACTACACACACATGTGGTCTTTGAGAAATTAGACAGTGAGTTTATTTGAAATCACTAGTATGTTTGAGTCTCTGCAAAACAATTAGTCATCCACAAGCCCAAACAACATCCATAGCATTATCACATCATCATATGAGTCTTCCATTTCACATACCACCATTTTGGTGTCCCTGATTAAACAACAATGATAACAATGGTCAAGCAAATCTAACCTACTATAAATTATTGTTAGAGCATCAATTCATTTGCATTATCATAATTCATACACATCATCATTACATTGTCATCCATCACATATACACATGCATTCACACAAACATTTACACAAATTCATAACACAAAAGTAAAAGCCATGTATATGTATATATATAAATCACATGTACAATGAACACCCGAAGGCTATATACAATGGAGCACCAAGGCTCATATACAAAAAATGCCACACAACACTAACTAGTACCTATAGGCAGACCCCTATGACCCTAATGGAGCCCTAGACCAAGAGACACTATACCTAGAGTCACTACATCTAACAAAACCCACCAGGGAGGAGGAAGACCGCTTTGGAAGTCTAATGTGGTACTACATAAGTAGGTCCTCCAAATCCTGGATGTACCCCTCCTAGGATCAAAGGTGTAGCACATCCTATCTCTAATGAGTATCCCTCTGTGCTAACTCTGCATGGAGCCTCACAATCATATTCTTAACTTCACCTAATATCATCTGTGCATCTAGCTTCACCTGCAATTGAGCAATCTCTACATCTCGCTCCATAACCATCTATCGAAGCTGATCTCACTCAACCTTGAGCCTAGCACATTCCTCCTCACTTCGACTAGGAGGTCTCTCTGAAACCCCCCCATACCACCATCACCATCACCCCCAATATTTGAACGTTTCTCTACTATGGTCCTCGATTGTATCCCTCTACTACTGGATTGATGATGTCTCTAATATCCGAAAGTCTCCTCAGATTCTCCTGCTATATCCCTATCATCCCCATTGCCCTCCTCAACTATCTGACTCAGTATCAATAGAGGTTGTGAAGTGAACTAAACCTCATACTTTATCATGGTACCGAAATCATCCACATATGGGAGATCTATCTTCTCATCATCCCTATACTCCATCCACCACTTCTCCATACAAGCCAAGCTCAACTCATTCGATCGATACCTATAGAAAATTGGAGCCTCAGGTACCCCTATCACATCTCAAAGTACCATAACACCCATAAAAATTGAATCAAATCCACCTCACTCCCATGCAGACCAACCATCCATCTAGTATGCATAACCCATCATGGCTACTCTCCATCACTGGGCCACCTAGCATCTCACTATGGCCTCTAATACACCTAATCAAGCATCAACCTTGCCCATAGATATCTATACTCCTAGCCATTATGACCATGATGATTTGACTAGACCTCCTCAGCTACCTACCATCTCAATACATAGGGCTGATCCCTATCGCACTCCTTGTAGGGTAGGACCATAGGATGATCCACAAATGCTCCCAACCCTAGACCTGCAGCAACACACTACAAACCAACCCCTTCTGCCCCTACCTCCTCACCTCATACAATTCCATATAATTTTGAGCCAGCAAAGCTAGCACCCATGCATACACCCAAGGATAATCGATCATATCATACACCAATCGAATAATGTTCCATGGTAATTGACAACCGGTGCTATTATACACCAATATGTTGGCCAACAGGAACATGACCAAGGTGGGTAGGGCATCCAAATGCTTCTTCGCATACATATCCAAATACCTGATCCCTCCATCCCTAATGCTTACATCCCTTCATCCATCTCTAAAGTCTACCTCAACTCATACTACTAATTGTGTCCAACATGGACACACAATCCCTCCACTAGCACTCGAAAGATGTGATATACATCCTCTAGTGTCACTATCACTTTCCTTGTCGAGAGCTAGAAGATCCCCCTATCTAGATTCCACTTTTCTACCAAGGTATAAAGTTATCTCTCATCATCCCTCACCATCTCAATCCGTGCAACCCCAGCCAATCCCACCCACTCCAGCCAATCCCAATGGTCCTTTTGCAATACCTTTCTCACCCCTGGTATGATAGGTGAGAATCGATGTCAAGCCTCAAATATCCTCAACTGCAACACAAAATAACATGCAAATGCACATTACCATCATAAATCATTGTAAAAAAAATATTGCATAATACAAACAAAAGAGTTAAGAAAACTTACCTCAACCACCTAAGCTTCCACTACCACTGCCACATCCACGCCCTCCATCACCATTATCACACTCCTTCACACTCTTTCACTCACTCACTCACTCTCCTTCAGATATCACTTCTCAAACTCACAAATGCAAGAATGAATTAGATTTTACCTTTGTAGCACCTTTATAGCTAATTTTGGTGCACTCAGTATCTTCCTAGCACACTCAAATGTTACCCTACGTCTTCCATGTGGCAGACGCTCTCCCACATCTGTACCTGATGTGGACGTTGGTCGATGTTTGGCTCCAAAATGTTGAAAAAGGACTCAAAGTGCCTCAAACTATAGAAAAACCCACTAAAATCATCTCAAATTCCATCTATACATCCATTACATCATTCCATTATGTTTTGTGAAGATATGAATCGATTCAGACACTTCATTTTTTATTGCAACCAAAAGTTGTAAAAACACCTAAATCACATACAGACATTTCAAAATGGTTCAAAATTTCACAAAACTACCACATTCACTATTCCAATCATTCATCACATCATTTCATCACATTTTGTGATAAGTTGGATTGATTTGGACGTTTAATTCTTGATTGTGATCAAAAATCATGGACATACCCCATATTGCTTCAAAATATCCCAAATCAAATTCCAAACTTCATAAAATCATCAAATTTCACCCATAAATAATTGCATCATTCACATTCACAAAACCATTCATATTCACATTTATTTACATCATTCATATCATCCATAATTCTATGAATTTCCACTCAATATACTCAAAATCACTTGCATTCTCAAGTGAACCTTGTATCTAGTGGTTTACCCTATTCCCTTGGTGATTGCAATAATTGATTATCCAACTTGGTAGGATGGGTAGATCACCATAAGGATGCTTATTCATTCATATTCATTTACATCATTCATATCTTCTAATCAAAACCCCCTTTTTCTATTGGGGCAAAAGCAAAAATTAATTATTGCATTTTTCACAATCAATACACCATTCACATGCACTACATCTTTCATATTACTTTATATAATTCATATCATCCAAGTGAATCTCGTATCTAGTGGTTTACTCTATTCCCTTGGAAATTACAACTATTGGTAATTTATGCAATTCGATAGGATGGGTAGATCACCATAAGGACGCTTGTCCATATCATCATCCAACATCCTCTTGTTTGAAAATATCTTTTTGGTCCCTCATTTTGTGAGTGAGACTATGCTCAGACTAATTTGCTTAAAATTTGTCATTGATGCCCTTTTATGTAGGGTCCCAAACACGAATAACTATTACTACATCATTCTCTTTCAGGAATTATGCGTTATCACTAGGACTTTCTCTCCTAGCAATCACCCGATATTAGGATAATTGGTTCCTACTGCATTTTTATCATTTTGCATTTCAATGATGCCAAAAGGCATATTTTTAAACAACACATAATCACCCCAATATTGGGATAAAAAAATTTGATTTTGACTTCCCACATGAGGATATATCATTCACATTCAACTACATCATTCACATTTCACAAATATCCCTTTTATGTTGGGGCAAAAGAAAAATCAATCATTGCACCTTTCATTATCATTGCATATGCACTTACATCATTCATATCATCCCCATTTCAAAACCCCCTTGTTATGTTGGGGTAAAAATAGAATCAATCATTGCACTATTCACAATTACACCATTCCCATGCATTACATCATTCACATTCCTTTACATCATTCATATCATCCTCATTTCTATCAATTGGCTCATGAGATTCATTCTTCACTCATTCACCAATTGAGGGGGTAAGCTACAACAACAATTTTTATCTTCAAGATCTTCTTGCGCACCAAGGAAAAGAAGTTGCTTCACCAAACCAGGTGTCTCTTGTTTTTGCACCGCATTGTATTTCACACAATGCAATACAAAAATAGACATCTGTAGATATCAAATCCTAGCCACTTGTCATCCATATACATCGTCATTCACATACATTCATTATATATGTATTTTTTTATAAATATGTATGTATATATTTGAATAAATCTCAGCTGCCCATCATGACTTAATCTTGACCATTCATCAATCATGATCTGTGTAACTTGTTCAAGATCAATCTCAATCCTTCATCATGTTTTAATCTTAGTTGACCGTTGGTGTCGTCGAAACCCTAACATGATCAAGGACAAATTATAAAATATGATTCATTGTTGTGAATCAAGGTTCCAAAAATTAATATTCAAAGAGCATTGATCATATGTCCTCTCACAAACCGTAGCATTTTTCTAACATTATCCCTTCTCATTGCCATCGCATCCTCCATTTCCATAGCCAAAACCCCTGTGCACCAGATCTGGTTCTACAATACACCTCCTCGAAAGGTATATTCTCGACAAGGTATCATTTATTATTGCTTTACTTATGTTTTTCGTATATCTGCACTTTATTTTATCAAGTATTTTAGTTAGGGTTAATATTATACACTTTAAGATTTTAGTGGGCCTCACACTATGGAGGCCCTACAGGTGTTACTAACCTATTTTCTAATTTGTTTGTGTGCAAGTTGTAGGGAGTGTTTACATTGACAAATGTTGTATCCACAAGTGGTCCCATATGCAAGCCCACTCAAAAAAATTTTAGAGTGAAGATGACTCGAAGAAACCAAATATTCATTTGAACGAGGGTTTCAAACCCTCTGATTGTAATAATTTTTATCAACACAAGTTGCATTATAATAGTGGATATCAAGGCTCACATAATATCAATATAATATCATTTCTTTATTGTGCAATATTTATTGTGTTTGATTTGTTATAGTTGTCTTTGTGTTATTTGTTTTTGCTTTACAATCTCAACCAAATAAATAACTAAGGTGTATAAATTACCTTAATTAACCTGTTGCAACATTCCAATTTCTTACCTCCAAGTTACCACTGCTCTTCACTCTAGCTTTAAATTTGAATATGCTCTCTCGTTCAACCTTTGGATATGAATATTATCATATGTTATAATATTTATGGTGTTGTCGTTACTCTGACCTACAACTTTGCTTACCTCACGTATGAGCAATCTTACACAGTCTACTTATAGAAATTTAGGTTTTGCAAGATCTCCTTTCAATCTTGAATCTTCTAGCAAATCATCTTGTTCTCCTCCATCTCTATAATGCTCTCCTCCTATTTGCTTCTTCTCTTTATATGTATCTCTCCTTAAAAGGTGTCTAATCTCTCCTTTAATCACTTCTAGTTGCTTTTAACCTTAATTTTTCTCTCCAACATAGTCATTGCTAGGCTCATGCAAAGTAGCTCTCACCATGATTTTGCTCTATAACTTAAAAATATGGTTTTTGTAGCTCTTAGTAAATGTGGCTCTCACCTCTTTACTGAATCTTACCTTCACCACACCTTCAATAGTATGGCTCTGATACCACTATTAGTAATCCAACAATATTTTCACAAGAACTCAATATCAACTATTCACAATATAATAACAATCTCACAAAAACATTTTATTGATAAATATCTAGTTTAAGAAATGCATAAATACAATGCTTATTATTTGAAACTATTACAACTCTTTGGCTTCAATATATACATACATGAGACTTCATATTCGCAAGACTTTTGACCTTTATACTTACGTAATATTTGCATCTCCTCATACTCATGGGAGATCTAACTCTTCACATATCTACATGAGAAAAAAGACTCTCAATATTGCACATACTAAATGACTCAACTCCACACTTATTAACATGACACATAACTCACACTTACTAACATGACACCTCACATAACTCACACTTATTTACATGACACATACTATATCCTCAAATATTAAACTCAATCTAGAAAAAACTATTTACATGACAAAAATATTTACATGGTCCAAATATAGTAATACTTGGTCTTTGTGAAGCAAGATAAGAGTGACATGATGAAAGATGATTAATAAGTGATACAAGATGATCCAATAAAATTATGAGGATAAGAGACTTAAGTGAGGTACTTAAGAGAATATGTTATATTGAGTTCCTTTAGGTGAGATATTAAAGCGATATTTTTAATATATCCATGAAGGATAATTTAGTCATTAAGCATTCACTTTGGTGATTGGTCATATGCTTGAATGCTATGTGTATTATTTAATTTACTTTTAAGCGATGGTATCTTAGCCTAATGATTGGACAAGTGCTTGGGTAGTTGCAAGACTTGTCTAAAAATATGAAAACATATACAAGCTTAATTCATTCCTAAGTGGTAGCCTTGTAGCCTAATTTTTGGATGAGTGCTTAGGTGGTTTAAAGATGTATAATGATTCAATCTATTGAAAATGTGCATTAGTTATGGTTTGATTCGGTCCTAAGCAATGGTCTCTTAACCTAATTTATGGACAAGCACTTAGGTAACTTCAAGATGTATAATGATTTGACTTATTGAAAGGCATAGAAGTTATGTACAATTTGGATTTGCTCTTAAATGGTGGTCTCTTAACCTAATTTATGAACAAGCACTTAGGAAATTTTAATATGTATAATGATCTGGTTTATTGAATGGCACAAAAGCTATGTACAATCTAGAATCTCCCCTAAGTGATGATCTCTTAGCCTAATTTATGGACAAGTGCTTAGGCGACTTTAATATTTTTTATTGGTCTATTTAAATATTTATAAATTATTGACTGGTCCATTTAAATATGATTAATTGATGATTGATTCATTTAAGGATGCTTGTCGATATATTCCATTTAAGGATGCTTAATTTATGATTGGTCCATTTAGGAACACTTCGTTGCTGATTGGTCCATTTAAGGATTCTAAAGTGTCGACCTATTGAAAGACACATAAGAATATAGTCTACACAAAATTGCTTGTAAATTTTATGCCTTATTTCAAAAGGCATTTTGATTTTTGGTTATTTTCCCTCATTCATGATGGGGCAAGAGAAGGAAGGGTGGATAGAGCTATCATCACTATAGGCTATCATAGTGGCTATCATATAATCCATTGATAAAATAAAATAGAGAGATGATGATGGGGATATCATCATTGTAGATTGTTAGGACCCCATCCTAACACTATGATGTGATTTTCCTTGTGAACGTGGGGGGATACCCATAGTAATATTTTGTAATGTTTTGTAAACATGGGAAACAACCATGATAAAGTTTTGAAAGGTCTATTAATATTTGTGGCTTTAGAAGCACCTAGACAAGTGCGACCATCATATGTAACCATTATCACTAATGTAATTGTTTTGTAGGTAGGATATTCTAGCTTGGGTGGAATTTTTCATATAAGCCAACCTTGAGAGTAAGGTGGTAGATGAAATATTTAAAATTGTGAGGAGTAGGAATGTATGTATATTTTTGCATAATTGAATGAAAGTAATGATGGAGGTTTCCCCCTCGAAGTAGCCTGTGATTCAATTTTATCTACAAGATTGTTCATTTCTGCATTTATATTTCATAGTTATGTTGTGAGCTTTTATGTTTATCTGCAATATTTGTGTGTGTGTTTATTTTTAATAGTATATTTTTAACAAGTGGTATCAGAGCGCTTTCTAGGGCCATGTTTGGTCGTGAATGTGATAGTTCCTTCCATTTTGACTGTTAGGTATAAGAAAATATGTTTTTGTTTTTCACTAGTTTCCTTTAAAAACAAAAAATCCAGCCTCTATTTTTTTTGCATTAGTTATTTAGGTTAGAAACCCTGTGCTGGGGGTTTTAAAATATCACAAATGAGTTCTCATTATTGGCTAAGATAGATCACCCATAAAGTGTCTAGTGAAGTGAGGGACAATCAACTCCAATACCCAGGCATCAGACAACACCCATCTATGAAATTGAGCTCCCACGTATCTTCGATTATATTGGGAAAAAACCTAGGATTAGGAGAGACCTTTAGCTATTAGGAAGGTTTTTGGCCTTGTATTCTCCAAAGTGCACTAGATATAGCATCCACAAAGATTACCCTTCCGTCCTAATAGATAGACAAGTAGTATGCTCAAGGGTATGTGTGGAATCATCCTTGAGTAGTGGCCTAAAATATTGGTCTAAGCACTATTGTTCATCACTATGGTATAATAGAGGGCCTATAGGCAATACATACACCTTGGATTTACACACCCTATTATGTTGAATATCAACTTGCAACAAAAATACATGTAATTTTTGTTTTATAAATATCATACCTATACCATAACCTTGTTATAGAAATTGAGCACACAAAGAAGACATCCCTATTCTAAAATTCTTGCATGCAAAACAATCATAAACAAATTTTAGAGAAAAATATAACAAGTGGACATAAACCATCAAAGTAATAATAGGGGAATAGGGGGGTTAGTATCAGTAACAGTCAATAAATTCCATCAGTAACAATTAGTACAGGATCATTAGTTGTTAGTGTCAAAAAAATTACCTATGATAGTCAGAATTTAAAAATAGACAGAATATCTATGATAGAGTCAAACTAGGAATCCGTCAATATAGTGTCAGGAGTGATCAGTAGTCAAAATAGATAGGACAAAGAGTCAAAAAGGGTTGGTGGACATAGAACCTAAATATTGAATTGAGCCTTTAGAGGAAAAATGGACCACACTAGCAACCTAAAAAAAAACAATATAAAAAAAGAAGTTTGGGGGTGTTCAAAACCAGTGCTGAGGTATATAGCTCATTATGATCATCTTCTCGAGCTGAGCATTTTGATATATAGCACCTAAACCACTTTTTGGGCTTCTTACTAAAAATAGTAATCCTTGAAACCACCTTTCTATTTTTAGTATCACCAAAAAGACAACTCTTAGAACATGGTTTTTGGTACTCGACAACAAGAGTTAGATAACTAAATTTCTCAAAACGTGAATACCATGAAAAAAAATTGGTCCTCAGTCACTCACAACTTAGACGAGATAAAGACACAACTAAAAACTTTTAGGAAACTATGTGTGGTCATCGAGGCATAGAAATATATGAAGGCAGAGATGGATAGTCATTTTTATACTGACTCATTTGGCCATCAAGATCAATAGGATACAAGTATGAGTCATCATAAAAAAATGTACCAGATCATAATGGATTTAAATTGCCATAATTTGACTTCCCAAACTTTGATGGAAAAGACCCTAAGGGGTGGATTTGTGAGGTCGAACAATATTTCACTCTTCAATATATTCCATGCTACATATGGTTGACCATTGCCTCTTTCAAGTTTAAATCAGATGCACTACATTAGTTTCTATGGCTTAGGAAGGCCAAAATTAATCTATCTTGGCAATATTTTGAACGTCTACTCACTCGCTTTGGTCCTAGTGATTTTGAAGATTTTATAGGAGCTCTTTTTAAACTTAGACAAATATCAACCATTCGAGAGTATCACACTCAATTTGAAAAACTTGCCAATCATACCATTGGTCTAACTACCGACTCTTTCCAAATTTGATATGTGAGTGGTTGAAGGATGACATTAGGTCTAAGGTTAAACTATTAAGACCCAAAAAATTACCATAGGCAATACAATTGGTTAAATTGGTAGAAGAAAAATTTAAGGCTTTAGGACACACTTCTAAATTTTCTCAATCTTGGCCATCCTTTCTGTCCAAGCCGATGACAAGTCCTACCACTAAATCTCCAACTATAAAAAAATTGACTCATGAAGAGATGGAGAGTAGAAGGGCACAAGGGCTATGTTATAATTGTGATTAAAATTATTCTTGAGGGCATAAGTGTGTGCAAAAAAAAAATATCTTCTAGATATGGATAAAGCACCAACCATAGAATACTTACAGGAAGACGAGGATCCTCATGAGGAAGAAACCACAAATCAAACAATAAATCTATAGGACTCCCCACCAAAAAGCTTTGTGCATGATTTAATAGGACTATACACTTCCCAAACAATGAAAGTGATCGACAATTTTAAAGGACAATAGACCATCATTTTTTGTTGACTCTAGCAGTACACATAACTTTATTGATCCACATGTGGTCAAACAAAGAAACTGTTACCTAACTACATGCAATTACTTTGAAGTCATGATTGCTAATGGAAGCACCCCCCCATACAAAGAAAAATGTTGTAATTTCAAACTTCAAATTGGGGAAAATAATCTAAATAAAAACATGTTTTCCCTACCATTAGGTGGGTGTGATATAGTTTTAGGAGCATAATGGTTATGAATGTTAGGAATATGGGATTTTGTAGAATTGTGGGTGAAGTTTAGTCAAGACAAGTAGGATTAATATACCTTATGTGGCATGAAGGCTAGAACAACTTAGTTTATTTTTATCTATAATATAGAAAAGTTGTTAAAATTTTCTTCTCATGGAGTGGTGGCACAAATTTTTGCTATTAGTGGCCCCATGGAAGGGGAACAAGACCATCCCGTGCAATTACAAGGGTTATTAAACAAATATACCCAAGTTTTTGAGGAGCCCAAGGGACTACCTTGATGAGGAATCATATAATATAAAATATATCTTAGAATATATTAAATAATGCCTTAAATGCATTTGTATGTAAGTATTTCACAATATAGAGATGGTGCATATTAAATGCATCCTTATCCTTTATCCGCACATGGTATTGAACCCATTGTTTGACTCAAAATATGGTATTGCAATAGGTATTTGAAGCCTATAAATTAGCATGTTTTGTGAATACAAATAAATTTGAAGTTTTAGCATTTAAATCCTCATCAGATTGTACAAGTAAAGTCTTCTTCTTAGAATTTTGTAGTTGTCTACATTCAGATTTATCATACCCTTTTATTTTACTATAATTACAAAAAATTTGAGACTTAGGATGAGAAGAAGAAAAAGCATGAAATGTATGTTTAGAGGTAGAGGATGCAATAATATAGGGACCATGGAGGATGTGGTCTGTGTGGAGATACCACATATGGGTCATTAGAAGACCAAACCATGGTCATGAATAACCTCCTCCCAAAACACAGAAGGAGGTAGACAAATCTTGAGACAAAACTTAACACATTAACAAAAATAGAGATGAAAATAGGAAAGGGCAAGAGGGGATTTCCAAAAGGAAAATCCCCTCACAGGAACTGGATAACTACTATGAATACCAATCTAATAAGAATTAAAATGCTAAAATTTCAAATTGATTTATATTCATAAAACATGCCAATTTATAGGTCTAAAATACCTATTACAATACCATGGTATGAGCCAAATCATGGGTTCAATACTATATACGGATAAGAGGATAAGGATGCATTTAATATGCACCATATCTATCTTGTAAAATGCTTACATAAAAATGCATTTAAGGCATTATTTAATATATTCTAAGATATATTTTATATTATATGATTCCTCATCACTCCACTTCAAGCCTTGATGATCCATATATTTGGTATAAGTAATAAGGTTATCATCACCATCAAATGGTAAAGGTTGGTTTTTATTAGGGATGCAGCCTATGCCACATGCTCTCGAATACCTTTTCGTTGTGGCCCCAAACCTTTACCTATGTATCCCATACTATGAAGGATTTGCTTGGGAAGTGGGTAATCATTGGATAGGTAATAATGGGCAAAAGAACACTATATAGGAAGAGGATTGCTATCATAGATATTTTATTCGAGGGTCATACCTATGAAGATAAAGGTACACGTGCCAATGTATACAACTTCACCTTTATTATATATTAAACCCAAAGTCCTTGGTAAAAGTGGTAGCTTGGCAAGATCCAGAAGAGGTTCTTGAAGAAATGGATTGATCTAATACGGTGAAACATTGATTAGTGGTTCATCACTCACATTTAGATTTTTAAGTTACTTGATGATGTGATATGAAGAAACTGATGGACATAAATTGATATTAGATTAAGCTTACTCAACCATTGAACAATATTGAAATGGATGAGAGTCACCCAAAATGGTGACAAGTTTATCTTTGAACTCAAACTTCAAATATTGATGAAAAGTAGAAGGGACAATCCTCATTGCATGAATCCAAGGGCATCCAAGAAGGGGATTAAAATATGTGGGGCAATATACCACATAAAACAAGGTATCTAATATCTTAGGTCCAACCCTAAGAGGGAGGGATATACCACCGCAAGCCTCTTGGGACTTGTTGAAAGCTTTGATGATGATATCAAATTTAGTTAGATATTCCTCTTTTAATAAAAAAATTGGAAAATTTGATAAGTGCATAGATTGAAGGAGGAACCATTATCTACCAAAATTCACTTGATAAACATTTCTCCAATTAATGTAGTGATGTAGAGGGAAGAATCCCCTCATAATTATGAGGAAGGAATATCGTCATTCAAAAATGTGATATAATGTATCCCAAGGGAACCTACAACATCAACTATAGCACTAGGGGAAATATATTGAGGCACATATTGTTGAATTAGAAGCTTCAACAAGGCTTCCCTATGAATAAGAGTCTGCAAAAGTTCTAAGAGGGATATCTTGGCTAGGGTACTAGCTAACTATTGTTGAATATTGAAGGAGACTTTAGGTTGTAACTTCAACACTAGAGGTGGGATTTCTACTATCATGCTCATTTTTTGGATACTCTTCAAAACTAAGGGTGGTTTTGAAGGTGTATTAGATATATAACTTGTATCTTGATGATACCTTTGAGTCGGTTGTGCTTGAGCTTGTTTCCTTGTAGTTGTTGCTATTATACTAGCCATATTGTTGTAGAGAGGTGGCACATTACGATATGACACTTGATTAGCTACATATTGCCCATGATTAGGTGGGAGATATTTGAATATCCCCATGTCTTGATTAGTTGTGGAAGCTTGTTGAGTAGGAGGTTGATTGTTTGTTGGAGAATTAGGTTAAGGACCCTCTATAACAAGGTGACGTATATCAATTTGTTAGGTTTTCCTCCACTCTATGATGCTCACAATGTTGACCAGGATTATACCAATTAGTTGTGGTATCAGGTTACCTTATGGGAGGTAAATCATATTTGCTTCCAAAATTTTCTTTAGGACCACCGTCATAGTTGTGTTGAGTCTTGTAAAATTCCTTGGTGGGGGTTTTTGAGGTTGGATAAGCACCATATTTTGCAAGATGTTAGCAAAACTATTAACAGGTCTACTATCCGTTATCCCATCACCAATGATATGCTTGTTCTTACACTAAGTTATTATGGTCCTATCCTCTTATTTCTTTGGTTTAATCGACCTCTTCAAATAAGGGCTTGCTCTACCCTTCTTTCTAGATCTATTGTTTGGTCAAAAGAGGTAATAGTTGTTGTTTCCAATTCATAAGATATTTGCTCTTGTAAATTTCCAAGGAAGATATCTAATATATCTCAAGGAGATAAAGTATATATAAATCGTCCAACTAAAATTCTCCAACAAGATAATACTTTTGAAAATATTTCCTCTTTACCTTGTTTTAACATACAAACATCTTTCATAGTCACATTTTTCTCAACATAAGCGCTGAATTGCTGAACAAACAATTATATTGTCTCTTTGAAATTTATCAAAGAATGATGAGGTAGTAATACCATACCACCAAGGATCTTAGAGAATGTATTTAGTAAAGACATATCATCATATATAATATCATGACATGTTGTCCTAAACATCCTTAAGTGTTCAATCGGGTCCTCTTTTTCCATTATAAATAGGTAAAAGTGGCATTGGAAAATACTCAAGGTAGGGCCTAGAAGTGACAACAGGATCTAAGGGCTGATTGCACATATCCTTGTAGTTGTAGGTAAAACTTGTAGGTTGAACCATATCCACTCTTGAAACTAGTTGTTTCACCACACTTGTCAAGCTCTGCATATCGGGATTGTTGTTGTGCAATACCCCTAGGTTCCCTAAGGGAGGGGTATAGGTAGGATATTGAAAGAGAACTTGGCCAACGTTGGAGGCATTAACATTGTTATGGTATGGTTTATGATATGTGGTATCTTGCTATGAATGATAGCTTATATTTGGTGGAATAGAAGCATGAATATTGAGATGAGAAGAATGAGAAGGAAATTGAGCATAATTTTGGGATGCACTACAGGTTGGAGGAGCATATGGAATTCCCCCAATGTTGGTGGTCATAGTAGTAGTTGATGAGTGCTAAATCATGTATATTTTATGCAAAGTTTAATCTATCTTTTATCTACAAATATATGTAAATGAATGTGTTTTGATGATCATTATATCTTATTTACATGATTTACGAGTGAATTTGACTTATAAAATATTAAAGTGATATATGCCTATATTTTACCCAAATCGTGCAAGTTTTCTATATGTTTTTTGGTAGATAAACATTGCAGGAGTTTTATAGGATATGCTGCAATAGAAAACATGCTAGATATCAAGTATGGATGAACCAGTTGCGTGAAAGTGTGCTGAGAAGCCATGTGGAAGTGCATTACAGAAAGGTGCTACATAATACATCTACAAAAAGGTGTTACACAAATTACCTACAGAAAGGTGTGGCAGAAAGTACCTACTGAAAGGATCTATAGAAATAACGTTGATTGAATAAGTCATATTATGTGCTTTAATTCCACATCCAATAACAATGTAGCAGCATCATGTAAATTATACAGTCAGCATGATTATTTAATGCAATGGTATTAATATTTGGCATACAATTTTTTCCTTGTATAATTTGTAACGTGTCATTCAAAATATATTTTATTAAAGTTAAGTTGTTGATATTTGAACGAAACCTTAATTTGTATTTTCCTTGAGAATAGGACAAATAGTTGTCCTATCTTGTCAGCAAGTTATTCAAATTTAGGATATTTTTTATGTATACTTGTCAACTATACCACTTAGATAATTCTAATTGTAATAAGTCCAAGGATAGTTGTTAGCAAGTCTTAATTATAGCATATATTTGTTATGAAATATTAGAATTCAAATATTTGAGCATTTGAACTGTAACAAATGGTAAAAGAGAATTTTATTGTAAAATGCCCCAGTAACATTATAAAATATAATATAGAGACATTTGAAAAGGTTTAATGGTCGATTTCTCTACATTTTACAAGTTGCTATTATAAAGGCTCGATGTTGAAAGAAGTGTGTCTACATAGTCTGTATGCGTGAATAATTAAATTTCATCAATAAAGCAACATTTTTTCCATGATTCCAACAATGGTATTATGTATTTTTTCATGATTTACTTATCTTTGTAAACTTTCTTTTTTTACTTTATTACATCAATGAATTAAATAGTATTAGATTAGTAGAATGAAATATTAGTTACTGAAATAAATTAGAATAGAGAAGAGAATTATACTATATTTTAGGAGGTAGAGCCCACTCTACATAGTTAGTCCCTTGCTTTCTATCTCCTAAAATAGGGTAGAATTAGTTAGTGAGTAGAATTAGTCTTAGACTATAAGATAAATTAAATTGTATCATTTTAAATTATAAAACAAATCAACTAGTTAAAATCATAAATGCATTAGTAGATTGCAGGTGGATCCACAACACATAGAATTAGTCTAAATCATAATTGCAATTTTAATATTTCATTTCATTTCATTTGCTACAAAAAAAACTAAGAAAATAGAATCAAGTCAAATATTAATGATTATGGAATAATCTATATGGGATAAACTTGACAAATTAAGTTTATGAGATACAACTTGATATTTTGGCACCGTTGCCAAGGAGAAAATATTGTAATTTTTAATCAGATATTTTTGGGGTGAGAAGGAGACTTACTTATGTGACTGGCAAGAAGTTGCCATGCATTTCAAGGTTGGGACAATAGGGTTCCAACAAGTGTCTTCATCTCAATGCTTCCAGGTTCCATTTTATTAGGATCAATTTTTACTGCTTTCCTAGTTAGCATTTGATTTAAACAAGAACTTTTAATCTATGTTTGTCAGAGACTTAGGTCTGGGTTCTATGACCTTGTGAAAATAAGGGAGTATGTGTGACAAAATCACACTGAAAATGTCTTTTAAAATCAAGTTGTGACAACTACTTAGATTTTATTTCAGCATTTTTATTTTCAGTAAATTTTTAAAGCATTGGGTGAATGTTGTTACTTAGGTCTGGGTTCTTTGACCTTGTGGAAAAAAGTAAGTAGGTGTGATAAAATCACACTGCATTGTTCCTTAAAATCAAGTAGTAACATAATTTAACCTTTCATTTCAGCACTTTTATTTTCTATAAATTTACTTTTCAGCATAGAGTGGTTGTTATTTACTTAGGTCTGGGTTCTCTGACCTTGTGAAAACAAGGAAGTAGGTGTAAAAAAATCAAACTGAAATATTCCTTAAAATCAATTAGTAACAACAACACTTTACTTTCCCTTACCGTACTAAAATTAGTTGTGGATTTCAAACCTGGTTTTAGTGGCAATAAGAACTATTTTAGAATAATAAGTTTACTTTCCCTTGTTGTGTTAAGACTGGTTGTGGATTTTAGACTTGGTCTTAATAATAGTAAGACTGCTCTATTTAAAAATATTTATTTTTTGAAGACCACACTTTGAAAACAGAAATAAAAACAAAAACATAAAGCAAAAATTGAAAAAAGAAAAGAAGAGAAGTAAAAGTTGCTAATGGTAAAGATTTATTTTCAATCTGCAGTAATAGAAATCAGAAAACTATTCCTAGAACAAGAAATCAGCCTAATTTTGAACAAAGACATAAGTCATCTAGAAAATAGTGGGACTATATATGGGAGCACCTTGATCTCATTAGGAAAAGAACACAAGAACTGAGCAACATTGAGAGGATTGATATAATTAAAGCCCTAGGGCCAAATTATCATTCATCTTATCTTGATCTTGTGAGAAGTTGTGAACATTGGCTAGGAGATAGGAGAGCAAGTGCAAATTCAACTACATATCCTTGGGGGAAATACTTTGAGACTCCCTTGTTGTCCACAAATTCCTAGAAGACATATAAAATATAGAAGTGAATCCAGAATACAACAAAAGATACAACAAGGCTCCTAAAATCTTGCACTTCAAATAATTATGTCACGATTTATGTTACAAGTTACAGTTTGAAAGTCCCATCTCAAATAAAAAATAAGCTTTTATTATTCAAATGATTTGTCTTGTGAAACAATATTTTGATTTTGAGGAGGAACATTACATGAATCTTGAACAACTAGACCTAATTAATGATATTCACAACCTTTTTAAGGAGGAATGAATGATTTGTGTTGTAAAAAAATAAATATGTTTGCAAATTTATGAGTAGACCTAGAGATTCAAGAGGAAGATTCATAAAAGTCTATAAAGAAAACTCTAGTGAAAAGTTTGAAAATTCTAGATCAAAAAAGATTGAGATTTGGAAACTAAGGATTCACTAGAATAATAAGTTGAGGTACCATTGACTAATTCAAAATCTTGAATCATTTTTATTGCTAGAACCTGAATTCAATAATCACATTGATCCATCAACTATATTTTTTGAGCCTATACCAAGTCCAATATTAGAATTCATCCAATCAGTCATGGATGACCAAGCTAGTGAACATGGGGAAGTAGATGGAAACCAAAGGGGACATAGAAAAATGAATAATTATCATGAATAAGTAGAAGAAAACCAAAGAAGAGGTAGACAAAGAAAAACTTTTGCCTTTCCAATTTCCTCTCCAATAGATAGGCTAACAAGAGAACCAAAACAAGTCTCTGTTGCTATTTTACCTGCCTTCCATGGGAAACCACATGAAGATCTTGATGCTTTTCTCTTTGAATTTGAAGTAGTATATCAAGCCTATTTTTACACCATGGATGAACATAAATTAAGATTGTTTCCTTCTACCCTTAAGGATGCAACTTTAAGATGGTTTATGGGTCTAGGAGAAAGTGTTTGCAACCGATGGGATGGAGATCATGGATTAAAAGATATATTACTTGAAATATATCAATATTATTGTAGAGTTAGGGACAATAAATCTGAGCTCTTTCGTATGAACTAACGAGAAGAAGAATCCCTTGAGGATTATCTTGAAATATTTTAGTTCGTAGGTTCTAGAGTGAGTATCAATTTAGATGAAGAAATCTTAAAAGAAAATTTTCTAAAATGATTAAAGGAATGTGTCCTTGATGTTCTAAACCTCATGGCTAAGGGGGATATTCATCTAATGGTATTTGAAGATATTGTGAATATTTGTAAAAATTATTCAAGGAATAAGCCTCTTAGGAACAACAAATACTCATCCACTGGAGGAGGAGTAACAAGAGCAAAAATTGATAATATGTTGCAAATCTTAAAAAATAATTTGTTAAGCACATTAACTACATCTCTTGACCTCATGGATAAGAAACTAAAAGAAAAAAATATTTATGAGATATATTATCATAGATGTAGGAAAAGGCACAACTTGAGGGAATGCCCTCTTAACATTACAAACATTTCCAATATTTCCGCTAGTTGTAAAATCTATGACAAAAATCATAGTACTAAAAACTGTAAGTATATTTCATATGTGAAAACTACTATAAAAGAACCTGAAGTTGAGGAGGTAGAAGATTTTTATTTTGTAGCTCAAACAAGAAATGGTTTGTTCAATGGTCCATCTAATTGGCCAAATTCTAGTTACTCCAACCAACAAAGACCTAACCAGTGGTCAAATGCATCAAAATAGGCAAATTGGAACCCATACCAAAATGATTTAGATTGGAATATACCTCCATGGGCCCAATTTATGGCCAATGCATATGGAATTCCACCTCCAAGGACTCAAGGAATTTCAGATCAAAACATGCCTAATTGGAATATGAATGACCAATATAGTCAAGGGGGACCTAGCTCATCCACCCTAAAAATAGAATTTCCAAAACCAGTTTAGGGGAAAAGCCCTAAAAATTAGTCTCAAAATAGACTTCTTCTACCTCCAAATAATATGAACAACCCTCCTAAGAAACCAACTTTACCAGCTCAACCAATTTCCAATCCTAATAACAACAAGATTGTTCAACAAGTCTATGAATCAAATGAGACATGTTCAATATTTGTGGTACCTTGCCAACAGATCCATTTGAGGTCTAGAAAAGTGTTGGAAAATAATGTGACTCTCATAGAAGTCGAGGAACCTATCGAAGACTTATTTGAAAAAATAGACATAAATGAAAAAGAAACAGAAAATTTACCAGAAAATATTCCATCCAAACAAAGAGAGATCCAAATCTCTCAAAGGAAAGAAATGAACATTCCATTTCCTAAAAGACTGACAATACCTAAAGAACCTTTCAAGCCAGCTTTCAATTTTCTCCAAGAACTAGAGAATGTTACCATTAAAATTCCTCTATTACAAGATATCAAGGATATTTCTATTTATTCCAAATTAGTTAAGAGTATGTGCACATCCAATTTAGGAAGAAATAAGAAGAATGAATCTCAAACCATCCAAGTTATTGAACAGTTATTTGAGATAATAACTGGAGGAATGTTACTACCAAAGTATACAGATCCTAGAATACCTATACTCATAGTTCATATTGGAGATACAACCTTGCATAATATCTTAATATATTTAGGGGCTTCCATAAATTTTATGACCAAAGAAACAAAAGAATATTGAGGGGAATACAAATTGCAACCAATATCTATAGTGCTTCAACTTGCAGATAAATATACTATCAAACCAGAAGGAAAATTAGAAGACATCATAGTTTTTTTAAGCTCATAGGAGTATCTTATAGACTTTGTCATCTTATAGCCTAAGAAGAAACTAGGGGGACATCCATTAATTCTAGGTAACCCATGGCTTGCAACAATTGATGCTTACATTAGTTGTAGATCTAGTAATATGGCTATTTACAATGGAAAGCACACTAAAGATTTGAGTTTGTTTCCTGAGTTAACATTAGATAAAGAATTCTCAAAACAACTCTGGTATGATTTTCCTAATGATTTGGATGCTATTTAAACCTTATCAATTAATGTGTTAAGTGAATATTTGCAGCAAGAAATTGAAGGACCATTAGGACCACTTTTTGATGAAGAACAAAGTACTAATTGCTCAGATGAACTTACTATAACTAATGATGAAGAAAGTACAAGTCAATCTCATAAATTAGTGCCCTATACCTATTAGTTAAATTTTATTGAACATGAAATAATGGAAATAGATGCAAATATAGAAAATTGTAATCAAATAGACATCACATATCGAAATACTTTAAATATTAATCATGAGCTTACAAAAATTCAGGAATCGTAATTAATAGAAGTACTTAGAAAATATCAAACAACATTTGCATAGAACTATGAGGACATGAAAGGGATTCATGCAAATATTTCTATCCATTGAATCTTCATTCAAGAGGGTTTCCATACAGTGAGACAACCTCAAAGAAGACTAAATCTAGCTATGAAAGACATAGTTCAAGAAGAAATCATTAAGCTTCTAAATGCAAGATTTATATATCCAATTTCTTATAGCCAATAGGTGTCACCATTAGTAATAGTTCTTAAGAAGAATGGTAAATGGAGGATTTGTGTAGATTATAGGGAATTGAATAAAGTAACAAAGAAATATTATTTTTCTTTACCATTCATTGATCAAGTTCTTGATACCTTGGTTGTAAAGAAATATTTTTGCTTTTTGGATGGTTTTAGTGGGTACAATCAAGTCTCAATAGCAGAATAAGACCAAGAAAAAACTACTCTCACATGTCTTGTAGATACATATGCTTATAAAGTTTTACCTTTCAGGTTATACAATGCACCTGTTACTTTTCAAAGGGTTGTTTTAGCTATTTTTGCTTATTTGATTAATGAATTTGTAGAAGTCTATATAGATGGCTTCATAGTTTATGGTAACACCTTTGAAGGAACTATATCAAGTCTACAAATTTTTTGGTTATATTCCAAGAACAAAATATCTCTTTGAGTCATGAAAAGTGCTTCATGATTATGAGAGGAGGTATTGTTTTAGGACATTATATATCAGAAGACGGTGTTAAAGTAGATCCTACAAAAATCCAAGCTATCCAATCCTGCCAACCTCCAAAAACATAAACAAAGGTAAGGAGTTTTTTAGGACATGCAAGATAATATCATAGATTCATTAAAGATTTCAACAAATTTTTCTCTCCCATGCTTAAGCTCTTAACCAAATAAAGTGAATTTAATTAGAGTAAAACATGTCAAGAGGTATTTGAAGATATAAAGAACAAATTGACTACTGCTCCAATTATGAGGGGATCAAATTGGGAATTTCCCTTTCATATACATTGTGATGCTTCAAGATATGCAACAGGAGCAGGTTTACAAAAAATAGAGAATAAAATACCTTATGTTATCTATTATGTGAGTACAAATTTTTATGGGGTTGAACTTAATTACAAAGTTATTGAAAATAAAATCTTAGTTGTAGTCCATACCATTATAAATTCAAACATTACGTAACAATGTATGAAGTATTTTTCACAATGATCACTCTACCATTAAATACTTAATGTATAAAGCTATAGTAGGAGGAAGAGTGGTTAGATGGATTCTCTTATTGTAGGAATTTAATGTCACAATTATAGGTAAAGTAGGAAAATATAATGTCATTGCAGATCATCTATCTCGTATGCAATTTTTTTATGATGATGAATTAATTCCTGATAATTTACCAGATGCAATTTTTTTTGCCCTTTTTAGTTTTACTCCTCGGTATGATGATATTGAAAAATATTTGGTAACAAAAACAAAACCTCATAATTTTACATCGCATGAGCATAGAAAGTTAATACATCAAAGTGTCCCTTATACTAATGTAATCTTGTTTAAGTCTTTCCCTAACCATGTAATTAGAAGAGGATGTATATGACATCATTAGCGTAGCACAAAAAGAACCTTGTGGAGATCATTATGCAACCCAAAGAACATCCAATAAAATACTCCAAACAGGTTATTATTGACCTACTATGAATAAGGATACCCATAAATTTATTGATAGATGTGATGCTTGTCAAAGGTCTAGTAAACCTACACCTAAAATGGAGATGCCTTAGGTCCCACAAATAATTCTTGAATTATTCAAGAAATAGGGGATTTATTTTGTTGGGCCAATAGGTCCTTCAAGTGCAGGAAACAAACACATACTTATGTGTACAAGTTATGTCACTAAGTGGGCTGAAGTAAAAGCCTTGCCACGGGCACAAGCTAAACCAGTTGCTAATTTTATTTATTCACAAATTATGCAATGATTTGGACCACCTAGAAAACTAGTTTTTGAACATGGACTCAATTTCTCTCTAAAGTAATTGAACACTTTGTCAAAATCTATCAAATAAAACATAGAAAAATTTCACCATATCACCCTCAAGCTAATGGACAAGTAGAAGTTACAAATAGGAAACTTGAAAAGATAATCATAAAAATTGTAGCTATAAATAGGGTTGATTGGGCAAAAATATTAAAAGAAGTTGTATGGGCATATAATTTAACTCGGAAAACTACCACAAGATTATCATATTATGAAGTGGTCTATGGAAAACAAGCTATTATGCCTACTTAATTTGAAATAGAAACTCTTCACACAACAATACAACTTGATATAAATTTGGATCAAGCACAAAAATATAGATTGGAAAAATTAAACATTCTAGATGAAAGAAGATTAGAGGCATTACACAGGGCTAAACTAACCCAACAACAAAGAAATAAATGACATGATAAACATATTGTAACATGAAATTTTCAACCAGGATATTGGGCCTTGCTATTTGACTCCCGCTATGAATATTTCCAAGGTAAGCTAAGGACAAGATGACTAGGACCCTATGAGGTTGAAGAAATATTTGGAAACAATACAGTTAAACTTAAGCCTATTGATGATTCAATAAGAAGATTACAAGTTAATGGACATAGGATTAAACTCTATAGGAAGCCATTATCTAAAGAAGAATTTAGAAATCATCTTAAGCAACAGGCTGATTTGCAATGCATCTTTGAACTGCAATCAACTACTATTGAATAAAAACTTCTCTTTTCTATCTTAAGCAATAAAAACATTATCAGCTAAATAAAATTATTACTTTATAATCTAATATATTTAGTAAATAAGTACAATCATTACAAATAATGTAGTATAATCAGTCTCCTCATTGGATGAGTAAGGCACCAGTGAATAAGATGGATGGAAAAAATCTTTACACTATTTAGCCAATGAAGGAAGATTATCATGGAACAATAATATTTATTGAATATAAAATAGAAGATCACTCTATGTTCTTTAAATATGCTTCCTTTATTTAATGATGGAGTATTAATATATAAAATTTACATCCTATTATTCATCACTTTTTAGTCACAGTATCAGGTTGAAAGAAGAAGTCAGATTCAGTGTGTGAAGGCATGCTAGTACCTTATAGGAGGGAGGATAACTAGTCAAGATGGTATCAACAATCAATTATAAAAAGCAAGGTAATAAAATACCTTGCAACACATAAATAATAAGGATAGAATTACATTTCCATCCAGATGGAGATGTGATCCGAATCCCCAAATTTCCACTTTCTTACCCAAATAATAATAATAAAAAGAATAGTAAGGATAGAGTTACAATTCCATCCAGATGGAGATGTGATCCGAATCCACAAAGTTCTAACTTCTCTTAAATAAAAATAAAAGTTCATAAGGATAGAATTACACTTCCATCCAAATGCATATGTGATTCGAATCCCCAAAGCATTAATTTTTACTTAAAGGGAAAAAGCAGTAAGGATAGGGTGATAATTCCCATTAGGACTTTGATAGAGTGGTTGAGAATCCTATTTCCCAAAGCTTTGCACCCCTATAAGTTTAACAAATAAATACACATCTTTATGTACAAATGGGTTATGAATTGATAACTCAAAAATGATACCAAAATGACTATCTTATTTTTCCTCTTCCAAAATAGGTTTTGAGTGTGTCCAACCATTTATGAAGACCTACTTTTACAAACCAAAGTATTGATGATTGATATTGGTTTTAATTTATTATTTTTCTTACACATAACTCCTTAATGAAGCTAAAGGAAGTAGAACAAGAAATTGACCTTTCCATGGTATTAGAGAAAAAAATATTTGACTATGGAATATTTTATCAAAAGGTCAGGGAAGGAATTAATATTTTTGCATAACATCTTTGCTATTGGGAACAAGCAATTCCATTCTAAGAAGATTTATTATCCTACAAACTTATTTGATGGATTGAAGTGAATAAATAATTAGTATATAAGTAAATACACAATATTTTTGACTAGGTAAATAAAATAATATTAAAATAAAAAATTATATATATTATATACATATTAATGATTTTCCACAAAATAAACTTTTTAAGAATTTTTCTCCTTATCCTGTTTTGGCTATATAGCCAAAAATACAGTTTAGGGGGAGAAGTAAAGGATTTATGCAATAAATTTCATGATACAGTTTGGGGGAGAAAATAAAAATGGGAAATCAGGTAAAGTATTCCTATGACCCTTTAATTAATCTTTTGTAGATATTTTTCGAAGATAGTTTTCGTAGGTATTTTCCATAAATGTTTTTCGTAGAAAGTTTTCCTAGGTATTTTCTGTAGCTGTATTTCATAGAAAGTATTCGTAGGTATTTTTTGTAGTTGTATTCCATAGATAGTTTCTGTAGCTACTTTCAATAACATATTTCTATAGACACAATGCACAAAAATTTTCTAAGTGTTGGCTGATAGACTCGCGCATGGTTAAGGACACGTGTCGAGCAAAAATCAAATGATGCAACATAATTATCAATATTTCTTAATTTACAATGGCCTTAAAATAAAGAAAGAAATTCATGCATGGATATTCAAATTTTTCTACTACAAAAATTAGGGCATGAATATTCAAAATTTGATCATGTGAGCTATGGTGTGAAAAGCCAACATGTGGATTCAACTTTAGAAATCACGCGTAGAGGGTTTGGATGGTCGAGATTCAACTTTGAAAATTGCACACAAAGAGTTCGAATGATCGAAGGACACAAACAACAAGCTTATGGAAAATCTAAACCGTGCACACATGATAATAATCAAGGGCACAACCTGAATCTAAGTTGGAAACCACCGAAGATATAACTAGAGCATATGGAAATGATGTGGATGCTTGAGGATGATAGAATTGCATAGGAATTCCCAAAAAATTCCACATGTGCACAACGTGAGTGCTTGGTAAGAAACAAATGATTATCGATGGGTTACACAAACCTAAAAGCATATTTTCCTTACGCAAGAATGAAAATCAAATAAGACACAAAGATTTTATACGACAAAGTCGCAGATCTGATTTTAAAATTAAAAAGAGGAAGCAAGAACAAATAAAATGACATCAAAACATGGAAAGTACACATGGGCGACATATCCATGGACGAAACATACCAAAAATAAATCAAAACAAATCAAAGTATGTCTTCAAAATACATGTCACAACAAAAAAAAATGGGTTTGATCATATGAAAATTAGTTATCAAATTGTGAAGTAAGTTTATTAAACATAGTCGAATTGGATTAAATTTAAAATGTTCATTGAAGCTCCCGATGAACGACATATCAACTCCATGCATTTTAAAAATGTGGTGGGAAGGCAACCCACCAAGAAAGCAAGGTAATCCTTCCCAAGACGATGTGACCACCTCACGTATCAAGATGTCGATCAATGAAACTTGGCTGCAAGAATTAATGGGAAGAAACCTCATGGATCAAGGCTATGAACCGTTGATTAAAGGAAAATCAAAGGGTAAAGATTTATCTGACCTTATCATATGAGGAAATTTAAACAAAAACCCTAAATTAAACTATCTTTTTGTAGCATGAAAAATAGTGACTAGACTCTATAACCTTGATCGAAGCTCTACAAATTGTAGGTCGATGTGAGGTAGACAAAGATGAATTGCAATAGGATGTTGAAAAATCAACAACAAGGTGGACGGTGACAAAAATTTAAAAACAAGGGCATGTAATTAAAATAGGATTGTAGGTGATAAATACTTCAAAATTATAATAGGAAATGAGTTTTTTTAAAGAGAAAGTGCAGAGAAACATCACAAAATTGAAGAGAAACATCTTGAATTTCCTTTTAATTGTTTTCCTTAACAAAAATATTATGGTTATTTTAAAAATTTGTAACGACGTAGAAATATGTGTTGCATGAGGTTATAATATATTTTCTTTGTAAATTTTTTTTTTAATAACCCTTGCATGTATCTATCTGGTAAATTTTTTGTAGGTTTTCATCCTACAACAAGAGATTAAAATCAAAACCACCCCACCTTGCTATTTTCTAAAACCCTACCCTTTTTTTACCATACCCATACCTTCATATCTTCTAAAACCTACCCGACACCATGCCGAGATCCACATTTCACAAGCGTAGTGAACCCTTGTCTATCAACACCCAAAATCCTAGTGACTTCATCAAGAAATTATTTCAAGAAGCACATTGGTGGGAGGCCCTAACCAAGTTTCAAGGGTACGATCAAGGCGTGGTAAAGCAATTATTTTTGAACTGTGATCCCATAGCCATGGTTACCCATGTGGGCAAGATAAAAAACAAGATCACCCCCAATATGATTTCTAAAGTCTTAAGCCTCCCTAAGGTTGGATAGCAGTATTACAAATCCATCTATAAATGAGTAAGCCAAATGGTTAATATATTAGGGGATAAATGTGTAGTTACCAGAGACAAGGATGGGTGGATCAAGGGTGTAGTCACATCTTCACTCCCTTTGAAATGGCAGAAGGTTGCCACTATTTTAATGAAGTTTTTACATTAGAAGGGAGGTTGTCTAATTGTGGGAGTTATCACCTAAAAATGATGTTGAACCTCAAATACCCCAAACATGAATATTGTGTTATCAATCTCCCATAATTTCTATACATATATGTAAAAGCTACTATTACTAGGGTCCAACCTAAGAAATCTAGTGATGAGCTCCAACTTCATCTAATTACCCATCACGGGTTGATAAAATTAATGGTCCTATATAAAGCATATGAAGTAGAAATTTCCTTGGACTCAGTGATTGAGGAGGCTAACCTATCAATCCAATCTGAGTCAAGTGAGTTAGAGTTTGTTGAGAATAGTGCATGCAAGGAAAAATCTGAATTCAAAAATCAGGAGGAGGAATATCTAGTGCACAAACATCCTACCCATACCAAGCCATCTAAATCTTCTCATCATGCAAGAAAAAACTAGATATGAAAAATATAATTTGGAAGACCAAGGAAAGGGAGAAAAATCCAATCCTAAATAAAACCCGCCTACCTCAAATATTTTTGCTAAAATGCTTACCCACATTCAGACACAATAGACCCTACTGCACATCAAATTGGACAGGCTCATAAACGAGTTTTTAGAACATGCCACCTTAGTGAAACGAGCTCTCACTCTTCAGCTTGACATCCTCAAAAAAATTCTTGCAGATAGGGTGGTAAAACCGGTTGACCTAGTCATCCAATCGATTAATGTCAGTGCATCCCCTAACAAGAGCTCCATGTATAAGAAAAATATGAAGAAAATGGTACACTTTTCAAATATTTTGAGTTTACCAAAGTGCTTGATGAGAACAACTCAAACCCATTTTTTGAGTTTCTTTCCCAAAAATATCAAAGGCATACACGTAGCCCCAAATGACAAAAATCGTCTATTGAGATAGGAATGCCTATCAAAGTAGAAATACCTCTCAACATTGGGATGCCTTGCAAAGTTGACACGATGATTAACATCATTGAAATTGCGAAACCATTTCCATCACCAAAAAAGTAGGATGCTCTACATAAATCAAAGGATGAAGGGCCTACAAAGGTTGTGCACGTAAATACTATGGCTATTGAACCACCACTTGATACCGAGAAAGTGAAGGCATAGGTAGAGAAAGTGAAGCATGAGAGGATGTTGGCAGCAAAACCACCAATTCCAACTCGGGCTTCATCCTGACTCAAATCTAAAAAAAAATTGGATGTTAACAAAATTATTCCATATTTTTGATAAGCTTGCACATTTTTATATATATTTGTAGTGCTTTATTGATTATGATGACAGTATTTAATATTTTCAGTATTTTACTCATTATATCTATAGTGTTTTCCCTGTTATATCTAAAACATTTTATCTATTATATTTGGAGTGTTTTATGTATATAATTTGCAATACTTTATTTGTAAATATTTGCAATGTTTCATTTGATATATTTGCAGAATTATCTCTGTAACATTTACAATGTTTTAAAAATTGTAATATTCTAGTTATAAAATTTGTTGTATTTTATTTGTAATGATTTTCTTATTATGCTATGAATGTTAAACTTATATGCATGAAAACATGCATCCCCTTCAGTTTGGTGGGAATGATGAGTGCTAAATCATGTATATTTTATGCAAAGTTTAATCTATATTTTATCTACAAATAAATGTAAATGAATGTGTTTTTATGATCATTATATCTTATTTGCATGATTCATGAGTGAATTGAACTATAGAATATTAAAGTGATATATGACTATATTTTATCCAAATCGTGCAAGTTTTCTATATATTTTTGGCAGATAAATATTGCAGGAGTTTTACAAGAGATGTTGCAATAGAACACATGCCAGATTTCAAGTATGGATGAACCAATCACGTGAAAGTGCATTGAGAAGCCGCATGGAAGTGCATTACGAAAAGGTGCTACAAAATTCATCTATAGAAAGGTGTTACGAAAAACACCTACATAGAGGTGTGATAGAAAGTACCTACTGAAAGGGTCTACAGAAATAACGTTGACCGAGTAAGTCATTTGATGCGCTGGAATTCCACATTTGATGACAACATAGCAGAATCACATAGATTATATAGTCAACATGTATATTTAATGTGATGGCATTAATATTAGGCATATGCTTTAATCCTTGTTGTATAATTTGTTACGTATCATTCAAAATATATTTTGTTAAAGTTGTTAAGTTTTCAAAGCTTAATTTATATTTTCCTTAAGAATAGGACAAACAATTGTCCTATCTTGTCAGCAAGTTATTCAAATTTAGGATATTTATTATGTATACTTGTCAACTATACCACTTGGCTAATTCTAATTGTAATAAGTCTGAGGGTAGTTGTTAGTGTGTCTTAATTATAGCATATCTTTGTTATGAAAGATTAGAATTCAAATATTTGAGCATTTGAACTGTAACAAATGGTAGAAGAGAATTTTATTGTAAAATGTCCAAGTGACATTATAAAATACAATGTAGAGACCTTTGAAAATGTCTAATTATCTATTTGTCTATAGTTTACAAGTTGTTATTTTGAAGGTTTGATGTTCGAAGAAGTATGTTTGCATAGTCTGTACACATGAAGAATTAAAGTTCATCAATAAAGCATCATTTTTTCCATGATTCTAGTAATGGTATTATGTATTTTTGCATGATTTACTTATCTTTGTAAACTTTATTTTTTTTACTTTCCTGTATCAGTGAATTAAATAGTACTATATTAGTAGAATGAAACATTAGTTACTGAAATAAATTAGAATAGAGAAGAAGATAATTATATTGTCTTCTAGGAGGTAGGGCCCACTTTGCACAATCAATCCCTTGCTCTATCTCCTGAAATAGGGTAGAATTAGTTAGTGAGTAGAATTAGTCTTAGACTATAAGATAAATTAAATTGTATAATTTTAAACTATAAAATAAATCAACTAGTTAATATCATAAATGCATTATTAGATTGCATGTGGATCCACAATACATAGAATTAGTCTAAATCATAATTGCACTTTTAATATTTCATTTCATTTCATTTCCTATAATTTTCATTTCCTGCAAATGAAACTAAGAAAACAAAATCAAGTCAAATATTAATGATTTTGGAATAATATATATGGGATTTACTGTTCTTTAAATCATTTAACCTAGATTTACAAATTAAGTGTATGAGATACAACTCGACAATAGCATATATCAATTTATAAAAAGGATTAATATGACATGCAGATTCAAACAAATGGTTGTTGTGAACATTCCTAGTAGTAATATTTGGAGGATGAGATATCCCAACCCTTTTGAGTCAAGCTTCTTCTTCCATAGCCTTAACCAAGACCTCCTTATGGTGTTTCATAAAACTCTAAATGTGATCAAATGATTGAAAAGTGAAGCCTCCATTAGGCTTCTCAAGTGGATCAAAGTCATTACCCATTTTTGCATATTCTTCCTCTTTCACATCTAGATTCTGATTCTCCCTATCAACCTGATAATCATCTTGAAAAATTTGATCATATTATAAAATATTTTGCTTACTCCTAAGGTTGGGATCCATTAGGAGGAAGAGAAAGGATAGAGGAGAAAACTAGCAAAAGACACACAAGAAGACTTTTAATATATTTTTAATATTTTCTAATTCTAAGAAAACAAATTTAGTGGTCTTGCTTAAAGTTTTCAAAAGAAAAAAAAAAGGAAGAGGCTTCCTATCTTGGTCACTAAAATGTGTATTCACTTTGGGTTTACGAAATATGTAGAGGGGTGAAACTATCCTACCATGTATGATTCTTGAGTGGATCCACTAGGAGCCAAGGTGATCGTAGGGGTGTGTTATATTCTCTACACTTGGGGGCTTGGGGATCGGAGGGTTCACCATGAATAGTTTAATTACTCGCTCTAAGTCTGGGGTGGAAGTTTTTGATGTGTATATTAAGAAAACACCTATATTTGGTCTTTCTAAGATAATAAAATTAAAGAACAATGCAAGCAAATAGAAATACATGCAAATAAAGACTAACCTTGGTATAATTCTAGATTTTCTATGAGAACTAAACCCTACTTGCAAATAAAATAACTCTTTTATTTCTAGCCAGGATTTAGGAGAATGCATAAACAAAGTTAACCCTAGAATGCAAACTATATGATTTTTTATCTTTTGAATGCCTGCAAATAAAATAAAAATATTTTTCTTCTACTTATGTTTAAATATGAAATAGACAAAGCAAACAACAAACAACCTAAGAAATTAACTTAGAGCACTTATCTGATCCGACGGTTGACCTTAGCTTTTAACTTGTGTCCAAATATATCCAATAGCTTCAAAAACTAAAAAATTGCTTCATAAAACCCTAGAAAATTTGATCAACATTTTGGGACCTACTTAGGCCGCTATATGATTGAGCTTGGAGGCACAAAAATAAATCCCCCTTGGTCCTTTTAGCTGACCATTCGAAAAAAAAGTGATTATTGAACCTTTGGAAATGAACAAGTGAAGATGCAATGCAATAAAAAAATGCAAAAATATAATGCAAACAACAGTGTTATGGCCTAAATGGAACATGCAAATATAAATTGAGGGTTTGGGAGTGAAAATTTACCCCCAAACCTGACAAAACCAAAATCATACCCTATAAGGGGTGACCACAATTTTATATTCTATTAAAATTGTGTCCTATACAAACGAGGCATGATTTCATAGCAAAAGTGCAAGAACAACAAATTGATGTAAAATAGAATGTGAAATATAGAATAAATGATTTTAGGAATGCCAAAATGCAAGAATAAACCTGGTGGTAGTGAAAGAACAGAAAAAGAATGAAGACCTCCACAAAATGGTAGAATCCTCCTCAAGGCTTCAACACTTATCCACCAAGAGCAACAAATCAATAACGGAGCAGTAGAAGAACACCATAAGACACTTGATCTTGATCACTTTAGCACTTCTAAAATCCCTTGGAACTTGAAAATATTCTATCACTTGAATACTTCTAGGTATATCTAGGGAAAAAGAGGATCCAAACCCTCTATTTATAAGAGGTTTGAAGGGAAAATGGTGAGAAAATAAAAAGGCAACCTAGGGCAGGGTCGATGTCCCGAGGGTTGATGAAAAAATAGGGTTTTCTAAGAGAAAACCCTAACTTGCAAAAATCATACCCCGTACTAGGTGACTACGATTTTGGAAAAGCTAGGAAAAGAGGGAATAAAAAGGGGAAAATAAGCCTAAACTTGTGCTTAGACAAGTTTGAGGGCCTTCTCAAGGGTTCTAGGAGAAGTGACTTACTTGGTTGGGTAAATTTTCCATATCTACAGGTACATTATGGAAATCATGTGATTGTTTGATTTACTAATATTGAAATCATGTGATTTCTTTGTGATCTTTTATGTTCGTGGATTGGATTTCTCATCTTGGAAGATATTGTAGGCGTTATTTTTTCTTAATGATTTTTGATTTGTGTTGTCCTAATTTTAGGATATTATTTATATTTGTCTTTGTGTTTATTATTGCTTATAGGTGTGTTGTTTAATATTTTTGGATGACTTACATTTATGAGCAATAAGGTTCATAATGAGTGGAACTAAAACGATGATGTTGGTAAAGTTTGGGAAATTTTTTGGTCAAGAAAATTTGTATATATTTTTAGAAGAGCATCTTGTTTTCTAGTTGTATCTTTGCACAAAGGCATTAAATTTAGAGAATTCTTGTGCAAGGTTTTTTTTGTTGTTGTTGTTGTTGAAGTAATGTGAAGTACAACTAAGGGCCACCTCCTTGGAGGCACAACGGGGGCCAACTCCTTAGGGGAAAATCTAGGGCCACCCTCCCTGTGATTGCAACGATACACCATTGGGGTGTCCTGACAGGGACTTGTGCTTGATTTTTTAGAATTAAAAAACATTTAAAATGAGTGATCGTAGGAAGAAACCCGAGTAACATTAAGGGTAAAATGAACATGAAAATTTATCCATATAAAAAAATTGTAGTGATTTTTTTAGAATTTGTTTTCAATTTGAGTAAGGAAATCAACTATCATCTATTGAATTTTAAAGTAGTTTTTTAGTCCTACTTGCTTATATGATGTTTTAGCTTGGATTTGATATGGCAGAAGACATCTATAAATTTTTTGGTTTAAACCTTGTTTCTATTGTGCATTTTTTGTAAGCTCGAGGAGTTGCCAATATTTTTAATAGGATGATATTGATGCTAGAGGTGAAACAAATTTAAGTCTTTATATTATGATCATTTTCTTTTGCAAATTTATGTCTTATTTTTTACAAAAGGGAATCTTTGTGTTGATGATGAAGTTATGTTAGGACAATGATTTCAAATATGCGTGATGAGAAGTGAAACAAGCATTCTGGACCACATGGGGGCCTAAGAGCAAGATAGGTATTTTGAAGAGTACAGTTGAAGGCTGTGAAGAGAAGCTAAAAAGGCTTTGAGGAGAAAGAAGGAACTACACATGTAGTGTTCCTCATCCATTAAGGAGTATTCCTTGGTGTTGCTCTATCATAAGAGTTCATTTAGATTCTTCTAAGTGTCTTATCTCGTTGTGGGTGATTAATTTAATATGTTTGTATATTTATGTACACATTGTATTTTTGAACATTAAGGTTCATAAAAATCTTAGAAGGAAGGAATTACATTTATTCATTCAAAACAAGAAGTAAATAATTAGATTTGTTTTCATTTAAAGTTTTTATTTTGCAAGTTCATTGATGTGTTCAAAATATTTCACCATTCCCATAAACTCTAGTAGTAGGTATAATTTCATAAATATTGATTTATCAAATAGGTTGTAGGTTTAAACAAAGAATACCAAAGGCATATAGGTTTAGGGTGAAAAGATGTCTTTTAAGATTTAAAGAGCACTATGAATAATTATGTTTTACGTTTCTTTTTGTATGCTATAAAATGGATAATTTGGGTATTATTATTCAATATTTGTGGTTGGATCCACTTGGGTAGTGTTAGCATTAATATGCAAAATGAATTCGTGAAGTTGTGGTACAAGAAAAATAAGATTATATTAAAGGATATTTCTACAAAGCAAGTATTCAAGGAGAAGCAAATTGAAGGTATTTGAGGAGATCAAAATGAAGAATAAAAAATATAGTCCAAGAAATAATGAAAGATAGTCCAAAGAAAGATAAAATAAGAGCACAAAAAAGAACCTAAGGTCACATAAAAGAAAAAGCATGAAGAAGGATCTATGGATGTTCATATAAAAGAAAATAATCATAGGACATCAAGGTTGAAGAGACAATGAAAGAAAAAGAAAGAGCTAAGGTTGCAAGTACAACATATTGACACCCACATCAACATAAGAGGCACAATAATGAAGGCATGACATGGAGTATTGTAAGGACTATTATGGACCTACTTGGAACTAAACAAGGTTTATGAAAGCAAAAGAATAGTAGTTATAGATAATAGAAGCATGAAACTTAGAGAGAAATAATCATGGATATCAGGGTGGCAAAACAAAGCATGGATCCAAAGGAACAATTGATATGGGTCTTAAAGTGGCGTAATAAAAGCATAGAAAAAAAAGAGTAATTGTAATGAATATCAGGGTGGTAAGGTGGAAGCAAGAAACTGTAGAAGACCATCATTCATCAAGATTTCACTTAGATTGATTGATGATCAAGATTGAGACCAACCATCAACAATGTTTAAAATATCATATGATTTAGTTTTTTCCTATTTTTTTAGGACGAAATATGTTAATGGGAGTGGAACAATATGAGAATTAGGAATAGGTAAATTAGGATATGATATTATATTGGATATGGATGTTCCGATTCCAATTTTGGGTCTTACAAAATACAAAGGCTAAGGTGATTGTAACAATAAAATTGAGGAGTATGCCACCTCTTGAGGTAATTATTGCCTTGGGATCATATGGTCATATTGAGTTACAAAACCATCTAACTTCTATTGTGCCCTTATTTTTTTTTCAAAAATTGGAAGAAGGGAGATTGTGCTCCCTTTGACCTTTGGATTTAGGGTGGCTCCCCACTATCCTCACTAAATCTAATCTAATATAAATACATGAAATAAATGCATAAAAGTAAATGTTTGAAGGTTAAAGTGCAAGAGATTAAAGCAAATTGCATTAAAGTAGCATTGAGAGTGTGATCAATCAACATGAGAAAATAAAACAACAATGTCTACCCACACTTATGAAATAGAGATAATAAGGAACAACAAGTGGACAAAAGGGCAGTGCCACAATTATCACACATTCCACAATCCAAGAGTAGTGCCACAATTGGAAAGAAAAAATTCTTGTATAATTTATTATTATTAAAAAAATGAATAATTACAACGTGGGACTCAAAGTATAGCTCTAATTCTCTCAAGGTCAAAATATGTTTACAATGAATTCCATTGCTCCTACAAAAGAAATTTACCTAAACTACCGTGGGTGAAAAATTCTACTTCTGGTAGAAGCAATAATTTGATAGCATCATTAGCAAAATGATGCACCTTCAAAAGTTACATGCCTCTAAATACAACTCTAAATGGCTTAGAATCCTTCTAAGATGGTTAATGGCACTACTATAAGACAAGTAGCTTTCCAAAAATCTTCCTTGACATATGTGCACAATTATCCTGCTTTGCCTACCAATGAGCAATTTGCTTATGTTTGGGAGTGTTGGAATTCACAATATCTTATAGAAATGAACATAATCAATCCATATACTCAAATATTTTACAGAAAGCAAAAAAGGATAAAATAAAGGAGAAGAGACAAAAATTGTTAGGTGCTTGTGGGCACCATAATAATCACAGTATTATCTATGGATAAGAATCACAACACTTCAATGTAATGGATGGAATGGTTGATGGTATTTATTCCAATATATAGTCCCCAAATTATATAAATGAGTTTAACCAAAGTCAACATAACAAGAGGGCTTTAAGGTTAATTACAAGTTATAATATGGATCTAACCATAACAAGGTTAATTATGGCCCATAGGGCTTACATAATAAAATATTACAATAGAATAAATGCATTGCACAATGATTGCCCTTAGGCCTATATAAGATTACATCATATAATGTCAACCTTGGCCATTAGTTAGATTGCACTTTAAACACCCCTCCATAATTTGAACTAAGGGGTCAAGAAGAGAAGACATTACTGACAATAATATTTCCACCTATAATGAATGCTCTAGTGGACCTCTACAGTTGAGGCAAATCCTTATGAATCCCCCTCATCATATAGAATACGTCCACCAATATTTAGAAACTCAACTTCAATACTTTGCAATTTTAGCAAACAATTCTTGGTTTGATGTCCCTCTCTTTTGCAATATCTATAAATGGTGTGACTTCTTTGAAGATGTAGCTTAAACCTTGGGTCTCTAGATCTTACCCTCCTTAGGTTCAAATTGCTTTGCATGAGTCTGTATTTGTGAAGCACCACCACAATTCCTTATTGCTACCTAAAAATGAACTAGGAAAGAGAAAAGTTGATCAAGAGTAAGAGTTTTTTGTGATTCCAAGAACATAGGAATCTATATTTGTAAAAAGAGTACTAACAATTGAATTTGTAGGTCGTGGAGAGTCTCATAATCCTATATATGACACATGGATGGACTAACTTTGTTAGTCCTTCGGAAGGATTACAATGTGCTATGTTGGATGATGGTTTTGGTTCCCTCTCTTCACCTAGTTGTTACCTTTCTACCACTTTTATTTCTTGTTTACACTACTTAAATTTTTCAAAAGCTTGAAAAAAGGATAGATGTGTGATTAAGGGACATGTCCACATCTTCCTCCTAAAACATGTCCTAAAAATCAATAGTGCCAATATTACCACTTTAAGTGAGGATCACGATTGTTGATTGAATTTTAGGATTTTTGATGTGCAATCATGACTCTAGCATATTTTTTCACCTAAGGTTAAGACGATGTGTCATTTGGACTGACCATTATGATTTTGTGGCTCCAAAATTTGTAATTTAGCCATCGGTCTCAAAAGGAAAATTTATTATTTTCATCCACTATAAGTACCTAATTCATTTCCTCATTTACTCAACACACATTCACTTATAAATTATTATTATTATTATTATTTTATTATACTAGAGGAATTGGTAACATGTTACAATTTTATGCGCCTCTTTGTGGGTTCTAATCTCGCTTCTTATTGCCACTATAACCTCCAGTTGCATTGGGTAAACCTTTTACGTAGTCGGCTATGTTGGTGCGACACACCCACCAGTACTACGAGGCTTGAGGAATTGGAACCCTGGTCTCCATGCTCCTACAAAAATATTTTGACCATTGAACCAAGCCCTCAGACCCTTATCAATGATTACACTGCTCTCCACTTTTTTTCCTATGTTGCTTCCATGACACATGACCTTGCTCTCTCTCTCTCTCTCTCTCTCTCTCTCTCTCTTGTCCTTGCAAGTAAAACCAAATTCATCAATCACTAGTTTGTTGCCTTTCACGAGGGAGGACAAGATGCTATACTAGGATATGTAGCTAAAGATCAAGAACTATCACTTAAGGACCAATTTTTGAGGTATGTTGTATCCTCTATATTTAGTCTAGGTGTGATCTCTCATTTTCTACTATGGTGACATAGCAAAAAATATTAAATGAAAGGGAGTATTTTATCATTGTTATTTTATGAATAATATGGTCATTGATGCCATAGGCATCAAGTAATCTATTCTACTACATTAGGATTAGCCCTAGATTTTGATTTAGGTGGATGATCTTAGTGTAGTACGTTCTTCAATGCTCTCTTTTAATTTTTATTTAGATGAGGATAGTTTCAACTCTACTTGTATAATTATTGCTTATATGTCTTGCTTTAAGTGCTTTGGTATATCTTGTGTTAATTCATGTAATTGTATGAGATATGCACTTTTTCCTATAAATATTTTGGTGAACTTGACATGAAATCTGCCTTTTGAGGTTTTTTATTTTTTCTTTTTTAGCCCCTAAGGTTTAGTAAATCTAGTGTTGTAGGTTTTATATTGGTGGTTGCTTTTAGATAAAATCTAAATAATCCTTCTGCAACTTTTCTCATTCTCTTGGGGATGCCTTGAAAATCTAATTTTATTTTGCTATGAGGGTTTTTGTAGTTGGATTGCTTAGAGCTAAAAACTTTGGTAAAACCCTAGCTACTCTTGTGTAGGTTTTTTGCTTTCCCTTATAGTTCCTTTCACTTCTTTGAAGGGATTTGGAATTATTTCTAGGTCTAAGAAGAAAGAAATTCCAAAATTCCTAAATATAGAAAAGGCTTCCACTTAATCCATTGCTCATGAAAATTATACTATCCATCCTCTAGATCTTAATTGTGACTATGATCTCCAAACTAGCGATTGGAAGGATAGAGATTCTAATTTTGAAGAAGAAAAATATCTAAATATAGACTTTAACAAACCTTATAGGTCTACATAATGGTCTCAAAAGGATTTGAGAGCATCTGAGTTGGGTAGTACTGATGAATGTCATGTTGAACCATGATCGTCACTTAATGTGGTAATCACAGTAAAATAATAATGAATGTGAATGATGAATGTAGAATGTGCCATCCCAAAGCACCATACCCATTCTAAGCCTCATGACGAATAATTAGTTGTATATATAATGACCCTCATAGAATCAGCTAGATAGTCATAGATGATAAATGAAGACCTCTCTAAGAGAAATAAACAAAAAAATGCAAGATATTATGACCAATATTACTCAAATATTGAGTGTTAATAGAAACCGTATAGTGCAAGTTGTTATCCTTTCAATTTTTAACCCAAGTGCTCGTCCTCCTTTGCCTATCCTAGGTAAACATGGGATGGATTTAATTATATTAATTAATCATACTTTGAGAAATTATCAAAGCTAATCTCTAGCCCCTGGTGTGGAAGCTATACACTTGTTTGGTTATGTTCCAAAATTCTTCTATGATGGGATAAATAAAGCCAAATATTCATTAATAAGCTCACTTATATTATAGGGATTGGTTACATATTGAAAAAGTTTTCCCAAAATTGATGAGTAGGAATTTTGTAGGAAATGATCTTGATTGGTATGCATCCTTACCTTAACATTATTTTGACTCCCTAAATACTTTTTTCAAAAAGTCGAAATAAAAATTTGATGATGACATGACTATGATGGAAGCAATGGATGTTTTTGTGAATGCTAAACAAAGCTGTAAAAAATCTATTGTTGATTTCTATAAGAGATTGGAAAGACTTGAATGTCATGCTAATATGAACTTAATTTAAGAGGTAAAAATAATGTTTGTAAACAAGATTAGACTACCTTTTTAGGCTAATATCCAAGAACACAACCCTTGTGGTTTGGCCTCCCTATACGAGGCTATACAATTTGTTAAAATCCTTAAACATTGGGAAAAGAAGGAAGGCAAAAATTTCTTGAAACCTAAGAACGTAACAATAATGTTGTAGGGGATAATATTTACAATGTAGTTGTCCAATATACCTCTCATGAGTTAGAAATAGTTGGATATTATGTACACATGTAGATTAAATTTGGGTATGACTCGAGGCTTGAGAATATTATGCCTCAATGGACCTATGATGATATTCTCAAAATATGTCCACCACCTAACCTTTAAAACTATCGTTTTAATGATATGTTTGAAGCACCTATATAACATGATCCTAACATTTTTTTTCTTTTGGAATGAAACTTATGGCCATGATAATTCTACTTGTGTGCTGAAATTGCATAGATTTACCTAAAATAATATTTTGGTCCTAACTTTAATGTTGATCAAGCCAATAATGATAGGATCATTTTATTCCATGAAAATAAATAGACTCTTTATAAAAAGCATAATCATCCGTGCAATAAAATTTAGGTATCTATAACACCCCATTTCCCGATCATTAAGTACAAATTTTTAATCAACAATAGGAAGTAAATCAAAATAAAGTTGTCCATCAAAATTATTAAAATCAAGGATACAATCCCAATCAAAGCAATCAAGAAGGGGGTCAGAATAATAAAAATTAGAATGTTAACTACCCTAAAATCAAAACCCTAAATATAATAATTCTCAAAATATCTCTCAAGTTAACCAATTCTTTGCCCAACCTAGCCTAAATAGAGAATACATTTATAATCAACCAAATGTGGCTCATTATGTCAATATTTTGGAGGTGCAAAGAGAAACCATTGCATTCTTAGAACAATAAATTATTGTTATCACTAGGAGTACACCTCAATAAAAAAAGAATCAACCTTTCAATAAGATAAAATAAAATAAGGATAAGGTAAAAGAAACTATCTAGAAAACCTTTTCATTGTTGCACATACTAGTCTTGATTTGGTTATGAAATTTATTTTGAAAAACATGATTGCTATTTATTATTTTGTAAGGGCTAATGATATTCCATTGATGATAACAATTGTTTATAATAAGGTCTGAGGTGTAGACCAAATGGTTCAATGAAACCCCGTAAGGGGGACAAACTTCTAAGGTTCAAATCTTGGGCCTCATCGAACTGCACACTTGTCCATATTATTGGTGCTTTAAATGGTGTAAAAGGTTTAAAATCATGTGGCATGGTTGTTATAAGGACGAACAACATGGATAACCGTGGCAGCTACCAATTCCACTATGTTTTAAAAAAAAACAATTGTTTATAATAATATGGTGGTCCATAATGCTTTGGTTTATGAAGGGAGTGGTACACATGTTATGTCATTGTCCTTGATAGATAATTTGAAGATCCTTAGAAAATGATTCTCTACTAGAAGTCATTGCTATGCTTATAATGGTAATCCTCAAGATCTTATGTCTTGCATTTGGTTGTCAATTTCAACAAAGACTAAAGAAGTGAGAGTGAAGTTTGTTATGTTTTGATTTTTATACCAACTATAACATGTTATTAGGTAGATCTTGGACTAGTAATATGAAATCCATAGCTTCCTCATCAAGTGGTTAAACATGCCTATGATGATAAAGTTTTTACTATAGAATGAGGCTTAGATCCTTGGTAGCCTCATCCTACAAACCATAAAAGTTGTTTTATTATTATAATGGATGAGACACAAAAGGTTCCAATTTATGAACGTGAGCCTCAGTGGACTTCTATAAGGAAGTTATAAAAATGATATCCTAAATTCTGTTTGAATGCCCCCAAGATAGGTATGAATCATATAATGATCAACCTAACATAGATGTTATTACTCCTTTTCCTCAAGAGGTAATTGATAAAAAAGCACCATTTTTGAAACCTAAGAAGAAAGAAGATCCCACTTTGTTCTATCAATGGTTTAATAAATCTTATTAATCCCATGAGGATGTTTCCAAACTAAAACAAGTCACACTTTGTGTGGATAATTATTGCATGGGGAGGAAACTAATAGCGATTTTAATCAAACCTTTGACATTAAAACTAAGAATGCCCCTATTGCTACTATTTCTAAGGTGGGTGTTAGGAATTACTAAGTAGGCTAAGTGAAAGTTCATGTTTTAGGTGATGATGATAGTCAATTTGGTGTAAATTTTGGAGAGTTATACCTAGACTTATTCTAGAATAATAATGCAAAAATAAATAAACCTAAAGAAAATAACAACTCACAAAATACATGCACATAGAACATAAGAGATTTATCCTGGTTCACCCGATATGGGCTACGTCCAACAAACAAGAGCCACACCTCCTTTTCTATTATCATTCACCATGCCCGTAATGGGACATTACAATCAATATAAAGGAAACTTTTACAACCCTAAACCACAACGTGGTATTAGAATACCGTGGGCACAATACCATGGGCTAAAACCACCCATAGCCACCAATCATAGGAATTCCTCCAACGCCTCCCAAAATAGCTTCGAGAATATCTCCGAAGAAAGGGGGCCTGAAAATTTTGCTACTGACTTTTGGAGGGGTTGCTTTTGACATCTTAACAAAGCGGGTCCTAAGGATAACTTTCCTCTACCAAACATCGATACTCTTGTTGAAACTTGCATTGGCCATGAAATACTTTCTTTAATGGATGGTTTTTCAAGATACAATTAGATTCGAATTAATCCTAATGACCAAAATCATTCACAACACCTTGGGGGAAATTTTGTTACAAGGTAATTCCATTTGGTATTAAAAATGTAGGTGTCACTTATCAATGTGCCATGACATACATATTTCACGATTACATACATAATATCAGTGAAGACTATATGGATGATTTATTGGCAAAATATAAAACCTGACAAGAGCACATTGGTGTCGTGGAGAAAGTTTTTGATCGACTTCTAGAGCAAAATGTAAGGTTGAAACCCAAGAAGTGTGTCTTCAGTGTCACCTCACGAAAACTTCTAGGATTCATTGTCTCGAAGGGAGGCATTGAAGTGGATCCAAAAAAATTCAAGTACATCATGGAGATACCTTCCTCAATAAACTTGAAAGAGTTGTGTAGTTTACAAGGAAATATCCAATTGATCTATCGTTTCATTGCACAACTCAGATAAATGTAAGTCATTCAATCACATACTACAAAAATGGGTGATATTTTCATGGATAGATTAATGTCAAAAAGCTTTTGATGATATCAAGAAATAATTGGCTTTTCCACCAGTCCTAACTTCACCTCACCTAGGGGTCTCCTTCCATATTTATGTTTCAACAATAGACTTTGCATTAGGGATAATGCTTGCACAAAAGAATAAAAACAATCATGAGCAAGCAATTTACTATATTAGTCTAACATTGGTAAGCTATGAAACCAGATATGCTTATGTGGAAAAACTTTACCTAGCAGTGGTTTTTGCCACTAAGAAACTCAAACATTACATGCTAAGTCACACTACTTGTGTCATAGCTAAAGAAAACCCTCTACATTACATGATGTCTCACATTTACAACAACACCTACACTAAAAAATGGATAATTCTTCTAACAAAATTTGATCTTGAGTTCATCAACCAAAAATCCATTAAAGGTCAGGTAATAGCTGATTAGCTTGTGAAAGCTCCAATTCCTAATGATCAACCATTGATTATTGAGATTTGAAATGATTTAGTATTTACCGTCACTGAACAAGAAGAAGATGTTATTCCTTAGGAATATGTTGATATCACAGTATTATTTGATGGTTCTAAGTGTAAAAAAGGACAAGGTGTAGGACTCATATTTCATACACCATAAGGGATACCTATTCCCTTATCATTCAAACTCGATTTCCTATGCAAAAACAATAATGTAGAGTATGAAGCCTTAATATTAGGACTTCAAGTAGCCATAGCTATGAGCATAAATCATATCAAAATATTTGGTGATTCCCAACTTGTCGTTCATCAAGTAAATGGAGAATACCAATGTAAAGAACCAATATCAAAAATTTATCATGAAGTAGCAATGAAATCGCTTGCAAAATTTGACTAGTATGAGATTTATAGCTTACCTAGATCAACTAATAGATTTGTCGATGCGATGGCATCTCTAGGATGATTCCAAAGAACTTTGAAGGAGAGGTACAACCATTAATTGTCACAACGATCTCTAAATTTGTAATTTTCTAAGTTGAGTCTAAATATGAGAAGAACATTTACTTTATCCATGTAGAGTCATATGAGCCTTAGTCTAGTCAAATAAAATCCTTCCTCAAGTTTAGAACACTCCCATCTAACATGTCATGAATTTCCAAATGAACTTTCAAGCAAAAGGTAACTCTCTTCACTCTCTTGGGGGACATGTTGTATAAGTGTGGTTATCATGGAGTCCTCCTTCGTTATCTTGAGCCTGTAGAGGCCTAAAGAGCAATATCTGAAGCTCATTATGGTACTTGTGGTGTTCACTTTAGTGTAATGGCCATCGCAAAGCATATTTTATGCATATGTTTTTTATTGGCCCACCATGGAACATGAATATTGCACCTATGTCAAGAAATGTCAACAATATCAACAACATGCTAATTTAACCCATGTGCCATCACAAGCCTTACAAGCTATTTAGAGTCTTTGGACCTTTTCACAATGGGGTTTGGACCTGATTCATAAAATCTTACCTCCTTCCTTAGGACAACACACATTCATCATAACTGCCACTGAATACTTCACAAAGTAGATTGAGGTAATCCCTCTAACCAGTATGATAGGACCTCACATTGTGGAGTTTATACTTAAGCATATCATCTATCATTTTGGTATCCCCTTAAAAATAATATATGACAATGGCAAGTCTTTCAAAAACAAGGATGTTCGAGCACTTTATAAGCAATATAATATCCAACACAATTTCTCGACTCCTTACTACCCACTAAAAAATGGATAAGCTAAGGCAGCCAATAAGATCTTGATCGCTATTATCAAGAAATTAGTAAAATAAAATCATCAATATTGGCACACTCAGATTCCCTTGGCATTATGGGCTTATCGAACAAGCATCCACATGCCTATTGGGACAACACCATTCTCATTGGTCTATGGTGTCGAAGCCATCATGCCTCTTGAGCTTGAAATCTCCTCATTGTGCATTTAATTGCAAGAATTCATAGATGCCGATACTACTATATAAGCACGTCTTTACCAACTTACACTCCTTGATGAAAGACAAATTAATGCTTTGGAGCATTTATGAGTATATCAATATCATTTAAAACATGCTTACTATTCTAAAGTCCATCTACATGAATTCCAAGTAGGAGATCTTGTCCTTAAAGAAAAATTATAAAATACCAATGCATTGCCACATCTTTGTGATAAATTTATGGCTAATTGGTTAGGTCCATACATTGTCAAACAAAATGTGGGTCAAGAAACTTATAGACTTTCCATTCTAGAGGGATTAGAAGATCCCAAACCACTAAAAAGTATCCACTTGAGAGTGTTATATTCTTAATGCATTTTATATATGTATATATACATGGCTAATGCACAAAAACATCACCCATACACATTGCATTTTACACATTCATTTTGAACAATCACATTCATTGTTATTTCGATGCATTTCATCCACCATACTAGGGGTCATTTATTAAGTTTAGACCAATTGATCCAACAAGTCTTGTCGCCTTGATCAGGGGCACCCTCAAGTTCACACTCATCTCATTGCACCATTTCATAAGCTAAGTCATCATTTGCAAAACAAAATTTCCATCACCCTTAGGTGTTTTTGATCACTCATCCACTCCTAGTGTTTCAAGCAACCTCCAATACATGTCAAATTTTCTCTAGGACCAAGTCACATTTTCACTAAGAAAATTTTGAGTTCTGTGAGTTGACTCTAACATTCTTGAACCAAACACATCTTACACATATTAAAAAATATTGTATCAAAGAGGGATAACACCATAATTAGGTTGAACTTCGAAGCAAAAAAATTACCTTCGCTTGTCCCATTATGCACATAGTCCAAAAATAAAAAATTATGGTTTTTACCACTAACAACATTACCAAATAAAAGAATGGGTAGTAAGGATAGGGTAAAATTCTTATCACACTTTTATTAGGAATCCAATTCTCTAAATATTTTACATATCATACATCACATGTTCCCAAAGTTGTAAAAATAGCACTACATTTCCATCTAGATGGTTAGGTAGTTCGAATCTCCAAATCTTAGAGATAAAATAATTGGACTATGGAGCTAATCTCGACTCGAGCTATAGATTCTTGAATGTTAGTGGAGTATGCTCATGCATGATGACATGTCTCTCTTGAAGAGACATCTGGTCACACATAAGGACAAGCTAGCTTCTTGATCTCCTCTATGATAGGATTTCATCTCAATTTATTCAAGATGGGTTAATGACTTCAATTGTACACACATTGGTTCTTGATTTACTTGAGTCACTACCATGCTCATGATTGGCAAATGAACCTTCACTACACACACATGTGGTCTTTGAGAAATTAGACAGTGAGTTTATTCAAAATCACTAGTATGTTTGAGTCTCTGCAAAACAATCAATCATACACTAGTCCAAACAACATCCATAGCATTATCACATCATCATATGAGTCTTCCATTTCACATACCACCATTTTGGTGTCCCTGATTAAGCAACAATGATAACAATGGTCAAGCAAATCTAAACTACTATAAATGATCATTAGAGCATCAATTCATTTGCATTATCATAATTCATACACATCATCATTACATTGTCATCCATCACATATACACATGCATTCACATAAACATTTACACAAATTCATAACACAAAAGTAAAAGCCATGTATATGTATATATATATATATATATAAATAACATGTACAATGAATGCCCGAAGGCTATATACAATGGAGCACCAAGGCTCATATACAAAAAGTGCCACACAACACCCAGGTGTTGTAGGTGAATTGGAGAGGAGAGTGCAATCCTCCAAGGGAGGTCCCAGTGTCAAATCTCCACCCTACCAAAAAAAATTGAATTGGGTATCCAAAATCCAATTGATAATGTTGGTGCGGGCAGGGTCGGGTGTGACTCTCGAGTGACTTTAATGGTGTAGAACCCCATATTCATGGTCTCTCAGACCAAGGCAGCCCCACAAGGGTTTTTTCACTTAAAAAAATGTGCCACACAACACTAACTTGTACCTATAGGCAGACCCCTATGACCCCAATGGAGCCCTAGACTGAGAGACACTATACCTAGAGTCACTACGTCTAACAAAACCTACTAGGGAGGAGGAAAATTGCTCTGGCAGTCCAATGTGGTACTACATAAGTAGGTCCTCCAAATCCTAGATGTACCCCTCCTAGGATCAAAGGTGTAGCACATCCTATCTCTAATGAGTATCCCTCTGTTCTAAATATGCATGGAGCCTCATAATCATATCCTTAACTTCACCTACTATCATCTGTACATCTAGCTTCACCTGCAATTGAGCAATCTCTACATCCCATTCCATCACCACCTATCGAAGTTGATCTCACTCAACCTTGAGGCTAGCCCATTCCTCCTCACTTCAGCTAGGAGGTCTCTCTAAAATCCCCCCATACCACCATCACCATCACCCCAAATATTTAAAGGTTTCTCTACTATGGTCCTCGATTGTCTCCCTCTACTACTGGATTGATGATGTCTCTAATATCTAAAAGTCTCCTCGGATTCTCCTGTTATATCCCTATCATCCCCATTTCCCTCCTCAACTATCTGAATCAGTATCAACAAAGGTTGTGAAGTGAACTAAGCCTCATACTTTATCGTGGTATCGACATCATCCACATATGAGAGATCTATCTTTTCATCATCCTTATACTCCATCCACCACTCCATATAAGGCAAGCTCGACTCATTCGATCGATACCTATAGAGAATTGGAGCCTCAAGTACCCCTATCACATCTCAAACTATCGTAACACCCATAAAAATGGAATCAAATCCACCTCACTCCCATGTAGACCAACCATCCATCTAGCATGCGTAACCCATCGTAACTACTTTCCATAATTAGGCCACCTAGCATCTCACTATGGCCTCCAATACACCTAATCAAGCATCAACCCTACCCATAGATATCTATACTCCTGGCCATTATGACCAGGATGACTTGACTGGACCTCCTCAGCTACCTACCATCTCAATACATAGGGCTGATCCCTATCCCACTCCTCGTAGGGTAGGACCATAGGATGAGCCACAATAAATACTCCCAACACTAGACCTACAACAACACACTACAACCCAACCCCTTATGCCCCCTACCTCCTCACCTCATACATCTCCATATAAGTTTGAGCCAACAAATATATCACCCATGCATACACCTAAGGATCATCGATCATATCATACACCAATTGAATCATGTTCCATGGTAACTGACAACCGGTGCTATTAGACACCAATATGTTGGCCAATATGAACATGACCAAGGTGGGTAGGGCCTCCAAATGCTTCTTCACATACATATCCAAATACTTGATCCCTCCATCCCTAATGCTCACATCCCTCCATCCATCTCCAAAGTCTACCTCAACTCATACTCCTAATTATGTCCAACTTTGACACACAATCCCTCAACTAGAACTCAAAATATGTGATATACATCCTCTAGTGTCACTATCACTTCCCCTATCAAGAGCTAGAATGTCCCCCTATCTAGATTCCACTTTTCTACCAAGGTATAAAGGTACCCCTCATAATCCCTCACCATCTGAATCTGTGCAACCCCAACAAATCCCACCCACTCCAGCCAATCCCAATGGTACTTTTGCAATTACCTTTATCACCCCTGGTATGATAGGTTAGAATTGATGTCAAGCCTCAAATATCCTCAATTGTAGCACAACATAACATACAAATGCACATTACCATCATAAATCATTGTAAAAAAAATATTGCATAATCCAAAAAAAAGAGCTAAGAAAACTTACCTCAACCACCTAAGCCTCCACTACCACTGCCACATCCATGTCATCCATCACCATTATCACACTCCTTCACACTCTTTCACTCACTCACTCACTCTCCTTCAGATATCACTTCTCAAACTCACAAATGCAAGAATGAATCAGATTTTACCTTTGTAGCACCTTTATATCTAATTTTGGTGCACTCAGCATATTCCTAGCACACTCAAATGTTACCCTATGTCTTCCATGTGGCATACGCTCTGCCACATCTGTACCTGATGTGGACGTTGGCCGATGTTTGGCTCTAAAATATTGAAAAAGGACTCAAAGTGCCTCAAAATATAGAAAAATCCACTAAAATCATTTCAAATTCCATCTATACATCCATTACATCATTCCATTATGTTTTGTGAAGATATGAATCGATTTGGACACTTCATTTTTTATTGCAACCAAAAGTTGTAAAAACACATAAATCACATACAAACATTTCAAAATGGTTCAAAATTTCACAAAACTATCACATTCACTATTCCAATCATCCATCACATCATTTCATCACATTTTGTGATAATTTGGATTGATTTGGATGTTTAATTCTTGATTGTGATCAAAAATCACGGACATACCCCAAATTGCTTCAAAATATCCCAAATCAAATTCCAAACTTCACAAAATCATCAAATTTCACCCATAAATAATTGCATCATTCACATTCACAAAACCATTCATATTCACATTTATTTACATCATTCATATCATCCATAATTTTATGCATTTCCACTCAAAATCACTTGCATTCTCAAGTGAACCTTGTATCTAGTGGTTTACCCTATTCCCTTGGCGATTGCAGTAATTGATTATCCATGCAACTTGGTAGGATCGGTAGATCACCATAAGTATGCTTATTCATTCATATTCATTTACATCATTCATATATTCTAATCAAAATTCCCCTTTTCTATTTGGGTAAAAGCAAAATTCAATTATTGCATTTTTCACAATCAATACACCATTCACATGCACTACATATTTCATATTCATTTATATCATTCATATCATCCAAGTGAATCTCATATCTAGTGGTTTACTCTATTCCCCTAGCAATTAAAATGATTGGTAATTTATGCAATTTGATAGGATGGGTAGATCACCATAAGGACGCTTGTCCGTATCATCATCCAACATCCTCTTGTTTGAAAATATCTTTTTGGTCCCTCATTTTGTGAGTGAGACTATGCTCAGACTAATTTGCTTAAAATTTGTCATTGATGCCCTTTTTTGTAGGGTCCCAAACACGGATAACTATTACTACATCATTCTCTTTCAGGAATTATGCGTTATCACTAGGACTTTCTCTCCTAGAAATCACCCGATCTTAGGATGATTGGTTCCTACTACATTTTCATCATTTTGCATTTCAATGATGCCAAAAGGTATATTTTTCAACAACACAGAATCACCCCAATATTGGGATAAACAAATTTGATTTTGACTTCCCACATCAGGATACATCATTCACATTTCACAAAAATCCTTTTTATGTTGGGGCAAAAGAAAAATCAATCATTGCACCTTTCATTATCATTTCTTATGCACTTTTTTTTTTTATTTGTGGAAAACATCCCAAAAGGGATGCCACTTTCGGGTAAGACCCAAGGAGGCAGGGGTATCCATTCTGCCAAAAATGCCCAGGACTCGGACCTGGCCTACCACCTTTGACATACTCAAGGAGCAAACAAACACACAAAACCAAATTAAAAAAAAAAATAACAACAAAAATAATAAAATAAAATAAAAAACATACTCCTTGAGTGTGTCAAAACCAAAAGCACAACCAAACACGCACAATAAGATAAAAGAAACCACAACACAAACCACATAGAAAAACACAAGAACCACATAACAAAACACAAACAAGACAAAAACAACAGAACACTACAAAGACATAACCCAAAAAAACATGAAAAATAAACACAACCAAAACCTAAAAAATAAAATAAATAAAATAAAAATAAAAACAACCAACAACAGGACAATAAACAAAAACAAAAAACATAGAAAACACTCACACATAAAAAAATGAAATAACACAAACAAAGAGAAACCCAAGAACAAGAACGAAAAAAACACAAGAACAATAACAATAAACATAAAAAAAAAACAAAACAACAAAAACACAAGAACAACAAAAAACAACACAAAGAACACAAAAACAAAACAAAACAAAAGAACCCACCCACCTTAAAAAACTAAACAAAAAAACAAAGAAGACAAAAGAAAAAAAATGAACAAAACAATGACCTATCTAGACCGAGAAGACTATTAATGCAAGAATCAACAGAGGAAACAAAATAAAGAATAGAATGAGCTAGGGAACTAAAAAAACTGAATGAACCAAAGAGAAACAAAAAAAAAAACAAGAAGAAACTAGGTACCTTCGAAGCTGGAGCCATCCAAAGAAATGATAGAAAGAAGAGCTTCCCTAATTTGAGAAGCCCACCATATAGGAGGGTGGCCATAACAAGTAAGATCACCTTTGTCCAAAGCCCAATTAGCTAAAGCATCAGCACTCTTGTTTTGATCTCTGACCACATGATTGTAATCAACTTTCAAAAATCCCATCTGGATTAACTGAATCTTCTCAATAATTCTTTTTATTCTCCAATCCACCTTATGATTCTTAGAAGGAGTCTTCAAGAGATTAATCATAAGTTGAGAGTCGAGACTCAACTAACACCTTTTCCCATCCAACCTTAGTAGCCTCCTGAAGGCCTCTAAGGATACCATACCCCTCAGCAAGGTTATTGGAAAGAATACCCAAATTCTCGGCAAAAGTAAAAACCGAGGAGCCATCTGAAAGTCTACCAATTCCTCCCACACTGGCTTTTCCAGGGTTCCCTCTAGAGGCTCCATCGGTATTGACTTTTCCAAAATCCTTAGGAGGAGGTTGCCAATTTCTAGTCCTATCCATCTTACTAATACTCACATTCCCTTTAAGTTGGTTGCCCTTAGAAGGTTTAATATTCAATCTTTGCATCACTTGATCCCATATTTGGTGGGAGTTTTGGGGGTGATTAAGGAGATGATGGACTGATTCAACTAAGTTGGCTATGGTCTTTTGCCAAATATAGTGAATATCCTTCCTATCTTGATTAAAAATTTGGTTGTTCCTTTCATTCCAAATATTCCAAAGAAGAATGGTAGAACCCATCCAAACTAAGCTGCCTAATAAAATGATCAACACCCTCTTGATTAGGCCAATCCCTCCAAAGTCTGTTCAAAAGTGAAAAAATTGGACCATTGTAAGCCAAGTAAAGTTGCCATTCTCCTCCATAGCTCAGAGGCTAAAGTACACTCAATAAAAATATGGTTGATATTTTCTACATTCTCTTCACACATTTCACATCTAAAAGGGCCATGAAAACCATGCTTCATAAGTTGCTCACCAGTAAGCACCCTACGATGCAATAAAAGCCAATTAAAGAACCTCACCTTAGGCCAGAGCTTTTGAGCCCACAATTGAGAAAATATGTCAGAAGAATGGTTGGGATTATTATGGCATAAGGTCAAATAACCTTGAGCAACTGAATACTCACCCTTAGTAGTGTTGTTCCATCCAAAACAATCTTTTTCATGGGACCAAGAGAGGGATCTCATATGAAGGATGCCTTGGATATCTTGTCTTTGCCTTTCTGGGATTTGAATAGGCCAGTCCTCAATAGGGATCCAATATCTACCAACCTTTGAATTACCGAGTATGGTACCGACGAGTAATTAGCCACCTTTATCCAATTAGCTCGGTGAAGCTCCTCCATCCAAGGCCTCCAATCGGGAAACTGAGTTATCAAAGGCTTGTGACCATCCCAAGAATCTGTCCAAAAATTTGCATGTTGACCATTATGAATGATCCAAAATAATTTTTTCTTTATCAAATCCTCACCGGTCTTAAGAAGCTGCTAAAATGGGAGAACCTTTGGTAGGAAGTTGATAGCGAACAAGGTCTTCGGGACTTTTGTTCTCGGCATATTTAGCACGAAGATTATTGGCCCAAAGAGCATTGGGGTTATGCAACATCCTCCAATATAATTTAGCAGCTAAAGCTTTGTTGTTATTAATTGAAGACCGGAATCCTAACCCCCCTTCACTCTTAGGAAGACATAAAGTATCCCATTTCACCAAGGCCCATTTTCTTTTCTCCTTAGTACCACTCCAAAGGAAACGATGACTGATTTGATCCAATTCTCGAAGAACGACCTTTGGGATATTCAAAACGGAAGAAACATAAATAGGAATAGCTTGAAGGACTGATTTTACCAAGGTGATTCTACCCCCGGAAGAAAGCCACTTGTTGGTCCACTTTCCAATTTTCTTCTTGACTTTGTCCAACAACCAATTCCAATATTTATTTTTTTGCCTTTGAATATTTATGGGAATACCTAAATAAGTGATTGGAAGAGAGGTCTTCTTATATCTTAATTTATCCAAGACCATGGATTCCTGTCTAGCGAGCGGTGAAAGAAAATAACTTTAGATTTGTCTTCATTGATCAAGCTGCCCGATAGCCTTAGAAAAATAGCTAATGATTTGCTTAATATTAGAAGCTTCCTTAACTGTAGCTTTACCTAAAAGGGTAGAGTCATCCACAAATTGAAGATGAGAGATAGGTCTAGCTCCATGAGCAATGGTAACTCCCTCAAGGGTTTTGTTTTCCCTCTTTTTGGTTATAGTCCTACCCAAGCATTCAACAAGAATGATGAATAAATAAGGGGATAGCGGGTCACCTTGCCTGATACCTCTGGAAGCTAGGAAAGGCTGAGAAGGCCTGCCATTGATAAGAACTAAGTAGGAAACTAAAGAGATACATCCCATAATCCAATCCATCCAATCCTTAGAGAAACCAAATTGCCTCAAAACTTTGATAAGGAAGTGCCAATCCACTCTGTCATAAGCTTTGGATAAGTCTAACCGGATGAACATAGAAGGAGAATTTTGCATATCCATGGAATGGATGGCTTCTGAGCAAGAACTATCTCATCTACTATTTGACGTCCTTCCACATATCCCCCTTGCTCTCGGGAAATAATCTTATGTAAAAGAGGCTTCAACCTTTACTGCCATGATTTTAGTAATAATTTTGAGAAGAACATTACATAAAGCAATAGGTCTAAAAGCTGAGATATGATCAACCTCTTGAGCTTTTGGAACAAGAGTAATATAAGTTTTATTGATAACCTTCAAAATTTCTTTGGATTTCCTGGCTTCTTCCACCACCTCTAATAAATCAACATGAAGGATATCCCAGAACTCTTGGTAGAACTCAATAGGAAAACCATCGGGACTCGGGGTTTTCCCTTTTTGCATTTTAAAAACTACTTGTTGAAGCTCATTGATAGTAACAAGAGCGTCAAAATAGAGTTCTCCTCAGAAGTGATAAGAGAAGGGATTGCTTGAAGAACATTTTGTTGAGAAGCTGAGTCAAGAGGAGTAGCGACAAAAATATTGGAAAAGTAATCAACAACAATAGAGTTCATGCCATCCCAAGTATAAACAACATCTCCAGAATCTGATTTTAAGGAAGAAATAAAGTTGTGAGATCTTCGAGCTAGAAGAGATTTGTGGAAGAAATTTGTGTTTCGATCTCCTTCTTTGAGCCATTGAATTCTAGATTTTTGCTTCCATAAGATTTCTTCTCTTTTTTCCCATTCCTCAAGCTGAGTTGTGAGTTTAATTTCATCTGCACTTCTCTTCTCTGTGAGGCCATCTAAACGGATTTTCTTATTCAAATTTTCAAGATGAGCAATAACTTCATGTTTTTTTTTATGAACATCCCCAAACTCTTTCCGGTTCCAAGTCTTGATTTTGGATTTAATGTATTGCAGTCTTTTGGCAAAATAGAACATCTTAGTCCCATGCCTAGGTTTACCTTCCTTCCACCATTGTTGCACACGAGGTCTGAAGGAAATGTCTCTAAGCCACATTAATTGAAAACGAAAAGGAGAGAAACTCACATTGGTTTTCCACATTTCCACCATGGTGGCCAATGATCCGAACCAACATTATTAAGAGTCTTCACTTTAGGAATGTGACCATGGATTAAGAAATTTTTAGAGAGCAAAAACCTATCCAATCTCTCCATTATACAAGCTAAGCCTTGCCTTATATTAGACCAAGTCATAAGGCCATTATATGGTTGGATATCCACAAGATGGAGGTTTGCAATATATTCGCTCATGAGGTGAGTACTTTTGTCCAAATTTCTATTTCCCCCCTTTTCTCATCCAGAGAGAGGATGGTATTGAAATCTCCTCCGATCAAGATCCAAGCTTTAGGAAAATGAGAGATAATATGAGTAATATCCTTCCACTTGTCTTCTTTTTTCCTCCAAAGAAGTCGAGGCATAAACGAGTAATGCAGAGCATAATCTGGTTGGAATGTCTACTTTGAATAGCTATAGCCAACAAACCCCAACTACCAACCATATGGTGAATAACTACCTCTTTTGGGTCCCAAAGACAAGCAATGCCACCCGAAGTCCCTTGGGAACTGAGGGAAACCACTTTTCCAGCTGGCCAAATTTTATTGGCAATTAAGTCCATATCCTCCATTGACATTTTTGTTTCTTGAAGGAAAACAAGATGTGGATGATTTATCTGAATCATTCTTCTAATTTCATTTTGTTTTGAAAGACTCCCTTTGAGTCCTCTAATATTCCAAGTGATGATCTTCATTAATACCAGGGCTAAAAATGTTGGGAAGGGCATTAATCTTACCTTCCTCTACAAGCTTTTCACCTTCTTTTACCATATGATATTGATTGGTCTTGCGACCTACTTTTTGATTAGAATCCATCTTCAATTTTTTTTCCCTGTTTCTTGACTTATTCCAATTGAATCTGAGATGGCTTCTAACCTTGAAGAATGCTCATACACAACCAAAATTTTACTAGATGGTTCAATGGAGTCTATATTGGGACCTGCATTATTTGAAGTTTTGACATTTGAAATATTGTTTTTCTTGTGTAAATTTTCTCCTTTTTTTTTCTGTTGAAAACCTTTGATTTGTTGGTTTGTCTCCGAGTTCTTTCCTTCATATTTAAATTGTGTTTCTAAGATTTTAGTTTCCATTATTTCCTCTTCCTCACTTGGGACATCATTTGTGGAAAGGATTTCAAACATATTAGCAAATGACTTTGATTGATCCTTCATTACTGGTTTTTTATGAGTGTTCTTCTTCTTAGGTATTTGGAAACTCGCTGAGTTTATATCTTCTTTCTTTTGATCAAGGAATTTTATTTGGGCAAGCATTGGCCAAATGACCATATTCATGGCAAATTCTACAACGAAAAGGAATGTTCTCATAGTCCACTACTTGCTCCCAAGTGTCTTCCCCAAATTGTAATGTGATCTTTTTAGGTAGGGGTTTGTCAAAATCCATTAAAACACAAATTCGAGCATAAATAATATGTTCAAAATTTTGAGTACAATCAGCGAGTCATCATAAAAGTTCCTAAAGAGTTTCCAATTGAAGAAAAAATAGTAGGATTCCAAAATTCAATAGGGAGGCCAAAGAGTCTAACCCACACGGGAGCTATAGAAGGCATCTCTTCTTCGACTTTAAATTTAGTATGCCGGGGCTTCATGAAAAGCCCTGCCCTTCCAAAAAACCAAGGACCCCCTTGAAAATTTTTCTCTCTATCTTCATTATTAGCAAATAAAACAAGAAAATAACCATTTGGATAAATAGAGATTTGTAACTCACCTTTAGTTTTCCAGCTTTTTGCAGCCCAGACTTTGAAAGCGAGATAGACTCGGACGAAAACCCACGAGCCGACAAATTAGTCCTCTTTTTTCCAAATCTTCAATGCCAATCTGAATGTTACCCATATCAAGCTTAACAATAGGAGTTCCATCAGCTGCTTTAAGACATCCTGACTCCGTTTTCCTGGGATCAATCTTAGGCATTCTTAGAGGTTTATGAGAAGCCCTAGTATTGATATTAGCATTGGGCTGAGGCTGTCCACCATGAAGGGCATCCCTAAAATTCATTTTTGGGACTGAGTCTTCAAAATTCTTACCCTTGATAGGGGTTTTCACGGTAGAATTATTTTGTGGGTGCACCTTAGCACCAGATTCACTTGAGATATGAGCCATTTTTTGATCAACTGCTTGAAACTTATTTCGTGGTCTCTTTAATCCTTGCCCTAGACACCGTGGAAAGGTATGGTTTTCACTTTTCTTTTGTGCAGCAAATTGGAAGCCGTTGTCACTCAAGTTCACAGTATGATCTATTGAAAGACAAATTTCTAACCCATCTTGTATCCCCTGCAACATTTCTTGCTAAAATATTGAGCATAAACCACAAAAATATTGGCCGCTAGGGCCCGAAGGCCCTAAAAACCAACCTCTGGAGCTGCTTGCACTCAACCCTAGATGAAACCCTCGCATAGTCGCTTGCCAAATATATCGTTCACACATAGGGATGCGCTAGGATCTGTGTTGCTCCAAATGATATGAAAATTGGTGGAGACGTTCTAGGGTTTTTCAGGCATCTACCCTCAAAATTTTAGCTCAATCCGAGTTCGGATGAGTGAGATATGGCCGAAACGAGTTCGGAAGTTTGGGCAGTCCTGCAAAAAACGTCTCTCTACCTCAATCATCAAGATTTTTTCTGTGTGGTGGCTTTCCTCATTTCTTATGCACTTACATCATTCATATCATCCCCATTGCAAAACCTCCTTGTTCTGTTGGGGCAAAAATAGAATCAATCATTGCAATTTTCACAATTACATCATTTCCATGCATTACATCATTCGCATTCCTTTACATCATTCATATCATCCTCATTTCTATAAATTGGATCATGAGATTCATTCTTCACTCATTCGCCAATATAGGGGGTAAGCTACAACAACAATTTTTGTCTTCGGGATCTTTTTGCGCACCAAGGAAAAGAAGTTGCTTCACCAAACCAGGTGTCTCTTATTTTTGCACCGCATTGTATTTCACACAATGCAATACAAAAATAGGCATTTGCAAATATCAAATCCTAGCCACTTGTCATCTATATACATCCTCATTCACATCCATTCATTATATTATATGTATTTATTTATAAATATAAATATAAATATTTTATATTTATATATATAATAAATATGTATGTATATATTTGAATAAATCTCAGCTTCCCATCATGAATTAATCTTGACCATTCATCCATCATGATCTGTATCACTTGTTCAAGATCAATCTCAATCCTTCATCATGTTTTAATCTTAGTTTCCCGTTGGTGTCGTCGAAACCCTAACATGATCAAGGGTAAATTATAAAAGATGATTCATTGTTGTGAATCAAGGTTCCAAAAATAAATATTCAAAGAGCATTGATCATTTGTCCTCTCACAAACCCTAGCATTTTTCTAACATTATCCCTTCTCACTGCCATCGCATCCTCCATTTCCATAGCCAAAACCCCTGTGAACCAGATCTGGTTCTACAGTACACCTCCTCGAAAGGTATATTCTCTACAAGGTATCATTTGTTATTGCTTTACTTATATTTTCTGTATATCTGCACTTTTTTTATCAAGTATTTTAGTTAGGGTTAATATTATACACTTTAAGATCTTAGTGGGCCTCACACTGTGGAGGCCCTACAGGTGTTACTAACCTATTTTCTAATTTGTTTGTGTGCAGGTTGTAGGGAGTGTTTACATTGACAAATGTTGTATCCATGAGTGGCCCCATAGGGATATGCAAGCCCACTCACAAATTTTTTAGAGTGAAGATGACTCGAAGACACCAAATATTCATTTGAATGAGGGTTTCAAGCCCTCTGATTGTAATAATTTATATCAACACAAGTTGCATTATAATAGTGGATATCAAGGCTCCCATAATATCAATATAATATCATTTCTTTACTGTGCAATATTTATTGTGTTTGATTTGTTATAGTTGTCTTGGTGTTATTTTTTTTGCTTTACAATCTCAACCAAATAAATCACTAAGGTGTATAAATTACCTTAATTAACCTGTTGCAACATTCTAATTTCTTACCTCCAAGTTACCATTGCTCTTCACTCTAGCTTTAAATTTGAATGTGCTCTCTCCTTCAACCTTTGGATCTGAATATTATCATATGTTATAATATTTATGGTGTTGTCATTACTCTGACCTACAACTCTGCTTACCTCACGTATGAGAAATATTACACAGTCTACTTATATAAATTTAGGTTTTGCAAGATCTCCTTTCAATCTTGAATCTTCTAGCAAATCATCTTGTTCTCCTCCATCTCTATAATGCTCTCCTCCTATTTTCTTCTTCTCTTTATATGTATCTCTCCTTAAAAGGTGTCTAATATCTCCTTTAATCACTTCTAGTTGCTTTTAACCTTACTTTTTCTCTCCAACATAGTCATTGCTAGGCTCACAATGTGGCTCTCTTCAGGCTCATGCAAAGTAGCTCTCACCATGATGTTGCTCTCTCACTTAAAAATATGGTTTTTGTAGCTCTTAGTAAATGTGGCTCTCACCTCTTTACTGAATCTTACCTTCACCACACCTTCAATAGTGTGGCTCTGATACCACTGTTAGTAATTCAACAATATTTTCACAATAACTCAATATCAACTATTCGCAATCTAATAACAAGCTCATAAAAACATTTTATTGATAAATATCTAGTTTAAGCAATGAATAAATACAATGCTTATTCTTTGAAACTATTACAACTCTTTGTCTTCAATATATACATACATGAGACTTCATATTCACAAGACTCTTGACCTTTACACTTACATAATATTTTCATCTCCTGATACTCATGGGAGATCTAACTCTTCACATATCCACATGAGAACAAAGACTCTCATGATTGCACATACTAAATCACTCAACTCCACACTTATTAACATGCCACATAACTCACACTTACTAACATGACACCTCACATAATTCACACTTATTTACATGACACATACTATATCCTCAAATATTAAACTCACTCTAGACTAAACTATTTACATGACTAAAATATTTACATGGTCCAAATAATGTAATTCTTGGTCTTTTTGAAGCAAGGTAAGAGTGACATGATGAAATATGATTAATAAGTGATACAAGATGATTCAATAAAATTATGAGGATGAGAGACTTAAGTGAGGTACTTAAGAGAATATGTTATATTGAGTTCCTTTAGGTGAGATATTAAAGAGATATTTTTAATATATCCATGAAGGATAATTTAGTCATTAAGCATTCACTTTGGATATTGGTCATATGCTTGAATGCTATGTGTATTATTTAATTTACTTGTAAGCGATGGTCTCTTAGACTAATGATTGGACAAGTGCTTGGGTAGTTGCAATAATTGTCTAAAATGATGAAAACATATACAAGCTTAATTCATTCCTAAGTGGTAGCCTTATAGCCTAATTTTTGAATAAGTGCTTAGGTGGTTTAAAGATGTATAATGATTCAATCTATTGAAATTGTGCATAAGTTATGGTTTTATTTGGTCCTAAGAAATGGTATCTTAACCAAATTTATGGACAAGCACTTAGGTAACTTCAAGATGTATAATGATTTGACTTATTGAAAGGCATATAAGTTATGTACAATTTGGATTTGATCTTAAATGGTGGTCTCTTAACCTAATTTATGAACAAGCACTTAGGAAAATTTAATATATATAATGATCTAGTTTATTGAATGGCACAAAACCTATGTACAATCTAGATTCTCCTCTAAGTGATGATCTCTTAGCCTAATTTATAGACAAGTGCTTAGGCAACTTTAAGATGTTTTACTGGTCTATTTAAAGATTTATAAATTCTTGACTGGTCCATTTAAATATGATTAATTGATGATTGATTCATTTAAGGATGCTTAATTTATGATTGGTCCATTTAGGAACACTTCGTTGCTGATTGGTCCATTTAAGGATTCTAAAGTGCTTCATAGTTCATCTAAGGATGCTTAAGGGTTGATTGGTCCATTTAAGGATACTTAATTGTTGACTATGGTCCATTTAAGTATTCTTAAGTGTTGATTGGTCCATTCAAGGATGCTTAATTGATTCCTATGGTCTATTTAAGGACACTTAAATGTTAATCAAACCATTTAAGAATGCTTAAATGTTGATTATTTTCTATTTAAGGATGATTAAGTGTTAATAGATCCATTTAAAGATGTTTAATTTTTTTATTTTGGTCCATTTAAGTATGACTAAGTATAAATCAATCCATTTAATATGCTTAATTGATCGACCTATTGAAATACACATAAGAATATAGTCTACACAAAATTGCTTGTAAATTTTATGCCTTATTTCAAAAGGCATTTTGATTTTTGGTTATTTTCCCTGATTCATGATGGGGCAAGAGAAGGGTGGATAGAGCTATCATAACTGTAGGCTATCATAGTAGCTATAATATAAGCCATTGATAAAATAAAATAGAGAGAGGATGATGGGTATATCATCACTGTAGATTGTTAGGATCCCATCCTAACACTATGATGTAATGTTCCTTGTGAACGTGGGGGGATACCCATAGTAATATTTTGTAATGTTTTGTAAACATGGGAAACAACCATGATAAAGTTTTGAAATGTCTATTAATAGTTGTGGATTTAGAAGCACCTAGACAAGTGGGACCATCATATGTAACCGTTATCACTAATGTAATTGTTTTGTAGGTAGGATATTCTAGCTTGGGTGGAATTTTTCATATAAGCCAACCTTGAGAGTAAGGTGGTAGATGAAATCTTTAAAATTGTGAGGAGTAGGAATGTATGTATATTTTTGTATAATTGAATGAAAGTAATGATGGAGTTTTCCCCCTTGAAGTAGCCTGTGATTCAATGTTATCTATGAGATTGTTCATTTCTGCATTTATATTTCATAGTTATGTTGTGAGCTTTTATGTTTATCTGCAATATTTGTGTGTGTGTTTATTTTTAATAGTATATTTTTAACAAGTGGTATCAGAGCGCTTTATAGGGCCATGTTTGGTTGTGAATGCGATAGTTCCTTCCATTTCGACTGTTAGGTATAAGAAAATATGTTTTTGTTTTTTCACTAGTTTCCTTTAAAAAACAAAAAATCTAGCCTCTATTTTTTTCATTAGTTATTTAGGTTAGAAACCCTATTCTGTGGGTTTTAAAATATCACAAATGAGTTCTCATTATTGGCTAAGCTAGATCACCCATAAAGTGTCTAGTGAAATGAGGGACAATAAACTCCAATACCCAGGCATCGGACAACATCCATCTATGAAATTGAGCTCCCACGTATCTTCAAGCATATTGAGAAAACCCCTAGGATTAGGAGAGACCTTTAGCTCTTAGGAAGATTTTTGGCCTTGTATTCTCCAAAGTGCACTAGATATAACATCCAAATTGGCCTAAAATATTGGTCTGAGCACTATTGCTCATCACTATGGTATAATATAGGGTCTATAGGCAATACATACACCCTGAATTTACATACCCTATTATTTTGAATATCAACTTGCAACAAAAATACATGTAATTTTTGTTTTATAAATATCATACCTATACCATAACCTTGTTATAGAAATTGAGCACACAAGGAAGACATCCCTATTCTAAAATTCTTGCATGCAAAACAATCACAAACAAATTTTAGAGAAGAATATAACAAGTGGACATAAACCATCAAATTAAGAATAGGGGAATAAGGGGGTTAGTATCAGTAACAGTCAATAAATTCCATCAGTAACAATTAGTATAGGGTCATTAGTTGTTAGTGTCAAAAAAATTACCTATGATAGTCAAAATTTAAAAATAGACAGAATATCTATGATAGAGTCAAACTAGGCATGTGTCAATACAGTGTCAGGAGTGATCAGTAGTAAAAATAGATAGGACAAAGAGTCAGAAAGGGTTTGTGGAAATAGAACCTAAATTTTGAATTGAGCCTCTAGAGGAAAAATGGACCACACTAGCAACCTAAAAAAAAAGTTTGGGGGTGTCCAAAACCAATGATGATGTCTATAGCTCATTATGATCATCTTCTCGAGCTGAGCATTTTGATATATAGCACCTAAACCACTTTTGGGATTCTTACTAAAAATAGTAATCCCTGAAACCACCTTTCTATTTTTAGTATCACCAAAAAGACAACTCTTAGAACATGGTTTTTGGTACTCGACAACAAGAGTTAGATAATTAAATTTCTCAAAACATGAATACCATGGAAAAAAAATTTGGTCCTTAGTCACTCACAAATTAGACGAGATAAAGACACAACTAAAAAACTTTCAGGAAACTATGTGTGGTCATCGAGGCATAGAAATATATGAAGACAGATATGGATAGTCATTTTTATACTGACTTATTTGGCCATCAAGATCAATATGATACAAGTATGAGTCATCATCAAAAAATGTACCAGATCATAATGGATTTAAATTGCCAAAATTTGACTTTCCAAACTTTGATGGAAAAGACCCTAAGGGGTGGATTTGTGAGGTCGAACAATATTTCACTCTTCATAATATTCCATGCTACATATGGTTTACCATTGCCTCTTTCAATTTTAAATCATATGCACTACATTAGTTTCTATGGCTTAGGAAGGCCAAAATTAATCTATCTTGGCAATATTTTGAACGTCTACTCACTTGCTTTGGTCCTAGTGAGTTTGAAGATTTTATAGGAGCTCTTTTTAAACTTAGACAAATATCAACCATTCGAGAGTATCACACTCAACTTGAAAAACTTGCCAATCATACCATTGGTCTATACATTTTTTGATAGATAAATATTGCAGGTGTTTTATAGGAGATGTTGTAGTAGAACACATGCCAGATGTCAAGTATGGATGAACCAGTCACGTGAAAGTGTGCTGAGAAGCCGCGTGGAAGTGCATTATGGAAAGGTGCTACATAATACATCTACAAAAAGGTGTTACAAAAAATACCTACATAAAGGTGTTACAGAAAGTACCTACTGAAAGGGTCTACAGAAAGAACATTGATCGAATAAGTCATCTGATGCATTGGAATTCCACGTCCAATGACAACGTAGCAACATCACATAGATTATACAGTCAACATGATTATTTAATGCGGTGGCATTAATATTTGGCATATGATTTAATCCTTGTATAATTTGTAACGTGTCATTAAAAATATATTTTGTTAAAGTTGTTAAGTTGTCGAGATTTGAACGAAACCTTAATTTGTATTTTCCTTGAGAATAGGACAAACAATTGTCCTATCTTGTCAACAAGTTATTCAAATTTAGGATATTCGTTATGTATACTTGTCAACTATACCACTTGGATAATTCTGATTGTAATAAGTCCAAGGGTAGTTGTTAGCATGTCTTAATTATAGAATATCTTTGTTATGAAATATTAGAATTCAAATCTTTGAGCATTTGAACTGTAACAAATGGTAGAAGAGAATTTTATTGTAAAATGTCCAAGTGACATTATAAAATACAATGTAGAGACCTTTGAAAAGGTCTAATGGTCTATTTGTCTACAGTTTACAAGTTGCTATTCTGAAGGCTCGATGTTCGAAGAAGTATGTCCACATAGTTTGTATGCATGAAGAATTAAATTTCATCAATAAAGCAATATTTTCTTCCATGATTCTAGCAATGGTATTCTGTATCTTTGCATGATTTATTTATCTTTGTAAACTTTATTTTTTTATTTCCTACATCAATGAATTAAATAGTATTAGATTAGTAGAATGAAATATTAGTTACTAAAATAAATTAGAATAGAGGAGAAGAGAATTACATTGTCTTCTATGAGGTAGGGCCCACTCTACGCTATTAGTCCCTTGCTCTCTATCTCCTGAAATAGATTAGAATTAGTTAGTAAGTAGAATTAGTCTTAGACTATAAGATAAATTAAATTGCATCATTTTAAATTATAAAATAAATCAACTAGTTAAAATCATAAATGCATTATTAGATTGCACATGGATCCACAACACATAGAATTAGTCTACATCATAATTGCACTTTTAATATTTCATTTTATTTCATTTCTTGCAACTGAAACTAAGAAAATAGAATCAAGTCAAATATTAATGATTATGGAATAATCTATATGGGATTTACCTGATTTTTAATATAATAGATTGACAAATTTAATGTATGAGATACAACTCGACATTTTGGCACCATTTTCAAGGAGAACAATATCGTAATTTTTGATCAGAGACTATTGGGGTGAGAAGGAGACTTACCTACGTGATTGGAAAGAAGTCTTCATGCAGTTCAAGGTTGGGACAATAGGGTTTCAACAAGTGTCTTCATCTCAATACTTCTAGGTTCCATTTTCTTAGGATCGATTTTTACTGCTTTCCTAGTTAGCATTTGATTTCAATAAGTTATTTTAATTTATGGTTGTTACATACTTAGGTTTGGGTTCTCTGACCTTGTGAAAATAAGGAAGTAGGTGTGAAAAAATCACATTGAAATGTTCCTTAAAATCAATTTGTGACAACTACTTATCTTTTATTTCAACATTTTTGTTTTCAATAATTTTTCAAAGCATTGGGTGATTGTTGTATACTTAGGTCTGGGTTCTTTAACTTGTGAAAACAAGGAAGTAGGTGTGATAAAATCACACTGAAATGTTCCTTAAAATCAAGTAGTAACATAATTTATCTTTTATTTCAACACTTTTATTTTTAGTAAATTTACTTTTAGAATAGTGTGGTTGTTATTGACTTAGGTCTGGGTTCTCTAACCTTGTGAAAACAAGGAGGTAGGTGTGACAAGTTCATACTGAAGTGTTCCTTAAAATCAAGTAGTAACAACACTTTACTTTCCCTTACTATGCTAAAATTGGTTGTGGATTTCAGACCTGGTTTTAGTGGCAGTAAGAACTATTTTAGAATAGTAATTTTACTTTCCCTTGTTATGTTAAGATTGGTTGTGAAATTTAGACTTGGTCTTAATAATAGTAAGACTGCTCTATTTAAAAATATTTATTTTTTGAAGACCACACTTTGAAAATAGAAACAAAAACAAAAACATAAAACAAAAATTGAAAAAAGAAAAGAAGAGAAGTAAAAGTTGCTAATGGTAAAGAGTTATTTTTAGTCTGCTTTAATAGACCTCAGAAAACTATTTCTAGAACAAGAAATCAACCTACTTTTTGAACAAAGACATAGGTCATCTGGAAAATAGTGGGATTATATGTGGGAGCACCTTGATCTCATTAGGGAAAGAACACAAGAACTGAGCAACATTGAGAGGATTGATATAATTAAAGCCCTAGGGCTAGATTATCATTCACCTTATCTTGATCTTGTGAGGAGTTGTGAACATTGGCTAGGAGATAGGAGAGCGAGTGTAAATTCAACTACATATCCTTGGGGGAAATACTTTGAGGACTCCCTTGCTATCCATAAATTCCTAGCAGACATAGAAAATAGAGAAGTGAATCTAGAATACAACAAAAGATATAACAAGGCTCCTAGAATCATGCACTTTAGAGAATTGTGTCACGATTTGCGTTACAAGTTACAGTTTGAAAGTCCCATCTCAAATAAAAAATAAGCTTTTATTGTTCAACTGATTTATCTTGTGAAACAAGATTTTGATTTTGAGGAGGAACATTACATGACCCCTAAACAACTAGACCCAATTAATGATATTCACAAATTATTTAAGGAGGAATGAATGATTTTTGTTGCAAAAAATTTAAGATCTTTGCAAATTTATGAGTAGACCTAGAGATTCAAGGGGAAGATTCATCAAAGTCTATAAAGAAAACTCTAGTGAAAAGTTTGATAATTCTAGATCAAAAGAGACTGAGATTGTGGTAACTAAGGATTCACTAGAAGAACAAGTTGAGCTACCATTGACTCTACTAAATCAAAATCTTGAATCATTTTTATTGCTAGAACCTGAATTCGATAATCATATCGATCCATCAACTATCTTTTCTGAACCTATACCAAGTCCAATCTTAGAATTCATCCAATCAGTCATGGTTGACCAAGCTAGTGAACATGGGGAAGTAGATGGAAACCAAAGGGGACATAGGCAAAGGAATAATGATCATGGAGAAGTAGAAGAAAACCAAATAAGAGGTAGGCAAAGAAAAACTTTTGCCTTTCCAATTTCTTCTCCAATAGATAGGCTAACAAGAGAACCAAAACCAGTCTCTGTTGCTATTTTTCCTACCTTCCATGGGAAACCACATGAAGATCCTGATGCTTTTCTCTTTGAGTTTGAAGTAGTGTGTCAAGCCTATTTTTATACCATGGATGAACAAAAATTAATACTGTTTCCTTCTACCCTTAAGGATGTAGCTTTAATATGGTTTATGGGTCTAGGAGAAAGTGTTTGTAATCGATGGGATGGAGATCATGGATTAAAAGATATATTCCTTGAAAGATATCAGGATTATTATAGATTTAGGGATAAGAAAGTTGAGCTCTTTCATATGAACCAATGAGAAGAAGAATCCCTTGAGGATTATCTTGAAAGATTTTAGTTTGTAGGATCTAGAGTAAATATTGATTTAGATGAAGAAGTCTTGAAAGAACTCTTTCTAAAAGGATTAAAAGAAGATGTCCTTGATGTTCTAAACCTTATGGCTAAGGGGGATATTCATCTAATGGTATTTGAAGAGATTGTGAATCTTTGCAAAAATTATTCAAGGAATAAACCTCTTAGGAACAACAAATACTCATCCATAGGAGGAGGAGTAACAAGAGCAAAAATTGGTAATATGTTGGAAAGCTTAAAAACTGATTTGTTAAGCACATTAACTACATCTCTTGACCTCATGGATAAGAAACCAAAAGAACAATATATTGAGGAGATATATTATCATAGATGTAGGAAAAGACACAACTTGAGGGAATGCCCTCTCAACATTACAAATATTTCCAATATTTTTGCTAATTGTAAAATCTGTGACAAAAATCATAGCACTAAAAACTGTAAGTATATTTCAGCTGTGAAATCTGCTATAAAAGAACCTAAAGTTGAGGAGGTAGAGGATGTTTATTTTATAGCTCAAATAAGAAATGGCCCATTCAATGGTCCATCTAATTGGTCAAACTCTAGTTATTCCAACCAACAAAGACCTAACTAGTGGTCAAATGCATCAAATTGGACAAATTGGAACCCATACCCAAATAACCAAGACTGGAATATACCTCCATGGGCCCAATTTATGGCCAATGCATATGGAAGTCCACCTCCATGGACCCAAGGAATGTCAGGTCATAATATGCCTAGTTGGAATATGAATGGCCAATATAATCAAGGAGGACCTAGCTGGTCTCAAAATCCACCTCAACAATAGAATTTCCAAAACTAGTTTAGGGGACAAGCCCCTCAAAATCAACCTCAAAATAGACTTCTTCCACCTCCAAATAATATGAACAACCCTCCTAAGCAACCACCTTTACCGACTCAACCAGTTCCCAATCCTAATAATAACAATATTGTTCAACAAGTCTATGAAACAAATGAGACATGTTCAATATCTGTGGTACCTTGCCAACAGATCCATTTAAGGTCTAGAAAAGTGTTGGAAAATAATGTGACTCTCATAGAAGTTGAAGAACCTATCCAAGACTTGTTTGAAAAAGTAGACAAAAATGAAAAAGAAACAAAAACTTTACCAAAAAATATTCCATCAAAACAAAAAGAGATCCAAACCCCTCAAAGGAAAGAAATGGAAATTCCATTTCCTGAAAGACTGACAATACCTAAAGAACCTTCTAAACCAACTTTCAATTTCCTTCAAGAATTAGAGAATGTTACCATTAAAATTCCTCTATTACAAGCTATCAAGGATATTCCTATCTATTCTAAATTGATAAAGAATATGTGCACATCAAATTCAGGAAGAAAAATAATAATGAATCTCAAACCATCCAAGTTATTGGACAATTATCATAGATAATGACTGAAGGTAGGTTACTACCAAAGTATATAGATCCTGGAATACCTATACTCATAGTCCATATTGGTGATACAACCTTGCATAATGTCTTAATATATTTAGGGGCTGCCATCAATGTTATGACCAAAGAAACAACATAATTATTTAGGGGAATACAAATTACAACCAACCTCTATAGTGCTTCAACTTGCAGATAGATCTACTATCAAACCAGAAGGAAAATTAGAAGACATCATAGTTTCTGTAAGCTCATGGGAGTATCCTATAGACTTTGTGGTCTTACAACCTAAGAAGAAGCTAGGGGGACATCCCTTAATTCTAGGATGCCCATGGCTTGCAATAATTGATGCTTACATTAGTTGTAGATCTGGTAATATGACTATTTCCAATGGGAAGCACACTAAATATTTGAGTCTATTTCCTGAGTCAACATTAGATAAAGGATTCTCAAAACAACTCTGGTATGATTTTCCTAATGATTTGGATGCTATTCAAACTTTATCAATTAATGTGTTAAGTGAATATTTATAACAAGAAATTGAAGGACCATTAGGACCACTTTTTGATGAAGAACAAAGTACTAATTGTTCAGATGAATTTATTATATCTAATGATGAAGCAAGTACAAGTCAATCTCATCAATTAGTGCCCTATAACTATTAGTTAAATGTTCTTGAACATGAAATAATGGGAATAGATGCAAATATTGAAAATTACAAATAGATAGACATCACATCTGGGAAGACTTTAAATATTAATAATGAGCTTACAAGAATTCAGGAATCACAATTGATAGAAGTACTTAGAAAATATCAAACAACATTTGCATGGAACTATGAGGACATGAAAGGGATTCATCCAAATATTTGTACCCATCGAATCTTCATTCAAGAAGGTTGCCACCTAGTGAGACAACCTCAAAGAAGACTAAATCCAGCTATGAAAGACATAGTTCAAGAAGAAATCATTAAGCTTTTAAATGCAAGATTTATATATCCAATTTCTGATAGCCAATGGGTGTCACCATTAGTAATAGTTCCTAAGAAGAATGGTAAATGGAGGATTTGTGTAGATTATAGGGAATTGAATAAAGTAACAAAGAAATATTATTTTCCTTTACCATTCATTGATCAAGTTCTTGATACCTTGGTTGGAAAGAAATATTTTTGCTTTTTGGATGGTTTTAGTGGGTACAATCAAGTCTCAATAGCAGAAGAAGATCAAGAAAAGACTACTTTCACATGTCCTGTAGGTACCTATGCTTATAAAGTTTTACCTTTCAGATTATGCAATGCACTTGCTACTTTTCAAAGGGTTGTTTTAGCTATTTTTGCTGATTTGATTAATGAATGTGTAGAAGTCTATATGGATGACTTCACAGTCTATGGTAACACTTTTGAAGAAACTCTATCAAGTTTACAAAATTTTTGGTTATATGCCAAGAACAAAACCTCTCTTTGAGTCATGAAAAGTGCTTCATGATGATGAGAGGAGGTATTGTTTTAGGACATTACATATCTGAGGAAGGTGTTAAAGTAGATCCTACAAAAATCCAAGTTATTCAATCCCTCCAACCTCCAAAAACATAAACAGAGGTAAGGAGATTTTTAGGACATGCAGGATACTATCATAGATTCATTAAATATTTCAGCAAATTTGCCTCTCCCATGCTTAAGCTCTTAACCAAAGAAAGTGAATTTAATTGGACTGAAGCATGTCAAGAAGCCTTTGAAGTTATAAAGAACAAATTGACTACTGCTCCAATTCTAAGGGGACCAAATTGGGAATTTCCCTTTCATATACATTGTGATGCTTCAGGATATGCAATAGGGGTAGTACTACAACAAATAGAGAATAAAATACCTTATGCTATCTATTATGTGAGTAAAAATTTGCATGGGGCTGAACTTAATTACATAGTTACTGAAAAGGAATTCTTAGTTGTAGTCCATGCCATTAATAAATTCAAACATTACATAACAGGGTATGAAGTATTTGTTCACACTGATCACTCTGCCATTAAATACTTAATGAATAAAGCTATAGTAGGAGGAAGAGTGGTTAGATGGCTTCTCTTATTGCAAGAATTTAATGTCACAATTATAGATAAAGTAGGAAAAGATAATGTCATTGCAGATCATCTATCTCGTATGCAAATATTTGATGATGATGAGTTAATTCTTGATAATTTCCTGGATGAACATTTGTTTGCTCTTTCTATTTTTACTCCTTGGTATGTTGATATTGTAAACTATTTGGTAACAGGAAAAATACCTCAAAATTTTACACCGCATGAGCGTAGAAAATTAATACATCAGAGTGTCCCTTATATGTGGACTAATGGAATCTTGTTTAAGTCTTGCCCTGACCATGTAATTAGGAGATGTGTGCAAGAAGAGGATGTATATGACATCATTAGGGCAGCACATGAAGAACCTTGTGGAGGTCATTATGCAACCCAAAGAACAACTAGTAAAATACTCCAAACAGGTTATTATTGGCCTACTATGAATAAGGATACCCATAAATTTATTGATAGATGTGATGCTTGTCAAAGGGCTAGTAAACCTACACCTACAATGGAGATGCCTTTGGTCCCACAAATAATGTTTGAACCATTCGAGAAATGGGGGATTGATTTTGTTGGGCCAATAGATCCTCCAAGTGTAGGTAATAAACACATACTTGTGTGCACAGATTATGTCACCAAGTGGGCTGAAGTAAAAGCCTTGCCATGAGCACAAGCTGAACCAATTGCTGATTTTCTTTACTCATAAATTATGCAACACTTTGGAGCACCTAGAGAACTAGTTTCAGACCATGGGTCTCAATTTCTCTCCAAAGTAATTGAACACTTTGTTAAAATCTATCAAATAAAACATAGAAAAACTTCACCATATCACCCTCAAGCTAATGGACAAGTAGAAGTTACAAATAGGGAACTTGAAAAGATAATAACAAAAACTGTAGCTATCAGTAGGGTTGATTGGGTAGAAATATTAAAAGAAGTTGTATGGGCATATAATACAACTTGGAAAACTACCACAAGATTATCACCTTATGAAATGGTTTATGGCAAGCAAGCTATTATACCTATTGAATTTGAAATAGAAACTCTTCACACAACGGTACAACTTGATATGAATTTGGATCAAGCACAAAAATATAGATTGGAAAAATTAAACATTCTAGATGAAAGAAGATTAGAGGCATTACACAGGACTGAATTAACTCAACAACAAAGAAAGAAATGACATGATAAACATATTGTACCATGAACATTTCAACTAGGAGATTGGGCCTTGCTATTTGACTCCCGCTACCAAGATTTCCAAGGTAAGCTAAGGACAAGATGGCTAGGACCCTATGAGATTGAAGAAATATTTGGGAATGGTACAATTAAACTTAAGCCTATTGATGATTCAACAAGAAGATTACTAGTTAATGGACATAGGCTTAAACTCTATAGGAAGCCATTATCTAAAGAAGAATTTATAAACCATCTTAAGCAACAAGTTGATTTGTAGTGCATCTCTGAACTGCAATCAACTACTATTAAATAAAAACTTCTCTTTTCTATCCTAAGCAACAAAAATATTATCTACTAAATAAAATTGTTGCTCTATAATTTAATATATTTAGTAAATAAGTACAATCATTAAAAATAATGTAGTATAATCAGTCCTCTTGTTTGGATGAGTAAGGTACCAATAAATAATATGGATGGTAAAAATATTTACACTACTTGGCCAATGAAAGGAGATTATCATGGAATAATAATATTTCTTGAAAATAAACTAGAATATCACTCTATGTTCTTTAAATATGCTTCCTTTGTTTCATGATGGAGTTCTAATATACAATATTTTCATCTTATTATTCATCACTTTTCAATCATAATATCAGGTTTAAAGAAGAAGTCAGATTTAGTGTGTGAAGACATGCTCTTACCTTATAGGAGGGAGGATAACTAGTCATGATGGTATCATCAATTATAAAAAGCAAGGTAATAAAAGACCTTGCAGCCCATAAATAATAAAAAGAGAAAGAATAGTAAGGATAGAATTATGTTTCCATCTAGATGGAGATGTGATCTGAATCCCCAAAGTTCCACTTTCTTCCCCAAATAATAATAATAAAAATAATAGTAAGGATAGAATTATATTTCCATCCATATGGAGATGTGATCTGAATCCCCAAAGTTCTAACTTCTCTTAAATAAAAATAAAAGGTCGTAAGGATAGAATTACAATTCCATCTAGATGGATATGTGATCCGAATCCCCAAAGCCTTAATTTTTACTTAAAGGGATAAAGTAGTAAGGATAGGGTGATAATTCCCATCAGGACTTTGATAGAGTGGTTGGGAATCCGATTCCCCAAAGCTTTGCACCCCTATAAGTTTAACAAATAAATGCACATCTCTATGTAAAAATGGGCTATGAAATGATAAATCAAAAATGATACCAGAATGACTATCTTATTTCTCCTCTTCCAAAATAGGTTTTGAGTATGTCCAACCATTGATGAAGACCTATTTTTACAAACCAAAGTATTGATGATTGATATTGGTTTAAATTCATTATTTTTCTCACACATAGAACTCCTTAATGAAGCTAAAGGAAGTAGAACAAGAAATTGACCTTTCTAGGGTATTAGAAGGATTTGTTATTTGACTATGGAATATTTTATTAAAAGGTCAAGGAAGGAATCAATGTTTTTGCATAATATCTTTGCTATTGGGAACAAACAATTCCATTCTAAGAAGATTTATTATCCTACAAACTTATTTGATGGCTTGACATGAATAAATAATTAGTATATAAGTAAATACCCCCATATTTTTGACTAGGTAAATAAAATAATATTAAAAGAAAATTTATATATATATATATTATATATATATTAAAGATTTTCCATAAAATAAACTTTATAAGAATTTCTCTCCTTATCCTGTTTTGGCTATATAGCCAAAAATATAGTTTGGGGGAGAAGTAAAGGATTTATGTAATAAATTTCATGATATAGTTTGGGGGAGAAAAGAAAAAAAAATGGGAAATCAGGTAAAGTATTCCTATGACCCTATAATTAATTTTTTGTAGATATTTTTCGTAGATAGTTTTCGTAGTTATTTTCTATAATTGTTTTCCATAGTAATTTTTCATAGGTATTTTCCATAGTTGTTTTCATAGATAGTTCGTAGGTATTTTTGTAGTTGTTTTCCATAGATATTTTCTGTAGATACTTTCAGTAGCATATTTTTGTAGACATGACTTCACAAAATTTTTCTAAGTATAAATGATTTTAGACTCACGCATGGTTAAGGACACGTGTCAAGGCATAATCAAATGATGCAAGGTAATTATCAATATTTCTAATTTACAAGGGCCTTGACATAAAGAAGGAAATTCGCATGGATATTCAAATTTTTCTACCATGAAAACTATGGCACAAATATTCAAAATTTGATTGTATAAGCTATGGTATGAAAATCCAACATATGGATTTAACTTTAGAAACCATGCGTAGAGGGTTTGGATGGTCGAGATTCAACTTTGAAAATTGCACACAAAGAGTTCGAATGATCGAAGGACACAAAAAACAAGCTGATGGAAAATATAAACCGTGCACACATGATAATAATCAAGAGCACAACTTGAATCTAAGTTGGAAACCACTGAAGATATAACTAGAGCATATGGAAATGATGTGGATGCTTGAGGATGATAGAATTGCATAGGAATTCCCAAAAAATTCCACATGTGCACAACATTAGTACTTGATAAGAAACAAATGATTATCGATGGATTACACAAACCCTAAAGCATATTTCCCTTACACAAGAATGAAAATCAAATAAGACACAAAAATTCTATACGGCAAAGTCATAGATCTGATTTTAAAATTAACAAGAGGAAGCATAGAACAAATAAAATGACATCAAAACATGGAAAGTACACATGGGTGACATATCCATGGACGAAGCATACCAAAAATAAATCAAAACAAATCAAAGTATGTCTTCAAAATACATGTCACAACCAAAAAAAATGGGTTTGATTATATGAAAATTAATTATCAATACAAAATTGTGAAGTAAGTTTATTAAACATAGTCGAACCGGATTAAATTTAAAATTTTCATTGAAGCTCCCAATGAATGATATATCAACACCATGCATCTAGGAAAGGTGGCGGGAAGGTAGCCCACCAAGAAAGCAAGGTAATCCTTCCCAAGACGATGCGACCACCTCACATATCAAGATATCGATCAATGACACTTGGCTGCACGAAGTAATGGGAAGAAACCTCACGAATCAAGGCTACGAACCATTGATTAAAGGAAAATCAAAGGGTAAAGATTTATCTGACCTTATCATATGAGGAAATTTAAACAAAAACCCTAAATTAAACTATCTTTTTGTAGCATGAAAAATAGTGACTTGACTTTATAGCCGTGATCGAAGCTCTACAAATTGTAGGTCGATGTGAGGTAGACAAAGATGATAGTGAAGGTTTCGAACCAGATAACCAGAAAATTGCAATAGGATGTTGAAAAAGCAACAACAAGGTGGACGGTGACAAAAATTTAAAAACAAGGGCATGTAATTAAAATAGGATTGTAGGTGATAAATACTTCAAAATTATAATAGGAAATGAGTTTTTTTAAAGAGAAAGTGCAGAGAAACATCACAAAATTGAAGAGAAACATCTTGAATTTCCTTTTAATTGTTTTCCTTAACAAAAATATTATGGCTATTTTAAAAATTTGCAACGACATAGAAATATGTGTTGCATGAGGTTATAATATATTTTCGTTGTAAATTTTTATAACCCATGCATGTATCTATCTGTCAAATTTTATGCAGGTTTTCATTGTACAACAAGAGATTAAAATCAGAACCACCCTACCTTCCTATTTTCTAAAACCCTACCCTTTGTTTACCATACCCCTACCTTCCTATCTTCTAAAACCTACCCGACCACCATGTCGAGATCCACATTTCACAAACGTAGTGAACCCTTGTCTATCAACACCCAAAATCCCAATGACTTCATCAAGAAATTATTTCAAGAAGCACATTGGTGGGAGGCCCTAACCAAGTTTCAAGGGCATGATCAAGGCATGGTAAAGTAGTTCATTTTGAACTGTGATCCCATGACCATGGTTACCCATGTGGGCAAGGTTAAAATCGAGATTACCCCCAGTCTAATTTTTGAAGTCTTAAGTCTCCCTAAGGTTGGCCAGTATTACAAATCCACCTATAAAGGAGTGAGCCAAATGGTTGATAGATTAGGGGAGAAATGTGTAGTTACCAGAGACAGGGATGGGTGGATCAAGGGTGTAGCCACCTCTTCACTCCCTTTGAAATGGTAGGAGGTTGCCACTATTTTGATGAAGTTTTTTACATTAGAAGGGAGGTTGTCTAATTGTGGGGGTTATCACTTAAAAATGATGTTGAACCTCAAATACCCCAAGCATGAAGACTGCATTATCAATCTATCATACTTTCTATACAGATATGTAAAAGCTATTATTACTAGGGTCCAACCTAGGAAATCTAGTGATGAGCCCAAACTTCATCTAATTGCCCATCATGGGTTGATAAAATTAATGGTCCTACATAAAGCATATGAAGTAGGAATTTCCTAGGACATAGTGGTTGAGGAGGCCAACCTGTCCATCCAATCTGAGCCAAGTGAGTTAGAGTTTGTTGAGGATAGTGCATCCAAGGAAAAATTTGAATCTAAGAGTCATGAGGAGGAGGAGTCTCTAGTGTGCAAGCATCCTACCCATACCAAGCCATCTAAATCTTCTCAACCTGCAAGAAAAACTAGGTATGAAAAGTATAATCTAGAAGACCAAGGGAAGGGAGAGACATCCAATCCTAAAGAAAACCCGCCTACCTCAAATATTTTTGCTAAAACTCTTGCCCACATTCAGACACAATAGACTCTACTGCACATCAAATTGGATAGGCTCAGAAATGAGTTTTCAGAACATGCCACCTTAGTGAAACGAGCTCTCACTCTTCAGCTTGACATCCTCAAACAAATTTTTGTAGATAGGGTGGTAAAACCGGTTGACCTAGTCATCCAACCGATGAATGTCAGTGCATCCCCTAACAAGAGCTCCATGTCTAAGAAAAATATAAAGAAAATGGTGAACTTTTCCAAACATTTTGAGTTTACCAAGGTGCTTGATGAGGACAACTCAATCCCATTTTTTGAGTTTCTCTCCCAACAACATCAAAGGCATACACGTAGCCCCAAATGACAAAAATCGTCTATTGAGATAGGAATACCTCTCAAATTAGGAATACCTCTCAACATTGGGATGCCTAATGAAGTCGACATGATGATTAACAACATCATTGAAATTGCGAAACCATTTCCATCACCAAAAAAGTAGGATGTGCTACATGAATCAAAGGATGAAGGGCCTATGAAGGTCGTGCACGTAAATACCGTGGCTATTGAACCACCACCTGATATCGAGAAAGCCAAGGCATAGGTACAGAAAGTGAAGTATGAGAGGATGTTGGCAGCAAAACCACCAAATCCAACCCGGGCTTCATCCCGGCTCAAATCTAAAACAATCTTGGATGTTAACAAAATTATTCCAGATTTTTGATGAACTTGCACATTTATATATATATTTGTAGTACTCTATTGATTATGATGATAGTATTTGATATTTACAGTATTTTACTCATTATATCTACAGTGTTTTCCCTGTTATATCTGAAATATTTCATCTATTATATTTGCAGTGTTTTACGTATACAATTTGTAGTACTTTATTTGTAAACATTTGCAATGTTTCATTTGATATATTTGCAGAATTATCTCTATAACATTTACAATGTTTTAAAATTTACAATATTCCAGTTATAAAATTTGTTGCATTTTATCTGTAATGATTTTTTTATTATGCTATGAATTTTAAACTTGTATGCATGAGGACATGCATCCCCTTCAGTTTGGGGGGAATGATGAGTGCTAAATCATGTATATTTTATGCAAAGTTTAATCTATCTTTTATCTGCAAATATATGAAAATGAATGTGTTTTGATGATCATTATATCTTATTTGCATGATTTATGAGTGAATTTGATTTATAAAATATTAAAGTGATATATGCCTATATTTTACACAAATCGTGTGAGTTTTCTATATATTTTTGGCAGATAAATATTGTAGGAGTTTTACAAGAGATTTTGCAATAGAACACATGCCAGATTTCAAGTATGGATGAACCAATCACGTGAAAGTGCATTGAGAAGTCGCATGGAAGTGCATTACAAAAAGGTGCTACAAAATACATCTATAGAAAGGTGTTACGAAAAACACCTACATAAAGGTGTTACAAAAAGTACCTACTGAAAGGGTCTACAAAAATAACATTGACCGAATAAATCATCTGATGCACTGGAATTCCACGTTCGATGACAACATAGTAGAATCACATAGATTATATAGTCAACATGATTATTTAATGCGATGGCATTAATATTTGGCATATGATTTAATCCTTGTTGTATAATTTGTAACGTGTCATTCAAAATATATTTTGTTAAAGTTCTTAAGTTGTCAAATCTTAATTTATATTTTCCTTGAGAATAGGACAAACAATTGTCCTATCTTGTCAGCAAGTTATTCAAATTTAGGATATTTATTATGTATACTTGTCAACTATACCACTTGGATAATTCTAATTGTAATAAGTCCAAGGGTAGTTGTTAGTGTGTCTTAATTATAGCATATCTTTGTTATGAAAGATTAGAATTCAAATATTTGAGCATTTGAACTGTAACAGATGGCAGAAGAGAATTTTATTGTAAAATGTCCAAGTGACATTATAAAATACAATGTAGAGACCTTTGAAAATGTCTAATTGTCTATTTGTCTACAGTTTACAAGTTGTTATTTTGAAGGCTTGATGTTTGAAGAAGTATGTCTGCATAGTCTATACGCATGAAGAATTAAATTTCATCAATAAAGCAACATTTTTCTTCCATGATTCCAGCAATGGTATTATGTATTTTTGCATGATTTATTTATCTTTGTAAACTTTCTTTTTACTTTCCTGCATCAATGAATTAAATAGTATTAGATTAGTAGAATGAAATATTAGTTATTGAAATAAATTAGAATAGAGAAGAAGAGAATTACATTGTCTTCTAGGAGGTAGGGCCCACTCCGCACAGTCAATCCCTTACTCTCTATCTCCTGAAATAGAGTAGAATTAGTTAGCGAGTAGAATTAGTCTTAGACTATAAGATAAATTAAATTGTACAATTTTAAACTATAAAATAAATCAACTAGTTAAAATCATAAATGCATTATTAGATTGCACGTGGATCCACAACACATAGAATTAGTCTACATCATAATTGCACTTTTAATATTTCATTTTATTTCATTTCCTATAATTTTCATTTCCTGCAACCGAAACTAAGAAAACAAAATCAAGTCAAAGATTAATGATTATGGAATAATCTATACGGGATTTACTGTTCTTTAAATCATTTAACCTAGATTGACAAATTAAGTGTATGAGATACAACTCGACAATAGCATATATGAATTTATAAAAAAGATTAATATGATGTGCAGATTCAAACAAATGGTTGTTATGAACATTCCTAGTAGTAATATTTGGAGGATGAGATATCCCAACCCTTTTGAGTCAAGCTTCTTCTTCCATAGCCTTAACCAAGGCCTCCTTATGGTGTTTCATAAAACTCTAAATGTGATCAAATTATTGAAAAGTGAAGCCTCCATTAGGTCCCTCAAGTGGATCAAAGTCATTACCCATTTTTGCATATTCTTCCTCTTTCACATCTAGATTCTGATTCTCCCTATCAACCTGATAATCTTCTTGAAAATTTTGATCATATTCTAAAATATTTTTCTTACTCCTAAGGTTTGGAGCCATTAGGAGGAAGAGAAAGGATAGAGGAGAAGACTAGCAAAAGACACAGTAGAAGGCTTTTAATATATTTTTAATATTTTCTAATTCTAAGCAAAAAAATTTAGTGGTCTTACTTAAAGTTTTCAAAAGAAAAATAAAAGGAAGAGGCTTCCTATCTTGGTCATTAAAATGTGTATTCACTTTGGGTTCACCAAATATGTAGAGGGGGGAAACTACCCTACCATGTATGATTCTCGAGTGGATCCACTATGAGCCAAGGTGATCGTAGGGGTGTGTTATATTCTCTACACTTTGGGGCTTGGGGATCGAAGGGTTCACCATAAACAGTTTAATTACTTGCTCTAAGTCTGGGGTGGAAGTGTTTGATGTGTATATTAAGAAAACACATATATTTGGTCTTTCTAAAATCTAAGATAATAAAATTAAAGAACAATGCAAGCAAATAGAAATACATGAAAATAAGGACTAACCTTGGTGTAATTCTAGATTTTCAATGAGAACTAAACCCTACTTGCAAATAAAATAACTCTTTTATTTCTAGCAAGGATTTAGGAGAATGCACAAACAAAGTTAACCCTAGAATGCAAACTATATGAGTTTTTATCTTTTGAATGCCTGGAAATAAAATAAAAATATTTTTCTTCTACTTATGTTTAAATATGAAATAGACAAAGCAAACAACAAACAACCTAAGAAATTAACTTAGGGCACTTAACTGATCCGACGGTTGACCTTAGCTTTTAACTTGTGTCCAAATATATCCAATAGCTTCACAAACTTAAAAATAGCTTCATAAAAGCCTAGAAAATTTTATCAACGTGTGGGGACCTACTTAGGCCGCTATATGATTGAGCTTGGAGGCACAACAATAAAGCCCCCTTGGTCCTTTTAGCTGACAATTCGAAAACAAAGTGATTATTGAACCTTCGAAAATGAACAAGTGAAGATGCAATGCAATAAAACAATGCAAAAAATAAAATGCAAACAACAGTGTTATGGCCTAAATGGAACATGCAAATATAAATTGAGGGTTTGGGAGTGAAAATTTACCCCCAAACCTGACAAAACCAAAATCATGCCCTATAAGGGGTGACCACAATTTTATATTCTATTAAAATTGTGTACTATACAGACGAGGCATCATTTCATAGCAAAAGTGCAAGAACAACAAATTGATGTAAAATAGAATGTGAAATATAGAATAAATGATTTTAGGAATGCCAAAATGCAAGAATAAACCTAGTGGTAGTGAAAGAACATAAAAAGGATGAAGACCTCCACAAAATGGTAGAATCCTCCTCAAGGCTTCAACACTTATCCATCAAGAGCATTAAATCAATAACGGAGCAGTAGAAGAACACCATAAGACACTTGATCTTGATCACTTTAGCACTTCTAAAATCCATTGGAACTTGAAAAGCTTCTAGCACTTGAATACTTCTAGGTATATCTAGGGAAAAAGAGGATCCAAACCCTCTATTTATAAGATGTTTGAATGGAAAATGGTGAGAAAAAAAAAAGTCAACCTAGGGCAGGGTCGATGTCCCGAGGGTTGATGAAAAAATAGGGTTTTCTAAGAGAAAATCCTAACTTGCCAAAATCGTATCCCATACTAGGTGACTACGATTTTGGAAAATCTAGGAAAAGAGGGAATAATAAGGGCAAAAGAAGCCTAAACTTGTGCTTAGACAAGTTTGAGGGCCTTCTCAAGGGTTCTAGGAAAAGTGACTTACTTGGGTGGGTCAATTTTCCATATCTACAGGTACATTATGGAAATCACGTGATTGTTTGATTTACTAATATTGAAAATCATTATTATTGCATAGTTGAAATTATTAAAGGAATTAATATTCCTTCTCAACCATGGTTGCTTTAATTACACATATATATATAGTATTATTGAGTATTTTTATCAAATTTTGATAAAGAACATTACGAGCTAGAGATGGCCAGCTCGAAGGACTTTGTCATGGATGAATGTCAGTTCTTGAGAAACCACTCACTCATCACAAGTTATTTGAGGGTGGATTGGTATGGGTTTCAGGGAATTTTTGGGAAAAATAAGAAGATAATTTTGGATCTAGAGGGAGGAATCATGAATAAATATTCAAGGAATCCACCAGATCTAGCATCGAGAGGTACTCTACTTGCATGATCGATGTAGAAGCATTGTTTTAATATATTTAATATCTACTAGAGGGTTTAGCATTTTTGCTTACTTTCTCCTTACTATTTGTGAAATATTTGGTTATGCTTTTACATTCTTTTGTCGAGAGTCTGATCTATTGGTATCTTGTCTCTAGTTTAGTTTTAAAATATCCTTTATCTTTTAATTGGTTATGAATTGGTGAGTCATTGCTCCCTACGTTAAATGAATGCCTTGTTGTGTTGTAGTGGTTGATAGTGCAAACATATTTACCATTTGAGCACCTCTTTGTAGAGTGTTTTTTGTTGCCATGTTAACGATTTTGTGCATGTTACTAGAGTGTTTTTTTTGTCATGTTAGCGCCTCTTGCGTACACTACTGGGATGTTTATTATTTCCAATATGGTGCCCTTTTTTGTATGTTGATTGAATGCTTGTTATGGTGTGGTTGAAGTCTTTAGGTGCATGACTGTTGGATTTTATTATCCCTATTTAGATTCTTTTTTTCTTGGGTAGTGGCCATGTAATTTGAGGTGGAATGATGTCTGTCGAATGTGCATATCCTATCCTTGATCTGTTTAAGCCATTGTGTTTGGTGTTGATCTCTATTACTCAAATGTATGCTTAACAATGTTAGGTTTGTATGTTATATTAGTTTGATTATGTAATGATGGATGGGTGTTTTATCTTGGAACCATGTTTGGTAAGCACTATCAAAGAGTTTGTCTTGTTGTTTATCTGACTTGTGTGTGTGATTTATTTCCTTGGTTTTAGGCTACCAAACCCCTTTTTGTACGATATGTATTATTTAATTAAGTGTATGGAGAAACTTAGGCTTAATGTGATTAAGAACTAAATGAAATAATAGAAGGATCAAAAGAACATCTCTCATGGAAATTGAAACAATAAATATAGCATTGTCTATTTGCTTTAGAAACTTACTTATGGAGTCATTTATAGAATAAAGTAAGATAACCCTTTTATGTTGATGTTATTCCTTATGGAAATATTGGAAAAGAAAAAACTTTATTCCATTTTATTTTTTGAATTAAGCTTTGGAAAGGTGTTGGGTTAGAAGAAAATATTTATAATGATTTTTTCGAGACTTGAGTAGGTAGGAAAATCATTATAGAGAGAAGTATGGGATTCTCTCTTGGTTTGTATTTAAATGTATTGTGCACAATTGCTTGCAATTACATAGAGCATGTTAAGTAAGGAACATGAGACCCACTCTTGATTTTGGAAACTTATTGTGTATGTTTGCTTGCAAATACATAGAGCATGTTAGAATGTATTACATAAAGAGTTGTCTTGATCCCTAAGTATTCCTCAAGTTTGTTGAATAATTCATGGAGAAGTTCGTGAGAAACAAGATGGCTCAGAGACCACTTATGTGGATTAGCTCTATTGTACCAAGAAAGAAAAATTAATATGAAGAAGAAATAATTGCTTTCTATTGTTTAAATGAACTTGTAAAATTACTATGGTAGTTTGTAAGATGAATATAGTTTGATATTGAATCAAAAGAAAAAGAGGTTTTAGGGATTATGATAATTTTTCAATTATTCCTATTATTTTTTAGACAAATGTTTTCTTGTGATCTACTTTTGATGAAATTTTTCATATTATATTTAAGTGGTTTGGATAGCATTATAATTATTCAGTTTTTCTTTGTAAAGAAATGTTTCTTTTATGTAAAATTTATGATAGCACTTAGATAAATTAAGTTTTTGTTATAGTAGCTTTATGTTATATAGAAATATAATGTATCAATCACTTTCTCAAGTTTGATATGCTACTCTAGTATAAGCATGTCAATTTCAATTGAAGCATTTGATTTTTAAATAGAAAATTATTATTATTATTTAATTCTATCATGGCTTAAGGAAGAGTTCTTAGAGGGATTTAGAACTACTTTTAGGATCAAGTCAAGAAAATAGCCCAATCATAGGAGGAGTTGTGATGATGCAATAACCAGGTAGATGTGAGTCCTAGAAGGAGTTGCAAGGATGCAATAGCTAGGAACTCATGAATTTGGAAGGATTTTTGTTGATGCAATAACTAGATTCTTGTGAATATGCATCTTGAACATTGAGGAGTGGGTGTTCCACAACTCAAAAGTTGTAGGTATCATTCATAAGACAACAATGATGGTACCTTGAATATGGATGTTTGGGTGACCATGTTCATTTCCAAATGAGTGGTAATGGCATTAGTTAGCTCATGGAGGTGTGGTAACTAAGTACCAAGGCTTACGCTTGATTACCTACCTAGATGGACTTAGGGCACAATTAGAGAATGGGAATCCCCATTTAAGTGTTAAGGACCTTAAGCGATAATCCTTACATTGTGGTAATATTGTCCTATATAGAGGAGGATATAAGAAAGGTGGGGGGACCACTTTAGCATCCTTCTAAATAAGGAGGTTTATCAAGGTGAACCCCAAAGACTATGATATGTTGGCCATTCCTATCCACTGAGTGTTGTCTATAGTGACATTGAAATCAAATGTGTAAAGCCTTTAGAATGCTAAATTGAAATATATTGGGATTGATGCAAACCTTACATGTGTTATAAATACACACACACACACACACACACACACACACACACACACACACACACACACACACACACACACACACACACACACACACAATATATATATATCTTGAGTTGGTAGTTTTGAGTTTTTACATGGATATAACCTATCTGAATCTAGGACAATGGACATAAACTATCCAAATTTAACAAAATGGACATAAATTGTTTAACTTAGCAATAAGGACATAAACTATCCAACTTAGCAAAATGAACATAAAATATCTAAAACCTTTGTATTATATGGGCATAGACTATCCAAGATATTTATATTATATAAACATAAACTATCCAAAATCTTAGTATTATATGGACATAGACTGTCCAAAATATTTGTATTATATACACAAACTATCCAAAGTATTATATCATATATGGACAAAGATTGTCTGAAATATCAAAAATTTATTAACTACCTACAAAAGCAATAAATTACCTATGTGTTTTTCCATTAATCATACTAGAATATCTACCACTTAGTAGCAAGCAAAAACATTTTAAAGGACATAAATTGTCCTATGGTATGGATTGCCTAAAAATGCTATCAGTCATAGTCACCTAAGTGCTTGTCTATTTATTAGGCTAAGAGGCCACTGCTTAGGGTTTTTTGATGCCATCAATAAATAAATATTAGTTTATAAGGAATTGTTAAATTAGTCTTTGAAATTAATAACATAATCTAAATAGCTTTTCTAAAATAGGTCTAAATTTTAAGTCATGTTTGGATGTTGGAACTAAATTTATTTTTCACAAATAAAATAAATTTGTAAAAATACTTCTCCCCTTTCTAAGGGTGTTCATCAACATCTTTTAATACAACACACGTCTTGAATTCTGAAAATCAAGTCATACTCAAATTTTAGTCAATTTATTTTTTGACTTTAGCATTAATGCAACTAGTCAAAACATTTCAAACCATGTTTAACATTGCTATCATTTTCTAAATCAATTATAGATATCTCCATTAACTTCCATGTAATCATTTATACCTATATTTCATATTATTTGGTAGAAATTCATGTTGAAAATTCCCCCATTTCTTTGTTAATTTTCTTATACTTAGAAATTTTCAAATCAAAATAATTTGTCAAAAATTCTAAGTCAGCCTTAAAATCAAATTTGTATCCACACAAGTACATTATATCTATCATAAAACATTATCACTTCATCATACTATCTATATGATCATCCATACAATTAATACAAATTTTCACATCACATCAACTCAACACACAATATAACACAACAATGAATTAATAAATAATTGGTGTATATATATGCATCATCTAATCATACACCAACCTAGTGCACCATAACCAATAAAAATTAATACACTTATACCATTTTATCTAGCTAAGACACCTCATAAAAAATTAATGCTCTTTCGCCAGTCATCGTAAACAAAATCCTACACTAAGCCCAAAATTAGCCCTAGGTATTTGAATAGCCATTAGCTGGCCAAGGACAAAACCAAACTAACTATTAGAAGGACCATATAATTGATCCCATTATAGAGTGGGAACAAGATCAAGTCCTTGAGGTAGAAGGTTGTCTCTAGTCTAGAAAAATAATCACATAATAAAGTGATCTATAGTGAGTGCTCCTTTCTACCTTTGTCATATATTGAGCCTAAAGAAAGGTGATCTAATAAAATAATCATTTGATAATTGTATCACTACTTCCATTCACCACTATGACCACCCTAGATATGCATCATCCCTCTCAATACTTATTTGATCTCTCTTTGTCATCACTCGATCCATCTCATCATGGTCCTGATATCTCTTTGTGATGGCCTCATCCCTCTTTGAGAGATTTGCATCCCATGTTGCTACTACCTAGTCTAGATATCCCTGGATAAGTTCCATATTCCTCCTCATGGCATCCCTCTCCTACTAGGATATCTCCTTTGTTGTCCTATTGGTACCTACCTTGGTATCATAAGCTATAGTGAGAGAGGGCACAACCAATTCCTATGATAGTGTAGACCCATCTATTGGTCTCTACCATAGTCTCTCCTATGCAACTTGGACATGACAACAAGCCATTCTACTTAGTCTAGCCCCATCCATGGATGCCTAATCACTAGTGTAACCTGCGTTGAACAAATCTTCTAGTACCATTGATAATAGCTTGAAGCAACACCCATGTCATCTATCCTAGTACTTATAATAGGAGGATCATATGTATCCTCAATAAACTCTTAGGATCCAAAAGGTCACCAAATAATCTCTATCTCTCTCAAGTCACATATTGAAACCATAACATTCCCATCACTAGGATCCCCTAAACAAGGACAAACTACCTCAAAATCCTATATAAGTGATAAAGCTCAAACTCTCCATGAGTTGATTGCAAACACCTGATCCTCCATGCCTAGGAAAATTGAACACCATACTTAGCCCATATAGGATTCCATCTCCATGGGTGCCATATCACCTAATCAGATTGTAGGTCATCAATGACCCATCGTGTTGCCATCATCACTCCCTAAAAATCTCTCCTGTCAAAACCGGTGGGTCAACTAGGTTTATGGGTAGTCTAACTAGCTATCTAATGACTAAGTGCTCCCATATCCAAACCTATAAGAGAGTGTAACAAAATAGACCTTTACCATCCTTATAGGAAACTAGATATACAAAATAAAGAGACCCCATGCAAATTGTACATGCTCATCTCTCATGTGTGTAATAATATCATCCCAACCATTATACCGTATTGTTACTGATATTTAGATTGTGGTTCTTCATAGGTTTCATGTTCCTATTGATAATGATATGGTTGGTATTTTTTGAGTGAATAAGGTTCTTGATGATGAATGGGTGGTGGTCTATGATATTGGGTATGAAGCGGATTTGGGCACATACGAGGTGAAATATTTTGGTTCAAATGAGGTGGAATATTATGGTCTTGTGTTGGGCAAGGTGGTTGATGTTGGATTGGTTACCTTTGATGCATTGGTGTGGGTAACCTTTGATGCATTATTCATTATAATTGTTATTGATGACCAGGGTTTAGTCTAGGTGCTTGATGAGATCGATTCACCTGGTCAACTGTGTGAGGGTGATTCACACGTTTGTTGGTAATGCGAATGGGTGTGACTTGTGCTTCAACTTTGGAAATATTGATAAATTATTTTCTATGGGTACGAGAGGTTGCATTGACTTGATGTTGATGATATAGGATAGATTATGCACAAGTAGGTGGCACCAAAGCACAATGTACTTGGGTAGGTTTTATCATAAAATGTAGAGGGATAATTAGTATCACAATACCTCAACACACAAGCCAAAATGGTAGGCTTGTTATGATCTCTATCAGTGTACCATATAATCATACTCATGGTTCATCCATGGGTGCTCAGTTAGAGTGGGTTGAGCATCCTTGTATTGGTATAGAGTGTACTCTTGATCTTAATATAATGGAGTTGTAGGATGAGCTAGGATGCAGATGCACAATAATGACTTCCTAGGTGCTTCAGTCTGAGGGTAGTTGTCCCTATAGAAAGCACACAAGGTAGCCTAGTCTAGATAATCTATATCATAATTGTAATCAGGACTTGTGGGTGGATTCTAAGTAGCTACACTTCGCATGTCAAGGTCGGTGGGATGATAGATGATGTTCGAGTCTTAGGGGTCATGTTACCACTCAGGTATGACAAGGTCTTGTGGATCAATTTGAAAGTGATCCATGACTCCTTATGTTGGCTTAGCAGTATTTTCTTGTGATTGAGCTTGACTATGTATCACAACCATAAGTTAGGAAAATGGTGTACACTTTCTAAACTACACATATAGAAGCAAATAAAGCAAACAAGTAATGTGAAATATTTTTTTTTTAGTTTTTGATGATTTTAGTTTTAGTTTTTTATTTTTGGTGTGTTTTTGTTTTCAAATTCCTATTTCTAAGATGGCTAAGGTGGATGAAATAAATGCTATTGAAAGGTAATTTGTGCACAACCTCTATCGAAGGATGTGATACAAACAGTCTAGACAATTTTCTATGATGGTAGATGGTAGATGGTTATCCTTATGGGAATAAAATATCCCCTTAAAGAGGGGGACATGCTATCTGAATATTGCTACTTGCTCAGTCGGGCTTTCGCTTCACCCTCGAGTGGGCTTGGATAAAAATAATAGTTGTGTTCCACTGATTATTAAACCCTGTGGTTAAAGGGTATCTAAACCTGACCTACTTCAGGATGCACCCAAAGTAGGGGGATTTTTGATAATGAAATATAAAAAAACTCTTACAAGGGCTAATATGGTATGTAGAGGGATAATTCACGATGGGCGATGAAAGCCCATGTCATGCAATTGTTATCAGTAGTTGGTGACGAAATCCAACTGACTGATGTTCAAGTACCTTGTGAGTGTGCGGGTTCTTTTTATTATTGTGAGAAGTAAAAGCAAAGATAACACAATGGTTTTCACTAATGCAAGATTCCCTAAATGATGATATGTTTGTAGTTAGACAACAATGTAGGAAAACCAACAAATAAAATATAGAGATCGTCTCTTGCTAATACGGTCACATACAAGGGACCATCTCAAACTGAGATGGTCATAGACAAGAGATAGTCTTGACCTAAGATAGTCACAATATAACAAACTTAAAATAAAAATGCATGCAACTATACTACAAATTTATATTTTTCTAGTTTTCCTTTTCAAAAATAGAAAAGAAAAAGAGAGAGAAGTGTAAAAAGTAAAACTAACCTTGAAAGCCTTTCATTTAATGAATATTTGTAGATTTTTTGTTGTTTTGATTTTTATCAGTGACCATATTGGGCTGAGATAGTTTCCATCTAAGGATCGTCTTACGTAGAGACGATCAATTCTAAGAACCTACAATCACAAAAGATAATCAACCAGTCAGATTTTTATTCGAAAAATATGGAGAAAAATATGGACTAGGTCCCACCGTGACTGCCATTTAAAGGATGAAAATTTGCACCATAAAATGTAAACACAAATTCTTAAAACAATAGAATGAATTTTGTATTAAACTTTTGTTCTCAGTGTTACAAAGAGAGTCCTCCTGAGAGGATATTTTTAGATGATACAATGATTTACAAATCGGGGTATGATTCCCCTCTTTCTAATAAATAATATATTCGAGTGCAATGTGAATATCTCCATGCCAACACAGTTTTTTAGGGAATGGGTTTTCTAGGACTGTCGCATAAGAGTCAAATCCTAAGTCTTTTGTAGTCTTTGATTCATATTACCTGTATGTACAAAAAACAAAAGTGGATCAGTAGCACATGAGGGGTCCACCTAGGTTGGATTTGTATTCAATCTAAAAATGCAAAGACAAATGAAAAACAAATGCATGCATGCAAAATTTGAGATCTAAACTAATGCAAAAATATGGAATGCAAATATCTAAGATAAAATGCATAGCAAAGAGATAAAATAGTCACCTAATCGTGACCATATCGGGTCAATATAATTTCTATCTATGGATCATCTCGGGGCAAGACGATCACTATCACGGGCCTATGCCTTGGTGTAACCAGATCTAAACAATATTTTGGGCAATATGAGATACCATTTCAGGTGATTATTTAGGAGCATGAGAGCAAGTAAAAGGGTGTGGGTGATTACCGAGTCAGTGTGGGTGATTGTGAGAGGGAGAGGAATGCAACTTAAAATTTGAAGTGATAATCCAACAACATCGAGTTGGGTAGCAGGAGAACCTGATATATTTTTGGTAGTACTTCATGGCTTTGCAATTTAAAAATCTAGGATCCTTTGCAATGGAGGGAGGGTGTCATTTTATAGGCTCCAGGGCAAGCAGTAAATGAGTTAAGTGTGAATCAGAGGTATCTTTATTGACTACCACCAAATGACTATAGGTGGTAGGTGAAACTGTTTCTTGTAGGGCATATGGTGCAGTGCAAAATCAAGCATAGTGTTAATAGGTAGTTTCATTGCTCATTAATTTTTTTATTTTTGGTTTTGCATGACCATATTGGGTTGATATGGTCTTGAGCCTAAGATCTTCTTGGGTTGATACGATTAGGCTTCCCATGGGAAAAATTGCCTACTGTTGGTAAAAATAATTGAATTAGCCCTGAGGCTATCCAATATAGATGGTGTGAGTTAGAAAGGAGGATTTTTGGGAGTCTCCATGTGATGATGCATTTTAGGTATCTACACAAACTGTACTTGCTCATATCTCAGGTGTGTAATAGTAGTACCCCATCCCTACTACAAAAACATATTGCTAGTGTCTCCAGCTAGTAAGCCTAAAGCTACAACACATAGTAGTGTTATAAGTCAATCTAGCAACTCGATTTGATACATGGCATTGATACCAATGCCATACCATCTCAACAAAAAAATGTGATCCATAATTCAGTCTCTAGATGACATACATCTAGTCATAGCTCATCTATATTTAGGCAACTTAAATATATAACCAAAGGATCCTCTAAATATCATCTAATATCATTAGTATCTCTCCTATCAACAAAAGTAAGGTGGCATACTTTGAATGCCACCTCTCTACCAAAGTAGTCAACAATGCATGGTCCAACTTGATATAGGTCAGCATCACCAGATATGTCAACCCCATCGCATCTAAACTTGCTTGATCCATAGATGTTATTGCCTCTAATATCAACCAACCATAGGGTATGTGAGTGTCAATATCAACACTCCAAATAATCCAACACCTACATAGATAACCAAAGTAAAACAGGGTTAGATTTCTCTCTAAAAATCAATCAATTTTTCTCTCTTTACAAATTTGTCAATTTAGAGCAAATTCGTTGAATGGCCAAAATAGTGAATATGCCACCTCTCTAGAAAATTCAAGATGGCATATTATTTCCACATGGATTGAATATTCCAATTGTGGCATTATGATGCTAAAAATAAAATAAAAAATAACAGATGGAAAAATCCTATACCTATCCTTGGGTCCCACTTGGACCTATCCCATCACATATTAGCTCTACTCTATGTGTCATATGTATCTGATGTACCATTTTATAAAGCCCTAGGTTTTCTCTAGATCCACTTTTCTCTCCTCACACATGATGAAAATGGATTCTCCCTATGCCCCTTTACCCTATTTTACCCTATTCGAGTAGAATTTTCTCATCAATAAATTCTTACCCATCCTATTCAAGTTCCTTTGAGATCCTATTTTTTTCCTTATAAACTTGAGGGAGCACCCATGTTGGGGGTAATAACCAATTCAAACCCTTCTTTAGTCCTAATGAGAAAATTATCCAATAAAACCCAAGAAGTTTTTTGTTTTTCCGACAAATAATTCCTTGATACATTTTGCCTTGTATCAATCAATCAAAATTTAATAATCATGTCTCTATAAAATTTGGAGGTATTTATAGCTATTTTTATGCATTTATTAATTTTAAATGTATCAAAAATGGGGTAAATATAGATACCTAAAATTAGACCATCTAAACTTGCATCAAATTTTGACATAAACCCACAAAAGGTCAACTCAACCATAACTAACTCAACCTCAGAATTTGTGTTGGCCTTCTCTTGAATATTTTCCATGTTATTCAAGTGGGGCTAACTCTAAAAGGACTTCACAATCTGCCCCTAATTTATGGGTTTAAGCTATTTTTAGACCCATATGGGTGTTTTTGGGTTAATGTAATGTTGGCCCATGGTTTTGCACCCATGGTATTGTAAAACCCTTTCTTGTGTTGTTGGTATATAAAACAACACTTGCATGAGGGTTTGGTAATAAATTTGCAAAAAATGTAATCGCAAGTGAAAAGTGAGTGAAAAGATATTATTGTATTGGAGACGGTCAAGTTTATACAATAAGGATATTTTATTGCTGGGTTTTTTTCGAAAGGTTTTCCCATGTTAAATTCTTATGTAATATATTCTTCTTTATTTTTTCTTTTGATTCTGCACAAATTGATTTTCTAGATTTTATTTATTGGGGTGTTATTTTTCTTCATTTGGTATCATAGCTAGGTTTTAGCTTTATTTAGGAGTAATATTTTCAACCCTGGGCTAAATCGATTCTTGAGTGGGAACAACACATGGAAGAATCTAGATAAAAAAAAATGATGGGAAGGACATGGGTAGAGATCAAAAAATTTAATGGATAGAATTTTGAGTAATGAAAACTCAAGATGGAGGATCTATTGTTGGATAAAGATCAATGGGCTGCAGTCTCCAAAGTAAAACCAATAGAAATGATAGATGGAATGGCTGGAGATCAATAGGAAGGCAAGGAGCTCTATCAAATTATGTTTGTATAATTTGGTATTGTTGAATTTATCAATAGAGGCCACAACAAAGTTGTTATAGGAAAAGTTGAGAGCACTGTATCAGATAAAATTGCTGGTAAATAAACTCTTTCTCTAAAAGAAGGTGTATTCTCTTCGAATGAATTATGGTGACTCTAAGACTAAATATTTGAATGATTTTAACACTGTGGTAAGTCAATTAAACTTTGTAGATGTAAAAATGGATGAAGAGGAAAAGTGTATTACTTTACTTTGTTCATTACCTGACTCCTGGGATAAACTAGTTATGGCTATAACAAATAATACTTCTAAATTAAAAGTAGTGTATATAGTAGGAACATTTCTATTTGAGGAAATGGGTTGAAAATATTCTAAGTATTATCATTATAAGAATGCCTTAGTTGTGGAGGTCGTTCTTAAGAAAGAAGCAAAAAGAAATCAGGAGAAAGAAAATCAAAATATAGGGAAAATATATTGTTCTTGACAAAAGGAAATGCTAGAAATGTGGTAAAACAGGGCATTATAAAAGAGATTGTAGATCTAAAAAGGTTAATGAAGGAACGCCTACAAAAATGAAGATTGTAAATAAATATTCAAGGGACCTTTTCGTAGTTGCAACATGCTCAAGTGAACACCACGAATCATGGTATTAACTCATGCACTTCTTTTCATATGACTCCTCATAGGGAGGGGTTTAGTGAATATGAAAAGATAAATGGAGGCGAAGGCTTCTTGGGAGATAATTAGACACAAAAAATAATAGGTCGAGGAAGAGTCAAATTTAGATTAAAATATGGAAGAGTTAAAACCCTTTCTAGCATATTGCATATTCCAGGTTTGGCAAGGAATATGATATCTATTAGTAAGATTAATGATGTGGATGTGACTATGGAATTCAGTAAGGATAGTTGCAAAATGGTTCATGGATGCTTAGTGTTGTAAAGAAGAATTTGTACAGGAACTTTGTTCAAACTTGAGGCTAGAACTATAAGTATTTATTGTAATAAATATTTAGTTGTAGAGAAAATTAATATGGTAGAAGAAGTTCCAAGTATTCATGTAGTGAAGATAATGTGTTGGCATCAATGCATGGGGTACATTGGAAAGAAATACCTTCGAACATTGAAAATGAAATGTATTCTTGAAGGAATTTTTGATTTCCCATTAAATTTTGATTTTTGTGAGCACTATGTTTTTAGAAAGCAAATCAGAGTTAATTTTCCCAATAGTGCCATAATATATGAACCTGAAAAAGTACCATCATTAGGTAAATCCATCTATTTTATTACATATATAGATGACTTCTAAAGGAAGACCTAGGTATACTTTTTATGATAAAAATACAATTTTTTCAATAAATTTAAAGAGTTCAACGATCTTGTAGAAAATCAAACAGAGAAAATAAAGGCTTTAAGAAGTGATAATGGTGTCCTTGTTATATGTTCTTTTGGCGATATGGTGATGTTTTCTGCTCTTGTGGTGATGTGGTGATGTGTTTATCTGTTCTGGAGGAAAATCACTCTATTCTTCTAGGTACATTGCAGGTTGTGGTCTCCTTTGTCAATGGGATTCAGGACGTGGTTAACAATCATATGGATATGGTAACCCCGAACTAGCTTTGCTATGATGTTCTTTTGGCAGTTGATATCAGGTTATATTTTATGTTGGTTATATGGGGCCCTCTTTGTTTTGTTTTGCTGAGAGAGACCTGGTCCTTTAGCTATTGTTACCCGGATTTTATGGTATGTTGTTTGTATGGGGCTCTCTCTATTTTGCCTTATTGATGGTGGCATTTTATTCTTACCCCTTAGCTGGTTTTGATTTAGTGTTGTAGTTTAATGCATTCTCATGCCCTATCTCAGCTTATTGTAATAGGTTTGGGGACCTCAAAACCCCTTCGTTTACCAAATAAAAAAAAAAGTTTCAAGAACCCAATCTTTGACCATAGATTTTTTTCATTTATTTTTAAATATGCAAATAATTTTATTTTGCTTAAAAATAACCAAGTTATTTTAAGTGAATAGCTGAATTCCATTCAAACATTCTATAATAATAATAGTCTAACAATAAATACATAAAACCAAAATTATAATTATGAAACCTTAAAATATAGTTTATTCTACAATCTTCTTTGGTAATCAACCCCTTGAACATGTCCACTATTACAAGTATAGGTATGCGATTTAATCACAAGATAGAACGGAACCCTAGCATTCAAAGATAATACATATAAGTTGAAATATCTATAAAACTTTAAATAACTTATTGAACATTGAATTTGAAAAATAAAGAAATGTATTTTATACGATTCTAATGATTTTCATCAACTCTGAATGTGAGATATGAGTAAAAATAATTTTGAAATTTATGTAATAAAATACAATTGAAAATTAGTTAATCATAGATCGCATAAGGTTAAATGCCAAACAACACACTAAACTTACACATTTATAAAATACTAAATAAAACTAACCAAACTAGACTTTGAATGTTTATTGTAAAGTTTAATATCCATAGAAGTTACTTCTTAACTAACAAACATACTCAATTAGGTTCTATGGATTAATTTAAACTAATGGATGTTAAAAGTTATGACCATTATAGTTAATAATCAACAAAATACTAAATAAGTTTACTTATTAATAAATCATTTATATGATCTTAGTTGGGACTTGTCCTACCTTCAAAAGTTAGAGGTCTATTGGCTTTGTCTCAATCATGCTAGTAATTAATTATTTGCAAGAACCCAATATTATGTAGTGGTTATTTACTATAAGTTAAAATTTTAGTCAAGGAACATTTAAAATCTATAAGCATGCATTGGGCATATCACTACCCTACAATGTTCAAGTCCATTATGTATAGCAAAAGGCACTGGGATTATACTATTTGACATGCATACCCTACCTCCTCTTTTATTCAAAACTTATAGCTAAAGTTACCCAAGCCTTCATTATAAGTCCCATATAGCAACATTGGCCATTTGTTATTGAAGTGTGCTTGGTTGATACTTTAAATTTTATGCTACAATAATAATGAATTTAATTAATTATTTTAACTAAATATTTTATTAAGTAGTGGGATAAAATGTAGACAATTATTTTACATTATATTATAAATAAAACATGTTTTGAAGTATTGATTATAATTTATGCTTTTATAATATATAATGTGTTAAATATAACATTTTGAATTATTAACTTTAATTTTGAATTAAATAAAATTATTTAATTTTGTTAGATTTTTTTAAAACTTTATCCTATATTTATTATTATTTTAATAAACTAACCATACTATATAAAAAAATTAATTATAATTTTTTTTGTAGTTAGTAAATTTACAACTTAAATTAAAACTCTAAACGAGATTTTTAATTTATTATATAAATAGTTTATCAAGTAAATAATTTATTTATAAAATTGGAATAGATACATCTTACTTTTTCTTTTAAACACATTTTTAATTTATTATATAAATAGTTTATCAAGTAAATGGTTTATTTATTATACTTATACTTGATTTATGACATAGAGTTTATCTTTTTCTATTGCTTTACTATAAGTTTTGAACAATAGTTAAATATATGATATATATTTTTAATTACAAAATATTTCTTAGAAGATGAAAAAATTATATAATGAAAACCCTCAAATGTATTTGAGATGGGAAGACTTACATTCAAGTGTCCAAACAGCATTGAATAAAAATTCGGTGTATGTATAATATTTGTTAAATAGTTAAGATTTGTCATCCCCACATAAAAGCACACTTTCAACGATGAACAAAAATCTCTTTGCGTAAGTAGTGAATGCTCGAACCCATTAACTTGTAAACCCCTGATAACCCGCAGTGATAAATATCTATGACATTAAATTATTTTATTTTATATTATTTTCCTGAGGAAACATTTGATGGCATTAAAGCAGAATCTATGAAATGTCTCCATTGTGCCCACAGAAACAACAACCGATAACAGTGAGCTTATTCGTCAGAGGAATATAATGAAAGTTAATACTAAGTGATCACTTAGGAAATATTTTCTCTAATATTATATAATACCTCTCTGAGATCTTTTGCATTAAATTTATTATTGCAAATCACACTTTATATGTATATTTAAATATTATAATGAAGACTGTGTCATATTTTTTTTATAATGACAAGCATGCTTATAAATTATTATAGTATTTAATGCTTGTAAATTGTTATAGTATCTAAGGATTATTATCTAATCCTATTGCATTATATATAGATATTAAATAGTAGTTAATATTAAGTGATCACTTGGAAATATTTTTTCTAATATTATATAAAGCCTTTAAGATCTTTGGTATAAAATTCATGATTGTAGATTATCTTTACATGTATATTAAAATATTATAATGAAGAGTCTTTCGTATTTTCTATAATGAGAAGCATGCTTATAAATTGTTATAGTATCAAATGCTCGTAAATTGTTATAGTATCTAATGATATTGCATTAGATATGGATATTAGATAGTAATTATATGCCACATGTAACCTAAGGTTTATAGTATTAGAATATTATATTATAACAATGAGTTTGGTCAAGAATTAATTAATGGGCTAGACTTAATTAAGGATTATGTATCACTATAATTAACTCACAATAATTGATCCATTGTATCAGATTGGTTGACTTGTGATTGTCGGGTATTTACAAGCATTCACACCTTATTCTTATTTCAACTTACACCTTATTCTTATTTCAACCTTCTCTTCTACTTTATTTCATCTATTTGCTCTCTCTATTTTACCCTTTTAATATTTTGTATAAGATTGCGATGGATGTATACTTTACATATTCTTAATGGAAAGCAATGTAAAATCTAACATAAATGAGATAAGGAAGATGGTGTGCATAGTAAACAAATCTACATATTGGGTCTCATTCAATCCCAATCCTTGATAGACTATTAAGATTTTAGTGAGATAGGTGGAGTGAATTCTTAATCATAGACTTGGAAAACTCATGAGATGCCAAAGGATTTGATTTTTCCTATAAAATTAGATGGTTTAAGGCAACTATCTAAATGGTATTATTAGGGATAGTGGTCATGTCAGGGGAGCTTACTGATGAACTAATAAGGGAAGAGCACATCATAATGTTGTACATAGTTGAGCATTACCTAGGGTATTCTCAACTATTAGATTGTGTCACATACATCACAAACTACATTGAACATTAGTTGAGTAATTTCAAAAGATCCAAATAATTCAATTTATTTTCATATCTCATTTCGCTAATCATAAACCAAAAGAAGCATTGATTTCCAAAATTACAACTAGATAAGGCGGGACCTGACAAAAGCCACTGCATACATGTGTTCTGTAATAGTGAAAGTAAGGCCACATATGGTTTTTGTGATATGGCGTCTAACATCATCATTAAGGGATTAAAAGGTGATGTGCCCAAATTTTCAACTAAATGTATAACTCTCATTAGGTCTAGAGAGCAACTGAGTGGATATTTCTACCTACTCAAACATTGGTCATTTTTCAATACATGTGGATTCTTAAGGAGGTCTTATGAGTTGCCCACACACACACACAACTATATTTTAATCTAGAATACGTAAGGCAACTTGACTATATGGGCCAAAAATTCTTCAAGGTCCAAATTAAGTCTACATTTTATAAGGCCAAGGAAGTAGTAATGATGATTACCCCTCTAGTAAGGTGATGTAGTGATGTAATAAGTAAACAATTTAAAGGCCTAGGGATGGTACTATAACAAGATTATTGGCCTTATGATGAAGAAGCCACTTTTTTAAGTACACTAATGGAAAAAACATCAAAATAATATATCTATGAAAATAGACCCAATATAGAAAAAGAGGTCAATTTAAGCATAAAAGAAGTTGTGGTTAAGCTCATTGATCCACATGGACATGAAATAAGCTTTAAAATTGATAATGTCATGCTCCTTTATGATTCACCTTCTATGCAAATATGAGGGTCAAAACATGTTTTGACCCAAATACTAGAATCGATCCTTACATTACATATTTTCGTTAAAGGTAAATTTAGCCATTAAGAAAGATGTCTACTAAGAAAAAAATTAGATATGAGACAAGAACCATGAAATAAATAGTTTCTCAATGACTATTTGATGAGGAATTTTTTAGGGCATGGGATAAATATCATGAAAATAAGAGAAAGATATCACAAGCACATGCCCCTCATTATCCTCATTTTACACTCATTATTGTAATTTCAATAAGATTACCATTATTGGAAAGTGTGGTGTTAGAAGTAGCTAGCAATAGGTTCTATCCACATATGATATTTTTCAAAAAATTGGTTACAATAAAGTATACTATAAGGTCCTCATCAACTCAAGAGAAGCGAGGAGTAGAAAAAGAAATAATAGATGAGAAAGGCATCAAAAATGAGTAAGTTAACCTACAAAGAATAAAATAATGATAATAGAAGCCATTATTTTGGATTCACATATTGCCTTATACACACTCACCCCACCCATCACACAGTCAAATAACCCCTGCTACTAGAAACTCCTACAACATCCTTTCAATCTTAGTCTTTTGGATGTATGGGCACCTATAGGGGTGAATGTTGGGTTGTAAGTTGTTTGATACAAGCTTATGGCAAGATCATGAGTGAGTCATGGTGGTAGACCTTATGTATCAACAACTATGGATGCATGTTTATCCAAAATAAGTTGCAATTCAACTAGATGAGTTGTATCATTAGAAATAAGAGCCTATATTACAAATAGTTGTATGACCACTTCATGGTATGATTTCTGCAAAACTTTTTCCATTTGATAAGAACTAATAAGTTGGGTAGATATTGTGAGCATACCATGGAGAGTAGATTGCATTCTCTATTGAATGAATTGCATCCAAATTTTATAAAAAATTTAAACTATTAGACTCTTATTACAAAGCCAATATATTTCCAATAAATTGTCACATCCTTCAAAAGGAAGGACAAACATGTCATCCCTTTGACATTTCTATATTTTTCCTTGCATGGAAAAGTTCCCCAATTGGATATCATGACTTCAAAATAACTACAAGATTTTATGTAGCAATTTGCTCATTTGGTCACCCAAGAATCATTAAAATCATGTGTACTACCAAAATCAATGAGTATTATGAGTCAATCCTTGAAATGGTCCACCACCTTCATGGTTTAGGGATTGGAAATTCTTGATAAAGTATGTATTGATATTTTTGGTTATTGTTTCTCTATCAATTTGAATTATTTTGGTTGTTCCTATTTGCTATGATACTCCTCTTCTTCATGGGACTCCATAGTAGAGGAATCACCCACATCAAGCAAGTATAGTTTATGTTACATGCACTTGTATCCTGCGGAATATTTATCATCAGAGTTATAGCATAGTCTTTATGCCCTCAAAGCCTCTATTTATTCTCAGATCATACAATTGATTGGGTGTAGTTTATTGGTAGGGTTCACTGCTAGCCAATATGGACGTGGGGGTCAAACTTGTGTGAGTTTGGAAGTATAGCTATGAGCTACAAATTTATCTTTAGCCACTTTGGCCAAACCTACTACTTCATCATGGTTTTCAATTTAGACATCCTTACCTTAGCTCAAGTATTTTCCTTTAATCGACTAATGAAATAGTGCTAAAAAATTCATCACTCAAGCCCCTTGTGTGGTTTGCTAAATTTTCAAACTATGTTTGATAGTCTTGAACCGTTGTGCTCTATTTCAACTTTGTGAGAACTCCAATGAAATCCTCATGCTCACTAGGTCTAAAAGAGGTGAATAAATAGATCTTAAATTTAGCCCAATAAATTTGAATGCACATTCATCAACCACTAGTATCATTTAAGCATGTTAAATTCAAAATTAAAGGATGCTATTATGAGCCTTTGATTTTGGAGAATGTCACGAAGAGCAAAATACTAGTTGGCTCAATATAACCAATTGGTGGGATCCTCTCCATAAAATTTTAGGAAATATAGATTGGGCATTTTATAAATGTTAATATTGGGAAAGGTTTTACATGCTCCACCCTCTAAATTATCTAAATTTCTGATCCCTTGTTTCCTATCTAGCCATATTTGTGATCTAGGCTCAATAGACTACTCTCAAATTCATTTAGTTTGGCATAGAGTAGCTTTTCCAATTTTATTGTTACTATATCAAGTAACTCACTTGTTCATCTAATTGCTCTAATTAGGTACCTCTAGTAGTTCTAGCCATTTTTACTTGCCCTAGGGTTTTCAAAAATACTTATGGATGATATATATCAAAATGATCATCTCAAAGAGATAGTTAGAATGGGATATACTACACAATGATAATTTTTGGAATAAAATAGAAGCTTATGGTATTTATATACCAAAATAATTAGCTCAAATGGACAATTATAATGAACTATACCACAAAATAATGAATTTTGGTGTTCTATATTTTTTTTTTACCTAACTACTACCAACTAAGTATTCTAACGACCAAATAGGGTATTTTCTACATTATCAGACTAGCAACTAACAATTGCCACTAAGTGCTCTGATATAATTTTTGATTGTCTCTCTATATTATGTTACAAGAAAAGTTGAGCATTGTCAATCTACGAAGGTGGTAGTCTCGTTTATAGTATGCTTGAATATGATTATTGGGTTTGGCTAGGTAATAACTAAAAACAAGTTTAATATGGATAATCTAAGGCAACATGAGCTTGGTTTTGGGGGATCTCTAATATACTCTCTTGATCGTTATTAGTAGCTGGCCCAATATCTTAGAGCTCTAAATATATAGGTTCCACCATATCCATAGCCACACTATCCATTTTTTAGTGTACAAAATAAGGCTTATATTCAATCCACTATAAATTATCTCATCATCTTCTTTCAAACCTTTGCAATTGTATGTTTAAATTTTTTCCATGTTACATTCTAGTATGGATTTTTTATTATCTTTCTACCTTACTATACCTTTACTTAGTTTCTTTCATGTCAAAAAGTCCTTTCAATTCTATCAGTTGTGTAGTTCCTAAGGGAATTATTTTTGCTTATCTCATTGTTGTTACAGTGGGAGGGTCTATTATTGTTGCTTCATCAACTTTGTCACTATTGGATGCACCACTTGTATTTATTGACTTGGGATTTTCTTCTCTAGGATAAGAAAATTTTACTAAGTTCTAAGATATGCGATTTGTTTCTTTTTATATTTCTCTTTAGAATTTGTGATTTGCTCTTTTTATACTTCAAAAAATTCCTTATTTGGATGGTAAAATAATGATTCACCTTTTATGAAATGTTGTGATTCACTCCTTTAAAAGTATTGGAATAATTTGAGGACTCTAAGGAGAAATAAGTGATTTGCTTCTAGGTAGATCAAATCATATTCTAAGCTACTTTGTTTATTTTATCGACCTTCCCATTTATTTTAAAGCATGTCCCACATGCCAAAAGAACAAATAACTTTACTAAACATTTTGTGGTGTATCTCACTAGTTGGAGGGAATGGGTTTTAACCTAAAATAATGTAATATTAATTTAAGGAAGGTGTACTAACCTAGGGAAATATTTCTTGAGCTATGACTTACTAACAATATGCCCCATTTTACACCCAGGTGTTGTAGGTGAGTTGGAGAGGAGAGGGCAATCCTCTAAGGGAGGTCCCAGGTTCAAATCTCCACCCTACCAAAAAGCTGAATTGGGTATCCAAAATCCAATTGATAATGTTGGTGCGGGCAGGGTCGGGTGCGACTCTTGGGTGACTTTGACGGTGTAGAACCCCCTGTTCGTGGTCTCTCAGACCAAGGCGGACCCACAAGGGGTTTTTCACTTAAAAAAAAAAATATGCCCCCTTTTACCCTCCTTTTAACCTCTATGACAAAATCCTTTAAATGTTTTTTTTTTAATTTACTTATGGACCCACTCTATAGCATAATGCATGGGTTTGTTTTTTTAGGGTGAAACTTAAGATAGCCTCTAAAAAATCATGCACTACTATCTAGATGGACAATTAAGCCAACTATGGTATACTTTGTTGTGAGAATGGAGTATATTGAGGGTGTCTAGGTGTAAATCCCCACACATGCATGCCAACTACTTCGAAGTTTATATTAATGGTGTTAAAAGGGTAATTAGATCTTTTATAGGAGTAATTCACTCTTTTCATTAAGTTAGAGGTTCCTTTTTTCTTTGCTAACTAAAAAAATAAAGTTCACTCTTTTGAATTTAGTGAATTGTTTTTCTTCCCTTGGAAATATTTATGTATTCTTTTGGTTTTGGAGAGTTAATTACCTTATGCAATGCACCAAATCACACCTTTTTGACTTAGGAGATTTTTTTTAATTTTCCCAAAAAATGTAAAACTACCATAATATTCTTGTGAGAAAGAGGTAAAATAAAGGGGATGCCTACACATATTTTTCAATATTTTAATATGGATAAGAAAGGGTATTTTATTTTTATTTTATTATTTTTTGTATTTTTCATAATTTTCTTCAAAGGAAATTTAGAAAGCATGATTTTTTTAAAAATATAAAGGAAGACAAATACAAGTATGTACATATTTAGGAGCAAGAACTTCACTTTTTGGAATTAGATGTCTCAAGTGTTGTCTATTTACAAAAATAGGATTATCAAGTTGAAATCATTTGTCCCTTTTACACTATCAATTTGATAAGACCCACTCCATAATAAGTTGAAGTTTGTCATGCTTTCCTAGCTCAGTTTTATTTTCATACCATTTGGGCATAAGGTCACATTCTATAAACTCCATATTTATTCTCTTTTTGTCAAGTGATTATTTTGCATCCTTTTGAATATGGACAAATATCTTGAATACTTTATCTTTCTCTTCTTCTAGAGACACAAGGGCATTTATCCTAGACTACATAGGTGAAATATCTATATCTTCCAATTCCAACTATTAAGACATTTGAAGCAAAGGGATTTTGAGATTTATTGGCATTACAAAATATTTACCAAATATGGGTTTATATAGTGAAGTACCAAAAAAATATTTAGGGCTCACCATATTTTCCCAAATAGCTATTTTTAGTTTGGTATATCAATCCCTTTATGACTTGAAAATTATTCTTTTCAAGATTTTAACAACATTCTTATATGTACAGTCCACCAAATCATAACCTTGAGGGTAGTAATTGGAATAAATTTTTAGAATTACACCATGATCTAGTTAATATTGGATCAACTTGGCCCAATGAACACAATGGAATTATCTATGATTACTATTGATGATATGGATATCTTATAGGAGTTATATAATTTTTTTCTAATTGGTAACTTTTACTAGAATGGATTTTATCCATTTGGTTCAAATTTTGATTGTAGTTAGGGTGCATCCATGCCTCACACTAGCTAGGGGGTTAATTTTCCCTAGAAATTCCAATCCTCATTATTGGATTGGATTTATTACAATTATGGTCCAAAGTGAAATAAATGCTTTATTCGTTCATCTTAGAAACATCTGATAATATTTACACTTATTTACCCATTGAAAATATTTTGAGGAAATGTTGGTCCAATAGTAACATGCCCTTAGAATTTTATGTGTTATTTTGTGGGCTAATTAATGGCCACCTTCATCACGCTACTTGCATAGCAAGTCTTTTACCCTTTCTTCTTCAATGCATCTTTGAAATACACTATTGTATCCTTTGCATAATAGAATAACATCAAGCCAAGTGTAATTCATAGTATTTATTCTAAATTGAACCCTTTATGTAGGTGTCAAATTCTTTGGCACACATTTAGTATCCATGTATCTCTTGATGTCATCCATACAACTATTCTATTTACTAGAGATTTGTTAGAAATTTTCTCTTGATGTATTCCCAACAATATCTCCCAATGTGAAACCCTATACTATTTTTCTCTAGAGTGGGATATTACCAAGTTTTCAAAAATGGATAATCCTCTTACCAACTTGGTAGGCTTATTTTCTATATCAAAATCCTAAATTTTTTAATTCATCCAACCTTTTTTTCCAAAGTTGACATGCAAAATGATGGATTTGACATTAGGATGAAAAATATATACTATTGTATTACTTTTAGACAAGTAAAATTTGAAGTTCCTTACGGATTTTATCATTGTAAATACTCAATTCTCAATAGAGGTCTATATTTCCTCATAGTTATGAATTTTTTGACTCATGAAGAATATGACATGTTCCTAACCCCTATAATCCTTTTGGGTAAGAACTATCATAATGTTGATGTTTTTTAGAAGTGCATACAATCTAAATTCCTTAGAGAAATTAGGTTTGATTAGTATTGGTGCTTTGGTAATCACATATTTGATCCCTTTAATAATGTACTCTCTCTTTAGTCCATGTGATACTAGCATCTTTCTTGAGCATCTTTGTCATTGATTTTACCAATTCTATAAAATAGTGATAAAGTTGGCTATAAATTTTATCTAGCTTAGAAAGGACCTAATCCACTTCATAGATTATGGTATATGTAGCTCTTGGATAGCTTTTATGCAATCAAATTCAATTGCAAGTCATTATTTTAGGACCCCATGTATTAATAGTTTCCCTTCCTAAACAAAGAAGGTAGACTTTTGAGGGTTTAAGGATATCCCATATTATTGAAACCATTTGAAAATAACTTCTAGTTGATCTATGTATTTATTCCTATCCCTGGAGAATATGTTCAATCATATAAGTGTATTAGTATGATCTCATCAATCAATCCTACAAATGCAATAATTTATTTTTCATCAAGTCTTAAGCATTCAAATGAACAAGACCTCTTTAAGCATAGAAACTAAGAGTAGCAGAAGCCAAGCCATAAGAAAGAAAATTTATAAGCATAAAAGTGTTTAAGGAGCCAATAGTGGCCATGGAGATAAGGAAGAAGGGTTCTGCCATCCATCAACTAGTAGCTGGAGCAAACCCTTCCATTGTTTCTTATTTAGGGGTAGCTTCAGCCTCTCCCTCCACCTTTGATAAGGAAGCACAAGCTTAAAATTTTCAAGTTGTATTCCCTAAGTTAGTTAGGGATCATGTTAATAAGATCATGGACCCCAAATTATCTAAAACTACTAAAATCCTAAGGGGGGAATTTTTTCATAGATTTACTAGTAGGGCTTCTAAATCCTTTGGGATAAGGATATGGGCTAGTTTTCTACCCAGTACATGGTGCCCTTAGTCCATAATTGCTATAAATTGGTAATATCATGTACTGAATTCTATGGCACCCAGGCCCAAGAGGTTAGAAAAAGCAATAGAATTTTTAAAATCATTGTCACCACACATATCAACTATAAGATGTTGTTAGTATAGCTAAGGGGCTCTAGAGTAATTTTGGAGAGTGCAACCAGACACTACAAAGTTATCCAAGATAATTTGGGTTTTCTAAATAATGAGTGCCAAACTCAAGGCACCTCATTGTCAAATTTTCCTCTAAGTATGTATCAAACTTTCAATGATATTACAAGGGATTCTTTGAGCATGCTAGCATTCATTTTTTGTTTAGAAAATGATAAGGTTGTGATTTCAAACCAACTAAGCATTATATACATAATGATGCATACATCCAAGAATAAAAGAATAATTTTTTACTTCAACAATTTCATCACTGATTATATTCATGAAGGATTATCAAATTTCAAGGAAACCCAAGTATTCAAGTTTTCAATATTTTTGGCCCATTTAATTTTGTCTCAAAATGTTAGACTTTATTATAAGTTAAATTTGAATCTAATGGATGACTATAGTAATATGCAACCCATTTTTGTTTGGACAAAGGTCCTCATCATGACCTCTTCATATTACAATTGTTTTGAAGAAGTTTTGACATCAATTCTTGTGGCTATGAAGGGACAAAGAATGGAGTGCATTTCTATGACTAACTTTCAAATTTTGTAGGCTATGTTCAGAGGGGATTAGTACTTTTTGGAAGACTCCACAATATTTTGGCTCTATGGATTCAACAAATAAGTCTATCAACTATCTAAATATGTGTTGGATAGGATTTTTTCCATGGATTTGATGAGATAAATGGATACAATTGACATGTCATACAAGAATTAGAATGGCAAGACTAGATTTTATAAACCTCCTTTCAATATCGATGGTGTTACACTAGTGAAAAGAAAGTATACCCCTATACTTGGAAATAAATTAAAGAATATGGGGTTAGAAATGATTAAATATGAGTGTAATAATAACCCCTAGCAAGTTTGCTCCCTAGTTGATAAGCATCAAAAGCTCAAAAAAATTGCTCACAAGCCCAACCTGGATACTGAAGCCCATAGGAATGAAGGGGATAAGTGCACAACCTAGGAAGTTGATCATAAATTTACAACACAAAATCCAAGGTCTTATGAAATATTTTATTAGAAAAGGTATTAGATAAACCTCAAAACTAGCATTAACTCTAGAAATAAATGAATCTTAAGGAAGGAGCATTGGAGTGAGTAAAATATTAATGCATGGTAGAAGTTTAGACAAGATATTAGGGATATTGTAATAGCTTATGGAAATATATGAACAACCAAGAACACGTAGACATTGAGAGCACTCTCATGGATGAAGGTAGTGAAGAAGAAGTAGGCACTGAGTTTGACTAGATAGTACAAATGATGGATTTATCAACTAAGGAAATCTATGATGTAGAAGACACTCCATTAAGATAGAAATAAACCCAGGTCACGAAATTTACCCATGCACCTTCTATCATAGCAACATCATCACACCATGCACCTCAAAAATTGGTATAGTAGCTAAAATAAAATAAATTTAAGTTGAATTGAGCATAGGCACTCAAGAAAGTGTTGGGGCATTGAATATCCTAAGGATAAGGAGAAAAAATTAGTCGATGGAAAAATCATCCAACAACAAATAATAAAGAGTAAAATGTCCTAAAGTCACAACTACAAGCCACTTACCTTCCTCCCCTGGTAAGTTTTTAATTATTTTTCTCCAATTGTTCCACTTCAACACCAAGCACCTCAGTCACATTGAGTGGTATTCCTTCAATTCTTTCAGCTACTGCCTCATTTATGGTAGTTCCCCTTTCCATTTCCCCAACCATATTCACCCTCATTTCCTCTGCTTCCACTACTCTTATAGGATAATTATTTCTCCATAATATCATGAGTATCTTTAGAAATAGCACAAATCATACACAATTGTTGCAAGAACACCAAAGGAGACACAATTGAGCATAGAAGAGCACCAATGCAACACCACAATGCACCAAAGCTATATTAGAAAAATACTCAACATGTCTAAAGACACTATTTAGGGGGCATATATAGTGTTATTACACCACCTTATCCCACTAATGCATGTGGGATATATCCTATCTATGACTATCTAGTCTTCTTGAGGGTAAAAGTGTAGCATGTTCCTCTCCCTAATATGTTGAGTCCTTAAAGCCAAGAAGGTGGGGATGCTAGTGCATAAAATATGTATATTCCCAGGTTGCATCCTCTAGTTCACTGCTAAGCCATTACACAAAGTATTCAAATATGGTGTGGTTGCATAGGCGATGATTTCAGTTGGCTAGGATATGATTAGGTGGGACGTAGAAGATTTGTTAATTATTGAGGATAGGAAGTATAGTTTAGGGGGTGATATTTGGCCCAATATATATTTTTAGGTAGGAGACATGATAAATGTTATGAATTTTGGATTCAGGGAGAATTTCAATGGTGTAGGCCACCTCTTTAATGTGCTAAAGGACTTTATAAGGACCATAGTAGCAAGGATTAAGCTTGTGTTGCCTAAGATACTTAGAGGGAGTGTTGTTTGCATGGTTGTAGGTGGAGGAATACTAGATCACCTATAGCAAAAGAGTGGTCAGAATAATACCAATCGATAAGTTGTTTCATGTGATTACGAGTTACTGAGGTTGTGTTTGAGGTTGTTGAGAATATAATGCATATATTGTAGTTTTTATTGGATTCTAGTCGTACAAAGGTTGGTGGCAAGGGTTTCGTTTGAAGGGGGGATAGCCATATAATGCCATGAAGGGGGAAATTTCAATAGCAAAGTGGTGAGAGGAATCGTACCAATATTTAGATAGGGGTAACCAAGAGGTCCATTTGGATTGGTGGTTAGATGCGAAGCAACATAAATATGTTTTCAAGGCTTTATTGAGGACTTCAAATTGGTTATCATTTTATGGATGGTAAGCGGTGCTCATGTTAAATGAAGTACTTGAGACACGAAAAGTTCTAGCAAAAAATTACTGGTGAATTTAGGATCACGATCACAAACAATGGTGGATGGAAAACCATGAAATATGGATTGGATGTATAGGTTGGCTAGGCATGGGGCTATTAGGAAGTATGGATGGGGAGGAAGTGGTCATATTTGGTGAATCTATAAATAACAACTAGGATGGATTCAAATTTGGTAGAGGTGGGAAGCCTTATGATGAAGTCCATGGTAATTTCCTACCATTTACCTTGAGGGATGTGAAGAGGTTGAAGAAGGTGGGGTTGGGTGATAGTCTTAGTTTTATTATGTTGGCATATTTTGTATTCAAAAATAAAGGATAAGGTTTAAGTTTTCATCTTGGGCCAGTAGAAATATAAGCGAATATGATTGTATATTTTGTCAAACCCATAGTGTCCCCCAAGGGGAGTGGATTTATACTCAGATGCAAGGAATGAATGAGGATGAAGGGTGGACAAAAATATAAATAACGTGATCATTATGCAAGGACCAACTTGGTTATGAGTGATATTTTGAGGTCCATAGGCCAAATTTTGATTGAGACTCACTGGTAGTTGCTAGTTGTGTGAGCCAAGTGGGTTGGAACTAGGAGATGGCTTGGAGGGTAGGTGCATCATGTAGGTAGTATAGATTATTAGCAACCACATTGGTCCATCCCTTTTTTAAGTGATTGTAAAGTCAAATATTTGGAGGCGATCAACCTATTTTACCTATTCCTTTGATAGGGTCAATTGATCAAGCAATATACAGAGGCTATGGTGGTTGGTTAGGATGGTGAACTTGGAGCCAAGGAGATACTATCATCATTTATCAAGGGCATGAAGGATATATTTCATTTATTTTTGGTAAGTAGAGAGGCAAAAATCATGGTATTTAAGTTTGTGACTCTTGAAGGCAATGGAGTGGAAGTATTACATGAGAACTACTCTAAGGCCTACCCCAAAGATATCACATTCAAGTTGAAAATTTTAGAGAATTCAAGGGTGGCCAAAATAGGAGTGGAAGTCATGAGTTCTTTAAGATTGTGGAAAGTGGTCTTGATTATAGCTAACCATTGGAAGGGGTCAGAGTGAAGAAGGTTTTTTAGTGGTGTTGTTGTGGAGGCATAACTTTTTGACAAAGTGACAGTAAAACCCGGTAAGACCGAGGAATATGTAAAGTTGAGTGAAGATTTTTGGTTGAGACCATGAAATGATGGAAAACATTATATTAGGGTTGACACAAACTCCATCGATTGAGATAATGTGGGCCAAGTACTAGAGCTAGGATTTTCCAAATTTATATTTAGATAATTTAGTGTAGAGTTATTTTTCAGATAGGACTTGTAAGACAAACTCAAGGTGAGTTAGGTGGCTAGTGAGATTTATGCCATAAATATGTCATCAAATAAAATAATGATAAACTTACGAAGATATGGAAAAAATATTTTGTTCATAAAGGCTTGAAAAGTGGTCAGGGCATTGTAGAGACCAAAATGTATGATGTGGAATTCAAAATGATCATGGTGGATGCAAAAGGCTATTTTGTGGCAATTTATTGGAGCAATGAGGATTTGGTAATAATCGGATTTTAGGTCAAGCTTGGAGAGGGAGAGGAGGTAAAGGAAAATTTTCTTGGGGTGTCTATAGCCTACTGTCCCTAGTGTTATAATTGAGCAGGTGGGGTGCCAATATGTTATTTTTCCCAAAATGATAGCTAAAACTAAAATGCTATATTTTTTTGTTAAAGTGAAATACTATTTTTCACTAAAACTCTTTTTTTTTCTTTTTTTCTGCGATTTTTTTGTTTTAAGCTAAAACTGAAATACTATTTTTTTCTTCTACGAGCTAAAACTAAAAACCATATGTTATGTATCTACAAAGTGGAAGGATAGAAAGGATAGGTTCACCACTTTTTGATCACCAAGATCCACAAGGGTGAGGTGAGAGCATATAATGGGTGGATACTATAAAACCCTAAATAATAGAAATGACTCATTCACCACTTTTTTATCACCAAGATCCACAAGGGCGAGGTGAGAGCATACAGTGGGTGAAAACTCTAAAACCCTAAATAGAGACAAACACAAAGGATAAAGGAAAAATATTGTACCCTCTTTGTCCCCTTCAAAACCTAGCTCTAATACCACTTGGGATAGTTATTCCTCTAGAATATCATTAGTATATTAAAAAAAAACACAAATCATACATAATTGTTGTAGGAATACCAAAGGAGACATGATTGAGCATAGAAGAGCACCAATGCAGCATCATAGTGCACCAAATCTATATTATAAAAACACTAAACATGTCTAAAGATACCCTTGAGGGGGTATATATAGTGTTATTACACTGCCTTATCATACCCACTAATGCATGTGGGATATATCCTATCTACAACTATCTAGTCTTATTAAGGGTAGAAGTGTAGCATCCTACCACTCTTATTAGTTCTTGGTCCATTCTAACAATGAGCTCATTACCCAATTCAATGACTACTCCATCTACCCACTCTCGCCCCCAATTTTGTTATCCTCCCTCCCTCCAACCATAATTTTTCCTATGACTCAACAGGTCATGCTTCTATTGTTTATACCTTTGGTCCAAATTTTGTCTATATAGGGTGACTAAAAAGATTCTAGACATCACCTATCTCTAGTGTGTTGCAATAGTTCTAGAAATTTTAGAGCCAAACATTACAATACACATAGCAAGAGACTATAATAATTGAGTGACCTATGATCAAGGGTTATGAGGAGTCATTATGATCCTCAAGGAAACACATTATATTTTACCCACAAGATACCTGTTACTTCCAAGGCAAAAGGACAATTGCATGAATAATATTATTAGGTAGCAATTGAGGGATCAACCTCCAAGAGGCCCAAGCCACCTATAGGATAGAATTCATGGAACAAGCTAGAAAAGTTGTAAGCCATGACTACCTATATCTAGAGAGGAAGTTAGAAAAAGTGAGAAAGAGATTGAGAATGTTAAAAATACTCTCAAGGATGCCTAGCTAGAGTCTAAATCATTGAAGGATAAAGTAGCCCAACTTATTGACCAATTGGCTTCACAAATGCCAACTTCCCTCCTATATTTAGAAAGGAGTAAATTACAATACCTTGCCAATATTCTCACTATCCAAGAGTCCTAGTTCACTATGGAGAGGGATATTTTGCAAAAGGAGCTATAAGAGAAGAAGAGAAAAATTGAAGAGCTTAAACAACGATTGGAGACTGTAAGGATTATTTGCCAAACTTATTAGGACAACATTACTAAGTCAACATCAGCATTGTCCCAAGTGCTTTAATTTATTGATGTATTTGCCACCAAAAACTTCAAAAGAAGCCAAGAGGTTAAGCATTTCTTGACTACAACTTTCACAAGGTTGGTCAAAGCAAAGGTATTTAGAGTAAAATTAGCCACCTCGATTGATCAAAGGTTATCATTTATAGTCAAGGACAAAGATGTAGTGGTAGGATTTCCTAGTTAATGAATGGGCTACACAATAATACAAGGCCCAAATAAGTATTTTGGCCACTATCATTACAAATCTAAACATTCATTTTGACTCATTGATTCTAAAAAATCTTCCCTCCCCCTAGACTTCAAATAAGAAACTCATTTTTCATTAGGAGTACATATAGCTAGTTGAGTAAAAGAAAATGGATCAAAGAAATTTTGATGCATGGTTGAATCCTTCCACTTCAAATATTGTATCTCAAGTCATCAAGCCATTAGTGGATATTGAAGTGAAAATTCATAAGTTGTAGATAGAGTAGAAGATTTATCTATTGATGACTATCTAGAGCTTTAGAGATACTACCCACAGTTCAAAAAAATAGAGCTACCATCCAAAGAAAAGTTGAGATAGATCAAGGCCTCAATGGTAAAGTTGCCATGATCCTTTATTCTTTTTCATATCCTTCCATTTTTTCAATTTCTTCATGTTCTTCATTCTTTACTTGACTCCACGCACAATGGATGAGGTGGTGTTTCTTCTAGGATTCTTTATCTTCAAAAAGCAAAAGATATCCCACGAGTTGCCAAAACTATTTTGAAATTTTACTACATCTAGGAGGAGTTATGCTAATTTAGCACCATGGAGTTTCACTACATTTAGAAGCTTGTGAAGATTTAAGTAGTTGTCCCATCAAGACATACATAAAAGGAAGGTTCACCATCAATCTTGGATAGGTGGCAAATCTAACTGTCTATAGAGATTCAAGGAAAATATTGAGACATTTAGGTTGCAAAGTCTTGCAAATCATTCAATCGACATCCTAAGAAGGAATATGCAGACAATAATAATATCAAGGAAAGATTTGCCAATTTTCCGATCAAAGGAGAAGCAAGCTAGTTTGATAGGTCTTGATTTTGAAAATAGTGACAATATCCCTTCAAATTTTACCACCAACCTTTCACTCACTCACAACAAAGAACTCCCATGAAAGGTAAATATCTTTACTACAAATACCATTGAAGCACAATCTTCCAAAAAATAGTAGTTGGGCTCATAAAGGCAATAGTTGCGGAAAATCCTCAAGTCTACCTACTTAAACCGCTTAGACACATAATTCCAATGAAGTGGTTGGTATCTTCAAAGTTGTAGCTATAGAGACTACAAATCTAGAGATCTCAAGCCCACCAATATTGTTTACAGAAGAATCCCTCACATAATTTTTTTTTGGGGGGATTTTGAATTACTTGTACAAATTTTGAAGGGAAAATCCCTAATTTTCAAAGGTTTTTTCTTATAAAAAGCGTATTCAAATTCATTTTTTTTTTTTTAATTGTTGGCTCTTACTTAAGATCTAGCCTTGTTTGTAACTTCATTCATTTTTCTTCTATGTATCAAGTCTATATTTGAACCTTGAATCATTTTGTTACAACCTATGAACCTATTTTAATCTAATATCTCTAACATAAATATTATATTATAATAAATATGACTATCTTAACTCTACTTTGTTTCTTGTATGCCTCTTATGTGTGAATGTTTAAGGTTAGATTAAAATCGTGTTTATTTAATTCGCTGGTAATTATGGATGCATATGTTTATTATGTTATGGTGATACATAAATGAATATCTCAATCTTGGCCAATCACTTCTTTTATATTAGGATTTTATTTTCTGTAATCTCCCTCTTTTTTTATTTTGTAACCACCAAAAAGGCTCTTGCTATCTAATCTATCTATTGCAATTCACAAAATAAGCACAAATGGGAAAACATAAGTTGACAACAAGAAATGAAACAAATACAAAGAATCCTTTTATTAATTTCAATGAAGCCAAGTTACATATTCGTCCCTCTTAGGGATACCCATTTGATACATCAATTACAATAGAGATTTGAATCCCTCTCAAGGGTAGATGCAATCAAAATGCCTTCCAAGGTGACACGAACTACTCTAGGGTGTCGATGACCCTCTTACCCATGATTATAGGTATTTGTTGCCTTGCATCCCAAAAATTTGTTAGTCCTGCATGCAATAAACAACAAGAAACATTAAAAATAAAGGAGGCCTCTCTTGATGAGGCTTTAAAAGAATATTTGCACAAAAGATGAATTGATAATCAAGAAATCAATAAAGTGATTTAATGCATGTAAATTGATCTAAAACATGATAATTTACCATTAGAAGTATGAATGAAACTAAGATTAATCTATTTAAGCTCCTAATTAACCAATTGAAGACATGCAAGCATGAAAAATATTCATTATGCCTACACTACAACAATGAAGGAAAATTGTAAGTAACTCCTAATTTGTCGGTCAAATGTCTCTAGAATGTTTAATTAAAATTGCAAAATAATTAATCTAACCTAATTAAACAAATCATAAAATAGAGAACAAGGAAATCAGAGGTCACCTGCTGACCGTGGCCCATTCACGCGAGGGGCACTATTCATCGCAGCTGATAGCCACGACAGATACTGAAGTAAGTTTACCCTTAAAATTAGGGTTAATTCTTTGATTCTCTTTGCCAAATTGATGGTCAAGAGTCACCTCTATGTCCTCTGATAGATGTGGCGGTTGAATTGCTCAGTGAGTGCACGGATTGCACAGATTAGCATTTCTTGGCTTTCCTATCCTCCTAGGACCTCCATGGCAATGTGATCTCCAATTGGATAGAAAAAGTATTCCTTTAAATGCATGTGAGTGGTTATGCAATTCGATAGGGCTTCACTGCTCAATTGATTATACTTGTCTCTCTCTTCTCCCCAATTCGAAGGGGTATTATATATCAATTACCAAGGGCTAAGGGTAGCTTCATGAGGAAGCTAAGATCAATATTGGGTGGTTGAGCTTGTAGGATGGAAGGATACAAAACCTTCCTCACTCAAACCATTCCAATCCGCAACAAATTGGCCATTGCAATCAATTTTGGATTAGATGAAGGCCAATTAATTCTGAGTGTTGACAGTGGATGACATGCACAGTGAGCACTACTAACTGTGGGTGTCAGAAATGGCTAGCACTAACTAGGTAAAGATACCCAAATTGAGTGGTAATGAAAGAAACATAGAAAAATGGCATACCGACGGGATGCAAACAAAAATGGATACAGATGCTAAGTCCTACGAATGTGACAAGCAATGCATGAAGGCAATGACGCATAAACGAGATGTGATCAAAACAAAAGTGGGGCCTCATTTATTGATATTGATTTTAATCCAATTACAATACATCCCCCCTCTAGGGCTCAGAATTTTTGATACAATTTTTTACATCAATGGATGCCCGAAGGAAGCCGCGCTTCCAAGATCGGACGGTACACTTCCAGGGTCTTCCACGTGCCCACATTCAAAGTGGGCGGGACAAAAGTTTCCACCACTTGTGTCCATGTGTTCATCGTTCCTTGATTCCCCTCTATTATTCCTAGTGGTGATATCCTACGCATAGGAAGACAACAAATCGTTAATAGCATGTGCGTATCCAGAAAGACATGCAATCCCCAAGGCCTCCAATGTGCGCTTGTGGGATATCAGTGATAAGGTTGATAAATTGATTATAGAATGATATGGAAATGAAAAGGACAATGTCTAGAATTGGTATCACCTAATTTTGCATCGAAATGGTGTCAGACGGGCCAGTTATGCTCGTTTTCCCGTCGAGGGCCTCTCCAAAGTGAGAGCTCCAATGTCCTGCCTATGCTTATCCAAATCACCTAAAACTCATGGGTTAGGAATTATATGTGATTTTAAGACTATCCAAATGCTCAAAATCTTCCTATCCTATCCAAATTTTCTTGTATGTGATAGGGGCACCCTGCAGGCTAGTTAACACATAAAATAATAAAACTACAGTCAAATCATGTAAGAATGCAATGAAAATTTAATAGAGGCATTAGGATATAATATGGGACATATTGCAAAAATAAAAATAATGAAATCATGCACATATTTCTAATCGCTCTGGGGTGGGATGCTAGGGACTGTCACAAAACTTGCAAAAAGTGACCTTGCAAATGTCCTATCCAGAGGCCTCCAAAACTCCTGCAAACTTGGGGTTAGACTAAAAACAGCATTTTGAGATGACCCAGAAGGTCAGATTTGGCATATTTTTCGTAGGTTATCCTATATCTGAAGGCGCTCCCTGTAGGTTAGTAAATGCATAAAAATGCCAGAAACCAGGTCAAATCATGTCAAAAAGCAATGAAACTTGGACAACAACATAAGTACATTAAATAAATGAGGATGCAAAAATAATAGTAAAGAAATCATGCACAAATTTCTAATCACTCCGGGGTGGGGCGATTAGGACTGCAGCAGTTCGGGGGGTGCCCGAGGGTGGGACGCCCACCATTTAGGGCTTAGTTTTGACACCAATCCAAGTGAGATGGGTCCAAAACCTCCTAGGGGGTTGTGTCAATGAGTTTGGGGTGGGATTATGGCCGATTGATTGGGTTTTGGGTCTGGATTGCGTTCCTAGTGTTCACCCGATAACCTCTCTTCCAAAAGAGAAATTAGGGATGTAGGAAGCACAAAGAGGAATGGGGGTATAGTTCGGCAGCACTTCGTTACTCCAAATGCTCCAGATCTATTATTTCTTTGGGGTGAGGAGGCTCACATTTTTATAGACCTAAGGGTCTCTTTTGAATGTGCATGCAAGGGTGCCACTTGGCTCACCATGCCTTTTTGGGGGAGAGAAGATTCCTCCCTGATTTAGGGCCTCCTTGAATGAGGCCTCCATGATCAGGGCAGGCTTGACTGAAGTCTCTCTCTGATTTGAAACCGTTCCTCGCAATTGCATGCCCTGAAGGTGAAGTTAGGTGGCATATATGGGCTGCCATTTGTCAAGGTTTGAATTTTTGCCAGTCAAACCTGCTAATCGTCCCACCCTGGAGCAATTGCTACTAATCGTCCCGAGGTGGGATGAATAGGATTCTAATCATCCTAGGGTGGGACGAATAGGGAGCAAAGTGCTTAAAAGGTGCAAAATTGACCTCTGACCTTCCAAAACTGATTTAGGAGTGGTTAGGACCACTGTTTAACCTCTGGAGGCTGCCCTAGGGGGTATGTATACCAATTTGGTCAATGCTTGTAGTCACATAATCGGATTGGTGTTATTTTTGTGTCTACAGATGTCCCTTTTTGGGATATGCTGTGTGGCAGAGTGCTGAGAAAAAATAGATGACCAAAGCACTTAATAATTAGGGTTTCTCAGTAACCTAACCAACTTTTTATTCCCCAAGTATGGAAAGGGCATGCATTCTTGAATCCTTGCTTCTGACGAGCTAAGGAGCTTAACTCAAGTGTAACCTTTTTCAGTGAGGTGTACTTGATCTTGGAAATTGTTTAGAAATGAATAGGCAAAGGGCACAACCTTTTTTTCGAGGAACCTTTTCTTCATGCTTCTAGAATGCCAAGTGTTTGTTTAGCTTGTGATTATTGCTTGTTTGCTTCCCTAAGCAGGAGCATGATTGTCTTTGTCCATGATTCTTTGAATGCATGTCATTTCCTTGATTGGGTGTGTATTTGTTGATTCGGTGACTAAGTGTTACTACCCCCTCAAGCGATAAATCGATGATGGAATGACCAAAATGAGAAAAACGATGAGTCTCTTGACCCAAGATGATGTTTTTAAGGGTGCCTTCAGTTGTTTTTGTTGAACAATTATTGCAGTTTTCCAACCATCGGACCTATTTTTGGTGGGTTTTGACCCTTTTTTTATGCCTATTGGGGTAGAAATTATCAAAAATCCTCCTTCCCATGGAGAATACCGACTATGCTAGCCTTCTTAGGGAGTATGATAGTGAGTATTTGTGACCTCCACGGTAGTTTTTCATGCCATGAATGTCAAGTGCAAAGACACCTTTGTTCGACAGATTTATTATTGTTTTTGGTGCATTTTTTTGGATGCAGATTTTGTTGTTTTATTTCTTGCTCTGTAATCATCCTAGGGTGGGACGAATAGCAATTCTGTAAACATCCCAGGGTGGGACGATTACAAGCCTAATAGCCTATATAAGGACAAAAACTAGGTTTTGGGATCATTTACAATATTTTTTTCTTGGTGATTTGGAGCAGTGAGGAGGAGTGCGAGTGTGCGTAGCGGAGCACTGCTAAAATTTTGCGGACATCATGAGTGCAAGAACCGGATCTTCGAGTGGAGGAGCCGAGGCAATATCGGTATGATGTTCCTTCTCTCTGCCTGTTATTCGTTTGTGTTTTATATGAAGTTTAAAACTCACATATAGAATGTTTGTTTGCTTTATTTTTTTGTTTATTTTCGTATATTAAGGTCAAAACCCTAGTACACAACTGTTATTTGTAATTTGTTTGTGTTTGTATTTAGGTTTAAAACCCAAAATGTTTTCATTTTATTTTGTTGTTTTTGTTTATATTAAGGTTGGAACCTTAATATGTTTTTTTTGTTTCGTGTTTGTTTTTTGTTGATTGTATAGTTTTTTTTTTTTATGATCTATACTTTCATTGTACAGTTTTATTTTAATGTACTTCTTATGCTGTACTTTTGTTGTACAATTGTAAATTGCAGTCTGTACTTCTACTGTACAGTTTTATTTTAATGTTTTTGTTTTATATTAAGTTTGTACTTAATATCTTTTTTTTTGTTTTATTGTGTTGTTTCAGGTTGTGAAGAGTCGGTATCGCCAGCCGACTATTTTCTCTGATTCCTGGGATGCCCTGATAGTTGTGGATTGGGAGTGGCTTGATGCCCTTGGGCTCAAGCATGTGATGCATCTAGAGCCTGTGGTTGGGGATATGGCATATTTGACTACCCTGATCAATCTGTGGGATCCTCACACCAACACTTTTCATCTCCCAACAGGGGAGATGACTGTTACTCTAGAGGATGTGTATCGGATTCTACGGATTCTAATAGACGGGATGCCTATCTTGACGACCCACCGTGACCAGCAGATGGCAGTATTGACACGGTATTTTGGTCCTACAGTGGAGAGGGCAGAGGATGACTGCCAGATAGGCGATATTCTGGTGCGGTGGTGGATGGATAAGAGCGTATTAGGGGTGAGGTATGCTTTGATCATGAACCTCATCTCCAATATGCTACTTCTTGATTCCTCAGGTGCGAGGTTTCCTTGGAACTTGCTTGAGTTGGTTTTCACATTGGTGGAGTGTCCTACATCAGCTCCACTTATTATGAGATGAGGGCAAACTTTATTGGCATAGTTGTACGACGAGTTGTACGAGGTTCACTGTCGAAAGAGAAAGGGGATCGGGTCCAGCTATCTCTTGCAGTGTTGGGGATGGCAGCACATAGTTGTGAAGCGGCCGCAGGGTTTGCCTTGGACCACCCGAGGTGAGATGGTGGATCAAGAAATTGGCTATGCCAATTTATGGTGGAGGTCAGAGGAGCATGGACAGAGTCGACGGTGGACAGGTGACATAGGTCACTATACTGATGCCTTCTCTTGTCTAATGCCAGGGTAGGTGTTTTGGTGGCTGTACCAAGACTGTCCAGCCTGGCCTAAGGCTAGAGAGTGGCTCTGACATGTGCGTAGGGGTAGATGGTTGATTGGGAGGCATGGGATAGAGCAGGAGTACTTCCCGTATGTTCGGGTGATGCGACAGTTTGGGGTGCACCAGGGATTTCTTGGTGATCCCTTGATCTATCGACATCGCGATGACGAGAGGACTCTAGTATGGCCTACCATTGAGCCATTGGGTGAGGGGTCCGATGTAGTTATTGATGTACCTAACGTGGATGATGTTGGGGTGACTACAGAGTATGACCGGTGGTGGATTATGCAACGATGGCAAAGTGAGGGGCCTCTAGGAGGTATGGATACTGCAATAGCAGGGGGTGTGGTGCAGAGGCATCGATGGAGGGTTGGGGGGCTCTACTTGATGATGCTGACATGGTGGAGGTTGATGACTTCAGCGGTGATGGAGATGATTTGGGGGTTTTAGAGCATCCAAATGTACAGGATGTCTCGGAGTAGTGGGTGCCAGAGCAATAGGCCATCCTGGAGGAGCCTATGCCTTAGGCTATCTCAGGGGATGTGGATGTTGGGCTTCATTCTAAGATAGCACAATTGGAGGGTCTCCTACGAATATGGGAGGAGGAGCATAGAGATGCTTTGGTGGAGGTAACACAGGAGAGGGATATCCTACGAACTCAGTTGGCATAGCAGGATAGTGCACTGGCTGTGTATTGTTGACGAGATATGGAGTGGGGTTGGTACCAGATAGAGTTAGAGATAGAGGTTGTTCGCCTCGATGTAAAGTTGCCTGTGCTTGATGGAGGTGGGTCATCACATCATACGAGAGGCAGTGAGACTGAGCAGTCTGCATCATCTCATTGCAGGCGGCTAGGTGAGGGTAGTGTTGGTGGGCAGGGTGCGAGGGCTAGCAGTAGCCGCCCTAAGAGGTCCCATAGGACCCATACTACTAGGGGTAGTTCCAGTCGCACCGATCTTGCATGATCATGGTGGCCGACTCCCTAGGATTTGGAGATTTTGAGTTTTTGGTTTTTCTGTGAGCTCATAGGACCTTATTATTGTATCTTGAGGGCATTTTACCTGGATATATATACATGACTCCTTTTTTGGTTTGATTATATACTTGTCATGGTTCATTGTTCTTTTTGCATGTTTATTTATGTTGATGTATGCATATGTTATTATGACTGTGGATGATTTTAACTATATGATATAGATGTATGCATATGGAATGGATGGAATGATTTGTTGGTATACAGGCAGTGGCACCATAGACAGTACAAGATTTACTGGATTTATGTACTATTTGATTTATGAAATAACTTTGCATTTGTAATTTTTATTTTGTATTTTTTTATGGTGATGTAAGTAATGAACTGTACAACAATTGTTTTAGAATGTAGTTAAGTTTTTTTTTTAGACTCAGATGCTTTAACTAAATAGTCAAGACTGTACATTATCTTAAAAGACTTTCGAATAAGGTATGAATCAGAATTGAGTTTGACCAATTTATTTCACATCCTTGTGTGTGTGATTGAGTTTGTTGATGTGGTATTCGTAAGGATACCACCAGTGCCAGGTAGGCTATACACCAAACCTGTACTGAGGATCACCTAATTAGCTCCACTAAATTCTTTGTTGCATTTAGAGCTGAATGACAAAAACCCTAAAGACATTAGAAGACAACTTACTAGGATATGGTGAAAATGTGAATGGCGTTATTCTTGTTGGATCATTTACAAAATGGACAAATGTGGAAAATAATGGAATTGCCGAGTAATTACAGTCTATGGTGCTTTTGACATGTATGACCAACATATATGTAATGTATGTATGTGATGCCTAATGCAGTTTTTTTTTTTTGGTTTTTAATATTATGCATGAAAGTGAGATGCAATTTTTTTGTTATTTTTGATTATCTATTGTTTTTTTGAATATTCGTTTTTGACCAAGCGATTGTGGGAACCCTTGGAGCTTTTGGTTTGACTAAAGGGATTATGGATACCTTTGGGGCATTTTGGGTGACCAAGCGGTGGCAAGAACCCTTGGAGCTTTTGGTTTGACCAAAGGGATTATAGATACCTTTGGGGCATTTTTGGTTGACCAAGTGATTATGGGAATCCTTGGAGCTTTTGGTTTGACCAAAGGTATTATAGATACCTTTGGGGCATTTGGTTGACCAAGCGATTTGGGAATCCTTGGAGCTTTTGGGGTGGGCCATGGCTCTTTAAATGTTGAATAGCCTCAAATGACTGATGTTCAAGGGTTCTAATTCCTTGATTCCTTCAAGAGAGGCGAGTCGGTATGTTCCAGGTCCTATTTTACTATCGATTACATACGGACCTAACCAATTTGCCATGAACTTGTCCCTTAAATGGGGCGATAAGTTAGAATTTTGTTGGTTCTCTTTTAAGACCAGGTCACCGACCTGAAAGTCCCTCAGGTGAACTTTCATGTTGTATGCTTTCTTAAGTCGCTCTTGATAGATACATAAATGCTCGAGAGCATTGACGCGTCGTTCATCGAGTAACGTAAGTTGGTCTAGTCGGGCCTGTCGTGCAGTGTCATCATCGATGAACTCTTGCATTGATATGCATAGGGAGGGTATTTCCAACTCGAGAGGCATGACTGCCTCGGAGCCATACACTAGCAAAAATGGAGTTGCCCCAGTGGGCATTCGAATGCTAGTGCGATAAGCCCATAGGGCAAGTGGTATTTGGATGTGCCAATCCTTATGACTATCTATGATCATATTTTTAAGGATGGCAACTAGCATTTTGTTTGATGCCTTCGCTTGCCCATTTGCCTATGGATAATAGGGTGTCAAAAAACTATGCTGAATTTTGTACTTTGTTGTCAAAGCACGCACATATTTGTTCTTAAATGATGTCCCATTATCCGAGATGATCTTGGATGGAATACCAAAATGACATATGATGTTATGTAAAATGAACTCCGTAATGCGGGGCCCAGTCATAGAGGTAAGCGGAATTGCTTCCACCCACTTAGTGAAGTACTATGTGGCCATTATGATAAACGTGTGATGACCTGACGATGCAGGGGAGATATTTTTGATGAGATATAAGCCCCACTGCAAAAATGGCCAAGCCGATTGGATCGGCTACAAGGCTTGAGAAGGTACGTGTGTCAAGTTAGCATGGTGTTGACACTTCACGCACTTCCGCACATATGCGCAACAATATCGCTCTAAAGATGGCCAATAATAGCCCATGCGAAGAATGCACTTTGTGATGGCCATACCACTGAAGTGGCCATCGCATGTACCATCGTGCGCTTGGGTGATCGCCCAAGTGGACTCCTATTGGTCCAAGCAATGGAGGAGGATTCCTTCATAGCTTTGATGGTATAAAATATCTCCTAGCAAGACATGTTTTGCCGCTTTTTGTTTGAATGATATTTTCACGGTGTGCGATAATCCAAGTGGGAGGCTACCTAACTTGAGATAGTCTCTTATGGGTGTGTACCAATTTTGCTAATCAGAAACCTCGATGGTATGAACGGTCGATCCCTCTTGAAGTTCATCCCTAGCAAAAGCAAAGTAGGAAAGAACTTGTAGAAATAGTGTTGTGTTGCTATTAAGAGGGTTTGGAGAGAACAAAGACCCCCAGTTGGCATGATTCAGACTATCATGGATTCGAGAGAGCCTATCCTGAGATGGTTCAATCTGGATCAGGTGGATTCCTGGCATTATGTCAGAGCTTGCATGCTCCATCATGGATTGCGATAACATTTTGACTTGAATGGTTGTCATCTCACCAAAAATGTCTTGCGGGATTAGTGACCCCAAGGAGGCCATAGTGTCCGCAAAATGATTCGATGATCGAGGGAGTGCCTCAATGTCGTACCATTCAAGCTTTGCCAGGAATTTATCCACAAGGGCTTTGTAGGCCTATAGAACTGGGCATTTGCATTGGAATACCCCTTTCACTTGGTTGACAATTAACAACGAATCACCAAAGATATTCAAGCATTTGATGTTCATGGTGATGGCTATCTGAAGACCTATGAGCAAGGCTTCATATTCAGCATTGTTATTGGTGCATGGGAAGTCAAGTTTAAATGATAAAGGCATTGGAGCCCCTTGCGGTGTGAAAAACATGATTCCCATGCCACCCCCTTGCTCACATTTAGAACCATCAAAAAATAAGGTTATGTCGGCCTGTGACTTAGGCTCATCAAAATCTAGCGATTCTGAGACATGGAAGACCCCATCATCGGGTAGCTCTACGGTCAGAGGCTGATCGTCTTCGAGAGGAGCCTCTACTAGTTGATCGACAATGACTTGAACTTTGATGGACTTTTGTCCAATGAATTCGATGTCAAACTCCGTCAAAAACATGATCCATTTCATCATGCGACTATAGTGATAAGTATGACTCATCATGTACCGCAATGGATTCTCCTTAGACACCACATACGTCGTATTGCTCAACATGTAATGGCATAGCTTTTTGGTGGCAAATACCACCGCCAAGCATAGCTTCTCAACATATGCATAGTTAAGTTCATAATTGACTAGGGTGCGGCTAAGATAATAATTAGCCTATTCTTTATGTAGTTCATTTTTCTGGGCTAGCATGGCACCCAGTGCCACCTCAGTAGCTGAGATGTATAAGTAGAATGACACTCCTGGTCTAGGTGGTGCCAATACTGGCGGTGAAGCCAAGTATTGTTTGATGTCGTCAAAGGCTGATTGGCACTCGTCATCCCAATGAAATGCTACCCCCTTGTGTAATAATTTATTCATGGGTCGGCACTTGTCAGATAACTACGCTATGAAGCGCTTGATTGATGTGACCTTACCCTACAAGCTTCCGAAGCTGCTTGATGGTGGTTGGGGGAAGCATTTCAAGGATTGCCTTGACTTTATTTGGATCTACCTCGATGCCTCATTTTGAGACTATGAAACCCAAGATTTTTCTAGATGTGATGCCAAATATGCACTTCTTGGGGTTTAGCCTAACCTTGTGTTCGATGAGGCGATCAAGGATCTTGCGTAAGTCATCGAGATGATTTTGGCACAAAAGATATTTGGCCAACAAATCATCCATATAATATTCCAAATTTTTATGCATGTGATCATGGAAGATGTATGTCATAGCACGTTGGTAGGTGGCGCCAACATTTTTAAGGCCAAAGGGCATGACCTTATAACAAAATGTCCCCCAAGGCATCGTGAATGCCATTTTTAGTTGATCATCGAGATTGATACGAATCTGGTTGTATCCCAAGAAACCATCCATGAGGGAAAGCATTTTGTGGCCTGTTGTAGCGTCTACCAATGCGTCGATGCTAGGCAAGGGGAAATCATCCTTGGGACTTGCTTTGTTTAAATCTCAAAAATTGGTGCATATGTGAATCCTCCCATCAGGCTTTTTGATGGGTACCATGTTGGACAGCCATGGTGGGTAATCTATGTAGATGACAAACTATGCATCCAACAACTTTTGTAGCTCGTCTTTGACCATTAAGGCCACTGTTGGGTGCATCTTACATAGCTTTTTCTTGACTAGCTTGACTGTCGGATCAAGCGTTAGATTATGCATGACTAGCTATGGGTCTAGCCTCGACATGTCTTTGTAGGACCATGCAAAAACCTCCTTCTTCTCTTTGAGAAGGGCAATGTAATCGGCTTGCTCTTCGAGGGATAAACTTACCCCCAACTTGATGATTTGTGGATTCATTGGGTCAGAACCGATGTCTACGTCAATCGTCTCTTCGATTGACATGTGGGATCCGTCCTCCAACTGGTGTGGAGTTGGGATCAGGTGGATATCATTTGCTGAATTTAGATCTACGTTGGGAACGTCGGGTTCCTCTTCAGCATGGAAGATATCCTGAGTCTGTCTTGGGGTGAAATGAAACATCTCATCGCAAGGCCAATACTCTGATGGGGATGGTGGTGAGTCGATGCGATCCCATTCTATGGCATCTAGGTCTAGATACAATGGTCATGTTGGATCGGCTTGATTGTGGATGGGGGCGGTTAGATCAATGGAGATCATGTTGATGGAATGAATTTGGTCTCCATTGCCACATGGGCGTTGATTCGGATATCCTTGGTGATCTTTGTACCCTAGATCTGGCTCTATGGGTACTGGCACAAAAGGATCGGCCCTATGTGCGGATAGAAGGACAGGGTCTGCCCTTGGCACTGATGGCCCTATAGGGTCTCTAGGTGGGAGGTGCTCCCTGTATGCCCAAAGTGGTGGATGAAGCACTTGGTTTAACTATACTTGGTTTAAATGCCACCTATGCCTTGGTCCCATATTTAGATGTTCAAACATATCATCGATGTCTATGGGGTATTCTTGTTGCCTCATATGGTTGAGATATGCCATCTCAGTCTCATCCTCATAGTCACTATCGAAGATCCATAGGCCTTCATTGGCTTCGACAACTATGTGCCCCTCTGGCTGGTATAGCCTCCCACTAGGCATTTCTTGATCACTATCCTCACTCTCTATGAGAGTCGAAAGTCTGGCACGTAGGTAGTCGATGTTGAAGAGGATATTCGGATCTTCTTCCTCTGGTGGATCACTTGGCCTTATGGCCGGCATGGGAGGCTCATTTTGTTCGAGCATGTTGATTTGGTCCCTTCTGGGTTGTTTCGCTCTCTACGGGAGGGCTGGATTCTCTGGAGGTAGCAATTGCCCGATTGGAACATTAAAGGGGAACATTGCCATGAAGTTCTCCTGATAGTCATCAATGGGTGTCACCTGTGAGTGATTGCTATCGGACTCAAAAGGGTCCCAAGGTGCTACCTCATAATCTGACTCATCTTTAGAAGACCCCCCTTGATCTTGTTCATATCCCCTTTGGAGGTTACTTCTTGAACTTTCTCCTTCCTCGATCAAAGGAGAGGGGTTGTTGAGGTCAACAAGGTTTGTTGTTAACAATGGGAGATAATCCCCCAATGTGTATGTTGTGTTGGGATTGGCATATGGATCTTGTGCCAACCCATCCCTGTTGCCTAGACCTAGGCCTTGCATGGTTTCTACCAAGATGTCGAGAGGCAAAGGGTGGTTGAACCCTACTCCCGATTTATCATATTGCATCTGGTATCTCGGTTGACAAAGAGTGTGCATTCCTTGTTCATATCTACCCAATCCATATCCATGCCAATTACATTGGTCTAGGTATTTCAAGGCAAAGTTCGGGTTGGACAGATAGTCAACATTCTCAGCAAATGGCTCTTCGTCCTCTTCCTCTTGTAGGTAGGGTTCAATGCCATTCTCGAGGCCCCCATATACAAAATTGGTCTGATTTGGCGGGTAGCCTAAAGGGACGATAGTGCCGATGGGGAGGCAAGGTCTCCCCATGTCTTGCATGGATTCTAGTGTGGGTGTTGCCACAACGTTCCACACTAGGTACTCCCCCAAGCCCATATTGGCCATCTCAACGGTAATCGTCGATGGTTGAGGGGGAGGGAATGGGAGTTCTCCCTGAGTCCACTCCATGTTGGGTGAACCAGGTGTCTCGACTTCCATTCGGTTGGGCACCTCTTCGATAGAGATGGTTGAGACTAATGGTGGTACCTCCTCTAGGGGCTTCTTCCCATTGTCCTTCGATGTGGCCACCATAGGTGGCATCGTTGGTGAAGGAACAGGCGATGAAGATGGGCCAGGTTGGTGAGTTGAGGGACTCAACAGCGGGGATGTAGGCGAAATCGGACCCTGTGTGGACGGATTCAATTGAAAGTCCAAATGTGTCGATGGGAGGGTTGATTGTGGCATCAGCTGCACCACATTGCAAAACTTAAAGGGCTCTAAGTCCATTGGGACTACATGTACTTGCCCTTCGTATGTGTATTTGAGGCATTGATGGGCTATCGAAGGGACACACTTCATGTCCTTGATCCAAGGCCGGCCTAGCAAGATATTGTAGGCCATCTCACCCTCAAGGATGTGACACAACGTAGGAATGGTCTTTTGTCCTACTTGGATGGGCAGGACAATTGTGCCAACCATCGAGCATAACGCGTCGTTGAATGCTCAAAGAGTGTAAGTGGATGCCACAATGTGGGATGCTGGTAGCTTAAGGTGTTTTAATGCCACTATCGTGATTATGTTGTTGGACGAGCCAGTGTCCAACAACACCCTCTTGAATGGAATCTCGTTGACCCGCGCAATGACGTGCAGGGTGGATCCACCATATCACCGGTCACCAATTTTAGTTTGTCTTCCCTGAAGGTTATGACTGGTTCTGTGCATTGTCTCACATGTCCCACAAAATTGTTGAAAGAATTGGGTTCATGGGGTTGTAGCTCAATGGCTTTGAGTATCTCCATCAGAGCCTCCCGATGGGGCGACGATTGTTGGATGAGCTCATAAATGGAGAGCCTAGCTGATGTGGTCCTTAAACTTTGAGTAAGTTTAGTCCAAATCGTGGCCACTGGTCTAGGTGAGGGAAGTCACGTAGGGTGTTGTGGAGGTTGTGACGCTGATGAAACATCTCCTGTAGGTGCAGTGGGTGCGACCGTGTTTGGGTATCTTTTGTTCCATGTCACGATGCTTATCATCCCTACGTATCCTTGCATGGGGCAGTTTTGTGTTACCTCGTTCACTTGTAAAGTCTTTGCCTACGTATCATGGGCAGGTAGGGGGTCTTTGAAGACTTCCATCTGTTGGTTGCTCAGTGCTACGGGACTATCTACCATGAGCGTTTTGTTGTCTATCAAGTCTTGCACTAAGTGTTTGAATTTCCAACAAGCGAAGATTTCGTGTCCTTTCTGCCGATGAAATCTACAATATAAGTCTTCCCTATAGCCCTTGGGTTTTGGCATGTTGGGGTCTATGGGTCGACTTTCTGGCAAGTTTATCAGGTTTACCATGAACAAGCGATCAAACAAGGAGTCTCTAGACTCCGTGAATTGTGTGAATTGTCGCCTAGGGTGACGCTGTTGATTTTGCTCTTGTTTATGATTTTCCTTTTCATAGTTATCAAGAGGAACTGCCTGATAATTAGCCTTTGGGGGTTGTGTCATTTGTGCAGGCTTTGGTATAGTTATGGCAACCTGATTGACCGTGATGGGTTTCGGTTGCATGGGCCCAGTTTTAGCATTTTTGGGCCACTCTTTCTTGCGTGGCTTGGAAATCTCACCATCTTGTATTTTGATCTCCTCAATTATCTTGGCTTGCGCCAAGGCTTCTTCGAGGGTGGCATATTGCTGCAGCTGCAATAGCATGGAGATCGACCTTAAGCAACTCTTTGAAAACATTTGAGTCAAGTCGGCCATGGGAGGGAGGTAAGGTAGCTTTGAAAGCAATGTCCTCCACCGATTCCCATAAGCAGCCATGGTCTCATCATCATACTACTTAAGGCCAGCTAGGTCACTTAAGGATGCCTTCTTCTTGGTGTTGAAGGCAAAACATTCAAGGAACGCATCCACTAGCTGGTCTAGATTGTTGATGCTATGCTTCGACAACTAGGTAAACCAATCCAAGGCAGGGCCTACGAACATGGTTATAAAAATTCTCAGAAGCAATGCCTCATCATCCTGAATGCCAAAGCATTGACTCAGGAACCTTGTTACGTGCTCTTGGGCATCCTCATCCCCTCTAAAAATTGCCAATTGAGGCATTTTGAAGTGGTCGAGGTATGGGGGTGCCGGAACTGAAGGATGCACAGGGTGACTGTGGAGTTGGCATAAGGTGGGATTTTGGGGCCCTGAAGTCTTAGTCTCCATAGACTCTAAGTGCTCTAGCAGTGCTTTGTATGCATCAGAGGATTTGATTTCCTCTTCTTTGGTTTGTTCCCATTGTGAATTACGAGGAACTTGAGGCCTATGGAGGGGTAGCCGGATAGCGCCCCCCCTACCTTGGTAGGGCATTTCAGCCCACTCTTCTTCTCGCTCAAATTCCTCATAGGCCTCTTGAGGAGTTCTTGGGCATGACCTAGAAACATGGACGGGTGCCCAAGGAAGACGCCCGTCATTGGTTCTAGGAGTGGCCTCTCGCTCAGTCTAGGAGGTCTCGGAGGCAACGCTTGATAAGGTCATGGAGACCTGTCTCGTACTAAGGGGTTGTGCCTCTCATAAATTTTTGTCCTATGCATGCGAGGGGTTGGAATCCTCTCATGCATAGTGTTCTGGAGCAACTCATATGTCTGGCACTGAATGCGCTCTTTGTTAAGATGATACAGTTGTTCTAACTACTACTGATCTTGCCTAAGCTGCGTGATTTGCGCTTGGCGGGCGGCATGTTTGGCAAATGCCAAGTCGATTTGTTCCGCCGTCCTAGGTCTAGGAGGCCTAGATTCCTCCCCTACACATCTATCTCGGTCATGGTGATCCGAGATCTCTATGGGTCGCTTTCCTCTATCGAGGTTAGCAACATTCACCCGAGGCTCTGGCCTCAATAGGTGATCTTGATAATCAGTAGGTGCGAAGGCGCATTGCTCCCATGCGGTGTATTGCTCTTGAGGAATATACTAGTTTTCCTCATGCTCCCTTTCGTACATGTGAAAGGGACGGGCGGAGTTGGCTCACCCTATCTGAAGAGCCTTGCACTCTAGATTTGGCCTATTAGTTCTAACAGTAATGAGGGGTGGAGGAGGAATGATATAATCATGTGGGCCCTCCTTATGAACCCTATGCTGCTCTAGCACTTCATCGCACAGTGGCCACTCATAATGAGTGTCTAAGGGGGCCTTCCCATGTGTGTACTCCTCCTGAGAGGGTCTATGTTGAACGGGAGTGCCCCTCAAAGGGGTGCCTCTATAGTCCTGTCCTACAGTGGTATAGTGTGGACTACGTTGTGGGTCAGGCTACCAAGGTGGTATAACCAAGTCCTTGGGGCTATAACGGAGGCGACTTGTGCCTCCTTGTATACTTTTCGTAGCTTCTACCCGTGATTGGGCTTGGCTACGGGTATACACCATGGTGGTGGTTTTTCTAAAAAGATACGTATATTTTTATCTCCTTTACAATTTTTATGCTATACCAAACAAAAGGGGACCACACAAACAAAGAAATGATTATCTCGTTTACAGATTAAATGTGTGCCCTAGATCTAGTTCAGTGTGTTTGATTTTTGTTGTGTAAATCTTGTAAAGAAAACTTTGTTATACATGCATAATGAGGGCTCTTGTATCTCCAAAATGGTCGCCCCTTCAATATACCATTTCCAGGCCGTTATACCGAACCTCTCAATATACCCACCCTTACGTGAGGGAAACTATTGGTACGCGAGAGAAGAATAGTAAGTGGAACATAGGCGGTACAAAAGGGGGATCACTCTATTTTTGACACCTACCATAGAAGACTTATCCTCATGCACGGGGAATCACCCCCGCTACACTTGGTCAGCTTTCGTCAGGATTTACGTCTAGCAACAGTCGCGATCAGGGTATATGTATGCAAAATCCAAGCCAAGGTGGTGATGAAATCCATCGTTGGTCTTGATCAAGTGTTGGGGTATTAAGACCAACTCCTTGATGTTAATTTTATTAGGTGGTGTGTGTGGTTCCTTTTAATTGTGTAAAGAAAGAAAACATACAACAAAAGATGATTTTCACTAATGCAATGCTTTAAAGTACATTTTATCTTTCGGAGACAATTAGTAGCAAAAAGGAAATCACAAAACCTAACTAGAACTGAAACCTATAATGAGGACTTGCCATTTGTGCAAGTATCATACATGCAAACCAGAGAAAAATGCATTCCTAATCAAGTTCTTTCCATTTAATTTACTCTATGTTATTATTATTATTTTTATTTTATTGCAAGAAAGGAAAACAAACTACTTAACCTTTCTATGCAAGTGTCTGAAAATAAAGCAAAGAAAACAGAAAAATGCAGGAACAGAAAGTAGAAAAACACAGAGGATGTTCAGAAGACCTACCTCCTCTCTGTCTAAACCAGCTGCCTCTGAGTTTCTATTCAGAAAATGCATAGAGCTCTAATCATCCTGGGGTGGGATGAATAGCAGGTCTGCATTCATCATAGGGTGGGATGAATACGTATTCATCCCAGGGTGGCACGAGTAGCAGTCCAGTGCCCGAATGCGTAACACCTGCAAAGAAAAACCACAAAATTTGGATCAAAAACTTGATCTTAACAGTAGGGGACAGGGTCCCACCATGATCACCACTGAAAGCAACGCAAAAAAATGATGTACCGATAGGATGCAAACAAAAATGGATACAGATGCTAAGTCCTACGAATGCGACAAGCAATGCATGAAGGGAATGACGCATAAACGAGATGTGAGCAAAACAAAAGTGGGGCCTCCTTTATTGATATTGATTTTAATCCGATTACAATACATCCCCCCCTCTAGGGCTCAGAATGTTTGATACAATTTGTTACATCAATGGATGCCCGAAGGAAGCTACGCTTCCAATATCGGACGGTACGCTTCCAGGGTCTTTCACGTGCCCACATTCGAAGTGGGTGGGCCAAAAGTTGCCGCCACTTGTGTCCGTGTGTTCATAATTCCTTTCTGCCCCTCTAGTATTCTTTGTGGTGAGATCCTACGCACAGAAAGACAACAAATCGTTAATAGCATGTGCGTATCCAGAAAGACATGCAATCCCCAAGGCCTCCAGCGGGCGCTTGTGGGATATCAGTGATAAGGTTGATAAATTGATTATAGAATGATATGGAAATGAAAAGGACAATGTCTAGAATTGGTATCACCTAATTTTGCATCGAAACGACATCGGACGGCCCAGTTATGCTCGTTTGCCCATCGGGGGCCTCTCCAAAGTGAGCGCTCCAATGTCCCACCTATGCTTATCCAAATCACCTAAAACTCATGGTTTAGGCATTATATGTGATTTTAAGACTACCCAGATGCTCAAAATCTACCTATCCTACCCATATTTTCTTGTATGTGATAGGGGCGCCCTACGGGCTAGTTAACACATAAAATAATAAAACTACAGTCAAATCATGTCAGAATGCAATGAAAATTTAACAGAGGCATTAGGATATCATCTGGGACATATTGCAAAAATAATAGTAAGGAAATCATGCACATATTTCTAATCGCTCCGGGGTGGGATGCTGGGGACTATCACAAAACTTGCAAAAAGTGACCTTGCAAATGTCCTATCCAGAGGCCTCCAAAACTCCTACAAACTTGGGGTTAGACTAAAAACAGCATTTTGAGATGACCCAGAAGGTCATATTTGGCATATTTTTCCCAGGTTATCCTGTATCTGAAGGCGCTCCCTGTAGGTTAGTAAACGCATAAAAATACCAGAAACTAGGTCAAATTATGTCAGAAAGAAATGAAACTTGGACAGAAGCATAAGTACATTAAATAAATGAGGATGCAAAAATAACAGTAAAGAAATCATGCACAGATTTCTAATCACTCTGGGGTGGGGCGATTAGGACTACAGCAGTTCGAGGGGCGCCCGGGGTGGGACGCCCACCGTTTAGGGCTTAGTTTTGACACCAATCCAAGTGGGATGGGTCCAAAATATCCTAGGGGGTTGTGTCGATGAGTTTGGGGTGGGATTATGGCCGATTTCTTGGGTTTTGGGTCTGGATTGCGTTCCTAGTGTTCACCCGATAACCTCTCTTCCAAAAGAGAAATTAGGGATGTAGGAAGCACAAAGAGGAATGGGGGTATAGTTCGGTAGCACTTCATTGCTCCAAATGCTCCAGCTCTATTCTCTCTTTGGGGTGAGGAGGCTCACATTTTTATAGACCTAAGGGTCTCCTTTGAATGTGCATGCGAGGGCACCACTTGGCTCACCATGCCTTTTTGGGGGAGAGAAGATTCCTCCCTGATTTAGAGCCTCCTTGAATGAGGCCTCCATGATCAGGGCAGGCTTGACTGAAGTCTCTCTCTGATTTGAAACCGTTCCTCGCAATTGCATGCCTTGAAGGTGAAGTTAGGTGGCGGATCTGGGCTGCCATTTGTCAAGGTTTGACTTTTTGCCAGTCAAACCTGCTAATCGTCCCACCCTGGAGCGATTGTTGCTAATCATCCCAGGGTGGGACGAATAGGATTCTAATCATCCTAGGGTGGGACGAATAGGATTCTAATCATCCTAGGGTGGGACGAATAGGGAGCAAAGTGCTTAAAATGTGCAAAATTGACCTCTGACCTTCCAAAACTGATTTGGGAGTGGTTAGGACCATTGTTTAACCTCTGGAGGCTGCCCTAGGGGGTATGTATGCCAATTCGGTCAGTGCTTGTAGTCACATAATCGGATTGGTGCTGTTTTGGTGTCTACAGGTAAAAACCATTGCTATACCTTGGAATTTATCCAAGGTCTTCCATATGGTCATCTAGCATGTCCCATATGAGTAGTCACCTCGGTATGACACGTTTTAGGTGTCTACAGATACCCCTTTTGAGATGCACCGAGTCACCATTCGAGGTGGCATTTCTCGATTTCAGGTACTCATTCTAATACATACATGCATCTCTCCACCTATTCCATGTAACAATGGGGTGGCTTCTCTCAAAACTCTATTTTCCCCCTTTCTAGGACTTAATCAAGATTGGGTCGACCCAAACCACATTGAAGTTGACAAACGGATGGGTGGCCTTTTTGGAAACGTTAAGTCAGGTTTGATAAGCCTAATTCGATCTAAAAAAATAGTTCTATCCAACCCAGGTGCTTCCCCTCCCTCCATTCGGTTGCCCTTGGATCAAGGCGTCTGCAATAAAGCTTTTCTCAAGACTTGGAGATCGAGGTGTCACTGGCCCCGGCTTGGTCGGTAGAGATCCAGGATTAGCTAGAAATGGATGGGGTCACCAGTAGTAGAAACTTTACCCCTGGAATCAAGGGATAGTGAGCGCCGGGACAGAGGAACTGAAACTGCCCAACCAATAGAATAGGCATTGATTCTAGATCAAAGTTTGCCACTCCACCAAGTTCTATCTACTAGAAAGAGAAAGTCCAGGGGAACACCTCGACCAATAGGGAGAGGCTTACATGCCCACCTAGACAGAAAGACACTCACTACCAGAGGAATTGACCGAGACCAGCCTTTCATCTTGACGAGATCTCCTTCTTTTGATTAAGGGCGTTACTGCGATATACAAGAGAAATGGGTTGGGTTGGATCTCCGGTGGGTGGGGATAAAGGGGCTTCAACATGGAATGAAGACGGGCGGGGAGAAGAATTTGAGTTTGCAATAACTTCTCTACCCCCTATGATACCGGACTGGTTGCGATTGATATCCCAAGAAAGGGATAATTCGAGAAGAGAGAAGAGGAGTGCACCCGAAATCAGATATGATAAATAAGCATTAGATTAGGATAGGAATTTGTCACCCGACTCCCCCATGACAAAACGACGAAGCCCCGTCTTTTCGATTCCCTGAGAAACGCGGACAAGGCAACTCTCAGATAGTATTCCTAATTTTTAGATCTCTCTTTTAAAAGGGCATTACCTTTAGAAGGACAACTATCCCCTCTCTATTTTAAAGGACTCCCTTTAGTCGCTTTCCATTTCCATCTTGAACGCTTCAACTTTCAACCCTGCTCCCCATAAGAGATTTTGAACCACCTTTAAAATGGGTCAAAAGGGCTCAACCCCAAATCCCTTAGTCGAGAGGGCGCGGCCCTTTTGAAATAGAGAGGCCATGAACATGACCTTACCCTTTTGAGAGCTCTCCGAACAAAACAGAGAACCTAACAGATTCGCCTGCACCACCCACCCCACCATTGGAAAGGAAAGATCGCTTTTGTACCTTTGATTGATAAGAAAACGAAACCTTATTAAAGAGCCTGATCCCCTCAATTCCCTTTCTTATGCACCTAATGAATAAAGAGAGAACGGATTCATTCGAGGCTGGACCAGGGGGAAAGGGAGAATAGAAGAGCCGATCGGAGGAGGCTGAGATTCCGAGAACCGTACAGAAACAACCTCTCTGTGAGATCGAACAATGTTGAGCAAAAATAGACCTCCTAAAATGATGTCATAGGTTGTATGATGGTCATTATTCTGATCAACATTAGATTCCCAAGTCCTGCAAATAGTATGCGCATCCTAGAATCATTGCTTCCAACTCGGTGAAAGACCTAATTTGAAAGGGTTTGCACTCGTCATCAGACAACTTTGGTGCTACAATAGGAGTTAGGCCTATATAACAGAAAGTATGAGAGCTACAAAAAATTGTCATATATGCTATTTTTCCTAGTAGAAGGGTAAGCTTATGATAGTCTTTGGCAATGATTCGTAAGATGAACGCAATTTTGACAAGATCAAGGGATCTACGATCAAGGGATCTTTTGTTGACTTTGATTATGATTTGATATTATGACTACCCCCTCAAGCGACGAGTCGATGAGGGTAATGACAATAAATGAAGCGATAAGGTTGCTTGACCACTATGAATGATCTTGAAAAAATTAAGATTTAGCATTTGAATACTTGGCAAGGCCTAATCAGCTATGATTGCAACTATTAATAGTAATTGCCTATTTCTATCCCATGGAGCGGTCCAGCCATGAAGGCCTTCTTAGGGAATCAAAATGAAGAAAATACCGATTAGGCATGTGTTGAATTATATTATCGATGATATGCTAAAAGTATCATAGGAGAATTGCAATGAATATCTCATTCCCCTGGAGCAGTTCGACTGTCAAGGCCTTCTTGGGGATTGAAATGAAGTATAACAATTCAACGATGATGAATTTGCCCCAAATGTCCTTATGGTAATTTACTCATCTTGTCGGATTGCATGGATCGCAAGTCGCTGCAACCGCCAAGTGTATAGGGTAAATAACTAGGATACGAGGCACATTTGGCTTTTGATTTTTTTGTTATTTTTATGTTTTATGTTATGCATATGGATGCAATGCTTATATTTATTAGATGCTATATGATGTGATGTATGGATGACATGCACTAGATAGCTATGCGTTAGATGATTAGATGCTATGAGTATATATGTGTAGGTGTACTACTTATGATGGATGCATTATGAATGCCATATTTTTATGTTACATGCATGTATACTTTGCTTTACTTGTATGCATTTATTTTATGTTGCTATGACATAATTTATGCCATGTATGTACTGCATGTATTTCTTTGTTTGAATGCTATGTAAATGAACATGTATGCTTTAATCACTTAAAACATAATGTATGCAATATGAGTTTTAATCAATCTAATGGATGACACCATAGAATGTATAACAATCATGGATTGTAGTTGCTTTATCTTTTTGTGAAAGATAGTACACCCATATGTGAGATGCAATGATATATGTTTTCTATTCATAAGTTTTTGTAAATTAAAAGAATATGTATAATATAATCAGTGGCCATCTAAATATCATTTCTGACATCCATCCGGTATCTAATTATATAGTACAAATAATTCTAATAAACAAAATCTCATAAAAGAAATTGATTTTTGATGATTGCAATTTGAAAATTGGTTGTTGCTATTTGGGAATTTTTGAGGTTTACCATGAGACTCAAACACCCTAGTTGACTTATCAAAAGTTGTATACTAACCATACTAGACTTTTGAAACATAAGGCTTTCGCTAGGATAGGCCCTAACTATTCATTACCCCTATGTGTGCAAGTGAGTATATTTGATAAGGCATAAGCATACCCCGATGTCATGCGAGATTCTTTCAGCCCATTGCTAAGATTGGGGGTCCACAAATGTCTTACCCAATCCTAGGTTTAGATTTTAGTTGGACTAGACCACTAGGCGATACAGGACACCTGAAGCTAGCTCTTCCACATTCAAACATTGGTCTACACAAGAAAAATGCTAATGCATCAGACATATCATCATGCGTAAGGTACAGTAGTGCTGACAATTCCAGGGATTCAAGTTCACCCCCTTCTTTTCTTCAATTTTTTGGGATACTTGCTCATATAAAGTGATAAAAATCACTGTTTATTTTTGTACTATAGTGATAAGAATCACTGTTTATTTTGTACTTTCTTTTTTTCTTTTGAGCAAGGGATTTGATACTAATTTTTATTTTCTTTGTACAACTTGATCTTCATTTGATCTGACTTTTTGGGATTTACATTTGATAATTTGCTTCAGAAACTTCCTTTGGGGATTTTGCTTTGTGGAACTATTTTTGGGATATCGATCTTATGATATCAATATGGGATATCAATCTGGGATGTCGATCTATGATATCGATCTAGGGTATCAATATGGAGGATTGATCTGGGATATCACTCTGGGATATTGCTCATTTTAACGTAAGCAAGGGATTCTGGGTAGGGAATAAACCTATCCTTTTGCCAATTGCCAACATTTCCCATACCGTCCGCATAGGGGGATAAGCAAGAATAAAATTTTCACCTTAGGATACCTGGTCCTGCTTCGTGGCTTTCATCTTCCCCTAGTCCTTATTAGGATTGTTTAATTTGTTGATTAGTGATAGGATTCTGATATGCTAAGGGCTATACTAACTAGACCTCAACTACAAAAGCAAAGCAAGCTTTCTATCAACTCTTGAGAAGACCTCTAGGTATGGTTGAATGACCGGAAAACCCTAGTATATTCTTCATAGCAACAATATGGGTTGTGTTGAAAAACACAATTACTCACAAGGGTGATAAATGGATGAAAAATATAGTGCATAGATGCATGATTGAAATACAAATGTGGTGTCATTTGTAAGATTGTAAACACAACCTATCCTAATGCAAGGGTGATGGATGGAAATGCCTAATGCAATGCAATGTAATGAAATGCAAAATGCAATGCAATGATGCAAAATGAAATGCACATGTTTTTTATTTTTGATATTTTTCTAATTTTTTTAATGGATTTTAACATTTTGACCAAGGGATTTTTGAAAATCCTTGGAGCCTTTTGGGATTGACCAAGTGGTTTTAGAAACCCTTGGAGCCTTTTGGGATTGACCAAGAAGTTTTTGAGAAACCCTTGGAGCCTTTTGGGATTGACCAAGGAGTTTTGAGAAACCCTTGGAGCCTTTTATGGATGACCAAAGGGCTTAAAGATGCCTTTGGAGCCTTTTGGGATGACCAAAGGGCTTATAGATGCCTTTGGAGCCTTTTTTGAATGACCAAAGGGCTTACAGATGCCTTTGGAGCCTTTTTGGTTCTTAGGCATAAAACACTTTAAGATGAAGGATATTGAGAGGTTCAGGCTCTTCAACTCCTCCAAGCGATGTCAAGCGATATGTCCCAGGTCCAATCTTCTCTGAGATCATATAAGGACCTAACTAGTTAGCCATGAATTTGTCTCACATTTTTGGTGGTAAATTTGAGTTCTGTTGGTTCTCTTTCAGCACAAGATCACCAACCTCAAAGTCTCTCAGATGGACTTTGCTATTGTAAGCTCATTTTAAGCACTCTTGATAAACGTGGAGGTGCTCAAGGGCATTCACGTGATGTTCATCAAGTAGCATCAATTGATCTAGGTGAGCTTGCCGTACAGTGTCATCATCAATGAACTCTTTCAATGCGATGCGTAACATTGGAATCTCCAACTCTAAGGGCATAATGGCCTCAGTGCCATATACTAATGAAAATGGAGTTGCCCCAATGGGCATCCGAATACTAGTCCTGTAAGCCCATAATGCAAGGGGTAGCTGGATGTGCCAATATTTGTGGTGCTCTTGTACCATATTTTTCAAGATGGAGACCACTATCTTATTTGAAGCTTCAGCTTATCCATTTTCTTGTGGATAATATGGAGTCACAAAACTATGTTTGATTCTATACTTAGACATCAAAGCTCTCACAATTTTGTTCTTAAATGACGTTCCATTATCCAAAATTATCTTGGATGGTATCCCAAAATGACTTATGATATTGGTGAGTATAAACTCAACAATACGTGCTCCAGTTGTCATTGTTAAGGGAATGGCTTCCACCCACTTAGTGAAATACTCAGTAGCCATGATAATAAAAGTATGTCAACCCGATGATGGAGGAGAGATCTTACCAATGAGATCAAGTCCCCACTGAGAAAATGGCCAAGCCGCTTGAATGGGTTGTAAGGCCTGTGATGGCAGGTGCGTAAGATTAGCATGATGCTGACATTTAATGCATTTCTTGACATACACATTGCAATCCTTCTCCATAGTGGGCCAATAATAACCCATGCGAAGGATGCACTTGATGATAGCCATGCCACTGAAATGGCCACCGCACGTACCATCGTGAGCTTGCAAAATTGCCCAAGATGACTCTTGGGGCTCAAGACAATGAAGGAGAACTCCATCATAGCTTCTATGGTATAGGATGTCTGCTAACAAGACATACTTTGTCACTTTCTATTTAAATGTGCATTTTGCGGCACGCGATAATCCCTGAGGGATTACACCAAGTCTAAGGAAGTCATGTATCTGTGATGTCCAGTTATGATAAGCTTCGACTTCGATCGACAAGACAACATGTTCCCCCTATGGTTCTACACTTGCAAATGCAGACTGGGAAACAACCCTGTGGTGAATGGTAGTACCACTCCCCGTCGGATCCTATGAGATCAAAGACCCCCAGGATGCTCTCTTGAGAAAGTCTCTGGCTCTGTAGAACCACTCATGGTTTGGTTCTACATGAATCATGTTGATTGACTCTTTGTTATCCAATGCTTCATGTTGCACAATAGAATGTGACAATATTTTTACATGGATGGTAGTGAAATCGGTAGATGGATTCTAAGGGATTAGAGATCCCAAAGATGCCATTGTGTCTACAAATCTATTGGATGAATGAGGGATTGCCTCGATGTCATACCATTCTAATCGAGCTAGATAAATGTCAACAAGATCCTTGTAAGCTTTCAATACCGGACATCGACATTGAAATAATCCCTTAACTTGGTTAACAATGAGAAGGGAATCGCCAAAGATATTTAGCCTTTTTATCTTCATGGCGATAGCTATTTGGAGACCCAAAATTAGGGCTTCGTATTCAACATTGTTGTTAGTGCAAGGAAAGTCCAACTTGAATGACAAGGGCATTGGAGCTCCTTGTGGCATGAACAACACTATTCCTGCACCACCCCCTTGCTCACACTTCGAACCATCGAAGAACAAGGTCATATCGACTTTGTTGTCCGGTTCTTCAGGTTTGGGTGCTTCTGATAAGGCAAATACTACATCATCAAGAAGCTCTATGGTGAGGGGCCTACTATTTTTGAGAGGTACCTCAGCCAATTGATCTGCTATGACTTGTCCCTTAATGGAATTTTGGCTTATGAATTCCAAATCAAATTCTATCAGTAGCATGATCCACTTTGTAGTACGTGTATTATGATATGTCTTGCTCATCATATACTACAAAGGATTTTGTTTGGATATGACATACGTCGTATGACTCAACATATAGTGTCATAATTTCTTTGTAGTGAACACTACTGCTAAACATAACTTTTCAACGTATGCATATCCGAGCTCATAACTCACCAAGGTTCGGCTAATATAATATATGGCCTGTTCTTTGTCTTGCACATTCTTTTGGGCTAACATGGTTCCTAATGCAAAGTCGGTTGCCGATATATATAGCAAAAATGGCACATCTGGCCTTGGTGGAGCTAGCACTAGTGACATCACTAGGTATTGCTTAATCTCATCAAAGGCTGCTCGACAGTCCTCATCCCAATTGAATGGGACCCCCTTGTGTAGTAGTCGATTCATGGGTCGACATTTATCCGATAATTGAGCGATAAATCACTTTATGGATGCTACTTTGCCCTGAAGGCTTCTTAATTCTTTGATGTTCATGGGGGGACGCATTTCTAAAATAGCCTTGACCTTTGCTGGGTCAACTTCGATGCCTCATTTTGAAATGATGAATCCTAAGAGCTTTCCTAAAGTTATGCCAAATACACACTTCTTAGGATTCAACCTGACATTATGCTCTATCAGGCGATCGAAGACCTTCCTCAGGACCTCCGCATGCTCAAAATGCAATAATGACTTTGCCAACAAGTCATCAATGTAATATTCTAAGATTTTATGCATATAGTCATGAAAGATATATGTCATAGCCCGTTGATATGTGGCACCAACATTTTTAAGACCGAATGGCATAACTTTATAGCAAAATGTCCCCCATGGCGTTATAAATATGGTTTTATGCTGGTCTTCGGGCTTAATCCAAATTTGATTGTAACTAAAAAAATCATCCATTAAGGAGAGCATCTCATGACCTACAGTGGCATCTACAAGAGCATCGATATTCGACAATGGAAATGAATCCTTTGGTGTTGCCTTATTTAGGTCTCTAAAATCCGTACAGATATGGATCCTTCCATCAGGTTTTCCTACAGGCACCATATTGGATACCCATTCTGGATAGTCGATGGAGATTACAAACTCTACGTCCAACAACTTTTGCAATTCATCCTTAACCATTAAGGCTACTATTGGATGCATCTTCCTGAGTTTCTGCTTGATTGGATTCTTTGATAGATCTAGCGAAAGGTTATGAGTAACCAATTTCGGATCTAGACCCGACATATCCTTGTAAGTCCAAGAAAAGAGAGTAGGTCTCTCTCTCAGTAGAGGGATGAGGTTGGCACGCTCATCAGGAGTCAAAATCTCTCCAAATTTAACCTTCCTTGGATTGGTGGGATCATTACTGATATCCACTTCGAAGGTTTCCTCTACTGACATATGGGATCCCTCCTCAAGCTGATGAGGCGTAGGGATCAAGTGGATGTCATCTGCTGGGTTTATAGGTTCCTCATTGGAAGCATCCTCAGCATGATAGACATCATGTGCACAGCCTAGCGCAAAATGGAAAGGTTGCAACATTTCTTCATTAGGGAAGAAATATTCAGGCTCTAGAGGTGAATCAACATGATCCCAATCAATAGCATCTACATTTAGATGCAATGGTTTGGATGGATCGACTGGATTATGGAGTGGAGTGGTCAAATCAATGGAGATCATGTTGATGGAATGGATTATGTCTCTAGGACCACATGCAAGTGACTCAACATTAGCAAAACTACCATCCTCGAGATGTGGTTCTAGGGGTATGGGGATCTCCGGATCCGGTCTATGAATAGATTGTCGGATGGGATCACTGGGCTCAAGGAGCTCCATGTACGTTGGCGGATCGAGAAACACCATGTGATAAATCACATTAAGATTCGGTGGTCTTCCCCTAAGAAGAGGATGGAGATTGATCTCTCTATGCAAATCCTTCGTAGTGTAAGGTGCATTATGATAGCGTAAGTATGGAGGTCCTAAATAGGCTCTCTCTATCTCATCCTCATCATCACTATCATAATAGAGACCTTCACCGCTACCAACTAGAATCGGGAGATTAGGAAGATGAGGTCCCATGTACGCCCACACCCGATAACTATTATCGCTCATGAAGGATTGATCATCTTCGATGACTATTTCCTCTAGTAATAGATGACATAAATTATGAGGGCCTAGATAGGCCACCTCAATCTCATCCTCATATAGCTCATTATTTGAGGACTCATTGTCATCATCACTCTCATATATGCAACTTGGTCCACCTATCTCGTAGATGGACTCTATTGTATCCTCGTCAGAATGATCTTCTAACTCAAAATTTATCACTAAATTATCATTATGAACCTGCATGCCTATATCATCAGTTGCCTCATAGATTTTTTGACCCAAGTTTTCTCTTGGTATATGATCTGGACCGGTCCCCACCAAGATATCCTCGTGATATGTCTCGGGTGGTTCTATAGTGACATACGACACTATCCGGTTATCCCTCTAGAATGTAGAAGGATTAGGGTGATAAGGATTGAAGTCAACTTCACCCCCTAGATTGAGGTACAAGTGGTCTAAAGATGCTATGAGGAGTTCAGCCTATCCTCCACTATAAAATCCCAACCCGAACCTATCAGTAGGTAACTGATACTATGGTTCTATAGGCCTCTTACACCCCTACTCAAATAGTCTGAGATCGTAACCATGCCAATGGTAATGCTCAAAGTATCACATGGCATAGTCTAGGTTAGAAAGATAATGAATATTCATGGTGAATGGTTCATTATCATCCTCATCCATGGGTGTGGGAGATGCAATCTGGTCTAGCCCTCCATAGATGAAGTTGGTTTGGTTAGGTGGTACCCCTAATGGTTCCACCATCCCTATGGGAAGGTGATGGGCTCACGGTCGGCCCATGTCCTATGCAGTCTCGATAATAGGTGTGAACATCATGTTCTACACAATATATTCCCCTAATCCAGGATTAACCAAATGGATGATCACCTACGGTGCAGATGACCCTACTGAAGACATAGGTGAAGCAGGCTGAGGTGCCTCTTCGACTCCTCCTTGAACTTCCTCTACTTCCATGGGAGTAGGGGCTTCAATGATAACTGGCTTGGGCATTTGCTTTATCTTCTTTTTGCCCACCTTTTCTTTCAACTTCCTATCATCCCATTGTATCATGGATGCAGTCGGTCTAATAGAAGTAGTTGTCGTGTGCTCCGATCATTGAGATACGGATGTTGTAGGTCTAGCACACACTTCTTTGATTTTACCTCCTAGATATTTGATTGGTGATATTGGTCGCACATCTAGGTGCATTGAGGGGAGCACAAATTCCCTCAACAAATCTGCTAGATTCACGTATTTAAAGGGTTCTTCATCCGAAGGCACCACGTGAACCTATCCCTCATGAATGTATTTGATACATTGGTGTAGAATAGAAGGGATGCAATACATTTCTCTGATCCAAGGTCTCCCTAGAAGTATATTATACTACATAGCACCTTCGATTACATGACACATCACCGGGATGGTCTTCAGTCCTACCTGGATAGGTAAAACTATAGTATCGACCATCGAGCATAATGCATCATTGAAAGCTCTCAACGTGAAGGTAGAAGGGATGATATGCATCTTGGGTAACTTCAAGTGAGTTAACACCTTGGTAGTTATGATATTGATTGATGACCCCATGTCAATCAAAACCCGCTTGAATGGTTTGTGATTCACACATGCAATAATATGCAATGGTGGGTCTGCTATAATAGTGGAAACCATCTTGACTTCATGGTCATGAAATTGAATGACCGGTTCTTGGAACTATTGCACGTGCCCCATGAAGTGTGTAAATGCTTTGGGATCCTGAGGTTGCACTTCTATGGACCTTAAAATGTCCATGAGCGTCTCCTTATGCTTAGGAGACTATTGAATTAGCTCATAAATTGACAACTTTGTTGGAGTTGTCTATAGGTTTTGAATCAACCTACTTCTGATGGTCACCACCGGTCTAGTTGGTGGGCTAGGCACATACTAGGCTGGCCTTGGAGGAGGTGTAGCTTGGACTCTAATAGGTATTGGAGGTTGATTCGGTCATTCATACCTCATGTTTCTTGTGACAATATTGACCATATCGATGAACCCTTGGGTTGGTGGTTCGATTTGCACTTGGTTGACTTGGCCAACATTATTCTTTGGCGCCTCATGATTTGGTAGAGGATTTTTGTAAATCCCCATATTTTGATTGTCAGGTGCTTGTGGGTTGTCGACAAGAAGCGTACCTCTCTCGATCATATTTTGCACAAGATGTTTGAAAGACCAACATACCTCGATGTCATGGCCTTTCGATCGATGAAAGATGCAATAATGATCATCTTTATAGCCTTTAGGCTTAGGTTGATTAGGATCCATCATCTTGACTTTGGGTAAGTTTATAGCCTTCGCCTCGCATAACTGATGAAAAATCAAAGCCAACGACTCTGATAACTGAGTGAATACGTGAGGTGGGTATTGTTCCTTATTTTTACCCTTGTAATTGTTGTTGCGCTACTCATACTGCATAGGTGGAGGTTGGGCTTGATAATTTTGCTTTTGCTACCCTTTTTCTCCCTTTTGAAGGTTCAACACCACTTGATTAACATGGGTCGGCTTGGCCTGTTGTCTCTCAGTGCTTTTCTTGTGCCCCTCCTTATTCCTAAGCTTCAAGTTACCCTCCTATAACTTGATGTCCTCAATCACCTTGGCTTGCACCAAAGCCTCTTCGAATGTCTGGTATTGCTGCAACTGTAGCAATAATAAAATGTGCTTGGCACAACTCTTCATGAACATTCATGTTAATTCAGAGGATGGGATGGAGAATGGTAGCTTTGCCATCATCTTCCTCCATCATTTTCCATAATCCATCACTGGCTCATCATCATGTTGCGTTAGAGTGGCCAGGTCGGATAAGTTTACCTTCTTCTTGATGTCGAAGGAGAAGCAGTTCAAGAAATGCATCAGCTAGTTGTTTGAAACTAGTGATGTTGTGCCTCTTTAATTGGTTGAACCACTCTCGAGCTGGGCCTGAGAGGGTCATGATGAAGGTGCATAGGAGCAAAGCATCATTGCTCTCAATCTGAAAGCACATATCTAGGAAACTAGTCACGTGCTCCTGTGCATCTTCCTCTCCTTGAAACTTTTCTAGCCTAGGCATCTTGAAATGCTCAGGATATGCTGGAATAGGCACTGACGTGCATAGAGGTTCATTATGAATTTTGTTCAAGGTAGGCTTCTGATAAGTCATTCCTTGCTTCTCTATGGCTTGAACCTTCTCTGCTAAGGTCTTGTAGGCTTGCGAGGAAAGAAACTCCTCTTCTCGAGATTGCCTTGGAGGCACCTTCGGAGGTAGATTCTTCCTCGATCGAGGTGGGGGACTAGGCTCACCCTCCTCCTCGAATTGGGAGATTTTAAGATATTCTTGTTCTAATTCCTCTCCCACTTCATTCTCATACTACCTATGCTCATGTTGTTCGGATGCTGGACGTCGATCTCTATGTTGAGTTGCATGGCGAGTATGTGTGTCTATGTGCTCAGGGTGTAACTCGGGCTATGAAGCCACTCGTCTATTGACACGCTCCCTGATCTCACTGTGAGGATGTAAACTGATGCTAGCCAATCGATCCTCTCTCTCTACACGCTCCTTCTGATCGAGGATGCATTGTTCATGCATGCATTGTTCATATAATTTTTCTTATGAACCTCTACCTCTGAGTATTCTCATTTTTGAGGTACTCTTTCTCTGTATGAACATCCTCCAATTGGTCTTGGAGAATCTATCATCTCTACTCCGACATCAGTCTATGAGCTCTATCAAGATGATCGACCATCTGAGGCCTCTAGGGAGTGCACTCTGTTCGAGCGACTTTATGGGTATGTCCTCCAATGGACTGATTTACCACACTCTTGCCTCGATCTATAAAGATGACATTCATGTCAGGCTATCTCCTATACTTAGTGCCTGCATGCGATGCAGGAGCATGCATGTCTCAAGAATGCTTGGAGCACTCTCCATGTTCTCGGGTGGTCCTAATGGTGCTTTCGCTACACACGCTCGTAGGTCGAGAGGGTGCAGGCGTAGGCTTATATCCTAGATGCCCTAGGACTTTGTCTAGACCATCCAACTATTTGCTATGCCATGGCTCATGAGGTGGCATACCATTTGCTCCCACTTTGGATATATCTATGGTGAACTTGGTAGGTTCACCCCTATAGGGAGTCTGTGTGGGCCTATGCTCGGAAGTAGCCCTCTCCGTTCACCCTTGAATGGGTAGATCTTGGACATGTCTATGCTCTGATGGTGGAGGTCATGAGCCTCCCTTAGATACCGGTCGAAGGGGTACCAATCTGGATCCCTCGATGACATATTCTTTGGTAGAACCCATGGATCCATGCGGAATGTGGTCATGGTAAATGCTACCATATGCGGAACCCCCATGCTGGGAAGTCCCATGCTCTGATCTATGTCTAGAGGGATGTCTAGTACTTCCTCTAATTGGGGTATTCTCAATGGAATCCCCTCATGTAGAATTATCCCCTCTAATGCTCGTTGAATGATGTCTAGGAGGATTCTATGATTGAGGGTGTTCTACATCGTGTTGTGCACTAGGTGGAGCTTGGGCTTCGATCTCGGGTCTATGCCCGAGTCGACCTCTCCGTGTTTGCACCATTGTGTATCCTATGTCTAGATTTAACTTTTATTAGCACGCAAAGAATACAATGATGATTATCTCCTTTTACAGTTTTAAAATGAGCCCTAAACTGTTTGATGTGTTTTCAATTTGTTGTATTAGTAAAGTAACTCTTATCATGTTTTGCAAAATGTTGATGATTTTCTCAATTGTTTAATGGCTTTCACCTGTATGCTCATAGCTCGACAACCTGGCTATGAACTCCAGGTCACGTAATCCCCCCAAAGTGCGATAATGAAAGTCCACACCCGGGCAGGGAGCACAGGTCCTCCCAGATCCTCACCCATTCTCACCCAGTCAGCGTTATACCCTCCGAAGAGAAGTATATGCAAATTTTTTGGGCTACGAATGGTTCTTGGATCCGGTATTGGTCTAGAACATAGGGTACGAGGGAGTTGGGCCAACGGATGGAAATCACCTCCACCGTCGTTGAAACCCTACTAGTGGTTGGATGTGACTCCCAACTCACTAGCGTTTACTGTGAAACGTGGTGTGTGTGGTTATTTTTAATTTGCATAAAGGAAAGATGCATAATACAACATTAACATGATCATTTCCTATATGATATGCAATAAAGAATGTTTGATATTCAGAGGTATATGCACACTACGCTACGTGATGTTCAGAGAATGCAACTAGTATGAGTAATTGGCCACTGATTGGGCCTCATGCAAGCAAACTCTAACATTCATATGGCCTAGACCACTGGAGACTAGGGTGGGCTACACTCAAAGACCCATTGTTCCTAGCAACGACTAGTAGAAGCATCAAATAAAAACCCCAAGGACCTAATTCATTTTATTATTCTTTTTATCCTTGTCCTAGCTAGGTTTCATTTTTGATGTTCTAGAAAAATATAGAGATAGAAAATAGACATAGAGGGTGTCATAAGGGCCTACCTCAAGTCCTCATCTAATTTAGCTTTTTACTCCTACTCTGTGGTTGGTCTATTTCTGACCATGACTCTGATGCGTGGCTGCGACTGTTGCCCATGCTTGTCAACCATGGGCTAACTTTTTGACCATGGCTGTCACCCATGATGAGTACCTACCATAAAAACATAGACCATAGTTAGTAAATCATGGCAAAAAATATGGAGTTCCACCGTGATCACCTTCTGTAACCACCAAAAATGCTCTTGCTATCTAATCTATCTATTGCAATTCATGAAATAAGCACAAATGGGAAAACATAAGTTGACAACAAGAAATGAAACAAATATAAAGAATCCTTTTATTAATTTCAATGAATCCAAGTTACATATTCATCCCTCTTAGGGATACCCATTTGATACATCAATTACAATAGAGTTTCAAATCCCTCTCAAGGGTAGATGCAATCAAAATGCCTTCCAGGGTGACACGAACTGCTCTAGGGTGTCGATGACCCTCTTCTCCATGATTAGAGGCATTTTTTGCCTTGCATCCCAAAACCCTGTTAGTCCTACATGCAATAAACAACAAGAAACATTAAAAATAAAGGAGGCCTCTCTTGATGAGGCTTTAAAAGGATATTTGCACAAAAGATAACATGATAATCAAGAAATCAAGAAAGTGATTTAGTACATGTAAATTGATCTAAAACATGATAATATGCCATTAGAAACATGAAAGAAACTAAGATGAATCTATCTAAGCTCCTAATTAACCAATTGAAGATATGAAAGCATGAAAAATATTCATTATGCCTACACTACAATAATGAAGGAAAATTGCAATTAACTCCTAATATATCGGTCAAATATCTCTAGAATACTGAATTAAACCTACAAAATGATTAATCTAATCTAGTTAAACAAAATACAAAATAGAGAACAAGGAAATCAGGGATCACCTGCTAACCACGGCTCATTCACGTGGGGGGCACTGTTCACCATGGTTGATAGCCACGATGGAGACTGAAGTAAGTTTACCCTCCAAATCAAGGCCAATTCTCTGATTCTCCTTGCCAAATTGATGGTCAAGGGTCGCCTCTGTGTCCTCTGATAGATTTGGTGGTTGAATTGCTCAGTGAGTGCATGGATTGCACGGATTAGCATTTCTTGGCTCTCCTATCCTCCTAGGACCTCCATGGCAATGTGATCTCCAATTGGGTAGCAAAAGTATTCCTATCAATGCATGTGAGTGGTTATGCAATTCGATAGGGCTTCACTACTCAATTGATTATGCTTCTCTCTCTCTTCTCCCCAATTTGGAGGGGGATTATATAGCAATTGCCAAGGGCTAGGAGTAGCTTCATGAGGAAGCTAAGATCAATATTGGGTGGTTGAGCTTGTTGGATGGAAGGATCCAGAACCTTCCTCACTCAAACCACTCCAATCCACAACCAATTGGCCATTGCAACCGATTTTGGGTCGGATGAAGGCCAACTGATTCTGAGTGCTGACCACGGATGACAGGCGTGGTGAGCACTGCTAACCATGGGTGTCAGCAGTGGCTAGCACTGACTAGGCAAAGGTGCCCAAATTGAGTGGTAAAAACCACTGCTATACCTTGGAATCTGTCCAAGGTCTTCCATATGGTCTTCTAGCATGTCCCATATGAGTAGTCACCTCGGCATGACGCGTTTTAGGTGTCTACACCTTTGATACATGCAAGTAATTTAGAAAAGCACCATATCAAAGATCATATCTAATAAGGAGCCAACCTTAGTAAAATTTTAGACATTGCCTTCTGAGTCAAAGTCCTGCACTCACAAATTTTTTTGTTGTGTTGCTCTATCCGCGACGTGGATGTCATGCATATTTGACGACTGCAATAGATGGCCATAATATTTTGAGCAACCAGTAGGCCCTTTAGGCTGTTATTTCTTGGCACCTTCTTCATTAATATAAATGATGAAACATATACATAGCAATATAATAAAGGTAGCAGGGGTTATAAAGAACAAATATTTTAATATTTCTTATAATATTTCTTTGGCTTTTAAGTATTATTAGGTTCTTGATGAAGGCTTATTATTTGGCTAATCTTAACCTTATTTTGTAAATATTCCAATTTGTTTGATATAATATTTTTCCCTTGATTTAAAAACATGTTAGAAGGACCATAAGATAAATTACACCCTTCTCAAGAGATGGTTATTATGATGCTTCTCAAATGGATTTTGTAGACTTTATACATTATGTTTTAAGGAAATGTGAAATTTTGTGTCTTTGAGCATTTGCTATAATATTTCTTGGGTTCCAAGTACTTTTGGGTTTTGGAGGTTTATTATTTGGCTGTAAATTATTTGGGTCTTAACCCTACTTTGTAAATATTCTCCTTTGTTTGATATGTTTTTTTTTCCACTCTGTTTGTTGATTAAAGAAACATGTTGAGGGACCATAAGCTAAATTACACCCCTTTCAAGAGATAGTCATGATGCTTTTGAAAGGGATTTTGTAGTTTATGCATCATGTTTTAGGAAACTGTGAAATTCTGTGAGCCTTTCAAACCACTTAAGATTTTGCCTGGTGAGAGGAGAAATTCACTATATATATATATATATATATATATATATATATATATATTTCAATGAAGCTGTTGAAATAAACACGTTTGGAAGAACCTTTATTTCAGGCCATTTCTCCCCCGCATGAAGAACTACCCAAAGGACTTGTAGAGGTGTGCATGAACAGCTATTTTCGTCGGTTGACATTCCTTGGTACTTTAGTATCATCTTACTTTCGGAAAATGGCTGACATTCCTTGGTACTTTAGTGTCATCTTACGTTTGGAAAATGCGTGGTGTTTGCAATATCTCATAGCCAAGGAAGGAAGCCCTCTTTCCACTAGATATGTTGTTGATTGTCTTTTAAACCTTTCATCAGCATGGTTACCGATATTCAATTTGTTAGAAAGGTCTAAAAAACCCGTACCCTCTTAAAAAAGTTAGAAAAAATCCAATTCATGATTCTTTATATTCGAAAAAATTCAATTCAGAATTCGTTATATACTCAAAATAAAACATTAAGAACAATAAGTACAAATTGACTATAAGAAGTTTTTTTTTTAAGTTTTAATATCATAATATTCTTTGTCTCAGAATATAGGGAGATAAAGCATAACTTTACAAAAAAATTATCAAGCTGATTTTATAGTAAACTTGGGTATAAGTTTTAATGATCTGTTTGAAAACAATTTTACTGAAGGTTTTTGTTTTTTTCAATTGGATTTAGTGATGCATGTTTTTTAATGTTCTGTAAGTTTTTATTATTTATGAAGAAAGGTTATGTGCACAACAGTTCTAATTTTATTTCTTGTATTAAATTGTATGAACACTTATAATACTTTATAATCGTTCTTGTTCCTTATTACTGATCTTAAGCTAAGTTTTAGCAAGGCGGTTCCCAAACCTTTTAAAACAATAATATGGAGAAATTGATGATAGGTGGATGTTACGCAGAATATAAATCATCTATACCTTATTCTATCATCTATACTTTTCGAGCACATTGTGTGACTTTTAGATCTTTTTATAGGAATGTTAAAAAATAATTTTAACTTTACAAAGCTAAAAATCCTATAACAGACCGTAAAATGCAGTGTGGTACAGATTTGGTCATCCGAGAGTATTCGGTAACTATGCAATTTCATGGTTTGTTGCTCAAATATTTAAACGATGGAAAGGTTAAGTTGGTGTTGAAAGTATTCAACTCAGGTGGATATAGTACCCACTTTTTATGAGCATCTAGAGCTAATAAAATTTCTTTGCTGCCTATTATTAACATGCAGTCGTCAAGGCTGGCACTCAGCCGGGGCTTGCCCTAAGTAGTGGCTTCTTCCTTCCTTACTTCCCAATCCATTGAAATTAACGCATCTTTTGTCCCTTTGCTAATGAGACTCATCAGGCCCATTTGTCCTTTACTTACAAAGAGAAAGTTGTACATCTTGACAATAATCAATGATTTTACCATTTTGGCCAAGGATATCTGTTGACTACTGCTGGTTCCATGCAGTTTTTTCTTTTATTTGGTAAAGTCGGGGTTTTGAAAGGGTATGGAATCTTTTACAAAAGGTTTTGAAAGGATCTTCGAACCTAAAATTCAGCAATACAAACATCTAAAAAAATTCCATAAACGACACAAGAAGATCTGCCCACCAGGGAAATAGATATTTAAAGGTTTTCTGAAGGTTTCAGTTTCAATGGAGTTGTTATATTGAATGGCATGGCATTCACCTTGTATAAGATCGCAGCTTTCTGTGAGTCACTCAATATCTCTTAAGACACTAAATACCACTATGGGATAAGGCCCATTTAAAACATCAGAATCATCAAAGGTTTGAGTCTCTCTCGTTATAGCCTAATATCATGTTAAAATTTCTTGGAAAGAATGCTTTCAGATCAAAGAAGATATAGATAAATGTGCACACCAATTGCATCGAGCCTGAGGAAGGCAGAGGTCTGCTCTTCAACTCTCAGTGAATGTATATCATATCGATCAATTTCTGGAACTATGCAAATTAAGATTTCATAAGAAGATCCAAGCCAGTCTTAAGAGGCTTCAAACCCCTTAAGGTCAATAACAAAGCGTATTGTGCACCTTCTACAATAAACTTATGGTAGGCAAGTGCAGGGAATCTCAAAGAATTTTACAGCTCTCTTTGACCATCCAAGAGTCCCCTAGAAGATGGTCATGAAAGAGAGGCAATAAAGAAAAAGTGAAATCACTTGGAAACCATGGCCAAAAACTATTGGCTTCATACTGTTCCAACAGACAAACAAAAAGGTGAATGGAAGTTGAGTTTTGATAAGGTTTTTGGTACGAAGGGGTGCAGAGTAGAATTGGCAATGCTTAATGGAAGTTGATTTTGATAAGGTTTTTGGTACGAAGGGGTGCAGGGTAGAATTGGCAATGCTTTTGCCTCTAATGTTCATTGATTGTACACCTTTTTGTTTTAGACTAAGGGGCAAGGATTGGAGTGTATCTCGCTTCATCAGATATGTCTGTCATATAGTTGTGGAAAGCTTTACCGTTGGCCCATTTCTGATCCCTCCCATAAGGACTTGGTCCTTGAAGTTGCAATTTGAAGAGTCATTTCTCAGGGATCAATTTGCCAAAGTTTTTGAAAAGCTGATATGTTTTCCATGCTCAGCACTTGTGCCTAATTTAATCCATTTATGAAGGTCTTTGTTGTATCTCTTAATTCCAAAGGTCCTCCCAATAAAATAACCATTCTCTTGCCAATCTTTTACTCATTAACAAAGGCAAAAGACCATGCTACCCATGAGGTGAATGGCAAATCCATACAGGTCATGAGGCTAGGTCCCAAACATCATATGAAACTTCATATCGTTGATGAAAAGTATAAAAAGCTAGTACCAAGCTAGTCTGAGTACTTTCTAAGGATTCTTTATCTTGTCTCCCATGGAATGGGCATTTTTCATGTACTATGGCTTGCTCTCCTTTGATTTTAAATCTAGTACCAAGCTAGTCTGAGTACTTTCTAAGGATTCTTTATCTTGCCTTCTATGGAATGGGCATTTTTCCATGGATGATTGCTTGTTTTCCTTTGATCTTAATTGCAAGGTTATCTGTTAATTGCCTTTAAATTTAATACATTTGAATCCAATGCTTATTGAATGAAAGAAAATAATGCAGGTCCTCACACTCTTTTTCAAATCAAGGATCCGTACATTATTCACCTAAGAAAACTAGACAAAGGCAACTTTAAACCTTGGATGACAATATTTGGTGGATGGACCAAAGGTAAGATATTATGAACAGGGCCCATAAGCAGTGAATATGACTACTTGCACTTTCATTGGAAGGTCGAAAGATGTAGAGTTGGGTTGAATCTCAACATGCATCCAAAGTTGGTGCTTCCTAAAGCACTAGAACTGCAGTTGGCATGGAATCCAGGTGTTGATCATTTCTGCAATTTAAATTCCTCAGGTTTTAAGATGTACAACTGATCTAAAGTAAAGACCAAATTCCTAGGTGCCCAAGGCCCGAAAGGAAATAAATGATATATGTAAAGATGCTTGGCAAAGTAGAAGATTATGAGCATAGTATTCAGTCTGTCATGAATTCTTGGAAAACTCACAAGTTGCACCAGCAAGGCCAACTTCTCAAAACCCATAAACAATTGCCTGAAAAACAAAGCATAAATGGTACATATACTAGAAACGTTTGTTATTGTGAAATTTACACTATTTTATTAATTTTAATCTTTTCCAGTATTGCTCCAATCTTGGAAGTCTGCACCAACCGAAGAGCCTCTTGAGTACAAGCCAAGTTCAAGTCTTGTTATTATGATTATGAGGTTAGACAGAGTAAAAGGTCCTTTTTTTACTTTAGGACCTGAATTGAAATTTCCAAATATCTAACCAAATACACCTTGCCTAAGACAATTTCCATTGCTTAATTAATTGTTCAATTGTTGAACGGTGAACCTCCACATAACACCGATGACACAAGAGCCACATTAATGTACCAGTTGCTAATGTGGAAGTTTATAGACAGAATGCCACATGGACCATTATGTGACTTGGGATTTTTCTCATGCAAGATTAATGATTCAAACGATAGTAGAGAAACTTAGACTCGGCTCGGACTGGGCAAGGCCGACTCAAGTCTCGGGACTTACAAGAAAATTTGGAAAAACTTAATTAAAAAAAAATCATTTAATTTTTTATGTATATCATAATTAATTAATTAATATTATACATATCAAAAATTAATATTATAAGTGATACAAGTTTAAATTACATATGAAAGTGACAAAAACACATTTCAATTAAAAAAATTTAATGCTTTCAAAATTCAAATATTTTTGTGTTGTTTATAATATTAAAAAAAAGTATAAATTATAAAATGTGTCATGACAATGCCTCAATATCTTATAATGCTTTTTCCCTTTCTCTTGGTAGAATCTCTAGTTACTTTATAGTTGTGCTAATTCATGTGATATGTTTTCAAAGTTTTCAAAATCATCCATAGAGAAGAGAGGTTCACGTTGTTACTCCTACTATGGCTCTGTGATTCATTCAAACGATGGATCAATCTCGTCTGGGTCAATGGCCTCATAACAAGATTATTCAACTTTTGTTGTGTGAGTCTGTTGTGCTTCTTAGAGTGTATGTGCTCAAACATACTCCAATTGTGCTCATAACTTAAAGCATTGCATGGTTGACATAAGACTTTGATGGCAAAGTGTTGTAGATTGGGCATTTATACACCAAAGTCCTCCCACCATAAATCTAAAAAAATCCAAGACCAAAGTCCTTCTATCATAAATTTAGAAAAGCCAAGAAAAATGAAATTTAATACTTCATATGTAAAATCATAAATTGAGATTATTTGTTAAAACAAAATTACAAAATATAAATAATTATGCGATGAGGGTTACTTGGCCTCAAAGTTGACCTTGTTTGAATGCAATGTGAGGATGTGAAAAGAACGCCCTCACATCTCTTATAATATTGTAGCTTATCATGTATCTTACTATGGATATGTTCATCAGACACCATGCGATCAACAAATTATCGAAGGCTTGACATCGCCTCATAGTTGATCTCAAATGAATCAACATAAAAAATTTGGGTTTGAGGTATTACACCACTGCATGAAGAGGGCTATGGAGCTGAGATGTCCATAACCAGTTAAAATTTCCCAAATGGAATTGTATATAGGTTTGGAATAATTATAAACTGAGGCAATTGTCTCTCTTGCCCTATCCACAACCTCATATGCATATCCTATTGGTGATTTTTCTCCATAAACAAGCGGAGAACCCCCACCAAAGGCTCTAACACCTAAAAAAAAAAATTTACAATTCAAAATTTGAAAATGGAAAAATAATTTAAATAACAAAATAAAACAAAAAACTCAACCTTGTACCTTGATGGCCTCAGACATGGTTGTCTAGAAGGGTTCCTAAAAGGTATAATCATACACCTTATACCCATCACTGGAGATTCAGTATCTAGTAGTCTCTTCAACATTCCACTCCTCGCTCACAAACACCCTCTTGAATGCCCCCTTTTGCATCAAAGAGGTTCTACAATATCATGAAGTTTGTGGTGAAGCGTGTATCTCTACCCCACACTAGCTCCCTCCCAATAGTAAATTGCCTCATGAGCTGGAGGACCCATATATGGTTGTAGATAAATTTTACGATAGATTTGGCTTTCTATACAAACTTTGACACTTAAGAAAAATTCCTAGTGTCTTTGAGTAGCAAATGGAGACAATGGGTTGCACATGGTGTCCAAAAAAGGGTGGGGAAGCTCTCCTCTAATAACCTGCTAGTTGCTACATATGTTGTTATGTTACCCATAATAATTTGGACAACATTCTCCTCTCCCGCCTCTCCCAACAACTATGCAAGCTTATCGACACTCTTAACTTGTGATAATGCATCCACTGACTTGAGGAATACAATTCCCCCTATAGAATCAACCAAAAAATTAATTAATATCTTGTTCTTCCCACTGATCCATCCATTGAATATGATAGTGTAACCCATCTTCCTCCACCCTTGCATTACTCATCAAGCAAAACCTTAAAATCGTCTACAGATCCACAAAGGAGAGGGCCCCTAAGATCATTATAAGTTGGGGGCTTAAATCTTGTACCACAAACTGTTAGGGCATCTACCATTCCCCACCAGTATGAAGACCTTACCATATTGAAGGGAAGGCCTAAAAATTACCAAAAACTTGCACAACCTTCCTCACTACCCTTTGTCTCTCCTCATTCCATGCAGTCATACCCTCAAGCATGAGTTGTGAGCATGGAACGTTTTACAAAATAAGACTCTTTGTCCCACTCCCCAAACTGATGGACTGGAACTCTAGTGGTAAAACCAACTATAGATGTTATTAGTACCCTCTATACAAGGTCGAGAAGGGGTTTCCATGGCCTTGCTTGATCTTCATTTAAGTTTTTTTTCTTAGAGTACTCCAAGAGGATGGCATTGCATTCTTTCTCAACGTTAGTAAGCACCTTTGAGCATTGCTTGACAACATTCCCTTTTTTCCTTGCCAAGTATTATTTGAGGAGGTTTATACCTCCAAAAAAAAAAAAATCCAGAAAAATTGCAAAAAACCTCCCCTTTCTTATCCCCTTCCCTTGCATACTTCCATGTTGGATCTCTTTTCCCTATCATTTTCATGTGGCTACACATGGAAACAACAAACAATTACTTAGAAACTTTTTTTATAAATGCCCTAGGGCTTAAACCCTAGTTTAAACATTGACAGCTAAAAAGAGTTTCTCTAGCTTAAATGTAATAGTTAGGTGGTTGTTGCAATTAGTTTGTCTTAAAATTTTAAAAAATAATAATGATAATAATAACTAAAACTTAAAAATAGTAAAAAAATGATAGCTAAAAAGTGTTTTTCTAGCTCAAATACAACAGTTGGGTGGTTGTTGCAATTGGTTTGAATATTAAAAGAAAAAAGAAAAAAATGACAATTGAAAAGTGTTTTTTTACCTCAAAGGAAACAGTTAGGTGGTTGTTGGTGGTTGTTAGATTCCTTCAAACTCCAAAAAATATAATCTTAGAATGCAATTTTGTATTTTCTTTGGTTTGGTGACATGTAGTCTCTACTCTCTACAACTTTCTAAGAAAAAATGAGGGCAAATGAAAAGGAAAATGTTTTATGTTGTTCCCTACACTCATGTGACATCAGTTGAGTTTTTCTTAGGATTCAACGAGATTTCATAAACTCGCGATTCTCGATTACTTGGTTAAGTTCTAAAAACTAATTGAGTTGAGCCCGAAAAACTCAGCGAGACCGACTTAAACCCAAACTTGGCAAGTTTTTTAAAAACTTGTCGAGTTCTGTTACTATGATTCAAACATCTCCCAAAGGATAAGATCACAAAGAGTTGGTTACCCAATTATTATTGCCATAGGAGTCTTGGCCATGCTCTTGAGGAGAGGTACATAGCTGAAGCTAGATGAAGATGCAAATACACTTAAGGCAAGTTACTTCATTGGCATTACCTTGATACAAGAGTTTATTAAATAACCTCTTGACTATAGGTAAACAAATTGACACATTTGCATGAATGAATGCATGTTTGAGTATATGAATGTATATTTGTGAATATGTCCACAAAGCATTTGTAATAAATTTTCATGTAGGTTTGTGTGTACATAGCAAAGTGTTTGTGATAATGCATGTGTGTGAAAGTGTTTCTAATAATGTGCACATGGCAAAGTGTTTGTAATAAGGTAATGTAATGAGTACTTTTATCTAAACGGGTCGTTTAGAGGTAGTGGGGTAATTGCCAATTGTTTATTAATTTCGTTATGTTTATAAGTATGCATCTATACAGGAGATGTACGAGTGTGTGTGTGCATGTTGTAGTTGGTTGAAGTATATTTTTGTAGCTTTTTTGTCAAAGTATGATGTATTGAAAATAGTTGTGCATGATATACTTTGCATGTGCATTATATCCCTTTGTAATTGTAAGTATTGCCATTGTGTATTTTGTTTATATAAGTGGGAATGGAAATGTATTGTAATGTGTTGTATTCCATGTCTACACTCTAGTGTTGTTTCCTATTTGAAGTTGGGTAAAATTTTGTGACATGGAGTTGTGACACTCGAGAAGGTACACAATGACAAAAATGGAATGATTATAGTGCAACTGGCGAATAACATAGTTTCCCTTGGGAGGAGAGAATATTGGAGGTTGCAACAAAAGATGTAGACTTGTTTGTTGACATCGATAAAGGGTTGATGCATGAAGTGGATGCACAACTAAACACACAAGAAAATGTGCATGAAGGAGATGTGCAAGGTTTCATGCATGAGGGGGATATGCAAACATTCACACATAAAGGTGGTATGCTAATATTTGTGCATGAAAAAATGTGTACGTCAATGAAGAAGTCTATGCAAGTGAATATAACATGCTAATATGAAGTGTGTGTTGGTGGAGGTGTGCATGCTCATGAAGAATTTTGCACAAGTGTGCATGTAGATGGACAATTATGCAGTAACATGGATGAAAAAATACACAAAGGTGACAAAGAAATGTTCATAGATGAATGATTTTGTACAAGAGAATACATGCATCCAAATGGATAAGTTTGTGTAAATGAAGGCAAATGTATAGATATGGAGTTTCGTGCCAATGAACTTGAGCATGACGAAGCTAACAATGAGTTTGATAAAGTAGAAAACCTAGTTTAGAAAGAAATGATAATAGTAATTGGAGAAAGTGGTGTGATTGATAGTACACATGGCAAAGGTTTGGCACTGTAACAATTGTAAGTTTATGTATCTGATGGCAAGCAGGATAGAAATTTAACATCAAAGCAAATGGTTGTACAAGATGAGAGTTCAACATTAGAGCAGTTGTAGGTTGGTGTGGCTCGATTGTGAGTAGGGTAGGATTTTGACATCAAAGCAACTGTAAGTTAGCACATTTCATGGTGCATGGGATGGGAATCTGGTATGAGAGAAATTATGGTGGGGTGTGATTGAAAATGAATGTGAAGAAAGTGAGACACACAAATAACAACTACCCATGTCAAAGCAACCAATCACAACAACAACCAATTTTGGCATATCACACATGTGTTCCATATTTCATGCTGGTGAAACAAAGAACCCAATTAATAACTAGAAAATATACCTCATGATGTGGAAGGCCAATGGATGAAGAATGAAGTAGATTGGAGGAGGTTATTCCTTGCAATATTTCATGAAATCACAATAGATTGGTACATGAGATTGCTAGAGAGCAGATGCTAGAGTTAGGAATTATTACATGAAGCATTTGTGAAGGAACTTCAGTTGTTCCACAATAATGATGAGGTCATTGCTAAAATTTATAAAATAGAACTAGGTGAAAAAGAGTTTGCTTGGACCTACAATTGGGCATGGAGTGGGTTGTTTAACCATCTAGAGAAATATTTGTTAGATGAGTGAAGAAGAGATGGTTCATGGAGGGACAATCAAGAGGACTTTGAATGGACCTTAAACTCGAAAAGTGATGCAAAAACATCATCAAAATGTTGCGGTCATGTTAATGAGGATGAGAGCGGCTCCAAATATGGAAGTGACTTTGACATTGAAAGTGACTTTGATGATGAGAGTGACTCTTGTAGTGAAAGTGATGATTCTAAAAACAAGAGTAGTTTGGAGGATGATTTGAGTGCATCATCCAAGTGTTGGGGTCAAGAAATCAATGAAGAGAGTGACTCTAAAGAGAAGTGATGACATAGAGGATGAGAGTTACTTAGAGAGTGCAATAATGTTGCTTCAAGTATATTTAACATAGAGAGATATTGTTCAAAATAAGAATAACATTGGCAATGTGATCCCTGACAACCACCATAGAATTGGAAGATGCCAAATTGGGTATGATATGGAGGGTAGGCCCTTTTTGCAATGTTGGTGATGTCATTTGTAGGGTCACTTTGGATGTGAATGTTAAAGTACTACAAATAAAGACAAATCAATGATGTGTAGAGGGTTCAAAGAGCCAAAGAAGAGTCATAGCTCTAGCCAAGAAATAAAGGAGGTCAACTTGATAAACCTTATCATAATTGAGGAGGTGAACTTAATTATAATCGATGAGGCAGAGATTAATCTAGTAGCGAGAAATCTAGAAACAAGAAATTTGGTAACAAATAATATAACGATGAACAATCTGGTGATGGGCACTCAAACAAGCAACTTCAAGAACAATAGCTTGATGAACGACTTGGCAACCAACAATTTGGTGAACAAGTTGGTGGTAAACAACTTGGAAAGCAAATTGGCAATGACCAACTTGGTGATGACCAAATTGGTAATGATCAATTTGGAAACAATCAACTTGGCCGTGAGCAAATTTACAACAACCAACTTGGTGGAGATCAACTTGACGATAAACAACTTGGTGATGACCAACATGGTGGCAAACAACATGGCAACAACCAACTTGGCAAGAAATAACTTGATGAGCATGGAAAGCGAGGATTTGGAAGAAGTTAAATGGAAATATGTGCATGAGGTACCTATTGAGTTTTCTAATGATGATGATAATGCACCAAGAAGAGTGATCCATAGTCTCAAAAATGATATATTATTTAATATGATAAACCAAAAATAGGAGAAGAATTGTTAGTCAAACAACCCAATTTTATAAAATTTTGAATATGAAATACAAAGATGACAATATCTAATAAGAGATATCTTGCTCTTAGAAAAATATAAAGAAAGTTTTTTTCCACTACAACTGCAACCCCACTACTCTTCACTAAAACAACTTGCTTTGTGTTTGCTTTGTTATCTCTAAAAATTCAGCCACCCACTTTGGAATGGAATTACAAATTTATATACAAGCTTGGAAGGAGTGGAAGAGAAAATGTTGTGGTAGTTATGGCAATTTGATTAGTTGCAATGGCTCAACTACTGCCATGTGGAAGGCCCACTATAGTCGACAAGCATTCTATAGCCCTAGGTTCCACTAGTTCATCCCTTTGAGTAGTCTAGGTTATGTAACCCACTCTAATCCCTTTCGAGCCCATCCAAGGCATTTGTTTGACTCTGTCACACTTATACAACTCTAGGTCCAATGCATTTTGAGTCATATAAGGAGTCCAAAATTTGAGGCATTCACCCAAGTTAGGGCTTGTCTCTAGGTCCTTTTGAGCATTTGAGGTGTTCTACAACATTCTTTTGAGCTCATTTTCTAGATCAATTAACCCCCCTTGAGAAGTAATGGTCCCCATTGTGTCAAGTTTTGACATCAAGTATGGAAGCTCCTTTCTAATTTGTGTCTTCATGAGCCACTTGGATTGGTGACTGAGTTGAACCACTCAGATTACTTTGTATAATAGCATGAACTATTTCCTGGTGGTTTTAGTCCATGTGTCAACTATTTTATCTTCTTTTGCTGGTGCAAAGCTTCTAGGATTGAGCTCCTCAATTACAAACTTTTTGCTACAATTGAAGTGTTCAACAAAGGTGGGTGATATGAATTAAGAATATCAACATTAAAAATGGGATGTAAACTAAGCTAATGGGGTAGATTTAGCTCGAAGGTGTTCTCTCCTACTTGTTTGGTGATGGTATATGACCCATAGCATAGAAGTATGATTTTCCTATGTGGACCTACAAGGTGTTCTTTTTGCAATTATAACCAAACCTTATCTCCCACTTGGAAAGAGTGTGGGGTGTGATGTTGGTCATGGTGTTGATTGTACTTTTCATTCATCTAGCCTAAGAGGTCATGAACTTATTGCTACACATGTTGAATATGCTCCACAAACTTTACTATTTTTTCTATTTATTTTCCCTATGTGGTGTGAAGTCCATGGGTGGAATTGAAAAAACCACATCCACATGGACCAATGACTAAAACCCAAAACATACATGAATGGAGTTGTATTTGATAGAGTTGTGCAAAGCACTGTTATACCCAAGTTGAATGTAGGGTAGATTCTCATCCCACGTTAGAGGATACTTCGAATTATACATATGCAACATACACATGATCAACTTATTGATAACTTATGTTTGTCCATCAATATAGGGATAGAATGTTGTGGACTTGGTGAGCTTTGTGTCCATAATCTCCCAAAGAGTGCTTGAAAATGTGCTTAAGAACCTATTTTCCCTGTTAGAGATAATAGACTTTGTAATACCAAAATGAAGCCATACATGGATGAAGTACAATTTTGTAATTTATTCAGCTATGACACTCTTCTTACAAGCAATCATGAGATCCATTTTATAAAAATGATCAACCACCACAAAGACACAATCATTTCCAATATTGTAAATAGGAAAACCTGAGATGAAATCACTGGAAATATATTCCCAAGGCTTGGTAGGTACTAGCAGGGGTATGTACAGGCCTAGTTTCCTACTGGATGGATTTGCTATGGTGTAGGGTGTGCAAGACTTGACATATTTCTTCACATCATTCCTCATATTTGTCCAAAAGAAATATTTTTAAGGATGAATAAAGTATTTTCCACACCAAAGTGATTTGTTATCCTACTAAAATTCACTTCCCATATCATATTTTGTGAAAACCCGGGTCTACTCACCCAATTGTCAACTACACAATTTCAAATTTTTTATTTAATATAAAACCATTATCTCAAATTGATGGATGCACACCCAAATTTTGTATTAGTACATAGACATATATGTTCACACTCTGATATATTTTACTGTTGCAAAAAGAATCATGAGTGCTCGAGATTGGCCAAATCCTGCAATAGGGCTGCCATTTGATTTAGACTCCCTTCTCATTCTCGTGTTCTGGGTTCTCAATAAGGGGTTATCCTTTTAGGGCCCATAACACCTGAAATGTTGGACGCATATTTTCCTCATCTCGTAGTATGGAGGACATTGTCTACGAATTTATCTTCGTCTTATTGGTCCATTGACCTTATCTTCATGATGATACTTTTAAGCCCATGATAGAGTTAGCATAGTTATGCCTATGCCTAATAATGAAACTTCTACTAAGGTGCTATCAGGGCCCATCAATACTCTGACTTCTAGGCCAGGTCTCCCAGATCAAATCATAGTTGATGATAATGTTGCCCATACCATCTATCGCTAGACCTTCCAATCCCAAGGACTAGCTCTCTAGTCTTGGGTTACCGTTGGCTATTCTGTAACCAGATTTTGAATCTTGAGAACCCTCACGTACTATCTTGTACGATAATATGGAATGATATAACCTACCACCATTCATTACTATCAATGGCATAGGGTCCTCTAACATTTTTATACATACATTTATATTTGTCAAAGAATGGTTATCCTCGAAAGTACAACAAATATCAACTATGAACTGTCGAAGTTGGGTGGATGACATTCTTCTCAATGTCATAATAATTATGGTAAGTCATCATTTTTCGATAGCCACATTTTATTCAAATAGTTGACATCCTTCTCGATGTATTGTTTCTTCAGATAGTTGACATCCTTCTTGATGTATTGTTTTCGTGGTATGCCACTAATTTTTGTTTTTTCGATAATTTCTCAAGTCAAAGGTCTTTTCCAAATATTTTATTGTTTACAACTTTAGTTCTTACTCCAGTTATAGTCAACCCTTATATAATTTTCAAGTGGATATATATCAGCTATATCATACTTCAATTTATAATCAATTCCAAAGTATTATGATTATCCACCTAAAAGTTTAACATTTTTTATTTATCTTATTATTGCATGATATATAAACAAAATAAAATGTCAATCACTTAAATTAGATAGTCATATAGAATACATAAACTAAACTTCTAACATTAAGGCATGATATATATAACAAGATAAAATATCAACACTTAAATAGAATAGACATAGAATACTAACAATATAGAAATTAATATTAAAAGTTTATCATTTTCAATATATCTAATCATTAATGCATGATATATAAAACAAAATAATATGTCATTACTTAAATAAGATAGTCATTGACAATATAAACCTAAACTTAATATTAGTTTCAAAGGCAAAGCAATATCAATTTAATACAAACATAAAAATATTCTACATATTTCTAGAAAAGACATTATTTTTACCAAAGTTTCATTACTCATTTTCAAATATTACCCTAACCTTAAAAGGTGACAACAAATTGTAAAATAATTCATTCGTTTCTTTTATAACCTCATGAAATATCACTTTTGGATATCCTCAAATAAAGTTTTACAAAGAGATAATTCGAATATTGTAATAATTTTAAATCATTTAAGTTTCAGCAGTCTCGTCATTGGGAATATGTATTTTAAATTCCTCATATAATATCTTGTAGACTAATTTTGGCCAACCTTTAATTTTTAACTCTTCTTTGCAGTGAAAAGACAACATGGATATCAAAAGAATGTAGCACAATGAAAATTGAATTCATTTTTAGAAAACAATGAAGGTTTCCTCTTAAACATTACTGACCATTAAACATTTAATAGCACTCCAAGGTCTACATGACGTCTTGGCACCGTGCATATCTAAAATGTTTTCATCATCTTACAGTGAAAGCTTCGTCAAAATAAATCATCCAAGAGTAGTTTAATATGCATTTATTACATGGTCATAAACAACATAACTCATTCCTTTTAAAACCATGGATTTCAATCCTGACGTCGACGACGTACAGGTGAATAACAATTTCATTTACCACTTTTTGTAAAACCAAGGAATTCATAAGGATAAAAATAAACATAATTATAAACCTATCACATTAGATGGTCGGATAAGAGCTGGGCTCTAATCTCATGGTGAAGCTTTACAAAATGCATGATTTCTTCCTATATTTACTTAGGTTTAAATATTCTTAAAACAAAGTATGAGAAATTATTTGAAAATAGAGAGAATTGTTTAGCTATGCTACATTGGAACTGAATCCAAAATTAAAAAGATATTTAATATTGGATATTAAGAAAACCTTTAGCAAAGTAAATAAGAGAAATCATCTATCAAATTCTTTAATAGTTTGGAGTTCACCTTGATGTTTTGAACGAAAATAAGGTCCCCAATTATATATATATCTTATAATGAACATTTATAAATACCTCGAACTTCATCACTAAAATTTTATCCAAATTAATTTACCCATACATCATAGTCAAACAAACTTTATAATTCCACGATTGACAAATAGTCATACAATTTGGATATCACAAAATAATTTACAAACTTGTATAAATTCTTTGTGTTAAACACGACGATGTCTGTGCAGACAAGTAAAACCAGAACATTCGAATATCTCCAAAGAAGTTCCAAACTATCAAGGCGAGCAATTGCTATAGTGACGCTTCCTTTAGCACCCGAGAAGGTGGAAAACAAGAGGTTGAGAGCTATTTTGGGTCAGATTGGCCCTATAATGGATGCATTTTTTCTATATGAAAGCATTATGCAGCAACCAAAGCATCTCAACAATAAACGAAAGAATAATCCAAATCACTTACAAGAAATAATACAATCTATAAACATGGTTTGGAGATTCCAATTTCAGAGCTATCATATGTTATGGAGATTGTGATTTATGTATTTCTTTTATATTTGTAGCATCAAAATGATTCACTATAACATGGTTTGGAAGTTGCCATTATATTTCATAGTCCCTCATAAGACAAAACACACAAGCTAGTCCGTAGACATAACCATACATGGAAAATTCACCATCATATATATTATTTTTATTATTTGAGTCTATCATAATACAAACGCACAAGCCAGACCACAGATATAACCATACACGAAAATTATTTTAATTTAATCTATCCTTATTGTATCAAGTTTGTGACAACCATACACGCAATAGCAAAAGAAGGAATGATTAAATGAAAACTCACTCGAGAATCAAGTCATCGTTGATTTCTAGATTGAAGCCAATCGATCAATAGAGATCTCAAAAACAAAATAGACACTTTAAGAATCAAGTTGTCGTTGGTTTCTAGATTGAATCCAATCACTCAACAGAGATCTCGAAAGCAAAACGTACACTTTGAGAATCAAGCCACCATTGGTTTTCAGATTGAATCCAAACACTCAATAGAGATCACAAAAAAAACTAGACACTCTTCGTACAACAAACATGGAGCAATTGAGAATCAGGCCACTGTTGGTATTCAAATTTAATTCAATCACGCAATAGAAAACATGGAAGAAAACCAAATACAATTCAAATAGTAATCATCGACATATACTCCGGATTTCCACCTCCTTTTATAGAAGTTATAGATGATTTATATGGTGACACATAATACTCAAACATGCAGAAGGTTGCTCAGATAGCTGCCAAGTGGTGGTGTCTTCATTCCACCGATGAATGAAACTTACTTAGATGTTTCACCATATGCAATTATTTAATTTATTTAATTATATATTTATTTATATATTATAATTATATTATAATTTTATTGTTACTTTCTTTATTTTAATTTTGCTTTATATATTTTATATGGTGTTTTTAATATTTATAATAAATAAATAATTATATATATATATATATATATATTAATTTTCCTTTTATGAAAAGAGACTCCACATCAGATCAATTTCACCTAGCAAGAGCAAATCATACAAATTTATTTTCATAATCAAACATATGCACAAAATGCAGCAACAGGCAGAATGACCTATATGAAATATTTCAGTGGGCTTCCATGTACCCACGGGCCAAGGTGCATTATGCATGACATCACATCCCACCTTACCTAACATTGTCAACCACTATCTCTGCCAAGGGTAGGTTATCTCCTTATCCGATTCGTTTGCTATGGAGTAAAAACATGTACCTGCACTCACAAAATTCTTTAGCAGTATCACATTCTTTGAGTGAATATTTTAACTAACTAGAGGAGATGTTACATTCTCCCCCATTAGGATTAAACACAATACCTATGTTATTCAAAAATGGTTTTGCAGGTTTTCAAATTACTCAAGTAAATTATAAACAAATATCAATCATAATTTTAACTTTCATCAAAAAATATATGCATGTTCTCAAAAGTATTTCAAAATGTGCATCAAAATCTCAAATTACACACATATATCAAATATCCAAATGTTTATGCAAAATTTAGTTTTCAAACAAGTATGGAAACCGTCTTTCATTACTGCCACATCTTCCCATGTGGTGTTTCTTTCAAAGTAGAGATCCCATTGGAATCTACATTGATCAAAAATATTTTTTATTAATTGTTTGGTTCTATATCCCAGTATCCTGACAGGTCTAACTTCAATGAGCTACGGATCCATCGTCTGCAAATGAGAAACATCTAGTATATGCAAGGGTTCAACCACATATCTATGAATGAGGGACACATGGAAGGTACTATGGATTTTGAATAAATTAGGTGGCAAATCTATTTTGTAGGCAACAGGCTAATCTTGGCAATGATCTCAAACGGTCCTACAAATATAGGGCTGAGTTTAGTGGTTTTTATGGAGCTTTTGGTTGGTTTGACTCTCAAGAAAACTTTATTACCAACAAAAAACTCTCTAGGATTTTGTTTTATATCAGCATAGCTCTTTTGGCGATCTACGACTTCTCTAAGTCACTGGTGGATTTATTTCAACTAAACCTCCATTCTTTTTACCTCATTGAGACCAATCATTTCTCAATCTTCCAAATTATTGCACGTTAACGGTATTCTACACCTTTGCCCATATAAAGCTTCAAAAGGGGCCATGCCCAACATGATATTGTAGCTATTGTTATAAGCAAACTCCACCAAGAAGTAATAATATTCCCACTTACTCTGGTGGTCCATATAGTACATACATGATGAGGATTGATGTTTGATCACTCATATGACCCCTCTAGTAGTTCCTAGCTAGGTTTGCATAGTTTATTTCTTGCAAATTAATATTGTAAGTGAGTCTCCTTATCACATGCACTTGTGGGCACTAGTTATCTTCTAGTTGTCATTTAGGAGTGTTAGTTAGTAAGTGTGAACTCAAAGTAGGAAGTGTGTACTTCAAGATAGCTAAAATGGATCTTATAGTTAGCATTATTCCTTTCCTCTTAACTTAGAAGTTACATGCATTCTCCTTTGCACTTTTGTAGCTTATGATTAAGCATATTGGATCAAATCCATGATTTGATGGGTTTGGTTATGTATTTTGGGCCATTAGAGCCTATATAATGAGTTTGTAAATAATATGAAGTTAGTTGGATTTTCAATCCTTTTCATTGGTATCAAAGCCTAGTTCAAGTTTGCACTAGGGCTTGTGAGGTGAGAAGGTAGGAGATAGATTATTTTTTATGAGAAATTCTTTCTCATTGAGGACTCGGTTCAAGCTCAAGGGGAGCTTGAAAACCATTCGCAGAAGGAAGTTCCTTAGGCATCAAAATCCTCATTCCAACTTTCTCCGTATGCTCAAGAAGTATAGGAGAAGCTTACCCCGATTTTTGTCTTACAAAAATTCTTTGGCAGGTTTGGATTTCTCCTACGGTGAAATGTGAATTAGGTAGCCTTTCGTTCCTGAGGTTTCTGCCATTGAGGAGTCTTGAAGACTGAGGAGCATCTACACCAGGTCATGTGTCGACTTGGGTTCTAGTTGCCTTTCAAATGTTGGTCGTGTGTCAACTGGATCTTGAAAGGAGAGCTACTGAAGGGGTCTTGGTGATATGATAAACAATTAGCAATTTGTTAGGAAAATTTGAAGGTAATTTGCCTTAAAAAATTGCTAATATTTGTAAAAATTTAAGTTTTTCATATTGTTAAATTAACCTTCTGGTTAATTTAAAATTTCATTTTTTGTTAGCAAACTTAATTTTAACTAATATATTATTTTGATATATTAATTTTAATTTTATTGTAAAAAAAAATAAAAGAAAAAATTTAAGCCGAAGGGGCTCATTGAGCCAGTCTTCGGCTGCATTTCGGCAGCACATGGTGACTACCTTCATGTGTTGTGCGTTAGATTGCACACGACCATCGATTTTGATGCTGTCAGGTACGACAACATTTGGGCCTGCGGCCATCGCTGTCGGCTGACAGCGCCAGAGTGGCTACCTGCGACCTGTCCGATGTCGACCTGACTACTATCAGGTACGACAATGTTTGGGCCTATGGCCATCGTTATCGACTGACAGCGCTAGAGCGATCGCCGCAACCTGTTAGCTGTCGACCTGACTGCTGTCAGGTACAAAAGTGTTTGGGCCTACGGCCAATGCTGGCAGTTGGCAATGCCAGAATACGATGCACACGTTCACAGGGTGCGCGTCGCCTTGGCGTGTTCCTGTCGTGTCAGACCAGTCACCTGACAGCACCAGGGCACAACGGGCATGACCCTCAGAGGCACGCGACGCCTGATTGGGCTAAGGGGCACCGTCATTTTTGCGCCCGTTAGTGCCTTGCAAGTTGACCCTGCTGTGCGTTTCTCCCAAGAAGGGACAGGCGGTCTCTGGTTCAAAATCTTTTTTTTCTTATATGTTTCAGTTTCGAATTTCAACTGCACCTGGATTTGAAATTGGTGCCTTGGGAAACGTGCCACTGAAGTTCGAAATTTCATGCAAGCAAGTGATGTGCAGTTGACAGGCTAATCCACTTCGGCAAGCAAGGGTAAAAATTATAATTTTTTTTTTTAAATTTTACTATTCTAAGGTTTTGCATGTAATTTTTATTTTTTTTATTAATTTAATTTTTAATAACTTAATTAAATTAATTAATCTTTGATTAATTAAAATTTAATTTTTAATTAAGTTATTTTTAAATTAATAAAATATAAATTGTAAACCTTAGGTTAGTTTAAATTTTTAAAATTTTGAGCCTTAGGAGTATTTTTCAATTCAGGGCACAACATTGTAACAAGGAAATTCCAATTTTTACCTTGATTTTCAGTGCTTTTTCCTTTTACTCCTGGCTTATACCCGGTCTCACATGGCTTCTGACTTGGCTGCCCAAGTGGCAGAACTTGCACATGTTGTAAATGCTTTAGTAGATAAAGCTAATGATACTACCATGGCAGAAGTTCTTGGTAACCTTGCAATGAAGGTAAATGATATTTCTCTCCACAATGCTTCAACTTATGCTCATGATTCTCACCTGAGAGTTCGTTGTGAAGTACCACTTTATGATGGATCCCGGAACCCTGAAGTCTTGAATAGTTGGATTCTTGACATGAGTTCTTGGTTTACTTACACTCAGCTTTCAGATGAGGATATGGTTCCATATGCTAAGCTAAAACTTTCTGGTTTAGCTAAAGTACTTGTTGAAAGAAAAAGAGGTCATGATGAACTCACCTCTTGGGATGAGCTTGTAGACTGTCTTAAGACCAATTTTATCCTTCCAATTATTCTAAGGAATTGGTCATTAAGTGGTTTCAATTTTGACAAGGTACTAATATGACTGTGCAGGAATATATCTTTCAATTCAACAGGTACATGATACTTTTGAATGTGGAGGAAGATATTAAAGCTTTGATTCTCAAATTTTAAAGTGGTTTGTTGGAACATTTGTACAGGGAAATTATGTTTGTTTCTATGGAAACATTGGATTCAATTTTCAACCAGGTGCAAATTGCGTAGGACAAGTTTAAGGCGCATTCGCAGGCATTCTGCGCACCTGCTACTCAAGTGGTTGCAAATTCATCAAAAGGGAATAGTTCTTTCTCACCAAAGAAGAACTTTGCTCAAAAGAAGAAGAATTCTTCTCCTTCTCCTTCCACTTCTACTCCTTCTTCTTCTTCTTCTTCTTCTTCCAAACCTTCTTCTTCAAAAAAAAATTTGTAACTATTGTAAGAAAAAAGGTCATGAAAAAGCTGATTGTTTTAAGCTTAAGAAGAAAAGTTTAGTCATCACTACTCAAGAACAGGATGCTTCCAAAGGTCCCCTTGAGTCAGTAGGAGAAAGTAGAGTATACATGGAATTATGAGGTAAGATCAATGAGGTTACCTTGGTAAATGTAAGTTCATCAGGGGCGCTCGTGATGCTTTGTTCATCACTCGAGCTCATTTGCTCCATAATTTTGCAACAGATTGTATAGTGGATAATGACTCGCAGAAAAATCTAATTGCGAGGTCCATTGTCAAGTGATTGAAATTACCTATGGAGCCTCATCCTCAACCTTATTATTTGGGTTGGAAGGATAGTGGAAGGGGCTCAGAAATCACTCACACTTGCACATTAAAATTTGCACTTGGCCCACATTTCATAGATCAAGTCACTTGTGATGTGACTCCTATGGATTGTTGTGGGATTTTGCTTGGACAACCTTTTCAATATGATAGGAGAGATGTTTATGATGCTTTCAAAAGAACCTACACACTTCAAAAATATGGTCAGGTCTTTCTCATTAAAAGCACCAACACTCCTAACATCATTCTAAATTCCAAGCAAACAAAGAGAGTAATTAAAAAAGGTGGTGACATTGCTCTAATTTTCATTCGCTCTCAAAAAACTCCTACATCCACATCCATTCCAAAGCAACACTCTTCAATGGATAAAATATTGCAAAATTACTCACACATATTTCAGAAGCCAAAGTCTCTTCCTCCAATTTGCACAATTAATCACAGCATTGAAATCATTCCTGGTTATACACTACATAATGCTCCCATGTATAGACAATCTATTTTGCAAAATGAAGAAATAAAAAGGCAAATAGAAGATTTGTTGTCTAAGGGTTTCATTAAGGAAAGTACTTTTGCTTGTGCCTCACCTATTTTGTTGGTTCTTAAAAAATATGGCACTTGGAGATTGTGCATTGATTTTCGTGCTTTGAACAAAATTTCTATAAAGAATAGATATCCACTACCATGCATTGATGATTTATTAGATCAGCTCCAAGGAGCTAAGTTCTTTTCAAAAATAGATCTCAAAAGTGGATATCATCAAGTGCGTATCCAAGCTGAGGATACATGGAAGACAACTTTTAAAATGAAGATGGGCCTCTTTGAATGGTTGGTCATACCCTTCGGTCTTACTAATGCTCTTGCAACCTTCATGAGGTTGATGAATGATGTATTTCGTGATGTACTTGAAAAATTTGTAATAATATATCATATTCTCAAAGACTTGGGAGGAACACCTTAGGCATATCCATCATACACTTGATATTCTTGCGAAGAATCAATTATATGCCAATTCTTCCAAGTGTTCTTTTGGCAATACTTCAGTTTCTTACCTTGGTTATGTGATTAGTGAAAGTGGAATTCAAGTAGATCCCACAAAAGTTGATGTTTTACTTAAGTGGTCCCCTCCTTCAACTCGCACTGAGTTAAGGAGTTTCCTAGGACTTGCGAATTTTTCTCGCAAGTTCATTCCTCAATATTCCACTCTTGCAGCTCCATTGCATTATCTCACTAAGTCTAAAGTTCCATTTCATTGGGAGAAAATCCAAGAGATTACCTTTGAGAAACTCAAAAAGAAACTTTGTACAACACCCGTGTTAACTTTACCCGACCTCTCTCAACCTTTTGAGATTGAAACGGATGCCTCTAAAGTTGCCTTAGGAGTTGTGCTCAAACATAATGGTCATCCAGTTGTTTATCATTCAAAAACTTTTTATGTTCCTAAGTTGAACTATTCTACATATGACAAGGAGTTGTATGCATTAGTTCAATCTATCAAGTACTGGAGACATTATCTTTTGGGAAAATATTGAGTAGTACACATTGATCATATGCCTCTCAATTTTTTACAATCTCAAAGTAAAATTGAAGAGTCAAGACATATGAAGTGGGCCTCTTACCTCCAACAATTTCACTTGGTGATCAAGTACAAAAAGGGGAAGAGTAATATTGTTGCTGATTGTTTGAGTAGACCTCCTACTGCTCTTGCCTTAACAGTTATGTCCACTTCACACTTGGGATTTCAGACTTGGCCTAATCATTATTCACAAGATCCTGATTTTGGGAAAATATTTGAGCAAGTGAGTAAGCCTTCTTCTTCCAATTTGCGTCCTTTCCAAGATTTCTACATCAAAGAAGGACTTCTTTACAAATTGGATAAGGTTTGTGTTCCTTGTGAGCCTGGAGTGTCACTTCTTAAGGAAGCTCATTCTACACTTTATGGTGGTCACTTTGGGAAGCACAAAACACTTCATCACTTGAAAATATTTTTCTACTAGCCTAAAATGCAGAGGGATGTGTTGAGATTTCTCAAACAGTGTGCAATTTGTTGTCGCTCAAAACTAGCTAACAGGAAGTTTGGCTTAGGCATGCCTTTGCCCATTCCTTCCCATCCTTGGGAAAGCATTTCCATGGATTTGGTTAGTGGTTTTCCCATGACAATGCGACAACATGATTGTGTGTTCGTGGTGGTTGATAGATTCAGTAAGATGGCTAAGTTTATTCCATACCGCAAGACAATTTGTGCAGTAGACTTAGCCCAATTGTTCTTTGACAGCATTTGGCATTCCTTTGGTCTACCTACTAGCATTATATCGGATCATAATTCATGCTTTGTGGGTCACTTTTGGCATTATTTATGGAAAATTTTGGGAGTTTCCCTTAACTTTTCCACCGCCTATCATCCACAGTTCGATGGGCAGATTGAAGTGGTAAACCGTACCCTTGTGCAAAGTTTACGAATCTATCATCACGCTTCACCTACAAAGTGGGACTTGAGTCTCACTCATATTGAACATGCCTACAATAGGGCCCTACATTCTTCTACAGGTCACTCACCTTTGAGGTTTGTATGGGATTTCAGCCCTTGGCACCTTATGAGTTACCTTTTTCTTTGCCTTCTCTTGTCACTTCCCGTCTTCAGAAGGAGCAAGACAAGGCACACTCATTTATTCAACACTTGCACAATATTCAATCAAAGGTTATTGAGATTTTGCAAAAGACACAATAGCAGTAGAAAAAGGCCATGGATCGACATCACATTCCTCATCCATTTTAGGTTGGTGACAAAGTTTGGTTGCATCTTGACAAGCGGCGTTTTACTGATAAGACTCATAGTAAAATCAAATTGATTCGCTATGGGCCTTATACTATTCTTCAATAGGTGTTCAAGAATTCTTTTCGCCTTGATATTCCCACACACTTGGGAATTCATGACGTCGTCAATGTAGATCTTTTGAAGTTGTACTTTGACTCTACATTGGAGACTGCACGAGCTATCAGTCATCCTATGGACGTGGTTCCTGATTCTCAGTTACCATTGGATTTCGATCAGATATATGACATAGAGACTCGACAGACTCACCAGGGGTCTACCACCTCATATCTTGTGGCTCAGCGAGGATAGTTGCCGCATCAGGCTCATTGGATTTCTTTTCATCATATGTCCCGTAACTTTCCTACTCTTCTGAAAGCATTGGAGGCCAATGCTTCTATTGTGGGGAGGCATGATGAGGATTGATGTTTGATCACTCATATGACTCCTCCAGTAGTTCCTAGCTAGGTTTGCATAGTTTATTTCTTGAAAATTAATATTGTAAGTGAGTCTCCTTCTCACATGCACTTGTGGGTACTAGTTATCTTCTAGTTGTCATTTAGAGTGTTAGTTAGTAAGTGTGAACTCAAAGTAGGAAATGTGTACTTAAATATAGCTAAAATGGATCTTATAGTTAGAATTATTCCTTTCCTCTTAACTTAGAAGTTATGTGCATTCTCCTTTGCACTTTTGTAGCTTATGGTTAAGCATATTGGATCAAATCCATGATTTGATGGGTTTGGTTATGTATTTTGGGCCATTAGAGCCTATATAATGAGTTTGTAAATAATATGAAGTTAGTTGGATTTTCAATCCTTTTCAATACGCAACATATCTTCCAATGCTTGATTGACCCTCTCGGTCTGCACATCTATTTTAGGATGATAGGTTGTGTTGATGTTAAGCTTTGTACCCCGTACTCGGTCCAAAGCTTACCAAAATTTAGTACTAAATCGTGAATCCTTGTTAGAGATGATTATTTTTGGAAACCATGCAATCTCACAAAGTCCCTAGAAAACTTTTGTATAATTGTAGGAGCATCAGCATGCACATTTCTAGGTATAAAATATGCCACCTTAGTTAATTTATCAACTATAACAAAAAATTGTATCATGCCTAAATCGATTTTTTAGTAGACCAACTATAAAATCCATGGAATTACTTACCATTTTTGTGTTGGAATATCAAATAAATGTAGTCGTCCCCTAGGATGTTGATGCTCGGTCTTAACCTTTTGGAATTCCAGACACTTGGAAATAAAATGAATCACATATTTCTTCATTCTAGGCCAGTAAAAGTCATTTTTTTAGGTTTTCCCTCATTTTCACCACTCCAAGATGAGCAGAATACGAGGCACAATGTGCTTCTTGCAATATTGCTCTTTTTATCTCTTCATTATTTGGAACTATTATACAGTTTCTAAAATACATCAGATCCTCTTTAAATTTGAAATCCATGTGTTGATTTGGTCCTTGCTCGACCTTAATACGACATTGGTTACATAATTCATCATTTTTCTGCAATACTCTGATCTATTCCTTCAAACCATATTCTCATCATGTTAAAGCAGCTATGTGTCTTCTTCTGCTAAGTGCATCAGCTAGTTTATTTTCTTTCCCCTTTATATATTCTATCCCAAAGTCATATTCGGCCAAAAATTCCATCCATATCCGTTGTCTAGCATTTAACAGTGGCTGGGTAAAGATGTATTTCAAACTTTGATGATCTATTTTCAATTCAAAAGGTTTACCCAATAAGTAATGTTACCACATTTTAAGAGCATGTACTATGGCAGCTAGCTCCAGATCATGAGTAGCATAATTTACTTCATGTTTCTTAAGTTTTCTAGACTCATATGCTACAATAGTCTCATTTTGCATCAGGACTCCACCTAACCCTTCCAGAGAGGCATTTGTACAAACTGTAAATGGTTTAATGGGATCTGGAATATGAAGAATAGGTGCAGTTGTTAACTTCTCCTAAATTGTTTTAAATACCTCCTCACACTGAGGAGTCCATATGAAAACTTTTCCCTTCCTTTGTAGATTGGTTATGGAAGAGGTTGATGGCGGAACAATAATATTTCATTAAGAATAACTGATTTAAATAATACATTGTAGCTCTAAAATAAACCCAGAGGTTGTGGAACCACCTAAGGTAAAAATAGAGATTGTTATAGAAAATAACAATACGCCTAAATAAACCTAAATAATGAAATAAATAAGGATATCAATATGATATGCTAACATCCCCCCTTATTACATTATTTATGTAATTGAAGAACTACTAACATCCCCCCTAATTACATCAGTTGGCAATACAAAGAGAGTTGCGAAACAATTCAAATTTGACACGTGCAAGTGCCTTGGTGAATATGTCTACAACTTGAGCATCTGTGGGAATGTACTGAAGCTGTATTCGATGCTTGGGAACTTTGTCTCGAATGAAGTGACATTGTGTGTCAATGTGCTTGGTTTTCTCATGATGCATTGGATTCTTAACAAGGTTCAAAACACCCTGGTTGTCACAAAACAAATGAATTGGAGATTTTGATGGATGACCCATATTTGTCAGAATGAGATGCAACCATATCACTTCACACACAGCTTCATGTGTGGTACGATATTCTGCCTCTATTGATGAAAGAGCAACTACCTATTGCTTCTTGTTGTGCCAAGAGAAAAGATCGGATCCAAGATGAAAAATATATCCTGAAGTTGACTTGCGATCATCATATGACCCGGCATAGTCGGATTCCGTGTATCCTTGCAAGAAGAATTTGTTGTTCTTCTTGTATTCTAGGCCATATTCCATAGTACCACGGACATAATGAAGAACACGTTTTGCTACTTTCCAATGTGTGGTCTTAGGCTCTTGCATGAACCTCGAAAGATAGTTGATAGCAAATACGATATCTGGCCTAGTATTAGTCAGATATATGAGACTCCCAATAAACTATCGATAGAGAGTACCATCTACCTGAGGTGAATCATCATATCATGATAATTGAATTCTTGTCTCCATCGGAGTTGCCATTGGCTTGCAATCAGTCATGCGATATTTTTCCAATAGTGTCTTGGCATATTTTTTCTGAGACACTTTGATGTAGTGCTCCTTCTGGATTACTTCTAGACCAAGAAAATAATGGAGAAGTCTGAGATCTGACATCTCAAAATATTGACACAAGTCTCTTTTGATAGTAGAGATCATAGTTTTTGAACTCCCTATAATGAGAAGATCATCAACATAGAGTACAAGCAACACTATTTCAAAACCTTGTTTCTTAAAATAGAGGTTTGCATCTGATGGACATCTCTTAAACCCATGCTGGAGGAGGTGATTATCCATTTTTATATACCAAGCTCGAGGAGCTTGTTTCAAGCCATATAAGGATTTGACCAATTTGCACACTTTTTGCTTTTGGCCTTCCACTTCAAATCCTTCTGGCTGAGTCATGTAGACTTCTTCTTGGAGATCACCATTCAAAAAAGCACTTTTGACATCCATTTGGTGAACTTTCCACCCATACTGTGCTGCCATGGCACAAATGACTCGAATTGTGGTCATCCGAGCAGTAGGTGCAAAATTTTCCTCGTAGTCAATGCCTTCCTTTTGAGCATAGCCCTTTGCAACAAGATGGGCCTTATGCTTATCAATTGTCCCATATGCCTTGTACTTGACTTTGTACACCCATTTTCAGCCAATGGGCTTCTTTCCTTGTGGCAGATCGACAAGCTCCCAAGTTTTTTTCTTTTTCAGAGACTTGTACTCAACATCCATAGCATCCTTCCATTGTGGCTTGCTTAGGGCATCTTGCACCGATGTAGGTTCATGTTCATTCATTGAAGACAAAAACACCCTATCATAATCTATATCCATATCATCTATTTCTTTATGTGGAGTTACAGAAAGTTCCTCAAAATATTGACAAAGACCATTAACCTCACTGATCTTTGTGGCTGGTCTTTCCCTTTGAGCCATACTACGAGTACGAGGTCTATCCAAAGTCAAATCTGGTGGAGTGGATAGCTTATATTAATTGATTGTATTTGTATACCACTTTGGATTCTTCTTCTAAGGCATTGAAGAATATGAAGATGGACCTCCAACCTTTGATGAAGGAGATTTATCAACCTTAGTTTCCACAAGGTCTAGGTATACATCTGATGTGTTTTCTGATGTGAAAGCCTCATCAAAAACTACATCTCTACTAATGTGTATCTTCTTGGTCAAGGGATCAATCAAATGATAACCCTTAGAGTGCTCATCATACCTAAGAAGAATACACTTCAATGTCTTCTCATCTATCTTCTTCCTTTTCTCTTTTGGTATGTGCATGAAAGCTTTACATCCAAAAATGCATAGATGAGAAATGGAGGGTTTCCTACCACTCCATGCTTCCTATGGAGTCATTCCTTGTAGAGCCTTTGTGGGTGCCCTATTCAATAGATATACTACTATGGTGACAGCTTCTGCCCAATATAGTTGCTCAAGACTAGCTCCTGTGAGCATGCAATGAACCATTTCCATGATGGAACGATTCCTCCTTTCAACAACTCCATTTTGCTGAGGAGTATAAGTAGTAGTTAACTGTCATGTGATCCCATTTTCTTTCAAGAACTCAGAGAATTTTTTAGAGGTGAACTCCCCCCCTCGATCTGAGTGGAGGGTCTTTATAGAAGTCCCTGACTCATTTTCAATAGATTTCTTGAATTGTTGAAAGAAGCCAAATGCTTCAGATTTCAGTTGAAGAAAGAATACCCACATCTTTCATGAGTAATCATCCACGAATAACTAAAAATACCTCTTACCCCCACAAATGTTGGGAGTTAAGGGACCACACAGATCGATGTGAATCAACTCCAGAGGTTTCTTTGCTCTTGTAGAGCTCCTTTCAAAAGGCACTCTATGCTGCTTTCCTGCCAAGCAGTCAGAGCAAACTGGTAAAGTGGTAGAAAGGGAAGGAAGACCTTTTACCATTTCATACATACTTAACTCAAGTAAGTAACCAGAACTCAAATGTCCATATCTCTTGTGCCATAGGGAAGTTGCCTCCTTTGTAGAGACTGTCATGGCTACATGTGGAGTAGAGATAGAATCTAAGGCAAATAAGCCATGCTTATATGAAGTAGTTGCAATGTTCTTACCCCTCCTGGTAATAGAACAACACTTCTTGCCTCCCTCAACACTAAAGTTCACAACCATATCTTTGTCCAAAATTTGTGTGATTGACAACAAATTGTTTGCCAATCCTGGAACATAGAGAACTTTGTCAATCTGACACTTGCCATTAGGAAGAGTGACTGAAACAATACTTTCTCCCTAAACCTTGTATGTTTTATCATCAACAATAGTGACAGGTTTGCCCTCTTTGGCCTCAAAAGACTCAAACCATGATTTGTCACCAGTCATGTGCTTACTAGCTCCAAAATCAACATACCAGATAGGATCCATCTGCTTGGACATTGTGGTAGTCATGAGAACTTTGTGGGCTCTCTCAGAATCCATGTTAGATTCTTCAATAGCAACATTCACTTGTTGTTTGTTCTTTTGTGGTTTGTTCCGACCTTTCTATTTTGATTATTTATTATTATGCCAACATCTGTCTGTATCATGACCTTCTTTGTCATAGATCTTGCAATATCTCTTTTTCTATTGAGGTTGTTGAGTTTGTTTCCCTTTTGAATCCTTTTGTGAATTCCCTCCATTCTGAAAATTACCCTTCTTCTAGTTCTACCCTTTCCTGTTGATGTAGAGGGCAGTGTTAGAAGAATCATCTCGCTGTAGTTGGCGTGCCTCCTCCTCTTGAAGCATATTAACCAATTCTACAAAAGTAACTTTTCGTTGCGATACCTAAAGGGAAGTGATCAACACCCGATAAGAATCAGGTAAAGCTCTCAATACAATTGAGGTAAGGAGCTTGTCATCAACTGGTTCTCCTAAAGAATTCAACTTTGCTTTCAATTTAGACACTCTGCAAAGAAAAAATTCAATTGTCTCCCCCTGCTTCATGCTTAGACTATGTAATTGAGATTGAAGAAATAGAATAGTGGAATCATTCTTTCCCTCATATATAGTATTAAGGGCATCCCATGCCTCTTTACTATGTTCATAGTCAACAATATGGGGTTGAACTTCATCAGACACAACAAGCAAAATGAGCACTTTTGCTTTGTTGTCTGTCTTGTCAAAGTCTTTTTGAGTAGTAGATGGAGTTGTAGCACCAACAACAGATGAAGGTCTTGTTGTTGCTCCAGATACAACATCCCATAAGTCATCCATGACTAGGATTGCCTTCATCTTGTTTTTCCATGGTGTGTAATTAGGACCTTTCAACAACTGATGAGAATCAATCATTAATTTTGCAGACATGGTGAAGGTTCCTTATAACACCAATTGGTCCCCCTTTCGATATACCTTTTGCTAGGCCGTTATACCGTACAAAATACCCGCCCTTACGTGAGGGAAACTATAGTTATTTAGAAAGATAAAAAAAATCACCCGCCCTTACGTGAGGGAAACTATAGGTAGTTTTTAGAGATCATACGATACGTGGTACTTAAGCAGCACTGAAAGGGAATAGTCTTGTTGATGGCACCTACCATAGAAAGTCTGCAATCCTCATGCATGGGGCGTAACTTCCCTAAACACTTTGGATTCTAGAACTTTCGTCAGGATTTACGCCTAAACACAAGAACTATTAGGGTAATGGATGGAGTAAAAAAATGCAAAATAGCAAACTTATCTCTCCCCGACTATTTATAGAGAACAAGCTTAGACATCGTTTTGGTAGCTATATTAGGCGGTGGATACAGTAGAACAATCACGATAACTTTACCTGTAAGTGCTGGCTAGAGGTATCACAAATACCAAACGCTATAGTGCAATAAATTGCACGGATGGGTTTTAATTATTCCGGGGACTTAGGGAGTGAATTTGATTTTTTTTTAACTTTTAATGAAGTAGTGCAAAACAGAAAAAAAAATGCAACCTACAACATAAAAAGTGCCCACAGGATGTTAGAGTAATATTCCATTACTTGGGATATTTACCATTTACTCCACTAGGTAAAATAGGTAGTATATTGCATTATACTACATAGGTAGATTTTATTACATTTACTTTTTACTACTTACCATAGAGATATTTACTGTGCTAAATATCTACTGGTAAACCTAGGTTAGATATTTTAGAGTAGTAGTTAGTTCATACTTCTCTACCTAGGTTAGCTGTTACCACACTACTCTCGGGATGCGTTATGTTAGCGTTATTTATGCTAATATAGTTTGTTTGTAAACTATATAATTCTTAGACCTTTCTAAGCTAAGGTTAATGCATATTTCAAATATCAAATCATTCATCTTACCTTTCCTTTACTAACATTGGCATCAGAGCCAGGGAGGAGGCACTCGTTCCAAGTGGAGAAGACGAGAGCAGATCTCGTTCCACTGGAGAAGGCGACGCACAGGGTTTGATTTAATTTGTTATGCAAATTCATTAATTCTGAATTCCTAAGTTTGGGTTAGATTTTATTTGCCTTACCTTACTCGGGCCCAGAAATACCGAGCAGGCAGGCATTTGAGGTGGCTCAGCCACATCAGGCGAGCCTGCCCATAGGAGGCCACCAGATCTATCTTTAATTATCGACGAGTTGCTCGATCGACCATTAAAGATAGACTTTGGCGACCAACAGCTCGGCTGACAACCGACTCTAGCGATCGGTGGCCCATAACCGATGATCGATCGACTCACCAAGGAGGGCCTTCGATGTCTGGACCTCAGCCGACATCGATAGGAGGGCACGCCCTCCTAGGCGGTGATGTTCAAACTTGAGTTGACGCCAACAGGAGGTGCCTACCTGAGCCGATGTCGACAGGAGGGTAGGCACACCCTCCCAGGCGGCGACGTCCGAACTTGAGCCGACGTTAATAGGAGGGCAGGCACACCCTCCTAGGCGGTCGACCATCATGTGAGGGTAGGAGCGCCCTCCGTGCGGTGGCCGACCACCACGTGAGGGTAGACACACCCTCCGTGCGACAAAAATAGATCCCGATCGACGACCGAGATTCGAGAGGGCAGGCGGCCCTCCGATCATCGGTGATCGGATCGAAAACCTAGACCCTACCTCGAGATATGAGAGGGCAGGCGGCCCTCCAATTGTAGACTACCGGAACACCTACCTAATTGACAGGACAACGAGACGCGACCTCAGGCATAGATCTCGAGGTGCTGACGTGGCGACACGTGGATCTGATTGGACCTTAGGCACAAAACCCAAGGCTGATCAGACATGAACATGTGGACCTGGACCAGTTATGACATGTGGCGAACAGCCACTAGACTCAGACCAGATGACCTAACACGTGGACAAACGTGCCATGTGGCGGACTGGCCACGTGGCACCTGACCTGACGACCTGACATGTGGGTGACGCATGGCGGACAGGCCACGTGCCACCTGACCAGGCGCACCACGTGGTGGTGACCAAAAGGGGGGGTGGAGTGACTACCCGCAGGCAGTCACTAACTAAACAGCTGGAAAGCCCTTTTAAACCCCCCCTCCTCCCTCGTGCGGGCGATGTGGGATAAATCCCACAGATTTCCCCGCCCGCGCGAGGAGTGAAGGGAAAGGGACACTGTTTCCCTTCCCTTCACGTCGGGGCAGCTAGCCCGACCGGCCGCGAGGCCAGCGCTAAGGCGCTGCCCGACGGGAGGTCGGGGTTTCAAGCCCCGACGGGACCAAAAAAAAAAGGTAATAATTTTTTTATTTTTTTATTTTTTAAAGTTTATTTTTTAATTAATTAAGTTTTTAAATAGTAATTTAATATTATTTTTTTTAAAAGTTATTTTTTTATTAAAATGCCTTTTAAAAATACAAATAATTTTTACTATTTATAAATTTTACTTTTATTAATTAAAAAAAAATCACATAAACTTAAATTATAAAAAAAAATAAAAATAAAAATAGGGGTTATATTTTTTTTGCAATTTACAACTTTAAAAGGAGCTTTTGTTTTTTTCTCCAAGTGAGAATATAAGACATAGAAGAGCACCTACTTTTATTGCAAATAAGAAAACCTTAAATTCTTCTCAACCTTGTTAGTTTTGCAAAATACAAGAGGGACAACATCATAGAAATTTGATTCTTTCTTGCACAAATAGCAAACAAGGAGACTGAAATTTTTTGTAAAATTCAAAGGCAAAGTGTGCATTTGTTTTCTCAAAAGGGGGATATAAGACATAAAATTGCACATTCTTTTTTGCAAAAATTTGAGAAGAAATTGTAACCTTGGGTCCATTAAAAACTAAGTCGTTTGTCGACTAGTTCTGGAAGCCTTCCAAATGCGGGTCGTGTGTCGACTTGTCTTGGAAGGAGTGCTCAAAATTGTTAATTTTGCAAAATTCAGGGGGGAAGACAACATTGTACTTCTTTTGCAAAATTGTAAAACAAAGTAGGAGACATAAAAATATCAATTTTTTGCACAACACAAATACACATTTTGTTGCAAAAATTAAAAGGTGCATTTTCGATTTTACTCGACACCTTTATTGGCAAATTAGGTGCATTTTTGGTTGCATCCGACACCTAGGTGATAAGAATTTTGTGGGCATTCTTGTTTGATTATTGCATTATTTCTTTTGCAATTATAAGTCATAGAATCAAGAACACACTAAACCCCAAAATTTCACAAATTTGTGTAAATCCTTGCACAGATTTAAAGCCAAAATTACTTGATATTCTCTCCTAAATCAACAAAACCCCTAATTCACTCTTATTTGTTTGGCTTAAATTTCCTCAAACTTTTCATCCTTCTTGAAGGGAGTTAAGGCAGGTGCCATTAAATATCTGTTTGAGTGAATTATATTTTGGTACTCTTTTAGGGTAATCAAAAGAAAGAACAAGTTTTATTAGGGAACCTTGAAAGTAGCAATCCTTTGCACTAAGGGGGGATAATTCCTTTCTTCCTTCAAACACAGATCTTGACAAGAGGGAGATAAAACTTGTAAAGGCATTCAGAAAAGTAGAAGTCATCATACAAAATATATCTTTTCTTTTAGACTTCATAACAACAACCATGCTTGAAGTACTTGCAATAAGAAAGGACAAATTGGTGAACTTTTTTGATCAAATTGCCTAGAAAGAATAGTTTTGCACAGATTGTAAAAATGCAAACCAAGACACCATTCAGTGTTGGTTTCAAAACAAGCAAAACTAAAATGGCAAAGGCACAACAAAGAAGCCATATTTCTTGTGAAGTGTCTCATTCTGATTCTGTTTCTAGTTCAAAGATAGCACAAGGAGTGCTAAAATTGCTAAAGATAGTATTGTAGAGGGAAAACACATGTGTCCCTTGGGCAAAAACACCATATTCTCTCTCTCTTCTTTTAGGCTTCATAAATAGCATAAGTATTTTGTTTGAAGACCTTGCAATAAGGGGTGCTTGTACCTCTTTTAGGCTTCATAAATAGCAAATTCTAGGTGTTTGAAGTACTTGTAACAAGAGGAGCGACTTTTTGTGATGTAAAATTGTCTAGGAGGCAATATTTGTAAATCCTTCACAACACTCTTGAGTTGCACACTTTATGCAATTGAGGGGGGATAAACATTTCTTTTCTTCACTGTTTTTTTGTAAATAGGGAAGATGGCTTATAAGGGTGCATTTTCGGCTTTGACCGACACCTTAGTCACACTTCCTTCAGAAATTAATTACACTATGTTTTGCAACAAGAAGGGGGGAACTTATAAGGGTGCATTTTCGGCAGCGACCGACACCTTAGCTACCTTATCTTTTGCAAATTCATATTGTAAATGAATGAACCTTGTATGAAGTGATCTATTCTACTACACCTAGTGATTGCAGTGGCTGGTTACCCATGCAAATCGATTGGATGATGTGATTACCATAAGGACATTCGTTGACGTGAAGACAAATTGAGGAATGACCCACTTTTTGCTTAGGAGCAGCCAGAGCACTGTGACAGAGCAAAGAACCAGCAGATCAACATCTTCTTCATTGTATTGGGACAACTATATACTTTACCCAAATATTGTTGTATAGAGGGATATGTATGTATTACCCAAATAATGTAATAAGGGGGGATGTTAGAGTAATATTCCATTACTTGGGATATTTACCATTTACTCCACTAGGTAAAATAGGTAGTATATTGCATTATACTACATAGGTAGATTTTATTACATTTACTTTTTACTACTTACCATAGAGATATTTACTGTGCTAAATATCTACTGGTAAACCTAGGTTAGATATTTTAGAGTAGTAGTTAGTTCATACTTCTCTACCTAGGTTAGCTGTTAGCACACTACTCTCGGGACGCGTTATGTTAGCGTTATTTATGCTAATATAGTTTGTTTGTAAACTATATAATGCTTAGACCTTTCTAAGCTAAGGTTAATGCATATTTCAAATATCAAATCATTCATCTTACCTTTCCTTTACTAACACAGGAATGACCCACTAGGTGTCGGGCACAACCGAAAATGCACCTTTACAATAATGCCAAATTTGCTTTTAAAAAATTACTCACTTTCCCCCTTTGATTTTTGAAAAATTACCACCCTCAAAAAAAAAATTCTCTTAATAAAGCATTTTGATAATTATCATATATTTTTAAAGTTAATAAAAAAAAAATTAATTTATATAGTTAAAAACTATTAAAATAAATTAAATTCAAATTTTTAATTTAACTAAAAAAAATAAGAATTAACAAAAAAAACTTTATAAATTTTTTTTTACCTGATGTTTCGAGAAGGGGGGAGGTCGACGGGATTGGAACCCGCGACCTGAGGGCTCCCTGAGCCCTACCGCTCAGCCCACCACCAGGTGGGCTAGCGGGCTGATCCGAGAGGATCAGGGGACCCCCTCCTATTAGAGGAGGATCCCAGAACCTGTCTGCCACTCGGTTGCCACTACCACACTAAGCGGCGGCTCGCGTGGTGGCGTTTGCATGGAGGCAGCTGCGTGGTGATGGTGTCGTGGTGGTGACGTCATGGTGGCGAAGACGCTCGTGACTTCAGATCCACATCGAGGGTAGTGTCGACTTTATTTTTGGATATGCAATGACTCTCTTCAACCACTGTCACATTCAGCGCAAGGCCAACAGATTCGTCACTGGGCAGAGCCGGAGGTCTAACAATCGCGTCATCGGATATGTGTTTCTAGATCATCCGCATATATGGTGCGCCCATGGTAGTCATTTGTGATGGTAGTATATGCTTACACCTAGACAGATGCCTGCATCAATCTCATCGAATTATATTACTAAAGATATTCTAAATCTTGGTCCTTGCCACTTCAGATTTTGATTTTCAAATCTAAATATTAGATTGAAGGTGCCAGGGCAATTGGCCACGACACAGGATTTTTTTTTCACCAAGTTGTCGGTTCACGTCTGTAGGCTGTAATTCAGGCTGACTAAATCGCTATGGCTAGGCAATTCGACTGTGTGTGATTGCGAGCTACGGGCAGTGTCTGATTTCTCCACGATAGACTACAGGCTCACAGTATTGCATTGCATGATACGTCGTGTTGACAAAAAACATGTCGTCACAGTCTCCATGAGATCATATTGGCAGCCTCCACAATATTGTATTCGTAGTCGTTCTTCACTAATTATGAACTATCTCACAACCAACCATCACAGCTCTGATACCATGATGGTGGAACAACAATATTTCATTAAGAATAACTGATTTAAATAATACATTGCAGCTCTAAAATAAACCCGAAGGTTGTGGAACCACCCGAGGTAAAAATAGAGTTTGTTATAGAAAATAACAATACACCTAAATAAACCTAAATAATGAAATAAATAAGGATATCAATATGATATGCTAACAGAGGTAATATTTGAAAAATATTTTACAAAATGTCTATAATATCCAGTCATTCCCATAAATATTTTTACTTTAGTTACATTGGTGGGTGTTGTCCAGTCTACTATGGCTTCTATATTTTTAGGATCAATTGCAACCCCATCATCTAAAACTATGTGTCCCAAATATTGGACTTGTGGTGTATAAAACTCACACTTAGATAATTTTCCATACAACTGATTTCTTCTAAGTGTTTCTAGGACTATTTTCATGTGTTGATCATGCTCTACCTTATCCTTAGAATAGATCAATATGTCATCCAAAAATACTAGCACAAATTGATCTAATTGTTCCCGAAACACATTGTTCATCAAGTTCATGAAGGCAGTAGGAGCATTAGTTAAACCAAAAGGTAGCACTATGAATTCATAATACCCATAACGGGTTCTAAAAGTAGTCTTGAAGGTATCTTTGTCTCTGATTCTTAATTGATGATATCTAGACCTAAGGTCGATCTTAGAGAAGATAGTGGCTCCCCTAAGCTGATTGAAGAGATCATATATCCTTGGCAAGGAATACTTGTTTTTAACAGTCATTTTGTTGAGCATCCTATAATCAATACATATTCTTAATGATCAACCTTCTTCTTAAAAAATAGAACTGGTACACCCCAAGGTGAAACACTAGGCTTGATATGACCTTTTTATAATAAATCTTGTAGTTGGGTTTTAAGTTCTTGTAACTCAAGGGTAGTCATTCGATAAGGTTCTAGCTATAGGTGTTGCTCCCAGTATCAACTCAATAGAGAAATCAAATTCTCTCCTTGGTGGCAGTCCTGACAATTCTTCAGGAAAAACATCTCTAAACTCATTCAATATAGGAAACTGTTGAAATAGAGTAGAGCTAGACTCAATTTTTTTTTTCTTGTTCATTTTGACCACATAAAGCCTGTAACCCTTTATTAAATCCCTTATTGTTTGCATGGTAGATAGTAAGTGAGGTTCTATGGTCACTCAATTGCAATGGACTCGGATTCGCTAATTGGAATCGTCTGTGTAGTCTAGCCATATCTCTTCAAAATTTAGCAAGGCTTTGTGAGCTCTTAGCCAATCTATACCTAGGATGATATCAAAAGCATGCAAGGGTGCTACATAAAGATGCCAATTTATTTTTCCTTGGGGTATATCTATTTGGGAGTCAAATAAATACTCGTTAACCATATAGGTTTGTCTTGATCCATACTCAACTTGCCACCCATTTTCCATAATCCCAATACTTATCAGTATGCCCCTTATAATACTAGATGATATAAAACTATCAGTTGCACCACTATCTATCAAAATACAAACCTCTTTTTTGCCTAATTTTCCTTTTAGTAGAAATGGAGTGGTTTACCCTGAATGATTGGAATTACTTGTGGCAGCATAAATTTGGTGAGGAGCTTCTTCATCTGGCTTTATATTATCTACTCTATTAGAAAATTGATTTGCATAATGATCTATAGCTCCACAAATAAAGCATACATTAGGACCCTTTTTTATTCATATTTCTCCATCATTATTCAGAATTGCAGTGTTCTTTCCTTTTCTTGATGTTGCAATTTTTTGTGTCGCTTTTTCTAGAAAATTCCTCGTCTTGTTGTCCTTTGTAACCCTGATACTTTCCTCTGTTCTTGTTGTCTCCTATGAATTGGTTATTATCCCTATTTTTCTTATAATGATCCTTCCCTTTAGTAGGTTCTGGATACTTTATTTTCTTAGTTTCATCCTTTTCAAATTTTTGGAAATAAGCCTTTTTATTTTTCTAGCTTATTTCTTCATAACATGCAACATCAAAAGCTTTTGTCAAATTTTTGGGTTTACCTCATCCAACAAGGGTCCCAATTCTAGGATGTAATCCTAATACAAATTTGTGAGCTTTAAAATCCTCTCATTTATCATATTCAGGTGCATATTTTAATAGTTGGACAAATATTTGGTAATACTCTATTACCGACATGTTCTCCTAATGCAAATTTGTGAATTCAGAGCTTTCTCAATGTAAAATTGTGGTGTAAGAAATCTATTCCTGAATTCTTTCTCAAACTCATCCCAAGGAATATCAACAACCTCCTTTTGGCTTATTTTCTTGTATGTGGTCCACCAATCCCTGGTTGGACCTATTAAATGTACCATTGCCCATGTATTTTTAGATTCTGCACACAAGGGTTGAATGGAAAAGTACCCCTCAGCCTCACTTAACCATTTTATGATTGCTTCATTTTCCCCCTTTCCATAAAATTTAGAAATATCTAACTTTTTTATTTCCTTTTGTAATTCCAGTCTAACTTTTCTTCTCGAATATCCCTCAAGAAATTCACTTATTATTTTAGATTATTTACTTTTAGTCAATTTTTCTATTATATTTTGTTGCTGAGTAATAATATCTTGTTGCTGAGTCATTTTTACTCTCTGTTGTTCCATGTGCTCACTCATCTAAGCTCTTTGGATTTCCATTTGCTCTTTTTTTTTAGTTGTTCTTGCATTAGCTAGATCATTTTTGTCATCTTATCGTTGTTTTGAGAAGCTCTTCTCATTGTAGGCTCTTTTTATTTTATCAATACATGTCGAGGTGTTTCATCTAGTTGAACACATTTTGACTCTCTCACGAGTCATCTTAGTCCCCTTATTGGAACTTCTACAACCTCCTCTTGCAGATTAGTATTAGCTCTTCTAGAGGTCCCCACCATTATACCTGGTGAGAAAAGAATTATGTTAATTCAAAAAATCATTTTGCAACCTAGGGTTTTTACAACCTAGGCTATGATACCAAATGTGACAACCCAAGTCTACTCCCTATAGCCAACAATCCACCTCTAATAAGAAGAATAAGTGACAAGAGGATTTGCCCAGTTTTAACAATTTTGACAAGTTTTGGTAAACCATACAAGTAGGAGCAAACCGTACAAGTAGGAGTCAAATCATACAGACTGAAGGAAAAACCATACAATGTACAATGAAATGCAAGGAAAATGCAATTTGAGTTGTAATTGCGCATGAATTTGATAAATGATATGTTTAGACTTAGTAAAAGGTATAATTATGCATTTTGTTATGCATGGGAAGTTGTGAATAATTAATTTCCTCAAGAATTGCTTTGGAATGGTCTGGGCAATGTTATATAAGGTCCCCTTTTCATTTTTGATAGTCTAGTTAATGCTTGTGAGTTTGGCTATGTTTTGGTCTGAATAATATGAAGTATTGATGCATACCTATGATTGTTGAGTACCTTTCAGTGATTGTATGGCATTATTGACAAGTAATTAAGAAGAATCACAATTCATAGTTTGCTCTCACGTGTACGATCCTAGAATGATGGAATAATGTTTTGCAACTTATCTCTGTTGCATGTACTTATTTATGGTTGTTGATACTTAATGCATTGTTATGGAAGAATTGGATTAAAACAACATTGGTGTGAACCTTATGAATGATATGTGATGAGTTTGATATCAACAAGGATGTATTGAAGGTTGTTGTTTGATTTTTGGATATTACCATTGGAGAGAACTCTCTCAAACCCTGATGATGGAACTTACATGTTGGTAGAAATGGATTAATTGCCATTTTAGACCTTTACAAAACTTAACTAAGAGAGATTTGTATAAAAAAATATCCAATTTGGTACCTTGTTGCACTTTTATTTTGTACAAATTGTACACCAAACCTCTTACAAATCATACAAAAGAAACCTACCCGATTTTGCAGTTTATGTGATTGAGGAAAACTTACCCAATTTGGTAATATTGGAAAATCGAACAATTTAGTTACAAAATTGTGTACAACAACTTGCAAAACTGAATCTGAAGAATTTATTGAGTGTAAAATCATACAATACCTATCACTGTATGATTTGGGATCATATAGTGGTACGATTTGGCATACGTACATGTTTTATTGTCACAAATTGATGGTTGTGAAGACTGTACGATTTGGTCCATCGATTGGGAATAGTAACTTGATAATTATAAGCCCTTGAAAACCACCTCTCCACTGGTAATACTACACCCCTGTGCTACATTTGGAGTTATATCCAATGGAAATATCTAGAAATCATACAACAACCTTCAATACGTCCTACTTGATATCATCGTCATCACAGATCATTCATAAGGTTCACACCAGTGCTGGTTTAATCCAATTCTTCCATAGCAATGCATTAAGTATCAACAACAACCATAAAGAAGTACATGCAACAAAGATAAACTACAAAACATTATTCCACCATTCCAGGATCATACAATACGTGAGAGAAAACTATGAATTGAGATTCTTCTTCATTACTTGTCAAAAATGCCATACAATCACTAAAAGGTACTCAACAATCATAGGTATGCATCAATACTTCATACTATTCAGACCAGAACATAGCCAAAACTCACAAGCATTAACCAAACTATCAAAAATGAAAAGGGGGCCTTATATAACATTGCCCAGGCCATTCCAAAGTGGTTCCTGAGGCAATTCATTATTCACAACTACCCATGCATAACAAAATGCATAATTATACCTTTTACTAAGTCTAAACACATCATTTATCAAATTCATGCGCAATTACAACTCAAATTGCATTTCATTGCACATTGTACGGTTTGCCCTTCAGTTTGTATGGTTTACCTCCTGCTTGTACGGTTTGCTCCTACTTGTACGGTTTACCAAAACTTGTCAAAATTATCAAAATAGGCAAATCCTCTTGTCACTTCTTCTTCTGGGAGGTGGATTTGCTGCCTACATCTGCCCTCCCCTTTACTTTGGTCGGTGTCCTCATCGACTCATCTTTCTATTTTAGCTGCGCCTCATAATATCTGACTACAGCTTCCAGGTCTTCCACCTAGGTGCGAAGAATTACACGTTGATTCTTCAACTTGGTTGCGTAGTTGCCCATTTCTACTACTTTCATACCATGTTGATTGGCTTTCTCTTCGGTAGTCTTCAGGAGTTCCCTCAATTGTTTTTCACGCTCAGTAGCACTCTTCTTCAGCTTCTCCTACAAATGTGCTTCTGTTCGAGCTGCTACCTCTAACTCTTCATTCTTATCTATAATGGTCTTCATATGGTGATTAATATCAGCCTCCAAAGCATGAACAATCTCTTCCTTAGCATTCAATTGCACTTGCTTATCCAGGACCATATCATTATATCATTTATTGTCCTATGTGAGCTCTTCTATCTTCTTATCCTATATTGCCAGTTGCTCATATTTCTTGACCAACTATGTTCTCAGTTGTTCATCCTTTGCTCTGAGTTGAGCTTCCAACTCCTTGATCTTATCTTCTACCATTTGTGAGACCTGTCACTTCTCCTCTTCAAGCGAACTAATTCTAGCCTCAAAATCAGCCTTGTTACTTAGTAGTTCTTCCAATTTCTTTAGTTTCTCTTCTACCATAACCTTACTCTTCTACAATTCTTCCTCCATTGCAACCATTTCCTTTTGAGTGGCCTCTATCTCTTCTTTCTGAGCTTCCTTGAGCTGATAGATCTACTCCAATCCTATGCTCAACCACTCTATCCAATGTGTTAGGAAGTTCAACTTCCTTAGAGTGATAGCCAATCCTGAAGTGACCCTCTTATGTTCCAACTCCATTGTATTCATGGGACAAGTTGGATAATTGGCTCTATCTAGGTACAACCTTGGATGCTACCTGTAATTGGTTCTCACTCCATCTAGCAAGTCATCTCTTCCTAACATCATTGTTACCTCTTCCCTGGGTAACTTCCATGGGTGTTGTACATGAATATCTATAATTTTCCTTGTACGCTCCTCATTGCTCACCCATTCTGTTATCTTTTCCAACTCGATAAACACTTGTTCTTCCCATAGCTTCAACTCTCCCATGCATCCAATACAAAATTATAATTTGGTACTAGCCATGGCATTGCCTATCTGAGAGAAGAAATGTTCCACCTGGTCTTCTACCCTTTTTGCATCCTCCTTAGTTTCAAATTTTGAGAACTATGGTACCTCCAAGAGGTAACTTGTTTGCATCCTCTGTAGTTCTTCCTCTGTAGGAGTTTGTTCTTCCTCTTCTTCCAAGTGGTGACTAGAGCTTCCCCCAAGCTCTATTAGTGCTCTCTCTATGTTTATATTTTCTTGTGGTGGAGTCTGTTCCATAGTCCTCTCCACCTCCACATCTTCTTCCACATTCACAATATCTTGATGATATTGTTGTATCCTATAGATTCTTAGGCTTATTTTTGTTCAGTTAAGCCCACCTGTTGTTCTTCTATCACCTGCTCTTCTTCTTGATTCTATTGGGTTTCCATTGTTATGACTTTTTCAACAATAGGATCTTCTTGTTCTTGTGATGCCTTCGTATCTTCTTGTGCATCACTTTGATCATTTTGATTCGTACCTCCTCCCATCATGAATTTGAAGTGAGGCTTCTTCTTCTCTCTTGACTCTTCTTCTGAGGCTTCCACTATCACCTTGGCTTTCTCTTTTTCCTCTTGAGTAGTGGCTACTACTTCTTGTATTATTTGCCTCACTTCTGTATCATCCAAAATTTTTGAAGAGTCCAAAATTTTAAAATCATCATGCTAGAAAATCTATGGGGATTCCACCATCTCCTCTGCTTCTACCCAATTCCAATCTTGCAAATCTAGCTTCTTCGAGTCTGACTATTCTTCTTCTTGCTGATTCTTCTGTATAGGCTTGACTTGTTTTTCTGGAATGGGATTATTTACCATTATTTCTCATTGTCTTCTTGTTCTTACTCGTACTAGGTTGGATTGCCTCCCCATAATTTCCTCCCTTTCTTGAACTGATGGCTGCTCCTGCTACCATTGTTGAAGTGCTTGTTGTTCCAGTTTAGGTTCCAACTACCTAGGCCTTTTCTTTGAGGGTGTACCTCCTCCTTTAAAGAAGTATCCTCATGTACTATAGTGGCCTATTGTGCTTTCTTTGTTTGAGACTTATCTGGAGTCTCCTTCTGAATTGGTACTGACTTTGCCCACCTCAAAATGGTTGGCTTTCCTACCATCAATATTCCTAGGTTCTATCAAACCTAGAAAGTGGATTCCCATATCTATAATAACATTTAATAACAATCCAATAGCATGGAAAGTCATCCCAAAATTCTTAGACCTCTTTGTTAGTACTTCATGCATCTTTTTCTCTAGATAGGTACCCCAATCGTATCGATTCCTTTGGTGATACCTTCCACATATTGAGCCATCCATATTGGCATCTTCGTGGCTCATGTTTCCCTGATAGTCGAGCCATCATAATATTCATGGCACATGGCCAATATTTCCCTATCAACTGGCTCTATTTAATTCCTCGAGTTCCTACACCTAAGATCTTTGCTTCGATCGATGATTTCACATTGGTAAGTGAAGTGATGATGCGATGTGTCTCAATCGGATCAAGCAACTTCTTAACTACCTTCATGCCATATGCTGGTAACCCAAATATTTTCTTGAATGCCTCTGCTATGACTTCTATCTTCATCGACCACTTGCCCACATTGACATAGGTAAGTCTAGTTGTAGGATTATACACCTGAACCATCTACAATAGATAGTTATAGAAGAAGGTCTTTTGGTGTGGTGGCACTTGTGCTATTATAGCTACACCAACCTTCTCAAACTATTTTCTCCATGGGTGGTTCTTGTTTTCTTCGTTGCTCCACCACTTCTTGCATGTATCTCCTCCATGTTGTATGAATGATATACTTGTTATCTCAACCTGGCTCTCCTCAGGTTCACTACTCAGATCCTCCTCTAGATCTAGGTAATGGACTTCACTACGTAACTCCCTCCTCGAGATTCTTTCTTGTGCCATTTCCTCCTCTCAGAATCTTGGTGGTGTCCTTCTTCGATCAGCCCTCCAATACCTCTACCCTCTCCATGACCTGTATCCTCCTCTCCTCCAAGGATGAGTACCATACCAACCATGGGACTAAAACTATCACCCTTGGTATTGCCATGGATGTGACTCTCTCTCGTGCAGGGGTCCTGGTGACCGTTCCACTCTATTGGCTACAATTCTTCTTAACCGGTATCCAAACTCTTTGGCTGAAATCATTTTCCTACCATTCCTCTGGTTAGCTTGCTACTTGGACATCACCTATTATACAATTAGAAGTGCCCTAAAAATCATACAGTCTACTATAAATTGTATAGTACACCCTTCAACTTGTTCATGTATGATTTCTAGATCAACAACCACCTCTAGATCGTACAATCTCCTTAACTGCTTCAAATTATTCAATATTCTACAAATCATACATCTACTACACCAAAATATATAGGGCCCATACCAATCCATACAATGTCCCTGTCTAGTTGCTCCCCTTCACCGAATCTATACACTTTCATACGATTTGCTCAAAAAGCTTAAATCAACCTCAAAATTACTTGAAATCACATAATTTTTCCTTGAGATCATACAATCTACCCTCCAAATCATACAACACATCCTTTGAAACCCTTGTTCACCTAAAACTCATGTTTTCACTTCTCCTCCATGATTTCTCATCGACCCAGTTGTCGAAATATCTCGATCTATCTTTTCAATGCAATTTTAGAGCAATTCTTCAATTTTCATCACTTGGCATAATTTACCTCCAAAAAAAATTTTTTTGCTATAATGTAGGGTTGTACGGTCTTCTCCTTCCTTTCCTCTACCTTCTCCAGTTTTTTTGGTTACTTTTATCATATTAGGGCTTGTAATCTCCTTTCTCTTGCAATTTATTTACTTCGGCTCCAATCCACAACTTCTTCGAACCCTGGTGTACGTTTTTCCACAATCTGGTTCTTGCTTGGATGCCTTCTACTACAAACCCTTATTTTCCTTAACTAAAATTTGAAATCTACTTTTAATGGAGTCGAAACCCTTGCTTTTCTTCTTTGGTTCGATTTTCTTGAATGCAAAAAGTCTCCTTGGTGCAAATTTAGAAATGGGTCATGCAATATTGTAGTTCACTGATGAATTTTAATGCCCATGTAGTAGATTTCATTTAGTTGCATGCTTTTCACCTTCGTTCTCCTAAAAATTTTGAATTCCTCCTTGTACGATTTGTAAAATTGCTAAAATTAGCCCTTTATTTAAATTGCTATCAAACCCTAACCGCTCAAATTTTAAAATTGCACCACTTTGCATGTCTTTTTGTCTTCCTTGCCTGGATGATTGACAACTCATCACTTTTCCATGTGATTTTATCTTTTTCCTCTTTTTTGATAACACATCATTCCACACATGCGAACATTAAATGCGATGGTTGAAAATCATACAATTACACCTAAAATCATACATTGTACGATCTAAATCATACAACATGCTTCCTTGTACGATTCTGCATGTACTTTTTCCATTTTTGCTTGTACGATCTCCCACTTATGCTTTTTTAGCTTTAAAATTGACTTGTACGATCTATTACTTAGAGAATTTTTCTTTTTTCTCTCTTGAAGAGGTCATCTTTTCGATTTTCAACCCACTTCCTTCTTAATTGCATCCTGAGGGATTTTCACAACTAAGGCATTTTATTTTTTTTTTTTTTTCATTTTCTAACCTATTTACACTTATCCGTGGGAATCACATAGTGACATTCACTTGTATGATCCCATATGATTCTTCTCTTGGAGGTTCGATCATGACATTACGAGTGATTGTGTCATCTGGTACCACTTGCTCTCTAGGGTGATTCATCTCCACTTGTGATGTTACCGAGTTCCCTGGCCTTCCACTACCATGTGTACAATTTGGGATTGTACAATTGCAAGCTGGAGTATCTTCACCTGGTGTCCCTTCCTCTTGTCATGTAGGTGATTGATCCCTTGGTAGTGGTGTCCTTACTACTCTACTATCATTTGAGTGACTTCTCTACCTATCTCCTCGGATCAATTCTGGCTCTAGACTTGGTGATCGGATCCTTTGTTGTCCTTGGTTTCTTTCATCTACAAAATGCACTCTTCCTCTACTAGCAAGGCCTCTACCATGTGAGTGTCTTCCCCATCCTATTCCTCTTGACATCGGGCTTCTCTATGCTAGTGGTGATTCCTCCCTTCCTTGGAGTAATCCTCTACCACCTACCACTCTTCGAGGTCCTCATCGGATTAGTGGTGGTCATCCCAATGGATACTACCTTATAGGATTTGGTAAGATCCCTCTCATCCTTGGTATACCTTGTAGATTCCTTGTCTAGTTCAAACATGCTAAGGGTGCATCTCCCGACCATCTAGGAGTAGGGGGTCAAAACCTTCCTCGTCCTCTTCCTCCTCTAATTGTAACATCACCTTGACTTCATTCATTCCATGGTCGAATACCTCCTCCCCTTCCTGGCTGAAGCCTTAGGGGTCCTTGTCTATTCCTTCCTCCCATTGCTTGGTTATCAGGAGTTATCTCTACCAACTCAATGTTGGCTAGTGGACTTCTACTTCATCTTACACTTGGTGACAATTGTCGTAGTGCTCTGATTCTACGATCTACATGTACTAAGCGATGTCTCCATATTATTTCCTTGAAGCATATTTGTGGAGATGAGGTTGCCAAGATCTCTCTATATGCATCAAAAAATCTATCTCAGAACTTGAGTCATTCCGATTATCTTCTCTTTGTTCCACCCAATATGTTGGTAAATTCATCAATCTCTCCAATATCCTTACTTATCTCCTTTGTCTTCTTAATTTTTGATAGGCTATTGTATATGCTTGTAGATCAAGGTTGGTTTGATGCTCTTGTGATCTCCCTAGTTGTCGATGTGTTGTTGTACATGTTGGGGGATCATGGTCATCTTGAGGATTCTGGGGTCTCCCCGGGCAATCATCATCATCACTACTTTTTGTGCTAGGTTCCCTTACTAGCCAAGGCATTCCTTCATCATTGGAGTCACTCAAATCCACTCGTGCATTACCTTGTGATTTAGGTGATGTGGTTGCTTCCTCAATGTCTCACCAAAGCATCTCTGCATCTTCATTCATCATTGGTGGATCACTTGGTGGTACTTGTGAACTTGTGCTTGCACCATCATTTCTTATACCACTCCTTGGAGTTATCCCCTCATTATCCTTAGCTTCCCCTTCTAGTTCTTGTAGCCTAGCTATTCTTTGTTCATCCAACCTTCGTATTGTACTATCCAATTCTTGGATGGTTTGTTCTCTCAACCTTGCATTATGACCTTACAACATCTGATATTCCTCCTATAGTTGTTGGGTCTATAGTCATATTCTCTATTGTAATAGCCCTATCTAAGCTAATGGAGTAAGTCCAACCAATTCTTCATCAATGGTCTCATTCCTATTCTCTTCTGGAACTTCCATTTCAAAAGTGTCCACTCTATCTTCATATCGTACTGTTAATCGTATCCTTCTTCATCCTTCAGCTTGTTGGGGTAGTTCTCTATGCTCCACCCAGGGATACATCATGTTCTTATTTACTTGGGGTGCTTCTTCTTGCCTTCCCCTATTTTTGGGTAATAATACTATCTCTTGATATCCTCTTTCATTTGGAGGAATCCACTCTTCATCTTCCTCTATTACTCGTTCGGTCCCATCCATAAATCTGACATGCACCCATAATATTCTTCTTTCTTTGGGTCGAGGTGCCAACTCTTATTGTTCTATGGTTGGTCTTGTCTCCTCCCCTTCTATGAATAAGTGTGTGAGTCCTATGTCAGGCTCTTCCTATGATGGACCTTGCTCACCTTGAGTCCTCCATTGAGCTTCTGCTCATCTTCTTCGTTCAATCTCTTTTGAAGAAATGAATAAGCATTGTACTTTGTAAGGCTTCAAATTTGAGCCATTTATAGTGTCGGGTACCTCAGTCCCATTCAATTTTTGCAACTTGACTACTCCATTATTCATTACTTCTACCACTTTGTAGGGACCAAGCCATAAAGTCTTCAACTTACCGGGCTTGATTTCTCGCTTTCCATTAAACTTTAGAACCAAGTCACCCGGACTAAGTTCTAACTTCCTCAAGTGTTTGTCATGCCATAACTTCCTTCTTTTTTGGGCTACCTCAATTGCCCATTGTGCCATGAATCTTCTTTCATCCAACTTAATCAGTGTTGTTAGTCGCTCTTCCAAAATTTCTTGATCACCCAAGCGATGCTCCATTATGACTCTCAAACTTGGTATCAAGAATTCAACTAGCACCATTGCCTCTTGTCCATACATCAACTGGAAAGGTGTATGCTCTATTGTTGGTTTAAAATTTGTTCTGTATACCCATAAAATATATGGTAACCTTTCCTCCCAATCTGCTCCTTCTATTCCATAGGTTTTATACAAAGTAGATACTAGGACTTTATTTGTTGCTTTCACCTACCCATTCGCTCTGGGATAGTATAAACTAGATAATGAATGCAAAATCTTGAATTTGGTTGTCAGCATCTTGATGATTTCATTGACAAAGTGTCCTCCTCGATCACTCGTTATCTATAGCGGAATGCCAAATCTTGTAATTACCTACTCATACAAGAATCTTGTTGTACTTTTAGTTGAGTTGTCAGGTAATGCTCTCGCTTTGACCCACTTTGTCAAGTACTCTATTGCTACCACAATGTACCTACACTTCCTTCTTTGAGATGTTTTCAATGGTTCAATGAAGTCCAATCCCCATATTTCAAATAGTTCCTGGGGTTGTGATGGATGCAATGGCATAAAGTCCCTCTTTATTGGCTTCCCTATCCTTTGACAAGTATCACATGCTTTTACATATTCTTTTGCATCATTATATAGTGTGGGCCACCATAATCCTGCTAGTAATATTTTCCTAGCGGTTGCATCTGGTCCCATGTGCCCTCTTGCTAAGCCTTCATGAGCTTCTTTCAATGTCACTTTGACTTCTTCCTCCATCACACATCTTCGTAAGATACCATCACTTCCCATATTATACAATAATCCTGCTATCAATTGGAAGGGTGTTGACTTCATAATCACTTTATTTTTCTTGGTTGCCATCATTTCTTGTGGTAACTCTCCTATGGATAGGTACTGGCCAATCAACTTGTACCATGATGGAACAAAATTGATGGAAAATAATTGTGCATCAGGGAATTCATCTAAAACCCCTGTTCCTGTAGGCTCTCTTGATCGTATCTGAGATAGCTGGTCTACAATTACATGCTTCTTACTAGGTCTTACTACTACTCAAAATATGAACTCTTGTAGGGTGATGAGCCACCTGCTGACCCATCCTTGTATCATTGATTTGTTTATCAAGTACAATAGAGCTTGGTGATCTACATAAAAAGTAAAGGGATTCACTAGTAGGTAATGCCTAAAATTTTGGACTGCATATACCATTCCCAAAGCTTCTCTTTCTATTGTACTATAGTTTCTCTCCACCCTTGACAATAGGTGACTAGCAAAGAAAATAGGTTGATCTAGCCTGAACTATCCTTCTTGTGCCAAAGCACATCCGATTGCAAAATTTGAAGCATCAATATGGACATGGAATTCCTTATCCCAATTTGGGAACACCAAAATTGGGCTACTGACAAGCTTGGCCTTCAACTCCTCAAAGGCTCCTTGGTGCTCCTCTGTCCATCTGAAAGGAACATTCTTCTTCGTCAATGAATCCAATGGATAGGATACATGTGCATAATTCTTGATAAACCTTCGATAATATCCTATCGATCCAAGGAAGGTTTTAAGTGAACTCACATCATATGGTTCTTCCATGTGCAATATCACATGGATCTTATCAGGATCTATTTTTAATCCTTCACTGCACACTATGTGTCCTAAAAACTTTCCATATGGTACCATCAGGTAACACTTCCTAGGGTTTAATGAGATCTGTGCATTTTTGCACCTACTCATACATTCACTGAGGGTAGGAAGATGCTCCTTGATCTTCCCATAAATGGACCAATCATCCAAAAATGCTTTGAAGTTCCCTGTTGCCAACTGATCAAATATATATAGTATGATGCATTAAAATGTAGTTGGGGCATTATAGAGCTCGAATGGCATTCGATTGTATGCATAGATGCCATTCTCCACAATAAATGTGGTCTTCATCTTATCCTCCTCGACTATACTTATTTTATTGTAACCTAAAAATCCATCCAAAAATGAATAGATCTCATGTCCTGTGACTTCCTCCAGGATGGAATCTATGAAGGGAATAGGGAAGGGGTCCTTAATAGTTACTACGTTTAGACTCCTAAAGTCCACACATATTCTGATTTTGTCCACTTCCTTCTTCAAGGTGACCACTATAGGTGATACCCACTCACTGGTCGTAACCCTGAAGATGATTCCTACCTCCAACATCTTCTCTATCTTTGCGTTCACTAATGCAACATATTTTGGGTTCATTCTATATGGTCTCCTCCTTACTGGTTGTGCTCCAGGCATTAGTGTAATCTTATGGACACATAACTCAGGTGGTACTCCCTTCAAGTCCTTGTATGTCCATGCAAAGACATCCTTATATTCCAAGAATATCTTAAAAGTTATCACTTTCAGTACAGGGTTCCAATCATCACCATAGTGAATCATCCTAGGTTCATCCTCCATCCCTAGATTGATGTCCACTATCCGAGGTCCTTCATATTTGATATTCTCTGGCTCACTTGCTGCTTTCTCCACATTCTTTGGGTGTGTCGGTCTTGCATCAATTTTTGCATCTCCTACTGTATATTCTGCAAAACTTTTTGGAAATGTCCATTTCTCTTCCACCTCCTTCTTAGGTTCTTGGCTGACTTTGGTTTCATCTTGTTTTTCCTTGATCTCCTCTGAGTCAATACAGAGGTATTTGGGCTGAAAAATTTTGTACTCCTCCATTTTCCAATGAAGAAGTCCACTATCAGATCTAGCTTCATCTTCACTACATTCATCTAGGTACAACATTCCTTCTCCATCTGGTTCATATCCTTCATCTCTTGAGGAATTTTTTGATTCATCGATCATGGCTACATCCTCACTGACCTTTTGATTAGTCATATTAATCATATATTTGTGTTGTCCCTTCTTGAAAGTGATCTGATTCTTTCCCCAATTGTGATTAACTTTGGCTACACGTAGCCATCCTCTTCCCAATAGAGCATCGTATGTAGGCTTCTGCATAGTAATCACAATGAAATCCAAGATAAACTCTTGGTCAGCTATCACCACTTGTTGTGCTATCAAGACTCCCTTTGTCTCGATACCATACTGGTCAGCACCATATAATCGGAAGCTTGATGCCCATAGAGATGGAGCACCTAGTTCTAGCCAAGTCCTTTTAGGTAGCACATTGATGTTGGATCCTCCATCCATAATAACTTGTGTCAATTTGTGCCCTAGGATCTCCATATGAACTAATGCAGGTTTCTTTCCCACATCAATCATCAATATAGTAGGGTCCATGAATTGGTATTTTTGTTTCTTTTCCTGAATCGGTTGACTCTGCACTTCCATCACCTTATGAGGTTGTATCTCTTCCACCATCACTTTTTGTAATGATGGGATAGCTTCCAATAGGTTAGCCACTTTGATCTCTATTGTGGTGTCCAAAACTTGTGCTGCTAGACTCTGCACAATTGCCTTCTCTTCTGATGGTTTTTAGTTCCTTTTCTTTTGCTAACTTCACTTGTTTAGCTTTTTGTGCTTCATCTTGTAGTATTTTCTTTGCTACTTGCTAGCACTACTTTTCTTTTGTTGGCTCAGGATACTTATCCTTTTTAGCTTGATTCCTTGTCATGGCTAAAACTTCTTGGGTTTCCTCTTTAACTTGAGGAACCTCAATATCTAAATAATTTACATTTTATGGGTTACTTGAACTCACCTGCTTGGGGCAATTTGCTTCCTTGTGGTTACCTGGACCACACCACCTACACATATGTGTAGTGTTCACTTGCTGCATTTCTTGTCTCTGAGGTGAAGGATAATTTTTTATGAAATACCCCCATTCTTGGCAATTACGATATTGTATGATCGACCTCCCTTCCAAATCATACTACAAATGACTCTGTCCTCCTTGTCGATTGCCCTAGTTCGACCTTCCACCTCATCGACTATTTCTATAACCACCACTTGTTGCTTGTTGCCCACTTCCTAGGGTCTTTGGTTTCTCTTCCTGCTCTTGGATTGTTAGGACCTATGGATGTACTCTTGCATTATATGAACATAGCATCACCTCATGTCCCATCACATTATAGATATGATAATAATCATTTTATGGACACTTTACATTTGTATGACCTTCAATTTTGCATTATGTGCACCAAATATCATTCTTATCAGGCTTGCTTCTTTGTTCTTTCATGATCTTGTCGAATTCTTGATGAAATGATGCTACTATTCTTTGTATAGTATCATCTTCTCCACTATCTAAATCATTGGACTTGGGATGAGATAATATTCCTATGTACATCTATTTGATTCACTTTCAAAATTCTTTGCATGCTTTACAACTTCCTCATACATTTTTTATGGTACTACCTTCATATTTTTCTTATATTTTGATAGCAATCCATCTACAAACCATCACTTCACCAATACATCTACCAAAGGCATCTGCATCTTATCTACTAACTACTTTAGTCTATGGTTGTATGATTTTACATCTTCATCAAGATTTTGCTTCATCATACAAAGTTTAGTAACAATGTCTCCATCATCCTTCAAAGGGTAAAATTCTTCAATGAATTTCTCCTTCACTTGATTCCAAGTCTAAAAATCTATTGTATTTTCCCTTTTTAGATACCAATCCATCACCAATCCTCTCAAGGTAGTAGGAAATAAAGTCACCCAATCATCTGGTTGGTCTACACCATTTTCCCTCCAAATGGTTATACAAGTTTTGATATGTCTTGTGGGGTCTTCCTTACCCTCACCTGTAAAATGTGGACATCTCTGCTTGGCTACCTTGTTAGCCATATTTGAAGAATCATCCTCATCACTTGAGGTATCCCATGGAATCTCTATCTGATTCCTCCTTGGGGGTGTTTTACTACACTCATCATCAAAAGTTTCTATCTGAGGTATCTTATTCTATCCCACCAATCATTGACCAAACTCACATGCATCTTCACTCCATGACTTCCTTCATTGATGTGAGGGAGATGGTCTTGGTCCTTCTTCTTGAGACCTCATGCCCTATTGCCCTGGTGCCTGACTCCCATCCTCTGCACTCCCTTGCAACCCTTCTATCACTTTCTTAGGTGTCACCATCCACTCTCCTTCCTCATGCACTACTTCTCTATCAACTCGCTCCTCTATGTTAGGTGGTTCTGGTACCTCCTCTTCTGTCTCTATCAATAGTACCTCAAAATCTCCTTCTTTAGATGCCCAAACTTGCTCTATTTTTGGTTCATATGTACTATGGTCTGAGTTACTTGCATTATCTCTTTGAGAAATTCTCATGCTCCTTCTTACTGGAATGTTTCTCGTACTTCCCATCTCCTACGCCTTTGCACACTAGTGTCTGTCATTCACCTCTAGTTTTGTAATATTCTTACTTGTCAATTTGACCCATTTTAACAAAAATGCCAAGTTTGATAAGGCAAAAAAATGTAGCATAGAAGGATGTAGTATTCCTAGTGGGGAGGTGGTTTTCAAGGGCTTATAATGATCAATTTACTATTCCCAATCGATGGACCAAATCGTACAATCGTACAGTCTTCACAACTATCAATTTGCGACAACAAAATAACTTGTACGGATCCCAAATCGTACCACTATATGATCCCAAATCATACAATGATAGGTATTGTATGATTTTACACTCATCCAATCCTTCAGATTCAGTTTTGCAAGCTTTCATACATAGTTTTGTAACTAAATTGTTCGATTTCCCAATACTACCAAATCGGGTAAGTTTTCCTCAATCGCATAAACTACCAAATCGGGTAAGTTTCTTTTGTACGATTTGTAAGAGCTCTGGTGTACGATTTGTATGAAATGAAAGTACAAAAAGGTGCCAAATTGGATATTCTTCTGTACCAATCTCTCTCAGCTAAGTTTTGTAAAGGTCTAACATGGCAATTAATCCATTTCTACCAACATGCAAGTTCCATCATCAGGGTTTGAGAGAGTTATCTCCAATGGCAATATCCAAAAATCATACAATAGCCTTCAATATATCTTTCTTGATATCATCCTCATCATATATCATTCATCAGGTTCACACTAGTGCTGGTTTAATCCAATTCTTCCATAGCAATGCATTAAGTATCAACAACAACCATAAAGAAGTACATGCAACAAAGATAAACTACAAAATATTATTCTACCATTCTAGGATCATACAATACGTGAGAGTAAACTATGAATTGTGATTCTTCTTCATTACTTATCAACAATGTCATACAATCACTAAAAGGTACTCAACAATCATAGGTATGCATCAATACTTCATACTATTCAGACCAGAACATAGCCAAAACTCACAAGCATTAACCAGACTATCAAAATTGAAAAGGGGGCCTTATATAACATTGCCTAGGCCATTCCAAAGTGGTTCCTAAGGCAATTCATTATTCACAACTGCCCATGCATAACAGAATGCATAATTATACCTTTTACTAAGTCTAAACACATCATTTATCAAATTCATGCGCAATTACAACTCAAATTGCATTTCCCTTGCATTTCATTTCATTTCATTGCACATTGTATGGTTTGCCCTTCAGTTTGTATGGTTTACCTCCTGCTTGTATGGTTTGCTCCTACTTGTATGGTTTACCAAAACTTGTCAAAATTGTCAAAACTGGGCAAATCCTCTTGTCACTTCTTCTTCTGGGAGGTGGATTTGCTGCCTACACTCACCCGATTTTCAACAACACAATTTCAAAATTTTGATTTAATATAAAACAATTATCTCAAATTGACGGATGCACACCCAACTTTGTATTAGTACATAGGCATAGATGTTCATACTCTGAGATATTTTACCACTGTAGATGGAATCATGAGTGCTCAAGATTGGCCAAATACCACAATAGTGTTGCCATTTTATTGAGACCCCCTTCTCATTCTCAAGTTCTAGGTTCTTGAAAAGGGGTTATCCTTTCAGGGCCCATAACACCTAAAAGGGTGGATGCATATTTTACCCATAATGTAGCATGGAGGACATTCATCTATGAAATTATCTTCATCCTATTGGTCCACTAACCTTATCTTCATCTTAGTTCATGATTATACTTTTAAGCCCATGCTAGAGTTAGCGTAGTTATACTTGTGCCTGATAATGAACCTTCTACTAAGGTGCTATCAGGGCCTATCAATACTCTAGATTTTAGGCTAGGTATCGTAGATCAAATCCTAGTTGATGATAATGCTGCCCATACCATCTATCATTGGACCTTCCAACCCCAAGGACCAGCTCTCTAGTCTTGAGTTACCATTGGCTATTCCACAACTGATATTTTGAATCTTGAGAACCCTCACGTACTACCTCGTATGATAACCTGGAATGATGTCCCATACCGTCGTTCATTACTCTCAATGGCATAGGGTCCTCTGACCTTTTTATACATACATTTATATTTTCCAGAGAACGGTTATCCCCGAAATCACAGCAAACATCAACTATGATCTGTCGGAGTTGGGTGGATGACATTCTTCTCAATGTCATCAAAATTATGGTAAGCCATCATTTTTTTATAGCCTCCCTTTTCTTCAGATAGTTGACATCCTTCTTGATGTATTGTTTCTTCAGATAGTTGACATCCTTCTCGATGTATTATTTTCGTGGTAAGCCATTAATTTTTGTTTTTTCGATAAATTCTCAAGTCAAAGATCTTTTCAAAATATTTTAATGTTTACAACTTTAGTTCTTACTCCAGTTATAGTCAACCCTTATATAATTTTCAAGTGGATATTTATCAACTATATCATACTTCAATTTATAATCAATTCCAAAGGATTATGAGTATCCACCTAAAATTTTAACATTTTTTATTTATCTCATTAATGCATGATATATAAACAAAATAGAATGTCAACACTTAAATAAGATAGTCATATAGAATACTGACAATACATAAAACTAAACTTCTAACATTAATGCATGATATATAAAACAAGATAAAATGTCAACACTTAAATAGAATAGACATATAGAATACTGACAATATAAAACTTAATATTAAAAGTTTAGCATTTTTAATTTATCTAATCATTAATGCATGATATATAAAACAAAATAGAATGTCAACACTTAAATAAGATAGTCATTGACAATATAAAACTAAACTTAATATTAGTTTCAAAGGCAAAGCGATATCAATTTAATACAAGCATAAAAATATTCTACATATTTCTAGAAAAGACATTATTTTTACCAAAGTTTCATTACTCATTTTCAAATATTACCCTAACCTAAAAAGGTGACAACAAATTGTAAAACAATTCATTCGTTTCTTTTATAACCTCATGAAATATCAATTTTGGATATCCTCAAATAATTTTTTACGAAAAGAGATAATTCGAATATGGTAATAATTTTAAATCATTTAAGTTTCAGTAGTCTCGTCATTGGGAATATGTATTTTAAATTCCTCATATAATATCTTGTAGACTAAGTTTGGCCAACCTTTAATGTTTAACTCTTCTCTACAACGAAAGGATGACATGGACATCAAAAGAACGCAGCACAATGAACATTGAATTCATTTTCAAAAAATGAGGAAGGTTTCCTCTTAAACATTACTGACCATTAAACATTTAATAGCACTCCAAGGTCTACACGGTATCTTGGCACCATGCGTATCTAAAATATTTTCATCTTACAATGAAAGCTTCATCAAAAGAAATCATCCAGGAGTAGTTTAATATGCATTTATTACATGGTCATAAACAACATAACTCATTCCTTTTAAAACCATGGATTTCAATCTTGATGTCGACGATGTCTAGGTGAATAACACTTTCATTTACCACCTTTTGTAAAACCAAGGACTTCATAAGGAGAAAAACAAACCTAATTATAAACCTATCACATCAAATGGTCGGAGAAGAGTTGGGCTCTAATCTCATGGTGAAGCTTTACAGAATGCATGATTTCTTCCTATATTTACTTAGGTTTAAATCTTCTTAAAACAGAGTATGAGAAATTCTTTGAAAATAGAGAGAATTATTTAGCTATGCTACACCGAAACTGAATCCAAAAATTAAAGAGAGATTTAATATCGGATATTAAGAAAACCTTCAACAAAGTAAACAAGAGAAATCATCTATCAAATTATTTAATCGTTTGGAGTTCACCTTGATGTTTTGAAGGAAAATAAAGTCTCCAATTATATATATATTATATTGAACATTTATAAATACCTCAAACTTCATCTCTAAAATTTTATCCAAAATAATTTACCCATACATCATACTCAAACAAACTTTACAATTCCACGGTTGACGAGTAGTCATACAATTTGGATATCACAAAATAATTTACAAACTTTGTATAAAGTCTCCATGTTAAACACGATGATGTCTATGCAGATAGGTAAAACCAAAACATCTGAATATCTCCAAAGGAGTTCTAAACTATCAAGGTGAGCAACTGCAACAACGATACTTCCTTTGGCACCTAAGAAGGCGAAAAAATAAGAGGTTGAGAGCTATTTTGGGTCAGCTTGGCCCTATAATGGATGCAATTCTTCTATATGAAAGCATTATGCAGCAACCAAAGCATCTCAACAATAAATGAAAGAATACTCCAAATCACTTTATCTGACAAGAAATAATACAATCTATAAACATGGTCTAGAGATTCCAATTTCAGAGCTATCATATGTTATGGAGATTGTGATTTATGTATTACTTTTATATTTGTAGCATCAACATGATTCACTATAACATGGTTTGGAAGTTGCCATTATATTTCATAGTCCCTCATAAGACAAAACGCACAAGCCAATCCACAGACATAACCATACACGACAAATTCACCATCATATATATTATTTTTATTAGTTGAGCCAATCATAAGACAAATGCACAAGCCAGGCCATAGACATAACCATACATGATAATTATTTTAATTTATTCTATCCTTATTGTATCAAGTTTGTGACAACCATACACAGCAACAAAAGAAGGAATGATTAAATGAAAAATCACTTGAGAATCAAGTCATTGTTGATTTCCAAATTGAAGACAATCACTCAATAGAGATATCGAAAGCAAAAAAGATACTTTGAGAATCAAGTCTTCGTTGGTTTGTAGATTGAAGTCATTCGCTCAATAGAGATCTCAAAAGCAAAATAGGCACTTTGAGAATCAAGTCATCGTTGGTTTCCAGATTAAATCCAAACACTCAACAAAGATCACAAAAATAACCAGACACTCTTTGAATAGCAAACATAGAGAAATTGAGAGTCAAACCATCATTGGTAACCAAATTGAAGTCAATCAGTCAATAGAAAATACAGAATAAAACTAGATACATTTTGAACAACAATCATCAATATATACTCCATATTTCTACCTCCTTTTTATAGAAGTTATAGATGATTTATATGGTGACACATAATACTCAAACATGCAAAAGGTTGCTCAGATAGCTTCCAGGTAGTGGTTTCTTCATTCCACCGATTAATGAAACTTAGATGTTTCACCATATGCAATTATTTAATTTATTTAATTATATATCTATTTATATATTATAATTATGTTATAATTTAATTGTTTCTTTATTTTAATTTTGCTTTATATATTTTATATGGGGTTTTTAATATTTATAATAAATAAATAATTATATATATATATATATATATATATTTTTTTTTTTCCTTTTATGAAAAGAGACTCCACATCAGATCAATTTCACCCAGCAAGAGCAAATCATACAATTTTTTTTTTATAATCAAACATATGCACAAAATGCAACAGCAAGCAGAATGACCTATATGAAATATTTCAATGGGCTTCCATGTACCCACGAGCCAAGGTGCATTATGCATGAAATCATATCCCACCTTACCTGACACTTTCAACCACTATCTCTATAAGGGGTGGGTGCTCTCCTTATTCAGTTTGTTTGCTATGGAGTGAAAACATGTACCTACACTCACAAAAAATTTCAGCAGTAACACATTCTTCGAGTGAATATTTTAACTAACTAGAGGGAATGTTACATATTTGGTCATTCAATAAAGGGCCCACAAATGTGTCCCATGTGATAGAGTAGATATTCCTACAAATAAAAATAAAAAACTTGCTTACTTGACTAGAGTGCTTGATAGTTTTCATCAAAGTCATGGTCAACACCATATAAGGTGGACCAATTGGACATCTCATGCCCACAAGAATCAAGGATGGTAGTGAGTGTTGTTATGGGTGATCACCTGAGGCAGTTTGCATCCGAGTTAGTGCTTCCATTTTTGTATCAAAGAATCAAATAAAAATGTTACAAGTAGGTATTCCATTTCTGATACCTCTCATTCCTGAGCTAGCTTTGCATTTTTATAAACTCTAGAGGTCTATGATCAATGTGAATGATTGTTTCTTTGCCCAATATGTAGTGCTTCTACTGCTTACATACTTGAACAATGGCATAACGTTCTTTGTCATATGTGGGATACTTGTTGATAACCTCATTGAAAGTCTCACTATGGTATGCAACAAGGTGACCTTATTGTGTGAGGACAAACCCTACTATATAGTTAAATGGATTTTTCATCAACTCAAAAGGTTATCTCAATTTTAAAAGGACAATAACATGTGTTGAGCATAGTTGAGTTTTTAGTTTCTTCCCAATGGAACTTAGCTTTGGCTACCCCTTTTATCAGCTAGTTCAATGTCCATGCAATATGTGAAAACTCTAGAACAAATCTACATTATAAATTGGCAAGAGCTAGAAAATTGTGAAGCTTTGTGAGAGTCTTTAGAGTTGACCAATTTTGAATAACATGAATCTTTTTAGGGTCAACATGAACACATTCCTCATTGACAATGTACTCAAAGTACTATACTTACCTCATGCCAAATATGTATTTCTCTAGGTTCACATATAGTTTGTATTTTTTAAGAGTTTGGAGCACTTCTTGTACCTACTGAAGTGTTGTTCTCATGTCTTGTTTTAGATGAGGGTGTTGTCCAAATTTACAACTACAAAGAAGTTGGTGAAAGGTCATAGAATGTCATCCATCATCCTCATTAAAGTTGTTGGGGTATTATTTAAACCAAAAAGCATAACCAACCACTTGAATGGATCTTCTTTAACTTTGAATGTCATTTTCCACACATCTATGGGCTCATTAGAAATTTTATGGTACCCAAATTTGAGGTCAATCTTGGTGAAAAACTTTGCACCATGTAGTTGATCCAGTAAATCATCGATCTAAGCTAAGGGATACCAATTATTCATCATGATCTTGTTTAAATATTGGTATTCAATGCAAAGTCTCCATGTGCCATCTTTCTTTGGTACCAAGATAATTGGACTACCATAAGAAGAAGAACTCGGTCTGATATGACCATTTTTAATCAATTCTTAAATTTACCTCTTGATCTCATAATTTTCAAGAACTAACTTGTGATAGAATGGGGCATTAGGTAAAGGAAAACCAGAAATCAAGTCAATAGAATGTTTTACCTCATAATGGAGTGGCACTTTGGTGGTTGACTTGAAGATGTCATCATATTATACAATGATCTGATCCATTTTTCATTGTTGTTGTGATGACTATGTAGTCACTATAGTATCAACCATCTTCTTGGCAGATTGAGGCTTGATCATCAAGAGAACAAATTACTTTATTTTATTGATCATAATTTTGCATTACTTGGTGCTAATGAGGGAAACAAAGGTGGAAGGAGTTACCTCTGGTATCCTATATTGTTGGTCCTTCAGGGTGATGATGACTTTACAAAGTATTGACTCATACATGTCATATCTTTGTCACATGTATGGCTAGCCAAGGATCACATCACAAACATCCAATGGAACCACATCACATAAAACCTCATCTCTAATGGTTTGATGGTGTTAGAGAGAAGACACTACTAATTTATTACAAAAAATTACAAATTAAAATTTGGGAGACAAAAAATCCTCTACTTTAAAGGAATTAGTTTTTTCTTTTAATGAGTTCCATTATGTCAAATAACAAAATTTTCCTTTCTGAATCATAACTTTTGAAAGGGCCAAATTTTGCATCATGGAAAAACAAAATGAAATCAATTCTCTCTTTATAAAAACTTTGGGAAATAGTGAATGGAACAAAGAAAACGCCTATTGAAGATGAAAGAGAAAAACAAAAATTTGAAGAGAGTGATGCAAAAGCTCTTATGTTGATTACATTTGGGATAATTGTTGGATTTTTTGCCAGATTATCTCAGGTCCCAATATTCATGATCTCAAGCAAACTCAAATATAAGAGCAATTAATATATTAAATGTCTAAAATCAATGAACTTAACATTCATGAAAATAACAATAATATGAATAAAATGGTCAATATCAATGATAATATGCATAATATAAACTTACAATATAATTGCTCAAAATATTGCATACAAGCTTCAATATTCTCTGATGAGTCTTCTATTACAATGGATTATATTCTTCAATACAATACATGGAGCTTTAAATCCATTCTATAACCCTAGAAATATGAATCTTCAATACTTGACTATTGCACTCCTCACATATCTTGGAGATGCAACGTTTCATATTCCATACATAACACAAATATCACATGTCCTTTGACTTCACATGTTGCCACTTGTATACATGAATCTTGAATATCTAATTACTTTCACACTTTACTCTATGATACTTGCACACTCCTATATGCACACTTGTACACTTTACTCTATGACACTTGCATACTTTTATATGCACACCTGCACACTTTCTAGATACACACTTGCACACATTGTTACATGACACTTGTGCACATCCTACATATAAACATATACATAAAGAGGAAATATAAATCACACTCCTAAACTATAGACTCACACCCTAATCTAATATTTACATATTTACATTTGTACCATAAGGTACCATGGGGATACATTAGCATGTACCAAATAATGTACTATTCTCCAACACCCCCATGTATTACATTATTTGATTATTGAAAACTTTAGTCTTCCATGTATTTCCTTTAGTCCTTTTTCTTGATCTTAATTGTCTTCAACTTTTGCTTTATCTTTTTTCTTCTTTATTTTGTGTTTTGCTCTACTTTTCTTTAACTTTCTTGTCTTCATCTTTAGTTGTGGTATGTCTATTGGTGTGACTACTAGATAATGAGTTAGTAAGTCATCACAATAATACATTTTGGATTTTAAAGATTCCATATTGAAGCTAACATATGCTTCATTCAAATCATATGTATCACAACTGACATCTTTCTTCTCTTGTATTTTCTCTTGATAGATCTCAAAGGTAAGTAAAGCCATATATATCACTATGCATATTTCAATGGACAATATAATGGTGTTTTATGAATTCCACCATGCTCTAAAAAAATCATGAAGATAGTTGATAAGCGTTGTAAAATTTTCATTCTTGGCATTTTTGAGAATTAAATATAATCTCATCTTCAAATCATTTGACATATCCTTCTTTCCATCAAAATCATCCATCAAATTTTGTGTATAGAATTTTAACTTGTTCAACATTTCTTCACTATCTTCATTGACTGCATTTTAATGATTTTATTCCATAACGTAATCCTTTGATGTAGAAGAAATTTTATCTCCCAAATAAACAAATTTAATTTACAATTTTTTCAATCAATGAAATTCTTCAAATAATCAAAATTTTCAAAAACAATTTTGTATTTATCATAAAACAAAAAAATTTTGGAGTAGAAAACCTTCTCTCTCCAAATTTCAACTTTTAAATCTGCAATTTTTTGCAATAAATAAAATCTTTCAAGTTTTTTAAAATTAAAATTTCTTTTAGGAGTAGGAATCCTTATCTCTCCAAAATTTATTTTATCTATCAACTTTTCAAAAATCAAGTTCTTGAAATCAAACTACAAAATCAATTTGCAATCATTTTTGAAGTCAAATTCCTTTTCACTCCAATTAGTTCTTTATGACACATTTATAATTTCATTTTTTTTAATTCATGCGCTTAATCAAAGGTTCCTTTTAACCATATTACTCCAATTTAAGAAGCACAAAACTTTAATTCACTTTCCCAAATATAATTTTTTCTTGAAATTAAAGCTTTTAATGCTTACCTTAACTCACACGCGGACTTCAACACTTGATATTCAGCTCTTATCAGGGCATATGAAAAGACTAATGTCAAGGTAAATGGTAGGGCAATGAAACATCTCGAATGGATATTATTCATGTAATTTTAGGGAATGCTTCTCCTTACATCATTCAATGCCTTCCTTAGGTAATGCTAGAGGTCCTTAGGTGTATGGATGACTCATATTATTTTCCTTTACTCTCACCTTTTGGACTTGACATCAACGCTCAAGTTCTTCACTTTTAAGTGTTTCTTCAACCTTCAGATTGCACTCAAGAAATGGATTTAACACTTCTCTTCACCTCTTGGCTTTCCATTGATGCAACTCACTTTACCTCTCTTCTCAAATTTTTGTAGGTGTTGCTATCTCTACTGATTTTACGTCTGGGTATACATTCTATTGCTATCATGTTCATAGTCTGCATAGGTACTATTGTTCCCTTCTTATCTTTGTAGCTAATGAAGCAATCAATTAGTCTAATTTTAGACCTATTTTAATGTGCTTTCAATGACACTTGATATCAACACATTCTCATGTTGTCCCTTCTATTCTTAATAGGATATGGTTGGATATTCTACAACTCCAAAATAGCTCCTTAATTTATTTTTTTATCAATAAAAAAACTCTTGGTCTGTAGTAATCAATCAATATGAGCCTATGTTTTCTTCACATGACCCTTATAAATTCAATCTTAAATTCACACCATATAATTCCTTCAATGCAAGCTTCAGACCTAGAACTTATTGCTCTAGATTCCCTTAAATATTCTTACCAAAATTATTTTTATGATGTTGGCTTTTAATACTACTCGAAGTAGCTCTGATACCACTATTGGCTTTTTAGCCAAATTATCTCAGGTCCCAATATTTAGGATCTCAAGTAGACTCAATTATAAGAGCAATTAATATATTAAATGGCCAATATCAATGATAATATGCATAAGATAAAATTACAATATAATTGCTCAAAATATTGCATACAAGCTTCAATATTCTTTGATGAGTCTTCTATTACAATGGACTGTATTCTTTGATACAATACATGGAGCTTTATCTCCATTATATAACCTTAGAAAGGTGACTCTTCAATACTTGACTATTGCACTCCTCACATATCCAAGAGATGCAACCTTTCATATTCCATACATAAGATAAATCTCATATGTCCCTTGGCTTCACATCTTACCACTTGTATACATGACTCTTGACTGTCTATTTACTTGCATACTTTACTCTATGACACTTGCACACTCCTACATGCACACTTGCACACTTCTACATTCCTACTTGCACACATTGTTAAATGACACTGGCACACATCCTACACAGACACATATATAAAGGGGAAATATAAATCACACTCCTAAACTATAGATTCACACCCTAATCTAATATTTACATATTTACATTTTGTACCATAAGGTATTATGGTGGTACATTAGCATGTACCAAATAATGTAATATTATACAATATATTTGAATGTCATTTTCCACATATATATGGGCTCAATGGGAATTTTATGGTACCCAAATTTGAGCTCAATCTTGATAAAGAACTTTGCACCATGTAGTTGATTTAGTAAATCATCAATTCAAGGTAAGGGATATCAATTATTCATTGTGATCTTGTTTAAATATTGGTAGTCAATGCAAAGCCTCCATATGCCATATTTCTTTGGTGTTAAGATAATTGGACTGCCATAAGGAGAAGAACTCGCTCTAATATGGTCCTTTTTAATTAATTATTGAATCTGCCTCTTCATCTCATCATTTTCAAGAATTGATTTACAATAGACAGGGGTGTTAAGTAAATGAGAACCAAGATTCAAGTCAATATAATGTTTTACCTCATAATAGAGTGGTACTTCAATGGGTGACTTGAAGATGTCATCATATTCTACAATGACCTGATCTATTTTTTGTTGTTGCTGTGATGACTATGTAGTCATTGTAGTAGCAACCATCTTCTTGGATTGTTGAGGTTTGATCATCATTTTCCATTGCTTGGAATTGATAAGGGAAACATAGATGGAAGTGTTGGGCACCGAAATGTCATCAAGTTTTACTTGACACTGCAACTATCTATCTTCCAATTTTCTATCCAGGCATGCACCCGATAGTCGTAGCTCGACACTCAAGCATTGGATGGACCAAAGAAAACTTCAATCCAACCTCTAGAGTAGGTTGGTTCCTTATCAACTTAAAATGGTGTTGACTCAATTAAAGCTCAAATAGGGTTTTGAGATAAGGGTTAGAAAAGGTTTAGGGTTAGAAATGTTATAAAGAAATAATGGTCGGATAGGCTAACAACATAGGCAACTACAACAAAAGGCTCCCACAAGCTATTTCCAATGTCCCATCACTCAAGATTAACATCACCCAAATTAATGAAACCTTCACACATTAAAGCATAAACAGAGATATATTGCAGAAAGCAATTCCAACATCCAATATTGATAATCCAAATAGCAGAATAGACCAATAGTTAGATTTAACAGAAATAAACTTCCTAACAATACAGATCTAATCAAGAATAGATTTCAACTACTCTCACAACTAGTAATCCAAAAGTTGGAATGAACTAACCATTCAAGTATTAATAGAAATGCAGCTCAAGACTTTGAACCTCTTGCACAAGATAATGAAGATGACAAATTTGAGTCAAAATATCAGAGTAATGCTCCTTCCATTAGCTCACAAGAATATTTATAGTAGGGCAAGCAAACGCACTAGAGTCGACCCTAAAAAATGAGGGTTCGACCTCTATTTATAGTTTGTAAAATAATAGAAAAATAAGGAGACATTACAAATATTGTATATTTATAGCTCAATAGAGAGTTTGCTGGCATTATCTTACTAGCTAGAGAGCTCCAGGAAATCCATTGTGAGAAATCCACCATGGCAGCATACCTCTGCAACTTGTTGGTTTGTTGGTGGTAGTTGGAGTTCTAATAGTTGGACATTGCATCTCATCCATTGATCATTCTTGGAAGCTCAGCTCCATCGTAGATCTACAACCGCATCTGGTTCTTGTTCTTGGAAACCCTCGATGCTTCATCTTCCTACCCTCCAACTAACTGTGCTCTGGTCTGATGAGAAAATACTTTTAAATACCTTATCAGTGTTAGCAAGTTCTCAACTATTGATCTTCATCATGGATGGCTGTGATTAAAACCTCCCAAGACACTCTACAAATTGGTGGGAAAAACTAGGTGCCATTCCACACTTTTAAGTTGTTGATATCATCATTATAGCCTTGATCCTACGAAATCAAATTTTGGCGTAAAATGAACTAAGAGGTGAGTAGGATGCAATCCACTCTTTACTCTTCCTTTTCTCTTCTTTGGCTTTGAGACAATAGAAATTCACACCTTAAAGCATGCTGATGTCACCTTTGCTTTGTAAATATGTGGAATTGCCAATCCGCACTTGGGCAAGTGTAAATCATCCTTTGTCTCCATTCCACTTTAGCGATGTAAAAGATTTTATCACACCGTAGTGTAAAATTACTTTTGTCTCCAATTCACAACTTGAAAAATGTAGTTTTTACCTCTTTGTCATCAATCCACACCAAAATAGTCTTGAGACTCGATGGATTTAGCCTTATCGACACTTAGCCGCTCGGAGCATGCAAGAAATTACTCTTGGTCTCCATTTCATACTTTCTTTTGCGCTGACATCATCATTATCAAAAACTTTTGTGGAATCAGGACCCATCACCAATCCGCACCATTTTACATTATAAACTGAGCGAAATGCTCAAGGCAAAAATGTGCTAAGTGTTGGGTGGATTAGGAAACGAATGTAGTGGATCCACTCCAAAATACACTAAAAAGTGTGTGGAATGGAAACTTCATACCTTAGAATAAATTTGCAATACTTTCTAAGGATGTGGCCATTTTGGGCCTACATTCTGGTGCCTCCTTGGTGGATTTTCTCGCAAAGCCATCGAACTCAGAGTCTTATCCATTGGGCATCAGGAGTCAAAAATGCTTCTCTTCAAAAAATGCTTTAAAGAATAACTTCCATATGAACACTACCCTCTAAAAACTTTATGGTCATCTTCGAGGATAAACGTTCATATCGAGACCATGCTCCATACATCTTAGAGGATAACTGTTCATATGGAGACTATGCCATAAACATTAATATATGTGCCCTTCTAGAAAAACTGCTTCATTGCTCCATCAAAAACACAACTATGTTCTCCTTTTAAAGCCTTCTTACAATACATGATAAAAATACCTTCACACAAAACTTGTTGTTTTCTGTGTCTCTCTGGACTCATGCTTTTATTGTTTCTTTCTGACCATGTCAGAGTAAAAATGAATCAAACAAAAATACAAAACTTATGACTATATATGTACAAAAAAAAAAATTGCTAAGCTTGTGCCCCTTCAGGGTCCATAACATCTCTATCCGGCTCTTCTTCTTGTTGGACCTCTTCCTCAACATTATCCTCTTCTTGCTCTACTTCTTCCTCTGGAGAAGATTGCTCTTTATTTTCCTCTTCTACATTATCACCAAATAGCTGCACCATCAGTTTCAAGGTCTGTAGGGCTTGTTTCCAGGTTGCTTCTGAGGGGTTGGAAGTCTCTTTTAGCTGCTTGTAAATGTACTGGAGTTCACCAATATCTTCATAGTAAGCAACACTTCCTCTGTTTACCAAGTCTTCCATGAGGTCTCTGAGCCTGGTAAAATCAATGATCATTTGTGAAGCTTGCTCTTGGTCAATTGGTTCCTCTAGAGCATCAATTTTAGATTCATCTTGTAAGCTCTCTCCAGTACTTTTCTTGATTTCTTCAACTGACAACAAGCTATGATCTTCCATCCATAACCCTTTGAAACCAATTTGGATCATTTCCTTGTTAACATCCACTACATCCTTGATTACTCCTTCAATCTTGTCATACAATAGCCAAGCCTTTTGGATTGCTCTGTGCTTCTTTACTACAATTCTAGCAGTAACCCTAGCAATGTTCCACTCCTTATTAGGAATTGGCTTAGCAGAATCACTGAGTCTACTATCCACCAACCTATGAATTTGCTCAGCTGGAATCACCATAGGTTGTAGCTCTCCAGTGATTTTATCCAAATCCTTCTGAATACTTTGGAGTAGGTGACTAGCATCATCTAAATAATCAATAATAAGTTGCAACCCTGAGCATTTCTCTATCACTTCATAAAGCAATTCCTTTCTCACTTTCTTGAGTCCAACCTTAGAAAAACTAGAAGATTTAGCCTTTTCAATCTGGAGTTACTACTTCAAACTTTGTATCTCCTTAGCCTGCTCCTCATTCTTTTTCTAGTGCTCTACAATCTACTCCTTGAGCTTATTAGCTTCTTGAAACTTCTCTTGCTAGCTTTTAGCTTCTTTTCTTAGAGCTTTCTCCACTTCTTTCTGATTTTGATAGTTTTTTGAAGCTTTTCAATTTGCTTTTCCAACTTACCCACCTTTTCTTTGAATATATCATTTTTCACATAAAAAGTTTCTAAGTGGGCTTTGGCTATTACCAATTCATCTTCATCAGGTAACTTCTCAATATCTTCTGTATACTCTTCTATATGATAATATTGAGTTGTCATCTCAGTTTTAGGCTTGCTCACAAGGGGAATCATGGATCTAGATGTCCTTTGCCTTGAAATTGGATCAACAAACATGCTTCTTCTCCTTGTGGCCATCCTATTGGAAGGCTTAGATAACTTTTCTACCCATAAATCATTGATTTTCTATGTAGCTTCTTACTCCTTCTATAAAATTGCCTAGGTAGGGTAACTTGTAGCAAGAGGAGAAGAAGACACAAGGAATGTAAGAGTAGAATCAATAATTGATAATAGTTGTGCAAAAGTAGTTATAGTAGAATCTATGACCATAGTGGAATCTGTGACCACTATTATTGTTGCAATTGGTAAACTTATGGAAACTGAAGTGAGACTCATAGATGGGTGAGGGGGTGAACTAGAAATAGTTTGCTTCTCAGATGATGGTGGTGGTGGTAATGGTGAAGTTGTAACTATGGGAGATGATGAGAGGGGAATCTCAGCTGATGAATGTGGAACTTTGGATGATGAAGATGGAACTTGAGGTGACCTTGGGGGAGATGGATTGGTTTGTACCTCAGTGGTGATCGATGAAGTAGGAGGTGGACTATGAGGTGGAGAAGGTACCTTTGTTACAACTTCTTGTTCAAAAAGGGAGGGAGATTTCCTTGGGGAATCTGGAGGAGGAAGAGGAGAAGAGGGATTAGAGACCATACCTTCACCTACTGATGTAGGGTTTTTTGGAGCTATCTCTATGATCTATTATTGTTCTTGTTGTATCAATTCTTCAGTATCTAAAATAGTTGTTTTCTCAACTATATCCTCTTTATCTAGCCTCTACTTCTTTGAAATCTCTTTCTCAACTCTTTCTGGGGCCCTTTTGGCTTTTCTCTAAAAAAATTGAAAGGTAACTTTCTCACTTTCTATCTCTTCCTCAGATAGCCCTTCCTGTACTATTTCCTCTAGCAATACCTGCTTAAAAATGGGATTTAATTCCACTGTCATTGCAGTGGTGAAACTCAGAGGTGTAAACCTAAAGCTCTCATCCTTTTCTTTCTAGTTTATATCTGTATCTGGAGGTTGTGCACCTAGGGCTAGGTGCTTAGGCCTATTTTCTATCTCTATAATTGGTGCATTGATAATCCTCTCATCAGAATAGTGTATTTTACTCATCAACCGTGCTCCTTTTGGAAATTGTTCTATCTGCTTAGTTGAAGGCTGAAAAGGCTTTAGGACTTTGGTAATAGTCAATGGAGTATCATGTTCCTCTTCTTGAACTTCTTCTTTTGAATGTGGGGATGGGGAATCAGACCCAGTTTGTGACATTTTATATATTAGCACTATATTCCTTGTGTCTTTGGGCCTCCAAGTTTTGACATTATTGTCATACCTTTTAGAGAATTCAACATCCATTTTAATCCCAAATTTAGATTTTTCTTTACCAGTCTCAATTCTCATCCTCCACCAATCTGATATCTTGGCTTCATTCCATTTCCCTTTATTCTCTACCTTTTCATCATCAGGTTCTTGAGACTGAGGGTCCTCTTTCTTTTCTATTTTTTCCTCAATATCTTTGATGGTAGACTCCTTCAACTGATGTTTTACATTGTTTTCTGGGTCAAAATCCATAATTTTCTCATAAAAGTCCAACCATGGAGGGAGTTGATCCATTTTAGAAACATTCCATTCTAAAAGATCAGTTTCTTTGTTATTTCTACCTTGTTCAAAATGGGGCCTAGATCTCTTTTCAAATTTGTAGGCCTTCTCTCCATTTACGACTATATTTATTTTATAGAATATATCATCTGGATCATAACTCCATCTCTGAGGAATATAGAATAGACCCAACCTATCTAGGTATTGGTCAATTTGTTCACCCTGCCACTTCTTTGTAATAGTTATATCACTAACATTTTGGTAGGTCAACATAGACTTCCTCTTTCTCCTAGAGCCATAGTTCAAATCTATATATTCTGCTTGCCTCAAATATTCTAAGGCAAATAGCCTCTCTATGACAAAGTGGGGCAGCATAAAAGGCTTACCCATAAAGCCATACAGTCTAATGATTGTGCCCTCTATTAGGAGATACCAGTCTCCTTCCTCTGCACCTTCTTCTCTCAATATTTTCTTAGCTAGAGGTGGTATCCTAGGGCAAACTCCATACATTATTTTCAATGTTGGCCCTAAGAATTCCAAATTGAATCTATACACAGACTCAGTACTTCTTATATGAGAAGTCCAATAATAAATGGGAATGGGGTCTCCTTGGTTGTTCTTATCCTTAATCGGAATCTAGGGCATCCTATCTCTTATAGCAGCAAAGAACATCCAGACCAGGCTTGAGCAATGCCTAAAACTAGGTGCATCAGAGCTTCTTTTCATTCTCACTAATTGCTCATGCATTCTCTGAGCAAGGAAAGTTGGCCAATCAAAATAGATAACCCTAACACCTATATTTTCTACATCTTCCTCATACATCTTCATGTTGGAAATGCAATATACAGTGGCTATTTGCCAATCATGCACCATTCTATCAGAGTCCAAACCCTCCATACATGCTAACATTGAATAGAGCTCTGGGTTAGCAAATTCATTGATGGGAATCGGGACTTCGGGTATTTCATCTTCCTCTCTTATTCTTCTAAATTAGAAATGAAGCCATATTTCTAAAAATTTATGTTCTTCTGAAGCCATTAATGAAGCATAAACCCTAGCTTGTTCTGCTATGTCAAATTTTTTAGGTTCTGAGGGTGGGGTTACCCCTACGACAAACAAGTTAAGGTAGAGCTCTTTGGTAATAGTGAATAATATTGTGCCATCAGGCATTTTCACTATTCTCTTCTTAGGATCATAATATTTAATCATCATAGAAACCAATTTAGGGCAATGATGAACAAAATCACAAATATAGGAGAATAGGAAGGATTTTATGGCAATGGTACCTTGAGGCCAATTTGGTCACCCTTCGAAGTGTCTGAACTCAAAATTACTTCTCAAGAAGGTCCTTCTTACTTTGATCATTACTGTATCTACCAATCACCTGGTTTGGTCCACATGGTCATCCAACTCTGCTCCTATTCTCTGCACTTCTGTAAGTACTTTCTTTGGAGCCATCTTCATCAGTAATGACTTAGATTTTCTCTATAGAATTTGTAGGTAATGCTTCTGCTATCATTCTGCTCTTCTTTGCTCAATGAATGCTGCTCTTTTCAAATGGATAGAATTTTGTGCTTTGCTCTTTTAATTACTGTTGCATGCACGTCTTCCACCATTAATGTGGCTACTATGTGACTTACCCATTGGCACGCTTCTCAACTAGCACTCTATCCCTTTTGGTGGCTTAGAGGTGGTGTTCTGACTTTTGATTGGTCAAAATTCAAATGTGCTTCAACCCTTGTGGTGTCGCTTTGTCCTTTCTCTTTTGAGTATGGGAAAATTAGCATTTATTATGGACCTTTTACCCTTTTCCAAGTGATATGATGTGGAATTGCTGCCTCACTCAAATGTAGACTTGAAATTGGTGGATTGGTGACACTTTCCTTTTTTGCACAACTTAACTCTAAATTGTGGTGGATTAGGAACTTCCTCATTCCGCACCTCATAAGTCTCGAAACTCGGTGGATTGGAACCCGCTCATTACTCTATTGGCATCATGGTCCATTTGAGTGTAGAAAAATAGTGCATGTTACATTCCACTAAAATGTAGTTCATTTAGGTGTGGATTGGAACCCGCTTGTCATTCCACTGGTATGATGGTTCTTTTGAATGTGGATTGGAGCTCAATAATATTCCACTTCACACTTAGTGTATTTGAGTGTGGAATAGGAACTGTTGCATCCTGTGGGAACACTTAGCCAATTTTTGCAAAATTTTCTCTCTTTTTTTTTTTTTATATTTTGTACAATATGTTGTTAAAACAAAACTTGATACAAAGTGCAAAAAGAAAGGAAATATGATACAATGTATATACATATATTACAATGAGCTTATATTTCATTCAAAGTAGAGTTTAATATGAAAACCATTAACCAGAATTGGTTGTATGTTTCCCTCTAGATCTTCAAGTTGGAAAACATTGGTCTCTTTGACTTCTACTATCTTGAAAGGGCCATCCCAGAAGGAGTCAAACTTTTGATGGTGACCTAGTTTTGCTCTTTCAACATTCCACCTGAGAACTGAATCTCCAACCTAGAATTTTTTGAACCTTACCTTTTTATCGAACCATGCCTTGATGTCCACATAATGCTTCTGAAAGTTCTCATAGGCCTGAGCTCTCTTCTCTTCCAACTATAGTAGGTGTGTCAGCCTTGTATCCACTAGATTTTCCTCTGATTCTTCTTCTAAATTTATCATTTTGAGTGCTAGAATTTCTAAATGGATAGGTAACACTACCTCCTTGCCATATACCAAAGCATAGGGGAAGTCTTGATGGACTTCTTGATAGTAATCCTGTCTACCCACAAAGCTTGTTCCAACATTAGGTGCCAACTTCTTTTATTCCCTTCTAGTGATCTCCTCAAAATCCTTAACATATTTTTGTTGGTAGACTCTGCAAGTCCATTCCCTTGAGGGTAATAATTTGAAGTATTCTTAATGGTTATGCCATACTTACTAGAAAATTCAATATATTTGGCTCCTATAAAGGCTGGCCCATTATCACTCACCAAGGCTTTCGAAACTCCAAACCTTGAAATCAAACTTTCCATAAAATTGATCACAACTTCTTGATCTGATTTCTTGGTAGGGATAGCTTCTACCCATCTGGTGAGGTAGTCTGTGGTAGTTAGAATATACTTGTGCTCAGCTGAAGAATTTGGATTGATGACACCTATGAAGTCCAACCCCCATTGTTGAAATGGTTCTTCTACTTGTATTGGCTTGAGGGGGAATGAAGCAATTCTTGTCCTCCCTACATGCCTTTGACATTTGTCACAGGCTCTAGTGACTTTGAAGGTATCAACAAATATAGTAGGCCAATAATAGCCTACTCTTATGATCTTCAAAGCTGTAACTCTACCTGAGAAATGTCCTCTAGATGGCCCTCCATGGAACTCCTCAATGACCTTTTGTTGTTGATCATATTTCAAGCACTTAAGGAGGACTCCATCAAGGTTCCTTTTGTATAGCCCTTCTGGCAGTAAGACATACTTCAAAGCTTGAAGTCTATATCTTCTTCTTTGTGATGCATTAATATCAGGAGGGCATACTCTAGTTTGAAAGTAATTGATCATCTGGTCTACCCAATCAAAGTCTCCTGGTTGTACTCCTTCAATCTGATCATCTTTGATTGCTTGACAAGCTATCATTTCAGCTGATGTTGCTGCCTCTGTTAGACCTTGGCATAAGGCCCTACCTCTTACCAACTTGGTGGGGTGTATCTCCACATCATATTCCTGGATCTTGGTGATCCATCCAACTCTCTTATCTCCTAGTTCACCTTGCAGAATAAAGCTTCTTACATCTGGGTGAACAACATATACCAAGGTCTTACTTTGAACCAAATACTGCCTAAACTTCTTCAATGACTTCATCATAGCAAATACTTGTTTCTCAATAAAATTATACTTAACTTGGTAATCATGGAGAGTCTAGCTCCAAAATAATATGGGATGCTCTTCACCTTGATCATTCTTTTGAGTGAGCACTGAGGCATAACTTTCTTCAGCTCCATAAGCGTAAAGAATAAAATCTTTACTAAAATCTGGATTTACTAGCACTGGAGTTGTGGCAATGGACTGCTTGATTATCTCAAAGGCTTATTTCCTCACTTCAGTCCATTTGAACTCTGCATATTTCTTCAATAGCTCAGATATAGGCCTTACCTTCTGTGCAAAGTCAGAAATGAACTTCCTGACAAAGTTTATTTGACCAAAGAAGGATTGTAAGGCTTTCTTATTCATAGGTAGTGGAAGAGCTAGAATGGACTTGATTCTATCTGGATCTATGGCCATACCTTCTTTTGAGACCACATGACCTAGAAACTTTCCCTCATGTACTACAAAAAATGATTTCTTAGGATTGAGGGAAATGCCAAATTCTCTGCACTTTTGAAAAACTTGCTCAAGGTGTGCTAAGTGATCATGCTTGTTATGGGAAAACATAGTCATATCATCCAAATAGATCAGAATGACCTTATTGATAAGCTCCCCAAAGGCATAGTCCATGGCTCTCTAAAATGTGGCTCCCACATTGGACAACCCAAAAGGTATTCTCTGGTAGGCAAATGTGCCCCATTTTGTGGTGAATGTTGTTTTATATTGATCTTCATTCTTCACCCAAATATGGTTGTATCCAGAGAAACCATCCAATAGTGAGAACCTCTCTACCCCTACCACTATCTGTAATATTTGATCAATCTATGGAAGGGGGTAGTGATCCTTAAGAGATGCTTGGTTAAGATTTCTAAAATCTACACACAAGCGAATATCACCATTCTTTTTTCTCACAGGTACCAAGTTGGCTACCTAGGTTGAATGTTTAATTGGATATATGATCTTAGCCTTTAATAAATTTAAGAGCTCTTCTCTCATTATGGCTTCGATCCTTGGATTTATAGGCCTTTGCTTCTACCTAAAAGGCTTTGCATCAGGCTCTAGCTCAATGGTGTGTTGGATAATCCTTTTGTCATATACCTTGAGGTCTTCATATGACCAAGCCACAATGTCTTGGTACTTTATACATAAAGCTTTAATATCCTCTTCTTCTTCTGGTGAACATCAGATTCCAACCTTGAGCCTCTTTTCTTTTTCTATTTCAACTTCTTTATATATTTTGTCATTGACTTCCATGGATCTGATCCTTCTCCTGTCTTCATTGTCAAACAGGCTTTCTAGAGTGACCAACCCTCTAGGTATATGATTATTCCTAAGTTGAATAACATCCTGTTGATCAATTTCCTCTAGATATTCTTCTTGGATAGTGGAGAGATAGGCTTCTCTTACCATAAAATCAATGATCTGTTCATCACTTTCAAAGACCTGCCAAAAAATCTGCTTATCTGGTACTGTAGGCCTAAAAATCATTTTGATTCCCTTGTCTTTCTTGACTCCAATATCTGCAGAAGGGTTGAAGTTAGCTCCCCTTGCTGCTAAAGAGTCTACCAAAGTATTCTTTTCTCTGGGAATAAAATTTATATTTAGGGCATCAAAGGATTCCATCAGATCCCATACCCTATTTTTGTATGCTTTTAGGTAATGGTGCTTACTACTGCACCTTTCTCTTACCTGATGGATGATTAACTCAGAGTCACCATATATGTTTAGGACCTTAATGCCCATATTTTTTGCTTGCATCAGTCCAAGGCATAGAGCCTCATACTCTACAGCATTATTGGTGCATGACCATGTTAATCTGTAGGTAAAACTCTTTGTCCCTTCTGATTGGGACTGTAGTACCACACCAGCACCAGCTCCATTTCTGCATCTAGCACCATCAAAGTGCATGGTCCATACCTCTATCTCTCTCAGAGACTGATTAGATATAGCAGGAATTTTCTTCTCTGATTCTACAAAAATACTATATGTGCCCATGCCTATCCCAAACTGATTGTAATCCTCTCTAAAAGGTAATTCATCTTCCAGTTCTAGTTCCTCAAATTTATCCACAATTTCAAATTCTTCAAGAGGAGTGAGGTTGCACATGTCTTCTTCAATTTTTTCTATGTGATAAGACACAGGATTTTTAGGTGTTATCCTTATCCTCTTCCCTTTGAAGGGAATGACCATGCTAGAATAATCCATGTACATGCATCCACCTAATTTTGTAGTGAACTCCCTTGAGAGGCATAAACCAAAGTAGGGCTCTAGGTCAACCACTACTATTTCTTGTACTATTGTCACCTCAAGGGCTCTATGTAACCTCATTAAAACATCCTTTATTACTCCCACTATTTTCATAGGTGTCCCATCCAATTGCAGTACTCCAAGGCAAGATCGGGTATACTCCATACCCATCTCTTCACAGACTACTTTAGGCATAACTGTAGTTGATGCTCCTGAATCTATCATACAATTTTGGACTACCCAACCTTCCATTCTTAAAGAGATATAGAAAGGAGGGGGTTTATTATTTAAAATAGTAGGGGATATTTCTTTCTTTTCTGAGGGTATACTAAGGATTGTGGTGGCCTGCCTATCCTGTGGATACTTGTTGAGAGAAGCTTTAAGCAAGTCTATCTGGCCAGGAATGAAAAGGGTATCATATAAACTAGATTTTGATGGAATCCTTTTCATCTCTTCTACAATATTGTATTCAGACTTAGCCAAAGTGGTCCTCTCAGGCCTTCTTTCTGGCTCACCATATTTTCTTTTATATTGTTGAGTGGCTTCTATTCTTTATATTTTGGTAATAGAAGGGAATCTAAGCCTCTCTTGAGCCTCATATTTAGACTTCATTCGGTCTCCTTCAGTTTCTTTCTCAAATATCTTGGGGAGACTATCTATCTTCTCTTTCCCTTTAGCTTAGGGAATAGGAAAAGTATCACTACTTTGGGGGAGTGGGTCATTCCTTTTCTGAGAAGGAACCTAGAATTGTCCCATATTTTGGGGATCTACTTGCAAGGTTTTCTTTCCTGACCTTGTCATAACAACAATTGGGCCATCCTCATCCAGCTCTTTCCCAACCATGATTTGGTCAGGCTGCCATAACATATTTACTCTTCCCTTTTGATTCCTTTCTGCTTGATCCATAGCTTGTTGAACATGGTGTTGGTACATGACACAAGATTATGAATCATGAGGATCATTACATACCAAACACCAAACATTCACTAGACTTGTTTCTGAAGAACACTCAGGCTCTTCATATGCTGCATTTACTCTGACCCTAGTACTATTACTAGGACTAGGTCTTTGATATTTGTTCACATATGGAAATATCCTCTATTGAGATCTCTCCTGATCCCTTTTTTCCATTGAATTCATTCTGTTACTTAGAGTTTTTAGAGTATTTTGTATATCAAGAATGGTAGAAAACTCTTGAGAGGTTTGAGAAGGAAGGGGAGGGAAAGGAACTACAGTAGATGATGCTTTCGGCTGAGGAATAGGATTCATTTATGGATATGGGGATGATAAGGAAGGGGGATCCATGTAAGATGAGTTTGTAGCTTGGCTTTGGCCATTAGTGGTTTCTGAACTATAAGGTAGCACAGCTTTGGGAGGTAACCTCCCCACATTAATTAGGATATTCTCTACATGAACTGTTGCATTATAAACTTGTGGAAAGGTTTCCACCCTAGATTGTTGGGTTTGCAAGCCTAGATCTGATCCAAGAGCTCTGATATAATACATATAAGCCAAGCATGCAACTGGTCTAGCTGTAGGGGGAATTCTCTTCCATGTTCTGCTAAACCTCAAATTGAAATCTGAGATAGTCTCTTGCTGAGATTTTTGCATGGATGTAAACTGATTAAGCAAGGAGAAAGGGTCAGTAGATTCATTAAATTCTTCCACAAAAGGCTCAGCCAATGCTTCCCATGAGGTGATGGTGTTATCCTCAAGAGTCCTAAACCAATGCAAAATATTTCCTCTAAAGGATAGGGCTAGGATTCTCATAATAACATCCTCCTCCTTTATGTTGTGGATTGCTGCCAGATTCAAAATGTCCTGATAGTGCTCATATGTTGTCTTCCCAGATCCATCATAAGTGGGAATAGCCTTGGACACAACCTAGGGAATGGCATTCATATGGGCTAATCTAAGGGGACCAGTTGTGTTCCAACTGGGGTACTTCTGTAATGGCTGATTTGGGGGTACATTTCCCTGATTTTGGGCTGCATTTCCTACCATATTTCTAGGTGTAGGTCTTGCTGGAGGGGTTGTTGGATTAACTACAGGATTTTCCTCAGGAAGCTCTTCTTCTGAGAGGAAATATTGATTCAAACTTCTGATAATAGTAGACCCTCTATAAGGTAGCTCACAATAAAAATATGAGTCAGGGTTATTCCTTTTGAAATACCTGGTATACATGAAAGGACACTGGTCTACAAGGGTAATTATTTTTTGGGTTTAAAGACTAGGGAGTCGCCAGGTGAATTTGCTATTCTCCACTTAACAAGGTCAAGATAATTCACCAAATCTTGATTCCTCTAGGTAGAGATAAAATAATAACTCATATGATGGGTTTTCATGTTCCTTGTGAACTGGTCCCACTAGGCATGCCAAAAACTATTGGGCACCAAAATGTCATCAAGCTTTACTTGACACTACAACTATCTATCTTCCAATTTTCTGTCCAGGCATGCACCCGATAGTCGCAGCTCGACACTCAAGCATTGGATGGACCAAAGAAAACTTCAATCCAACCTCTAGAGTAGGTTGGTTCCTTATCAACTTAAAATGGTGTTGACTCAATTAAAGCTCAAATAGGGTTTTGAGATAAGGGTTAGAAAAGGTTTAGGGTTAGAAATGTTATAAAGAAATAGTGGTCGGATAGGCTAACAACATAGGCAACTACAACAAAAGGCTCCCACAAGCTATTTCCAGTGTCCCATCACTCAAGATTAACATCACCCAAATTAATGAAACCTTCACACATTAAAGCATAAACAAAGATATATTGCAGAAAGCAATTCCAACATCCAATATTGATAATCCAAATAGCAGAATAGACCAATAGTTAGATTTAACATAAATAAACTTCCTAACAATACAGATCTAATCAAGAACAGATTTCAACTACTCTCACAACTAGTAATCCAAAAGCTGGAATGAACTAACCATTCAAGTATTAATAGAAATGCAGCTCAAGACTTCGAACCTCTTGCACAAGATAATGAAGATGACAAATTTGAGTCAAAATATCAGAGTAATGCTCCTTCCATTAGCTCACAAGAATATTTATAGTAGGGCAAGCAAACACACTAGAGCCGACCCTAAAAAATGAGGGTTCGACCTCTATTTATAGTTTGTAAAATAAAAAAATATCAAGGAGACATTACAAATATTGTATATTTACAGCTCAACAGAGAGTTTGTTGGCATTATCTTACTGGTTGGAGGGCTCTAGGAAATCTATTGTGAGAAATCCACCATGGCAGCATACCTCTGCAACTTGCTAGTTTGTTGGTGGCAGTTGGAGTTCTAACAGTTGGACATTGCATCTCATCCATCGATCATTCTTGGAAGCTCGGCTCCATCGTAGATCTGCAACCGCATCTGGTTCTTGTTCTTGGAAACCCTCGATGCTTCATCTTCCTACCCTCCAACTAACTATGCTCTGGTCCAATGAGAAAATGCTTTTAAATACCTTATCAGTGTTAGCAAGTTCTCAACCGTTGATCTTCATCATGGACGACTACGATTAAAACCTCCCAAGACACTCTACAAATTGGTGAGGAAAAACCAGGTGCCATTCCACACTTTTAAGTTGCTGACGTCATCATTATAGCCTTGATCCTACGGAATCAAATTCCAGCGTAAAATGAACTAAGAGGTGAGCGGGATGCAATCCACTCATTACCCTTCCTTTTCTCTTCTTTGGCTTCAAAACAATCGAAATCCGCACCTTAAAGCATGCTGACGTCACCTTTGCTTTGTAAATATGCGGAATCACCAATCCACACTTGGGCAAGTGTAAATCATCCTTTGTCTCCATTCTGCACCTTATGCAGTGTAAAAGACTTTTATCCTCATTTCACACTGAGCTAGTGTAAACTTACTCTTTGTCTCCAATCTGCACCTTAGGCAGTGTAAAAGGGCCTCTATCACCAATCCACAACTGATGTAGTGCCTTTTACCTCTTTGTCATCAATCCGCACCAAAATAGTCTTGAGACTCGATGGATTTAGCCTTACCGACACTTAGCCACTCGGAGCATGCAAGAAATTACTCTCGGTCTCCAATCCACACTTTCTTTTGCACTGATGTCATCATCATCAAAAAAATTTGTGGAATCGGGACCCATCGCCAATCCACACCATTTTACGTTATAAACTGAGCGGAATTTCTCAAGGCAAAAATGTGCTAAGTGTTGGGTGGATTAAGAAACGAATGTAGCGGATCCGCTCCAAAATACACTAAAAAGTGTGCGGAATGGAAACTTCATACCTTAGAATAAATTTGCAATGTTTTCTAAGGATGTGGCCATTTTGGGCCTACAAGAAGGATTTACCTCTACTATCCTATAGTAATCATTTCTAAGGGTGATGATGAATTTTTAAGGTCTTTACTCATACACGCCATGTCTTTACCACATGTATGGTTGGTAAAGGAGCACATCATAAACATCCAATCAAACCACATCACACAAAACCTTATCTCTGAATGGTTTGATGGTGTAAGAGAGAATATATTGTTGAGTGATAGGGATATCTCTCCTATGATTCATCCATCCAATATTGTATGATTTTGGGTGGGGCTTCACAAGAAGATTTAAATTCCTCATTGTATCAGTAGAAATCAAATTATTTTGACTTTCATTGTCAACAATGAAATGTGGGGGCTTCCCCTTTATCCAAACTATGAGTGGAATAATTGTTCCTCCTCAGATAAACCTTATACTTTAATTTATGTAGTAGAGGTAGCAATAGTTACATGTGATTCAACCTCCACAATCTGCTTGCTTTTATCCTTTATTTGGGGAGGTGTTGGCATTATGGATGTAAAGGGTTATCAGAAAATAGAGACTAAATTGCCCAACACTCTTCTATGGAATGTTGGTTGCTCTTGTGGTAGTCACACCATTTTCCAATCTAGTTCTTTTGGGGCTTCTTATCTTGTGACTCTTTCTTCTACTTCCAGTTTTGATGGTGCTACTAACCTTCTTTACTTGGTTGCTCTTGGAAATCACCCTTGCCTTTCTTGGGATGGCCCTTGGTACTTTAGTTATTGTTATTCAAACCATCTTCTTTATTGTTTTTGCATTTGTATTTTTGCTCAATATTTATGATAAATTTGTATGCTTCGTCCAATGTCTTGAACTCAAAGAATTCAATATCCTCCCTTACGTACTAATGTAGCCTGCTAGGGTACTTAATAATTCAGTGCATCTCGGTGTCTTGGATGCCAAGTTTTGTAGACAATGAGTAGAAATCATCGATGTAGTCTTGAATAGACTATTATTTGCCCTAACATAGTTGTTGCCACCACATGTACAAATCTTCATTAGCGTCTATTGGATAGTATTCATTCTTGACTACTTCCATGAATTCATCCCATGTAGGGTCTTTTGCATCTTCTTGATTCCTAATATATGCTTCCCACCAATTCTAAATTGGTATTGAAGCTTTTAATAGGGTAAAAGTGATATTTTTATCATAGAGAAATAGGTAGATAACTAGTCCAACCAATTATCCATTTCTTTCGCATTTATTTTTCCTTCAAAGACAGTAATATCAAAGTTCACCTAAAACTTAAATGGTGTTGGGCCACTGAATGGTCATGTCGTAACACTAGTAGATGGTAGCCATTGAATAATTTTAGTAAATTGATCCAGCATCTTATTATTTTGTCTTTTAAGGGCTTCACCCACAAGTTTTTTGAAAGGATTTGTTGTCTCGGTGTTGTCTACCATCTAATATCATTTGAGATGGATGGATAAATAATCATAGGGGCTGATAACCTGATCTCGCCCTTACGATCCTACACCTCCAAACATAATGCTTTTATAACATTAATTCACAGTTCTAGAAATGATAGATTATTTAAAATGAGAAACTAGAGTTTGACAAGAACAATGCAGTGATTAGAGCTTTGGCCTCTCTTTGGGGAGGTCCAAGGTTCAAACCATGGCATACCCAAAAGGGGATAGGTTGGATGGTATTGACCAAGTGTTTGTCAATTGGTTGTCCCAGTTTGATTCCTTAGAGGATCGGGGGTCCTGTTGACTTTTTCTAACCCATTCGGGTAGGGTTTATAATGGTAGGATCCAATGGTATCACTGATTCCCCTATGTATTAAAAATTTTGAAAACTAGAAATATGAGAAGAATTATCAACAAAAAAACCCAATTTTATTAATTTTGAATATGAAATACAAAGATGATAATATGTGAGAAGACATGTATGCCACTTAGAACAATCAGAGAGAAAGGTTAGTTTTCCTATTGCAACTGCAAACCCACTGTTTTTCACTGCAAAAACTTGCTCTATTTTTGCCAAGAGGGAGGGTTGTCTAGGCCACTCATTAAGTAAGAGAGAAGAGTTGACAAATAGTAGAATTATGTTTCCATAGAACATAGTGTAATGTGTAGGGCATGAACAAGTGGAAGATTGGCTCAACAACATCTTTGACGAATTTGATGATGAAGAGGTACATGTAGTACAAAAAATAAGCAAACAATGGAGGACAAGGTTAATCAAGATTAGTTAGAGTCTAGACCAACAAAGAGGAGGAAAAAGTCAAAAATCTTAGGCACTAGGACAAGCAAGGACTGCCATAGTTCACCAAATATGACAAATTTCTTGAGTAGTATGAGTAGGTTGTTAGGCCACCTATGTCATTTGAGTAGGTTGTCGGGCCCACCAGACTATCTGTGATGACTCAATCAAATAGGGGCATCTAGGGGAGATCGTCCATAGACTATGTAGCCAAGAGGGAGGGTTGTCTAGGCCACCCCTTGGCCATTTGGAAGGGGCAAGTGATCCTAAATAACCCTTAGATCATCACGCCTGGGGGTGTCTAGGTCCCTCCTCAATTGTATATGGAGGTTATTTGGCTCCCAAACAACCCTTAGGCCATATAACCATGGAAGTGGGTCATCTAGGATAGAAAGTGGGTTGTCATGCCTAGGGTCATGTTTGGCATAGGAAGTGGGCTATTAGACTTAGAGCTATTTGGACTAGAAAGAGGATAATTAGGCCAAAGAAACAATTCATAAAAGGCTAATACAAGATAATCTGGTCTAGAAGATAAGCCATCAAAGACCAAGGTAGGGTTGTCTAAGGCCAAAAAGAGGTCATCCAATGATAGGGAGAGGTCATACACAATAAAGGACAAGTTGTTTGAGTGGGTCATGCAAAGGCCACCAAAATGTATACAAGGAAAAAAAAAATAGCTTTAGATAGTGAGGGTTTCAACGGTTTTCTTGTTGATGTTCTAGGGTACTGTCTTGAATCTTGTGGGGACGTCGCCCCTTGACCTCATCCTATATTGTAACAAGGTACGTGCAAATAGCACTACTCCTTGAACCTAAAAGGGACGTTAACCCTCAACCCTACAAGGACACTCCCACCCCCTTGACCCTCAACACAAGTGACAACGAGTGTTGCCTATCATATTGGTGATGCAATCCATTGTAGGGAATGGAACAAGCAATTGGAAAATAATTTATTGCTAGCACCTAGTTGAATTAAAGCCAATTTTAGAAGATGTCTTAAACAAAAGAAAGCAGAAGGACTCGGACAAGAATTTCAATACAGTGTTTAATGCTTTTATTCCTAATATCCAGTTCATGTGCTGACAAGGATGTCGATAGGTCTAAAGGAAGGGATAGATGTAGGTAAACAAATTGGTATGTCTGTATCAATGATTCATGAATGAATGCATGTTTGAGTGTATGCATGTATATGTCAAAGTGTGTTTACAAAGTATTTTAATAAGTTATCCTGTAGTGTTTTGTGTGTACATGGCAAAGTGTTTGTAAAAATGTACAAGTGGCACTACTAGTAGTAATGTAATGTAAGGGGGTATTTTTAATGCTTTATGTGAACACGTAATTCGAAGGTAGTAGGATAGTTGTCAACAGTTGTCAGCCACCTACTGATCTTGTTATGTTTATAAGTAAACAATTCTGTGAGAGATGCAAGGAGGGGTGTGTACATATTGTAGTTGTCTGAAGTGTATTGTTGGTAGATTGTTTATTGAAGTATGATGTTTTGTAGACAGTTGCTATGTAGGATACATGTTGTATGTGCACTATATCCATTTATAATTGTAATTTTTCACATTGTGTATTTTGTTTATATAAACGGTAATGGAATTGTATTGCAATGTTGCATTCTATTTCTACACTGACACCTATGAGGATCTATTTGCCTCATCAAAATCATCATCTATTGAAAAACATTGTCCATACTCTAGAAAAGATCATATTGGGATGCAATTCAATTGATTCCCATCTTACTAGAATTTCAAGCACTTATGAAACATTGAGGAACATGATGCAGAAAATGGGAACTTACTAGTGTTCAAGCTCGACATAATTACTCGTTAACAGTCTTACAAATTTTACTCAGTCATGTTGAGGCTTAATGGTAGTGAAACACAACGGTAGTGAAACCAGCTAAGTGAACAATTATGTGAGAGATGCAAGGAGGGGTGTGCGCATGTTGTGGTTGGCTGAAGTGTATTGTTGGTAGATTGTTTGTTGAAATATGATGTTTAGTAGATAGTTGCTATGTAGGATACATGTTGTATGTGCACCATATCCATTTATAATTGTAAGTTTTCAAATTGTGTATTTTGTTTATATAAGCGGTAATGGAATTGTATTGCAGTGTTGCATTCCATTTCTACACTGACACCTCTGAGGATCTTTTTGCCTCATCAAAATCGTCCACATCTATTCAAAAACATTGTCCATATACTCTAGACAAGATCTGGGATGCAAGTTCGTTTGAGTCCCATCTTACTAGAATTTCAAGAACTTATGAAACATTGAGGAAAATGATGCAGAAAATGGGAACTTACTAGTGTTCAAGCTCGACATAATTACTTATTAGCAGTTTCACAAATTTTACTCAGTCATGCTGAGGCTTAATGGTAGTGAAACCAGACAACTTTATATATTTTTGGCTTTATATGTACCGTCTTCAGAGAGGCATGCTATTTCATGCATTGCAGCATTCTTCTTGCCAACATATTTAATGTAGACAATAACTAAATTAAAGAATGCAGATCCTTGCTTATAATTTTTTTTTTACTTGTATCGATCAATACCTGAGTTAGAGACTATCAAAAGGATATTTTGATTTCTTTGTTCGTTTTATTAGTGTGTTTGATTTTATAGTTGTGTGTCATGATATGCGTAGTTGGGATATTAAAGGTGAAAAGCCTTGGAGTTGAACAGGTAGCAAATCTCATTTTGTAATCTTTAAAGAATTGTAATTGTGTGATAGGAAACAGCAGCAAATTGCATTGCATTAGTTTAAATGAAATCGTGAACAACTTCCTCTCTTGTATGTGCTTTGCTTGGGTGAGTCATCCTAATAAGGGATAGCATTTCCATGGAGGGCTTGGATTTATGTTTATTATTTATTTTAATTGGATAGATGGGATTCATATGGTTTAATGATTATGTTATTAAGTTCACTCAAACATATAATGATATTAATACAATAATAGTTTATCAAAGTTTCCTCAAACATAGAGTGGTATTAATACAGCAATACTAACCTGATAATTATGTTACTACGTTCATATTAATACAATAATACTTTACTTTAACACTTATGCATGTACTGTTGATAATATATAAATTTTTTTTTATTTATATCATGAATGTTCATGTACATCTTGCTTCATCTTGTGGATAAGTTAGCATTAAGGGATATTTTTATTTCCATATTACAGCAATATCTTCTTTTCGTCTGCACTTGGTTTTTTAAATCTTTCCACTCTACATTTGTTTCCTCTAGTGACCTGGAACATGGCTCTACCTCTATTTTCACATTTCTTTTCCTGCAGACAGAGGTCTACAGCTGAGTGAGGCCAAGAATTATGTCAGGAATGGAGGATTGACATCCATTTTCTTACTAGGAGAAATCATCCAATCAACATGCCTGTTGCAAAGTTGAGATAAGATTGTTAGAAGACATCATACTCTTAATAAAAATGTCATTTGTTACACAAATTTTATTTGAGCATCAATGAAGTTGTCTCATCCGAATTATATGGAAGTATTTGCATTTCTCTTTTCTGATCATTAAAAGGTGTTACTTTTAAGTTCCAAACACATATAATACAGGGCTTAACACATGCTTAAAAAATGTTGTTACCCCAAGATTTCTTATTCTATCTTATACCTTAATAAATTTTATTTTTATTTTTTTCATCAGTCTTTTGATTCTAATATTTATAGACACATATTTTAAAAAGCTTCAATTATCGGCACCGGGTGAACATGTGGAGCTTAAGACTATGCCAAGCAAAGGGAACGAGAACAAAAAGATGTGAAGTTAGTTGTTTATTATGTGCCATGTCTTTGCTATGAATGTGATTATACATTTTATGATTTAAGGAAGCACCCCTTTAAGGTTTTGATTTTGAGTATGTCTTTTCAATCACTCCAAGTTTAAATCACAAATAGGCCTCTCAAGATTCCTTCTTGCTCCATGGTTTGGGAATTGGTATTCTTGTCTCTCACTGCAATTTCTATATTTAGAAGCTGTTTGCTTGTCAAGGCCAGCTTTTAACCTTTCATTGAAGGCAGACTATTTATATGAATTTCAAGTTATTGTATTTTAAAGAGAATAAGGTATACTAAATGCAAAATTTGAATTTATACATTATATTATTTTAAATTGTAAATTTAGATTACATTATTGTAGTTATCATGGATTTTGGTTTTTTCTTCAGAGGTTTAAGGTTTAAATTATAGCGTATTTAGAAAAGGATAAACTGAATGATAGCTCACATGTTTGTCCAACTAAATACCCTATAAAGTAAAAGTAGGTTCAAAAGTCCCCTTAACTTCATCAAACCTAATAAACAACACTAATATTAAAAAAATCAATTAATTCCTTTCCACAATATTAAAGTGCATAACATTTCTGTCGCCATAAGTTTTATTTGGTCATGGATTTGTATCTCTTTTTATTTACAATTTCCTGTTATTTTTTCAACCCACACAGCACTATGTCAGTTAAGAGCATAGAAACTAGTAAAAAAATGAAAAAAACTAAAACAAATGAGTAACAATGTCAAATGCGTGGCCTTTAATATAAAAGGGAAAAGTATAATATATATATATATATATATATATATATATATATATATATATATATATATTTCCGAATGGTATTTTGTGCAATGGTCATTTATGTGGTTGTGAGGTCGATTCCGAGCGCTGATATTTGTACATATTTATAAACGATGTTTAATATAATTTTTTTTTTTTTTTAAGATTTAGTTAATGTGAAAAAATGTTATGATCTATATTTAAGATTGAGTATTTTTATTTTATTATAAAGGAGAAAGCTGAGCTTATCAAAAAACTGAACATATAATTTTATGATTTTTTATAAGGAAGAAATCTGAGCTTATCAAAAATTTAACACACAACGCTTATCAATAAAAAATTGTAGAGGAGTTGGAGAGCAAGTGGGTAGTTAAACCTCTCTAGTTGCTGAGAGGCCCAGGTTCAAATCTCTCGCCTCACATGTTGCGGATATGTTATGTAATGGTTCCCTCGTGATCACAGTCTGTTTACCCCTTGTGGCCACCACCAAAAACAAAACAAAAAATTTACACATAACCCTACACATGCTACAGTTTGAATCTTAAATCTCCACAAAAACTCAAAATCCAAATGGTTACACTGTTTCCACATACTAAAATTACTAATTATTAACATTATTAAAAAAAATAACCAAGGAAGATTGAAGGATGTACATATAAAGTACTGTTGTAGATTTTTAAAGATAAGGTACATAAGTGTGAGGGTATTATACATGCAAGCGCTAGGTTTAGAGGATATGGGTAAGGCGGGATACATGTTAAAAGCATGTGTACATTACAAAAATGTATTTGTGCTTTTTTTATGTATGCAATATATTAATTGGTTCTATCATATCATTAGGGTGCAGTACTTTTATTGCTTTTGGTTTAGGTATTTATCTCATTGTAAGCCCAAAGTCATGAGTACATGCATTTAGATAAAAATGTGTTGGTTTTTTAAATTTTATTATCATAAAATATTATAGGTTTTAATATAAAATAAATATAATATTAAAGATCAAAATATTAATAATGAAGAGTAAAATAATATATTAGTAAATTATTATGTATATCAAAGTTTATATGATACTAAAATAAACATTTGCTTATATAATCAGTAAATGGTTTAAGTCATTCATGAACTATGCATGAAGAAAACTTATAATATTAATTGCTCAAAAATTTGTATATAAGTTTTATTCATTTTCTTCTTGTTACAACTTTATAATCTGATATTCATTTTACATTTAATTACATCTTTATGGAGCATTATTTCCATAATATAGTTCTAGTAATGTGACTCTTCAAGTACTTGACTATTGCTCTCCATATGGAGAGTCTCATGATCCTTGGCTTATCATATTACCACTTGCATACTAGATGGACACTTGACTCTATGACATTTATACACATCTACATGACTCTTACACTTCTACACGCACACCTAATCTAAGGCACTTGTGCGCATCCTCACATTACATATTTGCAGTCTTACATACATGACCTTTGTGCACATCCTCTCGATCTACACTTGCACCCTAACTTACATGACACTTGTGCATTTCTTGCATATTACACTCTTAATGACACGTGTGCATTTTCTACACATTGAAACTTACATAAAAGGTAAATATATATCACACTCCTAAACTATAGACTCAACCCTAATATATTACATATTTACAATTGTACCATAGAGGTACATTAGCATGTACAAAATAATGTAATATTCCTCAACAACCCCCTATATTACATTATTTGGTTATTGAAGACTTTAGTCTTCAATCTTGGTCTTCATCTTCAGTCTTCAATCTTCATGTGACCTTGCATTGAACCTCTGCTTGAGATTCAACTTCACCTTCTTTAAATTCAGTTTCAAGTTCTTCTTCATCTTCATTCTTTGGATCTGCTTTATCTTTATTATTTGATTCACAAACTACTTGAGCTTCTTTCTTGATTTCAGATTCATAGATGGCTAAAAAATTTCTTTATTTTCTCCCTTTGAATCATGTTTTTCTTTCCTGCATTCTTGATATTGTCCTGTAACTTTTGAACATTCACTTAGAGCATCATAATAATGGTTAGGGAAGAAAATTTCAAATTAAATCCCCAAGTCAAAGTTCGACCTTCCTAAATATTTTCCTTGGGCCTAAACCGACAAATAAAGTCCCTAAATCATAAGTCGGTTAAAACATTCACCATGGTCTCAAAGTCCGAAAAACCTAAGGTTAAAATAAATATTAATTGATTAAAAGCCTAAGGGTATGCACCCCGCTAAGCTAACTGGTGAGCACCTCAGATTTAATCCAAGGGCCGCGCACGATCCAGAGAAATCGGATGATAGCGCTTTAATAAAATCAAACCGAAGATAAGTCAAAAGTCAAGCATAGTCAAGAAGTAAAAAGGTTGCACCTTAAACTTAATCGGATGGTAGCGCATCACCAGAGAAAATCTGATGGATGCGCACTCATGATAAGATCCGAAAGATAAAATCAAAGAGTAAATAAAACTTAACCTAAGATTTAAAAATTGAGCAAGTTGTCTTCAATCTAATGGCAGCGCTTAATCATCTCTAAAATCAATGGTTACGTGCACCTCTAAGAAGTCAAAGGTTTAAAGTAAAGTCATCATAAGTCAAATGTCAAGTTAAAATCCGAGCAAGTCTGACAGATCAGACGATCGTGCTAAACGAAGCTTAGATCAACGATCGTGATTGCTTTAATTAAAATGAACTTTAAAGTCCATATTAAAAAGGATGCACCCCATTTGATTAATCATCGGGCTTGTTACCAAGATCGGACGGTCGTGCTCGATCAATCTTAAATCTAACGGTGGTGCACTAATTGAAGATGCATTAAAGAGGGTTAAGGATCAGGAGAAATTAATTAAAGTTAATCATGATTAGCAAGGGTTTAATACATCGGCTAATTTTCCCCCTTTTTGCCCTAATCATGATTAATATTATAAATGCTTGATTAAACTAACTTGCAGGTTGATTAGATCCAACGGCTACGCTTGTCTCCACTCAGATCCGACGATCGCACCAAAATCGTAGGATGGAAGGTAAAAGGCATGGGTAAGGATGAAATTAATTGACATTAATCATGTTTAGTAAGGGTTTAATACATTGACTAATCTTCCCCCTTTTCACCTTAATCATGATTAATAGAAAAGCAAAGGTCTATAACATCATTATCTAGCATGCATCTTGTTAGTGATCAAATGGCGACACACAAACTAAATCGAGAATCAACGGATGCGAAGGCCTATAACTGGCGACAAAGATCCAAAGGCTAAATAAAGACCTTTTTATAACACATGAATCGAACGACGGTGGTCATTGACCACCCAGATCCAACGGTGCGCATATGGGAAGATAATCAAAGGTTAATCTAAGCATTGGGTTGATTAATTTAGTCGAGGTACGTATGAATTTTTCCCATTTATTAAAGAATACGTGCATATGTATGATCCAACGGTCGCGCCTCACCACCATAAGATCCAACGACGATCGCAAAAGAAAAGTAAGTGTATTTTATGATTACCATCGATTAAAACAAGTTATTAAGGTTTAACAATATAAGGATTAACATCGGATAAATATGATTAATTGAAGACCAATAAAACATGTTATGTCAAGTGTTTATATGCAACTAGGTACAATAACTATCATACAGGTTTCAGAACAACAACGGATGTGCTACACCCCAGATCAATCCAACGGTAGCGCACGATCCAAAGGTAAAACCAAATGTAAGTCTAGAATAGACGTCTGATTAATCAAATATTTAAACATTCTTAACAAGGGCATTAACACATTATTAGTCAATATCTTCATCTTGATTAAACAAATGAAAAGGTTCAAAGCATGCATCTTTTGGCTATCTAACTTACAGGTTTTTAAATATTTAATAAAGCGAGTACACTAAAGGCTGGTCGAGCGACCGAACGTGGTCAAAACTCTAAACCAATAGATACGAAGATATCAATAAAAATAAAATCATCATTGACTAACGTCTTCAAAGCTTTAGAAACTAATACTCTTGCAGGTTTAAAAGTACCAGAAACCGCCATGACGAAACCTGTGAAAATCGCGAACCAAAAAAATCGATAAAATCACCCGCAAGAAAGATTCAAAGGACCAAGCCTCCAAAGAAAGGTGATTACTTCACAGAAATACCTACAACATTATCAAGGTAGGAATCAAAGAAGTGACTCATTCACAACAAGGTACACTGAAAGACATTATGAAAATCAATAGCCAAGACGGAGTCAAAATAGTACGCACATAAGCTATGAATCCAGAAGAATACTCATGGGAGGAAAGATTCGAAGAAATCGGAGAAAATCCCGTGTACAGTACCTTGTTAAGAACAAAGTAAACCAAATAAAAGACAAATCCTGATGCTCAAGCATGCCACCAGATTGTGTATATCTCACAGGAATAATGGCGTACCACAAGATAAGACTACAAAGCATAGTCATTGGCTTATAAATAAGAGACAGTAGGGAAGAGATAAGAGCATCAATAAAGAGAAACAATGGAATACAAGGAATACAAATGTATTAAATTTTTGTTCTACAAATATTTAAGGTGAAGGATGCGCGTGAAGAAAAAGCATGGTTTCGATTTTCAAAAAACCATTCAAATCCACGCTTCGACGGAATATAGTTACCAGGGGAACACTTCGATGGAGTATAGTTATGGAAGCAAATTATAGATGTTTCCAGATCTTGTTGTCCATTCCCATATTCTTCCTACTTACCACTACCCTCCTCCTCCTGGGTATTCCTCCTTGACCATCCTGACATTTTTCCTAGTATGTCACCCTCGCCCACTACCGCTTCTTATCATTTACCCCCCGTCATTCCATCCATCAGACCCTCACCATCCTTACTTCTTCACTCTATCTCGTGATCAGTGCAACTCCATTTGTTTTCCACTGGCACGCCACCCCTTGTCTTCACCATTACGTCGAGCCCCCCTCCGTCCTTCATCTAATATTCATGATAACAACCCGGTCGAGCCTTAGCGGCAAATCATAGTGACCGGGACAAGCAGAACAAAGAGGAAAATTATAACGATGAATCCTTAGTTTCTAGGGCCAACTAAGAGAGCAAAAAGGCCAAATTAAAATAACAAAGAGCTCCCTTCAGTCCAGAGAAGAACCTTAACAGTCAATTCAGAGCAAAGCCAACTGGACAACATCAATTTTGGAGATTCAATCAGAAGTTGCCAAGTGTACAATCAAAAGTAAACCAAGAATAATAGAATCAAGAACCAGCAGCTATAAAAGGAAGCAAGCAGGTCTGGATTCTGCATCAAGCAATTAGAGAATAGCATTTTTGCTAAGAGGTATACTTGAGTGCCCTGTTAGTTGTGTTGTTGTATTTCTTTGTGTCTATTTTATTTTATTCATTCTTTCTTCCTCCCCTTGTTGTGCAGGATTGTATGATAGGAAAGCGTTCAAGAAGCTGAGAATATTTCCAGTCTTATTGAGCCTAGGATTCAGAGATTCTTCTATTACCAGATTGGAACAAGGAGAGTTGGAGAGACTTATTACATTATTTGAACAGAGTCCTCTTCATTGTATTGATGTATTTCTTTAAGAAAAATAGAGTTAAAAGGCATCCCACCCACTCTGCATGTAATATTTTATGAAATCAATACAATTCTGGGTTTTATTCCTGTCATTTCTTTGTCTCAGTATTGTGTGTATCTGTATAATGGGTTACATTATTTGAACACATTATATACATTTCTTTCATTGGTTAACTCTTGATTTTATTATGATATTCGAATGAGATTAAGAATACCAATTTTCTTCTCCCCTTCTCTCTGTTTCATATTAAAATTGTTGTTAAATTGCTATAACAACCCAATGAATCTAGGCACCGGTCTACATAAGGCATAACAGTTGGTTATTTTCATGCTTGGTCATTTTAATAAAAATACTTATAGTTTAATATAAATCTGGAGCGTGCAAATTAGAATTTTAATTAAAGAATTGTCGTTGGGGTTTCCTTACCCATTCTGCCATCTTCTTTAGCAATATTTGGGTTTAGCAGAACATGAGGCAGGTCAACCAGAGCCTGTAATAGCTCATTGGTTTCAAACGGATTCTTGTAGCATGACAATTGATTTCCTACGGATGCAAGAATCGGTTCCAATAGTTTTTTGGCACCGTTGCCGAGGAGGACTTCTTAGAAAGATTCAATTATCTTCTTTAAAGTTTTCTTCAATGATTATTTTTAATCAACGGACGACCAGTTAAAGTAAAGAACCAGCGTTTTAATTTTCACTTTGTTAGAAGTTCTTTATTTTTCCTATGTCCGTAGTTTATGTTTTGAAATAAGTTTTTATGTTCTTGATTTTCTTGAAAATTTCTCTTTCTTGATTTTCTTGAAATTTTGGTTTCTTGATTTTCTTGATTTTCCCCAAGAACCCACTCTTGTGAGGATGAGAGATAATATCAAGCATTCTTGATAAGAGTATACGTTGTTCTTTCTGCACCCCAGTGTTGGCGACTCTGCTGGACGAACCCAGAAGAAAAATATAAAAAAGGAGAGAACAGAACGTGTTGGCGAACACCAGGAGAAGTGGTAAGGAGCTATTTCTAGAACTCGAGAATCCAGAGGTATTTATACATACCCAGAAAACTCCACTTTTTAAGAATACAGTTTATAATAGTAGATTAAATTCTAGTGGTAAAAGGTACGTGAAGAAAATCCAGAATACTATTACTACTGATATTTCTGTAGATGAACGTTTAAAATCAGTAGTAGAAGATATATGTGATTATTCTCATTTAAAGGTAGATAATTCATCAATCTACATTCAAACTGTCGAGACCCATACCATCGTAGGTACTACATCTGTGAAATTAAATACAACAGTAGCTATGGCTCAGGGTAATGTTCATTTGTGGAGAACTAACAGATATAGACCTTTTGTATTACTAAGTAAATTTAAATGCCTTACCCAAGTAAAGCTCACAAATACCTCCCTAAGTTTTTAGGAAATAGTGCAATAATCGGAGAGGATCATATCAAAAGTTTCTTATATGCAATGGACAGTCTGGAAGTTGAACATGAAGATGTAGTATTAAGACTATTTCTGCAGACTTTAGAAAAAGATGCTAGAGAATGGTTTAATTCCCTTCCTAACAATGATATCCCAGACTTCACCAAAATGGAAGAGGTGTTCCTAAAGAAGTATGGTGAAAGGAAAAATGAACAATCTTGTTAACCGAGCTAGCCACTATGAAGAAGAAAGAAAATGAGGTTGTTAGTGATTTTAACAGAATATTTTCAAAAACAAGAAACAAAATCCCTGCCAACCTCAAGCCTAGTGATATTCAATCTATTTGTTTTTATAAGAATGCTTTTCAAGGAGAGTTTAACTATGAATTAAGGCAAGAACAAGCCACTACCATTGATGGTTGTATGGAAAAAGTAATGGATATAGAAAGAAATATGCTTGATAGTGGTAAGATGAAGCCTTATTCTTTAGAGGTTAACATGCCCGAGAGAAAACCTAAGAGAGTGGCTTTTGATATACAAAGAAGAACTGAAATTGATCCTGTGGAGAAGTTGACCGATCAAATGATAGAAATGTTCAACAACATGAGTAACAGGTTAGCAAGAATTGAAAGAAATGGAAATAATGGTGAATCTTCACAAGCAGAGCGACCACATGTTGATAATCATCCCCCATTTAAGAAAAATTACAACAAGAATTGGGGAAACAACAATGGTTTTGAAGAAGGGAATAGGAATAGGGGTAATGGGAATAACAACTAGAAAAATAGAGATTCTGACAGGGATCAAAACAATGTCCCTAACCCAATACCATCTGCCAATGTAGCTGAAGGTTTTCCTTATTTTTGCTCTACTTGTGATGCACCCCATAACCCTGATGCATGTGGAATACACCTGAGTGATCAACGTAATGTAGATATGCATGCAGAATCAGAAGAGGATATAAGAATCAATGCATGTTGGTCCATTGAAGATGAATCCAGAGAAAGGTTATTTGAAGAAGACATGGATAAATATACTTCAAATCATCATCCTCTAAAACATAGAAAAAAAAAAAAAAAAAAAAAAAAAAAAATAAAAAAATTATTATAATAAAAAAAAAAAATTATTGATTCCCCTTCCTCAAGAGGTTGAAGAATTAGAGGCAACCCATGTTTTAAATTTAAGGAATAGAAAAATCCTTAAAAAAACAGAGAAATTATCTACAAATGAAACAAGAAGATAAACTTTCACCAATAAAAATATCAGTAAAGAGAAAACTGATAGGAACCCTAACAAAATTACTCCTGAGGTAATAGAATCAATAGAAGAAGTTCCCAAAGAAGAAAGTAATAAACCATTGGATATAAAGAAGATAGAATTTGATGTTGGGTCAGAACTCAGTAAGCAAAAAGTTAATATCACATTTGGTGAACTTATGAAAGTTCAAACATATAGAGAACAAGTATGCAGAGCTTTTGGATTAGTAGAGCAGAAAGAAGACCCTACTTGTCATGTTGCTAGACAAAATCAACATGATACAAGATCACCATCTTCTGTCAGACCCTTCTACGTGTCATTAAGATATAATTCAGATGAAGGGGAAAGATATGTGATTCATAATTGCATGCTTGACAGTGGAGCTTCACATAATATCATGCCTAAGTTAATAGTTGACCAAATGGGATTAATCTGTACTAGAGATTCTGCCCCTATTTTTGTAATGGACAATAGACAAATTCCCTGTGTAGGGGTGATAATTGGATTATTAGTTTTCCTAGACCAACACCCCAAAAAGGGCATTGTCATGGATGTAGCAGTAGTTGATGTTGACCCATTCTTCTCACTATTACTCAGTAGGCATTGGGCAGAACAACTAGGGGGATCAATACAACTAGACTGGTCTTATGCTACCATCCCCATATCAGATAAGGAGAATATAATTTTAAGAAGGGAACCATTCAATAAACACTCCGTAGAGTTAATTCAAACAGATGAAACCATGATTAACTTAGTTAACTCTATGGAAGAAAAAGGGATGGGAGTCTATTCAATATGGCACAACCCATTCCTGATGGAAGTACCAGATGCAAAGAACATGGATCCAGAAGATATGAGAATAACTGATGCTGAATCAAATCGAGTATTAACCCAAGAAATGTGGACCATGTCATTTGATGGGGCTAAATCCCAATCTGGAGCAGGTGCAGGTGTAAATTTGATTGATATTAAAGGAAATTACCTTGGTATACCTTACAGATTGTAATTTCCTTGCACAAACAATGTAGTTGAGTACGAAGCTTTACTATTAGGGCTAAGGAAAGCAAAAGAGTTAGGTATTAACTACTTAACTATAATAGGGGATGCATAACTTATTATACTACAAATAAAAGGCAAATATCAGACCAAGCATCCTAGACTTAAGCAATATAGAAATGCAAGTACTGGAAGAAATTGATAAATTTTTGGCTTTCAATATTTCATATATTCCTAGAGAACAAAATCATGTTGCAGATCTCTTAGTTGTGAATGCCTCAGGTCTAGATCACCTAGAAATAACTACAGAGTATATGGACAGATTTCCAACTATCTCAGTCTATAAACCTTCTGTGCCAGATAACATAGTCTATCTTCAGGTTTTTCAAGATGATATAGATATTAAGGATTTTATGACTTTGCAAAATCAATATGCAGATGTCATCTATGATGAAAAATATGAAGAAAAGTTAAAATATCAAATAGGAGAACCAGTAGAAGTAATCCAGTTGAAAACTAATAGAATACCCAAAGGATTGGTGTCTCTTGAAAGCCTATTTGATGATTTTGACAAAGCCTATAAACCTATACGCAGAGAAGTGATATATGAGGATATTAATATTGGCTCAATGAAAGAACCCAGAATAGTGAAAGTAGACATGGCACTACCTGCTAAAGAAAAAGTTGGATATATCAGTTTCCTAAAAAAGAACAAAGAACATTTTGCTTGGACCTATGAAGATCTCAAAACTTTCAAAATGGATGTGATGACACATATAATACCCTTGAAAGAAGAGGCCAAGCCTTTTAGACAAAAATAGAGAAAGTACAATCCAACTCTGCACCCAAGTAATGCAAAAAGAAGTTCAAAAATTGTTGGACTCCAAGATAATAAGAAAAGTCAGATTTTCCTCCTGGATATCCAACTTAGTACCGGTTAGGAAAAAGAATGGGGACATTAGACTATGCGTGGATTTTAGAAATTTAAACAAGAGCTCACTAAAAGACAATTACCCATTGCCTAACATGGAACAACTGCTGCAAGCAGTAGTAGGTTCAACTAGATTGTCCCTGTTAGATGGATTTTTAGGGTACAATCAAATTCTGATAAATCCAGAAGATAGACACAAGGCAACATTCACCACACCCTAGGGCACATTTGAATATTTAAGAATACCTTTTGGATTGATGAATGCAGGTGCTACTTTCCAAAGAGCGATGGACTTTGCTTTCAAAGGACTAATGTTCAAAATTGTAGTAGTGTACTTAGATGATATTACAGTTTTTTCTAAAAATCCAGAAGATCATCTAGAACATTTGACTGCAGTTTTTGCCCGATGCAAGGAATTTGGAATCTCTCTAAATCCAAAAAAATGCATATTTGGAACTACACAAGGAAAATTGCTAGGTCATATAGTTTCAGAAAAGGGGATAAGCATTGATCCAGAAAGGATAGAAGCCATTTCTAAAATTCCCCCACCCAAGAATCTAAAAGGAGTAAGGTCATTCTTTGGCAAAATAAATTTTATCAGAATATTTGTCCCAAATTTTGCAGAAATGACCAAACCCATAAATGATATGGTGAAGAAAACTGGAGAAATAAAATGGACATTAGAAAATATGGAAACATTTAACAAGATCAAAGAAGCCATATCAACCACTCCAGCTTTAAGTTGCCCTGATTATGCAAAGGATTTTAATATCTATTCATATGCATCTGAACATTCTATTGTTGCAGTCCTTTCACAAAAAGATAATGAAAATAATGAAAGGCCAATAGCCTTTATGAGCTCAGGACTAAAAGGAGCAAATCTTAAATACACCCTGCTGGAAAAACATGCCTATGCAGTCATCCAATCTTTGGAACACTTTAAAGGTATATTTGGCTCAAACAAAGTTTATTGTTGTATTCCCTTTATAGCAATAAAATATATCTTTTCTCAATCAGAGCCATTGGGAAGACCAGCAAGATGGATGGTAAAACTTTTGCAATATGATGTTGAATTCAAAATAGTTAAAACAGTCAAAGGGCAGGGTTTAGCTAAACTGTTGGCTAACAAAGAAGAAGCAGGATCTGAAAATATTCTTACCATAGATCAGACATATGATGATAGAAGAATAAAAAATGAAGAATGTAAATGGTATGAAGAAATTTTGTCCTATCTACAAACTCTGTCATTCCCCAAAAACATGTCAATAAACAGAATGAGGTCAGTCAAACTTCAAGCTCAAAAGTATTATATACAAAATGGAGTATTATATTGGAAACATCCTGATGGAGTATTATTAGTCCGCTTATATGAAAGAGAAGTCCCAAAAATAATTAATGAATTTCATAATGGTTTCTGTGGGGGACATTTTTCTCCAAGAGCTACAACCAATAAAATCATGAGAGCAGGATATTATTGGCCATCCCTTTTTAAGGATGTATATAAATATGTAAGGAATTGTCATAACTGCCAAGTTTTTATAGGGAAAAAGCATCTACCAGCCATGCCCCTCAGGCCAGTAATCATTGAAGCACCTTTTGCTCAATGGGGTATTGACCTGATTGGAGAGATCAAGCCTAATTCATCTGGCCAACATAAGTGGATCATAACTGCAATAGATTACTTCACCAAGTGGGTGGAAGTTGCACCTTTGAGAACATCTACATCTGCTATAGTCATCAGATTCATAGAAGAAAATATCTTGACCAGGTATGGAGTTCCTAAAAATCTTGTAACTGATAATGCTCAATATTTTGTGTCATATGAAATGGTAGAATTTTGTGTTGAATATGGAATTGAATTATCTCATTCTGCTAATTATTATCCCCAAGGAAATGGTCTAGCCGAGTCATCAAATAAAAATGTAATAACAAGAATAAAAAGGTCATTAGGCAAAAACAAAAGGGGATGGGACAGTGAACTTAAATTTGCTTTATGGGCTGATAGGTTGTCTGTTAAAATAAATACAGGAAGAACCCCCTATGAGATGGTTTATGGAGAAAAAGCCCTACTGCCCCCAAAAATGGAAAAAATGGCACTTTCCCTTTTATTGCAAGATCATGAAAACCCTGATCCCATTCAGAGAAGGCTTGACCAAATTGTCTTGTTAGAAGAACAAAGAAGAGAGACCCTCAATAGAATGATGGAACAAACCCAAAAAACTATAAATTTGTTTAATAAGAAAGCCAAGGGTACTCCTTTTTCTCAAGGAGATATAGTCATCTATTGGGATCCTAAAAATGATAAGCATGGTGAAAAGGGTAAGTTTGAACCTAAATGGATTGGCCCATACCAAATTGCCCATGTTATCAGTCAGAATACTTACAAGCTACAGAACTTTGCAGGGAGAAATAATGGCTATCCCTATTAATGGCCAACACCTCAAAATGTACAATCCCTGTTGAAGGTGTACTAAAAAAAAAAATTAAAAAAAATAGAAAAACAAAAATCCAAAAACAGAGTGGTGTATTTTGTTTATTAGTTAAAGCTTCCCTTTTGTTCTTGAATAATTTTGAGTTTACTGTATACATGATATCTTAGTTTGATGAGTATATCTAACTATTGATTCCACCAAAAACAATAAAAAGAAAAAAGGGAATTTATTTTAGATATTGATGAGCTTTACAATTCTGTCAAAAATGAGTGTTTATGCAATAGTTGTTTGATATGAGATAAAACAGACAGAAAACAAAGCTGATTGAAACATCATGTCAAGCCTCACATTACAAATGATACTTAAAGTGACTTCAAAGGTCCAAAGAACTGAGTTATCTTTGAGAGGGTAGTTGAGCCAAAAATTATTACACTCATATTTTATAGCCAAAAACTAATCCTCAACTCAGGCATACTTATTGCACAATTTGCTTATATATCCAAACACTTCTCTCACGAGAAAGAAAAATAAAAAATAAAGTAAAATTGAGTCATTGCCTGAGATATCTTGGAAAACCTCTACCGGGGCTATAGACGCTTGACTGGCAGTAGGGTAAAACTAAGATGGGATTAGAAGCAACTCCACCGAGGCTATAGATGCCTGACTGGCAGTGGAGCCCTGTAGAATGGTGAAAATTTTTAAAGAGTGAAATCACATATTAGGCTTGGCTATTTTGCTCAGATATGATAAAGTTCTGAAAGATTTAGAAATCCAAAAAAGAATGCACAAACACACACATGGGCAAAAAATATGATGAGACAAATGGCTGTGACAAAATCTGTGTAATCATATCTTATGACTTAGCTAAAACAAGCATTACTATATTTCAAAATAAAACTCATTGATTTCTAAAATTTCTAAACCTTTGTTTCCAAATTGAATGAAAAGGGATCTACAGTTTTCCATACTCTACTTGCTTTGATATCATGTTTTCAGTATATATATATATAAAAAAATGAATGATGAAGAAAAGAAAGAAAAAGAGGAAGGAAGTTTTTTCTGTTATACATTTCAAGTTTTGTTTAGCAATCAAAATTTTGTTGTTTTTTGTTAAATTTTTGCAAAATAAAACCAGGAGATTCTGTGGTTCTCAAGTGCTTCATGTTTTCAACACATTGTCCCAATCAGAGCCTATGTTGGAGCCAAATTTGACTCAACTTTGAAACCCCCAAATTTAAATTTTTGGTTTCAATCAAACTGCTTATACTGTTGGTCATTGCTTATAGTTGTTGTGAGTAATTCAATTTTTCATTGGTTGGTTTGATAAAGTCTAACCTTAGCCTTTTTAATAATGTGGGCTTCATTGTATAAATCAAAGTACCTCGAATAGTTAGGGAAGAAAATTTCAAATTAAATCCCCAAGTCAAAGTTCGACCTTCCTAAATATTTTCCTTGGGCCTAAAATCGATAAATAAAGTCCCTAAATCATAAGTCGGTTAAAACATTCACTATGGTCTCATGATCCGAAAAACCTAAGGTTAAAATAAATATTAATTGATTAAAAGCCTAAGGGTATGCACCCCGCTAAGCTAACTGGTGAGCACCTCAGATTTAATCCAAGGGCCACGCACGATCCAGAGAAATCGGATGATAGCGCTTTAATAAAATCAAACCAAAGATAAGTCAAAAGTCAAGCATAGTCAAGGAGTAAAAAGGTTGCACCTTAGACTTAATCGGATGGAAGCGCATCGCCTGAGAAAATCTGACGGATGCGCACTCATGAAATAGTCCGAAAGATAAGTCAAAGGGTCAATAAAACTTAACCTAAGATTTAAAAATCGAGCAAGTTGCCTTCAATCTAATGGCAGTGCTCCCAATCACATCCATAAAATCAATGGTTGTGCGTCCTCTAAGAAGTCAAAGGTTTAAAGTAAAGTCATCATAAGTCAAATGTCAAGTTAAAATCTGAGCAAGTCTGACAGATTGGACGATCATGCCAAACAACGTATAGATCGACGATTGTGATTGCTTTGATTAAAAGAACTTTAAAGTTAATATTAAAAAGGATGCGCCCCATTTGATTAATCATCGTGCTTGTTACCAAGATCGAACGACCATGCTCGATCGATCTTAAATCTAATGGTGGCGCACTAATTAAAGATGCATTAAAGAGGGTTAAGGATCGAGAGAAATTAATTAAATTTAATCATGATTAGCAAGGGTTTAATACGTCGGCTAATTTTCCCCTTTTTGCCCTAATCATGATTAATATTATAAATGCTTGATTAAACTAACTTGCAGGTTGATTAGATCCAATGATTGCGCTTGTCTCCACTCAGATCCGATGGTCGCGCCAAAATCGTAGGATGGAAGGTAAAAGGCATGGGTAAGGACAAAATTAATTGACATTAATTGTGTTTAGTAAGGGTTTAATACATTGACTAATCTTCCCCCTTTTCGCCTTAATCATGATTAATAGAAAAGCAAAGGTCTATAACATCATTATCTAGCATGCATCTTGTCAGTGATCAAATGGCAACGCACAAACTAAATCGAGAATCAATGGACGTGAAGGCCTGTAACTGGCGACAAAGATCCAAAGGCTAAATAAAGACCTTTTTATAACACACGAATCGAACGACGACGGTCATTGACCACCCAGATCCAACGGTGCGCATATGGGAAGATAATCAAAGGTTAATCTAAGCATTGGGTTGATTAATTTAGTTGAGGTACGTATGAATTTTTCCCATTTATTAAATAATACATGCATATGTATGATCCAACGGTCGCGCCTCACCACCATAAGATCCAACGACGATCACAAAAGAAAAGTAAGTGTATTTTATGATTACCATCGATTAAAACAAGTTATTAAGGTTTAACAATATAAGGATTAACATCGGATAAATATGATTAATTGAAGACCAATAAAACATGTTATTTCAAGTGTTTATATGCAGCTAGGTACAGTAACTATCATACAGGTTTCAAAACAACAACAGATGTGCTACACCCCAGATCAATCCAATGGTAGCGCACGATCCAAAGGTAAAACCAAATGTAAGTCTAGAATAGACGTCTGATTAATCAAATATTTAAACATTCTTAACAAGGGCATTAACACATTATTAGTCAATATCTTCATCTTGATTAAACAAATGAAAAGGTTCAAAGCATGCGTCTTTTGGCTATCTAACTTACAGGTTTTTAAATATTTAATAAAGCGGTACACTAAAGGCTGGTCGAGCGACCGAACGTGGTCAAAACTCTAAACCAATAGATACGAAGATATCAATAAAAATAAAATCATCATTGACTAACATCTTCAAAGCTTTAGAAACTAATACTCTTGTAGGTTTAAAAGTACCAAAAACCGCCATGACGGAACCTGTGAAAATCGCGAACCAAAAAAATCGGTAAAATCACCCGCAAGAAAGATTCAAAGGACCAAGCCTCCAAAGAAAGGTGATTACTTCACAGAAATACCTACAACATTATCAAGGTAGGAATCAAAGAAGTGACTCATTCACAACAAGGTACACTGAAAGACATTATGAAAATCAATAGCCAAGATGGAGTCAAAATAGTACGCACAAAAGCTATGAATCCAGAAGAATACTCATGGGAGGAAAGATTCGAAGAAATCGAAGAAAATCCCATGTACAGTACCTTGTTAAGAACAAAGTAAACCAAATAAAAGACAAATCCTGACGCTCAAGCATGCCACCAGATTGTGTATATCTCACAGGAATAATGGCGTACCACAAGATAAGACTACAAAGCATAGTCACTGGCTTATAAATAAGAGACAGTAGGGAAGAGATAAGAGCATCAGTAAAGAGAAACAATGGAATACAAGGAATACAAATGTATTAAATTTTTGTTCTGCAAATATTTAAGGCGAAGGATGCGCGTGAAGAAAAAGCATGGTTTCAATTTTCAGAAAACCATTCAAATCCGCGCTTCGACGGAATATAGTTACCAGGGGAGCACTTCGACGGAGTATAGTTATGGAAGCAAATTATAGATGTTTCCAGATCTTGTTGTCCATTCCCATATTCTTCCTACTTACCACTACCCTCCTCCTCCTGGGTATTCCTCCTTGACCATCCTGACATTTTTCCTAGTATGTCACCCTCGCCCACTACCGCTTCTTATCATTTACCCCCCGTCATTCCATCCATCAGACCCTCACCATCCTTACTTCTTCACTCTATCTCGTGATCAGTGCAACTCCATTTGTTTGCCACTGGCACGCCACCCCTTGTCTTCACCATTACGTCGAGCCCCCCTCCGTCCTTCATCTAATATTCATGATAACAACCTCGGTCGAGCCTTAGCGGCAAATCATAGTGACCAGGACAAGCAGAACAAAGAGGAAAATTATAACGATGAATCCTTAGTTTCTAGGGCCAACTAAGAGAGCAAAAAGGCCAAATTAAAATAACAAAGAGCTCCCTTCAGTCCAGAGAAGAACCTTAACAGTCAGTTCAGAGCAAAGCCAGCTGGACAACATCAATTTTGGAGATTCAATCAGAAGCTGCCAAGTGTACAGTCAGAAGTAAACCAAGAATAACAGAATCAAGAACCAACAACTATAAAAGGAAGCAGGCAGGTCTGGATTCTGCATCAAGCAATTAGAGAATAGCATTTTTTCTAAGAGGTATACTTGAGTGCCCTGTTAGTTGTGTTGTTGTATTTCTTTGTGTCTATTTTCTTTTATTCATTCTTTCTTCCTCCCCTTGTTGTGCAGGATTGTATGATAGGAAAGCGTTCAAGAAGTCGAGAATATTTCCAGTCTTATTGAGCCTAGGATTCAGAGATTCTTCTATTACCAGATTGGAACAAGGAGAGTTGGAGAGACCTGTTACATTATTTGAACAGAGTCCTCTTCATTGTATTGATGTATTTCTTTAAGAAAAATAGAGTTAAAAGGCATCCCGCCCACTCTGCATGTAATATTTTATGAAATCAATACAATTCTGGGTTTTATTCCTGTCATTTCTTTGTCTCAGTATTGTGTGTATCTAGTATAATGGGTTACATTATTTGAATGCATTATATACGTTTCTTTCATTGGTTAACTCTTGATTTTATTACGATATTCGAATGAGATTAAGAACGCCAATTTTCTTCTCCCCTTCTCTCTGTTTCATATTAAAATTGTTGTTAAATTGCTATAACAACCCAATGAATCTAGGCACCGGTCTACATAAGGCATAACAGTTGGTTATTTTCATGCTTGGTCATTTTAATAAAAATACTTATAGTTTAATATAAATCTGGAGCATGCAAATTAGAAGTTTAATTAAAGAATTGCCGTTGGGGTTTCCTTACCCGTTCTGCCATCTTCTTTAGCAATATTCGGGTTTAGCAGAACATGAGGCAGGTCGACCAGAGCTTGTAATAGCTCGTTGGTTTCAAATGGATTCTTGTAGCATGACAATTGATTTCCTACGGATGCAAGAATCGGTTCCAACACTTACCTAAGCCCAACACATATGAACATACTAAGGAGACTACATTAAGCACAAATTGACGATACAACAACAATCTTTGTAGTCGAGAAAAAAATTATTTGTGATACAATAATTGTTGAATACAGTTATAGTTGGGATACAATCATCAATAATGACAACTAGGATTTTTGTAGGCAATTATAGTAATCATTATATGTAATTATCAAAACATGTAGTGATAGGTGGTAGTTTATCGATGTAGAAAAACACCATGTTGGGCCACAAGAGAACCTAGATAAAAAATAGTGAACCAAAAATTTTAGGGTTCCAAAAAATATCATTTTGTGGTATAGTCTATTGCAATCATCTCATCAAATTGATCATTTTAGTATATAACACCCATAAGCTTTTTTCGAAGACCAAAAATCATCATTTTGGGTTATAGTCCATTTTGATCATCTTTTTGAGCTAATTGTTTTGGTATACATCACCCATAAGAGTTTTTAGGAGGTCCAAATCACAGAAACATGGTTGTAGGTACTAAAATATGCCCAAATGGAGAAATAAGTAAAACAACAAGTTAACCAACAAATAAATCAATTGGGTGAACAACTATGTAATCAACTAGGTCAACAAATAAATCAAGCTTTGGGTCAAGTGCAAAGTGAGATCAGTCAATTGAAAGCCTAAATGGAAGTTGAAAACCAAATATTAAATGACTCTAAGTTATGTTTTAGGTGAGTAGAACATGTTAAGAGATAAAATTATTGATATATTCGATGACAATGACAATCGTTTAACATGTGCCACTTATGCATACAATTGACTTGGTCATAATAAATTTGAATATAAGGTAGGAAATCCAAGGAATTTAGAAGGGGGAGCACACAACACCGTTTGTCATAATAGTATATAAATTGCCCAAGTTATATTTTTTAAAATTTTATGGAAAGGATCCTAATGGTTGTTTATGTAGGATGGACCAATATTTTACTCTTCATAATGTTCCCCAACATTTAAGGCTTACAATTACATCTTTCAATTTTGAATTTAACACCTTGCAATGGTATCTAGGTCTTTCATGGGAATAAATTTGAAAAACAATTACTTACTCAATTTGGCCCTAGTGAGTATGAGGACTTTACAAGAACCCTCACTAAATTTAAATAGACCTCAATAATATGGGAATATCGAACTCAATTTAGAAATTTGGCCAATGTCACAAAAGGCTTGAGTAAAAATTTTTTTCAAAGATGTTTTGTTAATGGGTTGAAAGACGATATGGAGTCGATGTGAGAATGTTCAAACCATAAACCTTGATGCAGGCAATAGGATTGGCCAGGTTGGCTAGGTTGGCCAGATTGGCAGGATAATTTTTTTCTTAGAAACGCACATCCAAATTTCCATAGGTCTGACCCCCATGAGTAAATATCAAATTTGGCCAATAAATCGTCATACATCAAATGACTAACTCAGGATGATATGAAAATGTATAGAGCATAGGAGTTATGTTATAATTGTGATGAGAAATATTTCCCAAAGATAAATATGTGTAGTAGAAATTATATTTGCTTGATGTGAACAAATATTTAATTAATGAAATCGTAGGCCAAAAATTCTCGCACTCCTTTCCTCAAGGCAGATGGATCCATGCCTTAGAGGGGAATGGGAGAATGGATGGTCTACACCTCGAAGAGAAGTACTTAGTTGTACTTTCTATATGGTGATTTTTTGACGAATGGGTTTTGGGTTCACCAGGAAACATTTTGTGGCAGTTTTCATGCCTAGGCTTAGGAATTTGTTTAGATGTGTTCTTTTTAATCCAATATCATACAAGCCTAAGTTTGGCCAATATGCAACTAACTTAATCTATATGCACTTTTTAATTTAAATGCAAGCAACAGATGACAGAAAACAGGATGCAAGAAGATAACACAATGCTTAAAGTGATTAAAAACCTTACCTTAATCCGGATGTCTGATGAAGTTTCTACTTTTTGTATGCAGTCCATATCGTACAGGAAAAGATGATATCATATTATGATTCTACAAGATCGTAACCCGAACAGAGACAGAATGATCCGATTTTGATAGAAGATAACAAATGCATGGGTGAAGGATAGAAAACAGATTGATCTATAATTCTATACTTAAAATTATGTTTAACAAGTATGTTCTAGATCTAATAGATGCTATGGACAGTAGTGGTGATAGGAATTTGACAAATGAATGAATATGAATTACTTAAAAGATGCAATTACATGCAATTGGGTGAACTCCAGGGATGCAGATGATTAAATTGAATCTCCTATGTGATAAATATGCTAAATGAAATACATATTTAATGATAAAATGCAAAGAAATTGTGAACCAGGGCTCGGGGTTTCCCCCAAGCAAGCTACAGGCAAGATCGTAGCCTTCTGAGCAAGATCATACTCTGAACCTGCAAGTTCGTACTACGATCACGATACTACAACATCCGATCTGTGATGATAGCCTTCGATCCTACAAGAAAAATTGAAATAACTAGAGCTAGATGCAAAATTGGACTAAGTTTTCTAAAGTGTGATGGAGCCAGGAGAATTACAGAGGGGATGGTCTGATTAAATAGGTAGGGGAGAGTGTCCAGAATAGGGAGGAGGTTGGATTGTTGCAACTCCTTCCAAGCTTGGGCGAAACCGAACGGATCCGATCTCGCAGATCCTGCACAGTTACATAGGCGGAGGCAAAAAACCGTTTAACTAACTTTATCTTTTTCTTATTTTAAATTTTCTGTTTCAGGGCAAGATCGTATTACGATCGGCGATATCGTACGCCGATCGTAGAGATCGTATTGTCTGAAATCATGCTACGATTTCGGAGGTCGTACTACGATCTTGCTGATCGTAGTACGATCTCGTCAAAGAGGCACGAATTTTAAGGTAATAAATGCAAAATACAATTTTTACAATTTTTTGTGTTTTTCATGCAAATGTGTCAAATGGGTGAATTAAGATGAGTCAATTTTAAGGTGTTACATTTTGCCCCCTCTTTAGCGCAGTTTCGAAAGAAATTGCGTTAAAGAAAAAGTATGACACGTTTTACGAGAAAGCAAAAATTTATTACAATTTTCATTGATGATTTTAAGTTTTGATGTAAGTTGTTTTGAAATACAATATTTATGATACCCCCTTCGAGTTTTTATATCCAAATTGACGTTTGGATAAAAACTCAAAAATTTGGAGTATAAATAAGAAAAATAACCTGAAAAGGTAACTTATTTACTTTTTACCTTTGTGCACTTTCAGAGCTCTGGAGAAAACATGGTGGGAGCTTCTCATCATGCAGATTTGATCCAGGTGGGAGATGGAGCACTTCGGGTAAGGATTTCTTATGCTTTTAGGATAAATTTTTCATATTTTTTTGTTAAATTTTTAATTAAATTTGGATTTTTAGGGCACGACTGCCATCGCGTGGCCCTAATTGTGAAATCGTAATGATTTTGCAATATCGTATGATACGATATTGAAGAAATAGGTATGATTTCATCAATATCGTATCAATTATAAGTGATATCGTATGATACGATATCACAAAAATTGATACGATCTTGATGAAATTGATACGATTTCATCTGCTCTTTGATACAATTTTGCTATTTTTTATTTGATAATATTTTTAAGTCTGATTATTAATATTTTGTTGTTTTGTGTTTTATTTTGATAGTTGGCTGAATTAAAGAACCGAGAGTGGAGACATGCCTCTTGAAAGGCAGATTTGGATGCCCTTACAGATGATGAGTGGGCTACTCTAGAGGTAGTGGGTATTAGACATGTGGTAGAGATGCCACATATTGGCATAGACATTCAACTATTGACAACATTAGTAGAGAGGAGGTATCTAGAGTCTTCTTGGTTTTGACTATCGATAGGAGAGATGGATCCTACCCTGGAGGATGTTTAACGAATTCTGAGGCTATCATTACAGGGTATTCAAGTTACCACATTTGGAAACCAAGGCCAAGATATGCATCGATTGACTGTAGATCCAATATTCCTATTGAGGAAGGGAGGGGTTCTACTAGAGAGACTCGACAGGACATAGGGAGTATCTCGATTGATAGTACTACTGAGTAGGGTTGTGAGCGGGTTGATTTTGTGCCATCCTAGTGGGATGCAACTTCCTTGGACCTTAGCAGAGGTCATATGTGATATGAGAGATCAGAGGGTCCACTTTGCTTGGGGTTCCTTCCTCTTATGTAGACTATATAGATTTCTACATAGAGTAGTCTACAAGGAGGGCAAGGGCCTCATTCTGACATCATTTCTATAGGTGTGGTGTTGGGAGCACCTAGCTATTGAGCGGCCTACAGGGTTGTCATTGGTTAGGGTGATAGATGACCAGCTTGGGGTGGTTGAGGATAGGCCTCGGGTATTCTATTGGCCTCTATAGGAAGGACGTGGGAGACGAGCCGACCTTGCTGGTATGCGGTGGCTCCTAGATGATTTATTGGTTGAGGATATTACTTGGAGGCCATGGAGAGGGCTTCCAGGATGGGAGGAGGATACCTTTGAGTTGGCCTACATCAGGTGGACCATTTGGTTATGGATGCATGATGGGGAGGTGGAGTTGCACCATTTTGATCGAGTGCAATGATAGTTTGGGCTTCGATAGGACATTCCTCAGTATAGGAATGTTACTTTTGCTAGGTCTACTCGGGATCCTACCACTCTCAGTGGGGCTCCCAACTTGGTAAATTTTTTGGATCTGGAGCCTGATGATGCTCTAGTTGAGACAATAGTGGAGGATGATGTTGGAGTTATAGATAGATATCGACATTGGTATGCCCATATCCATCCTGCTCGATTGACTCCATGGAGGAGTGCAGTGTTACAGGTAGCTGATCAAGTTTTTAGGTAGCATCGATCAACGAGCTATAGGAGTAGTCGGTCACTCATGCATCTTCGAGGAGACCGGGTCTCTGTACTCGGGGTGGTCATATATCTCGAAGAGGATTGATTCTCCAGAGTAGATAGGAGAGGAGGGCTTCACCCTAGGAGGAGGGGGAGCATCTACCCATCATGAGGAGAGACCACCTTCACCCAGGAAGGGCAAGGGGATATTGGAGGAGGGAGAGAGTAGTGAGATGGCTGCTCTATGGGTGAGGTGGCTCGGTTATAGGGGGAGAATGCCACCTAGAAGACTACTATAGAGTCTTTGGAGGGTGAGCTAGTATAGACTAGAGCTGAGGATGCGAGCTATGTAGCAGGATCTAGACTTTGGAGAGAGAGTTGGTAGAGGCTCAAGCACAGGTGGGACAGAGAGCTGGGGTTGTGGTACCAGCTCATATGGGGTGATCTGAGTGGAGTCGGGTAGGGGATGAGTTACTATGAGTAGTGGCACAGATGAACTTCTATCGGACTCTATATTTTGTATTGGTACCTATGGATCGGAGAGAGCCTCTCCCTATTGATATTGCAGAGCCGATTCAAGTTGGGTCATCTCGTTCTACATCTAGGGCATCTTCCTCTAGGACTGCTATGGTGACATGAGATATGCCACCACCACCTCCACCCCCTGGTGGAGATGATGAGGCACATAGTTCTAGGGCTTCTAGGGGATGATCCTAGATATTTGTATGATATATCTGACTGAGTATGCCATTTTTGAGGATTGTGGCATATCAGTCTAACTTTATTTTTGTATATAGATTTTTGAGATATATATATATATATATTTTGTCTCTATGTGACTTCATGTGTTTTGTTTAATTAATTTTGCATTTTAATTTTTTGAATGATAAGATGTTTATTAATCATGCTTTGAGTAAATGAAATGAACAAAATGATTTGATTTTTGAAAATGTGTTTGTGAAAATGGAGTGATGATAAATTTTGATGGATTTTAGCAATATACCTCAAAGGATGTTATGTTGTTATGTGATTGTTGGTGGAGTTCAAAGCTCGCTAAGTCACGAAGCTAATCCTGTTTGTGAGGAATGTTTTGATATTGCTAAAATGGTCGTTTGCTTAAGAATAATCTTAAGGCTTTTGTGGTAAAAAGAATGTGTTTGATGTTGTTTTGGAACAATGTGTTTAATAAGTGTTTGTGAAAATTTGTTGATTGGGCATGAAAAATTTGAAAGATGATTTGTGCTAAGCAAAGAATTCCTAATTCCTTAAGAATAATACCATCATCATGAAAATCAAAATGAAATGCAGGATGATATATAATTTTTGTTTATTCTTTAAAATGCAAAATTAATGTTGGATAGATCATTATGTCACATGTGCAAAATATTTTATAATTTTTGTAAAGAAATATATGGAATTATTTTGGGGTATGAAAAATTAGAAGTATGACTTGCGCTAAGCAAAGAATTCTTAATTTGAAATTTGAAGAAAATAGTTACTTAGGAATTATACCATCATCGCAAAAATCAAAATGAAATGCATGATGATTATGTTTGATTTTGCAATATTATTTGAGATAAATTATTGTGCTATGATGATAAAATAATTTATAAGAACTAATGCAAAGGATTGAAATTAATTATATAATAAAATTCCAAAGCAATATTTTAATTTATTTCCAAGACAAATTCAAATTTATCTAGAACCAGTGTGTGAAAAGTGAATTCATTATCTATTTTGATTGTCATGATGATACAAAATATCTCAAGTAACAAATGTGTGTGCTTTGTAAAGGTTAATTTACCAATTTTGAGTAAGGTAATGATAAAGCAAACTTAAATGAACCAATGTGTGTGCGAGTGAAATGTTCATTTGACCATGATTTTGTGCATGCATTGGTACTGAACTACTATGTAAATCAAATTACCAAAAGCTAGCTAATCCAAATGTGAACATTGGTAAAAAGAGGAATTACTAATGTGATAGACATATCACCATGTGAAAAGGAATTACCCAATGTCAAGCAAGTTGGGCACAAATCACTTGTTATGGGGTTTACCTCATGGTTTTCGAATAATTGAGAAATTCCAGGGATTCAAGTTCAATACTCCCTTCTTTTCTTCACATTTATAGGATAGGGATTTCTTGTCCTTTTCTGAACAAGGGGATTTTATTGCTTTGGAACATTTTTCTTGATTTTTTTTTTTTTTCTTTTCTTTTCTTTTCTTTTTCTTTTTCTTTTCTTTTCTTTTTTTTTTCTCTTTTTTGGGATACTTGCCCAGATTAGACGTGGGGCAAGGGATTTTATTTGGGTAGGGAGGAGCTTGTCCTTTTTCCAATTTCTCAGTATTCTAGACCATGCACATGATAGGATAGCAAGAAAAACTCTTTCACTTAAGGTATTTAAGATTTACTAAGCAGTATCACTTTTATCGAATTTGCAACAAATCATTTTTAATATGTAAAATGTGTTCTTGGTTCAAGAAGTAGCAAGATCATTCTCAATACTCAAAATTATTTAATGAAGTAATAGTGTTCTTTGGTACAAGAGAGATTTATAATCAAAATAACAAAATCAAAATTTATTAAATATGAATTTTAGTGCATGGTTCAAGATAACTTTTGAATTTATCTGAAGTAAATTAAAATATAACTTGCAATCTTAGTAGATAATAAATGCAGAAATATTGATCTAATAATGCTTTGAAATATTTTTGGAAATTTTTGGATTTTGTAATTTTTTTGTTATTTTTGATGATATATTGAAATGTATGAGAAAATATTTACAACTATGTACAATGATGAGGCTTTTGGCTTTATGCATAATATCTTTTTAGATGCATAATATTCATGGGTTCCTTGAGATATTTTCCATCCAAGGTAGCCAATCTATATGCACCTGATCCAAATTTAGTAGTGATGATAAATGGTCCAAGCCAATTTGGTTGGAATTTTCCTTTAAGGTCTTTTCTTGCATTAGTATTTTTTTATTTTCTTTTAAGACTAAATCTCCAACTTCAAATGATCTATTATGGACTTTCTTTGCATATGATATTTTAAGTTTGTCTTGGTAGGCATGAAGATGCTCTAAAGCATGGATGCACTTTTCATCTAGAAGTTCCAACTGACTTAATCTACCAACATGATATTCATCTCCTACTTCAACATCTTGAAGTAAAAGAGCTAAAGAAGGAACTTCTAACTCAAATGGAAAAACCGCTTCAGCACCATAGACCAAGACAAAAGGTGAAGCGCCAGTAGGAGTACGAACACTAGTTCGATAAGCCCACAAGGTGGGATATAATTGTATGTGCCAGTCATGACCTATTTTATTAACCAATATTTTTAGGATTTTGATTAGTGTTTTATTAGATGCTTCAGCTTGGTCGTTTCCTTGTGGATAGTAAGGAGTAGACCATCTATGTTGAATTTTATATTTTTGACATAATTTTTTAACATCTTTGTTTTTGAAGCATGTACCATTGTCAAAAATGAGATTAGATGGAATTCCAAATCTACAAATGATTTGATTGAAGATGAATTTGGAGACTTGAACTCCTGTGCAAGAAGCTAAAGGCATAGCTTCAACCCACTTTGTAAAATATTCTGTTGCAGTTATTATAAATTTATGACCATCAGATGAGACAGGGTTGATTTTACCAATAATATCTAAACCCCATTTAGAGAAGGGCCAAGGAGAAGCTATGGTTTGGAGTTCCTGAGCAGGAGCATGGACAAGGTCAGCATGTCTTTGAAATTTGTCACAATGACGCACATAATCATTAGCATACTTTTCCATAGAAGGCCAAAAATAACCCATTCTAAGGAGTTTTTTAGCAATGGCACTTCCACTAAAGTGTCCTCCATAGGATCCATCATGGGCTTCACTTAAGGCTTTCTTAGATTCTTCTAGGTTTAGACATCTTAACAGGATACCCTCAAAAGATATTTTATATAAGGTATTACCAATGATTACGAAGTGAATATCTCGCTTACGTAGTAATCTACGTTGGTTTCTATCTAATCCTTTAGGGAAAGTCCCATTCTGTAGAAAGTTAAAAATATCTATGTACCAAGGTTCTGGGGTAATTTCATTAATCAAAAATACATCCAATGGCTCTAAGAAAGATTTAGAGGAAGTAGGTTCTTGGAGTTTATGAATAATTATAGTAGCATATTCATCATCCAACTCCAAAGGTAGTAAAGAGGCAGTCACAACCATAGCATCGACAACACGGTTGCTAGTTCTAGGAATAGCTTCTAAAGTTACCTTTTCAAATAATGAAATAAGCTTAAGCACATATTATTTATAAGGATGAAGTTTCTCATCTCGTGTTTGATAAAATTCATTGATTTGATTTATCATGAGTTGAGAATCTCCAAAAACTAATAAAACTTTAATCTTTAAAGCTAAAGCAACTCGTAATCCAAGGATTAGAGCTTCATATTCTATAGTGTTATTAGTACATGCAAATTGTAATTTAAAATATAAAGGTATTAGGTGCTTTTGAGGAGATATTAATATAATACCTACACCTGCACCACTCATACATCTAGCTCCATCAAAAAACAATGTCCAAGTTTCAGAATGATCTTCTTCTAAATTAAGGCACTCATCTAGAAATTCAATATTCATGGGATGAGTAGACTCTATAGGAGCAACAACTAACTGATCAGCTATAACTTGGCCTTTTATGGATTTTTGGCCGATAAATGCAAGTTCAAACTCACTAAGAGCAAGAACCCACTTAGTTGTGCATCCTGATAAGTATGGTCTACTCATCAAGTACCTTAATGGATCAGATTTAGCAAAGACATATGTTTTCTGACTAAGCATATAATGACGCAATTTTTGTGTAGAAAACACAACTGCTAAACAAAGTTTTTCTAATGGAGTATATCTTATTTCATAACTTATTAAAGTTCTACTTATATAATATGTGGCTCGTTCCTTCTTTTCATCATCAATTTGAGCCAACATAGCTCCAAGTGCCAGTTCTGAGGCAGAAATATATAAAATGAAAGGACAATCTGGTCTAGGTGGAACAAGCACTGGAGGGTTAAGAAGATATTGCTTAATGCTATCAAAAGCTTCTTGACATTCCTTATCCCATTGGAAAGAAATATTTTTCTTAAGTAATTTAAGAAAAGGTTCTGTTCTATCTGCCAATTTATCAATGAAGCGATGAATAGCTTGTAACTTTCCTTGCAAGCTTCTTAATTTTGATATATTTTTAGGAGGTGGCATATCATGGATAGCCTTAATATTTAAAGGATCTATCTCTATGCCTCACATAGAAACAATAACTCCTAATAATTTTCTAGATTTTACTCCAAATACACATTTTTCTAGGTTTAAACGTATCTGATATTCTCTTAATCTATCAAACACTTTTCTTAAATCATTAATGTGATCATCTTCTTTAGTTGAGTGAGCTATAATGTCATCCACATAATCATGCAAAATGTTATACATCATATCATGAAAAATATATGTCATAGCTCTTTGATATGTTGCACCAACATTCTTTAAACCGAAGGGCATGACTTTCCAACAAAAAGTCCCCCAAGGTGTAATGAAAGTTGTCTTAGCTTGGTCTTCAGGAGCTATTCTAATTTGGTTGTATCTTGAAAAACCATCCATAAGAGATAACATCCCACTCCCAGCTATAAAATCTATGATTTGATCCATATTAGGGAGAGGAAAGTCATCTTTAGGGCATGCAACATTAATATCTCTAAAATCTGTGTAAACCCTAATTTTAGTAGCTTCTTTCTTAGTTACTGGAATAACATTTGATATCCACTCAGCATAGTCAATAGCTTGTATAAATTTGACATTCAAAAGCTTCTCTAATTCACTTTTAACTAGTAGTGCTACTTTAGGATGCATTTTTCTAAGTTTTTGTTTTACAGGTTTAGCATCAGGGTGCACTACTAGATGGTGCACAACTATAGAAGGATCTAGGCCTGGCATATCTGCGTATGTCCAAGCGAAGACATCAGGATATTCGGTAAGGAATTCAATATATAGCTTTTGTTTTTCTTCACTTAATTCAGATCCAATTTTGACCATGCGATGATTCTCTTCTGTTCCAATGTTAATTTTTATGAAATTTTCTACAATAATATTCAACTCTCTTTCAAATTTAGGAGGTGTGGGTGACACCCCCATTTCTTGTAGTTCTTCTAGTGTATATTTTGCTAATTCTTCTTGTGGGTTAGTAGCTTCTATGTGAGCTACACATGACATTGATCCATCAAAGAAAAAATTATTTCTTAGAACCTCATCCAGAGATATATCATGACAGATATCCCCCTCTAAACATTCATCCAAAGAAGCAATCATTTCTGGATAGACCATAGTTAACATATTACAATTATGTATCATTTTAAAAGGTTCTTTTTGTTCCATATATTCTTGATATGTTATAAGATGGTCATCATCTTTATATGGGAATGGTTCTATTTTTGTAGGTATATAACCAAGACCACATCGAGCTGGCCACTCTTCGACTTCCAAAGGTTCTTTTATACCATTTTCATGAGGTCCTAAACCTTTACCTCTATAACCCATATCACACATCATTGGTTTTGATTTTATATATCCATCAGAAAAATAACATTTAGCAAATCCATCTTGATCAATTGTAATTTTTACAGTTGAAAATTTACCCCAATCATATCCTGCATAAACAAAGGCACAACTCCCAATATGACAGATGCTTCCCTTCTTTGGTAAGCCTAATGTTCGGGGAGATGGTGGTAATTTAGATAGTACCAAGGAATCTTGGGTAGCAAAATTAACTTTTTCTGTTGTTGCCAGTACTGAAGATAAATCTGGTAATACTTCATCCAAAATGGCATATGAAGTAGATGGATTATCTTCCTTGGTTGGTTCTTTAGATGTTGTAAATTTAAATATTGTAGATTCAAGAGGTGGATCTGCTATTATAGATTTAGGAAATGGATTAGATATAGGTTCAGAAGGTGATGATGATAATGATGTTGATGATTTAGACTATGTTTTTGATGATGTGGATTTAGAAGGTGATTTAGCTTTAGAAGGTTTTGATGATGAAGATGGACTAGGATGGACAACAGACATAGCAGGACAAAATGGAACCCCTACAGGTTCTACCACAACACACATATCAAATGGTCTAGGATCTCCATGAATAGTGACTAATTGATTTTTAAATTCAAATTTAACACATTGATGTAATGTGGAAGGTACTGCTCTCATTGCATTGATCCAAGGTCGACCTAGAAGAATGTTGTATGATGCAAAACAAGGTACAACAAACATAGTCGTATCTAAAATCCTTGGACCAACTTGCAATGGGATCTTCATAACTCCACATGTTTCTTGAGTTTCATCATTAAATGCTTTAATAATCATTTCAATTTTTTTCATATCTTCTTTCTTAAATCCAAACCTTTGAAAGAAATCATATGTGCATACGTTTAGTGATGATCCATTATCAATTAAGACTCTCTTAAATCCTACGTCTCCAATCAATGTTGTGATGTATAGAGGATTATCCCTATACATACTTTGAGGAGGGATATCTTTATCACATAAATCTATGAAGTTTATTTCATCCAAAGTTACAACATTTACTATAACATTAGGTTCAATATCTTCAGGTACCATCATCTTACTTAGAGTTTTCATTAATTCTTCTCTATGCATAGAAGAAGTTCTTAAGAGATCCAAAAGAGATATTCTTGTTGTGATAGTAGCTAATTGCTCATTTATATCATATGGATATCTTTGTTGTGGATTTGCTACATTATTTCCCTTAGTAGGATTTTTTAATACAAATGGGGTTGTTTTCTCACTTTGATCCTAAGAATTTTGATTTTGTGCTTGTTGCCTTGTAACCACTCCAATGGTACCTACAATATTACTATGTCATGGATTACCAAAATGGGGTCTAGCATTTTCTACTTGCTCATTTGAAAGCCATTGTTGATATGATGGTCTAGTAGTCATCCTTCTTGGAAATGGTTCTTCTAGGACCAATAAATATATAATAGGTATGACTTGATCTGATTCATATTCAGAACTATTTGAATCAATCTCTGCTTCACTTCCTATTTCACTTTCTTCATCACTTTCCAAAGGTGTAATTTGACAACTTCTTAAGGGTCTAATAGTAACTTGAGATTCAGTATTTACACATGATTTTTGCAAATCTTTATGGGGTAAAAAACCACTAATAGTTCCCACATATCGAGTTGGATGAGTAACATTATGGTGTTCCACTTTATTTACGACTTCTTTACCATGTTTCGGTAAAGGATGTTGAAAAATATCCAAATTTTGATTTGCATTTTGATTTTGAGGTTTATGTGTATTATTTTGAGCATTTCTTGGAGGAAAATTTTCTACTTCCATTTCACCTTTATCAATTAGATCTTGTATCAAATGTTTTAACCATTTACATGAGTTTGTTGAATGACCATCAGTCCTATGAAAGTTACAATGTAAATCGACACTAAATCTAGCTACGGTTGTATCAGGTTGTCTTATTTTGGGCAACCGTATCAAACCTTGTTCTAATAGTTGAGGTAAAACCATATGTAAAGGTTGGTTTAATCTTGTAAATTCCCTTGGTGGTTTATCAGGAACCTTCAATACAAACTTCTTTATGGCTTCTGTAAGATTAACATTTGAATTGTTTCTACTGTCAATAACTCCATCACCTACTACTTGTTTGTTTTTGTATTGATTCTTAGAAGTTTTATCTTCATATTTCTTCTTAAATTGACCTCTTCTAATGAGGGCATATTCTACCCTTCTTGCTAAATCAATGGCTTGGTCAAAGGATGTTACTGTTGTAGTAGAAATTTCATAAGATAATTGTTCTTGCAAATTGCCTATGAATATGTCTAGCATTTCCCGATGAGGTAATGCAAAGTGTAGTTTGCCTAGAAGTTGTCTCCATTTTGTCAAGAATTCAGCAAAGCTTTCATATTTTCCTTGTTTTAAGTTGTATAAATATTTAATGGTCACATGCCTTTCTATATAGGCACTAAACTGATGAACAAACATCTCTGTTGTTTCCTCAAAATTCCTTAAAGAGTTATTGGGTAATTGATAATACCACTCTAGGGCCATACCTCCCAAAATTTTAGGGAACATCTTTAGCAACAACAAATCATCATGGGAGACATCATGACATGTTGTTCTAAACATACGAAGATGCTCTATAGGATCTTCAGTTCCTTTATATATCGGGAGAACAGGCATGGGGAAATGCTTAGGATAAGGTTGTGCTACAACTATAGGATCCAAAGGTTGACTACACATCTCTCGATAACTGTATGAGGGATGGTAGGGATCCATTTGGTCTAGGCGAGAAGCTAATTGTTTGACCATAGCTTCAAGCCCTTGTTGTTGTTGTCCATCAAATTGATTTTGTTGTATCATATTATTATGTCTTTGATAATAAGTTGGTGTTGTTGTGTGAAGATTTCCAACTGAAACACTATTGTGTAAAGTGTTTGTGGGAACTATGTTTTGTTGAGTTTTTTGTTGATAGTTGGTATTTTGTACTTGTTTAGCCTTTTGTTTCTGATTTGACATTTTTTGATTAAGAGCTTGAGAAAAGATAGAAGCAAATGGTTGCTTTTGTTGTTTAAAGTTTACTTTAGTGTTGCTAACAACCATATTAGATGATTGTGTTTTTGGTTTTGAAACATTCTGATTCAAAGGTACCATGTTTTGAGTAGATGGTCCTGCTTGATTATCATCTTGGTCTGTTGAAGGCATATAAGATAATGGATTTGTATGTATTCGAAATGCAGCTGCTAAAGCTGATTCCATATCACCTTCTCCTGAATTATCCATTTGTACTGCTTGACTAAATTCCCCTATGTGATCTTTTATGAATTGAGTAAAATTTGAAAGAGATTCAAATTTTACATTTCCCTTTTCATCTAAAGTAGGTTCATTAGGATCTTTTATTTCATCTTCCTCATTATCACCTTCATCTTCTGAAGGTACATCTTCTTCAATAAGTGCTCTATCTTCAAAATCATCTTGTTCTTGTTCTCCCATATTATCGTTATCTACTTGTTTACCACTTCTTAATTTGGGCATCTTGTTTTAGAATAATTTTTTTTGCAGATATATATCTTATATATATGTGCTAAATTTTTGGGTATATATGTTATATATATACCTAACTAAATAAATAAAATACTATGATTGATTTTTGATTTTTGAGTTTTTTTTTTTTTATTTTCTTGGTTTTTAAGTTGCAACAACAAAGCAAACACACCTATATAATATTATGCCTTAATTTTCTTGAAAAATTTATATATATCATTAATAGGTTCGAGTTGATCTGGTGTCATGTAATGTTCTTCTTCAAATTGGAAATTGTCTTTTAAGAACCTTATGAAATGTGCTAATGTAATACAATCGACTTCTAAGTTTGACTTGTAAAAATACAACTCATGACAATATTCTCTATAAATCACAACTCTAGGAACACTATTAAATCTTCTTCTATCATCTAAAACAATCTCTTGATTTTCCACTCATGATAAGAACTTATGTACTACTATTGCATCCTCAAGATAATCTTCAAAGGAATAAAAGCTTGGAGAAATTATAGCTCTCTTATCTGCTAACCACCTATCACATGCTCTTTGAAGGTCAAAATAGAAGGGTGCACTATAGGGATCCAAGATTCTAGATAGGTCAAACCTTATGATTTACTTAAGTTCAAGCTTGTGATATTTTTATAATGTCTAATCTTTTCCAAAGTTCGTTCCACTGTTGTAAGGAGAAAAATAGGGAAGTTAGTAATTTCTTGGTATTGCTAATAATAATTCTAACATTAATTAGAATGGCTCTTCTTCTGTTGTAATCTACCATCTATGGGATGCAAAGTTATGTGTTTTAACTAATGTTTTTGTTTGATTTTTTTTTTTTTTGAAATCAGAAGAAATGCCTATGTATTCACGTCGGGTTCACCAAAGAATGTAGCCCAAAAATTCTCGCACTCCTTTCCTCAAGGTAGATGGATCCATGCCTTAGAGGGGAATGGGAGAATGGATGGTCTACACCTCGAAAGAGAGGTACTTAATCGTACCTTCTATATATGGTGATTTTTTGACGAATGGGTTTTGGGTTCACCAGGAAACATTTGTGGCTGTTTTCATGCCTAGGATGTAGGAATTTGTTTGGATGTGTTCATTTTTAATCAAATCACATACATGCCTAAGTTTGGCCAATATGCAAACTAACTCTAATCTATATGCATTTTCATTTAAATGCAAGCAACAGAATATAGAAAATAGAATGTAATAACTAATACAATGCTTAAAAGTGATTAAAAACCTTACCTGAATCCGGATGTCTGATGAAGTTTTTGCTTTTTGTATGCAGTCCAGAATCGTATAAAAATAGTATGATATCAAGTATCATATTATGATTATGCAAGATCGTAACCCGAACAGAGACAAAATGATCCGATTTTGATAGAAGACAACAAATGCATGGGTGAAGGATAGAAAACAGATTGATCTATAATGCTATACTTAAAATTATGTTTAACAAGTATGTTCTAGATCTAATAGATGCTATGGACAGTAGTGGTGATAGGAATTTGACAAATGAATGAATATGAATTACTTAAAAGATGCAATTACATGCAATTGGGTGAACTCCAGGGATGCAGATGATTAAATTGAATCTCCTATGTGATAAATATGCTAAATGAAATACATATTTAATGATAAAATGCAAAGAAATTGTGAACCAGGGCTCGGGGTTGCCCCCAAGCAAATTGTAGGCAAGATCATAGCCTTCTGAGCAAGATTGTACTCCGAACCTACAAGTTCGTACTATGATCACGATACTACAACATCCGATCTACGATGATAGCTTCTGATCCTACAAGCAAAAATTGAAATAACCAGAGCTAGATGCAAAATTGGACTAAGTTTTCTAAAGTGCGATGGAGCCAGGAGAATTGCAGAGGGGATGGTCTGATTAAATAGGTAGGGGAGAGTGTCTAGAATAGGGAGGAGGTTGGATTGTTGCAACTCCTTCCAAGCTTGGGTGAAACCGAACGGATCCGATCTCGCAGATCCCGCATAGTTACACAAGCGGAGGCAAAAAACCGTTTAACTAACTTTGTCTTTTTCTTATTTTTAAATTTTCTGTTTCAGAGCAAGATCGTATTACGATCGGCGATATCGTACGCCGATCGTAGAGATCGTATTGTCTAAAATCGTGCTACGATTTTGGAGGTCGTACTATGATCTTGCTGATCGTAGTACGATCTCATCAAAAAGGCACGAATTTTAAGGTAATAAATGCAAAATACAATTTTTACAATTTTTTGTGTTTTTCATGCAAATGTGTCAAATGGGTGAATTAAGATGAGTCAATTTTAAGGTGTTACAAAAACCCATGAAGAAGAAGAGAAGCATTAAAAATAAGAGTATTTGGAAGAGGCCAAAGTACCAAAGTAACCCTAGCTAGAAATTTTAGTACAAGCCCTAATAGGAATATCTACTCCCTAAACTATGAATGTTATAGGATAATTCAAGGGCCAATAAATAATAATACTCATTGACTTTGGTAACACATGCTACTTTATTGATCCTTGAGCATAAAAATTGGCAAATTGTTATATAAATACATGTAATTCCTTTGACGTCATGATAGTCAATGGAGGAACTTTACCATGTAAAAGAAAATGTAGAAATGTCAAGGTGTAAATAGGATATTACAATATTAAGGCTGACATGTTTGCCCTTCCTTAAGGAGGTTATGATGTTGTATTAGAAACACAATGGCTTCAAATCTTAGGCCCAATAGTATGGGATTTTTCTAAACTAGGGATGAAATTCAACCAGTAGGGAACAAAATAAGATCTATGGGGAATGACTATAAGTGCCACCCAACTTGTTTCATCTCACTAAATGGAAACACTTATAAAAAATCCATATCATAGAGTGGTGGCATAATTATTTGTTATACAAGTTACAAATAACAAATATACATAGCAACAGGATGGATTACAACTCCTTCTAGAGATACATGTGTGTTTTTTATGAACCCAAAGGTCTACCACCTTGGTGTGCTCATGATCATGCAATCCAACTTGTACTAGGTAGTCTTCCATCAAATGTTCTCCCATACAAGTATCCATACATGCAAAAAATCATATTTCGATAAAATGGTATAGGAATTACTTGCAGTAGGGTTTTTCAACCCATTATTAGTCCCTATTCATCTCTCGTGCTAGTGGTACACAAAAATAATGGGTCATGGTGGTTATGTGTAGATTTTTGTGAACTTATTAAAATTACAATTAAGGATAAATTCTTTATTCTTGTGATTGATGAGTTGTTAGATGAGCTCCATGGTGCTCAATATTTCTCAAAGCTAGATTTTCACTCAAGGTACCATCAAATTAGAATAAAGGAAGAAGAGATTCACAAAATAGCTTTTTGGACTCATGAAGATCACTACTATTTCTTGATTATGCCCTTTGGTCTTACTAATACACCTTCCACCTTCTAGAGTCTTATGAATGTGAGAATTTGGTCTTTCTTATGCAAGTGTATTTTGTTCTTCTTTTATTCTATTCTAATCTACAAATGCATGGGTGAGAAGCATCTAAACATTTGAACTTTACCTTGCAACTCTTGATTGAGAATCAACTATATGCAAAGCGGTCAAAATATTCCTTTGGAATGCAAGAGGTAGAATACCTAGGCCACATTGTATCAACAAGATTTAAGGTGGACCCAAAGAAAGTGATAGGTATACAAGAACGGAAAAATCTCCAAACCCTTAAATCTCTATGAGGTTTCTTGGGTCACACTAGGTACTATCAAAAATATATTTAGAACTATGAGAATATTACAACTCCATTGACACTTTTCAATTAAAATAGATCATCAAAGTCTCAAATACTTTTTGGAGCAATAGGTATCCACACCTAAACAAAAGATATGGATCTTTAAAATGTTGGGGTACAATTATAAAATTATCTATAAAAATGAGAAGGAAAATATAGTGGTTGATGCACTTTATCAACAATTATAGTATCGTAATATCTTGTATTCTAGAATTTCCTGCTTGCTAATGTAGCGGGCATGGTCTTCTTGACTAGTTTAGATTGATAGGGTAGACTTACACACATGACAGGTGATAATTGCATTAACACATGGTTGGATCTTATAGGCTAGGCCACTAAAGTCAATCTTTGTGACCAATGGTGAGTGTCTCCTTAAATACCCTTTTGCATACCCTCTTTGAGGTGCATACATCTACCATGTGTTCTTGGCTAAGGTGGGACCTCCTTCAACCAATAGTAGACCTCTTTCATCTAGGTGCTAGCACCTTTCTCCTCAGGATCCCAATTTATTATCACATGTCTAGCTTTGGATCATGTTAGGGCCTTCTATTTTTTGTGCTCTCCTCTATCAAGAGGACTACATGAACCGTTAGATTGAATATTAACGGCTTTCGGGTCTTAATACCTTCAATGCTACCAGTATGGGGTAAAAGATGATCATCAACCATTAATGGAAGATCTAATGACTGACATGGTTTTTGGAATTATATACCTTTCTCTTGGTGTCCTTTATTTTTGACTAAATATGGGATGCACCCTTTGACTACCTTCTTTAGTCTATTTCACTTTTTACTAAGCTTTTCTTGAGTGAAGCAGGGTTATAGGGAAAAACTCCCTATAACTACAAAGAATGTCTTTGTTGGTTTGTAGGAGTCTAACAAGGTTGTTAAGTGCAAAGGATTAAAAATCCTAGATGTGAATATGAATCTTGTTAATGGTGAGGAATATTTCTAGTACTTCCACCAAATCTGATAGTTATAGTCTATTTCGAGGACAAATTCATTTTGAAACATAATTATGCATAAGTTATTGCAAGAAGAGTTGCCTTTTAAGGCAAATAATAATCATAAGGTCATTGGGAGGCATGATCATGCTTTATTTCTTGTTTGTTTGGACTTCTACCTAAATGAAATAAGAGCTAACAATAGGTGCCTTTAAAATGCATCAAAGGCAAACTAGAGGAAGAGTGCAACTATATTTTAAACGAATATCTGTAAAACTATCTTTAAAGTGGTGGTTAAGGCTACTCATTGAGTTTTTATAAAACATTGTTTACTACATTTATGATATAACAGGTTGTATGCATGGAAGTAGTGGTTTCAATGACATATTTTGAGACCATGATTGACCTTTTGTTTAATAATTATACTTAGATGTTTTTGATAATAATAACTTATTTTTTGTATACTTAAAGTAATGATACTTTTAAGTATCATCTTTTTTAATTGGTTGTATGGAAATTTTTTAGTATTATATTATGTACAAAGAGAAAGCAATAAAATTTTTGTGGGTTAAAAGCAAATTTTTGTTTTCTTATAAATAATGATGGTCTAATTTTTATTCACAATCTTATAACTTATATTTCTATATAAAATAAAAGTATTATAAAATGGTATAAGCTCAACCATGACACTAATATTCATAATTGTCAAAAATATTGTTTAAAAAGTTATGATATAATAATAGTGAGGTTAGGTCCGAGGTGTAGACCAATTGGTTCATCCAAACCCCATAGGGGGCGGAGGTCCAAGGTTCAAATCTCGGGCCTCGTCGGACTGAACGTTTGTCCCTTTCCTGGTGCTTTTAGAGGCGTAAAAGGTTTAAAATGATTGTGGCATGGTGGTTATAGGGGCGGACTGCACGAAGATCTGTGTGGCGGCTTCTGAGGCGGATAACGTAGAATATTGTGGCGGCCATAAAAGTTGAACAACCTGCCCGGATTCGTGGCGGCTACCGATTCCACCATGTAAATTAAAAATAAAAAATTAAAAAAAAATAATAGTGAGGTTACTATCAAATGACATAAGGTAACTATCAAATGACATGGATATTCAAGGAGAATATCCAGGTTTAAATCTTGTCAAAAGATATATATATATATATATATATATATATATATATATATATATATATATATATATATATATATATATAAATTATAAGTCATTTTAATATCATTAATTTAAAAGATATATAAGATATAAGAATAGTGAGGTCACATCAAGTGGCATTAGCTCAACCGAGATAGATTCCTCAACATTTAAGGAGGAAACCAAGGTTCAAATCTTGCCAAGCGATACATGGATAATATCCAAGTTTTGTTGTAATACCACTATGTGGTGATGATGTAATACAAGTGGGGCTCATTTCAATCCCATATAACCAATTGAAAAAATAATAGTGAGGTCACTATCAAATGACATGAACTCAACTAATTAATTTTTTTGATATTCTCGAGCCCTCCGATGTCCCCCTCACTTAGAGTAAAATTCTTACCGAGGTGGGGTAAAAATATCCAGGTTTAAATCTTGTCTAAAAGATATATAATAATAGCAATATTACTATCAAATGATGACATGAACTTAACTGATTAAATTATTCATTATTCAAGTTTAAATCTTATCAAAGATATATAAAATATATATAATTGTAGGTCATTGTAATATTATTAATTTAAAAGATATATAAGATCTATATAATTATAAGTTATGATATATTTTTTGCTAGATAATAAGGGGTTGTACTCGGGTTCCCCACCCTTGACAAATTACATCTCTCTTATTTAGAGCTTAAGAGTTTACAAATAGATACACTTCTCATCTCAATTGAGATGTTATAGCTAGAAACCTACATCATTTTACATAAAATGTCTGAATTCTTGATTTTCATTTTTTTGATCTTTTCAAATTTCTATATGAATACAATTAATCCTGAATTTAGCATCTTTCTTGATATTTTCCTATAGCAGCCTTCACAATGCCAAAACTTCACCTCTAATATCTATGCCTTGCATCTTAGTGGAGTAATATTTCTAAAACATTGCACTATCATAGTTTGCTTTACCAAATCTGGATTGTCGGGTTCCTTCTTCAAACACAAGTGCAACCACAAAATTTATAATAAATAGTCTTAAATGAAAACACATTATTGTTACAAAATAAAGAATATATTACCAAGGAAAACATCAATGTAAATTTTAATCATCAATTGATTCAGGCAATCAACATTTTTTATCAGCTTCAACTAAACTTTCTACTTCCTCTAACCATGGAAAGGAGAATTTAACTTCATGATCCTCAATTGAAATCCCTCTATTGGCTATATTATCTGCACATTTGTTTCCTTCCCTTAATATATGTGTAAACTTGATTTCTTCAAACTTTTTAGCAAGATCTTGAATTTCCATAATTATCTCTTGTATGTTCCATGGAGCCTTTGCTTTCCTCAAAATTGCATTTATTACTATGAGATAATCACCTTCCATCCATACTCTATTACATTTCATTTGTTTACATATTTTTAACCCTTCTAAAGCTACCCAAGCTTCAGCTTCATTATTTATCTTAAATCCACTATTGAAAGCATAATGAGACAAAATATCTCCTCTGTTATTCCTAATTATGCCTCTTCTTGTTGGTCCACGACTTCCTTTATATGCTCCATCAAAATGCAATTTAACCCACTCCACATTTGGTGGTTTCCACTTTATATTCTTTGCCTTCTTTTTGCTTCTTTTGTACCCAACATCATAATTCCATTTAATGACTTGACTCCATATATCAAGGCTCTTTGCTTCCAAATTAGGGACTGAGTGAGTTGATAGGGTTGGTTTAGAATCCTCTATGGCTAAACATATCTTATTTTTCATTACCTCTAAACTGATTTACTTTCCTTTAAATATTCTTCTATTCCTTTCTATCCATATAGTCTAAAGTATTGTATCTTTTGATATATCCCATATTGTTTGTAAAGCCTCACTTTTATAAGTGCTCTACCATTTCTTTAACCAATCTTCAATTCTACTATTCATCATCATGCATTTACCAAACATATTAAGAATCCATTGCCATAGATTCCAGACTATTGAGCAATGTTCCAAGAGATGGTCTATACTCTCCTCCTCCTTATTATAGAAAACACATTGAGAGGGACCATGAAAACCCCTTTTCATAAGGTTATCCCAGGATAAAATTCTTCTATGACCTACTAGCCAAACAAAAATTTTAATTTTAGGAATGCTTGGGCTATCCCAAATATCTCTCCATATTCTAGTGACATTATTATTTTGTTGGTGTTGAACATTATATCCACTTATTGTTGTGTATTCTCCTGAGTTATTCAACTCCCAAATCAATTTATCCTTGGCTCCCCTCGAAATAATCACAGTTGTTATATTTCTACTCAATTGCCTCCTAGCATCAATATCTTGTATACTTGTAATAAAATCTTCTTTCCATTTGTATCTTCCTTCTCGATCCTTGTACAAAATTTTTGAAACTCTATCATCATATTTGTCTTGAAGCAATATATCTTAGGTTTTAAAATTGGATCTAAATTGATTGGTTTTTTATCACACTGAGTATCCATCCAAATAGAAAAAAAATCTCCAGTTCTCACCACCCATATTAAACCTTTAATCATAATATCAAATAGATTTTCTTAAACCATTCTAAAGAGCATAATTATTTGGTAGAGAGAATGCAGTAAATATTAAACTTGGGTCATTGGGATCAACATACTTAGAAGAATTCTTGCCCATTGTCTTTGACTCTCTTTGTACAATCATTAGATAAAATTTTCCCTAAGAGCTAAGTATGCATTTGTAAGAACTCTTAAACCAAGACGCCCCCTAGTTTTATCATCACACAACTTGCTCCATTTCACCAAAGGAAATTTCCTTTTATCATGTAAACCTAACCATAAAAAGGATCGCATAATATAGATTAAACTATTTTCAACTTATTCAGGCATAGAATATAATGACATTTAATATGTTGGAATGGCTTGTAAGACTGACTTAATTAACTACACTCTTCCTACTAACGATAATCATCTACCTTTCCAATTTGGAAGTTTATTCTAAACTTTACTAATAACTAGATTCCATAAATATATCCTTATTCTCCCCTCAAATAAAGGCATCCTTAGATAAGTTATTGGTAAATTTACCTCCTCCATTTGAAGCAACCTGTAAATTCTTGCTTTGGTATTAGCAGGAGTGTTAAGGAAGTAAATTTTAGATTTAGTCCTATTAACTTTTTGTCTTGAAGCTCTTTTGTACTCTTTTAAAAAGTTATTCAAATCTCTGGCCTCATTTATCCTTGCCCTTCCAAAAAGGGTTGTATCATCTACAAATTGTTGATAGGTGATGTTATCGATGTTATTACTAACCTTAAGACCACTTATAAGCCCATATTTTTAAGTCTTATTTAAGTTCTTACTCAAAAATTCTACCATAATAATGAACAATAAGGAGATAGAGGATCTCCTTGTCTAAGACCTCTCTTGGATTTAAAATATTTTGTCACTAACCCATTGACCAACACTAAATAAGGAATTGTAGACACATAAGCTTTAATCCATCTAACTCATTTCTTACCAAAACCAAACTTATATAAAATTGCAAAAAGAAAATCCCATTTAACCCTATCATAGGCTTTACTCATATCAAGTTTTAAGAACATTGTTTTCTCTTTTCTTAAAGCTGCTAAATGTATAACTTCATGAGCTACTATGATCCTGTCTAGAATTTGTCTCCCTTTCAGAAATCATCCTTGCTATTTTGAAATGATTTTGTCTAACAATGGTCTTAATCTATTCACCATCACTTTGGAAATAATATTATATGCCATATTACATAGGCTTATGGTTCGAAAAGAATCAAGCAATTCAACATCCTTCTTTTTTGGAATCAGGATAAGATATGTTGCATTTTTTTTATAAGGTATGTATTATTTTACCCTAGATTGTTCCATTACCACCAATAAAGGATCCTTCACTATATCCCAATTATGTTGGTAAAAAGTTGCACAGAGCCCATTTGGCCCTAGGGATTTATCCTTATTAAAAGAGAAAAGAGCTACATGAACTTCTTCTAAAGTAATAGGCTCCATCAGTTTCCTATTGTCTTCATTCATTATAACTGAAGGAACATCTTGAAGAAGTTTATCATTAAGAACTTCGGTATCCTCTAAACCTAGAATATTCTAATAAAATAACTTTACCTCTTTTCTAATTTCACTTTGATCTTCAATCCAAACCCCTTCTATTGATTTAATTCTACTAATTCTAGAAGTTGATCTTTGTACTATAGTCATCCTATGAAAAACTTTGTATTTTTATCTCCTTTTAACCAAGTTTATCTTGATTTTAATCTCCAAAATTTCTCTTCCTTACTCAAAATATTATGATATTCACTAAGAAACTCCTTTTTCTCTGAGCTTGGATTATTATCATCACCTTTCTAGAATTTTGAAAGCTTATCTTTTAGTTTTTCTTTCTTCTCAAAAATATTTCCAAAGGTGTTCTTGTTCCATTCTTTTAATCTATATGTAATAGCTTTAATTTGGTTTGGAAGAGCATACAACCCATCATTACCTAAAGAATTTCACATTTGAGCTATCATATCAACAAATTGAGGATGGTCTTCCCACATCTACTTATATTTAAAATATGATCTTTTTTTCTAATTCACTTACCACCATTTTAACTCTTATTGGCCAGTAATTTGAACCAATTCTTGTTACGATATTAATTTTAGCACAAGTTCCTTCATCTAGGCAATGATCTGAGAGAATCACCGAAAACTCAAAATGTATTAAAATTTATCTAAATGTCCTATAGCAAATATAATATTTGAGAAAAACTTTATAAAATTTTCATGCACAAATTTTAAGATAAAGAAAGGGAAAAAAAAACTTAGCTGAAAATTTTGTCTAGATAGAATGGCTTGCCTCGCTGAAGTCCTAGCTCTTCATTGATCTTCCCATTGTTCGAAACCCTTCTGGTAAATATTTTCAATTTCATTTTTCGTGACTTAAAAAATCGTCATTGTCCTTGTTTATAATGGTTGACTTCATAGGATTGTATCTACCTTAATATTGCTCAAATTTTTGCATATGACCACTCATTTTAAAGCTATTCAAATTCCGCACAAGTTGATCCAAAAATCAACTGAATCGGATAACTCTTCGCAAAAATATAACTCTTAAAAGATAAAACATTTTTCAGAAAAAAAAAAAAAAACCTATAAATTATAATATAATAATTAACGAGGTCACTATCAAATAACATGAACTCCACTAATAAAAATCCTGGATATTGGTGTCGCGATATCGCGACATGTTGTTTCGTCGCGACCAAGAGAGAAAAACTGTCGCGATATCGCGACAGTTTTCATCGTCATGGCCAAGAGAGAAAAGTGTCATGATTTCGCGACATGTTTCATCGTCGCGCCCAATGGAGAAAAAGTGTCGTGATATCGCGACATGTGGCTTCGTTGCGACCGAAAGAGAAAAAGTGTCGCGATTTCGCAACATGTTGCTTCGTCGCGGCCAAGTGAGAAAAAGTGTCACGATATCGCGACATGTTGCTTCGTCGCGGCCAAAAGAGAAAAAGTGTCGTGATATCGCGACATGTTGCTTCATCGCGACCGAGAAAGAAAAAGTGTCGCGATATCGCGACATGTTGCAACATCGCGACCGAGAGAGAAAAAGTGTCGTGATATCACAACATGTTGCTTCGTCGCGGCCAAAGGAGGAAAAGGTGTCGCGATTTCGCGACATGTTGCAACGCCGCTGCCCAAGGAGAAAAAGTGTCGCGATATCGCGACATGTTGCTTCGTCGCGGCCAAAGGAGGAAAAAGTGTCGCGACATGTTGCAATGTCACGGACAGAAGGGAAAAAAGTGTCGCGATATCGCGACATGTTGCTTTTTCGCGGCCAAAGGAGAAAAGTGTCGCGATATCGCGACATGTTGCTTTTTCGCGGCCAAAGGAGAAGAGGGTAAGAGTGTCGCGATTTCGCGACAAGTTGCATCAACAGACCAATCTGATCCCCCTGTGAGCTAGTCATTGGTTCATGAGATTTGGCTCCATTGCAAATCTTCTTTTCTATTGTAAGCATGTGTTCTCTCTGATTTCGACTGGGAAAATTCTCTTCCCAAATTGTAATTGATCTTTGTTTTAATACAAGTTTTTTCAAATTTTTCAACAAAAAAAAAAAATCCTAGATATTAAAAAAAAATCCAGATTATATAATTATAAATTATTATAATATTATTAATTTAAAAAATTTAATAAAATTGCTTTAAATTCCTTATAACCAAAAATATATTTTAGTATTTATATATTTGTTGAATGTTAATATTTCCATCTTAAAATATCTAATAAGAAAACAAAAGTTTACTTTGTAAACATGCATACCCTAACAAAATCTAAAATATATTTGACATAAAAAAATCTTTTAATTTAATCAATGTAGTTATATAATTTTAAATATAAAGAAATACTTGGAAAAAGGTTATAGTCTTATTTTAAGACATCAAAATAAAAAAAAATTGAAAAAATACTAACTCAAATTAGCAATAAAAGAAACAACCTCTTCAAAAATATTAATAATCATATGACTTAAATAATTATACTTTCATATTTAAAAATACCATAAACCATATTTAAATCCCAAAGACACGAACCTAACTAAAATCTTTCGTATTAATGATCATATAATTTAAATAACTACACTTCCATATTTAAAAATACCATAAATCATATTTAAATCTGGTAGACACGGACGTAACTAAAATCTTTCATTTCATTTTACAAGTGGGCCTCTTCTTAACCCTTTCTTATGGAACGTGGTGAACGGAAAATTCAATCGTGTTAGGTTAAATTACTGGAAAATTAATTATTTAGATATCCCATTTCACATCCCTCCACCGAGAGAGACGACGTGTGGCAGAGCCCTTTAAATAAATATATATTTTTTTCTCTATAAAATATCTGAGCCGGTAAGAAGTAACGTAAGGGTTTTTTCTTTTGTTTCTCCGTCCGCAATTTCCAATTCAGAGAGGGCCTCTGTCCATTGTCGTCGTATTTTGCGAGCGAAAGCGTGGGAGACTGTCAAAATGGAAGGACAAGAAATTAGGTTGAATCGCAGTGAGATCGGCCATGTCTGTTTCAACGACAAGTGCCGCAAATCCACGACGACGACGTTCACCCAACGCGGATGGCTTCTCCGCTCCGGCGAATTCGCAAAGCTCTGTCACGACTGCAGTTCTTCATATACGCATGGAACTTTCTGCCATAAGTTTCATCACGGGGAAAAAGGATGGAGGAAATGTAGCTTCTGTGAAAAGCGCGTTCACTGCGGCTGCATCGCCTCCACCAAGTTATTTGAGACTGTTGATTGTGGAGGAATACAATGTGTCGACTGCGCCAACAAAAAGAAGAGCAACCGTCAAGATCAAACTGACGGCATTGACTGTGATAGGCATGGGAAAGCTCAAACTCAGCAAGATCAAGAGCAAAATCAAGATGAAGTTGAAGTGATAAGGAGAAAGAAAAGAAAAGAGGATATGGTTTCTGTTGGTGTTGCTGCTGTTCAAGGGCATGACGATGAGCTGAGAGAAGAGGCGAAGGTTCCATCAACGCCGTCAGCGCAAGTGAACAAAGCAGATCTGGTAAGGGCGGCGATGGCTTTTTTAAAGTACACGGAAAGATATGAAAGGGCGGACGTTCATGTTTCGGCCATCGTGGCTGCCGATGGCAATGGGGCTTCTGAGATTCCTCCTCCTCCTCTTCTTACGCCATTGGTAGCTAAGGCTGAGACAAGCACAGCCATAGCGAGAACGACGAGAAAACATCCTCGGCACAAAGAAGGGTGTCTGTGTATAGTGTGCAATCAGCCTCCCAGTGGAACGAAACACCATCCCACTTGTGTGTGCAACGTCTGTCAAGCTTGCAAGCGCAGAGCAAAAACCCTGCGTGAGAAGAACCGGCAACTAGACCAACATGAATATAGCAAAGGTGAAGAAGTCTCCACTGCAAAAGCCCGTCTTCCTTGCAAGAAGAGATTTCTTAGAGATATCTACCAGTAGAATGTTGAGTGAGATGGAAAATGAGATCACTCACTTCCGTTTGATTGCATGCTGAAAAAAAAAATACATATGTAGTTGAGGTGTATTGTTTTGTAGTATCCATATAAACCCTATTTGGACATTACGCAAAATTTCCAACTATAGGTATGGAAATCTGGTGACTTTTAGATAAAGGTCAATGTCATAGTCTTTTTTTTTACGCAGATTCTGTTTACTTTAAAAATGTAATGAGTTGTGTAATTTTTTTTTGGAGTTATTAATTAAATGTATACAATTTTTTTTATTTAAAAAGTTATGGAAATAAAAATTGATTAGACTTCCACATAAAAATGATGATATATATATATAATGTCAATGGGTTTAGATGAATTTAATATGAAGATGATTAGTGCCACATTAATCAACTATCACTCTTATGATTATCCATAATTTTATTAAAGTAGTTAATTTTTTATAATTGATTTTAGACCATCATAGATATTAATAGTTGAGTTTGCTACAAGTTTAGTTATCGATTAGAATGATGTCATCATTATTTGTTGTTTAGTCTTTTTATTCCAGATTTAGGAATTATTTATATTGAAATATTTGTTGGGGCTTCTTACTTAGCATAATATTTTGGATTTTTTAAAACCTATCAAGTTGGTTAAGCAATCTTTGTTTTAGAAAGGAATGAAAGTTGATATCAAATAGTTTGTGGTAAAATATGAAGTGTTCCATAAAAATAAGGTTAAAACAATTAAGTCTTTGAGATTGTTGTAGCCCCTTCTTATTTTGGATTGCCAATGGGAACACATTAAGGTCTTCCAAAGTTAGAAGGTAAAATAATGAATTTTGTCAGGTTGAATTGTCTAACTAAGTATCTCCACTTTTGTGTTTTGTAATATCCATTCATTACCAATAAGGTTGCCAAGGTATTTCTTGATTCTATTTTCAAATTAAATCGCATGAACAAGTTTATTATATGTGATCATGATCCTATTTCACTAGAAATGTTTGGAAAGAATTGTTCTTTCTTAGTGGAACTTAAGTTAATATGAGATCTTCATAATACCCTTAATTAAATGACCAAATAAAAATTGTTAACAAGTGTCTAGGTATATATCTAAGATGTTTTACCCAAGATAAGCAATATCAATGGGTTAAAGGATTTCCATTAGTAGAATAGTTGTACAATGCTTCTTATCATATTTTTACTAGGATGTTCTCATTTGAGATGATGTATGGGTAGAAACTCCATCCTTGGTAAAATATCTTTTGATTTTTTCCTATATTGATCATGTTAATATATTACATTATTTGATACATGTCAATGTATCACTTTAAATACATCTCTAGATTAAAAGTTTGATTAATATTTAATTTATACAATTTAATAAATGCACAAATATTATTAGAATGAGCAAAATAAATATACATGTGTACTTTCATATATTTAAGGGTCCCATAAACTATATTAAAATCTTTCATTTCAAGTGTAACCAACTCCCTTATATAACCAAAAATAAATAAATAAATCTTACATTTAAGAAGTCACTTCTTAACCCTTTGATGTTGAATTCCCCTTATGGAACGTGATTAACGGAAAAATCATCGTGTTAGGTTGATTTACTTGGAAATTAATTATTTAGATCCCATTTTACATCCATCCACCGAGACATGTGGCAGAGCCCTCTATATATGTTTTTTTCGTCTGTAAAAGATATGAGTGGGTACGAAGCTACGTAAGGGTTTTAATATGTAATCTCCGTTCGCGATTTCAATATGTAATCTTAAATATTTATTATTTTATGCTTTCAATTTAATAAATAGTCGTGTTTCTTAAACTAAACACAATTATATAAACAAATAAACAACAAAATAACTATTTTATTACAATATTTTTGAATTTTGTCACGGTACTTGGTTTTCTTAACGGATCTAAGTTCAATTTACAAGGAGGTGTCCCCCAATATACTCTTAATTTTTCAACCTCTTCCAAAATATATATATATATATATATATAATTGAATTTTTTTAGGTAGCTAAACTGTTTTTTAAAATTAAATTCAAAGTGATAAAGTATTATTTTATTATGATTGTAAAAAGGTTGGATATCATTTTTAAAATAACATGTAATATGGTGGAAAATAATTAGATTAATCTTATTAAAATTTAAATTTTAGTAAATAATTAGTTTAGGAGATACAATGATTTGATATTTTCATGGTTTGAAGTAAAAATGTTGATGAAAATAAATTTCATAAAAAATTATATAGCTTATTTAAAGTTCAATGTTTTTAAGTTTTCATATTTGAAATTATAGTATTATAAGTGATTATTTTTAATTTATGTTTAATAAATTCAATAATATTAAATGAGTTGTTTTAGTCATGTGTATATATGATTGAACTAATCTCATGTATTCTATGAAAAATTAGAAATGTTGTCACTTCATCTTCCTATAAGAATACAAAAATGATTAGTAAGGAGTCATTTTGGAAAATACTCCTTTACGCAAAGATATCAACATTAAGATGACATACCCACGCTTAAAAGAACAAGAAATCTAAACAAGATTTAGAAAAAATGAATTTGCAAGGAGGATGGAAGGATGGAAAAGTTATTACATGGAAGGAGGTTGAATCTTATCCAAACAAGCATTGGTCCCTCTTACCTTTGTAAAAAGCATTGGTCTTTCTTACCTTTGTAGTCTCTTACATACATTTTAACAACTTGCAAGGAATTCTACACCAAACAAGATGAATATGAGGGATACAAACCATCAAGAAAGGCCAATATAGACCACCAAAGAAGGGTATTATGACCAATGGAGACATTGTTTTACATAATAATAATAATACATGATTATTTAGCATGGAATGACACTTATAAAAAATTGACAATGTATTATGCAAAAACTAAAATAAAATCTCGAGACTACTTATTGTGTAAAAATAAAAAATAGAATGTTGACTGAGGTGGAAAATGAGATCACTCACTTTTGTTTGATTGCATGCTGAGAAAATATACATATGTAGTTGAGGTCTATTATTTTGAAGTAGCCATATAAACCATATTTGGACTTCTATAGCATATTTAAGATAAGGTCAATGTCATAGTTTTTTTGCTTTTACAATTGTGTAAGATTTTGTTTACTCAAAAATAATTGGTTTGAAAATGTGAATCCTTGAGGTATTATTGTTGAAGCAATTACATTAAGTGATTTTGGGTTGTGTAATTTTTTTGGACTTATTAATTAGAAGTTTACAACTTTTCTATATGTAAAAAGGCCATGGAAATAACAAAATGAGTAGACACCCATATAAAAAGATGATTTATATATATAATTTCATATGGTTTTAGATGAATTTAATATGAAGACGATTGGTACCACAATAATCAACAACCGCTCTTATGATTATCTACTTTAGCTCCCTTTGCTTTTGGCAAACATTTGGTGGGTGAGTAATTGGTGGTGAGTAATTGGTGGCCAAGGCTACCTATTGAAGCAACTAGTATTCATTTTGGTTCAGGGCTAGGAGATGACCATAATTTTATTAAAGTAGCTAATTTCTTATAATTGATTTTAGACCATCATAGATATGAATAGTTGAGTTTGCTACAAGCCTAGTTATCGATTAGAATGATGTCATCATTCTCTGTTGTATAGTCTTTTTATTTCAGCTTTAGGAATTATTTATATTGAAATATTTTTTGGGGCTTCTTACTTAGCATAACATTTTTGATTTCTTAAAACCTATCAGTCGGTTAAGCAATATTTGTCTTAAAAAGTAATGAAAGTTGATATCAAATAGTTTTTGGTAAAATGTGAAGTGTCCCAGAAGAATAAGGTTAAGACAATTAAGTCTTTGATATTGTTGTAGCCCCTTCCTATTATGGATTGCCAATGGGAACACATGAAGGTCTTCCAAAGTTAGAAGGTACAATAATGATTTTTGTTAGGTTGAATTTCTTGACCAAGTATCTCCACTTTTGTGTCTTGTAATATTCATTCATCACCAGTAAGGTTGCCAAGGTATTCCTTGATTCTATTATCAAATTGAATGATATGGACAAGTCTATTATATGTGATCATGATCCTATTTTCACTAGAAATATTTGTAAGGAATTGTTCTCTCTTAGTGTAACTTAACTTAAGATGAGATATTCATATTACCCTTAATTAAATGATCAAATAAAAATTATTAACAAGTGCTTAGATACATATCTAAGATGTTTTACCCAAGATAAGCAACATCAATGGGTTAAAGTATTTCCATTAGTAGAATAATTGTACAATACTTCATATCATATTTCCACTAGGATGTTCTCATTTGAGGTGTTGTATGGGTAGAAACTCCATCCTTGGTAGACTATCTTTTGAGTTCTTCGTATGTTGATCAAGTGCATGATTTCCTCTAATAGTGGCAGATTGTCCTCTAGATCCTTAATAATAATATGTGTTAGGCACATAATTGTATGGAGCAACAATAAGATTTACACCACTCTAAATGAAACTTTAACATGGGTGATATGGCTTTTTATAGATTCAATTATAAAAGTAGTTTTTTTGAATGCAAAGTCCACTAAAAGTTTGCATTCAAAATTTATGGTCCATTTAAGGTGATTCGTTGGATAGATATGACCTATCACTTGGAGTTTCCTCCTCCCTCCAAAAAGTACTTGGTCAAAAGGTGTAATCCCAAATGTAGCTTCCATAGTAGAATGAAGAATTATAGGTTGACTTAAATCTAAAAGCAATGTTTAGTCATGGGTCTATAATTTTTTGTTACACTAAGTACAAGATTTATTCATTAAGTTTTAAGATGTTATGAACCTTTACTTCTCATAATTATAAATGCATCCACAATATGTTAAATACTAAGTTAATCAACCATGGTACTTAATATATACAAGAGAATATGTGATAATACCTTTAGGTAGGGCAATACCAATGTTATTCCTTAAAGAAGAAACCACTCCACAATGTATTCCAAAATGAGATCCTCTCCACAGGCCAAGACTATTACAACAAAATATTTGATATTATTAATAACGATCACAATGATAATATCCTTTCTTTATATATCCATCTTCTAATGCTACTTTGGGAACAAATTCCTAAACCCTTATCCCACTCATTATTATAATATTATATTATAATATAATCAACCTTGGGTTATGTGTAGCCCATGCCAACTATCCATGATACCCATATACAATATAATATCATATCCCCATATTTCTATCCCTAGGTGTCATAATATTCCACCCTCTTTACAAATTTTTTATCCTTAAAACCTGACAAGAAACTAGACAATATGATTGGCTAAGAAAAATTGACAATTTATACCAATCTCAATCATCCCTTCATCCAAGTGAAATCTTGATTGGTGGTGGTCTATGATGATGCCAATCTGCCATTATTCTACTTGAATATTCGTAACTTCTATATAGGTTACTTTATTCTATTACTCTACTTTGATAGTCTAAATGATTGGTCCTATTATTCCATGATGTTGTTGCACCACTTTGAAATCTAGAATTATTGTGCTTTTTCTATGAAATATTGTCATACTTAAAGTCTTTCTAACTACATATAGATCCATAATAATATTTATGTCCTAAACCATACCTCCAAGATTGTTGTTTCTCATGGTGGTATGGGTGGTTTTATGCTAAAATCTTAACCCAACATTCCTTTGTATTTTCAACATTTTGTTCCTATTTTAAATTTTTCTTCGAGCTCTTCTCTTCTATGCCCTTCTTTTGGTGCAACTATGTGTTCTTCTAATAGAGTTTTCTTGGAATTTTTTATTGCTTCTTCTTGTGACTTTGCTACTACCTCTATTGTAGACTTAGCTTTTGATTAATCTACTAGTTACTTAACTTGTTACCCTACCATAATTGCTTCTTTATTCTCCTTGGATCCGTGCTCCTTAAGCTAAGAAATATCTTATAGTTTTATCTTCTTTTTTCTCTACCACAACTTCATGATCTTCTTTTATACACTAATGTTAATAGTACCCAAAGAATCCAACCAAGGATAATATAGAATAATATCCACATCATACATCTCAATAGCATGAACATCTGAATGTAAAACATATTTATTGAGCGTGATCTTCAAATATTCAAAAATATAAATATTTGTATGTCTTTATTTTTTGTTGCTTGAACCTGCAACCTCGTAGCCAAATTAATATTAATGAAGTTATACTTGCTTCTATGATTTATAGAAATAATAACCTTTTTCCTTTTGAATGTAGCTATGAAAATACAAAATCAAATTTTTAGATTCAAACAAATCCTTTTGATCACTATTTAGCCTATATTTGATACCAAAGTTGTAGATCTCTTATCCTACACACTATCATCCTTATCTTTTCTATTTACCAAATTCTTAACATTTTCCAACTCTTTTTTTTTTAATTTCCTTTTATTCATCATGGAGCTTAGCTATCTTGTTAAATGGGTTCCATTGACTCAAGAATTCTTGCTCTATTTATTTTTAAGTTATTTCATAATTATGGGCTATAATAAAACTATAAAACCAAGATAAATATTATCCTCCAAAAGAATAAGTAAGTTATCCAACAAAAAGACAATGCAAACTAGGTTTATATGAACTAGAGTTTCATTAAAATATATATCTCCCTACTGAATTGAATCTAAACTTCCAAAAATAATTCTTCAAACACAACAAATGATTTTATTACCTCAACTAAAAGATATATCAAATTTTGTTATTCTAGAAAAAATGTGATTTGAACAAATGGCATTATCTTATTTCAAAATATTGACTTCACAATATTCTATCTCCTTCAATACTACTCAAATTCCTTCATATGATCTTGATTCGAAGCTCTTCAAATTTTGAATAAAATGTTACAGGAATCCCCTAAGTTAGACAACCTTACACAAAAATATGGCTCTAAAAAAATGAGGTATTTTCTAAAAAATAAGTTTGAAAATATATAATCCATAAAATAATTTACACTTTGCCAAAGTCATTGCTTTGATATCACTTGGTATGAACCTTTGCTTCTCATAAATTTTAAGGCGTCCACAATATGCTAAATATTAAATAAATCAACCATAGTAATTAATCCACATACGATAATATGTGATAATACCCTTCAGGTATGGCAACACCAATATTATTCCTTATGGAAGGAACCACTCCAAAATATCTCCCTAGGTGAAAGCCGCTCCACAAGCCAAGACCGTTACAAGAGAATACTTGATACAATTGATGATGATTACAATGATAATATCCCTTTTTTATATACCCATGTTCTAATGCTACTTTGGGGAGCAGAATCCTAAGGCCTTATACAACTCATTATATAATATATTCAGCCTTGAACTATGTGTGGCCTATTCTAACTATTCATAATACCAATATACAATATAATATCATATCCTCATATTCCTATCCCTAGGTACCATAACACAGTATCTTGAAGATGAAACAACATAGGAACCGATGACCATTCTCCAAAAAAAATTAGCTTTGAAGATATATTTTTGAGGGGGAGCTATGTAATGACCTCGATGTAGCCAAGGTGGCTATATTCATGTATTGGCTTTTTATTAACAATAAATAGGAGAGAATGTGATGTAGTTGAATCCTCATTCATTTACCTATTTTATCACCTCTTGTATGCATAAGATATTTAACTCTCTCTAAGTGGATAGGATACTTTACTCTCTTTGAGTGGTTTGGATTGTTTTCAGGACTTTAAATCAGTATCCATGATAATTTGTTGGTTTTATTGTATTGGAGTCCAGTTCTATTGGGAATATTTTGTTGTAGGTTATTTTTGTTGCTATTAGTTTGAAACTTATTATTATAATTATTGTTTTCTAGAGGTTGTTTCATTATAATTTTCAATGGTTTTTGGCACATTATTTCAGCTCTAACTGTGTGGATAGGCAAAAATTGGTCATCTCTCATTTTATATGATGTTGAAATCTATCCTTGTGCCTAAGGGTTTTTCATTATTATTTTTTTAGAAGTGAAGGATTGGGATGCTATTTATGATGGTGGTACTTAGTCTTATAATGGATAGGATTTTTTATGAAATCCTAATTTTTAGATTTGATCCCTTAGTAGAAACTCTTTGTTTTGTTTTTATATGTGTAAGGTTGCTAACTTTACCTTTGCATTTTAATGTTTGAATAGATTGGCAACACCATTGGAAAATTTATTCTCCTAGATTCAACAAAAGAAAACTACAAAAACACATGTGCTTGTATGTATGTGGAGGTTGATCTAATCAAAGGACTCCTAGCATATTTCATTTTGATTTTGGGGAATCAACTAGAATTCAAAAATTGGAATATGAACATATTGATTTTAGATGGAGGTAATGTTTTAAATATGGCAATCTAGCCAATTCTTGTTTAGGGATAAATATTCAATTCAAGTAGAATTTAAAATATCATATTACCTCATTTGATAAGGATGTTTAGGTGGTATAGTGAAAAATAAGGTATAACATGTACTTGGTGGAAGGCTACTTCACTATTTATATATATATATATATAAACTAGAGGATTTGGTAACACACTACAATTTTCTACGCCTCTTCATGGGTTCGAATCTCGCTCCTTGTCGCCACTATAATCTCTAGTTGCATCAGGGTAAACCTTTTACGTAGTCGATGACATTGACGCGACATGCCCACTAGTACTATGAGGCCTGAGGTATTGGAACCCTGGTCTTTACGCTCCTACAGAAGTGTTTTAACCGTTGAACCAAGCCCTCGAACCCAGAAGGCTACTTCATTGTTAGAAAACAATATTATTACATTATTTTATATGTTGTAGTTAATCTCACGTAGATAGTTCTAGAATAAGTTAGAATAGTGTATTGTTAAGATAATATGTTATAGTTAGCTCACATAACTTGAATATTACAAATATGGCTGTCTATTCTAGGTTAGCCGAGATGTTAACCGATCATAACCAGTGGATCATATTAATCAATATGCACGATGAATAAAATTATAAATATTGTAGACCTACATCGATGCCATAGTTATATGTGCTTTGAAGATTAAGGAAACTAAAAAAGTTACCACAACATACTCTTTCATCTCAAGAATGAACTGTGAGATTGCTATTGTCTCCCACATGCAGGTTGACTAGCAAGAGAGGGGCTCAACTTAGATGTTTGAGTAAAATTTGAAATTTGTTGGAATATATTACATTATTGGCACTTGGTAATGTACCATCATGGGTACATGTTTAGATTAATATTTTATCTTAGATTAGGATTTAAGTATTTGCTTAATGCAATGTAATAAATGCACAAGTACTATTAGAATGTGCAATGATGTAAATGTGCATGTAGTCCACATGTACATGAGTCCTAAGAATAAAATGATGAAGTGTCATAGGAATATAGAAGGCCAAGAGTCATGTCACACTATATATATGCCTTCTTAGAGTAGAATAATAAGAGGATTTTGGAGTGCATAGGGTAGAGTTGTAGTAGAAACAATGTAGAGCATTTTTGCAATATGGAGTGTTAGAGACCTCCATTGCATAACATTGTATATTTTCGTGAGTTTTCATTAATAGCTATTGCATGAGTATTTTCTATAAGTTCCTTATCATATTTATATGCTTATTAGTTAGCCATTATCATAGTTATAGTATTGCTTTCTTATTTCATTACTTGTGGTTGCATTTCCTTTGAGTCTATAGCTTCAAAAGCTAATAGTGGTATCTAAGCACTAGGTAGATTGATAGGAAATAGAAAGCCATAAAATATCTTAAGAGGAGGTAGCAAATCTTATTTTCAAAATTTTTGAAATTGCTATTTGGCTAGAGTCTTTCCACAGAGTTGTAGAAAAACTCGTGAAGACTAGGACTCAACATTGATTCCACTAGATTGACAAATCAACTAGTGAAGATTCATTATCTCTAGATTTAAATATTTCTCCATTACAATTTTTTGTAATACTTTATTGCAAAAAAAATGATTCAAAGAAATTTGGGAAGCTTTCTACAAGATCTAGGAAGAATATCTTCTTTAAAGCAAAAATTTGGAGATTGAAGATTTGGAGACCTAAGAAAAATGTCCCATTGCATGATTTGTTGATTGAAGACTTCAAGTTGGAGATTGAGAAGAGATCTAGAGGCCAAAGAAGCCATATTGAAGATTGCAAATCAAGGAAGAGGTCCTAGAAAGAAGACCCCATTGAAGGAATAAGAGACTCAAGGAAAAGAGTCCTCAAGAAGATTAGAATTTGAGATCTCCATTGCAGATTGAAGACTTCACCTTGAAGAAGTTTAAGAGACCCATAGAAGATCTCATTTAAGAACTTACATATTTGGAATATTGAAGATAGAGAAGGACTAGTAAAGGTCCTATTGTATATTTTAGAAGTAGAAAATATTAGAGATCCAAGAAATATATCTCATTAAAGTCTAGTTATTTCATCTTCGTAATGAGACAACTAGTACTTAGTGCTTAGTTACCACACCTCCACAATGGGCTACCTAAGGGTATTATCACTACACGTGATAATACACATGGCCACCTGATCCTTCTCGATCAAGTTCCATCACATGCTATTATTGTGAATGGTTTCCCTACCTCTGTGATAGAAAAGAGGTTTAAGCTTCGTGCTTAAGAACATTACTTAAAAGCTCCACGCATTTGGAAATACATATTAGCTACACCACTCAAGATGTAATTCACAACTAACTTGGTTGTTGCCTCCCTGCAACTATCCAAGTCTTGGATTTTTAACTTAACTAGGGTACTAACAAGTTACTATGAGTATTTCCTTCCCAAAATTCCTAACAATTCCAAAACGCAAAACCTCTAAAATCATTCACCTTAGCTCTCTCTTGACCAATAAAAGTAAAACATGCTCACTCTACTTATTTAAGGAAATATTAGATCATCCCTAATACATATTCAAAAGTATTAAACATCTTACTAGAACAATACTTATTTTGTAAGCATGAATATCATCTATATCCAATTCTATTTTCCATTCATAAAAAACATCCATTTTTCTATATTAGGAATAACTAAATCTTATACTTTCAAATGAATTCTTTCTATATTAGGAATGACTATATCTATTTCTTTGAGTTTTCCATTTAAAACGTATTCACATCCAATATGAAACTCTGATAAAAGCATATTAGAATTCTTTCTTTCTTTGTCTCTGCTTATTGTTCCTCCATGAGCTCCATCAAAAGGTGGTTGGAGTAAGGGATCATGACAACTCCATCTCATGATATGACAATGCATTCCTAAATGCTCTTTTATATTCTATGCATTCAACAAAGCATATAGAAATTCTATTTACATTTCTACATTTCATTATTAAACTCTTATGGAAAATTCTTTTTCATTTCAACATCAATAATAAAACAAACACGTGAAGAAACCCCATAAATTCCTTCACTCAAAAAGGACTCCATGTTTGTCTTGATAATTTCTACATATAAGGAAACCCCATAATTTCCTTGTAGTAAAGGGCCTCCATTCCCAAAAAATAAAACCTTTATTCAACTAAAAATATTCAAATTTATTATTAAAAAGGAATATTTTAACTTTCACTTAATCCTTTTTTTCAAAATAAAATAATTAAATCCCCTGACCCTTTTATCATTTTAAAACTATATTACATCCTTTAGTTAAACTAAGGCATTTCTACTATTTACAATATCAATAGCAAAGGTTTATTTCTTTTATATTATTCTTCTTTTCCAGCTTAGGTACATAACACCCATATTTCCCAATTGAATTAAATAATGCATTAAGTTCTTCATGTTATTTACAAAGCAAAATGCACTTAAGGGAAATCATATTTACTAAAAAGATAAGCTACAACCAAATATTTTAAAGTAATATAATCTACAACCAAATCATATTTATTTACATCAATATAAGTTATAGCCAAATCATATTAAGAAGATAAACTACAACCAAATCATATTTAAAAATAAGCTATAGCCAAATCATATTAAAAAAATAAGATACAACCAAATCATAGTAAAAATATAAGCTACAACCATATCATATTTAAAAATAAGATACAACTAAATCATATTAAAAGAATAAGTTACAACCATATCATATTTAAAAATAATCTACAGCCAAATCATATTTAAAAGATAAGCTACAACCACATCATATTTAAAAACAAGCTACAACCTTATGGGTTGTCAAGGTATTACGCAGATCTCCATACTCATTTAAAATTTCAAAGAACCAAAAACAATCGCAACTTCACAAGCATTCAAAAACTGAAGCATTCCACTTGAAATATTTCATAAAGCAAGAGAAAATCTTGTTCAATCAAACTCTAAAATTCTCCCTAAAGCAAAGAAAGAAAAATGTAGTTCACGGCTCAGCATAAAATACTTAAAAGTCTTATGTTTTCATCCCAAGCTTAGATTCGAAATGCATCAATAATAAAATTAGAAATAGACTTTAATCCAAGCTACCAAGCAGGCTATCATGTAGAGACTGCTCCTAGGCTTAGATGACTAGGTTCGACTTCAGGTTTGCAAAATATACGATTGGCTAAACATAAAATAAACTCGATTGATGTGGGAAATACTATTAAAAGATGACAAAAAATGGCACAAATGAAAACTGAGATGCATTCAAACCAAAAACATATTTATAGGCATGTTTGTATTTACAAAAGCGATATTTAATGCACCCAATCCATGTGAGCATTAAATGTTGTACAATATGATCCATGTGAAAGGGATAATATTATAGAATATAATATTAATCCCTATCATTCCTCCCCAATGTAGAAGCATTGGTCTCCAATGCGTTTGAAAGAGGAGAAAATTTTTGAGCCTGATGTAGAAGTTGATACGAACTGATGGAAGGCCATTGTTGAGGATGGACTGCCAATGACTGAGATGACTGCAAGGTTGAAAATACAGGATGTTAAGTAGTGGTGACCAGATATGAAACTACAATGGAATCTACAATTGGAGCAGGAGGATGAGTATTTGGAGTAGCAATATGAACTATTGTAGGTGCCACATAGATAGGTGTCTATACAACAAGAAAAAATGTTAGTATAAACTGAATTGCAAGAACTAAGGCAAGTACCACAGGAACAAATGCTGGTATAAAATGAACTATAGGAACTAATGCTGGTAAAAACTAAACTGGTGGAGATGTAGTAGGAATATGTGTGTGATGAACCTGGTGTTAATTTGTGAATAGTGCTCATGCTTGAGTGTCATCTTACTTATGTGTGCTAAAAATTAAGTAATTTTTTGTACTTGATGCAAATTAGTGTGATCCTGCTGTGAAGGTAATTTAACACTTCGAATAAGAAAAGTTTGGTTATCATGATGAAGGGTGTAGGTATTATTATAGGCATCATATTGAGCTCTCTTGTCATATTGATAAGTTTTTCCTAACAACAACCCACAACAATCCATAGGAGTTACATCACATGTGATAGTGTCTACATACTTAGGCCCAAAGGCAAAAGATAAAGTGCATGTTTTTGTGATCTGGGAAGTAGTAGTACTATCCTTTCAACCCAGGAAGTATGGAAAAGGATGAGGATGGGTGGAAAGATGCAACTTATCAACAATGGACTACATAATCAAGTTCTTCTGCCAGCCATTATCAATGATACAATCAACGAAAAAACTTGGTGTTAAATGAGCATGAGTAACAAACAGGCTCTCATGATCTTTGATAAGAGAGTGATTGTTAAGTAAGGTAACCTTAATTAGGCGACATTCTAACTCAAGATAAACATAATCTTCCCCAAAAGTGTGAATGGGGTTTTGAGGAGTCCCCTCCTCAAAAATTGGCTCCTCAAGGTGTTTTGTCGCAGATTCTTGGACAAACAATTGTTTTTGCTGAGATTTTTTTAATTGGAGATATTCTGCTTTGTCATGTCCACTTCTTTTATAATAGTTACAAGATTTTTGTCTATGAGAATAATATGAAGCATAAGGTTCAGAAGAAGAATATAAGCAGGAGCAGGAAGAGAAGAAGTATAAGAAGGGGAAGAATATTGTTGAGGTTGATGTGACGGTGGTGCAAAACCTTCTAAAGAGTGTCTAGCCCCTGTGTAGCATGCTGAGAGTTTCTCCTCGGTGAGTTATGCATGTTTGAAGGCATCGTCCAATGTAGTGCAAGTAGTATATTTTATATCCCTATAAAAGTGGGCGAGAAGATCACTTTTAAACTTGGCAATCAAGATAGCATCAGAATCTAAAATACCAAGTAAGACTCGAAGGCGGTTGAAGTGATGAATGAAGTCTTGTATAGATTCTCTCTTGCCTTGACAGAGTCGTAGCCATTGATTCAATAAGTCATCTTCATAATTTTATGGATAAAATGAGACCTTCAAAACTCATACCATCTCCTCCCATGTACAAATTTGGCATTTGGATATGAGGACTTTGGAAATGTTGGAAATTTTGAGCTTTGAAAATGGAACCTTTTCCTCAATCAAACCAAGTCTCTATGTCAAGGATCCAACTATTGAGAACATAAAGGTCTTGATAGCCTTCATATATTTTTACTTCACACCTCGAATGGGAAAGATGAGAGGAACATTGAATGTTTTGCAATACGGCTGTTACTTTTGCCAATCTATCATCATGGGCTATAGTGATTTTTGCTAATTTTTAAAAAATGGTTATGTTTGTAGCCATAGGTTTATTAGGAGTGGCAAAGTATTTACCAGGCGCTAGATCAAACAACAAAAAAGAGAATGGATGACAAAATTTTGGTTTACAAATTTGTAGGGGGTCTTCCGTATGTGATTGGTTCCAATGAATTTAAGATGATTAGTGATCACAGTTAAGGTCCAACTCACTCCAATATTCAATGCCAACCCACTCTAATGACTATTTATCAACAGTCAAGGGCCAACTCACTCCAACGACTATTTATTAATGATCAAGGGCCAACTTCGAATACATTATTATTTATCAACGATCAAGGGCTAGATCACTCCAATAACTATTTATCAATGGTTAAGGGCCAACTCTAGATGCACGAAGTGATGATGTCATGGAACTCTAAATATTCAAGGGTAAAATTTGTATGCATGAAGTTATGATGTCATGGAACTTCAACGACTAGTGAGTAACGGATAACAGTCAATAAACACATGACATGAAATTCCAAGTGCGTACGGATGGGATGGAAACCAAGGTGATACGACAATGGAACGGAGGATAGAAGGTGATGTAAGGAGCAAACAGTCAAAAACTCAAGGGCGACGGAGAAACAATAGGTTGCGATGAAGCAAGGTTGGTTTTGGACGGCAGGTGGCTCGAGGGAGATGGCCAATTGGAGAGGGAGGGTAGCCAGTGTAATTTGGCTAGCTTAATATGGGAGATGAGCATTTAAAAATGCTTATAGATATCATGATATTATGAATGTGGGAAAATATGTGTAAAGTGTTTATCCCACGATGTTTTTTTCCTTGCGATCAGTGCTTCAAATGGCAATGTTGAAACTTAACTACCTACCAAAAAATCGATTGCCAAGTAAGTTTTAATTTTGCAACCTTAGAAAATACATCTTGTCTTATGTCAAAATCTCATTTGCTTTCCAAAAAAGACACAAAGACTTATTTTTTGCATCAAAATCCCACTTGCTTGCTGGAAAGGACATAGAGATGTGCCATATCTATCAAACTATCGTAGAGATGCTGACCAACCCCTCTTCAACTATAATTTATCGCCTAAAATTTTATACCGATGCTTTTTGGGATCAAAAAATTAGCGGATATGCACTATAGGAGTTTGGTAGACTCGACACAGTAGTGCTACGTAGTAGATCATCACTAGGCAACAACAGTGATGGTGGCATTGAGGTATGGCATGATTTGTGGGTGTCAAAAGTTGTAGAAGGTGTGGGTATGAAGAGCCCAAAGATGTCGAGAAGGTGTTGATGTGTGTCAGAACAAATTAAAGGTACGTAGTGAACATGAAGATCTGTCGTCGATGAAAAATACAAGAAGCACAAGGAGAGCGATGACAATGAAATCAGTATGCTCTATTTGGTATTTTCGTTGGGATGCTACAGTGATAAAACTAAAAGAAATGAATCAACAATATTCATTTTTTTAGAGAGCAAATATACTCCTCCTTCAATGTGTAGAATAGAAATCTCATGAATAAGGAACCGAGTACCACGGAGTCTCGATCCAACTGGAAAAACATAACGGTTTGCAATACTGCATCAAGTTGTCAAGATATGACAAATCCAAGTGTGAGAACTTGGATCAAGAGCTGAGTGTTGAGGTCAGAGGGACCCTGGCTATCTGAAGGTTGTTGGTCAGAGGGACCCTAGTAAAAGTTTTTGAATGAGAATTTCTCAAAGACGTTTACGAGAAATAAAAGAGTGTTCCTCCAAAGCCAAGATCCGTTGGTGGTTTTCTTGTTTCTATTTTGAACCAGACTGGTCTAGAGGAAGAGGATACTCACCTATCCAACACTCGCTCTGATACCAATGATGTGGAAAACATTATTAAAATATGATACAAAATGGCACAAATAAAAACTGAGATGCATTCAAACCAAAAATATATTTATAGGCATGTCTGCCTTTACAAAAGCGACATTTAATGCACCCAATCCATGTGAGCATTAAATGTTGTACAATACGATCCATGTGAAAGGGATAATATTATAGAATATAATATTAATCCCTATCATCCATGGTGCTTAGGTTCCATACGTTGTTGCTCTAAAATAAACCGAGAACATCAACAAAGCACCATGAACTCTATTTGGTTATCCTCGCAGCAACAAAGGTGTATACATTGTTTTCAAGTGCGGCCACATAAGTTACATATAATAGAAGGCTACAACTTTGAGAAATCAAACTAACAAACTCAATTTTTAAATTAAATCTTTATGAGAGGAATAACGACCAAAATATCTCAAATATGGTTTTTCCCATGTTCCAACAAGAAAATAAAAATAAAAACCAAACAAACTTATTTTATTTATTTATTTATCTAAAATAAAATAGGGACGTATGGTCCTCCTACAAATCTACAGAAGACACAACAAGTAGCCCGATTTCTTTCTAGAAGATAGTAAACCAAATGTACATATATTTTTATAATCGTATCCATAAACCCAAAGGGAAATAATTTTTTTTGTTTGCTTCTTTATCACCAATATGCATTGGTTGGATACTCACTTTCCAATATTCCATGTTCTAGTACTCTGGTCCCTGTTTCCTAACCACGTTGTGTTCTCCTTTCAAGAATGCCCTCTTAATGCCAGTAACATTGTATCCTTTCTTTCATCTGAAGCCCACTGAAGAAGACAGTTCATTCTCAACCATCTTTCCAACCATATTTCCTCATGGAAATAAAAAGCCTCGCTCTATTTTATTAAATTTATTAAAGTCTTCTCGCCCATGATGATGACCTCGAATATTCATAACAAAGGGTCCTTTTAAATACATCCAATTAGATGCGCTCTTTTGTTCCCTCCATGATTATCAACCAAAGGATCAAATAAAATTATTAATCAAGTGCTATGATTAATTATTTTAACAATGACTAATAATATTAAATCATCAATATTTTAATATGATATTATTGGAACCCTTTCAATTAATATCACCTTAAACATAAATGCATATTCTACCCCTTGCATGCATCATTCCTATGCATAATAAAAATAACTATTATCCAAACATTTACCAACAAAATATTTCATGATAACTTCTAGGTTATCAACTTTTGTTTAAAATGACTTCATTAATATTTAAAGCAACTTCCTTGCCAATGGTTTAATTTCAAACATGTAAACATGAAATGCAACTATATGCAGGTAAATCCTACCCTAGAGCTATTGTCAATCAATGTGACCATTATTTTTCTTTTTCGGTCTCTCATTCCAGGTGGCCATCTTCCTCGTCCACCCACGAGAGTACCTGGTCATGCAAACACCCATAACATCAACAATATTATATTCTCATATAATATAAACAAAACAACAATTGCAATTAAACATCCACACTACAATTAATACTAAGCATTGAAACATCACATCAATACATAATCCATCTCATAAATGAGTCTTGCCAAGGTGGGTCGTGACACCTCCAACCTCATTTCTTTATTATTCTTCTCTTAAAACCTTAAAGTGCAAGGGATAACATCTTCACCACTTTCACTTTTATTACATGAAGATAATTCTAAACTACTTAAGGAAAACAAAGATGATTTACCTGGAATAAACTTGACCTCTTTTGTTGTCTTTATTTTAGGATTTATCTCCACATCTTCTTTTGCACCTTTAATTTCTTTTGAACTTGCCAAATGATATTGTAGATAGGGTTTCTTTGCCTCTTCTTTTGAAGTGGAATATCCTTGATCTGGTCTAAGATTTTAATATTGAATGATTTCCTTGCTTTGTCTTGAAGCTTATCTCATGGCTAGAATTTTTTCTCTTTCTTCATAATTTTAACTTTGCAAACTCTTTTCATGTGTCCAATCTCATAACAATTGTGGTAAAAAAAAATAACATATTCAAAATCTACTTGTTTATCTCATTCTCTTGATTCAGATTTAATCTTAATGAATTGTAGTAAATATTTTGAAATATCCATAGCAACACATATTCGAGTATATATAGCATGTTTTTGCTCCTTAGTATTTGGTCCTTTCTTGATGAATTTCCCTAGGGTATTTCCAATATTCTTCAAAACATCCTTATTTATAAGTTGATATGGAAGTCCAAAAATCCTAACCCACGCTAGAACCTTCTTAGTAGTTTATTTTTCAATAAAAAAATATTTATTCCAAGGTCTCAAATAAAGTGCATCTCTTCCCCCAAACCATGGACCATAGACCATTATTTTATCCCTAATTTTTGAATTGGAAAAGATGATGAGGAAAAAACCTTTAGGAATAAAAGTCATAGAATAATTTGAATTCAATCCCCACTTCCACTTGATCCAATTTTGAATCTCTAAAAACCCTGGCCATGATCTATGAAACTTAAATATTAACTCTCTACTTTTAAGAACCATTACATTATGCTCAATAATCTAATCCTTGATACTTACTTTTGGTGTAACATCTACTACTTGAATCAAACTTACCATGTATTCGCTCTTCTGCTTATCTCCAACTTGGGCCTCCATACTTACAACTAGGGCATCCTGACTTCCCATTAGGGCTTTCAAATATGACTTTCCTTCCATAATAGCTAATGGGGCTCACTCTTGGCTTGCACTCCCTCTTGGTTCACACTCTCTCAGCTTGCACTCTCTCCTACCTCACACTTGCTCCCAGTTTGCAGTCCCTCTTGGTTCACAATTGTCCATGTATCTTCTTTTTCTTGACGTTCCTTCACTTCAATAATTTTTTGGAAACAATTTTCCACGCATTTGTGGTAATGGTTTGAAGCATTGATGCACTCTAGATGAACCTATCATTATTTTTCCATAACTAAATCCTGATTTGCACTCCCTCTCAGTTCACACTCGCTCCTGGCTTGCACTCTCTCCTACCTTGCTCTCACTTTCAACTTGTACTCCCTCTAGGCTCACAATTGCCCTTGTCTCTTCTTTTTCTCGGTGTTTCTTCACTTCAATAATTTTTGAAAAACAATGTTCCATACATTCGTGTTAAGGGTTTGAAGCATTGATGCACTCCGAATGAACCTACCACTCTTCCGTTGTGATTGAATCTTAGCTCGCACTCCCTCTTGGTTCACACTCCCTCTCGGATCGCATTCCCTCGCGGTTTGCACTCTCTCCTAGATTTTCTTCAATTGAATCCTTTAAATTTTCCTAAGATCTAGAACAAGAAGTGACACTTGTTCCTTTATTGCACTTTGCTTTCTACTTCCTACTTTCTACTCACACTTCCTCCTCGTTTTTGACTCACACTCTCTTCCAGCTACACTCACTCGTACTCACTTTCAACTACACCTACTCACACTCGCTCTCGGCTACACTCACTCCCAGTTCGTGCTCACACTTGTTGCTATACTTATTCCTGGTTCACACTCGCACTCACACTCATTGTTGCACTTACTCTAAGCTTACACTCGCACCCCCAATAAAGATATAATTTTTATAACTAATAGTTAATAATTCTCATATATATTTATCTTGTCAACATTAATAATAATTCGTGAATCTTTTTCAATTGAATTCTATCTTAATTCTTTTAAAATATAAAAAATATAAAGTTTTAACACCTAAAAAACAAAACAACCTTTTAGACAATTTTTTTTATGAAGAATCGTGAGTATCAACTCTAAAATATGACCAATTGTCTTTGTTAGAATAATCCATTGATATACTTCATGTCACGTCAAAGCTACGAAAGTGACAAAACTTCATGTCACGTCAAAGCTACGAATGTATAGTGCTCTAAAAAATATAGCTAAGAAGGTTCAAACTCAGCATGACGACAAGCTGAGAAGGGTGGACCGAAGTTCAATTGGAGGGTGATTTCAATATATTTTTTTCAAAAAAAATATATAATTGAATATTTTTCTAGACTGTTTTTTAAAATTAAATTCAAAGTGGTAATTTATTATTTTATTATGATTGTGAAAATTTTGGATATGGATCACAATGCCAATAATATCATTTTTAAAATAGCATGCAATATGGTGGAAAATAATTACATTAATTTTATTAAGATTTAAATTTCAATAAATAATTAGTCTAGAAGATATAATGATTTGATATTTTTATGATTTGAAATAAAAATGTTGATGGAATAAATTTTATAAAAAAATTTATTCCATTTAAAGTTCAATCTTTTTAAGTTGTAATATTTGAAAATGTAGTATTATATGTAATTATTATTAATTTATGTTTAATACGTCCAATAATATTAAATAAGTTGTCTTATATACATGATTGAACTAATCTCATGGATTCTATGAGAAATTAGAAATGTTGAAGTTAGAAATGTTGAAGCAAGTTGTGACTTTAAATAGGAAGATGAGGTGATAACAATTGATTGATGTTCATATTTAGGTAATGTTACCATGTTTCACATCGAGATGATAAGATTTGAATCTAAGGTCATCTATACCTAAAATAAATGTGCTAACCATCACACAACACTACTTATCCTCATCCCATCTCTAGTTTGAATAAAAAACTTTAAGTGGGTGGCAAGCCTTCCAAATCATTTCATATTTTTTAGAGTTATCCTTCCTATGCTAGAAAGTTTTGGATTTGTTTTGTCGTATATCTTATCGCTTGGGATTCATGAGTGACCATAATTGCTTCAAAAATAGGTAACTAAGGACTATAACGAAGAATAATTACCTCCTAGCACATCCAAAGTTGATCCAAAGTTGATGGATCTAAGAATTTGCCTTTAACCCCAATTGACTCTAGAATGGGCATTGTCATAGGTATTGATTGCACTATTAGAACCTCAACCACAACCTTCCTTGACCTCTCTATTTCATCCTCTAGTTATTGGGGCTTTTAAACCAATCAACAAGATCACCTTGTCAGTTAAAAAGTCAAGTGCTTACTTAAAAGAAATTATTGTCCTCCTTAAAATCAAAATAAGAGGAGTGTTGTTTCCTGTAACAATGCAAAAATTATTAGTAAGGAGTCATTTTGGAAAATCCTCATTTACACAAATATCTCAACGTCAAGATGACATACCCATGCTTAAAAGGATGAAAAATCTAAACAAGATTTACAAAAATAAATTTGTAAGTAGGATGGAAGGATGAAAAGTTATTACATAGAAGGAAGGATCCTATCCAAACAAGCATTGATCCTTCCTACCTTTTCAGTCTCTTACATTCATTTTAACAACTTAATGGGAATTCTACACCAGAAAATGGTGAATATGAGGGATAAAAACCATCAAGGAAAGTTGATATAGACCACCAAAGAAAGGGATTATGACCAATGGAGATATCCTTTTTTAATAAATAAAATAATAATACATGATTATTTAGCATGGAAATGCACTAATAACAAATGGACAATGTATCATGCAAAAACTAAATTAAAATCTGGAGATTTACTTATTGTGTACAAATTAAAAATAGAATGTCGAGTGCGGTGTAAAATGAGATCACTCACTTTTGTTTGATTGCATGGTGAGAAAATATACATATGTAGTTGAGGTGTATTATAGGTGAAATATTTTGAAGTAGCCATATAAACCCTATTTCGACTTTATGCATATATTATTTGTATTTGCAACTATGGGTATGGAAATTTGGTGACTTTCAGAGCATGTTTAAGATAAGGTCAATGTCATAGCTTTTTTCCTTTTACAATTGTGTAATATTTTGTTTACTCGAAAATAGTTGGTTTGAAAATGTGAATCCTTGAGGTAAAGGCTATTATTGTTGAAGCAATTACATTAAGTGATTTTGGGTTGTGTAATTTTTTTGGACTTATTAATTAGATGTTTACAACTTTTTTATACGTAAAAAAAGCCATGAAAATAAAAAATGACTAGACACCCACAAAAAATGATGATTTCTATATAAAATGTCATATGGGTTTATATAAATTTAATATGAATATGATTGGTTCCACAATAATTAGCAACCACTCTTATGATTATCCACTTTGACTCTCTTTGATTTTGGTAAACATTTGGTGGGTGAGTAATTGGTGGGCAAGGCTACCCATTGAAGCAACTAATATTCATTTTGATTGAGGGCTATGAGATGACCATAATTTTATTAAAGTAGCTAGTTTTTTACAATTGATTTTAGACCATCATAGATATGAATAGTTGAGTTTGTTACAAGCCTAGTTATCGATTAGAATGATGTCATCATTCTCTGTTGTCTAGTATTTTTATTTCAGCTTTAGGAATTATTTATATTGAAAGATTTGTTGGGACTTCTTACTTAGCATAATATTTTGGATTTCTTAAAACCTATCAGTTGGTTAAGCAATATTTGTCTTAGAAAGGAATAAAAGTTGATATCAATTAGTTTATGGTAAAATGTGAAATGTCCCAGAAGAATAAGGCTAAAACAATTAAGTATTTGAGATCGTTGTAGCCCCTTCCTATTATGGATTACCAATGGAAACACATGAAGGTCTTCCACAGTTAGAAGGTACAATAATGATTTTTGTTAGATTGAATTACCTTTCTAATAATCTCCACTTTTGTGCCTTGTAATATCCATTCATCACTAGTAAGGTTGCCAAGGTATTCCTTGATTCTATTTTCAAACGAAATGGTACGGACAAGTCTATTATATGTGATCATGATCCTATTTTCACTAGAAATATTTGGAAGGATTTATTCTCTCTTAGTGGAACTTAACTTAAGATGATATCTTCATATTACCCTTAGTTAAATGATCAAATAAAAATTGTTAACAAGTGCCTAGGTACATATCTAAAATGTTTTACCCAAGATAAGGAATATCAATGGGTTAAATAATTTCCATTAGTAGAATAATTGTACAATACATCTTATCAAATTTTCACTAGGATGTCCCTATTTGAGGTGTTGTATGGGTAGAAACCCCATCCTTGGTATACTATCTTTTGAGTTCTTCCAATGTTGATCAAGTGCATGATGTCCTCCAATAGTGTCAGATTGTCCTCTGGATCCTTAATAATAATATTTTTTAGGCACATAATTGCATGAAGCAACAACAAGATTTACACCACTCTAAATGAAACTTTGACATGGATGATATGGCCTTTTTATAGATTCAAATGTAAAAGTAGCTTTTTTGAATACAAAGTCCACTAAAATTTTGCATTCAAAATTTAGGGTCCATATAAGGTGATTTGTTGGATAGATATGACATATCACTTGGAGTTTCCTCCTCCCTCCAAAATAAACTTATTTTTCATGTTTATTGTTTTAAAAAAATACTTGGTCAAAAGGTGTAAACCCAAATGTAGCTTCCATAGTAGAACGAATAAATATAGATTGACTTAAGTACAAAAGCAATGTTTAGTCATGGGTCTATAATTTTTGGTCACGCTAAGTACAAGATCTATTCATTAAGTGTTATGATGTTATGAACCTTTACTTCTCATAAATATAAATGCATCCACAATATGCTAAATACTAAGTTAATCAACCATAGTAATTAATCTATAGAAGAGAATATGTGATAATACCTTTAGGTAGGGCAACACCACTGTTATTCCTTAAAGAAGAAACCACTCCACAATATATTCTAAAATGATATCCTCTCCATAGGCGATGTTGGAAATTTTGAGCTTTGCAAATGGAACATTTTCCTCAATCGAACCAAGTCTCTATGTCAAGGATCCAACTATTGAGTACATCAAGGTCTTGATAGCCTTCATATATTTTTACTTCACACGTCGAACGGGAAATATGAGAGGAACATTGAATTTTTTGCAATACGACTGTCATTTTCACAAATTTATCATCGTGGGCTACAGTGATTTTTGCTAATTTTTCAACAATGACCATGTTTGTAGCCATAGTTTTATTAGGAGTGGTCAAGGATTTACCAGGCGCTATATCGGACGACAAAAAAGAGAATGGATGACAAAAATTTGGTTTACAAATTTGTAGGGGGTCTTCCGTCTGTGATTGGTGCCAAGGAATTTAAGATGATTAGTGATCATAGTCAAGGTCCAGCTCACTCCAACAGTCAAGGCTAGCTCACTCCAAAAGTCAAGGCCGGCTCACTCTAACGACTATTTATCAACAGTCAATGGCCAACTCACTCCAACAACTATTTATCAACGATCAAGGGCCAACTTTGAACGCACAACTATTTATCAACAATCAAGGGCTAGATCACTTCAACAACTATTTATCAATGGTTAAGGGCCAACTCCAAACGCACGAAGTGATGATGTCATGGAACTCTAGAAATTCAAGGGTCAACTTCAGATGCACAAAATGATGATGTCATGGAACTTCAACAACTAGTGAGTAACGAACAATGGTCAATAAACACATGACATGAAATTCGAAGTGCTGACAGATGGGATGGAAACCAAAGTGATACAACAATGGAACGAAGAACAAAAGGTGATGTAAGGAGCGAACATTGGGGAACTCAAGGGCAACGGTAGAACAATAGGTGGTGTTGATGCAAGGTTGGTTCTGGACGATAGGTGGCTCGAGTGATTTGGCCAATTGGAGAGGAAGGGTAGCCAACGTAAGCTGGCTACCTTAATATGGGAGATGAGCATTTAAAAATGCTTATGGATATCGTGATATTGTGAATGTGGGAAAAAACGTGTAAAGTGTTTATTCCATGATGTTTTTTTCCTTGCGATCAGTGCTTCAAATAGCAACGTTGAAACTTAACTACCTACCAAATAATTGATTGCCAGGTAATTTTTAATTTTGCAACCTTAGAAAATATGTCTTGTCTTATGTCAAAATCTCGTTTGCTTATCGAAAAAGACACAAAGACTTATGTTTTGCATCGAAATCCTGCTTGCTTGCTGTAAAGGTCAAAGAGATGTGCCAAATCTATCAAACTATCACAAAGATGATGACCAACCACTCTTCAACTATAATTTGTTGCCTGAAAGTTTAGACCGATGCTTGTTAGGATCAAAAAATTAGTGGATATGCACTATAGGAGTTTGGTAGACTCGACATAGTAGTGCTACATAATAGATCATCACCAGACGATAATAGTGATGGCGGCATTGAGGTATGTCACGAGTTGTGGGTGTCAAAAGTTGTAGAAGGTGTGGGCACGAAGAGCCCAAAGATTTCAGGAAGGTGTTGATGCACGTTAGAACAAACTAAAGGTACGCAGTGGACATGAAGATTTGTCATCGTTGAAAAATACAAGAAGCGCAAGGAGAGCGATGACAATGAAGTCAATACGCTCTGTTTGATGTTTTTGTTGGGATGTTATAGCGATAAAACTCCAAGAAATGAATCAATAATATTTGCTTTGTTAGAGAGCAGATCTACTCCTCCTTTAATGCATAGAATAAAAATATCATGAAGAAGGAACCGAGCACCACAAAGTCCCTATCCAACTAGAAAAACATAACGGTTTGCAAGATTGCATCAAGTTGTCAAGGTATGACAAATCCAAGTGTGAGAACTTGGATCAAGAGCCGAGGGTTGGGATCAAAGGGACCGTGGCTAGCTGAAGGTTGTTGGTCGAAGGGACCCTAGTTAAAGTTTTCGAATGAGGAGTTCTCAAAGATGTTTGCGAGAAAGAAAATAGTGTTCCCCCAAAGCCAAGATCCGCTGGTGGTTTTCTCGTTCCTCTTTTAAACCAGACTAGTCTAGAGGAAGAGGATACTCACCTATACATAATAAAAATAACTATTATCCAAACATAGGTAAGCCAAGGCAAGAATTTACCAACAAAATATTTCATGATAACTTTTAGGTTATCAACTTCTGTTTAAAATGACTTCATTGATATTTAAAGCAACTTCCTTACAAATGGTTTAATTTTAAACATGCAAACATGAGATGCAACTATATGCAGGTAAATCCTACCCTAGAGCTATTGTCAATCAATGTGACCATTATTTTCCTTTTTCGGTCTCTCATTACATGTAGCCATCTTCCTTGTCCACCCATGAGAGTACCTGGTCATGCAAACACCCATAACATCAACAATACTATATTCTCATATAATATAAACAAAACAACAATTGCAATTAAACATCCACACTACAATTAATACTAAGCATTGAAACATCACATCAATACGTAATCCATCTCATAAATGAGTCCTTCCAAAGTGGGTCGTGACACCTCCAACCTCATTTCTTTATTATTCTTCTCTTAAAAACTTAAAGTGCAAGGGATAACATCTTCACCACTTTCACTTTTATTACATGAAGATAATTCTAAACTACTTAAGGAAAATGAAGATGATTTACCTCAAATAAACTTGACCTCTTTTGTTGTCTTTATTTTAACATTTATCTCCACATCTTCTTTTGCACCTTTAATTTCTTTTGAACTTGCCAAATGATATTGTAGATAGGGTTTCTTTGCCTCTTCTTTTGAAGTGGAATATCCTTGATCTGATCTAAGCTTTTAATATTAAATGATTTCCTTGCTTTGTCTTGAAGTTTATCTCATGGCTAGAATTTTTTGTCTCTTTCTTCATAATTTTAACTTTGCAAACTCTTGTCATGTGTCCAATCTCATAACAATTGTGGCAACAAAAAACAACATTTTCAAAATCTACTTGTTTATCCCATTCTCTTGATTCAGATTTAATCTTAATGAATTTTAGCAAAGATTTTGAAATATCCATAGCAACACATATTCGAGTATATATTGCATGATTTTGCTCCTTAGTAGTTGGTCCTTCCTTGATGAATTTCCCTAGGGTATTTCCAATATTCTTCAAAACATCCTTATTTATAAGTCATAGAATAATTTGAATTCAATCCCCACTTCCACTTGATCCAATTTTGAATCTCTAAAAACCCTGGCCATGATCTATGAAACTTACATATTAACTCTCTACTTTTAAGAACCATTACATTATGCTCAATAATCTAATCCTTGATACTTACTTTTGGTGTAACATCTACTACTTGAATCAAACTTACCATGTATTTGCTCTTCTGCTTATCTCCAACTTGGGCCTCCATACTTACAACTAGGGCATCATGACTTCCCATTAGGGCTTTCAAATATGACTTTCCTTCCATAATAGCTAATGGGGCTCACTCTTGGCTTGCACTCCCTCTTGGTTCACACTCCCTCTCGGCTTGTACTCTCTCCTACCTCACACTTGCTCCCGATTTGCACTCCCTCTTGGTTCACACTCCCTCTCAGCTTGTACTCTCTCCTACCTCACACTTGCTCCTGGTTTGCACTCCCTCTTGGCTCACAATTGTCCATGTATCTTCTTTTTCTTGACGTTCCTTCACTTCAATAATTTTTTGGAAACAATGTTCCACGCATTTGTGGTTAGGGTTTTAAGCATTGATGCACTCTAGATGAACCTGTCATTCTTTTTCCATAACTAAATCTCAATTTGCACTCCCTCTTAGTTTACACTCCCTCTTAGTTTACACTCCCTCTCAGCTCACACTCGCTCCTAGCTTGCACTCTCTCCTGCCTTTGCTCTCACTTTCAACTTGCACTCCCTCTTGGCTCACAATTGCCCTTGTCTCTTCTTTTTCTCGGTGTTTCTTCACTTCAAAAAATTTTGGAAAACAATATTCCATACATTCATGTTAAGGGTTTGAAGCATTGATTCACTCCGAATGAACCTACCACTCTTCCGTTGTGATTGAATCTTAGCTCGCACTCCCTCTTGGTTCACACTCCTTCTCGGATCGCATTCGCTCCCGATTTGCACTTTCTCCTAGATTTTCTTCAATTGAATCCTTTAAATTTTCCTAAGATCTAGAACAAGAAGTGACACATATTCCTTGATTGCACTTTGCTTTCTTCTTCCTGCTTTCTACTCACACTTCCTCCTCGTTTTTTACTCACACTCTCTTGCAGCTACACTCACTCGCACTCGCTTTCAACTGCACCTACTCACACTCGCTTTCGGCTACACTCACTCCCGATTCATGCTCACACTCATTGTTATACTTACTCCTGGTTCACGCTCGCACTCACACTCATTGCTGCACTTACTCCAAGCTTACGCTCACACCCCCTAAAATAGAGATATAATTTTTATAGTTAATAGTTAATAATTCTCATATATATTTATTTTATCAACATTAATAATAATTTGTGAAACATTTTCAATTGAATTCTATCTTAATTCTTTTAAAATATAAAAAATATAAATATTTAACATCTAAAAGACTAAACAACCTTTTAGACAATTTTTAAGATTTTTTCTTATCAACTAGCGAAAACTTTAGGTTAAACTAAGGCTACACTTGGTATATCTCACTCGCTTATACATATATAAAAGATCTCCTCTGTTTGATTCATTTTTACCTTTATTTAAAATCTAAAAAATATATATTTGGTATAATAATTCTTCAATTAATGTAGTTATATGATTTTAAATACAAAATAATATTTACAAAAAAGTTATAGTAGAATTATTTGAAGATATTAAAATAAAAAAATAAATAAAAATGAAAAAATATTAATAATCATATAATTTAAATAATTATACTTTCATATTTAAAAATACCATATTTAAAAATATCATAACCATATTTAAATCCATATTTAAATAAGAAAAAAAATAATCTTTTTAATATTATGATTTAAGTAATTATATTTCCATATTTAAAAACATCATAAACCATATTTAAATCCCAGAATTTTATTTTACAAGTGGGCCTCTTCTCAACCCTTTCTTATGGAACGTAGTGAATGGAAAATTTAATCGTGCTAGGTTGAATTACTTCTAAATTAATTATTTAGATAGCCCATTTCACATCCCTCCACCGAGACGACGTGTGGCAGAGCCCTTTATATAAATATATATTTTTTTCTCTATAAAAGTTCTGAGTGGGTAAGAAGCTACGTAAGGGTTTTTGCTTGTGGGTCTCCGTCCACGATTTCCAATTCAGTGAGGGCCTCTGTGTGTTTTTCCAGGGAAGATTCAAACTCAGCAAGATGAAGAGCAAAAACAAGATGAAGTTGAAGTGATAAGGAGAAAGAAAAGAAAAGCGGATATGGTTGCTCAAGGGCATGACGACAAGCTGAGAAGGATGGACCCAAGTTCAATTTACAAGGAGGGTGAATATATTTTCAACTTTTTCAAAAAAAAATGTATATATAATTAAATTTTTTTTTAAACGGTTTTCTAAAATTAAATTCAAAGTCATAATTTATTATTTTATTGTGATTGTGAAAAAGTTGGATATGGATCACAATGTCAATAATGTCATTTTTTAAATAGCATGTAATATGGTGGAAAATAATGATATTAATCTTATTAAAATTTAAATGTCAATAAATAATTAGTATAGAAGATATAATGATTTGATATTTTTATGGTTTAAAATAAAAATGTTGATGGAATAAATTTTTTTAAAAAAATTTATATCTTTATTTAAAGTTCAATGTTTTTAAGTTGTAATATTTGAAATAATTATTATTAATTTATGTTTAATACGTTCAATAAAATTAAATAAGTTGTCTTATATACATGATTGAACTAATCCATGGATTCTATGAGAAATTAGAAATATTGAAGCAAGTTGTGACTTTAAATAGGCATTTGAGGTGATAGCAATTGATTGATGTTCATATTTAGGTAATGTTACCATGTTTCACATCGAGATAATAAGATTTGAATCTAAGGTCATCTATACCTAAAACAGATGTGCTAACCATCACACAATGCTACTTATCCTCATCCCATCTCTAGTTTGAATAAAAAACTTTAAGTGGGTGGCAAGCCTTCCAAATCATTTCATATTTTTTAGAGGTATCCTTCCTATGCTAGAAAGTTTTGGATTTGTTTTGTCGTATATCTTATCGCTTGGGATTCATGAACGACCATGATTGCTTCAAAAATAGGTAACTAAGGACTATAACGAAGAATAATTACCTCTTAGCACATCCAAAGTTGATTCAAAGTTGATGGCTCTAAGAATTTGCCTTTAACCCTAATTGACTCTAGAATGGGCATTGTCATAGGTATTGATTGCACTATTGGAACCTCAACCACAATCTTCCTTGACCTCTCTATTTCATCCTCTAGTTATTGGGGCTTTTAAACGAATCAACAAGATCACCTTGTTAGTTAAAAAGTCAAGTGCTTACTTAAAAGAAATTATTGTCCTCCTTAAAATCAAAATGAGAGGAGTGTTGTTTCATGTAATAATGCAAAAATGATTAGCAAGGAGTCATTTTGGAAAATCCTCGTTTACGCAAACGTCAAGATGACATACCATGCTTAAAAGGATGAAAAATCTAAACATGATTTCGAAAAATAAATTTGTAAGGAGGATGGAAGGATGAAAAGTTATTACATAGAAGAAAGGATCATATCCAAACAAGCATTGGTCCTTCCTACCTTTGCAGTCTCTTACATTCATTTTAACAACTTGCTGGGAATTCTACACCAGAAAAAGGTGAATATGAGGGATACAAACCATCAAGGAAAACCAATATATACCACCAAAGAAAGGGATTATGACCAATGGAGATATCTTTTTTAATAAATAAAATAATAATACATGATTATTTAGCATGGAAACGCACTAATAACAAATGGACAATGTATCATGCAAAAACTAAATTAAAATCTGGAGACTTACTTATTGTATACAAATTAAAAATAGAATGTCAAGTGCGGTGGAAAATGAGATCACTCACTTTTGTTTGATTGCATGCTAAGAAAATATACATATGTAGTTGAGGTGTATTATAAGTGAAATTTTTTGAAGTAGCCATATAAACCCTATTTGGATTTTATGCATATAGTATTTGTATTTGCAACTATGGGTATGGAAATTTGGTGACTTTCAGAGCATATTTAAGATAAGGTCAATGTCATAGTTTTTTTCCTTTTACAATTGTGTAAGATTTTGTTTACTCGAAAATAGTTGGTTTGAAAATGTGAATCTTTGAGGTAAAGGCTATTATTTTTGAAGCAATTACATTAAGTGATTTTGGGTTGTGTAATTTTTTTGGACTTATTAATTAGACGTTTACAACTTTTCTATACGTAAAAAAAAACCATGGAAATGAAAAATGACTAGACACCCACATAAAATGATGATTTATATATAAAATGTCATATGAGTTTAGATGAATTTAATATGAAGATGATTGGTTCCACAATAATCAACAACCACTCTTATGATTATCCACTTTGACTCTCCTTGCTTTTGGTAAACATTTGGTGGGTGAGTAATTGGTGGGCAAGGCTACCCATTGAAGCAACTAATATTCATTTTGATTGAGAGCTATGAGATGACCATAATTTTATTAAAGTAGCTAGTTTTTTACAATTGATTTTAGACCATCATAGATATGAATAGTTGAGTTTGTTACAAGCCTAGTTATCGATTAGAATGATGTCATCATTCTCTGTTGTCTAGTATTTTTATTTCAGATTTAGGAATTATTTATATTGAAATATTTGTTGGGGCTTCTTACTTAGCATAATATTTTGGATTTCTTAAAACCTATCAATAGGTTAAGCAATATTTTTCTTAGAAATGAATAAAAGCTTATATCAATTAGTTTGTGGTAAAATGTGAAATGTCCCAGAAGAATAAGGCTAAAATAATTAAGTCTTTGAGATTGTTGTAGCCCCTTCCTATTATGGATTACCAATGGAAACACATGAAGGTCTTCCACAGTTAGAAGGTACAATAATGATTTTTGTTAGATTGAATTACCTTTCTAAGAATCTCCACTTTTGTGCCTTGTAATATCCATTCATCACCAGTAAGGTTGCCACGGTATTCCTTGATTCTATTTTCAAACTAAATGGTATGGACAAGTCTATTATATGTGATCATGATCCTATTTTCACTAGAAACATTTGAAATAATTTGTTCTCTCTTAGTGGAACTTAACTTAAGATGAGATCTTCATATTAACCTTAATTAAATGATCAAATAAAAATTGTTAACAAGTGCCCAGGTACATATCTAAAATGTTTTACCCAAGATAAGCAATATCAATGGGTTAAATAATTTCCATTAGTAGAATAATTGTACAATACTTCTTATCAAATTTCACTAGAATGTCCCTATTTGAGGTGTTGTATGGGTAGAAACCCCATCCTTGGTAGACTATATTTTGAGTTCTTCCTATGTTGATCAAGTGCATGATTTCCTCCAATAGTGTTAGATTGTCCTCTGGATCCTTAATAATAATATATGTCAGGCACAAAATTGTATGAAGCAACAACAAGATTTACACCACTCTAAATGAAACTTTGACATGGGTGATATGGCATTTTTATAGATTCAATTGTAAAAGTAGTTTTTTTGAAGACAAACTCCACTAAAAGTTTGCATTCAAAATTTATGGTCCATATAAGGTGATTCGTTGGATAGATATGACATATCACTTAGAGTTTCCTCCTCCCTCCAAAATAAACCTATTTTTCATGTTTCTTGTTTTAAAAAAGTACTTGGTCAAAAGGTGTAATCCCAAATGTAGCTTCCACAGTAGAATGAATAATTATAGATTGACTTAAATCCAAAAGCAATGTTTAGTCATGGGTCTATAATTTTTTGTCACGCTAATTACAAGATCTATTCATTATGTTTTAGGATGTTATGAACCTTTACTTCTCATAAATATAAATGCATCCACAATATGCTAAAGACTAAGTTAATCAACCATAGTAATTAATATATACAAGAGAATATGTGATAATACCTTTAGGTAGGGCAACACCAATGTTATTCCTTAAAGAAGAAACCACTCCACAATATATTCTAAAATGAGATCCTCTCCATAGGCCAAGACTATTACAACAGAATACTTGATATTATTAATAATGATCACAATGACAATATCCCTTCTTTATATATCCATCTTTTAATGCTACTTTGGGGAACCAAATCATAAACCCTTATTCCACTCATTATTATAATATTATATTATAGTATAATCAACCTTAGGTTATGTGTGGCCCATGCCAACTATCCATGATACCCATATACAATATAATATCATATCCCCATATTTCTATCCCTAGGTGTCATAACATTCCACCCTTTTTACAAATATTTTATCCTTAAAACCTAACAAGAAACTAGACAATATGATTTACTAAGCAAAATTGACAATTTGTACCAATCTCAATCATCCCTCCATCCAAGTGAAATCTTGATTGGTGATGGTCTATGATGATGTCAAGCTACCATTATTCTACTTGAATATTCGTAACTCCTATATAGGCTACTTGATTCTACTGCTCTACTTTGATAGTCTAAATGATTGATCCTATTGTTCCATGATGTTGTTGTACCACTTTTAAATCTAGAATTACAGTTCTATGAAACATTGTCATACTTAATGTATTTCAAACTCCATGTAGATCCATAATAATTTTGATGTACTAAACCATACCTCCAAGATTGTTGTTGCTCATGGTGGTATGGGTTGTGCTATGCTAAAATCTTAACCCAACATTCCTTTGGATTTTCAACATTTTGTTCCTATTTTAAATTTTTCTTCGAGCTCTTCTCTTCTATGCCCTTCTTTTGCTACATCTATGTGTTCTTCTAATAGAGCTTTTTTGGAATTTTTTATTGCTTCTTCATGTGACTTTGCTACTACCTCTATTGTAGACTTAGCTTTTTATTAATCTACTAGTTCCTTAATTTGTTCCCCTACCATAATTGCTTCTTGCTTCTCCTTGGATCCTTGCTCCTTAAGCTAAGAAATATCTTATAGTTTTATCTTATTTTTTCTATACCATAACTTCATGATCTTATTTTATATACTAATGTTAATAGTACTTAAAGAATCCAACCAAGGATAATCTAGAATAATATCCACATCATCCATCTCAATAGCATGAACGTTTGAATGTAAAACATATTTATTAAGCGTGATCTTTAAATAAAATATAAACATTCACACCCTCAATTTGTATGTATTTATTTTTTGTTGCTTGAACCTACAACCTCTTAGCCAAATTAAGATTAATGAAGTTATACTTGCTTCTACGATTTACAGAAATAATAACCTTTTTCCTTTTGAATGTAGCCATGAATATACAAAATTAAATTTGTATATTCAAACAAATCCTTTTGATCACTATTTAGTCTATATTTGATACCAAAGTTGTGGTTCCCTTATCCTACACACTATCATACTTATCTTTTCTATTTACCAAATTCTTAAAATTTTCCACCTCTTTTTTTTAATTTCCTTTTGTTCATCGTGGAGCTTAGCTCTCTTGTTAAATGGGTTCCATTGACTTGAGAATGCTTGCTTTGTTTATTTTAAAGTTAGTTCATAATTATGGGCTATAATAAAAATATGAAACCAAGAGATAGCTTATCCTCCAAAAGAACAAGTAAGTTATCCAACAAAAAGACAATGTGAACCAGGGTTTTATGAACTAGAGTTTCATAAAAATATATATCTCCCTACTGATTTGAATCTAAACTTCCAAAAAAAAATCTTCAAACACAACAAATGATTTGCTTACCTCAACTAAAAGATATATCAAATTTTGTTATTCTAGAAAAAAAAATGTGATTTGAAAAAATGGTATTACCCTATTTCAAAAGATTGACTTCACAATATTCTATCTCCTTCAATACTACTCAAATTCCTTCAATACTATCACCTAAGTTAGACAACCTTACACAAAAATATGGCTCTAAAAAAATGAGGTATTTTATAAAAAAACAAGTCCAAAAATATATAATCCATAAAATAATTTACACTTTGCCAAAATCATTGTTTTGATACCACTTGTTATGAACCTTTGCTTCTCATAAATATAAAGGCATCCACAATATGCTAAATATTAAATAAATCAACCATAGTAATTAATCCACATAAGATAAGATGTGATAATACCCTTCAAGTAGGGCAACACCAATATTATTCCTTATGGAAGGAACCACTCCAAAATATCTCCCTAGATGAAAGCCGCTCCATAAGCCAAGACCGTTACAAGAGAATACTCGATACAATTGATGATGATTACAATGATAATATCCCTTTTTTATATACCCATGTTCTAATGCTACTTTGGGGAGCAGAATCCTAAGGCCTTATACCACTCATTATATAATATATTCAACCTTGAATTATGTGTGGCCTATTCCAACTATTCATAATATCTATATACAATATAATATCATATCCTCATATTCCTATCCCTAGGTACCATACCACAATATCTTGAAGATGAAACAACATAGGAACCGATGACCATTCTCCCAAAAAATTAGGTTTGAAGATGGATTTTTGAGGGGGAGCTATGTATTGACCTTGATGTAGCCAAGGTGGCTATATTCATGTATTGGCTTTTGATTAACAATAAATAGGACAGAATGTGATGTAGTTGAATCCTCAGTCATTTGCTTACTTTATCACCTCTTGTATGCATAAGATATTTAACTCTCTATAAGTGGATAGGATAATTTGCTCTCTTTGAGTGGTTTGGATTGTTTTCAAGACTTTAAACCGGTATCCATGATAATTTATTGGTTTTATTGTATTGGAGTCCAGTTCTATTGGAAATATTTATTGTAGGTTATTTTTGTTGCTATTAGTTTGAAACTTATTATTATAATTATTGTTTTCTAGAGGTTGTTTCATTATAATGTTCAATGGTTTTTGGCACATTGTTTCAGTTCTAAGTGTGTGTATAGGAAAAAATTGGTCATCTCTCATTTTAGATGAGGTCGAAATCTATCCTTGTCCCTAAGGGTTTTTCATTATTATTTTTTTAGAATTGAAGGATTGGAATGCTATTTACGATGGTGGTCCTTAGTCTTATAATGGATTGGGCTTTTTATGAAATCCTAGTTTTTATATTTTGATACCTTAGTAGAAAATCTTTGTTCAGTTTTCATATGGGCAAGGTTGCTAAATTTAAATTTGCATTTTTTAATGTTTTTAATGTTTGAATAGATTGGCAACACCATTGGGAAATTTATTCTCCTAGATTCAACAAAAGAAAAATATAAAAACACATGTTCTTGTATGTATGTGGAGGTTGATCTAATCAAAGGACTCCTAGCATATTTTATTTTGATTTTGGGAATCAACTAGAATCCAAAAATTGGAATATGAACATATTAATTTTAGATGGAGGTAATGTTTTAAATATGGTAATCTAGCCAATTCTTGTTTGGGGATAAATATTCAATTCAAGTAGAAATCAAAAGATCATATTACCTCATTTGATAAGGATGTTTAGGTGGTATAGTGAAAAAGAAGGTTATATGTACTTGGTGGAAGGCTACTTCACTATTTTTTTATATATACTAGAGTAATTGGTAATATGCTACAATTTACTTTGCCTCTTCATGGGTTCGAATCTCGCTCCTTGTCGCCACTATAATCTCCAGTTGCATTGGGGTAAAACTTTTACATAGCCGACGATGCTGAAGAGACACACCCACTGGTACTACAAGGCTCGAGGGATTGGAACCCTGGTCTTTGTGCTCCTACAGAAGCATTTTGACCGTTGAACCAAACCCTCAAACCCGGAAGGCTACTTCACTGTTAGAAAACAATATTATTACATTATTTTATTTGTTGCAGTTAATCTCATGTAGATAGTTCTAGAATAAGTAAGAATAGTGTATTGTTAAGATAATGAGTTATATGTAGCTCACATAACTTGAATATTGCAAATATGGTAGTCTATTCTAGGTTAGCCGAGATGTTAGCTAATCATAACTAGTGGATCATATTTATCAATATGCACGATGAATAAAATTACAATTATTGTAGACCTTCATTGACGCCATAGTTATATGAGCTTTGAAGATTAAGGAAACTAAAAAAGTTTCCACAACATACTCTTGCATCTCAAGATTGAACCGTGATATTGCTATTGTATCCCACATGCAGGTTGACTAGCAAGAGAGGGGCTCAACTTAGATGTTTGAGTCAAATTTGAAATTTGTTGGAATATATTACATTCTTGGAACATGCTAATGTACCATCATAGGTACATGCTTAGATTAAAAGTTTATCTTAGATTAGGATTTAAGTATTTGCTTAATACAGTGTAATAAATGCACAAGTACTATTAGAATGCACAATGATGTAAATGTGCTTGTAGTCCATATGTACATGAGTCCTAAGAATAGAATGATGAAGTATCATAGGAATATAGAAGGCCAAGAGTCATGTCACACTATATATATGCCTTCTTAGAGTAGAATAATAAGAGGATTTTGGAGTGCATAGGGTAGAGTTGTAGTAGTAACAATGTAGAGCATTTTTGCAATATGGAGTGTTAGAGACCTCCATTGCATAACATTGTATATTTTTGTGAGATTTCATTAATGGCTATTGCATGAGTATTTTCTAAAGTTTCTTATCATATTTACATGCTTATTAGTTAGCCATTATCATAGTTATAACATTCCTTTCTTATTTCATTACTTGTGGTTGCATTTCCTTTAAGTTTATAGCTTCAAAATCTAATAGTGGTATCAGAGCACTAGGTAGATTGATAGGAAATAGAGAGAGCCACAAAAGAGATTAAGAGGAGATAACAAATCTCATTTTCAAAATTTTTGAAATTTTTATTTGGCTAGAGTCTTTCCACAGAGTTGTAGAAAAACTCGTGGAGACTATGACTCAACATTGATTCCACTAGATTGACAAATCAACTAGTGAAGATTCATTATCTCTAGATTTAGATATTTTCTCCATTACGATTTTTTCTAATACTTCATTACGAAAAATTTGATTCAAATAAAGTTGGGAAGCTTTCTACAAGATCTACGAAGAATATATTCCTTGAAATTAATCCAGTACCTGAAGCAAAAAGTTGAAGATTAAATATTTGGAGACCTAAGAAAAAGGTCCCATTGCATGATTTGCAGATTGAAGACTTCAAGTTGGAGATTGAGAAGAGATATAGAGGCCAAAGAAACAACATTGAAGACTGTAAATCAAGGAAGAGGTCCTAGAAAGAAGACCCCATTGAAGGAAGAAGGGACTCAAGGAAAATAGTCCTCGAGAAGATTGAAGACTTCACCTTGAAGAAGTTGAAGAGACCCATAGAAGATCTCATTAAAGAACTTCCATATTTGGAATATTGAAGATAGAGAAGGACTAGCAAAGGTCCTATTGTAGATTTCAGAAGTAGCAAATATTATGATATTCACTAAGCAACTCCGTTTCCTCTGAGCTTGGATTATTATCATCACCTTTTTAGAATTTTGAAAGTTTATCTTCTAGTTTTTCTTTCTTCTTAAAAATATTTCCAAAGGTGTTTTTGTTCCATTATTTTAATCTAGATGGCATAGCTTTAATTTGGTTTGGAAGAGCATACAACCCATCATTACCTAAATAATTTCACGTTTGAGCTATCATATCAAAAAATTGAGGATGGTCTTCCCACATCTGATCATATTTAAAATATGATATTTTTTTTAATTCACTTACCACCATTTTAACTCTTCCCATATCCTTGTTACGATATTAATTTTAGCACAAGTTCCTTTATCTAGCCAATGATCTGAGAGAATGCTTCTATCTAATTTTTTTGCTATTAGGTTTTGGTCTCTCCTATTGTTAATCCAAGTATAGTTGTCTTCTTCAAACTCAATTTTCCATAGATTTTGTTTTGAATAAAAGCTAAGAAATATTTCATACTTTGGGTCAATTTCCTAATTCCTCCGAATTTTTCATCCAGCTTGGTTATGGCATTAAAGTCTCCAATGATCATGAATCAGGTTTATTGGTCTTTACTTCTCATAAAGGCTTCAATCCAACTCCAAACTTCTAATCTACTTGACTAAGTTATAGGTCCATATACATTGATAAGTATGAAACGAATATCTGCAAAGCAACAAGTGACTAAAGAGGTTATCCAATGCCTAGTTTTATGAATGGTTACACAAGAGGTTCTAGAAGGATTCCAACAAGTTATAATTTCCCTTACTCGCTCCTTCAGAATCCATAGCATCCCATTCACATCTTACCCATACTACTTTCATGGTTTTTAAAACTTCTTATTTTGTCATTTTAGTTTCCTGGATAGAGAGAATATCAGGTTTATTACTTAAGCATAGGTCCCTAATACACCTTTGCTTTGAGGGGGCATTAGCACCCCTTATATTCCATGAGATGATAATCATGTCTCATTAGGGGAATTTGGCCCCTCCTGCGTATTACCAATATCATTTTTTTGTTTGGTAAAAATAAGTTCAACCAACTTAGTTTGTGTTCCATTCTCTATGTTTGCTCTTGCTTCACTAGATCTTGCTTCATAATTTAAGGGTTTTCCTCTTTTTGCATTACCTATATCATGAGTAGGTCTTATTATTCTATTCCTCAATATTCTTTCACAATTTTATTTTTCATCATATTTATCCTCTCCTGGCTCTATCATAGAAGCTTTTGACTTATCCTGCTCATTTTTTGTATTTCCTTATTAATGGCAGAGGTATTAACTTCTAAAACTATATTTTCTTTACCAATTATTTTCTCCTGAATGGTGCACGGTACTTCAAGAGAGTCTTCAAAATCTAATGAGACACATTCCTTAGGTTCATTGAGAATGTTCTTCCTTAAATTATGATCATACTGAATATACAGTCCCTTGTTAATATGTTGATATTGTTGTACTATGTCCTCTAAGTTTTGATCTAATTTTTTTTCATAGGCTAAAGCTTCAAAAGATTTGGTATTTCTTCCAATATCCTTCTTTATTGGTCTCCACTATTTATTTTCTTTTATTTTTCTAGATCTATTTTTTGAAATTTGAAAACCATCTTCATCCATAACCATTTGTAAGTTTCTCTTGTGGCTTTCTTCAAATGATTATGTTGGGCTCTTCTTCGAGCATGATCTCTCAATATGCCCCACCTCATGACATATTGTACATCTAAAAGATATGTATTTATAATCTATAGTTTGGGTCCACATTTATTCCTATACTTAAGAATGATTGATTATGGTAAAGCTTTACTTATATCAATCATGACCAATATTTGAGCATAAATAGCCAAAAATCCATCTTTTGTCGTATCTAAAATCTCAAGGAATTCTCCTAGAGTGTTGCCTATTGCCTTGAAGGTATCTATTTCCCAAAATTCAATGGGTAACTCAAACATCCTAATCGAGACTGGCACTAGGGATAGATTTACATTTTCAAGTGAAAAACCTTCATACTAACGAGTAAGGAAGTGTCCTACTCTTCCCATAAACCAAGGACCCCCTTTTAGGATTCTATATCTTTCTTCCCTAGAACAAAAATGGCTAGGAAGAAACCTTTGGGAAGAAATGATAGAATCACTTTTGGAGACTTCGAACTCCTGTCAATCCATTTTCTCAAAGTTGAAGCCCCTGGCCAATACCCATTAAATTTACCAAAAACTGCCTTATCTTGGAGCAATGAGGATCTCTCTAAGGTGCGCTCACTAATCTCTACCACTAGAGAGATGATTCTAAGAATTTAACTATAAATTGGTCCATGGAAAGGAAATTAAAACTCAAAATCTATTAAAATTTATCTGAATGTCCTATAGCAAATATAATATTTGATAAAAACTTTATAAAATTTTCATGCACAAAGTTTAAGATAAAGAAAGGGAAAAAAAAAACTTAGCTAAAAAATTATTTGTCTAGATAGAATGTCTTGCCTCGCTGAAGTCCTAGCCCTTCATTGATCTTCCCATTGTTCGAACCCTAATCGAAAAATATTTTCAATTTCGTTTTTCGCAACTTAAAAAATCGTCACTGTCCTTGTTTCTAATGGTTGACTTCAAAGGATTGTATCTACCTTAATATTGCTCAGATTTTTGCATATGATTACTCATTTTAAATCTATTCAAATTATGTACAAGTTAGTCGAAGAATCAGCTAAATCAGATAACTCTTCGCGAAAATATAACTTCTAAAAGATACAACATTTTTCAGAAAAAAAAAAAAAACCCTATAAATTATGATATAATAATAACGAGGTCACTATCAAATAATATGGACTCCATTGATTAAATTCCTAAATATTAAAAAAATCCAAATTATATAATTATAAATTATTATAATATCATTAATTTTTAAAAATTAATAAAATTGCTTTAAATTTCTTATAACCAAAAATATATTTTAATATTTACATATTTGTTGAACGTTAATATTTCCATTTTAAAATATCTAATAGGAAAACATAAGATTACTTTGTAAACACGCATATCCTGTCAAAATCTAAAAAATATTTTGCATAATCTTTTAATTAATGTAGTAATTATTTTAAACATAAAGAAACATTTGGAAAAAGGTTATGATTAAAGTTATTTGAAGACCCTAAAATAAAAAATTGAAAACTTATTAACCCAAATTTAAAAAATAAAAAATAAATAAGTAAACCTCCTCAAAAATATCAATGATCATATGATTTAAATACCTATACTTTCATATTTAAAAATACCATAAACCATATTTAAATCCCGAAAATACGGACGTAACTAAAATCTTTTATTCCATTTACAAGTGGGACTCTTCTTAACCCTTTCTTATGGAACGTATTAAACGGAAAATTCAATCGTGTTACGTTAACTTACTCGAAAATTAATTATTTAGATATTCCCTTTCACATCCCTCCACCGAGACGACGTGTGGCAGAGCCCTTTATATAAATATTTTTTTTTTTTTTCTCTATAAAATATCTGAGCCGGTAAGAACCTACGTAAGGGTTTTTTATTCCGTCTCCGTCCGCGATTTCCAATTCAGAGAGGGCCTCTGTCCATTGTCGTCGTATTTTGCGAGCGAAAGCGTGGGAGACTGTCAAAATGGAAGAACAAGAAATTGGGTTGAATCGCAGTGAGATCGGCCATGTCTGTTTCAACGACAAGTGTCGCAAACCCACGACGACGATGTCCACCCAACGCGGATGGCTCCTCCGCTCCGGCGAATTCTCAAAGCTCTGTCACGACTGTGGTTCTTCATATCTGCATGGAATTTTCTGCCATAAGTTTCATGACGGAGACAAAGGATGGAGGAAATGTAGCGCCTGTGAAAAGCGCGTTCACTGCGGCTGCATCGCCTCCACCAAGTTATTTGAGATTGTTGACTGTGGAGGAATACAATGTCTCCACTGCGCCAACAAAAACAAGAACAACCGTCAAGATCAAACTGACGGCATTGACTGTGATAGGCATGGGAAGGCTCAAACTCAGCAAGATCAAGACCAAAATCAAGATGAAGTTGAAGTGATAAGGAGAAAGAAAATAAAAGCGGATATGGTTGCTCAAGGGCATGACGACAAGCTGAGAGAAGAGGCCGAGGTTCCATCAACTCCGGCAACGCAAGTAAACAAAGCAGATCTGCTAAGGGAGAGGGCGGACGTCCATGTTTCGGCCGTCGTAGCGGCCGATGGCAATGGGGCTTTCGAGATTCCTCCTCCTCCTCTTACGCCATTGGTAGCTAAGGCTGAGACAAGCACAGCCATAGCGAGAACGACGACGAAACATCCTCGGCACAAAGACGGGTGTCTGTGTATTGTGTGCAATCAGCCTCCCAGTGGAACGAAACACCATCCCACTTGTGTGTGCGACGTCTGTGAAGCTTATAAGCGCAGAGCAAAAACCCTGCGTGAGAAGAACCGGCAGCCAGACCAACATGAATCTAGCCAAGCTGAAGACGTCTCCACTGGAAAAACCCGTCTTCCTTGCAAGAAGAGATTTCTTAGAGATATCTACCAGTAGAATGTTGAGTGAGGTGGAAAATGAGATCACTCACTTCTGTTTGATTGCATGCTGAAAAAAAGATACATATGTAGTTGAGGTGTATTGTTTTGTAGTAGTCATCTAAACCCTATTTGGACTTTACGCAAATAGTATTTGTATTTGCAACTATGGGTATGGAAATCTGGTGACTTTTAGATAAGGTCAATGTCACATAGTTTTTTATTTGCTTTTACAATTGTGTAAGATTCTGTTTACTTGAAAATAGTTTGGTTTGAAAATGCGAATACTTGACGTACAAGATTTTTTTTATTCTATGTTTAGGAATCATTTATATTGAAAGATTTGTTGGGGTTTCTTGTTTAGCATACTATTTTGGATTTCTTAAAACCTATCAGTTTTTTAAGTAATCTTTGTTTTAGAAAGGAATGAAAGTTGATATCAAATAGTTTGTGGTAAAATGTGAAGTGTTTCAGAAAAATAAGATTAAAATAATTAATTCTTTAAGATTGTTGTAGTACCTTTCTATTATGGATTGCCAATGGATACTAGGCCAATGAAATCATATGAAAGTCTTCCAAAGTTAGAAGGTACAATAATGAATTTTGTCGGGTTGAATTGTTTAACCAAGTATCTCCACTTTTGTGTTTTGTAATATTCATTACCAATAACTTTGCCAAGGTATTTCTTGATTCTATTTTCAAATTGAATGGTATGAACAAGTCTATTATATGTGATCATGATCCTATTTCACTAGAAATGTTTGGAAAGAATTGTTCTCTCTTAGTGAAACTTAAGTTAAGACGAGATCTTCATATTGCCCTTAATTAAATAACCAAATAAAAATTGTTAACAAGTACCTAGGTACATATCTAAGATGTTTTACCCAAGATAAGCAATATCAATGGGTTAAAGGATTTCCATTAGTAGAATAATTGTACAATACTTCTTATCATATTTTCACGGAGATATTCTCATTTGAGATGTTGTATGGGTAAAAACTTCATTGTTGGTAGAATATCTTTTGAGTTTTTCCTATGTTGATCATGTTGGAATATATTACATTATTTAATACATGTCACTGTATCACCTTAAATACATCTCTAGATTAAAAGTTTGATTAATATTTAATTTATACAATGTAATAAATGCACAGATATTATTAGAATGTGCAAAATAAATTTGCATATATAATTCAGGTGTACTTCCATATTTAAGGGTCCCATAAACTATATTAAAATCTTTCATTTGAGTGTAACCAACTCCCTTATATAATCAAAAATAAATAAATAAATCTTACATTTTAGAAGTGAGACTCTTCTTAACGCTTTGATGTTGAATTTTTCTTATGGAACGTGGTTAACGCAAAATTCATCGTGTTAGGTTGAATTACTTGGAAATTAATTATTTAGATCCCATTTCACATCCATCCACCGAGACGACATGTGGCAGAGCCCTCTATATGTGTTTGTTTTCGTCTGTAAAAGATATGAGTGGGTACGAAGCCACGTAAGGGTTTTAATATGTAATCTCCGTTCGCGATTTCAATATGTAATCTTAAATATTTATTATTTTATGTTTTCAATTTAATAAATAGTCGTGTTTCTTAAACTAAATACAATTATATAAACAAATAATCAACAAAACAACTATTTTATTACAATATTTTTGAATTTTGTCACGGTACTGGGTTTTTTTAACGGGCTTAAGTTCAATTTACAAGAAGGGTGTCCCCCAATATACTCTTAAATATTTCAACCTCTTCCATATATATATATATATATATATATAATTGGATTTTTTTCATGTAGCTAAACTGTTTTTTAAAATTATTTAAAGAATAGTTTAGCTATATAGTTTTTTTATTTCAGCTTTAGGAATTATTTATATTGAAAGATTTTTTGGGGCTTCTTACTTAGCATAACATTTTGGATTTCTTAGAATCTATCAGTCGGTTAAGCAATCTTTGTCTTAAAAAGTAATGAAAGTTGATATCAAATAGTTTTTGGAAAAATGTGAAGTGTCCCAGAAGAATAAGGTTAAAACAATTAAGTCTGTGATATTATTGTAGCCCCTTCCTATTATGGATTGCCAATGGGAACACATGAAGGTCTTCCAAAGTTAGAAGGTACAATAATGATTTTTGTCAGGTTGAATTTTTTGACCAAGTATCTCCACTTTTGTGTCTTGTAATATCCATTCATCACCAGTAAGGTTGCCAAGGTATTCCTTGATTCTATTTTCAAATTGAATGATATGGACAAGTCTATTATACGTGATCATGATCCTATTTTCACTAGAAATATTTGGAAGGAATTATTCTCTCTTATTGGAACTTAACTTAAGATGAGATATTCATATTACCCTTAATTAAATGATCAAATAAAAATTATTAACAAGTGCTTAGATACATATCTAAGATGTTTTACCCAAGATAAGCAATATCAATGGGTTAAAGGATTTCCATTAGTAGAATAATTGTACAATGCTTCTTATCATATTTCCACTAGGATGTTCTCATTTGAGGTGTTGTATGGGTAGAAACTCCATCCTTGGTAGACTATATTTTGAGTTCTTCCTATGTTGATCAAGTGCATGATTTCCTCTAATAGTGGCAGATTGTCCTCTAGATCCTTAATAATAATATTTGTTAGGCACATAATTGTATGAAGCAACAACAATATTTACACCACTCTAAATGAAACTTTAACATGGGTGATATGGCTTTTTATAGATTCAATTGTAAAAGTAGTTTTTTTGCATGCAAAGTCCACTAAAAGTTTGCATTCAAAATTTATGGTCCATATAAGGTGATTCGTTGGATAGATATGACATATCACTTGTTGTTTCCTCCTCCCTCCAAAAAGTACTTGGTCAAAAGGTGTAATCCCAAATGTAGCTTCCATAGTAGAATGAAGAATTATAGGTTGACTTAAATCAAAAAGCAATGTTTAGTCATGGGTCTATAATTTTTGGTTACACTAAATACAAGATTTATTCATTGAGTGTTAAGATGTTATGAACCTTTACTTCTCATAATTATAAATGCATCCACAATATGCTAAATACTAAGTTAATCAACCATAGTACTTAATATATACAAGAGAATATGTGATAATACATTTAGGTAGGGCAATACCAATGTTATTCCTTAAAGAAGAAACCACTCCACAATATATTCCAAAATGAGATCCTCTCCACAGGCCAAGACTATTACAACATAATACTTGATATTATTAATAACGATCATAATGATAATATCCTTTCTTTATATATCCATCTTCTAATGCTACTTTGGGGAACCAACTCCTAAACCCTTATCCCACTCATTATTATAATATTATATTATAATATAATCAATATTGGGTTATGTGTGGCCCATGCAAACTATCCATGATACCCATATACAATATAATATTATATCCTCATATTTCTATCCCTAGGTGTCATAATATTCCACCCTCTTTACAAATGTTTTATCCTAAAAACCTGACAAGAAACTAGACAATATGATTTGCTAAGCAAAATTGATAATTTGTACCAATCTCAATTATCCCTCCATCCAAGTGAAATCTTGATTGGTGGTGGTCTATGATGATGCCAAGATACCATTATTCTACTTGAATATTCGTAACTTCTATATAGGCTACTTGATTCTACTGCTCTACTTTGATAGTTTAAATGATTGGTCCTATTGTTCCATGATGTTGTTGCACCACTTTAAAATCTAGAATTACTATGCTTTTTCTATGAAACATTGTCATACTTAATGCCTTTCTAACTCCATGTAGATCCATAATAATATTGATGTCCTAAACCATACCTCCAAGATTGTTGTTGCTCATGGTGGTATGGGTGGTGCTATGCTAAAATCTTAACCCAACATTCCTTTGGATTTTCAACATTTTATTCCTATTTTAAGTTTTTCTTCAAGCTCTTCTATTCTATGACCTTATTTTGGTGCATCTATGTGTTCTTCTAATAGAGCTTTCTTGGAATTTTTTATTTCTTCTTCCTGTGACTTTGCTACTACCTCTATCATAGACTTAGCTTTTGAATAATCTACTAGTTCCTTAACTTGTTCCCCTACCATAATTGCTTCTTACTTCTCCTTGGATCCTTGCTTCTTAAGCTAAGAAATATCTTATAGTGTTATCTTCTTTTTCTATACCATAACTTCATGATCTTATTTTATACACTAATGTTAATAGTATCCAAAGAATCCAACCTAGGATAATCTAGAATAATATCCACATCATCCATCTCAATAGCATGAACATCTGAATGTAAAACATATTTATTGAGCGTGATCTTCAAATAGTCAAAAATATAAACATTCACACCCTCAATTTGTATATCTTTATTTTTTGTTGCTTGAACCTACAACCTCTTAGCCAAATTAATATTAATGAAGTTATAATTGCTTCTATGATTTACAGAAATAATAACCTTTTTTCTTTTGAATGTAGCCATGAATCGACAAAATCAAATTTTTAGATTCAAACAAATCCTTTTGATTACTATTTAGCCTATATTTGATACCAAAGTTGTGGTTCCCTTATCCTACATGCTATCATCCTTATCTTTTCCATTTACCAAATTCTTAAAATTTTCCAACTCTTTTTTTTTTAATTTCCTTTTGTTCATCATGGAGCTTAGCTATCTTGTTAAATGGGTTCCATTGACTCGAGAATGCTCGCTCTATTTATTTTAAATTTAGTTCATAATTATGGGCTATAATAAAACTATGAAACCAAGAGAGCTTATCCTCCAAAAGAATAAGTAAGCTATCCAACAAAAAGATAATGCAAACTAGGATTTTATGAACTAGAGTTTCATAAAAATTTATATCTCCCTACTGATTTGAATCTAAAATTCCAAAAAAAAATTCAAACACAGGAAATGATTTGCTTACCTCAACTAAAAGATATAACAAATTTTGTTAATTTAGAAAAAAATGCAATTTGAAAAAATGGCATTACCCTATTTCAAAAGATCGACTTCACAATATTCTATCTCCTTCAATATTACTCAAATTCCTTCAATACTATCACCTAAGTTAGACAACATTACACAAAAATATGGCTCTAAAAAAATGAGGTATTTTCTAAAAAAACAAGTCCAAAAATATCTAATCCATAAAATAATTTACACTTTGCCAAAAGCATTGCTTTGATACCACTTGGTATGAACATTTGCTTCTCATAAATATTAAGGCATCCACAATATGCTAAATATTAAATAAATAAACCATAGTAATTATTCCATATAAGATAAGATGTGATAATACCCTTCAGGTAGGGCAACACCAATATTATTCCTTATGGAGGGAACCACTCCAAAATATCTCCCTAGATGAAAGTCGCTACACAAGCCAAGACCGTTACAAGAGAATACTCGATGCAATTGATGATGATTACAATGATAATATCCCTTTTTTATATACCCATGTTCTAATGCTACTTTGGGGAGCAGAATCCTAAGGCCTTATACCACTCATTATATAATATATTCAGCCTTGAATTATGTGTGGCCTATTCCAACTATTCATAATACCTATATACAATATAATATCTTATCCTCATATTCCTATCCCTAGGTACCATAACAAAATATATTGAAGATGAAACGACCTAGGAATCGATGACCATTCTCCAAAAATAATTAGCTTTGAAGATAGATTTTGAAGGGGAGCTTTGTAATGACCTAGATGTAGCCAAGGTGGCTATATTCATGTATTGGATTTTGATTAACAATAAATAGGAGAGAATGTGATGTAGTCGAATCCTCATTCATTTACCTACTTTATCACGTCTTGTATGCATAAGAGATTTAACTCTCTATAAGTGGATAGGATACTTTGCTCTCTTTGAGTGGTTTGGATTGTTTTCAAGACTTTAAATTAGTATCCATGATAATTTATTGGTTTTATTGTATTGGAGTCTGGTCCTATTGGGAATATTTTGTTGTAGGTTATTTTTGTTACTATTCGTTTGAAATTGTTGGTCAAATATCTGTCTAATTATCCAAACATGTGTTTATGCACCCTAGACATGGCCAACATTAAAAGGTCAGAGTAAAGGAATGTCCTTTGTGCCAATATCCATAGAGGAATGGCTCCCTTACTAAATCTTATACTGGTTAAAGACTAGAGTTGCAGGAAAGAAATTGGAAATAATGAAAATAGATGGGAAATATGGCCACAGGCCGAAGGTGTAGGATTAGGGATAGACTAGTAATCGGAAATCCACCCAAATATTGAAGCAACATGTAATAAAAGAAGGCAATAGAATTTACTTACAACCTTGCAGAGATAACCTCCAGGATCACATTCCAGAACTCACTCCCTTACCAGCAATGGTCAAACTCAGATGCAGAATTTAAACTTAACAACAGGCAATGAATATGAGCATAAAATAGAAATGCATAAAATAGAAGGAAATCACACACAAGATCACTTGCAAATTTAGAAGCCAAGTGTTGGCAATTTTGGGTACTTTGGGTACATTGCCTTTGCTCAAGTGTATAAGTTGTCATTGATGTCAAAAGGCATTTTTGTGTTGATATCAAAAAGAGTGTGATGTCAAAAATATCTTGAGAAGCTTCATAATGTTAAAGGGTTTTTATTAAAACCATGGTGACAAGGTTAAAGGTTTTTCTTAAAACCATTTGGACTCATTAAGGGTTTTTATTAAAACCAAGCTTAACTTAATGCAAAGGTTTTTACTTCTTGAAAAACCTTGAAGGTCCATGTTTATTATTAATAATTAAATTAACTCAAACCTTTGACAAGGGTCTAAGTTTAATTTATTATTAATAAAATAATAATAATTATTATTTTAATTATTATTAAAGGGTCTTTCAACCCTTAAGCGACGGAGAAAAAAGAATTCTTTCGCCGATGTGTTGCCATCGTTGGAGGAGCGCCGACGTCAAACAATTAAGGAGAAATGGCTATATAAGTGGGGATGATTTTCTAAAGTGATTGTAACTCCGAGTAATGAAAATCGTAGCTCTGTGATCTTCGAGAAAGCGTTGTATTTCATTGAGAGTTGATTATCGATATTGAGTTGCCCAAGTAATTTCTTGCATTTTCAGTTTGCGCTTTGACATCCGACAGATTGCGCTTCACCTACAATTGTTGGGACTGCACTCGAATTACGTTTTCAGTTTGCGCTTTGACATCCGACAGTTTGCTTTCACCTACGATTGATTGGATTGCACGAAGGATAATAGTTTTTTGTTTGCACTGTGTGGATGATTATTTTTGTTGCCCAGTAAGTTACGTTTTGGACAGCGCTCACCAGTTTGCATGTGGCTTGAGGAAGACATTTACGTTTTCTAGATTCTTGGCATCAAAGGAAGATAAAATATAGGGCAACACTGTATTTCTTCATTGGGCACTTGTGACCCAACGACGGTGGCGTTTAAGCGAAGGCGCTAGAAGGCAGAGGTGCCGAGTTCGATTCTCTTCGTGGGTAATTTTCTTTTGGTCGCGGTGTGCAAAGGATAGTGGTTGTGAATGCGCTGGAGGTATAAGGTTAAGTTATCATATTTGCTTTGACATTGTTTTATTGATGCTTAATGTTTATGTGGAGTAATAAGGTGTAAAGAGGTTTTACTTTGTATGTATATTATACTTCTGGTGGTTTTTATTAAGTTGGAGAAATAAGGTGTTAATTTGGATCTTTATTATTGTTTATTATTGTATAGTTGCTAACTCTAATTGGTGGCAAATTGAGAGTTAGTGTTGTGACAGATTTTGAGTTCTCCTTCTTCATCAAAGTAAAGGTATGGGCAACTTCTTCCATGTATATTGTTGATGGTATATTTTCTGAAATTGAGTTTGGAGTGAAAAGGTTGTCTACTAGGTATTTTTGGTGTAAATCTTATTTTTTGGATATTGAAGATTGTTTATGCATTAAAATCATTGATGAGTTTTTGGGTGAATGCATAATTCTGGTTGAGGAAGAGGAAGCATTTTTTGCACTAGGGTTTATGTTAGTAAGTCTTGCTACTTGCATTGAGATGATGAAACCCTAGTTGTTGGTGAAAATAATATGAGTATCATTGTTATATGAGATATTGCATAGTTGGCAATTGTTGGGTTGTGTTTCATATTCTTGAGAAAAGCATACTACATCTATCTTATTCTTTTGAGATTGAGATTGAGTTGAGATTGATATTGGGAGTTAAGTATAGAACATATTGAGTCTCTAACAATTCTCTTTATGCTTCTATGAGGTTTATGAATCACATTGGGTCTCTAACAATTCTCTTTGTGGGTTCATGCTAAGCAAGTTTTTCTTGGTGAGCTTGTTGAGGTTTTGGACAGGTTTCGGTGGGGACTTGTGAGCAGGTTTTGGACAGGTTTCGGTGGGGACTTGTGAGCAGATTTGGACAGGTCCTAGCAGAGGACTTGTGAGCTGAGTTTTTGAGAGTTCTATCAGAGGACTTGAGGACAGATTTGGCAAGTCTTTGAGAAGGCTTGTGTGCAGAGGATTGATGTGTTCAAGTGTTGGACAGATCTGACAGACAGAGGAAGACTTGTACTAGACCGATTGATTGTGTTTGGTACAGGTAGCTGAGCTATTGTGGACGTGATCATAGAAGGCAAAGGTCTCTTAGGCTAAGCATTGAGGATAGGAGGTCTTCGATGGAAAGGAGTTCCACGTGCTGGCAAGAGGTAGAGGCAATTGATCTTCTGAGGGATCATTTCCAGAGCAGAGGGGAAGGTATCTCCTTTGAGCAGAGGCTCATAAATTTAGATTGGGGGAAGGTGTCTCCTTTGGGCCGAGGCTCATAAACATTGTAATTGGGAAGGATTCCCAAAGAACTTTGAGATAACTTTTAGAGAAAAGTTTTGTGGACGTAGCCTAGCCATTCCGGGTGAACCACGTTAAAAATGGGCTTTCAATGTGTGATGCTTTCTGTCTTGATTAATGTTGTGTTGATGCCACTTGCTATCTAAAGTTAAAAATATTAATTGGTTAAGTCTTATACTGTTCACCCCCCTCTCAGTATAAGTCCATGTTCTTCAATTGGTATCAGAGCGGGTCTCTCTAGAAAGAGCCTAACAGCTTGGAGAAGGATCTATCAGAGGATCATACAGATTCAGAAAGAGATGAAGAGGTTGAGTTCGATCTCAAAGGTGAATTCTTCTTGGCTTTGAGAAAGCTTGAGAAATTCAGGGAAGAGAATTTTGTTCTCAAGCATCAATATCAGGAAGAAAAGATAGCAAGATCAGAATTGTCTCAAAGTGTTATAGACTTCAAAATTCTAGCTGAAGAAGGGAAGAAGGTTGAACAGGTTCTAACAGAGGTTCTCAAAGGAAAGGAAGCTGATTGCGAGAAACTAGAAGAAGAAGTTATGTCTCTTAGAGTGAAGTTGGAACAGTTGGCTCTCAGACAGAATACTCCGTGTGAAAAGCAAAAGAAGGATGGTATCACCATTCAAGAAATAGGGTCTTCGAGCAAGATCAATCTTCATCCTGAAGAGCGGTGGATTCCAGTTGGTCACAAGAAGAACAATCATCCAAGGCATCAAAACAGGTTACATAATACTTTCCATGGCTATTGTTTTTCCTGCAAGAAATTTGGTCACAAAGCTATGCATTGCAATAAGTCCGTGAATAGACATAGTAAGGAAAATGGTAACTCTTTTGCACCTCTTATGAATAAAGATGTCATGTGTTACAAGTGCAATAATTTTGGGCATATTGCTAGGATGTGCAGTTTGGATAGATCTAGCCTTGAGTTCACTAAAAAGAAAAATGAGATCAAATCTAAGTCAATGATAGCTCAAACTGCTTTTCATGCTCTAGACAAAGTAGAAAAATGGTATCTTGATAGTGGTTGTTCAAAACATATGACTGGTGAAAAGGAAAAGTTTTTGGTCTTAAAAGAAACAAACAGAGGAACAATCAGTTTTGGAGATAACAAGTCGACTAAAATCTGTGGTAAAGGGACTCTTAGTTTGGATGGGAAATCCAAAATAGAAAATGTGCTTTATGTAGAAGGCCTAAGACATAATCTTCTAAGTGTGAGTCAACTTTGTGATCAAGGGCACATAGTATCTTTCTTTTCAGATAGATGTGAGATAAGTAAAGAAAAAAATGGAAAACTCATTGCTAGTGCTACAAGGACTCCAAACAATCTTTACATGCTAAGTGAGATAAAAAAGGAAAAATGTTTTCTAACTCAAGAAGATGAGAGTTGGTTATGGCATAAAATATTGGGGCATTTGAGCTTTGATAATCTTGTCAATATTAGTAACAAGGAAGCAGTTAGAGACTTGCCCAAAATAAAAAGGCCCCATAACATCATTTGCGGTCCTTGTCAACATGGAAAACAGACCAGAACCAGTTTCAAATCAAAAGGGTATACTTCTTCAAAACCATTGGATCTTATTCATACTGATTTATGTGGCCCTACCGAACTCAGAGCATTCAGGGAGAAAGCTACTTCATGCTTTTTATAGATGATTATTCTAGAATGACTTGGGTTACTTTTCTCAAAGAAAAATCTGAAGCTTTTGAAAAATTTAAAGCTTTCAAAGAAATGGTTGAAAATGAGACTGACAAGAGAATCAAATGTTTAAGATCAGATAGAGGAGGAGAGTTCACTTCAAATGAATTTGTGGAATACTGTGAGCAACAAGGAATCAAAAGAGAATATTCAGTAGCAAGAACTCCTCAACAAAATGGAGTAGTTGAAAGGAAAAATAGAACTATTGAAAATATGGCTAGAGCTATGTTGAATGAGTCAAAACTTTCAGATGGCTTTTGGAAAGAGGCAATCAGTACAACAATCTACATTATCACCAGGGCCCAACTTAGAGTCAATCATCATAAAACTCCTTATGAGTTGTGGAAAGGAAGACCAACTACAGTAAAATACTTCAAAGTGTTTGGGAGTAAGTGCTTCATCAGAAGGGAAGATCAGAATTTGGGTAAGTTTGATCCTAGATGTGATGAGGGAATCTTTCTTGGGTATTCCAGCAGAAGCAAGGCCTAGAGATGCTTCAACAAAAGAACTCATACAGTTGTAGAGAGCATAAATGTAACTGTTGATGAAAAGACGAGGGATAAGAGAACCAATCCAGGAACTCAGTGATGAATTTTGTCAAGAAGAATTCAGAGAGGTTTCAGATGAAGAAGAGGAAAGACAACAACTGCTTCCCAAAACTCCTTCACGATATGTTCAGAAACATCATCCCAAATATTTGATCATTGGTGATCCAAATAGGAGGCAAACAAGAAGAAGAGTCATTCCCTCACATGATTCTACAAATGTTTCATTATTATCTCAAATTGAGCCAAAATATTTCGGTGAAGCATGTGCAGATAAGTTTTGGGTAAAAGCAATGGATGAAGAGCTAAATCAAATAGAGAAAAGTGAAACTTGGGAATTGGTTCCAAGACCTAAGGACAAGAATGTCATTGGCACAAAATGGATATTCAGAAATAAACTCAATGAGGATGGAAAGATTGTCAGAAACAAAGCTAGGTTAGTCTGCAAAGGTTATGCTCAAGTAGAAGGTGTTGATTTCGAAGAGACGTTTGCTCCTGTTGCTCGTCTTGAAGCTATCAGAATGTTTTTGGCCCTTTCAAGCTTCAAATCATTCAAGGTGTATCAAATGGATGTAAAGTCAGCTTTTCTAAATGGGGTGTTGGAAGAAGAAGTCTACATAGAACAGCCAGAAGGAGTGTCTCTCTCAGAACAGTCAGACTATGTGTGTAAACTGAAAAAGGCCTTGTATGGGTTAAAGCAAGCACCTAGGGCTTGGTACTCAAGACTTGACAGGTATCTTCATGAGCAAGGCTTCAGGAAAGGTGTGGGAGATAGCAATTTGTATATTAAGGATGAAGGTGATGATATGCTGATTATGGTTGTCTATGTTGATGATATTATTTTTGGGGGAAATAATACTCAGATGTGCAAAGATTTTGCTAACACCATGCAGAAGGAATTTGAGATGTCTATGATTGGAGAGCTGTCATTCTTTTTAGGTCTTCAGATTTCTCAATCAAAATATGGTGTATTTCTCTCTCAAGGAAAGTATATCAAAGAAATGTTGAAGAAATTTGGGATGATGGACAACAAACCAGTATGTACTCCAATGATTACAGGATGCAAGATGAGTAAAGATGATGAATCTCCAGTGACAGATCAGAGGTTGTATAGATCAATGATTGGCAATTTATTATATGTTACAACTACCAGACCAGATATCATGCGAGCGGTTGGGTTGGTAGCAAGATTTCAGGCAGCTCCTAAAGATTCTCATGTTATGGCAGTTAAGAGGATATTCAGATATCTTAAGGGCACTATGGACTTTGGGATTTGGTATCCCAAAGGTGATGATTTCACCCTCACAACTTATACGAGATGCATATTGGGCAGGCGGTATTGATGACAGGAAAAGCACTAGTGGTGGAGCATTCTTTCCGGGAAAGAGTTTGGTTTCTTGGCTAAGTAAGAAACAACCTTCAGTTTCCTTATCTACAGCAGAGGCTTGAATACATAGCAACAGTGGCTGGGTGTACACAGGTTTTATGGATGAAAACCACCTTAGAGGATTTCAAAGTCAAACATGAACAACCCATCTCCATACTTTGTGATAATACAAGTGCCATAAGTATTTCCAAAAATCCGGTAATGCACTCAAGGACAAAGCATATTTCCATCAAGTATCACTTTCTAAGGGAGAAAGTGCAAGACAAACAGGTCAAGGTAGAGTATGTGTCTACTAAAGAGCAGATTGCAGATATCTTCACCAAACCTCTTCCAAGAGATACGTTTGAGTATCTAAGGGAGAAATTGGGAGTTGTACTCCCACCCCAGAATTAATCACCTCATCCGGAGGTGGGGGAGGGACTAAGCTAAGAGGCTCATTCTTAGTCCCGAGCCCCAAAGGTGGCCCTTTGCCATTGATGACAAAGGGGGAGAGATATGAGTAAGGGGGAGAGCTTCAAAGTGAAGAGGAGAGCTTCAAGTTCGGGGGAGCAAAACTTCAAAGGAAGATTCTCGGTTGTGGGCACAGTTGGTCGAGTTGTTAGCACAGTTGGTTTCAGTTTTGGCTCTTGAGAAGTGTTTTCGGTAAAGGTTTGCCATCAATGACAAAGGGGGAGATTGTTGGCAATTTTGGGTACTTTGGGTACATTGCCTTTGCTCAAGTGTATAAGTTGTCATTGATGTCAAAAGGCATTTTTGTGTTGATATCAAAAAGAGTGTGATGTCAAAAATATCTTGAGAAGCTTCATAATGTTAAAGGGTTTTTATTAAAACCATGGTGACAAGGTTAAAGGTTTTTCTTAAAACCATTTGGACTCATTAAGGGTTTTTATTAAAACCAAGCTTAACTTAATGCAAAGGTTTTTACTTCTTGAAAAACCTTGAAGGTCCATGTTTATTATTAATAATTAAATTAACTCAAACCTTTGACAAGGGTCTAAGTTTAATTTATTATTAATAAAATAATAATAATTATTATTTTAATTATTATTAAAGGGTCTTTCAACCCTTAAGCGACGAAGAAAAAAGAATTCTTTCGCCGATGTGTTGCCATCGTTGGAGGAGCGCCGACGTCAAACAGTTAAGGAGAAATGGCTATATAAGTGGGGATGATTTTCTAAAGTGATTGTAACTCCGAGTAATGAAAATCGTAGCTCGTGATCTTCGAGAAAGCGTTGTATTTCATTGAGAGTTGATTATCGATATTGAGTTGCCCAAGTAATTTCTTGCATTTTCAGTTTGCGCTTTGACATCCGACAGATTGCGCTTCACCTACAATTGTTGGGACTGCACTCGAATTACGTTTTCAGTTTGCGCTTTGACATCCGACAGTTTGCTTTCACCTACGATTGATTGGATTGCACGAAGGATAACAGTTTTTTGTTTGCACTGTGTGGATGATTATTTCTGTTGCCCAGTAAGTTACGTTTTGGACAGCGCTCACCAGTTTGCATGTGGCTTGTGGAAGACATTTACGTTTTCTAGATTCTTGGCATCAAAGGAAGATAAAATATAGGGCAACACTGTATTTCTTCATTGGGCACTTGTGACCCAACGACGGTGGCGTTTAAGCGAAGGCGCTAGAAGGCAGAGGTGCCGAGTTCGATTCTCTTCGTGGGTAATTTTCTTTTGGTCGCGGTGTGCAAAGGATAGTGGTTGTGAATGCGCTGGAGGTATAAGGTTAAGTTATCATATTTGCTTTGACATTGTTTTATTGATGCTTAATGTTTATGTGGAGTAATAAGGTGTAAAGAGGTTTTACTTTGTATGTATATTATACTTCCGGTGGTTTTTATTAAGTTGGAGAAATAAGGTGTTAATTTGGATCTTTATTATTGTATATTATTGTATAGTTGCTAACTCTAATTGGTGGCAAATTGAGAGTTAGTGTTGTGACAGATTTTGAGTTCTCCTTCTTCATCAAAGTAAAGGTATGGGCAACTTCTTCCATGTATATTGTTGATGGTATATTTTTTGAAATTGAGTTTGGAGTGAAAAGGTTGTCTACTAGGTATTTTTGGTGTAAATCTTATTTTTTGGATATTGAAGATTGTTTATGCATTAAAATCATTGATGAGTTTTTGGGTGAATGCATAATTCTGGTTGAGGAAGAGGAAGCATTTTTTGCACTAGGGTTTATGTTAGTAAGTCTTGCTACTTGCATTGAGATGATGAAACCCTAGTTGTTGGTGAAAAGAATATGAGTATCATTGTTATATGAGATATTGCATAGTTGGCAATTGTTGGGTTGTGTTTCATATTCTTGAGAAAAGCATACTACATCTATCTTATTCTTTTGAGATTGAGATTGAGTTGAGATTGATATTGGGAGTTAAGTATAGAACATATTGAGTCTCTAACAATTCTCTTTATGCTTCTATGAGGTTTATGAATCACATTGGGTCTCTAACAATTCTCTTTGTGGGTTCATGCTAAGCAAGTTTTTCTTGGTGAGCTTGTTGAGGTTTTGGACAGGTTTCGGTGGGGACTTGTGAGCAAGTTTTGGACAGGTTCCGGTGGGGACTTGTGAGCAGATTTGGACAGGTCCTAGCAGAGGACTTGTGAGCTGAGTTTTTGAGAGTTCTATCAGAGGACTTGAGGACAGATTTGGCAAGTCTTTGAGAAGGCTTGTGTGCAGAGGATTGATTTGTTCAAGTGTTGGACAGATCTGACAGACAGAGGAAGACTTGTACTAGACCGACTGACTATGTTTGGTACAGGTAGCTGAGCTATTGTGGACATGATCATAGAAGGCAGAGGTCTCTTAGGCTAAGCATTGAGGATAGGAGGTCTTCGGTGGAAAGGAGTTCCACGTGCTTGGCAAGAGGTAGAGGCAGTTGATCTTCTGAGGGATCATTTCCAGAGCAGAGGGGAAGGTATCTCCTTTGAGCAGAGGCTCATAAATTCAGATTGGGGGAAGGTGTCTCCTTTGGGCCGAGGCTCATAAACATTGTAATTGGGAAGGATTCCCAAAGAACTTTGAGATAACTTTTAGAGAAAAGTTTTGTGGACGTAGCCCAGCCATTCTGGGTGAACCACGTTAAAAATGGGCTTTCAATGTGTGATGCTTTCTGTCTTGATTAATGTTGTGTTGATGCCACTGCTATCTAAAGTTAAAAATATTAATTGGTTAAGTCTTATACTGTTCACCCTTCCCTCTCAGTATAAGTCCATGTTCTTCACCAAGTATATTCTATTGATGCAGAGAACTTGAATAGTTTTTCCACAAAATGTATAACCTCCTTTACAATGAAAAATGATTAGTATTTATAGAGGATTTCGCCTCTTTCATTAAATACACATGAAGACAAAATGCTCACAGATCAGGAACCTTGGTGAGACAATTCCTCCTTGAAATCATTGAAAATCCTTCTTTTGAGGCGGTGATCCAGCTTTTAAGGAAATTCATTTGGTAAATCGGTATTTCTGGGTGTCGATGCATTGAAAACTTCAAGGCTTGGTCGTTTACTTGGTACATTCACCATCCTCGAAAATATGCTTCTGCTTGGAAATCATGAAAATCGCTTGGAAATTTTAATATTGTTACTCTATTTTCTCGCAATCCACAACTTGAGTTACTCTTTTCCACACACATTTAATGTTTTTCATTCGCCTGTCTTGGGTGCTCTTGAAATTTTTTGATGTTATTGATAGTAAAATTCACCTAAACTTAGCAATAATCGAATTGCATATTTACTCTTTTCATCACATTCCTTTTAGAGAGGGCACCCCTGACTTAACAGCAATCAACCCTTTTACACTCTAGGTAAAAGCACTTTTAAAAACTTCCTTAAACTCTATGTTCATCCCCAAAAGAGGTGAAAGAGGTTGTCACCTTCCTCTTAGGGTGAACGTAAATTTGACTTTTCAAAATCATGCTTTGAACTTTTGATTCTTCGCTTGCTTTACCATTCATGGTGTGTTCGTCCCTAGGAGGGGAAAATGGAGCTTTCACCCGTCAACCAGGACGAACACGAAGTTGACTTTTCAAATTCGTGCTTTTAAATACGTTCACCCCAACTTGGGGTGAACAAAGCATTCACCCCATCTTTAGGGTGAACAAAGCATTCGTCCCATATTTGGGGCGAACTCACCTTCTTTTGAAAGTTGCCAATTTTTGCTAAGTTTTACCATGCTCTAAAGAACTTTCATCGATTACGCCTTCAACTGGCCAATGTGTTGGGCAAGTGTGTTTCTCCATATTTTCAAGGACATTCATACCAAAGTGGGGTGAATGACTCGTTCACCCCCATTATAGGGCAAGCGACTTTTAAATACCTTTTAACTTCGATTCAACTTCGACACTTATCTAATTATCGAAGCTTCATTGTTTAATTTCTTCTTTCACCCCAATGAGGAATGCAAAGGACTTTCACTGATTACTTGGGGTGAACGGGCCTTTTACCCAATATTTGAGGTGATTGCGATTTTCCTTTTTGGTGAAGCTCCCATAGTTTATGCACTTAATTTTTGAGCATCGTTTTCCAATTGTTTTACAGGTGATTCGAACCAAAGTCTCCAATCCATTATCCCAATCATTTTCCTTAAAACACCCATTATTTTCAAGCCAAAAGGATGCAAGAAAAGAAAGAATAAAAATAAAATAAATTATAACTGCAACATATTATGTCGGTCAAAATACTATATGTTAATATTAATATAGTTTACCACATTACAATCAAAAATATCTCAATGTGGCATATTATAAAACTACCAATATTTTTGATGGCTCACGGGGTATCCAGCTCGTATGGATGCAAGTGATCCCAAACCTTTATCCATTGGGATTTCATTGATCCTTCTTGTCGATTGCTTTGGTTGGCGTTTTTGATGTAGATGTCTTTCTTTATGTCTACTTTTCTCCCTCCTCAGCGGCTTCAACCTTTGCTACCACTTGAAGTACTTCTATTCACTCTGCTTCTTCTGTTGCCTTTTCTACCACTGCACGCTCTGCTACTGCTTGTTCCTCTTATTCCAAGCATGAGTGGTGAACAAACTGGGAATACTCAACGACTCATAAGCAAGCGTAGATTATGGACATCTTCCATGTTGAGGCGCTTCACTCGCTGGGCTAACTCAAACAACGCCAGCTCCATGTGAGTGAACTTTTGCATAAGAGGTAACACCTACACTTTTGTGATGGGTTCCTCCCATGTATCAATTTTTGAGGTATCCTCCACGAACTTCTTCTAGGCCGCTGTCAATTGTTCTTTCGACAGAGTTTCACCCCATTCATCTATAAAATCTGAAAATCCCATATGGGTAAGAGCATCAAAATGAGTCATGGAAACAGTATGCTCTTGCTCTATGGCATTAATAATCTTTCGGCCTTCCCTCACCAGGCCCATCCATTGAAAGTAGCCTTGCAGCATGACTTTTGTAGCAGACCAAGCGTGATCTATTTCACTCAAGGGGTGAATATGTATGCTGGAATGCATCAAGGCTTGAATTTTTACTATCATTTCCATGTAGGGTTCTAGCATCTCTTCAATGTTATCTATCAATTGTTGCCCCATCTGAATCTATATTCGGGCTATCCAAAGGTAATACAATACTTGAATTGCTTGTGCGACTAGCTTTTCACAGTTATAGGATGAGCAAAGGCATGCCTCCTTGATGTTTTTTGAAGAAAAACCTATATCCTATGCGGCCTTCTCTACCAATTGATTTTGTATGGCCTCCAGCTGCGTCTTGAGCACTTGCATCACTATTCATGTTGTATCCCTTTATTTCAAGTGCAGTCCTACCTGTCGGTGCAAGTGTTCATTCTCTGTGGTTGTCTTCTCCTCTTGCGCTTTGCTTTTTGCCAAGGCACTTTTGAGTTCAATAATTTTATTCTCATTATCAAAATATCTCTGCTTAAAATACTCACCATGCAAGTATACCGAACTCATATCCACCTGTATGTTACCCATTTTCTTCGTGGGATTAATCCTAGTCAGATATTTTGTTATAGTCTCACAAACATAATCACTCAGTTTCATTTATCCTTGTGGCTTCTGGACCAAGGGAGTGATTTAGTTGTGTGAGCTTCCATGACAACAGGATCGAAATCAACCTTCTTGAGCGGTTGAGCTGGAGCCAATGCTTCTTTCTGCCTTTTACTTTTTAACCACTGCAACGAACTAGGGTGCGCTTGATTGATTTTTTCCACATCGAGTTGTTTCGGTACCACCTAAAATTTGAGCAGTACTTGCAGCTCCAAAAATGGTGTGAAAGATATCAAAACTTTTGAGCGATCAATCTCAAAGGAACCGAAAGAGATGGCTATAAGAGGAGGGACCAAAATGACAAAATGGGTGGAGAAACTGGGTTCAGCAATAGTTACACTCTAGGAGGAGCGTGTGTACTTATAGCCTCGATGAAAGTGGTGGTGGAAATATAAGGGGAAGAGCAAAAAAATGGGTTCGACCCTAACGCAAACAAACTGAAAGAAAGGAGGACTGAAAAAAGGGAAGAGAAGAAGTAGCAGTAGTGAATTCAAAAAGGAAAGAAGAAGGGAATGAAATGGACATGGAGGGCATACCAAAATGGGGAGAGATCAATGCAGGAACATAAGTAAATTAACTGATGGTCACTGCATGCTCCAAAGAAGAAGGGGGAAAGGAAGATGTACCTTCAGGTGCAAGCACCGTGTGCTCTAGTGATGGAAGCGATTGCAAAATAATATCCTCTTGTTGCTTCTTCATTTCCTTTTCAATGTTCATGCCCTCCTTGACATTCACAACCTCCACCTGAGGTCTCTCTGACTACTGGTCCTCCTCCTGTTCATGAATCATCGAAAACATTTACGCAACCATCATTGGAGCATCTATCAATGGTGGAGAGTAAATAACAGTTGTCAAAACAACTGGAACTGTGGGACCTATAGCAACTGAAACTTCAGCAGTAGAAGAGGAAGTGGCATCGGTCCTTGGTTTCTTCATAGCTTTGTAAAATGGGTGCATGTCTCGGAAAGTCTACTTCTCCGAAAAATTTGCCTCCTCAAATTTATGCTTCGTCCACTATGATCTTCGTTTAAATACATATTTTTGTTCTTCCTCCTTTGAATTCTCTTCTTCAACCGTCAAATGCTCTCCCTTTGTCCTGCTTTCACCGCTATCAGAATGTTGGAAACTTTGAGGCAAGATCTTGGCGAAAGTGATAGGTTGATAGGCATTAACAAACTCATCGTACGTGTCTGAAAAATACCGCATCCATCTTCAACCCATAAGGAGACATGGTTTTTCCTTGGTGGACCCGCATTATCCACCAGTTCATAATTTTCTCCTCGGTCCACAAGGGCTAACTTTATTTTACCTGACTAAACAACTCGGGCGGAGGAATTTGATTTTTGTACTTTGTTGGATTATACTCAGACTCCTGCTCATAGCAGTCATGCCAGGGTGGGAGTGACATCATGTCTTCAATGTGCCACTCCAAATTAGTATAGTAGGGTAAAATTGACACATCTAATTTACCTAAACATCATAACAATTACTAAAAATTATCCAAAATTTACCTAAAAGTTGGCTAAAACGGTGAGAAAACAATATCCTCATTTTTTGCACCAATAAACCAAAATTTCTTTGACCGTTGGCCAAAACTGCCCAATAGTCAACAAAATTGCCTGACGATCGACAAAATTGCTAGGCAATTTTGTCCCAAATAGAATTTTAACAAATTTGCTAAAAGACAGAATTCGTTTTAAAACCTCTTACCTATTTTAGCCACCATTCGAATCAAGGTTGTTGGTGAAAATATTGAAGGTGACAAACATAGGAGGGATCAAAAGCTCCTCCATTTTTAGTCTAACCTCCCAACTCCCTCAAATCCCCCCTTGGCCTATTTAATCTAGGCCCCTTTTTCCCTTTTCCTCCTGACTAACTGACTAACCTGACTGGCTGGCTAGTTGGACTCTAATCCCTAAGATTGTTCTGAACTCCCTTGAGGATCCCTCGCATCAATTTGTTATGCAATTCCACCTCTCGACATCCCTATTTTCATTGTTGTTATTGCAGGTCTTAGTTATAATCACCCGAAATACCATCATAATCGACAGGCGATTTCGACAAAAGTGATAGGCAATTTCGTCATAGAGTAGGTGATTATGTCAGAGAATAGGCGATCTTGTCTTCAAATCAGCTGGGGGCAAGGATTCAAATCACTGTTTACATTTATTTCCCAATTTTTTGTTTGTCTATGCATTGCATCATGTCCATTTAATTTATTATTCAGATTTAGATATTGCATCTTGGTGTTCACCATCATTCTAGTTAATTGCATCATGAAATCAGGATCATAATCGCACAAATCCATAGCATATTAGGTTGAATTGTCATCATAGTGTTCTCATGTCATTTCATATCCATTTGCATATAGACATTAAAACATATTTATGACTTGGAGTATGAGAAACTGTTATAATCTGCAAGAAACAATGTTTCATCCTCTATTTGTTGTCAACTATTTTGTTGCAGGATTGCGACATAATCGCCTACGATTTTGTTAAATCGAAGGCGATTATGTCTGGAATGGAGGCGATTCTATCTAGAACGGAGGTGATTCTGTCAGAAATAGAAGCGATTATGCCTTGCTACAAGCCTCAGAATCTTCATCAAATACCTGGGTCAAGTAAGGTTTATAATTTCTTTTAGCCCTAGTTTTAGGCATTGCATTTTATTCTGTATCCACTGTCTACTGTCTTCATTAAATCAAAATTGCATATAGATAGTTTAGTTGCATAAAGGCCAAAACTTAGGTGTATGTGAATGATTTTATAAAAAGAACACATCAAACATCTTCCAAACCTAGGTATGGAAACTGTCGCTAAAAGTTTCTTGGTGAACCCTTAATTCGTCTAAAAATCACCACAAGAAGGCACACTTAAGTGCCTCTCTTTCGAGGTGTAGCTCTACTATTTTCCAATTCCCCTCTAAGGCGCATATCCATTAGCCTAGAGGAAAGAAGTGAGAAAATTTTAGGCCTACATTCTTTGGTGAACCCAACATGAATAACATAGGCATATTTCTGATTCAAAAACATCAAAAATAAAATATATATATACAAGAAAAACAACAAAAAAAATCATCATTTCAAATTTGTATGTTTTATATTCAATCTAAAATTTAGATACTAAATATTACTTTTAGAAGTACTAAAGAAACCATGAGTCTTAACTCAAATCAATCTGAGCCCATTAGTAATGTTGGGAAAATTCAGCCAAATACATTTGTTGATTATGACCAACCTCATCCATATTCAACATCACCTTTATTACACTTTTCTCATTTTTCATCCTTACCCCAACAAAACATTCCCTTTTCCAATCCTCTTCATAACGATATTATCTTTTCTCCCACATATCCATATTATGCCTATCGATCCACATATAATCCTTCTCCACCATTTCAACATTCTTCTTTCAACACAACACATCCATTTCAACAAGAAAATACTTCTTCTTCCAATCCTACCATGCACTCACATCATACTTCACAATCTTCCTATCATCATTCTACCCATAATAAAGAAAAAAGAGGTAATAAACCATTAAGTCCTTTTATAGCTGATTCCTAAGGCAATTATCAAAAGCCTCTCGAAAACCTTCACCACGTAAATTTACTAAGCTCAATCAACCAATGGATATAATTCTCAAGCATTTACTTGATACAAATAGGATTGAGTTACCTCCCATAAGACAACCTGATACCACAATAGATTGGTATAAACCTGAGCTATATTGTGAATATCATAGAGTGGATGGACATATGACACAAAAATGTAGAAATTTAAGATGTGCAATTCAATATTTGATTGTCGATGATCTTTTTACTATAAAGGAATTGCAATCTACAACTGATTATAAATATCCAATAAACAATCAAACTCTTACACAAAAAATACCCATAATCAATCAAGACATGGGGATCTCCCAAGAACCCCTATTCAATTATCAAAAATAGGAAACCAATCAAATATTGCATCTTAATATGTCTCATCACAATGATATCACTAATATTGTAATAGAAACTACAAATGAGCAACCTCAAGTTCAATCAACTCAATTTTATATTCAAGAGATGGATTCCTCATTTGACCAACCTTCAAAACTATCTTTGGCTCTAGAGAATGATCCAAAATGGAATGTAAGCATAGAAAGCCCATCTTTAGCATCAAAATCTCAATCTGAAATCCACTTTGATATCCAACAACAAGTGATTAATCCTCAAGCAAAGGTATCCCTTTTAGAAGTATTACAAAGTTCTCATGTTCATAGGGAATATTTGTTCAAGATACTTAGCCAACAATTTTTTCCTCATGATCTTTTCCCTAAGAACACAATTAATGGTGTAAGCCCTCTTGAGGTTAACCATATTTCAATCTATGATGAGGATATTCCTTCCTCTACTCCACAAGAAGACTCCTCCCTTTACATTACAGGATTTATTAAAGAAACATCTATTAAAACTATCATGGTAGATAATGGCTCCTCTCTTAATTTATGCACTTATCAATTATTCCAAAAACTTGGATTAAAGGAAGAAGATCTCAATGAATCAAATGTTATTATAAAATATTTTAACAATGAAATTCAAGAAGCTCGAGGCACTATAATTCTTTCCCTTAAGAGTGGACCCAAGATCCTGGATACTTTGTTTTATGTAGCATCTTGCCCTTCACCTTACAACCTACTTCTCAAAAGTCCTTGGATTCATACGATGAGGGTTGTCCCTTCCACTTTTCATCAATGTTTGAAGTTTAAACTTGCAAATAAATTTGTTACCATACATGATGACCCAAAACCATTTGAAGAATCTTTAACAGTTAAAACATCAAGTTCTATACATTCTCCATTGTCACAATTACCTCCTATAAATCACTTTTCTTCATCCATACCCGATCATCCTTGTTTACGAAATAACACCCATGCATATCTTTCACATATGCTCTCTCCATCTTATCAAGACTTGGAATATAGTGATAAGAATGAAGAACCTTCTTATCCTTTTGAAAAAAAATTTTGTAACATGATCAATTTTACACATAAAAGTTAAATCTTTTGCTACATTGTTCTACATTATAACAAAGCTTTTGTTATCACTAACTTTTATTCATCACCTTTTGTTCTTCATTTTCTCTTTCATTATTATTATCACATCAAGTTCTCTATTCTTTTCCTCTTTATCATTGTCATCTTCTGTCCATCACTTTTTTTCATCTACATCTCGTTCTTCATCACAACAATCTCAACTATCAACCAAATAGCTTCACATACTCCGCAACCAAATTATCCTTCAAAACCTCCTTTGATTTTGAAGCCACCTTAGACATGCTATACTCAAATAACCTTGTATAATGTATATAGATCATCTTGTATATACCACCAATTCCATCATTAAAAGTAAAAAATCAAAAATAAAAATAAAAATCAAATAAAACAACTAAAAAAATCAAAAATATCAAAATTATTTCAAATTATTCTGCATTGTTATTTATTGTTGTATTTCAAAATTTTGAAGCTATATTTTCCTTTATTTAAGATTAATTCAGAAGTTATCTTGAACCATACACTTAATTTCACAAATTAATTATTTTGATTTTATCACTATGATTATAAATCTCTCTTGTATCGAAGATCATTATTTCACTAAATAATATTTTGAGTTTTGGGAAATGATATTGCTACTTCTTGAACCAAGTACACTTTTACACATTAAAATGATTTTTTGCAAATTCGAAAAATGATACTACATAGTAGTCTTAGTCTCTTGAGCGAAAATTTTTCCCTGTTATCCTATCATGCGCATGGTCTAGAATTTTTGAGAATTGGCAAAAGGACAAGCTCACCCCTGCCCAAATAAAAATCCCTTGCTCCACATCTAAGCTGAGCAGTATCCCAAAAGAAAAATCAAAGAAAAGCAAAATCCAAAAATCAAAAGAAAAAGAAAGAGAAAAAAATCAAAAAGAGAACGAAAAGAGAAAAAGAAAAGCAATAAAATCCCCTTGTTCAAACAAAATGAACAAAATCCCTACCCCTTGAAAGTGAAGAAAAGAAGGATGAACGAGCTTGAATCCCTGGAATTCTCAGTTATTCGAAAATCATGAGGTAAACCCCATAACAAGTGATTTGTGCCCAACTTGCTTGACATTGGGTAATTCCTTTTTGCGTGGCAACATGTATGTCACATTAGCGACCTTATTTTGTACAGACCTATGTCCACTTGTGGATTAGCTAGCTTTTGATGACTTGACTTACATAGTAGTCTGGTACGGTTTCATGCACAAAATTCATGGTTAATGAACCCTTCACTTGCACATACATTGGTTCATTCAAGTTTGTTTACATCACTACCTTACTCAAAATTGGTAAATGAACATTACAAAGCACACACATTTGATCCTTGAGAGATTTTGTATCATCATGACAATCAAGATGGATAATAAACTCACTTATCACACACTAGTTTTTGATAAATTTGAATTTGTCCTAGAAAGAAGTTAAAATATTTCTTTGAAATTTGTCGAACAACGTTAAGTTTATCATTACTTTCATATTAACACATTACATAGATATTTCTAAAATTTCAAAAATCTCAAAAACAACTTATTGCAAAAATAACATGTAGATTAAAATCACTTATCATACATAGCCTTCATGACTTCATGCTGATGGTATAATTCCTAGGAATTATTCTGCTCAATTTTCACACTAGGAATTCTTCATATACGCATGGAACTTTCTGCCATAAGTTTCATGACAGGGAAAAAGGATGGAGGAAATGTAGCTTTTGTGAAAAGCGCGTTCACTGCATCGCCTCCACCAAGTTATTTGAGATTGTTGACTATGGAGGAATACAATGTCTCCACTGTGCCAACAAAAACAAGAACAACCGTCAAGATCAAACTCACGGCATTGACTGTGATAGGCATGGGAAGGCTCAAACTCAGCAAGATCAAGACCAAAATCAAGATGAAGTTGAAGTGATAAGGAGAAAGAAAATAAAAGCATATATGGTTGCTCAAGGGCATGATGACAAGCTGAGAGAAGAGGTCGAGGTTCCATCAACTCCGGCAATGCAAGTAAACAAAGCAGATCTGCTAAGGGCGACGGTGGCTTTTTTAAAGTACACGAAAAGAGATGAGAGGGCGAACGTTCATGTTTCGGCCATCATGGCTGTCGATGGCAATGGGGCTTCTAAGATTCCTCCTCCTCCTCCTCTTACGCCATTGGTAGCTAAGGCTGAGACAAGCACAGCCATAGCAAGAACGACGATGAAACATCCTCGGTACAAAGACGGGTGTCTGTGTATTGTGTGCAATCAGCCTCCCAATGGAATGAAACACCATCCCACTTGTGTGTGCGATGTCTATGAAGCTTATAAGTGCAGAGCAAAAACCCTGCGTGAGAAGAACCCGCAGCCAAACCAACATGAATCTAGCCAAGCTGAAGACGTCTCCACTGGAAAAACTCATCTTCCTTGCAAGAAGAGATTTATTAGAGATATCTACCAGTAGAATGTTGAGTGAGGTGGAAAATGAGATCACTCACTTCTGTTTGATTGCATGCTGAAAAAAATATGCATATGTAGTTGAGGTGTATTGTTTTGTAGTAGTCATATAAACCCTATTTGGACTTTAGGCAAATAGTATTTGTATTTGCAACTATGGGTATGGAAATCTGGTGACTTTTAGATAAGGTCAATGTCACATAGTTTTTTATTTGCTTTTACAATTGTGTAAGATTTCGTTTACTTGAAAATAGTTTGGTTTAAAAATGCGAATACTTGAGGTACAAGATTTTTTTTATTCCATGTTTAGGAATTATTTATATTGAAATATTTGTTGGGGCTTCTTGTTTAGCATACTATTTTGGATTTCTTAAAACCTATCAGTTCTTTAAGTAATCTTTGTTTTAAAAAGGAATGAAAGTTGATATCAAATAGTTTGTGGTAAAATGTGAAGTGTCCCAGAAAAATAAGGTTAAAACAATTAATTCTTTGAGATTGTTGTAGTACCTTCCTATTATGGATTGCCAATGGATAATAGGCCAATGGAATCATATGAAGGTCTTCCAAAGTTAGAAGGTACAATAATGAATTTTTTGAGGTTGAATTGTTTAACCAAGTATATCCACTTTTGTGTTTTGTAATATCCATTCTTTACCAATAACGTTGCCAAGGTATTTCTTGATTCTATTTTCAAATTGAATGGTATGAACAAGTCTATTATATGTGATCATGATCCTATTTCACTAGAAATGTTTGGAAAGAATTGTTCTCTCTTAGTGGAACTTAAGTTAAGATGAGATCTTCATATTGCCCTTAATTAAATGACCAAATACAAATTGTTAACAAGTACCTAGGTACATATCTAAAATGTTTTACCCAAGATAAGCAATATCAATGGGTTAAAGGATTTCCATTAGTAGAATAATTGTACAATACTTCTTATCATATTTTCACTAAGATATTCTCATTTGAGGTGTTGTATGGGTAGAAACTTCATCCTTGGTAGAATATCTTTTGAGTTTTTCCTATGTTGATTATGTTGGAATATATTACATTATTTGGTAAATGTCAATGCACTATCCTGTAAACATCTTTACATTAAAAGTTTGATTAATATTTACTTTATACAATGTAATAAATGTACAAATATTATTAAAATATGCAAAATAAATGTACATATGATTCATGTGTGCTTTCATGTTTAAGGATCCCATAAACCATAATAAAATCTTTCATTTCAACTATAACCAACTCCCTATATAACAAAAATAAATAAATAAAAAATCTTACATTTCACATGTGGGACTCTTCTTAACCCGAGTCCCTTAACCCTTTGATGTTCAATTCCCGTATGGAACGTGGTTAACGGAAAATTCATCGTGTTAGGTTGAATTACATGGAAATTAATTATTTAGAGATTCCATTTCACATATCCCTCCATCGAGACGGCGTGTAGCAGAGCCCTTTATATTTATATTTATATTTATATTTATATAAATATATATATATATATATATATATATATATAAAGGTCTATAAAAGATTTGAGTGGGTAAGAAGCTGCGTAAGGATTTTTCCTACTGTGTCTCCACCTGCGATTTCCAATTCAGAGAGGGCCTTGTGTGTGTTTTTCCAGGGAAGGCTCAAACTCAGCAAGATGATGAGCAAAAACAAGATGAAGTTGAAGTGATAAGGAGAAAGAAAAGAAAAGCGGATATGGTTGCTGAAGTGATAAGGAGAAAGAAAAGAAAAGCGGATATGGTTGCTCAAGTGATAAGGAGAAAGAAAAGAAAAGCACGACGACAAGGGACGACAATGGTGGATCCAAGTTTAATTTACAAGGAGGGTGGTTCTAATATACTTTTAATATTTTAAATATTTTTAAATATATATAATTAAAAAAAATCATTGTTTTTAAAATTAAATTCAAAGTAATAATTTATTATTTTATTATGATTGTAAAAAAGTTGGATATGGATCACAATGCCAATAATATTATTTTTAAAATAGCTTGTAATACGGTGGAAAAAAATTACATTAATCTTATTAAGATTTAATTTTTTTTTTTTTTAATTTGGTTATTGTGAAAAACCTCTGTGACCTAAGCACAGGGCTGAGCAGTCTCCTCCCAACCATAACCCCTCGTAAATCCGAGAGCTGTACTTATCAACAGAGAATTTAATACAAAGCCACCACATACCCACCCCCTCACACACTTGCCCATGCCACGGTTTGAACCTTGAACCTCACAAAGAAGAGGCAAAGCCCCAACCGCTGCGTTGCACCCCTATGTGCTAATTTAAATAATATTATTAAAATTTAAATTTTAATAAATAATTAAACTAAAAGATATAATGATTTGATATTTTTATGGTTTGAAATAAAATGTTGATGGAATAAATTTTATAAAAAAATCTATATTTTATTTAAAGTTCAATGTTTTTAAGTTGTAATATTTGAAACTGTAGTGTTATATGTAATTATTATTAATTTATGTTTAATACGTCCAATAAAATTAAATAAGTTGCATTAGTCTTGTATGTATATACATACATGATTGAACTAATACCATGGATTTTATGAGAAATTAGAAATGTTGAAGCAAGTTGTGACTTTTAAATAGGAAGATGAGGTGATAACAATTGATTGATGTTCATATTTAGGTAATGTTACCATGTTTCACATCGAGGTGATAAGATTTGAATCTAAGGCCATCTATACCTAAAATGGATGTGCTAGCCATCACACAACGCTACTTATGCTCATCTCATCTCTATTTTGAATAAAGAACTTTAAGTGGGTGGTAAGCCTTCCAAATCATTTGATATATTTTAGAGCTATTATTCCTATGCTAGAAAGTTTTGGATTTGTTTTGTCGTATATCTTATCGCTTGGGATTCATGAGTGATCATGATTGCTTCAAAAATGCGTAACTAAGGACTATAACAAAGAATAATTACCTCTTAGCACATCCAAAGTTGATCTAAAGTTGATGGCTCTAAGAATTTGCCTTTAACCCCAATTGACTCTAGAATGGGCATTGTCATAGGTATTGATTGCACTATTGGAACCTCAACCACAACCTTCCTTGAACTCTCTATTTCATCCTCTAGTTATTGGGGTTTTTAAACCAATCAACAAGATCACCTTGTCAATTAAAAATTCAAGTGCTTACTTAAAAGAAATTATTTTCCTCCTTAAAATCAAAATGAGAGGAGTGTTGTTTCCTGTAATAATGCAAAAATGATTAGTAAGGAGTCATTTTGGAAAATGCTCATTTACTCAAATATCTCAACGTCAAGATGATTAGAAAAAGAAATTTGTAAGGAGGACGGAAGGATGAAAAGTTATTACATATAAGGAAGGATCCTATCCAAACAAGCATTGGTCCTTCCTACCTTTGCAGTCTCTTACATTCATTTTAACAACTTGCTGGGAATTCTACACAAGAACAAGGTGAATATGAGGGATACAAACCATCAAGGAAAGCCAATATAGACCATCAAAGAAAGGGATTATGACCAATGGAGATATCCTTTTTTTAATAAATAAAATAATAATACATGATTATTTAGCATGGAAAAGCACTAATAACAAATGGACAATATATCATGCAAAAACAAAATTAAAATCTCGAGACTTACTTATTGTGTACAAATAAAAAATAGAATGGCGACTGAGGTGGAAAATGAGATCACTCACTTTTGTTTGATTGCATACTGAGAAAATATACATATGTAGTTGAGGTGTATTATAAGTGAAATATTTTGAAGTAGTCGTATAAACCCTATTTGGACTTTATGCAAATAGTATTTATATTTGCAACTATGGGTATGGAAATTTGGTGACTTTCAGAGCATATTTAAGATAAGGTCAATGTCATAGTTTTTTTCCTTTTACAATTGTGTAAGATTTTGTTTACTCGAAAATAGTTGGTTTGAAAATGTGAATCCTTGAGGTAAAGGCTATAATTGTTTTAGCAATTACATTAAGTGATTTTGGGTTGTGTAATTTTTTTGACTTATTAATTAGACGATTACTACTTTTCTATACGTAAAAAAACCATGGAAATAAAAAATGACTAGACACCCACATAAAATGATGATTTATATATAAAATGTCATATGGGTTTAGATGAATTTAATATGAAGAAGATTGGTGCCACAATAATCAACAACCACTCTTATGATTATCCACTTTGACTCTCTTTGCTTTTGGTAAACATTTGGTGGGTGAGTAATTGGTGGCCAAGGCTACCCATTGAAGCAACTAATATTCATTTTGATTGAGGGCTATGAGATGATCATAATTTTATTAAAGTACAATTGATTTTAGACCATAATAGATATGAATAGTTGAGTTTGCTACAAGCTTAGTTATCGATTAGAATGATGTCATCATTCTCTGTTGTCTAGTCTTTTTATTTCAGCTTTAGTAATTATTTATATTGAAATATTTGTTGGGCCTTCTTACTTGGCATAACATTTTGGATTTCTTAAAACCTATCAGTTGATTAAGCAATCTTTGTCTTAGAAAGGAATAAAATTTGATATCAATTAGTTTGTCGTAAAATGTGAAATGTCTCAAAACAATAAGGCTAAAACAATTAAGTCTTTGAGATTGTTGTAGCTCCTTCCTATTATGGATTACCAATGGGAACACATGAAGGTCTTACACAGTTAGAAGGTACAATAATGATTTTTGTTATATTGAATTACCTTTCTAAGAATCTCTGCTTTTGTGCCTTGTAATATCCATTCATCACCAGTAAGGTTGCCAAGGTATTCCTTGATTCTATTTTCAAACTAAATGGTATGGACAAGTGTATTATATGTGATCATGATCCTATTTTCACTAGAAATATTTGGAAGGAGTTGTTCTCTGTTAGTGGAACTTAACTTAAGATGATATCTTCATATTACTCTAAATTAAAGAATCAAATAAAAATTGTTAATAAGTGCCTAGGTACATATCTAAAATGTTTTACCCAAGATAAGCAGTATCAATGGGTTAAAGGATTTCCATTAGTAGAATAATTGTACAATACTTCTTATCATATTTCCACTAAGATGTCCCTATTTGAGGTGTTGTATGGGTAGAAATCCCATCCTTGGTAGACTATCTTTTGAGTTCTTCCTATGTTGATCAAGTGCATGATTCCTCCAATAGTGTCATATTATCCTCTAGATCCTTAATAATAATATTTGTTAGGCACATAATTGTATGAAGCAACAACAAGATTTACACCACTCTAAATTAAACTTTGACATGGGTGATATGGCCTTTTTATAGATTCAATCGTAAAAGCAGCTTTTTTGAAGATAAAGTCCACTAAAAGTTTGCATTCAAAATTTATGGTCCATATAAGGTGATTCGTTGGATAGATATGACATATCACTTGGAGTTTCCTTCTCCCTCCAAAATAAACCTATTTTTCATGTTTCTTGTTTTAAAAAAGTACTTGGTCAAAAGGTGTAATCCCAAATGTAGCTTTCATAGTAGAATGAAGAATTATAGGTTGACTTAAATACAAAAGCAATGTTTAGTCATGGGTCTATAATTTTTTGTTACTCTAAGTATAGGATCTATTCATTAAGTGTTAGGATGTTATGAACCTTTACTTCTCATAAATATAAATGCATCCACAATATGCTAAATACTAAGTTAATCAACCATAGTAATTAATCTATACAATAGAATATGTGATAATACCTTTAGGTAGGGCAACACCAATGTTATTCCTTAAAAAAGAAACTACTCCACAATATATTCTAAAATGAGATCCTCTCCACAGGCAAAGACTATTACAACAGAATACTTGATATTATTAATAATGATCACAATGACAATATCCCTTCTTTATATATCCATCTTCTAATGCTACGTTGGGGAACCAACTCCTAAACCCTTATCCCACTCATTATTATAATATAATATTATAATATAATCAACCTTGGGTTATATGTGGCCCATGCCAACTATCCATGATACCCATATACAATATAATATCATATACCCATATTTCTATCCCTAGGTAACATAACATTCCACCCTATTTACAAATATTTTATCCTTAAAACCTGAAAAGAAACTAGACAATATGATTTGCTAAGCAAAATTGATAATTTGTACCAATCTTAATCATCCCTCCATCCAAGTGAAATATTGATTGGTGGTGGTCTATGATGATGCCAAGATGCCATATTCTACTTGAATATCCATAACTTCTATATAGGCTACTTGATTCTACTGGTCTACTTTGATATTCTAAATGATTGGTCCTATTGTTCCATGATGTTGTTGCACCACTCTAAAATCTAGAACTACTATGATTTTTCTATGAAACATTGTCATACTTAATGTCTTTCTAACTCCATGTAGATCCATAATAATATTTATGTCCTAAACCATACCTCCAAGATTGTTGTTGCTCATGGTGGTATGGGTGGTGCTATGCTAAAATATTAACCCAACATTCCTTTGGATTTTCAACATTTTGTTCCTATTTTAAATTTTTCTTCGAGCTCTTCTCTTCTATGCCCTTATTTTGGTGCATCTATGTGTTCTTCTAATAGATATTTCTTGGAATTTTTTATTTTTTCTTCCTGTGACTTTGCTACTACCTCTATTGTAGACTTATCTTTTGAATAATCTACTAGTTCCTTAACTTGTTCCCATACCATAATTACTTCTTACTTCTCCTTGGATCCTTCCTCCTTAAGCTAAGAAATATCTTATAGTTTTATCTTCTTTTTCTATACCCTAACTTCATGATCTTATTTTATACACTAATGTTAATAGTACCCAAAGAATTCAACCAAGGATAATCTAGAATAATATCCACATCATCCATCTCAATAGCATGAACATCTGAATGTAAAACATATTTATTGAGCGTGATCTTCAAATATTCAAAAATATAAACATTCACACCCTCAATTTGTATGTCTTTATTTTTTGTTGCTTTAACCTACAACCTCTTAGCCAAATTAATATTAATGAAGTTATACTTGCTTCTACGATTTACAGAAATAATAACCTTTTTTCTTTTGAATGTAGCCATGAATCTACAAAATCAAATTTTTAGATTTAAACAAATCCTTTTGATAACTATTTAGCCTATATTTTATACCAAATTTTTGGTTCCCTTATCCTACACGCTATCATCCTTATCTTTTTCATTTACCAAATTCTTAAAATCTTCCAACTTTTTTTTTAATTTCCTTTTGTTCATCATGGAGCTTAGCTATCTTGTTAAATGGGTTCCATTGACTCGAGAATGCTTGCTCTATTTATTTTAAATTTAGTTCATAATTATGGGCTATAATAAAACTATGAAACCAAGAGAGCTTATCCTCCAAAATAATGAGTAAGCTATCCAACAAAAATATAATGCAAACTAGGATTTTATGAACTAGAGTTTCATAAAAATATATATCTCCCTATTGATTTGAATCTAAACTTCCAAAAAAAAATTCAAACACAATAAATGATTTGCTTACCTCAACTAAAAGATATAACAAATTTTGTTAATTTAGACAAAAATGGCATTTGAAAAAAATGGCATTACCCTATTTCAAAAGATTGACTTCACAATATTCTATCTCCTTCAATACTACTCAAATTCCTTCAATACTATCACCTAAGTTAGACAACCTTACACAAAAATATGACTCTAAAAAAATGAGGTATTTTATAAAAAAACAAGTCCAAAAATATATAATCCATAAAATAATTTACACTTTGCCAAAATCATTGCTTTGATACCACTTGGTATGAACATTTGCTTCTCATAAATATTAAGGCATCCACAATATGCTAAATATTAAATAAATCAACCATAGTAATTATTCCATATAAGATAAGATGTGATAATACCCTTCAGGTAGGGCAACACAAATATTATTCCTTATGGAAGGAACCACTCCAAAATATCTCCCTAGTGAAAGTCGCTCCACAAGCCAAGACCGTTACAAGAGAATACTCGATACAATTGATGATGATTACAATGATAATATCCCTTTTTTATATACCCATGTTCTAATGCTACTTTGGGAAGCATAATCCTAAGGCTTTATACCACTCATTATATAATATATTCAGCCTTGAATTATGTGTGGCCTATTCCAACTATTCATAATACCTATATACAATATAATATCTTATCCCCATATTCCTATCCCTAGGTACCATAACACAATATCTTGAAGATGAAATAGGAACCGATGACCATTCTCCAAAAATAATTAGCTTTGAAGATAGATTTTTGAGGGGGAGCTATGTAATGACCTAGATGTAGCCAGGGTGGCTATATTCATGTATTGGATTTTGATTAACAATAAATAGGAGAGAATGTGATGTAGTTGAATCCTCATTCATTTACCTACTTTATCACCTCTTGTATGCATAAGAGATTTAACTCTCTATAAGTGGATAGGATACTTTGCTCTCTTTGAGTGGTTTGGATTGTTTTCAAGACTTTAAATTAGTATCCATGATAATTTATTGGTTTTATTGTATTGGAGTCCAGTTCTATTGGGAATATTTTGTTGTAGGTTATTTTTGTTACTATTAGTTTGAAATTGTTGGTCAAATATCTGCCTAATTATCCAAACATGTGTTTATGCACCCTAGACATGGCCAACATTGAAAGGCCAGAGGAAAGGAATGTCCTCTATGCCAATCTCCAGAGAGGAATGGCTCCCTTACTAAATCCTATAATGGTTAAAGACTAGAGTTGCAAAAAAGAAATTGGAAATAATGAACATAGATGGGAAATATGGCCACAGGCAGAAGGTGTAGGATTAGGGACAGACTAGCAGCAGGAAATCCATCCAAATATTGAAGCAACATGTAATAAAAGAAGGCAATAGAATTTACTTACAACCTTGCAGAGATAACCTCTAGGATCGCATTCCATAACTCACTCCCTTAACAGCAATGGTCAAACTCAGATGCAAAATTTAAACTTAACAGCATGCAATGAATATGAGCATAAAATAGAAGGAAATCACACACAAGATCACTTGCAAATTTAGAAGCCAAGTATCTTCTATTGATGCAGAGAACTTGAATAGTTTTTTTGCAAAATCCTTTACAATGAAAAATGATTAGTATTTATAGAGGATTTCGCCTCTTTCATTAAATACACATGAAGACAAAATGCTCACAGATCAAGAACCTTGGTGAGACAATTCCTCCTTGAAATCATTGAAAATCCTTCTTTTGAGACGATGATCTAGCTTTTAAGGAAATTCATCTGGTAAATCTGTATTTCTAGGTGTCGATGCATGGAAAAATGCAAGGCTTGGTCGTTTACTTGGTACATTCACCATCCTCGAAAATATGCTTTTGCTTGGAAATCATGAAAATCGCCTAGAAATTTTAATATTGTTGCTCTATTTTCTCGCGATCCACAACCTGAGTTACTCTTTTCGACACACATTTAGTGTTTTTCATTCGCCTGTCTTGGGTGCTCTTGAAATTCATTGATTTTATTGACAGTAAAATTTGCCCAAACTTAGCAGTAAGCGAATTGCATATTTACTCTTTTCATCACATTCCTTAGCAGAGAGGGCACCCTTTTACACTCCAGGTGAAATTGCTTTTAACAGCTTCCTTAAAATTTATGTTTTCCCCCAAAATAGGCGAAAGAGGTTGTCACCTTCCTCCTAGGGTGAACATAAAGTTGACTTTTCAAAATCATGCTTCAAACTTTTGATTCGTCGCCTGCTTTACCATTCATGGTGCGTTTGTCCCTGGAAGGGGCAAATGGAGCTTTCACCCGTCAACCGGGACGAACACGAAGTTGACGTTTCAAAGTCGTGCTTTTAAATACGTTCATCCCAACTTGGGGTGAATAAAGCATTCACCCCATATTTAGGGCGAACAAAGCATTTGCCCCATATTTGGGGCGAACATACCTTCTTTTGAAATTTGTCAATTTTTTCTAAGTTTTACCATGCTCTAAAGAACTTTCACCGATTACGCCTTCAACTTGGCCAATGTTTTGGGCAAGCGTGTTTATCCATATTTTCAAGGACATTCATACCAAAGAGGGGTGAACGACTCGTTCACCCCCGTTATGGGGCGAAAGACTCATTCACCCCTGTTATGGGGCGAACGAATTTTAAATACCTTTTAACTTCAATTCAACTTCGAAAATTATCTAATTATCGAAGCTTCATTGTTTAATTTCTTCTTTCACCCTAATGAGGAATGCAAAGGACTCTCACTGATTACTTGGGACGAACGGGCCTTTTACCCAATATTTGAGGCGATTGCGAGTTTCCTTTCTGGTGAAGCTCCTATAGTTTATGCACTTAATTTTTGAGCACCATTTTCTAATTGTTTTACAGGTGATTCGAACCAAAGTCTCCAATCCATTCCCCCAGTCATTTTCCTTAAAACACCCATTATTTTCAAGCCAAAAGGATGCAAGAAAAGAAAGAATAAGAATAAAATAAAACATAACTGCAACATATTATGTCGATAAAAATACTATATGTTAATATTAATATATTTTACCGCATTACAATAAAAAATATCTCAATGTGACATGTTATAAAATTGCCAATATTTTTGACGGCTCACGGGGTATCCAGCTCGTATGGATGCAAGTGATCCCATAACTTTATCCATTGGGCTTTCATTGATCCTTCTTATTGATTGCTTTGGCTGGTGATTTTGATGTAGATGTCTTTCTTTACGCTTGCTTTTTTGCCTCCTCAACGGCTTTAGCCTTTGCTACCACTCGACGTACTTCTGCCCGCTCTGCTTCTTTTGTTACCTTTTCTACCACTATGCGCTCTACTGTTGCTCATTCCTCTTGTTCTTTGAGATTTTTAGAGGTTACCTCATAGATTATGACTACCTCCTCCCAAGCATGAGTGGTGAACAAACTAGGAGTACTCAGCAACTCATAAGCAAAGCATAGATTCTGGACATCTTCCATGCTAAGGCACTTCGCTCGCTGGGCTAACTCAAACAACACCAGCTCCATGCGAGTGAACTTTTGCATAAGAGGTAACATCTGCGCTTTTGTGATGGGTTCCTCTCATGTATCAATTTTTGAGGCATCCTCCACAAACTTCTTCTAGGCCGCTATCAATTGTTCTTTCGACAGAGGTTCACCCCATTCATCTATAAAATCTAAAAATCCCATATGGGTAAGAGCATCAAAATGAGTCATGGAAACAGTATGCTCTCGCTCGATGGCGTTAAGAATTTTTCGGCCTTCCCTCACCAGGTCCATCCTTTGAAAGTAGTTATGCAGCATGACTTTTGCAACAGACCAAGCGTGATTCATTTCACTCAAGGGGCGAATATGTATGCTGGAATGCGTCAGGGCTTGAATTTTTACTATCATTTCCATGTAGGGTTCTAGCATCTCTTCAGTGTTATCTATCAATTGTTGCCCCATATGAATCTATACTCGGGCTACCCAAAGGTAATACAATACTTGAATTGCTTGTGCGACTAGCTTTTCATAATTTTAGGCTGAGCAAAGGCATACCTCCTTGATTTTTTTTGAAGAAAAACCTGCATCCTGTGTGGCCTTCTCTTCCAGTTGATTTTGTATGACCTCCAGCTACATCTTGAGTGCTTACATCACTATTCTTGTTGTATCCCTTTATATCAAGTGCAGTCCTACCTATGGGTGCAAGTGTTCATTCTCTGTGGTTGTCTTCTCCTCTTGTGCTCTACTTTTGGCCAAGGCACTTTTGAGTTCAATAATTTTATTCTCATTATCAAAATATCTCTACTTAAAATACTCACCATGCAATTTTACTGAACTCATATCCACCTGTATGTTACCCATTTTCTCTGTGGGATCAATCCTGGTCAAATATTTTGTTATAGTCTCACAAACATAATCACTCGACGTCATTTCTCCTTGTGGCTTCTGGACCAAGGAAGTGATTTTAGTTGTGTGAGCTTCTATGGCAACGGGATCGAAAGAAACCTTCTTGAGCGGTCGAGCTAGAGCCAGTGCTTCTTTTTACCTTTTGCTTTTTAACCATTGCGACGAACTGGGGTGCGCTTGATTGATTTTTTCCACGTCGGGTTGTTTTGGTACCACCTAAAATTTGAGCAGTACTTGTAGCTTCAAAAATGGTGTGAAAGATATCAAAACTTTTGAGCGGTCAAGCTCAAAGGAAGCGAAAGATATGACTATAAGAGGAGGGACCGAAATAGCAAAATGGGTGGAGGAACTGGGTTCAGTTGTAGTTACACTCTAGGAGGAGTGTGCGTACTTATAACCTCGATGAAAGTGGTGGTGGCAATAGAAGGGGAAGAGCACGAAAATGGGTTCGACCCTAACGCAAACGAACTAAAAGAAAGGAGGACCCAAAAAAGGGGAAGAGAAGAAGTAGCAGTAGTGAATTCAAAAAGGGAAGAAGAAGGGAATGAAATGGACATGGAGGGCATACCAAAAGGGGGAGAGATCAATGCATGAATAGAAGGAAATGAATTGATGGTCACTGCATGCTCCAAAGAAGAAGGGGGAAAGGAATATGTACCTTCGGGTGCAAGCACCATGTGCTCTAGTGATGGAAGCGATTGTGAAATAATATCCTCTTATTGCTTCTTCATTTCCTTTTCAATTTTCATGTCCTCCTCGATGTTCACAACCTCCACATGAGGGCTCTCCGACTACTGGTTCTCCTCCTGTTCATGAATCATCGAAAACATTTACGCAACCATCATTGGAGCATCTATCAATGGTGGAGAGGAAATAACAGTCATCAAAACAACTAGAACTGTGGGAACTATAGCAACTAAAACTTTAGTAGTATAAGAGGAAGTGGCATCGGTCCTTATTTTCTTCATAGCTTTGGGAAATGGGTGCACGTCTCAGACAGTCTACTTCTTCGAAAAAATTGCCTCCTCAACTTTACGCTTCATCCACTACGATCTTCATTTAAACACATACTGTTGTTCTTCCTCCTCTGGAGTCTCTTCTTCAACCATCGAATGCTCTCCCTTTGTCCTCCTTTCATCGCTATCAAAATGTTGGAAACTTTGAGGCAAGATCTTGGAGAAAGCGACGGGTTGATAGGCATTAACAAATGCATCGTAGGTGTCTGAAAATACCTCATCCATATTCATCCCATAAGGAGACATGGTTTTTCCTTGGTGGACCCACATTATCCACCAGTTCATAATTTTCTCCTCGGTCCACAAGGGCTAACTTTATTTTACCTAACTAAACAACCCGGGCAGAGGAATCTAATTTTTGTACTTCATTGGATTATACTCAGACTCCTTCTCATAACAGTCATGCCAGGGTGGGAGTGACATAATGTCTTCAATGTGCCACTCTAAATTAGTGTAGTAGGGTAAAATTGACACATCTAATTTACCTAAACATCATAAAAATTACTAAAAATTATCCAAATTTTACCTAAAAATCGGCTAAAACGGTGAGAAAACAATATCCTCGTTTTTTGCACCAATAAACCAAAAAAAAATTGACCGTTGGCCAAAATCGCCCAACGGTCAACAAAATCGCCCGATGATCGACAAAATTGCCAAGCAAATTTATCCCAAAATAGAATTTTAACAAATTTACTAAAAGATAGAATTTGTTTTAAAACCTTTTACCTAGTTTAGCCGCCATTCGAATCAGGGTTGTTGGCAAACAGATTTAAGGTGACAAACATAGGAGGGATCAAAACCTCCTCCATGTTTAGTCTAACCTCCCAACTCCCTCAAATCCCCCCTTGGCCTATTTAATCTAGGCCCTTTTTTCCTTTTCCTCCTGATTGACTAACTAACCTGACTGGCTGGCTAGTTGGACTCTGATCCTTGAGATTGTTATGAACTCCCTTGAGGATCCCTCGCATCAATTTTTTACGTAATTCCACCTTTCGACATCCCTATTTTTACTGTTGTTATTGTAGGTCTCAATTATAATCGCTCGAAATACCATCATAATTGACAGGCAATTTCGTCATAGAGTAGGTGTTTTGTCAGATAATAGGCGATCTTGTCTTCATATCAACTAGGGGTAAGGATTCAAATCATTGTTTACATTTATTTCTCAATTTTTTGTTTGTCTATGCATTACATCATGTCAAGTTTGAAGTAACGAATGTCCTTATAGTAATCAAGTCATCCAATCGAATTGCATGGGTAACCAGCTGCTACAATCGCTAGGTGTAGTAGAGTAGATCACTTCATACGAGGTTCATTCATTTACAATATGAGTTTGCAAAAGATAAGGTAGCTAAGGTGTCGGTCGCTGCCGAAAATGCACCCTTATAAGTTCCCCCCTTCTCGTTGCAAAACATGTTGTAATTAATTTCTGAAATAAGTATGACTAAGGCGTCGGTCGCTATCGAAAATGCACCCTTATAAGTCTTCTTCCCTTTTTACAAAAATTTGTGAAGAAAAGAAATGTATATCCCCCCTTAATTGCAAAAAAGATGTGCAACTCAAGAGTGTTGTGAAGGATTTTACAAATATTGCCTCCTAGGCAATTTTACACCACAAAATTCCCTCCTTTTGTTACAAGTACTTCAAACATTGAGAGTTTGCTATTTATGAAGCCTAAAAGAGGTACAATCACCCCTTATTGCAAGTACTTCAAACAAAAACTTATGCTATTTATGAAGCCTAAAAAAGAGAGAGGAAAATGGTGCTTTGCCCAAGGTGACACATGTGTTTTCCCTCTACAATATTGTTTTAGCAATGAGCACTCTGTGTGCTCTCTTTGAACCAGAATCAGAATGAGAATGAGAATGAGACACTTCACTAGAAACATGGCTTATGTGATGTGCCTTTGCCATTTTAGTTTTGCTTGTTTTGAAACCAACACTGAATGGTGTCTTGGTTGTCATTTTTACAAGTTGTGCAAAACTATGTTTTCTAGGCAATTTTATCAAAAAATTCACCAAATCATCCTTCCTTATTGCAAGTACTTCAAGCATGGTTGCTATTATGAAGTCTAAAAGAAAAGATATGATGACATCTGCTTTTCTGATTGCCTTTACAAGTTTTATCTCCCTCTTGTCAAAATCTGTGTTTGAAGGAAGAAAGGAATTATCCCCCTTAGTGCAAAAGAATTGCTACTTTCAAGGTTCCTTAAAAACTTGTTCTTTCTTTCACTCTCAAGAGGTATTTAATGGCACCTGCCTAAAAACTCTCTTGAAGAGAGATAATCAGTTGGAGGAAATTAAGCCAAACAAATAAGAGATGAAAGATAATTCACTCAAACAGATATTTAATGGCACCTGCCTGAAACTCCTTTTGAAGAGGAATAATCAGTTTGAGGAGTTTAAGCCAAACAAATAAGAGTGAATTAGGGGATTTGTTGATTTAGGAGAGAATATCAAGTGAAATTGGCTTTAAATCTGTGCATGGATTTACACAAATTTGTGAAATTTTGGGGTATGGAGTGTTCTTGATTCTATGACTTATAATTTCAAAAGAAATAATGCAATAATCAAACAAGAATGCCCTCAAAATTCTTATCACCTAGGTGTCGGATGCAACCGAAAATGCACCTAATTTGCCAATGAAGGTGTCAAGTAAAATCGAAAATGCACCTTTTTAATTTTTGCAACAAAATATGAATGTGTGTTGTGCAAAAAATTGATATTTTATGTCTCCTCCTTGTTTTACAATTTTGCAAAAGAAGAACAATGTTGTCTTCCCCCCTTTATTTTGCAAAATTAACAATTTGAGCACTCCTTTCAAGACAAGTCGACACACGACCCGCGTTTGAAAGGCTTCCAGACCAGTCGACACACGACTTTGGTTTTGATCTTTCAACAATTGAGCATGAGGAGCAACATGTGAATTGTTCTCAATTTTACAACAAAAAAATTGCTATTTTATGTTTTATGTCTCCTTACTTGAAGGAGAGAACAAAAGCAAAGTGTTGAAGGGTTGTGAAAAATGAGATAATCGTTATGCTTCCTCAATCATGACATGCTATGTATTTTGCAATAGAATTGTGAGTCTATGTCTTATATCTCCAAAAAAAATGAAGAAAACTATAGAACTTCGGTGGAGGTTTATTGCAAAAAAAATGTTGAAGCAGGTTTTTTTTTTTTTTGTTTAAAATTTGCGAAAAATTCCTATGTTTCTTTTGTCTCCAGGTGAGAGAAAACACAATTTTAATTTTGGAATATTTAAGGCAAAATTTTTGTTTTGGATTTCAAGGTCTTCTAAGTTTGATAAAGCAGAAAAAATATGTATTTAAGATGAAATTCTATAATTTATGAAAAATTTGGAAAAAAAATGGTCCAATTTGATTAAAAATTGAATATTTTAAGCCAATTTGTAAATAAATTATAAAAAAAAATCAAAAATATATATTTTAAAATGCTAAAAAAAACTTTAGAAACTTTAAAATTATTGAAAATTTTGAGAAATCTTAAAAAACCTGTGCATTTTGGAGGCGCTGGGAATGGATCCGGGGCCTCTGCTGTGTAAGGCGGCCGCGCTAGCCAACCGAGCCACCGACCGGTTTGAAAAGGCTTTGGCGTGGCTGCACTTTAAGGAGGCCGTGGTGAAGCAAAGCCTTTGTGGGTTTTATCCCACATGCATCCCAAAATGGGATGCAACAGGCTTAATAAGCCATGGCAAGCACCTTAGTCGTCGATTTCCTGCGGGCAATCGACGAGTTCGCCTGCCCTTTTGGACGTCGCCATGTGGCACCAGGGGGTGGGCTAGGTCGAGTCCACGTCAGTCAAGTCGTGTCCAGTGGTTGTCCGCCACGTGTCGAGTCCGAGTCAGTCCTCTGGTCCAGTGAGCGTCCAGGTGGCACGTGGTCGTTGTGCCACGTGTCGCCTAGTCAGTCCTCCAGGTTGTGCGGTTGCGCCTCAGGATTCGTGCAGGCCAGAGATCGTGAGATCTCGCCACTTGTCACATCGCGATTTGTCGGTGTCAGGGATCGGAGGGCCTCCTGCCCTCGCAGATCCCGTGGTTGTCAGGGATCGGAGGGTCTTCTACCCTCGCGGATCCTGATGTCGACGGGGATCGGAGGGCGCGCCTGCCCTCTCGAATCCCGAGGTCGAGGCCTCCAGCTGGGAGGGGAGGGCGCTCCTACCCTCTCTGCTCTCCCAGCCTTGGGGGGTATTGGGGTTCCACGTGCGCATAGGTTTTCGGGACTATGTCCCCTCGAAAGGCATGCGGTCGACCACCGCACGAAGGGCGCTCCTGCCCTCTCGTGGAGGTCCTTCGCCTAGGAGGGTGCGCCTGCCCTCCTGTTGGTTGTGTCGGCCCTTCACGTGGTCGAGCCTCATCGAGGAGGGTGCACCTGCCCTCCTGTCAACAGGTCTGAGGCAAGGATCCGATCATCGATCAAAGGGCATCGTCGGCTATCGACCTGTCTCTGGTATCGGTCCTATGGGAAGGGCGCTCCTGCCCTCTTATTGGTTAGACAGGTCTGACAACCACCTGCTGTCAAATCTGTAGGTCTGTGGGCCCTCTCTCCCATGGCCACTCGATGCCCATGCAGGTCAATGGGCCTACGGGCCCTCTCCCGTGGCCGAAGCTAGCCTTGCTGCTCAGGATCCGCCTCGGGATCCGTTTCGAGCAGCAGGTCAAGGGGGTCCCGTCTCGAGATTTGTGCCCCTTGATCCAACTCTACAGGTTTCGATCAACCAGTGGCTCTGATGCCAATGAAGTAAAATGTGGAGGCAAATAATAAAATATTATTAATCATTCAACTATAGCATAGGATAGCTATAGGGTTTAAGTAGGTTACAAAATAGGAATTTAACCATAGATCCAATATCCACGCTAACAACTAACGTGATAAGCGCCTAACCTACTAACAACTAACTACGTAGTCAAATTGACTACGACTACTAACCTACTAACCAACTAGGTAGAATAGTTAAAAACAACCTAGTGGTAAAAAGTAATAAATTACTTTTTACCATACAGTAAATAATTTCTACTTAAGTGAGAAATAGGTAAATATCCCAAATGATGGAATATTACTCTAACACATTTAATTTATTATTCATATTTAGATATTGCATCTTGGTGTTCACCATCATTCCAATTAATTGCATCATGAAATCAGGATCATAATCACACAAATCCATAGCATATTAGGTTGAATTGTCATCATAGTGTTCTCATGTCATTTCATATCCATTTGCATATAGGAATTAAAACATATATGTGACTTGGAGTATGAGAAACTGTTATAATCTGCAAGAAACATTGTTTCGTCCTCTATTTATTGTCAACTATTTTGTTGCAGGATTGCAACATAATCACCTGCAATTTTGTTAAATCGAAGGTGATTTTGTCTGGAACGGAGGCGATTCTGTCTAGAATGGAGGCGATTCTGTCAAAAACAAAAGCAATTCTGCCTTGCTACAAGCCTCATAACCTTCATCAAACATCCGGGTCAAGTAAGGTTTATAATTTATTTTAGCCCTAGTTTTAGGCATTGCATTTTATTCTGTATCCACTATCTACTGTCTTCATTAAATCAAAATTGCATATAGATAGTTTAGTTGCATAAAGGCCAAAACTTAGGTGTATGTGAATGATTTTATAAAAAGAACACATCAAACATATTCCAAACCTAAGTATGGAAACTGTCGCTAAAAGTTTCCTGGTGAACCCTTAATTCGTCGAAAATCACCACAAGAAGGCACACTTAAGTGCCTCTCTTTCAAGGTGTAGCTCTACTATTTTCCAATTCCCCTCTAAGGCGCAGATCCATCAGCCTAGAGGAAAGGAGTGCGAAAATTTTAGGCCTACATTCTTTGGTGAACCTGACGTGAATAACATAGGCATATTTCTGATTCAAAAACATCAAAAACAAAAAATATATATATATATACAAGAAAAACAACAAAAAAATCATCATTTCAAATTTGTATGTTTTAGATTCAATTCTAAAATTAAATACTAAATATTACTTTTATAAGTACTAAATAAACCATGAGTCTTAACTCAAATCAATCTGAGCCCATTAGTAATGTTGGGAAAATTCAGCCAAATACATTTGTTGATTATGACCAACCTCATCCATATTCAACATCACCTTTATTACACTTTTCTCATTTTTCATCCTTACCCCAATAAAACATTCCCTTTTACAATCCTCTTCATAATGATGTTATCTTTTCTCCCACATATCCATATTATGCCTATCGATCCATATATAATCCTTCTCCACCATTTCAACATTCTTCTTTCAACACAACACATCCATTTCAACAAGAAAATACTTCTTCTTCCAATCCTACCATGCACTCACATCATACTTCACAATCTTCCTATCATCATTCTACCCATAATAAAGAAAAAATAGGTAATAAACCATTAAGTCCTTTTATAGTTGAATTCCTAATGCAATTATCAAAAACCTCTCGAAAACCTTCACCACGTAAATTTACTAAGCTCAATCAACCAATGGATATAATTCTCAAGCATTTACTTGATACAAATAGGATTGAGTTACCTCCCATAAGACAACCTGATACCACAATAGATTGGTATAAACCTAAGCTATATTGTGAATATCATAGAGTGGATGGACATATGACACAAAAATGTAGAAATTTAAGATGTGAAATTCAATATTTGATTTACGAGGATCTTTTTACTATAAAGGAATTGCAATCTACAACTGATTATAAATCTCCAATAAACAATCAAACTCCTACACAACAAATACCCATAATCAATCAAGACATGGGGATCTCCCAAGAACCCCTATTCAATTATCAAAAATAGAAAACCAATCAAATATTGCATCTTAATATGTCCCATCACAATGATATCACTAATATTGTAATAGAAACTACAAATGAGCAACCTCAAGTTCAATCAACTCAATTTGATATTCAAGAGATGGATTCCTCATTTGACCAACCTTCAAAACTATCTTTGGCTCTAGAGAATGATCCAAAATGGAATGTAAGCATAGAAATCCCATCTTTAGCATCAAAATATCAATCTGAAATCCACTTTGATAGCCAACAATAAGTGATTAATCCTCAAGCAAAGATATCCCTTTTAGAAGTATTACAAATTTATCATGTTCATAGGGAATCTTTGTTCAAGATACTTAGCCAACAATTTGTTCCTCATGATATTTTCCCTAAGAACACAATTAATGGTGTAAGCCCTCTTGAGGTTAACCATATTTCAATCTATGATGAGGATACTCCTTCCTCTACTCCACAAGAAGACTCCTCCCTTTACATTACAAGATTTATTAAATAAACATCTATTAAAACTATAATGGTAGATAATGGCTCCTCTCTTAATTTATGCACTTATCAATTATTCCAAAAACTTGGATTAAAGGAATAAGATCTCAATGAATCAAATGTTATTATAAAATCTTTTAACAATGAAATTCAAGAAGCTCGAGGCACTATAATTCTTCCCCTTAAGAGTGGACCCAAGATCCTGGATACTTTGTTTTATGTAGCATCTTGCCCTTCACCTTATAACCTACTTCTCAGAAGTCCTTGGATTCATACGATGAGGGTTGTCCCTTCCACTTTTCATCAATGTTTGAAGTTTAAACTTGCAAATAAAATTGTTACCATACATGATGACCCAAAACTATTTGAAGAATCTTTAACTGTTAAAACATCAAGTTCTATACATTCTCCATTGTCACAATTACCTCCTATAAATCACTTTTCTTCATCCATACCCGATCATCCTTGTTTATGAAATAACACCCATGCATATCTTTCACATATGCTCCCTCCATCTTATCAAGACTTAGAATATAGTGATAAGAATGAAGAACCTTCTTATCCTTCTGACATTTTGTTTTGTAACATGATCAATTTTACACATAAAAGTCAAATCTTTTGCTACATTGTTCTACATTATAACAAAGCTTTTGTTATCGCTACCTTTTATTCATCACCTTTTGTTCTTCATTTTCTCTTTCATTATTATTATCACATCAAGTTCTCTATTCTTTTCCTCTTTATCATTGTCATCTTTTGTCCATCACTTTTTTTCATCTACATCTCATTCTTCATCACAACAATCTCAGCTATTAACCAAATAACTTCACATACTTTGCAACCAAATTATCCTTCAAAACCTCCTTTTATTTTGAAGCCACCTTAGACATGCTATACTCAAATAACCTTTTATAATGTGTATAGATCATCTTGTATATACCACCAATTCCATCATTAAAAGTAAAAAATTAAAAATTAAAATAAAAATCAAATAAAACAACTAAAAAAATCAAAAAGTATCAAAATTATTTCAAATTATTTTGCATTGTTATTTATTTTTGTATTTCAAAATTTTGAAGCTATATTTTCCTTTATTTCGGATTAATTTAGAAGTTATCTTGAACCATACACTTAATTTCACAAATTAATTATTTTGATTTTATCACTATGATTATAAATCTCTCTTGTATCGAAGATCACTATTTCACTAAATAATATTTTGAGTTTTGGGAAATGATCTTGTTACTTCTTGAACCAAGTACACTTTTACACATTAAATGATTTGTTGCAAATTCAAAAAATGATACTACATAGTAGTCTTAGTCTCTTGAGCGAAATTTTTCCCCTGCTATCCTATCATGTGCATGGTCTAAATTTTTTTAGAATTGGCAAAAGGACAAGCTCGCCCCTACCCAAATAAAAATCCCTTGTTCCACATCTAAGCTGAGAAAGTATCCCAAAAGAAAAATCAAAGAAAAGCAAAAGCCAAAAATAAAAAGAAAAAGAAAGAGAAAAAAAATAAAAAAGAGAACGAAAAGAGAAAAAGAAAAGCAATAAAATACCCTTGTTCAAAACAAAATGAACAAAATCCCTACCCCTTGAAAGTGAAGAAAAGAAGGGTGAACGAGCTTGAATCCCTGGAATTCTCAGTTATTCAAAAATCATGAGGTAACCCCATAACAGGTGATTTGTGCCCAACTTGCTTGACATTGGGTAATTCCTTTTCATGTGGCGACATGTATGTCACATTAGCGACCTTCTTTTGTACAAACCTATGTCCACTTGTGTATTAGCTAGCTTTTGATGACTTGACTTACATAGTAGTCTGGTACGGTTTCATGCACAAAAATCATGGTTAATGAACCCTTCACTTGCACACACATTGGTTCATTCAAGTTCACTTGCATCACTACCTTACTCAAAATTGGTAAATGAACATTACAAAGCACATACATTTGATCCTTGAGAGATTTTATATCATCATGACAATCAATATGGATAATGAACTCACTTATTACACACTGGTTTTTGATAAATTTAAATCTGTCCTAGAAAGAAGTTAAAATATTTCTTTGAAATTTGTCGAACAACGTTAAGTTTATCATTAATTTTATATTAACGCATTACATAGATATTTTCAAATTTTCAAAAATCTCAAAAACAACTTATTGCAAAAATAACATGTAGATCAAAATCACTTATCATACATAGCCTTCATGACTTCGTGCTGATGGTATAATTCCTACGAATTATTCTGCTCAATTTTCACACTAGGAATTCTATACCTAGCGCAAACCATCTTTCTAATTTTTCATGCCCAAAAATAGTCCATATATTTTCATAAAAATTTGATAATCTTTTTGAAATATGTGACACAACGATTTATCTTACATTACTTTTCATTTTAAAAGAACAAATAATTTCATATCATCATGCATTTCATTTTATTTCGTATAATTCCTAAATAATTATTTCATATAATTTCACACTTAGGAATTATATGCTTAGCGTAAATCATCCTTCAATTTTTTCATGCTTTGCTCAATATATTTCACAAACATTTACCACATACATTATTATCAAACAAACATCACACATATTCCTATTACCACAAAAGCCTTAATATTATTCTTAAGCATACAACCATTCTTAGCAATATCAAAAAAATTCCTCACAAACAGGATTAGCTTCGAGACTTAGTGAGCTTTGAACTCCACCAAAAGTCTCATAACAGCACAACATCCTTTGAGGTTTATTGCTAGAATCTATCAAACATCTTATCTCAAAACAACATCAAACATTTCTTTCTCATCATAAAGCCTTAAGATTATTCTTAAGCACACAATCTTTTGGTATTAGCAATACAAAACTTCCTCATAACAGGATTCATTTCGTGACTTTGCGAGCTTTGAACTCCACCAACAGTCACATATCAGCACAACATCCTTTGAGGTTCATTGCTAACCCCTCAAATCTATCATCACCCAAAATCATCTTTCTCAAAACACACTTTATAAAATCATTTTCCTTTTATGTTAAGCATGATCAAAATGTTCAAAAATCAAAGCATGATTACAAGAAATTATGTAACATAACCATCATAAGAAAATTTAATAAATCATCCAATAAATCACACAAAGTCACATAAAACAAAGAAGATCAAATTCGATTTTTCCACCAAACATAAAATTTGGTGTAAAAACTGGAAGGGGGCAATGTAATAAACTATTAAAACAATAAATATTGAGCTATGAACTATAAATGCATCCAATTTTTTTCTTCTACCTCGAAAAATGCACCATTTCATATTTAACGACCTTTTTTCAAAAGATCGCTAAAGAGGGGGCAAAATGTAGTAGGGTAAAATTGACACATCTAATTTACCTAAACATCATAACAATTACTAAAAATTATCCAAATTTTACTTGAAAGTCGGCTAAAACGGTGAGAAAATAATCTCCTCGTTTTTTGCACCAATAAACCAAAAGTTGTTTGACCGTTGGGAAAAATCACCCAACGGTCAACAAAATCGCCTGACGATCGACAAAATTGCCAGGCGATTTTGTCCCAAAATAGAATTTTAACAAATTTTCTAAAAGATAAAATTCATTTTAAAACCTCTTACCTGGTTTAGCCATCGTTCGGATCAAGGTTGTTGGTGAACAGATTGAAGGTGACAAACATAGGAGGGATCATAACCTCCTCCATGTTTAGTCTAACCTCCCAACTCCCTCAAATCCCCCCTTGGCCTATTTAATCTAGGCCCCTTTTTCCCTTTTTCCTCCTGACTGATTGACTAACCTGACTGGCTGGCTGGTTGGACTCTGATCCCTGAGATTGTTCTGAACTCCCTTAAGGATCCCTCACATCAATTTGTTATGCAATTCCACCTCTCGACATCCCTATTTTCACTGTTGTCATTGCAGGTCTTAGTTATAATCGTCCAAAATACCATCATAATCGATAGGTGATTTCGACAGAAGTGACAGGCAATTTTGTCAGAGAGTAGGTGATTTCATCATAGAATAGGCGATCATGTCTTCAGATCAGCTGGGGTCAAGGATTCAAATCACTATTTGCATTTATTTCCCAATTTTCTATTTGTCTATGCATTGCATCATGTCCATTTTTTTTATTATTCAGATTTAGATATTGCATCTTGGTGTTCACCATCATTCTAGTTAATTGCATCATGAAATCAGGATCATAATCGCACAAATCCATAGCATATTAGGTTGAATTGTCATCATAGTGTTTTCATGTCATTTCATATCCATTTGCATATAGGAATTAAAACATATCTATGACTTGGAGTACGAGAAATTGTTATAATCTGCAAGAAACATTGTTTTTTGTCCTCTATTTGTTGTCAACTATTTTGTTGCAGGATTGCGACATAATCGCCTGTGATTTTGTTAAATCGAAGGTGATTCTGTCTGGAATAGAGGCGATTCTGCCTTGCTACAAGCCTTAGAACCTTCATCAAACATCCGAGTCAAGTAAGGTTTATAATTTCTTTTAGCCCTAGTTTTAGGTATTGCATTTTATTATGTATCCACCATCTACTGTCTTCATTAAATCAAAATTGCATATAGATAGTTTAGTTGCATAAAGGCCAAAACTTAGGTGTATGTGAATGATTTTATAAAAAGAACACATCAAACATCTTCCAAACCTAGGTATGGAAACTACCGTTAAAATTTTCTTGGTGAACCCTTAATTCATCGAAAAATCACCACAAGAAGGCACACTTAAGTGTCTCTCTTTCGAGGTGTAGCTCTACTATTTTCTCATTCCCCTTTGAGGTGTGGATCCATCAGCCTAGAGGAAAGGAGTGCAAAACATTTAGGCCTACAATTAGGTCCATCAAAATTATTTCACCTTTTTTCAATGTCTTGTTGAGGATAATATTGAAATGTCTTGGCCTTTATTATCTCTATAAATTTTTCCAACGGGTCATACCTCCAACGTTACGGTAGTTCTATCAACCCTAGGTCCTGAAGTGTCACTATGAGCAGCCTATTCTGCCCTACCTGACTCACTTCTATACTATCAAACTTGAAAGGCATATTACAAGTCATCTTCTTATTGCGCCCTACTCCATACACATCATTAACATAATCTGATTGGTGCACCACCTCCATAGCGAAAACATATTCGGTGGTGAAGTATGACAATAGGAATGGCTTGCCCGTAAAGCCAAAAATTCTTACGACCACACCCCAAGTAAGCAAAAATATGTCACCCTTTTCTACTGTAACTACTGTTTCTCTCATCTCCTACGACATTCTTTCACATGTACCACAAAGTAGTTCCATTATGGACCCCAAAAATAAATGGTTAAAACTATAAAAAGACTCCTTGCCCGACAGAGTGAAGGTCCACATGTATACCGATAGAAGCTCATCTCTCTCGTCCATTTACCCCACGGTGATAAATACAAATGTTGGTGTATATGGAAGAAGAAATACCATACCAAAAAGGAGGTATACATGAATGACGTCTCTTCCCCAGTTTGCAACCTCTTCAACTGAAAATACAATTTTCAAGAAATAAAATCGATCCAATCAAAGAAAATTGGATTGGTGCCTTGCCTCATGGCTGATCGAACGTAAAACTCCACCTGGAATATGCATTGTGCTAGGATTTCCTGCCACTTATGAACGGTAGAATTTATCGGTAAACCAGCAACCCATGCCAACATTGAATAGATGTCTAGGCTCTTGATTTTTTTGAGTGGCTTCAGCAAGTTTGGCAATTGCCCAAGTTGTGGCTCTTTTATCAACTACATCTTCATGAATCGATGCATCGTTATAGTAGAGACATATTTGTCCTCTTACTCATTAGTATGTAACTTCTTGGTAATCACATATGAAGGAGGCTTCAAACCATAGGTAAATACCTCCCGCACTTCCTTAGGAGTAATATAAAAAAGTGCTTTCTTGTTTGCTCTCCACACCGTCCTAGTGATCGAATTATAAAATCGAGCAATTAGATTCACCAACTTTCGGCATGGGTGTACGGGAGTACACATGTATCAAAATAATTGTGATTGATATAACACCGTCAACGGGCTTCCTGTTGTTAACCCTTGATTTACTACAAACTGCACATCCTACCGTAGTTTCTCCATTCCCTTGTTAGTAATTACACAATCTCTAATTTATGCCATTGTGTCAGCGTACAGGGCTAAATCCACATTTTCATTCCTTCGAGCCTTTTTGGATTTCGACACACCTTCTTTATTTCTAGACTTCTTGGGCTTTGTAGCCTTTGTCACCTCTTTTCTTTGCTTTCCCATTATTTTTCTCTGATGAATACTCTGAATTTTCTCTATAACTTCTACAACAATAGCTTTCAAAAATACAGCGACGGTAAAAATTTGAAAAGTAAAATGTGAAGCTTTTACCTATTTCTTTATATAGAGCGCCCTTCCAACCACCGTAGTAAATGTCGAATCTCCCTCAAGTGATTTCGTAAGAACGTGTACTTTATTTTGCTCGCCCGACACTGGATTCGATGATCTAACGGTATCAACTGTTACTTACTGCAAAATCATCCTTGGAATGTGTGCCCTTATTACCGCCTGTTTACATCCGAAAATGTGTCCTAGTTGTTAAAGCTTCCTTGGGATAATAACCCTACCACCTACGAACAAATAAACATTTCTATTTCGATAGTGTGAGATTTTGCTCCTTGGAACCCTCAAATCTCCTTCCTACGCAAATCTGGGCACACGTTTTAAAATAAATACCCCGAGAATGCGTCATTTAATGCACCCACTTTTCTGAACTTTATCACGTTCCATGCGAAACCACTTTGATAGCTTTCTTAATCTTATTTCACTCCTAAAAAATCATCACATCCCAAAGAATAATGAGCACAAAACGTTTATAAAGCACACTTTGAATTTCTTCTCTTTCGCCACGAAAGCGCTCTCCACCCGATTGATGGAATTCGTAATGAATGCCTTCTTTTAAAACCATTTTAGCTTTTCCTTTTCACCTAGATTTAGCAAAAGCATGCTTTCCTTTAAAAAAATTAATTTTTTTAGGGCTTTTTCTCCTTTTTAGCTTTTTCCTTCCCACTTGCATACCGAATGCCCTGTATAACATGTACTTTTGTGCCCCTTTCTTGTTATTTATATCAACCTAAATATTGCATGCATTAAAATTTAAAATACATTCACGAAATAGGAGGTGCATGCTTTTTATAGCTTCGAGGGGTGCCACACATTTTAAAACATAAGTTTTGAAAATATTTTAATTAAAATTTCTCCTCTTTTTTTTAAACTTGCACCAAATTTTAATGTGTTGCCCAAAAGAACCATGACGTGCACTATTTATATGCTTTCATTTCGTATGCACCTACTCAGATTTCATTTGGGTTGGCAACATCGATTTAATCGCCACGTTCATCCCAATGAGGGGCGAACAGACGTTTCAGCCCTTCTTTGGGGTGAACGTGATTTTGACCATTTCCATAGCGCATTAACTTGGCATTTCTGTCCCTTTTTGTACGTTCGCCCTCAAAGGGGGCGAATGGGATTTTCATCCCTCCCTTGGGTGAAAGCACCTCCCTATTCAATTGTTGTCTTATATTTCGAAATGGGGTGAAAATGCCTTGCTTTCCACTATGTGCCTCTGGTCGTAAAACATGTTTTTTGAAGGCGCCTTCTTAGGACTCTCGTAAGGTCGTCCTTTTGGAATCAGTCAAATGTTTTTAACACAACAAGGGTGAAACAGATTTTCAAAAAGAACATGTCTCATTCATTTTTTTTACTTATCATTTTATAAAGCAAATAAAATACTAAAAAGAAAATTTGTACATATTTACAAAGTGATACCTCTTTTAATAAAATTATTGAACATAGGCCTTCAAATGAAGGTCATTTACTAGAATCGGAAGATCCTAGCCATCCATGTCCCGAAGATGGTATGCATTTACCAAATTCACTTCATAAATTTGAAATGGACCTTCCTAGATCGCATCAAACTTATGGTGCTTCCCTGGCTTGGATTTGTTTTCATTCCATCTGAGGACTGAGTCTCCCATTTGAAACTTGTGCTCTATTGTCTTCTTCCCAAACCATTTCTGCATCGCTTTAGTGTGCTCTATGAAAGCATGATATGTCTTTTTCTCTTTCTTCCTCCAACTACAATAATTGAACCAACCTTGTGCTCATTGGATCGTACTCCTCATCTTCATCTTTGAACAACTGCAAGATCTAAATAACAGATAGCTCAATGTGAGTAGGCAAAAATACTTCTTTTTCGCGCACGAGGGAGTAAGGAGAGGCTTTAATAGACTTCTTCACGGATATGTGATCTGCCCACAAATCCTGATTTAATAATAAGTGCCAACTCCTTTTATTGCTTCCCAATGTCCTTTTAGATATTCGTAGCAAGTTTTTATTGGTGGATTCGGCCAGGCCATTCCCCTACGGGTAGTAATTGGATGATGTCTTTAGATAAATCCCATATTTGCTTGCAAATTCGATAATTTTAGCCCTAATAAATGGAGTCCCATTATCTATTACAATGGAATCCGGGACACCGAAGCGGGTAATGAGTCCCTCTAGGAAAGAGATGACAGTAGCTTGATCTACTTTTTTGGTAGGGATGGCCTCTGCCCATCTGGTGAAATAATTTGTTGTTGTCAAGATGTATTTGTGCTCTACGAAAGAGTGTGGTTCTATGACTCCAATGAAGTCAAGGCCCCACTACTGAAATGGTGCTTCCACTTGGATCAGGTGCAGAGGCAATGATCCTTTCCTAGTCCTACCAACATATCTTTGACAGTTATCACACTTTTGACTCACTTTATGAACATCAGTGAACATATTAGGCCAATAATATCCAACTTGATTTCAAAGCCATTGGCGTTCTTGCATAATGGCCACCAAACAAGCCAGAATGGAATTATTCCAATATTTTCTTCTTTTCTGACTCCTTCACACATCTAAGGAGTACTCCTTCAATATTCTTATAGAATAATATGCTTGGCAATAGGACATATTTAAATTCTTACAACCTGAATCTCCGATGTTGTGAAGCATCAATATGTGATGGACATTTTCTTGAAGTAAAGAAATCGACAATGTCCTTTGTCCAGTCACGACCTCTCATAGCACAATTTACACAAATGCTTTTGTTGATGTCCTCATTTTGTATTGAAGCCAATGATTCGGATGCTATGCTTTTGGCTAATTCTTGGAAGAGAGCTCATCCACAAACTAGTTTTGTTGGTTGGATTTCCACGTCATACTCTTGAATCTTTGAGACCCAACCTACTCTTTTGTCGCCTAGTTCCCCTTGGAGAATGAAGTTTATGACATCTGGGTGTATAACATAAATGACCATTTTGCTTTGTGATACAAAGTATCAGAATTTCTTTAGAGATTTCATCACCGCATACACCTATTTTTCAATAAAATTATACTTTTCCTAGTGCAATGTGATAACTTGGCTCAAAAAAGTAATCAACTTTTCATCTCCATCTTCTTATTTTTGTGTGAGAACAACGGTATAATTCTCTTGTTCGCCTAATGCATAGAGAATGAAATATTTTGAATAATCTGGGTTAATTAATACCAGTGATTGAATGATTCTTTTCTTGATCTCTTGAAAAGCCTGTCTCCTCTCCTTGGTCCATTTGAATTTAGCATTCTTTTTCAAGAGCTCGGTCATAGGTTTCACTACTTGAGCAAAATCAGCAATGAACTTTTGAATGAAATTTATCTGATCGAAGAATTACTGCAATTCCTTCTTGTTAACTGGCATGGTAGTTTCAAGAGCGCTTCAACCCTTGTAGGATCAATCACCAATCCATATTGTGAGATCACATGACCTAACAATTTCCCTTCTTTGATAACGAATATAGACTTCTTTGGGTTAATGGAAATCCCAAATTCTTGGTATTTCTCGAACACCTGTCTCAAGTGAGAAACATGCTCTTCTCTACAATGCAAAAACAAAGTCATATCATCAAGGTAAATCATAATAAATTTGTTAAATAACTCACCAAAAACGATGTTCATAGCTCTCTAAAAGGTAGCGTCAACATTTGAAATATCAAACAACATCCTTTGATAGGAAAACATGCCCCACTTAGTAGTGAACGTCATATTGTGTTGGTCCTCATATTTTTCCCAAATCTTATTATAACCAGAGAAACCATCCAACAATGAAAATATTTGTGCTACGACAACCACGTGGAGAATCTGATCAATCTACGACAGGGGGTAGTGATCTTTTAAAGATACCTAGTTCAGATTCTAAAAATCCATGCATAGAAAGATATCTACATTCTTCTTCCAAACTGGCACCAGGTTCTCCACCCATGTTGAGTGTTTAATTGGATATATTATTTTTGCTTCCAACATCTTTAACATTTTTGTCTTCATGAGTACCTCAATTTTAGGATTGATAGTTCATTGTTTCTGTCAAAAATGTTTTACTCCCTCCTACAATTCAATGGTATGATGGATGACATTTTTGTTATATCCCTTCAAATCTTGATAGCTCCATGCAATGATGTCGAGGAATTCGTAACACAAGTTTTTGATATCCTCTAATTCTTTTGATGTGTAATCAGTTTTGATTTTGATGATCTTCTCAGGCTCCAACTGCAACTCCTTATATTCTTTCACATCTATCTTGATTTTATGCTTCTTAATCCTATCATTTTGGTTGAATAGACTTTCAAGCAAAATCAATCCCCTGGGAATGCGATTATTCTTCAGTTGAATCATTCCTTCCATCTCCTCTTCGACAAGGATTCTATCATCTACGGTTGTAGCTTCCTTAATCAAAAAATTAACTATTTACTCATCATTGTCAAACACTTACCAATAGAGGTTCTTATCAGGTACAAAGGGTCTATAGATTACCCTAACAGTCTTGGGTTTTCTGACTATTTATTCCACAAGAGAGTAATTTGCACCAAGAGAAGCCAAAATATTTGTGTGTTTGTTCTGCTCCTACCAAAATAACCTAAATGTTCAAGGTTGTGGACTCAAACAAATTCCATAACTTGTTGTGATAGGTCTTCAAGTAGTGTTGCTTTAACACACATTTTTTTGTGTTATGGTTGATAATGAGCTCATAATATCCAAATATTTGTAGTTGTTTGATGCATAATTTCTTAGTATTTTTTAAGCCAAGACAGAATGCTTTGTATTTGACTAAATTATTCATGCAACTCCAAGTTAATCTATACAAGTAAGTATTCTATAACCCTGCAATAGAAACTAGAGTGATACCAGCCCCTACACCATTCTTGCACCTAGGGTCGTCAAAATACAGCTTCCATAACTGATCTGCAATAGGGTCTGGGGACTCTGGGACCTTTTATTCAATTTGTTCAGGTTTGGTTATCGTATAACAACCGATGTCAGTTTCGACCATCGTGTTGAAATCCATGAGTGAGAATTCATCTTCAAGGTGAAGTTCACCAAGCACTTCTTCCATCAAGTTAGCTTCTTCTAATTCTTTAGTCATCATGTTGACTGCGCCTGGAGATTTTTCTTCTTCTTCTTCCAGTTTCTCTATATGAAAAGTAGAGGGCTTCTCATTATAGATGTGGATTCTCCTCCCCTTGAATGAAATCTCCAAATGTGAATAGTCCAAGGAAAGGCATTCTCCTAGTTTTGTTGTGAACTCCCTTGAGAGACACATGTTGAAGTATGATTCCTAGTCAACCACTACTTCTTGGATAATAGTGATTTGTGGCATGCTATGTAGAACAATAGGAATATCCTTGACCACTCCCACTATTTTGATTGGAGTCTCATCCAACTTGAATACTCCTGGACTACTTCTCATGTATTCCATTCCCATTACTTCGTATACTGCCTTTGGCATGACAGTAGTTGCAGCACCAAAATCGATCATACAGTTGTGCATAATCCATCCCTCCATTCTGAGTGACAAATAGAATGAGGGTGGTCTATTATTTCCAATGGCAAAATTTTGTAGTGTCTATGCTAACACTATTTGGGAATGACTCTTCTTTTGATCTTTTACAGTCCTAAGAGACTCTTGCAGCAAGTCGACTTGCCTAGGTAACTGGAGGGCGTCGTACAAGCTCACTTTTGTAGGTATCATTTTTATTTCCTCCATAATATTATAATTAGAAAAACCAGGATATTTTTCTTCTATAAACCACTCATACTTGTCTCAATACTGTTGAGTAGCTTCCACCCTTTGTCACTTAGTCAACGACAGCTACCGAAGGCTTTCCTTGACTTGTTATTCTACCTCATTTTGCGCTTGAGCAGCTGTAGGCTGAGAAGCTGGCGCCTTTGTTTACGACTTCTCTTGAGCTTGCTTGGGAAATAGATATTTCAATAGGACAGAATCCTATTACTTTGACATCGTACCAGGAGATTGTTCTAGTGGTTGCACTTTTTCATTTTGCACCTTTGGTTCTGCAGGAACCTTCAAAGGCTCTAACCCCGTTGGATCTATAGTCACTGACTTCTTTCTAGATATCTTGAGAACTAAAACTTGCTCCAAAGAAGGTACCATAAAATTATGATCGACTTCCATTATCATATTAACTTGGTCATCGACAGAACTTTCTGCTAGCATCTGTACATAGTTCAGATGAACCATGCATGTATCTTCTCCATGAGGATCATTGCAAGTTGAGCACCAGTATGCTCTCTCAGACGTGTTGGTTTCTTCATTTGTTAACATAGTTGTGTTCCTCTTAGGATCCTTGCTAGTGGTTGCTTGCTCTCGGGTAATCGGTGGTGTTTGAAATCTCCTCAACCAAAAATCAACCTCAGCTTGCTTCTTCCTTACCGTTGTGAGTTTGTTTGACATTGTTCTTATGGTTGAATTAGCATATTTTACCTATACTAACAACTTCGTGTAGGTATCAGGATTCAAATGTGTAGGAGATATCAATAAATGCAGATGTGTTGATAAGATAGGCAATGGTAGTGGAACCGGTGGCGCTGGTAACACTGGGAAAGAAATGGGTGTTAGCAACTATGGTGTTACTAGAGCGGGTAACTATGAGAAGCTTGGAGTATAAAGTTATGGGATAGGAATCAGAACGACTTGAGGTGGGCCCGAGCTCCATGAGGGAACTGGGTACATAAAAGGTGTAGGCTATGAGAACGCACTTGAATATAAGTGTTGTAGAAGATCGGATAAAATGGGCATAGTTACTTTCGGGGCAAGCTTACCTATGGTGATCAAGTATGATTCAATATTTTGTACCTGCATGTACAGATCTGGGAACATGTTCACATTGGCTTGCCAAATAGCCATGCCAATGTCGGATTTGAATGCTCTAAGGTAGTAAAACGTAGCTTGTTCATGTGTAGGTCGAAGACCGTTAGGGACTCTTTGCTATCTTCAGGCGAATATGATATTAAATTCCACTATCTCTTCTTGTGGATGTCCTTGGATCATTGTAAATTGGTGTAACAAGGAGAATGGGTCAGCTTGCTCATGGAAATTTATAATTAGCAATTCTTCCAACTGATCCCATGTGGCGATAGTAGCAAGCAATAACGATTGGTACCATTATAACAATTTTCCTCTCAGCAATAACACTAGCAATCTTACCATAATATCTTCATCTACGATGCCATGGATAGTTGTCAAAGAAGCCACATCCTAAATATGCTCATAAGCGGTCTTACCAGTACCATCATAGGTTGGCAAAGCCTTCAAATCTACTTGGGAGACTGGATTTTGTGATTGTAAGTTCAAGGCTCCTGAGCTATTCTATGCTAGAAACTACCTTGGAGGTTGTGGCTATTGTGGTGGTGGGTTCTGATCCATTTGAACTGGTGTATAAAGTTGTGGAGATGGGATGTTAGTAGCAGTACTAGTTGGACTTGACGGTAAATAAAATACACCAGCTATCTATGAGGATGTTGAGGATGATGAATAAGGTTAAGGAACTAACCTAGGGTGTTCACCTAATATTTTAGTATCAATTTCATAAAACTCAATGGGATCTTCAAAATTTTTGGCCTTCGATCTAGTAATCATAATGCATAGTTTTTGTTGCCTTCACATTCGAAGGCTTCTAGGTATAATTGAGTCACTAGATGTTCTAACTATATAGCACAAAGATAAACATCAAACCTTAATGTTGTTGAAAGTGCAACTTTTAGGGTCCCACCGGGCGTGCCAAAAACTATTGGTCAAATATCTACCTAATTATCCAAACATGTGTTTGTGTGCCCTAGACATGGCCAACATTAAAAGGCCAAAGGAAAGGAATGTCCTCTGTGCCAATATCCAAAGAGGGATGGCTCCCTTACTAAATCCTATACTGATTAAAGACTAGAGTTGCAAGAAAGAAATTGGAAATAACGAAAAGAGATGGGAAATATGGCCACAAGTCAAAGGTGTAGGATTGGGGATAGACTAGCAGCAAGAAATCCACCCAAGCATTGAAGTAACATGTAATAAAAGAAGGTAATATAATTTACTTACAACCTTGTAGAGACAACCTCCAAGATCACATTCCAAAACTCAATCCCTTACCAGCAATGTTCAAACTCAGATGCATGATTTAAACTTAATAGCAGGCAATGATATGACCATAAAATAGAAATGCATAAAATAGAAGGAAATCACACACAAGATCACTTGTAAATTTAGAACCCAAGTATCTTCTATTGATGTATGGAACTTGAATAGTTTTTCAGCAGAATGTCTAACCTCCTTTACAATAAAAATTGATTAGTATTTATAGAGGATTTTGCCTCTTTCATTAAATACACATGAAGACAAAATGCTCACAGATCAAGAACCTTGGTGAGACAATTCCTCCTTGAAGTCATTGAAAATCCTTCTTTTGAGGCGGTGATCCAGATTTTAAGAAAATCCATCTGGGAAATCGGTATTTTTGGGCGTCAATGCATGGAAAACTACAAGGCTTGGTCATTGAATTGGTACATTCTCCATCCTCGAAAATACGCTTCTGCTTGGAAATCATGAAAATTGCCTGGAACTTTTAATATTGCTGCTCTATTTGCTTGCGATCCACAACCTGAGTTACTCTTTGCCACACACATTTAATGTTTTTCATCCGCCTATCTTGGGTGCTCTTGAAATTCGTTGACGTTATTGACAACAAAATTTGCCTAGACTTAGCAGTAAGTGAATCACATATTTACTATTTTCATCACGTTCCTTGGAAAAGAGGGTGCCCCTGATTTAACAACAATCAACCCTTTTACACTCTAGGCGAAAGTGCTTTTAACAGCTTCCTTAAACTCTATGTTCGTCCCCAAAAGAGGTGAAAGAGGTTGTCACCTTCCTCTTGCGGCAAACATGAAGTTGACTTTTCAAAGTCGTGCTTCGAACTTTTGATTCTTCGTCTACTTTACCATTCATGGCGTGTTTGACCCTGGGAGGGGCGAATGGATCTTTTGCCCCTCAGTCGGGGCGAACACAAAGTTGACTTTTCAAAGTCACGCTTTTAAATACGTTCGTCCCAACTTGGGGTGAACGCACCTTCTTTCAAAATTTGTCAATTTTTGCTAAGTTTTACCGTGCTCTAAAGAAATTTCGTCGATTATACCTTCAACTTGGCCAATGTGTTGGGCAAGCACTTTTATCCATATTTTTAAGGACATTCACCCCAAAGAGGGGCAAACAACTCGTTTACCCCCATTATGGGGCAAACAAATTTTAAATGCCTTTTAACTTCGACCCAACTTCGACATTTATCTAATTATTAAAGCTTCATTATTTAATTTCTTCTTTCACCCTAATGAGGAACGCAAAGGACTTTCACTGATTACTTGGGGTGAACGGGTCTTTTACCCAATATTTGAGGCGATTACGATTTTCCTTTTTGGCAAAGCTCCCATAGTTTATGCACTTAATTTTTTAGCACCATTTTCCAATTGTTTTACATGTGATTTGAACCAAAGTCTCCAATCCATTCCCCCAGTCATTTTCCTTAAAACACCCATTATTTTCAAGCCAAAAGGATGCAAAAAAGAAAGAAGAAAAATAAAATAAAATATAACTGCAACATATTATGTCGGTCAAAATATTGTATGTTAATATTAATATATTTTACCGCATTACAATCAAAAATTCATCAAAAATATCTCAATGTGGCATATTACAAAACTGCCAATAGAAACTTATTATTATAATTATTGTTTTCTAAAGGTTGTTTCATTATAATGTTCAATGGTTTTTGGCACATTGTTTTATATCTAAGTGTATTGATAGGCAAAAATTGGTCATCTCTCGTTTTAGAAGAGGTTGAAATCTATCCTTGTGCCTAAGGGTTTTTCATTCTTATTTTTTTAGAAGTGAAGGATTGGGATGCTATTTACGATGGTGGTCCTTAGTCTTATAATGAATTGGGATTTTTATGAAATCCTAGTTTTTAGATTTTGATCCCTTAGTAGAAACTCTTTGTTCAATTTTGATATGGGTAAGGTTGCTAAATTTACCTTTGCATTTTTTAATGTTTTTAATGTTTGAATAGATTGGCAACACCATTGGGAAATTTATTCTCCTAGATTCAACAAAAGAAAAATACAAAAACACATGTGCTTGTATGTATGTGGAGGTTGATCTAATCAAAGGACTCCTAGCATATTTTATTTTGATTTTGGGGAATCAACTAGAATCCAAAAACTGGAATATGAACATATTGATTTTAGATATAGGTAATGTTTTAAATATGGTAATCTAGCCAATTCTTGTTTGGGGATAAATATTCAATTCAAGTAGAAGTCAAAAGATTATATTAGCTCATTTGATAAGGACATTTAGGTGGTATAGTGAAAAAGAAGGTATAAAATGTACTTGGTGGAAGGCTACTTCACTATTTTTTTATATATATACTAGAGGAATTGGTAACACGCTACAATTTTCTACACCTCTTCATGGGTTTGAATCTCACTCCTTTTCGCCACTATAATCTTTAGTTGCATCGAGGTAAACCTTTTACATAGCCGACGATGCTGACACGACACACCCACTGGTACTACGAGGCCTAAGGGATTGGAACCCTAGTCTTTGTGCTCCTATAGAAGCATTTTGATCGCTGAACCAAGCCCTCGAACCCGAAAGGCTACTTCACTATTAGGAAATAATATTATTACATTATTTGATATGTTGTAGTTAATCTCACGTAGATAGTTCTAGAATAAGTTAAAATAGTGTATTATTAAGATAATGAGTTATAGTTAGCTCACATAACTTGAATATTGCAAATATGGTAGTCTATTCTAGGTTAGCCGAGATGTTAGCTAATCATAACCAGTGGATCATATTTTTCAATATGCACGATGAATAAAATTATAATTATTGTAGACCTACATTGACGCCATAGTTATATGAGCTTTGAAGATTAAGAAAACTAAAAAAGTTGCCACAACATACTCTTGCATCTCAATATTGAACCGTGAGATTGCTATTGTCTCCCAAATGTAGGTTGACTAACAAGAGAGGGGCTCGACTTAGATGTTTGAGTCAAATTTGAAATTTGTTGGAATATATTACATTATTGGTACTTGCTAATTTACCATCATAGGTACATGTTTAGATTAAGATTTTATCTTAGATTAGGATATAAGTATTTGCTTAATACAATGTAATAAATGCACAAGTACTATTAGAATGCGCAATGATGTAAATGTGCATGTAGTCCACATGTACATGAGTCCTAAGAATAGAATGATGAAGTGTCATAGGAATATATAAGACCAAGAGTCATATCAGACTATATATAGTCCTTCTTAAAGTAGAAGAATAAGATGACTTTGGAGTGCATAGGGTAGAGTTGTAGTACTAACAATGTAGAGCATTTTTGAAATATGGAGTGTTAGAGACCTCCATTGCATAACATTGTATATTTTTGTGAGTTTTCATTAATAGCTATTGCATGAGTATTTTATAGAATTTTCTTATCATATTTACATGCTTATTAGTTAGCCATTATCATAGTTATAACATTGCTTGCTTATTTCATTACTTGTGGTTGCATTTCTTTGAGTTTATAGCTTCAAAATCTAACAGTGGTATCAGAGCACTAGGTAGATTGATAGGAAATAGAGAGAGCCACAAAAGAGATTAAGAGGAGATAAAAAATCTCATTTTCAAAAATTTTGAAATTGTTATTTGGCTAGAGTCTTTCCACAGAGTTGTAGAAAAACTCGTGAATACTAGGACTCAACATTGATTCCACTAGATTGACAAATCAACTAGTGAAGATTCATTATCTCTAGATTTAGATATTTCTCCATTACGATTTTTTCTAATACTTTATTGCAAAAAAGTTGATTCAAATAAATTTGGGAAGCTTTCTACAAGAGCTAGGAAGAATATCTTCTTTGAAATTAATCCAATACCTGAAGCAAAAAGTTGGAGATTGAAGATTTGAAGACCTAAGAAAAAGGTCCCATTGCATGCTTTGCAGATTTAAGACTTCAAGTTGAAGATTAAGAAGATATCTAGAGGCCAAAGAAGCCACATTGAATACTGCAAATCAAGGAGGAGGTCCTAGAAAGAAGATCCCATTGAAGGAAGAAGAGACTCAAGGAAAAGAGTCCTCGAGAAGATTAGAGTTTGAGATTTCCATTGAAGATTGAAGACTTCACCTTGAAGAAGTTGAAGAGACCCATAGAAGATCTTATTGAAGAACTTCCATATTTAGAATATTGAAGATAGATAAGGACTAGCAAAGGTCCTATTGTATATTTCAGAAGTAGCAAATAGTAGAGATCCAAGAAAGAGATCTCATTAAAGTCTAGTTATTTCATCTTCGCAATGAGACAACTAGTACTTAGTGCTTAGTTACCACACCTCCACAATGGGCTACCTAAGGATATTATAACTCCACATGATAATACACATGGCCACCTGATCCTTCTCGATCAAGTTCCATCACATGCTTTTATTATGAATGTTTTCCCTACCTTTGCGGTAGGAAAAGAGGTTTAAGCCTCATTCTTAAGAACCTTCCTTAAAAGCTCCACGCATTTGGGAATACATCTTAGCTACACCACTCAAGATGTAATTTACATCTAACTTGTTTATTTTCTCCTTGCAACTATCTAAGTTCTAGGTTTTTAACTTAACTAGGGTACTAACAAGTTATTATGAGTATTTCCTTCCCAAAATCCCTAACAATTCCAAAATGCAAAACCTCTAAAATCATTCACCTTAGCTCTCTCTTTACCAATAAAAGTAAAACATGCTCACTCTACTTATTTAAGGAAAGATTAGGTCATCCGTAATACATATTTAAAAGTATTAAACATCTTACTAGAAAAATACTCATTTTGAAAGCATGAATATCATCTATATCAAATTCTATTTGCCATTCATAAAAAATATCAATTTTTCTATATTAGGAATGACTACATCTTATACTTTCAAATGAATTGAAAAATAATAATAGCATTACATTAAACATCAATAATTAAATCCTTTCATAATTAAGAGACATAACTAACAAAGCCTCCCTTAACATTATATTTCAATATTCATAACATCAATTCCAAGACTAGTCTTTAATACATCTCTTTCTTTGAGTTTTCCATTTACAACATATTCACATCCAATATGAAACTCCGATAAAAGCATAATAGAACTCTTTCTTTCTTTGTCTCTGCTTATTGGTCATCCATGAGCTCCATCAAAATGTGGTTGGAGTAAGAGACCAGGACAACTTCATCTTATGATATGACAATGCATTCCTAATGCTTTTTTATATTCTATGCATTCAAAAAAGCATATAGAAATTCTATTTACATTTCTACATTGCATCATTAAACTCTTGTAGAAAATCCTTTTTCATTTCTACATCAATAATAAAACAAACACGTGAAGAAACCCCATAAATTTCTTCACTCAAAAAGGACTCCATGTTTGTTTTGATAATTTCCACATATAAGGAAACCCCATAATTTCCTTATAGTAAAGGGCCTCCATGCCCACAAAATAAAACCTTTATTCAACTAAAAATATTCAAATTTACTATTAAAAAGGAATATTTCAACTTTCACTTAATCCTTTTTTTTTCAAAATAAAATAGTTAAATCCCCTAATCCTTTTATCATTTTAAAACTAGATTACATCCTTTAGTTCAACTAAGGCATTTCTACTATATACAATATTAATAGCAAAGGTTTATTTCTTTTATATTATTCTTATTTTCGAGCTTAGGTACATAACACCCATATTTTCCAATTGAATTGAATAATGTATTAAGTTCTTCATCTTATTTACAAAGCAAAATGCACTTAAGGGAAATCATATCTACTAAAAAGATAAGCTACAACCAAATATTTTAAAGCAATATAAGCTACAACCAAATCATATTTAAAAATATAAGCTACAACCAAATTATATTGATTTACATCAATATAAGTTATAGTCAAATCATATTAAGAAGATAAGCTACAACCAAATCATCTTTAAAAATAAGCTACAACCAAATCATATTAAAAATATAAGCTACAACCAAATCATAGTAAAAAGATAAGCTACAACCATATCATATTTAAAAATAAGATACAACCAAATCATATTAAAAAGATAATTTAGAACCATATCATATTTAAAAATAAGCTACAACCAAATCATATTTAAAAGATAACCTACAACCATATCATATTTAAAAATAAGCTACAACCTTATGGGTTTTTAAGGCATTACACAGATCTCCATACTCATTTAAAATTTCAGAGAACCGAAAACAATCCCAACTTCATAAGTATTCAAAAATTGAAGCATTCCACTTGAGATATTTCATAAAGCAAGAGAAAATCTTGTTCAATCAAGCTCTAAAATTATCCCTATAGCAAAGCAGGAAAAACGTAGTTCACGACTCAACATAAAAGACTCAAAAGGCTTATGTTTTTATCCCAAGCGTAGAGTCGAAATACATCAATAATAAAATTAGAAAGAGACTTTAATCCAAGATACAAAGCAGACTATCATGTAGAGATTGCTCCTGGACTTAGATGACGAAATTCGGCTTCAGGTTTACAAAATATACAATTGGCTAAACACAAAATGAACTCAATTGATGTGGAAAATACTCTTAAAAAATGACACGAAATGACACAAATGAAAACTGAGATGCATTAAAACCAAAATATATTTATAGGCATATCTATCTTTACAAAAGCGGCATTTAATGCACCCAATCTATGTGAGCATTACATTTTGTACAATATGATCAATGTGAAAGGAATAATATTATAGAATATAATATTAATCTCTATCATTCCTCCCTAATGTAGAAGCATTGGTCTCCAATGCATTTGAAATAGGAGAAAAAATGTGAGCCTGATGTAGAAGTTGGTACAAACTGATGGAAGGTCGCTGCTGAGGATGGACTGCCAATGACTGATATAACTACAAGGTTGAAAATACAATATGTTAAGTAGTGGTGACTAGATCTAGAGCTATAATGAAATCTACAATTGGAGCAGGAGGATAATGATATGGAATAACAATATGAACTACTGTAGGTGCCACATAGATAGGTGTCGATACAACAGGAACAAATGCTGGTATAAACTGAATTGCAAGAACCAGGGTGGGTACCACAGGAACAAATGCTGGTATAAACTGAACTATGGGAACTCATGCTGGTAAAAACTGAACTGGTGGAGATGTAGGAGGAATATGTGTGTGATGAACCTTGTGTTGATTTGTGAATAGTGCTCATGCTTGAGTGTCATCTTGCTTATGTGTGCTAAAAATTAAGTAATTTTTTGTGCTTGATGCAAATTAGTGTGATCCTGTTGTGGAGGGAATTGAACACTTCGAATAAGAAAAGTTTGGTTCTCATGTTGAAGGGTGTAGGTATTGTTATAGGCATCATATTGAGCTCTCTTGTCATATTGATAAGTTTTTCCTAACAACAACCCACAACAATCCATAGGAGTTACATCACATGTGATAGTGTCTACATACTTAGGCCCAAAGGCAAAAGATAAAGTGCATGTTTTTGTGATCCGAGAAGTAGTAGTACTATCCTTCCAACCAAGGGAGTATGGACAAGGATGAGGATGGGTGGAAAGATGCAACTTATCAACAATGGACTACACAATCAAGTTCTTCTGCAAGCCATTATCGATGATACAATCAACTAAAAAACTAGGTGTTAAATGAGCATGAGTAACAAACAAGTTCTCACGATCTTCGATAAGAGAGTGATGGTTAAGTAAGGTGACCTTCTAACTCAAGATAAAAATAATCTTCCCCAAAAGTGTGAATGGGGTTTTGAGGAGTCCCCTCCTCAAAAATTGACTCCTGAAGGTGTTTTTTTGCAGATTATTGGACAAATAATTATTTTCGCTGAGATTTCTTTAATTGGAGATATTCTGCTTTATCATGTCCACTTCTTTTACAGTAGTTGTAATATTGTTGTCTGTGAGAATAAAATGAAGCATGAGGTGTAGAAGAAAAGGATTTAGCAGGAGCAAGAAGAGAAGAAGTATAAGAAGGGGAATAAGACTGTTGAGGTTGATGTGACGGTGGCACAAAACCTTCTGAAGAGTGTCTAGCCTTTGTGTAGCATGCTGAGAGCTTCTCTTCGGTGAGTTGTGCATGTTTGAAGGCATCGTCCAATGTAGTGCAAGAAGTATATTTGATATCCCTATAAAATTGGATGAGAAGATCACTTTTAAACCTGGAAATCAAGACAACATCATAATCTGAAATGCCAAGTAAGACTCGAAGGCGGTTGAAGTGATGAATGAAGTCTTGTATAGATTCTCTCTTGCCTTGACAGAGTCATAGCCATTGATTCAGTAAGTCATAATCATAATTTGATGGATAAAATGAGGTCTTCAAAACTCGTACCATCTCCTTCCATGCACAAATTTTGCGATTGGATATGAGGACTTTGGTGATGTTGGAAATTTTGAGCTTTGCAAATGGAACATTTTCCTCATCAGGAGTGTGTATAAAATTGAACCAAGTCTCCATGTCAAGGATCCAGCTATTGAGTACATCAGGGTCTCGAGAGCCTTCATATATTTTTACTTCACACTTCAGACAGGAAGGATGAGAGGAACATTGAATATTTTACAACACGGTTGCCATTTCTACCAATTTATCATCGTGGATTGCAGTGATTTCTGCTAATTGTTTAACAATGGCCATGTTTGTAGCCATAGGTTTATTAGGAGTGGTCAAGGATTTACCAGGCAGTAGATCAAGTGGTAAAAAGGAGAATGGATGAAAAAATTTTGGTTTACAACTTTGTAGGGTGTCTTCTGTCTATGATTGATGCTAAGGAATTTAAGTTTATTAGTGATCACAGTCAAGGTCCAACTCACTCCAATGATCAAGGCCAACTCAATCCAATGACTATTTATCAACGATTAAGGGCCAACATCGGATGCACGACTATTTATCAATGATCAAGGGCTATATCACTCCAACAACTATTTATCAACGGTTAAGGGCTAACTCCAGATGCACGAAGTGATGATGTCATGAAACTCTAGACAGTTAAGGGTCAACTTCAAACACACGAAGTGATGATGCAACTAGTGAGTAACAAACAACAATCAAGAGACACACAACATGAAATTCCAAGTGCTAATGAATGGGACGAAAACCAAGGTGATACAACAATGGAACGAAGGATAGAGGGTGACGTAAGGACCGAACGATGGGGAACTCAAAGGCGGTGGTGGAATGATAGGTGGCAATGATGCAAGGTTGGTTCTAGACGACAAGTGACTCAGGGGAGGTGGCCAATTAGAGAGGAAGGGTAGCCAGCGTAAGCTAGCTACCTTAATATGGGAGATGAGCATTTAAAAATGCTTATGGATATTGTGATATCATGAATGTGGGATAAAACGCGTAAAGCGTTTATCCCATAGTGTTTTTTTCTTGTGATCGGTGCTTCAAATGGCAACATCGAAACTCAGCTACCTACCAAAAAATCAATTGCCAAGCAATTTTTAATTTTGTAACCTTAGAAAATACATCTTGTCTTGTGTCGAAATCTCGTTTGCTTGCCAAAAAAGACACAGACTTCTATTTTGCATCGAAATCCTGCTTTCTTGCTGGAAAGGACATAAATACATGTAAGATCTATCAAATTATCGCAAAGATGATGACCAACCCCTGGTTTAGATCGATGCTTGTTGGGATCGAAAAATTAGCGGATATGCACTATAGGAGTTTGGTAGACTCGACACGGTAGTGTTACGCAATAGATCATCACCAGGCGATAATAGCGATGGCGACGTTGAGGTATGGCACTAGTTGTGGGTGTCGAAAGTTGTAGAAGGTGTGGACACAAAGAGCCCAAAGACATTAGGAAGGTGTTGATGCGATCAAAAAAACTAAAGGTATGCAGTGAACATGAAGATCCATCATCGATGAAAATAGCAAGAAGCGCAAGAAGAGCGACGAAAATGAAGTCAATGCGCTCTATTTGGTGTTTTTGCTGGGATGCTACAACGATAAAACTCCAAAAAATGAATCAACAATATTCGCTTTGTTAGAGAGCAGATCTGCTCCTCCTTCAATGCGTAGAATAGGAATCTCATGAAGAAGGAACCGAACACCACGGAGTCCCGATCCAACTGGAAAAACATAATGGTTTTCAAGACTGCATCAAGTTGTCAAGCTATGACAAATCCAAGTGTGAGAACTTGGATCAAAAGCCAAGGGTTGGGATCAAAAGGACCCTATCTAGCCGAAGGTTGTTGGTCAGAGGGACCCCAACAAAAGTTTTCAAATGAGGAGTGCTCGAAGATGTTTACGAGAAAGGAAAGAGTGTTCCTCCAAAGCCAAGATCCACTGGTGATTTTCTCGTTCCTCTTTTGAATCAGAATGGCCTAGAGGAAGAAGATACTCACCTATCCAACACTCGCTCTGATACAAATAAAAATTGAGATGCATTCAAACCAAAAATATATTTATAGACATGTCTACCTTTACAAAAGTGACATTTAATGCACCTAATCCATGTGAGCATTAAATGTTGTACAATATGATCCATGTGAAAGGAATAATATTATAGAATATAATATTAATCCCTATCATCCATGGTGTTTAGGGTCCAGACGATGCTGCTCTAAAATAAACCGAGAACATCAACAAAGCACCACAAACCCTATTTGGTTATCCTCACAGCAACAAAGATGTATACATTGTTTTCAAGTGTGGCCATATAAGTTACATCTAACAAAAGGCCACAATATTGAGAAAGTAAACTAACAAACTCAATTTTCAAATTAAAGCTTTATGAGTGGAATAATGACCAAAAGATCTTAAATATGGTTTTTCCCATGCTCCAACAAGAAAATAAAAATAAAAACCAAGCAAACTTATTTTATTTATGTATTTATCTAAAATAAAATAGGGACGTATGGTCCTCCTACAAATCTACAGAAGACACAATAAATACCTCAATTGCTTTCTAGAAGATAGTAAACCAAATGTACATATATTTTGATAAGCATATCCATAAACCCAAAGGGAAATACCTTTTTATTGCTCATTTATCACCAATATGCATAGGTTGGATACTCACTTTCCAATATTCCACGTTCCAGTACTTTGGTCCCTATTTCCTAACCATATTGCGTTCTCCTTTCAAAAATCTCCTCTTGATGCCAGTAACATTGTGTCCTTTCTTTCCTTTGAATCCCACTCAAGAAGACAGTTCATTCTCAACCATATTTCCAACTGTATTTCCTCATGGAAATAAAAAGCCTCGCTCTATTTTATTAAATTTATTAAAGTCTTCTCGCCCATGATGATGACCTCAGATATTCATAACAAAGGGTCCTTTTTTTTTAAAGACATCTAATTAGATGCGCTCTTTTGTTCCCTCCATGATTATCAACCAAAGGATCAAATAAAATCATTAATCAAGTGTTATGATTAATTATTTTAACAATGACTAATAATATTAAATCATCAATATTTCAATATGACATTATTGGAACCCTTTCAATTAATATCACCTTAAACATAAATGCATATTCTACCCCTTTCATGCATCATTCCTATGCTTAGTAAAAATAATGATTATCCAAACATAGGTAAGCCAATGCAAGCATTTGCCAACAAAAGATTTTATGATAACTTCTAGGTTATCAACTTTTATTTAAAATGACTTCATTGATCTTTAAAGCAACTTCCTTGCCAATAGTTTTATTTCAAACATGCAAACATGAGATGCAACTATATGTAGGTAAATCCTACCCTAGAGTTGTTGTCAATCAATGTGACCATCATTTTTCTTTTTTGGTCTCTCATTTTAGGTGGTCATCTTCCTCGTCCACCCACGAGAGTACCTGGTCCTACAAACACCCATAACATCAACAATACTATATTATCATATAATATAAACAAAACAACAATTGCAATTAAACATCCACACTACAATTAATACTAAGAATTGAATCATCACATCAATACGTAATCCATCTCATAAATGAGTCCTGCCAAGGTGGGTCGTTAGACCTCCAACCTCATTTCTTTATTATTCTTCTCTTGAAACCTTAAAGTGCAAGGGATAACATATTCACCACTTTCACTTTTATTACATGAAGATAATTCTATACTACTTAAGAAAAATAAATATGATTTACGTGGAATAAACTTGACCTCTTTTGTTATCTTTATTTTAGGATTTATCTCCACATCTTCTTTTGCACCTTTAATTCCTTTTGAACTTGCCATATGATATTGTAGATATGGTTTCTTTGCCTCTTATTTTGAAGTGGAATATCCTTGATCTAATCTAAGCTTTTATTATTGAATGATTTCCTTGCTTTGTCTTGAAGTTTATCTCATGGCTAGAATTTTTTATCTCTTTCTTCATAATTTTCACTTTGCAAACTCTTGTCATGTGTCCAATCTCATAACAATTGTGGCAACAAAAAGCAATATTTTCATAATCTACTTGTTTATCCCATTCTCTTGATTCAGATTTAATATTTTTGAATTGTAGCAAAGGTTTTAAAATATCCATAGCAACACATATTCGAGTATATATAGCATGCTTTCGCTCCTTAGTAGTTGGTCCTTCCTTGATGAATTTCCCTAGGGTATTTCCAATATTCTTCAAAACATCCTTATTTATAAGTTGATATGGAAGTCCAAAAAGCCTAACCCACACTAGAAGCTTCTTAATAGTTTATGTCTCAATAAAAAAATATTTATTCCATGGTCTCAAATAAAGTGCATCTCTTCCCCTAAACCATGGACCATCAACCATTATTTTATCCCTAATTTTTGAATTGGAAAAGATGATGAGGAAAAAACCTTTAGGAAGAAAAGTCACATAATAATTTGAATTCAATCCCCACTTCCACTTGATACAATTTTGAATCTCCAAAAACCTTGGCCATGATATATGAAACTTACATATTAACTCTCTACTTTTAAAAACCATTACATTATGCTCAATCATCTAATCCTTGATACTTACTTTTGGTGTAACATCTACTACTTGAATCAAACTTACCATGTATTCGTTGTTCTGCTTATATCCAACTTGGACCTCCATACTTACAACTAGGGCATCCTGACTTCCCGTTAGGGCTTTCAAATATGGCTTTCCTTCCATAGTTGCTAATGGGGCTCGCTCTTGGCTTGCACTCCTTCTTGGTTCACACTCCCTCTCATCTTGCACTCTCTCCTACCTTACACTTGCTTGCGGTTTGCACTTCCTCCTGACTCACAATTATCCATGTATCTTCTTTTTCTTGATGTTCCTTCACTTCAAATTTTTTTGGAAACAATGTTCCACATTTTTGTGGTAAGGTTTTGAAGAATTGATGCACTCTAGATGAACCTATCGTTATTTTTCCATAACTAAATTCCGATTTGCACTCCCTCTTAGTTTGCTCTCAATTCTAACTTGCACTCCCTCTTGGCTCACAATTGTCCTTGTCTCTTATTTTTCTTGGCATTTCTTCACTTCAACAATTTCTGGAAAACAATGTTACACACATTCGTGTTAAGGGTTTGAAACATCGATGCACTCCGAATGAACCTACCACTCTTACGCTGTGATTGAATCTTAGCTCGCACTCCCTCTTGGTTCACACTCCCTCTCAAATCACATTCGCTTCCGATTTGCACTCTCTCCTAGATTTTTTTCAATTGAATCCTTTAAATTTTTCTGAGATCTAGAACAAGAAGTGACACTTGTTCCTTGATTGCACTTTGCTTTCTACTTCCTGCTTTCTACTCAGACTTCCTCCTCGTTTTTGACTCATACTCTCTTCCAACTACACTCACTCGCACTGGCTTTCAACTGCACCTACTCACACTCGCTCTCAGCTACACTCACTTCCGGTTTGTGCTCACACTCGTTGCTATACTTACTCCTGGTTCATGCTCACACTCACTCACTGCTGCACTTACTCCCGGCTTGCGCTCATACCCCTTAAAATAGAGATATAAGTTCTATAATTAATTGTAATTCTCATATATATTTATCTTATCAACATTAATAATAATTTGTGAAACTTTTTCAATTGAATTCTCTCTTAATTCTTTAAAAATATAAAGTTTTAACGACTAAACAAACTTTTAGACAATTTTTTAAACTGGTGAATATCAACTCTAAAATATGACCCAATTGTCTTTGTTAGAATAACCCATTGATATACTTTAGACTCTCATCTAAGATATTCAAGTTCGGATCACATTAGACTTTCATCTAAGATATTCAAGTTCGGATCACATTAAACTCTCATCTAAAATGTTCAAATTCAAATCATTAAAAAGAAAGAGATCTTATTAAACTCTCCTCTAAGATATTCAAATTCAAATCATTAAAAAGAAAATCTCCAAGTTATATCTTAGTTGTTCTCACCCAATCATTTTAAACGACAATCTTGATCATATAAAAGTGCCCTATCTAAAGTTAAAATTTCATTTTAAGAAAGTGACGAAACTTCATGGCACGTCAAAGCTACACTTTAAAAATAAAAAATGATTTAGTGAAAAACTATGGAGGGGATTTTTCTTCGGGTCAAACTAAGGCTACAATTGGTATATCTCACTCGCTTATATATGTCCTTTGTTTGATTCATTTTTACCTTTGTTTAAGGTCTTAAAGATGTGAGGAGTTTGCCTTCAATATCCATAGGAGTTTATAATTAAAACTTATTTTTAATTTCTAATCAATTATATTAGAGTTTAGAATTAAAACTTATTTTTAATATCTCATCAATTATATTAGAGTTTAGAATTAAAACTTTTTATTAATATGTAATCAATTATATTATATTAAAAAAACTCTTATGAGAATTTTGCCGTACATACACCTAATTATTTCACTGTTAAAAAATTACAAAAAATATAATATTTATAATTTAAAAATATAATATATATATATATATTTTATTTGTTTATTGTGAGAAAGTTTTTATGATCGATGAGCAATCTTCTCCCAGTCATGATCCTTCCTAAAGTTAAGAGTTATACTTATCAATAGGGAATTTAACACAAAGCCATCATACACCCACCTCCTCACACACTCGCCTATGTCACGGTTTGAACCTTAAACCTCCCAAAAAAGAGCCAAAGCCCGAACCATTACGCTACACCCCAAATGCAATAAAATTTTAATTTTTATTAATATATATATATATATATATATATATAGAGTGAGCAGTCTTCTTCGAACCATGATCCCTCCTAAAGTTGAGAGCTATACTTATCAATAGGGAATTTAACACAAAGCCACCACACACCCACCCCCTCACACACTCGCCCATGTCGCGGTTTGAACCTTGAACCTCTCAAAAAAAAAAAAAAGCCAAAGCCCGAACCATTGCGCTACACCCCAAATGCAATATAATTTAATTTTTATTAATATAAAATAATATAAATTTATATATATAATGATCATAAAAGTAATATTAACATACCTTTTTGCCATGCCTTGCAAGTGGTATGAGTTAAATTGATACTTAATTGCTTGGGAATTTATTGGAAACAAAGAGCATCATACACCCACCTCCTCGCACACTCGCCTATGTCACGGTTTGAACCTTAAACCTCCCAAAAAAGAGCCAAAGCCCGAACCATTACGCTACACCCCAAACGCAATAAAATTTTAATTTTTATTAATATATATATATATATATATATAAAGGGTGAGCAATCTTCTTCAAACCATGATCCCTCCCGAAGTTGAGAGCTATACTTATCAATAGGGAATTTAACACAAAGCTATATATATATATATATATATATATATATATATATATATATATATATATATATATATATATATATAAAAGGGTGAGCAATCTTCTTCGAACCATAATCCCTCCCCGAAGTTGAGAGCTATACTTATCAATAGGGAATTTAACACAAAGCCACCACACACCCACCCCCTCACACACTCGCCCATGTCGCGGTTTGAACCTTGAACCTCTCAAAAAAAAAAAAAAGCCAAAGCCCGAACCATTGCGCTACACCCCAAATGCAATATAATTTAATTTTTATTAATATAAAATAATATAAATTTATATATATATATATATAATGATCATAAAAGTAATATTAACATACCTTTTTGCCATGCCTTGCAAGTGGTATGAGTTAAATTGATACTTAATTGCTTGGGAATTTATTGGAAACAAAGAGCGAGAACTACTTGGCTATTGGAGGGGGATTGAAACACAAGTTTATTTCATCGCTCTGCATCGACAAGTAGACAAAGGAACTCTTTGACTTACCTTGAGGACTCCAATGGACAGTCAGGTATGAAACATGCAACAAATATTTTTTTTCAAAATATTTTTACTACCTCTGTTATCCCTAATCTTGTAGCGTAACAAGAGATACTTAACTATATCCCCCAGATTATTTTGGTCGAGCAAAACCAAGCCCTTTTCAGATCGATGGATAAAGATGAGGTGAGGAGCATAGTTTTCAACATGAAATTAAGGAAATCTCCAAGGCCCGATGGTTTTCCAATTGAGTTCTTTAAGGCTTTTTGGGATGTCATAGGAGAGGATTTAACCAAGGCTGTTGAAGAATCTCATTCAAATAGAACTATGCTTCGGGTTCTAAATCATACTTTCCTCACTTTGATTCCTAAATTGGGACAAGTTGCCAACCTTGGAGATTTTTGCCCTATTGCTCTTTGCAATGTGACCTACAAGATAATCAAAAAGTTGATAGTTGAAAGGCTTAAAAAGATTATGGACATCATAATATCCCAGGAACAAGGAGGATTTGTGGAGGGGCATCAAATTATGGATGGAGTTATTCTAGCCCAAGAGGCTATCCATTCTATGCAACATTCTAGTCGAAGAGGCATGTTTATAAAACTAGATATGTCTAAGGCCAATCATAGAGTCCCATGGTAGTTTTTGGATCAAATGCTTGAGAAATTTGGCTTCTCTCAGGAGTGGAGACAGTGGATCATGAGTTATGTCTCAACGGTTTCCTTCTCTGTTCTCATCGACGGTTCCCCTCGATCCCTTTCCATGCTTCTAGGGGTATTCGTCAAGGAGATCCTATTTCTCCATTTCTTTTTATTATTCTAGCAGAAGGATTGGGCAAATTCCTTTAAATAAATAAGCAACAAGGTATTTTGGAAGGTGTGCAACTAGGTGACAAGATGTTAACTCATCTTCAATTTGTGGATGATACAGGTCTCTTTGGAAGGCCAACATTCGGGAGACTAGAACGCTGAAAACCATACTAAAAATCTACATGGATCCTACTGGTTAGTAGGTGAATGAGTTCAAATCCAAGGTATTTTCTTCAATACAAACAAAAGAATCCAGGATCATATTCTATCCATTTTTAGCTTTGCCTAGGGTATCCTTTCACTTATTTACCTAAGGATTTTCCTTCATTTTAAGAGCCTAGGGGCAGTTGATTGGAAAGCTTTAAAGGATAAAATCACTACTAAAGTTAACCATTGGACTCACCGCTGGCTTACCTTTGGAGGAAGAATGACTCTCATTCAATCAATAATCTAAGCCATGCTTGTTTATAAATTCTCTATCTTAGCTGCCCTTATGAGAGTCCTCAAAGAGTTGGATACACTTATGAGAAATTTTTTGTGGGATGATCCCAGGACGAGTAAGAAGTGAGCTCTTGTTAGTTGGGATAAAATATGTCAACCTAAAGCTCGAGGAGGCCTTGGTTTTCGTAAAGCATCTTCAAATAATTAAGCTCTTGCTGGAAAGCTTTATTGGAGATGGATATCCAACAAGGAGGCTTTCTTTAGTAGAGTAATCACTAGCAAGTATTTGGATTCTATCACTCATCAACAAGATGACCGTATTCCTCTAAGGGACCCCAAATCCGTTATTTAAAAGGTCATGAAAGTTGGTGAACAATTGATAAAATCTAGACTTTTTTGGAAAGTAGGTACAAGAGACAACTAACTTTTGGAGTGATTCTTGGGACCAACATCCCCCTTAATCTATGAGTTTCCAGATTTGCAACCCTTGCAACAAAGCCTTGAGGGTAGAGGATGGATAAAGATGGCTTCATACATTACTTCCAGGCAAATTGGATATTTCTCTTTCTTTCAGTGGAAGAGGTTAGAAGAATGGCCTATTCATGTCCCTCTTCATCAAAGACTTCTTATTGATAAGATCCTCAAGCAAAGGTGCCTTATAGGGAAAGAGGAAGAGGATAGGATTGCTTGGGGCCTTGGTACTCTAAATGTCTTCACTATTCGTGATGGTTATAATGCTTTGCTTCCTCTTTTGTTGATCCTGCAGGATGCCCTATGGGATAGAGTTTGGGTGGCTAAGGGCTGGTTTAAAATTAACATCTTTGCTTGGGAAGTGATGCATAGGAGTTGTCTCATGTATGATAACCTTATGAAGAGAAGTTTTTATGGCTCTTCCAACTACATCATGTGTAACTCCTAGGAGGAGACACTTGATCATGTGCTTTTCCAGTATGCATTTGCAAGAGAGTTATGGAAAAGGTGATTAGACATCTTTAAGGTACACCTAAACTTTCAGGTGACTCTTTCTAATATCTGGGAGATTTGGAAACGTAGAAAATTCAAGAATATCTCCATTCAGTTAGGTTGGTCCCTAGGCTCGAGTTTCATTTGGTGGCATAATTGGCTGGAATGAAATTCCATTATTTTTAGAGAGGAGTTCAGTTCAATGGAGTTGGTTTGGCATAAAATTGTTACCAAGATTTCTGAAACTGTCAGAGCTCACTTTAGGGATAAGAAAAATCAGGTGAATGAGGGGACTCCCAAGCCACAAAAGTTGGGACCATGGCAATCCCCTCCCCCAGGTTGGGAAAAGATTAATTTTGATGGTGCAACTAAGGATAACCCAGGAACTGCAGGCATTGGTTTTCTCAGAAGAGATTTCAAAGGGAAGATCCTCCATTGGGAGCTAGAGGGTTTTGGAAGGACTTCTAACAATGGAGCTGAAAGACTGGCTATCAGAGAAAGTTCTCTCAATGCTTGGGAGAATGGGGTTAGAAAGATCATAGTTGAGTATGACTCACAAATTATGGTGGGGCTTTTAGATGCTATTAGAAATTTTAGACCAAAGACTTGGAGGATATGAAACATTGTGAGTCAAATTAAGTCCATTTGGCAGTAGTTCGAGGATGCCATCCTGGTCTATGTTGATAGACATAATAATGCAATGACTGATTTTTTGGCTTAACATGGCAATGAAAGTCTAATTGGATACATGCTGAATTTCAATCAGGATAGAGACACTTCTGAATGGCTAGAGGTGAACCAAATGGTTCTTAATTTGGCCAGCAAAGACTTAGGTAAGGATGAGGATAAGTCCAGAGTCCATTGAGCCTTGTGAATCAATGAAGAATGAACAATTATTTGTTGGGTTTTTTTGCTGTCTCTTGCAGGACTTTGTAGTCCTTTTTAGGATATCACTAGTAGTGTACGAAGAAATGTTAAGCCTGCTAGATTAATTAGGATAAGTAAAAAGCAAAAATGGGGCCAGGTTAAAAGTGTTTGCTCTTTAGATGGTGCTCAATTTCTATTATGTTTGGAGATAATTCAAGTTTTATTCGGATTTTAGGGCTTGTTAAAAGTAACAAACCTATGATTGTAATTAGGTTCTTATTCTATTAATATAATTTTTTACTTTTAAAAAAAAAATTAGTTACTTAAACTAATGTTGATCTTTTTATAAACATACTTTAATTTAGTAAGCAGTTCCTGACGAGAGTATGAATCTTGTTCGATCAATGGTCTCTCGCTCACCCCAGGTCAACAACAAATTAAAATAAAATTGTTGGAAGTAGCCTCAATGATTTAAAACTAGTTACTAAAAATTATAATTTAACCAACTCTCCTATATATTAAAAAAATAAAAAATAAAAATTTAAGCCTTGTTATTAAAAACATATATTCCTTCTCGAGAGTGGAGGGTGTCCCAAGTTACTTCCAAGCTATTTCCGGGTTGCAAAGGGCCTTCACATATTTGCAACCGGGACTTCCCATCATTCACGTTCAACTAACGTCACTGATTTTTTTTCCCTTCTCAAATAAATAAAATAATAATAAGTTTTAATTAATAATAATAAAAATTAAATAGTATTAGTTTAATTTGTTATATTTTTATTTTTATTTTTTATTTTTTATTTATTTTTAAGCGAAAAACTTTTGCGGGGCCGTTTTGGTCTGAGAGACCACGAACAAGGGGTTCTACACCGTCAAAGTCATCCGAGAGTCGCACCCGACCCCTGCCGCACCAACATTATCAATTAGATTTTGGATACCCAATTCAGCTTTTAGGTAGGGTGGAGATTTGAACCTAGGACCTCCCTTGGAGGATTGCCCTCTCATCTCAACTCACCTACAACACCTGGGTCCAATTTGTTATATTTGTTTTTGCAATAACAGTTTAAGGTTTTTATGAATGAAAATTATGTTTTTGGGAGTATGTCACCTCTTATACTTAGTATTACTTTAAAAAATTATATTTTTTATTTTTAAATAAAAACTTAAGTTTAATTTTTGAATATAAATAAAATTATATAATATACTTGTAACCAAAGTATTAATAAATAAAAATATATTAAATAAATAATATTTATATAAAGTTGCAAGCTTACAATAATAAGGGCTTTTGATTTCTCTTTGAAAAGTTGAAAATTCAATCCAAGAGAGGCATTGGGACCCTTATAAAAACTTATTAAAAAAATAAACAATATTTGTATTTATTGTTTCAATAATTTATAATCTGAAAATTCAGTTTCAATATAAAGCCTTTAAGAGATTCATAATTAAATATGTTAAAGACAGATTTTTGTAATCTACTGCTATATCTTGTATTTTGATTTTTTTTATTAATATAAACAATATTTAAAAAAAAATTATATATATATATATATATATATATATATATATATATATATTTATTTGATTTGGTTAGTGTGAAGCATAGGGTTGGGTAAGCTTTGGTCAACTATAACCCCTCTTAAATCTCAGAATTATGCTTAACAACCATCACACACCTACCCTCACACATTCAACCAGACCTTTAAAATTAAAGATTTTTGATAAAATCTGCATGTATGATCTGTCTATAAAAAATATTGGTTAAAAAAAATATATAAATAAATATGATAAAATAACGGGTAAGAATGTAAAAGCGTAAAGTCCCTCGATGACAATGGACGTCTGGTCTCCGTGTAGGTACCCAACCTTAAAAAAAGGAAAATAATATGAAAAATAATTAAAAAAAATGGAATACTGAGTGAGTGACGTGGAAACGAGACTGCTTATTTTTGTTCGGCCGAATGTTGAGAAGACGGGTGTATAGAGTGTTGTGGAGGTTCATAATGAGCGGTGTTGGGGCTTGTGCAAACTTTATTTGTATTTGCAGCTGTGGCCATAGAAATTTGGCGAATTGCAGAGCTAAGGTAAGCTTGGTGTCTTTGGTTTTCTGCGTCTACTAATTTGTCAGATTCTGTTTACAAATGTGAGATTTTTCCTCATGTTAGCATTGTGTTGTAGCAATGGGATTTTCCTCATGTTAGCGTGGGGATTGCTCTTCTTATTTACTAAATAGTTCATATGTGATGTTAAGAGTCGTTTATTTTCATTAATTTCTATGATAAAGTTTCACCTCTTTGAATTGTTTTGATAATGGGAGTTATGGAGTTAGACACTGTTGTTAAATATGCTGCATTACATGATTTAGGGTTGTGCAGAGTTTTGGACTTTGGCATTAGAGGCGTCCGGCTTTTCTATATGTAATGGGCCAAGGAACATCAGAAAAATGACTTGACACCCAAATAAAATGATGATTTATGCGTGAAATGATATATTGGTTGGATGAAGGTGAAGGTGATTGTTGGCATCATAGTTATATTGGCCAATTTAAGGAGACTACAATCGTTAGTTTTGGAACCTGTCCAGTAGCTCAGATAGAGGTGGTCTTGGATTTGACAAAGTTCAAAGATTCTTGAAAACCTTATGATTGGTTCAGTAAAACATGGGGATTTAAATGAAATGCTGACCTGTAGTACACTTGAAATATTGAAAACAATTCGAGTATTTAAGTTGGGAATTCACTTCTGCACATGGGAATATCTGATACGTGATTATCATGTAGAGGTTTTTTGTTGCCCTGATGGTGCATGGTTAATTAAGCTGGGAAAATGTAAGTGTGGACATCTGCTAATCTTTTTCCATCATTGCCTCGACCAAATGCTCAATTGTTAGCAGTCTCACACATAGCTGGAAAGCTTGGACTTGCTAATTACCACGCAGCCAAAATTTGGACTTGCTAATTACCACGCAGCCAAAATTTTGACTCGGAATTCGGGACTGGGTAAAAACTCAAGTAGAAAAACCAAAACTCAGTAGAAAAATCAGCGAAAACTCCTTTAAGAAAACCATAAGAAAAAATCAAAATTTTAAAATATTTCTTGTCAACTTGGCAAAACTCGGCCAGACCAGAGGTTCACAATTTCCCCAGTTTTGGTGAGTTTTCGGCAAATTTGTCCATGAGTCTCTCTGCGAGAACTCATCAAAATTCGGCAGCACCAAGTTTTTGGCGATTTACTTGGCGGGGCTAAAACTTGCTACAAGTACCCTGCGATTTTTCCAACTTTTTTTTTTTATTCCAACTTTAGTTTCACACTGTAAATGAATTGAAGTTTGATGGGTCGGTGTCTGGGTTTTGTCAGAGTTGAAATGCCACGAAATGCAACTTCTTCGGGCTACTTCCTTTCCTTATTGTCTTCTAGATCTCATGTTACAGACAGTTCCCAAATGCTTCCATGTTTATCATAGGACAATCTTTATGTTTTATACTCTTTTAATGTGTTTATAGCTGCTAAAGATCATGCTATGATGGTAAACTTTTGATTGTGGTGATATTTTCTTGCACCGTCTTTGTATAATTTCAGCCGAGTATTGATTTTCAAAACTGTCATGGTTTTGGTCTTCCACTTAGTCATAATTCCTTGACTATTACACACAGAAGCAACATAAATTTATATTTGCTTCAGAACTGTGCATTGATATAATTAATTGTATGTACATCTTTCTCTGTTCTAGTTTTGATTGCGGAGAGCAATTTTTAAGAATGAGACGCTATTCAATTGCCAATGTTCAAGCTATTCTTAATAAGTAAGAAGAAGCCTGACTTTGTAATTGTTCAAACCTCAAGTTTCTTCTTTTATGCGATCTTATCAGCTATTCTTAATAAGTAAGAAGAAGCCTGACTTTGTAATTGTTCAAACCTCAAGTTTCTTCTTTTATGCGATCTTATCTGGCAATTATCGAACTTAGCTTCCACTTCTTGTTTGTTAGACGATGTATCGCTAGTGGAAACGACAACAGGGAAAACTCCTTATTCTACTAACCATTCTCGCCAAATACTTGATTTAATTAAAAAAAAAAAGGAAAGGAAAAAAAAAGTGACTTGAACTATGGACTTCTATAGTTAGATGCAACATTTTATAGTTGTAACTGAAATTTTTTTATAGTTAGATGCAACATTTTATAGTTGTAACTGAATTTTTTTTTATTTATGTGGAGTTACAACAATACAAGTGCCACCTAAGTGTGTCGGTTACAAATGTTACTAGACACTAAGCGTTTTGCTATTTAAATATGCAATGTGACGAGCCTTTACCAATACCAACTCTAAAAGAACTTAGCTATTCATCCTTGCCTAAGAGGAATTTGTCCCCAGTTTGTTGTAGATGGAGAGATTACTTCCCGAATGTTGATTAAGAGATACAACTAGCTTGTAAAGGCAAGTTGAATATTTGTAGTTTGTAAAGGCAAGTCGAATATTCTGTCACTCAGATACATTTCAGTCTGCTTTTTTTTATTCATGTGTCAGTATGTGTCAGTATTAAACAGTGTGTACTCTTGTAGTTGAGATTAGTTGAGTTGAGATTAGTTCGAATGATGTCCTTGGAATGCGAAATCAGTACCTCCTCTTTTAGATGTGGCAACTCATGCACTTGACATTGCTTATGCTAACTGCATTTTTAATATCTAATTGGGCCAAAAAGTTGAGCTGGAGGGCATTTGATGCTATGGCATAAAAACAGAGTGAGTATGGATCATGTTTGAGAGGCTTTTACCGGCAGCATTGCCAGTTACTAAGTGTTTTGCTATTTAAATATGCAATGTGACGAAATTAAATTTTCATACAAATGCATACATTCAATAACACATTTACTGAATAATATTATTGATGAATATTGAATACAAAAAATGCAAATACAATGGAATGCAAGGTTTGTTCTCACTATATTACTATCTCACTGCTACACCGATTACATTGCTTTGCCTTCAATATATACACATGGATATGAGACTCTTCACATTCACAACCCTTGACCTTTCTACTTACACAAAATTTTCATCTCCTCACACACATGGGAGATCTAACACTTCATATTTCTCATGGGAGAAATACCACATAATAATAAATCTCTTATTGACTCTACATATCCACATAAATACAAAGACTCTAATGATTGCACATACTAAATGACAAACTCTTACCTGACTCAATACCTCACTTCTGCAACTCCTCACTTATATAACTCCTGACTTACATGACACCTATTATATCCTCAATATTTACATAACTCTAAACTAAACTATTCACATGGTACTGCAGTAATCTTGCAAGCTAAAGTTACCAAATAATATAATACTTCTAACACTCCCCCTATTACATTATTTAGTATGAAGGTCCTTTGCCTTCATGTGCTTTCAATTCTTTATTCTGGTCTTCGTCTTTTTGCTCCGACTCTGGTACTCCTTCAAGTTCGGAAACTGAATCTTTCCTTTTTTGTCTCTATTCAAGAGATAACAGTTTTTGTCACAATACTGATATTAGCTGTCACCTATACTTGTCACACTTCTGAGCAAGTCATCACAATAATATTTCTCATCACTGTCATAACTTATTTCCTTGCTATTTTTTTGAGTTCCATGGTTCATTACCTCTGAAAGTATTATTATCAAACTTGTTATTGATGCTATCAAATGTAGAATGTAACAACTTATCATCTTTGTTATTTGTATATCCTTGTTTAATGTTTGAAGCTTTCAAACCAACATTTCCTGTATCAACACATATGCTTTTTGTACATTCTTTATCTATGCTCAAGTCCCTTGTTGTTGATTTGAGTATACTGATTCCTGTTATGATATCCTCTATTCTGATACTAGGAAGTAAGTCATAGCTTATATTATTTTTGTCTCTGTTGTTATCAAACTTGTAATCTCTGTTATTTATATATCTCTATATTTCATTCTAATTGGTTTTGTGTATTTTTCATCATAACCTTCTGTAGCTAACAAGTTTTCATAATCTCTGTTACTATTGAAGACTTTAAAATAACCCATATTCATTTTTTTATTCCATTTTTCATTTTTGAATAAGGTTCGTTGGTTCTAAATTATTAATGTCTTTTAGTATGAGTCTCTTTTTACTCAGATTATACATAAGTAAGCCCCATAGGTCTTCTGTTTCTTTTTCCATTTTTGTTAACCATTTTGGCATCAACTCTTTAGATGCTTTTAATTTGTTTCTTGATCATGTCGAGTTTTTCTTTACAAATTACTATGTACCATCTAACTTCTTCCTTGTTTTACATATAATATTTCAGAGTTCATCTTGAACATCTTTATTGATTCAAATTTTTGAATGCACTTATCCCTGATATAAGTCTTCAATACATGGTTGAGAAAATTGGAATCGTCAAGGCAAAAGAATTGGAAAAAATCGGGAATTGGCAAAAATCGGCAAAAAAAAACTGAAGAAGATTGTGGATTCCTCTACCCATGCTGTTGAGGCATATTTTTTTGGCAACAAATCGGGATTTTATCGACAAGGGCAGGAATTGGCAAAAATCGGGTTTTTTTTTGCAGATTTTTTTCAACTATGCTTCAATATATTTTTCCTATAATTCCTCTTCAAAAAATCAACAATCCTTTTTCTTAATAATTAATTCAATTTACTCATCTTCAATTGTAATATATTCTCTTTATTAATTATTTGTTTGGCTTGAGATGACCTTTATCTTCAATATTCTTGTTTGTGCTTCTATTTCTAAAATAGTCCTTTGAATTATTTCCCAATCTTTTTGCTCACAAAAAAAACTTTCTTCAATTTTAATAAATTCTTTTCTTTAATACAATTTCCTTCAAATAATAATTAATTCCTTATGTTGTTGAAGACCATACTTTCAAATTTTATATTTAAAAATCTTCTTTCTTTCTCAATATAATTTTCTTTTATTCTTCACTCTAATTTTTTTCTCAACAATTCTCTTCAATAATCTTTCAAATTCCAATTAATCAAATAATATATTTTTCCTTCAAATATATTAATAATCAACTTTCACTTTTCTTTTATCTTTTACTTCAAATATTTATACTTCAAGTAAATAATATCAATCTGCAACTATTTCCTAATGGCTTTCTCCAATAATTAATTTTGCCTTTCACTTTATTAACTCGCTCTCCTTAATAATAATCTCATTCCCTTAAATAATTCTTTATTCTGTATAAATAAATCCAAATTAAATACACCAAAATTAACTCCTTATATCATCCGTTCCTTTCTTCTAAATATTAAAAAAATTGTTGAGCAATGCCATTTTTATTAAATGGCTTAGAAATTACCTCTGCCTGCGCTTATCCTAGTTTGTGCTTTGACACTCTGACGTTTGCAGCAGATTTGGATGGCGACTCTACAATTCCTAGCGTTTTCCTTCTACACTCTTCTTGATGTTATCAATGCATGCAATAATTACACCAAACGTTATTCTTTCCGGCTGGTGTTTCTACACATTTTGTTGGTTTCAAGCACAAACTACTCGTGTGCCTTGTCTAGTCTGCACATTTGACGCTGTTGCTTTTTCTCCTCCGCTTCAACTTCGATTTCTGCTACTCTCCACTGTGGTTCTTCCCGCTTATCTTCCAACTTCAACTTCGGCTCTTCAATGCTTAGTTATCTTCAACGTCCTCATGTGGACTGATTCTCCAACGTTCACTTTCTGTGGCTATAATATTCTAAACCTCATGTATTTTTTCATGTGGGCATTGGCAAATGCTGCTCCTGGATAACATTGCGAACTTCTCCAACATTCTAAATCTCACGTATTTTTTCACGTGGGCACTGGAAAATGCTGCTCCTGGCTAATGTTGCTCACTTCTCCAGTATTCTAAACCTCACGTTTTTTTTCACATGGGCACTGGCAAATGCCGCTCCTAGCTAATGTTGCTCACTTCTCCAATATTATAAACCTCATGTATTTTTTCATGTGGGCACCACAAACGTTGCTCTCGGCTAATATGACTGACTTCTTCCCAATTCTCCAATAATATAATACTGTAGTCGTTGCTTTTCTAGCTAATGCTGCTTCTCTCCCAAAACTCCATTAAAATAATTTTCTCTTGGCTGACGCTGCTCTTCTCTCAACACTTCAATACTCTCCACTAATGGCCAATGGTGGCTAATGGAGGCTATTAATATGCTAATGGTGGCTTTGACCAAACACAACCAGTGTGGCTTTGACCAAATACAACCAATGTAGCTCTGAAACCACTGTTAGCAATCCGGCTATAGTCTTACAAGATTGAGCAATATAAAACATTCATACAAATGCATACGTTCAATAACATATCTACTAAATAATATTATTGATGAATATTGAATAAAAATAATGCAAATACAATGGAATGCAATATTTTCTCTTCCTACATTACTATCTTATTCCTACATCGATTACATTGTTTTATATTCAATATATACACATGGATATGAGACTCTTAACATTCACAACCCTTGATGTTTTTACTTACAAAATATTTTCATCTCCTCACACACATGAGATCTAGCACTACGTATTTTTCATGGGAGAAATACCACATAATAATAAATCTCATATTGACTCTAGATATCCATATAAGTACAAAGACTCTAATGATTGCACATGAAAAAATCTTATATGACTCCATGATACATCATTTACATAAATCCTCACTTACATAACTCCTTACTTACATGACACCAACTATATACTCAAATGTTTACATAAATCTAAACTAAACTATTTACATGGTACTTGCAATAATCTTGTAAGTTACCAAATAATGTAATACTTTCAACAAATTTGTCCCTAGTTTGCTGTAGATGGGGAGACTACTTCTCAAATGCTGATTGGGAGATACAACTAGCTCGCAAAGGCAAGTTGAATATTCCATTAGCCATATACAGTGTGTACTCTTGTAGTGGTGATTAGTTGTGTATAATGGTGTCCTTGCAATGCGAAATCAGTACCTCCTCTTTTAGATGTGGGAATTCATGGACTAGACATGCTTATGCTAAATGCCCATAAATATCTATATGGGCCAGGAAGTCAAGATGGAAGGCATTCTGATGCTATGGCATAAAAAACAGAGTATGGATCATGTTTGAGAGGCTTTTACCAGCAGCATTGCCAGTTCCTAAAACATTGTCCAAGTGTATACAGAATTTATCTTCCACCTAAAAAGGATGTGGGATATTACGTCTCTATTGTGTAGCTTTATATCATACATACATCTTAAGAAGATTATCCTTGACTTTGGCATGTGCCTCTACTAAATAGTTTATTGGTGTAAGAGAAAATCTGAATCGGATTAGAATCAACATGGAAAGGAATCGTGAAAAATTGAGAATTGGAAAAAAATTGGGAAAAAATTGGCAATTTTTCATTGAAAAAACCAAAGAAAATGCAAATTTTCATTGAAAAAAAGCTTTTTTCATGCATATCATAATTTTTTGGAAAAAAATTGGCAAAAAAGCAGCCAGGTTGTGAATCAGGAAAAATCAGCTCGAATCGGATTTTTTTTGCAGATTTTCTCAACTTTGGATGTAATTGGATTTGTCTTGCTCTATATCTTACATACATCTTAAGAAGACTATCGTTGACTTTGGTACATGCCTGTGCTAAATGGTTTATAGAGGTAATTTGTTGATGTGGTTTGGAAGGAAGAAATAGGGTGATTGTAAGCTAGCATGAAAGGGATTGTAGCCCATAACAACCCTAGAAATGTGAATGACCAACTAGTGAAGATGTGTGGGAGCGTTATAAGTTTATAATTATGCTAAATAGCATTGAGGTATTATTTCCACTACCAGGGGAGAATTTGATAATATGCGTATAAAGTATGCATAAGGCTTCTCTTTACAACTTATTCCAGTTTTTGTTTGACGATTTAAAATAAGTATCAAAATTCAAATCGACTATCAAACATTCCCCTACATATTGTCAAAAGTGATTAAGTAATTGAATTGCCAACCCAAAATTATTGTGAATGTCAACCCACAATGTGTCCAGATATGTGGGAAGAAAGTCTATAGCTTTGGGTGCTTCAATGGTGTTGCTGCTAGGGAATGAAGACAATTATCTTGGAAAAATGGTCTTTCTTAAGAGTCACAACTACTTTCACAAACAACTGATTGAGGTTGTAAAGCATACTCTTTTTGAAATTTTATCATAGGAAAGGTACTTGGTTGACAATCATTGACTTCTTATCCTCTGATCTTGATTGAAGGGTAACTGTGAAAAAATATTTTTGAGAAATTAAGTAGGAGATCTTAATTGAAGGGTAATTGTGCAAAAATATTTTTGGGAAATCAAGTAGGAGCAATGCTAGCTGCATGCAGTAAAATAGTACAAGTCCCAATTCTCTCTCACTGCCAGCACTAGTTGTGATCTTCGGTGACTTCAAGCACTTAAACATTGATAGTTGGTTAATAGAATGGAAGTAATATGGTACAAACAAGTCCCACAAAGATGAATATGTCTAAGTGCACATTTTTTGGAAGGTCGAAAGGTAGAGAGTTGGGTTCAATCTCAATGTGCATGCCAAGTCGGTGCTTCCAAAGCACTGGGACTTGAGTTGCATTGGAACTCAGGTGTTGATCACATTTGATATCAAGTTCCAGAAGTTTTAAGACATACATGTAACCTTAATTAAATGCTAAACTCTTCAGAGTTGAAAGCCTAAGACGGACATACAAAATGTTCTGAAAAATGCTGCAGGAAATAGATGGTGCGTATGCAAGAGTCTAAAAGTTGGATGGCTTGTTCCCTGGTACACTTAAGCCCATTTGTTGAAGCCTCCCTGCTTCATTTACCATATAAGAGGTGCATCACTGAGCCAGTATTGCAAGCCACTGCTACAGATTTATGGAGTGATGCCAATGTGGGCCATCATCATGAGCTCAGGATACTGAAAGATCAATGTCTCCGAAATCTCCTAATATAGTGTAACAGATTGTGCTTCAAGGTAATGATGAAGGCCAAGCTACATGAAAGATGCAAGCTCACACAAGCTACATGAAGGATGCAAGCTCACCCAAGCTTGGGTGAGTTTCCTTGCCAACATTGCCCCTCTGGAAATAAGAGAAACGATTGAAGAATCTTACGACATCTTTGACGATATGGTTGCCCCAAATATTGCCATTAATATCTGTTGGATTTTATTTGCAATATTGTAATTAAGATTTAGGTCAGGTTGCAGGTGCCTATAGTCCCACGCTGCTAGCATTTCAAGTAATTTTGGAAATTGTGATGTGCTTTTTTTATAAGAACTGGAAATTAACTAGTCTTCAAGCTCCATCTTGTTGCTCAGCCAATGTGAGACCCAGTGAAAATTGATAATTTGCGTCGAGTGATTTATCTTTGTAATTAAGGAGATACCATTAGTTTGCCATGTATCTGTAGGGCTAAGGCATTCCACCCTTTTCGTTGCAAGATTCTTGGCATCCTAATATACTTGATGCAGATCGTAACCATTTTAAAAATTCCAAACTCCTTTCCATAAATAAAGTACACACTATGGAAAATAAATTCTTTTGTTGTATCTATCAATGTTTTTGATTCAATCAAGGGTCAAAGTTATTTTGGCTTCTTGTCTATTTTGTTTGTGCATGCTTTGTTTTGGGATTTGCAACCTTGTGTCACAAAATTTCTAGTTGGGATTTTAATCATGAATGATTCCACATGTTTTCTCTCGGGTGTTCTGAGAGAAAATCTCATTTCATATTCTATTAGAACTTAATTTTGTTCAATTACATTGCTTCAAATGAAAGTGTGAATAAATTTCATTTAAGTCCATGTGCATTGCTTGGATGAATTGGCCTTGTGAAGGGATAGCAATTGTAGACTTATGAGGGCAAGGCATCCTACGCGTGAGATTTTATGTTAATATTTGTTAAATTCTCATCAGCTTCTAGATCTATGTAGTAAACATGTATCATTAGATTAAATTTTAGTATTGTAGCAATATTTGCATTCCTTTGCCCTTGGGTTGTTCCATCATTTTTCCATTTCTTTATCTGTACCAAACAATTCATCCTAAGTAAGGCCAACCTTGGGGTTGGTAAAGGAGGTTTAGTGCTTGACATAGTTACAAGGTCCAAGTAGACCTGACCTATTTAAAGCTTTTTGGCCTCAATGAACTAGTTCGGTTTGCTTTGAACCATATATTTATTTGTTTTGAATCAAATGAAATTGCATTTTTTTACAAAATAAGATGAAAAAAATGTCATGTCAAAATCCCTGATGCTATGGCCTCAAGGGTATCCACCATTGTTTGTCATCATTGTAGAGAAGAAAATAACATTCTATAAAAAATACTGGAACTGAATGTAGTGGATACCATTGTTTGTCATTGCTGCAGGGAAAACTAATGTGCTGTAAATTAAATAATGCAGATCATTGGTTAGAGATGTATAGGGCCATTCTAGCTGTTCTAGTTTGACAATCTTTCACCTTGTGCCTGATTTTGATGTCATAGGGTCTTAATGGTGGTATCTTTCTCCAGAAGCTGGTTTTGGCATTGAGATATTTGCTTCTAAAAATCTCAGGATGCTGCATTTCAGTAATCCATTTGGCAAGGCCACTATACTTAATGTTTAGGCTTTGACATAGTTTGAATAGCAAGAGAAGGTGGAGTTTCCATCTTGGCAGTACCTCCTCCACTCATTAGTGTGTACATGTGATGCTATTTATTGTTTCTCCAATAGCACCTTGTCAATGTAGGAGAAATGAAATGAAATATTATTAATGTCCACGGTGGGCCAAAGATGACCAAGGGACTATAAAAAGGACAAAAATAACAAGTGAATGGGCTAAATCGCCCAACAAAGAAAGAAACAAAGATAAATACAAATACAAGACCCGATAAGCGGGCCAAACAGAATAGGAAGAGAGAAGAGAGGAGAGAAGTGGGCTCCAATCCAAAGAAACAAACTGTGTGGAGCGTTCGCCAAGAAGAACGGAGAGAGGGGGGGCGCCCTAAAGGGCGCTCACCAACGACCTCGGACGCTAGTCACTCCTAACAGTCAAGGCCGAAGAATCTCTGTTGAAGAAATCGATGATCTATATTTTCCCATCATTAATTAGGAGTCCCAATGAACCATGGGTGCGTTTCCGTCTGATATCCTCCCTCAATCTATCTGAGTTGGTGAAGTAGGTCGTGATGGGTTGAGAGTGTGGGGGCCGAGAGCCGTCGGGAGGAGAGCTCCTCTGTCGACGAAACTGAGTCACCTCCCTAAGGTAGAGTGTGAGACATCGTTGGTTCGGGTATCTGAAGAAGGTGGATAAAGATCATGAGTTATCCCTTAAAAGGCAATGAAATCTGCCTTGTAGATGGGACATCGAAAAATAAAGTGATGCAAGGTTTCTACTTCTCCCAAGGAGCAAAAAATGCAAACCCGCTCCTCCATAGGAAGATGGTGATTTTTCTCATCTTGAATTTGGTGGGAGCACACACTGAGCTGTCCAATTGGGATTCGTATGTTATGCATTGTGTGCTGCTGGAGATACCGTGGGGGGACTATCAAACTGTCTTGTATCTGAAGGAAGTGCTTGTGGTAGAAAGACAGCTTGGGGGAAAGAGGGGTAGCAGGAGAGATCCATGTGCAGCTGGTATATTGGAGGCTAATGGCCTTCTAGATCTCATGAAGTATCTTCTCCTTATTCCAAGAAAGGGGGAGAGCACCCAAGGAATAAGGGGGAAGTCTATCAGTCTATATATGAATTCTTGGGGGAGAGCGCCCAAGGAATAGGAGAACTTAATTATTTTGCACTTTTAGATTTCCCACATGTAAGGATCAACAACAAGATACATAGGTCTGCTACTGAATCTATGTTTTCTATTTGTTTGCCACTTCGATTGCCATTATGTAACAAAAACCCTAGCCATCATTATCAGGTGCTACATCAAAGCATGTTGCAGGGAGTGGCACTCGGTTCAGATATTCTTGTTGCCTGTTTGAATTAAAACCTGGAAGTAGGGTGAGTGATGACCACACTAAGGTGTAATGGATCCAATATAGCCATGTCGACTATCTTTATTTTTATTAGCTTGGGCCCTAGGTTTAGATAGTCGGTCCTTGAGCATTAGGGTTAGGTTTAATGATTTATTTAATGTATAAATAGGAAGAGTTAGGTGGTAGTTGAGATCATCTTGGATATTTGAATCTTAGTCATGCCTGCTATGCATATGAGACTTCGCTCTCTTAAATGGCTATGAGACTTTGCCCTCTTTAAGTGGCTAAATATTTGCATTTATTTGAATTTGGAGTTGATTATTTCATATTTGATTTTTCTTGCAATTGGATCTACATTATTATTATCATTTAGATAATATTATTTACACATTATTTGATTGTTATTGCTATAATTCTCGAAGTTGTTTTGTAACAACTGGTATCAGAGCATCGATCTCAGCTCCCTATAGCGTGCAAAATTTACAATAGAAGAGCATGCAAACCATTCCAGAACCTTTGTCGAACATTATTGCTGCCTATTTCTTGGTAATTTTTCGCTTTTTCGGTCCATCTTCTAGTGCAATTATTTTCTAAAATATTGTGAGTTCTCTGTTGTTACATCCTTTTCCCAAACTTGATTAAAAAAAAAGAGTATCGAGTATTGCCAGACCCTTGTGAGAGACCTATACCATTGTGATTGTCTCTTCGAGACGCTCAAAACAAAGGGTATATCCAATAACACTTTTCAGAAGGCGAGTGTCTCTGGACCCTTGTGGGAGACCTATCTCTTTGTGATTGTCTCTTCAAGTTGATCAAAATAAGAGGTATTTTTTGCAACATTTATTTCAGTAGGATTTTTAAGTATTTTTTGAGTTTTTCAATTGCCCCTAGTGTATTAATGAACCTACTGCCTCTACTCGTTGGGCACAAGTCGGTTGTTGATTACGGTGTATTAAAAAAAAGAAGTGCCAACCCAAAAATCTTGATCAACATCACAACACTTCCCCGAATATCCATAGTTTTAACTGTCTTCTTCCTTCTTTAAATGCCATGGTTTCACCTCCTCCCAACACCTCGAGTTCTTCTCCTCCTCCCAACACCTCAGGTTCTTCTTCTCCTCCTCCCAATAATCCTCCCCTGATCACTCCTCTTGATACCCCTTTAATTGGTAATCCTCTTCCCAGTACTATTGACCTTGTTTTGCATGCATATCTTTTGAATCAAGAACAAACAATTACTTCCATTGTCAAGTCTAAGACCAGAAGATTACTTCCATTGCCAAGTCCTTGGATAACATCCTAAGATCCCTACAAATATCCGCTACTATGCCTCCTTTTGTCCAAGGGTTACAACAAATCGTGGGGCAACAACCTCTGAACATTCATTAGGTACCAAATACTACTGTCCTTCCACAATTGCCACCTAGTCATAGTCCTTGCTTTTGATTTGGATTCTACGGCAAGAGGTGCTTCTAATTTCCTTGATTGGCCTCGTGAAGTTCTTGTTCCTCGCATCGGCATGCCTACCTTTAAAGGTGTTGATCCTCAAGGATGGCTGGCTGGCCAATATGGATAGCCTTATCTTCTTACACCATGTTCTTGAAGTAGGTTGTGTCCCATTAGTATATTCTAAGTTGGGAACCCAAGTTCATCAATGGTTGTTGTGGCAACTTTACCAACATGGGGGTTATTTTTCAAAGAACGAATTCTTCGAAGATTTGACAAAGGATCTTCCATATTGTATGTGGTTTGCCTTATGCAAATAAAGCAATCAAGAACAGTTGAGGAGTATTGCTCCGAGTTCACGAGTCTTCTCACCTACACCCACCAATTGAATTTGGCGGTGGTAGTCTTAGCCTTGCGCCATGCTCTTAAGGATAAAATTCAGTGGGAATTCAACATGCTTGATCCCTATACTATCGATAATGCTTAACATATAACTTTGGTAGTAGAGTAGAAGCTCCAAAATTCTAGTCCCCAACACAAACGCGACTTTAACTCTTGTTGTCCTTATTGCAATATTGAGCATTCCTAGGGATTCTTTTGTTTCAAATGTCGTTCTCACCATCCCCGAGATCAGGCTTGTGAAGAACATCATAACTTTCAAGTGGAAGGTGAAGACATAGCAATATATGAAGATGAATATTCATTACAATAGGAGCAACCAACAAAAGTAGATGAAGTAGAACATGAGGATGATACTATGGCTTTCTATGCTCACCCTCTTAGGGGGCTCCAAGCTCACCATACTATCAAGGGACAAGGATTTATTAAATGATAGTGTTTCAGTGTGTTGATTGATTCAGGTAGCACACATAATTTTATAGATAGTAAGACAACAGAGTCTTTGGGCTTGTATATCAATGCTTCAAATCAGGATAAATTTCAAATTAGGACAAGAAGTTTATCAGTTTTGCCAGCTTGGCAAATGATTTGGGGACAAGCAAATTGTTAGTTTTACCAGGAAGAAGATTGACAAATATTGAATGGAGAGATGTGCATGAAATGCCACATGAACTTGTTAATGGCACCAATGCACTGGAAGGGACAATAACGAATGGAAGATTGATTGATAGCAACTTGTTTGCGGTGAAAAGCAGTAGTGTATCCTTGATGAGTTTGAGTAGCGAAGAAGATTGGAGTAGTTCCAACTCCAGCTCAGTATTTGAGAGACAATTTAGTTGGGGAACGCCAAGGATAGTGTTGAGGTTTTCCGACAACAAGGTAGTAATATGTTTGCCAAATGACTATATGCCAAACCGTGAAAATCTATTGCTAACACACACTTTGCAGGAAGGGAATACTAGCTCAAAATCACATCCAACGACGAAGTGATTGCAGCATGGTGGACAAATAGACGAAGAAGAAGAAAGACAATAAGACTTAGTTGGAGTCCAAGCTAATGACGACATAGTGCAAGTCGAAATTCGACTAAGTATTGAGGAGATGGCACTGGGACAAGTATTGACTGTTGTCATCTCCTAAGTTTGAATGATTCCGTGGGCAGTTTGATTGGGCTGTAAGGTCCATCAAATCGTCCGAGGTCAGCTTGTGATGAGGGCCTCTCAAGTCGTCTAGGTGGGCCATTAGGTCCCTTAGGCCATTTGGGATGGCTTGACCAAGGGGGAGGTCTTCAGGTTTCTTCTTGTTTGTCTAGGGGAAGTGATCAACGCTAGATGACCCTATGCTGTCTAGACAAAATGGAGGTCCATTTGGGCCACCCTTTGGCAGTATAACAGGGACATCAGGTCCCTAAATGGCCTTTTGGGCTGTCATCTGAGCCTTTCCTAGGATGTCTGGGGAGGTCGTATGAGTCTTAGACAACCCCTAGGCCATCAAGTGTTCACGCTAGGCTGTCAGGTGTTCAAGTTAGGGAGTTTGGATGACCAAGAAGGTCATTTGGCCCCCTAGATCATCTAAACCTAAGGAGAGTAGGGTCATCTGGACGACCAAGTAGGTTGTCTGGCTACTTGGGCTGTTCGAACCGAAGGAACATGTCTGGATAGCCAAGAGGCTTTCTGGGCCAACAAGACTTGCAATTTCACCCATTTTGACACAAAGTGTGCGCACTCATCTCACAGGGAAGACAAAAAAGAAGCCAAACACATCACATAGATCGCGCAGTTACATGGACGACAATTAAAAGGGTAAAAAGGATAAAGTAGTTTTTAACGTCCGTGAGGCCATAGGCCATATGAGACAAATATTGTTTACCCAACATATGGTTATCCCCAACCATACTCTAGTTACTGAAGCATGGTATACAACCCTACCCCCCATAGGATTCGAACCTTAGACCTCTATTTAGAGTCTGAAAGCCTCCACCATGAGGGTACTCAAGCCAACATTCCCTCTACTTCCCCCAACTTATAAAAGGGGTAAGAAGTTCTCATTTGCACATTCTCAAGCACAGGAGAGCCAAACAACAAGGAGGAGGAGGAGCAAGTGCAATGCAAACCAGCAAGATGTAGCAACCATGGAACCAACATTTGCTAGGGCTTGGCCTAGGGCATGCACTAGGATGCCAATAAGGGGAACGAAACACATCCCACGTGATAAATTCTATGACAGCCAAGGAGGATGTTGAACTAGTTGTAGAGAAGCGCATTTCGCCAGAGCATTGGAGCTAGGGCATGCCGGTGTTGCAGCAAAAACAAGGGTTTTGCTAAAAATCCGCATTTGGTAGTAATCAAAATACAAAATTTAGAGTAGGGGAAGAAGTTGTAGCAAGGAAGTGTAGCTCGGATAAGGGCGGGCAAATTTCGAATCCTAAACCAGCTAGGGTCTTGAGAAAGATTGCTTGTTGGAAGGAGAAACCAGCATGCCAATAGTTGAACCAATGGTGAAAACAAGGAAAACTCAGCAAAAGACGTCCAGGCAGCAATGCGATGACAATGAGAAAGTGTATGGCAAAGGAGGCACTTGCATGCACAACAACAACAGGCCGTTTGGCAATTGGAGTAGGTCTAGGGAAAGGAGGTTGTACGAAACGTGAGTTGCACTATCTAGTGAAAGAAGTTGAAGAGGGGCATAAGGGAGGAGTGCCCTATTTGACAGAAGAAGCAGGTCGCTTTAGACAAGGATTATGTCATCTAGCAGACGAAGTAGGCCGTTTGATAGAAGGGGTGCGTTGTACAACAAGTGGGACAACAAAAGAGGGTCACTTGGAAGTAGATTTGGGTTGTCTAGAGACTTGAACAGTAGGCTAGGTCATTCGACATTCTAAGGTTGTCCAACAAATCACTTGAGCCATCCGAAAAAAGGGGCGTGTCATACAACAAGTGGGACAACGAAAGAGAGTAATATGGAAGTAGAACTGGGCTATCTAGAGACTTGGACAGGTTGTTAGGACTATAGGCTAGGTCATCCACCAAGTCCCCTAGGTGGTTCGACAATTCATAAAGGCTGTTTGAGCACACAAGCAGGTCCTCAGGGGTTAGAGGTAGGTCGTCTAGGTTTGCAAATGCATAAGAAACGACTAGGGCACGCGCATGGAGGAGAGTGCCACAAAACACAATATTTGCCACGTGGAGTTGCGCAAGAGTGCCCATAAGCTGACAAATGGTTGGGGCAGTTGAAATTAACTACCAAAGAAATTCAAATTCAAAAACCTGCTAAGTTGAGTGTAGGTGGAAAGTAGCAGAGGCTTCAAGCTACAAAAGGTGGAGACGAGGATCTACGAAGAAACCCTTCCAGATTCACCCCCAATGCAGTGTCATGACAAGGACCTGGAACGTGCGGAGGAAGTGTAGGTTGCCACAAAAGTCATTTGGAGTGCACTTACCATCAAGAGCAGGAACCTCATGACCCTGCAAAGAAGGTGGCAAAGGAGGCAACTCGAGGTCGAGGTCAAGTACACAAACTCCAGATAATAATTGAAAAAGAAAAGGAAAGGAGTTAGCAATATCCCCATAGCTACAACTGAAGAGGAAAGAAAGGATGCAGATACTCGTGGAAGAAATTACTTGGACAACACCTATAGGAGGATTTTGCAGCAATTGATGTAATGAAAATCTTGTAAATCCCCTATTAAAATCATCTTTTCGGGAAGTAGGTGCACACAACATCATGCAAGTCAGAAATTTTGATAAATACTTCTTCAAGCCATATTTGTTGAAAATGCTAGAGAAGCATGACTCGAAAAAGAAGAGAAGCAAAATCTAGGTTAGAGGAAAGGACGTGCAAGTCTTATACTTACCAAATAATTTCAAACATTTGTTTGGGATACTTGGAGCGAACAACAAACCAATGAAGGAGGGGGAATAGAGCCCTATAATTTACAAATGTCCATTGTCAAATTTGCCAATTTGAATCGAGGAGGTTGGTAAGCTGATGAAGCACGTTAGTTGTGGTTTGAAGATGCAACATATGAAAACAGATCAGCTCAATTGAGCGATGAACATGGTTATGTCTAGATTGTCAGGCGAGTAGATAGCCTTGAATATGCCCACTTGGCTCATATCGTACATGGATGGAATCGTGTGCAGAGTAAAGTTTGGTTGGGCAACTCATTTATCAAACCACATTCAAAACTTTTTGTTGTGGTACACTAAGAATTTTTCAAGGGCACTCCTTGCCATCGCATTGTTTTTGGACATGACAACTTATGAGAAGGTTCAAATTCTAGGGTTGGACCCACCTCAACACGTTTCAGAAGGAGTCCCTACTATTCTCCGTTGGACCACAATGGTCCTAATGATAAAAGCAAGACATGCCCTAGGAGGATAGAAGAAAAAGAAGATGACAAATAAGAGGAAGGCACTAGCGGTGCAATCAGTAGAGTCGTCAAAAGAAGAGGGGGATTAAGGTGATGGCACTGAAGCATTGGTTGAAGAAGATGATGAATCTAAGACGGAGGGAAGCGAGGAATGATTACTCATTGTTGAGAAGTTGGAGCGAGAAGAAAAGAGGCAAAAGTAGTTGGATCAATAGTGGCAGTACATGGAGCAACAACTACAACCTCTATCCCAATGATAGAGAGATGATGAGGATCATACCTCCCAAGGGATCATCGTAGACCGCAATTGTTGGCACAGTTGGTGGGTAGAGTGGAGGTGGTACACGAATTGTCGCAGACCAACATTATCACTTTCAAGGTCAGAATTATGTTTTGGTGCCATCTAGTGAAGTTGCACAAGCCACAACACAATGACTCAGGGAAGTTTGGAGGTCACACTTGCACGTTAAGGGAGCTAGCCTATGCAAGGAGGCATTGCGGTGGTATTGTTTGTTCTAGAGAGATGTTATAGGAGGTTGCACGAACATAACAACCACACCAATTAGTAGTTGCATAGGAAACAATGGTTGTGGAGGAGAAGGCACAACAAAGCATAGGAGGAAGTTGTGCAAGAAGTGACATAACCGGTCTCGTTCATGGTGGATGATGACATGGATACTGCTTTGGAGGCGATGGACACTTTAACTCCATCTAGAATGGAGAAGCTACAAGGATTTGGAGACGACCTAGGGACACCAAGGTTGTATAGAGGAGGAATGCAGGTGGACGCACCAATTTCCCAATAGTAGAGTTTTGCTACCACCCCACTATGGCAATTTGTAGAGGCAGGGTGATGTGGTTCCCCTCCCTTGGATGATGAGGAGCCCATCAAAATTGCTTGGATGATGAGGAGCCCATCAAAATTGCTTCCACCACCATGCAAACGACGACATAGACCTAGGTGCTAGAGGAGAAGGGTAAAACCCCTTTATCAATGTTTTGTGGCAAAAATGCCAAATTAGCAGGATGGCTACAGGAGACAAAGACTTAGGTGAAGCTGAGAAATAGCCAAATACACAACCACAACCGTAGTTGGAGAAAGGAAAAGCCGACAAGAGGAAGGACACCATAGGAGGAATTGGCGAGGAGGATAAGGAGGAAGCCACCATAGAAGATGATGAACATGGGGCATAAGGTGATAAGAGTGAGCACATGTTTATTGAAGCACCGAATTTGAGGCAACCCCCAATATATGGCGCTAGAATCAACGAACATGTCGATAGTTTCTTCGAGGAACTGGGTAGACTTATTGATAGGGAGCACAACAAATTTTGAGTTAGTGCTCTTGAAGAATTGCGATTGTGGAAGATGAGGGTAGATGTAGAACTAGGCAGGTCGATCAGTTGAGCTCACGATCAGGAAAGCACGAAGAAATTAGTTGAAGTACACCAAGTTCAGCCATGGGAACTTGGTGAGGGCAGCAGTGTGCAGACAATGATTGGCGTGCAAGAGCTATCGGAAGGAACCCTAGTATTGTATCGACACCAACCCTGACTGTACGGTGGCGAGGATAGTTTTGACAAATAACCTGCATCTGAGGCCATGAAGAAAGTCACACAAACACTTGTATTGAAATTTGCATATGCTAGGATGAACTATTTGGCCTACTTGATACAGTGGTTTTCAATTGGATTGGAGACGTTCCATAAAATGGTCAACAATTTGAAACTTCAGAAGGAACAACAATCCATTCAGCTGAATGAAGTGGAAGAGCAGCTTCAACGACTGAAGCAAGACTAGTGAAACTGTTGAAAAAGGAATGGGAAGAGCAAAATCAACTGATCGAGCTTTTGAAGTCTTAGTTAGCAGTGCGAGAATAGGCTCTTGAAGCCAAGGTTTAGGAGATAGCCCCTCGAGATGAATTGATTGTCGAGAGAGATCAACAACTTGTATTGTCGGAGAAGCGGGAAGCTGATTCACGTGCTAGGCTCGCAGAAATTGAATAGAATTCACAACATTATGGCTTCCAATGGGCATGGTACCGAGCCTATGCAAAGCACTTGAAACAAGAAAATGGCGCTTTGAAGATGCAAGTTCAGGAGTTGGGATTTGCACCTATTCAAATCTAGTATACTCAATAATCGTAGTAGAGTCAGAGCTCCCAAGAGCAATAGTAGTTGTTTACGTAGACGTCGACGAATCTAGAGGAAAGGGAAGATGTAGTTGCCAATTCTGATGTGGAGTCACCTCAAGCATGAACAAGAGTGTACAAAGACGAGTACACAAACCAAGTTTGATTGTACGTAAGTTTTGTCATTTTGTATAGTTTGCATGCTAAGTGTTTGTCAAAATGTCATCATGTGTTAAATGGCGGACATTGTTAGTGTGCGAATAAAAAGAATGTCATGCATTATGAGTTGTCATGTAAGGGTAGTTAGGGATAGGTACGAGGAAGTTGCAGAAGTTGGCAACTGCCTCCCCTGTTCGGGAGTAGTATAAATAGACCCTTTACAATTTCTGAATATCATTATCATCATTGTCATAGCGTATGATTACGTGATACATTCTATGAGCATCTATTGAGGAGAATACATGTTGTAGACTTGTGATATTGTTGTACTTTTGTATTTGTTGTTCATAAATGAATACAATGGCAATATCCAATTTTGCTTACTTTTGAATCTCTTTTCTTGCACTAATGGTGAATTTTGTTTATTGTTAATGTTTGCTATCATTTACTCTTGAATGTTCCTTCAAACGTGAAATACCATCATTGTGCTACAGTGATCACACATGCGCTCGACTTTATTATCTATTTAGTGACCTCCCACTTCGTCGTTGGAGTACCTCAACATCATCGTCCTTGGCACTCATCTTGCTTATGGACAAGATTATTTGACACTTCTTGCACATCTCTCCATCTTGCTTATGAACTTACCAAGCTTGTTGAATTTTTGCTCATTGAACTTTGACTTGCCAAAGTTTCACTCATCGAAATTCAGCTCGTTGGACTTGTTGAACTTCAAGGAAAAGTTGTTTTCTTCCAAAAGTTCAGCTTTCTCCAAACAATGGTCAATATGCCCTAGCATCTTCTTGTCCACCTTGCTCCTCCAACAACACTTGGACTTGTTCCCTCGCCAACTGCTCCATTCACCAAAATGGTTTCATGCAATTGCTACAACCCTTGTGCACACTGCCTCTACAACTCACCAATTTGAACATTTAAATGTCCATGCAATTGCTCGGTCTTTTCTTGCATTGTTTGTTACATGTGCCCAATAGCCATTAACAAATTCATTCCTCCATCATCTTGGCTCTTGTTGCTTCCCAAAATTAGACTTCTTCTAGCGACACTCTGTATTTAGCATGTCTCGTCATCATGTGCATGTTCTTGGTGCCTTGCGAACCCTCTCTTCTTCGTTAGGGAACTTCTTGTGCATGCACATCCTCCTTTGTCCAATGTATTCCAACTCCAATTCCTTTTGCTCAATGATCAACTGTTGTTGTGTGCCATTTTTAAACCTCTTGTGGTTGCTTGGTCATACAATCAAGCCAACTACTTCACAAGTTTGCTGTCTTTAGAGGTGCTTTTGCACCTTGCACCATTTCCACTTGTTCAGGTACACTCCAAATTTGTGCATCATGATCCCTCCAAGAGACCTCGAGGATTGACTTGTTGCGTTAGGCAGTTCTTTTGAACTCAACTTCTCTTGCGATGGTCCATAGTTTATAAGGTTTACTTGCGTATGAACCTTATATGGCTTTAACTTCGATTCATTTACTATCTTGGGATAGTACATCCCATCCAGTCTCTTCAACCTCATGATGCGATTTCCCAAAATCTCCTTGACTTGGAATGGTCCAAGCCACAATGTCTTCAAATTCCCTGGCTTGATCTCCCTCTTGTTGTTGAACTTTAGCATGATATTGCTTGCCATCAGTCTCATCTTTTGCAAATGCTTTCATCGATGCCAAGCAAACTCCATGGCCTATTGCGTCATCACCCTCTTCACGTCTAGCATGACAATTGTCGTCAACCTCTCCTGTAGGCTCCCGTGATCACTAAGACGAGTCTCCACCGCCACTTTCAAAGTTGGTATGAGGAACTCAACTGGCACCATTGCCTCCCATATATACATCAGCTAGAATGATATATGCTCTTTGTCGGCTTGAATGTCATCTTGTATGCCCACAAGATTGCTGGTAACTTTTCTTCCCAATCAACACTTTCAATTCTGCAAGTTTTGTACATGATTGAAACTACACTTTGTTCATTGCCGCCTCTTTCCAGTTTGCCCTTGGGTAGTATGTACTTGACAAAAAATGGAAAATTTTAAGCTCAGTGGTTAGCCCTTTGATAATTTCATTCATGAAGTGATCGCCACGACCACTCGTCAACTAAAAAGCACACCAAACCTTGAAATAATCTGTTCATATAAGAATTACGTCATGCTTTTAGCAGATTTGTCAAGCAATACTCTCGTATCAACCCACTTCGTCAGATACTCAATCTCTATCGCAATGCACTTGCATCCATGTTTTATGATCTTCAATGGCCTGATAAAATCCAATCCCCAACGTTTATATGGTTATGATAGGTGTAATGGCATGAAGTCACAACACAACGACTTCCTAGCTCTTTGGCATGTATCGCACGCCATCACAAACTCCTTTGCGTCCCAATAGAGGGTGGGCCACCACAGCCCTACCAAAAGCACCTTCCTTGCAGTCGCATTTGGCCCCATATGCCCTCCTACCAGCCTTTCACAAGCCTCCTTAAGAGCTGCTTTTACTTCCTTGTCCATACATCTCCGCAGTATCCTATCAAGTCCAATTTTATACAACTTTCTGACAATCAATTGAAATGGTGTTGACTTAATGACAACTTTTCTTGTTATGGTTATGGACAACTTCTTCGACAATTTTCCCATTGACAATACCATGCGAGTAGTGAAATGATTGAAAATAAATGAGCATTGGGAAACTCTTTTGACACTCCTTCGTTCGTAGGTTCTCTAGAGTAAATCCTTGACTATTGATCCACTACCATGTGTTTCCTCCCTAGTCTCACCACAACTCGAAACATGTACTTGCTCATGTATTGTTGGCTTGTTTATCAGGTATGTTGTGATCGACGTAGAATGCAAAAGGGTTTGTAATTAGGTAGTGTTTGAACTTTTGCACTACTTACACCATCTCTAGTGCTTCTCTCTCCATCACATTGTGATCCTTTTTTGCTCGAGACAACAATTGACTAGCAAGTAGGTTCAATGATTGAAAATAAATGAGCATTGGGAAACTCTTTTGACACTCCTTCGTTCGTAGGTTCTCTAGAGTAAATCCTTGACTATTGATCCACTATCATGTGTTTCCTCCCTAGTCTCACCACAACCCAAAACATATACTTGCTCATGTATTGTTGGCTTGTTTATCAGGTATGTTGTGATCGACATAGAATGCAAAAGGGTTTGTAATTAGGTAGTGTTTGAACTTTTGCACTACTTACACCATCTCTAGTGCTTCTCTCTCCATCACATTGTGATCCTTTTTTGCTCGAGACAACAATTGAATAGCAAAGTATATGGGCAACCACACCTGATGCAATTGTTGATGCTCCAACATGGACATGAATCTCCTTATAGAAACTCCAAAATGGGTGCACAAACCAATTTTGCCTTCAGTTTCTCAAAGGCCTGTTAGTGCTCCTCCATCCAACTGAAAGGAACACCTTTGCACATCAAAGCATCTATCGAGTGTGACATTTGTGCAAAATTCTTTATGAAGTGTCGATAATATCGATATGTCCCAAAAATGACTTCAATGAGATCACTTTGGATGGCTCCTCCATGCTCATCACTGTTAGGAAAAACTCCAAGATTCCACACCTGCAAGAGGAAGCACAATAACAAAAATATAGAACACGGAAACAGTAACACAAGTGACACAGAGATTTTACGTGGAAACCCGCAATGTGCAGGAAAAACCACGGGGCAATGGCAACTTCTCTTCTTATTAATTTCAGCAAAGATTACATTCACGTCCTTGGACGTTTTCAACAACTCAACATAAATGCAAGGGATCTCATCCCTTTTATAGAGCAGAGGAAGACTCCAAAACTGTTCGTTTCATCTTCCAACGCAAGCCTCCAAAAGACTCGTTCGTTTCCGCTCCCAAGACCGTTGGTCTTCCGCATTCCAAGACTGTTCGTCTTCCGCGTACTGACGTCTACCTAGACGTCCACTGCTTTGGCGTCTTCTTGGCATGACGTCTGGCCTAGACGTTTGCCAACCCAGACGTCTGGCCTAGACGTCTACCAGACCAGACGTCTGCCAGGTTAGACGTCTAGTGGCCATACGGACTTCACACCTAACATTCTCCCACTTGAAGTCAGTATTCAGGAACTCTTCTGCCAAAATATTTTCATCTAGTGCCAATTGCCCAATGCTGCCCTTGTTACTTTTTCAGCAAGCCCAGAGAAGTTTCGCACCATTCAAACTTCTCTACCTTGACCGACTTTGTAAGCATATCTGCAGGATTCACTTCAGTGTCGATTTTCTGCAACAGGTTCCTACCTTCTTCCACCACATTTCTGATAAAGTGGTACTTGACATCAATGTGTTTCGTGCGATCATGGAATGTTGGATTCTTCACTAATCGAATAGCACTCGGCTATCACAATGCAACGTAATTTTCTCTCGCATTACCTTGAAGTCACCCAACAATCGCTCTAGCCAAATTGCCTCTTTGCTGGCATGAGTTGCTGCAATGTATTCTGCTCCAAGTGGTTGATAAAGCCACAACAGATTGCAACTTAGAAGCCCAACTCACCGCTCCTCCAACAAGGGTGAAGGTATATCCCGTAGTGGATTTTCTCCCATCTCTATCTCCACCATAATCGGAATCCACAAAACTTGTAACTTGCAAATCTGCCGATCCAAAGTAAATGGCAACATCTGAAGTGGCTCTTAAATATCTGAATATCCACTTCACCGCATTCCAATGCTCCTTACCAGGATTTGCCATGTACCGGCTGACTACTCCCACCGCTTGGGCAATATCCGGTCCGGTGCTCACCATGGCATACATGAGGCTTCCTACTGCCGATGAATACGGTACACGAGACATGCTTGTCTTCTCTGCTTCCGTTCTAAGACACCGGTTGGAAGACAACTTTAAGTGTGGAAGAAGTGGGGTACTAACCGGTTTAGCATTCTCGCATATTGAAGCGCTGCAGAATCTTTTCCACATATGACTTTTGACTTAACCAGATCTTTCTTCCTTTTCTGTCCCCGTGTATCTTCATCCCTAAAATTTGGTTTGCTGCTCCTAAATCCTTCATTTCAAATGTCCTAGCCAACCGAGCCTTAAGATCAATGATTTTCTTCATGTTGGGGCCTCGCAACCAACATATCATCAACATACAACAGCAAAATAATAAAACTGCCATCGTCAAACCTCTTATAGTATGCACAATGGTCAGCTTCACTCCTACTGAAACCTTGGCTCTTCATGAAGGTGTCAAATTTCCCGTACCACATCCTTGGCGCCCGTTTCAACCCGTACAGTGATTTCTTCAGTCTGCAAACCAAATGCTCTTTGCCTCTTTCTTCATAGCCCTCAAGCTGATCCATATATATCTCTTCCTTGAGATCACCATGCAAGAAAGCAGTCTTTACATCAAGCTGCTCCAGTTCCAAATCCCGTGCAGCTACAAGTGCAAGTAGAACTCTTAATAGTAGTCATCTTCACAACTGGAGAGAAAATTTCATTAAAGTCAACACCTGACTTCTGCACATAGCCCTTTGCCACCAAGCGAGCTTTATAGCGTTCCAACAGCCCGTTGCTGTTCTTCTTCACTTTGTACACCCACTTGTTTCCAACAGTCTTTCTTCCAGGTGGGAGATCCACAAGTTCCCAAGTTTTATTCTTTCGAAGTGCCTCGATTTCCTCCTCCATGGATTTCCTCCACTTTGCTGCATTCTCAGACTCTCTAGCTTCCCGAAATGAACCAGGTTCACCATCATCAGCTAACAAAGCAAAAGAGGACTGATACACATGAGAATACCTTTCCGGACACTTTTGTGGACGTGTAGATATTCTAACCCAATATCTATCAGTTGTGGCTCTTGATCTTGTGACCGTTGTGGCTGCTCTACTTCCCGTTCTACTTGTTGTTCTGCATGCTGATCAAAAACTTCAGCATGTTCATCTTCATAGTCATCTTCACTCAATTCTACTTCAACAGGTACAACATTAGGATTTTGCTGTACCTCCTTCCTTTGCATGGATTTTTCATCAACAATTACATCCCGGCTAATAATTACCTTGTGGGCATAGGATCCCACGGTCTATACCCCTTCACTATATCTCCATAGCCGAGAAAAACACATTTGCTTGACTTCGGGTCAAGCTTGGACCTTTTTTCTTTGGGTACATGGGCAAACGCGTCACAACCAAAAGTGCGCAAATGAGAGTAATCAACTGGCTTACAACACCAAACCTCCTCCGGAATCTGTCCATCCAATGCAGCTGTAGGTGACCTGTTAATAAGATAAACAGCTGTATTAACAGCCTCCGCCCAGAACTTTTTCTCCAACATGGCTGCGCTAAGCATGCTTCTTGCACGTTCCATGATTGTGCGATTCATCCGCTCAGCCACACCATTTTGTCGTGGAGTGTATGGTACAGTCTTCTGGTGCTTAATATCTTCCCGCATACAAAATTTATCAAATTCCTTGGAGCAATATTCACCCCCATTATCTGACCCGAGACACAAAATTGACTTGCCCAAACTCTTTTCTACCCGTGCTTTGAACTCCTTAAATTTCTGCAAAGCTTCCGACTTCTTCTTCAGAAAATAAACCCACACTCTCCTAGAATAATCATCTATAAAAGTCAGAAAATAGATGGCGCCATTCAAGGACTGAGTGGGGACAGGTCCAAATATATCCGAATGTATAAGTTGCAGAAAATCAGAACTCTTACCAGGACTTGCAGTAAACCGAACCCTCTTCTGTTTACCAAAAATACAGTGCTCACATAAGTCTAAATTGCAAGACTTAATCCCAAAAAGCATACCTCTGTCATGCAGAATTTTCAGGCCTTTTTCACTCATATGGCCTAGGCGTTGATGCCATAGCATTACTGCATCCTGAACAGAAGTTGCTGCTGCTGCATGGTTTGTCACCGTATCACCGCATAAACGGTATAAGGTCCCATAAGATTCTCCCTTTGCTACTACAAGAGCTCCTCTGGTAATCTTGCAGTAGTTGTTACAGAAAGTGACAGAATACCCTAGCTTATCCATCATTTTGATTGATAGCAAATTCTTCCTCAAATCGGGCACATGTCGCACATCACATAGCATCCTTTCTCTACCATCGTCCAGCCTGATCCTTATATCCCCTCTTCCCACAATTTCTAAAGGATGATCATCACCCAAATAGACCTTTCCACCACAGGATGGCTGATATTTGTCAAACCAGTCTCTGTGGGGAGACATGTGGAAGGATGCACCCGAGTCCAAAACCCAGGTATATAAAACTGATCTGCTGTTACTGATACGGAAGGCTTCACATGTTGCCGTCTCTCCTAAATCTGCTGCACTGGCTTCAGCTGATGGCTGATTTTGCTTTTCACCATTCTTTAATTGCCAACAGTCCTTCTTGGAGTGTCCTGGCTTCCCACAATGCCAACACTTCCCTTTCTCGCTTATGTCCTTTAGACTTAGATCTGGACTGCTTTCTACCTTGTTTACTCCCCTCGAACGATCGACCTCTCAGAGATAGGGCTTCATTGGTTGAGGGTTCCAGAGACGTTTTTCGCCTCAACTCTTTCGCCAACAAAGCGGCTACCACATCATCAAAATTGAGAGTTCCCGATGATGAATTACCGATGGTCATCACCATATGATCCCAAGTGTCCGGGAGGGAACAAAGTAGGGTGATAGCTCTATCTTCATCGTCCATCTTCACATTAATCGAAACCAGTTTATCGATCATAGTATTAAACTCATTCAAATGATCTACCACGGATGAACTTTCCTTCATCCTCAAGCTATAAAGCTGCTTTTTCAGAAAAACCTTGTTAGTTGCTGATTTTGTTTCATACAACTTTTCAAGCTTTTGCCAAAGGGCTTCCGCGGTCTTTTCTTCAGCTACATTGAACAAGACGGAGTCCGCTAGGCAGAGACGGATTGTAGAAACCGCCTTCCCGTCAAGCGTTACCCACTCCTCATCTTTCATGCCGCTCGGTTTACTCGCGACCCCTTTCAAGGCTTGCGCTTGGTCATTCTGAACCAACAAATCCTCCACCTTCATCTTCCATAGAGCGAAGTTCCCGCCATCAAATTTCTCAATCTCGAACTTGGTTACACCTTTTGTCATTGTTGCAGCTCCCACTCGCACAAAACCTTAGCTCTGATACCAGATGTTAGGAAAAACTCCAAGATTCCACACCTGCAAGAGGAAGCACAATAACAAAAATATAGAACACGGAAACAGTAACACAAGTGACACAGAGATTTTACGTGGAAACCTGCAATGTGCAGGAAAAACCACGGGGCAATGGCAACTTCTCTTCTTATTAATTTCAGCAAAGATTACATTCACGTCCTTGGACGTTTTCAACAACTCAACATAAATGCAAGGGATCTCATCCCTTTTATAGAGCAGAGGAAGACTCCAAAACTGTTCGTTTCATCTTCCAACGCAAGCCTCCAAAAGACTGTTCGTTTCCGCTCCCAAGACTGTTGGTCTTCCGCATTCCAAGACTGTTCGTCTTCCGCGTACTGACGTCTACCTAGACGTCCACTGCTTTGGCGTCTTCTTGGCATGACGTCTGGCCTAGACGTCTGCCAACCCAGACGTTTGGCCTAGACGTCTGCCAGACTAGACGTTTGGCAGCCCAGACGTCTAGCAACCCAGACGTTTGCCAGGTCAGACGTCTAGTGGCCATACGGACTTCACACCTAACAATCACAATGCGAATTTTGTAGCGATCAGTTTTCAATCCTTCCTTTCACACAACATACCCAAACAATTTTCCATGCAATGCCAACAACTTGCATTTCTTCGGATTCAACAAAAGTTGAGCATCATGCATTCCTCCAATGCCTTCAAATGCTCTTCTTTCTTCCTATACAACCAGTCATCCAAAACACTTTGAATTTGTCTGTTGACATCTATATAGGATTATTCTTTGAAATGTTGCAGGTGCATTGCATATACCGAAAGGAATTTGGTTATGTGCATATATTCTATTTGCCATGACAAAAGTTGCCTTCAACTTGACGATGCTTATTTGATTGTAGCCTAAGAATGTAACAAGGATTAGATCTTGTGTCGTGCGACTTCCTCCAAAATTGAATCGTGAAAGGGATTGGGAACAAATCTTTGATTGACATAACATTCAAACTTTTGATATCCACATAGATGCGGGTGTAGCTGCTCTCCATCAACCTGATCACAATGGGAGATACCCATTCACACACCATCACCTTGAAGATCATCTTGATTCCCTACATCCAACATCTTCTTGATTTCAGCATTGACTAGAGCTGCATACTTGGGATTCATTCTATATGGTCTCCTCTTGACGAGTTGTGCACCTCAAACTAGAGGGATTTGATGCACGGACAACTCCAATGGAATCCCTTGTAGATCTTTGTATGTTCATGCAAAGACTTATTAGAGAATATTACATTATTTGGTACATGTTAATAGTTTAGGAGTATGATTTATATTTCTCTCTTATGTAAGTATCTATGTGCAAGATATGCACAAGTGTCATGTATTAGAGTATGTAAAGAGTCAAGAGTCATGTATACAAGTGGTAAGATAAGAAGCCAAAGGACATGTGAGTATTTGTCTTATGTATGGAATAGGAAAGGTTGCAACTCCCGGATATGTGAGGAGTGCAATAGACAAGAGTACAAGAGTCATCTTTGTAAGGCTATATTATGAAGACAAAACTCCATGTATTGTATCGAAGAAGATCACATTCAAGCATTAATAATATTGAAGCTTGTATGCATATTTTGAGCAATTCTACTGTAAGTTTCTTCATGTTATTGCATGAATGATTTTGGCCATTTTATATTCATATTTGATATTTTCTTGAATGTTATTATTATTTATATTGGCCAACTTATATATTGATTGCTCTTATATTTGAGACTACTCAAGATCCAGAATATTGGGACCTAAGATAATCTAGCTTAAAAGCCAACAATGGTATTAGAGCTACTTCGAGTAGTCTCTATTGCTAGCATCGGAGGAAGTCTTCGGTGTGAATTTATATTAAGAGTCACGTGAAGAAAACGTAGACTCATATTGTTGCAAATTTTGAATTTGTAGATTGATATATGATAAAGGTTCCATTGATTTGAAAACATTCTAGAAAACGTTTCATTATATGCCGGGATATTTCCACTATAAAAGAAGCGAAGGCTAGGACTCCATTCAAAGGCTTGAAGAATTAATAGAGGGGACAAATAAAAGGTCACCTTGATTTGTAATTGGATTCTCTCTGAAGAAAGAGAACCATATGGTGAGTGGCCAAAGCCACCAAAAAATATTATAAGCACTTAATTTTTCAGGCATTAGATCCTGATTGGATAGCGCACATTAAAGGAAGCGTTTTGAAGAAGGTTGTGAAAAATATAGAAGCAAAAGAAGATCTTAGGCAAGAACTTGAGAAGAAGAAGAACTCAGGCAAGAGTCTGAGAAAGAAAAAAATATAGAAGAGATCAGGCAATAGCCTGAGAAGAAAATATAAAAGAGCTTAGGCAAGATCCTGAGAAGAAAAGAAAATAAGAAAGAAAGAAGGCATTAAGGCTTTCCAAAGCTGAGTCTAGAATCAAAGCTGCAGTAAAGCACATTTTGGAAGAAAAGATTGAAGCTTCAAAGTAGGGAAAAAGTATAAGTTGAAAGCATAAGGTTTCAGACTGTATACATGAATCAAGTCTAGCTAGTGTGCTTGAGTAAGATGTGTTGTTCGCCCCAAGAGCACCATCCCCTATGTAACCAATTCAACTGGAGGAAGATAACCAGCCAAAGTGGCAATATTTTTGAGTTTGTGGATAGAATGATTAGGTGGCACAAGTAACATAAAGGAGACGAGAAAGGAAGCATTTTTGCATGAACGTTACACAACAGTGTAACGTCCAATCATTAAGCAACACACTCATTACTTTGCTTCAGCCATTAAGAGCATCTGCCAGAGTTCAACGACCGTCTGCTGTGAGTGTTTTCAATCAAAACGGTGCATAATCAGACGTTCGTGATCAAAGTGACCTAATCCGCCAAGAATTAAAGGTAAGCACATTACCTTATTCTTTGATTTATTAAATTGGTGCTAAAGTCCTAAGTTAAGTTTAATTTGAAGAAATTGGAAACTTGGGAACTTTAATTATTTAAGAGAGGGAGTTAAAAGGAATTCAACTCCATGGGATTTAATATTTAGGTGGGAGTTATAAGGACTTCAACCACATTTATGAAAGATTGAAAAATATTGAAAATTGATATTTGCAATTAATTTTGCAATCTATTTCAAAAATTTGATTTTTGAAAAATTGATAAATTTATTAAATTATGGAGAGAGAAGGATTTCTACTCCAAAAAGAAAATATATAATTTTTTTTGAAATTTGAAGAATTTAAAATTTGCAAATTTAATAAACTAGGGAGATAAAAGGTTTTCTACCTCAAAGGAAATTAATCATGGATTATTGGTATATTGATTTAGGAGCAAGTAGGCATATGACAAGAAATAAACAATGGTTCAATACCTTTCAAGAAAAATATGAAAAACTAGTTGTTATAGCAGATAATATGACTTATGAGGTCAAAGGAGTAGGAGATATTTTAATTGATTTATCAAATGAAAAAGGTATAATTAGTAATGTACTATATGTACCTGGATTAATTGCTAATCTCCTTTCAGTATCTCAATTAATGGATCAAAATTTAGTAGTTGAGTTCAAAATTATTAACAACAAAAAAATGCCTTATTTCTAAACAAGGAAAAGTCATAGCTTCTGGTTCATACAAAAATAGTCTATTTGCTCTAGATACATTATCAAATGTGGCTCTATCAGTAAGCATTTCAGAAACAAAAGATCTTTGGCATAAAAGACTAGGACATATAAGTGCATCTTCTTTAAATGAGATGAGTAAACATCAAATGGTTAAGGGTTTACCTAAACTTTCATGGGAATCTATAGTATGTCTAGAATGTCTTGCAGGAAAACAACATAGAATACCTTTTGAACTCAGTAACTATAGAGCTCAAGAACCATTAGAATTAATATATACAAATTTATGTGGACCAATGAACATTACTAGTCTTGGAGGACAAATATTTTCAATTGTTTGTTGATGATTACTCTAGAAAAATATGGGTGTATTTCATGAAATTCAAATCTGAAGCATTTAGTTGCTTTAAACAATTCAAGCAATTAGTAGAAAAAGCAACAGGAAAATCAATCAAGAATCTTCGTTCAAATAGAGGTGGTGAATTTTTATCAAAAGAATTTGATTCTTTTTTAAAAACAAATGGTATAAAAGGCAGCTTACTACATCATATTCACCTCAACATAATGGTATTGTAGAAAGAAGAAATTGATCTATTATGGAAATGGTTCGTTGCATGCTAAAAGAAGCTCATCTTGATCATCAATATTGGGCAGAAGTTGTTAAAACAGCTGTGTACATACATAATAGATCACCCACAAAAATACTAAAAAATGTTACTCCTGAAGAAGTATGGTCAGGACAAAAACCAACAGTAGAACAGTTAAGAATTTTTGGATGTAAGGCATATGTGCACATTCCAAAGCAAAGAAGAACAAAATTGGATGATAAAACCATTCATGGAATATTTCTTGGTTATGATGATGATTCAACAGGATACAAAATAATTGATCCAATTACAAAGAAAATTCATATAAGTAGAGATGTAATTTTTGATGAAGGAAACAAAAATTGTATTAAAGATCAAAAGGTTGATACAAGACCAATTCTAAATTTTTTAGATGAAGAAAAACTCTTCAAGTGAAGAATCAGAATCAAAAGTATATAATGAGCAAGTTGAAGATCCAAAAATCACATCAACACCTCAAAAGAAAGAGCCAAAATGGTACAAAGATACACTTAAGGACTCAAAACTAGAGCAAATGCCAGATCTTACCAGTATGAGACCTCAAACTCGTAGCTTAACAAGAATAAATATGGGATTAATGAGTTCAGTAGCAGAACCTACAACCACTCAAGATGCTCTAAGACTTCTAGAATGGAAGACAGCTATGGATTTAGAATATGCAACATTAATAAAAAATAAAACATGGAATCTTGTTGATTTACCACAAGGAAAGAAAGTGGTAGGATGTAAATGGATATATAAGATAAAATACAAGGCAGATGGTTCTATTGACAAATACAAGGCAGATGGTTCTCTTGACAAATACAAGGCACGATTAGTTGCAAAAGGGTATACTCAAACAAAAGGAATAGATTATGAAGAAACCTTTGCACCAACAACAAGAATGACTACTATTCGAACAATTTGTGCATTAGCAACACAACTTGGATGGAAACTTCATCAAATGGATGTAAAGAGTGCATTTCTCAATGGTGATCTTGAAGAAGAGGTATATATGTCTCAGCCATAGGGATTTGTGATCAAAGGATAGGAACAAAAGGTTTGTAAGTTGAACAAATCTTTATATGGTCTAAAGCAAGCACTAAGAGCATGGTACATAAAGATTAATAATCATCTATTACAACATAATTTTAAAAGAAGTACATCAGATCCAAATCTCTATACAAAAAAGGTTGGACTAGAAAGAATAATACTTATAGTATATGTTGATGATATAGTAATCATAGGAAGTTCAAAAATTCTGATAGATGAAGTTAAAAGGGACTTGGAAAAGGATTTTGAAATGATAGATTTGGGATTACTTCATTACTGTCTTGGTTTGGAAATTTGTCAAAATGAAAATGACATCACAATAACACAAACAAAGTATGCAAAATCATTACTTGTAAAGTACAAAATGGAAAATTGTAAATCTAAAGATACACCTATGGAACAAGGATTACAATTGTCTAGATATGATGAAACATCTCTAGTTTTAGCTACTATCTATCGCCAATTAATTGGAAGTCTTCTATATCTAACAAATACTAGACCAAATATTGTTTTTGCTATAAATTATCTTTCAAGATTTATGCAAGAACCCAGAGAAAGTCATTGGAAAGCCACAAAAAGAATACTACAATATATCACCAAGACTACAGAATATGGTGATGTAGGAACTCAATGTGAAGCTGATTTCTTTATTGATGCAATGCAATATATAGAAGAAATACAATAGAATATCACGTGGTTAAGTGGTTGCAACAATTTTCCAAACATGGCCAACCACTTAACTAACAGATAACAATCTGCTAAACAAGGATGACAACTAACTGCTAGAAGACAAAGGAGATCTCTAACAACTAACTAAACACCCAAACAACTTAACAACCTATTTCTAACATGGGCATACTATGCCTCACGTGAATACAAAGTGCAAGAAATAGGAAATTAATATAATAATAATAAATAATGAAATATTAACTTAGGCTTAAGTGGATAAGCCTAAGTATCCTCAACACTCCTCCCAACCATATAAGCATTGGACCCCAATGCTCTCAACAAATGTGGAAAGTCATGGGCCATCTCATGGTGAGGAATCCAGTGAGCCATGTGTGGAAAGTGACCGCGACGAGCGACAAGGTATGAAGTGGAAGAACCCTGTCCAGTGTGATGAGTCTTCATCTCAAAAACTCTATCTGAAATGAGCGGAAGCTGATGATCAGGTGCCACTACTGTTGTAGGGCTGAAAACAGGATCAGGTACCAAAAGAGGATCCTGAAATGGTGTCTCTGGAAAGCGGCGCTTATCCAAAGGAACCCAAACTCTATCTCCAACCTGTGATGAGTGAGGATTGTGATGCTTATGCACCACTCCCTGCGGAGTCTCCTGCAAGTCCTGTGGTATCTTGCCTAGAAGGCTCTGCTCGGTGCTCAATGAATGAAGTAACCTTAGCTTGCTCCTCCATGTGTGCAATGGTGGGAGTGGGCAAAGCCAAAGGTAACTTCTGTGGAACAAGTGGTTGTGTAGCTAGAGGTGTACCCGAAATGATACCAATGGAGTGAATGGCATCTTTCTCATGAGTGAGAATGATGGGTTCCTTAACCACTTGCTCTTGTGATTGTTCATTAGGTGGGAGTGAAACTTCTTCATTTTCCTGTGCCTTAGATGGTGCTTGTTCTTCATTTTGTGTGGAACTGATGCTAGTAGGAGCCAAAATGAGTGCTTGACTTAGTGGCTTCCTTACTTGCCTACAACTTAACATCAAATTGGAAGTAGGTGTAGTGCTTTGTATCAAGTAGGTTTTATCATGCAACTCCAATGTGTAGGTGTTATTTTTAGCATGATAAATAGCATTCCTATCAAATTGATAGGGTTTACCTAGCAATAGCCCACAACAATCCATCTTTGTGACATCACACCTTACTTTATCCACAAACTTGTCACCAAAAGCAAAATTCAAGGTGCAAGTGTGGGTGATGTTAGATGTGGAGTCTACATCTTTCCACCCAAGTGCATATGGTTGGTGATGTGGCTTTATGGGAAGTTTCAACTTCTCCACAATGGACTTCGCAATGAGGTTCTTTTGCGATCCGTTATCTATGATACAATCAACATAGTAATCATGTGTAAGGTGGGCTCTAGTGACAAACAAATGGTCACGACCCCCTTGAGAAAATACATTTGACATAAGGGTAACTTTGTTCAGTTTACCCTTTAAAGTAGGATACTCTTCTTCTATCCCTGTAGCCACAATGGGACCATCATGTGGTTCCTCATGTGTAGGTTGTACAAATAGGGATTTCTTCTTCTTAAATTTTTCAAAAGTAAAGCATTTGGATTTTACATGACCATGCTTTTTACAAAATTCACAATACAATGAAGAAGAAGGATCTTTAGAATGAAAAGAAGAAGAATGTGCTTTAGGAGAAATGGGAGGAGAAGAAGAATGAGGGGAAGAATGAGAATTGTTCTTCACCTTCTGTTGATGCTGATTCCCGCCTCTGGAAGAGCTCTCCTGTGATGAACGAGATTTGTGATATGCACCAACTTTCTCCTCTGCAAGAATGGCATGATTGAATGCCACATCCAAGGTGAGGAAAACATTGAACTTTATTTCCCTAAAAATTTGATCTTGCAAGCCACGAGTGAATTTGTTAATCAAATCCTCTTCTGAATATTTCACACCAAGAAGTACCCTTAGCCTATTGAATTGGAAAATGTAGTCAAAAATAGACATACCATAGGCTTACCTCAATCTATACCACTTGGTAGTGAGGTCACTTTGGTAGTTTGGTGGAAAGAATGTGTTTTTCAGAATTTGGATTAATTCTTTCCAAGTCATTGTGGCATTATGGCTTTGTCTTTCTACAATTAAGACTTTTTCTAGGCCTGTAAGTTTGACTGTAGCAAATGCAACCTGTTCATCCTCAAGAATTTCAGCATAAGCAAACCAAGTTTGCATATCCAAAATCCATGTAGATAAGACATCCGGATCCCTAGATCCATCATATAATTTGACCTCACATTTGGCTTTACTTGCATGATTGTGATGAATTCTTATATCTCCTAGGTTTAAATGCACCACAATGTCTTTTACCTTCTCTGCTTTACTGCAGTAGTAAGGTTTTCCATGTTTAATGTGAGGTCTTGGGCCATATTTTTCTGAGTATATGCCATAATAGGAGGATTACAAAATGGATGCAAGAACTAATCTAGGATTAGGAACAATTTTTAGTTTCCTAATGCAAAATATTACCTAGATTTTACAAACTTTTGCTCTCCAAATTTCACAAAAATGGGCTATTTGGTGCTTTTACAAAATAAAACTTCAATTTTGAATTTACAATTTTAGCACTAAAAATGTGAAAATTTAGCCCTTACAATGCAAAAAATCGGGTTAGGAGGCAAACATTTATCAATCTACGGAAAATTTTACAAGAATTGCAAACAAATTGGCATAAATTGGACCAAAAATGGAGAAATTATCACCTCTTTTGCTGATTTGCAGGTTTTGGCGCCAAAAATTGAAAATTTGAATTTAAAAATTTTGAAATTTCTCGCCCAAATTTTGCTTTCCCGCCAAAATAATGTTTTTCGCGCGCTCAAAAAAAAATTGTTGGACGGTCAACTACGGGCGATTGTAGCGAATCAACGGTCAAGTAGCACTGCCACCTGTGTCCTGTACGCACAACTAAAGAGGGGTCCCGCCAAGTGAACCGAGGCCCAATTGCCTCTACGCACCAACCACCGGCGCTGCGCCCTAGGCGTGTGGCATGAGACCATGGTGACCACCAAAAGGTGGTCACTTAGTTAATAGCGCACAAGCGCTTATTAACTGTCCCGTTTGCTCCGACAGGAGCAATGTGGGACTAATGTCCCTGTGCAGTTGCACGGGGGCTAATCTCCCGACTATCGAAAATAATCACCAGTCGCCGGAAAAACCACCCAACGCCGGAAAACCACCAAACGGAATCTTCTCTGTCAGCCTGTCGTTTTTCTTCACCGGATTCGGAATCGCGTCGGGCAATCGGCGGCACAGGAACGCCTACTGCGTGAGACGTCGGAATGGTTTCGAACGTCGTCGGGGTGGTGACTGCGTCGGAAAACACAGTCGTTTTCGAATGTGTCGTTGAAGAACTCAAACAATACGGGGGTTACGTTGGAATTTATGCCGGGAATTGTTGGTTTTCACTGTCTCCACGCCGATATCACCTGAACTTAGTTACCGTCAAGAGTTGTTCACGGTTGTCGTCGAAATTCTGTTGCCGCTGCCTGATGAAAATATTCGTGAACAGGATTTGCAATCGCGGGGCGGATGTTACCTTGCCTGATTCATCACTCGATCATTGAATGATGTCGCCAAACCGCCTTTGCCGGGAAATTGTCTGTTTTCCTCCGTCGTCCAGGGGCTTACGTCCAGCCTGAATCGGAAATGGTTGTAGGGTTGTTCGAGAGCCTTGCTCTTTCAAAACTGTGGTTGGGGAAAAATGTGCGACCTCTTCGGAAGCAAGTGTCTGCTGCTGCAATCGTCGAACAAACTGAACACCCGATTGTGGAAAACGCGACATGCCTGCAATTTTCTCGCTTGGACGTGCGTCTTCGCCAAAAAAACTCAACCTGTGATTTTAGTAGTTCTCCCGCTCTTTTGTCGGAAACTGACGCGAATCGACCAATGTTTTCCCCTGCAATCTATTTCTGCAGTGACGCCGCACAAATTTGTTGTTGTCGTTGTCGATGGTCGGCAGGAAAAAGTTCTGCGCGCCGAAAGATTTCTCCACTTGCGCGTCTGCAGTAGTTCTACACGTGTTGCGATAGGTGGCACGCTGTGCTACGCTCTGTGCTATGCGGACTGAGTAGCTCCCTCCTTGGCCTGCGGTGGTGGTTGGAGTGCGCCGGCTCCTGGCCTTGTTCTCGGATGCTAGTCGGTTGTTTTGGATGTCAGCCGCAGCTAGGGAGCTTCCGTGCCCTTGTGGACGAGCTCGGCCGAATGGTCATGGGTCGGCGTTGGCTACTATCGGTTGGCAGCCGTTGGGGTCCCACCGGATTGGTGGCTTCCAATGGGATCGGGCAGTGCGTGCCCGAAATAGGCTTTTAGCCTATTTTATATAAAAAGAATTTTTATAAATGCATGAACTTTTTTTTTTTTTTAAATTAAATATTAATATTAATAAAAATATTAATATTAATATAAAATTTTGTTTGTCTTCCCCTTCCACTTGGAGTAGGCATGCAACTATCTTCTTTTCTTGGCCACAATTTGGCTTCAACTGAAGAACTTCTCCTCAAAATGTGCATTGATGAGACAGAACCCAACTTCTGATCTTCAAGGCAGATAATTGGTGCAGGGGTAATTTCTGCCCACTTCTACCCCAGCTTCACCTGATGCTCCGGGTGGCTTCAAGCCAATTCCCAACAACACCTTCCTAGGATCTTGATGAACTAGTTGTGAACTCCAACTAGACACCTAGCAAAAAGTGGATCAACTTGCCCTCCTTTCTGCCAAAACCTGCCCTTGGCAATATGATACCAGTGATGTAGGAACTCAACATGAAGCTGATTTCTTTATTGATGCAATGCAATATATAAGAAATACAATAGAATCTCACGTGGTTAAGTGGTTGTAACAAGTTGCCAAACATGGCCAACCACTTAACTAACAAATAACAATCTGCTAATCTAGGATGACAACTAACTGCTAGAAGACAAGACACATCCTAATAGTTAACTAAACATCCAAACAACTTAACAACCTATTTCCAACATGGGCATACTATGCCTCACGTGAATACAAAGTGCAAGAAATAGGAAATTAATATAATAATAATAAATAATAATATATTAACTTAGGCTTAAGTGGATAAGCCTAAGTTATCCTCAACATATGGGCTAAAATACAAAAAAAAATTGTTTTTTGGCAATTTTTATCCTCAAGGATATTCAGATTTTGATTATGTTGGATCTATAGATGACAAAAATCTACATCAGGATATGTTTTCTATCTCTGGTCAGGGCCCATTTCTTGGTACGGTGAAAAACAACATGTAGTAGCACTTTCATCAACAAAATCAAAATATCGTGCAACAAAAGATATAGTATGTGAAGCACTTAGGTTATAGTACATATTGTCAGATATGGGAATCAAGAGAACTCCTATAGTAATAAATTGTGATAATCAAGGAGTTTTTAAATTAATAAAAAATCTAGTGATTCATGAAAGAATAAAACACATTGAAGCTCAATGTCACTTTATTAGAGATCATGTTTAGGATCATCATATTCAGTTAAAACATGTTTCTACTGTAGATCATATTGCAAACATTTTTACAAAAGCTCTTGGTCGAAACAAATATCAAATATTTCAAAATCATCTATGTACATCAAGAGTTATTCATACCAAATAATGTAATACAGGGGGTTGTCAGAGATTAGAGAATATTACATTATTTGGTACATGTTAATAGTTTAGGAGTATGATTTATATTTCTCTCTTATGTAAGTATCTATGTGCAGGATGTGCACAAGTGTCATGTATTAGAGTATGTAAAGAGTCAAGAGTCATGTATACAAGTGGCAACATAAGAAGCCAAAAGACGTGAGTATTTGTCTTATGTATGGAATAGGAAAGGTTGCAACTCCCGGATATGTGAGGAGTGCAATATATGAGTCCAAGAGTCATCTTTGTAAGGTTATAATATGGAGACAAAGCTTTGTGTATTGTATTGATAAAGATCACATTCAAGCATTAATAATATTGAAGCTTGTATGCATATTTTGAGCAATTCTACTGTAAGTTTCTTCATGTTATTGCATGAATGATTTTGGCCATTTTATATTCATATTTGATATTTTCTTGAATGTTATTATTATTTATATTGGCCAATTGAAGATCCAAAATATTGGGACCTAAGATAATTTGGCTTAAAAGCCAACAAAACCTCCTTGTATTGCATGAAGATTTTAAAAGTTATCGCTTTTAAAATTGGATCCCAATCATCTCCACAATGGATTATCTTCTATTCGTCTTTCTCACTAAGGTTAACCTGCACCATTTTTGGGCCCTAATACTTAAATAGTGTTAGGATTTTCCGTCACCTTTGCCACATCAAAGGAATGTGTTGGCTTTTCGTCAATCTATGCATTGTTGACATTGTACTCTGCAGAGTTTGGAGGGAACAACTCTTTCTCCTCCTCCCCTTGACTTGTATGGATCTACTACACTTCTTCTCAGATGCATGATTACACTTGCCAACTTTATAAGTACTACAAAGTCTTCATCCTATTCTTTCTCTTTTGTGCTAATGCACAAGCATGTGGGTTGGAAGACTTCATAGCCTTCCATTTGTCAATGGAACAACCTGTTGTTGAAGTGCCTTTCATCTTCTATGCACTCCTCCAGTTCCACCACTCCTTCGTTCAACTCTAGTCTGCCTGTCCTCTCTTCTTCATCCGATGAGGACTTGCCAAATTCATCGGAGTATGCTAACTCCATGCTGACAAACTGATTTCTCAAGTTGATTACATACTTGTGCTAGCCCTTTTTGGAAGTTAGTCGATCCTCCTTCCAGTTGTGGTCCACTTTCACCAATCATAATCACCCACGTCCCAACTATGCATTAGAGGCTGGTTTTGGCATGACAATTACTACATGTCCAGGATGGACACCTGTTTGGCGATTTTCACTTTTTGTGCAATCAATATGCTCTTCATCTTAATGCCATATTGATTTGATCCATACAATCAAAAATTGGGCAACCACAAGAACGGTGTGCCCAAGTCCTTCCATGTCTTTATAGGCATTATATTCATGTTAGAACCCCCATCAACAATCTTCTTGCTCTCTATCATCAGAACTGTTGGGTCTATGTATTGATCCTTGTTTGTCTGTTTTGTTGCAATTGGACAATTCACATTCTCCTTGTGTGTCAACTCTTTGACCATTGAATAAAGCTCCAATATCGTTCAAAATAATCTAAATATCTTAATTGAGACACTTGAGTCCAACACCTACGATGCTGAGTCTTTTACAGACAAGTCTTCTTCCCAAATTGTGATGGGTTCCTTTGGTCTTTGGTTTTTGGCACTGCTCTTCGCCATCTCTTCCTCCACTTGCGCACTTGCTTCCTACCATGTTTCGTTCTCCTTGACAGGATTAGGGTACACTTCCATTTTTCTTGCCTGCATGTGTGATTGCAAGCACATGTTTCTCTTTCTTCTTGTCCTATTGTCTCTTCATTGTTAGTGAGATTGACATTTTGCAAGTTGTTACTCACCTTCTTTGGACAATTTGTTTCCTTGTGATTGTTAGGACCGCACATTGACACATCATCTTCACATTGTTGCCACTACCCCCAGTTGGTGTGTTTGTGCAATTTCGTGTGAAGTGCCCCGCTCCTAACATCTGCACTAGATGATCGACCTATCATCTAAATCAAAATGCAATCGATTCTCGCCACCACGACCAGACCTTTTGTAGATTGTTTATTATGTCTTCTTCCTTGGCAATTATTACAATAATTGTCACGCGTTGCATTCTACCCACTCTTCGAAGTGTTGGGTTTCTACTCCATTTCTTCCTTTTGCATTATAAGTGGGTGGCGTCATGCACTTCTTAAGTTGAATGGAGAATGAGCAATTGCATGTCTGTTTACTTTGCAAATGTTGTAGTATGCCTTATTCAAGTAGTTGGTGTTTGTGTGTCCTTTTGCCTTGTAGGCTGAATACCTTATATCATTATTTTCCTTCTTTTCGACCTTCAGGTCGTTGATCATTCTCTCTAGGTTTTTCTTTATTGCCTGGATGGTTGCATTGAGATATTCCCGATCACTATTAGACTCCACATCATCTCTTTCATGACTCTCACTCCTACCTGTTGCTATAGTCTTCATTTTTCTTTTGCTTCATTGCGTCTATTTATCCAATGATCTCCTATCGATGCAAAGCAACTTAAATTTTTTGGTGAATTCTTCTTTCAAACGTTCCAAATAGTAAATGGTTGTTCTTGTTTCAAGTGCCAATCTATTGCAACTCCTTGCAACATGGCTTGAAATAACCACACCCATGCATCTTCATCCATCACACTATTACCTTTCCATATTGTTTTGCAGGGGCCAATATGTCTCTCTAGATCCTCCTTGTCATCTCCCTTAAACTTCAAGCACCTCTGCTTGTCTGTCGTTGCATATAATTATTGTCAAAGTTTGGCCTTGTGGTACTTGTTGTTTGTCAAATTCTCCTGCAGTTGATGAACTCCTATCTAATGACTAGTCTGCCTCCTGCACAAACAATTTTTGGCCGGTTCCTATTGTACTTGTACTATGCGATCTCTTCGCGTTTATATGAGCGTCGCCTCTAGTCTCTTGGACACACTCCCTTGCAGTTGCCGGTTCTCTACATCTCTAATTACTCTCCCCTCCGTTTGTGTCGCCGCTAGAGTCACCTCTTGCTCAAACTCGTATTGTGCTATGCGATCCCCTCCATCACGCTACATGATGGCATGTTCTTCACCACTTGTGCGAACTTCTTTGTTGACATGGTTCACATTTGCTTGTCGCGTGTCATTCACTTGCACATCTTCCTCCATTGTCAAGAACGTTTCCCGCTAGTCAATTTGTCTTCTCCCTTTTGTCGCTGGGCTTCCCTCCTCTCAAGGGTCACACACACTCCAACTCTGGCGATCAAACTGCAATAACATCGCTTTCCCCTTCACGTTCTTGTTGCGTTTGTGACTACACTTATATGTTAGCAAGTTTGTCACGCTTTTGTCATGCTTGCTTGTTCAATACATGTCACACAAGACTTTGACTTCGTGTCGACTCTTCTTTTGTCCGTCGACATCCACATTTACCACATCCTTGTGCCGGATTACTTGTCATTCAGGTTCTCTCTTCAAATGTCACCACAGTCATAAGTCTGAACTTAGTACATTGATTGTATTCCAAATTGAAGGAATAGAAAAAGTAAATGGCAAGTGATTGTTAACAGAAATAACAATTCATACATGCACAAAGAAAAATCAAAGACAAGATATTAATACTATTATAGCCCAGCAGAAGGCACACTACCGCATGAAAATTTCGAAATTTTTAATACTATTATACTTGTTGTCCCCAAGCCATTTCCCAAAATCGGCTTACCGTCCCTTGCCATCCCTGAAACCCATTTCCCCATCCCCCTGTCCCCCTGTCCCCAATACTTGTGTAACCTTGCTATAGTGTTTAAATTTTATGCATATTTGCAATGTCCTAAAACTCCTTTGGGACTGGCATGGTTAACAAATAAGGATCTTGACTGTGTTTATTTTCTTACGAGAGTGAAAAAAACTAAGAGGAACTGGTGGATGACAGGGTGTAAGCATCTTCCCATATACTTCACACTTCTCGCTCTTGCTGTGATCCTGTTGGCTCATGCCAATTTATTCTGACCTTTAGGTATATGTGTCTCCTATGAGTTGAAATGTCTTAGCTCTTCCTTTTTGCTTCTTTCCATGGCTATTTTTTAGAGTTTTACCAATTCTATTTGCAGGAAGACCTCATTCAATTTTTTTTTATAATGAGATTTTTTGCTCAGATCTTATACTGATGTTTCAATTGGTAGGAAGTACAATAGTTGTTGCCTTCCTGATGTATATGTATATGATTTCTGATGAGTAAGCTTATCTGTTTACCCCTTTTACTGTTTACTGCTTTGTATACCTTTCGTCTAATCTCTGATTTATGTCAAATATGAATTCACCTGGCCACTAAACTTATACACTGCTTACATGCATAGTTTGTTTAAGGATGGAAGGATCCCATCACTATTCTGGTAACCATGCACAAAATGAACAAGAAGAGGAGCGAATATCATCATTGGACGAGGAAATTAATGTGCCATTGCAAGAAGTCCCACGACTACTGCATTCTCAAAATGCACAGCCACAGGTGGCTCGTAGATGGACTCTCACTGAAATGCTTGTTCTTGTGAGAGAAAAAGTTATTGTTGAAAATGAGATTCTACATGGTGCTTCTAAAACAGAAAACAATGGTCGTGTTTCAGACAAATGGAACCTTGTATCTAGCCATTGCAAAGCTTCAAAAGTAGAGAGGACCGCAGATCAATGCAGGAAAAAATGGGAATCACTTTTGTCTGACTACAAAAAGATCAAGGGCTGGGAATTCCAGCATCAGACACAATCATCTTGGAAAATGAATAATAATTCTAAAAAACAACATAAACTTCCTTCTTACATGGAGCGAGAGTTGTTTGCCACAATGGATGTACATTTAAATAAAGTGCCAATCAGATCTTCTCGAGCTACAGTTGACAGCATGGATACTGGAGCAAATTGTCTTTTCACTATTGAAGATGACTTTCAAGATAATATTCTTGAGGTGCAGGATCCAAGCCCCTCAGGTATCCATTGATTCCAGTTGACTGTTTCCCTCTATTCAACAATTTAGTGTTCTCAGTTTATTGTTCCTCTCTGGTAATTGCATTTTTTTTCTGCATGTAAAGGGAATAGTCCTGAACCACAGGACACTAATCAATGGAAAAGGCAAAGGAGATCTCCTGAAAGTGCAGATGATATAGAGCATGCAATAGCAACTGCCATTTGTGAGAATTCTGAGAATATACAGTCTTTGTTGCGTGAAGCAACTCAAGCAAAAATTCGTTCACACCAGCTTGAGAGAGAGATGTATTGGAGGGGTGTGGAGCAGCACAGAGAGTTACAACTTCGAGTTTGCGAGCTTGACAGAGAGCTCAGTAGGAAACAGAGTGAGGACTTGATACAGGTGCTTGGAGGGCTTGCCAATGCCATTAATCATCTTGTGGATGCAATTCAGAGTAAGAGGTCACAATAATCACATTCAGCCAGAAGATGCATTTTGTTTGAGATTACCAGATCGTGTGAAATTAGAAAGCATTTGAACTGTTAGCAGATCTGAAGAAATGATTTTCCAATGTTTTAGGCAACTCTTCATGACCTTAAAAGTGTTGTGTCTACATGAAAGATGTTAATGAGCAAGTGATAATAACTTTCTAGTGGCAATGTCATTCAGAAGGTTGCACGGCGATATTAAAAAATGTGTTTTTGAAGTCAACTGAAGGCTACATGGTTGTTTAAAATGCATCTATTATATTTGTGGACTGGATTTTACCAAAATTTGAATGATTAGTAGTCTGGTTTTGGTTTCAGTACTTGGTCCACGTGCCGGTTGCCTGGCTTGTGGGGCCTACTACAATACTAAATAGCTATTTTTTATGGCCTTATTTGCTATTAAATAGTTATTTATTTTATTTGATTAATCAACGGCAGGGCTCTTTGAACGAATCCATTCCTTTATATAAGCTCTCCGTTCGGGGACAGTGGGATAAGTCTTCGTGATTGAAGTAAACCAGCCTGACCCGACTGATTAGGTGGTCGATGACATGGTAGAATCGAATTAGGTTAGAATCGAATTAGGTCAGTCAACTCACTTTGGATGAGCATGTAGAAGTGTTTTGTCCAATTTACTGGATCTTTCCTAAAGATAAATAACTTACTTGCATGCACAGATGACAAGAACAAAAAGGATGTGGAGTTGCCCATTATGCACCATGTCTTTGCCCTGAAGATGTGATTATACATTTTACAATTTAAGGAAGCAAAGGTTTTGGTTTTAAGTAGATGTCTTTGCAATCACTCCTAAGTTCAATTCACAAATAGGCCTTGCAAGATTCCTTCTTGTTCCATGGTTTTGAGAATTGGTGGTCTCTTCATCACAAATAGGCCTTGCAAGATTCCTTCTTGCTCCATGGTTTTGAGAATTGGTGGTCTCTTCCTTTACTACTACTTATTCAGGAGGAGGATCCTCTTAATAGCAGCAACAACATCTATAAATAATCCCAATCAACATCTAAGGGCGCAGATTGTTTATATGAATATTAAATCATTGTATTATCCAAGGTATTATGGTATACCACTCAATGGTAATCTATAATTTCCATTAAACATTACATCACCTAAAATTTTAATGAAATAATACCAGCACCACTCAAGCTGTGATATGGTAAATACATGAAATGAGAAAGTGGGACAAACCAGCCATAATTGTATACGGATTTTTACTGCCTTTTCTTCCTTGGGGTTAATTTGTGTATACAATATTAAAATGTATAATATTTTTTTTACACCTATAACCATAATTATCATTGTCTTATTCTGTTTTTCTGTTAACAGAATAAAGATGCAACATTTTTATCCTGGATTTGCATCCTTTTTATGTACAACTTTTTATGTTTTGAACTCATATAGCCCAATTTGCACTAAGAACTAAGAGCATAGTAACCAAGAAAATTAAAATGAACAGCAATATCAAATGTCGTTTCTTCTTTTGTAGGGGAATGACAAAAATAACTAATATTAATACAAAAATGACAATTTAAATATGATTAGCTATTTAAGATTAATGGAACGATTGAAGTTGATGGCCTCATATGTTTGTAAGAATAAAATCATGTTCCCATGGTAAACCCACAGTATGGCATAAAAGTGCAAAGTTGCGTATTACCGTCTTGATTGGGTCTATAAATATTGTCATTAAAAATATATATATGGAATAAAAAATTATTATAAGTTTATTATAGAAAAAGATTTTCAATAAATTTTTTATTTTATTTTTCTTTTAGAAAAAGCAGATTCACTTTTGCTAATAATATAAAGTTATCTCTTGAACTTTATTAGGCATATAAGGCTAAGCCCATATAGTCATGTTTAGAAATCTTTATTGAAGTAATACATTTTATTCTATGTAGATTCTTGTACTCATATTTTATGCCATGTCTCCTTTGCCTTTAAGAAGTTATGGGATTAAGGCTACATGTGAGATGTCTCCTTTGCCTTTAAGAAGTTATGGGATTAGGGCTACATGTGAGGAAACTTCATTTTGTCTCTTTGCAAGCAACTACTTTGGCTTTCTTCTTTGTGATTTTTTTTTCTTTAATTTATGTGAGCAAAATTAATGTTTTTCACTTTAGATCAGACTTTGGCATCATTATATTCTATAAGAGTGAAATTATCTTTGTGATTACTCTATTTTCATGTTGCTAACAAATTTGACAAACCTATTCATTTGTTGCTTTTGTTGGTTAAAGTGGATGCTAGGGTTTCCTTTGGTTCTCAAGGACAACAAATTTTGAGTGAATTTCCCTTCCTTTGCATAATTTGATTATATTCAACTTGTATGTATCAAATATTGTTGATCCAAGTCTTAAATTCAAGTAGCTTGGAATACAAAAGTATTATAATTTTATTTATTGTTGATAAGTTCATCATAGAGAAAGATTTCCAATAGAAATTATTTTTATTTTTGTTTTGGAAGAGCACTTCCACTTTTGTTAATAATGTAAAGTTACGTCTTAGACTTTATTAGTCATTCAAGCCTAACCCCATATAGTCATGTTGAGAAATCTTTATTGAAGTAATATATTTCATTTCATGTACTCTTCTAACTATTTATAAGGTACTCACATATTATGACATGTTTCCTTTGCCTTTAAGAAGCCATAGGATAAGGGCTATTATGTCTCTTTGCACGCTACTACTTTGGCTTTATTCTTTGTGATTTTTTTCTTTAATTTATGTGAGCAAAATTAATGTTTTCCACTTTAGATCAGATTTTCATTTCATAATATTTTATAAGAGTGAAATTATTTTTGTGATTACTCTATCTTCATGTTGCTAACAAATTTAGCACGCCCATTCATTTGTTGCTTTTGTTGGTTAAAGTGGATGTGAAGGTTTCTTTTCGATCTCAAGGACAACAAATTTTGGGTGAAATTCCCTTCCTCCACATTATTTGATTATATTCAACTTGTATGTATTAATTTTTGTTGATCCAATAGTTTCTTTTCATTTTTGTCCCCTTAGTTTATCTAATTCTTAATCCTTTGATCTTGTGTAAAACCTTGTTCATTGTACACAACTACTTTCTTTTGTTGCATAATCTTGTTTCTTCTTCTATTGGTCATTTATTTAAAACTCATCATTGCGTGAGCCTTATCTATGCATATTAGTGTGTATCTTCTTTGATTTCTATAAAGTGCCCCGCTTTCTTCCATATGCTCCTTTGTATCACTATTCACCATTTTCTTCGCTCATTTGTCATTGAGTTCTTGCTTTTTCCTTATCTATATTACGTATAATTTTTAATTGGTTGTATGGATTTGAAATGGTCCTCACTCATATTTGTTATGATCTTGGTGTATTCGGATTTCACTAATGCCTCGAGGTTTTGGTGTAATGGTTCGTTACATTTGGTATCAGAGCAACCATCCAGGTTCGAGTCATTGAGTGGGTGACAAGGTCCGTCGACCCAGAGTCCTACGCAAAGTGGGTGACAAAGAGGTCTGTCGACCTAGAGTTCGGGCTACGAAAGCGTGGTGGGATGTTATGATCCTGGTGTATGCAAATTTCACTAATGCATCGAGGTTTTGGTGTAACGGTTCATTACAATATTACATCAATGACCACATAATGGTACAATTACAACTTGACAATTATGCATGTATCGTTTGACAAGATTCAAACTTGGGTTTCCTCTGTAAAAGTCGAGGAATTTAACCAGTTAAGCTAATTCCATTTGATATGCATATTTTTCCACTTTGTTATGTATTATTTTAATTTTATCGCTATTATAAATACACATGTTTATTTTAAAAGAAAACATGTTCAATCCTATGTACAACTATTTATCTAGTCATGGATGTAGCCTTATTCATATTCCTACACCTGCAAACATGTAATGAAGTCTAGTCAACTTGAGTGTAGTATGGTATGCAAGAGAACTTAATAGGAGACCCATAAACAATAGCCAATCCCAAAGGGAAACTAAACCTTTTAATAACATATTCATAAATGAATCTAACGACCACCTCTGTAATGCAGTTCCTCATTAGAGTTGATTCAACCTCACACATTAGATAGTCAATGGGTATGACATGACACACACGGTATATGTGCAAGTGGAGTGCCTAATTTTGAATAACGTTCAAGCAAAAAATAAAATAAAATTATTTAATCCAAATGATTTGAATTTCAAAATGTTGCAAACATTATTGTGGTTTACCCGCAAGAATGCCACTTGCATTATCGGTGATGTGACCCGAGTTCAATCCCCATGGCGGATGTGTATAAGAAGTATTATTCAAAAAAAAAAAATGTTGCAAACATTATCGTCTTATATGATGTTTGGATCTTAGAATGATATTAGACATCTTGAACTTCACTATAACACCTTATATTTGACCTTATTGCTTCCATATGCCCTCTAGAAATTTTATGACATTCTCATAGCATTTATATTTGCTTCTATTTCATGGCATATTGATTCAACTCTCAATTGTGCCCATCCTACATAGATATGCGGTTCAATGTGAAATGGGTCTCACATCCCGCTTCTTCATCCTCGTGGTCAACTTATTTAGATGTACCTCAAAATCTAGAAGATTTCTATATCAACTCAAAAAAGTGTGCATTTGTTAGTCCATCTTTAATTAAGACCAAATGTTTTCCATTATTGGTTCATGCTAGTTGGAAGGCTTATGAAACACTCTTTATTGGCTTAATGTCCACCTTAAAAAGAAACTCCCAAAATAAAATGATATGCTAAAACATTTAAACTTTAAACATTCACTAAGATCTAATAAGAATATAGACAGTGTTACAAGTAGGTTTTGCTTTTGAAACTTTTGCATTATGTAAATTATTTTGAAAACCTCTTATTGCATTGCAATATGGTTGCTCTTGCATCTTAGAATAACTTCTTATGGAGAATATAATCTAGATAATTAATGTGCCTATCACTTAATCTAGATAATGATGAGCTAAGATTGATTTTGTACTTAATGTATTCACATATATGAATTGGTTTGATCTAAATGTTGGATTTCAAGCCTTAGTACCACATGATATCACAAGATTCAATATAAAGAAGCCACAATATTAAAGGTCTAAATATTAATAATGAAGAGTAGAATAATATAAATGAACAATCTAATATGTATAGCAAGGCCAGTATAATAATGAAAAACATTCACTTACAATATCAAATATGAACGTAAATGACCAAAATCATTCATGAACATGTATGAAGATAACTTACAATATTAATTGCTCAAAATTTGTATACAAGCTTTATTACTTGATTCACACCTCCTGGTTTGTGTTTTCTCGTGTGTTACATTGTATGGAGCTTTATCTCCATAATATAGACATAGTAATGTGACTCTTCACATACTTGACTATTGCTCTCCATATGACAACTCCCATGACCTTTGGCTTATCATCTTGCCACTTGCATACTAGACTCTTCACTTTCTTCTTACATGCACACTTGACTCTATGACACTTACACACTTCTACATGACTCTTACTCTCCTACATGCACTCCTAATACAAGACACTTGTGCACATCCTCACATTACATATTTGTACACTTACATACATGACACTTGTGTACATTATCTCAATACACTCTTGCACTCTAACTTACATGACACTTGTGCATTTTATGCACATTGACACTTACATGAAAGGAAAAATATAAATGACTCATCTAAACTATTATATATATTTGTACCATGAAGGTACCACGAGGGTACATTAACATGTACCAAATTATATTATATTCCTCAACAACCCCTTGTATTATATTATTTGCTTATTTTAGACTTAAGTCTTCAATATTGGTCTTTAATCTTCAATCTTCAATCAACTTCTTTTAGACCTTTATCTGAATCTTCAGTGTACGAACCTCCTTTGGTTTTTGATTCATTACACTAAGATAATAACAGATAACCCAAGATGATTACACTAAGATAATATAACCCAAGATAACCCAAGATGCTTACACTAAGATAATATAAGAGTGAAGTAATAGTAAAGAGATAAAAATATTTCAATCTAAGCATAAGTAAAATGCAACAAATAAGAACAAACTACATTGGAATTATCCACAAAATACAAATGCTAGGGCTAGTCCTAATGTAATAAAATAATTACCTGGCACCTTTGTATCAAGGACCATCTTATTTAGAAATAAAAATGATAAACAACTCATTCCTACCCTATCTTGCTTACAACATCACTATGGTAAATAAGGACAAATCACACCTGGGATGTTTATAGAGGGATTGACCTACCTTGGAACTTAGTCCTCAAATGACAGAAAATGACCTTTGGCTACAAATCATGGTAGAACATCTTGTCCTCCTCTGTGAAAGGTAGCAAACCATTAGTGATGACTTTGTTGTACCTATAAGGACAAGGGAGATAGAGTGAAAGAGGTGCATGATGTGGTAGCAATAGAGTCAAAGAGCTTGGAAGTAGATTTAGCAATAAGCTTCTCAACAAGTGAATATATGGTTTTTGAAAGTTGAATCCATGATAATAAAATAGTGAAAAAATGACGAAGTGAAAGGGGTATTTATAGTAGATAACTCTCCCTTTAGAGTTGATGTCTGATTTTCTCTCTTTTTTAGGTCATAGAATCATAAGTATTGGTCTAAACAACATGTTGTTAGAACCCTAGGTGTTAAAACATGCTATCATCATGACCATACATCAAAAAACCTAAAATTAGTCAAACAATCAAGTTCCCAAGTTAAAGTCACGGTTTTGGCACTATTGATATTTAGGATACATGATTTGGAGGATGTGCATCAAAACATCTTTTAATCATAGCTCAATTTCTAACTTTAGATTTTGGAAAAGTTACAAGGTCAAAGCATCATGAAATATGACAAAAAAGTGACAATTAGATGAAGAAAGATAACCAAAACTATTAGCCAACATGGCTCATTGTCATCCTATCAAAGGACTAACAAAGTTAGTCCACCCTTATCCCATAGATAAGAGGAGAGGACTCTACATCACCTGCAAAGTCAACTGCTAGTGCTCCTTTTACAAATATATATTTTTCCCTCTATAAGGACATGGATGACATCGCAAGGGATAGAGACTTGTGAGTCCCTAGGAAAAATAAGAAAGAAAGAGCAATATGTGATAGCTAAAGCAACATAAAACGTAAATAAAAATTCTACGCTACAGAACAAAAATAGTTTTTTTTGTAATTTTTGATATATTGTTTATGCATAATACATTTTTTTAAAAATGAATAGTAGAATCAATGTGAGAATAGAGGAAAACATACCTAATACTTACTTGTGCGTAACCTTAAAAAAATTTGATCAAAAGAATTTGATTTTTATTTGCCCCATGTAGTTGGAAATGAATTTACCAATAAAAAGCCCAAATAAGCAAAAAATGCTAGTTGGATGTGAAATGAATAGAAACAGAGTGTGCAAATGAGTTGAGAGTATGCAAAAATCCCTAGAAGCATTGTGCTTTTGTTATTCTTGCAAACATATCAAAAATTTAATTTTATGTAGTAAAATATTCAAAAATATAAATAGGGGGTGAATTTTTTTATTTTCATGCGCACTTTGATCCATTTAATGAGCACTCTATGTCAGTGGGTGTGTACCATTACCCTCATTTTCTTGTTACAACTATGGATCTATAAACATTTTATGATATGTAGGCCCCTAGGGCTACCCCATGATGTGATACAAGGAGAGATCCAAGCCAAGCAGTGGGGATATGTCATTGGTATATTATGTCCACAGGTGCCACCCCTGACATATATTCATTAAGGTAAGATTATTTGGACCCCCTACCACCACCTACACCAGAGTGACCTATGGAATTGATGATAGCTTGCAGGGGTATGACAAGCGGTAGTTGTGTTGGATCACCAACGCAATATTGGAAAGCCACATAGGGCAAAGGGCCATAGGGTAGTCTAGGGACCCAAACCTAGTGAGATAGTTCTCACTTATTGATAGACATCATAGGAAGAAGGTTGCAGATAATATGAACATACTTCCACTAGCATAGGGTCACCATTGACCTAGCAATGAGCTATAGGAGGTCCTACAACATAGTTCTAGAGTCCTAGAGAGGTCTTCATCATTGATCCTATTTAGAGTGCTCTAGTTAGTGTTACTCCTTTGGATATTATAATTAGTAGTAATGATCCTTCAGATGGGTAGGAGGTGCAAACAAGTAGGTGACACCTAATATGGCCAAGGAGGAGATGGAATAGGAGGAGGTAGTCAATGAGGGGACTACCGAGGAGGAGGTAGTTGAGGAGACTATAAAGTACATAGACTCAAAGGAGGAGATGGAGGTAGAAGAGATTTATTTTTGTGATGTTGGTGTCAACATTATAGACCTACAATCTTCATCCCCTAATGAGGGTGATCCCATGTAGTAGCCAAATAACCCAGGTAAGGAAAAAATCCTTGATTTTATTAATACTTGATTTTCATCGATATTAGAGTTAGATAATTCATTCAAGATGATGCATCTAATTCATGCTTTTCTTGTATATGGTTGTAGAGACATCCCAAGAGTGGCATAAGATGATAGATAAATTATAGAGAGACACTTTGGGATCATGTATTTTGATAGCCTACCACTAACATCTCCTTTATAGGCTGACCCATCAAAGAGCCTGATAGATCTATATAGTAGAGCATGACAATTTGGTGCTATTTTATCATAATCACCAGGGAGAGACCACATAGCCTTCCAACTCTACAAGAGGGAGTTAGAGCTACAACTATTATAGAAGACATATAAGAGGGAGCAATCCTTGCAACAACAAGTGATTCAACCATAGCTAGATCTAGCATGGGCCTAGGAGGAGCTAGTAGGATTATGATACGTAATGCTCCTAGACTCATACTTCTCAGACTATGGCACAAGTGCCCAACAATCATTCAAAGGTATGCAAGGGCTAATTTTTTAGGGATAACACATATATTCTTGATTGTATTAGATTCATTTTGTAGCCACCATGGCATCTATCAAATGTACATAGGATTATTTGAGTGATGGGGCTATGGACTTAGGATACAAGGTAGCTTAGGAGGATGGCACCAAGTGCCCCATCTACCATAATGTACCCACATGTACTATGATATTTGATATATATATTATATATATTATATATATATATATATGATATTTTCTTTCCATGTCCAACATCTCAATTGACTTTGTGTATGACTTTTCTTGATTTACTATAATTATTGCATTTATTTTATTTATGGTATATGCATATAATTTGTGTTGTATTCGATGACATGCATATACTTTCTTGACATATACTTAAGATTTGTGTAGCACATGATGTCATATCAAAATTTGGATGATACATACTCAATATCTATGTAGCACATGACGATATGTCAATACTTTTAGGATACACACTCAAGATTTGTTCAACACATAGCGATATGTGAATATTTTTAGGACACATGCTCAAAATTTGTGTAGCACATGGTGACATGTCCATATTTTTAGGAATTGCATGTATGACTTGAGTAGCATTCAAAGTCATGAATTAATAATTTAATAATGTTATTTATGAAACTTAATTGATCTAGAGAATGAAATATTTTTGTAACATTTGATGATATACTCATCAAATATTTCCTCCTAGGAATGGTCATGAATGGGGTAATGGACCTTGCACACATGCTATTAAAGTAGATAGATCATATGTAATATTTAGTAAGTGCCGAGTTCCAACAAACACACTTGTCACTATAGAAGGATGGACTAGGAGAATCTAACCTATGTTGTGTACATTAATCCTAGCATAAAATGTGATAGAAACACAGATGGACACTATGGCAGTCAATCATGTCCACCCATTATTGTAAGGAACCCCAAGAGATGCCAACCTATGCCATAAATGGTATGCAAGTATATATCCCAAAATCCAACTCATGCCTTATCGCTAATGATGGATGCATTTCTCAACAAGGCATGCCCACCATAATAGGGTAAGAATAGATATAAGAGCAAGAAAAGGTGGGTTATATACATGTTATAACTCACCTTAGGAGAGAGAGATCCTATAGAAGGGAAATTCACCATGCCCCTACTATAATGGGGTTTGCCACTACAATATTTGATCAAGCATATTTTTCAACAATTCATGCTTGCCACCATAGTGAGACATTAAAATAATTGTTTGATTTGAAAGTTTAATTTTTATTTTATCACATGAAAATTTAAAGGAATGTTGCCTTGTTCTTACTACATACCATATGAAAGATGGTATGAATTTAACAATTATGGTTTGCTTTATGACACTTAAATAAAGGTCCTAACACAAGGAATACTTTAAAGGTATCATGGTGTCCCTTACTAGCAAGAGCGACACCATGACAAATAAAGGAAAACAAAAGTGCAAACAAAGCCAATAACAATAAATACCAGTAAAAATAGACAAAAAAATAAGCAACAAAAAGATGAAGTAGCAAAATAAAAAATGAATCAAACTAGACAAAATCAAAGTTGAATAGTTAGAATGACCAGGATTATTGCTCTAAAATGGATTTTATAGAATGACTAGGATTATGATCTAGGATTATTTGATTTATTAGTGGCATAGATTCCATCCATTTTGTAAAATATTTTGTGGTTGTGATAATAAATTTGTGTTCATCCAAGGACATAGGAGAGATAGGTCCAACAAGGTCAAAATCCCAAGTGAAAAAAGTCCAAGGAGACTTGATGGGATGAAGGACCTAGGCAAGGGCATGAATCTCATATTTGTGGAATCGACACTTATCACAATATTTGACATACATAATAGTATTAGCTTCTACTATTAGCAAAAAGTAAACCATTCTTAGTAATGTACAAGCTATGGAATGACCATTAGAGTGTCCTCGACAATAACCTCTATGAACATCAAGAAAATCTTTAGATACTTTAGCTTCTATGAGGCATCATAAAAGTACAACATTAGGATTATGGTAGTAAAAGATCCTATAAATAATGATATATCTAAATTCCATCTTATGAAATGATCCCACTACTTAGCATTAGCCATAGGTGGATACGATTAATCATCGAAAAAGTGCAAAATATTACCATACCAAGGATCAACAAGAGGAATTTAGAAATTAATAACATTAACCTCTATTGAATGCACATCCATCAAGCCATCAATGATAGAAATAATAGGTTCATCATGACCTTTTACCACAAAATTAGTTTTAGAAATGTATTCATGTGGTATAAAATTGCAAGATAAAGTAGCTAGAAAATCAGCCTCAACATTTTTCGACTTGGGGGAATGTAAAAAAAAAATGACTCAAAAATGTTGATCAAATTCTTAGCCACTTGATGAGAAGGGATTAAATGGGGAGCTTTAATAATATATTCACTAGAAATCTAGCAAACCATAGTTCGAAAGTCACATAATACTTTGATGTGTTTAACATTCATACATTAGGTAGTTAGGAGATCTAATATTAAAGTATCATATTTTGGAATATTATTAGTAATTCCAAAAAATTTTAACCGAAATATCATAGAAATCACTAGGTTATTTGGAGACTTGAAAAACATACCAACTCTTTTTCCAAACTCATATTGTGCTCCATCAAAGTGAAGAATTCAAGTGTCATGGTGGAGGTCTTCTTTAGATTCTTGAGAAGTTGAAGATGTTTCAACTTTGAATTTAGCATTTATTTCATGGTGTCTCTTGACAACTTCATGAGATTCCAAGAGATATTTTTCTTTCTCAGTAAGTTCATAGGGAATAGACTCCAAAATAAGGCTAGAGGTAATGAAGGAAGTAAATTTGACAAAGTCATGAGGAGCACATAAAATAACATTTATGTCCTCATCACATAATGTCTCCTTTAGGGGTTATTGTATGGGGTTAGGAGCTACTACCAATTGATAAACAAATACGTGATTTTTAAAAGCTTTTTGTGTAACAACATAGAGATCAAATTCTTACATCATAGCAATCTATTTTCCATGTCAAATATCATTATGAATGCAAGGATTTTGTAGTAGGTGTCTCAAGGGGTTACTTTTAATTACCACATAAGTTGTTTTATATAACATATAATATCATAATCTATCACATGCAAAATATATAGCTAGGAAATCCTTTTACATGTAATTATATCAAGTTTTTATCATAAGCATTATTTGACTAATATAGTACATAGTATATTCCTTATTTTTTATCATCTTGTTAAGTACAACCCCTAAGAAAACCTGATTAGTTGAGGTATAAATATAAATAGCTTATCCAGGTTGGATGGGCAAAGAGTTAGGGGTCATGAAAGGAATTTCTTGAATTTTAAGTAGTCATTTTTATAACTTTCGTCCATTTTAACTCAACATCATTTCTAAGCAAATTATTCAATACATAAGCTTTAAAATCTAACTTAGGGATGAATCACATAATGGCTCCTAGCTTTCCCAAGAAATATGTGATATCTTTAATGATTACGGGGGGAGGCATAGTATCAATGGCTTTGATCTTATATTTATCGACATCTATACCCCTATGAAACACCATAAATCCTAATAGCTTACCACTCATAACACCAAACACATATTTATTGGGGCTAAGTCTAACCTTATAGTAACATAAGCACTTAAAAATTATATGAAGGTCAGTTTAGTGATTGGCCCACTTTTTAGACTTACCCAAGAGGTCTTCTACATATGACTTTACTAATTTTTCCATTAAGTCATGAAATATTATTGTCATGGCATGCTAATAAGTAACTCCTATATATTTCAACCTCAAAGATATGATAACATTATAGAATGTGCCCTAAGGCATGGTAAAAGTTATTTTGATTTGGTCCTTAGGGGAAATATAATTAAGGGAAAATGAAATTTATCTTGGGATAAGCAAGATTAATGTTTCTAAAATCATAGCAAATCTAGATAACATTATTTTCTTTCTTTTTCATAGACATAATGTTACACCCATCCTAAATAATCAATAGGTTTGATAAAATTGACATCTAACAACTTTTGTATTTCAATTTTTTATCTCTTGAATGAGAGGATATAACCTCCTTTTCTTTTTTCAAACAAGAGTGGTGTCCTCATACATAACAATGTTATGGAACATAGAAATTATCATCCATTGTAGGCATGTTAGAATATTCCTAAGCAAAGACATATTTGTACTCCTTAAGCAAAGTAGTAAATGTGGATTGCTCTTCCTCAAATAGACATACCCCAATAGTAACTATTAATGATTGCTCAAAGGTTCCTATGTTGATATTGATAGCAAGCTCAATATTCATGATATTGCCTTCTTCAAAATGGTCTAGAGCAAGGGGAAGATTATCTAATTCAAATCTGATCTCAACTTGGAAGATATAATTGGACCACTTGTGTCTTCCCCATTTATTATTAGGCTATTTAAGGAACTCCCAAGGAATCTTTTCCTCTAGAAAATAAGAACTCTAGTATGGCTTCATCATTAGGCAATGACAAGAGGAAGAGAACCTTATCAGGGTTTTGGATTGTTGGTTATTTAATATGCCCCTTGCCCCTAATACTAGAGAGGATGTGAGTATGTGATTGAGTATTGATAAAGTTGTATTTTTACTAGATCATGGTATTACTTGGATATATATTTGTTGATGATGGATGTCTTGCTCAATAAGGTATGCTTACCATGATAAGGGGAGAAGAAAGACAAGAGAAAGAAAGGGTGGGCTATATACACATTGTAACTCACCCTAGGAGAGGGAGATCTCATGGAAGGGAGATTTACCATGCCCTTACTTCAATTAGGTTTTTCACTATAGTATTTGGTCAAGAAAATTGTTCAACATGGAATGCATTCCACTACAATGAGACATAAAAATAACTAATTGATTGGAAAGCTTTTGATTTTTTTATTGCATGAAAATTTTAAGGAAATGTTATCTTGGTATTCTAACCACATACCATATGGGATATGGCATGGATTGAACTAATATATTTTTATTTAGGACACTTAAATTAAGGTACTGACATACGAAATAATTTGAAGACATCATGGTGTCTCTTATTGACAAGAGGGACACCAAGATAAATAAAGTCAAACAAATTGTAAACAAATCCAACACTAATAAATACCAATAAAAATGCATGAAAAACACCAAGCAACAATAATATGAAGCAAATAAATTAAAATAAACCAAAATAGGCATAATCAAAGCTAAATATTCAAAACAACCAAGATCACCACTTTAAGGGGCAATCATGGTTGGTCCAAAAAAGACCACTCAAAATGTAAAATAATAAACCAATATTGGTAGTAGATAAGAAAAATAGGATGAACAAGATCACCACTTTAATGGTTTGACATGATCATGACTGGAGGAGATGGGATAAAATACTTGAATATGTACCAAACTAAAGAATGTATAGGATTGACACTCATAAGCTAATTGTCAAAGTAGTCAAAGCAAAAAATAAGGCACCAAACTTATCAAATAGATTGATCAATACAACTTCTATATAAATAGGTCAAAAGGGACTACAGATAAAATTTTTTGATTGTTGTATTTTTAAGCCTTACTACCACAAAATATCATAGGTCCCAATATAAAATAGCCACAATATTAAAGGTCAAAATAATCATATAATGAGTAGAATAATATATGAGAAAATTAATATGTATATCAAGGCCTATATAATAAAGAAAATAACATTCACTTATAAAATCAAATATGAATGTAAATGGCCTACGTCATTCATGAACTATGCATGAAGAAAACTTATAATATTAATTTCTAAAAATCTGTATACAAACCTAGGTTTTGTAGGTGAGTTGGAGAGGAGAGGGCAATCCTCCAAAGGAGGTCCCAGGTTCGAATCTCCACCCTACCAAAAAGCTAAATTGGGTACCCAAAATCCAATTGATAATGTTGGTGCAGGCAGGGTCGGGTGCGACTCTCGGGTGACTTTGACGGTATAGAACCCCCTATTTGTGGTCTCTCAGACCAAGGTGGCCCCGCAAGGGGTTTTTTTCTTTTAAAAAAAAATCTGTATACAATCTTTATTCCTTTTTTCCTCATCCAAATCTGTAATCTGATATTCATATTACATTCTCATGGAGTATTGTCTCCATAATATAGCCATATTAATGTGACTCTTCACATACTTGACTATTTATCTCCATATGACAAGTTCCATGACCTTTGGCTTATTATCTTGCCACTTGCATACTAGACTCTTCACTTTCTTCTTACATGCACACTTGACTCTATGACACTTGCACACATCTACATGAATCTTACACTTCTACATGCACTCCTAATCTAAGACACTTGTGCACATACTCACATTACATATTTGTACACTTACATACATGACAAGCACATTCTCTCAATCTACACTTGCACTCTAACTTACATGACACTTGTGCATTTCTTACATATTGAACTCTTACATGAAAAGGGAAATATAAATCACATATCTAAACTAAAGACTTAACCCTAATCTATTACATATTTACAATTGTACCATGAAGGTACCATAGAGGTGCATTAGAATGTACCAAATAATGTAATATACCTCAACACCCCCTTGTATTACATTATTTAGTCTTCAATATTGGTCTTCATATTTGTCTTCAATCAACTTCTTTTAGACCTTTATCTGAATCTTTAGTGTACAAACCTTCTTTGATTTTTTATTTATCTTCTACTAACCTTCCTTTTGTGATTTCCTTTATTCTTCTTCCTTCCTCTTATCTTCTTCATATTTAGTTATGATGTACTTGATGATGTACCTTCTAAACATTGAGTTAGTAAATCATCACAATAATATAACCTTGATTTCAATGATTCCTTATTGAAGCTAACATAAGCTTCATTCAAGTTGTATGTGCCATATTTCTTTTCTTGAATTTTTTCTTGAAAGATCTCAAAGGTAAGTAATGACAAATACATCATTAAGCATTATTTTGATGAAATTATAATGGTGTTTTGTGAATTCCACCATGTTCTAAAAAGTTTTTCATGAAGATAACTTATAAGCGTTGTGAACTTTTCATCTTGCATATTTGAGAAATAGTGATAGTTTTTCTTTTAAACCATTTGTAATTTGATTTTTTTTTTCAAATTCATCTATTAACTTTTGAGAATCAAACTTTAGCTTGTTCACCATTTCTTCACTATCTTCATTGATTTTCTAATAATTTCTTCCATGATATGAATCAATTCAATGATTTATTTCCTTTGAAGTAGTAAACCTTATAACTCCCAAGTTACTAATAACTCAAATATGAAATTTGCAAATTCTAAATTTTCTAATCCTTTGATGTAGAAGACCTTTTAACTCCATATTTAAATCTGCAAAATTTCAAATTTTAAAAATTCTAAAAAATTCAAATTTCAAAAACCCAAAGTTTTTAAAGTTTTCAAAAATTTCTAAAGAACTTTAAAAACTTTCAAATAACTTTAAATATTCAAAATAAAAAACTTAATAACCTTAACTCCTTATAACTCCACTTTCTAATTTTCAAAATTTTCAAATATTAAAACACTCAAATAAGCAAAAACTTTAAATAACCCTTATTACTCCATACCTTATAATATAATCTTTAAAAAAATTAGCACTTTAAATTTTTGAATGCTTTTCAAACTTTATTCACTCCCTCTAAAAATAAGCGTGGAATGTAATTTTTATACATTACCTGTTACTAAGTTATAGAAAATGTAGTTGATTATTGTTGTTTTCATTGTTGTGTCTTTGCTACAGTGATATTCGATGCTAGACCTTCTAACATTCCTCATATTATTGCACTCTTACAAAATATTTTCTAGTTGTACTCTACTTCAAAATGGAACCTCTTGCATGGACATCTCCTTGTTTGACTTCAATATGATTGTCCTCCCTTCAAAGGTTCGCACATCTTGTTATTTATCTATACATGGATCTAGTCTAGTTTTCTCTTTCTCAAGTGATTTACCTAGTGTCTGGATCGCTCTTCAAGTGATTCACTTGGTGTTTGGATTTCTCTTCCTCAAGTTATTTTCTAAGTTTTATGTCTTTCTCAAGCAACTGGTTTACCTCTTTATCAGAAAACTTGTGGTTGGTTCACCCTAGTTTATCTCTTTCTCAATTGACTGGTCTTCCTTAGTTTACCTCTTTCTCTGGTGACTTATGGCTAGTTTGCCTCTTCCTCAGGAGGCTTGTGGTTGGTTTTCTCTAGTTAAGGTAACTTTTTCTATGCTTATGTTCTATCCTTATATCATTTTATAGATATTCAACTCTCTAGTAACTTATATTATCTTTAAAACTTCTTCTTCAAGCATCATATCCTTTCTCTAGCATATTACATGTGCTTTCTATGGCTTTGAGTGCTTTCTCTAGCTCTATATAGTTCTATATGCTTTCTCTAGCTTTGTATGCTTTCTCTAGAATTGTATGCTTTCTCTAGATTTGTGTACTTTCTCTAGCTCTGTGTACTTTCTCTAGCTCCCTATGCTTTCTCTAGATTTATGTGCTATCTTTACTACCTTATAAATGATTCTACAAGAACCTTACACGTGCTTTCACGCAAACCATATATGATTCTTCTCTTATGTAGACCTCTTGGACCTCTTCTACTATGTAAGAATTGTGGGTCTGTTTTCTTCAAAGTAGGCCACTTCGGCATTTTTATTCAATGCAAGCCTCTTGGGCATTTTCTTTAATACAAGCCTCTTGGGCCTTTTCTACAATGCAAACCTTTTGGTATCTGCTCTATATTTCTTCTTCAAATTTTGTTGTACCTTTATCTCTATATTTTTTTGTTTGATGCTTTAAAAACTTTGTACTTAAGAAGCTTTGAATGCTTCTCTATCCTTGTAGCAATTCTCCTCCTCTATCAATATAAAATATTCAATGTCTTAAGTCACACCTAAGAACCCAATATGATTCTCCTCCTTGCTAGAGAACCTAATATTAATATCAAGGTAACTCTGAATGTTCTCAAATGACCAACTTTCTCTTGAGTTGGTTCTTCCTCCATCTTCAATATCCAACTTTTTTTTCTGAGTTGATTTCCTCTATTAAATTGTTCAACTTTTCTCCTAAGTTGACCCTTTTTGTCAATGTAGTCGAGTCCTAGTCTTCACTGGTTTTTCTTCAACCAATTAGAAATACCCTAGCATCCAAATCAGGGTGACTACTCCTTATTCCCTCAATATCTACTCAATCAGACCTTTAAAAATAAAGTCCAAGTCCACTACCTTCAAATTAGACAAACTCTAAATTAACTTTATCAAAAGTGGATAAAGTTAATTAATAATGGTGGCTTAATGAACTCTATCAAAATGGACAGAGTCAAGTGGTAGCTCTGATACCACTGTTGGATTTTTAAGCCTTACTACCACAAAATATCATAGGTCCCAATATAAAATAGCCATAATATTAAAGGTCAAAATAATCATATATTGAGTAGAATAATATATGAGCAAATTAATATGTATATCAAGGCGTATATAATAAAGAAGTTAAAATTCACTTATTTAATAAAATATGAATGTAAATAGCCTAAGTCATTCATGAACTATGCATGAAGAAAACTTATGATATCAATTTCTCAAAATCTGTAACTAAGTTTTTTTCCTTTTCTTTCTTATGATATTTGGATTATATTCTCATGATGCATTATCTCCATAATATATCCATAGTGATATGATTCTTCACATAATTGACTATTGCTCTCCATATGACAAGTCCCATGACCTTTGGCTTATTATCTTGCCACTTGCATACTAGACTCTTCACTTTCTTCTTACATGCATACTTGACTCTATGACACTTGCACACATCTACATGACTCTTACACTTCTACATGCACTCCTAATCTAAAATACTTGTGAACATCCTCATATTACATGTTTGCACATTACATGCATGACACTTGTGCACATTCTCTCAATCTACACTTGCACTCTAACTTACATGACACTTATGCATTTCCTGCACATTGCACTCTTACATGACACTTGTACATTTCTTGCACATTGCACTCTTACATGAAAGGAAAAATATGATTCACACATCTAAACTAAAGTCTCAATCCTAAAATATTATATATTTACAATTGTACCATGAAGGTATCATGAGGGTACATTAGCATGTACCAAATAATGTAATAAACATTAACATTGATGTGCATAGAATTGGTGGGTTCATCCAAATTAACTCCATCCAAAATCTATAATTTTATTACCCTAGACCCAAACAACTCTTTGGTAGTATAAATAAAGTTAACTAAGTCTTTTCCCAATAGGATAGGTGTGATATTCCATTTTTATGAACATGATAAGTAGCTCATTCTTACCCTATGTTGCTTGTAATATTACCATAAAAAATAAGGAGATATCACACCTAGGACATTCATAGAGAATTTGACCTACCTTAGAAATTGTTACTCAAATGATAATTAGTGATTTTTGGTTGTGGGTCCTAGTAAAGCATCTTGTCCTCCTTTGTGAAATACAACAAACCAATGGCCGATGGATTTTGGTGTACCTGCAAGGAGAATAGAGAGTAAAAGAGGTGCATGATGTGATAGAATAGAGGAAAAAAGCTTGAAATCAATATTAGCAATGATGATCATCAACACATGATTTTCTTATAGTTGAATGAATGGTATTAGAATGGTAAAAAATGAGTACATGAATAGCATGGTACTTGATGCCCTAGGTATCAAGTATTTGTTTTTATTGCATTAGTCTTAGTTCTAGAATTTACATTCTATGGATAATCTTAGTGTAGTTTGTTCTTGAATCCTCCATTTTATTTATTCTTGGATTGAGATAGTTTTTAGCTCTTTTCTATTAATTTACAATTATACTATCCTAGTTTAATCATCTTGGTTTTTCTTGTATTACTTTGAATAATTATATGAAATATTCCCTTTTTCCTAAAAATATTTTGGTCAACCTAATAAGAGGTTAGGGTAGAAATGAGCTATTTATAATATTTATTAGTCCTTGGGTAGGACAATAGTGAGCCATGTTGGCTAGTGGTTTTGGTCCTCTCTCTTCACCCAATTGTCACTTGTCCACCATCTTGCATGACAGTTTTGAAACTGATAGATTTTAGCCTTTTTTAAGGCTTAGGTGAAGGAATAATTTATGTTTCACCTTATCTATGTAAAGATTTTGATGTAGAGATAACAAAAAAAATTGGTGTTCTATGCCTATCTAGCCTATATTTGTATTGATTACATTAAGAAGTCTTAAACATATAATAGGTAAACATATTATTATTATCAAATGCATAAAAATTTATATCAAATTGATCATCATCATCATATAAATAAGGAAGTTCCATTGAACCTACTTGATAATGCCCCACACCCACCTCAAAAATAAAAATAAAATGAGCATTCTCAATTTCAATGCTAAAGGATTGATTGAAATCATTATCTAAATCACTATTAGTGTCCTCCTCCATGTTGTCATTATCTACACAAAATATTACTTGTTTCAATTTGGCAACATCCTCATGGAATTATTTCATTTGGATAACCTTTGGTAAAACAACATAGGATCTTTATATTTGGGTTTTAATAATGGTGGCAATTTGTCTACTTCCTCTAAAAGAAGGGGAATAATAACATCCTTGTTAGGTTGATCTTATTAAAATTCATACATGTCTGGAGGGTATTTCAAGTGAAATTGAGGATGTCCCTTGTATAATTTCCTTCTAAAAGTCCATTGAGGTTCATGTTCATAGATGGGGACTTTTTGTGTTTCATTCATATAAGTAATAAAAAACTATCATGGCTTGGAGGAAGATACCCACAAGGCTCTAAGTATCCTTATATAATGAAAACTTCATCATCATAGGTATATTTAACACTTGGTTATGAACATCATCTTACTAATCCAAGGTCCACCTAATAGCATGTTATACTTGGTCTAAAAATCAAACACCATAAACTTCACTCTTACTTCTTTAGAACCATATAAAATTGGTAGCCAAATGCAACATATAGGATCTTAACATTCACCATTATAAGCAAAGCAATGATTTCTAGTAGAAAGGATATTTTCTCTAGGGATCTATGTTTATCTATCAAGGACAACAACATAACACATGTACCACTTCATCAACCAAAGCCCTACAAATCACCATGTTGTTAAAAACAATAGTTATCATTAATGGTAGGTCATCAACCCTTACTAAATAATTAGCAACACTAATATTTCTTAAAGTAAAATTTATAACCAAATCAGGGCCAGTATATGCATCAATACAAGGTTTTCTCTATGTGACTGAATATACTACGCTTCATAAGACCGTAGAATGGTAGGCATAATGTTAGAAATTCTTGTTATGGGCATATCCATCTCATATAGTAAGTTTATTAACCTTTACCTATGATAGGAAGATATCCTAAGTAATTCTAAGTATGGGACCTTGCAAGGGTTTGTACTCAACTCTTCAACGATATCCCATTTTTTATTTTTATCTTGATTGATTTAAGCAATAATTTCTTGGGCTAGGTGGCATCCTATCATTTTTTTGTTACAAGCATCGAGATTATTGATTTATGTGGTGATCACAAATTTTCAATATTTTTGGAAATAATAGGTTCCATAGACTAGGTTGAGGATTTCTCAAAAATATTTTCTACATTTTTAGATGTTTCTACATTAAAAACAAGTTCTTGAAAGGCCAAATAAGGGTTTGGAATTTTATCAATAGTAGAAATATTAGTCATTGCTTGAATAGGTTATTTGTCTTTGTACTTATTTTCTTTTTCTTCCTTAGAAGGTTGCTTCTTTTTGTATTGAGGTGCACTGCTCGTAACAATAATAATTTGTTATTCCAATGATGTATTTTTTTATCTTTGCACCTCTAAAATATTGAAATATTTAGTCACATTTGGTTAACTACAAATGTATTCTCCATTTGGGCTAGGTTGGGCAAAGACTTGGTTAACTTGAGAGGCATTTTGAGAAGTTCTGGGTCTAATATTTTGATTTTGGGAGTAATTACCATTTTGATTTTGATAATTCTAGCCCTCTCCTTGGTTGCCTTGATTAGAATTGTATCGTTGCTTTTAATAATTTTGTTGGCCGCCCTTATTAAATCCTTGACCTTGATTTTGTTATTGATTTAGACTTGTTGTTTATGGTTGGGGAATAGGGTGTTATAGATACCTAACCTTTAATTGTGATAATGATTAAACCTCTTCTAGAGACTCTTTTTCTGTTTATAGAATAAATTGATCCTATCATTATTGACTTGATCAATGGTAAAGTTAGAACCAGATGCTTGCATAAGGTAGAACTTTCATAAATATATGCAAGTAGAATTATCATGACCATAGGTTAGATTTTAAAAGAAAAAAATGTTAGTATCATACCATACAAGTGCTTCAAACCTATTATTGTTATGGTAGTTTTAAAGCTTAGAAGGTGGGAAAAATTTAAGAATATATTTGTGTTCATTGAGGCATTATTTTCTCAAGTGTTGGACCACCCCTAGATTTAGTTAACATATGGATAGGAGTTTAAACTATATCTAATTCATAGGAGGTATCTTGGATAACTTCATTATAAACCCCATCCTCTATAGTATTTTTGTTAAGGTTTTTAGGTTTAAGGGATTTTTAGCCTTTCTTTGTTTCCTAGTGTTTAAGGATTTATAAAAATCGAATAACTTTATTAGGGGAAGGCAAACCACAAGCATTATGTTCCTAAATTTTAGCCTAAAAATGGTCTAATCTTGTTTACGAACACTATAGTAGTAACCTCTTTAGTTAAATTGATATTTAACTATTTCCCACGTTTTGTGGAAATTAGCAACAAATTGATTAGGACCTTGTTTTGTGTTTACAAAAGCATCCATTACTTCCACTACAATCATATCATTATCAAATTCTTATTTTAAATTTTTGACAAAGTTATTTATGGAGTCAATGGAAGGTTTACGTAATAATGCAAACCAATCAAGAGCATTTTCTACCAGCTTCCTAGTCATTAATTTCAACAAAGCTTTCTCATTGTGAACCCAATCCCTATAATATACCATCAACTTGTCAATAAATATTTAGGATTTATCAGTCCCATTATAAAAGAACTTAGGTACATGCATATATAGATATATAGCTTCCACATCAGGGGCCAAATATTGACTCTTATATTTTCTCAAAGTTGGATCAATTGATGTAGGTAAAACCTCACAAGGTTAACTAGAAGAGGAGAAGAAGGAGGAGCATTGGGGTTTAGAATGGAAGGAGGAATAACAACCTACAATATAGGGTTTCTACTTGCACTCCAAATTTAGTAATTTGGTCGTCAAGTCTTGCATTTATTTGGTTATTTGTTTTCTAGAAGCCTTCATTTACTTTTTAGTATCATGCATATGACTTTCGAGCTAGTAATCCAAAGATTCCCTAAGGGTCATCATGTATGCATCTAATTTTTTATCATGAGGTTCAAATGAGTATTGGATTTTGGAGTGGTATTCAACATGCATCATTCATGTGCATAACTATTTTTCCATGATTTCCATAATTTAGGTGATCATGGTCACACTGCAACTATCTCATTAAGGGGTGGTTTAGGTTTATCATGATGCTCATCATCACTGCCTAATGTCAAATATTCTAAAGAGTTTTAGGACCCTATGGTAGATTTGTATGGTTTTTCAAAGTCGATATCAAGTTTTTTTTCTAAGTTAGAATATCTATCAGTCAAATCCTTAATCCAAATTGCATCATCACGCGAAATCAAAAAAGGATGGACAATGTAGTTTGGGAGGGTAATAGAATGAGGGATATCCTCTTCCATTTCTATAGATTTTAGAATATGATTCTTCTTAGACCTAGTAGTTACTCCAATGCCTTTGGAAGAAGTTGGGGTAGGAATGAGCGTAAGTAGAAAACCTACTCAAGAGCAACTAGAGTTTTTACCAAAATGTTCTACTCTTAAGCAAGCAAACTCCCAAAAACCCCCATAACAAATAAAATTATATCTTTGGGAAAGCCTTAAGAGAAAGAGGAAACCTATAGTAGTTTTATTCAACACAAAAAAAGATGTGGTAGCTAACACAAAACCTACAACTAAACTACTAAACCTTAGTGGTTAAAAATGAAAATAAAACCTCAAAAGATGAATTTCATGTTGGTTTCACTAAAATGTTTAAGAGAAAAGGGAATATCTTGTACAATTATTCAAGTTAATACAAGATAAACCAAGATTCTTAAACTATAATAGTATAATAGTAAAGAGCTAAAAACTATCTCAATCCAAGCATAAATAAAATGGAGCATTCAAGAACAAACTATGCTAAGATTATCCACAAAAGGAAATTATTAGGGATAGTCTTGATTCAATAAAAAAATACTTGAAACCTAGGGCATCATGGACCATGTTATTTATAAAATAAAAATTATAAATAACTCATTCCTACCCTATTTTTCTTGTAATGTTGTCGCAGTTAATAAGGAAACATCACACCTAAGATGTTTGTAGAGGGTTGGACCTACCATGAAAACTAGTCCTCAAATGATCTGTGAAGAAAACTGAGACGCGATCTTGCAATCCATGAGTGAACTTGTTAATCAAATCCTCTTATGAATATTTTACACCAAGAAGCACCCTTAGTCGATTAAATTGTAAAATGTAGTCAGCAACAAACATACTATAGGCTCATCGGACTGAACGCTTGTCCATTTCCTGGTGCTTTCAACAACGTAAAAGGTTTAAAATGATTGTGGCATGGCGGGTATAGGGGTGGACTACACCAAAATCTATGGTAGATTTCGGGGTGGACAACGTAGAATACTATGGTGGCCATAAAAATTGGACAACCTACCCGGATTCGTGGCGGCTACCGATTCCACCATGTTAAAAAAAAAACAGACATACTATAGGCTTGCCTCAATCTATACAACTTGGTAGTGAGGTCGTTTTGGTAGTTTGGTGGGAAATATGTGTTTTCAGAATTTGGATCAATTCTTTCGAAGTCATGGTGGCATTATGGCTTTGTCTTTCTACAATTAAAATTTTTGCTAAGCTTGTGAGTTTGACTGTAGCAAAGGCAACTTGTTCATATTTAGGAATTTCAACATAATTGAACGAAGTTTACATATCTAAAATCCATGTAGATAAGACATCAGGATCCCTAGATCCGTCATACAATTTGACCTCACATTTTACTTTATTGGCATGATTGTGATGAATTTTGATATCACTAGGAGTTAATTGCACCACAATATCTTTGACCTTATTTGCCAAAATGTATATTGCAACAATAAGATTTTCCATGTTTATTTTAATGTCTTGAGCCATATGTTTGTGTATACGCCAAACTAGGAGGATTACAAAATGTTTTGCAAGACTATCTAGGCTTTAGGAACAAAAACTAATGCAAACATTTGCCTAGATTACAATAATTTTGCCTTCCAAATGTACAAAAATAGGCTAATTTAAGTGCTTTTACAAAATTAAAATCAATTTTGCAATTACAAAATAGCACTAAAATTGAGAAATTAGCCTTTAATTTGCAAAAATAAATTTGATTGACGCAAAATTATGAATTTTTGCTGAAAAATTGACCAAATTTGCAAAAATTCAAAAACAAATATCACCTTTGCAGTTTTTTTGGTGGTAAAATTCAAATCTATTGGTTTTTGGTGGTAAAATTTGAATTTTGAAAATTTGAAATTATGATTTTCAGTAGGAGCTTTGGAATGGCACCAAAATTTGGTGGGTTGGGTAGAATTCCAACTATAATGGTCATTGCGCGGCCAACTGCGCAAGTAGATGGCAAACTACCCATAAATCCACTAACAACCATCCTCGGAGGTCAACTAACAACCGTCAAACCACACACAAAGTTGATGGTCAATCAGCAGGTCAAACTATGCACAACAGCTAGGTTTCGGGGAGTCAACACCCCTGACGAAGGCATCAATAGCCTTTCGACCGTGCGAGTAGTTAAGTGTGACCACCGTAAGATGGTCACCTCTACAGTTGCATGCGAGGGCTTATAAGGAATGGAAATCCCTCCATGCATCAAATGTGGAATTAATCCTACTGCTGCTAAACAAAACAAGTCCACATCTCCATAGAATTTTACCACCAAAAGAAACTAGTTGCTCATCAAAACTGCCAAGTGCTCACTGAAGAATAAATCAAAATAGTTTTTAATCTTTGAGAGCACAATTGTTCATTAGAAAATCTTAAAATTACGTTAGAAATTATCTATGATTGTTAGAATTCTAATTTTATCATTGAAACTCGACTCTGCTCGTCGAAATTTCATGGTATGTCGAACAGTGTTGGAGATTACCCGAGGACGCACTGTGAACGACCAAGAAATTATCGTAAATTACCAACTAGTTGGAATGTCAGGGTTTAATTTGTCTCATTGGGAACTACCACCAAAATGCACGCAAACTCATCACACTTCATTGAAAATAGGTTGAACCACCAGAATTTTAGAACACAATGAATAATCACCATGATGCAGACTATCACAGGGAACGTCGAGATCGAACTGGCAGGTTTCAAATTCATCAAGAATTGATGTCATCAAGAGTTGAGTAACTAGTAAGTAAGAATCACCGGGATGTCAATAATGTTTGATATTGCCAAAACTGTCAAAATTTTGTCATGTTTGAAAAATATTTTTCCTTGTCATGGTCACGAAATATCACCAGGCGATGATCTGCGAAGAAAACTGAGATGTGATTTCTTGTAGGGAGACGCGATTTTTCATCGCCAAAAAAAAAAAAATTTCCATCTTCATGATGCCTGCCACGTGTCCAAATTTGTTTGGACGAGCAGATTTAGGGGTTTCAGAATCTGGTTGTTGATTGGTTTATAAGTAACCTTAGGAATATTTTATTTTTCTTGTAAAATATTCATCTCCGCCTATAAGTCACCATCTTCATGATGCATCTGTTTAATGCACTTCGAGCGGTATCTGTTGCTAGATTGGGAGGTGATCCCTAGGTGTTGTTATGTCAGGGCAACCGTGGATGTCCGAATGTCGACCGACTATGGGCCTGGTCATGTGGGCTAGTGTGATGGTCGATCTACGATCACGCAGTAGTAAAGGGGAGTCGATTGGAGGGATAAGGAGGGGAAAGGAAGGTACTGTATGAGGGAATAAATATGGGGAAGGAGGTAGGTAGTGGGTAGAAGGTGCCCAAATTTTTCGATTGATAGGCAACCGATCGGTGGGGTGGCCTGGTCGGTCAGAAAAAATGGTCAGTTGACCTAGATAAGGGAGGGGGATAAAATTAAAAATTGGAAGAATAATATTTCAATATTATTTGATCAACCCTCTAGAGCTTCCTCATACCTCAAACCTTCAAAAATTTTGTGCACCAAAATTATGTTTGTGCACTTTTCAACAAGACACACGAAACCTCCTTTTGGCTAAAATTTACCTTAAAATTATGCAAATGAGCCTCAAATTTGTAATCGTTTCTCAGATATGTCCTTCCTTCTGATATTCAAAACAAATATTAATTTTCTTCAACCAAGAAAATTTTCTTGCCTTCCTCACGACAAGTTTGGTTACCCTCTGGTTTCTGCTAGGGGTATTCGGTGCAGGGGTAATTTCTGCCCTCTACCACCTCTTGAGCTTCACAAACAGATGATGTGATTGGCCTCAAGCCAATTTCACACAAGCACCTACCTAGGATTTTGATTAACTAGTTGTAAACTTAACTAGACACCTAGCAAAGAAGTGGCAAACTTGCTCTCCTTACAAAAATTTATCCTTGGCTTTGATACCACTAGTGTAGAACTCAAATTTGAAGTTGTTTATTATTAGAAATAGTAGAATAAATAAGCATACAAGAAATCTCACGTAGGTTAAGTGGTTGTAACAATTTGTCAAACATGGCCAACCACTTAAATAACAGATAACAATCTACTAATCTAGGATGATAATTAACTGCTAGAAGACAAAGGACAACTCTAGCAGCTAACTAAACATCCAAACAACTTAACAACTTATTTCCAACATGGGCATACTATGCCTGACCTGAATACAAAGTGCAAGAAATAGGAAATTAATAAAATAATAAATAATAACTTAGGTTTAAATGGATAAGCCTAAGTATCCTCAATGGAATGGTAATAGAATGGTGAGAAAAATAAGGAGGTGAATTGGGTGTTTATAGTAGATAACACTCCCTTTGGACCCAAAGATTGATTTTCTTCATTTTTGGGGTTATAGAATCATAACCCGTAGTCCAAATGATGTGTCATTCAAACCTTAGGCATAAAAACATGCTAGCATTATGACTAAGTACTAAAAACCCCAAAATTAATTAGATGACCAAGCTTTCCACTTAAATTTAGGGTTATGCATAATGGTGAATCATCATTAATTCACGAATATTAGCATTTTTAAAACTAGAAATTGGTGAATTTGGGGATCCTAGACTAGGGATCCATTCGCCAAAAATTTCGCGGTCCAAAAAAATTTTAGGAGTTGGCTCACCCTACATTGATAATAATTAAAAAGTTTTTATTTTAAATCACCAACACTTTCACCTAAAATGTGGACCTTTTTACCTTGAAATCATAGATTTTTCTATTTATATCACCAAATTTACGTCTTATACCACCAATATATGTACTTAATGTAACAATGATACTTATTCATGTAAAACATCCAAACTCTTTGAAAAATGAGTTGTAGTAGCGAAAACCTTCCAACAAAAATATAAGACATGAAATCAATCGATTATAGAGTCTTAATGATAATGGATTGGTTGCAAAAAATGATTGCAGATCAGTTTCAAAAACTTAACCGATCATCGATCGGGTATAGAAACCAACCGATCGAGTACAGATTTTTGATGATCTTCAACCAAGCATAGAATTCAATCGATATCCAACCAAGTGCAAAAACAACTAATCTCTGATTGGGTACAAAAATAACTGATCTTTGATCAGGTGCAGAAACCAACCGATACCTAGTCGGGTGTAGAAATCAATCAATCTCCAATCAAGCGCAAAAAACAATTGATCTTCAATTGGGTATAAAAATCAACTGATCTTCGACTAGGTACAAAAGGTTGTTGAAAGCGATTAGTTGCAAAAAAAATTGTTTGTTGGTAGAATAAATATAAATGCATAAAATTGTCTAAAAATAGGTATGTTGCAATTTATGCCATGGTACTAATGAATTCTCTCTTTATTAATTTTAGAATATGAGTTCAATGAGTTGTAGTAGTAAGATCTGGAATTTGGTGCAAATTTGAATCTCCAAGTCTATTTCTAAGTAATATAGGTATATTTTTTACAAAATTCTATAAGTTTTTGTACTTGCATTATGTTCATCATCTGATTCTGTATGTTTATTTTTTCTACCAACTAAAAAATGCAAATACAAAAAAATCAGTCCTCAGTTTGTTCTATTTAGACTATGAGTTAAAGGACTTATTCTTACTACCATTTGTGAAGATTTGAGTTTAGAATTTTATTTGTAAGCCATATATATTCTTTTTCGAACTAAAATTAATCAAATTTTACTACTTTTATTTTGATCATCTTTTGATTCTTTATCTTCACTTACATTGTCACCTGAAGAAATACAAATGCAAAAAATTATGTATTGCCAAAAAAGAAGAGATCAGAGATGGAGAGATTCAAGCTCCAAAATTCACGATAATGGTTGACTACAAACTGGTATATTGCAAGTTTTGTGTTCTATTTAGAATTTGAGTTTGAGGCTTTGTAGTAGTAAGATCTAACATTTTCTCTAGATTTGAATCACTAAGTGTATTTCTAAGCCATATAAGATTCTCTACTTTTGTTTTGTTCATCATCTGAATCTGTATCCTCATTTTGTCTATCAACTAAAGAAACACAAAAGCAAAAAATTATTTATCATTTGAAAAGAGGGGAATGAGTAGAGATATACAAATTCGATCTAAAAAATCATGATAATGATTTACTGCAAAGTGATATGTTTAGCAGATTATTCCATGGGCACATGGTGCTTATCAATCCTCTATTTGTTCCACTAAGACTATGAATTTGAGTCCATTTAGTAGTAAAATCTGGTATTGTTCCACGTTTGAATATCTAATTATATTTTGTATGCATATATGTTTATCTTTTAAAATTGTAGAAATTCATGTACTTTGTTCTATATTTGATTATGTATATATATTTTGTTTGTCCACTAAATAAATACAAGTACAAAAAATTATCTATCTCTAGAAAAGAGGAGTGGCATACATTGAAAAAATCATGATAATGCTTGATTGGAAATTAGTATGTATTTTCTACCAACCAATCGTCTATTTATTCTAGTTACAATATGATTTTGAGGCCTTATAGTAGTAACATTTGTTCAACATTTTATTATTTTTATAAAATAAAAAACTATTTTATTTACAAGTAGAATGACACCTACTAGCGATGGAAAAAGGGAGGCTAATCTTCTACTAAAAAGAGTATCTTCAAATACTTTAGTCATATATCAAAATTCTATGAGCCATCGATATCTGCATAAATTAAAGGTACACTAAATAGATTGTGTGCTGCTTTGAATATTTTTGTTTTTGTAAAAATGTGTTCTCTTACATCATAAAATGATAAAGAATATCATTATATGCAGAAAACACTATTGACCCTAATATACCTCCACTTGAAGATATTCCTCACCAAGATATGCCTCCACATGAAAATTCTCTTAGCAATGACATCCAGATAAAACTTGAAGATATTTTTCAAAATGACATACCACTAGAAAAAGAAAATGATAACCTAAATATAATACATACTTGTGGGGAATCTTCAAGTCAAAAAACTAAATGTAGAATGTTAACAAGGTGGACTATTGGAAGGACATTTCAACTTGAATGGTCATCAAGATATCCCTTTATAGAGCCAGTCCAACCAGAGAATAACAATGACATTGCAACATAATGTAGATGCATAGTTTGTAGTTGGAAACTAGGTAAGGATTATAAGATGCAACTGAAGTTAGATACAATAGAAAAATATTGTGATAAATTTTATTCAACAATTAAAGAAAGTGATGGAATATTTAAGAAAATAATTAGGTAGAAGGATGCATCAGAACACATGCATGTTGTTAGTTTTTTATGCTATATATTAAAGGAAATGCAACCACAAGAACTAAAATGAGCAAGCAATATTAACTATATGATAATGACAATATAATATGCAGGAAAAACTAATAAGAAACTTTTGCAATAACTCATAAAACTGTCATTAATGAAATCTCACAAAAATAGTACAATGTGTATAATGGAGGTCTCAAACACTCCATAATTCATTCATGCTCTACATTGTATCTACTTTCTCTACTCATCTATTCTCTACAATTCTATATGCTCACTCTCTCTTCTATCACTCTATCAAAGGCCTATATATAAAGAGATATGTCTCTTGGACTTTCACCTACCTATGACTCTTCATCTTCCTATTCTATGACTCATGTACATGTGGACTACATGCACATTTACATCATCAAGAACTTTGCACATTCTAACACTTGTGCATTTATTACATTGCATAAAGTAAATACTCAAATCCTAATCTAAGAAAAACTTCCTAATATAAAGGTATACCCAAGGTAGTACATTGACATGTATCAAATAATGTAATATATTCCAACACCTCCCTATATTACATTATTTGGTTATTGAAGACTTTAGTCTTCAATGTGGTCTTTGTCCTAGTTCTAGAACTTGAGCTCTTCTTTTCTGCTTTCTTCTTTGTACTCTCTATCTGTATCTTGATCAAGTAAATAATTTATGTCTTTATGAAATACTATTTTAGCTTAAAGAGCTTTAACTTCATGTTCATCTATAGGTTCTTCCAGTTCCTATTTTTCTTGAATCTCTTGAACTAAATATCCTTTTTGTTTTCCTTCTCTATATTGTAGTTGAGGATGATTGTATTGATTTTGAGAAGTATATGGAAGCCAAGATTGTTGGTAATGTGGATTATATTGATTTTGATATTGTCTTGGTTGGAATGGCCTACTCGATTGGCTTCCAAAACTTGTTTGATTTCCTTGATATTGATTTCTTGGATTGAATCTATAATAATTGGTGTTGTCCTTTCTTTCTACATACTTGACAATATTTATTATTCCATTATTGATATTCCTTTTGAGAATAAATCAATGTTTACTTATTGATTATATTTTGTGACTAAGGCATTATTAGTCATTTCATATTTTATTGAATTTTCCACCTCATATTCTTGTAGGATATTGACTAACTCATTAAATGATGTTTCTTTACTTAGAATTTGTAGAGATGTGACTAGATACTTGTAGTTTTCTGGAAGTGCTCTTAGGATTACCTGAAAAAGAAACTTGTCTTCAACAATTTCTCCTAAGGCTAATAATTTTTCTTTTATATACTTAGGAACAATTCTATACTTTCACCACTATTAACTTTTAGAGAATGCAATTGAGTTTGAAGATTCAAGATAATGGCTTTATTCCTTCCTTTAAATATATTGTCTAACATTTTCCAATCTTATGTAGAAGTTGCTACTGAACTAATGTATGGCTGTATTTCATTTATATTTGCAAATATTATTATCATGTGGGATTTTGCTTCATCTTCTTCAAAATTTTGAATCTCTCTATCCCCTGTAGTAGGTTCAGTTTTTGTTCCTTTAACAATATCCTAAAGCTTTCCAACTATCAGTATTGACCTCACTTTGTTTTTCCATGAAGTGTAATTAGGTCCTTTAAGAAGTTGAGATTCTTAAAGTATGAATTTATTTGTTGCCATAATAACTCTTTTAGACTACCTTATATCTTCATAATTTTGAATATACTATGGTCTTGATAAAGTGCTTAGCTTTCTTAGTTTTTCTTTTAGTTGAAGTTCTTTAATGGGACCTCTTTCTTGGGTCTCCTTCTAGAGTTGCTTTAATTTTTTTTCAATCTACAGTCTTCAATCTTCTATGAGAACCTCCTTCTTGGGTCTTCTTAATCTTCAATATTCAATCTCCAATATTCTTTGGGACTCTTTTTTCTTGAGTCTCCTCTTCCTTCAATCTTCAATAGGGCTCCTTTGGCCTCTTTCTCTCTTCTCAATCTTCAATCTGGAATCTTTAATATTATACCTTCTTGCTTTAGGTACTAGATCAATTCTAAAGAAGATATTCTTCCTAGCTATTATAGGAAGCTTCTCAACTTTCTTTGAATCAACTCTTCTCTGCAATAAAGTATTAGAAAATTATAATGGAAAATATTTAAATCTAAAGATAATGAACATCACGAGTTGATTTGTCAAACTAGTGGAATCAATATTGAGTCTTAGTCTTCACAAGATTTTTTGCAACTCTGTGGAAAGACTCTAACCAAATAGCAATTCCATAATTTTTGAAACTTTTGGAAATGGACTTTCCCTATCTCCTCTCAATCTCTTTTGTGGATTTATCTATTTCTTATTAATATACCTTATGCTCTGATACCACTGTTAGATTTTGATGCTATATATTAAAGGAAATGCAACCACAAGAACTAAAATGAGCAAGCAATATTAACTATATGATAATGGCAATATAATATGCAAGAAAAACTAATAAGAAACTTCTGCAATAACTCATAAAACTACCATTAATGAAATCTCACAAAAATAGTACAATGTGTATAATGGAGGTCTCAAACACTCCATAATTCATACATGCTCTACATTGTATCTACTTTCTCTACTCATCTCTATTCTCTATAATTCTATATGCTCACTCTCCCTTCTATCACTCTATCAAAGGCCTATATATAAAGAGATATGTCTCTTGGAATTTCACCTATCTATGACTCTTCATCTTCCTATTATATGACTCATGTACATGTGGACTACATGCACATTTACATCATCAAGTACTTTGCACATTCTAACACATGCATTTATTACATTGCATAAAGTAAATACTCAAATTCTAATCTAAGACAAAGTTCCTAATCTAAAGATGTACCCAAGGTGGTACATTAACATGTACCAAATAATGTAATATATTCCAACGCATGTTAGATATGCACAAGAATATGAACAAGAAATGAAGATGCAAAAATCTCTTGTTGAGAAAGGTGGAACAATTCAAGCCCAATTTTAAAAAATTCATAAGACCACTTTATCTTCAAAAAGTTTGCAGTTTGTTATCGTATATAGTATTCTTAAAAATGGTAGATCTATGTCCAATTTTATTGATTATAAGCACCTATTTCAACTAGTTGATGTGCAAAACCTTTCAAATTTCCATTGGTCAGAACGAAGTGGTTGAAAAATGCTAAAATGTCTATCGTTGGTTTAAGAGGACCTGAGAGAAAGTAAAACATGTCAAATTCATTTCACTTTCTATTGATGAGGTGACAGTTGTTGACAACACATCTTGGATTTGTATGCATGTGTACACATTCCAAAACCATGTAAGGCAACCTATTTTGCTAGCATTACATAAGATGGTGGAAAATTGTAATGCAAAAAACCTCTATAATATTGTTGTAACTAGTTTAAAGGATATTGCAAGAATGAATGATACATAAATAGCCATAAATTTAATATGCATTGGGGCTAATGATGCTGCTACAATGCAAGCATACAATAGTTGTCTTTGTATTCAACTTTAGACATCAATTACCTCGTATTCGATATACATTCATTACATGGATCATAGAATGAATCTTACATACAAAATTGTGAGCACTTTTGAAAATGTTGTGAGAGTGGAAGACCTCATCTACGAAATACATGCTTATTTTTTATGCAGTCCAAAAGGGTTTGCAAAGTTTCAACATTTTGCACTAGGAGTTATAGAAGAAAGAAAATTGTTAAAAGATAAGAATACAATGTGGATTTCATTGTATCAACCTACATACAAAGTTTTTACAGAATATCAATCTTTAATGGGATTTATGCATGCAAATTGTAGGGTATTTGATAAGGCAAAATATTTTCTATACCATTTGATTGACTTGAAAACACTTCTAACATTATGTGGTATTTTTCCAATATGGCAAGAAATGAATAGATTGATTAAATATGTACAAGAAAGATCCATCTATATTGTTGATTTCATCAAGATGAGAAAATAAATATTATGCATATTGACAGGATATACTTTTTTTTTATTTGTGGAAAACATCCCAAAAGGGATGCCACTTTCGGGTAAGACCCAAGGAGGCAGGGGTATCCATTCCTCCAAAAACGCCTAGGACTCGAACCTGGCCTACCACCTTTGACATACTCAAGGAGCAAACAAACACACAAAACCAATTTAAAAATAAGTAAATAACAACAAAAATAATAAAATAAAATAAAAAACATGCTCCTTGAGTGTGTCAAAAACAAAAGCACAACCAAACACGCACAATAAGATAAAATAAACCACAACACAAACCACATAGAAAAACACAAGAACCACATAACAAAACACAAACAAGACAAAAACAACAGAACACTACAAAGACATAACCCAAAAAAAACATGAAAAATAAACACAACCAAAACCTAAAAATTTTAAAAAATAAAATAAAAATAAAAATAAAAAACAACCAACAACAGACAATAAACAAAAACAAAAAACATAGAAAACACTCACACATAAAAACACGAAATAACACAAACAAAGAGAAACCCAAGAACAAGAACGAAAAAAACACAAGAACAATAACAAAAAACATAAAAAAAAAAAAAACAACAACAACAACAAAAACACAAGAACAACAAAAAACAACACAAAGAACACAAAAACAAAACAAAAAGAACCCACCCACCTTAAAAAACTAAACAAAAAAAGAAAAAAAGAAAAAAAATTGAACAAAACAATGACCTATCTAGACCGGAAGACTATTAAGGCAAGAATCAACAGAGGAAACAAAATAAAGAATAGAATGAGCTAGGGAACTAAAAAAAACTGAATGAACCAAAGAGAAGCAAAAAAAAAAAAACAAGAAGAAACTAGGTACCTTCATAAATGGAGCCATCCAAAGAAATGATAGAAAGAAGAGCTTCCCTAATTTGAGAAGCCCACCATATAGGAGGGTGGCCATAACAAGTAAGATCACCTTTGTCCAAAGCCCAATTAGCTAAAGCATCAACACTCTTGTTTTGATCTCCGACCACATGATTGTAATCAACTTTCAAAAATCCCATCCTGGATTAACTGAATCTTCTCAATAATTTTTTTTATTCTCCAATCCACCTTATGATTCTTAGAAGGAGTCTTCAAGAGATTAATCATAAGTTGAGAGTCAGACTCAACTAACACCTTTTCCCATCCAACCTTAGTAGCCTCCTGAAGGCCTCTGAGGATACCATACCCCTCAACAAGGTTATTGGAAAGAATACCCAAATTCTCAAGCAAAAGTAAAAACCAGGGAGCCATCCGAAAGTCTACCAATTCCTCCCACACTCGGTTTTCCAGGTTCCCTCTAGAGGCTCCATCGAGTATTGACTTTTCCAAAATCCTTAGGAGGAGGTTGCCAATTTCTAGTCCTATCCATCTTACTAATACTCACATTCCCTTTAAGTTGGTTGCCCTTAGAAGATTTAATCTTCAATCTTTGCATCACTTGATCCCATCTTTGGTGGGAGTTTTGGGGGTGATTAAGGAGTTGATGGACTGATTCAACTAAGTTGGCTATGGTCTTTTGCCAAATATAGTGAATATCCTTCCTATCTTGATTAAAAATTTGGTTGTTCCTTTCATTCCAAATATTCCAAAGAAGAATGGTAGAACCCATCCAAACTAACTGCCTAATAAAATGATCAACACCCTCTTGATTAGGCCAATCCCTCCAAAGTTGTTCAAAAGTAAAAAAATTGGACCACTGTAAGCCAAGTAAAGTGGCCATTCTCCTCCATAGCTCGAAGGCTAAAGTACACTCAATAAAAATATGGTTGATATTTTCTACATTCTCTTCACACATTTCACATCTAAAAGGGCCATGAAAACCACGCTTCATAAGTTGCTCACCAGTAAGCACCCTACGATGCAATAAAATCCAATTAAAGAACCTCACCTTAGGCCGGATATTTTGAGCCCACAATCGAGAAAATATGTCGGAAGAATGGTTGGGATTATTATGGCATAAGGTCAAATAACCTTGAGCAACTGAATACTCACCCTTAGTAGTGTTGTTCCATCCAAAACAATATTTTTCATGGGACCAAGAGAGGGATCTCATATGAAGGATGCCTTGGATATCTTGTCTTTGCCTTTCTAGGATTTGAATAGGCCAGTCCTCAATAGGGATCCAATATCTACCAACCTTTGAATTACCAAGTATGGTATCGACAGTAATTAGCCACCTTTATCCAATTAGCTCGGTGAAGCTCCTCCATCCAAGGCCTCCAATCGGGAAACTGAGTTATCAAAGGCTTGTGACCATCCCAAGAATCTGTCCAAAAATTTGCATGTTGACCATTATGAATGATCCAAAATAATTTTTTCTTTATCAAATCCTCACCAGTCTTAAGAACTGCTAAAATGGGAGAACCTTTGGTAGGAAGTTGATAGCGAACAAGGTCTTCAAGACTTTTGTTCTCGATATATTTAGCACGGAGATTATTGGCCCAAAGAGCATTGGGGTTATGCAACATCCTCCAATATAATTTAGCAGCTAAAGCTTTGTTGTTATTAATTGAAGACCGGAATCCTAACCCCCCTTCACTCTTAGGAAGACATAAAGTATCCCATTTCACCAAGGCCCATTTTCTTTTCTCCTTAGTACCACTCCAAAGGAAACGATGACTGATTTGATCCAATTCTCGAAGAACAACCTTTGGGATATTCAAAACGAAAGAAACATAAATAGGAATAGCTTGAAGGACTGATTTTACCAAGGTGATTCTACCCCCAAAAGAAAGCCACTTGTTGGTCCACTTTCCAATTTTCTTCTTGACTTTGTCCAACAACCAATTCCAATCTTTATTTTTTTGCCTTTGAATATTTATGGGAATACCTAAATAAGTGATTGGAAGAGAGGTCTTATTATATCTTAATTTATCCAAGACCATGGATTCCTGTCTAGCAGAGCAATGAAAGAAAATAACTTTAGATTTGTCTTCATTGATCAACTGCCCAGTAGCCTTAGAAAAACAGACTAATGATTTGCTTAATATTAGAAGCTTCCTTAACTCTAGCTTTACCTAAAAGAGTAGAGTCATCCACAAATTGAATATGAGAGATAGGTCTAGCTCCATGAGCAATGGTAACTCCCTCAAGGGTTTTGTTTTCCCTCTTTTTGGTTATAGTCCTACCCAAGCATTCAGCAAGAATGATGAATAAATAAGGGGATAGCGGGTCACCTTGCCTAATACCTCTGGAAGTTGGGAAATACTAAGAAGGCCTGCCATTGATAAGAACTAAGTAGGAAACTGAAGAGATACATCCCATAATCCAATCCATCCAATCCTTAGAGAAACCAAATTGCCTCAAAACTTTGATAAGGAAGTGCCAATCCACTCTGTCATAAGCTTTGGATAAGTCTAACCGAATGAACATGGAAGGAGAATTTTGCATATCCATGGAATGGATGGCTTCCTGAGCAAGAACTATCTCATCTACTATTTGACGTCCTTCCACATAACCCCCTTGCTCGGGGAAATAATCTTATGCAAAAGAGGCTTCAACCTTTCTCGCCATGATTTTAGTAATGATTTTGAGAAGAACATTACATAAAGCAATAGGTCTAAAAGCTGAGATATGATCAACCTCTTGAGCTTTTGGAACAAGAGTAATATAAGTTTTATTGATAACCTTCAAAATTTCTTTGGCTTTCCCGGCTTCTTCCACCACCTCTAATAAATCAACATGAAGGATATCCCATAACTCTTGGTAGAACTCAATGGGAAAACCATCAGGACTTGGGGTTTTCCCTTTTTGCATTTTAAAAACTACTTGTTGAAGCTCATTGATAGTAACAGGAGCGGTCAAAATAGAGTTCTCCTCAAAAGTGATAAGAGAAGGGATTGCTTGAAGAACATTTTGTTGTGAAGCTGAGTCAAGAGGAGTAGCAAGAAAAATATTGGAAAAGTAATCAACAACAATAGAGTTCATGCCATCCCAAGTATAAACAACATCTCCAAAATCTGATTTTAAGGAAGAAATAAAGTTGTGAGATCTTCGAGCTAGAAGATATTTGTGGAAGAAATTTGTGTTTCGATCTCCTTCTTTGAGCCATTGAATTCTAGATTTTTGCTTCCATAATATTTCTTCTCTTTTTTCCCATTCCTCTAACTGAGTTGTGAGTTTAATTTCATCTACACTTCTCTTCTCCGTGAGGCCATCTAAACGGATTTTCTTATTCAAATTTTCAAGATGAGCAATAACTTCATGTTTTTTTTATGAACATCCCCAAACTCTTTCCAGTTCCAAGTCTTGATTTTGGATTTAATGTATTGTCGTCTTTTGGCAAAACAGAACATCTTAGTCCCATGCCTAGGTTTACCTTCCTTCCACCATTGTTGCACACGAGGTCTGAAGGAAATGTCTCTAAGCCACATTAATTGAAAACGAAAAGGAGAGAAACTCACATTGGTTTTCCACATTTCCACCATGATTGGCCAATGATCCGAACCAGCATTATTAAGAGTCTTCACTTTAGGAATGTGACCATGGATTAAGAAATTTTCGGAGAGCAAAAACCTATCCAATATCTCCATTATACAAGCTAAGCCTTGCCTTCCGTTAGACCAAGTCATAAGGCCATTATCTCGGTTGGATATCCACAAGATGGAGGTTTGCAATATATTCACTCATGAGGTCAGTGCTTTTGTCCAAATTTCTATTTCCCCCCCTTTTCTCATCCAGAGAGAGGATGGTATTGAAATCTCCTCCGATCAAGATCCAAGCTTTAGGAAAATGAGAGATAATATGAGTAATATCCTTCCACTGTCTTCTTTTTTCCTCCAAAGAAGTCGGAGCATAAACAATAATGCAGAGCATAATCTGGTTGGAATGTCTACTTTGAATAGCTATAGCCAACAAACCCCAACTGCCAACCATATGGTGAATAACTACCTCTTTTGGGTCCCAAAGACAAGCAATGCCACCCGAAGTCCCTTGGGAACTGAGGGAAACCACTTTTCCAGCTGGCCAAATTTTACTGGCAATTAAGTCCATATCCTCCATTGACATCTTTGTTTCTTGAAGGAAAACAAGATGTGGATGATTTATCTAAATCATTCTTCTAATTTCATTTTGTTTTGAAAGACTCCCTTTGAGTCCTCTAATATTCCAAGTGATGATCTTCATTAATACCAGGGCTAAAAATTTTGGGAAGGGCATTAATCTTACCTTCCTCTACAAGCTTTTCACCTTCTTTTACCATATGATATTGATTGGTCTTGCGACCTACTTTTTGATTAGAATCCATCTTCAATTTTTTTTCCCCTGTTTCTTGACTTATTCCAATTGAATCCGAGATGGCTTCTAACCTTGAAGAATGCTCGTACATAGCCAAAATTTTACTAGATGGTTCAACGGAGTCTATATTGGGACCTGCATTATTTGAAGTTTTGACATTTGAAATATTGTTTTTCTTGTGTAAATTTTCTCCTTTTTTTCTCGTTGAAAACCTTTGATTTGTTGGTTTGTCTCTGAGTTCTTCCCTTCATATTTAAATTGTGTTTCTAAGATTTTAGTTTCCATTATTTCCTCTTCCTCACTTGGGACATCATTTGTGGAAAGGATTTCAAACATATTAGCGAGATGACTTTGATTGATCCTTCATAACCTGGTTTTTTTTAGTGTTCTTCTTCTTAGGTATTTGGAAACCTCGCTGAGTTTATATCTTCTTTCTTTTGATCAGGAATTTTATTTGGGCAAGCACTGGCCAAATGACCATATTCATGGCAAATTCTACAACGAAAAGGAATGTTCTCATAGTCCACTACTTGCTCCCAAGTGTCTTCCCCAAATTGTAATGTGATCTTTTTAGGTAGGGGTTTGTCAAAATCCATTAAAACACAAATCCGAGCATAAATAATATGTTCAAAATTTTGAGTACAATCAGCCAGTCATCATAAAAGTTCCTAAAGAGTTTCCAATTGAAGAAAAAACAGTAGGATTCCAAAATTCAATAGGGAGGCCAAAGAGTCTAACCCACACGGGAGCTATAGAAGGCATCTCTTCTTCGGCTTTAAATTTTCCAAAAAACCAAGGACCCCCTTGAAAATTTTTCTCTCTATCTTCATTATTAGCAAATAAAACAAGAAAATAACCATTTGGATAAATAGAGATTTGTAACTCACCTTTAGTTTTCCAGCTTTTTGCAGCCCTAGACTTTGAAAGCGGATAGACTCGGACGAAAACCCATGAACCGACAAATTAGTCCTCTTTTTTCCAAATCTTCAATGCCAGTCTGAATGTTACCCATATCAAGCTTAACAATAGGAGTTCCATCAACCGCTTTAAGACATCCTGACTCCGTTTTCCTGGGATCAATCTTAGGCATTCTTAGAGGTTTATGGGAAGCCCTAATATTGATATTAGCATTGGGCTGAGGTTGTCCACCATGAAGGGCATCCCTAAAATTTATTTTTGGGACCGAGTCTTCGAAATTCTTACCCTTGACAGGGGTTTTCACAGTAGAATTATTTTGTGGGTGCACCTTAGCACCAGATTCACTTGAGATATGAGCCATTTTTTGATCAACTGCTTGAAACTTGTTTTGTGATCTCTTTAATCCTTGCCCTAGACGTCGTGGAAAGGTATGGTTTTCACTTTTCTTTTGTGTAGCAAATTGGAAGCCGTTGTCACTCAAGTTCACAGTATGATCTGTTGAAAGATAAATTTCTAACCCATTTTGTATCCCCTGCAACATTTCCTACTAAAATATTGAGCATAAACCACAAAAATATTGGCCGCTAGGGCCCGAAGGCCCTAAAAACCAACCTCTGGAGCTGCTTGCACTCAACCCAGATGAAACCCTCGCATAGCCGCTTGCCAAATATCTCGTCCACACATAGGGATGTGCTAGGATCTGTGTTGCTCCAAATGATATGAAAATTTGTGGAGACGTTCTAGGGTTTTTCAGGCATCTACCCTCAAAATTTTAGCTCAATCTGAGTCCGGATGAGTGAGATATGGCCGAAACGAGTTCGGCAGTTTCTTCGGCTAGTATTTCTTCTATTGACAGGATATACTTGTTCAAAGAAAATTATAGTCCTTTATTTGATAGTTGGAAAACATTAACTAATGTGAATGATCCAAAAAGCTTTTTAAAGTTTAACATCAATGATCATCTTTGTATTAATATTTGTGGAAATATGATATGTCTATATTGTTTTGAAAGGTGGTCTGGGTCACATATAGTTATGAACGATGTTGGAAAAATACCCATGACACTATGGATTTGAAATAGTTTTACATAATACTAAGATTAAATTGTTAAAAATAGCAAAATTATTGACAAGGAAAATAAGAGATCATTTTTAAAGAGATGAGTTGCTTGAGGTCATGGGTGTGGTTAACCCCATGTTTTGGGATCCTTGTATTGACTACAATTCTACAAGTGAGTTGTTTATTAGATATATGGGCACACTTGTTAAACATTTCACTAAAAGTGTGGAAGTTAATGGTATTGAAATCAATGGTATTCTCAACAAAGAACTTTTAACACAATAGTCATCGCATTTTGGTTTGACAATGGTTGGTCAAGCATCATATTTGAGCAACCTCATTGAGCCTGGTTGTATTACATGTTTGTGGAAAACATTGTATCCAAGTAGTGTCTTACAAGGTACGATCAGTGAAATTTTTTTTATATGAATAATATCAAACAATGATTTTGGAATCTCTAGAAGATGAGAGGGTTTTTATTGCACTATCTATAGTGAAATCTAAAGTTCATAATAGGCTGGATAAAAATTTGAAAAATTGTTTAAGAATATATGTGTCAACGTATAAGCTAGAAAAGTATCCCTATGATAGAGCATTGGCATACTGGAAATCCCTAGCAGACAGAAGGGGTATTACTAATACACATGATAATAAGGATAATGATACTTGTGGTGATCAAAAAGTGGAGACACAGAGATCCGCTATGCTTACAAGCGATTCTGGACAAGCTAAGAAGTGTTTGTTTCAGCTACCTCCATAGTAATTTTTCCAAGATTTAACAACATTGAAGAATTTGACTTTATTTGTTATCATTTTCATCCTACTCAGATATAAAAATTGAAAATTTTGTTTGTTTATAAAATTTTATGTTTTATATCACAACGTTGTCAGTCAAATTGTATGTTTTATATCGTAGCCTTTTTAGTGTCTTAACTACCTTCATTGATATAACCTTATGTTTTATATCATAGTATTGTTAATGTATTGATATTAAAGTGTTGGCACAACTAAGTTATATCATGGTAATATTTCATTTGTTATTTGAAATTACAATAGTAAATATAATTGAATTGTCATAAATTTAAAAGCAGCATAAGAATATAAATGGAAAAAGACATTGAATGATAGAAGAAACAAAAATAGTAAATATATTTTTCATTATTTGGATTGAAAATATATTACATTGTACAAAGTTTTTGACTACAATATTACAAAATTTGTTGTCAACTAGTAAACAGTTTACAATTTTTTAATTTTGGGATGAGGGGTTTGAGGCAGTTTCGATCACTCCTTGAGTATCTAGATCAGCTTGAGTTTGAGTTTCTCTAGGAGTTGTAGGTTCTTTTCCCATATCTCCTTCATCAACATCTTGCGTTGGAAGTGCTTCAGTTTTGATGAGGCCTTCCTCTGCCTTCTATATGCTCCCCAACAACACTCTTTCTTCTTTGGTTGGATCTTCTTGCACTGTAGAAAGTATTTCTTTATGCTTCTACTTAAGCAATATATTTGAATCCATTTTGTGCTCCTTTATAATATTTCCTCTGACCTTGTCTCGTAATGTTTCTTTCATTTTTATTGCACCTTCGAGGGTTTTCTTCACCATGCGGATATTAACTTTCCATGCTTTTAACTTATTTTTTAATTATTAAAATTTGGATGCAAAAGATAAAAGAAAACATAAGTCAGTTGAAAGTTATATGATAAAAGAAAATAATCAAATTTATTGCAACTAAAATCTCACCTCAACCACATCCATTGCAGCCTCAACAACTGCAACTTTCTTCTTATTAGAAGCTTATTGGTTAAAATATGCTTGGGCTTCAACATTAATGTTCTCCAATCTATTCAACATAATATTTAAAACTTTATCATTGTACAAAAGCATAGATTTCACTAAGCCTGATTTAGCTTGATGTAGCAGACCACCAAGCTTTTTTGGTTTATTTTTTATCAGAGAAAAAAAATCTTCCCTTTCAAAAAAATTTTATATCAAGCATTTAGCTCCTTGATAAGGACCTTGGCCCAAAATTCTCAAATCCTCATTTCTGATAAATATTGAAGCATCATTTCTTTTATTGCTGCTTCACAATTATCAACTATTAAAATATCTTCAAAAAAGTTAACTTTGTCATCATCAGTTAGAGGACCAAGGTCGCTGGTTTGAGCAAGCGACGAGATTTATTTAGGTTTAGAGAACTCGTGTTTTTTGTGCTTCTCTATGTGGATCTTGAAGCACATTTATTGCTTTGAACCCTGGAATATTTCCTTGTAATAGATAATCCTCATCTAGTGGAGGATTATCTAATCCTATGCTTGAAATTTATTGCACTAAAATATTTGTTGTAAATGAAATGTTTGGAAAGTCAGACAGAGTTTGGCTTGGTGCCCCCCATGATCTCACTAGAAAAAATTATTTTCCATCCCTGCATTGACCTCTCATTAATTGTTGTCATGGTGGAGGGGGTGGTGGCATCATTTGTTGCCTTCTTATAGTGAATTGCGGGGAGGCACCTAAAAACATTACAATAATATTTTGTTAAAGAAAATAAAATTGAATAAAATAAATAAATAAATAATTATATATATATATATATATATATATATATATATATATATATATATATATATATATATAAAAATAAATGCATTTACCTGACGACGATGAGATGTGTTGCAGCTCTACAACTTGTAAAGGCATGTTGGTATAGGTGGGACCGAGGCATAACACTAAAAACATATGAAAAAAGAAATAAAAATTATTATAATTTCAACTAAACAAATATATACAAAGAAGCTCAAAACAGTAAACTTACTTGTCATAGGAGTGGCCTCACTAGATTCACATTGCACATTATGTGCAGGAAGATGTGGATGAGAAACTCCAAGAGAAGAAGCATGCCTCAAATATTTTGGAGGCCTCTACAAGGGTGTTGCTTTTGACTATGTGTCAAAAGAATCACTAGTGGCTTTTGGAATAGAACCCTTTACAACAACATCTTGTTTGGTTGTAGTAGTGGTTGCCCTTCTCTACATTTAGGTGCAAGTTTAATATTAAAAAATAAAAAATTGTTGTACTATAAAATTTTATTTCTTGGTCAAAGATGAAATTTTTACCTTCACCTCTTGGGCTGACATGGCAATGCTTACTAGGGTTGGGTGCCACATAGTTGGTACATATGTATGTTGTATATTATTAAAATATTCATAATAAAATCCAAGAATATAATTACACATCATCATAGTAGTCATTGTGTTCATTTGGATGTTATGTAGTTCTTCTCTAAAAGATTGTACACCAATCAAATTTCTGGTGGTGAAGATACCAAACTAAATAGGCCAATCCCCAGAAAAAAAATATTCGTTGGTATTCCTTGTAGAATGAGTTTTATTTGGAAGAATTTGATAACTGCTTTAAGAAGTTTATCTTCAATAGATGAATTAGTTAAGCCCCTTCTAGACTTAGAGGAAGAAACTGCAAAAAAAATCATTAGTTGAGAAATCATAAATTTTAAATTTTGAACTTTAAAGAACATCAAGAATTATACCTAACAACAATTCTGAAGAGAGATTGAAGTTGGTATTTAGGAATACTTTGTCATCTATCAATAGCAAGAACTTCGTAGTGATGGGATCAACATCCTTGTGAGGGAGACTTGTCAATCTCTCCACGTCTGAGGGTTTGATAGTAAAACACATCTTCTTTTGGATTGTCAGATTGACAGTCATCGTATCGTTATCATATGCATTTATAATATTCTACAAGATATGGTTATCTATTCTAAAACACAACATTAAAACTAAACCCTACATGCCTGCATCATTAACCCAAGAAATGTCGTATCAGGGTGTGGTTAAAATTTTTGAAATGTTGGGGTAAACAAGGTTTTTGAAGATAATTTTGGAAGTAGAGGTGGAAGTGGTGGATATTGCTATAAGTGGTGGAAGCAAGTTAAATTTTTGAGAGAGAAAGGTGCAAGGTATTGACTGCCTAGGGTTCACTTTGATGATCTACAAAATAAAAAAGTTTAAAATTGATTGTAGATGCCTGTTTATAGATATTTGCATGCTAAAATTGAATGCGGATGGACATGTGGAAGCATGTAATTCAACATGCATAGGTGAGTGATCAATCATTTGACATGTGACAACATAACCCTTGGTGCAACTGATCTAGAGTCAAACACCTTTTTACAACTGATATGATGTTGAACACTAGTTTGCAACCGATTCAAAGTTGGTCTGTCTTTTGCAACCGATCCAAAGTCAATTACTGTTTTACCAACAATCTAGAGTCAATAAGAGTTTTATTATCAGGCTAGAGTCGATAAGAGTTTTTCAACCAGCTTGGAGTCGAATTATCATTTGCAACCGATCTAGAATTGACTAGTTATTTGCTTACGATTGTCATTCAAGCATTCATTTGCTATAGACTGATAATCGAGTTGTCATTTGCAACCGATCAATAGTCGAGTTGTCATTTGCAACCAATCAATAGTCGAGTAGTCATTTACAACTAGCTGACAGTCGGGCAATCATTTGCAATCAACCGATAGTCAAGCAGTCAATTGCAACTGACTATTAATCGAGCGGTCATTTGCAACCGATCTATAGTCAAATTTATTTTGCAAGCGGTCGACAGTCAATTTTATGTCATTGATCATCAAAACTATAAAATTCACCATAGTTTTATAATTTTTGGTGAAAAATAAAGGTAATTCGCCATGTCTCCTACATGAATTTGGCCACGATTCACCTCAATTTTGAAACTAATTTACCTTATTTTTATAAATAGATTTTGGGTCCGACCCCTTATGCGTAACCTTGATTAAAGTGCTAGTATTGGCACCATTAATTTTTAGGATGCATGCTTTAGGGGATGCATGCCACATCCCTTAATCATGATTCTATCCTTAATTTTAGCTTTTGAGAAATTTAGAAGGCCAAAACATCATGAAAGATGAAAAAAATGATAGTTGGGTGAAGAAAGGGAACCAAACCATTGGACAACATGGCTCACTTTCATCCTACCCAAGGACTAACAAAGTTAGTCCACCCCTATTCTATAAATAGGAGGATGAAACTCTCCATCACTTGCAAAGTCTGTTATTAGCACCCTTTTTACAAAAAACAAATAGTAACAATAAAAATAAATCTGATACATCCACTCTTACCAATCCTTTCTATATCATGCATAAATAATCTTGTATTGATCAAGTTTAAAAATCCAAAATCATATTCATTTTAAACCATAAGATTTTAGGATATAATATATGGATTATACCAATTTTAATCCTTCTCTTCACCTTCTCAAATTGTATAAATATCAATGAAGCATGTGCTTTCTATATAACTAGGTATAACTACCATTGCACTCTAGTAGTGAGAAGTCATGTAAAGAGAGTGTGGTAGAAATTGAGGTGGCTCTACTCAATATAGAGTCAATAAAACAATATTAGTAAAGAAATGCAAAAATTAACATAATAAATGTGATTTGTCCTTAAACACAAAAGTGACTAAGTATGGAAGGGATAATTTTGGTCACTAATCCCAAAGTTAATCACTATCATATTGAAGAGAAAATTGCTTCCTAAGATAAGATCTCAAGAAAAGTAATCTTGACATGGATCTAATACACAAATTCCAAGAGAACGACCTAAAAAATAACTTTGTTTTTAATTGGTGCTACTGGAGGAGTAGATTTAAAGTCATTAAGAATTATTTTAGAGTCAATCTTGGTTGGCCAAGCATCAATTTTGTTAAAAGATGCTATAAAATTAGATTTTATGAGAAGTGGAATTACTTTTATCTTAGTTAAAAGTTATGTTAAACTTTTACTATAAATAAGAGGTAAGAGCTTATTTGTAAGGTTCCTTTTGCTATTTTCATAATAGAGTTACTCCTTGTGTTTAAACTTATAATACTTATTTGAACTACAAATAATGGAGAGACTATGCATGGATTTAATGGATCAATGGTGTTCCTTGACCTTTTTATTCATGGATGTACGATGCTTCTGGCTACACCTTCACATCCCTTATTAGTCCTCTTATTTCTTTGTTGTAAGATATTTATAGATTGATTGCACCAAAGTTATTTAGTCTCTTTTAAATGTTCTAACTAGATCAACACTCGGATTATTATGATTGTATGATCATATTTGTTTCATTGCATTTCAATTTATTTTCTCATATACCTTTTCCTACAAAATTATTTAAATTAATTTAGATCAATTACTTTAGATTGGTTTAACCTTTTAACCCAAAGATTAGGGATTTACTTGATCCCATTTTTATGTTGAACTATGATCTCGTGAATGCATAAATTGTATCAGATGATTTTATGAATCAACAATTTTGGTATGCCCTATAGGACGATGTATTTATACATGAAATTAGGCCTAACACACTTGCATAGTTAGAAATATCATCTTGCTATTTTCATAAATTGTATTAGATGATTTTATGAATCAACAATTTTGGTATGGCCTAAAGGATAATGTATTTATACATGAATTACACCTAACACACTTACATATACTTTAATCTCTACAAGTTTGTTAAAGAGTTTGTTAATTACATCAAATCTGACCTAATACAAAAATGGTTTCTTAGAGTTTTTATTATTATTATTTATACTTTGATCATATTTTACATTAATTTTTATTAGTTTTGTTGCTTAAATAAAAAAGTTTCATGAATTGGAAATGCTTGTATAGAATAATATAATAAAAAAATCTTTAGATTTAAGGTTTTGAAACAAATCCCTAAATAAATTCTCATTAGTTATTGGTTGTTATAGTACCTCGACACTACCTTGGGATTTGTAAATTTTGGAGGAGCATGAAACAAAGAAATTAGACAACGAATGCCTCACAAAATCCTCCAAATTTTGTCTAAGTCTAGCACAAGTATTGATTGGCTCTAGGGAGTGATCTATTAACATAATGAATTAATTGGATCTAAGGAGAAATTTTCTCAAATGTAGCTAGTGATTTACTTTCAAAAGTGAGTGATTCACTCACTAACTAGAGTGAATCATTCAACAGGTCATGAGAAGGTAATCTTGAAGGTGCAAATCCCAAGAAAGATATTTTGAAAGTGACATTTTGGCATGTAGTGGCACACTAATTCATTTTGGAAGCCTTCTAAACCTGTTATAGGTATAATTAGAGGCATGTAATATTTGGTGGTGCATCATTTTGTTAAAAATGCATCCAAATATTTACTTTTACTTGGGGTAATGTTTTCACCCCAAGTAACTTAGGAGTAAGCTCTTACTATAATTAGGAGCCTATAGCTTCATTGTATTTATCTTTAGGCCATGAGAATTCAGAGCTATACTATATGAAATCCACATTGTACTTTGACCTCATGAGATTATAATAAATTGATAAGTCCTTATGCATTCCATTATTCGCATTGCCCTCCTAGTTTGCTAAGTGCATGATGGTTGTGGCATTTCCCTTTTAGCCCATCTTGTCATTGATAAGTGGACATTGATGTTATTTAAATTTGTGTGTTAATTTATCACACACTTTTCTTGTTATGGTTTAAACTTGTATTTTTTAAAATCGTTTGCACCCTTAAACTTTCATGCATGTTACTATAGGTTAGCATGGGATTATTTTGTGAGGAAAGTGGGAAATACATAATTCCATGATGTTAATAAGTCCCACCAAGGTGGGTCATGACAATTTGTTGGCATAATCTGCACTATACAAAAGGTATCCTAAACCATGCTTCTTGGCCTCTTATCACATATCATACCTTTACTACAATCTTTGCACCTGGTGTTGCTTACAATATCTAGTTTGTTGCTTACAATATCTAGTTTGGACGTCTTAAAGGATGTCGTTTTTATCTGCAATTTCAATTGCCATGTCTTGTTTATTAAACCACCTCAAGTAGATTATGATCGCTATTTAAATGATTGATAAGTTCTATAGTGCCTTTGTCAAACTTCAAGAAGACTGTGCAGACCATTATCTTGATAAGTTCTACACTGTCCCCTTCCATTAAAGCATTTCCAATCTGACCCTAAGATGCTACTGCAACCCATAAAACACAACTCAAAAATAAAAAATAAGAAAGAAGATGACAACAATCATGTGGGTTCCACTATAGTTTCCTAGGTCCCAACATGTAAGAACTGCATATCATGAATGAACCAAAAATATGAAAAAACAGAACAAGACGTCCGTAGGTTCTACCATTCTTCTTAAATTCCAAAATATAAGGGTTACATAGAATGAATGAACCAGGGACTTCCTTTTCAAGATTATTCCCCTTCATATCATTCTATAACATACCACATGCATGATATTGTATTAGTAATATTATCAGCTATTTTGTAAACTTGGATGTGTACCTTGCATTCCTAGCCATTTACACTATGTATAATATATAAAAACATACAGATGTCTTATGATTGGATATGGAAAGAGCACAGAAAAGTGCAATTAAACAATTGTACTCATACAAGTTGTATGAAATTCAGCATAGATTACTTCACCTTTATGGTACAAGCTTTATAGATTTACCTGAAATCATCCTCAAAATCGTAGAGCCAAAATAATTTAAGAAGCCATTATTGTAAAACATAAAAGGCAAAAATGGCTGTAGTCACTTGGGAAGTGGGTTGCAATGTAGTTCTCATTCCAAAGCTTACATTTTAGTTATTTTGCAAGCATGGAATGAAAGATGCTGTAATAGTATCCCTTGCATAAAACTCGGGAAGTGGGTTACAACACGCCAGCAATTAAAAAATAACAATCACCAAATAAATAGTTACAAAACTAACAAAAAGTATGTCTAGAGGGTAAGGTTAAGCAGCCGCATTATTCTGCATTGCAAATATATAGAAGTGACTGCAGTGAAAAGGCACTGGGACATAGCCACTATGGCAATCCTTGAAACAGGCCTCCCAATATTCACAACAAAGGCTATGATGGCACTACAGAATCATCCATCTCAGAAATATTTTGCCTCTAAATATATATAGACAAGTTCCAAGGCTGGAGCTTCATTTCAACATGCTCATTTTTGGCAACATGTATGTTCCATTAGGACATATCTCGGGCTTTAAGGGCCATCTCGGAGACGCAACTCAACATCCCAGAAACATATCCTGCCATCCCAGAAACCCGTACCATTGTCACTGAAACTCCCCCCACTGTCCCAGAAACACATCCCATCGTCTTGCGCCGTCCACGTCCGGAAAATTCATGGAACATAGGACATCACTACCCAGCACCAAAAGCATGTTAATAGCATTGATGCTCAACTCGTCCCATCCAGCTAGCAAGGGTCTGAAAAACAAATGGTCAAGCCACAACAGTAGCCAGTATTAAATAATGCCAAATGTTTGCTTCATCCTCTACTGTCAGTCCACTAGCCTGCAAATCTGATTGAACAGCAGGTGGCAAATCAACATATTGTGGTAATTTAAAATTGGAGCAAACGCATATTTGAATCTGACTTGTAAAACCACAGCTCCAATTCATGGATATTTTAGAACAAAGAGCTCCCTTAGATCTTGCAGATTTCATCACATCATCCATTTCCTATATTCAATAAACCAATGGCAGACGTCAGAACTGATTGTGATGCCAAACTGCAGGTCAATATATTGCGCTAGAAATAGAAATTGGTAACCATGGAAAAATTTAAGTATAAAGATAGCTTGAGATTTCATCAAAATATCCCTGTTCAGGAAAACAGCATAAACAGAATTAGATATTAAAAAGAAAAGCTCAAGAAAATAAGATAAGAGAGAACAAGGAAAAAGCCAAACAGTTACATAAAATAAGCCTTCAGATATATCCATAAAATATATATATATATATATGAAAGCTTAGGAAAATTACAATATCTTATGTTTTACTAACTATTGGGAAAGGATCATCTAGTGCTCAGTATTTGAACACAAATTCAGACAGCAAAAGAAATAAAACCATTCTAGTATCTCACATCAAAAATCAGACACAACCAACAAAACTGTGGTACAATGTAGCTACTATAAGAAAGCAAATAGTAGATAGATTGCAAAGCCTTTTCCATCCATATCAATTCATTTTTAGATCTCAAAAATGTGAAACATTTTCGATAACTGCACAAACTCAAAATGTCTTGGCATTTTATATTATAATAAAGCGTAGATGATGATGGGCGTAGATTAATTGAAGGACGATCCGAAATGACTGAGCTCTGAGGCGGGAAGCGATGAACTAGGGTTTTTGAAGCTAAGGAAAATCTAGGGCATCGGTTGGGTTTCCGAAGGGATCTCTGGTTACTGTGGATCTGAAGGCAAGATTGCTGCTCCAGGAGGGTCCAATGGGGACTTCTCCGGATCCTCTCCTTGCGAGGAATAGCTCCTATGCCGATATACTAAAAGATAAATCTCCTTCCAAGACGGACGAAGCTCAAAGATCTGCCTTTAAAATGCTCTTTACGGCCACGGGAAACAGATCAACTGCGCATCGGGTCAATGGATGCCTGCCACAGTCCGATTCACGGCCCAAGATTGTCATTGAGCCAAGGATGGTCGAAGAAATAGTATTATACAGAGCCAATCACGATCTGATCTGCAAATTCATGGGTATTCGCCCTACACTGAATTTTTTGCACTCCTGGGTCCGGCAAAACTGGGAGCCTCATGGTGAGTACTCTTTGTGGTTCATTAGCAATGGGTATTTTATTGTTAGTTTTTCTTCTCTGGCCGATAGAAACAGGGCTTTCGAATCAGAGAAGAGGAGTTATGGTCCGGCAGGTTTATTTGTTCAACCCTGGAGAGTGGGATTCGATCCCCGAATTGAACCCACTGCTGTCCCGGTCTGGATCCGTCTGTATGCACTTCCAATGGAGTTTTGGAGTGAGCAGGTTTTGGAGATGATCGGTAATTCCCTTGGAAGACATTTGGGTGTCTCCAAAGATACAATAGAAGGGAACATAGCTGTTTACGCAAGAATATGTGTGGAAATGGATCTTAGCCAGCCTCTCCCGACAGAGGTGGAACTTGAACTTGCAGGACTATCATGGATTCAACAGCTGGATTATGAGGCTCTGCCCTTTAGATGCAGAGTTTGCCACAAACACGGGCATCTGGCCCGATTTTGCCCAAATAATAGTACCACAAAAATGGAGGCTCCTCTAGGAATGTCGAATCTTCCTAAGGAGGGTAAGGCAACAATTAACAAAGAACAAGCCAATACCTCCCAGGTCAATGAAGCTCAGAGAGATGGTTTTGAACAGCCTAAAAGAAGGAAAAAGCAAAAGAAAAAAGATGGCAAGGAGCAAACTCACCTCAAACCCGCCAATAGGTATGAATTATTTAAGACGCTAGTGGACCAAGAGGAACAATTCATGGAAGGCGTGGATGGTAATAGTGAAAATAATAACATTCAAGTCCATGCTCCTCTTTCTTCTCCCCCCGTCATAGAGCAAGTAATTGACCACAGTGGGTTACCGCAGTCTGAGAGTGTTGGGGCATTGATAGTTCATAATCAAGAGCAACCGATGATCAAGGATGTCAGCATGGGAATAGCAGAAAAGAACAGAGAAAGGCCAGCTTTAGGGATATCTCAGGTGGAAAAGAGGCCAAAGAATGGCAACTCTCAAGGAGTGGGTAGAAAATCAAATAAGGAATTGCTAGCAGCTCAAGGAGACAAACTGATCACTGGAGGATCGGTGAGGCCAATAGATTCTTATTGCTCTCAAGGTAACTAATGATTATACAATCATGGAATGTTAGGGGTTTAAATAGTAGAACCCATCAATCTGCTGTTCGAAGACTCTTAGAAAACTGTAGAACAGACTTTTTGCTTATTCAGGAGACAAAAATGTCGTTAGATCTTATGTGTAAAACAGTTAACAGAATTTGGAGGGGTGCTGGTCATATGGATGTGGCTGCCCAAGGGGCCTCAGGGGGGATTGTTACTCTCTGGAACTCTCTTGATTGGACTGCAATAGAACATCTAGCCTGGAGGGGTGTTCTCACATCACATTTTAGGAATAATGTCACAGCTGAACATGTTTTAATCACAAATTTTTATGGGGCTCAAAATCTTGATGGTCAGCGGCTCCAATGGAAAGTTGTGCATAACATGAGAATCTCAAGGGAAGATTTAGACTGGATTATTGCTGGGGACTTTAATGCTAAATTATCCTCTAGAGATCAGGAAGGGGGAACCCCAATTTTGGACCCAGGGGATCGACATATGATTGCTCAAGTCCAGGCTTTACACTTAGTGGATATCAAAGGCCCTGGTACCAACTATACTTGGACTAATAAGAGGAGGGAGCCACATAGCAGGAAGGTAAAGTTAGACCATTTTTTGGTTTCAGAGGAGGCATTTGTAAAATGGAATACAAAATTTCAGATTTTGGAGGGTCCTGTTTCAGATCATTTTCCCATTTTGTTGGAAGGAGGGACTAAGACAGGGCACCATCACAAACCATTTAAATTTGAGAATTTTTGGTTACAAAAAGAGGAACTTCGAATGAAAATTCCTCAGTGGTGGGAAGAGGGCCGCCCACCCTATGGGACAACAATGTTTAGATTCCACAAACAACTTCATCATGTCAAAGCTCAACTGAAACTGTGGAGGCGAGCTAACAAAACAGACTTCCAGGTCCAAAAAGCTCCTTTGGTGGCCAGATGGGATGAGGTCCAAAGACAATTTAGGGAAGGAACAATTACTGAGCAGCTCAAAGCCGAGGATGATGCCTTGCGTAAAGCGGTTGAGGACATTGACAACCAAGAGGAGACCTTCTGGAAACAGAGAGCAAGAACCACTTGGTTATTAGAAGGTGATAGAAATACCAAATTTTTCCATCGGACTGCATGTGCTAGGAGACAGATGAATAACATGGAAGCCCTTCAAGAGGAGAATGGACACTCCTTTGATACTCTTCCAGGTATGCAGTCCCATGCAATGGATTATTTTTCTGAACTTTTTAAGGAAAGTATGGTGCAAGATGAAGAGGCTCAAAACGATGTTCTTGATGCCATACCTTCTGTTATCTCTGAAGAAGAAAATCAGTCCCTTCTCAAACCCATCGAAAGAGAGGAACTGAAGGATGTGGTCTTTGGAATGAGCACCGGAAAAACTCCAGGTCCGAGATGGCTTTCCAATTGAGTTTTTTCAGGCCTTTTGGGATAACTTGGAGGAGGATGTAATGGTTGTTATAGAGGAGTCCAGAGGTAATAAACGAATGCTTAAAGCATTAAATCATACTTTCATCACCTTAATTCCAAAAGGGGAGAAGGGGGTTCATATTTCTGATTATAGACCTATTGCCTTATGCAATGTGATATATAAAATAATCACAAAGGTAATGGTTGAGCGTCTAAAACCTCTTTTACATAACATTATCTCCTCTGAGCAAGGGGGTTTTGTTGAGGGTAGACAGATCCTGGATGGGGTGGTTCTAGCTCAGGAGGCAATCCATTCAATGCAAACTTCGGTAATAAAGGAATGTTCATAAAATTAGATATGTCAAAGGCCTATGATAGGGTGGAGTGGAGCTTCTTGGCAAAGATGATGGCAGCCTTTGGTTTCTCTCGAGATTGGATAGAATGGGTCATGAGTTGTGTCTCTACTCCGACATACTCAGTGTTAATCAAGGGTCTCCCCTCGCAACCATTTGGAGCCACCCGTGGCCTTCGTCAAGGGGATCCCTGCTCTCCCTATTTGTTTCTCATATTGGCTGAAGGACTAGGTAGACTTTTCTTGAGAAGAAGACAACAAGGTTTGCTAACAGGTATCAAGGTGGGTGAGGAAGTTTTGACTCACCTACAGTTTGTGGATGATACTGGATTGGTGGGAGTTGCCAGCTTCAGGGAAGCAAGAATGATCAGAGATTCTCTTAGTGTCTACCTTAGGGCTACAAACCAAGTCATCAATGATAAAAAATCCAAAGTGGTCTTTTTCAATCTTGATCAGAGGCTTCAAGGCAGAATTTTAGAGATCTTGGGATTCACAAGGACTTCTCTCCCAGTGGTTTACTTGGGGGTCCCTTTGCACTTCAAAAAACTAAAAATAGAGATCTGGAGGAATCTTTTGGATTGTATCAAGGATAGAATCAATCATTGGTCTCACAAATGGTTAAGCTATGGGGGTAGATTAACTTTTCTACAGTCAGTCATTCAGGCCATGCCAATTTATAAATTCTCTATCCTGGCTGCCCCGCATTCTATATGGAAAGAGTTGGACAAGATGGCCAGAAAATTTCTATGGGAAGGAGCAAAAGGCGAGAGGAAATGGGCCTTAGTTGGTTGGGACAAAGTGACCCAGCCCAAGGTAAAAGGAGGTTTGGGTCTGAGAAGATCTAAGATAAATAATAAAGCTTTGGCTGGAAAGCTCTACTGGAGGTGGATCTCACAGCCAACTTCCTTATTCAGCAGAATCCTTACCAGTAAATACTTGGGACATGTTAGCCCAAATGAGGTGGGTCGTTTCCCTTTGGAGGGTACTGGATCCTTAGTGTGGCAGGCTCTCAAGTTAGGATCTCAGGTTGTAAAAGATCGATTATTTTGGAAAGTGGGGAGAGGGGAGAAGGCACGCTTTTGGTCAGATTCTTGGGATCAATACCCACCTATCATTGTCGAATTTCCTGAATTGCAACCTTTAAAAGCAGCCATTGAAACCAAGGGATGGGTTCAAATTGAAAGTTATTTCACCACTAGTCATCCGGGGGATTATAAGTTTAAGCAGTTTAAGAAGTTGGATGAGTGGCCAATTTCAATCCCTCCGGATTTGGTACCCATCATGACTAAAATCTTGACAGAAAGATTCCTCACAGGTAGAGACGAGGAGGATGAATTAGCTTGGGGCTATGGGAACCTTGGTGTCTACACGGTGAAGGACGGATATGACAAGATCCTTCCGGAGCCTCCCCCGCATACTTCTTTGGTTGAGGATTGGAGAAAGATTTGGCTTTCCAAAGGGTGGCTGAAAGTTAACTTTTTTGCCTGGCAGTTCATGCACAATGGAATTCTCACTTTTGATAATCTCAGATGTAAAGGAATCATCGGCCCTTCCCAATGTGTTTTATGCTACAAGAGCGAGGAAACAACTGACCACTTGATGTTTGAGTGCTCTTTCACGCGCCAGATCTGGAAGAGATGGTTTTCATGTTTTAAAATTCAAGTTAATAGCGACTTGAACCGAATTAATATCTGGGAAAGATGGAAGAGGGGTAGATTTAAATCTAAAGCTCTTCGTCTTGGTTGGGAGCTTGGATTAAACTTCATTTGGTGGCAAGTGTGGTTGGAGAGAAATGCTAGAATCTTTAGAGAAACTTTTTCTTCGTTAGATGGAGTTTGGCAGGTCATTTGGAGCAAAGTCACTAAAACTGTGGCCGTCTATGCTAAAGAGGAAACTCAGGTGGCTGTCGGGGCAATGGAAGAAGGACTTGAAGTGCAAGAGGAACAGATCAGAGCTAGTTGGAAACCACCCCTAGCAGGTTGGATTAAAATTAATACTGATGGTGTTGCAAAAGGCAACCCGGGTAGAGCTGGAATTGGAGTGGTTTGCCGTAATCATGTTGGAGCAGTGCTTTATTGGGAACTGCAAGGCTTGGGAAGAGCTACAAACAATGAAGCAGAAGCCATAGCTATCAAATCTGCTTCTATTTGGGCAGTTAAACAGGGCCATAGGAGGATAATACTCGAATCAGATTCTCAAATAATGGTCGGAGCTCTAGATTGCATGAGGAACTTTGCCTTGAAAGCTTGGAGGTTGAGAATTCTTGTCAATCAAATTAAGGAACTATGAAGGCAATTAGATGATGTGGTTCCAGTCTACGTGCGTAGAGATTTAAACAAAGCGGTCGACTTCCTGGCTAAGATTGGTGCTTGAGAAGGAGGTTGGGGTTCAATTGCACAGTGACATGGCTACTGAGGACGAGGCGATTAGGCAGGGTCTTGAAAGGTCCCTGAGCTAATGATCAAGGAAAAAGCAAAGGGTGGAATGGTGTCGCGATTTCGTGACATGCTGCTGCGTCGCGGCCAAGGGAGGAAAGTTGTCGCGATATCGCGACATTTTGTTTCGTCGCGGCCAAGGGAGGATAGTTGTCGCGATATCGCGACATGTTGTTTGGTCGCGGCCAAGGGAGGATAGTTGTCACGATTTCGCGACATGTTGCTTGGTCGCGGCCAGGGGAGGAAAGGTTTGTTGTCGCGATATCGCGACATGGTGCTTGGTCGCGGCCAAGGGAGGAAGGGTGTCGCGATATCGCGACATGTTGCGTGGTCGCGGCCAAGGATGGAAAGGCATCACGATATCGTGACATGTTGCTTGGTCGCGGCCAAGGGAGGAAAGATGTCATGATTTCGTGACTTGTTGATTGGTCACGGTCAATGGAGGAAAGATGTCACGATATCGCGACATGTTGCTTGGTCACGGCCAAAAGAGAGAAAGTGTCGCGATATCACGACATGTTTGCTTCGTTGCGGCCGAGAAAGAAAAAGTGTCGCGATATCGCGACATGTTGCTTCGTCGCGGCCGAAAGAGAAAATGTGTCACGATATCGCGACATGTTGCTTTGTTGCGGCAGAGAAAGAAAAAGTGTCACGATATCGCGACATGTTGCCTCGTCGCGGTCGAGAAAGAAAAAGTGTCGCGATTTCGCGACAGGTAAAAAGTGTCGCGATATCGCGACATGTAAAAAGCGCGACATGTTGCTTCGTTGCGGCCGAAAGAGAAAAAGTGTCGCGATATCGCGACATGTTGCTTTGTCGCGGCAGAGAAAGAAAAAGTGTCGCGATATCGCGACATGTTGCTTTATTGCGGCCGAAAGAGAAAAAGTGTCGCGATATCGCGACATGTTGCTTCGTTGCGGCAGAGAAAGAAAAAGTGTCGCGATATCGCGACATGTTGCTTCGTTGCGGCCGAGAAAGAAAAAGTGTCACGATATCGCGACAGGTTGCTTCGTCACGGCAAAAGGAGGAAAAGGTGTCGCGATTTCGTGACATGTTGCAACACTGTTGTCCAAGGAGAAAAAGTGTCGAGATATCGCGACAGGTTGCTTCGTTGCTGCCGAGAAAGAAAAAGTGTCGCGATATCGCGACAGGTTGCTTCGTTGCGGCCGAGAAAGAAAAAGTGTCGCGATATCGCGACAGGTTGCTTCGTCACGGCAAAAGGAGGAAAAGGTGTCGCGATTTCGTGACATGTTGCAACGCTGCTGCCCAAGGAGAAAAAGTGTCGCGATATCGCGACATGTTGCTTTGTCGTGGCCAAAGGACGAAAAAGTGTCGCGATATCGCGACATGTTGCAATGTCACGGACAGAAGAGGAAAAAGTGTCGCGATATCGCGACATGTTGCTTTGTCGCGCCCAAAGGAAAAAAGTGTCGCGATATCGCGACATGTTGCATTTTCACGGCCAAAGGAGAAGAGGGTAAGAGGGTCGCGATTTCGCAACAAGTTGCATCTACAGAACAATCTGACCCCCCTGGTTGCTAGTTAATGGTTTAGGAGATTTGGCCCCATTGCAAATCTTCCTTCCTTTTGTAAGCTGGTGTTCTCTTTGATGTCGGATGGGAATTTTCCCTTCCCAATTTGTAATTGATCTTTGTTTTAATACAAGTTTTTTCAAAATTTTCAAAAAAAAAAAGCATAGATGATAAATAGCACTTATTTATCGTAAATATATGGAATTAATTTTCTTCTCACAAAAGACTACTTTCATTAAAATTTAAGACAATACATTGGAAAACAGAAAACAAAGGAATCAACAACTTACAGGCTTGACAAATTTATAAAATCAGATCAACAATTCACATATCTTTAAGTTTATTAGTCAATGGCTCCCTTTTAACCACACCATATCTCCTGTTAGAAATAAATCCAGGGATATCTATTGTCAGAATTACCTAGGACTTGCACCTAGGCTTGAATGTTGAGGTATTACACACCTAAAATTGGCTATAGGTTACTCGACATACCTATCTTGCTGGGATTCAAAAGTTGGGCAATGATTTCCCATTTCACCATGAGATAGTTAACAAGGACTTAGAAAAACTTAAACATCAAATTCAAATGCAAGATAATCAAGATATGGCATCAAATAGCACAACTACAAATTTTAATATTTAGAGTCAAAGATGATATGAAGTTAACAACTTTACAACTAGCCTAGAAACTATTATGGGCTTAAGCCACAACCAAGGTCACAACTTTCATGCGGAACGTTCCATACAGTAGGTCTAAAATACAAAAAGAAAACAAGTCCCATGGATCCATACAGAAAAATACAGTAAATTGAGTGGTTAGATAATAAAATAATATATTTATAACATAAAAATAATATACACCCACACAACTTTACCATATGTCCCATGAGGGATACCACAATGGTATTTTTTATCGAGAAGACCCAAGTTCAAACCCTAGTATAAGGGGACCGGGGCCCCTTTCAAAAACCCATGCTTTACCCTAAAATTTTAATCAAATGGTATTAGCTCAACTGGTTAGATTCCTCAACATTTAAGGAGGAGACCCAGGTTCGAATCTTGCCAAGCAATACATAGATAATATCCAAGCTGTTGTAATACCACTATGTGGTGATGATGTAACACGGGTGGGGGCCCATTTCAATCCCATATAACCTATTGGCAAAAAAAAAAAACTTTTACCATATGATCATCAAATGGCATTAGGTCAACTAGTTATATTCCTCGACTTTCAAGGAGGAGACCCAAGCTAGGATCTTGCCATGGATACATGCATAATTGTCAAGTTGTTGTAATAACACTATGTGGTCATGATGTAATACGGGTTGGGCCCGTTTCAATCCAATATAAACAATTTTTTTTAACTTTGCCATAAGGTCATTTGCCTTGAATCTCCTAAACCCTTCCATGGCATGAAGTCCAAAGATGTCCAACTATTTCTTATAAACATATAAGAATGTCTCCCTTGTTATATTCATCGATGTTTGTGTAATTCTTGTATTACCATCGTCGTTAAAGAAAACCCTCAAAAGTTCTATGTTTATTCCATTTATTTATTTTTAATACTAAAAAAACCACTTCCTTCCACATTCTCCACCTCACAACAATCAGTATATATATATATATGCATGCTGTCCACATTTGCCCCAAGCTATGTTCCGCAAAGTTTTCGGATGAAGACCACACAAGAGGGCAGGATCTCACTGGACGACTTATATATATATATATATATATATATATATATATATATATATATATATGGTCCAAATTGGATTTTTCAAGCAGAAACTATAAATATGTAACATAACATAATATAAAAGCATACAAATTTAGGAATTAGGAATGACGTAACAAGTCTACGCAACATAGGCCCCAAAAGTCTACATCATTTCAAGGTGATGTGGGAGAATCAATCCAATTGAAAGAGAGATAATTTAGAAGGCTTTTCCTTTTCCTACCTTTCCCAAACTTGAGAATAACTCCTCATTCATTTGTCACTTGCCCTATCATTATTTGTTGACAAATGGAAGAGTAATGGAAATTAGTTTTAGTTGGTCATCAATCTTTCGCCTTGAAACCAACCACAGTTTCTATTTTAACAACAAATCATATCAATCACAAGAAATCATACTAATCTGCCTTCGAGTTTGAACCCAACCACTTTCAGCTCAACTTCACCCTCGATGAACAAAGGAAAATGCTCACATCTATTTCTTTCCATTTAGCAAAAGGCTCCTCATTTTAAACATTCACATGTATAATGTTTGCCCTTTCTATCACCGTGCCTTTCTGTAGTTCTCTTTTGCCGCTAATAAATTGCTTTGCATCTTCGTTTGATTAAGAATATGATCAAATGATAGAGATTTATGAAATCTCAGCCAATTATCATAACCCCTTTTCCGATGCCAAATAGAGATTTATGAAATCTCAGCCAATTATCATAACCCCTTTTCCGATGCCAAGGGGCTCGAACACTGACAACCAGAGATTGAGGGGCAGATGCCAACTTGGTGGGATCTTGCGCCTGCTAATTTCCCTTCCATATAGATATCTAAGGCCTAAGGTTAGCTGAAAATGAAGAGGAAAATAATCATCCTCACAGCCCTGAGGATCCAAAGCTCACCATCAGGCTCCACTCTCAAATTCCACAGCCTCACCAACAAATTGGCAGCATTATTGATGTCGTCATGGTCCAATTTAGTATGATACTTGTGGTGAACATGACACCTCATATGCCATGCTGACTGCAGTTGGACCTAAAAAATCACCTTTACTTTCATTGTTAGGTTATACACTAACAAGAGTGGCATGTAGTCATAGTCACTGAATCAGAATGTAGACCAAGTGTCATCAAAGAAAGCATAGAAACTCATTGGGTTCTCATATGTGTGTGTATTTGCATGTTATCGAAATCTTGATTCGGAACAAGAGTGTCCTGTAGCAGTGGTAACTGAATCAACATGTAGACTAAGTGTCATCAAAGAAAGCATATAAAATCGTAGAGTTCTCACATGTGTGCGTGTTTGTGTTTTATTGGAACCGTGAATCGGAATCCGACTTTGCAGAAAATGCATATTCCCCACTACCAAAGGTCCAATGTAAGTTTTGAATCTGTGTATGTGTGTGTGTGTTATTGAATCTCAGAATAGAATCTAGCTTTGCAGAAAATGCACATTGTCCAGGATCCTCAAAAAACAGTGAAGTGCTGAATTTGTTGCACATGAAAAGGAGGAAATTAGAAAACCAAAGCCATAGGAGCTAGTAACTTCTTGTGCTAAAGGCAGTGGCAGTTTTTGGCACTGTAATCAATGTCTTGCTTGTAGAGGCTCTAAAGCAGAAAGTAGTATATTATATGGTATACTTAGGCTTGACTGTTGAGGTATGCCACACCCAAAAACTGGATGTTGTCTGTTATTCAAGGTATCTGTCTCACCAGGATTTGAACCTGGGGCTTTGCCATGGGACACCCAGTGATTTACCGTTTGGGCACAAGACAGTTAATAAAGATTTAGAAAAACTTTAAAAAACCGGTTCAAATACAGAGCAAATCAATGTACACAGCATCAAATATCAAAGTCTAGATCTGAAACCTAGTACATCTACAAGTTTTAACATTTAGACAAAAACAGGATTAAATGTTAACTGAGTAACATCTAAACATGTCCCCATATAACATAGGCCCCAAGTCTACGTCATTTCAAGGTGATGTGGGAGAGTCAATCCAATTGAAAGAGAGATAATTTGGGAAGGCTTTTACTTTTCCTACTTTTTTCAAACTTGGGAATACCTCCTCATTTATTTGTCACTTGTCCTGTCATTATTTGTTGACAAATGAAAGAGTAATGGAAATCAGTTTTAGTTGGTCATAAATCTTTTGCCTTAGAACCAACCACAGTTTCTCTTTTAACATCAAATCATATCAATCACAAGAAATTATATTAATCTGCCTTTGAGTTTGAACCCAACCACTTTCAGCTCAACTTCACCCTCCATGCACAAAGTAAAACGCTCACATCTTTTTTTTTCCCATTTGGAAAAAGGTTCCTCATTTTAACCATTCACGTGTATAGTGTTTGCCCTTTCTATCACCATGCCTTTCTTTAGTTGCCTTTTGCTGCTAATGAAAATTGCTTTGCGTCTTCATTTGATTAAAGAATATGATCAAATAATACACAATTATGAACTCTCAGCCAATTATCATAACCCCTTTTCCAATGCCAAGGGGCTTGAACACTGAGAACAAGAGATTGAGGGGCAGATGCCAAATTGGTGGGATCTTATGCCTGCTAATTTTCCTTCATATATTTATCTAAGGCCTAAGGTTAGCTGAAAATTAAGTGGAAAATAATCAACCTCACACAGCCCTGAAGATCCAATGGTCACCATCAGGCTCCACTCTCAAATTCCACAGCCAAACAAACAAATTGGCAGCCCTGTTGATGCCATTGTCCAATTTGGTATGATACTCATGGTGAACATGACACCGCCTAGGCCAAAGAATCACAACCAGCACCTTCATCAAAACAAATTGGCAGCCCTGTTGATGCCATTGTCCAATTTGGTATGATACTCATGGTGAACATGACACCGCCTAGGCCAAAGAATCACAACCAGCACCTTCATCAAAACAAATGAAGTATTTAGCATTGTTTTCACTGAGTTTGGCAATCCTGTTGATAATATACTCCATTTATTTTTTTTATTGAGTAAATACTTCTTATACATATACATATCCACCGTGGGGATTGAACCCGGGTCACATCACCGATAATGCAAGTGGCGTCCTTGCCGGTAGACCACATCACGCGGATTATACTCCATAATAATAAAAAATAAAAAAATACAAAAACAACTCCATTTATTTTCCTTTTCAATATGGCATATTTTGTGATATGGTAAAAATGCGAAACATTTTGTGATAACCATGGCCACAACTATGGAAAGGTTAAGCTAGATTTGAAATGTAATCATATTTAGAAAAGCATCACAATTACAGTATCTGATAATATAAATTTTCTTTGCAGGGTACCTTGGGCTTAGACCAATTGGCAAGGATTAGTATGCATCTTGTTCGAAGGGTCAAAACCTTAAGAGATGCATAGTCTGGAACAATACACACACACAAAAAGTAAAGAGAAAAATACTCTTGTTACAACAAGGGGATCTCATATGCCATACTGACTGCCCTTGGACCTAAAAAATCACCTTTACCTTTCGTTGGTAGGCTATACACTTACAAGAGTGGCATGTAGTCATGGTCACTGAATCAGCATGTATACTAAGTGGCATGTAGTCATGGTCACTGAATCAGCATGTATACTAAGTGTCATCAAAGAAAGCATATAAACCCATAGGGCTCTAATATGTGTGTATTTGCATGTTATTGAAATCTTGAATTGGAACAAGTGTCCTGTAGCAGTGGTAATTGAATCAGCATTTAGACTAAGTGTCATCAAAGAAAGTATATAAAATCATAGAGTTCTTACGTGTGCTCGTTTGTGTTTTATCGGAACCATGATTCAGAATCTCGCTTTGCAGAAAATGCGTATTCCCCACTGCCAAAGGGCCAATGTAAGTGTTGAATCCGTGTGTGTGTGTGTTATTGAATCTTGAATTAGAATCCAGCTTTGCAGAAAATGCACATTCTCCAGGATCAAAAGACACTGAAGTGCTGAGTTTGTTGCACATGAAAAGGAGGAAATTAGAAAACCAAAGCCATAGGAGCTAGTAACCTCTTGTGCTAAAGGCAGTGGCAGTTTTTGGCACCGTAATCAATCTCTTATTTGTAAAGGCTGTAAAGCAGAAAGTAGTATATTATATGGTATACTTAGGCTTGACTGTTGAGGTATGCCACACCCAAAAACTGGATGTTGTCTGTTATTCAAGATATCTGTCTCACCAGGATTTGAACCTGGGGCTTTGCCATGGGACCCCCAGTGATTTACCATTTGAGCACAAGACAGTTAATAAAGATTTAGAAAAACTTTAAAAAACGGGTTCAAATACAGAGCAAATCAATGTACACAGCATCAAATATCAAAGTCTAGATCTGAAACCTAGTACATCTACAAGTTTTAACATTTAGACAAAAACAGGATTAAATGTTAACAACTAAGTAACATCTAAACATGTCCCCATGTAACATAGGCCCCAAGCCTACATCATTCAAGGTGATGTTGGAGACTCAATCCAATTGAAAGAGAGATAATTTGGGAAAGTTTTTCCTTTTCCCAATTTTTCCAAACTTGGGAATACCTCCTCATTTATTTGTCACTTGTCCTGTCATTATTTTTTGACAAATAGAAGAGTAAAGGACATTAGCTTTAGTTGGTCATCAATCTTTCGCCCTAGAATCAACCACAGTTTCTCTTTTAACAACAAATCATATCAATCATAAAAAATTATATTAATCTGCCTTTGAGATTGAACCCAACCACTTTCAGCTCAACTTCACCCTCGATGCACAAAGAAAAATGCTCACATCTTTTCTTTCCATTTAGCAAAATCACATGTGCTTGCCCTTTCTATCTCCATGCCTTTTTAATTTACTTTTTGCTGCTAATGAAAATTGCTCTACATCCTTATCCATTTTTTTAGTGAAGGTTTTCATTTGATTAAAGAATACGATCAAATAATACAGATTTATGAACTCCCGGCCAATTATCATAACCCCTTCTCCAATGCCATGGGGCTCAAACACTGACAGCAAGAGATTGAGGGGCTGATGCAAATTGGTGGGATCTTATGCACACTAATTTGCCTTCCAATAATTGTCTAAGGCCTAAGGTTAACCAAAAATTAAGAGGAAGATAATTGACCTCACACAGCCCTAAGGATCCAGTGTTCACCATCAGGCTCAACTCTCAAATTCCACAGCCTCACAAACAAATTGATGGCCCTGCTGATGTCATCATTGTCCAATGGTATGATACTCGTGGTGAACATGACACTGCCTAGACCAAAGAATCACAAACAATGCCTTCATCAAAACAAATAAAGTATTTGCTATTGTTTTCACTGAGTTTGGCAATCCTGTGGACAATATATTCCGTTTTTTCCCTTTTTGACACAAAGTATTTTGTGATATAGTAAAAATATGAAAAATTTTGTGATACGGGCCGTATTTGGTAACCATGGCCACAACTATGGAAGGTTAAGCTTGATTTGAAATGTAAACATAATTAGAAAAGCATCACAATTATGGTATCTGATATGCTATATAACTTTGCAGGGTACCTTGGGCTTAGACCAATTGGCAACGCTTCATTTGCTTCTTGTTCAAAGGGTCAAGACTCAAAACCTTAAAAGATGCGTAGTCTGGAATAATACACACACACATAACCACTAAAGTAAAGTGAAAAGTACACTTGTTAAAACAAAGGAGTCTCATATGCCATGCTGATTGCACTTTGACCTTAAATATCACCTTTCCCTTTCGCTGTTAGGCTATAAACTTACAAGAATGGCATGTAGTCATAGTCACTGAATCAGCAAGTAGACTAAGAATCATCAAAGAAAGCAAATAAATTCATAGGGTTCTCATATGTGTGTGTATTTGCATATTATCAAAATCTTGAATCGAAACGAGAGTATGCTGTAGAAGTCGTAACTGAATCAGCATGTAGACTAAGTGTTATCAAAGAAAGCATATAAAATCATAGAGTTCTCACATGTGTACGCATTTGTGTTTTATCAGAATCTAGCTTTGCAGAAAATGTATATTCCCCACTACCAAAGGTCCAATGTAAGTTTTGAATCTGTGTGTGTGCGTGTGTTAGTTGTGGAATCTCAAATTAGATTCTAGCTTTGCAGAAAATGCACATTCTCCAGGATCAACAGACTGAAGTGCCCAGCTTGTTGCACGTGAAAAGGAGGAAATTAGAATACCAAAACCATAGACGCTAGTAACTTCTTGTGCTAAAGGCAGTGGCAGTTTATGGCACCATAATCAATCTCTTGCTTGTAGAGGCTGTAAAGCAAAAAGCAGAATATTATGTGGTATACTGAGGTTTGACTGTTGAGGTATGCCACACCCAAAAACTGGCTGTGGTATGTTCTTCAAGAAATCTCTATTGCCAGGATTTGAACCTGGGGCTTTGCCATGGGAACCCTAGTGATTTGCCATTTGAGTGCAAGACAGTTAATAAGGATTTAGAAAAACTTTAAAAACAAGCTCACATGCAGAGCTAATCAATGTACAGCATCAAATCTCAAAGTCTCGATCTGAAACCTAGCACATCTACAAGTTTTAACATTTAGCCAAAAATATGATTAAATGGTAACAACTGGGTAATATGGGATTAAGCTGCAACCATGTAACAGTTGAGTTTGATTTGTAATGTGATCATATCTAAAATACCACCAAAATTATGATATCCGATTAATAAACTGGATTTGCAAGGTACCTTGGGCTTAGACCAATTGGCAATGCCTAATTTGCATCTCATCAAAGGGTCAAAACTGCAGGACGTACATAATTTTAAACAATTAAGTGCACGCACACTCAAAAATAAATAAATAAAGTGAAAAGTGCCCTTGTTATACAAGAGGCTCTCATGTGCCAGTCAAGCATGCAAATTGGGCTCAGACCTAAAAAGTCACCTTTACCTTATATTGTTATCCCAAAACTGACAAGAGCGGCATATAGCAGAGGTAATTGAATCAGCAAGTGAGCCGTCATCAATGAAAGCATATAAATTATAAACTCATAGGGGTATCATGTGTGCGCATTTGCATGTTATTAAAACTTGAATTGGAATCTGACTTCACAGAAAATGGACTTGTCTAGGATCAAAGGTCCACTGTAAGTGTCGAATCTCATGTGTTTGTGTTATGAAATATGGAGTTAGAAAATCACTTTGCAAAATATGCACATTCTCCAGGTTCAACGATCACTTCAACTGTTGAGCTTGTCTCACATGAAATATAAATAAATAAAAATCCAAAATCACAAAAAACTAATAGTCTTGCACTAAATGCATCATAACCAATTCTTGCTTGATGATGCTGTAAAGCAGAAAGTAGTATATCATATGATTTACTTTTACCAGCCATCAGAGTTGTAAAGGCCAACAATCTTATCAAAAGGCATAATGAAGCAAAAGTAGAAATGGAAGACAAAATCTAAAAGCAAACATAAATACCAACACAAGCATTAATGGATTAGCTACACAAGTTAATAGGTTACTCGAATTTTTTACAAGGTCTTAAAAGAGATGCAAGTTCGCAAAGTGTATTAAAACTTATTTCTGATCATATTTTTACAAAAATAATATAAACATATAGGCAATAACGACAACACATGCAATAAACTAAATTCTAAATTATATAACGACTTGTACCCATCCATCACAAGTCACATAATATTGTGGGTCTAGGGGTCAATGAGATGGTCACAATTAAAGATGTTCAACTCGTGCTGCACTTTGTCCTGACAAATAATGACATTTTGTTTACAATTATTTGCTTTAGCACCATATATACATGCTTTGTACAAAAAGAAATACTAATATAATTTGACATTCATCTAATAAACTCTACTGAAACCAAAGTCTTCTCTCTTCCCAAGAAAATGGCTAGTACTAGCTCTAACCATGTTCCAAATCATTCAGCACATTTACAAAATGGTTTTTATCAAAACCATTGCAATCAAAACAGCAAACTACAGTCAACATATACTTGGAACATGCTTTAGGTTTTGACAAAACCAACATCAACTCCAGAAACTACAAAATCCCTCTAACTGCAAAGCACCATCCAAATGTTCTCAGTGCTAACTCCTGTGATCAAGGTACTTAATTAAATCTATTGAAGCCATGAATCTAAAAATATGGTGAGCTAATCGTTGACATCTCCAAGAAGTGCAATACTCCACCAGAGGTGTCCCAAACCTCATCTGGTGGGGATCTGGCAAGTGGTGAGGGTCTCTATTTTGTTTGCTATCTGGAAGGACAGGTGCTCTCTTGTTTTTAGTGTAGGTTCCATTCCTGTTACTAGCACTGTAAGTAAAGTTGTGAGTTGTATTTCAGATCAGGTAAGAATGTTTAGAGTAGAACTGTTAAAAGATCTGAAAGGAATTTCTGATTTATGCAAGTCAGAATGTTTACTGATGTTGTATAAACTTGCATAGTTCTATTGTATTTTGGTTTTTCATTTATGAATTTATAAGAAGTATTTTTCCAAAACAAAAATATGGTGAGCTTTTCATTGAAATCAACCAAAAGTAGTGACAATTTGTAAGGCAATATCTGCAACATGTGGTGCCATCCCAAGTTTTTGCACTTGTAATTATCCTTTTTTCTGGAGCAACTTATTTGCTGAATCTAGCATTTGTTTTTCGGATCGTCTTATTCATGCCATTTGTGCCATGTACCCCTTTCATCAGATCTAATTTAGACAATCATCCAACTGTGTATAAATGTGCTTTGTATCCCACATGATGATTGCTAAAGTAGTTTGTCTAACATTGACTAATTTGTCCAGATTGATTGTGCAAGTCAAATGAGCCATAATATCCAACGGAAGCTGCTTAATCACATTTGCCATTGTAGTTGTCACATCCCATAATTTTCAGATTTTATGAAATTATTAATTTATAACTTATCATAATTAATAATTAGGAATTAGTTAGTTTTAAATGTCAAATATTATGGATTCTATATATGAATTGACTAACTTGCACAAATTTCTTCAAGTCTGACAGGTCAACCACCAAGTGGTGTAAGAGGGAAGGCATCGTCTGGGACAATGTGGCAGATCCGAAAGAAGCATTCAGCCCAGAGAGATCTCACACACACATACCACTTTTGCACATGCTTAGAAATATTGAATTAATTTGCTTTACTTCTTGCAATTGCATTTGAATATTGCTTGATGAATCGAGAAGAGAACGAAAAATTACATGCTAGTCGAGAGTTCGTGAGTAACTCAGTTGAATGCATTTCATAGCATGTAAGTCATACAATAAAATAGCATTGCTTTATAAGTAGAAATTGCATTCAATGATGATTTTATTTTTTCATACATAAACCAAATACCTCAGCAAGTGACCTTATTTTAAAAAAATAAAACTAAAAATAAAAATGTCTTACCTTCATAAGTTGATTGAGCATCTTTGGGCCTCGTTTTAAATAATAAATGCTCCCATGTTTTGCCTTAAAAAGAAGAGTTCCCCATGACTTGTAAAATTCACTTGTGAAGTATGGTAAAAACGCCTTTGCTTTGTTTTGTTTTGGAAGGCACCGAAAAATGGTAAAAATTTCTTACCTGCTACGGCACAACGTGTGCCATGAGAAGCCTTTATTTGGTAGGTAGGTAGAGTTTAACCAGGAGACTTTTGGAAAAATTTGAAACTGCTGTTGCTTCCTTGCTTTGCTGGCCCTAAAAGTTTCATTTCTTGAGGAAAAATGGGTTTCTTGTCCTTGGAAGGCATAACTGCCTTTGCATGCGGAAATTTGGTTATATACTATGGAAAATTCGAGTGTCTGAATGCGCGAAGACATATTGGAACGAGGGGAAAGTAAGTCAGAGCTTAGAATCGAAAGATGAAGGAAAGCTATTAAAATTTACAGGCACAGCTCTGCTCTATTTGAATTAAATGTGTTTAATTAATAAATATTCAGCTGTGAATCATCTCTACTTGAAATCTGTTAATAACTTTGTGTTTGAACTGGGGAGAAGGGAGAAAATGGGTTTCATTTCTTTTAAGACTGATTGTGGCATTTCTGTTCGGTATTCTCTTTTCCATTTCAAATGCAAGCAAAATATACGCAGAGGTTTTCCTACGAAACCTTGAATGGGACTACTTGTGCTATTTATCCATTAGATTTGGCCTGAGCATGATTTCCTGTAGGGTTTATCCCATGGTTAGAGAGGGAACTTTGACTTAATTTATAGCTGGTAATTTGTTTGGGTTTATTTGCTATTTTGTGAGAAAATCGCCAGAGTATTTACGAATATAACTCTGTATCATGTTTTGGAATAAAAACTGTCCTGTTCGTGGGTATTATCATAAGAGGTCAGTTTTGAACGTCAAATTCTAGCTTGGACATTTTTGTACCCTGTTCTATACAGTAAGGAGAGCATTCAGCTTATCTTTGCCTGGGTAGTAAAATAAGACCTAGGTATATGTACACCAGAACTTGAAATGAATAAAGCCTGGTCTTAAACTGTTTATAATGACTTATATTGGCACTACCTGGAGTCTTGTTTCATTAAACCTGTTATAATCAAAACTCAAATTGGAATGGGAGTATGACTGTAATAAAATGTAGCATGGCTGGTCCGATTTCTTGTAAGGTAGAGGCAGAGAATAGAAGTAAAGTAAAACTTTTTATTTTGTTTACAACTTTTCAAGTTAGGCACAGCACAAGAGATGTCACAGTTGGTCCATTGGTAAATATTTAATAACCTCGAGATCTTAGTGGCTAAGGTGAAACCCTATCAGAAAGGTTGAACACCAACAGTTCATGACAGTTCAGTATAACTGCATTTCTGGAACACTGATGCACGGATGTGTGAATTTTCTTGAATGTTATGTTTGGATATGAAAGGCAAAACTGTTATCACCTTGCTTGAACATGATGAGTATATTGTTTGCCAGGGGAGGTACAAAAATTGGTTGGCCGTTCTTGCTTGCATATTGGTGAAAACTGTCAAATGTTGAAAACTGAACAGGAAGACCTCCATTGCATGTGTAATAGAGTTCATTTTTGGTTAAGTGTTAAAGCTTTCATTTGACCTCTTCGCTGAACCTTGAAAATGCATTATGACTGTTCTTGGAGATCGTTGGAATCACAAAAGGCTGAACCTTGTTTTAAAACTTGCACATTTATTGGCTGTGAATGAACATAATTGGTACATACTGGTCATATCAGCTACAAGAGTAATAGCTATTGAAGATTTACATTGTTTGGTCTTAAGTTGGGAACATTGGATTGTTTTGACTTCATCTTCAATCATGATGGAATGTTTTTGGCATTTTGCATATGGTGTGTCAAATTGCATTGAATAAATGAATGAAAAGATCATGTTTGAATGTTTGTGTGAAATCCTAGATGAATAGAGAGGAGAGATCAGAAGTACAAACCAGTGCATCATGAACAAGTATAATATACCCCATTACTTATGAAATGTAAAGCTGTTATATGTATGCACAATAGTTGTGTCGCAAGTAGTGCAAGTTGATCATGTTAGGAAATTAAAAGCAAGCAAGCTAAAACAACAATAAACAGTACACGAGATTTTACGTGGAAACCCTGCAGTGTGCAGGTAAAACCACGGGGCAATGGCAGCTTTTCTCTTTTATTATTCTCAGCAAGCTTTCATACATTCGCACTATACAAATGCAAGGGGCATTCCCCTTTTTATAGAAATACAAAGGAAGATTCCAAAAAACCGTGGCACATTCCAGATAAAAGCGTTTTATCAAAAACGCGCCTTATTAACTGTGTTTTATAACAAACGTGCTTTTACCGTGTTTTATAACAAACATGCTTTACTGTGTTTTAGTAACCGCATGGGTATTGAGTCATACGGATGCACGGACATTGGGTTACTATAAGCTGCATCACCATGCTCCACTCTGCTGAAGAACATCGGAGATCTGGATATTGAATTCACCTCCTACCAGATTGCTGCACTAAATCTAAATCTAGTATGAGTATATCATTTGATATTCATGGAGGTATGTGCGGAGCATTGCACATGTGGATCCCCTAGCTGGGATGTTTCTTTGTATCTGCCCCCTTGTAAAGGGTCGGAATTTCGTTCTGCGAAGTTGAGACGGACATTTATTAGAATGTTACCGGCAAAGCACTCAGATGATATCTTCTCTACTCTGAGCAGTGGCTCATGGACCAAAGGAAGAACGTATATATTGACTGCCAGTTATGAAATGTATAAACATTCTTGTAAACATTGAAAGAGATAAAATGTAAAGTCTGTTTTAGAAACAGAGATAGATGATATTGAAATACAAATAATTTACTCATTTGATACTATCAATTTAGCTCTTTGTATGAATGGAAAAAGGGATGTGTTATCTCTTCTTAGTTGAGAAGTACAGTAAACATCTTGCTTTTGTAAAAAGTATCACTGGATCAAATGCATTGTAGTTTCATATTCTGAATATTATAAATTGGAAAGTTTATACCATAGTTGAGAAAATATGCAAAAAATCCCGATTTTGCCGATTTTTTCCCGATTCACAGGCTAGCCGATATTTTGCTGATCTTGCCGATTTTTTCCCGATAAATTCTGATATGCATGAAAAAATATTTTTTTCCAATGAAAAATTGCATTTTCTTCGGTTTTTTCAATAAAAAATGCTGATTTTTTGACGATTTTTTCCCCAATTTTTTTCCAATTCCGATTCTTTGCCGATTTTTAAACCAACCGATTTACTACCCGATTCTGATTTTCTCAACTATGGTTTATACATTGAATCCTGATTTAGTAAAAGTAATGATTGGATAAATGATAGGTTTCCATGCTACAGTAATCTTTGCAAAGTTTAAAAGATGGTATCGTTTTTAGATAAGACTTGGAAAGAACTTATGAACTGTACCTTGCTTATTAGAACAGAATTATGCTTATTATCCAACCCTAATTATTAGAATATCATGCCATCCATTTTCAGGTTGCGATGGCAGTTGGAGCATGTTTGAGCATATTCACTCCAAAAAAGTGCGACAAAGTTTGAATGAGCTTTGTGTTTGTCCACTTCAACCCTTGCCTTTGACATGAACAAATAAAGAACGACAATGAGGCAATTGATATAGAACCTATTGATTCATCATCTGTGTGGATCTGATGGATCATACAGTAAGACCAAGAGTAGCAAGAGGAGCCCCTTTTTACATGGAATGAATTCAAAAACATAGAGCAAGATGTGTATGCAAAGGTGAAGGAAGAAACACAAGCACAAAAAGATTAGACACAAAAGGAGATCCAGAAAGCTAAGGAAAAGGAGAAGGGTCCTCCAAGATAGATAATTTGTAGTGGACTCCTTTGGCATTTGGAGACATTTTGCACCTCTTTTTGTAGGATCGATTTTTAAATTCAATATAAAACTAAATTTCCTATTTTATCTTAGACGATTAAATTTGGATATGTTTGAAGTTAACTGATTGTGACATGCATTAAGAAGACCTTTTTAAATGAAAATGGTATTATTTTACTTCTTTTTTGCCAAGTTTTTGTTAAGTCTTGAGTCCAGGTCATAAATGGCCTTGCAAACTCTTTACCAAGTTTCTCTAGTATGGTTAAGATGACACAACGACGCTTGTGGCAAAGGCAACCTTGATCTCCAAACTGTGTCATTTGTGACAAAAAGAACTAATATTATTCAAAAATTGCTTCTCTATCCATTTGTGCTGGAGAAAAAGATAGCACAATTTGCTACGAATAAGAAAAAGCCAAAAGGACTAGTTTCTATTGGCTACTTCCTTTTGACTAATTGAGCCCACAATTCATTGTTCATGTAGTCACCTACAAGATAACCAGTTCCTTGATCTAAGCACAAGTTAGCCTTGTACCAGCAGCCCAACTAGCTTCTTACAAAGGCACAAGGCAAACTTTATGTTGCTTTGTCCTTGCACCAGCCACTAAAGTGCTAGCAAAGGACTAGAACCACTAGTTGGAATTGCCTAGAAAGATGTTGAATGTGCTATTGCATGCAAATTCCCTTTTGTCACTCAATCTCGATCTGGTGCTAATTCTCGATTAGAATGAATTGAAGCATTACTAGTATGCAATAGCTTCTTGCAAATGCAAATGAACACCCAACTCAAAGTTCACTTCTATGCCCCACTCAGAGAGAAGAGAAGATAATTCTATTAATGTGCATGGATGGCCAAAGTTGGACAATGGGATTTGTTGAAAAGAGTTGTAACAATCCGTTGTAGCAACCAAAAAGTACTATGAAAATAAGCTAACCTAGAGCAAAGAAATTAGGGTAACCACCACTAAAGTGGAACAACAAGCTACAGAAATCTTTTTAAGTCATTAATTCATGGTTGAAATCAGATCTCAAAATGATGTACTTTTGTTGCTGAAAAATTCCATCCATCAAGAGAGTGGCCCATGGTTTGTGGCCTTCTATAATGTTGTCAATTTCTATTGTTTAAGAAAATTAAGTGCAAGGGAATTCCTTGCTTGGTACATGTGTAATTGCCTATGCCCAAGTATTGATCTCATAAGCCAATTGTTAAGCCCCATTATAGAACTTTATTTTTGTTAGGTCCTTGCCAAAAGGACATCAACAATACTGGCTTTTACCTTCCATAAGTTGCATAGCCACCCTACACAGGGATCAGCAACATAAGCTAAACATCAAGATGTTTAATCTTTGTTGTAATACAAGGGCAAGATCCTCCCCTATAAAGGAACCAATCCTTATACGCTTCTTGTGCTTCAAGGGACTTGTTGGTTTGAAAGAGTCCAATGTCTTCCCTTGCATTTGGTAGTCTCAATGCCCAACTCAAAGTTGACCTTTAATATGGATCTCCTTTTGCACCTAAAATACTCCACCACCATCTACTAAGCTACATTTTGGTAAAATTCTAGATATTAACAAAAATAGTGTAACACGATCGAATGTTAGCTAGTGCTGTGATGCAACTTCAAATATTACAATTTGATGTTCATACTAGAGTGTCTTGGTGAGGTGATTCAACGAAACCCATCATCTTTTGTTGAAGGATTGACAAATCACTCAATACCAAAGGATTCATGCACATTTTCACCAACTGAAGACACATTGCATAAGATTTGGGATCTATAGTTGTTCTCTTTCTTGTGCAAATTGCCTCCTCTACCTTTACTTGCTAAGTTTCCTGCCTTCTGAGATAAATATCCATTAAGCTAGAACTTGGCAAATGTTACTTGTTATGCATGCACTCATATGCATTGCTTACAATGATGATGTCACATCCCTGAAATGCTTTCACTAAGTTAGGATCTATGCTGTTAGGTACTCAATGGTTAAGAACCTTGCTCCACTTTCACAGAAATCCTTGACAATTTGCAGAAATATTAAGACATTCTTCCATAATTAAAATTTACAATAGCAATTCACATAAATAAACCAGATTCAGGTATCCAAAATAAAGCTCATAATTCACATAATTAAACTAGATTTAGATATTCATAAAAAATCGGACCCTTGATAATATTGCACATAATATTATAATATTATAAAATCTATTTATCCCACCACGTGTGGATAAGCAGTAGTGGTAGGTAGTTGAGCATTACATAATGCAGGCATGATACTCATATTGGATATGAAGAGAAGAAGACTATTGTATGTGTTTGGATCTCATATTAAGATATAATGAGGAGTGGCTTCCTTCCAATAAGGAGTTTTGTACGGTGTTGCCCTACCTCAAGGGTCTGATTTATATAATTTTTGTTTTATATGAGTAATTTGTGAATTTATTTATTTATTTTCCACCATATCCATGAATGCTTTTATACTCATTGAGAAGTATAGTTTTTGATACTTCTGCAAATTGATACTCATTCTTATGGATGAGAAAGGAGGTTCTTAACAATTGGTATTTAAGCAAAATTAAAAGGTTGCAGGTTCTTAACAATTGGTATCAAAACAAAGGAGGTTCTTAACAATTGGTATCAAAGCATTTTCCAAGGCCGTGTTTCGCTGAAGAAGCTCCAATATTTCAGAGCACTTTCTAGGGCCGTGTTTCATGGTTAATCATTCGGTGTTAGCATAATGTTTTGCATAGGTTATGCATAGGTTATATTACATCATGTGGCATATATTAAAATAGCGCTATCATAAGCACTCTCTAGTTCATGAGGTGGTTAGCCAACCACTTGAGGTGGTTCAACCATCTAAACCATCTTATAGTCTTGTATATAACCAACACATGAATCAATGATATTTTCTTCGAATTATTCTCTTCTTGAATGCTATCTAAATTCTACATGGTACTAGAGCAGTGGCGTGGAGACTGGGCAGACAGAGGAGACCCACGAGGTCCGAGCACGAGGCCCGAGGAGATCTTGACTGCTGACTGGGCAACAGGCATGCAAAACAAGGCTGGAGACAGGCCCATAATGGGTAAACCAAGGCACACCGAACATGGCTGAAGACAGGCCCACAACGGGCAGACCAAGGCACCAGACGCAAGGAAGACACACAAAATGAGGCAAGACCAAAGCACGCGAAACGAGGCAAGACGACATTGGACCGAGAGTGCACGTAAGGAGCCACAGAGGACAGAGGTTCGACAAAAGGAGGGCTTGGTTGCCCGAAGGCAACTAAAAATATTAGTGCAATTTTGCACTAATAAATCACCCCACTGTTGCAGCACAGTGCATGTGGGATTATTCATTCTTTTTCCCACAGCGCGCTGCCTGCGGGTGAAGAAGGAGCTTCTCCTTCTTTGTTCTCATCGTGCCCTTCAGCGCACGTGGTTAGTGCCTCCTTTGTTTGGTGGGAGGTTCTTGGTTCGACTCCCTGCGAGTCGCTTGTGCTCACTTTGCGCCTGCGCATCCATTTTTTGACGCCCGTTGTGCCTTTGACGCCTGTGCCGCGTCATTTGACGCCCGTCGAAGATTTTTTGACGCCCGATGCGCCTTTGACGCCTGTGCAACAGCATTTTGACGCCCGGTTAGTGCATTTTGATGCCCAAAGAAGTTTTTTTGGATCTTTGGTCTAGGTACCCAATTTTTTTTTCTTTTCCCTATTTATTTTGCAACCAGAAGGGGGGATCATAGCATTCTTTTGCAAAATTATAAGACAAAGGGGGGAGATCAAAATTGATGAAAGTGATTAAAACTGGTATTGTAATAGGTGCATTTTCGATGGAAACCGACACCTAGATAGTTCAAATTTGTGGGCATTTGTGATTGTGTTTATTGCATTTAAATATTCTATTTTCTTGCATTAACAATCATAAAAAGAACAAACAAACAAGACCCCAAATTTTTAACCTACTTGTGCAATTCAATTGCACAACAACGTTCGGTATTTGAGATACCTCTGGCCCACACTTACAGGTAATGTTGTCGTGCTTTGGGCTACTGTATCCGCCGCCTAATATAGCTGCAACAACGACGTCTGAGCTTGTTCTCTATCAATCGTCGGGGAGAAATAAGGCAAACCAGTTCTATTGTTCACTTCATTTCATACCCACATCGTGATTGTTGTTAGGCGTAAATCTTGACGAAGGTTTTTCCAAAGTGTTTAGGGGAAGTTATGCCCCATGCATGAGGAATAAACTTTCTATGGTAGGTGTCATTAACAACACGATGCCCTTTCAGTATCGCCTAAGTTCAATATATCATGCTTCTCATATGTACTTATAGTCTCCCTCACGTAAGGGCGGGTACATATTGAGTAGTATATTGTTCATATATACTTATAGTCTCCCTCACGTAAGGGCGGGTATATTTTTGAATGGTTATGATATAAAGATCTGGCAGGTATAAAGAAAGGGAGACCAATTGGTGATATAAGGAACCTTCATAATGGCCAGTGTTCACAAGTATATCTCAGATTCACAGTTGCTGAAAGGTCCTAACTTTGTTCCATGGAAGACAAAGATGAGAGCAATTCTTCAGGTGGAAGATTTATGGGATGTAGTGAATGGCACTACAAAACACCCTCAAACAACAGGAACAGATCAAGAAGCTTGGGATAAGAAGGACAAAAGAGGTCTCATGTTTCTCCTGCTTGCTACTTCAGATGAGGTTCAACCTCATATCTGTGATGCCAAAACCAGTAAGGCAGCTTGGGATGCTTTGATTACTGTGTATGAAGGAAAGAATCAGTCCACTATTCTAAACCTTCAAACTCAACTACATACTCTCAGTATGAATTCTGGGGAGACAGTTGATCTATTCCTTTGCAGAGTGGCTGATTTGAAAGCCAAATTGAATGCTATGGGAAAACCAGTGGATGATGATATCTTGAATTCTGTCATCTTGAGAGCATTGCCAGATTCCTACAAGATGTTGATCACTTCCCTCAACGTTTCTGGTAGACAAGTATCTTTTGTGGAATTGGTAAATTTGCTTCAGACTGAGGAGGCAAACCAGGTTCAGAAAGATGAGGTGCCAGATAATGCCCTTTCCACCCAACAAAGGGGTAAGAAACAAGGTCAGTTTCAAAAAGGGGGTTCTACTTCCAAGGAAAAAGGGAAACAAAATCAGCAGAAGGATAAACAATATTGCAAGATTTGTGATATGAATAACCATGACACCAACAGGTGTTGGTTCAAAAACAAGCAACAAAATGACCAACCTCATAGGAAGAAAGGCAAAGAGAAACAAAAATATAAAAAGAAACATAAGCAACCTAAGGGCCATGTTGCTTATGCTGACTCCAGCTCAGACTCAGATTCCCCTGAGTCCAATTCAGATTCTGACTCTGAAAGAGCACACAAGGTGCTCATGACCCATACTTCATCTTCCCAGATAGATGTTGTTTGGTATATTGATTCAGGTGCTAGTAAGCACATGACAGGGGACAAATCATGGTTTGAAACATTTGAGGAGAAAGAAGGTAAGCCCGTCACAATTGCTGACAATCAAGTCTACCAAGTAAAAGGTGAAGGGGATGTTTCTGTCACTCTTCCAGATGGTAAATGTCAGATAGAGAAGGTGCTTTATGTCCCTGGACTAGCCAATAATCTGTTGTCTGTTCCTCAGATGTTGGATAGAAACATGGATGTTGTGTTCCGAGTTGTGAAAGGCAAGAAAAGATGCTTTATCACCAAGAAAGGTAGACATGTTACCACTGGTTCCTACAAACATGGCTTGTTCATTCTAGATGCTCTTTCAATGCCTCATGTTGCTCTGGCTGCAACTACAAAGGAGGCTACTTCTCTCTGGCATAGAAGATATGGGCATCTCAGTTCAGGATATTTGCTCGAATTATGCAAATATGAGATGGTGAGAGGCCTTCCCCACCTTTCATCCATCTTACCAGTTTGCTCGGATTGCTTAGCAGGGAAGCAACACCGAGTACCTTTTGAATCTAGCTCTTCCAGAGCTACGAAACCTTTGGAGTTGGTACACACCGATCTGTGCGGTCCTATGCCAACTAGTTATGGTGGAAAGAAGTATTTTCAATTGTTTGTTGATGATTACTCTCGAAAAATGTGGGTTTTCTTCCTTCAATTGAAATCAGAGGCATTTTCATACTTTCAACACTTCAAGAAACTTGTTGAAAAAGAGTCTGGATGTTTCATCAAAACCCTCCGCTCAGATCGAGGGGGGAATATACTTCCACAGATTTTTCATCATTTCTGAAAGAACATGGGATTAAGCAACAACTGACAACAGCCTATACACCTCAGCAAAATGGAGTTGTTGAGAGGAGAAATCATTCCATTATGGAAATGGTTCGATGTATGCTAAAAGGAGCACATCTTGAGGATCAGTATTGGGCAGAAGCAGTAAATACAACATCATACCTCCTGAATAGGGCACCCACAAGAGCTCTACAGGGTAAAACTCCACAAGAAGCATGGAGTGGTAAGAAACCCTCCATTTCTCATCTAAGAGTTTTTGGATGTAAGGCATTCATGCACATCCCTAAACAGAGAAGGAAGAAGTTAGATGAGAAAACCCTAAAATGTATCTTTCTTGGTTATGATGAGCATTCAAAGGGATATCGCTTGATAGATCCTATAACCAAGAAAACACATATTAGTAGAGATGTAGTATTTGATGAAGCTTCCACATCAGATATCCCATCTACAGATGTATATCTTGAAGAAGAAGAGGAACCTAAGAAAGAAGGTACATCCCCAAAGAAGAAGGTTCCAAAATGGTATACTAGTACACTGAGAGATTCTAAACTAAATACACTTCCAGATCTAACTCAAGATCGACCTTGCACTCGGAGTATGACACAACAGAGAAAAGCAGAGGCTTCATCTGAAGAGGTTGATGAACTTTGCCAACAGTTTGATGATCTATCTGTAGATGCAGAGGAAGACAGAGACACAGATATGGAAAATGAACAGGTTTATATGACAACATTGGATGAAAATGAACCTATAACAGTTCAAGATGCACTTAGTGAGCCTCAGTGGAAGGCTGCTATGGAGGCAGAACACACATCTCTCATGAAAAATAATACATGGAAGCTAGTCAATCTGCCTACAGGAAAGAAGCCCATTGGCTGCAAATGGGTGTTCAAAGTAAAATATAAGGCAGATGGTACTATTGATAAGCATAAAGCCCGTCTTGTTGCAAAGGGCTATGCTCAAAAAGAAGGCATAGACTATGAAGAAACTTTTGCCCCTACTGCAAATATGACTACCATTCGAGTACTTTGTGCCATGGCAGCTCAGTTTGGGTGGAAGTTGCATCAGATGGATGTTAAAAGTGCCTTCTTGAATGGTGACTTACAAGAAGAAGTATACATGACTCAACCAGAAGGGTTTATGGTTGAAGGGCAAGAACAGAAAGTTTGCAGATTGATCAAATCCTTGTATGGGCTCAAACAAGCTCCTCGAGCTTGGTACATCAAGATAGACAGTCACCTAGTGCAACATGGATTCAAAAGAAGTCCTTCAGATGCAAATCTCTATATTAAGAACAATGGTTCTGATATAGTGATTCTGGTGTTATATGTAGATGATCTGATCATAACAAGAAGTTCAGAGAAAATGATTGATGCAGTAAAAGATGATTTGAAACAATATTTTGAAATGACAGATCTAGGACTTCTTCACTATTGTCTTGGTTTGGAAGTAACTCAAAAGAAGCATCATATCAGAGTAACACAAAAGAAGTATGCCAAGACATTAGTCGAAAAATATCGGATGACTAATTGTAAGTCTAAAGCAACTCCAATGGAGCAAGGACTTAAGTTATCTCGATATGATGAATCACCAAAGGTAGATGGTACTCTCTATCGCCAGCTGATTGGGAGTCTCATATATCTCACAAATACCAGGCCTGATCTCAGTTTTGTTGTGGGTTATCTTTCACGGTTCATGCAGGAACCCAAGGTAAGTCATTGGAAAGCAGCAAAAAGAGTTTTACATTATGTCCGTGGTACAACAGATTTTGGCTTGGAATACAAAAAGAATAACAAGTTCTATCTACAAGGATACACGGACTCCGACTATGCTGGATCCATTGATGATCGAAAGTCAACTTCTGGATACATCTTTCATCTTGGGTCTGGTCCTGTCTCTTGGCATAGCAAAAAGCAACAGGTGGTTGCTATTTCTTCTACAGAGGCAGAATATCGCGCAGCTAGTGGAGCAGTCTACGAGATAATATGGTTACGTCGCATTCTTACAAATATGGGTCTTCCAAAGAATCTTCCACTTCATTTGTTTTGCGACAATCAAGGTGTTTTGAATCTTGTCAAGAATCCAATCTTCCATGATCGCACCAAACACATTGACACTCGCTGTCATTTTATTCGCGATGAAGTTCCAAAGCACAATATTCAGCTCCAATACATTCCCACTGATGAGCAAGTTGCAGATATTTTCACCAAGGCACTTGCACGTGTCAAATTTGAATTGTTTCGCAATACCCTTGGTATTTGCCAATAATGTAATAAGGGGGGATGTTAGCATAATATTTTGCATAGGTTATATTACATTATATGGGATATATTAAAATAGCGCTATCATAAGCGCTCTCTAGTTCATGAGGTGGTTAGCCAACCACTTGAGGTGGTTCAACCACCTAAACCACCTTATAGTCTTGTATATAACCAACACATGAATCAATGATATTTGCTTCGGATTATTCTCTTCTTGAACGTTGTCTAAATTCTACATTCGGATCCTAATTTTGGTGCTTAATAAGTGCTTGCATTAGGCTAATAACCTCTTGCAAGATCAGGTGCAAGACCCGACCGCTTAACTGAGGGAAGTACTTAGGCTAACATTTGCCCTAAAACTCATTCTAAAGGAGTACCCCAGAGTAAATGGTTCGCGTTTGTCACCAATGAAAAGGGTCAACGGCCCCACACCTTGATTAGTAGTATTTTTACCCTGAGAGAGTATACAAAGACTTGTCGTTTGGAGGTAAATCCATGACTGGTTTCTCAGCAATTATTCCTTGGTGGGAATACTGCTAGTGATCAGAGAGCGGTAGCTGCTTAGATAGCCTTTGTGGCCGATGAGATTTACCTTAAGCCGCTAGGAAGCCACGGTCTAGGGCCCAGTTCGTTGCTAGAGTTTTCACAGAAAGTTCCATACGACCATCAATAACAGCTTCAGCAACAATTCCACAACTTCAGCAAAGCAGACAGTTGCAAGTGAGTGCAAAAAATACCCAGTCTGTAGTTGGTAGCACTTTGCCAGGCAGCAGTCCAGGAAAAAAAATTCCGTAGTTTGGCAGCAGTCCGAAAAAAAAAAAAGCCCGCAATTTGGTAGCAATCAAAAAAAAAAAAAAAGGTCCGCAGTTTGGTAGCATTCCATATAAAAAGGCTGTTATTAGTTGTCAGAAGTACACAATCTGCAAGTCGTTAACAGTTGTTAAGCATAGTGCAAAAAAAAAAAAAATTGTTTCAATGCAAAAGAGCAACGGATTCATTCAGAGTGTATCAATGCTTCAAACCCTTACCATGAATGCGGCAAATATTGTTTCCAAAAAATTGTCGAAGCAAAGGAACGTCGGGAGAAAGAAGAGACAAGAGCGAGTGTGAGCCAAGAGGGAGTGCAAGTTGGGAGGGAGTGCGAGCTAGGAGGAAGTGCAAGCCAGGAGCGAGTGCGAGCTGAGAGGGAGTGCAAGCCAAGAGCGATCCCCAACCCCAACCCCACTAGTTAGTTTGGAAGGAAAGTCATATTTGAAAGCCCTAATGGGAAGTGAGGATGCCCTAGCTGGAAGTATGGATGCCCAAGTTGAAGATAAGTGGAAGAGCAAATATATGGAAAGTTCGATCCAAGTAGCAAATGTTGCACTAGAAGTGACCATCAAGGATGAGATGATTGAGCATGATATAATGGTTTTGAAAAGCAGGGGTTAATATGTAAGTTCCATAGATCCTGGCCAGGGTTTTTGGAGATTCAAGATTGGATCAAGTGGAAGTGGGGATTGAATTCAAATTACTCTGTGAGTTTTCTTCCTAAAGGTTTTTTCCTTGTCATCTTTTCTAATTCAGAAATCAGGGATAAAATATTGAGTGGTGGCCCATGGTTTAGAGGGAGAGATACCCTTTATTTAAGACCATGGAATGAAAAATTTTCTATTGAGACAGAAACTATTAAGAAGCTTCCGATTTGGGTTAGGCTTTTTGGACTTCCATATCAGCTTATCAATAAGGATGTTTTGAAGAATATTGGAAATACCCTAGGAGAATTCATCAAGGAAGGACTAACTATTAAGGAGCGGAAGCATGCTATATATACCAGAATATGTGTTGCTATGGATATTTCAAAACCTTTGCCACAATCCATTAAGATTAAATCTGAATCAAGAGAATGGGATCAACAAGTGGATTATGAAAACATCGCATTTTGTTGCCGCAATTGTTATGAGACTGGCCACTTGGCAAGAGTTTGCAAAGTGAAAACTATGAAGAAAGAGACAAAAAAATTTTGGTCATAAGAAAAACTTCAAGGCGAAGCAAGGAAATCATACATTAATAGAAGGTAGATCAGATCAAGGATATTCCACTCCTAAAGAAGGGGCAAAGAAAGCCTATCTACAACATCTTATGGAAAAGGCCACCATAACTCACTTGGATCAACAGTTAGAAGAAACAAAGAAGGATATAAGGGATGAGAAAGTACAATATGTAAGTTCAAGTTCAGAAGGAATTAAAGGTGCAAAGGTAAATGTGGAGGAAAATCCAAACACAAAGACGACAGAAGAGGTCAAGATCTTTCCAGGTAAATCATCTTCATTTTCCTCAAGTAGTATAGAATCCTCTCCTGGTAATAAAAGTGAAAGTGGTATAGAGGTTATCCCTTGCACTTTAGGGTTTCAAGAGCAGCATAATAAAGAAATGAGGATGGAGGAAGTCTGTAACAATTTAGGGTTTTTAGGGCAGAATAAGAAGGTAATTGCTTTGGAAGAGCGTCCTTGCACTTTAGGGTTTCCAAGGCAATATAAAGAAGAATGTGCTTTTGAGGTTATTCCTTGCTCTACAAATCCTGCACAACAAGACAAACCTATAGATGATAAGTCTTACTTTGAGCAGTGTGAGAAGATTGAAGAGATGGATGAAGATGAAAGTATTGGTGGAAATGAAAAAAAAGAGGAAGACCCAAGAAGCAAAAACAAAGAGAAAAAGAAACCCAGAGGGATATTGATATGGGAAAACAAAAGCAAATATCGCAAGTGTTAACAAGAAGTGGGGCTAAACCCACAAATAAAAACAAAAAATAACAATGAAAATAATATCTTGGAATATTAGGGGCATGAATAAGAACCCTAAAAAAGGTATTAAGAAACTCTCAGATTGTTATAGACAATATATTTATATTTATAGATATGAAAAATGGGCAGCAAATATTTTAGCCATTCATGGTGTTGAATTTTATCTTGACAAAATTTCAATTTTGGAAGGCATCTGTATGAAATGATAAAAAGGAGTTGATTGCGGAAACTTAGCAGTGAGGAAGATGGCAAATCTCTTTGATAAGAAAGGCAGATGAAGAATATTTTTGATAGAAAGGCAGGTTGGATATGATTTAATTAATTTGATAGAAATGTAATGAGAGCAATGTAATGTTTTGTTTTTGTAATGGGAGTGGCCCCCAATAGAAGCCACACATAGCTTATTCAAAAGGAAAAAAAAAAGGTCTGCAGAGCAGGCCGTTATCGGTTGTCATATGTACACAGTCCGCAAGCCGTTAACAGTTGCTAGTTTGAGAGCAGATTAGAGGATACTTAAGTATTTTTATTTTTGAAGAATCCAACTTTTGAATTTTTTTGGGGGGGGGTTGTGGTCATGGAGTTGGAAGAGCTTTCTAGGGAGGAAGAAGAGGAATCTTGCGAAGGATTAAAAGAATTTGGTGATATGTTACGTGAGAAAATAAGAGAGAGGCTTTTGAGCTATATAGATGAACTAAAAAAGAGTCTGAAAACCGTGCAGAAGAAAAAACAAGCATTATAAACTGACTGAAAATTTGTAGACAAAAGGAAGAAGAAGAAAAAAATAAGGATAATAATGTAACAACAAAAGGAAGCACCAAAGGTTGTGTAGAAAATTTTCAAAATATGAGACAGTTGACCAAAGAAAAAAATGAGGATAATAATGTGCAGGAGGAAGGAAGCACTTCTTTGGTGCCAAATAAGCCAAGCAGTAATCAGGAAGAATGTTCAAGCCAAAAAAATCTATTTTGCAGAATTATGGCTGCATTCAGAGGGAAAGGGTTGTTGCATTCAGAGGGAAAGGGTTGTTATTTCTATAAACCCTAGCAGCAGATGTAATTTCATTAATATTGCTTTGGCTAAAAGGTTGCAGGTTCAAGCAAAGAAAATCAAATATATAAGTCTTGAGGGTAAGAATATTCAGATTTTTCAAGATTTGAAAATCACCATGGACAAATATGTTTTACATTTAGATTTTCATGCTATGGAGATGAAAGTTGTGGATATTTTTCTTGGATATCCTTGGATGAATTCTTTGGGTACTATTAACATTAACCTGCACAAGAAGTTCATGAAGTTCTGGTACAAGAAGAAGAAAATAACAGTACAAGATATTTCTCAGTGTAAGAGGCAAGGATCCGAGGAAAAACAGGAAATTGTTATAGGGAAACAAATTGAGGAAGAAGCATCAGAACCTGAAACAGAATCCAAGAAAGAAATAGTAGCAGCAGAGTCCACAGAAGAAACAACAGCAAAGTCCCAGAAAGACAAAGAAGAGCATAAGGACACATCAAACGAAAGGCACATGAGAAAACAATGTGCAGAAGAATTTGAAACAAAGGAGCAAAATGTGCAGGAGTCAAAGAAGGTAGAACATCAGGTTAAGGTTGCAGCATATCACCATCCACGCCACCAGGAGCGGTAAAAATCTTGGAGGCACGGCTTAAGGCAATTATAATATGGTTCTACATGGAATCATAAGGACACCAAGTATGGCAGTGTTTGGCAAAGAAAGCATAGTGATTCTGGTTTTCAGAGTGGTGCAATAGCATCAAGGAACAAATGGACCCATCATTCGAGTTACCAAAGTAGAGCAGCAGAAGCGTGCAGCCAACGAAGCAAACTTGGATACTCAAGTGGCAAAAGCAAGCATGGATGAAAAAGAGTGATATTTATTGCCAGCAGAAAGATGCCTCCAACACATGGAACCAAAGGATTACTTCTAAATATTCAAATGACAGAATGGCATATTGGCATCAGCGAAGACCACCACCAATCAGAGTTTCACTGGGATGGATGGATGATCGAGATCGGTACCAATTCACAGCAAGGCTCAAAAGATCATATTATTTAGTCTCTTCTTATGTTTCGAGGACAAAACATTTTGTAAGGAGGATGGAATGTTGGGTACCCAAGATAGGAACTTAATATTTTAAACTTCTTTATTCCACTGTAGGAGACAGTCGAAGAACCTCGATAATGAGCCTTTATGCTAGGGAAGCAACCACCCTCTCTTTTTCGCCTAAAAAGAGCTTAAAAATTTGATCTTCTTTTTCTAAGGGTTTCTAAGAGTTTTTCCTTTGAGAATGACTGGCCCCCCTTTTTAAAACAGAGAGGGCACCTCTCTATCCATGAGGTTGGTTGGCCCCTCTCCTTTTCTAAGGGCTTACGACTAAAAGGGCGCTTGGTTTCGAATAATAGACTCGATTTGGTTGCATCGATTCATGTTAACATATATAATAGACTCTCCAAAATTTGAGTCACTTAGTTTTTCCCCAGTTGTGATTTTTCCAACTATGTGATGCAAGTCCCTATTTATGTCCCTTCCAAAGCAAAGGACCACACTTAGCCCAACAGACAAAGTCAGCAAGGTCATAAGGCAACCAATGGGCAAGCCTCTTGCACAATGCAAAGAGAAAATCCTTTCTGAGACAATCTAAACTTTTTAAGTGCTCATATCAGCCATCCATGACAGAAATAGGGACACACAATAACAACCCAAAAGTCGTGAGCACATCAGCAACCAGCTAAGAGCTGCCACAATGGAGGGGAGGAGCATGTCAAAGCAACAAAGCCTGCAAAATCTAAAAGGAATTACAAAGGGTCATCCCTCTTTAAAGCTGACGCCTGTAGCTTTGTTTGAAATCACCAATCTTGAGGTGCCTGATACAAAATCAACAACTAGATCGTAGTATAAGAAGATTTTATACCCTTGAACATTTGAGACTCCACATCCCAACAAATAAGGCGGAACAAGCAAGGTCTAGATGAAGCTGATTTACAGATTGTTGCACCAAAATCAAGGAGCTAGAATCATTAACTTAGTGTGGAGCATTGATCCAAATTGATTGGAAAGGAGGTAGATTTACTTAGTTTTCAAAATGTAAATAGCTCCGACTATAGGTAGGTTAGCATTCATGTTGTTAGGTAGAATTTTTGGTGTCGGGCAATTTTGTAATCTATAAAAATATGTACCTTTGAGTGTATAAAGTCTCGAAGCTTCAACCTATGTATATATGTTGAAGGGAGAAACCTTGTTATAAGATCAACCCTTTTCATTGGGAGCAGAATATATATGTGTATTTCACATGTGAGTCTTTTTTTGTGCTATAAGTATGCATGGGGATGGTCTCCCCATGACTGCATTGATTGATTGAGTCGTATGAAATGCCTCTCACACATGTATAATGAGTCTTTGGGGTTGTGACTCAGATATTTGGTCCTCTCCCTTCTGTTAGTCCTTTGGTAGTATGATTTTTAGCTTGGTGTCAATTTAATGCAAACAATGTTATTTATGTTACTATTGTGTATGAATATGTGTAAGCATTGCTCCCTCTACAACTATGCGTCGACTAAGGTGCCTCTTGTAGTTAGAGTACTAGCCTTTGTTGGTCCTCTTGTGCCAGGGTGATAGCATAAACAGTCATTTAGTTATTTCAAATTCTATGCGATTGTGATCAACTTGGCAAGTTTTTTTTCTTAACCCGGAAAAAAGCCTTGGACTTGCTGGACTTGCGAGTTTTCATGGGTCAGAGAAAAAAACTTGGCCACAACCCCCCCAAAATTGGCCTTATTTTTGTTGTTTTCACTATCAAAGAGAGCAGGGAGAAAGTGAAGGCAGCCCAAAAGAAACACACATTTGCATCCTAAATACAAATTTTTCCTAGATCTCAAGAATCTAATAGCCACCCAGCAGTTACAACTAACGTAGAAAAATAAAGTTTCAGCTTTCAATGCTTAAACACTAGGTCTTTTTGCTTTTTTTCTTCTTTTTTAGTTTCTTACTACTTGATGATTGTCTCCATGTGCAGCCACATTGAAAGAAAATGACCGGGAAAATAGACCCAACTAGGAAGTATGCGAAGGAAGGGTGCGAAGAATGGGGAACTTTCCTACAACTTTTGTGACAGCACAGTTTTTAGAGGCATAAACCACTTAAAATACCACTTGGCAAGGAAACAAGGCTATGATGTCACGCCATGTAAACAAGTCGAGGATGAAGCTATGAGGAAATGCACTGCCCTCCTAGAAGACTATGATGAGAAGAAGCAACTAAGAAAAAGAAGAAGCAAAGCAATGACTCCTCCTCCTTTGCCTCCTTCCACAGAGGGTAGCGCCTTTGGCATTGGTTGTTTCTAGCAACACCACAATGGATGAAGACCATCAATGGAACACCCAAGGAGTGGGATAGATGAGTCATTTTTGTGAAACGTTTCGCTCCAGGGTCACAACACACGCTTGAGGGCATGATTGCATGGAGCCACGAAAAGCACAACGTCGTGAGGAGGGCATGTGCAAGCTTCTAATATTTTTTTGGCGTTCCCTTCAATGCGACAAGGTCTCCATATTTGTGGGGAATGGTAGATGCCCTCATCATTTGCGGCCCATGAGTTAAGGTGTCCACTTATGACGATTTTAAGGACCCTCTCCAAGAATCCGTGGAGGATATACAATATTTGGTTGAAAAACAGAAAAATATATAGAGAAAAAGGGATTGCACAATCATGTCTAATGGGTGGACCAATGACAAGAATTGGACATCGATCAATTTTTTGGTTGCTTCTACCAAAGGAATTGTGTTCCTCAAGTCAATGGATGCATCGGCACAAGTTAAGAGTGTTAAAACGCTTGTTGGGTTGCAGGAGGAGGTTGTGTTGGATGTAGGGAGAAGAATGTTGTCCAAGTTATCATGGGCAACGCAACAACGTATGTGATAGGAGGAAAGATTTTGGAGAGATTCCCCACAATTTTTTGGACACCTTGTGCAGCCCATTGTCTCGATTTGCTTCTCAAATATATTGGAAAAATTATCCTAGGTATCTGAGGTTGTAAATATAGCCAAATGTATTACAAAAATTGTCTACAACACTTCGTGGCTTCTCCAGCTAATAAGGTTGTTCAATAGAAAGGACCTTATGTGAGCTGGAGTGACACAATTTGCCATTAACTTCATTACATTGCAAAGCCTCTTTGATGCAAAAGGGCCATTGAAGAGGATGTTTGTGAGTGAGGAATGGAATGGAGAAGTTGCTCCTAAATATAAATTCTACAATGAGGGCCACAAGGTGTACGAATATGTTTGAGGATCCCTTCTAGACAACTATGAATGAGACAATTAATTAACTTTCTTTTTTCATTTGCAAGTTTTAAATTCTAATCCAAATTTCAAATAGCTAAGTTGCTAACAATAACTAAAATCTATCTTTTGATTCTAGTGGCAAAGCCTTTGGTGAGGTTTCTACGTTTTGTTGATGGAGAAAGATCATCGATGGGGTACCTATATAGGCCATGGACAGGGCCAAAGAGGCAATTGCCTCATTTTATAATTATATCAAGCCCAAATACCTTCCCATTTGGAAACTACTTGACCGTCGATGGACTTCTTGGCTCCATAGACCACTACATGCAATGGGGTACTACCTCAACTCCAAATTCTTTAATGATGAAGTATTTGGTATTGACTATGAGGCGATGTCTGGCCTTTGGCAATGCCTTACCCAAATGGTGCCAGATGAGAACATTTGCAATATGATACAAGATCAGTTGCAAGATTACAAGAGATGTGAGGGCTACCTTCTCATGACCCTTTGTTCATTCGGGGAAGGGCAACTTAGAGGCCAAGTAACCTCGATAAATCGACTTATCATTGATTTTATCTTTTGATTATGTTTTTAAGAATAATCTCCATTTATAATTTTAATTCTTGGTATTTTTTAAATTTATGGTGGGAATGTCAAAATTCACAATATTTTCCATAAACTAACAGAAGCAATCCATCCACTCAAATCTTATACAGAAAGCGTAAAAAGACGAAAGAAAGAGACAGAGATTTGGGGCACCCGTGGGAACCATAAATAATCCATGTATTATTTATTATCCATAGATAAGATTCACATCACTCTATTACTGAAATGAGGAGTGGAACGGGGGTATTTATACCAATACCAAAACCCCAATTACATAAATGAGTTTAACCTAAGCCGACATAACAAGAGGGCTTAAGGTTAATTACAAGTTATAAGGTGGGTTTAACCATAACAAGGTTAACTGCAGGCCAGAGGGCTTACATAATTGAGAGCAATATTCAAACGCAGCACAATGAAATCTCTATTTTCAATTAAAAAAAATAAATCTTAGTACAACCATAGGGTATATATAATGTAATTTAAAACTAAAGCACGCAACTACTGGAAAAATAATAGGAGATAAGGGAATAGGCGAGAAGGAGGGATAAGGGGATAGGTAGGAGGAATAAGGGGAGGGAATATAGGAGAAGGAATAGGGAGGAGAGAAAAACAAAACGATGCGCTTGCCGAAATTCCAAACCCTCTTTGTGTTCACACTTGATCAGGTCATTTCTTGCCAGCTTTGCATTAGTATATGTTCACATTGTAACACTCTCCCCTTTAAAGTTGAGAGGACTGACTAGACAGTCTCTCAGCTTTATAAATTGAGCTTTAGCCATGCCTTTGGTGAAGATTTCTGCAATGTTCTCCAAAGTGCTGCAATATTTAAGCTCAACAATCTCTTGCTCCACCATGTCTCGGATGAAGTGATACTTCATATCAAAGTGTTTTGTTCTGCTATGGTGGATTGGATTATATGCCAACTGAATGGCACTTATGTTATCACAGTAGATTCTTGTAGGACCACTTTGTTGTTCTCCAATCTCTTCTAGGACTTTTCTCAACCATAGGGCTTGAGTACTAGCATATGTGACGGCTATATACTCAGCCTCAGTAGATGACAATGCTACAACAGATTGCTTTTTGGAACTCCATGTAATTAGTCCTGACCCTAGACTAAAACAGTTCCCTGATGTAGATTTCCTATCATCTATATTGCTGCCCCAATCACTATCACTGAAGCCAACTAACTTGACAACATTACATTTGTGGTAATGGATTCCAAAATCCCATGTACCCTTTACATATCTGAGAATTCTTTTAGCTGCTTGCAAATGCAGCTCGGATGGATTAGCCATAAATCTTGAGACAAGAGAAACAACATACTGAATGTCAGGTCTTGTGTTGGTGAGAAACATCAAACTCCCAACCATGCTCCTATAAGTGGTCGTGTCAACCTTCGGTGCTCCATCATTCTTGCTCAATTGGATCCCATGTCCAATTGGAGTTGCAACTGCTTTGCAATGCTCCATAGCAAATTTCTTGATCATATCCTGAGCATACTTGTGTTGACAGATGAAGATCTCTCTATCTGTATGATGAACTTCCATGCCTAGGAAGTAGTGCATTAATCCCAGATCTTTCATCTCAAACTGTTTCATCATGGAGTGTTTGAACTCCATATTCATCTTATCATTACTACCCATAAATATGAGATCATCCACATATAAACATACTATGAGGATGTCTTTCCCTTGCTTCAGGTAGTAGATAGTTGGTTCACTTTTGCTCCGGGTGAACCCATATTCCTTGAAATAGCCGTCAATGCGAGAGTACCATGCTCTTGGTGCTTGCTTGAGGCCATACAGTGCTTTTTTTAGTTTATAAACCAGGTGCTCCTTACCCTGTTCTTGAAAACCTTGAGGTTGTTCAACATAAACCTCCTCTGTCAAGTACCCATTGAGAAAAGCACTTTTTACATCCATGTGTTGGATTTTCCATCCTTTGTGGGCAGCTAAGGCAAGAATTGTTCTGATTGTCTCCTGTCTGGCTACAGGAGCAAAGGTCTCCTCATAATCAATGCCATACTTCTGTGTGAAGCCTTTTGCTACCAGTCTTGCCTTGTGTCTTTCAATGCTCCCATCAGCATTGAATTTGGTCTTGTAGACCCATTTACATCCAACACATTTCTTCCCTTTAGGAAGTTGTACTAGCTCCCAAGTATCGTTGTTTTTTATAGAGGTCATCTCCTCTTCCATGGCATCCTGCCATATCTTCTGAGTACAAGCCTTCTCATAGCTAGAAGGTTCAAGTTGTGCACTAGTCAATAAAGCATAATTGACTACATCTCCCCGAGGCTCTTGGGAGTCATCATCTCCATACAAATGCATATTTTCAAGTCTTTGCAAAACTGAACTCATTTCACTAGCTTGACTTCTAGTATATCTTATCTGAAAATTTTTATCCAACATCTGATAATATGGATGATGTTGTAATGTTCTCTTACCTCTGGATGGAGAATCAATATCCATCGGTGATGAACTGACTGATCGTTGCGGAGAAGGACTTGGAGAAGTTGTTGACGAACTTGAAGTAGCACTTCTGCTTGGGCTTGAAGGGGGTGTGTCTTTGCCTTTCTTGGGTGACACCTGCTGAATTTGTGAAGAACCTGCATCATGGGATTCATCATCAACAAAAATTCTTGGATGACCCCATTCTCCCCCTTCATCAAAAATCACATCCCTGGAAAGGACAATTTTACGGGTCTTCGGATTGTAGAGTCTATAGGCTTTGGTAGACTCACAATATCCTATAAAAATACATGCTTGACTCTTGGGATCAAGCTTTTTCCTTTTTTCATCAAGAATGTGTGCATATGCTAAAGAACCAAAAACTCTGAAATGTTTTACATTTGGCTTCTTGCCATACCATGCCTGGTAAGGAGTGATCCCCTTCAAACTCGAAGTAGGACTCCTATTTAGAATGTATACACTGGTTCTTACAACATCAGCCCAATACATATTACTTAGATGCTTTGTTTGAAGCATCGATCTGGCCATCTCTACAATGGTGCGATTTTTCCTCTCTGCCACACCATTTTGTTGTGGAGTATAGGCAGTGGTGAACTACCTTTTTATCCCACTTTATTTACAAAATTGCAAAAATTCTTTGGAAGAGTACTCTCCTCCTTTATCTGTTCTGAGACATTTTACATGATATCCACTTTGTTTCTCTACATCATTCTTGAAATCAATGAAGCAATCAAAAGCTTCATCTTTGTGTTTCAAGAAATAAACCCAACACATTCTAGAGAAATCATCTATAAAAATGAGAAAATAAGAATTGTTACCAAGACTTTGTGTCTGCATTGGACCACAGATGTCCGAATGCACTAATTGCAGTGGATAGCTGGCCCTCCATGCTTGTCCTCTTGGAAACTTGGACCTTGCGTGCTTTCCCAAAGCACATCCTTCACAGACCTCCTTGTGATCCTGAATTTTAGGAAGTCCGGTCACCATCGCTTGAGAAGTCAACAATTTTAGGCTAGCAGAATTTAGGTGACCATATCTCAAGTGCCAAAGCACACTTGGATTTGCAATAGCAATATTTGCAAGTTGAGCTCCCCCTGGTTGTCCAAACTTAAGGGGAAATAATCTGTTCTTGGTCATAGGTACCTGTGTGATGACTCTATTACCATTATTCTTATCAAATATTACACATTTTCCCTCATCAAAAACAAGTTTATAATTCTTTTCCATCATTTGTCCAACACTTAGCAGATTATGTTGGAGTTGAGGGGTGTAGTAGATATCATTCACCTTTTTGAGGCCTTCCTTCGTTGGAACCTCCATGGCTCCAATGCCTTCAACTTGCAATGCTTTATCGTCTCCCAACTTGATTCGGGATTTATAGGTGGAATCTATTGTAGCAAAGAGTTCTTCTTTGCCACTCATATGGTTGGAACAACCAATATCCAAAATCCAAGTATCATTCAGATTTTGATCTGATTGCCCATAAGAAAGAAAGATATTAGAAGTCCCTTCTTCTTCACCAAAATGACCATACTCGCTCGCTTTGACTGTTGCTTCCCTGAGAATATTTGGACCAACAGTCTCGAGCAAAGTGACCTGGTTTGCCACAATTGAAACAAACCTTTTTGGATTTGTCACTTCCTCTTCCTCGACCTTGATTTCTACCTCTGCTTTGACTTCCACCTCTGCTGGGAGTTCCTCCTCTGCTGGGATTTCCACCTCTTTGGCTGCTCTTGCCTCTGCCTCTTCTCTGACCTCTGCCTTGGCCTCTACCTTGTCCTTTTCCGGCACCTTCCTGAGATGCGAAGGCTTTATCATCGCCTCCATAACTGGTTGAAGGAGATTCCTGTAATCTCTCTTCATGTGAAAGTAATGAACCAATTAAAGCATCAAAGGATAGTGTAGACAAATCCTTTGATTCTTCGATGATGATTGCTATGTGATTCCATTTCGGAAGAAGTGTTCTCAACACTTTCTTCACAACAGTTTCTAGTTTGACTTCTTCTCCAAGTGTTACCATCTTGTCAACGACTACTTTAACTCGAACGCAGTAGTCACCAACTTTCTCATTTTCAATCATCTTGAGATTCTCAAAATCTCGTTTCAGTGTCTGAAGCCTGACCTCTTCACTTGATCACTTCCTTGGAAACCTTCTTTTAAGGCATTCCATGCATCTTGGGCAGTTATACAAGATGCAATTCTAGGGAAAATACTTTTATCCAACGCTGCTTGAAGATGAAAAAGAGCAAATGAATTGTTCTTTTGTGCTTCCTTCTTTGCTTTCTTATCAGCTGCACTCAATGTAGTCCAATCGGAGGGTTCTGAGTAACCCTCTTCTACTATGTCCCATAACCCCTTACCTATGAGTAAGGTCTTCATTTTGATAGACCAGTACTCATAATCGTACCCATTAAATTCTGGAATGGGTAGATTAGCATTTGAGGCCATAGCTACTGACAAGAAACTAGAAACAAACTTTTATTTTTCTAGTACAATCAATTTCAAAGAAAAGCAATTACAAATTTAAATCAAATCTTGCTCTCTCTACTCTTTCACTTATAGCTTGGTCTTCTTGTTGCGGCTCTCCAAGCACTGGGTTCCCAAAGTTGTCGGCGATCGAGTCTTCGTCGTCACTGATGAGGATAATTTCAGGGGAAGCTGGCTCCAGTATTTGAATGGAATCACTGTTGCTGATTTGTGGGTTTGCTGGTTCCTGGGGTGCGATTTCCACTGAATCTGACTCCTCAACTCGGTGTCCAAAGGAGTTGTCCTCAGAATCTGCCTCGTAACCGGAATCGGGGTGTCTCTGATGAGCTATGACGACATTTTGTAATTGGCTGAACACAGTGTGCAAACCATATCTCTGAACTCTTTCATCAAACGATTCGGCGTTCTCTCTTAGTAAAAGAGAACACAAGGCATGATAGCACCCGGTAGATCGTATCATGAAGTTTTGTAATGCAAAAATATTCCCTCAGCCTTGATTACGAGATGTTTACTCTTCAAGTCTTACAAATTTCACTCCTTTACGTACCGCTAAGGCTATTACAAAAAAAAATTTCAGCCTTGAACGGGGTTCCAAGGGGCAGCGAGATGGGGAGTCCAAAATTTTCTGGAAGCGCTAAACGGGCGCTCCGAAAGGCTTCCCATCACCTTTTTTCCCCCTTTTTACAATGCTTGCCTCTTAGGCTATTACACAATTTTGCAAGGTTTTTCAAGCCCCTTGGGCGATTTTACAATTTGCCTCTAGGACAATAGGTTCAAAATTTCTCTTATAAAGTTTTAAAATCAAACCTTTTAAAGCATTTTAATTTTTTTAATTTAATAATTAAAATATGCTTTAAAACTATTAAAAAACTTTTTAAAAATAATTATAAAGCATTTTTTTAATTATTAAATTAATATTAAAAAAACTTTAATAAAGTTTAATTTAACTTTAAAAGAAAAAAAATTAAATAAAAAATGTGAACCTTTTTTTTTTGGAGCTCGAACACGCGACCTCAAGCAACTCCGCCAAGCGCTCTAGCCAACGCGGCCGCGGACACAATTGAAACCTCTAAGGCACAACATGCCTTTTATCCTCCAAAGCTGACGAATCAAAATAAAAAAAAAACTTTGCAATATACCTCCAACGGGTTTCAAACCCGGGACCTGACGTCTGCAGCGAAACCTCCTTAGCCGCTCGGGCTACACGTCCGATGCGAAATCTTTTTTGCTCGACGCAAATTTATCAACATGCTTGCGTTTTGTTTTTTTTTTTTTAAAACAAAATTCATTTATCCCACATGCACTGGGATGCAGACTATGGGAGGCTTTTTAAGGGCAAAGGCGCGTGAAGTAAAATGATTGCCTTTGGGCAATCGTCGAGTCCCCTTTTGCCGCACGAGAACCAATCAAACGACGCCAACTCAACACTGTTCCCCTTTCGCTACGTGTCTACCCTGCTGGCGTCCACGTCAGCAAACTCACTGCTGCCACGTGTTGCCCCCTCTGCATCCACGTCACGCTCATCCAGCGCCTGCCACATGTCTCCTCGCCGCTACCTCAATCTACGTGCAGTTGTCTCGATCTGCGTGTCAGTCTGTTGTGCACGCCTGCTGAGCTCATGCCTCGAAATCCATGCCTTGTCAGGTCGCCAGTCAATCTCTCGGGAAGCGTGCCCTCGAACGTGGTGGACCTTCGGCTCTCCTCAAAAAATCGTGCCTCCTGCTGCTCTGATACCAGATTGAGAGCAATATTCAAACGCAGCGCAATGAAATCTCTATTTTCAATTAAAAAATTAAATCTTAGTACAACCATAGGGTATATATAATGTAATTTAAAACTAAAGCACACAACTACTGGAAGAATAATAGGAGATAAGGGAATAGGTGAGAAGGAGGGATAAGGGGATAGGTAGGAGGAATAAGGGGAGGGAATATAGGAGAAGGAATAGGGAGGAGAGAAAAACAAAACGATGTGCTTGCCGACATTCCAAACCCTCTTTGTGTTCACACTTGATCAGGTCATTTCTTGCCAGCTTTGCATTAGTATATGTTCACATTGTAACAATAATAAAATATTATAATAAATTCAATATTGTACAATGAAATGCCCTTAGGCCTAGCCAACATTACATCATACAATGTCGTCCTTGGCCATGAATCACATTACACTTTCAATACCCACATAATTTGAAGTAGAGGACCAAGGAGAGAAGACATCAGTAACAATAATATCTCCCCCCCATAATGGATGCTCTAGTGGGTCTTTGCATTTTGAGGTAGACTCATTTGGTTCCCCCCATCATTTGAAATTTGCTACTACAAAAATGCTTCCTCTGCAAAAGTCTCCTTAGGTTAGACCGTAGTCATCACTGCCACTATTAGAGACTCCTGCACACATCTAAAAAACACTTCCATTAGGACTTCAAATAAAGAAGAGAAGTCAAAATCACCACCTCATTTAAAGATAAGCTCCTTTAATCTTCCATAGTCGCATAAGGTATGTCTTGAAGGCATAACTTTTCCTCTTATGGCATGCACCACCCTATTTGAAGACTTCCTCTTGCCCTTGGGCCACCTGATTTCGGTTACCAAAAGAGGCTTTGCATACACCTGCTTAGAAGAAGAGTTGTAACAAACTTCCAAGAGTACATGAACAAAAAATAAAAGAAGGATATCATGAAAAATTAGATCTTCATGAATAAGCTAAATCAATTGCCCAAAGGAGGAAGAGGGATTGATTAAAACACATCTTGAATCCTTTTGTTGCAAGCCTCCAAAAGAATCAAAATCTGCTGCAATTGTTACAAATCCATCTGTATCTCGCAAAAAATCAGGCCAAAGATTTTGATTGCGTAGAAAAATGTAAATTCGTCCTTTCAAAAATGGGCAATAGGGCTTGAGGACTATTCCACAAAATTCGACCCCAACCACTATAGCAGGTCCATAAACTGATGTCACCAATGCATAGAACTCGGAAAAACATGTTAAAAAAAAAAAGGGCTCATGTTTTTGTATGCAAAAGTTATGGCCTCTAGAAGTTTTGCCCAAATAGGCACCTCAAACCTTAAAAAATCGCAACGAATTCCAATTTGCCACTTGAAGGCTCCTCATTCGCTAGTGACAACCATTGATTTTGTGCCACCTTGTCGCCTCTGTCTAACTAGAACCCTGCCACTTACTACAGTTCGATTGGCTAAAGGTAAATAAATATATTAAGAAATAGGTGATGTCACACATAGGGGTGCCATGTCAAAAAGAAAGTCATTCGTTTGCATGCATACCATAACTGGGATTCGAATCCCAAGTCTCCTATCGGCAAGGTGCCTTGCACTAGCCAAGGCGTCAAGGCTGCTTTTGCAACCAAAAACATAACTTCCCCGTAGACAACCTTTTTTGCATTGCCATTTACCACTGCAAAAAATCCACACTGTCCGCACCTCGAGGGGATTCGAACCAGAGTCCATACGTCGAGCAATGTTTTATCAATTTTCTTGTAGCTGATAGAACGTCGAGCACTATGGTGACTGGAGTAATGATGCCTCCATAGATGACGCCACCGTGGATGCCTAGAGTGCAAAACAAAGAAAAAAAAGCACTTTTCACAGCTCGAGCCTGAGATCATTCAGGATGAGCACCTTTATTTCCTCTTTGTTGTCCAACCTGCCAGGCTTCCACATTGGAATGAACGCAGAATATCCTCCATTCAAGTTGGTCGAAAGTGCAAACAATTTTCACAAAAAGAGGTTTCTACGAATTGAACCCAAGACCTTCACCAAAGAACACCCTCATATCCCTTTGTCTAGCCATCTTGATGTGTCCACGTATGGTGTCAAAGAAGCTCTCCCCGTTGTAAAGAGGAGTGTCGGCCGAGACATCAGCGTCAAGGACACTTTCCAGCAAGGTGCACACGAACAAAAGCGTGCAAAAATAGGAGGGCGTGCAGAAAATTCAAATTCAATTTTTTTCCCTCCATTTCCTGCTTTAAGCTTATTTCCCTTTTGAAAAAAACGAAGGAGATCAAAACAAATCTGAATCAAATTTATATATGCACGCGGAAGGTCAACAATACCTTGATGATAACGAAGTGAGCTTTGGAGTAGGCAAAAATACTCCAAAGTTTTGCAAATACGAATGAAGAATAATTGATTAAAATTTCCTTTCTGCTTCTTATGCTGAAAACGCTTACGAAGCTTTGAGACGTAAACTGCCCTAAAATTCAGAGGAAGGATCGAAGGCTCCAAATGTACTTTTTGCGTGAGCAAGCAATGTTGCTCCATACCATGTCAAAATTCATAATATTTTCCAAAAACGAATAGAAGCAATCCTTCCACTCAAATCTTGTACAAAAAACATAAAATGACGAAAGAGAGAAATTTGGGGCACTCGTACGCACTATAAATAATCATTGTATTATCCACAGATAAGATTCACATCACTCCAATAATGAAACGAGTGGAGGGGGGTATTTATACCAATACCAAAACCCCAATTACATAAATGAGTTTAACCTAAGCTGACATAACAAGAGGGCTAAGGTTAATTACAAGTTATAAGGTGGGTTTAAACATAACAAGATTAATAGCGGCCCATAGGGCTTACATAATGAAATATTACAATAAATTCAATACATTGTACAATGAAATGCCCTTAGGCCTATTCAATATTACATCATACAATGTCAGCCTTGGCCATAAATCAGATTACACTTTCAACAGGGAGGACTTTGGTGCCTATACACCCAATCTTCAACACTTCGCCATCAAAATTTTATGTCAACCATGCAGTGCTTCGAGTTGTGAGCGCAATTGGAGTATGTTTGAGCACATTCACTCCAAGAAGCACAATAGACTCATGCAACAAAAGTTGAATGAGTTTGTATTTGTTCATTACAACCTTCACCTCCACCATAAAAAAATTGCAGGGTCAAATTATGAGGCCATTGATTAAGATTAAATTGATCCATCATCTGAATGGATCACAAAGCCAGAGGAGGAGCAAGAGCCTCTCTTTCCAATGGATGATTTTGAAAGTATGGCAGAGGAGTTAGCGGCAAAGGTAGAGGAAGTGGAACAGGCACAAAGAGAAAGGACCATAGCTTCAACTAGGGCAAAGGGCAAAGGCATTGCTAGACGCTAGATAGATTAGTTGACTACTGTAGTGGGCCTATGAGGCATTTTGACATTATTTCTTACCTTTTTATATGATAATCAATATAAAAATATTACTTGGCATTAAAATTTCTTTAATTGATGTGTGTTTCATCACTTTCATGTGTAGTTTAAGGTTGTATCGCTTACAATATTAATTTTGGATTTGTATAATGTTAATTAATTGTGATATGCATAAAAAAAAAACTCTTTCCAATGAAACTTTGCATTTTCTTCAGGGTATTTTTTTTGGTCGAGTATGTTTGCGGAGTCGGAGTCCAAGTCATAAATTGGCCTTGTCGTGTCCACACCAAGTCTGAGTTTCTCTACTATGACAGAAAAACAGAATTTTAAATTGTTTGGACATGGAAAATCAAAAGACATGCATCTTTCTGGTAAGAAGAAAGAACTGGGAAACAAAAAAAACAGCAAATCTTCAATATGAGATTTGACACCAAAGCTGTCGAACAGGAAAAAAAATGGAGAGCTAAATTGTTCAAACATGGAAAATCAAAACAAAGTTGTCTCTCAAAAAAGTTAATCAAATCATCAAATGGCATTAGCTTAACCGGTTTGATTCCTTAACTTTCAAGGAGGAGACCCAGGTTTGAATCTTGCCAAGCGATACATGCATAATAGCCAAGTTGTTGTAATACCATTATGTGGTGATGATGTAATACAGGTGGGGCTCATTTCAATCCCATATAACCAATTTAAAAAAAATATTAGTCAAACCTTTCACATCAGATTCAACATTAAAGCTGATAAATGGGATGAGCTCAAATTGTTAACCACTGAACTATCCAGCTAAAATGTGAAGATCCAAGTTCAAATCCAGGTGACACGTGAATTGTGAAAAATGAAGAGAAGTACTAAAATTATGTTGTATAAAACTACCACATCGAAGTGTAGACATAAATCAATGGATGTGGCCAAATGCAAATCCTGGATGAATTTTGTGGAAAATGATACCCACAATCATGGCAGCTATGCCAAATATCACCTCCACCTATAGGGGATTTACCAAACCAAAAGAATTGATATTAAAGCTAAATGCAGCAATATCAAATGGCATGAGCTCACCTGGTTAAATTCCTCAACTTTCAAGAAGGAGGATACCCAAATTTGAATCTTGCCAAGCATGATACATGCATAGTATTTTTTTTAATCGGTTATATAAGAATTGAAAAGGGCCTCACCCATATTACATAATGGTCACATAGTGATATTACAACAGCTTGACATTTATGCATGTATTGCTTGGCAAGATTCAAATCTGAGTCTCCTCCTTGAAAGTTGAGGAATATAACCAGTTGAGCTAATGTCATTCGATACGATAAATGCATAATGCTAACCTATTGTAATACTATGCGATCATGATGTAATACAAGTGGAGCTCGTTTCAATTCCATATAGCCAATTAAAAAGAAAAACTTAATACAACAAACTATATGAGGGAAGCACATAATGCCACAACCTAACAATCTAGGATACCAAAGGGATTGACAGAACGAAAAATTTAACAATCTGACAATAGAGCCCAAAACGGATGTAGAAGTCATCACAACCCTAGAGAAAATCTTACAATACAGATAGTAAGATTGCATGCAGCAACGCAAGTAGAAAATGTAATCCAACACAATTAATAGGATGGTAGTGGCACCAAAAAAAATGTAATCCAACAAAGTTAAACTTATGCATATAGCAAAAGACAAAAGAAAATAAATAGAATGTCATTCAAAAATAGGACCCTAGGGTTGATAGCCATGGTAGAAATTAACCCTACTTGTTTGTTCAAAGCGACTTTGGAAGCAGACATTCCTCTTCTGTTGTAAAAACCAAATATGCATCCCTCCACTCCAAGAATGAAATCTACATGGCATACTTCTTCTTGAACACAAGGCCGATAACGACAACAGCTTCTTAGCCTGTTTATAGTAGTGCAAACAAACTTCAGGAATTCTCATCTTTGAATTTTCTACTACAACGTGCAAACAAACTTCAGGAATTCTCATCTTTTAATTTTCTACTACAACAGGTGTAAAAGCAAGACAAACTAAACATTAATTGAACCTGATTGATTAGGATAGAAAGCATATATGCCAAAGCATCCCCATGGACCTTCTGATATCTAATCTGCATTATTTAAAAGCCCCGTATTGCTCAAATGTTGCTTCTTTAGAAATTACGAATTCTGTCTGGATTGTAACCTAGTTCCTTCCATGATCTGCATCAAGAAGATATTATATAAATCATATTAAAAGTGTCACATTTCAACAAGAAGAAGATTTTTAGCAAGTATTTAAAAATTCATTTTGATCTGTGGAAAAAGAAAAAACCATGAATATAAACCAGCAAAACACAATTTGAGACTCCAGTAATTCGCTTCCATCCTTATGGTTCCACAAAAGAGGCCAGTTGGATAAAATTGGGTAAGCCACAAAATAATACCTTTGTTTTTAATCCCTCCAACCATATCCTTCTTTCTAAGATCGTCAACCAATATTTCCCGAATGCTGGCATCAAGAATATAGCCCTTCTCCATCATTTGATCCCATAGCTTATAGGCTATGCTCAACTTGTGTTCTCGGCAGAGACCGCCAATGAGCAAATTGTAAGTATGCTCATCAGGGTTGCAACCATTCTTTATCATTTGTTCAAAGAGTTCAACAGCCTCATTTATTCTAAAAGATTTGCAGAACCCATATATCAAAGAATTGTGGGCAACCACATCAGGATTACACCCCTTACTAACCATTTCATAAAACATATGACGGGCCTGATCAATCTTCCCCAACCTGCAGAAGTGATCAATCACAGCGGTATAGGCAATGACATCAGGCACAAAACCCTGCCTCAACATCTCATGGAAAAGCTCCTCCGCAAGGTCAGGATGACCTTCCTTGAAAAAACCATTTACCAGTGTGGTGTAGGTAACAGTGTCTGGCCCAATACCTTTCTGCGCCATTTCACTCAAAAGCTTATATGCTGTACCACTGCTTCTACGCTTGCAAAGTGCATTGATCAGAGTATTGTATGAAACGACATCGCTCAAACCAGATGCCTCCATCTTATGGTAGAGTAGCATATACGCCTTGTCCACTTTGTTTGCCCTGCACAAGCCATCAATCAACCCATTGTAGGTATAGCTGTTAGGAGTAATACCCTTGCTTGTCATCTTTCGAATAAGCCTTTGCACTTCATACAATTGCCCTTCCTTGCAATAGTAGTTGATCAAAGTATTGTAAGTTACCACGTCAGGAAGGCAGTCATTCGTCTCCATGAAGGCCACAAGAATCTCGGCCTTAGATCTCTTACCTGCTTTACAAAACCCTGCAATCAAGGCATTATATACCGATACGTCTAAAGCAACTTTCTTCTTGATCATTTCCACAAACAGATTATAGGCCGTATCACTTTTTCCTGAACTACATAGACCATGTACCAATGCCGCACAGGCCACGGCATCCGGTACACATCCGCGGTCCAACATCTTATCCCAAACTTGATAGGCTTCCTGCACTCTTCCAGCTTTACACAAACAGTCAATTATAGTCGTGTAACTCACAACATCAGGATTAAAACCATTTTCCTCCGATTTTTCCAGAATTTGCAGTGTCTTCTCCACTTTCTTTGCTCTACATAAACAAGAAAGAAATACATTATAAGTATAAACATTCAGAACGAACCCTCGCTTGGACATGGAGTCATAAACCTCGCAAGCAAGCTCTAAATCATTTGCTTCAGAGAGGGCACGGAGTAACTTGGAATATGTGAAAAAAATCAAAGAGAAACCATTTTCCACCATTTGAATATAAATCCTTTTGGCCAGCTCGAGACGGCCGCGGCGGAGAAGAACACCAATAAATCTGTTATAATCCATTCCAAAAACCATACAATCTGACCTTAACATCTGACGGAACATCTCGATGGCTTTTTCTAACAACCCACCCCGGACATAGCCCGCAATAACAATCTTAAAAAGGGACCTTCGCATCTGAAATCCCACAATCTCCATCTCTTCCAACACTGTCGACAACAAATCAAAACGCTGCCCGTGAACTAGGGTTTCAATGATGCTCTTATAAGTAAAATGATCGTGTTTGTATGAATTTCTGGACTTGGCCCAAGTGAAAAAAGAAAAGGCCAGGTCCGCATTGTGTAGGATTTTCAACACCTGATTGACAGTATATGGATTCAACTCTATGTTTAACTTTTCAAGCTCGCTTTCAACCTGCGGACACCACCGACCGTGGCTGAGGACTTTACATATATGCAGAGCTGATTCCAAGAACGGGGGTTTTCTATTGCTCGTTAGAATATTTCCTAACAGAGCTTCCCTTTGCCTCTGCCTTGGTGTGCTGCATTCCTCTCTAGGGGGTTTCTGATGTTCAAAGCTGGGGTTTTGCACATGAACGGCGTGGGTTTCAATACCAGCGCTTAAATGACTGTATCTGTAAATGGTGTTTGCTTGCAGAAGAAAAAGCATATGTGAGCGAATGTGTTTGATGATCATCCATTTGGATAGAAGTTGAAGATGAAATTGGCATTGGCATCCTTGCAGAAACCAGGAGGGATGCACCATTCCTCCGCAGCTAGGTACATAATACAAGGAAAATTAGCCCTACTTGTACATGTCATGGATTTAAACTCGGAATCACCAAGTCAATCAGAATGAATGTGAAATTGATAATACGGGAAATTCAAATGTTCTCGCCTTCATATTCCATTGTAAATTCATTGTGAACACGAGGCTAGGTTGGTTGCACTTCCAGTAGAAGCGCCGCGGACCTTCATAGAAATGCCTGCGTCAACAAGCTCCGAAAGTGCTATTAACCTCTATTGCGTGATTGTTGTGGACGAGCATAAGTAATAAACTCCTATTCTCCATTCAAAAATTAATTCTGTGTAACCAAAAAAAATAAATCCCTTTATTTTGATATATAAGTAAAAGTCCAATATTTGGTGATTAAATAAGGGCAACAATGATAACGACCTAGTTTAAGAGTGGTTCCGTAAAATGAAATAAATATTTTATAATAAAAAAATAAAAATAAAAAAGCAGTGGAGTGGCCCATATTATAGTTTAAGAGTGGTTCATAAAATGAAATAAATATTTTATAATAAAAAATAAAAATAAAAAAAGTAGTGGAGTGGCTCATATTAAGCAAATAGAAGGGAATGTGGAGAGAAATGAGAGTGACTCATATTAAATATATGGAAGGGAAGTGAAGAAAAGAATGTGTATCTCCCTCAATTTTTTTAAATTTAAAAAAAATTAGTAATATTGTTGGATGTTGTTTTATAAATTTTAATTTTGTTGGGCAAAGTGAAGTCAACAAAACCTTGATCTTTCAAGGCATGGAATTGGGGCAATCAACCAGCAAGTATTCGATTACTATGATTATGTTATGGTTTGAACCTTGGACCTTTCAAAGAGAGGTCAAAACCCTAATTCGGCAAGTTTTAGTGATGGATTTTATGTCAATGTTTGAAGAGGTAAGACATAAGATCCTATGGGACAGCGCAAGGAGAGGTAAGAATAAAAGGGTAGTCCCAAGGGGACAGTGCAACGGTTCGAGCTTTGGCTCTTCTTTGGGAGGTCTAAGGTTCAAACCGCGTTGGGCGAGTGTGTGAGGGAGTGGGTGTGTATGGTTGTGTTTAGTCTTTATTGATAAGCTTCGCTCTCACCCTTGCGAGGGGTCATGGTTGGGATGAGAATGATCGGCCCTAAGCATGGTAGTAGGAGTTTTTCGCACTACCCTAACTAATTAAAAATAAAAAATAAAAGAGTAAAATATTTAGTAGAAGGACAACACAATAGTTCGAGCTTTGGCTCTTCTTCGAGAGGTTCAAGGTTCAAGGTTCAAATAGCAGCATGCATGTGTGTTAATCCCCTATTGATAAGGTTAGCTTTCGACCTTACAAGGGGTCATGACTAGGATGGAAATGCTTAGCAGGATCATAACTGGGATGGAAATGCTTAACGCTAAGCGTTGTTGGTAGTAGGGGTTTCTCACACTATCCAAATGAAATGAAATAAAAATATTTACAATGATTTATAAGCTTTAATGGGATTTCAATATAGTTTTATTTCTTTTGGAAAAGAATAATGGTATTTTGAATGGCCAAAATTACATGCGGATTTTATTTTATTTTATTTATAAATATATGTATATGTATGTTATTAAGCTTTACCATAATCAATCATTCTTAAGTATGGGGATAAGATGTGGACCCAAACTATAGATTATGAAAACATATCTTTTAAATGTAGAAGATGTCATGAGGTGGGGTATATTGAGAGATCATGTCCTAAGAAGAGTCCAATAAAATCATTTGTAGAAAATTGTAAGAGAATTTAGAAATGTTTATGGATAAAGATGGTTTTCAACTTCCAAAAAATAGATCTAGAAAAATAAAAGAAACTGATCAGTGGAGACCAATAAGGAAGGATACTAGAAGAAATTCCAATTCTTTTGATGCTTTAGCCTATGAAGAAAAAGTAGATCAAAACTTAGAGGACACAGGACAACAATTTCAACATATTAGTAAGGAACCGTCTATTCAATATGATCCTAATTTAAGGAAGAACATTCTCGATGAACCCAATGAACGTGTTTCATCATATTTTGAAGACTCTATTGAAGTACCGTGCACCATTAAAGAGGAAATAATTGGTAAAGAAAATGCAGTTTTATAATGTAATACCTCTGCCATTAATAAGGAAATACCATAAAATGAGCAGGATAAGTCAAAAGATTCTATAATAGAGCTAGGAGAGGATAAATATGTTGAAAAACAAAATGGTAAAAGAATATTGAGAAATATAATAATAAGACCTACTCCTGATATAGGCAAGGCAAAAAGAGGAAAACCCTCAAATAATCAAGATCCAGGGAAGCAAGAGCTAACAAAGAGAAAGGAACACAAACTAAGTAGGTTGAACTTCTCTTTACCAAACAACAAAATGATATTGGTAATATGCAAGAGGGGCTAAAAGCCCCTAATGAGACATGATTATCATCTCATGGAATATAAGGGGTGCTCCCTCAAAGCATAGGTGTACTACGAACCTATGTTTAAGTAATAAACTCGATATTCTCTTTATCCAGGAAACTAAAATGACAAAATAAGAAGTTTCAAAAACTATGAAAGCAGTTTGGGCAAGATGTGAATGGGATGCTATGGATTCTAAAGGAGTAGTAGGGGAATTCTAACTTGTTGGAATCCTTCTAGAACCTCTTGTGTAACCATTCATAAAACTAGGAATTGGATAGCCTCTTTAGTCACTTGCTACTTTGTTGATATTCGCTTCATCCTTATCAATGTGTATGGTCCTACAACTCAATCAGGTAGATTAGAAGTTTGGAGTGGGATTGAGGCCTTTATGAGAAGTAAAGACCAAGAAATCCATTTCATGATCATTGGAGATTTTAATGCCATTACCAAGCTGAATGAAAATTTTGGGGGAATTAGGAAACTGACGCAAAATATGAAATATTTCTCAGCTTTTATTCAAAGCAACAATCTATGGGAAGTTGAGTTTGAATAAGACAAATATACTTGGACCAACAACAAGAGAGTCCATAACCTAATAGCATAAAAATTAGATAGATGCATTCTCTCATATCATTGGCTAGATGAAGGAACTTGTGCTAAAATTAATACCTTAACAAGGGTTCAGATCACTAGGCAATAAAAGTTAAAATGGTGGTTAGTGAATTAAAAAAAAAAAATCATATTTTAAACATGAGCAGATGTAGGAAGACCATCCTCAATTTGTTGATATGATAGCTCAAAGATGGAATTCTTTAGGTAATGGTGGGTTTGCATGCTCTTCCAAACCAAATTAAAGCTATGACATCTAGATTAAAAGAATGGAACAAGAACACCTTTGGAAATATTTTTGAGAAGAAAGAAGAACTAAAAGATAAACTTTCAAAGTTCTAAAAAGGTGATGAAAATAATACAAGCTCAAAGGAAAGGGAGTTGCTTAGTGAATATCATAATATTTTGAGTAAGGAAGAGAAATTTTGGAGATTAAAATCAAGACAGACTTGGTTAAAATAAGGAGATAAAAATACAATTTTTTTCATAGGATGGCTATAGTACAGAGATCTTCTTCTAGAATTGGTAGAATTAAATCAATAGAAGGGGTTTGGATTGAAGATCAAAGTGAAATTAGAAAAGAGGCTAAGTCATTTTATCATAATATTCTAGGTTCAAAGGAGATCGAAGTTCTTAATGATAAACTTCTTCAAAATGTTCCTTCAGTTATAACAAATTAAGACAATAGGAAACTGGTGGAGCCTATTACTCTAGAAGAAGTTCATTTAGCTATTTTCTCTTTTAATAAGGATAAATCCCCTGGTCCAGATGGGCTCTCTGCAGCTTTTTACCAACATAATTGGGATATAGTGAAGGATTATTTATTGGTGGCAATGGAGCAGTCTAGGGTAAAACAATACATTCCTTATAAAATAAATGCAACTTATCTTACCCTAATTCCAAAAAAAAAAGGATGCTAAATTGTTTGATTCTTTTAGACCCATAAGACTATGTAATATGGCTTATAATATTATTTTCAAAGTGATGGTGAATATATTAAGATCGTTGTTAGACAAAATCATTTCAGAAGAGCAAGGAGGTTTTGTGAAAGAGAGATAAATTTTGGATGGGATCATAGTAGCTCATGAAGTTATACATTCAATAGCTTCAAGAAAAGAGAAAGTTGTGATCTTAAAACTTGATATGAGTAAAGCCTATGATAGGGTTAAATAGGATTTTTTTTTTTTGCAGTTTTAGATAAATTTGGTTTTGGGAAGAAATGGGTTAGATGGATTAAAGATTTTGTCTCTACAGTTTCTTATTCAGTGTTGGTTAATGGGTTAGTGACATAATATTTTAAAGCCAAGAGAGGCCTTAGACAAGGAGATCCTCTATCTCCTTATTTGTTCATTATTATGGTAGAAGTTTTGAGTAGGAACTTAAATAAGGCTTACAAAGATGGGTTTATAAGTGGACTTAAGGTTAGTAATAACATTGATAGCATCACCCATAAATAGTTTATAGATGATACAACCCATTTTGGAAAGGCAAGGATAAATGAGCCCAGAGCTTTGAATAATTTTTTAAAATAGTACGAAAGAGCTTCAGGGCAAAAAATTAATAGGATTAAATCCAAATTTTACTTTATTAATAGTCATGCTAATATCAAAGCAAGAATTTGTAGGTTGCTTCAAATGGAGGGGGTAAATTTACCAACAACTTATCTAGGGATGTCTTTATTTAAGGGGAGAATGAGGATAGATTTATGGAATCTAGTTATTAATAAAGTTCAAAATAAACTTCCAGCTTGGAAAGGTAGATAGTTATCATTAGCAGGAAGAGTGTATTTAATTAAGTTAGTCTTACAAGCCATTCCAACATATTATATATCTTTGTATTCTATGTCAAAATCAGTTGAAAAAAGTTTAATATTTATTATATGATCCTTTTTATTGTTAGGTTTACATGATAAAAGGTAAATTTCTTTGGTGATATGGAGCAAGTTGTGTGATGACAAAACTAGGGGAGGTCTTGGTTTAAGAGCTCTTATAGATGCAAACTTAGCTCTTAGGTGAAAAGTTATCTGGAGATTTTACAAAGAGAATCAAAGACAATGGGCAAGAATTCTTCTAAGTGTGGTGATCCCAATGACCGAAGTTTATCATTTACTGCATTCTCTCTTCCAAACGGTTATGCTCTTTTGAATGGTTTAAAAAAGTCTATTGATCTTATGATTAAAGGTTTAATATGGATGGTGGAAACTTGAGAATTTTTTTTATTTGGATGGATACTTGGTGTGATAAAAAACCACTCAATTTAGATCTTGTTTTGAAACCTTGGATGAGATTGCTTCAAGACAAATACGATGATAGGGTTTCAAACATTTTTTACAAGGATGGAGAAGGAAGATACAAATGAAAAGAATATTTTTTACAAGTATACAAGACATTGATGCTAGGAGGCAATTGAGTAGAAATATAACATCTATAATTATTCCAAGGGGTGCCAAGAATAAATTGATTTGGGAGTTGAATAGCTCAGGAGAATACACAATAAGAAGTGGATATAATGTTCAACACCAACATAATAATAATTTCACTAGAATTTGAAGATATATTTGACATAGCTCAAGCATTCCTAAAGTCAAAATGTTTTTTTGGCTAGTAGGTCATAGAAGAATTTTATCTTGGAATAACCTTATGAAAAGGGATTTTCATGACCTCTCTAAACGTGTTTTATGTAATAAGGAGGAGAGTATTGACCATCTCTTGGAACATTGCTCAATTATCTGGAATATATGGTAATGGATTCTTAATATGTTTGGTAAATACATGGTGATGAATATCAGAATTGAAGATTGGTTAAAGCAATGGCAGAGCACTTATAAAATTGAGGCTTTACAGACAATATGGGATATATCAAAAGATACAATACTTTGGACTATATGGCTAAAAAGGAATAGAAGAATATTTAAAGGAAAGGAAAGCAGTTTAGAGGTAATGAAAAAGAAGATATGTTTAGCCATAGAGGAGTCTAAACCAACCCTATCAACTCACCCAATCCATAATTTGGAAGCAGATAGTCTTGATAGATGGAGTCAAGTCATTAAATGGAAATATGATGTTGGGTACAAAAGAAGCAAAAATAAGGTAAACAATATAAAGTGGAAACTACCATATATGGAGTGGGTTAAGTTGAATTTTGATAGAGCTTCTAAAGGAAACCCATGACCAAGAGGAGGAGGAATAATTAGAAATAATAGAGAAGATATTTTGTCTCATTATGCTTTCAATTGTGGGTTTAAGACAAATAATGAAGTTGAAGCTTGGACAACTTTAGAAGGGTTAAAATTATGTAAACAAATGAAATGGAATAATTTTTGGATGGAATGTGATTCTCTCATAGTAATAAATGCAATTTTGAGGAAAGCACATGCTCCATGGAACATACAAGAGAAAATCATGGAAATTCAAGATCTTGCTAAAGAGTTTGAAGAAATCATGTTTACACATATATTAAGGGAAGGAAACAAATGTGCAGATAAGCTAGCCAATATAGGGGTTTTGGTTGAGGATCGTGAAGTTAACATTTCCTTTCCATGGTTAGATGAAGTAGAAAGTTTAGTTGAAGTTGACTAAAATTGTTGATTTCCTAAATCAATTAATGATTAAGATTTATTTTAATGTTTTCCATTGGTAATATCTATTTTATTTTGTAATAATAATGTGTGTTCATTTAGACTATTTATTATAATTTGTGTGGTTGCAAGGCATATATAGTAGAGGTGAATTTTTGACATTGTGAAGGATGCTATATAAAAATGTCAAGAAAGATGCTAAATTCTGGAGTAATTGTATTCATACATAGATTTGAAAAGATCTAGAAAATGAAAATCAATAATTCAAACATTTTATGTAAAATGATGTAGGTTTCTAACTTTAGCATCTTAATTGAGATGAGAAGTGTATCTATTTGTAAACTCACACGCTCTAAATAAAAGAGATGTAATTTGTTAAGGGTGGGGGACCCGAGTACAACCCTTTTTATCAAGCAAAAAAAAATGTATATGTATGTTATTTTTAAATTTTTAAATGTATATGAAATAACTTACATATTGAACAAACTTATATAACATAAAGATAAAATATATCTAGTTAATTAATACATGCTTATATATATATATATATATAATAATAATAATAATAATTTTATGCTTGTGAGCAAGATTGAATCATAAATTCATTCTCATGAGATGTGATCTACTTAATAATGGTCATGTAAAGTTATTTCAAGTTTAGTCACCTCTAAGATCATGATTTCTTCTAAATGATAATATTACAATGAGATGAAGGAAATTTTGAGGGAATTTATAAGTTTCTTCAAATAATAAAGTGTCTGAATAGCTAAATGAAGATTTGGAATATTAAATCTTTTTACAATTTATCTAAAATAAAATAGAAATTAAATCCAAGCTCAACAATTTACAAAGATAATAAAAATAAATAAAATGGACCAAGAATCAAATGGCATTATCTCAAGTGGTTAAATTCCTTGACTTTCAAGGAGGAGGTCCAAGATCAAATTTTGCCAAGTGATACATGCATAGTAGCCAAGTTGCAAAATACCATTATGTGTTCATTATGTAATACGGGTGGGGCTTGTTTCAATCTCGTATAACTATAGTACAATGTACTACCTTTGACACACTACAAGCAACTCAGCAATGGGCACCAGGAAATGGAAGCATAATACCCCAAAATAAGCTTAAATGAGTCAATAACTTCGAGGATAAATTGCAATGAAAGTGGCTAAGTCTCATTTTGAAGCGATAATTCATCGAACTATCTCTTTTGTATTCATATTCATCGATAGTTTCAGTGAATTGATGTCACTAATGACCTACCTAAGCAAATTTGATCCAACAATGACATTTTTGTCCTCTCACTATAATTTGTACCAATGAGGTATTTTCATCAAAAGTGAACAAGGTGAATTTCTTGCTATAAATAAGAGCCCAAGTCCATTGCAAATCATCTTTTGGCTATTTTAGGAAAGGCTAGAGCTACACTCTTTGAATGTAATTTAATAGAAAAATTTGTGTAGCCTTGATATAAGACTATGTCTTGATTGTTGGGCCTATATTTGTATGCATGTGTGAGTGGTGATGCCCTACATTTGCTTATTAACATTTTTCCACTTTGGGTTTGTATCTGAGATAACTTTAGACTATTGTTTCCAGCCTCCTTGATTTAGTTGATTGATCAACATACTATCCTCACTATCCTCATCGGTCATATTTTATTTTTAATCTATTACATCCTTACTTTCTAATGTTTACATTTTGAATCTACTTTCCTATTTTAACATAGATTAGACTAGATTAGCATAGGGTAGTGGTGAGCCGACCCAAATCCAAGGGTCAAGGGGATTAACAACCGCATTTTCCTAGGACATTGAACATGGGGTTTTAATACAAGCATGATCTACTAATCAACCTGCTCCACGCAATCAATCGTGCCCAATGGGATAAATATAATTCATTACACAAAGAAAACAACCTTTGAAGATGCCTATAATGCATGATAGAACTAGAGATTATAGCAAATCATATCTTGCTACCAGCCTAACATATTCAATTATAGATCTGCTCTATTTGGCATTGAATTTTACCATATCCATAATAGGGTTTACTCTCCATAGTGAGGTCTACTAGAATCTGCCTTTCATTCAATAAATCCTCATACCTTCTAGTTAAGATCTATATTTTTTTGCCACTCATATTTGAAGAATTTGAACCAACATCCAAAAAATCATGTGGATGGCAACTCCTTGGTAGAAAAGAATCTAGAACTTAATTTTGTTAAGTTTGATTTGTGATAATTCGTCTCACTCCAATGATTTATCACCAAGATCCTTCATTGCCACTAAAGAAATATCTCCAGGACTAAGTCCAAGGCTCAATGATTTGTAATATATCAAGATAGGGATTCATTGCATCCAACAATCCATAACCAAGATCATTTTGAAACATGATCACATCAACGATTCTTGTAGCTACTTCATAATTTGTCAAATCTCATTACTAGTGAAATGGTGATATCATCATTCCATTAGAGCTCATCAAATAAGTGCTCTCTACACTGATTTATTGAACCTAGTTAGTAATTTGTTAAAACATATTGTTTTCCTCCTGCAACAACAATTCTCTTATCTCGTTCGATGTCCTATTTTAGCTTATGAATATAATATCTAAAAGAAAAAACAAAGGCAAACAACAAGAATGAATGGAGTGGATAAAGTACAAGCACAAAGGAAGCAAGGGAAAGAGACCATCTTATGCGATGTGGATTCAAGACTCATAAGAGGAACACACCATGCAAATTAAACAAGATTCTATGTCCATTTTATTTACCCCTAAAATTACGATTATAACTCTGAAAGAAATAACTCTCCTATATCATCCAACTTTGGAAAATCAATATCAATTATTTGACCATCGACAAGTTTGGGGTTCCACTTCTCTCATAATCCCAAATGTCATTAATAACTCTTTGACCATAATGAGTTGGATTTCTCAAAATCTACCTAATCAAATGAGAACTCCACCACATACTTCTTTCATGTCAATGTCTTTGGGAAACATCATTACCTCAACTCCAATCACATCCACTATGAATACATCAATCCCAATGTCAAGCCAAAACTCATAAGTTGGGTATAATAGCCAAATAAATATTAATCTATCATAGGTTGGCACTTATAATGTTTCAAATGTGAGAAAACTAATTGATCCACATCAATACAATAACTACTCTTGCAACAAATTAGTCCCAACAAGACCACCCATCCTCTTGTACATATTTTGACCAATCAAGGTGATAGTCTCTTAATTTTTTTCTATTGGTAAGCTTTGTAGAACCTATTAAATTTAAACATTTGTATATGCAAATAGAATATGATAGTGCCAAAACCCCTACCTAACGCTAACATTGATCAATACCTATTGAATACAAACCCATATGTTGGAGCCTAAAACATACTCAGGTTCCCAATAGGTGTTCTTGGTCAAAAATTTCCACCTCTTATTCATTAGTATATGCATCAACAAATTCATGAGGACATTAACTATCAAATACCTCCAAATAAGCCCCCACTTCAAAACTAAAATCTACATGATCAGTGTGTACCTAACCCTCCTCTAATAATAGGTAAAAATCAAAAACATTTTTTTTAGCAACAAATAGTCCTTCATGCACAACAGAACCTAGCATACATTATTCCACATCAACAACATATACCTTATTATAAAAAAGAACCATATGGTCATTGATCCAGGCATGTGACCTTTTTGCGGCATGACATTATGCTTGAAAATGCTCGAAAATCTATTTTTGATCCCAATCTTATTGTTAGGGGCATAACTTTATGCTTGGGACTTTATTTTGATCCATTCAAGAAGCATAAAAAATATTAGAGAGAGAATAATAACTTTTGCATGTAGCTTTGTCATAGACATAGTTATTGACAACTTCGTGGAAAATATACTCTAAAGGACCTAAAAAATACAAAACAAAATACTTACTAAAATTATTAAATTTAGATTTTTAGATTTTCATAGCCAAAATGCATCTCTAGCTATGTTGACACGTCAATAGACGATAAAACATAAAACGACAAGTCATATGTATGTAATTTTTATTTAATATACATTTTTAACTCATGGAGGGTGAATCACTACATTTTCATATGGGTGATCTTCTAAATCGCAAAATGTGAACCACCACATTTCCATATGGGTGACCTTCCATATTCAATATGATGGATTTACAACACACCAATTCTTATATAAATAAAGATGCACCCTTGATTGTAAAAACATGAGTAATATATGCAATGTTATAGTCTCGCATCTCTTCTCAGAGATTACATGCATTGTACTCTAATTTATGAGCAATAAAACTATTATGTTATTTTTCTTATATATGTGTGTTATGATTTGTTATCCTCTATTATTTATGAATTGCATTCTTTCATGATCTTCCTTAACTTGAAATTCTAAATTTCAAATCAACTACCCACCATAGGACTATCAAGCCTAGGTCCCTCCTAAACCACAACACCAATTACCAAATTGGACTTATCAAGGACCCTTAAACTTGATGGTCTATTCTCCTATTCCCACTTTTGCATTAAGGTCTTATCAAATTTTAATGACAATGGGAACAAAAATACCTTGGATCACCTAAATGAGTTACCCACCCTAAAGTTAGTACACAAGATCTAAGAAGAGGACATCGTAGTCCAATTGTTTATCTATTTGTTAAAGGACAAAACCACTATCTAGTATTAAAGCCTCCTAACAATTTTGTGACCAATTAGGCCTTGGTAGTAGAACCATTCATGAAGAGATTCAAAAGCCTTATAAATAGGTATTTGCGAGATTCATCTATAGGTTGAGATGAAGATACAAGACATAAGATCTAGGTGATGGAAGCAAGTGACATAAGCAATAATAAACTTATTATAGTATGGAAGGCAAAACTATGTGGATTTTTTTTTAATTTAGAAAAAATTCCTTACGAGGCCGCCTTGGTCTGAGAAACCACGATCGGGGGGTTCTACACCATAAAATCCACCCAAAAGTCATGCTCGACCCTGGTCGCACTAGCATTATCAACTGGATTTTGGGTACCTGATGTGTGTTTGGTAGGGTGGAGATTCGAACTAGGGATCTCCCTTGGAGGATTTCCCTACCCTCTCCAACTCACCTACAACACATGGGTCAAGATATGTAGAATTACAATTAAAAGCTTCATTCATTCTCCCATACTTCCCTGCTCAAGTGTAAGCACAACATGGGTATTTATAGCAAAATTCCAATAAGGAATGAGTGATTAAAAAGTCAACAAAAAGTGAGATCATGAGACATATCTATGAATGACACAAAAGTCAATATGATGTGAGAAATCATGACATATATGTGATGGACACAAAAGTCAACACGATGTGAGAGATCCTAACACATGGCATATACAAGTGATAAATAAGTAAACACTTACCTAAGTAAGCTTATCCTAAGTGCTAGGATAACTCATGCATAAAATATTAAAATGCACTAACATCCCTCCATAAGCACAACTTAGGTGGGTATAAGTAGATAGGTCTCGACAAATGTGTAGTCATATTAGGTACCCATGTACAAAATGATCTTTCATAAGTGAGAAAAAGGAGAAAACCTGTAGGAACAAAAATCCCTCTCAAAAGTTAAAAAAATATTAAGGGGCTATCCTCAATGGAAGAGTATTTCGCACCCCTAATAAAGCTTGTAAATGGAGAAAATTGGTGAAAATATCTACGACCTACTTTGATGTGGGATAATACTACAAATCAAGAACCTGCTCCTAGATGAACTCTCTGATATAGTGCATATGTATTTCAATGTGTTTGGTCCTTTGATGATGGATTGGATTCTTTGAGATCTAGATAACACTCTGATTGTCACAAAATATGATTGTGGGTTTCTGAAAAGGTATACCAAACTCAATAAAGATATTCTAAAGCTAGACAATCTTAGTGGGAATATTTATAGCTTCTCGATACTCAGCCTCTATGGAAGACAAAGCAATAGCATGTTATTTTTTTACTTTGCCAACAAATGGGGCCAAAACCAAGGTGAAAACTATAGCCAAACGTAGACTTGTGATCATCAAAATTGTCTAATTAATTAAGACTTGTGTAGCCAATCAAGGTACAAGTAGTAGTTGTAAAATAATGAATCCTAAAGTTGTAAGTACCCCAAACACAGTGAAGGATGCATATGACAACTTTCCAATAAAGCTCATCGGGTTCTTATATAAAGCGTGAAACCATACCAACTGCATAGGATATGTCAAGATGGGTATGTGAGTCAAATAAATGAGGCCATTGACAAGTTAACGATACAAAGCAACATCAACATGTGGAGTGGAACATTGTTTTCTTAGTTTGAATCCAAATAAAAAAGAAGTTGGGATAGAATTATAGTAAATCATATGAAACCTATCAATCAAAAGTATAATTGGGATTGTGCAAGAATTATTACAAAAAGAGATTGTGTAATCTTGATCCCAATAAAGCAGTAAAGTAAGCCCAAGTCTATCATAACAAATCTATCTTGTAGAGCAGATTTAAATCTACTAATACTAGATGAGAAATCCCCTGTAATGATTAGGTCATCAACATAGAGAACCAGAAGAAGTAGTGCATCATCTTACCTCAAAATATAGACATTGGGATCTAAGTGGCATCTCACAAATCCATGAGAGAGAAGAAAGATGTCCATATTGCCATACCAAGCCTAAGGGGCCTATTTGAGGCCATAAATAGACAGACTTTTGCAATTTGCAATTTGCTCCATGTATATCTCCTCTTGAAGATCACCATGAAGAAATGCATTCTTCACATCCATATGATGTACATCCCAACCATGAGTTGAAACAATACTAAGAGTCAAGTGAATGGAGTTTATTTTTTTAGCTAAATAAAAGGTATCAGTGTAGTCGATGTCAAGCACCTATGAAAAACCTTTTTCCATAAGTCATGCTTTGAACTTATCAACAGTTCCATCCATAACATATTTTTTTTGATAGATCCACTTGCATCGAACTAGTTTTCTTTCCTTAGGAAGGGGGGTCAAGTCCCATGTATGATTCCTTATCAAGGAATTGTATTCTTCCTCCATTGTTGAATCCCACTCAACAATACTAGATGCTTCTTGAAATGATTGTGGATCATAAGCAGAGGCAACATAGACATGAGGAAGGTGTTGATGTTGTGATCGAGTCCTCCTAGAGTCAGTAGGATCTCCAATAGAAGTACCTATTTCATGAAGAGTCTTGTAAGCCCAAAGAGGCATTGAAGTGGAAGAGGATGGAGCCTTTGAATGTTGACTCAAATATGAAGGTAGTGAAGTGTGGGATCCCAATAATCATAATCACATGTGAGGAAAGGTGGTGAAGTATGGGATCCCAAGTTGGGAAAGATTTCTTTGAAACTATACACTCCTCTCAATGAAGAGTTTGAGTTTTTGTATGCAACAATCTATACCCTTTGACACCATCGGGATAGCCAACGAAGATACAAGGTTGGCTTTGAGGTTCCATTGCCTTGCATTTATTTAAAGAAATATGTGCCCATGTAAGGGATCCAAAAACTATAAAATGTTTCACTGTGTAATTTCAACCATGCCAAGATTTACAAGGAGTTATCCCTTTCAATACTTTGTGAGGGATATGGTTCTGAATGTAAGTAGCACAATTAAAGCTTTAGCCCAATATTATTGTGCAAGATACTATGAGTGAATCATGCAACTTGCCATTTATTTTATGGACTAGTTCTTTCGCTCAACAACTCTATTATATTGTGGACTATATGGAACTGAATGCCAAAGATCTACCCCTTCAAGAGAATAGAACTGCTCAAATCTATGGTTCACATATTCTCTACCATTGTTTATGCAGAGAATCTTGATGTATTTTTCTAACTTCTTTTTAGCAAGGGCCTTAAAGTCTTGAAAGTGTTCAAAGAATTCACCTTTTTTATGAAGGAAATAGACCCAAGTGTAGTGGGAAAAATCATCAATGAAGGTGAGTACATAATGATCTTTGTTGAAATACAAGGTTGGAAATGGACCAACTAAGTCACTATGAATAAGTTCCAACACTTGTGAAGCTCACCAAGACTTCCCTTTGTCAAATTTCTCTATAGGATGTTTGCCCATGGCACATCCGAGGCATACCCCATTTGAAAAATTGATGTGAGGGAGTCCTATAACCATATCCTACTATGCAAGCTATTGCAAATAGCGGTAGTTGAGATGGCCAAACCGCTCGTGCCATAACTTACTCTTTGCATCAGAGTGAGTAAGCAATGCAAAGGATGGGGAATCAGGTACAAAATGAGAGAAGGCATACAAACAAGTTTGATGATCAACCTTCCCAATTGCTATAGGTGTGTCATCCTCTATCTCATGGATTACCACTGAATCTAGAGTGAACTCAACTTTCTTGCCCTTCCCAATGTGAGTGATTTGGTAGATTGAAAGAAGGTTAGTAGACAATTTAGGTACACATAGTACATCATGGAATGCATCCCCTATATCAATTGAACCTTTCCCAATGACATCTATTGTTGTATCATCACCAATGTGAATATGAGGCATAGAACATGGCTCCAAAGTTGAGAAATGATCTCTATCAAAACACATGTGGTGTGAAGCACCTGAGTCAAGTATCCATGGTTTGGAGGATTCAACCATTGCAACTAGAGCCTTTCCTTTTTCTTTTCTAGAATTTGAAGAAGAAGAGGGACTTGGTGACATATATGATGGTAGATTGATGTTGTTCTTCTATAGAAGATTCTTCAACTCATCTATTTGTTTTGTATGACATTGATGTTCCTCATGACCCAACCTTTTACAATATGTACAAGTGGGTTTTTCTTTCTTCTGTGAATCCCTCTTAGAGGATTGTTTATTTACCTTAGAAATAGATTGTGTTCCTTATTTTTGTGTCTTCTTTGCTTTCTTTTGTGGCTTTTTTTTCTATATTACTAGTATTTTTGTGTCCATTGGCTTGATTAGCCACAAGTGCATGTGACTTGGAGACTTTCAAGAGGTCCATTTGAATCAATTTTTCTTGCTCTCAAATGAGAAGTTCAAAAAATGAGTCAAATGATGGAATTGTCCATGTAGAACCTATAGAAAGTTGATGTGTGTGGAAACCAAAGACAAAGACAAAATACTCAAGACCTAGTTTAGACAACACATTCAAAACTAGTTGAGTATCCTTTTTATCTATGCCACATTCTTTGAGTTGTATTTTGAACTGATTAATTTTGGTGATATAATATTGTATATTATCAAAATTATTTGGATCAAGATTCATCAACTCATTGTCTATTTGGTAACCCCTAATTTCATTAGTTTGAGAATACAACTTAGCAAGTGTATCCCAAGCCTCTTTAGGTGTTGTACAATTTTCAACATGAAAGAGAAGATCAAAAGAAACAAATGTACATATTACACCAAGTGCTTGCTCATGATTATCAATCCACTCCTTTTCCTTTGCACCAGTGGGTTTAGGTTTTGTGTCTAATACATGCTTTGTATAGTTCTTACACCTTAAGTAATTCCAGATTAATTGTTTTCACATAGTGTAATTGTAAGGAGTAAGAAGTAGAATATCTAGTTTACCCATAGTAGAAAGAAGGAAATAGCATAATATTGTAGAAGTAAAAAGAGAACAGAACATCCCCCCGAATTACTTAATAAAGAAACCTCCCCAACAAAAATATTCGGTACTTTATAAATAGTGCAATTACAAATTTTGACCAACTTTTTAACAAATGGATGTACTTGAAAATGTTGGCCTTATTCTATAACTGCACCAAGGAACTTTCAAATATAATCATAATTATTCTAAAAAATTGTAAAAAAAATTGGGTGGTGTTAATGGCCACTTTGGTTTGCAACAATGGAGGTTGTAGGGCCTACAGGTTAGGTGTGGGGGTCTGTAGGTGCAAGAAAACAAAAATGGCCATGAGATTTGAGATGGACTTAAGATTTGAGGGTCATGAGATCTTATTCTATAAATAAGATCTAAGATCTAGGTGAAGGAAGCAAGTTATATAAACAATAATAAACTTATTCTAGTATAGAAGGTAAAAATATTGAAAGCTTCATTCATTATCCCATTCTCCCATGCTCAAGAATGAGCACAACATATATATTTATAGTAAAATCCCAACAAGTAATGAGTGATGAGAAATTCAACACAATATGAGAGATCATGACACGTCTATGAGTGACGCAAAAGTCAACACAATGTAAGAGATCATGACACGTGTATGAGGGACACAAAAGTCAACAAGATGTGATAGATCATGACACATGTGTGTGAGGGATGCAAAAGTCAACACAATGTGAGAGATCATAACACATGGTATCTATGAGTGAGAAATAAGAAAACACCTAAGATATATTATCCTAAGTGCTAGGATAACTAATGCATAAAATATTAAAATGCACTTACAATATTCAATCAATTTTCAATTTACACAATGCAAAGGGATCCCTAAGAGATTATCCATGGTGATAATACAATGTTATAAGGACCATACACCTTATATCTCCAAATATTAGGTCGTTATATGAACAAGATCTATCATATAACATCAAAATATTACAATCCAATTTTGTCATCATGGTTTGTAATGCTAACCCTTACATGCTATTAGAAGACTTTAAAGAAGTAGGCCAGAAGATGTGTAGATACAAGTTGGAAATTACCACCTACTCCACCTATGGCCTATAATACCTATGTGAACTCCACTACCAATCCATTACCATTAGAAACTCCACCCATCATCAACCCTATTTCCAATTTGCAAGTCCAACCTAATACATGCACTTACTTATGGGCCAATTTCCCATACATCATTATGCATACCAACCAAAATTCATTATCAACCATTGAATTTCAACCACAAAAACCAACTTTACCCACTCTTCACCAAGTCAAGGTTGATGCTAAAAACCTTTTAGAGAAGCAAAATTTTGAAATGAGAGAGATGCTAAATATGGTAAAAGACTATGGTCAACCAGAATAATGCTAAAAAGTGACACTGGTAACCAAAGAGTGGATGGTAGCAGCACTAGAATTAGCAACCTAAAAGAACCCTTATCTCATTAAAGACCAATTACCCCAATAAAAATGTTGATCAAGTGGTCAAGGATGGCTAGGCATGAAATAACATGGTCAATATAAAAAATGATATGAATACCTTATGGTGCATGGTATATAATACTGGACATAACCCATTGGGTTGTGCAATGGCAATCAAGAATGCAAAAACTATTATATATAATCAACAATGCTAAATTAGATAAAATAAAGCCATGAATCATGTAACAAATCCTCCTTCACTTCACCTCCTAAATAAAACTTGAATTCAAATCCATGTGCAATAGACTTCTCAAGGATACTCCAACAATGGATCACTAACTTGTCCAACCTAGGAAATATCATTCTTGCAAAGTTTGATAATGGTGGCAAGGAAGGGGAGATCTTGGATGAGTGAGCAATCTTAGACAATCAATAAGAGGGGGTCATGACAAAAGGTAAGAGGAAAGCAACAAAAAGCGTACAAGACCATCAAACAATCAAGTTAAGCCACCTAACCTACTTGACCCTAGTATGAACACAACTATCCTTAGGAGGGGAAGACCTCCTCTCTAAGTTAATGGCAAGAGTCCAATCGTTTCAAAACAAAATGTATAATTTGACCAAACTTCAAGCCAAAAGGTATAATTTAAGGAGTCCCCAATAAAAAAGTTTGCCTTATCGCCCAAGAAAGAGAGGTAAAGACCTTATTCTAAGGTAGTTGGTGTGAGCCCACAATATACTAGGCATAGAAGGAAGGAGATAAGTGCAAATTAACAACCAATAGGGGTTGAGAATAATGAACCTCGTACAAATTCATACTTAGCTAGGGATCAAGGTAGTGACTCAAAAAAGCAAGACAAATACATAACTATGAAGGGAAGATGAAAGGAACCTAAAATAACCTTCATTGACTAGTGAGGATAGATTGGAAAATAGTAAATAATTTAGAAGACTTACCCCAAGAAACAAGGGTAAATTAATTGGGATTGTATTCAATATTACAAAATAACTTAGGAAGAGTCTAACTAATGAGCATGTTAGAAGCATTGGCCTTGCCCAAACAAAGGGATATTCTTAAAGAAGCATTGAAAGAGCAAACATAAATTTACACAGAAAGGGGTAATCTTGTTACCAATAATCAATCTAGTATAGCTATGCAATAAAAATTGATGGTACAAGATACTAAAGACATACAAGTGAATATCATGGATGTTTCTAAATCCAAACATGATCAAATCACCTCCATTCTACATTATTTAGAGGATTAAAGACTTTGTTTTGAGGTGTTGCATTGTCATTAAAGAGCAACAATTATGGTGATGCCAAAAATTATGTGTGAGAAAATAAAGTTATCTTATACTACAATGACTACTAGACCTATTCAGATGGATGGAACATAGGTTAACCCTATAGGTATACTAGAAGACCTTGTAATTACCATGGCAAAGCATCCAGATTTGATCATCATCCAAGAGGTAATTGTGGTTGACTTACCCCTAATTTAGAATATTGTTGTCACAATAATAGACCAAGAAGCTATTAGAAAATGGTTATATTATGATAGGTTATACATAAATCAAGGTCCTTAGGTATGGCAAGATTATTCAAATTGAGAATGGACTCCTTAGTAATTACATCATACATAAGTTAAAATATGACGAGGCAATCAATTGGAATGCACTTCAGGTCATAGATGATGGATCAATGAAAGGGGACACAACCTATAAAGTAAATACGACCATAGGAATATTGTAGGATGGAGATGATAAATGATTATGTGAAGAAAAAGACCTAGGGAACTACTTAGTTCTAGAGAAACCTACCAAGGTGTAATCACTCCAATATAGCCATGTTAGCTATAGTTATTTTTAGTAGCTTGGGTCATAGGTTTAGATAGTTAGCCCTCAAGCATTAGGTTTAGGGATAATGTTGATTTAGTCTATAAATAGAAAGAGTTATGTTGTAGTTGGAATCATCTTTCATATTCAAATATTAGTTGTTTCTATTATGCATATGAGACTTGCCCTCTCTAAGTGGATAAGAGACTTCACCCTCTCTAAGTGACTAAGGATTTTATTGATTTAAATATGGAATATGATTACTTGTATATTTTATTTTTTTGCATTGAATCTAAGTTTATTATTATCGATGAGTTGTATTCTATTCCAAACTAAATTAAAGCTATGACATCTAGATTAAAAGAATGGAACAATAGCACCTTTGGAAAAAAATTTGAGAAGAAAGAACTAAAATTTAAACTTTGAAAATTCCAAAAAGGTGATGATAATAATCCAAGATCAGAGGAAAGAGAGTTGCTTAGTGAATATCATAATATTTTGAGTAAGAGAAATTATAAATATTAAAATCAAGATAGACTTGGTTGAAAAAAGGAGATATAAATACAAAGTTTTTTATAGGATGGCTACAGTATAGAGATCAACTTCCAGAATTAGTAGAATTAAATTAATAGAAGGAGTTTGGATTGAAGATCAAAGTGAAATTAGAAAAGAGGCAAAGTCATTTTATCAAAATATTTTTAGATTCAGAGGAGATTGAAGTTATTAATGATAAATTTCTTCAAGATATTCCTTCAGTTATAATGAATGAAGACAATAGGAATCTGATGGAGCCTATTACTCTAGAAGAAGTTCATTTAGCTATTTTCTCTTTTAATAAGGATAAATTCCCAGGTCCAAATGGTCTCTCTACAACTTTTTACCAACATAATTGGGATATAGTGAAGGATTCTTTATTGGTGGCAGTGGAACAGTCTAGGGTAAAACAATACATACCTCATAAAATAAATGCAACATATCTTACCCTAATTTAAAAAAAGAAGGATGTTGAATTATTTGATTATTTTAGACCCATAAGCCTATGTAATATGGAATATAAGAAATTTTTTAAAGTGATGGTGAATATATTAAGTCCATTGTTAGACAAAATTATTTTAGAAGAGCAAGGACAATTTGTGAAAGGGAGACAAATTATGGACGGGATCATAGTAGCTCATGAAGTTATACATTCAACAACTTCAAGAAAAGAGAAAGCAATGATCTTAAAACTTGATATGAGTAAAGCCTATGATAGGGTTAAATGGGATTTTCTTTTTACAATTTTAGATATATTTGGTTTTGGGAAGAAATGAGTTAGATGGATTAAATCTTGTGTCTCTACAGTTTCTTATTCAGTGTTGGTCAATGGGTTAGTGATAGAATATTTTAAAGCCAAGAGAGGCCTTAGACAAGAGATCCTCTATCTTCTTATTTGTTCATTATTATGGCAGAAGTTTTGAGTAGAAACTTAAAGAAGGCTTACAAATATGGGCTTATAAGTGGACTTAAGGTTAGTAATAACATTGATAACATCACCCATCAATAGTTTGTAGATGATATAACCCTTTTTAGAAAGGCAATGATAAATGAGGCCAAAACTTTGAATAACTTTTTAAAAGAGTATAAAAGAGCTTCATGGCAAAAAGTCAATAGGACTAAATCCAAAATTTACTTCCTTAACATTCCTGCTAATATCAAAGCAAGAATTTATAGGTTGTTTTAAATGGAGGAGGCATATTTACCAACATCTTATCTAGGAATGCCTTTATTTGAGGGGAGAATGAGGATAGGCTTATGGAATCTAGTTATTAGTAAAGTTCAAAAAAAACTTCCAGCTTGGAAAGGTATATGGTTATTGTTAGTAGGAAGAGTGCATTTACAAGCCATTCCAACATATTATATGTCATTGTATTCTATGCCAAAATTAGTTGAAAAATGTTTAATCTATATTATGCGATCATTTTTATGGTCAGGTTTACATGATAAAAGGAAATTTCCTTTGGTGAAATGGAGCAAGTTGTGTGATGATAAAACTAGGGGAGGTCTTGGTTTAAGAGTTCTTACAGATGCAAACTTAGCTCTTAGGGGAAACATTATCTGGAGATTGTACAAAGAGAGTCAAAGACAATGGGAAAAAATTCTTCTAAGTATGTTGATTCTAATGACCCAATTGTAATATTGACTACATTCTCTCTACCAAATGATTTTGTTCTTTGGAATGGTTAAAAAAAATCTATTGATATTATAAATAAAGGTTTAATATGGGTGGTGGGAACTAGAGAAAAAAATTATATTTGGATGGATACTTGGTGTGATAAAAAACCACTCAATTTAGATCCAATTTTGAAATCTTGAATGAGATTGCTTCAAGACAAATACAATGATAGGGTTTCAAACATTTTGTACAAGGATTGAGAAGGAAGATACAAATGGAAAGAAGATTTTTTATAGGTATACAAGACATTGATGCTAGGAGGCAATTGAGTAGAAAGATAACAACTATGATTATTCTAAGGGGATCCAAGGATAAATTGATTTGGGAGTTGAATAGATCAGGAGAATACACAACAAGAAGCATATATAATGTTCAACACCAACAAAATAATAATGTCACTAGAATATAGAGAGATATTTGGGATAGCCCAAGCATTCCTAAAGTCAAAATGTTTGTTTGACTAGTAGGTCATAGAAGAATTTTATCCTGAGATAACCTTATGAAAAGGGGTTTTCATGGCCCCTCTCAATGTGTTTTATGTAATAAGGAGGAGGAGAGTATAGACCATCTCTTGGTACATTGCTTAATAGTATGGAATATATGGTAATGGATTTGTAATATATTTGGTAAATGCATGGTGATGAATAGTAGAATTGAAGATTGGTTAAAGCAATAGCAAAACACTTATAAAAGTGAGGCTTTATAGATAATATGGGATATATAAAAAGATACGATACTTTAGATTAAATGGCTAGAAAGGAATAGAAGAATATTTAAAGGAAAGGAAAGCTATTTAGAGGTAATGAAAAATAAGATATGTTTAGCCATAGAGGAGTTTAAACCAACTCTATCAACTCACCCAATCCTTAATTTGGAAGCAGAGAGCCTTAATAGATGGATTCAAGTCATTAAATGAAATTATGATGTTGGGTACAAGAGAAGCAAAAAGAAGGTAAAGAATATAAAGTGAAAACCACCAAATGTGGAGTGGGTTAAATTGAATTTTGATGGAGCCTCTAAAGGAAATCCAGGACCAAGAGGAGGAGGAGGAATAATTAGAAATAATAGAGGACATATTTTGTCTTATTACACTTTCAATAGTGGATTTAAGATAAATAATGAAGCTGAAGCTTGGGCAGATTTCAAAGGGTTAAAAATATGCAAACAAATGAAATGGAATACAATATGGATGGAAGGTGATTCTCTGATAGTAATAAATGCAATTTTGAGGAAAGCAAAGGCTCCATGAAACATTCACAAGATAATTATGGAAATTCAATATCTTGCTAAGGAGTTTGAAAAATTAATTTTACACATATATTAAGCGAAGGAAACAAATGTGCAGATAAGCTAGCCAATAGAGGGGTTTTGATTGTGGATCATAAAGTTAAATTATCCTTTCCATGGTTAGAGGAAGTAGAAAGTTTAGTTGAAGTTGACAAAAAAATGTTGATTGCCTGAATCAATTAATAATTAAGAGTTACTTTAATGTTTTGCATTGGTAATATCTGCTTTATTTTGTAACAATAATGTGTTTTCATTTTAGACAATTTATTATAATTTTTGTGGTTGCTCTTGTGTTTCAAGAAGGAAACTAGCAATCCAGTTTTGGTAAAGCGGACTATGATAGTGCGATTTTTGGAAATATTACTCTACTAAGATGCAAGGCATAGATAGTAGAGGTGAAGTTTTGGCATTGTGAATATTGCTATAGGAAAATATCAAGAAAGATGCTAAATTCTGGATTAATTGTATTCATATAGAAAATTGAAAAGATCCAGAAAATAAAAATCAAGAATTCAAATATTTTATGTAAAATGATGTAGGTTTCTAGCTATAACATCTCAATTGAGATGAGAAGTGTATCTATTTGTAAAATCTCAAGCTCTAAAAAAGAGAGATGTAATTTGTCAAATGTGGGAGACTCAAGTACAACCCCTTATTATCCAACAAAAAAAAGTTTATTATTATCATTTGATGTTCTTTATTGGTCATTATTGAATTGCTACTGCCATTACTATATTCCTTGAATTTGTTTCATTACAAGTGGTACCATAACATCAATCTTAGCTCCCAATGGTGGTGTAAATTTGTAATAGAAGGGTGTGCAAACCATTACATAACCTTTATCAAATGATACTACTGCCTATTTCTTATCAAATTTTAATCATTTTTTGGCTAATATTTCGATGCATTTTTATTCTATAATATTGTGAGTTTACTACTATTAATTCCTTTTCCTAAACCCAATTTAAGAAAAAAAGAGTATTGAGTGTTGTTGAACCCTTGTAAGATATCTACGCGATTATGATCATCTCTCTAAGTCAAAATAAGGGGTATTTCTATCAACACTTTTTTGGGAATCAAGTGTGTTAGGACCCTTGTGGGAGAACTATCTACTTGTGATTGTCTCTTAAAGCTTATAAAAGTAAGGGGTATTTATCATAACACTTTTTTATTAGTGCTCCATGGATTTTTTTGGATTTTGCATTTGCCCCTTGTATATGAACAAACCTACTCCTCCTACAATCAAAGATCAATTGTAGTGCATTGGTCATTTAGAGGATGTGTGTATGAGTAGAAAGAAGTGACAACCCAAAAATCCTAGTAAGCATCAAAACTCCTCCAAATATCAATAGTTTTGATCAATATCTTCTTTCTTCCTTATACACCATGGCTTTGCCTCCTCCCAACATCACTCCTTCCTCTACTTCTCCTAATAACCATCTCTCTCTATAACTTCTTCCATTATCCTTCTAATTGGTAATTCTATTATTAATACTATTGATTCCATTTTGTGTACCTATCTTGAGAAATAATAAAACATGGTTGATTCTATTACAAAGTCCTTAAATAACATCCAAAACCTCCTAAAAATATTGTCACTATACATCTCCTTCTCCATAGGTCTCAACAAGTTATTGGGAAATAATCTCTAGGTATTCACTAGTTACCAAATACAAGGGATAAGAATTCTTCAACAACTGCCATCCAGTTACAACTCTCTAGTTTCCTAGGGTAGTCACTAGACTCCCTTATACCACCAAATATACTCTTCTAGTTATAGGTGGTTACATCTTAGAATTTGTTTCTAATATAGATTGCCCTATAGGAGGTGCTTCTAATTCCCTTTACTAACCTCATGATGTTAGTGTTCCACACATCGACATCCCCACATTTGAGGGTGTCGATCCATGTTGGTGGATGGCCAAGATGGATAATATTATCAATTTGTACCATGTTCTTGAAGAAGGTTGTGTCACATTAGCTACTACTAAATTAGGAACCCATGCTCAACAATGGTTGTTATAGGAGCTTTTCCAACTATGGTCTACTCTTTTGTGACCTAGTTTCAAAGCATGAATCCTTTGAAGGTTTGATAAAGGAGTTTCCACATCATATGTGGTTCATGTAATGCAAATGAAGTAAATAAGAATGATTGAGGAGTATTGCATAGATTTCACAAGTTTTCTCACCTACACTACCAATTTGATCTAGTATTGATGGGCTCAACCTTTCGCCATGGTCTTAAGAATAAAATTGGATGGGAAGTCAACATGCTCGATCCTTATACCTTCAATGGTGCTCAACATATAACTTTAGTAGCAGAATAGAAGCACTAAGATCTCAATCATCAACCTAGATATGACTTCAACATACAACATCCTTTTTTCAATAACCATATTAATAAGTGCTCCTAGGGACTCTTTTATTTTAAAATTTGTTCTCACCTTCCTCAATATTAGGCCTATGAAGAACGTCGTAAATTTCAAGTGGAAGGTGAAGAACAACATTATCAGAAGATGAAGACTCATTGCAACAGGAGCAACCAACTAAAATAGATGAGGTTGAACATGAGGATGATACAATAGATATTTCTAATTAAAACCTTATGGGGCTCCAAGATCACCATACTATCAAGGTCAAAGGATTAGTCAAGCAATAATGTATCAATGTGTTTTTAATTCAGGTAGCACACATAACTTTATTGAAAATAAGACAAGATAGTATTTGATTTTGTATATTAATTCTACAAATTAGAATGAATTTTAGGTATTTATGGAAAATGGGGGTACCACTTAGTGTGTGGGTTAAACAACTAAGGTTAACATACAAGTGGGGAATTAAAATTGGTCGAGCAATCTATTTGACATGAATATGGATAGTGTAGACATCATCTTAGAAGCACAATGGTTATCTCACCTTGGTGATGTTACTATTAATCTACAATGATTATATGTTAAGTGAATAGAAAATGAAAGGGTTATTTGTCTCTAAGGAATCCAACCTCATCCATCCACAGTGGTTAGTTCCCATAGCATGAAAAAATATTGAAGAAAAGTGGTTATGGATTCTTGGCCTAGGTCAATTGCATGGAGGTTTAGTCTTTATATCCACTTCTTCTAGTTCTTCCTTTAGACTTGTAGAACATTATGGATTTCTATGCAAATGTCTTTGTTTATCCCACGGGTCTTCCTCCTAAGTGTAAACATGATCATGCCATCCACTTTGTTCTAGGAAGTCAACCTCATAATGTGCATTCTTACCATTATCCCCAATCCTAAAATTCTAAAATTGAGAAGGTTTATGAAATGTTGGAGTAAGGAATCATCCATTCAAGCATAAATTCTTATTCCTATTCAATGGTTATGGTATAATGCAAGGACAAATTTTGGCACATGTGGCCTGATTTTTGATCTCTCATCAAGATCACCATCAAATATAAGTTTCCTATCATTGTTATAGATGATTTATTAGATGAATTGTATGATGCTAAATATTTTATAAAACTAGACTTATGTTTTGGGTTTCATAAAATTATGGTTAGCGAAGAGGATATTCCTAAGATCACTTTTTGCACACATGAGGGTTATTACAAGTTCCTAGTCATGCCTTTTGGTCTCACTAATATTCCTTCCACTTTACAAAGTATCATGAATTCTATTTTTTATCCTTTTCTTCATAATTTTGTCCTAATTTTCTTTGATGATATCTTAATTTATAGTAAGTCTCAAAAATATCATCTAGTTCATGTGGATAAAATCATTATCTATTATAGAAGAAAAAACTCATTGTCAAAAGGTCCAAATATTCCTTTGGATTCCATGAGGTAGAATACTTAGGATATATGGTATCTCAAGAAGGAGTTAAGATTCATCCAAACAAGATCAATACCATGCAAGGTTGGAACCTTCTCATGTCTCTTAAACAACTTTGTGGCTTTAGGTCTCATAGGCTACTATAGGAAATTTGTTCACAACTATGGTAATATTGTTGCTCCTTTCACTACTCTCACTAAGAAGGATGCATTTGTTTGGTTTGAAGTATATCCTCAAGCCTTCCAAGCCCTAAAAAAGGCTATTTGCACCACTCCTATATTGGCCATTGCTAATTTTAACAAACCCTTTGTCATTGAGTGTAATGCTTCAACCATAGATATTGGAGCTATTTTGATGCAAGATGGACATCCATTGGAATTTGAAAGTAAGCAACTCTCTGGTAAGAATCTAGGATGATCCACTTATGAGAAGGAAATGTTAGTTGTTCTGCATATGATAGAGAAATGACAACCTTATTTGTTGGGGCATTGTTTCATCATCAATATCGACCATAGCAGCTTTAAGCATTTCTTAGGATAATATCTTTCTTGTATTAAATAAAATATATGGTTGACCAAGCTCATGGGGTATAATTTACTCATTGAATACAAGAAATAAAAGGATAATGTGGTGGTTAGTGCTTTATCTCATTGAGGATGTTCTCACTTTCAGTGCTATTGTTAGTCCTCTTCCACACTGGCTTTCTCAATTTTAGAACTAAGTTTCTGATCCGAAGATTGTTCATATCATTTAGGAAGTGGATGATAGCTCATCACTACATTGTTTTTTATTATATGTTGATGGGGTTATCCACAAAAAGAATTGCATTTATATTCCTTAATTCTTGGCCATTAAGACTAGTGTCCTCTGAGCATTGCATACATATTCTTTGATAGAAAAATTTGGATTCTTGAAAAAATATTAATGGGTGTAGCAATATTTTCTCAAAAATAATTAAAAGTAGATGTCAAGATCTTTGTGGATAAATGTGAGTATGTCAATGTAACAAGGGGGAAACTATTAAATCTCTTGGACTGTTGCAACCTATGCCTATCCTTGACTACCAATGGAAGCACATATCCATGGATTTTATTGAGGACCTTCCCAAATATGAGGGCAAAATTGTGATTTTAGTTGCAGCGGATCACCTTTCCAAATATGCTCATTTTTATGTATTGCAACATCCCTATTTAGTAAGTAAGGTGGACAAGGTATTATTTGATTATGTTTTTAAATTGCATGGTATGCTCATGTTCATTATAAGTGATTGTGAACCTATCTTCACCAAATTTTTTTGGAAGGAATTATTCCAACTTAGTGGGACTAAGTTGAATATGTCCTCTTCTTATCACCCTTTTTTAGATGGCTAGATGTAGATTATAGATGTTTGGGTACTTACCTTCATTATTTTACTCAAGACAAGTAGTTTCACTGGGTTCACTAGATTTTGTTAGCTAAATTATGGTACAATGATTCTTACCATTATTCCATCAAGATGTCTCTATTTGAGGTGTTGTATGGTTGGAAACCTCCATCAATGGTAAAATATGTTCTAGGATTATCCAAGGTGGCCCAAGTAGATTATTTACTATAGCAATAATAGCATGTGCTTCAAATTCTTAAAGATAATTTGACTTAGACCTAGAATCACATGAAGAAACAACAAGATTTGTACCATTTTGAATGACATTTTTTCCTAGGGTATATGGTATTTTATGCTTGTAGCCTTATAAGAAATTGTCCTTGAAGGCCAAGTATTATAAGAAGTTGGATTCTTGATTTTATAGGCCCTACAAGGTAGTTTGTTGCATTGATGAAGTGGTTTATCAGTTGGATTTTCCACCATATTTCTACATCCATCCTATCTTTCATGTGTCTTATGTCAAACAAGTTGTTGGATAGAAGGTGTAGTCCCAGACGTATCTTCCAATATTCAATAAAGAAGGTCAAGTCACTCTCCAACTAGAAGTAGGATCTTCTAAAAGAAGATGTTTTGTGGGAGTCTTAGAGCATTTTCTAGTACTTTTTAGCTTTGAGGGTAAAGCTTCCTAAGGGGGATCCATTTAAGAACTCCAATATATCCATGTCAACTATATTTATCTTTTTAGCTTGGGTCCTAGATTTAGATAGTCAACCCTCGAGTATTAGGGTTAGGGTTAATGTTGATTTAGTCTATAAATAGGAAGATTTGTGTTATAATTAGAATTGTATTTCATATATAAATCTTAGTCATCTTTGTTACACATATGAGACTTCACCCTCTCTAAGTGGATAAGGATTTGTATTGATTTGAGTCTAGAATCTAATTACTTGTGTATTTGAGTTTTTGGCATTGAATCTAAATATATTGTTATCAATGGATGTTGTTTATTACACATTATTAAATTACCATTGTCATTATTGTATTCCTTGAAGTTGTCTTATTATACAATATTCCCACCTTGATTAGCCAAGACCCTCTAAAAATAAACTAAATAAGGACCATTTGCTTTGATGGAGCTAAAATAAGGAATAGGACATAAGCTAGGGTTTAGATTATTTATCCATAATATGGATTTAGAAACTATGCATGTTGGCTATTGTTCAACTACACTAATAATGTAGCCATGCACGAGGATCTATGTGAAAGTCTATGGAAGGCTAAGAAGTTGAAAGTGACTTCAAGTTAGTTATCAATTAGGTCAACTCAACCTATGTTGCCAGAAATTAATAGTTAAAATCCCATCACCATAGGATATAAAAATTCCTAGAGAGTTTCAAATCTTATGAATCATTGCTATCCTAAGAGGGTTGAATACCAAAGCAAATGAATTGGCCATATTGGAAGTAAATTTTGTCCCCACTTATAATTTATGGAATAGTCCAAAATAGCTAGATATGATGTTCTAGCTAGCAGTGTTGGATAATTTAGATCAATGGAGAGTATTTAATAAAGATGAAAAAATAATAAAATTTCTAATCAGGTAAGCTCAACTCACTTCAAAATGAGCATGGTGATGACATTAAAGATGGAGTGATCCGAGCTACAAGCTTATTGTAGTGGTAAGGGCTTTGGCCTCTCTTTGATAGGTCCAAGGTTCAAACCCCACTCAATATGAGGGGATTGGGACCCCTTATAAAAACTTGTGTAAAATCATTGAAAAAATATGGAGTGATCTAGTTGAATACTAGACATTTGTCAAAAGGATTGATCATATTAGAAGGCCTATTCAATCTTGATGACAATTCTAAAAAGACTAGCCACTTGTTAAAAGGATCAATCATATTGGAAGGCTTGTTCAACCTTGATCATAATTCTAGAAATACTAGCCACTTGTCAAAAGGATTAATCATATCTAGAAGGCACCAAATACCATGATGTAATTGCCTAGAGCTACAATGAAGGTGTACGACTAGAGAATCATTGAGACATGATAGACTTAGATCCAAGAGCTAAACCTTTTTTTCAAAAGTAGTAGTAAATCCAAATATTGAAGCCATAATGAAGAATGATCTCTTCAAATTAATATAGGCTCAAATTATCTTCCCTATTAAACATTATAGGTAGCCAACTTGGTTTCAATGAGAAAAAAAAATGGAAACATAAGGTTATGTGCTGATTTTAGAAATCTAAATAGAGCCTCATAAAGAATCATTACCCACTTCCACCCATGGATCAAATCCTTCAAAAGGTCATAAGGTCATAAATAATGTAGTTACTAGATGGGCTTTTGCAATACAACCAAATTTAGATGAAAGATAATAATCAACATAAGACTGTCTTTCACCAATGGGTTCTTGGTTCAATGGTTGGGACTAATAGGTGATGTAGCCTACACCAAGGTTCAAATATTTATGGCACAAAATAGCTCAATGTGACTAAATTTATGTTGGTGCCACCTTCTTGAGGACAACGGATATCATGTTCACATGTCTACTAGATAAAATAATTTTGGTATACTTAGATAACTTTACTATCTTCTCAAAGGAAAGGACAAATCACATAGATCATTTAGAGGCCAATTTCAAAAGATGTAGAGAATTTTTTATATCCTTAAACCTCAAGAAGTCCATCTTCTTCATATAGGAGGGAAGGCTTTTGGGTTATATATATCCAAATATGGACTGGTCATTGACGTAGAATACATAAAATTAATTCAAGATTTATCCCTACCGTCATCAATCAAACATATCCAATATTATCAACCAATTTTAGTTTGTGTCCAAATTCATTACCAACTTTGCATAGTTGATGAGACCCACAACGAAGATGTTAAAGAAAGATACCTCTTTTCTAAACTAAAAAAGAAAAAATATCCTTTTAGGAGATTAAAGATGCTATCACCAAGGCACTTGTTTTAATCAATCTTGAATTTTCATAAGACTTTCATTTGTATGTCTTTGGTACCAATGAGAGTGTGCCTGCAGTATTGACTTAAAAGAATGAAAATTAAGAACATCTCATTTCCTTCACGAGTCAAGTACTTTACAACTATGAATACGAGTACACTTTTATCAAAAAATTGGTATTCACCATGATGAAGGCATTGAGGAGGTTTAGATACTCTTAGTCCTAGAACAAAACCGTTATTTTCATTATGCATCTAGATTCTAGGTCAAAAGTCCTATAGGATGATTTGGGAGAAACGAGAGTAGGATGGATAAAAAATATACAATAAATTGACCTAGAGATCAAACCCACTAAGTTGGTTTGAGAAATATCCTTGTGTGAAAACCTTTTCACGACCTGTACTGGTGAACAAGTGATGTTTGTGGAAGAACTAGAACTAGGGAACCACACTAGTTGGAAGGGAGATATTGAAAGGTATATATTATTAGGGAAATTAACTAGAGGGCTAGCTATGGAGCAAAATAATAGATTAAAGTATAAAACTATGGACTATAAATGGCTTAACAACACTCTTTTTAGAAGGGGGTACAATGGAATATTGTTGAGGCATGTGCAAGAATGAAGATTCAAAAACTTCTTAAATGAATACCACAATAAGGGAGGTTACTACTTTTTCCAAATGACATCTCACAAGATCCTAAGGGTAGGTTATTACTGGTCAAACATATTTATTAATTGCTTCCAATGGGTAAATAATTGTAGGAAGTGTTACCTCTACAAAGTTAAGAGAAAAAAAGTCCCCATGCCTCTGGAATCGAATATGGTTATAGAACCATTTAGCAGTGGGGATATAATTTAATTGATAAAATCAACCCAATATCAAATGCAAGGTATGCCTAGGTTTTAATTGTCACTTATTACTTTACTAGATGGGTAGAGGTTGTCCCAGTCAAAACTACAAATCAAGAGACTACCATCCAACTATTGGATTATATTATAAATAAGTTTGGATCATTGTTTGTGGTCATTACCAAGGGTAAAGTTGCTTCAATGCATCTTGAAATATGAGGTTCTCTTGAAAAAATATTTGAACTATTACCCTAAGGGAATGGTTTAGCAAAGTCTACCAATAGGAACATAATTTAATTTCTAAAAAGGATAGTTACTAAGTTTAGGAGAATGTGGTACATTAAGTTAAAGAGAGTAGTATGGGCCAATAGGGTGAACCCTAAGGCTTTAATTGGAAATTCTCCATATAAGTTGGTGTTTAGGAAGGAAGTAATACTACCCATAGAATTATAACTCTCTTCACTTCATACATCTCAAAAATTAGAATAGGAAGGTATAAGCATCCCACCATTATAAGCTTGCCTTAACACTTTGCTATAGTTAAAGGAAGAAACAAACCAAAAGTTTGTGTATCATAAAAAAAAAATGGTTTGATAGGAGGGTACAAATTTCAAATCAAGGAAGGCAATATAGTGATGAAGTGGAATAAAGACAAAATAAAACCAAGATAACATAACAAATTTAACCCTACCAGATGGTCAAAGCTTAGGTATCTAACACCTATAGATTAACCACAATAGAAGGAAGGGTGTTGTCCATCTTAGTCAATGAGAAACACTAATATCCCATGTAGTCATGGAAAAGAAAAGAAATATCTAATATGTACATAATGTTTCACCCTCATTGTTTTCCCAATTCTTCTTGTTCCTTTTCCTAGGTATTCAAAAATAAATTCCCCCTTCTATACTGGGTGAGAATATTGAAAGAGACACCTAGTCCCCTTCCTCTTCAATTCCTTTTATAATAGGAATCAACTAGATAAATGGTGGGGTTCTAAATGATAAAATAAAATAAGCATTCATTTTTCTAAGTCTACATCCATTGATTTGTTGAATAAAATGATGATTTTATGACCAATGGAGTGATGTTATGTTGACATCAACCAAATTACACCTAGTTTTTTCCAAAGGAAACTATCCAATGATTCATCATATCTAGTGATTCATCATCATTATAACAAACTGCGTAATTCTACCTCCAAAGCGGTGATCCATTGGCAATCAATTTGATTCATCAGATAGTGTGATGTTATGCTAATGTAGGCCTAAAATGCTTGGTGCCTAAGAAAGAGAAAAAAGTAAAGTCTAAATCATTGTCATTGAAGAGGAAGAGGCAAGGGAGTAACAACATGATGATGTCACCAAGGACTTCAATGAATCACTAAATCAAGTGAGAATAAATCTATTTCACCATAAGGGATTCTGATTTTACATGTAAGAAGGTAGGAAAATGGGAAGCTATAAATAAACAAGCAAAAGAGAAAGCATTTTGTTATCCTCCTATGTGTTTGAAGCTCTATGACACCCCACATTTAAAATTCCTAAAATTACCCCAAAACCATAGTCAAATTCTTAGATATTGCTATTATGATTTGTTGAAGACACCATTGTAGCCAACCACCATTGCCAAAAAGAAGCACTGCTTCATTGAAATGTAAGTAGAAGAATGCTAGTGCACTTGGTGTAAAACCCTAGTGAGGATGTTTTCCCATGTATTCCTTCAAAGAGAGTGGATGCTAGCACACATGTAAGATTGCTAAAATTCTAATTTTGCTACCCTCTCTGATGCCTCTACTACTAGTAATTAGGCAAGGATTTTTCCTTCTTTTCCTAGAAGGCTTAATTTTTTCATTTCCTTAGCCTGTCACACAAGTCCTAGGTTCTAATGATTCATTGGATTGAAAACCCTTCCAAGGATTAATTTCTAATATTAATGATTTGTCAACAATCATCCTCATTTTTTCATAATCCTAGTTGCTATAGCCCAAGTTCCCTACCAAACCATATCTATATAGGATCACCAAATTCACCCCATGAGTTACCACATCATCATAATCCTTCATATGAGTTTCCCATAAATTCTATTTTCCTTTGCTTCATCATCACTATTATATAATTTGTCATCTTCTTTGTTCTTCACCTCCCGATTCTAGGATAGTGGTGATTCTCCAACACTGCTCCCTCAAGAGACCAAGTCCCTTTGATTGATACAATAACTTTTTGATATAAATTAGTGATTCACTAAACATAAAGGACTACCCATTTTCAAGACTTAGATGAGTTTGCCAAAAAATTATAGAATGGATCCTAAACAAGTTGGTGTTAGTCATTCAATGGAGACTATACAAATTGGATATGATGAGAGAAGAATAAGTAGTAGAATAATGAGACCTCAACACACTCCAAGACAACTATCTACCTTAGGTAGGTTAGAAGTTGGGGAATATTCTAAGGCCAAAGGGAAAAGGGTCATCACTCCTCAATAACCCAAACAAATTAAAAGGAGTAATACTAGGCGAAAAATATTCTAAACCATTTATGATGTCATTGAAGACTTGTATGTCAAATTTATCCCTAGAGATTCCATCAAATAGGCTCTAAGGAGGTATGAGATGAATCCTAATGACTCTTGGATATCAAGTTTTAGGGTGAGTTAGTTCTTGGTGCTAAAAGTATGGGAGTGTCCTAAGTTATTACATGCATGAACTTAAAGATACAAGGAGCCATTATACCGACAAGACTTGATATCCCTCTACTTTTGATCATGATTGCAACTATTACAACCATAATATAAGTTTCAGATGATAATATTGAATGGACATCCTACTCACAAAAATCTTAGGCATTTGACTTGATAGATCAAGTTGCTTGGGAAAAATTCTTGGCATGACAAGTAAGTAACTCTATGTAAGCCAAAGGGTTTAAAATATTATTAAAAATAGAGCAATTTAGGAAGATATGCAAATATTTCTATTAACCATTGCCTTCATGACAAGCTTTGAGTTAGACCAATTCATTAAAAAAAGCACCTTGGCATGTTGTATGCTTTCATGGAGGTATCTAAATATCCTCAATTATTTAACTGTATTAATGGTAAAGTCAACAAGTAAACATATAGCCCATTTTGAAGATTCTAGGGTGTTAAGCTTTAGTTCATATCTATTTTGGCTAATCATGCACCAAAGAAAGTAGTGGTTTTTGAATGTGAAACTACACAAGGCCAAATCATTAGGAGAACCCTTCCTAGTATTTAAGGTGATAGACAATTCTTGATTCAAACATCATAAATTTATTATAACTTCAATATAAATATGTATAATATTATTGTGGATATATTTGGGAGGAAGTCACCAAAAGTATCTCCCACCCATAGGGCTCGAGTGTAAGACAAGGGCAAGGAGATTGGAGATTTCTACATGGGGCATATTCCTAATTTATATGATTGTATGAATTCTCAAAAGAGGTATTTAAACTCCCAATATTTATCCCAAACTATCTTCAAGCTAAAGGTACTATGAAAACTATACCTAATTGATAGAATCTTTGGAAAAGGGTAGAATAAGGTTAGCCTATTTGACTAAGATAAGAGCTATCTAGTCATCCCTCCACTAACAAAAGGTTGTATTGAATATTTCAAGTGGATATTGAAAAATAGTAGCCTCACTACTTTCAAGAATAGATGGGTGTATGATCTTAATGCCATGTTCATGGAGATGCTGCTAAAAAAGAATATGTAAATAAATATACATCCACAAAATAGACTTGTACTTTAGAACAAAAAATATGATTTAAGAGAATGCATAAGAGAAGTGTACACAAGAGGTAATTGGGAAGAGTAAATAAGGGCCCTAAAAGAGTAACCCTTTTGTTAGTTTTGCTTTTTATAGGGAAACCTTCACTAAGAAAAGCAAAGAAATTCAATATGGTTATGACCATGATACCCACATTAACTATCAAACTATAAGAATATTAATGGGTCCTAATCATAAGCTTGGAAAATATGGTTATTTAAATTAGAAAGTTGTACGAGATAGAGGATCATAAATTAAAAAACAAGACCATAACTATGAAGGGATGTTTTTATGATTCATTTTTGCTAATCTAAGACAAACAACGCCTACAAGAGGTATAGATCATAATGAAGTAAGAGCAACAACATGCATAAAAACCCCTCTTAAAGTGTTAGCTAGCCCCCAAAAAATAGCCACTATTACTTTGGTAGTTGAGTATGTAGCAAAATAATCCTACATCAGAGGCCAAATAGAAGAGTCAGGGTCGATGAAAGTTGCCACCAAGAGAATAAGGTAATATACGTAGGCATATAGTTTTTTTGGAAGCATAAGTATGAGGGTAATTGGAGGTATTGGCTTAGAATTGAGAGGAGAGTTTGTAGTTGATGATAACACCATAAAATTTTTGTCTAGTGAGGATGTGGTACACATAAGAGCTATCAATTCTAAGGTGAGAAAGGCAACTACAACTATCTTCCTACATCTCCTTTTCTATTCCATGTTTTATCATCTTTGCTCTCTCTCTCCTTCCATATCTTAAATCTCACCTCCCTCTACATATTTTTCTACCATTGCACTATCATCCCCATATGCCATAGGTGCAACCACACCACTCATCACTGCCATGAAATCCTTCACTTTCATCACCATCACGATATCCCCATCCACTTTATCAATCTTCACTCAACTCGTCACCATATAGAACACATATATAATAGACACTTATACATGGTCAATCCAAACCTCTCCATTCTCTATGTCATCCTCTACTTTTGCATCCACCATCACCACTTTGATAACCCATATAACTATCACCAAAATATCCAAGAGCACCATAGCAAATTTTGTAGACTATAGGAGTTGAAACCTAAGAACAAGACAACATTATATCAATGGCAAATTTAATTAAATACTTGAGAATAGTTGAAGGTCCCTCTCATACCATATACACCACAACTTGCTTGCTATTGTAAACCATCTTATAACCCTACCAAGCATGGATACATTGGAGGATTATCTATAAAAGGTATAGCAATCCCTTAATCAGATATTCACAAGTGATTTTATTTCCAAGGAAGGGATGCTATCCCTAAAAACATAGGTGTCAGATGGAGAAAAAAAGATCATATTTACAAAAGCCAAACTGATTGATCCAACTCATCCTACTATAACCTCCTCTGGTTATATGACCAAGTTATCTAGTCTGGATTTACAAAAGGAAGGACATGTTGGTCACTTCCAAATTTTTGAATAGGTAAACCTAGACATGTCTTATAATTATCTAAGGTTGGCCAATGAGAACCAAGACTATGCTAAAAAAAATAAGAAAATCATTGTGGTACTAGAATAAAAGAAGGCTAAGACACATAAAGGGAAGGAGGAAATAAATAAATTGAAAGCCAATGTGGAAGCTACTATAAAGGAAAAAAAAATGAGCAAAAATAGTTAGTTTAGTAGCTAGGATAGGAGCAGGTAAATTGGCTAAAGGATAAAGAAGAAATGGTTAAGTAGAAAGATGATGAGATCTCCTAGATCAGATGAATAGATAAAAAACTAAGAAAAGAGTTTAAGCCTATCAAATCAAGGGCCTCAACAATAGATATCATCCATGGCCTCTAGGACAAAATATTGGCCAAAACAAAACATGCAAATATATACCTACAATATTTATGCATACAATTTCCTTCTTGCTAAGTTTGAATCATGCATAGAAATATAGAGTTTGACTTATTGCTTAGATCCAACTACATGCCAATCATGAAGTAAATCTACAATGTTAGTTGAAAGTAGTTGCAATAGTTAGGCTCCCTACTAAACAAGAGTTGGAGGTATAATTGATTAATATTCCTTATGAACAACAACTCTTTCCACCTATCAATCCTACTACAATAAACTAAATAATGCTATAGATGAATTAAGGAGACACATCATATAGTTAATGTAGAAAGGACTTCCAAGCCCCTTTTTAGACCAAGGCACAAATTTATCCAAGGATAAATATGCTAAGTTGATCAAGGAAGGAAAATAAACAATCTCCCAAAAAGATAAAACCTTATCAAAAAATGGTACAACTAATGCCTCCAATGTTATAGCACAATTGGAGAATCTTTTAGAAGGGGAAAATTGATTCCTAAGTCCTAAGAAGAACTACCTAAAGAGGAATATGATGATTTAGCAACAACATTATTCTAGTTGGAAAGCATGAAAATATCTTTAGATGTAGAATGGGAAGCACTGCAAGGGTTACTAGCCAAGTAAAGTCTCATCACATGGTTACCATTTTTTGTTCCCTCTTGAATCTATTTTCCAAGGATTAAGGCTATTTGGGATTCTTGTCCAACTAGGCTTGGTGCCCCTATAAGTCACTAGAAATATAGTACAAGGCAGTACCTTTGACATACCATAAGCAACTTGATAATGACCACTAGGAAATAGAAGCACAATACCCCCAAAAAAGCAAAAATGAGTTGATAACTTTGATGTCAAATAACAACAAAAATGATTAAATCCCATTTCTAAGCAATGATTCATTAAATTACCATTTTCCATCCTCTATTTTGTTGATGGTTTCAATGAATCGACTTCAACAATGACCTACCTAAGCGACTCTGATTTGACGATGTTTTTGTCCTCTCCCTATAATTCATATTAGTGAAGTATTTTTCCCTACAGTAAATAAGGTTAATTTATTTGTATAAATAAGGACCTAGGGCCAATTGTAAATCATCTTTGGCTATTTAAGAGAATGCTAGAACTATACTTTTTAAATATAGTTTCTCATATTTTAATTAAAGGGAATTTATGCGTAGCCTTCATATAGGACTTTGTCATGATTCTCATACCTCGCTTTGTATGCATGTGTGAGTGGTGATGTCCTACATTTGCTTACTAGTACTTTTCTACTTTGGGTTTACATTTGAGATAACTCTAGACTATTGTTTTTAGCCTTCCTGATTTAGTTGATTGATTAACACACTATCCTTGCTATACTTACTAGCCATATTTTACTTTTAGTCTCTCGCACCCTTACCTTCTGATGTTTATGCATTTTTAAAGCAAAAAATCCCTTGCGGGGCCTCCTTGGTCTGAGAGACCACGACCAGGGGGGTTCTACACCGTCAAAGTCACCCGAGAGTGGTGCCCGGTCCTGCCTGCACCAACATTATCAATTGGATTTTGGGTACCCAATTCAACTTTTTGGTAGGGTGGAGATTCGAACCTGGGACCTCCCTTGGAGGATTGCCCTTTCCTCTCTAACTCACCTACAACACCTGGGTTTGATGTTTATGCATTTACTTTCATGTTTTAACATTGATTAGACTTAGCATAGGGTAGTGGGAAGCCAACCCAAATCTAGAGGTTAAGGGGATTAACAATACCTTTTTTAGAATGTTGAACATGAGGCATTGGTACTGATGCAATCTATCGATTAACCCACTTTGTACGATCAACAATAACCACTTAAAAAAATAGAATGGACTAAGATACTTGCATATAAGAAAATTACTTACTTTCTAATTATCATCATACCATTATGCAATCATGATGTAATATAGGTGGGCACCATTTCGATCTCATATAACTAATTAAAAAAAGAAATAGACCAAGATACATTTGTGTAAGAAAAATAATTACATTCTAATTATCATAAAGATTACAAAATGAATAGTCATATTAGGCCCAAAAATATTGAGAGAGATAACTTAAGGAAGGAGATAAAAATACCTTTTTTCCATACTACAACCAAAATATTTTTATCTTTTTATTAGACAAAATATTTCAATTCTAGATGGAAAAAAATTAAGAAAAAAAAAGACATTTTTTTAATGATTACATGGAATTCATAAGGGTCTTGTTTGCATTGCGTTATAGCCACAAAATGGTATTATAACAATATTTTTGATAATTATGAATATATTACCCAACAACATTTGAACCTAGGTCTCCTCCTTGAAAGCCATGATATTTAACTAATTGAGCTTATCATTTGGTAGAAGATATAATCAATGAAGTAGTTAATTAATTCAAAGACATTCTATTAAATGTTAGCCCTTGGGGTATGCTTTTATAAAATAATTCATCAATTACCACATAAAGAAAAATGAAATATTGATAAGAAAGATCTTTATGGAGGAGCTATAAGAGGTGGTTTTCTCTTTCCACCCTGATAAGGCACTTGACCCCATTCTTTTATTTTTTTTGGGATTTATTGAAGAGTGATATGTTGGTTATGTTTGAAGAGGCTAGGAAAAGGGAGGCTAAAGTAAGTGATATCAATGCTACCTTTATTACATTGATTCCCAAGAAAGGTGAGACAAATTATTTGATATTTTTTGTGCGACAAGCTTTTGGAATATAATATTTAGACAATTTCATAATTTATGTAAAATAGATAGAAAAGCATTCTAGATTGTATTCATAAAAAGTTAGGCAAGATAAGGGGACTTAGGATATGCTTTTGTAAAATATTTCATCAATTATCACATAAATATAAAATAAAATCTTGATAAGAAATATATCTATGGAGGAGCTATAAGAGTTGGTTTTTTGTTTCCACCCTAATAAGGCACTTGACCCTGATCGATTTTTTACAAAGTTTTTGGTATATATTAAAGAGGGATATTTTGGTTATGTTTGAAGAGTCTAGGAAAAAGGAGGCTACAATACATGATATTAATGCTACCTTTATTATATTGGTTTCCAAGAAAGGTAAGAAACTATTTTGATAATTTTTGCATAACAAGCCTATGGAATATGATTTTTAGACGATTTCATAAAATATGTAAAATAGATAGAAAAAATATTCTAGATTGTATTATATTGAAGGAGCATGGTTTTATTTCTTGGTAAACAAAATCTTGATTGTATAATTATTATAGAAGATCCATACATTCTATTTGTTCCATAAAAAAACTAGGTATGCTAGTAAAATTAGATAAGAGCAAAGCAGATGATAGGGTTTACTAGAGTTTTCTAGATGATATCTCAAAAAATTTAGTTATGGTCAAAGGTGGTATGAATGGACTAAATATTATTATAGCATTTCAAATTATTATATTATGAATCAATAAATCCCCTAATGGATACTTTGAATAATCCCATAGACTCTATCAGGGTGACTCACTATCTCCTTGTATCTTCATCATTCTTAATGAAGCATTGGGGATAATTATTAAGGAAAAAATTGGAAGAAAGAATGAAAGCTATCTAGGTTACAACTTATCAATAAGGAGGTTAGTCTCATATCAACTTATCAATAATGAGGTTTTTAATAATATTCCTAATACTCTAGGGAAGTTCATTTAGGAGGACCAACTATTAAGGAGTGAAATGATGATACACACACCCCCCACCCCCACCACACACACACACATTTACATGTATTGGGTACAGGATTAGGGTTAGTAGTGTGGGCCACTTCCATGGAAATTCTAGCCATGGCAGTGGCCATGGTTCTTTGAATAATTTAGCTCATAGTGGTAGCAATGAGAAGAAGTGTTGGTGGACCATTTTTTGTTTTCTTTCATGGGTGAAATTTTTGTTTGGTAGAGTTTTGGACCAAATGGCAGATGACTTGTGTAGATGTTTGGGGATGAGGAGAGACCTTGAATTGGCACCCATGCATTAAAGGGAATTCTTAACCTCTCCCTATAGGGAGAGAGTGCATCTTCACCCAAAGTGTAGGGTGATCTTTATGGTCAAGATAGTTCTTTCTAGCATATTGTTGCTTGAAAGACCCATTTTTGAATCCCTGTGAGCATTAATTTTTGTTGGACGAAAAGAGTGGTCCTATTTTTTAGGGCAAAAAAAATGATCTCAACATATGTATATTAGGTGATCCTTGTCTAAGCAACACAATGTCATTACGGTTTGAAGGTCCCTATGGATGGGACTCAACATGTGTTCAAATATTTTTCATCATTTTCTTTGCTAATGATTGCCAAGCATGTGACCTCTATGAAGGAATTGACCCTTCCTTTGCCATGGTACTTACTTCCTAGATGGACAATAGAGATATTTTGGGAAGCAAAATTCACATGATCAAATTATGCAGCAATCATTTTTGCTAAAGGTCTTGCTATGGGTGGAAGTTAAGATGCATTTGCATGTCCTTCAGTCCTATCTATAGCTTGGCTAGGATGGTTAGCATGTGTCACTTTACTTAGGGAAGACTTGACTTTGATCCCCTCAAAGTATCTTTGGATGCTTAAAGCTCATTCAGTGAATGCTTAGCCAATGTGGTGGTTGACATGGTTCCCTATTGTGTTGTGTCATCTTTTTTTAGCCTATTTATATATTAGTGTAACTAATGAAGTAGAGATAAATGGCAGTGATCAGGAAAAAAAGAGAAGATGAAGTAGTAAATTATGATTGGAGAATAACAACTAATTAGATTTTGCCAAATGATAGGTTGATATTGGCACTTAAAACCCTAAGGTTTGAGCACTTAAATTTTAACTTTTATATATGGAAGTGTTTTGATCCATTTTTTTCAAATCACACAAAATTTTGAGCTCTATGTATTGGTGTCATTGGTTCATGAACTTGCTATAGTGTTAGAGGTTGAATTGTGTAATATGGACTAGAAAGCCCTAGTTACTTACTTTATTGGATGAAATTATAGTATTTTTTCAACTCAAATGATCAACTTGCTACAAAGAAAAAACCTATGGTGCATCTTTCAAGAGGATAAAATAGTTATTCTTAATGATAAATCTTGGCACCAAAAGGTATAAGAGGCTCTAGGTTTGTTTTCCTTGTATAAACCAGAGTTTCTTTTCCATATCAAAGAGGAGAGTGACCCTATCAAGGTATGGTTAAAAATACATGAACTTGTTGGAAAGGTTAATACTACTAAAGTGAGTCACTTGAAACTAGATTTTTATTATCTTAAATTAGTTAGGTTTGATAACGTTAAGGACTATATGTTGATATTCAAGGCTTTGAGGGAAGATATTGCATATTTTGGAGGAAAAAAGAAAGATGATGTAGAATGTGTTAAGATCATCCTTGATAATCTCTCATTGTTCTTTCAAATTTTGAATCTAATGGTTCATATGATTCCAATGTTTCTAGAATATTAGAAGACTCTTACTCTTGATCAATTATTTTCTCTCCTAGTTCACTTTCAAGTGGCAATGCAAAATTATGGTGGAACTCCATAAGTATAGGCTCATGCAAAGGAATTCAAGTCTAAGGAGGCTAAGACCTAGGGGCCCAAGGGCTAGGCTAAGTCTTCAAAGAAAATGAAGACCACTTGTAAATACTATAAAAGGGAGGGTCATCCAATAAAGAATTGCTTGTTGAAGCTATAAAGGATTGAAGCTAAAATATTAAAGTTATATGGACATATTTCATATGATGAGGGAGATTCAGATGGATATGCTTCGATTGTAGAGGCCCATTAGAACATCCATTATGGGAGGGAAAATATTATTGTCACTAATGTCTTCTCTTCTTGGCCCCTCAATCTATATTATGGGGGGTGTTGAAATAATAATCTGATTCATGGCCAAAAGCTGACATTATGTAATGTATTAGATAGGCCTAAGGGCATTTCATTATAAAATGTATTTATAATTTTAAAATATTTTATCATGTAAGCCTAATGGGCTATGATTAACCTTATTATGGTTAAACCTATTTATTATTTGTAATTAACCTAAATCCCTCTTGTTAAGTAAGCTCAGGTTAAACTTTATGTGGTAAATGAGGTTTTCTGGTATTGCTATAAATACCCCCTTTACACTTCTTATTTCTCATCAAAGTGTTGAGTAATATAATCTATTGATAGTGATTATTTATGATGTCTACAAGTGCCCATCAAATTCTTCTTTCATCCTTTTTTTTGTTATATGTCTAAGATTTGAGTACATGATTTGCTTCAATTAATTTATAGAAAATATTGTTAATTCCAACTAGAAGCACCAAGTAATTAGGTTGTTGGTATTTTTGCAATAAAGAAAAAAATATCACAACTAGAGTTTTAAATGTATAGTCCAAATACACTTCTATGTGATAGATTTTGGAAGGAACTTATTGTTGCACTTGCACAACAAGCCCTAGTTTACATGGATTGGGGACCTATATTTTTAAAATTTTGGTGATTTTTCTTTTGTTTACTTAGGCTTATGCATGATATTCAATCATCCAAAAACATAGGTGTTTAGCTGAAAGGTTTTAATCTTAAGTGCCCAATTTCTACTTACCTTGAGTTTGTTATGATGCTTATTGCAATTGTTATGTATGGTAAATTTTAAAAAATAACAAATAACCTCTCTTATTAGATCACGATTAAAATATACTTTTTAACAAGTACCGACATGCCTATGATCCCATAGCCTTAACACCCCTAACCTACTTAAATCAAGAATTGAAGACTTGGATTCCCCCTCAACAACACAAATGGCTTTAATTTTGGGTCCCATATATCTCTTAATACTTGATAATTTTTGGGGAAACTACTTTCATTAGATGCCTCTTGAAAAAATATTTTAAAAAGTATAAACTTGCCTATGTTTTGAGGAGAATTGTCCTCCTAGATGATTTATTTTTAGCAAGTTATCTAGCTACCCTAATTGCCCGTAAATGTTTGCCTAATCATGCAAATCTCTATTTTAGGCCCTATTTCTCTTGCAATACTTAATGAAATTTTATGAAACCACTCCCATTGGATGCGACTCAAAAAAAGTTTTCTAACAACTATAAAATTACCTATATTTCAAGGAAGTTTGGGGAATGGAATTGCTTGTTTTTTGCAGCCACAACCAAGGTCAATATAGGTGTGGATTATAGAAAAAAGTGTCTGAAAGCATAAGAAAAGAAAAACTGTAACTAGAAGTCTAGGCACTCATGGAAGTTTAAAAAGCAATTGAAATTGAAACCTTGGCTGAAAGTGTGACCATTCAAGGGGAAGTTTAAAAGCAGGTAAAGTTAAAGTCCTTGGCAACTCAAAATGCTAGCAATGTTGGAAGCCAACCACTTGCAGGGAAATAAAAAGGCTAATGAATCAAGCATAAGTGACCAAAAACCTGACCACTAGTGGGAAAATTACCTCGGCTAAAATATGACCACTTGTAGAGAAAAAAAAGCCAATTACGTAAGCATAAGAATCCAAAAACTCAACCACTCATGAGAAAATAAAAAACCCAATAAAGCAAGCATAAGTGATTGGAAACCTATAGGGAAATACAAAAATCCAATGAAGCTAAACCCATGACAAATGGAAGAAAGTGGCTGGAAGCTCGGGACACTTGCGAGAAACCTACCTCAGATCAAAGTCCGAAAAGGAAAATGAAATGCAGCCCAATATTACTTAGAGAAAGGTGCAAAATGTAAAGAATTACCAAGGAAGAATGAAAATTCCCAAAAAATACAAAAAGTATAGGAAATTAAAATAAATCATCAAAAACTTATAAAATTAACATTGAAATCCTGAACATCTATGGGAACATAAAAGCAAAGGGAATTAGAGCTCCCATAATTTGAAATTAGCATGAGGACTTAGCTAAGCGAAAATATTAAAATATGGAAATTACTAGAAATGAAAATAATTTTACCTAAAAATTGCAACCATTAGAAAAATATATAAATTGTTAAAAAAATAGTAAAACCATCGAAAATTGTATTTTTTAATAATAATAATAAATTCTAATGCCTATAATTTTTTACTTTTGTCTTATAGGATATTTAATGGAGTTGATGGAAATTCAAAGACACCTATTGTGGGAGATTTAATGCTAACTAGATAAATGTGCAACAATAGGATACCAAACTCAAGGATCTCAACACAAAGGACTCTTGGCACTCTAGGAATGAGAAGTTATACCACACAACATTCATTAGAGCTAAAAAGCAACTACCACCTCCATGAAGAATTACAAACAAGATGAAGGGGTCAAGTGGTGCCAAATCAACCCAAGATTACGCCTAATCAATTTTGGTCAGTATTTTATGTAATAGTTTATTTCATTTTAGGTTAAGCAAAAACTATATAAGGAGTGACACTCCTCATTTGTAAAGGTTGGAAACCATCTATTAACTAGCCCTTTAGACTTAGTTTTCTACTTTATTTTCCTTTTTTATTTTTAGTTGGATGGAACATTTGAACTAGGCCTAATATTGTTTTGAACGTTGTTCTTATAAATCCACCAAAGTGAGCAAATCGTAATCAAATGTACTTAATGACTATATTTATAATACAAATCTTGTGAAGTTTTGTTATTTTCAATTTGTGCATATTGATGGTGGTTGCACTCAATCCATTTCATAGTCTATTTCTCCTCTGAAGATTGCACCATCTCAGGCTTTAGGTAGTGTGAATATTGGTCGGGTTGGGGATGGTTTAAATTGAAATTATTGCTTTATCATATTAGAACTAAATTTCAAGGCAATGTGGGTTTGTTTATTTTTATTTATTTTCTCTTGCCTTTAAACCTTTGTTTTTTCTTTAGATCTCATTTAGATTAAGAGTAGATTAATTTTAGTGTAAAGCTTTGAAGTTGGTTTTCTATTATGTCAGTTTGAAATTTGTTTAAGTTGCAAGCTAATTAATTTGAATGTAATGAATGCTAATTTTTTGTTTGCAACTATTTAAATTCTACTCAACTTACTATATTATAATATCAATGCAATGGAATTATTTTTAGATAGTTAAGAATTTGATTTAAAGACAATGTACCTAGGAAATCTATATTTTTTGAGTCATACTTGCAAAGGCCCCTTGAAGGAACAACTATCAACTACCTTTGGGTTTATCCACACCGACCAAGACTTGGAATATCCAAACCTTAGGGGGAAAAAATTCTATTTCAAGAGGAAACATAATTTGTTCCAAGTATGTTAGCTTACCCTTGACATACCAATAGTTTGGCTTCTACCTCTTCTTGCCAAGAAAAAGTGGTCCTATGAAGGGAAAGGTCATAGTGTATAATTTGCATGCTCAACAGAACTGGTGCTAGAAGGAGGGATGAATTATTGATTCACTAAGTCCACTAGGTTCTTATGCTAAATATGACTAACACTAGAAGGACAACCCCTAGACCCTAACAAGTTAATTGTTTCTAGTACAATGTTTATATTTTACATCTTGACTATTGAAGCTATAATCAAAGATTATCATCACTAGGTCCAAGTCATTCGTAGGTGGCATTAAGTTCCTTAGCCTTTCCCAATACAAAATATCCAAATTTGATAAAGGCAAACCCAATACTCCTAAGACTGCTAATAGTTCTTATAGAATTATTATTTCTTTTGTTGTTCCTTTGGCCATTCCCCAAGGTCCACCAATGGTAGCTCCTACTCCATGGTTAGTAGGAAGTAGTCCTTTGAATGTACTAGGGCTTGTACATGATATGCCTAAGAATGCTAAAATATATCTTCCTAGGTATAAGTATGATGGAACAAGATTAGCTAATGAACATATACAAACATATAAAGATGTCTTAATCCATTTATATATTGAACATGAGGATGTTTATTGTAGGATGTTTCCACACACATTGAATGAGTTTGCATATTATTGGTATATCAACTTACATTTAGGATATATTACTTCTTAGGATCATTTAGAAGCATCATTTATCAACCACTTTAGACTACCTATTGATCCAACTGTGGTATATCATTAGTTTGCTTTTACCTGTAGACTTAGTTATCAAATTTGTCTACTTTTCTACATGAAATTCGAAAATTGTCAGATTTAAAACCTCATCGAATAAATCTGACAAATAAACCCTAAATTCGGCCAAAAAAAATTGGGTGAAAAACAAGCATCAAAAACCCTAAAATCAATTTTTAGCTATTGAAAAAATATAGAAGAAGCACTATAAACACGACAGTTGTGAACAAACCCTCATGCAATTTCCCTCTTGCAAGTGCAATTTGGAAGCTTGAAATTTTTTGCAAATACTATGCAAAGCAACTATTTTCAATTTGGGGATGTTTTATTTATTTCTTTATCATTATTTGAAAGAATAAATAGCTCTAAAAGTTGCAGTTGACAAACAAATCTCCCATTCTACACCTGCAATTTAAAATGCTCTCAAATAATCTACAAGTTCTTCAAAATAAAAGAAAAAAAACATAAAAACATTGCTCTTTAACCCTAAAATAATAGAAAATGCATTGCTCTTTAACCCTAAAATAAAAGAAAAAAATATTGCTCTTTAAAAAAATCATTGCTCTTAACACTGTTATAAGAGAAAAAAAAACATTTCTCTTTAACCCTAGCTTCTAAGGAAACCTAAAATTAAACTTTTATAATTTTTAAACTTGAATAGTATAAGATATTTTAAGTGCTTTCTTTTATGCATGATCTAACAATTTTTTATTATAATTGGTAGAAAACTTATAATTTATATTTCAAATAAATTATTGATTTAACATTTAAAAATCTTCTCATGTGTTAATAAAATTATTATATTTACATAAATTTATAAAAATGTTTATATTTAATATATATATATTATAAAAAATATATTAAAAATATTATAAAAACCAAACATTATAATTTTGTATATTTGATTTTTAAATTTTATATAAAAATTAAAAAATATAATTATGTGAAAAAATATATACATTTATTATATATCGAATTTTATTATGAATTTTTAAACATGTCGAATTTATTTCGAACTTTAAAAGTATCAAACTCGAATACGAACTCGAACTTGATAACTAATCCTGTAGAGAACCTAGTGAACTCCTAAAACTATTCAACACTAGGTTCCATAAAAGTGGGAAAAAGCAAGAAATTTTAAAGTTTGAACACTCTCGCCTAGACACAAATTTGAACAACCCAAAATCGGGAGAAATAAGAGACCCTCCAAATAAGGGAAAATAAAAAAATGTACAACCCTGTATAGGGAAAAAATCGAAATCCGACAAGGAAATATTGGAAAACTAGAACTGCATTACAAAAAATCACCTCGAATAGTAGGATGGAGCAGATCCTAGGGACGTCCCAGAACAAAGGCACCTATTAGAACCCCACCAGAAGGTATGGAAAGGGGTATAAAAATGGATCAATGACCTCCCACACTAAGGAGATAGTCTGCATTACCATCCAGCCATGAAAGAAGGTTCAGGGAAGTGCTAGGGAGCTGGGACAACATAAACATAAAAAAATGGAACAACAAGATGGGGATCTTCCCAGGCCATAAAATCCCCTTGCAATAAGGAAAATATGAAGATACCAGTAGAAGCAGAGGAAGCAACATACACAGAACAACAAGCCATAGGAAAGAGGTGGGGAAGTTCTCGAGGAACCTAAAAGGAAGGAGCCATGGGGTGAACAAGCTATAAGCGTTAAGCACAGGTCTTCCCAGACCAAAAATATGCAGATAGAAACCCAAGACGACCTTCAACACCACCAAAAAATAGCTTTAGGAAACTAGATGAGGAATTCCAGTAGGATCACATTAGCAAGCAACATAGAGGTTGCTCCCAAAGCCCCAAAAAATGTTGAGAGCCCATCGAGCCCACATCCACAAACCCAAAGAGCAGAGTCACAGGGAAAAGCATGTGGTCCCTTACCTTACCAAAAAGATGCTGTGAAAAACTACTCATGAAGCAACTCTCCCATAACCATAACATACCACACCTGGAAAACCACTAAAAGCTGGTACCAAGTAGAAACCTACAAAAAACCTAGGATACACTGAGAGCATCGGGGAAAAGGATCCTTGAAACAACCCAAAAATCCTAAGGAAGGTCCCAAGGACATACTAGACCAGAGGCACACAAAATAACCCTTTAAACAGGCATGGAAGGGGTCAGACAAATGGAGAAATGACCTCCCACCCTAAGGAGATCATATGCCAAGCCAGCTAGCCAAGAAGGAAAGGCCAGGGAAGTGCCATGGAACTGGGACAAGACTAAGGACCAGGGAAGGGGGAAGTAGGGAAGTAGAATAGGACTTCTAAGGAAAGTCCCCTGCAGTCCTCTAGCTCTATATCTTTTAATATGCACATGCACATTTTCAATCATATCATGTTTACCAGATTGTAGCTCATCAAGAAAGTAATTCTTCCATGCCATTACAACCAATAATTTAAGCTCATCCATTTGTACAATGGGGTTTGGAATTTGTTGGAATTATAAATCCTAATTCATCAGCCAACCACAAATTCATCTTGACTAATATTGATTATTGTACCTACTAGACAAAGGCTCAAGCATCCAAAAACTATACAATAGAGATCATGATCCACTTTCTTAAAGATAGCATCGTGACCAGCTTTGGGATACCATATGCTTGGGTATGTGACAATGGACCTACTTTCTCTTCTTTACAATTTTCTAAATGGGATTATGATAATAAGGTAGCTTTAAAATTTTCTTCAAATTACTATCCTCAAGGTAATGGAGTAGCATAATCAACTAACAAAAACGTTTTGAAAATAACTACGAAAATTTTGGACAAAAATCCAATGGACTTGCATAATAAGCTTAAGTATACATTGTGGTCGAACAAAATATGGTTTAAGTCTTCGTTAGTTACATCTTCCTATAATTTGATTTATGGTTAGGATCCTATCTTTCCCATCAACCTCAAGATCCTTACCATGTAATTCATGGACTAATTAGGATGGAAGTCAAGCCATTAGATTTGATGAGTCTAGATGAGAAAAGGGAAGATACACTATAGCATTTTAGTAAGCATCAAGAAATGGTAAAATGATGATTTGATAGGAGGGCTAAATAAAAGCCTTTTGAATTGTTGATCTAATTTTACTATGGATAAAGCTCATGAAAAGAAATGTGACCATGGAAAATTTGAAACCCTTTGGCTAGGTCCCTTTTAGATATCAAAGATCCTAGGAGAGAATACCTTTAGGCTAAAAATCTTAACTAGAGAGGATGTCCCATCACCAATGAATGGGTAATTCCTCAAACACAACTTTAGTGCATGAGAGTACTCTAGTACTACCTTGTAAATAAGCCGTATACATAGTTATGTAATTTAAGTTTTTGGTGTGTCGGTCTTGTTTCATTACATTTTTATTTTTGCCTTGATTTTATTTTTAGTTTTGCTCTGTCTTGTACTTTCTTCTCTTTGGCTCAGATTAGTCAACTACAACCAACTTTTGGTTACTCTAATGAGGGATTTTTTGCATAGTTTCGAGATACAAATGTCCTACTTTGAAATCAATAAAGGTGGGATTGGTTTAGTCATTCATTTGTCATATGTCCATTATCTTGAGATAAAAAAATTAATTTGAAAGTAATGCAAAAGGATGTTGTAGTTTCAAAATGAATTTTTTTTAAAAGGATTCCAAATCAGAAGGAATGAAATAATTATGGGTTGCTTCTCAAGAAAAAGTTATTTATATGTTCACCCTCCTATTTGCCATAGTGATACCCAACCCAAAAAACAAACCCTAGTGTTTGTAAAATTGAGCAAAAATATATATGTGCTCCAAAAAAAGAAGAGAAAAAAGGGGGCTCAAGTGCTTGGGTGATTTAGACCTCTATTGGGGCTATGAATGCCTAACTAGCAGTAGAGAAAGGTCTATAGTGGGATCAAAGATAACTCTATTAGGCCTAGAAATACTTAGTTGGTAGTGAAGCAATGCACGATAGTTGGTGACATGTCTACCTATGTGGCAAAGCTCATCATTAGTAGACCAATGTTTGCTCAGGGATGAACTAGCCTGATTTCTGAACTATGGTGGCAAATTTTAACTTACTTTGGAATAAGAATAAATTCATACACATACTTTTGCTAAAACAAAATACAATATTGCTTTCATATTAATTGCTTAACCCCAAACTCGGATGAATGACAAATTTTTGGTTTTGTTGGTCTTGATGTTTCATTATTTTAGAGAGGGTACTTTCTGTTCCCAAAATGCATAGGAGCATTTTCTAGGTTAGTCACCATTTTTTGTTGCGCTTGCACAATGTGCCCTAGTTTGCATGGACTAAAGACCCACACTTTTATAATGTTGATGATTTTTCTCTTGTTTGCTTGGGCTTGTGCATGATAGTCAATCATAAATAACTTAAGTTTTTAGCTAAAAACTTTTAATCTTAGGTACCCATATTTTTCTTACCTTGAGTTTGTTATGATGCTTATTACCATTTTTATGTATGGTATTTGAAAAATGGCAAATGACCTCTTCTATTACATTGGGTTCCAAATACGTTTTCTAACAAGTACCCACATGCCTATGATCCCATAGCGTTAGCACCCCAAACTTGCTTAAATTAGGCACTGCAGACTTGGATTTCCCATGACAATACATATGAATTCATTTTAAAGTCTCATATCTCTCTTAATTCCTGATAAAATTTGGTGAAACTACTTTTATTATATGCCTCTCAAAAAAAGATTTTTGAAACATATAGACTTACCTATGTTCTGAGGAGAATTGACCTCCCAAATATCTTATTCTCAACAAGTTATCTAACTACCTTGATTACCTGTAAATGTTTGCCTAATCATGTGGCTATCAGGTTTGAGCCATATATATTTTGTAATACTCAATGAAATTTTATGAAACTTCTATTGGATAAATCTCAGAAAAATATTTTCAATGAATATAAATTTATCTATATTTTGAGGAAGTTTAGGGTCCAAAATTACTTATTTTCTATAAGCTATCTAAGTTACCATGACCGAGGTCAGTACAAATATGGATTATTAAAAAAAGTAGCTTTAAGCATAAGAAAATAAAAGCACTGGCTAGAAGTCTAGGCACTCATGGAAATTTAAAAAGCAAGTGAATCAAAATGCTGGTTGAAAGTTTAACCATTCAAGGGGAAGTTTAAAAGTAGGCAAAGTTAAAGCCATTAGTAACTCAAAATTCTAGTAATACTAGAACCTGACCACTTATAGGGAAATAAAAATATCGTTGAAGTAAGCATAAGCAACCAAAAACCCAATTACTTGTAGGAAATTTTCCTTGGTTGAAACTCGACCACTCATGGAGAAATTGCTTAGGTTGAAACTTGACCACTCACGAGAAAATAAAAAAGCCAATGAAGCAAGCATAAGTGACTAGAAGCTCGACCACTAATGGGGAAATAAAAAACCCAATAAATCAAGCATAAGTGGCTAGAAGCCTACGGAGAATTAAAAAAAGCCAATGAAGTCAAACCCCCAGCAAATGGAAGAAATTAGATGATAGCCTGAGACACTTGCAAGAAACCTACCCTAGATTAATGTCTCAAAGAGGAAATGAAATGCAACCCAATATTACTTAGATAAAGGTGCAAAATATAAAGAACTACCAGTGAAAAGCAAAAATTCTCAAAAAATAAAAAAATTATAGGAAAATTGAAATAAGTCATTAGAAAATTATAAAATTAGCATTGGAAGCTCTAACATTAATGAGGAACACAAAAGCAAAGGAAATTAGAGCTTCCACAATTGGAAAGCAAAAATATTAAAATGCAAAAATTAACTGAAACGAAAATAATTTACCAAAAAATTGAACCATTAAAAAAATACATTAGAAAATTGTAAAATCATCGAAAATTAAATTTTTTGTAATAAAATAATAAAGTCTAATGCTTCTAATTTTTTACTTTTTTCTTATAAGATATCTAACACAATTGATGAAATTCAAAGGCATCATATATGAGAGCTTTAATACTGACTAGGCAAACACGTAACAACAAAATATTGAACTTAAGGATCTCAACACAAAGGACACTTGGCACTCTAGGAATGAGAAATTATACGATGCAATATTTTTTAGAGCTAGGAAGTGATTACCACCTCCATGAAGCATGAAAAGCATCTCAAGAATCATAATTTCATGACAAAGGGTGTGTAGAACAAGATGAAGGGGCAAAGTGGTGCCAACTCAGCCTAGGATCATGCCCAATCAATTTTGACCAATATTTTAGGTAATAGTTAATTTCATTTTAAGTTAAGTGAAATCTATATAAGGAGCGATGCTCCTCATTTGTAAAGGTCAAAAAACATCTATTAGCTAGCCCCTTAGACTTAATTTTTTGCTTTCTTTTTATTTTTTATTTGTAATTGGATGGAACTTTTGAACTAGGCCTAATATTATTTTCTAACAAATATAAAATTGCCTATATTTCAAGGAAGTTTAGGGAATTAAATTTCTTTTTTTTTGTAGGTTAAGTTGCCACAACCAAGGTCAATATAGGTGTGGATTATAAAAAAAGTGTTCGAAAGCATAAGAAAAGAAAAATCGTAACTGGAAGTCTAGGCACTCATGGAAATTTAAAAAGCAAGTGAAATTGAAACCTTGGCTGAAAGTGTGACCATTCAAGGAGAAGTTTAAAAGCAGGTAAAGTTAAAGTCCTTGGCAACTCAAAATGCTAGCAATATTGGAACCCTACCACTTGAAGGGAAATAAAAAGGCTAATGAAGCAAGCATGACCAAAAACCTGACCACTAATGGGAAAATTGCCTCGGCTAAAACACGACCACTTGTAGAGAAACAAAAAAGACAATGATGTAAGCATAAGAAGCCAAAAGCTTGACCACTCATGAGAAAATAAAAAACCAATAAAGCAAGCATAAGTGGTTGGAAGCCTATAGGGAAATACAAAAATCCAATGAAGCTAAACCCATGACAAATGGAAGAAATTGGCTAGAAGCTCAGGATACTTGTGGGAAACCTACCTCAAATCAACATCCCAAAGGGGAAATGAAATGCAGTCCAATATTACTTAGAGAAAAGTGCAAAATGTAAAGAATTACTAAGGAAGAGTGAAAATTCCTAAAAAATACAAAAAGTATAGGAAAATGAAATAAATCATCAAAACATTATAAAATTAACATTGATAGCTTGGACATCTATGGGAACATAAAAGCAAAGGGAATTAGAGCTCCCATAATTTGAAATTAGCATCAAGACTTGGCTAAGCAAAAATATTAAAATGTGGAAATTACTAGAAATGAAAATAATTTTTCCTAAAAGTTGCAACCATTAGAAAAATATATAAATTGTTAAAAAAATAGTAAAACCATCGAAATTGTAAAAAATAATTTAATAATAATAATAAATTCTAATGCTTGTAATTTTTTACTTTTGTCTTATAGAATATTTAATGCAGTTGATGGAAATTCAAAGACACCTATTATGGGAGATTTAATGCTAACGAGATAAATTTGCAACAATAGGATACCAAACTCAAGGATCTCAACACAAAAGACTCTTAGCACTATAGGAATGAGAAGTTATACCACACAACATTCATTAGAGATAAAAAGCAACTACCACATCCATGAAGTATTACAAACAAGATGAAGGGGTCAAGTGGTGCCAACTCAGCCCAAGATTACGCCTAATCAATTTTGGCCAGTATTTTATGTAATAGTTTATTTCATTTTAGGTTAAGAAAAACTATATAAGGAGTGACACTCCTCATTTGTAAAGGTTGGAAACCATATATTAGCTAGCCCTTTACACTTATTTTTCTACTTTCTTTTCCTTTTTTATTTGTAGTTGGATGGAACTTTTGAACCGGGCCTAAAATTGTTGAGTGTTGTTCTTGTAAATCCACCAAAGTGAGCAAATCGTAATCAAATGTACTTAATGACTATATTTATAATACAAAGCTTGTGAAGTTTTGTTATTTTCAATTTGTGCATATTGATGGTGGTTGCACTCAATCCATTTCATAGTCTATTTCTCCTCTGAAGATTGCACCATCTCAGGCTTTAGGTAGTGTGAATATTGGTCGAGTCGAGGTTGGTTTAAATTGAAATTGTTGCTTTATCATATTAGAACTAAATTTCAAGGCAATGTGGGTTTATTTTTATTTTTATTTATTTTATCTTGCCCTTAAACCTTTGTTTTTTATTTATATCTCATTTAGATTAGGAGTAGATAAATTTTAGTGTAAATCTTTGAATATGGTTTTCTACTATGTAGTTTGAAATTCGTTTAAGTTGCAAGCTAGTCAATTTGAATGTAATGAATGATCATTTTTGGTTTGCAACTATTTAAAATTTTGCTCAACTTACTATATTATAATATCAATGCAATGGAATTATTTTTAGATAGTTAAGAATTTGATTTAAAGACATTGTACCTAGGAAATATATCTTTTTTGAGTCATACCAGTAAAGGTCCCTTGAAGGAATAACTATCAACTACCTTTGGGTTTATCCACACCGAACAAGACTTGGAATATCCAAACCTTAGGGGAAAAAAATTCTATTTCAAGAGGAAACATAATTTGTTTCAAGTATGTTGGCTTACCCTTGACATACCAATAGTTTGGCTTCTACCTCTTCTTGCCAAGAAAAAGTGGCCCTATTAAGGGAAAGGTCAGAGTGTATAATTTGCATGCTCAATAGAACTGGTGCTAGAAGGAGGGATGAATTATTGAATCACTAAGTCCACCAGGTTCTTATGCTCAACATGACTAACACTAGAAGGAGAGCCCCTAGACCCTAACAAGTTAATTATTTCTAGTACAATGTTTATATTTTACATGTTGACTATCGAAGCTATAATCAAAGATTATCATCACTAGGCCCAAGTCAATTGTAGGTGGCATTAAGTTCCTTAGCCTTTCCCCATACAAAATATCCAATTTGATAAAGGCAGACCCAATACTCCTAAGACTGCTAATAGTTCTTCTAGAGTTATTATTTCTTTTGTTGTTCCTTTGGCCATTCGCCAAGTTCCACCAATGGTAGCTCCTACTCTATGGTTAGTAGGAAGCAATCATTTGAATGCACTAGGGCTTGCACATGATATGCATAAGAATGCTAAAAGATATCTCCCTAGGTATAGGTATGATGGAACAAGATTAGCTAAAGAACATATACAAGCATACAAAGATGCCTTAATCCATTTATATATTGAACATGAGGATGTTGCTTGTAGGATGTTTCCACACACATTGGATGAGTTTGCATATGATTGGTATATCAACTTACCTTTAGGATATATTACTTCTTAGGATCAATTAGAAGCATCATTTATCAACCACTTTAGACTACCTATTGATCCAACTGTGGTATATCATTAATTTGTTTTTACTTGTAGAGAACATAGTGAACCCCTAAAACTATTCAACACTAGGTTCCATAAACTATACATTAGGTTGGTGAAACCTTACACCCTCGTAGTGGAAGTAACCATAAAAATGTATCTTAGAGCTTTGGACCCATTAAATTTTGTGTTTGTAATGATATCCCCTCAAATCACATCCTTGCTCATGGCATATAACAATGCTCTAACATTTGAATAACAATTAATACCTCATGATTTTAGTTTGGGTCAATTACCTTCACTTGGACAACCATGAGCTTATAATTAGATACCACTAATAAATAAATCCCTTACACAACACCTTACCATACTGAATCCATTACTGTGAGTCATGTATCCAAATTAGAATCAATCCTTCAATCTAGGACTCTTGAATCAAATGGTGCCTAATATGAGCAAACAATAGACCATTATGACATATTTGGATAATCAGGTGACCATAAACAATATTTTTAATCATACACCAACAAATAATCAACCAAATTTACCTATATTTTTGCATACACCTACACTTGAAAATATTGTATCAGGTCAACCAGGACCAAGTCAACCTAATAACTCAAACCTTGAGTTAGACAACATACAAAAATGGTTCAAAAAATGAGAAATGATATGCTTCAAATGCAAAGGCAAGTTCCTCAAAACCCACCTACAAATAACACTTAGAATAGGAACTTTAACTTCCAAAGGACCAACCGTCAATGGAATACTTGCCCAAACAATGGAGTCTCAAATCCTGCTAACAACTATAATCCATCTAATAACAACCTAGGTACTTTAGTAAATTTGGTTGACCTTTCTTTACCCAATTGTTGTAGAGTCCATTCCATTGCTCAACATGGTGAAACTAACTGTCTAGAGTTTAAAACTACTTTGGACATTGTCCAAAAAGATATGGAAAATTTGGAGTTAGTACCCACCAATGAGGATTGTAGGAATCAAGCTAATTATAATACAAGGATAACCTTAGTTTTAGAGACATATGAACTCTTAGGGATGGATGAAGAATAATGCCTAGAAGAAGAGGTGCAAGCTTACAAACAGTTTTAGAGAGGTAATAATTATATTCTCTAGAGTAAAGGAAAAGCACCAATGACTTCTTCCACATCTCCCAATAGAACTTCTATCCCACCTGATGAGTAGGTCAACAAAAATCCAATCCCATTGAAGGGTCCCACAATATCTACTTAGCCAAAATCCAATATGCCATTGCAACAAATAAAGAGCATTCCATAATAAAACAAATCTGGATATAATATTATTAAAGACCTTAAGAAAACCAAGGCAAATATTTCTCTATTTGAGGTAGCTCAGTTAACTTACCAAAATAATTTCATTTAAAATGCTCTTTGGACAAAATAAAAAAGACATGAAAAGATCTACTGGTGCTCAGGTGGCCATATACAAAGAAAATGTAGAATCCCCTCCTTTTCTTTTGACTATTACAATTGTTGGTAAAAAAATACATAATTGTCTTGTGCATTCAGGTGCTTCTGGTAATGCGATATTATATGTAGTCAACCAAAAATTAGTACTAACCCCTAATCCCTCAAATAAGAATGTGGTTTAGTTAGATAATATAGAGGTAAATGTGGTTGGGGTGTTGAATCAAGTCCATATATAGTTGGCTACTAAACCCAAGATACAATAATGCATTGATATTCAAGTTGTGGACATCCCAAATGCATATGGGATGTTGCTCAACCTTGATTAGTCAAGAACATTGAATGGATATATGGAAAATTATTTCTCACACATGTGGCTTCCTTGGCATGGCATAGCCAATAATATTTGGGTAGAAATAGAGTTGAGGTTGAAGGAGTTCATCACTGAGTACAACAATGTCAATGAGATTCTATACACTGAACTAGAATTGGGTGTTTACACTATGGCCGTGGAAACTAGACTTGAAGATAATAATATGTTAGAAGAGACCCCACCAAGTAAATAGAAATCAACTTAAGATTTTTGGACTCTCAAGTTTGATGATTCAAAATGTAAGCATTGTAATGGCACCAAAATTGAATTGGTCAACCCTAGAGGTAAATCACATCTTGTTGCTTATCGAATGTAGTTCCCTTGTACTTGTAATGCTGTTGTGGATGAGGTACTAATTCATAGATTAGAGTTTGTTATCAAGAAGGGATTCAAATATGTATAGGTCCTAGGATATTCTAAATTTATTATGACAAATGTATCTCAAATTACCATATCCATGTGTGGGATTTAATCAAAGACTTTGATACTTTCAATGTCCAAACCATTTTGCATAAAAATAAGCACATCTTAAATTCATTGGCAATAGTAGAAAACATCCTAGAACTAGTTGTTCATTCCAAGATAAAGCCATTCTTAGTAGATATGGTTGCCACTCCATCTATACTAGACAATGTCTAAAATTTTTAGGTATTTGAAGATGAAAAGCACATTCCATAATAAAACAAATCTGGATATAATATTATTAAAGACCTTAAGAAAACCAAGGCAAATATTTCTCTATTTGAGGTAGCTCAGTTAACCGACCAAAATAATTTAACCTAAAATGCTCTTTGGACAAAATAAAAAATATATGGAATGATCTACTAATGCTCAGGTGGCCATATACAAAGAAAAGGTAGAATCCCTTCCTTTCCTTTTGACTATTACAATTATTGGTAAAAAATTACAAAATTGTCTTGTGGATTCAGGTGCTTTTGGCAATGCGATATTTTATGCAGTCAACCAAAAATTAACACAAACCCCTACTCCCTCAAATAAGAAGGTGGTTTAGTTATATAAGATAGAGGTAAATGTGTTTGTTGAATCAAGTCCATATATAGTTTGCTACTGAACCCAAGATACAACAATGCATTGATATTCACGTTGTGGACATCCCAAATGCATATGGGATGTTGCTCAACCATGATTAGTCAAGAACATTGAATGGATATATGAAAAATTATTTCTCACACGTGTCTTCCTTGGCATGGCATAGCTAATCATATTTGGGTATAAATAAAGTTGAGCCTGAAGGAGTTCATCACTGAGTACAACAATGTCAATGAGATTCTATACACTGAACTAGAATTGGGTGTTTACACTATGGCAGTGGAAACTAGACTTGAAGATAATAATATGTTAGAAGAGACCCCACCAAGTAAATAAAAATCAAATTAAGATTATTTATGGACTCTCAAGTTTGATGGTTCAAAATGTAAGCATCGTAATGGCACCAAAATTGAATTAGTCAACCCTAAAGGCAAATCACATCTTGTTGCTTATCGACTGTAGTTCCCTTGCACTTGTAATGCTGTTGAGTATGAGGTACTGATTCATAGATTAGATTTTGCTATCAAGAAGAAATTCAAATATGTATAGGTCATAGGATATTCTAAATTGATCATGACAAACGTCTCTCAAATTACCATAGCCATGTGTGGGATTTAATCAAAGAGTTTGATACTTTCAATGTCCAAACCATTTTGCATAAAAAGAAGCACATCTTAAATTCATTGGAAATAGTAGAAAACATCCTAGAACTAGTTTTTCATTCCAATATAAAGTGGTTCTCAGTAGAATTGGTTGCCACTCCATCTATACCAGACAATGTCCAAAATTTTTAGGTATTTGAATATGACAAGCACATAACTAATTTTGTTGCTAATTCAGGTATATTTAAAATACAAATCATAGATGACGAAGACAAAAAATATGTAGAGATAGATGAAGGTGAATTGAATTTGAAAACAAAAACCATCCTCAAAGGTATGATTTCTTTGGAATATCTATTTGATTTTTTGTGGAAATGTTGAGAACCCACAAAATATTTTCTTGGGAAAGATCTATACTAATGAGGAAAAAAGAGGAATAATCCAAGATCTAAAGAATTATAGAGATGTTATAGCATGGAGCTATGAATATTTGAAGACCTATGATGCATCCATCATTACCCACACCATTCCTTTGAATCCAAGAACAAAACCCTTTTGAAAAAAGTAGAGACTAGTGAATCCATTACTAGAACCTCTCATTCTCAAGGAGATACAAAAACTACTAGTAGCTCGTATCATTTTCCTTGTAAGACAGTCTACCTAGGTTGTAAATTGGGTACCCATCCATAACAAGAATAGAGAAATACATTTATGTGTACACTTTAGAAATTTTAATAAAGCATCGAAGAAGGATAACTATCGTCTCCCTACTCTGAATGAAGTGCTACCAACAATGAATGGCTCTCAGATGATGTCCTTCTTGGAAAATTACTTTGGATACAATCAAGTAATGGTAGACCCCAAGTACTGGATTAAAATTACATTCACTACAAAATAAGGAACATTTGCATATAGGAAGATGTTGTTTGGTTTGATTAATGAAGAAGCAAATTTCTAAAGAGCTATGGACATTATGTTCAAGGAAATCATTGGGAAATGCATAGATATTTGCATAGATAACCTAACTATTTTTTCTAAAATGCATTAAAATCATGTGGAAGACTTGAAAAGAATACTGTAAAGATATCAAGAGCATGGAATTTTATTAAATAAAAATGTACATTTTTAGAGTTACAGAAGAAAAACTTCTAGGGCATGTCATTTTTGAAGTTGGTATTTCCATTAACCTAGATATAATTGAAGCAATTTAAAAAAATTTCCTTTTCAAAAGCAAATAGGATCTAAAGTCCTTCATCAAAATTAATTTTATAAGAAAATTTATTTCTAGATTTGTAGAAATAGTATAACCTCTAAATGTGATGCTAAAAAGGGATGCTAAGATTATATGGACTAGGGAAGTGAAAGCTACTTTTTAGGAAGTTAAAATAGAAATCATAAATGCTCTTGTATTAATCAATCTTGATTACACAGCCTTTTTATATATATTCATTTACATCTAAGCATTTAGTTGTTGGTGTTTTAATTCAAAGGAAGGAGGTTGGTGATGAGAGACAATAACTTTCATAAGCTCACTTTTAAAGGATGATCAAATTAGATACTCAACAATTGACAAAAAAACCATTACTCTAATCAAAGTTGTGAAGAAATTTTGACACTACATCCTACACAACAAAGTGTTTGCAATAGTGCCTAATATGACCATGAAAACAAAGTTGATACAAAATGATCTAGGAAAATATAGAGCTAAATGGATGTCTATCTAACAAGAGTTTGATCTAGAAATCCAACCTATGACAATTGTTAGAGGACAAGGATTGAGTAAAAAATTGGTTAGAGTTGACTCTCAAATTTTATGCCAACAATATTCTATTAGAGAAATTACAAATGACAAGTGGTATCAAGATATCATTTATTATTTGCTATATAGAGTATGTCCTAATCACTTAAATTCTACCCAAAGAAGAACATTGCATCTTGAATGCACAAACTTCATCATAAAATTAAGCATTTTGTATTGAATAAAACATGATGATATCTACTTGAGATGTTTGAACAAACAAGAAGTTATTGAAGTCCTTATAGATTTTTATGAAAAATATGGAATAGAACATGGTTGGAGAAAAACCACAACACACCAAATACTAAGAGCTAGTTACTACTGGCTATGTATCTTCTTTTTGGTAAGTTAAAATTTCATTAAAAGGGGATTTTGAAAGGGTCCTAAAACCTTATTACAATAGGCCAGTAGACCATAAGCAAGGACGTGGGAAAGACCACCAGATAGGCTAGAGGAAACGCTCAATGAAAAGCCTAAGGAAAGTCTTAAGAAAAATCATAAGGAAATCCATCAGGAAAATCATCAAGAAATCTGCAAGAAAAATGTGCCCAAAGCGGGAAAATAGTACATCCAACCCAACCACAAATTTGAACAGCCCACTAAGTGGGAAAAGGAAAAAATGAGAAATTGTAAATTTTGAACACTCTCGCCTATACACAAATTTGAACAACCCAAAAGCGGGAAAAAGAAGAGACCCTCCAAAGAAGAGAAAATACAAAAATGCACAGTCCTGTGCAAGGGAAAAACCAAAATTCGGTAAGGAAATATCAAAAAACTAGAACTACATTACAAAAAAAATCCCAGAACAAAGGCACCTGAAAGAACCCCACCATAAGGTATGGAAAGGGGTAGACAAATGGATCAGTGACCTCCCACGCTAAGGAGATTGTCTGCAACACTAGCCAACCATGAAGGAAGGGCCAGGGAAGTGCCAGAGAGTTGGGATAACACAGACATGAAAAATGGAACAACAAGCTAGGGATCTCCATATGCCACAAAATCCCCTTGCAATGAGGAAACTATGAAGATTCCAATAGAAGTAGAGGAAGCAACAAACACAAAACAACAAGCCATGGGAAATAGATAGGGAAGTTCTTGAGGAACCCAAAAGTAAGGAGCCATGGGGTGAACAAGTTGTAGGCATTAAGCACAGGTCTTCCCAGACCAAAAATATGCAGCAAGAAACCCCAAACAACCTTTAGCACCACCAATGAACAACTTCAGGGAACTAGATGAGGAAGTCCAATAGGATCACAACAAAAAGCAATGCAGAGGTCCTTCCCAAAGCCACAAAAAATGTTGAGAGCCCACTAAGCCCACATCCACGAACCCAAAGAGTAGAGTCATAGGAAAAAGCATGTGGTACCTTCCTTGAGCAAAAATATGTGCAAAACTGCTCATGAAACAACTCTTCCATAGCCACAATAGACCACACCTGGAGAACCACTAAAAGCTAGCACCAAGTAGAAACCTACAAAAATATTGGGACACACTAAGAGCACCGAGGAAAAGGATCCTTGAAATAATCCAAAAATCCTAGGGAAGGTCCTAGGGACATCCCAGATAAGAGGTAAACAAAAGAACCCTTAAAACAGACATGGAATGGGGTAGACAAATGGAGAAGTTACCTCCCACCCCAAGGAGATCATCTGCCAAGCCATCCAACCAAGAAGAAAGGTCTAGGGAAGTGCCAGGGAACTGGGACAGGACTAGGGACCAGGAAAGGAGGAAGCGGGGAAGCAGAATAAGACTTCCCAAGGAAGTCCTCTACAGTCCTATGGCTCTATATCTTTTAATTTGCACATGCACATTTTCAATCATATCATGTTTACTAGATTGTAGCTCACCGAGAAAGCAATTCTTCCATGCCATTACAACCAGTGATTGAAGCTCATCCATTTGCACAATGGGGTTTGGAATTTTTTGGAATTATCAATCCAAATTCATCAACCAACCACAAATTTATCTTGACTGCTACTGATTATTGCACCTACTAGACAAAGGCTCAAGCATCCAAAAACTACACAATAAAGATTATGATTCACTTTCTTGAAGAAAGCATCGTGATCAGGTTTGGGATACATATACTTTGGTATGTGACAATGGCCCTACTTTCTCTTCTTTACAATTTTCTAAATGGGATTATGATAATAAGGTAGCTCTAAATTTTTCTTCAAATTATGATCCTCAAGGTAATGGAGTAGCATAATCAACTAACAAAAACCTTTTGGAAATAACTAAGAAAATTTTGGACAAAAATCCAAGGGACTCGTATAATAAGTTAAAGTATACATTGTGGTTGAACAAAATATGGTTTAAGTCTTCGTTAGTTACATCTTCCTATCATTTGGTTTATGGTTAGGATCCTATCTTTCCCACCAACCTCAAGATCCTTACCATGTAATTCATGGACTACTTAGAATAGAATTAAAGCTATTGGATTTAATGAGTAGATGAGAGAAGGGAAGATGCACCATAGCATTTTAGTAAGCATCAAGAAATGGTAAAATGATGGTTTGATAAGAGGGCTAAACAAAAGTCTTTCGGATTGTTGATCTAGTGTTACTATAGATAAAGCTCATGAAAAGAAACGTGACCATGGAAAATTTGAAACCCTTTGGCTAGGTCCCTTTTAGATATCAAAGATCCTAGGAGAGAATACCTTTAGGCTAAAAATCCTAACTAGAGAGGATGTCCCATTACCAATGAATGGACAATTCCTCAAACATGAATTTAGTGCATAAGAGTATTCTAGTACTACCTTGTAAATAAGCCCTGTACATAGTTATGTAATTTACGTTTTTGGTGTGTCAGTCTTGTTTCATTACATTTTGTTTTTACCTTGGTTTTATTTTTAGTTTTGCTCTATCTTGTGCTTTCCTCTCTTTGGCTCAGATTAGTCAAGTACAACTAGCTTTTGGTAACTCTAATGAGGGATTTTTTTGCATAGTTTCAAGATAAAAAGGTCCTCCTTTTAACTCAATAAAGTTGGGATTGGTTTAATCATTCATTTGTCATATGTCCATTATCTTGAGATAAAAATAATAAATTTAAAAGTAATGCAAAAGGATGTTGTAGTTTCAAAATGAAAATCCTTTAAAAGGATCCCAAATAAGAAGGAATGAAACAATTATGGGTTGGTTCTCAGGCAAAATTCATTTATATTTTCACCCTCCTATTTGCCATAGTGATCCCCAACCCAAAAAACAAACCCTAATGTTTGTAAAATTGAGCAAAAATAAATATGTTCTCCAAAAAAGAAGAGAAAAAAGGGGGCTCCAGTGCTTGGGTGATTTAGACCTCTATTGGGGCTATGAATGCCTAGCTAACAGTAGAGACAAGTCTATAGTGGGATCAAAGATAACTCTATTAAGGCTATACATTCTTAGTTGGTAGTGAAGCGATGCACAATAGTTGGTGACATGTCTACCTATGTGGCAAAGCTCATCATTAGTAGACCAATGTTCGCTTAGGAGTGAACTAGCATTATTTTTGAACTATGGTGTCAAATTTTAACTTACTTTGGAATAAGAATGAATTCATACACACACTTTTACTAAAACAAAATACAACATTGCTTTCAAATTAATTGCTTAACCCCACCTCGGATGGATGACAAATTTTTGGTTTTGTTGGTCTTGATGTTTCATTATTTTAGAGAGGGTACTTTATGTTTCCAAAATGCATAGGAGCATTTTCTAGCAGAGTCACCATTTGTTTTTGCGCTTGCACAATGTGCCCCAGTCTGCATGGACTGAAGACCCACCTTTTTAAAATTTTGGTGATTTTTCTCTTGTTTGCTTGGGCTTGTGCATGATAGTCAATCATAAAAAACTTAAGTTTTTAGCTAAAATATTTTAATATTAGGTGCCCAAATTTTACTTACCTTGAGTTTGTTATGATGCTTATTGCCATTGTTATGTATGGTATTTGAAAAATAACAAATGACCTCTTCTATTACATTAGGTTCCAAATACATTTTATAACAAGTAACCACATGCCTATGATTCCATAGCATTAGCACCCCAAACTTGCTTAAATTAGATACTACAGACTTGGATTTCTCATGGCAACACATATGAATTTACTTTAAAGTCTCATATATCTCTTAATTATTGATTAAATTTGGAGAAACTACTTTTATTATATGCCTCTCAAAAAAAGATTTTTGAAACATATAAACTTGCCTATGTTCCAAGGAGAATTGACCTCCCGAATATCTTATTCTCAACAAGTTATCTAACTACCTTGATTACCTGTAAATGTTTACCTAATCATGTAGCTATCAGTTTTGGGCCATATATATTTTGTAATACTCAATGAAATTTTATGAAACTTCTATTGGATACATCTCAAAAAGATATTTTCAACGAATATAAAATTATCTATATTTTGAGGAGGTTTAGGGTCCAAAATTGCTTATTTTCTATAAGCTATCTAAGATACCATGACCAAGGTCAGTATAAGTGTGGATTATTAAAAAAGTAGCTATAAACATAAGAAAATAAAATCATTGGCTAGAAGTCTAGGCACTCATGGAAATTTAAAAAGCAAGCGAATCAAAACCCTGGTTGAAAGTTTGACCTTCAAGGGGAAGTTTAAAAGCAGGTAAAGTTAAAGCCATTAGTAATTAAATATTCTAGTAATGCTAGATCCTGACCACTTATTGGGAAATAAAAATGCCATTGAAGCAAGCATATAAATCCAAAATCCCAATTACTTGTTGGAAAATTTCCTTGGTTGAAACCCGACCACTCATGGAGAAATTGCCTAGGTTGAAACTTGACCACTCATGGGAAAATAAAAAATCCAATGAAGCAAGCATAAGTGACTAGAAGCTCGACCACTAATGGGGAAATAAAAAACCCAATAAATTAAGCATAAGTGGCTAGAAGCCTATGGGTAAATAAAAAAAGCCAACGAAGTCAAACCCCCAACAAATAGAAGAAATTGGCTGAAAGACCAATACACTTGCAAGAAACCTAACCTAGATTAGCGTCTCAAAGATGAAATGAAATGCAACCCAATATTACTTAGAGAAAGGTACAAAATATAAAGAATTACTCAGGAAGAGCAAAAATTCTCAAAAAATAAAAAATTATAGGAAAATTGAAATAAATCATTAGAAAATTAGAAAATTAGCACTGGAAGCTCGAACATTAGCGAGGAACATAGAAGGAAAAGAAATTAGAGCTTCCACAATTGGAAATTAGAATTAGGACCTGGTTAAGCAAAAATATTAAAATACAAAAATTAACTGAAACAAAAATAATTTGCCAAAAAATTGCAACCATTTGAAAAATACATAAATTGTTAGAAAATTGTAAAATAATCAGAAATTAATTTTTTTGTAATAAAAATAATAAATTCTAATGCTTGTAATTTTTGACTTTTGTCTTACAGGATATCTAACACAATTGATGAAAATTCAAAGGCATCAGATGTGGGAGCTTTAACACTGACTAGGAAAACACGCAACATCAAAATATTGAACTTAAGGATCTCAACACAAAGGACACTTGGCGCTCTAGGAATGAGAAATTATACCATGCAACATTTGTTAGAGCTTGGAAGTGATTACCACCTCCATGAAGCATGACAAACATCTCAAGAATCATAATTTCCTATCTAGAGCAAGATGAAGGGGCAAAGTGGTGCCAACTCAGCCTAGGATCATGCCCAATCAATTTTGGCCAATACTTTATGTAATAGTTAATTTCATTTTAGGTTAAGTGAAAGCTATATAAGGAGCGATGCTCCTCATTTGTGAAGGTCAAAAACCATCTATTAGCTAGCTTTGCTTTCTTTTTCTTTTCTATTTGTAGTTGGATGGAACATTTGAACCAGGCCTAGTATTATTTTGAGTGTTGTTCTTGTAAATCCATTGAAGCAAGCAAATCCTAATCAAATGTACTTAATGACTATCTTTATAAAACAAGGCTCGTGAAGTTTTTCTATGTTTAATATATGCATGTTGATGGTGGTTGCACTTTATTCATTTCATAGTATGTTTCTTCTTTGAAGATTGCATTATCTCAAACTTTAAGCTATGTGAATACTAGCTGGGCCAAGATTGGTTTAAATAAAAATTGCTACTTTAATGGATTAGAACTAAATTTTAAGGTAGTATGGGCTTGTTTGTTTTTTTCTCTTGCCCTTAAACCTTTAATTTTTATTTGGAGCTCATTTATATTAGGAGTAGATTAATTTTAGTGTAAATATTTGAAGGTAGTTTTCTACTGTGCCAATTTGAAATTCGTTTAAGTTGCAAGCTAGACAGTTTTGTTTTACAAGAAAAAATCATAATTTTATTTCAATAATAAAAGAAAATTACACTTCTTAGGTGACTTGGCACAAACAAAAACCCAAATAAAAGTAGATTACTGGGAGTAAAAATATAATTATAGTCAGGCATATCAGAGAGGTAAAAAACCCACCTTCAAAATAACATGGGGATAATAAGGATAAATATATTTATATATCAATACTTAATCATATAAATAACCTCCATGTACAAAACCTGGATAGAAATAAGTAAAAAAGAAACCAACAGAAAGAAAAATAGTTAAAATTTACCCTAAAGATCTAATCAAAAGAATAGACTTATAGTAAAAATCCATAGCTAGCATAGAAACTAGGGGTATGATATGTGGGTGAAAGAAGAAACTCCATCCTCGTTCTCTTCCATTTGCAAGAAACCTTATGAAACTTGTTGACCTTATTTTGATAACCTATCTGCTTCTTGATTTAATTTCCTATAAACATGAGTAAAAGAGATATTTTCAAAAAGAGAATCACCTTCAATAGTTCATATCCCACTGGTTTAAGCAAATTATTTTTTAATTGAGTAGATCTATTCATCCAGTTGATGACTAGAGTAGAATCTCCAACAATTTATAAATTTTCACATTTCTCTCTACAACACACTTCATTAGCAATCTCAATGCTTGAAACTCAACAAAATTGTTGGAACCTATCCCAAGACCTACTTTAAATTTGATATAGTGGGTATTTGAGAAGTACAAAATGCCTCTCGCACTACTAAAATATGATAGTCTTTGACCGTCCCCATCAAAAAACCCCATGGTTGAGACTTTCCAATGAACAAATTATCTACTTGTCGAGGTTTCTTATGTTTGCCAGACTCTCTAATGATTGAGACCAAAGTCTTCACTTGGAATATGAATTGAAATGGGGGTATTAACTTCCCTTAAAAAATAGCTACATTTTGTGCCAACCATATACCCCAACATATAAGACATGGTAAAGAAATAAATTGTTTTGGCTCTTTTTTCAAAAACCATCATCTTAAGCACACCTCCACTATTTCTCCTTCCCAAATATTTTTACTCTAGTTAACTGTTCAACTTCTAACTAAACCTATTGAAAAAAAGAGCATTTGATTAACAAATGTGTGATGTTTTTCTCCTCTAAATGACACAACATACAAATACTTGGACCTTACCTACTTCTTCTCTGTAAAACTTCCCAAGTCAAAGTCTTATTTCTCAAAACTAACCACATGAAAATAATTATCTTTTTTGGGGCAAGTAATTTCCAAATATTCTTCCACCACCAAGTAGGTCCTTGACAATGAGGGTCAAAAATTACTTTGTAGCCATATACTAACCCCCATATTTGTTGTATGCCAAAGCAATGAAGAACACATGCTTATACTAAGAGGGGAGGGATGAACAATATAAGATCAAATTTTACTTTTCTTTCCCAAACAATATTATCCAATATTATCAATGACAATATCAATAGTAGTAATCAAAGCAATGCACAAATCATCACACATAAGAGAGACACCAATTTAATGTGGTTCACCCAATGTGGGCTACTCCATGGAGAAAATATTTCTACTAAATTTTCTCAAAAAATCTTATTGGGAATCAATTCCCTATTACAATGTTTATGGACCTCTGTCCAAAGGAGACACCAATATCCTATGCTCTGATTTGTGGATCTCTCTCCACAAGAGAACTCTTTCCCCTTTTCTCTGGTTCGTGGAACTTGATCCAAGAGAACTCTACCTCCTCAACTGGTTTATGGATCTCTCTCCATATAATAACTCTATCTTCCCAACTAGTTCATGGATCAATCTCCATAGGAGAACTCTTTCCCCTTGCTCTGGTTCTATGGATACCACTCCACTCTATTCTAGTTTTGTGGATCTCTCTCCATAGGAGAACTCTTTCCCCTCTGCTCTGGCTGATGATCTTCTAGAAGACTTCTACCCCCACTACTCTGGCTTATGGATCTCTCTCCATAGGAGACCTCTATCCCCACTGCATTGGCTAATAGATATCTATCTAATGGAGACTGCTGTCCTCTTTGCTTTGTCACCTCCAAAGCTTACTCTCAACTCTGTCTCAAATTAGCACCAAAATATATCCCAATTCTAGTACAAATTAGCTCTAAATTTGCTCATAAATCTATGCCAAAATCTATCTCAAATCTATCCCCAAGTCTTAACAAAAAGCTTGATTAAATAACCAATCAACTCTACTTAGATCTACCCCAAGCCTTAACAAATTTTGAACAAATCACCAATCAACTCAGCTTAGATCTACCCTAAGACTTAACACAAAGCTTGAACAAATCATCAATCAAATCTACTTAGATATGCCCCAAGCCTTAACACAAAGCTTGAACAAATCATCAATTAACTCTGCTTCAATCTACCCCAAGCCTTAACACAAATCTTGAACAAATCAAACCTACTCTTAATGTTGTTTCAAGTCTTCACAAGACTTGCTCAAATCTGCCTTCAAGACCTCTCAAGAGCTTGCTCAATTCTGATCTCAAGCCTTCATAAAGACTTGATCAAATCTACCTTCAATCCTTCTCAAAAGAATTGCTCAAATCTACCCTCAAGCCTTCTCACAAGACTTGCTCAAATCCACCTTCAAGCCTTCTCAAAAGACTTTTTGAAATCTGCCTTCAATATTGCTCACAAGAACTGTACCAAATATTTCCAACTTTGCATACAAACACAACTTATATCTTTTTTAGAAATGCTTTCTTCAAATAGATATATTCTACTCAGAATTCATTTAACCTCTGGAACATATAGAGAATGATATGCTCTATCAAAACCTCAATATGTTTCACACTCATGAATTATGTACTCAACCAATCAATCTCTATCACTTGCAAAATCTCTTTCAAATCAAACCAAACCAATGTATAAGATGTTTCACAAAATCATTCAACCAATGAAGCACAACTTGCTCACAAACCCTAACACAGGTGTTTTCTCACTTCTTCCAATAAATATCCCAATGTAGGTCTCAAAACCTAACTCAAATAATTCATAATCTCTATCTCAAATGTTCTCAAAATATTCAACAATGAAGCACATAAAACTCACTCAAATATTTCCAACAATGCTTATCAAACAATCCTGTTTACTCCACATTATGTCCAGAAAAATTCATTCAAAAAAATACTTTAAAGAAAGACTTATGTGCCCATACCTCTTTGTTTTGATGGAGATATATCTTCAAAACCTGTATCACCAACAACCAATTCCTTTTGTGCCACTTCAAGGTTAGATAACAATATTCTATCTCTAAAATATCCACATGAATTTTCCCTCAACAAGATGCTCAATGAATTCTGAAAATAATATTGTAGGACTCTTCTTTAGTTCTCAGGGACAATGCATTAAAGCTCACAAAACTCTCTCAACAATTTCCATTTTTATAAAGCAAGAATCACAATAAAATAAAATACCTTTTACACCTTTTATCTCCACTCTTTCAAAATAATTTTCACTCTAATTTAATGTATAAGAACAAAGAATTACAATGATAAATAAACCACTTACAAACTTATCACTCCAAGCTTAGCATAAAAATAAATGATATCAAAACCCTTTTAAATATAATGCTAAAAATTCATTTCACCTTATATCTCCTATGTTCCAACTATATCCCAAATTACATCCATCGAATATCAACTATAGTCAATATTAAATAACATGGAGCATACCTTTTCACCAAAAAATTAATCCTTGCTTGTCACGAATAGGAATCGACCCTCCGACCTCTAGCTTCCAAGCATAGCACTCGACCGCTTGTGCTAGCCAAGCGGTTGAGACCAAAACCTTGGTCTTCACCTTTTATATCTTCTACCTCCGATGAAACCGAAACAAAACACTCAAATCGACGCTAGGGGTAATCAAACCATAAAACTTTCCTCTGCCCACACCTTATGCAGGACCCACCTGCCACTTGGGCTACCAGCCCTTGGTGAAACTTAATCATGTGCCTCCTTGTGTTTATGCACTTCCTCTTGTTCGACGAATGATATTTCAAAACCTTTTCTCCGCTCCTTCAAGCGATTAATTTGTGCTCATTATTACTTTTGGTGCCTAGAAAATACTTTGGCCCCCTCTTTTTATATGCATTTGAAACCTTGTCATGACGTCGACAAAGAACCTTTGTTGACCTCCATTTTAAATTTGAATTTTGGTGCCCTTTGCCAATTTCAAATTTAATTTTATATTTAATATAATATTTAACTTTGGGTTAAATATTATATTATTTGAAGGGACGGATGGAGCAGCAAGGAGGAGGAGCGAGAGGTCTAGGGGCATCAAACCCTAGGTGTGGGACTTCAGAGGGCAGATCAGCAGACGCGGCAGGTGGGGGCTCTGGCGAGATAGCAGGCCCCTGGGCGGAGGATGTGGACAAGGAAGTTCTTTTGGAACCGGTCCAAGGGCGTTGGGCGGATGCGGTTGAAGATTTCTCTGAGGGGGACCAGGACTCTATGCGTCAGGATCAAAGGAAGAACCAAGAAGGAGACAAAGAGAAACCTGGCAACTGGAGACCTTCATATCTTAATGCTCTTCGCGGTAAGCAAAAATTATCCGACTCTTGTTTTAATCTAAAATCTGTCAATGGTAGGTTGCACGTCCCGCATTCCTTAGCTCAAGCATGTGGCTATGGAGGGCATAACATCTTTGGTGGCTAAATTTATGGGGGTGAGGCCGGACATGGAAGTCATAAGGAGATGGGCCATCCAAAAATGGCAGCCAAGGGCCGGTATGATGATTAAGGCTTTACCCAAGAGTTTTCTTTTTGTGACATTTCAATGTGAACAAGACATGGAAAGGACTCTCCAAGGAGGTCCTTGGTTTTTTGGGAAAAGGGGCTTGTATCTCAAGCGTTGGTCCCCCGATTTCAACCCCCGCACTCAGTGCCGGATTTGGCTCCTATTTGGGTTAAGATGCCAGGATTACCTCTCGCTTTCTCGGAACGAACAAATATTGGCCGGGATAGCTACAGAGATTGGAGAACTAATAGCTATTGATCCCGCAACCTTGAGCAAAACAAGACTCCTGTCTGCTCGCATGTGTGTGTTGGCGGACCTGAGTAAAGAGCTCCCTAAATCCATTATTTTGTCGTCTATGTTTGGCCTTCATACTCATGTATTTGAATATGAAAATATGTCTTTTAAGTGTAGTGTTTGTGGGAAGGTAGGGCACCAGGGTATCCACTGCATTTCCAAGAACCAGCCCCCACTCCAAAATACTGATCCTCAAACCTAGAATAATATCCCTCCCCCGCAGATCTCCATTCCTACCCAACCTGGGCCTCAAGGACGTGGAGCTCAAAATCCGAATATCGTAGACCCCGTTCGCCCTATTGTAAGCAAGAGGCAACGTTTTAACCCTCCTCCCAAAAATTCCTATGCCCCAAAACCCTCTCACAGGGGAGCCGGTCCCTTTGATGGGAACCCTCAAGCTCAACCTCGCTCCTAAGATGATACAAACAAGCCTCGTAGCCAAATAACAAAGGAAAGAACCCCATAGATCAACGCCCTGGGGAAAGTAAGTTTGATTGGGTGATACGGGAGGCCTATGGAGGCTCGGTGGAAGTGGTCCCATGTCCTGCAGAGGAATTTATGGGAAGAAATTCCAAGGAGATCAACATCCCAATGGAGAACAGCTTTGATGCATTAAATCATTTGAAGGGAGATCGATGGACAGCCAAGAAGTGGAATCCGAGGTAGAGGAGACTCAAGAGAAGGATTTAGAGGAGAAAAATCAGAGGAAGGAGCAGGAAACTAATAATACAGGCAAGGATACTCGGGAGGAAGAGGTGAACCACCAAGATCAGTGTAACCCCAAAGCAGGGAAAAAAGAATCTACTAATCAAGAAGCTAAGAGCACGGAATCATCTCCACTGTCAAAAAGACCAGCTTAACCCGGAAAGCCGATTGTTACCCCAAATACCAAGACCGACCTACCCAAGATGGTTACTAGAAGCCAAGTGAATCCTAAGGAACTTCAACCTAGAGCGGATGTATGGGGATATGGTTCGGTGGGAAGAGGGAAACCTAGCAATGCCGCCTTAAGGCGTAAAGAAGCAGAGCGAGGAGTGGCCGATGGCACTCAAGAAGTATTGCTCTTTGGGGCGAAGGCTCGAGGATCCAAAGCCCATAAATGAAGATTCTTTCATGGAATATTCGTGGGAGTAATCCCGCAAAAATAAGAGCTTTGTATGCTCTTAGACAAGAACACAAACCGGATATGATTTTACCGCAAGAAACTAAAATGGAGGAGAGTAGAGTTATTCCTTTTAAGAATAGGACTTGGCGAGAAGTCAAGTAGTAGGCCAAGAGGCCACCGGAACAGCAGGAGGGTTACCGGTTATGTGGAACAAAAATGTGATTGATAGTAGAGTGATTCCGATGTCTAGTTGGTTTATTTGTCTCTTATGTGTGGATAAAACCACGCAGAAGAGTGGATCTTAACGAATGTATATGCTCCAGCTTAGACAGTGGACCGAGAAGGGTTCTTTGGAGTCACCTAGCTGAATTGAGGGAGACGGTCCCCAACTACCCTTGGATTGTGGCGGGGGATTTCAATTGCTACCTTAATCCCGTAGATAAATTGGGGGGCTCTCAAAGAATAACTGCCGATATCTACGAGTTTAGAGATTTTGTTGATCAACATGAGCCGATGGATGTGGACCTGCGTAGATTCTCCTATACATGGTCTAACAAAATACTAAAGGAAAACCAAATTCAGATTAGATTAGATAGGTTTCTTCTTTCTCAAGAATGCCTGGAGAGGTTTGGGGACTCTTCATTAACGGCACTCCCAAGAATCGGGTCTGATCACAACCCAATTCTATGGGAAACAGGGGAGGACTCTAAGAAAAGATACATCATACCCTTTCGATTCGAACTTATGTGGTTCCAACATCAGGATCTCAAGGATCCGGTTGCCCAATGGTGGGACAAAAAGTATAATGGTTCGAAACCGGCCCAAGTGGCATGTAAACTAAGGAATGTGAAGGCTAACATTAGAGAGTGGAACAAAACTTCCTTTGGCAATATTTTTGTTAAAAAGGCAGAACTAAAAGACAAGATCAATGAACTACAGGAGAAGTTGAAGTCAGAGCGACTTATAGAGGATCTGAGAAACCAGGAGAGGGAGCTGTTAGCCGAATACCACACGATGCTAGGATTTGAAGAAACCTTTGGAGGCAGTAAATCCGGATCGCGTTGGTTAAAGGAGGGTGACAGAAATACAAAGTTCTTCCATGTCTCTACTCTTCGCCACAGGAGTACTAACAAAATTAAGGAGATCAAGATGGCCGATGGGTCTAACACCAAAGATATGGAAGACATAAGGAGGGAAGCGGTTGAGTACTTTAAATCGTTGCTAGAAGATGTAAATCCGACTATTGAAGAAGAGGACTCTCTCGTTGGCAGCCATTCCACCCCTCGTAACCGATAATCTTAATGGATTCTTACTTAGTCCTTTCACAAAGGAGGAAATCAAGAAGGTCGTTTTTGACATGGATGGTAACAGCCTCCCCAGACCGGATGGCTTCCCCGCAGCCTTTCTTCCGTAAGTTTTGGGATATCCTAGGCAATGATGTAGTGGAAGCTATAATTGAGGCTCAAAAGGACATGGAAATCCCATAAGGAGTTAATGCTACTTTTTTAGTCCTCATCCCTAAACTAGTGGGAGCAATGGAATTTTCCAGTTTCGCCCTATCGCTTTATGTAACACTCGATGAAGATTCTCACAAAAACAATCGCCAATAGGTCGAAGGTTATCCTTCCTTTCATCATTGATATGAACCAAGGTGGCTTTGTGAAAGGGCGACAAATATTGGATGGTATCATCACAATTCATGAGGTTATTCATTCAATGGTGACTAGTAAGGAAGCAGTGTATGTTACTAAAGCTTGATATGAATAAAGCCTACGACCGGGTCTCATGGCGGTTCCTCACCAAGATTTTGGGTAAGTTTGGTTTCTGTCCCCAGTGGATTAAGTTGATTTTTAGTTGTATCTCTACTACAAGATTTTCTCGTCATGGTGAATGGGTCACCCTCCGCTTACTTTAAGAGTGAAAGGGGGTTGCGACAAGGAGATCCTTTGTCTCCATACTTGTTTATTATTTTAGCGGAAGCATTGGGTAGGAACATTTCAAGCAATGGTGGCGTATGGTCAATTGGAAGGTTTTAAACCAACCTCAACAAGCAGGGCCGTTGTCTCACCAACAGCTTTGTGGATGATACAATCATTGTGTCCAAAGCCTCGGTGCCTCAAGCTAGGAAGTTGAAGAGAATTCTAACCAAGTATGAGACAAGACAGATAAGACATAAACTATAAGAAGAGTAGCATCTATTTCTTTAACACGCCCGGTGGGAGGGAGGAAAGAATAGCTAACCTCTTCGGTTGTGGAAAGGAGCTTCTACCAAAGAACTTATCTAGGCATGCCTATGTTCGAAGGAAGAATGAAGGCTACTTTGTGGAACTCGACCATTGACAGGATCTCCAAAAAGTTAGCAGGGTGGAAGGGCAGCCTTCCTCACCTCCGCAGAAAAGCCTTATTAGTTCAAACTACTTTACAGTAGCATTCCAATTTATCGCATGTCTCTATTTAGAATGCCCGCAAAGGTCCGAGCTACATTGGAGCTAATTCAACGCAACTTCTTGTGGTCAAGTTCGGAGGAGAGAAAGAGAATTTCATTGGTAGCATGGAATCGGTGTGTGCAAGCAAGGATCGTGGGGCCTCGGGGTTAAAGAGAATGAAAGAATTGAATCAAGCTCCGATTGGCAAACAGTATGGAGATTTATCAATAATGATCAATTGGGATGGGTAAAACTTCTTAAGGCAAAATATATCGTAAATAATCGGGACTTCCCGAAAGCCGATAATCTTCCTAGAGGATCCTATTTTTGGAATTGTTTGCTCGAATGTCTGGAGGTAGTCGTGAAAGGCATCAGATGGAGAATTGGTAATGGAAGACAAGTGGACTTTTGGAAAGACCCGTGGTTGGAAGAGGCCCCTCTGAAAGATAACTTAGACCTTCAAGTCCTCCAACATAAACTTTCGAAGGAAATGGGAGGAAAAGTAGGGGATTTTATTGTTGTAGCACAGAAACTTCTTCTTGGAAGAAAATCACAGCTTCATAATCCGTCGAGCAAGAGAAGGTGGCCCTAACCAAACTCAATGATGCTTTAAGGGTGTTCCCGATCATTCCCCGGGGGAGGAAGAGACAAGGCGATTTGGGGCAAAACTACAAGTGGGATCTATTCAATAAAAATCGCCTATAAGTTAATCCACTCAGGATTCAATGGTCGGACTCCGACTTCCGTTATTTGGTTAAATAATTTAACCCCAAAAATAGCTTTCTTCTTTTGGTTGGCAGCTCAAAATAAGATCCCGACAATGGATAATCCGCAAAGGAGAGGTTTCCAATTCATCAATCGATGTATCTTGTGTGAGAAAGCAATAGAATCTGTAAGTCATATATTTCTAACTTGTGATTTTTCTTGTACAGCCTTCCAAATGATCCCGTCCAAATTTCATATAGATTGGGTCTCGTCCAAATAGCATGTCCGACTTCCGCATACAATGGGCTTCCCCTTCCGGCAAAGCTTTTGACTTGGCTCGGAAGCTCAGCCTTACCCCATTTTTTATGGGGGATATGGAATGAGAGAAATAAGAGAGTATTTAAAGGACGTAAGAAAGATCCCATGTTATGTGGCAATAAAATAATCGTAGCTTTGAAAGAAAACTGGAAAACTTTCTTCTTCAAAAATGAGACCATGTCTCTAAGGGAAAGGAGGATTTTGCGGAACTCGGGGAGAGGAACTTCCGGACCTAGACATTACAACCAACCCACGGGATGGTGTCAAGTGGATACCCCCCACACAAAAGTGGGTTAAGTTTAATTTTGACTGGGCAGCTAAAGGAAATCCGGGGCCGCAGGAGCGAGGAGGAGTTTTGAGAAATGAGGAAGGAAAAGTGGTCCTTGCCTTTGCAGAGCCTTTGGGAACTCAAACAAATCATTTTGCAGAAGCCCGAGCTCGCATGCGAGCAATGAGAATTGCCAGACTTGAGGGTTATAAGGAAGTTATCTTTGAAGGGGATTCGCTTAATATAATCAAGGCAATTAAGGAGGATAAAGACCCCAACTGGACCATATTGGAGCTTATCCTAGAAGCAAAGATTCATAAATCTCATTTGGTTAATGCCCGAATCCAACACACCTTCAGAGAAGGGAACCAAGCGGCGGATCTAATGGCAAATATTGCAGTTTTCGTTGGGGAGATGCAAATTTGGAAGGATAACTTCCCTCAAGAACTATTGGTGTTGGCTGCTAGAGAAGAGCTAAGATCAAACCCGTTAGAGCATCAGGAGATCATAGGGGCTGATGATGAGTAATCCGACAGATGGAATTAGGCAGAAAAGGCATCCCATTTGTTGGGGCCTCGGGAGGTGACAAGTGTACAAGACAAAGAACCTAGTGTTAGTAAGTGCTAGGTGTTGTTTGGTTTTTGTTTTATCCCGAATAGTCAAGCGACAAGTATAGGACCGTGGACTCTAAGTATGGCTTAATGTGAGTCTTAGAAAGATCCATTTTGTATTTTGATTATACGGGCTTGATGCTAGAACCAGCCCATTTTGACTTTGTAAAAGGTTTGTGGACCTTATAACCACCTCTACCTTATACCAAAAAAAAAATATTATATTATTTAATTTTAGTATTAAATACTACTTTTGCATGGGGCCTTCATCAATTCTAATTTTTCTCTTTTGAATAAGCCCTTTTGGCTTAATTATTATAATATTAAAATATTATCTCTTTTTTTTTCTCTTTGAAACCATGGGTGAAACCTTTTGTCTTCCACTTTTTAATCAACCTCTTTGGCTTATAATATAAAATATTATAACCATTTATTCTACCAATTTGCTTGCATAAAAATGAACTTTGCCTTATCCAAACACTTGACATCAATGAGAACATAATTACTCAAATTTTCTAACAATTTCCCCCTTTGTCATTGATGGCAACCCCTTTTTTTAAACATTCCTTTTTCCTTTTTCAATTCTGCTCCCCCTTAGAAACTTCTCCCCTTGATTGAATGCTCTCCCCCTTACTCAAATCTCTCCCCCTTTGACATCAATGGCAAAGGGACTCCTTTAGGGCTAAAGATAAGACTCTTAGCTCAACCCCTCCCCACCTCCTCTCCTTGAGGTGATTAATTTTGGGGTGGGAGTATTTCTACTCCCAGCATACAATGCTCTTTTCCTTTGTCAACCTTCTTTCTCAACATACCCTTTTGATCCTTTTGAGTATCCCTATTCTTGCTTGTCTTTGGAAACTCTATTCTACACCACTTGGCCTTATGCCCAATATTATTGCACTTATAACACTTAATGTTGTGGTTCCTATAAGGTGTAAATATCTTGAAGTTCCTCTTGGTGAAGCCATACCTATTTCTGTCATGAACCCTGCAATGAATTGCTTTATGACCAAATTGATTACAAGAGTAGCAATACCCTTGAAAGAAATATCCATATTTGAAGTTCCTCTTAGTAATACCATACTCCTTTCCATGAGTCCTGCAATGCATAGCCTTGTGACCAAACCTGTTACATGAAAAACAACGTCCTTTGAAGAAATCTTGCCTTGAACCCACTGGTCTCTTAGTCCTTTCTTCCCTGTGATGTTCCCTGTTCCTTGTTTGTGCATTGTTTCCTTCCTTGGTGAAGCTTCTATCTCAGTCTCAATTTCTCCTTCACTCTCTTCCTCTAAAGCATCTTCCTCTTTTGAGCTTGAGCTTGACCCTTCTTCTTGTTTCCCTTGTCCTTCCTCAAAACCAAGTCGTATTTTGATAGATGAAGGTCTTTGTGCATTGATAATCTTATCCAAAGTCTTTGAACTTTTCCCAAACCTATGTAGCTTGTCCTTAGACTCTTTCATTTCCTTCCTTAGAGAAACTACCTCATGTTCTAATCTCTCACATTCTAAGACTTTTGCCTCTAACTTTTCTTTAAATCTCCTTGTCTTAGCTATTGATTTTGTCAGATCTTGTATAAGATTTCCTTTTTCTTCATCACATTCTTGAAATTGAGCCTTGAATCTTGAATTCTACTTTCTAACCTTTTTCAATTCTTTGAGAGCAAAAATAAGTTCTACTTCTAGATCTACTATGCCTTCCTCTTCATTCTCTGAATATTTCTCTACTTCTTTGTCTTCAAGAGCATCTTCATACTTTTTATATTTATCTTCAACAGGGGCACTTCCTTCCTCTTCTATTGCCAAAAAGAGAATTTATTCTTCTTCACTATCTGAGGATCTTTCATCACTATCACTTGAAACCTTACCTGTCTTGTTCGCATAGAAACTCTTCTTATGCCTTTGAAAAAACTTATTTTCATGATTGCTTTGTCCATACCTACTTTTTTTTCACACCTGGTTTCCTTCTTCTTATGATCTTGTTTCTCTTCACTGCTACTACTTCCAGCTTCTGGATAGTTAGATGCATAGTGACCATATTTACCACAATTAAAACACTTCACTGTTTTCATACCTTTGTGCTTTCTTGAGTCCTTGTTTCTTCTATCATAGTTAGCTTCCTCATCACTGGTTGACTCATCACTTGAATCTGGTTTCTTATATTTTGTCTTCTTTGCTACTTTGAAGGCTACCTCTTTCTTGGGGATAGATCCTTTATTATTCTCATCTCATAAGTTGTGAGAGTTCCATGTAACTCATCCATAGTCAAATTTTCAATATCTCTTATTTCTTCTATGGCTGAAACCTTTCCATCATACCTCATAGGAAGTGACCTTAAAACCTTTTGAGCAACATCATAGTCTTCAATTTTAAATCCAAGTCCTTGCATGGTGTTAACAACCTCATCCACATGAAGTAAGTATGCAACAATGTCTTCCTCTTCTTTCATCTTCAAGTATTCAAATGTTTTCTTGTGATTTTGCAATTTTGCCATTTTGACCGTTTTATCTTTCTCATATGTTTGCTTTAATTTTTTCCAAATATCTTTTTCTGATTCATAATGCATGACTTTTACAAACTCTGCTTCATGTAAACCACTTAATATTGCATTCATAGACTTGGAATTATTCACATGCAAGAGCTTACCATATTTATCTATGGGAGGATTAGCTGTAGGTGTGAATCCATCCTCAAATGCTTGCCATGTCTCATATCCTTGTGCCATCAATTCATTCTTATGATTCAAAAATTATAATTGTTCCCATCAAACAATGGTGCCTTATTTTCTAAATATCCACTCTGAGATGCCATATCTATTCCTATATATTCTTCCTTCAAGCTTTTAGACTCTTTCAAAGGAACCCGCTTTGATACCAATTGAAGAACACAGGCTTATACTGAGAGGGGGGTGAACAGTATAAGATCAAATTTTACTTTTCTTTCCCAAACAATATTATCCAATATTATCAATGGAAATATCAATAGCAGTAATAAAAGCAATGCACAAATCATCACACACAAGAGAGACATAAATTTAACGTGGTTCACCCAATGTGGACTACTCCACGGAGAAAATATTTCTACCAAAATTTTCTTAAAAAACTTTCTTGGGAATCAATTCTCTATTACAATTTTTATGGACCTTTGTCCAAAGGAGACACCAATCCCCTATGCTTTGATTTGTGGATCTCTCTCCACAGGAGAACTCTTTTCCCTTTTCTCTAGTTCGTGGAACTTGATCTATGAGAAATCTTTCTTCTCAACTGGTTTGTGGATCTCTCTCCATATAAGAACTCTATCTTCTCAGATGGTTCATGGATCACACTCCATAGGAGAACTCTTTCCCCTTGCTCTAGTTCTATGGACACCACTCCAATCTATTCTAGTTTTGTGGATCTCTCTCCATAGGAGAACTCTTTCCCCTCTACTCTGGCTGGTGATCTTCTAGAAGAATTTTACCCCCACTACTTTGGCTTGTGGATCTCTCTCCACAGGAGACCTCTGTATCCCACTACACTGGCTAATGGATCTCTATCCACTGGAGACTACTATCCTCTTTGCTCTATCACCTCCAAATATTTCTCTCAACTCTATCTCAAATCTACACCAAACTTTGTTCCAATTCTTGTACAAATATGCTCTAACTCTACTCATAAATATGCACCAAACTCTATCTCAAATTTTTCCCCAAGCCTTAACACAAAGCTTTATTAAATATCCAATCAAATTTGCTTAGATTTGCCCTAAGCATTAACACAAAGTTTGAACAAATCACCAATCAACTCTACCTAGATCTACCCTAAGCATTAACAAAAATCTTGAACAAATAATCAATCACTCTACTTAGATCTTACCTAAGACTTAACACAAAGCTTGAACAAATCATCAATCAAATCTGCTTAGATTTACCCCAAGCCTTAACACAAAGCTTGAACAAATCAAACCTACTCTTAATGTTGTTTCAAGTCTTCACAAGACTTGCTCAAATCTGCCTTCAAGCCCTCTCAAGAGCTTGCTCAATTCTAATATCAATCTTCAAAAAGACTTGATCAAATATACCTTCAAGCCTTCTCAAAATACTTGCTCAAATCTACCCTCAAGCCTTCCCACAAGACTTGCTCAAATATGCCTTCAAGCCTTCTCAAAAGACTTTCTCAAATCTACTTTCAATACTGCTCATAAGAACTGTACCAAATATTTCCAACTTTGCATACAAACACAACTTATATATTTTTTAGAAATGCTTTCTTCAAACATATATATTCTACTTAGAATTCATTTAACCTCTGGAACATATAGAGAATGATATGCTCTATCAAAACCTCAATATGTTTCACACTCACGAATTATGTACTCAACCAATCAATCTCTATCACTTGCAAAATCTCTTTCAAATCAAACCAAACCAATGTATAATATGTTTCACAAAATCATTCAACCAATGAAGCACAACTTGCTCACAAACCCTAACACAAGTGTTTTCACACTTTTTCCAATAAAGAGCCCAATTTAAGTCTCAAAACCTAACTCAAATAATTCATAATATCTATCTCAAATTTTCTCAAAATATTTAACAATGAAGCACATAAAACTCACTCAAATATTTCCAAAAATGCTTATCAAACAATCATTTTCACTCCACCTTATGTTCAAAAACATTCACTTAACAAAACACTTTAAACAAAGACTGATGTGCCCATACCTCTTTGCTTTGATGGAGATATATCTTCAAAACTTGTCTCACCAACAACCAATTCCTTTTGTGCCACTTCAAGGTTAGATAGAAATATTCTATCTCTAAAATATCCACATGAATTTTCCCTCAACAAGATGCTCAATGAATTCTGAAAATAATATTGTAGGACTCTTCTTTAGTTCTCAAGGACAATGCATTAAAGCTCACAAAACTCTCTCAACAATTTCCCTTTTTATAAAGCAACAATTACAATAAAATAAAATAGCTTTTACACCTTTTATTTCCACTCTTTCAAAGTAGTTTTCACTCTAATTTAATGTCCAAGAACAAAGAGTTACAATGATAAATAACCACTTACAAACTTATCACTCCAAGATTAGTATAAAAATAAATGATATCAAAACCCTTTTAAAATACAATCCCAAAAATTCATTTCACCTTATATCTCCTGTTCCAACTATATCCCAAATTACATCTGCCAAAAATAAAATATCATCAATATTAAATAACATGGAGCATACCTTTTCACTAGATAATTAATCCTTTCTTATCACAGATGAGAATCAACCCTATGACCTCTAGCTTCCAAGTGCAGCGCTCGAACACTTGCACTAGCCAAGCGGTTGAGACCAAAACCTTGGTCTCCGTATTTTATATACCTCTGATGAAACTGAAATAAAATGCTCAAACCAGTGCTAGGGGGAATCAAACCACATATCTTTCCTCTGCCCATGCCTTACGCAGGACCCGCCTGCCACTTGGGCTACCAGTCCTTGGTGAAACTTAATCATGCACCTCCTTATCTTTATGCGCTTCCTTTTGTTCAACGAATGATATTTCAAAACCTTTTCTCTGCTCCTTCGAGTGATTAATTGTGTGCATTATTACTTTTGGTGCCTTGGAAAATACTTTGGCTTCCCATTTTTATATGCATTCGAAACCTTGTCATGATGTTGGCAAAGAACCTTTGTTGACCTCCATTTTAAATTTGAATTTTGGCACCCTTTACCAATTTCAAATTTAATTTTATATTTAATATAATATTTAACTTTGGGTTAAATATTATATTATTTAATTTTAGTATTAAATACTACTTTTGCATGGGACCTTCGTCAATTCTAAATTTTCTCTTTTTAATAAGTCCTGTTGGCTTAATTATTATAACATTAAAATATTATAAAATCTCTATTTTTTTTTCTCTTTGAAACCATGGGCGAAACCTTTTGTATTCCATTTTTTAACCAACCTATTTGGCTTATAATATAAAATATTATAACCATTTTGTTTACCAATTTGCTTGCACAAAAATGAACTTTACCTTGCCCAAACACTTGACATCAATGACAATATAATTACTCAAAATTTACAACAAGCAATAGTATCTGGTTCAGCTCTCAACTTGATATGATTTTGTAGACACCTAAAACACATCATGCTGAGGTGACTACTCATATGGGACATGCTAGAAGACCATATAGAAGACCTTTGGACAGATCCAAGGTATAGCAATGGTTTTTACCACTCAATTGGGTACTTCTTCCTAGTCAATGCTAGCCATTGCTGACACCCACGATTAGCAGTGCTCATCGCACATGTCAGTCGTGGTCAAAAATCAGAATTAGTTAGCCTTCATCCAACCCCAAAGTTGTTGCAATGACTAATTGGTTGCAGATTGGAGCGGTTTGAGTGAGGAAGGTTCTGGATCCTTATGTCCAACAAGCTCAATTGCCCAATATTGATCTTGGCTTCATGAGGAAGCCACCCCTAGCCCTGGGCAATTGCTATAATATCCCCCTCCAAATTAAGGATAAGTATAGAGAGAAGCATAGTCAATTGAGCAGTGAAGCCCTATCGAATTGCATAAGCAACTACATGCATTGAGAGGGATACTTTTGCTACCCAATTGGAGATCAAATTGCCATGGAAGCCCTAGGAGCCTAAGAGAGCCAAGAAACGTGAATTCATGCAATTTGTGCACCATCAGACCAATTCAACCACCAAACATGTTAAAGGACATAGAGGTGACCCTTCGACATCAATTTGACAAGGTGGATTAGAGAGGAAGCCCTGATTTGGAGGGAAAACCTACTCAGAGCTCCACCATGGCTCTCAGCCGTGGTTAATAGTGCCACCCATGCATCAGACCCACAATGAGCAATTCAGGGGAGATTCCCTTGTTTTTTCTTTTATAGATTACTTAGTTAGGTTAGATTAGTATTATTAATGGTCTAATTAGCAATTTAGAGACCCTGACAAATATATTTATAGTTTTATGCATGTTGCTTTCATTATAACAATTAACACTATAATGGATCTTTTTCATGCTTCCATGCTCTTAATTTTGTAATTAGGCCATTATATAGTCAAATGTTCTTTAGCTTACATGTTTTATGACAATTTTTTCATGTTTTGCATAGTTTTAGCATCTTTCTTGCATCTTCTTGATTATTGATAGTCATGATATCTTTCATGCTAATACCCTCTAAAGGCCTCATCAAGAGAGGCTATCTTTGCTTTTAACATGCTTCTTGTTTTTTCTTGAATGCAAGATTAACATGATCATGCCATTCAATGCAGTGAATATCTCTAATCATGGAGAAGAGGGTCATCGACACCCTAGAGCAGTTCGTGTCACACTAGAAGTCATTTGATTCAAATCTACCCTTGAGAGGTATAAGACACTATTGTAATTGACGTATCAAATGGGTATCCCTAAGAGGGATGAATCTGTAATTTGAATCCATTGAAATTAATAAAATATTCCTTGTATTTTTTTTATTTCTTGTTGTCAATTTATGCATGCCTATTTGTGTATTTCTCATCAATTGTAATAGTTAGACCAGGTGTGAGACATTTTTGGTGGTTACAATAGGTGATCATGGTAGAAATCCACATATCTAGAAATGATTAACTGACTATGTTTGTGTTTTTATGGTAGGTGCTCCCTATAGCTAACATCCATGATCAAAACGTTGGCCCTCGGTTGACAGGCGTGGGTAACAGTTGCAGCCACGCATCAGAGCCACGGTCAGCAACCGACTAGTCAGAGAACAGAGGGATAAAACTTGATCGAATGTGGGCCTGAGGTAGGTTTCACCGTCATTTTCCTTTCCTGTCTTCTCTGTCCATATTTTTCCAGCAAGCATGAAATGGTAAACTAAGTAGGACAACATTGAAAAAGGGTGAAATGAATTAGGTCCGTTAGGTTTTTCATTCTAGGGTTTTAGTAGGCACTGTTAGGAACATCAGACCTCTAATTGCAATCCACCCTAGAATACATCGTACTAAAGTGTCCTTGTATGTTGGATTTCTTGCTTAAGTCCCTATTAGAGACCACTTTGTCATTAATATGTATTGTCTAAACATCATGTAGATTAATCATACATGTTTCTGAAATACCAAATGTTATTTTTATGCATATCATGTAGGAAATGATCATGTGAGTGTTATATTATGCATCTTTCTTTTTATGCAAACTAAAAATAACACACACACACCACGTTCCAAAGTAAACGCTAGTGAGTTGGGAGTCATATCCAACCACTAGTAGGGTTTCAACAATGGTGGAGGTGATTTCCATCCGTTGGCCCAAATCCCATGTACCCTATGTTCTAGACCAATACCAGATCCAAGAACCTTATGCAACTCAAAAAATTTGCATGTACTTCTCTTCAAAGGGTATGATTCTGACTGGGTGAAAATGGGTGAGGATCTGGGAGGACCTATGCTCCTTTGGGTGTGGACTTTCATTATCACACTTTGGGGGGATTACGCGACCTAGAGTTCATAGTCAGCTTGTCGAGCTACGAGCATATAGATGAAAGCCATTAAACAATTGAGAAAATCATCAATGCTTTGCAAAACATGATGAGAGTTACTTTACTAATACAATAAATTGAAAACATGTCAAACAGTTTAGGGCTCATTTTAAATTGTAAAAAGAGATAATCATCATTGTATTCTATGCGTGCTAATAAAAGTCAAATATAGACATAGAATACATAATGGTGCAAACACAGAGAGGCCGATCTAGGCCTAGACCTGAGATCAAAGCCCAAGAGCCACCTAGTGCACAACATGATGTAGAACACCCTCAATCACTTAATCCTCCTAGACATCGTTCAACGAGCATTAAAGGGGATAATTATACATGAGGGAATTTCGTCGAGAATACCCCAATTAGAGGAAGTGCTAGACATCCCTCTAGAAACAGATCAGATCACGGGACTTCCCGGCATGGGGGTTTCATGTACAATAGCATTTACTATGACCACATTCCACATGGATCCATAGGTTCCATCGAAGAATATATCATCAAGGGATCCATATTGGTACCCTTTCAACAGGTATATAAGGAAGGCTCACAACCTCCACCTTTAGAGCATAGACATGGCCAAGATCCACCCATTCAGGGGCAAATGGAGAGGGCTACTTTCGAGCACAAGCCTGCATAGACTCCCTATAGGGGTGAACATGTGAAGTTTACCATAGATATATCTAAAATGGGAGCAAATGGTATGCCACATCATGAGCGATGGCATAGCAAACAACTGGGTGGTCTAGACAAGGTCCTAGGACATTTAGGATATAAGCCTACATCTGCACCCTCTCGACCCATGAGTGTGTGTAGTGGAGGTACCATTAGGACCACCTAAGAACCTGGAGAGTGCTCCAATCATTCTCGAGACATGCATGCTCCTATATCACATGCAAGTGCTGATTATAGGAGACAACCTGACATGAATGTCATCTTTACAGACCAAGGCAAGAGTGTGGTAAATCAGTCCATTGGAGGACATACTCGTAAAGTCACTCAAACAAAGTGCACCCCTATAAGACCTTAGACAACTGATCATCTTGATAGATCTCATAGACTGATGTTAGAGCAGAGATGGTAGATTCTCCAAGATAAATTGAAGGATGTTCGCACAGAAAAAGAATGCCTAAAAAATGAGAATACTCAGAGGTAGAGGTTCATTAGATAGAAATTGTATGAACACTGCATGTGTGAACAACGTATCCTTGATCAAAAGGAACATGTAGAGAGAGAGGATCGATTAGATAGCACTGGTTTACATCCTCAAAATGAGATCAGGGAGCATGTCGATAGACAAGTGGCTTCACAACTCGAGTTACACCTTAAGAACATAGACACCCATACTCACCATACGAATCAACACAAAGATCGATGCCCAACATCCAAGCAATGTAAGAATGGGTAGTATGAGAATGAAGTGGGAGAGGAATTAGAACAAGAATATCTAGAAATCTCCCAATTCAAGGAGCAGGGTAAGCCTAGTCCCCCACCTCGATCGAGGAGGAATCTACCTTCAAAGCCGCCTCCAAGACAATCTTGAGAGGAGGAGTTTCTTTCCTCGCAAGCCTACAAGACCTTAGTAGAGATGGTCCAAGCCATATAGAAGCAAGGGATGGCTTACTAGAAGCCTACCTTGAACAAAATTCACAATGAACCTCTATGCACGTCAGTTCCTATTCCAGCATATCCTAAGCATTTCAAGATACCTAGACTAGAAAAGTTTCAAGGAGAGGAAGACACACACGAGCACGTGACTAGTTTTCTAGATATGTACTTTAATATTGAGAGAAACGATGCTTTGCTCTTGCGCACCTTCATCATGACCCTATCAGGCCCAGCTCAGGAGTGGTTCAACCAATTAAAGAGGTATAACATCACTAGTTTAAAACAACTAGCTGATGTATTTCTTGAACGCTTCTCCTTCTGTGTCAATAAGAAGGTAAACTTATCTGATCTAGTCACTCTAATGCAACATGACGATGAGCCAGTGATGGATTATGGAAAGCGATGGAGGAAAATTATGGTAAAGTTACCATTATCAATCTTGTCCTCTAAATTAACATGAATGTTCACGAAGAATTATGCCAAACATATTTTGCTATTGCTACAGTTGCAGCAATACCAAAAATTTGAAGAGGCTTTGGTGTAAGCTAAGGTGGTTGAGGACATCAAGTTACAATAGGGTAACTTGAAGCTGAGGAATAAGAAGGAGGTACATAATAAAAACACTAAGAGGCATCAAGCCAAGCCGACCCATGTTAATCAGGTAGTGTTGAAACTTTAGAAAGGATTAAAAAGACAACAAAAGTAAAATTATCAGGCCCAGCCTCCACCTGCGTAGTACGAGCAGTGCAATAAAAATTACAAGGGTAAAAATAAGGAGTAACGCCCACCTCACATATTCATGCAATTATCAAAGTCCTTGGCTTCGATTTTTCATCAGTTATATGAGGCGAAGGCTATACACTTACCTAAGGTCAAGTTGATAGACCTAAATTAGCACAAGCCTAAGGGCTGTAAAGAGGATCATTATTGCATATTTCACCGATCGAAGGATCACGTCATTGAGGTATGTTGGTCCTTCAAACATCTTGTGCAAAATATGATCGAGAGAGGTATTCTTCTTATCAAAAACCTGCAAGCGTCTGACAATCAAAATATAGAAATTTATAAGAATCCTCTACCTAATCACGAGGAACCAAAGAATAATGTTGACCAAGTCAACCAAGTTTGCATCGAACCACCAACCTAGGGGTTTTTTGGAATGGTCAACGTTGTTATGAGGAATGCGAGGTATGAATGACTGAATAAACCTCCAGTGCCTATTAGGGTCCAAGATGTTCCTTCTCCAAGGCTAGCCCAATATGTACCCAACCCACCAACTAGACCGGTGGTGACCATCAGAAGTAGGTTGGTTCAAAACCTACATATAACTCCAGTAAAGTTGTTAATCTATGAGCTTATTCAATAGTCTCCTAATCATAGAGAGACTCTTATGGACATCTTAAGGTCCATCGAAGTGCAACCTCAGGATCCTAAAGCATTTACACACTTTGTGGGGCACGTACAACAGTGTCAGGAACCAATCATTCAATTTCATGACCACGAAGTCAAGACATTTTACACTATTATAGCAAACCCACCGCTGCATATTATCGCTTGTGTGGATCACAAACTGTTCAAGCGGGTTTTGATTGACATAGGGTCATCAATAAATATCATAACTACCAAGGAGTTAACTCACTTGAAGTTACCCAAGATGCATATCGTTCCTTCTACCTTCACGTTAAGAGCATTCAATGATGCATTATGCTCGATGGTCGGTACTATAGTTTTACCTATCCATGTGGGACTGAAGACCATCCTAGTGATGTGTCATGTAATCGAAGGTGCTATGTAGTATAATATACTTCTAGGGAGGCCTTGGATCAGATAAATGCATTGTGTCCCTTCTATTATACACCAGTGTATCAAATACATTCATGAGGGACAGGTTCACGTGGTGCCTTCGGATGAAGAACCCTTTAAATACGTGAATCTAGCAGATTTGCCAAGGGAATTTGTGCTCCCCTAAATGCACCTGGATGTGTGACCAGTGTCGCCGATCAAAAAAATAGGAGGTAAAATCAAAGAAGTATGTGCTAGACCCACAACATCCACATATCAAATATCGGAGCACACAACAACTAATTCCATTAGGTCGAATGCATCTACGATACAACGAGATGATAGGAAGTTGAATAAAAAGTGGGTGAAAAGAAGATAAAGCAAAAGCCCAAGTTAGTTATCATTGAAACCCCTACTCCCATGGAAGTAGAGGAAGTTCAAGGAAGAGTCGAAGAGGCACCTCAGCCTGCTTCACCTGTGTCTTCAGCAAGGTCATTTGCATCGTAGGTGACCATCCATTTGGTTAATCCTGGGTTAGGGGAATATATTATGTAGAATGTGATGTTCACACCAATTATCAAAACTACACATGACATGGGCCAACCACGAGTCCATCACCTTCCCATAGGGATAGTGGAACCATTGGGGGTACCACCCAACCAAACCAACTTCATCTATGGAGGGCTAGACCAGATCACATCTCTCGTGTCCATGGATGAGGATGATAATGAACCATTCACCATGAATGTTCATTATATTTCTAACCCGGACTACGCCATGTGATACTTTGAGCGTTACCATTGGCATAGTTACAGTATCATAATATTCGAGCAGAGGTGTAAGAGGCCTATAGAACCACAATATCAGTTACCTACTAATAGGTTTGAGATGGGATTTTAAAGCAGAGGACAGGCTAAACTCCTTGCGGTATCTTTAGACCACCTATACCTTAGTCTAGGGGGTGAGGTTGACTTCAATCCATATCACCCTAATCCTTCTGCATTATAGAGGGATAATTAGATGGTGTCTTACGTCACTATAGGACAATCCAAGACATATTACGAGCATATCTTGGTGGACGTCGAAACAGATGATTTACCAAGAGGAAAATTTGGTCAACAAATCCATGGAGCAATCGATGACACGGACATGTAGGGTCAAGATATTATTGTAGTGATAGATCCTGAGTTGGAAGGGCATTCTGATGAGGATAGAGAAGAGTTCATTTTTGAGATAGATGGACCTAACTACAGTGAAAGATAGGATAGTGAGTCCTCACCCAATGATCAATAAAAGGATGAGGCTGAGCTAGTTTATTTGGCGATATCGTATTTACCGTGCTTGTACCTGATTTTACTAGACAGTGATGATATCGATAAGGAGATAACCTATATGGGGTCGCATTTGCCAGAGCATCCCATTCTAGTGGGTAGCAGTGAAGGCCTATATTACGATAGTGATGAAGAAGATGATACAGAGAGAGCTTACTTAGGAACTCCCTACTTACACTATCATAATGTGTCTTATATGGCTGAGGATATGCACAAAGAGATCAATATTCATCCTCACCTTAGGGGGAGACCACCAAATCTTAATATGATTTATCATATGGTGTTTCTTGATCCATCGATGTATATGGATCTTCTTGAGCCCAATGATCCCATCCAACAGTCTGTTCATGGATCAGATTAAGATATTCCCATACCCTCAGAACCTCATCTCAAGGATGGTAGTTTTTTTAATGATGAGTCACTTGCACGTGGTCCTGGAGACATGATCCATTACATCAACATGATCTCTATTGATTTGACCACTCCACTCCATATTCTAGCCGATCTGTCCAAACCATTGCATTTAAATGTAGATGCTATCGATTGGGATCGCACTGATTCACCTCTAGAGCTTGAAGATTTATTTCCTAATGAATAAATGCTACAACCTTTCTATTTTGTGCCAGGCTATGCACATGATGTCTATCATGCTGAGGATGCTTCCAATGAGGAACCTATAAACCCAGCAGATGACATACATTTGATCCCTACGCCTCATCAGCTTGAGGAGGGATCCCATATATCAGTAGAGGAAACCTTTGAAGTGGATATTAGTAATGATCCCAACAATCCAAGGAAGGTTAAATTTGGAGAAAATTACTGATGAGTGTGCGAACATCATCCCTCTACTAAGATAGAGACCTGATATCTTTGCTTGGACTTACAAGGATATGTCAGGTCTAGATCCAAAATTGGTTACTCATAACCTTTCGCTAGACCTATCAAAGAAGCCAATCAAGTAGAAATTTAGGAATATGCATCCAATATTAGCCTTAATGGTTAAGGATGAGTTGCGAAAGTTGTTGGACGTAGATTTTGTTATCTCCATCGACTATCTGGAATGGGTATCCAATATGGTGTCAATAGGAAAACCTGATGGAAGGATCCGTATTTGTACGGATTTTAGAGACCTAAATAAGGCAACACCAAAGGATTCATTTCCATTACCAAATATCGATGCTCTCATAGATGCAAATGTAGGTCATGAGATGCTCTCTTTAATGGTCAATTTTTTTGGTTACAATCAACTTCAGATTAAGCCTAAAGACTAGCATAAAACCGTGTTTATAATTCCATGGGGAAAATTTTACTATAAAGTTATGCCATTCGGGCTTAAAAATGCTGGTGCCACATATTAGTAGGCTATGACATACATATTTGATGACTATATGCAAAAAATATTAGAAGATTATATGGATGACTTGTTGGTAAAGTCATTATTACGTTTTGAGCATTCGAAGGTCCTAAAGGTCTTTGATTTCTTGATAGAGCATAATGTTAGGTTGAATCCTAAGAAGTGCATGTTTGGTGTAACTTTAGGAAAGCTCTTAGGATTCCTCATTTCCAAATGAGACATCGAAGTTGACTCGAAAAATGTCAAGGCTATTCTAGAAATGCATCCCCCCACAAAAATCAAGGAACTAAGAATCCTTCAAGGCAAAGTAGCATCCATAAAGTGATTTATCACTCAATTATTGGATAAATGTTGACCCATGAATTGACTGCTACACAAGGGAGTCCCATTCAATTGGGACAAGGATTGTCAAGTAGCCTTTGCTGAGATAAATCAATACCTGGTGATGCTGCCAGTGCTAGCTCCACCTAAGCCAAATGTGCCATTTTTGCTATATATCAGCAATCGACTTTGCACTGGAAACCATTTTAGCCCAAAAGAGCATGTAAGATAAATAACATGCCATATATTACATTAGTAGAACCTTGGTGAGCTATGAGATCAGATATGCATATGTGGAAAAGCTGTGTTTAGCAGTAGTGTTTGCTACCAAGAAATTGCGATAGTATATGTTGAGTCATACAACATATGTTATATCCAAACAAAATTCTTTGCAGTATACGATGAGCAAGACATATCATAATACACATACTACGAAGTGGATCATGCTACTAATAGAATTCAATTTAGAATTCATAAGCCAAAAGTCCATTAAGGGACAAGTCATAGCAGATTAACTGGTTGAGGTGCCTCTCAAAAATAGTAGGCCCCTCACCCTAGAGCTTCTTGATGATGCAGTCTTTGCCTTGTCAGAAGCACCCAAACCCAAATAACCAAACAATTTTTTTTATATGATATTATTCTTTGATGGTTCGAAGTGTGAGCAAGGGGGTGGTGTAGGAATAGTGTTGTTCATGCCACAAAGAGCTCCAATGCCCTTATCATCCAAGTTAGACTTTCCTTGCACTAACATCAATCCTGAATACGAAGCCCTAATTTTGGGTCTCCAAACAACTGTCGCCATGAAGATAAAAAGGCTAAATATATTTTGCGATTCCCTTCTCATTATGAATCAAGTTAAAGGACTATTTCAATGTCGATGCCCGATATTGAAAGCTTACAAGGATCTTGTTGACACATATCTAGCTCGATTGGAATGGTATGACATCGAGGCAATACCTCAATAATCCAATAGATTCATAGACACAATGGCATATTTGGGATCTCTAATCCCTTAGAATCCATCTGCCTATTTCATGACCATCCATGTAAAAACATTTTTACATTCTATTGTACAATGCGAAGCATTAGATAACAAAGAGTCAATCAACATGATTCATGTAGAACCAAAACATGAATGGTTCTATAGATCCAAAGAATTTCTCAAGAGATCATCCTGGGGGTCTATGATCTCATAGGATCTAATGGGGAGTGGTACTACCATTCACCATAGGGTTGTTTCCAAGTCTGCATTTGCAAATGTAGAACCACAGGAGGAGCACGCTGTCTTGTCAGTAGAGGCTGAAGCTTATCATAACTGGACATCATAAATATGTGACTTCCTTATACTTGGTATAATACCTCAGGGATTGTCACATGCTACAAGATGCACATTCAAGAAGAAAGCAACAAAGTATCTCTTGTTAGCAGATATTATGTACTGTAGAAGCTATGATGGAGTTCTCCTTCATTGTCTTGAGCCCCAAGAGTCATCTTGAGCAATTTCAGAAGCTCATGATGGTATGTATGATGGCCATTTTAGTGGCATGGCTATCATCAAGTGCATCCTTTGAATGGGTTATTATTGGACCACTATGAAGAAGGATTGTAATGTGTATGTCACGAAATGCGTTAAATATCAACATCATGCTAATATTACGCACCTGCCATCACAGGCCTTACAACCCATTCAAGTGACTTGGCCATTTGCATAGTGGGGATTTTATCTCATTGGTAAGATCTCTCCTTTGTCATCAGGCCGACATACCTTTATTATCACAACTACTGAGTATTTCACTAGATGGGTGGAAGCCATCCCCTTAACAACAACAATTGGAGTGCGTATTGCTGAGTTCATACTCACCAATATCATAAGTCATTTTGGGATACCATCCAGGATAGTGTCGAATAATGGAATGTCATTTAAGAAAAAAACTGTGATAGCTTTAATGTATAAGTATAGAATCAAGCATAGTTTTGTGACTCCATATTATTCACAAGCAAACGGGTAGGCTAAAGCTTCAAATAAGATAGTGGTCTCCATATTGAAAAAGACGGTACAAGAGCACCACAAAGATTGGCATATCCAGCTGCCCCTTGCATTATGGGCTTACAGGACCAGTATTTAGACACCCACTGGGGAAAATCCATTTTCACTAGCATATGGTGCTGAGGTCATTATGTCTCTAGAGTTGGAAATTCCAATACTTTATGTCGCATTGAAAGAGTTCATTGATGACAACACCACGCGACAAGTTTGCCTAGATCAATTGATGCTACTTGATGAACATCATGTGAATGCCCTCGAGCACCTCCATGTTTATCAAGAGCGCTTAAAATGAGCTTACAATACCAAATTCCATCTGATAGACTTTGAGGTTGGTGATATTGTGCTGAAAGAGAACCAATAGAACTCAAATTTATTGCTAGAAATGCGAGAAAAATTTGTAGCTAACTGGTTAGGTCCTTATATGATATCAGAGAAGATTGAACCTAGGACATATCACTTGACATCACTTGGAGGAATTGAAGAGCCTGAACCTCTCAATATCCTTCATCTTAAAGCATTCTATGCCTAAGAACCAGAGAAGGCTACAAAGGCATATGTACGCCCTTTGGTCACTCAAAAAGGCTCCAAGGGTTTCTTAAAACTGCTTGGTCAATCTAAAAAATGCTCCAAGGGTTTCTCACAATCGCTTGGTCAATCCTAAGAGACTCCAAAGGTGTTTGTAAGCTCTTTGGTCAAACCAAATGTCAAAATCCATAAAAATTGGAAAAATATCAAAAATAAAAAACATTTGCATTTCATTTGCATCATTACATTGCATTTCATTTTGCATTTCACATTTGCATTGCATTAGGTATATTCATCCATTGCACTTGCATTGGAACAAATTATGTTTACAATCTTACAAATGACACCATGTTTGTGTTTCAATCATGCATCTATGCAATATATTTTTCATCTATTTATCACCCTTGTGAGTAATTGTGTTTTTCAACACAACCCATAATGTTGCTATGAAGAATATACTAGGGTTTTTTGGTCATTCAACCATACCTAGAGGTCTTCTCAAGAGTTGATAGAAATCTTGATTTGCTTTTGTAGTTGAGGTCTAGTTAGTATAGCCCTTAGCATATCAAAATTATATCACTAATCAACAAATTAAACAATCCTAATAAGGACTAGGGGAAGATGAAAGCCACAAAGCAGGACCAAGTATCCTGAGGTGAAAAGAGTTATTCTTGCGTATCCCCCTGTGCAAACGATATGGGAAATATTGGTAATTGGCAAAAGGACAAGCTCATTCCCTACCCAAAATCCCTTTCTTATGTTAAAATGAGTAATATCCCAAACTGATATCCCAGATCAATCCTCTAGATTGATATCCTAGATCGATATCATAGATTGACATTCCAGATTGATATCCCACATTGATATCATAAGATCGATATCCTAGGTTGATATTCCAGAAAAGTTTCCCCAAAGGAAGTTTCTGAAGCAGATTATCAAATTTAAAATTCCAAAAAGTCAAGTTAAATGAAGACAAAATTGTACAAGGAAAGTCAAATCAGTATCAAATCCCTTGCTCAAGAAAAATAAAGAAAAAAGACAAAGAGAAAGAAAGAAAGAAAGAAAGAAAAAATAGAAGTACAAAATAAACAGTGATTATTGTCACTAAATTACAAAAATAAATAGTGATTTTTATCACTTTATATGAGCAAGTATCCTTAAAAATTGAAGCAAAGAAGGAAGTGAACTTGAATCCATGGAATTACCAACACTACTATACCTTACGCATGATGATATGTTTGATGCATTAGCACCTTGCTTATGTACAGACTAATGTTTGAATGTGGAAGAGCTAGCTTTAGGTGTCCTATATCGCCTAGTGGTCTAGTCCAACTAAAATCTAAACCTAGGACTGGATAAACATTTGTGAACCCTCAATATTAGCAATAGGCAGGAAGAATCCCACCTGACATCGGGGTATGCTTGTGCCTTATCAAATATACTCACTTGCATACATAGGGATAATGAATAGGTAGGGCCTATACTAGCGAAAAACTTATGTTTCAAAAGTCTAATATGGTTAGTATACAACTTTTGATCGATCAACTAGGATGTTTGAGTTTCATGGAAAACCTCAAGAATTCCCAAATAGCAACAATCAAATTTTCAAATGCAATCATCAAATATACAATCTCATTTATGAGATTTGGTTTATTATAACTATTTGTGATATATGTTAGATACCATATGGATGTCAGAAATGATATTTAAATGACCATTGACTATGTTATGCATATCTTTTACTTTATAAAAACTTATAAATATAAACAGTGCATTGCAGCTCACATATGAGTGTCAAATCAATAAAGATTCATGATCAAATATAGCAGTTATCATCCATGATTGTTATACATTTTGTGGTGTCATCTAGTAGATTGTTAAAAATCTCATATCATATTGCATACATTGTGTTTTAAGTGATTAAAACATACATGTCCATTTACAATAAATCAATATCATCAAAAATACATGCAGTACAAACATGGCACAAATCATGTCATAAACAACATAAAGTAAATGCATACAAGTGAAGTAAATAAAAATTGCATTAAAACATCAAACATTGCATTCGTATACATAGCATCATAAAATTAGTCCATCTACACATGTATATCACTACATCCACATCATATAACTAGTGCATGTCATCCATACATCACATCATGTAGCAATAAATCAAATATCTGCATTGCATCCATGTGCATAACATAAACATAAAATACCAAAAATAAAATACACATATAATGAGATGAATTGTTAGATCATATAAATATATGTGTCAAAGAGTACATAGTATCAGGTATATCAAAATGCCCGCAGGCTACAATTGTGTAGATCCTTGACCTTACACTCAAAACTTGTACAAAAAGTATCTTTGAAAATATGTACTAAATAGGGCCTGTGCCCCTAGGCTGTGAGGCACCTCCATAACCTCTGCCATCCCTGTGAGTCCTCTGTGAGCTAGCACCATGAGTACTTGAGTACCTATGAATCCTCTTAGTCCTATGCATCTTATGGCTTGAGCTAGCATAAGACTGCCCTATCTCCTAGGTCCTAAAACTGGTCCACTGAGTTCTTGTAGTGTGGGTATCCTATGGTACCTCCCAACCTATCAACCTAATGTAGTCCTCTAGCTAGGAGATGCGAGCTACATGCACTGTATCTTGATCATTACCATCCTCCACAAGGGAATGAAGCCTCCTGATATCTGCCATGGGGTCACGACCTGCTGGAAGTAAAGAAGATGGTGCTGCCAGAGGTGGCATGCTAGCCTATGTGGACGAAGCACCCCCATTGCTACCCTCAATAGGTCCCTCTTAGTAGTCATGGAACTCAGCTGTGCTTGTGCCACATCCCACTGGCCAGTAAGCTATGTGATCTGAGTGCCTACAGTGGTAGCTTGTGCATGGAGAGCTATCCTCTCCTCCTAATATACCTACCACTGCCTCTCACCATGTGCTAGATTTACCTCTAGAGTGGTGATAGAAGCACCCTGTGAAGTAGCTACATCTACAGTCTCCCAACCTGGCTCTGGAGGTCAAAAATATGGGCTCTTAGCTTCCCAATATTGCTATACAGAGGTGCCTCAACCTCTTCTAATGCCTCCTCCTCTACCTCTACAATGGCCCCTACACCCCATGCAATCTTTGTCTGCTGGAGGGTCCTACGCCCCTGAGGATCCACCTTTGTGACCTATACTAAAAATACTCCAACTAGTCGACCTAGAGGACCCTCTCCATGCCATTAGAAGTTAGCCCACCAGCCATCATAGTTAGGAGTAGTGCCTGCATCCGTCTACCTTGATTCCTAAAGTCATCGTCCTCATATCCTAGTGGAGTCACCTGGAGCAAATTTAGGTCCCTCTCGAGGACCAAGCATCTATAGATGAGTGGCAACTTTGGAACATCCTACCTGATCCCAAACTACCTCAACATGCGATAGTAGAAGTGATACTCATGTATGTCGGCCTTTCGATCGATGATCCATCTCTGCGCGCTTGGCGTAGGTACCTGTCTACCTCTGTCCATGCTAGACAATCCATATACGGTCACCATCGTATGTGCTGAGGATAGAGCTAAATAAATCTAGAAATGCAATGCTTTAGGTCTCCTGCATGAGACCTACTCCTGAAGCCCTCTTGCTCCTAGGGCCAGTAGGCAACATAGCACTGACTCTCATCATAAATATCAGTGATCGTTAGGGGTAAATCAATAGGGTACTCAATCAGGATGTGCTGCAAACCCCAAACCTAGAGGAGGATGCTGAAACTAATGTTGAATCTTATTTGGCATGTAATATGATACAACTCATGGTAGAGCTATGATAGCAGGGTGCTCCCCCATGATAGAATGAGAGGATCTAAAGTCAAAATCACCATCACATCTCTGGTCCGAGTTAGGAGGTTCCAAGGGAACCTTACACTTGAATAATATGGGAGTACTATTTGAATAATTAGGAGCATAAAAATAGCCTCCCACTATAAGAAGAATCAAGACTCGAACCACTATCTAATGTGGATGCCTCCATGGGCATTATGGTCCTTGGCCTCAGTACTCTGATCGCCAAAGATGGAGTCAAATACAACCCTCCTGGTCGAGGTAGGAGAAGAGGTGATAAACTCACCATTAATTGGTAGATGGAAGATGTGGTATACATCCTCTAGAGTAACAATCATTTCACCCATCGATAGGTGAAATGTGTTGGTCTGTGCATCCCATCGATGGGACAAAGAAATCAAATATACCTAGCCAATTCATATGGTGGGGAGGTCCAAGATGTAGCCGAACCCCATAGAAGGAACCACTATTGCTCCCTGGCAGTGAGATCACCATGGAGGTCACAAAGGAGATCGGTCTCCCTTGCTCTGCTGGTTAGATACTGAGTGGCAACACAAATAATAAACAAGAAAAACAATAAAAAACAATTCTAAAATGTCAAAAAAAATTAAAAAATGCATAAAAATACAAAAACATGTAAAAACATGATCACCAATTTCAAAAACATCAGAAAAGCATTCCAAAAATGCAATAAATGGCATTAAGTGCCCTAAAAAATTCAAGAAAAATAAAAAAATTGAAAAAAATTACAAAAATCAGGAAAATTTGGGCACCGTGGGTCAGAACCACGACCAGCACAATGGTAAAACATTTGACCATTGGGATTTGAACCCCACTGTGACTAACAACCGTGGCCCCCAATCTACCAATTGGGACTCGTGGCTGCCACCCGTGACTAGGGAGTGAAACCCTAAACGGGTCTGCCCTTCCTGAAAAAACCCCATAAAATTAAAAACAAACCCCCATCTAACTAACCTATGCTAAACCCTAACTACAGTGAAGTTCGTTACCAACGGTTTAGTGTAGTTCATTTAATGATTAATTAATGAGGTTAATTTTACATCTGGTAATGACAAGCGAGGTCGAATTTCAAGTTACCTTGGAAGCACCAACTCCTCCACTGGTCGATGATTCGGGTTGATCGACCATCGGTGTGGAAAATTGGAAGTGTGTTGGGTTTTCGGCAGTGTTTCGTGTCAAATTTTAGTTTTTACCTCTCAGAGCTCTCAGTTTACTGTCTTTGTCAGGTGAATAATGAAAATTTTACACAGCAAAAGTATTATATAATTTTCAAATTTTATGTGGCCCGCGGTTGACATCTGCGGTCCCTAGATTAGGGTTTGCCACCCGCGATTAAGAAATTAGCCCACGTTTGACAATCGTGGTTAGAAAACTGTATTAATTGCTCCAAATTCCCACCATGGAGTTCTTTAAAAGGTCAAATCAATGATATTAATCAGACCAGATAAGCCAAAAAATTCAAAAATAATAAAAAATCAAATAAATCAAAAGCCAAATGCACCTCGTATTCAGTTATTTACCCTATACACTTGGCGGTTGTAGCGACTTGAGATCCATGCAATCTGACAAGATGAGTAAATTACCATAAGGAAATTTGAGGTAAATTCATCATCGTAGAATTGTTATGCTTCATTTCCATCCCTAAGAAGGCCACACAACCGAAATTCTCCATAGGAACGAGATATTCATCGCAATTCTCATATGACATTTTTAGCATATCATCGACATTATGATTCACTACAAGCTTAATAGACATTGCTATCATTTTGATTCCTTAAAAAAGCCTTTGTGGTTGGACCACTCCATTAGATAGGAATATGTAATTACTCTAAATGTTGTAATCATATCTAATTAGGCCTTGCTAAGTATTCAAATAATAAATCTTAATTTGTGCAATGATCATTCATAGTAGTCAAGTGACCTCGTCGCTTCATTTTATTTTCATTACCCTCATCAAATCGTTGCTTGAGGGGGTAGTCATAATATCAAATAATAATCAAAGTCAATAGAAGATCCTTTTATCTTGTCAAAATTGCGTTCATCCTTGCGAATCATTGCCAAAGACTATCATAAGCTTACCCCTTTGCTTAGGGAAAATAGCGAATATGACTAGTTTGTAATTCCCATCCTTTCATATTGACAGGCACGAAAGCCTAATTGGCATTGATGCTATCTGAATGTCTAATGATGAGTGTAAAATTTTTCAAATTTAAGCCTTCTATCGAGTTAGAAGCAATGATTTAAGGATGCGCATATTTTTTCTAGACTCGGGGCATCTAATGTTGATCATATCAATGATCATCATCCAAACTACAACATCATTTTAGGAGGTCTAGTTTTGCTCAGAGTTGTTCAAAATCACAACGCATCTCAAAAGGGGCATCTGTAGACACCTAAAATATGTCATGCCAGGGCGACTACTCATATGGGACATGCTAGAAGACCATATAGAAAACCTTTGGATGGATCCAAGGTATAGCAGTGGTTTTTACCACTCAATTGGGCACTTTTGCCTAGTCAGTGCTAGACATTGTTGACACCCATGGTTAGTAGTGTTCATTGCGCATGTCAGCTGTGATCAACAATCAAAATTAGTTAGCCTTCATTCAACCTCAAAGTTGGTTGCAATGGCCAATTGGTTGCATATTGGAGCGGTTTGAGTGAGGAAGGTTCTGGATCCTTCCGTCCAACAAGCTCAACTACCCAATATTGATCTTGGCTTCATGAGGAAGCCACCCCTAGCCTTGGGCAATTGCTATAAGATCCCCCTCCGAATTGGGGATAATTCTAGAGAGAAGCATAGTCAATTGAGCAATGAAGCCCTATTGAATTGCATAAGCAACTACATGCATTGAGAGGGATACTTTTGCTACCCAATTGGAGATCAAATTGCCATGGAAGCCCTAGGAGCCTAGGAGAGCCAAGAAATATCAATTTTTGCAATCCATCTACCATCAAACCAATTCAACAGCCAAACCTGTCAGAGGACATAGAGGTAACCCTTGGACATCAATTTGACAAGGTGGATAAGAGAGGAAGCTGTTATTTGGAGGGAAAACCTACTCAGAGCTCCACCACGGCTCTCAGACACGGTTAATAGTGCCACCCACGCATCAAACCCACAATGAGAAATTCAAGGGAGATTCCCTTGTTTTTCCTTTTATAGATTACTTAGTTAGGTTAGATTAGTCTTATTACTGGTCTAATTAGCAATTTAGAGACCCTGACAAATAGATTTATAGTTTTATGCATGTTGCTTTCATTATAGCAATTAACACTCTGATGGATCTTTTTCATGCTTCCATGCTCTTAATTTGGTAATTAGACCATTATATAGTCATATGTTCTTTAGCTTACATGTTTTATGACAATCTTTTCATGTTTTGCATAGTTTTAGCATCTTTCTTGCATCTTCTTGATTATTGATAGTCATGATATCTTTTATGCTAATACCCTCTAAAGGCCTCATCAAGAGAGGCTATCTTTGCTTTTAACATGCTTCTTGTTGTTTATTGAATGCAGGATTAATAGGGTTGTGCCATTCAACGCAACGAATACCTCTAATCATGGAGAAGAGGGTCATCGACATCCTAGAGCAGTTCGTGTCACACTAGAAGGTATTTTATTCACATCTACCCTTGAGAGGGATAAGACACTATTGTAATTGATGTATCAAATGGGTATCCCTAAGAGGGACCAATCTGTAATTTGAATCCATTGAAATTAATAAAGAATTCCTTGTATTTGCTTTATTTCTTGTTGTCAATTTATGCATGCCTATTTGTGTATTTTTTGTCAATTGCAATAGTTAGACCAGATGTGAGGCATTTTTGGTGGTTACAGATTCTTATTAAGACTATTAGTGTAAGCCTTCCATAAAACAACCTGCTTATCAAAGAGATCCAAGACTTGAGCATGCTTCCAACCTTGGGTTCAATGACTAAAACAATCTAATTCCCTCATCTTATGAATAAAGTATAAGCCCTTGTCTTGTAAAAAACTTATCATAGCTTTCAACAACAAAATGTTTTCTCCACAACCCAAAATAGAATCAACTCCGATTCTAACTTGTTCACTATTGCCCACTTTCTGAGCCAAATATTTTCCAATCATAATAAAGGCCTGTACTAGTGCCTCCCATTGAATGGATATATTTTTAATGTTTTTTTGTGGACTTTTAATACAATCCATAAAGGTCCCTGGATGAATACATTTTTGTTCAATAATCTTCTTCCATAATCCTTCTCTGGCCAAAATCCTCCATAATTTTTTTTTTGCCAAATAATAACAAAAAATATGGATAAGTCCCAATCACCTTCCTCCTTTAGCCTAGCAATACTCTACCACTTAAATAAAGGAATGCCTTCATGTTCCTTGCACCCAGTCCAAAGAAATATGAAGCAGTGTTTTCTTATTTTCTCTAGAACTCCTTTGGGAATGAAAGCCAAGGAGTACCAAAATATAGGAATTGCCTCAAGAACTGACTTTATAAGTGTTAATATCCCACCACTAGACAACCATCTATTTCACCAATGGTTAATCCTAACTTCAATCTTCTCTAAAAGCCATCCCCAATCTCTCTTTTTGTAAGTATTTGGCTTCAATACAAAACACATATACTTAAATCCTTCCTGGAAATATAAGAGATTAAAAGAAAAAATTCTAATTAGACCTTGTTCAGTCTCTTCCTCTAGACCAATAAAGCAAATAGAGGATTTTTGAAAATTTATCTCCATGCCGGTAGCAATACTGTAAGTGTCCAAGTTTTTATTCAACTTTCTAGCTTCCCTTAAACTGCTATTTTTGAACAACAATGCATCATAAAAAAATAATAAATGATATAAATAAAGGACTTCCACTTTGATCCAGAATAAGGATCCTACCCTCCTTACACCCAAAATAGCTCTACTCAATCCTTCAACAACCAACAAAACAAGTAAAGGAGATAAAGGACGTCATTTTCTCAGTACTATCAAGGGTCTAAAGAATTTGGAAGCTAATCCATTTATAAGATCAACAAAAGATACATAAGAAATGCATACCATAATCCAATTTACTATCGGATAGCTAAAACCCACATGTAAGAGAATCAATATGAGATACAACTAGCTAGTTCTATCATAAACTTTAGATAGATCTAGTTTAAGGACCATTGTAGGAAGATTTTTAGTTTTAATAGAGTGAAGGCCCTCTTGTGAAACTCCTATGGTTTCAAAAATTTGTCTACTTGCTATAAATCCAAACTGCTCCTAGGAAATAACTTCAAAGAAAATATTCTTCAATTTAATAGCCAAAATATTTATAGTGATTTTATAAATACAATTACACAACAAAATAGGTCTAAATTTATCAAAGGTTTTAGGCTTCTTCTTTTTGGAAATCAAAGCTAAAAAAGTGGATTTAAAAGCCCTCAAAACCTGACCACTCAACCTAACTTCCTCCATTACTTTGATAAGATCCTCCTTAACAAGATCATAAAAAACTAGGAAAAGCTCCACAAGCCATCAATCAAGCCCTAGATTTTTATCCTTTCTAAAAGAATTCAAGATAGCTCTCAATTCTTCCTTTGTGACCTGCTTCATAAGTAATTGACTATCCTCCTCTTTCTAGAAAACTAGGGAAGAAAGTAGTTAAATTTAAAATTTCCCCAATATTGACTCTATCTGGTTCTTTGTAGATAGATTGAAAATGTTTTACTCCCAATTCTGGTAACTCAAAAAAACTCCTAATGGGGACCCCTTATTCATTCTGCATCTCCCAGATAGAGTTAACCTTCTTCTTATGATTAGAAAAATTATGAAAAACTTAGTATTTTCATCCCCTTTTTTTTACCAAACAACTCTACTTTTCATTCTCCATTTAGCTTCCCTCCACTCCAAGAATTTGTTCTTCTAAATTTCAAGTTCAATCAATCTTGTTTTCTCCTCCTTTTTAAACAAACCAACCTCATTATTTTTATGTATTTCTGAAAATTCCTTCTCTACCAACTTAATATCTCTATCCATAATTTCCTTTTTAACTGCAATCCAAGATGACACAAGTCCTTTTGATATTTTTAAAGTAGCAAAAAATTGAAAACTTGTCTATGAATTGGAACTTAGGTCATAACCTATCCATTCTTTTTAATCAGTTGTTGAAAATATTTTTCCTCCAACCAAATTATATTGAGCTCAAAAGGACTGATAAGTTTTGCCTCTTGAATTTCTAATTGAAGAAGTATGGGAGAATGATTTGAGCCACCTCCAATATTAATCCATAATCGTTTTCTATCTATTTCATTGTATAATGACTCTGAGATAAAAAAATTGTCCAACCTCTTTGAGATCCCAACTTGCCCAACTCTATTATTTCTCCACGTAGACATTAATTTTATTGGTTCCAAATAAAAAAAACCAACTTCTTTAATCTTATGTCTAAAGTAATCTGCAAGTCTATCAAGTCTTGTAGATTCTCTCCATACCTCACTTCTATTCATAATAAAATTTAAGTCCCCACCAATGATAAATATTTCATCCCTAACAAACCTTTGGTAGAAAAATCATCCCAGAAGCCTACTTATCTTCAGAGGGACCATAACAATTAATAACTAATAACCTCAAACCCAAGTATTGAAAAATGAATTTTGTCCACAAGCCTGAAACCATAAAGGAAAAATTAATTAAGGATACCGAGTTCTTCTAGCCAGTCAAAACACCCCCTAAATTTTTGATAGCATCTAAATCCAAGAACTCCCAATTCCTAAGCAATTTACTTAACACTTCAATCAATTTTGTACTTTCCCCCATTGTTTCTTGTAGAAGGATAACATCCAGATTATGAATTTCCACTAACCTGGCTAAGGCAATTCTTTTAGAGGGATTGCTAAGACCTTGAATATTAAGGGATAACAAGATCATTTAAACATCTTAGAGGGGTTTTGTCCTACTCTAAGGACCCCTTTGATAGATTTTTTTTTACCCTACTAAATTTCCCTCAAAGCCTTCTCTTGTGCATGAAACAAAAAATATTTCCTACCTGTTGAAGAAGTGGAAGATTCCTTTATAAGGTCTAGACCTAACCCTAGCATTTCAACAACTGCATAAGTTCTCAACTTGGATTTTCTTTTGCTAGAATGTAACAAATATCTGCAAGAGGAGCCTATCTCCAAACCATCCCTTGAAATAGATACCTCCCTAGAAGATTCACTTGATAGGTCAAAAAGGCTTCCCCCAATAGCAAAAATATTTGGATCACAATCCCTATTAAATGTGTTTGAGGTTACTAGCCCATTATCCAAAATCCTAGAAAATTTCTCGTCCTTGGGACTTCTCTTAAAAGATTCATAAGGAAGTGTATAGACTTATTTATTACCTAAGTCTAGATTATTCTCCACATGTATTGGTCAGTAATTGTCATAAGGATTAGATAACTGACCAATAAAATTAATAGTATCGGGTTCTAATCCTTTCATAGTTTTCTTTATGATTTTGCCTCCTTCTCTAACAACCTCTAAATAGTGAAATGAAGACAAAGCTAGGCCCAAAATTTCTTCCTCCTCTAAAGTTTTTGTTCTAGGTTCAACAACATTCTTTTTTCTTGTTTGTGCCAAATCAAGGAGCACTATTGAGCTCTAAAAAATAGGTATCTCTTGATTGTTGTTAGCTAACTTGAAATGCCCACTAGTCAGTTTTTTTCTCTTCCATAACTTTTGTGTGAAATATTGAGATCATTCCTTATCAATATGTCCATAAACATGATAATGAACACATCTAAAAGGAATCTTCAAATAGTCCAAGATTTGATTATGAACTGTATTCCCCACAACTATCTCCATACAGTCCAATAAGCCTTCATTAATATCCATCTCAACCAAAACTTGAGCTACATACCAAAAAATACTGGATTTGAAAGAAATATCTATATCCAAAATTTTACCTAATGAATATCCAATCTCTTTCAAAGCTCTTTCTGACCATAACTCCATTGGTAGAGCTGGTAGTTTTACCCAGATCGAGAATCTCCTAGAAACTTCAATCCTAGGATCAAAGCAAACCATCTAAGCCTTTAAAGCCAAAAAAGAAGACCCTCAATACCAATGACCTCCAAAATGTTTTTGTGCATCTTCCTTAGACAAAAAAAGAAACCTATCCATCCTCTAGAAAGTAAGTGAAAAATTGGTCCATATCCTAAAATTGGGACCCATACCTTCTGCAACCACTCATTTAGTGTATTATCAACTATTTAATGCCCATGAAACTTTCCAATAAGGGCCTTTCTCAAAAAATCCAAAACTTATTCCATCCTCAAGTCTTACCCAAGTACCATTATGATATTTGACCTTCTCTTTTTAACCATTTTATGTGCCTTACACACTTTAGTAATCGAAGTTGTAATATTTACTGATTAAAATTTTGGACCCACTCCACTTAGGGCCTCTAAATCAAGACTTTTATCAATAAAACCAAAACCAAACAAAGGAAACTCTGTCAGACAAAGTGAGTTTAGGTTGTTTAGAGCTTGCTCAAGTTTTTCTTCCCCATAATAAAATGCTTGCTCATTCATTAGACCCATCACTTGAGTAGAGTGTTTTGAGATTCCTAAGAGTGAGAAACCAATAGGACTTGACCTGATCTAAACCTTTTGATATAGTCTCCCCTCTATCCACTAAAGTTTGATAACTTGTAGTATTATTCTGGCCACTCAAAAAACCCAAGGACCTCTAGTTCTCAAATTCTAAATATTATATGGAAATAAGACCCTTGGACCTCAAAGTTGAAAAGATGTGTTGCCCCTCAAAGGGGACCGCTGAGAAGTCCAAACAGTTCTCTTCATTCTCCATTAAAACATGAAATTAATTTCACAAACTATACTACCATTTTAAAAATACTATACAAAAACAATAGTTACTATTTTTCTTTTGCAAACCGTAGCTTTGCTACATGAACTTCATGATCCTGTTAGGATCCTAATCCTAACCCTTAATATATAATTAATTAACCTATTGTATTTATGGACCATTGTGTCCTTTCACCTCATAATGCTAGATAGGTATTTATATGCATTCACAAGGGTGTAATTAATCATACAAGAACATAATAAATTATATCTCTTTGAGAGCATTGGCAAAGATTTCCTCCATTGAAACAACAATCATCCAAAAGTGAATTAACACATTTATTTCTTATTTGACATTCACTTCATTGTTTTTCCATCTTTAACAGTGCTAGGAACAAGGTTCCTACCAACTGGTATCAGAGCCATCGTTCATTGTAAAATTTTTCATCTTTTCAAGCCATCATATGCGACTCTATTCATTATCAAGCCATCATCTACCATTCATTTCTGCGCCTTCATTTTTCATTTTTTTTTAATTGCCACATTATCAAAGATGCCCCATAATAAATTTTAATTTTATTCACCAAAAAATATCACTATCGACAACTAAAATTCGAGTACAAAATTACAAGAACTCAACCAAGCATCATAGACGTCCACTGTCAAATTATGGTGAACTAAACGGAGACATAAAAGAATTTACGAACAAATCTGGTGAAGACACAAGGAAAAACCAGATTTTTTTTCTCAAACCTTAGTTGAACGTAAAATTCAACACTAGGTTGAAGGAAAAATTTAATTAGTCAAAAAAATTTGATATTTTAGTGTGACATTCATTTTCTGACGAGGCCTACAGGTTTCAAAGAGAATTTATAAATTAAACTTTATAAGCTAAAATTTTTAAAAAAATTGACTACCGACGATCAACTTTGATGTTGGAATCTTTCACCGGTAACGTGGGATGGGAGAGGAGCGCGTAATCACTACGCTCCCTTTATCCCACATTGGCTCTAAGAGGAACCAAGGGGTATTTTAAAGGATGTCGTGCACATCCATTTAAGTGTCTATCTTGGCTAGACATCTCTCATGCACGTGCGAGAGCCTTGGTGCCGGTAGCTGGCATGTGTCCCTCTGCAATTACCCCCACCACTCCCTAGACTACCTCCTTGTCACTCATTTGATGACCGTTGAACCACTTGCCTTATTGCTCGACCACCACTCCCTAGATCATTGTACTACTGCTCGCTAGGCACCCACCACCGCTCCTTATAACCGTTGTCCTGCTAAATCCCTTACCGTTGCCCTGTTGAAAAATTCAAAAATTCAAATTTGAAAAATTGATCGTTAGGTCTATAAAGTTTTTTTTTTATTTGTAACCCTTTGTACATAACATATCCAAAGCATGTGATGGGAGAGATTTTAACCTGGAGCCTCTCAATTTCAACTGGAGAGTTTTAACTACCCACTTGCTCTCCAACTCCTCTACATGAGTAGATAAAATATAAATATATAAAAAAATATATAAATTTATGTATTTATTTATTTATTTTATTGAGTAAATACTTCTTATACATATACATATCTGTCATGGGGATTGAACCCGGGTCACATCATCGATAATGCAAGTGGCATCCTTGCCGGTAGGCCACATCACACGGATATAATTAGGTCTACGAAGTTGATAAAACAAATTTTTGGAAAAATCCACAAATTTTTTGCAGAAATTCATAACAAAAATCTAAATTTTTGAAAATTTAAAATCTTGAAAACCAAATGTTTCACTACCAAGGGGGAAATACAAATCACAAATCCACACCACAATGGCTGATGGTAGGAGATACCAATCGTAGGAACCCAACCTTACAGATTTCATGTAGGAGATTCGTGAGTGGAGGGAGAACATTAAAAATGACATGGCAACATTGGATATAAAAATTGACACCTACTGCCACTCTGTCGCTATGCTACAACAAAATATGGCCATCGTCCAAGCTCCAATATGCCAGAGGGTCAAAAAACCAAGCACTACTTGAGGGAACACAAACTACCATTCTGCCTAGAACCACTAAATTGGATTTTCCAAAAGTTTAAGGAGGTGACCCCACCAAATGGATTTATAGGGCCGAATAATATTTCTCCCTCTACCAAATCTCGAAGACACAAAAGGTTTGCATTGCTTCCTTCCACCTAGAAAATATCACCACACAATGGTACTAGTGGTACGAGAAGACTAATGGCCCACCTACATGGCTAGAATTTACAAAAAACCTAATGGTATGATTCGTACCTACTAAATTCGAAGATTTCATAGGAGACCTTACCAAACTCCACCAAACCACTATAGTGCAAGAATACCAAACTCAATTTTAAAAATTGGCAAATCTTACATCAAGACTAAATGTATCATTTTTCTAAAGTTGTTTCATTAATGGCTTAAAGGAATACATTCTATTAGAAGTACAAATGCTCAATCCCACTAACATGATGCAGACTATTGCACTAGCCCAAATGGTAGAAGAGAAATTCAATAACCAACGTCGACTGGGAAACCCATCTAAGGTAGAATCACAAAATACTTACACCACCCCAAAACTTAACCGAATCCTACCAATTAAATGTATCAGCCCTGAGGAAATGAAAGAATGAAGAGAAAAAGGCCTTTGTTTCCATTGTGATGAGAAATTTATACCCAATCATAAATGTATTACACCCAAATTATATATTTTGGATGCAACTATTCCTTGTCAATCAACCAATAATGAAGAGGATATTGAGGTAGAAGTCATGATGGATACACTCGATGATAACACTCAAGGTCCACTAGAAATTTCTTTCAATGCCCTCACCGATAATTCTTCTCCCTAAACTATGAAAGTCCTCGGATCCTTCAAACGATAAAACCTTATTGTGCTTAATTTCATCGACCCACGTGTGGTAAAACAAGTTGACTGCTTTATCCATCTTTGCAATAATTTTTAATTCATGATTGATAATGGGGTAAGGATCACTTGTAAGGGGAAATGCCATAATATTAAGCTCACCTTGGGTGATTACACCATGAAACATGACATGTATACAATTCCCTTAGGAGGATGTGATATTATCTTAGGAGTATAATGGCTACGAACACTCAAGATAATCCAATGGGATTTTCTAGAATTATGGATGAAATTCACAATAAAGAATAAAAAATATACTCTTAAATGATTAAAAGTAGGCCCTTCTCCACTAGCAAGGTCTCATCGCATGGAGAAAATTATTTGCAACGGAGGTAAGGAAATGGTTGCCCACTTATTTTCTATCCAAGACACCAAGAAAGCACAAAAAGGGTTTCCCCCTATCGTCGTTCTGATCCTACTATTATTCCTACCTATCCCCTGCTAATAATTCCACCTTCAAAAAATCCTTGCTTACGGGAAGATAATATTAAAATAGTGCAATAACATGAGCAAATACTACTTGGAAAACATGGAACTAAGATTCTCCCTTTGAGAATCTTAGTTCCTAATCGTAACCCTTAATATCCTAATCGTAACCCTTAATATATAATTAATTAACTTATTGTATTTATGGGCCATTGTGTCCTTTCACCTCATAATGCTAGATAGTTATTTATATGCATTCACAAGGGTGTAATTAATCATCCAAGAACATAATAAATTATATCTCTTTGAGAGCATTGGTAGGGATTTTATCCATTGAAACAACGATCATCCAAAAGTGGTTTAACACATTTGTTTCTTATTTGGCAATCACTTCATTGTTTTTCCATATTTTAACAGTGTTAAAAACAAGGTTCCTACTTGATCCCAACTAACAAACTTTTTCAAACAACCATTCACATGCACAAAAATATTCCTCCTTGTCAAAGTAACTCCTTTCACCTTTTGCATGCTTTGAATCTAGAAAGTAAGTTGTCCAACCTTCATTTTCTTCACATAAAAAGTTTTGACTGCACTTTGATTTAAAAAAAATGATGATGCTTTTGTGTAATTTTTTAAAGATATCAATTAAGAACTAAACTCACATTCATTTTATTCACATGAATAGATTATGAGCACATTCTCTTTTTAGGAAAAATAAAATACTATCACTTCTTGTATTTTTACTTTTCTTTGTGCTTCACTTGTAAACCCTAGCTCTACTATGTGCACTTTGTAATTCTAGCCAATTTTTTTTTTCAAATTATTGTTCACATGCGTTGAAATATTCCTCCCTAGCAAAGTAAATCCTTTCACCCCTTCGATTTAATTCCTCTGTGCTTCACTTTGCAAACCGTAGCTTCATTGCATGCATTTCATGATTGCAGTTTCAAATAAAATTTAAATGTAAGAAAGAGGAATGTTTACCTCCATAGTCTAATTTTTCATCAAAATTATGGAAAGGTATTTAGTTGTCATTGGGCGGTGACGATGATGGATCAACCACAACCTACTGCGATAACAATGGCAACCTCCAACAAACCCTCTCCTAAGTCCTCAACCAACTTTCTTTATCAAAGTCATTGAAATTTTTTTGCAAGCTAGTTTATTTGATTACAATGAATTATTATTTATGGTTTACAACCATTTAAATTATGCCTAGCTTAATATTTTATAATATCAATGCAATGAAATTATTTTTAGATAGTTAAGCATTCAATTTAAAGGTATTGTACCTAGAAAATCTATATTTTTTGAGTCATACCAGCAAAGGTCCCTTGAAGAAACAACTATCAATAACATATAGGTTTATTTGCACTAACCAATACTTGGCATACTTGAACCTTGGGGGAAAAAATCCCTTTCAAGAGGGAAAAAAATATCCACGAGGTTTCTTTGGATCTAAGAAAATATATTGATAGGAGATGGAAGTCTCTATGAGTGAGTCTATACTTTCTTCCTAAATATTTTATCCTAGCCATTTTCTATTTTAGGGAGGAAAGAGATAGAATCTTGAAACGAGGTCTTTGGTTTATAGGAAGAGTAGGACTATTCCTTACCCGTTGGTATGAAGGCTTTGCACCTAAAAATATGAATTTATCCCAAGTACTAGTATGGGTTAGGATGTACGGGTTGCCCATTAAATTCTAAGAAATGGATACCTTCAAGTAAATAGGCAACACTCTCAAAGTATTCCTTGAGATTTCAAAAACTATAAAAAATGAATCTTGGCTATTTATTTTTAGATATTAGTCATTATTGATATTAGTAAACCTTTATCAGAATTAGTCATTCTTAAGTATGGGGGTAAGTTGTGGATCCAAATAATGGATTATGAAAATATATATTTTAGATGTAGAATATATCATGAGGTGAGGTACATTGAGAGATCATGCCCTAAGAAGAGTCCAACAAAAATATATGTAGAAAACCGTAAGAGAAACTTAGAAATAGATATGGATGAGGATGGTTTTCAACTTCCAAAAAATAACTCTAGACATATGAAAGTAACAAAATAGTGGAGACCAATAAGTAAGGCTATTGGAAGAAATACTAATTATTTTGAGGCTTTAGCCTATGAAGAAAAAACAAATCAAAACTTATATTAACAAGAAAGTGTCTACTCAGTATGATCCTATTTTTGGGATGAACATTCCTACTGAACCTAAGGAATGTAATTTATCAAATTTTAAGACTCTATTGAAGTACCGTGCACAATTTAGAAGAAGAAAAGTGGTAGAAAAAATGCAATGTTAGATGTTAATACCTTTATCATTAACAAGAAAATACCAAAAAATGAGTAGGATAAATCAAAAGCTTCCTTAGTAGAGCCAAGAGAGGATAAACCTAAGGAAAATGAAAGTTGCTAAAGAATATTGAGGAATATAATAATTATATCTAATATTGATAATGACAAGGAAAAAAAAGAAAAACCTTCAAATTATCAAGCGATAGCTAGGGAAGCAAGAGCAAACATAAATAAAGGAACACAATCTAAGTTGGTTGAACTTATCTTTACAAACAATAAAATGATGTTGGTATTCACAAGAGGGGCCATAAAATCCTAATGAGACATAATTACAATATCATGAAGTATAAGGGGTGCTAATACCCTCTAAAAGTAGAGGTGCATCAGGGACCTCTATTTAAGTAATAAGCCTAGTATCCTTTGTATATAGGAAACTAGAATGACAAAGGAAGAAGTTTCCAAAACTATGAAAGTAATTTGCACAAGATGTGAAGGGGATGCTATGGATTTAGAAGGATCAACATGGGGAATTCTAACATGTTAGAATCTAATTAGAACCTCCTGTGAAACCATTCATAAAACTAGGCATTGGATAGCCTCATTAGTCACGTGCTACTTTGTCAAAATTTTCATCCTTATAAATGTCTATGGACCTACAACTTAGTCAGGTAGATCAAAGGTATAGAGTGTGATTTAAGCCTTTGTGATAAGTAAATACTAAGAAATATTATTCATGATGATAGGATATTTTAATAGCATAACCAAGCAAGATGAAAAATTTGGGGGAATTAGCAAAATAACCCAAATTATGAGAGATTTCTCAGATTTTATTCAAAAAAAGAATCTATAGGAGGTTGAGTTTGAAGAGAACAACTATACATGGACCAACAATAGGATAAACCAAAACCTGGTGGTAGAAAAATTAGATAGATGCATACTCAGACCATTGGCTAGATGAAGGGACTTGTGCTAAAATTAATACCTTGACAAGGATTGGTTCAAAACACTAGCCAATAAGAGTTAAAATGTTGGTAAGTGAATTAAAAAAGAAATCATTTTTTAAATATGAGAAAATATGGGAATACCATCCTCAATTTATTGATATGATAGTGTAGACATGAAGTTCTTTAGAAAATGGTGGGATGTATACAATTCCAAAATATTAAATCAATGACATCTAGATTACAAGGATGGAACAAGAACAATTACAAAAACCTTTTTGAGAAGAAAAAAGAACTAAAAGAAAAATTTCAAAATTCCAAAAAGGTAAGCACAATAATCCAAGCTTGAAGGAAAAAGAGTTGCGTAGTGAATATCATAATATTTTGTGTAAGGAAGAGAACTTTTGGAGATTAAAATTGAGATATAATTAAAAGGAGATATACCCAAGGCAATAAAATAGAAAACAACCTATAGAATTAGTAGAATTAAATTAGGAGAAGGGGTTTGTATTGAATACAAAAGTAAAATAAAAAAGTAAGCAAGGATTTTTTACTAGAATATTCTACGATTGGAGAATATTGAAGTTCTTAATGATAAACTACTAGAAGAAGTACCTTCAATTTTAACAGATGAAGACAATAGCAAACTAATGGAATTTATTACTCTGGAAGAAGTTCATTCAACTAATTTTTCTTTTTATAAGGATAAATTCCTAGGTCTAGATGGACTCTCAATAGTATTCTATCAATATAACTAGGAATCAGTGAAGGTTTATTTATTGGTGGTAGTGGAATAGTCTAGGGTAAAATAATACACACCTATAAAATAAATGCAATATATCTTACCCTGATTCCAAAAAATAAGGATGTAAAATATTTTTATTCATTTAGAACCATAACCCTATATAATATGTCATATAAGATAATCTCCAAAGTGATAGTAAATCAGTTAAGACCACTATTAGACAAAATTATTTTAGAAGAGGAAGGAGAAATTGTGAAAGGAAGATATATTTTGGATGAGATCATAGTAGCTCATGAAGTATTGCATTTAGTCGCTTATAGAAAATATAGAGCAATGATCTTAAAATTTGATATGAATTAAGCCTATGATAGGGTGAAATAAGATTTTCTTTTTGCAATATTGGAAATATTTGGATTTGGTATGAGATGGGTCAAATGGATTTAAGCTTGTGTCTCTACAGTATCATATTCAATGCTAGAAATCGTAGTCATGTCAAGAGGGTTTTTTATGATAAGACTCAACAACAAAGATGATGCAAAGCACATCTTGACAGGAGGACCCTGGTTTCTAGGAAGGCGTAGCCTCTTTCTAAGGAAGTGGGGGGAGGATTTCAACCCTGAGAAGCAGAACATTAATATAGCACCCATTTGGGTCCGCTTACCAAACCTCCCAGCCTAGTTTGTTAATGATTAATGGCTTAGTGGCATAGCTAAGATGATAGGAGAGCTCATGGCAATAGACCATTCAACTCGGGCAAGGACTAGACTGACGCATGCCAGGATCTGTGTAAATGTAAACTTGGATTCTGATCTACCTTCTCAGGTGGAACTAGCATATGGAGAGTTTCTAAGGATTCATCATGTGGAGTATGAGAACAAGCCGATATTTTGTAGCGTGTGCAAAACCCAGGGCCACCTTCAAGCCCAATGTCTGACAATAACTGCAAATAAGGAATCCACGAGCGAAGGTTTTCTGGGGAAAGTGAATGGGAGAGGGATACCAAAGTTTTAAGGACCGCATATTAACTTGGAAGGATACAGAAAAGTTAAGAATAACTAGGCTGACCAAGCCAACACAAAACTGGAAAAAATCCAGGAGAAAGGAAAGCAACATAATGAGGGAGGAAAAAATCATAAGGTATGTAATAAAGATCACAGCTTGAACATGTTTGATATCCTAGCAAATATAGAAGTTGAAAAATAAAATAGTAAGGATGATACCATCAGTGTCAAGTTTCCTGAAACCCTACACTCCCCATCCAAATCGGGACCATCCACAACTATGACAAAAAGCCCCAAAAGCTATGCTCAAAATGAAGAAAAATTGCCAGGTCATTTCAGTTTAAACATGGAAAAAATAGAGTCAAGAGTCGAAGTTGTGGAAAAAAGAGCTAGGAATGTAGCTCCTAATCTGGTAGTGGAGCAAATTATACCTTATCAGATGAGCCCAACGGTAAAAGCTTCCTTGAAGGAAAGCCCCCTGTTTAGTAACCAGATAGGAGAGGTGAACCAAAACAAGACTGAGGATGAAGAGGGAATTGAAAACCCCCAAAATAAGGAAGAAGGTTCAAGCCCTAGACTATCACAAAGATATGCCCCCTAATTTTAGTCCAAAATAGACTAGAAGCACTACCAAGCTTTCGATAAATTATGGAAGTGAAAGAAAGAAAGGGAGACTATCTACAGCAGAGCACTATAGAATGAGAATCAATGAAAAACTTACAAATGGAAAGTAAAGAACATTTTAACAGCAAGCTATTCATGGCCAGGATAATAGCAAAATTGACAAACCCCCTTTGGATTAGGGAAGGGGGCGGGAAAAAAATATCAAACAGTCTAAATGAGGGTTCTCTCATGGAATGTGAGAGGCCTAAACGACCCACCAAAACAAAGTATGGTGAAGTCTATAAGGAAGGATTGGAATCCTACTATCATTTTTCTTCAAGAAACCAAAAAAGATGTGGCACAATCAACACTTATAGCTAGAAGGATTTGGAAGCAAGGGGAAGTGGCCTTTCAATAGGCGAGAGGAGCATCTGGGGGCCTCATGATATTATGGGATCCTATTAAAATAGAAGGAAGTATTATTCAGGAAAATGAAAGAGTCTTAAGCATATTATTTCATGATTTTGATACTAATAAGAATTGGATTATGTCAAATGTTTATGCCCCCACATCTGTCCAAGGGCGATCTGAACTATGGGAGTTTTTGGGGCATTTGAGCCAAGATTTTAAAGATATTTCTTGGGTGATTGGGGGAGATTTCAATACCCCCCTTTACCCATCTGATAAGAAGGGATGATTTGGGTTACCCTCAAGGAGCATGGAGGACTTCAATGAATTCATTAACACAAATGAATTGATGGATGTAAGACTAAAAGGAGCCAAATTTACATGGAGTAACAAGAGGATAGGAAGTCAGATGATTCAAGAAAGGTTGGACATGTTTTTTTTATCCAAGGAAGCTACAACAATGTTTGGTGATTCAACATTACAAGCCCTTCCTAAATGCGCTTCAGACCATAATCTTATTCTATGGGAGGCATTTCAGGCTAACTACTTTAAAAATCCGTTCATATTTCTGTCAATGTGGGTTAAACATCCGGACTTCAAGAAACAAATAGAGGAATGGTGGCAGCAACCTATCCAGGGAAGTGCTTCCTTCAAACTATCTCAAAAACTTAAGATGGTGAAAAACAACCTTAGAATATGGAATAAAGAAGTCTTTGGAAATATTTTTGAGAATAAGAGAGAAGTGGGGGAAAAACTGAGAATAATAGAAAGCAAAATCCAAAATGGAACCTATGATGAGGCGACAAGGACTGAAGATAAGGAAACCCTTTGTGAGTTTTATAATATTTTAGCTTGTGAAGAGATGTATTGGAGGCAGAAATCAAGGGCATTATGACTAAAGGAAGGGGATTCTAATTCAAAATTTTTCCATGTTACCACATTGAGCAATAGAAGCAACAATAATATTAGAAATTTAACTAAGGTGGATGGATCCTCAACTCAAAACATTCAGGAGATCAGGGACGAGGCTGTTAATTTTTTTAGTTCATTATTGGGTGAAGAACGGGCCTATAATGCCCAAGAAAAGGACTCTCTCCTTCAATTCATTCCACAACTCATTGATGAAATGATTAATGAGTCTCTTACAATAGTTTTTTTAGATGAAGAGATCAAGGAGTCTTTGTTTAACATGGATCCAGACAAATCTCCTGGGATGGATGGGTTTTCATCGTGGTTTTTCCAAGTTTTTTGGGATATTATTGGAGCAGAAGTTATTGCTGCAATCAAGGAGTTCCAAAGTTCAAATCATATTCCAAGGGGTTTCAATTCAAATTTCATTGCTTTGATCCCTAGAGGTCCCAACCCTAAGACTATGGCTGACTTTAGGTCGGTTAGCCTGTGTAATATATCCTATAAAATTTTGTCCAAAGTTTTAGCCAACCGTTTGAAGAAAGTTCTATCGGTTATCATTGATCCAAGTCAAGGAAGTTCTGTACAAGGAAGATCAATCTTAGATGGAGTTATTACTATTCATGAGGCTCTTCATACAGCCTCTCAGAACAAAAAAGTAGTCATGGCTTTAAATTTAGACATGAACAAAGCTTATGATAGGATAAATTGGGAATTCCTAGAGGCAGTTTTATTAAAATTTGGCTTCAACATGAAATGGGTCAAGTTAATAAGAGAGTGTATTTCTAAGCCTTGTTTTTTAGTTTTGGTTAATGGGTCTACTACAGGTTTTTTTCAAAGCAAATGTGGTCTAAGACAAGGAGATACCATAAGTCCTATGTTGTTCATCATTGTAGCTGAGGCCTTGGGAAGAACCATTAAGACAGCAGTGGTAGCTGGACTCATATCAGGTATCAAGGCCACGTCGCTAACTACCCTAGTGACACATCAAAAATTTGTTGATGATACATTGCTACTGAATTTGGATTCTCTGGTTGAGGCAAGAAGGATTAAAAATATTCTCATAATGTATGAAGAAGCGGCTAGACAGAAAGTGAATTTTGATAAGAGCAAACTTTATTTCATCAATACCCCCATTCCTAGGAAAAAAAACATAGCAAGGATCATGGAATGTCAGATTGCATCCCTTCCCACCTCCTATTTAGGTCTTCCCCTATTTATAAAGAAACCTGAAGGATCAATGTGGAACATAGTTCTGGAGAGGATCTAAAAAAATCTAGCAGGTTGGAAAGGACATTTGTTATCTCAAGCAGGCAAAGCAGTTTTAACTATGGCTTCACTTCAAAGTATACCCATTTACTTCCTATCAGTGTTCAGAGCTCCCAGCAAGGTGTATCACAAAATTGAGTAGCTTCAAATTTTTTTTCTCTGGTCAGGGACTGAGGATAAGAAAAGGATCCATTTAGTAGGTTGGAACAAGGTTTGTAAACCTAAAGCTGATGGAGGGCTAGGATTGAGGAGAGTTGCTCATCTCAATACAACTTTGTTAGCCAAAAAAGCATGGCGGTTATTGACTAAGGTCGATAATGAATGGACTTCCATAGTTAGGAGGAAATACCTCCAAGGTGTGAACTTCCTTAATGACAACTTAGCAAGAAGGGGGTCTACTTTTTGGAAGGCAATCCTCATGAGCAGGGATCTTGTCAAGAAAGGTCTTAGATGGATTCTAGGAAATGGGCAAACAATAGACTTTTGGAAGGATCGGTGGGTGAGAGTTGAGGAGTTATCCCAGATTCCTGATTTGGCTAGGATTCAAGAGCATATGGAGTAGTATATTTGAAAGAAGGTTGCAAATTATATGTTGCAGGATATAAATATCAACAGGTGGAAACACATCAGAGTACAGGGTTTTGAAGCGGAGTCTGAAGAGCTTTATAACATTTTAACTCAAAAAATTATTCCCTCTAGAGAGGATGAAGATCACATTGTTTGGGTTGAGACTAAAAGTGGTGACTTCACAGTTAAGTCTACCTATAATTTTCTTCTCAATGTGGAAGGTCAACAATTTCAACCGAGTTTGGTTTGGATCAAAGGCTTAATTCCTAAAATATCCTTTTTTTCATGGCTGGTGATTCAAGGAAAAATCCTCACTATGGAAAATATGTTATCCAAAGGTATGGTTATTGCTAACCGTTGCTACATGTGTAGGGCAGGATGGGAGACAACCCAACACTTGTTTCTGGAGTGTCCGGTAGCGGAGTCCATCCTGGATGAACTTTTCCAAGCCTTTAGGATCTCGTGGGTTAAGCCTGCTCTTATATCCAAAGTGTTCCATCAATGGCCTCAACCCTTTGTTAGCCTAAAACTTAAGTACCTATGGAAAATATGTTGGCATCATTTTCTCTGGTAGATTTGGCTAGAAAGGAACCATAGAGCCTTTAAGGATACCATTCACAACCCAAAAACCATCCTCAATAGGATTATTGTCTTTGTGAAAGAAAACCTTAGCACCTTAGTGGATGAGAACCACTCAATTCTTCCCCAAGAAAAATAATTAGCTCGGGCCTTAGGTATTGAGGACAAACCTTCCATTCCTTTGCCCAATCCCAAAAATGAGATTTCTTGGGAGCCACCCCCTAGGGTTGGTTTAAACTAAATTTTGATGGTGCAGCCAAGGAGAACCCGGGAAGAGCTGGAGCTAGAGGAATAATTAGGGATCATCAAGGAAATCTGGTCAAGGCCTTTGCTGAACCATTGGGAATCAAAACTAATAATGAAGCAGAAGCTAGAGCCCTTTGGAGAGGGTTGCAAGTAGCCCAAGCAACTCAAGGTAACTTGATTATTGAAGGTGATTATATGAACATCATCAAATTGTTAACCAATGGCAAAAAACCTCCATGGAGAATCGAGGGAGTCATCCATGAAGTGAGGATACTTTTTACGGCAAGACAAAACAAGAGGGCTCATCACGTGTACCATGAGGCCAACAGGTCAGCTGACAAATTAGCCAACATAGGTGTTGATGTTGATAGTTTGGTGACATGGACACAAGGTGTGCCACGTGAAGTGGAAAACATTATTAGTCATGAAAATAAACCTACCCATTAAGGAGAAAGATGAATGGGTGTTATTTCCCCATGGAGCTGGTAATAACTATGGGGTTTCCCTCTAAATCATACCAAATTGGAAATGAAGGTAACAAGGTGTAAGCCTTGGAGGATTTCGACAAAGAATAGGAAATGGGCAAGCAACAGGTTTCACAAGTGCAAAGTTCCAAACTTCAATTCCTTTCAATGTAAGTAATGTTTACAATTATGTTTAGGTATGGGTGTGCTTTGTTAGTAAGGTGTTGTAGGGGATTCAACACAATTTTTGGTAAGAAAGTTTCAAGGATGACTAGGATCTACAATCTCAGTAGAAGGTTGGATATTGTAATAGGTTTTGGGTTAACCTGCAAAACCTAGTAATTAATGAAGACTTTTATTTACCAAAAACAAAAAAATATTCAATGCTAGTCAATGGACTACTAATAGAATCATTTAAATCTAATTGGCATCAGACAAAGAGATCCTCTATCAACATATCTTTTCATTATTATGGTAGAGGTATCGGGAAGGAACTTGAGGAAGGCATACAAATATGGGCTAATAATTTTTTTTTGGTAGATAAGATACTATAGAATTAATATCGGGTTTTACAGGTTGACCCAAAACCTTTTACAAAAATCAGCCCAGGGTTGTTGATAAACATATCCTTACTAAGGATCCTATATATGTAAAATCTACATACTGCAAAATCCATTACATCCGGTAAGGCACATAGCCTGTTATCAAAAAGAAACTTCCCATACAACATTTTGGGTATACCTTGAGAAAACACATGCATCATAATTACAAAAAAAAAACAGACACGGATCCCTTCCTTGAGACAATGGAGAAACAAAAAGCTACAGACACACATAGCAGAGTACTGAAAAAAACTCCCACAAGCTCTGTATTGACAGTTACTCTTAATAATTATTTGGTAATTGCTTTCTTCCATATATGACATGCTTTGGGACCACATACTATCTTGGCCAATCAGCCTTGGAGAAGTGAACATGCTAGCTAGATTTATGGCGGTGGCTATCTGGTGGTCCACGTGGCTTTGGTTCAAAGTCTTATATTGCCATTTCTTTCCTTCCCTGTGATTATCAACCAACCTCAAATTACTAAGATGACTAGGAGCCATGTTATCTGACATGTGACTGTCCCCATTAGTATTTGTGGTATTTCCAAGCAACATCCACAAAGACTGACAACTTAGATAATTTTTATTGTGAGTCCAATTCAAAAAAGAGATGGGAATACTCCTAGCATTTGAACTTACAGTGCCTTCCCTGTTGGTAAATTCGACTATCATTCTTGGAATTCTTGTTGAATAAGCTCCTCTACTTCACTCGAGACACCGTGTTCCCATTTGAAAAGTCCGTCACCATCGACACCCAAATTGGCCAACTTATCAACAATTTTGTTAGCTTCTCGAAAGACATGTTGGGATTTTCTGTCCTGTCTTCCCTGGAAAAGGATCCTAGCCTCTTCAACAATTATTTTAATCCTCCAAGGAGGTGTTTTCTAATTATTGAGGAGATTTATAACATGCATAGAGTCTCCTTCTATGATAAAATTGCCTTCTAAGTCTTGAGTCATTTGAAGGCCTCTCCACATAGCTCTAGCTTTAACTTCGTTGTTCATCCTTGTTCCCAAATATTCAAAAAATACAAGCATCATATTCCCATTATGATCTCGCACAATGCCTCCAGTGCCTGCTCTTCTAGGATTGTCCTTAGCCTCTCCATAAAAATTAAGCTTAAACCAACCCGTAGGAGGTGGGGACCACTTAACATTGGCTCTAGGGTTGACTACCCTAGGCACAGACTCATCTAACAAGGTTAAGCTTAAATATTGAGCAATCATGGTCTCCTGCAAATGAGGTTTACAACTATCAAAAGGGATAAGGTTCACATTCTCATTGGCAAAGGATAGGATCCTGGCAATGATAGTTTGATGATCATGGATAAACTCATTAAAGACTCTATGGTTCCTTTCTAACCACACCTGCCAAAGATAGTGATTGAGACAAATTTTCCACATGTATCTAAGTCTTTGGCTTAAAAAGGGGCAAGGCCACTAGATGAACAAATCAAGTATAGTGGCTAGTTTAACCCATGAAATATTGAAGGCCTAAAAAACCCCACTTAGGACAGTCAAAGAAAAAGGGCACTCAAGGAAAATGTGATAAATGGTCTCCCAATTAGCCCTGCACAGATAACAATGATTAGTGATACAAATACCTTTACACATCATATTATCAATGGTTAGAATTATTCCTTGGATAACCAACCATGAAAAGACTGCAATTTTTGGAATTAATTTTTTTATCCAAACTAAGTCCTTTTGGAGGACAAAATCCTCGTCATTAAGTAGAAGCTTGTAAGCTGATTTAACAGTGAACTACCCATTTTTCGTAGGAGCCTAGGTCACTTGATCTTCCTTGGGTCTCATGGGGATAAACTATTTTCCAAGAATGTTACAAAGATCATTTGATTCCGCTTGAAATCCCTGAATCCTTATTTGTTTCCACTTCATTCTACCTCTGTCCTCAACCATATAATCAAAGACTTTTTTGCCAATGAGTTCTTCCGTGATATCTCTGATTCGGGCTAAGTTAGGATATTGCGTCAGTGGTTCATCCTTATCCCACCTATCATTCCAACAATTTATCCTCTCACCATTGCCTAAAACCCATATTAAACCTTTTTTGATGATTTCCTTACAATTGAGAATTGCTTTCCAAAAAGTAAAACCTCTGATTGGAACTGAGTCACTTAGAAATTCCATATTTTGAAGATACTTTCGTTTGATGATAGTTTTCCATTCATTTTCTTCACTAGAAATGAGATGCCACGCCTGCTTAGCTAGTAAAGCTAAATTTATATGAGCAATTTTCCTCAGACCTAAGCCCCCATTTTCCCTGGGTCTGCACACTTTGGTCCATCCTACAAGGTGTATCCTTTTTTTCTCCTCTGATCCAGTCCATAAAAATTATTTTTGGAGTTTCTCAATTTTCTGGAAAACCTTCACAAGGGCTTTGAAAATGGAGAGGAAATAGACTGAAATGCTCTGAAGAGAGGCCTTAGTGAGGGTCATCTTTCCTTCTTGAGATAGAAGATGACCTTTCCATCCAGCAAGTTTTTTTGAATTCTTTCAATAACCTTGTCCCACATTGACTCTCTCGGAGAACCAATGAAAAGAGGGAGACCAAGATACGAAGTGGGGAGGTTTGCTATATCACACCCTAAAATTTTTGCAATCCTTCCTTACCTCTAAATGGGGGTGTTCAAGAAATATAACTTGCTTTTACTGAAATTAAATTTTTGACCAGCAACATCCTCGTAGAGTTGCAAGATGTATTTAATTATTTTGGCCTCAACCACCGATGCCTTAGTCAATATAAGGGTATCATCGATGAATTGTTGGTGAGAAACAACTCTAGTGAGATATGTTGCCTTGATTACCGATATTAGCCTTGAATTATAAGTATTTTTAATGGTTCTACCTAAATATTCTACCACAATTATGAATAACATGGGGCTGATAGGGTCCCCCTACCAAATTCCTCTATGACTTTGAAAGTAACCAGTAGTTGTTCCATTAACTAGAATCGAGAACCATGCTTTAGAAATACATTCTTTGATCAAATTAACCCATTGGTGGTGAAAACCAAACTTAAGGAGGACAACAATCAAAAAGTCCCAATTTAGCCTGTCAAATGCTTTGTTCATATCAAGCTTGAGGGCAAAAATAGACCTGTTAGTCTTATGAGCAGAGTGTAGAGCTTCATGAACTATGATAACTCCATCCAAGATTGACCTACCCTAGACAGAGCTTCCCTGGCATGGATCTATGATGCGGGGCATAATATCTCTCATTCTATTTACAATGGCTTTAGTTAGGATCTTGTAAGAAATATTGCATAGACTGATTGGCCTAAAGTCAACCATAGATTCAGGGGTTTGCTTCTTAGGAATTAGAGAAATAAAAGTAGAGTTGATACCTTTTGGGATATGATTGCTTTCTTGGAATTCTATGACAACAAAAATTACATCCTCACTTATGATGTCCCAAAAATCTTGATAGAAACGAGGGGGAAAGTCGTCGGGTCTCGGGGCTTTGTCTAGCTCCATGCTAAACAAGGCTTCCTTAATTTCCTCATCAGAAAAGGGAGCTAGAAGCTTAAGGTTTATATACTTATTTATTATGCTAGGAATGGATTGCAAGAGAATATATTTGGCCTCCTCATTGCACTACGATTCTTGACCAAGGATATAATTGAAATAAGTTACTGCCTCCTTTCTAATTTTTGTTAAGTCTTGAGTAATAGAACCATATGCTTTTTTTAAAAGTTTTATCTTGTTATTGCTTCTGTTTCTAAATGTGGTGACGTGAAAAAACTTGGAATTTGAATCTCCATATTTCAACCAAAGAGTCCTTGATTTTTGCCTCCAATAGATTTCCTCATAGGCCAAAATGTTATGAAACTCTGCTAGTTTTGTTCGTTCCTCCTGCCTAGTAGTTTCATCAGAATCACCATGTTGGATCCTCTGATCAATTATATTTAAAATTTCAACAACCTATTTTTTATTTTCAAAGAGGTTCCCAAAGACATCTTTGTTCCAAGTTTGAAGATTTTCCTTAACAAACTTTAATTTGCCAGCAAGTTTAAAAGTTGCACTACCCCTAACAGGCTCGCTGTCTGAAATTGGAATGTTTGATCCACATAGATTGAAAATTGAAAGGTTTCTTGAAGGACAGAGAGTTAGGGATCTCCAAAAAAATGGGATTATGATCAGAGGCAATTTTAGGAAGGGCTTGTGCAAAAGAATCACCGAACAAATTTGTAGCCTCCTTTGATAGAAAAAACTTATCAAGCCTTTCTTGAATGAGATGACACCCTATCTACTGATTGCTCCAGGTATAATTCACTCCTCTAAGTTTTACATCCATCAACATGTTGGAGTTCACAAAGTCATTGAACTCATCCATTATCCTAATAGGTGGTCCATTTCCACCCATTTTGTTTGAAGGGTAAATAGGAGTGTTAAAATCCCCAACCAAAATCTAGGGGACATTATGGAAGATTTCACTCAGATTGCCTAAGTACTCCCACAGTAGAGCTCTCCCTTGAATTGAAGTCAAGGCATAAATATTTGAAAGGATCCATGACCTATTTCTGTTTATTTCCTTAAATAAAACACTAAGAACCCTATCATCTTTCTGAATAATGGTGCCTTCTACTATCCGAGGATCCCATAAAGTCATAAGGCCTCCAGATGCTCCTCTGGCTAATTTGCAAACCATATCCCCTTGATTCCAGATTTTTTTTGCTATTTTTTTTGATTGAATCTCATCAATTTTTGTTTCTTGCAACATGATAATATTTGGATTCACTTGATTTCTTATTGCACCGACTTCCCTATGTTTGGGAAGGCCATTGAGGCCTCTCACATTCCATGAGAGGAAATTCATTTAGATTGTTTGGGATTTCTTCCTATCCCCCTAACTTGAGGGGGTTTTCCTAATTTGTTGTCTTTAGAACCCGAAATAACCTGTTGAAACAAGGTTATCTATTTTCCATTGGCAATGTCATTATCAGTTTTAATTTTTTGATGCTCAACATTTGATATTCTCCCTCTTCTTTTTTCACTGCCAAAATCTATAGGAGACTTCACAGTGCTCCTGGTTTGTTTAGGACTAAACTAAGGGGAGGTAATTTGTTGTAGAACCGGACTGCCATATTCCTCAGTCTGAAGAGTTTCACATATCTCCACCCCTACATCCAAATATTATTCTTTTTTCTTGTATTTCCCTGGTCTACGGGACAACCCCTCAGTAGGATTCACTTGGCTTCTAGTGATGATGTTAGGGAGATGAGATTTTTTATTTTCCAATGCCTCAAATTTCTTCCTAAGTTCTTCAGCATTAGGGTTTGGATTTGGGATGCCCACTGGGCTTGAAGTATTTCTAGCATTGGGGTTTAAGGATATTGACTTGGATGTGGATTCTAGATATTGTGCATTAGGGTTTGGATTTGTGATGCCCATGGGGCTTACAGTAATTTTAGCATTAGGGTTTGAGGATTCTGACTTGGATGGGGATTCGAGAGAGTTAGAAAGGTTAGCCTGAAGGTGCTAGGCTTCTATGTCTTCTGATAATCCTCCTACTACCATATTGGATAGAATTGAAAATTTATTTGAAACTAGAGGATTGGAACTTACCTGAGTATTTTGGTTGCCAACAACCTATTGTTTTCCTTTGTCTTGCTGGGACCCTGCACCCTCTCTTTTATTTTTTTTGTAGACATAGTTTGCCTGATTGAAATCGCCTCTACCAGGGAAAATCCTCAAATTTCCTCTATCTAGCATTCCCTACTTCTACTTTTCTCTATTCATTTCCAGGTTAGGGCACTGATTGCATAGATGTCCTTGATTTTTGCATTCTGCATAGAATAACAGTCTGTTCTCATATTCTATCGGTTGTTTTCTATAGTATTATCCATACTCTAGCTCCACAAACCTTGGCAATTCATTATTCAAATTAGCATTTACGCAGATTCGTGCATGAGTCATCCTTGTCCTGGCCAAGGTCGCATGGTCAATGGAGACTAGGTCTCCTATAGTTCTGGCTATGCCCTACAACCAATATTCATTGAAGAACTGGGCAGGTAGACTCAGGAGACGAACCCAATAGGGGTAATGTTAATATTTTGCGTTTCAGGGTTGAAATATTCACCCCATCATCTGAGAATAATAATTAAAATTAAGGAAAGTAATAACATCGACAAGATCACCCATCAAAAGTTTATATATGATACAACCCTTTTTGGGAGAGAATGAAAAATGAGGTGAGAACTTTGAATAATGTATTAAAAGAATATAAATGAGTGAGAGGGAAGAAATTTAGTTGGACAAACTTCAAAATTTACTTTCTAAACACTCCAACTAGAATAAAAGTAGAAATATGTAGGTTACTTCAAATAAAGGAGGTATATTTACCTACAATATATCTAGGGATGCCCTTATTTGAGGGGAGAAAGAGGATAGAATTGTGGAATCTGGTTATAAGTAAAGTTTAAAATAAAATACCAACATGGAAAGGTAGATGGTTATTGTTAGTAGGAAGAGTGCAACTAGTTAGATCAGTCTTACAGGACATTCCAACATATTCTATGTCCTTGTATATTATGCCAAATTTGGTAGAAAAAGTTTAATCTATATTATGTGGTAAATATTACATGATAAAAGGAATTTTCCTTGGTGAAATGGGGAGGTATCAGTTTAAGAGTTCTTATGATGCAAAATTAGCTCTAAGGGGAAAACTAATTTGGATATTATATAAAGAGGGTCAAAGATAATGGGCAAGAATCCTTCTAAGTACATTGAGCCTAATGTCTCAAGCTTAATATTTATTGCATTCTCACTACTAGATGACTTTGCACTATGGAATGGTTTAAAAAATCAATTGATCTAGTGATTAAATATCTAATATGGGTGGTGGGAATTGGAGAAAAAAAATTCTAATTTGATGGATACTTGAGATTAAAAACAACTCAATCTACATCCAATTTTGAAAACATGAATTAGATTACTTCAAGATAAATATGGCAATAGGGTTTGAAACATTATGTACAATAATGAGGAAGGAAGATACAAATAGAAAGCATATATTTTTACAAGTATACCAAACATCATTTCTAGAAGCTAGTTGAGTAGAAACATAAAAACAATGATTATTCTTAGGGGAGTTGAGGATGAGCTAATTTTGAAGTTGTAACAACCCATCAACTCAACCCAAAGGAGAGAGATTTATTTTTATTTTCACAAGGATAACTCACAAATAAGTCCCAATATATATATATATATATATATATATATATTAAGCATTGTAAGGCATAACCGCATTTTGAGTTAAATATCATTGCAAACAATACTCAAGTGGATAGGAGTGGCCAATTTCCCATACTTTTGGGGTTCACCTTTCTAAAACTCACCGTTTAGAAATGACACCATTAATGGTCACCCCAATTTTCCTATACTCTCCCTGATATAGGACAACTTGACCATGATGTACAAATTATCCTTAAAGGCCCATAACACTTAAAGGAGGACATCTATTACCTAACCCTACAAAAGTCTATCTATGTAGGATTACTCTTATGTAATGCCTTAGTACTTAGTTACCACACCTTCATGGGATAATTAAGGCCATTACCACTCACTTGGTAATGAGCATGGTCACCCAAGCCTCATCGTTTAAGGTGCCACCACTATACTATCTTGTGAATGATTCCTAGACCTCACCACTAGGAATACATCCAAACCTCACCGTTGTGGACTATCCAAAAGCCTCACCACTTTGGAAACACCTGGGCCTCACCATTCAAGGTGCATCATTCAAAATTATCTAGTTATTGCATCACCATAACTCCTTCATATTCACAAATACGTAATTATTACATCACTACAACTCCTCCTAGGATTGGGCACATCTTGACTCAAGGGTTTTCTAATATGGCTTGAGATTCATGCCAATAATCCCCATTCAAACCCAAGAGTCTATACATTTAAATAATATGAACATATCTCTCAAAGAAAATCAAGTGCTCTATTAAAATATAATCAAATGCATCATAACACTTTGCTAAAGACTAAATACTTTCGAATATAACTAGCATTTAACATTTTCTTATTAACAATGAAAGAATAACAAATAAATAAGGCCTTATATCCATAATCCATGAATTAAACATATTCTTCCATTTTTCATATATCCAACATTCCAAGAATTTACATAAAATATAAAATCTTTCTTTTTGAACAAGTCTTGGAATACTATTTACAATACATTCTTTTCTTCAACAAAAGCTTTGTGTAATTTCCAATACAAATACTAAGTATAATCTCTTTTTAAAAAATAATATTACATATCAATATAAAATGGTCCTTATTCATATCCCTCTTCTTTGAGGTCTTCCTCTTGATAACTCTTTCCCATGAACTTTGACTAGAAGTTTAACAATCACATCTCTGAAAAATGCATATGAAAGCCTAACATGGACTATACAATGCAATAATACAATAATGCACCATACAAGCATATCCATGCAAAGCACTGAGAGAATCCCATACTTCTCTCACATATGGACTCATTAGCTACTCAAGCCTTGTCCATTACTTAAAAATAAATAACATCTAATTCCGCAAATTATATATAAAATATTTTATTATATATAACTCAAATGCACCAATTTCATCCCTAATAATAAAATTCTTTTAAAATAATTATCTACCCTTGTTTAACATAAAAAATGCTTCAAAATTATTTAATAGGTCTTTCTATATCCCAATACCTATTAATAAATTACATGCTTGAAAATAAACCAATTTCCATTTAATGCAACTATCTCAAAACAAACCAACAGTTCCATTCTTTTAATTGCATCAATCTATTAAACACAAAATCATGAATCTCATGGAAGCATCCATATTATTTATGCACCAAAACACTATATTATAAGAGTGAAAATGAACAACATCCAATCACAAGCCAAATAATACGTACCACTTTCACATGTTTCTTAAATGGAAATGAAAATTTCACATATCTAATACTTCAATTTCTCAAACATGTAAATGTGTAGAAAAATCAATGCCACCAACAATGTATGCAAAATATTGGTAACAATAATGTTTGAAATCATTAACAGGCAGTGTTGATGCAACAAGCACTCTGAAAATGTTAAACATTTTAGCTTTAAATATAAATATACAACAAAAAAAAATTCTAATGTTTTTTTTAAATAATATATAAAACTATAGCAATAAAATTTCAATAATTAAACTTAAGGTGCAAGATAGAGGTCTAGGGCTCTTGTATTTACCTAAAAACAAAATGGATCTGCTGTTATTTTACCACAAATCTATGAAACTTGGAAATTAACCATTATTTTTCCTAAAATATCAATCCTTTAGCTCAGTTTGCACCACAAGAAAGAAACAATAGATAATTAGGAAAATGATCTAGAAAACCACATGCATAAGATAACTTAAATGTAATTAAAAGCATTCTCGATGAGTAAGTTTCTCGATGTCTTGCCTTCCTGGTCTAGTTCTCCAATATCTTTAGCTCTCTTTCTAGTGCTTCAATTTTGTCTTTCTCATATTTTCCACTAGCCTCCTCCCCAAATCCAAAAGGACCCCTTAAAGCTTTGAGGTAGGTCAAGGCTAGAAATGACTTCTTCTTATTCAACCCTGCCAGCTACCTGATCCACCTGTCGGCTACGAAAGAATGTAACATTCTAAGAATATTCACGTTACCCAAATGTCACCTTTACACTATTTAAGATTTTATGAAATAAAGCCTTCTTAAAATAGTTATTTAATTAATCTAAATTATTTTTATCTTACTAATGTTCATAAGTCAAAATATTAGAGAACCTTTCACCTAGCTCATCAATTAATATTATTACCTTTTAATGTTAGTTTTATTTACTAGCATTAGTATAATATAATTAAATTAATTACTCATTAATGAATACCAAATATTAATATTAACCATTATTATCGAATAATTTCCAAGTATTAATAATACCACCCTATTATTAATACTATCCTTGATTAATAACAAAAAAAATTCTAAGCTTTAAATACATGCATCATCATAATGTTAGATACCAAACTAATATGCTAAGAAACAATATGTACAATAATTTTTCTTTTATTAAGTAAGAGGCTTTACAATAATTGCAATGTTATCAACCCCATACAAGGATGGTTCTTTTGCTATAATAGCAACCTCCTTTCCCAAAGATGCATTTTAATCAAACATACATATATGCAATGCATCTATATGAAGGGTTTCTTTTCACCCTTAAGCTATTGATGAGAATGTCATCCATAATTTCTCTTTTTGTCTCAATTCTGGTGGTTTTCCCATACCAATCCACCCATGAGAGTACTTGGTCCTACAACCACAAAATTCATCAGTAATACCATATTATCAAAATAACATAGTTCAACTTTAAAAACCACAACTATCAAATCATATTGATATAACACCATAATATTATACATTAATATCCACACATTAGTACATAAATCACACCTAAAGGGTAGTCCTATCACGAGATTCATTACATAAGCTGAATAGATTAGTAGAATACACAACAAGAAGTGGATATAATGTAAAGCACCAACAAAATAGGAATACAACAAGAATATGGAGAGATATTTGGGATAGCCCAAGCATTCCAAAAGTTAAAATGTTTGTATGGCTAGTAGGTTATAGGAAACTTTTATCCTAGGATAACCTAATGAAAAAGGGGTTTTCATGGCCCCTCATAATGTGTTCTATGTAAAACATAGAGAGTATAGACAACCTTATCTCTTAGGATATTTTTAATAGTTTAGGAAAAATGGCAATGGATTATTATTATGTTTAGTAAATGCATGATGATGAATGATAAAACTAAAGAATCGTTAAAGTAATTGCTAAGTACTTTTAAAAGTTAAGTGTTAAAAAAAAATTAGGATATACCAAAAGATATAATACTTTACCATTGTATGGCTAGAAAGGAACTGAAGAATATTTAAAGGAAAGGGAATTATTTTAGGGGTAATAAAAAGGAAGATTTTTTTAACCATAGGGGAGTCTAAACCAACCCTATCAACTCACACAAAACCTAATATTGAAGTAGAGAGACTTGATAGATGAACTCAACTCATAAAATAGAATTATGATGTTGGGTATATGCGAAACAAAAGGAAATAAAATAATGTAAAGTGGAAATCATCGAAAGTGGAGTTGGTCAAATGGAATTTTGATGGAGCATCTAAAGGAAATCTAGGACCAATAGAAGGAGGAATAATTATAAATAATAGAGGTGAGATTTTGTCATATTACACTTTCAACAATGGATTTAAGACAAATAATGAAGCTAAATCTTGGGCAGCTTTGTAAGGGTTAAAAATATGTAGACAAATGAAATGGAATAGAGTATGGATGGAAGACAATTCACTAATAGTAATAAATACAATTTTGAGGAAAGCAAAGTCTCCATGGAACATATAAGAGATCATTATGGAAATACAAGACCTTGCCACAAAGTTTGAAGAAAATGGGTTACACATACGTTAAGGGAAGAAAACAAATTTATAGATAGGCTAGCCAACATAGGGGTTTTAATAGATAATTGTGAAGTTAAATTTTATTTTCCATGGTTAGAGGAAGTAGTAAGTTTAGCTGAAGCTAACAAGAAAATGTTGACTTCCTAAATCAAATAATTATTAAAATTTACTTTAATATTTTTCCATTGGTAATATTTGTTGTATACTATAACATTAACGTGTTTTTATATAAACTATTTATTACAATTCTTGTGGTTGCACTTATGCTTCAGTAAGGAAACTAGTAGTCTATATTTGGTAAAGCAGACCATGATAATATGAAGTTTGGAAATATTACTCTACTAATATGCAATGCATTGACACTAGAGGTGTAGTTTTGGTATTATGAAGGTTTTTGAAGGAAAACCCCAATAAGAAGGATGTTGAATTTTGGAATATTTGTATTTATAAAGAAAATTGAAAAAGACCCATAAAAAGAAAATCAAGAATTGAAATTTTATGAAAAACATGTAGGTATTTATCTATAGAAACTCAATTGAGATGAGAATTAAATTTATTTGTAAATTATCAAGCTCTAAAGGATAGATTTGTGATTTGTCAAGGGTGGGAAACCTGAGTGCAACCCCTTTTTCTCCAGCAAAAATGAAAAATATCATCTAATAAATGCATAACATATACTAACATATTCTATACATTTAGATTGATAATTCAAATAAATTCTCACACTAAATTATAGCATTAGGCAAATTCCAAAGTGAAAAGATGTAGATAAAGTGGAAAAGTACCTCTAATTGAGAATATACTAAACAATATGTATGAAGAATGCAATGTTCCTTTTTAGACAACATGTATCCAAGATAGTGAAGCAACTCTCTCATTACTAGAAGTAAACAAAGTAAAGAAGAAATAGATATAAAAGTGCACATAATTGTTGAAAAACCTAGCTAGTAACACAACAATGATGACAAAAAATAAGAGGGCTAGTAAGCAAATAAGTAATGATCTAGGGGATCCATAAGGTAAATTATTATAGGAATCAAAATATTATCATATTATTGAAGAATGAAAGGTAACCAAGCCATATTTCTAAGGCCTAAAATATTAAGCAACAACATAACATAGTTAAAATTTATTATCATGCTATACATGCTACATGCCAAAGCATTGCAATTGAACTTTAAAAATAAAAAATAATAGAGAAATATATTACTAGTAGTTAGGAATGAAATAGTAGAAGGCACATGCAATTAACATACCTTTAGCTAAGTACTAGGCCTATATGGTTTATAACTCTTGCAATGTGCCCATTATATTTTGTCTTTATCAACATAATATTGAAGAGACCATACATGATGGATAATGCATCTAGGATTTTCCATCAAAACAAGCATGATGTTATAATAATGTGCTATAACTATAGGATTTTTTAATGCACTACAAGGGGAAACTAAATCAAGGTAAAACACATTTTAAAGCAAACAAGCCAAGGAAAGAATCAAAATAGAGGGCTTTATAAGCAAAGTATTTTTAGACACCAAATCCTAGCCACTCATTATCCACTCATTATCATCAAATCACAAGCATCCATTATATATATATATATATATATATATATATATATATATATAAACATCAAAACAAGCATGATGTTATAATAATGTGCTATAAATATAGGATTTTTTAATGCACTACAAGGGGAAACTAAATCAACGTAAAACACATTTTAAAGCAAACAAGCCAAGGAAAGAATCAAAATAGAGGGCTTTATAAGCAAAGTATTTTTAGACACCAAATCCTAGCCACTCATTATCCACTCATCACCATCAAATCACAACCATTCATTATATATATATATATATATATATATATATATATATATATATATATATATATATATATATATATGAATAAATCTCAGCCACCCATCATGTCTTAATCCTGGCCACTCATTCAATGCAATCCGTGTCACTTATCAAATCATAATCTTAGCCCTTCATCATGTTTTAATCTTGGTCGCTCGTTGGTGTTCGTCGAAACCCTAACATGAATCAAGGGCAATCATAAAATATCATTCACTTGTCATGAATGGGGATGGATCCAAATAAAACATCTTGAGAGGTCAAACATTCTATTATCACATTCACCCTTCGCATTCACACAAACCCTAGTCACCGCCATATCCATCGTTCGACCCTCGGAGCTTCTATGAACCAGATCCAAACACCACAGAGCATCCGATCCAGCCCACAAATACCTTAGGGCATTCCCTAAATATCGTAGGGATTTTTGAAATATTGCAAGGCATCCACAATAGTCTGTAAATGCTCTAGGGCATCCGCTAGACATTGCATTGCATCCACCAATCCCTCAATGCTTTGCTCTCTCGCCCATTGCATCCACCAATCCCTCGGATGCTTTTGGGCATCCGCACGATCTCAAATCGAACCAATAGAAGTGTATATCCAATGATTCAGGTATTGACAAGGTTATTGATTATTTTTTACTTATATTTTCCTGCATTTTGTTTACATTTCACAAGCATTGCACTTAGGGTTTTTTTAGATCTACATTTTATAGAGGGCCTCACATAGTGGAGCCCTCACATGTACTACTGATCTATTTTGTGGTTTGTTTGTATGTAGGTGCAAGAGATATTTTCATTGATAGTTGTTGCAGCTTGGAGTGGCCCCGTAGTGGATACACAAGCCCACTCAACCCTTGTTTGGAGTGAAGAAGATCTGAAGACACCATAGTCGATTGATCTAGCAAGAGGGTTTTACCCCTCTATTGTAATTATTGTATCAAAACAAATCAATATTTATGTAACCCCTGATTTGGGGTACATTGATGTATAAAGTGGAGATCAAGGCTCCTCGATTTAATAATAATATATGATATTCATTTCATGTGCACATTGTTGTTTGTTTTGATTTATTGTTATTATTGGTGTTGATCATTTTTGCTTTACAAAATGGTGATCATAGTGGGACCCCCAAAGGGTTTCATATTTTTATTTGCCTTGTCATACCTTGATTTGTTGATATATATTTTCTATTTTTACTACAGGTTTTTAGAAACTCGATTGCACAAAAATCACAAAACCTAAAACTAGGGTTTCTGGAAGTTGTGGGGATTCGATCTATGCTTGTGTAGATGCCATACCACATTCAAGATACACTACAATGTATCTGGGAGATGCCACAAAGTATCTGGGAGATTCAACACTGTGTTCAAGAGATTCGGCATCACATTTGTGAAGTTGGGGAAGAAATACGTAAGGCTTCCTGGTGAGTTGTTTTCAAACCCCATCTACATTTTTTCTTTTTAAAAGGAAAAAGGAAAATAAATATTCATCTTTACATTTTTTAAAAAGCAATACACCAAGCATTTTTAGGCATCCTAGGCATCTTAAGGTATTTATTTAAAAAAAAGAAGTGCATTTTAGAATAGTAATTTATTTGTTTATAGAAAAATCATATAGACTGCATTTAGGGGTAGATCTGCACTTGCAAATAGTTGCATTAGGATTTTCAAATTTATCTTAGTCTATTTCTGAATCTGAATGTCAGAAACATTCTGAGGTTTTATTTGGAAATTTACCCACTGCATTTGGCTCAAGTTTTCTGTTATTTATGGCATTCTGTTTGTTGCTTTGTTTGCCTTGTGTGTTTTCGCTTATGTTTTAGGCAAAAAATTTGAAGTGCATACTAGTTGCATATTAAGATAGTTTTTCTTTGCATTTTAATGTTAAAAAAACACCATAGAAAATGAAAACTTAAAAGGAACCACACACACTGCATGCTCCACTTTTAACATCAATGAGTTGGATTTCATCACCAATCATTGATCGAGACCAATGATGGTGGGCTTCATCTCCATCCATTGGCTCACCCCCTAGAAATCATAGTAGCCCATAATGAGTGGCTTTTCAAATTTCATCATCGAAAAGTCCCCTACTTTTGGGTGCACCTAGAGTAGGAAGGACTAGTAATGCCCTTTTACCATGGGGCTTAATAATAAGTGGAATGTAGCTATCATTTTTTTTTGAGCTCACTCGAGAGTGAAGCAAAAGCCTGTGGGAGTATTAGGCAAGTAGTAGGACTCAAACAATGTGGCCTCCCTTGGGGGGTAATTGTGATTCCTTAGGTTTACCTTTGAGCCAATCATACCTTTAGGAAGCCATTTTTAGCCATTCGTGATTCATCCTTCATCAGAGGGGTGGATTCAAACACACCCTTTTAGTTGCATCCATCATTCACCTTGCATAGTGGTTCTAGGCTTAGGAGTCTTAACATAAAAACACAAACAAAAAATCCTAAAATAAAAAATATAAAAAATTTTGCAAAGACATAGGACACAATTGTTTGCTTGATTTGTGTGTTTGTTCATTTTCATTGCAATTACACTTTTCACACATGCACCCTACACATTCATTATCCTAGCCTACTTATAGCTTATGGTATTGATCCAAAATCAAGCTAGAGCTATGAGTCAGGTACCCACTAGCCAACCAACTTCATCCATGGAGTGCTTCACTCCTTTCCCAACCACTTTTGTGGCTAACCCAACATGTGTGGCATAGATAAGACATCTTGACTTATCTGTTGGACCCTCTCATGTGGCATCCACTTTGGATGTAGATACACTATAGAGGGTAATTCACACTACCATCCCTAAAATAAAACCATCCACACCAACTGACCATCACATCACCTACATAGATCTTGATAAAGTTGGAGCTTATTTAAGACCAACCAATCCAGTTCTAGAATAACTTAACATCCCACCCAGACATGTTCCTTCTTCTCAATAGGAACTTGCTCACTCATACCCCAATAGTTTTAACCAAGCCATCACCAACCCTCTTTTTGAGGCCACATCTACACTCCCACACCAAATCCTTCCACAACCATTTAGCCAAAGCACCTCCATTCCTTACCTATACTACTACCACTCATTCTAACCCACTCTATGAAGCACAAGTTAATGTTGCTTCATAGATTCCATCCACCATTCCATCAACATCATTTGGATCTACCATCCCTCATTCAGTTGTGATTCCTTTCACAACTTACCCTCCATTAACCTCAACCAATATTTCCAACACTCACACCATACCAACATCAACTCCCAACACAACCACACAATCTGCATCTAAAATTTCCATACAACAAGCATGGCAACATCTCAATCAACTACTTATGGGTAATCAAAATGCTCATTCTTACCCACAATAGTAGTCGTAGGTAGTATATTTTAACCATCCACTCACATCCACACAAACTACCTTTTTCACCCTCGACCAATCTTGGGTATCATGACCATCCACTTCACCACATCCATGCCATATCAACCACTCAAAACACCACCATCCCTCAAACTTCACATCATCAATATTCACCTCATCAACACCAAATATTCCATAATCAAATTCAACAAAATATTCAACAACACCACATACCCACCAACATCAATCCATTGGCCAATCAGAACCTCATTTCATCCCAACAATTCATCACCCAACACACACCACCCACATACACCCATCACACAAACCAAGGCTTCCACACACAAATGGAAGATCCTAAAATACAAGCTTTGCAAAAATAGATTGATAACTTGATCATGCATACACCTGGTATGATGTACCAAAAACCCACTTTGAGATAGCTAGTCAATCACCCAATTCATCCTTTGGTACCATCACCACCTTATCCTACCGATTTTACATTACCAAAGTTTGATAAATTCAAAGGGGTTGAGGACCCTAGGGAGCATATTAGTGCATTCATCCATTCATGTTTTAGAATCCAAGAGAATGATACCTTAATGCTCTAAAATTTTCCTCAGATATTAGGGGGGATGCCTTAGAATGGTACAACCATCTACCACATCATAGTATTTATACATTCAAACAATTGGTAGACAAATTCTTAGAAAGGTTCTCCCTCAATGTTAGAAAGAAAACTACCTTGATCGACTTGTATAATCTTAGACAATTTGAAGAAGAGTCGGTCTATGACTTTGGAAACCATTGGAGGGTAGTCATTACCAAATTGCCATTCATCCTCCCAATGGAAGAATTAACATGAATGTTCACAAGGAGTTGTCTAAAACCTATCTCCTTGTTGCTTCAATTACAACAATATAGAACATTCGATGAAGCTCTTGCCCAAGCCCGAGTTATCAAAGAAATCAAGATTCAAGAGGGTGAGATTAAACCCAAAAATAAAGAATGGCAAAACAAGGGCCAATCCAAAGGAAACTATAATGGCCAATCAAAATCTGGACAAGTGAATCAAGTGGTATTGAGTCAACCAACAATGACTCAACAACCCCAAGTCCATCATCAACAACAATCATCATCACAACAACAACCACAACAAGTGTCATATCAAGTGGTTCCACCCCCACAACAATTGCACAACCCAATACCAACTATGGAAAACCATCAATATCGATAGTCTATTTGACAAACTCACAATTACACACCACTACCCGAGTCATATACCTCCATATTTCAAAGGTTGTATGATACACATGCAATCACCTTACCAGAAGTCAAACCTGAGGATCCAACTAAACATAGCAAGGGCTATAAGGAGCATTTGTTCTATCCCTTCCATCGCTAGAAGGGCCATGACATTAATAACTACTATTCATTTAAAGATATTGTGCAAGACCTGCTAGACTTAGGGGCCATTAAGTTGGATAGTCCCTTAGCACAACAAAACCAAAACCTTGGTATTTACCAAACACCACTTCCTCATCATGAGGAAACACAATAGACAATAGGGGGATCAAATCCTATAACTCCTCCTAACCAAGTCAACCATGTGCAACAATACCAAGGTTTTGTGGGTGCTATTCATGTAGTAACCTAAGGTCAATGAAGCACAAATCATCAAAATGAACAACCTCAAGTAGTTCAATCTCCTGTGGCACCTCCAACAACTATGTATCCACAACCCACCAATCCATCTCAACCCATTCATATTTTCACCAATTCATCTCAACCAACTCACCTTCCAAGTCATCCATCTCAACCCATTCATCTTCCAAGCCATCCACCAAGACCTATCATCACACTAAGCAGTCAATTGACAAATAGTCTCAAAATAGCTTCAACCAAATTATCGATCTATGAGCTTATACAACAATCTCCCCCACATCATGAGGCATTGATGGAGATCTTGAAATCCATTGAACTTCAAACTCAAGACTCTAATACCTTCAACAATTTTGTGGGGAGCATTCAAACATGTATGGAGCCTTCTATTGCATTCTATGATTTTGAGATCAAATCAATATCATCAAAATCACTAGATCCTCCACTACACATCATGGCTCAGGTTGATAGGAAGCCTTTTAAATGGGTATTAATTGACATCGACTCATCAATCAACATCATTACCACTTCAACACTCCACCATATTAATCTTCCACCTTCCCACATCACCAAATCCACCTTCACCTTGCGAGCATTCAATGATGCTCTATGTTCTACAGTTGGCACTGTGGTCTTACCCATACAAGTGGGGGTCAAGATGTTGCACACCATGTTCCATATCCTAGAAGGGGCCATGGCCTACAATGTACTCCTTGGATGCCCCTGGATAAGGGAAATGAAATGTGTTCCCTCAATACTACACCAATGTTTGAAATATGTACATGAGGGATAAATTCATTGTATACCTACAGATATTGAACCATTCAAATACTACAACTTCATCTCCAACCCATATGAATCCTCACTTCCATCCACCCATCTATTCTTAACTCCATCAACCTCACCATCCACTTCACATCACAATACTTCATCCAAAGCACCCATCCTAGAGGAACTCCCCATCACTGATCCACATCAGGCCTCCACTTCCACACCCCAACCTTCATCACAACCGACAACATGTACATGTGGTCAGACCCAATCATCACCTTCAACATCCATACAAGGGGGACATCCCTCCACATCATCCACATCACCAATCACCACTCATTCATCATCATCCACACAACCTACTTTACAAGCACCCAATACCACTTCATCCACACTAGAATCACCAACCATCCATCAAATTCCTCAGCCAAACCCATCTTCATCTCCACCAATCGATGTCTCACAAGTCGATTTGATAGATTGTGAGATGCCATTCCAACATACATCTCTCCCCTCATTCGAGCCACAAGCCACTTCTGAGCCCCACATCTCCACATCCACTCCATCCACATCATCATCCACACAAGTTGTAGTCCATCTCGCTAGTCCTAGTATTGGTGAGTATGTGGTTCAAGATGTCATAGTCACACCACTCAACATCAAAACTATCAAGGATTATGGTCATCCATGTGACCCACCCCTATCCATAGGAGTAGTGTACAACATGGGTTCATCCCCAAATATAATCAATTTTGTATATGGAGGGGTCGATTCATCATCTGATCCACTTCCCCTAGATGAACCTAAGCAACCATCCTATGCCAACCTCGAACACATGACCAATCTTAATTTCCCATCATGATATTTTTATTAGGTTAATTGGCAAGGATATGGCTTAGGATGACATGAATAGGGTATGCATGATATCATTGAACCTCAATATCGAGAAGCGCATGACCATTCTAGTCTAGGATACAATCCATAATCTTCCACTTCCTCTTTTGAACGAGCCTTTCAATGCCTCAATCTAGATCATGAAGAGGAAAATAATGATAATGATGACTTTGAGGATGAATTATATGAAGAATACGATATCATATCGATAGCTTCAGATGAATCTAAAGAGGAATCAACCCCAATCACTCCATTCATTGAATAGGATGAGTACTATCTCAGAATGTTCCCCATCCATCAACCCATCTTCCATTTTCTCCTCCCAAGGGAGTAAGTTGAGCCAATCGGTGAACCACCACCTCCACCTCATCCACCTCATAAAAATATGATGTAAATACAAAAAAAATTCATTGCATTTTTGCATTTGCATATCCCGATCATTTGCATTTATACATGTTTCTTGCTATTATCTAGGTTCTCAAGGTTCATTCATCGACTCCAAGAGGTAAGAAAAACCACCCTTCACATTGCAACCACCATTCTCCCACTAAGTCAACATGAATCTTATTGACTTATTCACACCACTCCATAATCCATACGATTTGACAAAACCAATTCCTATTGACATAAGTCTCATCGATATGGAATGGATTTCATCACCTCCATCCTTTTCCAAATTCATCCTTTTTGAGGAATTGTTAAGAGCTTCTACCATCTACATTCCTCACCTTCACCTTCACCTTCACCTTCACCCTTGGATTCTACTATTTTCTAGGTAAAAATGGAAGAGACTATGCTAGAAGAGTTTGATAATATCATTGATGACATTCATTTGATTCCAATACCCCATCATCTTGAGGAAGGTTCACACATGGCCATTGAAGAAACTATAGATGTGAACCTAAGCATAGATCTGGACAATCCACAAATTGTGAAACTTGGAAAAATTTTATCCATTGATGAACAAGAGCAATTCATAGATCTCCTCAAGAGAAAGAAGGGTATATTTGCATGGTCTTATAAAGACATGCCTGGCCTTGACCCTAACTTGGTTGTCCACAACTTAACCTTGCATCCTGATGCTAAGTCGATCAAACAAAAACTAAGAAAGTTACATCCTACCATTGCCCTCATGGTCAAAGAAGAACTTCAAAAGTTGTTAGATGTGGGTTTCATTCAACCCATTGACTACCTTGAGTGGCTTTCAAATATGGTACCCATTCATAAGTCTAATGGGGTGATTCACATTTGCACTAACTTTCGAGATCTTAACAAAGCATGTCCTAAGGATGAATTTCCTCTACCAAACATCGATACTCTTGTCGACACTTGTGCTGGCCATGAAATGCTATCTTTAATGGATGGTTTCTCAAGATATAATCAAATTTGAATTAATCTTGATGACCAACACAAAACAACATTCACAACACCTTGGGGGACTTTTTGTTACAAGGTGATGCCATTTGGCCTTAAAAATGTGGGTGCTACTTATCAACATGCCATGACATACATCTTCCATGATTATATGCATAAGATCATTGAAGACTATGTGGATGATCTATTGGCCAAATCTAAAACCTGTCAAGAGCATATCGATGTCTTGGAAAAATTTTTGATCGACTTCTAGAGCATAACGTCAGATTGAACCCCAAGAAATGTGTCTTTGGTGTCACCTCAAGAAAACTCCTAGGGTTCATTGTGTCCAAGTGAGGTATTGAAGTGGACCCAAACAAGGTCAAGGCCATTATGGAGATGCCTCCCCAAAAAACTTGAAAGAGTTGCATAGCTTACAAGGAAAGATCCAATCGATCCATCGCTTCATTGCACAACTCTTAGACAAATGCAGGCCATTCAATCACCTACTATAAAAGGGGTGATATTTTCATGGATAAATGAATGTCAAAAATATTTTGATGATATCAAGCAATACTTAGCCTCTTCACTAGTCTTAACTCCACCTCACCTAGGGGTCCCCTTCCATATTTATGTTTTAGAAATGGATTTTGCATTAGGGATAATGCTTGCATAAAATAATGAAAACAATCGTGAGCAAGCAATCTATTATATTAGTCAAACATTGGTAAGCTACGAAACCTGATATGCTTATGTGGAAAAATTATGCCTAGTAGTGGTTTTTACCACTAAGAAACTCAGACATTATATGCTAAGTCACACCACTTATGTCATAGCTAAAGAAAACCCTCTACATTATATGATGTCTCACACATACAACAATACCTATACCACAAAATGGATAATGCTTCTAATAGAATTTGACCTTGAATTCATCAACCAAAAATCCATTAAAGGTCAGGTAATAGTCGATCAACTTGTAGAAGCTCCACTTCCTAATGATCAACCTTTGGTTATTGAGCTCCTAGATGATTTGGTATTTACCATCACTGAATAGGAGGAAGATGTTATTCCTGAAGAGGATGTGGATATCACCCTATTCTTTGATGGTTCCAAGTGTAAAAAAGGACAAGGTGTAGGAATCATGTTTCATACACCCCAAGGGGTACCTATCCCATTATCATTCAAACTTGATTTCCCATGCATAAATAATAATGCAGAGTATGAAGCCCTAATATTAGGACTTCAAGCAGCTATAGCTATGGGCATAAAGTGTATCAAGATATTTGATGATTCCAACTTATCATTCATCAAGTAAATGGATCATACCAATGTAAAGAACTAGTCTTAAAACTTTATCATGAAGTAGCAATGAAATTGCTCATAAAATTTGATTGGTATGAGATTGATAGCTTACCTCAATCGACTAATAGATTTGTAGATGTGATGGCCTCTCTAGGATCATTGATTCCAAAGAACTCTATAGGAGAGGTACAACCATTAATTATCACAACAATCTCTAAATCTATAATTTCTTGAGTTGAGTCTAAATATGAGAAGGATGTTTGCTTCATTCATGTAGAGCCATATGAGCCTTGGCTTAGTCAAGTAAAAGACTTCCTCAAGTTTGGAACACTCCCATCAGATTTGTCATGAACTACCAAATACACTTTCAAGCAAAAGGTAACTTATTTCACTCTCTTGGGGGATGTGTTGTATAGATGTGGTTATGATGGAGTCCTCCTCATTGTCTCGAGCCTATAGAGGCACAAAGAGCCATATCGAAAGCTCATGATGGTACTTGTGGTGGTCACTTTAGTGGAATGGCCATTACAAAGTGTATCTTATGCATGGGTTATTATTGGCCCACCATGGAACATGACTATTGCACTTATGTCAAGAAGTGTCAAAAATATTAACAACATGCTAATTTAACTCATGTGCCATCACAAGCATTACAACCCATTCAAAGTATTTGGCCCTTTTCACAATGGGGTCTTGACTTGATTGGTAAAATCTCACCTCCTTCCTTGGGATAACACACATTCATCATCACTACCACTGAGTACTTCACCAAATGGGTCAAAGCAATTCCTCTAACCAGCATGATAGGACCTCAAATTATGGAGTTTATACTTCAACATATCATCTATCATTTTGGTATTCCCTCGAAAATAATCTCTGACAATGGCAAGTCTTTCAAAAACAAGGATGTTCGAGCACTTTGCGAGAAATATAATATCCAACATAGTTTCTCGACTCCTTACTACCCATAGATAAATGGACAAGCTGAGGCAACCAATAAGATATTGATCACTATTCTAAAGAAATTAGTCAAAGAAAATCATTGAGATTGGCATACTCAAATTCCCTTGGCATTATGGGCTTATCGAATGAGCATTCACATGCCTACCGAGGCAACACCATTCTCATTGGTCTATGGTGTCAAAGCTATCATACCTCTTGAGCTTGAGATTCCTTCACTATGCATTTCATTACAGGAATTCATAGATGATGATACCGCTAGACAAGCACATCTTGACCAACTCATGCTCCTTGATGAAAGGTGAATCAATACCTTGGAGCACTTATGAGTATATCAGGATCATCTAAAGCATGCTTACAATACCAAAGTTCATCTATACGAATTCCAAGTAGGAGATCTCATCCTTAAAGAAAATCAACAAAACACCAATGCATTACCACATCTTCATGATAAATTCATGGCTAATTGGTTAGGTCCATACATTATCAAACAAAAAGTGGGTCAAGGAACATATAGGCTTGCTATTCTAGAGGGAGTAGAAGAGCTCGAGCCATTGAACATCATCCACTTGAGAGTATTCTATGCTTAATGTGACTTATATATATATATATATACATGGCTAAAAATACATAAAAGCATCATTCATACACATTGCATTTCACACATTCATTTTCCATAATCACATTCATGTCATTTCAATACATTTCATCCACCATATTAGTGGTCATTTGCTTAGTTTGGATAATAATTGTTAATCCAATATGTCTTGTCACCTTAATCAGGGGCACCTTCGAATTCACATCCATCTCATTTCCACATTTCATAAGTCATGTCATCATTTGCACTAAAATTCCATCACCCCTAGGTGTTTTCGGTCACTCAACCACTCCTAGTGTTTCAAGCAACCTCCATTGCATGTCAAGTTTTCTCTAGGACCAAAGCACATTTTCACTAAGAAAATCTTGAGTTTTGGGAGTTGACTCTAATATTCTTGAACCAAACACATATAACACCTATTAATAACATCTTGTGTCAAAGAGGGATAACACCATGATTGGGTTGAACCTCGAAGTAAAAAAGTCATCTTTGCTTGTCCCATTATGCACATAGTCCAAAATCAAAACAATGGTCTTCACCACTAACAACACTTCCAAATAAAAGAATGAGTAGTAAGGATAGGGTAAAATTCTCATCACACCTCGGTTGAGAATATGATTCCCCAAAGCTCTAATTATTTTACAAATCACACACCATAGATCCCCAAGTAGTAAGGATAGCACTACATTTCCATCTAGATGGTTATGTAGTATGATTCCCCAAAGCTTAAAGATCATTTCATTGGACTATGGAGCTAATCTCCATCGGGGCTATAGATGCTTGATTAGTAGTGGAGTACGCTCATGCATGGTGACACATCTCTCTTGAAGAGACCTCTGACCACACATAAGGATAAGCTAGCTTCTTGGTCTTCTCCATGATAGGTTTCATCTCACTTTACTCAAGATGGGTAAATGAATTCACTTGCACACACATTGGTTCTTGATTGACTTGAGTCATCACCATGCTCATGATTGGTAAATAAACATTCACTGCACACACATTTGGTCTCTAAGAGATTCGATAGAACTTAATGAGTTTGTTCAAAATCACTAGGATGTTTGAGTCTCTGCAAAAAAATTCTATATCAGTCACCCATAAGTCAAAACATCACATTCATACCATAGTCACATCACTACATGAGTCTTCCACTTCATATCCCACCATTAGATGTTGGTGTCCCTGATTAAGCAACAAAGATAAAAATGGTCAAGAAAAATCTAAACTACTATAAATGATCATTAGAGCATTAGTTCACTTACATTATTATCATAAAATATACACATTGTCATTACATTGTCATCCATCACATCATTTACACATGCATTCACACATACATTCACACAAATGCATACACAAAATAAAATCCATGTATATATATATATATTGCATGTACAAAGTATACCCAAAGGTTGTATACAATGGAGCACTAAGGCTCATATACAAAATTGAGAGGCCCCTAGCTAGTGCCCAAAGGTAGACCCCTATGATCTTGAGGGATTAGGAACTCGAGGAACCCTAGAGCGAGAGTCACTATACCTAGAGTCACTATGCCTAATAGAGCTAGATATAGAGGAGGAAGGCCGCACTGGTAGTCCAATGCCATGCTGCATAAGGCAATCCTCAAGCTCTTGAATGTAGCCATCTTAGGATCAAAGTTATGACACATCCTATCTCTGATGAGCATCCCTCAATGCCAACTCTACCCAAAGCCTCACTATCACATCCTCACCTCCACCTACCACAATATAAGCCTCTATATCCATCTGCAATCAAGTATTTTTGGTATCCCATGTTTCTATTCCTTCATACCACTTTACCACCATCCACAAAAGTTGATCCTACTCCTCAACTAGGCTATCTCACTTAGCCTAGAGCTTAGCCCACTCCTCCTCACTCTGACCAAGAGGTCTCTCTGGAACCTCCTCCATACCACCCCCACCCTCACCATCTCCTCCAATATCAAGAGGTTGATCTATTGTGGCCCTCGATCTATCTCCCTCTATTACTAGACTTATGATATATCTATCATTAGGGAGTCTCCTCTACCTTAGTTATTACCTCCCCATCATCACCACTACCCTCATCCACCACCTGACTTGGTGCCCATGGAGGCTAAGAAGTAAACTAGGCATCATACTCCATTATGGTCTCAACATCATCCACATCTAGGAGATCCATCTCCTCATCATCCTCATACTCCACCCACCATGCCTCAATATAAGGTAAGCTCAACTCATCATCTTGATGCTTGTACAACACTAGAGCATTAGGTACCCCTATCATATCCTAAACTATCATAACCCATGAGAACTAGATTAGCTCCACCTCACTACCATGCTAACCAACCACCCATCTAGCCTACCTAATCTATCATAGTTTCTCTCCATCAGTGGGCCACCTAGCATCTCACCATGATTTCTAATACACCTAATCAGGTGTCAACCCTACCCATAGATCTCTGTACTCCTGGTCACTATGACCAGGATGACTCAATTGTATCTCCTTAGCTACTACCATCTCAATGCATAGGGTTGATCCCTATCCCACTCACATGGTAGGCCCACAGGATGAGCTATACTAAAATGCTCCTAGCCCTAGATCTAAAGTAACACACTATAACCCAATCCCTTTCACCCTCCCTCTTCACCTCATACAACTCCATGTATGCTTGAGCTAGCAAAGTAGGCACCCAAGCATACACCCGAGGCTCATCGATCATATCGAATACCAATTGAATCATGTTCCAAGGGAATCAACATTCAGTGTTGTTAGGCACCAACACATTAGCCAATAGGAACATGACATAGGTTGGTAGTGCCTCCAACTACCCCTACACATACATCTCCAGGTATCTAATGCCACCATCATTGATCTTCACATCCCTCCACCCATCACCAAAAATATGACTCATCTCATATCCCTTATCATGTCCAACTTGGACATGCAGCCCCTCCATAGGTACTTGAAATATGTGGTACACATCCTCAAGTATCACGATCATCTCCCCTATTAGGAGCTAGAAGGTCCCCATAGATCCCACCACTCTACTAAGGTAGAGAGGTACCCCTCATCCACCCTCACCACCTCAATCTGTGCACATCCATCCAACCCCACCTACTCTAGCCACTCCCAATCGGTCTTCCATAGTACCTTTCTCACCCTTGGTAGGATAGGTGAGAATTGATGTCGAGCCTCTATAATCCTCAACTACAACACAAAAAAAGCAAATGCACATCAACATCTCATCCATTGCATAATAATAAAATAAAAAACATTGCAAAATCAAACAAGAGGGCTAGAAGAACTTACCTTCACCACCTACGCATCACCTCCAACCTGCATCCACTCCCTCCATCACCATCACCAAGCACTTGCACTCTTCTTCTCTTAGATGCACTTTTCAACTCTCAAATGCAAGAATGAAATGAAAATTCACCCTTACAACCCTTTTATAGTTGATCTGGTATACCCAAATGCCCTAAGGCATCTTCTAGGTGCGCTTAGATACCTCCTTGCCTATGTCGACTGGTAGATGCCTTCCATGTCTGTGTAGATATGGATGCAAGTCGATGTTTATCTTTAAAATGCTACAAAGGGTTTCAAAAGGGCCTCAAAATATAGCAAAACCCCATAAAATCACCATAAAATCCATCCATGCATTCATTACATCATCTCATTATATTTTGTGATAACATGGATTGATTTGGGTATTTAATTTTTTATTGTGACCAAAAGTCATGAAAATACCTAAAATGCTTCAAAACATCCTGCAACTATTCAAAATTTTATAAAACTACCAAATTCACTATTCCAAGCATTCATCACATCATTACATCATATTTTGTGATAACATGGATTGATTTGGGTGTTTAATTTTTTATTGTGACCAAAAGTTATGAAAATACCCCAAATTACTTCAAAATATCCCAAAATAGTTCTAAATTTCATAAAATTATCAAATCCACTCATCAATGCATTTACATATTCATTCAACATTGTCAAATCCACTTTCATTATCAAGTGAACCTCGTATCTAGTGATTTACTCTATTTCACCTAGTGGTTGTAGCGATTGGTTATCCATGCAATTTGGTAGGATGGGTAGATCACCATAAGGATGCTTGCTCATATCATCATCCAACATCCTCTTGTTCAAAAATAAAATCATTTTGGTCCCTCATTTCTTGAGTGAGACTTTTCTCAATGTCTTCATTGATACCCTCTCTATGGGGTTACAAATATGAAAAATTCCTACTTCATCATTTTACATTAAGAAACCTATGGGGTCACTAGGAAGTGAATGGGTTCCTTTACTTCATCATTTACTTTGCATTTTAATGATACCAAAAGGTATATTTTTCAATAACACATAATCACCCCAAACTTGGGGTAACCAAATTTGACTTTGATTTCTAACATCAGGATACATCACATGCATCCATTGCACCATCCAAATAAAAAACCTATTTTATTGGGGTAAAAGTAGAGTCCATCAATCCATCATAATCCCTATCCTACGAGGGCAAAGACATCATCCAATCAAAAACTCTTTTCTATTGGGGTAAAAGTAGAATCAATCAATTCATCACATCCATTGCATCATTCACATTCATTGCATCATCCATATTTTATCAATTGGCTCATGAGATTCATTCTTCACTCATTCACCAATTGAGGGGGTAAGCTACAACCATAAATTTTTTAGAATCTTCTTGTGCACACCTGAGGAAAGAGTCCATTCCACCAAACTAGGTGTCTCTTATTTTTGCACCACATTGTGTTTCATGCAATATGATACAAAAAGGGGTATCTATAGACACCAAATCCTAGCCACTCATTATCCACTCATCACCATCAAATCACAGCCATCCATTAGTTATATATATATATATATATATATAAATAATATATATATGAATAAATCTCAGCCACCCATCATGTCTTAATCTTGGCCGCTCATTCAATGCAATCCATGTCACTTATCAAATCGCAATCTCAGCCCTTCATCATGTTTTAATCTCGACCACTCGTTGGTGTCATCGAAACCCTAACATGAATCAAGGGCAATCATAAAAGATCATTCACTTGTCATGAATGGGGATGGATCAAAATAAAACATCTTGAGAGGTCAAACATTCTATTATCACATTCACCCTTCGCACTCGCACAAACCCTCACCATCACCATATCCACCGTTCGACCCTCAAAGCCTCTACGAACCAGATCCAAACACCATAGAGCATCTGATCCAGCCCACAAATACCTCAAGGTATTCCTTGAATGTTGCAGGGCATTTTAAGAATGTTGTAGGGCATCCACAATAGTCTACGAATGTTCTAGGGCATCCGCTAGACACCATGTTGCATCCACCGAGCCCTCGAATGCTTCCTGGCATCTGTGCGACCTCAGATCAAACCAGCAGAAGCGTATATCCAATGATTCAGGTATTGACAAGGTTATTGATTGTTTTTTACTTATGTTTTCCTGCATTTCATTTACATTTCATAAGCATTGCACTTAGGGTTTTTGTAGATCTACATTTTATAGAGGGCCTCACATAGTGGAGCCCTCACATGTACTACTGATCCATTTTGTGGCTTGTTTGTATGCAGGTGTAGGAGATATTTTCATTGATAGTTGTTGCAGCTTGGAGTGGCCCCGTAGTGGATACACAAGCCCACTCAACCCTTGTTTGGAGTGAAGAAGATCCGAAGACACCGCAGTCGATTGATCCAGCTAGAGGGTTTCACCTCTATTGTAATTATTGTATCAAAACAAATCAACATTTTGTAACCCCTGATTTGGGGCACATTGATGTATAAAGTGGAGATCAAGGCTCCCTAGTTTAATAATAATATATGATATTCATTTCATGTGCACATTGTGGTTTGTTTTGATTCATTGCTATTATTGGTGTTGATCATTTTTGCTTTACAATATTCAAGGTGGAATGAATAATCCATTTAAGATCAAATTCAATAATTTGAAGAACTGATTTCTTAATTTTGGAAAAATATGTCATGAGCTTAATTGTACAAACTTGATTCATTAAGGTGATGCATAATATTAATGTTAGCACCACCAATCATGTGACAAATTAAATTTCTTTATAAAAGAGCAATCAAGCATATATTTTTAGAGATCTAATTTGTTATGTTATAATATTGGTTGCACCAATAAAAGAATGGATGGAAGGATTGACAATTTTCCTAACAAGGAAATATTCTAAAGTCTTGATTCACTAGTCCATGATAAAAATATGGCCAAATGGAAGAATGCATCAACAATTGAAGTATATTTAATGGAATAAAGCAATCCAAGAGGATCAATCAATTCTAAATAAATTATAAAATGTATGATCCATTTTTTATAGGTAATAGAATGGATTCACATAGATGTAGATCTAGAAAAAATGGAGGCAATTTTATCGTGATTTTAAAAATGAAAAAAATTATTAGAAACAATGAAACAATTGAAAGAAAGGTTATGCAAGGGGAATTCATACTCGATATAACTTGAAATCAGACTTATTACAACATGCAACTCTAAAGGGTGTTCAAATGCATCACAAAAACATGAAATAGGAATTGAAGCTCCAAGATAAGTGCTAGAGATAATAATTTTGAGACAAAAACTAAAAATCTCATTTGATTATGGATAAAATTGTTCAAAATGTGATAGTTATTTTTAGTTATAACAATTTGAATTTGAGAATTGGTTTTACTATTTTGATTACCAAGATATGTTATAAATAAATTTCTATGACACATTGTAAAGAATCCAATTTGTAAACCCTAGAATCTAAGACTTGACTACTTTACATTAGTTACATTGTTGTTTTGAATCTATAAGTAACATTTTGAAATATAAAGTAATCATGCATGTGGGATATGCCCCATAGAAATGTGGTAAAATTAACAATAATGTGATTACTTTTGTGTCCAACCCTTTCCTCCCTTGTTAGTCATTTTATTTAGAATACTTTGCATTGATGTATGCTTATGGAATGAATGATGTAATATTGGGTTTATGTTATTATAATTGTTTTACATTTTTTGTGATCTATAAAATAAAACCCATTTATGAAACTTAGAGCTTAGAACTAGTTAATATCTCTTACATTTTCTCTTAAAAACAATAGGGATACAAGTTTATATGGAGGTTGATCAAGTGAAAACTTGGTTATCTAATTATGCCATTCGTATAGAGTACAATTTTTACTTAAGACGGATAATTATGCTTCTATTTTTTGAATTTCCACTAAAATTTTCATCCTCATCAATATCTTTATTTCCTACACCATTCACAAATTGTCTTACCATCTATAGGTCTTGGATAACCTAGAGCATAAGGGACAACCTTCAATATACTTTATTTTTATTATTTCTTAGAAAGTGTAAAGTATAAGGAATAACCTTTATACTAATTTAATTTATTATGCTTATTTGGAAAACCTAAAGTGCAAGCGGAAACCCCTATATTACTTCACTATATTTCCCTAAAAATCCTAAATTGCAAGGAACATTCTCCATAGTACTTTCATTTTTTATCGTGAAGATAATTGTATAATTTGAAAAAAATAGATATGATTTACCTAGACCAAAATCAACCTCTTCCACCTTAGACACTTGAAAATTTACTTTACATCTAATTTTATAACTTTACATCTAATTTTATAACTTTACATCTTATTTTATAACTTTACAACCTTTAGATTTAGCTCACATATATTATTTTCTCATCTTGTGCATCATTCTTGGTTTCTTCTAACATTTGGTTCAAATGAATCATGATGATCTTTTCCATCTACTAAAGTAAAGGGGCTCTATTTTCCACTTTCTTGGTATTGTAATTTTTTTGATTTGATCCATTTTCTACTACATTATGATTTAATTTCTTCACATATAGGTTTATCCCATGACCAAGACTTCTAATATTATTTTTAAATCCCTTTTGCAATATCTTGCCATGTGCTCTATCTCATGGTATATGCAACATCATAATGTAAGATTTTTATAGTCCACTAGATCAATCCATTGCATTGATTTAGATTTATTTATAGTGGATATTAGTAAAGGCTTTAAAAAATAGATAGAAATAAAAATTCATGTATACACAACTAAATTTGACTTCCTAGAAGTTGGTTCCTCCTGTATGAGCTCTCCTAGAGTATTACCAATGCTTTTCAAAATTGCATTATTTTATAAGCTAGTATAGAAGTCCAAAAAATCTTGACCTACACTAAAGTATTTCAAGGGTATTCATCTCTATGCTCCGTGATATTAAACATGAGCTATACATCCACACAAATTATTGACATTAATTATTTTATCCATGAAATTTGAACTAGATAAGATGATGATAATAAATCCATTTAGAATGAAAGTCATTGAATAGTTTGAATACAATCTCCACTTCATTTCAATCCACTTTTAAATCTTTGAAAAAACATAGCCATTGTCCATTGAAATTACATATCAATCCTCTCATTTTAAGAAATATTATATCATGCTTAACCATATCATCCTTGGTAACCACTTTTGATAAATCATCTATATTTGAATAGGGATTGCCATAGATTTTTTCTTCTTTTTATTTTTGATTGGAAGAATTTATTTTGACCAACTAGGAAATACTTACTTTGAACTAAGAATTAGTTAATGACTTTTCTTTATTGCTACTTGATCTTTCCTCATGAGTGAAATTAAAGTTTTCTTTTCATTGACACTCACTCATTATTTGTTATAAAATAATACATCTATTTTTATTAATTGGTTACATGGGATTGAAATGAGACCCACCCATATTACATGGACACATAGTGGTATTACAACAACTTGGGCAATCATGCATGTATCACTTAGAAAAATTTGAAATTGGGCCTCCTTCATAAAAGTTGAGGAATATAATTCATTGAGCTAATTCCATTTTATTAATACATCTATTTATCCTATGATCTAGATTTGGTTTTTTTAAGAGGTCTAGATTCAAATTTTTAAAATTTGTAACTATTATTTGGTTATTGATATTATGATTGCTACTATTGCATTGTTACCCACTTTTCAAGCTTTACACATGGGATAGTACTATAGTATTTAAAATATATATATCTTTTAATAAGCTATGTGTGGCTTCTATTAAGGACCACTCCCATCAAAATAATAAAACTTTACATTGTTACCATTACATTGTTGTTAGGTTAATTAAACCATATCCAAATTGCAATTTTATTAAATATATTCTTCATTTTTATTTCTATTAAAGATATTATTTATTCCCCCATGGGGTTTAGGCAAGCGGTTGGGAGTGAAGTGTTTCACATCCTAAAACAAGGTTAAAATGCCATGGATGAACCTCAAAAAATCAAATGGGATTAGGTAAACCAATTATATTCCTCAGAATACCAAGGTTTGACTCTTGCCAAGAGATGCATGTATAATTTCCAAGCTTATTATAATACCATCATATGGTAATGATGTAATACAAGTGGGGTCCATTTCACTCCCATATAACTAATTCAAGAAAAAAATATTATTTATCTTCCTTAAATTACTATGGTTCCACAATCAAGTCCTTGATATCATTTCTATTAAAAGATAAAATCTCACTTGACCAATTGTCTTCTTAAATTTGAAGCATTTTGCCAAGATAAAAATCAACACCACAAATATCTAAGATATCTGCTACCCAATTTCCTTCTCTATAAATATATTGGCAATAACAACGTATTAATTCCATGATACCTCTTTTTATAGGGGTCTTATGCATGGCCCTAATATTCAAAGATATCATTTCATCACCACTTTTTGTTTTCATTTGTGGGATTATCCTCACTTCTTGCTAACACTTGCCATATTTGCTTTTGTTTCCCCATACCAATAGCCCTTTCAGTTTCATTTTATCTTTATTTTTGTTTCTCAAGTCTTCCTATTCTTTTTTCGTTCTCAATAACACTTTCATATGCATCAATCTCTTCAAATTTTATTATTATCTTCATCAATATTTGAAGTATCTAAAGTACAGGGAATACAATCAGAAGCACTCTCTTCTTCTTTATGCTACCTTGGAAACTCTAAAGTGTAAGGATATTCCTCCATAGTAATTACCTTATTATGCTACCCTAAAAGCCCTAGATTTTTATGGATGTCTTTCATCCTTATTTAATTATTATGTTGCCTTTGAAACCTTAAAATGTAAGGCATAACAACCTCTACACTACTTTCAATTTTGTTGTAAGGAGAAGATTTTATACTAATTGAGAAAAATGAAGATGATTTACCTAAAATAGACTTAACCTACCTCTTTTATCTCCTTTGATTTAAAATTTTCTTCTATATTTCCTTTGCACCTTTAATTCCTTTTGAATTTGAACTTGCAAATTATACTTCATCATCCCATATATCCTTCTTTATTTTTCTAAAAAATTATTAGAGTGAACTATGATAGCCTTTGTTATTTGATGTTTTACATAGGTTTTCTTTGTCTCCTTTTTTGGAGTGGAATCTTTTGCTATAGTAATATCTCCTTGCTCTATATTGAAGTTTGTATCATGACCAATTTTTTGTCTCTATGACTAGGAGAAAATAATTGTGAAGGGCCTCTAAGGGGATTTGATGTGTCTTTCCCTCTCCTATAACTTCGAGAAGACTAAGGGATGTTATGATCTTAATGACTAGTTTAATGGGTTAATTAGAGAACACCTAAATTTTGATAAAAAATATATATTCCTTTTAGGATTCCTCTTTTGTTAAGCCTAACATTAATCTAGTAGTAAATGCACATATAAATATGTAGGATACAAGACATATAACTAATACACTTTTTGATTTGATGATAAAATAAAATAATGATTTTAATTTTAAGAGCAAGGGTACAAGAGGGATGCAAAAAATAAGATCTAGCTTAAAATGCAACTACATACCAGTTTGATTTAATATCTAAAGCTAAAAATATTAAGGTGTATCCCCTATACAACTTTGATTGACTAGTTTATTATTTCTTCTTTATCAATTTTAATGATAAACAAAAAATAGAAACTAATCTAAGCACATAAATAATTGAATTTAAGTCTATAATGTTGAAAATGATAGAGATAAAAGTAGAATAACCTATTTTTCCATAGAGACATAAGTACCGCTTTCTAGAAAAATCATCATATACTCACAAAATCACCCATGAATCTATCGTCAGCTACTAGTGCTATTTCCAAAACTTACAAAATAGATAGAAACAAGTGCTAGTTAGTATAGATGGGCTTGTCTAATTTGGTGGAAGATAGTTAGATTCATTGATACACTGATTAGATCCCTCTTCACATGATAGAAAAATACTAAAAAATAATAGAAATATTAAAACAAATGCTAAGACATTAGAAGCACCATTGGGCAATAACATCACCAAAACTATCATTTCTTGCACTTCTACTCCATGTAAAATAGAAAGCAATAATGCCATTGACCTACAATTTGGCGATACTATTGATTTTGTGAATAAGAAAACAATATAAAATACATGGTAAAGGGATCTAAAATAGGAGGACAAAGGCCCTATTAGACAACAAAGAAATAGATACTTACTAGCTTGAAAATAAGATTAAATAATTAGAATGATGAGACTATGCTAGATGTAAATGTAAAGGTTAGCTAATAGATTAAAGCTAAAGATAAAATTAAAGAAGATCCAGTAAAAAAAGGTGAATGGGAAAAAGCACAACCCAAGGCAATAGGTTGTGTCCTTCCTCATGTAAGCTTGTTGAAAGCTCACTTGTTTTTTGTTGTTGGCCCTCTTAAATTCTTGAGTTTCAAGATTCATTAATGCTTGATGATGATTACTTGTAGAATTGAATTCTTGGAGAGATATTTCTTATATGCTTGAACGAGAGTTTTCAAGAATGAGTATAAGTGCTTGCAAGATTATGGCAATATTTTTGCATAATATTGCCATGTAAAATGATATAGTGCATATGATTCTAAGGATACTTTGGTAGAGTTTTTTTAATTGGACAAGGGGTTGTACTTGGGCCTCCCACCCTTGATAAATCACAAATATTATTTATAGATTTTATAATTTATAAAAACATTCAATTTTGATCTCAATTGAGTTGATATAGCTAGATACTTAAATCATTTTTCATAAAAAATATGAATACTTGATTTTCATTTTTTGGGTCTTCAATTTTCTATGTGAATACAAATTTTCCAAAATTCAACATCCTTCTTCTTAACATTTTATTTTAAAAATATTCATAATACAAAAAATCCACCTCTACTATATATGCATTGCATCTCATTTTGAGTAACATTTACAAAACTTCATGCTATCATAGTTTGCTTTACTAGACCTAGTTTGCTAGTTTTCTTCCTAAAGCATAAGTGCAATCAAAATAATTGTAATAAATAGTTTATATGAAAACACATTAATGCTATAAAATAAATAAAATATTACCAATGGAAAATATTAAAGTAAATATTAATCATTATTTTATTTAGGTAGTCAACATTTTCTTGTCAGCTTTAGTTAAACTTACTACTTCCTCTAACCATGGAAAAGAGAATTTAACTTCATGATTCTCAATTAAAATACCTTTATTGGCTAGCTTATCTGCACATTTATTTTCTATCCTTAATGTATGTTTAAATATAATGTCTTCAAAATCTATATCAAGGTATTGTATTTTTATAATTATCTCTTGTAAGTTCCATGGAGCCTTTACTTTCCTTAAAATTGTATTATTTTAGTAGAGTTTTGGTACATGAAATTGTTCATGAAATGACCACCCAAAGGGCTGAATTTATAGGCATACATGGCTTCTTGGGGGAGGATATGCAATGAATGTGACATGGTGGAATAAGGTAAGGATTTAAAAGGGATCAGTAGGGGATCATGAGGAAGATAATGAGAATGTAAGGTGTTGGTCTTGGGATTATATTATAGGGGAAACAAATTAGAATGCATGATCAAGTTTATTAATGATGATCAAGTTTATTAATGGTAGACAACTTGAAAGGGACAAGGATTCATACCTTTGAGTTTTGGCATGTGGTAGGTTAGAAGTACAAGGAGGAAATAACATTGGTGGTGTTATCATGCTAGTACTAGCACAAGATGACAATTGGAGGTAAAAATTACATAAAAGGGGTCAAAGGTCAAATTTTGGTAGAAGCACTACCAAGGTCATAGTAGAACCATTGATGCTAACTATTGATTTTGAAGCAATAAATTTTCCAAAATTTGGGCTCAAGAAAGGTTGAGTCAACTTGTATGGTTAGAAGTCTAAGTGATGAAGGGATTGGTAGCTTGAAGATTAACCATGCAAACAAAATTGGGAGTCTATATTTATTCATTTTTAATGCTTTTATTTCATATTAAATACAATTTTTTTTATGTATATGCCACAATTTTGAGATAAAATATTTTGCTATTGCTTATGGTTTATGATGTGAGATGGGTGACACATATTATTTGCTTAGAAGTGATAATAAAAAGTGTGTTTTGGATAGAATTAAATACTACTATGCCTTAGTGTAATAAATGGAAAAGTATTGTGAAGGACCTCTAAGGGGATCCAACATGTCTTTTTTTCTCTTATCACTTCGAGAAGACTAGGGGATGTTATGACCTTAATAACTAGTTTGATGGATTAACTGGACAACACCCATGTTTCTAAGGAAACTATATTTGTTTTAAAATTTTTCTTTTGTTAAAACTAACCTTAATATAGTCTTTAATGCTCATACAAAGATGTAACATACAAGATTTATAACTAAAATACTTTTTTTTTATATGTTGGAGGAGGGGGGTTTGAAAGGATCCCAAAACCTTTTACAAAAAAATCCAATAGGAAGGTCTGCATAGGACACATCCAAGAGAATTTACAAAGAGAGGGAACTTGAAAGATCACCCCAAAGGACCAAAAAGGAGTAGTGACTAGAAAAAGGTTCAAAAGCTAGCATCTAGGAGGTTTCCTTTCTCTATTCTCTAAGTAACCACAAGATCTAAGATAAAGTTGCAATATGAAATATATGATAATGGCAAACTACTAAGCATATAAAACTCATAAATAACTTCAAAAATGACTCATATAAATGCCACTAATAAATGCTCATGAAAATATGATCTTTATTGAATAAAGACCTCAAATACATCATACTTCTTCACTCTCCATTACAATTGTATATGACCACTCTACCTATCACTCTATATCTCTCTATATCTTTCACACCCACATATACACATATATATAATGGAATGTGACTCTTCATATGGAGGAATCTTGGCCTTCACTCTTCCTATGACTCTTCATATTCCTATTCTATGACACATGTGCACATGGACAACTATGCACATTTACATTGCCAAAATACTTTGCACACTTGTGCATTTATTACATTGCATAAAGTAAATACTCTCACTCTAATCTAAGACACTTTCCTAATCTAAATATGTACCCAAGGTGGTACATTAGCATGTACCAAATAATGTAATATATTCCAACACCCCCTGTATTACATTATTTGGTTATTGAAGACTTTAGTCTTCAATATGGTCTTCATCTTCTTGTCTTCAATCTATCTCTATAAGATCAATTTCTGAATTTGCATAAAATGATTCCTGTTTAACTTTTCTGGTGTGACCTCTTCTTTTCTTTTCCTTGCTTTTGTATCTTCATTGATGATTTTCCTTCTAAACATTGTGCTAGCATATCATCATAGTGATACAACTTTGGTTCTTGTCTTGAATGCTTCAAATAATCATCTTTTTCAGTTTCAGTCTTCACCTTGTCTTTCTTAATCTGATTCCTTTCCTTGTTTCTTTTCTTTCTTTGTCCCTGCACTTCTGCCAGTGATATATCCTTAGTGTTGTGAGTTAGTGAATCATCACAATAATATTGATTTGGATTCAATGAATCTTCCTTGAGATAATCATATGAAATATTTCCTTCAACCTGTATCTTTCCTTGGAAGAGTTCAAAAACAACTAATGAAAGATACATTGTTAGACATTCTTTTGTAGTAATAATAATGTCTTGAGATTCCCAGCAAGACCTAAAGAGTTTTCCATGAAGGAATTCCATAAAGGTAGTAAATTTTCCTTCCTTAGCTTCTTTGAAAAATAAAATCAATTTATCAAATACTTGATCTCCATCAATGTTTGATATTAAGTCATGAGAATAGAACTTGAGTGCATGTAACATTTCTTCACTATTTTCATTAAATACTTCCTTTACTATGTTATCCATATTATTTTTGATGTAGACTTCCTTGTAACTCCTGAGTCTAGTTTATCAAATAAGTACTTGATGTAATCTCAAATTCTCTATTCTTTATCTCTCCTTAGTTTTGAATGATAGACTAAGGATAATTTTCAATTTTTGACCTTCCAAATACTTAAGCCTTATATCTCCCAATTTTGAATATATTGTCTTTCTTGAAAAAATTTTCAACTTCTAGATCTTGAGTTGAAAACTTTTAATTCTTCAAATATTGTAGTATATGATTAATCAATATAATTCCTTGAGAATAATTTTGATAGAACCTTTGAAGTAGTCTATCTTATGACTCCCTAGTTTCAATACAATTCCTTCAATTCTATGTTTTGTAGAACTCCTTGTATCTCCCTAATGATTGAAAATGACAATATAATTTTTCAACTTCTATTCTTCAAAAATAGCAACTTTACTTTCCTCTTATCAATCAATGATTTGAATGCAATTTCAAATCTTGCAAATCTTCAAATTTATGTCTCTTATAATTTTTGAATTAGAGACTAAACTATCAATGCAATTTTTCCTTTTGTCAAAAGCTTCTATGTTGAATTCCTTTTATCTCCCAAATTTAAGAATATAATTCTTCAATTCTAAATTTCATAAACTATGTTGATGTTGGATTCCTTATAACTCCAACTTTAGAAATTTAGAAACTCTAAAAATAATATTTGCAAGTTTTGTATTCCTAATTTGATGTAGAATACCTTATTTCTCCAAACTTATCAAATTGCAAATATTTTAATTTGTTTTGTAAATTCAAATGTGCAAATTACAAAACTTCAAAAATAAAGACTTCAATATTTAAATCAATCTTCAATATTTTGTAGAAGCTTTCAAATTGCAATATTCAGATTTCTAAGGTTTAAATAATATTCCAAAAGTCTTATCTCTCCAATAAAATACTTTTAACCTTAGAAAATAATTCTCCTTTAATCCTTATAACTCCTACTTAGCATAAATCAATTCCAAAAGTAATAAAATACCTTTAATATTTTAGGCACTCCCTCCTTGATGCTAAATCTAGACTTTCTTTGAAAAATGGGCGCTCCACTTAGGCTGGTCAACTTCCTTCAGCTTAGTCAAGGTGCTTCAACTCCAATGTATTCCTCTCTGTTGTAGTAAATGAGACTATGCCAAAGTATTTCCATCTCATGCAATAAATGGTGCTCCAAAAATGTTTGGTCTTCCTTTGTAACGTTTGGATTTTGAAAGATAAGTGACAAGTGTCACCAAAACATCTTCTTGCTCTTTTCTAACGTAACCTGCAACTCTTCAAAGACTTGTAGCACTCCTCCTTCCTTGTGCCAAGTGGTAAATGCAATATTATAACTCTCTTGAACCTTATGGATGAATTTTGAGTGCTCTTTGATGTTTTGACTCCCTTGCCTATGTTCTTTTATTTCTCTTGACACTTGGTTATGCATGTAATGTACTCAACAGACTAGTGCAACATTGCAAGGAATATTATGCATGCTCTCTTTATGCTTCCTTTCTTGGTGGTTACAAACCCTAGACCTTTGGTCTCCCTTAATGCCTTTTCACTATCCAAAAACTTTATCTTCTCCTCCTATTTATATTTTTGAACTTGCAAGAAGCACTTCAACTTCTCAATGGTGGCTCTTCTCCACTTAGGTGCTCCTCTACAGGTGGCTCTTCTCCACTTAGGTGCTCCTCTATAGGTGGCTCTTCCATGGTGGCTTTCCTTCACTTGGGTGCTCCTTTTTGGTGGCTCTTCTCTTTTTGGTGGTGGATCCTCTTCTATCCGGTGGCTGTTCTTCTAGGCAATGTTTGGGCGCTTGCCCCCCTGTGCTTTGATGTCACCTTTGCACTTTTCTATGGTGCTCAACCTATGCAACTCGGTGGTGCTTTACTTGGTGGATTTACCACTCTTTTTGGTGGTTTCCTTCACCAATATATTCTGCAAGTTTGATGCTGCTTTCGGTGTCTTTAGACACCTTAAATATACCTTTGTTTTGAGGACTATTTGACCTCAATAAAACTTAGAATAAATTTACACTTTTGTTATATAAAAAACAACATATAATAATTTTCTTATCACTCCTTTTTAGCACTTTTTAAGCTTTAACTCTTGTTGTTATATTTTGTAGATTTTATAATGATAATGGTGTCTCTTTCCTTGGCTTGGAGACACTTTACTAAAACTTCTTTTTGCTAGCTTTTAATAGCTCTAAAAATGATGCTTTCAAGAACTTATAATAATTACTTTCAATACTTGTAAAATAATACTTTTTATAGCATCAAATATACACACCTTTTATGGCTTCCTTTTTGGATTTTCTTCTTGATAGCTTGTTGTCTTGAATTTATGTAATTTTGCAGCTATACTCCCTTTTCTTTTGCTGCTCTAAAACCTTTAACTTGCAGCTCTAATTGCTACCCAAAAATCAGCTTTCTTGCTATAACTTTTTCCTCTTATTTCTCCTTCAAATGTATGCTATCAACTTCTAAAATTTGCAGCTACAAATGCTGCCCTCTTGCTATCCAAATTTGTAGCAATAATCCTTGTTCAAATGCTGCTAAATCCTTCTATGCTTTGCTGTCCAAAGCTCTTCCAAATCTATCCCTAAAATCTTTCAAAATGCAGCTTACTTTTCTCTTTTCAATGCTGCCCAAATTCGTAGCTCAAGTCTCTCAAATTGTTGCTTACAAAATCTGATTCTTTGATGTCCAAGAATCTTCAAATTTGCTACCTTATTTTACTATCAATCCTTCTTTCAATTGGCTATCCAAAACTTCCCAAAACTTCTCTAAATCATAGCTCTATGCTCTCTTTAATTTGTTGTCCTGTGACCTTTCAACTTCTCCTTTGAAAATCAGCAAATTTCTTCTTTTACAAATCAACCTACAAAACCTTCGTGGCTGTCCTCAAATTTCTCAAATCTATGGCCTCTTTAATCCTTCTTCCTTCTTCAAACTTCTTGTCGAATTCTAACTTCAAATCTGATCTCGTTCATTATCTTCTTCCTCAAGAATTTGAATGTCTTGAGGTCTTCAAAAACCTTCTCAAAATTTGGTAAACTTCTTGCCAAATCCTTTTTCCTTTTGGGCTTGTTGTCAGATGGTGATAATTGTCCCAACTTCCTCTTATCAGGAGCTTCTCCTACTTGCAATATTCTAACATGAACTTTTCTTCAAATCTCCTCCAATGGCCACTACTTCAATTCTACAATGAGGCTTTCTCTAGCCTTCTTCTTTCAAAATCTTCTTGAGACCTTTTCTCTTGGGTCTTCTAACTTTGCAATGAGGCTTTCTCTAGCCTTCTTCTTCTCCAAAATCTTCTTGAGACCTCTTCTCTTGGGTCTTCTAATCTTAACTACTCAACTCTCTTAATCAAGTCTTTAATGAAACCTTACCTTGGTTTCTTCAATCTTCCAACTATGGAAATTCTGCAATGAGATCTCTTTCTTGGATCTCCAAAATCTATTGCTTCTCAACTTTACAATAGGACATTTTTGTAGTCCTCCTCTATCTTCAATATTCAATATTAAATCTTCCAAATCTAGAAGTTCTTCAATGTGACCTCTTTTCTTGGGTCTCTTCAATGTGACCTCTTTCTTGGGTCTCTTCAATCTTCAATCTGTAGTCTTCAATATTCAATGAGGACCTCCTTCTTGGTTCTCCTCAATATTCAATGGGGCATTATTTATTGGACCTCCTTAATATTCAATGGGGCCTTCTTTCTTGGACCTCCTTAATATTCAATGGGATCTTATTTCTTGGATATCCTTAATATTCAATGTCTACTTTTCTTCAACAAAGAATTAATCCCTACACGAGGAAAGCATTTAGATATTAGAACTTAAAATATTTTACAAAAAAAATTAGACAATAATAACCAAATACATTCAAAGTTCTAGAATTCTAAAATCAATAATCTTCACTAGATATTCCCAAAACTAGTGGAACCAAATCTATGTTGAGTCCTAGTCTTCACGAGTTTTCCTTCAACCTTGTGGAAAGACTCTAGCCAAAACTTAATATGGAATCTTCTTCTCTCTATCAAAATTTTCAATAGGACCTCCTTCAAGGGTCTCTTAATCTCTTCAATGTCAAGGTCTATCTTCAAGACCTGTAAATCTCCTTCTATTCCAAATTTGCTCTTGGAATAGGTAAATCTTCAACTTTCATTGGTTTTCCTTCAACATAGTGAGAAATCCTATCTTCTCTAGTTTTATTTTCTAGAGGTAATTTCTTCAACTTTACTGGTCTCTCCTTAACCAGTAGAAATCTCCTTTGCAACTAAAAACCTATGCAAGACAAAACCTTGTTGTGGCTCTGATACCACTGTTAGCTTTTGAAGCTAAATACATAAGATAAAGTAACCACAAGATCTAAGATAAAGTTACAATATGAAATATATGATAATGGCAAACTACTAAGCATATAAAACTCATAAATAACTTCAAAAATGACTCATATAAATGCCACTAATAAATGCTCATAAAAATATGATCTTTATTGAATAAAGACCTCAAATACATCATACTTCTTCACTCTCCATTACAACTGTATATGACCAATTTATCTATCACTCTATATCTCTCTCTATATCTTTCACACCCACATATACACATATATAATGGAATGTGACTCTTCATATGGAGCATTCTTGGCCTTCACTCTTCCTATGACTCTTCATCTTCCTATTCTATGACACATGTGCACATGGAAAACTATGCACATTTACATTGCCAAAATACTTTGCACACTTGTGCATTTATTACATTGCATAAAGTAAATACTCTCACTCTAATCTAAGACACTTTCCTAATCTAAATATGTACCCAAGGTGGTACATTAGCATGTACCAAATAATATAATATATTCCAACACTAGAGGCACCAACAAGAACCAAAAAGCAAAGGCTGAGGAGCTAAACCATCAGAAATAAACCAAAAGAAGCGACCATGTTAGAGGTATCTTATTCAAAATCATTATTGGTTTCAACCACCACATTGATATCCTTGGTGCAAACATATAGGTGTTGCATGAGGTCCTTGACCACATTTGATGCTTACTGGATAAAGGTATAAGAAACCTAGGTATCATTAGACATAGAGAATAACATCATCCCAAGACCTGCAATAGAATTCAAGATGGATTTCTACTGTTTATAGGATACATGTGCACTTAAAGATCCTAAACTCTTTGCGTGACTAGGGGTACTTTTTAACTTCACCTTCAGTGAGGATTCTTCAATTTTTAGTTTTCAATGAATGTCTTCAACCTTCATCTTTTGATACTTTAGAGAAGAAGTTTTTGAGGTGTCAAATTTATGCTTTCCTCTAGAATATTTACCTATAGAAAATCATCGAGGAGCAGCTTGGGTAGACTGAGGTGTGTCACTTGAGTTTGAGCCATAGGTCAATTTCCTTCCAAGATTAGCTAAATTAGTGGAGTTAATCTCCATTTTGTCTCCTTCACTAGCAGTCTCCTTGTAAGGACTTTCTTGGCTTGAGCTTTGAATAGGGGTGACATCATTGGGCCCAATGGAATAAGTCAGAATCACCCTCTAAGTCTACTTTTGGAGGGTATGCTTGTAGAGGATTAGGTGTAGGTCCTAATGGATTAGGTGAAAGAAATTTCCTTTCCATACACTTTTGACGAAGAGTTTCATTGACCTACATAAGTATTTAGGGATGTTAATGACTTTAATGTCCCTAAGATGATTTAAAAATGTGAAATGGAAGCTTCAAAAGGAGGAGTCAGTTTTATCAATTATAAGGAATTGCATTATAGGGATCATGACCCTATTATAGGGGTTAGGAGATATTCCCTAATGATCCCATTTCTCTCTACCTAAATTACTCCCTTTGTCGATGAAGTAGTTGGTCTTCTCAGTGAGCGAATTATTGTCATGGTGGATGACCATACCATAATTTGGTAGCTCTATCGGCTCGACTAACAATCAAATATTGAGCTTAAATTTGAGGCCAAAAACCAAAATATATCCATTATCCCAAGATTGAGTGAATTTTTTTGAGAGATTGAAGTCACTTTTACTAAAATTATTCAAGAGGGGCATCAAGATATGGTTGGTGAGTATTTACTTAGTTGTGTCTTTAAACTACAAGGATTCAAGCTACAGAAGGGTCATTTATGCATAGAGAGTGGGGTATTCAAGGATAGGTAAACACTCACACATTGAAAAGGAAGAAAATTTTAGAGTTGCATAATGGATCAAAATAATATTGCATGAGGATTTAAATATCTATAGGAGAATTGAGCCATTTGAATCTTGTAGCATGCTGATAGTTTTAGGAATGATCATGCACCATGGCCATTGATGAGCATCATACTTGGAGATCTTTGGTTTGCACATCCAAACTAACAAGATGATTTCACAAACATCGATGAGGATAAAAGTGTTTGAAATGAAACTATGGGTATACCTTGAATCATGAATCATAATGGTGGATTTAGGCCTAAGGTCATATTGGAAATGAATGTTTGAAAAGGCTCTCTTAATAATACTACTATTGATATTGGTAATCTAAGGTGCATGAGTGGAAAAATTGTCAAGGAAAGGTCAAGAATGACACGTGATAGGGATTATAATTGTCACGTCAGTTGCAAGAGGAGACACAAGCCTGAAGAGGGGATAATTCATCAAGGATGGGCCTGATATGGCAAGGGAATTCCAAAGCAAACACATATTAATATTGCACTATGAAGGACAAAGAAAATTGTGGGTCTAGATGATGACACATCGGGAAGAGGCTTTAGTAAAAATAGAATAGGTGGTAAAGAACCAAGTGAAAATATTCTTAGTGGGTGATGGTACACAAACTAAGACATGGTGGGGGTTCAAAGTCACTAGGTGACAATCATAGGGACCATAACTTGGTTTCTCCATGAATGGAAACCCAATAGAGTGAACTTTGAGAAAGAGTTCTTGGGCTGATGAGAGGTAGTGGAGACATGAGTACACCAGTGGGATCCATGAAAGTAAACAAGTTGGCTGAGCCAAGGGGTAGACTTAGGGAGAATTAGATTTTTTATTGATTTTAATAACATTGAGAGATTGGGGAAAATTGTCTCACCACATGTGAAGATCTTATTCATTGAGACCTAATTTGGCCATCACATTAACAACTTTATTGCCTTATCTAAAAACATGCTAGATAATTAGATTGTTATGGTGACAAAGGAGCTACTTGGATTCTTTGATTAAGTTTAAAACTCTCTAGGCTATAGCCAAATTTCTTTTGATATAGTGTGTGACATCCAATGAATCTCCCTCAATGGCCAAATTGCATGGGTGATCTTTGACAATGGATAACTCTTGAAAAAGAGCTTTGGATTTAGAAAAATTGTTTTATTGGAATTCAATATGTTTTGTAATGTCCAAGATAATATTTTCATTGTGGTCTCTGATGACACCCTTGCTACCAGCCTTGTCGAGATTACCTTTGGTTATCCCATCAAATTTTAATTTTAGCCATCCTTCCAGAGGAGGAATCCACTTGACTCTAGCTTTATCAAAAATAGGAATAGAGGGAGAGGAGGTATCCATAGAAATGTTGAGTGAGGTAGCAATATTGGACTCAAGGCTAGGTTCAAGGGCTTTAGTATAGGGGTCCAACTTGGCATTCTCAATAGCATAACATAAAATTTTGGTTCCTATCAGCAAGGAATATTTGGAGATACTTGAGAAAGCTCTATTATTATGTTCTAACCAAATTTTCCATAGGTAGTATGGGAGGCAAAAGGACCAAAGTATTTTGAGGTAATTTTTAAATAAGGGACTAGGCCATTGAGTGAATAACTCAATAATGGTGTTACGTTGGACCCATCCAATGTCAAAGGTAGATAGGATGAAGCTTATTACCTCTTATGAAAATAAACACTCTAGGAAAAGGTGATGGGTTGAATCCCACCTAGATCGAAATAGATAACAATAATTAGGGATGATCATTCCCCCAACACTTAGATTTTTCAAATTTAGGATTTTGTTTTGAGCAAAAAGCCAAAAAAAGAACACAATTTTAGGATTAGGGGCTTGGTCCAAATAATTTTGGTCAAAATTTGGTAAATTGTAGCTTCAACTTGAATAAAATAGGTAGATTTTACCATGAGTTGACCACTATCATAGGAATTCTAGATAGGGGAATCTAAGTAATTATCACTTAGAATTATGTAGGTTCTAAGGAGAATGTCCAAATGGGTCACAAAATTAGCCCAATATTCCTTAAGATTGCCAGGGGAATCACCTTCCAAGAATGACCATTAGGAGAGTCGATTAGAAAGTTGATGGCTTTATCCCCAAAGAGGTAGCCAATGATGGGATTTAAAGTTGTAAGGTTAGGACTATCAAGCAAAGGATAATAAGAGAGTCAAAGGTCCCTCCAAAATTTGATATGATATCCATTGCCAAGCTACCATTTGGTACCATTCTAAATTATAGGTTTGGATTTAATAACAACATTCCAAAATGTCAATCCTCTTGGGAGAATACCTTCATCCATGAATATATTTTTGTGGAGGTACTTGCTTCTAATTAAAATCCAAGAGGTGCTTTCATTGGTGAAAATACTCCAACCTTGTTTTCTAATGAGGGCCATGTTCATTTTTTTGACTTTCCTAAAACTTAATCCACCTTGATATTTCTTTGAACAAATCTTATCCCAGGCAATCAGAGGGTATCTTCTCTATTCTTGATCCTAGACCATAAAACCTCTTTTGGATTTATTCAATCTTATGGTAAACTACTATTGGGGCTTTGAAGATAGATATGAAGAAAATAGAAATACTTTTGAGGCAAAGCATGCATGAGAGTGGCTTTGGCTACTTGATTGAGGAAAGCTTCCTTCTATCCTACAAGTTTTTTGAGGAGCCTTTCGATGACATTGTTCCACATACATTCTAACGAGTTGTCAATGAAGAGGGAAAGACCAAGATAAGTGGAAGGAAAACTAGAGATACTGCAACCAAGGATACGAGCAATATTCAACTGTCTATCAATGGAAGTATTGAGGAAAAATATTTTGCTATTTGAGTAGTTGATATTTTGGCCAATAGCTTCTTCATAGAAATTTAGGATGGTCTTTATAAATTTGGCTTCAATAATGGATGATAGAGATGCTAAAATGGTATCATCAAAAAATTGCTTATGGGTAATGGGATTAGAGAATACAGAGGCATTAATACCTAATATGGCTCCAAGGGAACATACAACTTTGAGGGATCTACCAAGGGCCTCCACAATAATGATAAAGAGGGTAGGAGATAGAGGATCTCCTTGCCTTAAAACTCTGTAGTTTTTCAAATAAACTACAATTGATCCATTGATTATGATAAAGAACCAAGTCATTGAGAGACATTCCTTAATGAGAGTAATCCATTCATTATGAAATCCAAATTTGGTTAGGATTGTAAAAAGGAAATTCTAGGAAACTCTATCAAAGGCTTTGTTCATGTCAAGCTTGAGGAAGAACCCAACTTTTTTACTTTTGGAGACAAAGTGCATGAGTTCATTAATGGTGATGATGCCATCAATGATGATTCTACCCTTAACCATAACAATACAAAGATGCGTTGAAGAATATAAAGTTGCAATGAAGAAGCAAATATTATGCCAAAAGAGATTTGTGTTTATAGATCTAGATTTGGGGTAAATCTATGTTTAGGATAGACCTATGGATAAAGATATGGAAGTTGCATTGCAAGAAGACAAAGATAAGTTGAAGAATTTGAAGTTGTGGTGTAGAAGGAAACATAGTACCAAAAGAGGTGTTTTATGCAAATCCCTATTGGGTAAAACTATTTTCTATATAAATTTGTTATTGTGGTTGAAGCTATGTAAGTCTATGTTTGGGGTAAATCTATGTTTATAGATATATATTTGGGGTAAATCTATGTTTGAGGGAGATCTATGGATAAAGATATAGAAGCTACATTGTGAGAACACAAAGATGTTTTGAAGAATCTAAAGTTGTAATGAAGAAGCAAACATTGTTCCAAAAGAGGTTTTTTTTTGCAAATTCCTTCCCATTATTGGCCAAAGCTATTTTTCTATATAGATTTGTTACTATGGTTGAATCTAGATATATCTATGCTTGAGTTAGATTTGTTTTTATAGATCTATGTTTGGGGTAATTTTTTTTTTGTATTGTAGCCTTTATATTTGAGGCACTTTAGTTGGTAAGACTAGAAAAACTAGTCTAGGAATGTAAAAGGGTTTGAGCTTATGTTATACTAGAAATTTTATACCTTAGTCCCAGCTAGTAAACTATATTTTATTTTTTTCAATTTTCTTTAAATAGGTGGTGTTCTTATCTCCTATTTAGTCTTTGGGATTTCAAGCCTCTATGTAAAAGGGTAAGGGACCCTTTCAAAACCCTTTTCTTACCTTTATAAAAAAAATATCTATGCACTAAAACTTTAAATCATTAAGAAGATATAAGTTCAATAAAATATAATACTTTCCCTTCTTAATATTACCTTATTCTTAACTATTGCTAGATATAAATCCTAAAATTAGGAAATTCCAAGTATATAGGGAAGTTATACCCACATATAAGGATTTTGTTTAAGTAGGGATCATTGATATGGTGAATCACTTTCTATACTACCTTAGTACCTCATACTATTCCCTTTCACATACCTTAAAGTCTCTCTCATGTATGGTTGAATATATCAAGAGGACCAATTTATTCCATTTATCGATGGGTATATAGAAGGGCAAGTATATAGAAAGGTTTGATGTATTAGACTAGAAATCTATTGAAAGGAGAATTTTTTAGGAGTTATAAGGAACCCTCATAATAGTCATACCAAAATTTCTTATTACATATTTATTATTAAAAATATTAACCTTCAGAACATGAAAAAATGAGATGAGAACCATCTTGGTAGTTGAGAAAGTCTAGGATATTGTCATCCATCAAGTCACTTGACTTGAAGAGGATGCAAATGAATAATAGAACTTTTATGATGCAAATGCTAGAGCATCGATGATTATCACTCTTGCTATAGTATATGTTATTCATCCATATATTTTTGAAGAAAAACATCCAAGGAGGCATAAGAAACTCTTTCTACCTTCTATGCAAGGAAGAATGAATCAATAATACTTTACCTTTAGTCTCAACTTCACACATTGAGAGTTTAAGATGGAGAAAGAATTGAGTTTTTTCTTTGTTGTATTGTAGATTTGAAAGGAAAATTAAATACAATGGGAGAATTGTGGAGGGTAAGATATTGGCACCCATCATACTTAGAGGTCTACCAAATTTATTTTGAGTGTTGATCACTTCTTTGCAAGTTTCACTAGGAAGGTATATTTTGGTGAGTTGGTGAATATACTTCAATAGGAAGATACAACCAATAAGTTGAGAGGTTAGTTGAATAATAATAACTTATATACAAAAATTTTGGGATAAATAATCCATAGAAGGGTATTTCCCCATGATAATATTCATAGAAAAAACCTTAGACATAAAAGAGGTATTATCACATTTATGATAAATATGGACATAATACAAGGAATTATTATTATAACCCTATAAATCAAGGGTATCAATTCCATAAACCTAATTAGAAGAAGATATAGCACAAACCACATCTTAAGTAGAAGTGACAACAAGGACATATTATGAATGAAGAATCAAATTCATAATTTAAACAAGCGTATAAGATGCTAATGCCCAAGGAGATCAAAAGACCAAAGAATAAAGTATGGTATATTGATTCAAGTGCTAGAAATCACATTACTAGGGATAGATCATGGTTTGATTCATTATAATCCAAATAAAATAGGAAACCAATAATCATTATCAATGATAAAATATATCAAATCCAAGGCATGGGAGATGTTTCAGTCAATCTTCTCAGAGGTAGTTGCTCTATCCAAAAGGTGTTATATGTACCTAGGCTAGCATAATTTGTTTTTTGTATCACAAGTTATGTTTCCAAATGTGGTGTTAACTTTTTATTAATCATGGTAACAAAAAGTGCTTTATCAAGAGGAATGGCAAGATTGTGGCAACTAGTTCATACAAGAATGACTTCTTTGCACTTAATGTCATATCATATCCTAATGTTGCTCTATCAAATATAACAATAGATGCTACCTCCCTATGGCATAGGAGATATGGTCATCTAATTTTAGTACACTTACTATTGTTGAGTATGTTAGATTCAAAGTTAAACCAAAGAAATACTTTTGTTCATCTTCATGTTACTGACAATAACTATGCAGCTATTTATTCATTCTTACATGAGAGTCTTGTATGGTTTGTTTTTATAATGATATAATGGGGCATCCTAATAAATAATTTATTGAAGTTTAATTAACAAAATAAGGTAATAATTATCTAACATCACCCCATATTGCATTATTTGGCATACATAACATTGTGCTTTAGTATGTTTGGTTATTTCATGAAATATTGGATTTTTAATTAACTTGAGAACTCCTTGATTATCACAATTTAAAATAGTTGGTTATTTGAAAGACAAACCCATTTATGATGGAATTTATTGCAACCATAGTGTTTCACATATAACATTTTTTGTTAGGTCCAAGGGTTTGGTTGGTTGGGTTGGTTGGTAAATTTCATCATTGGTGTGTATAACCCTAGCTTAAATATTAGGGTCTCATAGTACCGAAGGGCGTGTTGCACCAGTGTCATTGACTATGTTAAAAGGTTTACTCGACAAAATTGAAGGTTATAGTGGCAACAAGGATCAAGATTCGAACCCATAAAGAGGCGATGAAAAAAATAATTTATGTTACTCTGTATTTTATCTTAGTAGATGAAAGTGCTACCATATGTTGATTTTTACTATACCAAGAGATCGGTCTAGAACCCAAATTAAATAAACATCCTAAATTATATCTTTTACCATCAATGGAACTAGAATAGTCTGAGTCTATGTAACTTTATAAAAAGAACTTGTCATTTTTTTATATTCTAATCCATATGTCATTATTCCTTTAAAATACTAGAGAAATAATTTAACAACTTTTAAATGAGTTTCGTTGTGTTCTAACATGAATATGGAAAGATAATTTACAACAAAAACTATATATAGTCTTGTATTTGTGAGATAAAGTAGACTCCCAATTAGTTGACAGTATAAATTAGTTGATACAGGTGGTGACTTATCATATTTTGATAGTTGTAATCCTTGTTCCATAGGTGTTTCTTTAGCTTTACAATCTAACATTTATTATTTTTATAAAAGAGTCTTGGAATATTTAGTTTGTGTCATAACAATGTGATTTTATTTTTTCCATACCTATAAACCAAGATAATAATATAAAAGTACCAAATATTTCATATCAAAAGCTTCATTTAGATCATTTAAACCTTGGTTATTAAATTATCAGAGCAACCTATAATAACTATATCATAAATATATACCACAAGAATTACTCTTTTAGAACCCACTTTATCGGTATAAATATTCGAGTCTAAGAACCTTCTACAAAAATCATATTGAAGAAGATGATAATTTATTTTGATATACAATGCACATAAAGCCTATTTTAATCCATATGATTTTTTAATTTGTAAAATATTTGATGAAATAACTCAAAAACTTCTAGTTGAATCATATATACTTCTTCTCCCAGGTCTTTATTGAGAAAAACACTCTTAACATACATTTCCAATTATTTTGAACTACTAGTGCACAAACTGTATGAATTATCATTTTTGTCATTGGTGCAAATGTTGCATCATAGTTGATTCCTTCTCTTTGTACAAAAACTTTTGCTACAAGAAGTGCTTTATACTTATCAAATAAATCATCTACTTTATATTTTATTTTATAGACCCATTTGCATCTAATTGGTTTCTTTTCTCTAGGTAAGTCGACTAACTCCTAAGATTCATTCTTCATTAAAGCTAAATATTCAAATTCCATTGCTTTCTTCCATTCAAGAGAATTAAGTGCATCTTTTATTGATTGAGGTTCATTATTTTTCATTACTAATGTCATTAGACCAGAATTTACTTCTTTTTGTGTTTGACTATGAGTACGAGGTCCAATGGAAGTTATATCTAGAGGTGTATCTAGTTTTTCATCTTTGAGAGTAGTTGAAGTCCATTTTGGAGTTTCCTTCTATGGGGTTTGAGGTGATAAAGCTATGATTTGGTCATCCATTGATTCATTTATAAATTCAAATTTATTGTCAGTACTTTCTTCATAATCTTCTTTGATTTCTACTATAGGTGATAAAGCATCCTTTGATTCAATATTTTGTGAACATTTTTCATCAAAGATAACATCCCTTATTATATAATTTTTCCTAGAAAAATACAAGGTGAATTTTTGTTATCTAATTTTGTCCTTTTCTATTTTGGAATATGCTTGTAAGCTTTATGATCAAATATTCTAAAATGTTCTACGGATGGGTTTCTTCCTAAATAATCTTCTTCTGGTGTTATTCCTTGAAGAAATTTTGTAGGTATTCTAATTTTAATTAAAACTATAGTATTGATACCTAGGTGTTGTAGGTGAGTTGGAGAGGAGAGAGAAATCCTCCAAGGGAGGTCCCAGGTTCAAATATCCACCCTACCAAAAATCTAAATTGGGTATCCAAAATCCAATTGATAATGTTGGTGCGAGCAGGGTCGGGTGCGACTCCTGGGTGACTTTGACGGTGTAGAACCCCCTGTTCATGGTCTCTCAGACCAAGGCGGCCCCAAAAGGGGTATTTCGCTTTAAAAAAAAAAAAAACTATAGTATTGATTACTTTCGCAAAAAATATTTATTCAATATTGCTTCTTTTAGCATACAACAAACCATTTCCATATTAGTGTAATTTTTTCTTTCAACAACTCCATTTTATTGTGGAGTGTAAGCAATTTTTAGTTGATGCTTAGTTCCATGTTATGTAAGATATTCAAAAAATATTTAGAGGTATATTCTCCACCTTGATTTGATTAGAGTACATAGACTAAATTTCCATATTTTTGTCTCAACAAGTTGTTTGAATTGTTTAAAACATGAAAGAGCTTCAGATTTTAATGATAGGAAGTAGATCCACATTTTTTATAAGTATTCATCAACAAACAGTTGGAAGTATTTATGTCCTCTAAAAATAGCTAGCATGAGATCATATAAATATATATGAATAACATCCAAAGGTTTGGTTGTTCTATGAGAACTAAAATCAAATGGAATTTGATGTTGTCTATCGGCTAAAAAACTAGGACATGTTGGTAGAGTTGAAGAGAGATTAGGTAAACCTATAACCATTTGATGTTTATGAAGTTCTAACCTTTTTTAAGGTTATTATTCATTCCCCCAATATTCCAAAATATTATTTTCATTGTTATTTTTTATTTTATTTGCGAGCTTAACCGCACTTCTTGTTAGCACTTGTGATATTTATTTTTATTTTCCCATAACAATATCCCTCTAGGTTTCTTTTTCTCTTTGATTTTTCTTCTTGGATCTTCCTCTCTTTTTTTATTCTTGGCAATACTTTCATCTTCATCAATCTCTTTAATCTTCTCACACTGCTCATAATAAGACTTGTCATATTTACCTTTGACTTGTTCTAAAGGAACTGAAGTGCAAGGAATAACCTCAAAATTATTTTCTTCTTTATGATATGCTAGAAACCCTAAAGTGCAAAGATGCTCTTTTGTAGCAATTACATTCTTATTCTGCTCTAAAAAACCTAAATTGTTATGGGTTTCATCCATCATCATTTCTTTATTATGCTGCTCTTGAAACCTTAAAGTGCAATGGATATCATCTTCATCCCTTTCACTCTTATTACTTGGAGAGGGTTCTATACTACTTGAAAAAAGTAAATATGATTTACCCATAATAAACTTGACCTATTTTGCTATATTTGTTTTAGGAATTCTCTCCGTGTTTTCTTTTGCACCTTTAATTCCTTCTAAATATGCCAAATGAGACTGGAGATAGGTGTTCTTTGTCTTTTGTTTTAAAGGGGAATATCCTTGATATTATCTAGCTACTTTTATTGTATGATTTGCCTGCTTTCTCTTGAAGTTTATCTCATGGCTAGATTTTTTTGTCTCTTTCTTCATAGTTTTTACTTTGAAAACTCTTACCATGCATCCAATATCATAAGTAATGGAATACAATATTTTCATAATCCACTTGTTGATACCATTATCTTGATTCAAATATTATCTTAATAGATTGTGGCAAAGGTTTTGAAATATCCACAACACATATTTCAATATATATAGCATGTTTTTGCTCCTTAGTAGTTAGTCCTTCCTTGATGAATTTCCCTAGGTTATTTCTAATATTTTTTAGAACATCCTTATTTATAAGCAGATATAAAAGTCCAAAAAGCCTAACCCATATTGGAAGCTTCTTTATAGTGTCTATCTCAAGGGAAAAAATTCCATTCCATGCTCTCAAATAAAGTGCATCTCTTCCCCTAAACCATGGGCCACCAACCATTATTTTATCCCTAATTTTTGAACTAGAAAAGATTATGGGAAAAAAACCGTTCGAAAGAAAAGTCAGAGTAATTTGAATTTAATCACCACTTCTACTTGATACAATTTTGAATATCCAAAAATCCTAACCTTGATAGGTGGAACATACATGTTAACCATCTACTTTCAAGAACCATTATATCATGCTCAATCATCTCATCATCGATACTCACTTCTAGTGTAACATCTGCTACTTGGATTGAACATGCCATGTATTCTCTCTTTTGCTTATGTCCAACTTAGGCCTCCATACTTCCAACTAAGGCATCCTGACTTCCCATTAGGGCTTTCAAATATGAACTTCCTTCCATACTTGCTAATGGGGCTTGCTCTTGGCTTGCACTCGCTCTTGGATCATATTTCCTCTTGGCTTACATTCACTGCCATATTGCAATCTCTCCTACCTCGCACTCACTTTCGGCTTGCACTCTCTCTTGGATTACAATAGCCCTTGTCTCTTCTTTTTCTTGGAATTCCTTTTCTTTAGTAATTATTTGGAAATAATGTTTCACGGTTTGAAGCATTGATGCACTCCGAATGGACCTACTGCTCTTCTACCATGATTAAATCTTGGCTTGCACTCCCTATTAGATCGCACAACTGAAATACACTTTGCATTCTCTTCCTACTCACACTTCCTTCTCACTCCCAATTTGTGCTCACACTCACTTTTAGCTACACTCACTCCCAATTCACACTTGCACTTGATTTTAGCTGTAATCAATATTGTCTCACACTCACACTTGTTGCTAACTCACTCCCAACTCACACTCACATTTGTTGTTGTCTTATAATTCTCAATTTAGTCTTTTAAGAATGCAATATTATCTTTAAAAAAATTCATCTTTATAAACACTTTTTCAACTTAAAGTATTTTTTTAAAAGACTTGAACCTGCACCCTCACCCTCATATGTATAATTTTAACACTTTATGCACTATCTAACAATTCCATTTACAATTTAGAACTTAAAAGGATTAAATGTACCTTTTACATTGAAGGCACCATGTATTACTTGTTTTAATAAAAAACACTATGCACACTCATGAAATAGTGTGGCACACATCCTTTGAACATAATCTCCCACACAAATTTGACCACATAACCTTTGTCTTGAAAATAATTATATTGGCTTACTTCCTTTTGATGTCTTTGTGTCTAGACATGAAAATTGCACAGGTAATAGAAGATCTTCTATTTGAGAGGCATTTTGGAATGTCATCTCACCAATTCTCTATGAAGCCTTAATTTTATTTCCTAGATTCTTATTGCACAAATGATTTTAACTGATCATGATATAAATATTGCTCATATTGATCTTCAAGTATGAAAATTAGTTCCTTTGATCAAAATTTATCCTTCAACTCTTAGATCTCTTAGATATAACATAAGTTACTTCAATATATATTATATTTTATTCTAAGTGTGTCATATTTTTAGATATCCTCTAGAATTCTAGTTTAAATGAACTTCATGGCCTTTCCTTTACATAGGTGATGGCCAAGGCAGTTCCATTGTTAAAATTTCAATATCCAAAATCTGCACATGTATTATTTTTAATGTAGAAAATTTTCCAACTCTATGCATCCAATCACTAAAAAATATTTGAATGAAATGACTTATTTTTAAATATACAATCCATTTACAATTGGATTTGTCCAATAAATACTTAAATCAAATTTTAAATCAGATGTTTCGTATTGGATTTATCTCAAACCATGTAAATATTAATAGAAATATTTTATCAGACATCCCTCATTGGGTTTATCTCCAAGCATAAAAAATCTTAAATAAAAAACTTTTCAAATGGTGCTAAATCACCTCCCTAGAATAGCATAATTATCAATATGAAATAACACCTTTGTTGTTTCTGAGTATTTGGATCCCATGAGAAAATCCATAAATAATCACCACATTAAAAAAACTTTAGATAATTCCTCTCCAATCATAGCTTAGGAACCTCCACTTTAAACTAGAGAAATACTTTTATTCAAATTGAAACTAGAGAAATAATTTTATTCATCATTGTATGTTTCTTAAAATACCTTTGCAAGTATTTACTCATTCTTACATGAGAGTCTTGTATGGTTTGTTTGAATAATGATATAATGGGATATCCTAAAAAATAAATTTTCAAAGTATAAATAACCAAATAAGATAATATTTATCTAATAGATGAATCATCAAGGTGTTAGGTCTGCCTAGCCTTTCACCAACATTACCAGTATTCTTGGGTTGTTTGGAAGGGAAGATACACTTAGTATCTTTTGAGTTGAGCACTCACTAAGCAAAATGATAGTTGGATGTGAATCACATTTCTTTGTGTGGAACCACTGGTGAGCAGAAATTACATTCCGAAAAACATTCATTTCTCTTCCATAAATTATCAATCCGGTAAGTCCATAAACTTATGAGTGTCACGCACAGTATATGCCTGCAGTGTTGGGGAACAAATCTGGTTGTACCTTATTTAGTTTGGTGGGGAGGTTTGTGTAATTGGATTCCAGCCAAACCAAATAAACTAAGTGCGGGAAATGAAATAAATAAATTATAAACAAAAAGTAAAGTGCTGGAAATAAAATGTGGAAATAAAATGCGAGGAAATAAACACACACAACTGAAATTAAATAAAGCAGTAAACTAATCTACAGAAAGCAAATGCACAAATTAAATAGGGGAGGACTACTGCAGGGAGTGGGCCCAAGCTCCCGCAGATAGTCCGCCCGACTAGCTACGTAGAGCTTGCTCGAATAAGAGGAGTTGCACTCTTAATTAATTAAACAATAAAATAAAATAAGTTCTGTGTAAAATTAATCATTCATCTCCCCTCATTGTTCATCTGGCCTGCATCTTTATATAAAGCGCAGCCAGATCTCATTACAATAACAAATCGAGTCTATTTTAATCACGTGATGTGATTTAGTTACAATTGATTCTACACATATTTTATTCTTCTATTTTAAAGTATGTTCGTTCACCAGAAGGATAAATATAAACATCCTTAGGTGTACGTAACAACAAATCCTAAACTAATGCATCCTAAAAATAATAATATGCTTTAAGAGCTTTACAAGGTCAACCGGCCAATCGGTTGATAATAATAACAAGCACTTTATTCTATTTAATAAATGCATGATTAAAATAGATCTCCTTTGTCTTCACGTGCAACCTCCTCCATAGTCCTTGGTCAACCAGTCAAAGTTGACTTGGTAAATCTTGCAAAGTATGAAGGCATGGAGGCGCCTTCTTCATGAGGAAGGCGCCTACTTTTGTTGGGCGCCTTCCTTATAAGGAAGGCGCCTACTTTTGTTGGGTGCCTTCCTTATAAGGAAGGCGCCTACTCCTGGGGCTTCCTTAAAGGAAGGGCCTACTTCCTTCCTTGAAACCTATTTGGGCACCTTCCTTGAAGAGGAAGGCACCTATTTCTGTTGGGCGCCTTCTTTGAAGAGGAAGGCGCCTACTTTTGTTGGGCACCTTCCTTGAAGAGGAAGGCACTTGCTCTCTTGCCTTAGTCTCTGTAAGCAGAAGTATGCCAGGTCCAAGTGGATGTAGACTGGAAAACACCATATTAGTAATAAAACCTGCATTTATACACATTTCCCACTAAAAACACCAATCAAGCATAATACCGGATTTTCTATCAATTATATGCATAAGTTATATAAAATACATCTCATATGCTAATTGAACCAGTGATAATTCTCCTTAACCGTGTATATAAAATGAGCATTTTTGGTGCTCATCATCCCCCCATGCCTAACATGTGCCACGCCCTCGTGGCACCAAAAGGTGAAGTTATCCCTCTCGCAGATGCCAAAAAGTTTGTCATGTCTTCGTGACAACAACCCTTGGGATATATATTTTTTCCCTTTTTTTTATTTTTTTATTTTAATGGCCTTCAACATCTCTGTTTCTCTATTCATTGAGTGTTGCTATTCTTCATCCATAGAGCGATGCGGCACCAACAGAAGTCAGAAACACATCCTGACTAATCATTGCGGATAAATAGTTAAATCATGACCACACTATTTAGGGCAAATTACCACTGCACTAATGTTGGCATTTTCCAGTGTTGCACATTAGTCATATTTGGTGAGACCAAATTTGTTTAAAACAAGTGCAATCACCAACTACTACTTTTACCCACATCTGAAACATATTTGGCATCTCCAGAACCTCCTTTGTGGTAGAGAGTAGCATCATTTATATGTGTTCGCTCAAGATGACTACCATTGTCGGGAGGCGGCAATGAAAATGATGCCAAATTTATTCATGTAGATGCCATAGCCTCTCCTTTTTTCTTTTTTTTCAATTATATTTTTTTTCAAGGCACATCATGTGTTTGAATTCTAATGGGAGATTTTGAAAAACTATGGAGGCGTCGATTGGTATTAGCATAGAAATGATTTTAAAATAACTATACACATAATTAACAAGAAAATCAGTACATACCCGGGTGAATTTCGTAGAATCTGATATATATGATGTTGGTGGTGTGAGACGTCTTCACGTTGGTGCTCCTGGAGATTTTATTTATTTATTTATATGTATCTTTATCTGTTCTGCCATGAACAGAATAGATCTTGACTCTCTCCCTTTTTTTTTCATCCTCTGACACGTGTGCGTCCAAAATGACCTCCCTCTGAATTATTTCTTTTGCATGCATAATTGGAACAACACTGCATTCCTTTGTTTTTTGGAGTGAGGAAAAACAATATTTCTTTCATCATTCATGACATCTGTCAGGTGCATTGTTGAGATGTATGTGTTGTATGTGCTGGCATTGGTAGGATGTTCTCATACGTTGGTGCGATCCCCAAATTAACCTACATGATGTAGAGTTGGAACTGCACCAATCTTTGTTGCCCATGTCGTGCTTGTCTAGTCAACGGGCGAAGAACAGGGGCACCTTCCCTATGAGGAAGGCGCTTGCCTTCTAGTGGCACCTTCCTATGGATGCCTTCCTATGAGAGGAAGGCGCTTGCCTTCTAGTGGCACCTTCCTGTGGCGCCTTCCTATGGTGCCTTCCTATGGTGCCTTCCTATGGCCTTCCTATGGCACCTTCCTGTGGGAACCTTCCTATGGGTGCCTTCCTAGGTGCCTTCCTATGGTGCCTTCCTATCGGCCTTCCTGTGGCGCCTTCCTGTGGTGCCTTCGGTGAGAGGAAGGCGCTTGCATTCTTTTGGTGCCTTCCTGGAAGAGGAAGGCGCTGGCCTTCTATTGGCACCTTCCTGGAAGAGGAAGGCGCTTATATTTTCTTGGTGCCTTCTTGGAAGAGGAAGGCGCCTACCTTCTTCTGGCACCTTCCTTGAAGAGGAAGGTGCCTACTTACCATGCGTTGATTCCAAAGGAAATAGATATTTGACATCTATTTTTTTCAAACTCCTCCCCCATTTTATTTAGCTACCAGTTGGAGGTTTCTCATTTCCCTTCGGGACCAGGCTGGTCCTCGGGAAAGAGGATACTCTCTTCCAATGGGCAGCAAAAATAAAACTTTGCTTCTGATTTGCATTTCATCGTGGAGCTATTTCAACAAAAGGGTTTTTTTTTTTCATAGGAGTAAGTTAGGCAACCCTTTTTTTTTTTTTATAGGAGTAAGTTAGGCATCGACAATAAGGCATCTTTCCCCCCATGTCTAAAAATTGTCACGTCCTCGTGACAACAACCTTTCGAACTCCCCTTTTTTTTTTTTTTAGGCTGAGCCTTCTTCTGTTGGTGTTCCCGTACAAGCTTTGTTTCTAATTTGCATTTCAATTGGGAGTCTAACAATAGAAGATTTTTTTATTACGGGAGGTTCTGGTTCACCCGCATCTTCCCCCACTTAAATTGGTGATGCCCTTATCACCAGTGTCAGGTCCCTCTGTACAACAGGTCTGCAGCCCTCCAAACGTCAGGTCCCACACTGAACAATAGGTACCCCCATCCAAGGGAGAAGAAAATTGCTTATTGGTGCCTTCCTCCAGGTGGAAAAAGGCACTATTGTATTGGACTGATTGTAGGCACTCTCTTCCTGGTGGGAAGTAAGTGCCTTTTCTGCTTTACCGCACTCCTAATTGTAGGGCACAAAATGTCACATCTGTTAGGCCTAGTTTAAGCCGGCTCCGCCTACAGATCATGCTCATGGTTGTGTACTACGAAACTACACCTACAAAAACTGGAAAACAAGAATCATGGCCTATGCCTGAGGACCTAGCTCTTAGGATGCCTTCAGATTGCACTCATCGGGCATGATTACCTACACACATGAAAGTAGTAAAATAGGAGTCATGACTCCATGCCTGTTAGGCCCTGGCTCTCAGGATGCCTACAGCTTGCAATTCGGTTCATGGTTTCCTGCAAAGCAAATAAAAAGAAATTTTTATGCTAAGCAGGACATGTTCTATGCCTTTTTTTTTATTATTTTTTTTTTTGTCCATCGAACCACCTAGGTGCGGGAAATGGATCAAGGCACCCTAGATGTCAAGGCGCTTGCTTGTTGTGGAAGGCGCCTGCTTGTTGTGGAAGGTGCCTTCAATGTATGGCACCTTCTTGATGCGAAAGGTGCCTCCAATGTATGGTGCCTTCCTGATGTGGAAGGCGCCTCCAATGTATGGCGCCTTCTTCATGTGGAAGGCGCCTCCAATGTATGGCGCCTTCTTGATGCGGAAGGCGCCTCCAATGTATGGTGCCTTCCTGATGTGGAAGGCGCCTCCAATGTATGGTGCCTTCCTGATGCGGAAGGTGCCTCCATTGTATGGCGCCTTCTTCATGTGGAAGGCACCTTATTGATGATCAAGGCATCTTTCACTTTATCATTTTTTTTTTTTTTTTTTTTTCATGTATCCTCCTCTTTTTTTTTTTCTTTCTCTTTTTTTTTCTTTTCTTTTTCTTTTTTTTCTTCTTCTTTTTTTTTTAACGAATGATTGAACATTCGTCCAAGCTACTGGTATGGTATGGGGTCTCCCCCATGCCGATGTCTGATCCACTCTCGCAAATGTGAGGCGATTGTTAATGGAGCTCGTTGACCGTTACTTGAACATTGTCTCGGCACTCTACTCTTGTACGTGGTGTAGCATCTTTGACTCTGCTCATCATTTACTCAGGTTGTAACAGTCACACACCTTGTAGCAAAACTTTCCCAAAGTTTCACAAGCACCTTGGGCTGGAAGCCTTTCGCTTGATCAGGGTTACTTAGCCTGCCTTCAGGTGCTAATGTTGCCAAGGTAAAACTCTGCTAGCTTTCACCGCTAGATTGGATGCTACATGATCAGGTACACGAGATAGTTCGTATAGTGTTATTACGAACTCCACATATAAATCTCAATTCATGAAATCTTCACAGACACCTCCTTATTTTTCTACTTCGCACTTCACGTTGTCCTGCAAAACATAAAAGAAAAATCTAAACTAAAGGCATTAAAATAAAATTCTAACTAATTTTTTTTCTCTGTTTTTTTTTTTTGGTCTATTCTGCCTTGACCAGAACAGATCTTGGATTATCATTTTTTTTTCATCATCTGCATCAAAGAACAGAATGTCAACTTCAACCATTTGAGCTGGTGATTTTCACATCTGGAGGTTTGTCAATGATCCATCCTAAGAATTTGGCAAAATGTGCCATGTACTGAAACATCTTTGCCCTCACACTTTTTGTGAAAAGCAGATTTCTCCATGGTTTCAGATCCTCTCAAAGTTGATGTTATCTTCCACCATAGTGAGACTCTGCCTCTCTTTTGTATATTTTTTTCACATATTTTAACAGAATGAGAATGCTACCATAAAAACTGTAATGTTGGCACTGTGCATTCAAAAGTGGAGGCTGTGTGAGTCAGGTAACTACGCAGCCTACTATGTGAAAGTTACATTCCATGTACCATTATGAAAGGATTTTATGACAACCAACAACTCACATTTTTGAAACACCAAGCTCCTCCTCAATTAGCACATAAAAAAATGTTAATCCTGCTCTAATGCATATCCAAAGTATTGGACTCTCCGTATGCATTGCAGGGATTAATCTTCGTGCACTATTTTCTCATCGTGTGCCCCTGAACGCATCACTTTTTCAATTAAGTAATATTTACACAATCCTGACACATGTGCATCTGAATAATCTCCCACTTTGAATTATTTACATCGCAGGTGGAGTTAGAGTGGCCCTACGATCCTCTATTTCTCAAAGTGAGGATAAAAACAAATATTTTCCATAATCTACAACATGTGTCGGGTGTTCAAGTGTGACGCCTTCATAAAATGCCTCGATGAGATTTATGTGCTATTATTTTTCTAGCCACCTTGAGCTCCATTCACACATTTTTTTTTTTGTGCTCAAGCACCATGTGGCCTTTGTGCAGACATTTGAAATCTGATCTCCTCCAAGCTCTTTCCCTATTTTATTTAGCTACCGGTTGGAGATTTCTCATTTCCCTTCTGGACCAAGCTGGTCCTCGGGAAAGAGGATACTCTCTTTCAACAAGCAGCAAAATAAAACTCTATTTTTGATTTGCTCATTAACTTGGAGCCTTTTCAGCAGATGATTTATTTTTTTTTCTCTTTTTTTTTTTTCACGAACACTATAAATAGCGTTCATTGTGTTGTTGGCGGCATTGATGAAGGTGGGGTCTCCCCCATGCCTACATCTGAACTAGTCTTCTCGAAATATCTTTTTTTTTCAACTAGTCTGATATGTTGTAGCATGAGAAGAGTATTTTCCTTCATGGCCTCGCAACCAAACTTCTTTCAACGTAATGGCAAAGTGTGCAGGCCAGCCAATGACTATCCGTGAGCTAGCAACCTGAAGAAAACATGGCATAGCAGTCTGTTAAAAACACATGCTAGTTTCTGATTCACCAGGTCGCCTTAAGCGCAAGTGAAGAGCATACTCCATAACAAGGCGTTCTCTTTAAATTATGCTCTGTCATTTTCCCTGCATTATTAATTTCATCATAAAAAACATTTACCAATACGTTGCAAAAATTTCAAGCCTGTAAAATTTTTTAATTTAAAACCAAGCTTCTAGAGGCACAATTTTTTCAATGGTTTCTATATAGAAACACATCCCTAAAAATTTTCAATCAGACTTGGGTTGTGCTTATTTATTTTGATTTCTTGGAACCATTGAAAATATGATGGAAATCCTTCAATGCCAGATTTTTCTAATTTTTTTTCAACAACACGTTTTATTCCTACTTCTACACTTAATTTGGTACATCAGGTTCATTCCCACGTTTACCTGAGAAGCTATAAAATGCAAATAGTTGCCAATGGAATTTAGCTCTGACTGTGTCGACAACTATTTTTGGCCTTATAAAAAGGCCCACGGTGGACTCACACTTCTCAGGTAAAATATCTACAGGTAATTTTAAATAGACTTTTTATCTGACCTATAAATTAGAACACTACAGTTTAGACACTCCCCGACAACGATGCCAAAATGGTGAGCAAAAATTCACGTCCCGAAAAACATTCATTTCTCTTCCATAAATTATCAATCCGGTAAGTCCATAAACTTATGAGTGTCACGCACAGTATATGCCTGCAGTGTTGGGGAACAAATCTGGTTGTACCTTATTTAGTTTGGTGGGGAGGTTTGTGTAATTGGATTCCAGCCAAACCAAATAAACTAAGTGCGGGAAATGAAATAAATAAATTATAAACAAAAAGTAAAGTGCTGGAAATAAAATGTGGAAATAAAATGCGAGGAAATAAACACACACAACTGAAATTAAATAAAGCAAGTAAACTAATCTACAAAAAGCAAATGCACAAATTAAACAGGGGAGGACTACTGCAGGGAGTGGGCCCAAGCTCCCGCAGATAGTCCGCCCGACTAGCTACGTAGAGCTTGCTCGAATAAGAGGAGTTGCACTCTTAATTAATTAAACAATAAAATAAAATAAGTTCTGTGTAAAATTAATCATTCATCTCCTCATTGTTCATCTGGCCTGCGTCTTTATATAAAGCGCAGCCGGATCTCATTACAATAACAAATCGGTCTATTTTAATCACGTGATGTGATTTAGTTACAATTGATTCTACACATATTTTATTCTTCTATTTTAAAGTATGTTCGTTCACCAGAAGGATAAATATAAACATCCTTAGGTGTACGTAACAACAAATCCTAAACTAATGCATCCTAAAAATAATAATATGCTTTAAGAGCTTTACAAGGTCAACCGGCCAATCGGTTGATAATAATAACAAGCACTTTATTCTATTTAATAAATGCATGATTAAAATAGATCTCCTTTGTCTTCACGTGCAACCTCCTCCATAGTCCTTGGTCAACCAGTCAAAGTTGACTTGGTAAATCTTGCAAAGTATGAAGGCATGGAGGCGCCTTCTTTATGAGGAAGGCGCCTACTTTTGTTGGGCGCCTTCCTTATAAGGAAGGCGCCTACTTCTGTTGGGCGCCTTCCTTATAAGGAAGGCGCCTACTTCTGCTGGGCGCCTTCCTTGAAGAGGAAGGCGCCTATTTTTGGGCACCTTCCTTGAAGAGGAAGGCGCCTATTTTGGGCCTCTTCTCTTGAAGAGGACGCCTACTTTTCTTGGGCACCTTCCTTGAAGAGGAAGGCACTTGCTCTCTTGCCTTAGTCTCTGTAAGCAGAAGTATGCCAGGTCCAAGTGGATGTAGACTGGAAAACACCATATTAGTAATAAAACCTGCATTTATACACATTTCCCACTAAAAACACCAATCAAGCATAATACCGGATTTTCTATCAATTATATGCATAAGTTATATAAAATACATCTCATATGCTAATTGAACCAGTGATAATTCTCCTTAACCGTGTATATAAAATGAGCATTTTTGGTGCTCATCAACCACGACTACTAGTTTTGGTGGATATAAGTACTTCTAGTTGTTTGTGGATGACTATTCATGGAAAATATGGGTGTATTTCTTGATGCTAAATTTAGAAGCATTTGAGTATTTCTAGAAATTCGAGAAGTAAATGTAGATAGAACTTAGGCATTACGTTCAATTTCTCCACTCTAATCAAGGGGGAATATACATCCAATGATTTCATAAAGTTTCTCAACTAAAATAGTATCAAGAGACATCTCACTGTAGCATACACTCCATAGAAAAATGGTGTTGCTAAAAGGAACCATTCCATCATGCAAATGGTTCATTACATGCTCACAGGAGGAAATCTAGAGTAGAAATATTAGGCTAAAGTTATTTCCACTACCATGTATCTTCTTAATAGAGATCCTATAAAAGCACTAAAAGGATTTACACCTAAAGAAGCTTGGTCTAGGAGGAATCCTTCAATTGTGCATATCATAGTTTTAAAAAGTAAGGCATACATGCATATGATAAAGTGGAATAGGACCAAGTTGGATGCTAAGACACTACCATGCATATTTATTAGGTATGATGATAAGTCAAAAACTTATTGACTAATGGATCCAATCACCAAGAAATTGCATATAAGTAGATATGTGGTGTTTAATTAATATTGTGAAACTAAGCCTAATACTAAGGCTTATAAGAAGTCTAAAGATGCTACATCTCTAGTTGTGAGCATAGGTGATGATGATATGGATTTATATAAGGTAGTTCATAAATTTTAGGATATTGATGAACCTATAATAGTTGGTGAATAGTGATTTATTATGTCTATAACTCCATCAAAATGGAGAAAGACTCTAAAATGACTCACTACTACCATTAGAGATGCTAAATTATATGTATCTCCTAATATAATTTCCATAGGACTATATACTTAGAGTAGTATATGTTAGGAAGTAAATATACTATTAATAACTTTAGTGATGAAGAGTTTAAAACTAGAATCATGAAGGAAGAATAATCATATTGGAAGGTAGTTATGGATGTAGAGTATGAATATTTGATGAAGAAAAAAACATGGGAACTTGTTGATCTACCAAAATGAAAGAAGCCTATAGGTTGCAAGTGGGTCTTCAAAATCAAATACAAGACAAATAAATCTATCATTGGAAAGTGCTATGCATAGTAGAAAGGAATATATTATGAAGATGTATCCATTCCAATAGCAAATATCAAGACCATCCATGTAATTTTTGCACTACCAAAAAAGTTCTCCAATTAGAGCAGCAGCTAATGACAGTAAGGAGGCTATGTTGGAGCAGTTCTTTGGGGTAGAGTGAAGAGACATACATTTCTCTAAGATGGATTATGAGTGGTTGTGGTTGAAGAAGAAGACCTGAAGGCTTTATTATCGATGAGTAACATAAAAATATCTATAGATAGATCAAGTTATTATATAGATTAAAGTAGGATCCCAGAGCCTAGTACATAAAAATTGATGATCAACTATTACAAAATGGTCTCACTAAAATCCCCTCTATTATAAATCTCTATCTTAAGAAAGTTGGATTTGAGATAGTGATACTTGTGTTGTATGTTGATGATTTAGTCATTGTTGGAATTTCTAATAATCTGGTGAATGGTGTGGAGAATGACTTGAAAAATATATTTAGTAGGAAATATTTAGGACTTCTACACTATTATCTTGGCTTAGAAATATGACAAAGGTATAATCACATTGATGCATCATAGATGAAGTATGCCAAGACATTGATTGAAAAATATCATATGACAAACTACAAATCAAAGACAACACCAATGGATTAAGGTTTACAATTGTCCCAATATAATTTTTTAACATCGGTATTTGGTACTCTTTATCATCAACTAATTGTGAATCTCATGTACCTTACAAATAATAGGCCTGATATCAACTTTATTATGAGTTATATTTTGAGGTTCATGTAGGAACCTAAGGAGATTTTTTAGAAAAGAGGTAAAGAGGATTTTGTATTATGTCTATGGCACAATGGATTATTGCCTAGAGTACAAGAAGAATGATCAAATTTTCTTGCAAGGTGGACTCAAACTATGTTGGACCCATAGATGACAAGAGATCAATATTTGGATATATGTTTCATATAGGATCTAGACCTATCTCATGACATAGAAAGAAATAATAGATAATGGAATTATCATCCATAGAGGTATAGTATCATGCTACATGAGTAGCTATATGTGAATTGATAGGGTTACATTGCATATTGTCAAATATGGGTGTTCCTAAAATTCAATTTATAGTATTGCACTATGACAATTAGGGTGTTCTAAAGTTGGTAAAGAATATATTTTTAATAAAATAACAAAACACATTGAAGTATAGTGTCATTTAATTTGAGAATAAGTTTAGAATAACCGGAGTCAACTCCAATACATTCCTACCAAAGAACAACTTATGGATATTTTTACAAAGGAACTTACAAATATAAAAATTTAATTGTTTTGCAGTCCTCTTTGTATACCAAAAAATTAATAAGATGGGACATTAGGCATTTATTACATTATTATTAATTATTACACTCAAATTTTGAGTGAGTGTATTAGTTAGGAGGTTAGCATATTGGTTATAACCTACTAGCTTATATTTGAATATGGTTATAACCATATTGTATGGTTATAACCATCTTGTATGGTTATAACTTACATTTTTGTATTTAAATATTTGATGCTTGATTAAAGAAAATGGTTCTTATTTGACTCAAAAACTTGCAATACTAAGAAAATTATAGGCATTCATAAAAATGGATCTCCATCCCTATGTAGTCACCAACATCTAAATCAGGCTATCTTGTGCAACAGTAAGTCTATTCTATTTAGTCTTTTATATATTAAAGCATTGGCCACAAAGCCCTACAAATTTAATCCTCTAATTCTATTATTGTATGTCATATCGGGATCACACCTTTTAATTACCTTTTAAAATCTATTTTCATCAAAATGTAGTCTCTCGAGCCTCATTATATATTACCTTCAATTAAGATCATATGTTGTCATGTGTAATAAAGTGTTAATTGTGTTCCATTTTTTTAAATAATAGGATGAATGTGATTCTTATAAAATTATAGTCTTATATCTCTCCCTAAAATTATTTTCCGAATGTGACCAGACATGTTGTCAAAATATTTCCAAATCTCTTTGGTGTTGGAGAGTTTGTGTATTCATATTTAATAAGATCTATTATAAGAGACATATTAGACTAGTTACTTGATAGTATTCTTTATCAATCACCACTTAGTATGATTTAATATTATCTATTCCTTATGTTTGTATTGTACTCTTCTCATATAGTCCATGCAATGCACACGACTATAAATTGCAGGGCCTCCTACACCTTAACTAATAAAAAAAGTAAATAGCATACCTTATATTTTCAAGTTTAAGGAATTTAATTCTCAAAAAATACTTGAATCATCAAGACATATCTCTTATTAATCACTACTAATATTATCTATTCAATTTTATCTAGCCTTCAGTGTGATGTTCAATTTATGAATACAACATGGAGTTCAAAAATAGTGTCTTGGAGGTGTATTGGATCATTGTCCTTTCTCATATACATATGGGATCCTTTTATCACCACTTAGAATATATATAGGGCCCAACATTCTATATAAAATATTGTAAAGTGTAAAATTAGAAAGTTGCTTTACATCCTTGTTCTTCCCAAAAAAATTAATGGATATAAGAAGGAAGGTCTTATTTTACATGTAACTATATTTTTTGAATAGATTGCAAAAAATATGACATATTATGTAACCCATGTTTCAAGGAGATTATCCACTATTTAAGTTATCTCAAGGATATGTACTCTACTTCTTGAAAATTTTAAGATTATGGAAGAATGTTTCCCCCATACCATAGTCATAAAAACACCAAGGGTGATAATATGAAGCACTAATATGGGATAATGTTATTTATTTCATAACAATGTTGAATAACAAGAGTAATGATATTCAATAAGGCTTAAATAATTTTACAAACTAATTCAACAAGAGAACTAAATATGTGCATAAATAATGTCTACCAAGCACATGATCACAAACTAATGAATCAAACAGAAGAACATAAAAAGTGAAAATTTGATATGGATACAAAAGGAAAATAGGTATAAATTACAATGTATAAAATTCCTAGGGAATAAAGAATTTACAAAAGGTATGAAACTTTTTGAGCAACTTGACAAGCATACATATGTCAGCCTTTGACTTTCAAGATAATACTAGAGATAATTTTGGGATTAACATTACCTAAAAACTTACCTTTATCAATGAAGGAATCATAGAACATAAATAAAGCTATAAATATAGCATTGATCTAATTATTAATATTGTTAATTTGGGAATTTATTTATGTGTGTGTGTGTGTATGTTTTCAATACTATACCCAAAGTATCCTAGACTAAACTCCTTGACTTCTCACTATATCTATTATGTTAATATTATAATCACTACACTCAAGATTGTTTACAACATATAGTCATCCATCTTAATTTTTGTCTTTGTTTGACATAATTTCAATTGTTGCACTTATTATTTTTCAACCTCGAGTAGATTATGATCATTATTTAAAATTCTAACAAGTTCTACATTATCTTTTTCAACCCTCAAGAGTATTATAGAGATACTTATCTAAGACATTGATTAGTTCTTGTACTACCTTCGCACAACCTTTGCTAGTTTTACCAATTTTAGAGAAAAATTGTAGTAGCAAGAAGTTAGACAACAAAAAATAACCCCAAAATCTTAAAATTTGGCTAAATTTGATAGGGACCAATCAGCTTGTAAAAGACACTATTTATATTAAGGGAGTGATTTGCTTGATAAAGGTGGTCAATTTGCTTGCTAAATGTGAGTGACTCACTTGAAAAAATTGAGCAAATCACTTGAATAGGCATAAAGGTAAATCTTGGCAAGGATTACAAGGAAAATCTTCTACAAAGTGACTTTTTTTGTATTTTGTGGTATACAAAGTATTTTTGGGGTCTTCTAAGCCTATTAGAGGTATAGTGAGAGGCATGTAACATTTGGAGGTATAAGATTTTGCTAAAATTACCCCCAAATATTTAATTTTACTAGGTGTAATTATTTTTAATCCTAGGTAACTCAAGGATAAACTTTTACTATATGCCTAGGGCCCTCATTAAATTAACCTTTTGGCCATGAGAATTTAGATTTATACTCTATGAAATCGACATTATGCTTTGTACTCATGAGACGATAATAAATTTTCAAGTCCTTATGCCTCCCATTTGCTTATTAATTTTATAATCAAATGAATGGATGAACATTGATGTTATTTGCCTTCTTATGTATTGATTGATCACACGATTTTTGCAAAATAGTGTAATAATCATATTTGCTTTTATTTATTGCACTCTAAAATTCATAATTTTATTTTTTGTATTTTACATTTATGCAATTTACCCTTCTATACTTTTACTTTCATGCATTTCAATATAGATTAGAGATATATATGAGGATAGAAATGATTTGGCCTAAAACTGGAGGTCAAGTGAAGCCTTTGGAAAAACCTTTCAACCTTATTGAATCTTAAATTAGGGGTGAAAATCTAAAATAGAAGTTACAACAATTCTCCAAATCAACATAGTTTCTAGCATGCCTGGTGGGACAAAACCTCATTTTTTATGCCATTTCATTAAAATTTCTTGATTTCCATGTCAAAAATGCATCTATCACGGATACAATGATTGGCTTAAAATTACACTAGCAAGTGATTCGCTTATAAATAAAAGTGATTTGAATTTTAGCGAAGGTTAAAAATTGTGAAGTAATCAATAACAATCAATTCACTTGGTAATTCCAAGAAATTCCCTCTAATTTAGTAAGTGATTCGCTGGAACCTATAGGTTGAATCTAGAGCTATTTTCCAAGGCTAAGATCCAAAATTTTCAATTCTAAATCTAGATTTACTTATAATTTGACATTTTTTTGTTATTTATTCTTGAATCTTGCAGGTGCTTTGCAAATGGCGACTTTGACATGAAGTTCAAAAAAAAAAAAAAAATTACAAAGATGATGACTTCAATACTATTCAAACAATATTAAAAATCAAATCCTACCTCATATATGAATCTTCCACAGGTGGAAAGCACTTAAGGTAGATTTTGATTAAATTTTATCTTAAGTATAGCATAATAAGTGATTTACTTCTAAAATCGAGTGATTTGCTCCAAAATGATGAAATTCCTCCAAGACAAGTCTAATGAGTGACTCACTAAAATTCTAGAAAGCAAATTTCTTGGAAAGACAACTAGATATCACTAAGAAAATAAAAATAAATTATCCATTCAAGTGATGCAATAGAAAAATTCAACTCTTCATTCAAATGATGTAACAAAGAGCTTTCTGGATTTTGACCTCAGCCACTGGAAATGATCTTAGTAAAGTGGACACATCCTTAGAAAAAACCTATGCAATAATAGAGAATAAAGAGGGGTGATTAGACAAATCATAGAAAATAAAATACAACTAACAAAGGACAAGCACTATGGTACCTCTTGTAGAATTTTACTATCCAAAATTTTGATCCTCTTTTTTTTCTACTGCACCTCCTTCTTATAGCTTGATTATTGGTCTCAATTGGATCTCATTCAAAGTTTGATGATACCCCATAGTTGTTATAACTGTAACTATCTCCATGATGGCTCATAACTACCACTTATTGTTAAAGCTAGGTGATGTCCCATAACTACTAAAACTGCCTCCACATTTAGTCCATACTATTGATTGTAATTGTTGTGGCTCCTATTTATAGCTTAATCATGGTCTAGCTACAACTACTTTCATTAAAAATTGATTGATTGGCCATGATTGTGGTAACTGACTTCCTACTCCATTATATTTCATGTTATAAGGGCCATTAAATCATTTAATTAGCCTTTATACACTAACAAAGATCATACCTTTAGGTGTTGCCTTAATAAGAATTTTAATTAAATAAAAAAACTTCAGCGCTACGTAAAAATAAAGGATCGAGCACTTGAAACTAGTCATTGGCATAATTTATATAACCATTCTTGTTTAAAAAAAAATTTAGTCGTTTGCTTATCCACAGGCTTGTGAGCTACTAGCTCAATTGGTGCCAATGGGTGCTCAGGCTGCCCGAGTGGACCTCTCCAACTAGTGCCACCCACTAGCACTTTCGGGTGGTTCCTACACAGGAGGAACCTTAACCACCATGAGGTGGTTGACTATTTATGGGTGCCTCCATGCTAATAAAGAGCCATAAGGCCATCCCACTACCGATGCAGGATAAAAAAAACAAAAGTAAATCCATATGTGTGCACACAATTGAAACTGCTTATCCCCAAATGATGCCAGGTGGTGTGCATGGATTAGAGCATGCTAAAAAATCCTATTTCCCTTCGCTCCATCGATTTATTGTTGGACATTTTGAGTCCCTAAGTCAAAGTTTTCATTGATGTCATCAGATGAAGTCATCATTAATGTCAAGGAATTCGACAAGAAATAAAGTCATCAAAGTTGTCACTGATATCCAGGAAGAAGCTTCAACAGTGCAGAAGTTAAAGGCAAAAGGGCTCCATAATATTTTAATATTATATGGGAGCATAAGTTAAAAGGTTTTTTCATAAAAACCCAAGGAGGCTTATTGCAAAGTTAAAAGGAGGTCCAATATTTATTTTATAAAAATATTAAAATCAAAAGGAATTTAAATTTTATAAATAAATATCATTAATACCAAGTTGTGCAATAAGAGAAGGCCCTAATAAAACTAAAGGTTTTATTAAATTAATTTATAATATTTAAATTAAAATAAATTTAAATTATTTATAAATTAATTCAAGCGCCGATGTTGAATAATATTGGAGGAGCACTGACGTGTGTGCATAAAGGTGGAAAGGCTATATATACCATGCCTTAAAGACATTCATATTCATTCTTGCTTTCAAACGTGATTGCATGCGAACTATAAAAAGGAAGCTCATGAGAAAACAATGATTTCATATTTATTTATGGCAGTGATTGGGAATAGTTTGAAAGTGACAGAAATTTTGGAGCCAGCTACGCAACGTGGCCTAGTGGCAAGGAGGCATTGGCTAAAATGTTGAGGTGTCGAGTGGCCTGTGTTCGAAATGCGATGGCAGTGTTTTCATTGTGTTGAAGCGCCAAGGAAAGGCACACATTTTTGTTTTGGTGGAGAAAGGAAGGTTCATAGAGCACGTGGTGCTCTCCCCTTTCCAAGCTAGTGCTTAGCTCACACGGTGGTTGGAGCCGCGGCTAAGGCGTTGGTCGTGGGCTGGATTGGGAGTTCGAATCCCTTCCAAGGCAAGGTAATACTTTTGATAATTAATTTTTGATATTGCCTAAGGTTTGGAGCTAAAAGGTTGCTTAAGGGGAATGTTAGTTTGAAATTTATTTTTAATAAAGTTGGGAGTTAAAAGGGGTTGTTAGTTGGAAATAGTTGAAAGGGTTGCTAGTTGAAAATTGTTGTTTGTTGGAAATTGTTTTTAATAAGATTTGGAGTTATAAGGAGTTTGATTTTATTTTTAAATAAAGTCTTAATTATTATATTTGCATATTTGAGGAGTAAGACTTTAAGAGAGTTGATTTTATTTTTTAAAGGGACTTTTGCCAAAGAGATTATTACGAAGGTGTTGGTTATTATTTTAAAGTTGGAGTGATAAGGTGTATTTTTTTTTTATATCATTTTGTATTGTGATTCATTGAGAAAATTATTATCTTCTAACCTTTCTTTGAGATTGGCATAGAAGTTGTTGTGGTTGTGACATATTTATGAGATCCCTTCATCATCAATAAAAAGGTATGAGAACATTCTTCCTTGGTTGAGTTGATTGGTTGGTTTTTTGGAAAATAAGTTTGGAGTGAAAATGATTTGATTAGGGTTTCCTTTTAGAAAGTGTTTGAGTTTATGCTTCAAGGTAATCTGGAATAAATAGTTGTTAAAACTTTTTTTATAAGCATATTTGTTGAAGCCATTGGTTGTGTGAAGAACTTGAGTTAGGGTTTTGCAAAAGAACATGAGTATCATTGTTATGTGAAGATTGATTTATAAGCATTGTTGTTGAAGAGAGTTGTTATGCAAAGAACTTGAGTTAGGGTTTTGCAAAAGAACATGAGTATCATTGTTATGTGAAGATTGATTTATAAGCATTGTTGTTGAAGAGAGTTGTTATATAAAGAAATTGAGTTAGGGTTTTGCAAAAGAACATGAGTATCATTGTTATGTAAATATTTATTTATAAGCATTGTTGTTGAATAGAGTTGTTATGCAAAGGACTTGAGTTGGGGTTTTGCAAAAGAACATGAGTATTATTGTTATGTGATATTTGTTGCTAAGCATTATTGGAAACATTTTGAGTTGATTCTTGGACTAGGGTTTGTGAGCAAGGGTTGTTTCTTAAGTGATTGATTGAGTAGAGTTGGTTGAGCCTAGTCAAGTGGGTGTGTGAAGTGTTTGTTCAATAAAACACACTATCCTATATTCTAATTTGAGTTGAGAAAGCGTTTGAGCATTGAGTTGAAAAATATTGGGTCTCTAGAAATTCACATTATGTTTCTATGAGATTGGTTAAGTTCTGAGTGAGCTTGTTGAGCAGATTTGAGCAGGTTTTGAGTGGACCTATTGAGCATATTTGAGCAGGTTCTGAGTGAACCTATTGAGTAGACTTGAGCAGGTTATGAGTGGACCTATTGAGCATATTTGAGTAGGTTCTAAGTGGACCTATTGAGTAGATTTGAGCAGGTTCTGAGTGGACCTATTGAGCAAATTTGAGCAGGTATGAGTGGACCTATTGAGTAGATTTGGGTAGGTTCTAAGTGGACCTATTGAGCATATTTGAGTAGGTTATGAGTGGAACTATTGAGTAGATTTGAGCAGGTTATGAGTGGACCTATTGAGAAAATTTGAGATAGAGCTTTGGAGGTGACAGAGCAGAGATGACAGTAGTCTCCAGTGGATAGAGATCCATCAACTAGGGTAGTGAATATAGGTTTTCTTGAGTGGGAACAAGATTCTTCAGTGGAGAGAGATCCACAAGCCAGTGCAGTGGAGGCAGTAGTATTCTAGAGGATCACTAGCCAGAGCAGAGGAGAAGGATTTCTCCTATGGATAGAAATCCATGAACTTGATTTAGGGGATTGGTGTCTCCTTTAGACAAAGATCCATACATATTGTAAAAGGGAAAGGATTACCAAGAGATTGATTGAGAAAATTTTAGTGAAATATTTTCTCTGTGGAGTAGCTCATATTGGGTGAACCACGTACAATTGGTGTCTCATGTGTGTGTGATGTTTTGTGCATTTCTTTAGTTTTGACTATTGATATTGCCATTTATATATTGCATAATATTTATTGTGATAAGAAAAGTAAAAGTGGTCTTATATTGTTCACCACCCCTCTCAATATAAGCTTGTGTTCTTAATTTATGCGCTCCCTCTTGGACTGTTGGATATATGCACATCTTCACTACAAAACACCTACTACCATGTGTCACCATGGGGTCAGAGTGCTTTGATTCACACACCCTCTTCCACTTCATAGATTTATGTGATCCCTCCTAGACAATTGGATCTATGCACCCTACTATGGGTTTTGACTTCCCCCCCTTAGTGGGGTACACACAATACGATCTGATTGGAGGTAGCAAGGGAATAATTGATAGCTTTCTTTTTAGGTTTTTTAAAACTTTAGAAAACAAATGCAGGGGAGAGAATTTTAGGTGCTTGACCTTATAGAAGAAGACCTCGAACAAACCTTAGGGAATAGGAAGGGGAGGAAGATAATTTCAAGGGAAGGATGCAAAAAGGGAATAAAATAGGACAAATTAAATTTATAACTAGGCTTTATGGGATTATAATGGCTAAGGAATTTTATAAGAAAAAAACTCAGGACTTTGAGGGCATCCTTAGGAAGGTAATGGGGGCCCAAATATTATTTTCCTTTAGACTTTAGACTTTAAGAAAATTGAGTCCCAATATTATATTATTATATACATACATATATTTATATTTTTTTATTGAAAAATGAAACGAGACTTAAAGAGACCAAAAAATATGAAAAAAACTTTAAGCACATGACTTTTACAAAGCTTTTCCATGAAAAAGAACAAACTTTTCAAAAAGTGACAAGGGAAAAAAAAACATTCTAATGAAGATTGACTAGGGGATTATTGCAAAATTTGGAAGGACCACAAAATTAAAAGAGAAGTCAATCATGGTCTAGGCTAAAGGACACAAAAAAAACTAGCTCAAGGATTCCATAGAGTACCAAAATTTATAAAATTAGGGGCAATATCAAGTTGGATTTTGAGGATCCAACATAGGCTCTGTCTGGAATAGGTGATGAAAAGAATCTTCACAATGAAACACCTAAGAACTCCATAATATCCAATAGACCACATGGACTCAAAATTTTACCTAATCACCTAAAAAAGAACAAGATTTAAGGATAAAAATTAAGGAAATAAATCTAAAACACTCATCCTCTTTTTTTTTGGTACAAGGCTTCTCAATCCCTTAGTGCAGAATGATATGATTTCAAATGTTGTCCATTTATAGGAATTGGAAATTTTGTACCATCCAAAGTCTACCCTATATTTTGAAGGATTTGACAGGGACCAAGACATTTGGATTCTCACTTCCCCTTTTCACCATGCTTATAATCTTTGGGGTCCTAGTACAACACTATATCTCCTCTTTGAAAAGGTTTATCCTTGGATTTATTATTGAACAACTATATTATCTTGTGAGCCTGCCTAGTTGTCTTCATTAATGAAGCCTTTATATCTTATTGCAACTTCACAATCTAATAAATTTTTATTTGCAAAATATTTTGATTTTCATGATCATGAAGAATCAAAGATAAGGTATGAATCTCAACCTGAGGGGTAACAAATTATTCTCACCATATACTAGTCCATAAGGATATTTTCCTATGCTTATTTTAATAGATATTCTATCAGCCCATAGAGAAATCTCCAATTCATTGTCCCAACCTCTTTTGTTCTTGCCTAATGCTCTTTTGATTCTTGTGATCAAATTTTTATTTGAAGATTATACTAAACTATTTCCTTGAGGATAATAATTTGTAGAATGAGAAAGCTCTATATTATACTTAGCACAAAATTCAATCATCTCAAAAGAAATGAAATAGTTGCCATTATCTATGACTATTTTTTTGGGAACCACAAATCTTGTCAATATGTGTTCTTCTAGAAACTTAATGACCACTTCTATAGTTGATTTCTTGAAAGGCGCTACTTCTACCCACTTGGTAAAATAATATGTTGTTATAATACACCTATAGCACCTAGAAAAATTTAGGTTAATATCACCTATGAGATTTATTCCCCACTCAGTAAAAGGAGCTTCCACAATTACTGGCCTTAGGGGTATGGCTGATAAATTCTTTTTCCTTGCAAAAATTTAATAGTTATGAAAAATTCTAACAAATTGTAGACACCTAAATCGTGTCATGCTTAGGGGAGCTACTTACATAGACACACTCATAAGATCATAAGACATAATATTGGACTTTCCAAGCACCAATAGTGGTTCTCACCACTCATTTGGGGCCTTTTCAAGCTATCCAAGCTTGGTCGCTCAAGCCAAGAGCAACCAAATTCTAGTCGCTCAAGCCTAGAGTGCCCAGATCTTAGCCGCTCAGCCTAGAGCGTAACGAGCAGCTGAATGCTAGATCATAGCCACTGCATATGACAGTAGATAAGCCATAAGAAGTGGTTTGCTGACAAACAGGCCTAATCTTGGACATAAGTGGTAGTCTGCATGCAATAAAGGTGAGCGGGAGTGAATTTGCATTCATTTTCATGACTAGTTCACATAGGAGACTTGAGTTTGCATTTAGACTTAAGTTAACTGACATTCAAGCATAAACAAAGAATAAAATATTCTCATGCTAACAAACAGTTTGCATAGAAGACTCAAGTGGGCAGTTAGATTTTAGTTAACTGGCCTTCAAATATAGACAATAGACAAGAGCTTCTCATGCTAACTTGCACTACGCATGAGAAATTCATTTCTAGGGCTTGGACATAGACCTAGGGTTTCACACTATAAAAGGTACAAGATTAAGAGCACCAAGGGATCATTATGACATACAAAAAATATTTTATCACATCAGAGAGAGACATCTTCTTGAGAAGAGCTTTCAAGAATTGGAGAGTTCTCTTTGAGAACATGTGTGTGGTGGAGCTTTGACAAATCGAAGAGCATAATACCTACTTTATTCAACATCATATCATAGTATTTGACCCATAGCTTTGGGTTAAGGAGAGCAAGGTTTTCTTTAGCAACCACTGTATTGGAAAGTGGCCCGCAGGCTTAGCTTAAATAGACATAGCATATTTTATCTTGTTTTCTTATATCATTAGCTTAGATTTACATGATTTCATGGTATCATTTTATCATATTTCTATTACATTTTTTGATTACTAACAACCTTATCCAAGGAGGCAATCTCAGACAGCTAAATATGCATTCTTGTTTGAATTGCATACAAGGCCATAGGTTCACGAGACATAATCCATGAAATATGAGAGCAAGAGGATCCATTCAGGAGACATACCTAGATAAGGAGGCATCTGTAAGCCCTCAAACATTTTTCGTGTGTGAAATCGAGAAGCATTTTAGAGTGCACCACCCTTTTTCAAAAGGGGACATATCTTCATCCACTTGTAAATAATTGTATCAATATGGGTATCCCTAAGAGGGACCGCCATGTAATCAAGGTTCAATAATAATGAAAGATCCATTCTTTGTCATTTTCGTGTTATATATTTTCTTGTAATATTTTAGCTTCATTTTTGGTATAGTAATAACATCACAAGTAGAGTTAAGAGCGGCGCATGTGCCCCGAGGTCGCTACAGATGGCGATCACGATGGGACAACCACTAATTTTTCATTTTTTGCCAGAAAACTAACTTAATTTTGTGTGCAGGTCTAGCCGCTCTGAGCTACAATGACCAAAAACTAGCTGCTTTGATCTACAGTGGCCAAAAACTAGTCACTGTGAGCCATAGTGACCAAGAACCAGTCGCTTTGGTCAACAGCGGCCAGAACTAGAGTGTAGCAGAGGTCAAAAAATTGACTCTCTGAGTTGGATCAAAGGTTGGTATAGCTTTCCTGATATTTTATAGCTTTTTGTCTGATTCTATGTGTTCAAAATAGAGAACTTAAAGCACATTTATATTTGGAAATTGAAAGAATAAAGAAGAAAGAATTAAGCATTTTGCATATCTTAGATCCTCTTTTAAATTTTCCACTAGGTGTTGCTAGGAACAATGACTTATGCCTAAAAAGTTAACCCTAGAATCCAATGTGCTAGACATTGTATGTTGTTTGCTTGCTTTGAGGCCCTACTAGAGGCCATAGTTGCATGAGATAAAGTGTACTCATACAAATAATAGTAGTTCATGCATATTTCTGAATATTGAAACGTATTTTTACATTTAGGTATATAGGAAAGACTCATTACTGCTTTATTATGCACTTTATGTTATGTAAGCTTAAAATGAACACCACACACGCATGTATCATTTAAACATTAGAGAGTTAGATTTCATCACCAACCTTCAATTTAGTCCAGTGACGTTGGAATTTGTCTCCTTCCATTGGTTTACCCCCTAGAGCTTCCTAGAAACGGTTTGGAAAACTTACTTATAGTGACACTAAGTTACTTGTGTTCAAACTATCTCCCACTATTGGAACAATCATTGGTTTAGAGTGGAGGAGCTAGGCGAACCCCCCATTGGGTCTTCAACGGTGTACCCTAGCTTCTTTTGAGAAAATCATGTTTGGCACGAGTGTACTTGATTGTCACTATGGATGAGTCTTCTCATTCTTAATCCAAGAAAAAGAGCAAAGAAATCAATAGAACAACACATCAAAAAACAACAAATAGTTTAGGGCACACTTAAATTGGTAATCAAGATAAACATTTGTTTGGAATTGTGTGGTCATTCCTAAAAAGCAAACTCAAAATATGAAGTCATAAAGCAACATGATCAAAATAAGAAGTAAACACCCTCGGTCTGATGTTGAGGGAGAGACATAAGCAATTCATACCCATAGGCGAAGTCATAGTAATGTTGAACGACCTACCCGTAAGACCATGAGACATAGCTCTACGAGATTAAGGGGTGATAACTCAACTCTTGGGGGATCTCTTCGAGAAACCCCAAGTAAGGAACCACATCATGGAACAAAATCACATAAACAAAAAGAGGCTTCATAGCCATCCTCATAAAGGAGACATGAGGAGACCTCAAGGGCCTCCTCTAAACACATAAAATTCTCAAAGACATGAGGAAACTTCAAGGGCTTCCTCCTCACATGGACATAAAGAAGGTTTTAAGACCCATTCTTCACATGGGGATGATGAGACTACCACATCTCCATCCACATGGAGAAAACATGTCACCACCAAGCCCTCTTCATCAAGAAGGCAAAAAATAATTACAACACCTCAAGACTCACAAGAAACATATGAAACAAGTCTGCCCACTGAAGGGATGGAAACTAGAGCTACATCTAGTCATGGAAATCATATAGAAGAAACCCTTCACACAAAGGGAAATATTATTGTAGACTATGACTTCATAGGAGTAAATAGCACCCCATAGGATCAGCCATGAAGAAAGAGACAACTAGACAGGTTGGATCGATTTCCTACTCAACCAAACCCAAATAACTATAGCTACTAAGAAATCTGCATTTGGAAGCTCACAAAATGTGACTTCTAAACATACACCCCAGTATGGGGGTACCTTAGAGTGACCCCGTAGAAGACACGTGGAGTCTGATCATAGGGATATTCAATAGTACACTAAAAAAGTCACATTAACTAGCAAGAGTACAGATACAACAAAAACCCCCTCGAGGAATCTATGAGTCAAGACTACAAGAATAGAGTCAGATAAACATGAGTCTTCTACAAAAACACAAACTAACCGAATGAGGCAATCAAAAAATGCATTACGCAAAGAGTGAGAGTTAGTGGAAGCTCTCGAATGAGAGAAACAAAGAGAAAGACTCTTGCACCAACATGAGTAGCATTTAAGAGATCAATCTGAGTAGCTAGCTCTTAACAATTTACAGATAAATGGTGGTGATCACCAAAGAACAAGACACACTGACTCACCTAAGGAAAGGCACACTAGATAAGATATCCCATAATGAAACCCCCCACAAAATCATGAACAAAATCCAACTAATGGGGTAAGGCAAACATAAAAAATTAAGATCACAATATTGATTCCCCTCGTAGGAGGGAGGAAAATGAAATAAATCAAATGAATAGAGAGTTACCTCCATTGACAATGCAAATAGGCTTGCACGAAGAGAAAATATTTGCATCAAAGGTATTTCAAGAGCTTTCTGAAAAGATGAAAACCTTTGAGAAACAAGAGACAGCTGGGAAATCACCAACAATGAGCAAGATACACAATCAACCATTGTGCCCATCAATCCCTAGCCCTCCATATCCTAAGCATTTTGAGATTTCTAGGTTAGAGAAGTTTAAAGGTGAAGAGTATGCACAAGAGCATGTCACCAATTTTATCAACGTATGTTTTCATCTTGAAGACAATAACGCTCTTATGCTAAGAACATTCACAATGACATTTTTAGGTGTTGCCACCCACTGGTTCAACCAACTACCTAAGCATAACATAACCAACTTTGAATAAATAGTAAATGCATTCTTGAAGAATTTATCCTTTTGTGCTAAGAATAAGGTGAACCTTTCAGACCTGGCAAACCTAAAATAGTATGATGATGAGCCAGTAATGGATTATGGGAATAGGTGGAAAAAAATCATGGCAAAATTATCATTCTCCATTCCCATAGAAGAGATCATTTGTATGTTTACCAAAAGTTGTTCTAAACATATCAACCTCTTTCTACAACTTCAATAGTATCCTTCATTTGAGGAAGATTTGGCACAAGCCAAGATCATCGAAGAGATAAAAGTAGATGAGGGAACCATTAAACTCTAAAACAAAAAGGAGTGGAACAAGAATGGTAAGAATGACAAGTACAAGTAGAAGCAGGGTAACCCTTCTCTAGTCAATCAAGTTGTATTGGCTACACCCAAGGATGGGGGTGCACAAAAACCACAAAACTATCAAGAACATCCCCCACCAGCCAACTACGACCAAAAGAACAATCAAGGAAGAAACCAAGAACACAAGCCACATCGTTATTTCATGCCTCTGACAGAATCAATGTAATCAATATTTAATCAGTTGAGCGAGGCCAGGAGGATCAGATTTCTTGATATACCTCTTGTAGATCCCAACCATCCTAAGCTAAAAGGATATAGGGAAGATCAATTTTGTCCTTATCACAGGATATCGAGGCATGACATTGAGGCTTACATTGGGTTTAAGCATCAAGTGCAAAACATGATTGAGGCAGGAGAGCTCAAAGTTGACAACCCACTAGCTCTCGATAACAGAGACATGGGCATATACAGAAACCCATTGCCCAATCATGAAGCCCCTCGAGAGCAAGGGGCCCAAGTCAATCAGGTTTGAGCTGACATACCTACCCACGGATGCATTGGGATGGTTGAGATTGTTAACATAGCAACAAGGACTAGGCGGTATGGTCAACTGCAACCACCTGCAGCTCCCATGAACATCCTAGCCACTCCTAGGCAAAGGTAAGACAACCTTCTAGGTCCACCAACGAGACTTATGGTAACTATTCAGAGTAGATTGGAGCAAAACCTATAGATGACTCCAGCTAAGTTATCCATCTATGAGCTCATACAATAGTCCCCAAAGCATAGGGAGACTCTAATGGAGATTTTAAGAACAATTGAGCTTCAACCACAAGATGTGAATGCATTCACTCACTTTGTGGGACAAGTGCAAGAATGCCAAGAACCTGTAATCCGATTCTATGATCATGAGATTAAGATAGTTTCTACTGCCTTACCAGACCCTCCACTAAACATTGTAGCGGCCATCAATGACTTACATTTCAAGAGGGTTTTGGTCGATACAGGTTCATCGATAAACATCATCACAACAACTGCAATAGAGCACCTCAAGATACCCAAGACCAATATTGTTCCGGGAACTTACACATTGAGAGCTTTTAATGATGCTTTATGCAATACTATGGGAATGATAGTCCTACCCATCAAGGTGGGGCACAAGACCATCCCCATGATGTGTCATGTCTTGGAAGGTGCTATGCAGTACAACATCCTCTTAGGGCACCCTTGGATAAGGGCCATGAAGTGCGTGCCTTTGATCTTGCACCAGTGTGTCAAGTATGTGCACAAAAGCAAAGTCTATGTGGTTCTGGCCAATGAAGAGCCTTTTAAATACGTTAATCAGGTGGATATTCTAGGAGAATTCGTGATACCTTCTACTCACCTATACGTGGCACCTTCATCCCCAACAACACAAGTTGATAACAAAGACAAAGGGGTAAGAAAAGACCCATGCACATCAACACCTTCTAGTGCACTCAAGACAATCAATGCTTCTAAAGTACCATCAATGTCAAAACCAAAAGACAATCAGAAGCTAAAGGCCCCCTTAGTTAAGGAAGAGAGGCCCAAAGAAATGCCAACTATAGCCATTGCTAAAATGCCAAGTCCTATGGAAGAGGAAGATCCTCAAGATCAAGATGAAGATAGTGATTATCACCCTGCTTTGCCAGTATCATCCGTGGGGTCATCCATGTCATATGCATCAATACACTTGGCAAGTATAGGCATAGGGGAATACCTTGTGTAGAACATCACCTTTATGCCTATCATTGAGTCTACACAGGACATAGGGAGGCCTAAAGACTTGAGGCCACTAGTAGGAATAGTGGTTCCACTAGGAATCCCTCCCAACCAAACCAATTTTGTCTATGCCGACCTGGACTATGCTCATAAGTCTTCAGATATAGAAGGAGATAGTGATGAATTATTCATAGTCAATGTTCATTACCTCTCTAATCCCAAGTTTGCTCTAAGCTACTTTGAGCATTGCCATTGGCATGGCTATGGCCTTGGCATATATGAGCAAGGGCGCAGGAGGCCTTACGAGCCACTATATCAGCTTCCTTTCGATAGATTTGGCTTAGGCTATTATAGCGGAGGTCGAGATGACTTGCTTGCAGTGGCATTGGAAATATTAAGCATAGGGTTGGGAGAAGACATTGATTTCATTCCTTATCACCCCTTGAGAATAGCAAATTTGAGCAATAGACAAGTAGCCATGGTAAACATACCACCTCCAAAAACTTATCATCCAAACACCTCAATTGATTCCACCCCAACAAGGTACAACTCGTGGGATGAGGAGAATGGATATGAAGCAAGTGATGATGAGGTGCAACTTGGCTTAGCCTATCAAGGGCCTCGCTATTTATAAAGGTTCACATGGTCCATCCATGATGATATTGAATATACATCAGATGAAAGTGACTATGAATCAGAAGACTCAACAGAAAGAGCTTACTTAGGCTTAAGCCATCAACCCCTGACTTTGGGGTGAGAGACAAATGCAAATGGGTTCTTCATAAGTGACGAAGAATATGAAGATGAAATAGAGATGGCCTACTTAGGGCCAAGACATGAGCCCTTTGTCTTAGGGCCGCATACCAATGCTAATGGTTTCTAGATAAGTGATGACAACTTTGAGGATGATACCAAGATGGCTTATCTTGGACCTCACCACTTGCGGTAATTCAATGAGCTAGTAGAGAGAGAGGTGGCACTTCATGCCATAGACCCTCAAATCTTATTTTTTGGGGAGACCTATTGACCTAGTTGCCATTCATCGGATGGTTAATCCTCCTCCACCTACATTCAGAGAGCAGTTAGAGGCCAATGATCCTATTGTCCACCCTACTCATGGGCCAGATCCAAAAATTCCCATTCCTCCAAAACCTCATCGTGACTGAGTATGGAAGAGAAACCCCCGAGACAAGATTGCACCCATGTGGTCCTGGAGATTTCATCCCATCCATCAACATGATCTCCATCGATTTGACCACTCCACTTCATAATCCAGTAGATCCTACCAAATCATTGCATCTTGATATAGACGCTATTGATTGGGATCGCACTAGTTCACCCATAGAGCCAGAAGACCTCTTCCCCAATGAAGAGATGTTACAACCGTTCCATTTTGCATCAGGTTGTGTGTATGATGTCTTCCATGTTGGTTTGGAACCTAAGTCAATAGGTTCTTGTGAATCCCGTTGATGACATTAATTTGATACCCATGCCTCATTAGCTAGAGGATGGGTCACATATGGCTATAGAAGCAACTTTTGAGGTGGACATCAGTGATGATCCTACCCAACCAAGGAAAGTCAAGTTCGAAGAAAGTCTATCTCCACAGGAACAAGCCATCTTGATTCCTCTCCTCAAGGAGAGGCCAAATATTTTTGCTTGGACTTACAAAGACATGCCAGGGATAGATCCAAAGTTAGTCATTCACAACCTTTCATTGGATCCCATGAAGAAGCCAGTCAAGCAAAAACTGAGGAAAATGCATCCAACCGTTGCTTTGATGGTAAAGAATGAATTGCAAAAACTATTGGATGCAGTATTCATAGTTCCTATTGACTACCCTGAGTGGGTGTCAAACATGGTACCCATAGGGAAACCTAACGGAAGAGTCCGTATCTGCATGGATTTTAGATATTTGAATAGGGAAACACCAAAGGATTCATTCCCATTGCCAAACATAGATGCTCTTGTAGATGCAACCGTAGGTCATGAAATGCTCTCCCTAATGGATGGGTTTTCTGGATACAACCAAATTCGGATTAAGCCTGAAGATCAACATAAAACTGCTTTCATTACTCTATGGGGAATATTTTGTTACAAAGTGATGCCATTCAGTCTCAAAAATGTTGGTGCCACATATCAGTGGGCCATGACATACATATTCCATGACTATATGCATAAGATCTTGGAATATTACATGGATGACTTACTAGCCAAGTCCCTATTGTAGCAAGAGCATGCCGAAGTCCTTAGAAAAGTCTTTGATCGCCTCATAGAACACAATGTTCGATTGAATCCTAAGAAGTGCGTATTCAGCGTAACTTTTGGCAAGCTTTTAGGATTCATCGTATCCAAGAGAGGCATCAAAGTTGATCCTGCAAAGGTAAAGGCTATACTGGAAATGACCGCCCCTACCAACATTAGGGAGTTGAGGAGCCTACAAGGCAAGATAGCATCCATAAAAATATTCATCGTGCAATTATCAGATAAATGCAGACCTATGAATAAGTTGCTACGCAAGGAAGTCCCCTTTCATTGGGACGAAGAATGCCATCAAGCCTTTGTAGAGATCAAGACTTATCTGGCAACACCACCAGTATTGGCTCCACCAAGGCCAGACATACCATTTTTACTATATATATCGGCTACTAATTTTGCACTAGGCACCATGTTAGCCCAAAAGAATGCACAAGACAAAGAGCAAGCCATATATTACATTAGTCACACCTTAGTGAGCTATGAGCTAGGATATGCGTATGTCAAAAAATTGTGTTTAGCAGTGGTCTTTGCAACTCGAAAGTTGTGACACTACATGTTGAGCCATACGACCTACATCATATCAAAACAAAATTCTTTGCAGTACATGATGAGCAAGACATATCACAATACACGTACCGCAAAGTGGATCATGCTATTGATAGAATTTGATCTAGAGTTCATAAGCCAAAAGTCCATCAAGGGACAAGTCATAGCAGATCAATTAGCAGAGGCGCCTCTTCAAGATAACAAGCCTCTCACCATAGAGTTTCCTGATGATGTGGTCTTTGCATTATCAGATCTACCAGAGATCGAAGAACCTAAGAAAGAAAAAGACATGTCATTTTTCTTCGATGGTTCAAAGTGTGAACAAGGAGGTGGAGCAGGGATTGTCTTTATCACACCATAGGGTGCTCCATTGCCCTTATCATTCAAACTAGACTTCCCATGCACAAAAAACAATACAGAATATGAAGCATTGATCTTGGGACTCCAAATAGCCATAGCGATGGGCATTAAAATATTGAATATATTTGGTGACTCCTTTCTCATAGTAAACCAGGTCAAAGGACTCTTCCAATGTAGGTGCCCACTCCTAAAGACTTACAAGGAACTTGTTGACAATTACTTAGCCCAGATGGAATGGTACGACATCGAGGCAATCCCTCATACGTCGAATAGATTTGCAGACACTATGGCCTCTTTGGGATCCTTAATCCCTCAGAATCCATCTGTTGATTTTACAACCATTCATGTGAAAGTGCTTTCACACTCAGCAATATGTCGTGAAGCTTTTGACAATCAAGAATCAGTCAACATGATCAACATCAAACCAAATCAGGATTGGTCCTTCGCAGCTAGAAGTTTCTTGCAAATAGCACCTTGGGGGTCATTGATCTCCCAAGGACCCATAGAGTGTGGTGTGACCATATACCATAGAGTTGTTCCTCAATCTATGTTCACTACCTCAAAAATGTAGGAAGAGCAAGTTGTCTATTCTATAGAAGCTATGGCCTATCAGGATTGGCTTTCCCAACTATGGGACTTCTTGAAGCTCGAAATAATACCTCAAGGTTTGTTGCATACTAGAAAGGTGAACATTTAAATAGAGAGCAAAAAGATACATTTTTCTAGGAGAAATCCTCTACAGATGAGGATATGATGGAGTATTACTCCATTGTCTTGAGCCCCAGGAAGCATCTTGGGCAGTTTCACAAGCTCACGATGGAACATGTGGAGGCCATTTCAGTGGCATGGCCATCATTAAGCGCATATTGAGAATGGGTTACTATTGGCCCACAATGGAAAAGGACTACTGCGAGTATATCAAGAAATGTAGTAAGTGCCAACATCATGCAAATCTAATGCACTTACCATCGCAAGCTTTGCAGCCCATCCAGGCAGCATGGCCATTCTTGTAATGGGGACTAGACTTTATTGGGAAGATCTCACCCCCCTTACTCATGTCGACATACATTCATCATAACAGCCATAGAATACTTCACTAAATGGGTAGAAGCGATCCCCTTAACATCAACAATTGGACCAAGGATTGCGGAGTTTATACTCCATAATATCATAAGTCATTTTGGGGTCCCTTCTAAGATAATATAGGATAATGGGCCATATTTTAAGAACAAAAATGTGTGTGCTTTAATGAAAAAATATCATATTCAGCATAGTTTTTCAACGCCTTATTATTCACAAGCAAACGGGCAAGCATAATCCTCAAACAAAACAATAGTCTCCATTTTGAGGAAGACAATGCAAGAAAATCACAAGGATTGGCACATGCAATTGCCCCTTGCACTATGGGCATATAGGACTAGTATACGGATGCCCACTAGGGCAACATCATTTTCACTAGTATATGGCATTGAAGCCATCATGCCTCTAGAGTTGGAAATCCTGACTCTACGCATAGCACTAAAAGACTTCATAGATGATGAAGCTACGCGACAAGGCCACCTTGATCAATTAATGCTTCTTGATGAACGTTGAGTCAATGCTTTAGAGCATCTCCGTGTTTACCAAGATCACCTTGCGTGAGCTTACAATAGTAAATTCCACCTAAGGGAATTCAAGGTTGGAGATCTAGTGCTCAAAGAAAACCAGCAGAATTCAAATCTGCCACCGCATCTACGAGATAAGTTCATGGTAAACTGGATAGGTCCATACATGATTTCATAGAGAGTTGGGCCTGGAGCATATCACCTTATATCATTAGATGGTGTTGAAGAGCCTGAACCTCTCAATATCATTCACTTAAAGGCATTTTACACATAAAAACACAAAAACATTCAAATATGTCAAAAACACAAAAACATTCAAATATGTCAAAAATAAAAAACATTCAAATATTTCATAAAACACAAAAAACATTCAAATATGTCAAAAACACAAAAACATTCAAATATGTCAAAAACACAAACAAATCATAAAAACATAAAATTCAAAAATTCAAATCAAAGGCTCCAAGGGTAATTCAAACCGCTTGGTCAAAAATCAAATCAAAGGCTCCAAGGGTAATTCATACCGCTTGGTCAAAAATCAAATCAAAGGCTCCAAGGGTAATTCATACCGCTTGGTCAAACAATCAAATCAAAGGCTCCAAGGGTAATTCATGCCACTTGGTCAAAAATCAAATCAAAGGCTCCAAGGGTAATTCAAGCCACTTGGTCAAAAGTCAAATCAAAAGGCTCTAAGGGTAATTCAAACCGCTTGGTCAAAACCACAATCATCAAAGGCTCCAAGGGTAATTCATACCGCTTGGTCAAACAACAAATCAAAAAGTCTCCATGGGTAATTCACATCGCTTGGTCAAAAATAAAATAAAAAAGGCTCCAAGGGTGATTCAAACCGCTTGGTCCAAACACAATAACAAAAGCCCCAAAGGCATAATAAGCCCTTTGGTCAAAATAATCAAAAATACAAAAAAACAACATAAAATCAAAAATGCAAAAACAATTGCACTTCACATTTTGCATCCACATCATTGCATTACATTTTCACATACATTACAAGATATGTCATGAGAGTCTTAAAAGTGATACCACAGTTTGTCGCACAAGTCATTCATATCCATACCTCCATCCACATGTGTGTAATTGTGTTTTTCAACACAACCATTATTTGTTGCTATACATAATTACTAAGGCTTTTCGGTTAGTCAACCAAATCTAGTAATCTTATCAAATTTTGAGGAAAACAACTTTTATTAGTAGAAATAAAGGCCTAGTTGTGATAAAGCCTTGGATATTCAAGATCCCATCACTAATTGAAACACTAAAATCCTAGCTGGTACAAGGAAAAGATGAAAGCTGCAAAGCGGTCTAGGTTACCTTAAGAGAAAAGGATTATCCTTGCTTATCCCCCTGTGCAACCAGTTTAAAGGTGCTGAGAATTGGCAAAAGGACAAGCTTTACCCTATCAAAATCCCTTGCTTAAATCAAAATAAGAAAAATCCCAAAGCAAAAGTACAAATTCAAAAGGCCAAGCATACAATCCAGATTTCAAAAGCAAAAATTCAATACAAGTAAATTCAGAAATTACAAACAAATAAAGCTCAAGAAAAAATAAAAAATAAACAGTGATTTTCATGACTAAGAATGAGCAAAATAAATAGTGATTATCATCACTACAAAAAATCCCCTGCTCAAAAAAAAAAATCAAAAAAAAAATAAATAGTGATTTTCATCTGTAGACACCAAAACAACACCAATCCGATTATGTGACTGCAAACACTGATCGCATTGACACACACACAGCCCCAGGGGCAGCCCTCGGAGGTTAAACAAGTGGTCCTAACCACTTTCATAGCAATTTTGGATGTCAAAGATCAATTTGGCACCTTCAAGCACTTTGCTCGATATCCGTCCCTCCTCGGGATGCATTCAAAATCGGGATCCGTCTCACCCGGGGATGAATACTTAATCCGCTCTCTGGTCAGGGCGAATTCCAGGTTTAATGGGCAAAAAGAAGAATTGTGCCAAGTGGCAGCCAAGGATACGTCAATTGATGCTCCATGCCTTGCACTGCGCGCATAGGTGAGAATATGGAACATTAGAGGACTGTCACAAGGGCAATCATGAAAGCCCAAGTTATGGAGGACTCTCCTCTCTCATGGGAAGACATGGCCACCATGTGGCGCCTATGACCACCCATGGCGCTATGCATGCCACTCCAAAGAGACCCCTTGGGTCTATAAAATGGTGGGCTTCTTCCCACCAAAAAGGGAGAAGTAAGAAGCATTTTCAAGCAACGAAGTGCTGCCAAATTGATACCACGCCTTTACCCTTTTGATTCACATCTTCCACATCCTTGATCTCTTTCGCAAGAGAGGTCATTGGGTGGCTATTGGAAGTGTGAATCCGGACCCAAAACCCAGATATTTGGCCACATTAATCCACCCATTTGTCGACAACCCCATCCTAAGTGGTTTTGGGCCCATCCCAAGTGGATTGGTGCCAAAATCAAGTTCCAACGATGGGCGGCCCACTTGGGCACCCCCAGCACTTTTTTAAGACGATTGGTTCATGGTAATTATTATTTTTTGTCATTTTTTCTATTTGGCATTCCATCTTATGTTGTCTAGATAGTTCGTATGTTCGATTTCATAATGCTTTGATCAGATTTCGCCATGTTTTATCGCTTTTGTTGTCCTCACTAACTTGCAAGTAGTGGCACCAAATTCCCATTGATGGAGGCCAAATTGGGAGAACCCGACCATCCGGGTCTTCCCAAAATGCCCCAAATTAGCTAACCCCCCAGTTTGTAGGTCTTTTGGAGCTTCTAGGCGCGACATTTGAGCGACATCAACTCGGAACTTTGGCACGGTCGAATTCATCCTACCCTTGAGGTGAATTACAGTCGGATCGTCCCCGGGATGAGATCGTCCCGCCCTAGGGACGAATTTCAAATCAATAAGGAAATTGCCGACTATTTTGATGGCAGTGGCCTTCCGGTGATGTTCTTTGGTCTCTGTCGAGTTTGCAGGTCATTTGGAGTCATTTTATCTATCGATTTAGCTAATATTATGCATGCATCCTCCATTGGTTTTTAGAGATCAAACGCTTTATCTTTTGTCAGCAAGTGCTACTAACATATTTGTTGTTTCTTTGAATGCAGGAGGAGTAGCAAAGGTCAAGGACTCACCCACACCAGTGCGGCAACGTCTTGGCCCGCCCATTTCAAATGTGGGCACGTGGAAGGAGGATCACTAGTCACTATTGTAACCAAAATCATGTTAACGCTCCTAGCCCCTAAAAATGTGGGAGGATGCGTTTTGTAACCGAGATCGAGAGAGTATAAATAAAAAGGGTTGTGCTTTCTCATACTTCTTTCATCTCATTTCAATTCATCTATTTTCCATTTCATGCATTCTACATTTCTAGGACTAAAGCATTACATTTCATTTTGCATTGCATAGCTTTAGTGTTTCTTCTCAACTTCTAAAATCTCGTGCTTTCATCATCACACCTGAGCCACCCAAAAACCGGGATTTGAACGTTCTTAGCATTGTCAAATGGAATCTTTGCAATATGTCTATTACAATTTCTTCATGCATTTGTGTAGACCAATGTTTTAATGTGGATGAGCTAGCTTAGGTAACCAAATATTGCCTAGTGGTATAGTCCAACTAAGTCCAACATAAGGATGAGATGAACACTTGAGGATACTTGATCTTAGAAATGGGCTGAAAGAATCCCACCTGACATCGGAGGAAATGCTTGAGTTCTACCTCAAAATATACAATCACATGCACACACAGAGATCATGAAAAACTAGGTCCATGGTAAAAGCATAACTTTTCAAAAGTCTAAGTGGTAAGTAGACAACTGTTGATAGGGGAACTAGAGTGTTTGAATCTCCAAAAAGCCCCAAATTGTTTTTACATAGCAACAAATAATAACATCAATCACACCATAAAATTATTTATAAGATTCCATAAATTAGGGGGTATCAACATAGTAGGATAGATACCACATATATATTAGAAATAGTATATAGATGGCCATTGACTACTTTATATCTTTTAATTTATAGAAACTTATTAAGAAGATACATTACACACCATTACATATCATATATGAATACTTAATCAATTCTTATGATAGAAGTGATTATTTAAATTCATGATCATTTTTAAACTTTTTGTGGTATCACCCATTAAGATTGTCAATGTCATATGCATTCTATATGTTTTAAGTGATTAGAGCATATAGGTTCATTTATACCATTCCATCACATAAGTTAGGTGCATATAATTAAAGCAAAAATTGAACATGCATTTAACAATAACATTTGCATTCACAAAAATAATTCATCATCACATTCATAAACCACATCATAAAACATACAGGCAATATCCATTTGCATATCATAAATTCATCATTCATCATCAAAATACATTGCATCATATCATCAAATCATATAAATATCTACACATCCATCTAAGCATCTTCAAATATCATCTATCATCTAACATATCCATAAAATCATCATAATATCATCATTGCATCATATCATAAAACAAAATAAAAACAAAAACATAAGCAATAAATGATACACATAATGAGTCACAAAAGGAAAATCTATCATAAAAATATGTGTGTCAAGTCCAATGGATATACAAAAATGCTCATGGCCTATAGTCATGTAGGTCAGTCGACCTCAAAAATGGATCAAGAACCAAGTAGAACATCAATCAAGTGTCGGGCCTGAGCCCCCTACATCACCTTCTCTAGTGCCACCTCCCCCTATGGCGGTGTCATGAGTCGAGTTATGTGACCCTATAGGTCTCTCTATCCGAGTTTGGGTCCACTGGCTAGGATGAGTGGAAGACTACCCCGAGGTAGAGCACCCGCTGACCTACGAACCACTTGCATCTACTGGATCCTTAGGGACAATCCCATGCCTCTTAAGATGCATCTGAAGGAGGGTAACATGATCCATAAGACCTTGGATCTGAGCCTCGTTCTCATCCAAAAAGGAATGAAGTCATCCCACCTCTACCCCTAAGCCTACTACTGGAACCTCCTATGGTGTAGAAGTAGGAAAAAAAAACTACATCCTGACATCACCACCCTTGATAGTAGCTTGCAGAGCCTATATCTATGTTGTGAGTTGCTCAATCGTAGCATCTCACCACTATACCTGGATCTTAGTAGCTTGGAGCTTAGCCTCAACCTCGTGCAACTATGCTCTCAGAGGAGAGTCTCTCTCCTCGGGATCTAACTCCTCCTCCTCCTTAGGAACATCAGGATCCTCTACTACCACCTGCTCTGTCGGCTGGCCCCACACCTCGGTCTTGGATTGAACCTTACATCCTATCAGATCTGTGCCACCACCCCCACCATCATCCTCGTGCCCTAGACTACCGATGCCATGCCACATCCGATCACCCCACCACTAAGAGTAGGCATATGTAACTCCCCAAGCCACTATAGGGTCTATGGTTTGGGCATCCTCCTCATATGCAAGCTCTATGACCTATCATAGAGGTAGGTTCATCTCTATTGTGAGGCGCCTATACAAGAATGGTACCAAGGGCACATCCTACTACAATTTGTATTGACAAAGAACCTGAGAGTAGAAGAAATACTCCCATATGGCAATCTTATGACCAACGAGCCATCACTCGCATCGTGTCCTAGAAGTAAAACTAGTTGGATCATCCCAAATAGGACACTCATAATATGACCACCACACCATATCTTCGATAGATAGTTTGGTGAAAGCATCAGTGTAGTGGGACAACTCCCCTACAAAAGTGCAACTCTTACGCTCCTCATGCTCCCGAGCCCATCTAGCAGCATAGCACTATGTTCAAGCCTCAATAGATGTAATCTCAGCTAGGAGCCCCTTAGGGCGATCTACCTTAATGTGCTCCCATCCCCAAACCTATAAGAGCAAACTACAAGTAATGTTGACACGTCCCCACCGATGGATGTGGTACAACTCATCATAGCACTGAGCCAATAATGATCTACCCCATGCATAGATGATAGGTTCCTCGCTATCCAGTAGGTCTTTCACCATCGCTAGGAGGTTCCAAGGGAACCTCAAAATCGAGCAGTCTAGGATAAGAACGTTGTTGATCACCATCAGCAACACAACATGCCTCATTGTGAAAACACAAGCATCATACCAAGTCTTGATAGATACTCCCCTGGACCTAGTCTCCCAAAGATCCTATGCAGAACGTGCCCCAAACACCCTATCATAGACAACCACCTAATCATTAGTGGTCGATGAAATAATGGGCACCCCATCGAACGGGATGTGAAATATCTTGTACATGTCCTCCGGCATGATAGTCATCTCGTCGGGTGGAAGGTGGAAGGTGTTGGTCCATGGGTCCCAACGGTGGGCTAAAGTCGTAAGATAATCTTGGTTGGCCATAATGTGGGGCAACCTGATAACATACTGTAGCCCACAGGCCTTAAACCACTCCTAGTTAGTGTCATCAAATCCAAGAAGTAATTCCAGCAGGAGCTTCGGGTCCCGAGCCCGAGCAGTGAGGATCTAAACAAAGTAGAAGAAAAATAAAACATAACTACAATGCATCTAAGGCATAATTCACAATAAACATGAAAATGGTGCAAAAGAGTATGAGTTACTCTAAATCTAAGCAAGAAAAGAATAAATTGCACCCAAGCAAAGCAAAAATTCAAAAAAAAAAATCATAAAACTAATACACAAAATGCAAAAAATAGGGCTTAAGCTTTAGCTGTTGTCACCTACAGAGACCGAAACCTGGTTGTTGGAGGCAGCAAGAACCAAGGCCCAATGGTCAAGTTTTTGACCATTGGGATTCAAGCTTGGCCGCAAGGGGCGGCACGACAAACCCGTGAACCCTTGGCCAGAAAATCAAAAAAATTATTACAATTGACAAAATAACTTAAGCAAAACAACAAAATGGAGGGAAAGCAAACAAATTGGAAAACAAATCCTCTACCCAAGCATCAAAACTAATCTAAGTTTGAGAATTCCCAAAATGGTGGTAGCAGGAGAATAATGAAAATTTTCAAAAACCCTAGGTTAAAGTCACTGATAGATTTTAAAATTGGGGACCAACCCATCGTAGCAAAAAGGAACCTAAGCCTAATTACGGAGTTTGTTCATTTCCAACAGGTTTAGTGATGTTTGTTTTGCTCATTTCTTAGTGAAGTTCAATTTTACTTAAGAAAAGAAAATAGAGCTAGGGTTTTGAAGAGAAATACCCAAGAATATTCGGCTCCTCCATCAGATGATGTCTCACCCTATGTAGCCATGTCCTCAACACCAACAAATTTTTGAAGTTGCAACCATCATCGTTACACCAGATCTCTGAAAATGGAATCTTCAATAGTGAAAATGATAGGTCAAAACCCTAGAATTACAAGTTTTATATTTCCTTAATTATGCCTTGGCCACTTTTGACATCAACATCTCGAGCTTCTTGGCCGCTCAAGGTGACAGCGACCACAAGCAGGAAATCAGAGGTCGTTGGACTTGATAGTGGCCAAGCCCATATGTCAAAATAAAGCAGTTCCTTCAATGAGGGGATAAAAAACAATAAATAATCACACTTTGATGGTTTAGGATCATCAGAATGTTCAAAACAATAAAAATAATTCACATAAAATCACAATCTCAAGCAGGCCTCATATCCAGTTACCTACTCTATCCACTCGGTGATTGTAACGATTTGCACTCCATGTATTTTAGTGAGATGAGTAGGCAACCATAAGGCCACTTGGGGAAAAAGCAACTCATTTTGGAATTACAATATGTCACCCTTCAAACCTGAAGAAGATCAAGATGGTTAGACTGCTCCACGGGTGCGAAGGGGTCATTCTAATTCCTCAATGATATCAAAAATATTAAGTCAAAGTGATACAATCTAGACATAAACATAATCACTCATCCTAACTCCCTAAGAAGGCTATTGATAGTCGGACTACTCCTCGGGATAGGGATGGATGATTATCATAAGCAATTGGAATCACACTTGGATGTGGGATTTCCCATTAAAATAAACAAATGCTAGAAAGGAACCAAATTAGTCATATTGGTCAAGCGACTTGTCGCTTCATTCATTGTCATTTCTTCACCAATCCATTGTGTGAGGAGGTAGTTCAAAACTTCAACTTAATCATAATAAAAATAAACAAAATATCACTTGATCATAGCAAAATTATGTTTGTCCTTTGAATCATTGCATACAACAATCACAAATTTCCCTTGTTTTCTAGGAACGTAAGTAGACATGACATATTCAATTGTAGCTCTCCTACCGATCAAAATTGTTGTAGCAGCTGAAGCTACCCGATTGAGTTTGAGGAATGAGTGCAATTTAACATGCAAAAGCTACTAGGCTAAGTCCTTCGAAAGTTGAGGTAATGATTCAAGGGATGTACACCATCTTGCATGATTGGGCCATCCGGAGTTGATCAGACCATTGATCACCATACACCCTACAAACAGATCAGTCTATATTTTTGCTCAGCATTGTGTTTTCCACACAATGCGTCGTAAAAATGGGCATCTGTAGACACCTAAATCGTGTCATGCTTAGGGGAGATACTTACATATACACACTCATAAGATCATAAGACATAATATTGGACTTTCCAAGCACCAAAAATGGTTCTCACCACTCATTTGGGGCCTTTTCAAGCCATCCAAGCTTGGCCACTCGAGCCAAGAGCAACTAGATTCTATCCACTCAAGCCTAGAGCGGCCAAATATTAGCTGCTACAAGCAACAACGGCTAGATCATAGCCACTATAGCTAACAACAACTAAGCCATAAGAAGTGGTTTACCAACAAACAAGCCCAATATCGGGTGGAAGTGGTAGTTTGCATGCAATAAAGGTGAGCGGGAGTGACTTTGCATTCCTTTTCATGACCAATTCTTATAGGAGACTTGAGTTTGCATTTAGACTTAAGTTAACTGACCTTCAAGCATAAAAAAAGGACAAAAGCTTCTCATGCTAACGAACAGTTCACATAGAGGACTCAAGTGGGCAGTTAGATTTTAATTAACTGGCCTTCAAATATAGACAATAAACAAGGGCTTCTCATGCTAACTTGCACTACGCATGAGAAATTCATTTCTAGGGCTTGGACATAGACCTAGGGTTTCACACTATAAAATGTGCAAGCCTAAGAACACCAAAAGAGATAACATGATTGATATATGACATATAGAGACACCATGATTATATATCACATCAAGGAGAGACGACATACATGAGATCATTTAAGAGAGAGTTCTCTTTGAGATCACGTGTGTGGTGGAGCTTTGACAAATCAAAGGGCACAACACCTAATTTCTTCAACATCATATCATAGTCTTTGACCCATAGCTTTGGGGCAAGGAGAGCAATGTTTTCTTTAGCGGCCGCTATCTTGGACAGTGGCCCGTAGGCTTAGCTTAGATAGACATAGCATCTTTTATCTTGTTTTCTTATATCATTAGCTTAGATTTATATGATTTCATGGCATCGTTTTATCGTATTTTTGTTACATTCTTTGATTACTAACAACCTTATCCGAGGAGGCAATCTCGGATAGCTAAACATGCATTTATGTTTGAATTGCATATAGGGCCACATGTTCACGAGATATAATCCATGATATATGAGAGCAAGAGGATCCATCCGGGAGAAATACTTGGAGAAGGAGGCATCTGTAAGCCCTTAGACAATTTTGTGTGTAGAAACGGGAAGCATTTTAGAGCGCGCCACCCTTTTGTAAAAGGGGACATCTCTTCATCCACTTTTAATCATTGTATCAAGATGGGTATCCCTAAGAGGGACCGACATGTAACTGGGGTTCAATATTAATGAAATATCCATTCTTTGTCATTTTCGTGTTGTATGTTTTCTCATAACCTTTTAGCTTCATTTTTGGTATAGTAATAAAATCTCAAGTAGAGTTAAGAGCGGCACATGCATCCCAAGGTCGCTACACAAACTGATAGACATCCTTAAATAGAGAGGGCCAATAATAACCAACTCTCATGATTTTATGGGTAGTAGCCTTTGGAGCAAAGTGACCTCCATAGAATCTAAAATGATATTCTTTCAGCACTTGAGGAACCTCTTTCTCAAATAGGTAGAGAAGCAACACACCATCTAGATGCCTCCAATACACTCTACCTTCCTGAATGTAGTATCTTTGGACCAATTACTTGATAGATCTTCTTTTGCTTTGGGGCATATCTTCTAGAAATGACAAGTTCTGAAGATAAAACATAATGCCATCATACCACTTGCAATCAGAATTATCAACTACTCTAGCTTCATGTTGCCCATATGCTATGATAGTGTTATTCATGGCTTCCCCTTCTTTGTTAGCCATATACTTTTCCAGTCCCTATCCTCTGATAATCTAAACTACTTTGAACTCTACATCATACTGTAATAATTTTTCCATCCATCTTGTAGGACTGCCTAAAGGTTCAGGTTGAGTGAAAATATCTTTAACAACAATGTAGGGGATACAGGCTATTACCTTGTTGGATCCAAATATACATTTGAAATGATCTAATGCCTTGATTAATGCATAAGCCTATTTTTCTAGCATAGAGTATTTCAGTTGAGCACCCTTCAATCTTGCACTCATAAAGGCTATAGGTCTTTCATTTTTCTCTTCATCCTTTTGAGCTAGAACTGCAGCAATAGTGTGTTCTGAGGCAAATGAGTAGATTTTGAAATCTCTGGAGTAATCAAGGCAATTTAATACCAAAGCTTGAGTGATTGCATCTTTGATCTTCTGAAAAGCTATAATATTTTCCTCTATCCACCTTATTTTCCCATATTTCTTGATCATGTCATTAATTGGCTTAGCAATTTGAGAAAAGTTAGGAACAAACCTCCTAACAAAGTTAATCTTACCAAAGAATGATCTAACTCCTTTCAAATTTTTAGGAGGGGGAATGCCAACAATTGCTTCTATTCTTTGTGGATCAATGCTAATCCCTTCTTTTGAAATAATATGTCCAAGTAGTTTACCTTGTGTGGCCCCAAACACACATTTTCTAGGATTCAAAGATATGCCAAACTCTTTGCACCTATCAAATACTTGAGTTAGATGTGTAAAATGATCTTCAAGATTTTTTGAAAAAACTGTAATGTCATCAAGATACACTACTACTATCTTAAACATTAGCCCCTTAAATGCAACATCCATGGCTCTCTGAAATGTTGCCCCTGCATTCATCAACCCAAAGGGCATCCTGAGGTATTCAAATGTTCCCCATGGTGTAGTGAAAGTTGTCTTATGCCTATCCTCTAGATTCATTACAATCTGATTGTAACCTGAGAAGCCATCTAATAAAGATATTCTTGATGCCCCAACCACTACTTGAAGCAACTGCTCCATGTTAGGAAGTGGATAGTTATCTTTGAGTGAGCTCTTGTTCAAATTTCTAAAATCAACACAAAGCTTGATTTCACCATTCTTTTTTCTAACTGGGACTAGATTTTCTAACCAAGAAGAAAATCTCACCTTCCTGATTATCTTAGTATCCAATAACTTTTACACTTATTTTTGCATAATTGGATGCAAAGTGGGATTGAAATTTCTTTGTTTCTGCCTAAAAGGCTTGGTATCTTTTTGAAGGGGTATTATGTGAGTCATCACCTTTGTATTGAAAGTCTTCAGGTCTTCATAACTCCAAGCAAAGACATCAATGTTCTTTTTCAAGAATTTGATATATTATTGCTTCTCTTTTCCTGACAGAGCCTTATTAATCTTAACAAACTTGGGCTCTTCCTCTATTTTGATATTAACATCATCTGCTTTAGACTCCTATACCAGAGGTTTATATGCTCTATCAAAGTCATCAAACAAGCTCTCTAAAGATACCAACCCCCTAGGGATCCTATTGGTCTTCAGTTGTATGACTTCTATGGGTTCTCCAATAACATCCTTCAATTTTTCTTCATCACTTTCATCACAAATAATGTTAGAGAATTCATTTTGCATAGTCATAAAATCATTAATGTGTATATCATCATGGAAAACTTGTAAATATACCACATTATCAGGAATATATGGCTTATAAATAGATATGGTTGGGAACCTATCCATAAACCAAGTGTCTATCTTAGGGCTATCTACTCCAAAAGCATTAATTACCAACAGATTTACATTGTGATTTTGTGCTCTAGGAATATATTGTAGATCAAAAGCTAAGAATCTATCTATTTCATCCAACACTACTTGCTTATATTGCTTTAATCTAGGGTGCTTCATTTGATATTTTCCTTTGATTTGTTGAATTATTAGCTCAACATCCCCACTAACCTTAAGGTAATTAATACCCAATTCCTTGGCTTTCCTTAGCCCTAGCAATAAAGCTTCATACTCTGCAACATTGTTTGTACAAGAAAATTCTAATCTGTATGGTATGCCAAGATAATTCCCATTAATATCTATCAACATTACCTTGACTCCTGCTCTTGCTTGAGATTTTACCCCATCAAAGTTCATAGTCCATAACTCAAAAGTTAGAATTTTATTAGTTTTTACATCCACTTCAACCTTCATTTTTGGATCCATATTCTTAGCATCAGGCACTTCCAATAAGAAAGGAGAATGCCAAATAGAGTAAACCCCCATATCTTTTTCCTCAATAGAATTCATGATATTAACCATATTATCATTAGGATATCTAAATTCAACTGAATATCTATTGAAGGGTTCTCTTTTCAAGATGATTTTTTCTTGCCCTACATTGGGATAGTGGCATATGACCAATCTAATTGAATAGTACCACCTAGCTACTCTACCCAATGCCTAGAGAGTAGGATGGAAAAGAAAGGGTCCACATCTACAACTACGACATCCATTACCACACCTTTCTTAGGATATTGTTCAAGATGGAAAAGAAGCCTAGTGATAATGCCTACACAAGGTACTCTCCTATTATCCATTACAAAAATAGGGGGTGCTCTTTTTGACAAGTCAAGCCTAGCTGATCAGCTACTTGTTTTGACATTACATTCATGGAAGCACCACTATCAAGCATGCAATTATGAATAACATATTGGTATCCATAGCTTGATGTATACCTTAGTGATATGTAGAATGGTTTAACTAAATATGGGGCTCTAATTGCATTATTCTCAAGGCCTATGGGGGCTTCAGATGACATCCTGATTGATCAGTTAACTTGAAGGCTCTACATACTTGATACCAGTACTTTGGGATGGTCATTAATTCCCCAAAAGTGATGCTGACCTTTTGCTTGGAAACCTCTATACCTAAATCAAACTAATATTTCTTATCATTAATTTTTTTTGTATTTTTTATTGACCAAGTCATCTTGTTATTTTTGGGTAATTTCTTCTAAATCAGGCTCTTCAGGAATCATTTGCTACTTCATATGATTTACCTTTTTCTATGAAATCACTCCTATGGTTTTATCTTTTTGGGCAATCCCTTCATCAGTTCTATCCTCCACTATTATATTCCTGATATTAATAGCATGTATTCTCTCTAAAGACTCAACCTCTTCTGTTGTAGGTATAAGCTTCCCCTGCTTCATCTTATCAAATCTTGTATTAGGAGACTCACCTGAGGTTTGTGCCTCTCCAAAGACTAAGGCTCTTTGTTCATGATTATTGGCACATATGTCCATATATTTTTCAAATTCCTTTTCTTTGACCTCATCCTCTTGAGTCCAACATACATTAATTCTAATATCTTCTTCTTCAGATTCAACATTTAAATCAACATTAGAATGTAGATTTAGATAAATACCACAATCAATAGGGTTATGTGGTGCATCACAAGTAGAGAAATAGAAAGGATGATATGATGCTATATTATTAGATGGTATTGGGTTTGGAACAGAATCTAGATCTCTTTCTATTTCTTTCTTTTTCCAATTTCCATTTCGATTCCTATTTCCCTCTTCATTTCTATTGTTATTCCAATTTCTATTGAAATTCCTTCTAAAAGGAGGCATGTTATCTACCTGTTATCTATTATCACCCTATGAAGTTTCAACAATGTTATATTTACCTTTTTTAATTCTAGCCAATCTATTATTCAAAGTGGTAAACATCTCACTCAATTGATTTGCTATTTTGTTCATAGGATCCTGATCTATTTTCTTAGGGATAGAGAATTCAACCTTCTTGGGCTTTCTTTCAGGTTGACTAGGCTCTAAAGAGTATGCTTTCATATTTCCACTATCAATCATATTTATTTCTATTTCAATAGCCCTCTCCATACATGCATCAATGGTGGTTGTGGCTTGTTGTCTTAATTCATAACTAAAATCTCTAGGGAAGGCATTCTTGTAAAAATAGATGGACTGATCATCATTTGGCCTTAGTGCTACCAGGATCTTATTCCTGGTTTTAAAGAATATCCTATTGAAATATTCCACTAATTCATTTTATTTCTTCTTCATGGTAGCTAATTCTATCAGCAAGGACTGTTCATTCTTCCTCTCTCCATATTTCTTGAGGAAAGCTTGCTCCATTTCTTGAAAATTATGGATAGTAGTAGCTCCAAGGTTGTTAAACCATTCTCGAGCATCTTTCTCTAAAGTTTGAAAAGTAAAATAAGAACATCTTCGTCATCCACCTCAAGACTATCCATGGCATAAAAATAATCCCTAATATTCAAAAGGGATAACATTATTTCCTTGAAATTTAGGCAAGTACTTATGAGCTTTACCAAGGAGGGGATTCAGATTTGGAGGTAAAGCAAAATATCTATACCTATTGGTTCTCCATTGATTAATATTTTGGTTAGCATTAGGAGCTTCCATATTCACTATAGGTTGATTCACTATGGGTATCTGATTTACAATGGGGAGAGACTAATTTAAACCATAATTGGGACTAGAAATAGGAATAACATGAATTGGAATTGAAGTTTTTCCATGATATTTGAAGAATACCTTAGGATTCGACACTCCAATGAGCAATTATTTATCACTTATTCTTGTAGACGCCAGATCCAACTCCTCCCTTATTTATTTTCAAAGTTTTGAGTTCATTTGGAGTTGCTCGCAACATAGGTGTGCAAAGAAAGAGCGAGATTTTTAATGATTCTTAGGCCAATATTGTGTTGGACATTTTGAGCTCATTTAGTTGTCATTGATGTCAAGGTAAAATGTTGTAATTGATGCCAAAGTGAATACATGAAGTTGTCATTAATACTATGGAGTACATTATCATTAACACCAGGAAGCAATGCAAAGAGATGGAGAAAAGTTGTCCAAATATGTTTTGATAAGGGTTTTTGTTAAAACCATGGTGGCACATTAAAATATTTTCTGTTAAAACCACAATGATAGTTTCTAACATTGTGATGGCAGAATTAAGGTTTTTATTAAAACCGATATGGCAGCATTATTTTTCATCAAACTAGTGAAGTGCAAATGACAATTTGATATTAACTCAAAGAGGGCTTTAATTTTTATTAAATTCTAAAGTTTATAAATTAAATTTATAATATTTAAATTTTTTTGAATTTAAATAAATTATAAATTATAATTTATACAAGCTGACGTCATCAACCTGAATCATCTGTCGATGTTGTATGCAAAGCAAATTAAGGGTATTTAAACCCTAATACAAACCTTAGGGAAGAGGGAAATTTGAATTCAAACACAACAAAAAATTTGGAGCCTCTAAAAATCATGAAAGTGAGGTATTGTAGAAGAAAAGAAGCGCATCATGATCAAAGCAATGCATCATGTTTGAGAAAGGAATAAGGTAGAGGAAGTAGCGCTCGTGGTCTAGCTTGACACTAGACATAGGAGAAGGCCAAAGGTTTTGAAGCCTTTGTGAAAAGGCTTAAGCAACCTTAGGGCTTACGATAAGCACATGGAGCGCTTAGCTCACATGGCTAGCTAGCCGTAGCTAAGGCACCAACAGAGGGAGAAGGCACAAGGTCAAAACTCTAAAAAACGTGGAAGGGGGATTCACCAAAGGTTTTTATGATTTAATTTTAATTTTTGCATAATACTAAGGTTTAGGAGGCATAAGAGAATATTTGTGGTATGTGATCATTGTACTAAGGTTTTAGGGGTGTTTGTAGAATTTGATTAATTGTGCTAAGGTTAGGGATTTATAAGGTGATATTAATTTATTTACCTAAGTGGTAAATAGGTTCTTTATGAAGGTAAATATTATTTTACCTTAGGATATAGAAATTACGTTGGAATATCAATTTTGTGAAGATATTATTGTCAAATATTGCTATTGAGAAGGAGATATAAGGTGTATCATGAAATTGAGCTATTCTTGTATTTTGTGAAGTATAACACTTGTTATCTAATCCTTGGAACTTGGCAAAGAAGAAGGTATTCCCTGAAGGTAGTTTTTGAAGATCATTCTCCAATCAAGAAAAAGGTATGAGCACATTCTTCCATAGTTGAATTGATTGATTGGTTTTTTGGAAAATGATTTTGGAGTGAAAAGGAATTGATTAGGGTTTCCTATTGAGTGTATTGAGTGAAGGATTCAAGGTTTTCTGGAATAAAGAAGTGTTGTTAAAACCTTGTTTGATAAGCATTGTTGTTGAAGCCATTGTTTGAGTGAAGATATTAAACTAGGGTTTGAAAATAACATGAGTATAATTGTTATGTGAGAGTTGTTTTATACGCATTGTGGTTGAAGTAAGTTGTTGAGTCAAGAAATTGAACTAGTGTTTGAAAAGAACATGAGTATCATTGTTATGTGAGAGTTTTTTTATAAGCATTGCTGTTGAAGTGAGTTGTTGAGTAAAGAACTTGAACTAGGGTTTGAAAAGAAAATTGTTTCATTATTATACGATATTTTTTGTTGAGCAGATTGGACAAATCCTATGTGGACTTGTTGAGCAGATCGGACAAGTTCTGTGTGGACTTGTTGAGAAGATTGGACAAGTTCTATGTGGAATTTTTGGGCAGATTGGACTAGGTTTATGTGGACTTGTTGAGAAGATTGGACAAGTTCTGTGTGGACTTGTTGAGCATATTGGACAAGTTTTGTGTATTGAGCAAATTGGACAAGTTCTGTATGGACTTGTTGAGAAGATTGAAAAAGTTCTATGTGGACTTGTTGAGTAGATTGGACAAGTTCTATGTGGACTTGTTGAGCATATTTGAGCAAGTTCTATGTGGACTTGTTGAGCAGATTTGAGCAAGTTCTATGTGGACTTGTTGAGCAGATCTGAGCAAGTTCTGTGTGGACTTGTTGTGCAGATTTGAGCAAGTTATGTTAAGTAAGTTATGTATGGACTTGTTGAGCAGATTTGAGGACAAAATTTGGTGTATATTTACGAACAAGTTTATACCTGACCAAACACAAAGATTGAATAGATTTGTGCTAGATCGAAGGACCGTGTTTAGTGAAAATTTGAGACAGAGCTTTGGAAGTGACAAAGTAGAGAATAGTAGTATCCAGTGGATAGATATCCATTAGCCAAGGTAGTAAGGATAGGTATTCTGTGTAGGGACAAGAGTCTTCAATGGAGAGAGATCCACAAGCTAGTGCAGTGGGGGCAGTAGTCTTCTATAGGATCACCAACCAGAGCAAAGGAGAAGGAGTTATCCTATGGATAGAGATCCACAAACTTGATTTAGGGGATTGGTATCTCCTTTGGATAGAGGTCCATAAACATTGTAATAGGGAAGGATTCCCAAGAGATTGATTGAGAAAATTTTAGTGAAATATTTTCTTCGTGGAGTAGCCCACATTGGGTGAACCACATAAAATTGGTGTCTCATGTGTGTGTGATGTTTTGTGCACTGCTTTGGTTTCTATTGTTGATATTTCCATTGATATATTACATAATATTGATTGTGATAAGAAAAGTAAAAAGTGGTCTTATATTGTTCACCCCCCCTCTCAGTATAAACTTGTGTTCTTCATATTGCTTAGCTTGATATCCTCTTAATTATCATAAAATTTATTTAAGGGATTCAAGAAAGAGTAATAAAAAACACAAAACACAAAATAGTACAAGTCCTCCCTAGAAACGATATCAAAATTTTTTGGGGGAAATTCTTGCACCCTTGGAGATTTGTCACGTTGCAAGACTTCCCCGATCTAATAAACAATGTGGTCTTTGGTGGATCCACCTCTTTGACTTGGAAAAATATTATCCTAAGACTCTAGATAGACTAAGTAAGGTAAGGAAACCCTAGAAGTGAGCCTATAATACTTCTCATATGCTCATGCTCATCCAAATTTACAAAAAAAGAAAAATGTAACATAAAATTTGACCAAGCTTCAAAGTAACTCCCAACTAGTGCTTCAATCAATAGACCGATGCCTTATCCATTGGGTAATTGTAGCAAGGCTTAAAACAATTATATGAAATGGAAAGAAAGAGAAGAATATAAAAACTAAGCCAACCACATTCATTCAAATAATGCAACAAAAGTGATTGAACATGCCAATGAAGGAAGGTACCATTTACATATTCAAATGATGTAACATGTAAACATAACAACAAATAAAACTACACCCAAAATGTCGAAAGGAGAAAGCAAGATTTTATTAATAAAAAAATATCATTACAATGAAATTCTAATCAATATAACTAGATCTCACTAAGCAAAGATAAAGAAATTATCCATTAAAATGATGCAATAGAGAACTTCAACTCTTCATTCAAATGATGTAACAAATATCTTCCTGGCTTTTGGTATCAACCACTAGAAATGATCTCAGTAAACTGGGCACCTCCTTAGCAAAATATTGCACAATAATGGAGAAGAAATAGGGGTGACTAGACAAGACACAAAAAAGAAAGTACAACTAACAAAGGACATGTACTCTGGTACCTCTTGCAGAATTTTACTATCCAAAAACTTGATCCCCTTTTTTTGTTGTTGCACCTCCTTATTATAGCTTGATTATTATTCTCAATTGTCTCTCATTCAAATATCGATGATGGCCCATAGTTTTTATAACTACAACTACCTCCATGATGTCTCATAACTTCCACTTATTTTAAAATCTAGGTGATAGCCCATAACTATTGCAACCACCTCTATATTTATTCTATACTATTGATTGCAATTATTGTGGCTCCTATTTGTAGCTTGATCATGGTATAGCTACAACTATTTTCATTAAAAATTTGGTGATGGCCCATGATTGTGGTAACTGACTTCCTACTTCATTCTATTCCATTGGCTTCCTCTATTTCAAGTTATAAGGGCCATTAAATAATTTAATTAGTCTTTATCCACTACCAAAGATCAAACATTTAGGTGTTATCTTATTCAAAAATTTAATTAAATAAAATAAATTTAGTGCTACAAAAAAATAAAGCTTTGATAGCTTGAAAATAGTCATTGAATTGATTTATATAGCCATTCTTGTTTTAAAAAAAGAAAAATTTAGTAATTTTCTTATCCATGAACCCATGAGCCACCTGATCAATTGGTACCAACAAGCACTCAAGCCACCTGTGTGGGTCTCTCCAATAGGTTTTACCCACTGAAATTTCTAGGTGGCCCTCACACAAGAGGTACCCTAACCACTATGAGGGGGTTGACTCTTTATGGGTACCTCTATGCTAATAAAGAGCCATGAGGCTAATCCACGATCAATGTGGGATAAAAGAAACCAAAGGAAATGCATCTACATGTGTGTGCCTAAAACTACTTATCCCCAAATGATGCCACATGATGCACATGGATTGGAGCATGCTAAAAAATTTTGTCACCCTTTGCTCCACCATTTTTTGCACTCCCTCCTAGACCATTACATCTACACATCCCTTTGTTGCTGACCACCTACCACCATGTATCACCATGGGTCAAAGTGATTTGATTCGTGTGCCATCTCCTGCTCTATCAATTTATGCACTTCCTCTTTGACCATTGGATCTGAGAACCCTCCTGTGGATTTTGACTTTTCTCCCCCTTGGTGGTAACACGTAGTGCAATATGATTGGAGACGACAAGGGGAACAATTTAAAGTTTTTTTTAAGGTTTTCTAAAAATTTAGAAAATAAAGGTGGGGGGGGGGAGAATTTTAGGTGTATGAAATTATAGAAGAAGGCCCCAAAAAAACCTTAGAGAATAGGATGGGGGGCGGATAATTTCAAGGGAAGGATGCATGAAGGGGATAAAATAAGGTGGATTAAATTTATGACTAGGGTTTAAGGGGTTATAATGGCTAGGGAGTTTTATAAGGAAAAAAATTAGGACTTTGAGGGCCTCCTAAGGAAGGTAATGGATGCCCAAAAATTAATTTACCTTTACACTTTAGACTTTAAGAAAATTGAGTCCCAACCTTATGTTATTATATATATATATATGTATATATGTTTATATTTTTTTATTGAAGGATGAAACATGACTTAAAAAGACCAAAAACTATGAAAAGATATTTAAGCACATGACTTTTACAAAGCTTTTCCATTGAGGAGAACAAACTTTTCAAAAATCGACAAGGGACAAAAAAGAAAAATTCTAATGAAGACTGACTAGGGGATAGTTGCAATATTTGGACAGACCACAAAATTAAAATAGAAGTCAATCTTAGTCTAGGCTAAAGGACACAAAACAACCTAGCTCAAGGATTCCATGGCGTATAAAAATTTGCAAATTAGGGGTAATCTCAAGTTGGATTTTGAGGATCCAATATGTCACAACTTGGAAAAGGTCTATTGACAATGTGAGAGTGTGCTCGAGATTAGGGTATTCATCCCTACTTTCCTCTTTGAGACGAAGGGTAATATGTTGAAAATCATCTTTGAGGGGATCGATTGAAGAATTTTGATTATAGCCTAAACCAAATTTTTCTTGAGGAGGCTGAGAATGAGGTTCTAAAATAGTTTGCATTCCTTGCTCGTAGTAGCCAAGAATACATCCTCACCAATTGAAATGATGGAATTAATTTATGACGAAAGAAGGATTATCCAAAAATTTGATGTTGCAAAAAAATAAGGCTTCGGGCTCTTTATCAAGAGGTTTATGTGATGATGAATAAATTCTCCCATACATACAATTTATGTGATTAGAGGAGAAGCCCATTGGGACAATAATGCCAATAGTTAAAGGGGTACTCTAGGGTGACTAAAGTCCCTAAAAAATTCTACGACTGGAGGTAAAATTGCTATATTATGTACAAGGTACTCTTATATGCTAGGAGTGTTCATATATACAACAATATTATGCTAGGAGTGTTCATATATACAACAATATTGGGGGAGTCTAAGAAGAGAGTTTTGGAGAGGGGGATGAAAATGATGACTCTACAATATCCATAAAAGTGGATTGGGATGCAGAGGATGGTGGAATAGGAGAGGATATCCCTTGATCCATATAAAGGATGGGTGGATGCACCTTAGATGAGTTTGGAGGTGGGTATGGATTAGGTATCATGGAAGAAGATATGGTTTGGGATACATGTGTGGGATTTGGTATGTGAAAAATAGAAGCAATGATGGTAGTAGGAATGAGGGTTGTTGTAGCCTATCTGATGGAAGGGGTGATAGGAATGGATGGAGAAAAATTGAGATGTTGGTTAGGATTAGTGGAGAAGTAGTAGGGTATGATCTAGATGGAGTTGGTGGGGAGTGACTGACAGAAGAGACCGAAGAAGGAGGATGATGTGGTATGGGTGTAATGGGTAAGATTGAGGATAAAGGACTAACCAATAAAGATGAAAGAGGGGTGTAAGGAGGATATAGATGGTGAAGGGGTTGAGTATAAGGTTGAATGGCTTACATGCTAGATGAAGGATGGAATGGTTGAACATTGAGAGAAGTATAGGAAGAAGGTGACTAGTGTTGAGAAGGAAGCTATGAAGAATATGAAGAAGATGGATAATTTTTATTTGAGGTAAGATGAGGGGTGTATTTGGTACCCAAGGATGAATAAGGGTGTCACGACCCATTTTGGCAAACCCTTCTACGTATGAGAATATGACTAATTTCCTAGGTTTGTATCACTCTATGAAGTCAATTAATATTAAATTGGGCATTAAATTGATAAACTTCTAGAGTAGATATTTACTTTAAAAAATGGCTTAATTAATTTAATTACCTTCATTTTAGAAGGAAATGAGGTAGTTTGTTTCCTTTATAAACTAGTCCAATTTTGATTGGATTAAAAAAAATACTACCTTGTAGATTTAAATAATAAACATTTCCTTCATATGGCTACCTTGGGAAGGTTGAAATAATGGATAAGATTCTGCTCTTGTCTCTATAGATTTCATTTCCATTAAAATATATTTATATATATAATAAAGGAAGCTTTAACTCGGGGTGAGAAAAAAGAAGATAAGAAAGCAAAAAGAAAAATAAATAAAATTTATATTTAAAGGCATCTTTCCTGAAGGAAAGAAAGCAAAAATAATAATAAATAAAATATTTAAATACTTAGAAACCTCTTTCTTGTCTAAGAAGAAAGAGAGCTATAAATCGCCATTGAGAAAAAAAGGAGGCTATGTTATGTTATGAGAGAATATTAGGCTAGAGAAGGCTGGAGAAGGAAGAAGAGCCTAGGAAGCTTTATCTTGCGAAAGTCCCAGGTTGGAACTTTCCACTCTATTTCATTTACGAATAACTAGATGTTTGTTTGGCTGGAAATGAATTAAAATCATTTTTGACTGTCTAATCTACTTCTATAAAATTTGATAGTGTATTCTAATAATTAGTCCTAGCCATAATTGAATTCCGTATAGAGATATTCTTATTTGTATATATTAGACCCTTGTGATTGATATTCAATTTGATTGTATGGAAAATCTTATAATTAAGTGACTCTTTTTAAAGGGTGAAACTCTATTCATTAGTTGGTCAAACCAAACCTTGACAACATAATAATGAAGAACCAATACAAGACCAATTATACTATCCTTGCACATGTCTATGAGCATTTTTGTTGGTAGTGTTGAGATATAAGCCAACCAGTTGTTGTCTAAATAGATCCCTGGGTAGTAGAGAATGCTAGCCTTATATTTATGTATGACAATTTTACTCCAATGTCAACACTCTCCAATTTGATTCTAGAAGCTCTGCTACTATCCCAGTTACGCAATCCATATTGAGCAAGGAAATAGATCAGTTTTTGTTCGTTACCATGATGAGTATTACTTTTATTATTAGACCCTCTATTCATAGCTAAATCGTCAACCTAAAACCGCTTCACCACTGATGATTTTTGCCTTATAAAACCACCTTCTACACAACTAAGATTACAACGGTTGGGTTAGAGTATATACCTTGCAGTGATAATAGTCACCCCTGAATTCAATAATCCAAAGTAGTTTTTTCCCTTGCTAATAGACTTTGTTGATTTAAAATGCACGGATTTTCATCACAAAGCCAAGACTATTAATTCTAATCTCAAGTTCTGAAGATCTGTATGAGATTCAATTTATTTAGCTTTGTTGGTATACTCTCATGTTGGAATTTTGTTCCACTCTAATACCTCTTCTTCTGGTGATTATCTCTAATAAAGGTTTAACCTTGTTGTAGATGATGCATGCCACCTCTGAAGAAATTAAATCATCACACTACTTGTCTAGCAATGGAGAATTGATAATAGGAAGTAGTAGAGTCTATGCATCGTAGTATGTTGATAGCTTGTTTTGTACAAGTATAGATACCCATCCGTGTTAGACTTGTGATTCTAGTTGTCATCTCATTTGTTGAATTACCAACGACGTATTTGGTTTACCATGATGCCTGTACCTACTTATGCTACCGATCTAACAACCACCTCAGCTTGGAATTGAACAGTGACCATTCCTTGATGTTGTGAGGATGGGGACTTCTAGGTCAGATGATCTTGTCCAAACAATGACTTGTGGAGTCGCCCAAGACTTTCCCTTCACGAAAAAATGATATGCTAAAATACCTTCTATAGAATGGAAGTGACACTAATATTATGGAAGATAGATTTTATAAATGCTTTGTGATTATTGAATAATATATGGTGTTATCTATTGAAAATGCCTCATTCATTTTAATTAGGTGTTTAATCTATTATAAGAAAGTTTATTTTATGTGTTACATAAGTTTATTTATTTGGGTATTTGTTTGAGGTAAGAAGAATGAATTTTAGATATAAAGTAATCCATTTAAATTCTTCTTTAAATATATATCTTTTATTTATGTTAGTTGTTAGAATTAAATGTTCTTATATAGAAAGCAACTGGAATTTGGCTTTCTTATTAAATTTGGAAATTGAATGTGATTAAGAAAAGTCATAGATATTGTTTGTGATTTTCTATGGTAATATTGGTAATTCTTGCAAGGTGCATTCTATTTTATGAATAAATTTGATTATCTAGAAGTATGGGAAATATTTTAGTTTGGGAAGGATGTATTGGTGTCCATTCCTTGGGAAGAGGTATGGGAATCTTCCCTAAGTTTGGTGATATTCCAAACAAATGATGGTTGGAATTATGAATCAATACTTATTTATAAAAATATTAAGTATGGATGAATCATTTACTCATGATTGGTGATTTCTTTGTAAGTGATATACAAATATGTGATGCATGTTTGCATATAAATGATGAATGGGACTAAGAATTAATCCTTGTTATGATGGATGAATTGTTTATTCATGCTTGGTGATTTTCTATGTTAAATATGAGAAGTAAATGGAAGTAATGATTTTAGTAGAATTTTAGATTTTGTATGTAAAATATATACTATGATTTATTATGAAATTTCTAGTGAATGGAATACCCTAAAAGAATGAATGATCTTGGTGTTCATTTAGGAAGAGGTATGGGACTCTTCCAAATGTCCCTGAAAATCAAAGGAATGGTATTTATAGAAAAGTAAATTATTTAGAGAGGGACCTTGATGCTAGATGATCTATGGGAATTTATGGGATTCCCTCTTTTGAGAGATTAATTGAATAGTGTAAAAGCAAATCTTGGAGAAAATTTGGTATCATCTAGAGATAAGATACATATTATTTGGATTGGATTTTATAACCAAATTAGCAAGATAATTTGAGATTATATTGTATCAAATTTTGGGAAAATTTTGATAACAGTTTACAAATGCATTCTTGAAAATTTTTATGATAGAGGATGAAATAACTGAATGCAAATTGAGATTCAGTTAAGGAAATGAATTGATTTGAGAGCTAACCTTGTATTGAAATATAAAAATTGAATAGGATGTTTGATGCATCTTTAGCTCAAATTTGGAATAAGAATAGATAGGATTTGGAAAATCTTAGATCAAATTTAGGAAGCAAATTTGATAGCAATTGAGAATCAAAATTAGATCCCAATTGGTTTGTATATAACCAAAGGAAATAGTTTTATAATAATGAGCTTTATATTATCCATGCTAAACCTCTAAGGGGTTACTTTTATTAACCTAATATTAAGGAGAAATATGGTTGACATGGGTTGGTACAACAAGATATAATTATGAAATGATAGATAATTTAAGTTATTAACTTGAATTATTAATTTAGGAAGAATGGTTTAATAATGAATTAAAGGTATAGGACTTTAATTCATTGATTGACTTTGTGTCAATTATGTAGAATTAATTTGGAATTCATTCCTGAGGGAAATTATATGGTTCTATCTAACATCGATACGACTTCTCCAAAATAAGATTTTGATGATTATCATAAACATAAGGAAATATCTTAATGATACAATGATGACTTAGAGAAAGGAATTAGGAAAATTCCTTAATTGCATCATGAGTTTAAAGGAATAGATGGATTCATTTTTGGTATGGTAAATACCTTAATGATATAATGATGACTTAGAGAAAGGAATTAGGAAAATTCCTTAATTGCATCATGAGTTTAAAGGAATAGATGGATTCCTTTTTGGTATGGTAAATACCTTAATGATATAATGATGACTTAGAGAAGGGAATTGAGAAAATTCCCTAATTACATCATGAATTTGATAAGGAAAATTTGTATTCCTTGACATGTATAATTATTTGAAAGGGACCCATAGTGGCCCTTCTATATTTGTAATATTTGACATCCTAAGTTTATGAATATGAGAAAAGTATATATTTGGAGGCTGGGTTTATTCCCCATGAGGGTTCCCAGGATAAATAATGTGTCTCTCAATTTGTGGTTTGATGAGCTAATTCTTGTGCATGTGGTATTTACTTAAAAATAAAAATAATTTAAGTAGATGAGATGGTTAAAAGCTTGATGAAATAGTTATGCAATTCTTAGATTATGTCAATGTGTACTATGATGTGAGAAATGTATGCTTAACTTTATTATGTTGATGAATTAATGATTTACAATTATGTCAAATATTATTTAGAATGCATTGGGAAATTTTAAATGATGTAGTTAGCTAGCTTTACCTTTCAACAACTAGCGCTTGATGTATTCAATGGTTGTGTGGATGCAAAAAAAGTGGAATGTAAATCTTGCTCAATTGAATATCTCATGTGTTACAATCTCAAGAATCTTACAGTAATGGATTATATTCCTCAAGGATTAATCGAATTATGTCCACCTCATAAACATTCATAGTTGGTACAACCTAAAACATTATGAAAACAATTTATGGATTAATTCAAGTGGAAACTCGGAGTGGGCACTCCTATGATGGACAAATAATATCCTTTTATAACGAACTTAATTGATTCATAACAGAAGGGTTGCCTAAATAAAAAGGGTGGACAAATAAGCCTTAAGAAGTATAAGGTAATATAATCATGGAATTCCAAGGATTATGTAATTTTAATCACATATAGTGATTTTGTTATCTTAGTGACCCCATCGGGAAGATGTGGGTTGGATCTAAGATCTATGAATAACCAATGTTGAGGTTATTTAATTATGATGGGTTTCCATATTCAAGGTATTCACCTATTTACTGGTCCTAGTAGACAGTATGGGTAATATTGATTTTCCTTTCAAGAGGAATAAAATATAACACTTGGCCAACGTCCCCGTATCCGGGTGATATGAGGGTATCGTAGAAGCTGATCACTTCTACTTAAGAATGACTCTAATAAAGTCTTAATATTTTTTGATGCTATTTGTCTTGATAGCTTGCAATCCAAATGGAATGATTCTATCTTAGTTCATGAGTGTGACCCTTGCCTCATGAAATATGAATATGTATATGTCTATATATATATATAAATTGGTAACAAATGGGGTTGTTACAAAGGGGGATTGGATTGGGTGAGATAGAGTGAATGGGTTACATATTGGCAATGTGAGGGATAGGTGAGGGTGTGAGAGATGTCATTGGTTGATGTGATGAGTTGAGAAGGTGATAAGTGAGAGATAAATGTGTTGAAGGTAAAGGGGAATCGTGCAGGTATGTGACCATGTGGTAATACTTGAACGGTTTGTCATCCATTGTAATGCAATGGATGTGAACCTCATGTGTGTATTTGAGGCAATGGTTCAAGGTTAAGGGCATGCATCACATATATTGTATCCATGATCTACCTAGGAGTATATTGTATTACATCTCTCCATCCAATACATGGTATAGAGCGTGGATAGTCTAGACCTCTACTTGGATAGGGAGAATGACTATTCCTAGAATTGAGCACAAGGTGTTATTGAATAATCACAGAGTGAAGGTAGTGGGTGGAGGATTGAGATGTTTGAGAGTGGATGTTGTGATGATGTTTATGGATGATCCCATATCAATTAAGACACATTTGAATATTTTGTTGTCAATAGTGGCCATGATGTGCAAGGGTGGATTTGGTCCTTCCACAAAGATAGTCTTAATCTCAATGTCATAAAATGTAATGGTCAATGAAGTGTAGGTTTGAATGTTACCCATAAAATCGGAAAAAGTGTTAGGGTTATGGGTTTACAACTCTATGGCTTTGAGGGTGTCCATTAAGACCTCTTTATGAGGAGGTGATTTTTGGATTAACTCATAAATTGAGGGTTTAGTTGAGACTATTTTGAGGCAATGGGTGAGCCTACTTTTGATATGGATGAATGGTTAAGGTTGATGCATAATGGTGACTTGCACTAGTGAAGGTGAAACTATTGATGAGGATGGCAAATTTGAGGGGTCATTTATTTATGCAGGTGGATCCAAGTATCATCGATTTTTGGTGACAACATGAATCATGCCATAAAACCTAGATAACTGGAGGTATTATTGACATGGTTAAATTGATTTGATTGAGGGATAGTTGTAGTGTCTCTAATGTCTAGTTGTGTTGTGCCATGTTGTGGTAACAGGGTTTGATAGATACCCAAATTTTGAATAGGGGGAGAAACAAGGTTATTGACTTTTATAAACCCCCTCTCAATCAAATCCTACATTTTATGCTTAACTTGGATGCACCTTTCGATATCATGACCCTTTTGTCAATGGTATATGCAATACCAATATTAACTATACACTCTTCCTCAAGGTTTATTTGGATCTTTAGGTCTTATCTCGGGTAAGGAGACCTATTGTGCATACATAAGCTTTTGAAAGGTGTTGGATAGGGGCTCTAAGAGAGGTGTGAAATTACATTAGGGATATTGAGGGTATGCAAACTGATGAGTGTTATTTTTATTTTGGGTAGGAGGCAAAATGGTATTGTATACCAACTATTATGGTTCATCAAAAGGTTTTTGTAGTGGAGGTTGAGGTTATTGTTGGGGAGGTTGCATGGTTAGGCTGCTTAACACTTTCTGGTTGACTTGGGTAGGTTTAGATTTATTATTTGTGTTTTTACCCTTGGTATTTTTACTTGGCCATTCCTTCTTTCAGATATTGATTTCTCCTTCTTGGATTTTGATATCGTCAATAATTTTGGCTTGAGTGAGAGCTTCCTTAAGAGTTTGATATTATTGGATTTGAAGGAGGGATATTGATTTGGAATAACTCTAAGTAAACATCCAAGTTAGCTTAGTGATGGGGATAGAGAAGGGTAACTCAGTTAGTACCACTTTCCATAAATTTCCATAATTGAGGATAGACTCATTGTCAAATTGACAAAGGTTGGTGAGATCTGTTAAGGTGGTTTTATTCTTAACATTTAGAGCAAAGTGATCTAGGAAGAGATTAGCCAATTTATCAAAATTATACAATTTGTGTTAGGGCAAATGATTGTACTAATACAAATCTCCTCTCCCAAGGGATATCAAAAAGGTAAGAAGCATGAGGGGATCATTATAATCGATGAGATAACAAGCATCTATGAATGTGCTTAAGTGATCCCGAGGATCCTCTTTGCCCTTGAACTTTTTGAATTTGGGTATTTCAAATAGGAGAGGATAAGGTAGCACTATAATTGAGGGGTTGATGGGGTAGTTTTAAAGTTGACTCAAGGTTGGATTTTGATACCCCGTGCCTATAGCTTATGATTCTAGGCTATTGACCTTATTGATTGACTATTGGAATGCATATGGAGTGGCTTGAGGGGTTGAGTAGTGGCTTCCATTATGAGTCAAATGGAATGACTCAATAGGGGGATATGATTGGTGTGAATAGAGTTGGTGGTAATGGTGGTGGTTAGGGTTAAAAAATTTTATTTGTGGGATGTGGTATCTCGAGGGTGGATATTGATGATGTTGATGGGAATGATTGTGGGTATGCATGGGGTGAAATATAATTTTTTGAGTGTGGTGTTGATGATAGTTAGGTGATTGATGTGGGGGATATGATGATGGGTAGGAATAAAGAGGTTGTGTATAGGCTAGATGATGTGTGTGTTGGGTGGGGTGCAATTGGTATGGTTGAGAGGTGGGTTGATATGGATAAGGAGTGAAATGGTATTTATGAGGTGGTGGTTTGTGGATGTGGGTTATACAACTACGTCGTAGACCATTGATGAGAGTGATGAGGGTGAGAATAGATCATAGGCATCATAGGTGGACAAGAAGCCTAGGATGATGATTGGAAAATAATGATCCCTAAGCCGATGGATGTGATGAAGGATGAGGAGTTTGGGGTGGTTGCTAAGGAATGTGGGTGCTGTTAAAAGAACTAATGTGATAATATGGGCAATTATTAGGAGGTGCTTGATGGGAAGAGAACTGATGAGAAGATGGACCATGATCATAGAATGGTGGGGGACAAGCAGAGCATACAATAGAAGAATGTGCAATGTGTACACCAATGATATGAATAATAGGGGATGAAGGGTAAGTCATGGAAGGAGTGACATGGGAAAACATGAATTGAGGAGGTAGGTTAGAAAATTGGAAATAAGAAGATGGATTGGATGAGTGTAGATGGGAAGAGATAAAATTGGGTTGAATGATGTGGGTGAGCAGTGTGTGTGATGTAAGGAGGTGACGTAGAAAAGTGTGGGCATTGTGAGGAATTGACATGATCAGAGGAAGATGGGTGATTAAGGTCGATGGTCATGTTGAGGTGTAATTTTGTCCATTCACAAAATCACTCGACAACTAGGATTTAGAATATCCTCTCTTGCAAAGAAATGAGTATTCCTTCAATGTTCTCAATTAAATTTTTATATACCATGTATATGTGTCAAGTAAATGCTTGAAAAATACTCTCTGTGGTTTGCATGTTGATTGTTAACAAGGGGCTTGGATAACTAGGTAATTATATTCAAGTTCATCATGCATAATATGTCCTTCATGCCAACTCTATTATCTATATGTCTAAATAAACTTGCCTTATGATTAATGTTTATGCATGCAACATTTGTTTTATGATGTTCAATATAATATCTCAAATTAAAATGCTTTTAATAAATATGGAATAAGGAAGACAAAACTAGCATTTTAATTAAATTTCAACTAACCTTAAAAAATCAAAGTTAATGAAATTTAAATGAAATTAAATCAATGTAAACCTTGATAATGAATATTTAACTTTAAAAAATTCAAGGTTTAATTTATTTTATTCAACTCAAATATAAAATTCACTTCAAAATATTTGAGAAGTTGAATAAAATTAAAATGTTTTAACCCAAACAATGAGATTCTTTTAAACTTTAATAAATGAAGCTCATAGGGTTTTGATATAATACTTTATGCATGAACTATGAACCTTATGTACTGAAAATCACGTTCATACAAGTATCTCTTCTCAATGTTTGTACATCAAATATTTATGAAATAAAATATTTGATGACAAATATTGTCATTCGCCAGTAAAGTTTAAACCTTTTAATAAATGCAACTTTATTAAAAGTATGAGGTCCAACCATTACATTCAAGATATCAATCCTAATTCACCACTTTATTAAATCAAAGTGAGAACTAGAAAATTCATTTATCTTTAATAAATTTACCTATTACAGATATTTGATATTTATTGCATGAAATATCTGAATAATAAATTTATTGCATAACCCAATTATCAGATTCAACTTTATAACATTGAATCAGGTTTACCTCTACGTAAATTTTCTTGCTATGGAAAGAAAATTATAAAAGTTCTGAAGATTAAAGAAAACTATACTTTAACTCTCGGACCTGTACTACAAAATAGAAACCACTGACACTATAAACCAGAATTGAAGTTAACCATATTGAACACAGTCAAACAACAAATTCGGTGCAATCTCCAATGGATTTAAATTACTAAAATCATGTCAAAAATCTTACTTTCAATTCAAAAACCATAAATATGCATATTTGAATCCATAAAATCATTTGACATAATACATGATCTTACAATATAGCTTCAGTGTCTCTGCAATTTCTATTATTCTGTAGTCTCCTCTTTCTCTCCTTCTTCTGCTCTGGTTTTCTCTTCTTTTCTCCCGTGCAGCTAATGTCCGACCTGTTTTCCCTTTTGCATTCGCCTTTTATTGATTTATTTCAGTTCGTTTTGTAACGGGCTTTTAATCTGTACCTGTTTTCCCTTTTGCATTCGCCTTTTATTGATTTATTTCAGTTCGTTTTGTAACGGGCTTTTAATCTGTTCCTTTTAACAATAACATATGCTGGCCTTTTATCAATATATATGCATATCCACCTTTTATTTAATGCGCCATCCATCCTTACTTAAGTGCCCAATGTATATAACATTATACACATTATAAATTCTCTCATAACAAAATCTTGTAATTACTTTGGTCAGAAAACTTGGAGTCACAAAACCATTTTAGATTCTCTTTACCAGTCCTGTGCGTATCTCTGCGTCTCTATCCTTCACCTTCGATGTTGTATGACGTCATGTCATGTTGGAATTTTGTTCCACTTTAATACCTCATCTTCTGTTACGTGAGCCTTAATATTATTAGAATGGATATGGAAACCATATTAGCGCTGATTGAGTGATCCGGATGTTGTTTCCCATATATACATCGCTACCAACATATTTTATTATATTAAACATGATTATCACTAATGTTTACTGTCAATCCACTGCTATTCATTCTAAAAATTCTCGCATGCCGTGCTGAACTGTGAAAACCAACAAACCCTACACCATACCGCGTTGTAGAAGCTATACTGTGCCATGCCTTACTGTGGAAGATCGTTGAAACATGTATCAAGTCATCCGGTTACTGCCAGATATGAAATCTGCTGTGACTGTCATATCTACATTTTGACCTCGAACCTTATCTACCTCCTCAACGTGCTTATATCGTGCCCAGTATATCGGAATTACTTCTTATACATATACATATCTACTGTGGAGGTTGAACCCGGGTCACATCACTAATAATGCAAGTAGCGTCGTTGTAAGTGAAGTCTTCATATTTTATGTAGTTCACCTACCATAAAACAAAACAATTCTTATTAAAATTGTAAAATACATCAAAATTATTTTAATTTTAAATATTTTTAAACACCTTAAACATTATTTAAAAATATTTAAAAATACAACAATTGAACTAACATAAACATTGTCAGGAAAAATAAATTTTAAAATATTTAAAATCATAAAGCTTAAAATATTTTAAGCAAAATCCTTTAAAATATTTTAAAATAACAAAACACAAAATTGCACCATCTAATGACAAGCTAAACTAATAAAGACATCTGAAACGACATAAAACACACAACAATTAACAATACCACAATTAAAAAAAAAAACCTATAATCCTAATAAAACAAACATAGCACCTAAACCACAACACCTAAAGCAAACAAATAAAAGAACCAAACTTATACTAACCACACTTAACATAAAACATTAACATGACCAAAACTATATACCATAATAAAGACATACAACAACAATAACTTTTCTAGACAAAAATACATCATAAACAATTATGCAACAAATATGTTTAACAATTATATACAACAAAACAAAACATACAATCTATATAACAAAACAAACAAAAATATGACATACAACTTTAAACATTAATGTAAAATCACACCCAAATATAACACAATATTATGCTCTAACCTTGGCCTTGTAAACATAACTTAACATATCATCATTTAAGAACAATCATAATTAACCTAACCATAGTGAGACAATATAAGCCCAATTAAAACCTCTTCACACTATGGGGTGTATTTTTAAGCCAAGCTCCTTTATACAATTATTCACGCAAGGTGAACATCCGAGATACTCAAATGATGCCAACCGAGACAATAAGCACAAGCAATGATTTGAGGATAAATTTTTCAAATTTCAAGTGGGTCCCCAAATTTTTGGGGTCATTGTGAAGGACATCACAATAGGTCATAGACATTGGGCTTGTGGTGTACTATAAAGGGGTGGCACTAATTCCCCCAGGTGGTGAGGAAAATGGTGATATTCCAAAAGTTTACACACTCTATATGTGGTGAAAACTAGAAGATGCAAGAGGTGATGGAGGATGATAAGACTTATAAGCTTGCACCTAGGTGAGTGTGGAGTTAGTGTGGATAGGAATGTGTAGTGGGGGTAAATATGGAGGGAATGAAACAGGTGGTGGGGGATGTGATGAAGAAGGATCATGGGGAGCATGAGGTGATTAGACATGGTAGATTGGATTGGTGCAAAGGAGGTAGGCTGCATCGAGATCAATGGGTGTGTTATTTGGCTTAGGTGGAGAAAGGGGAGTCTTAGGATGAGGGGCCTCAGAAGGGGTAGTGTGTGTGATATGGTGGTTTCCACCTTGAGGAAAGAGGGGAAATAAATATTAATCGAATTTAAGGTGAACCAGAGTTAAAAATAGTAGGGTGGTCTCATGATGACCACGGTTAGGTGTAGAAAGGGGTTAAAGTGGATCAAAAGGGCTAGAAAATGTCAAAGGGGCTAGAATAGCCAATATTAATAATTTATAAGGTTTGCAATACATTAATTAAAATAATTGCACACATTATAAAATATTAATATTAACCATTGCAAATGTGACACTTTTTAGGTGTCTACAAGGTGATATTTTGACCCCAAATGTGATTCAAATTTTTATCCAAAGGCTCACTTCTTTGGAGATATGCACTAGCCTTGACTAAATAGTTTCCTGGATAGTTAATTTTCCCAAATAAAGTAGTCTCCATTGTTTGGGTTTGTGGGAAGAATTCTAAAGGATTGTTTTTGGACCTAAGACCACTCCCTTTTCTATTTTGTGTCTATCCCATGAAGTTGAATCCATTTTGGTTGATTGCCTTCCTAAGTGATGAGATGGGAAATTTTGTTTATCCCAAGTTGACTCATGAACTGAAAAACTCCTTATAAATAGAAGAAATTAAGGTCTTGTTACCAAGAATAGAATCATCCCAACACTTGATACTATTACCCTTTCTCGGGTACCAAGAGATGTTATCCTTAATGATACAAATCAATTTAATGATTGATGCCCAAATTTTAGAGATGCCTTATTTTTTATGGATACCTTTAAGTAATAGCATGCCATTATTACCTTCACCATACATGTGAATACGAAATTTCTTTCAAAGCATCATTGGAGGGTTTATTAAGTTCTAGACAAGTTTGGCCTTGAGAGCATTGCTCATAATAAAAGAAGATCAGATACACAAGCCCCCTTGACATTTTCCTTTTGTCACTTGAATCCAATTGATAAGATGGAATTTCTTCTTGTGAGATTGCCTTCCTCCTTGCCAAAGAATATTCCTATTTTTTTTGTCAATTTCTTGGAGGATTGAAATAGAAAAATGATAAATCATAAGTTGGTAGATAGGAAAGATTCTAATGATAGATTTAATCAAAACTAGTCTGCCAACAAGACTAAGCCACCTGTTGTTATAAGTTATATTCTCCTGTTGATATTTTACATCAAATTTGACTAGCAATTAGAACTATTTATTTTAAAACTCATATGCACCCCTAAATATTTAAAGGGGCCAATTCCACCATGTTTAAATTAAAGAATTTGAACAAAGCTCCTATTTTTAGCTAGGGAAGTGTTGATAGTGTAAAACTTGCACTTATTGACATTAATAGTAGCTCCAAAGGCATTTAGAAAGAGGTCTAAGTAGCCTTTAATCCTTTTAATATTCAACTTGGAGGCTTCCCCCATCATTATAGTATCATTAAAAAATTGTGCATGAGTAATCTCCTTGACCCCAACAACTATCTTAATTCCAATTATTTTTCTAGCCCTTATTTCAATAGAGATAGATCTACCCAAAGATTTAGCTAAAATAATATAAATATAAGGATATAGGGGGAAGCCTTGGTGTAAACCTCTAAAATATCTAAAGAATCTAGTCAAAGAGCCATTGAAAATAGGAGTAACCCATGGGTCTTTGATGCAATCAAAAATCCACTTGGAAAGAGACAAAGAAAATCCAAAAGAATTAAGCACCTCAGAAAAAAATATAGATCCACTTTATTAAAGGCATTGGCCATGTCAAGTTCAACCATGATCCTTTTTTATTCATTATTTTTGGTATGTAAGTCCTCACAAACAATCACAATGTTGTTATATAATTGATTTCTAGGGATAAAACCTCCTAACTCATCAGAGATAAGTTTATCTAGATGTTTTTTAATTCTAGTGGCTATGATTTTGGTCATAAATTTATATGAATCATAACACAAATAAATAGTCCTAAATCAATTGAAGGTTGATGTATTATTTTCCTTTGGAATCAAAGCTAAAAATATAGAATTAATAGCACCAATCAACTTACTTTTTTATAAGCATCCTCAATTATCTAAATAAAATCTACAACTACCAGATCAAAGACATGGTGGTAAAAGGTATTAGTGAATCCATTTGGACTAGGATATTTATCCTTCATAGATATGAATATAATGTCCTTAAGTTCTTCCAAAGTTTTTGCTTGGCAAAGATAATTTTTTATTTCCTCAATTATTACCTTAGGAATGTTTTATAGCAACACATCTTGAGCAATATGATTTCCATCTAATTTTTGATAAAGGGATTCATAGTGGCTACATGCAACTTTTTTATGTTTGAAAAATTAGAGACCTTGTCACTGTTTTCCAACTGGATTTCATGAATCATATTCCTTTGATATCTCTAATGAGCCTTAAGATGAAAGAACCTATTGTTGGAGTCTTCAACCTCTAGCCAAGTCATGCAGGATTTCAGTGTCCAAAATTGTTCTTCTTGCCTATATTTCACATGAATCTAGGAGAGAATGGAATCTCAAATTTTAGTGTTTCAACAAGAGGTGCTAGCTCTAAAATCTCATTTATTTCTCTCAAACTAAGAAGTAGGAGTTGTTTAGATTTATCATTATTATAATGCAGTTTAATCCAACTTCTAAGATTATCTTTTATCCTAGAAATTTTAATATTTAATCTATCTTGAGAATTACGAGAGGGGCACCAAGCTTTCCAACTACACTCAACTTCCTCTAAAAATCCATTAAATTTAACCCAATATGGGTTATATTTGAATGGAATAGGACCTAATATTTTTTTTGTTGCCAATATCCAAAAGGATAGGCTTAGGATAGACAATTTATATTGATATACTCAAATCCTTGATAACTTATTATATTTCTCTCACATAGGGGTTGTAGGGGACTTCCCTAGGAAGTTCTTCTCCACTTCCCTGTAGCCCATCCCTAGTCCTATCCTAATTCCCTGGTACATCCTTTGCCCTCTTCCTCAGATGGATGATGCTACAGATGATCTCCTTGGGGTGGGAGTTCACTTACCCATTTTTTTGCCCCTTTCCATACCTTATGGTGGGGTTTTTTATGGTGCTTGTGATCTGGGATGTCCCTGGGATTTTTTGGGATATCCCTGGGTTCTATCCCATTTCATTGGCACTCCATTTGCATTTATTCATTGGCTGGATGGTGCTGCAGATGATCTCCTTGGGTGGGAGGTCACTTATTCTTTTGTCTTCCCATTTCCATGCCTTCTGGGGGGGGTTTCTTTTGGTGCCTATGAACTGGGATGTCCCTGGGGTTTTCTGGGACATCCCTAGGTTTTTCCTAGGTCCTCCCCTAGGATTCCTGAGTTCCTTCAAGAATCCTTTTCCTTGGAGCTTGCTGCTCTGTTCCATTTTCTTGTAGGGTCCTATTTGGAGCTAAGGATTAGAGGTTCTTCTAGTGTAGTGCATTGTGGCTTGGGAGTTTGGCTTCATGAGTAGCTCTTCATAATTTTTTATCTTAGGAAGGGACCACATGCTTATTCTTGTGGTGCTACTCTTTGGGTTTCTGGATGTGGGCTTGGTGGTGGGTTCTCAATTTTTTTGTGGCTTGGGAAATGGGCCTCTATGCTATTTGCTATTGTTTTCCTATTGGTCATCCTCTTCTAGATCCCTGAAGCTACTTGTCGATGGTGTTGGAGGTTGCTTTGGAGTTCTTGCTACTTTTTTGGTCTTGAGGGAGGCCCTACACTTATTGTTGGTAGCTCATGCTTCATGGCTCCTTCTATTGAGGTTTCCTAGGACCTCCCCACCTCTTTTTTGTGGCTCATGGTTCTGCACTAATTTTATCTCTGTCTCCTTTGGATTCTGGGTAGTTATCCTTGCTGCATTGGGAATTCTTGGCCTGGTGTTGTGGCTTTTCCAGGTTTTTGTTGTATTTTAGATCATGCTACTGCATCCTTGTTGGTGCTTCCTGGTCTACATCCTTCTACTGCATCCTAGGATGTCCTTGGTAGGATTAATTTTTTCAAATTCCATTTTTTTGCATTTACCACTTTATTTTTGAATTTAAATTTTAAATTTTAGTGGAGGGTGGGATGGCCTTATTTCAATCATTCCATCCTTTAGGTGGGATTGTTTTGTTTAATTTTCCTGCTTTAAGTGCTTTTGTATCTCATGTTTTATTTTTCAAATAATTTTGGGCGGGTTAGCCCTGTATTAATTTTTATTTGCACATGTTGTTTGGGTGGGATGGCCTTGATCCTCTTCTCCATCCTTCATCCACATGCTATAAGGATGCCCTAGGTAGGATGACCCTATTTTAGTTTTAATTTTTTATCATGTGTTGTGTTATACGTAGCCGATTTTGGGCAGGTTGGCCCTTTCTTATTTTCCCTGTGTGTGCTAGTCCCACTTGTTGTGTGGGTAGGTTTTAGGATTTATGTAGTTTGCATCCTTCAGGGAAGGATTTTTGTTGTATCCTTAAGGTTTTTCAGCGATCTCCACTGTTGTTGTAATCAGGTTTTGGGTCCCTTGATAAAAGCCCAATTAAATTTAAATTTAACTAATCAAAGAAAAAAATCCTTGATAACTTTAAAAGAATAACCTTAAGATAGAGCTCAATAAAATTATATTTAATTATAGTTGTAAATGATCATTCAATATGAAAATGATCTGATATAATGTATGAAATAACAAGAACAAAAAGGTGATTCCTATTGTAATTTCTAAAACCTAATAATACTAGGGATGTGAGCTTTGGATATCAAGTTACCTATTTGACTCATAATTAACTTAGGGTTTATGCATGTCATATGTATAGTACTCTATAGTCTAAATATGTATCATAATATCATGCACATAATTATATAAGATGCTATAAGCCTATTAAAGCATGCGAATAAATCAAACAGTATGATTTCATAAAGTAGTATTACAATCTATCAATTCTATATAATATATATGTTGGTCTTTGATAGTATTATGTATGTAGTTTTTGCTTTGTTGATTTCATATATTGTTCAAAAAAATTTGGTTCTTTGATTTTGTTTATGACATAATTATTTCTTATTTGATGAGAAATATACCCATAATCATTACTCATTGCATGCTCTATGTAATGCTTCCATGATTATATCCTCTCATTATGATGTGGATATTGATAATTTTTAACCACAATAGAATCTCTTTTCTTGTATTGCTATAAAAACTTAAATATTGCTTTTTACATTCTTCCATTTCTTAAACAAGCAAATAGTTTGATATTTTATCATAACCATCTAGGTCATGATTTTATTTATGTTCTTCTTCATGTTATTTTGTAAATTTATACTAACATTATTGTTTAGTTGTTGATCTTAATGGAAAACTATACCCAACTTATAGATCAAGATGTACTTCTCTATATCTTATAAATTTTGATTTTTAATTATTTAATATGAAAAGTTCAAGAACTGCTTTGACATATATATTTTTAATAATCTATGTGTGGCTTATATTGAGGGCCACTCCTATCAAAATAATAAAACATTATGTTTATTATCAAGTCATTTTTTTAATTGGTTATAGATTTGAAATGGTCCCATAATTTACATCATGACCATATATTGGTATTCTAATATATTTGTAATTATGCATGTATAACGTGAGAAGATTTAATCATTGATTCTCCTCCTTGAAAGTTGAGTAATTTTACTAGTTGAGCTCATGCCATTTGATTCATTTTTAGGTTAATTAAACTATATCCAACTTGCCTTTTTGTTATAGATATTCTTCATTTTACTTTCTAACAAATATATTCTTCATATTCCTCAAACTAATATGTTTTCCCTATCAACTCTTTGACATCATTTTAATTAAGATATAAAATCTCATTTATCCAATTGTCTTCTAAACTTTAACAAAGTTCAACACTATGATTGGATATCTACTACTCAATTTTCTTATCTCTAGATATGCTCAAATTTCCAAGAGACTACCTTCAATAATAGTTGATGAACATCAATAATAATGTTATTATCCAATCCACACCTCCATTTTTTGATATAATTAATGATAATTTGTGAATCATCCTCAATTAAAATATATTTTACCCTTTTTCAATTGCAATTTTATCCCTATAAGTGCCCTAATATTTGCATAGTTGTTACTTGAAGTTTCATATGATTATGAGTAGGAGGATTTTGCCTTCATTATTTTGAAAAACACCACCTACACTATCTTTTCTTGGATTTCCTTTGAAATCACCATCAAAATTAATTTTGATAAACATAATTTTTGGAAATTTCCTTTTTTCCATAAATCAAATCACATCCTTTATATTAACTTCATTAATGTAGATAATCCTTCCATGTATTTTTAATCATGTAACCAAGGGGTTAGAACCTATTTTTCCATACTTGAGAGTTCCAATGATGAATACCATGTCTATAAAAAATTTATAAGAGAAGCAAGAACATGGTTCAAAACTTAGGCATGATTTTGATATATATTCTTGAAAATTCTATTATTCCTTTCAAGCTATACATTCCAACAAATAATGGTAGGACAAATTCTTCATAGAATATACATTGCTTTAGCTTAAAAATAATTAATACAACATTTTATCAATTCTTTTAATGTTGATGGAGCTACCTAATATATTCTTATAATTTAAAAAAATCAACCCCAAATGATGTAAGGAAAGGGAGATTGAAGAAGTAAATAATCTATTGGTTCTAGATCCTTCCCATAAAAGGCATGTTTGAAAGGTCCATTATATCCTCTTCTTTGAGAATTATATCTTCTCAAATCATGATTTGGACTACCAACCAAAGGAATGTTGAGGCCTTAGGTAGTTCCTCTAGTGACAAAACATTCTTTAATAGACCATATCTGATTGGCCTCTTTGATGTGCTTGTTTCATATTGCATCTTCTACCATACCAAGATCTTTCTAATAGTGTATCCCACTTTTGTAAAGACCCCTAAATTCTGATGATTCATTTTTATGTCTTATTTGAATTCATGTTTGACCTTACTATAGAAAGAGTGCCATTCTAGTGGGTTATTATACCACTCCTTGATCTCATATTTTCATCCATATATGCTTCGTAGGTCAGTAAGGGATAACTCTTCACTCAAATTGACCTCATTCTAAAAGTTGTATTACTTCCCATGAGTGAATAAGGTATCCAAATTCTTAACCTTGGGCATGCTTTTGAAAAATCCTATTGGTTAATAGAACCATTGGTATCTGATCTACTCAATCCCCATGTCTCTTAGTTTCCTCTCCATGACTTCATGCCCATATATTCAAGTTGCCTAACATATTCAAGGTTGAACATGTAGTTAGTCACAAATATAGGTAAATCAAAGGGTATGAATGAAAACCCATAGAGGTAGATGAATGAAATTTTCCTCAAAAATTAGAAGTCCCCATTGGTCTACTTGTTAAACTTCATAAGCTATTGTTCCTCATCTGAAAACATTGGAACTTTTCCTCCAAAATTTTCCATTATCACTTCATACATCTCATCATATAAGTAACAGGAGATCATATTCACTTCTTGGAAGGGTACAACCATGCATTCCATGACTAAAATAAGCTTTACATTAACCCCTACCTAATCTAGTTGTAGGGTTAGAAACTAATATTTCTTCTAGTATATGATAAACAAGACTAGGTATGAGGTATAGGTGAACTTATTTCTCATTTTAATACCTTCAAATAATTGTCCATTTAGTCTATGATGTACTTGGCATAATAAATAATTTGTGAATGCCCTAGATAAGCTTGGACTACATGAAATAGGGTAATGCACTCTTCATAAATTTTGGAATTTATTATCTTTTTGAGAATTATGGCAATCTTAGATAACACCATCTAGACGTCTTCCATAAAAAATTCAACTCTAATGGAATACTTAAGTTGCTTGCTAGGTTATGTTTCTTAAGATAAAGAACTAAAACCCCCCCCAATAATTATTAGTGCCCCTATAGTAGAATTTATTTTGTATCTTATATAGGATAGGATCATTTGTTGCCTTCAATATATTTCTAATGTCTCTCTCATAGATATAAAAGGGTTACTTGATCCATTGTTAGAGTCTAAATATTCTCTTAGATGGATCATACCTTTTATAACATGCTTCTACTAACTTTAGGTAACCCAATACCTAGGTCATCACATTCATGGCTAATCCTAATGTCTATATTCATGTAATATTCTAGGATCTGGCTTGGGGTAGGGTTAGGCATAGTGGAAAATCATTGTTAATTTACAAATATTGGCATTTTATAATTGGAAATTGGTGAATTTGGGGACCCTAAAATGGGGCCCATTCGCCAATTTTTTTTGGGTTTAAAATATTTTTAGGGGTTGGCTCGCCACACATTGAATTATTAAAAATACTAAGATTATATTGTTAAAAATAGTAGAATCATCAACAAGGGAAATAAGAGATAATTTTCAAGAGATGAGTTGTTTGAGGCCATGGGTGTGGTTAACCCCATGTTTTGGGATCCTTGTATTGACTACAATTCTACAAGTGAGTTGTTTATTAGATATATGGGCACACTTGTTAAACATTTCACTAAAAGTGTGGAAGTCAATGGTATTCTCAATAAAGAACTTTTAACACAATAGTCATCGCATTTTGGATTGATAATGGTTGGTCAAATATCACATTTGAGTAACCCCCATGAGCCTGGTTCCATTACATGTTTGTGGAAAAAATTGTATCCAAGTAGTGTCTTACAAGATACGATCAGTGAATATTTTTGTTTATATGAATTATGTCAAACAATGATTTTGGGATCTATGGAAGATGAGAGGGTTTTTAGTGCACTATCTTTTGTGAAATCTAAAGTTTGTAACAAGTTGGATAAAAATTTAGAAAATTGTTTGAGAATATATGTGTCAACGTATGAGCTGGACAAGTATCCCTATGATAGAGCATTGACATACTAGAAATCCCTAGTAGATAGAAGGGGTATCACTAATATGCATGATAATGAGGATAATGATACTTGTAGTGATCAAATACTAGAGACATAGAGATCCACTATGCTTACAAGTGATTCTGGACAAGCTGAGAAGTGTTTGTTTCAACTACCTCCATTGTAATTTTTCCAAGATTTAACAACATTGATAAATTTAACTTTATTTGTTATCATTTTCATCCTACTCGGATATCAAAATTGAAAATTGTTTGTTCATAAATTTTATATTTTATATCACAACGTTGTTGGTCAAATTGTATGTTTTATATCGTAGCCTTCTTAGTGTCTTAACTATCTTCATTGATAAAACCTTATGTTTTATATCATAGTATTGTTAATGTATTGACACAACTAAGTTATATCATAGTAATATTTCATTTGTTATTTGAAATTACAATAGTAAATATAATTGAATTGTCATAAATTTAAAAGAACACAAGAATATAAATGGAAACAACCATTGAATGATAGAAGACACATATTTAGTAAATGTATTTTTCATTATTTGGATTGAAAATATATTAAATTGTACAAAATAGTTGATTGCAATACAACAAAATTTGTTTTCAACTAGTAAACAATTTACAATTTCTTAATTTTGAGATGGGGGTCTGAGGTAGTTTTAGTCACTCCTTGAGTATTTGGATCAGCTTGAGTTTGAGATTCTCCTAGAGTTGTAGGTTCTTTTCCCATATCTCCTTCATCAATAGCCTATGCTGGCAGTGCTCCAATTATAATGAGGTCTTCCTCTACCTTCTGTATGCTCCTCAACAATGCTCTTTCTTCTTTGGATAAATATTGCACTATAGAAAGCATTTCTTTATGATTATGCTTAAGCAATATATCTGGATCCATATTGTGTTCCTTTATAATATTTCTTAAATAATTATTGTCTTTGACCTTGTCTTGTAATATTTCTTTCATTTTTATTGCACCTTTGAGGGTTTTCTTCACCATGCGGATATTAACTTCCATGCTTTTAACTTGTTTCTTTAAATTATCAAAATTTGACTACAAAAGATAAAATAAAACATAAGTCAGTTGAGAGTTATATGACAAAATAAAACAATCAAATTTATTGCAACTAAAGTCTCACCTCAGCCACATCCCTTGCAGCCTCAACAACTGCAACTTTCTTCTTATCAGAAGCCCATTGGTTAAAATATGCTTAGGCTTCAACATTAATGTTCTCTAATCTATTCAACATAATATTTAAAACTTCATCATTGTAGAAATGCGTAGACTTCATTGAGCCTGATTTAGCTTGATGAAGTAGACCACCAAGCTTTTCTGGTTCATTTTCGACCAAAGAAAAAATATCTTCCCTTTTAGAAAAAAAATTATATCGGGCATTTAGCTCCTTGATAAGGACCTTGGCCCAAAATTCCCAATCCCTCATTTTTGCTAAATATTGAAGCATCATTTCTTTGATTGTTGCTTCACAATTATCAGCCATTAAAATAGTTTCAAAAAAGTTAACTTTGTCATCCTCAGTTAGAGGACCAAGGTCACTGGTTTGAGCAGGTGACGATGAGGTTTGTAGAGCTGCAGGGAATTCTTGTGTTTGTTGTGCTTCTTTGTGTGGATCTTGAAGCACATCTATCACTTTGAACCCTTGAATGTTGCCCTATAACATAAAATCCTCATCTAGTGGAGGATTATCTAATCCTGCGCTTAAAATTTCTTGCATTGAAATATTTGTTGTAAAAGAAATATTTGGAAAGTTAGATAGAGTCTAGCTTGGTGCCCCCCACGATCTCACTGGAAAAAAATATTTTCCACCCCTGCATTGACCTCTCATAAATTACTATCATGGTGGAGGGGATGGTGGCATCATCTGCTACCTTCTTACATTGAATTGTAGGGAGGCACCTAAAAATATTCCAAGAAGATTTTGTTAAAGAAAATAAAATTAAATAAAATAAATATATATTAATTTAAAATAAATACACTTACCCAATGACGATGAGATGTGTTGCACCTCTACAACCTCTAAAGGCATGTCGATGTGGGTGGGGGTGGGGCATAACACTAAAAATATATGAAAAAATAAATAAAAATTATTATAATTTCAACTAAACAAATATATACAAAGAAGCTCAAAATAATAAACTTACTTGTCATAGGGGTGGCCTCACTAGATTCACATTGCACATTATGTGCAGGCTGACATGGATGAGAAACTCTAAGAGAAGAAGCATACCTCAAACATTTTGGAGACCTCTACAAGGGTGTTGCTTCTGATTGTGTGTCAGAAGAATCACTAGTGGCTTTTGGTATAAAACCCCTTATAACAACATCCCGTTTGGTCATGGTAGTGGTTGCCCTTCTCTGCATTTAGGTGCAAATTTAAAATTAAAAATGAAAACCTGTTGTACTATAAAATTTTATTTCTTGGTGAAATATGGAATTTTACCTTCACCTCTTGGGCTGACATGGCAATGCTTACTAAGGTAGGGTGCAACATAGTCGGTACATCTGTATTTTGTACATTGTGAAAATATTTGTAATAAAATCCAAGAATATAATTACACGTTATCACAGTCATCATTGTGTTCATTTGGATGTTATGTAGTTATGCTCTGATGCGCTGTAAAATATATGTACACCAATCAAATTTTTGGTGGTGAAGACACCGAACCAAATAGGCCAATCCCCAAAATGGAATGTCCATTGGTCTTCCTTGTAGAATGAGTCTTTCTTGGAAGAATTCAATAACCACTTTAAGAAGTTTGTCTTCAACAAATGAATTAGTTAAGCCCCTTCTGGACTTAGAGGTAGAAACTACAAAAAAATCATTAGTTGAGAAATCATAAATTTTAAATTTTGAACTTTAAAGAACATCAAGAATTATACCTATAATTTCTTCTGAAGAGAGATCAAAGTTGGTCTCTAGGAATTCTTTGTCATCTACCAATAGTGAGAACTTCGTAGTGATGGGATCAACATCCCTGTGAGGGAGACCTATCAATCTCTCCACGTCTGAGGGTTTGATAGTAAAACATATCTTCTTATTCTGGATTGTTAGATTGATGGTCACTATATCATTGTCGTACATGTCTATAATATTTTGCAAGACATGGTTATCTATTCTAAAATATGACATGGAAACTAAACCCTGCAAGCCTACATCATTGACCCAAGAAATATCGTATCTGGGTGTGGTTAACATTTCTAAAATGTTGGGGCAAACAAGGTTTTTGAAGATAATTTTTGAAGCAAGGGTGGAAGTGGTGGCCATTGCTGGAAGTGGTGGAAGCAGGGTAAATTTTTGAGAGAGTAGTAGGGTGTAAGGTATTGGCTGCCTAGGGTTCACTCTAATGATATGCAAAAGAAAAAAGGTAAAAAATGATAGTAGATGCCTTTTTATAGATATTTACATGCCAAAATTTAATGCGGATGGACACATAGCATGTAATTCGACATGCATAGGTGAGTGATCATCCATTTGACATGTGGCAGTATAACCCCTAGTGCAACCAATCCAAAGTAAGATATAGTTTTGAAACTAATCCAATGTCAGATACTATTTTGTAGATGATCCAGAGTCAGCCATTCATTTACAATTGATCTAGAGTTAGTCACAGTTTTGCCATCGATCTAGAGTCATTAAGAGTTTTGTTACTGGGTTGGAATCAATGATAGTTTTACAACCAGGCTAGAGTCGATGATAGTTATGCCATAAATTCAACATCGACTACTATTTTGCACCTAATTCAAAATCAATCACTATTTTACCATCAATTTGAAGTCAGTTTAAAGTTTTGCTACTAAGCTAGAGTCAGTTAGAGTTTTTCTACTAGGTTGAAGTCGATTAAAGTTTTGTTATCAGGCTAGAATTAGCTAGAGTTTTTCTATCAGGATAGAGTCAAATAATCATTTACAATTGATATAGATTCGAGCTATCATTTGCAACCGATTGATAGTCGAGCAGTCATTTATAGCAGATTGATAATCGAACAATCATTTCTAATTGGTTATCAGTTGAGCAGTCATTTACAACTAGTCAACAATTGAGTAGTCATTTGCAACTGGTTGTTAGTTGGGTAGTCATTTATAATTTTCCAACAATCACATTTATTTTGTAAGTGACCGACATTTAATTTTATATCGTTGGTCATCATAACTATCAATCACAGGCAATCTATCCTAAGGTCAATCAATCATCAAAATTAATCCATCATAGAGTAAGTCATCTAAGTCAAACAACATAGCATACCCAATATGCGTTCAACTGATAATTGCCATCCCTTCTCCCATTAAACTATTTCATTCCACTATCTTTGAAAGTACTGATTGTTGTCTACAATATAGAGATTATGCATTACACTTTAGGGTTTCAAGAGTAGCATAATAAATAAATGAGGATGGAGAAATTTTGTAATAATTTAGGGGTAAAATTAAAGGTAATTCACCATGTCTCCTACATGAATTTAGCCATGATTCATCTTGATTTCAAAATTGATTCACCTTATTTTTATAAATAGATTTAGGGTCTGATCCCTTATGCATAATCTTGGTTTGGAGGTCTAGGTTGTATCATATTAGTACCTTCTTCCTAACGTGGTTTATGGAATGCTTATATTTTCCCTCATCTATCCTCTAACAAGGGTCATTAAAAAATTCCTTTGGTCTCCACGGAGGAGGGGATGACTTCTTCTTTATTTTTCCCTTTTCTTCTTGCCCTTATTTTTATATGACTCTACCTTCTATTGTAGTATTGGTACTGGTGAAGGTGGAGTAGATGTGGGTGGGGTGACAGTAGTAGAAGAGGGTGATGCTGAATTTACCTTATACATTGAGGAACTTTGGATTTGGATGAGGTGCCCATGATGACTAATATTCGAAAAAGATAAAGTTTTGGAGAGGATAAATTTTTTCCAAGTTTGGGACTAGGGAGATTCAATTTATCCAATGATAAATTCACTCAAAAAGTGGAGTGATTCACTCCTTTTAGGCACACTTAAGTGGATTTTTTTTTTTTTAGGATTAGTTTACTTGAAAATATAAGCAATTTTATTGCAATAGGAACAATTCACTACTCCAAAGGATACTTGGATATTTTTTAGTCTAAGAGTAGTTTACTTGTTTTATTGAGTGATTCACTTGCTTACACTAGTGAAACACTAGCTTGATGTTAACTTGGGATTGGTTTCTAAAATGGAGTAATTTTCTTGAGGAAAGACTATTTGGAGAGAAAGTGACTCAATTGGTTTTAACTTGAAAATGTTTTAAGATATTAGCTTAATACACCAAGTGAACTGCTTGGGGATAATGAATTGAGTACAATAACTTTTATCCAGTTATGGGGTCAACCTACAAGGGAAATTTAGTGGAGATCTACCCTATTGGTAATTCCAATAGTGATAGATGAGAAGTGTATAGTTCATATGATGGAATAGTTCACTTTCAACCCACATGACTTTGGTCACTCACTCAACTTTGTAGTAAATGTGAGACAAGCATGTGGATTTATTTATATGCAACTTGGGGTTATGTGTATAGTGTCTAGATGTAAATAAAAGGATAAATGCCATGAAGATTTTGAGCATGATGTAAGTTGTAAAAGGAATTTTTGTATTAAGGAAATGGTTGAAATGTTTTAGTATAGAGGAAAATGAGAGAGGTGCTTCACATGGGGGATTGTATAGCCCCTACATCAAGTAGGCACCTACATATTCCTACATACACCAAGCATAGGTCCATTTGTATGGGGTGAGCAGCCTATAAGGGGATGATTTTTTTTTCCATATAATTGGCCTATGATGGAAATTTTAGTAGGTACTTCACTTACCAAAGAATGTGTTTTGCTTGTTAAGTCAAGTGAGTCACTCGTTGAGCAATTCTTGAAGCTTTTTTTGATTAAAAAGTAAAAACTAAAATGAGGCTTATAAAAAATTATCCTTTATACTTGATCTCTTCATGTGGAAGAATAAATTTTAAGGACAAGAGGAAAGAAAAGGAGAGAGGAATCAAAACTTATAGAAGGTAAATATGGGAGAGGGATAATAGCTAAGGTGAATAGTGGTTGCAAAAAAAAAATGTATGTATATATAACTTTCTTTTGGTTAGTGTCTTTCTAGATAGGAGAAAATTATTGCTAATTCATATCAATTTTATATCATTCTTCCATCCATGGTGGTAAGTTTATAGGCATTTGGACCCCCAATCTATAGAATTTGATAGGGCCTATAAAGGGAGTCAAACTTTTTATAGCTGCCTATATTTTCTTGGTCTTCATCCCACTTGAATATAATATTTTCTTCTTTATAATACATCTCAATAGATTATTTGTCAACTAATTTTTGGATACCTTCTAATGTTACACCATACTTTTGAATACATTTTCTCTCTCCTTCAAAGACAATAGAGTGTTCAACCATGCTTGCATTTGATCAATGTTGGTATCTTCAAGTTCTAATTGTTGTACCATTTAGAGGGAAGGGAATTTCAGATTAAACTTTAGCATCACTTCTTTACAATATACCATATTGTAGGGATATGACCTAGTATATGCCTTTTGTGTCACTTAATCTACCCATAATTAATTTTGCAACTTAGTATGCTAGTCTCTCTATGATTTGGTAATAGTATTGTTTAGGATCCTTGTTATATTGTTTTGTAGATTCTATCAGTCCATTTCTTGAGGAGTAATAATTGGATAATGTCTTGATAAACAACCCATATTCCAAGGAAAAAATCATCATATTCGATCCTTTAAAATAGGTTGTATTATCAGTGACTATAGAGGATGGCATCCCAAATATAATGATGATATCCTCCAATAGCTAGACCACTATTTCTTGATTAGTTGATTTTATTGACACTACTTCAACTCACTTGTTGAAGTAGTCCATGGTGGTGAGGATCCATAGATTCCCTATACCCAACAAAGGGCTTATCTTCAAAATTAAGTCTAGGCCTTATTGTTGAAATGACTCTATCATGGCAACTGTCTTTAGATATATTGGTGCTTTTACCTAATTCCCATGAATATACAACAAGATTTGTAATTTGTAACCCATTGAAAGCAATCAAAGAAGATGATGATATAATAATACCTAGACCTAAGGATCTTGTACATCATGGTTAGTGTAGAATAATTTCCTCCTTCAATGTAATAATATTTGATCAAGGTTTTAATTTTTTCTTCTTCAAGAAATCATCTTAGGATGCCATCATACCCTTTTTAGAATAGATACCATCAAGAAATGCATAGTGTATTGCATTTTGTCTCGATTGAACACTTTCCTTGGTTGTCAATCCTTTTAGGATTGGTATAGGAGCCATACATTTGCAAATGTCACCCATCCATTTTGTTTGTTTATCTAGATTTATTTCTTCTACCAAAGTAACATGATCTTTAGAAATAAAAATTTCCAAATTTTCACATAATGCTCTACCCTTGGTGAGCTTGGTGGGATTAATTTTAATATCAAATTCTAGAATCTTATTTATCCATCTAGATATCTTTTCCCCTAATTCACAAAACATCAGGGTGGATAATGAATACAATGGTATTATTCTATGATAGGTAGTATCTAAACATTCTAAGAGCCTTCATCATCATAAACACTTATTTTCTGATGAACATGCATTTTTCTTCGCAGTTGTAAAGGACTTGACTCATAAACAATATGGGGTATTATTCATGCTTGTCATTTTTATAAGTTAGTATCGAATCCTTTATTTCATCTATCCCAAACACATAGAGTCTAAAGTATTTGGAAGAATCAAGATTGACAAGGGCTAAGGATTTGGTCATGGTATCTTTGATGTCTTGAATTTTTTTTTACCTTCATTAATCCAAGTTAGGATGACATCATTTTTTAGCGTCTTGGTAATTGGTCTAAAAATTTAGGAAAATTTGGTTATGGATTTGATGACAAATTGAATTTTAACTAGGAACAATTGGATTCATTTGGTTGATGTAGATAAGGGAGGTATTAAATGAATTTTATCCTATTAAGTTATATGGTTAGGTATTCTTTTGACACTACATAACCTAACAATTTATCTTTTTGGACCATAAATATGAACTTCTTGGGATTGAGTGAGATACCACCATTTCTATACCTCTTAAAAATAAACTCTAAATGTTCAATGTACCTATTTATATATATAGAATACATGGACACATCATCAAGATATATAAGGATTATCTCACCTACTAGTCTTGCAAAGATTATGTCCATTGTTGCCCCTACATTTATCAGTCCAAATGGAATCTTGGTAGGTAAAAGTTTCCCATTTAGTAGTGAAGGTTATATTATTTTGGTCATCATCATTGAATAAAATATAATTATACCCTAATATCCCTCTATTAGTGACAATATTTGTGACTCTACTACCTTTTGTAAGATATAATCCATAGTAGGAAGGGGGTAGTGATATTTTGGTGATACTTTATTTAGATTCCTAAAGTCAATACATAATATTATGCCATTTTTCTTCTTGTGTATCAAAATTGAGTTGGCTACCCAAGTGGAATGTTTCATGGGAAGTATGATTTGGTATTATAAGAGCTTTAAAAATTACTTCATTACTACTTCAATGTTAGGGTTTATTGGCCACTATAGCTATCTGAAGGGATTCATACCATGTTCAAGTTTAATGGTATGTTCTACACTATTTTTATCATATGCTTTGAGATCTTCATATGACCACGTGATGATACCCTCATATTTTCCATAGAGTTCCTTAAATAGGATGATATCTTCTTTAGTGTACTTTTGAAGTAGCAAATTCTTCCCTTTGGAAAATTCTATAGGATGATAAGAGGAACCTTTTAGCTTAATGCTTGTTTTCTTTACACTATCATATGGATTGAACATGTTTTTTAGAGTAATAAATCCCTTCGATAGCTTATTTCTTTTTAGTTATATAACACCATATTTAATGACATCCCTGTATTTATTTTCTCTTTAGCATGTTGGGATTCTTTGATCATGAACTCAATGATTTATTCATCATTACTGAAGGCCTATAAATTAATAGAAGTATCAAGGATAGTTGGAATGAACACTACTTATATCTCTTTAGGTTTATCCCACATGTCTATGTGAGGTTAAATCTCATTGCTATTTTTTCTAGTTTATTTACTTTGGCATTCAACTCTATGGCTATTTTATTAATCTCATATATGTTGAACATTTCTAGAAAATTCTAAACGTAGTGCTTATATGATTTCAAGTGTTTATTATTTATGGAATATTTAGAATTAACCAAGTTAATTATTAACTTAGATTCACTAAACAACCTTAGGTTCTTGATCCCCATGTTCTCAATTTTTCTCAAGCTACTGCATAATGCTTCATGTTTAGCCATATTGTTTACATAATTAAACAATAATAAACACACAAAATTGGCTTGTACATCCTATGGATCAATAAATTGGATACTAATTCATGTCTAATTTTTTGTTTTGGCATCATCAAGGTGTATTGTCTTGGTCTTATCAACTCCTTGGCTTGTTAGAGTTGGGATGTTATATGTCTCTTCTTAGATAAGGTAATTTCTAATCTCAATATCCTCAAAATTTGTCTCTTGATATTCTTCATATTTAATTACACTAATTATTATATCTTCCTCAATATTTTAGTCATCTTTGTTGGGAATTAAGGGCAATAAACAAAAACTTAAAACACAATTTCATGCAGAGATAACAAACAAAATAATTATCATAAATATGCTTATTTCAATATCACAATATTATATTTTTATCAACTCAAATATTACAATATTCCAACACTTTACATATATAAATACATCATGGAGTCTCTTCACATTTAAGAGACTCTTCAATATTTTGTAGCTCTTGGCATTTCACCTTTAGCTATATTTTCATCTTCTCATAATATCATGGAAGATATGTCTCTCTAATTTTCTCTTATGGAAGAAATATTAATTTATTTCCCAATAATTATAAATATCAAATAATTACAAGATGCCAAATAATATAATATTCTCTAACACCCCCATATTACATTATTTGGTATAAATATTATTATTTGGTTCTATCATTGTCATTTATTGGTTGGATTTCACTTTGCTAACTCTAGCTCCTCTAGTATTGAATCAATTGAATCTACATAATCTCCATTAGGTCCATATCTAAACTATTTGAGTTCACCTTTGGATCAATACCTTAGGATCATCAATACCTTAGGGTTACCTCTAGATATTTACCTCTATATCACTTATGTGTCATCATTACCTTTGAATCACCTCTTTGGGTCACCTATCGACCGTCACTACCTTTGGGTCATCTCTCTAGGTTGCAACTGAACCATCATTATCTCTAGGTCATCCACTAGAATAATAAAAGGTCATCACCTCTAGAAATTAACCACTACAACATATACTAAGAGTCATCCACATCCTCAAAATATTCTATATAAGCATTCTTTTGTAGGTCTTATCACTACAGGACATCTTCCAAGTTGTGCTTGGGTCATAATATTTTGAAACTAAAATTATTTATTTCAATTTTCCAACACATTTATGGGTACACTATCTTTCACATTTAACAAACTTATTTTTATCTTATAAAAATAATTTAACATTTCCTTTATCTTAATCTATTTTTTCATATATGTCTATCCATAATTCATTCTTATATTGTTATTTTTTATTTATTTATATGGACAATTGTTTTGAGAAGGATTATTTCCTCCACAAATTTCACAACAATAAATGTCCCAACATTTCTCTATATTATGTCCATGTCTTCCAAAATGGTTACAATTTTTCCATTTTTCAATTCCTTTTTAACATGTTTTGTCTTAATGATATCTAACATACATTTGATTTTATTATTAACTATTATACACCATTCCCTGATTCACTATTACCTATTTGTCCTTCATTGTTACCTATCACAAAATTGGTATTAGTGGTCCTTGTCACAATTTCACTAGCCTATCTTGTATATCCAAGGCCTTCATATTTTGGCCTTATTTATGGTATTATGGGCTCTTTCATGCCTTGCTCATATTTTCTCAAACTTGTACCTTTGTATCCCATTTTAATTTTAACGATTTTGAACCAATCCCTTTTTGTATGACTTTCAAAATATTTAAATTCATAATCATACTTATTTATAACAACACAAATTAGACTATAACTATCCCTATCACTATCACTTATATCATTACAATGTCCATTATCACTAACACATCCAAAATTATCTCTGCCATTATCAAAATTTTTGACAATATGGTCTTTATTTTGGCCAACACAAGCACTCTTTGTACTATAAACACAAATATTTTGTGCACATTCTCATGAATAATACTTAAATACCTTGTATTACTTGATATAGTTGTTCTAGTATCACAACATGCATCTATCATCATGGGTCCCAAGTCACTAATATCACAACTCTCATCTATGCTCTGAAGTAGGTTACAACTCACATTTTTCATCATGGGATTATTATTCAATTTATCTATTATTTCATCTTAGTTTTGACATTTCTTTTGTAGATCATCAAGATTAGATAGGGCCATATATAATTTTGTAAGTGCACTTAAAGGTATTTCCATACTTTATTTGGAGTATCCTTCACCATATTTATTTGGAGTTAATTGTAAACAAGATTTTGTTAATTCTTTATTTTCACTATCTTTTGACACCACACAATTTTGACTTAACTCTTCTTTCTTTATATTTTTACAACCCCTTTTATGTTTTGATTTGGAAAATTTCTTAGCCATAAGAATATTCTATGCTATCTAAAGAAAATAATTTGTTGACTTTAGCCATACCTCTAATAATTTTTATTTTCTCTTTGGTATTGCATTTGTTGACTTGATTGATATTGAAAAGGTTAAATGATATCTAAAGCAAATAAGCCATTTTTTAAGCATCCAATAGCTTCATTATTTCCTTGTTTTCAAATGAAATATTTTTTATTTCTATTCATAACTCTAAATTCAAATAACCTTCCCTTATCCAATAATTTTGATATTGAAAGCAAGATATTAGTTAACCCAAACACATAAAGAATATTTTCTAGTGTATTAAAAAAAGCTTAGGCTGAGTGAAACACTGCCTACTCCCTTGAACTAATAAATTTATCTATTTTTTTATTATGGTAAGAAGGGGTTTTGAAAGGGACCCCAAACCCTTTACAATTTCATAAAAGATATTACATTAAGCTTGCAAAATACTACAATAGAATGAAAGAACAACAAAACATCTAGGACATAACTTTAACAAATCCATGGGAAACACAAAATGACATCATACTATCCATCGATAAATATTGTAACACAAAATAGAGCAACCACAAAAGAGACAGGATAATTAAGAACCACCCTTAGTCTTACCATCGACTTCAATTTCTCACTATAGGGCCTTAAGATTCAAAATTTTCTTCTCCAAATTACCTAAGTGTTCATCAGCCACCTCCAAATTTTGGGAGCCTTATTTTGAGATGCTTGGAAGATTTGTTAATGTCCTTGATAAAAAGGAAATTTTGAGTGAGAGTTTTAGTTATAAGCATCAGGGGGAAAGTATCTACCATATCTTTACTAACTTCCTTTGTTGCTCTCTTCCACTCATATTTGACAAGGAACCCCATTATAGGCAAGGAAGGGTGTTTTGAGGAGTTCCTATCATCATCATGAAGATGGTATTCCTCATATTCCAAGTCATATTCATTATATAATTCATCCCAACTTGTTTTTTTTCTAATTGAGGAGTTTTTACAACTTATACTTTCATATTTGGTTTGGATAGTTCATTAGCTTCTCAAGAGTGTGCAAATTGTTGGGAGAGCTCCATGTCATAGTCATCAATTTTATTTAGAAAATTTGATATTCCTCCATTTTCTAGGATACCCTAGACTTGATCAATCATGTTGAGGAATAGGGGATCAAGATGAATGTTGTCGATACCCATGATTCTAGCAAGAGGAAGCACGAGGACTCCAAAAATAATGACTTGAATCACCATCCTAGAGATATAAAGAGAAAAATCTACAAATGACATGGGGACTCAAGAATCATGAAATATGCATGTAGATGGGATATGCCAAACATCCACTGATACCTACAAATCCCATAGCATGTGATAGCCATGGGTCCAATATTGGGACATGAAGGAGAATGTAATTCAAGTCTACCATTTTTTCTCTAATAGGTTCTTCTCCCCCAAGCAATCAGAGTTGATAATTTCCATTAGAGGGATTGGAAAATCATATTTCTAGATACATTGGTTCTCCAAAGTTATACCCTAGTTTTCCATAAATTTTGCTACCCCATTGCCTTATCTATAAACATTTTGGATCACCACATTCTTAAATTTTCTTAGGTTTAATTTTCTCTTATCAATCATCTTTGCAATAGACCAATTTGGTTCTTTTTCTTCTTTTAGAGCTATGATAATATTCAATGAGTCTCCTTTAATCACCATATTCTCCATTCCTAACTGGACTAAGATTTGGATAACATATAACAATGCTATTGCATTGATTAATTTATTTGTTTGGTAGCCCAGGGAATCACCAAAGGCAATGAGGATGCCTCCACTATCCTTCTTGATCACACCTCCAACTCAAACTGGCCTAGGATTCCCTTTTTTTGCTCCATAAAAATTAAGCTTCACCCAATTTGGAGGAGGGGTATACCATTTCACCTCATTCGAAGGAAATCTCAAGTTTACTTGTTGTGGAGTAGGGGGGAGTCCCCACTCACTAAATATAGAAGTCTCAAAGTGGGGAACCACTTCCTCGAGATTAACCATCTTAATTTTTTTATGATAGCACTCTCAATCCTTGCACAAATAGAGTATGGCTCTTATTTTTTGTTTTTGAATATTCTATTATTGTTTTTCATTCCAAAAACCCCCCAAAAAATGTGGCAAATAGAGTTTCCATAAGGAATAAAGCCTCTTGATTTTGAATGAGCTTTCCCACTGAAGACATAGATCAAAAATTTTATTTGGTAGAACCCAAACCACTGAGAACTTACTAAGGAGATTATAGAAAACTATATTGGAGAATTCATAATCTAGGAATAGATGATGAACAACCTTCGAAGCTTTCTCACAAAGGGAGCACATACTAACAATGTGAAAGCCTCTTTTACATAAATTATCAACAATTAGAATTTTATTTTGGACCACTAACCAGTAAAACATGGTTATCTTTGGGATCAATATCTTTATCCATACCTTCTTCATCGAAATCCAACCCAAACCTTATTTTTTCAAAATAGAATAACATGTCTTTACTGAATACTAACCTTTACTCTCTTTGCTCCACACGAGAATTTGAACCTCCCATAGAGTTTAGAAGGTATACCCTTAGAATATTTTTTAGCCTAGTGGTTATTTTATTTTGGTTCTCATCTATATCATCTAGCCTTAACTCCTTCCAGCTAGGTTGGTCTCCTCTAAAGGATAGGTAGTCCCTAACCATGGTACCTATCATTCTTGACAATATTGTATGTAAATATTTTAACTCTTGATCTTACACCAGGGGAGAGTTCATTAACCAGTGGTCCTTCCAAAATTAATGATCTTGCCATTACCAATTCTCCATATGATCTCTTTGCATTGGATTAAAATTATTCTAGAAGGATTCAGAAGATGTATTTAGAAAATTAAATCCAGGTCTCAAAAACTTGGCCTTAATGGTTTTGACCCAACTAACAAGGTCATGCTTAAAAAGTTTCCAACCCATTTTCCTTATAAGGGCTTCATTCATCAATTTTAAGCACTTGAAACCTAGCCCCCCATAGTCATTTTTGGAACACACTTGATCCTAGTCCACTAATGGTAGTCTTTTATTCTCCTCTGATCCTATCCATAAAAATGAGTATTGAATCTTCAAGTTTATCTCTATTTTTGGCTGGAAGTTTAAAAATAAACATGAAATATATAAGAATACTTTTTGGGTTGAGCGAACTGGTTGAGCTTTCCCCATTTGGCTTAACAAGTTCCCTCACCATCCAGTCAAATTCTTCATAAACCTTTCTAAAATAGGATCCCAAAGATCAAATTTCATTCTTCCATGAAAAATAGGTATTCTCAAATAGGAATCCAGGAGAGCTCTTATGTCATAACAAAAATTATGGGCAATTCTTCTTTGTCTTCTCTCTGGGTATTGAGGAAATCGAACTTTCTCTTAAGATAGTTTACTTCCTACCCTATTTCCTATTCATAGTTATCCAAAATATTTTTGATTTCTTGGGCTTGTGGTATGGAAGATATAGATATTATGATTGTATCATAAATGAACTATTGATGAGAAACAAGTTCAATAGTAGTAGTTATTTTAAACCCTCCTAAAATGTCATTCTTAACAGCCACTAAAATGCATCTTCCTAGAGCCTCAAAAATAATAATGAATAGATACAAATATAATGGATCACCTTGATGAAGACCCCTTTTACTATTGGAATAACCTATTACTGCACCATTTACCAATGGAGAGAATTTGACCATAGAGACACAACTAAATATAAGATCAATCCAACTCTTGTGAAACCCAAATTTCTCCAAAAATTTGATTAGAAAGGACCAAGATACATGATCATAAGATTTATGTATTTCTAACTTTAAGATCATTCCTGCATCTTTACTTTTATCCATTGAATGGGTGACTTCATGGAGAGTAATTATTCCATCAAAAAAAGTCTATCTCTAACAAAACCTCCTTGGTTAAAATTAATGATAAAAGGGAGGACAATATTCAACCTATTAGCCAAAGTTCTAGATGGGATTTTATACACTGAATTGCAAAGGCTAATAGGTCTAAACTATTTGAAATCCCTTGTACTAGAAATATTGGGAATCAAGGCCAGAAAGGTAGAGTTGACATCTGATGGGATAACAAAGGAATTTTGAACTTATTTGATAGACCTCACAACATCTTTATCCAAAATATACCAAGAGTGGTGAAAGAAAGTGACAGGAAAGCTATCCAAGCTAGGAGCTCTATCTCCTTCAAGATCAAAGGCCACCTTTTTAATTTTATTTTCTACAAATGGGTTAAGAAGGTATTGGTTTAGATTATCATTGATCAATTGAGGAATATGATTAAGCATACCTTCCATACTTGTCAAGTTTATATTATCAGAGAGCCCTAATAAATCTTCAATAAAGGAAATATCTTTAGACCTTATCTATTCAATATTGTTGATGGTGGAGCCATCTTGTTTAAAAAACTCTTTTATCTTATTATAGTTGTGATGTCGAAGGGTAGAGATATGAAATAATTTAGTATTTATATCACCTTCATTCAACCATCATATTCTTGATTTTTATCTCCACTGAACTTCTTCACGGGCTATTATATTATGGTATTTGATAAACAATTCTCTCTCTCTTATTCTCTTATATTTTGAAAAACCATCTTGATAAGTGGAGTTGTCTATCTCCGTGAGTTGTTGTTTAAGTTCAATTTTCTTTTGAAATAGATTGTCGAACACTATTATGTTCCATTGCTTTAAAATTGTCTTAATATATCTAATATTAGAAAAACTTTAGTTGAGATTCAGACTTGAAGTATCTTTTTGCAACCATTCCTCAATTTTTGCTATCAAGTCATCATGCTTCAACCACAAAAGGGCAACTATATTTCTTGGTTCCCTCCCTATTTTCCCATATAATCAGACTATATTCAAACCTATTTTTGGTAGATATGTGAGAGTAAAATCCCCAAATAAAGCAAGACCTTCCTAAGAAATTAACTAATCACCCAAGTGCCTATTACTCCATGTGTATTGGAACCTTCGTAGGTCTATATCCATAAGCTCATTAGAGTTCAAAAAATCCCTGAAATCTTGCATACCTTCTTATGGAAAATGGGAGCCACCATTCTTGTCCAAGGGGTTGAGAGAGGAATTGAAGTCCCCTGCTAAAATCTAGGGAATACCGTGGAAAGTTCTCCTCAACTAACGTAATTTTATCCAAAGGATCCTTCTTCTTGCTACTGTGTTGGGGGCATAGACATTTGTAAGTAACTAATTTTGTTTGGTATCTAAGTTATGAGAAAAAATAATGATAAACCATCTAGTTTCTACCACCAAACAACCTTCAATATTTTTATTATCCTAGAGATAGATTAGGCCTCCAAAGGTCCTGATAAATTTACTAGCAATCATATCTACTTATTTCCACACTAAGGATTTTATTATATCAGCCTTAGAGTTATCTAATTTAGTTTCTTGGAGAAAAATATTAGGTCTGTGTTCACAACTCAAAGTATACACAACAGGATGTTTTGAGGGGGAATTTAACCCTCTAATATTTCAAGATATTATCTTCATCACTTAAATTTATGGGTTGTTTCTTCTCACCCCCAAAATTTAAAACTACTTGAGTGTCATTAGCCACTTCTCAAGGTGATTCTTTTTGGATGAGTACTGCCTTCGAAGGCTTCCATAGCCCTTTTACAATCCCTACATCTACTGAACCTTTGGAAAGACTTCTAGTCAATATTTTTCTCATTTTGGTTTTTTTTTGAGATCTCTTTTTTTATTCCTCCATTTTTTTGAATTTCAATCTTGGAAATTTCTACTTCCAGTAGGGTTTTAACGTGTTCCAATGAGGCTACATGATTTGGGGTAAGGAATGGGGATAACTTTTCAACATCTACATTTTTTCTTTAAACCTCAATGTTATCATATATATCATACATGAAAGTAGAAGGACTAAAAATAGGTAGTTCCTCCTTAACAATAAAATTTGTATTTGAGTGATTTACCTTACTAGTCAAGTCGTCGATTTCACCTTCCTTGAGCGGTTCCTTCTCTTTTAAATTTGACCTCTCAGCTTCCTCCTCCAATCCAAAGGGAATGGGGTTTTTATTTTCCTCATTTACAATAATTTTTCTTTTGATCCATCTTCTATTATTTGGCATATTGTGTTTGGCATTGCATTTAGTTCTTATATGCCCCATTTTATTGCATACCCCACAATGGATAACAATGTTTTCATATTCTAAAATTTGATTCCACAAACTATATTTAGATGTGAGCTTTATAAACTTCAAAAGTAATTTACTAAGATTGAAATTCACATAGGTTCTTGCAAATTTTTTTTTGAAAATGGCTATAGTAATAGGGTCAATCACGACCAGGTTGTCAATATTCCTAGAAATATCTACTAGGATCTCTTCATGCTAGAAGTGGATCGAGAGGCTTGGTAATTATACCCAAATAGGGGTAATATCAAGGCCTTGTGTAATCACACCTAATAAAGTTATCATATATAATTTTGACATATATACTCTATTTTGTTTGAAGAAAATTAAACTAATGCAAATTACTAATCATGTGATTACTTGCTCCTAAATCAATATACCAACAATTATCGCCTGATTTTTCTATAGTATGTATCATTTTAGAATCTGATTTCCCATATTTTTGTTGAGACAATTTTATGGTTTGACCCATTTAAGGTAATACATTGTATCCATAGAAACTTGTAACATGTACTTTGTGACAAAATTTCCTTTGTTTTTTAGGCTCTTCTAATAAAGTTTGGATCTTTGATCAAATGAAATTTTGTGAGAGAAATTTTTTATGCTGAAATGATTAGATTTCCATGTGTTTTTCTTATTTTTAAGTTCAATATGCCAAAATATTTAAGGTGTTGGTCATGGCCAAAAATGGGCCTTCTTACATTAAATTACAATTTTCTTCTTTGTAATGATATTTACAAAAAAATGGAGCCTTTAAAATTCAAATATTACAAAAAAATGATGCTCACTTTCTCTTCAAAAAATTCTCACTTGAAAAATAACCCTAAGCTTATAGATTCACAATAAATTACCCACAAAAAATGTACTTGTATACCTTATAACTCGTAGAAGTTAACTCCCTTATTTAATCACAATAACCTCTTTTCTCTTTTTCTTTCAAAAAATAATTTATTTCTTCTGTTTTATTTAAATACACACTTATCACTTAAAAAAAATCCATGAATTTATTTTATCTCCCTAATTATTGTTTAAAAAATTCCTTTATTTCCTTTAAATTTTCCTATTCTCAAATATTTCTTTTAAATAAACCCCTTTAAATATTTTCTTTTTAAATCTCATAAAAAATAGCCTTCTACTTTTTTCCTTTTGAATGTGGCATTTCACTTTAACTTTATAGCTTTAAATAAACAATTTCATTTTATATCCCTAATAATTAACTTTAAAAAAGACCTCTCATTTTTTCTTTTATAAACAATTTTCATTGCAAATATAAGGTCCCCACCATGCAAGTCAAAAACCTTTCAAATAAGTGCCCAAAGGCATTGAACCCATACTAGCTATTCAAAATTTTAATTTTTTTTTCAATAACCACACTATGTGTTTTGCAATATAGAGAACAAACCTTTCTTTTTTAAAAGCATTTCTCAAAAATAGACTTAGCGAAGCATAATATTACCTAATATTTCAAATTACAAAAACCTTCATTAGATACCACAAATGTTACCAGCCAATGCAACAACCTTCATTAGATGTCTTTGCCTCAAAATTCTTAATCAATGCAACAACATTTGTCAAAAGTATTTACCTCGAAATTCCTAGTAAATGAGTATTACGTTGGAAAAAGTTCGTGAGGGAAAAAATAATTCCTTCTCCTTTGAATCTAAGCATAATATTATTACATTAATGCCTTTAGGTAGGATATAATTGGGCTTAGGAAAAGAATATAAACAAGGCTTATTTTATTTCAAAAAAGCATAGGGATTTATTTTCTTTGAAAAAAATACAAGCGATAGACAAAGCCTTCACAATATGCAGAGGATAGTAAAAGAATGCAAACATGGTTAATTTTGTTTTGGAAAATCATAGGGAATATAAAGAACTTTTATAATATACAGAAGATATAATGTTTTCTATTAGGCAGGATGGAATATTAGGTCTTCTCTAGCTTACACAATCTAAAAATAGATTACAACTTATAGCATTTCAATAGGATATTAACATTGAATTTTTTTCTTTGGATTGCACTTTGACAAATAAAAATTCATAAGCAAGGCATGTCATTAGACAGTGATGATTGTTCCTTCATAATGCTAGTTTCCTCACACAAATTCAAGTACACAACCTACCTCATAGATCTTTGTAGCTTTAATACCATATGTTGGGAATTAGGGGTAGCAAATAGAAACTTAAAACACAATATCATGTAGAGATAACACATATACAATATATCACAAATCTACTTGTTTCAAAATCATAATATTATATTTTCATCAACTCAAAGATTACCATATGCCAACACTTTACTTGTATAAATACATCACGGAGTCTCTTCACATTCAGAAGACTCTTAAATATTCTACAACTCTTCGCATTTCATCTTCTCATAATCCCATGGGAGATATGTCTCCAATTTTCTCTTATGGGAGAAATATTAATGTATCTCCAAATAATTACAAATATCAAATAATTAGATGATTTCAAAGAATGTATTATTCTCTGACAATTTTTAGGTTCTTTATCATCCTCCATAAACTTTGGGATAGTATTCAAATTCACCATGTCATCCTCATCTAACTTGTAAAGTAGGTAACTACATGAAGGTTAATTCTTAATCTAGATAATATTCCCATATATAGGTGCCTTCATGTGAGTATAATCTATTGCTAAGTGCCTATATCCTAATTAGCTTATGTGTCTATCTTCTAGATAGTAGCATACTAAAGTATAAGGAAGATCAATGACTATCACCTCTTGTATTACTACCAAATTTGAGTGTTTTGCTATGGTCATGATTAAATGTTTAAGGATACCACTACATTTACACTAGTACTATTCATCTAGAGTAGATGCATAGCCATTATGGTATAGGGTAAGCTCATTTCTTCACAAATTGCCTTTGGCATCACTATCATTGCTACCCCTATGTCAACTATACAACTCCTCAACAAATAATTTTCAATTTTTAAAGCCATATAAATTGGAGAAAGTTCCAACATTTTAGGTTTTGGGATATTTAGTATGTTAATTTTATTGACTTTGACATAGTTGAATATTTTCCTATCAAGTTTTATTGATAAACTATGCTAGTTTGGGTGGTTCTAGTTGTTTTTCTTGGCATAGCTTCTATCATACTCCTTTAAAGCATATTGAATTAAATCTCATTTATTGCATAAAGTTAGTACCTTCAACATGTTCACTTTATAAGGCATCTTCTTTATCTTTTCAGTGATGTTAAAACCAAGCTTGACAAAGCTACTCTTACTACACAATAAACTTCTTGATTATCTTTGCAACCACTGCATGACCTTCAGTAGTGATATAAGGGTATTTTAGTATCACTTTTACACCTTTTAAACTTAATCCCTTTCCTTATAACTATAATTTTTAGGGAACTTATTTGTTGCTTATTTATTCCTCCTTTTAGTTTTAGGTTGTTTTTCTTATCTACCTATTTATCCTTACTAACCTATGCCTTTACTTGAGTTGTAGCTACAACATTATTCTCAATATTTTATTCTCGATTTTCTATTGTGCAACTACCATCCCCTTATCTTTCATTGTAATGGTTAAATCCCTCTCCAAAGTATTATCATGTTTTTTTCACTTTAGTCTATTTATAAATTGAGGGTTGCTCTTCAAGTGCCTTCAGTTTACCTCTAGTCCCAACCCCTTTTTTTATTGGCATAGATAGCATCATCCTCAAATGTAGAATCTTGTTTTGATTCAACAATACCAAATTAAAATATTGCATTGTTGGGGTTTATCAAGACAAGGACTAACTATTGGAGTTGTTGGTATGCAGGTTGATTTACTTTTGGTGCCACTTGTACCAAGACAAAAACCTATTGAGAAATGCATTATTGGTCATATTAGTTTTTCTAGGAATACTTGATGGCTACAACACATTCCATAGGATTATTTTCTACATTATATTGGAAGCATCATAGTGTGTTAATTTATTAACTAGCATTCACCATGTTGTTTTAGACCTCATTTTTCACCTAATTGGGACCTCATCGAGGCCCTTTATCCTCAGTGAGGTACAATATTTTCTAGGGTTGCTAATTTTGAGATTGTTTTCAATGCCTCATTTTAACCTTATTCATATTTAATATGGTATTAAGCAATTCCAATACTTCTCTCATCCCTATATTATAAAATGAATCATTATTAGTTTTTGGGGGAGTGGGAAGGGTTAGCAATTATGGATGAAAAGCAATAGTCAATGATGAATTATGGCTAAGATGTGTGATAATATATGAAGAGGGTGATAGTTTAGTATTGACATCTAATTAATCATTTATAATGAACAAAATAGAAGGTCTAGACCAAGTGATTGGAAAGCTTTGGGTAACATAAGTAGCATAGGCCATAGGTAGGGTAGGTGCTAACATTCCTACCCTAATTAAAAATTCTTTTGGATAGGTTGTTTCTTCAAAAAATATAGCTATTTTTTTATGGTTATCATTACAAACCATAAAATCTAGGTCACATAGTAAACCCTCGATATAATAAGGTAATGTTTGTTCTTAATTAGGTATGATAATTTGTAGAATTGAATTTAAGGTTCTCAACTATCTAGTGTTACACTCATGTATATTTTCTTGAGAATGCCTTTGTAATGTATTTAATTGAAATAAAATAGAATAACCATTATCCATACTACCTAATCCACACATGAATGGTTCTACAATTGATGCTCAACTAGTGAAAAATTATCATGTAAAGCTCTAGACCATAATGAACATTATCATGCAAAGAATAAATTAGTAAGCATACCATGATATCCTCCTTATAAATATAAATAATTAACTTGATAATCGATGTCTCAATGGGGTGATATAATTCCATATTAATCTTACTTCCATCAAAGGTAGGTAATTATTTATAGTTGCAGGAGTGTTATGGGAATATGCTCCTAGTTTCAATTACCCTTGATAAATCTAATTAAGAAGTTGGTTTTGTGTCCCATGTGGAGGCATTAGATTATTCTATGGAGTAGGAGGTTGACTATGCTACTTTTATAGTGGTGGATAAGGGCATAGACATAACCTTAAGGTAGGTATGGAGAACTAGTGTGGAGCATAGTAATGCAAAGGATAGTGATAATTCAACATAAGAAAATAAGGTGCATAGGATTTTGATAAGCCTAATATTAATTTTGAAGATACTACATATTTAGTAATGGAGGAGGGTATTGCAAACCTATGAAAAAACCTGTTGATTTTGGGGAGGTATAAAGTGTTGTGTTTTGTTGTATTTGAATAGATGGAGGTAGTATTGTTCCATTGGATTTTCCCTAGTTTATATACATCCCCACTTGTCCAGATGACACTTATAAATTTTGATCAAAGCTCTAGATTTTATTTGAAAATATCTATCCTAAAGATCCAATGTTTGAAGCTATGGATTTTCCTATTGGAAGATTGGATGCATTGTTTAGACTAGATTTAGATAGACTTTGAGTTGTATTCATACTAAAAATGGTGTAATTTTATCACTAGATGTTAGAGGTTGTTTTACATTAACTATATGGTGATCACTCATAAAATATGGATTTTCTGTGGGGTTATTCACATCAAAGGTCATCTCAAAAAGAGGATTTGTTTGGGTCAACATAGGACTAGTATATGACCAAGTTTGGTTTATGGAAGCAGATGAATAACCCATTTTATAGACAAGGAAATCAATTTCTTGGGATGTAGGAATTTGACTAATGATATTGGCCATTGGGATTTTGCCTTTGGAAGAAACAATATTATACTTTGGAAATTTACTCAATCTCATTATCTTGATGTATCCATATGGTTGTTTGTTCCTTTTCCTTTTTGCATTTTTTTGATGGTATATGATTATCTCTACTAATTAATCATATTTCCCATATATTTGTAACTTTGAGAACATATCCATAAGCTTGCATACATGTACTTGCATGGATAGAGTTTAGGGATCAAAATTTTATAAATTATATGATTCTGATCTACAAAGCTATTTTTCTACAAACTAGAATGAATTGCTAGCAAATTTAGATGATTTTCTAGTAGATTTAGGAATTTTACTATCAAAAACTAAACTTAAAATGTTTGAAAAGTAAGGGACCAAGTTAGTTGTCCAAAAACCAAAAAACTATATTGAATAAGGGAATATTCATAACTTCTAATTTGACTAGTAATGCACCCCAATTCCAGTATTTCAACAAGTTTTTGGAAGGAAGGGATTATGGATCCTTCTAATTTCTAGATTTAGGATGACTCCATACTATCCTTGATAATTCTTAATCTAACCTACTCTACTTGCATGAAATTGAAATGCATGAAAAGTAAATTTTTAAGTTTATAAGTATGAAGGATTGAAAAAAATATGGTTGTAACTATAGCAACAAAGTGTGCAATCAATAAACACATGAGAATTCAAATAACAATAATATTCCCATTCAACAAGTGTTAAATTATGGAGTAGATGATATAATAGGAAAAAGTAAAATACCTCAATCACTACGTATTCTATAGTCTAGGAGGGTTGTGCCACTCATGTAAAGAAAAAGAATTGTTAGTTTTTCACTAATTTCTTGAGATACAAAGCATAATGTAGATTTCTAGGTATAGCTCTAAATTCTCATGGCCAAAGGACATTTACAATGGAGATCGTAGATCCTATTTATAGTAGGATTTTACCCACAAGTTACTTGCAATGAGAAACTATTACTCCTAATAAAATTAAATACTTGGGGATATCTCTAACTAAACAATGAACCTTTAAATGTTATATGCCTATAAATATGCCTATAATAGGTTTAAAAATATTTCAAAATGAGTTTGTGTGCCATTGAATACAAAAGTATCATCTTCAAAATATTCTCCTTGGGATCTATACCTCTATTTTTAACCCTTTTTAGGTTGGTGAATGAATCACTCAAATTTGCTAGTGAATCACTAGTTGAATCTAAGTGATTCACTCACATGAGCCAGTCAAGACACTTTGCAAGCAGATCACTCCTAAAAAAACTAGCATGTATTGAGAGAATTATCTAATGAGCTACACTTAGTCAAAATTTGACGGGTTTTGGAAGGTATTGGTTTTTTGATTGCTCATATCTATACACTTGTAAAATGGTGAATTCCAAGCTAATTACTAGGCACTAAATCAACTAGCTTAGTGGTGATTTGTATGAATCTAAAGTTTAAAATTTAGTAAATACCATTTTTATTATGTTGAATTGTTATATTGAGAGTGCATATTTTGATGGACCAACAATTCTATTATTCCTAATAGAACACATAAGTATAATTTTTGCATGAAATAAATCCTAACCCACTTGACAAATATCTTTATATATACAAAGGGTATGTTCATAGCACCACATATACCATAACACAAAATTTTTAATTCATATATGTGCATATTGTATTTAGATCAAATATTTTGTGTTTGATTTTAAATCTACTTAAAATCTTGCTAAAATCCATGCAATTGTGACTTTTATTAGTAATTGAATAAAAAAAAATTGGTTCAATTAAATAACTTTATATTTTTTATCTCAAATCTATAAATTTTGCAAATTCTACAATCAAATTTTATTATTATTTATTTTTAATAAGCTCTATGTGGCTTCTATTAGGGGCTACTCCCATTACAAAAACAAAATATTACATTGCTCTCATTACATTTTTAACAAGTTAATTAAAGCATATCAAAATTTTCCTTTCTATCAAAGATATTATTAATTTTCCTTTCTATCGAAGGTATTATCCATCTTCATCAAATTTCTAAGTTTCCACAATTAACTCCTTTAATAGCATATGCCTTCTAAAATTTAAATTCTGTCAATATGAAATTCAACATTGCAGATGGCTAAAATATTTGTTGCCTTGCTTCTATATCTATAAATAGCTTGTCTATAACAACCTTACAATTTCTTAAAACCTTTTTTTAGGGTTCTTATTCATTCCTCTAATATTCCAAGATATTATTCCCATTGTTATTTTTTGTTTTTATTTGTGGGGTTAGCCCCACTTCTTTTTAGCACTTGTTATATTACTTTTATTTTCCCATATCAACATCTCTCTAGATTTATTTTTCTCTTTGTTTTTTCTTCTTGGGTATTTCTCTCTTTTTTTCATTCACAACAATACTTTCATCTTTATCAATCTCTTTAATATTCTCACACTACTCATAGTAAGACTTACAATCTTTAGGTTTACCTTGTTTTCGAAGGATCTGAAGTGCAAGGAATAAACTCAAAAGCACAATATTTTTTACCTTAGAAACCCTAAAGTGCAAGGATGCTCATTTGTAGAAATTATTTTTTATTCTACCCTAAAAAACCTAAATTGTTGTGGGTTTTTTCCATCCTCATTTCTTTATTATGCTACCCTTGAAACCTAAAGTGCAAGGGATAACATATTCACCTCTTTTACTTTTATTACCTAAAGAGGATTCTATACTACTTGATGAAAATTAAGATGATTTACCAATAATAAACTTGACCTCTTTTTCCATTTTTGTTTTAGAAATTTTTTCACATCTTCTTTTGCACCTTTAATTCCTTTTGAACTTACCAAATGATACTATAGATGGGCTTTATTTACCTCTTATTTTAGAGTGGAATATCCTTGATTTGATCTAGATTCTATTACTGTATTATTTCCTTAATTCATCTTGATGTCTATTCTAGGGCTAGAATTTTTTCTCTTTATTCATAGTTTTCACTTTGCAAACTCTTTCCATGTTTCTAATCTCATAACAATTGTGGCAATGAAATATGATATTTTCATAATCTATTTGTTGATCCCTGTAGCACCCTAAAATTGGCATAGTTAAACCCTTAGTAAAAAGATAAAAATTTGAATTTTAACCTCGAAAACCTCGTTAACCGCTCCCCCCATTTTTCGTGCCATTTTTAGGAGTTGTTTTGACCGTTGGACGATATCATCGCCGATTAGACGAAATCATCCCAGATCGGATGAATTCATCTGGAACAGAACGTCCAGACGATTTCATCCCAAAACCAAATTTTCATAATTAGCTTCTATTTCAACAACCTCTCCAACTTGGGCAGAAGCGTGTCTGTAGTTGGAGATTCCTCCGTTGGAGATCTCCCAGATTGGGATGATCCCCAACCTCCTAACCTCCCCCTAATCCTATATAAATTGGGATTTTCTCAGTTTATCCCCCTGATTCCCCTTGGCTCTCCTCCTGATTCTCTCCCTGGTTGATTTTCCCTACCATTTAGCTTTGTTGTGTTAAGACATCCTATCCACCATTGTTTGCACTCGTAGTTTTAAGTTTTCATTGCAGGTTTTCACTATGCTTCAGCTGGAGGAATCTCGGATCGTCGCAAGCGATTCCACACGATTTCGGACGATCTTGTCACAGATCGACGATGATCTCGTACGATTGGAGGTGATCTCGACTTCAATTCAGATTGGGGGCAATCAGAGCCCTGAGTTTGCATTTCTCATCTTCCTTCCTTATTTTATTATGCATTAGCTTGATTTATTTTCATTACGCATCCTGGAGTTCACCTCATTTAGCATAAATGCATGATAAAGTTAAAATAAGTTATTAAAACAATGCATTTCCTTTAATTTGCTATCTAGATTTATCATTTAGGCATTTATACTATCATTTCTATCATTTTGCATTATTCTTGCAGTTGCATTTTCGGTTTTTGGTGTCCGTTTCTGTGATTGCAGGTTTCTGACGAATTCGTCAGATCGACGATGATCTTGTCTGATCTCAGATGATCGACTGTGATTTGGGATGATTCTATACAATTGCAGATGATCCTGTCATATTCGGGATGATCTGGACTCCTACAAGCTTCAGAATCTTCATCAGACATCCGGAATCAGGTGCATTCTTTCTCATTTAGCATATTCTTTATATTTAGGATTCATTCCTGCTTTTTGTATTCATATAAATCAGCATTTTCATATAGAATAGCTTAGATTCATTTTGGCCAACCTAGGATTATGAATGATTGAGTATAAAATGAACACATCAAACCCATTCTCAACCTAGGCATGGAAACTGCCACTCAAAGTTTCCTGGTGAACCCCACCATCCATCAAAAATTCACCCTTATACCCCTCCCCCGAGAGGCGGGACCTTCAAAGGGCCTCTCAGTCCGAGGTATTGTCCCATCCTTCTCGCATCCCCCTTTCGGGCATGGATCCTATAGCCTGAAGGTAAGGATGCAAAAAATTTGGGGCGATACATTTTGGTGAACCCGACGTGAATAACATAGGCATATTTATGATTCAAAAAAAAAAAATAAAAAAAAAATATATATATATATATATATATATATATATATATATATATATATATGTATACAAGAAAAAAAATACAACAAAATCATCATTTCAAGTTTGTATGTTTTAGATTCAATTCTAAATAGTAGATACTAAATATTACTTTTAGAAGTACTAAAGAAACCATGAGTTTTTACTCAAATCAATATGAGCCCATCAGTAATGTTGGAAGAATTCAGCCAAATACATTTGTTGATTATGACCAACCTCATCCCTATTCAACATCACCTCCATCACACTTTTCTCATTTTTCATCCATACCCCAACAGGACAATCCCTTTTCCAATCCTCTTCATAACGATATTATCTATTCTCCCATATATCCATATTATGTCTATCAATCCACATACAATCCTCCTCCACCCTTTCAATATTCTTCTTTCAATACAACACATCCATTTCAACAAGAAAATACTTATTCTTCCAATCCTACCATGCACTCACATCATACTTCACAATCTTCCTATCATCATTCTACCCATAATAAAGAAAAGAGAGGTAAGAAACCATTAGGTCCTTTTATGACTGAAATTCCTAAGGCACTTATCAAAAACCTCTCGAAAACCTTCATCACGTAAATTTACTAAGCTCAATCAACCAATGGATATAATTCTCAAGCATTTACTTGATACAAATAAGATTGAACTCCCTTCCATAAGACAACTTGATACCACAACAGATTGGTTTAAACCCGAGCTACATTGTGAATATCATAGAGTAGATGGACATATGACACAAAATTGTAAAGATTTAAGATGTGCAATTCAAGATTTGATTGATGAGGGTCTTTTTAATATAAAGGAATTACAATCTACAACTGATTATAAATCTCCAATAAACAATCAAACTCCTACACAACAAATACCAATAATCAATCAAGACATGGGGATCTCCCAAGAACCCCTATTCAATTATCAACAACAGGAAACCAATCAAATATTGCATGTTAATGTGTCCCATCATGATGATATTACTAATATTGTAACAAAAACTACAAATGAGCAACCTCAAGTTCAATCAACTCAATCCGATATTCAAGAGATGGATTCCTCATTTGACCAACCTTCAAAACTATCTTTGGCTCTAGAGAATGATCCAAAATGGAATGTAAGCATAGAAAGCTCATCTTTAGAATCAAAATCTCAATCTGAAATCCACTTTGATAGCCAACAACAAGTGATTAATCCTCAAGCAAAGATATCCCTTTTAGAAGTATTACAAAGTTCTCATAAGGAAACTTTGTTCAAGATACCTAGCCAACAATTTGTTCCTCATGATATTTTCCCTAAGAACATAATTAATGGTGTAAGCCCTCTTGAGGTTAACCATATTTCATTCTATGATGAGGAGATTCCTTCCTCTACTCCACAAGAAGACTCCTCTCTTTACATTACAGGATCTAGTAAAGAAACACCTGTTAAAACTATCATGGTAGATAATGGCTCCTCTCTTAATTTATGCACTTATCAATTATTCCAAAAACTCAAATTAAAGGAAGAAGATCTTAATGAATCAAATGTTATTATAAAATATTTTAACAATGAAATTCAAGAAGCTCAAGGTACTATAATTCTTCCCCTTAATATTGGATCCAAGATCCTGGATACTTTGTTTTATGTAGCATATTGCCCTTCACCTTACAACCTACTTCTCGGAAGTCCTTGGATTCATACGATGAGGGTTGTCCCTTCCACTCTTCACCAATGTTTGAAGTTTGAACTTGCAAATAAAATTGTTACCATACATGGTGACCCAACACCATTTGAAGAATATTTAACGATTGAAACATCAAGTTCTATACATTCTCCATTGTCACAATTACCTTCTATCCATCACTTTTCTTCATCCATATATGATCATCCTTGTTTACCAAATAACACCCATGCATATCTTTCACATATGCTCCCTCCATCTTATCAAGACTTGGAAGATAGTGATAAGAATGAAGAACCTTCTTATCCTTCCGACATTTTATTTTGTAACATGATCAATTTTACACATATAAAAGTCAAATCTTTTGCTACATTATTCTACATTATAACAAAGCTTTTGTTATCGCTACCTTTTATTCATCACCTTTTGTTCTTACCTTCACCACAACCAAATTATCCTTCAAAACCTCCTTTGATTTTGAAGCAACCTTAGACATGCTATACTCAAATAACCTTGTATAGTGTATATAGATCATCTTGTATATACCACCAATTCCATCATCTAAAATTTCAAAAAAAATAAAAAATCAAAATCATCAAAATCTTCAAAAACATCTTTTATTTTTGCACCTGTCAATTCTTGAAGTATTGCAGTTATATTTTCAATTATTTTGGATAAATTAGCATTTATTTGGAATCCCGCACTTTCACACTCACATGAATAAATATCTTGATTTTATTTGGTATGATTATTAATCTCTCTTATATCAAAGTCCACAGTTGAATTAAATAAAGTTTTGAGCATAGAGAATTGATCTTGTTATTTACTTGAACCAAGTATATCTTTTCACATTAAAATGATTTCATTGCAAATTCAATATGATGCTACATAGTAGAAGTGGTTTCTTGAGCGAAAAGTTTCCCCTGCTATCCTATCATGCACATGGTCTAGAATCTTTGAGAATTGACAAAAGGACAAGCTCACCCCTACCCAGAATAAAAATCCCTTGCTCTACAACCAATCCGAGCAAGTATCCCTAGTATAGGAAGAAAAAGAAAATTCAAAGAAAATGAGAAAAAGAAAAATATTATTTTGTACCATCACAATATTTCAGCATTATCTCAGTATCAAGCAAAAAAATACAAAAAAAAAAAAAGAAAAGAAAAGAGAAAAGAAAAAGCAAAAAGCAATAAAATCCCTTTCCCTACCCCTTGAAAAGAAAAGAAGGGTGAATGAGCTTGAATCCCTGGAATTCTCAATTATTCGAAAACCGTGAGGTAAGCCCCATAACAGGTGGTTTGTGCCCAACCCGCTTGGCCTTGGGTAACTCCTAGCATGGTGATATGTCTGTCACATTAGCGACCTTCTTTTGTACAGACCTATGTCTGCTTATGGATCAGCTAGCTCTTGATGACCCGACTTACATAGTAGTCTGGTACGGTTACATGCATATAAATCATGGTCAACGAACATTCATTTGGTTAATTCAAATTACTTGTATCAAATTATCTTGCTCAAAATTGGTAAATGAACAATACAATTGCACACACATTTGTATTTGAGAGATTTTGTATCATTATGATAAATCAAGATCGGCAATGAACTCACATATGCACATGAGGGTTCCTTATAAATCTACATTTTGTCTTTGAGATAATTTAAAATATTTATGCAAATCTTTTGGAATAATTTCATCTTCTTATTTGAGAATATCTGTTTCGTATAAAAACAATTACATACATTGTTTTCAAAAATCCAAAATTTCTTTCAACAACATATTCAAAAATCTAGCAATAAAGTCACGTTTATATATATTTTTGTTTATCTCAAAATCAAAAATCAATTATGCAATAAAATATTTTTGGATTTCGCGATGATGGTATAAGTCTATACCTATAATTCTATGCCTAGCGCAAACCATTGTTCTAATTTTATTTCCCATTTATTTAAATTCATAAAAACATATGGCTTACATCATTATGTTACACAATTGTGCTTTAAAAAGAACGAACACCTTTTTCTATTTCATTTCATTATGTCAACATTCAATTTTGCAACCATGGTATAATTCCTAAGGAATTGTTCAAAATTTTATCACACTTAGGAATTTTATGCCTAGCAAAAATCATATTTTTAATATTTCATGCATAATATTTTTATGAAAATCTGAAAACAAATCATCACCATCATCATTTTTCATCATCACAACACAAAGTCTTAAGACAGTCTCTTAAGCACTCTTTTACTTTTAGCAATATTTCTATACTGGGATTAGCTTGATGACCTAGCGAGCGACGACTCCATGAAATGGTCTATAACAACGACAATGTCCTTTGAAATTATTGTTAGAAGTCCCTTTTATTTTTCATCAAATCACACCACAAACAACCAATTTGTTTACATCAGATTATTTCATTTAAATTTTACAGCATGACATAAAATTATACTATTTCCAACGACATAATTACATGAATAATCAATCAATAATTCAAAATTTAAAGCATCATAAAACATATGGACAAGTCATATCACAAAAAGAATATATATATATATATATATATATATATATATATATATATATATATATAAATAAGAAAAAAGAAAGGGTTTTACCCTATTTTCTTAATTTTATTTTAAAACAACATTTTTTAATTTTTTTTCGCGCTTTTACCTCAAACGTTCGATTTGGGTAAAAACACGGAGGGGGCACCATAGCAAGCAGTTGTACGATTCGACCTAGAATCGTCGTCTAAAAAATTGAGTAAATTTTTGCTTTCTCGTAAAGCATGGAGAACTCGTCTTTAACGCATTTTCTTCGAAAAATTCGCTAAAGAGGGGGCAAAATGTAGCACCCTAAAATTGGCGCAGTTAAACCCTTAGTAAAAAGATAAAAATTTGAATTTTAACCCCGAAACCGCCCGTTAACCGCTCCCCCATTTTTCGTGCCATTTTTAGGAGTTGTTTTGACCGTTGGACGATATCGTCGCCGATCAGACGAAATCGTCCCAGATCGGACGAATTCATCTGGAACAGAACGTCCAGACGATTTCGTCCCAAAACCAAATTTTCATAATTAGCTTCTGTTTCAACAGCCTCTCCAACTTGGGCAGAAGCGTGTCTGCGTAGTTGGAGATTCCTCCGTTGGAGATCTCCCAGATTGGGATGATCCCCAACCTCCTAACCTCCCCCTAATCCTATATAAACTAGGATTTTCTCAGTTTATCCCCTTGCTCTCGACTCTCTCCCTGGTTGATTTTCCCTGCCATTTAGCTTTGTTGTGTTAAGACATCCTATCCACCATTGTTTGCACTCGTAGTTTTAAGTTTTCATTGCAGGTTTTCACTGTGCTTCAGCTGGAGGAAGCTCGGATCGTCGCAGGCGATTCCACACGATTTTGGATGATCCTATCACAGATCGGCGATGATCTCGTACGATTGGAGGTGATCTCGACTACAGTTCAGATTGGGGGCAATCAGAGCCCTGAGTTTGCATTTCTCATCTTCCTTATTTTATTATGCATTAGCTTGATTTATTTTCATTCTGCATCCTGGAGTTCACCTCATTTAGCATAAATGCATGATAAAGTTAAAATAAGTTATTAAAACAATGCATTTCCTTTAATCTGCTATCTAGATTTATCAGTTAAGCATTTATACTATCATTTCTATCATTTTGCATTATTCTTGTAGTTGCATTTTTGGTTTTTGGTGTCTATTTCTATGATTGCAGGTTTCTGATGAATTCGTCAGATCGACGATGATCTTGTCTGATCTCAGATGATCGACTGTGATCTGGGATGATTCTGTACAATTGCAGATGATCCTGTCATATTCGGGATGATCTGGACTCCTACAAGCTTCAGAATCTTCATCAGACATCCGGAATCAGGTGCATTCTTTCTCATTTAACATATTCCTTGTATTTAGGATTCATTCATGCTTTTTGTATTCATATAAATCGGCATTTTCATATAGAATAGCTTAGATTCATTTTGGCCAACCTAGGAATATGAATGATTGAGTATAAAATGAACACATCAAACCCATTCTCAACCTAGGCATGGAAACTGCCACTCAAAGTTTCCTGGTGAACCCCACCATCCATCAAAAATTCACCCTTATACCCCTCCCCGAGAGGCGCGACCTTCAAAGGGCCTCTCAGTCCGAGGTATTGTCCCATCCTTCTCGCATCCCCCTTCGGGCACGGATCCTATAGCCTCAAGGTAAGGTGCAAAAAATTTGGGTCAGTACATTTTGGTGAACCCGACGTGAATAACATAGGCATATTTCTGATTCAAAAATAATAAAAAAAAAAAAAAAATATATATATATATATATATATATATATATGTATACAAGAAAAAAAAAACAACAAAATCATCATTTCAAGTTTGTATGTTTTAGATTCAATTCTAAATAGTAGATACTAAATATTACTTTTAGAAGTACTAAAGAAACCATGAGTTTTTACTCAAATCAATATGAGCCCATCAGTAATGTTGGAAGAATTCAGCCAAATACATTTGTTGATTATGACCAACCTCATCCCTATTCAACATCACCTCCATCACACTTTTCTCATTTTTCATCCTTAACCCAACAGGACAATCCCTTTTCCAATCCTCTTCATAACGATATTATCTATTCTCCCATATATCCATATTATGTCTATCAATCCACATACAATCCTCCTCCACCCTTTCAATATTCTTCTTTCAATACAACACATCCATTTCAACAAGAAAATACTTATTCTTCCAATCCTACCATGCACTCACATCATACTTCACAATCTTCCTATCATCATTCTACCCATAATAAAGAAAAGAGAGGTAAGAAACCATTAGGTCCTTTTATGACTGAACTCCTAAGGCACTTATCAAAAACCTCTCGAAAACCTTCATCACGTAAATTTACAAAGCTCAATCAACCAATGGATATAATTCTCAAGCATTTACTTGATACAAATAAGATTGAACTCCCTTCCATAAGACAACTTGATACCACAACAGATTGGTTTAAACCTGAGCTACATTGTGAATATCATAGAGTAGATGGACATATGACACAAAATTGTAAAGATTTAAGATGTGCAATTCAAGATTTGATTGATGAGGGTCTTTTTAATATAAAGGAATTACAATCTACAACTGATTATAAATCTCCAGTAAACAATCAAACTCCTACACAACAAATACCAATAATCAATCAAGACATGGGGATCTCCCAAGAACCCCTATTCAATTATCAACAATAGGAAACCAATCAAATATTGCATGTTAATGTGTCCCATCATGATGATATTACTAATATTGTAACATAAACTACAAATGAGCAACCTCAAGTTCAATCAACTCAATCTGATATTCAAGAGATGGATTCCTCATTTGACCAACCTTCAAAACTATCTTTGGCTCTAGAGAATGATCCAAAATGGAATGTAAGCATAGAAAGCTCATCTTTAGAATCAAAATCTCAATCTGAAATCCACTTTGATAGCCAACAACAAGTGATTAATCCTCAAGCAAAGATATCCCTTTTAGAAGTATTACAAAGTTCTCATAAGGAAACTTTGTTCAAGATACCTAGCCAACAATTTGTTCCTCATGATATTTTCCCTAAGAACATAATTAATGGTGTAAGCCCTCTTGAGGTTAACCATATTTCATTCTATGATGAGGAGATTCCTTCCTCTACTCCACAAGAAGACTCCTATCTTTACATTACAGGATCTAGTAAAGAAACACCTGTTAAAACTATCATGGTAGATAATGGCTCCTCTCTTAATTTATGCACTTATCAATTATTCCAAAAACTCAAATTAAAGGAAGAAGATCTTAATGAATCAAATGTTATTATAAAATATTTTAACAATGAAATTCAAGAAGCTCAAGGTACTATAATTCTTCCCCTTAATATTGGATCCAAGATCCTGGATACTTTGTTTTATGTAGCATATTGCCCTTCACCTTACAACCTACTTCTCGGAAGTCCTTGGATTCATACGATGAGGGTTGTCCCTTCCACTCTTCACCAATGTTTGAAGTTTGAACTTGCAAATAAAATTGTTACCATACATGGTGACCCAACACCATTTGAAGAATATTTAACGGTTGAAACATCAAGTTCTATACATTCTCCATTGTCACAATTACCTTCTATCCATCACTTTTCTTCATCCATATATGATCATCCTTGTTTACCAAATAACACCCATGCATATCTTTCACATATGCTCCCTCCATCTTATCAAGACTTGGAAGATAGTGATAAGAATGAAGAACCTTCTTATCCTTCCGACATTTTATTTTGTAACATGATCAATTTTACACATATAAAAGTCAAATCTTTTGCTACATTATTCTACATTATAACAAAGCTTTTGTTATCGCTACCTTTTATTCATCACCTTTTGTTCTTACCTTCACCACAACCAAATTATCCTTCAAAACCTCCTTTGATTTTGAAGCAACCTTAGACATGCTATACTCAAATAACCTTGTATAGTGTATATAGATCATCTTGTATATACCACCAATTCCATCATCTAAAATTTCAAAATATAAAAAAATCAAAATCATCAAAATCTTCAAAAACATCTTCTATTTTTGCACCTGTCAATTCTTGAAGTATTGCAGTCATATTTTCAATTATTTTGGATAAATTAGCATTTATTTGGAATCCCGCACTTTCACACTCACATGAATAAATATCTTGATTTTATTTGGTATGATTATTAATCTCTCTTATATCAAAGTCCACAGTTGAATTAAATAAAGTTTTGAGCATAGAGAATTGATCTTGTTATTTACTTGAACCAAGTATATCTTTTCACATTAAAATGATTTCATTGCAAATTCAATATGATGCTACATAGTAGAAGTGGTTTCTTGAGCGAAAAGTTTCCCCTGCTATCCTATCATGCACATGGTCTAGAATCTTTGAGAATTGACAAAAGGACAAGCTCACCCCTGCCCAGAATAAAAATCCCTTGCTCTACAGCCAATCCGAGCAAGTATCCCTAGTATAGGAAGAAAAAGAAAAGTCAAAGAAAATGAGAAAAAGAAAAATATCATTTTGTACCATCTGCAACAATATTTCAGCATTATCTCAATTCCAAGCAAAAATACAAAAAAAAAAAAAAAAGAAGAGAAAGAGAAAAGAAAAAGCAAAATGCAATAAAATCCCTTTCCCTACCCCTTGAAAAGAAAAGAAGGGTGAATGAGCTTGAATCCCTGGAATTCTCAATTATTCGAAAATCGTGAGGTAAGCCCCATAACAGGTGGTTTGTGCCCAACCCGCTTGGCCTTGGGTAACTCCTAGCATGGTGATATGTCTGTCACATTAGCGACCTTCTTTTGTACGGACCTATGTCCGCTTATGGATCAGCTAGCTCTTGATGACCCGACTTACATAGTAGTCCTAGTACGGTTACATGCATATAAATCATGGTCAACGAACACTTATTTGGTTAATTCAAATTACTTGTATCAAATTATCTTGCTCAAAATTGGTAAATGAACAATACAATTGCACACACATTTGTATTTGAGAGATTTTGTATCATTATGATAAATCAAGATCGGACAATGAACTCACATATGCACATGAGGGTTCCTTATAAATCTACATTTTGTCTTTGAGATAATTTAAAATATTTATGCAAATATTTTGGAATAATTTCATCTTCTTATTTGAGAACATCTGTTTAGTATAAAAACAATTACATACATTTTTTTCAAAAATCCAAAATTTCTTTCAAAACATATTCAAAAATCTAGCAATAAAGTCACGTTTATATATACTTTCTAATGATGGTATAGTTCCTAAAACCTAAGAAATTTATGCCTAGCGCAAGTCCTCATCTTATATATTTTCTGTTTATCTCAAAATCAAAAATCAATTATGCAATAAAATTATTTTTGGATTTCGCGATGATGGTATAAGTCTATACCTATAATTCTATGCCTAGCGCAAACCATTGTTCTAATTTTATTTCCCATTTATTTTAATTCATAAAAACATATGGCTTACATCATTATGTTACACAATTGTGCTTTAAAAAGAACGAACACTTTTTCTATTTCATTTCATTATGTCAACATTCAATTTTGCAACGATGGTATAATTCCTAAGGAATTGTTCAAAATTTTATCACACTTAGGAATTTTATGCCTAGCAAAAATCATATTTTTAATATTTCATGCATAATATTTTTATGAAAATCTGAAAACAAATCATCACCATCATCATTTTCATCATCACAACACAAAGTCTTAAGACAGTCTCTTAAGCACTCTTTTACTTTTAGCAATATTTCTATACTGGGATTAGCTTGACGACCTAGCGAGCGGCGACTCCATGAAATGGTCATATAACAACGACAATGTCCTTTGAAATTATTGTTAGAAGTCCCTTTATTTTTCATCAAATCATACCACAACAACCAATTTGTTTACATCAGATTATTTCATTTAAATTTTATAACATGACATAAAATTATACTATTTCCAACGACATAATTACATGAATAATCAATCAACAATTCAAAATATTAAAGCATCATAAAACATATGGACAAGTCATATCACAAAAATAATATATATATATATATATATATATATATATATATAAATAAATAAAAAATTAATTTTGCTTTTCCGCGCTTTTACCTCAAACGTTCGATTTGGGTAAAAACTCGGAGGGGGCACCATAGTAAGCAGTCGTACGATTCGACCTAGAATCATCGTCTAAAAAATGGAATAAATTTTTGCTTTCTCGTAAAGCGTGAAGAACTCGTCTTTAACGCATTTTCTTCGAAAAATTCGCTAAAGAGGGGGCAAAATGTAGCACCCTAAAATTGGCATAGTTAAACCCTTAGTAAAAAGATAAAAATTTGAATTTTAACCCCGAAACCGCCCGTTAACCGCTCCCCCATTTTTCGTGCCATTTTTAGGAGTTGTTTTGACCGTTGGACGATATCGTCGTCGATCAGACGAAATCATCCCAGATCGGACGAATTCGTCTGGAACAGAACGTCCAGACGATTTCATCCCAAAACCAAATTTTCATAATTAGCTTCTATTTCAACGACCTCTCCAACTTGGGTAGAAGCGTGTCATGCAGTTGGAGATTGAGATTCCTCCATTGGAGATCTCCTAGATTGGGATGATCCCCAACCTCCTAACCTCCCCCTAATCCTATATAAACTAGGATTTTCTCAGTTTATCCCCCTAGATTTCCTCCTGGCTCTTCTCCTGACTCTCTCCCCGGTTGATTTTCCCTACCATTTAGCTTTGTTGTGTTAAGACGTCCTATCCACCATTGTTTGCACTCGTAGTTTTAAGTTTTCATTGCAGGTTTTCACTGTGCTTCAGCTGGAGGAAGCTCGGATCGTCACAGGCGATTCCACATGATTTTGGATGATCCTATCGCAGATCGGCGATGATCTCGTATGATTGGAGGCGATCTCGACTGCAGTTCAGATTGGGGGCAATCAGAGCCCTGAGTTTGCATTTCTCATCTTCCTTCCTTATTTTATTATGCATTAGCTTGATTTATTTTCATTCTGCATCCTGGAGTTCACCTCATTTAGCATAAATGCATGATAAAGTTAAAATAAGTTATTAAAACAATGCATTTCCTTTAATCTGCTATCTAGATTTATCAGTTAAGCATTTATACTCTCATTTCTATCATTTTGCATTATTCTTGCAGTTGCATTTTTGGTTTTTGGTGTCTGTTTCTGTGATTGCAGGTTTTTGATGAATTCGTTAGATCGACGATGATCTTGTCTGATTTCAGATGATCGCCTATGATCTGGGATGATTCTATACAATTGCAGATGATCCTATCATATTCGGGATGATCTGGACTCCTACAAGCTTCAGAATCTTCATCAGACATCCGAAATCAGGTGCATTCTTTCTCATTTAACATATTCCTTGTATTTAGGATTCATTCATGCTTTCTGTATTCATATAAATCGGCATTTTCATATAGAATAGCTTAGATTCATTTTGGCCAACCTAGGAATATGAATGATTGAGTATAAAATGAACACATCAAACCCATTCTCAACCTAGGCATGGAAACTGCCACTCAAAGTTTCCTGGTGAACCCCACCATCCATCAAAAATTCACCCTTATACCCCTCCCCCGAGAGGCGCGACCTTCAAAGGGCCTCTCAGTCCGAGGTATTGTCCCATCCTTCTCGCATCCCCCTTCCGGGCATGGATCCTATAGCTTGAAGGTAAGGGCGTGAAAAAATTGGGTCGATACAATCCCATTCTCTTGATTCAAATTTAATCTTAATGGATTGTGGCAAAGGTTTTTAAATATCAATAGTAACACATATTCAAGTATATATAGCATGCTTTTTCTCCTTAGTAGCTAGTCCTTACTTGATGAATTTCCCTAGGCTATTTCCAATATTATTCAAAACATCCTTATTTATAAGTTGATATGGAAGTCCAAAAAGCCTAACCTATACTGGAAGCTTCTTAATAGTTTATGTCTCATTAAAAAATAATCATTCCATGGTCTTAAATAAATTGCATATTGCCCCTAAACCATGGACCACCAACCATTATTTTATCCCTAATTTTTTAACTAGAAAATACGATGAGGAAAAAATCTTTAGGAAGAAAAGTCACAAAGTAATTTGAATTTAATATCCACTTCCACCTGATCAAATTTTGAATCTTCAAAAACCTTGGCCATGATCTATAGAACTTACATATTAACCCTCTACTCGTAAAAACCATTATATCATGATCAATCATCTCATCCTTTATACTCACTTCTGGTGTAACATTTTCTACCTGGATTGAACTTGCCATGTAGTCGCTCTTTTTCTTATCTCCAACTTAGGCCTCCATACTTCCAACTAGGGCATCCTAGCTTCCCATTAAGGCCTTAAAATATTATTTGCCTCCCATACTACCTAATAGATCTCACTCTTGGCTTGCAGTACCTCTTGGATCACACTACCTCTCATCTTGTATTTTATCCCAACTTGCACTCTCTCTTGTCTCAGATTCACTCCTACCTTGCACTCCCTCTTGGATCATAATAACCCCTATCTCTTATTTTTCCTAGTGTTCCTTCACTTCAATATTTTTTTAGAAATAATGTTCCATGCATTCATGGTAAGGGTTTGAAGCATTGATGCACTTTGGATGAACCCATCACTCTTTTACAAAAATTCAATCTTGTCTCACACTCCCTCTTAGCTCAAACTTCCTCCTAGATCACATTCCCTCTTGGCTCACACTTCCTCTCAGATCATAATCCTACTACCTATTTAAGGAATAATTATCTTCCAATACAATCAACTAGAACATATTAGTCTCCATCCTTTAAGGCCAATCTTATTGCCCATCTCCATCCTTCTTTATACAAGCATATTTTATTGAGAAATCAAAACTTAAAAAATAATCAATGATTGCTTATTTTTTGGAGGTTCACTAATTAAGGATCTATAAAAAAAAATTATTATAAAAAAAAACCTCCCAAGTAACAAATACATTTCATTTATATTTCTCTACTTCATCAAACTTTAAACTTTTATAATCAAATAAATAAAATGTGTTGATTAAGTCAACGGAGCAAGAAGAAATAAATTTTAAAAATTTCCACCAAATCTCCAAATAGGCAATTTTATTGTAATACTAGTGACTAGACTTGATTAGGGTGAATTCATGATACATGAGCATGATCTCAATTAATTAAGAAATATTTATTTGCTAAGTTTTTTTATTAATGTTTCTCTTGCCAATGCCCAAATTGTCTACACTAAGTGATGTCATGCTAATGTAGCACATGATATAGGTGGTTTAAAAAGATAAATTTGGGTGAGGAGGGATGCAAGTGATTTACTTCCATGAAACTAATTCACTTTTAGGTTAAATGATCAAACAAAAAAGGGAAACCCACACCATGATGATATCAATTATTCATTCAATCTATCTGGATATTGATGATACCATATTGATATAGAAATAATCCTACCATTTTGAAAAGAAAATTTTGGCCAAGGCTAAGTGCAAGTAATTTTCTTATGAACCATGATTCACTTGTGTTATTGATGATTTGTTGTAAGTCAATGATTTTCTTACTTTATAAAAATGTCAAAAAAATCAATACTTGCTTTGGTCAACATTATAGTGACTCCATTAGGGGAAACCCTTAGATACAATAAATATATCAATAATTTTGAACCTCATTTATCATAGTGTTTGTAACTTTCACAATGTCATCATGGATTCCACAATATTAGAAATCACCTAAAAATTAGTTGAGCATGCAAAATAATAAGAAGAATATGAAATCCTAGTCCATAATAAGTATATCAAAACCAATAGTTAGTGCATAGCTTGAATCATTTGTTTATTTTAAATTAATTTATTGCATAAAATACACAATTAATGTTCAACAATAACAACAAATAATTGCTCACATTTCCAAGCTGAAAATAAAAACAATCTAATATGATCAACAAAACCAATATATATCCATCAAGTGGCATTAGCTCAACCGGTTAGATTCCTCAATATTTAAAGAGGAGACCAAGGTTCAAATATTGCCAAGCGATACATGGATAATATATAAGATTTTTTGTAATACTAGTATGTGGTGATGATGTAATACATGTGGGACCTATTTCAATCCCATATAACCAATTTAAAAAAAACAACCAATATATATCCTAATGGGACAACTTATGTCACAAATATTGTATGACAAAGAATAGTATGACTAAAAAATAAAGTACAAGAATGTATCTTGATGGCCTATACTTTAGTAATAAAACCTATTGGCTTTTGACCAATCATGGACCTTCCCCTTTCCTCTAAAATAAAACAACATCCATGAGGGGATCATGCAACTACTTTCAACCTTTAAAGAGTTATTTTATACATGGAATATGCCTATGGAACAAGAATATAAACTTGAAGAGGAGAACTAGCAGATTATCTAGTAAGAAAACATCTGGGTGACCAATTAGATGAAGAAAAACAAGATAAATATGAATTTGAAAATAGTCACACTCTTGTACTTTGACTATAATATGGGTCATAATCCAAAAAATTATGTTATGGCCATCCATTATATCTAGAGAATGAATAAAAAAGTGACAAGTTGACATATAATGGTGAATCAACACATTGTAATAAATCAACCAATGGTTGATCAACTCACAATGAACCAACCATTGGTGGATCAAGTGGCTATACCTCAATTCAATGTAGTACAATCCTATGTAATGCCCAAAATACCCAACACAAGAAGATGTTATCTTCATACCTAAAAGTGCAGTAGTGTATAATTCTTATTTTAGTAAATTAATAATTCCTATAGATAATCCTCTACTTTCTTACAAAGATTTGTACTTTTATTAGCTAGATAGAGAACCTAAGATGACAAAGGAAGATTCAAATTATCATTGATCAATCATTCCTACAAGAGAGCACTAAACCCCACAACAAGGGGATATTTCTTATGGTTTGAGGAAAGACTTAAGATAGTAAAGATACTAAAGATGAAGAATTATAGCTTATAGAGGAAAGAGACGTGTGTAGGTCTCTCTTAGATGAAGAATCATAACTTAAAGAGGAATATGATATATGCAGGTTTCTCTTATATAAGAACTAAAGCTTATAGAGGAAGTTCAACTATGTTGGTATTTTATGAATTAGAGCCTATAGAGGAAGGTGAGATGTGTAGGTCTCTCTCAAATTAAGAATTAGATCTTATAAAATAATGTGGGGTGTTTAATTTCCTAGAGGGAGAAAAATTGTAATGGGAGCAAGAATTAAGTCAAAATATGGGAGATTTTGCAAAGCAACTCCTTGCTTTCTTCTTTAACACAGACTACTACCTCAATTTAAAATTTAAACTTCATAATTGAATCTTAAATGAATAAATCAAAAATTAAGAAGAATAAATCTAGTGATAAATGAATCGCCACTTTAGGTGGGCACACCCCCGCCGTATAGGCAAGTATGCGAATGTCGCAAATGAAATTGGATAAAAGATAATAGATGATTATTAATTTAAAATCAAATCACATAAATACATAAATCATTCTTTTGGGAAACATAGCCGATGGTGGCTATGTTTGTTATGTAGCATGACTCCCCTCCTCGAAAAGCTTTGTCCTCAAAGCTAGAAATGACTGGAAAATACTTTCAGATTCCCATGTTGCATCCTCTTCAGGTAAGTCCTACCACTTGATGAGAAACTCTTGGATGTGACGAGATCTTAGTCTGCATGTTTTGGTTTGTACAACTGCTTCTAGTTGGAGATATATACGCCCTTCTTCATCCAACACTGGTAATTTTGATTGAGATTGTACTTTCTGGCCAATCACCTTCTTGAGGCATGAGACGTGAAACACTAGGTGTATACGAGAAGATTGGGGTAACTCCAATTGGTATGCGACTTCCCCAATGCGATGCACAATTCTGTAGGGACCATAAAAGCGTGGTGCCAACTTCTGACTAGATTTGATCTTTAATGATAACTGTTTGTAGGGTTGAAGACGTAGAAACACCATATCACCAACATTGAATGCCCTTTTCGAACGATGTTTGTCTTGTTGTTGCTTCATGTAATTTTGTGCTTGTATCAAATTGTCCTTCAAAATAGTGAGCATTGCTTGTCGTTGCTGCAACCAATCGTCTACTTGGGCCACTTTGGAAGATCCTGGTACATAATCTGCTACTATTGGTGGCTTAGTTCCATACAATGCTTCAAAAGGAGACATCTTAGTGGAATAATGGTAGGACGTATTATAACACCATTCTACCAACGAAAGCCATTGACTCCATTGATATTGTTTATCTTGTACAAAACATCTCAGATAAGTACCCAAACATTTGTTAACCACCTCTGTTTGACCATCTGTTTGTGGATGGTATGTTGAAGACATGTTTAATTTGGTACCACTAAGTCGAAACAATTCTTTCCAAAAATTACTAGTAAAAATGGGATCTCTATCACTTACAATATTTTTGGGCATTCCGTGCAATTTAAAAATTGAATCCATAAATACCTTGGCCACTTTGCTTGCTGAAAATGGATGTTGCAAGGCCTGGAAATGAGCATATTTGGAAAGGCGATCAACTACCACAAAAATTATTGTTTTACCTTCTGACTTAGGAAGTCCTTCAATAAAATCCATGGATATATGTTCCCACTGACAATCTGGAATAGGTAACGGTTGAAGCAAACCTGGTGACTTGACTGTTTCACCCTTATTGCGTTGGCATACTTCACACTCGGCTACCCACTGCTTGACCTCTGCTTTTAACCCTTTCCAACAAAAGGATTGTTTAACCCGCATGTAGGTTTTCAGAAACCCTGAATGTCCTGCTGATGGAGAAGCATGTGACTCCTCTAGAATCTGTGATTTAAGTGGTGAGTTGTGTGGGATGTAAATGTGACTCTTCTTACGTAATATTTGGTCATCATATGTGAAAAGAGGGTATTTAGAGGAACCCCTAGACAATTCTTGAATTATTTGAGTTGTTTCACTGTTGGACAACCATTCTTCCTACAACTGAGACACCCATTGCGAACATGGTCCTGAAATGGCATTAATGACTACTTCATCTTCGTATTTTCTAGATAATGCATCAGCTACCATATTTTCTTTACCTTTCTTATATTCAATCACAAAATCATATCCCAACAATTTAGTCAACCACTTATTTTTTTCGGGATAAGAAAACCTTTGTTCTAGAAAATGCTTGAGACTGTTGTGATCAGTTTTAATAATAAAACGACTATTGAGTAAGTAATGCCTCCATTTTTCCACTACGTGTAGAATAGCCAACATTTCTTTTTCATAAGTAGATCTACCCAAATTCTTCCCTGAAAGTTGTTTACTTTCAAATGCCAAGGGATGACCCTCCTGCATTAGTACTGCACCAATACCTGTTCCTGAGGCATCGCATTCAATGACAAATGGTTTTTGAAAATCTGGAGTGGCCAAAATTGGAGTCATACACATTGCCTCCTTGAGAGCCTCAAAGGCTTTGGTAGCTACTTCTAACCATTGAAAAGCATCCTTCTTGGTGAGAGCCATGAGAGGACCCGCAATTTTACCATAGTTACGCATAAATTTACGGTAATAGCCAGTGAGACCCAAAAAACCACGAAGTTTCTTGATGGTTTTAGGCAAAGGCCAATCTTGTATTGCCTTAATTTTATTGGGATCCACCTTAACACCTTCATGAGATACTATATGACCGAGGTACTCAACTTCTTGAACACCAAAGGAGCATTTGGATCTTTTGACAAACAACGTTTCCTTGTGTAGGATATGGAAGACTCTGTCCACATGTGATAAGTGGTCTTTCCAAGATTTACTATAGATGAGTATGTCATCGAAGAAGACAAGGAAAAATTTATGAAGAAATGGATGAAATACCTGATTCATGAGGCTTTGGAAGGTAGATGGAGCATTAGTGAGACCAAAGGGTATGACCAAGAATTCATAATGACCCTCATGAGTGCGAAAGGTGGTTTTGGGGATATCTTCGTCCCTAACTCGGATTTGGTGAAAACCTGAACGTAAGTCCAGTTTGGTAAAGAATTTGGCACCATGTAGCTCATCTAGTAAATCATCAATGACAGGAATAGGAAATTTATCTTTGATCGTGATTTTGTTGAGAGGACAAAAATCAGGGCACATACACCAAGAATTGTCTTTTCGATGAGCTAGGACTACTGGTGAGGAGTAAGGACTAGTACTATGATGGATGACACCATGGTCTAATAGCTCTTGGACAATCTTCTCAATTTCTATTTTTTGGGGTTGGGGATATCGATAAGGACGACCATTGGGTGGAAGACTTCCAGGAACTAGATGTATGGCATGGTCATGAGATCTTTTGGGTGGTAGTCCTTTTGGTTCTTGAAAAACTTCCTCATAGTTAGCCACAATGTTTTGAAGATCTTCCTCTTTGATTTTTGACATATCTTGTTCTAATTTCTCTATGCAATTGATTCGGGCTATGAATCCCCCACCATATTTTCTTAATATCTTTTCCATGCTATGTGAACTTACAACTTTTGATGGAGGTGTGGGTAATCCCTGAAGACGAATGGTCCTTCCATTGGCTTGCCACTCCATGAAGTGATGTTTGTGATTAAAACCCATGGTGGTTTCCAATTGTTCCATCCATGCAACGCCCAAAATAACCTCTGAATTTCCTAATTCCATAACAAAAAGAGGACCTTGCCAAGTATACGTACCCATTTGTAATGAAATAGAAGATGTCTTACCTAGACATTGAGAAATCTCCCTACTTGTAGTTTTGACTTGAAACCGATCTTGACTAGAAGAGAAAACATGCAAACCCAATGTCCTTGCAAGTTTTGCATCAATGAAGTTGTGAGTACTTCTTGAATCAATTAATACTGTCACCCTTTATTTTCGAATGAAACCTTCTACCTTGATGGTATGGTGAGAGGATAACCCCATAAGAGCATGTACTGAAATAGTCATGGTATCCTCCTTAGCTACAACTTCCTCGTGTTCATTTTGGTCCTCGATTGGGGAATCCTCAGGTGCATCGTACTCCTCTATTTCTTCTTCTTCCTTGTCTGCATATTCAATCTAAAAGTTTTGTCGTGGTGTACATGCTTGATATTTTAGATGATGATTGCGACATTTGTAGCAGAAGTACCGTGATGGTTGATCATTTTTGTGGAAAGAGTTGTTGTGGAATTGAGGTCGCCCATATGAATCACGTCGAGTGGATGGGCCTAAGTGCGCCTTTGTCTCCGCCAAATTAGCAATCCTTATACACTCATCCAACTTGGATGGATTTTGTAGGTCCACTTCAACTTTAATATGTGCTTTTAATCCATTTCGAAAAGCTGCTACCACCACGTACGGTTGTAGGTCTTGTGCATAGTGAAGCATATTGGTGAATTCTGAGATATAGTCCCCTATTGATCTTGTTTGCTTAAGTGACAACAATCTAATTGTGTATGAACCTATGGAACCTTTGTCGAATCTATGAAGAAAGGCTTTCTTGAAATTATGCCAAAAGAAGGCATGATGGGGATCCTCACGTTTATACCATGTAAACCACTAATAAGCTTCAGTGTCGAATTTGGTTGCTGCAAAAGGGACTTTGTCCTCTTCCTGGAATTTGTAGAATTCTAAGATGCCTTCCATTTTGGCAATCCACCCATGCGGATCCTGGCCTTCAAAGGTAGGCATGTCAACATGTGGATAATTGACTCCAATAGGACCTCTTGGTTGGGAGTGAGCATTGTTTCTATCTTGTTCCTCATTACTCCTCTGTCACTGGTTGTGATTGTGATAAGGTCTGTTAGAACCTCTTTGTTGCTCCAGATTTTCTTTGTTACCCCAATCCTCATTACTTTGGTGACCATTATGATTTAGGGAGTGACTATTTTGACCTCTATGGTGTGTATAGTCGTCATAGTGGACGTCAATACTCCAGTGATTGGGACTAGGAGGATTTGGTTGGGGTTGTTTCCTAGATGCGTTGAAGCTTGCAGTCATAATCTGAAGATTGTTTATCAATTCTCTTAACACATCATCACTGACCATTGGATGATTGTTTTCTATTTGGGTGAGGTTTTCTTGTGAGGAGTTTGGAGAGGTATTGGATGCCATTGGGCTGACCAATGGATGACTCGGATTAAAACTACCAATTTCAGAAGGAGAAGGAGAATTTTTTGTACCTTGGCTTCGATGAGGTTGCCTTGCATCTTTGTTGGGAGTCTCTGAGCTTGATAGTCGACCGTCAGATCCTTTGGTCCAACTTTTTCTCATGCACTTTCTAAAATCTCCTGCTTAGCAGCGTTTGAGCTTTGATTTCTGCAAAATTTGTTAAATTTGGCAAAAATTTGTATTCCGCTTCAATTGTCGCTCCAACTGTGATGCAGATTTGATTTTGTTGGCTCGCCTCCTTGACAACAACTTTGGACAAGTTTCAACAATTTTTACAACTTTTGGCAATTTCTTGACAAGTTCTAATTTTGACAACTTGCACTTGACAACTTTTTGGCAATTTCTTGATGACTTTAATTTTGATAACTTTTGACAATTTTAGTGGACAACTTTTGGTAATTTTTTGACAGCTTTAATTTGATAACTTTTGGCAAGTTTGGATAGTGGCTAAGACACGACAATGACTAGAACCAACACGATGCAACACGAGTGACCAAGACACAAGATACTATAGATGATACAACGTACGAAGGACCGACCACAATGTGATGAAAACACGAAGGTATTGGACATGACAAGACTTGACCATCGAACATGAATCAACCGATGACTGAATACGATAGGACCCGACCACCGAACACGAAACAAGCGACCATCGAACATGAAACATGATGACAACATGATCAAAGGATATTTAGACGACATGATAGACATGAACAATGTAGGATGGACCTTAGACAACCAAACTAAAAGACACGAACAATGAGGATACATAAACCAGGGAAACACAGATATTGATCGTAACACTGTACAATTGGACTAACTAGGTGATAAACTGAGGATAAAAAAAAAGTGGATCATGCACGAATTTAAGGTGACGAGCGAGTGTGACCAAAGTTATAGCTCTTTGGTGATAAAAACCTTATAAAGCCATTTTTTGAGAACCCACGATGAATATGGGATAAATTCCCCGGATGCAAAACAAAAAAAAAATTATATAGTTCTAACCTTAGCTTTTTGTCGATATTTCGTTAATTAATCGACACTGATTGGCTAAAGGTTTGTTGTGGTATACATGTTCATTCTATGACGGTTTGGCATGTTGCTTTGGCGATTGCACATAGGATTCAGTGTTTGGTACCCTGGTATAACCTTGCATGATTTATTTGTCATTGGTGCATCATTTGGTTGCATAGTGTAAGGAGTCTCTTGTAGATTTATTGCTCTGGACTATTCATGAGGACGCCTATGTGTTTTAGCTGAGCATAATTCAATTGGATAGACTGCATCCCTAGCTAGCTTCAATCAATAATGGTCTTACACCTGTATATTTTGACATCAGTGTTAATTCTTGATCAGTCAGCTTTGTTCATATTTGATATGCCTATATTTACTGGACTGTGCCCTGTGGAGACAACACTAGTTTGGTGGCGAGTGTAGCATTGACTGCTCCTAGTGGAGATGGCAATCACGTGACGACAAAGTGTGGAAGATAGCAGATGACTCTGCTATGTATCTTCCTATTACCAGGTCTTCTAGAATGATACCAATGCAAAGCAACTCCTTGCTTTCTTCTTTAACATAGACTGCTACCTCAGTTTAAAACATAAACTTCACAATTGAATCTTAAATGAATAAATAAAAAATTAAGAATAATAAATCTAGTGATAAATGAATCACCACTTTAGGTGGGCACACCCCCACCGTATAGGCAAGTATGCGAATATCACAAATGAAATTGGATAAAATATAATAGATGATTATTAATTTAAAATCAAATCACATAAATACATAAATCATTCTTTTGGGAAACATAGCCAACGACGGCTATGTTTGTTATGTAGCATATTTTATTTCCCTTTTGAGAAAGAGAAAACTATAGAGTTAATTGATGTAAGTTTATAATCAAAAAATGGGGCATGATTCTTCCATCATATGATAAATTGGACCCTATGGGAGCACTATAAAGAGGAATTGAGCTAGAATATGAAACATTAAGCTTTATCTTAGAGGAAGGAAGCTATACATGGTTTGAATGATTTACATGTGAATTATCCATTATGGAGGTATTTTGCTTTTTCAAATATTAAGTTTAAGAAGAAAACATCATTAATTAAATGCTAAAGGATGCATCTACAACTCTTGAAATTATTCAAGTGATTTTAGATGAAGGGGTTGCATTTAGCAATAGAGAGACCATGATTCTAAAGAATATGTGGTTTTATACAATTTTAGTAAGTAAGATCAAAGTAAATCTTGCATTCCAAAAATTTAGTGCTTTGAAGGAAGGTAGTGAATTTATCAAGGAAAAATAATAGAAGGAACCACCACTAGTGAATAATGATCTATTGCTTGGTTGCACAAAGATAGGGGTAAAAAATGGTTTTCAACATCAAAATTTATCATGGAATGAGATAAAATATGAGGAAGCTATCATATTTACAAATATTATAGCACCCACCCATGCTCTTGACCACTTGTTGGATAAAGAGAAGTATAATTTTTATTGTGGTTGGCATCAAGAGTCAAATTTGAAAGGATTAGTTGTTTTGATTTCTCAAACTTTGGAATTCACCCATCATCCTTCTTACTTTTTATTGAAAAAATATACTATCTTCCAAATTGCATCCATGAAGCTATGAATTGGGAAAAAATTCCTTGGAAAAACCCTTCTTATACACCATTGATGCTATCTAAATTTTGTTTAGATAGGTATTGGAAGATTCTAAGTTGGAGCATTAGCATCTAAAGTCAAACCAACTATTTTCTTGATCATACAAATGGGATTATTAGTCTTATGGTTTGATCTCATGGATTTAATGATTGTTTGTTCTCCTTCATGTTGGTTGTTGTTTTTTTGGGTAGTTTTGTTGGGTTGTGAGGCCTACTAGTTTTGTGGGGAACCTCTGTATTTCTCCTTGGCTGTTGATTGATCCATATTTTGTAAATAAGATTTTTGGGATTCCTTTAAAAATCCCCCTTTATTAATACCATACAAAAAAAATCTCAAAGAATACTTTGTTTTTATAAATTCCCTTTATTTGGTTTCTATAGAATAATAGTAATAACAAAAATTAAAAACTCCCTTGAGACAAGAAATTATGTGGCACCAAAATTCAAGATCCCTCTAGCTTCAGGAAGGTGACTGGAATACAAAAAATTTTCATACGTCCACCTTGAGACATAGGAGTAATAATAGAATTAAATAAATCCTAAAAATAAAATGGATCTATCTCAAAGGATATTGAGGAAATCAGGGAGGAAGCAATCTTTTACTTTAAATCCTTCCTGTTTTCTAGAGAAAATAGGGACTATCAGACTAAAGAGCGACTCCTACACAATATTTCACTTCGTGTCTCAGAGGATATGAACATGGGTTTATGTGCTCCTTTTAGTGATGAGGAAATTAGGGATGCAATGATCTCCATGGATGGGCTTAAAGCACTTGGCCTAGATGGTTATCCTCCTATTTATTTCTAAATGTTCTAGCATATAGTGGGGAACAATATATGTGTGGCTTTGAGGGAAATATAGATTTTAAACTTCATTCCACTTGATATCAACTCTACCTTCCTAGTTATTATACCTAAGGCAATGGGTGCTAAGGATTTCAAAGACTTTAGATCCATTGGTCTTTGTAACACTCTGTTGAAAATCCTCACAAAATCCTTAGCCAATAGATTGAAAGTCCTCCTTCTGGAGATTATTGATCAACCCCAAAGTGGTTTTGTGGCAAGAAGAAAAATTCTTGATGGCTTTATCATGTTTCATGAGCTCGTTCACTCTGTATATAGAAGTGATAAATTGGGTACCTTCCTTAAACTATATATGAAAAAGGCATATGATAGAGTCTCATGGGACTTTATGCTCTAAGTCCTGACCAAGTTTGGATTTTGACCAAGCTAGATGAGATTGATTAAGGCTTGCATTTCCTTCACAAAATTTTTAATTATCATAAACGGATCTCCGACTGGTTATTTTTGAAGTTGCAGGAGAATCCAGTAAGGGGATCCTCTATCCCCATACCTATTCATTCTATTGGTGGAGTCACCGGGAAGAGCTCTCAAAGTTGACCCTACTATTGTAGGGATCAATGTAGAAAATTATGTTGATGCAATTTCCCACCACCAATTTTTTTATGATACTTTTCTCTCTTTTATCGCTTCAATTCCTCAAGCTAGAGTTGCTAAAGCTATCCTTACAAATTTTGAGAAGGCAGCAGGGTAGAAAGTGAACTTGATAAAGAATAAAATATTTCTCTTTAATACTCCCCCAAGGAGGTATAGGAGAATTACTAAGATTATAGGATGTGAGATTGACTCCCTTCCTTTGGTGTACCTAGGCATACCACTTTTCAAGGCAGGAATTAAAGCCTCTTTTTAGGACTCGATTGTGGAAAGAATCTAGAATAAGTTGGTGGCTTGGAAAGGGGCACTCTTGAGCCAATCTAGAATAGCCATGTTGGTGAAATCAACTCTTTAGAGCATTCAAGTTTATTTCCTTTCTCTTTTTAGGCTACTAGGGAATATTCTCCAAAAAATTGGGAAAATCTAGCATTCCTTCCTATGGTCGGGATTGGAAGAAAAGAAGAAATTATCATTGGTCACCTGGGACTAAGTTTGTAGAAAAAACTAATTAGGCGGTTTGGGACTAAGAAGGCTAAAAATAATGAACAGAGCCCTCCTGGAAAAACAACGATGGAGATTGACACATAATGAAAACATAAAATGGGTTCAAATTTTATAAGCAAAATATTTAATCAATGATGATTTTTTCCTCACTGATCTCACCCTAACCAATGGTTCTATTTTTTGTTGGAGGATTGTTAAAATTTGTTTAGACATTTGGCTAGGGGGAAGATGGATTTTAGGTAATGGTCAAAATATTAATTTTTGGAGTGATACATGGGTAGTTGATTGACCTTTCGAATTATTTCCAAATCTTACCTTGGTTTAGCCAATTATGAGTTTTGCATTTGGGCTAAAGGTATGTGATTTCATAAATTTGGTGGATGGTAGGAAATGTTGGAAATCCTTTACCTTTCTTGGGTTGTTGCAGGATTAAGAAGAAGCTTGTAAAGCCTTTTTCAATATCTTGAGGTGGATAATTATAACAAATATAGATAAGCCAAACAAATTGGTTTGGGATGCTAAAAATTATGGTTGCTTCTCTATTAAGTTAGCCTATGCTCTGTTAGATGCCAATTTCATCTCCTGGTCCCCTGTTCATGGTGTTTGGTATAAGGGCCTTATGCGCAAAGTAAATATCTTCTTCTAGTTGGTGGTTCAAGGTAAATTCCTTACATTAGACAACCTTCAAAAGAGAGGTATGATCATCCCAAATAGGTGCTACTTATGTGGTTTTGTGAAAGAATCCCCTGAGCACCTTCTCCTTCTCTGTCACTTCTCTAGGGAGATCCTTCTCCTTATTATTTTCTCTATGGGTGTGGATTGGGTTTTTACTAGGGAGTTGTCTACCTCAATTGAGAAGTGGTGCTCCCCTTTCCACTTACCTCACCTTCACTCTTTTTGGTCCTTTTTTCTACCTTATGTTTGGTGGTATCTCTAGAAAGAAAGAAACTTCAAGGTCTTCAAGAATATTTCCCACCCTTTGAAGTCAATATTTTTACGTATTGTTGTTGCCACTATTGAAAATGTGGATCTCCTCTCTCTTAATAAAGGCCCTTTTTGTAGGGAGTTTGAGATTGATAAAATCCTTGGTTTTAAATCTCCTATGTCCTCAGTTCCCAAGCCTCTTCCTTCTTCTAGGGTAGATACTATTTGGGAGCCTCCCCCCCAGTTGGGTGAAGCTGAATTTTGATGGAGCCTCCAAAGGTAATATTGGTCCAATGGGAGCAAAAGGAGTTTTTAGGGACTTGGATGGGTGAATTCTACTGATATTTTCTAAAAATATTGGATGCCAAACCAACCATCTAGAGGAATATAGAGTGCTTTTCCAAGGCATATCTTAGCTAGTTTCTTTGGATTGTAGGAAGGTTGTTATCAAAGGTGATTCCCTTAATATACTTAATATGTTTAGAGGTATCTAATAACCTATGTGTACTATTTCAAATATGTTAGGAGAAGTTCATAGACTAGCCCAAGATCTTAAAGCTATCCAATTTAAACATGTATTCAGGGAAGAAAATAGGTCTGCAAAATTTTTAACCAATCTAGGCCTTGCGTAGGAAATCATATCAATTTGGTGGTAAGATTTACCAATGGGATTAATCCAATTAGATAATAAATTTAGAATAAGGTAAGATGCTCTTCTTAGCTCCATCCAAGTTTGGAAGGTGGTACATTATGTGTGGGGATATGTGGTATTTGAATTTAAAGAGCTGCTAATTTTTAAATTTAAATTGGATGGAGTTTCATGCCCCTACCCCAAGTGGAAATAATAGGTAGCCTTTTCTTGGGTATCCAGACCCTTTTTCATGTAGGAATGTATTCTGAATAGGGGCCATCTAGATGTCATATATGATGCCTAAGGACCTATTGCATAATTAGACTTGCCATGGAGAAATATGTAGGGCTGAGGTGGCAGCCTTGGGGATGGTAGTCTTTTGTAATGAGTGATAACCAACATTTCTGCAATAAGGAACCACAAATTAATCAATGTCATGCTAAGTAGTAGAAGCAAAATAATTATTGGAGTAAATGGACTTATGTACCCAAAACATGCAAGGAGCAGAGTTCCAAATCTGACACTCATGAGAGTTGGTTTATCAATATTCATTTCTCGAAGTGGTATTGGGAGGTGGACAAAGGGATTGTCAAGCTTGGTATATGTTGTACCATGTGGCCATCCAAATGGATGTGTATAATCCACCCTAACCAGATTTAGCTTCTCATAATTAGCTTGTCAAAGGGGCCTCTTGTCATGTTGGAGTTGAAAATCCTACTTTTATGGCATGACATAAATAAAATTATAGTTCCAAATTGGAAACCATCTAACTTGTTTAAGTTGTTTCCTCATCGTTGCATGATTATCACCACCCTATATCTTAAGTCAAGACATTGGGATTGTAGAATGATCTATTCCATGATTATAAGCATCTTGTGGAGTCTAAAAAATGCAATAATAAGGTTGTTCTCATGGTGCAACTCCCAGAGTAAGAGGTGGAAATATGGAGATGAAATTGTGGTTGGGTGGTCATTAATATTTGCTTCATATCCCTCGAGGCTTGTGATTCTTCACGAGGTCCTAAGGCTTTTGGAAAATAGGAATGTCTATTCTTCTTATTTTTGTTAGAGCTCTACAATCCTCTTGAGTGGCTCAATTATGTTCTCAGGTGGTAGAATGAGCAGTGAAATTTTTAATATTTATGGGAGAATGACCAACTTAATTTTGGAGCTGACCTCTCTGGCAGTGGATGAGACATCAAGAATATCCTAAAGAAGGATATTATTTTACAATGTTTACTAAAATTTGATGGGAACCATAGGGATATGGTGAAGCATTTTTCTTACTCTTGGTATAATGGAGCAATCAAATTAGGACTCTAGAGTTCAAAATTAACATTCCCTTGATTGCAAAAGTGACGAGTTTGGTGGTAGACAGTTTTTTTCACAATAGAGAAAAACACTCACTTGTGAAGGAGACCCAAAGTTTTATTGGAAAGGAGGAGGATCTGGTTAAAATCTAGAACAAATTCAAGCACACATCACTAAAATTCCCTTGGGATAGGGTGGCACTGGTCATTATGCAATATTTCACTTTGGATGAAAGCCAAGAGATAGTAAGGAGTTTTTATTTTATGTTCCTCAATCATCTGCACCATAAGAGACTAATGAACATTCCTTCCTTTTTGTTCCAATCCTTGGTGATATTGATAAGTAGAGTTAATAAAGGGATTGCCCCTGACCCTATTCACCAAGGTTTGGTCAAATTTATAATTGATTTCATGGTGAAATCTAAAGGGTTGGATGGGGAGGAAATTCTAAACTCACTCAATAGGGTGTTGAATCTTATAGTGGACTATCCTAATTTCTATGACTCAAAATATATTGACTCTTTTAGCCAAGAGATGGTTAAAACTACCCCTATCATGGGGTCTATAGACAAGGTGGCAAATTCACCCTCAAAATGGGTGGGAGGTAGCAATGAGAGAACCAATCAGTCCAAACATCTAGTTGTAAAATTGAACAACTATGGTAAGGCTCCTTTGTGCATGGAAGAATTTAACTTCGAAGAATTTTCTCTTCACCCCAAGAAGGCAAAGCTCACCCTAGGAGGGAGAAATGTGAAGAAGTAGAAACCTTAGTTCCAAGTCTTAGGGACTAACCCTAAACCACTTAAGCATACTCTCCTAAAGTTGCAAAGGTCCCTGATCGATTCCATGTAAACTAATATTGCCTACACAAAAGAAAACTTGGTCTTGATGAGTTTGGAGCAGTGGAATCTAAAGGAAGATGATATGGATAAAGATGTTGGTTCCAGTGGAACCAAAAACTAATTTTTGGCTTCCTCATTTTGATGGCTCTCAGTTATTGTTGTTTTTCTCTCATTTTTCTTTCCCTATGTGGGTTCTCTATTTAGATTGGTAATCATTGGGTTTTTTATCTCCCCTATATGGGGTGTCATTACCTTTTGTTATCTCGATGTAGTTATTGTTAGCTTAGGCCCTTTTAGTTCCTTTTGTTATCTTGGAGCTAGTTTATTTTTTGGATCCTGGATTCTATCTTAGTAGCCTGCGAGCCCCATTTCTTTTCAGAAGGATGGTTGGATCAATTTTGTAGAAGTTTTGGGGTTCCTTTCAAAAAAATTTCATCCACCTAATCAAAAAATAAAAAACTCCCTTCCTTGCATAAGCAAAAAAATCACAAGAGGTACTTAGGTTACCATTTATTGTCATCCATTTATTTCTAATATTGATTGAAGGTCTCTATAAATACAATATATCGAATGTTTTTTTTTTACATAGTGGAATCGATAGTTGCCACGATAATCCACGTAGTCTATCCCTAAAACACTAAGCCGCATTCATGTTGAACCTTTTACACCACTGGGAACACATTGGAATACGAACAAGCACCTAGTATGGTGAGGCCTGAGATTTGAACCCTGGATGTCTATCCCTCTTGCGGGGTTTCACCAAACTAGTTAGTCTACACATCAAACCTAATAATAAATCCAATGTTATAATTTAAAAAAATTCTCACAATTTGCCTAAGTTCCATATGGACCAATTCATTGGTAAGCAGACTAATTTAGGTGAGATAATTAAAATTACATAAAGATGATGGAAATAATGTGGGGACCAAGACAAACTAGACAAAAGGTTTTTATTTTCCTTTTTATGGGTATGACTTTTTAGTGAAATGAACAAGGTAGAGTCTAGGTTAGGCCTTACTAACAATACAATCATATAAATAATATCCACCATGGGACCTCTAATGACTTAAGATAAAGCAAAAAATAAAGAGAGAGGATAAATTATGAATAACCCTCAAGAGGAGGGTTCCAAAATAGAAGAAGATTCACCCTTTAAGAAAGGAGCAACAAGAATGGAAGTCACTATTCTAGAGGTACAAATTGCTTCTACTATCCCCTTCAAAATCACTTGCACTTCACTTTCACTACCATTTATTCTATTCTCTCTTCTACCTATTTCTTCTTGTCCCTATTTTTTATATTCCCCCTACTTCTTCTATTATGCTCATCCTATAATCAATAAGTGTAATTGTAATTTTGGCACCACTAACAAGCTCTTCCAATTTTTTAATCAGGTCATCACCATCACCATCCATTCATACATTAGTTTTTCATATCCTGACCTCCATCATGTTACATCACAAACCAATATATCAACTCCCTATGTCACCCATCACCACAATTTTACACCATCATACATATTCCCTCTCATATCTAGTGGTTTTTTAACATCGCTCACTAGGTCAACATTGTTACTATAACTCATTTATCTCTAGTCAATAAATGACCTATGGAATTATTTAGACTACACATTGGAAGAAATTAGTGTTTGACACAAATATATCATCCAAGAGATTATTTTGACAAGTTATTATGAATTTAGATTAAAGAAGTATACTATAAGTAACAAGTATGATGAAAGAACATAATGGATAAATTAGTAATAATATTTCTATACAAGCCTTGTCATCTGTCACTCTTACACTTATCAAATCCCAATTAACATAAGGATGTGGGTTACTAATTATTAGAAGTATTATGGTTAAACCAGGTCGACCAACTAGTACATCATTGTATTATATAACAAGGATGTCTACTTTGGACCTCTTCAAAGCTACTTTACTCTAGATTTTGTAAATGATAGAATAATTGCATCAATAAATGACCATTAGTTGTATAGGTAACTGGTAAAGTGTAAGAATACAAGGGATAATCTTATATCAATGCTTAAGCACTAAAACAACTACAAGCCCTTATTGAAGAAATATAGAGTCAGATATCGTTGCAATAAGAATTTGAGGTAGTAAATAAAGAGAACAATGACCAAATAAAGTAGGTAGTAGAGAAAGGGGAAGCTAAAATAAAAATGACAGTGAATATATATATGCTCTTAAGGGAAAAATTGCACAAAAAAAGGAACAATTAAAGCAAAAATATGAGATAGAAAATCAAAATCTATAACCTCAAATGAATTGATTGAAATCTAGTGTATAGAGCAAAGAAAATGAGAGAGATAAAGATATGGCTTCTTTATAGAAGGCAAATAAGGAACTAGAAAAGAATATGAAGAAAATGGAGGTCAAAATCTCATTGTTGGATAAAATTCATTTCTTATGGGATCATATATGCATTTAGATGTGTTGGACCATATTTCATGTACTTTAAGGAGTGATCGAACAAATTTCCTTAGCAAAAATAGAAGATAAGTTGTCATCCAAGGTGAGATATTTTAGATACATATAATGAATTTAGAAGGCATCCAATAACCAAATAAAATAATTGGACATAGCCAACAAAATGGAAATGATTATCCAACTAAAGAATGTGCTTAAAAAATAGAGAAAACTAAATAGATGCAAGGTCACTACAATGTCCTTAAAACATTTATAGAGGAGATGAAAAAAGATATGTAGAAACTATTAAATGACATATTTTCTAACTTCTTTTCTAATCAAAGAAAGCTTATCTCATCTAAATATTGCCCAAAATCATTGAAGATGAAAAGGTCAAGATAGACACATGAGCTAATGGCATTGCACCAAACGTTTTAGATACATTATCTAAAATTATATAAATTGTTAGAAAAGGTAAATAAATAGTAGACTAGAGAGAATACCTTGTTAAATGATATAAAAAATCCAAAAAAAAATTATTAGATACAAGAAGGGGTTTTGAAAGGGTCCCCAAACCTTTTATAAATAAAGAAATATTTTGATCCAAGATAAAATCCATAGACCACAGAGATCAAAATAATCCCACAAACTAGCCAACTACCTAAAAACAAACACAACAACCCAACAACGGACTTAATAGAAAACCATAGGATTTTGGAGATGACCAAAATATCAAAATCTTGAGAAGAACCAAAACTAAGAGACCAGAACCAAACCAAGAAAAAACTCCCAACAGGGAGTGAGAGTAGCAAACAACTATAAAAAAAACCCAATTGAGCCACAAAGAAGAGAGGACTCAGTCCTCATGAGAACCATCCCCAACTTCCTACAATATTGACTTTAAGACCCTTGGAACTTATTGAATCCAATACATCATAGTTTTAATCTCTTCTACACAAGCAATGGCCTCATTCAAAGTATCCATTAGAGAAATCTATAATTCAGCAGAAGGCTGGATATTGTAATAGGTTTTGGGTTAACTTGCAAAACCCAGTAATTAATGAAGACTTTTATTTACCAAAAAAAAAAAATGACTTTGGTACTTTGGGTATAACCAATGGACTGGAGAATTTCTTACTCCAATGACCAACAAACCCCATAGTGAATTTAGATTTCTTCTTCAGCGGGTATGGTCCTCTGAGTTCGAGTTCTCCAATGAAATTAGGTTCTTCTCTGACTTGACTTTTTTAGTAAAAATATGCTTGGACTACCTAGATTTCTTTGCTCCACTCCTAGTTTTTGTAGGTAAATCCAATGCTCCTCCCAACCCCAACAAAAAATCCTTAACTTTCGTTTCATAAATAAGGGGGATTATCAGGTTTTCTTTGGTCACCTTAGAGTTGCTAGAAAAATTCTTCAAATGTTGACTATGACCAACAAATTAAAGTAGAAATTATATCTAAATATTATAGATTTTTTATATAAAACAACTTCAATATTGAAGACTCCATGCCCAAGTAAAGTAGGTGAAGCACATGGAGGTTAAAATATTATTGGTGGATTAAATCAAATTCCTTATGGGATCATATATACATTTAGACAACATGTGTCAGAGCATATTTCATGTACTTTAGGGAGTTCAAGATATTGATCGAAAAAATTTCCCTAGTAATCAAACAAGTAGAAGATGATTTATCATCCAAGGTGAGATATATTGAATACTTATCATGACTTTATAAGACATCTAATGACTAGATAAAATAATTAGCCATAGCCAACAAAAGAGCACTAATTTTAGAGACGTGTTTTTTTGAAAATGGTCTGGATAGTGATTTTTTTTGTCTCCAAGTGATGCTAGTGGGTGTGTCGAAACTGCTAAAGTCATGTAGATCAAGTTGAGAGGTTATTTTAATTGGTTAAGCATCAATTTTGCTAAAATATATTGCTAAACTAGGAAATTACCATGAGTAGAATTATTTTACCTCAATAAAATGTTAGGTTAATATTTTGCTATAATTATTGTCTAAGACCTCATTTTTAAATATCCTTTAGCATTTTTAGAATATTAAAACTACTCCTTGTAGTGCAAGTTTGTATATTTAACATCAAACTACAATTAACAAAGACACTATGCATGACTTCTATGGACTATTATATCCTTTTGTTAGAGATATTACATTATTTGATACCATTAAGTACCATGAGGTACTATTGTAAATATTTATATTAGAAGGTGTGTGTGTCTAAAGTATGTGTCAAAGTGTGAAGAGTGTTATGTATTATGTAATAAAGTGTGAAAGGTGTCAAGAGTGCAAGTGTGAGTGTGCAAGGTGTCAAGTGTGCAAGTGAAGAGTCATAAGTGTTAGGTGTCAAGTGTGAAAGTGAAGAGTCATATAAGATGTGTCAAGATGTGAAGTAGGAGGTTATGTAATCATGAATTTTTTTTTCATAATGTGAGGCATGTGAAGGTTGCATCTCCCATGAGTTAGAGGAGAGAAAAATTTAGAAGTATTATTTATATTGGAGACAAATATGTTAGCGTAGGATTATTACATTATATATCATGCTTAATTACATTTTTTTATAAGCGCATATATGCATTTACAAGGTGGTTAGGGCTTCTCTAAGTGGTTAGGGAAGTTGGAGAACTATAAGTTCATTTTAGAATGTATTATATATGGATTCATATTTTCAATACAAACTAATGCTCCTATTTCCTATATGGTATCAAAGCGGTTCTCCTAGCACACAAAATTTGATGCATTTTTGAGGTAGTAGCTAGTTTTGGAAGTGAGAGCGGTAGGCATTCACAATTTTTGATATTGTACATGATTCTTGAGGTGGAATAGTGGAGCTAGATGTGGGTGGATAGGGCACAAATATTGGAGCAGGACCCCTGGACATCACTCAGATTAACGATAGCATCTGATGTGGTGGGCATGTGGATCGAGGCATCGACTAACATGTCGCTAAAGTGGTTGTTGACTAACGTGGTAATTTTTGCTAACTTAGTAGAGGCATGAATATCGAGGCACTAATGTGGCAATGATGGTAACATGGTGGCATGACATGGAAAGCATGGTTGGAGTGGTATTGTTTCATTGGTAGAGCTAACGTGGCACAAAATTGTCTTCTGACATATGGCATCATGTGGGGTACTATTTGCGTGAGCATAGACTACCCGAAGGAAGTCAATGAACTAGGGGAACATCCTCCTCTTTAAAGACTTATAGTAACGAAATCCCACTGCATGTGGGATAATAAGTTAGAATTTGTTTTCTAGCTTTAGGCACACCGAAACCCTTAAAATACAAAGGGATTTACCTTTGTTCCCATTCAGAGTTGTAGACCGACCGATTGGAAGGCAGGTGCTAAGGCATGTGAGGTCAGGGGTTCAAACCCCACACTATACAAGATAAAATATTTTTTTTTGCTAAACTGACATGGAGGAAGTATAGAAATATATTCTTCCCCTTCTATGTTCCAATGGCTTGGGGAGTCAAGCTAGTATTTTAGCCATGGGAAAAAATTTAGACAGCAGGAGGTCAGGGGATCAAACCCTGCTCACACCCAAATCAATTTTTTTGCTCAAAGGTGGTTAAGAAAAAGGTTTTTTTTTTTTTTTGCAAATACTTCTTCATATTTTGCAAAACTATCAAACAAACAAAAAAAACACCACAACAAATCCTCGAAGCACAATTTTTTGCAAAATACAATGACAAATAGTACAATTGTTTTTCTCACAAGGAGGGATACAAAACCAACATTGCACATTGTTTTTTAGCAAACTAAAAGGGTTCTCAAAATTTCTTCGAAAATTGTTTATTTTGTAAACAAAAGGGGGAAAAAATAGTATTCTTTTTTGCAAAGTTATAACACAAGATGAGGAATTGTGAATGTCAATTTTTGCAAACACAAACAAAATTTCTTGCAAAAATTATTGTAAAAAGGTGCATTTTTTATTGCATTCAACACCTTAAAATTGGCATTGTAGAATAGGTGCATTTTCGGTGGAATATAACACCTATGATTTAAAATTTTTGGGCACTTTTGATTGTATGTTGCATTTAATTTCTTATTTTTTGTAATTACGTCATAAGTTAAAATTAAAAAGCAAATAAGACCTCAAATTTTAAACCTTTTTATGAAATTTATTGCACAACAGCATTCAGTATATACGGTACCTCTAGTCCACACTTATAGGTGAAGTTTTAGTGCTTGGACTATTGTATATAATGCCTAATAAAGCTTTAACAATGATTTCTCGGCTATTGTTCTCTATAAATCATCAGGGAGAAATAAGGAAAGTCAATTTTATTTTTGATATTCACTCCATAAAATACCCTAATTTATTTATATTGCTTGGCTTAATTTCCTCCAACTAATCATCCTTTTTTGGAAGGGTTTTTAGGCAGGTGCCATAAATTTGAGTGAATTATCTTTTATTACTCATTTATGTTATATCGAAAGAGAGATCATTTTTGGTGATATAAGGACCCTTCATAATGGGCACTATACACAAATATTTTTTAGATACACAACTACTTAAAAATTCCAATTTTGCTCCATGGAAAACCAAAATGAGAGCCATACAGGTTGAATATTTATGGGATGTAGTGACTGGCACTACAAAACATCCTACAATAGCAGGTACAGATTAGGAAGCATATAATAAAAAATATAGAAGGTCCCTCATGCTTATCGTGCTTGCTACTACTGATGAAATACAACCTCACATTTGTGATGCTAAAATTGATAAAGATTCTTGGGATGCATTAGTTACCATATATGAAGGGAAGAATTAGTCCACCATTCTTAACCTTCAATCCCAACTTCATACTCTCAGTATGAAGTCTTACGAACTAGTAAAATTATTCCTATGTAGAGTGGCAGAATTGAAGGTCAAGTTGAATGCTTTGGGAGAAGCAGTAGAGGATAAGCTCTTGACTTCAATAATTTTGAGAGATTTTCTAGATTCCTACAAGGTGTTGATCACATCCCTTCAATTTTCCATGAGATAATTTACTTTTTGAAGTTGGTAAATTTGCTTCAAACTAAGGAGGCAAATCAACTTCAAAGAGATAAAGTGACAGATAATGCACAGGGATCAAGAAGACAAAGTAACTTTTAGGAGGGAGGATTTTCTTCCAAAGGTTACAAAGGTAAGCAACCTCAGCATGGACAAAATAAGTATTACAAAATTTATGATATGGAAAACCATGACACCAATAGGTGTTGGTTAAAAATAAACGACCACATGACCAAGGTCAAAAGAAAAAGGGCAATTATAAACCACAAAAGAAGAATAAGAAACCAAAGGGACATGTTTCTTAATGAGGAATCAGACTCAAATTTTTAGAGGGCACAAAAAGTGCTCATAACTCACATAACTTCTCAACAAAAGGGTCTAGTGTGGTATATTGATTCCAGAGCCAATAAACACATGATTAGTGAAAATCGTGGTTTGATATATTTGAGGCTAAGGAAGGCAAACCAATTACCATTATTGATGATAATACCTACCAATTCTAGAGTGAAGGAAATATTTTCATCACTCTTCTAGATGGAAAATATCATATTGAGAAATTCGTTTATGTTCCAGGATTGGTAAACAATTTGTTGATAGTACCTCAAATATTGGATACAAAAAAGGTGGTTGATTTTAGAGTTGAGGATGGAAATAAGAGTTGCTTCATAACAAGGAAGGGCAAACATGTAGCAATAGCTTCCTACAAGCATGACTTGTTTGCTTTAGATGTCATTTCTACACCTCATGTTGCCATGACGGTGAACACAAAAGAGGTCATTTCTCTTTGGCACAAAATTTATGGCCATATAAGTTTAGGATATTTAATTGAGTTGAGTAAATATGAAATGGTGAAAGGTCTTCCCAACCTTTCATCCACTTTTCTTGTTTTCTCAAATTGCTTAGCAGGGAAGCAACATCGAGTACCTTTTAAGTTGAACTCATCACGATCCAAAATATCGTTGGAGTTCGTACACATAAATCTATGCAGTCCTATGCCAAATATTTATGAGGTAAAGAAGTATTTTTAGTTATTAATTGATGACTACTCATGGAATATGTGTATTTTCTTCCTACAACTGAATTCAGAGGCCTTTCTATATTTTTAGCAGTTTAGAAAAAGTGTTGAGAAGGAAGCAGGATGTTCTATTAAGACCCTCCACTCATACCGAGGGGGTTAATATACCTCAAAATAATTTTACACATTTATTAGTGCACATGGGATTAATAGGAATCTTACAACATCCTATACTTCACAGTAAAATAGAGTTGCTAAGAGGAGGAATCGTTCCATCATAGAAATGGTTCGTTGTATGCTTACAGGGGCACATCTTGAGCAGTAGTATTGGGTAGAAGCTATCAATACAACAATGTACCTCATGAATAGAGCACCCAAAAAATCTCTTAAGGGAATGACTCCACAAGAATCATGGAGTGGTAGAAAACCCTTCATTTCTTATCTAAGGATTTTTGGGTGTAAGGCATTCATGCACATTCCAAAATAAAATAGAAAGAAGTTAGATGATTACTTGGTTATGATGATAATTCCAAGGGATATCATTTGATATATTCTAAAACCAAGAAAACTCACACTAATAGAGATGTGGTATTTGATGAATATTTCACACCAGATAACACATCTATAGTTGTATACCTGGATGAAGAGGAGCCTAAGAAAGAGACTCCTCCCCCATAGAAAAAGATTCCAAAATGGTATACAAGTACAATGAGATATTCAAAAGTGACTACACCTCCAGATCTAACTTTAGATTAACCTCGTACATGAAGTATGACTCATCAAATGAGAGCATAAGCATCAACTTCAGAGGTTGATGATCTTTGCTAACACTTTGAAGAACTTTCTATAGATGTAGAGGAATATAGAGAAGAAGATATGGATGTGGATGATGATAGGGTTTTTATATCTTAATTGGATGAGCATGAACCTACCACAATCCAAGATGCACTTAGTGATCATCAGTTGAAGGCAGCTATGGATGGAGAACATATGTCTCTCATAAAAAATAAGACTTGGAAGCTAGTTGATCTATCTTCTAGAAAGAAGACCATTTGCTGCAAATGGGTATACAAAGTGATTATAAGGCATATGGAACTATAGATAAGCATAAGGTCTACCTTGTTGCAAAGGGCTATGCACAAAAAGAAGGTATTGACTATGGAGAAACTTTTGCACCCACTACTAGAATGACTACCATTTGTGTACTTTGTGCTATGGTAGCTCAGTTTGGATGGAAGCTACATCATATGGATGTAAAAAGTGCCTTCTTAAATAATGATCTCAAGGAAGAAGTGTATATGACTTAGCCAAAAGAATTTGTGGTTGAAGGCCAAAAGCAAAAATTTTACAAGTTGGTTAAATCCTTGTATGGGTTAAAACAATCTCCACAAGCTTGGTACATAAATATTGACAATCACCTATTGTAGCATGATTTCAAGAGAAGTCCTTTAGATGATAATATCTATATTTAAAAAAATTAGTTTCGAAATAGTGATTTTAGTACTCTTTGTTGATGATCTGATTATCACTGGAAGTTCAGAGAAATTGATAGATGTAGTGAAAGGTGACTTGAAAAAGTCATTTGAGATGACATATCTAGGACTTCTTCATTATTGTCTTGGTTTAGAAGTGGCACAAAATAATAATCACATCAGAGTGACACAGAAGAAATATGCCAAGACATTAATTGAAAAATATTGTATGACTGATTGTAAGCCTAAAGCAACTCCAATGGAAACAAGACTACAATTATTGCAATATGATACTTCTCCACAGGAAGATGGTACTCTCTATTGTGAGTTTATTGGGAGTCTTATATATCCGACCAACACCAGGCTAGACATCAGTTTTATTGTTAGTTATATTTTTAGGTTCATGTAAGAACCTAAGGTTAGTCATTAGAAAGCAGCTAAATGAGTTCTTCATTATATCTGTGGCAGTACAAAATATGGCCTAGAATACAAGAAGAATGACTTCATCTTACAAGGTTACATGGACTCTAATTATGTTGGGTCAATTGATGATAGAAAATCAACTTTTGGATACATTTTTTTATCTTGGCTCTTGTCCTATCTCTTGGCATAATAAAAAGTAGTAGGTGGTTGCTTTATCATCTATAAAGGTAGAATATCGTGCAGCACGTGGAGCAGTCTGCAAGATGATATGGTTACATCACATTCTTTCAAGTATAGGTCTTTCCAAGAAATTTCTAATCCACTTGTTTAACCAAGGTGTTTTGAAACTTGTCAATAATCCAGTGTTTCATGAACACACTAAACACATTGACACTCAATGTCATTTTACTTGGGATGAAGTTCCAAAACACAAGATACAACTCTAGTATATTCCCACCAATGAAGAGGTTGTGGATATTTTTACTAAGGCATTTGCATGTGTCAAATTTGAGTTTTTTCACAACACTATTTGTATTTCAAAATAATGTAATAAAGGGGGGATGTTAGCGTAGGATTATTACATTATATATCGCACTTAATTACATTTTTTTATAAGCACATATATGCATTTACAAGGTGGTTAGGGCTTCTCTAAGTGGTTAGGGAAGTTGGGGAACTATAAGTTCATTCCGGCATGTATTATATATGGCTTCATATTTTCAATACAAACTAATGCTCCTATTTCCTATAAAATATTCATGCTATAAAACATAATATTTTCTATAATAGAGAAACATTTTATTTTGCAATACTTTGCTATCATTGGATGTGATTTTATGTGAGTGATATTTGATCTTGGAAATATTTACTTATGATAGCTTAAGGTATATTTTCTAACAATGGTATCAAAGCCACATTGAGTGGACTTTGTGAGAGGAATAATTGGAAGGATATTGGTGATAAGAAGAATATTGGAGAGAAGAATAAGAAGATCAGTGAGAAGAAGAAGAAAATTGGAGAGAAGAAGAAAAATATTGATGAGAAGAAGAAGATTTGATTGAGAATATTTGAAAGAGTTTCTAGAAGAATTGGACTATGAAGAATGAATGAATATTAAATATTGGAATGATAATTTACTAAATAAATAGTGGAGGAGAATAATACTTTGCTGAACAAGTTGTTGGACAACTTGCTAAAATATTTTAGATAGATAGGATTACATTCGAGTTGGTGAACATGGAGAAATTTTATAGAACATCTACAGAGAAGAGAAGTCAAAAGATTACCTATAGTGAAGAAGAGTGTCAATGGTTAAAGAGTGGAGAATATTTTCTTTAAAGGATAAGAGTGAGTTGGAGGATTGTTTGTGCCTACATTGATATTTAAGTATGAAAGAGGTGAAGATTGCCTAAGGTTGAACACTATGAAATATGCAATGGAAGATTTGTAGGTGGAGTTGTCTAAAACTAAAATTTGAGGATAATTATATACTATTGCAAATCAAATACAAAGATACTTTCAAGCCCTGAAAGAAAGAGTTTGGAGATATACAAAGAAGTGATATGTAGCTTCTAAGAGCCTAATACAAAAGATTGAAATGCTCGAGCTAGAAGGACTACATTGAGAAGAACAAGAGCACCTATGTTAAAGCATCTAATCTAGGAGGAAGATTAACTTATTCAAATACTACCTAAGTTAGAGAGGAGAAAGTGTAAGCATATTCAATATGGAAAGGAAGAAGTAACATCTATTGCACCAATGCTTGTAAAGGAAGACAATACAAATACATCAGAAGAAATGCTTGAGTTGAGTGAAACGTTGCCCAAACAAGTTGCCATGTGTGTGTAAAAAATTAAAGATGAAAGCCAAGGGTTTAAATTATTCCATATTCATATGATTATTTCTGGATTGAGTGCATATTTGTAGGCATGTTTGATTTAGTTTCTATTTTGGAGAGATATAAGGAAATAATAATAATAAGAAACAAACGAATGTGTGGAGAAATAAGAGAATGAAAAGTTGATTTAAAATAAAATTTAGAGGAAGGAAAAGGAATTGATTGAGGCGACATAAAAATATTAAAGGAAAGGAAATTGAATTTGAAAATTTGATTGAAGAATTAAAATTTTTTAAAATTTGAAACCTAAAAAATTGAAGGGAAAAAATTGAAATTATAAATTAGGAGTTCTAAGAAGAGGAAATAAATTGATTGAAGTGGAGCTGAATTAAAATTGTTAAAGTTAAATTGATTTGTGGAAAATCATCATGGAAAAAATTATTCAAAATGCATCATTAAAATATAGTGAATAAATTTTGGAAAATTTAAAACATTGCACGCAAAGCATGATAGAGAATGTTGGAAAACAAAAATATGTAAAATTAAAGAGGGTCTTATAAACAATTTTTAGAGAAGCCAAAGATGAACAATTTGTAACACTTGAAGATTATTTAAGCACAAAATTGATCGAAGCAAGTGAAGAATCCAAAAATACCATTATAGTACCTATTGATATAGGGAAAATAGCATATATGAAATTATTGTCTTTAGAAGTTCAAGTTCATAAAAGGAAAAAAAAATCAAATATAAAATACTTTGATAAAGAAATTGATAATAGAAGGGACTTGTACATTGAATGAAAAATATAAAATATATGTAGTAGTCAAATGACAAGACTCATGATAAGCAACCAGTTAACAATGAATGCAAAAATAGTGAATCCTTACATTCTACATCTACTAACAAATCAGATAATAGAAGAAACAATATTAATGAAGAATATGAATCATATTATTAAGATGATTTTTTGAGAAATGTAATAGGAGCATAAAATAATTTAGAGAAACATAAGAAAAATACAATTCCAAGAAAAAGAAGCATAGAACAATGAGCCAAAGAAAGTGAAACAAGAAATTAAGATTGAAGGCTAAATACTTCATACCAAATAATGTAACACAAAGGGTGTTAGAGATATTACATTATTTGGTACCATTGAGTACCATGAAGTACCATGGGGTGCTATTGTAAGTATTTAGATTAGGAAGTGTGTGTGTGTGTGTAAAGTATGTGTCAAATTGTGAAGAGTGCTATGTATTATTTAATAAAGTGTGAAAGTATCAAGAGATTAAGTATGAGGTGTGCAAGTGTGAGTGTGCAAGGTGTCAAACATACAAGTGATGAGTCGTAAGTATTAGGTTTCAAGTGTGAAAGTGAAGATTCTTATAAGAACCCAGGTGTTGTAGGTGAGTTGGAGAGGAGAGGGCAATCCTCCAAGAGAGGTCCCAGGTTCAAATCTCCACCTACCAAAAAATTGAATTGGGTATCTAAATCCAATTGATAATGTTGGTATGGGCAGGGTCGGGTGCGACTCTCGACTGACTTTGACAGTGTCAAACCCCCTGTTCGTGGTCTCTCAGACCAAGGCGGGCCCGCAAGGGGTTTTTTGCTTAAAAAAAAAAACCCAAGTGTTGTAGGTGAGTTGGAGAGGAGAGGGAAATCCTCCAAGGGAGGTCCCAGGTTAAAATCTCCACCCTACCAAAAAGTTGAATTGGGTATCCAAAATCCAATTGATAATGTTGGTGCGAGTAGGGTCGGGTGCAACTCTCGGGTGACTTTGATGGTGTAGAACCCCCTGTTAGTGGTCTCTCATACCGAGGCCCCACAAGGGGATTTTCGCTTTTAAAAAAAAAAGATTCATATAAGATGTGTCAAGATGTGAAGTAGGAGGTTATGTAATCATGAGAGTCTTTTTCATAATGTGAGGCATGTGAAAGGTTGCATCTCCCATGAGTTAGAGGAGAGCAATATTCAAAAGTATTATTATATATTGGAGAACTCCATGCTAAAAAATAAAATATTTTATATAATGGTTTTTGTAATGTGAGAAAGTGTGATTTATGAATGTAATAGAGAAGTATTTTGTTGTGCAATACTTGTGTTATCATTGGATGTGATTTTATGTGAGTCATATTTGATCCTGGAAATATTTACCTATGAGATATTTAGGCATATTTTCCAATACATGTGACCTCTTGATTTGTATTTGTATGATGATTGTGGATTTTTCCTCCCATCTTCTATTAGTGATTTCTTTTTGTTATTGGAGGTTATTCATAGATTCAATCATAGTGAAGTTATTCAATAACTTTTGAATGTTACCATTGGATCAACACTAATCACACTATGGCTACCCACATGTATTTATTTCAAAATAGTAAATTTATTATTTTTCATCTAATTTTCCTCAAATTTGATTTATTTTTATTAGATAAATTTAAATCATCTATATTAGTGGGCAGCCATCTTATAGGCTAAGAGGGATTAAACCCTCTTTCTTCCTATGTTGAAAAATGATCTTACAAGCACACATGTTTGTTGATTAGTAGGATCGTAGTTTAAATAATGGATATAATTTAATTTTTATAATAATAAAATAGATCATGTTTGTTGAGTTCTAACGTCAAATTAGGCATATGCATTATAGATTTGTATATGGATTCTTTAAATCAAAACATGGATGATACATATTGGTCCATAATAATTTATATTAATTAAATTTAATCATGAATCATGATTTGAGTAAGGGATATTATTTGATATTTATAAAAATATTAAATATATTACCAACATTGCATTAAGTGCATAATAATTTATATTAATTAAATTTAATCATGAATCATGATTTGAGTAAGGGATATTATTTGATCTTTATAAAAAGATTAAATATATTACCAATATTGCATTAAGTGCATGCATTATTTGGGTGTCACATATTATGTTTTGGATAGTTGTTGGACATCAAGTAAGGGAAACAAGCATATCTTCTACACTCACTCCATTATTATCTATATGTATTTGTATCTATCTATTCTCATAAAGCTATTACCAAGACTTTTATCCTTCCTAGTCTATTCTCATAAAGTTCTTACCAATCCTTTAATCCTTCCTATCACTTGTCAAGCCTTTCATATTTATTTTCACTTGAATACCCATTTTTTAGAGATTTTAATAGTTGATCTTGAACTTGAAATCCAACTCTGGGGTCGATGCCACTTCTATAAATTTCAAAGCTTGCTACATGTTTTATGTAAATTAATTTAATATTTTATTTCTATAAATTATTTTTTGTATCATTATCATCTACTATGTGTTGATTTTTATTGTTTGTATTAATTGCCAATCAAGATGGTATCTGATAGATTTGGATCCATCTATTTGGTGCATAGATATTTTCCAAAATTGGAAGGTCCTCAAAGAAGAAGGCAAAATGTTTAGATGACCAAGAATTGCAATTATAGATTTAGCTTGAAACATTAAGATGTGCACTTCACTTAAAATGGGGTTACAATGGGGTCAGTGGTCCTAATTATTGTCAATCATAGTCCCATAATATTTTACCTTTGTTGTTTTTTATTTGTCAACCAAAGAACTTTTGTAATACTTTTGCCAATAATAATGTAGACATCAAAATCTAGCCACTTGTCATCCATCCAGGTCTTCCCACCATTTTTACCCATTATTTACATATATTTATGTATTGTTTAATATATATTTAAATATTAATATTTTATATTATATTTTATATATATTTAATAAATGTATATATATGTATGTAAATTAATCTCAACCATCCATCTTGGTCTTATCCTAGCCATTCATCCGCCTTAATCCATACCACCTGCCCAGATCTAATCTCCACCCTCTATTACATGTTTTAATCTTGACCACACAAATTGTGTCGTTGAAACCCTAATGTGCCCTAGGGAAGATTATAAAGAGGAGTCATTTTGATGGCTCAACCCCTAAGCAAGCTAAGCAATTCATGGTTGAATTTTGTTTTTCTTGAGTCCCTAAATCCCTTGAGTTCCTTGAGCCTTTGTGCCCTAAGTCCTCAAGTTCCCATCACCATCCATTTCATCCATCATCACCCTCACCCTTGCATCCACTATCGCTACATACATCGCCACATCCCTCGTGTGAAGTAGCAAAACCTAATTCAGCCCCTAAGCACCTCCTCTCTACTCCTAAGTGCCCCTCTACTACTCCCGAATGTCTGCCTGCTATTCCCAAGCATCGTTGAGCATTTTACACTATTCCTGAGCACCTGTGGGCATTTCAAAACCTAGATCTACAAACCAAAAAACCCTTAGTTGTCGCTAGGGTATCTATGTACTATTTTTCCTACAATAATGACAATGATAGATCAAAAGGCAATGAGTTCACAAGGTAAATCACTTTTGTTTAATATTAATTTCATTATTTCTATATTTGCTCATAGAATTGTTATTTGATAGCTAGGTTTTTATTGATTTATGAGGGTCTCACATAGTGGAGCCCTCACAATTGCTATTAACCCTCTTTTGTCATTTTCTATGTGCATATCTAGAGATATATAGGAATTTGGTAGCTGCTTAAGTTGGAGTGGTCTAGTCAATGGATAGTTGAAGCCCACTCACCTCTATTGGGAGCAAAGATGAGCTTTGAAGACACCACAAGCATTGTTGACTAGGGTTTTAGAGAACCCTAGTATATTGTATTAATTGTATCAAAATAAATAGTGTAAACCCTTATTTGGGGCACATTTGATTGTATTGAGATCCATCGACATTAATAATATAAGATCTATTTTATTGTACAATCTCTTGTATCACTGTTTGTTCATTTTTTGTTTTCTATATTTGGTGTTTCATTTTTGTCTTCACAAATGGTGATCACGATGGGACCCCCTAAGGGTTTCTTATTTTGATTTATCTTGTGATCTAACTTTTTTTTTCTATTTTATCTTGCAGGTTTTAGAAGCATGGATCACGTGATTTTCGTAGAATTTGGATTTATGGAACAATGTGAAAGTTGTAGAAGGTGCGCAGACACCTTGTGACGCTAGTGGGATATTCAAGAAATGCCCAAGGGTATTTTTGAAGTGTAGAGAAAAGTTTTCAGAGAGAAGGAAAAATATGTAGGCTTCTTTGTAAGCTTGCCTTGAAACCCTAATCTTTGTTTTACGCATTTTTTTTACATTTTACATTTTTTTGTTTTCTTTCAGATATTGGATTAAAAAGAACATAATAATATATCTGTTAGAAATAATCATTCTAGTGTGCATTTAGGCATCAAAGTAGTTGTTGCATATAGTTGCATTTACACATAACACATTTCTATTTAAAAATAATTCATGCTTTCTGGTGTGCTGCATATTTTGTCTGCATATGAAATATTAAAAGCATAAAGTAGTGTGCATCCTAGGGTTAGAAATTTTTGTTTTTATTAATCTAAGTAGGAATAGCATTCAAAATACCAAAGTACATCCGCATTTGGTGATTCAAGGTAGAGGAGTAGATGAACCCCCTAGTTGTTTAGAGAGTGATTTAAGTGGTGTACTCTACTTCCTTTGGGAAAATTGATATTTTGATGTTGGATTCTGATTTAGATTGATGAAAGCAGTAATTTTTTGACATTGTATGAGCACAATAGAAAAACTAAACTTTTTAAAAGGAATCACACACTGCACATTACACTTTTAATAGTAATGGTTGGATTTCATCACCAATAATTGCTTGAGATCTGGTGATGGTGGGCTTCATCTCCATCCACCAATATCTACCCCTAGACACCATAGGTTATCCCCAAGAAAAATTTCTAGAATTCATCACCAGTAAGAATCTTGTTATCCATTTCTAGCCATAGTAATCACCCATTGTAACTTTAGATTAGTGCATTCAAACACACAAAATAAAATTAAAAAATTAAAAAATATTAAAAGGAGATAATTAATGAATGAGGTAAGACACAATTGTTGTATAAACATAGCATTGATTATATTCACTTGATTTTTGTGAATTTCCATTTCTGCATTTCCTTTACAACACATTTTACATTTGGTTTAGTAGCTTATGGTCTTAACAAGAAATTAAAAAAAATCTTTAAACCAAAACAATACATCTATGGATTGTTCATCTTCATTTCCTATCACTTTTGTGGTAAATCCCATTAGTGTGGTTTAGATAGATTGCACAGATTTGTCTGTGGGCCCATCACACATTGTGCAGGCTACTAATGTCTCACATAGATACACCTCCACATATCTTCCACAAATTAAATCATCTTCACCCACAATTGACCACACCATCACCCACATAGACATGGCCAAAGTAGAGGCTCTCTAAAAATCGGCTAATTATGTCTTGCAACCCATCCATAATATCCTAGATCAAGATCCTTCTTTATAGTAGGAACTTATTCCTTCCCAGCCATCTAGCTTCACCCATGTGTACACTAACCCTATTTTTGAGGCATCAATTGCACCTTCATCCCATATCTCCATTCCCCAACCATCATGTGCTCCTAGCACTTCATATGTATCCACCTATACCAACCCCTTGTATGAAGCACAAGTCAATATTTGCTTCACAAGTGCCCATTTCATCCAATCAAGTTGAAATTCCCATTGCCACTTGTCCCCCATCCACATCATCTATTCCATATTCATCCATACCTTCACATGATGATATGGAAATTCATGAAGCATGGGAACATTTGAACAAATTGCTTAAGAAGTGGTAGAGCTCTCAATAACAAGTTCAAGTGAACCCTAGGCCTTAGCCAATTTCCACTCAACCCACCTTCATCACACAAAGTCCATCATGGGAACCAAAATATTTTGTGGTTTCCATCCCTACACCTCCATCCACCCATACCCATTCCATTCCCATAGGCAAACCCAACCATAGTCCTCATACATTATCCCCTTTTCAACAATCACTATCATTTCTCAATCAATCTCATCATCATCAATTCTAATCCACTCCACCTATCCATCATCATCTTGTCACTCCACAAAATCATCAAGTGATTTAGGTTTTTCATATTCCTTGGGAAGACCCTAGAATCAAGGCTATGCAATAATAGATTGATAATTTGATACAACATACTCTTGGTTACAATAACCAGAAGCCAACCTTACGTTAGTTAATCAATCAAACCAAATCACCCTTTGGTACCATCATCGCCATATCCAAAAGACTTCATAGTACCAAGGTTTGACAAGTTCAAAGGGACAGAGGACCCTAAAGAGCATGTGAGAACATTCATGCACTCATGATTAAGAATTCAAAATGATAATGCTCTCATGCTCTACATATTTCCTCAAAAATTAGGAGGAGACATCATAGAGTGGTATAACCTATTGCCCAATCATAGTATTTATACTTTCAAACAATTGGTTGACCAATTCTTTGAATGATTTACCCTTAATGTAAGAAATAAAATCTCATTATCTGATATCTATGGTTTAAGAAAACATGATGATGAGTCTATCTATGATTTTGGCAACCATTGGAGGGCCATCATAACCAAAATGCCATTCACCCTACCAATGGAAGAACTTATTAAGATATTCACTAGGAGTTACCTAAAACCCATTTCTTGGATGCTTCAATTGCAAATATATCACTCATTTGAGGAAGCTCTTGCCCATGCTAGTGTCATAGAGGAGATAAAAATCCAAGAAGGTATACTTAAGCCAAGAAAGAAAGAATGGCAAAATAAGGGCCAATACAAAAGCAATTATTTTGGCCAAACCAAATCAACATAGGCCAATCCAACCAATCAAACCAATCAAGCCAATCACGTCAATCAAGTGGTCATGAGCCAACCAATAATGGCTCAACAACAACCAATACAACAACCATCGCAAAAAATTGCCTATCATGTGGTGCCCTTAGTAACCCAATCTATGCAAAACATAGTGCCAACTATGGAGAATCACCAACTTTGATAATATATTCGACAAAATCATCAATACACCCCTCTATCTGAATCTTATGCCTCCATATTTCGAAGGTTGTATGACACCAATAGACTTTCTTTGCCTAAGGTCAAACCAAATGATCCCACTAGATGTGGTAAAAACTATAGGGAACATTTGTTTTACCCTTATCATAGACAAAATGGGCATGACATAAATAACTACCATGTATTTAAAGATATAGTACAAGACCTCATTGACTTGGGGGCCATCAAGCTTGACAACCCCCTAGCTCAAAAAAACCAAAATCTTGGTATCTTCCAAACACCACTTCCTCATCATGAGGAGGTGTAATCCACAATGAGAGGGTCTAACATCAAGACCCCTCCCAATCAAGTTAACCATGTTCAATAGTATCAAGGTTTTGTAGGTGCCATTCATGTGGTAACTTGAGGTCAACAATGACAAAACAATCAACAAGATGCATGGTAGCAACCTGTTCAATAGCCCATGAACTCACAAGCAAGGGAGTCTCAACCTATTCCATCACCACCCATCCAAATTTTCTCAAATCCTTCTCCACCAATCCACATTCCCAACCATTCTAATCCATCAATTCATCCCATCAACCACCCCCAAATGCCAATAATTTCTTTGAGTAGCTTATTAACCACGAGTTTAAAAATAACTTCATCAAAACTATCTATTTATGACCTAATTCAACAATCTCCCCAACATCATGAGGCATTAATGGATATTCTAAAATCCATTAAACTCTAATATCAAGATTCCAATGCCTTTAATAACTTTGTAGGGAGTATTCAAACATGCATGGAGCCTTCCATCATGTTTTATGACTTTGAGATTAAACCAATCTCATCATAATAGATGGACCCTCCATTGCATATAATGGCTAAAATTGATAGGAAGCCATTCAAAAGAGTCTTAATTGATACCAGATCCTCCATTAACATCATCACCACATATTCCCTCCATCATATCAATATTCCTCCATCTCACATAACCAAATCCACCTTCACATTGAAAGCATTTAACGATGCCCTTTGCTCTATAGTTGGCACTATTTTTTTGCCCATCAAAGTAGGGGTAAAAACATTGCATACCTTATTCCACATATTAGAAGGATCCATGGTGTACAATGTACTCCTTGGAAGACCTTGGATGAGGGAAATGAGATGTGTCCCTTCCATATTACATCAATGTCTAAAATACGTACACGAAGGGCAAGTACATTGCATACCAATAAATTTTGAGTTGTTTAAGTATTACAACTTCATCTCGAATCCTTATGAATCCATGCTTCCTTGATACCCACATTTTCCTCCCGTCATCCACCACATCATCAATCACTCCATCCAATCCTTCATCAAAATATCTACATTCCTAAGGAGCTTCCCATCACCAATTCCAACCAAGCATCCACTTCTACACCTTCATTATCATCATCATTGACTACATGTACATGTGGTCAAACCCAATCCATGCCATCCACATCATCATCCCCTTCATTGGTCATAATAATTCCTTCACAACCAAATCCATCTCCATCAACCAACATTTCACAAGTCGAATTGTCGAACTGTGATATGCCCATATCTTCCCCATCGTCCGAACCATTATCCAACCATGAGCCTCCCATGTCCACTTCATCCTCATCATCCCAAGTTGAGGTCCACCTCACCAACCCTGGTATTGGTGAATATGTGGTCCAAGACATCACAATAACACCGCTCAATATCTCAACTACCAAGGATTTTGGTCATCCACATGACCCACCTTTATCTATAGGAGCGGTATACAATATGGGTTTGGTGCCTAATAGCATAAATTTTGTGTATGGAGGGACAGAATATTTGTCTAATCCTACTCCCCTAGAAGAACCCAAACAACCACCACCTACCAATATCCAACAAATGATGGGTTTTCCATCCCGCTATTTTCATAGACATAATTGGTAGAGACATGGCTTAGGCCGATATGAATAGGGAGTGCCTCAACTTATTGATGTCCCATATCAAAAAGTGCACGACCATTCAGGTCTAGGTTATCACCCACTTCCCACCATATTCTCTTTTGAACAAGCCTTCCAAAGGTTTAATCTAAATTTAGAAGAAGAAGCCCTCCATCTCGATGACTCTAACGAGGAAATGTATGAAGAATTCAACCTCATGTCGATAGCTTCTGATGAATCTGATGAGGAATCAGAGTCCATCATTCCCCACATCGAACAAGATGAGTTTTATCTCAGAATGTTCCCCATACATGAGCCCATATTTCACTTGCTTCTTCCACAAGAGTGAGTTGAACCTACCGGTGAACCACCACCTCCATCTCATTAATCCATCTCATCAACCAAAATTGTAACATATGTATATAATGCAAAAAAAAAGAGAAAAACATAAAACAAACAAAAACATTTTCTTTTTTTTAATTTTATGTATATAGAATTTTGTTAAGTGCATTTATTTATGTTGCTTGCTACTATCCAGGTTTACCAAGGTCCTAGCATCGGTTCTTAGGCTCTATCCCTCCCATACATTTCACCTCCTTCATTTTCTCTCTAAGTCAACATGAATCGTGTTGACTTATTTTCCCCCTCTGTAATCCATATGATTTGGCAAAGCCAATTCCTATTGACATGAGCCTTATTGATATGGATTGAATTTCCTCACCATCATATTTTTCCAAATTTATCCTATCTGAGGAATCATTAAGGGCTTCAACCAACTACATTCCTCCATCCCCTCCACCTTCACCTTCACCTTCACCTTCGAATCCCAAGGTTTTCCAAGAAAACATAGATGAGGATAAGTTAGAATAATTTGATGAAATCATAGATTATATTCATCTAATCCCAACTCCCTATCAACTTGAGGAAGGTTCTCATATATCTATTGAAGATACTATCGATGTGAATCTTAGTTCATACGTAGAAAATCCCCAAATTGTCAAGCTTGGAAAAAGCTTATACAAATATGAACAAGAGCAATTAATTGATCTCCTTTAGAAGAAGAAGGAAATTTTTGCATGGTCCTACAAATACATGCCCAGTATTGACACTAATTTGGTTATCCACAATATCACCTTAAAATTTGATGCTAACCCGATCAAACAAAAACTTAGAAGGATGCATCCTACCATTGCCCTCTTGGTCAAAGAAGAGCTTCAAAAGCTATTATATGTGGATTTAATTGTAACCATTGATTATCCTAAGTGGCTCTCAAACATGGTACCTATTTGTAAGCCTAATGGAAAGATACATATTTGCATTAATTTTTTAGACCTTAACAAAGTGGGTCCTAAGGATGACTTTCCTCTTCCAAAAATTGATACTCTTGTCAACACTTGTGCTAGCCATGAAATGCTTTCTCTCATGGATTATTTTTTAGGATACAACCAAATTCAAATAAATCCTGATGACCAACACAAAACAACATTCACTACACCTTGGAGAACTTTTTGTTACAAGGTGATGCCCTTTGGCCTTAAAAATGTAGGTTCCACTTATCAATGTGCCATGACATATATTTTCCATGACTATATGCATAATATTATCAAATATTATGTGGATGATCTCTTGGAAAAATCTAAAACTCGACAAGAGCACATTGGTGTATTGGAAAAAGTTTTTGACCGACTTCTAGAACATAAGGTAAGGTTGAACCCCAAAAAGTGTCTTTGGTGTTACCTCTAGAAAACTACTAGGGTTCATAGTCTCCAAAAGAGGTATTGAGGTGGACCCAAACAAGTTCAAGGCTATCATGGAGATGCCTCCCTCAAACATGGTTATGATGGAATACTCCTTTAGTATCTCAATATTGTTGAGGCATAAAGATCTATAGCTGAATATCATGATGGTACTTGTGGTGGTCATTTTAGTGGGATGGCCATCGCAAAGTGTATTCTATGCATGGGTTATTATTGGCCCACAATGGAACGATATTGTTTCACATATGTCAAATATTATAAGTGATGTCAAGAGCATGCTAATTTAACTCATGTACCATTACAAGCATTGCAGTCTATTCAAAGCCTTTGGCCCTTTTCACAATGTGGCCTGGATTTAATTGGCAAAATATCACCTTCTTCCTTGGGACAACATGTTAGAAAACAATATTCTATTGAAAGAAGGAAATAGTTCTGCAACACATCACAAGACTTGTAGAGAAGCTCAATGAATTGATTGCTTTATTCCTTGGATCAACTTTGTATAAATAGCAAAGTTGATCATTGAGAGTCGTTGGATTACAACAACTCATCAAATCTGATCTAGACTATATTGAGAGTTCTCCTGACTCATGGAGGAGTGGAAACTCAAGTAAGTCTATCCTAGTGGAACTTAAGAGAATAATTACTTATTCTAACACCCCCCTTAAGTGATACTAGGGGTTTGTGGTACAAATGAGTCCTGGAAATAGGGCCTGATGAGGTACTCATGTACAATGATTTCTTATTTGAAGAGATGGTAAAAACCACATGGGAAAAACCATCTATCAAAAAGAAAAAGAAGAAGAGGCATGTCTTCGGTTTGCGAAGATTGTCCTCATTGACAAAAAAGGATGAGTCCCGATAGTAGGGCCTGATGAGGTACTCATTTACAATACATATGTGAGAGATGGTGAAAAAAACCACTTGGGAAAAAACCATCTATCATAAAATAAAGAGAGAGGCATGTCTTTGGATGGCGAAGATTGTCCTCATGAAAAAAAGGAATGAGTCCCGACAACTTGGCCTGATGAGGTACTCATGTACAATTTATACATATAGGAGAGATGATAAAAAAAACCACATGGGAAAAAACCATCCTCCAAAGAATACAATAATAAGAAGAAAGTTGAGGTGAAAACCTCTATTTGTTTAATGCAGTTGCTTTACCCCAAGTTTCTCTCGCAACTGAATGTAACGCGGAGAAGGAAATGACTTGGTGAAGATGTCTACAATTTTATTTTTAGTGGGAATATAGTCCAAGTATATTTCCCCTCTCTGAATATGCTGTCAAATGAAGTGCATGTGAATCTCAATGTGCTTGGTGCGTTGATGCTCAACTGGATTACGTGCAATATGAATTGTGCTCTGATTGTCACACCAAAGAGTAATAGGTTTGTCATGGGAAAAACCAAATTCTCTTAGTATCTGATGAAGCCAAAGAGCTTCTTGACTTGCCAAAACTGCTGCCCTGTATTCTGCCTCTATAGATGATAAAGCCACTGCTTGTTGTTTTTTGCATGACCAAGCAATTGGTGAAGAACCAAGACAAAAGACATAGCCAAAAGTTGAACATCTATCTTCTACTGAACCTGCCCAATCAGAATCCGTGTAACCAATGATATCCATGGATTTTCCCTCATATAAGAGCCCAAAGTGAGTAGTTCCTTGCAAGTAGCGTAGGATTCTTTTTGCTGCTTGCCAATGACTGAAATGAGGTTGATGTGAGAATCTGGATATCAAGCCAACAACATATGAGATATCTGGGTGAGTATGAGTAAGGTATAACAGACTCCCTACAAGTTGTCGGTATAGAGTTGCATCACATAGAGGGGATGTGCAGGAAGTACTTAGAGTGACTCCAGACTAAAAAGGTGTAGAAGAGGGTTTGCAATCAGTCATCTTAAACCGTTGAAGAAGGTCTAGAGTGTATTTTTGTTGACACAATGAAATTCCTTCATCTATTTGTTTTATTTGAATCCCAAGGAAGTAATGGGCTAAACCCAGATCAACCATTTCAAATTTTTTAGAAAGGGAGTCCTTGATAGTCTGAATGTGAGTGATGTCACTACTAGTGAGTAGTAGATCATCAACATAGAGAACAAGTATGGTGATTTTTTCTTCATCTCTCCAAATGTAGATTGTGGCATCAGACTCACAATGAGAAAAACCTGAGGAAAGAAGGAAGGAGTCCATTTTTTCATACCAAGCTCTAGGAGCTTGTTTGAGGCCATAGAGAGACTTCCTTAGCCTACAAACAAGGGAGGAGTCTTGAGTGAAACCATTAGGTTGTTCCATGAATATCTCTTCTTTTAAGTCCCCATGTAAGAAAGCACTTTTTACATCCATTTGAAAAATAGGCCATTTTTGGGAAGCAGCTAGAGCAAGTACCAGTCTAATATAATCCATTTTTGCAATTGGTGCAAAAGTTTCAGAATAATCAATCCCTTCAATTTGAGAGAAACCTTTGGCTACCAGGCGAGCTTTGTGTTTGTCAATTTCTCCATTAGGTCCATATTTCATTATGTAAATCCATTTACAGTGAACTAACTTCCTTCCTTTTGGTAGGGGAACTAAATCCCAAGTTTTGTTTTTTATTAAGGAAGAGAATTCATTCTCCATGGCATCATCCCATTCTTTAATACCAGTTTCTTCTTTGAAGGATTGAGGATCTATGGAAATGGACTGACAGACAAGACCAGAGCCTATGGAGTTGCTTAATCTGGATGATGGAAGATTTTGGATGTATGGAGTTGCTTCTTCAACAATGGTGCGGGCCCATTTAGGCATTGTGGAAGGAGTAATTGGAGTGGTAGGACTTTGAGTTGGAGTTTGGAGAATAGGATCCTCATCTTGGTCATTTTGATCATTTATCTCTAAAGTGGGTTCTTCATTGTATTGAGGCTCTAACATTGGAGATGGCTCAAGAGAATCAATGGTGGAAGAGGATGGTTGAGGATATTTATGAGGGAATGTTTCATCAAATTGAACATTCCTATGAAAAAATACCTCATGAGTTGTGGGATCAAGGAGCCTGTATGCTTTCATTTCCTCACAATAACCAACAAAGATGAGCTTTTTGCTTTTCTTATCTAGAGCCTTCCTTTTCTTCTTTGGGATATGTGCCCAAGCAGTACACCCAAAAATATTGAAGAAAGAGACATCAGGTTTTGAGCCAGTCCATGCTTCCTCGGGAGTCAAATGGCCAAGAGCTTTATGAGGTGTGCGGTTTTGAATATAGTTTGCACAGTTAATTGCTTCTACCCAAAAAACTTTTGGAAGATCTCTTGAGTGGAGCATACAGTTTTCCATTTCCTTTAAAGTTCTATTTTTCCTCTCTGCAATACCATTTTTCTATGGATTATGGGAGACAGAATGTTGATGAATTATGCCATGACTTGATAGAAAAATTGAGAACTCATTACTGAAGTATTCCCCCCATTATCTGTATGAATTTGCTTGATTTTGCAAGAGGCCTGATTTTCAACTAAGGCTTTGAAGATTTTGAAGTGGGATAGAACATCACTTTTGTATTTTAGGAAGTAGACCCAAGTTCTTCTGGAAAAATCATCAATGAATGTTAAAGCATATTTTGCTCCTTTGAAAGAAGGCTCTGGGAAGACCATCAAGTCACTATGGATTAACTCTAGAGGGGATGAGGCCTTTAGAGAACCACTTGGGTGGAAAGGATCTTGATGTTGCTTTCCAAGAGCACATCCAGGACATACTCCATCAATAGAAGAGACTTGAGGTAATCTTGTTACCATTTCATGGGTGTTCAATTCCTTTAGGTAGTTATAACTGAGATGTCCAAACCTTTCATGCCAAATTTTGCTTTCAAGATCTCCATGTGCAACAAAATAGGAGGCCCCTTCTAAATTTTTGAATCCTTTGAAGTGAAATAGGTGAGTGTTGTGATCAATATCTCCTTTTTCTATGAGAGAGTTGGGGTCTTGAAAGTCTCTTATCTCAACTCCTGTTGGTGAGAAGAGAACTGTTTTGCCCTTTCCAGAAGTACAAATCTGATAGATGGAGAGGAGATTTGTTGCAATGTTTGGTACATAGAGAACATTATTGATACAACCACCATCAATGGATATGTCACCTTTTCCTTTGATTGGGATAAAGGATGAGTCACCAACTTCTATGCTACATGTTGAACTTGAGGAGATTGAAGTGAATGACTCATCTGAGGAAGTCATGTGATGAGTTGCTCTTGAATCTAGAACCCAGTATTTTGATGAAGTTTTTATAGTCTTGCCTTGAACATTTAAGGCTTTTCCTATCTGCTTCTTAGTGTCTATATTTTGATCCTTTATTGTTGCCTCTAGTTGTTGTAGTCTTTTCCAACATTTGTTCACAGAATGACCATTCTTTTTGCAGTGAGTACAAGTTATGGGACTCCTTTCTTTCTTTTTGAATTTTTCTTTAGTAGAGGTGGATGCTACTAAGGATTTTGAGGAAGAGGAAGAGATCTCATACTTAGCAAGTTTTGTTTCTTCTCTAGTTAGCCTATCACAAAATTCCTCTAAGGAGGGCATTTTAAAACTTGCACCAAGAGCATCTTTTGTAGATAGAAAGGTGGTTGCAAAAATTTGAAATACACCATTTAATTTAGAAAGAATTAGATAGATGCATTCTTCTTCTATTTTATTCTTGCCACTACCTTTGTATTGAGTGAGGATTTCTTTAAATTTGGTGAGAAATTCAACAATATTGTTGAAGTCTTTAGGAGATAATGTTGTTAATTCTACCTCTAGCTGCATTGACCTTATTTGATCTACTTTCCCAAACAAGTCCTTTAGTTTCTGCCAACTTTCATAAGGAGTTTTACAATCCGTTATGTGAAACCATAAGCTTTCATTTACATTAGTGCTTATAATTCCCATTGTCTCATACATCTTCCCTTTATGAACAAATTTTTCATATTCCTTTTCAAATTCAGGTTGCTTCTCTTCTAGCAGGTGTGTGAGCCCTTTTTGAGAAATGAGATTTAATATTTTGAGTTTCCATGTATGATAGTTATGAGGGGTGAGTGGATCAATCATATTCATTTTGCCAAAGAAATTTGAAGTGAACCAATAATTCCCCCCTTTTACTTCAAATGAAATGGATTTTAAATGAAGGATATATAAGCTTTATTAATATCTATCTCCTCAAATTACCCGCCCTAACGAGAGGGAAACTATAAGTAAATGAGGAGATTAGATATATTGAAATTGCGTATGATGCAAGAAGAAAATGCCCAGGCCTTGATATCTATTCTTCTCAATACCCGCCCTTACGTGAGGGAAACTATAAGTAATGAGTAGAATTTATACGTGGAACATAGGCTTTTGGAGCATAATATTAAATTTCCAGACCTGTATACCAAGTATCTCAAAGAAAACCCGCCCTTACGTGAGGGAAACTATAAGTTTTTATGAGGATAGTGGTACGTGGAACATAGGCAATTTATTTTGAAGAATGAAATTTTTATTAATTTTGAGTATATTTGAGTGCTTGCTTTGAGTTTTGAGAGAAACTTCTTTATGCATATAGTAAAAATGCAGAATAAGCTGAAAGAAGTAGAATGAAGCAACAAGCAAGAAGTGGCAAAAAAGGAGGTTGCCACAAAAAAATGTCTACTAGAGTTGACAATGAAGATAGACAAAAAAAGGACAACCCCCCTCAAAATAAAACCATAGGTGCAAGAACTAGCACCTTTAATCCCCCCCAAAATAAGCTTTATATTTACTTAGGTTACAATGGACTCTTTCACTTTTTTTCGAAGATAGCCTTTGAAAAAAAGGCTTTGAAAAAAGTTTAAAAAAAAGTCAGAATATTTTAAGCAAGATACATAACTTATTGAGAGTAATGCTTGTGCATTAACAAGGCTTCCTTCTGAAGCGCTGATGAGCACTATTGTTCAAATCATCGTGCATGCAATGAACACTACGGAGAGAGCGATGTGTACTATCTCAAAGTTCGAGGACAGAGGTGCACCTTGAAATAGTACGAAGTCACCCTTTGAATTTTTGTTTCGCTGCCAAACGATGGAGTCTTCCAGCCAAACAAAATGGAGACTTCACTGCCAAACTAAATGGAGGCTTCCTGCAAAAGACAAGTGTAAGAAAAACACACCAAACTTAATTGCAATGAAGGTGAATGTTTCCTCTGAAATGTGTCTTCACTGCCAAACGAAATGGAGCTCCTGCAAAAACAAGTGTTACTTAAAACCAAGCAAAATGAAATGCGTTAGCTTCGGGTTGCACCATGAAATAGAATGCGAAGGTAATGCATTATGTTTCATGCGCCATCTTCTCTTCAAGGTAATGGTGTCTTCCTGTAGAAAATTTTATCAAATACCCCAAACGAAATGCTCTATCCTTAGTTGCAATGAAGTCAAAATGGATCTTTTGCAAAAATAGAGATTCATATAAAACAAGCAACGTGAGAGGCCTCGTAATGTGTTACGATTTGAAAGATGTGAGCTTTGATATTTTTGCAAAACAAAGAAGTTATAGAAAAAACAATTGCAATATACCTGAAGATGAATATGGCTTGGAGATAAATAGGATTACCTCGATAGGAGAGAGACCAAGATTAAGGGCCAACTGATAGTGGAAGCTCATCTCAACTGGCAGCGCAAGTTCATTTACGTCAATGAGACATTGGAAATTGATAGTGCAAGCTCATCTCAACTGGTAGTGCAATACTGCATTGCTGGCAGTAAGTGCAAGTTCGTTTACTTCAATGAGACATTGGAAACTGATAGTGCAAGCTCGTCTCAACTGGAAGCACAAAATTTATTCTCCGAAGGACCACTCGAGGGAGAGGCTCACTGTTTAGAACTCAGTCAGGTGCACTGAGGAAGAATGAATACCAAGCAACGAAGAGAGGAGCTCAAAGGATGGGCACACCGAGTCCAATGGTATAAATCCCAACTATCGAAAGGAACAGATGAACTAGAGCATTGGCAATGGTCGTCTAGAGACAACAAAGAGTTTCCAAAGTTAATCAGGAACTTTGGAGTGCCTCTTCAAAATATGTGCGAGGCCCAAAGGGAGAGAGCATGAATGTGAAGCCCAATGGGAGAGAGCACTTTAAACAGTAGTATGGCAGTTTTGAAGATTCGTTCTCGAAAGGAGAGCGAATTCAACCCGTTCAAAAATGAGGAATAATTTTTTTTATAAATAAATGACCCCTTTAAAGGTTAGGGGAGGCTATCTTGTAGAAGGGCATGAAGGCTACTAAAATTGATTTGGGCAGCATGCCTATAGAAGATAGCTTTATAGCTCTTAATACTAGAAGAGCTTTTACAATATATCCCTCATGCTACGATTTTAACAGGTTGAAAACAAATTGCTTAAAGATATATTTTTCAACAAAAAAAATGTTGTTGAAAAAAATTATGGATAAAAATGACTATTTCACAACTTTCAAGCAAGCTGATTAAAGTCCAAAAAAAATATCCAAAAAACAAATGAACCAGATCTTGAAAAAAAGGAGAGCTTCAAAAACTCGAATGCTTGCAAAGAACTATCCTAGCTCTGGTACCATGTTAGAAAACAATATTCTATTGAAAGAAGGAAATAGTTCTGCAACACATCACAAGACTTGTAGAGAAGCTCAATGAACTGATTGCTTTATTCCTTGGATCAACTTTGTATAAATAGCAAAGTTGATCATTGAGAGCCATTGGATTACAACAACTCATCAAATCTGATCTAGACTATACTGAGAGTTCTCCTAACTCATGGAGGAGTGGAAACTCAAGTAAGTCTATCCTAGTGGAACTTAAGAGAATAATTACTTATTCTAACACAACATACATTCATCATCAGAGCCACTGAATACTTCACAAAGTGGGTTGATGCAATTCCTCTCACTAGTACGACAAGACCTAGAATTATGGAGTTTATACTTCATCATATCATTTGTCATTTTGGTATTCCTTCAAAAATCATCTCTGATAATGGCAAGTCTTTCAATAACAAGTATTTTCAAGCACTTTGCAAGAAATATAACATCCAACATTGTTTATTGACTCCTTATTACCCATAAGCAAATAGACAAGCTGAGGCTACCAACAAGACCTTAATTGCTATTCTCAAGAAACTGGTTAACGAAAATCATAGAGATTGGAATACTAAAATTCCCTTGGCATTATGGGCTTATCGAACAAGCATCTACATGCCTACTAGGGCAACACCATTTTTATTGGTCTATGGAACCAAAGAAATCATGCCTCTTAAGCTTGAGATCCCCTCCTTGCAAATTTATTTGCAAGAATTCATAGATGACGACACTGCTAGACAAACACATATTGACCAACTCACACTTCTTGATGAGAGGTGAGTCAATAATTTATGAGTTTATAAAGATCGCCTAAAGCGTGGTTACAATTCCAAAGTTCATCTATGTGAATTCCAAGTAGGATATCTTGTCCTTAAAGAGAATCAATAAAACACCAATGCATTATCGCATATTCATGATAAATTCATGGCTAATTGGTTGGGTCCATACATTATCACTCAAAAAGTGGGTAAAGGTACTTATAGGCTTGCCAATCTAGAGGGAGAGGAAGAACTTGAACCACTTAATGTTATACACTTGAGATAATTCTATGCTTAATGTGATTTATATATATATATATATATATATATATATATATATGGCTATTACATAAAAACAACATTGCATTGCACACATCTCATTTCACATATTGCATTTCATATACACATTTGTATTACATTCATTTCATACAATTGCATTCCATACATTACATTTGCACCCTCATTTTAACACTTTTCATAATTCATATCAAGGATCATTTATTCAGTTCAAATATGGTCAAATAAATTCATATTGCCTTAATTAGGAGCACCTTCAAATTCATTTTATTTACACCATTCCATAAAGTCAAATTTTCATTAGCAAAGTCACATGCCCATGATTCCTAGGTATTTTTGGTCACTTAGCCACTCCTAGTGTTTTAAGCAACCCATAAATACATGTTGAGTTTTCTTTAGGACCAAGACACAATTTTCACTAATAAAATCTTGAGTTCTGGGAATTGACTCCAAAACATTCTTGAACCAAACACAATTTCACATCTTAAAAAAACATCTTGTGTAGAGGGATAACACCATAATTGTTTTGAACCTCGAAGTGAAAAGGGTAGTCCTTGCTTGTCCCATCATGCAACATAGTCCACAAAAATAGCGGTTTTCATCACTATCACAATTTCAAAATAAAATAAAGAGTAGGTTAAAACCCCTAAAAATTCTAAATATTTTACACATCACACACCACTGATCATTGGGTTGTAATAATTGTACTACATTTCCAGTCAGACGGTTAGGTAGTCATCCCCAAAATTGAGAGATCAAAATTCTTAAACTATGGATCTAATCTCCACCAGAGATATAGATGCTTGACTGGTAGTGGAGTATGCTCATGCGTGGTGACACATATCTTTTAAAGAGACCTCTAACTACACATATGAAAAAGCTAGCTTCTTGGTCTCATCCATAAAAGGTTACACCTAATTTACTCAAGATGAGTTAATGAACTCACTTGCACACACATTGATTCTTGATTACCTTGATTCATTACCATGATATTTATTCGGTAATTAATTCACTGTAGACACATTTGGTCTTAGAGGAATTAGGCATTATTTAGTGAGTTTGTTTGATACCACTAGTATGTCTGAGTCTTTGCAAAAAATTTAGTTTTTCATATCATCATCCATATCGTCTTCCATATCTTCTTCCATATCAACATCCATATATTCTTCCATGTCATTTCATAAGTCTTTTCATCCCACCTACCACCAAGTTTTGTGTCCCCGATTAAACAACAATTTTATCAATGGCCAATACAAAATCTAAACCATGAATGATCATTAGAACACATGCATTCCTACACCATATCATATGCATTAATCATCCATATAGATTCACCATATCATATGCATTAATCATCCATATAAATTTGCATTCCACAAAAAGCATATACACAAGAGCATTCACACAAACATATAACACAAAAAGTAAAAGCCATATATATATATATATATATATATATATATATATATATATATATATATATATATATATATATATATATATATATATCGCATATACAATGAGTTACCAAAGGCTACATACAATGGAGCACCAAGTCTCATATACAAAAAGTGCATCTACGCACTAGCTAAGACCTCCAAGAGGACCCGTGTGACCTAGAAGGAGCCCTAGACCTAGATCTATGCCTAGACTCGCTATGCCTAGTAGACTCATATACAGATAAGGAAGGTGGATCTAGAAGCATAATATGATGCTCCATCAACCTATCCTCCAATGACTTGATATACCTCTATCGAGATCGAAGGCACATTATTTCAAGATTATGATGATGCTCCCTCTCTAGTAGATCTGCCTAGAGCCTCACGATCCTCTCCTTCCAAGCCATCACCATCACATCCTTCTTTGCCACCAGATGCTCAAACCTCACCCAATACTCCTTGATTTGACCTGGAGGTCCATCTAGAGTCTCCTCCACATCATCCCTATTTATGCCATCTCCTCCACTCCCCAGAGCCTACCTTGTCACACCCTTAGCACTCCTCCTTTGACTACTAGATTAGGGGCATTGTTGGTGCTTAGGAGCCTCACCAACATCCTTGGCCTCATCCCCATAACCACCCTCATCCACTACTTTACTTAGTACCCATGGTAATTGAGTCACAAACCATACATCATACTCCTTCATTACTTGCATCATCCAAATTAAGGAGATCCATATCCTTGTCATCCTCAAGTGTGGCCCTCCATGCCTCAACACATGGTAGACCTATCTCATCTTGATGATGCCTATAGAGTACTAGCTCCTCAAGAACCCCCTACCTCAAACCAAATTGAAGGATAACCCATTAGAACTGGATATAATTAGCCTCACTCTGATGCCTCCCAACCACCCACCTAGCCTACCTAACACGTCGTAGATGCTCTCCATATCCTATACATATGGAACCCCACCATGGCTTCCATATCACTTGGGTAGATGCCAATCTAGCCTATAAATACCTATACCATTGACTCATCCACACAGGATGACTCAATTGTACCTCCACCACCACTCATCCTAGAATAGGGCCACTCCCTATCCTAGCCTACAATTGGTAGACCCTTCGGTCGAGCAATGCTGAAATGTTTCCATCCCCAACACTATAGTAATAAATTGCATCACAATACCTTCCTTTCTTGCCTCCTCACCTCATAAAGCTCTTGGTACATATGTGTCAATAAGGTAGGAGCCCATGCATACACCTATGGTGTAGCGATCATATCATTCACCAAACCTATGAGGTTCCAAGGGAACCTACAACCGATACTATTCGAGACCATGATGTTGGCCAACACGAACATTACCAAAGTTGGTAGGGCATCCAGTGTCTTGTCCACATACATGGACAAGTACAAAATACCCCCATATGTCACCACCACACTCTACCAGCTATCACCAAACATCTTCCTCATATTCGTTCCCCGATCGTGTCCAACCTCAACATGAATCCCCTCCACCGATAATTTGAGGATGCGATATACTTCCTCAAGTATGATGATAATCTCTCCAATGGGAAGCTAAAATGTCCCCCTATATGGATCCCACCTCTCTACCAAGGCATAGAGATACCCCTCATCTGCCTTCACCACATCTATTTGGGCTACCTCTGCTAGCCCCATAACCTCCAACCAATCCCAATCCTCACCCAGCAATGCCTTTCTAATCCTAGGGATGAGAGGTGAGAACTGATATCGAGCCTCAAAAATACTAATTTGTAGAACAACACAAAACATTTGTTTTTAATACATGTTCATAATTCATATATATATATATATATATGTATTACATAAAAATTTTGCACAAAATTAAAAAGAGCTTCAAATAGGGGCTTACCTTGGCAAATCCTACTTCCACTTCAGCTGCACCTTCCATCACCATAGTTTCTACACCCATATTTCTTCCTCACTCCACTCCACTCCACCCAATTCTCCTAGATGCAGCTTCACAAACGCAACAATGAGCTCCAATTTCACCCTATAGGCTATTTATAGCTACTTCAGGTGCCTTAAAACACCCATGGGCATTTCTTGGTGAATTGAAGTGCACCATGGTGTTTGGGATGCACCAAAATACTTACGGGCATTTGTGCATGTAGTAAGCGCCAACCAATATTTGGTATCAAAACTAAAAAAAAGATAAAATCAATGCAAAACAATAGCTTACTCCCATAAAATCACCCCAAATTGCATCCATGCATCCATATCATCATATTGTTAGGTTTTGTGAAGGTCCAAACTGATTTGGATGCATAATTCTAGTTTACGCCCAAAAAGGTGTAAAATCACTTATCAAATTCCAAAGCACTCCAAAATGGTCCAAATTTTCATAAAATGACCATAATCATCATCAATACTTCATTTTCACATCATTTCCAATCATCAATTATAACATTTGCACATTTGTCAAATGCAAACAAAAATTCAAGTGAACCTCGTATCTAGTAGTTTATTCTATCTACTTGGTGATTGTAGCGATTGGTATCCATGCAAGTCGATAAGATGAATAAATCACCATAAGGAAACTTGGTCATTTTCATCATCCCATATCTCCTTTAAATCATAATAACCTTTGGTACTTCACATTTTGAGTGAAACCATGCCAAGAATAATTTGCACAAAATTTTTCATTGATGGCCTAGTTTGTGGGGCTTGAAACATGGACAAAATTACATTTCATCATTTACCATTTTCTTGATAGTCATCATGGTGACTGGACTTAGCTAGGGTGATTAGTTTCGACCATAGTAATTACCTGACAATCACTAGTTGGCCCTCCAAATTTGACTCTTTTTATTTTGCATCTTCATCTTTGCATATCAATGATGCCAGAAGGCACATTCTTCAACAACATTGAATCACCCCAAATTTGGGACAACAAAATTTGATTTTTACTTTTCTACAATGGTATACATATTACATTATCATGGCATCTACACTTGGAAAATAAACCCCTTTCAACCATTGGGGCAAAAACAGAATCATTTTACATCATTCATATCATCCACAATTACACCATTCATCCATACAATCATTTGCACTCATTTTTCAATTGGCTTGTGAGATTCATCCGCAAACTCATTCACCAATTGAGGGGGTAAGCTAGGCAATCAAAATTCTTTTATCTCCAAGCTCATGTCCACATATAAGCAAAGTTGTTTGACCATCAAGCCAAAATAGGTGTCTTATATTTTTGCACCGCATTGTGTTTCACATAATGCGGTACAAAAAGGGGCATCTGTAGACACCAAAATCTAGCCACTTGTCATCCATCTAGGTCTTCCCATCATTTTTACCCATTATTTACATATATTTATGTACATTTGTTTAATATATATTTAAATATTAATATATTATATTATATTATATATATCTATATCTAATAAATGTTTATATATATATATATATATATATATATATATATATGTGTGTGTGTGTGTGTGTGTGAAATTAATCTCAACCATCCATCTTGGTCTAATCCTAGCCATTCATCCGCCTTAATCCATGCCACCTACCCAAATCTAATCTCCACCCTACGTCACATTTTAATCTTGACCATACAAATTTTATCGTTGAATCCCTAACATGCCCTAGGGAAGATTATAAAGAGAAGTCATTTTGACGAGTCAACCCCTAAGCAAGCTAAGCAATTCACAGTTGAATCCTGAGTTTTCTTGAGTTCTTGAATCTCTTGAGTTCCTTGATCCTTTGTGCCCTAAGTCCTCAAGTTCCTATCACCATCCATTTCATCCATCATCGCCCTCACACCTGAATCTGTAGTTGCATTCATCATCGCATCCCTTGCGTGAAGCAACAGAACCTACTATAGCCCTCAAGTGCCTCTCCACTACTCTTGAGCATCCCTCTGCTACTCTTGAATGTCCACCTATTATTATTAAGCACCACTGGATGTTTTCCACCATTCTTGAGTGCCCATGGGCATATCAAACCCTATATCTTCAAACCAACGAACCCTCGGGTGTTGCTAGGGCATCTGCATACTAGTTATCCTGCAACAACAACAACGACAGATCAGAAGGCAATGATTTCACAAGGTAAATAACTTTTGTTTAATATTAATTTTATTATTTCTATATTTTCATATAAAATTATTATTTGATAACTAGGGTTTTATTAATTTTTTAGGGTCTCACATAGTCGAACCCTTAATGTTGCTATCAACCCTCTGTTGTTATTTTTTGTATGTATATCTGAAGTCGAGCCCTCTAGAGATATACAAGCATTCAACAGCTTCTTAAGCTGGAGTGGTCCGGTCAATGGATAGCTGAAGCCCACTCACCTCTATTGGGAGTAAATATGAGCTTTGAAGACACCACAAGCATTGTTGACTAGGGTTTTGGAGAACCCTAGTATATTGTATTAATTGTATCAAAATAAACAGTGTAAACCCCTATTTGGGGCACATTTGATTGTATTGAGATCCACCGGTATTAATAATATAAGATTTGTTTTATTGTGCAATCTCTTGTATCACTATTTGTTCATTTTCTATTATCTATATTTGGTGTTTCATTTTTGTCTTCACACATAGTCACTAATTGTTTGTAGATTAGTAACAAATATTGTCTATAATAAGGTATTTCATACATAGTGCCAACAAAGTGTCAATATATTTTGATATTGTATCTTATGAATATTATAGAGTTAAAGAATTTTCTTCTTTCATAATATTTTAAGACTATGTATGAAGAAGATTATGCATTGTGTTTGGACTTTTGCCTATAGTGGTGGATCATCTTCATAACTAATCAAACTAAAAAAACATCACTGTTTCAAATCATAAGATTCATTGTGAAATCCAAACTTAAAGTTACCGTCTGCAATGTCATTAGAAGAAGCTATCAATTTGTTTCATTGCTTGTAGAGATCATTTTAATATGTAATCCAATCAAAGCAACATAGTTTTTTGATCTTATAAGATTCATTATGAAAGGAAGTCTAAAAATTATTATATTCATGGCCATTAGAAGACTCTAGCAATTTGCTTCATTGTTTACAAGAATCTAAGTATCCTAGGTGCATCTTATATACATTTATAACTTTGCATCTCATGGTAGGCATTACAACCACATGTCTTTTATAACATAAAATTTTAATTCAAAATTACTATTAAACTTATTTATCTTAAAGATGTTATTATATTATGTTCACAAATGTGTATGAAAAAATGCATTAAATATTTTCTAACCTCATAATTATCAGTCCATGTGAAGCACATAACTATAGCTTCTACTTAATTCACCAAAGGGTGTTCAACTCAACCAATACAAATTATGAATTTTAATAATCATCATTGAAAACTATGGTTACAAGAGGTAAAAATAAAGTTTATTTATTTTTAATTGTCTACCATCAAAGATAAGATGTTGGACATGACACCCAATAAAATTTATTTTTTCATGCTATGACATCATTTTTTAGTAAGTTAATTAATTTTATTAAATGGGGCATTTGAAAGGTGCCCCAACGCCTTGTACATCAACAGAGAGTAAAATGAAACTCATCAGAGAAAACACAAGGAGGAACAGAAACAAACAATCAAAAGCCAGCAAAACCCAAAAAGGACAAAATCCTTTAGTGGAAAGGAACAACAACAAAAATGCCACCAACCAAAAGAACCAAAAGGACAAAACCTCTAGAAGAAAAGAAAGAGACAAGAAAAGGAAAGGAAAATAGGTTTTCCCCAATATCACCCGCACACATAATTAGATGGGAATATCAGTCTGCATAGGAGATGCAACGGTAACCTCCAGCTCGACATCCTTGGCATCATCCTTCAGTACATCCTTTGGGGCTTCCTTTGGGGCTTCAATGCAGGCATCCTTGGCGATCTCCATAATGTCCTCATCCTTAGCCTCGTCCTTGACATCAGAAGTTCCCTCTGCAGTAGAAACAGCATGAATATCTTAAAGGGTATCATAGAAAAATAGAAGACTAAGAGCTTGGTGTTGTTCTTTGAGCTTCACAATTGCCTTCCCAATAGCCACATGGGCATATTCCATATGGTCAATAGTAACATGTAGTATGGATAGCCAGTTTGTGAAGGTATTTTTCCACCAGGTAAAGAGAATTGGAAAGATCTTTCTTGGACTTCATAGAGGAAGGAGTAGGGGTTTCAGAAGTTTCCTTGAGCCCGAGTCTCTGGGAATAGCGGATAAGTGTTTTCTCAACCTTAAACTTTTTCTCAATGTTGGAAACAGAGTAGGGTATTTCACTCTTATCCTTTCTCTTGGGTCTAGAGGTCTTAAGGTTGGTCGAGGAAGAAGAGTTATCTTAAGAAGATTCAGGGGCTTGGATATTTCCTTTGGGGAACTTAAGTAGGAGGAACCTATAAAGGATTTTGAAAAGACCTTGATGACAAGGCGATCCCTCTTCCTTTCTTGAATGGGTAGAAAAAATTGTATAATCTAAGGACTAGTAAAATGTAGCAAGAATATTCATCATCTTATCTTCACAAAAATGATTAATGAAAACAATAAATTTGGGACTCAATATTATCAACAGTTAAATATTGCATGATGGGTTTTAGGATTTCCTTCCATGGGGTGGAAAGATAGTGATGATACAAAATCCTTTTTTGTAAAGCTTATGGATAACCGAATTCTTCTCAAAGTGAACTAGCTCTGCATCCCAGTTATGCTTGTTTCTCCTTATTACTTTATCATCTAGATCTTGCCCTGTGAGTTCCACCAGCAACTCCATAGTGATTTGAAACTCCACTCCATGAATAGTAACCATGCCATTGTCCCAATATGTAGAAAAGGCCCTGGTCACCTCCCCATCGATGCCACAAAACATCTTGAAGAAACTAATAAGTCCACCTTTATTTTTTAAAATGTATATAGCAATGGAATATAAATCAAACACTTTAGGATCGATTTAAACAAGATTTTCCTCCTTCATGATTAAAGACAAATAAAAACATGGAAATGGAAAAAGGTGAATGCAAGGGAACAACAGGAGGATGCACTTGAACAATGGCAAATGAATAAATAGAGCATGCAGAGGAAAATATATAAGGAAAACACAAATGCAGCTCCAGAACAAAAAAAAAACCATAAAGGATGCCTCAAAAAGGAAAAATCCCACTTGGAGAGAGGGAATTGGCTAGGACAGATGACGAGGAGGAATTTTTGCCTTTGAAAACTAAAATAGGTAATTGGGAAAATAAAAATGTGCTGATGGAGTTGATTGTTGGGGACACCTAGAAAATGGATCCAATAGGGGAAGCTGGCACTAGAAACACGAAGGATTGGAAAGTCCACCAAAATAGATCTCAGGACGAGGCAAAAGGAAAAATGGTGGAGAATGAATCTCAAAAGAGCCAAATGGTGAAAACCAAAAAATTGGGGGGAGGAATTATTAAATATCGTGCTAGGATTTGCATTGGGGCTCTCAAAAGAGTCAATTATCAAAAAATAATAAGCACTTGCTAGGTTAAAAGGTAGTGGATTACATAAAAATAAATTAATAAGGGCCATGTGGACATGATCCAAGATTGAACACTGAGGAGGATATGTGAGGTTTAGAAAGCTGGAATTAAAGACTTGGAAGAAATTTAGGAAAATATCCTACATTTAGAATGCTATGACATCATTTGGATTCAATAAGTTTAAAATATAAATGTGGATAGTAGCTTTGTTAAATAATATAGCTATAAATCAAGGTGTATCATAAAATCAAAATATTTAATGCAACTTTTTATTTTTTATTTTATTAAAATGATAAATATTTTTATTCCAACCTTAAAAATAAAAGGTGATTGACCAATAATAAAGTACAAAAAAAATGATGTCCATACACAACTAACATATATAATAAAATCATTTTTCACATTAATGTTTGTTTATAAAAATAAATTTAACAATAAGTTATCTTTGTCATATTAATGCCATCTAAAGTAAATCTACTCCACTAAATTCTAATCTTTAAATTTTTATTTTAATCCCCTATGTCAAGTTGAATATGATATAAAAAAATTCACCTGTGTACCATAAATATACATAAATAAAGTGTATTTTGTTATGAAATTTATGAATATTATTTGTCCTAAAATAATTTGATCTTATGCAACACTTGCATATCGAATCATGTTCCTCCTTTATATATGGGTTTCTCATATTCTTTTTAGATAATTTCCACAACTTCATGCCCCTCTTGAAGAATTTCAGTGGAAGTGACTTCGAGATCTCAAACAAATTCACTTAATCTTGGGATAATGGATGTGTTTTAGTTCATGGCCTCCAATTTAAAGTCAATATTCAATTTCTAGTCAAGGTGACAGAGTTACCAAATGATGGTGTGGTCATCCACCGTGACAAGCATTCACTCATTGAGGAAACCAACTACTTCATTGAAAAAAGAATTTACGCAAAGAGAAAAGGGGGATCATTAGGGAATACCTCCTAGTCCCTTGGAACAGGGTCATGATCCTTGTAATGCAGTACCTTACAATCGATAAACTGACTCCCCCTTTGGAGTTTTCATTTGGCATTTTTAAATCATCTTAGGTACATTAAGGCCATTAACTTTCTTGAATACTTACATAGGTCAATGGCACGCTCTATTGAAAGTGTAAGAAAAAATATTCTCTCACTCGATCCATCAAGGCATGCACCTGATCCTCTATAGGCACACCCTCCAAAAGTAAACTCAAAGGATGATTGTAACTTGTTCCATCAGGCTCATTGATGCCACTCTTGTTCAAATCTCAAGCCAAGAAATTCCTTGTAATGATACTACTAGCAAAGAAGGAAAAATGGAGATTACCTCCACTGATTCAGCTAAGTCCAAAAGGAAATTGACCTATGACTCGAACTTAGGTGACACTCCTCAATCAACCAAAGTTGTTCCTCGCCAACGCTCTTCCAAAGGTAAATATTTTGGAGGAAAGCATAAATTTGATACCTCGAAAGCTTCTCCTCCAAAGCCTTAGAAGATGAAGGCTGAAGATATTCATCAAAAAGTGAAAATTGAAGAATCTCCACTGAAGGTGAAGACTGAAAGTACCCTTGGTCGTAGAGAGAATTTGGGATCTTCAAGTGCACCCACAGCCTATATAAAAAAAAAATCCTTCTTGAATACTCTAGCGGGCCTTGGTATGATGTCCTTTATACCTAATGCTAACTAGGTTTCCTGGATTCTTCTCCAACAAGCATCAAGGATGATGGAGGAACTCATGCAACACCTAGATGCACCAAGGATACTGATGTGATGGCCGAAACTAGCAACGATTTTGATTGAGCCACCTTCGACATGGCCACTCCCTTTTGGTTTATCTTTTATGTTTTAGCTCCTTGATTTTTTATTTTTTGAATACCTATTGGCACCTCTAGGAGGCTTCCTTTCTCTAATCATTACTCCTTTTTGGTCCTTTGGGGTGATCTTTCAAGTTCCCCCTCTTTGTAGTTTCTCTTGGATGTGTCCTATGTGGACCCTCCTACTGGGTTTTTCTTTGTAAAATGTTTTGGGGTCCTTTAAAAATCCCCTCATCTAATATATCAAAAACAAAAAATTTTGATGTGGCTTTTATTAGGAGCCCTCCTATCAAAATACCAAAATAAATATTTACATTTGTTGTCCTATCAATTAAACCATGTTTGTTCTTTTATAAAAGATATTCTTCATTTTTTTTCTATCAAATATGTTCTTCCTCAAATTGCTATGTTTCTTTAATTAACTCCTTAAAATCATTTCATTAAAGGATACAATCTCATTTAGCCAATTGCCTTCTAAAAGTTGAATTTCACCAAGAAGAAGATCAACACTATGATTGGCTAAATTATCTGCTACCTAATTTTCTTCTTTATAAATATGCTCATATTTCCAAGAGTCTGTCTTCAACAATAGTTGGTGAACATCAACAATAATACTATTTTTTATCCAATTTCCACATCCTTCTTTGTTGATAGCATTAATGATAAATGTTGAATCCCCCTCAATTAGAATATATTTCCATACTTTTTCAATTATGCTTTTTATCCCTATAACAAGTGCTCTAGCCTCTACCTAGTCATTAGTTAAATTTCCATATGATTTCGATTAAGTGAGGGGAATTTTGCCTTCATTATTTCACAAAACACCACCTTTACTGGATTTCCCATATTTCCTTTGAAGGCATTATCAAAACTAATATTGATAAACCTAATTTATGGGTATTTCCATTTTACCATAGATCAAATCAAATCCTTTGTGTCAACTCCATTTTCATAAATGACACTTCCAAGCATACTCAAATCCTTTAACCAAGAGGATAGAACCTATTTTTCTATATTTAAGACTTCCCATGATGAGCACCATGTTTGTAATTATTTTGCAAGGGAGACAATAATACAATTTAAAACTTGAGCATGATTTTAAGGTTTTTTTTTTAAATATATTTTATTCCTTTAAATTCATAAATTACAACAAATAATAGTAAGAACAATCCTCCAAATATTACATAATGCCTTAGCTTCAAAATTATTAATCCAACATTTCATCAAATCTTTCAATGTCAATAATGGAGCTACCCATTATATTTTTATATTTCTTAAAAATGATCCCAAATTGTATAAGAAAAGGTATAATGAAGAAGTAAATAGTCTAATATTTCTATATATTTCTCACACAAGGTATACCTAAAAGGTATATTATATTATTTTTTGTAGACTCTCTCCTATAAGAATATTGCTTTGGATTGATAACCAAAGGAATATCGAGGCCTTGGGAAGGGGCTCTTATGACCAAACATTCTTCCAAGAAAAATCATTGAGAGTAGGAAATTTTGATTGGTCTAAATCCTCATATCCCATCTTGATCAATTATCTACCATCATTAGATATATTATAATCAATTTCATCCTTTCATATAAAAATAGGTAAATAAGACTCTTGAAGTGTCTTTTGAAGCTCATTTTCTATTTGGTTGTGTTCTTATCCTTCAACCAGGTTACAAATAGAAATCCATGATTTGTATTTGTTCACATTAAAAAAATTGATCTTTGGACCTTTACAAGCTAGACATGCATAAGCTAGTGGTTGCCATTATGAATTAAAAAAAAAAGAGGATAAGGCTTCAACCAAGCATCAAACCAAAAATTTGCATAATCCCCTCATTAACTAACCATCTAATATGTTCCTTGATGAGTTGTAAACTATTGATATGCAATTTCATGTTGGCAAGCCTTTAGATAGGGTTCATTTCTTGAATTTTTTATTACATTAATAGAATCCGTATATTTTTTAAGCAACATTTTTTCCCAACTCTTTTCTTGACCTTTTTTAAATCTCCAACCAATTGTTTTTCTAGGTCCAAACTCATAAGTTTATAATTTTATAAGCATACCCTTTTAATATTATTTCCTTTGCAAATTCTATCCTGCTTACAAAGTGAAAATTTATTTATTTTCCCTACATCCTTTCCAAAGAAAAACTCTTTGAATTTTATCAAATTTAGATGCTATACCTATTGGTAATCTTGAAAGTGATATCATATTAATAGGAATGTATTACAATGTAGTCATTATGAGTTATAGCCTTCCAAACATAGTTAATAACTTACCTTTCCAACCTACACTAATAAGATTTAATTCTATCCAACTTTGAGTCCCAAAGCTCATTTTTATTTCCTTTATAAGATAAAGGAATACCCAAATATGTTGATAGATTTTTTTAATTTTAAACCCTAAAATATCCACAATAATTTGTTGTAAATCCATTGCAAAGTTAATAAAAAATATCTTATATTTTGGAGTGTTAACCAACTATACAATAGCCTTCTCATAGCATGATATTAATGATTTGAACTCCATAATCACACTTATTGAGGGATGACCCAAAAGAAAATTATCATCAACAAATTGAAGATGAGATTCAAAGGGATCGTTTTTTTTAACCATGATAGCTTTGAGTTTTCCTTCCATTTTTGCCTTTGAGGAAGCTCTTCCTAATGCCTTTGTCACAATAATAAATACATATGGAGATAATGGATTACCCTTATTGAGTCCACATGATAATTAAAGTATCTAGTATGAAAATCATTAACCAAAATAGAATACTTTTGAGTGCTATAAAAATACATAATACATTCACACCAACCTTGATTAAAACCAAAAAAATTTAGAATATCAAGTCAAAAACTCCAATGAACCCTATAATATGTTTTATCATATATAATTGTATAAGTATAATTGAATTTTTTATTGAAGATAATGTATTGCATTTTATACAATGATTACACTATCAAGAGTTTGTTTATAGTGAACAAAGCCACCATGTTCCTCTGAGATAACACAATCTAGTATAATTTTCAACCTATTTTCTATAATATTGGTAATGATCTTATAAATCATTTTAAAAAGGCTCATTGGATAAAAAATATCAAAATATTATATCTTTTCTTTCTTGGAATCCAATGTTATAAACATAGCATTGATCTTACTTATTATAGCCTTCCTTTTTCAGACCTCTTCAATTGTAGCTAACATATCACTCTTTAATTAATCCTAATTTTTTTGAAATATTTTTTTAGGAAATCCATCAATGCTAGGTGACTTGTTAGGATGGAAAGAGGAACTACCTTTTGTAGCTTCTCTATAGAGATATTCTTCAACAAGCTTTCATTTTGCTCGTGTGATAATTGATGAAATAATTTATAAAAGCTTAAGTTAAGCCTTCTTATCTTGCACAACATCTAAAAGAATATCTTTGAAATAATTAATTACTTCCTTCTTGATATCTTCTTCTTCCTCAATATTTCTTTCATCTAGTTTTAAAATATTTTTGATGTAACAAAAAGAAAATTCTATTTTGGATGGAGTATGAAAATTTTGGTATTTCCATCTCATTCCTTGAGACATATTTCCCTTAATTTTTAGAACCAATATGATTCCTCCTTTTTCAAAATAATATGATAGTAAAAAAGTACTTGTTTTTCATAAACATAAGAATTTTGTCTATTCTATTTCTACTATCTCTTGTAAATGTTTGAGATTGGAGTCAATTTCCTTATTTTCTTTAAATATGTTACCAAAATAGCTGGAATTCCAAATCTTTATTTATCCTTGTAGATATTTTATCTTTTGAACAAACTTATACTTACATAATCTTTTAAAATTTACTTTATCTAACCCTAACATAACCATATGGAAAAAATGGGGTCTTGGAGCCACATAGATTGAAAGTGAAATGGATTTGGATGACAATTATTTTGTAAATGACATCTCAAGGGAATTTTGTTATGATTTGATATTGCTCAAAATAAAATGTCTAGAGATATTGTATACTATATTTGTAACCATGTGTTAAATAATAAAAATATACATAATATTTTTGTTATACGAGTTTCCCCAATACATATATTTTCTTATGTATATTGAAAACTTGAAGGAATAGCATCTCAAAGGCATTAGAATCAAAAAATGAAGTAAAATTATGCATTGATTTAGACCATATAGGTGTTAGGAGTTGTTACATCATGTATAATGTGAATGTCAGTTGAGTAACCACTCAACACATGGTTTGTGAGGTTCATTAAGGGACATGATAGTTGTAGGTTGTTATGCCATATTTAGGTAACTATTATATTTAAATACCCTTTACATTCATAATACAATCATCGAAGTATTGAATTATAACATGTAATATCAAAGTAGGTAGAAGGAAGAATAAATATCATGATCGTCCTCTAGCTTTGCCATATAGAAGCCTTAAAAAGAGCACTCTATATAAGAAAATAAGTTTCAAGGGTAAAATTACCCTATAAAATATTGTTTAAAGAAAACCTCAAATTGAGAGTTAATCATCACCTGAAGTAAAATTCCATGGTAGATTTAAAGGTCTTAGGGTGAAAACCCTTGCCAAAGACCAGAAAAGCAAAACCCTGCAAATAACAAGGTCAAGTACAACTAAAGAAAAAGGGGTCATAATTTTCCCTTGAAGAATTACCGTTTCAAAAGGCATTAAGGGAGCCATAAAAGCTCCTTAATAATTACAAGAAAAGAAAGTCATTGAAGGTTCATAAATAATTGTAAGAATTTTTAAATAATGCAAATCACAGATCATTGAGAGCTCAAAAAGATAGAGAAAAACCCAAGACTAGCTACACTTATCATTTCAAATTTCACTTGTAACAAGAAGATAGTCTCACTTTCCATTCAAATAAATATCCAAAAAGGAAGTTAGTACCCTACAAAAAGAAAAATAATATTAAAGTGAATATTTTTTTATAAGATCTTGTGAAACACTAGAAAGAGAAGTCAGGAACAACAAAGAAGCATCCAAAACCATGTTAAAAAGAGCAAGGCAAAAGCATGGGCTAGTTGCAAGAAAAATAACAAACTACTAATAACATCCCATTCAAACAATAAGTATGAAATCTACTTGTGAAATTTAGCTAGATGGAACCTCCTAACTCTGGAAGCAGAGCACATTAAATTAAATCAAGCCAAATATAATTACGCATTCCTAAAGTAGACTGAAACTCATCTAGAGAAAACACACACGATAAATAACATATTTTACAATGACCCAAGTAACATGAGAAATCTCACTCTTTTGGTGCAAATGTGAATCACTCATATTTTAATAGATTGACACATCTCAAAGAAGCCAAAAGATATATACATACATATATATATATATATATATATATATATATATATATATATATATATATATATATATATAAGTAGTAATCAAAATAAAATAGAAAGGACTGCACAAGTCTGGAATGCCAATAGAGATGTCTACGAAGAGAGGACTACACGAGCCTAGAATATTACCCAAGGTGTTCAAGAAGAGTGGACTGCACAAGCCTATAACATGACTAAATATGTCCAAGAAGTGATTATTGTACAAGCTTGTAACATTACTTGGGATGTCCAATAATAAAAATCCCATAAGACAAAGCCAAAGCATTTGAAGTAACTTAGTTCCCTTTATAAATACACAATAAAGTTATCAAAGGATCCAAACAAGACACTCAAGCATTCAAAAAATATTCACCTAGATGTCACAAAATAATACTCACTCAGACGTCATCCAGAAACACCCAAATGACAAAAGAAATCATCTAGAGGGTGCTCACTTGGATGCTCATCACATAGACAAGCACTTTTCTAGACATCACAAGAGAATCATTGGGATGTTGAATTCACTCACCCAAAGAAGCACAAGTGAAAACAAGAATAAAGGATAAAACGCCTTTGGATTTAAACAAATAATACAACAAAATCATAATGACTTGTGTTCTTAGGTCAAAACAAGTGGTACCAACAAGTTAATTAGGAAAATTACCATTGATGCATAGATGCTTCATCTCAAATAAAATATTCTAGTGATAAAAATAATCTCAAGCATGAATTACAAGGAGAAATATTCGAAAATAATTAAAGGAAGGGCAATAATAAAAATAGACAACAATTTGAAAAGTGCAAAGGCCAAGAAGACAAGAGGCCTTGAAAATTGAAAATCCCACATTTATAGTGGAGAGAAAAGAAAATGTACTTATATTACAAAGTGAATAGTCACTTTAATTAAAAGCAAAATAAAAAATCTTTAAATTTTTGAAAAAAGAAAATTACAAGTGAAGAAGAAGAAAAATAGTTCATCTCCTTTTTTGCTCGACGAGGCAATTCGTTCTCATAATTTTGAAGCATCAATTGAAATCTGAGTATAGGCTTATATATACTCGTCGAAAAGTATTTTTTGAGGCAGATTCAGTGAAAGAAGAATATTCAAATTTTGTGAAAGTTTACTATGGCTAGTGGAGCACCAAAGTTCTTATTGCCCGATTCCCAACTATTAAGGGGAAATAATTATGCTGCCTGGAAGACCAAACTCAGAACACAACTTGAGTTTGAGGAAGTATGACAAGTAGTAGACGGGACCATTACCCATCCTAAAGAAGAAAATGAAGACCAAATAAAGTTTGACAAGGTAGACAGAAAGGCAAGATTAATCATCATGTTCGAAGTAGCAGATGAGGTCCAAGCATACATTTGGGATTCAACCATGGCCAAAGATGCATGGGAGAAGCTAAAAATAGTCTTTGAAGCAAAGAATCAAAATCAAATTCTATTCCTCCAGAGCCAACTCCATTGCTTGAAGATGAAGAGTGGAGAAAAATTAGAATCTTTCATGAGGAGAATTGTAGAGTTATGAGCATCATTACAAGCATTGGGAGAAAAGGTATCTGATGAAACATTAGTTCCAATTATTTTGAGATCTCTCCCATCAAAGTACAATGTTTTTGTGACAACATTAAATATCACTAAGCAAACACCAAGCTTTGAAAAGTTGGTGAACCTACTTCAAAAGGAAGAGGTCTCACATTCAAGACAAGAAGAAGAACAAGTATCTCTTAAAAGGAAGCAGTCGTTCAGAAAAGGCACGAAGAGAAACAATTCTCATCACCACTCATCAATGAGTTCAGATTGGAAAATGAAGCATCAACAAAATAATAGAAAAGAACATGCATTAGCTGCACATGCTCAACTCAATGATATTTGGTATGTTGATTCTGGAGCAACCAGACACATGACAGGACGAAAATATTGGTTTCAAAATCTAAAGTATTCTAGACATGCAGGAAAAGTTTCTCTTGGGGATGACACATCCTATGAAATAAAAGGCATAGGTGATATAAAATTGTGACTTGGATCACACAAATGCAAAATCATAGAAGTCTTATATGTTCCAAGACTCACCAAGAATCTACTCTTCATCAATCAACTACTTGACCACAACTTGAAGGTTGAGTTTGATAAGCAACAAGGATCCAAGCTATGCATCATTCGTGATAAAACTAAGAATTCTAAGATTATTGCATATGGAAAAGGAAAAGGAAATATGTTTGAACTTCACACAATTCATCATGACAACTTAGCATTAGTCGTCAACTCCAATATATCTGCATCACTCTGGCATCGACGATATGGTCATCTAAGTTATGGCCACCTTATTGCATTACAAAACAAAAATATGGTCGAAGGTCTTCCTTCTTTAAAGAAGTCCACACATATTTGTTCTTGTTGCTTAGCTGGGAAGCAACATCGAGCTCCTTTCAAGACTACAGAATATCGGGCCAAGGCATCTCTTGATTTGATCCATACCGATCTTTGTGGACCCATGGCTCCAAGTTATAATGGGTCCAAATATTTTCAACTCTTTGTTGATGATCATACTAAAAAATGTGGGTATATTTTTTGAAGAACAAAGATGAAGCTTTCTTCTACTTTCAACAATTTAAGGCCCAAGTAGAGACTTCCACAGGAAGAAGGATCCATGTCCTCCGCTCAGATCGAGGGGGGAATTTACCAATAATGAATTTTCAGCATTTCTGAAGGAACATGGCATTCAACGATAGTTGACAACTGCCTACTCACCACAACAAAATGGTATTGCAGAACATAAAAATAGAACAATCATGGAAATGGTATGATGTATGTTGAAGGATTCTCAACTTGGACACTCTTTTTGGGTAGAAGTAGTACATACAATAGTTTACTTACTCAATCGTGCCCCCATTGCATCACTTGAACATATCACTCTAGAAGAAGCATGGAGCGGACATAAACCATCAATCTCTCATCTTTGAGTATTTGGTTGTATAGCATATATGCACATTCCAAAGGAGAAGAGACATAAATTGGATGAAAAATCTCAATAATGCATCCTACTAGGCTACAATGATGAATCAAAAGCCTACAGATTATTTGATCTAACTACAAAGAAATTATATATTAGTCGTGATGTCATCTTTGATGAAGAAGAAAAATCACCTTCATCACCATCATAGGAATCTTCATCTAACTTAGTTCTAGTAATGATTGAAAGTGATGAAGAAGTTACTAATGAAGAAATTTTTAGTGATATCAATGATGAAGTAGATCTATCTACTCCACCACAACACACAAGGAGAATACCCAAGTGGTACACTAGTACATTGAAAGCATCTAGGATAGATGGAATCCTAGACACTTCTTCTACAAGACCAAGAACACGAAGTATGACTCACAATGGACAAAATATGGCTCTAATGAGTACAATTGAGCCATCTACAGTACAGGAATCCCTTCAATCTAATGCTTGGAAAAATGCCATGAACACTGAATATCAAGCACTATTGAAAAACAAGACTTGGGATCTTGTTGATCTTCCACCAGAGAAAAAGGCTATTGGATGCAAATGGATTTTCAAAATCAAATATAAATCAGATGGCAGTATTGATAAACACAAAGCATGACTTGTAGCAAAGGGGTATGCACAAAAGGAAGGCATAGATTATGAAGAAACTTTTGCCCCTACAACAAAAATAAAATCCATCAGAATTATTTTTGCTCTAGCTACACAATTTGGATGGAGAATTCATCAAATGGATGTGAAAAGTGCCTTTCTCAATGGGGACTTAAAAGAAGAAGTTTATATGACTCAACCAGAAGGATTCATCATACTTGGACAAGAAACAAAGGTATGTAAATTGGTCAAATCTCTATATGGTCTCAAACAAGCTCCTCGAGCATGGTATATAAAGATAGATGAACATTTTGGAAAGCATGGCTTTAAAAGAAATCCGTATGATCCAAGTTTGTATCACAAAGAGCAAGGGGGGAAATTGTATTCATCAATGTATATGTAGATGATTTGGTCATCACAGGAAGTTCTGAAAGAATGATTCTAGCCACAAAGGAAGATTTGAAGAAATCTTTTGACATGACCGATCTCGGGTTATTACACTACTGCCTAGGACTAGAGGTAAAGCAGAACCATCATCACATATTTGTTTCACAAAGCAAATATGCCAAGAATCTCCTTGAGAAATATCACATGGAAGATTGTAAGCCTATGGCGACTCCTATGGAATCAGGTCTACAACTCTCACGTTTTGATTCCTCTCCTCCAACAAATGCAACTCTCTATCGACAGTTAGTTGGGAGTCTCATCTACCTAACTTACACAAGACTAGATATCAGTTTTGTAGTGAGTTATCTCTCACGTTTCATGCAGGAACCAAAGTTGACACATTGGAAGGTAGTAAAAAGAGTTCTAAGATATATACAAGGCACTACTGAGTATGGTCTGGAATTCAAGAGGAGTGATCAGTTCCTCTTAATAGGCTATACAGATGCAGATTATGCAAGATGCATTGATGACCAAAAATCCACCTCTGGCTATGTATTCTTTCTAGGGTCTACACCTATATCATGGGGAAGCAAGAAACAACAAATAATTGCTCGATCTTCCACTGAAGCAGAATATCGTGCAATAAGAGGAGCTATCTGTGAAGCAATATGGTTAAAACATATGTTGACAAATATGGGAGTGCCACAAGATAAACCTACAATCATGCACTATGACAACCAAGGAGTACTGAAACTTGTTCGTAATCTAGTATTCCATGAAAGGACCAAGCACATTGACATGGAGTGCCACTTCATCCATGAACATGTTCAACAACAAAACATCCAGCTCAAATTTTGTCCTACTCAAGAGCAACGTGCGGACATCTTCACCAAACCACTTGGACGTATTAAATTTGAAGAATTTCAAAGTTTTCTCTCCAAGACTATGATGTAATAAGGGGGGAATGTTAGGAGTTATTACATCATGTATAATGTGAATGTAAGTTGAGTAACCACTCAACACATGGTTTGTAAGGTCCACTAGGGGACAAGGGTAGTTGTAGGTTGTTATGCCATATTTGGGCAACCATTGTATTTAAATACCCTTTCACTTTCATAATACAAATCATCGAAGCATTGAGTTCTAACACTAGGAGCACCACCATTCTTTTCCAAAGGAGTTACAATTATGTTGAAATTCCCCCAAGAATTCAAATATCACAATTTTGAACCATCATTGTACTTGATAAAAATATGCAAGGGTCCTTCCAACATATTTCACAAGGGGTAATTATAGTTGGAACATATAACTTTATATCCCCAAATTCAATGTTTTCCTCTTTCTTACAAAAAAGACCAGTAACCCAATTTTTTTTACTCCTAGTGATTTCCCATCTTATTTGTGTTTGTACCATATTGTTATAATACCTCCAAAAGATCTTATAGAAGAAAGGATTTTTGGTTGATGGAGGGAATTTTTTTGTTTGCAGGTGCATTTCTTGGTTGCTCAATTTAGTTTTACATAGGATATCAATGGATCCTAGAGTTTCTTTTTTTAAGAACATGGATCCCTATGTGGATCCCAAGATGTTCTTATAGACTATCATTTTTTTGGCCTTTAGGATGAGCAAAAAAATTTCAAAAAATCAAATGGTGTTGTGAGCAGGATTCTAGTTGTTAGTTATGTTATTTTTGGTCTTGGAGATGTTTCACCTGAGAACGTAGATTATGTGTTCTTGGATATTATGAGTTTCTTGTAGGTAATCCCCTCTATGGGCTTTGTGCTAGGAGGGAGAAAGACCCAAATGCTTAATGCTGATGAGAGTAGGGTTCGGGCTGCTAGGGTTTCAATGGTTGTTCTTGGAGGTTTTATGATTGAGTTTATGGATATGGACTTAATGGGTCGTATGATATCTCTTCAGGTTTTCTTTATGTTGGAAGAGAGAAAGGCTCAAATGTTATTGGTTGATGCTAGTAGGGTTTAAATTTTGAGTTTTTGTCCCTCAAATTCCAATCACAATGAAGGTTTTTTTGTGCCAAAAGGTATGGATCTAAAATATTTTGGGGAGGATCTTGATCCATCCATGCCTATGAATCTTGAGAAATCTTCTCATGAGAACTTTACCATGGTTTCTAGCCTGGGAAAAAAATTCAAGAGAGAACAAGATTTTGGATGATAATGGGTTGTTTGGAAGAAGTATCTTCTTGGTAGTTTCTTGACTTGGTGTTGGAATTTTAGAAATTTTAGCGAAGGGACTGGATCTGTCCGGTTTTAGAGGAGAATGTGGTTTCCCTTGAAACTATGTTTTTTGGAATGATTTGTTTGGAAATCCCTGCCAGCTAGATGCATGTTTGCTCCTATTTTTTTCTAGGAAAAAACATTTTACAAATTTTATTTTTAAATATGAGCGAGACCTTGGTGTATGGTGTTTGATAATTGGATTCAAGCAATTCCCTTTTTGGATAGGCGAGAAATCCTTTCAAATTTTTGTTTTAACTATGAGTTCAATTTTTTTTTAAGTTTTAAATTTTAGTGGAAGCAATTTTTTGGTTGTAAGGGTGAATCTTGAGTCTCCCCTATGGATTCATGTCTTTTTATTTTATGCTATTGAAGGTGTATTTGGATACCAGGGAATCCAGATCTATCTTTAGGATTTTTTTTCTTGGATCCTACTCTTGAATCTTGTTGTATCTCGCTCAATCAATCTTCTTTGTTTCTCTTATGGTTGTCTTCTCGAGACCTTTTTCTATTGTTAAAGGTTTGTGGATCCTCCAAACCTCTTATTTTGTTTGTAAAACGTTTGGGGCTCCTTTAAAAACCCCTTATTCCAACTAATAATAAAAAAAATTATGAGACAATCCCTTGTCTTCCAAATATTTTTGAATGCATCCTTACATTTTTAATTACTTAATTTTATTTATTTTTGTATTAAAATAAACTCGGGATTATAACAACCTATCAATTACTTAATAATTTGTTTTGGGGCCTTATTCGTACTTCTAATATTTCATGACATGATTTTCATTCCCATTTTTTACTTGCATTAGTGTACTTAGTCCCACTTCTTATTAGCACCTATTATATTCGTTTTTGCTTTCCCAAATCGATATCCCTTTGAGTTTTCTTTTCTCTTTATTCTTTATTTGAAGGTCTTCCTATTATTTTCCATTTCCATCAATACTTTCATCTTCATCAATTTATTCAATTTTTCCATACTATTCATAACAAGACTTATCTTCTAAATATTTTTGTTGCCCTATAGAATCTAAAATACAAGGAATAGCCTCACAAACACTCTTCTTTATTTTACCTTGGAAATCCTAAAGTACAAGGATGATCATCCATAGTAATTACTTTTTTATGCTAACCCTAGAAACCCTAGATTTCCATGTATATATTTCTTTACATATTTCTTTATTATGCTTCTCTTGAAACCCTAAATTGGAAGGGATACACTCTATACTACTTTCATTTTATTGCAAGTAGAGGATTTTATACTACTTGAGGAAAATAATGATTTTCCTGAATTAAACTTGACCTCATTCATCTCATTTGCTTAATATTTACCTCTTCATCTTCCTTCATATCTTTAACTCCTAAATTTAAACTTGTGTATTATACTTCCTTATCCTTTGTATCATTTTATTTTAATGGTTGATTTGGGTAAACTATAGTGGTATTTATCATTTGATGATGCAAATGAACTTTCTTTGTCACTTTCGTGGGAGTGGAAAATCCTTCTACTATGATATGATGTCCTTGCTTCATATTGAAGTCTATCTCATGCTCAAAATTTTCCATCATTTTCACTTTGTAATATTTTGTTGTGTCTAATCTCATAAAATTTATGGCATCAAATCAAACTGAAATATTTTCATAATCCATTTGTTGACCACATTCTCTTGATTCATATTTAGTCCTAATGGACTATAGCACATGTTTTGAAATATCAATGGTAGCACATATTTGGGTGTATACATAATGCCTTCACTTCTTAGTATTAATCCCTCCTAGATGAACTCCCCTAGAGCATTTCCAATATTCTTCAAAACCTCCTTATTAATAAGTTGATATGGAAGCCCAAAAAACCTAATCCACAACAAAAACCTTTTAATGCTCTCTATCTCTATAGACAAATTCTCACTACATGGTCTTAAATATAATGCATTTCCCCTTAAACCATGGACCACTAACCATTATTTTATCCTTTATTTTTAATTGTAAAAGATGATAAGAAAATATCCTTTAGAAAGAAAAATCATTGAGTAATTTGAATTCAATCCCCACTTCCACTTGATCCAGTTTAGAATCTCCAAAAAACATGGCCAGTATCCATAGAATTTACATACTAATCCTCTACTTTTAAGTACCATTATATCATGCTCAATCATCTCATCCTTGATAATCATTTCTAGTGTAATATTTGCTACTTGAAGTGTTTTCCATCGATCCTACCTTCCTCTTGTATCCAACTAGGGCATCCTTACCTCTAGTTAGGACTTTCAAAAATGACTTTCCTATCATGTTATCCCAAAAAATTTCACAATAATTCTTTATTTTTTGAATCTCCCCTATTATCTGAAACAAGAAAAAGTGGTGCTCGTTTCTTGCTCATACTCTGCTTCATGGTCATACTAGCTTCCTAATAACACACACAATATTTTTTTGCTTTCAAAAATAATAAAAGGTGAGGCTTGCTCTGGTCCAAACTTGCTTTAAGCTTGCATGTATTTCTCATATTTATCTATTAACTTTATTAGAATGAATATATATATATATATATATATATATATAATGGGTAAAATGTTCAATGACTCTTTAAATAAAAATTTGGACTACATTACGCACTTCAAGTTGAAGGATGAAAAATAAAAATATAATTTTCTTTTTATAAAAGGTAATTTTATTTTAGCCTTATTTAAAGGGTAGAATAGCATTGGAGGGCTCCAAAAGCTATAATTTTAAACCTTTATTTCCACCTACTTTGTCTACTTTAAGTGTAAAATTCTTAGTCACTTTTCTTTTAATCTCTATATTTTTGTTAGCTTTTGATGAGTATATGATATAGGAAATGCAACCACAAGATGCAAGATAGGCAAACTATAATATCTATATGGTAATAGCACTATAATATGCAGGAAAATAATGAGAAAAACTTTTACAATAACTCAAAAATATGCCATTAATGAAAGCTCACAAAAATAGTACAATGTAGTATAATGAAGGACATGAACACTCCATAAACTGATATGAAAGGTCTACATTGTACCACACTACTAATCTATACTAACCACTCTCTATATTCTCTCCTCTCTCCTTTCACTCACTATAAGGTCTTTATATAGGAATATAGGTTCCTTGGCCCTCACTCTACCTTTGACTCTATCCTATGACTTATGTACATGTGGACTATATGCACATTTACATCATTGCACATTCTAAAACTTGTGCATTTATTACATGCTGAAGTAACTACTTAACTTTACTCTAAAGCAAATCCCTACTCTAGTAATGTATCAAAGGTAATACATTGATATGTACCCAATAATATAATATATTCTCTAACACCACCCTATATTATATTATTTGGATACTGAAGACTTTAGTATCCAATATAGATCTTCGTCTTGGTTCTAGAGTTTGAAATCTTCTATCTTGCTTCCTCCATTATCTTATTTGTTTGGAACTGTATAAGTATCATGTTCTGGTTCTTCTTATTCTTCTTTACTTTATAGATTGCCAAGTAGTGCATAGTTTTATTGACCTCTCATTATTTTAATTTTGAACCTTCTATTTTTTATTGATGGATGGGGTTTTGAAAGGACCCAAAACCTTTTTACAGAGCTAAACCAGGAATCCGAAATGGATTAACCAAAAGAAATAGAAACCAATAGGTTGGAAACCAACACAGCTAAACAACAAACAAACAAAGGAAAAGCACTCCCAATGCACCCTCCTAAAGACAAACAACCATAAACTAATCAAACATTGAAATGCAGATACCTGAAGCAAGATCCAAGTTACTTACACCAACTAATCAAGGTTAAAATTTACCTCTTCATCACTGCCACCAAGATAGGAGTTTTTTTATTCTAGAAACTACCAAAAATACCTAAGATACCACATCTTCCAAGAGGCAAGGGACAGACATGGAGCATATTTGGATGGCTGGTGGACCTAAATAACTGACCAATATTATTAACCATATTAAATAAGACAAATTTTACCTCCACTACTATCATCCGTGAGCCCCGATGGAAAGTTGATTTGCCACACACGAAAGGATTGCTCCATGAAACATTCGTTAGCTAGTAGGTCAACGTCGTATTACATTTCCTATACAGGTGTTGAATGGTGACATTCAAATATTTTTCCAGCATTCTCTCGCATTCACTAATGATGTTACAAATGTTCCATAGTGGATGTTGGTTTCCCTTAAGCCAGTTAATGGTAAGCAAGGAGTCTCCTTCAATAATAATTTGGTCAATATAAATATCACTTAACACCATCAGTCCTTGGTGGAGGGCTCCCACCTCAGCCATATTATTCTTTTGGATTCTGATATTCTCTTCAAATGCCATGAGAATTTCTCTTCAGTAATTTTTTATCATACCTCCACTGCCCACCCTACCTGGGTTTCCTTTTGTTGCACTATAAAAATTGAGCTTTGTCCAACCAGGAGGAAGGAAGGTCCATTTGATGCTTGATCTATCCACTTGGGATTTGGGTGCCCTACCCAAAATGTGATTGAGTTTAAGTAAAGCACACAAACAAGTTTCAATACCAGGCTTGGGACACTCTTCAGATGACACCATTTGAGCATTTTTTGACACAAAGGAAATGATACGGGAAAAAACTAACTTATGCTTTCTACTACAATCATTAAAACTTTTGTTATTATGTTCCAACTAGACTTGCCAAAGGTAATTATGGAGGTAAATATACCAAATAAATTTGATATGGGAGTTGAAAATGGATTGGGCCATTGCTCAAAGAGTAGAGGAATGGAAGGCGGTTGGACCCAAGCAACATTGACAATCTCAAAGAGGGTATTTAATATAGACCTAGAAAAGGGGTATTCCAAAAATAGATGTTGGACAGATTCCCAATTGGAGTTGCAAAGACAACAGTAATTTGGAATTAACATACCTTTTTTTATAAGGTTATCTGTAGTTAAAATTTTATTTTTGGATGTGAGCCATGAAAAAAATGAGACTTTGGGAATCAACTTTTTGGGCCACACAAACTTTGCAAGGGGCCATCAGGAAACAAGAGGGCCTTGGATGTAATATGCTGATTTGACTAAAAATTACCCGTCTTTAGGTACTCCAAAAAAGATGTATCTCGGTTGATTTCTTGGAATCACGTACACTTTGAGAAGATTCACTAAGGCTACAATTGCATTTTTGCAAGTAATATTGAGATTATCAGTCAGAATAGATTTCCATTGCTGGCTATTGGGATTTTGAGTGATGAAATTAGACACTTGACTACTAAATAGGTGGTCCGTGAAAGGCTTTAATATTGCTAAATTTTGGTCTCTGATGAGAGGGAAATCCTTTAGCCATAGATCCTCTCAAAACCTTATGCTTCTACCTTTGCCAAGTTTCCATCTTAGACCCCTTCTCATAATGTCTTTAATTTGGACAATCTAATTCCAAAAGTACGAACCATTATGAACTGGGACCTCATCCATGAAGGTATTTCGATGGAGGTATTTCCCTTTGATTATATCTCTCCATGAATATTGGACGTTTGAAACAATTCTCTATTCTTGTTTTTTTAGCAGAGCTAGATTCATTTGACGAACTCTTATCAAACCAAGTTCTCCCCTCTCTTTTTCTAGTAAATTTTATCCCAAGAAACTAAAGGAAACCTGCTCCAATTTTCATTTTTGGACCATAGAAAGTTTTTTTTAATTTGTTTAATTTTTTGGCATATTGTTGCTAAAACTTTGAATATAGACATAAAAAAATCGGTATGCTTTGGAGACAGCCTTGGACAAGAACTTCCTTTGCCAAATGACTCAACAATACCTTATCCCAACTTGCAAGTTTCTTCAAAATTCTATCAATGATATTATTCCATAAATTCTCCGGCATGTTGCCCTAGAACAAGGGAAGACCAAGATAAATTGAAGGGAGGTTGGAAATATTACAACCAAGAATTCTCGTGATTTTAATCTGCCTTCGGACTGGTGTGTTCAGAAAGAAAATTATGCTTTTCTCATAGTTCACATTTTGAACCTTCTATTTATTCTACTTTTATGATATATAGGTTCTTCATTCTCATCGATCTGTTCTTTAGAAAATGGATTAGTATTATTTTGAAAAAGCAATAATATCTTGTGAAGTTTCAATAGAATCTAGAGAATATATATTTCTATGGATTGATCATGTGGCTTCAATCTTAATTTGATTTATAATGTGACACATATTAATTCCATTTATGTATCTAAATTCAATGATCCTTTTGCTCTCTACTATCTTTGCAACTAAAATAATATTGGATTATAATCTATGGACATATATTACATTTTTTTTAAATAAAGGGGTAAAAATTTATTGATAAAAAGACAAGATTACATATTATAGTGAAGCCCCTAACTAGGACTCAAATAAATAACAAAATAAGCTAAAACCACCAGACAGGGTCGAAACCCAAATAAAACAACAAGAACAAACCACATTAAGTTTGGATATCCTTGTGGATCAACTCCCAAAGGCACTAAGAGTCCCTATCTGGGAGAATTTCCTAGTTATCCATAATCCAAGGACCCAAAAGCTCATAAGCCCTTTTGACCAAATAATCAACAACCCCATTCCATTCCCTTGGTATGTGCACAAAGGATATGAATTTGAACTCTTCACTAATTTTGAGAATCTAAATGGCCATAGAGGCCAACTACCAATTAACATCCTCCAACCTTTTGTTGTTTAAAATTTTAATCAAAATTTTAGAGTCGGCTCGCAAATGCTCCTGCTCTAGCCAAGAGAAAATCCCCTCTGCAAGGCCTCGAGAATCGCAAGAGCTTTCATAAAATTGTTGGAGTGAACACCTTTATAAATGGAAAAGAAAAATCTGACTACGCCAGCAGAGTCTCTCCCAACACTGCCAATTCCAGCATGTCTAGGATTTCCCCTGGATGACCCATCAGTATTAATTTTTAAAACTCCTCCAAGGGGTGACCTCCACCTATCGTCTCTTCGAACTTTCTTTTTGAGCTGGGAAACCCTGCTAGGGTGAGAAGAGTCCGCACAAATCCCAAAGATACCAAGTGCCTACTGTACCTTCTCCTCCATAGAGTCTAAAAGAGGATCCACATCACATTTGCTATGGATAGTTTTTTGAACCACACACAAGATCCTTTACCAGATCTGTTGAATAGCCAAATGTCTACCTTGAAATATGTGATGGTTTTGTTCAAGCCAAATCTACCAGATGATGCAAGAAGGGTCCAAATTCCAAGCCACCTAGAGGAAGGGGGCATTGGCCAAAATTTTGCCCATATTGCTCCAAAACTCCACCAGGGAGAGCACATGAAAACAAGGATGGTTCCAAGCACTCCACCAACGGTGACAAATGTCTCCGAAAAAGGAGCGTTGGAAAAATAAATGAGAAGATTCATACTCATTATTACCACAAAGGACACAAAAATAGGGACCCTAAAATCCCCTCTTCCTCACATTATCCCAAATGAGGCATTTATTATGAGCGACCAGCCAAAGAAAAAAGTTACATTTAGGCCAAGAAAATATGTTCCACACCTTTTTCCACCTTGTGATAGGGAGGCTCTTGAACTTTTGCATATCAAGAACCTGATAACCATAGCCTACAGAGTAGGTATGAACATATATTCCATTATGTAGTAGAAAAATTAGAAATAAGTTACTAGGTGTTACACACCCATATCTATGTATATGATAGAATTCTCCATTTGCAATTTTTAACCTATAATTTTTAATGACTTCAAGACAATCAAACCATTGTATATTTATTGTCATGTGATGACTTGCACTAGAATAAATATACCAAATGTCATTTTCAGTTTGACCTATGATTTTTTTTTAGTTTGAAGTGATTTTGCATCTTTGATATGGTATATTGGATGGATTTTGATCTTGAGTCCTCTTCTAGTGTGCATTGTGATGAAACATCCCTCTTGGTATTTCCATTGTAGTATATGATAGGACGTATTTAGTTCTTCAACATTTTAAGAATGCTTTTGATAGATCCTTTGTAGCAGACTACCTTATGACTCCCTAGTGATCAGAATATATTCTAATCTTGGTAAGAGTTCACCTTTGGAGTTGATGATGGTAATATAATAATCAACTCCTACTTACCTTATTTCTCCTGTTGAACTTATCAATTTAAAGTTCTCTATGGTTGGATTTCTTTTGTCCCATTATTATGAGTATGAGACAAGTGTAAGTAAATAATTCAAACTCTTTAAGTAAATAATGAACTTATTTTTATACACTTTAATATCCAATAGTTTAATATTATAATAATCTATGTTTGATGTAGTATACCTTATAACTCCCTAATTTTAGAATTTTTGGAAATTGATAATATTTGTAATAATAATATTTTGGTTTACTAAGTAGAAACCCTTATATCTCCTATGATATTTAATCGCAAATATAATTGTATTTCAACTAATGTGCTTTAAAATACTCTTAAGGATAAATTCCTTTGATTTACTTTTAAATGTATTAAGGTTGATTGTTTCTCCACTATAAATGATATTCTCAACCTTATAATATACCCCTTATTACTCCTTTAATGAAAGCAATGTTAATCAAGGTGAAACCTTACCTTTATAATGTTGCAACTCCTAAATAGTAGGTGCTATATTGGTGGGAAATGTATTCCTTCGACGACGAACGTATGGTAGTGAGTCCTAAATGCTCTTTTGACTCATTTTCAACTCCTTGGATACTCGCTCTTAATCGTACCTCAAATTTAATCTTGACCCCACTTAAATTTGCCTTGACTCCTTTACATTCAATGCTCACATCGGATGTGCTTCCCTCACTGTGTGATTTTGATCTGCTCGCTTCGATCTGTATGCATATTTAAACCTGGGTTATTAATAGTGTAGCCTCATTTACTTCGTGTGTTACTAAACCTTCTACATTCTTGATGATCTTTATACTTGGTGCATGCATTGCTCGAACAAGTAGGTGGCAGATAGATGTTTATAGTCTTTTTGGTCGTTGGTTGATGAGTCTTCAACACTCTCTCTTTGGATGAAATGATTACTACACCTTTCAACCTTTGAAATATACCTTCAACACTCCCAAGATGAGCGTTACGTGTGTTCTGAATGATTTCTCCCTGCACAGCCATTAGCCAAGTTATGTAATGCTTCCTTTCATTATGTCAAATGGCACTTGCATGAGAGGGCATCCTCAACGTCTCCTTATCCTTCAATATTTCTTCCCCAGAGTGTTGAGCGTGCAAATGACACATTGTCAAGGGTATTTCAACTTACTTGGAACAGGAATTCATTCCCTCTTGAAAGGAAAATCTCTTTCCCCCAAGGTTTGGGTATGCCAGGTCTTGGCTAGTGCAAATAGACTCAGATGTCATTGAAAATTGTTCCTTTTAAGGGGTTTGTTCTATTTGAAAGATGAATTTCCTGGTGCAATACTTAAATTTGAAATGCTTGACTGTATGAAAATAATGATTATTGAAGCTGTGTAAAATTTCAAAATGCACTATAGAAAATAGCTTCAATACTTCAAATGAAAACTAAACTACTCCTAATCTATGTAAGCTTCAAATAAAAGTCAAAGGTTGAAGGGTGAGAGAAAATAAAAGAAAATAATTTGATACTACCCTGAAACTCCAACTCAAATCCGGTAAAGCGAAAAACCTAAATTTAAACCAATATTGACCCAACCAATATTCACACAGCCTGAGGTCCGAGATAGTGCAATATTTTAGAGGGATAATATATTGTGAAAAGGACTGAGTGCAACCACCATCAACATGCACATATTGAACAAAACAAATTTTAAAGCTTTATATTAAAAGATAATCGTTGAGTACATTGTTTCAGGTTAGTACACTTTGGTGGAATACTAAGGTAGAGCTCAGAACAACAACAAACTTGGTTCAAAAACCATCTAACTAAAAATAAAAAAAAAGCTAAAATCTCCCTGCTAATAGATGGCTTCTGACTCTTGTAATCGGCTAGTGAGCCACTACTTATACAGTTTCTAGCCTTCACCTAGTGTTACACTTTGCAATTAATTTCCATCTACTTCTAGGATGGACCTACTAAAAATTATATTTCCCACCAAAATTCAGTCATGCTTCTACTAAATGTGCACTACTTCATCTGCAATGCATCCTTCAACAGCCAGAATTCATTAAATTTTAGTTGCACAATGCTCAAGAATTCTAGAATGGCCATGTCTCATTAATCCTCCGATCTACAAAATCAAGGTTGACCATTAAATTTTTTCATATTCCACCCTGTATGGCTGCACTTGCCCCTGAGATTTTATATTCGCCATAATTAATAATAATTAATAAGGCCACCAGAAAAAATTTAAAAAACAAAGGTTAAAATATTAGAATCACTATTAATTTATTTTTTCTTTAATTTTTCTAAGGTTTGAAATTAATTTTTTTTATTTTAAATTTTTTAAATATTCTTAGCACTCCAGCAAATTATTTTCTGAGTTTTAAATTATGCTTTCCCAGCACTAAATCATTTCTCATTGCTAGGGTGTCAATTCGGGTAGTCTTCGATTATCGAGCTTTACTTTCTCATTGTCGAGCATTTTTCACTACCGGACTTTATTTTTTGGAAACCATTTTTATTCGTCGAGTTTCAGGGTATTTTCTTCATTTTTGCACTTCACTTTCTTATTTTCAGGAGGTATTGCCTTCACCAAGGAGTGCCAAATGCATTTTCAACTTTCGGGACTCATTTCTAATTTATTGGAAAGATTTCTAATTTGTTGGGCTTCATTTTTTAATTGTCATAATTTTTTAGGTTTCTCTATGGATGTAATTCTCCTCCAAAGTTCAAAACTTTAAATACTTAGAAAATTTTAATTTATTCGAGCCTCACCGAGTGACCAGAATTTTGGGACCTCTCTAGGCTCCGCCATGGTCCAAGAAATCCGGTAAAGCTTGCACTTAGAACATTTTATTTGAATTTTATCCAAGTTACCAGACTTTCGGTAACTCTCTAAACTTTGGTAGGGTAAAATATCTTTGATCATGCTAATACTCAGAAATTTTGATCTGGCATCGTTCATTGGCTTCATAGACTCCGACTTCATGCTCTACAATTTTAATGGCCCCAAAACTAATTCTCATGGTACGATGTTTGATTTACACAACTTGATAGTAATCTCCATTGCCTAAAAATAAATTTAATAAACCTTTGATTGCCACAAAAATAATTTTAATTATCAAAAATTGATTTACGTATGCCCATAAGTGAAATTTAATTGCTCAAAGATAACCTTTTAACTACCCGACAATAAAATTTTAATGCTTGGACATGAATTCTTGGTGCCCATAAGTGATTTTCAATTACCCGAAAACAAATTTCACATATCCGAAATTAAACTTTGATTGCTCGGAATTGAAATCTGAATACCCGAAAATAATTTTAATATGTCTGAACTTAATCGTCAATAGTTTCAAAATTCATTTTCAAATGTCGGGCTTCATTTTTAATTGTCGGCTTGATTTCTGATTCGTCGGGCTTGATTTTTAATTACCGGACCTTTGGTACCTATATGAGCTCCAATAAGGGTAGAATATGTCCAGTCATCTCGACACTCAGCAAATTTTAATTTTTTTTCTCAATAGTGTCAAACTTTTTGTACCAACCCGAGTTCCGCCATGGTCCAAGATTTTCGACCAAGCTTAGACTTAGAATTTTTTTATTTTTCTTTAGGCTGCAAATTCTTCTCACAAAGCTTATCGAACATTTTGTAACTTCCCGCACTCCGAAGTGGTGCAATATTTTTGGGAATGCTTAAACTTAGCCAAATTTTGGATCCGACATTGATTTTTGAAAACCTAGAACAAAATATATCACCCAAAAATGACTTCTAATTGCCAGGGAAGATTTTCAATAGCCCGACTATGAATTCCAAACTTTCGAAACAAAATTAAGTGCCCTAAAACAATCTTCAAATGACTTGGAAATAAATTCCAAGACATCTCGGATAGCCTTGCAGAAGAGCCTTAAATGACTTGGGAAATCCCTTGATGATCGAAAAAGAAATTTAACTACCTAGAAAAGATTTCACATTGCTCGGATGAGAAGAATTCATTCAATTTGAGTGCTAGGATTTCTAGAAAATGCATAAGGCCTTTTAAATAACTTCCCGAGTGACCCTAGTAGTGACATCTTGGATAGCCTTGTAGAAGACAACAAATTAGAGCTCAAATACAATCATGGCAACATTTATCACAATAAGCTTATGGCACAATGAAATTTAAAGACACAAAAATCTTTCAGCAAAAAACTTAAGTTGGGCATGGTTGAAAATTGCATATAAACCCAAGAAAAATAGAGAAGGCTCATCAAAAATTTCAACAAGTGGATCCCCAGTCCATATTGGGGCATGTTGTGCAAGCGCAACAACACCCAACAGGTGCAAGTTGTTCAGTATTGGCTTTAAAACTCTTTGTTTTCTTACCAATGAGTGCAAGTTGTGTGTTTTCCATCAAATTTATGATGATATTTTCTTCAAGGTTGGCTCCAACTATGGCTCCAACACAACCCTTTTGGTTGATGATATATCTTCAATCGGTGGTCACTCTTTATGGTTTCAATCACTCTCTTCCTAGCTAGTGATTCATCTCCAATCGATGATAGCTTTTGATAGCTTTAGCTGGCAGTTTGTCCAAGCAGTTATTTGAGTAATATATTCTTTGTCTACCTTTTGTTTTAATGTAGCTTGTACTTTGCTATATTTTTCCTAACAATGAGTGCTATGTATCCTTTTATGTTGTAGGTTTTTGATGTGGCAGTGGTCCTTTGCAATGGCGTTTCTTGTGTGTAGTTGGTTGCATCGAGCTATGGTGTCTTCTAACACCTTGATGAGGCGAATACCAAGCCCTATGGATGGATCTTCACTCAAGCACCTTGAATTGTGCTTTCGTTTGTAACGATAGATGTTGAGCCCCTTAAGATGGCTCCTTTATGAGTATTTTGGTTGTGCTTCTTCTTTACCAATGGTGGTTGCTTGTAGTTAGGATGATAGGCTACGTAGAGTGTCTTTCATATACTTAACTTTTCTCTTCCTTTAATGTAATAATAGAGACAATTTCGATGCTTGTATATCCCTGTAATATGGTCCTTAGTTGCACCTAAAATCTGAGACTCTCTTAGTCTTATTTTGTAGCTCCTTCTGTTGGTTTTGATGGTGGCTTTATTCTCCACACCTTTGAGTAATATAACCTTATTAGGTATCTTCTCTAGGCCACAATAAGTTATTGGTTTTGTGCACCAAATAGGTACTCTAGACACTTTTATATATATCGATTTGTGTACTTTGGTTTTTCACTCTAGCTTAACAACCAATTCACACAATAATCCTTTGAGAGTAACTAGTTTGATGAATGACTAGAATAGTGCAATCAATCCTTAATGTACCAGTAATATCTCTAACTCAATGCACTTAAGGATAATAATATTTTCACCTTATTGCTTCAATGAATGAACTCTCAAAGTAATTTGAAGTATGCACTTAATTTTCAATGCAACTTAAAATACTTAGTGCACCTCAAAATGAAAGAACACAAGCTTATAATGAGAGGGGGGCAAACAATATAAGACCACTTTTTACTTTTTTTTTCCCAATAAATATTATGCAATGTAAAGATAGCAATATCAATAGCAGTAATCAAAGTAATGCACAAATCACCACACATAATAGAGACACCACAATTTACGTGGTTCACCCAATGTGGGCTACTCCACGGAGAAAATATTTCACTAAAATTTTCTCAATCAATCTCTTGGGAATCCTTTCCCTATTACAATGTTTATGGACCTCTATCCAAAGGAGATACCAATCCCCTTAATCAAGTTCATGGATCTCTATCCACAGGAGAACTCCTTTCTCCTCTTGCTCTAGTTGGTGATCTTCTAGAAGAACTGTTGCCTCTACTACACTGGCTAATGGATCTCTATCCACTGAAGACTCTTGTCCTCACTCAGAATACATGTCCTCACTACCCTAGCTAATGGATCTCTATCCACTAGAGACTTTCATCCTCTATACTTTATCACCTCCAAAGCTTACACTCAGCTCTATCTCAAATATGTACTAAACATAGTCCATCGGTCTAGCACAAATCTATCCTCAATATCTATCTCTAGTCTGGCACAAATCTATCCTCAAATATGCACCAAACTATTTTCCTCGAATCTATACTAAACATAGTCCCTCGGTCTAGCACAAATCAGTCCTCAATCTCTGTCCTCAAGCCTTAACTCAAAGCTTGACTCAATCTCAAATCAACTCTATTGGATCTGCCCCAAACCTTAACTCAAGGTTTGAACAAATCAATCAATCAAATCTGTTGGATCTACCCCAAACCTTAACTCAAGGTTTGAACAAATCAATCAATCAACTCTGCTCTCAAGCCTTCTCAAAGACTTATCTCAAATCTACCTTGTAAGCTTTCACAAAAGCTCACACCAATCAGTCTACAAGTCCTCTCTAGAACTTGTCCAATCTTCTCAATAAGTCCTCTCAAGAACTTAACCAAATATGCTCAATAAGTCCTCTCAAGAACTTAACCAAATCTGCTCTCAATATGTATTGTAAGCTTCCACAAAATCTTACTCAAATCTATCCACAAGTCTTCTCAAAGACTTACCTCAAATCTGCTCAACAAGTCCACACTAGAACTTGTCCAATCTCATAGAAACATAAAGAGAATTGTTAGAGACTCAATATGCTCTATACTCATCACAATGCTCAAACAATTTCAATCACTCTTTCAGAAACATACAGAGAATTGTTAGAGACTCAATATGCTTCAACTCAATCACTTTCTCAATTCAATTCATAATATAGAATAGTTTATTTTATGGAACTTGAACAATCACTTCACACATCCACTTGACTAGGCTCAACCAACTCTACTCAACCAATCACTCAATGAAATAATCCTTCCTTACAAACCCTAGTCCAAGTATATAAACACCAACTCAAAATGTTTCCAACAATGCCCAACAACCAATCTCACATAACAATGATACTCATGTTCTTTTCAAACCTTAGTTCAAGTTCTTGACTCAACAACTCACTTCAACAACAATGCTTACAAAACAACTCTCACATAACAATGATACTCATGTTCTTTTCAAACCCTAGTTCTTTGCTCAACCAATGACTTCAACAACAATGCTTATAAAACAAGGTTTTAAACACAACTCTTTATTCCAGAAAACCTTGAAGCATTAACTCAACACACTCAAAAGGAAACCCTAATCAAGTCCTTTTCACTCCAAACTTATTTTCCAAAAAAACAACCAATCAACTTAACTATGGAAGAATGTGCTCATACCTTTTTCTTGATGATGAAGGAATCTCATAAATCTGCCAAAACCACAAACACTTCTTTGCCAAGCTCAAAGAAGTTATAAGATGATAAACTCCCTCAAAAATACAATATAAATATCAAGACACACATACACCTTATCACTCCATCTTTAAGAAAACATTCATCAACATTTACAAAAATAATTCACCACTTACACCTTATAATCTCCCAATTAAAATAATATTCAATGCACTCTTATTTTCAAAATAACTCAATGCAAGAAGTTCCCTTTATCCTTTTAAAACTTCAACAAATCAATGTGACACAAACACTTTATTCAAAAATAAAGCTAACCCCTTATTCCTCCAATTTACCAAAAATAATAATCAAATAAAAATCCTTTTAAGCAACCCTTTTAACTCCCTAAGACCTCATGTCAAACTTTAGGCAACACAAAATAATAATCAAAATTTATTACCTTTGCCTTGGTGGGATTCGAACTCACGACGCAACCTCAACCAGCACCCTAGCTGCACCTCCAACCACCGTGCGAGCTAGGCACTCGCTTGGGGAGTAAATAGCACCACGTGCTCTATAAAGCTCCTTGCTTTGCCTAGCAAAACGTGCACCGTTTCCTTTGGCGCTTCCAACACAAACACAACCACCAAAACATGTTGCCACCACGTTTCGAACGTAGGTCACCTAGCACCCAAACACTCTAACCGCTGCCCTCTTGCCACTAGGCCACGCTGCCCAGATGGCTTTCAAATTTTGGTGCTTTTCATTTTTGTCTCTATTCGCTGGCACATAACACAAGAAATTTGCTTCTCTTTTTCCGCACGAGTTCTCAACACAATTGCATGCATTAACGTTCGAGCAAAAGGATAATTTTAATGCCTCTAAGGTATGGGTTTTTATATCAATTTCCTCCTTCACACATATACGTCGGTGCTTCGAATTTCCTTCAAACTTTAGACGTCGGCACTATGATTTTCCTTTAAACTTATTAATTTATAAATTATTTAAATTCTCTTGAATTTAAATTTTATAAATTAATTCTTTAAAACCCTTTGGTTTTATTAAGGCCTTCTCTCATTGTACAACTTTGTATAAATAATATTTATTTATAAAATTTAAATTCAATTTGAATTTAAATGTTTTATAAAATAAATATTAAACCTTCCTTTAGCTTTGCAATAAGCTTCCTTGGGTTTTTATGAAAAACCTTTTAACTTATGCTTCCACATAATATTAAAAATATTATGAAGCCCTTTTTCCTTTAACCTCTGCATTGTTCCTCTTGACATTTTGACATCATCGGTAGCTCATTAATGACAACTTCATTCCTTGACATCAATGACAACTTTGACTCAAAATGTCCAACAAAAACTCTTTAAGAATGACTAGTATAGTGCAATATTGATCTCACCTTATTACTCCTTCATGCACTAGTAATTGCTCCTAAATGCACTATAATCTCTATAACTTAATGTAGTCTTATTTGTACCCAGGTGTTGTAGGTGAGTTGGAGAGGAGAGGGCAAACCTCCAAGGGAGGTCCTAGGTTCAAATCTCCACCCTACCAAAAAGCTGAATTGGGTACCCAAAATCCAATTGATAATGTTGGTGCGGGCAGGGCTGGGTGCGACTCCCGGGTGACTTTGACGGTATAGAACCCCCTGTTCGTGGTCTCTCAGACCAAGGCGGCCCCGCAAGGGGTTTTTCACTAAAAAAAAAAAAAAAAAATGTAGTCTTCTTTGTTGTAACTAGATAATAGGAAGATAATATTTTTTTATCGAAATATATTTAAATTCTATTTTAATGTGTAGGTAATAACCTTAAAATAAACTTCCTTCTGCACTCTTTTGAAGACTATAATATGCAACCTTCTATTTGCAACTTCTTAAAACTCTAATATGGTGCTTAATGGAACTTGATAACAAATTAAATTAAAGTTTAATTAATGAACCTATTTGCACTAAGTTGCTTACTTTAATGATATCTGAAGATGAAGGATTTCTAGGTGATTAGATTCACCTTATTGATGTCTTTAACTGGATTAACTTGCAACTCTTATTGGTGTCCTAAATAGCTCCCTAACTCACCTTTTTGTAGCTCCAAAAACCCTCTAACTTATTGCCATTTAACTGTAGTAGGTGACTTTGTTTCTCCTTCAGGATGCTCTCTATAAAACTGAAGTTCTACAGCTAGTAATGTTGTCCCAATTGCTACCCTTTCGCAGTCAATCTCTCCATTGAAATATTATCCTTAAATCTCAAAAATTTGGTAGGGAATTCTCCTAAATCACAGCTAAGTTTTTACTTCAAGAATCCTTCAATATTCTGTTGAAGATTCAACAAACCCCTATCTCCGAATGAGCCTTCTAGCCTTCAAAGGTAATCTTCAAACCTCTCGGGTTTGGTAGTAATGTTTGACTCCTTTCTCCTTCAACCTCTTTGTCAAATTCTGAATTCTATCAAGGCTTTCTTCTCAAGAATATGAAAGTCTTGAGGTTTTCACCAATCTCCTTTGAAATTTAGCAAAGTTCTTGCCAAATTATTCTCTTTTGAGCTTGTTTTCGGATGGCGATAATTATCCCAAAATATTCCTTTATCATGAGCTTCTCCTTGGTGGTAAATTTCTCTAATGATTTCTATGAAATCCTTTAATGGCCTTCTCTGAATCTCCTTTAATGGGGCTCACCAAGCCTTCTCCTTGAGATGTCTTGTAGATCTCTTCAGCTTCTCAAGCTGATTTCTTCTTCTTTTAGGGTGAAGTCTTCAATCTTCAATGGAGATCACCAATATCCTATCTTCACTAGGACTCTTCTTTGGAGTCTCTTCAATATTTTGTTTATAGTCTTCAATGGAGATCACCAACCTCCAATCTTCTCCTGGACTCTTCTCTGGAGTCTCTTCCTTGAATCTACAACAAGGCTCCTATGGCCTTTTCTTCTTCTACACTTTGCAGGTTTGCAATCTCTAGCAATGGGACCTTTTCTTCAAGCCTCCAAATATTCGTTCTTCCTCTTGTTGCTTTTGGTGCTGGATTTATTCTAAAGAAAATATTCTTCCTAGCTCTTTTGTTGGAAGATTTCCCACTGTCTTTGAATCTCTTTTTTCCTACAACAAAGTGTTAAAATTGTAATAAAAGAAATTTTAAATCTAGAGACGATGAATCTTCACTAGTTGATTTGTCAATCTAGTGGAAACCTTGTTGAGTCCTAGTCTTCACGGGTTTTTCTACAACCCTGTGGAAAGACTCTAGCCAAATACAATCTCAATTTTTTTGTAAATGAGATTTATGGGTTTCTCTCAATTTTACTTGTGGCTCTTCCTTTTTCCTATCAATCTACCATGTGCTCTGATACCAATGTTAGCTTTTGGTGAGTATATGATATAGGAAATGCAACCACAAGATGCAAGATATGTAAGTTATAATATCTATATGGTAATGACACTATAATATGCAGGAAAATAATGAGAAAATCTTCTACAATAACTCAAAAATATGTCATTAATGAAAGTTCACAAAAATAGTACAATGTTGTATAATGGAGGACACGAACACTCTATAAATTGATCTAAAAGTTCTACATTGTACCACACTACTAATCTATACTAACCACTCTCTATATTTCCTTCTCTCTCCTTTCACTCACTTTAAGACCTTTTTATAGGAAGATAGGTTCCTTGGCCCTCACTCTACCTTTGACTCCATCCTATGACTTATGTACATGTGGACTACATGCACATTTACATCATTGCACATTCTAACACTTGTGCATTTATTACATGTTGAAGTAACTACTTAACTTTACTCTAAATTAAATCCCTACTCTAGTAATGTACCAAAGGTGATACATTGATATGCACCCAATAATATAATATATTCTCTAACAATTTTCAATCTTACCCTTTAAACATTTTTTTTTTTTTTTTAATCCTCAATCTTGCCATTCAAATCACGATTAAATCCTATTTATCCATCCATAAGAGTGGGTAAGTAGTTTCCATATTTAACTAGGTTTATTTAAAAAACTAAGAACCAACCAACCATATGGTGATATATGATCTATACCCATTCAATGATTAACATGTATAATTCCCTTATTTCTTACAAGTGTATTAATTGAAGTTGTAGCATTAGTTGAGTGTATCAAAAGTTGATTGTAGAATTGATGAACCAAAGGATGTCATATATATTTTTAAATTTATAAATTATTTAGGAAGATTAATAAAAATAAGTTACATTATCCCCGTGAATGTGGTCTACTGGCAAGGATGCCACTTGCATTATCGGTGATGTGACCCGAGTTCAATCCCCATGGTGGATGTGTATAAGAAATATTACTCAAAAAAAAAAATTACCTTGAAAATGAAGGTTGATTATATACATGTTTGAGGCAATGCATACCACCATTGAGGTACTCAATCCAAGTTTTTAACATCAACATAGTCTCTTAAACCTTATTTTGCATTAAATATATACAAACTTTTAAATAGAAAAATATTAAAGGTACAGTCTATCATATCATGACACTTTTTCTAAATAAAACTTATTCTTAAATCTACTCATATTTAGCAAATAAAATCCCATATAAAACTTATTCTTAAATCTATTCATATTTAGAAAATAAAATCCCATATATCTTCAATGTAATATGTAGCTACATTTCCTTTCAAAACAAAGATATTAATTAACAATAATAAACGATTTTAGTCCCAAGAGACATACTATAATGGTGAGTCCTTGGATTTTCATCTTAGAGACCCAAGTTCAAACCTCAATGTGAGGGGACTGGGATCCCTCGTAAAAACATGCACTTTACCTTAACATTTTTGTTTGACAAAGATAGTGTAGTGGTTGGATGGTAACGATCGAGTATTTTGTCAGTTGACTTCCCCAGTTTGATACCCTGAAGGGCTAGGATCTCGTTGACTTTGTTTTACCCAATTGGTTAAAATTATAATAGAAACATCTAGTCCGTGGGGCTAGGTGGATTGGTAAGTTGGGGCGCTTACCGAGAGGAGACCTAGGTTCCAATCTCACGGGCGTGCCCATGCATAGCCAATAGCCCGATCCGACTCCTCTGTGTGTTGCACTTGTCTGAAGACGACGATCTGTTTCCTGCTTGTCCGACGGTCCCTCTACCTTCATGCCACGTGTTTGAACCAGACTGACGAAGACGGTGCGAACCCTGTGCGTCCGGCGGTCCCCATCTCATGCCGGGTTACCATTAATGAGACGGTGGTTGTGTTGGAAGCCTTCGCTGATAGTTTGAACCCTATCAGCTGCGTTGACAGTTACTAAAAATTTGTGATTGTAACCAATTCATTTGTAACCAAAAAAAATAAAAATAAAATAATAGCAACATCTGAACTCGACCATATGTTGGTTGGCTTCCCCAAGGACTAGGGTCTCATTGACTTTGTTTTACCCAATTGATTAAAATTATAATAACAATATTGATCATATATCTAACAGAAAATATTACTAATTCCCTATATATAAAAAGCAATAATAAATAATTTTAACAACAAATTATTATTTAATAACTTGATGGCAAGTGTTTTCAACCAAACTTTTACAAAATTAATAATAAAAAATATTTTCAACAATTTTCTTTATTTTGTACTCCAACCAATAGCAAGTCTTTTCAACCAAACTTATTCAAGATTTTTGAGAAGAACATTTACCAATTACATTAACAACCACCCTCAAAAGGTTTTGAACACAAAATCACTTAAGAAACAAGCACCATAGGTGTTATTCAAGATTGATAATAACAAATGTTTTTAACAAAACATATTATTTTATAACCCAACTTCAATTAAAAGCAATTATTTTATATGACCTACAGTATAAAAAGCCAACACCCTCTTCCCCATTCAAATTCAAACAGTCTCACCATAAAAGTCCAACGGACTGCAATGAGTTCTAGAAGATTCTAGATTTTTGTAATTTTTTTTTACTTTACTTTATTTCTTAAATAAGATCAATTCAAATATTAAATCTAAATATATTTTTTTTTTTTTGAAAAGATTGAAAAAAACTTGTATTAAAACAAAGATCAGTTACAATTGGGAGAAGACACATCCCAGCCGAAAATAATGAAAGCACATGATTACAAGAGAAGAGGAAGATTTGCAATGGATCCAAATCTCTTGAACCAAAACCAAGCTAGCTGAGAGAGCTGATAGATCTGTTACAACAACTTATCGCGAAAACGCGCAGCAAACACCAACTTCACCTCTGGCCGCGAAAAAGCTACAAGTCGCGAAATCGCGACACAAGACTCCTCTGACCGTAAAAAGTCAACCTATCGTGAAATCGCGACAACTTTCCTCCTTTGGCCATGACAGCGCAACATGTCGTGATATCGCGACAACTTTCCCTCGGCGGCCACGACGGTGCAACATGTCGCGATATCGTGACAACTTTCCTCCTTTGGCCGCGACGGTGCAACATGTCGCGATATCGCGACAACTTTCCCTCGGCGGTCGTGACAGCGCAACATGTCGCGATATCGTGACAACTTTCCTCCTTTGGCCGCGACGACACAACATGTCGCGATATCGCAACAACTTTCCTCCAGCGGCCGCGACAGCGCAACAAGTCGCGATATCGCGACAACTTTCCCACAGCGGCCGCGACGGCACAACAAGTCGCGATATCGCAACAACTTTTCTCCAGCAGCCGTGATGATGCAACATGTCACGAAATCACGACAATTTTCCTCCAGCGACCGCGACGGCGCAACATGTTGCGATATTGCGACAACTTTACTCTAGTGACCGCGACGGCGCAACATGTCGCGATATCACAACAGCTTACCTCAAATGGCCGCGATGGCGTAATAGGTCGTGAAATCACGACAAAAACCACCCTTAGCTTTTTCATTGATCATTGATGCAAGGATCTTTCAAGGCCCTGCCTAATCACCTCATCTTCAATAGGCATGTCAGTGTGCAACTGCACTCCTACCTCTTTCGCAGCACCCATCTTATTAGTTTAAATCTCTGCTCACATATTATTAGTTTAAATATTATTTATTAGTTTATTTTTTTTAAATAGTTTAAATTTGAGTTTTCTAAAAAGTTAAATTCCTCTAGATAATTCAAACCTAAATCTTAAAAAAAACTAAAACCGGACAAAATATTAATATTAATCAATTGTCAAATAGCCTCGGCCTCCCTCTCCGGGTAAACGTTTAGTGTTCTCAACATTCCCACTGCTCAACGTTTAGTGCAGGAACAAGACATGGGCTGGTTGCGGAAGGCACGTCTTGTCAGTTTACAATAACATTCCCACTGCTCAACACTGTCTCTGCAATCCATGGCCTGGGTTAACCTTAACCCTAAGTCTAACCCAACTTCCAACTCCGCCTCCACCTTCAAGGCCAAGCAAGATGCAGGCGATTGTTATTGCGTCATCCAGTGACAGCAACAATTTCATCTTCATCTTATGTATCTGTGTTATCTCTCTGTTTTTGCTGTAAATTTAGCTTCAAACAAAACAACCTCTGACGCCTTCGTCCAAAGCCTTCCTCTCTTTTATGGGACTTCATATGTTATCATGGAATGGGTTTTCTGTTTCCTATTCTTATAATGCTAAATAAAATTTAACTTTCTTTTGTTTTTATAGGAGTTCAAGGCAACACACTGGACATGGGTGTGGGGTATATATATAACTATCAGTTCTTACTGAACTTGGGGGTTCTGTAGGAGACTTCCTTCGAAAGTTATTTTCTATCTTCTTGCAGCTTTTCTTTCGGTTTGTCTCAAGTTTCTGATCCTGTTCCAGTTTTTTTGGTACTTCCTTAACCCTTCTTTCTTGGTTGGATAGTATTGCAGACGATCTCCTTGGAGAGGGAGGTCACTTCTCCATTTGTCTGTCCCTTTCCTTGCTTTATGGTGGGTTCTTTTCGATGCCTAGTTTTTGGGATCTTTCTTGGGACCTTGGGATGTCCTTGGGTTTTTGCTTGGGACCTTCCCTGGGATTTCTGAGTTGCTTCAGTGATTCTTTTCTTTGGAATTCTCAGCTCTTTCCCAGGTTTTTTGTAGGTTTCTACTTGGTGTTAGCTTTTTGTGGTTCTCCAGGTGTGGTTTGTTGTGGTTGTGGGAGAGTGGCTTCATGAGCAATTTTGCACAACATCTTTTTGGTTTGATGGACCATGTGCTTTCTCCTATGACTCTGCTCTTTGGGATCATTGATGTGGGTTCGATGGGTTCTCAATATTTTTCATGACTTTGAACGGGGTCTCTGCGTTGCTTGCTATTGTGTTCCTGCTGGACTTCCTTATCTGTTTCCCTGAAGCTGTTCGTTGGCGGTGCTGAAGGTTTTCTAGGGTTTCTTGTTGCATCCTCTTGGTCTGGGAAAGACCTATGCTTAATGTCTGCAGTTGTTTCTCCCTGTGGCTCCTTCCTTTGGGGTTCCTTGGGAACTTTCTTGTCTCTTTCCTACGGCTAATTGGTCTACGTCTGCTGCTTCCTTTGCTTTTGTCGGTGCCTTCGTAGTTTCCTCACCTCACTGCATGAGGATTTCGTGGCCTGTGGAGATCTTCAGTTTGCTGTTCCACTTTCTAGGCCTGTGAGGGATGCGGTTTCATCATAGTTCGATTGATTTTCTAGCATCCTTGCTTATATCTCGTCCTTTCTTGGGTGGGATTTTCTTTGTTTGCAGTTTCTCTGCTCCACCCTGTGGTGAAGGATGTTTTTTAGTAAAACTTTTGGTTTTTTGGCATTTCCTTACCAATTTTTGGTTTCTCCCTTGCGTGGGATTGTGCACTCATGTACTTTCTTTTCCCACTTCTTGGGTTGTTTCATTTTGTGTGGATAGGCAGGAAGGTCTTGTATTTGAAAATTTTCGCTTTCTGGTAGGTGGGAGTTTTTTTCAATTTGGTTGTTTGGGCGGGAGTTTTAAAACTCAATTTTACCACCTTCTCCTTTCCCCGTTGGGCGGGGTCCTCGTGTTTGCAGTTGAGCGCAGCTTTTTGGTTTTCCCGCTTCAGGCTTCCTGTCTTATTTCCTGAATTTTGTTTCTTGTCCTGGATCATGTTTCCTGTTCTGGATCCTATTCTTAGGTCCATCCTTGGACCTTTCCTGTCGACCATTCTTTGGCCTTGCTTGAAGTTTTTTAACTTGTAATAAGGTTTTGTGTCCCTTGATAAAAACCCACTTTAATTTAACCTACCAAAAAAAACTATCAGGCCTTGTCTCAGGTTTATGATCATGCTTCAGTTTCCTTGGCACTTCCTTAACCCTTCCTTCTTGGTTGGATGGTATTGCAGAAGATCTCCTTGGGGTGGGAAGTCACTTCTCCATTTGTCTGCCCCTTTCCTTGCCTTATGGTGGGTTCTTTCCGGTGCCTGGTTTCTGGGATGTTTTTGGGATATTCCCTGGGACCTTGGGACATCCCTAGGTTTTTCCTTGGGACCTTCCCTAGGATTTTTGGGTTGCTTCAGTGATTCTTTTCCTTATAATTCTCAACTCTTCCCCAGGTTTTTTGCAGGTTTCTAGTTGGTGTTAGCTTTCTATGGTTCTCCAAGTGTGGTATGTTGTGGGAGAGTGGCTTCATGATCAGTTTTGCACAACATATTTTTGGTTTGATGGACCATGTGCTTTCTCTTGTGACTCTGCTCTTTGGTATCGTTGATGTGGATTCGGTGGGTTCTCAATATTTTTCGTGACTTTGAATGGGGTCTCTGTGTTGCTTACTATTGTGTTCCTGTTGGAATTTTTTATATGTTTTTCTGAAGCTGTCCGTTGGCGGTGTTGAAGGTTGTCTAGGGTTTCTTGTTGCATCCTCTTAGTTTGGGAAAGACCTGTGCTTAACACCTGCAACTGTTTCTCCCTGTGGCTCCTTCCTTTTGGGTTTCTTGGAAACTTTCTTGTCTCTTTCCTGCGGCTAGTTGTTCTGCGTCTGCTGCTTCCTTTGCTTTTGTTGGTGCCTTCGTAGTTTCCTCGCCTTACTACATGAGGATTTCGTGGCCTGTGGAGATCCTCAGTTTGCTGTTCCACTTTCCAGACCTGTGAGGGATGCGGTTTCATCATAGTTCGATTGATTTTCTGGCATCCTTGCTTGTGTCCCGTCCTTTTTTGGGTGGGATTTTCCTTGTTTGCAGTTTCTCTGCTCCACCCTATGGTGAAGGATGTTTTTTTGTAAAACTTTTGGTTTTTCGACGTTTTCTTGCCGGTTTTTTGTTTCTCCCCTGCGTGGGATTGTGCACTCATGTACTTTCTTTTCCCACTTCTTAGGTTGTTTCATTTTTTGTGGATAGGTAGGAAGGTCTTGTCTTTGAAATTTCCTGCTTTTTGGTTCAGTAGCTTGGCGAAAGATTTTTTCAATTTGGTTGTTTGGGCGGGATTTTTAAAACTCAATTTTACCACCTTCTCCTTTCCCCGCTGGGCGGGTTCCTCGTGTTTGCAGTTGGGCGTAGCTTTTCGGCTTTCCTGCTTCGGGCTTCTTGTCATGTTTCTTGAATTTTGTTTCTTGTCCTGGATCTTGTTTCTTGTTCTGGATCCTATCCTTAGGTCCATCCTTGGGTCTTTCCTGTCGACCATTCTTTGGCCTTGCTTGAAGTTTTTTAACTTGTAATCGGGTTTTGGATCCCTTGATTAAAATCCACTTTAATTTAACCTACCAAAAAAAAACTATCAGGCCTTACTTAGGATATTATGTTTGATGTTGTATTTTTTTTAATTTACCCTTTTATATATAAAACAAGAGCAAATTCAGTATAAAATTAAAGAGTGTGAATGGATGAGGGAGACATTTACTTGTTTTTTTAAATATACCAATTTAAATGGATGGATTAAGGTTTAAATGTTCAAATTTATGAATATGTGAAGATTAAAATATAAAAAATTTATATTTATATTTTTGTGTGTGTTTTTTTTTTTTTAATTTGGTTATTGTGAAAATCTTTCTATGACCGACGTAGGGCTGAGCAATCTCCACCCAACCATGATCCCTCCTAACCTTGAGAGCTATACTTATTAATAAGGAATTTAATACAAAACCACCACATACCCACCCCCTCATACACTCGCCCACACCCCCTCATACACTCGCCCACGCCATGGTTTAAACCTTGAACCTCCTGAAAAAAAACCAAAGCCCGAAACATTATGCTGCACTCCAATACATTTTTATATGTTTTTATAATATTATATAATAAAAAAATAAAAAATAATTTATAATACCTACAAGGTTATTGGTTTTATGAAATGTTTTTTCATGTATTCTTCAACCATACCTTGCAGTACATACCTTACAATACATATTTATTGTCGCTATTGTATTAGATTTTTATCAAAAACTATGAAACAAAGAGTCACATAGTAAGCAACCTTGCCAATTTTTTATAAAAAGCACAAAGTCACATCGTGAGCAACCTTGCCAATATTGGATTTTTATAAAAAGCACAAAGTCACACCGTGAGCAACCTTGCCAATATTGGATTTTTATAAAAAGCACAAAGTCACATCGTGAGCAACCTTGCCAATATTGGATTTTTATAAAAAGCACAAAGTCCTATCGTTAGTAACCTTACAATTTAAATCTTTAGAATTTTAATATATTTACTATTAAGAAACCAATTAAAAGAATTATAAATTTATATTTACAATTAAATAATAGGAAACCACCTAGCTCATAGTTGTTAGCCCATAATTGTGCTTCACCTACAACCCTATTGGAGGGGGCACATGTTATTCACGACTTCCATTTGACTAGATAATTGTTTTGCTTCAATAGGTGCACATTCACCACATAACACCATCGATATGCCACAAAGTTATATGATATCATCTTTTTACACTTCGGTTTAAATCACGCTAACCATCATAAGCCCTTTTATTTGCTTGTGTAGAGCAATTGGCAGTTATCTCTAGGAAACCACCTAGCTCATAGTTGTTAGCCCATAATTGTGCTTCACCTACAACCCTATTGGAGGGGACACATGTTATTAACGACTTCCATTTGACTAGATAATTGTTTTGCTTCAATAGGTGCACATTCACCACATAACACCATCGATATGCCACAAAGTTATATGATATCATCTTTTCACATTTCGGTTTAAATCACGCTAACCACCATAAGCCTTTTTATTTGTTTGTGTAGAACAATTGGCAGTTATCTTAGGTGTTGGTTGAGGTCGATCAGGTTCCATTCCCATTGCCTCCACCTTGTTGGATATGTAAGCACAACTGGAAAATATTCAGTGTTTTGGTAGAGGTCGACATAAGCCCTTTTATTTTCTTGTGTAGAGCAGTTGGTAATTGTTTTGGGTGTTGTTTGAGGCCGATTAGGTTCCATTCCAACTGCCTCCACCCTGCCATTCCCACTGCCTCCATCCTGCTGGATATGTGTCGGTTCCATTATCATTGCCTCCACCTTGCCATTCCCACTGCCTCCACCATGCTGGATATGTGTCGGTTCCATTCCCACTGCCTCCACCCTGCTGGATATGTAGACACAACTGGCAAATGTCCTGTGTGTTGGTACAAATATCTTATGTGTTTACTCAGGCTTTATTTTCTTGTGCCCAACCTGTGGAATATTCATTAAAATCAACCTGTAGAGCAGTTGGCAATTGTGTTGGTGTTAAATGTCATGTGTGTTGGTGTTGGTAGAGGCTGACTCAGGCTTTATTTTCTTGTGCCCAACCTGTGGAATATTCATTAAAATCAACTTGTAGAGCAATTGGCAACTGTCTTGGGTGTTGATTGAAGCCGATCAGGTTCCATTCCCACTGCCTCCACCCTGTTGGATATGTAGGCATAGCTGGAAAATGTCCTGTGTTGGTAGAGGTTGATTCAGGTTTTATTTTCCTATGCTCGACCTGTGGAATATTCATTAAAATCAACCCCCTTGGGTGTTGGTTGAGGCCGATCAAGTTCCATCAGGTTCCATTCCCACTACTTGCGCCTTGCTGGATATGTAGGCAAGTTTGATCAGGTTCCATTCCCACTGCTTGCACCCTATTGGATATGTAGGCACAATTGGTAAATATCCTATGTGTTGGTAGAGACCGACTCGGGGTTTATTTTCCTATGCCCAACCTGTGGAATATTCATTAAAATCAACCTCCTTTGTGATTGATGTCATGTGGTATACCTGGATGGGACAGCTACGACTAGCCACAGTGCTAGGTTCTTGGGGTTTCTAATAACATATGTTTTAGCCTCCAAGGGCTAGGTGGATTAGTAGTTGCTTGTTTGGCCAGGCATTTACCAAAAATATATCTAAGTTCAAACCTTAGGGGTAACTTGTTTGCAAAGATAGTAGTTTGATCTGAATCCTCTAAGTGCATGCCAAACTGTCAACAATATGAATCTCGAGCGATCGGTGGTTCCCGTCACGTCCAGTCAATAACAACGAGGTGGAATAGGTTTGGTGGAAGCAGCCCATGTGGTTTGAACCCTGCGCTTGACAACTACTAAAAATAGTGTGGTTGTAACCAACTCTCCCCCTCACGTCGGGCCAATAACAACTAAGTGGAATAGGTTTGGTGGAAGCAACCCCTGTTTGAACTGTGTTTGACAATTACTAAAAAATAATGTGGTTGTAACCAAATCTCCTATATTAAAAAAACAAAAAAAATAATCTTAATGTCAAACTTGTGGAGGTAAATGTTGGGTTCCCTAATATGGCCAATGTCAAGGGAAAGCACCATTTGTTTAGGTGAAACATGGACAATAATTATAATATTACCGTCTATTCATTCACATATTATTAAACTATTAAATAACTCTTTTATTATATGATATCCATAGAAAAGTTTTTCTTTATTTTAAAAATATTTGACCTGTGGTTCCTCTCACGTCCGGTCAATAACAATGATGTGAAATAGGTTTGGTGGAAGCAGCCCCTGTGATTTGAACCTTGCATTTGACAATTACTAAAAATAGTGTGGTTGTAACCAACTCTCCCCCTCACGTTGGGTCAATAACAACTAAGTGGAATAAATTTGATGAAAGCAGCCCCTATTTGAACCCTCTGCTTGACAATTACTAAAAGTAACCAACTCTCCTATATTAAAACAAAAACAAAAAAATAATCTTAATGTCAAACTTGAGGAGGTAAATGTTGGGTTCCCTAATATGGCCAATATCAAGGAAAAGCACCATTTATTTAGTTGAAACATGGACAATGATTATAAGATTCCCATCTATTCATTCACATATTATTAAACTACTAAATAACTCTTTTCTTATATGATATCCATAGAAAAGTTTTTCTTTATTTTAAAAATATTATTAATGAACTAAAACTAAATTTAAGGTTTCTAATTATCCTTACACACTTTTATAAAATAGTCCCTATCAATTTTAATATAAATTAAATTAGATATCATGTTCAATTCTTATTACTTGAGAGACATTAATTGAATAAGTTCTAATTAAGTAACCAAATTCTAGTGTACCATTTTTCATTTTAAGATTTGCATTGAAATTTATAAGCTAAGTTAAATATGCACAACTTAAAGACAAGAATAAGAATAATAAATAACACCAAACAATTTTCAAGATTGAAATTGATACATTTAACATAATCTTAAGTGTGTGCATTTCCTTTTTAGTTTTTTAAGAGAAAGTATAGAAACCAATCTATGTTAAGGGACTTTGTGATGAAAAAAGTTGGATTAGGTAAATATGGTGTTAAACTTAAGTTGCTTGAGTCAAACTGAAGAAAGGAAATGGACATATATTCACATGTTCCCATCAAATACACATAGATAAATAATGACTCAAACTTTAAATGGTACAACTAGGGCACATTTGCAAAGATTAATTTATAAAACTATTCCTTTGTTTTGTTGTAATGCAATTCATATAGTATGTGACCTACTCAAAAGGTGGTTGTTAGTCAAGCGAGATAATAAATTGGAATTAGAATCTACATAACGACAAAGGAAGAAGCTAATAAAATATTTATGATATGAAGATTGCATGAAACAACGGTATTCATGCCAATAGATATACATAGATCCATTACTCCTTCCATATGACTTCAATGCAAAATTGTATTGGAAACAATATTTGTTGTTGTGGTATACTTGTTTGTTATTAGGGTTTATCACCCAAGAAAACATGCTTCTTCCCTACCCTCCAAAGGTCCCTAGTGTCTTGAGCAACTTGTTTGGCATCATACGTAGTTCTGCTCAATCATTAAGGGATGACCCAAAATAAGAGTATCATCAACAAATTGAAGATGAGATTCAAAGGGACCATTTATTGTAACCATGATACCTTTGAGTTTTCCTTCCATTTTTGCCTTTGAGAAAGCTCACCCTAATGCCTTCGTGACAATAATAAATACATATGGAGATAATGTATTTAGAAAGCTCTCCCTAATGCCTTTGAGAAAGCTCTCCCTAATGCCTTCCACATGATAGTTAAAGTATCCAATACGAAATTCATTAACCAAAATAGAATACTTTTTAGTGCCATAACAATATATAATCCACTTACACCAACCTTGATTAAAACCAAAAGTTTTTAGAATATCATGTTTAAAACTCCAACAAACCTTATCATATGTTTTTTTCATATCTAATTGTATAAGTATACTTGAATTTTTCATTGAAGAGAATGTATTGCATTTTATACAATGATTACAATATCAATAGTTTGTTTATAATGAACAAAGCCACCATGTTCCTTTGAGATAACACAATCTAGAATATTTTTCAACCTATTTTCTATAATATTGGTAATGATCTTATAAATCATGTTAAAAAGACTTATTGGATGAAAAATATCAAAATAATTTATCTTTTCTTTCTTGGAAACCAATGTTATAAAGATAGCATTGATCTTACTTATTATAGCCTTCCTTTTTCAGGCCTCTTCAAATGTAGCTAACATATCACTCTTTAATAAACCCTATTTTTTTAAAATATATTTTTAGGAAATCCATCAAGGGTAGGTGTCTTGTTAGGATGGAAAGAGGAACTGTATCTTGTAGCTTCTCGATAGAAATATTCTTCAATAAGATTTCATTTTTCCCGTATGATAATTTATGGAATAATTTATGAAAGCTTAAGTTAAGCCTTCTTATCTTGCCCAACATCAAACAAAATATCTTTGAAATAATTAAGTGCTTCCTTCTTGATATCTTCTTCTTCTTCAATATTTCTTTCGTTTGGGTTTAAAAATAATTTTAATGTGACAAAAAGAAAATTCTATTTTGGATGTAGTATGAAAATTTTTGGTATTTCTATCTCCTTCCTTGAGACATATTTCCCTTGATTTTTGGAACCAATATGATTCCTCCTTTTTTAAAACAATATGATAATAAAAAATTAATTGTTTTTCTTGAACATAAGAATTTGGTCTATTCTATTGATTTCTACTCTCTTGTAAATGTTTGAGATTGGAGTCAATTCCTTATTTTCTTTAAATATGTTACCAAAATATTTGGAATTCCAATTCTTCATTTATCTTTATAGATATTTTATCTTTTGAACAAAATTATAATTACATAATCCTTAAAATTTTGCTTCATCTAACCCTAACATAACCATATGGGAAAAATGGGGTCTTGGAGCCACATAGATTGAAAGTGAAATGGATTTGAATGACAATTATTTTGTAAATAAAATCTCAAGAGAATATTGTTATGATTTGATCTTGCTCAAAATAAAATATCTAAAAAGATTATATACTATTTTTGTAACCATGTGTTGGATAACAAAAATGTAAATAATATTTTTGTTATTTGAGTTTGCCCAATACATATATTTTCTTATGTATATTAAAAACTTGAAGGAATAGCATATCAAAGGCATTAGAATAAAAAAATAAAGTAAAATTATGCATTGATTTAGACCATCTAGGTGTTAGGAGTTATTACATCATGTATAATATGAATGTAAGTTGAGTAACCATTCAACACATGGTTTGTGAGGTTCACTAAGGGACAATATAGTTGTAGGTTGTTATGTCATATTTGGGTAACCATATTTAAATACCCTTTTACTTTCATAATAAAATCATTGAAGCATTGAATTCCAACATATGGTATCAGAGTAGGTAGAAGGAAGAACTCTCTTGATCCTCCTCTAGCTTTGACACATAGAAGACTTAAAAATAGCACTCTATTTGAGAAAAGAAGTTTCAAGGGTAAAATTAACCTGTAAAACGATTGTTTAAAGAAAACCTCAAAATGAGAGTTAATGATACCTGAAGTAAAATTCCATGGTAGATTCAAATGTCTTAGGGTGAAAACCCCTGCCAAAGACTAAAAAAGCAAAAACCTGCAAATAACAACAAGGTCAAGTTCAACAAAAGAAAAAGGGGTCATAATTTTCCCTTGAAGAATTTATATTTCAAAGGGCATTAAGGGAGCCATAGGAGCTCCTTAAAAATTACAAGAAAAGGAATCCATGGAAGGTTCATAAAGAATTATAAGAATTTTTCAAGAAGGTGAATCAAATATCATTGAGAACTTAAAAGGATAGAGAAAAACTCAAGACTAGCTATACTTCTCATTTCAAATTTTACTTGTAGCAAGAAGATAGTCTCACTTTCCATTCAAAGAAGTATCCAAAAAGGAAGTTAGTACCCTCCAGAAGGAACAATAATATTAAAGTGAATATTTATTGAAAAAAGGTCTTGCAAAACACTAGAGAGAGAAGTCATGAACAACAAAGGAGCATCCAAAACCATGTGAAAAAAATTAAGGCAAAAGCATGGGCTAGTTGCAAGAAAAACGATAAACTACTGATGACATCTCCTTCTAACAAATAGTAAGAAATCTACTTGTGAAATTTAGTTAGGCAAAACCTCCTACTTTGGAAGCAAAGCACATTAAATTAAATCAATCCAAATATAATTATGCATTCCTAAAGTAGGTCGAAACTCATATAGAGAAAATACACAAAGTAAACAACATGTTTTCCAATGACCCAAGTAACATGAGAAATCTCATTATTCTGGTGCAAAGGTGAATCACACATGTTTCAATAGATTGAAACATCTCAAATAATCCAATATATATATATGAGTAGCAATCAAGAGAAAATAGAGAGGATTGCACAATCCTAGAATGGCAATAGAGATGTTCAAGAAGAGAGAACTGCACAAACCTATAATGTTACCCAAGATGTCAGAGAAGAGTGGACTGCACAAGCCTAGAACGTGACTCAATATATCTAAGAAGTGAGGATTGCACAAGCTTGGAACATCATCTATTATGTCCAAGAAGAAGAAGCCCATAAGACGAAGCCAAAGCATTTGAAGCAACTTAGTGCCCTATATAAATACACCATAAAGTTATCAAAGGATCCTAAGAAGACACTCAAGCATTCAAAAAGAGCTCATCCAGATGTCACCAAACAATGCTCACTCAAACGTCATTTGGACACTCACCTAAATGACAAAAGAAATCATGTATATGGTGATCACCTAGATGTTAATCACCTAGACAAACACTCTTCTAGACATCACAAGAAAACCATTGGGATGTTGAAACCACTCACCCAAATAAACACATGTGAAAATAATAATAAAGGAGCAAAAGCCTTTGGATTCAAATAAATAACACAACAAAATCCGAATGACTTGTGTTCTTAGGTCAAAACAAGTGGTACCAATAAATTAATCAAGAAAATTACCATTGATGCATAGATGCTTCATCTCAAAGAAAATATTCTAGTAAAAAAGGTCTCAAGCATGAATTACAAGGAGAAATATCCGAAAATAATTAAAGGAAGAAATAATAAAAATAGACAACAATTTGAAAACTGTAAAGGCCAAGAAGACAAGAGGCCTTGAAAATTGAAAATCCCACATTTACAGTGGAGAGAAAAGAAAAGGTACTTATATTACAAATTAAATAGTCACTTTAATTAAAAGCAAAATAAAAGATATTTAAATTTTTGAAAAAAAAATTCCAAGTGAAAAAGAAGAAAAATATTTCATCTACAATTATTTCTCACAATTTTGAAGTATCAATTGAAATCCAAGTATAGACTTATAAATACTCGTTAGAAAGTATTTTTTGAGGCAAATTCGGTGAAAGAATAATGTTCAAATTTTATAAAATTTTACTATGGCTAGGAGCACCACATTTCTTATTGCCCAATTCCCAATTGTTAAGGAGGAACAATTAAGCTACCTGGAAAACCAAACTTAGAATACAAATTGAGTTTAAGAAAGTATGAAAAGTAGTAGACAGGACTACTACCCATCTTGAAGAAGAAAATGAAGGGCAAATAAAGTTCAACAAGGGAGACAAAAAGGTAAGATTAATCATCATGTTCGAAGGAGTAGATGAGGTCCAAGCATACATTCAGGATTCAACCACAACCAAGGATGCATGGGAGAAGCTAAAAGCAATATTTGAAGTAAAGAATCAAAATAAAATTTTATTCCTCCAAATCCACCTCCATTGTTTAAAGATGAAAAGTGAAGAGAAATTGGAATATTTCATGAGGATAATTGTAGATCTATGAGCATCATTGCAAGCATTAGGAGAAAAGGTATATGATGAAACTATTACTCCAATTATACTGAGATCTCTTCCATCAAAGCACAAAGTTTTTGTGACAACATTAAATATTACTGAGCAAACACTAAGCTTCAAGAAGTTGGTGAACCTACTTCAAAAGGAAGAGGTCTCACATTCAAGATAAGAAGAAGAACAAGTATCTCTTAAAAAGAATCAATCATTCAAAAAGGCATAAGGAAAAACAATTCTCATCACTAGCCAAAAAAGTCATCAATTAGATTGTAAAATGAAACATCAACAAAATAATAGAAAAGAATATGCATTAGCTACACATGCTCAACTCAATGATATTCGGTATGTTTATTCTAGAGCTACCAAACACATGACAGGACAAAAATATTTGTTTCAAAATGTAAATTATTCTAGACATGTAGGAACAATTTCCCTTGGGGATGACACATTCTATAAAACAAAAGGTATAGGTGATATAAAATGTGACTTGGATTAGACAAAATTGAAGAACACAAGCTTATACTGAGAGGGGGGTGAACAGTATAAGACCACTTTTTACTTTTCTTTCCCAAACAATAATATCCAATATATCAATGGCAATATCAACAATAGTAATCAAAGCAATGCACAAATCACCACACACAATAGAGACACCAATTTAACGTGGTTCACCCAATGTGGGCTACTCCACGGAGAAAATATTTCACTAAAATTTTCTCAATAAATCTCTTGGGAATCCTTTCCCTATTACAATATTTATGGACCTCTGTCCAAAGGAGACACCAATCCCCTAATCAAGTTCATGGATCTCTATCCATAGGAGACACCAATCCCCTCAGCTGGTTCATGGATCTCTATCCATAGGAGAACTCCTTCTCTGCTCTGGTTGGTGATCCTCTAGAAGACTACTGCCTCCACTACTTTGGCTTGTGGATCTCTCTCCACTGAAGACCTCTATCCTCTCTACCCTGGCTAATGGATCTCTATCCACTGGAGACTACTATCCTCTACTCTATCACCTCCAAAGCTTACTCTCAGCTCTATCTCAAATCTGCACTAAACATAGTCCTTCGGTCTAGCACAAATCTTCTCAATATCTATCTCAAATTTGCACCAAAATCTATCCTCAAATCTATCCTCAAGCCTTAACACAAAGCTTGACTCAATCACAAATCAACTCTGCTAGATCTACCCCAAACCTTAACTCAAGGTTTGAACAAATCAATCAATCAACTCTGCTCACAAGTCTTCTCAAATACTTATCTCAAATCTGTCTACAAGTCCTCACTAGAACTTGTCCAATCTGCTCAACAAGTCTTCACCAAGACTTACCTCAAATCTTCTCAACAAGTCCTCACTAGAACTTGTCCAATCTATTCTACAAGTCTTCACCAAGACTTACCTCAAATCTGCATTGTAAGCTTCCACAAAAGCTTACTCAACTTATCCTTAAGTCCACTCTAGGACTTACTCAAATTTTTTCACTAGCTTTCACAAAATCTTATTCAAATCAACTCAATCTATTATAGAAAACCTCTTCAATCACACAAACAAGTTTCACATATAATCTTGTTTTAATCTCATAAAAACATATAGAGAATGGTTAGAGACTCAATATGCTTCACACTCACAACAATGCTCAATCACTTTCAATCTCTCTTGTTTTACCATAGAAACATATAGAGAATGGTTAGAGACTCAATATGTTTCACTACAAACTCAATCACTTTCAATCTCTTTCAATCAAATTAGAATAAAGAACAATTTGTTTCACATAACTTGAACTATCACTCCAACACTTCCAATCAACTAAGCTCAATCAACTCCACTCAACCAATCACTCAATGAAAGCTTATTCAACAATGCTTATCAAACAAACCTCACATAACAATGATACTCATGATCTTTCACAAACCCTAGTTCAATATAGTTCACATAACAATGATACTCATGATCTTTCACAAACCCTAGTTCAAGCATATGAAATGATACTCAATATTTCCAACAATGCTTATCAAACAAGGTTTCTAGTATCAACTTTCATTCTAGAAAATCCACATCAATCAATATTGGATTTCTCAAAACCAAACTCAACAATGCTTATCAAACAATCCTTTTCACTCCAACTTAGCATTCATAACATCCAACAATATTTCACTCACAAGGATAATGTGCCCTTACCTTTTGTTTGAAGAAGATTTGACCTCAAACACCTATCTCAATCACAATCAACTCTTTGCCAATCTCAAAGGTTAGGTAACAAAATATTCACTCAAAAATTCACTTAAATGATTCCTCAAAATATTTCACCATACATAGCATAAGATCTCAATTACACCTTATAAACTCCACACTTTAAAATATTAACAAAAACCAAGTAAATCACTTCAAAAATAACTTTTCATTAATCACCTTATTACTCCTCTTAATTAATTAACACCTTTATATTTAAAATAAAATATAACTCCTCTTATCCCCTTATTACTCCTAAAAGGATAATTTAATTTTTAACTTAACCAAAACCTTATATCTCCCTCTTTATTTCCTTGCCAACCACCTTAGCACTAAATATAATCCCCTAGCGCACGTTCCACAAATTCCGCCTAGCAAAAACCTTAATAAAAATTAAAAATCAATTTGCATACCTTTTTCTTTGGCAAAATGTCCTCGATGGGTTTCGAACTCCCACCTTTCCTCCACCAAGTGCCTTAGCACTTCAAGCTAGCATCGCTTGGGCTACGTGCCCTCACGTGGTCTAAAAGGTGCACCTCGATACCTTTATCTTCTTCCCTTCTGAAATGCACAAACAAAACACTTTCCTCTTCAACAAAAAAATGTGCACGTGATTCGAACTCTGGCCTAGCATTCCTCGAATGCCTTATCATAGCCCCTAGCTACCAACTAAGCTATAGGCTACTTTGAAATAATTTTTGTGCTCCACTAGTGCTTATCCTCTCTTCTGCATCCAATGAATTAAAACACATGTGAATCTCTTATGGTGCACAAACTCTTTGCATAAACTTCTATTCACAAGGATGATTAATGCCAAATATTTTTGGCATTATTTATATGCATTTCAATGCTTTTTCTCCAACGTCGGTGAAGACATTCGAATTTTTAAAATTTGAATTTATAATTTATAAACTTAGGCCCTTTAAATTATTATTATTTAATTTTAAATTTTAACCTTAAGGTTAAATTATTTAAAATTAAATAATTAAACCTTTAACCATTCAATCTGCCATATGGGTTTTTTAGATGCTTTATAATGTGACAACTCCTTGCATTTATTTTTCATAAACCAACCCTGGATACTTAAATATTATAATATTAAACCTTCTTCTTTGCCTTTTTGGAAAAACCACCGGAGGATATTAATGAAACTTGAACATCAACCTTGCTTATCAAACCTCGGACATAAACACCTGGATGACAATAAACTTGGTCCTTATCTTCCTTGACATCAATGACAACAAAACTTGCTCATATTTCCAACAATCTCCCCCTTTGTCATTGATGGCAACCCATTTTACTTTTACCATTTCTTTTACCTTTTTTTGCTTTGCTCCCCTTGAGAAACTGCTCCCCCCCCCCCCCCCCCCCCCCCGGGGGGCCGGAGGACCCCCTTAGGTGTTAATTCTAGGGTGGGAGTATTTCTACTCCCAACAAGCATCGATATTTACCTTTGTCCACTTTCTTCCTTAACTGATCCTTTTGATTCCTCTGACTATTCCTGTTCTTACTTGTCTCTGGAATTTTTTCTCTACACCATTTTGTTGTATGCCCATAATTATTGCACTTATAACACTTAATGTTGTAATTCCTTGGAGGTGCAACTATCTTGAGGTTTCTTCTGGTGAAGCCATATCCATTTCTGTCATGAACCCTACAATTTACTACCTTGTGACCAAACTGATTACAAGAGTAGCAATACCCTTGAAAAATATGCTTGTTTTTGAAATTCCCATATTCTTGTCTTCCATGTGTCCTACACTGTGAAGCCTTGTGCCCAAACCTATGATATGAGAAGCATCATCCATTGAAACTACCTTGCCTTGACCCCATTGGTCTCTTAGTCTCTTTTACCCTATGTTGCTTCTTGTTCCATCTGTTCCTCATTTGTGCATTGTTCCTTTTCTTGTTGAACTCTCTATTGTCCAACTCATCCTCAGAAGTCTCACTTTCTCTTACACTCTCTTCTTCTGAAGCTTCTTCTTCTTTGAAGCTTGAGATTGACTCCTCTCCTTGTTTTCTTTGTTCCTATTCAAATCCAAGTCCTGTTTTGTTTGATGAACATCTTTGTACCTTGATAATATTGTCTATGGTTTTTGAGCTTTTCCCAAACTTGTGTAGCTTATCTTTAGACTCTTTTACTTCCTTCCTTAGTGAAGCTACTTCTTGCTCTAACTTTTCACATTCTAAAACCTTAGCTTCTAACTTCTCTTTAAACCTCCTTGTCTTAGCTATTGAGTTAGTTAGATCCTCTATAAGCTTTCCTTTCTCTTCATCACATTCTTGAAATTTAAGCTTGAGTTTTGAGTTTTGCTTTCTTACCTCCCTTAGTGCATCAAGGGCATAAATAAGTTCACCTTCAAGATCAACTTCTCCTTTCTCTGATTCTTCCTCTATTTCTTTGCCTTTGGGATCATCTTCATTCCTTTCTGATTTATCTTCTACTAGAATCACTTCCTTCTTCTTCTATTGCCATGAGAAGATTTTCTTCTGGTCCTTCAAGTGTATCTTCATATTCATCATCACTAAAACTGAATCCATTCCTTGTACAACTATCTTCAAGATGACCAAAGTTACCACATCTAAAACACTTGAGAATCATTGGTGCCCTTTTTCTAACATCATCCTTTTCTTTTGCTAGAAATAGTACTTCATCTTTATCATTATCTGAGGAACTTTCATCACTATCACTTGAGCTCTTACCTACCTTGTCTACATAGAAACTCTTCTTATGCCTTTGGAAGAACTTCTTTCCTTGCTTGCCTTGTCCATCCCTACTTTTCTTTTGGTACTTGTGTTTTCTTGTTTCCCTGTTCTTATGATCCTATTTTTCTTCATCATTGCTATTTCTAGCTTCTTGACAATCAGATGCATAGTGACCATACTTTCCACAATTGAAACATCTAACTGATTTCGTACCTTTATACTTTCTTGAGTCCTTGTTCCTTCTACCATAATTTTCTTCTTCATCATTGGATAACTCATTGCTTGAATCTGACTTCTTACCCTTTGTCTTCTTAGTAGCTTTGAAGGTTGCTTCTTTCTAGGGATTAGGTTCCTCTTTTATTCTCATCTCAAAAGTTGTGAGAATGCCATGTAATTCATCCCTTGTCAAAATATCAATATCTTTTGACTCTTCTATAGCTGAAATATTTTCACTAAACCTTTTTGGGAGTGACCTTAAAATCTTATCACAAACATCAGATTCTTGAACTTCAAGCCCAAGTCCTTGCATGGAGTTAACAACCTCGTCTACATGAAGTAGATAAGCATCAATGTTTTCCTCATCCTTCATCTTTAGGTCTTCAAATATTCCCTTGTAATTTCACAACTTTACCCTTTTGACCTTTTTATCTCCTTCATATATGCCTTGCAACTTATCCCAAATTTCCTTTGCTGATTTGTAGTGCATAACCTTTATAAACTCTGTTTCATGCAAACCTTTCAAAATTCCATTCATTGCTCTTGAATTGTAATGATGTAGAAGCTTACCATATTTATCTGTAGGTGGAGTAGCTGGTGGTATGTATCCATTCTCAACTGCTTCCCATACCTCATTTCCAAGTGCCATAAGGTGAATCTTCATTCTCATACTCCAAAGTACATAATTGCTCCCATCAAACAATGGTGTTGAATTCCCTGAGGATCCATCCTTAGAATCCATCTATGTTCTTGTGAGATCTTTTCCTTCAAGTTGTTAAACTCTTCTAAAGGAACCCACTCTGATACCAATTGAAGAACACAAGCTTATACTGAGAGGGGGGGTGAATAGTATAAGACCACTTTTTACTTTTCTTTCCCAAATAATATTATGTAATATATCAATGGCAATATCAACATAAGTAATCAAATCAATGCATAAATCACCACACACAATAGAGACACCAATTTAACATGGTTCACCCAATGTGGGCTACTCCACGGAGAAAATATTTCACTAAAATTTTCTCAATAAATCTCTTGGGAAACCTTTCCCTATTACAATGTTTATGGACCTCTATCCAAAGGAGACACCAATCCCCTAATCAAGTTCATGGATCTCTATCCATAGGAGACACCAATCTCCTTAGCTGGTTTATGGATCTCTATCCATAGGAGAACTCCTTCTCCTCTGCTCTGGTTGGTGATCCTCTAGAAGACTACTACCTCCACTACTCTGGCTTGTGGATCTCTCTCCATTGAAGACCTCTGTCCTCTCTACCCTAGCTAATGGATCTCTATCCACTGGAGACTATTATCCTCTACTCTATCACCTCCAAAGCTTACTCTCAGCTCTATCTCAAATCTACACTAAACACAATCCTTCGGTCTAGCACAAATCTGCTCAATATTTCTTAATTCTCAAATCTACACCAAAATCTATCCTCAAATATGTCCTCAAGCCTTAACACAAAGCTTGACTCAATCACAAATCAACTCTGCTAGATCTACCCCAAACCTTAACTCAAGGTTTGAACAAATCAATCAATCAACTCTACTCTCAAGTCTTCTCAAAGACTTATCTTAAATATGCTCTACAAGTCCTCACTAGAACTTGTCCAATCTACTCAACAAGTCTTCACTAAGACTTACCTCAAATTTGCATTGTAAGCTTCCACAAAATCTTACTCAACTCAATCCTTAAGTCCACTCTAGGACTTACTTCAAATCTATCCACAAGCTTTCACAAAATCTTATTCAACTCAACTCAATCTATCATAGAAAACCTCTTCAATCACACAAACAAGTTTCACATAGAATCTTGTTTTAATCTCATAAAAACATATAGAGAATGGTTAGAGACTCAATATGTTTCACACTCACAACAATACTCAATCACTTTCAATCTCTTTTTAACATAAAAATATAGAGAATGGTTAGAGACTCAATATGTTTCCACTCAATCACTTTCAATCTCTTTCAAAATAAAGAACAATTTATTTCACAGAACTTGAACTATCACTCCAACACTTCCAATCAACTAAGCTCAATCAACTCCACTCAACCAATCACTCAATGAAAGCTTATTCAACAATGCTTATCAAAAAAATCTCACATAACAATGATACTCATGATCTTTCACAAACCCTAGTTCAAGATAGTTCTCAACTTCACATAACAATGATACTCAATATTTCCAACAATGCTTATCAAACAAGGTTTCTAGTATCAACTTTCATTCCAAAAACTCACATCAATCAATATTGGATTTCTCAAAACCAAACTCAACAATGCTTATCAAACAATACCTTTTCACTCCAACTTAGCATTCATAACATCCAACAATATTTCACTCACAAGGATGATATGCCCTTACCTTTTGTTTGAAGAAGATTTGACCTCAAACACCTATCTCAATCACAATCAACTCTTTGCCAATCTCAAAGGTTAGGTAACAAAATCTTCACTCAAAAATTCACTTAAATGATTCCTCAAAATATTTCACCATACATAGCATAAGATCTCAATTACACCTTATAAACTCCACACTTTAAAATATTAGCAAAAACCAAGTAAATCACTTCAACAATAACTTTTCATTAATCACCTTATTACTCCTCTTAATTAATTAACACCTTTATATTTAAAATAAAATATAACTCCTCTTATCCCCTTATTACTCCTTCTAAAAGGATAATTTAATTTTTAACTTAACCAAAACCTTATATCTCCCTCTTTATTTCCTTGCCAACCACCTTAGCACTAAATATAATCCCCTAGCGCACGTTCCACAAATTTCACCTAGCAAAAACCTTAATAAAAATTAAAAACCAATTTGCATACCTTTTTGCTTTGCAAAATGTCCTCGACGGGTTTCAAACTCCCACCTTTCCTCCACCAAGCACCTTAGCACTTCAAGCTAGCACCGCTTGGGCTACGTGCCCTCACGTGATCTAAAAGGTGTGCCCCGATACCTTTATCTTCTTCCCTTCTACGATGCACAAACAAAACACCTTCCTCTTCAGCAAAATGACATGCGCATGATTCGAACTCTGGTCTAGCATTCCTCGAACGCTTTATCATAGCCCCTGGCTACCAACTGAGCTACAGGCTACTTCAAAATAGTTTTTGCACTCCCCTATTACTTGTCCTCTCCTCTACATCCAACAAATTAAAACACATGTGAATCTCTCTTATGGTGCACGAACTCTTTGCATTAACTTCGATTCACAAGGATGATTAATGCCAAAGGTTTTGTGGCATATTTATATGCATTTCAATGCCCTTTCTCCAACGTCGATGTGACATTCGAATTTTTAAAATTTGAATTATAATTTATAAACTTAGGCCCTTTAAATCATTATTATTTAATTTTAAATTTTAACCTTAAGGTTAAATTATTTAAAATTAAATAATTAAACCTTTAACCATTCAATCTGCCATATGGGTTTTTTAGATGCTTTATAATGTGACAACTCCTTGCATTTATTTTTCATAAACCAACCCTGGATACTTAAATATTATAATATTAAACCTTCTTCTTTGCCTTTTTGGAAAAACCACTGGAGGATATTAATGAAACTCGAACATCAACCTTGCCAATCAAACCTCGGACATAAACACCTGGATGACAATAAACTTGGTCCTCATCTTCCTTGACATCAATGACAACAAAACTTGCTTTCTTCTTGACATCAATGAAAACAAACCTTGCTCATATTTCCAACAATAAATGTAGAATTGTAGAAGTCCTATATGTTCCAAGACTCACCAAAATTCTACTCTTCATCAATCAACTACTTGATCACAACTTAAATATCAATTTTGATAAGCAATAAGGATCCAAGGTATGCATCATTCATGATAAACTAAGAATTCTAATACAATTTTTATGGAAAAGGAAAATAAAATATGCTTGAAATTCACACAATTCATCATGATAACTTAGCATTAGTCATCAACTCCCATATATATGCATCACGCTGGCATCGATGATATGGTCATCTAAGTTATGACCACCTTATTGCATTACAAACCAAAAATATGGTCAAAGGTCTCCCTTCTTTATAGAATATCATTGAGATTTGTTCTTATTTCTTAGCTAGGAAGCAACATCAATATCCTTTAAAGACTATAGAATATTGGACCAAGGCATCTCTTGATTTGATCCATATTGATTTGTGTGGACCCATGGCTCCAAGTTACTAATTCGACCTAAAAAGAGTGTCCAAGTTGCAGCCTTCAATATACTTTATACCATTTCTATAATTGTTCTATTTATGTGTTTTGCAATACTATTTTTTTGGTGAATAGGTAGTTGTCAACTATCATTGAATATCGTGTTCATCTAAAAATTCTAAAAATTCATTGATGGTAAATATCCCTTCTTGATCTAATAAAACGACATGAATCCTTCTTCCCATGGAAGTCTCTACTTGGGCCTTAAATTGTTGAAAATACAAGAAAGCTTCAACTTTGGTCTTCAAAAAATATACCCATATTTTTTTAGTATGATCATTAAAATTACTTGAACATATCACTCTAGAAGAAGCATGGAGTAGACACAAACCATCAATATCTCATCTTTGAGTATTTGGTTGTATAGCATATATGCACATTCCAAAGGAGAAAAGATAAAATGGATAAAAAATCTCAGCAATACATCCTATTGGGGTATAGTGATGAATCATAAGCCTAGATATTATTTGATCTAGCTTCAAAGAAAATATATATTACTCGTGATGTTATATTTTATGAAGAAGAAAAATCACCTTCATCACCATCATAAGAATCTTCATCTAACTAAGCTCCAGTAATGATTGAAATTGATGAAGAGGTTACTAATAAAGAAATTTTCAGTGATATCAATGATGAAATAGATATATCTACTCCACCACAACACACAAGGAGAATACCCAAGTGGTACACTAGTACATGAAAAGCATCTCAAATAGATGGAATCCTAGGCACTTATTCTCTAAGACCAAGAATAAGAGGTATGACTTACTCATAATGCACAAAATATGGCTCTAATAAGTATAATTGATCCATCTACAATACAAGAAGCCCTTCAGCCTATTGCTTGAAAAAATGTTATGTACACTAAATATCAAACACTATTGAAGATCAATACTTGGGATCTTGTTTATCTTCCACCAAAGAAAAAGGTTATTGGATGCAAATGAATTTTCAAAGTAAAATATAAATCAAATGATAGTATTGATAAACACAAAGCATGACTTGTAGCAAAGGGGTATACACAAAAGAAATACATATATTATGAAGAAAATTTTACCCCTACAACAAAAAATAAAATCCATAAAAATTATTTTTGCTCTAGCTACACAATTTGGATAGAGAAATCATCAAATGGATGTGAAAAGTGCCTTTTCTAATGAGGAATTAAAATAAAAATTTTATATGACTCAACCAGAATGATTCATCATATTAGAACAAGAAATAAAAGTATGTAAACTAGTCAAATTTCTATATGGTCTCAAACAAGCTCCTCGAGTATGGTATATAAATATAGATAAATATTTTGGAAAGCATGGATTTAAAAGAAATTCGTATGTTCTATGTTTATATCACAAAGAAAAAGGGAGAAAATTGTATTCATAAATGTGTATGTAGATGATTTGGTCATCACAAGAAGTTATGAAAGAATGGTTCTAGTTGCAAGGGAAGATTTGAAGAAATATTTTAACATGACCAATCTTGGGTTATTACACTTCTACCTAGGACTAGAGTTAAAGCAAAACCATAATCACATATTTGTTTCACAAAGCAAATATGCCAAGAATATCCTTGAGAAATATCACATGGAAGATTGCAAGCCTATAAAAATTCTTATGGAATCAAGTCTACAACTCTCACATTTTGATTCATCTCCTCTAGCAAATACAATTCTCTATTAGCAGTTAGTTGGGAGTCTCATCTACCTAACTTACACAAGACCAAATATCATTTTTATTATGAGTTATCTCTCACATTTTATGCATGAACCAAATATGACACATTGGAAGGTAGTAAAAAGAGTTCTAAGATATATACAAGGCACCACTAATTATGATCTAGAATTTAAGAGGAGTGATCAGTTTCTCTTAATGGGTTATACAAACATAGTGATCAAAAATCCACCTTTGGCTATGCATTCTTTCTAGGGTATACACCTATATCATGGGGAACTAAGAATTAATAAATAATTACATGATATTCCACTAAACCAAAATAAAATGCAACAATAGTAGCTATTTGTGAAGTAGTATGGGTGAAACATATGTTGACAAATATGGGAGTGCCATAAGATAAGCCTACAATCATGCACTATGGAAACCAAGGAGTACTAAAAATTATTCATAATCTAGTATTCCATGAAAGGACCAAGCACATTGACATGGAGTTCCACTTCATCCATGAACATGTTCAACAATAAAATATCCAGCTCATTTCTCTTACAGAAGACCGATATGTGGACATATTCACCAAACCACTTGGACATGTCAAATTTAAATAATTTCAATTTTTCTCTCCAAGACTATGATGGAATAAGGGGTGAACATTAGGAGCTATTACATTATATATAAGGTGAATGCAATTTGAGTAACCACTCAACACATGGTTTGTGAGGTTTACTAGGGGACAAGGGTAGTTGTGGGTTGTTGTGCCATATTTGGGAAACCATTGTATTTTAATACCTTTTCACTATCATAATACAATCATCGAAACATTAAGTTCTAACACTAGGGACACCATAATTTTTTTCCAAAGGAGTTACAATTATGTTAAAATTCCCCCAAGAATCCATATATTACAATTTTAAATCATCATTGTATTTGACAAAAATATGTTCGGGTCCTTCCAACATATTTCACAAGGGGTAATTATAGTTGGAACATATAGATTTATAACCCCAACTTCAATATTTTCCTCTTTCTTGCAAAAGAGACTAGTAACTCAATTATTTTTTGCTCCTAGTGATTTCCCATCCTATTTGTGTTTGTACCATATTGTCATAATACCTCCAAAAGCTCTTATAGAATAAAGGGATTTTGGTTTATGGAGGGAATTTTATTATTTATAGGTGTGTTCCTTGGTTGCTCAGTTTAGTTTTGCATAGGATATCAATAGATCTTGGAGTTTACCTATTTAATAACATGGATCCCTGTGTGGATCCTAAGATATTATTATAGATTATCCCTTCCATGACCTTTGGGCTGAGTGAGAAAAAGTTTCAAAAAACAAATGTTGATGTGAGCAGGATTTTGGTTGTTTGTCATCTTACTATTGGTCTTGGAGATGTTTCACCTGAGAACATGGATCATGTGTTCTTGGATCTTGTGAGGTTCTTGCAAGAAATCCCCTTCGTGGACTTTCTGCTAGGAGGGAGAAAGATCCAAATACTTGATGGTGATGAGAGCAGGGTTCGGGCTGCTAAGGGTTAAACGACTATTACTGGAGGTTTTCTACCTAAGTTCATAGATCCAAATTTAATGGGTCTTGTGAATCATTTTAGGCAACCTTTTTGTTGGGAGAGAGAAAGGCTCAAATATTATTGATTGATGCTAGTAGGATTCTGGTTTTAAGTTTCTATCCCTTGGATTCTAGTCATGGTGAAGGTTTTTTTATGCCAAAAGGTATGGATCTAGATACTTTTGGGGAGGATCATGATCCACTCGTGCATATGAATCTTGGGAAATATTCTCAAGAGAACTCTGCCATGGTTTCTAGCCTTGAAAAAAAAATCAAGAGAATAAATTTTTTGGTTGATAATGGCTTGTTTGGTAGAAGTATCTTATCAACAATTTCCTGACTTGATGCTAGAATTTTTGCAATTTTAGTTTCTAGGTCTGATAATTCTAGTGTTCCAAAGGGACTAGATCTGTCTAGTTTTAGGGGAGAATGTGGTTTCCCCCGAAACTATGATTTTTGGGATGACTTGTTTGGAAATCCCTGCCAGTTGGATGCATGTTCACTCATGCTTTATTCTAGGCGGGAAAGTTTTTCAACTTTCATTTTTACATATGAGAGGGACCTTGGTGGATGTTGGTTGATAGTTAGATTCAATTAATTTCCTTTTTGGATAGGCGGGAAAGCATTTCAAACTTTGGTTTTAATTATGAGCAAGATTTTTTTTAATTTTCAAATTTTAGTGAAAGTGATTTTCTAGCTATAAGGGTAGATTTTGAGTCTCACCTCGAGATTCACATCCTATTTTATTTTTCTAGTATTGAAGGTGTATTCATATCTTGGGGGATATAGATCTACTTAAAGAGTGTTGTTCTTGGATCCTATTGTCGGATCTCGTTGTATATCGCTCAGTTTCTCTTCTTTATTTCTCTTGTGGTCATCTTCTCAAGACCCTTTCTATTATTATAGGTTTGGGTATCCTCAAGACCCCTTATTTGGTTTGTAAAAGGCTCAAGGCTCCTTTCAAAACCTCTTCTTCCAACTAATAAAAAAAATACCAGACAATCCCCTATCTTCCAAATATTTTTGAATGCATCCTTATATTTTTCATTACTTAATTTTTTTTTTTTTTGTATTAAAAATAAAATCAAGATTGTAACAACCTATCAATTCCTTAATTATTTTTTTGGGGGGTCTTATTCATACTTATAATATTTCATGATACCATTTTCATTCCCATTTTTTTCTTTTATTAGTGTAGTTAGGCCTACTTCTTGTTAGCACCTATTATATTTGTTTCTACTTTCCCAAATCAATGTCCCTTTGAGTTTTATTTTCTCTTTGTTCTTGCTTTGAAGGTCTTCCTCTTCTTCTTCCATTTTCACCAATACTTTCATCTTAATCAATTTATTTAATTTTTCCATACTATTCATAACGAGACTTATCTTTTAAATATTTTTATTGCCCTATATAATAAAAAATGCAAGGAATATCCTGACAAGCACTCTTCTTTATGTTGCCCTGGAAACCCTAAAGTACAAGGATAATCATCCATAGTAATTACTTTCTTATGTTACCCTAGAAACCCCAGATTTCCATGGATATCTTCCTTTACATATTTCTTTATTATGCTTCCCTTGAAACCCTAAATTGCAAGGGATACACTCTATACTACTTTCATTTTAATGCAAGTAGAGGATTTTATACTACTTGAGGAAAATGATGATTTACCTGAATATATTAAACTTAACCTCATTTGTCTCCTTTGCTTAATATTTGCCTCTTCATCTTCCTTCATATCTTTAACTCTTGAATTTGAACTTGTGTATTATACTTCTTTATACTTTGTGTCATTTTTCATTTAATCGTTGATTTGGGTAAACTATAGTGGTCTTTGTCATTTGATGATGCATAGGGGATTTCCTTATCATTTTTGTGGGAGTGGAAATCCTATAATTGACCCAACTTCTACCATGATATGAGCTCCTTGCTTCATATTGAAGTCTATCTCATGCTCAAAATTTTCCATTTATTTTCCATAATTTTCACTTTGTAATCTTTTGTTGTCTATTCTCATAAAATTTATGACATCAAAGTGAAATATTTTCATAATCCATTTTTTGACCACATTATCTTTATTCATATTTAATTCTAATGGACTATGGCATATGTTTTGAAATATCAATGATAGCACATATTTGGGTGTATAAAAAATGCCTTCACTTCTTAGTATTAATCCCTCTTGGATGAACTGCCCTAGAGTATTGTCAATATTCTTCAAAACCTCCTTATTAATAAGTTGATATGAAACCCCTCATAAAAACCTATGTAAACTTAAATTTATCAAGTGGTATTAGCTCAAATGATTAGATTCCTCAATATTTTTAGGAGGAGACCTAGGTTCAAATCTTGCCAAATGATACATGGATAATATCCAAACTTTGTTGTGATACCACTATGTGGTGTTGATGTAATTTGGGTGGGACCCGTTTCATATCCATATAATACATTAAAAAAAAAGTTGATATGGAATCCCAAAAAACCTAATACACATCAAAATCCTTTTAATGGTCTCTATCCTTTATTAGTTCTATAGATATAATGAGTAATGAGAGTTTTATCCCTTACTTCTAAATTGTAAAATATGAAAAGAATATATCCTTTAGAAAGAAATGTCAATGAGTAATTTGAATTCAATACCCACTTCCACTTGATCCAATTTAGCATCTCAAAAGACATGGTCAGTATCCATAGAACTTACATATTAATCCTCTACTTTTAAGAACTATTATATCATGCTCAATCATCTCATCCTTGATAATCACTTCTAGTGTAATATTTGCTACTTTACTAGTGTATTCCATCAATCTCGCCTTCCTCTTGTATCCAACTAGGGCATCATTACCTCTAGTTAGGACTTTCAAAAATGAATTTCCTATCATGCTATCCAAAATTTCTTCACAATAATCCTTTAGTTTTTAAACTCCCCTAAGATCTGAAACAAGAAAAAGTGATGCTTGCTCCTTGCTCAAACTGTGCTTCCTACTGGCACACACAATATTTGTTTGCTTTCTAAAACAAGAAAATATGAGGCTCACTCATGGATCAAACTTTATTTAAACTTGCATGTATTTCTCATATCTATCTATTAAGTTTATAAGAATATATATTAATGGGTAAAATATTCAATGACTCTTTAAATGAAAAGTTGGACTACATTATGCACTTCAAGTTGAAGGATGAAAAATAAAAATATATTTTTCTTTTATAAAATGTTATTTTTATTTTAGCTTTCTTTAAAGGGTAAAATGGCATTGGAGGGCTCCAAAGGTTATAATTTTAACCTTGATTTCCACTCAATTTGTCTACTTTAAGTGCAAAATTCTTAGTCACTTTTTTATAATCTCTATATTTTCAATCTTACCATTAAAACATATTTTTTAATCATAAATATTGCCATTCAAACCATGATCATATCCTATTTATCCATCCATAAGATGGGTAAGCGGTTTCCATATTTAATTGAGTTTATTTAAAAAACTAACAACCAACCAAACCATATGGTGATATATCCATTCAATGATTAACATGTATAATTCCCTTGTTCGTTGCAAGTGTATATTACTTGAAGTTGTAGCATTAGTTGAGTGCATCAAAATTTGATTGTAGAATTGATGAACCAAAGGATATCCTATATCTTTTTAAATTTATAAATAATTTTGGAAGATTATTAAAAATAAGTTACATTGAAAATCAAGGTTGATTAGAAGCATGTTTGAGACGATGCATACCACCATTGAGATACTCAATCCCAACATTTGACATTAACATAATTTTCTAACCCTATATAACTATTGTCCTATGTTTCTAAATAAATCATATCTGAATTTATTTATTCTAAACATGCAACAGTCACACAGATGGCTAGAAAATAAACATCAGAAGCAAAATACATTACTAAACCTGTAAGTATTATAGTGGATGAAGGTACAACTACAACAAAACAACCTGCTCTCTTGTTGTCTTTCTGGCCAATAATTTCATTGTTCTTCTCCTCCTAAGCTTACAATTTTTCTTCAACAATATGCTCTTTTTATTTTCTTTCTGTTATCTAAAATACTCTTGCCCTTCTCCTTTTATGCTTGAAAGGGAAAACCTAATTTATTCTGATGTATGGTTGAGATTAGATCTCATCTCATCTTGATATGTATGGTCAATATTAAATCCTAGTCTAAGTCACTTAAGTGAATTACAAAATAGAATCACTTAAGTGAATTACAAAATAAAATAACTCAAGTGAATTAAAAATAGAATCACTTAAGTGAATTAAAAGTAGAATCACTTAAGTGAATTACAAAATAGAATTAGTTCTCACTTTTCTTAAGTGGTCACTTTACAAATAATGAGATAAAATGGACTAATAGAAAATCTAAACCTAAGACACAACTCCAAGTACCATGTAGATTCTCCCACTCTCCATTGTGGGTCCCACTATGCCATATCATCCTTTACATCATCCTCAAAATATATCGAACCACTTCTAGCATGTTCATACTGAAGCTTGTGCAATAAGTTCCTGTTCGAGCTACATTTCTCAACACTCCCTCTTAGTGAGGAAGGAATTCTGCACCAATCCAAGTTTATCTTTGAATGCTTCAAGCTTCACTTTCTCTAATGTCTTGGTCATAATATCAACTACCTATTGATCTGTGGGAATACACTGGAGTTTTACTGCTCCCTTATAAATACTGTATCATATGAAGTTATATTTGATATCTATGTGTTTGGACTTGTCATAAAATACTGGATTCTTAGAGTTTAATACAACTTTGATTATCATAGTATATCATTGTGGGATCTAAATCCTGATCAATCAATACTACAAGCAACTTGCAAATCTATATGAACTCACAACTAGAAGTAATGGCTGCCATGTATTCAGCCTCTATTGAACTAAGTGACACAAAAGTCTACTTCCTGCTAAACTAGGATATCATGCTTGATCCCAAGCTAAAGAAGCATCCTGAGGTACACTTTCTGTCTGCTACACTACCTGTACAATATGAGTCTATATACCCCTACAACCTCACTTCACCGTATCCAATATATTTTATACCATACTCCACTATGTCCCTCAAGTATTTGAGCAAATATTTTGCTGCTACCCAATGCTTCTGCCTTGGCTCCACCATGAATTGACTCAAGGTGTTCACTGCAAAATATATATCTAGTCTAGTTTTGAACAAATATATTAGGGATCCTATTAGTTGCCTATACAACATAGGATCCACCAACTTTAAATCTAAATTTATCACCTTATTTAGATTAGTGATTATAGCTATAGCCATAGGTTTGCAGACATCCATATGAAACCTCTTTAATATCTCAACTTCATACTTATCTTGCCTAAGGAATATCTCCCCTGATCTCTTCCAAACCTCCAAACCCAAGAAGTAATGCATCATGTCAATATCCCTCATCTCAAACTTAGTTGCCATATCTGCTTTGCAACCTGTAATGAGCTTCTCTACACCTGTAAGAAACAAGTCATATACATATAGCACCAAAATGAGCAGATTAATCCCAACAAATATGTAATATATATTAGGATATGCATCACTTTTGGCAAATCCCACACTCTACAAATATCCATCTATCATAGAATACCATGCTATCGATGCATTTTTGAGGTCATATAAGGCTTTCTTAAACCTACAAATATTGGACTCCTTATTTACCTCAAAGCCTTAAGGCTACTCTATGTACATTTTCTATCAATTATCCCATTAAGGAAAGTTATCTTCACATCCATTTTATGAATCCACCATCCCATAGATGAAGCTATAGATATAACTACTCTAATGGAAGTGTATCTGACAACTAGAGCAAAAGTATCCTCATAGTCCACTCTCTCTTTCTAGGATAACCCTCTCACCACAAACATTACCTTTAACTTCTTGATGCTGCAATATGTAACATGCTTAATTTTGTAGAGCCACTTGGAACTCTCAACTAAACTTTCCTTCAATCTTAGCACTATGACCCAAACATCATTCTTCATGATGGAGGTGTACTCCTCCACCATGGCATCCTGCCAAACCTGCTAGTCTGTTGCCTCCTAAAAATTGGAAGGCTTTGAATTTATGATGTTACTCATCAATGTCATGTAGTTCAAAAACATCCTCGAAGGTTTGCTCTCCCTAATAATGTTGCTAGGACCATCAACATACTCTTGAGCATCTCTCAATTTCTATGTAAGCCATCGAGGTCTCTTGATAGAACTGGAAGGGGCTAATGTCTCCTCCTCCTCACCTAAAGGCTAATATCCTGAACTAAAAACCACTAGTGTCTTTGGTGACCTTGGCTCAACCTTAGAAGCTTCTTGCTCCTCATTTTATATCACTAGAATAGCCTCATGAGACTTCTTGGATGCAACATCCTCCTCAAACTTTACACCCCTGCTCACAACTATATTTCTCTTTCCTAAAATATAGACTTTGTAAGTTTTTGAAGTCTCACGGTAACCTACAAATAAACCCTTCCTACTAGAGGTCTCCAAATTGGTATTCTTCTCTACTGAAACATGGATATAAATTGGACATCCAAAGATGCAAAAATAACTCATCTCTAGCTTCACACCAGTGAATGCCTCCTCTGGTATCTTATCCTCCAAGATCCTATGAGGACACTTGTTCTAGATGTAGACTATTGTTTTGCATGCTTTTACCCAAAGAAACATTGGCAAGCCCTAGTCATGAATCATGGCCCTAGCAGCCCCTATGATGGATCAATTATTTCTCTTTATAACCCCATTATGTTGTGGATTGTATGGAATAAACAACCCCCTCTTGATTGTTGTCTACTTGCAGAAACCATTGAACTCCTTGGAAGTATATTCACCCCTATTGTCTAATCTCAAGATATTGATTTTCTTCTCTATTTGGTTTGTTAGATTTTGAAGCTATAGACTTAAAGGAAAATGCAACCAATGTTATAACTAAGATAATGATAATCTAAGAAAGATGTAAATAGTATAAAAGACTTTTGGAATAACTCATCAAATAGCCATTAATGGAACCTCACAAAAATAGTACAATGCTTGGTAAGTATCAAGTAAGCGTCACATAACTCAAGGCTATAGCATGTGTAAATAGCCTTTCTACAATGACTCTTGGATGACTATGACTCTTCCATATCCTGTGACTCTTGGCTCTCCTTTGTACACTTGTAATATGACTCTTCACTATCCTTTCCTAGTCTATGGATACATGTACACATGGACTAATGTGCACATTTACATTATTGAATATTATGCACACTTGTGTATTTATTATATTACATAAAGTAAAGACTAAACCTAATCTAATACATGTACCAAATAATGTAATATACTCCAACACCTCCTCGTATTACATTATTTGGTTATTGAAGACTTTAGTATTCAATATGGATCTTCATATGTGTCTTCATTATTTAACTCACTTTGCATTTGGTATTCTGCTCGAGCTTCATATTTTTGTCTGAATCTGTATTTTAACTTTGGCACTATCACTGGTTTCCATCTGAATCTATTATCAAAGAATTACATGCCTTTCTTGTGCCCATATCTATACCTTGAGAAATATACCTGAGAGAATTCACTGATGAAGTTTCTTGTCATTGTATATATCCAATCAAAGAAATGATTTTATTTGTACCAAAAATATTTTTTAGAATTATTAGTTTCTCCACAAATTTTACAACTATGAATATTTCAACATATCTCTATCTTATGCCCATATATGTTACATTGACTGCACCTATTTTCTGTTACCAAATCCCTTTGACCATTCTGTGTTTCATAGAAAATATTCCTGTCAATTCCTATCAAGGATTTTATATTACTCTTTGCTATCACAAACTCAGTTTCCTAATCACTATTGCTAATCTGATCTATATATTTATTACTTTCATACTTTGATCTAATTTTTTATGTAATTGATTCTTGCTCATACTTTTCTGAACTTGTATCTTTATGTCTCATCAACTCTAAATCAAATCCATTAGTATGCATCTCAAAATGATCAATACAATAATTAGAATGATCTTGAGCATCACCATTTGTATCCATATCTTCATCAATTCTATCATGAGATTTTTCTAAGCAATTATTAATCTAAATCATTTGTATCACATACAACATCAATATTTATAGCAGGTTCTTCTAAATCACTAGTTTCACAACATGCATAAATCATCATGGGTTTTGATTCCATAGTATTGCAATATGAGTCTACCATCATGGGCCTTAAATAATTTGTATCATAAGAAGCATCTTTCATTACTGAGTTATTCTCTACTTCTTCAGCTTTTCTTGTTTTCTCATCTTAGAGACATTAAGAGTGATAAATCCTTTGTAGACCATCCTCCATAGGCTAATGGGTATAGTAACACTATTTTCACAATAATAATTAGCATCATTAAGAATATATTGTATACACTCTTGAAGAATTTGAAATTCTCCCTATTCTACTTCACTAACAATATCAACAATTTTATTTTCCAGGTTTGATATTATTTCTTTTTGCTTTCTATTCTTGCCTTTTAGAACTTCATTAGAAAGTAATGCCATATACATTACTTTTCCTATGTCATTAGGTAATGTGAAAATATCTTTGGAGTTTATTTATAATTCCTAGAGTTTTGAATCTAGATAATTTTCTAGCATTGCAAATCTTTCAATTTTAGCTTTTCTTACAATTGATCTCAAAACTCTCTTTTCTTTCAGTATCCTATTCTCGTATTTCAATTTTTTCTATCATTTTTTGAGTATGATATTTTTTTATAACATTTTCTTAGCCTTATCTAGTGGATCATCTTCAATGCAAATTAGTTCTTCTCCTTGAAAACACAAGTCTTCGTCAATATATATTGGATCTTCATTTAGACATAGGTTTTCTTCTCCAATTGATTTTGGCAACTCATGAAGTTCTAGTTTTTGAGCCTCTAATTTTGGAACACCTATTTTCTAGTTAATTTTATTTCTCTTAGCCATGTTCCTCTGAATTTGACTATCTTATGAATCCCTAGTGTTTGACTTCACATCTCAAAAGTATAGTTTTTCTAAATTTCAATAGTCTAAATTTTGAAGTCCGAGGTGTAGACCAATTGGTTCATCCAAACTTCATAAGGGAGGCGGAGGTCCAAGGTTCAAATCTTGGGCCTCATCGGACTGAATGCTTGTCCCTTTCCTGGTGCTTTTAGCGACGTAAAAGGTTTAAAATGATTGTGGCATGGTGGTTATAGGGGCGGACTACGCGAAGATCTTTGTGGCGATTCTAGGGCGGACAACGCAAAATACTGTGGCGGCCATAAAAGCTGGACAGCCTGCCGGATTCGTGGCGGCTACCAATTCCACCATGTAAATACAAAAAAAAAAAATAGTCTAAATTTTGGTGTAGAATTCCTTATATCTCCCTAATTTGAAATTTTGAAACTATAATTATTTACAAATTTAATCCTCCTAAGTTTGATGTAGTAGACCTTATCTCTCCAAAATGATCAATTTGTAAATATTAAACTTAATTGATTAATTACAAACTTGTGATTGATTCTTTAAAATAAGACTTCAATTTTTTTTCTAAATTTCTCAAAAATATTATATAACATTTCTAAGGTTTTAATTTGCCTTATCCCTCCTTCTAATTAATTAATACCTTAGAATAAGTATCATTTTCCCTTATAGCTCCAAATATTAAATAACTTTAAAATATTAAATTACCACCAGCCTTTGCTTTGTGAAATATCACATGACTTTAAACAGATCATGAATCCCTATCGAACGTTGCTTGCTCCATTAACTGCTTTGAAGAAATATTATTTGTTTTATACTAATATTGGACTTGCTTAAATTCCTTGACATTGAAACTTGTCATGATATATTGATCAATTTACCTGTAACTAAGATGTTTTCCCATGCAACAATCTCCATGTTATCGCTACCAATTTATCTCTTGTTCACGCTAATGCTAATTAGCTGCCACCTGTCCTCCAACCGATGCTTGTGTGAGTCAAAGCATGTAGTAAATATGACAACCAGACGTAGAAGCACATGTTGTTAACACCTTAGGATTTATTCGAAGTTACCTTTACAACACTCCAATTCAAACCATAATTCCACCTAAACAGAGAATGATTCCAATTGTACTCCAAACTAATCGTTACTCTCTATTAGGTTCTTCTTTATTATGCATAATATTTTAGATGTAACGTTAGATCTGTTTTCCTTCTGCACTCATACCTAAGCACATTACTAAAAAATAGAAATTTTAATTTTGTAAGTGTATCGCTCCAAATTTTTTGCATCCTTACCTTCAGGCTATAGGATCCATGCCCGAAAGGGGGATGTGAGAAGGATGGGACAATACCTCGAACTGAGAGGCCCTTTGAAGGTCACGCCTCTTGGGGGGGATATAAGGGTGAATTTGTTGGCAATTTTGGGTACCTTGGGTACATTGCCTTTGCTCAAGTGTATAAGTTGTCATTGATGTCAAGAAGCTTTTGAAGGAATTTGATTTGATGTAAAATAATTTGTTTTGATGAAGGTTTCGGCATGACAGGTTCGAAAGAAAGCAAGTTAGAAAAGTGTCGCGATATCGCGACATGTCACATTTTCGTGACTTAAGCAGGAGAGAGAAATCTTTTTAGAAAAGTGTCACGATATCGCGACATGTCGCAGTTTCGCGACTCAAAGAGGAGAGAGAATGTTCAGAGCCAGAAATGTCACGATTTCGTGACATATTGCAAGGAAGGTTGAACGGACGAAAAAGTGTCACGATTTCGTGACATATTGCTAGAGAGAGAGTCCGGGAGAAAAAGTGTCACGATATCACGACATGTCGGGTTTTCGTGACCCGAAGAAAAGAAAAGCGCTAAGGAGAAAAAGTGTCACGATTTTGCGACAAGTCAGAAGACAAAGTGGAAGCAAGATAAAGTGTCATGATTTTGCGACATGTTGCAGATGAAAATGTTCCAAGTAAGAACTGTCACGATTTTACGACATACAGCAAAGGGAAGAGTCTAAAATGAGAAGCGTCACGATTTCGCGATAGGTTGCAGAGAAGTCGTACGGAAGCTGAAAGCGTCACGATTTCGTGATAGGTTGCAAAGAAAATGTACGAAAGCTAGAAGTGTCACGATTTCATGACAAATTCAAGGAGGAAGAGCTCAAAGGCGAAAGCGTCATGATTTCGTGACATGTTCCATTTTAGGGCGTAAGGCAGACAAAAACACAAGGCAGCAAAAGTGTCACGATTTTGCGACATGTTCATTTTCGCTAGTGCAAGCAGATAAGAGTGCAAGGAAGAGAAAGTGTCATGATTTTGTGATAGATTGAGATGGCAGTGTTCGGTTGGAGAAAGTGTCACGATTTCATGACAGAAATAGAATGCAGGTCTTCTATAGGAGAAGTGTCATGATTTCATGACAAAAGCAGAGAGGAGGTCTATGAAGATAGAAGTGTCGTGATATCACGACAAGAGCTTAGTTGAAGTTGACAAAGGCTAAAGTGTCACGATATCATGACAAAAGCCAAAATAAAGTGTACGGTTGCAAAGGTGTCACGATATCGTGACATGTTGTAGTTTCATGGCAGAAGCTACAGAAGAGTTGCAGAGGTAGTGAGGTCGACAAAGTTAAATTTGGGCCGACAAAGATTAGGGTTTGCAGCCGACGTAGTTTAGGGTTGTGCAGTCGACTAAGATCAAGGTTTTGATCTTGAAAGTGTTAGTATAAAAGGAGGGCTTGTTTGGAGAGTTGAGGGTGATTGATTTGTGTTAATTTGAGATGTAAAATGTGGATGGATCAAAGTGTGCGAGATGCAGTCGAAAGAGCGCAAGAGCACAAAAGTAGCGAGATGATGTCGAAGCGTGCAGAGTGAGCGCAACAGGCAAAGACGAATGAGGACATTTGTGCTAGACCGAAGGACTGTGTTTAGTGCAAATTCGAGGACCAGCTTTGGAGGTGATAGAGTTGAGGACAGAGGTCTCCAGCCAGAGCAGGGAGGACAGGTGTCTTCTATGGATAGAGTTCCATTTGCTAAGGGCAGCAGAGGCAGAGGTTTTCTAGAGGATCACCAGCCAGAGCAGAGCTAGGGGATCGGTGTCTCCTATGGGTTGGTGCCCACAAACTCGAGATTAGGGGATTGGTGTCTCCTTTGGGTTGGTGCCCATAAACATTGTAATCGGGAAAGGTATTCCCAGAATTTGGATTGATAAAATTTAGTGAAAGATTTTATCCGTGGATGTAGCCCAACCATTTTGGGTGAACCACGTTAAAATGGGTCTTCAATGTGTGATGCTTTCTGTCTTGATTAATGTTGTGTTGATGCCTCTGTTATCTAAAGTTAAAATTATTAATTGGTTAAGTCTTATACTGTTCACCCCCCTCTCAGTATAAGCTTGTGTTCTTCAATTGGTATCAGAGCGGGTCTCTCCAGAAAGAGCCTAACAGCTTGGAGAAGGATCTATCGGAGGAACATACAGATTCAGAAAGAAATGAAGAGGTTGGGTTCGATCTCAAAGGTGAATTCTTCTTGGCTTTAAAAAAGCTTGAGAAATTCAGGGAAGAAAATTTTGTTCTCAAGCATCAATGTCAGGAAGAAGAGATTGCAAGATCAAAATTGTCTCAAAGAGTTATAGACTTCAAAATTCTAGCTGAAGAAGGAAAGAAGGTTGAACAGGTTCTGATAGAGGCTTTAAAAGGAAAGGAAGCTGATTGCGAGAAACTAGAAGAAGAGGTTATGTCTCTTAGAGTGAAGTTGGAACAATTGGCTCTCGAATAGAATACTCCGTGTGAAAAGCAAAAGAAGGATGGTATCACTATTCATGAAATAGGGTCTTCAAGCAAGACCAATCTTCAACCTGAAGAGCGGTGGATTCCAGTTGGTCACAAGAAGAACAATCATCCAAGGCATCAAAACAAGTTACATAATACTTTCCATGGCTATTGTTTTTCCCGCAAGAATTTTGGTCACAAAGCTATGCATTGCAATAAATCCTTGAATAGCCATAGTAAGGAAAATGTTAACTCTTTTGCACCTCTTATGAATAAAAATTTCATGTGTTACAAGTGCAAGAATTTTGGGCATATAGCAAGGATGTGCTGTTTGGATAAATCTAGCCTTGAGTTCACTAAAAGGAGAAATGAGATCAAATCTAAGTCAATGATAGTTCAAACCGCTTTTCATGCTCAAGACAAAGTAGAAAAATGGTATCTTGATAGTGGTTGTTCAAAACATATGACTGGTGAAAAGGAAAAGTTTTTGGTCTTAAAACAAACAAACCGAGGAACAGTCAGTTTTGGAGATAATAGGTCAGCTAAAATCTATGGTAAAGGGACTCTTAGTTTGGATGGGAAATCCAAAATAGAAAATGTGCTTTATGTAGAAGGCCTAAGACATAATCTTCTAAGTGTGAGTCAACTTTGTGATCAAGGGCACATAGTATCTTTCTTTTCAGATAGATGTGAGATAAGTAAAGAAAAAAATGGAAAACTCATTGCGAGTGCTACAAGGACTCCAAACAATCTTTACATGCTAAGTGAGATAAAAAGGGAAAAGTGTTTTCTAACTCAAGAAGATGAGAGTTGGCTATGGCATAAAATATTGGGGCATTTGAGCTTTGATAATCTTGTCAATATTAGTAACAAGGAAGCAGTTAGAGACTTGCCCAAAATAAAAAGGCCCCATAATATCATTTGCGGTCCCTGTCAACATGGAAAATAGACCAAAACCAGTTTCAAATCAAAAGGGTATACTTCTTCAAAACCATTGGATCTTATTCATACTGATTTATGTGGCCCCACCAGAACTCAGAGCATTCAGGGAGAAAGCTACTTCATGTTGTTTATAGATGATTATTCTAGAATGACTTGGGTTACTTTTCTCAAAGAAAAATTCGAAGCTTTTGAAAAATTTAAAGCTTTCAAAGAAATGATTGAAAATGAGACTGACAAGAGAATCAAATGCTTAAGATCAGACAGAGGAGGAGAGTTCACTTCAAATGAATTTGTGGAATACTGTGAGCAACAAGGAATCAAAAGAGAATATTCAGCAACAAGAACTCCTCAACAAAATGGAGTAGTTGAAAGGAAAAATAGAACTATTGAAAATATGGCTAGAGCTATGTTAAATGAGTCAAAACTTTCAGATGGCTTTTGGAAAGAGGCAGTCAGTACAACAGTCTACATTATCACCAGGGCCCAACTTAGAGTCAATCATCATAAAACTCCTTATGAGTTATGGAAAGGAAGACCAACTATAGTAAAATACTTCAAAGTGTTTGGGAGTAAGTGCTTCATCATAAGGGAAGATCAGAATTTGGGTAAGTTTGATCCTAGGTGTGATGAGGGAATCTTTCTTGGATATTCCAGCAGAAGCAAGGCCTACAGATGCTTCAACAAAAGAACGCATACAGTCGTAGAGAGCATAAATGTAACAGATTGATGAAAAGACAGGGATAAGAGAACCAACCAAGGAACTCAGTGATGAAATTTGTCAAGAAGAATTCAGAGAGGTTTCAGATGAAGAAGAGGAAAGACAACAATTGCTTCCCAAAACTCCTTCACGATATGTTCAAAAACATCATCCCAAATATTTGATCATTGGTGATCCAAAAAATAGGAAAACAAGAAGAAGAGTCATTCCTTCACACGATTCTACAAATGTTTCATTATTATCTCAGATTGAGCCAAAATATTTCAATGAAGCATGTGCAGATAAATTTTGGGTAAAAGCAATGGATGAAGAGCTAAATCAAATAGAGAAAAGTGAAACTTGGGATTTGGTTCCAAGACCTAAGGACAAGAATGTCATTGGCACAAAATGGATATTCAGAAATAAACTCAATGAGGATGGAAAGATTGTCGAAACAAAGCTAGGTTAGTCTGCAAAGGTTATGCTCAAGTAGAAGGTGTTGATTTCAAAGAGACGTTCACTCCTATTGCTCGTCTCGAAGCTATCGGAATGTTTTTGGCCCTTTCAAGCTTCAAATCATTCAAGGTATATCAAATGGATGTAAAGTCAGCTTTTCTAAATGGGGTGTTGGTAGAAGAAGTCTACATAGAACAGCTATAAGGAGTGTCTCTATCATAACAGTCAAACTATGTGTGTAAACTAAAAAAGGCCTTGTATGGGTTAAAGCAAGCACCAAGGGCTTGGTACTCAAGACTTGATAGTTATCTTCATGAGCAAGGCTTCAGGAAAGGCGTGGCAGATAGCAATTTGTATATTAAGAATGAAGGTGATGATATGTTGATTATGGTTGTCTATGTTGATGATATTATTTTTGGGGGAAATAATACTCAGATGTGCAAAGTTTTTGCTAACACCATGCAGAAGGAATTTGAGATGTCCATGATTGGAGAGTCTGTCATTCTTTTTAGGTCTTCAGATTGCTCAATCAAAAGATGGTGTATTTCTCTCTCAAGGAAAGTATATCAAAGAAATGTTGAAGAAATTTGGGATGATGGACAGCAAACCAGTATGTACTCCAATGATTACAGGGTGCAAGATGAGTAAAGATGATGAATCTCCAGTGGCAGATCAGAGGTTGTACAGATCAATGATTGGTAGTTTATTATATGTTACAGCTACCAGACCAGATATCATGCAGGAAGTTGGGTTAGTAGCAAGATTTCAGGCAGCTCCAAAATATTCTCATGTTACAACAGTTAAGAGGATATTCGGATATCTGAAGGGCACTATGGACTTTGGGCTTTGGTATCCCAAAGGTGATGATTTCACCCTCACGGCCTATACAGATGCAGATTGGGCAGGCAGTACTGATGACAGGAAGAGCACTAGTGGTGGAGCATTCTTTCTGGGAAAGAGTTTGGTTTCTTGGCTAAGTAAGAAACAACCTTCGGTTTCCTTATCTACAAGAGAGGCTGAATACATAGCAAGAAGTGGTTGGGTGTACACAGGTTTTATGGATGAAAACCACCTTGGAGGATTTCAAAGTCAAGCATGAACAACCCATCTCCATATTTTGCGATAATACGAGTGCCATAAGTATTTCCAAAAATCCGGTAATGCACTCAAGGACAAAGCATATTTCCATCAAGTATCACTTTCTAAGGGAGAAAGTGCAAGACAAGCATGTCAAGCTAGAGTATGTGCCTACTAAAGAGCAGATTGCAGATATCTTCACCAAACCTCTTCCAAGAGATACGTTTGAGTATCTAAGGGAGAAATTGGGAGTTGTACTCCCACCCCAGAATTAATCACCTCATCGGGAGGTGGGGGAGGGACCAAGCTAAGAGGCTCATTCTTAGTCCCGAGCCCCAAAGGTGACCCTTTGCCATTGATGACAAAGGGGGAGAGATATGAGTAAGGGGGAGAGCTTCAAGTCGAGGGAGCAAAGCTTCAAGGGGGAGAAATACTCTCGATTGTGGGCAGTTTCTCAATTGTTAGCATAGTTGGTTTCAGTTTTGGCTCTTGAGACGTGTTTTCAATAAAGGTTTGCCATCAATGACAAAGGGGGAGATTGTTGGCAATTTTGGGTACCTTGGGTACATTGCCTTTGCTCAAGTGTATAAGTTGTCATTGATGTCAAGAAGCTTTTGAAGGAATTTGATTTGATGTAAAATAATTTGTTTTGATGAAGGTTCGACTTGACAGGTTCGAAAGAAAGTAAGTTAGAAAAGTGTCGCGATATCGCGACATGTCGCATTTTCGTGACTTAAGCAGGAGAGAGAAAGCTTTTTAGAAAAGTGTCGCGATATCGCGACATGTCGCAGTTTCGCGACTCAAAGAGGAGAGAGAATGTTCGAGTCAGAAATGTCACGATTTTGCAACATATTGCAAGGAAGGTTGAACGGACGAAAAAGTGTCACGATTTCGTGACATATTGCAGGAGAGAGAGTCCGAGAGAAAAAATGTCACGATATCGTGACATGTCGGGTTTTCGTGACCCGAAGAAAAGAAAAGCGCTAAGGAGAAAAAGTGTCACGATTTCGTGACAAGTCAAAAGACAAAGTGGAAGCAAGATAAAGTGTCATGATTTTGCGACATGTTGATGAAAATGTTCCAAGTAAGAACTGTCACGATTTTACGACATGCAGCAAAGGGAAGAGTCTAAAATGAGAAGCGTCACGATTTCGTGACAGGTTGCAGAGAAGTCGTACGGAAGCTGAAAGCGTCACGATTTCGTGACAGGCTGCAAAGAAAACGTACGGAAGCTAGAAGTGTCATGATTTCATGACAAATTCAAGGAGGAAGAGCTCAAAGGCGAAAGCATCATGATTTCGTGACATGTTCCATTTTTGTGGGTGTAAGGCAGAGAAAAACACAAGGCAGTGAAAGTGTCATGATTTTGCGACATGTTCCGTTTTCGCTAGTGCAAGCAGACAAGAGTGCAAGGAAGAGAAAGTGTCACGATTTCATGATAGATTGAGATGGCAGCGTTCGGTTGGAGAAAGTGTCACGATTTCATGACAAAAATAGAATGCAGGTCTTCTATAGGAGAAGTGTCACGATTTCGTGACAAAAGCAAAGAGGAAGGCTATGAAGACAGAAGTGTCACGATATCATGACAAGAGCTTAGTTGAAGTCGACAAAGGCTAAAGTGTCATGATATCATGACAAAAGCCAAAAGAAAGTGTATGGTTGCAAAGGTGTCATGATATCGCGACATGTTGTAGTTTCATGATAGAAGCTATAGAAGAGTTGCAGAGGCAGTGAAGCCGACAAAGTTAAATTTGGGCCAACGATGATTAGGGTTTGTAGCCGACGTAGTTTAGGGTTGTGCAGTCGACTAAGATCAAGGTTTTGATCTTGAAAGTGTTAGTATAAAAGGAGGGTTGTTTGGAGAGTTGAGTGTGATTTGTGAGATAGTCGAATGTGCGTCAAAGTGTGTGAGATGCAGTCGAAAGAGCGCAAGAGCGCAAAAGTGGCGAGATGATGTCAAAGCATGTAGAGTGAGCACAACAGGCAAAGACGAATGAGGACATTTGTGCTAGACCGAAGGACTATGTTTAGTGCAAATTCGAGGACCAGCTTTGGAGGTGATAGAGTTGAGGACAGAGGTCTCCAGCCAGAGCAGGGAGGACAGGTGTCTTCTATGGATAGAGTTCCATTTGCTAAGGGCAGCGGAGGCAGAGGTTTTCTAGAGGATCACCGACCAGAGCAGAGCTAGGGGATCGGTGTCTCCTATGGGTTGGTGCCCACGAACTCGAGATTAGGGGATTGGTGTCTCCTTTGGGTTGGTGCCCATAAACATTGTAATCGGGAAAGGTATTCCCAGAATTTGGATTGATAAAATTTAGTGAAATATTTTATCCGTGGATGTAGCCCAACCATTTTGGGTGAACCACGTTAAAATGGGTCTTCAATGTGTGATGCTTTCTGTCTTGATTAATGTTGTGTTGATGCCTCTGCTATCTAAAGTTAAAATTATTAATTGGTTAAGTCTTATACTGTTCACCCCCCCTCTCAGTGTAAGCTTGTGTTCTTCAATTGGTATCAGAGCGGGTCTCTCCAGAAAGAGCCTAACAGCTTGGAGAAGGATCTATCAGAGGAACATACCGATTCGGAAAGAGATGAAGAGGTTGAGTTCGATCTCAAAGGTGAATTCTTCTTGGCTCTAAGAAAGCTTGAGAAATTCAGGGAAGAGAATTTTGTTCTCAAGTATCAATGTCAGGAAGAAGAGATAGCAAGATCAAAATTGTCTCAAAGTGTTATAGACTTCAAAATTCTAGTCGAAGAAGGGAAAGAAGGTTGAACGAGTTCTGATAGAGGCTCTAAAAGGAAAGGAAGCTGATTGCGAGAAACTAGAAGAAGAGGTTATGTCTCTTAGAGTGAAGTTGGAACAATTGGCTCTCAGACAGAATACTCCGTGTGAAAAGCAAAAGAAGGATGGTATCACCATTCATGAAATAGGGTCTTCAAGCAAGATCAATCTTCATCCTGAAGAGCGGTGGATTCCAGTTGGTCACAAGAAGAACAATCATCCAAGGCATCAAAACAAGTTACATAATACTTTCCATGGCTATTGTTTTTCCTGCAAGAAATTTGGTCACAAAGCTATGCATTGCAATAAGTCTTTGAATAGCCATAGTAAGGAAAATGTTAACTCTTTTGCACCTCTTATGAATAAAAATTTCATGTGTTACAAGTGCAAGAATTTTGGGCATATAGCAAGGATGTCTAGTTTGGATAGATCTAGCCTTGAGTTCACTAAAAGGAGAAATGAGATCAAATCTAAGTCAATGATAGTTCAAACTGCTTTTCATGCTCAAGACAAAGTAGAAAAATGGTATCTTGATAGTGGTTGTTCAAAACATATGACTGGTGAAAAGGAAAAGTTTTTGGTCTTAAAACAAACAAACCGAGGAACAATCAGCTTTGGAGATAATAGGTCAACTAAAATCTGTGGTAAAGGGACTCTTAGTTTGGATGGGAAATCCAAAATAGAAAATGTGCTTTATGTAGAAGGCCTAAGACATAATCTTCTAAGTGTGAGTCAACTTTGTGATCAAGGGCACATAGTATCTTTCTTTTTAGATAGATGTGAGATAAGTAAAGAAAAAAATGGAAAACTCATTGCGAGTGCTACAAGGACTCCAAACAATCTTTACATGCTAAGTGAGATAAAAAGGGAAAAGTGTTTTCTAACTCAAGAAGATGAGAGTTGGCTATGGCATAAAATATTGGGGCATTTGAGCTTTGATAATCTTGTCAATATTAGTAACAAGGAAGCAGTTAGAGACTTGCCCAAAATAAAAAGGCCCCATAATATCATTTGCGGTCCCTGTCAACATGGAAAACAGACCAAAACCAGTTTCAAATCAAAAGGGTATACTTCTTCAAAACCATTGGATCTTATTCATACTGATTTATGTGGCCCCACCAAAACTCAGAGCATTCAGGGAGAAAGCTACTTCATGTTGTTTATAGATGATTATTCTAGAATGACTTGGGTTACTTTTCTCAAAGAAAAATCTGAAGCTTTTGAAAAATTTAAAGCTTTCAAAGAAATGATTGAAAATGAGACTGACAAGAGAATCAAATGCTTAAGATCAGACAGAGGAGGAGAGTTCACTTCAAATGAATTTGTGGAATACTAGTGAGCAACAAGGAATCAAAAGAGAATATTCAGCAACAAGAACTCCTCAACAAAATGGAGTAGTTGAAAGGAAAAATAGAACTATTGAAAATATGGCTAGAGCTATGTTAAATGAGTCAAAACTTTCGGATGGCTTTTGGAAAGAGGCAGTCAGTACAGTAGTCTACATTATCACCAGGGCCCAACTTAGAGTCAATCATCATAAAACTCCTTATGAGTTATGGAAAGGAAGACCAACTATAGTAAAATACTTCAAAGTGTTTGGGAGTAAGTGCTTCATCAGAAGGGAAGATCAGAATTTGGGTAAGTTTGATCCTAGGTGTGATGAGGGAATCTTTCTTGGATATTCCAGTAGAAGCAAGGCCTACAGATGCTTCAACAAAAGAACGCATACAGTCGTAGAGAGCATAAATGTAACAGTTGATGAAAAGACAGGGATAAGAGAACCAGTCAAGGAACTCAGTGATGAAATTTGTCAAGAAGAATTCAGAGAGGTTTCAGATGAAGAAGAGGAAAGACAACAACCGCTTCCCAAAACTCCTTCACGATATGTTCAGAAACATCATCCCAAATATTTGATCATTGGTGATCCAAAAAGCAAACAACCAAGAAGAAGAGTCATTCCTTCACACGATTCTACAAATGTTTCATTATTATCTCAGATTGAGCCAAAATATCTCAGTGAAGCATGTGCAAGATAAATTTTGGGTAAAAGCAATGGATGAAGAGCTAAATCAAATAGAGAAAAGTGAAACTTGGGATTTGGTTCCAAGACCTAAGGACAAGAATGTCATTGGCACAAAATGGATATTCAGAAATAAACTCAATGAGGATGGAAAGATTGTCGAAACAAAGCTAGGTTAGTCTGCAAAGGTTATGCTCAAGTAGAAGGTGTTGATTTCGAAGAGACGTTCGCTCCTATTGCTCGTCTTGAAGCTATCAGAATGTTTTTGGCCCTTTCAAGCTTCAAATCATTCAAGGTATATCAAATGGATGTAAAGTCAGCTTTTCTAAATGGGGTGTTGGTAGAAGAAGTCTACATAGAACAGCCAGAAGGAGTGTCTCTATCAGAACAGTCAAACTATGTGTGTAAACTAAAAAAGGCCTTGTATGGGTTAAAGCAAGCACCAAGGGCTTGGTACTCAAGACTTGATAGTTATCTTCATGAGCAAGGCTTCAGGAAAGGCATGGCAGATAGCAATTTGTATATTAAGAATGAAGGTGATGATATGTTGATTATGGTTGTCTATGTTGATGATATTATTTTTGGGGGAAATAATACTCAGATGTGCAAAGTTTTTGCTAACACCATGCAGAAGGAATTTGAGATGTCCATGATTGGAGAGCTGTCATTCTTTTTAGGTCTTCAGATTGCTCAATCAAAAGACGGTGTATTTCTCTCTCAAGGAAAGTATATCAAAGAAATGTTGAAGAAATTTGGGATGATGGACAGAAAACCAGTATGTACTCCAATGATTACAGGGTGCAAGATGAGTAAAGACGATGAATCTCCAGTGGCAGATCAGAGGTTGTACAGATCAATGATTGGCAGTTTATTATATGTTACAGCTACCAGACCGGATATCATGCGAGCAGTTGGGTTAGTAGCAAGATTTTAGGCAGCTCCAAAATATTCTCATGTTACAACAGTTAAGAGGATATTCAGATATCTGAAGGGCACTATGGACTTTGGGCTTTGGTATCCCAAATGTGATGATTTCACCCTCATGATCTATACAGATGCAGATTGGGCAGAAGATCGATGACAGGAAGAGCACTAGTGGTGGAGCATTCTTTCCGGGAAAGAGTTTGGTTTCTTGGCTAAGTAAGAAACAACCTTCGCTTTCCTTATCTACAGCAGAGGCTGAATACATAGCAAGCAGTGGTCGGGTGTACACAAGTTTTATGGATGAAAACCACCTTGGAGGATTTCAAAGTCAAGCATGAACAACCCATCTCCATATTTTGCGATAATACGAGTGCCATAAGTATTTCCAAAAATCCGGTAATGCACTCAAGGACAAAGCATATTTCCATCAAGTATCACTTTCTAAGGGAGAAAGTGCAAGACAAGCGAGTCAAGCTAGAGTATGTGCCTACTAAAGAGCATATTGCAGATATCTTCACCAAACCTCTTCCAAGAGATACGTTTGAGTATCTAAGGGAGAAATTGGGAGTTGTACTCCCACCCCAGAATTAATCACCTCATCAGGAGGTGGGGGAGGGACCAAGCTAAGAGGCTCATTCTTAGTCCCGAGCCCCAAAGGTGACCCTTTGCCATTGATGACAAAGGGGGAGAGATATGAGTAAGGGGGAGAGCTTCAAGTGAAGAGGAAAGCTTCAAGTCGGGGGGAGCAAAACTTCAAAGGAAGATTCTCGATTGTGGGCGTTTCTCGCTTGTTAGCACAGTTGGTTTCAGTTTTGGCTCTTGAGACGTGTTTTCAATAAAGGTTTGCCATCAATGACAAAGGGGGAGATTGTTGGCAATTTTGGGTACCTTGGGTACATTGCCTTTGCTCAAGTGTATAAGTTGTCATTGATGTCAAGAAGCTTTTGAAGGAATTTGATTTGATGTAAAATAATTTGTTTTGATGAAGGTTTCGGCATGACAGGTTCGAAAGAAAGCAAGTTAGAAAAGTGTCGCGATATCGCGACATGTCGCATTTTCGCGACTTAAGCAGGAGAGAGAAAGCTTTTTAGAAAAGTGTCGCGATATCGCGACATGTCGCAGTTTCACGACTCAAAGAGGAGAGAGAATGTTCGAGTCAGAAATGTCATGATTTTGCGACATATTGCAAGGAAGGTTGAACGGACGAAAAAGTGTCACGATTTCGTGACATATTGCAGGAGAGAGAGTCTGGGAGAAAAAATGTCACGATATCATGACATGTCGGGTTTTCGTGACCCGAAGAAAAGAAAAGCGCTAAGGAGAAAAAGTGTCACGATTTCGTGACAAGTCAGAAGACAAAGTGGAAGCAAGATAAAGTGTCACGATTTCGCGACATGTTGTAGATGAAAATGTTCCAAGTAAGAACTGTCATGATTTTACGACATGCAGCAAAGGGAAGAGTCTGAAATGAGAAGCGTCACGATTTCGCGACAGGTTGCAGAGAAGTCGTACGAAAGCTGAAAGCGTCACGATTTCGTGACAGGCTGCAAAGAAAATGTACGGAAGCTAGAAGTGTCATGATTTCGTGACAAATTCAAGGAGGAAGAGCTCAAAGGCGAAAGCGTCGTGATTTCGTGACATGTTCCATTTTTGTGGGCGTAAGGCAGAGAAAAACACAAGGCAATGAAAGTGTCATGATTTTGTGACATGTTCCATTTTCGCTAGTGCAAGCAGACAAGAGTGCAAGGAAGAGAAAGTGTCACGATTTCACGACAGATTGAGATGGCAGCATTCGGTTGGAGAAAGTGTCACGATTTCATGATAGAAATAGAATGCAGGTCTTCTATAGGAGAAGTGTCATGATTTCGTGACAAAAGCAGAGAGGAAGGCTATGAAGACAAAAGTGTCACGATATCGTGACAAGAGCTTAGTTGAAGTCGACAAAGGCTAAAGTGTCGTGATATCGTGACAAAAGCCAAAAGAAAGTGTACGGTTGCAAAGGTGTCATGATATCGCGACATGTTGTAGTTTCACAATAGAAGCTACAGAAGAGTTGCAGAGGCAGTGAAGCCGACAAAGTTAAATTTGGGCCAACGAAGATTAGGGTTTGCAGCCGACGTAGTTTAGGGTTGTGCAGTCGACTAAGATCAAGGTTTTGATCTTGAAAGTGTTAGTATAAAAGGAGGGTTGTTTGGAGAGTTGAGGTGAATTTGTTCGAATGCGCATCGAAGTGTGCGAGATGCAGTCGAAAGAGCGCAAGAGCACAGAAGTGGCGAGATGATGTCGAAGCGTGCAGAGTGAGCGCAACAGGCAAAGATGAACGAGGACATTTGTGCTAGACCGAAGGACTATGTTTAGTGCAAATTCGAGGACCAGCTTTGGAGGTGATAGAGTTGAGGACAGAGGTCTCCAACCAGAGTAGGGAGGACAGGTGTCTTCTATGGATAGAGTTCCATTTGCTAAGGGTAGCGGGAGGCAGAGGTTTTCTAGAGGATCACCGACCAGAGCAGAGCTAGGGGATCGGTGTCTCCTGTGGGTTGGTGCCCACGAACTCGAGATTAGGGGATTGGTGTCTCCTTTGGGTTGGTGCCCATAAACATTGTAATCGGGAAAGGTATTCCCAGAATTTGGATTGATAAAATTTAGTGAAAGATTTTATCCGTGGATGTAGCCCAACCATTTTGGGTGAACCACGTTAAAATGGGTCTTCAATGTGTGATGCTTTCTGTCTTGATTAATGTTGTGTTGATGCCTCTGCTATCTAAAGTTAAAATTATTAATTGGTTAAGTCTTATACTGTTCACCCCCCTCTCAGTATAAGCTTGTGTTCTTCAAAAAAATTTACGGATGGTGGGTTCACCAGGAAAATTTTGAGTGGCAGTTTCCACGCCTAGGTTGAGAGTAGGTTTGATGTATTCATTTTGTGCTTTAATCATCCAATTCCTAGGTTTGGCCAAGATGAATCTAAGCTATTCTATATGCCAATGCTGATTTATATGAATACAAAAAACATGAATAAGTGCTAAACACAGAAAGTATGCTAATAAGATAGAATATACCTGATTTTGGATGTCTGATGAAGATTCTGAGGTTTGTAGAAGTCCAAATCATCTCAAATCATACGTAATCGTCTGAAATTGCATAGAATCATCTCAGATCTCAGTCGGTCATCTGAGATCAGACGAGATCATCGTCGATCTGACGAATTCATCAGACGAATTCGTCAGAAACCTGCAGTCACAGAAATAGATACCAAAAACCAAAAATGCAACTACAAAAGCAAGGGGAAATGATAGAAATAATAGTAAATTTGCCTAAATGATAGATCCAGATAGCAATTAAAAGGAAATGCATCAATTTAATAATTTATTTTAACTTTATCATGCATCTATGCTAAATGAGGTGAACTCCAGGATGCAAAAATAAAATAAACCAAGTTAATGCATAAGAAAATGAAGAGAAAAGATAAGAAAATGCAAACTTCGGGCTCTGATTGCCCCCAATCTGGACTACAGTCGAGATCACCTCAAATCGTACGAGATCATCACCGATCTATGACAGGATCGTCCGAAATCATCTGTAATCGTCTGTGATGATCTGAGCTTGCTCCGACTAAAAACAAGTAAAATTCCTGCAAGAAAACTTGAAATACGCAATGCAAACGAAAGTATGAAGGTGTTCTAATGCACAAAAAGTTAAAGTTGCAGGGAAATCAGTCAGCCAGGGGGTTCAGGGGGATAAACTGAGAAAATCCCAGTTTATATAGGATTAGGGAGAGGTTAGGAGGTTGGAGATCATCCCAATTTGGGAGATCTCCAACGGGGGAGACTCTAACTGCGCAGACACGCTTTCTGCCCAAGTTAGAGAAGTTGTTGAAACAGAAGCTAATTATGAAAATTTGGTTTTGGGACGAAATCGTCTGGACGTTCTGTTCCAGACGAATTCGTCAGATCTGGGATGATTTCGTCTGATCGGCGACGATATCGTCCAACGGTCAAAACAAATCCTAAAAATGGCGCGAAAAACAAGGGGAGCGGGTAACGGGCGGTTTTGGGTTAAAATTCAAATTTTTATCTTTTTACTAAGGTTTAATTGTGCCAATTTTAGGGTGCTACATTTTGCCCCCTCTTTAGCGAATTTTTTGAAGAAAATGCGTTAAAGACGAGTTCTTCCCGTTTTACGAGAAAGCAAAATTTTACTCAATTTTTTAGACGACGATTCTTGGTCGAATCGTACGACTGTTTACTATGGTGCCCCCTCCGTGTTTTTACCCAAATCGAACGTTTGAGGTAAAAGCGCGAAAAAGCAAAATTAAAAATGTTGTTTTTAAATAAAATTAAGAAAAATAGGGTAAAACCCTAATTCATTTTTACTGTTTGAGAGCTCTGCAGACAAAAATGGTTGAGACAATGCACCGATCGACAGAGGTCCGATGCGGACTACGGGTAAGGATCTAATCCTAGTGAATTATGTTTGAATTTGATTTGTGCAATTTTTTGTTTTAAATTTTGACTGTTTTGGGGCATCACGGCCGTTTTTAGGCCGTCGACGACGTCGGGATGAAATCGTCCCTAGATCATCGATTTCGTCTGAGGGCAAAATCGACGAACTAGGGGCGATCCCCAAGTTGCGAAATCGAAGATGATTTCATCCTACCAAGGATGATTTTACCCAATTTAGGATGATATCATCCAATGGTGGACGATATCATCATTTTTATGAAATTAAGCTTGTTTGAATTGTATTAATTTGACTTTAATAATTGGTTTATTAATAAATTTTATTGTTTTATTGTTTGTTTTGCAGAGGGGATTACTAAAGAGTCGGGAGTGGAAATACGAGGGGCTGAGGGATGACGTGGCCACGCTCGACCAGGCGGAGCGAGACCAACTAGCACAGGTCGGACTACAGCATGTGGCAGAGATGCCACAAGTACCGACAGACATGGGGCTACTGACAACCCTAGCAGAGAGATGGTATCCGGGGTCATCCTGCTTTCGGTTATCGACAAGGGAGATGGCTCCCACACTAGAGGACGTATGGAGGATCTTGAGGATCCCCATACAGGGATGGTTGATGACTCCTATGGCCAATCAGGGCCAGGCTATGATGAGACTGAGCGGAGACCCGAGCTTCACCCTGGAGAAGGGCGGAGTGAACATCGAGTCTCTGAGGCAGATGCCTGGGGCATCTAGGTTGACTCGGGTTTTGGCCGGGATAGTGGGTGGCTTGCTGTTGTGCCACTAGAGCGGGTGCAGATTACCCTGGCTCCTATCAGATGTGGTCTGCGACATGAGAGACCACGGATACAGGTTTGCATGGGGCAGCTTTGTACTGTGCCGCTTGTATAGGATCCTGCATGGGGTCGTATACAAGGGAGGCCGATGCATGGTTTTGACATTGCTACTCGAGGGTATGGTGCTAGGAGCACATCACGGTGCGATGGCCGGTAGGACTCCCACTGATAGGGGTTGACCGGGAGAGGCCCCAGGTTTTCTATTGGTGGCTACAGAGAGGGTCACAACGGTGGATAGATCTGTCGATGTCACGGAGGTTGCTAGACGACCTCATCCCAGACCAGATCACCTGGAGGCCATGGAGAGAGCATCCAGGGTGGGCAGAGGATGGATAGGAGCTGGCTCGCATCAGGCGAGTCTGCTGGCTGAGGATGGAGCGAGGAGAGGTAGAGCTCCACCGCTACGACCGAGTTTTATGATAGTTCGGTCTTCAAGTAGGGATCCCTTCTCTCAGGGATTACGAGTACTCCCGGACTATCCGGGATAGTACTACACTGAGCGGGGCTCCAGATATGCAGTGATTTTGGAGTCAGGATGTGGATGATGCCCCCATCCAGCCAGTGGATGGGGACGACGTTGGGGTTGCGGATGGATATGATGCCTGGTACGTAGGCATCCACCCTCCTCGGATGACGAGGGCACAGGGTCCGGTGCACGCGATTGTGCGATGGATGGGGAGGCGGTGCCAGGCTGCTATTGAGGCAGCGTGGGGTCACGATGGGAGAGAGCAACGACGGTCTCCATAGGAGAGATGCCAGAGGATGCCACAGGCTCCACAGAGACCACAACAGACAGGGAGGAGGGAGGAGGGATTCCCTTCTCAGCAGGGGGAGAGGCCACCATCGCCCGATAAGGGCAAGGGTGTCGAGGTAGGGGAGAGCAGCGAGACGGTGGCTCTCCGGGCTGAGGTTGCCCGCCTCCGGGCTCAGGTGCAGACTCTACAGGATGAGGCTACACGGCTCAGGGCTCGGAGCGGAGGGGCGAGCACTCGGGATCTGGCGTGGTCTATTGCTCAGACCACGTTCTACCAGGGATTATACTATCATGTGGTTCCAGAGGGGCAGAGGATACCACTGCCAGCTAGCATTGCGGAGCCGGTCATGATGGGATCATCGAGGACGTCCTCACGATCGATGGTGAGGACCCGAGACACAGCCCAGACCTCTATGGGACCACCTCCTCCACCTCAGGGTGGGAGAGGAGATGAGGCTGAGAGCTCGAGGGCTTCTCGAGGCTAGCTGCTACAGACTGTAGATTGTATATATTATTATTACTTTTTGAGGGGATTGAGTATGCCAGGGTATTGATTGTGGCATACCAATCCAGATGATGTACATAATTTATTGATATATATAGATCATCTTTTTGATGATATGACTTGTGTATATGTTGTATGATGCTTTAATTTTGGATTTGTTGATTGGTTATTCATGTAATTATGTCATTTTGAAAAGAAATTATAATTTTTATGCCATGCCATAAAATTGAAATGGAATAATCTGATGTAAACAAATTGGTTGTTTTGTGGTGTGATGTGATGCAAAAAAATAAAAGGGACTTCTAACAATAATTTCAAAGGACATTGTCGCTGCTATAGACCATTTCATGGAGTCACTGCTCGCTAGGTCGTCAAGCTAATCCCAGTATAGAAATATTGCTAAAAGTAAAAGGGTGCTTAAGAGACTGTCTTAAGACTTTGTGTTGTGATGATGAAAAAGGATGATGGTGATGATTTGTTTTCAGATTTTCATAAAAATATTATGCATGAGATATGAAAAGAAATATGATTTTTGCTAGGCATAAATTCCTAAGTGTGATAAAATTTTGATCAATGCCTTAGAAATTATACCATGGTTGCAAAATGGAATATTTGACATAATGAAATGAAATAGAAAAATTTGCGTTCCTTTTAAAGCACAATTGTGTAACATAATGATGTAAGCCATAAGTTTTTATGAATTTTAAAATGGATGGGAAAATAAAATTAGAACAATGGTTTGCGCTAGGCATAGAATTATAGGTATAGACTTATACCATCATCACGAAATCCAAAGAAGGAAATTGATATTTTAGTGTTATTGCATGATTGATTTTTGATTTTTGAGATAAACAGAAAAGAATAATATATAAACATGACTTTATTTACTAGGTTTTTGAAGATGTTTGTGAAAGAAAATTTTTGGATTTGTGGAAAGAAATATATTTAACTGTTTTGATGCTAAGCAAATGTTCTTAAATAAGAAGATGAAATGGTTCTAAAAGAATTGCAGAGATATTTTAAATTATCTTAAAGACAAAATGTAGATTTATAAGGAACCCTCATGTGCAAATGTGAGTTCATTCCTGATCTTGATTTATCATAATGATACAAAATCTCTCAAATACAAATGTGTGTGCAATTGTATTGTTCATTCACCAATTTTGAGCAAGATAATTTGATACAAGTAATTTGAATTAACCAAATAAGTGTTCGTTGACCATGATTTATATGCATGTAACCGTACCCGACTACTATGTAAGTCGGGTTATCAAGAGCTAGCTGATCCATAAGCGAGACATAGGTCTGTACAAAATAAGGTCGCTAATGTGACAGACATATCACCACGCTAGGGATTACCCAAGGCCAAGCGGGTTGGGCACAAACCGCCTGTTATGGGGCTTACCTCACAGCTTTCGAATAATTGAGAATTCCAGGGATTCAAGCTCATTCACCCTTCTTTTCTTTTCAATGGGTAGGGAAGGGATTTTATTGCTTTTTGCTTTTTTCTTTTTTTTTGCTTCTCTTTTTTTTTTTTGTATTTTTGCTTGGAACTGAGATAATGCTGAAATATTGTTGCGATGGTACAAAATGATATTTTTCTTTTTCTCATTTTCTTTGACTTTTCTTTTTCTTCCTATGCTAGGGATACTTGCTCGGATTGGTTGTAGAGCAAGGGATTTTTATTCTGGGCGGGGGTGAGCTTGTCCTTTTGTCAATTCTCAAAGATTCTAGACCATGTGCATGATAGGATAGCAGGGGAAACTTTTCGCTCAAGAAACCATTTCTACTATGTAGCATCATATCGAATTTGCAATGAAATCATTTTAATGTGAAAAGATATGCTTGGTTCAAGTAAATAACAAGATCAGTTCTCTATGCTCAAAACTTTATTTAATTCAAATGTGGGCTTTGATATAAGAGAGATTAATAATCATACCAAATAAAATCAAGATATTTATTCATGTGAGTGTGAAAGTGCGGGATTCCAAATAAATGCTAATTTATCCAAAATAACTGGAAATATAACTGCAATACTTCAAGAATTGACGAGTATGAAAATAAAAGATGTTTTGAAGATTTTGATGATTTTGAAGTGTTTATAGTTTGATTTTAATTTATGAATTGAAAGAATAAATACTATTGTTGTGTGTAAAATTTTTATATGGATGACGAAAATGAAACAATATGCAAAATAACAATATATACAATGATTAAATGCCTAGATTTTATGCATAATAGCGCTTAAGATGCATAATGTTCATAGGTTCTTTAAGATCTTTACCATCTAAGGTAGCTAATCGGTATGCTCCCGATCCAAATTTAGCAGTGATGATATACGGTCCAAGCCAGTTGGGCTCGAATTTACCTTTAAGATCTTTAGTTGCATTAGTATTTTTTTTATTTTCTTTCAAGACAAGGTCATCGATCTCAAAGGATCGATGATGAACTTTCTTGAGGTATGCTCGTTTAAGCTTGTTTTGGTAGGCTCGAAGATGTTCCAAAGCATTGATGCGCTTCTCATCTAGGAGTTCCAGCTGACTAAATCTTCCAGCATGATATTCATCTCCTACTTCAGTATCTTGAAGTAGCAGAGCCAAAGAAGGAACTTCTAATTCAAAGGGAAAAACTGCTTCAACGCCATAAACCAAAACAAAAGGTGAAGCGCCCGTGGGAGTACGAACACTAGTTCGATAAGCCCACAAAGCAGGATATAATTGGATGTGCCAATCTCGACCAGATTTATTGACCAATATTTTGAGGATTTTGATTAATGTTTTATTAGATGCTTCTGCTTGGCCATTACCCTGAGGATAATAGGGAGTGGACCAACGATGTTGAATTTTATATTTTTGACATAATTTCTTGACATCTTTATTTTTGAAACAAGTTCCATTATCTGAGATGAGATTTGCAGGAATTCCGAACCTACAAATAATTTGATTAAAAATAAATTTGGAGACTTGTGTTCCAGTGCAAGAAGCTAAGGGCATAGCTTCAACCCACTTCGTGAAATACTCAGTAGCAGTTATGATAAATTTGTGTCCATCAGATGACACAGGGTTGATTTTTCCAATGATGTCTAAGCCCCATTTTGAAAAGGGCCAAGGAGATGAAATAGCCTGCAGTTCTTGTGCAGGCGCATGGACAAGGTCAACATGTTTCTGGCACTTGTCGCAATGGCGCACGTAAGCATGTGCATCATTCTCCATGGTAGGCCAAAAATATCCTATCCTAAGGAGCTTCTTGGCAATGGCACTACCACTGAAATGTCCCCCACAAGATCCATCGTGGGCTTCACTCAAAGCTGATCTAGATTCTTCTAGATTCAAACATCTCAATAGGATGCCTTCAAAAGATCTCCTATACAAGGTATTACCAATAATTACGAAGCGACTTGCTCGTCTACGTAATAACCGATGCTGGTTGCTATTACAACCTTCAGGGAAGGTCCCATTTTGAAGAAAATTAAATATATCGAGTGTACCAAGGTTCAGGAGTAGTTTCGTTGATTAGAAACACATCCAAAGGTTCTAAGCATGATTTATTTGAAGTGGGTTCCTGGAGTCGATGAATAATGATGGTAGCAGATTCGTCATCTAACTCCAAGGGCAAAAGAGATGCAGTTGCAGCCATAGCGTCAGCCGCACGATTGCTAGTTCGGGGAATAGCTTCCAAGGTAACTTGATCAAATAAGGATAATAATTGTAGGACATATGCTTTATATGGGCATAATTTATCATCTCTGGTCTGATAAACATCATTGATTTGATTTATGACAAGTTGAGAATCACCGAAAACTAATAAATTTTTAATTTTCAGTGCCAAGGCAGCCCGTAATCCAAGGATTAGAGCCTCATATTCAGCAGTGTTATTAGTGCAAGCAAACGTTAATTTGAAGGACGAGAGGTATAAGATGTTTCTGTGGAGATATTAAAATAATACCTGCACCAGCCCCACTCATGCATCGGGCTCCATCAAAGTATAGGGACCATTGCTCTGGATGGTCTGCCTCTAATTTAAGGCATTCATCGAGAAACTCAATGATGAGGGGATGGGTAGACTCTAAGGGTGCAACAACCAATTGATCTGCTATGATTTGACCCTTAACAGACTTTTGTCCTATAAACGTGAGTTCAAACTCGCTTAGCGCAAGAACCCACTTTGCGGTGCGACCAGATAAGTACGGTCGACTCATGAGATACCGCAAAGGATCGAATTTAGCAATAACATACGTTTTTTGACTGAGCATATAATGGCGTAGTTTCTGTGTAGAAAATATGACTGCTAGACATAACTTCTCTAATGTTGTATAGCGAGTTTCATAACTGATTAAGGTTCTACTGATATAATAATTAGCACGCTCTTTCTTCTCATCATCAAGTTGAGCTAACATAGCTCCTAAGGCAAAATCTGAAGCAAAAATATACAAGATAAATGGGCGATCAGATCTAGGTGGTGAAAGCACAGGTGGGTTAAGGAGATATTGTTTGAGGAGTTCAAATGCTTCCTGACATTCGTCGTCCCAATGAAAAGAGACATATTTCTTAAGAAGCTTAAGAAAGGGTCCTGTTTTGTCCGCCAACTTATCGATGAAGCGACGAATAGCTTGAAGCTTACCTTGTAGACTCCGTAATTCAGATATATTTGTGGGTGCGGGCATATCAGTGATAGCCGCAATCTTGAGAGGGTCAATTTCAATGCCACGTAAAGAAACTATAACCCCCAATAATTTACCGGACTTAACTCCGAATATACATTTAGCTGGATTTAGTCGGATAAGATATTCCCTTAACCGATCAAAGACTTGTCTCAAGTCATCTAAATGATCATCTTCTTTGATGGAACGAGCTATAATATCATCTACATAATCATGTAGAATATCATGCATCATATCATGAAAGATATAAGTCATGGCTCGTTGATAAGTTGCACCTGCATTCTTCAAACCGAATGGCATCACTTTCCAACAAAAGGTCCCCCAAGGGGTAATAAAGGTTGTTTTAGCCTGATCTTGAGGAGCTATCCTGATCTGATTATAACCAGAAAATCCATCCATTAAGGATATCATTCCACTCCCAACGAGTAAAATCAATGATCTGATCCATGTTGGGAAGAGGAAAATCATCCTTAGGGCATGCAACATTGATATCTCTAAAGTCTGTGCAAACCCTAACTTTGGTAGCTTCTTTCTTAGTTACTGGAACTACATTCGAAATCCATTCAGCATAATCAATGGCTTGTATAAAAATAACCTTCAGGAGTTTTTCTAATTCCCCTTTGACTAGTAAGGCCACTTTAGGATGCATTTTTCTAAGTTTCTGTTTAACAGGTTTAGCATCCGGATGGACTACTAGGTGATGCATAACTACGGAAGGGTCTAATCCTGGCATATCCTCATATGTCCAAGCAAAGACGTCTTCATATTGTTTAAGAAATGCAATGTATTTATCTTGTTTTTCTTGACTCAATTCTGATCCAATGTTGATTATGTGAGGGTTATTGTTGGTTCCAATGTTAATTTTTATGACGTTTTCTACTTCCATGTGTAGATCTCTCTCAAAATTAGGTGGGGTGGGTGAAACGCCCAATTCTTGTAATTCTTCCAAGGTTAGCTTGGATAATTCCTCTTGAGGAGTCGTGGCCTCAAGCTGGGCTATACTAGGTATAGAGCCATCGAAATAAAATCCGTTATGTAATAATTCCTCAATGGAGACATCATGGAAGATGTCTCCCTCCAACTCATCGTCGGATTCGGCGATCATCTGAGGGTAAGCTATGGATAGCATATTACATGTAAATGGCTTATTCATTAAATGCAAGGCATCATGTTTATCCAAATAATCTTGGTAAGATATGAGATGGTCATCATCCTCAAATGGGAAGGGCTGACCCTTACTAGGAAATAGGCCCACACCACATCGGGCGGGCCATGGTTCTACCTCAAAAGGTTCTTTCATACCATTTTGGAAAGGTCCCAAACCTTTCCCTTTATATCCCAATTTAAGCATTATAGGCTTAGCTTTAATATACTCATTAGTAAAATAACATCGAGCATATCCATCATAATGTGTCTGGATGTTTCTAGGTATTTTTCCCCAGTCATATCCCTTATAAATAAAAGTGCAACTCCCAACTTGGTAAATACTTCCCATAGGCTATGGGAGGCCCAAGGTACGAGGAGAGGGTGGAAAATTATTTAAGATAAGGGAATCTTGCATAGCAGCGTTTGTTTTTTTTTATGTAAGAATTTTAGATAAATCGGGTAAAAGCTCGTCAGTAAGAGCATAAGAGGTAGAAGGAACATTTCCTACATCGTCGGATGCGAAAAGTATGCCTTTAGTGGATGTAGATGGTATAGAAATGTCAATGGATGATTCTATAGGTATGGAAGTTATAGGAGTAAAACAAGAGGCATTGGTTGTGGGTTTAGGATCTTTTGGAAGTCCTAATGTGGTTTGTCCGGTAGATGGTTGAACTATATGTAGAGGTAGAGTTGATGGAGAAAAAGTAGATGATGTTATGGGTGTGTGTTTCACACGTTTAGATGGATGATTAGAATTAGGATGTGTGGATGACAGAGCAGGGAAAAATTGAACTCCAACAGGTTCTGCCAAAGCACACATATCAAAGGGTCTGGGATCACCATGAATGGTAACCAACTGATTTTTAAATTCGAATTTAACACACTGATGTAAAGTTGAGGGAACAGCTCGCATCGCGTTGATCCAAGGGTGACCCAAGAGTATATTGTATGATGCAGGGCAATGTACAATAAACACGGTCGTGTCTAAGGTTCTTGGACCAACTTGCAATGGCATAGTAATAACTCCACACGTTTCTTGTGTTTCGTCATTGAAGGCTTTTATGATCATATCAGTTCTTTTCATCTCGTCACTTCTAAACCCAAATCTTTGGTAGAAGTCAAAAGTGCAAATGTTTAAAGAGGAACCATTATCAATTAAGACTCGTTTAATTGCTACATCTCCAATTAGGGCAGTAATATATAAGGGGTTATCCTTATGTAAACTATGTTGTGGTATATCTCTATCCCGAAAGTCAATACAATCGACTTCTCGAGTTATGATAGTATTGGCCATGGCTTCAGGTTGAATATTTTGTGGTACCATCATTTGGCTTAATGTGAGCATTAATTCATCCCTATGTGTAGGAGAAGATCTTAAAAGGTCCAAAAGGGAAATTCTAGTTGTAGTATTTGATAATTGTTCATTAATATTATAAGGAGGTTTAGGTTGAACATTAGGTGCCTGATTTCCTTTATTAGGAACTTTCAAAACAAATGGAGCTAATCCATCATTCTGAGTTTGATCTTGTTGAGAATTTTGAGCCTGTTGTCTAGTAACAGCTTCGATGGTACCGACAATATTATTTTGTGGATGATGAATGGGTCTTGGTCTAGCATTTATGGCTTGTTCATTAGAAAGTAATTGGTGAGACGATGGTCGAGTAGTGACTCTTCTTGGAAATGGTTCTTCTAGAACCATAGAACTTGTGATAGGTTGAATAGGATCTGATTCATCTTCAGAGCTATTCGATTGATTTGAAGTGATTTCCATGTCACTTTCAGTCTCATATTCTGTATCACTAAGATCAGGTGTCTGAATGTTATATAGAGGTCTGGTCGTAACCATGGATAAAGTTGTGTCAAATATTTCCAAATCATGAGTAGGTAAATGCCCACTAATAGTCCCTACATATCGGGTAGGAGGGGGAACATTATGATGTTCAATTTGATTAGCCACTTCTTTACCATGCTTTGGTAAAGGATGTTGAAATATGTCCAATGATTGATTGGCATTCTGATTCTGATTTTGGGGGATGTTCTTTTGAGCATTATTGGGAGGATTTTGTTTAGGTTGAAAGGCTTGCACCTCCATCTCATTGTTATCAATTAAGTCTTGTATTTTATGTTTTAATATTTTACAAGAGTTGGTAGCGTGTCCAGGTCCTCTATGGAAATCACAGTGTAAATCAGCTCTGTATCCAGGTATAGTTGGATCAGGTTCCCGGATATTTGGTAATTGGATCAAACCTTGTGCTAATAATTACGGGAGAATGGTTGATAGAGGTTGATTTAACCTAGTAAATTCTCGAGGTGGTTTATCAGGAGGTTTCAATATGAACTTCTCCATTGTTTTCGTAGTATTAACATTGGCGATGTTTCTGCTATCAGTGACTCCATCACCCACAACTTGTTTATTTTTATATTGATTTTTGGATGTTTTCTCATCATCTTTCTTTTTAAGCTGACCTCTCCTAATGAGAGCATCTTCCACTCTTCGAGCTAAGTCTATAGCTTGATCGAAGGTGGTCAAGGTAGCAATTGATAACTCATAGGATAGTTGTTCTTGTAAATTATTGATAAAGATATCCAACATTTCCCGATAAGGTAACACAAAGTGTAATTTTCCTATCAACTATCTCCACCGAGCTAGGAAATCAGCAAAACATTCATCTTTGTCTTGTTTTAAGTTGTACAAATCTTTAATGGTCACATGCCTTTCGATGTAGGCACTAAATTGATGAACAAAAGACTCGGTTGTTTCTTCGAAATTCCTCAAAGAATGAGTGGGTAGTTGATAATACCACTCTAATGCCATTCCTCCTAAACTTTTTGGGAACATCTTTAGTAATAACAAGTCATCATGTGATATATCATGACATGCTATCCTAAACATACGAAGATGCTCTATGGGATCTTCGGTTCCTTTGTATATAGGTAGGACAGGCATAGGAAAGTGTTTAGGATATGGTTGTGCTACAACTATAGGATCTAGAGGCTGACTACACATCTCTCGATAATTGTACGAGGGATGGTAGGGATCTATCTGGTCCATGCGGGAGACTAACTGTTTCACCATGGCTTCCAGATTACTAGTTTGTCCACCATATTGGTTTGGTGGTATTTGAGCGTATGATGGCGTGACGTAAGGATTAGATGCTATATTGCTATTATGCAAATGGTTGGTAGGAAGAGTATTATGAAGAAGATTTGTAGTAGCATTATGTTGTATCCCAGATTGTTGGAAATTGGTGTTTGGTTTTATTTTGGGCTTTTGTTGATTTGAGGTATGTTGATCAATAACTTGGCGGAATAGAGCAGTGAATGAAGGTTTCTTTTGTGTGGGAATAACTCTAGGCTTGGTAACAGGCACTCTAGGTGGTTGGGTAATCTGTTGTTGTTGCATGTTCTGGATTATAGCGGCCATATCCAAATTGGATGGTCCAGCTTGATCACTTTCTTGATCAACGAAGGACAAGGGATTAGTGCGTGTGTGATATATTTCTTCTAGGGTTGCTTGGGTGTCACTAATTTGATCCTTGTCCATATGGACTGCTCTATTAAGGGCGCCAATATTAGTATTGAGGAACTTCCAGAAATGTTCCATGTTCTCAAAAGTAATAGCTCCTTCCGGAGACATTTTAGGGGATGAGGATCCTTCCTCTCTAACAGTTTCTCTTTGTTCATTTGCTTCAGCAAACTCTTCTTCTTGTTGGTCTAGTGTTCCTTCTTCCTGAATTGGGTCTTCAGGAAGGACATCTAGTTTATTTACTGGTTTTCCTAACCAATCTTCTTCTACTTCGATCTGTTTTCCATTCCTAAGTCTAGTCATTATGCTTAAACTTAGATTTTAGCAAATATATATATATATATATATATATATATATATATATATAACAAGTTTGGGAGGTATATATTTTAATTATATACCTACTATAATACTTAAAAGAAAATGTTTTGACTTTTGTTATATTTTTGTTTTGTTTTTGTTTTTTTTTTTATGTTTTTATGATAATATTATAAAGACAACAAACAATATACTAAATGCAAGAAATAATAATAAAAGAATGACTTAGTTTTCTATAAATAGTTTATGGATATCATTAATAGGATCAAGTTCATCAGGAGTCATGAAATGCTCCTCTTCAAATTGGAAATTGTGTTTCAAGAATTTGACAAAGTGTGCTATGGTGATATTATCTGCTTCATACTCGAATTTGTAAAAATAGATTTCATGGCAATACTCTCGATATAACACAGCTCTAGGGACTCTATTCCATATTTTTCTATCCGTAAGAATGACCTCTTGATCCTCTATACGAGATAGAAATTTATGTACTACAACTGCATTCTCAAGGTATTCCTCAAAGGTGTACAACTCGGAAGACACAAGTGCTCTTTTATCTGCTAACCACCTATGGCAAGCTCTCTGAAGTTCATGGTACAAAGTCACCTGATCAGGATCCAGGATTCTATCTAGGACAAATCTCTTAATTTGCCTAAGTTCGGTTGATCTAGATCCAATGATACCCAATCTCCTATCAAGTTCATCCCACAAAGGTTGAACCCTATTTGTTTGAGGTACTCTAAGTACAGAAGTAATCTCTATAGTTGCTAATTGATTTTCAACATTAATGGTGACAACTCATCTTTTATTATAATCTACCATCTAAATATGATATGCAATCTTTAATTATTTATCTGATGATTCTAAATGCATTTATTTACTTTTATTATTTTTTTTTTGGATTGTTTTCAAAAGGTTTTAGGTTTTCACGTCGGGTTCACCAAAATGTATCGCTCCAAATTTTTTGCATCCTTACCTTCAGGCTATAGGATCCACGCCCGGAAGGGGGATGCGAGAAGGATGGGACAATACCTCGGACTGAGAGGCCCTTTGAAGGTCGCGCCTCTCGGGGGGATATAAGGGTGAATTTTCGACGGATGGTGGGTTCACCAGGAAACTTTTGAGTGGCAGTTTCCACGCCTAGGTTGAGAGTAGGTTTGATGTATTCATTTTGTGCTTTAATCATCCAATTCCTAGGTTTGGCCAAGATGAATCTAAGCTATTCTATATGCCAATGCTGATTTATATGAATACAAAAAACATGAATAAGTGCTAAACACAGAAAGTATGCTAATAAGACAGAATATACCTGATTCCGGATGTCTGATGAAGATTCTGAGGTTTGTAGAAGTCCAAATCATCTCAAATCATACGTAATCATCTGAAATTGCACAGAATCATCTCAGATCTCAGTCGGTCATCTGAGATCAGACGAGATCATCGTCGATCTAACGAATTCGTCAGATGAATTCATCAAAAACCTACAATCACAGAAATAGATACCAAAAACCAAAAATGCAACTACAAAAGCAAGGGGAAATGATAGAAATAATAGTAAATTTGCCTAAATGATAGATCCAGATAGCAATTAAAAGGAAATGCATCAATTTAATAATTTATTTTAACTTTATCATGCATCTATGCTAAATGAGGTGAACTCCAGGATGCAAAAATAAAATAAACCAAGTTAATGCATAAGAAAATGAAGAGAAAAGATAAGAAAATGCAAACTTCGGGCTCTGATTGCCCCCAATCTGGACTACAGTCGAGATCACCTCAAATCGTACGAGATCATCACCGATCTGTGACAGGATCATCCGAAATCATCTGGAATCGTCTGCGACGATCTGAGCTTGCTCCGACTGAAAAATAGTAAAATTCCTGCAAGAAAACTTGAAATACGCAATGCAAATGAAAGTATGAAGGTGTTCTAATGCACGAAAAGTTAAAGTTGCAGGGAAATCAGTCAGCCAGGGGGTTCAGGGGGATAAACTGAGAAAATCCCAGTTTATATAGGATTAGGGAGAGGTTAGGAGGTTGGAGATCATCCCAATTTGGGAGATCTCCAATGGGGGAGACTCTAACTGCGTAGACACGCTTTCTGCCCAAGTTAGAGAAGTTGTTGAAACAGAAGCTAATTATGAAAATTTGGTTTTGGGACGAAATCGTCTGGACGTTCTGTTCCAGATGAATTCGTCAGATCTGGGACGATTTCGTCTGATCGGCGATGATATCATCCAACGGTCAAAACAAATCCTAAAAATGGCATGAAAAACAAGGGGAGCGGGTAATGGGCGGTTAACGGGCGATTTTGGGTTAAAATTCAAATTTTTATCTTTTTACTAAGGTTTAACTGCGCCAATTTTAGGGTGCTACAGTAAGGTTTTACATTATCTTCTTTGACTCCTGTTGGATCCCTTTCCAAAACTCTTTGTTTGATGTTTTGATTTCCTAACGTTCAAATTCTCCACATATTTACTATTTGTAGTAATAGTTGTCATGAATAACTCCCACTATATGGAGTTATTAAAATAATATTTCCCACACATGATATTGGTCGCTATATGTTCCACCTTATAATATTCTCCTTAGAATTTGTCATGCATTGGTTAAGCGATGTCTGAGCCCTCGACTAATGTTACATAATGTTTTTGTGTTGGAGACAATTACACGGTTCCTTCAGGGCTTCCTTTAACTGATGTAATGTTTAAAAAACCAAGAATTACTTACTAAAATCTTTCCTCTACAATGATGATTTTCGGTCTGGATGCACTATTTCAATGGGGGATAGAAGATTGGGCAATATGTGTAGCAACCATGTGAGTGGATGTTGGTGGAGGGTAGGTAGCGAAAGGCATCACAACTAAATGAGGAATGGCATGTTGGTTGGGATCAATAGATGACGCAGATGAGGTGGATGCAGGTATCTATGAAGCAAAATTGAATTGTTCTTCGTAGAGGGTATTAGAAAAGATGATGTTTTGATGTGATGGGATGGAGATGTACTAATGATATGATGATGGATGGGTGTGGGTCATGGTTATAGTGGTTGATTCATAGAGTGGGTTGGTGATGAGCTAATAAGTTTTCTACAGATGAGAGTAGGTGGCTTCTTGATGTATGGTGGGAATGGTGTGATGTGGAATGGTGAGAGGAGGCAATGATGGAAATAGTAAACCTACTATATTCAAGTAAGTCTTAATGGTGTCAGTATCGAGATACGTGATATGATGATAAGATAGTGTGGGTGGATAAATCCTAGAAGTTTCTAAAATTGTAACATGGATATCTCTCTACATCACATCCATGTCCAAAGTGAGGGCACAATTGGATGGCACAACGGACAAGTCTAGATACATAGTGCGGGTCACGTTGACTTACCCCACCGTCGAGGTGGCGGGAATTTGGGAAGGTTGATTAAAGTACTCCATGGATGTGGGTGGTTGACTCTGGATCTAGGTTAGTTCTTTGGATTGAATTCGTATCGTTACCATAAGATAGGGTGAGATGGGTTAATTAATGGTGGGTATGTGTGTTCAGGCATGATGCGAATGCAAAGTAAAAAAACACATAATAAATCAGGAAAACAAATATTTTCTAAGTTTTTGCAAGTTTTGATTTTGAGTTTTGATCTTTTTGGATTTTTTTGTTGTTTTGAAGTTTTTAATTTTTTTTTTAAGTTTTGAACTTTTTGATGTTTTTGGAGTTTTGGATTTTTTTTATTTTTTTGGTTTTTGAATTTTTTTTATTTTTTTGAAGTTTGAAAATTTTGATTTTTTTGGTTTTTGTGTGTTTTGATGTTGAAAACTCCTATTCCTAGATGACTAAGGGTAAAAAAATAATAAAAGCTACTAAAGGTAGCTTAAGCACATCCCCCTGTCAAGGAATGTAACCCAAGCAGCAAAAAAGTGGCTTCCTATGGATAATGGCTCAAGGTAACCTTATGGAAGTAAATAACCCTTAAAGGGGCCATGTTGTCTAATTTCCTACTACCGACATATCCATACTTTCGCTTAGCCCTCATACGGGCATGGTCAATAACGATAGTTACATCCACTAATTATTTGAAAAGCCCTATGGTAAAGGGGCTTTGCTAATCCTTCCTACTTTAGGTGCACCCAAAATTAGAGGATTTTTTGGTGGTGAAATTCTGAAATCCACTCACTTGTGGATACTAAGGTGTCTAGGGGGCGAGTTGGTGGAAGAAGGTGAATTATAACGTCACCGATATTGATTAGGGGTTGTTGATAAAGTCCAACCTTACCAATGTTTATTATGAAATATGTAAGTGTGTGTGGTTTTTGTTTTTGGTTTTCTAGTATTTTTTTGAAATAAAATATTAACACAATCTAGATGCAATTCAACTTTTGATGCCTATTCATGCAATCAAAAATAAATAAAAATAGATAGAAAAGTAGAAATAAACATGAATCCAAATTTGATGCAAAAAATAGAGTTTAGACAAGTTTTGTAGGGGTTCTAAAACAAGAGCCAAACATGGAGGGGCATTTGGTACTCATCAAACATCGTAGGGCATTTGACCAAATGCAAGTCTGTGTTTGGCACTGGCCAAAAGCGGGTCCGTATTTTTGACTATGTCTCAAAAATAGCGTAAAGCAAATCTGAAATGTAAATGACCTAAAAATACAGTTAATGATGCAAATCTAATTCTAATAAACAACTTTTAGACTTTTTGTAATCTAGGAATTTGAAAACATATCCTAAAATGCAGATTAGATTCATTTTTTGTTTTAAATACCTGTAAAAGGTTTTAGGATGCCTACAAGTGCACTTAATCTAAGGCCTAAATGCATATAGATGTAGAAAACAAGAAATCCTTCTTTTTTATTGAAATAAATTGCAAACTAGAGTTTTTAATTGTTACAGACCTGGGATTCTTTCATTGCTCCTTATCTAGTTTCTCAAACGCCACTCTACATTTATGCAGGCTCCCAAACATCACTCTGTATTTGTGCAAGATCCCAAACATCGCTCTGTGTTTACTTCAAAATACAAATGTTACTTTGTGTTTGTTTAATTATCCAAATACCCTTCCATGTTTACACACGTGCAAAAATAGCCCAAACAGGTCTTGGAACTCCTAGGTACAATCTTTGATCTTTGTGCAACAAAGCTGCAAAAACTTGCAACAAATAGATAAATAAAAATTAGTAGAAAATATAGCAAGGCAAATCAAAGATGAAACCCTTTGGGGGTCTCACCGTGATTTCCATTTTATATGCAAAGTAGAATGACACCAAATAATAAAGTAAAGAGACAATAAAAAATTAAATTTGTACTGAACTGTGTGGAGCCTTAGTCTCATTTTTATAATGCTTTTGCCCCAAGTGTATTAAGGTATTATTACAAGTGTTTGCTCTTTTATATTACAATGGACACAAAGGGGTGAATCCCCTTTGGTAAAATCAAGGTAAAGGTGATGTCAATGATCTTCTTATTTTCTCCAACCTTATTGTCAGATGGGCTTGAGTATCCTTGCAGACCATCCTTGCTTCAACAACTCTTCAAAAACCTATCAACTGCACACATGTGCTTGCTAAAAAAAAGGGGGGTTAGTATCACCTGTTTATGTAAGCAATAAAATAACTATAAAACCCTAAATAAAATGTTTGTAGAATGTGTAAAATGATATGTAGAAGACATAAGATAATAAAACTTAATACCTTGCTAATTTTACCTGCTCTGGTTTGTCTATCAATGATTGAACTTGCTCTTGAGTAAACATGACAATGCGTTTGAGACTGTGTAACCATGGACTTGCATTTAACAAACATGAATGTGGATTTGGGGACTGTGTAAACACCCATTGGCATTTGGGGTTGAATGGTAGAAACCCTAGGGTTTGATCTGAGACCTCAAGTGATCGATCTCCATGAAAGCAGTTGACCTCCTGTAGCTATTCCTACAACATAATGATATATTTTATAGTCTCCTTTGGGTGATGATATGATGGTGTCTTTATAGACCTTTTGGGATTTTGGAGGAAAAATATAAGTGGTAAGCTAAGGCTGCCAAGTGGTAGGGACTGGGTAGACACCTATCCTAGGCATCTGGACAAGTTGAAGGTACAAACACATTTTACCAACTAATCAGTTAATTTTTGTATTATGTTATTCTTAAATATAAAGTCTTTCTTCATTAAAAAATAAATGGTGGTTTGTTTGTTTATTTACCTCTTTTTTAATGCTTGTAAAAATGTATTTTGTTAATTCTTTAAAATAGTGCCTTTTTACATCAAAAAATAATATAGAACACCAACCATTGAATGCAGTAAACATTGTTGACCTTGATATGCCTCCACTTGAAGATATTCCTAGGGATGAGATGTGACCACATGATAATTTTCATAACAACAACATTCAACAACCACTTGATGAGATGCCTCATACAAACACGCCAACCAAAAAAGAAAATGATCATTCAAGTAAAATGCAAACTTCTAGGGAATCTTCTAGTCAAAAACCTAAATGTAGAAAGTTAACCAGGTGGACTATTGGAAGGACATTTCAACTTGAATGGTCATCAACATATCCTTTTATTGAGCCATTTCAATCAAAGAACAACAATGACATACCAAAAAAGTGTAGATGCATTATTTGTAGTTGGAAACTAGGAAAGGATCATAAGATGCAACTTAAGTTGGACACAATAGAAAAATATTGTGGGAAATTTTATTCGATAGTAAAAGAAAGTGATGGAACAATTAAGAAATCAATTAGGTGGAAGGATGCATCATAATGCATGCATGTTAGATATGCATAGGAATACAAAAAATAAATGAAACAACAACAAACTCTTGTTGAGAAGGGTGGAACAATCCAAGCCCAATTTCAAAAAATTTATAAGACCACATTAACTTCAAAAATTTTGTATTTGTTGTTGTATATAGTATTCTTAAAAAGGGTAGACCTATGTCTAATTTTGCTGATTATAAGCAACTATTTCAACTAGTTGATGTGCAAAACCTTCCTAGTTCCCATTGGTCAAATTGAAGTGGTTGGAAAATGGTAAAATATCTATCATTGGTTGAGAAGGACCTGAGAGAGAATGTAAAACATGCCAAATTCATTTCACTTTCAATTGATGAGGTAATGACTATTGATAACACATCTTGGATTTGCATGCATGTTTACACATTCCAAAATCATTTAAGACAACCTCATTTACTAGCACTACATAATATGGTGGAAAATTGTAATGCAAAAAACATTTACAATGTTGTTGTAACCACTTTAAAGGATATTGCTAGAATGGATGAAATAGAAATAGCCACAAAGTTAATTTGTGTTGGAGTTGATGGTGCAACTACAATGCAAGGACAGAGGAATGGTCTTTGTGTTAGACTTTAGACATACAATTACCCCATATTTGATTCCCATTCATTGCATGGCTCATAGAATGAATCTTGCATACAAAATTGTGAGCACATTTAAAAATGTTGCAAGAGTGGAAGAACTCATCATGAAATACACGCTTACTTTTTGTGCAGTCCAAAAAGGTTTGCAGAGTTTCAATAATTTTCTCTAGGTGTTATTGAAGGTAAAAAAATTGTTAAAAGATGTGGATACCAGGTGGATTTCATTATTTCATCCTGCAAAAATAATTTTTTCAGAATATCAATCCTTAGCGGGGTTTATGTATGCACATCATAGGGATGTTGACAAGGCAAAATATTTGCTATATCATATGACTGACTTGGAAACACTTCTCACATTATGTGGTATTCTTCCATTGTTGCAAGAAATGAATACTTTGATTAAACTTGTTCAAGAAAGATTCATTTATATTTTTGATTTCATCATGATGAAAAAACAAATATGTATGCATATTGATAAGATATACTTGTTCAAAGAAATTTTTATAGATCCTTTGTTTGATAGTTGGAATACTTTAACTAACGTAAATGATCCTAACAACTTTGTATTACTATCCATGGAAATATGATACCTTTATATTGGTTTGAAAAGTGGTCACATATAGTTACAAAGGATGTTGAACAAATGCCCATAACACACAATGGATTTGATGTAGTTTTACACATTACTAAGATTAAATTGATAAAAATTACAGAATCATTGACAAGGGAAATAAGAGATCATTTTCAAAGAGATGAGTTGCTTGAGGCGATGGGTGTGGTTAACCCCATGTTCTAGAATCCTTGTTCTGACTACAATACTAAAAGTGAGTTGTTTGTAAGATATATGGGCACTCTTGTGAAACATTTCACTAAAAGTGTGGAAGTGAATGGTATTGAAATCAATGGTATTATCAACAAAGAACTTTTGAGACAACAATCAACCCATTTTGGAATGACAATGGTTGGTCAAATTTCATGTTTGATTAACCCACATGGTTTGTTCCATTATTTATTTGTGGAAAAAATTATATCCAAGTAGTGTCTTACAAGAAACGATGAGTGAATATTTTCATTTATATGAATTATGTCACACAATAATTTTGGGATCTATGGAAGAAGAAAGCGTTTTTAGTGCACTATATTTTGTGAAATCTAAAGTTCGTAATAGGTTGGACAAAAATTTGGAAAAATTGTTTGAGAATATATGTGTCATCATATGAGTTGGATAAGTATCCCTATGATAGAGCTTTGGCATATTGGAAATCCCTAGCAGACAGAAGAGGTATCACTAATATTCTTGATAATGAGGATAATGACACTTGTAGTGATCAGATTGTGGAGATGCAAAAATCAAATATGCTTACAAGTGATTTTGGAGAAGCTGAGAAGTGTTTGTTTCAACTTCCTCCATTCTAAAATTTTAATGATTTAACAAAATTCATATATTTAATGGTATTTTCTATCATTTGTTTACTACAAATATATCAAAATTATATTTTTGGTTTAATAAAATGTTGTTTTATGACATAGCCTAGCAATTTTATATAATTTGTCTTCACTGGTAAGATTTTTTTTTATATCATAGCTTTGTTATTGTATTAATTATCTATGTTGATAAAATTTTATGTTTTATGCTTTGGCTTTGAATAAATTGAAAATTTTAAAAACCATGCATGCATGTATCCTTCGTAAATATTTTTTTAAGAAAGTGTTGTATGTAGTTTAGAAAGCATAATGGAAATAACATAATACTCAAGTTATGGAAATAACACAATAATATAAATGGAAATAGCATAATACTCAAGTTATGGAAATAGCACAAGAAAATACTCATTTTTATATCATAGCTTTGTTATTGTATTAATTATCTATGTTGATAAAATTTTATGTTTTATGCTTTGGCTTTGAATAAATTGAAAATTTTAAACCCATGCATGGATGTATCCTTCGTAAATATTTTTTTATAGAAAGTGTTGTATGTAGTTTAGAAAGCACAATGGAAATAACATAATACTCAAGCTATGGAAATAACACAAGAATATAAATGGAAATAGCATAATACTCAAGTTATGGAAATAGCACAAGAATATACATGGTAATTGTAAAAAAGCACAAGAATATACATGGAAATAACATAATACTCAATTTATGGAAATGTTTTTTTATTAATTCAAAAATATTTCATTGCAATGTAAAAAATTGTTGACTGCAATACAACAAAATTTGTAGTCAACAAGTGAATTGTATTTACTTTTTCATTCCTTAGATTGAGGGCTAGAGGTAGTTTTGGGTTATTTTCCTTTTTATGTTGCCTCTATAGTTTGCAGTTCTAGTGGTATAGATCCTGCATCTAAATTTTGCACTTCCAGTGCTACAGGTCCTTCCTCTTTAGGCTGCTCATCAGTCTGCTCCTCCATTGCTCTAGATCTGACCATGACTTTCTCTACTTTTTCTAAGCCTTCGAGCAAGGCCTTTTCTTCTTTCATAGGATCTTTTGTTACTTTTGAAAGTACTTCTTTACCCTTCTCCTTAAGCAAAATATTAAGATCAAACTCATGTAGGATTATGATCCTTCTAAAAGTGTTGTTCTCTCTAATTATCTCTTTTAATATTTCTTTCATTTTTATAGCAGCTAGCAAGTTTTCCTTTGCCATTTTAGATAAAATTGTAGGATTTTCACTTGTTTCTTTAAATTATCAAAATTGACTTGCAAAAAACAAAAATAAGTCATTAGACAGTTATATAAAAAAAAAGAACATAAAAATTTAGAAGACATAAGTCTTACCTCGACTACATCCTTTGTGCCTCATATTTCTTGTACATCCTTTGCAACCTCAACAACATTAACTTTTTTCTTGTCACATACCCATTGATTAAAATAAGCCTGGGCTTCAACATTAATGTTCTCCAATCTATTCAACATAATATTTAAAATTTCATCATTGTAAGAATTTGTAGCCTTCATTGTGCCAGATTTAGCTTGATGTAGTAGAGCATCAAGCTTTTCTAGTTCATTTTCAACAAAATAAAAAGTATCTTCCCTTTTTGAATTTTTTTAATCGGACATTTATTTGCTTTATTAAAACTTTTACCTGATACTCCCAATCTTTTATTTCTTTTAAATCTTGAAGCAACGTATCTTTGATGGTTGCTTTACAATTTTCAAATATTAAAATATTTAAAAAAAATTACTTTCTCATCCTCAGTTAGAGGATGAGGGTTGTTGGTTTCTTGAGGAGGCGATGAGGTTTGTGGAGATGTAGGTGAATCTTCTGCTTGTGCTTCCTTTTGATGATCTCGAATCACATATGTTTCTTTAAATAAATTGGGTATGTTGCCTTGTAAAAGGTAATCCTCATCAAGTGGAGGATTATCTAACCCTAAAGCTGAAATTCCCTATATAGTTAAAAAATTTCCAAAAGAAAATTTTGGAAATTTTGAAAATGTCTATCTTGGTCCTCCCCACGTGATGGATGAATTTTTTTTCCACCCATACGTTATTGAACTCTCATTTATTTTTGCCATGGTGGAGGGGGTGACATCATTTGTTGTCTTCTTTAGGTAAATTGTAGTGAAGTTGCTAAAAATATCATAATAAAATTTTGTTAATTTTGTGAAGAGATACATTAAAATTTCATTTAAATGTATTACACTTACTAGACAAAGATGAGATCTCTTGGGCAGCTACACCTCGTAATGGCATGTTGGTGTGGTGTAGCTCTAAAAATATATAAAAAAAATTCATAAAAATGATTGATTATAATTTTAACTAAATGAATACATGAATTGAAACTTGAAACAAAAAGCTTATGTATAGTGGGTGTGGCCTCACAAAAATCAACATTAGTTCGTAGTTGATGTGTAGGTGCAGGTAGATGAGAAATAGGAGAATTAGAAGACCTTAAACGTTTTGTAGATCTTCTCTGTAATGGTGTCGATTTTGAGGGTGTTTTGGAATCTCTAGTTTCTTCTGGCTTATGACCTCTAACAACAACATCCCATTTTGAAGAGGAAGAGGATGCCCTTTTATGCATTTATGTATAAATTGTAAAAATAATAAAAAATAAAAAGTACTTGAATATAAAAATTATTACTTTCATATAAAGGAAAAAATCTACTTGAATATAAAAGCAAAAATTTACCTGCACTTGTTCTATTGTCATACCAATATTGGCTAGGTCTGCAGCGAGGTTGGTACTATAATATTTTATAAATTATAATAAGATTCATAAAAAATGAAAGAATGTAATTGCATGTGGAGTGTCATAGAAGTGTTGGTTTTAACACTGTGGAAATCCGTTATGATCCATTGCAAAAAATAGGTGCACTAGTCAAATTTTTGGTGGGCAAGACAACAAACCAAATATGTCGATGCTCAAAATAGAATGTTCATCAGTTTTTATTGTAGAACAAGTCTAGCTTGGAATAATTCGGTACACCCTCGAAGAGACTTGTTAGAAACATATGCTAAAATCAAGCCCCTTTTGGACTTAGTAGTGAAAACTGCAAAAAAAAAATCAATTATTGTAAAACCTAAATTTTTAGCTTCAAATAAATATAGAAATTTGCAGAGATACCTATCAAAAATTCTAAGGATACAATGAAGTTGGTCTCCAAGTATAGCTTGTATTCTTCACTTAAGACGAACTTCTAAGTGATAGGATCATTATCCTTGTGAGGTAATGTTTTCAATATTTGGACGTATGAGGGTTTGACAAAAAAATTTATATTCTTGTTGTCGATATTCATATTGATATTGGCTGAATCATTGTTGTATTCTGCAATAATCTTCAGCAACAGTTTGTTATATGTTTTGCACTGTGGTATTGATACTAAACCCTAAAGACCAGAGTCATTGATCCATGATATATCATAACCTAGTGTGGTTAATATTTTGGAAAATAAGAGGGCACACAAGGTTTTTGAAAGAAATTTTACAAGGAATAGGGGTGAAAGGGGACGTCATTGATGTATTTGATAGAGGTCGGTTAGGTACAAGGGATCAGGGCATAGGATGGAAGGTAAAACATTCGAGGGTGTACAATGATTTTTGCTTAGCTTTGATGTGCTTTACATGAGAAAAATATTAAAAAATGATTGAGGTATGATGGATTAGTGCATAAGATGCAAAGAAAAAAAGTTAAAGGGCATATAGTTATTTTGCTTAGCTTTGATGTGCTCTGCGAGAGAAAAAAGTTAAAAAATGACTATTTATACCTTTTTATAGACTTATGCATGCAAAAATTTAATGTTGTGTTGACACGCGATATCATATCATTTGATATGTGGCATTAGATCATTAATGGAACCCTATGCTACAACCGATCAACAATGAAACCCTCTACTACAATTGATTGTCAAAGGAACCCTTTGGTGCAACCGATCGATAATGAAACCTCTGCTACAATCGATCGATAATGAAACCCTCTACTATAATTGATAATCAATGAAACCCCTACTGCAACCGATCATCAATGGAACCCTCTACTACAATTGATCGACAATGAAACCCTCTTTTGCAATCGATTGATAATGGAACCCTATTCTGTAATCGATCATCAATGGAACCCTCTTTTGCAATTGATTGACAGTGGAACCCTATTCTGCAACCGATCATCAATGGAACCCTCTACTACAATCGATCGATAATAGAACCCTCTACTACAATTGATCGATAATAGAATCCTCTTCTACAACTGATCAACAATGGAATCCTCTACTGTAAATGATTAGTAATAAAACCCTCTACTGCAACTAATTGGTAATGAAACCCTCTTCTGCAATCGATCACCAATGGAACCCTCTTCTACAACTGATCATCAATGGAACCCTTTACTACAATTGATTGATAATGAAACACTCTTTTGCAATTGATCAACAATAGAACACTCTTCTACGATTGATCGACAATGGAACCCTCTTCTACAACCAATCGACAATAGAACCCTTCTCTAAAACAGATCCTTAATGGAACCCACTATTGCAACCGATCAATAATGGAACCCTTTGTTACAACCTATTTTTAATGGAACCCTCTTCTGTAACCAATCAGTAATGTAACTCATTGCACTATCGTTAAGGGACCTTTGCTACAACCAATCGTCAATATGCTATAATCAAGCTTAATTGATTATAGTTAGTTTATCAACTAATATATGGTGTCGATCGTCTACATTAAAAAATTTACCATAGTTTTATAAATTTTTGTGAAATATAAATACAATTTGCCATGTCTCCTACATGAGTTTGGACATGATTCACCTTGATTTCAAAATTGATTCGACCCATTTTTAGAAATAGATTTTAGGTTTGATCCCTTATGTATAACCCTGGTATTAATCAATTATACAATAGCCTTCTCATAGCATGGTAATAATTATTTAAACACTATAACCACACTGATTGAGGGATGGTCCAAAAGAAAAGTATCATCAACAAATTGGAGATAAGATTCAAAAGGACCATTTAGTATAACCTTGATACCTTTGATGTTTCCTTATATTTTTGACTTTGACAAAGCTCTCCTTAATGCCTTTATGACAATAATAAATACATAGGGAGATAATGGATCATCGTTATTTAGTCCACAAGGTAGTCAAAGTATTTAGTAGGAAATCCATTAATCAAAATAGAATAATTTTAAGTTTTATAACAACATCTAATCCATTCATACCAATCTTGATTAAATCCAAATTTTTCTAGAATATCATGTAGAAATCTCTAACAAACCCTATCATATGCTTTTTCTTATCTAATTATATAAGCATACTTGCATTTTTTTATATAATAAAGAGAACGTACCTTCTATATAATGACTACAATCAAGAATTTATTTACCATGAACAAAGCCATCATGCTCCTATGAAATAACACAATCTAGAATGTGTTTTTAAACTTGTTTTCCATAATATTTGTAACGACCTTATAAATGTTATTAAAAATTCTTATTGGATGAAAATTATAAAAACATATTATCTTTCCTTTATTGGAAACCAATGTTATAAAGGTAGCATTAATCTTACTTATTATAGCCTTCTTTCTTTGTGTCTCTTCAATTGTAGCTAACATATCCTTTTCAATAAATCCTAAATTTCTTAAAAGAAAATTGTAGGAAATCCATCAGGGCTAGGTTCCTTGTTAGGATGAAAAATGAACTACCTATTTAGCTTCTCTCTAGAGATATTTTTCAACAAGTTTTCATTTTGTCCCTGTGTGATAATTGATAAAATATTTTGTGAAAGTTTAAGTTGAGCCTTTTTATCTTGCCCAACATCTGACATAATACCTTTGAAATAATTAATTGCTTCCTTCTTGATATCTTCTTCTTCCTCAATATTTCTTCCATTTGGAGTTGAAATATTTTTGATGTGACAAAAAATATTTTGGATGTGTTATGAAAAAAATTGGTATTTCTATCTCCTTCCTTGAGACATATTTCCCTTGATTTTTGGAACCAATAAAATTCCTCCATTTTCGAAATATTATGATAATAAAAAAGTAATTATTTTTCTTAAACATAAGAATCTAGTCTATTCTATTGATTTCTACTATCTCTTATAAATATTTGAGATTTGAGTCAATTTTCTTCTTTTCTTTAAATCTGATACCAAAATATTTGGCATTCCAAATTTTCATTTCTCTTTATATATTTCACCTTTTGAACAAACGTGTACGTACATGAGGTCTTCTTAAAAATTTGCTTCATTTAACCATAACATAATCATCTAGAGTAAATTTAGGTTTTAGAACCACATAGATTGAAAACGAAATGGATTTGGATGACAATTATTTAGTAAATCACATCTTAAGAGAAGTTTTTATGATTTGATATTTTCTTAGAATAAAATGTCTAAAGAGTTTGTATACTATATTTGCAACCATGTGTTGGATACCAAAAATGTACATAATATTTTTTTTATATGAGTTTACCCAGTACATATATTGAAACCTTGAAGGAATAACATCTCAAAGGCCATTAGACTTGAAAAATAAAATAAAATTTTGCATTGATTTAGACTATACAGGAATACCACCTTCTTTTCCAAAGGAGTTAGAAGTGTGTTGAAGTCCCCTAAGAATCCATAGATCACAATTTGGAATCATCATTATATTAAACAAAAAATGTCTTGGAATGTGTGTGGCATCACACTGCAAGAGTGGTGTTTTATTATTCAAACAGTCATCAAGAGAGTTTACCCACAAATTTTATTATTGCAAGGAGTCAAAATTGTAATTTTTGGATTCAAAAATGCCCTTAAGACCCTATGGGGGTCGGGGGGACCTTGTGTATAAATCATGATGAAGGGAGAGGGGGGTTGTCCTATGCCTCTCTCAAGAGCTATGGGATTCTATTTTATTATCATGAGAGGACCCAATACATAAATTAATATGGTGTACACTAATGTTTGGTGGCAAGAAGTTGGGTATTGTAGTTTTTTATGCATCCAATGATGCAGTCGAAAGGGCAACCCTCTAGAACTGGATGTGTTTCAATTTACCTGAAGCAGATTGGGTAATAGGAGGGGACTTCAATATGGTAGAGTGGAATGGAGATAGATTGGGAGGTGGCGCTCCACTCAAACAGTCGGAAGAGGCTAGATCATGGTCTAGGTTCAGAAGGACCTAGAATATTTATGATCCTAATTGGAACAAGAGTGCTGAAAATTATGGTGCTTGGTTTACTTAGAGCAATGCACGATGTGGGTATGCTCTTAGAATGGAAATATTGGATCACTTCTATGTAGCAAAAAATATTTATATCCTTCAAAATGATTTGTCTCATCTAATATATTTAGTGGTAATTTTAAATCATCTCCCCATTACCTTGAGTATTGGGTGTGCCCCCATAAGGAAACTCAAAAACAACTTGTCTTTAAAGTTAAACACTTCCCTGCTCAAACACAAATATTTTGTTAATAGAATCAAGAAACTGTGGAATCTCTTTCCAAGGCCCTCAGGAAGGATATGGTGGATTATGTGGTGGGAGAAAGCCATCAAAAGAACACTAGATTACCTTTGTGGTTTTCAAAAAATCCTAACCTCTCTTCGTAGGAAAAAAGAGAAAGAATTGGAGCAATAAGTTGACCAACTCAGCCACCACCTTATCCAGAATATTAGCAGCATCCCCTCTCAAAAGCAATTGGGTGAAAACAAGAATATTTAAGACAACTCCAAGCTTATAAAGCCTACGAGGCTCAAATCATGGCACACATTTAGTGGATTCATGAGGATGATAAAAATTATAAAATTATCTTTAATGGATGCCATAAAGAAGAAGAATAGATCAAAGAGGATAGAGGTTATTAAAAATCCCAGATCTGACCTACAAATTTTGATGGAGGACCTCCCATCCTTCATCTAGGAGCATTTTACAACCCTTTTCAAAAGTGAAGGGCCCAACATAGAAGTTGAGTTTTTTAGAGAATGTTGCAAACAATGCATATCTCCCAAAGTATCTAAAGAATATAGAGCATTTTTGGACAAACCTCTTTCACAGGATGAACTTCATTCTACCCTCCTCTCTTTGGTGAATGAAAAAGCCCCAAGCATTGATGGGCTTTCGAGTAAATTTTTTAAGACCATGTGGGAGACTATAGGAGTTGATTTTTTATGGATGTGTGAGGAGGTTATTACTTTTGGAGGCCTTGGGGAGACCACTAATCAAGGATTGATCAGGCTCATTCCCAAAAGACTTAAGCCATATCTTCTTATTGATTAGTGTCCCATTAATTTACTCAATTCCTCTTATAAAATTTTGGCTAGGGCTCTCGCCAGAAGACTCCTATCAGTGGCTACAAAATTTTTTTACCTAGAGCAAACATGATTCCTAAAAGGTCACTATATTTTGGATAATCTCCTTACAGCTTGGGAAGAGTTGGAGTGGGCTCGAGCATAGGGGCTCAAGGGCCTTTGTCTTAAGATTGATTTTGAAAAAGCTTATGATTGATTAGAGTGGCCCTTCATCTTAAACATGCTCCACTAGATTGGTTTTGAAAATAGATTCATCGATATGGTAGCTTTCTTCTTTCCAAAAGCTTCTACAAGAATGGTTATTAATACAAAATTATCTAATAGCATTCCTGTGGGAAGATCAGTTAGGCAAGGCTTCCCCATTAGCCCCTTATCTATTTGTAATTATAGTTGATGCCCTTGGCTATCTATTGGAATCTGCAATTAAATATGGGAGGATAAGAGGTATCCCCCTTTCGGATGGCTCTCAACTTATCAAATCTCACTTCGTATATGATTCTATGTTTTTTCCTTTGGCAGATCAACAAACTCTTGCAAACATCCTTGAGACAGTTCACACCTTCTATAGGGCCTTTGGTGAAAAATCCAAGAATCTAAGAACTTTGTTATTCCCTTTGGATTTGATGATAAGCCAAATTGGATATCCACAACATAGAAGTGGGTGCAAAGAGAAGAAATCTCTAAGTATCTGTGCTTTCCTTTTGGTGTTGACCTTTCATCAAGATATATGTGGGATTGGTGTATGAACAAATTTGCCAAAAAATTGGACTACTAAAAATCTTTGGAAATATCTCAAACATCTAAAATCTAGATTATTGAAAAAGATGTAGCCCCCTTCCATGTTTACTTCTCTTCTCTTTTGAGTCCTAGAAAATTTGGATATGATAATATGAACAATATGCTTTGAGAGTTTTTTGGGCAAAAAACCTAGCTAAACGAGGCCTCCTAATGATCTCCTGGAGCAATTATTGCAGACCAATTTCATGCAGTGGGTTAGGAATCCCCAACCTTCATGCACAGGGCCATGCACTCACGACTAAATGGATGCAAAGGGTGATCATAGAGAATGATCCATGAAAGGTTTTGGTGAGGGAGTATTTGAAAAACCCCCAGGTAGATGGTAAAATTTGAGTAAATATGTCATACACTGACGTTATTTTACAATCTCCTTATTTCTCTATAGAAGGTTGTAATATTCTCAAATGGATTTGGAAAGCCTGGCATCGAGTTCATCAATTTCTTTCATGGCAGCCACCTCTAGAGCAAGGCCCCACATATTTCCTCTAGCACAACTTATGGTGGTCACCCCTCCTCACCCTTGATGCACAACCTCTTGGCATGAGTCCCTGGTTTCTTGTCAGGCATCTCTTCAAAAGGGGAATGATTCTGGTGGGTGACATTTGGGAGTTTTCTAAGTCCTCTTGGAAAAATTAGAAGCAAATCCAGTTAGAATTTGGCCTCTACCCTACTGATAAAGCAATGATTATGCAGATCCTTTCCATCGCCTCCCAAGTACCTCAACCTCTATCTTATCCATCAAAAGGTAGTCCTCGTGGACTCATTGGAAATGGTTTGGCAATCATGACTTTGAGAAGCCAACCCTTAAGTTTTGGTACCAAGCCTTGCTTCCTATGAACTATCAACAATTTGTAGATATGCTCAATAAAAAATGGAACTTAGAGCTCAGTTGGGCCATATGGGCAAGAACCTTCAAGCTTATCAACTCTGCTTCAATTCAAGGAAAGTTCTAGATTCTTCTTTGGAATGTAGTCCTTCAAGGTCTTCCTACTCGGAGTAGGCTAAAACAGATGGACCAAGGGTAAGGTGATTGTCCTTTTTGTGGTTTGGAAGAGACAATACAACATCTGTTTTGGAATTGTGCTCATGCCCACCATATTTGGCGTGAAACACAACAATTGATTTATCCCTTACCACTTCCTATGACAAGGATCAAGAATTATTGGGGATCAATATGATGCCCAGTTAGAAATTTCTTCTCTCCATTACCAAGGTAGTTGTCGTCTTTCATATATGGAAGACTTGATGCAAATTCATTTTTGAAACGTATCAAGAAGATATCTCTAATATCTTGGTAGATAACATCTTTGCTATTGTAAAATGCCAATTGCAGATTGAGTTAGTAGGTTGCACTCGTAAGGAGAAAGTGCTTCAAGAAGAAATTACAGCTCTAAAGAGGCATATCTGTGAGGCCTCGACTCATAGCTCAGATGGAATTTATAGATTAAAGAATACAATAGGTGAATTAACTGAGCAACATAGCTTGGTGATGCATAATCAAACACACTTGATGAAGCATTTGGGTCAAGTGGAATTAGAAGCCAACAACACTCATTTCAATCCTCATATTAGGCTTCCATTGCAATATGAGGTGGATCAGGGTCACTTAGAATATGGTCCTTAGTAGATGTTTTCCTAGCATGACTGCTCCCTTGAAGTTTTGACAGAGTGTTGTAGTCTCTTCTCAATAGATAGTGTGCAGGCCACCCATTAGAGGGAGCGACCCAGTAGTCTCTAGTCATTCAGTATTATGTCAGCATGTCTTTTCAGAGTCCTGGGATGGTATGCTTTTTCATCCCCATGACAACCATTGGGGATATTTTAGTTTTTGACATGTGTCACCAAGGGATCACTTGTGTGGCTATTCACTTCCAATGCTTGTAGTCGGATACCTTGAGTGTCACAATCTTTCTTAGTTCTCCTCTGTGTTGGTCCTTCATGGCCTCATGTTGTAATACAATAGTGGGGGCCTAAGTGTGGTCTTTATTGTGCTTATTTATGGTAATGGGTGCCCTGCGTGGTTCTGTGAATGCACCTATGTTTGCTTTGTCTTCGGTAAAGGGAAGTCTTTCGTGGTTTCGATGGTTGTTGGGTGTTCAAGCCTAGACGTAGGCACCCAAACCACAATTAGCCTTTATATTGTATTTGTTCCCTTAAGATTTTGGCTAATATGAATCTAGCAACAATTTCAATAAAAAACAAAAAAACAAAAAGATGCTAGGGTCCTTCCAACATATTTCAGAAAGAGTAACTATAGTTAAAGTGTATACATTTATAACCGCAACTTCAATGTTTTCCTCTTTCTTGCAAAAGATACCAATAACCCAATTATTTTTTTATTCCTAATAATTGCCCATCCCATTTGTGTTTGTTCCATACCATCACAATACTTGCAAAAGCTTGTATAGAAGACACTATCAAACAATCTCCCGTCTTCCAATTTTTTCTAAATACATTCTTAGATTCTTCATTACTTAATTTTATTTTTTATTAAAATAAAAGAACAATTATAACAACTCATCAATTCTTTAATAAATTTTTAAAAAATACTATTCTTATTAATAATATTCCAACATACCATTTTCATTTTTTTTTTTTTTTTGTCTAAACACATTTCTTGAAAAAAGTTTTCCCCTGTCGAAGGTGTTCCTCTCTTTTTCTTCCCTTTCCACTAATACTCTCACCTCTTTTTCTTCCCTTTCCACTAATACTCTCACCTCTTGAGCTGTTTTGTCAAAATAGGCTCGGTCTTCCCCTGCCGGTAGACTTTTGGGCCGGCGCTGGAATGTTGCCAAAATAGACTCAGAATAAATGTTTGCCCTCTATTCTATAAATTTAGATACCGCGTAGAAGAGTTGCACTGGGCAGCAGAACGAGCAGACTGATCAGTAATTCTTACCTTGCTCCTTAGCAGAGCACAGCTGCGAATTTCTTGATTGTACATCTATCTATCTCATCGTCGTCAGAAGAAGAAGAAGAGGGGAAATAATGTGTTATGCGGTGAATTGCAGTAAGTGTGGGAAGAAGACATGGGCAGGCTGCGGAAGGCACGTCTTGTCAGTTTACAATAACATTCCCACCGGTCAACACTGTCTCTGCAATCCATGGCCTGGGGTTAACCTTAACCCTAACCCTAACCCTAATCCCACTTCCACCTCCACCTTCGAGGCCAAGCAGATGCAGGCGGCAGCATTCAGTAACATCAACAATTTCATCTTCATCTTGATGTTCCTTATCTGTGTTCTCTGTTTCTTTGTTGTGTTTGTCTGAATTCAATGAAATTAATGTAGAGGTGTGGGATTGTGTATGTGTGGTCATGTAGGCCAACATTTAGCTTCGAATAAACAGAGTTCAATTCTTACAATATTTATTGTATAAAAGTATTATTAAAAAAACCTAAATTCTTTCTATTTTCCATTCTTATTATCCTAGATAAAATTGAACTTTCTTTTGTTTTTATCTTCAAAATGAAATCTGGGAATGATGCGTACCTTTCTTTGCCAAATGCTTTCATAGGCAACGCACCGTATGGGTATGAGTATATGTATAACTGTCAGTCCGTACTAAGGATGTGATGTTTGATGTTGTTTTTTTTCAATTTACGAAAGATATTATTATGTGCAAAAGAAAGAGCAAATTAGATTTTTAATTTACCATTTATTATATATATAATTCTTTATACTTACTAGAAAAAGAGCAAATTCAGTATACAATTAAGGTGTGTGAATGGATGAGGTAAATATATCTATAATTTTATGTGAAGAAGAAAGAGCAATACCATAAGAGTGTGAATGGATGAGTAGACATTTACTTATCTAAAAACTCAATATAGATGGGGTTCAAATGTTAATTTTTTAATAATTCATGTATGATTTTTATTGGTTCATTTTTATTAAAAATAAAATATTTTTTATTATATTTTTAATAAGTTAATTAAAGCATATTTAATTTTATCTTTTTATTATTGATATTTTTCATTTGTTTTTTTATTAAATATATTCTTCATATTCTTCAAACTACCAAGTTTTCACAATCAACTATTTTTATATCAAATGCTTCTCCTTTTATATTACATGCCTTTTGAAATTTAAATTTTGTCAAAATGAAATTCAACACCACAAATGGTTAAAAAAAAAATTGTTGGTGGACTTCTATAACAACCTCACAATTTTTTAATACATTTTTTTAAGGGTTCTTATTCATTCCCAGGATATTATTTCTATTGTTATTTTTTGTTTGTATTTGTGGGTTTAACCCTACTTCTTGTTAACATTTGTGATATTTGCTTTTGTTTTCCCATATCAATATTTCTTTAGGTTTCTTTTTCTCTTTGTTTTTGCTTATTTCTATTGTTATTTTTTGTTTTTATTTGTGGGTTTAACCCTACTTCTTGTTAACATTTGTGATATTTGCTTTTGTTTTCCCATATCAATATTCCTTTAGGTTTATTTTTCTCTTTGTTTTTGCTTCTTGGGTCCTTCTGTTTTTTTCATTCCCAACAATACTTTCATCTTCATCAATCTCTTCAATCTTCTCACAATGCTCATAGTAAGATTTGTCATCTTTAGGTTTACCTTGTTCTAAGGGATCTAAAGTGCAAGGAATAACCTCAAAAGGACAATCTTCTTATGTTGCCCTGGAAACCCTAAAGTACAAGGATGCTCTTCTATAGTAATTACCTTCTTATTTTACCCTAAAAACCCTAAATTGTTATGGGTTTCTTCCAACCTCATTTCTCTAATATTCTGCTATTGAAACTTGAAAGTGCAAGGGATAACATCTTCACCACTTTCACTTTTATTACCCGGAGAGGATTCTATACCACTTGAGAAAATGAAGATGATTTACCTGGAATAAACGTGACCTCTTTTGTTGTCTTTGTTTTAGGATTTATCTACACTTTTTCTTTTACACGTTTAATTCCTTTTGAACTTTCCAAATGATGTTGTAGATAGACTTTCTTTGCCTCTTCTTTTGGAGTGGAATATCCTTGATTTGATCTAGATTCTATTATTGTATGATTTCCTTGCTTTGTCTTGAAGTTTATCTCGTGGCTAGAATTTTTTGTCTCTTCATAGTTTTCACTTTGCAAACTCTTGTCGTGTGTCCAATATCATAACAATTGTGGCAACAAAATGCAATATTTTCATAATATCTTGATTTAGATTTAATCTTAAATGGATTGTGGCAAAGGTTTTGAAATATACTTAGCAACACATATTCGAGTATATATAGAATTCTTTTGCTCCTTAGTAGTTGGTCCTTCCTTGATGAATTCCCCATAGGGTATTTCCAATATTCTTCAAATGTCCTTATTTATAAGTTGATATGGAAGTCCAAAAAACCTAACCCATATTGGAAGCTTCTTAATAGTTTATGTATCAACAAAAAAAATTCATTCCATGGTCTTAAATAAAGTGCATCTCTTCTCCTAAACCATGGACTACCAACTAGTATTTTATCTCAAATTTTTGAATTGCAAAAGATGATAAGGAAAAAACCTTTAGGAAGAAAAGCCATAAAATAATTTGAATTCAATCCCCACTTCCACTTGATCCAATTTTGAATCTCCAAAAACCATGTCCATGATCTATGGAACTTACATATTAACCCTCTACTTTTAAGAATCAATATATCATGCTCAATCATCTCATCCTTGATACTTACTTTTGGTGTAACATCTGCTACTTGGATCGAAATTGCCATGTATTTGATCTTTTGCTTATCTCCAACTTGGGCCTCCATACTTCCACCTATGGAACCTAGATTTATAGCTAGGGCATATTTTTGGTGTAACATTTTCTACCTGGATCGAACTTACCATGTATTTACTCTTCGACTTATCTCCAACTTGGGCCTCCATACTTCCACCTAGGGCATATTGATTTCTAGTTAGGGCATCCTGACTTCCCATGGGCTCGTTCTTGGCTTACACTTCCTCGTGGTTCGCACTCCCTCTCGGCTTGCACTTTCTCCTGCCTTGCACTCGCTCCTAGCTTGCACTCTCTCCTACCTTGTGCTCGCTCTTGGCTTGCACTCCCTCATGGCTCATAATTACCCTTGTTCCTTATTTTTCTTGGTATTCTTTCACTTTAGCAATTTTTTGGAAACAATGTTCTATTCATTCATGATAAGGGTTTGAAGAATTGATGCACTTAATATGAATTCATTGTTCTTTCACCATGATTGAATCCCAGCTTGCACTCCCTCTCAACTCTTGTTAGCTTTTGAGAATATTTATTAAAAAAATGCAACCACACGATTTGAAATATGTAAATTATGACAACTATATGATAATAGCACTATAATATGCAAGAAAATAACGAGATAAACTTATGCAATAATTTAGTAATATGCCATTAATGAAAGCTCACAAAAATAGTATAATTTAATATAATGGAGGACTTGAACACTCCATAATTTTCAATGAAGAACTACATTGTACCTACTCACTCTCACTCTATCTATCACCTCTCTCACTCCATCTATCACCTCTCACTCTTTAAAGGCCTATATATAGGAAGATATGTACCTTGGCCTTTACTCTACCCATGAATCATGTACATGTGGACTACATGTACATTTACATCATTGCACATTCTAACACTTGTACATTTATTACTTGCATAAAGTAACTACTCAAACTTTACTCTAAAGTAAACTCCTACTCTAGTTATGTATCCAAGGTGGTATATTGACATGCACCAAATAATGTAATATACTCTAACACCCCCTTGTATTACATTATTTGGGTATTGAAGACTTTAGTCTTCAATATGGATCTTTGACTTGTTCTAAAATTTGTACTCTCCTTCTCTGATATCTTAAATTTTGCTTTAATTTTGCTCCTAGTCTGTATCCTATTCAAGCAAGTAGTTAGTGTCTTCATAAAATGTTATCTTTGTTGAGAGAGCTTTAACTTCATGTTCCTCTATAGGTTCTTCCATTTCTTGAAATTTTCTAGATTTTGTGAAGTGCCCTTTTTGATTCCCTTCTCGATATTGCAATTGAGGATAATTGTATTGATTATGAGAAAGACGTGAATGCTGAAATTGTTACTGATGTGGACTATACTGATTATGATATTGTCTTGATTGGAATGGCCTATTTGCTTGGCTTCCATATTTTGTCTGATTTCCTTGATATTGATTTCTAGGATGGAATTTGCAGTAGTTGGTACTATGTCCTTTCTTATTGCAGACTTGAAAATATCTGTTATTCCATGGTCTTCATCCTTTTGAGGATAAGATAACATTTCCCTATGGATTATATTTTGAAACTAATGCATTGTTAGTAATTTCATATTTAATTGCATTTTCCACCTCATATTCTTAAAGAATATTGACTAACTCATCAAAAGATGTATACTTAGAATTTGTAAAGATGTAACTAAGTACTTGTAGTTGTCTGGAAGTGTTCTCAAGGTTACTTGAACAAGGAACTTATCTTCAACCTTTTCTCCTAAGGTTAATAATTTTCCTTTTATATATGCTACTTTCTTTAGAAATAGCTCTATACTTTCACCACTATTCATTTTTAGAGAATGTAATTGATTTTGAAGATTTAAGATAGTGGCTTTATTCTTCCTTTTAAATATTTTTGCTAATATTTTCTATGCTTTTGTAGATGTTCTTGCTGAACTAATGTAGGGTTGTATTTCATCTGTAATGGAAAAAGTTATTATCATTAATGCTTTTGCTTCATTTTATTTAAACTTTTGAATCTCATTATCACATGAAGTAGGTTTTTCTTTAGTTCCTTTGACTATTTCCAAAAAAATTTCAACTATTAGAATTGCTCTTACTTTAGTTTTCTATGAAGAGTATCTTGATCATCTAAGTAGTTGAGATTTAGGAAGAATGAATTTGTTCATTGTCATGATGATATTTGTAGACTACCTTATACCTCCTTAGTTTTAACCTTACTAAGAACTTTTCAATTTTACAAGTTTTGTAAAATGTCTTCTATCTAGTAAGTGTTTGAATGCACTATGAAACTTGATAGTATGCTTAGCTTTCTTAGTTTAAGTTGAATTCCTTTTGACTCCCTAATGTTCAACTTCACTTTCTTGCCTTATGTCTCCCTATTGAATAGTAAATAGAAAGCTAAAGATCAATGATGATGCACCTTCAAGTTTTAATAAGGTTCTTTTCCTTCAAGACCTTTTAGTTGGATTAATATCTCATAAATTAATGTAAGAGACTAATGTAAAATGTAATTTCCAACTTCTAAGAAATTAATGGTTTTGCTCTTTTAACCTTCACTTCTCAATGGTTTAATTTTTCTAAATTCCAAGAAACTAAAATTTGAAGTAGTATACCTTATAACTCCCTAATTTTGGAATTTTAGAAAATAATAATATTTGCAAATACTAAGGTATTAGAATTTCAAGCAATGTAATTTGAAAAATTTTTCAATATAAAATTCACCCTTCAATTTGCTTTCTAGAACTTTAATAGAATATCTAAGGTTTTATCTCCTTATTCCTCCTATTGTTTAATAAACCAACCTTAGAGATTAAATGACCTTATAACTCCTTGTATTATAGAAAGCAATTAATAGTGTAATGCACTTATACCTTTCAATGATGTGCTACTTGTTATTCAACGTAGGCTTTGACTATGATTTTGAACCCTTGAATGTTGTATCTCCATGGTTCACAAGGTATGATGCCAAGCACTAATTTGGGTGACATTCTCGATGCTCTTTAGACTATAATCTCTTCCTCCTTTAATATTGTTTGATTGAGTATGCAAATATATTTCTGTTCTCCTTTGGGAAGAGGTATTTAATGGTCCTTACCTCCTTATGCAACGTATGCCAAATGGCATATATGTTATTGTTCAAGCCTGTAACTCCTTGCTAGGTGGCGTTGGTCTATGTGATGCATTAGAAGATGTCAATCTTGGCAATCGTAGGTGTTATGTCAACGTGTATATGCTGAGTGATGAGGACTAAACTTTATTAGTCTATGTTGAGTGTTACTTGGGTGCTCCTTTCCCTTTGCACACGTTATACAAGAAGGCATTACAAAGAACTCCAACGATGCTCTTTTGGTCCTTCTTCCTTGTGCCAAGTGGCATGATATTCCTTCGCTCTGGGTGGTAAGTGGATGCTCTCAACTTTGCATGTAGCTATGTCCTTCAACTCCCTTATTTGCCCAATGCTTCTTTCCAACTATCGATTAGTTGTTCTTTCTTAGCTTTCTCCAGCTAATGGTGGCACTCTCCAATGCAGGTGGTTCCAAGGTGCTTCAATGTTGATGGTTCTAAGGCACTTGCTTCAACCCTAACATTATTCTCCTTCCAAGCTATTCACAATGTTTGCTTGGGTAATAAGCTTCCTTACTTGCACCTTATTTTCGTTGTCTTATGTTACGTTGTTTCCTTACCAATGTTGTATTAAAATTACCTTGCTAACGTGGTTATGCTTCCCAACTTGGTCTCCTTTCATTGTAAATTGATCTTGCATCGTGAGTGATGCTTACATGAGACCAAAAACACTAAATATGATGGCTTGAAAACCTGTTTAATAAGCCCTTTGTTGTCTCTCTTCCTTGCTTTGACGTGGTCACTCGAAGACAATACTTTACTAGTCATTGTAATACCTTTTAAACACTATATATTTTGTCCTTTACTATGTATGAAAGGACAAGAATGGTGCTTCTTATGTAACGCAAATAATACTGTAATAGTTAATATAGAACACCTTAACTTGCACCAAAGTTTTAGGTCGTATGTCTCCTTTCTAACTTCTTTAATGAGGTGGCTTCTTGCTCTACTCCTTGAGGGAAAATGTTGATATAATGTTGCCTTCCTTACTAGACAATGCTAATCTCTAACTCACTTGCTTGAATAACTTGCAATAATAATTTCAAGCAACTAATATGCCCTTTTTGGATGGCTTATTTTGGTGACTTTCCTTCACCAAGATATGCTACAGGTTTTGTGTGCTCAATAGTGTCTCTTGACACTCTAACTTAATCTTGCTTGTGCACTAATTTTCCACCTTTGATCAATCCTTAATGCACCTTAAAAATATCTTAAGAATAACTAGTATAGTGCAATAGCAATTTCTCCTTATTGCTCCTATAAATGAACTCTTAACAATAACTTGAAATATGCACTATAATCTATGTAAACTTTCACTTATAGATAATGTCTTCTTTGCTTTAACTAGAAGGCAAGATGTTGATATTTTTTTCTCTCAAAATATATCTAAATCCTCCTTTTGTGTGTAGGTTATAACCCTTGTAAAATCTATCTTCTGCACTTATTGAAGACTTAAATATGCAAACTTCTCCTTGCAACTTTTAAACTCTAATATGGTGCTTAATGAAACTTAATAACAAACCTAATAACTAAAATTCAAATAATGAACCTTTTGCACCAAAGTTTCTTACCTTAATGACCTTTGTAAATGATGGTTGTCTTGGTGATTTGAATTCACCAAAATATTGCCTTGTAATGGATGAAATCATAACTCTTCCTTGCTATCCAAAAATAACTCTTTAGCTCACCTATTTGCAGCTTTGAAATCTTCTAACTTGCTACCCTAAAACTATAGTTTGGTGTCTTTTCTCTTCCTTAAGAATGCACTCTTTAGATTTGAAGTTTTACAGCTAGTAATGCTGCCATTGTGTAGTCAATTTCACCTTTGAAATGTTGTCCTTGAATCTCTAAAATTTGGTAGGAAACTCCTCCAAATCACAATTGAGATTTTCCTTCAATAAACCTTCACTTTTCTGTTGTAAAATTAGCAACCTCCTATCTCTGAAATGACCTTCAAGCCTTCAATGGTGTCACAACCTAAATTTCCCAATTCAACTATAGTTTTTTTGGAACTATATTAAGTTTAAACATCATTCTTTCAATATTTCTCAAATACGAGGGGTATTTTTTCTTTAATTATTTTCCATATATCTTTTTGAGGCTCACCTATCCCTACATCTTACATATTTATGACTACATAAGTGCACTAGGTGTAAATATTAGATTTACAATCCATCCTCCTTGTTATCCATAAATGATCTAGCTTCCCTTCTTCCACTCTATCGAAGAAGCACACTATCCTTATCACACCCCATAAGTCCTTCTATGTAGGTGCTAGGAGCGTATTAGAATCAACTATATTTCTCCTCTCTTTATGAGCTAGTTGTTCCATTTTATGCCTCAATGGAAAACTCATTTCGTAAAACCAACTACTTAGGTAACCCCAATACCCAATATACCCTTAGGTTTATTCTCCTTCAAGATACCCATGGGGTACTAGGAGGATTCTCATTCTTCTCTTAATGTCATCTAGTTTTTATACACATCAATATCCTTTATGTTTGTACTTGCCTAAAAATGTGGTATAGTTCATTTCCATTACATTTGTGGTTTACCAAGTCTGATTACATCTAGCCATTTAGTTATTGTCAAGCATTACACTAAGTAGAAAGAACCCATAAGGAAGTGATCACTTATCTTTATAGTATCGCTATCATTCTCAAACTTGAATCCTTTTAACCAAATTTGGAATGCATCTATTCTAAACATGATAGCAAGATAAAACATACCAAGCTTATATTATTTTCATGGATTGCACCTCATATTTTAAAAGCATAAACCAACTAATAGAAACTCTTAACAACTTGTTTCCTCTTCTTAAAAAGCAAAAATTAAAGTCATAAAGAACTATTATCCATATGCAACATTATGACATAAAGAAAAGATCACAAGATCATACAACATCATTTTTATCCTAAGAGAAATCCCAAAGGAAAAACCTAGCCTTAAATATCTTTGATTTTTCATTAATCAAGTGGTCAATCATATACATAGAACCAAATACAATATTTAATCATGTAGAAACCTCTAGGGAAGTTTCATAATCCCTAGGATTTACAAAATGATTTATCCCTTCAAATCATATATGCCCTTAGTTTCACATTTTGAATACAAAGGTATTTCAGAAAACCTTCTTTATGTCCATGATATAACAATGCTACACAATTAAGACAAAGCATAATTGATACTAATTATACAAAACTCAACTTGACTCTAAGTGTTAAGTTCACTGCGCACCATCTTGAGCTCTCGGTAAGGTCTTCAAGAAGGTCCTAAAACTGTTATCAAAAATCAAGCTATAATGGGTAAAAATGTGGAGAGTATCTTATCAATACTCTCTATGCTTGCTACCTTTTAAATTTAATTACTGTACCTGAAGAATATTTTAATTTCTATTTTGTAAACTCTTTCCCTGGAACATAAAATATCTACTTTTCTCATGTCCTCTCCAAGACGTTATAACCAATAACAAAGTTCTACCATGAACTCTAGCAACCAAACTAAATACTAAAGTCAAATTTTTTTTTTGAAAGATAGAGCTTACAGTCATATCATAATTTAGTTTAGTGGTATAACAAATATTCTTGGAAAATATTCAATCTGATGTTTTCACAAATATCTTCCTCTTAGCATTATAAATTAACATAGTAAGGGACATCTATGTTTCTAGATTATAGGGCATGCCCACCACCAATAATCACCCATAATGTCATAAACTACTAAGCTTCGACATAGCAAAACAATAGGATACAACCATAAATTAGTGCAATACTCAAAGAAGATTTTTTCTTTGGGTGATACAAAGGTACCTAAGTATTATCCAAACTCAACGACTAAATGGGAAAGTCACCTTCAGAATAGGATAACCCTATTGTTACTATGACTGTAATTTACCAGTAGTTGATTCCCTAACTTGAAGAGTATGAAACTTCATTCTAGGGTACCAGATAAATATCAACTTAGACTTCAGTGACCAAGAATTCAACAACACTCCAAGACCAATATGTTCATATTTCTCTAACTTGGGAACGTCGATGATGTCAACCAAAACAAGAAAATCGTAGAAGCTATTTCAATCTAGATGGCTACAGTCATAACAACCGCTATAACTCTACCAACATCATCAAATTGTAATAGACCCTATTCTCCATGCTACTTCTAACATAGGCATCTCTAATGGGCCAAGGATAACTCAGGTCTAGAAAACAAAACCATCAACTTTAACTTAGCTCTAAATCAAATTTACAACATAGAAAGAAACTCAACCAAGGTATGTAGATGTTTGAATGTAGACAATAAGATTGGACTCGACAAAAACAACTACCTAGTTGCATTATTTGAGACCTATATTGATATCTATCTACAAACTATCCTTTGCAAACCTAAAATTCTAGAGTTTCCCCTACATTACAATATACTAGCACAAGAGAAGCTCATTTCCCATTCCAAGTAGAACTTGGATGACTCAACAAGCTTTAGTTCATAGTACAAGTTATCAATTTACTGAGAAAGCTTTAACTGGTTATTCTAAGCTATGAATGTTATTTCCTAATGAAAGTAAGATTCTTAAACAAATAGCAACACAAGTTCTAATTCATAAAGCCAAGTTGAGATTCCTACCTAAAGTTCCATAGTTTTAAATATCCAGCAGATTCCATAGGTGTTTTTTCCAAGCTTTCTATCCTTGCTTTTTCCTCCTCACCACATTTTCTCCTCCTTTGTTTCTTTTCTTTTTTTTTTGCCCCAGAATAACCATGCTCCCCTTTCTAGAATTGCATGAGACATTAAGGAAGCACGTTCCTCTCCAACCACCACTTCACATGATATCCATAATGCGAACGCATATTAGTGCTTATCCACCAATACACAATTCTTACAACCCTTCCAACATATCCACCTTGGATATATTTTTTATGTAATATATTTTGGAGTCTTTCCTTTGACAAGGCATAGTAAAAAGATGATGTCCTTCATTTTAAAGACCCACTTATCAGCAGGTTCGATCTAATAATAAAATGAAGCTCTTTTCATTTACCATAGTTTTTTAAGTTCCTCCTGAAAGATCTATTCTTCATGAAATACTCACCTTTCCATCATGAATCCTTACAACAATAAAAATACAAAACCTAGGTCAATATTTCTTCTTAAAACTAGCAAGAGAAAACATATTCTTTTCTTGTTTTAGCCAAAGTAATTTTGACAAATGAAGGATAAATTCTTCTATACCTTCCCCTACAAAGAGTTCAATTTTAACAAGTAAAATTATTATTCAAGAAATATTATTTCGAATGGAAACATATCTAAAAAGGTTAACAAACAATAAATAAGTTTCCATCCAAAGTCTAACACTATCCATTTGTGCAATTTAAGATATACTTGTATATATATATATATATATATATATATATATATATATATATATATAACTACATAACAAGATCAATCATATTAATTTCCTCTTCCATATTTGAATAAGCTTGTTCCTGTGTAAGTGCAAATCCATTAGCAATATCATATCATTTTTAATGATAATATAAGTCTTGCAAAAATTCAAACATAAAATAGTCAATTAGTCCATCTACAAACTGACATAGTCAATCATGAATCCATCAAACAAAAGATCTACCAAGGGAGGGTCATGACATACTCCCCCCCCTTAAGCTTAACATAGTCCTATGTATTTCATTAAAGTCCATCATAAAGTAACAATTACATTGCATTTTCAAATAGAAATAGAAAGTGCCTCTGCATATCTTCCACTTTCTCCCAAGTAGCATTCCTCTCGAAGTAGCACTTCCACTAGACCTTGCATTGCTCCAAGGTTCCTTTCCACATCAATTTGGAATGAAACTCAAGGATCTTTACTGGTCGCACCTCTATAGCTTCGGGGTTCACCATATGTAAATTAGTAAAGTCCCACATATGATCAGGATTAGCAATGTATTTTCTAAGCAATGATATGTGAAAGGTGTCATGAATATTAGATAGACTAGGTGGTAAGACAAGTCGATATGCCACAGGATTGATATTTTCTATAATTTCAAAGGGTCCAAAAAAATGAGGGTCCAATTTCGAGGACTTAATAGCACTCTTCATTGGTCACACCCTAAAAAATACTCTATCACCTACAACAAATTATCTTGGCAATCTCTTAAGGTCGACATAACATTTTTTATGATCCATGACTTTTTTAAGCCTTTTACTGATTATCCCTAACCGTTGTTTCATTTCCCTAACCATGTCTGGTCTAAGCACAATATGTTCTTCTAGATTATCTCATGATTGCAGTGTCCTACACCTCCTTCCATACAGATATTCAAAAGGTACCATGCCTAAGGTCGTATGATGACCATTATTATAGGTAAATTCTACTAGAGAAAGATAGTCTTCCCATCAAGTTTTTAGATCCATACAATACATGCAAAGCATGTCATCCAACACCTAGTTCACTCTTTTAGTTTACCTGTCGATTTTTGGGTGATATGCAGAATTGATGTTTAGCCTAGTACCAATGGCATGATGTAAATTTTACCAAAACTCAAAAGTAAACTTTGAGTCTTTATCTGAAATAATCACTTTTTTAAAACCATGAAGCCTAAAAATCTCTTTAGAAAATCTATTAGCCATAATTATGGTATCATCCTTGGTATTCTCAGGCATAAAATGTGCAACCATGGTCAGTCTGTCAACCATAACTAGGATTGCATCATGTGATGAGTGTTGTTATTGTCATAATTTAATTTTCAATATTTATCAAATCTAGGACGGTATCCAAGGCTGTCTATGATAGAAGGTTTTGGCAAGTTACAGTTCAGTCATTAGTTCACAAGATTTTTTTGGTGAAATAGAGGTTCATTTGGTTTTTTAAGGTCACACTAACTCCTAATTTCTAGAATTAAAACTAACTTAACTTGCAAGAATTGAAATTAATTTTAATTTGTAGAATTGACACTTAATCTATAGTTGTAGAATTGACAATTAAACTAAATTGTAGAATTGAAATTTTTGAAGGAAAAGATAATTTACGCTTGCTAAATTGAAATGAAATCAATGGAAAATTCTAAATTGACATCTAACTTAATTCAATTATGCTAAATTGAAAATGCAGAAAGTTGTCAGAAAAACTACTGCAAAAACTTGTTAGAAAAAGTTGCTGAAATTGAAATGCAGAAAACAAGGGAAATAAAAACACAAAAAATAGGGATTAGCTAGTTGAAGATAAAATCACACATATCACATTTGAAACATAAGAATAAACATGCTAGAAACAAAGAAAAATATTGTTACAAAATTTTAGCAAGAAATTTGACAAAAACTAGTAAAATAGAAAACTGTCACAAAAACCTGAAAAAATACTCCTTCCTCTAGACTGAAGAGTGGGCCCTTACTCCCTGGTCCAGAAGAAGGTAATTTCATATCAAATATTAAAATATAAATACTCTCACACTCATAAATCAACACATGAATAAAAACTGCACTTTTTATTAATTTTGCTATTACAAAAGATGACTATTACAGCATTTACTTTATAACTTTTTGATTTTTGTTCTAACTAACTCAACCAATGAGGGAGTAGTCATATTTAAATTATTTTTTTACTTGCAAATACAAAAATTACTATGGTGCTGCTCATACATAAATTTATATTGTATTGCATCAGACTTAGTCTATTTTAGGATAGAATCTGCTGCAACAGTTATTAGTGCAACTTTTCATGCCTCTAATCTAGTGAGAAATGGCTAAGAAATGTTTAAACATGGTTGTTACACCTGTCCTCACACTCTCTTCCCTTAGCCCTTGAAAAATGGATGTGATTTATGCATTTGCTTTTAGAATGGACTATTTCTACCTATCATTCCGAAGAGCTCTAAAAAATTAGGTAAAATTGGTGAGATATTTTGTTGTCATCAACTAAACCGTGTAGGGGCACTTCCAAGTGTGTTATAAGTATTTTCTAGTCTTCCTAAATACATTCCTATTGAGCGTGCAAATGACACATTGTTAAGGGTATGTCAACATACTTGGAACATAGATATGTTCCCTCTTGAAAATAAAATATCTTTCCTCCAAGGTTCAGGTATGTACGGTCTTGGCTAGTGTGGATAGACTCAGAGGTCGTTGATAAATGTTCCTTCAAGGGGCCTTTGCTGGTTCTATCTAAAAAATATAATTTTCCTAGTACAATGCTTGACTGTATGAAAGCCAGTTCTTTTGGGAGTGTTGAGGGCCTAGAGGACTTCGAAAATTAACAAATCATTGCCCTCTATGTATCATTCATTACAATTAAAATATATCACATATATATCAATAATAATTCTATTAAAGCTATATGAAATCTTGAATACACTAAAGAAAAATAGCTTCAATGCTTCGAATAAAAAAATAATCTACTCCTAATTTAAACAAGTTTCCAATAAAATTCAAATGTTAAAGGGTTAGACAAAATAAAATAAAACAAGTGATGCTTCCCTTGACTTCCGCTCCAATCCAGTAAAGCAAACAAACCCAAATTCAAACCAATCCTGGCCCAACCAGTATTCACACAACATAAGGTCTAAGATGATGCAATCTTCAAGGGAACAACAAACTGTGAAATGGACTGTATACAACTACCATTAGCATGCACAAATTGAACATAGTAAAATCTCAAAGCCTTTATATTAAAAGATAGTCATTAAATAAAAGGTTTCAGGTTTATCCACTTCGATGGATTACAAAGAACCGAGCTCAAAAATAGTAGCTACTTGGTCCAGAATTACCATCCATCTACAAAGAAAAAGAAACAAAGAAAAAATAAAATCTACTGCTAATAGATGGTATCCGACCCCTATAACTGGCAAATGAGCCAATATTTATACAGTTTTTTGGACTTCACCTAGCGTTACAATTTTACAATTAATTTTCATCTACTTTTAGAACAAGCCTTTTAAAATTGAATTTTCCTCCATGTTGCAGCCTCATGCGTCATTAAATGCACAATACTTTGGCCATGCCTTGTGAAGTCTCCATATGTAGGAAGCCCTGCAACTACCAAAATTTATTAATTTCCAATGTGTATGATGCTCAGGAATTCTGAAAGTGCCATACTGCATTAATTCTTCATTCTACACAATGTAGGCAGGTCATTAATTTTCTTGCATCCATCATTTTGTACGATTGTACCCACCTCATCTACAATGAATTCCATGTTTGTCCTCTCATCCACCATTTACTGTAGCCACCAACAAAAATCCTACAAAAATTTAAAAGGAGGCAAAAGTTAGAACATTAATACTATTATTAATTTAATTATTTTAATCTTCCTAAGGTTTTAATTTTTAATTTTTTTAATTTTCTAAGGTTTTTAATTTTTAATTTTTAATTTTTTAAATTATTATTATTATTATTATTATTTCTCCTAGGGTTGCAAAAATATTTTCCAAGCTCAAGATCATGCTTTTCTAGAATTAAATCTTCGCTCATTGCCATACTTCCTTTTCAGATTTTCCAGGCTTTAAGTCCATGGGTGAAGCTTTCTTTCAAATTGCCAGGCTTTATTTTTGTGGGTGGAGCTTTCTTGCCAATGTCTCATTTTATTGATCAAATACATGGCCTACACTTTGGGATGGTGATTTCTTCAATGGAGTTCTATTTTTTTGCCCAAGAGCATGGGCGGGGTTTTGGGGTACTAGATTTTTCAATAATGTTTCATTTCTCTACCCAAGAGCATGGGCGGGCTTTGGGATGCTCACTTCCTTTGATGAAGTCTCATTTTACCGCCTATGAGCGGCTGGGGGTTTCAAGAGTTCACTTTTTCCATCAAAGTCCAAAATATCTGCCCAAGAGTATGGGTGGCATTTTATAATATTTATTTTCTCCACCAATGTTTGAAATATCCGCCCAACAATACTTAGCAAATTTTATTTTCTCAAGGTGGGCGAAACTTTAGGGCTTCGTTTTTCCTGATAATGCTCTAATTCTCTGCCTAAGATTTTATTTGCAAAGCGAGTGGGACTTTGGGACCTCTTTTTTCCCACCAATGTTTAAAAAATCCATCCAAGTGCATGGGCGATACTTTAGCTCTCAACTTTCTCCGCCAACATGTAAAACTTCCGCCGAAGCTTCCTTTGCATAATGTGAAGGGGTTTTAGGTTTTTCTGGAAGTGTGGCGGCATTCCATTTCTATGCCCTTTTTTTAAAACATGCATGGTGGAATTGTGGGTTTTATTTTACTCTTGTCCATGTCCATATCCAATATTTCCACCCTTCTCACTTAGCCAAATTTTTGCACATCTTTGAGCGGTGAGATTTTAGGTTTCCATTGGAGCACAATGATGTCCCATTTTTTCGCCCTCCATTAACACTTAGCAACTTTTCCTTTGGCATTAGATGTTGGTTTCAAAGACATCCACACTCATTAATTTTGCATTCTAAAGGCTTGTGAAGGATTTTTGTTACCCATAAATGATTTTTAACACATTCAAAATACCTTGAACAGAAAAATGTGAAGTGAAAATTATGGCAAAAATTAAAGTTCCAACAAAACTTTTCAAAAGTCTAAATGAGCTAAATGGGTACTCAGAACCACTGGTAGAACTTAAAAGTCATTATGGATTATGCGATATCGTAATTAGAAGTTCTGGGGATACAAATGGAAACTACTATTTTTGGAAAACATTTCATGCCTAAAATTCTACAACTTTGACACCATTGTAAAGATAATTTCACAATATTCCCACTAGGATTTGAATCACCTGAAATAAATTTTCCATTCAAAATATATGACAATTTCAAATTTACATAAAAAATAGGGCAAGATGGTGAAAATCAAAGAACCCTAAAAATTGAATTTAATTAATTTCAAACCTTAGGATAAACCTTTAAAATTCAATCTCTTGAAATATTAATCCAAAATAATGTCCTTGAAGAGCCAAAATTTAAAATTTTCAATGCAATCCACTTCAAAATGCTCTAAGCAAGCAATTTCAACACCTTGATGCAAGCAACTTTAAAAAATGACGTGAGCAAAATTTAAAAAACCTCAATGAGAACCAAAATCTAGGATTAAAAGCAAAAAATTTAGTGGGTCCCTGGTCTAGATTGGGGCGTGTTGTGCAAGTGCAAAAATACTTCCTATTGATTCCTCTTGCTGCCTTTGACTCCTTCCATGCCTACCTTTAATGTGACAGGTGGCTAGAATTTGTATGTTGTATGCGGTTGTAATGCCCTATTTTATAGCCGAGTTGTTGACTCGGTGCCAAATCACATTAATAGATATTCTTAAGGCAGTAAAAGTATATGAAATGCTTCATACAATCACAATTTTTAGCACCTTCTATTCGTTGTCATATTTATTATGCTTTTTGCTACTTAAAATCATGCAAAAACAGTCATAAAATGTAGAAAAAATAGTCAAAATAGGGGTACAATATTCCTAAACATCCAATCATGCAAACATCAACAACTAACATACTTTAATCAACTATTTGGCATAAAATGATATTAAATATTGGTAAATAGCAGTTTTAATATGTCAAAAATGTAGCAAAAATGAGGTATTTCTTGGCCTCATCATTCCCCCCAACTTGACCTGATGCATGCCCTCATGCATTTTTCTAGGCTACAGAGGCACTGAGATCCAGCTCCTTATACCAATTCCCCCAAAATTTGTAGTTTCCAAGATAGTATCCTCTATTTTGTTTTAACTCCCTCAGCCAATTCTAAAATTGTTGATCAGGTTGAGGATCAAAATCAAAATAAAATGGAACTGGTGTGATAATGGTGGGTGGCCTAAACCTTAAGCCTATCCACTGATGTTTTAATGATAGAATCATTTGCATCACTACCTCTACCCTCTTATGTGACCACAATAGGTTAGTTGGTGACATGGGCTCTCTTTTCTGCAAAGATATGGGTAATTATGCCCACCTGCTCTTACATGTTGCCAAGGAGCTTGACAAATTATCCCTATAGTATTGCTGAAAGCAAGCCAAACTATCTTGAAGATTCTAAAGATATGTGATCTTTATATCTGGCCTATTCATCATATTGAAATGTTGGCTTATCAATACTGAGGGATTGGGTTGGATATGCCTTAACAATAGTCCAAGTCCTAATTTAGTCTCCTTATTTTATCTTTTCTCCTGATCCCAATATAACTGATTGTTCAAAGTAGAGGTAAAGGATCGGAGTTGTACATCACCTGTATATATTTATGGTAGAAATTCTACATCTTCTGCCATGACATATTTGTGCAAAAAGAATTCACACAACAGATTTTTCTACTCCTCAGGACTTTGTAGGTATGCCTCTAGAAAGTCTTGAGTAGTAATTAAATCATAGGTTAACCTAGAGCAGATACACATTACCTACCATCTAAGGAATAATTTTCTAAGGAGTAAGCTATACAACCTAGCAGGCCATCTACATTGTACTAAGCATTCTACAATCTGACATAAACTCTGCACCTTAACCTACAAATTAGCAATTTTTGCAACCTGTGTCTTATTTTGCTTCTCCATGGGTTTAAGTGTTGCAAGGTGCAACTCAAGGGTTTGGTAGCGTGCCATCCACCTTGCAATATCTTCATTGTGCTTTGCTAGTGGGATCATATCAGGTGGATGCACTACTACTAGTGGAGTTTTATGCTTAGACAATAAATTAACTTGAATTCCTATTTCTGTTGTTTGCACTTTTTGAATAGAACTTGCAAAAATTTGATTTGTATCTGCTTATAGTGATGTACTTACTTGTAGTGGGGTTGCTTGAGCTTTAGGGACTTCACTTTCTGATGTGCTTTTCTCCTTTTTTGTTTTGGAGTTGTATCTAGGTATTCTAGCATAGTTTTTGTACATTTTGGAGCTACTCTAAAATGTGTCTATTCAGTTGCAGAATGTTTTGGAGCTGCATCTAAAAGTGCTAAAATGGCTTCTTTTTCAAAATCTTGCTGAAAATTTTGTTGTTGGCCCATCTCCAGAGTATGTGAGCTCTCCATGACATCTATAATCTCTTTACCATCCCTCTTTTCAGGTGTTATTTCTTTTTTTGCATGTTGTTGTGCTGCAACAACAATCAGAATAGGGATAGAAATTTTAGGTGCATGTTCCAAGTTATCTTCCTCAAATATATGAGGTAGTTGTAGGATGTCTTCTTGCATTTCTCCTTCTAGGTATTTCTCTACCAATTCAAGTAAATTTTTTGCTATCTCCCTACCAAAATTAGGAATTGTAGGCAGTGCCTCTAATGGTGCTAGTATTCTTTTTAATTCTTGTATTTCTTGCAATAACTGATCAATATATTCATCCTTTTCCTTGATTATTGCTTCACCCTTCTCAATCTAGGTTTGCTGGGTTTTGATGATTACCCTAGAAGCCTTCACATGATCATCTAGCTTATATTCCTCATATTCTAAAGAAGAATATGTAGGAAAATTCATTATAGGTGGTGAATGTGACTCTTCAAGCTCTTTACCCTTTGCAAGTGATTCTTCTAATGATTTTTCCTCCTGATCAGGTGTGTCTTCTACAACCATATCTTTATCTTCATATTCATCTTCCTGTAGTATTAACCTTCTCCTTCTTTGTGGCTTGGATGTCATTGGGGATGTGGTTTCATTGGCTGCAACTATATTCTATTGTTTCCTCCTTAAACTCCTTCTCAGAGGAGGGGGTGAAGGTGGTTGTGTTTGTATCTCAAACTCTATTTCTTCTACCTCAACCACTCCTCTGTAATAGACTTTGCTTTTAGTCTTGTGGACCTTCTCAATTGTTGTGTACCTATTTCTTCACCAGTTTGCTTTGGTCTTGGACATCTACCGTCTAAAACTAGAATAATTTTCTATGAATCTATTTTTTTTATGGTACCTTTGTTTGAGTAGCAATTTTAGTAATCTTATCACTAAAAGTGACTTTCTTAATCTTTGGTTGTTCTGTAGGGCTATTTTTAGATTTCCTCTTTCTTTGTGCCCTAGTTCTAGTAGCTGGTGGACCATGGGGAGATGAAGAGGTTTCATCAGCTTCAAGATTACCTCTTTTAGTCATCTTCTTTAGATATCCTTGCTTCATCTACAACTTCTTCTTCTTCCTACTCTGGTTCTACTGCAATAGGAACCTGCTCATCCCAAGGTGCAAAGAATCGGTTGAAACTTTGAATATTACCCCTAAAATGATGTCTGTAGATTAATTTAATGAGGCCATGGTGTCTAGGAGATCCCTGGCCTTATTGGTATCATTTTTCCATGTTAAGCAGTTCTTGGTGCAAATATAAGGGAATATTTACCCTCATTTCAGGGTGTTGTCTGCCATACCTCAAATGGGTGAGTAACTTAATGTGGTGGCCAGATAGGACTGCATATTGCCCTTCACAAGTTAGATACTCAATAACCTAGATTGCAACTTGATCCCATGGTGGTGGAAGGCTACTCCTTTTTACTCCTTTACAAACATTATTGTTAATATGCATTATAGGTTGCACATCTCCCTCTTCTAAAAATGTGTTAACTACCTCAGGGAGTGCATTCTTAGCAGTTCTAGTAATGATTATTCCTTGTAAAGGTAATTCAATGAGTTGACTTAAAATTAAAGGAGTTACCTCAATCCTCATGTCACTGATGGTCGCTCTATTATTCTAGAGGGTGTAAGTGAATTCAACTACTAAACCCTCAGAATGCCCATCAAATTTTTCTAAAAATGGTATCAGCCCTGCCTATTGAAAAACTTGCACCACCTCAGGGTACTGGCAAAACTCATCCATGGTATCTGGTTCAACCTTCCTTTTATTCCCCATGCTGGAAAAAATTGGTGCACTTGTTCCTGCAAATTTTTAACAATGCCCTAGTTTGTCTAGTAGCTTCTTTGTATGCCGGTGGTTTTCTAAAAAATTCTTCATTAATGCTATTTCTATGTTTACAGATTTACAATCTGTATTTCAATAGCTTCTTCAAGTTTTTTTTGTTATAGAGCTTAGGAGTTTGTGGCTTCATAATATGAAATTTTCTCTAAAAGATGGTGCAAACCATGCTGGTTTCGCATGCATTAGTTGGGCACATGGTGCACGATGATTGGATTCAACTTTGAAATTTTTATTTTTGGTATGCATTACGGGTGGTAGGCTGATATACTTGTTGATTACCATGCACATGTTTAAACTGTTTGCTAAGCTAGATGGTCCAATTTAGCTGACTCAACTCTGTCATGCAAAGAATATGGATGCCCACCTCCTCGATCTATGCAATCTCACGTTTCAAGTACCACGACCACATGGGACTGAAACTAATTATGAAAACTAGGTACCTTAATCATGTTGGGACATGTTGGAGGATATGAGTTGATGACTGCCATGTGGACCTAGAGATTCATGCATGTGTTCATGGGAGCTTTGTGAGGTGCATCATATGGGAATTTTTTTTAATTTTGCAATGCACGTTGCATTGCATAGATTTGAATTTTAAATTATTTTGAAGTTGGAAAAACCTCTTTCAGAGCTCTTGGTCATTTCGGAGCTCTACAATTTTTCTATTTTTTTACAGTCAGATCTGAATTTTTCACACAACCAAGGGTAGGATAGGGTGCTTCTTGACATTTTGAATAGGGTGTTCCATTTGTAATTCCCAATTTTAAATATTTTATGCCAAATACTTAATTATCATACATTACTTGTTAAATGCTAACTATGATTAAATGTAAGAAACACATACCTTATTATCCTAAAAATTTATCATACATCTTACAAATTGCTGCTTTCGATGATTGTTAGTAGGCTACCTAAAATAAAAATATAACATGTGTAGTGAGTGATTTTTATACAATGATGGATAGTACCAAGAAGGCAAACATGCTAAAAATCGGTTTTCATGTAAGCTCTAATTCAATAGCACCTTCGAAAAGGTTTTCACTATTGAATTATTCTATTTTTTTTTTATTTTCCTTTTATTTTTATTTTGTCTTGATGGTGCCCATGAAGGAATTTCACAATATTCCTCAAAATTGTGCCCATGAAGGAATTTCACAATCAAGATTATTCCTCTTTTTGTTTTCATGGTTTTTCTATTTTTTTCTTTTTCAAAACTTTTCACATCAATCTAAATCTATTATGGGAGAGGAATCTTCCCCCATCATGTGTAACTCCAACTATGCAATCTACTTCAAAAACTCTTCCTTAGTTAATGGTTCATGGTATACCTGAAGGTGATGTCCATTTACCACTAACTTTCTCCTTGAATCATCAATGGGAGAGAGTCGAACTACTCCATTTCCAAACACTTCTTCAATCAAGTATGGTCCAAGCCACCTAGTCTACAATTTTCTAGGAAAATATTCATAATGAGAATCAAACAATAAAGCCCAATCTCCTTGCTCAAATTTCCTTTGTTGAATGTGACTATCATGCCACATATTTCATTGTTCTTGGATCACTTCCGTGTGATGTAGTGCTTCCAATTGAAGTTCATCCAATGCATTGAGTTGCATAATCCTATCCATATGTACCTGTGATAATTCAATACCAACCTCCAAATATGTGCGAAGTGTTAGTAACTCAAATTCAATAGGAAAAAGAGGTTTCTTACCATAAACTAGTTCGTAAGGTGTGAAACCCATGGTGGATTTCCATGTTGTATTGTATGCCCAAACTACTTCTGGTAATTTGTTTAACCAATCTCTCCTATGTGAAGCTACTATTTTGGTTAAAATTCTTTCCAATTCCCTATTGGTGACTTCAACTTGACCATTTTCCTGAGGATGATAAGGTGATGATTTTCTATGCTTGATTTCATAGAGTTCAGTGAAAGCTTCAATGACTTGTGATGCAAATTGGGGTCCATGATCTGTGGTGATAGATCATGGAGCTCCAAATATTTGAAAAATTTGGGTGTAAAGGAAATCAACAACCTTCTCTTCATGAGCATGTTTAAAAGCATGTACCTCAGCCCATTTAGTCACATAATCAGTACATACCAAGATATGTACCTTTCCTTGAGATGGTGGGTCAATGGGTCCCACAAAATCTAACCCCCATTTCTCAAATGGTTCTAAAACCACTTGAGGTTGTAAAGGCATTTCATTTGTGTGTGTGGGCTTTCCCATTATTTGACATGCATCACAATGTCGTATGTACTTTTTTACATCTTTGTGAAGGGATGGCCAATAATAACTAGTTCCCAAAATTTTTTGAACTATACTTTTCATTGAATAATGTCCTCCTGAGGGTTCATCATGACAAGCATGGAGGATATCATACACTTCATATTTTTGAATGCACCTATGTAACACATGGTTAGGTCCACATTTGAATAATAAACCTTTGATCCACTTGAAGGATGAGCTTTGTTTTACCAATTATTTCTTTTGTTTTGAGGTGAAATGAGGAGGAATTTTTCCTGTAGCCAAATAGTTAGTGGTATCAACAAACCATGGTGATTGTACTGATATAGCAAATAATTTTTCATCTGGAAAAGTATCCTCAACTAACTCTTCTTCTCTTGTGTTATTTAGTCTTGATAGGAAATCTGCTACTACATTAGCTTTTCCTAGTTTGTTTACTATTGTGATGTCAAATTCCTATAATAGTAACAACCAATAAATTATTCTTGCACCAACCATGGGTTTGTTCATCAAGTATTTAATAGTTGAATGATCGGTATGGACAAATACTTGATAACCAGTGATGTAGTGATGAAATTTGTTAATGGCATATACTACTACTAAAAATTCCTTTTCAGTAGTAGTATAATTATTTTCTGCTCTAGTGAGATTTTTGCTTATGTAGTAGATAGCATAATGCTCCCCATTTTCTATCTACCCTAATGTTGCTCCAATTGTAGTATTGGATGCATCAGCTTGGATATGGAATGGTAATTCCCAATTAGGACCTCGTAACATAGGTGGAGTAGTTAATTTCTCTTTTAAAGCATCAAAATATTCTTGGCATTTTTTAGTCCAATTAAATTCAGAATCCTTGGTTAACAATGCAAACATGGGATTTGCAATGGTGCTAAAATTTTGAATAAATCATCTATAAAAGCCAATGTGTCCTAAGAAACTCTTGACATCAGTTTGGGTTTGTGGAGGAGGAAGGTTCTTGATAATTTCCACTTTCTTAGGATCAACCTTGATTCCATCAAAAGAAATGTGATGACCAAGAACAATTCCCTCTTCCATCATCATGAAGCACTTGTCAGGGTTTAAGGACAAATGATAAGTTTCATAGTGGGTTAAGACCTTGTCAAGATGTTCCAAGGTATTGTCAAAGGTTTCCCCACAAACTATGAAGTCATCCATATAAATCTCAACACTCTTAGTGGTCAAATAAAAAAAATAGCCAAAATAGCTCGTTGAAAAGTGGTTGGGGCATTACAAAGGCCAAAGGGTAAAACCCTATAAGCAAAATTTCCCCATGGGTAAGTAAATGTTGTTTTCTCCTGGTCTTCGAGTGCAACTTGTATCTGATTATAACCACTAAAACCATCAAGAAAGCAAAAATACCTCTTTCCTATGAGTGTGTCTAACACTTGATCAATAAATGGTAATGGAAAGTGGTCCTTATGTGTGACTTTGTTTAGTTCTTGATAATCTACACACACTCTCAATTTTCCATTTTTCTTTGGTACAATAACCAATGGAGAGACCCATCGGCTATCTAAAATTGGATATATGAATCCAACCTCTAAGAGCTTTTTAATTTCTTCTTTAACAATATCTCTTAGAGTAGGATTTAGATGCCTTTGTGGTTGTCGAACAGGTTTAACATCTTCAGTATATATCCTATGGGTACATACTTCAGGATGAATTCCTATCATATCTTTGTATTCCCAAGCAAAGGCTTTGACATGTCATTTCAAAATAACAAATAATTTTGCTTCTTCTTCATTGGTCAACCAACTATTGATGTTCAAGAATTTTCTTGGTTGTACCTCAATCTGTTTAGTTCCTGGATGCATATAATTAACTCCTTCAAAATTGCTTACTAAGGAGTTAAGTGGACAATGATGTGGTAGAAGAGAATGGAAGATTCGTGTCTCTTTATCAGTTGTAATTCCTACTGGAATCATATCTGATATGGGATAATGAAAGGATGAAAGAAGATGATGATGCCATCCATGTGGTAAGGTGAAGGGACTATCTTGTAATGGAATGGGTGATATGTTTTCAGATTTTTGACCTGCATCATTCCATAATAGATGATGAACAATGGTTGGTTCATCTTCTAGTCCTTCTTCATGCATTGTATTAACTAGGATGGTTTCATCTTCAAAATATTCTCTCTCATGTGAATCTATCTCTTCTATGTGTTCTTTGACTACTATAGTGGCAAGTGTGGAAACAATTTCTTCATTCTCTTCATCAGAATCAGGAAACCATAACTGACCTAAAAATTTGGTTGAAGGTTTTGTAGGGGGTATAAAGAAATATTTTTTAGATCAATGCCATTAGAGATAGTCATCTCCCCTAACCTACAATCAATGAAAGTGGCTATAGTAGCAAGCCAAGGCCTTCCCAAGATAATTGGATAACCATTCATATATTTGTGAGGCTACAATACCAGAAATTCAATGGGATATTCCCATGAGGAGACCATCATAGGGATATCTTCTATGATTCCTTCTAGTTTTGCAATAGATCTATCAACCATTTCCAAAATAGTAGATGTAGGATTCAAATTTGTTAACTGTAATTTTTGCATTATCTCTTTTGTCATAACGTTAATGGTTGCTCCAAGATCAACCAAAACATTAGAAATCTGCATTGACCCAATGGTTATGGTGACAACTAGACTTCCTGGGTCACTATACTTTGGTGGGACAAACTTCCTAGAAAGCAAATCAGCCAACTTACCATCTACCTATATAGTTTTAGGAAAGGATTTATTTTTCCTGCCTGATATTTTTATGCAAAGGTCCTGAATAATTTTGTTTATTAAAGGCACATCCTTGATTTCTTGCAACAAAGGAAGTGAAATGGTCAAACATTTTAGTTCCTTTACTAATTTTGATTTAGTAAAAATTTTAGACTTTTCAAACCTTTTAGGATATGGTATCTTTTTTGTAGAAGGTAAACTATCTTTTGGATAGTCTTCCTCTTTTTCTTTCTCCTTATCCAAAGTTGATTCTTATGGTTTTGGACTAAAGGTTTCTGGTTTCTCTTCATTGATTTTTAGTTCTTCAATAATAGGCTCAAGAAGTATCTTTCCTAATGTAGTTAGATATTACTACAATCAATTACATTGATTATGGTATTTTCATCAGATTTAACTACATAGATAGGGGTTGCCTATCTTGTATTATTAGGATTGGCCATAGGTTGGGCTGAAAGTGGTGGTTGCTTTACCTATTGTTGTTGTTGTGGTCTTCCTTGAGGGAAATTTTGAGTAGGACTAGGTAATAAATTTTGGTTTTGACCTTGGTATCTTCGTTGTCCCTGGTATGATGGATATTGTTATCCCCAATTCTATCCATGAGATTGGGCTTGCATCCAAGGTGGATGGGGTTGATTCCATTGTGGATTTGTCCACCTATATTGTGACCAATCTTGAGAATTTGTCCATGGAGGTTGATTCCAAGATTGTTGTGGTGGTTCTGAATAACCCCATGGCATAGTCCAATGATTTTATCCCTAATTTGTGGGAAAATATGGGGTATTTTGATATTGTGAAAAGTTTCCTCCTTGTCTTTGCCCAATAAAGTTGAGTTCTTCCATTTGTGTTTCCAAAATATTTTTGAGTCCTAGAAGTAGATGGCATTGGTCAGTGATATGTCCTTTTGAAAAAATGCTACAAATAGTAGATATAGAAGTTTTATTTAAAGGACAGTCTTGAAGAGCATGCTTATTCCTACATCTTGGATAATAAATAGCTAGGGGTGCTATAGAGTTGGATTTTGCATTCATTTCCCCTAATGTGGTATTAAGATGTACCAAGATGTCAGTTTTTAGATTGGAAAATTCTTCCATAAGCTCTTTCAAATCACTACCATTATTACTCCGCTTTCATCTTCTTTGTCTTGTGCATGAGTAATTTTTGCATAACTCTAGAATTTCATCAATGTCAAGGGTGCTTACATCTCCCTTGCCCATTAAATCCAGCACTTCTCTAGAATCATCTTGTAATCCTCTTAAAAATATGGCCTTACACATTTCTGGTTCAACAGGCCCACATCTCTTTTGTACAAAGGTAAACCTATCCAAGTAATCCTCTAGAGTTTCATCTTGTTCTTGTTTGATTCTAAATAATTCATCCTTCCTATTTTTCACCCTATAGTATTCTTGGTATTTATCTAGAAATACTCTTTCCATTTCTTCCCAAGTTCGGATTGATTCGGGCTCTAAGCTCATAAACCAACGCAAAGTTGAGTCTTTGAGTGTGGAAGGAAAAACTTTCAGCTTTTGGTTGTCATTTATGTAATCGTATGTTTGACACACAACCTTAAATTCAAACAAGAATTGATCAGGATATTTGGATGCAACACCCCTAAAGGTTGGTAGCACCGAAGGTGAAATTATTTTCATGGGAGAGTTTTGTGTAGGATTTAATCGAATAGGATATTCGAAAGTCCTAGCAGGAGTAGGATTGTCTACTTGAGGATGGACATTGCTACCCCTATCTGGGTTTCCTTGCCCATATGCCATGATATCCTCCCAAATATTGTTATAAACTCATTTAAACTATCTTGATGATGAGGATTTATCAAGAGTAGGTGAGGAGGTACTAGCAAGTTTCTCCTCTACAATTTCTCTCTCAGGAGATTCAATACTTCCTGATGATGGGGATGTTGGTTTTCTTTCAAGTTCGTTAGGAAGCTCAAATGTAGGCAATTCACCACCTTGGCATGAGTATCACCTACCTGTGGTAGGTAAAGGGGTCTTAAGAAATATTCCTTTTTCATCCCTTAACCTATTCATTCATTCTTCTTGTGTTTCTAATTTTTTGAAGTGCAACTATCAGTTTTACAACTATGTTTCATGCAAGTTGTTCTATTTCAGGATTTTTCTCTAAAGTGCACAACTTAGCATAATCAACAATTGTTTGACTATTTTATCTCCTAACAACACCTATGTTCCCTAGAAACGACACCAAAAATGATGAGTGTCATTATTATCATCATTTAATTTTCAATATTTATCAAATCTAGGGCGGTGTCCAAGGTTGTCTACGATAGAAGGTTTTGGCAAGTTATAGTTCAGTCATTAGTTCACAAGATTTATTTAGTGAAATAGAGGTTCATTTGGTCTTTCAAGGTCACACTAACTCCTAATTTGTAGAATTGAAACTAACTTAATTTGCAAGAATTGAAATTACTTCTAATTTGTAGAATTTGAACTAAATTGTAGAATTGAAATTGCTAAAGAAAAATCTAATTTACGCTTGCTAAATTGAAATGACATCAATGGAAAATTCTAAATTGAAATCTAACTTAATTCAACCATGCTAAATTGAAAATGCAGAAAGTTGTCAGAAAAAATTATTGCAAAAACTTGTCAGAAAAAAGTTGTTGAAATTGAAATGCAAAAAATAGGGGAAATAAAAGCATACAAAAATAGGGGTCATCTAGCTGAATAAAAACTCACATATCACATTTGAAACATAATAAGAAACATGCTAGAAACAAAGAAAAATGTTGTTACAAGATTTTAGCAAGAAAGTTGACAAAAACTGCTAAAATAGAAAACTATCATAAAAACTTGAAAAAATGCTCCTTCCTCTAGCCCTGAGAGTGGGCCCTTGCTCCCTGGTCTAGAATAAGGTAATTTCACACCAAATTTTAAATTCTAAATACTCTCACACTCATGAATCAACACAATTGGATAAAAACTACACTTTTATTGAAAACTACTATTACAAAAGGTGATTAAAATATTCACTTTCTGAATTTTTGACTCCTATTCTGACTAACTCAACCAATGAGGGAGTAGTCCTATTTATATTATTTCCTACATCTATACTTGCAACTACAAAAATGACTATGGTGTTACCCATATGTGATTTCTTCTATTGCAGTAGACTTAGTCTATTTCAGGAAAACATCTACTACAACAGTTATCAGTGCAAATTTTCATACCTCCAATATGGTGAGAAATGGCTAAGAAAGGTTTAAACATGGTTTTTATACTTGTCCTAATGCTCTTTGAAGAACACAAGCTTATACTGAGAGGGGGGGTGAACAGTATAAGACCACTTTTTACTTTTCTTTCCCAAACAATATTATGCAATATATCAATGGCAATATCAATAGCAGTAATCAAAGCAATGCACAAATCACCACACACAATAGAGACACCAATTTAACATGGTTCACCCAATGTGGGCTACTCCATGGAGAAAATATTTCACTAAAATTTTCTCAACAAATCTCTTGGGAATCCTTTCCCTATTACAATGTTTATGGACCTCTATCCAAAGGAGACACCAATCCCCTAATCAAGTTCATGGATCTCTATCCATAGGAGACACCAATCCCCTCAGCTGGTTCATGGATCTCTATCCATAGGAGAACTCCTTCTCCTCTGCTCTGGTTGGTGATACTCTAGAAGACTACTACCTCCACTACACTGGCTTGTGGATCTCTCTCCATTAAAGACCTCTATCCTCTCTACTCTAGCTAATGGATATCTATCCACTAGAGACTAATATCCTCTACTCTATCACCTCCAAAGCTTACTCTCAACTCTATCTCAAATTTATACTAAACATAGTCCTTTGGTCTAGCATAAATTTGCTCAATCTCTATCTTTGATCTGCACTAAACATAGTCCTTCGATCTAGCACAAATCTACTCAATATCTATCTCTGATCTGCACTAAACATAGTCCTTCGGTCTAGCATAAATCTGCTCAATCTCTATCTTAAATCTACACTAAACATAGTCCTTTGGTCTAGCACAAATTTGCTCAATATTTATCTCTAGTCTGGCATAAACCTATCCTCAAATCTGCACTAAATCTCTATGTCCTCAAGCCTTAACACAAAGCTTGATCCAATCACAAATCAACTCTGCTAGATCTACCCCAAACCTTAACTCAAGGTTTGAACAAATCAATCAATCAATTCTGCTCTCAAGTCTTCTCTAAGACTTACCTCAAATCTACTCAACAAGTCCTCACTAGAACTTGTCCAATTTCTCAACAAGTCTTCACCAAGACTTACCTCAAATCTGCTCAACAAGTCCTCACTAGAACTTGTCCAATCTGCTCAACAAGTCTTCACTAAGACTTACCTCAAATCTGCATTGTAAGCTTCCACAAAAGCTTACTCAACTCAACTCAATCTATCATAGAAAACCTCTTCAATCACACAAACAAGTTTCACACATAATCTTGTTTTAATCTCACAGAAACATATAGAGAATGGTTAGAGACTCAATATGCTTCACACTCACAATAATGCTCAATCACTTTCAATATTTCTTACTTCACCATAGAAACATATGGAGAATGGTTAGAGACTCAATATGTTTCACACTCAATCACTTTCAATCTCTTTCTCAAATTAGTAAGGAATAATTTGTTTCATAGAACTTGAACTATCACTTCAACACTTCCAATCAACTAAGCTCAATCAACTCCACTCAACCAATCACTCAATGAAAGCTTAGTCAACAATGCTTATCAAACAAACCTCACATAACAATGATACTCATGATATTTCACAAACCCTAATCAAGCATATGAAAGCTTACTCAATATTTCCAACAATGCTTATCAAACAAGGTTTCTAGTATCAACTTTCATTCCAAAAAACCACATCAATCAACATTGAATATCTCAAAACCAAACTCAATAATGCTTATCAAACAATCCTTTTCACTCCAACTTAGCATTCACAACATCCAACAATATTTCACTCACAAGGAAGATGTGCCCATACCTTTTGTTTGATGAAGAATTGACCTCAAAACCTATCTCAATCACAATCACCCTCTTTGCCAATCTCAAAGGTTAGATAGCAAAAACCTCTTCAAAACTCTCATTCAAATAATCCCTCAAAATATTTCACCATACAAAACATCAACTCTCAATTACACCTTATAATCTCCACACTTCAAAATATAAGCCAACAATTTGTTTTAAAGGAAATAACCACAATAATCTTCTTTAAACACCTTATGTTTTTCCTCAAAATAATCAATACATCAAAAAATATAATTTCCTTTTCAAACCTTATAACTCCTATCTCAATCACAATAAAATATTTAACTTTCAAAAACCTTATAACTCCCTCCTAGCAAAAATAAACATGCCACATTAAATCTTAGGAGCAAATTTAATTTTGAAAAATTAAATACCTTTTTACCCTCGACGGGATTCGATCCCACGTTGCACTGCCACCAACGCCCTAGCCATGGCTCAACTACCGCGTGAGCTAGGCACTCACCTTGAACTCCAAAAGTACCTCATGCACTTTGTATTGAGCATTGGGCACCTAAACCAAAAATTATCCATGCAAAAACTACCGTCGGGGTTCGATCGTGGGTCCTCCCGCCTTGCCAAAGCCTTAAGTCACAACCACTTGCCACTAGCCCAACCACCTTGGTTGGTTATGAGGCTTAGAGCCTCTCTTGCCTTATCCCTTCGTTGGTGCCAAATAAAACAAAAAACTTTAACTTCTTCCTTGCACGCAAATCACGAAAATCGTAGGCTCTTTAGTAATTCGAACGAAGGTAAGTTTAAATCCACCAAAGGCACATGGTATTTATACCATTGTGCCATCTCCTTTAGCACGTCGATGGATGGAAAATGTAATCGACGTCGACGCTTATAAATTTAATTTTTGCCCTTATAACCCTAACCTTAGGGTTAATTAAATTAGATTATAATTTAATTAATAATAAAATTATTATAATTAATTTAATAACTATAAGGTTAATTAAATTAAATTATAAATTAATTTATAATGAAATTATTATAATTAATTTAAATCTTTAGGTCTTGACCTTAGACCTTTAATATTATAATAAAATATTATAATATTATTTTTCTTGGGCCTTCCTATTGCTCTTTAGACCTCATCTGACCACCTTGAATATTATAATAGGAGGTATTATAATATTATTTCCTTTAGGTCTAGAAGCAATCTTTCTCTTGCATTGCTTACTAAAACTGATTCTTGACATCCTTCCTTTTGCCCTGCTCACTGAAACTGACTCTTGACATCAATGACAACAAAACCTGCTCATATTTCCAACAATCTCCCCCTTTGTCATTGATGGCAACCCATTTACCTTTTACCATTTCCTTTACCTTTTTTGTTTTGCTCCCCCTGAGAAACTGCTCCCCTAACTGAATGCTCTCCCCCTAACTCAAATCTCTCCCCCTTTGACATCAATGGCAAAGGGCCACCTTTGGGGCTTGGGGCTAAGAATGAGACTCTTAGCTTAGCCCCTCCCCCACCTCCTCTTGAGGTGGTTAATTCTAGGGTGGGAGTATCTCTACTCCCAGCATGCACTGATCTTTACCTTTGTCCACTTTCTTCCTCAACTGATCCTTTTGATTCCTCTGACTATTCATGTTCCTGCTTGTCTCTAGAATTTTTGCTCTACACCACTTTGTTGTATGCCCATAATTATTGCACTTATAACACTTAATGTTGTTATTCCTTAAAGGTGCAAATATCTTGGGGTTTCTCTTGGTGAAGCCATATCCATTCCTATCATGAACCCTACAATTTACTGCCTTGTGACCAAACTGATTACAAGAGTAGCAATACCCTTGAAAGAGATGCTTGTTTCTAAAATTCCCATATTCCTGTCTTTCATGTGTCCTGCATTGTGTAGCCTTGTGCCCAAACCTGTGACATGAGAAGCATCATCCATTGAAACTACCTTGCCTTGACCCCATTGGTCTCTTAGTCTCTTCTACCCTATGTTGGTTCTTGTTCCATCTATTCCTCATTTGTGCATTGTTCCTTTCCTTGTTGAACCTTCTATTGTCCAACTCTTCCTCAGAAGTCTCACTTTCTCTTTCACTCTCTTCTTCTGAAGCTTCTTCTTCTTCGAAGCTTGAGATTGACTCCTCTCCTTGTTCTTTTTGTACCTATTCAAAACCAAGACCTATCTTGTTTGATGTAGATCTTTGTACCTTGATAATCTTATCCAATTTCTTTGAGCTTCTCCCAAACTTGTGTAGCTTGTCTTTAGACTCTTTTACTTCCTTCCTTAGTGAAGCTACCTCATGCTCTAACCTTTCACATTCTAAAACCTTAGCCTCTAACCTCTCTTTAAACTTCCTTGTTTTGGCTATTGAGTTGGTTAGATCTTCTATAAGCTTTCCTTTCTCTTCATCACATTCTTGAAATTGAAGCTTGAGTTTTGAGTTCTGCTTTCTTACCTTCCTTAATGCATCAAGGGCATAAATAAGCTCACCCTCAAGATCAACTTCTCCTTTTTTTGATTCTTCCTCTATTTGTTTGCCTTTGGGATCATCTTCATTCCTTTCTGATTTATCTTCAATAGGATCACCTCCTTCTTCTTCTATTGCCATAAGAAGACTTTCTTCTGGTCCTTCAAGAGCATCTTCATATTCATCATCACTAAAATTGAATCCATTCCTTGTACAACTATCTTCAAGATGACCAAAGTTGCCACATCTAAAACACTTGAGAATCATTGGTAACTTGTTTCTAACCACTTCTTTTTCTTCTTCCAAAAATAGAACTTCATCTTCATCATTATTTGAGGAACTTTCATCACTATCACTTGAACTCTTACTTGCCTTGTCTGCATAAAAACTCTTCTTATACCTTTGGAAAAACTTCTTTCCTTGCTTGCCGTGTCCATCCCTGCTTTTCTTTTGGTACTTGTGTTTTCCTATTTCCCTATTCTTATGATCCTGTTTCTCATCATCATTGCTATTTCCAGCCTCTGGACAATCAGATGCATAGTGACCATATTTTCCATAATTGAAACATCTAACTGATTTTGTACCTTTATATTTTCTTGAGTCCTTGTTCCTTCTACCATAATTTGCTTCTTCATCACTGGATGACTCATTGCTTGAATATGACTTCTTACCCTTTGTCTTCTTAGTAACTTTGAAGGTTACTTCTTTCTAGGGAATAGGTTCCTCTTTTATTCTCATCTCAAAAGTTGTGAGAATTCCATGTAATTCATCCCTTGTCAAAATTTCAATATCTTTTGACTCTTCTATAGCTGAAATATTTTCACTATACCTTTTTGGGAGTGACCTTAAAATATTATCACAAACATCTATTTCTTCAACCTTAAGCCCAAGTCCTTGCATGGAGTTAACAACCTCATCCACACGAAGTAGATATGCAACAATGTTTTCCTCTTCCTTCATATTTAGGTCTTCAAATGTTCTCTTGAAGTTTTGCAACTTTACCCTTTTGACCTTTTTATCTCCTTCATATATGCCTTGCAACTTATCCCAAATTTCCTTTGCTGATGTGCAATGCATAACCTTTATAAATTCTGTTTCACGTAAGCCTCTTAAAATTCCATTCATTGCCTTTGAATTGTATAGATGTAGGAGCTTACCATATTTATCTGTAGGTGGAGTTGTTGGTGGTATGTATCCATTTTCAACTGCTTCCCATATTTCATTTCCAAGTGCCATTAGATGAAACTTCATCCTTGTACTCCAAAGTGCATAATTGTTCCCATCGAACAATGGTGTTGAATTCCCTGAAGATCCATTCTGAGAATCCATCTGTGTTCTTGTGAGATTTTCCTTCAAGCTGTTAAACTCTTTTGAAGGAACCCACTCTGATACCAATTGAAGAACACAAGCTTATACTGAGAGGGGGGTGAACAGTATAAGACCACTTTTTACTTTTCTTTCCCAAACAATATTATGCAATATATCAATGGCAATATCAATAATAGTAATCAAAGTAATGCACAAATCACCACACACAATAGAGACACCAATTTAATGTGGTTCACCCAATGTGGGCTACTCCATGGAGAAAATATTTCACTAAAATTTTCTCAACAAATCTCTTGGGAATCCTTTCCCTATTACAATGTTTATGGACCTTTGTCCAAAGGAGACACCAATCCCCTAATCAAGTTCATGGATCTCTATCCATAGGAGACACCAATCCCCTCAACTGGTTTGTGGATCTCTATCCACAGGAGAACTCCTTCTCCTCTGCTCTAGTTGGTGATACTCTAGAAGACTACTACCTCCACTACACTGGCTTGTGGATCTCTCTCCATTGAAGACCTCTATCCTCTCTACCCTAGCTAATGGATCTCTATCCACTGGAGACTACTATCCTCTGCTCTGTCACCTCCAAAGCTTACTCTCAACTCTATCTCAAATCTGCACTAAACATAGTCCTTCGGTCTAGCACAAATCTACTCAATATCTATCTCTGATCTGCACTAAACACAGTCCTTTGGTCTAGCACAAATATGCTCAATCTCTATCTCAAATCTACACTAAACATAGTCCTTTGGTCTAGCACAAATCTACTCAATCTCTGTCTCAAATCTGCACTAAACACAATCCTTCAGTGTAGCACAAATCTGCTCAATCTCTATTAATGGGGGGTTAGCCTGAACCTAAGGTAATAGTTTATTATTACCATTGTGATGATTAATAGTATCATGATTCTTCTTTTGGAACCTCCTCTAAATCACTGTTTGAATCATCTGAGTCAATTTTTTGTTTCTTTTTCGTTTCCTTTTCCTCATCTCTTCAATAACCTATTCATCAATTGGATAGTTCTCTTTATAGCTAATTACTCGTTCCCTGCCTTCATCAACTTTAACATCAGCACTATCCATAATTTTCCTTAGCCTCTTGTTTTAGCATTTGTAAGCTTTGTTTTTTGATGAATAGCCAAGAAAAATACCTTCATCTGCTCTATCTTACTGTTGCCTTTTTACCGAAACACAACTCATAAGGAGTTTTGCTTTCATGCATCCTCAACATGCACCTATTTTGGATGTATACCGTAGTATGGACTACCTCTTTCCAAAATCTTTCTGCTACTTTGCTCTCAGTCAACATAGTCCGTGCCATTTCCTACACTATCCTATTCTTTCTTTCTATCACACCATTTTGCTGAGATGTCCTGGCTGCTGACAACTGTCTTCTAATACCATATTTTTCACAGTACTCTGTAAAATCCTCTGAAATGAACTCTCCTCTATCTGATCTTAAAAATTTAATCATTTTTTTTGTTTGATTCTCAACTTGGTTTTTTAAAACCTTGAACATCTCAAAAGCTTCTTATTTATGCTTCAAAAATAGTACCCATGTCATCCTGGAATAGTCATCTATACACAACATAAAATATTTGTCACCATTTATGCTTTGTGTTCTCATGGGTCCACATAAATCAGTATGTATTAGTTCCAAAGGTTTGCTTGTGTAGTACTCTTGTTTTAAATGAGACTCTAGTTTGCTTCCCATTTTGGCATGAATCACAAATGCTATTTGATGGTTTTACAATGGTAGGAATATCTCTTACTGCCTTTTTTGAGCTAGTTTTTACTAGATTGTCAAAAATGATATGACCAAGCCTCTTGTGCCACAACCAATTTTCTTCTTCCTGTCCAATCAAGCAAGCTCCTTCTAAAGTCTCTGAGAGAGTGTATAGGTTTCTAGATGTCCTCGATCCAGTTGCTATCAACTTTCCACTATTTGCTTTTCTGACTTCACAACCCTGCTTCTTAAAAATCACTTCATGACCTCTATCACAAATCTGACTTACGCTCAACAAGTTATGCTTTAGACCAACCACAAACAAGACTTCTTTTGACTTGATTTTTTCATCACTAATCTTAACTGAACCTTTGCCAACTATCTTAGCTCCATCATTATTTCCAAATTTTATTGAACCACCTTCATATTGTTGTAACTTCTCAAATTTCTGTTTGTCACCTGTCATATGACTGGAGCATCCACTATCAAGTATCCATGGTGAAAATTTATTTTGTGCTTTAAATGCCATTTGTACGATCATGGATTCCTTTTCTTCCTTAGATCGATCTTTTAATTTCCACTCTGGTTTGATTACAATTTTGGGCTCTTGTTTTGACTTTTCTTTTTCAGTAGCTTGTGCATGTTTTACGGGAAATTTTCTATTTTGTCTCATGCCATTTAGTTGAAATTTTTTTCCCTGAAATTGATTTGATGCAAATGTACTTCGACAATTTCTTGCAATGTTCCCAAACTTATGACAGTTATAACATTCTACTGCATAATCCATCAAAGGTGAAAAAACATTTCTACTAGTAAAATTCCTTGGTCCTACGTTATACTTGCAATCTGAAATCTTATGTCCATAACCATTGCATTTAAAATAGTAACAAAAAAAGATATGATTGAACCTGGGTGATGGTATTTGCCATGTTGTCATAGGAGTCATAAATCTTCTTCTTCTTTGATGTGTGACATTGGTGAATCCATCATTGTCAATTCTCCTTTCGTGCCTTGCATTATTGCTTTCTTTTGCATGAGTCAATTTTTCTTGATCAACCTGTTTCTTATTTTCATTATTTGATCCATTTGATGATTCTCCTTCATCAAAGCCCAAACCAAATTTCATGCCTGTAGTCCTTTGGTTATTTATTATCTTATCCAGCTTCATAGAACTTTCTTCACATTTGTGATGACAACTAATTTTATCTATCTGCATTCTTAAACCAATAGTCTCTTCTTCTAGCTTGCAGCAATAATCTATTTTCATGGTTATTTGCACTTCGAGATCTTTAGATATTTTCTTGGATTCTTCTATCTATACTTTCAAACTGGTTATGATTTCATTTACATCCTCAATCTTTCTTGAAATTTTCTTATTCTTTTATCTTTCTATCTTCAATACATCTAGAGTTGCAATTAGTTCCTCTTCCAAATTTACTTCTGCATCAATTTCTTCTTCATCACATTCCTGTTCTTTTTTTGTTTTTTCTTCTTTGAGTGCCATGAAAAGAGCTTCACCTGTTTCCTTTTCATAATCCTCACCGAAGCTATCTTCTGATGAACTAACATTCTTGGAGATGAAACTTTTCTTCTTGAAGTTGCCTTTTCTGAAATTTGTTTTTTTTCTTCCAGTCACTTCTTTCTTGGTGCGATCCTTCATCACTTTTGTTTTTCTCATTAAGTGGACATTTAGCTTCAAAATTCCCAATGTATCCACAATTGAAACATTTAAACGGTAACTTTCCTCTGTATTTTCTTTTTCCCATTTTTAGTTTTCAAACAAAGTTTGCTTCCATTTCATCTGATGTCTCTTCTTCCTCGGATTCTTGTTTTGCTTTCATATTTTTATGGGCTTTAAAAAAAACTTCTATGTCTGCGAGTTTAGATTTTCCTATTCTCATCTCATATGTAGTCAAATAACCATGCATCTCATCCATACTAAAAGAATTTAGATTTTTAGCTTCTTCTATAGCTAAAACTTTAGAATCAAATCTTTGGGGAAGATATCTTAATACCTTTTTCACAATGATAGAATCTTCGATTTCCTTGTCGAGTCCTCTAATCGCATTAATGACTTCATTAACTCTCAGCATATATGCCTCTATGTTCTCATTGTCATTCATCTTTAAAACTTTGAATTGAGCTCGATGTGTTTGTAACTTGGCCTCCTTGATCTTAGCGTCTGCTTAATGAATGCTCCTCAGTTTGTCCCATATTTCTTTTGCCGTTATACAACTCATAATTTTTACCAGTTCATTGTCCACTAATCAGCACATGATAGCATTCTTTGCTTTTGAGTTATTCTCAAATAGTTTCTTACTAGCATCATTGGTTGGAGAAGTGATGGGTATTGTGTATCCACTATCTACTGAATCCCAAATGTTGTATCCTAAAGCACAAAGATATGTCTGCATCTTGAGTCTCAAAAATGTGTAATTAGTTCCATCAAACAAAGGTGCTTTGTTTCATGAGAAGCCTTCACCACCTGCCATTGTGCCACTTCCAAGATCACCCTATCTGGTTAAGCTTGTTCAGGAACTTGGCTCTGATACCAATTGTTAGTATCACAATGACACTGAGAGGGGGTGAATCAGTGTAGCTCTTTAAAACTTAAATATTCAACTCTTAAAGCCGAAACAATGAAAACTTAAATCCAAATAAAGCAAATATAACAAGGGAGCATCACACAACATAAGATGTATCGAGGTTCATCGATTTGGCTACTCCTCAAAAATTGATTGTTTGGACTCCCATCCAAATCCAACCTTTGCAAAGCACCAACTTTATAATCAATTTACCAGCACCCACTGGAAGGAGCACCAACCCCTTATTTACTAGCACCAACTGGAAGGAGCACCAACCCCTGATGCCAAGCACCAACTTGGACTTCAATTTTGAAACTAGAAGATTGACATAAAAATGCCTTCACTTTTACAAGACCCTGACTGGTCTATTGCTTACACAACATTACCCACAATTCACAAAACACACACCCTTCTCACTCGCCTATCACACTCTTCGCTCACCTCTCACACACCTATTGCACACCTCTCACGCTCTTCGTAAGATAAAATCCACACTTTAAAATTCTCCAAGCAACACTCCTTTTATAACAATCCTTTCTCTTTGTAACTCCAGTTGTAATTCCTTCTTTCATTTCTCATATGCCACTTGTCAATTGTAACTATTTCTTTCATATTCTCATCTGCCACTTGTCAATTGTAACTCCTTCTTTATGTAACTCCTTTTGTATATTTTGAGAAGGCATTTCGTCAAACACGTCACATGCAAATAATTGACACCATATTCTCCTACCATGACTGTTCGTTTTCTCCCTGCATGCATGTGTTTTGGTTTTTGAAACGGCTTTTCATTTCTATTTTGAGGCCCATAATTTTCTTTTCTCCTTCATGACTGTTCATTTTCTTTTCCCTTGTGCATGCATGTGTTTTAGTTTTTGAAATAGCTTTTCATTTCTATTTTGAGGCCCATCATTTCCTTTTCTCCACATGGGCATGCGTCCGCTTCTTTCCATGTGTAACAACCATCTTAAATGATTTTAAATCATTAAAGATTCCTTATTGGTCCACGTCACTATGCAAACTTTATTTTCACCATCCTGATGTTCATCACTAATATTAGACGCACTGTCAACTACTCTGTTCCTTTGGCAAAAATGCAACATGTCACGATATCGTGACACTTTTGTTTCTCTGTTTGCCTGCCCTTTTTGAGTCGTAAAAATGCGACATGTTGCGATATCGCGACACTTTTGTTTCTCTGCTTGCCTGCCCTTTTTGAGTCATGAAAATGTGACATGTCACGATATCGCGACACTTTTTATTTCTCTGTCTGCCTGCCCTTTTTGAGTCACGAAAATGCGACATGTCACGATATCGCGACACTTTTTCTTTCTCTGCCTGCCTGCCCTTTTTGAGTCACAAAAATGCGACATGTCACGATATCGTGACACTTTTTCCTTCTTGCTCTTTCTCTTTGCATCGGACCACGAAAATGCTACATGTCGTGATATCGCGACACTTTTTTCTCCTTGCTTTTTCGCTTCTCTTTTGGCCACAAAAATGCAACATGTCGCGATATTGTGACACTTTTTTCCTCCTTTATTTTTTGCTTCTCTAGCATATGGGCCACTTCGGTCTTCTTGTAAAATATGCAAAAAGGTGGGTAAACATCCTCATAAGCATTTAACATCACTGTACATACTCTGAGTAACCTTTGAACTCCTATCCACTGCATCAACTGATCTATCTGACTGTGTTGACAAAAATGACAATACTGTCGTTGCACCTTGGTCAACAAGGTAATAGTTTATTATTACCATTGTGATGATTAATAGGACCACAATTCTTTTTTTGGAACCTCCTCATAAAATTTCCCTGCTTCATGTTATTTCTTCTTTCATGACTCTTGGAGCTTTTAGTTATCTACCATCCTTTCCTTGAAACATAAGAAACTATCCTTGATGCATAAATCCTTTCTTTCATCAGGTTTATTTTCCATATTTGTATCTTGATTTTGCATTCTCTTGACTTATTCCATAAAATATACATGGATGCAGGTTAGAACGACAATATATCTTTGCCTACTGAGAGCATCAACAACCTTGTTTTATTTCCCTTTGATATACTCAACATCAAAATCATACTCAATGAGAAACTCCATCCACCTTCTCTGCCTAGAATTTAGCAAGGGCTGAGTAAAAAAGTATTTTAGACTTTGGTGGTCTATTCCAAACTCAAAGGGTCCTCCTACCAAGTAATTTCGCTAGATGTTGAGGGTGTACACTACGACTACCAATTCCAAGTCATGAGTAGCGTAGTTGACCTCATACCTTTTGAGTTTCCTTGATCCATAGGCCACCACTACTTCATTCTGTGAGAGCACTCCTCCCAAACCTTCCAATGATGCATTTGTACACACAAAAAACTACCCTAAGGGTCCAGAATATTTAATATGGGAGTTGTAGTGAGTTTTTGATTGAGAAAATTAAAATTTTCCTCACATTTGCCTATCCATTTGAACTCATTTACTTTCCTCTAAAGGCTTGTTATTGCAGCTACTATCTTAGAGTAGTCTTTCACATAGCGCCTATAGTATCCAATAAAACCCATGAAGCTTCACACTTCGATCACACTTATAGGTGTCGAAAAATTCAATATGGCCTCTATTTTCTTAGGATCAACAACTATCCTTTCAGCTAATATGATATGTCCTAAATGTTACACTTCCAACTCGTAGAATTTACATTTAGATAGATTCCCAAATAATTGATTCTCCCTTAGCAGTTCTAGCATGATATTAAGGTGTCTATCATGCTCTACCTTATTTTGGGACTAAATAAAAATATCATCCAGGAACACAAGAACGAATCGATCTAGGTGTTTCTTAAAAATGTTATTCATAAAATTCATGAATGTTGGTGGAGGATTCGTTAAACCAAAAGGTAATACAATGAACTTATAATGTACATATGGAGTTTTAAAGTTTTCTTATATAATGCAGGTTCTCAATTGATGGTATCCTGATTCTAGATAAATATTTGTAAAGATAGTGGCATACTTCAATTGATCAAATAGATCTTTAATTATGGGTAGAGGATATCTATTTTTAACTATTGCCTTGTTAATCATTGTATTGTCTATACATAACCTCAATGAACCATAATTTTTATTTACAAATAAAATAGGTGTACCCTAAGGTGATACACTTGGTCTAGTCAAACCTTTCTCTAGCAACCCTTGAAATTATACTTTCATATCTCGTATCTCAATAGGGTTCATTCTATAAGGATCCCTATGAATAGGCTCGGCCCCAGGTTTAAGCTCAATTGTGAAGTCAAATTCAAATTTTGGAGGTAATCTAGGTAAATTTTCTAGAAAAACATCCCTAAAATTTTGGAGTAATGGGTATTTTCCAAACACCTCTTCCTTTTATTCATTTTTTGTCTCATTCAATTTTACTACATAAACTGTTCCTCCCCTATTTATGGCCTTCTTAAGTTGCATAGTCAAAAGGATTTGGGGTTGAAAGGCCCCTTGTAGGCTATACACTCTCTATGTTTTCTTTCCATATTTCGTGTACTCAATCCATATTTCCTAAAAATTGATCACAACCTTATGTGCATGTAACCAATCCATTCCTAGGACTATATCAAAAGCATGTAGCGGTGCTACATATATAACCAATGGTTATACTACTGGGTAAGGTGATTTCGATCATAGGATAGCATTGATTCATAGAGTAGGTTTATTCTGAAACATGCTCAAACTTACACCCATGTGCCAATATTATTAGCATTTTTGGTATAAATTTCATCAAATTAGAGGAAACAAAGCTATCTGTAGTTCCACTATCAATTAAAATCAAATATTTTCTACAAAAAATTTTACCCCTTATAATTAGTAGTATGATTTGTCCTTCTAGTTTCTAAATTCCTATCACTGCATAGATCTTGTGAGCAAGTTCCTTGCATACGGGTTCTCTGTACATCGATTATTTTCCTTTTGAGCTTGGTACTACTTTGAGTGGAAAATTGTTAGCATAATGTGGTCCACCATAATCAAAGAATCCAGTCTTGGGCCCTAGATGAGTTTTTTGCTTCTGCCCTTCTTCTACCTTCACTGATAATGGGAGGTTATCCCGACCCTAAGGTAATAGTTTATTATTACCATTGTGACGATTATTAGAACCATGGTTCTTCTCTTGGAACCTCCTCATAAACTTTCCTTGCTTCATGTTATTTCTTCTTTCATGACTATTGGAGCTTTTAGTTATCTACCATCCTTTCCTTGAAGCATAAGAAACCATCCTTGATGTAGAAATCCTTGCTTTCATTAGGTTTATTTTCCATATTTGGATCTTGATGTTGCATTCTCTTGAATTATTCCATCAAATCTACATGGTTTCAAGTTAGAATGATAATATATCTTCGCCTACTAAGAGCATAAAAAACCTTGTATTGTTTCCCTTTGATGTACTCAATATCAAAAGAATAATCGATGAAGAACTCCATCCACATTCTTTGCCTAGCATTTAGCAAGGGCTAAGTAAAAAAGTGTTTTAGACTTTGGTGGTCTGCTCCAAACTCAAAGGGTCCTCCTACCAAGTAATTTTGCTAGATCTTGAGGGTGTATACTATGAATACCAATTCCAAGTCATGAGTAGCGTAGTTGACCTCATACCTTTTGAGTTTCCTTGATCCATAGGCTACCACTACTTCATTCTACAAGAGCACTCCCCCAAAAAATTCTAATGATGTATTTGTACACATAGAAAAACTACCCTAAGGGTCCAAAATATTTAATATAGAAGTTGTATTGAGTTTTTGATTGAGCAAATTAAAAGTTTCCTCACATTTTCTTGTCTATTTGAACTCCTTTCCTTTACTCTAAAGTCTTGTTATTGCAGCTACTATCTTGGAGTAGTCTTTCACATAACATCTATAATATCCAATCAAACCCATGAAGCTTCGCACTTCGATCACACTTATAGGTGCTGACCAATTTATTTTCTTAGGATCAACAACTATCCTTTCAGCTAATATGATATGTCCTAAATGTTACACTTCCAACTCGTAGAATTTACATTTAGATAGATTCCCAAATAATTGATTCTCCCTTAGCAGTTCTAGCATGATATTAAGGTGTCTATCATGCTCTACCTTATTTTGGGACTAAATAAAAATATCATCCAGGAACACAAGAACGAATCAATCTAGGTGTTTCTTGAAAATTTTAGTCATCAAATTCATGAATGTTGCTCGTGGATTCATTAAATCAAAAGTTAATACAATGAAATTATAATGTCCATATCAAGTTTTAAAAGTTATCTTATGGGTATCCTCCTCGCGGGTTCTCAATTGATGGTATCCTAATTTTAGATCAATCTTTGTAAAGATAGTGGCATCTTTCAACTAATCAAATAGATCTTTAATTATGGGTAGAGGATGTCTATTTTTAACTATTACCTTGTTAAGCATTCTATAGTCTATACATAACCTCAAGGAACCATCATTTTTATTTACAAACAAAATAGGTGTACCCTAAGGTGATACACTTGGTCTAGTCAAACCTTTCTCTAGAAACCCTTGCGATTGTACTTTCATCTCTTACATCTCAATAGGGTTCATTATATAAGGATCCCTATGAATATGCTTGGCCCCAATTTTAAGCTTAATTATGAAGTCAAATTTGCTTTTTTGAGGTAATATAGGTAAATTTTTTGTAAAAACATCCCTAAATTTTTGGAGTAATGGGTACTTCCCAAATGCCTCTCCCTTTTATTAATTTTCTATCTCATTAAATTTTACTACATAAAAAATTCCTCCCCTTTTTATGGCCTTCTTAAGTTGCATATCCAAAATGATTTGGGGTTGAACAACCCCTTGTAGGCTATACACTCTCTATGTTTTCCTGCCATCTTTCCTGTACTTAATCCATATTTCCTAAAAAATGATCACAACCTTATGTGCATGTAACCAATTTATTCCTAGGACTATATCAAAAGCATGTAGTAGTGCTACATATAGATAACCAATGGTTGTACTACTAGGTAAGGTGATTTCGATCATAGGATAGAACTGATTCATAGTGTAGGTTTATTATGAACCATACTCGACCTTCCACCCATGTGCCAAGATTCTTGGAATTTTTGGTATATCTTTAATCAAATTAGAGGAAACAAAGCTATTTGTAGTTCCACTATCAATTGAAATCTTTACATTTCTACCAAAAATTTTTACCCCTTATAATTAGTAGTATGATTTGTCCTTCTAGTTTTTGACTTTCTAACACTGCATAGATCTTGTGAGTAAGTTCTTTACATACAAGTTCTCTGTACATCGGTTATTTTCCTTTTGAGCTTAGTCCTAGTCTAAGTGGAAAATTATTAGCATAGTGTGGTCCACCACAATCAATGCATCCAGTCTTGGGCCCTAGATGAGTTTTTTTATTTTGCCCTTCTTCTACCTTCACTGATAATTGGGGGTTAGCTTGACCCTAAGGTAATAGTTTTTTATTACCATTGTGATGATATTAAAACCACGGTTCTTCTATTGGAACCTCCTCATAAACTTTCCCTGCTTCATGTTATTTATTTTTTCATGACTATTGGAGCTTTTAGTTTTCTACCATACTTTCCTTGAAGCATAAGAAACCATCCTTGATGCAGAAATCCTTGATTTCATCAAGTTTATTTTCCATATTTGGATCTTGATGTTGCATTCTCTTGACTTATTCCATCAAATCTACATGGATGCAGGTTAAAATGACAATATATATTCACCTATTGAGAGCATCAACAATCTTGTTTTCTTTCCCTTTGATGTACTCAACGCCAAAATCATACTCAATGAGGAAATCCATCCACCTTCTCTGCCTAGCATTTATCAAGGGCTGAGTAAAAAATTATTTTAGACTTTGGTGGTATGTTTCAAATTCAAAGGGTCCTCTTACCAAGTAATTTCACAAGATCTTTAGGGTGTACACTACGAATGTCAATTCCAAGTCATAAGTAGCGTTGTTGACCTCATACCTTTTAAGTTGGCTTGATCCATAGGCCACCACTACTTCATTCTACAAGAGCACTCCCCATAGACCTTCCAATTATGCATTTGTACACATAGAAAAACCACCCTAAGGGTCCAAAATCTTTAATATGGGAGTTGTATTAAGTTTTTTATTGAGCAAATTAAAATTTGCCTCACATTTTCTTGTCCATTTGAACTCCTTTCCTTTCCTCTAAAGGTTTGTTATTGTAGCTACTATATTGGAGTAGTATTTCACATAGCACCTATAGTATCCAATCAAACCCATGAAGCTTCACACTTCGATTACACTTATAGGTGTCGACCAATTCAATATGGCCTCTATTTTCTTGGGATCCACAACTCTCCTTTCAACTAATATGATATGTCCTAAATATTGCACTTTCAACTCATAGAATTTGCATTTAGATTGATTCCTAAATAATTGATTCTCCCTTAGCAGTTTGAGCATGATATTAAGGTGTTTGTCATGCTCTACCTTATTTTGGAAATAAATAAAAATATCATCTAGGAACACAAGAACGAATCGATCTAGGTGTTTCCTAAAAATTTTATTCATCAAATTCATGAATATTGTTGGAGGATTTGTTAAACCAAAAGGTAAGACAATGAACTTATAATTTCCATATCAAGTTTTAAAAGTTATCTTATGGGTATCCTCCTCGTGGGTTCTCAATTGATGGTATCCTGATTTTAGATCAATATTTGTAAATATAGTGGTATCCTTCAACTGATAAAATAGATCTTTAATAATGGGTAGAGGATATCTACTTTTAACTATTGACTTGTTAAGCATTCTATAGTCTATGCATAACCTCAAGGAACCATCATTTTTCTTTACAAACAAAATAGGTGCACCCCATGGTGATACACTTGGTCTAGTCAAACATTTCTCTATCAACCCTTGCAATTGTACTTTCATCTCTTACATCTCAATAGGGTTCATTCTGTAAGGATCCCTATGAATAGGCTCTGCCCTAGGTTTAAGCTCAATTGTGAATTCAAATTCATGTTTTGGAGGTAATCTAGGTAAATCTTCTAGAAAAACATCCCTAAATTCTTAGAGTACTAGGTATTTCCCAAACACATCTTCCTTTTATTCATTTTATATCTCATTCAATTTTACTACATAAAATATTCCTCCCTTTTATGGACTTCTTAAGTTGCATAGCCAAAATGATTTGGGGTTGAAAGGCCCCTTGCAGGCTATACACTCTCTATGTTTTCCTGCCATCTTTCATGTACTTAATCCATATTTCCTAAAAATTGATCACAACCTTATGTGCATGTAACCAATTCATTCCTAGGACTATATCAAAAACATGTAGTAGTGCTACATATAGATAACCAATGGTTGTACTACTAGCTAAGGTGTTTTTGGTCATAGGATAACACTGATTCATAGAGTAGTCTTATTCTAAACCATACTCGACCTTCCACCCATGTGCCAAGATTCTTGGTCTTTTTGTATATATTTAATCAAATTAGAGGAAACAAAGCTATCTGTAGCTCCACTATCAATTAAAATTTTAACATTTATACCAAAAATTTTACCCCTTATAATTAGTAGTATGATTTGTCCTTCCAGTTTTTGACTTCCTATCATTGCATAGATCTTGTGAGCAAGTTCCTTGCGTGTAGGTTCTATATAAGTTGGTTCTTTTCTTTCAAACTTGGTCCTACTCTAAGTGGAAAATTGTTAGCATAGTGTGGTCCACCACAATAAAAGCATCCATTCTTGGGCCCTAGATGAGTTTTCTGCTTCTACCCTTCTTCTACCTTCATTGGTAATGGGGGGTTAGCTTGACCCTAAGGTGATAGTTTGTTATTAGTATTGTGATGATTATTAGAACCATGGCTCTTCCCTTGGAACCTCCTCATAAAATTTCCCTGCTTCATGTTATTTCTTCTTTCATGACTATTGGAACTTTTAATTATCTACCATCCTCTCCTTGAAGCATAAGAAACCATCATTGATGCAAAAATTCTTGTTTTCATCAGGTTTATTTTCCATATTTGGATCTTGATGTTACATTTTCTTGACTTATTCCATCAAATATACATGGATGCAAGTTAGAATGACAATATATCTTCACCTACTAAGAGCATCAACAACCTTTTTTTATTTCCCTTTGATGTACTCAATGTCAAAATCATACTCGATGAGGAACTCCATCCACCTTCTCTACCTAGAATTTAGCAAAGGTTGAGTAAAAATGTATTTCAGACTTTGGTGATATGTTCTCAACTCAAAGGGTCCTCCTACCAAGTAATGTCGCTAGATCTTGAGGGTGTACACTATGACTACCAATTCCAAGTCATGAGGAGTGTATTTGACCTCATACATTTTGAGTTTCCTTGATCCATAGGCCACTACTACTTCATTCTACAAGAGCACTCCCCCAAAACCTTCCAATGATGCATTTGTACACATAGAAAAACTACCCTAAGGATCCAAAATCTTTAATATGGGATTTGTATTGATTTTTTTATTGAGCAAATCAAAATTTACCTCACATTTGCTTGTCTATTTGAACTCCTTTTCTTTACTCTAAAGGCTTATTATTGTAGCTACTCTCTTGGAGTAGTCTTTCACATAGTGCCTATAGTATCCAATAAAACCCATGAAGCTTTGAACTTCAATCACACTTATAGGTTCCAACCAATTCAATATGGCCTCTATTTTCTTGGGATCCACAACTATCCTTTTAGCTAATATGATATTTCCTAAATATTGCACTTCCAACTCATAGAATTTACATTTAGATAAATTCCCAAATAACTGATTCTCCCTTAGCAGTTCGAGCATGATATTAAGGTGTCTGTCATGCTCTACCTTATTTTGGGTATAAATCAATATATCATTCATGAACACAAGAACAAATCGATCTAAGTTTTTCTTGAAAATGTTATTCATAAAATTCATGAATGTTGCTAAAGGATTCGTTAAACCAAAAGGTAATACAATGAACTTATAATGTCCATATTGAGTTTTAAAAGTTATCTTATGGGTATCCTCATCATGGGTTCTCAATTGATGGTATCCTGATTTTAGATCAATCTTTGTAAAGATAGTGGCATCCTTCAACTGATAAAATATATATTTAATTATGGGTAGAGGATATCTATTTTTAACTATTGCCTTGTTAAGCATTCTATAGTCTATGCATAACCTCAAGGAACCATCATTTTTATTTAAAAATAAAATAGGTGTACCCTAAGGTGATACACTTGGTCTAGTCAAACCTTTCTCTAGAAACCCTTGCAATTGTACTTTCATCTCTTACATATCAATGGGGTTCATTCTATAAGGATCCCTATGAATAGGCTCTACCCCAAGTTTAAGCTCAATTGTGAAGTCAAATTCACATTTTGGAGGTAATCTAGGTAAATATTCTAGAAAAACATCCTTAAATTTTTGGAGTAATGGGTATTTTCCAAACACCTCTTCCTTTTTTTCATTTTCTATCTCATTAAATTTTACTACATAAAGTATTCCTCCCCATCTATGGCCTTCTTAAGTTGCATAACCAATAGTATTTGGGATTGAAAGGCCCCTTGCAGGCTATACACTCTCTGTGTTTTCCTCCCATATTTCGTGTACTTAATCCATATTTCCTAAAAATCGATCACAACCTTATGTGCATGTAACCAACTATTTCCTAGGACTATATCAAAAGCATGTAGCAATGCTACATACAGACAACCAATGGTTTTACTACTGGGTAAGGTAATTTTTGTCATAGGATAGCACTGATTCATAGAGTAGGTTTATCCTAAACCATACTCGACCTTCCACCCATGTGCCAAAATTCTTGGCCTTTTCGGTATATATTTAATCAAATTAGAGGAAACAAAGCTATCTGTAGCTCCACTATCAATCAAAATTTTAACATTTCTACCAAAAATTTTACCCCTTATAATTAGTATTATGATTTCTAGTTTTTGACTTCCTATCACTGCATAGATATTATGAGCAAGTTCCTTGCATACAAGTTCTCTGTACATTGGTTCTTTTCCTTTTGAGCTTGGTCCTAGTCTAAGTGGAAAATTGTTAGCATAGTGTGGTCCACCACAATCAAAGCATCCAGTCTTGGGCCCTGGATGAGTTTTTTACTTTTGCCCTTCTTCTACCTTCACTAATAATGGGGGGTTAGCCTGACCCTAAGGTAATAGTTTGTTATTACCATTGTGAAGATTATTAGAACCACGGTTCTTCCCTTGGAACCTCCTCATAAACTTTCTCTACTTCATGTTATTTCTTCTTCATGACTATTGGAGCTTTTAGTTATCTACCATACTTTCCTTGAAGCATAAGAAACCATCCTTGATGCAGAAATCCTTGCTTTCATTAGGTTTATTTTCCATATTTGGATCTTGATGTTGCATTCTCTTGACTTATTCCATCAAATCTACATGGATGTAGGTTAGAACAACAATATATCTTCGCCTACTAAGAGCATCAACAAACTTGTTTTCTTTCCCTTTGATGTACTCAACGTCAAAATCATACTCGATGAGGAACTCCATCCACCTTCTCTGCTTAGCATTTAGCAAGAGCTGAGTAAAAGAGTATATTAGAATTTTGTGGTCTATTCCAAACTCAAAGGATCCTCCTACCAAGTAATTTTTCTAGATCTTGAGGGTGTACACTACGACTACCAATTCCAAGTCATGGGTAGCATAGTTGACCTCATGCATTTTGCCTTTCCTTGATCCATAGGCCACCACTACTTCATTCTGTGAGAGCACTCCTCCCAAACCTTCCAATGATGCATTTGTACACATAGAAAAACTACCCTAAGGGTCTAGAATATTTAATATGGGAGTTGTAGTGAGTTTTTTCTTGAGCAAATTAAAATTTGCCTCACATTTTCTTGTCCATTTGAACTCCTTTCCTTTCCTCTAAAGGCTTGTTATTGTAGCTACTATCTTGGAGTAGTCTTTCACATAGCACCTATAGTATCCAATCAAACCCATGAAGCTCTGTACTTCGATCACACTTGTAGGTGCAAACCAATTCAATATGGCCTCTATCTTCTTGGGATCCACAACTATCCCTTCAACTAATATGATATGTCCTAAATATTGCACTTCCAACTCATAGAAGTTGTATTTAGATAGATTCACATATAATTGATTCTCCCTTAGTAGTTCTAGCATGATCCTAAGGTGTTTGTCATGCTCTACCTTATTTTGGGAATAAATCAAAATATCATCCAAGAACACAAGAATGAATCGATCTAGGTGTTTCCTGAAAATGTTATTCATCAAATTCATGAATACTTTCGGAGGATTCCTTAAACCAAAAGGTAAGACAATGAACTCATAATGTCCATATCAAGTTTTAAAAGTTTTCTTATGGGTATCCTCCTCGTGGGTTCTCAATTGATGGTATTCATATTTTAGATCAATCTTTGTAAAGATAGTGGCATCCTTCAACTGATCAAATATATCTTTAATTTTGGGTAGAGGATACCGATTTTTAACTATTGCCTTCTTAAGCATTCTATAGTCTATACATAACCTCAAGAAACCATAATTTTTCTTTACAAACAAAATAGGTGTACCCTAAGGTGATACACTTGGTCTAGTCAAATATTTCTCTAGCAACCCTTGCCATTGTACTTTCATCTCTTACATTTCAATAGGGTCCATTCTATAAGGATCTCTATAAATAGGCTCAGCACCAAGTTAAACCTCAATTGTGAAGTCAAATTCACATTTTGGAGGTAATCTAGGTAATATTTTTGGAAAAAAATCCCCAAAGTTTTGGAGTAATGGGTATTTCCCAAACACCTCTTCTTTTTATTCATTTTCTCTCATTCAATTTTACTACATAAATTGTTCCTCCCATTTTTATGGCTTTCTTAAGTTGCATATCCAAGAGGATTTGGGGTTGAAAGGCCCCTTGTAGGCTATACACTCTCTGTATTTTCCTATCATCTTTCATGTACTCAATCCATATTTCCTAAAAATTGATCACAACCTTATGTGCATGTAACCAATCCATTCCTAGGACTATATCAAAAGCATGTAGTAGTGCTACATACAAATAACCAATGGTTTTACTATTGGGTAAGGTGATTTTGATCATAGGATAGCACTTATTCATAGAGTAGGTTTATTCTAAACCATACTCGACCTTCCACCCATGTGCCAAGATTCTTGTCATTTTTGGTATATATTTAATCACATTAGAAGAAACAAAGATATATGTAGTTCCACTATCAATTAAAATATTTATATTTATACCCAAAAATTTACACCTTATAATTAGTAGTATGATTTGGCCTTCTAGTTTTTGACTTCCTATCACTGCATAGATCTTGTGAGCAAGTTCCTTGCATACAGGTTCTCTGTACATCGGTTATTTTCATTTTGAGCTTGGTCCTACTCTGAGTGGAAAATTGTTAGCATAGTGTGGTCCACCACAATCAAAGAATCTAGTCTTGGGCCCTAGATGATTTTTTTGCTTTTGCCCTTCTTCTACCTTCACTGATAATGGGGGGTTAGCCTGACCCTAAGGTAATAGTTTGTTATTACCATTGTGATGATTATTAGTACCACGGTTCTTCCCTTAGAATCTCCTCATAAAATTTCTCTACTTCATGTTATTTCTTATTTAATTACTATTGGAGTTGTTGGTTATCTACTCTCCTTTCCATTTCATGAAGGCTGCACTATTTATTTTCCTCAATGCCTCTCTACCCTATTTTGGTAACCCTTCATAGTTGAAGTAGGGCTTAAGGTAAGTTTCTACTTTCTTGGATAGGTCATAGGCCTTCTAAAGAGTACTAGGTTCCCACATGTTCACTTCATGTCCTACTCTAGGATCTGATCCTAGTATGAATTTATGTACCTTCATATTATCATTATATGCAGGCACATATTTCAACAACTTGACAAATTTCTGGTAATATGCCTCCATCGTATTATTTCCTTGTTTAAGATTGGTGAACTCCTCAAATTTTTGGTTGTAAAAATGTTTTGTGAGGAATCTTCCTTTAAAGGCTACTACAAAGTCCTCCCATTTTAGATCAAATGCAACCTCAATTCCTTGTTCCTTGCTAAAAAATTTCCATAAATATAAACCAACACCCTGTAAGTGTAGAGTGGCATATGACATTTGAGACCTGATGGAATAATTCTTCATATTGCAGAAATTATCTATCTCTTTTAGCCAAGCTTCGGTCGTGTCACCACCTTCCTCTCCATTGAACTTGGAGGATTTTAGATGCTTCATATCCCTACCCAATTCTACCTCAAGTTGGTTTTTAGCCTGTTGTACCTCTAAAAGAGGTACATTAACTTGTTCCACCCTAGAATTTCTAGCTTGACTATCATTATTCACAATTGCTTCTAATAGTTGTCTTTGTGTTTCCATCTGCTCATGAAGTAAAACAACTATTGCAGGAAGATCTTCCCTTTAATTATTAGGATTATTCATTTCTACATCTAGGATTCTAACCTCAGTGTTAGTTTGTCGTGTTCATCTCATTGATGGAGCAGTACCCCCTATAATCTTCCTTGGTGGAATTTCCCCTAGCCACACACACAGAGAGATAAAGAGGTTTAGATCATAGTTACTTATCAAATTAACTCTCCTACTATTAACTAAGCATCTAGTTGACTTAGCTATATAGTTAGGTTAAAGTCTAGTGGATACACTATTTAGATAAGTCTAGTTCTCATGTTGTATGTGTCTTATTACACACTTTTATATAAGATTACATAGAGAAGCTTGTACCCTTACAAACCAAGCACTCTCATACCAAATATCACAACCCAGATTTACCAATTCAATTATATTTTTTTTTGAACTATCTTAATTTTAAACATCATTCTTTTAAGAGTTCTCAAATACGAGGGGTATTCTTCCTTTAATTATTTTCCATATATCTTTTCAAGGCTCACCTATACCTACATATTACATATTTTTGGCTATGTAAGTGCACTAGGTGTAAGCTAGATTTACAAGCCATCCTTCTCATTATCCTTAAATGAGCTAGATTACCTTCTTTCGCTCTATCAAATAAGAACGCTATAATTCTCATACCCCATATGTGCTTCTATGTAGATGCTAGGAGTGTATTAGAATAAACTATCTTTCTCCTCTTCTTATGAGTTAGTCATTCCATTTTATGCCTCAATGGAAAACTCAATTCGTAAAACCATCTGCTTAGGTAACCCCCAATACCCAGTATAACATTAGTTTTATTCTCATTCAAGATACCCTGGGGTACTAGGAGGATTCTCACTCTTATTTTAGGAGTCATCTAGTTGTTATACATATCAAGATCCTTTATGTTTGTATTTACCTAATAATTTGGTACAGTTCATTTCCATTACATTTGTGGTTTACCAAGTTTGATTATTGTTGGGCACCGAAATGTCATCAAGCTTTACTTGACACTGCAACTATCTATCTTCCAATTTTCTATCTAGGCATGCACCCGATAGTCACAGCTCGACACTCAAGCATTGGATGGACCAAAGAAAACTTCAATCCAACCTCCAGAGTAGGTTGGTTCCTTGTCAACTTAAAATGGTGTTGACTCAATTAAAGCTCCAATAGGGTTTTGAGATAAGGGTTTAGAAAAGGTTTAGGGTTAGAAATGTTATAAAAAAATAGTGGTTGGATAGGCTAACAACATAGGCAACTACAACAAAAGGCTCCCACAAGCTATTTCTAGTGTCCCATCACTCAAGATTAACATTACCCAAATTAATGAAACCTTCACACATTAAAGCATAAATAGAGATATATTGCAGAAAGCAATTCCAACATCCAATATTGATAATCCAAATAGCAGAATAGACCAATAGTTAGATTTAACAGAAATAAACTTCCTAACAATACAGATCTAATCAAGAACAGATTTCAACTACTCTCACAACTAGTAATCCAAAAGTTAGAATGAACTAACCATTCAAGTATTAACAGAAATGCAACTCAAGACTTCGAACCTCTTGCACAAGATAATGAAGATGACAAATTTGAGTCGAACAATCAAAGTAATGCTCCTTCCATTAGCTCACAAGAATATTTATAGTAGGGCAAGCAAACACACTAGAGCCGACCCTAAAAAATGAGGGTTCGGCCTCTATTTATAGTTTGTAAATGAAAGAATATTTTTAGGAGACATTACAAATATTGTATATTTACAGCTCAACAGAGAGTTTTCTAGCATCATCTTACTAGCTGTGGAGCTCCAGGAAATCCATTGTGAGAAATCCTCCATGGCAGCATACCTCTGCAACTTGTTGGTTTGTTGGTGGTAGTTGGAGTTCTAATAGTTGGACATTGCATCTCATCCATTGATCATTCTTGGAAGCTCGACTCCACCATAGATCTACAATTGCATCTAGTTCTTGTTCTTGGAAATCCTCGATGCTTCATCTTCCTACCCTCCAACTAACTATGCTCTGGTCCAATGAGAAAATACTTTTAAATACCTTATCAATGTTAGCAAGTTCTCAACCATTGATCTTCATCATGGATGACTATGATTAAAACCTCCCAAGACACTCTATAAATTGGTGAGGAAAACCTAGGCACCATTCCACACTTTTAAGTTGTTGACATCATCATTATAACCTTGATCCTACAGAATCACATTCTGGTGTAAAATGAACTAAGAGGTGAGCGGGATGCAATCTACTCCTTACCCTTCCTTTTCTCTTCTTTGGCTTCAAAGCTTTTGAAATCTGCACCTTAAAGCGTGTTGACATCACCTTTGCTTTATAAATATGTGAAATCTCCAATCCACACTTGGATAAGTGTAAATCATCCTTTGTCTCCATTCCACTCTGGGCATAGTGTAAAACAACTTCTTACCGCCAATCCACATTGAAGTTAGTGTAAACTTACTCTTTGTCTCCAATCTAATTAGTGTAAACTTACTCTTTGTCATCAATCCACACCAAAATAGTCTTGAGACTCGATGGATTTAGCCTTACCAACACTTAGCCGCTGAGAGCATGCAAGAAATTACTCTCGATCTCTAATCCACACTTTTATTTGTGCTAATGTCATCATTGCCAAAAACTTTTGCAAAATCAGGACCCATCACCAATCCGCACCATTTTACGTTATAAACCCAGCAGAATCGCTCAAGGCAAAAATGTGCTAAGTGTTGGGTGGATTAGGAAACTAATGTAGCGGATCCGCTCCAAAATACACTAAAAAGTGTGCGAAATGGAACTTACATACCTTAGAATGAAATTTGCAATGCTTTCTAAGGATGTGGCCATTTTGGGCCTACATTCTGGCGCCTCTCGGGTGGATTTTCTCACAAAGCCATCAAACTCAAAGTCTTATCCATTGGGCATCGGGAGTTAAAAATACTTATCTTCAAAAATGCTTTTAAAGAATAACTTCCATATGAACACTACCCTCTGAAAACTTGAACACCTTAGAGGATAAACATTCATATCAAGACTATGCTCCATGCATCTTAGAGGATAAAGGTTCATATAGAGACTATGCCATAAACATTAATCTCTATGCCATTCTAGCAAAACTGCTTCACTGCTCCATCAAAAACATAGTTATGTTCTCTTTATAAAGCCTTCTTATAATACATGATATAAATACCTTCACACAAAACTATTGTTTTCTATGTCTCTCTGGACTCATGCTTTTATTGTTTCTTTTTTACTATGTCAGAGTAAAAATGAATCAAACAAAATACAAAACTTATGACTATATATGTACAAAGACAAAACAAAAATGCTAAGCTTGTGCCCCTTCAGGGTCCACAACATCTCTATCTGGATCTTCTTCTTCTTGTTGGACCTCTTCCTCAACATTATCCTCTTCTTGCTCAGCTTCTTCCTCTGGAGAAGATTGCTCCTTATTTTCCTCTTCTACATTATCACCAAATAGCTGCACCATCAGTTTCAAGGTCTGTAGGGCTTGTTTCTAGGTTGCTTATGAGGGGTTGGAAGTCTCTTTTAGCTACTTGTAAATGTATTGGAGTTCACCAATATCTTCATAGTAAGCAACACTTCCTTTGTTTACCAGGTCCTCCATGAGGTCTCTGAGCTTGGTGAAATCAATGATCATTTGTGAAGCTTTCTCTTGGTCAATTGGTTCCTCTAGAACATCAATTTTTAGATTCATCTTGTAAGCTCTCTCCAGTACTTATCTTGATTTCTTCTACTAACAAGAGTGTGATCTTCCATCCATAACCCTCTAAAACCAATTTGGATCATTTCCTTGTTAACATCTACTACATCCTTGATTACTCCTTCAATCTTGTCATACAATAGCTAAGCCTTTTGGATTTCTTTATTTACTCTATTCTTACATAGCAACAACCTAGCAATGTTCCACTCCTTATTAGGAATTGGCTTAACAGAATCGATGAGTCTACTATCCACCAGCCTATGAATTTGCTCAGTTGGAATCACCATAGGTTGTAGCTCTCTAGTGATTTTGTCCAAATCCTTCTGAATACTTTGGAGTAGTCAATAATAAGCTACAACCTTGAGCATTTCTCTAGCACTTCAGAAAGCAATTCCTTTCTCACTTTATTTAGTCTAGCCTTAGAAAAACTAGAGGATTTAGCCTCTACTACTTCAAAATTTGTATCTCCTTAGCTTGCTCCTCATTCTTTTTCTAGTGTTCTACAATCTGCTCCTTGAGCTTATTAGCTTCTTGAAACTTCTCTTGCTAGCTTTTAGCTTCTTTTCTCAGAGCTTTCTCCACTTCTTTCTGATTGCTGATAGTTTTCTAAAGCTTTTCAATTTGCTTTTCCAACTTACCCACCTTTTACTTGAATATATCATTTTTCACATAAAAATTTTCAAATTGGGGTTTGGCTTTTCCCATTTCTCCTCCCCCGGGAACTTCTCAATATCTTTTGTATACTCTTCTATATGATAATCTTGAGCTATCATCTCAGTTTTAGGCTTGCTCACAAGGGGAATCATGGATCTAGATGTCCTTTGCCTTGAAACTGGATCAACAAATATACTTCTTCTCCTGGTAGCCATCCTATTAGAAGGCTTAGATAACTTTTCTACCCATAAATCATTGATTTTCTATGTAGCTTCTTGCTCCTTCTGTAAACTTGCTTGGGTAGGGTAACTTGTAGCAAGAGGAGAGGAAGACACCAAGAATGTAATAGTAGAATCAACTTTTGATAATAGTTGTGTAGAAGAATTGTGACCATAGTGGAATCTCTGACCACTATCATTGTTGCAATTGGTAAACTCATGGAAACTGAAGGGAGACTCACAGATGGGTGAGGGGGTGAACTAGAAATAGTTTGCTTCTCTGATGATGGTGGTGGTGGTAATGGTGAAGTTGTAACTATGGGAGATGATGAGAGGGGAATCTCAGCTGATGAATGTGGAACTTTGGATGATGAAGATGGAATTTTAGATAATGAAATAGGGACTTGGGGTGATGAAGAAGGAATTTGTGATGACCTTGGGGGAGATGGATTGGTTTGTACCTCAATGGTGACCGATGAAGTAGGAGGTGAACTATGAGGTGGAGAAGGTACCTTTGTTACAACTTCTTGTTCAGAAAGAGAGGGATATTTCCTTAGGGAATCTGGAGGAGGAAGAGGAGAAGAGGGATTAGAGACTATACCTTCACCTAATGATGTAGGGTTTTTTGGAGTTGTCTCTATGATTTGCTATTGTTCTTGTTGTATTAATTCTTCAACAACTAAAATAGTTGTTTTCTCAACTATATCCTCTTTATCCAGCCTCTATTTCTTTGAAATATATTTCTTAGCTCTTTCTGGGGCCCTTTTGGCTTTTCTAGAAAAAATTGAAAGGTAAATTTCTCACTTTCTATCTCTTCCTTAGATAACCCTTCTTGTACTGTTTCCTCCAGCAATACCTGCTCAGAAATGGGATTTAATTCCATTGTTGTTGTAGTGGTGAATCTTAGAGGTGTAAACCTAAAGCTCTCATCCTTTTCTTTCTAGTTTATATATGTATTTGGAGGTTGTGCACCTAGGGCTAGGTGCTTAGGCCTATTTTTTATCTCTATAATTGGTGCACTTATAGTCCTCTCATCAGAATAGTGCATTTTACTCATCAATCCTTCCCCCTTTGGAAATTGTTCTATCTTCTCAGTTGAAGGTTGAAAAGGCTTCAAGACTTTGGCAACAGTCAATGGAGCATCAGTTTCTTCTTCCTGGACTTCTTATTTTGGAGGTGGGGATGGGAAACTAGACTCGGTTTGTGTCATTTTGTATATTAACACTATATTCCTTATATCTTTGGGCCTCCAAGTTTTGAGATTATTATCATACCTTTTAGAGAATTCAACATCCATTTTAATCCCAAATTTGGATTTTACTTTACTAGTCTCAATTCTCATCCTCCACCAGTCTGATATCTTGGCCTCATTCCATTTCCCTTTATTCTCTACCTTTTCATCATCAGGTTCTTGAGACTGAGGGTCCTCTTTCTTTTCTATTTTTTTCTCAATATATTTGATGGTAGACTCCTTCAACTGATGTTTTACATTGTTGTCCGGGTCAAAATCCATAATTTTCTCATAAAATTCCAACCATGGAGGGAGTTGATCCATTTTAGAAACATTCCATTCTAAAATATCAGTTTCTTTGTTATTTCTGCCTTGTTCAAAATGGGGCCTAGATCTCTTTTCAAATTTGTAGGCCTTCTCTCCATTTACGACTATATTTCTTTTATAGAATATGTCATCTGGATCATAACTCCATCTCTGAGGAATATAGAATAGACCCAACCTATCTAGGTATTGGTCAATTTTTTCACCCTACCACTTCTTTGTAATAGTTATATCACTAACATTTCGGTAGGTCAACATAGACTTCCTCTTTCTCCCAGAGCCATAGTTCAAATCTATATATTATGCTTACCTTAAATATTCTAAGGCAAATAGCCTCTTTGTGACAAAGTGGGGCAGTAGAAAAGGCTTACCCATAAAGCCATACAGTCTAATGACTGTGCCCTCTATTAGGAGATACCAGTCTCCTTCCTCTGCACCTTCTTCTCTCAATATTTTCTCAACCAAAAGTGGTATCCTAGGGCAAAATCCATACATTATTTTCAATGTTGGCCCTAAGAATTCCAAATTGAATTTGTAAAAAGACTCAGTACTTCTGAGATGCTTAGTCTAGTAATAAATTAGCAGGGGTTCTCCTTCATTGGTCTTGTCCTTGATTGGAATCCAGGGCATCATATCTCTTACAGTAGTGAAAAACATCCAGACTAGGCTTGAACAATATCAAAAACAAGGTGCATCAGAGCTTCTTTTCAATGCTACTAACTACTCATATATTATCTAGGAAAGGAAAGCCGACCATTCAAAATAGATAACCCTAATACCCTTTTTAGCCATATCTTCCTCATACATCCTCTCATTGGAAATGCAATATGCAATGACTATTTGTCAACCCTACACCATTTTATCAAAATCTAGACCATCCATACAGGCTAACATGGAGTAAAGCTCTAGGTGTTCAAAATGTTCAATGGAAATTGGGACCTGAGGTAATCCTTTTCTGGGCCTAGTGTCCTTGAGTTGTTTATATACCCACTTTCTGAAAGACTCACCATCATTAGCTCTCTTCTCTAGGGAGTAATACCCAGCCTGGGTAGTTGTTTTAAACTCCTTTGGTTTTATCGGTGGTTCTGCTTCTATGGCAAAAAACTTGTTATAGTTTGTAGTCGTGATGCTAAATAGGGTCTTGCCTTTAGCAGTATTTACTACTTTTGCCATTGGGTCATAAAACTTAATGATGGCCACTATTAATTTAGGGCAAGGATGGATGAAATCACAAATGTAAAAATATAGGAATGAGAGCACAACACATCTACCTTCAACAGGGCCACTCCTGCCTTGTATCTATTGTTGATGTTTCTCCTGAGCTTTGATCTCTCTATGAGGACCAACTCAGTATCCACTATAACTTCTGCTTTGTCGATATAATGGCCCACTATCTTTTTCATCAATTTTCTAGCTTCTTGGGAATCTTCAAAAGCCATCTTCGTCTGTAATGACTTAGATTTTCTTTGTAGAATTTGTAGGTAATGTTTTTGCTATCGTTATGCTCTTCTTCGCTCAATGAACACTACTCTTGTCAAATGAAAATAATTTTGTGCTTTTATCTTTTAATTAATATTTCATGTACATCTTCCACCATTAATGTGGCTACTACATGACTTACCCATTGGCATGCTTCTCAACTAGCACTCTATCCCTTTTGGTGGCTTAGAGGTGGCATTCTACCTTTGATTGGTCAAAATTCAAATGTGCTTCAACCTTACGGTATCGTTTTATCCTTTCTCTTTTGAGCATAGGAAAATTAGTATTTATTGTAGACCTTTTACCTTTTCGAAGTGATATGATGCGGAATTGCTACCCCGCTCAAATGTAGACTTGAAAATGATGGATTGGTGACACTTCCCTATTCTGCACAACTTAACTCTAAATTATGGTGGATTAGGACCTTCCTCATTCCACACATCATAAGTCTTGAAACCCAATGGATTGGAACCCGCTCATTACTCCATTAGCATCATGGTCCATTTGAGTGCGAAAAATAGTGCATGTTACATTCTACTAAAATGTAGTTCATTTAGGTGTGGATTGGAACCCACTTGTCATTTCACTGATATGATGGTTCTTTTGAATGTGGATTGGAGTACAATGATATTCCACTTCGCACTTAGTGTATTTGAGTGTGGAATAGGAACTGCTGCATCCTATGGGAACACTTAGCCAATTTTTTGCAAAATTTTCTCTTTTTTTTTTTATATTTTGCACAATATGTTGTTAAAACAAAACTTGATACAAAGTGTAGAAAGAAAGGAAATATGATACAATGTATATACATATATTACAATGAGCTTATATTTCAATCAAAGTAGAGTTTAAGATGAAAACCATTAACCAGAATTGGTTGTATGTTTCCCTCTAGATCTTCAAGTTGGAAAACATTGGTCTCCTTGACTTCTACTATCTTGAAAGGGCCATCCCAGAAGGAGTCAAACTTCTGATGGTGACCTGGTTTTGCTCTTTCAACATTCCACCTGAGAACTGAATCTCCAACCTAGAATTTTTTGAACCTTACCTTTTTATCGAACCATACCTTGATGTCCACAGAATGTTTCTAAAAGTTCTCATAGGCCTGAGCTCTTTTCTCTTCCAACTGTAGTAGGTGTGTTAGCCTTGTATCCACTAGATTTTCCTCTGATTCTTCTTCTGTATTTATCAGTTTGAGTGCTAGAATTTCTAAATGGATAGGTAACACTACCTCCTTGCCATATACCAGAGCATAAGGGGAAGTCTTGATGGACTTCTTGATAGTAATCTTGTCTACCCACAAAGCTTATTCTAGCATTAGGTGCCAACTTCTTTTATTCCCTTCTAGTGATCTCCTCAAAATCCTTAACAGATTTTTGTTGGTAGACTCTGCAAGTCCATTCCCTTGAGGGTAATAATTTTAAGTATTCTTAATGGTTATGCCATACTTGCTAGAAAATTCAATATATTTGGCTCCTATAAAGGCTGGCCCATTGTCACTCACCAAGGCTTCCAGAACTCCAAACCTTGAAATCAAACTTTCCATAAAATTGATCACAACTTCCTGATCTGATTTATTTGTAGGGATCGCTTCTACCCATCTTGTGAGGTAGTTTGTGGTAGTTAGAATATACTTGTGCTCAGCTAAAGAATTTGGATTGATGACACCTATGAAGTCCAACCCCCATTGTTGAAATGGTTCTTCTACTTGTATTAGCTTGAGGGGGAATGAAGCAATTCTTGTCCTCCCTACATGCCTTTGACATTTGTCATAGGCTCTAGTGACTTTGAAGGTGTCAAAAAATATAGTAGGCCAATAATAGCCTACTCTTATGATATTCAAAGTTGTAACTCTTCCTAAGAAATGTCCTCCAGATGGTCCTCCATGGAACTCCTCAATGACCTTTTGTTGTTGATCATATTTTAAGCACTTAAGGAGGACTCCATCAAGGTTCCTTTTGTATAGCCCTTCTGGTAGTAAGACATACTTCAAAGCTTGAAGTCTATATATTCTTCTTTGTGATGCATTAATATCAGGAGGACATACTCCAGTTTGAAAGTAATTGATCATCTGGTCTACCCAATCAGAGTTTCCTGGTTGTACCCCTTCAATCTGATCATCTTCTGTTGCCTGACAAGCTATCATTTCTACTGATGTTGCTACCTCTGTTAGACCTTGGCATAAGGCCCTACCTCTTACCAACTTGGTGGGGTGTATCTCCACATCATATTCCTAGATCTTGGTGATCCATCCAACTCTCTTATCTCCTAGTTCACCTTGTAGAATAAAGCTTCTTACATCCGGGTGAACAACATATACCAGGGTCTTACTTTGAACCAAATACTGCCTGAACTTCTTCAATGATTTCATCATAGCAAATACTTGTTTCTCAATAAAATTATACTTGACCTAGTAATCATGGAGAGTCTAACTCTAGAAGAATATGGGATGTTCCTCACCTTGCTCATTCTTTTGAGTAAGTACTGAGGCATAACTTTCTTCAGCTCCATAAGCGTAAAGAATAAAATCTTTACTAAAATCTGGATTTACTAGCACTAGAGTTATGGCAATGGACTTCTTGATAATCTCAAAGGCTTGTTTCCTCACTTCAGTCCATTTGAACTCTGCATATTTCTTCAATAGCTCAGATATAGGCCTTACCTTCTATGCAAAGTCAGAAATGAACTTCCTGATAAAGTTTATTTGATCGAAGAAGGACTGTAAGGCTTTCTTGTTTACAGGTAGTGGAAGAGCTAGAATGGACTGGATTCTATCTGTATCTATGGCCATACCTTCTTTTGAGACCACATGACCTAGAAAATTTCCCTCATGTACTACAAAAAATGATTTCTTAGGATTGAGGGAAATGCCAAATTCTCTGCACTTTTGAAAAACTTGCTCAAGGTGTGCTAAGTGATCATGCTTGTTATGGGAAAACATTGTCATGTCATCCAAATAGATCAGAATGACCTTATTGATAAGCTCCCCAAAGGCATAATCCATGGCTCTCTAAAATGTGGCTCCCGCATTAGACAACCCAAAAGGTATTCTCTGGTAGGCAAATGTGCCCCATTTTGTGGTGAATGTTATTTTATACTGATCTTCATTTTTCACCCAAATCTGGTTGTATCCAGAGAAGCCATCCAATAGTGAGAACCTCTCTACCCCTACCACTATCTATAATATCTGATCAATCTATGGAAGGGGGTAGTGATCCTTAAGAGATGCTTGGTTAAGATTTCTGAAATCTACACACAAGCGAATATCGCCATTCTTTTTCTCACAGGTACCAAGTTGGCTACCTAGGTGGAATGTTTTATTGGATATATGATCTTAGCCTTTAACAACTTTAAGAGCTCTTCTCTCATTATGGCTTCGATCCTTGGATTTATAGGCCTTTGCTTCTACCTAAAAGGCTTTGCATCAGGCTCTAGCTCAATGGTGTGTTGGATAATCCTTTTGTCATATACCTTGAGGTCTTCATATGACCAAGCCACAATGTCTTAGTACTTTATGCATAAAGCTTTAATGTCCTCTTCTTCTTCTAGGGAACATCATATTCCAACCTTGAGCCTCTTTTCTTTTTCTATTTCAACTTCTTTGTATATTTTGTCATTGACTTCCATAGATCTGATCCTTCTCCTATCTTCATTGTCAAACAGGCTCTCTAGGGTGACCAACCCTCTAGGTATATGATTATTTCTAAGCTGAATAACATCCTGTTGATCAATTTCCTCTAGATTTTCTTCTTGGATAGTGGAGAGATAGGCTTCTCTTACCAGAAAATCAATGATCTATTCATCACTTTCAAAGACCTACCAAAAAATCTGCTTATCTAGCACTACAGGCCTGAAAATCATTTTGATTCCCTTGTCTTTCTTGACTCCAATATCTGCAGAAGGGTTGAAGTTAGCTCCCCTTGCTACTAAAGAGTCTACCAAAGTATTCTTTTCTCTAGGAATAAAATTTATATTTAGGGCATCAAAGGATTCCATCAGATCCCATACCCTATTTTTGTATGCTTTTAGGTAATGGTGCTTACTACTGCACCTTTCTCTTACCTGATGGATGATTAACTTAGAGTCACCATATATGTTTAGGACCTTAATACCCATATTTTCTGCTTGCATCAGTCCAAGGCATAGAGCCTCATACTCTACAACATTATTGGTGCATGACCATGTTAACCTGTAGGTAAAACTCTTTGTCCCTTCTGATTGGGACTATAGTACCACACCAGCACCAGCTCCATTTTTGCATCTAGCACCATCAAAGTGCATAGTCCATACCTCTATCTCTCTCAGATACTGATTAGATATAGCAAGAATTTTCTTCTCTGATTCTATAAAAATACTATATGTGCCCATGCCTATCCCAAACTGACTGTAATCCTCTCTAAAAGGTAATTCATCTTCCAGTTCCAGTTCCTCAAATTTATCCACAATTTCAAATTCTTCAAGAGGAGTGAGGTTGCACATGTCTTCCTCAATTTTTCTATGTGATAAGACACAGGATTTTTAGGTGTTATCCTTATCCTCTTCCCTTTGAAGGGAATGACCATGCTAGGAATAATCCATGTACATGCATCCACCTAATTTTGTAGTGAACTCCCTTGAGAGGCATAAACTAAAGTAGGGCTCTAGGTCAACCACTACTATTTCTTGTACTATTGTCACCTCAGGGGCTCTATGTAACCTCATTAAAACATCCTTTATTACTCCCACTATTTTCATAGGTGTCCCATCCAATTGCAGTACTCTAGGGCAAGATCGGGTATACTCCATACCCATCTCTTCACAGACTGCTTTAGGCATAATTGTAGTTGATGCTCCTGAATCTATCATACAATTTTGGACTACCCAACCTTCCATTATTAAAGAGATATAGAAAGGAGGGGGTTTATTCTTTAAAATAGTAGGGGACATTTCTTTCTTTTCTGAGGGTATACTAAGGATTGTGGTGGCCTGCCTATCTTGTGGATACTTGTTGAGAGAAGCTTTAAGCAAGTCTATCTAGCCAGGAATGAAAAGGGTATCATATAAACTAGATTTTGATGGAATCCTTTTCATCTCTTCCACAATGTTGTATTCAGACTTAGCCAAAGTGGTCCTCTCAGGCCTTCTTTCTGGCTCACCATATTTTCTTTTATATTGTTGAGTGGCTTCTATTATTTATATTTTGGTAATAGAAGGGAATCTAAGCCTCTCTTGAGCCTCATATTTAGACTTCATTCGGTCTCCTTCAGTTTCTTTTTCAAATATCTTGGGGAGACTGTCTATCTTCTCTTTCCCTTTAGCCTAGGGAATAGGAAAAGTATCACTGCTTTGGGGGAGTGGGTCATTCCTTTTCTGAGAAGGAACCTAGAATTGTCCCATATTTTGGGGGTCTACTTGCAAGGTTTTCTTCCTTGACCTTGTCATAACAACAATTGGGCCATCTTCATCCAACTCTTTTCCAACCATGATTTGGTCAGGCTACCATAACATATTTACTCTTCCCTTTTTATTCCTCTCAGCTTGATCCATAGCTTGTTGAACATGGTGTTGGTACATGACACAAGACTATGAATCATGAGGATCATTACATACCAAACACCAAATATTCACTAGACTTGTTTCTGAAGAACACTCAAGTTCTTCATATGTTGCATTTACTCTGACCCCAGTACTATTACTAGGACCAGGTCTTTGATATTTGTTCACATATGGAAATCTCCTCTGTTGAGATCTCTCCTGATCCCTTTTTTCCATTGAATTCATTCTGTTACTCAGATTTTTAGAGTATTTTGTATATCAAGAATGGTAGAAAACTCTTGAGAGGTTTGAGAAGGAAGGGGAGGGAAAGGAACTATAGCAGATGGTGCTTTCGGTTGAGGAATGGGATTCATTTGTGGATATGGGGATGATAAGGAAAGGGGATCCATGTAAGATGAGTTTGTAGCTTGGCTTTGGCCATTAGTGGTTTCTGAACTATAAGGTAGCATAGTTTTGGGAGGTAACCTCCCCACATTAATTAGGATATTCTCTGCATGAACTGTTGCATTATAAACTTGAGGAAAGGTTTCCACTCCATATTTTTGGGTTTGCAAGCCTAGCTCTGATCCAAGAGCTCTGATATAATACATATAAGCCAAGCATGCAGTTGGTCTAGCTATAGGGGAATTCTCTTCCATGTTCTGCTAAACCTCAAATTGAAATCTGAGATAGTCTCTTGCTGAGATTTTTGCATGGATGTAAACTGATTAAGCAAGGAGAAAGGGTCAATAGATTCATTAAATTCTTCCACAAAAGGCTCATCCAATGCTTCCCATGAAGTGATGGTGTTATCCTCAAGAGTCCTAAACCAATGCAAAATATTTCCTCTGAAGGATAGGGCTAGGATTCTCACAATAACATCCTCCTCCTTTATGTTGTGGATTGCTACTAGATTCAAAATGTCTTGATAATGCTCATATGTTGTCTTTCTAGATCCATCATAAGTGGGAATAGCCTTGGACACAGCCTGGGGAATGGTATTCATATGGGCTAATCTAAGGGGACCAGTTGTGTTCTAGCTGGGGTATTTCTGTAATGGCTGATTTGGGGGTACATTTCCTTGATTTGGTGTTGCATTTCCAACCATATTTCTAGTTGTAGGTCCTATTGTAGGAGTTGATGAATTAACTATAGGACTTTCCTCAGGAAGCTCTTCTTCTGAGAGGAAATATTGATTCAAACTTCTGATAATAGTAGACCCTCTATAAGGTAGCTCACAATGAAAATAAGAGTTAGGGTTATTCCTTTTGAAAGACCTGGTATACATGAAAGGACATTGGTCTATAAGGGTAATTATTTTTTGGGTTTAAAGACTAGGGAGTCACTAGGTGAATTTTCTATTCTCCACTTAACAAGGTCAAGATAATTCACCAAATCTTGATTCCTCTGGGTAGAGATAAAACAATAACTCATATGATGGGTTTTCATGTTCCTTGTGAACTGGTCCCATCGAGCATGCCAAAAACTATTGGGCACCGAAATGTCATCAAGCTTTACTTGACACTGCAACTGTCTATCTTCCAATTTTCTATCCAGGCATGCACCTGATAGTCGTAGCTCGACACTCAAGCATTGGATGGACCAAAGAAAACTTCAATCCAACCTCTAGAGTAGGTTGGTTCCTTGTCAACTTAAAATGGTGTTGACTCAATTAAAGCTCCAATAGGGTTTTGAGATAAGGGTTTAGAAAAGGTTTAGGGTTAGAAATGTTATAAAAAATAGTGGTCAGATAGGCTAACAACATAGGCAACTACAACAAAAGGCTCCCACAAGCTATTTCCAGTGTCCCATCACTCAAGATTAACATTACCCAAATTAATGAAACCTTCACACATTAAAGCATAAATAGAGATATATTGCAGAAAGCAATTCCAACATCCAATATTGATAATCCAAATAGCAGAATAGACCAATAGTTAGATTTAATAGAAATAAACTTCCTAACAATACAGATCTAATCAAGAATAGATTTCAACTACTCTCACAACTAGTAATCCAAAAGCTGGAATGAACTAACCATTCAAGTATTAACAGAAATGCAGCTCAAGACTTCGAACCTCTTGCACAAGATAATGAAGATGACAAATTTGAGTTGAAAAATCAGAGTAATGCTCCTTCCATTAGCTCACAAGAATATTTATAGTAGGGCAAGCAAACACACTAGAGCCGACCCTAAAAAATGAGGGTTCGACCTCTATTTATAGTTTGTAAATGAAAGAATATTTTTAGGAGACATTACAAAGATTGTATATTTACAGCTCAGTAGAGAGTTTGCTAGCATCATCTTACTAGTTGTGGAGCTCTAGGAAATCTATTGTGAGAAATCCACCATGGTAGCATACCTCTGCAACTTGCTGGTTTGTTGGTGGTAGTTGGAGTTCTAATAGTTGGACATTGCATCTCATCCATCGATCATTCTTGGAAGCTCGACTCCATCATAGATCTACAACTACATCTGGTTCTTGTTCTTGAAAACCCTCGATGCTTCATCTTCCTACCCTCCAACTAACTGTGCTCTGGTCCGGCGAGAAAATGCTTTTAAATACCTTATCAGTGTTAGCAAGTTCTCAACCATTGATCTTCATCATGGATGGCTACGATTAAAACCTCCCAAGATACTCTACAAATTGGTGGGGAAAACCCAGGTGCCATTCCACACTTTTAAGTTGCTGACATCATCATTATAGCCTTGATCCTACGGAATCATATTCTAGCGTAAAATGAACTAAGAGGTGAGCGGGATGCAATCCGCTCATTACCCTTCCTTTTCTCTTCTTTGGCTTCAAAGCTTCTGAAATCCGCACCTTAAAGCGTGTTGACATCACCTTTGCTAAAAAATTTGTGGAATCAGGAATCCGCACTTGGGCAAGTGTAAATCATCCTTTGTCTCCATTCCACTTTGACCGCAATGTAAAAATAACTTCTTGTCTCCATTCCGTACTCTCAGTAGTGTAAAATTGAATTTGTCACCATTCCACTCTGGAGTTAGTGTAAACTTACTCTTTGTCATCAATCCACACCTAAATAGTCTTGAGACTCGATGGATTTAGCCTTATCGACACTTAGCCGCTCGGAGCATGCAAGAAATTACTCTCGGTCTCCATTCCGCACTTTATTTTGCACTGACATCATCATTGCCAAAAACTTTTGTGAAATCGGGACCCATCGCCAATCCGCACCATTTTACGTTATAAACCCAATGGAATCGCTCAAGGCAAAAATTGCACTAAGTGTTGGTGGATTAGGAAACTAATGTAGCGGATCCACTCCAAAATACACTAAAAAGTGTGTGGAATGGAACTTACATACCTTAGAATGAAATTTGCAATGCTTTCTAAGGATGTGGCCATTTTGGGCCTACAATTACATCTAGCCATTTAGTTATTTTTCAAGCATTACGCTAAGTAGAAGGAACCCATAAGGAAGTGCTCAGTTATTGAATATCTTTATAGTATTATTATAATTCTCAAACTTGAATTCTTTTAACCAAAATTGGAAAGAATATATTCTACACATGATAGCAAGATAAAACATACCGAGCTTATATTCTTTCCATGGATTACATGTTAGATTTTAAAAGCATAAACCAACTAATAGCAACTCTTAATAATTTGCTTCATTTTCTTAAAAAGCAAAGATCAAAGTCATAGTGAAATCTATTACCATAAGCAATATTATAACATAAAGAAAATATCACATCAAATCATACAACATCATTTTTATTTTAGGAGAAACATCGGAGGGAAAACCCAACCTTAAATCTCTTCTTTGATTTTTCATTAATCAAGTGGTCAATCATATACGTAGAACTAAATACAATATTTAATCATTTAGAACCCTCTAGGGAAGTTTCATAATCCCTAGGATTTACAACATGATTTATCCCTTCAAATCATATTTACCCTTGGTTTCACATTTCGTCTATGAAGGTATTTCAAAAAACCTTCTTTATATCCATGATATAACAATGCCACACAATTAATATAAAGCATAATTGAAACTAATTATATAAAACTCAACTCGACTCTGAGTGTTAAGTTCACTATGCACCATATTGAGCTCTCGAAAAGGTCTTCAAGAAGGTCCTAAAACTGTTATCAACAATCAAGTTGTAATGGACAAAAATATGGAGAGTATCTTCTCAATACTCTCTCTGCTTGTTGCCTTTTAACTTCAATTACTTTACCGAGATAATATTTTAATTTCTATTTTGCAAACTCTTTCCTTGGAACATAAAATACCTGCATTTCTCACATCCTCTCCAAGACTTAATAACCAATAATAAAGTTCTACCACAAACTCTAGCAACCAAACTAAAAACTAAAGTCACAATTTTTTTTTTCTAAAAGATAGAGCAGCTTCGGTAAAATATCAAAAAATACTTCCTTTTCACTGGGGTGTTTATAGTAATATCATAACTTAGTTTAGTGGTATAAAAAATATTCTTGAGAAAAACGTTCAAACTAACATTTTCACAAACGTCTTCCTCTTAGCATTACAAATTAACACAGTATGGGACATCTACGTTTCTAGATTACAAGGCATGCCCACCACTAATTATCGCCCACAACATCATAAACTACAGAGCTTTGACATAGCACAACAATAGGATACAACCATAAATTAGTGTAATACTCAAAGAAGATCCTTTCTTTGGGTGATACAAAGGCACCTAAGTATTGTCCAGACTCAACGACTAAATGGGAAAGTCACCTTTAGAACAGGATAACCCTATTATTACTATAATTGTAATTTACTAGCAGTTAAAACCCTAACTCAAAGAGTATGAAGCTTTATTCTGAGGTACCAAATAACTATGAACTTAGACTTCAGTGACCAAACATTCAACAACACTCCAATCCCAATTCATTCACCTTTCTTCAACTTGAGAACATCGATGATGTCAACCAAAATAAGACAACCACATAAGTTATTTCAATCTAGATGGCTACAATCATAACAACTACTAGAAATCTACCAACACCATCAAATGGTAGTAGAACCTATTCTACATGTTAATCCTAACACAAGCATCTATAATAGACCAAGGATCACTCAAGTTTTGAAAATAAAACCAGTAACTTTAACTTAGCTCTAAATTGAATTTGCAACACAGAAAGAAACTCAACCAAGGCATGTAGATGTTTGTACATAGAGAAGAAGATTGGACTCAATAGAAACAACTACCAGGTTACATTATTTGAGACCCATATCACTATCTATCTGTAAACTATCCTTTGCAAACTTAAAGTTCTAAACTTTTCCCTTCATTACAATTCACTAGCACAAGAGAAGCTCATTTCCCATTGCAAGTAGAACTCAAACGACTCAATAAACATTAGTTTGCAGTAAAAGTTGCCAATTTATTGAGAAAGATTCAACTAGTTATTCTAAGATATAAAGGCTATTTTCTAATGAAAGTAAGATTCTTAAACAAATAGCAACACAATTTCTAATCCATAGAACCAAGCTTAGATTCCTACCTAAAGTTACACATTTTAAAATGTCTAGCAGATTCCACATGTATTTTGTCCAAGCTCTCTATCCTTGAATTTTTTCCTCTTCACCACCTTTTCTCCTCTGTTTATTTTCTTTTTTTCCCCCAAAATAACCATGCTTCCATTGCTCAAATCGTGTGATATGTTAAGGAAGCACGTTCCTCTCAAACCGCCACTTCGTATGATCTCCTTTATGCGAACACATAGCATCGTTTATCCACCAATACACAATTCTTACATCCCTTCCAATGTATCCACCTTGGATATATTTTTATATGTAAATATAATTTAGAGTCTTTACTTTGACAAGGCGTAGTAAAAAGGCAATGTCCATTTTAAAGACCCACTTATCAGCAAGTTCGATCTAATAATAAAATGATGCTCTATTCATTTACCATAGTTTTTTAAGTTCCTTCCAAAAGATCTATTCTTCATGAAATACTTGCATTTCCATCATGAATCCTTAAAACAATAAAAAACAAAACCTAGGTCAATCTTTCTTCTTAAAACTAGCAAGAGAAAACATATTCTTTTCTTGTTTTAGCCAAAGCAATTTTGATAAATTAAAGATAAATTCTTTTATACCTTTCCCTACAAGGAGTTTAGTTTTAACAAGTAAAATCATTTTTCAAGAAAAATTATGCCGAATGGAAACATATCTAAAAAGGTTAACAAACAATAAATAAGTTTCCATCAAAATTTTAACACTATTCATTTCCTCTTCCATCTTGTATGTATGTATATATATATAACAAGAGAAATCATCTTAATTTCCTCTTCCATCTTCGAATAAGCTTGTTCGTATGTAAGTGTAAATATGTTAGCAATATCATATAATTTTTAATGAAAATATAAGTCTTGTTGAAATTCAAACATAAAATAGTCAATTAGTCCATCTACAAACTGACATAGTCAATCATAAATCCATCAAAAAAAAGGTCTACCAAGGGAGGATCATGAAAAATGGTAATATAGATTTAGTGGCTTCTCTATATCCTTTCTCCTTCGACCTCCTTCACGAATTTTAAATTCAATATTGACCTATCTAGTGGTATTCTTCTTAAGATTCTAACTGTATTGAGGTCTTCACTATTATCCTCTAAAACGTGGCAAACTCCTTGCCAAATTCTTCTCCTTGGGCTTGTTGTTGGATGACGATAATTGTCCTAAATTTTTTTATCAAAAATATCTCCTTGAGTTCTCTTCAAATATTCTCTAATGGACTTCTTCAAGTCTCCTTCAATGAGGCTTTCCTATCCTTATCCTGATTTCTCCTTTCAAGTAGCTTGAGGCTTTGTCCTAGGGCCTTCAAATTTCCACAACTTCTTTAGTCTTCTCAATGAGACATTTCCTTCAATCCTCAACTTTAGAAGTTTTACAATAAGATCTCCCTCTTGGATCTCTAAAATCTACTGCTATTGGAATATGGAATAGGAATTTTGTTAATCCTTATCTATATTCAATATTCCAAGACTGAAAGTTCTTCAATGGGACCTCTTGTGGGTCTCTTCAGCTTCTTAGGTTGATTTCTTCTACTCCTTCAATTTGCAATTTATAGTCTTAAATATTCAATGGATATCACCAACCTCCAATATTCTCTTGGAATATTTTCTTGGGTCTTTTCTTATTTAATCTAAAATAAGGCTTCTCTGGAATTTTTATCTCTTTTGTAATTTGTAGGTATGCAACTCTTGCAATGGGACCTTTTCCTTAAGCTTCCAAATCTTCAATCTTCCACTTTTTTTTTCCAGGTATTGGATTAATTCCAAAGAAGATATTCTTCCTAGCACTTTGTAGGAAGCTTCCCAAATTTCTTTGAATATCCTTTTCCTACAATAAATATTAGAATGTACAATGGATAAAACTTTAAATCTAGAGATAATGAATCTTCACTAGTTGAATTGTCAATCTAATGGAATCAATGTTGAGTTCTAGTCTTCGCAAGTTTTTTGCAACTTTGTGGAAAGACTAGCCAAATGTATTTTTAGAAAATTTGAAACTGAGATTTCTAATCTCCTCTCAATCTCTCTTATGGCTCTTCCCATTTCCTATTGACCTACCGTATGCTATGATACCACTGTTACCTTTTGCAGATGTATATTAAAGGAAACGCAACCACAATATTTAAAATATGCAAGCTTATGATAACTATATTATAATGGTACTATAATATGCCAAAAAATAATGAGATAAAATTTTGTAATAATTCAGAATATGCCATTAATGAAAGCTCACAAAAATAGTATAATGCAATATAATAGAGGACTCAAACACTTTAGAATTTTCAATGAAGAACTACATTTTACCTACTCACTCACTCTATCTATCACCTCTCTCACTCTATCTATCACCTCTCACTCTCTAACTATCACCTCTCACTCCTTAAATGCCTATATATAGGAAGATATATGCCTTGGCCTTTACTCTACCCATGAATAATGTACATGTGGACTACATGCACATTTACATCATTGCGAATTCTAACACCTGTGTATTTTGAAGAACATAGGCTTATACTGAGAAGGGGGGTGAACAATATAAGGTCAAATTTTACTTTTATTTCCCAAAAACTATTATCCAATATTATCAATCAGAATATCAATAACAGTAATTAAAGAAATGCCCAAATCATCACACATAAGAGAGACCTAAATTTAACATAGTTCACCCAAAGTGGGATGCTCCACGGAGAAAATATTTCTTCTAAATTTTCTTAACAAATATCTTGGGAATCAATTTCCTATTACAATGTTTATGGACCTCTGTCCAAATGAGACACCAATCCCCTATGCTCTTATTTTTGGATCTCTCTCCATAGGAGAACTCTATCCCCTTGCTTTGGTTCATGGAACTTGATCTAGGAGAACTCTATCTCCTCAATGGGTTCATGGATATCTCTCCATAGAATAACTCTATCTTCCTAGCTGGTTTATGGATCTCACTCCATAGGAGAACTTTATCCCCTTGATCTAGTTCATGGATATCTCTCCATAGGAGAACTCTATCCTGTCTGCTCTGGTTGGTGATCTTCTAGAAGACTTCTACCCCCACTGCTATAGCTTGTGGATATCTCTCCACATGATACCTCTATATTTACTACATCGGATGATGGATCTCTATCCACTAGAGACTACTATCCTCTTTGCTTTATCACCTCCAAAGCTTACTCTCAAATCTGTCTCAAATCTGCACCAAAATATATCCCAAGTATAGCACAAATATGCTCTAACTCTGCTCACAAATCTGCACCAAAATCTATCTCAAATCTATCCCAAGCCTTAACACAAAGGTTGAACAAACTTGCTCTCAATTCTATTTCAAATTTGTCTCAAGCCTTAACACAAATCTTGAACAAATCAGTAATCAAACTTACTATCAATTTTGTCTCAAATTTTCCCTCAAGCCTTAACACAAAGCTTGAACAAACCTACTCTTAATTATATCTCAAATCTATCCTCAAGTCTTAATAAAAGAATTTCTCAAAACTGTCTTCAAGCAATTTCAAATACTTTCTCAAATCTTTCCTCAAGCCTTCTCAAATACTTGCTCAAATCTATCCTCAAGCCTTCTCAAACACTTTCTCAAAACTGCCTTTAAGCCTTCTCAAAGACTTGCTCAAATCTATCCTCAAGCCTTCTCAAAGACTTGCTCAAATCTGCCCTCAAGCCTTCTCAAAGACTTTCTCAAATCTGCCTTAATGCTGCTCACTTAACCTACTCAAATATTTCCAAAATTTGCACATAAACCAAGCTCATATCTTTTTAAGAAAATATTTCTTCAAACAGATATATTCTACTTAGAATTTGTTTAACCTCTGGAACATATAGAGAATGATATGCTCTATCAAAAACTCAATATGTTTCACACTCACAAATCTTGTACTCAATTAGCCACTCTCTATCTTTTGCAAAATTCCTTTCAAATAGAAACAACACAATGCATAACAAAACTGGTTCATTCTTCTTGCAAATTTTCTCTCAAAGATCAATCACACCAATGCACAATATCCCTCATAAAATTGATCTCAAACACCTTCACAATTGTTATCAATATCTCTCAAATCAACGTTTAAAATATTTCACAAATATGCACTAACTTGTCTTCAACCCTAACACAAGTAGTTCACAATATCTAGCTCAAATGTCTCAAACCCTTTCATATAATTTTCTCAAATTCTATCCCAAATGTTTCCAAAACATTTAACAATGAAGTCCAAAAACCTCACTCAAACATTTCCAACAATTCTTATCAAACAATCCTTTTTACTCCACCTTATGTTCCAAAACATTCATTCCAACAAACACTTTAAACAAAGGATGATGTGCCCATACCTATTAATTGCTCTTATGGAGATATGTCTTCAAAAACTGTCTCATAAACAATTGATCTTTCTAGTGCCACTTCAAGAGTTAGATATCAAAATACTCTCTCAATACATCCATATGAATTTTCTTCTCAAAATATATTTCACCATACAAAAATTATAATAAAATATCAAACCATTTTTACACATTATTACTCCTATTCTTTAATGCAAAATAATGCTCAACAAAACAACCAAAAATTACACACATAAATTTTACATATACACCTTATACCTCCTTCTTCTGAAAACAAAAATAATGCACTTCAAATTTCAAAAATATCAAAGGAATTATCACTTCATCTCATGCATCAACCAAGCACTAGTAATATCAAATTTCACCTTTCATCCCTTTCTAAAATAAAAATCAAATCACTTTACTAACCTTATAGATCCCTAACCATTTCATATCGAAATAATAAAATTGACTAGCCCTTATAACTCCTTAACCAAGCACAACATGCATACTTTTATTAAAAAATTGATTCTACCTTCAAGCATTGTTGTCGCTGCTCGAACCTATGACCTCGCTGGCCTCTGCACCCTAACACAAGGGCAAACACCATATGGGCTAGCTGCCCACACAAGCCCAAGAAGCACATGCTCCTTCTTGTCCTCTACCACTGGCGCAAAACAAAACCTTATCACCTGCCTCTGCCTCATCTCGAATACGAGACCTATATACTGCCATGATCTAGCACCACGAATGCTACTATCTGGGCTACCTTCCCATATGGAATATAAATTTGGAGCCCCTACTCCTTGTCCTTTACTCTGCCTCAATTTCTAAAAATTGATATCTTCTTCCTCTTTGCCTTGAATCGAATGACGATCTCTTGGGTGCACCGATTTCTCAACACATGAACACTTATTAACCACCTTAGCATACAATATTTATATGTAAAGGTTGGCATTAACTTTGATGTCGGTGCTTGAATTTTCAAACCTTTGGTGCCAATAAAATATTATATTTTAATTATAATAATTTAAATTCAAGGGATTTAAATATTATAATTTCTCTTAGGGTCTTTTCTTAGGTTAAAACTTTTGCCACCATAGTTAATCAATTTAACCTTTTTCTTTTGTAAAATTACCACCAAGGTAAATTAGATAGACCTTTTTATTTTTCCTTTTTCAAATACCACCATGATAAATCAACTTGACCCTTTTATTTTTCTTTTTCAAATACCACCATGGTAAATCAAATTAACCCTTTTATTTTTTTAATACCGCCATGGAGAAGGCTTTTATTTCTTCTCGCTGCCTCATGCCTCATGTGCCATTTGAAGAATATACTCATAAATATTTCCATCAACTTAGGACATCAAACATTTTGACATAAATGATAACACAACATGCTCAAATTTCCAATACATTTATTACTTGCATGAAGTAACTACTCAAAAATTTCTCTAAAGTAAACTCCTAATCTAGTTAGGTACATTGATGTGTAAAAAATAATTTACTATACTCTAATAGCTCTCACTCACTCTCGACTTGCAGTCTCTCCTACCTCACAATTTTTCCTAGCTTGCACTCCCTCCTGGCTCACAATTACCCATATCTCTTCTTTTTTCCAATGTTCCTTTGCTTCAATAATTTTCTAGAAGCAATGTTCCACCCATTCATGGTAAGGGTTTGAAGCATTGATACACTTTGGATAAACCTGTTGCTCTTCTACAATGACTAAATCTTGGCTCACAATCCCTCTTGGTTCACACTCCCTCTTGGCTCACACTATCTCTTGGATTTTATTCAATTGAATCCTTTAAGTTCTCCTAAGTTATGGATCACATTCCTTGATCACACTTTGCTTTCTATATTCTACTCACACTTACTCCTTGCTCCTAACTCCCATTCACACTTGCTTCTAGTTGCGCTCACTTCAGCTTGCACTCACTTTTGGCTACACTCACCCTCAGCTTGCACTCGCATTCACTTTTAGTTGCATTCACTCTCAACTTGCACTCACACTCGCTTTCGATTGCACTCTCTCTAGGCTCACACTCACACTCAATTTCAACTACACTCACTCTCATCTCACACTCACACTCGCTTTTGGTTGCACTCACTCCTATTTTAATTTACCTTTATCTTGAGAGTGAAAATTATTTTTATGCAACACAATATCACATTTTGATGGAATATTTAAAAGTTGTAGTTTACACGGGTTTTTATGAGGGGTCCTAGTCCCCTCTTACCGAGGTTTGGACTTGGATATCCTAGATAAAAACCTAAGGACTTACCACTATGGTATCCCTCATAGGTCTAAAAAATTAAGTTTACACAGGTTTTTATAAGGGGTCCTAGTCCCCTCATACTAAGTGGAGTTTAAACTTGGGTTTCCTAGATGAAAACCTAAGAAATTTATCATTGCGGTAAGCTTGTAGCTTTGGTTCAAGTGTTGATTATTTTTAATTATTTGATTGGGGTTTGGAATTGGATCTCTTAGATGAAAACCTAAGGACTCACACTTCCTCCTAACTCTCATTCACACTTTCTTCTAGTTGTACTCACTTTAGGTCGCACTTGTGCTTGCTTTCGACTGCACTCACTTGCACTCACTTTTGGCTGCACTCACTCTCAGCTTGCACTCAAATTTTATTTCAGTTGCATTCACTCTCAACTTGCACTCACACTCACTTTCAATTGCACTCACTCTCAACTCATACTTGCACTCATTTTTTACTGCACTCACTCTCGGTTCGCACTCACTTTTGGTTGCACTCATTCCTATTTTACTTTACCTTTACCTCGATAGTGACAAAATATTTTTATGCAACATAATATCACATTTTAATGGAAAATTTAAAAGTTGAAGTTTACACAAGTTTTTATGAGGGGTCCTAGTCATCTCTTACCAAGGTTTGAACTTGGATTTAAACCTAAGGACTTACCACTATGGTATCCCTCATAGGTCTAAAAAATTAACTTTACACAGGTTTTAATGAGGTATCCTAGTCCCCTCATACTGAGTGGAGTTTGAACTTGGGTCTCCTAAATGAAAACCCAAGAAATTTACCACTGCGGTAAGCTTGTAGATTTGGTTCAAATGTTGATTATTTATAATTATTTGAAGAATTAAATTTTTATTTTTATGTGTTTATATAATTCCATATAAAATATAGAAAAAAATTGAAAAAGTAGTTTATAACATCCAAAAGGTTATAGGTTCTACAAAACAATCTTCCAATAGCATAGCATGTAGTCTCCAAATATACTTGCATTACATATACATTGTCATTATTGTATTTGATTTTTATCAAAACACAAAATCACGTGATGAGCAAAATTACCAAAAAAGGATTGGAAACTTAGACCTCCTATTTTAAATTTTAAAGTCTTCACCATTAGAATGGTCAAGTTATTCTAATGCCAATTAAAGGAATTTTAAAATTTATATTTACAATTTAATAATTACCACCACCCACTTGTTAATAATATGCACATATTGGAAACTTAGACCTTCTATTGGAATTTCAAAGTCTTCATCATTAGGACCATTCAAGTTTTTTTAATACCAATAAAGGAATTTTAAAATTATATTTACAATTTAATAATAGTACCAACTCCCACTTGTTAATAATATGCATTGTATTGGTAACGTAGACCTCTTATTTTTAAATTTCAAAGTCTTCATCATTAGAACCATTCATGTTTTTTAAAACAATAACTAAAGGAATTTTCAATTTTCAATTTTCAATTTAACAAAATTACCACCTTCCACTTGTTAATAATATCATTAGAGACATTCAAGTTAAATTAAAGGAATTTTGTATTTTATTTTTATAATTTAATAATATTACCACCTTCCACTAGTTAATAATATGCACAGGATTGGAAACGTAGACCTCTTATTTGGAATTTCAAAGTCTTCATCATTAAAAGCATTCAAGTTTTTTAAAACCAATTAAAGGTATTTTAATTTTTAGGTTTACAATTTAATAATATTACCACCTCCCACTTGTTAATAAAATGCACAAGATTAGACCTCCTATTTGGATTATGAGGTTGGGAAATCACAAACCCTAGAAATTATGTGCATTAATCGATGTTATCTTGGTCTCCACAACTTAAGAAAGGTGTTGTTGGGGGGTCATGGTGCCCCTCCCAACCCAAAAATTAGGAGGCTCATCAAGTGTGGCTTTATCTAAAGCACTAAGGATGGTTCAAAGATCCTAGGTAGGAAAATCGATAGAAAAGAGGAAGGAAAACTAGGTATTTATAAAAAATTTGGATGGCAATTCATCAATGGATGTGAGAATCCAAGAGGTCAGTGAGAAAATTACTCTTTTGAAGAACCAGACACTGATTGGTCATTTATGTGGAATGTGGCCTAGAGATACTACACTTAGGACTTGGGTTGATATCAATTGGATGCCAAAGGTGCAGGGAAGCATTGAGATTTCCATGGAAGGCAAGGGATTTTTCATTGTTGTTTTTAGCTCCCTAGAGGATAGAGAAAAGGTGTTTGAGCAGGGCCCTTACTTCATGAGCAGAAGTGGTTTGTACCTGGCCCCATGGCATATCAGCTTCAACCCGTTAGAGGAGAACCCCAAGGAAGTGCCAATTTGGGTCTGTTTACCCTTTTTACCTAGGTTTTTGAGAAAGAACTCAGTCTTGGAGGAGATAGGCAATAAATTGAGGAAATTCATCAAAGGTGTAGAGAACAATGGTGCAAATTCGGTAGTGACCCACATTTGTGTCTAGGTAAACATTGAAATTGGATTACTAGAAGTAGTAATGATTAATATGGACTCCTTCCAAATTGAATAAAAATTAGATTATGAATGTATTCCTTTCAAATAAATCTAGTGTCATGAGTATAGTCATTCCATCCGTTATTGTCCTAAGATCCCTCTAGTAGAAAATCAAGCAAAAGAGATTAATAAGGATGGTTACCAATAGGTCCACAACAAAATAGGATAGAGACATAACAACTCAAGGTTGTTCACTTCACAACAAAATTTTAAAGTAAATATCCAACAAATTTGAGGTACTACAATATTTTGAAGAATATGAAGTGAACACAGTTGAATACAATCTCAAAAAAGAGAATCAACAAAATGAAGGAATGAAAGATGATCTAAATGAAGAAATGAAAAATCAGAAAGCAAGAAAAAAAGAGGGATCCCAAAGTGACTTTAGTTTGTAGTGGGTTGACATTATAGAATTTGGACAAATATCTCTTATTCTAGGTTTGAACTCCTCTTCCCCTAACTTTATCCCTTTTGAGAATAATTTTGAAATGGATAATGTGAACAACCCAAACTGGTCACTTCAAACTCAAACTGTACATGACATTGAAATGGCTTCCCAAAAGACCCAATGTGAAATAGATACAGGAGGCACACCTAAAATAGTAGGTAGACCCAATAGTAAAACAATGCGGGAGAAGCAAACTCATGAATCGATTGCTGATGGGACCCAACTCACACTTGAGGACAAAGGACTCAGGATGAGAGTGGGGAAAAAATAGCTAAATGAAGTTTCTTTCTTGGAACATTAGGGGTCTTAGATCCCCTAAAAAATAACATCTTTGAGATAAAAAATCAGCCAAGAAAAATTGGATATTATCATAATCCAAGAGACAAAGATGAATGAAGAAGATTTTATACAGGTGAAAGATCAGATTTGGAAAGGCAATAAAATAGTGGCAATCAATGCAAGTGGGCAGTCAAGTGGATTAGCCATTATGTGGAAAAGAAATACCTTTGAAATTATGGAAAAAATATTAGGAAGCAATTGGATCTGCTTAAAATTCCTTGAAACATCCCTAAAGATAACTTTCAATTTAATTAACCTCTATGGACCAAACAATATTGTTGCCAAGCTTGAACTGTGGCATCAAGTGTGGAATCTAGTGGAATCTCTACAAAATTAGCATGTCATTCTAGGTGGAGACTTCAACTCGATTCTAGATAGGAATGAAAATAAAGGAGGATGGTTCAACAACAATGATCAAGTTCGATCCAAAATTATTGGGGGAATTCAACAGTTTGAACTCATTGACATTCCACCCAAAGAAGGTTGGTTTACCTAGAGTAACAGAAGGAAAGGGAAAGTGATGATTGTTGAAAGGTTGGACTAGTTTCTATTATCTAAAATCTTAATCATTGACTCCATTATTATGGAAATAAGGGTAGTCTCAGGCACTAGCTTTGATCATTGGCTAGTGGTTTTTGAACTTCAATTCATTTTGAAAGTAAAAAATACTCCTTTCAAATTTCTACCCATGTGGATAGAGCATGAAGAGTTTCTCCCATGGGTCAAATTATGGTGGGACAATGGTGCCCCTAATCATGGGTCTCAAATGTATCAATTCCATAAGAGGTTGTTGAATGTAAAAAGAGGTATAAAGATATGGACCCAAAATATCAGATTTCAGCAATAAGAACAAGTGAGAATGGCAAGAGAAAAATTACTTCAAATCGAGCAGAAAGCCTTGGATGAAGGTTGGGAAGATGATTTATTCAAAGGAGAAAAAATCGAAATAAATCATTGATGAGGAAGAGGAGAGAGAAGAGCAGGTTTGGAGGCTAAAATCTTGAAGAATTTAGCTTCAAAAGAGAGATTCAAACACATCCTTCTTCCACAAGGCATCTGGCCAAAGAAGTGGAGTCAAACAAATTTCAATGATCAATAACTCAAAGGGAGAAGAGGTCAAATATTTTTTTGAGTCCCTAAATGAGGGGATAGAAAAAATGAAGAAGCTTAGTAGAGGATTCTTAGAGACATTTCGAATACGGTCACACCACAAATGAATGAGGAACTAGAGAAACCCATTATAGAGGAAGAGGTCTATGAGATGATCAAGAGTATGAGCTTGGATAAGGCTCTAGGGCTTGATGGTTTTCAAGTTAATTTTTATAAGGCCTATTGGAAAATCATAAAGGAAGATTTGGTCAAAATGATTGAAGAATCTAGACAAAATGGTGTGGTTTTAGGGGCTATCAATGCCTATTTCATTGCACTCATTCCCAAAAATAGAGATGTAGTAGCCTTTGATAGATTTCACCCTATTTCTCTTTGTAATACTTCTTATAATATAATAACCAAGTTAATGGTTAATAGACTGAAGCCCTTCATAAATTATTTGATCTTGGTGGAACAAGGTGGCTTCATTCTAGGTAGACACATACAAGACAATATTGTAGTAGCTCAAGAAACTTTACATTCCATAGTGATGAATAAAAACATAGCTATGACAATCAAGTTGGACCTCTCGAATACCTATGATAGATTGGATAGGAAATTCATAAGCAAGTTGTTGAAGAAAATGGAATTTAATGATTTGTAGATGAACTAGGTGTAGGGACTCATATGTAACCCAAATGATGCAGTCCTAATAAACAGGGGCCCATCCTCCATATTTGATATGTCAAGGGTCATTCATCAAGGATACCCTCTATCACATTTCTTTTCAATTTAGTCTTAGAAGGACTAAGCAGATCCTTCCAAGTAAGTCAAGAAAAGAACATTTTTTAAATTTTAAGTGCTACTACTAATGCACAAATAACCTCTCATATTCTCTTTGTTGATGACACACTGATAATGGGTTTATCCAACATTAAAATAGTCAAGGCTATCTTAAACATTCTAAAAAATTTCACTTTAGCTTTTGAGAGTGTGATAAACAAGAAAAAATATCTCATATTTTTCCTCAATACACCACTCCATCCAAAGAGAAAAATCTACAAAATTCTTTAGTTCCAAGCAGGAGAAGATAATTTAAAAATTAGGTATTTGGGCATTCCTAAAAAAAATGGTAGCCACAAAATTTTAGACTAGTTATGTCTGGTAGACAAAATAAATAACAATAGGCAGTTCAGAAAATCAAATTTTGAACCTAGCAAGTAAAATAATGCTAATTTTGGCAACCTTATCTGCAATCCCCATTTATTGGATGTCCTTATTTTTAGCTCCTTAGTCTGTAATAAGTGAAATGGAAAAAGAATTTAGAAGTTTTCTTTGGTCTGGAGGTAAAAATAGAAGGAAGAAGTATAACCTTGTGAATTGGAATAAGATCTATAGACCCAAAAAAATTGGAGGTCTAGGGATAAGACAACTCGATGAAGTTGGCCAATATTTAGCCACCAAAATTTTTCGAGAATGTTGCTCAATTATGAGGCTCCTTGGACCAACCTTTTGTTGAAGAAATACTATGGTGGATATAGACCAAAATATGTTCTATTGAACCTAAATCCGTGACAGAGAGGTCCTAAAATTTTGTCAAACATCTTGATAGGGTTGAATATCAGTAAGAAGAATTTGACTTGGGTGGTGAAAGAAGGTGACTTAAATATTTTTACTTAGTCCTTGGGTGGGTCCAAACCTCTGGAAATATTTTCAGATCTAAAAAAAATCAAGATTCATTTCTTACAACAAAACATTACAAAGTCAAAGATTCTTTTTTGAAAACGACCCACACAATAGGGTGGAGAGATTGTGTTTTTAAAATGGATTTGGCAGACCTCTGTCTAGAACCCTTGAAAGATGATTTTAACTATCTAAAAGGGCACTTGGATAGTAGGTGGATTTTTCTCCAAGAGGGGGCATATCTATCAACATGGAAGGAAAATGAAATACCAATGAATATGTATCGCTCCAAATTTTTCACACCCTTACCTTCAGGCTATAGGATCCGTGCCCGAAAGGGGGATGTGAAAAGGATGGCGTGGTACCTCGGACTGAGAGGCCTTGCGAAGGTCCCGCCTCTCAAGGGAGGTGTATATTGGTGATTTTTCGACGGATGGTGGGTTCACCAGGAAACATTTAATGGCAGTTTCCATGCCTAGGTTGGGAATGTGTTTTATGTGTTCGTTTTAGCCTTAAGCATTCAAATCCTAGGTTTGGCCAAAATGCGTCTAAGCTATTCTATATGAAGATGCAGATTAAATGAATACAGAAAAATAGAATAGGACAGAAAAATAGAGAAATTAAGGAATGTTAAAGGAAAATACCGATCCGGATGTCTGATGAAGATTCCGATTCTTGAAGCAGTCGGGATCGCCTACGATTTGACAGGATCGTCTGAGATCAGACAAGATCATCACGAGATCTGACGAATTCGTCAAAGACCTGCAAACAGAGAAATAGGTGCAAAACACAGAAAATACAACTATTCTAACAGAGGGAAACAGTGTAAAATGACAGTAGCAATATCAAACTGAAACTTAAAAATAGAAACATGAATGAATTATGCTAATTAGATAATAATTATGACTTAATTATGCATTTGATCTAGATGGGTGAACTCCAAAATGCAGAATAGCATAAAATATTGAATAAGCTAGCTAATTGCAGAATAAAACAACAGAGAAAGGATGGAGAAATGCAAACTTTAGGCACTGATTGCCTCAATGTTGATTGCAGTCGAAATCGTCTCGCATTGGTACGAAATCGTCTCTGATTCGACAGGATCGCCTCCGATCTGAACAGGATCATCGACGACGATGTAAGCTTGCTCCGGCTGAAAAACAATAAGGTACCTACAACAAAATTGTATAGAACTACTGCAAAATAGAAACTTAGGATGTTTTATCATATGAGAAGTCAAGTTACAGAGAATTTCAGCCAGGGGGTGCTAAGGGGAGGGCTTAGGATTAAATAGGCTTAGGAGGGAGGTTAGGAGGTTGGAGATCATCCCTATTTGGGAGATCTCCAATGGGGAAGGGTCTCTAACGGCGCAGACACGCTTCTGCCCGGATTAGAGACCCGTTGGAACAGAAGCTAATTGTGCAAAATCAGTTTTGGGACAAGATCGTCTGGACGTCCTAGCCCAGACGAAATCGTCAGATTTGGGGCGATATCGTCTGATCGGCGACGATATCGTCAAACGGTCAAAACAACCTCTAAAAATGGCATGGGAAAGGGGAAACGGATTACCCGACGGTTAACGGGCGGTTTGGGAGGTTAAAATTTGAATTTAAATTATTTACTAGAGTGAATGTAATTATTAAGATTTCACTGCGCCAATTTTAGGGTGCTACATTTTGCCCCCTCTTTAGCGAATTTTCTGAAGAAAATGCGTTAAAGATGAGTTCTTCTCGATCTACGAGAAAGCAAAAATTATTCCCATTTTTAGGCGACGATTCTTGGTCGAATCGTACGACAGCTTACTATGGTGCCCCCTCCGTGTTTTTACCCAAATCGAACGTTTGAGGTAAAAACGCGAAAAAGCAAAAAATTTAAAAATGTTTTTAATTGTGTTTTGAATAAAATTAAGAAAAATAGGGTAAAACCCTAATTCATTTTTACTGTTCATTTTTCTTGGTTTTAGAGCTCTGCAAGCAAAAATGGTGGAGACGACGCACAGATCAACAGAGGTCCGACGCGGGCTACGGGTAAGAGTCTAAACTTAGTTTAGAATGATTTAATTTGAATTTACATGCTTTTTAGGTGAATTTTAATTGAATTTTGAGCATCGCGGCCATTTTTGGGCCGTCGACGTCGTCGGGACGAAATCGTCCCGATTTCGACGAAATCGTCTCAAGTTTGCCGATTTCGTCTAAGGGCGAAATCGGCGAAAGGGGGACGATTTCATCAAATTAGGGACGATTTCGGCTTGCAAAATCGGAGACGATTCTGCTCAAATTTGGGACGATATCGTCCAATAGTGGACGATATCATCATTTGATGAAATTGAACTTATTTTAACTTGCATTATTAATCACTTGAGTTGTGTATTAATGATTGTTTGTTGTTTTGTTGTTTATGTTGCAGAGAGGATTGCTAAAGAGCAAGGAATGGAAATATGGAGGTTTGAGAGATGACTTGGCCGCTCTAACACAGGCAGAGCGGGATCAGCTGGCACAGGCCGACTTACAGCATGTGGCAGAAATGCCACAAGTGTCTACAGACATGGGGCTACTGACAGCCCTAGCAGAGAGGTGGTATCCGGGTTCTTCCTATTTTTGGCTACCGACAGGGGAGATGACTCCCACACTAGAGGATGTATGGAGGATTCGAGGATCCCCATACAAGGACGGTTGATCACTCCTACGGCCAATCAGGGCCATGCTATGGGGCGATTGTGTGGTGACCCGAGCTTCGCCCTGGAGAAGGGCGAAGTTAACATCGAGGCACTACGTCAGATGCCTAGGGCATCTAGACTCACACAGGTTTTAGCTGGAGTGGTTGGTGGACTTTTGTTGTGCCACCAGAGCGGGTGCAGGGTACCATGGATGCTAGTAGATGTGATCTACGATATGCGAGACCATGGTTACAGATTTTCTTGGGGTAGCTTTGTTCTATGCCGGTTGTACAGGATCCTACATGGGGTCGTGTACAAGGGCGGCCGATGTCTAGTTATGACATCGCTCCTACAGGTTTGGTGCTGGGAGCACATTGCAGTGCGGAGGCCGGTAGGGCTTCCTCTGACAGGGATTGATGGGGAGAGGCCCCGAGTTTTCTACTGGTGGCTCCGGAGAGGGTCACAGCGACGGATTGACCTATCGATGTCCCGGAGACTACTGGATGACCTTGTCCCGGACCAGATCACCTGGAGGCCATGGCGAGAGCACCCAGGGTGGGCCGAGGATGGACAGGAGCTAGCTCGCGTTAGGCGAGTTTGCTGGCTGTGGATGGAGAGGGGAGAGGTGGAGCTCCACCGCTATGACCGAGTTTTGCGATAGTTCGGTCTACAGCAGGGGATCCCATCTCTCAGGGATTACGAGTTTTCTCGGACTATCCGGGATAACACCACGGTGAGCGGGGCTCCAGACATGCAGCGCTTCTGGAGTCAGGACTCGGACGATGCCCCCATTCAGCCAGTGGATGGGGACGATGCAGGGGTAGCCGATGGCTACGATGCCTAGTACGTAGGCATCCGCCCTCCTCGGATGACGAGGGCTCAGGGTCCGATACACGTAGTTGTGCGTCGGATAGGGAGGCGGCACCAGGAGGCTATGGAGGCGGCCCAGGGTCACGGTGGGAGAGAGGCGAGGAGGCCACAGGCGCAGGAGAGGCCACGACAGCGGGAGAGGAGGGAGGAGAGACCCCCTTCTCCATAGAGAGAGAGGCCACCATCGCCCGATAAGGGCAAGGGTGTCGACACTAGGGAGAGTAGCGAGACAGCGACTCTCCGAGCGGAGACGATCCATCTCCAGGCACAGGTGCAGACCCTACAGGAGGAGGCTGCACGACATCGAGCTGAGGTTACACAGCTCAGAGACGAGATTGCATGCCTCAGGGCACGGGGCGGAGGAGCGAGCACATAGGGAGCTAGCACGGGCGATTGCCCAAATCACTTTCTACCAGGGCATCATACTATCCAGATGGTGCCAGAGGGTGGAGAGACTACGCTGCCAGTCGACATTGCTGACCCGATCAGGATTGGGTCATCGAGGACTTCGTCTCGATCGACGACTAGGACTCGCAGTACCACACATACTACGATGGGGCCACCTCGTCCACCTCAGGGCGGGGGAGGAGATGAGGCTGAGAGCTCGAGGGGTTCTCGAGGCTAGACTACTGCATTACTTTGTACAGATTGATATGATAGTATTTATTATTTTTGATAGAGGATTGAGTATGCCGAGGTACAGATTGTGGCATACCAATCCAGTTTTGATATGATGTATATATTGTTGATATATATATGAGATGAGATATTTTTTGATCATATGACTTGTGTTATGTGTATTTTTATGATGCTTTTATGTTTGATTGATTGATTTGATGATTCATGTAATTATGTCATTGGAAATATTATAATTTTGATGTCATGTTGTAAGATTTAAATGAAATAATCTGATGTAACAAATTGGTTGTTTGTGATGTAATGTGATAAAAAATAAAAAGAGACTTCTAACAATAATTTCAAAGGACATTGTCGCTATTATAGACCATTTCATGGAGTCGCTGCTCACTCGGTCGTCAAGCTAATCCCAGTTATAGAAATATTGTTAAAAGTAAAAGAGTGCTTAAGAGACTGTCTTAAGACTTTGGTGCAATGGTGCAAATGATGATGATGATGGTTTGTTTTTCAGATTTCCATGAAAATAGTATGCATGAAATAATGTTAAAATGATTTTTGCTAGGCATAAATTCCTAAGTGTGATAAATTTTTTGGATAATTCCTTAGGAATTATACCATCATTGCAAAATTGAAGGTTGACATAATGACATGAAATAATGATAATGTGTTTGCTTTTTGTTTAAAAGCATAATTGTATAACAGAATGATTTAAGTCATATGGTTTTTCATGATTTTTAAATAAATGGGGAATAAAAATTGTTACAATGGTTTGCGCTAGGCATAGAATATGTAGGTATAGACTTATACCATCATCGCGAAAATCAAAGAAGAAAATAGATTGTTTTATTGCATGGTTGATTTTTAATAAACAGAAAATATGAAGATGAGGACTTGCGCTAGGCATAAAATTCCAATTTTGGTTTTGGAACTATACCATCGTCGCGAAAGTCGATAATGTATATATATATATATATATATATATATATATATATATATATATATATATATATATATATATATGTTTTTATTGGATGGTTTTGAAAGAAATTTTGATTTTTCTATTATGCATATAGTTGTCGAAACAACTGTACTTGAAAGAAGAAAATGAATTATTCCAAACAATTTGCAAAAAATATATTTCAAAGTATTTTGAAGACAAAAGTTAGATTTATAAGGAATCCCATGTGCATATGTGAATTCATTTCCAATCTTGATTTATCATAATGATACACAAAATCTCTCAAATATAAAATGTGTGTGCAATTGCTATGTTCATTTACCAGTTTTGAGCAAGATAATATGATACAAGTGATTTGAAGAAACCAAATAAGTGTTCATTAACCATGATGTAGATGCATATAACCATACTAGACTACTATGTAAGTCGGATTATCAAGAGCTAGCTAATCCATAAGCGAGACATAGGTCTGTACAAAAGAAGGTTGCTAATGTGACGGACATATCGCCACGCTAGGAGTTACCCAAGGCCAAGCAGGTTGGGCACAAACCACCTGTTATGGGGCTTACCTCACAGTTTTCGAATAATTGAGAATTCCAGGGATTCAAGCTCATCAACCCTTCTTTTCTTTTCAAAGGGTAGGGAAAGGGATTTTATTGCTTTCTTGCTTTTTGCTTTCTTTTGCTTTTCTTTTGCTTTTCTTTTTGTATTTTTGCTTGATAATTGAGATAATGCTTGAAATAACTTGTTTCTTTTTTCTTTTTCTTTTCTTTTTCTTTTTCTTTTGAACTTTGCTTTTCGTTCTATACTAGGGATACTTGCTCGGATTAGCTGTAGAGCAAGGGATTTTTATTTTGGGTAGGGGTGAGCTTGTCCTTTTGCCAATTCTCAAAGATTCTAGACCATGTGCATGATAGGATAGCAGGGGAAACTTTTCGCTCAAGAAACCACTTCTACTATGTAGCAAAGCATGGAAATTACAAATATAATCATTTTATTGTGAAAAGATGTGCTTGGTTTAAGTAAATAACAAGATCAATTCTCTATGCTCAAACTTTATTTAATTGAATTTTGTGGACTTTGATATAAGAGAGATTAGTAATCATGCCAGATAAAATCAAGATATTTATTTTTTGTGTTTGTGAAAGTGAGAGATTCCAAATAAATGCTAATTTATCCAAAATAATTTGAAACATATAAGCTGCAATAATTGTAAGAAAATATATATAAATACTTTTTGAGAAGTTTTGAGAATGTTGACTCTCTCTTTCTTCTTTATATTGTTTTGGTTTCGAAAGAGTCAAGAATATTGTTGTTTTTATTTTTATCATTATTTTTTTATTTTTGAAAAAAAATTAACAAGTGCCATAAATAAATACAACAAATAGTTTTGAAGATTTTGATGATTATGAATGTTTTTGGTGTTTTTGAATTTATAAATTGAAAGAAATACAAGATAGTGATTTTGAAATATTTTAAACAAATATATACAAGGATGAAATGACCAAATTTATACATAGTAACGTTTAAGATGCAAAATATTCATGGGTTCTTTAAGTTCTTTACCATCTAAGGTAGATAATTTGTATGCTCTCGATTCAAATTTAGCAGTGATAATGTATGGTCCAAGCCAGTTGGGCTCAAATTTACCTTTAAGGTCCTTAGTTGCATTAGTATTTTTTTGAAGATTTTGAGGATTTTGATTTTTTTGTATTTTGATTTTAATTTATGAATTGAAATTGGTGGTATATACAAGATGATCTATATACACTATACAAGGTTATTTGAGTATAGCATGTCTAAGGTTGCTTCAAAATCAAAGGAGGTTTTGAAGGATAATCTGGTTGAGGTGAAGGTAAGAATAGAAGGTGATGAATAAAAGGTAGTGATAACAAAAGCTTTGTTATAATGTAGAATAATGTAGCAAAAGATTTGACTTTTATATGTGGAAAATTGATCATGTTACAAAATAAAATGTCAGAAGGATAAGAAAGTTCTTCATTCTTATCACTATATTCCAAGTCTTGATAAGATGGAGGGAGCATATGTGAAAGATATGCATGGGTGTTATTTGGTAAACAAGGATGATCATATATGGATGAAGAAAAGTGATGGATAGAAGATAATTGTGACAATAGAGAATGTATAGAACTTGATGTTTCAACCGTTAAATATTCTTCAAATGGTGTTGGGTCACCATGTATGGTAACAATTTTATTTGCAAGTTCAAACTTCAAACATTGGTGAAGAGTGGAAGGGACAACCCTCATCGTATGAATCCAAGGACTCTGGAGAAGTAGGTTGTAAGGTGAAGGACAATATCCTACATAGAATAAAGTATCCAGGATCTTGGATCCAATATTGAGGGGAAACATTATAGTACCTTGAGCTTCTTGAATTTCATTGTTAAAAGATTTTATAATAACATTTGATTCATTAAGATCTTCTTCCTTTGTTTTGAGTTTTTGGAATAATTGATAAGTGCATAAAGTAAGAGAGGAGCTATTATCTACCATGATAGTTCTAACAAGTGTTTCTTTACTAGATCCTGTAATGTAAAGATAGGAGTCTTCTTGTGGAGTAGAGGAAGGAATCTCCTCATCATAGAATGAAATATGGTTAACCTCAAGAGGGTTTACACCATTAATTATGTTCTTAGAGAAAATATGATGAGGAACAAATTGTTGGCTAGGTATTTTGAACAAAATTTCCTTGTGATAAATTTGTAATACTTCTAAAAGGGATATCTTTGCTTGAGGATTAATCACTTGTTGTTGGCTATCAAAGTGGATTTCAGATTGAGATTTTGATTCTAAATATGAGCTTTCTATGCTTACATTCCATTTTGGATCATTCTCTAGAGCCAAAGATAGTTTTGAAGGTTGGTCAAATGAGGAATCCATCTCTTGAATATCAGATTGAGTTGATTGAACTTGAGGTTGCTCATTTGTAGTTTTTGTTACAATATTAATAATATCATCATGATGGGACACATTAACATGCAATATTTGATTGGTTTCTTGTTGTTGATAATTGAATAGGGGTTCTTGGGAGATCCCCATGTCTTGATTGATTATTGGTATTTGTTGTGTAGGAGTTTGATTGTTTACTAGAGATTTATAATCAGTTGTAGATTGTAATTCCTTTATATTAAAAAGACCCTTATCAATCAAATCTTGAATTGCACATCTTAAATCTTTACAATTTTGTGTCATATGTCCATCTACTCTATGATATTCACAATGTAGCTCAGGTTTAAACCAATCTGCTGTGGTATCAAGTTGTCTTATGGAAGGGAGTTCAATCTTATTTGTATCAAGTAAATGCTTGAGAATTATATCCATTGGTTGATTGAGCTTAGTAAATTTACGTGATGAAGGTTTTTGAGAGGTTTTTGATAAATGCCTTAGGAATTTCGTCATAAAAGGACCTAATGGTTTCTCACCTCTACTTTCTTTATTATGGGTAGAATGATGACAGGAAGATTGCGAAGTATGAGGTGAGTGCATGGTAGAATTGGAAGAATAAGTATTTTCTTGTTGAAATGGATGTGTTGTATTGAAAGAAGAGTATTGAAAAGGTGGTGGAGGATTATATGTGGATTGATAGACATAATATGGATATATGGGAGAATAGATAATATCGTTATGAAGAGGATTGGAAAAGGGATTGTTTTGTTGGGTTATGGATGAAAAATGAGAAAAGTGTGATGGAGGTGGTGTTGAATAGGGATGAGGTTGGTCATAATCAACAAATGTATTTGGCTGAATTCTTCCAACATTACTGATGGGCTCATATTGATTTGAGTAAAAACTCATGGTTTCTTTAGTACTTCTAAAAGTAATATTTAGTATCTACTATTTAGAATTGAATCTAAAACATACAAACTTGAAATGATGATTTTGTTTTTTTTTTTGTATACATATGTATACATATATATATATATATATATATATATTTTTTTGTTTTTGTTTTCAAAAGGTTTAAAATGCATTCACGTCGGGTTCACCAAAATGTATCGCTCCAAATTTTTCACACCCTTACCTTCAGGCTATAGGATCCATGCCCGAAAGGGGGATGTGAAAAGGATGGCGTGGTACCTCGGACTGAGAGGCCTTGCGAAGGTCCCGCCTCTCAAGGGAGGTGTATATTGGTGATTTTTTGATGGATGGTGGGTTCACCAGGAAACATTTAATGGCAGTTTCCACGCCTAGGTTGGGAATGTGTTTTATGTGTTCGTTTTAGCCTTAAGCATTCAAATCCTAGGTTTGGCCAAAATGCGTCTAAGCTATTCTATATGAAGATGCAGATTAAATGAATACAGAAAAATAGAATAGGACAGAAAAACAGAGAAATTAAGGAATGTTAAAGGAAAATACCTGATCCGGATGTCTGATGAAGATTCTGATTCTTGAAGCAGTCAGGATCGCCTCGAATTTGACAGGATCGTCTGAGATCAGACAAGATCATCTGAGATCTGACGAATTCATCAGAGACCTACAAACAGAGAAATAGGTGCAAAATATAGAAAATACCACTATTCTAACAGAGGGAAACAGTGTAAAATGACAGTAACAATATCAAACTGAAACTTAAAAATAGAAACATGAATGAATTATGCTAATTAGATAATAATTATGACTTAATTATGCATTTGATCTAGATGGGTGAACTCCAAAATGCAGAATAGCATAAAATACTGAATAAGCTAGCTAATTGCAGAATAAAACAGTAGAGAAAAGATGAAGAAATGCAAACTTTAGGCACTGATTGCCTCAATGTTGATTGCAGTCGAAATCGTCTCGCATTGGTACGAAATCGTCTCTGATTCGACAGGATCGCCTCCGATCTGAACAGGATCGTCGACGACGATGTAAGCTTGCTCCGGCTGAAAAACACTAAGGTACCTGCAACAAAATTGGTATAGAACTACTGCAAAATGTGAATTTGGGATGTTTTAACGTATGAGAAGTCAAGTTACAAAGAATTATCAGCCAGGGGGTGCTAAGGGGAGGGCTTAGGATTAAATAGGCTTAGGAGGGAGGTTAGGAGGTTGGAGATCATCCCTATTTGGGAGATCTCCAATGGGGGAGGGTCTCTAACGGCGTAGACACGCTTCTGCCCGGATTAGAGACCCGTTGGAACAGAAGCTAATTGTGCAAAATCAGTTTTGGGACAAGATCGTCCGGACGTCCTAGCCCAGACGAAATCGTCAGATACTGAGGGCGATATCGTCTGATCGGCGACGATATCGTCAAACGGTCAAAACAACCTCTAAAAATGGCACGGAAAAGGGGGAAACGGATTACCCGGCGGTTAACGGGCGGTTTGGGAGGTTAAAATTTGAATTTAAATTATTTACTAGAGTGAATGTAATTATTAAGATTTCACTGCGCCAATTTTAGGGTGCTACAAAATATATTAGTGAAATTTATGTATAGGTACTTAGCTGCTCAGGACAACAAAGAGAATTCCCTAGAGGTATCAATGGAGCATGTTTGAAAGTCTAGGGTGGTTCCAATAATATAGATGTTTGGATGGTTAGTGGCACATGGTTATATTATAACAACTAAGAATCTAAGAAAGAGGGGAGTGATCAATCTAAAAATATATCATCTTTGTGAAAAAGGTGAAACTCTTAATCATTTGCTCTTTAACTGACCAGTGTCAACGGATATTTGGACCAAGTTGTGTGGACCAAAAATTTCACACCTGTTTCCTTTAGGCTAATGAATTTGTGCCTCAAAGGGGGTGGGAAATAAAGGTTCCACACCTCGATGTGAGAGGTACCTAATGTCGTATCAATAAATTTGGTGGGTTCACCAAGAAATATTTAAATATGGTTTCTACGTCTATGTGTAGACACCTAAAACACATCATGTTGAGGAGGCTACCTATATGGACACCTTTTTAGGCCATATGACTCATATTGGGCCTTCCCAAGACCTAACAGTGGTTCTGACCACTCAAACAAGGACAATATATCTTGTACATCCTGGACCATCATACCCAGGTTCGGCCTCTGGCAACCATTGGACCCTATGACGGCCTCCAATTCTAGCCACTTGACCCTAGGATAGTCGTACCCGTATCAAACTTAGGCTCCTTGAGGTAAGCCAAATTAGTTACAAGGTGAGTTGAGGGTAATGACTAACCATGAGAAGTTTCTAGAAGTGACACTTCGGTTGCCTAGATCCTAACTGAATCTTGATATTGGCTTCCCTTGTAAGCTAAGATTGCAATTAGAAAATATTATAAAAGGAACCCAAAAACTTCATGAAAGAAAGAGGTGGGATTGAATAGGAATGCAATGACGTACTGCCAGTTTGAGTAACAGAGAGAACATTCTCTCATAAGCAACGAAGTGCTACCTAAATCCCATAATGAAGCTTACATTTGCATCAATGGAGTTCCTTGGAGTTTGAAGATCAAATCCAACCATTGTACATTATCTATCCTCATGAATTCAAGCCAATTCTCATGATTTAGTTGTGTTTAAAAGAGAAAGACCCTTGAACATCAATTTGACAAACAAATCGGATGTCACCCCAAATCGAGCACGAATAATAGGCTCTTTATTCAGTTATCGCTTCACCCCAAAGTGGCCCGTAGGCATAGTCGTTGGACCCTCTGATGGCTAACATAATTGATCATTCCATCCTATGATGGCCTCTCGGTGATATTTTATTTTATGTGTTTTCTTAGTTATATTAGCTTTACCAACATTTATTTTTGTTTCTAACACCATTTAGTACAATGTTTCATGCATTTATTTATTGTTTTAAACATTTTTCTATCAATTTCTTATCATGGAAATGGACCTCATCATGAGAGGTTCCACATTTGCTATTAATTTCTTGTAAGTGTTCTTGTGTGTAGGTTTCAGGTCTCAATAGGAGCTATTCATCATAAATATCCTTCAATATTTACATCATCAAGAAGGGGTCGCAAAGAAACCCCCATAATTAGTTTTGGGAGAGCAAAGAATCTGAATTATACCTACCCTTTGGTTCTCAATTGTAATTTGTATCAAATTGGTGTAATACCTAAGAGGGATTTCTTTGTAACCATTTTTTAAAGGACAATTTCAAATATTAATGATAAGGGCAATATTTTATCTATTCTTTTGTCTCATTATGGTTATATGACATTTATTATCAATTTGAGTTCATATTACATGTTTAGGTGTATGGTTTTTGCTACTCTACAGTGGTTATCATGGTGTGGGACGATTCTACATTTCATAATTTATCACTAAGTACTTATTTTATTTAATTATAGGTACCACTACTATGGGCTGGAATAGCTCGCAGACGCAATTGTCTTACCCTGTGATGACCAGCAGAGCCCATCGCTCTACCCTATGATGGCCTTAGAGTAGAGTCATAAAATCAAGTAGGTAGCAAATTCATCAAATTTAGGATCTGCTTGTGAGTATTTCTAGACTTGATTTTACTATTTTTCATAGAAAGAGATAGAATTACAAGTTTTGATTGAGAAATTTAAAGAAATTTTTAAATTTTAAGTTTTTTGCTGGTGATTGCTCCTTGGTCCAATGGCCTCTATTGTTGACCACTCCAGGGTACATTGACCCCTCTTTCTGACCATTTCTAGGTCATACAACCTCTACTACAGACTATATTACACATATATAACCCTATTTTGCTATTTTTTGGGGTTTGCTTGCTTGATGCCTATCTAAAGGCTAACATAATTTAGGGTTTGCACTATCAAATTTTCTAAAACTAAAATGTTTTTATTTAGAAATTTGGAAATTTGAAATGCATTTTATGCATTAGAAAAATATCATTGATTGATCTATGTTGCATCTTTCTTTTTGCATAAAATAAAAAGAACCCACACACACGACATATCACATTAAAACATCAACGAGTTGGAATTCACACCCAACCACTGATCAAGATTGACAACGGTGGTCTCCATCACCACCTTGTTAGCTTGCTTGTGGTTCTTCACACCCCATTTTTTCCAAGGCCAGTTCCAAGAACTATTATAGCTGAGGAATATAACATGTATCTCTTTTTGAAGAGGTATATCATTGACCGAGGTGAACTGGGTGAGGAACTGGTAGGACCTAGACTCCCTCACTGGATTTGGACTTCATCACCAAATATCAATGGGTTTCATGACCTGAATTTCATCACCAGGCTTGTGTGTGAGAGGATATAGGTGAAATCTATTTAACTAAGTATTTCATCAACAAAATCAAAAATCAACCAAGAGAAAAGCAATAAATCAATGAATCAAAACACACAAACCAGTTTAGGAATCATAAAGAATATTTAAATTAGATAATCATTTGTATACTTTTTTTATTTCATTATTGAATGAATAATACACATAAAATTGTCACCACACATAGCAATGCCCATTCATAGACTGAAGCTATAGGGAATAAACAAGAAGGCTCAAAACACCTTCGTTATAGCCTATCAAATTTACTCTTACCTGACTAACATTTTAATAGATATCATGAAGACAATTCCATGCATGGGGGATCTGATCATCAAGATACCCTTACTAGGAATACTCTTATGTGACCTCCTTGTGATTGAGAAGAAGATATTCTCAGACCTCATTCGTCTCATGCTACTTCTAGAAAAGATCTGCCCATAGAGAGGCCAAGTAGAGAGGTCACCCGAATTCATGTACCCAACTTATTTGCACTCCCATATGAGAATGGGATGGGATACATGCCTTTATCGAGTCTATATGAGGGAGGTAATCTTCTTGACCATAATTACTTAAGTTGTAAGCTAAATCATATAGAGAAATGACCCTACTATTTCTCGTAGAGCACCTTATTTTGCTCACACTCATTCTGAGGATAGGTGCGATAAATATTTAGTGTGTCCTATCCATATGCATGAAGAGTGTTCTAAGTGAACATGTCATATTTCTACACCATCATTACATGAGAACAACACCCCTATGGTTGAGCCCAGATTCAACACATCTTTCATTGATCGAGGGAAGAGAATAGCCATCCCTACTGCACACACTAAAATAGCCAAAAACCCTCATATTGAGATGATAAGAAATAGACCTCATACAACTAACTACATAGATCAATTACCTAGACCAAACACCAGTCTGTGAGAGCATTTAATCTAATCACAATTGGATGATTTGCATAAAGAGTAAGAGCATCTAGATCATGAACATGAAAAGCAACAAATACTACATCATTAGTGGTTGTACGAGCATAGGCTATGTGAAGAAAGAATTCTAGAACATAGATTACGTGAGGAGCATTCACATAGGGTAGCCTATGATGAATTCCCACACCTCGCACTTATCGGTAACAACTTAACACAAGGTGCATTGTGCAACATTAGGAGTTCCCTTCTAGGCTAACCAACAATTGTCCTCTTCCTACCTCTATTCATAAGTCTCGGCCAAGACAACATCAAGCACCAAATACATCAAAATATGAGGTATAAAAAAATATAGAACCAGAGGACCAAGATCAAATTTAGCCTGAGTCACTTTGTGAGGATGTGGTAGATGATTACAATCTACCATCTCATTCAAACAGGAACCTTCCACCTCCTCCTCCCAAGACACCTCTACAAGAGAATGAGATTATTTCATCTCGGGCATACAAGGTACTCACAAAGTGAATTCAATCACTAGAGAAGCAAGGAGCGGGTTACCAAAAGCCCAAATTGCACAAATTATACAATCAACCCCTCAACCCATTAGTTCCTTATTTTAATTACCCAGAGAATTTAAAAATACCTAAGCTAGATAAATTTAGAGGGAACTATGATTCTCAAGAGCATGTCACAAGTTTTATGAACTTGTGTTTCCAGTTACAGGACAATGATGCTTTGTTGTTAAGAACATTCATGATAACACTCTCTAGCACTACTTTAGAGTGGTACAACCAATTACCATGACATAACATATCTAGCTTTGAACAACTAGCAAACACCTTTCTAGAATGTTTCTCCTTTGGATTCAAGAAAAAGGTAAATCTAATTGACTTATTGAAATTACATCAATTCGATGATGAGACAGTTATGGACTATGGAAATAGGTGGTGAAAAATAATGTCAAAAATACCTTTCACCATTCCTATTTTAGAACTGACACGGATATTTACCAAAAGCTACTCAAAGTACATGTCACTTCTTTTATAGTTGCAATAATATCAAAAATTTGAAGAGGCTTTGGCAACATCCAAAGTTATTTAGGACACAAGGTCAAGGAGGGAGACATAAAACTCCACAAAAAGGAGTGGAACAAGAACCCTCATAATAGTCACCATTAAACAAAACTGGCTCTGATTAATCAGATTGTTTTAAATTTTCCTAAAGCAAAAAAAATACCATAGCAGCCTAATTATCAAGCTCAACCCCTCCAACGTAGTATAATAATTAACACCAAATAAATCAAGGGTAGGATAAACAACATCATCCTCCTTGCACATACACACCACTACTTGAGTCTTTGGCATCTCTCTTCAATAGATTATGTGAGGTGAAGGCGATCACCTTACCTAAAATTTTATTGATAGATCCTGCTTTCCCAAAATCTAAGGGATACATAGAGGATTTATACTATTCTTATCATAGGCAAAATGGACATGATATACAAACATGCTATGGTTTCAAAAATCTAGTACAAAATATGCTGGATAAGAATTAATTACAAATTGACAACCCTCTCGCTCCTGATAATTAGTAGATGGGTATTTTCAAGGATCCCTTGCCAACCCACGAGGTCAAGGGCACCCAAACGGGGTAGTTCAATGAGATACATATGTATTACCCACACATGGGTTTGTAGGTATGATAAATATTGTAATGAAAAATAGAAGGTACAATCAATTCGAGCTACATGTGGCTCCCATTAGAATCCCTTCTGCACCTCAACCCTTGTCAGCTCAAAATCCACTTTCAGGTCCACCACCTCCACCTGTGATAACCATTAGAAATAGGATTACCCATAGCCTACAGATGACATTAGCCAAACTCTCTATTTATGAGCTTATTTAACAATATCCTAGACATAGATAAGAGAAGCACTCATGAAGATTCTAAAATCTATTGAGCTTCATCCTATAAATCCTAACACATTTAATAATTTTGTAGGGCACGTCCAAAAATTTAAAGAGTCTGTGGTCACCTTCTATGATGATTAAATCAAATTTTGTACTAGCTATTGTAGTGGATCCATCGTTACACATAATCATTTGCATCAATCGGATACCACATAAGTGAGTGTTGATTGATATAGGATCATCTATCAACATAATAGAGAAAACCACTTTAGAGCATCTTAGTATTTCGATATCACACATAGTGGCATCTAGTTTCACATTTCAAACATTCAATGATGCATTATTCTCAATGGTTGGCACTATAGTCTTGCCTATATAGGTGGGACTAAAAACTATTTATGTATTATGCCATGTGTTGGAAGGAGCGATGCAATACAACATATTGCTCAGTTGTCCCTAGATCTAAGACATGAAATGTGTTCCTTCTATTTTACATCAACGTATTAAATACATTCATGAAGGACAAGTTCAGTTTTCCCATCGGATGATGAACCCTTTATTGATTTTAATCAAATTAGCAATATAAGAGTGTTTGTCTTACCATAAATGCTTCTAGATATTAGATCTAGCTATCCCATTAAGCATCCAAAGAACTAACCTAAATCAACACATGCTAACCCTTCCACATCAGTACCACCACCTTCATCCAAACCAATGACTACTTCTAATAAACCTTCATCATTATCTGATCCTTAGATCAAACAAAAGTTGAAAGCACCCATGGCAGACGCTCCAAAGGTCATCCCTAGCATATCTATTGCTGAGAATATGATTCCCATGAAAGAGGATGAATCACCTACCACTATATATGACATGCCTCAACCCACTTTACCTGCATCATCCATAACATCATCTATACCTCAAGTGACCATTAGTCAACCTCGGGCTCATCGAATATTTGGTACAAAATGTCAATTTTAGACTAATTATTGATTCCTTACAATACATGGGAAGACCTCATGCTCTTACCTTGTCCATTGTAACTATGGTACCCCTAAGAATACCACAAAACCAGGCTAATTTCATATGCAGGGGTTTTAACCAAGCCATAGATCATTCTCGTAAGATACATCACAACAATGAACCATTTGCCTGCAACATCTACTATATGTCAAATCCTAACTTTGCTCTCAGATATTTCTACTGTTGTCATTGGCATGGTACTGGTTTAAGTATTTATGAATAGGGTATCGTAACACCCTATCTACCATAGTACCAATTGCCTATTGATAAATTTGATTTAGGATATTCCATCCGCATGTTGGATGTGTTGTTGGTCAATTCCTTAGAATGCATAAGCCTAGGATTTGGGGGTGACATTGACAAGAATGAGTATGATAATCCAAGACCTTCTCATTTATTGAGGGATCATCTCCTAATCACAATGGTCACCATATAATATCTTGAATCATATCATGAGACCAAATCAAGAATAGGATTTTGAACTCGATGATATTCCTAAAAATGATTGGTTGGACAAAGATGATGATTATAAGGATGAAAAGAAAATTGCATATTTAGGTCCTACCTACCTTCATCATCTCAATAACTATACAAGAGATATTGATCCTATCAGGCCCACTGTTAACATAGATGACATCTATCATAGGGTATTTCCTCCACCTAACTAGAGATAGTTGCTCTCAATTAAGGGCCCAATTATTGTACCTACTCACAGAGTAGACCCAGAGATCCCAATGCCTCCTAAGCCTCATTTAGAGAATCTAGAGAATTCAATAATCAATGGTTCCTACCACTATGACCATGGAGATAACAAAACATCCATCAACATAATATTTATTGATTTAATCGCACCTCTTTGTAATCCTAGTAACCCCTCAAAGCTATTCCACCTCAATCTTGAGGCCATTGAATTTGATCCTGTTGCATCATCCCCATAACCTGAGGAGTTCTTCCAATATGAATAAATGTTGCAACCTTTCCATTTTTCTCTAGCCCATACTCAGGGTGTTTGTGATGTTGAGGTAAAATCTTATATGACAGATCATCCAAACCAACGAATGGCATCCACTTGATCCCTACACCTCATCAGCTTGAGGAGGGAAACCACATGTCAATTGAGGAGAATTTTGATGTGGATATTAGTACTGATCCTAGCCACCCTAAGAAAGTTAAATTTGGAGAGTCTATCTCATAAGGAGTGTGCTATCCTCATACCTCTTTTGATAAAAAAGTTTGACATATTTTCTTGGTCATATAAAGATATGTTGGGTCTTGATCCAAAGTTGGTTACACATAACCTCACTTTAGAACCCACTATGAAGTCGGTCAAGAAAAAGCTAAAAAAATATGCATCCAACCATCGCCTTAATTGTGAAGGATGAATTACAAAAATTATTGGATGTAGAATTTATTCAACCTATCGACTACCCAGAATGGGTATCAAACATGCTACCCATAGGTAAACCTGATGGGAGGATCCGTATTTGCATGGATTTTAGAGACCTAAACAAACCAATGCCCAAGCATGCATTCTCATTACCTAACATTGATGCTCTTGTAGATGCAACTACTGGTCATAAGATGTTAAATCTTATGGATGGATTTATAGGCTATAATTAGATTCAGGTCAAACCCAAAGATCAACATAAGAAAATCTTTACCATGCCAGGGGGAATATTCTGCTATAAAGTTATGCAATTTAGCCTTAAAAATGCTGGTGCAACATTTCAGTGAGCCACAACATATATTTTTCATGATTACAGGCATAAGATATTGGAATATTACATAGATGATTTGCTCACCAAATCATTAGTGTGAAGAGTATGGAGAAGTTTTGCAAAAAGTCTTCGATCTCCTGATAGAGCATAATGTTAGGATAAATCCTAAGAAATGTGTTTTCAGAATCACATCAGGAAAAATCTTAGGATTTTTAGTATCTAAAAGAGATATTGAAGTAGATCCTGCAAAGGTTAAACCAATTCTAGAAATACTTCCCCCCACAAACATCAAAGAGCTTCGTATCTTACAAGGAAAATTAGCATCCATAAAATGCTTCATCGTACAATTGTTAGATAAATGTTAACCTATGAATTAATTTCTACATAAGGGGGTCCCATTCAATTGGAATGAAGAATTTCAAAATGCCTTTGATGAGATCAAATAGTACCTGGAAACATTGTTAGTTTTAGCTCTACCTCGACTAGGTGTGCCTTTATTGTTATACATTTCAACCACATAATTTACTCTGGGAAGCATGTTAGCCCTGAAGAACAAAGAGAACAGAGAACATGTTATCTATTACATTAGTCATACCTTGGTCAGTTACGAGCTAAATTATGCATACATTAAAAAGCTCTACTTAGTAGTGGTGTTCGCTACCAAAAATATTTTTCACTACATGTTAATTCATACCACATATGTCATATCAAAAGAAAATCCTTTGTGGTATATGATGAGTTGCACGTATCATAATACATGAACCGCAAAGTGGATCATGCTATTTATGGAATTCAATCTTGAATTCTGTAGACACCAAATCCACTAAACCTCCATCCTAACCATCCCACCACCCACTTGTCTTCCATTCCACGTTCCTACCAATTATTTGGCCCAAATACACCTTCCCACCATTTCCTATCCTAATTGGGGTTATTTTAATATTATTTTATAATATTTTATGTTTTATATAATATTTTAATATATTTATTATAAAAAATATATAAATAAAATCAATTAACCTTAGTCGTCCGATTTCATTTAATCTCCACCAGCCATTTTCATTAATCCATGTCACATTCCAAAAGTAATCTCAACCCTAGGATATTACTTAATATTAGCCACACGATCAAAAGTGCAAGGCTAAAACCCTAAGAAAACCCTAGGTTGGATTATAAGTAGGGTATTTTGCAAATACCCAAACCCTGGAACACTTGAACCGTTGAACTTGGAGATTATATTTTGCATTCTGAAGTGATTATTGGTGAAGCCCTAGCATAAAATCCCAAATATTTGAAGCCCTAGCCCATCGATAATACTTTTGCTATTCTAGCCGTCATCCATCCATCCTCAATTTTTGCCACAACCTTCTTCCATATGGCGCTTTCATCACCATCTCCTTGATCTGCTTCTATAGATTTACCCTACCCTATAGGCTCTATTTCGAGCTTGCAAAGCTCACTACAGAGCCTACCAGGTGCCCTCCATAGCCAACCCTATCCGTAGGTGTACCACAGAGCCTACCAAGCTCATTACAGATCTTTCTAGGTGCTCTCTAGAGCTTGCCATATCCTCAGGTGCGAACCAAATCCTGCAAAGCTCACGTTTGAGCCCATCGTCATCAATGAACTGCATTCTAAAGCTGCTGCATCAATAGATCTGAAATGTCATCTGCAATAACTAGTCAATACCAAGGTAATAGTAAGGTAAATATTATTTGTGTGTATTTTATATAGTAATTTGTTGATTTTGCATGCTCTTTTATTTTATTAGTAAACTAGGGTTTTATTAATGTCTGAGGGCCTCACACTGTGGAGCCCTCATAGGTATTACTAACTCTCTTTGTTTTATTTTATGTATGCATATCTGCAAGTTCTACATTTTATTTGATGGTTGTTGAAGCTGGAGTGGCCCAATATTGGATATTCGAAGCCCACTCAACTTGTTGGGATAAAAAACACACCCGAATCTGAAGACACTTCCATTCCTACTAGCTAGGGTTTTGGAGAACCCCAACATCATTGTAATCTATTGTATCAAATAGTTGTACTAAACAAGGATTGTAATAAATGAGTTTATTGGCTCCCCCCATATTATTGAATATACATTATTTTGCGCAATCTTTGTGTCTCACTGCATTATTTGATTTCTGCTATTTTATTTTAAGTGTCATGTTCTTGCATCTACAAATGGCAATCATGGTGGGACCCCACAAGGGTTTCATTATTTAGTAGATCTACCTTTCTAACTTAATTTTACTTCTATTTGTTGCAAAATTTTTAGAAGTGCAAAAGTCGTTGATTTTGTTGCTAGGGTTTCTGAAGCATTATGCAGCATTTTCAGAGGTTACATAGGTGTTCGACAACGTCTGTAGACAACCATAGGCGCTCTACTATGCCTATATAGGTGCTCTAATAAACCTATAATCATATTTAGATAACCATAGACACTCTTTTGTGCCTACGCAGGAACTTTGGCTGCACCTGGTAGGCACCCTGCTGCACCTGGTGTTGATTAGAGGCATTCGACTGTGTTTCTTGCACAAACTGCCATGACAGGTTGGGTCATATCTCACTCATACGGAGTTAGATTGGGCTGAAATTTTTAGGGTAGGTTCTTGACATGCCATAGCATGTCTCCACAAATATTCAAGTTAGTAGGAGTAACAGATATCTCAAAATGACTTCACCAAAATGCAGGCTTCCAAGTAAGTCCCATAACCCTAGTTTGGCATTTCATGATTTATGTATTCTGTATTTTTTGCAGTTTTTTTTTGTTGTTTTTGGGTTATAAAAAGAGCTTAACACTAATTAATATAGGAAATAATCCTTATAAAATTACATTTAGGTTTTATGTGCATCTGATTACATAAAATTCATTTCTTTTTCTAAAATTGTAGATCTAGGTGATTGTTTGTATTTTTGAGTGCATATGAAATAGAAACACATCCTAGATTTTGCATTTTAGGGTTAAATATCACTTTAATTTTGCATATATAAATAGGAACAACATCTTGACGCATAAAGTAATCCTACCCTAGGTTGGCCCCTTTGGTAGAGAGGTGGATGAACCCTTCGATTGCTCTTGTGATATCTTCGAGTATCATTTGTAGGCAGGGATTTTAAGGTGTACTTTGCACTCTTTAGATGAAATTTTTATCTTTGTGTTGGATTATAATTTAGATTAGTTAAATTAGTCATCTTTAACATTGTTTGCACACCATAAAGAACAATAAACATAAAATTAACATCACACACTACACGCTACACTTTTTAACAGTAGTAGTTGGATTTCATCACCAACTATTGCTTGAGGTTTGGTGATGGTGGTATTCATCTCCATCAATCAAATATCTGCCCTTATACACCATAGGATTACCCTCGAGAAAAATTGTTGAAGGTCATTACCAATAAGAATATCGCAGTCCTATCTAGCCATAGATTTTTCCTTTAACAAAGATTAGGTAACATCAAACACACCAACCACACAATTTTAAAAGGAACCACACATTAATGAAGAAAATAATATGGAATGAGGTAAGCCACACAAGGTGAAACCTAGGACTGATTGTTTTCTTTTATCTTTAAATTCATGTACAAGTTTTTACAGTTTGTTTTCTTTTGATAAGATTTAAATATTGGTTTTAAGTACTTTATGGTATTAACAAGACATCAGAAGAAAGTAATAAACCAAAACAACTTAATAGAAAATACATTTAACTTGGCTTTATGTTAAATATTTCATAATTTCATCATTAACATGGCTCAACCTTAGCCATTTCATCATTTCATCATTAACATGGCTCAACCTTAGCCATTTCATCATTAAAATGGCTCAACCTTAGCCATTTCATAATTAACATGGCTTAACCTTAGTCATTTTATCATTTCATCATTAACATGGCTCAAACTTAGCCATTTCATCATTAACATGGCTCAACCTTAGCCATTTCATCATTTTATCATTAACATGGCTTAACCTTAGTTGTTTCATCATTTCATCATTAACATGGCTCAACCTTAGCCATTTCATCATTAACATGGCTCAACCTTAGCCATTTCATCACTAACATGGCTCAACCTTAGCCATTTTATCATTTCATCATTAACATGGCTCAACCTTAGCCATTTCATCATTAACATGGCTCAACCTTAGCCATTTCATCATTAACATGCCTTAACCTTAGCCATTTCATCATTTCATTATTAACATGGCTCAACCTTAGCCATTTCATCATTAACATACCTCAATCTTAGTCATTTCATTATTTTATCATTAACATGGCTTAACCTTAGTCATTTCATCATTTCAACATTAACATGGCTTAACCTTAACCATTTCATCATTTCATCATTAACATGGCTTAACCTTTTTATTTTTGGTAGATAATATACTATAGCATTAATATCGGGTTTTACAGGTTGACCCAAAACCTTTTACAAAAATCCACCCAGGGCTGTTAATGAACATATCCTTACTAAGGATCCTATATATGTAAAATCTACATACCACCAAAGCCATTACATCCGGTAAGGCACATAGCCTGTTATCAAAAAGAAACTTCTCATAAAACATTTTGGTTATACCCCGAGAAAGCACACATGCATCATAATTACAAAAAAGAAACGGACACAAATCCCTTCCTTGAGACAATGGAGAAACAAAAAGCTGCAGACACACATAGCAGAGTATTGAAAAAAACTCCCACAAGCTTTGTATTGATAGTTATAGTTAATAATTCTTTGGTGATTGCTTTCTTTTGTATATGACATGCTTTGTTACCACATACTATCTTGGCCAATCAACCTTGGAGAAGTGAACCTGTTGGCTAGATTTATGGCGGTGGCTATCTGGTGGTCCATGTGGCTTTGGTTTGAAGTCTTATATTGTCGTTTCTTTCCTTTCCTGTGATTATCAACCAACCTCAAATTACTAATATGACTAGGAGCCATGTTATCTGACATGTGATCATCCCCATTAGTCTTTGTGGTATTTCCAAGCAACATCCACGAATACTAACAGCTCAGATAATTTTATTGTGAGTCTAATTCAAAAAAGAGACGGTAATACTCCTAGTATTCGAACTTATAGTGCCTTCCTTGTTGGTAAATTTGACTATCATTCTTAGAATTCTTGTTGAATAGGCTCCTCTACTTCACTTAGGACACTATGTTCCCATTTGAAAAGCCTGTCACCATCGACACCCAAATTGCCCAACTTATTAGTAATTTTGTTAGCTTCCCGAAAGACATATTGGGCTTTTCTATCCTGTCTTCCCTAGAAAAGGATCCTAGCCTCTTCAACAATTGTTTTAATCCTCCAAGGAGGTGTTTTCCAATTATTGAGGAGATTGATAACATGCATAGAGTCTCCCTCTATGATCAAATTGCCTTCTAAGTCTTGAGTCATTTGAAGGACTCTCCACATAGCTCTAGTTTCAACTTCGTTATTCGTCCTTGTTCCCAAATATTCAAAAAATGCAAGCATCATATTCCCATTATGATCTCGCACAATGCCACCAGCACTTGCTCTACCAGGATTGTCCTTAGCTACTCCATCAAAATTAAGCTTAAACCAACCCGTAGGAGGTGGAGACCACTTAAAATTGGCTCTGGGGTTGACTAACCTAGGCACAGACTCATCTAACAAGGTTAAGCTTAAAGATTTAGCAATCATGGTCTCCTGCAGATGAGGTTTACAACTATCAAAAGGGATAAGACTCACATTCTCGTTGGCAAAGGATAGGATCCTGGAAATGATAGTTTGATGATCATGGATAGACTCATTAAAGAATCTATGGTTCCTTTCTAACCACACTTGCCAAAGATAGTGATTGAGACAAATTTTCCACATGTATCTAAGTATTTGGATTGAAAAGGGGTAAGGCCACTAGACGAACAAATCAAGTACGGTGGCTGGTTTAACCCATGAAATATTGAAGGTCTGAAAATCCCCACATAGGACAGTCAAGGAAAAATGTCACTCAAGGAAAATGTGATAAATGGTCTCCCAATTAGCCCTGCATAGATAATAATGACTAGTGATACAAATACCTTTACGCATCATATTATCAATGGTTAGAATTCTTCCTTGGATAACCAGCCATGAAAATACTACAATTTTTGGAATTAATTTTTTTATCTAAACTAAGTCCTTTTGGAGGACAAAATACTCATCATCAAGCAGAAGCTTGTAAGCTGATTTAACAGTGAACTGCCCATTTTTCGTAGGATCCCAAGTCACTTGATCTTCCTTGGGTCTCATAGGGATAAACTATTTCTCGAGAATGTTATAAATATCATTTAATTTCACTTGAAATCCCTGAATTCTTATTTGTTTCCACTTCATTCTACCTCTGTCCTCAACCATATAATTGAAGACTTTTCTGCCAATGAGTTCTTCTATGATATCTCTGATTTGGTCTAAGTTAGGATCTCACGTCATTGGTTCATCCTTAGCCCACCTGTCATTATAGCAATTTATCCTCTCACCATTGCCTAAAACCCATATTAAACCTTTTTTGATATTTTCCTTACAATTAAGAATTGCTTTCCAAAAAGCAGAACCTCTAATTGGAACTAAGTCACTTAGAAATTCCATATTTTGAAGATACTTTCGTTTGATGATAGCTTTCCATTCATTTTATTAACCAGAAATGAGATGCCATGCCTGCTTAGCTAGTAAAGATAAATTTATATGAGCAATTCTCCTCAGAACTAAGCCCCCATTTTCCCTGGTTCTGCACACTTTGGTCCATCCTACAAGGTGTATCATTTTTTTCTCCTCAGATCCAATACATAAAAATTCTTTTTGGATTTTCTCAATTTTTTGGAAAACCTTCACAGGGGATTTGAAAACAGAGAGGAAATAGACTGGAATGCTCCGAAAAGAGGCCTTAGTGAGTGATGGGGAGCCAAATTTTAACACAAAGAAAAAGACTCAATTTTCATTTAGAAGCATGGAAAGATTACAATTCCGAACCATGGAAGAATTACAAAGTACAAAAAAATGCATAAGAAATCGTAGTCTTCGTCTTTTCCAGCCTCCTCAATCCTTCGAACAATCTCTTTTTATAATGACAGGTTCTTGCTGCAACCGTCATTCGTAACTGTCCCTGTAACCGCAACGGTCCCCTGGAACTGCCTTAACGACTTCTGGAACTGTCAAATGTCGTTCTGTAACGGTCCGCAAAAAAGTAGCATGTCGCGATATCGCGACATCTCTTCAACCCGCCCTTCTCTCTCCTAGCCGGGTCGCGAAAATGCGACACTTTTTCCCTTTAGTCCATCGGTCGCGATATCGCGACATTTTTTTGGCTTTGGTCATCTTTTGCCAACATGTCGCGATATCGCGACACTTTTTGGCTTTTGTCCTTGTTTGCCAATGTGTCGCGATATCGCGACACTTTCCTTTGCCCGTGGCTTTTGTTTAAACTTGTCGCGATATCGCGACACTTTGTATGTCGCGATATCGCGACACTTCGTTTGCTTTCTCCTCTGCTCAAAGGTCGTCGCGATATCGCGACAACTTTTATGTCACGATATCGTGACACTTGCGTTTGCCCTTGCCTTTGTTCAAGTTCGTCGCGATATCGCGACAACTTTTATGTCGCGATATCGCGACACTTGCGTTTTGCTCCCGTCGTTGTTCTGAGTTGTCGTGATATCGTGACAACTTTTATGTCGTGATATCGTGACACTTTTTGCTTGTTGAGTTGTGATATCGCGACAACTTTTATGTCGTGATATCGCGACACTTGCGATTTGTGCCGTCGTTGTTCTGAGTTGTCGCGATATCGCGACAACTTTTATGTCGCGATATCGCGACACATTTCAACACTTAGAGTATTTTGTGTTTTTATTCACTCTTTATTTCTTTTGTTGCAAGATTGTGCTGCTACCACTGGATGCTCCTGCATCAGACACCCGAGGTAGATTGAGAAGTGATCCTCACTTTTGGATGGTCAGAGGAAAACCCAGGCGATCAACCTCTGATTTGGACAACCAAGTTGCATCTTCGACAGGTCGGCCCTTCCACTTGACCAAATACTCTGAATATTGTCTGTTTTGGGTACTTCTGCCTTCGTGAGTGTCGAGTATGTCTTCGATTTCCTCTTTGTCTAGAGTGGATTCTAGAATGTTCCACATATCCGGACTGGGTGGCTCGTTGCAACTTCCTTCATGATATTCGACCAAGTCTGAAATATTGAAAATAGGTGAAATATTCAGCTCACTTGGTAGATCTACTTCATAGGCATTTCTTGAATCTCGTTTACCTATGATCCGGCATGGTCCAAACCTCTTCATCTTCAGCTTATTGTAGGTTTTGCTAGGAAAACGTTCCTTGCGCAAGTGAACCATGACTTCATCTCCTATCTAGAATTCTTTGAAACGTCGCTTCTGATCTGCTCTGGCTTTGTACGTAGCATTCATTTTACTGATATGTCGTTGGACCTCTTCATGTAAATTCTTCATGTGTGCTGCAAAGTCTTCAGCTTTAGCACTGCGCTTTTCTCCTTTATCTATCGACCTCAACTCAGAAGCGTTTCTCGGGTTGTTCCCATGCACTATCTGGAATGGGGATTTACCAGTACTATGATTGACAGAATTATTGTAAGCAAACTCTGCCTGCGGTAAAATCAGATCCCATCCCTTGGGTTTATCTCCTACCAGACATCGTAGAAGATTACCCAAACTTCTGTTGACTACTTCGGTCTGTCCATCAGTCTACGGGTGGTACGCAGAACTGAACTTCAATTCTATTTTTAGCTTCTTCCATAGAGTTCGCCAGAAATAACCCACAAATTTGGTATCTCTGTCCGAGACAATGCTTTGGGGTAGACCATGAAGTCGTACTACCTCCTTGAAAAACAAGCCTGCAATATGAACAGCATCACTTGTCTTCTGGCATGGAATAAAATGGGCCATCTTTGAAAACCTATCAACAACAACAAAAATGGCATCATTTCCGCGTTGTGTCCTTGGCAGACCAAGAACAAAATCCATACTGATGTCCTCCCATGGTCTCTCTGGTACAGGCAATGGTTGATACATTCCTGTATTCTGGCTTACTCCTTTCGCCATCTGGCACACTCTACAACCCTGCACAAATTTTGTCACATCCGATTGCAACTGTGGCCAATGGTAATTCTCACTAACGAGAGCAATGGTCTTATCTCGACCAAAATGTCTTGCTAGTCCTCCGCTATGTTTCTCTTTGATCAGATTTTCCCTCATGGAACTTCTAGGAATGCACAACTGGTTCTTCCGAAACAGCATCCCATCTTGGATCATAAAATCCAACCACTTAGTGCGATCCACGGTAGTAGGAGACAAACATGCCGTCCATGCCTCTCGCGAAATCTGGATCCGTCTGGGTATAAACTCTTGAGTTCATCAAACCCAACAACTTGCACTCTCATTTCTATCAACAAATTATGCCTTCTACTCAAGGCATCTGCAACTCTATTAGATTTGCCGCTTCTATGCTTCAGGACAAAGGTATAACTCTGCAGGAATTCAACCCACTTCAAATGTCGTTGGTTAAGTTTACCTTGACTATTTATATACTGCAAAGCTTGATGGTCAGTATATAAAACAAACTCTTTGGCTAGCAAATAATGTCTCCATTTCTTAAGAGCCTGAATGATAGCATAGAATTCTTGATCATAAACAAAGTATTTCTTTCTAGCATCATTTAATTTTTCACTAAAGTATGCAACAGGTTTACCTTCTTGGCTCAATACAGCTCCAATGGCACTGCCACTGGCATCACAGTCAACTTGAAACACTTTATTAAAATTTGGAAGTGCCAGAATGGGTTGTTTTGTCACTTTCTTCTTCAATATGTCCATATTGGTACCTGCCTTGGCAATCCACTTAAATTCTCTCTTATCCCCTCTCATGGTTTCTGTTAGGGGTGCACAAATACTTGCTAAAGTCTCTAATAAACTTTCTATAGAAACTTGCAAGACCATGAAATGATCTTACCTCTGTTACATTCCTTGGGGCAGGCCATTCAATGATAGCCTTCACCTTCTTAGGATCCATTTTTAGACCCTCCTCTGAGATGACAAATCCCAGGTATATCAACTCTTTCTATACAAAACTGCACTTCTTCAAATTTATCAACAACTGCTCCTCTCGCAGCTTTTCAAAAACTGTCCGAACATGCATCAAATGCTCGTCCAATGTTTTACTAAAAATTAAAATATCATCCGGATAAACTATCACGAACTTTTCCAGGAAGTCTCGCAATACCTCATTCATCGACCTCATGAATGTACTGGGTGCATTAGTTAATCCAAATGGCATAACTAACCACTCATACAAACCCTCTTTGGTTTTGAAAGTTGTCTTCCACTCGTCACCCTCTCGAACGCGTATCTGATGATATCCACTCTTTAAATCAATCTTAGTGAAGTATTTAGCTCCACTCAAACAGTCCATTATATCGTCCATTCTAGGTAATGGAAATCGATACTTAATGGTAATCTTGTTAATGGCCCTCGAATCAGTGCACATTCTCCATTCTCCACCCTTCTTTGGTGCTAGTACTGCAGGTACTACACAGGGACTCAAACTTGCTCTAATCAATCCCTTCCGCAACAACTCATGAACTTGTCGGTTCAACTCTTCATTCTCTACAGGAGACATTCTATGGGTGGCCTTATTGGGTAAGCTAGATCCTGGCATTAAGTCAATCTGATGACTAATCTTCCTCATTGGCGGCAAACCCTCAGGCACATTGTCTGATATAATATCAAGAAATTCTGCTAACAGATGTTCAACTTCTGTTGGAATGTCTGTAGTTTCTTCTCTCTTTACAGTAGGAATTAATGCATAACACATTGAATCCCTCTTTAGACCATCCAAAAAATTTTTGCCATCTACTAAACAAATTCTAGCATTATTGCATACCTTTTCCTCAACCTCCTTCAATGGCTTCAGTTTGTGGCGCACTCCATATTTTGTCAGGGAATAGGTATTTGCATGCCCATCATGCGCCGCACGTCTGTCAAATTGCCATGGTCTTCCCAGCAACAAATGGCAAGCATCCATCGACAAAATATCACACAGGACCTCATCCTGGTATCTTCCAATTTGAAACTTGACCAAGCATTGTTCATTGACCAATGCTCTATGGTCCTTCTGCAACCACGCAATCCGGTATGGATGCGGGTGCTGCCTTCTTTCTAGCTTTAACTTAGTCACCATATCCTTAGAGACCAAATTATCTGTACTACCATTATCAATAATAATATTACAGATTTTACCTGAACATTTGCACCTCATGCGAAACAGGCTTTTTCGTTGGTCTGGTTCCCTCTCTTCGTTCAACAAGGTTCTCCTTGTGATCATCACTTCTCCTCGCTCTGCTTCTTTAGAGTGCTCAGATTCAACACCATCCTCAACAACCGCAGCTCGAGCATTTGCTTCAGGCCTTCTATTCGGTGCCTCTTGGTGTTGGGGACACTCATATGATCGATGCCCCTCTTCCCCGCAATTGAAGCAGGTTCCACGAAATCTTCCTCTTCCATATCCGCGTCCACCTCTACCTCTTCCCCTTTGATAATCATTGTTCTGATTACGGGGCCGGTATGCATTCTCTTCCTTCTGTTCTTGGTGATTGCTTGTTTCACCAGTCTTCTTCGGGTCGTCATATTTACCTCCACTGGTTCTGCCACCAGTTCTTCCACCACGACCTCTTCCTCTCTGTTTATTGTCAAATCTATGGTTCAGTTTCTCTTCCACCTTCAGAGCAAACTGGTAAGCATCTTCAATGGTGCTCATTCGAACCAAACTCAATTCTTCTTGTACGTTGGTTCTCAACCCATTAATGTAACGGGCTACTCTCTCTTTATTTGCCTCTGTATGGCCGGTTCTGATGGAAATTTTAAAAAATTCCTCTGTATATTCTTTAACAGACTTGTTGGACTGTCGCAAACTCTGCATTTTTCGCAACAGATCTAATTCGTAATCTATCGAAATAAACTGCCGTTTCAGCTTTTCAACCATTCGATCCCACCTGGTGATCTTTTCTTTTCCTCTTCGATTTCGTTCCAGCTGCACTCCTTTCCACCATATGCCAGCATGGCCTTTCAACTTTGTTCTTGCAAATTTTATCCGATTTGGATCTTCAACCTCCTCATATTCGAAATACTCCTCCATATCGTTGATCCGAGTCAATCAACTCTTACGGATTTAAATTTCTAGAATATGTGGATACGTCTATCTTCGACCTTTTCCCAATTTGAGAAATGGCTTTAATCATTCGAGATTCTACAGCACTCATTGCTTCTTCTTCTTCTGACGGGTCATCAACTCCGCAAGCTTCATCATCGCTCTGGTCTTCTCCTCTTGGCTCTACTCCTCTTCGCAATTCTTCCTGCAGGGCCTGCACTTGCCTCTGCAATGCTCGAAAGTCTCCTTCAGGAACCACGTTCCTTCCAGCACCATGATTTCTTCATGGTGGCATTCTTCTTCACTTCTTCTCAGAACCCTTAACCCCAGATCCTGGTGCAAGCTGCCTCACGTTCGGCGCTCTGCTTACACACTCGGGAATCTTCTCGCTCTGATACCACTTGATGGGGAGCCAAATTTTAACACAAAGAAAAAGACTCAATTTTCATTCAGAAGCATGGAAAGATTACAATTCCGAACCATGGAAGATTTACAAAGTACAAAAAAATGCATCAAAAACCGTAGTCTTCGTCTTTTCTAGCCTCCTCAATCCTTCGAACAATCTCTTTTTATAATGACAGGTTCTTGCTGCAACCACCATTCGTAACTGTCCTTGTAACCGTTGCAACGGTCCCCTGGAACTGCCTTAACGACTTCTGGAACTATCAAATGTCATTCTATAACGGTCCGCAAAAAAGTAGCATGTCGCGATATCGCGACATCTCTTCAACCCGCCCTTCTCTCTCCTAGCCGGGTCATGAAAACGCGACACTTTTTCCCTTTAGTCCATCTGTCGCGATATCGCGACATTTTTTCGGCTTTGGTCGTTCTTTGCCAACATGTCGCGATATCGCGACACTTTTTTGGCTTTTGTCCTTGTTTGCCAATGTGTCGCGATATCGCGACACTTTCCTTTGCCCGTGGCTTTTGTTTAAACTTGTCACGATATCGCGACACTTTCTATGTCGCGATATCGCGACACTTGCGTTTGCTTTCTCCTCTGCTCAAAGGTCGTCGCGATATCGTGACAACTTTTATGTCATGATATCGCGACACTGGCATTTTGCCCTTGCCTTTGTTCAAGTTCGTCGCGATATCGCGACAACTTTTATGTCGCGATATCGCGACACTTGCGTTTTGCTCCCGCCGTTGTTCTGAGTTGTCGCGATATCGCGACAACTTTTATGTCGCGATATCGCGACACTTGCGATTTGTGCCCGTCGTTGTTCTGAGTTGTCGCGATATCGCGACACTTACGATTTGCGCCCGCCATTGTTCTGAGTTGTCGCGATATCGCGACAACTTTTATGTCGCGATATCGCGACACATTACAACACTTAGAGTATTTTGTGTTTTTATTCACTCTTTTATTTCTTTTGTTGCAATATTGTGCTGCTACCACTGGATGCTCCTGCATTAGTGAGGGTCAAATTTTTTGCTTGAGATAGAAGATGACCTTTCCATCCAACAAGTTTATTTTGAATTCTTTCAATAACCCTGTCCCACATTAACTCTATCGAAAAACCAATAAAAAGAGGGAGACCAAGATACGAAGGGGGGAGGTTTGCTATATCACACTCTAAAATTTCTGCAATCCTTCCTTGCCTCTGAATGGGGGTGTTCAAGAAATATAACTTGCTTTTACTGAAATTAACTTTCTGACCAGTAGCATCCTCGTAGAGTTGTAGGATGTATTTAATTATTTTGGCCTCAACCACCGATGCCTTAGTCAATATAAGGGTATCATCAATGAATTGTTGGTGAGAAACAACCCTAGTGAGAGATGTTAAATTGATTCCTGATATTAGCCTTGAGCTACAAGCATTTTTGATGGTTTTGCCAAAATATTCTACCACAATGATGAATAACATGGGGATGATAGGGTCCCCATGTCGGATTCCTCTGTGACTTTGAAAGTAACCATCAATTTTTCCATTAACTAGAATTGAGAACCATGCTTTAGAAATACATTCTTTATCAAATTAACCCATTGGTGGTGAAAACCAAACTTAAGGAGGACAACAATCAGAAAGTCCCAATTTAGCCTGTCAAATGCTTTGTTCATATCAAGCTTGAGGGCAAAAACAGACCTATTAGTCTTATGAGCAGAGTGCAGAGCTTCATGAACTATGATAACTCCATCCAAGATTGACTTGCCCTGAATAGAGCTTCCCTAGCATAAATCTATGATGCAAGGCAGAATATCTCTCATTCTATTTGCAATGGCTTTAGTTAGGATATTGTAAGAAACATTGCACAGACTGATTGTCCTGAAGTCAGCCATAGATTCAGGGGTTTGCTTCTTAGTAATTAGAGAAATAAAAGTAGAGTTGATACCTTTTGGGATATGATTGCTTGCTTGGAATTCTGTGACAATAGAAATTACATTCTCACTTACAATGTCCCAAAAAGCTTGATAGAAATGAGGGGGAAACTCGTCGAGTCCTGAGGCTTTGCTTGGCTCCATTCTAAATAAGGCATCCTTAATTTTCTCATCAAAAAAAGGAGCTAGAAGCTTAAGGTTTATATCCTCATTTGTTATGCTAGGAATGGATTGCAAGAGAATATCTTTGACCTCCTCATTGCACTGTGATTCCTAACCAACTATAAAATTGAAATAAGTTACTACCTCCTTTCTGATTTCTGTTAAGTCTTGAGTAATAAAACCATTTGCTTTTTTAAAAAAAATTGTCTTTTTATTGCTTCTATTTCTAAGTGTGGTGACATGAAAAAACATGGAATTTGAATCTCCATCTTTCAACCAAAGAGCCCTTGATTTTTTCCTCCAATAGATTTCCTCACAGGCCAAAATGTTATGAAACTCTACTAGTTTTGTTCGTTCCTCCTGCCTAGTAGTTTCATTAGCATCACCATGTTGGATCCTTTGATAAATTATCTTCAAACTTTCAACAACTTATTTTTTATTTTCAAAGAGGTTCCCAAAGACCTTTTTTTTCTAGGTTCAAAGCTTTTCCTTAACAAACTTTAATTTTCTAGCAATTTTAAAAGCTACACTACCCCTGATAGGCTGCTGCCACCACTGAATTAAGTTATCCTTGAAACTAGAATGTTTGATCCACATAGATTGAAATCTGAAAGGTTTATTTAAGGACAGAGAGTTAGGGATCTCCAACAAAATGGTATTATGATCAGAGGCAATTTTAGGAGGGGCTTGCAGGGTAGAATCACCAAACAAATTTGTAGCCTCCCTTGATAGAAAAAATGTATAAAGCCTTTATTGAATGAGATGACACCCTATCCATCAATTGCTCTAGGTATAATTCGCTCCTCTAAGTTTTACATCCATCAACATGTTGGAGTTCACAAAGTCATTGAACTCATCCATGCTCCTGATAGGTGGTCCATTTCCATCCATTTTATTTGAAGGGTAAAGAGGAGTGTTAAAATCCCCAGCCATAATCTAGGGGACATTATGGAAGATTTCACTCAGATTGCCTAAGTACTCCCATAGTAGAGCTCTCCCTTGAATTGAAGTCAAGGCATAAATATTTGAAAGGATCCACGACTTGTTGCTGTTTATTTCCTTAAATAAAATACTAAGAACCCTATCATATTTCTGAATAATGGTGCCTTCTACTATCCGGGGATCCCACAAAGTCATAAGGCCTCCAGATGCTCCTCTGGATAATTTGCAAACCATCTTCCCTTGATTCCATATTTTTTTTGCTATTTTTTTGACCGAATCTCATCAGTTTTTGTTTCTTGCAACATGATAATAGTTGGATTCACTTGATTTCTTATTGCACTGACTTCCCTATTTTTGGGCAGGCCATTGAGGCCTCTCATGTTCCATGAGAGGAACTTCATTTATATTATTTGGTATTTCTTCCTCTCCCCCTCCCTTGAGGGGGTTTTCCTAATTTGTTGTCTTCAGAACCTGAAATAACCTGTTGAAACAAGGTTCTCTGTTTTCCATTGGCAATGTCATTATTAGTTTTAATTTTTTGATGCTCAACATTTGATATTCTCCCTATTATTTTTTCACTGCAAAAATCTATAGGAGACTTCACAGTGCTCCTGGTTTGTTTAGGAATAAATTGAGAGGAGGTAATTTTTTACAGAACTGGACTGCCATATTCCTCAGTCTAAAGAGTTTCACATATCTCCACCCCTACATCTAAATATTCTCCTTTTTTCCTGTATTCCCCTAGTCTGTGGGACAGCCCCTCAGTAGGATTCACTTGGATCCTAGTGATGATTTTAGGGAGATGATATTTTTTATTTTCCAATGCCTCAACTTTCTTCCTAAGTTCTTTAGAATTAGGCTTTGGATTTGGGATGCCCACTGGGCTTGAAGTATTTCTAGCATTGGGGTTTAAGGATCCTGACTTGGATGTGGATTCTAGAGATCATGCATTAGGGTTTGGATTTGTGATGCCCACGGGGCTTACAATAATTTCAACATTAGGGTTTGAGGATCCTGACTTGGATGGAGATACGAGAGAGTCATAAAGGTTAGCCTGAAGGTGTTGGGCTTCCATGTCTTTTGATAATCCTTCTAATCCCATATTGGATAGAATTGAAAATTTATTTGAAACTAGAGGATTGGAACTTACCTAAGTATTTTGGTTGCCAACAACCTGTTGTTTTCCTTTGTCTTACTGGGACCCTGCACCCTCTCTTTTCTTTTTTTGGTAGATATAGTTTGCCTGATTGAAATCACCACTACCAGGAAAACTCCTCAAATTTCCTTTATCTAGAATTCCTTGTTTTTGCTTTTCTCTATTCATTGCCAGGTTAGGGCACTCATTGCATAGATGTCCTTTATTTTTACATTCTGCACATAATGCTGGTCTATTCTCGTATTCTACCAATTTTTTTCTATAGTATTCTCCATACTCTAGCTCCACAACCTTTACCTGGCTTAACCTTAGTCATTTCATCATTTCATCATTAACATGGCTCAACCTTAGCCATTTCATCATTTCATCATTAACATGGCTCAACCTTAGCCATTTCATCATTTGATCATTAACATGGCTTAACCTTAGCCATTTTATCATTTCATCATTAACATGGCTCAACCTTAGCCATTTCATCATTAACATGGCTCAACCTTAGCTATTTCATCATTTTATCATTAGCATGGCTTAACCTTAGCCATTTTATCATTTCATCATTAACATGGCTCAACCTTAGCCATTTCATCATTTCATCATTAACATGGCTCAACCTTAGCCATTTCATTATTTTATCATTAACATGGCTCAACCTTAGCCATTTCATCATTTCATCATTAACATGGCTCAACCTTAGCCATTTCATCATTAACATGGCTCAACCTTGGCCATTTCATCATTAACATGGCTCAACCTTAGCCATTTCATCATTAACATGGCTCAACCTTAGCCATTTCATCATTTACATGGCTTAACCAATAGCCCTTTCATCACTAACATGGCTTACACAATAGCCATTCCATCATTACGTAATAGGTGGATTTGATGTGTTTTCCATTAAGTTGTTTTGACTTATTACTTTTATTTGATTTCGAGTTAGTACCATAACGTAAGTAAATCAAATAATAATAAAAAGGAATACATTTTAAATAATAATGAATGAGGTAAGCCACACAAGGTAAAACCTAGGACATTGTATTTTCTTTTACTTTTAAAAATTCCTACACAAGATTGTTTGGTTTGGTGTTATTTGGATTTAATTGCATATCTTTTGTTTACGCACTTCATAGTTCAAGCTAGAATGCAAAAGAAAACAAGTAACTCAAATTGTGTAGTGGAAAACATACCCCACTCCCCGGTCACTTCGGTGGATGATCAATTTCAAAAGGCTCCAAAGGTCTTAACCCCTTTGGTCACAACCAATTTCAAAAGGCTCCAAAGGTCTTAACCCCTTTGGTCACAATCAATTTCAAAAGGCTCCAAAGGTCTTAACCCCTTTGGTCACATCAATTTCAAAAGGCTCCAAAGGTCTTAACCCCTTTGGTCACACATCAATTTCAAAAAGGCTCCAAAGGTCTTAACCCCTTTGGTCACACATCAATTTCAAAAGGCTCCAAAGGTCTTAACCCCTTTGGTCACACATCAATTTCAAAAGGCTCCAAAGGTCTTAACCCCTTTGGTCACACATCAATTTCAAAAGGCTCCAAAGGTCTCAATCCCTTTGGTCACATCAAATTTTCAAAAGACCCCAAAGGTACCCAGCTCCTTTGGTCATAAGCTTACTATGTTAGTGGGAGTAGACAAACCCGAGCTGATGAACATCATACACTTGAAAGCATTCCATGCTTATTGTGATTACTATATATGTACATACATGGCTAAAAAAAAAATCAAAACAACAAAACAACAAAATCAAATTGCATTTTCATAAGCATGCATACATATAGGCATTTGCATATACACTTCCACATTCGCATTCATAAGCATTTTTCACATGCATTTCATTTTCGCTTGCATTCATACATCTAGATTCATACATTCATAATTGCATATTTCATATACATTCTGCTATAGTCATTCATAATTGCATTCATCCCATCCCATGTTCGAATGATCTTACTTAGTAATGATGATATGGCCACAAACAAAAAGTCAAAGTTATAGAAATTGGGGGTACCTAGTTTGAAACAATCATGCAACTTTCATAAGCCAACAACATCACATGTCAAAATCACAAAAGCCTAAAATTTTCAGTCACTCAGCCATTACTAGTGTCGAAAGCAACCTCCAAGTGGATGTCCAATTTTCTTTAGGACCAAAAGCACAATTTACATACTAAGAAAGTCTTGAGCGATGTCAATTGATTCCAAATGCAATCTTGAACCAATCACATACCATCACATCTTAAAAACATTATGAGTCAAGGAGGGTTAGTGCCATACTTGGGTAGTACCTTGAAGCGAAAAGGGATAATCCTCGCTTGTCCCATCATGCAACATAGTCCAAAGCAAAAATAGTGGTTTTCACCACTACCTCAATTACTCTTCAAATATAAGCATAAAAACATAGAGTAGTAAGGATAGGGTCACAATTCTCATCACACTTCGGTTGAGAATCCGATTCCCCAAAGCTCTATACAAAATTAACAAATAAAATCCCAAACACCCTTGATCCCTAAAGTCATAAGGATTCATACTACACGTCCCTACGAAGGATGGGTAGTCATCCCCAAGACCTAAAAGATCAACTCCCATTGGACTATGGAGTAAATATCCACCGGGGCTATAGACGCCTGACTGGCAGTGGAGTAAGCTCATGCGGGCGACATGTCTCCTTGGCAAACAAGGAGACCTCTGACCACACATAAGGACAGGCTAGCTTCAGGTCATCTCCATAATAGGTCATGCCCAATTTACTCATAATGGGTCAATGAACTTCACATGCACACACACTAGTTCTTGATTGGATAAGGTCATTGTCACACTCAAGATTTGGTATATGAACCTCACTTGCACACACATTGGTCCTAAAGAAAGTTAGACAACCCAAGTGAGTTTGATTGATAATACTAGTATGTTTGAGTTTTTGAAAATGTTGCAGTACTCATTCCATATCAACATCCATATCTTCTTCCATATCAACATCCATATCCTCTTCCATATCAACATCCATATCTTCTTCTGTGTCAACATTCATGCCTGCGTCATACGTCAAGTTGCATAAAGTCGTTAAAATTGGGTACCCCTGATTACAAAATAGTGGACATCAAACATGGCCAATAAAATTTTTGAACTATAAAAAGATCATTCGAACACCATGCATCCCTCTCATATAGCTTAGGTTCATTACACATTTACTTGCATCAATAATACATCATTTAGCTTGCATGAATCATCCATATAAGCATTAGGCACATACATCATTTAGCTTGCATTCCATAAAAACATTTTCATTAAACATGCATTGCATTCACATTAACACATTAACACAAAAGCATAACACAAAAAGTATAAGCCATGTATATGTATATATATAATTCACATATGCAAAGATTGCTAGAAAGTTCAAACAACATCATAAGTTGGAGGTGTTCAAGGTATCACACTTTTTCGTCCAATCAAACAAACAACAACACAAACTTGGGGGTGTTCAAGGTATCGTACCTTTCCCACCAATTTCAACAAACAATTCAATCATGCATAAGCATTACATCATCATCAACAACAAATGCTAGGTTCAAAAGGTTGCGTCCTTTTGTCAAAGGTTGCACCCTTTGCCTTGCATTCACACCATCATTCATCATCAAAAACCCCTTTATCTGTTAAGGGCAATGAACAGACACAAATCATTTCAAAAACCCCCTTTCAACCGTTGGGGCAAAAACGACATCACATTTTGCATGGTATTATACACCAACCCCCTTTTCAACCATTGGGGCAAAAACGGTATCACATTTTGCATGGTATTATACACCAACCCCCTTTCAACCGTTGGGGCAAAAATGGTATCACATTTTGCATGGTATTATACACCAACCCCTTTCAACCGTTGGGGTAAAAATAGCATCACATTTTGCATGGTATTATACACCAACCCCTTTCAACCGTTGGGGCAAAAATGACATCACATTTTGCATGGTATTATACACCAACCCCTTTTCAACCGTTGGGGCAAAAATGATATCACATTTTGCATGGTATTATACACCAACCCCTTTCAACCGTTGGGGCAAAAACGATATCACATTTTGCATGGTATTATACACCAACCCCCTTTCAACCGTTGGGGCAAAAATGACATCACATTTTGCATGGTATTATACACCAACCCCCTTTCAACCGTTGGGGCAAAAATGGTATCACATTTTGCATGGTATTATACACCAACCCCCTTTCAACCGTTGGGGCAAAAACGAAATCACATTTTGCATGGTATTATAAACCACCCTTAAATCGTTTACACCCCTTTCAACCGTTGGGGCAAAAACGTTATCACATTTTGCATGGTATTATACACCAACCCCCTTTCAACTATTGGGGCAAAAACGATATCACATTTTGCATGGTATTATACACCAACCCCCTTTCAACCGTTGGGGCAAAAATGGTATCACATTTTGCATGGTATTATACACCAACCCCCTTTCAACCGTTGGGGCAAAAATGATATCACATTTTGCATGGTATTATACACCAACCCCCTTTCAACCGTTGGGGCAAAAATGGTATCACATTTTGCATGGTATTATACACCAACCCCCTTTCAACCATTGGGGCAAAAATGCCCTTTTCCTGTATTAAAAACAACCCTTTAGCAAAAATGACATCACATTTTGCATGGTATTATACACCAACCCCCTTTCAACCGTTGGGGCAAAAACGACATCACATTTTACATGGTATTATACACCAACCCCCTTTCCACCATTGGGGCAAAAATGGTATCACATTTCACATCATTCATATCGTCCACAATCACATGGTATCATACACCAACCCCCTTCCCACCGTTGGGGCAAAAATGGTATCACATTTTACATCATTCATATCATCCACAATCATTTGCATTTCACATCATTCATTCATCAATTGCACAAATTCACTACATCATTCATTTTCAATTGGCTTGTGAGATACATTCGTAACTCATTCGCCAATTGAGGGGGTAAGCTACAAAAACTTCGAAAAAAAATTCTTTATTCTTTTGTCTTCAACATCAGTGCGCAAATCCAACAACAGAGAGAAGTTGCTTCTGTGCCCATAGCCCAAGCAGGTGTCTCATATTTTTGCACCACATTGTGTTTCACACAACATGGTACAAAAAGGGGCATCTGTAGACACCAAATCGCAGCCACTAAACCTCCATCCTAACCATCCCACCACCCACTTGTCTTCCATTCCACCTTCCCACCAATTATTTGGCCCAAATCCACCTTCCCACCATTTCCTAGCCTAATTGGGGTTATTTTAATATTATTTTATAATATTTTATATTTTATATAATATTTTATTATATTTTAATATATTTATTATAAAAATATATATAAATAAACTCAATTAACCTTAGCCGTCCGATTTCATTTAATCTCCACCATCCATTTTCATTAATCCATGTCACATTCAAAAAGTAATCTCAACCCTAGGATATGACTTAATCTTAGCCACACGATCAAAAGTGCAAGGCTAAAACCCTAAGAAAACCCTAGGTTGGATTATAAATAGGGTATTTTGCAAATACCCAAACCCTGGAACACTTGAACCCTTGAACTTGGAGATTAGATTTTGCATTCTGAAGTGATTATTGGTGAAGCCCTAGCATAGAATCCCAAAGATCTGAAGCCCTAGCCCATCGATAATACTTTTGCTATTCCAGCCATCATCCATCCATCCTCACTTTCTGCCACAACCTTCCTCCATCTACCGCTTTCATCGCCATCTCCTTGATCTACTTCTACAGATTTACCCTACCTTGCAGGCGTTGTTTCGAGCTTGCGAAGCTCACCGCAGAGCCTGCCAGGTGCCCTCCATAGCCAGCCCTATTCGTAGGTGCACCACAGAGCCTGCCAAGCTCATTACAGAGCTTGCCAGGTGCTCTCCAGAGCCTACCATATCCCCAGGTGCGAACCAGAGCCTGCAAAGCTCACGTTCGAGCCTGTCGTCATCAACGAACTACATTCTGAAGCTGCTGCATCAACAGATCTGAAACGCCATCTGCAATAACTGGTCAATACCAAGGTAATAGCAAGGTAAATCTTATTTGTGTGTATTTTATTTAGTAATTTGTTGATTCTGCATGCTCTTTTATTTTATTAGTAAACTAGGGTTTTATTAATGTTTGAGGGCCTCACACTGTGGAGCCCTCACAGGTATTACTAACTCTCTTTGTTTTATTTTGTGTATGCAGATCTGCAAGTTCTACATTTTATTTGATGGTTGTTGAAGCTGGAGTGGCCCAATCTTGGATATTCAAAGCCCACTCAACTTGTTGGGATCAAGAGCACACCCGAATCTGAAGACACTTCCATTGCTACTAGCTAGGGTTTCGGAGAACCCCAACATCATTGTAATCTATTGTATCAAATAGTTGTACTGAACAAGGATTGTAATAAAGGAGTTTATCGGCTCCCCCCATCTTATTGAATATACATTCTTTTGTGCAATCTTTGTGTCTCACTGCATTATTTGATTTTTGCTATTTTATTTTAAGTGTCGTGTATTATTTGCGCATTCTTTTGATTTCTGCTAGTACACAATACTTAAAATAAAATAGCAAAAATCAAATAATGTAGTGAGACACAAATATTGCACAAAATAATGTATATTCAATAAGATGGGGGAGCCAATAAACTCCTTTATTACAATCCTTGTTCAGTACAACTATTTGATACAATAGATTACAATGATGTTGGGGTTCTCTGAAACCCTAGCTAGTAGCAATGGAAGTGTCTTCAGATTCGAGTGTGCTCTTGATCCCAACAAGTTGAGTGGGCTTCGAATATCCAAGATTGGGCCACTCCAACTTCAAAAGCCTTTAAATAAAATGTAGAACTTGTAGATCTACATACACAAAATAAAACAAAGAACGTTAGTAATACCTGTGAGGGCTCCACAGTGTGAGGCCCTCAAACATTAATAAAATACTAGTTTACTAATAAAATAAAAAAGCATGCAGAATCAAAAAATTACTAAATAAAATACACACAAATAATATTTACCTTGCTATTACCTTGGTATTGACTACTTATTAAAGATGATATTTCAGATCTGTTGATGCAGCAACTTCAGAATGTAGTTCATTGATGACGGTAGGCTCGAACGCGAGCTTTGCAGGATCTGGTTTGCACCTAGGGATATGGTAGGCTCTGGAGAGCACTTGGAAAGCTCTGTAATGAGCTTTTCAGGCTTTGTGGTGCACCTGCGGATAGGGCTTGCTATGGAGGGTGCCTGGCAGGCTCTGTGGTGAGCTTCACAAGCTCGAAACAATGCCTGCAAGGTAGGGTAAATCTACAGAAGCAGATCAAGGAGATGGTGATGAAAGTTACATATAAAGGAAGGTTATGGTAGAAAGTGAGGATGGATGGATGACATCTGGATTAACAGAAGTATTATCGATGGGCTACGACTTTAGATCTTTGGGATTCTATGCTAGGGATTCACCAATAATCACTTTAGAATGCAAAATATAATCTCCAATTTCAAGGGTTCAAGTGTTCCAAGGTTTGGGTATTTGCAAAATACCCTATTTATAATCCAACCTAGGGTTTTCTTAGGGTTTTAGCCTTGCACTTTTGATCATGTGGCTAAAATTAAGTCATATACTAGGGTTGAGATTACTTTTTGAATGTGACATGGATTAATGAAAATGGATAGTGGAGATTAAATTAAATTGGACGACTAAGGTTAATTGAGTTTATTTATATATTTTTTATAATAAATATATTAAAATATAATAAAAATTTATATAAAATATAAAATATTATAAAATAATATTAAAATAACCCCAATTAGGCTAGGAAATGGTGGGAAGGTAGATTTGGTCCAAATAATTTGCGGGAATATGGAATGGAAGACAAGTGGTTGGTGGGATGGTTAGGATGATGGTACAAATGCCCCTTTTTGTACCATGTGTGAAACATAATGTGGTGAAAAAATATGAGACACCTGCTTGGGATATGGGCACAGAAGCAGCTTCTCTCTATTGTTGGATTTGCGCACTGATGTTGAAGACAAAAGAATAAAGAATTTTTTTTCCAAGTTTTTGTAGCTTACCCTCTCAATTGGTGAATGAGTTATGAATGTATCTCACAAGCCAATTGAAAATGAATGATGTAGTGAATTTGTGCAATTGATGAATGAATGATGTGAAATGCAAATTATTGTGGATGATATGAATGATGTAAAATGTGATACCATTTTTGCCCCAACGGTGGGAAGGGGGTTTGTGTATGATACCATGTGATTATGGACGATATGAATGATGTTAAATGTGATACCATTTTTTGCCCCAATGGTGGAAAGGGGGTTGGTGTATAATACCATTTAAAATGTGATGTTATTTTTGCCCCAACGGTTGAAAGGGGGTTGGTGTATAATACCATGCAAAATGTGATGTCATTTTTGCCCCAACGGTTGAAATGGGTTTGGTGTATAATACCATGCAAAATGTGATATCGTTTTTTCCCCAACGGTTGAAAGGGGGTTGGTGTATAATACCATGAAAAATGTGATACCGTTTTTGCCCCAACGGTTGAAATGGGGTTGGTGTATAATACCATGAAAAATTTGATATCGTTTTTACCCCAATGGTTGAAAGGGGGTTGGTATATAATACCATGCAAAATGTGATGTCATTTTTTCCCCAACGGTTGAAAGGGGGTTGTATAATACCATGCAAAATATGATACCATTTTTGCCCCAATGGTTGAAAAGGGGTTGGTGTATAATACCATGCAAAATGTGATGTCATTTTTGCACCAACGTTTGAAAAGGGGGTTAGCATATAATACCATGCAAAATGTGATACCGTTTTTGCCCCAACGGCTGAAAGGAGGTTGGTGTATAATACCATGCAAAATGTGATGTTTTTTGCCCCAACGGTTGAAAGGGGGTTTTTGAAATGATTTGTGTCTATTCATTGACCTTAACAAATAAAGGGGTTTTTGATGATGAATGATGGAATTTGATCTTGAATTCATCAGTCAAAAATCCATTAAAGGTCAAGTCATAGGTGATCATTTAGCAGAGATACCTCTTCAAGATAATAAACCTCTCATGATAGAATTACCCGATGATGTGGTATTCATACTATATGAATCACTTGAACTTGAATATCTAAAAAACAAAGCAAACGTGACTTTGTTCTTTGATGGTTCAAAATACGAGCAAGAGGGTGATGCAAGGATTGTGTTTTTCAGACTACAAAGAGCTCTTATGCCCTTGTCCTTTATACTTAATTTCCCTTGCACCAAAAATAACATTGAATACCTAAGTGTTGTAGGTGAGTTGGAGAGGAGAGGGCAATCCCCCAAGGGAGGTCCCAGGTTTGAATCTCCACCCTACCAAAAATTTGAATTGGGTACCCAAAATCCAATTGATAATGTTGGTTTGAGTAGGGTTGGGTGCGACTCCTGGGTGACTTTGATGGTGTAGAACCCCCTGTTCGTGGTCTCTCAGATGAAGGCGGTCCCACAAGGGTTTTTTCACTTAAAAAAAAAATTACATTGAATATGAAGCCCTAATCTTGGGTATCAAACTAGCTATCACCAAAAAGATTAAAACGCTTAATATCTTTGGTGACTCCTTGCTCATCATAAACCAAGTAAAAGGTATTTATCAATGTATATGCCCAATATTTAAAGCTTACAAAGAGCTTGTGGACATATTATTAGCCCAACTATAATGTTTTGACATCGAGACAGTCCCTCCTATGTCTAATAACTTTGCAAATACAATGTCATCTTTGGGATCCTTAATCCCTCAAAATTTGTTTGATGAATTTACTACCATCCATGTTAAAATTATCTCATAATCAGTGATGTGTGATGCTTCACACAACAAAGAATCAGTCCACATGATTCAGATAGAACCAAATCATGAGTGCTTCTACAAATATCAAGACTTTTTGAAATAGGTATCTTGGGGGTCCTTGATCTCGCAGGGTCTTGCAGATAATGGCATGACCCTTCATCATAATATTGTTTTCCAATCTGCATTTGTGCATAATGAATCACAACATGAACAAGCTATTTAGTCAATTGAAGCTCGATATTATCAATATTGGCTTACCTAATTAAAATATTACTTGAAGCTTGGTAATATCCCTCAGGGATTATCACATGCTAAAATGTGAGAATTTAAATAGAAAGTGACTAGGTATGTCTTGCTAGGAGATATTCTATATCATCAAAGCTATGAGGGACTCCTCCTTTGTTGTCTCAAGCCCAAAGAGTCTACTTGGGAAATCTTGTAAGCCTATAACGATACCTACAATGGCCATTTTAGAGGCATGGCTATCATCAAGTGCATTCTCAGAATAGGTTATTATTGGCCCACAATGGAGAAAAATTGTTGCTCATATGTCAATAAATGTGTGAAGTGTCAACATCATACAATCTCTTGAACCTTCCATCCTAGGCCCTACAACTGATTCAATTAGCTTGGCCTTTTTCTCAATGGGGATTCAATCTAATTGGGAAGATCTCTCCTCCATATTTGGGCCATCACACATTCATCATAATGACTACTGAGTATTTTACTAAATGGTTGGAAGCAATCCCTTTAACCACTACGACTGGATATTGTATTACAAATTTCATACTCCATAACATTATATGTCATTTTGGTATTCCATCCAAAATAATATCGGATAATGGAACATAATTCAAGAACAAATATGTATGGGCTTTAACATCCAAATATAGTATTCAACACAGCTTTGCAACACCCTATTATCCACAAGAAAATGTGCAGGCAGATACCTCTAATAAAATTGTAGTTGTCATATTGAAGAAAATTGTCAAGGAGAATCACAAGGATTGGCACCTTCAATTACCTCTAGCTTTAAGGGCTTATTTAACTATAATTCGAACACCCACTGGGACAACCCCGTTTTCACTAGTATATGGCACTAACGCCATTATGCCCTTGGAATTATAAATTCCATCATTGCGAGTCTCATTGAAAGAGTTCATCGATGATGACACTTCACAATAAGCTCACCTCGATCAATTGATCCTTCTTGATGAATGATGGGTTAATGCTCTTGAGCATTTGTGCATTTATCAATATCATCTTAAACAAGCCTATAATACTAAAGTCCATCCAAGAGACTTTAAATTTGGGGATATTGTGTTTAAATAGAACCAACAAAACTCAAACCTACCACCTCGTCTAAGAGAAATGCATGGTCAATTGGTTAGGTCCTCTCATCGTAAGAGAGAGAATAGGCTCAAGAACTTCTCATCTAACTTCACTAGAAGGTTTGAGTGGCTCAAGCCTCTCAACATTATTTATTTACAGGTGTTTCATACTTAAATCATAAAACAAAACAAAAAATCATCAAAATTCCAAACAAATCAAAAAATATAAAAACACAAAAATAGTACAAAATATTAAAATACAAAAACATTTATATTATGTTATCATGCATTTTCATTATATGCACTCATTAGTTGCATTGCATTAGGAATATTCATCCATTACATTTGCACTAGGATAGGTTGTGTCTACATTCTTACGAATGGCAGCATTTTTGTATGTCAATCAAGAATCCACATATCATTATCATTCATATTTTTCTTGTGAGTAACTATGTTTTTCAACACAACTAATGAATTTTTATAACATGTATACTAGGGTTTTCGGTCATTCAACTATCCCTAGTTATATTTTCAAAATTTGTGGAAAGTTATCTTGGCTTTTATAAGGTAAGGTCTAGTTTGGATAGTACCTTGCATATCTCAAAATCCTAGTACAATTTTAAACATTAAAAATCCTAGTCTAAACAAGGAAAGATAACACCAAAGCAGTCCTTGTCACCTTAAGTGAAATATTTTCCTTGATCATATTATTATACGTATGGTCTAGAATGCTGAGAATTGACAAAATAATAATCTCCCCCCTACCCAAATAATCCCTTGCTCTTTCACGAAACGAACAAATTCCCAAAACAATGCAAAATAAACAATGATTTTCATCACGAAGCAAATCCCTTGATAAAAAAAACAACAAAAAAATAGTGTTTTTCACCACGAAGCATGATCAAGTATCCCAAGCAATAAAAAGAAAAGAAGGGGTAAAGAGCTTGAATCCCTCAAATATTCAATATTCAAAAGCCATGGGATGACCTCCATTACAGTAATGGGTTGAATAAAACCCACCTAGCAATGGAGTAGCCTTACGCATGGTGATATTTCTGTCACATTAGCGACCTTATTTTGTATGGACCAATGTAAACTTATGGATAAGCTAGATTTTGGTGGTTTGTGTTTCCTAGTAGTCCAGTCTAACTATGTCCAAACTTAGGATTAGGATTACCATAGGGTGATCCTCATTACAACAATGGGTTGCATGAAACCCACCTGGCAATGAGGTGGTCTCAATGCCTAATCTAATATATTAACTTTGCACACACAGGGATGATGAATTTTTGGGTCTTCTTAATAGGCTTGTAACTTTCATGAGTCTTATGTAGTTAGTATACAACTTTTTATTAATCAACTAGGGTGTTTGAGTCTCACAAAAAACCTCAAAAATCCCCTCATAGTAACAAATCATCTCACTAACAATCACAATTTTCTTTATGAACTTTTGTTTATTAAGGGGTCTTCATAAGATAGGATAGATAACGGATGAATATCAACAAAAATATATTTAGACGACCACTGATTATTTTATGTATACATTTTATTTTACAAAATATTATAGGGAAAGCCCCTACATTTCACATTTTTCATCTCACATATGCATGTATAAATGTATAATTCTTATGATAAGGGTTAACATTTTCATTCATGATTTTTATACATTCTGTGGTGTCTACCATTAGTTTATTAAAAACAAACTAGATTCATATATTATGTTTTAAATGATTTTGTGCATTAGACCATCCACATAAAATTAATGCATTACATACACATTACATCCGCCATCACATATAATAAAAATTAAATGCATAATCAATTAAACAAATCTAAACACATGCATTTATCATTAAACATGGCATCCATATACACATACATAGTATTACATCCATACATCTAGATAACATAATCTAATAATACATCCAACATCTATCTATTGCATGCCATTAGTACATCGCATGTATAGAACATAACATCATCATATAAGCATTACAACCATAAATGCATCCATAGCATAATTCCAAATCATACAAAAATAATGAGGCAAAAATATCTCATATATATATCAAAATATAAGTACATAGTGATACAAAATGCATGTAGGATACAATATAGTGGGTCCTCGAACCTTGCACTCTCAAAAATATAGAGCACACAAAGATAAGTTAGGTTGGCCCTAAATTGTTGCTCTTGCCTCCATCCTTAGCCCCGCTCTAACGAGGTCATGAACCACTAGCCTCTAACCTCTATGGAGGATCATGAAATCTAGGTACTGGTTGCCTCACTAATGGCTGACCCGACTTAGTGCATCAACTCTGATTAGATACCCTAAAAAGGATCACATTGGTAATATACCTCTGCATCGCTCTACCTCATCCTCTAAGCTATTGATGTATGCTCGATCTAATATTCGATGAGCAAAGTATAAAGATACATATGCCTATAGAGTTGCAACATCACCTATGGCTTGCCCACCTATCCCTACCTATCCTTGTATTGTAGTTATAGTATCCACTTAAACCTGTAGAGCATCTCACTCTATTATCTTGGCATCTCACTCTACTGTACGGGCTACCAGTTATGTCTATAGAGCATCCTGCTCTATTTTGACCCTATCCCTCTCTAATATAACTCGATCTACCTCAATCTGAGCTATGGTCACCTAGGCCCTGAGGAGATATCTCTCCTCAAAATATCCCCTCCACCACTGCTGCCCACTACTCAACTAACTCTAGAAAATAGCAAGAGTGGTCTCCCACTCTACCAACCATCCCCATGCAGTCTACAACTGTGCTCGTAGCTGGACCACCACATCAATTGAAGCATCCTCCTCACCATCCCCCTTATCCTAGGGCTCATTTATGAGTGTTGTATCCTGATCCCACTCTCTCGATCCTATAATGCACTCATTTTCCATATCCATAACTACTCTCCTCTACTACCACCTCTGCAGTTCTACCCATAGAATCACCTCCCTACCACAGTAGGGTAACCCACCAGGTGTCATACTCTACACTGGTCCTCGGGTTAGCTAATTCAATCTCTACCATAGCTAGATCCTCCTTTATGAGTGCCTCCACGTGAGACACCTCTAGATGTGTCTCATCATAATAATAGTTATAGAGGACTGGCTACTCTAATACATCCTGGTAGATGCCATACTATCATGTAACTCTAGAGTAGGAGAAATACTCTCGCTCAGTCCCATGTTGCCCAATCAACAACCTCCCATGCCTCACTCAATCCAAGTATATTATGGCCTCCATACAATTGGAGTAATCCAAGTAAGGCCTCAAGAGCACATGATCTCATTGCAACCTGTCTAGTGATCCAACGTACTACGCTAGTATACCTACATATGGTCAGCTTCAACCAATATCCTGATCCTACGACCACCAAGCTATGCATCCAATTTTTATGTTCCCTAGCTCAACTCAGGGTAGTAGTAGTCCTATAAGATGATCCACTTGGATGTGCTCCCATCCCCATACTTGGAGTAGTAGACTACATGATAATCTAGTGCACTACCTATATTGGATCTTGTAAAGCTCATCATATAGATGAGCCAATAGCATACTCCCCCATGCCATATGATCAACTACTAATATCACACTCCAACAGATCCCAAACCATGTTGAGGAGGTTCCAATGGAACCTCACTCCTGATGTGTCTGGTAGTAGGATGTTGGATATGATATACATTGCCACAACCTACCATTGAGAGAACACCTGGGTGTCATACCATGTACTAACTAAGATCCTACAATGGTCCATATGAGATAGAGCCACACCAACCTATCCTATGAATATCCACTATAGCACTCTCTCCTGATACTGAAGAGGAGTAGAGGTGATCGTTCATATATCGATCAGGATATTTAACAACCTATACACAACCTCTAATGTGATAGTAATCTCGCAAGTCGAGAGATGGAAAGTGTTGGTCCTACTATCCCAACGATGAGCCAGGGTCATCAGATATTCTTGATATGACATTATTGTAGGGAGGTGCACCACCTATTTGATTCTAATCACCTCAAACCACATCCAGCCATCAACATAGAGCTCCTTATGAAAATCAGTCAGTAGGATGGGTTCCATACCATGGGCCATAAAAATATGATGCCCAATAAGCACAAACAAATAAACAATATGCGCAAAATTAAAAAAAAATGTAATCATAAATAATAAAAAATTAAAAATTAAAAAACTTTCCTAAATTTGGGAGTCCACTCTAGGTCCCGATGACTGCCAAGCATGACTGCTAGACCCTGGGATAGCCACCCTAATGGTTAAAATTTTTATCATTGGAATTCAAACACAGTCACTATACCCCCCTATAGCCCCCTTCCTGCCAAAGGGGAGTCACTCCTACCTAAGATGGCCCCACAGTGGCACCTATGTGGGGTCCATACCCATTCTAAAAATTCTTAAAAAGTAAACCTACCCTCATAAGCTTACCTAATATAGATTTCTAAACTAGGGTGAGGTTATTTACCAATAGTTTAATAGAGTTCATTTGTCTCATTACTTAATGAGTTTCATTTTAAATTTGTATAATTTACGAGAGAGGGATTGAGAGTTCTACCTTAGGAGCTCCAGCTCCTCTACTCATGGATACCTCTAGCTAATCCATCATCATCGTATGTTGAAAGTTAAACAACGTTCCTTGTCATAATATCTCCCTTCTACTTCACTGCTCACTTTTCTCTCATTGCCAACTGTCACAATGATATTAAAAATTGGAAATTTTGCTTTTATATTTTTTAAATTTCTTGACCACCTTGAGTTGGAGCAGTTACATTTTGGTGCAACCATCCTACCTCAAGAAAAACCCAAAATTTGTAGAAATATTTGTTGTACCCCAAGATGGCCTCTACATGGCAATAAATGCACACATTTTTTCAGCATCATGAGTTTTAATTTGGACATCTAAAAACATCTAATGTTCCACTTTCATTAAAAATTTAAAATAACAAAAAAATTAATTACACAAAATCTCAAATGTGCTTCGTACCTAGTAATTTACCCTATACACTTGGTGGTTGCAGCAACTTGCTAACCATGCAATCCGGTAATATGAGTAAATTACCATAAGGTCATTTGGACCAAAATAATTCATCGATTAATTGAAATTCTTCACTTCAATCCCCAAGAAGACCATGTGGCTAGAATGCTCCATGGGAATGAGGTGTAGGTTTCATTTTTCTATGAAGTTTCATTAAATCATCGAACATAGTGATTCACCTCAAGATTTAATTGAATTTCTATCATTGTAATTCCTTAAGAAAGCCATGTGGTTGGATTGCTCCATAAGATAGAGATTGTAATCTCCCTTTTACATTTGTTATCATCTTGCAAATGCTCAAGAAAGTCATCTTGGTCAAGCGACTCGTTGCTTTCATCAGTTTCCATTTTCTCATCGATTCATCACTTGAGGGGGTAGTCATAATCAAAGAATTCAAAATTAAAATAAACAATTAAACATTCGATCATGTAAATTATGTTTGTATATGAATCATTGCTAATAAGTATCACAAGCATCCCTATTTTCTAGGGAAAAAAGAAAAAATGCTAAACTAAACCCTTGTCAGTCTGAACTAGCGGAACATGTAGTTACACAAAACTACCTGATTGCCTTCAGATTCATCAAAGTTTTACACAAATTAAATCCACCAAAGTGTTGTAGGTAATGATTCAAAGATACATGCTCTTTTGTGATTGGGGCATCTAAACTTGACTGGATTAATGAACATCAGTCAACCTTTAACATGATGTTAGGTTGTTTATTTTTTCTCAGTGTTATGATTTCACACAATGCATCTCAAAAAGAGACATCTATAGATACCTAAAACACATAATGTTGAGGAGGCTACCTATAAGGACATATTTTATAGCCATATGACTCATCTTGGTCCTTCCCAAGACCTAACAATAGTTTTGACCACTCAAATAGGGGCAATATATCATGTACATCCTGGATCGTCATACCCAGGTTTAGCCTCTAGCGGTTGCTAGACTCTGTGATGACCCTCAATCCTAGCCACTCCACTCTAGGATGGTCACACTTGTAACAAAATTGGGCTCCCTGAGTCAAGCCAAATTATTTATAAGGCAAGTTGAACGTAATGACTAACTATGATAAGTTTATAGAAGTGATGCTTGGGTTGCCTAGATCCTAACCAAATCTTGATCTTGGCTTCCCTTGTAAGCGAAGATTACAATTAGGAAATATTATAAAAGAAGCCCAAAGACTTCATGAAAGAGAGATGTGATATGAATAGGAATGCAATGAAGTGTTATCAATTTGAGTAATAGAGAGAACATTCTCTCATAATCAACTAAGTGTTGCCCAAATCCCATCATGAAGCTTACATTCGCATCAACGAAGTTCCTTGGAGTTTGAAGAACAAATACAATAATTTTGCATCATAAATCCTCATGAATTAAATCCAATTCCCATGATTCAGTTGTGTTTCAAATAACAAGACCCTTGAACATCAATTTGATAGACAAATCGAATGTCACCCCACATCGAGCTTGAAGAACAAGCTCTCTATTCAGTGGGTGCTTTGTCCCGAGGTGACCCATAGGTGTAGCTACTAGAATATCTGACGACTAATAGAGTTGATCATTCCATCCTATGACAACCTCTCGGTGATATTTTATTTTCTATGTTTTCTTAGTTAGATTAGCTTTAGCAGCATTTATTTTGGTTCCTAACATAGTTTAGTATAATTTTTCATGCATTTCTTTACTATTTTAAGCATTTTCCTATCAATTGCTTATCATAGAAATAGACCTCATCATGAGAGGTTCCACACTTGGTATTGATATCTTGTAAGTGTTCTTGTGTCCAGGTTTTAGGTCTCAGTGGGAGCTATTCATCATAAATATCCTTCAATATTTACATCATCAAGTGAAGGTCGCAAAGAAACCCTCTATAATCAGTTTTGGGAGAGCAAAGACTCTATGAATTACACCTACCCTTTGGTTCTCAATTGTAATTTGTATCAAATTGGTGTAATCCCTAAGAGGGATGTCTTTGTAACCACTTTTTAAAGGAAAATTTCAAATATTAATGAGAAGGGTGATATTTTCTCTATTCTTTTATCTCATTATGGTTACATGATATTTCTTGTCAATTTGAGTTCATATTACATGTTTAGGTGTATGTTTTTTGCTACTCTACACTATGCAATGGGAAGAGTTTGATGTATTCTTTATTCAACATGCACCTATGTTAAGGATGCAATGCAATTAGAAACCTAAGTTATATGCAATTCAGATTTATTAGAAAACAACACATAGTGATTGCAATACTTCTAGGCTAAATGCAATTTGTTATCTTTCCCCTTTTTTTCTTTTGATATTTTTTATGTTCTTATGTAGAAATTAAAGCAAACATATATCGATATCAATGGAAACAAGAAACAAACAAAACAAAACAAACTAGAGGGGTACACTTACCTAAATTATATGACTATTGCAAGCGAATTCGAAACCTCTTTGCAAATTTGGTAGTTGTGAGCGAATTTGAAAACTGTGAGATTCGAACCTAAATTCATGAAAGACCTGCAACTAACCACACAGGGTACAAAAAAATATTATCAGTGATTGGGGATCTACTTAGACAATTATCAAGTAGATATTGGTAGTGTGGCAGTTAGATCCCCTAGCAAACCTTACATGAAAATAATATAATTATAAATTTATTGTAAATAGATGGGAGATCGAGAGGAAATAATGGAACAATACAAAATTTGGAGTGCAATACCTATGTAAATGAAAAATATGCAGAATGCAAGGTACAATAATGGACCTATAAGCAATAGTTTTTCCCAAACCTATGACTATGCAAATTTAGACCTTCTAGCAAATTCGAGACTTCAAAAGTTGGCTTCCAAATTCGCGATAACTAGACTCCTATGCAATTTTTTGGCTCTTTAGGGAACCAAACGATGTTAGAACAGGATAAATATTATACTGTTGAAAATATATTTTTGAGACGGATCCAATGGTATAATATTTGTGAGGAATGGAGATTATTTTATGGGGTAAAGTTGGTTCAAAGATACTTTTCACATAGATGCACAAAAACAAGAACTTTCTAAAGCAAAAATGATATGTAAGATACTAAAAAAAATGAATTGACCTACTTATAATGATGGTATACCAGATATGATCATCTGGTGTTGTGATAATGATGGTAGTAATACAAAATTGTTTGATCTTGTATTGATAGGGATGTAAGACAACCCCTTAGTTGCAACATGGGCTCCAAAGCATTTCTCAGCATATAAAAACCTATTGTTGATGTTCAACCTACAATAAATTTGTCATTTTATAAGATCTTCTCAATTTAAATACACTTGCCCTTGTTTTCCAATTTCTCCCTTCATTCACTCATTAGCCTCTATGGGAGGTGAAGTGCACATTTTATAACTTTGATTGATGTGGGATAGATAGGAAAGAGCGACATTTGGGGTGGAAGTTCAAGTTTGTTAGTCAGATTGGAAAAATTCTAAATTTGGGTGAATTCAAGTCCTAAAAGTGGGAGTCCCAGATTCATGGAAGGTGCAAAGTCAAGAAAATTTTGTACCAAATCACAATGGTATATAGGTTGTTGAAAGGTTTGCTATTTCAACAAATTCGGTCCTTCAGAAGTTTCTTCTCCAATTCACGATAGCTAGACCCATGTGTGGTTTTTTAGTGTTTTGAGGGATCAAATAGTGCTCAAATAGAATATATCATATACCGTTGAAAAGCTCTTTTTGAGCCCAATCCAATGGTATAGGTTTTGGGAGAAATAGATGGGATTTGGTTAGGGAAACATAATATCAAATATGACCTTAATTTTTTGAGAGGAAAACTAAGGATGCTTAAGGAAAATGACTCATCTTAATGGGTCAATTTTCCATGTCTACATTTTACCCCCTCTTTGGTATATTTATTATGCCGATAGGTGTCCTACAATGGTAGCCAGGAAGGTCAGCCATGTCGTAAACAATATTAATATCTAATTAAAATAGTTGACATTAAGAAAATTATCCACCGACATTAAGGGTTACGGTGGATTTAAAATATTTAAAAAATATTTAAACTATTTAAACTACAAGTAGGCGCCTCAATATTGATAACTCTCAACATTTATAGATATATATTTTATATATCTAAGCTAGTTAACAATAAATGCATCAAAGAAAGGTGTAGATACTTTTAGAAAAATGATTACTGATTTTTCTAGTTAGGATGCCCCCTCGAGTTTCATGAGGAATGCAATATTCCTAATGGAACTCAAAATGACTGACGAAAGAGAAAAGTGTAAAAAATGAAGAAGGAAATAGAAAAGAATGGTGGGTTAAAATGGAGGGTGGGTGTAAAAACCAACTCATTTTTACTGTTCAACTCTCTGGTTTGGAGCTATAGAGAAAAATGGTACTTGCTACCCACATAATGGAATTTTTGCACAAAGACAATGATGGAGTAGCTGGGAGGATCTGGGTAAGTGGTAAATTACTTTGTGTGTATAAATTTTTGCTCTTTTGTTGATGTATGTTGTGAATGATCTAAATGAAAATGTATGATAATGCATGTGATTATGTTGATTTTGATGCATGTTATGAATGGTCTAAATATATGATGATGCATATGATCCTATTGGTTTTGATGCATACTTGCCATGCTAGTCAAAATATAGTTTGCGAAAAGAAATGGGGTATGATGACAAACAATGATGTATAAGAAGTGAAAAACAATATGTGAAGAAGATGATTGAAATGCATTGGGTTTGTCCTTACAACAATAGTTTTTAGGCAATATCCTACAAGGATGTATGCTTGTGTATGACCAAGATGGAGGTTGCCCCTCATGTGTGGTCATGAAGTGAATCATGTATGAGGTATATTGTCATGTTTAAATTTTAAGGTGTGGAAACCCAGATGGTTGAAATGAAATGATCGAAAGGTGATCAATGTACTCATGTGACAATAATTTATGGGCAACAATCCACAAGGATGTATGCTTGTATATGACTGAGATGGAGGCTACCCCTCATGTGTGGTCATGAATCGAATCATGTGTGTGGAGTATTGTCATGTTGAAGTTGAATATGTGCAATCCAATGTGTATGGAAAATGGTCAAATTTAATGGATAAAATAATAATTTGAAGATGAGAAATGGTTCATACCCTTTTTATGATAGCAATGCAAAATGACTAGTTAGAAAAGATGCATTTTTCCTTATATGGGGACTTTACTAGGAATCATAATCCTAACGTGAATGAAATTGATATGTGTAAACCTAACTAGGTATCAATTCATACCCTTGTTTTACAAAGTCTCCATGCAACTATATGATCATGCAATGAATATGTAAATTATGCAAAATAACCCTAACAGGATATTGTGTAATATGACTAAAAAATCATGAAAATGTTTTTATGCAATGGATATGGATATGAAATGCATGACTAGTGATTTGGTGAAAAAATCTTACAATAATGGTCATACATGCCCATAAATAAATCATGACATAGGCCAATCATGCTCATGGAAAATCTTAGATCTTTCTTGAAGTGAGGTCAGATTGTATCAAGAACTAGTGTGTGATTTGTGAATTCTTTTCCTATCTTGATCTCGAATATGATGCAAATATTTGGGGGGTTGAAATTAAATTTTAGAGGTAATGACACAAGCCAATCGAGAACCAATGTGTGTGCAAGTGAATTCATTTGACCAACCTTGAGCAAGCCAAGAATAAACTAGCCATAGAGAGAACCAAGAAGCTAGCTTGTCCTTATGTGTGATTAGAGGTCTATTCAAGAGAGACGTGTCACCATGCATCATAGTCCATTATTAGGGTCTCCAAGCTTTGGGGAATAAGATTCTCAACCACTCAAATCGAGTCCTGATGAGAATTTTACCCTATCCTTACTACTTGGAGGCTTCTTATATATTTATTGTGCATTTATTGAGAGTTAAAGCTTTGGGGAATCGGACTACATAACCATATGGATGGAAGTGTAATCCTATCCTTACTACTCACTCTATTATTTTGATATTATTTTTGTGAAATAAGTAGAGCTTTGGGAATTCTAAACACATAACCGTTTGACTGGAAATGTAGCCCTATCATTACTACCCGCTCTTTTTATTTTTATAAATTTTTGCAAAGATGCATATTTATTTTTATTTTGGACTATGTTCATAATAGGAAAAGAAAAAAGTATTTTTTGCTTCAAGGTTCAATCCGATCATGGCATCAGCTTCCCAGATGCAAGATCTTATTAAAAAATGTGATAAGTTCTTGGTTCTAGAATAAATTGATCAAATACCAAAACTAAAAAATTTCCTTAATGAAAAAGTGCATTTTGGTTCAAGAAATATTCGTTAATCAATATCAAGGATCAGTATTTTTATTAAAATGTGGATCATGTGATTGGTTCAAGTTTCAGCCTTAATCACTTGAGAAATATCAAGATAAACTATGAACATGTCAACACTTGTCTAGAAAATAATGATGGACAAATATGACTATATGACGCAAGCAAATGGGCTAATCATAATGCAAGGTGCAAACTAAAATTGTAGGATGCCTAATGCAAACTATAAGATGTATGATGATGATGATGCAATGCAATATAGAAAAGCGATGATTATGCAAAATGGATTATGTACAAGCCTAAATGAAATGCATAGGTGAATGAAAGAAAAAACTCCAAAAGGCCCAAAAAAAATGATGAGAGGTGTTGAACCCACTATGGGTGTAGTGTTCACTAATGGCTAGAGAAAAGTAGAGATATACCCGTTGGGATGTATGCTCACAAATGGTCGAATGGAGGCTACCCCTCATTGGTGACCATGAAGCTATCCACTATGGGGTGTTGGGAATGATATTGCCAAAGTGAATACTACTCAATAGGGGTGTGCACCAAAGTGTATGAACAAGGCCAATGGAGCAAAGCAAGAACTACATCCCTTGCCTTGGGGAGATATAATCAATAAATTTAATTATTTAAGGTCAAGGGATGTAAAAAGGCATAGGCTAATGCAATTATGGAAATGCAAACTAGATGAAAATGAAATACCATGCACAAATTTTATTTTATTTTATTTGTTTTTTTAATTTATTTTTAATTATTTATTTATTTATTTATTGGAATTGGTAATATATACAAGATGATCTATATACATTGTACAAGGGTGATCCATACATTATTCCCTAAGGTTGCTTCAAAATCAAAGGAGGTTTAGAATCATAAAGAAGCTCCTTTATAGCTTTCCCTTTAGTAACCATTGCATGAAAATCTATGCATTCTCGAACAAAACCATTTTTCTTAATATAGGGAGGAGAAATCCCTAATTTTGCAAGATCTTTGTAAGATAGAGAAGGAGGGTCCTCTCTAGAATCAAAATATTTACCATCAGAATATGCAAAATTTATCATATTATAAAATAAAATATTAGAGGGATAAGGAGGTCCATCATCTTCTTCAATATTCTCTGAGTCTTGATGGTCCCTATAATAATGAGGTATAGATGATAATGAGTTGATTATGGAAGATGAATTAAGGGGATTTGAATGGATACTACATAGTGAAGAAATATGATCAGGTGTATATGAAAGAGTGTAGTGGATAATGGGTGATGATGATGATGATAGGGTAGGATAGGATGGAGAATCAGGTGGCTCCACCATTGCACAAGGCTCGAATACTTGTGGGTCACCATGAATGGTGATAATTTGATTCTTGAATTTAAACTTCAAGCATTGATGAAGAGTGGAAGGGACAACCCTCATCTCATGAATCCAAGGATGTCCAAGCAGTAGATTATAAGTCACAGGGCAAGACACCACATAAAACAAGGTATCTAAGATCTCAGGTCCTATCTCAAGGGGAAGGACTATAGTGCCCCAAGTTTCTTGGGACTCATCATTGAAAGCTTTTATGATGATATCAGGTTCAGTGAGATATTCCTTCTTTAATACCAGTTCTTGAAAGAATTTATAAATACATAGATTAAGTGAGGAACAATTATCTATCAAGATATTTTTGATAAATATTTCTCTAGTAAATCCTATGATGTAAAGGGATGAATCCTCTCATAAGTTTGAAGAAGGAATATCATCATCATAAAATGAAATATGATCGATCTCAAAAGAGCTTGCAACATTAAATGTATCTCTAGAGAGAATGTCACAAGGAATAAACTATTGACTTAGTATCTTGAACAAAGTTTCCCTGTGAGTATGAGAAGTTTACAATAGTTATAAAATGGATATCTTGGCTTGAGGATTAGCCAACTGTTGTTGAGTATCAAGGTGGACTTTAGGTTGAGGTTTCAACACTAAACGTGGACTTTCTATGCTTATATTCCCTTTCTAATTATTCTCCAAAACTAAAGGGAGTCTTGAAGGTTGGTTGGATGAAGAACTTATCTCTTGCTTATCAAGTTGAGTCTGTGGAGCTTGAGGTTGCTTTCTTGTAATCTCTACCATTATATCAATAATATCATTGTGATGAGACACATTAGGGTATGACATTTTATTGGTTTCTTGTTGTTGATGATTGGATAGGGGATTTTGGGAGATCCTCATATCTTGATTGGTTATGGGTACTTGTTGTGTAAGAGGTTGATTGTTTGTTGGAGGATTGTAACCAATAGTGAGCTGCAAATCCTTCATAACAAAAGATATACATCAATCAAGTCTTGAACCACATATCTCAACTTCTTACATGTTTGTGTCATATGTCCATCCACTCTATGGTATTCACAATGTTTCTCAGGCTCATACCAATTTGTTGTGGTATCAGGTTTCCTTATGGGTGGCAACTCAATCTTGTTTGTATCTAGAAAATGTTTGAGGATTATGGTCAATGGTTGTTTGAGCTTTGTAAACTTACGTGGTGAAGGTTTTTGAGGAACCTTGAACATTTTTCTCAAGGTATTAGCAACAATAGAGTGTAACAGTTGGTTGCTTATTTTTTCATAATTGCAAGTGGAATGATAGTAAGTAGACTATGAAGTATGATGTGGGTGCATGGTAGGATTAGAAGGAGCGTCTTGTTGATATGGATGTGTTATGTTGAAATAAGTATGAGGAAATGATTGAGATTGCGATAAATATAGAGAGCATATGGTATGGAGAGTTGTAGAGGAATTACTTGAGTGGAAATGGATGGAAGATGACAAAGTTGTGATAAATATGTTGAATATGGATAAAACTGTTGAGAGGGTTGACCATGATTAGTCCATATATTTTGTGAAGTTCCCCTAGTATTTTTTATCGAGGAAACAACATAAACATGTTTGTATGGGATTATGTTTTTGGAAATAATGAACAAGAATCACTCAAAAAATACCACACAAAATATTTTGTTCACTTTAACTAGTTTTTTTTTTTTGCTTTTGAAATAAATGCATCACACAAGAAGAATTTATTTACTCTATCAATCACAAATCACAAATTGCGGGAAAAAGTTGGAGATGTATAGTTGACTTGTCTTAAATTAGGGCCTTCACCTGGATGCTCGCATACAAACACTTGGTGATGAAATCCAAGCCATGATGGAGCCCAAGTCCTACTAGTCCTCACCCAGTTCATCGTGGTTAGCAATATACCCTCTAAAGAGAAATACATGCTCTATTCCACAACTATGATAATTGTTGGACCGGATAAATTTTAATCTTGATTAAAAAAATTTAATTTTTTGAGAATAGGTAAAAGGATAATCCATTTTCGAAGGTTCGTGGGTATGGCTAACCCCCTTCACTGTGTATTCTCATTATGTCTAGACCAGCTTTACCTCACATGACCTTTAATGTGGATTTCCCACCATCGAAGTGGCATCCTGTCACGAGACTCAACCGTGGAATAAGACGTCGGATGTTGTTATTTTTAGGGATGTTATAAAAATAAAATGTGAATCGAACAAATTTTAAAATTTTCTTTTTATATTTTCTAATCTAAGAAAACAAATTTTAGTGATCTTGTTTAGAGTTTTTTTTTTAAAATAAAACAAAAGAAAAAGGTGGTGATTCACGTTGGGTTCACCAAATAATGTGGACCAAAAAATTTGCACCCCTTTCCTTCAAGCTAATGGATCCATGCCTTGAAGGGGGATGGGAAATCAAGGGTCCACACCTCAATGTGAGGGGTACTTGGTGTCGTACCTCCTTTGGTGATTGTCGATAAATTAGGTGGGTTCACCAAGAAACATTTAAAGATGGTTTCTATATCTATGCAATGGGAAGTGTTTGATGTATTCTTTATTCAACATGCACCTATGTTTAGGATAGAATGTAGCTAGAAACCTAAGCTATATGCAATTTAGATTTATTTGAAAACAACACATAGTGAACACAATACTTCTAGGCTAAATGCAATTTGTTATCTTTCCCTTTTTTTTTTTTTGATATTTTTGATGTTCTTATGCATATATTAAAGCAAAAACAAATTGATGTAAATGGAAACAAGAAACAAATTAAAAAAAAAACAAACCAGAGGGGTGCGCTTACCTGAACCAAATGACTATTGCAGATGAATTTGGAGCCTTTTTGTAAATTTGATAGTTGTGAGCGAATTGGATAGCTGTGAGCTTCAAACCCAAATTTACAAAAGACCTAGAACTAATCACACAGGGCACTAAAAATTATTATCAATGATTGGGGATCTGCTTAGGCCATTTTCAAGTAGATCTTGGTGGCATGGCAATCAGACCCCCTAGGTTCTTTTAGAAAACCTTGCATGAAAATAAGGAAATTATAAATTTATTGCAAATAGATGGGAGATCGAGAGGAAATAATGGAACCATGGAGAATATGGAGTGTAATGCCTATATAAATAACCAATATGTAGAGTGCAAGGTACAATAATAGATCTAGAAGCAACATTTTTTCCCCAACCTATGACTATGCAAATTTGGGTCTTCTAGCGAATTCAGGCCTTTAGAAGTTGGCTCTCGAATTTACAAAAACTAGACCCCTATGTAGTTTTTTGGCACTTTGGGGGACCAAACAATGTCATAATGGGATAAATATTTTACCATTGGAAATATATTTTCAAGCCCGATCCAATGGTATAATATTTGTGAGTAATGGAGATGACTTTATGGGAGAAATGTTGGCTCAAAGATACTTTTCACATAGATGCACAAAAACAAGAACTTGCTAATGCAAAAATGATATGTAAGATACTAAAATAGATGAATTGATCTGCTTATAGTGATGGTATACCAAATCTAATCATTTGGTGATGTGAAAATGATGATAGCAATGTAGAATTATTTAATCTTGTATTGATAGAGATGTAAGACAACCCCTCAGCTGCAACATGGGCTCCAAAGAATTTCTTATCCTACAAAAACCCATTTTTGATGTTCAACCTGCAATAAATTTAAAATTTTACAACTCTTCTCAATTCAAATGCACTTTTCCTTGATTTTCCAATTTCTCCATTCATTCACTCATTAGCCTCTATGGGAGGTGAAGTGCGCATTTTATAACTTTGATTGGTGTGGAATAGCCAGGAAATGGTGATATTCAAGGTGGTAGTTTAGGTTTGTTAATCTGATTGGAAAAATTCCAAATCTGGGTGAATTTGGGTCCTAAAAATGTGAGCCCTAAATTCACAGAAGGTGTAGAGTTAGGCCAATTTTAGATCGAATTGCAATGAAATTTTGGTGGTTGAACTGTTTGCTATTTTAACAAATTTGGGCCTTCAGAATTTTGTTCCCAAATTTGTGATAGCTAGACCCATGTGTGATTTTTTCGCATTTTGAGGGACCAAACAATGTTATAATGGGACATATCATATACTGTTGGAAATCTCTTTTTGAGACCAATCCAATGGTATAGGTTTTGAAAGAAATGGAGGGGATTTTATTGGTAAAACATAATCTCAAAAATGACATTACTTTTTTTTAGAGGAAAACTAAGGATGCTTAAGGAAAATGACTCATCTTAATGGGTCAATTTTCCATGTCTACAAGTTGCTAAAGCTCTTTAAATGCCCTAATCAAGATTTAAAGTGCTTTATAGATGCTATAGAGATGTTGAATCAAATGACTAACTATTTAACAGTAAAATAACTATGTAGGTCTATGGTTTTATGCTTGATGTGGTATTCATGGAAGGCTCATAATGATAATTGCTTTAGATATCAGGTCATAAAATCAAGAAGAATATGGGCAAATATAATTAGTTTTATTGGCAAACAGGCTATTACTTTATTTCCAACTAAAGTACTAGAAATTCCACATTGTACTAGGGAGAAAAAATAAATTTTGGAGGTCTTTGGTTTGAATTTGAAATAGTCCACTCCTTCGAGACAAACAACAACTACTAACATTGTGGAAGAATCTACGATGATATTATATTTTGATAGATATTCGCTTTGGTCCATGGGGATTTTCTTGGGTTACCTACATCCCCACTTGTCCATATGAAACTTAGAAAACTTTGAGCAAAGCTTTGGCTTTTATTTGAAAAGGTCTATCATGAATATTCTACATTTAAAGCTATGGAATTTCTTGGTGGAAAAATTGATGTGTTGCATAGACTAGATTCAAGTAGAGTTTGAGTTGTACTTGTACTAGAAAATTGTGTAAATTGATCTCTAAATATTTTAGGTTGTATTGCATTAACCATATGATGATGATTCACAAAATATTAATTATTTGTGGGGTAATTCATATCAAAGGTCATCTCGAAAAGAGGGTTTGTATAGGTCAACATTGGACCATTGTGTGACCAAAATTTGGTTTGTGAGAGCAAATAAATAACTCATTTGGTAGCCAAGGAAAAAAAATTCTTAGGATGTATGAATTTGACTAATGGGATTAGCCATTGGTATTTTTCTTTTGGAAGAAATAAGATTAGACATTGGAAATTTTTCTCAACCTCATCGTCTTGATGGACCCACATGGTGGTTTGTTCCTTCATTTTTCTTTTGCATTCTTTTCATGATTTGTGATTATGTCTTTTAATTAATGCCCTTTCCAAGATCTTTGCACCTTTAATCACATTTTCATAAGCTTGCATACATGTACTCGCATGGATAGATTTTAGGGTTCAATATTTTGAAAACTATACAATTTTGGTCTACAAAGTAATTCACCTATTAACTAGAATAAATTACTATCAAATTCATATGATTTGCTAGTTGAATTAGGAATTTTTTTAGTAGTAATTAAACTTAAAATTTTATAAAATTAAGGGACCAAGTGAATCTCTCAAAAACCAAAAAATATATTGAACTGGGGAATAGTCCTAACTTATAATTTGATTAGTAATGCACCCAATTCTAATATTTCAATAAGTTATTGAAAGGAAAGATGTATGGATCCTACCAACCTCTAGATTTAGGCTAGCTCCCTACTATCCTTGCTAATTCTTAATCTAACCTACTCTACTTGAAATTAAAATGCATGAAAAGTAAAATTTAAAGTTTAAGGGTATGAGGGATTGAAATAAAAATACGATTGTAACTATAGCAACAAAGTGTGCAATAAATCAACACATGAGAATTCAAATAATGACAATGTTCCCATTCAATAATTATAAAATTTTGGAGTGAATGATAAGATGGAAAAAGGGCTATGCCTCAATCATGACGTTCAAGAGGGTATTTCCACTCATACAAAGCAAAATACTTTCCAATTTCTTGCCAATTTCTTGAGATACAAAGCATAATGTGCATTTCAAAGAGTATAGTTGTAAATTCTCATGGCCAAAATATGTGTACAATGATGTCCATAGATCCTATTTATAGTGGTAATTAGCCCCTAAGCTACCAACAATGAGAAACTATTACTCCTAATATAACTAAAGACTTAGGGATATGTCAAACAAATCATGTACCTTTAAATGTTGCATGCCTCTAGATATACCTCTAATAGATTTAGAAGGATTGCAAAATGAGTTCATATTCGATTGCATGTTAAAATATTATTCTCAAAATATTCTCCTTAGGATCTACACCTTTATTTTTATCCCTTTGTAGGTTGGTGATCAATTCACTCTAGGAAGTATGAGAATCACTCAAATTTGCTAGTGGATTGCTAGTTGACCTGAAGTGCTTCACTCACATGAATCGATCAATCCACTTTGCAAGCAGATCACTTGTAAACAAACTAGCACTTGTTGAGAAAATTATCACATGAGCTACACTTAGTCAATATTTGAGGTTTTTTTAAAGGTATTGGTTGTTGCTTTGATCTATACACTTCCAAAATGATAAATTCAAATCTAGTCAATAAGCACTATAATAAACTAGATTATTGGTAATTCAATATTGTCTTATACAAGGAAAAACAATATTAACCAGGTATTACATATTAAATAGGAATAGAGCTACCTGGAAACCAGCAACCAACATAGCACAAAGAACAAACAAAATACAAGCTAAAAAGACAACTACAAATGCTACATACACTATTGCATAAAGCTACAAAAAATATTCTTGAATCAAAATAACTTTCAACAACCAATCATATAAAGAGATCGCTTCTCTTGGGCTAGGTGAAGAAGACTTGCAATAGTATCTTCAACAAATGAGGTAAGATCTAAACAATAAATCTGCCCTATATAAGTTTGGAGCACCTTGTAGCATAGGCTACTAACTCCTTCAAATTCATTCAAATCCATCAAAATTTATTCATAACAAACTGAGAAGGATGTCTGATCTTCCTAGACTATAAATTTTACTAAGATTAAATTTTTCCATTCCCATTTAAGTTGGACTCCTTTCCCTAATTAGGATTAAATTTAGAAGGAAAAATATATTGGAGGATCCATCTCTCATCTGAGTAACGCAATTTGCCAATCAATCTGCAACATTAATTCCTTCTCTAATAACATGGTATAAATTATATTCCTCAAAGGTATCTAATATTTTAAAAGTGGATTGAAGGATACTAGTCACCTTCTAACTTATTAGCTTTTTAGAAATTAATTATATTCATAAAATCTCCCTCAACCAATAATTTTTTAACCTTGATATCTTTTGCTAATTTAACACCAACATAAATAGCTCTTGCTTCTACCAAATGGGTGGTCATTTTCTAATTTCTTTTTGAAAAAATGCCAAATATAACAACCTTATAATTTCTAATAACCCCTCCACCTCTAGCTTGTCCAAGATTTTGTTTAGAAGCCCCATAAAAATTTAATTTAGACCAATCTACTTTTAGATGTTGCCAAGTGAGAATAAGTACATCCTTGTATTAGTTTAAGTGTCCATATAGCAACTATACAAGCCTCCTCACTATTCTCTACCTTATTATCCAATTTTATGATGGAAAAGTTATCCAAAACCACCCCTTTAATGGTTTGAGTATTTCAAGTAATATATCTTCTTTCCTCTTTAAAAATCCTCCTATTTATTTTCAACCAAATGCCCTAAGCAAAATGAAATAGAATGAGGTCCCATATTGCATTTAATATTTTGTTTTTAAATATATTTCCCATTTTTGCAGCCAATCCAACATATTATTTGGGAAAACCCAATTAATTCCTATTTCATGAATGATATTAGAGAAAATCTGCATAGAGTACTTGCATTCTAAAAAAAGGTGATTCATTGATTCTTTGTTAGATTCACATAGAAAACATCTATTAGGTAGTTAAAAATCTTTTTCCTTTAGATTATCCATAGTCATAATTTATTCTAAGAAACTAACCAAAGGAAAATATAAATTTAGGGGTGGATTTCTTACTCCAAATTTTATAACAAGGAAATCCTTCCTCGGGTTTAGACAAAACCCCAAACAAGAGAGTCTTCCTCCAAAGAATGACTCAAGAAATAAGATTTTAGTTTGAGATTGAGCAACCTAAAAGCCTCCTCCTTTTGAGGGTTGCCTATCAAATTTTTCCAACCTACACTCATCTCCTTTCTTTCAATAAAATCATGAACCATACACCCATATTGAAATCATTTCTAATTATTGATAGTTTGCTTTCTTTGTACAAAGGATAACTTTCCATCCAAACATATTCTTAAAAATACACTTAAGTGTGTGTTGGACATTTTGAGTCCATTGAGTTGTCATTGATGTCAAGGTGTGAAGTTGTCATTGATGTAAAAAGGAATGCAATTGATTGGTTCTAAAAAGTTTCATAATATCTGATGAAGCATGACCAAAAAGGTTTTTCATTAAAACCTTGACGGAGAAAAATAAAAGGTTTTCCATTAAAATCATTAGAGGAGAAAATAAAAGGTTTTCCATTAAAACCATTGAAGGAGAAAATAAAAGGTTTTCCATTAAAACCATTGAAGGAGAAAATAAAAGGTTTTCCATTAAAACCATTGAAGGAGAAAATAAAAGGTTTTTCATAAAAACCATTGGAAAATAAAGTATAATAATTTTATTATACTAAGGAAGCTTAAAGTTAATTATAAATTATTTATTAGTTAATTTACTTAACTTGAAAAGTTATTTAAATTAATTATTAATTAATTTATTTAATAATTATAAATTAATTAAATTAAGGTTAAAACCCTAAAGTGGGTTTTAGATTTGAAATTCAAAATTCAATTTTGAAAAGCGTCGACGTGAGGAGGAATGTTATATTATGCATATAAAATGGAGCATCTACCACTTTAATGAAATTACCATGCCTAAGAGACGAACGTGTGAAGCAAAGAATTTAGCATTGTGACCAAGGGAAACGAAAACGTGTTTTTCATGTGTGAAAAAGGAGAAGTTTTGAAGGCATAAGAGGAGGGCATCTATCCTTCCTTCATGTGGACCTTTGTAGCCAACGCGACGAGTGCCCAAGTGCTTAAGCGCTTAGGCAAGAGGAGATGGTGGATCGAGTCACGCCGAATCCCCTTTTGGTGGGAAATACAAGGTACACAAGGTGCTTAATCTTCAAAATTTTTAGAGGTTGGTTGGGCAAGTTAAAAATTAATTTTGCATGTTTATTATTGGTTCTAAGGTTGCAAGGGAGTTATAAGGTTTGGAAAAATTAAATTTTTAATATTGTTTGCTCAAAGGTTTTATGCATGAAGTGAAAAGTGTTTGGTTAATATTCTATAGTGGTGAATATTAAGTCTGGTCAATATTCTATAATGGTGAATATTATTAAGAATGGTTGATATTATATAGCGGTGAATATTATTAAAGTCGTTAATATCCTATGGTGGTGGATATTATTTTAAGAGTGGTTGATTTATTAGGGTTTTGGTCACTATTCTAAGATTGGAGTTGATAAGGTGTTTCCAAGTATTTTGTTATGTATGATTTGTGAGAGTTGTTTTATAAGCATTGTTGTTGAAGTGATTTGTTGAGTGAAGAACTTGAACTAGGGTTTGAAGAGAACATGAGTATCATTGTTATGTGAGATTTTTTGTTGAGCATTGTTGGAAATATTTTGAGTTGATGTTTATATACTTGGACTAGGGTTTGTGAGAAAGGGTTGTTTCATTGAGTGATTGGTTGAGTATATTTGGTTGAGCCTAGTCAAGTGGATATGTGAAGTGATTGTTCAAGTTCCATAAAAAAACTATTCTATATTCTAAATTGAGTTGAGAAAGTGATTGAGCATTGAGTTGTATTTGAAGCATATTGAGTCTCTAACAATTCTCCTTATTTTTATAAGAGAGTTATTGAAAGTAATTGATCATTGTGATTAGTATAGAACATATGGAGTCTCTAACAAATCTATTTATGTTTCTATGAGATTGGACAAGTTCTATGTGGACTTGTTGAGCATATTTGAGGCAAGTATTTGAGTAGACTTGTGTTTTTTTTTTTTTTTTTTTTTTTTTATTTTAAAAATTTTTTTTATTTTTTTTTTAAAATTATTTTAAAAATTTTTTTTAATTTTTTTGAGGGGGGGTTTGGGGGGGTTTTGTGGATTTTTTTGAGTGTGTTTTTAAAAAAAATTTTTGGAGTTTTTGGGGGGGGGTGTTTTTGTTTTTTTGTGAGGTTTTTGGGGGGGGGTTTTTGGTTTTTTTTATTATTTTTTTTTTTTTGTTGTTGTGCTTTTTTGAAAATTTATACGTGGAATTTTTAAGAATATTTGAGCAAGATTTGTGTGGAATTATAGAGCATATTTGAGCAAGTTCTGTGTGGACTTGTTGAGCATATTCGATAGATTCTTGAGATGACTTATTGAGAATATTTGAGCAAGTTATAGAGAGAACTTGTAGAGCATATTTGAAGAATTTCTAGAGAGGACTTATGGATAGATTAGTGTGAGCTTTTGTGGAAGATTACAAGATATATGTGAGACAAGTATTTAATAAGACTTGTGAGTAGATTTGATTGATTTGTTCAAAACTTGAGTTAAGGTTTGGGGTAGATCTAGTAGAGTTGTGTCAAGATTTGAGTTAAGGCTTGAAGATAGAGATCAAGGATAGTTTTATGCTAAACTAAAGGAATATATTTAGTGCAAATTTGAGAGTATATTTTGGTGCAGATTTGAGGATAATTTTGTGCCAAACCAAAGACAAATATTGAGCAAAGTTGTACTAGATCAAAGGACTGTGTTTAGTGTAGTATTGAGATAAATATTTGGAGGTGACAGAGAGAGAGGACAATAGTCTCCAGTGGATAGATATCCATTAGCTATGGTAGTGAGGACAAGTCTTCTGAGTGGGGATAAGAGTCTTCAGTGGAGAGAGATCCACAAGCTAGTGCAGTGGAGGCAATAGTCTTCTAGAGGATCACCAGCCAGAGTAGAGGAGAAGGAGTTCTCCTATGGATAGATATCCATGAAATTGATTTAGGGGATTGGTGTCTCCTTTGGACAGAGGTCCATAAACATTGTAATAGGGAAAGAATTCCCAAGATATTTATTGAGAAAATTTTAGTGAAATATTTTCTCCATGGAGTAGCCCACATTGGGTGAACCACGTAAATTTTCGTGTATCTATTTTGTGTGGTGATTTATGTATTGATTTGGTTACTATTGTTGATATTGCTATCTTTACATTGTATAATATTGATTTGGAAAGAAAAATAAAAAGTGGTCTTATACTATTCACCCCCCCTCTCAATATAAGCTTGTGTTCTTCAATTGGTATCAGAGCGGGTTCCTTTAGAAGAGTTTAACAACTTGAAGGAAAAGCTAACAAGAACACAATGGATTCTAAGAATGTGTCCTCAGATAACTCAACACTAGTATTTGATGGAAGTGACTATATGTATTGGAGTATGAGAATGAATATCTACCTGATGGCACTTGGCAATGAAATTTGGGAAGCAATTGAATTTGGATATGATCCCTTAATTAATCCTCCTATAGATAAGGAAGGTAAGCTCCTACAACATTACAATTCAAAAGCAATGAATGCACTTTTAAGAGGTTTGCATAGAACAAATTCTATGAAAGTTATGCATTGTCAAATTGCAAAAGACATGTGGGATAAATTACAAAATATATATGAAGGAGATAAATGTGTCAAGAAAGAAAATATGTAAAATATCAAAGGACAATTTGAGGATTTAAGAATGAAGGATGAGGAAAACATTAGTACTTATCTACTTCGAATTGATGAGGTTGTTAATGCAATGCAAGGACTTGGAATGAAGATTGATGAATCGGATGTTTGTGATAAAGTTTTGAGAACTCTTCCAAACAAATTTAGTGAAAAGGTTTCTGCTATAGAAGTGTCAATGGATGGTGATACTTTGATAAGAGATATGTTGCTTGGTATTCTTACAACACATGAGATAAAAACAAAATATCATATTCCCCAGAAGGAAGCAACATTCAAAGAAATCAAGAAGACTAAGGGTAAGAAGTCAGAATCAAGCAATGAGTCATTCAATGATGAAGAAGAAAATTATGGTAGAAGGAATAAGGATTCAAGAATATCTAGAGATACAAGATATGTTAAATGTTTCAATTGTGGAAATTATGGAAATTTTGCAATAGATTGTCAAGAAGCTAAGAATAACAATGGTGAATAAAAATAGGATCACAAGAATAGGGAATCAAAAAGATATAGGCACCAAAAGAAAAGCAAGGATAAACAAAGTAGACAAGGAAAGAAGTTCTTCCAAAGGAAAAAGAGGAGCTACTATGCGGATAATGCAATTAAGTACTCAAGTGATAGTGATTCTAGTTTTTCAGACAATGATAGATATGAAGTTCTTTTTATGATTGAAGAAAAAGAACAAGTTAAGAAAAGGACTCTAATAATTCTCAAGTGTTTTAGATGTGGTAACTTTGGACATATTGAATATTATTGTACAAGGGATGGTTATAGTTTTAGTGATGATGAATATGAAGATACACTTGAAGGACCAGATGAAAATATTCTAATGGCATTGGAATATAAAGAAGATGATCCCATAGAAGACAAGTCAAAATAAAATGAATATGCGGACAAAGGTAAATAAATAAAGGAATATTCAGAAAATTATGGATATGATCTCAAGGGAGAACTTATATATGCCCTTGAAACAATAAATAAGTTAAGAAAGAAAAACTCTAAACTTGAGTTTCAGTTTCAAGAATGTGATGAAGAGAGAAGACTGCTTATAGAGGATCTAGAAAAATCAAAGGCTAAGACAAAGAAATTCAAGGATAAGTTAGAAGCAAAGGTCTTAGAATGTGAAAGGTTGGCCCAAGAAGTAGCTCTACTAAGAGAAGATATAGAGTACTCCAAAGTCAAGCTAAAAGGGTTCAAAAATAGCTCAAAGAACTTGGATAAGTTCATCAAGATACAAAAGCCTACATCAAGCAAAATAGGTCTTGGATTTGGATAGGATCAAAAGAAATGGGAAGGAGAGTCAACCTCAATTTTTGGAGATGAAGATACTTTAGAAGAAAACAGTGTAAGAGAGAATGAGATATTTGAGAATGAGTTGGACAATAGAGAGTTCAACAAGAACATGAACAATGCACAAAGAGGATATAGATGGAACAACAATAAGAATAGATCAAGAGAGACCAAGAGACCAATGAGATCAAGACAAGGAAACTTAAATGGAATATGTTTTTCATGTCACAGGTTTGGGCACATGGCTTCATAGTGCAGGACATATGAAAGATAATAATATGGGAACAAATATCTTTTCCATGTGTATTGCTACTCATGTAATTAGTTTTTTCACAATGCAATAAATTGTAGTGTTCATGATAGAAGAAGGTATGGCTTCACTAGGAGAAATCCTAAGACATTTGCACCTCCAAGGAATAATAAAATTAAGTGTTATAAGTGCAATAATGATGGTCACACAACAAAGTGGTGTAGAGCAGATATTCCAAAAATAAGTATGAACTAGAATAGGAACAGGAACAAGAATAAGAATAGGGAGTGAAGAATAGGAACAAAAACATGGATATGAACAAGAACAGGAACAGGAACAAGGACAAGAATGTAGACATGGACAGGAACATGGACATGGAAAACAATAAGAGGAAATAGAAAGCTCAGATAAGAAGAAAAGAGGATAAAGGTAAAGAACAGTGCTTTATAGGAGTAGAAATACTCCCACCCCAGAATTAACCACCTCATGAGGAGGTGGGGGAGGGGCTAAGCTAAGAGGCTCATTCTTAGCCCCGAGCCCCAAAGGTGACCCTTTGACATTGATGTCAAAGGGGGAGATTTGAGTAATGGGGAGAGATTTATATTTGAGTAAGAGGGAGAGATTTGGTATTTGAGAAAACATTGAGCCAAGAGAACCAATGTCCCAGGGGGAGCAGAACAAAGGAAATGTCAAGTTTTCAATTAAAATAATTTGGGGTTGCCATCAATGACAAAGGGGGATATTGTTGGACATTTTGAGTCCATAGAGTTGTCATTGATGTCAAGGCATGAAGTTGTCATTGATGTCAAAAGGAATGCAATTGATTGATTCCAAAAAGTTTCATAATGTCTTATGAAGCATGACCAAAAAGGTTTTTCATTAAAACCCTGATGGAGCAAAATAAAAGGTTTTCCATTAAAATCATTGGAGGAGAAAATAAAAGGTTTTCCATTAAAACCATTGAAGGAGAAAATAAAAGGTTTTCCATTAAAACCATTGAAGGAGAAAATAAAAAGTTTTCCATTAAAACCACTGAAGGAGAAAATAAAAGGTTTTTCATAAAAACCATTAGAAAATAAAGTATAATGATTTTATTATACTAAGGAAGCTTAAAGTTAATTGTAAATTAATTTATTAGTTAATTTACTTAACTTGAAAAGTTATTTAAATTAATTAAAAATAAATTAATTAATTTATTTATTAATTATAAATTAATTAAATTAAGGTTAAAACCCTAAAGTGGGTTTTAGATTTGAAATTTCACCAACGTGAGGAGGAATTTTATATTATGCATATAAAAGGGAGAACCTACCACTTTAATGAAATCACCATGCCTAAGAGACGAACGTGTGAAGCAAAGAATTTAGCGCTGTGATCGAGGGAAATGAAAATATGTTTTTCGCATGCGAAAAGGAGAAGTATTGAAGGCATAAGAGGAAGGCATTAATCCTTCCTTCACGTGGGCCTTCGTAGCCCACGCGGTGAGTGCCCAAGCGCCTAAGCACTTAGGCAAGAGGAGACGACGGATCGAGTCACGCCGAATCCCCTTTTGGTGGGGAATACAAGGTACACAAGGTGTTTAATCTCCAAAATTTTCGGAGGTTGGTTGGGCAAGTTAAAAATTAATTTTACATGTTTATTATTGGTTCTAAGGTTGCAAGGGAGTTATAAGGTTTGGAAAAATTAAACTTTTAATATTGTTTGCTTAGAGGTTTTATGCATGGAGTGAAAAGTGTTTGGTTAATATTCTATAGTGGTGAATATTATTAAGTCTGGTCAATATTCTATAGTGGTGAATATTAATAAGAATGGTTGATATTCTATAGTGGTGAATATTATTAAAGTGGTTAATATCCTATGGTGGTGGATATTATTTTAAGAGTGGTTGATTTATTAGGGTTTTGGTCACTATTGTAAGATTGGAGTTGATAAGGTGTTTCCAAGTATTTTGTTATGTATGATTTGTTGAAAGAGAAAGAAATAAGGCATTGATTATATGTTGGTGCCAAGAATATTTTTGAGGAAATATTAGAATAATATTTTGTATTCTAACCTTCTTGATTTTGGCAAATAAGTGTTTATAGTTGTGGCAGATTTGTGAGGTCTATTCCTTATCATCAAGAATAAGGTATGAGCACAATCTTCCATAGTTAAGTTGATTGGTTGGTTTTTTGAAAAATAAGTTTGGAGTGAAAAGGACTTGATTAGGGTTTCCTTATTAAGTATGTTTGAGTTAATGCTTCAAGGTTTTCTGGAATAAAGAGTTGTTATTGAAACCTTGTTTGATTAGCATTGTTGTTGAAGCCATTAATGGTGTAAAGAACTTGAACTAGGGTTTGAGTATCATTGTTATGTGAGAGTTGTTTCATAAGCATTGTTGTTGAAGTGAGTTGTTGAGTGAAGAAATTTAACTAGGTTTTGAAGAGAATATGAGTATCATTGTTATGTGAGATTTATTTCATAAGCATTGTTGTTGAAGTGAGTTGTTGAGTGAAGAACTTGAATTAGGGTTTGAAGAGAACATGAGTATCATTGTTATGTGAGATTTGTTGTTGAGCATTGTTGGAAATATTTTGAGTTGATGTTTATATATTGGACTAGGGTTTGTGAACAAGGGTTGTTTCATTGAGTGATTGGTTGAGTAGAGTTGGTTGAGTCTAGTCAAGTGGATGTGTGAAGTGATTGTTCAAGTTCCATAAAACAAACTATTCTATATTCTAAATTGAGTTGAGAAAGTTATTGAGCATTGAGTTGTATTTGAAGCATATTGAGTCTCTAAGAATTATACTTATATTTCTAAGATATTTATTGAAAGTAATTGAGCATTGTGATTAGTATAGAATATATTGAGTCTCTAACAATTCTCTTTATGTTTCTATGAGATTGGACAAGTTTTGTGTGGACTTGTTGAGCAGATTTGAGCAAGTTCTGTGTGGACTTGTAGAGCATATTTAAGCAAGTTCTATGTGGACTTGTTGAGAAAATTGGACAAGTTCTTGAGAGGACTTATTGAGCAGATTTGAGCAAGTTCTAAAGAGAACTTGTAGAGCATATTTGAGCAAGTTCTAGAGAGGACTTGTGGACATATTAGTGTGAGATTTTGTGGAAGCTTACAAGGTAGATGTGAGACAAGTCTTTGAGAAGACTTATGAGTAGAGTTGATTGATTTGTTCAAACCTTGAGTTAAGGTTTGGGGCAGATCTAGTAGAGTTGTGTCAAGATTTGATTTAAGACTTGAAGATAGAGATCAAGGACAAATTTTTGCTAGATCGAAGGACTATGTTTAGTGTAGATTTGAGGATAAATTTTCTAGACTAGAGACAAATATTGAGCAGAGTTGTACTAGACCGAAGGACTATGTTTAGTGCAATTTTGAGATAGATATTTGGAGGTGATAGAGCATAGAGGACAATAGTCTCCAGTGGATAGAGATCCATTAGCTAGGGTATTGAGGATAGGTCTTCTAAGTGGGGACAAGAGTCTTCAGTGGAGAGAGATCCACAAGCATGTGCAGTGGAGGCAGTAGTCTTCTAGAGGATCACCAGCTAGAGTAGAGGAGAAGGAGTTCTCCTATGGATAGAGATCCATGAACTTGATTTAGGGGATTGGTGTCTCCTTTGGATAGAGGTCTATAAATATTATAATAGGGAAAGGATTCCCAAGAGATTGATTGAGAAAATTTTAGTGAAATATTTTCTCCATGGAGTAGCCCACATTGGGTGAACCACGTAAATTGTGGTGTCTCTATTGTGTGTGGTGATTTGTGCATTGCTTTGATTACTGCTATTGATTTTGCTATCTACACATTGCATATATTGATTTGGAAAGAAAAGTAAAAATTGGTCTTATACTGTTCACCTCCCCTCTTAGTATAAGCTTGTGTTCTTCAGTGTCCCTTCCAAATATTTACCTAATACCTTTCCAAAGAAAAATCTTATTTTTTATGATGTGATTTCATAAAGAAGAGCCCTTACAAGGATCTTGAATAGTCATAAGTCTTTCTGCATCATTGTTGTCCAAGTATTTAGCCTTTAAGATTCTAGCCCACATTGAATCTCCCTCTTTTATAATCCTCCATCCTATCTTTCTAGCCAAAACTTTTTTCAAAGTTTGTATCCTTCTTAAACCCAAATATCCACATGATTTAGGTCTACATACTTTTTCCCAAGCAACAAGTGGGATTCTTCTATTCTCTTCTGGTCCAGACCATAAGAATATTTTTTGGATACTTTTTACTATATTCGTAATCTTCATAGGGATTTTAAACACTGAGAGCAAGTAAATGGGAAGATATTGGAGAGTACTTTTAAGCAACTGTAATTTACCTACTTGACTCAAGAGAGTCCCTTTCCAACCAACCAATTTTTATTGAAATTTATCTAATAAAGGATCCTAAACACTATTCTTACAAACTCCTATAAAAAGAGGCATTCCAAGGTAAATTGTTGGTAGAGAGCTAACATTACAACCCAGAATATTTGTAATTTTTTTTCTAATCTCAGAGGTATTCATAAAGGATACTTTTCTCTAAATTAACAATTTTATGGGAATCCATATCATATGAATTTAAAATATTTCTCAAAACTCTTGATTGCCTTATAGATGATTTCCCTAGAAGCACAATGTCATCAACAAATTTTTGATGAGCAATTACCCCTATAGAATAAGAGGTCTTCAACCCTAATATTACACCAGAGTCTTGGGTAGCCATAATGCATCTTCCTAAAGCCTCAACCATAATGATAAATAAATAAGGGGATAGAGGATCTCCTTGTCTCAAACCTCTACTACTTCGAAAAAACCCATAAGAACACCATAAACAATAATAGAAAATTTAGGAGAGGAAATACAATTCCTAACCCAAAACCTCCATCTTCTATTAAAACTAAATTTGTAAAGGATTCTATCTAGAAAATTCCATTTGACCCTATCATAAGCCTTATTCATATCAAGTTTAAGGATCATACCTTCTCTCTCACCTCTATCTATAGAATGCAAAGTCTCATGAATTGTAATAACCCCATCCAAAATTTGTCTTCCCTTCATAAAACCTCCTTGTTGTTTTGCTATTATTTTTGGAAGGATATTTTTCAATCTCATAGCCATCACCTTAGTAATAATTTTATAGATAGTTTTGCATAGGTTGATTGGTCTGAAATCTTTGAAAATTTTATGACATTGTTTCTTTAGAATTAGAACATAAAAATATTATTAAATTACTACAAAATATTTTCTAAAAGTTGAAATTCTTGGATAATAGCAATGACATATTCTTTGACAATATCCCAAAAGGCTTTAAAAAACCAACTTGAAACCCATTTATACGTAGATCTATTCATTTACCCAGAGAAAATACAAGAGATCTAACTTCTTCTTCATTGATTTATTTAAGGATTCTACCATTCAATTCTCTAGAAACCATTTTAGTAGTATGCTCTAGAATGCTATTGATTGCTTCTTCATTATCCTCCCTAACTTTGGAGAATATAGATTTAAACTAGTTAATTGTTGCGTGCTAAATTTTATCTTCTTCATTAGTAGACTCCTCATTATTCAACAAAATTTCTTTAATTTTACCTGAGCTTCTATGCTTAAATATAGAAACATTAAAAAATCTTGTGTTCTTATCTCCATCCTTAAGCCAATCATTTCTAGACTTTTGTTTCCAAAATTTTTCTTCCCTTGCTATCACACTAGTAAAGTCTGATTGGAGTTCTTGTTCTTTAGAAAATAGAGTTGCATCCATGCCTCTTCTACTAATATCCTCTTCTATGTATAAAAATCCGTATTTGAGATTTTTATTTTGTCTAAAAATATTCCTGAAGACTTGTTTATTCCAAATTTTGATCTCCTTTTTAACATGCTTGAGTTTACCACCCACAATAAACATCTTGGAACCTTGGATAGGATGGTTCCACCATATTTCAACTTCCACATAAATATTAGGATGCTATAACCACATAAATTTAAATTTGAAGGGATTTATGCTTCTTCTAACCTCCAAATTTATATAATTTTATTATTCCTAATAGGACAATTTCTATAAGCACATTTTTTGAGAAATTAGAACTTTTAAATTTTTTCAAAATCTTAACCAAAGTGCTTAAGCCAAGGATTGCTTGTTTTTTGGTAATTCACTCATTCAAAATCTATAAAAAAAATCATTATAACACTAAAAACCTCCCAAGTAACAAATACATTTGAATTGTCTTTTACTACTTCATCAAACCTTAAACCTATCATCAAGTGAATCGAATGTATTGATTAATTCGATGGAGCAAGAAGATTTTTTTTTTTTCACCAAATATAAAATTAGGTAATTTTCTTGTAATACTAGTAACTAACCTTTATTAGTGAGTGTGATTTTGACTAATTAAGGAATAATATTTTTGCTAAGTTTATTTACAAACATTTCTCTTTCCAATGTACAACTTACCTACACTAATTGATGTCACCCTAATGTAGCACATGATCTCGGTGGTTTTAACAAATAAATTTGTTCAAGGAGGGATGCAAGTGATTTGTTTGCATGAAATTGATTCACTTGTAGATTAAATGACCAAACAAAAAAGGAACCTCACATCCCGATGACATAAATTATTTCATCCAATCTATCTACATATTTATGATACCAAATTGATATATAATCCATCCTACCATTTTGAAAATAAAATTTTGGCCAAGGCTAACTGCAAGCAATTCACTTATGAAACATGATTTACTTGTGTTGTTGATGACTTGTTGTAAGTTAAGGATTTGCTTGCTTTCTAAAAAAATTCAAAAATTCAATACTGGCTTTAGTCAGTATCATAGCCACTCCATTAGGGGAAATCCTCAAATAATGTAAATTATGTCATGGACTTTGAACCTCATTTATCATAGTATTTTCAACTTTTCCAATGTCACGTATAGATTTCATAATATTAGCAATCCTCTCAAAATTAGTTGAAGATGCAAAATAATAAGATAATGTGAAATCCTAGTCCACAACAAGTATATCAAAACCAATAATTGGTGCATAACTTGAATTATTTATTCATTTCAAATCAATTTATTGCACAAACTATACAATGCAATGTTCAACAATAACAACAATAAATAATTGCTCAAATTTTCTTGTTACCCAACATAATAATAAAAACAATCTAATATATTCAAAAACAACCAACATTAATCCTAATGGGATAACTTATGTAACAAATATTGTATGACCAAGGATAGTATGACCAACAAATAAAGTATAGAAAATTATCTCAATGGCCTAAATTTTAGTAATAAAACTATTGGATTTTGACCAATCATGGACCTCCCCCATTCCTTTGAAAGAAAATACCATCCATTAGGGGATCATGCACCTTATTTATACCTTTAAAGAGTTATTTTATACATGTAATATGCTTATGGAATAATATTATAAAGTTGAAGAGGAGAACCAATATATTCCCCAAAAGAAAACATGTGGGTGACCAATTAGATGAAGAACAACATGGTGAATGTGAATTTAAAAATAATTGCATTATTGTACTTTGTCTATAATATGAACCATTATCTATCAAAATATGTTATGGCCATCCACCATACCTATAGAATGAATAAAAAAGTGGTAAGTTATCATATAATGATGAACCAACCTATTGTAATAAATCAACCAATGGTTGATCAACTCACAATGAACCAACTGTTGGTGTATCACATGGTTATACCTTAAGTCAATATAGTACAATCCTATGTAATTCCTAAAATAGCCAAAATAGAAAAATGTTATCTCCTTACCTAAGTTCAATAGTATATAATTATTTTCTAGTAAATTAACAATTCCTTTGAATAATCCTCTATCTACTTACCAGGAGTTGTACTTCCATTAGCTAGAGAGACAACCTGAGATGATAAAGGAATATTTAGCTAATCATTGATTAATGATTCCTATAAGAGCGCACTAAACCTATGTTCAAGGGAAATATTTTATGGTTTGATGAAAAACTTATTATCAAAAGTGAAAATACTAAATATGAATAATATGAGCTTTTATAGGAAAGAGACATATGTAGGTCTCTCTTAGATGAAAAATCAGAACTTGTAGAGGAAGGTGAGATATGTAGGTCTCTCTGAGAAAATAATTAAATCTTATAGAGGAAGGTTAGTTGTGCAAGTATTTCTTAGATGAAGAATTGAGTATTGTAGAGTAAGGTGAGATGTGTAGGTCTCTTTCTAATGAAGAATCAAATCTTATAGAAGAATGTGAGGTTTTTATTTTCCTATGGATGGAGAAAAAATTGTAATTGGAGCAAGAACTAAGTCAAAATATGGGGGAATCAATTTCCCTTTGAGAAAGAGGAGACTATAGAGGTAATTGATGCAAGTTTACAATTAGAACATGAGGCATGATTCTTCCATCATATGATTATTGGAACCTATGGAAGCAATAGAAGGAGGATTTGATCTAGAATATGAAACATTCTAATTTATCTTAGAGGAAGGAAAGTGTACAAGGTTTGAAGAGTTTGCATGTGAATTCCATTTTATGAAGGTATTTTACTTTTTCAAAGATGAAATTTAAGAAGAAAAAACCATTCATAAAATGGATAAGGATTCATCTACAACTCTTGATATTATATAGGTGATTTCATATGAAGGGGCTACATTAAGCAATAGATAGACCATTATTCTAAAGAAGATATGGTTTGCTATAATTTTGGGAAGTAAGATAAAAGTAAATCTTGTATTCCAATAATTTGGTGCTTTTAAGGATGATAGTGAATATATAAAATAATAATAATAGAAGGAACTACCACAAGTGAATAATGATCTATTGCTTAGTTGCACAAATATAGGGGTCAAAAATAGTTTCCAACATCAAAATTTATCATGGAATGAGATAAAATATGAGGAATTTATCATAGTTGCAAAAATTCTATCACCCACTATGCTCTCAACCACTTGTTGGCTAATGAGAAGTATTATTTTCACAGTGGTTATCATCAAGAGTCATATCATAAAGGATAATGAGAGATAAAGGTGTTCCACGTGTTCAAACTTTGGCATTCACCCATTGTCTTTCTTACTTTTTCATTGAAGAAATATACTATCTTTCAAATTGCATCCATGAAGTTGTGAATTGGGAAATATCCCTTGGAAAATTCCCTTCTTATGCACCCTTGATACTATCTAACTTGAATTTATGTAGGTATTGGAAGATCCTAAGTTGAAACATTGGCATCTAAAGTAAGGGCAACAATTTTTTTAATCTTATAAATGGGATTGTTTCTACTTTATAAAATAGTTACCAATAAATTTCTCATAGAATACTTTTTTTTTATAACTTACCTTTTCTCATTTTCCTTTCTTTGGTTTCTATAAAATGATAATAATAACAACAACAAAAAAAATCCTTGCCTAGTCTAAGAAAAAATATCATAAGGGACACTTAGGTTACTGTAGTGAATTCTCACTATACTCAAAGGTTGCTTTAATAAAATATTAAGCAAAGGAGAAATAAACAGGAAGCAAAGAATTTGACTGTCAGACCAAGTATGAGCAAAATTTTTGATCAACAAGATCTAAGAATAAAAACATAAAAAATGTCAAAGAGCACAAGTAAGAAAAGTTCTGAAAAATCAAAAGTTATGAAGCTGCCAACCAAAGACATAAAGTGAAAGTTTAGATGCAATAATTTTTGAGGTTAGATAGAGGGAAACATTTGATATTGGAAGATAATAAAAATGCTAGAGTCAGATGATAGATTCTAAAGGCTGAAACCACTTGTGCTCCAAAATTTTTGAAAACCAGATTTTGCTTTAGGGGCTCTTGCCCCTGAACCTCTACATGGAGGGTCACTAGCCCCCATACCCCCAATAAATGTCATGATCCAGGGCCTTGCACATTGTGCTGAGATGTATAGTATTTTGAGAAATATAGTCTTCCACCTATAAATAAAACAAGGAAATCTAGATAAGTGGTTGGTGCATTAAATAGAATTTCATGGGAGCTAGGGTTATGCATAAGGGGTCGACCCTAAAATCTATTTATAAAATCAAGGTGAATTGTCTTGGAATCATGGAAAAAATTGTAGAAGTATACATGTCAAATTGCATTTATTTTTCTCCAAAAAATTTCAAACCATGGCAAATTTCATTAATTTGTCTAAAAAAATTTAAACCATGGCAAAATTTTATGTGTTGAGGACTATGAATATCGATTACAAAATCTAAAAATGTACGGTATAGTTAAAATATTTAGGCCTAAATGAAAGACTTTAGTCCGACATGACGATCAATGGCATGATGATCGGTTGCAGCCATGAAAATTGGTTATAGACATGGCGATCAGTTGTATCCATGGTGATTAGTTGTAGTTATGACGATCGGTTGCATCCATGATGATCTGATGTAGCCATGATGATCTGCTAACAATCGGTTGTAGCCATGACAATCGATTGCAACCATGACGATCAATTGTATCAATGATGATCAGATGTAGCCATGATGATCTATTGACAATCGATTGCAGTCATGACGATCGATTGTAGCCATGACAATCAGTTGCATCCATGATAATCGACTACAGCCATGATGATCTGTTGATGATCTAATGCATGCAATCGATCTAACAATGATCAAATACATCCATGATGATCTGATGACTGACACGACTTTGCAACCGATCGACTTATACCAATAGACACGACTATGCAACCGATCGGCTTATGCTGACAGACATGATTCTACAATCGATCGACTTATGCCAATAGACACAGCTCTACAACCGATCATCTTGTACCAATCGACACTCCTCTACAACCGATTAGTTTATTTCGACAATCACTCCTTTACAACCTTCTCAAGTTTTTTGTTGTTTCAGAGCTATTTTTGAGTTAGATTATTTTTAATGTATGTTTATCGGTACCTAGTATAGTATATATACGGGTAGTATATGAGGCGATTTAGGCGGGAAAAATAAAATCATTTATAATTTGAAGGCGATTTGGGCAGGAAATATAAAATTATTTATAATTTGAAGGTAAATTGGGTGGGAAAATCAAAATCATATGTAATTTGAAGTCGGCAAATTAAAATAAAGTTAGGTTCATGATTATCAACGACGGATGAATTTACCCCAAAAAAACTTCCACCCCGTAAATTTTGGGTGAATGGGCCCCAATGAAAGGATCTAAAATTAGCCAATTTAAAATATTGAAAATCCTAAATAGAGCCAATTTGCGATATTTCGTGCTTGTGCATAACCTTGATGGGAGCTACATAAAAAACAACCTTGAACCTATCATATTAATTACAAATATATTCTATACTTAGAATATGGGGATCCTCAAATTGGGTAGGTAGCAATGAGAAAAGCAATTGAACATCCAAGGGCTCAAAAAACCTAGCATTAGTGGTTCCAAAACCAGATAACTTGACATAATTTAATTGAGATATGACCTGACACCAAGAACAAAAATCACCTCAAAATATTTGCATGGTTTTGGAGGGAAACTCTCCCTATTGTAATTTATAAATAGTAGTAGTCTTATTCATGTAAAGGATCAACAATTTTTCATTTGTATTCTCTTGTAAGCTTTCCTCTCATTTATTTTCATAGAGTAGTAAGTTCTTGAGCAGCTTATAGGTAAATTGAACCCCTAATTCTGGCATAATCTTTGTATAAAATTACTTGCATATATATATATATATGTGTGTGTGTGTGTGTGTGTGTGTGTGTGTGTGTGTGTGTATACGTATATGTATACATATGTATATATGTATTTATATATACACATATACATATGTACATACATATATGTATGTATGTATATATATGTGTGTATGCAAGTAATTTTATATGTATACATAAATATACATACATATACATGTATATATATACATATATACATGGAGACTTGTGTGTGGCTAGTGGTTCTTTTCTAATCCGTTTATGTCCGTGTGTTTGTAGTTTTTACATGATTTTTAGGTTTTGTTTACATTTGTGTGTATGGGAAACCTACATAAATTTTTGGACTAGTCATTTGTGGTTCTTCGTTGATTTGTTTCTTTATGTACATATATGTTAATAACTCTTAAATTTTTCTTAACTATGTTGAGGAGAGGAAGTGTTCACCACTGGCACATAGCGTTTAGGCCTATTATGCAAGGAGATATTAGCAGATCTTTTGGTGCATCACCATTCTTTTTATTTTATTGAGTTGTTTTATTTATTTTATTTTTCTCTCATCCTTATTTTTCCCCCATGAGTTTAATTGTTCCTAAATATCACATCATAACAAGGATCTAGCCTTGTAAAAACTCTTGGAGGCCACCAATTAAGTTGAACCCTACATTCTTGACTATGACCCTATTGCGTCACTCCTTATTATGTGTGATTGTATTGATTAATACAATCAGAGATGACAAAAACTACCATTTATTTTCATCTCTTTATTTCTAATATTGGTTAAAGGTCCCTACAAAAACAACAAATCCAATGTTAAAATACCAAAAAATCTTAAATTTGGCCTAAGACCCATATGGTCCAATTCATTGGTAAGGAGACTAATTTAGGTGGGATAAGGAAAAATATAGGAATATGATGGAAATAATGTGGTACCTAGATAAACCACTTTTGGGTAGGGAAAAGTTTTTTCTTTACTTTTCTATGAGGATGACTATGTAGCCAAATGAACAAAGTAGAGTCTAGGTTAGGTCTTACAGATAATACAATCATAGGAACAATAGCCATCATGGGACATTTAATGACTTTTGGAAAAGTGAAAATGAAGGATAAAGGAGAAATGATGAATAAACATCAAGAGGAGGGTGAAAAAATAGAATAATATTAACCTTTTATGGTAGGAACAACAAGAGTGGAAGTCATTATTTTAAAGGTGCAAATTGCTTCTACTATCTCCTTCAAAATTGCTTACACTTCATTTATACCACTATTTCTTCTATTATTATTATTTTTCTCTCTTTCCCCCCTATTTCTTCTTGTATCTCTCCATATGTTTCCCTTACTTATTTTATTGTTCTCATCCTATAATCAATAAGTGTATCTGTAATTCTGGAACCATTGCTAAGCTCTCCTAGTTTTATAATGGGGTCACCACCATCACTATCCTTCCCTCCATAAATCTCCCATATCCTAACCTCCATCATGTCACCTCACATACCAATATATAAACCCCTTATATCACTCATCACCACTTAGTTTACACCATCATACATATTCCCTCCTATAATTGGTGTTTTTTCAACATAACTCACTCAGTAAAAATCTATTGAATTATTCAAACTACACCTAGGATAAAATTAGTTCCTTAACACAGACATACCATCCAAGAGATTCTTTTGAGAAGTTATTAGAAATCCAAATAAAGAAAGTATAATATAAGTAACTAGTATGATGCAAGAAGACAATGGATAAATTAGTAATGATATTTCTATACATGCCTTATCATCTATCACTCACACTTCTCAAATCTTAATTGATATAATAAGAAAATAGATTACTACTTATCAAAAGTATTACAGTTAGAACCAAGTAGACTGGCTAGTACATCATTGTATTATATAACAAGGATGTCTACTTTGGACCTCTTCAAAGCTACCCCACTCTAGATTGTACAAATGATAGAATAATTGCACCAAGCAAGACCATTAGGTGTATAAAGGCAATTGATAAAGTTGAAGAATACAAGGGATAATATTAGATCAATGCATAAATAGTAAAACAAATATATGCCATTAGTAAAAAAATGGAGTCATATATATCTTAGTTATAATAGGAATTTGAGGTAGTAAGAAAAGAGAACAATGACCTAAGAAAGCATGTCGTAGAGAAAGGGGAAGCTAAAATAAAAATAACACTAAATGTGAATGATCTTAAGGGACGAATTTTATAGAAAAGATAATTAAATCAACAATATGAGATAGAAAAGCAAGATCTATAACCTCAAATGAATCAATTGAAAACTAGTGTACAAAGAAAATAAAATAAGAAATATGAAGATATAACTTCCCTATAGAAGACAAATAAGAAACTAGCAAAGAAGATGAAGAACATGGAGGTCAAAATATCATTGTATAAAATTCATTCCTTACAAGATCATATATATTAAGATAACATTTTTTGGAGCATATTTCATGTAATTTAAGGAGTGCAAGACATTGATCAAATAAATTTCCTTAGAAATTAAACAAGTAGAATGTGATTTGGCATTCAAGGTAAGATATGTTAAAGATCTATCATAAATTTATAGATCATCTAATGACTCGATAAAACATTTGGGAATAGCCAACAAAATGGCAATGATTGTCCAATAAAATAATGTGCTTAAAACGGATGCAAGGTCACCTACAATGTCCTTAAAAACTCTATATAGGACATGAAGAAAGAAATATAGAAGGTATTGTATGACATATTTTCTAACTTCGTTTCTAATCAAAGAAATCTTCTCTCATCTAAACATTGGTCAAAATCATTGAAGAGATCAAGATACACATGTGAGCTAATGGCATTGCACTAGATTTTTAAGATAATATATCGAAAAGTGGACAGATTGTTAAAAAGGTAAATAAAATAGTACACTAAGGAGAATATGCTAAATGATCTAAAAATTCCTTCAAATGTTGACTAATGCACATTGATGACATTAAGACCACCAAAATAAATTAGAAATTATCTCTTAATTTTGTAAATTTTCATATAAAACAATTCCAAGATTGAAGACTACATGCCCAAGAAAAGTAGATGAAGCACATGGAGGTCAAAATATCATTATTAGATTAAATTAATTCCTTAAGGGATCATATATAGTTAGATATCATTTTTCATCCAAGGTGAGATATGTTGAATACCTATCACGACTTTATAAGGTATCTAATGACCAGATAAAATAATTGGGCATAGCAAACAAAAGGGCTATTATTATCCAACTAAATAATGTGTTTGACAATAGAGAAAATTAGAGGGATGAAAGGACACCTACAAAATCCTTAAAACCTCTATAGATGACATGAAGAGATAAATATAGAAGCTATTGGGGAAAATTTTATAAAATAAAAATAGAAGAATAGAAAAATTTGAAGTTTGATATCCAATGACTCATCAATCTAATCATTTGAACCATATACACAAAGTAAAATCACTTGCAAGTAAGTTAATAGCTAGAACATAAGCAATTCATCAAAACATCTAGTGAACTAGTTTACAAGGAGTCATGGGCATAGAACTTAAAGGTATGATTTTCTAGAAAATGGCCTAGAAAGTGATTGTTTTGTTTCTAAGTGATGGTAGCGGAGGTATTGGAATCGCTAAAGTCATGTCAAGTAAGTTTAGAGGTAATTTTAATTGTTTAAGTCTCATTTTTCTAAAATATGTTGCCAAATTAGGAAATTACCATGAGTATAATTATTTTATCTCAATCAAAAGTTTGGTTAAGATTTTGCAATAATTGCTATCTAAGACCTTATTTGTAAAGATCCTTTAGCATTTTCAGAATACTAGAATTACTCTTTGTAGTGCATTTTTGTATATTTTACATCAAACTATAATTAAAAAAGAGACTATGCATGAATTATATGGACTATTGTATCCTTTGACCTCTTGATTTGTAGTTGTATGATGCTTGTGGATTTTCCCTTCCACCTTTTGCTAGTCCTTTCTTTTTGTTATTGTAGGTTACTATTATGAAGTTATTAAATCACTTTTGAATGTTAACATTGGATCAATACTAATCTCACTCTGATCAACCACACATATCTATTTTAATATAGTAACTTTGGTCCTTTGCATCCTTTTTTCTCAAATTTGATTTTTTTATTCAATTAATTTAAATAATCTATATCAGTGGGTAGCCATCCTGAATTGATAGGGTGAGAGGGACTAAATCCCCTTTCTTCATATGTTGAACTATGATATTATAGGTGCACATATTCATAGATCAATAGGATCATAGCTTAAATAATGAACATAATTTAATTTTATAAAAATAAGATAGATCATGCTTGTTGAGTGCTAACCTCAAATTAGTCACATGCATTATAGATAAGTCTATGCATTCTTTGAATCATGACGTAGATGGTACATATTGGTCCATAATCATTTATATTAGTTAAATTTAATCACGAATCATAATTTCAATAAGGAATATGATTTATTCTTTATAAAAAGATCAAATATATTACAATATTTTATTAAGTGTGTGCATCATTGAGATTACAAGATGGGTGGTACATCTTATATTTTGTACAATTGTTGGACATCAAGTGAAATAAGCATATATTCTACATTCACTCCATTATTATCTATATGTATTTGTTTCAATCTATTCTCCTCAATTTATTATTAAGCCTTTTATCCTTCCTATTCTATTCTCATAAAATTTCTTACCAATCCTTTCATCTTTCCTATCACTTGCCAAGATTTTCATCTTTCTTTTCACTTAAATACCCATTTTTTGATAGAGTTTTTAATAGTTGATGTTGAATAGGAAATCCAACTATGGGGTCTATGCCACTTCTATGCATTCCAAAGCTTGCTACATGCTCTATGTAAAATTAATTTAATATTTTATTTCTATAAAATTATTTTCTTGTGTTATTTTTTTATTTTTTTAATAAGTCATGTGTGGCTTTTATTGGGTGTCACTCCTATTACAAAAACAAAAAATTACATTACTCATTACCTTTCTATCATTTTAATTAGACCATATCCAACTTAGTTTCTATCAAAGATATTCTTATTTGCCTTTCTATCAACTATCTTTGTCATCTACCTCAAACTTCTAAGTTTCCACAATCAAATCATTCATATAATTTTTATTAAGAGATAGAAATCTAACTTATACAGACGCTTTCCAAAATTTAAATTTTGTCAAGATGAAATTCAACACATTGAATGGCTAAAATATTTGCTTCCCTGTTTCCATCTCTACAAATATATTGTCTATAACAACCTGGCAATTTCTTAATACCTTTTTTAAGGTTCTTATTCATGCCCCTAATATTCCAAGATATTATACTCATTGTTATTTTTTTTTTATGGTTTTAGGCCCACTTCTTGTTAACACTTGTGATATTTGTTTTTATTTCCCCATATCAATATTCCTCTGGGTTTCTTTTTTTCTTTGCTTTTGCTTCTTAGGTCTTCCTCTATTTTTTAATTTCCACCAATACTTTCATATTTGTCAATCTCTTCGATCTTCTCACACTACTCATAGTAAGACTTATCATCTATATTTTTGTCTTTCTCTGAATGATCTAAAGTGAAAGGAGTAACCTCAAAAGCACACTCTTCTTTATGTTGCCTTGGAAACCCTAAAGTGCAAGGATGCTCTTCCATATTCTACCCCAAAAATCTTGAATTATTATGGATTTCATCCAACCTCATTTCTTTATTATGTTGCTCTTGAAACCTAAAAGTGAAAGGGATAACCTCTATACCACTTTCACTTTATTACCAAGAGAGGATTCTTTACTAGTTGAGGAAACTGAAGATGATTTACTTGAAATAAACTTGACCTATTTTGTTATATTTGTTCTAGGACTTTCCTCCATATCTTCTTTTGCACCTTTAATTCCTTTGTAACTTGAATTTACACACTAAATTTCTCATTATTTATATCCTTCTTTGTTTCTTCTAACGGTTGATCCAAGTGAACTATGGTGGCCTCTACTAAATGATGTTTTTTTTTTTTTTTTTTTGTGGAAAACATCCCAAAAGGGATGCCACTTTCGGGTAAGACCCAAGGAGGCAGGGGTATCCATTCCGCCAAAAATGCCCAGGACTCGGACCTGGCCTACCACCTTTGACATACTCAAGGAGCAAACAAACACACAAAACCAAATTAAAAAAAGTAAATAACAACAAAAATAATAAAATAAAATAAAAAACATGCTCCTTGAGTGTGTCAAAACCAAAAGCACAACCAAACACGCACAATAAGATAAAAGAAACCACAACACAAACCACATAGAAAAACACAAGAACCACATAACAAAACACAAACAAGACAAAAACAACGAGAACACTACAAAGACATAACCCAAAAAAACATGAAAAATAAACACAACCAAAACCTAAAAAATAAAATAAATAAAATAAAAATAAAAACAACCAACAACGAGACAATAAACAAAAACAAAAAACATAGAAAACACTCACACATAAAAAAATGAAATAACACAAACAAAGAGAAACCCAAGAACAAGAACGAAAAAAACACAAGAACAATAACAAAAAACATAAAAAAAAAAACAAAACAAAAACACAAGAACAACAAAAAACAACACAAAGAACACAAAAACAAAACAAAACAAAAGAACCCACCCACCTTAAAAAACTAAACAAAAAAGACAAAGAAGACAAAAGAAAAAAAAATGAACAAAACAATGACCTATCTAGACCAGAAGACTATTAATGCAAGAATCAACAGAGGAAACAAAATAAAGAATAGAATGAGCTAGGGAACTAAAAAAACTGAATGAACCAAAGAGAAACAAAAAAAAAAAAACAAGAAGAAACTAGGTACCTTCAAAACTGGAGCCATCCAAAGAAATGATAGAAAGAAGAGCTTCCCTAATTTGAGAAGCCCACCATATAGGAGGGTGGCCATAACAAGTAAGATCACCTTTGTCCAAAGCCCAATTAGCTAAAGCATCAACACTCTTGTTTTGATCTCCGACCACATGATTGTAATCAACTTTCAAAAATCCCATCTGGATTAACTGAATCTTCTCAATAATTCTTTTTATTCTCCAATCCACCTTATGATTCTTAGAAGGAGTCTTCAAGAGATTAATCATAAGTTGAGAGTCGGACTCAACTAACACCTTTTCCCATCCAACCTTAGTAGCCTCCTGAAGGCCTCTAAGGATACCATACCCCTCGGCAAGGTTATTGGAAAGAATACCCAAATTCTCGGCAAAAGTAAAAACCAGGGAGCCATCTGAAAGTCTACCAATTCCTCCCACACTGGGCTTTTCCGGGGTTCCCTCTAGAGGCTCCATCGGTATTGACTTTTCCAAAATCCTTAGGAGGAGGTTGCCAATTTCTAGTCCTATCCATCTTACTAATACTCACATTCCCTTTAAGTTGGTTGCCCTTAGAAGGTTTAATCTTCAATCTTTGCATCACTTGATCCCATCTTTGGTGGGAGTTTTGGGGGTGATTAAGGAGTTGATGGACTGATTCAACTAAGTTGGCTATGGTCTTTTGCCAAATATAGTGAATATCCTTCCTATCTTGATTAAAAATTTGGTTGTTCCTTTCATTCCAAATATTCCAAAGAAGAATGGTAGAACCCATCCAAACTAACTGCCTAATAAAATGATCAACACCCTCTTGATTAGGCCAATCCCTCCAAAGTTGTTCAAAAGTGAAAAAATTGGACCACTTGTAAGCCAAGTAAAGTTGCCATTCTCCTCCATAGCTCGGAGGCTAAAGTACACTCAATAAAAATATGGTTGATATTTTCTACATTCTCTTCACACATTTCACATCTAAAAGGGCCATGAAAACCACGCTTCATAAGTTGCTCACCGAGTAAGCACCCTACGATGCAATAAAAGCCAATTAAAGAACCTCACCTTAGGCCAGAGCTTTTGAGCCCACAATTGAGAAAATATGTCGGAAGAATGGTTGGGATTATTATGGCATAAGGTCAAATAACCTTGAGCAACTGAATACTCACCCTTAGTAGTGTTGTTCCATCCAAAACAATCTTTTTCATGGGACCAAGAGAGGGATCTCATATGAAGGATGCCTTGGATATCTTGTCTTTGCCTTTCTGGGATTTGAATAGGCCGAGTCCTCAATAGGGATCCAATATCTACCAACCTTTGAATTACCGAGTATGGTACCGACGAGTAATTAGCCACCTTTATCCAATTAGCTCGGTGAAGCTCCTCCATCCAAGGCCTCCAATCGGAAAGCGAGTTATCAAAGGCTTGTGACCATCCCAAGAATCTGTCCAAAAATTTGCATGTTGACCATTATGAATGATCCAAAATAATTTTTTCTTTATCAAATCCTCACCAGTCTTAAAAGCTGCTAAAATGGGAGAACCTTTGGTAGGAAGTTGATAGCGAACAAGGTCTTCGAGGACTTTTGTTCTCAGCATATTTAGCACGGAGATTATTGGCCCAAAGAGCATTGGGGTTATGCAACATCCTCCAATATAATTTAGCAGCTAAAGCTTTGTTGTTATTAATTGAAGACCGGAATCCTAACCCCCCTTCACTCTTAGGAAGACATAAAGTATCCCATTTCACCAAGGCCCATTTTCTTTTCTCCTTAGTACCACTCCAAAGGAAACGATGACTGATTTGATCCAATTCTCGAAGAACAGCCTTTGGGATATTCAAAACGGAAGAAACATAAATAGGAATAGCTTGAAGGACTGATTTTACCAAGGTGATTCTACCCCCAGAAGAAAGCCACTTGTTGGTCCACTTTCCAATTTTCTTCTTGACTTTGTCCAACAACCAATTCCAATCTTTATTTTTCTGCCTTTGAATATTTATGGGAATACCTAAATAAGTGATTGGAAGAGAGGTCTTCTTATATCTTAATTTATCCAAGACCATGGATTCTTGTCTAGCGAAGCGAGTGAAAGAAAATAACTTTAGATTTGTCTTCATTGATCAAACTGCCCGATAGCCTTAGAAAAACAGCTAATGATTTGCTTAATATTAGAAGCTTCCTTAACTATAGCTTTACCTAAAAGGGTAGAGTCATCCACAAATTGAAGATGAGAGATAGGTCTAGCTCCATGAGCAATGGTAACTCCCTCAAGGGTTTTGTTTTCCCTCTTTTTGGTTATAGTCCTACCCAAGCATTCAACAAGAATGATGAATAAATAAGGGGATAGCGGGTCACCTTGCCTAATACCTCTGGAAGCTGGGAAATACTGAGAAGGCCTGCCATTGATAAGAACTAAGTAGGAAACTAAAGAGATACATCCCATAATCCAATCCATCCAATCCTTAGAGAAACCAAATTGCCTCAAAACTTTGATAAGGAAGTGCCAATCCACTCTGTCATAAGCTTTGGATAAGTCTAACCGGATGAACATAGAAGGAGAATTTTGCATATCCATGGAATGGATGGCTTCTGAGCAAGAACTATCTCATCTACTATTTGACGTCCTTCCACATATCCCCCTTGCTCGGGGAAATAATCTTATGCAAAAGAGGCTTCAACCTTTACTGCCATGATTTTAGTAATAATTTTGAGAAGAACATTACATAAAGCAATAGGTCTAAAAGCTGAGATATGATCAACCTCTTGAGCTTTTGGAACAAGAGTAATATAAGTTTTATTGATAACCTTCAAAATTTCTTTGGATTTCCTGGCTTCTTCCACCACCTCTAATAAATCAACATGAAGGATATCCCAGAACTCTTGGTAGAACTCAATAGGAAAACCATCGGGACTCGGGGTTTTCCATTTTTGCATTTTAAAAACTACTTGTTGAAGCTCATTGATAGTAATAGGAGCAGTCAAAATAGAGTTCTCAGAAGTGATAAGAGAAGGGATTGCTTGAAGAACATTTTGTTGTGAAGTTGAGTCAAGAGGAGTAGCAGCAAAAAGATTGGAAAAGTAATCAACAACAATAGAGTTCATGCCATCCCAAGTATAAACAACATCTCCAGAATCTGATTTTAAGGAAGAAATAAAGTTGTGAGATCTTCGAGCTAGAAGATATTTGTGGAAGAAATTTGTGTTTCGATCTCCTTCTTTGAGCCATTGAATTCTAGATTTTTGCTTCCATAAGATTTCTTCTCTTTTTTCCCATTCCTCAAGCTGAGTTGTGAGTTTAATTTCATCTGCACTTCTCTTCTCTGTGAGGCCATCTAAATGGATTTTCTTATTCAAATTTTCAATATGAGCAATAACTTCATGTTTTTTTTTATGAACATCCCCAAACTCTTTCCGGTTCCAAGTCTTGATTTTGGATTTAATGTATTGCAGTCTTTTGGCAAAACAGAACATCTTAGTCCCATGCCTAGGTTTACCTTCCTTCCACCATTGTTGCACACGAGGTCTGAAGGAAATGTCTCTAAGCCACATTAATTGAAAACGAAAAGGAGAGAAACTCACATTGGTTTTCCACATTTCCACCATGAGTGGCCAATGATCCGAACCAGACATTATTAAGAGTCTTCACTTTAGGAATGTGACCATGGATTAAGAAATTTTCAGAGAGCAAAAACCTATCCAATCTCTCCATTATACAAGCTAAGCCTTGCCTTATGTTAGACCAAGTCATAAGGCCATTATCTGGTTGGATATCCACAAGATGGAGGTTTGCAATATATTCGCTCATGAGGTCAGTACTTTTGTCCAAATTTCTATTTCCCCCCCTTTTCTCATCCAGAGAGGATGGTATTGAAATCTCCTCCGATCAAGATCCAAGCTTTAGGAAAATGAGAGATAATATGAGTAATATCCTTCCACTGTCTTCTTTTTTCCTCCAAAGAAGTCGGGGCATAAACGATGTAATGCGAGCATAATCTGGTTGGAATGTCTACTTTGAATAGCTATAGCCAACAAACCCCAACTGCCAACCATATGGTGAATAACTACCTCTTTTGGGTCCCAAAGACAAGCAATGCCACCCGAAGTCCCTTGGGAACTGAGGGAAACCACTTTTCCAGTTGGCCAAATTTTATTGGCAATTAAGTCCATATCCTCCATTGACATCTTTGTTTCTTGAAGGAAAACAAGATGTGGATGATTTATCTGAATCATTCTTCTAATTTCATTTTGTTTTGAAAGACTCCCTTTGAGTCCTCTAATATTCCAAGTGATGATCTTCATTAATACCAGGGCTAAAAATGTTGGGAAGGGCATTAATCTTACCTTCCTCTACAAGCTTTTCACCTTCTTTTACCATATGATATTGATTGGTCTTGCGACCTACTTTTTGATTAGAATCCATCTTCAATTTTTTTTCCCTGTTTCTTGACTTATTCCAATTGAATCTGAGATGGCTTCTAACCTTGAAGAATGCTCATACACAGCCAAAATTTTACTAGATGGTTCAATGGAGTCTATATTGGGACCTGCATTATTTGAAGTTTTGACATTTGAAATATTGTTTTTCTTGTGTAAATTTTCTCCTTTTTTTCTGTTGAAAACCTTTGATTTGTTGGTTTGTCTCTGAGTTCTTTCCTTCATATTTAAATTGTGTTTCTAAGATTTCAGTTTCCATTATTTCCTCTTCCTCACTTGGGACATCATTTGTGGAAAGGATTTCAAACATATTAGCAAATGACTTTGATTGATCCTTCATTACTGGTTTTTTATGAGTGTTCTTCTTCTTAGGTATTTGGAAACCTATTGAGTTTATATCTTCTTTCTTTTGATCAGGAATTTTATTTGGGCAAGCATTGGCCAAATGACCATATTCATGGCAAATTCTACAACGAAAAGGAATGTTCTCATAGTCCACTACTTGCTCCCAAGTGTCTTCCCCAAATTGTAATGTGATCTTTTTAGGTAGGGGTTTGTCAAAATCCATTAAAACACAAATTCGAGCATAAATAATATGTTCAAAATTTTGAGTACAATCAGCGAGTCATCATAAAAGTTCCTAAAGAGTTTCCAATTGAAGAAAAAATAGTAGGATTCCAAAATTCAATAGGGAGGCCAAAGAGTCTAACCCACACGGGAGCTATAGAAGGCATCTCTTCTTTGGCTTTAAATTTAGTATGCCAGGGCTTCATGAAAAGCCCTGCCCTTCCAAAAACCAAGGACCCCCTTGAAAATTTTTCTCTCTATCTTCATTATTAGCAAATAAAACAAGAAAATAACCATTTGGATAAATAGAGATTTGTAACTCACCTTTAGTTTTCCAGATTTTTGCAGCCCAGAATTTGAAAGCAGATAGACTCGGACGAAAACCCACGAACCGACAAATTAGTCCTCTTTTTTCCAAATCTTCAATGCTAGTCTGAATGTTACCCATATCAAGCTTAACAATAGGAGTTCCATCAGCTGCTTTAAGACATCCTGACTCCGTTTTCCTAGGATCAATCTTAGGCATTCTTAGAGGTTTATGAGAAGCCCTAATATTGATATTAGCATTGGGTTGAGGCTGTCCACCACGAAGGGCATCCCTAAAATTCATTTTTGGGACTGAGTCTTCAAAATTCTTACCCTTGACAGGGGGTTTTCATAGTAGAATTATTTTGTGGGTGCACCTTAGCACCAGATTCACTTGAGATATGAGCCATTTTTTGATCAACTGCTTGAAACTTATTTCGTGGTCTCTTTAATCCTTGCCCTAGACATCGTGGAAAGGTATGGTTTTCACTTTTCTTTTGTGCAACAAATTGGAAGTCGTTGTCACTCAAGTTCACAGTATGATCTGTTGAAAGACAAATTTCTAACCCATCTTGTATCCCCTGCAACATTTCCTGCTAAAATATTGAGCATAAACCACAAAAATATTGGCCGCTAGGGCCCGAAGGCCCTAAAAACCAACCTCTGGAGCTGCTTGCACTCAACCCAGATGAAACCCTCGCATAGCCGCTTGCCAAATATATCGTTCACACATAGGGATGCGCTAGGATCTGTGTTGCTCCAAATGATATGAAAATTGGTGGAGACGTTCTAGGGTTTTTCAGGCATCTACCCTCAAAATTTTAGCTCAATCCGAGTTCGGATGAGTGAGATATGGCCGAAACGAGTTCGGTAGTTTGGGCAGTCCTACGAAAAACGTCTAATCCTCTCCCTTGCTTAAGATCCTTTGATCCCCTAAATGATGTTATAGATATCATTTATTTACCTCTATTTTTGAAGTGGAATATCCTTGATCTAATCTAGCTTCTATTATTGTATGATTTCCTTACTTCATCTTAAAGTTTATATCATGACCAAATTTTTTTATCTCTTTCTTCATAGTTTTCACTTTACGAACTCTTGCCATGTGTCCAGTCTCATAACAATTGTGGCATTGAAATGTGATATTTTCATAATCCACTTGTTGATCTCATTCTCTTGACTTAGATTTAATCTTAATGGATTGTGAAAATGGTTTTGAAATGTCCATAGCAACACATATTTAGGTATATATAGCTTGCTTTCATTTCTTAACAGTTATTCCTTCCTTGATGAATTCCCCTAAGGTATTTTCAATAAACTTCAAAACATCCATATTGATAATCTAATAAAGAAGTCCAAAAATACTAACCCACACCGAAAGCTTCTTAATAATTTCTATTTCAATAGAAAAAGATTCATTCCGTGGTCTTAAATAATGGGCATATACCCCCCTAAACCACGGGCCAACACCCATTATTTTATCCCTAATTTTGAACTGGAAAAAATGATGAGGAAAAAATCTTTAGGAAGAAAATTCATTGAGTAATTTGAATTCAATAATCACTTCCACTTGATCCAATTTTGAATATCAAAAAACTCTAGCTATAATATATGGAACTTATATATTAGCCCTCTATTTTTAAGAACCATTATATCATGCTCAATCATATCATCCTTAATAGTCACTTTTGGTGTAACATCTACTACTTAGATTGAACTTACCATATATTTGCTCTTTTGCTTATCTCCAACTTAGGCATCCATATTTCTAGCTAGGGCATTCTAACTTTCCATTAGAGATTTCAAATTTGACTTTCCTTCCATAATAGCTAGTGGATCTCACTCTTGGCTTGCACTCCCTCCTAGATCACACTCCCTCCTAGGTCACACTCCCTCCTAGCTTGCACTCACTTCCAACTCGCACTCACTATTGTATTGCACTAACTCACGACTCACACTTATCCCTATCTCTTTTTTATCTCAATGTTCCTTTACTTTGATGATTATATAGAAATAATATTCAATTTATTCATGGTATTTGAGGCATTCATGCACTCCAAATGAACCTACTACTTTTCCACCATGACTACAGATCTATGAATTTGATACTTATTCCCTCTAGTCTACTATGTACCTCCATCACTATCCAACCTATGTTAGGTCTAGTGCTCCTCTATGCTGCTCTTCTTCCAATGGAAATAACTACAAAGACAAGAATGCTTGCATGGATCAGAGAGGACTTTGTAGGGGAGCTACAACTCATTTTTCTTGTGTTATTATTTCTATTGTTTGTATTAATTGACAATGAATTTGGTATCTAATATATTTGGAGCGATCAATCTCAAGCCTCTCCAAACTAAATGCTTGTCCCTTTCCTGTGCTTTTAGTGGCATAAAATGTTTAAAATTATTGTGGCATGGTGGTTATAGGTATGGACTACACGAAGAATTATGTGGTGGCTTCTAGGGCAGACAACGCAGAATACTATGGTGGCCATAAAATCTAGACAGCCAGCCCAGATTCGTGGTGGCTACCGATTCCACAATGTAAATTTAAAATATATATGTGTGTGTGTGTGTGTGTGTGTGTGTGTGTGTGTGTGTGTGTGTGTGTGTGTGTGTTATTTGGAGCCATCTATTTGGTGCATAGATTTTCTCCAAAATGGGAAGGTCCTCAATGAAGGAGATAAAATATTTAGATGACCAAGAATTTGAGTTATAAATTTAGCCTAAAATATTAAGATGTGCATTTCACTTAAAATGGGGTTACAGTGGAGTCAATGGCCCTAACTATTTTACCTTTGTTGTTCTTTATTTGTCAACCAAAGAACTTTTGTAATTCTTTTGGCAACCAATTTTATAATTTCTTCTAGATTAGTAACAAAGATTGTCATTAATGAGGTATTTCATACATAGTACCAACATAGTGTAATGAAGTCAAAAGTTGTGTTAATATGCTTTGATATCATATCTTATGACTATTATAAAGGTAAATATTTTTTTCCTTGATCATATTTTAAGGCTATATATGAATAAGATTTTGCATTGTGTTTGGACTTCTGCTTGTAGTGGTGGATAATATTCATAACTAATCAAACTAAAAAAACATAGTCGTTTCAACTCATAAGGTTCATTGTGAAAATCAAAATTAAATTCACTATATTCAAGGTCATTAGAAGAAGCTAGAAATTTGTTTAATTGCTTGTAGAGATCATGTTAATATGTAATCCAGTTAAAGCAATATAGTTGTTTGATCTTATAAGATTCATTATGAAAAGAAGTCTAAACTTTATTATCTTCATTGTCATTAGAAAAATCTAGTAATTTACTTTTTTTTCTTATAAGAATCTATGTCTTCAAGGCACATCATAGATATGTTTACAACTTTGCATTTTATGGCAGGTATTACAACCACATGGCTTTAATAACACAAAATTTTAAATCAAGATTATTGTTAAACTTATATATCTTAATGATGTTAAACTTATATATCTTAATGATGTTATTATCTTATGCTCACCGATGTGTATGCTAACCTCATAATTATTAGTCCATGTGAAGCACATAACTATAGCTTCTACTTAGTTCACTAATGGGTGTTGTTCAAATCAACCAATAAAAATTATGAAGTATAATAATTATCGTTGAAAACTATGTTTTGCAAGAGATAAAAATAAAGTTTATTTTTTTTTTAATTGTTCACCATGAAAGATAAGATGTTGGACATGACACCCAATAAATTTTACTTTCTCATGATATGACATCATTTGTATTCGATAAGTTTAAAAGATAAATGTGGATAATATATTTGTTAAATAAGATTGTTATAAATCAAGGTGTATCATAAAATCAAAATAATTAATGCAACTTTTTATTTTTTATTTTATTAAAATGAAAAATATTTCTATTTCAACCTTAAAAATAAAAGGTGAATGACCAATAATAAAGTATGGAAAAATTATATCCATACACAACTAATATATATAATAATATAAATTTCCATATTAATTGTTTGTTTATAAAAAAAAAAATTAACAATAAGTCATATTTGTCATATCCATGCTATCTAAACTAAATCTAATCCTATCCATGCTATCTAAACTAAATCTAATCCACTAATATCTAGCCTTTAAAATTTTAGTTTAATCCCCCATGTCAAGTTGAACATGAGATTATAAAAGTCACCTCGGTAACATAATTATACATAAATAAAGTGATGTTTGTTATGAAATTTATTAATATAATTTTTCCTAAAAGGATTTTATCTTATGCAACACTTGCATATTGAATTATGTTCCTATTTTAAATATGGATTTCTCATATTATTTTTAAATAAGTTAGATGCACCTTCTATTAGAGACCACTCCCACCAAAATAAATGTTTACATTTGTTGTCAGGTCAATTCAACCATATTTAACTTACCCTTTTATCAAAGATATTCTTCATTTTCTTTTCTATTAAATATGTTCTTCTTTCTCAAATTTCTATATTTCTACAATCAACTCCTTGAAATCATTTTCATTAAAGGATGCAATCTCACTTAGCCAATTGCCTTCTAAAATTTGAATTTCACCAAGAAGAAGATCAACACTATGGTTGGTTGAACTATCCGCTACATGATTTCCATATTTATATATATGTTCATGTTTCCAAGAGTTTATCTTCAACAATAATTGGTGAACATCAATAATAACGTTATTTTTAATCCAATCCCCACATCTATTTTTGTGATAGCATTAATGATAACTTTTGAATTTCCCTCAATTAAAATATATTTCCATCTTTTTCAGTTGTGTTTTTGATCCCTATAACAAGTGCCCTAGCCTTTACATATTTATTAGTTAAAGTTCAATATGATTATTATTAAGTGAGGAGAATTTTACCTTCATTATTTTACAAAACACCACCTTTACTAGCTTTTAACCTTTAATCATAAAGTTTTATTCTAATTTAATGTACCACAGAAGTATGCAAATGACATCCCTATTAAAAACTTACAATTAATCCCCTACTTTCTAAAATGGTTCTCTTTATAACCTATACCACCCAGAACAAAGTTCGTTTTAAAAATAGTTTTAATTCTCTATTATACTTTTGATTCTTTTTACCATCTACTTGAACAAAATCTCAATAATAAGTAAAAGAAGCTTAATTAAATTGAATACACAACTCTTACCTAAGGTTTTACATTCTTTAAATATTACAACAAATACTACGATGTCACATACTATACGAGTAAGTTTACTATACTATTTATACTAGCTTGTTGGGTATGGTGCGACCCACCATATTGCCAATGGAAGAGAGGCGGTTTCCATGTTTGCAATAGGGTTATTAACATTTTCAAGTTTTTGGGTAGCCACAATAACTTTGGCACATATCAAAACTTACATTAAACCACTCAAGCGATTACATATATTAAAAATTCACCATAGAGTAGTGGTCTTGATAACACCCTATGGCAGATAGTTTTTATTTTTCTGTGTTTTCCTTGCTAGTCTACACAAAGCCTTGGATCTGGTTTTCATTTCCTAAAATCCTTTCCAATTTTATAGTACTAAAAGGATATCAATACCAAACTCTCATTCGTTAAATTCCAGATTCATTGAGAAGCCTAAATAGGGAAATTTAAGCTCAAATTCAATCCAAGACATCTACTTGACACAAGAGCCTCAAAATAAATGAAGCCAAAGAGACTTATAGCTTTAAAACAAGTTGCTAATCTCAATTTTTTTTACAATAAATAAATAGCAAAATAAATCAAACATTCAACTGTAGCTTTTCTATTGTCGACGAAGACGAAAAGGTATACAAACATGCATATATAACATAATTCTTTATTTATTATATCTGATGAAAAACACATACCATTCAATACACATACCAATCGAATTTATATTTAATATTTCTTTTAAAAGCTCTTACAAAATGGGACTCACTCGTCCTACACTACTATCAAGAATTAAATAAAACTCACTGTACTCAAGATCTTCATTCATCTACTGTTTTCTCACTAAAGATCATTCTGCCAAAAATAGAACAAGTATTTGCTCATTAAGATATCAGTCCACTAATGCCAGTTACACTCAATGGTTTTCCAAACTGCTTGTCTCAGTGCTATGTTTAAAAATATTTTTTTTTAATTTAAAGGGACAACAATACTAAGCAATTCAAGGCTTAAAGCAAGGAATTTTCCATGCTCAACGTGTTTGTTCTAAAATCCCAACAACTACTCAGCTCTTCCAATGACACCAGATAATGTGACCCTTGAAGAAAATTTCACGCTGGCATAGAATTAGGGTGATGGTCTGATGGGGTCAGTTGGCCCATAAATGCATGTAATTCTAAATATGAAAAGACCATCACATAGAAGCAATCCCCATCCATTCAATGATTAAAGAAAAACAAGCAGCCACTCATCCAGATACAGTGCAACTATCATAGAGTAGGCCTATATATATTTGTTTTACATAAATATATATATACATAATATATCAATTCAAGATATTCTATTTTAAAAATACACTCAATACCAAGACACAGGCTCATTGATCCTACTAGTCATCCACTACAAAAAAGGGAGGTCCAACTAAAAGAGATCTGCCAGCAACTTCATGAAGTTGTTGATCGTCAGGAGAGTTATGTTGACCTGAAACGAACCCCTCGAGAATTTTCCATTGGTGATAAAGTCTTTCTTAGAGTCAAGCCAACTAAAAATTCAATTAAATCCACCAAATTGAGCCCTAGATTTGTCAGTCCTTTTGACATTGTAGCCAAAATTAGTCTTGTTTCCTACAAGCTTACCCTACCACCTAACTTGTCTAAAATACATAGTGTTTTTTATGTGTCCCTCCTCCACAAGTATGTAGCTGACCCATCTTATGTTTTGGATGTATCTCTTTTGCAGACGTCGGACCTGCAACTCATTGAGGTTTGATCGGTTAAAATTTTGGGTTACATAACAAAATAGCTGAGGAAAAGAACAGTAGAGCAGTGTAGGGTCTAGTGGGATCACTACTCAGAGAAAAATGCTACTTGGGAAGATGTTGCTAACATGAAAAATAAATTTCCTTTCTTGTTTGAAAAACTGATTATCCAAAAGACAATTTTAATATTGCTAAACTTATATTTGAATATTTGATATTTTTATCCATGATATCTATGTGATGATGCTATATATAACTTTGCTTAATTTGTGGTTGTTATTTATTATTTATAAGTATATGCTCAGTTCGCATGCTTCATCAATAGTTGATTTTTGGAGGAGTATGGAATCACCCTTGTTCGCATGCTTCATCAATAGTTGATTTTTGGAGGAGTATGGGGCGGCCTCCTACAACGGCTTTCTTTTTACAAGTTGGATGGAGTATTGGTCCTTCATGCATTTTTTGGCAGATTTGGCTTGAACGGAACCGTCGGATTTTCCAAGGTAAGGAGTTAACTACTTCCCAGTGCCGCGGAGGATTTTGCGTATGATCCAGAAGCGTGATACGCAAAATGTCGGATTATTTCTCCCGTGGACCATGCGAACGTCAGATCATGGAAATATTAGGCTTGATGGTTAATGGTCCTGGTCTTAATGTCTCTTGCAGACGGATGGGTCGGAATAATCGGGTGCGGAGGGTCTGGAAAATGGAATCCGCCTCCTCCGGGAGTGCTGAAAATTAATACGGATGGATCTTCCTGAGGTAATCCAAGTAATTTTGGTATTGGTGGTGTGGGGCGGGATAGTAGTGGTACTATCCAATTTTTTTTCTCTTGCTTTAAGGGACATCATTCTAATAACTTCATGGAAGCACTCGCAATTTTATATGCTTTGGAGCAAGGGTATGCTTTGGGTTGGCGTCGGATTGTTTGTGAATCTGATTCTTAGATTGTTATAAATTTGTTAAATTCTAGAGATAGTCTTCATGGTTGTTGGCGGTTGAGTTGGGTTGCTCGGAAAATTCTTAATATCTTTGCTCACTTGGAATTCATTTCTTTTGTGCATATTCCTCGGGAGTGGAATAGGGTAGCGGATTTGTTAGCTAAATGGGCTTCTAAGTTTCAAGATGGTTGGGATGTTCAAAATTGGTCTCAACTGTCTTCTGATTGCTCTCAATCTCTCTCTTCTTTATTGAGAGCTGATATGTCTGAATAGCTTCTGCTTTTTCTTTGTATCATGAATGTTTTGCTGAGTTAATAAATTTTTACCCTCTTTTAAAAAAAAAAAAAAAAAATTAAACTTGTATATCTTAATCGACTAGCATAGGGACTATGATGATTCCTGGAGGGGTAGAATGTAACAACCTCATTACTTGATTATCTTTTCCTAGAAAGATATGATGTTGCTATGAGTATCTATGATTGTAGGTGCAAGTTTCACTTGTAGCTGATGAACCGGACAAGGCAAATACCCACCCCTGGCAGAGATAATGGTCGGAAGCATTAGGTAATGTGGGATATGATATCGTGCCTATGGCACTATGGCTCATGGGTACATGGAAGCCCACAGTAAAAATCATTTAGGGCATGTTGCTTGCATATTGCATTTTGCTTGTCTACATTAAATGCATTGTTCTGAGAAAAATAAATTTAAAAAATTATTTTGTTATAAAAATACTTTTTTAATTTAGTTGCAAAAGTAAACTATTTTAATAATTAAAAATAATAATAAAAAAAAATTAATAATAATAATAATAATAATAGGAATATATTAAAAATTAATTATAGAATAAAAAAATATAAACCCATTGCATAACACAAGGTGTAATGAAAATATATAATATATTTCTTTTAAGTTAATTACATAAAAAAAAAATAGCAAAGACACTTTCCTCCATCCGACGGATTGAAAACAAGACATTTATTTTTAAAGGAAGCTTATGTGTCCACCAACGTAGGCATACAAATTCTTTTTAAAGATGTACTAAAAACAAAGGACATGTTCAGGGTTTCCAAGCGATTGTTGGAAGAGAGATTCCGCAAGTGGAGAATTGTAGGAAGACTTTGTCAAAATTTCTAAGAAGAAAACAGGTCGGATAGTCCTAACTCTTGATTGAGTTTAACTGTTATTCGTAGGTGATTTTTGTATGGAATATAGTACATGGGAAGTTGTTGGTAATAAAATGAAATGTGTGTTTATATTGGATACGGTGTTTGTTCTATAAATAAATTTTCTTTAATTTTTTTTTAGAGATGTTCTTCTAAGAAAAAAGCAGTTGGAATGGTATTTACTGCTTGATATTCGAAAAATTATTTCGTATTGTCTGCTGCTCTCATATAGTAATATATTCATCTGCTAAATTAGAACTATCTTGCATTGACTGCTGCATATAGTAATGCATTCATCTGAGTCACGATGACCCATTTGAACGCCCACCATTTTTCTCTAGCCAATCAGGGTCTAGGTATGGACGTTAAATAGTCTCCAGTGAGCGGACAGCAGACAACTATAGGTACCAAGGTGATTTATTCTTAGATATCATATGGAAATCGATTTAACGTAATCGATGAGCTTTGGGTCTTGGAAATACTAAATGAGGCGACGTTGTTAAGTTAAAAACCTTGTGTAATATGAGTTCTATTCTAGCCTATAAAAAACATGTATTGGCTGAGTGTGATTGAAAAGTTGAGTTATTAATATAGCACATGGAGCAAGCAATGAATATTTTATTTTATAAAAATTTCTTTGAAAATATCACCCTTAATCTTAGTAGCATAATACTTATCTCTAAAAGAATGCATGTAACTGTTAGATTATGGGTTGTGTTGAAATTGATGGTTGTATGGAATGTTTTTATTTTAGTTTTCTTTTAGGAATTAAGACATTTTTCTAAATAATGAAAACAAAATTTTTGGATGTACACGTAAAGTAGAAATTCGTGCCTCATAAAGTAAATTAAGTAGGTAGTTGAAGGGTATTATGATAGAGCATAATTTAAGGAATTTACATGCTCTGATATGATTCTTTCCTCCATATTATTGGAAGTCCTATTATGTTATTTTAGGGTTGGTCTTCTCTTGAGTTAAAAGAGGAATATATAATATTATAGAAAAACGAATGACAAGAATATTTAAGGTAAACCATATCCTTTCTCTATGGTATAAAGATGTCGCCAAACCTTTGGATTTTTAGAATGAAGTAAGTAGTACATACATTAGGACAACTTGACGCCACGGTTGACATTATCGAAACGTATTCGAGAATGTCGTAGATGTCAGATATAGGAAGTATTCATCGTTGGAATCGGTTAAGTGGTATAAAACCCCTTTAGGATTCAATTTTGAAATAATTTAAAGGTTTGAATCGTTCCTTGTTCTATTTCATGATTTTGAAAGATATCAGCAATTTTTTTTAAAGAATAGTGTGTTGATTTATTTTTAAAACTCACACCGGGTAAATCTTTAACCCTTGCTCCTCTTACTAATACTACAAAATGTTCTTGTAAATTATGATCAATACCAAGTATATAAGCAATGATTTCATATCTAGAGGTTAATCATACTCTAGCAACTTTACATAAGGCAGAGTTTGGTTTTTTAGGGTGATAATGAAAAAGTTGACAGATAAGTTACCTTTACTGTAGCTCTACAAAATCGTACATGAGATTTTCACCTCATACAGCTTCTCATTTGATTCTTTTAGATCGTGTTCTTAGACATCGTGATGCAATTATATCACACCTCAACTGGGTATGTATATTCTTAGGCTTCCATAGTTTTGGTTTGTATATTCATAATGATACTATGAGTGCTTTAGGATGTCCTCAAGATATGTTTTTAGATAATGCTATACAATTACAACCTATCTTTGCTCAATGGATACAAAACACTCATGCTTCAACACCTAGTTTAACAACTCCTAATGCAACAACGAGCACTAGATTAACTTGGGGTATTTCCTTTAGAAGCACCATAAAAATTAATTTTGATAAACTTGATTTTTGGGAATTTCTATTTTACCATAGATCAAAACACATTCTTTGGGTTAACTCCATTGTCATAGATGACCCTTCCTAGCATACTCAAATCCTGTAACCAAGAGGCTAGGAACTCTTTTTCTACATTTGAGACTTTCTATGATGAGTACCATGTTTATAATCATTTTGCAAGAGAGACAATAATGTGATTTCAAACTTGAGCATGAATTTGAGGTTTATTTTTAAAATATATTTTATTCATTTAAAGTCATAAATTACAACAAATATTAGCAGAAACAATACTCCAAAGAGTACATAATATTTTAGCTTTCAAATAATTAATCCTATATCTCATCAACTCTTTCAATATCGATGGAGCTACCCAATTTATTTTCATATTTTTAAAAGCGGCCCCAAATTGTGTAAGAAGAGGGACAATGAAGAAGTAAATAGTCTATTATTTCTATATCCTTCTCACACAAAGCATACCTAAAAGGTCCATTATATCATTTGTTTTGTAGACTCTATCCTATAAAGAATTTAACTTTGGACTACTTACCAAAGTAATGTTGGGGCCTTGGGAAGGGGATCTTGTGACCAAATATTCTTCCAAGGAAAATCATTGAGAGTAGGAAATTTTGATTGCTCTAAATTATCATATTCCAACTTGATCAAGTATCCACCATAATTTGATATATTCTATACCAACTCATCCTTTCATATAAAAATAAGCAAGCATCTTTTGAAGCTCGTCTTCTATTTGGTTGAGTTCTTCTCCTTCAACCAAGTTACTAATGGAAATCCATGATTTTGAATTGTTGCTCATATCAATAGAATATTTGATCTTTGGACCTTTATAAGCTAGACATGTATGAGCTAGTGGTTGGCATTTTGAATAAAAAATAAGAGGATAAGGCTTCAACCAAGCATTAGACCAAAATTTTGCATAATCCCCTTATTGACTAACCATATAATATATTTTTTAATTAATTGTAAACTATCTGATATGCAGCTCCATGTTGGCAATCCTTTATATAGGGTTCAAATTTATAAAAAATCTATTACATCAAGAGAACTCATATACATTTTAAGAAAAAAATTCCAATTATTTCCTTAATATTTTTTTTTAATCTCTAGCCAAGTTTTATTTCTAGGTCCAAATCATAAGTCTAAAATTTTGTAAACATGTCGTTTTAATATTATTTCCTTTGTAAAGCCTATCTTTCTTACAATGCAAAAATGTAATTATTTTCCTTACATCCTTTCCAAAGAAAAATCTTTGAATTTTATCAAATTTAGACGCTATACCTCTTGGCAATCTTAAAAGTGATATCATATAAATAGAGATGGATTACAATGTAGTCATTATGAGTTGTAGCCTTCCAACCATGGTTAAGAACTTACCTTTCCAACCTACCAAATAATATTTTATTCTATCCAAATTTGAGTCCTAATGCTCCTTTTCTTTATGAGACAAAGGAATACCCAGATATTTTGATGATTTTTTTCTAATTTTAAACCCCAAAATATCTACAATAATGTGTTGAAAATATAGTACAATGTTAATGAAAAAGATCCTAGATTTTGGAGTATTAACCAGCATTATGCATAGCTACGAATCATCGTTAATTTATGAATATTAGGATTTTTAAAATTGGAAATTGGTGAATATAGGGACTTTTGACGGGGGGCCATTCGCCAAAAAATTTTAGGTCCAAAATATTTTTGGGAGTCGGCTTACCCCACATTGGAATAATTTCACTATTTTTATTTTAAATCGACAACTCTCGCCTAAATTGTGGATCTTTTTTGCCTTGAAATTATAAAAAATTTATTTATTCCTCCAATTCACCTCTTATACCACCTATATATATACCTAACATGACAATGATAAACATACATCTAAAACATTCGAACTCCTTGAAAATAGACCTGAAGTAGCAAAAAAGCCTATAATAGACAAACACGATCTAAAGTAGCCAAAAAAACCAAACACTATCATTTGCAGAGGATTATCTATCGACAAAAATTTGATCAATTGTAGAGGAATATCAAAAAAAATATTTTATAATAGATTGTAAATAAGTGTGACACTCTTATGATCAATTGTAGAGAAGTCTAACACAGTGATGATCAATTGTAGAAGATTTTCTATCGATAAAAAAACTAATTGGTTGCAAAGGACTATCTATTGAGAAAAATTGTATAGGTTGTAGAGGACTATATGTTGATAAAAAAATTAATTAGTTGTATAGGAATGTCTATCGACAAAAAATTCGATCGATTGCAGAGGATTGTTTATCGACAAAAAAATTGATTGGTTATAGAGGGTTGTCTATCGATAAAAAATCCAATCGATTGTGGAGGACTATTTGTTGATAAAAAGTTGATCGATTGTAAAGGACTATCAATTGAAAGATTTACCGATCGATTGTAGAGTATTATCAATTGATAAATTTATCAATTGATTGTAGAGAAGCATGACAAAGTGATAATCAATTACAATAACCTATCTATCAACAAAAAAGTCGATCGATAGTAGAGAAGCATGATAGGGTGATGATCAGTTGCACAAGTATGTTTGTCCAAAAAAGCATATCAGTTGCAAAGGACTAACGATCAATTATAGAAAGGTGTGGCAACTATGACAATAGATAAAGTGAAAGCTTCCAAACATTTGAGTATGGTTGTTTTGGTTTGGATCATCTCTAGCAATAGCTTTTACTTTATGTCTACTTATTTTTGTAGCCTTGTTACTTTTTTTGTAATATTTATTGGTCTGCTACTATAGAGTTTATTTAGAATTTAGCTATAGAACTATTCTTTTAGTTTGCAGACTATGGTAGTTGCAATGACATTAGACGTCAAGATTTCTTTAGAATTGAGTGAAGGTTAACCTTGGTGGAGTGCAAGGTATTCCGTTAGTGTTGGGTTTGGAATGTTATCTTGGATTGTTGTCTTCTTTCATTGTTTTGTTATCCAAAGATTTTTTCCTTTAGTTTCATAGGTAACATAGATGCACTATCTGCAACTATGAGATCCAAGTATCCATGTCATCTTGTAGTGTGTTAGGATCATTTCTTGTTGTCAAAGTCTGCTTCGTATGTTTTAGAGTAAGTTTTCATAGCATTGCATTATTTTGTTGTTATTCCTTGAGCACGCAAGCAAAGGTCATTGTAGATGGTAACGTAGGTTCATCCTCATAAATGCTTTATGGAATTATAGTTTAACATTCGTTTCTTTGAAGGAAGGCTTTTAGTTTTATGATTGGCTTTGTGAGAATTATTAAGTCCTACTTATATTATGGAATCGAATTATGTAAAAATGCATAATGTAGAAATTTATTATTTCCTACTTATTTTGTTTTGTAAACAACAAATGCATAAGAGTTAATAAGTTTTTTTTTTTTTTATTAAATGAAGTAATGGATAATGGTAATGGTTCCCTAACCCTTGATTAAATATGAAAACAAGTACTGAGGAAAGTATGTTTGCAAAAATCATGATAACGGCTAAGTGTTGTAAGAATTTCCTTCAACTTCATATTCATTTCTTAACATCAAAAATATTTTTTCACCTAGTGATTATGGAAAGAAGGGATGCCAATATTCTAGTAAAAAGAGTATCCTAAAATATTTACACATATATCAAAATGCAATGAGGAATTTGTATTTGCACAAGTTGAAGGTACAAACACCTTTTACCAACTAATCAATTTAATTTTTGTATTCTATTATTCTTTAATATAGTCTTTCTTCATTAAAAATAAATTTTGGTTTATCTATTAATCTGCCTCTTTTAATGCTTGTAAAATTATATTCTACTAGTTCTTTAAAATAGTGCCTTATTACATCAAAAAAATAATATAGAATACCAATCATTGAATGCAATAAACACTGTTGACCTTGATATGCCTCTACTTGAAGATAATCCTAGGGATGAGATCTGACCACATGATAATTCTTATAACAATGACTTTAAATAACCACTTGATGAGATACCACATACGGACACACCAACCAAAAAAGAAAACGATAATTCATTAAAATGCAAACTTCTAGGGAATATTCTAGTCAGAAACCTAAACGTAGAAAGTTAACCGGGTGGACTATTGGAAGGATATTTCAGGTTGAATGGTTATGAACATATCCCTTATTGAGTTAGTTTATCTAAAGAACAAAAAAAGCATACCAAAAAAGTGTAGATGTGTTATTTATAGTTGAAAACTAGGAAACGATCATAAGATGCAACTTAAGTTAGACACAATAGAAAAACAATATGGGAAATTTTATTTGACAGTAAATGAAAGTGATGGAACAATTAGAAAATCAATTATATGGAAGGATGCATTAGAATGCATGAATATCAGATATGCATAGGAATGTGAAAAATAAATTAAACAACAACAAATGCTTGTTGAAAAGGGTGGAACAATCGAAGCCCAATTTTTAAAAATTCATAAGACCACATTAACTTAAAAAATTTTACAGTTTGTTGTTGTATATAGTATTCATAAAAGGGGTAGACCCATGTCTTATTTTGTTGATTATAAGATATATTTGTCTAAAGAAATTTTTACAAAACATTTGTTTGATAGTTGGAATATTGTAACTAACGTCAATGATCCTAACAGATTTTTTAAGTTCAACATCAATGGTCATATTTGTATTATTATCCATAGAAATATGATACCTTTATATTGGTTTGAAAAGCAATCACATATAGTTACAAAGGATGTTGAACAAATGCCCATGATGTAGTTTTACACAGTACTAATATTAAATTAATAAAAATTACAGAATCCTTGACAAGGGAGATAAGAGATCATTTTCAAAGAGATGAGTTGCTTGAGGCGATGGGTGTGGTTAACCCCATATTCTGGAATCCTTGTCCTAACTACAATACTAAAAGTAAGTTGTTTGTAAGATATATGGGCACTCTTGTAAAATATTTCACTAAAAGTGTGGAAGTGAATGGTATTGAAATTAATGGTATTATCAACAAAGAAATTTTGAGATAACAATTAACCCATTTTGGAATTATAATGGTTGGTAAAATTTCAGGTCGGAATAACCCACATGATCTTGGTTCCATTATGTGTTTGTGGAAAAAATTGTATCCAAGTAGTGTCTTACAAGAAACAATGAGTGAATATTTTCATTTATATGAATAATGTCAAACAATGATTTTGGGATTTATGGAAGATTAAAGGGTTTTTAGTGCACTATATTTTGTGAAATCTAAATTTTGTAACATGTTGGACAAAAATTTCAAAAAATATTTGAGAATATGTGTGTCATCATATGAGTTGGATAAGTATTTATGTGACAGAGCTTTGGCAAATTGGAAATATTTAGCAAACAAAATAGGTATCACTAATGTTTTTTATAATAAGGATAATGAGACTTGTAGTGATTAGATTGTGGAGAATGAGAAATCAAATATACTTACAAGTGATTTTGGAGAAGTTGAGAAGTGTTTGTTTTAGCTTTCTCCATTCTAAAATTTTCTTGATTTAATAAAATTCATATATTTAATGGTATTTGTTATCATTTGTTTACTACAAGGATCTCAAAATTGTCTTTCTAGTTTAATAAAATGTTATGTTTTATGACATAGCCTTGCTCTTTTATTAACTGTCTTTATTGATAAGAATTTATTTTTTATATCATAGTTTTGTTATTGTATTAATTGTCTATGTTGATAAAAAAATTAATTCTATGCTTTGGCTATGAATAAATTGAAAATTTTAAACAAATGCATGCATTTATCCTTCGTAAATATTTTTTTTTAAGAAAGTGTTGTATGTAGTTTAGAAAGCATAATGGAAATAACATAATACCCAAGTTATGGAAATAACACAAGAATATAAATGGAAATAGCATAATACTCAAGTTATGGAAATAACATAATAAAATACTCATTTTTATATCATAGCTTTGTTATTGTATTAACTATCTATGTTGATAAAAAATTATGGTTTATGTTTTGGCTTTGAATAAATTGAAAATTTTAAACCCATGCATAGATGTATCTTTCATATATATTTTTATAGAAATTGTTGTATGTAGTTTAGAAAGCACAATGGAAATAGCATAATACTTAATTTATAGAAATAACACAAGAATATAAATAGAAATAGCATAATACTCAAGTTATGAAAATAGCACAAGAATACACATGGCAATTGTAAAAAAACATAGGAATATACTTGAAAATAGAATAATACTCCATTTTATGGAAATGTTTTTTTTATTAATTTGAAAATATTTCATTGTAATGTACAAATTATTGACTACAATACAAAAAAATTTGTAATCAACAAATTAACCATTTTTACTTTTTCATTTCTTAGATTAGGGGCTAGAGGTAATTTCAGGTTTTTTTCCCTTTTGTGTTACCTCTATAGTCTGTAGTTCTAGTGTTACAGATCCTACATCTAAATTATGCATTTTCGATGCTATAGATCCTTCCTCTTTAGGTTGCTCATCAGTTTTCTTCTCTATTGCTCCATATCTGACCATGACTTTCTCTATTGTATCTAAGCCTATGAAAAAGGCCCTTTCTTCTTTTATAGGATTTTTTGTTACTTTTGAAAGTACTTCTTTACCCTTCTCCTTAAGCAAAATATCAGGATTCAACCCGTGTAGGATTATGATCCTTCTAAAACCGTTGTTTTCGGTAATTGTCTCTTTTAATATTTCTTTTATTTTATAGCAACCTCCAATTTTTCCTTTGCCATTTTTAGATAAACTTGTAGGCTTTTCACCTATTCCCTTAAATTATCAAAATGGCCTGGAAAATAAAAAAGAAGAAATAATTCAATAGACAATTATATATATAAAAATAGAACAAACAAAATTTAGAAAACATAAGTCTTACCTTGGCTACATCCTTTGCAGCCTTAGCAACATCAACTTTTTTCTTGTCACATGTCCTTTGATTAAAATAAGCCTAGGCTTCAACATTAATGTTCTCCAATCTATTCAATATAATATTTAAATTATCATCATTGTAAGAATTTGTAGCCTTCATTGTGCCAGATTTAGATTGATGTAGTAGAGCATCAAGATTTTCTGGTTCATTTTTAACAAAATAAAAAATATCTTCCCTTTTTGAATTTTTTTTAATTGGGTATTTATTTACTTTATTAAAACTTTTGTCTGATACTCCCAATCTTTTATTTCTTTTAAATATTGAAGCAACGTATCTTTCATGGTTGCTTCACAATTGTCGACATTAAAATATTTAAATATATATATATATATATATATATATATATATATATATATATATATATATATATATATATATATATATATATATATATATACTTTTTCATCCTTAGTTAGAGGATGAGGGTTGTTGGTTTCTTGAGAAGGCGATGAGGTTTATGAAAATGCAGGTGAATCTTCTACTTATGCCTCATTTTGACAATCTTGAAACACATCAGTTAATTTAAATAAATTGGACATGTTGCCCTATAAAAGGTAATCCTCATCAAGTGGAGGATTATCTAAGCCTAAAGCTGAAATTCCTTGCATACTTGAAAAATTTCCAAAAGAAAAATTTGGAAAATCTAAAAATATTTGGCTTGGTCCTCCCCACATGATGGATGAAAAAAATTGTTTTTCACCTATACGTTGTTGACCTCTCATTTTTTCATTCTCATGGTGGAGGGAACGACATCATCTATTGTCTTCTTTAGGTAAATTGTAGTGAAGTCGCTAAAAATATCACAATAAAATTTTGTTAAATTTTTTGTGAAGAGATACATTAAAATTTCATTTAAATGTATTACACTTACTGGATGAATATGAGATCTCTTGAGCAACTATTCCTCGTAATGGCATGTTGGTGCGACGTAGCTCTAAAAATACATTTAAAAAATTCATAAAAACGATTGATTATAATTTTAATTAAATGAATACATGAACTGAAACTTGAAACATAAAGCTTAAATATAGTGGGTGTGGCCTCACTAATATCAACATCACTTTGTAATTGATGTGCAAGTGTAAGTTGACAAGAAACAGGAGAATTACAAGACCTTAAATGTTTTTGTAGATCTTCTTTGTAAAGGTATCGATTTCAAGGGTGTTTTAGAATCTCCAATTTCTTCTGGCTTATGACCTCTAATAGTAATATCTCATTTTGAAGAGGAAGATAATGCCCTTTTCTGCATTTATGTATAAATTGTAAAAATAATAGAAAAGAAAAAAGTACTTGAATATAAAATTATTAATTTCATATAAAGGAAAAACCTACTTGAATATAAAAATTATTACTTTCATATAAAGAAAAAACCTACTTGAATATAAAGACAAAAATTTACCTGCATCTACTCTATTGTCATGCCAATATTTGCTAGGTCTGGGTGCAGTGAGATCAGTACTGCAGTATTTTGTAAATTATAATAAGATTCATAAAAAAAAAATGTGATTGCATGTGGAGTGTCGTAGAAGTGTTGGTTTTAATGCTATGAAAATCCGTTATGATCCGATGTGAAACATAGGTAAACTAGTTGAATTTTTGGTGGGCAAGACATTGAACCAAATATGTCGATGCCCAAAAGAGAATGTTCATCAGTATTTCTTGTTGAACAAGTTTGGCTTGGTATAATTCGATACAACCTTGAAGAAACTTATTAGAAACAAATGCTAAAATAAAGCCCCTTTTGGACTTAGTAGCAAAAATTGCAAAAAAAAAATTAGTACTTGTAAAACCCAGAATTTCAACTTCAAATAAATATAGAAATATGTAGAGTTATACCTGTCAAAAATTTGAGATATTAAAGTTGATCTTCATGTATACTTTATCTTCTTCACTTAATACGATATTCAAAGTGATAGGATCACAATCCTTGTGAAACAATGTTGTCAATCTATGGACGTATGAGGGTTTAACAAAAAAATTATATTCTTGTTGTCAATATTCATATTGACAGTGGTCAAATCATTGTCGTATACCGTAATAATAATTAGCAGCAGTTTGTTGTTTATTTTACATTGTGGCATTGATACTAAACCCTAAAGACCATAGTCATTGACCCATGATATGTCATAACCCAACGTGGTTAATATTTCAAAAATAAGGGGGCACGCAAGGTTTTTGGAAGAAATTTTAGAAGGAACAAGGGTGGAAGGGTATGCCATTGATGTATTTGACAGATGTCGGTTAGGTACGAGGGATCAAGGCATAGGATGGAAGGTATGATGGATAAAGGCGTATGATGATTTTTGCTTAGCTTTTATGTGCTTTACATGAAAAAAGGTTTAACAATGACTGAGGTATGATGGATTAGGGCATATGATGCAAAGGAAAAAATTTGAAGGGAATATAGCTTTTTTTATTAGCTCTGATGTGCTCTACGTGAGAAAAAATTAAAAAATAATTGTTTGTACCTTTTTATAGGCTTATGCATTCAAAAATTTAATATTGTGTTGACACATGACATCAATTTATTTGACACGTGGTATTGGATCATCAATGGAACCCTTTGTTGCAATCGATTGACAATGGAACCCTTTACTACAGTCTATAATCAAAGAAACCCTCTAGTGCAACCGATCGGTAATGAAACTCTCTACTGCAATTGATTGGAAATGAAACCATCTACTACAATTGATCATCAATGACCCATAAGGGGGGCGGAGGTCCAAGGTTCAAATCTCGGGCCTTGTCGAGACGAACACTTGTCCCTTTCCTGGTGCTTTCAATGACGTAAAAGGTTTAAAATGATTGTGGCATGGTGGTTATAGGGGTGGACTGCACGAAGATATGTGTGGCGGCTTCTGGGGCAGACAGTGCATAATACTATGGTGGCCATAAAAGTTGGACAGCCTGCCCGAATTCATGGCGGCTATCAATTCCACCAAGTAAATTAAAAAAAACAATTGATCATCAATGAAACCCCTTACTACAATCTATCATCAATAGAATCCTCTGCTACAATCGATCGGTAATGAAACCCTCTTTTGTAATCAATCAACAATGGAATCCTCTTCTGTAATCGATCGTTAATGGAATCCTCTTCTACAACCAATCGATAATGGAACCCTCTTCTACAACCGATCATCAAATGAACTCTCTTTTGCAATCGATCATCAAAGAAACCCTCTATTGCAATCGATCGATAATAGAACCCTCTACTACAACCGATCCAAAATGGAACCCTCTACTGTAAATGATCGATAATGGAACCCTCTATTGTAAATGATTGGCAATGAAACCCTTTTCTACTAATGATCGATAATGAAACCCTATATTGCAATCAATTAGCCATGAAACCCTCTTCTACAACCAATCATCAATGGAACCCTTTACTACAACTAATCGACAATGGAACACTCTTCTGTAACCGATCGATAATGGAACACTCTTCTGTAATCTATCGACAATGAAATAATCTTCTATAATTGATTGACAATGGAACCCTCTTTTGCAACCGATCAGCCATGGAACCCTCATCTACAATCGATCCTAAATGAAACCCTCGGTTGCAACTGATCAATAATGGAACCCTTTGTTGCAATTGATTGTCAATGGAACCCTATTCTATAAGCAATCGACAATGTAACTCATTGTACTATTGTCAATGGACCTACTGACTATAGTTAGTCTATCAACTAATATATGATATTTGTCATCAACACTAAAACATTTGCATAATTTTATATTTTTTTGTGAAATATAAATGCAATTCGCCATGTCTTCTACATGAGTTTGAACAAGATTCACCTTGATTTAAAAACTCAACCTATTTTTATTAATAGATTTTAGGTCTGATCCATTATGTATAACCCTGGTATTAACCAATTATACAATAGCCTTCTCATAGCATGATAATAATGATTTAAACTCTATAACCACACTTATTAAGGGATGACCCAAAAGAAAAGTATCATCGATAAATTGGAGACAAGATTTAGAGTGACTATTTACTATAAACTTGATACCTTTGATGTTTTCTTATATTTTTACCTTTGACAAAGCTCTCCTTAATGTCTTTATGACAATAATAAATACATATGGAGATAATGGATCACCATTATTGAGTCCACAAGGTAATCAAAGTATCTAGTAGGAAAACCATTAATCAAAATAGAATAATTTTGAGTGCTATAATAACATCTAATCCATTCATACCAATCTTGATTAAATCCAAAATTTTCTAGAATATCATGTAGAAAACTCCAACAAACCTTATCATATATTTTTTTTATATCTAATTATATAAGCATACTTGGATTTTTATATAGAATGAAGAGAACGTAACTTCTATATAATGACTACAATATCAAGAATTTTCTTACCATGAACAAAGCCACCATGCTCCTATGAAATAACACAATATAGAATATTTTTTTAACTTGTTTTCCAAAATATTTGTAATGGCATTATAAATCATATTAAAAAGGCTTATTCAATGAAAATTATATAAACATCTTATCTTTCCTTTCTTGGAAACCAATGTTATAAAGGTAGCATTGATCTTACTTATTATAGCCTTCTTTCTTTGTGTCTCTTCAATTGTAGCTAACATATCCTTTTCAATAATCCTAAATTTTTAAAAAGAAAATTGTAGGAAATCCATCAGGGCTAGGTGCCTTGTTAGGATGGAAAAATGAACTACCTCTTTAGCCTCTTTATAGAGATATTTTTCAACAAGTTTTCATTTTGTCCATGTGTGATAATTGATAAAATATTTTGTGAAAGCTTAAATTGAGCCTTCATATCTTGCCCAACATTTGACATAACTTTGAAATAATTAAATGCTTCCTTCTTGATATCTTCGCCTTCCTCAATATTTCTTCCATCCTCAGTTAAAATATTTTTGATGCGACAAAGAAAAATTGGATGAAGTATGAAAAAATTGGTATTTCTATCTCCTTCCTTGAGACATATTTCCCTTGATTTTTGGAACCAATACGCTTCCTCCTTTTTCAAAACATAATGATAATAAAAAGTAATTATTTTTCTTAAACATAAGAATCTAGTCTATTCTATTGATTTCTACTATCTCTTATAAATATTTGAGATTGGAATCAATATCCTTATTTTTTAAATCTGATACCAAAAGATTTGTCATTCCAAATTTTCATTTATCTCTTTAGATATTTCATCTTTTGAACAAACTTGTACGTACATGATACTTCAAAATTTGCTTCATTTAACCATAACATAACCATTTGGAGTAAATTGATGTCTTAGAGCCACACAAATTGAAAGCAAAATCGATTTGGATAACAATTATTTAGTAAATCACATCTCAAGAGAATTTTTTATGATTTGATCTTGCTCATAATAAAATGTCTAAAGAGATTGTATACTAGATCTGCAACCATGTGTTAGATAACAAAAATGTACATAATTGTTTTGTTATATGAGTTTACCCAACACATATATTAGAACCTTGAAGGAATAACATCTCAAAGCATTGATTTAGACCATCCAGGAACACCATCCTTATTTTTCAAAGAAATTAGAATTGTGTTGAAGTCCCCCAAGAATCCATAGATCACAATTTTGAATCATCATTGTATTAAACAAAAAAAATGCTAGGGCCCTTCCAACATATTTTAGGAGTAACTATAGTTAAAGCATATACATTTATAACCACAACTTCAATGTTTTACTCTTTCTTGCAAAAGAGACCAATAACCTAATTATTTTTTGCTCCTAGTAATTGCTCATCCCATTTGTGTTTATTTCGTACTATCACAATACTTGGAAAAGCTCTTATAGAAGACACTATCGAGCAATCTCCCATCTTCCATTTTTTTTTATTTGTATAGTGTGAGAAACCCCTACGACCAATTCTTAGGGCTAAACATTCCCATCCTAGTCATGACCCCTTGTAATATCGAGAGCTAAGCTTATCAATAGGGGATTAACACACACACATCACAATTTGAACCTTGGACCTCATGAAGAAGAGCCAAAGCCCGAACTGTTGCACTGTCCCTCCTTGGACCAAAACTCTTGGGTAGAGAGAAACCTCCAAAGCCGCTCTTAGATGGTTGGTAGTGTCATCCCATTTGGGTATACCACTATTTAGAGGGAATCCACAAAATATTTTTTGATACCTGCTCGGATGTCACATCTATCTTGGATAGAGAGAAACCTCTAAAGTCGCTCTTAGGTGGCCAAAAATGTTGTCCCATTTGGATATACCACTATATAAAGGGAAGCCACATGAGATTTTTAGATACCTTCTCGAATGTCTTGTATGTATAGGAATTCAAAAAAACTCTTGAGTAGAGAAACCTCTAGAGCTGCTCTTAGGTGGCCGGTAGTGTTGTCTCATCTGGATATACCACTATTTATTGGGAAGCCACAAGAGATTTTTTTATACTCGCTTGGATGTCATGTTTGTATAGGAATTTAAACTTGGGACCTCTCAAATGGAGGAAGTTATTCGCAATCACCAACGTACCACCCTTGCGGGTTAAAACTCTTGGGTAGAAGGAAACCTCTAAAGCCGCTATTAGGTGGTCAACAGTGCCATCCCATTAGGGTATACCTTTATCTAGAGGGAAGTCGCAAGAAATTTTTTATACCTACTCAAGTGTAACATTTGTATAAAGATCGAAACTCGAAACCTTTCAAATAAAGGGAGTTATTTGTAGTCACCAACACACCACCCTTCAAATTTATCTTCCAAATCTTTTTAAATACATTCTTAAATTCTTCATTACTTAATTTTATTTTTTATTAAAATAAAATGAAAAATATAACAACCTATCAATTTCTTAATAATTTTTTAAAAAATATTATCCGTACTCCTCATATTGTACCGTACCATTTCCATCCATTTTTTACTTACTATTACATAGACCCACTTTTTCTAGACACATGTTTGATTTTACTTTCCCAAATTTATTTTTTCCATTTCCAATACTTTCACATCCATCAATTTATTTGTGTACTGACTCCTCTTAGCGTATTCCGGATATATAAATAAAGAATTGGTTCATCATATAAGTCTCTACCTGAAAACATCCAAGGTAAGAAAATTATAACAATCTATCAATTCTTTAATAATTTTTACTAATATTCCACAATACCATTTTCATCCATTTTTATTATTTAAAGACATTTCTTCTATGATGATTGTTTTTTATTTTCCAAAAAATTATTCTTACTCTTAAGGTCTTCCTCTCTTTTTTTTCTTCCATTTCACCTCCATCAATTTATTTGCGCACTGACTCCGCTTAGCGTATTCCGGGATAGGTAAATAAAGATTGGTTAAAGTCAACCTGAAAATATCCGGGGCAGGTAGATACCGTTTATTAGACTAGTTCAATAATGACATTAAAAATATATAAATGATCTCGGTCTTCCCTCGTGTGGGTAGACTTTTGGGCCGCTGGTCTCATGAATAAATTTAGAGGCAGCGTAGAAGAGCGGCAGAACAAGCAGAGTGATCGGTAGTTCTTCAAGTTTGATATCGTTACCTTGTTAACTTGTTCCCAGACCACAGCTGCGAATTTCCTATCTCATCGTCGTCAGAAGAAGAAGAAGAGGGGAAATAATGTGTTATGCGGTGAATTGCAGTAAGTGTGGGAAGAAGACATGGGCAGGCTGCGGAAGGCACGTCTTGTCAGTTTACAATAACATTCCCACCGGTCAACACTGTCTCTGCAATCCATGGCCTGGGGTTAACCTTAACCCTAACCCTAACCCTAATCCCACTTCCACCTCCGCCTCCGCCTCCACCGTCGAGGCCAAGCAGGATGCAGGCGGCAGCTATTGCGTCATCCAGTGACAGCAACAATTGTCTGTGTTCTCTCTCTTCTGTTGTTTTTCTGAGTTCAAAGAAATTAGTGTGTAGGTGTCGGATTATGCATGCCAAGATTTAGCTTAGAACAAAAAGACCTCTGACGCTCTTCGTTGGAAGCCTTCCTCTCTTTTGTTGGACTTCATATGTTATCATGGAATGGGTTTTCTGTTTCCCATTCTTATTATCCTAAATAAAATTGAACTTTCTTTTGTTTTTATCTTCAAGGAATGATGCCAAATGCTTTCATAGGCAACACACCGTGTGGGTGTGGGTGTGGGTATAACTATCAGTCCTTACTCAGGCTATGATGTTTGATGTTGTTGTTTTTCTTTTTTAATTTACCATTCAGAAGAATAGAGAGCAAATTCAGTGTACAATTAAAGATTTTTAATTTACCATTTATTTTATGAATATAGAATTCATCATGCTAAGGAGAAGAAAAAGGAAATTCAGAATACAATTAGAGTGTGAATGGATGAGGTAAACATATATATATATAAAATTTTATGTGAAGAAGAAATTGGAAATCCAGTATACAATTAAGAGTGTGAATGGATTAAATCATTATGTGCAAAAAAAAATGCAAATTCAGTATACAAGTGTGAACGGATGAGGTATAATTTATTATATGTTGAAAAAAGAGCAGCTTCCAGTTAAAGAGTGTGAATGGATGAGGTGGACATCTACTTATCTGGAAACTCAATCTGGATGGTGGTTCAGATGTTGATTATTTATGATTATTTGAATAATTAAATTTTTAAAATTTAAAATTTATGTGTTTTTATAATTGCATATAAAAGATAGAAAAAAAAATTGAAATGTAGTTTATAATATTCATAAGGTTATAAGTTTTATGAAACAGTATTTCATTAGCATGTAGTCTTCAATTATACTTGTATTGAATACATATTGTCACTATTGTATTGGATTTTTATGAAAACACAAAGTCACATGATGAACAACCTTACCAACACAGGATGAACAACCTTACCAACACAGGATTGGAAACTTAGATATCTTATTTGAAATTTTGAAGTCTTTATCATTAAATCATTTAATTTTTTCTAACACCAATTAAAGGATTTTTAAAAATTATATTTACAATTTAATAATTACAACACTCAATTGGCAACTTAAAAATTATATTTACAATTTAATAATTACAACACTCAATTGGCAACTTAGACCTCTTATTTGAAATTTCAAAGTTTTCATCTTAAAACCATTCAAGTTTTAAGTCTTGGAAACCATTCATTTTTTTTAAACACTAATTAAAAGAATTTTATATTTTATATTTGCAATTTAATAATATTACCACCATTCACTTGTTAATAACATGTTTGCTGAAACCCCAAAGATAGATTTTAACCCTCAAAGGGTTGAGATTAAGCATGTTTATGTGGAGGAAAATAGATCAGCAGATTTTTAGTAAACTTGGGACTTTTGCGAAAGATGTACAATTTGGGAGGATGATTTTCTAGATGGATTAAATCAAATAGACAATGAAATCTCAAGCAAATATTTGTGTTTTCAAATGACTCTAATATGCGACAATAAGGATCCCTTGGGAAAATATGTTGTTTGTCCTACTTGGCTATTATATAACTTTGTTGTTTGTCTATTTTATGAATCTTTTTTGTTTGCTATGTTGATATCATTCCTTATTACTAGCCAATTGGTTGGTTCACTCTTGTAAAACGTTTGGGACACCTTTTAAAACCCTTTCATCTATCTTATAAAAAAATATATATATATACACAAATTTGTTATTTGCAATTTAATAATATTACCACCTCTCACTTGTTAATAATATGCACAAGATTGGAAACTTAGACCTCCTATTTGGAATTTCAAAGTCTTCATCATTAGAACCATTCAAGTTCTTTTCAACATCAATTAAAGGAATTTTAAAATTTATATTTACAATTTAATAATATAACTACCTCCCACTTGTTAATAATATGCACAGGCTTAACAACTTAGACCTCCTATTTGGAATTTCAAAGTCTTCGTCATTAAAAACATTCAAGTTTTTTTAAACACCAATTAAAGGAATTTTAAAATCTATATTTACAATTTAATAATATGCACAGTTAGACCTCCTATTTGAAATTTCAAAGTCTTCATCATTAGAACCATTCAAGTTCTTTTGAACATCAATTAAAGGAATTTTAAAATTTATATTTACAATTTAATAATATTACTACCTCCCACTTGTTAATAATATGCACAGGATCGACAACTTAGACCTCCTATTTGGAATTTCAAAGTCTTCATCATTAAAAACATTCAAGTTTTTTTAAACACCAATTAAAGGAATTTTAAAATCTATATTTACAATTTAATAATATGCACAGTTAGACCTTCTATTAGGAATTTCAAAGTCTTCATCATTAAAACCATCCAAGTTTTTTTGACCACCAATTATAGGAAATTTAAATTTTATATTTACAATTTAATAATATTACCACTTCCCACTTGTCAATAATATGATTGGAAACTAAAACCTTCTATTTCGAATTACAAAGTCTTCATCATTAAAACCATTTAAATTTTTTTAACATTAATTAAAAGAATTTTAAAATTTATATTTACAATTTAATAATATTATCACCTTCTACTTTAATAATATACATAAGATTGAAAACTTAAACCTTCTATTTAGAATTTTAAAATCTTCATAATTAAAACCTTCTATGTCCATGTGTTTGTAGTTTTTATATGATTTTTAGGTTTTGCTTACATTTGTGTGTGGGAAACCTACATAAATTTTTGGACTAGTCATTTGTGGTTCTTAGTTGACCTATTTCTTTATGTACATATATGTTAATAACTCTCAATTTTTTCTTAACTATGTTGAGGAGAGGAAGTGTTCACCATTGGCACATAGCGTTTAGGCCTATTGTGCAAGGAGATCTTAGCGGATCTTTTGGTGCATCACCATCCTTTTTATTTTATTGAGTTTTTTTATTTTTCTCTCATCCTCATTTTTCCCCCATGAGTTTAATTGTGCCTAAATATCACATCATAACAAGGATCTAGCCTTGTAAAAAACTCTTGGAGGCCACCAATTAAGTTGAACCCTACATTCTTGACTGTGACCATGTTGTATCACTCCTTATTATGTGTTATTGTATTGATTAATACAATCAGATATGACAACAACTACCATTTATTTTCATCCCTTTATTTCTAATATTGGTTAAAGTTCCCTACAAAAACAACAAATCCAATGTTAAAATACCAAAAAATCTTAAATTTTGCCTAAGCCCCATATGGTCCAATTCATTGGTAAGAAGACTAATTTGGGTGGGATAAGGAAAAATATAGGAATATGATGGAAATAATGTGGTACCTAGATAAACCACTTTTGGGTAGGAAAAAGGTTTTTCTTTTCTTTTTTATGAGTATGACTATGTAGCCAAATGAACAAGGTAGAGTCTAGGTTAGGTCTTACAGATAATACAATCATAGGAACAATAGCCATCATGGGAAATTTAATGACTTTTAGAAAAGTGAAAATGGAGGATAAAGGAGAAATGATGAATAAACCTCAAGAGGAGGGTGACAAAATAGAAGAATATTAACCTTTTATGGTAGGAACAACAAGAGTGGAAGTCATTATTTTAAAGTTGCAAATTGCTTCTACTATCCCCTTCAAAATTGCTTACACTTCATTTATACCACTATTTCTTCTATTATTGTTTTTTTTTCTCTCTTTCCCCCCTATTTCTTCTTTTATCTCTCCATATGTTTCCCTTATTTTATTGTTCTCATCCTATAATCAATAAGTGTATCTATAATTCTGGCACCACTGATAAACTCTCCTAGTTTTAATGGGGTCACCACCATCACTATCCTTCCCTCCATAAATCTCCCATATGCTAACCTCCATCAAGTCACCTCACATACCAATATATCAACCCCTTATGTCACTCATCACCACTTAGTTTACACCATCATACATATTCCCTCCTATAATTGGTGTTTTTCAACATAACCCACTCAGTAAAAATGTATTGAATTATTCAAACTACACCTAGGATAAAATTAGTTCCTTGACACAGACATACCATCCAAGAGATTTTTTTGGGAAGTTATTCGAAATCCAAATAAAGAAAGTATATTAGAAGTAACTAGTATGATGCAATAAGACAATGGATAAATTAGTAATGATATTTCTATACAAGCCTTATCATATATCACTCACACTTCTCAAATCTTAATTGATAGTATAAGAAAATAGATTACTAATTATCAAAATTATTACAGTTAAAACCAAGTAGACTGGCTAGTACATCATTGTATTATATAACAAGGATGTCTAATTTGGACCTATTCAAAGCTACCCCACTCTAGATTTTACAAATGATAGAATAATTGCACCAAGCAAGACCATTAGGTGTATAAAGGTAATTGATAAAGTTGAAGAATACAAGGGATAATATTAGATCAATGCATAAACAGTAAAACAAATATATGCCATTAGTAAAAAAATGGAGTCATATATATCTTAGTTATAATAGGAATTGGAGGTAGTAAGGAAAGAGAACAATGACCTAAGAGAGCATGTCGTAGAGAAAGGGGAAGCTAAAATAAAAATAACACTAAATGTGAATGATCTTAAGGGACGAATTTTATAGAAATGATAATTAAATCAACAATATGAGATAGAAAAGCAAGATCTATAACCTCAAATGAATCAATTGAAAGCTAGTGTACAAAGAAAAGAAAATAAGAAATATGAAGATATAACTTCCCTATAGAAGACAAATAAGAAACTAGCAAATAAGATCAAGAACATGGAGGTCAAAATCTCATTGTATAAAATTCATTCCTTACAAGATCATATATTTTAAGATAACATTTGTTGGAGCATATTTCATGTAATTTAAGGAGTACAAGACATTGATCAAATAAATTTCCTTAGAAATCAAACAAGTAGAATGTGATTTGGCATTCAAGGTAAGATATGTTAAAGATATATCATAAATTCATAGAGCATCTAATGACCCGATAAAACATTTGGGAATAGCCAACAAAATGGCAATGATTGTCCAACAAAATAATGTGCTTAAAAATTAGATAAAACTAAATGGATGCAAGGTCACCTACAATGTCCTTAAAACCTCTATAGAGGACATGAAGAAAGAAATATAGAAGCTATTGTATGACATATTTCCTAACTTCTTCTAATCAAAGAAAGCTTCTCTCATCTAAACATTGGTCAAAATCATTGAAGAGATCAAGATACACATGTGAGGTAATGGCATTGCACTAGAATTTTAAGATAATATATCGAAAAGTGGATAGATTGTTAAAAAGGTAAATAAAATAGTACACTAAGGAGAATATGCTAAATGATCTAAAAATTCCTTCAAATATTGACTAATGCACATTGATGACATTAAGACCACCAAAATAAAGTAGAAATTATCTCTTAATTTTGTAATTTTTTTATATAAAACAATTCCAATATTGAAGACTACATGCCCAAGAAAAGTAGATGAAGCACATGGAGGTCAAAATATCATTATTAGATTAAATTAATTCCTTAAGGGATCATATATATTTAGATATCATTTTTCATCCAAGGTGAGATATGTTGAATACCTATCACGACTTTATAAGGCATCTAATGACCAGATAAAATAATTGGGCATAGCAAAAAAAAGGGCAATTATTATCCAACTAAATAATGTGTTTGAAAATAGATAAAATTAGAGGGATGCAAGGACACCTACAAAATACTTAAAACCTCTATAGATGACATGAAGAGATAAATATAGAAGCTATTGGGGAAAATTTTATAAAATAAAAATAGAAGAATAGAAAAATTTGAATTTTGATATCCAATGACTCATCAATCTAATCATTTGAACCATATACACAAAGTAAAATCACTTGCAAACAAGTTAATAGCTAGCACATAAGCAATTCATCAAAAAATCTAGTGAACTAGTTTACAATGAGTCATGGGCATAGAACTTAAAGGTATGATTTTCTAGAAAATCGCCTAGAAAGTGATTGTTTTGTTTCTAAGTGATTGTAGCAGAGGTATTGGAATCGCTAAAGTCATGTCAAGTAACTTTAGAGGTAATTTTAATTGGTTAAGTCTCATTTTTCTAAAAGATGTTGCCAAATTAGGAAATTACCATGAGTATAATTATTTTATCTCAATCAAAAGTTCGGTTAAGATTTTGCAATAATTGCTATCTAAGACCTTATTTGTAAAGATCCTTTAGCATTTTCAAAATACTAGAATTACTCTTTGTAGTGCATTTTTGTATATTTGACATCAAACTATAATTAACAAAGAGACTATGCATGAATTATATAGACTATTGTATCCTTTGACCTCTTGATTTGTAGTTGTATGATGCTTGTGGATTTTCCCTTCCACATTTTGCTAGTCCTTTCTTTTTGTTATTGTAGGTTACTATTATGAAGTTATTAAATCACTTTTGAATGTTAACATTGGATAAATACTAATCTCACTATGATCAACAAAGCATATCTATTTTAATATAGTAACTTTAGTCCTTTGCATCCATTTTTCTCAAATTTGATTTTTTTATTCAATTAATTTAAATAATCTATATCAGTGGGTAGCCATCCTGAATTGGTAGGGTGAGAAGGACTAAACCCCCTTTCTTCATATGTCGAACTATGATATTATAGGTGCACATTTTCATAGATCAGTAGGATCATAGCTTAAATAATGAACATAATTTAATTTTATAAAAATAAGATAGATCATGTTTGTTGAGTGCTAACCTCAAATTAGTCACATGCATTATAGATAATTCTATGCATTATTTGAATTATGACATAGATGGTACATATTGGTCCATAATAATTTATATTAGTTAAATTTAATCATGATTTCAATAAGAAATAGGATTTATTCTTTATAAAAAGATCAAATATATTACCAATATTTTATTAAGTGTGTGCATCATTGAGATTACAAGATGGGTGGTACATCTTATATTTTGGACAGTTGTTGGACATCAAGTGAAATAAGCATATATTCTACATTCACTCCATTATTATCTATATGTATTTGTGTCAATCTATTCTCCTCAAGTTATTATTAAGCCTTTTATCCTTCCTATTCTATTCTCATAAAATTTCTTACCAATCCTTTCATCCTTCCTATCACTTGACAAGCTTTTCATCTTTCTTTTCACTTAAATACCCATTTGTTGATAGAGTTTTTCATAGTTGATCTTGAATAGGAAATCCAACTATGGGGTCTATGCCACTTCTATGCATTCCAAAGCTTGCTACATGCTTTATGTAAAATTAATTTAATATTTTCTTTCTATAAAATTATTTTCTTGTGTTATTTTTTTATTTTTTTTATAAGTCATGTGTGGCTTTTATTGGGTGCCAATCCTATTACAAAAACAAAAAATTACATTACTCATTACATTTATATCATTTTAATTAAACCATATCCAACTTACCTTTCTATCAAAGATATTCTTATTTGCATTTCTATCAACTATCTTTGTCATCTACCTCAAACTACTAAGTTTCCACAATCAAATCATTCATATAATTTTTATTAAGAGATAGAAATCTAACTTATACAAACGCCTTCCAAAGTTTAAATTTTGTCAAGATGAAATTCAACACATTGAATGGCTAAAATATTTGCTTCCTATTTCCATCTCTACAAATATATTGTCTATAACAACCTGGCAATTTCTTAATACCTTTTTTTAAGGTTCTTATTCATGCCCCTAATATTCCAAGATATTATTTTCATTGTTAGTTTTTTTTTTATGGTTTTAACCCCACTTCTTGTTAACACTTGTGATATTTTCTTTTATTTCCCCATATCAATATTCCTCTGGGTTTATTTTTTTCTTTGCTTTTGCTTCTTAGGTCTTCCTCTATTTTTTAATTTCCACCAATACTTTAATATTTGTCAATCTCTTCGATCTTCTCACAATACTCATAGTAAGACTTATCATCTAAATTTTTGTCTTTATCTGAATGATCTAAAGTGAAAGGAGTAACCTCAAAAGCACACTCTTCTTTATGTTGCCTTGGAAACCCTAAAGTGCAAGGATGCTCTTCCATATTCTACCCTAAAAATCTTGAATTATTATGGGTTTCCTCCAACCTCATTTCTTTATTATGCTGCTCTTGAAACCTAAAAGTGAAAGGGATAACCTCTACACCACTTTCACATTATTACCAAGAAAGGATTCTTTACTAGTTGAGGAAACTGAAGATGATTTACTTGAAATAAACTTGACCTATTTTGTTACCTTTGTTTTAGGATTTTCCTCCATATCTTCCTTTGCACCTTTAATTCCTTTGTAACTTGAATTTACACACTATACTTTCTCATTATTTATATCCTTCTTTGTTTCTTCTAACGGTTGATCCAAGTGATCTATGGTGGCCTCTACTAAATTATGTTGTAGATAGTATTTCTTTACCTCTATTTTTGAAGTGGAATATCCTTGATCTAATCTAGCTTCTATTATTGTATGATTTCCTTACTTCATCTTAAAGTTTATATCATGACCAAATTTTTTTATCTCTTTCTTCATAGTTTTCACTTTGCAAACTCTTGCCATGTGTCCAGTCTCATAACAATTGTGGCATTGAAATGTGATATTTTCATAATCCACTTGTTGATCTCATTCTCTTAACTTAGATTTAATCTTAATGGATTGTGAAAATGGTTTTGAAATATCCATAGCAACACATATTTAGGTATATATATCTTGCTTTCATTTCTTAACAGTTAGTCCTTCCTTGATGAATTCGATAAACTTCAAAACATCCATATTGATAATCTAATAAAGAAGTCCAAAAATACTAACCCACACCGAAAGCTTCTTAATAATTTCTATTTCAATACAAAAAGATTCATTCCATGTCTTAAATAAAGGGCATATACCCCCCTAAACTACGGGCCAACACCCATTATTTTATCCCTAATTTTTGAACTGGAAAAAATGATGAGGAAAAAATCTTTAGGAAGAAAATTCATTGCGTAATTTGAATTCAATAATCACTTCCACTTGATCCAATTTTGAATATCAAAAAACCCTAGGTAGAATATATGGAACTTATATATTAGCCCTCTATTTTTAAGAACCATTATATCATGCTCAATCATATCATCCTTAATAGTCACTTTTCGTGTAACATCTACTACTTAGATTGAACTTACCATATATTTGCTCTTTTGCTTATCTCCAACTTAGGCATCCATATTTCTAGCTAGGGCATTCTAACTTTCCATTAGGGATTTCAAATTTGAATTTCCTTCCATAATAGCTAGTGGAACTCCCTCCTAGATCACACTCCCTCCTAGCTTGCACTCACTTCCAACTCGCACTCACTCTTGGATTGCACTAACTCACAACTCACACTTATCCCTATCTCTTTTTTATCTCAATGTTCCTTTACTTTGATGATTATATAGAAATAATATTCAATTTATTCATGATATTTGAGGAATTCATGCACTCCAAATGAAACTACTACTTTTCCACCATGACTACAAATCTATGAATTTGATACTTATTCCCTCTAGTCTACTATGTACCTCCATCACTGTCCAACCTATGTTAGGTCTGGTGCTCCTCTATGCTCCTCTTCTTCCAATGGAAATAACTACAAAGACAAGAATTCTTGCATGGATCAAAGAGGACTTTGTAGGGGAACTACAACTTATTTTCTTGTGTTATTATTTCTATTGTTTGTATTAATTGACAATGAATTTGGTATCTAATATATTTGGAGCGATCAATCTCGGGCCTCTCTAGACTAAACGCTTGTCTCTTTCCTATGCTTTTAGTGGCATAAAATGTTTAAAATGATTGTGGCATGGTGGTTATAGGGACGGACTACACAAAGAATTGTGTGGTGGCTTCTAGGGTGGACAACGCAGAATACTATGGTGGCCATAAAATCTAGACATCCAGCCCAGATTCGTGGTGGCTACCGATTCCATAATGTAAATATATATATATATATATATATATATAGTTATTTGGAGCCATCTATTTGGTGCATAGATTTTCTCCAAAATGGGAAGGTCCTCAATGAAGGAGATAAAATATTTAGATGACCAAGAATTTGAGTTATAAATTTAGCCTAAAATATTAAGATGTGCATTTCACTTAAAATGGGGTTACAATGGAGTCAATGGCCCTAACTATTTTACCTTTGTTGTTCTTTATTTGTCAACCAAAAAACTTTTGTAATTCTTTTGGCAACCAATTTTATAATTTCTTCTAGATTAGTAACAAAGATTGTCATTAATGAGGTATTTCATACATAGTACCAACATAGTGTAATGAAGTCAAAAGTTGTGTTAATATGCTTTGATATCATATCTTATGAATATTATAAAGCTAAATATTTTTTCTTTGATCATATTTTAAGGCTATATATGAATAAGAGTTTACATTGTGTTTGGACTTCTGCTTGTAGTGGTGGATAATATTCATAACTAATCAAACTAAAAAAACATAGTCATTTCAACTCATAAGGTTCATTGTGAAAATCAAACTTAAATTCACTATCTTCAAGGTCATTAGAAGAAGCTAGAAATTTGTTTAATTGCTTGTAGGGATCATGTTAATATGTAATCCAATTAAAGCAATATAGTTGTTTGATCTTATAAGATTCATTATGAAAAGAAGTCTAAAAGTTATTATCTTCATTGTCATTAGAAGAATCTAGTAATTTACTTTTTTTGCTTATAAGAATCTATGTATTCAAGGCACATCATAGATATGTTTACAACTTTGCATTTTATGGTAGGTATTACAACCACATGGCTTTAATAACACAAAATTTTAAATCAATATTACTGTTAAACTTATATATCTTAATGATGTTATTATCTTATGTTCACCGATGTGTATGCTAACCTCATAATTATTAGTCCATGTGAAGCACATAACTATAGCTTCTACTTAGTTCACTAATGGGTGTTGTTCAAATCAACCAATAAAAATTATGAAGTTTAATAATCATCGTTGAAAACTATGTTTTGCAAGAGGTAAAAATAAAGTATATTTATTTTTAATTGTTCACCATGAAAGATAAGATGTTGGACATTGCACCCAATAAATTTTACTTTTTTATGATATGACATCATTTGTATTGGATAAGTTTAAAAGATAAATGTGGATAATATATATGTTAAATAAGATTGTTATAAATCAAGGTGTATCATAAAATCAAAATAATTAATGCAACTTTTTATTTTTTATTTTATTAAAATGAAAAATATTTCTATTTCAACCTTAAAAATAAAAGGTGAATGACCAATAATAAAGTATGGAAAAATTATATCCATACATAACTAATATATATAATAATATAAATTTCCATATTAATTGGTTGTTTATAAAAAACAAATTTAACAATAAGTCATATTTGTCATATCCATGCTATCTAAACTAAATCTAATCCTATCCATGCTATCTAAACTAAATCTAATCCACTAATATCTAGCCTTTAAAATTTTAGTTTAATCCCCCATGTCAAGTTGAACATGAGATTATAAAAGTCACCTCGGTAACATAATTATACATAAATAAAGTGATGTTTGTTATGAAATTTATTAATATCATTTTTCCTAAAAGGATTTTCTCTTATGCAACACTTGCATATTGAATCATGTTCCTATTTTAAATATGGATTTCTCATATTATTTTTAAATAAGTTAGATGCACCTTCTATTAGAGACCACTCCCACCAAAATAAATGTTTACATTTGTTGTCAGGTCAATTCAACCATATTTAACTTACCCTTTTATCAAAGATATTATTCATTTTCTTTTCTATTAAATATGTTCTTCTTTCTCAAATTGCTATATTTCTACAATCAACTCCTTGAAATCATTTTCATTAAAGGATGCAATCTCACTTAGCCAATTGCCTTCTAAAATTTGAATTTCACCAAGAAGAAGATCAACACTATGGTTGGTTGAACTATCCGCTACATGATTTCCATATTTATAGATATGCTCATGTTTCCAAGAGTTTTTCTTCAACAATAATTGGTGAACATCAATAATAACGTTATTTTTTATCCAATCCCCACATCTATTTTTGTGATAGCATTAATGATAACTTTTGAATTTCCCTCAATTAAAATATATTTCCATCCTTTTCAATTATGTTTTTTATCTCTATAACAAGTGCCCTAGCCTTTACATAGTTATTAGTTAAAGTTCAATATGATTATGATTAAGTGAGGAGAATTTTACCTTCATTATTTTACAAAACACCACCTTTACTAGCTTTTAACCTTTAATCATAAAGTTTTATTCTAATTTAATATATCACAGAAGTATGCAAATGACATCCCTATTAAAAAATTATAATTAATCACATACTTTCTAAAATGGTTCTCTTCATAACCTATACCACCCAGAACCAAGTTCGTTTTAAAAATAGTTTTAATTCTCTATTAAACTTTTGATTCTTTTTACCATCTACTTGAACAAAATCTCAATAATAAGTAAAAGAAGCTTAATTAAATTGAATACGCAACTCTTACCTAAGGTTCTACATTCTTTAAATATTACAACAAATATTACGATGTCACATACTATACGAGTAAGTTTACTATACTGTTTATACCAGCTTGCTGGGTATGGTGCGACCCACCATATTGCCAATGGAAGAGATGTGGTTTTCGCGCTTGCAATAGGGTTGTTAACGTTTTCAAGTTTTTGGGTAGCCATAATAACTTTGGCACATATCAAAACTTACATTAAACGACTCAAGCAATTACATATATTAAAAATGCACCATAGAATAGTGGTCTTGATAACACCCTATGGCAGATAGTTTTTATTTTTTTGTGTTTTCCTTGCTAGTCTACACAAAGCCTTGGATCTGGTTTTCTTTTCCTAAAATCCTTTCCAATTTTATAGTACTAAAAGGATATCAATACCAAACTCTCATTCGTTAAATTCCAGATTCATTGAGAAGCCTAAATAAGGAAATTTAAGCTCAAATTCAATCCATGACATTTACTCGACACAAGAGCCTCAAAATAAATGAAGCCAAAGAGACTTATAGCTTTAAAACAAGTTGCTGATTTCAATTTTTTTGTACAATAAATAAATAGCAAAATAAATCAAACATTCAACTATGGCTTTCCTGTTGTCGACGAAGACGAAAAGGTATACAAACATGCATATCTAACATAATTCTATATTTATTATATCCGATGAAAAACACATACCATTCAATACACATACCAATCAAATTTATATTTAATATTTCTTTTAAAAGCTCTTACAAAATGGCACTCACTCGTCCTACACTACTATAAATAATTAAATAAAACTCACTGTACTCAAGATCTTCATTCATCTACTGTTTTTTCACTAAATATCATTCTGCCAAAAATAGAACAAGTATTTGCTCATTAAGATATCAGTCCACTAATGCCAGTTACACTCAATGGTTTTCCAAACTCCTTGTCTCGGTGTTATGTTTAAATTTTTTATTTTTTTAATTTAAATGGACAACAATACTAAGCAAGTCAAGGCTTAAAGCAAGGAATTTTCCATGCTCAACGTGTTTGTTCTAAAATCCCAACAACTGCTCAGCTCTTCCAATGACACCAGATCATGTGACCCTTGAAGAAACTTTTGCACTGGCAGAGAATTAGGGCGATGGTCTGATGGGGTCAATTGGCCCATAAATGCATGTAATTATAAATATGAAAAGACCATCACATAGCAGCAATCCCTATCCATTCAAATAAAAACAAGCAGCCACTCATCTAGATACAGTGCAACTATCATTGAGCAGGCCTATATATATTTGTTTTACATAAATATATATACATAATATATCAATTCAGGATATTCTATTTTAAAAATACACTCAATACCAAGACACAGGCTCATTGATCCTACTAGTCATCCACTACAAAAAAGGGAGGTCCAACTAAAAGAGATCTGCCAGCAACTTCGTGAAGCCGCTGATCGTTAGAAGAGTTATCCTGACCTGAAACGAACCCCTCGAGAATTTTCCATTGGTGATAAAGTCTTTCTTAGAGTTAAGCCAACTAAAAGTTCAATTAAATCCACCAAATTGAGCCCTATATTTGTCAGTCCTTTTGACATTGTAGCCAAAATTAGTCTTGTTGCCTACAAGCTTACCCTACCACCTAACTTGTCTAAAATCCATAGTGTTTTTGATGTGTCCCTCCTCCACAAATATGTAGCTGACCCATCTTATGTTTTGGATGTATCTCTTTTGCAGACGTCGGACCTGCAACTCATTGAGGTTTGATCGGTTAAAATTTTGGGTTACATAACAAAATAGCTGAGGAAAAGAACAGTAGAGCAGTGTAGGGTCTAGTGGGATCACTACTCAAAGAAAAATGCTACTTGGGAAGATGTTGCTGACATGAAAAATAAATTTCCTTTCTTGTTTGAAAATTTGATTATCCAAAAGACAATTTGAATATTGCTAAACTTATATTTGAATATTTGATATTTTTATCCAGGATATCTATGTGATGATGCTATATATAACTTTGCTTAATTTGTGGTTGTTATTTATTATTTATAAGTATATGCTCAGTTAATTTTAAACTTGTATATCTTAATCGACTAGCATAGGGACTATGATGATTCCTGGAGAGGGAGAATGTAACAACCTTATTACTTGATTATCTTTTCCTAGAAAAATATGATGTTGTTATGATTATCTATGATTGTAGGTGTAGGTTTCACTCTATAGCTGATGAACTGGACAAGGCAAATACCCACCCCTGGCAGAGACAATGGTCGGAAGCATTAGGTAATGTGGGATATGATGTCGTGCCTATGGCACTTTGGCTCGTGGGTACATGGAAACCCACAGTAAAAATCATTTAGGGCATGTTGCTTGCATTTTGCATTTTACTTGTCTACATTAAATGCATTGTTCTGAGAAAAATAAATTAAAAATTTTATTTTGTTATAAAAAGACTTTTTAAATTTAGTTGCAAAAGTAAACTATTTTAATAATTAAAATTAATAATAATATAATAATAATAGGAAATATATTAAAAATTAATTATAGAATAAAAAAATATAAACCCATTGCATAACACAAGGTGTAATGAAAATATATAATATATTCCTTTAAGTTAATTACATAAAAAAAAATAGCAAAGACACGTTCCTCCATCCGACGGATTGAAAACAAGACATTTATTTTTAAAGGAAGCTTATGTGTCCACCTACGTTGGCATACAAATTATTTTTAAAGATGTACTTTCTAAAAACAAAGGACATGTTCAGGGTTTCCAAGTGATTTCTGGAAGAGAGATTCCGCAAGTGGAGCATTGTAGGAAGACTTTGTCAAAATTTCTAAGAAGAAAACAGGTCAGATAGTCCTAGCTCTTGATTGAGTTTAACTGTTATTTGTAGATGATTTTCGTATGGAATATAGTACATGGGAAGTTATTGGTAATAAAATGAAATGCGTGTTTATATTGGATACGGTTTTTGTTCTATAAATAAATTTTCTTTAATTTTTTTTCAGAGATGTTCTTCTAAGAAAAATGCAGTTGGAATGGTATTTATTGCTTGATATTCGAAAAATTATTTCGTATTGTCTGCTGCTCTCATATAGTAATATATTCATCTACCAAATTAGAACTGTCTTGCATTGACTGTTGCATATAGTAATTCATTCATCTGAGCCACGATGACCCATTTGAACACCCACCATTTTTCTCTAGCCAATCCGGGTCTAGGTATGGACATTAAATAGTCTCCAGTGAGCAGATAGTAGACAACTATAGGTACCAAGGTGATTTATTCTCAGATATTATATGGACTGAGATTTAACGTAATCGGTGAGCTTTGGGTCTTGGAAATACTAAATGAGGCGGCGTTGTTAAGTTAAAACTCTGTGTAATATGAGTTTTGTTCTAGCCTATAAAAAATATGTATTGGCTGAGTGTGATTGAAAAGTTGAGTTATTAATATAGCACATGGAGCAAGCAATGAGTATTTTATTTTATAAAAATTTCTTTGAAAATATCGCCCTTAATCTTAGTAGCATAATACTTATCTCTAAAAGAATGCATGTAACTGTTAGATTATGGGCTGTGTTGAAATTGATGGTTGTATGGCATGTTTTTATTTTAGTTTTCTTTTAGGAATTAAGACATTTTTCTAAATAATGAAAACAAAAATTTTGGATGTACACATAAAGTGGAAATTCATGCCTCATAAAGTAAATTAAGTAGGTAGCTGAAGGGTATTATGATAGAGCATAATTTAAGGAATTTACATGCTCTGATATGATTCTTTCCTCCATATTATTAGAAGTCATATTATGTTATTTTAGGGTTGGTCTTCGCTTGAGTTAAAAGAGGAATATATAATATTATAGAAAAATGAACGGCAAGAATATTTAAGGTAAACCTTATCCTTTCTCTATGGTATAAAGACGTCACCAGACCTTTGAATTTTTAGAATGGAGTAAGCAGTACATACATTAGGACAACTTGACAAACAAGCCGCGGTTAACATTATCAAAACGTATCCGAGAATGTCGTAGATGTCAGATATAGGAAGTATTCATGATTGGAACCGGTTAAGTGGTATAAAACCCCTTTAGGATTCAATTTTGAAATAATTTAAAGGTTTGAATTGTTCGTTGTTCTATTTCATGATTTTGAAAGATATCAACAATTTTTTTTAAAGAATAGTGTGTTGATTTATTTTTAAAATTCACACCGGGTAAATCTTTAACCCTTCCTCCTCTTACTAATACTACGGAATGTTCTTGTAAATTATGGTCAATACCAGGTATATAAGCAGTGATTTCATATCTAGAGGTTAATCGTACTCTAGCAACTTTACGTAAGGCAGAGTTTGGTTTTTTGGGGTGATAGTGGAAAAGTTGACAGATAAGTTACCTTTACTGTCGCTCTATAAAATCGTACATGAGATTTTCACCTCATACGGCTTCTCATTCGATTCTTTTAGATCATGTTCTTAGACATCGTGATGCAATTATATCACACCTCAACTGGGTATGTATATTTTTAGGCTTCCATAGTTTTGGTCTGCATATTCATAATGATACTGTGAGTGCTTTAGGACGTCCTCAAGATATGTTTTTAGATACTGCTATACAATTACAACCTATCTTTGCTCAATGGATACAAAACACTCATGCTTTAGCATCTAGTTTAACAACTCCTGATGCAACAACGAGCACTAGCTTAACTTGGGGTATTTCCTTTAGAAGCACCATAAAAATTAATTTTGATAAACTTGATTTTTGGGAATTTCTATTTTACCATAGATCAAAGCACATTCTTTGTGATAACTCCATTGTCATAGATGACCCTTCCTAGCATACTCAAATCCTGTAACCAAGACGCTAGGAACTCTTTTTCTACATTTGAGACTTCCTATGATGAGTACCATGTTTATAATCATTTTACAAGAGAGACAATAATGTGATTTCAAACTTGAGCATGAATTTGAGGTTTATTTTTAAAATATATTTTATTCATTTAAAGTCATAAATTACAACAAATATTAGTAGGAACAATACTCCAAAGAGTACATAATATTTTAGCTTTCAAATAATTAATCCTATATCTCATCAACTCTTTCAATATCGATGGAGCTACCCAATTTATTTTCATATTTTAAAAGTGGCCCCGAATTGTGTAAGAAGAGGGACAATGAAGAAGTAAATAGTCTATTATTTCTATATCCTTCTCACACAAAGCATACCTAAAAGGTCCATTATATCATTTGTTTTGTAGAATCTATCCTATAAAGAATTTAACTTTGGACTACTTACCAAAGTAATGTTGGGGCCTTGGGAAGGGGATCTTGTGACCAAATATTCTTCCAAGGAAAATCATTGAGTAGGAAATTTTAATTGCTCTAAATTCTCATATTCCAACTTGATCAAGTATCCACCATAATTTGATATATTCTATACCAACTCATCCTTTCATATAAAAATAGGCAAGCATCTTTTGAATTTCGTCTTCTATTTGGTTGAGTTCTTCTCCTTCAACCAAGTTACTAATGGAAATCCATGATTTGGAATTGTTGCTCATATCAATAGAATCTTTGATCTTTGGACCTTTATAAGCTAGACATGTATGAGCTAGTGGTTGGAATTTTGAATAAAAAATAAGAGGATAAGGCTTCAACCAAGCATTAGACCAAAATTTTGCATAATCCCCTCATTAACTAACCATATAATATATTTTTTAATTAATTGTAAACTATCTGATATGCAGCTCCATGTTGGCAATCCTTTATATAGGGTTCAAATTTAGAAAAAAATTATTACATCAAGAGAACTCATATACATTTTAAGAAAAAAATTCCAACCATTTCCTTAATATTTTTTTTATCTCTAGCCAAGTTTTATTTCTAGGTCCAAATCATAAGTCTAAAATTTTGTAAACATGTCCTTTTAATATTATTTCCCTTGTAAAGCCTATCTTTCTTACAATGCAAAAACGTAATTCTTTTCCTTACATCCTTTCCAAAGAAAAAATCTTTGAATTTTATCAAATTTAGACGTTATACCTCTTGGCAATCCTAAAAGTGATATCATATAAATAAATATGGATTACAATGTAGTAATTATGATTTGAAGCCTTCCAACCATGGTTAAGAACTTACCTTTCCAACCTACACAAAGAATATTTTATTCTCTCCAAATTTGAGTCCCAATGCTCCTTTTCTTTATGAGACAAAGGAATACCCAGATTTTTTGATGAATTTTTTTTAATTTTAAACCCTAAAATATCTGCAATAATGTCTTGAAAATATAGTACAATGGTAATGAAAAAGATCCTAGATTTTGGAGTATTAACCAGCATTATGCATAGCTATGAATCATCGTTAATTTATGAATATTAGGATTTTCAAAATTGGAAATTGGTGAATATGGGGACTTTTGACGGGGGCCCATTCGCAAAAAAATTTAGGTCCAAAATATTTTTGGGAGTCGGCTTACCCCACGTTGGAATAATTTCACTATTTTTATTTTAAATCAACAACACTCTCGCCTAAATTGTGGATCTTTTTTGACTTGAAATTATAAAAAAATTATTTATTCCTCCAATTCACCTCTTATACCACCTATATATATACCTAACATGACAATGATAAATATACATCTAAAACATTCGAACTCCTTGAAAATAGACCTGAAGTAGCAAAAAAGCCTACAATAGACAAACATGACCTAAAGTAGCCAAAAAAAACAAACACTATCATTTGCAGAGGATTATCAATTGACAAAAATTTGATCAATTGTAGAGGAGTATCAATAAAAATATTTTATAATAGATTGTAAAGAAGTGTGACACTCTGATGATCGATTGTAGAGAAGTCTAACACAGTGATGATTGATTGTAGAAGATTGTCTGTCGATAAAAAAGCTGATTGGTTGCAAAGGACTATCTATTGAGAAAAATTTGATAGGTTATAAAGGACTATATGTTGATAAAAAAATTAATTAGCTGCATAGGAATGTCTATCGACAAAAAATTTGATCGGTTGCAGAGGATTGTTTATCGATAAAAAAATTAATTGGTTATAGAGGGTTGTCTATCGATAAAAAATCCAATCTATTGTGGAGGACTATTTGTCGATAAAAAGTTGATCGATTGTAAAGGACTATCAATTGACAAATTTATCGATCGATTGTAGAGTATTGTCAATCAATCAATTTATCAATCGATTGTAGAGAAGCATGACAAAGGGATAATCAATTACAGTAACCTATTTATCAACAAAAAAGTCGATCGATTTTAGAGAAGCATGATAGGGTGATGATCAGTTGCACAAGTTTGTTTGTCCAAAAAAGTCTATCAATTGCAAAGGACTAACGATCAATTATAGAAAGGTGTGGCAACTATGACAATAGATAAAATGAAAGCTTCCAAACATTTGAGTATGGTTGTTTTGGTTTGGATCATCTCTAGCAATAGCTTTTACTTTATGTCTACTTATTGTTGTAGCCTTGTTATTTTTTTTGTAATATTTGTTGGTGTGCTACTATAGAGTTTATTTAGAATTGAGCTATAGAACTATTCTTTTAGTTTGCAGACTATGGTATTTGCAATGACATAAGACGTTAAGATTTCTTTAGAATTGAGTGAAGGTTAACCTTGATGGAGTGCAAGGTATTCCGTTAGTGTTAGGTTTGGAATGGTATCTTGGATTGTTGTCTTCTTTCATTGTTTTGTTATCCAAAGCTTTTTTCCTTTAGTTTCATAGGTAACGTAGATGCACTATCTACAACTATAAGATATAAGTATCCATGTCATCTTATAGTGTGTTAGGATCATTTCTTGTTGTAAAAGTCTGCTTCGTATTTTTTAGAGTAAGTTTTCATAGCATTGCATTATTTTGTTGTTATTCCTTGAGCACGCAAGCAAAGGTCATTGTAGATGGTAACGTAGGTTCATCCTCATAAATGCTTTATGGAATGATAGTTTAACCTTGGTTTCTTTGAAGGAAGGCTTTTAATTTTATGATTGGCTTTGTGAGAATTATTAAGTCCTACTTATATTATGGAATCAAATTATGTAAAAATGCATAATGTAGAAATTTATTACTTGCTACTTATTTTGTTTTGTAAAAAAAATGCATGAGTTAATAAGTTATTTTTGTTTTCTTAAATGAAGTAATGGATAATGGTAATGGTTCCCTAACCCTTGAGTAAATATGAAAACAAGTACAGAGGAAAGTATGTTTGCAAAAATCATGATAACGGCTAAGTGTTGTAAGAATTTTCTTCAACTTCATATTCATTTCTTAACATCAAAAATATTTTTCTTTACAGGTACAATGGCACCTACTGATGATCAAAATAAGGGATTCCAATATTCTAGTAAAAAGAGTATCCTAAAATATTTACACATATATCAAAATGCAATGATGAATTTGTATTTGCACAAGTTGAAGGTACAAACACCTTTTACCAACTAATCAATTTAATTTTTGTATTCTAATATTCTTTAATATAGTCTTTCTTCATTAAAAATAAATGTTGGTTTATCTATTAATCTGCCTCTTTTAATGCTTGGAAAAATGTATTCTACTATTTCTTTAAAATAGTGTCTTATTACATCAAAAAAATAATATAGAACACCAAGCATTGAATGCAGTAAACACTGTTGACCTTGATATGCCTCCACTTGAAGATAATCCTGGGGATGAGATCTGACCACATGATAATTCTTATAACAATGACTTTAAATAACCACTTGATGAGATACCTCATACAGACACACCAACTAAAAAAAAATGATAATTCATTAAAATGCAAACTTCTAGGGAATATTCTAGTCAGAAACCTAAACGTAGAAAGTTAACCAGGTGGACTATTGGTAGGACATTTCAGCTTGAATGGTTATGAACATATCCCTTTATTGAGTTAGTTTATCTAAAGAACAAAAAAAGCATACCAAAAAAGTGTAGATGCGTTATTTGTAGTTGAAAACTAGGAAATGATCATAAGATGCAACTTAAGTTAGACACAATAGAAAAACAATATGGGAAAGTTTATTTGAAAATAAAAGTGATGGAACAATTAAGAAATCAATTAGATGGAAGGATGCATCAGAATGCATGAATATCAGATATGCATAGGAATGTGAAAAATAAATTAAACAACAACAAATGCTTGTTGAGAAGGGTGGAACAATCAAAGCCCAATTTTTAAAAATTCATAAGACCACATTAACTTAAAAAAGTTTACAGATTGTTGTTGTATATAGTATTCATACAAGGGGTAGACCCATGTCTTATTTTGTTGATTATAAGATATATTTGTCTAAAGAAATTTTTACAAAACATTTGTTTGATAGTTGGAATATTGTAACTAACGTCAATGATCCTAACAAATTTTTTAAGTTCAACATCAATGGTCATATTTGTATTATTATCAATAGAAATATGATACCTTTATATTGGTTTGAAAAGCGATCACATATAGTTACAAAGGATGTTGAACAAATGCCCATAACACACAATGAATTTGATGTAGTTTTACACAGTACTAAGATTAAATTAATAAAAATTATAGAATCTTTGACAAAGGAGATAAGAGATCATTTTCAAAGAGATGAGTTGCTTGAGGCGATGGGTGTGGTTAACCCCATGTTCTGGAATCCTTGTCCTAACTACAATACTAAGAGTAAGTTGTTTGTAAGATATATGGGCACTCTTGTAAAATATTTCACTAAAAGTGTGGAAGTGAATGGTATTGAAATTAATGGTATTCTCAACAAAGAAATTTTGAGATAACAATCAACCCATTTTGGAATTATAATGGTTGGTAAATTTTCATGTCTGAATAACCCACATGATCTTGGTTCCATTATGTGTTTGTGAAAAATTTTGTATCCAAGTAGTGTCTTACAAGAAAAAATGAGTGAATATTTTCATTTATATGAATAATGTCAAACAATGATTTTGGGATTTATGGAAGATTAAAGGGTTTTTAGTGCACTATATTTTGTGAAATCTAAAGTTTGTAACATGTTGGACAAAAATTTCAAAAAATATTTGAGAATATATGTGTCATCATATGAGTTGGATAAGTATTTCTATGACAGAGCTTTGGCAAATTGGAAATCTTTAGCAAACAAAAGAGGTATCACTAATATTTTTTATAATAAGGATAATGAGACTTGTAGTGATTAGATTGTGGAGAATCAGAAATCAGATATACTTACAAGTGATTTTGGAGAAGTTGAGAAGTGTTTGTTTTAGCTTTCTCCATTCTAAAATTTTCTTGATTTAACAAAATTCATATATTTAATGATATTTTTATCATTTGTTTACTACAAGGATCTCAAAATTGTCTTTCTATTTTAATAAAATGTTATGTTTTATGACATAGCCTTGCTATTTTATTAACTGTCTTTACTGATAAGATTTTATTTTTTATATCATAGCTTTGTTATTGTATTAATTGTCTATGTTGATAAAAAAAATTATTCTATGCTTTGGCTATGAATAAATTGAAAATTTTAAACAAATGCATGCATGTATCCTTCGTAAATATTTTTTTCAAGAAAGTGTTGTATGTAGTTTAGAAAGCATAATGGAAATAACACAAGAATATAAATGGAAATAGCATAATACTCAAGCTATGGAAATAACACAATAAAATACTCATTTTCATATCATAGCTTTGTTATTGTATTAACTATCTATGTTGATAAAAATTTATGGTTTATATTTTGTCTTTGAATAAATTGAAAATTTTAAACCCATGCATGGATGTATCTTTCATATATATTTTTATAGAAAGTATTGTATGTAGTTTAGAAAGCACAATGGAAATAGCATAATACTTAAGTTATAGAAATAACACAAGAATATAAATAGAAATAGCATAATACTCAAGTTATGGAAATAGCACAAGAATATACATGGCAATTGTAAAAAAACATAGGAATATACTTGAAAATAGAATAATACTCCATTTATGGAAATGTTTTTTGTATTAATTCGAAAATATTTCATTGCAATGTACAAATTATTGACTACAATACAACAAAATTTGTAATCAACAAATTAACCATTTTTACTTTTTCATTCCTTAGATTAGGGGCTAGAGGTAATTTCAGGTTCTTTTCCCTTTTGTGTTACCCCTATAGTTTGTAGTTCTAGTGGTATAGATCCTACATCTAAATTATGCACTTCCAATGCTATAGATCCTTCCTCTTTAGGTTAATCATCAGTTTTCTTCTCTATTGCTCCATAACTGACCATGACTTTCTCTATTGTATCTAAGCCTATGAAAAAGGCCCTTTCTTCTTTCATAGGATTTTTTGTTACTTTTGAAAGTACTCCTTTACCCTTCTCCTTAAGAAAAATATCAGGATCCAACCCATGTAGGATTATGATCCTTCTAAAACCGTTGTTTTCGGTAATTGTCTCTTTTAATATTTCTTTTATTTTATAGCAACCTCCAATTTTTCCTTTGCCATTTTTAGATAAACTTGTAGGCTTTTCACCTATTCCCTTAAATTATCAAAATTGGCCTCTAAAATAAAAAAGAAGAAATAATTTAGTAGACAATTATATATATATATATATATATATATATATATATATATATATATATATATAAAAGAGAACAAACAAAATTTAGAAAACATAAGTCTTACCTTGGCTACATCCTCCACAGCAACATCAACTTTTTTCTTGTCACATGTCCATTGATTAAAATAAGCCTAGGCTTCAACATTAATGTTCTCCAATCTATTCAATATAATATTTAAAATTTCATCATTGTAAGAATATGTAGCCTTCATTGTGCCAAATTTAGATTGATGTAGTAGAGCATCAAGATTTTCTGGTTCATTTTTAACAAATTAAAAAATATCTTCCCTTTTTGAATTTTTTTTAATTGGGTATCTATTTGCTTTATTAAAACTTTTGTCTGATACTCCCAATCTTTTATTTCTTTTAAATATTGAAGCAACGTATCTTTCATGGTTGCTTCACAATTGTCAGACATTAAAATATTTAAATATATATACTTTCTCATCCTTAGTTAGAGGATGAGGGTTGTTGGTTTCTTGAGAAGGCGATGAGGTTAATGAAAATGCAGGTGAATCTTCTACTTATGCTTTCTTTTGACAATATTGAACCACATCAATTGCTTTAAATAAATTGGGCATGTTGCCCTATAAAAGGTAATCCTCATCAAGTGGAGGATTATCTAGCCCTCAAGTTGAAATTCCTTGCATAGTTGAAAATTTTCCAAAAGAAAAATTTGGAAGTTCTAAAAATATTTGGCTTGGTCCCCCGCACATGATGGATGAAAAAAATTGCTTTTCACCTATACATTGTTGACCTCTCATTTTTTCATTGTCATGGTGGAGGAGGGGATGACATCATCTATTGTCTTCTTTAGGTAAATTGTAGTGAAGTCGCTAAAAATATCATAATAAAATTTTGTTAAAATTTTTGTGAAGAGACATTAAAATTTCATTTAAATGTATTACACTTACTGGACGAAGATGAGATCTCTTGGGCAGCTATACCTCGTAATGGCATGTTGGTGCGGCATAGCTCTAAAAATACATTTAAAAAATTCATAAAAACGATTTATTATAATTTTAATTAAATGAATACATGAACTGAAACTTGAAACATAAAGCTTAAGTATAGTGGGTGTGGCCTCACTAATATAAACATCACTTTGCAATTGATGTGCAAGTGTAAGTTGACAAGAAATAGGAGAATTACAAGACCTTAAATGTTATTGTAGATCTTTTTTGTAAAGGTATCGATTTCGAGGGTGTTTTAGAATCTCCAATTTTTTCTGGCTTATGACCTCTAATAGTAATATCTCATTTTGAAGAGGAAGATAATGCCCTTTTATGCATTTATGTATAAATTGTAAAAATAATAGAAAAGAAAAAAATACTTGAATATAAAAATTATTACTTTCATATAAAGGAAAAACCTACTTGAATATAAAAATTATTACCTTCGTATAAAGAAAAAACCTACTTGAATATAAAGACAAAACTTTATCTGCACCTACTCTATTATCATGCCAATATTTGCTAGGTCTGGGTGCAATGAGATCGGTACTGCAGTATTTTACAAATTATAATAAGATTCATAAAAAAAAAAAAATGTGATTGCATGTGGAGTGTCGTAGAAGTGTTGGTTTTAATGCTATGAAAATCCGTTATGATCCGATGTGAAACATAGGTGCACTAGTTGAATTTTTGGTGGGCAAGACATTGAACCAAATATGTCGATGCCCAAAAGAGAATGTTCATCAGTATTTCTTGTTGAACAAGTTTGGCTTGGTATAATTCGATACAACCTTGAAGAAACTTATTAGAAACAAATGCTAAAATCAAGCCCCTTTTGGACTTAGTAGCAAAAAATGCAAAAAAAAAATCAGTACTTGTAAAACCCAAAATTTCAACTTCAAATAAATATAGAAATATGTAGAGTTATACCTGTCAAAATTTTGAGATATTAAAGTTGATCTTCATGTATACTTCATCTTCTTCACTTAATACGATATTCAAAGTGATAGGATCACAATCCTGTGAAACAATGTTGTCAATCTATGGACGTATGAGGGTTTAACAAAAAAATTATATTCTTGTTGTCAATATTCATATTGACAGTGGTCAAATCATTGTCGTATACCGTAATAATAATTAGCAGCAGTTTGTTGTTTATTTTGCATTATGGCATTGATACTAAACCCTAAAGACCATAGTCATTGACCCATGATATGTCATAACCCAACATGGTTAATATTTCAAAAATAAGGGGGCACACAAGGTTTTTGAAAGAAATTTTAGAAGGAACAAGGGTGGAAGGGTATGCCATTGATGTATTTGACAGATGTCGATTAGGTACGAGGGATCAGGGCGTAGGATGGAAGGTAAATTATTTGAGGGTGTATGATGATTTTTGCTTAGCTTTGATGTGTTTTACGTGAAAAAAAGGTTTAACAATGACTGAGGTATGATGGATTAGGGCATATGATGCAAAGGAAAAAATTTGAAGGGAATATAGCTTTTTTTATTAGCTCTGATGTGCTCTACGTGAGAAAAAATTAAAAAATAATTGTTTGTACCTTTTTATAGGCTTCTGCATTCAAAAATTTAATATTGTGTTGACACATGACATCAATTTATTTGACACGTGGTATTGGATCATCAATGGAACCCTCTGTTGCAATCGATCGACAATGGAACCCTCTACTACAGTCTATCATCAAAGAAATCCTCTAGTGCAACTGATCGATAATGAAACCCTCTACTATAATTGATTGGCAATGAAACCATCTACTGCAATTGATCATCAATGACCCATAAGGGGGGCGGAGGTCCAAGGTTCAAATCTCGAGCCTCGTCGGACTGAACGCTTATCCCTTTCTTGGTGCTTTCAGTGGCGTAAAAGGTTTAAAATTATTGTGGCATGGTGGTTATAGGGGCGGAATGCACGAATATCTATGCGGAAGCTTCTAGGGTGGATAGCTTAGAATACTATGGCGGCCATAAAAGATGGATAGCCTGCCCGAATTCGTGGTGGCTATCGATTCCACCATGTAAATTAAAAAAAAGAAAAAATTGATCATCAATGAAACCCCTTACTGTAATCGATCATCAATAGAACCCTCTGCTACAATCGATTGGTAATGAAACCCTCTTTTGTAATCAATCAACAATGGAGTCCTCTTCTGCAATCGATCGTTAACGAAATCCTCTTCTACAACCAATCGATAATGGAACCCTCTTCTACAACCGATCATCAAATGAACTCTCTTTTGCAATCGATCATCAAAGGAACCCTCTATTGCAATCGATCGATAATAGAACCCTCTACTACAACCGATCGACAATGGAACCCTCTACTATAAATGATCGATAATGAAACCCTCTATTGTAAATGATTGGCAATGAAACCCTTTTCTACTAATGATCGATAATGAAACCCTATATTACAATCAATTAGCAATGAAACCCTCTTCTACAACCAATCATCAATGTAACCCTCTTTTACAACCAATCATCAATGGAACCCTTTACTACAACTAATCGATAATGGAACACTCTTCTGTAACCGATCGATAATGGAACACTCTTCTGCAATCTATCGACAATGGAATAATCTTCTACAATTGATTGACAATGGAACCCTCTTCTGCAATCGATCGACCATGGAACCCTCCTCTACAATCGATCCTCAATGAAACCCTCTGTTGCAACTGATTAGTAATGGAACCCTTTGTTGCAAGTGATTGTCAATGGAACCCTCTTCTATAAGCAATCAACAATGTAACTCATTGTACTATTGTCAATGGACCTTTGCTGCAAACGATCGTCAATTAGCTATTATCAAGCTTAACTGACTATAGTTAGTCTATCAATTAATGTATGACATTTGTCATCAACACTAAAACATTTACCATAGTTTTATATTTTTTTGTGAAATATAAATGCAATTCGCCATGTCTTCTACTTGATTTTGAACACGATTCACCTCGATTTAAAAATTGATTCAACCTATTTTTATTAATAGATTTTAGGTCTGATCCATTATGTATATCCCTGGTATTAACCAATTATACAATAGCCTTCTCATAGCATGATAATAATGATTTAAACTCTATAACCACACTGATTAAGGGATGACCCATACTATAACCTTGATACCTTTGATGTTTCCTTATATTTTTACCTTTGACAAAGCTCTCCTTAATGTCTTTATGACAATAATAAATACATAAGGAGATAATGGATCACCATTATTGACTCCACAAGGTAGTCAAAGTATCTAGTAGGAAAACCGTTAATCAAAATAGAATAATTTTGAGTGCTATAACAACATCTAATCCATTCATACTAATCTTGATTAAATCTAAAATTTTCTAGAATATCATGTAGAAAACTCCAGCAAACCCTATCATATATTTTTTTCATATCTAATTATATAAGCATACTTGGATTTTTATATAGAATGAAGAGAACGTAACCTCTATATAATGACTACAATATCAAGATTTTTCTTACCATGAACAAAGCCACCATGCTCCTATGAAATAGCACAATCTAGAATATTTTTTTAACTTGTTTTCCATAATATTTGTAATGACCTTATAAATCATATTAAAAAGGCTTATTCAATGAAAATTATATAAACATCTTATCTTTCCTTTCTTGGAAACCAATGTTATAGAGGTAGCATTGATCTTACTTATTAAAGCCTTCTTTCTTTGTGTCTCTTCAATTGTAGCTAACATATCCTTTTCAATAATCCTAAATTTTTAAAAAGAAAATTGTAGGAAATCCATCAGGGCTAGGTGCCTAGTTAGGATGGAAAAATGAACTACCTCTTTAGCCTCTTTATAAAGATATTTTTCAACAAGTTTTCATTTTGTCCATGTGTGATAATTGATAAAATATTTTGTGAAAGTTTAAATTGAGTCTTCATATCTTGCCCAACATCTGACATAACTTTGAAATAATTAAATGCTTCCTTCTTGATATCTTCGCCTTCCTCAATATTTCTTCCATCTTTAGTTAAAATATTTTTGATGCGACAAAGAAAAAATTGGATGAAGTATGAAAAAAATGGTATTTGTATCTCCTTCCTTGAGACATCTTTCCCTTGATTTTTGGAACCAATACACTTCCTCCTTTTTCAAAACATAATGATAATAAAAAGGTAATTATTTTTCTTAAACATAAGAATCTAGTCTATTCTATTGATTTCTACTATCTCTTATAAATATTTGAGATTGGAATCAATTTCCTTCTTTTCTTTAAATCTGATACCAAAATATTTGCCATTCCAAATTTTCATTTATCTCTTTAGATATTTCATCTTTTGAACAAACTTGTACATACACGATACTTCAAAATTTGCCTCATTTATCCATAACATAACCATTTGGAGTAAATTGATGTCTTAGAGCCACACAAATTGAAAGCAAAATCGATTTGGATGACAATTATTTAGTAAATCACATCTCAAGAGAATTTTTTATGATTTGATCTTGCTCATAATAAAATGTCTAAAGAGATTGTATACTAGATCTGCAACCATGCGTTAGATAACAAAAATGTACATAATTTGTTTTGTTATATGAGTTTACCCAATACATATATTAGAACCTTGAAGGAATAACATCTCAAAGCATTGATTTAGACCATCCAGGAACACCACCCTTATTTTCCAAAGGAATTAGAATTGTGTTGAAGTCCCCCAAGAATCCATAGATCACAATTTTGAATCATCATTGTATTAAAAAAAAAAAATGCTAGGGTCCTTCCAACATATTTTAGGAGTAACTATAGTTAAAACATATACATTTATAACCACAACTTCAATGTTTTCCTCTTTCTTGCAAAAGAGACCAATAACCTAATTATTTTTTGCTCCTAGTAATTGCTCATCCCATTTGTGTTTATTTCGTACTATCACAATACTTGCAAAAGCTCCTATAGAAGACACTATCAAGCAATCTCCCATCTTCCAATTCTTTTTTTATTTGTATAGTGTGAGAAACCCCTACGACCAATGCTTAGGGCTAAGCATTCCCATCCTAGCCATGACCCCTTATAAGACCAAGAGCTAAGCTTATCAATAGGGGATTAACACACACACATCACAATTTGAACCTTAGACCTCATGAAGAAGAGCAAAAGCCCAAACTGTTGCACTGTCCCTCCTTGGACCAAAATTCTTGGGTAGAGAGAAACCTCCAAAGCTACTCTTAGATGGTTGGTAGTGTCATACCATTTGGGTATACCACTATTTAGAGGGAATCCACAAAATATTTTTTGATACCTACTCGGATGTCACATCTATCTTGGATAGAGAGAAACCTCTAAATCCGCTCTTAGGTGGCCGAAAATGTTGTCCCATTTGGATATACCAATATATAAAGGGAAGCCACAGGAGATTTTTAGATACCTTCTCGGATGTCATGTATGTATAGGAATTCAAAAAAACTCGAGTAGAGAAACCTCTAGAGTTGCTCTTAGGTGGTCGGTAGTGTTGTCCCATCTAGATATACCACTATTTATTGGGAAGCCACAAGAGATTTTTTTATACTCGCTTGGATGTCATGTTTGCATAGGAATTCAAATTTGGGACCTCTCAAATGGAGGAAGTTATTCGCAATCATCAACGTACCACCTTTGCGGGTTAAAACTCCTGGGTAGAGGGAAACCTCTAAAGCCGCTATTAGGTGGTCGACAATGCCATCCCATTAGGGTATTACCTTTATCTAGAGGGAAGTCGCAAGATATTTTTTATACCTACTCAGGTGTAACATTTGTTTAAAGATCGAAACTCGAAACCTCTCAAATAGAAGGAGTTATTTGTAGTCACCAACACACCACCCTTCGAATTTATCTTCCAAATCTTTTTAAATACATCCTTAAATTCTTTATTACTTAATTTTTTTTTTTATTAAAATAAAATGAAAAATACAACAACCTATCAATTTCTTAATAGTTTTTTTTTAAATATTATCAGTATTCCTCGTATTCTACCATACCATTTTCATCCATTTTTTCCTTAGTATTACATAGACCCACTTTTTCTAAACACATGTTTGTTTTCACTTTCCCAAACCCACTTTTTCTAAACACATTTTTGTTTTTACTTTCCCAAATTTATTTTTTCCATTTCCAATACTTTCACATCCATCAATTTATTTGTGTACTGACTCCTCTTAGCGTATTCCGGGTATATAAATAAAGAATTGGTTCATCATGTAAGTCTACCTGAAAACATCCATGGTAGGAAAATTATAACAATCTATCAATTCTTTAATAATTTTTACTAACATTTCACCATACCATTTTCATCCATTTTTATTATTTAAAGACATTTCTTCTATGATGATTATGATTTTTTTTTATTTTCCAAAAAGTTATTCTTTCTCTCTCGAGGGTCTTCCTCTCTTTTTTCTTCCGTTTCACCTCCATCAATTTATTTGCGGAGTTCTTCCTCTCTTTTTTCTTCCGTTTCACCTCCATCAATTTATTTGCGGAGTTCTTCCTCTCTTTTTTCTTCCGTTTCACCTCCATCAATTTATTTGCGTGCTGACTCCGCTTAGCGTATTCCGGGGTAGGTAAATAAAGAATTGGTTAAAGTCAACCTGAAAATATCCGGGGCAGGTAGATACCGTTTATTAGACTAGTTCAATAATGACATTAAAAATATATAAATAATCTCGGTCTTCCCTCCGGTCCCTATGGGTAGACTTTTGGGCCGCTGGTATGTTCTGGCATTACCATGAATAAACTTATGCCCTCAATACATTCTTTGTATTCTATAAATTTAGAGGCAGCGTAGAAGAGCGGCAGAACGAGCAGAGTGATCGGTAGTTCTTCAAGTTTGATATCGTTACCTTGTTAACTTGTTCCCAGACCACAGCTGCGAATTTCCTATCTCATCGTCGGAAGAAGAAGAAGAAGAGGGGAAATAATGTGTTATGCGGTGAATTGCAGTAAGTGTGGAAAGAAGACATGGGCAGGCTGCGGAAGGCACGTCTTGTCAGTTTACAATAACATTCCCACCGGTCAACACTGTCTCTGCAATCCATGGACTGGGGTTAACCTTAACCCTAACCCTAACCCTAATCCCACTTCCACCTCCGCCTCCGCCTCCACCGTCGAGGCCAAGCAGGATGCAGGCGGCAGCTATTGCGTCATCCAGTGACAGCAACAATTGTCTGTGTTCTCTCTCTTCTGTTGTTTTTCTGAGTTCAAAGAAATTAGTGTGTAGGTGTGGGATTGTGTATGTGTGGGATTATGCATGCCAAGATTTAGCTTAGAACAAAAAGACCTCTGACGCTCTTCGTTGGAAGCCTTCCTCTCTTTTGTTGGACTTTATATGTTATCATGGAATGGGGTTTCTGTTTCCCATTCTTATTATCCTAAATAAAATTGAACTTTCTTTTGTTTTTATCTGCAAGGAATGATGCCAAATGCTTTCATAGGCAACACACCGTACGGGTGTGGGTATATGTATAACTATCAGTCCTTACTCAGGCTATGATGTTTGATGTTGTTGTTTTTCTTTTTTAATTTACCATTCAGAAGAATAGAGAGCAAATTCAGTGTGCAATTAAAGATTTTTAATTTACTATTTATTTTATGAATATAGAATTCATCATGCTGAGGAGAAGAAAAAAATTCAGAATACAATTAGAGTGTGAATGGATGAGGTAAACATATATATAAAATTTTATGTGAACAAGAAATTGGAAATCCCGTATACAATTAAGAGTGTGAATGGATTAAATCATTATGTTAAAAAAAAAAAAAAAAAAAAAATCAAACTCAGTATACAAGTGTGAATGGATGAGCTATAATTTATTATATGTTGAAAAAAAGAGCAACTTCCAATTAAAGAGTGTGAATGGATGAGGTGGGCATCTACTTATCTGGAAACTCAATTTGGATGGGTGGTTCAGATGTTGATTATTTATGATTATTTGAATAATTAAATTTTTAAAATTTAAAATTTATGTGTTTTTATAATTGCATATAAAAGATAGAAAAAAAAATTGAAATGTAGTTTATAATATTCATAAGGTTATAAGTTTTATGAAACAATATTTCATTAGTATGTAGTCTTCAATTATACTTGTATTGCATACACATTGTCACTATTGTATTGGATTTTTATCAAAACACAAAGTCACATGATGAGCAACCTTACCAACACAGGATTGGAAACTTAGATCTCTTATTTGAAATTTTAAAGTATTTATCATTAAATCATTTAATTTTTTCTAACACCAATTTAAAGATTTTTAAAAATTATATTTACAATTTAATAATTACCACACTCAATTGGCAACTTAGACCTCTTATTTGAAATTTCAAAGTTTTCATCTTAAAACCATTCAAGTTTTAAGTCTTGGAAACCATTCATTTTTTTAAACACTAATTAAAAGAATTTTATATTTTATATTTACAATTTAATAGTATTACTACCTTTCACTTGTTAATAACATGTTTGTTGAAACCCCAAAGACAGATTTTAACCCTCAAAGGGGTTGAGATTAAGCATGTTTATGTGGAGGGAAATAAATCAGCAGATTTTTAGTAAACTTGGGACTTTTGCGAAAGATGCACAATTTGGAAGGAGGATTTTCTAGATGGATTAAATCAAATAGACAATAAAATCTCAAGGAAATATTTGTGTTTTCAAATGACTCTAATATGCGACAATAAGGATCCCTTGGGAAAATATGTTGTTTGTCCTACTTGGCTATTATATAACTTTGTTGTTTGTCTATTTTATGGATCTTTTTTGTTTGCTATGTTGATATCATTCCTTATTTCTAGCCAATTGGTTGGTTCACTCTTGTATAAGGTTTGGGACACCTTTTAAAACCCTTTCATCTATCTTATCAAAAAAAAAAAAAAAAAGATATGCACAAATTTTTTATTTGCAATTTAATAATATTACCACCTCTCACTTGTTAATAATATGCACAAGATTGGAAACTTAGACCTCCTATTTGGAATTTCAAAGTCTTCATCATTAGAACCATTCAAGTTCTTTTGAACATCAATTAAAAGAATTTTAAAATTTATATTTACAATTTAATAATATTACTACCTCCCACTTGTTAATAATATGCACAGGCTTGTTAATAATATGCACAGGGTTGGAAACGTTTTTGAATTTGTTCAATCAAGGTCCCAACTACTATAGGGATTTTAAATACTGATAAAATAAACAGGTATGCTCTATAAAATTGATATGACAAGAGTCGCCTTACCCTCCTGAGAGAGAAGGACTCCTTTTCATCCTACAAGTTTCTTATGAAACCTCTCAATAACATTATTCTACATTGTCTTGACAGGATTACCTAGAAACATAGGAATATAGTTGGAAGGACTACGATAGAGCATCCCATGATATGTGCAATTTTGACTTGGTGAGGAACTAGGGTGTTTATGAAGTAAATTTTGCTCTTAGTGAAATTGATACTTTGACCCGCAACTTCTTCATAGAGGTTGAGGATAGATTTAATTACTCTTGCCTCAGAAATTGATTATATATTTGCCAACATTGTATCATCCACAAATTGTTGGTGAGTTGAAGGATGGAGGTTGGATGCAGCTTTGATTCTAGAGATCACACCTATGGAGTAGGCATATTTAATGGTTCTTCCAAGGCTTTCAACTAGGATTATAAAGAGGATGGGGGATAAGGGGTCCCCTTGTCTTAATCCTTTGGTACTTGGAAATTACCCTGCAATAGACCCATTCACTAGCACAGAGGACCAAGAGGTGGAGATGCATTGCATGATTAGATTGACCCAGTCATAATGGAAATCAAAATTCTGAAGAAATTTGGACAGAAACTCCCTATTCACTCTGTCAAAAGCCTTGTTCATGTCAAGTTTCAAGAATAAAGTAGACTTTTTGGACTTGTGGATAGAATGAATGAGTTCATGAATGGTTATGACTCCATCCACAATATTTCTACCTTTAACAAAACTTCCTTGATAGGGGTCAATTAGAGATAGGAGAATATCCTTTAATCTATTGGCCATGGCTTTAGTTAAGATTTTATAGATGATATTACAAAGGCTTATGGAGCGATAATCAGATAGGGCTTTGGATTTAGGGCCTTTAGGGATGAGATTCAGAAAATAAGAATTAACATCCCTGCGTATGACTCTAAACCTCTGCATTTCATTAATAGCTTGGCAAAGGTCAGGGCCAATGATTTCCTAAAAGGTATGGAAGAACCTTGGGGAGAATCCATAGGGAACCAAAGCTTTGTATGGTTGCATAGAAAGGAGGGCTTGATGGATCTCCTCATTGCTTAAAGGTTTTAACATATTGGCATTCATGTTATCAGTGATTATTTTAAGAATGTGCATGAGGAGAGATTCCATATCTTGGGCAGATTGAGGAGGACAGGAACCTAATAGGTACTCAAAGTGAAGGACAACTTCATCACGGATTTCATGAATATTAGAAGTGAAAGTGCCATTGTTTTTTATCAGACCCTTGATCTTTTTGCTCCTTTGTGCTTGAGCACTGAAATATGGAAAAACTTTGAGTTTGAGTCTCCTTCTTTCAACCACAAGTGCCTTGATATTTGACACCAAAAAATCTCTTCCTTCTTCAAGATGTTATGGTATTCTGATAGAAGTTTTTCTTCAATTCTCAATCTAGCATCCCCTTGATCTTGTTGAAATTGATTCTCAATTATTTGGAGTTTGTCCTTGATGTTTAGCTTACTTTCAAAAATATTGCCAAAGATATCTTTATTCCAAACCTTCAATTTTTTTTTAATGGAGCACAACTTCGGATTAACTTGGCACATGAAAGATCCCAAAAAACTCTCTCCCCACCATTCAGTAATGCATGCTCTCAAGTCAGGGTGCTGGATCCACATTAACTCAAAACAAAAAGGAGTTTTGAAAGGCGGTCTATTGGCAGATTCAAATATTAGGGGACTATGATCAGACCCAATATTTGGCAGAGCTTGCAAACTGGCATCTCCAAACAGAAGTAAAGCATCCTGAGAAAGGAAAAAATGGTCAAGCCTTTTTTGAATAAGATCAACCCCTACCCTTCTATTACTCCAAGTAAATTGGGATCCCCTTAACTGGACATCCATTAGCTCATTTGTATCCACAAATTTTTTGAAGTCCTTCATAGTCCTGGGAGTGATTTCTTTCCCTCATTTTTTCTTAGAAGGAAAAAGCAAAGCATTAAAGTCTCCAGCAAGAATCCAAGGAATATTGATAAAAGCGTCTCGCATATGAGTGAGGATATTCTAGAGGTTTAGTCTATCTTGAGGGTTGTTCGGGGTATAAGCATTCGTCAGCACCCAAGATTACCTTGAACTTAAATCATGAAAAAATATATTGGAAATTTACCCTTCGCTTGAAATCACTCTTCCTTCCACTTTGGTTGGGTCCCAAAGGCAAAGGAGTCCACTAGATGATCCAGAGGTAGGGTTGTAAGAAAATTCACATTTTTTCTAGATGATTTTGGTAACTATAGGAGAGGTCTGCATGCCTAATTTGGTCTCTTGCATGATAAAAATTGTAGGATTTGATTCCTTTTGCATTGAAGCAACAAGTCTCTGTTTTACTACTCCATTTAACCCTCTCGCATTCTAGGAGAGGATTCTCATTTGGAATTCTTGGGGGGTTTTCTGCCTCCTTTTCCTTGCTACGCAGGAGTTTTGGGTCTATGATTCTTCTCTATTGGAAGTTACCAGTTCTTGAAAGAGATTTCTTTAGGTGCCATTGGCTATGTCTTCTACTATATCTCTATTTCTTTGCTCGACAGTAGGGTCTGCCTTTCTTTTTGTCACTTCCAACATCAATTAAAGATTTTTTGAAGCTTCTGGTTTTCTTAAGGCTCAAAGCTTCATGAGAACCATGAGATATCCCTGAGCTAACAACCTCATCTCCATAGGGATCGAGCAGGGGGTGAGAAGATCCTGACCTATTGGGGTATGGGGAGTTAGGCAGGGGATTAGAGGGTGGCAGTGGGGGGTTGGACGGTGGGGGTTGGGAAAAATATGGTATGGTTGATGGAGATTTTGGAAGTGGATCAAGGGATGGATGAGGGGGTTTCAGGGAAGGGTTTGCCTTCACAGGTGATTGAACAGGAGGATTTGAGACAGGGACTTCCTCTCTAGGAATTTCCTCACTATCATCATTTGAATTGAGATTTAATTTTTTGAATAAACTGAACCGATTAGAGAAAGCAAAAAGGGAACTTGCCTGATTCTTATCATAATTTAGGGGTGGAGGAATAGGTTACTTTTCTTTGGATTCATAACGAGGACCAGATTTTGACCTTATTCTATGCGTCTCTCCTTTAGGTGGATGTTATGTCTCCTACTAGGCATGTTAAGTGAGTCTTAGTTTAGAGCACTAGTTTCGAAGGTGCCCCTAGGTGCAGCATTTAGTGTAGAAGAAGGGTTTGTTCTCATACTCCACCACTTGGCATCTACGATATAACTAATAAATCAAGTTTACATGGGTTGGAAGTTGGGACTCTAGGTTGGCATTAACACAGATGCAGGTTTGCAGTAATCTTGATCGAGCACACATAGCAAGGTCAATAGTGACAAGCTCCCCAATCGTGCAGGAAATCCCTTGGAGAACATCCTCATGCCAAAAATGAGAGGGTAAATTTGGGAGACAAACCTAGATAGGAGTAAAGTTGATTCTCTGGGTTTTTGGATCGAAATCCATGACCCATTTGCAAAGGAAAAGGCTTCTTCTCCTAAAGAACTAGGGGCCACCAGATAGAATGTGATCCTCATCCTCTTGAGTATTGATTTGAATCATGAAAAATCCCCTTGACATAACCACAAGCTACAGATAACCTCTAGTTTTCTGTTTCATAGCCACCCATTGTCTGATAGCTTCTATATCAGGTTTGTCCCCCATAAATTTTCCAACTAGGGAAAAGGAATCTAAGGAGATATACCTTGGCATGACCTCATCAAGTAAGATAATGTCACATATGTTAGGAATAAAGGTGCAATATGAATATGAGGATGGTTTAAGACCTCCCTTGACCATTTTTAACAAAAGAGGTTGCTAGGGTTTTCCTATTTTCCACAAAAATTTTATCCGAGGGATATTTTTCTCTAAAAACATCGATTCCATCTTTCAAAACCATAGAGTTAGACTTACCTGGGACTCCGTTCCCGTCTCCTTGGTCACACGTACCATTATTGGCCCCACTCCCATGAATTCCCATTACATTCCCTACCTCCAAACTATAGATTCCCTGGTTCCCACTCAACAAAATTTCAAAATTCGAGGTTCCCTTCATCATTGCTCTTTGAAGATACTCCATCGCTCCATAGGTAGTGCCTTGAATTCTACATTTTTAACCTTTAGCTTCATCTTTAACACATTCATTTTACAAATAATATATGCGACATAGTGATCACATTTTAAATTATTTTTCTTAATATCACAACCAAATAGAGCCCACACTAGTGTGGCTACTATTAGGGGAATGATTCCAATGTAAAATTGTATTGGAAACAATAGTTGTGGTATACTTGTTTGTTATTAGGATTTATTTCCCAAGAAAACATGCTTCCTTCCCACCCTTCAAAGGTCCCTAGTGTCTTGAGCAATTTGTTTGGTATCATATGTAGTTCTGCTCAATTATTTCCTTGTGATTTTTGTTGATAAACAATCAAAAAGTGACTTCTTGACTATATTGTTCTATATAAAATCCTCAATCCTATAAATGCCATCACAAATGTTGTTAATTATGAGAATTTGGGGTTAAAATTTCATTATTAAGTTTTGGCAATCATATTAATATTGGCACCTATACACTTTTTTGCTTGTGGGAGTGTAATATACCTTGATTGAAGAAGTTATGTTTTGTTTCATATCTAATGGATAGAATCATAGAATTAAATCCAATATCATGCTCATATATGAACTTGGTATTGTAGGTTTTTGAGGTAGTCTACCATAGGCATAACTTATAAAGGTCACCACCATCAAAATCAGGTTGAATAGATGCCCATTATGATAAGTGAATAAGTGATATTTCTTGCATGTGTGCATGCAACACTATAAAAATATATGAATATTTTAGAAAATGAATTACAATTTTTATAATAAAACAATTTTCACTACACCTTGACAAGTCCATTCTAATTTGTGCCAACATACCCTAGTCTAACATGGTATATTCTTAACCTTCATGAGGTCAACAATTGGCCTTATTAGTCCATAACATTCCTTATTGCCAAACATAGTACCTTCCACTACCAAAATCACTTAATTAACCACCCTTAGAGGGAACCATTTCAACAATATCATTGCTACTCTTAACACCAATCTAACAAATATTTTATTCAATTAATGCAATGGATATTTTACATAGTGTTGTGCATGACCTTGAGCAACTTGATACTTTGATGGAAACTTAATAGAGATTGAATTCCATGCAACAATTTCCTCACACAATTATAATGATGTTATTTTCTTGATAGTTTGCTCCACTTTTATATGTATTGTCACAAATGATTCTCCTTTTAAGGTTCTATATTCTTCCCTATGGAAAACACCAACAAGCGCTAATGTACTCTATCCAACCACTAATGTCATTGTGATGGATGGTAGTAAGAGAATCAGACCTAGAATTTGAAAATACTAGTCCTTGTCATAATTATAAACATACATATTATTGATGGGGTGCTCTCCACCTTTATCCTCAACTTTTATAACATCCTTCATACATTTTTTGATGGTACTCCATCTACTTTGTCTCTCCTCTATTATCCACTTCTGGATAAACAAAGGCTCAAATCCTCATCAAAAACATCATCTCTTAAATCCTCCTATGTACATTTAGAATGTTTGAAGTAATAATATTACATAAGTGCATAGTTGATTGAATGCAAAAGGGTTTTGATTCTATAATTCATAAAAATAAAAGGTTAAAAATTATGCAATAGTTGTCTCATAGTATGTGAAATATGACCATTACATGAAAAATAATGCATCAAAACATATTTTCATTGAAGAACCCCTATTGAGGTAATTAAATGAATGTTTGGGTCAAATAGAGGACGTCTTTTAAGCAAGAGTATATTTATAGTTTGCATCGATGTACCCTCTAACCCTTATTATTTCATTAACAAGGTTTAACAAGCAATAAAATGCATAAGCCACTTGGCTTGAGAAATCGCACATTAATTAACAAGACCAAGAATGAAATCTAATGAAAAAGAAAACAAAAATTTACATTATAAGCTCATACAAAGGTTTCTTCAATGGTTGGACAGCTCCATAAAGCAAAATTAAAAAATTTATTAATATAAAAAAATTTCTATGTAAAATTATATCTAATTAAAAAAAATTTAGCAAGTGATAGAATACATAAACCTTACTATTCTATATTTTTAAATGTTATAAAATTATTATTGTTGTTCAAACATTAATATAAAAAAAAATTGTAGTTGAAAAATATGTGTATATTCTTATTGCTATTATGAAATTAACCAAGATAAAAATAATTAATGAAATAAAAGTAAAATATTATATCTTTAGGCATCCAATAATAATATGTTTTTCACTCATACATTAACACTATGTATGTATATGTGTGTGTATATATCTTGTAATCCTATTTTCTCATTAATAGAAGTGTATCCAGAGAGACTAAATCTAAGTCTGTGATAGGATTTTGTATTGTAGTGCTACTTTGATTCTCCTTGGCATGCATGCAACGTTGATTCTCCTACTAGAATTTGTGGTATCAGATCTTGTTTTGATTCCTATTGCCATTCAAAATGGTATTTCAGAGGATAAACTCAATGTCTTCAACAGTCTCTACTCTATTAATTTCCTTCTCTTCCATGAACCCTGGTACATTAGTTCTTCCTTTACATAACTTCATCTTTGAATTTTTTTTTGAAAATGGGTAGCTTGAATTTCCTCCAGTTAACAAAATTGATTTGTATAAGGAAAGCAATTTTAAAGCAATAATGTTAAACACCATACGACAATTAGAGGTCAACCTTTAGGTCAAAGGTATATGTGTTTGACCATTTTTCCTATGATTTATATCAGAAGATAAAATAAAGAAATGGAAACATGTAGGATTTTTTCATGATCATATTTCCAAAATTGACATCATAGTTCACCCTCAATTTAACTATGGTATAGGTTCTTACTATCTCACCACTCTTATTGATGTAAAACATACCATTTGGGATAATAATCTATATAGAGACGGTGTATCAGCCAAATTTTACCCTATCATTAGATGACCAACACCTAAAAAATGCTCTCATGTTGTGTTTAGAGTTATAAGGAATCGATCTAATCCCTGGTTCTATATATTGTACTATCAGAGCAAGATGTGTGTTTTGATTATTTAACACAATGTTTCCCCCTAATAAAATTAAGTGTGGTGTGTATTATCTAGGATCAAGGAATTTGTTAGAAGTAGGATGAATTATAAATAGTGTCAAGTAATTTGTTAGAAGTAGGAAGATATATAAATATTGAAGATTACTTAGATTCCTATGCATTGCCAAATATTTAGAAAATGTTGATTTTTAGCATCTGCTAGTAAAAAATCCAAGTTTAGTATGTCACCCAGAAGAACAACTTGTAGAATTGGTACTATGGATCTAGTAATCGACTCACCTATTCCACGACCATTACCAATGGTGACATCAAGCAGGCCTAACACAAGTCAAATTTTAAAATATTATATACAAACAACTACACTTCCTCATAGAATGTACAACTTTGGACTATTGATCCAAATCCATAGGTTGAGGTTCAATCCTAAATTAAAATTATGAGGCTTAATGCACTTGGTTCTTCTAATTCAATAGAATGGACATAGTTTGGCAAAAAAAATCACAAAGGTGGAAAGTGGCCACCAAAGAAATCCTTCTAAACCACCATGTATGAGGAACAACCCTCCCAAAAAAGGGTTAAATTATCTTTATTTTTTGAGCATTCTGCTTCATCTTCTATAGACCAAATAGATCAAATTAGACAATTGATTTATATAAATAACTGGAACCAATATGTTGAGGCTAACTTCGACAAAATGGATTACAAGTTAGAATTGTTAGCCAATGAGATGAAAATCATAAACGATAATATCTAGGCTCTAGTGATTATGCACATTTTGAAATGAATAATAAGGTTATAAGCTCTCTACTATTGTAATGCAATAAAAAAACAATACTTGAGAAAATAACATATTCATAATTTTAGACGTTTCTTTGCAGGACTGTCCAAACTGTCGAACTTGTTTCGGCCATATCTCACTCATCCGGACTCGGATTGAGCTGAAATTTTGAGGGTAGATGCCTGAAAAACCCTAGAACATCTCCACCAATTTTCATATCATTTGGAGCAACACAGATCCTAGCGCATCCCTATGTGTGAACGAGATTTTTGGCAAGCGACTATGCGAGGGTTTCATCTGGGTTGAGTGCAAGCAGCTCCAGAGGTTGGTTTTTAGGGCCTTTGGGCCCTAGCGGCCAATATTTTTGTGGTTTATGCTCAATATTTTAGCAGGAAATGTTGCAGGGGATCCAATATGGGTTAGAAATTTATCTTTCAATAGATCATACTGTGAACTTGAGTGACAACGACTTCCAATTTGTTGCACAAAAGAAAAGTGAAAACCATACCTTTCCACGATGTCTAGGGCAAGGATTAAAGAGATCACAAAACAAGTTTCAAGCAGTTGATCAAAAAATGGCTCATATCTCAAGTGAATCTGGTGCTAAGGTGCACCCACAAAATAATTCTACTGTGAAAACCCCTCTCAAGGGTAAGAATTTTGAAAACTCAGCCCCAAAAATGAATTTTAGGGATGCCCTCCATGGTGGACAGCCTCAGCCCAATGCTAATATCAATCTTAGGGCTTCCCATAAACCTCTAAGAATGCCTAATATTGATCCCAGGAAAATGGAGTCAGGATGTCTTAAAGCAGCTGATGGAACTCCTATTGTTAAGCTTGATATGGGTAACATTCAGACTGGCATTGAAGATTTGGAAAAAAGAGGACTAATTTGTCCGGTTCGTGGGTTTTCGTCCGAGCCTATCTACTTTCAAAGTCTTGGCTGCAAAAATCTGGAAAACTAAAGGTGAGTTACAAATCTCTATTTATCCAAATGGTTATTTTCTTGTTTTATTTGCTAATAATGAAGATAGAGAGAAAACTTTTCAAGGGGGTCCTTGGTTTTTTGGAAGGGCATGGCTTTTCATGAAGCCCTGGCATACTAAATTTAAAGCCGAAGAAGATATACCTTCTATAGCTCCCGTGTGCATTAGACTCTTTGGCCTCCCTATTGAATTTTGGAATCCTACTATTTTTTCTTCAATTGGAAACTCTTTAGGAACTTTTATGATGACTCGCTGATTGTACTCAAAATTTTGAACATATTATTTATGCTCGGATTTGTGTTTTAATGGATTTTGACAAACCCCTACCTAAAAAGATCACATTACAATTTGGGGAAGACACTTGGGAGCAAGTAGTGGACTATGAGAACATTCCTTTTCGTTGTAGAATTTGCCATGAATATGGTCATTTGGCCAATGCTTGCCCAAATAAAATTCCCGATCAAAAGAAAGAAGATATAAACTCAAGCAGGTTTCCAAATGCCTAAGAAGAAGAACACTCAAAAAAACCAGTTATGAAGGATCAATCAAAGTCATCTCGCTAATATGTTTGAAATCCTTTCCACAAATGATGTCCCAAGTGAGGAAGAGGAAATAATGGAAACAAAAATCTTAGAAACACAATTTAAATATGAAGGGAAGAACTCAGAGACAAACCAACAAATCAAAGGTTTTCAACAAAAAAAAGGGAGAAAATTTACACAAGAAAAACAATCTTTTAAATGTCAAAACTTCAAATAATACAAGTCCCAATATAGACTCCGTTGAACCCTCTAGTAAAATTTTGGCTGTGTACAAGCATTCTTCAAGGTTAGAAGCCATCTCAAATTCAATTGGAATAAGTCAAGAAACAGGGAAAAAAAACTGAAGATGGATTCTAATCAAAAAGCATGTCGCAAGACCAATCAATATCATATGGTAAAAGAAGGTGAAAAGCTTGTAGAGGAAGGTAAGATTAATGCCCTTCCCAACTTTTTTAGCCCCGGTATTAATGAAGATCATCACTTGGAATATTAGAGGACTCAAAGGGAGTCTTTCAAAACAAAATGAAATTAGAAGAATGATTCGGATAAATCATCCACATCTTGTTTTCCTTCAAGAAACAAAGATGTCAATGGAGGATATGGACTCAATTGCCAGTAAAATTTGGCCAGTTGGAAAAGTGATTTCCCTCAGTTCCCATGGGACTTCTGGTGGCATTGCTTGTCTTTGGGACCCAAAAGAGGTAGTTATTCACCATATGGTTGGCAGTTGGGGTCTATTGGCTATAGCTATTCAAAGTAGACATTCCAACCAAATTATGCTCTACATTACTATTTATGCTCCGACTGCTTTGGAGGAAAAAAGAAGACAATGGAAGGATATAACTCATATTATCTCTCATTTTCCTGAAGCTTGGATCTTGATCGGAGGAGATTTCAATACCATCCTCTCTCTCGATGAGAAAATGGGGGAAATAGAAATTTGGACAAAAGCACCGACCTCATGAGCGAATATATTGCAAACCTCCATCTTGTGGACATCCAACCAGATAATGGCCTTATGACTTGGTCTAACAGAAGGCAAGGCTTAGCTTGTATAATGGAGAGATTGGATAGGTTTTTGCTCTCTAAAAATTTCTTAATCCATGGTCACATTCCTAAAGTGAAGACTCTTAATAATGTCTGGTTCGGATCATTGGCCACCATGGTGGAAATGTGGAAAACCAATGTGAGTTTCTCTCCTTTTCTTTTTCAATTAATGTGGCTTAGAGACATTTCCTTTAGACCTCATGTGCAACAATGGTGGAAGGAAGGTAAACCTAGGCATGGGACTAAGATGTTCTGTTTTTCCAAAATACTGCAATACATTAAATCCAAAATCAAGACTTGGAACTGGAAAGAGTTTGGGGATGTTCATAAAAAAAAATATGAAGTTATTGCTCATCTTGAAAATTTGAATAAGAAAATCCGTTTAGATGGCCTCACAGAGAAGAGAAGTGCAGATGAAATTAAACTCACAACTCAGCTTAGAGGAATGGGAAAAAAGAGAAGAAATCTTATGGAAGCAAAAATCTAGAATTCAATGGCTCAAAGAAGGAGATCGAAACACAAATTTCTTCCACAAATATCTTCTAGCTCGAAGATCTCACAACTTTATTTCTTCCCTGAAATCAGATTCTGGAGATGTTGTTTATACTTGGGATGGCATGAACTCTATTGTTGTTGATTACTTTTCCAATATTTTTGTTGCTACTCCTCTTGACTCAACTTCTCAACAAAATGTTCTTCAAGCAATCCCTTCTCTTATCACTTCTGAGGAGAACTCTATTTTGACTGCTCCTGTTACTATCAATGAGCTTCAATAGGTAGTTTTTAAAATGCAAAAAGGGAAAACCCCAGGTCCCGATGGTTTTCCCATTGAGTTCTACCAAGAGTTCTGGGATATCCTTCATGTTGATTTATTAGAGGTGGTGGAAGAAGCCAGGAAAGCCAAAGAAATTTTGAAGGTTATCAATAAAACTTATATTACTCTTGTTCCAAAAGCTCAAGAGGTTGATCATATCTCAGCTTTTAGACCTATTGCTTTATGTAATGTTCTTCTCAAAATCATTACTAAAATCATGGCAGAAAGGTTGAAGCCTCTTTTGCATAAGATTATTTCCCCGAGCAAGGGGGTTATGTGGAAGGGCGTCAAATAGTAGATGAGATAGTTCTTGCTCAAGAAGCCATCCATTCCATGGATATGCAAAAATCTCCTTCCATGTTCATTCGGTTAGACTTATCCAAAGCTTATGACAGAGTGGATTGGCACTTCCTTATCAAAGTTTTGAGGCAATTTGGTTTCTCTAAGGATTGGATGGATTGGATTATGGGATGTATCTCTTCAGTTTCCTACTTAGTTCTTATCAATGGCAGGCCTTCTCAGTCGTTCCCAGCTTCCAGAGGTATTAGGCAAGGTGACCCGCTATCCCCTTATTTATTCATCATTCTTGTTGAATGCTTGGGTAGGACTATAACCAAAAAGAGGGAAAACAAAACCCTTGAGGGAGTTACCATTGCTCATGGAGCTAGACCTATCTCTCATCTTCAATTTGTGGATGACTCTACTCTTTTAGGTAAAGCTACGCTTAAGGAAGCTTCTAATATTAAGCAAATCATTAGCTGTTTTTCTAAGGCTACTGGGCAGTTGATCAATGAAGACAAATCTAAAGTTATTTTCTTTCACTACTCGCTAGACAGGAATCCATGGTCTTGGATAAATTAAGATATAAGAAGACCTCCCTTCCAATCACTTATTTAGGTATTCCCATAAATATTCAAAGGCAAAAAAATAAATATTGGAATTGGTTGTTGGACAAAGTCAAGAAGAAAATTGGAAAGTGGACCAACATGTGGCTTTCTTCTTGGGGTAGAATCACCTTGGTAAAATCAGTCCTTCAAGCTATTCCTATTTATGTATCTTCCATGTTGAATATTCCAAAGGTTGTTCTTCGAGAACTGGATCAAATCAGTCATCGTTTCCTTTGGAGTGGTACTAAGGAGAAAATAAAATGGGCCTTGGTGAAATGGGACACTTTATGTCTTCCTAAGAATAAAGGGGGGTTAGGATTCCGGTCTTCTATTAATAACAACAAAGCTTTAGCCGCTAAATTATATTGGAGGATGTTGCATAACCCCAATGCTCTTTGGGCCAATAATCTCCGTGCTAAATATGCTTGAGAACAAAAGTCCCGAAGACCTTGTTCGCTATCAACTTCCTACCAAAGGTTCTCCCATTTTAGCAGTTCTTAAGACTGGTGAGGATTTGATAAAGAAAAATTTATTTTGGATCATTCATAATGGTCAACAGGAAATTTTTTGGATAGATTCTTGGGATGGTCACAAGCCTTTGATAACTCAGTTTCCCGATTGGAGGCCTTGGATGGAGGAGCTTCACCGAGCTAACTGGATAAAGGTGGCTAATTACTGTCGGTACCATACCGGTAATTCAAAGGTTGGTAGATATTGGATCCCTATTGAGGACTGGCCTATTCAAATCCCAGAAAGGCAAAGACAAGATATCCAAGGCATCCTTCATATGAGATCTCTCTCTTGGTCCCATGAAAAATATTGTTTTGGATGGAACAACACTACTAAGGGTGAGTATTCAGTTGCTCAAGGTTATTTGACCTTATGCCATAATAATCCCAACCATTCTTTCGACATATTTTCTCAATTGTGGGCTCAAAAGCTCTGGCCTAAGGTGAGGTTCTTTAATTGGCTTTTATTGCATCGTAGGGTGCTTACCGGTGAGCAACTTATGAAGCGTGGTTTTCATGGCCCTTTTAGATGTGAGATGTGTGAAGAGAATGTAGAAACTCTCAACCATATTTTTATTGAGTGTACTTTAGCCTCTGAGCTATGGAGGAGAATGGCCACTTTACTTGGCTTACAGTGGTCCAATTTTTTTACTTTTGAACAACTTTGGAGGGATTGGCCTAATCAAGAGGGTGTTGATCATTTTATTAGGCAGTTAGTTTGGATGGGTTCTACCATTCTTCTTTGGAATATTTGGATTGAAAGGAACAACCAAATTTTTAATCAAGATAGGAAGGATATTCACTATATTTGGCAAAATACCATAGCCAACTTAGTTGAATCAGTCCATCAACTCCTTAATCACCCCCAAAACTCCCACCAAAGATGGGATCAAGTGATGCAAAGATTGAAGATTAAATCTTCTAAGGGCAACCAACTTAAAGGGAATGTGAGTATTAGTAAGATGGATAGGACAAGAAATTGGCAACCTCCTCCTAAGGATTTTGGAAAAGTCAATACCGATGGAGCCTCTAGAGGGAACCCTGGAAAAGCCAGTGTGGGAGGAATTGGTAGACTTTCGGATGGCTCCCTGGTTTTTACTTTTGCTGAGAATTTGGGTATTCTTTCCAATAACCTTGCTGAGGGGTATGGTATCCTCGGAGGCCTTCAGGAGGCTACTAAGGTTGGATGGGAAAAGGTGTTAGTTGAGTCTGACTCTCAACTTATGATTAATATTTTGAAGACTCCTTCCAAGAATCATAAGGTTGATTGGAGAATAAAAAGAATTATTGAGAAGATTCAATTAATCCAGATGGGATTTTTGAAAGTTGATTACAATCATGTGGTCGGAGATCAAAACAAGAGTGTTGATGCTTTAGCTAATTGGGCTTTGGACAAAGGTGATCTTACTTGTTATGGCCACCCTCCTAGATGGTGGGCTTCGCAAATTAGGGAAGCTCTTCTTTCTATCATTTCTTTGGATGGCTCCAGTTCTGAAGGTACCTAGTTTCTTCTTGTTTTTTTTGCTTCTCTTTGGTTCATTCAGGTTTTTTTAGTTCCCTAGCTCACTCTTTTCTTTCTTTTGTTTCCTTTGTTGTTTCTTGCCTTAATAGTCTTCTGGTCTAGATAGGTCATTGTTATGTTCAATTTTTTTCTTTTTTCTTTTTTCTTTTTTTTTTTTTGTTTAGTTTTTTAAGGTGTGTGTGTTCTTTTGTTTTGTTTTGTTTTTGTGTTCTTTGTGTTGTTTTTTTTTGTTCTTGTGTTTTTGTTGTTTTTTTTTATGTTTTTTGTTATTGTTCTTGTGTTTTTGTCGTTCTTGTTCTTGTGTTTCTCTTTGTTTGTGTTAATTCGTGTTTTTTTGTGTGAGTGTTTTCTATGTTTTTTGTTTTTGTTTATTGTCTGTTGTTGGTTGTTTTTTATTTTTATTTTTATTTTATTTTTTTAATATTTTAGGTTTTGGTTGTGTTTATTTTTCATGTTTTTTTTGGGTTATGTCTTTGTAGTGTTCTGTTGTTTTTGTCTTGTTTGTGTTTTGTTATGTGGTTCTTGTGTTTTTCTATGTGGTTCGTGTTGTGGTTTCTTTTATCTTATTGTGTGTGTGTTTGGTTGTGCTTTTGTTTTTGACACACTCAAGGAGCATGTTTTTTATTTTATTTTATTATTTTTGTTGTTATTTACTTATTTATTTACTTATTTTTAAATTGGTTTTGTGTGTTTGTTTGCTCCTTGAGTATGTCAAAGGTGGTAGGCCAGGTCCGAGTCCTGGGCATTTTTTGCGGAATGGATACCCCTACCTCCTTGGGTCTTACCCGAAAGTGGCATCCCTTTTGGGATGTTTTCCACAAATAAAAAAATATCTAGACTCTAGTAGATTATTAAGTGCAAGAAGAAAAGCTAAAATAGTAGAAAGAACTTAAAAATATCCAATATAGCCTTTCACATACATCAAAACCTTTAGATATTATACCATAAGGGTTTAACCATTTTTCTAAGAACAAAAACAAAGGTAAAACTAAGAAAGAGGGTTTTGGTGAGGCTAAAATGTTTAGAACCCAATTCAAAAAGGGTGTCTTGACTTAGGATTAGAATTTGATTCCAATGATACTAAAAAGTGTAGTAGTGTTAATACATATGGTGATCTGAATCCCATGGACTCTATCACCATATGGATAAACCATTATTACACATCATTGGTATAAATTTATGATTGGAACAATACAAAAATAGTGGAAATAGCCACACACAACATAGCTAGTAAGGTCCTCCATTGGTGTACAAATGCATCATATGACTTCAAGTATGAAGAACACAAGCTTATACTGAGAGGGGGGGGGGGTGAACAGTATAAGACCTCTTTTTACTTTTTCCTTTATACTTCAAAATAGTAAAGCAATATACCCAAAGCAATATCAAAGCAATGCATAATAACATCCACAAAGTGACACCAATTTTAACGTGGTTCACCCGGAATGGTCAGGCTACGTCCACAAAACTTTTCTCTAAAAGTTATCTCAAAGTTCTTTGGGAATCCTTCCCAATTACAATGTTTATGAGCCTCGGCCCAAAGGAGATACCTTCCCCTAATCAGAATTTATGAGCCTCTCGCTCAAAGGAGATACCTTCCCCTCTATCTCGAATTTATGAGCCTCTCGCTCAAAGGAGATACCTTCCCCTCAATCTGGATTTATGAGCCTCTGCTCAAAGGAGATACCTTCCCCTCTACTCTGGAAATGATCCCTCGAAGATCAACTCGCCTCTACCTCTTGCCAAGCACGTGGAACTCCTTTCCATCGAAGACCTCCCGTCCTCAATGCTTAGCCTAAGAGACCCTTGCCTTCTATGATCACGTCCACAGCAGCTCAACAACCCGTACCAAACATAGTCAATCGATCTAGTACAAGTCTTCCTCTATCTATCAGATCTATCCAACACTTGAACAAATCAATCCTCTGCACACAAGCCTTCTCAAAGACTTGCCAAATCTGTCCTCAGGTTCTTCTCAAAGAACAAGTGCATCTCTGTCCTCAAGTTCTCTGATAGAACTCTCAAAACTCAGCTCACAAGTCCTCTGCTAGGACCTGTCCAAATCTGCTCACAAGTCCCCACCGAAACCTATCCAAAATTGCTCACAAGTCCCCACCGAAACCTGTCCAAAACCTGCTCACAAGTCCCCATCGAAACCTGTCCAAAACCTGCTCACAAGTCCCCACCGAAACCTGTCCAAAACCTCAGCAAGCTCACCAAGAAAAACTTTCTTAGTAGGAAATCACAAGGTGAATTGTTAGAGACCCAATGTGATTTGTCAAACTCATAGAAGCATAAAGAGAATTGTTAGAGACTCAATATGTTCTATACTCAACTCCCAATCTCAAAACTCAACTCAAATCAACTCAACTCAAACTCAATCTCAAATCTAAAAACTCAACTCAACCTCAATCTCAAATCAGAAAACTCAACTCAACCTCAATCTCAAATCTGAAAACTCAACTCAAAATCTGAAATGGATAGGATAGAATGCTTTCTTTCAAGAACATGAAACCCCAACAATTGCCAACTATGCAAAGAATCACATAACAATGATACTCATGTTCTTTTCACCATCAATAAGGGCTTCAACAACAATGCTCATCAAACAAGGTTCAATCAACACCATTCAACTCAAAACATAACCTTGAAGCATTTCACAATCAACATCAGAAAAGGAAACAAGTAGAACTCCTTTTCTCTCCAACATTATTTGAACAAAAAGCATCCACCAACTCAACTCACAATAGCATAAAAACAACTTTTCAATTCATCAACAAAGGAGTAAGCTCAACACTTTAACCAAGTAAAGAATAGCTTGATTATAACCAACTTAATGAAAGCAAATGTCAATCTCAAAGCTGCCCACTTAAGGTTTCACAACTTCACACAAGAAGCAATTAACCTTAAAACACCATGCTTTCATTTCCATAATCAACCAAAAGCACTCTCAACATTACAAGAAACATGTATCCCTTATACACCTTATTTCTCCCTTATTGTCTCATCAAAAATAAAGTTTATCTCTCATAAGAATGCAATAAGATATTTCAACAACACCTTCAAAATAATCTTTTATCAAAATAACAACAAGCTTTAAAACCCTTATGACTCCTAAGTTGTTTTTCTTCTAACAAACATCCTCCATCCGCAACATACACTTAGCAAAAGATTAATTTCGAAAAATACCTTAGCCAACAACAAAAATCGCTATGGAGAAATTGCGCCCAAAATCTAACACCACCTGCTGCAACCACTTCACGTCGAAAAACCCTTTCGCGTGATTCGAACGCGGAACCTCCCGTTCGGGTAGCGCGCCAACAGCCTAGCCGCTACCGGTGTGCCAAAGGCACCCGGTGAGGTTTAAACCTCACTCTGTTATGCTTGTCCCTTCTACGCCAAGGAAAATAAAACACAGTCCTCCCTTCCTTCTGACGCCAACTCGTAGACGACAAGCTATATGGCGGATTCGACAAACGATGAGACAATCAAACGAACAACGGATTACGAAGACGGCGAAGACACACAAACGATCAGCGGATTACGAAAATGGTGAAGACACACAACCGAACAACGGATTACAAAAATGAAGACACACAAATAGTGGATTACGAAAATGGCGAAGACACACAGTTGAACAGCGAATTACGAAAACGACGAAGACACACAGTCAAAAACACAACGAGCAACTTTCTTTCAAAATTTGGATGGGATGCATTTGATTTTCATCGAGGGATATTAATATGAATTTTACCATAGGCTCTTTGACGTCGACGGAGGTCTTTAACACGTCGATGGAGGTCTTGGCTAGCGCCCACAAAGCTAAAACATAGCGCCCACCTTGTTAAGACATTTGCGCCATGGATTAGGAGAACCCATGCAAATAATAAATTAATATTTATTTAAAAATAATTAAATGGAACCTTAACAAGGTTTTTTAATTATTTAAATAAATACTTCCTCCTGGACCCAAATGCATTAAACCAATGCATCCACCTGTAATCTTTAAACTTGCCAACTTGGAGTTTGCAAAAGACCTTTGAAACTATCATGCCGTAACCTTCATCAAAACAAATTATTTGACATCAAATCAAATTCCTTCAAGACCTTCTTGACATCAATGACAACTTATACACTTGAGCAAAGGCAATGTACCCAAAGTACCCAAAATTGCCAACAATCTCCCCCTTTGTCATTGATGGCAAACCTTTACCGAAAACACTTCTCAAGAGCCAAAACTGAAACCAACTGTGCTAACAACTGAGAAACCGTGCCCACAACTGAGAATCTTCCTTTGAAGTTTTGCTCCCCCTGACTTGAAGCTTTCCTCTTCACTTTGAAGCTCTCCCCCTTACTCATATCTCTCCCCCTTTGTCATCAATGGCAAAGGGCCACCTTTGGGGCTCGGGACTAAGAATGAGCCTCTTAGCTTAGTCCCTCCCCCACCTCCCCGATGAGGTGATTAATTCTGGGGTGGGAGTAAAACTCCCATTAGGCACTGATCATCATCAGCGTCTATAACTTCCTTGTCGGGCCTTCTCTTGAACTCTTTGTCCATATTCCTATTCTTGTCACTGTTCTTGTTCTTGTTCTCATCCCTATTCTTGTCCATGTCTTGATCCTTGGACCTGATCATGCCACTGTTCCTCGTTCCCGTATTCTAGAATTTCAGCTCTACACTCGTCTGATTATGTGACCTTCATTGTTGCACTTGAAACACTTGACGATGTTGTTTCTCCGAGGTAAACCCGATCTTTGAATCCACCTATTCTCGACCAAACCTGTTCTGACCAAACCTCTTCTGACCAAACCTATTCTGACCAAACCTGTTTTGATCAAACCTGTTCCTGTTATTTACCTTGCAATAGACTGCCTTGTGCCCAAATCGTTGACAAGAGTAGCAATACCCTTGAAAGAAACTAGCACTTCTAAAATTTTCATTTACCTTCTTCACTTGAGCCATGCAATGTGAAGCCATGTGACCAAACCTGTGACAAGCAAAACATCTGCCTTGAAACTTTCCTTTATTTGACCTCTTGGGTCCTAAAAACTTCTTCTTCTCATTCTGAATTCTGTTTTCTGTTTCTGTGCATCTATCATTCAAGGACTCATGATCTGAAATACTTTCCTCATCAGAACTCTCTTCCTTTTGGAGTCTCTTACTAGACTCTCCAACTTGTTCCTTGTGTGGCTTAACAAAACCAAGGCCTGTTTTATCTGTTGTCTTTCTTTGACCTTTGATGAGTGACTTAACCTTTTTGGAGCTATCTTGAAACCTCGTAAAGCTTATCCTTGTACTCTTTAGTTTCCTCTTTCAAAGAAGCCATTTTCTGTTCTAACTCACTATACTCAAGAACCTTAGACTCTAACTCATCCTTGAGTTCTTGTGTCTTAGCTATAGAGAAGTCAAGACTTTCTATAAGATCATCTCTCTCCATACAACATTCATCTAACTTATCCTTGAGTCTAGCATTCTTCTTTCTTTCCTTTTCCAAAACACTAAGAGCACTAATAAGTTCACTTTCAAGATCCTTTATTTGTTTGCTTTTTGAATCATCAAAGCCTTTTTCAGATTTCTTATCACTAGAGGTGCTACCCTTTTCAAAGACCATACATGCATCTTCCTTATAGTTTTCTGAAGCATCCTCATACATACTAGAAACCAAATCATTATTTGTGCAATCATCCTCAAGGTGACCAAAATTTCCACATCTAAGACATTTCATGATAATGAATCTATGTTTCGGTTCTTCCTCTTTTTCTCGATATGAACAACATCTCATTTTCATCATCACTTGAAGAACTTTCACTATCACTACTAGAACACTTACTTGCTTTGTCTAGGTAGAAACTCTTCTTGTGCTTGTGAGAATACCTCTTTCCTTGATTGTTGTGCTCATCTTTGATCTTCCCGTGATGCTTGTGCTTTTCATAATCCTTGCTCTTAGAATCCTGTTTATCTTCATCACTTTCATTCTTGGGAACAAGACAGCTTAGTAGCATAATGACCAAACTTTCCACAATTGAAACATCTTATATTTTTCATACTTTTGTGCTTTCTAGAGAACTTGCCTTTCTGTCTGTAATATGCCTCTTCATCACTAGAAGACTCATCACTATCTTGAAGTTGTTTACCCTTGGATTCCTTGGTAGCCTTGAAAGTCGCCTCTTTCTTGACATCAACCTTCACTTGAGTTCTCAACTCAAATGCTGCAAGTATACTATGGAGCTCATCCTTTTTCAACTTATCCAAATCTTTAGCTTCCTCAATAGCAGAAATATTTTCACTAAATCTATTAGGAAGAGATCTTAAAATCTTATCACAAACATCATTTTCAGCAAGCTCAAGACCTAAGTCTTTCATGGAGTTAACAACCTCATCCATACGAAGCATGTAGTCACTAATATTTTCATCATCATTCATCTTGAGTTGTTCAAACATACCTTTGAAGTGTCTCAACTTGGCCTTTCCGACATTTGTATCACCCGTATGAACCACCTTCAACCGATTCCACATTTCACTAGTTGTCTTGCAGTGAATCACTTTGGTGAGATTCGCTTTCTGTAAGCCTTTCAGGATTGCATTCATTGCTTTTGAATTGCTGTGATGTAGGAGCCTTTCTTCTTTAGTATTAGGACCATGTACAGGAATAGTGTACTCATCTTCAATCACTTCCCAAACCTCATTACCAAGTGCCATTAGATGAACCTTCATCCTCGCACTCCAAAGACCAAAATCTGACCCATCAAGAATAGGTGCTGCATTGCCACTTGAATGATCCATTGTGTTCTTTACTAGCTTTTCCTTCAAGTCGTTAAACTTTTCGAAGGCACCCGCTCTGATACCAATTGAAGAACACAAGCTTATACTCGAGAGGGGGGGTGAAAAGTATAAGACCTCTTTTTACTTTTTCCTTTATACTTCAAAATAGTAAAGCAATATACCCAAAGCAATATCAAAGCAATGCATAATAACATCCACAAAGTGACACCAATTTTAACGTGGTTCACCCGTAATGGCCAGGCTACGTCCACAAAACTTTTCTCTAAAAGTTATCTCAAAGTTCTTTGGGAATCCTTCCCAATTACAATGTTTATGAGCCTCGGCCCAAAGGAGATACCTTCCCCTAATCAGAATTTATGAGCCTCTCGCTCAAAGGAGATACCTTCCCCTCTATCCGAATTTATGAGCCTCTCCTCAAAGGAGATACCTTCCCCTCAATCTGGATTTATGAGCCTCTCGCTCAAAGGAGATACCTTCCCCTCTGCTCTGGAAATGATCCCTCGTAAGATCAACCGCCTCTACCTCTTGCCAGACATGTGGACTCCTTTCCACCGAAGACCTCCTCGTCCTCAATGCTTAGCCTAAGAGACCTCCGCCTTCTATGATCACGTCCACAACAGCTCAAGCAACCTGTACCAAACATAGTCACTCGGTCTAGTACAAGTCTTCCTCTATCTCGTCGATCTGTCCAACACTTGAACAAATCAATCCTCTACACACAAGCCTTCTCAAAGACTTGCCAAATCTATCCTCGGGTTCTTCTCAAAGAACAAGTGCATCTCTCGTCCTCAAGTTCTCTCGATAGAACTCTCAAAACTCAGCTCACAAGTCCTCTCGCTAGGACCTGTCCAAATCTGCTCACAAGTCCCCATCGAAACCTATCCAAAATGCTCACAAGTCCCCACCGAAACCTGTCCAAAACTCGCTCACAAGTCCCCACCGGAACCTCGTCCAAAACCTCGCTCACAAGTCCCCACCTGAACCTCGTCCAAAACCTCAAGCAAGCTCACCAAGAAAAACTTTCTTAGTAGGAAATCACAAGGTGAATTGTTAGAGACCCAATGTGATTTGTCAAACTCATAGAAGCATAAAGAGAATTGTTAGAGACTCAATATGTTCTATACTCAACTCCCAATCTCAAAACTCAACTCAAATCAAACTCAATCTCAAATCTGAAAACTCAACTCAACCTCAATCTCAAATCAGAAAACTCAACTCAACCTCAATCTCAAATCTGAAAACTCAACTCAAAATCTGAAATGGATAGGATAGAATGCTTTCTTTCAAGAACATGAAACCCCAACAATTGCCAACTATGCAAAGAATCACATAACAATGATACTCATGTTCTTTTCACCATCAATAAGGGCTTCAACAACAATGCTCATCAAACAAGGTTCAATCAACACCATTCAACTCAAAACATAACCTTGAAGCATTTCACAATCAACATCGGAAAAGGAAACAAGTAGAACTCCTTTTCTCTCCAACATTATTTGAACAAAAAGCATCCACCAACTCAACTCACAATAGCATAAACCAACTTTTCAATTCATCAACAAAGGAGTAAGCTCAACACTTTAACCAAGTAAAGAATAGCTTGATTATAACCAACTTAATGAAAGCAAATGTCAATCTCAAAGCTGCCCACTTAAGGTTTCACAACTTCACACAAGAAGCAATTAACCTTAAAACACCATGCTTTCATTTCCATAATCAACCAAAAGCACTCTCAACATTACAAGAAACATGTATCCCTTATACACCTTATTTCTCCCTTATTGTCTCATCAAAAATAAAGTTTATCTCTCATAAGAATGCAATAAGATATTTCAACAACACCTTCAAAATAATCTTTTATCAAAATAACAACAAGCTTTAAAACCCTTATGACTCCTAAGCTGTTTTTCTTCTAACAAACATCCTCCATCCGCAACATACACTTAGCAAAAGATTAATTTCAAAAAATACCTTAGCCAACAACAAAAATCGCTATGGAGAAATTGCGCCCGAAATCTAACACCACTTGCTGCAACCACTTCACGTCGAAAAACCCTTTCGCGTGATTCGAACGTGGAACCTCCCGTTTGGGTAGCGCGCCAACAACCTAGCCGCTACCGATGCGCCAAAGGCACCCGATGAGGTTTAAACCTCACTCTGTTATGCTTGTCCCTTCTGTGCTAGGGAAAATAAAACACAGTCCTCCCTTCCTTCTGATGCCAACTCGCAGACGACAAGCTATATGGCGGATTCGACAAACGATGAGACAATCAAATGAACAACGGATTACGAAGACGATGAAGACACACAAACGATCAACGGATTACGAAAATGGTGAAGACACACAGCCAAACAACGGATTACGAAAACGGTGAAGACACACAACCGAACAACGGATTACAAAAATGGCGAAGACACACAACCGAACAATGGATTACGAAAACGGTGAAGACACACAGTCAAAAACACAGCGAGCAACTTTCTTTCAAAATTTGGATGGGATGCATTTGATTTTCATCGAGGGATATTAATATGAATTTTACCATAGGCTCTTTGACGTCGACGGAGGTCTTGGCTAGCGCCCACAAAGCTAAAACATAGCGCCCACCTTGTTAAGACATTTGCGCCATGGATTAGGAGAACCCATGCAAATAATAAATTAATATTTATTTAAAAATAATTAAATGGAACCTTAACAAGGTTTTTTAATTATTTAAATAAATACTTCCTCCCGGACCCAAATGCATTAAACCAATGCATCCACCCGTAATCTTTAAACCTCGCCAACTTGGAGTTTGCAAAAGACCTTTGAAACTCGTCATGCCGTAACCTTCATCAAAACAAATTATTTGACATCAAATCAAATTCCTTCAAGACCTTCTTGACATCAATGACAACTTATACACTTGAGCAAAGGCAATGTACCCAAAGTACCCAAAATTGCCAACAAAGTATACAATCTATAAAGGCGGATTGCAATAATTAAAAATTGCAATGATTAATGAATTTTATACCAACCAATCAAAAAAACAAAGGGAAGATCAAATCTTGTTAGCTTACATGAAGCTCTATGATCTCTTGTAGTTTGAGGACTTTTGTACAGAGTATATAAAAAAGGTTTACTAGCTAAACTTGCACAGATATAGCATGGTCTGCATTCAAATTTTGTCAAGCTTGCACAAAAGCATAGGTCAATTAGTGCTTGATAAAATGTTCAATAAATCCATAGACATAAATACATTGTCTTTTATGGATCTAATAGAAATTTGTAAGATATTAGAATAATATGCTTGATCAACAAAACTCAACAAAAAAATCTCATATTAACTAGTAAGGACTGCTCAGGGGTAGACAATGCATATAGGTTTGGTTATCAGACTTTAAGGTCTACACAAAAAATATATAGGTTTAAAAATATTAAGCAAGGAAATTTTAAGCCCTATAAGTATTATATAAAAAGTAAGGGCAAGAAGCAAAACAAATCTACAAAAAATGTTTGTTGCTACTCTTTTAAATAGAAGGTCCATTATGCTTCATCCTATCTCTTAAAGGCACCTAAACATGTGAAAGCCTTATTTTCTGATGAACAAATACATTTAGAATAATGTTTGTTTGAGTCCTTTGAATAATTTGATGAATTAGATGAACATAACTCTTCTATGTACATATTAGAGGAAGAGTTTTCGATTGATGTTGAAATGATATCATCTTTGATGAATCACAAGATAAACCAGACCAAGATGAAATGGACCAAATAAATGCAATGTTTATGGTAGGTTCTACTATGCATGTGGATCCTAATGTTACATACCTTCATTATAAGACATTATTGACGATGAATTATTAATTTTAGAGGAGTAACTTGAAAATGCTTTTGTTGATTACCATTTTAACAAACAAAAAGGAAAACAAATTGCAAAAATTCAAAAAATGAATCAATTGAAATTGAAATAGATAATGATTCAACAAACTACTTAGACATAGAAGATAAAATAATTAATCCTAAAATATCATAATATGATCCCCTCAAGGATCCCTCTGCATTAACTACTTTTAGGAAATAGTTCAACAATCTAGAAGTTGAAAAGAAGAAATAAATTACCAAATATCCAATAGCTTACAAGAAAATGCAGGTTCATAGTCACAATGTAGTTACTTCACAATCTGCATTTGATTCCAATAAGAATAGCAAAATATGGTAATGAGAATTTTGTAAAATATGGTGCATTTATTGAAACTGGATCCAATATCAAAAATTTCCATCAAAGATTTGTTGATAATTGGTTAACTTCCACCAAAGACTATTAGTTATCTACCATGAATGGAAGCAGAGGATTGAAGCATTTTACTATTAGGGTACCAATATAAATTGGTAATCATGTATTAATCATTGATTTTATGCAAATCAATGACTTTGATTATGATGTCAGACTTGATAGTCCTTTTCTAGATTCAATGGGTCCTTATACAATTGGAAAACAATGTCTTGTTTTGAATATTGAAAATTAAAAAATTATAGTGCCAAGAATTTCAACAGTTTTTCATGCTCATAAATTAAAGGTACAATGGATAGATCCATCAATATCCCAAATTACTAAACATGAAGCTAGATTGACATAGGCCAAAACATACCATTATTTTCTGTCACAATTTAATTCATTTTAGTGTCATATACTGACTTCTCAATTAGCTACAACAAAATAAGAAATGTTAAGGTGTTGTGTGGAACATCCATTGGTAAAATGGGGTGTAGACTCACTAGAATCAAAAATCCCTACTCTACATCAGCTTCTAGTAGAAAGGAATAATATTGTTTTGAATAAGGAAGATGATTTTGAGGTAAGAAAGCAGGTAGATGAGCTTTACAAAAAAGGTTTATTTTGTCCTTCTTTGAATTAGCATTTTCCTATTTGTACTCTAAAATTAAGAGAGATAAAACTATAATGGTTGTGAATTACATTCCATTGAATGCAGTAACATAGTTCATAAATTTGCCTCTCCTAGACAAGGCACAATTAATTTTGAGATGCGTACGAGGTAAAGTGTTTTCTAAGTTTGACTATATTTTAGGATACCACTAGATAAAATCAAGCCAGTTGATAGTCACAAGATTGCATTTAACACTCCAATTGGATTTTTTGAATGGCTAGTGATGCCACTTGGATTGAAGAATGCACCAACACAATTTCAAATGCAAATGGATCAAATTTTTCATTTCTATTTTGATTTTATAGCAAATTATATTGATAATTTTTTGGTTTATTCTGAGAACATCTAAGAGCTTCTAAAACATTTGAAAGTATTTTAGATCATGGGACATGATTGGCATTTTATTCAAAGCAATTTGTGTTTGTTGTAGACCAAAATTATTTTCTTGGGGTTACTATGAAAGATAGTAAAGTTTATATGCAAACCCATGTGCTTGCAAAGATTAGTCAATTTCCAAAAAATTTACAATGTGTAGAATAGATTCAAAGTTTTTTGGGATGTATAAATTATGTCCATCTCTATATTTCAAATGTTGTTGGAAAAACAAAATCAACTAGAACTGTTATGGTCAACAAACCATTTAAATGGTATTCACAAGAAACTCAAGCAATAATTCAGTTAAAACATGACTATGTAGAGTTACCACCTTTAGAGCCTTGTTTCACATGGCCCTATATTCTTCAAAAAAATGTTCTTCTGAATAATAGGGTGTTATTTTATTGATTAAATAATAGGATCATGATAAAATATCTATGTATAAAAGTGAATCATTCCATAAGCATGAACTTAACTTTTGGCCATCAAAAAAAGAAATTTCAGAAATTGTTAAGGCCATTGAGAAGTTTAGAACATTGCTCTTGCATAAGGAATTTATCATCAGAATAGATAGAAAAAAATTTAAGTAGTTCATGAGAAAACAAATATCTGCACAAATTTTTCAAGGACAATTAGCATGGTGGCAAACAATTTTTTCAAAATACCAATTTAATGTGGAATACATCCTTGGAAAAGAGAATGATTTTCCTGATGCCCTGACAAGAGAAATGGCTCGTGTTAATATATTTTCATATAGAAATCACTAGTCTACATTTCATTTAGTATTTGCTAATGACTATTTCCAACTTTTTAGGAAAAACTCCCTCTTCTTCCCATCTCAAGGAAAATCACTTCATAGTATTATCCAATTGTAGATTTTCTATCAAACTTAGCAGGGAGGATAAATGTCTTGGTGACTAATGCCAAGTGGAAAATTTAAGTAGCACATAATTCTAGCAAACTAGATGATATCATATTGCCACACAAGCCTTTATATGAAAATCTGATTTTCTTTGAATTTTTTAAGAAACATATTTAGACAAAAGTTGGCATAGTTTGTTATAACATTGCTTAATAAGATTTAATTTTATGAAAGAAAATAATATACCACTGTATATTTGTGAAGAACTACACCAAGTCCCATTAGGGAGAACACGTGAACAAAATTCCTCATAAGGATAATCATAAATACATATAGATATTTTGGACATCCACTATCCTAAAAAATATGAGGAGGCACTATGAATCTTGCAACAAAATATAGTGGGATGCAAGAGGTGTCAAAAATACCTCATTGGTATCTACAATACCCATCAAATATTTTGGGATGAGTTTGGAAAATGACTTACACCAAGAATAGACAATATTTAAGTACATAATATAATGATTGTACTTAAAGATATGAGTAGACACTGCCAAAGTTCCAAGAGGCCTAAATTGGTAGGACCCTCATGACTTTAATAGAATATTTTTCTTAGAGATGTATTTTCAAAATTCTTTAGTGGTAGTGCTTTGAGATAATGGTAGATTTTAAAATATAGTGGAGTCATGTCATATCTTTCTAAGATTCCCACCCCCTATCCATTTCTCCTATAAATGAGCATTATGAGGGCACTCATAGACATTGGCTATTCTTAGATTGAGTCTATAGAGAAAATTGATATCTTTTGTAATCCTATTTTTTGATTAATAGAAGCCTTTGGAAGGCCCTACCATCATGCAATTCTATTAATTGTTTTAGTCTATGTGAAGTGTATTCAAAGAGACAACCTCCTACTAGGCTGCATTTTGCTTATCTCTAAAGTAATTCCTTAGGCACCCTATCATTTTGATCTAGAGGACAACCTTTTGCTAGGTTGCATCAAGCTAAATCTAATTCTATGATAGGATTCTATGCTATAGTAGGTCAGCCTGCATGTAGCTTCGATTCCCCTACTACAATTTGATATATAATTTTGAAATCCACCCCAGTACACTGGAACTCCCTCACTTACATTCCCATCACAATAGTAAAGAAAATAAGGAGGAAGTGTTTCCAATTTATTTGGTTAGGGAAAAATAGAAGGATGCAATGGCACTAGTTAAATGAAACAAAATAGCTAAACCAAAGTCAAAAAGAGGATGGGGCCTCAATAATATGCATAATTTTGAAAAAGCTTTAGTAGAAAAAAGTTTATGGAGATTGAAAGCTGATAATGTATTATGGCAAGAGGTAATTCAAGAGAAATATTTAGGTACTTTGTCCTTTGTATATTGTAGTAGACTACAAAATAAAACAGTTTCAAAAGCTACAATTATTTGGAAAGCACTAGTGAGATCTTTTTTGTTTGTTGGTAATTTCTTGATGTGGATAGGAAATAAAAAGGAAGTAAGGATAGACAAAGATCCTTGGCTAGGAAGCAAAGGAGACTTTTAGCTTCCTCAAAAAATAATAGATAATCTCCATCGACAAGGAAAAATGGTAATACAAGTTATACAAATATACATACATATTGTAATACAAGTTATACAAATATACATACATATTGTAATACAAGTTATACAAATTTGTAAGATCATCTTCTATAATGTTATAATTTAACTACTTTTTATATGCAACCAAAAACCTATAAAATATAAAATAATGTACAAATAAAAGTGTTGTCCACTCAAAATATCACAATCTCCTGTGCAATGGCTAGAGCGTTTGACACTTGCAACTCATGTTGAGCAACATAGCTAGGAAGCTCTGTGAGCATGGGACGTGGCTCACAAGGAAACCTATGGGATTTTACTAAGGTCAAATCCTTGTTGGATATGTTCTTTAGAACTTTGCTTGATAAACTACTTTGATTTGACAGGGAAAAAGAGATAAAATGTAGAAAATAAAGCCTAATATAACATAGATGATGCACCAAGATGAAAATATTCTTCTCTGCATAACAAAAATAAAATGAACACATTTATCATCTATTAATAGCTAGAAAGTGAACACAATTTCAATCTAACATCTAAGTATTCATGCATAAGATAAATATTAAAAACAAGATAGAGCAAAATTAGTCATAACTTCTTTTATTTATCATAAATTCCCATTTATAGAGATGCTAGACCAAAAGAGGCTTGAATGTCATTAACAAAATGACTCAAGGTTTGAGTCTAGCCTATACATAGAAGAAAATTGAAAGGAAAAACACACACAAGGCTAGATATTAGGCATGAGGAAGTAATTTTTCGATGCCTTACAATGAAAATAAAATCACTATTTATAATTAAAACTAGGGTCTCTATGCTTAAATATTGTACAAGCAATTCAAAATTTCTTCCCACCTTGCATGGGAGACTGGTCCACATTCAATGTTGATATCATTCAAGATCTCTAAATTTATATTCATTAGTGTGGACGGGTTAGGGACCTTTGGAACTATAGCTTCCACTAATGTTATCTTTAAGATGTTGATATATTTTCCTAGAATACCATACCTAAAATAGTGTAGGTAGATAGACCTATAGCTATTTGTAGTTGTTAATTTATGAGATCAACTACCCCATTTTTGGGAGATTGCCCATAGATGTTACTTGTAATAAGGGTATTTGTCTATCATGGATATACCTTGTTTATGAAAGGTAAAATATTGGTGATAAAATTTGGAAGACCATTGTTTCCTTTTCCCAAATTCTAACATGTCAGGCAGGGAAGTTTCTCCTTTGATCAGACAGTTGTAGGAGCTATTTGATGTTTCATAATTTTTTATGAGCCATTATATTGGATGATATTTGACTATTGGTTTCTCTTGAGTGTAGAGTGGGGAGATCACGTGGCTACTATGTGTATGGTTGCTAAGGGATTAATTAAATATGGGCATGATTCTGAGGTAAAATAGACATGGAAGATATATCCTATGACTATTGATATTTTTGCCCTCTGACTAATGATAGGGGCTACCCTTTAGTTATGATGCAATCTATTTTTTACTTTTAGTTATTTTCAAAAAGGATATTGGAGATGATGCAAGCTATTGGCTATTTTTAGTTATCATAAAAAATGTTATTAGGGATGACACAAGTCGTTGATCATCAAGATCGAATGGTCCATAGAAATTTATTATCTAGGTGCTCCAATATCTTTTTTGCTTTTCCATGGGCTATTGATGCTCAAGAGATCCTAATCCATTGATAATCCAAATTAGATGGTTCATTGAACTTCATGATTTAGACAACACAGGCCATTGATAATCCAAATTAGATGGTTCATTGAACTTCATGATTTAGATGTCTCTATATTCACTTCAAGTCTCTATGGACTATTAGTTCTTATTTCTACCCAAGATCGATGGTAGATCTCCTCTAGATGTGTTACTTTATGAGACAACTACTTCTTTTGCAAGTCATCGTTGTGTTTGTCATGTGTCTAGGTTTTTTCAATGGTAGGGTTCTCCTCTAACAACTCCTTCGATAAATTTATGGAATGGCATGGGCTATTAGATGAGAAATCAATGACTCAAAAATCTTCAAGGGTCCTTCTTTTTCCATTTTTCCTTAGATTTATGTTCATAATAGATCTAGAAAATCAACGATGAGTGTTGCTTTTATTTTATTCATCAATTACTTTTCCATAGAAATTAGCACCCATCATTTATTCTCAAAATTGATAGTGGGTGTGACCTCTACCTTCTAACTTCTCCTTCGAATAGTTGAATATAATAATTCTCAAGATAAAATCCCTTTGAGTGTAATGAATTTTTACTATAGAATTATTGACTCACAAGGGATCCTATGCTCATTGGAGATACAAAATCTAGAAGGTAGCTTCCTTATCCATTAAGCATGGAGTCAAAAGGGAAGTGTGAGAATTAGAGGGATTAAAGGCATAATAAGATAGGAATTGAAATATTGAATACTATGTCTACTCTCTTTGTGCTCTCTAAGATTTTTTTTGCTTGAGTTATCAAGAATCAATAATGAAAAATGAAGGCAAGGCATTCTTTTATAGATGTTCTTCTCAAAGATTTAAGCACCTACCTACATTGAATTCACATTACATGAATTATCTTATTCTTATCACACAAAGTTGGTGGGAAGTATTCACCATCTAAACCATATTAAATTTACCTCATTTGAGTTCTTTACCCTTTTTGATAGATTCAATGCAAGGAGATTACCATCTTTTCTAGTCACAATTTTTATTTTTAGACTAATTAATGTCCCATTAATTAATTAGTGTCACATGTGTTTACTTTCCCTTTAACAATAATAGTGAGAAGAGACACTCACCCTATTCAAGGGATTGGATTTACATCATGTAAAGTTATTCTCTTCCCATGCAATGTTAGGGAGAGGATGTTGCCTCATTGAACTCACATCATGTAAATTCATTTTTCTTTTCATGCAAGGTTAGTGCAAAATGGGTGTCACCTTTCTTATTGATTTGACAATTTGCATGTTATCTTAATTGGCCAATGGAATGGTTTATACTAATAAACTTTAGATATTTCTTCTGATAATTCTTTGAAAGAGCACAAACCTTCCACATAGTATTTCAAATCAATGTAGGATATTATCCCAAGGGATTGCTATGGAAATAGAGACAGACTCTAGCTAAGTGTGAAAACACTTATTGCAAGAGAGAGCTCCATGAATTGGATGGCTCACATACCTTTTACTAATCTAAGAATTTTTTCCATCCTAGGGGTGTTTATATGTGTTATTTCTCCATCAAGTATCATTGGTTGTTGATAGTCTAATCAAATGGTTTATGCTACATCTACCTAGGAATTTTTTTCATTTTCTCCTAATTTAGCATGAACTCATCATGTATCCTTCTTTCCTTTTTGATAAAATGACCATCACTAAATATAGGAGTTATTTGTGTTGAATTATTTATCAAGAAATGCCACTTGATTATCTTTGAATGGACAATCAATGCTATTCTTACTTTAGGACTTTCTACACTTATTCTTGAATTAAAGCAGGTTGTCCATGTGGATTTCTTGACTGTGTTCCAACAATTGCTACTAAAATGCTTCCCCTTAGAGTCTTTGGATTCAGGCTCCCATTGATTTTTATTGGCTCAATTATTTTCAATAGTGTTGATTGGCTTTATGGCTTCACACCTTTGCAAATTTTTACCATTATGATCACATGAGCTATAGAATTATTTTGATCAACGGAGTGGATCCATCATCTAAAATGAAACATGCCATAAAATAAACTAAAACATAACATTAAGAAAAATTCTCTTCCCTTGTTTTATTTTCTTTAGAGCTTATGGGTAGCTCTTTAAGTAGATCCCATTCACTGTGATCGATAATTCATCATCATCAAGGGTGGCTAGATCAAATAAATTCTCCTTCTTGTAGGAATTTATGATGTAGGAGCCACTCTAGATGGTATTGAATTTAGTATGGTACCATAGTTTACTTTGGTCTTCATCCCACTTGATCACCTATTTTCCAACTTCAAAGTCTTGAGGAGTAGATTTCTTATCAATCCATCTCTTAACCACTCCTTAATGCCTTCATGTTTGTTCTATATTTTCTTCTCTTTGTTCCTTGAGATTGAACATCTTTGCAATCCTCATAATCATGGCATCATGTTCCTAGAGTTCCAGTTGATGAAGCAACTATATTGCTAGCAACTCTATGGATATTGGAAACCTTACCTCCTTTCCATAGACCAAGGAATAAGGCAAACATCCTATAGCCTTCTTTGTGGTGATCTGATTTATCCATAAGGCTCTTTTGAGATGCCAATGCCACTACCTTTGATTATTTGATCCTATCCTCTTTAGGATCTCAATTAGTTTCCTACGAGTGGATTTTGTTAAACCATTTCCCTGAGGGTAATAGTTTTAGGAAGCTTTTAGGTATATGTTTTATTAGAGGGTGAACTGAGTGATAACATTATCAATGATAATGGTATTTGGGATACAAATTAGGTTATGATATCCTCTAGGAAATCAATTATCACCTACTTTGTGGATTCCTTTAGTGGGATTGCTACTATCCATATGGTAAAGTAGTTAGTCATAGTGAGAATCCACTTGTGGCCTTTCCTTGATGGTGGGTTGATCATATCAATGAAATCCAAATCCCACTAGGAAAATGACTCATCCACTATTATGGGTTTTAGAGGCATGGGTGCATTTCTCTTTCTTCTTGTGAATAAATTGCACTTATCATACTCTCTCACCTACTAGTGAGCATCCAAGAATATAATGGACCAGTAATATACAACTCTTATGATATTTGTGGTAGTGGTTTGAGCTAAGAAATGACCACTTGAGAATCCCTAATGGAACTCTTGAAATAGGGGTTTGGGACTGGTCCATTCTAACACATCTTAAGGGGACACCATCAAATTTCCTCTAAAATATAACATAATAAATTAAAACACAATAGGAATTTTGCAATCTAAATGTCCTCTTCCAATCCTTATCTAGGCCAAATGGGTATTGTCTTGCTTGCATGTATCTAATCCTTTGGTCCACCTAGTCCAACACCGCTTCATAAAATTGATCAAGCACTAGTCCTTGTTAGGTTCCTCTTCAAAAATATCTTTGGCTAGACTTTGGCACAAGGATTTTCCCCTAATTAGCTTTTTTGATTTGATATCCATGTCATAATCCAAGATCTTGGTGATCCATCTTTCTCTCTTTCACTAGTCTCTCCATCCATTATATACTCCTTTATGCTAGATTTTATGACATGAGCAATGGTCTTATTGTTAGATGCTAGGTGTTTAAACTTATTCAACGCTCTGATCAAGACATATATTTATTTTTAACAAAGTTGTATCTTTCCTTGTAACCTTTCAAGGTTTGGATGAAGAAGATGATTGGGTGCTCATGTTGATCATCATATTTCTGGGTGAGCAAGGTGGCAATGTTAAACTCTCCCTTGAATGCAGAAAGGATGAAATTTTTATCAAAGTCTAGGTTTACTAGCACTAAGGATTCTGCTATGGACTTATTTATGTCTTCAAAATTTCTATTTTCTACCATTGTCCATCTAAATAGCCGATTCTTCTTTAGCATGAGGTCATAGGCTTGACAATTATTGGAAATTTTGATGTAAACCTGCTTATGAAATCTCTATCCAAAGAAATTCTAGAGGTTCTTCTTATGATATGGTAATGAGAGATTAGCAATGAACTTAATCCTACCAAGATCAATGGCAACACCTTTTTTAGACATAATATGGCCCAATAACTTGTCTTAGGGGACACAAAATGTGCATTTCTTGGGATTTAGACACACCCAAAACTCTTGGCATCATTTGAAAACCTTATCCAAGTGTGTAAATTTGTCTTCCTTACTCTTGGAGAAGATAGGCAAGTCATCTAAATAGATCAAGATAATTGTGTTGATTAGATCCTTAAATGTAATTTCCATGGCCCTCTAAAATGTTCCACTAGCATTTGGAAATTCAAAAGGTATCTACTAATACGCAAAAGGACCTCATTTTGTAGTGAAGTTTCTCTTGTATTGGTCTTCATCCTTTACCCATACTTGTAACCAAAGAATCCATCCAGTGGAGAGAATCTTCTAGAACTAGCAGCAATTTAGAGGATATGCTCCATTGAAAGCAAGCAGTAATGGTCTTTCAATGAAGCCTTGTTCAAGTACCTAAAATCAACATAGAGCCTAATATTCTCATTCTTCTTTCTCATAGACACCAAATTGGAGACCCATGTGGTGTCCTTAAAGGATATATAATCCATAAATCAATTAATCTGGATAGCTTCTTTTTTATAAGAGGCTTGGCTTTGGATTGATAGACCTCTATTTTTTCCTCATTGTTTTAGCTTCAAGATCTAATTCATATGTTATATGATATATTTATTGTACCTTTTTAGGTATTCATAGCTCTAGGCTATCACTCATCAAAATTTAGACATATGTTGATTAGAAAAAATTTCTCCTCTTGGGTAGCCACCTTCCCTAGCTTTAAAGTTTTCCCTTGGGCTAATTCCACTTCTTGATAGTCCTTGTTAGTAGTCATTCCTTTATTTTCTTTGAATTGGTCATCTAGACTGAACAAGGACTTTAACATGACTAGCTATTTAGGAATTTTATTGGATTTAAATTGTATAATATGATATTCATATGCCTCCTTGATCTAAGGACTTAATTACTCTAAGAATTCAACTTCCTATTGAATAAAATGAATGATATGTTCATCACTATCAAATACCTTCCAATGAACATCATTATCAAGGATGGCTAGCCTAAATACCAACTTTTTGCATTGCTAATTTTGTATCCAATCACTCACAAATATCAAATTATGACCCACTAACTTCCATGTGGTTAGCATCCATTTACTAAGTCCTTAAATAAACTTTGAATTTTATGGTGTTAAAGGCTTCAATCAGGTCCCAACCCCTACGCTTATAATACTTTATCAACTTATTCTTGGACAAGCATTGTGATCTTACCTACTTGATCAATAGCTTTGTGTCACCAAAGACTTGCAATAATTTAACACCTCTCTTTCAACAAGTTAGAATCCAACCCCAAGATCTCATACTCAGTAACATTGTTCGAGCAGTTAAACTACAATCGATAGGACTACAATATATTTGTTCTCATTGGTGAAATTAGGTAGACTCTAGAAAAATACCCTTTCTTACTCTCAAAATCATCAAATAATAACTTCCACATACCATCTAGGTCATCCTTGACCTTTATGATCTCAAGAATAGAGGTGTTCTCCTCATGGATCAAGTAAGTTTCTATGCATATTTGCTCAAATACTCCATAAGGATTTGAATCCCATGTTTCAATTCACAAATGATCTATTTGGTCATAATGAATGACTGAGAAGATGCCATTGATTGGTAGTTCTATTCTAGACTATTCTTCTTTATATCTAGACTGATTAGAACCATATGTTCCACATAATAGATATGAAGGGGATTTGATGAAATCTTTAGCTTGTTCCAATATCAATTTTTGAGCAACATGTGAGTCCACTCTAGTGACAAATAGTTTCCTATCTTAATAGTGAAATCTATTTATAAGTAGATACCAAATGTAACTAGGAGCTCATTCATCGCTATGCCTTGATGGATTCTAAGGTTTGGGTAAGCTTACATTCTAAGGGGAATATTCCTCAAATATTTGAACAAGAGTTCTATCTAGTTGAACAAGAGGTGACAGACCATGTTTCTTCACACTCTCTTATAAAATCAGTCTTACCTAATTGCAATAGCTTATCACGAAGATGTGATAAGAGGCGACAGACCATGCTTCTTCACCCTCTCTTATAACATACCATGTTTCTTCACACTCTCCATATTTCTGATAAATTGTCCACCAAAAATCGAGGCAATTGTGCATGCAATCCAATTTGTACGCTATTCCACAAACCAACACCATTAAATTCACCTCTTGGTATGTTGCGAAGGTCAGACTAAAAGCCAACAACTCCTACCTAGAAAAAAACAAATTTTTACACGTCTCGTATGGGACATGATTCTGCAATGAATTTGAATGTTCTTACTATAAACTTCAGTTCGCTTGGAAGACAAAGTTAATAGGATTCAATTCTGATAAGGTAATGGGATTCAAACCGAATTGAAATAATTGACAAATACTCAGTGCTATCAACCAACCTACCTTTCCAAATACATTGTGTTTTAAACTTTCATAAAAAATTAAAAACAACATGGAGGATTTATACCTCCACATCAAGTCCTTTGGATAAGCAAATGTATCGCTCCAAATTTTTTGCACCCTTACCTTCAGGCTATAGGATCCGCGCCCGAAGGGGGATGTGAAAAGGATGGGACAATACCTCGGACTGAGAGGCCCTTTGAAGGTCCCGCCTCTCGGGGGAGGTGTATAAGGGTGAATTTTTGATGGATGGTGGGTTCACCAGGAAACTTTTGAATGGCAGCTTTCCACGCCTAGGTTGACAGTGAGTTTGATGTGTTCATTTTGATGCTTTAATCATTCAACTCCTAGGTTTGGCCAAATATGAATCTAAACTATTCTATATGCCAATGCTGATTTAAATGACTACAAAAAATAGAAATGAATGCAAATAACAGAGAATATGCTAACTAGAAGGTGTCATACCTGATTTCGGATGTCTGATGAAGATTCTGAGTCTTGTAGCAGTTCAGATCGTCTCAATTTGTACGTAATCATCTGATATTTCTTGGGATCATCCCAAATCATAGAAGGTCATCTAAAATCAGACATAATCGTCTGAAATCTGACGAATTTGTCAGACGAATTCGTCAGAAACCTGCAATCACAAAAATAGACACAAAATACCAAATATGCAAATGCAGAAGCAAAGGATAATGGTAGAAATAATAGCAAACATGCCTAAATAATAGATTCCAATAACAAATAAGGAAATGCAATAGATTTAATGATTGATTTTAACTTTATCATGCGATTATGCTAAATGAGGTGAACTCCAAGATGCAAAAAACATAATAACTTAAAACAGTGCCGAAATACAATATGAAAATATAGAGAAAGCTAAGAAAATGCAAACTCTAAACTCGAACTGCCCCCAATCTGAACTACAGTCAGGATCGCCTCCAATCGTACGAGATCGTCCGCAATCGTCCGAGATCGTCCGCGACGATCCAAGCTAGCTTCGACTGAAAAACAATAGAGTTCCTGCAATAAAAATGCAAAAATACCGAATGCAAGCAATAGTGCGAGGGAATAAGGAGCTAACTCTGCAATGAAATCCGTCAACTAAGGGGTTAGGGGTTCAGGGAGAATCAGGGGGATAAACTAGAAAAATCCTAGTTTATATAGGATTAGGAAGAGGTTTGGGAGGTTGGGGATCATCCCAATCTGGGAGATCTCCAACAAGGAAATCTCCAACTGCACGTACACGCTTCTGCCCGAGTTGGAGAGGTTGTTGAAACAGAAGCTAATTATGAAAATTTGGTTTTGGGACGAAATCGTCTGGACGTTCTGTTCTAGACGAATTCGTCATATCGGGGATGATTTCGTCTAATCTGCGACGATATCGTCCAACGGTCAAAACAAATCCTAAAAATGGCACGAAAAATGGGGAAAGCGGGTAATAGGCGGTTTAACGGGCAGTTTGGGGTTGAAATTCAAATTTTAATATTTTATCTTTTTACTAAGGTTTTAACCGTGCCAATTTTAGGGTGCTACATTTTGCCCCCTCTTTAGCGAATTTTCTGAAGAAAATGCGTTAAAGACGAGTTTTTCCCGTTTTACGAGAAAGCAAAAATATACTCAATTTTTTAGACGACGATTCTTGGTCGAATCGTACGAATGCTGACTATGGTGCCCCCTCCGTGTTTTTACCCAAATCGAACGTTTGAGGAAAAAACGCGAAAAAGCAAAAATTTAAAATGCTGATTTTTAAATAAAACTAAGAAAATAGGGAAAACCCTAATTCATTTTTACTATTCACTTTTACTGTTCCAGAGCTCTGCAGAGAAGAAAAATGGTGGAGACAGCGCACAGAGCGACAGAGGTCCGGCACGGGCTACGGGTAAGGATCTAATCCTAGTAGATTAGGTTTAATTTAACTTTGTGCAAGTTTTTTTGATTTTTGTGTTTGGGGCATCACGCCATTTTTAGGCCGTCGACGTCGTCGAGACAAAATCGTCCCGATTTCGTCGAAATCGTCCCTAGATCGTCGATTTCGTCTGATGGCGAAATCGACGAATTAGGGGCGATTTCGTCCAACAAGGGGCGATTCCCAAGTTGCGAAATCGGAGACGATTTCATCCTCACAAAGGATGATTTTGCCCAATTGGGGACGATATCATCCAATGGTGGACGATATCATTTTAAACTTGATTTTAAGTTGTTTAATTTGATGTTAATGATTGGTTTATTAATGATTTTGTTGTTTTATTGTTTATTTTGCAGAAGGGATTACTAAAGAGCCGAGAATGGAAATATGGTGGGCTAAGAGATGACATAGCCACGCTCGACCAGGCAGAGCATGACCGACTAGGACAGGTCGGTCTACAGCATGTGGCAGAGATGCCACAAGTACCGACTGACATGGGGCTACTGACAGCCCTAGCAGAGAGGTGGTATCCGGGGTCATCCTGCTTCTAGCTATCGATAGGGGAGATGGCTCCCACTCTAGAGGACGTATGGAGGATCATGAGGATCCCCATACAAGGATGGCTGATGACGCCTGTGGCCAATCAAGGCCAGGCGATGATGAGGCTCACTGGAGACCCGAGCTTCACCCTGGAGAAGGGCGGAGTGAACATCGAGTCTCTACGGTAGATGCCTGGGGCATCTAGGCTGACTCGGGTTTTGGCAGGAGTTGTCGGTGGCTTACTACTGTGCCACCAAAGCGGATGCAGACTACCGTGGGTGCTCTCAGACATAGTCTGCGACATGAGAGACCACGGGTACAGATTTGCATGGGGCAGCTTTGTTCTTTGCCGCTTGTATAGGATCCTGCATGGGGTCGTATACAAGGGAGGTCGATGTCTGGTTTTGACATCGCTATTGCAGGTTTGGTGCTGGGAGCACATTGCGGTGCGAAGGCCGATAGGGCTCCCATTGATAGGGGTTGACCGAGAGAGGCCCTGGGTTTTCTATTGGTGGCTACAGAGGGGGTCACAATGGCGGATAGATCTGTCGATGTCACGGAGGTTGCTAGACGACCTCATCCCAGACCAGATCACCTGGAGGCCATGGCGAGAGCACCTCGGGTGGGCAGAGGATGGGCAGGAGCTGGCTCGCATCAGGCGAGTCTACTGGCTGAGGATGGAGCGGGGAGAGGTAGAGCTCCACCGCTACGATCGAGTACTATGATAGTTCGGTCTACAGTAGGGGATCCCTTCTCTCAGGGATTACGAGTACTCTCAAACTATTCGGGATAGTACTACGCTGAGCGGGGCTCCAGATATGCAGTGATTCTAGAGTCAGGACGCGGACGATGCCCCCATCCAGCTAGTGGATGGTGACGACGCTAGGGTTGCGGATGGCTACGATGCCTGGTACGCAGGCATCCGCCCTCCTCGGATGACGAGGGCATAGGGTCCAGTGCACGCCATGGTGCGCCAGATGGGGAGGCGATGACAGGCTGCTATTGAGGCAACACGAGGTCACGGGGAGAGAGCAACGACGGATCCCACAGGAGAGATGCCAGAGGATGGCACGGGCTCCACAGAGGCCACGGGAGACAGGGCAGAGGGAGGAGAGGCTCCCTTCATAGTAGGGGGAGAGACCACCATCACCTGATAAGGGCAAGGGTGTTGACATAGGGGAGAGCAACGAGACAATGGCTCTTCGGGCTGAGGCTGCCCACCTCCGAGCTCAGGTGCAGTCACTGCAGGACGAGGCCACTCAGCTGAGGACGTAGGTACGGACACTACAGGATGAGATGACACGGCTCAGGGCACGGAGCGGAGGGGTGAGCAGGGATGATCTAGTGCGGTCGATGATGCAGACTACATTCTACCAGGGTGTATACTTCCAGCTGGTTCCAGAGGGCCAGAGGGTACAGCTACCGGCCAACATTGCAGAACCAGTCAGGCTGGGATCGACGAGGACATCCTCCCGATCGACGACGAGGACCCGAGATACATCCCGGACCTCTATGGGACCACCTCCTCCACGTCAGGGCAGGGGAGGAGATGAGGCTGAGAGCTCGAGGGCTTCTCGAGGCTAGGTGTCTATGGACTATAGATTTTGTAGAGATTGTTGAGAGGATTGAGTATGCCAGGGTATAGATTGTGGCATACCAATCCAGTTTTGATATGATGTATATAATTTTTTGATATATATATATGATCTTGTTGATGATATGACTTGTTCATATGTTTTTATGATGCTTTAATGTTTGAATTGTTTGCTTATTTGATTGAGGATTCATGTAATTATGTCGTTTGGAAATATTATAATTTGATGTCATGCTGTAAGATTTTAAATGAAATAATCTGATGTAAACAATTGGTTGTTGTGGTGTGATTTGATGAAAAATAAAAGAGACTGCTAACAATAATTTCAAAGGACATTGTCGTTGTTATAGACCATTTCATGGAGTCGCCGCTCACTCGGTCGTCAAGCTAATCCCAGTATAGAAATATTGTTAAAAGTAAAAGAGTGCTTAAGAGACTGCCTTAAGACTTTGTGTTGTAATGATGGAGATAATGATGGTTTGATGATTTGTTTTCAGATTTTCATAAAAATAGTATGCATGAGATACGAAAAGAAATATGATTTTGCTAGGCATAAATTCCTAAGTGTGATAAAATTTTGAACAATTCCTTAGAATTTATACCATGGTTGCAAAATTGAATTTGAACATAATGACATGAAATAGAATAGGTGTTCGTTTGTTTGTAAAGCATAATTGTGTAACATAATGATGCAAGTCATATGTTTTGATGAATTTGTTTTAAAATAAATGGAAAATAAAATTAGAACAATGGTTTGCGCTAGGCATAGAATTATAGGTATAGACTTATACCATCATCGCGAAATCCAAAGAAGAAAATAGATTGTTGGTTTTATTGCAAGATGAATTTTTAACCTTTGATAAACATAATAATATGAACATGTTATTTGAAATCATTTTTGTGATTTTGTGAGAAAATTTATATAATTGCTTTTATAGAAAACAAGAATTCTGAAATAAAAGGGTAAAATTATTCCGAAAAGAGTTACAAAAATATTTTAAATTATCTCAAAGAGAAATGTAGATTTATAAGGAATCCTCATGTGCAAATGTGAGTTCATTACCGATCTTGATTTATCATAATGATACAAAATCTCTCAAATATAAATGTGTGTGCGATTGTATTGTTCATTCACCAATTTTGAGCAAGATAATTTGATACAAGTAATTTGCCTTAACCAAATGAATGTTCGTTGACCATGATTTATATGCATGTAACCGTACTCGTACTACTATGTAAGTTAGGTTATCAAGAGCTAGCTAATCCATAAGCTGACATAGGTCCGTACAAAAGAAGGTCGCTAATGTGACAGACATATCACCACGCTAGGGATTACCCAAGGCCAAGCGGGTTGGGCACAAACCACCTGTTATGGGGCTTACCTCACAGCTTTCAAATAATTGAGAATTCCAGGGATTCAAGCTCATTCACCCTTCTTTTCTTTTCAAGGGGTAGGGAAAGGATTTTATTGCATTTTGCTTTTGCTTTTTTCTTTTACTTCTTCTTTTTTTTGTACTTTTGTATTTTTGCTTGATATTTGAGAAAATACTGAAATATTGTTGTGATGATACAAAATAACCTTTTTCTTTTTCTCTTTTTCTTGAACTTTTCTTTTTCTTCCTATGCTAGGGATACTTGCTCGGATTAGTCTGTAGAGCAAGGGATTTTTATTCTCGGGTAGGGGTGAGCTTGTCCTTTTGTCAATTCTCAAAGATTCTAGACCATGTGCATGATAGGATAGCAGGGGAAACTTTTCGCTCAGGAAACCATTTCTACTATGTAGCATCATATCGAATTTGCAATGAAATCATTTTAATGTGAAAAGATATACTTGGTTCAAGTAAATAACAAGATCAGTTCTCTATGCTCAAAACTTTATTTAATTCAACTGTGGACTTTGATATAAGAGAGATGAATAATCATACCAAATAAAATCAAGATATTTATTCATGTGAATGTGAAAGTGCGGGATTCCAAATAAATGCTAATTTATCCAAAATAACTGAAAATATGACTGCAATACTTCACAATTTGACAGGTACAAAAATAAAAGATGTTTTTTGAAGATTTTGATGATTTGGATGTTTTTAATTTTAAGTTATGAATTGAAAGAAATACAAGATAATTTTTTTTTTTTTTGAAATGTTTTAAATAAGTGACTAAAAAGGAAATAATATGCAAAACAAATATATACAATGATGAAATGACCAATTTTTATGCATAGTAACGTTTAAGATGCATAATGTTCATAGGTTCTTTAAGTTCTTTACCATCTAAGGTAGATAATTTGTATGCTCCCGATCCAAATTTAGCAATGATGACATATGGTCCAAGCCAGTTGGGCTCAAATTTACCTTTAAGGTTTTTAGTTGCATTAGTATTTTTTTGATTTTCTTTTAAGACAAGGTCACCGATCTCAAAGGATCGAGGATGAACTTTCTTAAGATATGCTCTCTTAAGTTTATTTTGGTAGGCGCGAAGATGCTCCAAAGCATTGATGCGCTTTTCATCTAGAAGTTCTAGCTAACTAAATCTGCCAGCACGATATTCATCCCCTACTTCAATATCTTGAAGTAGTAGAGCTAAAGAAGGAACTTCTAATTCAAAGGGAAAAATGGCTTCAGCACCATAAACCAAGACAAAAGGTGAAGTTCCAGTGGGGGTTCGAACACTAGTTCGATAGGCCCACAAAGCAGGATATAACTGAATGTGCCAATCTCGACCGGATTTATTGACCAATTTTTTGAGAATTTTGATTAAGGTTTTATTAGATGCTTCCGCTTGACCATTACCCCGAGGATAATAGGGAGTGGACCAGCGATGTTGAATTTTATATTTTTGACATAATTTCTTGACATCTTTATTTTTGAAACAAGTTCCATTATCGAAAATGAGATTGGCAGGAATTCCAAACCTACAAATAATTTGATTAAAAATAAACTTGGAAACTTGTGTTCCAAGTGCAAGAAGCTAATGGCATAGCTTCAACCCACTTCGTGAAATACTCAGTGGTAGTTATGATGAATTTGTGTCCATCAGATGACACAGGGTTGATTTTTCCAATGATGTCTAGGCCCCATTTTGAAAAGGGCCAAGGAGATGAAATAGCTCGCAGCTTCTTGTGCAGGCGCATGGACAAGGTCAGCGTGTTTCTGGCACTTGTCGCAATGTCGCACATAATTATGTGCATCATTTTCCATGGTAGGCCAAAAATATCCTATCCGAAGGAGTTTCTTAGCAATGGCGCTACCACTAAAATGTCCCCCATAAGATCCATTGTGGGCTTCATTCAAAGCTGATCTAGATTCTTCTAGATTCAAACATCGCAGTAAGATGCCTTCAAAAGATCTTCTGTACAAGGTATTACCAATAATCACAAAGCGACTTGCTTGTCTACGTAATAACCTACGCTGGTTGCTAGTACAACCATCAGGGAAGGTTCCTTTCTGCAAAAAATTAAATATATCAATATACCATGGTTCAGGAGTTGTTTCGTTGATGAGAAACACATCCAAAGGTTCTAAGCATGATTTGCTTGAAGCGGGTTCCTGGAGTCGACGAATAATGATGGTAGCATATTCATCGTCTAACTCCAAGGGTAAAAGAGATGCAACTGCAGCCATAGCGTCAGCCGCACGATTGCTAGTTCGAGGAATAGCTTCCAAAGTAACTTGATCAAACAAGGATAATAACTGCAAAACATATGCTTTATATGGGCGTAATTTATCATCTCTGGTCTGATAAACATCATTGATTTGATTTATGACAAGTTGGGAGTCACCGAAAACCAATAAACTTTTAATTTTCAATGCCAAGGCAGCTCGTAATCCAAGGATAAGAGCTTCATATTCAGCAGTGTTATTGGTGCAAGCAAATGTTAATTTGAAGGAGAGAGGTATAAGATGTTTTTGCGGAGATATTAAAATAATACCCGCTCCAGCCCCACTCATGCATCGGGCTCCGTCAAAGTATAGGGACCATTGCTCTGAATGGTCTGCCTCTAGTTTAAGGCATTCATCAGGAAACTCAATGATGAGGGGATGAGTAGATTCTAAGGGTGCAACAGCTAATTGATCTGCTATGATTTGACCCTTAACAGACTTTTGTCCTATGAATGTGAGTTCAAATTCGCTTAGCGCAAGAACCCACTTGGTTGTACGACCAGATAAATACGGTCGACTCATGAGATATCGCAAAGGGTCGAATTTGGCAATAACATACGTTTTTCGATCGAGCATATAATGTCATAGTTTCTGTGTAGAAAATACGATCGCTAGGCATAATTTCTCTAATATGGTATAGCGAGTTTCATAACTGATTAAGGTCCTGCTAATGTAATAATTAGCACGTTCTTTCTTCTCATCGTCAAGCTGAGCTAACATAGCTCCTAAGGCGGAATCAGAAGCAAAAATGTACAAGATAAAAGGATGATCAGATCTAGGTGGGGAAAGCACTGGTGGTTTGAGGAGATATTGCTTAAGGAGTTCAAATGCTTCTTGGCATTCTTCGTCCCAATGAAAAGAGACATCTTTCTTAAGAAGCTTAAGAAAGGGTCCGGTTTTGTCTGCCAACTTGTCGATGAAGCGACGAATAGCTTGAAGCTTACCTTGTAAACTTCGTAATTCTGATATATTGGTGGGTGCGGGCATATCTGTGATAGCCATGATCTTGAGAGGGTCAATTTCAATGCCACGTAAAGAAACTATAACCCCTAATAATTTACTAGACTTAACTCCGAATATGCATTTAGCTGGATTTAGTCGGATAAGATATTCCCTTAACCGATCAAATACTTTCCTTAAGTCATTTAAATGATCATCTTCTTTGATGGAATGAGCTATAATATCATCTACATAATCATGTAGGATATCATGCATCATATCGTGAAAGATATAAGTCATAGCTCGTTGATAGGTTGCACCTGCATTCTTTAAGCCAAATGGCATCACTTTCCAACAAAAGGTTCCCCAAGGGGTAATAAAGGCTGTTTTGGCCTGATCTTCGAGAGCTATCCTGATCTGATTATAACCAAAAAATCCATCCATTAAGGATATCATTCCACTTCCAACAGTAAAGTCAATGATCTGATCCATGTTGGGAAGAGGAAAATCATCTTTAGGGCATGCAACATTAATGTCTCAGAAATCTATGCAAACCCTAACTTTAGTGGCTTCTTTCTTAGTTACTGGAACTACATTGGAGATCCATTCAAGCATAATCAATGGCTTGTATAAAAATGACTTTCAACAGCTTTTTCTAGTTCTCCTTTGACTAGTAAGGCCACTTTAGGATGCATTTTTCTAAGTTTCTGTTTAACAGGTTTAGCATCCTGGATGGACTACTAGATGATGCATAACTACAGAAGGGTCCAAACCTGGCATGTCTTCATATGTCCAAGCAAAGACATCTTCATAGTTTTTAAGAAATGAAATGTATTTATCTTGTTTTTCTTGACTCAATTCTGATCCAATATTGATTATGTGAGGGTTATGTTCGGTTCCAATGTTAATTTTTATAACGTTTTCAACTTCCATATGTAAATCTCTCTCAAAATTAGGTGGGGCGGGTGAAACACCCAATTCTTGTAATTCTTCCAAGGTTAACTTGGATAATTCGTCTTGAGAAGTCGTAGCTTCAAGCTGGGCTATATTCGGGATAGAGCCATCAAAATAAAATTCATTATATAACAATTCCTCAATGGAAACATCATGAAAGATATCTCCCTCCAACTCGTCGTCGGATTCGGCAATCATTTCGGGGTAGGCTATGGATAGCATATTGCAGGTAAAAGAATTATTCTTTAGACACAAAGAATCTTGTTTATCTAGATAATCTTGATAACATACGAGATGGTCATCATCCTCAAATGGAAAGGGCTGACCTTTACTAGAAAATAGGCCCACACCACAACGGGCAGTGCCACGGTTCTACCTCAAAAGGTTCTTTCATACCATTTTGGAAAGGTCCCAAACCTTTCCCTTTATATCCCAATTTAAGCATTATGGGCTTAGCTTTAAGATAATCATTAGCAAAATAGCATCTAGCATATCCATCACAATGTGTCTTAATGTTTCTGGGTATTCTTCCCCAATCATATCCTTTATAAATAAAAGCACAACTCCCGACTTGGTAGATACTTCCCATAGGCTGTGGGAGGCCCAAGGTACGAGGAGAGGGTGGGAGTTTATTTAAAAGGAGGGAAGTTTGCATGGCAGTGTTGGCTTCCTCAGATATAAGAATTGTAGATAAATCGGGTAAGAGCTCATCAATAAGAGCATAAGAGGTAGAAGGGACATTTCCTACATCGTCGGATGTAGAAAGGATGCCTGTAGTGGATGTAGATGTCATAGGGATATTGATGGATGAGTCTATAGGTATGGAAGATATAGGAGTAAAACAAGAAGCATTGGTTGTAGTTTTAGGATCTTTTCGAGGTCCTAATGTGGTTTGTTCAGAAGATGGTTGAGCTATATGTATAGGTGTAGTTGAAAGAGTAGATGATGTTATGGGTGTGTGTTTCACACGTTTGGATGGATGATAAGAATTAGGATGTGTGGATGATAGGGCAGGGCAAAATTGAACTCCAACAGGTTCTACCAAAGCGCACATATCAAAGGGTCTAGGATCACCATGAATGGTAACCAACTGGTTTTTAAATTCGAATTTAACACACTGATGTAAAGTGGAGGGAACCGCTCGCATCGCATTGATCCAAGGGCGACCCAAAAGTATATTGTACGATGCAGGGCAATGTACAATAAACACGGTCGTATCTAGGGTTCTAGGACCAACTTGCAAGGGTATAGTAATGACTCCACACGTTTCTTGTGTCTCGTCATTGAAGGCTTTTATAATCATATCAGTTCTTTTCATTTCGTCACTTCTAAACCCAAATCGTTGGTAGAAGTCAAAAGTGCAGATGTTTAAAGATGAACCATTATCAATCAAGACTCGTTTAACGGCTACATCTCCAATTAGGGCAGTAATATATAAGGGGTTATCCTTATGTAAACTATGTTGCGGGATATCTTTATCTCGAAAGTCAATACAATCGACTTCTCGAGTGATGATAGTATTGGACATGGCTTCAGGTTGAATATTTTGTGGTACCATCATTTGGCTTAATGTGAGCATTAATTCATCCCTATGGGTAGGAGAAGATCTTAACAGGTCCAAAAGGGAAATTCTAGCTGTAGTATTGGATAATTGTTCATTAATATTGTAAGGAGGCTTAGGTTGAACATTAGGCGCATAATTCCCTTTATTGGGATTTTTCAAAACAAATGGGGCTGATCCATCATTCTGAGTTTGATCCTATTGAGAGGTTTGAGCCTGTTGTCTGGTAACGGCTCCGATGGTTCCTACAATATTATTTTGCAAGTGATGAATAGGTCTTGGTCTAGCATTTATGGCTTGTTCATTAGAAACTATTTGGTGAGAAGATGGTCTAGTAGTGACTCTTCTAGGAAATGGTTCTTCTGGAACCATAGAACTTGTGATAGGTTGAATAGGATCTGATTCATCTTCAGAACTATTCGATTGATTTGAGGTGATTTCCATGTCACTTTCAGTCTCATATTCGGTGTCACTAAGATCAAGTATCCGAATATTATGTAGAGGTCTAGTGGTAACTATGGATAAAGTTGTGTCAAATATTTGAGGATCATGAACAGGTAATTGTCCACTAATAGTCCCTACATATCGGGTAGGAGGAGGAACATTGTGATGCTCAATTTGATTGGCCACCTCTTTACCATGTTTTGGTAAAGGATGTTGAAATATGTCCAATGATTGATTGGCATTCAGATTCTGATTTTGGGGAATGTTCTTTTGGGCGTTATTAGAAGGATTTTGTTTAGGTTGGAAGGCTTGCACCTCCATCTCATTATTATCAATCAAATCTTGTATTTTATGTTTTAATATTTTACAAGAGTTGGTAGCATGTCCAGGTCCTCTATGAAAATCACAATGTAAATCAGCTCTGTATCCGGGTATGGTTGGATCAGGTTCCCGGATAGTCGGTAATTGGATCAAGCCTCGTGCTAGTAATTGCGGGAGAATGGTTGATAAAGGTTGATTTAACCTAGTAAATTCTTGGGGTGGTTTATCAAGAGGTTTCAATATAAACTTCTCCATTGTTTTCATAGTATTAACATTAGCAATGTTTTTGCTATCAGTGACTCCGTCACCCACAACTTGTTTATTTTTATATTGATTTCTGGATGTTTTCTCATCATCTTTCTTTTTGAGCTGACCTCTTCTAATGAGAGCATCTTCCACCCTTCGAGCTAAGTCTATAGCTTGATCGAAGGTGGTCAAGGTAGCAGTTGATAATTCATAGGATAGTTGTTCTTGTAAATTATTGATAAAAATATCCAACATTTCCCGATAAGGTAACACAAAGTGTAGTTTTCCTATCAACTGTCTCCATCGAGCTAAGAAGTCAGCAAAACACTCATCTTTATCTTGTTTTAGGTTGTACAAATATTTAATGGTTACATGCCTTTCGATATAGGCACTAAATTGATGCACAAAAGACTCAGCGGTCTCTTCAAAATTTCTCAAAGAATGAGTGGGTAGTTGATAATACCACTCCAATGCCATCCCCCCTAAGCTTTTCGGGAACATTTTTAGTAATAGCAAATCATCATGTGATATGTCATGACATGCTATCCTAAACATACGAAGATGCTCTATGGGATCTTCAGTTCCTTTATATATAGGTAGGACAGGCATAGGAAAGTGTTTGGGATATGGTTGTGCTACAACTATAGGATCTAGAGGTTGACTACACATCTCTCGATAATTGTACGAGGGATGGTAGGGATCTATCTGGTCCATGCGAGAGACTAACTATTTCACCATGGCTTCCAAATTACCAGTTTGTCCACCATATTGGTTTGGTGGTACATGAGTATGGGATTTGTGACCGTAGGAAGGCGGGACATAAGGATTAGATGCTATATTGCTGTTATGCAAATGGTTGGTAGGAAGAGTATTATGAAGAAGATTTGTTGTAGCATTATGTTGTATCCCAGATTGTTGGAAATTGGTATTTGGTTTTGTTTTAGGCTTTTGTTGATTTGAGGTATATTGATCAATAGCTTGGCGAAATAGAGTAGTGAATGAAGGTTTCTTTTGTGTGGGAATAACCCTTGGCTTGGTAACCGACACTCTAGGTGGTTGGGTAGCCTGTTGTTGTTGCATGTTCTGGATTATAGTAGCCATGTCCAAATTGGACGGTCCAGCTTGATCACTCTCTTGATCAACAAAGGACAAAGGATTAGTGCATGTGTGATATATATCTTCTAGGGTTGCTTGAGTGTCACTAATTTGATCTTTATCCATATGAACTGCTCTATTAAGAGTGCCAATATTAGTATTGAGAAATTTCCAAAAATGTTCCATGTTCTCAAAAGTAACAGCTCCTTCTGGAGTTATTTTAGGAGATGAGGATCCTTCCTCTCTATCATTTTCTTTTTGTTCATTTGCATCCACAAATTCTTCTTCTTGTTGGTTTAAGGTTACTTCTTCCTGAATTGGGTCTTCAAGAAGGGCATCTGGTTTATTTATGGTTTTTCCTAACCAATCTTCTTCTACTTCAATTTGTTTTCCATTCTTGAGTCTAGTCATGATGTCTAAATTTAGGTTTTAGCAAATATATATTAATATATTTGCAACAGATCTTGGGAGGTATATATTTTAATTATATACCTACTATAATACTTAAAAGAAAATGTTTTGATTTTTTTTGTTATGATTTTATTTTGTTTTTGTTTTTGTTTTTTTTATGCTTATAAAGACAATAAACAACACACTAAATACAAGAAATAACAATAATAAAATAATAGCTTAGTTTTCTATAAATAGTTTATAGATATCATTGATAGGATCAAGTTCATCAAGAGTCATAAAATGCTCCTCTTCAAATTGGAAATTGTTTTTCAGGAAGTCAACAAAGTGTGCTATGGTGATATTATCTGCTTTAGATTCTCGTTTTGTAAAAATAAATCTCATGGCAATACTCTCGATATAACACAGCTCTGGGAACTCTATTCCATCTCTTTCTATCTGTAATAACGACCTCTTGGTCCTCTATACGAGACATAAATTTATGTACTACAGCTACATTCTCAAGGTATTCCTCAAAGGTATACAACTCAGAAGACACAAGGGCTCTTTTATCTGCTAACCACCTATAGCAAGCTCTCCCGAAGTTCATGATACAAAATCACTTGATCGGGATCCAGGATTCTATCTAGGACAAACCTCTTGATTTGCCTAAGTTCGGTTGCTCTAGATGAAATGAGATCCAATCTCCTATCAAGTTCATCCCACAAAGGTTGAACCCTATTTGTTTGAGGTACTCTAAGCACAGAAGTAATCTCTATAGTTGCTAATTGATTTTCAACATTAATGGTGACAACTCGTCTTTTATTATAGTCTACCATCTAAATATGACATGCAAATTTTCTTAAGTCTAAATGCATTTATGTTTTGTTTTTCTTATTTTTTATTTTTTAGAAAGGTTTTTGTTTTCAAAAGGTTTCTGTTTCACGTCGGGTTCACCAAAATGTATCGCTCCAAATTTTTCGCACCCTTACCTTCAGGCTATAGGATCCGCGCCCGAAAGGGGGATGTGAAAAGGATGGGACAATACCTCGGACTGAGAGGCCCTTTGAAGGTCCTGCCTCTCGGGGGAGGTGTATAAGGGTGAATTTTTGACGGATGGTGGGTTCACCAGGAAACTTTTGAATGGCAGTTTTCACGCCTAGGTTGATAGTGAGTTTGATGTGTTCATTTTGTGCTTTAATCATTCAACTCCTAGGTTTGGCCAAATATGAATCTAAACTATTCTATATGCCAATGCTGATTTAAATGACTACAAAAAATAGAAATGAATGCAAATAACAGAGAATATGCTAACTAGAAGGTGTCATACCTGATTCCGGATGTCTGATGAAGATTTTGAGTCTTGTAGCAGTTCAGATCGTCTCAATTTGTACGTAATCATCTGATATTTCATGGGATCATCCCAAATCATAGAAGGTCATCTGAAATCAGACAGAATCGTCTAAAATCTGATGAATTCATCAAAAACCTGCAATCACAAAAATAGATGCAAAATACCAAATATGCAAGTGCAGAAGCAAAGGATAATGGTAGAAATAACAGCAAACATGCCTTAAATAATAGATTTCAATAACAAATAAGGAAATGCAGTAGATTTAATGATTGATCTTAACTTTATCATGCGATTATGCTAAATGAGGTGAACTCCAAGATGCAAAAAACATAATAACTTAAGACAGTGCAGAAATACAATATGAAAATGTAGAGAAAGCTAAGAAAATGCAAACTCTAAACTCGGACTGCCCCCAATCTGAACTACAGTCAGGATCGCCTCCAATCGTACGAGATCGTCCGCAATCGTCCGAGATCGTCCGCGACGATCCAAGCTAGCTTCGACTGAAAAATAGTAGAGTTCTTGCAATAAAAATGCAAAAATACCGAATGCAAGCAAAATAGTGCGAGGGAATAAGGAGCTAACTCTGCAATGAAATCCGTCAACTAAGGGGTTAGGGGTTCAGGGAGAATCAGGGGGATAAACTAGAAAAATCCTAGTTTATATAGGATTAGGAAGAGGTTTGGGAGGTTGGGGATCATCCCAATCTGGGAGATCTCCAACAGGGAAATCTCCAACTGCGCAGACACGCTTCTGCCCGAGTTGGAGAGGTTGTTGAAACAGAAGCTAATTATGAAAATTTGGTTTTGGGACGAAATCGTCTGGACGTTCTGTTCTAGACGAATTCGTCAGATCGGGGATGATTTCGTCTAATCTACGACGATATCGTCCAACGGTCAAAACAAATCCTAAAAATGGCATGGAAAATGGGGAAAGCGGGTAATAGGCGGTTTAACGGGCAGTTTGGGGTTGAAATTCAAATTTTAATATTTTATCTTTTTACTAAGGTTTTAACCGTGCCAATTTTAGGGTGCTACAAGCAAACATTTCCTATGGTTTTGAGGTATAGTCATTTGATCTTGTCTATCATCAATATTTTCTATTCATTTTTTACGATTTCAATATATTTCTTTGAAATATCTAGATTTTGAAAGGTGGGCATCGACGAGGTGTGTCTGTTTTGTTGTAGTTCTGAAATTAAATGAGATTTGTTTGAAGCGAAGGGATTATTCATGTGAAATAAATAACAAGTGTGCATGTATTGTATTTTTTTTAATTTTTTAATAAAACTATTATGTCAAGATTATATGGTCTGATACTAATTGTTATGATTGAATGTTTTAATAATTAAATTATTTTTATATGAAATATGCATAGAAATTATATCAATGTAAATTTATTTATACACAACATCCAAGTATTTCATAATACAATTCATATATTCAATTTGGGTACAACTGCATTGCTCAACTATTCCATTGAATTAATAACCATTGTGGCATATTTGTTACCATTCAACTCTATACAATATTCTTCACTACATCACATAGGCTTTGCCACCATCTCATTCCATTCCATACAATCTAATCCAATTGTGGATGATACACATGTTGGATGATCCACCTAATAAGAATATATATATATATATATATATATATATATATATATATATATATATATATATATATATATATATATATATAATCAATTGGTGGGGGTATACATGAATATATAAAATTTTATAATGCTAATAATTATGACAATGCTAATAATAACTTTTTCAAGTTATTTTTATGTACATATAGAATTTTTATTTTTACTTTTGCATGCACTTTCTTCTTCAAGTTATTCTTTTTTATTTATAGAAATTCTATTCTTTACTTTTGCATGCATTTTTCTATTTTCCACTTGTCTTTCTATTTTTAGAATTGCTTTTCTTATTTTGCCAACTCTTTGCATGTGTTTTTCCACTTTAAACATTAACTTTTCCAACATTCTCCTTCTTAATGCTTAGTGTTCTAATTTTTAATTTCTTGATGTTAGGGTACCTAGGAATAGATATTTGAGGATATTTTATTATATTGTATAAGGGTTGGCATGGGCCACACATAACCCAAGGTTGATTGTATTATAATATTATATTATATTATAATATAATATTATATTAGTAGTCGACTCCCCAAAGTAGAATTAGAAGATGGATATATAAAGAAGAGATATTTTTCATTGTAATCATCATGGAGATGAATCACAAAGTAGAATTAGGAGATGGATATATAAATAATATATATTTGTCATTGTAATCATCATGGATATGAATCATATGTAATCATATTTTCCCATGAAGTGGCTTATGGGACTTTGCCCTCCTTAAGTGGCACTCTCATCTTGGGATATCTTGTGGAGTTATTCCTTCCTTAAGGATTATTATTGGTGTTTCCCTACCTTAAAGATATTATGTATCTCTCTCATTTGTGGATTGTTATTATGGATAATTATTTGTGGATGGATGATTTGATAACTATGCATATTGGTGAATGATTTATGTTAATGAGAATAAAGTTCTATAACAAGTGGTATCAGAGCAATGATTATAGAAAAATGGAGATTTTTTTGTGGAATTGTAGAATTAGGACAATTTTTTTTGAAAAAATATCTCATCTTTTAGGATTCATATCTCTGTGAAAGCTTGTTCAATTCAAACGATTCTTGGATTAGTTTGTGCAAAATTTGAAGAGCTTTAAAATGAGTGGTCATATAAAGGAGTTCGAGCAATATTGAGGGAGATGTGACCTTTTGAAGTCAGTTTTCTAAAACAAGGGTAATGACGAATTTTAAATTACAAATTTTTCGAAAGACAAAATTTAGCCAAAAAAAAATTTAGAAATTAATCTCATATTTCAAGAGCCATATCTCTATGAAATTTTGTTCGATTTGGACAATTCTTGGACAAGTTTATGAAAAATTTGAAGAGCTTTTAAATGAGTGGTCATATGAAGGAATTTGAGCAATATTGAGTGAGATATGACCTTTTGAAGTTAGTCATCTGGAACAAGGGTAGTGACAAATTTTCAAATCACAATTTTCTTGAAAAACAAAATTTGTTAGTTTGAGTAAGCAAATAAGTTGTAGTTTATTTTGTTTTGAAGAAGAAATGTAGATCTAACAGATTATGCATAATTTTAGCTTTAAATTAGTGGATAGATATATATTTTCATAAAACTCTAGTTTGCATTGGTTCATCTTATATATTCTCATAAAACCCTAGTTTGCATTGGGGCATGAACTATAGAACTCCAAATGTTTTCTAGAGAAAATAATATTCATGTGAGAGAGTACTTGAAAATACTAAAATCTCAAAATAGTGAAAGCATGTTATCCATTTACTTTCGTATTTTTTGGAGGGGGAAGCTTTACAATGGGTAAAAAGCCTTTTTAGGGGTATAACCTAGTGCATTTGGGAACAAATTGAGCCAACATTCTTAAGCACATGGGTACCTATTCAGTTACAAAGAAAGTTAGATATTTGTAAGAGAGATCTTGAGGGAAGGGATAAAAAGATAGATAGCCTAATGGATGTCATCAAAGAAATTGAAAAAAACTTCAAGGGATTCAACATGAGTGAAATGAAATGAAAGGAGAATGGGAAGTTTTCAAGAAACATAATGAAGACTATGAAAAAGAAATATAATTACTCAAGGAGAAAGAGAAAATTGTTAAAGAAAATAGTGAGAAGAATGAAGCCTCATCCTTGGATTTTCAAAATCAAGAGAAGGATCGCAAGGGTTTAAAATCATCTAAAAGTTCTATTTTGCAGGTTCATGGAAGCATTCAAAAGGAACAAGTTATTATTTCCATTGATCCTAGTAGGAGATATAATTTTATTAATATTGCTTTGGCTTAGAAGTTGCAGGTTCAAGCAACAAAAATAAAGAAAATACATCTTGAGGGTGAGAATGTTCAAATTTTTGAAGATTTGAAGATCACAATGGATAAATATGTTTTACATTCAATTTTTCATGCTATTGATATGGATTATGAGAATATTGTTCTTGGTTATCCTTGGTTAGATTCTTTGGATTTTTTTAATATTAATATGCAAAAGAATTTTATGAAGTTATGGTACAAAAAAAATAAGATAACATTACAGGATATTTCTCAGCTTAAGGACCAAGGATCCAAGGAAAAACAAGAAGTGGTTGTAGAGAAACAAATTGATGAACAAATAGAAGAACTTGAAATAGAATCCAAGAAGGTAGTAGTAGTAAAAAAGTTCCTAGAAGAATCAGTAGCAATCGAGCCCATGAAAATAATAGTAGCAAATTCCAAGGAATATTTGATAGAAAAGCACAAAGACACACCAAACAAATGAAACATAGAAGAACAATGTGTAAAAGAATTTAAAACAATGAAGCCAAATATTGAGGATTCAAATAAGGTAGAACATCAAGTTAAGGTTACACCATATCGCTATCCACACCACCATGAGCGACAACAATCTTGGAGGTATGGCTCAAGGCAGCAATATATCGGTTCTACATGGAATAAGGACACCGACTATGGTAGTGTTTGGTAGAGAAAACATAGTGATCCTAGTTTTTAGAGTGGTTCATCAACATCAAGAAACAAGTGGACCCATCATTTGAATTATAAAAAATAATGTAGCAGAAGCGTGGAGCCAAAAAATTATATTTGGTTACTCATGTGGAAAAATGGTATACCAGCATCAATGACCACCACCACCAATTGATTTTTGACTAAAATTGATGGATTATCGAGATTGGTACCAATTGCTAGCATTGCTTAGCAAATCATATTATCTTGTTTCTTCATATATTTTGAGGATGAAACATTTGAAAGGAGGGTGGCATGTTAGGGTACCTAGGAAAAGATATTTAGGAATAGTCTATTATATTGTATAAGGGCTAGCATGGGCCACACATACCCCAAGGTATATTGTATTATAATATTATATTATTTTAGTAGTCGACTCCCCAAAGTAGAATTAAAATATGGATATATAAAGAAGAGATATTTATAATTGTAATAATCATGGAGATGAATCATATGTAATTGTCTTTGTCCACAAAGTGGCTTATGGGACTTTGCCCTCCTTAAGTGGCACTCTCATCTTGGGATATCTTGTGGAGTTATTCCTTTCTTAAGGATTATTATTGGTATTTCCCTACCTTAAGGGTATTATCTCTCTCTCTCTCTCTCTCATTTGTGGATTGTTATTGTGGATGAATGATTTGATATTTTTGCATATTGGTGAATGATTTATGTTAGTGAGAATAAAGTTTTTAACACTTGAAGAAACTCTCTCTTCAATTGTTGACTTCACATGTTGCCCATACATATTAACATATCTTCAAACATTTTTGTGCATTCATATTCACATATTTTCAAACATCTTGTTGGTGACTTTTTTTTTCTTCACCAAAAGTGCCCTTAAGGTAACCTTCTCATCCTATCGAAATGCATGGATAACTACTTGCTACAACCTCTAAGTGTACTAGAGTAGATCATCACTTATGAGGTTCACTATGTTGTTTCTACACCAAATATACATCTTTCTTATCTCATGTATGGGACCTTGCTTCTACCACCAGACATAACCTACATCCAATGGTTAAGCATCACTTCTTCTTTATAGGGATACTCTTGTTGCTTCCCTTTCTCTTTCATCATTGCTTTTTATTTTTCTTGTCTTCTTCAATTCGATTACTTTGGCTCTCATACCCTGTTAAAGGTATGGACCAACTAGGACTTGAATCTAGGACCTCCATCTATTGAGGTTGCTCCACCAATGAGCTTCTAGATCCTCCTTGAACCATATTGTAATTTGAATGTATGAGTCTTACTCTAAATCCAACCTCCCTCCTAAGCCACTCCATGAGTACTCGAGGATCCTAGCTCTAACACCAACTCTGGTACCAATTGAAAAATCTAGTTCTTTTATACCAATTATCAAGATCAAATACTTTTATAATCAAGTTGCTCTTATATGAAACATCGTAGAAGCATAGAAATTATCTTACAACTACAAAAGCTTGTAAATTAAGGTTATGCATAAGGGGTCGACCCCAAAATGTATTTATAAAAATTTGACGAATCAGTTTCGAAATACAGGTGAATAGTGTCCAAATGCATGCAGAAGGTTCACTATTATTAGTGGCAATGTTGGAAATTTACACCTAAAATGGTCAAATTATTATAAAATTGAGGCGAATCGACCCCCAAAAAAAATTTGCACCCAGTAATTTTTTGGCTAATGGGCCCTGGTGAAGGGTCCCAAATATCAGCCAATTCTAAATTTTGAAAATCCTAATTCTAGCCAATTTGGCGATAAATAGCCGCTATGCATAACCTTGATGTAAATTCTTTCATACACTTCATACAAGATATTTCACAATACAATTCATATGCTCAATTTGGATGCAACCGCATTGCTCAACTATTCCATTGAATTAATAACCATTGTGGAAAAAATTTTGCCATTCAACTCTATATAATATTCTTCACTATATCACATAGGTTTTATTTCCATCCCACTCCATTCCATACAATTTAATCCAACTATGGATGATACACATGTTGGATGATCCATCCAAGTAAGGATGGATGGATTAATCAATTGGTGGGGGGATACACCGATATATAGAATTATTACAATGCTAATAATAACTTGTCCAAGTTATTATTTTCTATATATAGAATTAAGATAATGCTAATAATAACTTCTCCAGGTTATTATTTTCTATATATAGAATTTCTATTTTACTTTTGTATGCACTTTCTTCTCCAAATTATTCTTTTCTATTTATAGAATTTCTATTTTTACTTTTGCATGCACTTTTCTATTTTCCAAATACCTTTCTATCTTTAGAATTTGTTTTTTACCCAACTCTTTGCATGTTCTATTCCACATTAAGCATTACTTTTTCCTGTTAGAGTTAGGGTATATTACATCATTTGGGTCATGTAAATGTACTGCCTTAGGTACATAGTTAGAGTAGGAGATTACTTTGAGAGGAAGTTAGCTAGTTACTTCAAGCAATGTATTAAATGCACAAGTGGCAATGTGCAAGTTGTAATGTTCAAGGTGTCCCCTTGTATAACTAGGTAGAGTGTTGGCCAAGGAATCCATCTTCCTATATAAAGGGCTTCATAATGGTAGATCATATATTAATCTAATATCAATTCAGTATCAAGTGCAGTGTAGTAGATAGTAGTAGTGCTCATGTATGGAGCACAATGTAGCTCTTTAGATCATATTAATGGAGTGACCATTTCCTCCATACTGCATTGTATTTTTGTCATTTCTATTTATAGTATATTTCAATCATATTGCAGACTCACTTGCTTTCATATTTATTGTATTTTTTTAGGCCCTATGTTAGATCTCTTCCACTGCATATATCCTTAAAATCTAACATTTATAACATCTTTAAAATTATGGATTCTTTGTTGCTTAATGTAGCTCTTTCATATAAAAACATCTAAAGACTTTCAAAATTTGTAGGTGAATCCTTATCCATTTCTAGGATGGTGTCTAATTTTAGAATTTCATATTTAGAAAATTAAAATACCTCCATAAGAAGAGGATCACATGAAGATCTTCATACCCTATTGATTTTGTTTTGTTTAAGGGGAATCTACATATCTCATATTCTGGTTCAATTATTCTTTTTATTATTACCATAGGATCCAAATCATTATCTAAGAGGAGTATGAATGTCCCATGTTTTGATTCAAATCCTCTCTTCATTAATCTAATAGGATCTAATTCATCATCATTAGAATCATCACTTTTTATCTTTGGCTCTTTCTCATGCTAAGGGAAATATGACTCATAATGAGAGGGTTAAGGCTTTTCTATAAAAATTATTAATTCATCAAAATAAATATTACATATGATGGCATGTTGAATAGAGAAAAAAACTTGCTAACTTTGGGTACTTAAGGTGTTACATAGGTCTAACCTCCACAAGGTATTCCAAGAAGTTAAGTTTTCTCTTTGTGTTTATAACATTGGAACTCTTCCATGTCCAATATGTGAGATAAGCCTTTAAGGGTTGAGATAGTGTCCTTAACATTCCTCTCTATTTAGTCCACAATATGTTCTTTTGGAAGGGTAGACAATGTCCATGACTAAGTGAAAGCCAATGGATTTTATCATTGAAAAAAGAGCATTGAGGCTCTTTAATAGGGAGGGTGGTGATCTAGAAGTAAGCAATCCAATAGCTATAAGTATTGTTTTAGCTTTAGTTGCCTCTTTACACACTATTGGAAAGGTACAATAATTTATCACCTCATAGTTAATGCTATATGAGGTTACAATGCTCTCAAATAAAATATGAATGCTTATCCATTTAATGACTTGACAACTACTAGATTTTGATTCCATATTATATGGAAGGGTAATTTGAAATCATGAATGGATTCAACTTGATGTATGATGATGAATATCAGTTACATCAATCATGAGTACACATTAAATGTCTCTTCAAACCTTCAAATAAATCGATATGATAGATCACCCCCAATTATGAATGTTTCTAGTGTTCAAATAATTGAACCATAATGATGCTTTTCCCTTCAATGATAACACCAAGAGGTGATTCATGATATCTTCATGTTAGATTGCAAAAACCTTCCTTAACACATTTAGATCCTAGAGATGTTCATATGTTGACTTATCTCTAAATCCATCAATCAATAGAAAATTCTTGACTATGTAGAATTATATCGAAGGAATTATATTCAGTACCAAAGGACTTATGTCATCCCATTCTAGAAAATATGCTTATTGTGCCATAGCCATCCCATTTTTTGTCCTTTTTTTAGGCCAAAATTTTACCAAAATTCTAGAGATATGCTCATAATTCGGTATATAATATGATTTCTTCCCATTGGAGTTGCCATAATATTGATATAATTCCTTTTTAGATTTAAACTTCAAATCACTATATTTGCACTTCACCATCTAAGTTCTTTGTTAGAGTTGCTATCAAATTCATTGAAAAATACTTCTAAATACAAATTTAGATCTGAATACTACTCACAAAGGGCATTTATTGGTTCTATTGATTTATTTCTCAAAACGTTAATACCAACCTCTTAAAATTGGCTAAAGAAAATTCTTCCCTTATTTTTGAATCATTTTTTATCACATGTCAACAAATTACCATTTTTTGGACTTAAAAATTGTGCAAATTTTTTCTCTTCTTAGCAAATCATTTTATGGGACTTAAAAAAAATTGTTAATTTTTAGCAAATCATTGTTTATAGGATAGATACATTTCTCACTTCTTAGAGAATCATTGAGACTATTAATAAATAATTATTTAGGGGACTTATCCAAAATTTTGAGAAGAATTTCTCTCTTGTTAGTAAACCACTAGTTTGAGGACTTAACCAAAATTTGAGAAGAATCTACCTCTTATCAGCAAATCATTGTTTTGTAAACTCAGATTTTTTGTTTTTGTAGTCCTTTGAGAAGAGAATTTGTTTCTATCACAAAATTTATTAGGAGATACAATAGATTTATAAATGCTCATAAGATTTCTATATCTAAGAAAAAAATAAAAAGTTTTTTTGAAAATGTAGTTGTGCATAGATATTCAACGGGTAGTAGTAAATCTAAAAAAAATACAATGAAACCCTAAAATTTGATGCAAATGTCAGATATGAAGTCGATATAACTATATCTAAAATTTGATTTCTAGGTTTTATTAGATCTAGATTTTTCTTCAAGCCCTTTTGTGGTAATGATAGAATTATGAGTAAATCTCTCTAGCTATAAAAAATTTACCCTAAAATTATAGGTTCTTATTATTGCAAATGGTTCTATTGAGCTGATTTTGAGATGAAATCAACTCAATAAGTCCCACAAGGCATACTAAAAACTATTGAATTGTGTATGAAGTTGATTATATATTATGCCTCCATAACACAATCAACATTAGAAGAGAGAGATTGATTCGCCTTAACCTCTAGAGAAGGTAGACTCCACTCTAACCTATCAATCTAATTGAAATATTTCAAGAAAAGAGTAAATTCAAATGTATGAAATAAATATATTGTGGGGCTATTACAGAGAAATCTTGGTCTATGCAATGCATAAGGAAAATAAAGAGCTATAATTCATCATGCATCCATCATATTTACAAGTAAAATACATGAAAAGGACTAACAAGGATATAAATACAATGCCACAAATACCATTCCATCTAAATATAAAGAGATAAATTCGCATTATTGATCTCCAATTATCATGTGCACTTCATACATTTTTTGTAGTTATCAATCTAGCATAAGCCTAATTCAAAGAATAGAGTATTTTCTCCAAATGGTCAGCAAGATATTTATAATTGAGATCTTAAATCTTATTTATAATAAAAATATAATATAGAAAATAAATTCTAACCCTAGTTAATCATAATTTAGTATAATCTAAAAGATAGAGGGTAAATGGTTATCCAACCAGTCATATTTTGCCACTAAAAGTTGCTCCATAGGTATTTTGGTAGCCATTTATCTCCAACTAGCATCATTTGGAGGACATATCACTTTATAGGTCATTATCTTAGGTTACATACCTTGAGATTAATGCCAAATCATGTATCAAACAATAAATCACCACTCTAAATACATTGTTTTGAGATTTTTCTTCAAATGATGATTCACTATTTGGGTTGATTGGCGAGTCATTTTTTGTACTTAGTTACTTCAACAAATCATTGAATTTAGTCATTTTTAGATGCATATACCAAATACCTTTATCATTAATTATTTAATCAAATTGATGAATTTTTAGCTAAAACCTTATAAATAATTGCATAATGACCTCAAGATACTATAGTTCAAGTTTCATTATGTTTTGACCAATTTTGATTGAATTATACCCAAAAAATTAAAATGGATGAAATTTGAGCTAAACTTTAACATTTAAGTAGTCATCTATGTCTTCTTTTAGTTTTAATTTAATTCGCTTAAAAATGCTACTTGGTGATTAAGTTAAGGTCAAAATATGATCTACTTACCATGAATATATAGTCCTATTTAGCTATACCTTTGGAGGGTCAAATTATGAAATGTTTGTCCAAATTCTTTTTGTAGCTCCTTCTTGATGTTAAGAACAAACCCTCAAAATTTTAAGGTAGACCAATCTCAAATGATAGTTATTCCTTCTCAATGTTGTTCTAGATGGGTTTGGATAGGATGATGTCACCAATGGGCTAAACCAGTTATTCACTATTTGCTTTACGTAGTCAACTTTTGTGTTAAATGTGATGATGTCATATTGACACTAACATACTAACAAATCAACATTTCCCTTATCCAAATTAACAAATAACCACTTCCTTGACCTAGTTAAATTTTAAGCCAAATTTGCAAATCATCACTTTCATGACTTAACCAAATTTTGATCCAAAATAAGTGAATTACCACTTTTTTTCCATAGCTAAATCGACATTTTCCTTATCTAAATCAATGGATCACCACTTTTCTAAATTAGTCAATTTTGAGCCAAATCAACAAATTGCCAGTTTCATGACAATCAAATTTAAACCACATTAACAAATTACCACTTTCTTGAATTGGCCAAAGTTTGAGCCAAAATTAGCAAATCACTAGTATTTTCCTTAGCCAAATTAGTGAATTGCCACCCTCATGACTTGGCCAATTTTTAAGCCAAAATTAGTGAATCGCCACTTTCTTTCCTTAGCCAAATTAGTGAATTACCACTTTCATGACTTAGAATCCAATGTTGATCTGAAATTGGTGAATTGCCAATTTATTAGACAAGATTTGTTCCAACATGATAACATGTTAACATTATTAATCAACAAATTGCTTTTTTTCATACTTATATATTTTTTAGGGAATCATTTTTTCCCATGCCTTATTAATTTTTTTAATTTTGCATTCATTTTCCTTTTGTGAAACCCCTCATCCTCACTTTGTTTTGGTCCATCTTAACATGTCTCTTTGACCTATCTAAATGCTTATTATGTATGTTCTTGCTCAATTTTGACTCATGCAATAGATTTACAATCAATTATGCATGGAAATGGTAAAAAACACTAGATTACCTTTACATCTTCTTTAGATGTAATATGATGCAAAATAATCCACTTCAAAAGTCCAAAGGATCATTTGGATTTCTTGACATATAATAATTCTTGTCAAGTATTTTAAGTAGTTCCACATGTTCTACATGCTCTTCTTAGGACTTGTTATTGTTGGAATATATTACATTATTTGGTACATGCTAATGTACCATCTCGGGTACATTCCTATATTAGGAGAGTATCTTAGATTAGGGATTGAGTATTTACTTTATGTAATAAATAAATGCATAGCTATTATTAGAATGTGCCATGATGTAAATGTGCATGTTGTTCATGTGTACATGAGTCTAGAATGAGAATATAGTGATTCATAGGAAGATGGAAGACAAAGAGTCATACTTGTTAGCTTTTGATGACATATATTAAAGGAAATGCAACCACAAGATCTAAAAAGAGCAAGCAATATTAACTATATGATAATGGTAATATAATATGTAGTAAAACTATATGAGAAATTTCTGTAATAACTCAAAAAATAGCCATTAATGAAATCTCATAAAAATAGTACAATGTAATATAATGGAGGTCTTAAACACTCCAAAAATTCTTGCATGATCTACATTATATCTACCTTCTCTTCTCATCACTATGCTCTACTATTCTATATGCTTCTCTATTGCATTCTATCATTTTCTTCACTCTATCAAAGGCCTATATATAGGGAGATATGTCCCTTGGCCTTTCATATACCCATGAATCTTCATCTACCTAACCTATGACTCATGTACATGTGGACCACATGCACATTTACATGCATTCTAACACTTGTGCATTTATTACATTGCATAAAGTAAATACTCAAACCTTAATCTAAGACACTCTCCTAATCTAATGATGTACCCAAGGTGGTACATTGGCATGTACTAAATAATGTAATATATTCCAACATCCCCTTGTGTTACATTATTTGGGTATTGAAGACTTTAGTCTCCAATATGAGTCATGTTATTCATCTCAATCAGGTCCTTATTTTGGTTCAGTTTTTATATGGTCTTTTCTTGTCTTCATCATTCCATTGTTTTTTGGTATTTCAAAGTGATTGGTAAAATCTTTGTCCTTGAAGTTTTCTAAGCATCTTTGATGAACTAGAGATCTCATAACTTTGCAAGTTATAAGTGGATTAGAATTGATCCATTTTCTTTCCTTTGGTTCTCTAAATGACCTATCTCCTTGTTCTTCAAAAATTTTAAACTTGAATTTATTGTTAGTAGATGCTTCTGAAATAAGAACTTGAAAGAGACAATCTAATATGAATATCAGTTTTTCTTCAAATATTTTATAGTACTTGTGTAAACATAGGAAATACACCATATTCAAGGAAAATGAAATAATGTATTACGTAAAAAAAAAAGTCCTTTTTAATACAAATTAACCCTCATATTGGGTGTTTTTGCCATGAAAATGTGCACAATTAGGGGAATAATCCCCTTTACAAGCTAATAATGGTGTCTTGATTTCCTATGTTACAAGTAAATATGGATGATATATTGGAGTTATGTTTGATGGAGTTGAGTTGATTTGAGGCTACTCAAAGATCTTCACACAAGAAGCCAAGAGAAAGGTTAGTAGTTAAACAGCCCACCTTAGTTGGGCTTTTGCTCATGCAATATTGAACTATGATAAAACACAAATTTTGTTGTAAAATGCAACAAAAATGATAAGTATACCTATGAATGCTCCAAAATAGTCACCAAAATGAATTGTTGTTGTTAGAGTTGTGTATGATAGCAAATAGGCTAAGGTAGATGGTGAATAGAAATTTTGGCAGCATGTACTTAGCATAACTTATGCTCCCCTAGAATCGTTATGGAAAGTTGTATTTATAGGCAAAATTAGGTTGGATGAGTGGGATGCCATGTGGACTCCACATAGGCAAGGGTAGTTGGGGAAAAATCTAGAGAATGTGAGGTGGAAAGGTTTCATTAATTTGCTTTGGGAAGAGGGGAGGATCTAGAAAAGGTGGAAAGTAATTTAAAATTGCTTTGTGGGCACATGGGGGAATGTAAAATAATTTAAAATTGTAAAAGTGGTGAGGTGGCTTGTCCTTAGGAAAAGTATAATAAATGTGGATTTGGACTAGGCACATTTTTAAATTTTAAAATACTTTTCATGTCATGAGAGGGAGTACCAATATGAGGTGACAAATTAAATTATGGGTAATTTTTAAATTCTCAAGAAAGGAGGCTTCTAGATTTCTCATTTATTATGGTGCCTAGAACATGGCATAACTATGTTTAAGGGGCATTAATTAGTATTTTAATTAAGATTAATTAGGATTTTTATTATTTTATTTGCTTTGTTGTTTCCTATGCAAGGGGGGCTAATAAATAAGGTAATAATGTGTTGTAAATTATATTTAATTAGAGTAATTTAGGTTTAATAAAGTATCATTAGCATGTGGGAATGTAGGAAATTTATTATTTTATTTATTTTGTTATTTTTATTATTTTGGGGGTGTAGGGGGTAGATTCAAAGTTTATTTAATTATTATTTGTGACTTTTATAGATGTAGGAAATATATCAAAAATTGGATTAATTATTATTTACATTAATATTTATAGTGTTTCTAAGGTTTTATTAGGAAATTCAAATTAATTTTAATTTTCTAAGGTTTTATTTAGACATATTTATTTTAATTTATTATGTTATCAAAATTTGTTAATTTTCGGTGTCTACAACTTGTCTTTATAGTAACAGAAGAAAGATGAATGAGATTTTCCTCCACAATATTTACATGGATGGAAACTCCAACAATTTGCTTTCTCATGACCAAATTTATTGCAATAAGTGCATTGTGAAGATATCCTAACTTCTTTGTTACTTGTCTTAGGAGAATCAAGTTCATCCATTTCCTTGATGAAATGGTCGAACCATCTATGTACAATTGAAGTTATTCTTTCATAATTCTATAGGACATCTTTCTGATCAATATCCTTATCTATATTTTGAGTATGGTTCTTGATTTTATTCTCAATATCTTCATTAATATAGTTGTCATCAATTCCTTTCATCATGTTATTGGAAGATATTTCTATAGAATCTACTTTTGTTGACTTATTAGCTTGAGAGTTCTCAAAAATCTTTCTATGCCATATTGGTTCTTCTCTTCTACTTGTATTTTCTCTATTATCATTTCTAGAATCAAGTATGTCTCTGAACCATTTGGATTCCTTGAATATTATATACTTAATACGCTTTTCTATAGTTCCTTTTGAAATAATATTTTTTATTTTGAATTTACATGGTGGAATCGGTAGCCACCAAGAATTCGTGCAGGTTGTCCAGCTTTTATGACCACCACAATATTTTGTTCTATCCGTCCCGAAAGCCACCACACAATTATTTGCGTAGTCCACCCCTATAACCACCATACCACAATAATTTTAAACCTTTTACGCTGCTAAAAGCACCAAGAAAGGGACAAGCGTTCAGTCCAACGAGAAATACTCTTTCTTGTTAAAAGGAACAATTTTTTGGTACAATTTTAAAATTTCTAAACCTTTGAAGTTGTCTACCTTATGGCTCCCTAGTTTTAAGTATTTGATCAAACTTGGTAAAATCTTTTATATTCTCAAGTTTTGTAAAACCTCTTATATCTCCCAAGTGTTTTGAATATACTATGGTCTTGATAAAGTGCTTAGCTTTCTTTAGATTTCTTTTGAGTTGAATTCCTTTTATCTCCCTAATGTTCAACTACTATTTTTCACCTTATTTCTCCCTATTTTTGAAAGCTAGAAATAATTTTAATGCACTTTCAATTTGATAATGTTCTCTATTTTCCAGGACCCTATAGTTGGATTCCTTTTGTCCCTTCAATTTGTATAAGAGACTAGTATCAACAATAATTTTCAAACTTTCAAGCAATTCTATGTTTTGCTTCCTATATCCTTGAATTAATGATATGGTTTCTAAATTTCAATAATTTTAATTTGGTGTTGAACTCCTTATATCTCCTTAATTTAGAAATTTAGAAAATGATAATATTTATAAAAATAATGCTTCAATTTCAAGGTAGAAAACCTTATATCTCCTAATTTAATTATTTGTAAATATTTTGATGATTGAATCTCAAATAATATATTTTTTAAATAACTCTTAAAGATATAATTCCTTCGCTTTAATTGCTTTCCAAGTGATCAGTGATTAATCTAAGGTTATAATTTTCTTATATCTCCATGCAATAATTAGCTAAACTTAACCTTAGAAATAATGTACCTTATATCTCCTTGCACTTGATGAAAAGCAAATATTAATGTATTTTAAATATACCTCTCTTTGATGTGATGTGCTACATGTTGATTGGTTTCTTCCTTGAATGCACTTTCAAAGCTTTTGAATGTTGTATTCTCCTTAGTCTTCAAGGTATGACACTATGCACTAATTGCACTACATTCTATGGTTCACTCTAGACTATCCTCTTCTCCCTTCAATGCTCTTTGACTTGTATAAGCTTGATATGCGTGCTCTTCTTAGACATGGCTATTAATACTTATCTATCTTCCTTTGGAATGCATACCACATGGCATTTACATTATCCTTGAATGTAGATCTCGTTGTTAGGTGGTGCAAGGATGTTACAATATTTAGAATACGTTAATTTATGTGGCACAAACATTATATCTCATTATGGACATTGAAGTAAAGATGTTTTATTCTTTTCTTACTTGAATGGAGAGTTACTTCAGACTTGAATTCTCTTCTCCTTGCACAAGCATTATATTTTTGAATAATTACTAAGAATTCGTAGGCAATCTTCTCCTTTGTGCCAAATGGCACAAGATTCCTTTGTTTGGTTTGACAAGTGGAGGCTTCTTCCCTTGCATGTAACCAAGCAGTCAACATCTATTATCTCCTTAACACTCTTTTTGTTGGAAAAATAAAATAAAATAACTTGATATTATTCAATGACAAAGACCTTGCTTAAATAGCAAAGGTGTACAATATGATCCATTGGATCATAACTAACTGAGTTAATCTCAGCCACACAAACTTATCCTAGTAACAACTTAGGATATATTATGATATACTCTAACACACCCCCTTAAGTGGTACTAGGATATCTCTAACACCCCCCCTTAAGTGGTACTAGGAGGTAGTGAAAAACAACAAAACCAAACAAGTGGTATATCCACAAGTATGAGTCCTAGAAATAAGGTCTGATAAGGTACTCATGTACAATATATGCGTAAGAAAACTCTTTTGAAATATGATGGAAAAGCTACAAGGGATAAAACCACCTGCCATGATAGAAAGAATAAGAAGAAGAAGGAAGATGTGGAAGGAGGATGGAGAGGAAGATGTCCTCTTCAACCCCCCTAGGACAACTTCCATCAAGAAGCCTGTAAAGGATCCATGTGATGTCTCAAAAAATTAGAGATGCCTCATCGTTGAACTGAATGAAATATTACTCCCAGACTGGTGCTTGTGATAATGATCAAGGCTGTGAACCATGGAAAAATATCACTAAATAAAAACCCCTAAAACCAAAGTGTCTCACAAAAGGAGAGTGAGAAGATAGTATGAAGAAAGAACCACAAGAATCGCAAGGGTAGTCCAAAATGACTCCACAAGAATAAATATATGGTTTCCACCTATATGAACACAATGTGCTGATAACAAGGTCCAAAAATTGTGGAAAAACAACAAAAACAAAGGGATAAAAAAAATGAAGGGGCACAAATGTAGTTGTCGAACGTGTCCTTATGGTGACCTCCTCATCCTACTAGAATGTATGGGTAACCAGTCACTGCATCCGCTAGGTGATATAGAGGAGATGACTAGATACTAGGATCACATATGAAAGCCTTGGGAGTGTTGGGTTCAACCGAGAGTGCACTCCATGATACAATATATTTGAGGCCAAAAAACACAAGTTAAACTACCTCAAAATGGAAATTAGACACCACCAATGTGTCCGTCTCGAAAAAACCTTTTTGATGACCATAAACACCCTTATAATTGGGTGTCAATTTGGTCTTCATCTGCAGGACAAACAACAACCTTCTTATTTCCTCATAAAGGAATATTTTGGAATGTCCTTCGAAATAAAGCAGGTTTTAAAAAATTTCTCTTATAGGAAAAAATACATGGGCCATGCATTCTCATGGGGAAATAACAACAAAAGGTTTAAGTTCCCCTATGCTTTACAAGTGACTAAAAAAATATTGTCCCCAAAGGTTTGACATAATCCCTCCATGTGGAATTAAAATCCCGTACAATATATTGGCCCCTTACAACTTGCATTTAAAAAATTATTCCATATTCCTTGATAAACCGTAATCTAGTTAACCCAACAAGAATCTCAACTATCACTACACAACTATGCACACCATTCATTCAACCCTTCACATAGAGAATCCAGCCCGAACTTCTAGTTGAGTTTGCGGGTGCGCTCCACTTGGTAGTCGTTGATGGTGATCCCCATGACATTGGCCTTGGAATGCATCACAATGGATCTCATGGGTCCACCAACTCCATAGCCAACATCCAACACCTAATATTTGCCTTAATACCAAGCAGATCCACCACCCGCTTCTCCTGCAACTGTGTCTCCTCCTTGGCGACATCTCCAGCACTGTCGATGAGAAGTGGAAGCTCTATCTGTGTATAAGGCAATTTGGCATACTAATATTGATACCATCAAAACCATACTAAAACCATTCCTCACATAATACCTGTAACATATGACTCAAAGAAATGTCAAATATGATGAAAAGAAGCTTTTTCCAACTCACATTCGCGGCCAAAAAAAATTCCCAAGTGTAGGAATTTGAATATTAAAAGGTTTTGTTCCATGGATCGGAAGTAAATATCACTTGACGTGAAGCAACGATGCCAATGGATTTCAACGTAGGTCAATATGTGGAGGAAATCGATTGACAATAATTAAACTTAATAAAATAATAATGAACCCCCTCTAAATTGGAATTTCCTCAATCGACGAATGTTAATTGTAGATAAGGATGCACCATCCAAAGAAGGAATTTAAGGATCTGGATTTCTCCACCACATTCTCAAAATATAGTCCTGCTCTGTGTCATACTTGCTAATGCTTACACAACCTTTTGCAGTGCTGCTTCACCCAAAAAACTCCAGAAACATCTACTATGAAAATCGCTTGCAAAAATATAGTACACCATGGGAGTGGTATACCAGTACACTAAAAATCAAGCCTACTACCTCGCTCTGATACCATGTTGGAAAAATAAAATAACTTGATATTATTCAATGAAAGAGACCTTGCTTAAATAGCAAAGGTGTACAATATGATCCATTGGATCATAACTAAGTTAATCTCAACCACACATATTTATCCTAGTAACAACTTAAGATATAATAGGATATCTCTAACACTTTCCAACTCCTTGCAAGTTGTTTTGCTTCTCTTATAATAGTAGTGTGCCTTCTCCAACGTACGGTGGCTCCTATCCAATGAAGGTGGCTCCTCCTATGGTGTTTCAATGCTCTATTCCATGTGGTTGCTCATCCAAGATTCTCCCCTCTTTCACTTGGGTAACACTCCTTGCTACTTGTATCTTTGTTATGTTATTCTCCTTGCAACTTGCACCTTAGTTGCATTATGATGTTCTTGCTATTGGTGCTATATTGTCCTTAGTCTCCTTTCTTGTTGGAAGTTCCTTTTGCACTATGAGTGTTGCGTTCATGGGACTATAGCATTGTATTTGATGTCTTTAGTCACCTTGAATAAGATGATTTTGAGCCCTTAGTTGGCCCTTTTCCTTTGCTTCTTAGCTTCTTCCTTAGACTGGATAATACTACCGCTTGATGACTGCAACTTTATGCTACTTTGGTGTCTTAAGACACTTCAAATTTTGTCTTCCTTTTGCTACTTTGGAAAATACAAATATGGTGCTATTATGGACTGCAAATAAATTTGCTATAAACTAAGATAGAATACCTTAGTTGCACCTGGATTTTGAGACTTTCTTAGTCTCTTTATGTAGCTTTTTTCTTTGTATTTAGTAAGTTGACAACTTCTCTATTCCTTGGTGGTTGTAGTGCTCCTTTGGTGTGTTCTCTTCACCAAGACTTGTTGTAGTTTTACATGTGCTCAATGGTGGATTCAATATTGTATTCTCCTCCTTGGCAACTCTCTCCTAAGTCTCCTGTTAGGGTACCTAGGAATAGATATTTGGGGATATATTATTATATTGTATAAGGGTTGGCATGGGCCACACATAACCCAAGGTTGATTGTATTATAATATTATATTATATTATAATATAATATTATATTAGTAGTAGTCTTCCCAAAGTAGAATGAGAAGATGAATATATAAAGAAGAGATATTTGTCATTGTAATAATCATGGAGATCAATCATATCCACAATGTGACTTATGGGACTTGCCCTCCTTAAGTGGCTCTCTCATCTTGGGAGATCTTGTGGAGTTATTCCTTCCTTAAGGATTATTATAGGTGTTTCCCTACCTTAAGGGCATTATCTATCTCTCTCTCATTTGTGGATTGTTATTATGGATAATTATTTGTGGATGAATGATTTGATATTTCTGCATAATGGTGAATGATTTCTATTAATGATGTAAATTTTTGCAACAAGTGGTATCAGAGCAACAATTTTGGCAAAGTGGGGATTTTTTTGTGGAATTGCAGAATTAGGGCAGATTTTTTTTTTTGGAAAAACATCTCATCTTTCTAGAGCCATATCTCTACAAAAGTTTATCTAATTTAGGTAATTATTGAATTAGTTTGTGCATAATTTGAAGAGATTTAAAATGAGTGGTCTTATAAAGGAATCTGAGTAGTATTGATGGAGATATGACCTTTTAAACTCAGACATCTGGAACAAGGATAGTGATGAATTTTGCAGATTTTTTTTGAAAAAACATCTCATCTTTCAGGAGCCATATCTTTGTGAAAGTTTATCAAATTTAGATGATTCTTGGATACGTTTGTGCAGTATTGAGAGAGATATGACCTTCTAAATTTAGTCATCTAGAACAAGGGTAGTGATGAATTTTCAATTCGTAAATTTTTTGAAAGATGAAATTTGTTTAGTTTGGGTAAGCAAATCAGTTGCAATTTATTTTGTTTGGAATAAAAATTACAGATCTAGTTGTCTCTATGGAATTTTAGCTTCAACTCAGTGGGAAGATGTTTATTTTCATAAAACCCTAGTTTGCATTAGGGTATAATAAATATTGTCAAAAAAACCTAGTTTGCATTAGGGTATCAACTATGGAGCTACAAAACTTTTTTGGAGAAGATGATATTGATGTTAGGGATTGGTGGAAAATTTTTAAATCATTGTATCATCATCATTGTCTTTGGAAAATTATGCTTCCTCGCTATCTTGGAGGAGAAGCTCTCTCTTGGTTTTATATTTTTAATAGTGTCATCACTTGGGATGAAATGGAGCATTCATTCTTGAGTAAATGAGACCCATATAAAAAGATAGCTAGTTTGAAGGTCACCATCAAGGGTTATGAAGATGAAATAAACATGCTTCAATAAGAACAAGAGGAACTAGAAAGAGATCTTGAGGGAAGGGATAAAAAGATAGATAGCTTGTTGGATGTCATCAAAGACCTTGAAAAGAAACTATAGGGAATTCAAAATGAGCATAATGAAATAAAAGGAGAATAGGAAGTTTTCAAGAAACAAAATGAAGACTATGAAAAAGAAATATAATTACTCAAGAAGGAGAAAGAGCAAATTGTTAAGGAATATAGTAAGAAGAATGAAGCCACATATTTGGATTTTCAAAAGCAAGCGAAGGATCAAAAGGGTTTAAACTCATCTAAAAGTTCAATTTTGCAGGTTCATGGAAGCATTCAAAAAAAATAGTTAGTTATTTCCATTGACCCTAGCAGCAGATATAATTTTATTAATATTTCTTTGGCTAATAGCTTTCAGGTTCAAGCAAAAAAAATTAAGGACATACAATAGGAGGGTGAGAATTTTCAAATTTTTGAATATTTAAATATCACCATGGATAAATATGTTTTACATTCATATTTTCAGGCTATTGAGATGGATGATGAGGATATTGTTTTGGGTTATCCTTGGTTATATTCTTTGGGTACTATTAACATTAATGTGCAAAAGAAGTTTATGAAGTTATGGTACAAGAAAAATAAGATAACATTATAGGATATTTCTCAGTTTAAGGAGCAAGGATCCAAGGAAAAACAAGAAGTGGTTGTAGAGAAATAAATTGAAGAACAAATAGAAGAACCTAAAATAGAATCCAAGAAGGCAATAGCAATCGAGCCCATGGAAATAATAGTAGCAAAGTCCAAGGAAGCTTTAATAGAAGAGCACAAGGACACACCAAACAAAGGTAACATGAAAGAACAATGTGTAGAAGAATTTAGAATAGTGGAGCCAAATGTTGAGCAGTCAAAGAAGGTATAACATCAAATTAAGGTTGCACCATATCGCCATCCACACCACCTTGAGCGACAACAATATTGGAGGCATGGCTCAAGGAAGCAATATTATGGTTCTACATGGAATCAGAATGGCACCAACTATGGCAATGTTTGGCAGAGAAAGCATAGTGATCCTATTTTTCAGAGCGGTTCATCAGCATCAAGGAAAAAGTGGACCCATAATTCAAGTTATCAAAATACAACAGTAGAATCATGGAGCCAACAAAGCAGATTTGGATACTCAAGTAACAAAATGGCATACCAACATCAACGTGTTTTTCTTGGATGGATGGATGATCGAGATTGGTATCAGTTGCTAACAATGCTTAGCAAATCATATTATCATGTTTCTTCATATATTTAAAGGATGAAATATTTGTAAGAAGGGTGGCATGTTAGGGTACTTAGGAAAATATGGGGCTATATTATTATATTGTATAAGGGTTGACATGGGCCACACATAACCCAAGGTTGATTGTATTATAATATTATATTAGTAGTAGGCTCCCCAAAGTAGAATGAGAATATGGATATATAAAGAAGAAATATTTGTCATTGTAATCATCATGGAGATAAATCTTATGTAATCGTCTTTACCCACAAAGTGGCTTATGGGACTTTGCCCTCCTTAAGTGGATCTCTCATCTTGGGAGAACTTATGGAGTTATTCCTTCCTTAAGGATTATTATTGGTGTTTCCCTACCTTAAGGGTATTATCTATCTCTCTCTCATTTGTGGATTTTTATTGTGGATAATGTATTGTGGGTGAATTATTTGATATTTTTACATATTGGTGAATGATTTATGTTTATGATAATAAAGTTTTGAAACATATCCTTGCTTGGTTAGCTTTCCAATGATGATTCCAAGCTTTTTAATCATTCAAATACTATGTCTTTTGGATGTCTATGATTTGCACTATTTTATATCAAATCTATGCTTGAGAATAATGTCTTTTTTGCTTTCAATAGATAGTAGGAAGTTGATATTATTCTTTTCATTTGAAAAATATCTAACTCCTCTTTCTTATCTGTAGATTTTACTCTTTGTAAAGACTATCTTTTGCACTTCCTTGAAGGCTTAAACTAGAAACCTTCCTTTTGCAACTATAAACCTTGAATTTGGTTCTTAATAAAACTTAATAATAAGATAATTAATGAACCTTTTGCTCCAATGTTGCATACCTTTTTTATTTCCATATGGTGATGGATTTCTTGGTGATTTGGATCACCTAATTGTTGCTCTGAGTTTGATAAATTTTAAGCTTCAATTTGTATTACTTTGCTACTTTAAACTAGTTTATTTTGCAGATATTATTGCCATTCAAATGAGCTCCTTAACTCTCCCAATTTTTAGCTTTGTAAATCCTTTAACTTGCTACCCAAAACTATGGTTTTGTGGCTTCCACTCTCCTCCAAGTAGCCTTCTTGAATTCTAAAAATTAGTAACTATTAATGCTGCCCAAATATTTCCTTCTAACTATCCTTGAACTCTAAAATTTTTATATTCTAACATAGCTATTTTTTCCTTCTATATGTTGTCTAATAATATCTTAGACTTATGCAGTAAAAACAATAATCTCTTCTTTCGCAAATCAGCCTTCAAATCATTTGTGGTTGTCCTAAAATTTCTCTAATCTGGTGGCCTCTTCTAGCTCCTTTATCCTCTAGTCTCCTTTATCAAAATTTGACTTTAATACTTGGCCTATTTGTTGGTATTCTTCTCAAGAATCTGAATGTCTTGAGGTCTTTGCAAATCCTTTCCAAATTTTGGTAAACTTCTTGAAAAATATTTCTTTCTTTTGGGCTTGTTGTTGGATGGTGATAATTATCATAAATATTTCTTTCTTAGATGCTTCTCTTTGCTAGCACTCTTCTCACTTGATTTCTCCTCAAATCTCCCTAAATGGTCTTCTTCAAATTATCCAATGAGGCTTTCCTAGCATTCTCTTTCTTTCTCCTTTCAACCTTTCTTCAAACCTCTTCTCTTGGGTCTTTTAATTTTTGCAGATTCTAAAATCTTTAATAGTACTTTTATAGACTTCTATCTTCAAGCTTCAATCTTTCAAATCTAGAAGTTCTTTAATGAGATCTTTCTTTTAGGTCTCCTCCTTCTAGAGATGCTTTCTTCTTTCTTCACTCTAAAATCTTCAATCTTTAGATTTCTATAAGGACCTTCTTCTTGGTTCTCCTTAATCTTCAATCTGCAATGAGACCTTCTTTCTTAGACCTCATCCTTTATCTATAGTCTTCAATGTGGCTTCTTTGACCTCTTCCTCTCTTCTCAATATTTTACTTAGAATCTTTAATCTGCAACTTGTTGCTTAAAGTACTAGATTGATTTCAAAGAAGATATTCTTCCTAGCTCTATTATTCCTAGATCTTGTAGAAACCTTCTCAACTTTATTTGAATCTCTTATTGTTTGCAACAAAGTATTAGAAAATTATAATAGTAATTTATTTAAATATATAGAAAATAAACTTCACTAGTTGATTTATCAATCTAGTGGAATCAATGATGAGTCCTAGTCTTCACAATTTCTTCTACAACTTCATGGAAAGACTAGCCAATGCAATTTAAAAATTCTAAAAATGATATTTTATATCTCCTCTCAATATCTCTTTTGGCTCTCTCTATTTCCTATCAATATACCTTGTGATATGATATCACTGTTAGCTTTTGATGATATATTAAAGGAAATGCAACCACAAGATCTAAAATGAGCAAGCAATGCTAACTATATGATAATGGCAATATAATATGCAGGAAAACTATATGAGAAACTTTTGTAATAACTCAAAAAATAGCCATTAATGAAAGCTCACAAAAATAGTACAATGTAATTTAATAGAGGTTTTAAACACTCCAAAAATTCTTGCATGATATACATTGTATCTACCTTCTCTTCTCATCACTATACTCTACTATTCTATATGCTTCTCTCTTGCATTCTATAAATTGCTTCACTCTATCAAAGGCCTATATATAGGGAGATATGTCCCTTGGCATTTTATCTACCCATGAATCTTCATCTACCTAACCTATGACTATTGTACATATGGACTATATGCACATTTACATCATTGTGTATTCTAAAACTTATGTATTTATTATATTGCATAAAGTAATAACTCAAATCTTAATGTAAGACACTCTCCTAATCTAATGATGTACCCAAGGTGGTACATTGGCATGTATCAAATAATGTAATATATTCCAACAATACTGCATCATATATTGACCTTTGTATAAGTAAGATAAGTGAGTGAGAAAGGAATAGAGAGTGCAAGAGCACAATAGAGTAGAGTAGTGCTCAATTTAGATACAATGTAGAGCATGAATGAAGAATGGAGCATTTGAGGTCTCCATATTTTGTATGAAGATATCATTTTTGTGAGATTTCATTAATGGCTATTTTATGAGTATTTTCAAAAGTTTCTCATGCTATTTACATGCTTAAGATATTGTCATTTTCATATAGTTAATATTGCATGATCATTTTATACCTTGTGGTTGCATTTTCTTAAGTATATAACATCAAAAGCTAACAGTGGTATCAAAGCACAAGGTATATTGATAGGAAATAGAGAGAGCCACAAGAATATTGAGAGGAGATAGGAAGATCCCATTTTCAATATTTCTAAAATTACTTTTTGGCTAGAGTCTTTCCATAGGGTTGTAGGAAAACTCGTGAAGACTAGGACTTAACATAGATCTCTTTTCCACTAGATTGAAGGATAACTAGTGATGTTTATTTATATATAGAGATCTAGAGATTTGCATGGAATTGATTACTACTATCTAAGTTTTTTGCTACAAAAAATTAGTTCTCAGAAGTTGAGAAGCTTCCTACAATAGATAGAGAAAATTTTCATATTTTATTGCCTAAAAGTATATGTGCTTTCCTCATGCAAGGATTAGTTCTTTGTTTCATTAAAATACACATTGAATATTGAGGAGAATAAAGAAGAAAATATCCTTAGAATATTTTATATTAAATATTGAGAAGAGAAGAAAGAGGCCAAAGGAGCCCTATTGAATATTGAATATTGAGGAGATTTAAGAAGAAGGTTCCCTTATAAGATTGAAGAAGTTGAAGAGACTCAAATGAGATCCCATTGAAGAACTTCCAAATTTGAAAGATTGAATATAGGGGACTAGAAAAATTCATATTGAATATTTGAGAAGTTGCATAATTTGAAGACCCAAAAGAAAAGGTCGCAAGAAAAGTTGAAAGGAGAAAGAGGAAGCAGGGTAGAAAATTCCTATTGAAGAAGTGTCCATTGGAGAATATTTGAAGATATCTCAAAGTAGAATATTTCAAGCAAGGAGAAGATCCTGATAAGAAAAATTTGGGACAATTGTTGCCATCTGACAACAAGCCCAAAAGAAAAAAGTATTTGGTAAGAAGTTTACCAAGTTTTGGAAAGGATTCTAGAAGATCTTAAGACATTTAGATTCTTGAGAAGAAGGCCAATAATAGGCCAAGTTTAAAGTCATATAAGGAGATTGAAAGAGAAAGAAGCTAGAAAAGGCCATCAATTTAAGAAATTTGAATACTACCATTAAAGACTTGAAGGCTAATTTACAAAGGAGATCATTGATTTTTGTAGTAGAAGTTGAATAGTAACAGGTTAAAAAATTGGAGAAGTTAGCAACAATAGAAGGCAACACATCAAGAAATTTGGACTGCAATATTGGGCAGCATTAGAATGAGAAAAGATAACAACAATTTGGAGAAGCTCAGATTATATTTGCAAGGAGGGTTGGACAACGTTTAGTAAAAGAAATATGCTACAAATTTTAGAGGTTAAATGCAGCACATTAGACAACATTATAGCTACAAAAATACACACTCTTGGATAGTGAAATAAAGAAGGAATATGGTGCATTAGAAGCTAAAAATTGAAGGAATTTGAATAACAAGAAGAGCAACAAGTTTCACAAAATTGAGGTATCAAATAGGTGAATCAAATCACCATTAAATCTAGCTACAAAATATCTAAAGGTATGAAATATCAGTGCAATAAAATTTCATTATTTGAATGTTCATATTAGCATTGCATTAAGTCTTTAAAACCACCACATTTAAGTTCTTAAAAGTTGCAAAAGGAAAGGTCTTAAGTTTATATTCAAGGTTGGAGAAGATACCATTCCCAAGGGATTAAAACTTGTATCAAAAGAAAAGAGAAGTTAGAAATTAAAATAAGAAAATTAATCAAATCCTTACTATCCCTTGGAAAGTAAATAAGTTGCAACAAAAAATATAAGTATCATTTTATTTGAAAGGCACAAATTTTAGCACTATCTAGAAGCTTGGAGTTATCCAAGAAGAAACTACCAAACATAGAGACAAGGAGATTCTATCGTGGAAGGAAACCCACCATTGCCAAGTCTTGGAGAAGAGAAGAGGAGACACCACATTGGATAAGAAAGCTACCATTTCATGAAAGCTAGTGTAATTGAAACTATAGGGGGACAAGCAATAATTATTATCTACCTAAGGCTACATACAATAGTTGACAATAAATTACAATAAAGGATCTCAAAGTTCTATTCAAATTAAACACTCAAAAGTAGTGTTATTTACGTAGAAAGGTGCCAAGAAAGTCTATTTTCAATCAAATAGATAAGAGTGTCATAAATAATGTGATATCAATCATTGCCAATATTGAGCAACCAAGTGGAAGAACCACTAAGTCAACATAGAAGAACTACCACCATCATCAAGGAATGATATCTAGAGCACCACCATCGTACAACTAAGAATATAGTTGAGGATGGGTTTCATCATCCAAGAAGTGTTGGTATGATTAAGTAAACACCATTAGGGTTGCACAAGCACATTCCAATGTCGTTAAAAGGATGAAAATGTAGGTATTAGCATCATTCAATATAATACTTACTACATAAACAAAAATAAGGTAGAAACACTTGAGTTGCAACCAACATAATGCATATAGGAGAAAGATAAATAGAAGAGGTTGGAGATTACTCATTGATGAGTGTTATATTGGAAGGATAAGCATTGAAGAATATAACAAAATATAAGGTTGCAATATGTGATTTGGCATGTTAAACATAGAGCACCAACCATCGAAAGAAGATTCTAAGCACCTAGAAAGTGAAACAATCATTGCAGAAGGAAGTGCAATGATAACTCAAACATTATCAAGGACGAGTAAGTTATAACATCCATCTACAAGCGTTGCAGGTGTAATAAAATAAGTATCACCAAGGATACAAAGAATCAATAGCTAAGGAGCATCTACGCACCATAAGAGAAGAAACAATTTGTATACCAAGTGTCTTGATTGGAGGAAAGCATCAATATTTATGTAATGCCTTCTACTTGCATTAAAGGGATACATTAGAGAGAATACAACATACGTAGTGAATGCAAATAAAACACAGTGAAGAGAAGAGAGTTACATGCTAGAAATTTCAAAGAGTCAAGGAAAGAGATACGTAATTCGAAGGGTTAAAAATGAGCTCAAAGAATAGATATAGAACACAGTCAAGAGGAAAAATTGAAGCACAAAAGATTAGGGTTTATGCACTGCGTTGAAGGTTGTAGTCAAAGCTTCAGAGTTTGAGCACAAAAATCATTGAACACACCACATTGGAAGTAGAGCATCGTGAGAATGTAGGGTGTAGTATAAAGTAAGCAAAATAAAGCCTTTGGAGTGCTACCTTAAAGGAGGTGATAAATATTCAAACTAACCTATAACCTTACAAAGGATACAAGGTATAATATTGGAGTCAAGTTAACTATTTCATTATACTCAAGGTTTTATAATAAAAGAAGAAATAAGGAATAGTTTTACAACCTTAGTAGTATTATTAAATCCCTTAAAACTTTTTTAAGAAAGAAGTATTTAGAAAGGTTATGAAATTACCTCATTCAAAGGGCATAGGAATATTTTTGCAAATAGTCTAAATTGGAGGTATAAGGATTTATACATTGAAATAGAAATATTATATTTGCAAATACCTTTTTTCTAAAATTTCAACTAGGGAGTTATAAGGGATCAACACCAAATTAAATATCTTGAAATTTATAAACCATATCATTGAGCATTAAAGGATATAGAAAGAAAAACATAAAGTATTGAAAGGTTGAAAAACTAAATTGGAATTAGTCTCTTACTCAAATTTATGAGACAAAACGAATCCAACTCAAAAGTCTTGAAGATAGAATATTTCATCAATTGAAAGTGCATTAAAATTATTTCTAAATTTCACAAATATAGAGAAATAAGGTGAAAAATAATAGTTGAACATTAGGGAGATAACAGGGATTCAACTCAAAGGAAATCTAAAGAAAGCTAAGCACTTTATCAAGACTATAGTACATTTAAAACTAGGGAAATATAAGGTAGTCTACAAGTGTTATTATGGCAAAAAATAAATTCATACTTTCATAATCCCAACTTCTTAAAGGACCTAATTACACTTCATGGAAAAACAAAGTGAGGTCAATATTGATAGTTGAAAAGCTTTGGGATATTGTTAAAGGAGCAAAAACTAAACCTACTACAAGGGATAGTGAGATTCAAAAGTTTGAATAAAATGAAGCAAAAGCACTCATGATAATAACATTTGCAATTATAGATGAAATACAACCATACATTAGTTCAGTAGCAACTTCTATAGAAGCTTGGAAAAATTTAGCCAATATATTTAAAAGAAGGAATAAAGCCACTATCTTGAATCTAAAAACTTAATTACATTCTCTAAAAGTTAATAGTGATGAAAGTATAGAACTGTTCCTAAGGAAGGTAGCAAATATAAAAGAAAAATTATCAACCTTAGGAGAAACTATTGAAGACAAGTTTCTTGTTCAAGTAATCCTAAGAGTACTTTTAGAAAGCTACAAGCATCTAGTCACATCTATACAAATTCTGAGTAAAGATACATCATTTTATGAGTTAGTCAATATCCTACAAGAATATGAGGTAGAAAATTTAGTAAAATATGAAATGACTAACAATGCCTTAGTCTCAAAAGATAATCCACAAGTAAACATTGCTTCATTCTCAAAAGGAAGATCAAAATGGAATAATAGATATTGTCAAGTATGTAGAAAGAAATGACATAGTACCAATTATTGTATATTCAATCCAAGAAATCAATATCAAGGAAATCAAACAATTTTTGGAAGTCAATCAAGTAGGCCATTCCAACCAAGATAATATCGTAATCAATATAATCCACATTAGCAACAATTTCAGCATCCATATACTTCTCATAATCAATAAAATCATCCTCAACTACAATATAGAGAAGGGAAACAAAAATGTCATTTAGTTTAAGAGATTCCAGAAATTTAGGAACTGGAAGAACCTACAGATGAACATAAAGTTAAAGCTCTTTTCGCTAAAATAGTATTTCATGAAGATACTAATTATTTTCTTAATCAAGATATAGACAAAGAGTACAAAGAAGAAAGCAGGAAAAAAGAGCTCAAGTTCTAGAACCAGGATGAAGACCACATTAAAGACTAAAGTCTTCAATACCCAAATAATATAATACAGGGGGTGTTGGAATATATTACATTATTTGGTACATGCTAATGTACCATCTTGGGTACATCTCTAGATTAGGAGAGTGTCTTATATTAGGGATTGAGTATTTACTTTATGTAATAAATAAATGCACAAGTATTATTAGAATGTGCAATGATGTAAATATGCATGTTGTCCATGTGTATATGACTCTAGAATAGGAATATACTAAGTCATAGGAATATGGAATACCAAGAGTCATACTCCATTATATGTTGGCCTTTTTAGAAGTAAGATAAGCGAGTGATAAAGGAATAGACAGTGCAAGAGCACAACAGAGTAGAGTAGTGCTCAAGTTAGATACAATATAGATCATGAATGAAGAATGGAATATTTGAGGTCTCCATATTTTGTATGAAGATCTCATTTTTGTGAGATTTCTTTAATGGCTATTTTATGAGTATTTTTAAAATTTTCCCATGCTATTTATATGCTTAAGATATTGGCATTTTCATATAATTAATATTTCATGCTCATTTTATACCTTGCGGTTGCATTTTCTTAAGTATACAACATCAAAAGCTAACAACTATAGATCAAAATATAATCATATATACCAAGATAAATCTTCTTAAAGAAATATTGAATACTAATTTGAAATATGTATGGGGCATTAGTAAGATTGAATGACATAACAAAAAAACTCATGCAGACCATCACAAGTTTGAAAAGTTGTTTGACAAAAAATGATCTTCATTTAATTTATCCAGTAAATCATCAATATTAAGAAAATAAAATTTATCTTTAATGGTAATATTATTAAGAGGATAAAAATATGGGTACATACTCCATGACTCATTCTTTCATCCTTTTACTTGACCATTATTACTATTCATGAATAAAATCTAGTGATAGGTTGAATGATACCTTGCGCTAGCATATCATATACCAATTCTTTATGTTAGTCTTTTATCACTGTGGATATTTTGGGTATAAAGATACTAGGAACCAAATATAGAGCATGATCATGCATTTTCTTAAAATAGAGTTCCTTAGGTTATTCAAAACCTTCTCATGTTACCTAAAGTTGCTATACATATCGGGAATGAGACCAATTGAACCCTATACCTCTACTTTGACCTCCATAGAGAAAAGTTGCACTATTAAACATTTTCTTTCTTTATAGAAAATTTTCTTCTTTTAATGTGAACTTTCAAATTTGAAATTCTATTACTATGTCCTCTAGTGTTTAATTTTAGTCTTCAATTACTTGTCCATTATACATATAATTTATAAAGATTCATAGTAATGTCTCCCAACTAATCTATCTATTGGAAATCAAATACTATGTTTATATCTCTCTAATCCATTATATATAATGCCCTTATGAATGTATAACTACAAATAATGGGTTTCACATTGGGTACTTTTCTACACAAGAAGCATCCCCACCATTAGTAAACGATAAATTATAATTTTTTAAAGTGTGCACATAAAGTCTCAAGATTTATGCAACATCTTTATTAATGAAATTATGAGTGCTACATAATCAATAAATATAATTACTCTTTAATTTCTAATAAATCCTTGTATATGGACTATTTAATTAATTTGCACACCATGAGTGTAAAAATGGACAAACCTAGCTAGTCATCCTCTTGTGTGTCTTAAATGGGTTCACATATTCATCTTCACTTTTTGATTTTGAAATGAATGCATTAGCTTTTATTCCTCCTCTAAGTTCTTGCATATTTCTTCTATGCACATGCTTGAACTCTAGAATGTTTGTATTACACTTGGAATAGAAAATATTGGTGTTCTCTCTTCCTCTCTTGGATCAAAATACTATCTGTATTTTAGTCTCTCTTCATGGATAAACCTTGATATATTGAGTTTATTTTCTACTTTCATGACAGATCCTTTTGCATCATAGTTTGTGCGAAGATCATGCATATCAAGTTCTCAATTTATCTCATCCTTCAACCTATTTATAAATGTTGAAAGCACCACTACTAGATTCAGATCAAGTAAAATTAAGAGTGCTCATGAGTTCATTGTAGTATCCTTTGATAAATTCAATTTATTTGATTTGTAACAATTGTACTATACAACAAGATGAATAACTTTTATCAAACTTCCTTAATAACATTATTTTGATTTTATTGCCTTGAAGATGCAAGACCCATACGTCTTGTTCCCTATATAATCTTGTTTAAGGCGTGACCATCAAGGGAGGAGGATGTTAAATATAACCCCATTATCAATATTTTCTCATTTTTTTCTTCATAACCTTTTTAGTCCTTTAAATATGGTTTATAGATCTTTGTCATAAGTTCAATATGTTATGTTCTTTTTGAAACTTTATTATTTTTAATTTTTATATAGATTTTTGAATACAAAGGGTACTTTTTATCGTACCCTTTGTAAAAGGTAATATAACATCCTAAAGATCGTAAATGCTATAGTTTTTTTAATGGATTATATGGGATTGAATGGTTCCCACTTGCATTACATAATAATTACAAAGTAGTATTATAACAACTTGGTACTTATATAAAGCTTAACAAGATTAGAAATAGGGTCTCCTCCTTGAATGTGGAGGAGTTTGAGCTAATGCTATGTAATTATGAAGGTTACAACTAAATACTTATTCCTTTATATTTTAAAAATATATAATTAGTGATAAGATAATTAAGTTTGGATTTGGAAGGGTTAACAATATGTAGACAAATGAAATGGAACAGAGTATGGATGGAAGGTGATTCACTAATAATAATAAATGCAATTTTGAGGAAAGCAAAGGCTCCATGGAACATACAAGAGATCATTGTGGAATTAAAAGACCTTGCTACAGAGCTTGAAGAAATCGGTTTTACACATACGTTAAGGTAAGGAAACAAATGTGCAGATAGGCTAGCCAATAGAGGGGTTTTAATAGAGGATTGTGAAGTTAAATTCTCTTTTCCATGGTTAGAGGAAGTAGTAAGTTTAGTTGAAGCTAACAAGAAAATACTGAGTTCCTGAATCATGTAACTATTAAGATTTAATTTAATGTTTTACATTGGTAATATTTGTTGTATTTTATAACATTAGTGTGTTTTCATTTAAAATATTTATTACCATTCTTGTGGTTGCACTTATGCTTTAGGAAGAAAACTAGTAGTCCAGATATGGTAGAGCGGACTATGATAACGTGAAGTTTAAAAAATAGTATTCTACTAAGATGCAACGTGTAGATAATAGATGTGGAGCTTTGGTATTGTGAAGATTTTTGAAAGAAAATGTCAAGAAGAAAGATGCTAAATTTTGCAATTTTTATATTTACAAAGAAAATTGAAGGAAATCCAGAAAATGAAAAATAAAGAATTTAAACTTTTTTGAAAGAAGATATAGGTATCTAAATATAGCAACTCAATTAAAATGAGAAATGAATTTGTTTGTAAACTCTCAAGATCTAAAGGAGAGAGTTATGATTTGTTAAGGATGGGGACCTAAGTACCACCATTTTTTCTTCAACAAAAAAACTCATTAAGTTTTGAATTACATAAGATTTATCATCCTATTGAATTTTATAATATTATGTTGTTTATAACAATTATTTAATAGAAAATATTAAGGTAGCACCATGATCTGATGCTACAATAGGAGGAAAACATTAATATAGCACCATGATTTGACACTACAATAGGAGGAAATACGACTTGACCTTCTGACTATTGTTCAAAAAGAAAAGGTAGTTGCAGATTCCTTTATGTATCAAAACAATAAAAATAAACAATATATTTAAATTGAATGAATAATAGTAAAATAATATATATTAATATAAAATTAAATAAAATCACATTATAAATAAAATCGCAATTATTATAATGATGTTCGCGCAAGTGGAGAAGGCGAGCCTAACCGGTTAAAAGGGGGTCCATGATTTGAACCTCTAGGATGCAAAGGGGGACACACAATAAATTTTGGCTTCCCTCTATATAGTGGTATACTCGGATGGGATGGGACACCTAATAGCGACTCTTAAGGTTTTCTCTTTACCGTAATAATTTGAACAAGAGGTCCATGGTTCAAACCTTTGCAATACAAAGGGGAAGGGGGACACAAAAAGAGCTTGAACGAGAGGTCCATGGTTCGAACCTTTGCGAGATGAAGGGGGACACAAAAAAATCTTGTGTTGCTTCCCTCTAGATAGTGGTATACCCGGATGGGATGATATTCCGTCCACCTAAGAGCAACTCTTGAGGTTTCTTTCTAACTTTAAATGTGTCCTCCTTTGTGGAACAAGTGAAGCCGAGCTTGGCCTCGTTGAATGAGAGGTCCATGGTTCGAAACCTTTGTGATGCGAAGGGGGACACAAAAATCTCTTGTGGCTTCCCTTTAGATAGTGGTATACCCATATGGTACAACATTGTCAGCCACCTAAGAGCAGCTCTCAAGGTTTCTTTCTAACCTAAAATTTTTGTACCCAAGGGCTAGATGGATTGGTAAGTGTTTATCTAGCTAGGCACTTACCAAAAAAAAATTGAACAAGAGGTCCATGGGGAATGGGGACACAAAAACAGTTTGAACGAGAGGTCCATGGTTCGAACCTTTGTGATATGAAACATGACACAAAAAAATCTCATGTGGCTTCCCTCTAGATAGTAGTATACCTGGATGGGACGATATTCCATCCACCTAAGAGCGGCTCTTGAGGTTTTTTTCTAACTTAAAATTTGTTCACCTTTGTAGCGCAAGTGAAGGTGAGATTGGCTCCATTGAACAAGAGGTCCATGGTTTGAACCTCTGCGATGTGAAGGGGGACACAAAAATCTCTTGTGGCTTCCATTTAGATAGTGGTATACACAAATGGGATGGAATTGTCGGTCACCTAAGAGAGGTTACTCTCGAGGTTTCTTTCTAACCTAAAATTTTTGCACCCAAGGGCTAGATAGATTGGTAAGTGTTTGTCTGACTAGGGACTTACCAAAAATATTTTGAACGAGAGGTCCAAGGGGAAGGGGGACACAAAACGAGTTTGAACAAGAGGTCCATGGTTCAAACCTTTGCGATATGAAGGGGAACACAAAAAATCTCTTGTGGCTTCCCACTAGATAGTGGTATACCCAAATGGGATGACATTTCATCCACTTAAGAGCAACTCTTGAGGTTTCTTTCTAACTTAAAATTTATTTGCATTTGTAGCGCAAGTGAAGGTGATCTTGGTCATGTTGAACGAGAGGTCCATGGTTTGAACCTTTGTGATGCTAAGGGGGACACAAAAATCTCTTATGGCTTCCCTTTAGATAGTGGTATACCCGGATGGGATGGCATTGTCGGCCACCTAAGAGTGACTCTCAAGGTTTCTTTCTAACCTAAAATTTTTGCACCCAAGGGCTAGGTGGATTGGTAAGTGTTTGTCTAGCTAGGCACTTACCAAAAAGACACCCAGGTTCAAACCTCGGGAATAGCCTGTTTGTAAAGGTAGTAGTCTGATCTGAATCCTCTGAGTGCATGCCAGATCGACGATGACGGTATAAATCCTGAGTGATTGGTGATATTTTTAACCTAAAATGTTTGCACCTAAGGGCTAGGTGGATTGGTAAGTGTTTGTATGGCTAGGCACTTACCAAAAATACACCCAGATTCAAACCGTTAGGGTAGCCTGTTTGCAAATGTAGTAGTCTAATTTGAATCCTCTAAGTGTGCACCAAATCAATGATGATAGTACAAATAACGGTACAAATCCTGAGTGATTGGTGGTATTTCTAACTTAATATTTTTGCACCCAAGGGTTAGGTGGATTGGTAAATATTTGAAATATTACCCAGTTCATGTGGAATGCATCCCTGGAATTGATTTGATCTCAAGATAAGTATCATCAAGTCAGGAAACTGTCCTAACCAAACTGGCATCTTTCCAAACAAGAAATTATTACCAACCTCTAAAATCTGCAACTTGGAACAATTTTGGAGACTTGGTGGCAAATTTCCCCTGAGCATGTTGTCATTGAGGTGCAGTGTTTTGAGTTCTCCAAGCCTTCCTATTGCAGATGGAATCTCTCCTTCCAAATGAGTGTTTGCCAAATTCAATCTTTGCAAAGCCGAGCAGTTGGTTATGGTTGGTGGTATTTTACCATACAATGCGTTATTTGACAGATCCAAAACCTCCAGTTGTTGCAGATGACCAATGGAAATAGGAATACCACCACTTAAATTATTTGCTGAAAATGACAGGAACCAAACATCAGGAAGCAACGTTCCAATTTCCTCTGGGATAACACCTGTGAATCGGTTGTGAGACAGGTCCAGTATCGTAAATTTGGAGGACAACACTGAGGGAATAGGAAGAGAACCTATCAACATATTATTATGCAAATCTAATGTGGTAAAGAAGCGGCCTAAGGATATGTTCAAACTAGACGGAACTTGACCTTCCAAGTTATTGAATGAAAGGTTAAGATATTGCCACTCATATTCTCCAATCCAAGTTGGAATGCTTCCAAAAATGTTGTTGTTCGAGAGATCCAAATATTGCAGTTGATATTGTGTTGAAAGGAATGGAGGGATTGTACCTTCAATCATGAAGTCAAATACAAACCTTGTATATAATTAAATGGAGGTATCCATTCGGGATCAATCTGAACACTCAACTTATTGTATGCTAGATTTAGGTAGTGAATCCTAATGTTATTTTGTAACAAGGAAAGAGAAAAGTTACCTTCTAAATTGTTGGATGACAATGAAATGCTATCAAGAAGAGAAAAACGACCAATAGAAGTCGGAATGCTCCTCCATCATTATAAATCACATTGATTATAATAATGATCATGCAAGTGGGGAAGGCGAGTCTGACCTGTTGAAAGGGGGTCCACGATTTGAACCTTTGGGATGTAAAGGGGGACACAAAAAAAATTTGTGGCTTCCCTCTAGATAGTGGTATATCCGGATGGGATGGGACACCTAATAGCGACTCTTAAGGTTTTCTCTCCATCGTAATAATTTTAACATGAGGTCCATGGTTCGAACCTTTGCAATACGAAGGGGAAGGGGGACACAAAAAGAGTTTGAACGAGAGGTCCATGGTTCGGACCTTTGCGATATGAAGGGGGACACAAAAAAATCTCTTGTGGCTTCCCTCTAGATAGTGGTATACCCGGATGGGATGACATTCCGTCCACCTAAGAACGACTCTTGAGGTTTCTAACTTTAAATTTGTCCACCTTTGTAGCACAAGTGAAGGTGAGCTTGGCCCCGTTGAATGAGATGTCCATGGTTCGAAACCTCTACGATGCGAAGTGGGACACAAAAATCTCTTGTGGCTTCCCTTGATATAGTAAAAATAATCACATCAAAATAAAAACATTATGTATAAATATAATAAAAACAAATAATTAATTATAAAATAATTTTAAAATTAAATTACATTGTATATATATTACAACAAACTTCTTACTTTTTACTATATTAAATGATCACATGAAAATAATAAGAACATTATGTGTAAATATAAAAAAACAAAATTACTTTAAAATTTTCAAATTTAAAACACATAAAAAATATATATTATGTTAGAATTATACTTTACATCGTATTGAAATAAAATATATTTCTTTTAACCTTCTAACTAAGCGTTGCTTAAAGTACATAAAAAAATAAATCTACTGACTTGAAAAAATCAGTCTTACGGTCTGACTAAATTGCAATAGCTTATGACGAAGATGTGACAAGAGACGACAGACCAAAAATCGAGGCCATTGCGCATGCAATCCAATTTGTGCGCTATTCCACAAAGCAACACCATTAAATTCGCCTCTTGGCGTGTTGCGGAGGTCAAACTAAAAGCCAACAGCTCCTACCTGGAAAAAAACAATTTTTTTTTGTTACACGAAATCCTTAACACCTTGTCTCCTATGGGATTTGAATGTTTTTACTGATAGTATCTGAATTTTCTAAGAAATGGAACGGAATTTCAAACTTTTGTAAAGAATTAAAAACAAAATAACTGGTAATATTTTTTTAAGTTGAAAGTTGCTGGCCTATGGGGTCGGGGCTAGAGGACAGAGGACCAAAGCTGGCGTGGCATAAGCTGGAGGGATATATGCCTCGTTAGGTGGTCTCTCTGTAGCACAACTAACGGTGCGTAATAGTCCAAACAAATTATAAGCTCACGTCAAAATTCACGGCTAGATTTTATTGCTTTTCAAAATGGAAAAGCCTTGTCCGTCGATTACAGAAAGAAGCACACCGTTAATATTTGAATTCCGAATGCAGTTAAACAATCGCATTTTGCTGCGATTGCAGACCGTCGATGCTATTTCAATCGCATAACGGCTCATATGTCTGTATCATCCTGTTGTTAGGGAAATAGAAACCCGAAGCAAGTTAAACATTGGTGATATTTGTCGTATTTTATAACATTAATGTGTTTTTATATAAATTATTTATTACAATTCTTGCAGTTGCACTTATACTTTAGGAAGAAAACTAGTAATCTAGATCTGGTAGAGCCCTTTGAATATTATTATTTTACTAAGATGCAACGTGTAGAAAATAGAGGAGGAGTTTTGGTATTGTGAAGATTGTTAAAGAAAAATGTAAAAAAAAAATGCTAAATTTTGAAATATTTATATTTACAAAGAAAATTGAAAAAGACCCAAAAAAGAAATGAATTTGTTTGTAAACTTTCAAACTCTAAAGGAGAGAATTATGATTTGTTAAGGATGGGACCTAAGTACCACCTTTTTTCTCCCACAAAAGAAAAAAAATCACTAAGTTTTGAATTACATAAGATTTATCATCCTATTGACTTTTATAATATTATGTTGTTGATAACACTTATTTAATATAGAAAACATTAAGGTAGCACCATGATTTGATGCTACAATAGGAGGAAAACATTAAGATAGTACCATTATTTGACACTATAATAGAAGGCAATACGACTTGACCCTCTCACCATTGTTTAGAGAGGAAAGATAGTTGCAAATTTTTTTATATATAAAAAAAATAAAAATATATTTAAATTGAATGAATAATAGTAAACTAATATATAATAATATACAAATAAATAAAATCATATTAAGATATCATCATGATTTGACGTTACAATAGGAGGCCAACTTGACCCTGACCATTGTTCAAAAAAGAAAGATAGTTGTAGATTCCTTTATGTATCAAAAAATTAAATTAAATTGAATGAATAATAGTAAATTAATATATAAAAATATAAAAATAAATAAAAACACATTATTAATAAATCACATTGATTGCAATATGTTTTTTGAACGAGCGAGCAGGCGGGAAGCAATGAACTAGGGTTTCTGGAGCTAGGGAAAATCTAGGGCATCAGGTGGGTTGCCGAAGTGTTTTTCTGGTTACTGTGGATTTGAAGGCAAGTTTGCTGCCCCAGGAGGGTCCAATGGGGACTCCTCCGGATCCTCTTATAGGGAGAAATAGCTCTTATGCATATTTGTTAAAAGATAAATCTCCAACCAAGACGAAGCACAAAGAAATGCTCTTAAAATGCTCTTTAAGGATGCTGGAAAGAGATCAACAGCCCAACGAGTTAATGGATGCCTTTCGCAGGTCGAATCAAGGCCCAAGATTGTCATTGAGCCAAGGATGGTCGAAGAAACAGTCTTATACAGAGCCAATCACGATCTGATCTGTAAATTCATGGGTATTCGCCCTACCCTAAATTTCTTGCACTCCTGGGTCCGGAAAAACTGGGAGCCTCATGGTGAGTACTCTTTATGGTTTATTAGCAATGGGTATTTTATTGTTAGTTTTTCTTCTCTGGGCCGATAGAAATAGGGCTTTCGAATCAGAAAAGAGGAATCATGGTCCGGCAGGATTATTTGTTCAACCCTGGAGAGTGGGATTCGATCCTCGAATTGAACCCACTGTTGTCCCGGTTTGGATCCGTTTGTATGCTCTTCCAATGGAGTTTTGGAGTGAGCAGGTTTTGGAAATTATTGCTAATTCCCTTGGAAGACATTTGGGTGTCTCCAAAGACACAATAGAAGGAAACACAGCTGTTTATGCAAGAATATGTGTGGAAATGGATCTTAGCCAACCTCTACCGATAGAGGTGGAACTTGAACTGGCAGGACTATCTTGGATTCAATAGCTGGATTATGAGGCTCTACCCTTCAGATGCAGAGTTTGCCACAAATACGGGCATTTGGCCCGATTTTGCCCAAATAATATGAACACAAAAATGGAGGCTCCGCTAGGAATGTCAAATCTTCCTAGGGAGGGTAAGTCAACAATAAAAAAAGAACCAACCAATACTTCTCAGGGTAAAGAAGCTCAGAGAGATGGTTTTGAACAGCCCAAAAGAAGGAGAAGGCAAAAGAAAAATGGTAAAGAGCAAACCCAACTCAAGCCCGCCAATAGGTATGAAATATTTAAGACACTTGTGGACCAAGAGGATCAATTCATGGAAGGAGTGGATGGGAATAGTGAAAATAATAACATCCACGTTCAAGCTCCTCTTTCATCTCCCACCGTCATAGAACAGGTAATTGAGTACACTGAGTTACCGCAGTCAGAGAGTGCAGGGGCATTGATAGTGCATAACCAAGAGCAGCCAATAATTAAGGATGTCAGCATGGGAATAGCAGAAAAGAATAGAGAAAGGCCAACTTTAGGGATAACTCGGGTGGAAAAGAGATCAAAAAATAGCAACTCTCAAGGAGTGGGTAGAAAATCAAATAAGGAATTGCTAGCAGTTCAAGGAGACAAACTGATCACTGGAGGATCGGTGAGGCCAATAGATTCTTATTGCTCTCAAGGTAACCAATGATTATACAATCATGGAATATTAGGGGTTTAAATAGTAGAACCCATCAATCTGCTATTCGAAGACTCTTAGAAAAATGTAAAACAGATTTTTTGCTTATCCAGGAGACAAAAATGTCGTTAGATCTTATGTGTAAAATAGTTAACAAAATTTGGAGGGGTGTTGGTCATATGGAAGTGGCTGCCCAAGGTGCCTCAGGGGGGATTGTTACTCTTTGGAACTCTCTGGAATGGACTGCAATAGAACATATAGCTTGGAAGGGTGTTCTCACATCACATTTTAGGAATAATGTCACAGTTGAACATGTTTTAATCACAAATTTTTATGGGGCTCAAAACCTTGATGGTCAGAGGCTTCAATGGAAAGTTGTGCATAACATGAGAATCTCAAGGGAAGATTTAGACTGGATTATTGTCTGGGGATTTTAATGCTAAATTATCTTCTAGAGATCAGGAAGGGGGAACCCCAATTTTGGACCCAGGGGATCGACTTATGATTGCCCAAGTCCAGGCTTTTCACTTAGTGGATATTAAATGCCCTGGAACCAACTATACTTGGACTAATAAGAGGAGGGAGCCACATAGCAGGAAGGTAAAGCTAGACCATTTTTTGGTTTCAGAGGAGGCATTTGTAAAATGGAATACAAAATTTTAGATTTTGGAGGGTCCAGTTTCAGATCACTTTCCCATTTTGTTGGAAGGAGGGATTAAGACAGGGCAGCATCACAAACCTTTTAAATTTGAGAATTTTTTGTTACAAAAAGAGGAACTTCGAAAGAAAATTCCACAGTGGTGGGAAGAAGGTCGCCCAGCATATGGGACAACAATGTTTAGATTCCACAAACAACTTCATTATGTCAAAGCTCAACTGAAACATTGGAGGCGAGCTAACAAGACAGACTTCCAAGTCCAAAGAGCTCCTTTGGTGGCTAGATGGGATGAGGTTCAAAAACACTTTAGGGAAGGAACAATTACAGAGCAGCTCAAAGTCGAGGATGATGCCTTGTGTAAAGTGGTTGAGGACATTGACAACCAAGAGGAGACCTACTAGAAACAGAGAGCAAGAACCACTTGGTTATTAGAAGGTGATAGAAATACCAAATTTTTCCATCGGACTGCTTGTGCTAGGAGACAGATGAATAACATGGAAGCTCTTCAAGATGAGAATGGACACTCCTTTGATACACTTCCTGGTATGCATTCCCATTCAATGGATTATTTTTCTAAACTATTTAAGGAAAGTATGGTGCAAGATGAAGAGGCTCAAAACGACATTATTGTTGTCATACCTTTCGTTATCTCTGAAGAAGAAAATTAGACCCTTCTTAAACCCATTGATAGAGAGGAACTGAAGAATGTGGTCTTTGGAATGAGCACCGAAAAAACTCCAGGTCCGGATGGCTTTCCAATTGAGTTTTTTCGGCCTTTTGGGATATCTTGGAGGAGGATGTATTGGTCAGTTATAGAGGAGTCCAGAGGTAATAAAAGAATGCTTAAAGCATTAAATCATACCTTCATTACTTTAATTCCAAAATGGGAGGAGGGGGTACATATTTCAGATTATAGACCTATTGCCTTATGCAATGTGATATATAAAATAATCACAAAGGTAATGGTTGAGCGGCTAAAACCTCTTTTACATAACATTATCTCCTCAAAGCAAGGGGGTTTTGTAGAGGGTAGGCAGATCTTGGATGGGGTGGTTCTTGCTCAGGAGGCAATCCATACAATGCAAACATCTGGTAATAAAGGAATGTTCATAAAATTAGATATGTCAAAGGCTTATGATAGGGTGGAGTGGAGTTTCTTGTCAAAGATGATGGCAGCCTTTGGTTTCTCTCAAGATTGGATAGAATGGGTCATGAGTTGTGTTTCTACTCCGACTTACTCAGTGTTAATCAAGGGTCTTCCCTCGCAACCTTTTGGAGCCACTCGAGGCCTTCGTCAAGGGGATCCTTGCTCTCCCTATATTTTCCTCATTTTGGTTGAAGGATTAGGTAGAATTTTCTTGAGGAGAAGACAACAAGGTTTGCTAACAGGTATCAAGGTGGGTGAGGAAGTTTTGACTCACCTACAGTTTGTGGATGATACAGGATTGGTGGGAGTGGCCAGCTTCAGGGAAGCAAGAATGATCAGAGATACTCTTAATGTCTACCTTAGGGCTTCAAACCAAGTCATCAATGATAAAAAATCCAAAGTGGTCTTTCTCAATCTTGATCAAAGGCTTCAGGATAGAGTTCTAGAGATCTTGGGATTCACAAGGACTTCTCTCCCAGTGGTTTACTTGGGGGTCCCTTTGCATTTTAAAAAACTAAAAATAGATATCTGGAGGAATCTTTTGGATTGTATCAAGGATAGAATGAATCATTGGTCTCACAAATGGTTAAGCTATGGGGGTAGATTAACTTTTTTACAGTCAATCATTCAGGCCATGCCAATTTTTAAATTCTCTATCCTGGCTGCCCCACATACTATATGGAAAGAGTTGGACAAGATGGCTAGAAAATTTTTATGGGAAGGAGTAAAAGGAGAGAGGAAATGGGCCTTAGTTGGTTGGGACAAAGTAACCCAGCCCAAGGTAAAAGGAGGGTTGGGACTGAGAAGATCCAAGATAAATAATAAAGCTTTGGCTGGAAAGCTTTACTGGAGGTGGATTTCCCAACCAACTTCCTTATTCAGTAGAATCCTAACTAGTAAATATTTGGGACATGTTAACCCCAATGAGGTGGGCCGTTTCCCTTTGGATGGTACTAGATCCTTAGTGTGGCAGGCTCTCAAGTTAGGATCTCAGGTAGTAAAAGATCGATTATTTTGGAAAGTGGGGAGAGGGGAGAAGGCACGATTTTGGATAGATTCATGGGATCAATACCCACCTATCATTGTTGAATTTCTTGAATTGCAACCAATAAAAATAGCCATAGAAACCAAGGGATGGGTCCAAATTGAAAGTTATTTCACCACTAGTCAGTTAGGGGAGTATAAGTTTAAGCAGTTTAAGAAGTTGGATGAGTGGCCAATTTCAATCCCTCCGGATTTGGCACCCATCATGACTAAAATCTTGACAGAAATATTTCTCACAAGTAGAGACGAGGAGGATGAATTAGCTTGGGGCTATGGGAGCCTTGGTGTCTACACAGTGAAGGACGGATATGACAAGATCCTTCCAGAGCCTCCCCCCATTCATATCAGGTTGAGGATTGGAGAAAGATTTGGCACTCCAAGGGCTGGCTGAAAGTAAACTTTTTGCCTGGCAATTCATGCACAACGGAATTCTCACTTTTGATAATCTTAGATGTAGAGGAATCATCGGTCCATATCAATGTGTATTATGCTACAAGAGTGAGGAAACAACTGATCACTTGATGTTTGAGTGCCCTTTCACGTGCCAGATTTGGAAGAGATGGTTTTTATATTATAAAATTCAAGTTAATGGTGACTTGAATCGGACTAATATCTGGGAAAGATGGAAGAGGGGTAGATTTAAATCTAAAGCTCTTCGTATTGGTTGGGAGCTTGGATTAAACTTCATTTGGTGGCAAGTGTGGTTGGAGAGAAATGCTAGAATTTTTAGAGAAACTTTTTCCTCGTTAGATGGAGTTTGGCAGGTCATCTGGAGCAAAGTCACAGAAACTGTGGTCGTCTATGCTAAAGAGGAAACTCAGGTTGTTATTGGGCCAATGGAAGAGGGAGTTGAAGTGCAAGAGGGACAGGACAAAGCTAGTTGGAAACCACCCCCAGAAGGTTGGATTAAAATTAATACTGATGGAGCTACAAAAGGCAATCCGGGTAGTGCCGAAATTGGAGTGGTTTGCCGGAATCATGTTGGAACAGTGCTCTATTGGGAACTGCAAGGCTTGGGAAGAGCCACAAACAATGAAGCAAAAGCCTTAGCTATCAAATCTGCTTCTATTTGGGCAGTTAAACAGGGCCACAGGAGGATAATTCTTGAATCAAATTCTCAAATAATGGTTGGAGCTCTAGACTGCATGAGGAACTTTGCCTTGAAAGCATGGAGGTTGAGGATTCTTGTCACTCAAATTAAGGAATTATGGAGGGAATTAGATGATGTGATTCCAGTCTATGTGAGTAGAGATTTAAACAAAGCGGCCGACTTCCTGGCTAAGATGGGTGCTGAGAAGGAGGTAGGGGTTCAGTTGCACAGTGACATGGCTATTGAGGATGAGGCGATTAGGCAGGGTCTTGAAAGGTCCCTGAGCTAATGATCAAAGAAAAAGCTAAGGGAGGGAAGGTGTCACGATATCATGACATGTTGCTTCGTCGCGGCCAAGGGAGGAAAGGTGTCATGATTTCGTGACATGTTGCTCCGTCGCGGCCAAGGGTGGAAAGGGGTCACGATTTCGTGACATGTTGCTTCGTCGCGGCCAAGGGAGGAAAGGTGTCACGATTTCATGACATGTTGCTTCGTCGCGGCCAAGGGAGGAAAGGTGTCGCGATTTCGTGACATGTTGCTTCGTCACGGCCAAGGGAGGAAAGGTGTCACGATTTTGTGACATGTTGCTTCATCGCGGCCAAGGGAGGAAAGGTGTCGCGATTTCGTGACATGTTGCTTCATCACGGCCAAGGGAGGAAAGGTGTCACGATTTCATGACATGTTGCTTCGTCGCGGCCAAGGGAGGAAAGGTGTCACGATTTCGTGACATGTTGCTTCGTCACGGCCAAGGGAGGAAAGGTGTCACGATTTTGCGACATGTTGCTTCGTCACGGCCAAGGGAGGAAAGGTGTCACGATTTCGTGACATGTTGCTTCATCGCGGCCAAGGGAGGAAAGGTGTCACGATTTTGCGACATGTTGCTTCGTCATGGCCAAGGGAGGAAAGGTGTCACGATTTCATGACATGTTGCTTCGTCGCGGCCAAGGGAGGAAAGGTGTCGTGATTTCGCGACATGTTGCTTCATCATGGCCAAGGGAGGAAAGGTGTCGCGATTTCACGACATGTTGCTTCATCACGGCCAAGGGAGGAAAGGTGTCATGATTTCACGACATGTTGCTTCATCGCGGCCAAGGGAGGAAAGGTGTCACGATTTCATGACATGTTGCTTCGTCACGGCCAAGGGAGGAAAGGTGTCATGATTTTGCGACATGTTGCTTCGTCGCGGCCAAGGGAGGAAAGGTGTCGTGATTTCGTGACATGTTGCTTCGTCATGGCCAAGGGAGGAAAGGTGTCATGATATCACGACATGTTGCTTCATCACGGTCAATGGAGGAAAGGTGTCACGATATCGCGACATGTTGCATCGTCGCGGCCAAGGGAGGAAAGGTGTCGCGATATCGCGACATGTTGCATCATCATGGCCAAAGGAGAAAAAGTGTCGCGATATCACGACATGTTGCATCGTCGCGGCCAAAGGAGAAAAGTGTCACGATTTCACGACATGTTGCATCGTCACGACCAAGAGAGAAAAAGTGTCATGATATCGCGACATGTTTCATCGTCGCGGCCAAGAGAGAAAAGTGTCACGATATCGTGACATGTTTCATCGTCACGGCCAAAGGAGAAAAAGTGTCACGATTTCGTGACAAGTTGCTTCGTCGCGGCCAAAGGAGAAAAATGTCACGATTTTGTGACATGTTGCTTCGTCACGGCCGAAAGGGAAAAAGTGTCGCGATTTCGTGACATGTTGCAACATCGCGGCCAAGAGAGGAAAAGTGTCGCGATATCGCGACATGTTGCTTCGTCGCGGTCGAAAGAGAAAAAGTGTCACGATTTCGTGACATGTTGCAACATCACGGCCAAGTGAGAAAAAGTGTCACGATATCACGACATGTTGCTTCGTTGCGGCCAAAGGAGGAAAAGGTGTCACGATTTCGTGACATGTTGCAACGCCGCTATCCAAGGAGAAAAAGTGTCGCGATATCGCGACATGTTGCTTCGTCGCTGCCAAAGGAGGAAAAAGTGTCGCGATATCGTGACAGTATGCAACGTCACGGCCAGAAGAGGAAAAGTGTCACGATATCGCGACATGTTGCATTTTCGCGGCCAAAGGAGAAAAGTGTCGCGATTTCGTGACATGTTGCATTTTCATGACCAAAGGAGAAGAAGGAAAGAGTGTCGCGATATCGCGACAAGTTGCACCAACAGACCAAACCGATCCCCCTGTTAGCTAGTTAATGGTTCAAGAGATTTGGCTCCATTGCAAATCTTCTTTTACTATTGTAAGCATGTGCTCTCTCTGATTTCGGTTGGGAAGTGTCTCTTCCCAAATTGTAATTGATCTTTGTTTTAATACAAGTTTTTTCAAAATTTTCAAAAAAAAATAAATAAATCACATTGATTTTAATAATGTCCGTGCAAGTGGAGAAGGCGAGCCTGGCCTATTGAACGGAGGTTCACGGTTTGAACCTCTAGGATGCAAAGGGGGATACAAAAAAAATCTTTTGTGGCTTCCCTCTAGATAGTGGTATACTTGGATGGTATGAGACACCTAACAATGGTTCTCAGGGTTTTCTCTCCATCCTAAGAGTTTTAATAGGAGGTCCATGGTTCGAACCTTTGCAATACAAAGGGAATAGGGACACAAAAATGGTTTGAACGAGAGGTCCATGGTTCGAATGTTTACGATATGAAGGAGGACAAAAAAAAATCTCTTATAGCTTCCCTCTAGGTAGTGGTATACCCGAATGGGACAACATTCCGTCCACCTAAGAGTGGCTCTTGAGGTTTCGTTCTAACTTACTATTTGTCTATATTTGTAGCGCAAGTGAAGGCGAGCTTGACCTCGTTGAATGAGATATCCATGGTTTGAACGTCTACAATGTGAAGGGGACACAAAAATATTTTGTGGTTTCCTTTTAGATAGTGGTATACCCAGATGGGATGGCATTGTCAACCACCTAAGAGCGGCTCTCGAGGTTTATTTTTAACCTAAATTTTTTGCACCTAAGGGCTAGGTGGATTGGTAAGTGTTTATCTGGCTAGGCACTTACAAAAAAGACACCCAGGTTCAAACCTCGGGGGTAACCTGTTAACAAAGGTAGTAGTCTGATCTAAATCCTCTAAGTGTGTGCCAGATCGACCATGATGGTACAAATATTGATGGTCTTTCTAACCTAAAAGTTTTGTAGCCAAGGGTTAGGTGGATTGGTAAGTGTGTCTAGCCAGGAATTTACCAAAAAGACACCTAAGTTCAAACCTCAGGAGCAACTTGTTTGCAAAGGTAGTAGTTTGATTTGAATCCTTTAAGTGCGCGCTAGATCAACAATCCTGAATTCCTTTATGTATTGTGAATATTTTTGAAAGAAGATGTCAAGAAAAAAGATGCTAAATTTTGAAATATTTATATTTACAAAGAAAATTGAAGAAAATTGAGAAAATGAAAATAAAGAATTTAAACTTTTTATGAAATAAGATATAGATATCTAACTATAGCAACTCAATTAAGATGAGAAATGAATTTGTTTGTAAAATCTCAAGCTCTAAAAGAAAGAATTATGATCTGTTAAGAATGGGGACCTAAGGGTCACCATTTTTTCTCCACAGAAAAAAAAAAAAAAAAATCATTAAGTTTTGAATTACATAAGATTTATCATCCTATTGACTTTTATAATATTATGTTGTTGATAACACTTATTTAATATAGAAAACATTAAGGTAGCACAATGATTTGATGCTACAATAGGAGGAAAACATTAAGATAGCACCATGATTTGACGCTACAATAGGAGGCAATACGACTTGACCCTCTGACCATTGTTCAAAGAGAAAAGATAGTTGCAAATTCATTATATATATATATATAATAAAAATATTTAAATTGAATGAATAATAGTAAATTAATATATAATAATATAAAAATAAATAAAATCACATTAAGATAGCACCATGATTTGACACTACAATAGGAGGCAATACGACTTGACCATGATCATTGTTCAAAAAGGAAAGATAGTTGCAGATTCCTTTATGTATTAATATATATATATATATATATATATATATATATATATATATATATATATATATATATATATATATATATATATATATATATATTTTAAATTGAATGAATAATAGTAAATTAATCACATTGATTATAAAAATGTCGAAAGAAGGTGAGTCTGGACTATTGAATAGAGGTCCATGGTTTGAACCTCTGGGATGCAAAGGGGGACAAATAAATCTTTTGTGCCTTCCCTCTAGATAGTGGTATACCTGGATGGTATGAGACACCTAATAACGGATCTCAAGGTTTTCTCTCCACCCTAAGAGTTTGAATGGGAGGTCCATGGTTTGAACCTTTGCAATACGAAGGAAACGGGGACACAAAAAGAGTTTGAACGAGAGGTCCATGGTTTGAATGTTTGTGATATGAAGGGGGACACAAAAAAATCTCTTGTGGCTTCCTTCTAGGTAGTGGTATACTCGAATGGGACAACATTCCATCCACCTAAGAGTGGCTCTTGAGGTTTTGTTCTAACTTAAAAAAATTTCGTCTTTGTAGTGCAAGTGAAGGCGAGCTTGACCTCGTTGAATGAGATATCCATGGTTTGAACGTCTGCGATGTGAAGGGGACACAAAAATATTGTGTGGTTTCCTTTTAGATAGTGGTATACCCATATGGGATGGTAATGTCGGCCACCTAAGAGCGGCTCTCGAGGTTTCTTTTTAACCTAAATTTTTTGCACCTAAGGGCTAGGTGGATTGGTAAGTGTTTATCTTGCTAGGCACTTACAAAAAAGACACCCAAGTTCAAACCTCGGAGATAGCTTTTTAACAAAGGTAGTAGTCTGATCTGAATCCTTTGAGTGCATGCCAGATCGACCATGATGGTACAAATCTTGATGGTCTTTCTAACCTAAAATTTTTGCACCCAAGGGCTAGGTGGATTGGTAAGTGTGTCTGGCCAGGCCTTTACCAAAAAGACACCCAAGTTCAAACCTCGGGAGCAACCTATTTACAAAGGTAATAGTTTGATTTGAATCCTTTAAGTGCACGCTAGATCGAAGATGACGATACAAATCCTGAATCCCTTTATGTATTGTAAATATTGTTGAAATAAAATGTCAAGAAGAAAGATACTAAATTTTAAAATATTTATATTTACAAAGAAAATTGAAGAAAATTGAGAAAATAAAAATAAAGAAATCAAACTTTATGAAAGAAGATATAAATATCTAACTATAGCAACTCAATTAAAATGAGAAATTAATTTGTTTGTAAACTCTCAAGCTCTAAAAGAAAGAATTATGATTTTTTAAGAATGGGGACCTAAGTACCACCCTTTTTTCTCCGACAGAAAAAAAAATGAATTACATAAGATTTATCATACTATTTACTTTTATAATATTATGTTGTTGATAAAACTTATTTAATATAGAAAACATTAAGGTTGGACCATGATTTGATGCTACAATAGGAGGAAAACATTAAGATAGCATCATGATTTGACACTACAATAGGAGGCAATACGACTTGATCCTTTGACGATTGTTCAGAGAGGAAAAATAGTTGCAGATTCCTTTAGATATATATAAAATAAAAATAAAAAAATATATTTAAATTGAATGAATAATAGTAAATTAATATATAATAATATAAAAATAAATAAAATCACATTAAGATAGCACTATGATTTTATGCTACAATAGGAGGCAATACGACTTGACCATGACCATTGTTAAAAAAGGAAAGATAGTTGCAGATTCCTTTATGTATAAAAAAAATAAAAATAAAAATAAAAAATATTTAAATTGAATGAATAATAGTAAATTAATATATAATAATATAAAAATAAATAAAATCACATTGATTATAATAATGTCTGCGCAAGTGGAGAAGGCGAGCATGGCCTATTTAACGGAGGTCCATGATTTGAACCTTTAGGATGCAAAGGGGGACAAAAAAAATTCTTTTATGGCTTCCCTCTAGATAGTGGTATACCCATATGGTATGACACACCTAATAGCGGCTCTCAAGGTTTTCTCTCCATACTATGAGTTTGAATGGGAGGTTCATGGTTTGAACCTTTGCAATACGAAAGAAACGGGGACACAAAAAGAGTTTGAAAGAGAGGTCCATGGTTCAAATGTTTGTGATATGAAGGACACAAAAAAATCTCTTGTGGCTTCCCTCTAGGTAGTGGTATACTCGAACGGGACAACATTCCATCCACTTAAGAGTGGCTCCTGAGGTTTCGTTCTAACTTAAAATTTGTTCGCCTTTGTAGCGTAAGTGAAGGTGAGCTTGGCCTCGTTGAACAAGAGATCCATGGTTTAAACCTCTGCGATGTGAAGGGGACAGAAAAAGCTTTTATGGTTTTCCTTTAGATAGTGGTATACCCAGATGGGATGGCATTGTTGGCCACCTAAGAGCAGCTCTTGAGGTTTCTTTTTAACCTAAAATTTTTGCACCTAAGGGCTAGATGGATTGGTAAGTGTTTATTTGACCAAGTACTTACAAAAAGATACCTAGGTTCAAACCTCAAGGGCAGCCTGTTAACAAAGGTAGTAGTTTGATCTGAATCCTCAAAGTGCGTGCCAAATCAACCATGATGGTACAAATCTTGAGTGATTGATGGTCTTTTTCACCTAAAATTTTTGCACCCAAGGGGTAGGTGGATTGGTAAGTGTTTGTCTGGCCAGGCCTTTACCAAAAAGACACCCAAGTTCAAACCTTAGGAGCAACCTGTTTGCAAAGGTAGTAGTTTGATTTGAATCCTCTAAGTGCACGCTAGATCGATGATGATGGTACAAATATTGAATGATTGGTGGTTCCCTTCACACATGGTTAACAATAATGAGGTAAAATAGTTTTGGTGGAAGCAACCCATGTGGTTTGAAACTTACTCTTGTTAGTTACTAAAAATAGTGTGGTGGTGACCAACTCTCCTCTGTAACAAAAAATAATAATAATTTACAATTTCCATGAGCTAGGTGGATTGGGAAGTTCTAGAGTTTACCAAGAAGAGACCTAGGTTCAAAACTTGAGGGCATGCTTGTTTGTGCAAAGGTAGTAGTTTAACCTGCATATGTTTTGTTGAGTACGCCACAACCCGACAACCAAGGTACCAATCTTGAGCCTCCAATGATCCTCCTCATATTAGATTAAATAAACGAAGTGGAATAAGTGTTATTGGAGACAACCTTAAAAAATACTATCAATATAATCAACTCCTTATGAATTAATTTTTTTTTATAATTTAAATCATATTATAAAATTAAAAAATAAATAAAAAATTTTAGCATTTTTAATCTCTATGAGTTATAATATGTAACTTTCAAGAATAATCCTTTACTATCAAAATGACATGAGTTTATTGGGACTTTCAACTATTCTACCTTACAAAAAGATTTAATAATTTCAATTCAAAAGATATTGACTTCTACATTTTAAAATTAAAAAATAATTTTAATATATATTATTTTATTTTTAATTTTATATAATTAATTATAAAATAATTTTTAAATTAAATTGTATGTATCACAACAAATTTTTTATCATATTAAAAAATGATCACATGAAAATAAGAATATTATGTGTAAATATAACAAAAAAAAAATTCCTTAAAAAATTCAAATTTAAAACACATAATGAAATGAAAGATTTTAATTATGTTCGTAAGACCCAAATATGGTCTATGGGACCTCAAATATGGAAGTACAACTACTTAAATCATATCATATAATCTTTAATATCTTTCAGAAGATTGTTCCTTCTCTTGTTGATTTGGGTTAGCAATTCCCCAACTTTTTTTATTTTAATGTCTTCAAATAACTCTGCCATAGACCAATTTCCAAGTGTTTCTTTGTATTTGCCATGGATATCTGAAAAAATCAGGTATTTATAAATGAAGTGTTCCTCTGTCTCTACTATCCCTATGTTGCATAGAGTACATATACTTTCTTCCCATTGTTCTTTGGGCGTTGTCCATATCCCTGTTTCACATCTAAGCCTATGAGATCTAGTCCTTAATTGAGCAATGAGGATTTTTTCCTTCCACTTATAGCTATATACGCTTTTTCCTTGTGGTCATACGTTGGGTTAAACTTTGCAATATAATATTGTCTTTTCTTGCTTGCATTTTTCCACATTCCACTTCTAAACTTTTCATTCACATAATTTTTTATGTCTTTGTTGACATTTGGGCATTCATTTATGTTGATTTCCCAATGTTTCATCCATTTTTTATTTTGTTTCATCCATGTATTCTTCCGCCTATGCAACTCTTCGTCCCTAGCTACCCTAGGCCATCTGTCATTTTTCATGTTTTCTATTTTTTTCAAGTAACATAACAGCTTGGTCATAGCAATTGCTTCTAAAGGAAACATTCCAGTTTCAACTAGAATAATTTCATAAGGGGTTGTGGCCTTAATTTTGAGAAAATTTATGATTAGATATTTTTGAATCCTTTCTATTTTCCTCCATTTTGCATTTGTTGTGCCACTAGCCTACACCTCGCAACCATACAACAAAACCGGTGTAACAAGTAGGCCAAATAAGACCTTGGTGGTCTTCGAGTCCCACAACTCGGCATTCCTACACCTGTTTTGAAGTGCATATAGTGCTATCCAACCACTTTGAGTTTTTTTCATCCTACATGTATTCTAATTAAGTGTGTCATGAAATTCTATGCCTAGGTATTTGTATTCTACTACTACCTCAAGCGGTTCTCCTGCAAACTAAAATTTGAGTTGTTGCTTCTTCTTTTTTGCTAAAAAAATCATAATTTTTTTTGCTCGTGTTCACCTGAATCCCAACTTCCTTACAAAAGATTTCTAGGGCTTGAAGGTGATCTTCTAGATATTTGGCTATTTTGGCCACAAGAATTACATTATCTACATATATGAGGAGTTTTACCACATATTTGGCTAAGTGCACACCCTCTCCCCCAAATTTGTTTATCCATTCTTCTAACTTGTCAATGTAAAATCCAAATAAGGTCGTAGATAGAGGGTAACCTTGTTTGACACATATGTCACTACCAAAAAATTCAGATAACCCTTCTTGTGTTTTGATTTTAGCCTTTACATGCTCATATAGTATGTGAACTACTGCCCTATAGTGAATTGGAACCTCTAGCTCTTCCACTATGCTCCGTAATATTTTCCTTGGCACTGTGTCAAATGCCTTTTGAAGTCTACAAAACAACAAAAGGCCTCCTCTTTTTTATCCCATATTTTTTCCACTATGTCTGAGCGTGATATAGTGATCAATAGTTGAGTGCTTGGGCCTAAAACCTACTTGCCGCTTTGCTCTATTTCCCTTTTTTAATGCCCATATGTTGATCCTACGCTCTATCATACTCTCGAACAACTTTGCAAAGAGAGGGTTGATCATGATAGTTCGATAGTTTGAAGGATTATTTACATCTCCATTTTTAAACAAAGGAATGGTCAAGCTAGTTGTCCACTCGGTAGGGAAGCCATTTTGTATGACCTCATTGAAAATTTCTTTGATCTACGATGCTAGAATATCTACCCCCCATTTTATATACTCTACCTGAAGATTGTCTATGTCACGGGCTTTACCAGTTGCTAAGTTTTTTATCCCTTGAATAATGTCTTCATTTGTTTTCTTTCTTCACAATGATAATAGGGGGTGTCTCCTACTGGTTACTACGTTGATACAACTGTTTTGAATACTTCAACCACTGATTAACTGTTATGCTATTTTCAGTTTGCATCCTTTACATGCTTAGTTCTTTCCAAAAAAAAATTGGTTTATGCTTCCCTAAGTAAATCAATTATTTCCTTCTTGTTCTAGTGTATTCTTATTTTTTTGCCATTACCAGTTTCTCATATGCTTTTCTGTTTGCTCTTGTTTTACCCGTTGGTTCCTTCAATAATCTTTGCATTTTTTTGCAATCTTCATTGAACCATGGGTTGGTTGGAAAGCTATTCTTTTCTTTCTTTTTAGGTTTAGCTCTCTTGCATTTGTTTAGAGCTTCTTGGATAATGTGCATTAACCATTCACTCTTAATGTAATCTCTGCTACTGTAAGGTATTTCTTCCCTTTCCTGTAACTTGTTATTTAATACTATTCTAAAATTTTGTCGATTTTTATATGTTAAGAGAATGTTTCCCTTGTGAGGATATTTATTTTGATCGCCTTGCAAGTATTTTTCCTTTGGTTTGTCTCCATGCATTCGAAGTTTCATAACAATTGGGTTGTGATCTAACTTAAATTCCACTGGAGAATCTTCCACTTCTAGCTCCTCTATTTGTGGTATGTAATTTTGTGAGCATATTACATAATCTATTACACTTTGTCCCTTATATGTTTTGCATGTATACTTTCATGAGTTTTTCCATTTGTTCATCCCATTGCAAATAATCAAGTTGTGTAGGTTGTAGAGGCCTAACAACTCTTCTCCATATTGTGTGATAGCCCCATGCTCATATTCTAAAGTCCTGGTCCCCTGCTGATTTTCCTCTTCTGGCATCCAAAGAGGATTAATCTCAATGTCTTCACTACCTTCTAGAATGTTAGTTTGCTTATTTGTTGTCCTTGCATTGAAATCTCCAATTAATATAATCTCCCCCAACTTACTATATATCAAAATGTCGCTTTTTAGGGAGGAGTATGGGTCTTCTCTGTTAAGGTCATGTTTCTTATAGAATTTAGAATTATTGGAAGAAAAATAACATGTTGCTATGCTAATAACTGACTTATTTTCTAGGATATTTATACAGATTTACTATTTTTTTTCATCTTATTTTTCAATTTTAATGACCCTATCCCATTCCTATTTTATTAAAACCATAATACCCTCATGCCCTTTACCTTTTTTTGCTACTTTATTTCATATTGCCATTTTTTTGTATCCTACAAATTCTAGAGTCCTACATCCATCGTGTTCATGTGTTTACGTCAGTATGATTATATATTTATCTCTAGCAATGGGCCTTAACCCAGGTCCTCTTCTCCAAGGGTAACCTCTACAGTTCCAACTTACCATCGTAAGATGTTCTCGGGTGGGCCATACTCCCTAATTATTTTGGGTTTGTTTAGATTTGATGTATGCCTTTCCATTTATTAAATATGCTCGTTTCCCTTCATTCCTTGCTGCAAACCCTCCTCCGTTGCAAACCCTTGTCGAACCCCCTATACTATTGATCCGATGAAATATATATAATAAAACCCTCCGTCACAAACCCTCCTTGCTTTGCAAATCCTCCTCCACTGCAAACCCGTTGAACAAATTTTTGTATATATATTTGTGCAAACCCTCCTCTGTTGCAATTCTCATCCACTGCAAACTCGCTGAAACAGACTCCCTCACTGTTTTGTGATGGGAAATTATTTGTCGTATGTTTTGCGTTGCTATTTTTGCTGTATATTTTTTTGAGAGTGACTAAAACCACGTATTTCTCCTATCTACTTAAATTGTTTTATAAATAGAAAGTGGACATAAAATGTGCTTACCCAATGAGATAGATGTGTAATACAACACTCTTCTACAAACCCTCCTTGTTCTACAAATTCTCCTTGCTCTGCAAAAATATTCCACCGCAAAAAACACATCATCGCAAAACAAAAAACCCTCCACTGCAAACCCTCCTTCGTTCGTCATTAAACCCTCTGCTGCAAACCCTCCTTGTTGTACAAACCCTCCAAAGATAACTTCCTATATGTTATGTTCGAAAGGATAACTTTCAAAATTTTATGTTCGAAAGGATAACTTTCAATGTTATGTTCGAATTATACTTTACATCTTATTTAAAAAACATATATATTTTTTAACCTTTTAAAAAAGTGTTGCATAAAGTAATTAAAAAATAAATCTTAAAGCATGAACTGACTTGAAAAATCAGTCTTACCTAATTTGCAATAGCTTATGACAAATATGTGACAAGAGGTGACAGACCATGTTTCTTCACACTCTCCATGTTTATAACATGTCATGTATCTCCACACTCTCCATTTTATGATAACTTGTCCACCAAAAATTGACGCCATTGTGCATGCAATCCAATTTGTACGCTATTTCACAACCCAACACCATTAAATTCACCTCTTGGTGTGTTGTGGAAGGTCAAACTAAAATCCAATAGCTCCTAACAATTTTTTTTTGTTACAGGAAATCCTTCACACCTTGTCTCATATGGAACATGATCTTGGGATGAATTTGAATGTGTTTATTTTCTATAAACTTTAGTTAGTGGTAAAAAAATCAAATTGAAATAATTAGCAAATACTTAGTGTTATCAACCAACTTACCCTTCCAAATACACAAATACACTGTAGTTTAAGAATTAAAAACAAAATAACTGGTAATGTTTTTTAACTTGAAATTTGTTCGCCTATGGGGTCGGGGATAGAGGACAGAGGAAGAAAGTTGATGTGGCATAAGCGTCGCATTGTCTTCCCGTCGATATGACATGCCATGTCGGCCTTGTTTCACCGCCTCGAGATGTCGTGCTCATCTTGTATGCATAAAAAAACTCACCTGATATGATTCTCTACATCTATCTTCACAACCCAAATGGGTCACCAAATGGAAAAACAGACCCAGTTGGTGTTGATCGAGAGGTGCTGGATTTCTTGGTGATTTGGATCACCAAATTGTTGCTCTGAGTTTGATAAATTTGCAACTTCAATTTTTATTACTTTGCTACTTTAAACTAGTCTATTTTTTAGCTCTTCTTACTATTCAAATCAGCTCCTTAACTCTCCCAATTTTCATATTTGTAACTCCTTTACCTTGCTACCTGAAACTATGGTTTTGTGGCTTCCACTCTCCTCCATGTAGCCTTCTTGAATTCCAAAAATTAACAACTATTAATTCTGCTCAAAAGTTTCCTTTTAACTATCCTTGAACTATAAAATTTTTAGATTCTAACGTAGCTAATTTCTCCTTCTATATGTTGTCTAATAATCTCTTAAACTTATGCTGTAAAAACAACAATCTCTTCTTTTGCAGATCATTCTTCAAATTATTTGTGGTTGTCCTCAACTTCCTCTAATATGGTGGCCTCTTCTAGCTCCTTTCTCCTCCAGTTTTCTTTGTCAAATTTTGACTTCAATATTGGACTATTTGATGGTCTTCTTCTCAAGAATTTGAATGTCTTGAGGTCTTTGGAAATTCTTTTCAGAATTTGGTAAACTTGTTGCCAAATCTTTTTTTATTTTGGGCTTGTTATCAAATGGCGACAATTATCCCAAATCCTTCTTTCTCAGGTGCTTCTCTTTTCTAGCACTCTTATTACTTGAGTTATACTCAAATATCCTCCAATATTCTTCTTCAAATTCTCCAATGATGCTTTCCTAGCCTTCTTCTTCTTTCTCCTTTCAGCCTTTCTTGAGACCTCTTATCTTGGGTCTTATAATTTTTGCACCAAATAATGTAATATATTCCAATAATACTCCATTATATATTGGCCTTTGTAGAAGTAATATAAGTGAGTGAGAAATGAAGAGAGAGTGCAAGAGCACAATAGAGTAGAGTAGTGCTCAAGTTAGATACAATGTAGAGCATGAAATATGAATGAAGAATAGAGCATTTGAGGTCCTCCATATTTTGTATGAAGATCTCATTTTCGTGAGCTTTCATTAATGGCTATTTTATGAGTATTTTCAAAAGTTTCTCATGCTATTTACATGCTTAAGATATTGCCATTTTCATATAGTTAATATTGCATGCTCATTTTATACCTTGTGGTTGCATTTTCTTAAGTATATAACATCAAAAGCTAACAGTGGTATCAGAGCACAAGGTAGATTGATAGGAAATAGAGAGAGCCACAAGAAGATTGAGAGGAGATAGGAAGATCTCATTTTCAAAATTTCTAAAATTACTTTTTGGCTAGAGTCTTTCCATAGGGTTGCAGGAAAACTCGTGAAGACTAGGACTCAACATAGATCTCTTTTCCACTAGATTGAAGGATAACTAGTGATGTTTATTGATTTATAGAGATCTAGAGATTTGCATGGAATTGCTTGCTACTATCTAAGTTTTTTGCTGCAGAAAATTAGTTCTCAGAAGTTGAGAAGCTTCCTACAACGGATAGAGAAGAATTTCATCTTCGATTGTCTAAAAGTCTATGTGCTTTCCTCGTGCAGGGATTAGTTCTTTGTTGCAGAAAAATAGACATTGAAGATTGAGGAGAATCAAGAAGAAAATCTCCATAGAATATTTCAGATTAAAGAGTAAGAAGAGAATAAAGAGGTCAAAGGAGCCCTATTGAAGATTGAATATTGAGGAGACTTAAGAAGAAGGTTCCCTTAGAATATTGAAGAAGTTGAAGAGACCCAAAGGAGGTCCCATTGAAGAACTTCCAGATTTGGAAGATTGAAGATAGAGAAGGACTAGAAAAAGTCCTATTGAAGATTTGAGAAGCTACAGAATTTGAAGACCCAAAAGAAGAGGTCTCAAGAAAAGTTGAAAGGAGAAAGAAGAAGAAGGCTAGAAAAGCCCTATTGAAGAAGTGGCCATTGGAGAAGATTTGAAGATAGCTCAAGGGAGAAGATTGCAAGCAAGGAGAAGATCTTGATAAGAAATATTTGGGACAATTGTCGCCATCCGACAACAAGCCCAAAAGGAAAAAATATTTGGCAAGAAGTTTGCCAAATTTTGGAAAGGATTCTAGAAGACCTCAAGACATTTAGATTCTTGAGAAGAAGGCCAACAAATAGGCCAAGTTTGAAGTCAGAATTTGACAAGAGCTAAGGAGGAGAAAGAAGGTAGAAGATGCCACAAATTTAAGAAATTTGAAGACTACCATTGAAGGCTTGAAGGCTAATTTACAAAGGAGAAATGTCATTGATTTTTGTAGGATAAGTTGAAGAGTCACAGGACAATAAATTGAAGGAGAAGTTAGTAGTAATAGAGAGCAGCAAATCAAGAGATTTGGACTGCAATATTGGGCAACATTAGAAGGAGAAAAGATAGCTGCAATTTGGAGAAACTCAGAGCAGATTTGCAAGGAGGATTGGACAAAATTTGGTCAAAGAAAGGTGCTGCAAATTTTAGAGGTTAAAGGCACAGCACATTAGACAACATTATAGCTGCAAAAATACACACTCTTGGATAGTGAAATAAAGAAGGAATAGGCTGCATTAGAAGCTGCAAAATTGAAGAAATTTATGAGTTGATTTGGACAACAAGAAGAGCAACAAGTTTCACAAAATCGGGGCAGCAAATAGGTGAATCAAATCACCATTAAATCTAGCTACAAAAGGAGATCTAAAGGTATGCAATATTGGTGCAATAAAATTTCATTATTTGAATGTTCATATTAGCATTTTATTAAGTCTTTAAAAGCACCACATTTAAGTTTTTAAAGTTGCAAAAGGAAAGGTCTCAAGTTTATCTTCAAGGTTGGAGAAGATAGCATTCCCAAGGGATTAAAACCTGCATCAAAAGAAAAGAGAAGTTAGAAATTAAAATAAGGAAAGGAATCAAATCCTTACTATCCCTTGGAAAGTAAATAAGTTGCAGCAGAAAATAGAAGTATCATTCTATTTGAAAGGCACAAATTTTGGCACTATCTAGAAGCTTGGAGTTATCCAAGAAGAAACCGCCAAGCATAGAGACAAGGAGAGTCTATCGTGGAAGGAAAACCACCATTACCAAGTCTTGGTGAAGAGAAGAGGAGCCACCACATTGGATAAGAAAGCTACCATTTCAAGAAAGCTAGTGTAACTGAAACTATAGGGGGCAAGCAATAGCTATTATCTATCTAAGGCTACATACAACAATTGGCAATACATTACAACAAAGGAGCTCAAAGTTCTATTCAAGTTAAGCACTCAAAAGTAGTGCTATTTACGTAGAAAGGCGCCAAGAAAGTCTATTTTCAAGCAAAGAGATAAGAGCATCATCAAGAAGATGATATCAATCATTGCCAAGATTGAGCAACCAACAAACAAGTGGAAGAACCACTAAGCCAACATAGAAGAGCCACCACCATCATCAAGGAAGGATATCTAGAGCACCACCATCGTACAACTAAGAATATAGTTGAGGAGGAGTTTCATCATCCAAGAAGTGTTGGTATGGTTAAGTGAACACCATTAGGGTTTCATAAGCACATTTCAATGTCGTTCAAAGGAGGACAATGTAGGGATTAGCATCATTCGATATAACGCTTGCTACATAACACAAAAATAAGGTAGAAACACTTGAGTTGCAGCCAACATAATGCATACAGGAGAAAGAGAAATAGAAGAGGTTGGAGATTACTCATTGATGAGTGTTACATTGGAAGGAGAAGCATTGAAGAATCTAACAAAAGATAAGGTTGCAATCTACCATTTGGCACGTTAAACATAGAGCGCCAACCATCGAGAGGAGAGTCTAAGCACCTAGAAAGCGAAACAATCACTGTAGAAGGAAGTGCAATGATAACTCAAACATTATCAAGGAGGAGTAAGTTATAACGTCCATCTACAAGCGCTGCAGGTGTAAGAGGACAAGTGTCACCAAGGATACAAAGCATCAACAACTAAGGAGCATCTAGGCGCCATAAGAGAAGAAACAACTCATATGCCAAGTGTCTTGATAGGAGGAAAGTGTCAGTATTTACGTAACGCCTTCTACTTGCATTAAAGGGATACATCAGAGAGAACACGGAGAACAAAGCATACATAGTGAACGCAGATAGAACATAGTGAAGAGGAGAGAGTTACGCGCTAGAAATTGATGAATATTCGAAGAGTCAAGGGAAGAGAAAGACGTAATTTGAAGGGTCAATAGTGAGCTCAGAGAACAACGATAAAACACAGTCAAGAGGAGAAAGTGAAGCGCCAAAGATTAGGGCTTATGCACTACGTTGAAGGCCCCAGTCAAAGCTTCGGAGTTTGAGCACAGAAAGCATTGAATACACCACATTGGAAGGAGAGCATCGTGAGAATGCAGGGTGCAGTATAAAGTAAGCGAAAGAAAGCCTTTGGAGCGCTACATTAAAGGAGGTAATAAATATTCAATCTAACCTATAACCTTTACAAAGGATACAAGGCATAATATTGGAGTCAAGTTAATTATTTCATTATACTCAAGGTTTTATAATAAAAGGAGAAATAAGGAATAGTTTTACAACCTTAGTAGTATTATTAAATGCCTTAGAAGTTTTTGAAGAAAGAAGTATTTAGAAAGGTTATGAAATTACCTCATTCAAAGTGCATAGAAATATTTTTGCAAATAGTCTAAATTGGAGGTATAAGGATTTATACATTGAAATAGAAATATTATATTTGCAAATACCTTGTTTCTAAATTTCCAACTAGGGAGTTATAAGGGTTCAACACCAAATTAAATATATTGAAATTTAGAAACCATATCATTGAGGATTAAAGGATATAGGAAGCAAAACATAAAGTATTGAAAAGTTGGAAAACTAAATTGGAATTAGTCTCTTACTCAAATTTATGAGACAAAAAGAATCCAACTCAAAAGTCTTGAAGATAGAATATTTCATCAATTGAAAGTGCATTAAAATTATTTCTAGCTTTCACAAATAGGGAGAAATAAGGTGAAAAATAGTAGTTGAACATTAGGGAGATAAAAGGGATTCAACTCAAAGGAAATCTAAAGAAAGCTAAGCACTTTATCAAGACTATAGTACATTCAAAACTAGGGAAATATAAGGTAGTCTACAAGTGTTATTATGGCAACAAATAAATTCATACTTTCAGAATCCCAACTTCTTAAAGGACCTAATTACACTTCATGGAAAAACAAAGTGAGGTCAATATTGATAGTTGAAAAGCTTTGGGATATTGTTAAAGGAGCAAAAACTAAACCTACTACAGGAGATAGTGAGATTCAGAAGTTTGAAGAAAATGAAGCAAAAGCACTCATGATAATAACATTTGCAATTACAGATGAAATACAACCATACATTAGTTCAGCAGCAACTTCTACAGAAGCTTGGAAAACTTTAGCCAAGATATTTGAAGGAAGGAATAAAGCCACTATCTTGAATCTTCAAACTCAATTACATTCTCTAAAAGTTAATAGTGGTGAAAGTATAGAATTGTTCCTAAGGAAAGTAGCAAATATAAAAGGAAAATTATTAACCTTAGGAGAAACTGTTGAAGACAAGTTTCTTGTTCAAGTAATCCTAAGAGCACTTCTAGAAAGCTACAAGCATCTAGTCACATCTCTACAAATTCTAAGTAAAGATACATCATTTGATGAGTTAGTCAATATCCTACAAGAATATGAGGTGGAAAATTCAGTAAAAGATGAAATGACTAACAATGCCTTAGTCTCAAAAGATAATCCACAAGTAAATGTTGCCTCATTCTCAAAAGGAAGATCAAAATGGAATAATAGATATTGTCAAGTATGCAGAAAGAAAGGACATAGTACCAATTATTGTAGATTCAATCCAAGAAATCAGTATCAAGGAAATCAAACAAATTTTGGAAGCCAATCGAGTAGGCCATTCCAACCAAGACAATATCAAAATCAATATAATCCACATCAGCAACAATTTCAGCATCCATATACTTCTCAGAATCAATACAATCATCCTCAACTACAATATAGAGAAGGGAAACAAAAAGGACATTTAGTTCAAGAGATTCAAGAAATTCAGGAACTAGAAGAACCTACAGATGAACATGAAGTTAAAGCTCTTTTCGCTAAAATAGTATTTCATGAAGATACTAATTATTTACTTGATCAAGATACAGACAAAGAGTACAAAGAAGAAAGTAGAAAAAAAGATCTCAAGTTCCAGAACTAGGATGAAGACCACATTGAAGACTAAAGTCTTCAATAACCAAATAATGTAATACAAGGGGGTGTTGAAATATATTACATTATTTGGTACATGCTAATGTACCATATTGGGTACATCTCTAGATTAGGAGAGTGTCTTAGATTAGGGATTGAGTATTTACTTTATGTAATAAATAAATGCACAAGTATTATTAGAATGTGCAATGATGTAAATGTGCATGTTGTCCATGTGTACATGAGTCTAGAATAGGAATATAGTGAGTCATAGGAAGATGGAAGGCCAAGAGTCATACTCCATTATATATTGGCCTTTGTAGAAGTAAGATAAGTGAGAGAGAAAGGAAGAGAGAGTGCAAGAGCACAATAGAGTAGAGTAGTGCTCAAGTTAGATACAATGTAGAGCATGAATGAAGAATGGAGCATTTGAGGTCTCCATATTTTGTATGAAGATCTCATTTTCATGAGCTTTCATTAATGGCTATTTTATGAGTATTTTTAGAAGTTTCTCATGCTATTTACATGCTTAAGATATTGCCATTTTCATATAGTTAATATTGCATGCTCATTTTATACCTTGTGGTTGCATTTCCTTAAGTATATAGCATCAAAAGCTAATAGCTATAGATCAAAATATAATCATATATACCAAGATAAATTTCCTCAAAGGATTATTGAATACTAATTTGAAATATGTATGGGATATTAGTAAGACTGAATGACATAACAAAAAAATTCATGAAGACCATCACAAGTTTGAAAAGTTTTTTGAGAAAAAATGATCTTCATTTAATTCATCCAATAAATCATCAATACTAAGAAAATAAAATTTATCTTTGATGGTAATCTTATTAAGAGGATAAAAATATGGGTACATACTCCATTACTCATTCTTTCATGCTTTTACTTGACCATTATTACTATTGATGAATAAAATCTAGTGATAGGTTGAATGATACCTTGCTCTAGCATATCATATATCAAATTATTTATGTTAGTCTTTTATCATTGTGGATATTTTGGGTGAATAGATACTAGGAACCAAATGTAGAGTATGATCATGCATTTTCTTAAAATAGAGTTCCTTAGGTTATTCAAAACCTTCTCATGTTACCTAAAGTTGCTCTACATATCGGGAATGAGACCAATTGAACCCTATACTTCTACTTTGACCTCCATAGAGAAAAGTTGCATTATTAAACATTTACTTTATTTATAGATATTTTTCTCCTTTTAATGTGAACTTTCCACTTTGAAAGTCCATTACTATGTCCCCTAGAGTTTAATTTTAGTCTTCAATTCTTTGTCCATTATACATATAATTTATAAATATTCAAAGTAATGTCTCCCAACTAATCCATCTATTGAAAATGAAAGACAATGTCTATATCTCTTTAATGTTGCAAGTGTGAATGGGGTTTCTATCAAAAGGCCTAGAAAAAACTAGTTATTCTAGCCTAAGTGCGAACATCCACTCAAATGGTCGGCAACTTTTTTTTTTGTTTATATTTTTCCCTAGTCCCTCTAAATATCTTTTCCCTCGATTCCCTATTCTCCCTCGCCTAACCCCTATATACCCTCACCTACCTTCCTAACTACCCTTATACCTCCTCGACACCTCTCACCTCCACCTCCTCTCTTATCTCCTGTATCCTCTCTTATCTCCTTTATCCTCCCTTATCCCTCCTTACCGTCCTTTCTCCTCCCTAATCCTTTATTTCCTATAAATACCATGAGCTACTGCAATTTTTTATGTTATTAATTAAATATTATTTTTATATTATAGCTCGAATTGGCTCACTAGTATCAGAGTCGGGCACACTTTTTGAGGCATAGCCACAGAGGGCACGAGAGTCGAGGCCAGGGGTACGGATCCTGACGTAGGTCCTAGTTGAAGTGGTAGCTAGGCATGAATCTCGAGGTGACATGCAATTCAAGGCAACACGTAGTTCGAGACAAGCACTGGATGAGATGACAGCTAGACATGAATTTTGAGGCTGAGGTGCGAGCAGAATGATATGTGGCAGACTAAGGGGGCAATGATTGCATGTGATGTGGTCACTAGTAGGGCGACACGTGGCGAATGGTGACGAGCAGATGAGCTGACGTGGGCATGCAGTACGAGACTAACATGGTGTCTGTAGTGGCATATGAGTTGGCAAATACGCTGAGGTGTTCATGTGTAGTTGGTCGCTGGAGTGCTGAGGCAAAATTTTGGACGGGGAACGATTGCCCGAGGGCAATCAAATAATAACACGCGCATTTGTGTTATTATAACCTCCCACAATCCTTATCCCAAAAGATGTGGGATAAATCATTTTTGTTTTTTTTTTAACTGGTTGTGCGACACCTTTAATACTAACATGTTTGCCTTTCATATTGCGTCGGTGGGTGTAGCTTGCTTGGCGAAGACGCTCGAGTAGTGGATAGGAGGTCTCGGGTTCAAAACCCGACGGTGGCAAGGGTGATATTTTTTTTTGTTCCTTTTTTTTATTTTTTTTATTTGTTTCGGATGTCAAAAGATAATGGGTACGAGGTGTGCCTTGTTGATATCCAAAGGAGTTGCGGGCGCATTGGTAGATAGTCTCCGTTGAGGCGTCGAAGGTCACAAGTTCGAACTCGCGAGGCGGTTATAAAAGGTTCATTTTCTTTTATTGAAAGTTTTTTTTTAAGTTTATTAAAATTTAATTAAAGTATTTATAGTTTATTTAATAATTACTATTAAATTGCTTTTATTTTAATTATTTTATTTTTTGTTAAAATAAAAAGCAATTTTGTTTTAATTATTAAATTTACTAATAAAATACTTTAATAATTTTTTGAGAACTTTTAAAAAAGGGCTTTGAACCTTAGAGGCAAGCATTGTAAAAAGAAAAAAAAAATGACGGGAAGCCTTTCGAAGCGCCCCTTGGAACCCTGTTCAAGGCTAAAAATTTTGTGTAATAGCCTCAGCGGCTGTAAAAGAGCAAAAATTGTAACCTCAAAATCTCTAACAATTTTTTTCTTTTTGCCTTGATGAGTAGATTGAAGAACACAAGCTTATACTGAGAGGGGGGGGTGAACAGTATAAGACTTAACCAATTAATAATTTTAACTTTAGATAGCAGTGGCATCAATACAACATTAATCAAGACAGAAAGCATCACACATTGAAGACCCATTTTAACGTGGTTCACCCAAAATGGTTGGGCTACATCCACGGATAAAATCTTTCACTAAATTTTATCAATCCAAATTCTGGGAATACCTTTCCCGATTACAATGTTTATGGGCACCAACCCAAAGGAGACACCAATCCCCTAATCTCGAGTTCATGGGCACCAACCCACAGGAGACACCAATCCCCTAGCTCTGCTCTCGTCTGGTGATCCTCTAGAAAACCTCTGCCTCCGCTGCCCTTAGCAAATGGAACTCTATCCACAGAAGACACCTGTCCTCCCTGCTCTGGCTGGAGACCTCTGTTCTCAACTCTATCACCTCCAAAGCTGGTCCTCGAATTTGCACTAAACACAGTCCTTCGGTCTAGCACAAATGTCCTCGTTCGTCTTTGCCTGTTGCGCTCTACGCCCTCTACTCTCTCTGCGCAAACACAACAACACCGTCTTCGCGCACTCTGATTCCTTGCGATCTCTCTCACTTAGACGATTCGACAAAATGCACTCTGTACACTGCTATCAAATTTTGCACTCTGCTCTCGACGATCGAACTTCTTCTCTTCGCACTATTTCTACGAACGTCACACTTCAACCATGCATTCGATCATTCCTCAACTCTCCAAACAGCCCTCCTTTTATAACAGAGTTTTCATGAATAAAAACTTTGATCTTAGTCGGCTGTTATGCAAATGCAAACCCTAATCTCCGTCGGCTGCAAGCCCTAATCTTCGTCGGCTAAAATTTGACTCTGTCGGCTTCACTGCCTCTGTAACCCTTCTGAGCTTCTATCACGAAAATACAACATGTCACGATATCGTGACACTTTTTGCTTTCTTAACCCCTTCTCGGCTTGCACCCGTGAAAGCAGAACATGTCACGAAATCGTGACACTTTCGCTTCCTTGCACTCCGATCTGCTTGCACTAGCGAAAATGGAACATGTCACGAAATCGTGACACTTTCGCTGCCTTGTGCTTTTCTCTCCTTTACGCCCACGAAAATGGAACATGTCGCGAAATCGTGACACTTTCGTTGCCTTGTGCTTTTCTCTGCCTTACGCCCGCGAAACCGGAACATGTCACGAAATCGCGACGCTTTCGCCTTTGAGCTCTTCCTTCTTGAATTTGTCATGAAATCACGACGCTTCTTCTTCCATGCTCTTTCATTTTGTTTCTGTCACGAAATCGTGACTCTTCAACTGTTGAAGACCTGCTTTCTATTTCTGTCATGAAATCGTGACACTTTCTCCAACTGTATGCTGCCATCTCAATCTGTCATGAAATCATGACACTTTCTGCATCCATAACCTTTCTCTTCAACCTGTCATAAAATCATGACACTTTCTGCATCCGTACGATTTCTTTGCAGCCTGTCATGAAATCACGACGCTTTCAGCTTTCGTACGTCTTCTTTGCAACCTGTCATGAAATCATGATAGTTCTCATTTCAGACTCTTCCCTTTGCTGCATGTCATGAAATCATGACAGTTCTCACTTCGAGTTCTACAGCATGTCACGAAATCATGATAGTTCTCACTTTGACTTCTATAGCATGTCACGAAATCGTGACACTTTATCTTGCTACTTTCTCTCTCTTCGAACTTGTCACAAAATCATGACAATTCACACTACGGACTCTCTCTTCTGCATTATGTCATGAAATCGTGACACTTTTTCTTTCGGACTCTCTCTTCTGCATTATGTCATGAAATCATGACACTTTTTCTTTCGGACTCTCTCTCCTGCAACATGTCACGAAATCACGACACTTTTTCATCCGAACAACCTTCCTTGCAATATGTCACAAAATCATGACATTTCTGACTCCATACATTCTCTCTCCTCTTTGAGTCACGAAACTGCGACATGTCGCGATATCGTGACACTTTTCTAAATTGCTTTCTCTCTCCTGCTTAAGTCACGAAAATGCGACATGTCACGATATCGCGACACTTTTCCAACTTACTTTCTTTCGAACCTGTCAGCTTGGGGTTTGCAGAAGACCATTGAAACTGTCATGCCATAACCTTCATCAAAACAAATAATTTTGACATCAATTCAAATTCCTTCGAAAGCTTCTTGACATCAATGACAACTTATTCACTTGAGCAAATGCAATGTACCCAAAGTACCCAAAATTGCCAACAATCTCCCCCTTTGTCATTGATGGCAAACCTTTACTAAAAACACTTCTCAAGAGCCAAAATTGAAACCAACTGTGCTAACAACTGATCAACTATGCAACCGAGAATCTTCCTTTGAAGTTTTGCTCCCCCCGACTTGAAGCTTTCCTCTTCACTTGAAGCTCTCCCCCTTACTCATATCTCTCCCCCTTTGTCATCAATGGCAAAGGGCCACCTTTGGGGCTCGGGACTAAGAATGAGCCTCTTGGCTTAGTCCCTCCCCCACCTCCCTGATGAGGTGATTAATTCTGGGGTGAGAGTACAACTCCCAATTTCTCCCTTAGATACTCAAACGTATCTCTTGGAAGAGGTTTGGTGAAGATATCTGCAATCTGCTCTTTAGTAGGCACATACTCTAGCTTGACCTGCTTGTCTTGCACTTTCTCCCTTAGAAAGTGATACTTGATGGAAATATGCTTTGTCCTTGAGTGCATTACCGGATTTTTGGAAATACTTATGGCACTTGTATTATCACAAAATATGGAGATGGGTTGTTCATGCCTGACTTTGAAATCCTCCAAGGTGGTTTTCATCCATAAAACCTGTGTACACCCAGCCACTGCTGCTATGTATTCAGCCTCTGCTGTAGATAAGGAAACTGAAGGTTGTTTCTTACTTAACCAAGAAACCAAACTCTTTCCCAGAAAGAATGCTCCACCACTAGTGCTTTTTCTGTCATTAATACTGCCTGCCCAATCTGCATCTGTATAAGCTGTGAGGGTGAAATCATCACCTTTGGGATACCAAAGCCCAAAGTCCATAGTGCCCTTCGGATATCCGAATATCCTCTTAACCGCTATAACATGAGAATCTTTTGGAGCTGCCTCGAAATCTTGCTACTAACCCAACCGCCCGCATGATATCCGGTCCGGTAGCCGTAACATATAATAAGCTGCCGATCATTGATCCGTACAATCTCTCGATCTCGCCACTGGAGATTCATCATCTTTACTCATCTTGCACCCCGTAATCATTGGAGTACATACTCGGTTTGTTGTCCATCATCCCAAATTTTTTCAACATTTCTTTGATATACTTTCCTTGAGAGAGAAATACACCGTCTTTTGATTGAGCAATCCGAAGACCTAAAAAGAATGACAGCTCTCCAATCATAGACATCTCAAATTCCTTCTGCATGGTGTTAGCAAAAACTTTGCACATCTGAGTATTATTTCCCCCAAAAATAATATCATCAACATAGACAACCATAATCAACATATCATCATCTTCATTCTTAATATACAAATTGCTATCTCGCCACGCCTTTCCTGAAGCCTTGCTCATGAAGATAACTGTCAAGTCTTGAGTACCACGCCCTTGGTGCTTGCTTTAACCCATATAAGGCCTTTTTTAGTTTACACACATAGTCTGACTGTTCTGTGAGAGACACTCCTTCTGGTTGTTCTATGTAGACTTCTTCTACCAACACCCCATTTAGAAAAGCTGACTTTACATCCATTTGATATACCTTGAAATATTTGAAGCTTGAAAGGGCCAAAAACATTCTGATAGCTTCAAGACGAGCAACAGGAGCGAACGTCTCTTCGAAATCAACACCTTCTACTTGAGCATAACCTTTGCAGACTAACCTAGCTTTGTTTCTGACAATCTTTCCATCCTCATTGAGTTTATTTCTGAATATCCATTTTGTGCCAATGACATTCTTGTCCTTAGGTCTTGGGAACCAAATCCCAAGTTTCACTTTTCTCTATTTGATTTAGCTCTTCATCCATCGCTTTTACCCAAAATTTATCTGCACATGCTTCACTGAAATCTTTTGGCTCAATCTGAGATAATAATGAAACATTTGTAGAATCGTGTGAAGAGATGACTCTTCTTCTTGTTTGCCTCGTTGTTTGGATCACCAATGATCAAATATTTGGGATGATGTTTCTGAACATATCGTGAAGGAGTTTTGGGAAGCAGTTGTTGTCTTTCCTCTTCTTCATCTAAAACCTCTCTCGAATTCTTCTTGACAAATTTCATCACCGAGTTCCTTGACTGGTTCTTTTATCCCTGTCTTTTCATCAACTGTTACATTTATGCTCTCTACGACTGTATGCGTTCTTTTGTTGAAGCATCTGTAGGCCTTGCTTCTGCTGGAATATCCAAGAAAGATTCCCTCATCACACCTAGGATCAAATTTACCCAAATTCTGATCTTCCCTTCTGATGAAGCACTTACTCCCAAACACTTTGAAGTATTTTACTGTAGTCTGGTCTTCCTTTCCACAACTCATAAGGAGTTTTATGATGATTGACTCTAAGTTGGGCCCCGGTGATAATGTAGACTCGTTGTACTCGATCGCCTCTTTCCAAAAGCCATCTGAAAGTTTTGACTCATTTAACATAGCTCTAGCCATATTTTCAATAGTTTTATTTTTCCTTTCAACTACTCCATTTTTCTGAGGAGTTCTTGCTTGCTGAATATTCTCTTTTGATTCCTTGTTGCTCATAGTATTCCACAAATTCATTTGAAGTGAACTCTCCTCCTCTCGTCTCGATCTTAAGCATTTGATTCTCTTGTCAGTCTCATTTTCAATCATTTCTTTGAAAGCTTTAAATTTTTCAAAAGCTTCAGATTTTTCTTTGAGAAAAGTAACCCAAGTCATTCTAGAATAATCATCTATAAACAAGCATGAAGTAGCTTTCTCCCTGAATGCTCTGAGTTCTAGTGGGGCCACATAAATCAGTATGAATAAGATCCAATGGTTTTGAAGAAGTATACCCTTTTGATTTGAAACTGGTTCTGGTCTGTTTTCCATGTTGACAGGGACCGCAAATGATATTATGGGGCCTTTTTATTTTGGGCAAGTCTCTAATAGCTTCCTTGTTACTAATATTGACAAGATTATCAAAGCTCAAATGCCCCAATATTTTATGCCATAGCCAACTCTCATCTTCTTGAGTTAGAAAACACTTTTCCCTTTTTATCTCACTCAGCATGTAAAGATTGTTTGGAGTCCTTGTAGCACTCGCAATGAGTTTTCCATTTTTTTCTTTACTTATCTCACATCTATCCGAAAAGAAAGATACTATGTGCCCTTGATCACAAAGTTGACTCACACTTAGAAGATTATGTCTTAGGCCTTCTACATAAAGCACATTTTCTGTTTTGGATTTCCCATCCAAACTAAGAGTCCCTTTACCACAGATTTTAGCTGATCTATTATCTCCAAAACTGACTGTTCCTCTGTTTGTTTCTTTTAAGACCAAAAACTTTTCCTTTTCACCAGTCATATGTTTTGAACAACCACTATCAAGATACCATTTTTCTACTTTGTCTTGAGCATGAAAAGCAGTTTGAACTATCATTGACTTAGATTTGATCTCATTTTTCTTTTTAGTGAACTCAAGGCTAGATCTATCCAAACTGCACATCCTTGCTATATGCCCAAAATTCTTGCACTTGTAACACATGAAATTTTTATTCATAAGAGGTGCAAAAGAGTTAACATTTTCCTTACTAAGGCTATTCAAGGATTTATTGCAATGCATAGCTTTGTGACCAAAATTCTTGCAAGAAAAACAATAGCCATGGAAAGTATTATGTAACCTGTTTTGATGCCTTGGATGATTGTTCTTCTTGTGACCAACTGGAATCCACCGCTCTTCAGGATGAAGATTGGTCTTGCTCGAAGACCCTATTTCATGAATAGTGCAACCATCCTTCTTTTGCTTTTCATACGGAGTATTCTGTCTGAGAGCCAATTGTTCCAACTTCACTCTAAGAGACATAACCTCTTCTTCTAGTTTCTCGCAATCAGCTTCCTTTCCTTTTAAAGCCTCTGTTAGAACCTGTTCAACCTTCTTCCCTTCTTCAGCTAGAATTTTGAAGTCTATAACTCTTTGGGACAATTTTGATCTTGCTATCTCTTCTTCCTGACATTGATGCTTGAGAACAGAATTCTCTTCCCTAAATTTCTCAAGCTTTCTTAAAGCCAAGAAGAATTCACCTTTGAGATCGAACTCAACCTCTTCATCTCTTTCTGAATCTGTATGTTCCTCTGATAGATCCTTCTCCAAGCTATTAGGCTCTTTCTGGAGAGACCCGCTCTAATACCAATTGAAGAACACAAGCTTATACTGAGAGGGGGGGTGAACAATATAAGACTTAACCAATTAATAATTTTAACTTTAGATAGCAGTGGCATCAATACAACATTAATCAAGACAGAAAGCATCACACATTGAAGACCCATTTTAACGTGGTTCACCCAAAATGGTTGGGCTACATCCACGGATAAAATCTTTCACTAAATTTTATCAATCCAAATTCTGGGAATACCTTTCCCGATTACAATGTTTATGGGCACCAACCCAAAGGAGACACCAATCCCCTAATCTCGAGTTCGTGGGCACCAACCCACAGGAGACACCAATCCCCTAGCTCTGCTCTGGCTGGTGATCCTCTAGAAAACCTCTGCCTCCGCTGCCCTTAGCAAATGGAACTCTATCCATAGAAGACACCTGTCCTCCCTGCTCTGGCTGGAGACCTCTGTTCTCAACTCTATCACCTCCAAAGCTGGTCCTCGAATTTGCACTAAACACAGTCCTTCGATCTAGCACAAATGTCCTCGTTCGTCTTTGCCTGTTGCGCTCTATGCCCTCTGCTCTCTCTGCGCAAACACAGCAGCACCGTCTTCGCGCACTCTGATTCCTTGCGATCTCTCTCACTTAGACGATTCGACAAAATGCACTCTGTACACTGCTATCGAATTTTGCACTCTGCTCTCGATGATCGAACTTCTTCTCTTTGCACTATTTCTGTGAACGTCACACTTCAACCACGCATTCGATCATTCCTCAACTCTCCAAACAGCCCTCCTTTTATAACAGAGTTTTCATGAATAAAAACTTTGATCTTAGTCGACTGTTATGCAAATGCAAACCCTAATCTCCATCGACTGCAAGCCCTAATCTTCGTCGGCTAAAATTTGACTCTATCGGCTTCACTGCCTTTGTAACCCTTCTGAGCTTCTGCCATGAAAATACAACATGTCACGATATCGTGACACTTTTCGCTTTCTTAACCCCTTCTCGGCTTGCACCCGCGAAAGCAGAACATGTCATGAAATCGTGACACTTTCGCTTCCTTGCACTTTGCTCTGCTTGCACTAGCAAAAATGGAACATGTCATGAAATCGTGACACTTTCGCTGCCTTGTGCTTTTCTCTCCTTTACGCCCATGAAAATGGAACATGTCACGAAATCGTGACACTTTCGCTGCCTTGTGCTTTTCTCTGCCTTACGCCCGCAAAACTGGAACATGTCACGAAATCATGACGCTTTCACCTTTGAGCTCTTCCTTCTTGAATTTGTCATGAAATCGTGATGCTTCTTCTTCCATGCTCTTTCATTTTGTTTCTGTCATGAAATCGTGACTCTTCAACTGTTGAAGACCTGCTTTCTGTTTCTATCATGAAATCGTGACACTTTCTCCAACTGTATGCTGCCATCTCAATCTGTCATGAAATCATGACACTTTCTGCATCCATAACCTTTCTCTTCAACCTGTCATGAAATCACGACACTTTCTGCATCCGTACGATTTCTTTGCAGCCTGTCACAAAATCGTGACGCTTTCAGCTTCCATACGTCTTCTTTGCAACCTGTCGTGAAATCGTGACAGTTCTCATTTTAGACTCTTCCCTTTGCTGCATGTCGCGAAATCATGACAGTTCTCACTTCGAGTTCTGCAGCATGTCACAAAATCATGACAGTTCTCACTTTGACTTCTGTAGCATGTCACGAAATCGTGACACTTTATCTTGCTACTTTCTCTCTCTTCGAACTTGTCACGAAATCATGATAATTCACACTACGGACTCTCTCTTCTGCATTATGTCATGAAATCATGACACTTTTTCTTTCGGACTCTCTTTTCTGCATTATGTCACGAAATCGTGACACTTTTTCTTTCGGACTCTCTCTCCTGCAACATGTCACGAAATCGTGACACTTTTTCGTCCGAACAACCTTCCTTGCAATATGTCGCGAAATCGTGACATTTCTGACTCCGTACATTCTCTCTCCTCTTTGAGTCGCGAAACTACGACATGTCGCGATATCGCGACACTTTTCTAAAATGCTTTCTCTCTCCTGCTTAAGTCACGAAAATGCGACATGTCACGATATCGCGACACTTTTCCAACTTACTTTCTTTCGAACCTGTCAGCTTGGGGTTTGCGAAGACCATTGAAACTCGTCATGCCGTAACCTTCATCAAAACAAATAATTTTGACATCAATTCAAATTCCTTCGAAAGCTTCTTGACATCAATGACAACTTATTCACTTGAGCAAATGCAATGTACCCAAAGTACCCAAAATTGCCAACATAGATGATCAAATATCTTAGCCGATGTTAGCCCCCTTGTCCCGTGTGCTACTCTCGAGCCCCGGAATTACCCCATGCTCTCCAGAGCTTGATCCAATAGAGGATGAGCCAGCATAGGTCGAGCCAGTGACAACGACTCCTAAAATAGTTATCATCAGTGACCATGAGGATTCCATTGTAGACAATTTTGGACCTCTAGTACTGGACAATCCACAAGAAGAAGAAGAAATCAGTGAGAGAGTTAAGAAATCTAGATTTGATTTGAACTTGTAATTGCTTTGTACTTCCTATTTTTAGTCAAATCAAAGTTTACTTTCAAGTAGTAGAAATGGCTTCAAATTCAAATCTTCCAATTCCAAAATTCAATGGTAGTGATTATGAATACTGGTCAATAAAGATAAAAATCTTGTTGATAGGTAAAGGTTTGTGGGATGGAGTTGAAGAGGGTTACACAGAACCCTCTCCTACTGACTGGACTACTTTAAGTGCTGCTAATAAAAAACCTAGGAAAGAAGCACGTAAAAATAATTCCTCTACCCTGTATCATTTTCAAGCAGCCCTAGATAAAAGCATCTTTCCTATAATAGCATCATGTGTAACAGCTCAAGATGCTTGGAATGCTTTAAAGGAAATTTTTCAAGGGAGTGATCAAGTGAAGTAGGTCAGGCTTCAAACTCTAAAAAGAGATTTTGAAAATCTTAGAATGCAAGAGAATGAGAAAGTAGGATACTACTGTGTGCGAGCCAAAGCCGTAGTAGATAAAATGGTCACTCTAGGTGAAGAGATTAAACCAGAAGTTGTTGTGAAGAAAGTGTTGCGAACACTTCTTCCTAAGTGGAATCATGTAGCAATCTTTATTGAAGAGTCAAAATATTTGATTGCACTTTCCTTTGATGCACTAATTGGTTCTCTTCTTTCACATGAAGAGAGATTGCAGGAATCTCCTTCCACTAGCCACAGAGGTGATGACAAAGACTTCACTTCACAATACGAAAAGGACAAGGCAGAAGTTGAGGTAGAGGTCAGCACAGAGGAAGAGGTAGGAATAGTCCACGAGGTGGAACTCCTAACAGAGGAGGATCTTCAAACATAGGTGGAGATCATAATAGAGGTGGACAGCAGAATAGATGGAAGCATCCAGGACGAGGAAAAGGAAGTGACAAGTCCAAACAAGCTTGCTACATTTGTGGTAAACTTGGCCACTTTGCTCATGACTGTTGTTCAAAATCTTCTCAAGGGAGCAGCAGTCAGAGCAGTTAGTATGGCAATTTTGGAGAAAAGGAAGGGACCTCAAATCTCTTTCTCTCATATGGCAAGTCAGATCAGAACTTGAATGATACCTGGATCTTGGACATTGGGTGTTCAAATTATATGAGTGACAAAGAAGAACTCTTTGCTACTCTAGATTATTCGTACAAATCCAGCATCAAATTGGGAGACGATAAGTCATTGGTGGTTGAAGGCATTGGAGCCATGGAGGTTCCAACAAAATAAGGCATGAAATAAGTAAGTGATATCTATTACACACCTCATCTCCAACACAATATTTTAAGTGTTGGTAAAAATCTAGAAAATAACTATAAGTTGCTATTTGATGAGGGTAAATGTACCATTTTTTATAAGAGTAATAATGATAGAGTCATTACTCAAGTGCCAATGATAAGAAACATGTTATTTCCTCTAAAGTTTTGCCAACCAGGAGGAGATAATTTAGTAAATGTTGCTATTGCAAACCCAAGTGTGCTGTGGCACTTGAGATACGGTCATTTGAATTCACCCAGTTTGAAGTTGTTAACTTCTCAAGCGATGGTGACTGGACTTCCTAAATTTTAGGATAATAAGGAAGTCTGTGAAGGGTGTACCTCGGGCAAGCATGCTAGAACCAAATTTCCTCATGGACAAGCATGGTGGGCCAGTTATCCACTCCAACTAGTGCATTCAGACATCTATGGTCCGATGCAGACCAAGAGCATTGGTAATAACTCTTACTTTCTTCTTTTCAATTGATGATTTTTCAAGAATGTGCTAGATATATTTTTTGGAGCATAAAGATGAAGCATTTGATTGCTTCATAGATTTTAAAACAAGAGTTGAAAACGAGAGTGGATATTTTGTTAAGTGTCTAAGTGCAGATAAAGGAGGAGAATACTCCTCTAATGAATATTTGATTTTTTGTAAAAAACATGGAATAAAGAGGCAGTTCACTACTGCCTATACTCCATAGCAGAATGGTGTGGCTGAAAGGAAAAACCACACCATTGTAGAGATGGAAAGATCTATGCTTAAAACGAAGCATTTGAGCAATATGTATTGGGCAGATGCAGCCAGGACCAGTGTGTATATTTTGAATAGGAGTCCTACTTCAATTTTGAAAGGGAAAACTCCTTACCAAGCATGGTATGGTAAGAAACCAAATGTCAAGCATTTCAGAGTGTTTGGTTCACTGGCTTACTTACACATTCCTAATGAACAGAGGAAGAATCTCGATACTAAGAGTCAAGCATACATTTTTGTAGGGTACTGTGAGAACACAAAAGCTTACAGACTCTACAATCCTAGGATTCGAAAGATAATACTTTCTAGGGATGTGATTTTTGATGAAGGGGGAGAATGGGGAAATCCCAAAATTTATAGTGATGTTGAATATCATGATGTAGGTTCTTCACAAATTCAACAGGTGCCATAGAAAAACAAGAAGTCTCCTCCTCCTCCAAGACCAAGTAGACATTCGACTTCCAATTCATCATCATCATCACCAATTCCTTATCCACAAAGGTCAGTTAGTTCCTCACCAATGGATATTAATTCTTCATCTAGAGGTAAGAGAACTCTCCAGCATCATCCATATTATTAGATGTTGGATATAAATTTTCAAAGATGATATACTAGAAGCCAAGCAAGTGAAATGGGTTCAGTTTTGCAAAGACTTGAAAATATGCATTTGTATGGAGATGATGACTCCCAAGAACCTCAGGGAGATGAAGTTAACTATGCCTTGTTAACTAGTGCACAACTTGAACCTTCTAGTTATGAGAAAGCTTGTACTCATAATATATGGCAAGATGCCATGAAATATGAGATAACCTCTATAAAAAACAACGATACTTGGGAGCTGGTAGAGCTTCCTAAAGGAAAGAAGTGTGTTGGATGTAATTGGGTCTTCAAGACCAAATTCAATGCTGATGGACGCATTGAAAGGTATAAAGCAATATTAGTTGCAAAAGGATTTACACAAAAGTATGGTATTGATTATGAAGAGACATTTGCTCATGCAGCTCGACAGGAGACCATCAGAATAGTTCTTGCTTTAGCTGCAAACAAGGGATGGAAAGTCCAACACATGGATGTGAAAAGTGCCTTTCTCAATGGGTAATTAATAGAGGAAGTGCATGTTGAGCAACCATAGGGATTTCAAGAGCAAGGTAAGGAGCACCTTGTTTAAAAACTAAAAAATGCACTCTATGGCCTCAAGCAGGCACTGCAAGTTTGGTACTCATGCATTGATGGGTACTTCAAATATTATGGGTTCACCATAAATAGAAATGAACCCACACTTTACTACCTAAAGCAAGGTAACGACATCCTCATAGTTTACTTGTATGTGGATGATCTCATATTCATGGGTAGTAATAGAAAAGTGAATATGGAGTTCAAGCGCTCCATGATGAAGCAGTTTGAGATGAAGGATCTCGGCTTAATACACTACTTCCTTGGATTGGAAGTTCATCAATCAGATACAGGGATCTTCATCTGTCAACATAAGTATGCTTGAGACATGATAAAGAAGTTTGCTATGGAGCATTGTAAACCAGTTGCAACTCCAGTTGGACATGGGATCCAATTGAGCAAAGATAATGGAGCATCAAAAGTTGACATGACCATTTTCAAAAGCATAGTTGGAGTTTGATGTTTCTCGTCAACACCAAACCCGATATTTAGTGTGTTGTTTCTCTTGTCTCTCGATTTATGGCTAGCCCATCTAAGCTGCATTTGCAGGCAGCTAAGAGAATTCTCATATATGTGAAGGGTACATTGGATTTTGGAATCCAGTACCATAAATGTAAAATTGTTAAGCTTGTAGGCTTCAATGATAGTGATTGGAGCAGTAATATTGATGACAGGAAATCAACTTCAAGGAACTGTTTTAGTCTGGGATTAGGACTAATAACATGGAGCTCCAAAAAACAAACAGTGGTAGCCTTGTCTTCTACAGAAGCTGAGTATATAGCAGTCACCTATGCTAGTACTCAAGCCCTATGGCTAAGAAAAATGTTAGAAGATATTGGACAGTAGTAAAGTGGTTCGACCAGAGTCTACTGTGACAACATCAATGTCATTCAGTTGGCATACAATCTGATCCACCATAGTAGAATGAAGAATTTTGATATGAAGTATCACTTCATCCGATATATGGTGGAAAATAAAATTTTGAGCTTCAATTTTGCCGCACTTTGGAAAATGTCACAGACATCTTCACCAAATCAATGGCTAAAGCTCAATTTATAAATTTGAGAGACTATTTATTCAGTCCTCTCAACTTTAAGGGGGAGAATGTTGCAAGTGTGAATGGGGTTTCTATCAAAAGGCCTAGAAAAAACTAGCTATTCTAGTCTAAGTGTCAACATCCACTCAAATGGTATGCAATTTTTTTTTTGGTTTATATTTTTCCCTAGCCCCTCTAAATATCTTTTCCCTCGATTCCCTACTCTCCCTCGACTAACCCCTATATACCCTCACCTACCTTCCTAACTACCCTTATACCTCCTTGAAACCTCTCACTTCCACCTCCTCTCTTATCTCCTTTATCCTCTCTTATCTCCTTTATCCTCCCTTATGCCTCCTTGTCGTCCTTTCTCCTCCTTAATCCTTTATTCCCTATAAATACCATGAGCTACTACAATTTTTTATGTTATTAATTAAATATTATTTTTCTATTATAGCCCGAATTGGCTCATTTAACCCATAATATATAATGCTCTTATGCATGTATAACTACCAATAGTGGGTTTCACATTGGATACTTTTCTACACAAGAAGCGTCCCCACCATTAGTAAACAAAAACTTTATAATTTTTTAAGTGTGCACATAAAGTCTCAAGCTTTATGCAACATCTTTATTAATTAAATTATGAGTGCTACATAATCAATACATATAATTACTCTTTAATTTCTAATAAATCTTTGTATATGAACTGTTTAATGAATTTGCACACCATGAGTGTAAAATTGGACAAACCTAGCTAGTCATCCTCTTGTGTGTCTTAAATGAGGTTCACATCTTCATCTTCACTTTTTGATTTTGAAATGAAAGCATTAGCTTTTATTCCTCCCCTAAGTCCATGCATATTTCTTCTATGCACATGCTTGAACTCTAGGATGTTTGGATTACACTTGGATTAGAAAAATATTGTTGTTCTCTCTTCCTCTCTTGGATCAAAAAACTATCTATATTTTAGTCTCTTCATGGATAAACCTTGATATATTGAGTTTATTTTCTACTTTCATGACAAATCCTTTTGCATCATAGTTTGTGCGAAGATCATGCATATCAAGTTCTCATTTTATCTCATCCCTCGACCTATTTCTAAATGTTGAAAGCACCACTACTAGATTCAGATCAAGTAAAATTAAGAGTGCTCATGAGTTCATTGTAGTATCCTTTGACAAATTCAATTTGTAACAATTGTACTATACAACAAGATGAATAACTTTTATCAAACTTCCTTAATAACATTCTTTTGAATTTCTTGCCATGAAGATGCAAGACTTATATGTCTTGTTCCCCATACAATCTTGTTTAAGGTGTGACCATCAAGGAAGGAGGATGTTAAATATAACCCCATTATCAATATTTTCTCATTTTTTCTTCATAACCTTTTTAGTCCTTTAAATATGGTTTATAGATCTTTCTCATAAGTTCAATATGTTAAGTTCTTTTTCAAAATTTATTATTTTTATTTTTTATATAGATTTTTTAAAACAAAGTGTACTTTGTATCGTACCCTTTGTAAAAGGTAATATAACATCCTAAAGATCGTAAATGCTATAATTTTTTTAATGGATTATATGGGATTGAATAGGTCCCACTTGTACTACATAATCACAAAGTAGTATTATTACAACTTAGCACTTATATAGATCTTAACAAGATTAGAAATAGGGTCTCCTCCTTGAATCTGGAGAAATTTGAGCTAATGTTATGTAATTGTGAGGGTTACAACTAATTCCTTATTCCTTTATATTTTAAAAATATATAATTAATGATAATATCATTAAGTTTGGACTTGGAAGGGTTAAAAATATGTAGACAAATGAAATGGAACAGAGTATGGATGGAAGGTGATTCATTAATAATAATAAATGCAATTTTGAGGAAAACAAAGGCTCCATGGAATATACAAGAGATCATTGTGGAAATACAAGACCTTGCTACAAATTTTGAAGAAATCAAATCTACTAATACGTTAAGGGAAGGGACCAAATGTGCAGATAGGCTAGCCAATAGAGGGGTTTTAATAGAGGATCATGAAGTTAAATTCTCTTTTCCATGGTTAGAGAAAGTAGTAAGTTTAGCTAAAGCTAACAATAAAATATTGAGTGCCTGAATCAAATAACAATTGAGATTTACTTTAATGTTTTACATTGGTAATATTTATTGTATTTTATAACATTAGTATGTTTTCATATAAACTATTTATTACAATACTTGTGGTTGCACTTATGCTTTAGGAAGAAAACTAGTAGTCAAGATCTCGTAGAGCAGACTATGATAACATGAATTTTGAAAAATATTATTCTACTAAGATGCAACGTGTAGACAATAGACGTGGAGATTTTTTTTTTGATGAAAGGCCATTTTAATTATAAAATAAAAGTCCTTTATAGCCAAAAAAAAAGTGTGGGTGGAGAAAAAATCACACCCCAAGTGCCACTAACTTATCCTAATAACGGATAAAGAAAAACAAACTGCACCACATGGGCACCATGGTCATCAACAATAAACTAGAAACGTTCTACAACCATAAAGGATTTAAATAAGGGGGCCCGTGGTAGACAAAGCCTTATCCATTTGAACTAGGTGGTTCCCCCCACCCATCAAAGTGCTCCTCACCCCATCCTGAAGCATGAGTAATCGGAGAATAAGAACAGGACCAGCAAAAAATATGCCTATGGCTACCTGAAGCCCCCTAACCATCATTAGGCACAAGTGCAGATTGCAAAGTGATCACAGGTGCAAAATACCGAGAGGTGTACACATGATTTTTGTAGCGAGTCTCCATAGTCACGATATCTACTTTGAGGAGGTTGACATCGTGCACGATCAGGGCATCAGCTCAAACAGGATATGGCTGGGTGAGGAAGCGAATTATCAGGGACCTCCCTATTGACAGCACAAGGGGCATCACCCCAATATTTTAGCAAAGCCTACAAATGGTCCAGCTCCATAGCCACATTTTTAGCCTGGTCATAGATCTGAAACCACACATCATGAAAAACTTTGAGCTTGTTAGCAAATGAAAAATCTTGAGACAGATTAACCTGCTTGAAAATAATCTTGTTTCTAGATTTCCAAATGTAAAACAGGAGGCTAACTCTGAATATTTATCACATTTCCCTCAATGAAAGAGAAAACTGAATGGGATCACCTAGGAGGACATGATGCCAAGAAATTTGCAGGGATATAAATGGGGTAAAGAAATAACCCACCCAACTCCAAGTGAGATTGGCCCATCTACATGCCTAGAAAATATTCATACAAGACTCTGGTTCTTGATAAAATGGGCATCGGGGCTTAGGCACCCCCATATAAGAAAGTCTACGACCAAGGGGTAAACCCTGACACAATAAGCTCCAAGAGAAAAAATGTTAGTATCACAATGACACTGAGAGGGGGGGGTGAATCAGTGTATCTCTTGTTACTTAAATCTTCAACTCTTAAAGCCGAAACAATGAAAACTTAAAACCAAATAAAGTAAATATAACAAGATAACATCACACAACATAAGATGTACCGAGGTTCACCAATTTGGCTACTCCTCAAAATGATTGTTTGGACTCCCATCCAAATCCAGCCTTTGCAAAGCACCAACTTTACAATCAATTTACCAACACCCACTGGAAGGAGCATCGACCCTTGATTTACCAGCACCAACTGGAAGGAGCACCAACCCTTGATGCCAAGCACCAACTTGGACTTCAATTTTGAAACTAGAATATTGACATAAAAATGCCTTCACTTTTACAAGACCCTGACTGGTCTATTGCTTACCCAACGTCTACCACAATTCACAAAACACACACTTATCGCACACAAAAAATTCTCCAAGCAACACTCCTTTTATAACAATATTTTCTCTTTGTAACTCCTTCTTTTGTAACTTCCATATTCTCACATGCCACCTATCAATTGTAACTCCTTTTGTAACTTCCATATTCTCATATGCCACTTGTCAATTGTAAATTCTTTATGTAACTCCTTTATGACACAATATTCTCCTATGCCACTTGTCAATTGTAACTCCATTTTTATATTTTCAACCTAGTCCATATTTTCTACAGTCACTGCTGGTCAAATCTTACTTTCAACTGTTCAAATCTGGAGAAGACATTTCATCAAACACTTCACGGCCAACTACAGTGCACCTTACTCAAACTCATACTTCTGGACCTCGGATTGGCATGGTTCAAAAAGCGAAGTTGCTCATCTTGATGAGCTAAACATGAATCCATAATCAGACTTCAATATTTATCAATTTACCGTTGTCACATAAAACTATCCAAAACTGAAAAAAAAATCTCTGAAAAAAATTTGTTTCTCCTTCCATGACTGTTCATTTTCTCCTTCCATGACTGTTCATTTTCTCCTTCCATGACTGTTCGTTTTCTCCTTCCCTTGTGCATGCATGTGTTTTGGTTTCCAAAAAGGCTTTTTGTTTCTATTTTGTGGCCCTTCGTCTCCTTTTCTCCACATGGGCATGCATCTGCTTCTTTCTGTGTGTAACGACCATCTTAGATGATTTCAAATCATTAAATATTCCTTATGTAACGTTTTGCCTTATTCATTGAATTTTGTCCTTATGTGACAAATTACCTTATTCAATCTTCAATTTATTCCTTATAGGTACACGTCACTATGCAGTATTTAGTTTCACTATCCTAGTTTTCATCAATAATATCAGACACACTGTCAACTACTCTGTTCCTTTGGCAAAAATGCAACATGTCGCGATATCATGACACTTTTGTTTCTCTGTCTGCCTGCCCTTTTTGAGTCGTGAAAATGCAACATGTCGCGATATCGTGACACTTTTGTTTCTCTGCCTACCTGCCCTTTTTTAGTCACGAAAATGCTATATGTCGCGATATCGCGACACTTTTTCCTTCTTGCTCTTTCTCTTTGCTTTGGGCCATGAAAATGCAACATGTCGCGATATCATGACACTTTTGTTTCTCTGCATGCCTGCCCTTTTTGAGTCACAAAAATGCTACATGTGATATCGTGACACTTTTGTTTCTCTGCCTGCCTGCCCTTTTTGAGTCGCGAAAAAGCTACATGTCGCTATATCGCGACACTTATGTTTTGGACCACGAAAATTCAACATGTCGTGATATCGCGACACTTTTTTCTCCTTGCTTTTTCTCTTTGCTTTGGACCGCGAAAATGCAACATGTGATATCGCGACACTTTTTTCTCCTTGCTTTTTCTCTTTGCTTTGGACCGCGAAAATGCAACATGTCGCGATATCATGACACTTTTTTCTTTGCGGTGTTTTTCTTTTTCTTTGATCTTTAGCATATGGGCCACTTCGGTCTTCTTGGAAAATATGCAAAAAGGTGGGTCCCCAATTTTGGGGTACGTTGTGGAGCAACCACAACATGACGATTTTTTCAACTTTGCACAAACAGCCTCATAAGCATTTAATCTCACTGTACATACTCTGAATAACCTTTGAACTCCTATCCACTGCATCAACTGATCTATCTGACTGTGTTGACAACAATGACAATACTGTCGTTGCACCTTGCTCAACAAAAAAATCTTTCTTTGGCTCCAGATAAGACACCCAAGCTAAAATAAATTTGGTTTTCCACCTAGAGTGAGATGAGAGAAGGTCCCATTTGACATTGAGTTTGGGAACCATGAAGGCAGTTGGCATAATCCAGTCATAACCTGCCTGGCTCTGTAGCTGAGCAAGGAAGTGCTCTTATACCAGGCCCAATCTTTCCACCAAGGTTTCTGGGATCTGACACCTAATTTTTCCCATAAGGAGAAATGTGTATGGTTTAGAACAACATCATACGTAGCCTTTTCAGCGTTGGACAAGTGAAACATCCTTTTAAAATCGTTCAAAGGAATCTAGTCTTTGTTTTCCCTAGAGTAAAAATCTGCAATGGTGGCAATGCCCCACTTAAAAAATTTATGGGTATGGACCCAAGGAACTTGACCCAACGGCTTACCCTAAAGCTTGAATACAGGGGACCACCAGACATTAAGAATATTAATGGAAATGCCTTTATGTGAATGGACCCCCTTCCAAAAAATCTAAGGGTTTAATTTTTACCAGGTCTTCCATATGCTTTTGATGACAAAGGAACCGAGGATTTTAATGAAAATTGGGGCCAGCACTAGAGAGGGCAAATCCATTCCTACCCAGGCTTGATGGTTGAGGGAAAGCCCAGCTGAGATGCAATGTTTGATAAGAAATTTCCATGCTTCAGGTCCTTTGAGAGCCTGCACAATCCATTTAGCACAAAGGGCTAACCCTTGACGCTTATATTCTAGAAAATCCATACCCCCTACTTGCCATGGGAGACAAAAAATATCCCAAGTCACTCTATGAAAGCCCTTCTGCTCAGACCCACTAGATCACAAAAAATCCTGTAGTAATTTTTTAAGCCATTTGTAACAAGCCTGAGAAGGGATCCAACAAGACGAGTAATAAACATGCGTGGAAGCCAACACTTTCGAGCAGATTTGAAATTTTCCAACAAAAGACAGCTTCTTAGCATTCCAATATTCCAGCTTGCTTTCCACTTTGTTGATGACATAAGACCATAATTAGTACAGAGAGCCTTGAAAGGCAAAAGGAATGCCCAGGAATTTGAAGACTTCTCCAGGTTGAATCCAACTCCACTGCACATGCTAAAGCCAGTGGGGAAGAGGCTACAGGGATTTCCTGTAATAGGAGGTTTTCCTCCTTTGGATATTAGACCCGGAGGCTTTACAAAAAATATCAAGACAGAGCTTCAAAAAGGGATTGTTAATCCTCATTTAGAGTCAGAAAGGAATCATCAGTAAAGTGGTCGTTAATGAGTTAACTAGCATTCCCAAGAAGGAAAATACCCCAAAGCATCCCAAGAGAAGCATGATGAGCCAAAATATAACCAAATGCTTCTACTGCTAAAATGAATAGTGAGGGGGCAAAAGGACAACCCTGCCTTACTGACCTATGCAAGCCAATAACGTCAATTTTAAACTTGTTGAGAGAAAGCATAGTTGACGCATCCTGAAAAAGGATTTTAACAAAGGAAATAAACTGAGGACCAAAGCCAAGAGCTTCCAGCATGGAAAGAATGAAAACCCACTCAATTCGATCATAAGCCTTTTCAAAGTCAATCTTGAGGAAGAGGGCTTGTTGATTGGACCTATGAGCCCATTCCATCTCTTCCCAAACAGCGATAACATTATCCAAAATATATAAAGTCAGTTTTCTCAGGCCTCACAATAGAGGGAAACAAGGGCATAATCCACAAAGCAAGCACTTTGGCAGTGATCTTGTTGCTGACATTAAGCAAAGTTATTGGCCTCCAATTTGTGATGACTTTTAGATCCCCAAACTTTGGGATAATCTTGATATTTCCCTTATTGATAATAGCACCTAAGGAGCAAGACTACAGAGCTTCTAAATATACTTTATGCAACAAGACCAAAAACTCACAACAAGTTTTGTAAAATTTTCAAGGGAAGCCATCAAGCCCTGGGGCCTTAACGTCTGCCATTTGAAACAGAGCATCCACAAGATCCTACTATGATAGGGATTGTTCACAATCATTCTGCTATGTTGGAGATAGGCAAGTTGGGATAACCTCTTTGCAACATTGAAGGACTAATTATTTTTTAGGGGTGTACGGTTGGGCAAAAAAAACATGAAAATAATGTCGTGTAAATTCAGTTGTTATCTCAGGAAAAGAGGTGGTGTGAACCCTATTAACCAATAAATCTTTGAATTAAGTGGAGTGACATAGAGGTCGAAGCCTTAGGAAAAAACTCTTTAGAAATGCGGTCACCCACTTTGAGCCAATGCATCCTGGATTTAATTTGAGCCCCTCTGGCCTCATACACTTTAACCACTTTGAGCTCATGCTGAAGCTGAGTGACATGGTATTGAATGGCGGAGTCAAAAGGAGAGGCCTCAAGATGGAATGAGGTCTACACAAGCTCATTATGTAGAGTAGTATTAGAGCGACGATGTAGTTGTACCACCTTCTTCCCCAGGCTTCTAAGCAAAGTAGTGGTATGAAAAATGGCATCATTCCAGCACCCAATCCATCTTGAATATCCATTAGGTTTGGGTACAATGTTCCAGATCCTTTGGATGTGACAAACAGTGGTATCATGTTGTAAGAAAGAAGTGTTAAGAAAAAACTAAGAATGAGTAGGCCATTGATGGGTGGAGGAAACATGAACAGAGAATATTATGGGGGAATGATCGGACGAGACCATACCAGGAATGGTTTAAAAAAAAGGGACTAAAGGGATCCAACGAGAAAAATAAAACTCGCGTTGGTCTGACAACATAGCCCTATCCAACCTTTTAAAACTCTTGCAGGGCCTAAATAAAAATTAGACCACGTGAACCACAAATGCTCGAGAAACTAATCCATAGAAAAACAACCATTGGTATCGAAGACCCCCAGTTTATTTTTCATAAAATTCCAAGCATGTCGCTCTCCCGAGGCCCACCTATTGGGGATCTGGCCCATTTTATCATGAGGCTTATCGACCATATTAAAATTCCCACACATCAGCCAGACCATGGTAGGTAAGGATAAATCACACCATCTCCATAGTGCACATCTATCTTGAACCTCATTAGAGGTATACATATTAATAATCCCGAAGGAAATATCGTTGACTTCGAGCAGAATCCAAACCGCGTGGTGAGAGGGGTCAGAACCCCATGTGACAAAATTGCTTGCCCACCTATTATTAAGTAAAATGGCAACACCTTCGCTATCGTGATTATGGTTGGTAGCATACATATGACTGCCATGCCATAACATTGAACAAGCAGATTGCAAATTGAAACCTACCACTTTGACTTCTTGTAAGCACATAAAATATGGATGACCATATAGACTAGAACAAGTGGTGAGTTCATCCCAAACCATGTAACGACGAACATGGTCTGTCAACCCACACACATTCCAAGAGAGAAATAACATTAAAAAGAGTCAAAGTTGCACACCCCCACTCGCCTTAGTCATATTATCTGATAATAGGTGATAGGGGTTATTCCTAAAGGCATCCATGGTGGCGGATGAGATAGAAATTTGTCATTGTTTGTCTAAATGAGCAGGCCGCTCACCTCGCAGGGGGCTACGAGACCGCCATCCTAAGTTTTAAGAGAAAATTTCTTTAGCCCCTGCCTCGTTTGGAGAACACAAGGGCATAGTGGACCGAATTCCTTCATCATGGTCTACAGACTCGACGACCATAGGAGGAGAGTGAACAAGGGCTGACTCCATAGCCGATGGTTGCATGGGAGGCTTAGGTGCTAGGGCCTAAGCATACGTGGCCACTGTGTGCCCCTCCTGAGTAGGCTTGCCACCTTTCCCTTTCTTGCACAAAACCTCAGTCCATTCACCATATTTTTTTGAAGGGTGCGTGGTAGTGGGAGATAATACAACACCAACTGTCGGGGTAGACGCCTTGACCTTGAATTTTTCAACCATAAAGGGGCATTCCTTAATGTGGTGGGAGGCTGACTAGTAGTGGTAACATGTATTAGGGAGGTTGATATACACCACCCGCTGATGAATACGGGTAGAACCGACCTGAATGTCAATATACTTCTTTAGGGTTTTAGCTAGGTCAACCTTGATGCACATTCTCCTACTAGGGTGAACCGACATGAATTGAGAGGGTTCATCACAAACAAATTCACCAAGGGTGGACACCAAATTTTTTCAGAAAGGGCCAACATGCAGTGGGGATGTCCAGGAGTTCTACCCAAATAGGCACGACCAGGAAAACAAAATTAGAAACCGTGAAATCTTGGCTCCATGGCTAAAAAATGAGTAGTGAACTATTAATGTAACTAGGACCCTTATTGAGGACCTTCTGGGCTTGGTCGAGACTACCAAATTGGAAATGAAAAAATCCTTAGAGAGATTTTGGACATGGTCGACTTGAATCCAATACAGACGCCAATACTACTCAATCCAGTTCCTAGGGACATGCTCAGGGGAATCCAACCCAAAAATACCCTATAAGAGTATTATTTTCATACCATGAACAAGCATGATTGAATTCATGTAGAGGAATCATAAAATCAAGTTCACACTTACCTCGTGGTACACCTTGGAAACAAATTTCCTAGGCTGTTTGTTTACCTTCGGAGCCATTCCTCTCACCGTCAGCTTTAGACCAAGTCGAGGGAGGAGAATTCGACATAATAACACTCATGGAGCAAGCGTAGCACAAATACTGGCACAAGCTCCCAGCAAATGAACAAAAACTACCAGAAACCCTAGGACACCACGTAGACCAACATGCACATAGCCACCCAGAGCCCTCTGTCTCTAAGCAATTATTTAGAAAGCAACCATGACCGAGGTATTGGAGTATTGGTATTGTGAATATTGTTGAAAGAAAATATCAAGAAGAAAGATGCTAAATTTTGAAATATATATATTTAGAAAAAAAAAAGATAAAAATAAATGAAAATAAAGAATTTGAACTTTTTATGAAAGAAGATATAGATATCAACTATAGCAACTCAATTAAGATGAGAAATGAATTTATTTGTAAACTCTCAAGCTCTAAAGGAGAGAGTTATGATTTTTTAAGGATGGGAACCTAAGTACCACCCTTTTTCTCCGACAAAAAAAATCTTGAAGTTTTGAATTACATAAGATTTATCATTCTGTTGACTTTTATAATATTATATTGACTTTTATAATATTATGTTGACTTTTATAATATTATGTTGCTGATAGCACTTATTTAATAGAAAATATTAAGGTAGCACCATTATTTGATGCTACAAAAGGAGGAAAACATTAAGTTAGCACCATAATTTGATGCTACAATAGGAGGCAATACGACTTGACCCTCTTACCATTTTTCAAGAAAGAAAGGTAGTTGCAGATTCCTTTATGTATCAAAAAATAAAAAATAAAAAATATATTTAAATTGAATGAATAATAGTAAACTAATATATAATAAAATAAAAATAAATAAAATCACATTATAAATAAATCACATTGATTATAATAATATTCGCGCAAGTGGAGAAGGCGAGCTTGGTGAACGGAGGTCCACAGTTTGAACCTCTGATGCAAAGGGGACACAAAAAAATCTGGTGGCTTCCCTCTAGATAGTGGTATACCAGATGGGATGGGACACCTAATAGCAACTCTCAAGGTTTTCTCTCCACCCTTAAGAGTTTGAACGGGAGGTCCATGGTTCAAACATTTGCAATACAAAGGGGAAGGGGGACACAAAAAGAGTTTGAACGAGAGGTCCATGGTTCGAACCTTTGTGATATGAAGGGGGACATAAAAAAATATCTTGTGGCTTCCCTCTAGATAGTGGTATACCTGGATGGGACGACATTTTGTCCACCTAAGATCAGCTCTTGAGGTTTCTTTCTAACTTAAAATGTGTTCGCCTTTGTAGCGCAAGTGAAGGCAAGCTTGACCCCGTTGAACTAGAGGTCCATGGTTCGAACCTCTACGATGTGAATGGGGCACAAAAATATCTTGTTGGCCACCTAAGAGCGGCTCTCGAGGTTTAGATAGTGGTATACCCAGATGGGACAACATTTTCGACCACCTAAGAGCAGATCTCGAGGTTTCTTTGTAACCTTAAATTTTTGCACCCAAGGGCTAGGTGGATTGGTAAGTGTTTGTTTGGTTAGGCACTTACCAAAAAGACACCCAGGTTCAAACCTCAGGGACAGCCTGTTTGCAAAGGTAGTCTAATCTAGTCTGATTTGAATCCTCTAAGTCTTTCTAACCTAAATTTTTTACACCCAAGGGCTAGGTGGATCAATAAGTGTTTTTCTGGCTAGGCACTTACTAAAAAGACACCCAGGTTCAAACCTCAATGTAACTTGTTTGCAAAGGTAGTAGTTTGATCTGAATCCTTTGAGTGCGTGTCAGATTGACGATAACGGTACAAATCCTAAGTGATTGGTGGTTCCATTCACGCCTAGTTAACAATAACGAGGTGGAATAGGTTTGGTGGAAGCAGCCCATGTGGTTTGAACCTTGCGCTCGTAATTTACTAAAAATAGTGTGATTGTGACCAACTCTCCTTTGTAACAAAAAAAAAATTACAATCTTCATGGGTTAGATGGATTGGGAAGTTTTGGCGTTTATCAAGAAGAGACCTAGATTCAAACCTTTAGGGCATGCATGTTTGTGCAAAGGTAGTAGTTTAACCTGCATCTGTTGAATGCACGCGAACCCAACAACCATGGTACCATTCTCGAGCCTCCAATCCTCCTCCTTATATTGGGTTAAATAACAACGAGGTGAAATAAGTGTTATTGAAGGCAGCCCTAAAATTTAAACCTTCCATAATAATAAAAAAAAAAACTGATGTAACCAACTCCCTATTAATTAATTTATTTTTATACTTTTTATCATATTTAAAAAAAAAATAAATAAATATAAGTTTTTAACATTTTTAATCTCTATGAGTTATAATATGTTAATGACTTTCAAGAATAATCAGTTTGTTGGGACTTTCAACGAAGACCTTTATTCTACCTTACCAAAAGATTTAATAATAAGAGTGATGCTTTTGAATTGTAGAATTTTACATTTTAAAATTAAAAGATAATTTTAATATATATTATTTTATTTTTAATTTTATATATTTAATTATAAAATAATTTTTAAATTAAATTACACTGTAAATGTATCACAACGAACATTTTATTATATTAAAAAATAACTACATAACATTCCGTATAAATATAATAAAAACAAAATTTTCTTTAAAAATTCAAATTTAAAACACTTACAGATAACTTCTGATATGTTATGTTCCAAAGGATAACTTTCAATGTTATGTTTGAATTACTCTTTACATCTTATTTAAAATAAGAACATATATATATCTTTTAACCTTTTAACTAAGGTTGCTTAATGTAAATAAAAAGTAAATCTTAAAGCATGAATTGACTTGAAAAAATCAGTCTTACCTAATTGCAATAGCTAATCACGAAGATGTGACAAGAGACGACAGACCATGTTTCTTCACACTCTCCATGTTTCTGATAACTTGTCCACCAAAAATCGAGGCCATTGCGCATGCAATCCAATTTGTACGCTATTCCACAAACCAACACCATTAAATTCGCCTCTTGGCGTGTTGCGGAGTTCAAACTAAAAGCCAACAGCTCCTACCTAGGAAAAACCAATTTTTTTTGTTACAGGATATCCTTAACACCTTGTCTCCTATGGAACATGATTCTGGAACGAATTTAAATGTTTTTACTACCATTATATTTAAACTTTTTATGAAATCAAATTGAAACAATTAACAAACACTCAATACTCCCAATAACCGTACTTTTTCAAATACACTTCGATAAAGAATTAAAAACAAAATAACTGGTAATGTTTTTTAACTTGAAAGTTGCTGGCCTATGGGGTCGGGGCTAGAGGACAGAGGACCAAAGCTGGCGTGGCATAAGCGTCGCGTTGCCGTCCCGTCGATATGGCATGCCATGTCGGCCTTGTGCCCCCGCCTCGAGATGTCGTGCTCGTCTTTTACTCATTAAAAAAACTCACCTGATATGATTCTCTACATCTATCTTCACAACCCAAATGGGTCGCCAATTGCCAAAACGGACCCACTAGGTGTGGCGGCGATCCGACGAACTGCAATCAACCGGCCCAGCTCGTTGACGGTCCAGATCGCGCTAGCTTTCAAATTAAGCGGAGCGTACTAACAATAGCGACGTTCTTAATTATAGTCTCTGATTGCTTTCAGGTGAGTTCTGCCCACGTAAGGTCTTGATAATATCGAGAGACGAAATAGCTAACCAGAGTTCTCTCCCACCCAATTCAGGCCGTCGATGTCAGGTGACAAGTGCAAGCGTCTTATTAAATTGAAAATTGAAACAGATCCACGGTGCAAGCCTGTTCCCACATTTATGGGACAAATCTGCACTGACCAATTTTGAAACGGACGGATTGTCGAGGCTGCTCCAAATTCTAGAAAACTAGAAACCAAAGCAGGGATATGCCTCGTTAGGTGGTCTCTCTTGAGCACAACTAACGATGCGTAATAGTCCAAACAAATAATAAGCTAACTTCAAAATTGACGGCTAGATTTTATTGCTTTTCAAAATGGAAAAGGCGTGTCCGTCGATTACAGAAAGAAGCACACCGTTAATATTTGAATTCCGAATGCAGTTAAACAATCGCATTTGGCTGCGATTGCAGACCGTCGATGCTATTTCAAACGTATGCCCTGCATAACGGCTCATATGTCTGTCTCATCATCCTCTTGCTGCGGAAATAGAACCCCCCCAGGAAGCAAATTTCCAGGCATGGTGTGCGATGGGAGGGGCGGGATAATCCTCCTCACCATTCCATTCATGGTTCCTGAAGCCAAATTTGGCACAGCATATTTATTACAGAGATAGTGAGTCCATTTGTAGTTTAAATGGTTGAAGAGCAGTTGCAGTATGCTCTTCAAAGTTGTTCAGAGCATTTGCCTCAAACCGCAGCGCCTAAAAATGTAAGAAAAATTAGCATTCATAGAACATATACCGCCACCAATGTTGGGTCTTTGGAAAGCAAATGAAGAATGAAATATACTCTGCAATGAAAATTAACCAGACACAAAAAATATACACTGCAGCAATAATAAGATAAGAGAATTCATAAACAAGATGACACAACAGATACCGTGGTTCGGCAATTGTGCCTACGTCCACAAAATATTAGATCCTTTCTTGAGAAGACAAATCAACGATTACATATTACAACTCTCTATCAAAACAGAGTCTCATCTCTTGTTATCACTCTTGTATATCATGCATACAGATTACACTTAATTTATAGACCTCTCTGCCCAACGTTTTAATCTTCACCAATGGTGGTAAAAAATAGAAAAGCTAATCTTCACCAGCAGTGGTAAAAAGCAGAAAAACTAATCTTCACCAGTAGTGGTAAAAAGCAAAAAAACTAATCTTCACCAATGGTGGTAAAAAGCAAAAAAACTAAAGCAGGAAATAAAGCAGAGTAATCGTTGGAGAGTATCTTCTCGAACACTTTCCTCTTATCCACTTTTATCCTCCACGGGATAAGGATGACAACAAATAACAACAAAAAAAACTCTTATCTGGTGAACAGATAAGGATACCACGTCATGGGCTGGACCCATGGATAACGACAACAATCTCCCCCTCCAGACCCATGAGGAGGGCTCCCCCATACTCGAGGCTTACACGGAATTCATGCCTACCAAAGCTTTACACAATTTATGCTTTTCTTTTGGCACTGTCTTCGTCATCATGTCTGACGGATTTCGATCAGTATGAATTTTGTTAATCTTCACCAAACCATTTTCAAGGACATCTCTAATCCAATGATACCGCACATCAATGTGCTTGGTTCTGTAGTGGAATGTAGCATTCTTGCTCAGATCAATGGCGCTTTGACTGTCACACTTAATCACGTACTCCTTTTGTTGCAAACCCAACTCCATAAGAAAACGTTTCAACCATAGCATCTCCTTACAGGCTTCTGTGGCAGCAATGTACTCTGCCTCTGTAGTCGAAAGTGCAACACATTTTTGCAGCCTTGATTGCCAAGAGATGGCTCCTCCTGCAAAAGTAAACAAGTAACCAGAAGTAGACTTTCTGCTATCAAGATCTCCTGCCATATCTGCATCTGTATAGCCTTCCACCATAGGTGGTGAGTTTCCAAAACATAGGCAAACTTTAGAGGTGCCTCTTAGATACCTTAGGATCCATTTTACAGCTTCCCAATGTTGCTTGCCTGGATTTGCAAGATATCTGCTAACTACACTAGTAGCATGTGCTATGTCGGGCCTTGTGCACACTGTAGCATACATTAAGCTCCCTACAGCTGATGCATAGGGGATATTTTCCATTTCTTTCTTTTCCTCATTGCTGGTTGGAGATGACTTGACACTCAACTTGAAGTGACTAGCTAATGGCGTACTCACAGGTTTGGCATTTTTCATATTAAATCTTTCAAGTATCTTCTCAACGTACTTTTCTTGTGATAGCCATATCTTCTTGTTCCTTCTATCACGCTTGATTGTCATACCCAAAATTTGGTTTGCAGCCCCTAGGTCCTTCATTTCAAAGACCTTGTTCAGCTCCTTCTTCAACTTGTCAATCAGATTAGCATCTTGACCAACGATAAGCATATCATCAACATACAACAAAAGAATAATGAAGGAAGACTCTGAATATTTTTTGAAGTAAACACAGTGGTCTGTAGTGGTTCTAATGAAGCCTTGATTCATCATAAAAGAGTCAAACTTTTTATACCATTGTCTTGGTGCTTGTTTTAACCCATATAAGCTCTTCTTCAACTTGCATACCATGTGCTCCTTGCCCTTTACTAGGAAACCTTCCGGCTGCTCCATATATAGTTCTTCTTTTAGATCTCCATGTAAGAAAGTTGTTTTGACATCCAACTGCTCAATCTCTAAGTCTAGACTAGCAGCTAGGCCTAGGACAGTATGAATAGAAGGCATCTTCACAACAGGAGAAAAAATTTCATCAAAATCAACACCCTTTTTCTGCCCGAAACCTTTCACTACCAACCTTGCCTTATATCTCATATCATTTTTCAGCCTAAACACCCACTTGTTCTTTAAGGCTTTTCACCCTTTTGGTAGCTCAACTAAATCATAAGTTTTGTTCTTATGCAAGGACTTAAGTTCTTCTTGCATAGCTTTCTTCCATTGTTCTTTCTGCTCATGCATCATAGCTTCTTTAAAGCATTCTGGTTCACCACTTTCAGTGAGTGTGATATACTCTGATGAAGGATATTTTGTTGAGGTTGTCCTTTCCCTTTGTGACCTTCTCAGCATAGGTGGTTCTTCTTGAGGAGGTTGCTCCCCCTGCTCAACATCACCATGCACATCATCATTACCATGTGCATCATCATCATCTGCTTGTTGATCCTCATCACCCCAAACTTGATCTTCTTCATCTTGAGCTTGTTGCCCTTCATTTTCATGGATGGGTAAAGGATCTTGTGTTTCTGGTAGCTCATCTACAACTCTCTTTGGTTGTTCTTCTTTGTCAAAATCAGAATATGTTTGGTTTTCATGAAAAACCACATCTCGGCTTCTATGCAACTTCTTGGCCTTGGGATCCCATAACCTGTACCCAAACTCATCACCTCCATAACCCAGAAATATACATTGGATTGCTTTGTCATCTAGCTTGCTTCGCTGCTTCTTAGGTACATGTATGAAAGCCTTGCATCCAAAGACTTTCAAATGTGAATAAGATACCTCCTTGCCGGTCCACACTCTTTCTGGCACATCGCCTTCCAATGGAGCTGAAGGAGATAAATTTATCAAATAGCAAGTTGTACTCATGGCTTCACCCCAAAACTCCTTTGATAACTTAGCTGAAGAAAGCATGCTTCTAATATTTTCAACTATGGTGCGGTTCATCCTTTCTGCAACACCATTGTGTTGTGGCGTGTAAGGGACAATCTTCTCATGTCTTATCCCATGCTTTGCACAATATTCCTCAAATCTCTTTGAGGTGTACTCTCCACCATTATCTGTACGAAGTAATTTCAAGGACTTGGAGGTCTGCCTTTCAACCATAACATGAAACCTTTGAAAGATTTCAAACACTTGATCTTTGCTCTGCATGGTAAAGCTCCAAACTTTCCTGGATGCATCATCAATAAAAGTAACAAAGTACAAAGCACCACCAAGAGTTTTCATGCTCATAGGGCCACATATATCAGAATAAACTAGATCAAGAATCTCAATTTTCCGTTTGGCCTTAGCATGTGAAAAAGAAACTCTATGATGTTTTCCTACTAAACAATGATCACACGGAGCCAATGACGTACCTTTGAGATTTGGAAGAGAATTCCTCTTCACCAAAGTCTCCAAACCTTTTTCACTTATGTGACCGAGTCATCGATGCCACAGACCAGATAGAGATTCATCAAAAATAGTGTTCACCTCACCTTTGGATAACTGGGCTTCGGTCCTATAGAGAGAGCAACACTTCTTTCCTCTTGCCACAACCAAAGAGCCCTTTTTCAGCTTCCATAATCCATTGCCAAACTGTGTCTCATACCCTTCATCATCAAGCTTTCCAGTTGAGATGAGATTCAACCTGAGATCTGGAACATGCCTCACATCCTTGAGGACCAACTTATAACCAACATTGGTTGTGATGCAAACATCACCCATTCCAACAATTTTAGACACTCCATTATTTCCCATTCTTACCGAACCAAAGTCTCCTGACTTGTACGTGATAAAGAAATTGCTATGTGAAGTGGCATGGAAGGATGCTCCTGAGTCAACCACCCAGTTTGAATCTTCACACGCTGCACTAATACAGTCTTCACCACACATTGAGAATATTAGGACATCACTGGATGCAACTGCAGTGGTTTCTTGATGTTCTTTATTTTCATCACCAGATTTCCCTTCCTTTTGATCTCTTTTAAGCTTCCTGCACTCCCTCTTCATGTGCCCGGGCTTCTTGCAGTAGTAGCAGGTTATTCCTTTTCTTGATTTGGATCTCCCTTTTGATTTGCCTCGATTGTTATCTTCTCGGTTCTTTGGTCTTCCCCGTTCTTCAGCAACCAATGCCTGTGAGTGGGAGGAATTTGAGGATTTTCTCCTCACTTCTTCATTCAACAAACTGCCTGTAACTTGACTCATGGTAACAACTCCATTGGGTGCCGAGTTGCTCAGGGATACAACAAGAGTCTCCCAGCTATCCGATAGTGAGCTTAGCAACAATAGTGCTTGCAGCTCATCATCCAACACCATCTTCATAGCTGCTAGCTGATTTACAATGCTCTGCATCTCGTTTAGGTGCTCTGCAACAGACCCATTTTCTTTAAACTTCAAGTTTACCATCTTTCTGATCAGAAACGCCTTGTTTTCGGTTGTCTTTCTCTCATACAAGTCATGCAGTTTCTTCCATAAAGGGTTTGCACTGGTTTCTGTCGCCACATGGTGAAACACAATATCATCCAACCATTGACGGATGCAAGCAGTTGCTTTCCGGTCCATCTTTGTCCAATCCTCAATGGATATGTCGTATGGCTTCTGGTCTACTTCAATCGGCAGGTTGAGGTCCCTCGAATAGAGAAGATCTTCCATCTTGGCTTTCCAGATTAACCAGTTGTTGCCATCTAAGCTAACCATCCGAGTAGAGGTGTTTGCCTCCATATTTGATCCACACACAAGTGAACCAAGCTGGCTCTGATACCAGTTGTTGGGTCTTTGGAAAGCAAATGAAGAATGAAATATACTTTGCAATGAAAATTAACCAGACACAAAAAATATACACTACAACAATAATAAGATAAGAGAATTCATAAACAAGATGACACAACAGATACCGTGGTTCGACAATTGTGCCTACGTCCACAAAATATTAGATCCTTTCTTGAGAAGACAAATCAACGATTACATATTACAACTCTCTATCAAAACAGAGTCTCATCTCTTGTTATCACTCTTGTATATCATGCATACAGATTACACTTAATTTATAGACCTCTCTGCCCAACGTTTTAATCTTCACCAATGGTGGTAAAAAACAGAAAAGCTAATCTTCACCAGCAGTGGTAAAAAGCAGAAAAACTAATCTTCACCAGCAGTGGTAAAAAGCAGAAAAACTAATCTTCACCAATGGTGGTAAAAAGCAAAAAAACTAAAGCAGGAAATAAAGCAGAGTAATCGTTGGAGAGTATCTTCTCGAACACTTTCCTCTTATCCACTTTTATCCTCCACGGGATAAGGATGACAACAAATAACAACAAAAAAAAACTCTTATCTGGTGAACAGATAAGGATACCACGTCATGGGCTGGACCCATGGATAACGACAACAATAAGAAGATTTTGGAGGACTGCAAGTGGAAATGAAATTGAAATTAATGACATGATCCCAAGGAAGCAGAGCCTTCAGATACTGTGGTAGCATTTATACCTCCAAATCAAGTCCTTTGGATAAGCAAACGTTTCCTATGGTTTTGAGGTATAGTCATTTAATCTTGTTTGTCATCGATATTTTGTTTTTAATTTTCAAGATTTCAATATTTTACATTGAAATATCTAGATTTTGAAAGACGAGATTCGATGAAGTGCGCCTGTTTTGTTGCAGGTTTGACATTAAATGAGAGTTTTTTGAAGCGAAAGGGTTATTAATTTCTCGTGAAATAAATATGGAGTGTGTGTGCGCTATAAATTTGTGTCAAGAATACAAAATGGCGTAGACGAGAGTAAACAAGACACAGTCTACTACCGGTATGGTGAGGACGAGTGCAAGCAGGAAGGGGAATAGAAATATGAATCCACAGTAGGTCAGCTTTGAAATTAAACAAGTGATTCTCATGTTGAACAAATTAGCGGACCGTGATACGTACCAGATGGCAGCGGAAGAGCTCGGAAGAATTGTAGATAATTACATATTATAACAACTTAGCACTTATATAAAGCTTAACAAGATTAGAAATAGGGTCTCCTCCTTGAATGTGGAGGAATTTGAGCTAATGCTATGTAATTGTGAGGGTTACAACTAAATCCTTACTCTTTATTTTTTAAAAATATATAATTAATGATAAGATTATTAAGTTTGGTTTTGGAAGGGTTAAAAATATGTAAAAAAATAAAATGGAATAGAGTATGGATGGAAGGTGATTCACTAATAATAATAAATGTCATTTTGAGGAAAGCAAAGGCTCTATGAAACATACAAGATATCATTGTGAAAATACAAGAGCTTGCTATAGAGTTTGAAGAAATTAGGTTTACACATGCGTTAAGGGAAACGAACAAATGTGCAAATAGGCTAACCAATAGAGGAGTTTTAATAAAGGATTGTGAAGTTAAATTCACTTTTCCATGGTTAGAGGATGTAGTAAGTTTAATTGAAGCTAACAAGAAAATATTGAGTGCTTGAATCAAATAACGATTAAGATTTACTTTAATGTTTTACATTAGTGATATTTGTTGTATTTTATAACATTAGCGTGTTTTCATATAAACTATTTATTACAATTCGTGTGGTTGCACTTATCCTTTAGGAAGAAAACTAGTAGTCCAAACCTTTAGGAAGAAAACTAGTAGTCCATATTTGGTAGAACCGACTATGATAACGCGAAGTTTGAAAATTATTATTCTACTAAGATGCAATGTGTAGACAATAGAGGTGGAGTTTTGGTATTGTGAAGATTGTTAAAGGAAAATTTCAAGAAGAAATATGGTAAATTTTGAAATATTTATATTTACAAAGAAAATTGAAGAGAACTTTTTATGAAAGACCATATAGATATTTAACTATAGCAACTCAATTAAATGAATTTGTTTGCAAACTCTCAAACTCTAAAGGAGAGAGTTATGATTTGTTAAGAATGGGGACCTAAGTACCACCCTTTTTTCTTCGACAGACAAAAAAATCATTAAGTTTTGAATTACATAAGATTTATCATCCTATTGACTTTTATAATATTATGTTGTTGATAACACTTATTTAATATAGAAAACATTAAGGTAGCACCATGATTTGATGCTACAATAGGAGGAAAACATTAAGATAGCACCATGATTTGACGCTACAATAGGAGGCAATACGACTTGACCCTCTGACCATTGTTCAGAGAGGAAAGATAGTTGCAGATTCCTTTATATATATAAAGGAAATAAAAATAAAAATATATATAAATTGAATGAATAATAGTAAATTAATATATATTAATATAGAAATAAATAAAATTACATTAAGATAGCACCATGATTTGACGCTACAATAGGAGGCAACACGACATGACCTTGACCATTGTTCAAAAAGGAAAGATAGTTGCAGATTCCTTTATGTATAAAAAATAAGAATAAAAATAAAAAAAATATGTAAATTGAATGAACAATAGTAAATTAATATATAATAATATAAAAATAAATAAAATCATATTGATAGTAATAATGTTCGTGCAAGTGGAGAAGGTGAGCCTGACCTATTGAACGGAGGTCCACGGTTTGAACCTCTGGGATATAAAGGGGGAGACAAAAAAATCTTTTGTGGCTTCCCTCTAGATAGTGGTATACCCAGATGGTATGAGACACCTAATAGCGGCTCTCAAGGTTTTTCTCCACTCTAACAGTTTGAATGGGAGGTCCATGGTTCGAACATTTGCAATACGAAGGAAATGGGGACACAAAAAGAGTTTGAACAAGAGGTCCATGGTTCGAATGTTTACAATATTGTAATGACCCTCCCCAAACTGAGTTTTGATGATTTGCAATATTTTTGGGTTTTTCGTATTTTTTCTGATTTTTTAGTATTTTTTGAGTTTTAATAGTTTCAAAACCCCTAACTTTGCACTTGAACAACTTTTAAACAAATAGAAGAAAAATTCTATAAACTTGGAAATAACAAGATAACACCTTTATCTAAACTTCTACCAAAGGAAATGTCAAATTATGATCATACTTGGAAGATACGATTTTTTGAAGTTGATAGAAAATAACACTGGTTATCAACAACCTAGAAATTTGATTTTCATTGATATCTTCTACTACATTGCTTTCTCCACCATGAAATTGATACAAAATGATATAATGGATCTGGACGCCCCTGCTACACACAACAAACTAACCAAAATGCAAGAGATTGAATTATCTAAACCCATGCTAGGCAAGCATAGGTACGACCAGCCTAAAATACCACAATCTGAACACTAAATCTCGGGAAACTCTCCTCAATATGGTCGCTATGCATAGAAAGTGACTGTGCAAACCCTGGAATATCAAACCCTAACTGAAGATGCCAAAAACTCTGAAATATAGAGGCCCAAAATGGTACGACCTATGCTGGAGAGTGGATATAATATAATATCAACAAATAATACCACAATCACCTCCAAAAACCCACTGATTTCTGAAAACAATGAAGCTCTATGCACCCTATGTGCTGAAGATGCTCAAAATCACCCTGAGAGTATCTTTCAACTCCGAAGATGATGTTCTTGTAGGTGGTTTTCGTCACCAACAAGCTAGAAATCTGGAACGCAATGCCTTCTACTTAGCTTTGGATAGAATTAATATTATTATTCAACCATAAAACCAGATCAAAGTAAATCAATCGAATAAGGAATGCGAGGAAATGAATGTAATCAATTAAATCAAATGCCACTCAAGGAGGGTAGATCCCCGCCGCAATGGGCAAATGCAATAGTGCAAGCGCAGATGAATATATGAAAAGATAGATTATTGATTGTAAATCAACTACCTCTACTTATATGAATAAAATCAATATATTTATGAAATACTAATATAGCCGACTAGCTTTGGATAGCATTTTTGAAGATCTTTGTCAAATTATCTCAACAAAAATTGCTGCTAAATTTGTTGCCAAGAATCGTCAAAAAATTGCTGCCAAATTGTTGCAAAAAGTTGTTGGAAAAGGTTGTGGCAAAAATTGCTTTAATCACCGACTAAATATTGCACGTCCAATGAGCTTTTGTTTAATAATGTCGCGCTCATCTTTTAATAATATATTCGCTTGCGCTTTGATGAAATCAAATGTACTTTGATCTTAATTTCACATTGAATTAATTTGATTGACGGAGAGCCAGAATGTCATCGGAGAACTTATCACGAAATGAATTTCTTCCATTCGTGGTGACCTTGATCGGATTTTCCTCTTCCAATATCGTGTAACGGATTGTGATAACTTTTGCCTTATTAATATTTGATGGAATTAGTAAGATTTTATTACCATCGATTGAAATATGCTTGAGCGATCTTGATTCGTTACATCGACTTAACCTTTGCTTGATAACTTTTAGGTATGCAATAATTTGGAAAGCTGCCCTGCTTTATTTTTGCTCTAAATTTTTGCTTGCGGAATGTTTATACAATGCAGTCATTGATTAATTACGTCAATTGTTTCATACACTGCTGTAACTTTCTTCTACGAAGGAATGCAACCGGAGACGCCGATGTTCTATCTCTGCAAACATGCTGCAACAGTTGATTTAATCATGTCAGATGTTGTAACCTTCTTCTACTATGCCTTGAATTTGTTATTCAATGGAATTAAATGTTGAGTGTCATCGTCTCTGATGAAATTGTTCTAGGGATGCCAACGGAATACGATGATATCTCTGACACTTAATTGTTTTCACAATGCTTTACCAAACTGCATTTTACACTGCAACTCATGAACTGCCTTCTACACTGCAAAAACTCAAACTATGATCCACACCTACTGTGCTAGAATTATCTGACTATTGCTATTGTAGATGGATGAGTAAGCACGCTTCCACGTCTAGATTTTCAGACGGTTTAGTATGAACCCTTCAATGGCTAGACTTTGGATGTCGTGATGATAGTTTAGATGCTATGAATTTGATTTTTTGAATGACTCAACCACACTGCTTGGATGATTGGATGAACTCATAGAAGAAATTTTCCTCACTGTTACTTCATCAATTAATTCACCCGTAATATTAATGAAATTGCGAACGACAGATGAGCAAAATAGAGTGAACGAAAGATGAGCAAATTTGTGGGTTGCTTATGAACGAACGCTTACTGGTGTGCGTGAGGTAATCTAAGACACCGTTGCTCCAGTAATGTGACTATCTAGCGAATGCTATTGGCTGTTGTCTAGATGATTTATTGGCTGCGCGTGATTTTATTGGTTTATTAGTTGCGCATAATTTTAATTGAACTGGCTACTGTCTGGCTGGTTTTTTTGGTTGCGCATGATCCTTCACTCACCAGAGGAGAATAAGGAGTAATTCCATGTGTAATGGGTGTCGAATTTTCGAAAAGAATTGCCTAAAGACTTTTGCTGCAGGGATTTTTAAAGCCTCTAGCTGGATAATTTCTTTGAACCGCTTGTTGGGAGAGAAACCAGCTATCGAAATCCGTGCATGTGGCTAATAAATAATGGCAGTAAATTTTGTTTTTGGTTTAAATGGGTTGTTTTCTTATTTTTTGTCCGCCAAACCCTAATATTTTAAAAACTTTACGATGTCACCAAAATCTTTGGCGAGCCCTGCACCGGATGATTTTTGACTGTAGACCTAATGACCGTGAATGCTTGGAACTTGGTGGTAAACAACTACGCTTGTTACCAGCTTTTAAACGGGATTGCCTGTGTCGTTCTTACTGCGCTCTCTGGAAAAATAATTAAAAAGTTCTTCAAACCTTCCTAGAGGTGAACGAATATTTTTGTGATCGGATCCGAGACAAAATTCTTGCAGCTACCTTATTTCCACAGTGCCAAAACCGTTGCTCTGATACCACTTGGAACGCAATGCCTTCTACTTAGCTTTGGATAGAATTAATATTATTACTCAACCATAAAACCAGATCAAAGTAAATCAATCGAATAAGGAATGCGAGGAAATGAATGTAATCAATTAAATCAAATGCCACTCAAGGAGGGCAGATCCCCGTCGCAATGGGCAAATGCAATAGCGCAAGCGTAGATGAATATATGAAAAGATAGATTATTGATTGTAAATCAACTACCTCTACTTATATGAATAAAATCAATATATTTATGAAATACTAATATAGCCGACTAGCTATATTAGTATTGTAACAAAATCCCTGCAAAAAACCCTTCTGCAAGTCTTCTCCTCAAATCATCAATATTAATAGCCAAAAAGATACCCAATATGAGAGCAAACAATCATATAAATAGACTCCTCATTGAGAAATCTCCTCTTGTGGGCTCAATGTGGGATAAAACATAAAGTCACCTTATAAAGTCACTTTATAGTTAAAACTCCTTTTTGCTCCAAAAAAACCCCTTTTCAATTAAAAATATAGATATATGATGTGCAAGGCTCCAAAATAAAGCATCTATGATTTAAAACTTTTAATTCCCTTTCCAATGAGCTATAACACTTAGGCGCCCATTAAATTATTTAATTAAAATGGCAACCTTAGAAGAAAATAATTAAATATAGCTCGTATTAACACCCAAATTACGAAAATGGTCGAAAAGCATCGGAATCGAAAACCGACTGCACAGGAGTGATACCGATGATGAATAATGATGAACGGACCTGATTGGGTGACTTACTATAAATAGATGCTCTCTCCAAGAATATTGGAGAACAAACTAGAAGTTGGGTACAACCTCGAAAAGTGTCATCGAGGTCCTCTAGACCACCTGAGCTCAATGCCATCATCAGAAATCCCCTCTGACACGTTTGATGGACTCCAAGAGAGCCAGGGTCAACCATAGTGCTAAAGTGACCAAAAATGGGGACATTACAGTCCTCCCTTCCCAAAGATTGCTTGTCCTCAAGCAATACCAGCACAACATCAAAATCAACAGTCTGAACCAGTTTGCAACCAATTGTTATCCCAGGGTCCCATGTCCTCCTTAGAAAGAAACCACCATGCTGACGTTGCGCCACTCTGATCACAACAGGAAATCCATTGTGCTCAATTAGCTCAAGACTAAACTGCAGCTCCATAATATGATCACCCTCCAATATGAAACTGATATGCTCGTCTACGCTGGAATGAAATATCTCTTGCCAAGTCATATTAGCAAGAATATCATCAAGTATCTCATTGCTAGTCTCCACCATGGGCCAAAAGAAAGACAATCTACTCAATAGGAGAACGAAGTTCTCCACATATCTCATCATGAAGTCCCCATAGTAATGAAGAAAAGACTCGATCAAGAGGCAATCATGAGAAGCAACAACAGTACCTATCTTGAAAGTGACTTTGCAATCGGGAGCTAGTATCCTCTCATTGACACTAAACCTCCTAGTGTCTACTAAGCAATCCCAAGCACACCAATCCATTGTCATCATCAAAGCATCACCTAAAAGTATAATTGCCAGCAATATGGAAAATCTACAGTAATCATCAATCACCCAAGTAGAGAAATAGACTATCTGCTCAATACCCCAAAGGTTTCCCACAAACTGCTGGTAAGAAATCTGCAATTGACCATCATCTAATGTCACCATACTCAGCACAAAAATGTTGGGGCAGAAACTAACACCCAAATCTCTGACCCCTAGCACAAAGTCCCTACCATGAGTGCTAGTAACGTCTCCATAGTTAAGTGCATGAACACCCAACCAAAAATGAAATTGAGAAACCAACCCAAACATTCTCTCAATCCATCGGGTATAACTTGGTTGATTCCAGGTACTACTTCCATCTACAACCATCAAGGTATCCTTTGGCATAATAACTACCAGCATCAAGAAGAGACCGCAATGGTCACCAAACAACCATGTTGAGCATAAAATTAACTGCATGATTCCTAAAGAATCACTCACAACCGGATGCCCACCAGCCAAGTATGGATAAAAAACTATTTGCTCAGAGACATATTTCAATAAACTCATCACTAGAAAGTGAGGGCAGCAACAAAAAAATTGATAAACTGCAGTAGACCAACCATCCAACATGATCTCGAACCCCTGAAAAAGTATACTGCTCAGCAAATAAGCATTATACTCAGCATAACTCGCCATGGTGACTCCATAATAATGTCGGTTAGCCCTTGAAAAATGGTTGATATAGAAGAGGGCGGCAATGTCAACTCTGAAAATGACCATCCTGGGAATGCTTCCGCTTCCCAAAGCTGGAAACACCCTAGTGACACTTAAACTCCAAGTGTCCAAAAAATCATCCCATGGATTCAAACACTCCCACTCAGCAGAAATTATGAGAGTCTCATCAGGAAATATATCAATCTTCAATATGAAATGACAACTAACACACTCTCGAAATGCCCATATAACCATCCAATAATGAAACAGGTCAGCTGCAACACTTGTTGCTTTCAAGGAAAACCAATAACTAACCTCTCCAACAAACTGAACAGTCTGAATATGAGGTAACATACCACTGTCCAAGACTGAAATCATCTCATAATCTGATTTTTGATAAATCAACATTGTATAAGGAGTACATATGCCAAAAATATGAAATATGACGATCAAAATATAAAATCTAAACACATCCCAAGCTGAAATTACCTCCCAATAAGTCAACAAGTCTGCAAACCTCCAGTCCTGGTTCAGGATCTCTCTCCAATCCACTTGTATGAACACAAATGGATTCATTACATGGCTGCTCAAGGAGTGAACAGCAACATACCTTTCACTCTTTTGGTTAACCATCTCCCAAGGTACTATAAGCTGATCACCATATTTAGAAATTAATTGAACATTGTGCTCTTCATGAGGAATTACCTTACTGAAAAATTTGTCCTTCAAATCAAGGAAGGTGTGACTATCCTGAACTCCCTTATCCACATGCTCTATCTGTTGATCAAGCTGAAACACACCAGTCATTTGGACATCTGAAAATGCATCAATATTCTCATCAATATAGGTCGTTTTGTAATTAGCACTAAACTCATCATACACTGAATAATCATGGTTGTCCTGATGAGAAAAAACATCACTATAGGCTGATTGGAAGTCAGCAACAAACTCCACTTTGTCATGCCCTTTTTCTACAATGGTGTTAGTGCCTTCAACAATTTTGTCATCATTTGCAACAACTCCATTAGACTCATCAATACTACTGGAATCTTCATTTATTTGTTCAAACATCACATCCATGGTTGCTGGTTTAAAGTCTTCGTTATGTGCATTATCATCATGTGTAAGAGCATGCATGTCAATAGAAACAATATGTGATTCCATCATACATACCTCATGAGAAATGGATTCTCCTTCAACACACCTATCAGTTTTGATTTCTTTTTCAGCGGTAGCCCTTGTATTTACAACTTCAACATCAACAAGTTTTGATTCTTTGTTCATCTTCTCAAGGAGTTTCATTTTCTCATCTCCATTTGGTTGTTGCCTCATATGCATATCAATGTAATCTTCATAAGTCATAAGGGCGTGATAACCCTCATCAAGAGCTTTCCACTCCTGCTGAAACTGATCAAGTAATTCAGTGATTGTAGGCTCATGCTTTACCCGAGGACAAATTGTAAGAGGAAAATTTGTCATCATAGTAGCCAACTGATTAATGGACTGTTGCATCTTTCTCTGACCCTCCAAAAACTCACGCTGAAACCTATCCCAATCACTGAGTGGCTCCATTGAGTTACCACTAATCCTTGACAAACTGCTGAAACCACCTTATGTGATCAAATTATGCAACGAATTTCAACTCCCAACAGGCTGGCAGGGTTGAACTTGTGCTCTGATACCACTGTAATGACCCTCCCCAAACTGAGTTTTGATGATTTGCAATGTTTTTGGGTTTTTTTTAATATTTTTTCTGATTTTTTTGTATTTTTTGAGTTTTAACAGTTTCAAAACCCCTAACTTTGCACTTGAACAACTTTTAAACAAATAGAAGAAAATTTCTATAAACTTGAAAATAACAAGATAACACCTTTATCTAACCAAAGGAAATGTCAAATTATGATCATACCCGGAAGATATGATTTTTTGAAGCTAACATAAAATAACACTAGTTATCAACAATCCAAAATTTTGATTTTCATTGATATCTTCTATTACATCGCTTTCTCCACCATGAAATTGATACAAAATGATATAATGGAGTTGGGCACCCCTACTAACACAACAAATTAACCAAAATGCAAGATACTAAATTATCTAAACCCACGCCAGGCAAGCATAGGTACGACCAAGTGCTGGAGTTGTACGACCAGCCTGAAATACCACAATATGAACACTAAATCCTGAGAAACTCTCCTCAATATGGTCGTTATGCATAGAAAGTGACTATGCAAACCCTGGAATATCAAACCCTAACTGAAGATGCCATAAAATCTTAAATATAGAGGCCCAAAATGGTACGACCTATGCTGGAGAGTGAATATAATATAATATCAACAAATAATACCACAATCACCTCCAAAAATCCATTGATTTTTGAAAACAATGAAGCTCTATGCACCCTCTATGCTGAAGATGCTCAAAATCACCCTGAGAGTATCTTTCAACTTCAAAGATGATGTTCCTGTAGGTGGTTTTCGTCACCAACAAGCTGGAAATCCCTGCAAGAAACCCTTCTGCAAGTCTTCTCCTCAAATCATCAATATCAATAGCCAAAAAGATACCCAATATGAGAGCAAGCAATCATATAAATAGACTCCTCATTGAGAAATCTCCTCTTGTGGGCTCAATGTGGGATAAAACATAAAGTCACCTTATAAAGTCACTTTATAGTTAAAACTCCTTTTTGCTCCAAAAAACCCCTTTTCAATTAAAAATATAGATATATGATGTGCAAGGCTCCAAAATAAAGCATCTATGATTTAAAACTTTTAATTCCCTTTCCAACGAGCTATAACACTTAGGCGCCCATTAAATTATTTAATTAAAATGGCAACCTTAGAAGAAAATAATTAAATATAGCTCGTATTAACACCCAAATTACGAAAACGGTCGGAAAACATCGGAATCAAAAACCGATTGCACAGGAGTGATACCGATGATGAATAATGATGAACGGACCTGATTAGGTGACTTACTATAAATAGATGCTCTCTCCAAGAATCTTGGAGAACAAACTAGAAGTTGGGTACAACCTCGGAAAGTGTCATCGGGGTCCTCTAGACCACCTGAGCTCAATGCCATCATCAAAAATCCCCTCTGACACGTTTGACGGACTCCAAGAGAGCCAGGGTCAACCATAGTGCTAAAGTGACCAAAAATGGGGACATTATAGATATGAAGGAGGACACAAAAAAATATCTTGTGGATTCCCTCTAGGTAGTGGTATACCCGAATGGGACAACATTTCGTCCACCTAAGAGTGGCTCTTGAGGTTTCGTTCTAACTTAAAAATTTTCCACCTTTGTAGCGCAAGTGAAGGCGAGCTTGGCCTCGTTGAACAAGAGATCCATGGTTTGAACCTCTGCGATGTGAAGGGGACAAAAAAATATTTTGTGGTTTTCCTTTAGATAGTGATATACCCAGATGGGATGGCATTGTCGGCCACCTAAGAGTGGCTCTCAAGGTTTCTTTTTAATATTAATTTTTTGCACCTAAGGGCTAGGTGGATTGGTAAGTGTTTATTTGGCCAGGCACTTACAAAAAAGACACCCATGTTCAGACCTCAAGGGTAGTCTGTTAACAAAGGTAGTAGTCTGATCTGAATCCTTTGAGTGCGAGCTAGATCAACTGTGATGGTACAAATCCTAAGTGATTGATGGTCTTTTTAACCTAAAAGTTTTGCACCCAAGGGCTAGGTGGATTGGTAAGTGTTTGTCTGGCTAGGCCTTTACCAAAAAGACACCCGAGCACCCAAGTTCAAACCTCAGGAACAACTTGTTTGCAAAGGTATTAGTTTGATTTGAATCCTCTAAGTGCACGCTAGATCATGTTTGCAAAGGTAGTTTGATTTGAATCCTCCAAGTGCGTGCTAGATCTACGATGACGGTACAAATCTTGAATGATTGGTGGTTCCCTTCATGCATGGTTAACAATAATGAGATGAAATAGTTTTGGTGGAAGCAACCCATGTGGTTTGAACCTTACTCTTGTTAGTTACTAAAAATAGTGTGGTTGTGACCAACTCTCCTATGTAACAAAAAAAAATGATAATTTACAATTTCCACGGGCTAGGTGGGTTGGGAAGTTCTGGAGTTTACCAAGAAGAGACCTAGGTTCAAACCTTGGGGGCATGCTTGTTTGTGCAAAGGTAGTAGTTTAACTTGCATATGTTTTGTTGAGTACGCCCTAGCCCGACAACCATGGTACCAATCTCGAGCCTCCAATGCTCCTCCTCATATTAGATTAAATAAATGAAATGGAATAGGTGTTGTTGGAAGCAACCTTAAAATTTAAACCTTGATTAATAATAAAAAAAAACTATTAATATAATCAACTCCTTTTGAATTAATTTTTTTTTATAATTTACATCATATTATGAAATACAAAAAAATAAATAAAACTTTTTAACATTGACTTATAATATGTAACTTTCAAGAATAATCCTTTACTATCAAAATGACATGAGTTTATTGAGTTTAGTGGGACTTTCAACTATTCTACCTTACCAAAAATTTAATAATTTCAATTAAAAAGATATTGAATTCTACATTTTTAAATTAAAAAATAATTTTAATATATATATATTATTTTATTTTTATATAATTAATTATAAAATAATTTTTAAATTAAATTAAATCGTATGTAACACAACAAACTTTTTATTATATTAAAAAAAGATCACGTGAAAATAAGAACATAATGTGTAAATATAAAAAAACAATTTAAAAAAAAAAATCAAATATAAAACACATAAAGATAACTTCCCATATGCTATGTTCGAATTATACTTAAAGAAACATATATTTATATTTTTTTTAACCTTTTAACTAAGCGTTGCTTAAAGTAATTAAAAAAATAAATCTTAAAGCATGAATTGACTTGAAAAAATCAGTGCTAAGTTGTTATAGTCATTTCATCTTGTCCGTTATCGATATTTTGTTTTCAATTTTCAAGATTTCAATATTTTACATTGAAATATCTAGATTTTGAAAGACGAGATTCGACGAAGTGCGCCTGTTTTGTTGCAGTTTTGACATTAAATGAGAGCTGTTTGAAGCGAAAGGGTTATTAATTTCCCGTGAAAGAAATAAGGAGTGTGTGTGCGCTGTAAATTTGTGTCGGGAATACAAAATGGCGCAGACGAGAGTAAACAAGACACGGTCTGCTGCCGGCACGGTGAGGACGAGTGCAAGCGGGAAGGGGAATAGTCATATGAATCCACAGCGGGTCAGCTTTGAACTTAAACAGCGAGTGATCATCGTGTTGAACAAATTAGAGGACCGCGATACGTACCAGATGGCAGCGGAAGAGCTCGGAAGAATTGCAGAGAATTACATCGTAGTATTATAACAACTTAGCACTTATATAAAGTTTTTTTTTTGTTACATAGATGAATTGGTTACAATCACAATTTTTAGTAATTGTCAGCGCAGATTCAAACTATCAGTGAAGGCTTTCAACACACCCACCGTCTCCTTAATGGTAACCCGACATGAGATGGGGACCGCCGGACGCAGAGGATTCGCACCGTCTTTGTTAGTCTGGTTCAACACGTGGCATGAAGGGAACCATCGAACAAGCAGGAAACAAATAGTCATCATCAGTCAGAAGAGTCGGGCTACTGGCTATGTATGGGCACGCCCATAGGATTGGAACCTAGGTCTCCTCTCGGTAAACGTCCCAACTTACCAATCCAACTAGACCCACGTAAAACACTTATATAGAGCTTAACAAAATTAGAAATAGGGTCTTCTCCTTGAATGTGGAGGAAGTTGAGCTAATCCTATTAAATTGTGAGGGTTACAACTAAATCCTTATTCTTTATATTTTAAAAATATATAGTTAATGGTAATATTATTAAGTTTGGTTTTGGAAAGGTTAAAAATATGTAAACAAATAAAATGGAATAGAGTATGGATGGAAGGTGATTCACTAATAATAAATGTCATTTTGAGGAAAGCAAAGGCTCCATGGAATATACAAGATATCATTGTGGAAATACAAGAGCTTGCTATAGAGTTTGAAGAAAAAAGAACAAATGTGCAGATAGGCTATCCAATAGAGGAGTTTTAATAAAGGATTGTGAAGTTAAATTCATTTTTCCATGGTTAGAGGATGTAGAAAGTTTAATTGAAGCTAACAAGAAAATATCGAGTGCCTTAATCAAATAACGATTAAGATTTACTTTAATGTTTTACACTGGTGATATTTGTTGTATTTTATAACATTAGTGTGTTTTCACATAAACTATTTATTACAATTCGCGTGGTTGCACTTATGCTTTAGGAAGAAAACTAGTAGTCCAGATTTGATAGAGCTGACTATGATAACGTGAAGTTTGAAAATTATTATTCTACTAAGATGCAACGTGTAGACAATAGAGGTGGAGTTTTCGTATTGTAAAGATTGTTAAAGAAAAATGTCAAGAAGAAAGATCCTAAATTTTGAAATATTTATATTTACAAAGAAAATTGAAGAAAACCCAGAAAATGAAAATAATGAATTCGAACTTTTTATGAAAGAACATATAAATATTTAACTATAGCAACTCAATTAAGATGAGAAATGAATTTGTTTGTAAACTCTCAAACTCTAAATGAGAGAGTTATGATTTGTTAAGGATGGGGACCTAAGTACCAAAAAAATCATTAATTACATAAGATTTATCATCCTATTGACTTTTATAATATTATTTATAACATTATGTTGTTGATAACACTTATTTTATATAGAAAACATTAAGGTAGCACCATGATTTGATGCTACAATAGAGGAAAACATTAAAATAGCACTATGATTTGACACTACAATAGGAGGCAATACGACTTGACCCTTTGACCATTGTTCAAAGAGGAAAGATAGTTGCAGATTCCTTTATATATATATATATATATATAATAAAATAAAAAATATATTTAAATTCAATGAATAATAGTAAATTAATATATAATAATATAAAAATAAATAAAATCACATTAAGATAGCACCATGATTTGACGCTAAAATAGGAGGCAATACGACTTGACCCTGACCATTGTTCAAAAATGAACGATAGTTGCAGATTCCTTTATGTATAAAAATAAATAAAAATAAAAAAATATTTAAATTGAATGAATAATAGTAAACTAATATATAATAATATAAAAATAAATAAAATCACATTGATTATAATAATGTCCACGCAAGTGGAGAAGGCGAGCCTGGACTATTGGCCTATTGAACGGAGGTCCACGATTTGAACCTCTAGAATGCAAAGGGGGACACAAAAAAAATCTTTTGTGGCTTCCCTTTAGATAGTGGTATACCCGGATGGTATGAGACACCTAATAACGGCTCTCAAGGTTTTCTCTCCACCCTAAGAGTTTGAATGGGAGGTCCATGTTTCGAACCTTTGCAATACGAAGAAAACGAGGATACAAAAAGAGTTTGAACGAGAGGTCCATGGTTTGAATGTTTGCGATATGAAGGAGGATACAAAATATCTCTTATGGCTTCCCTCTAGGTAGTGGTATACTCGAATGGGACAACATTTCGTCCACCTAAGAGTGGCTCTTGAGGTTTCGTTCTAACTTAAAATTTGGCTGCCTTTGTAGTGCAAGTGAATGCGAGCTTGGCCTCGTTGAACAAGAGATCCATGTTTTGAACCTCTGCGATGTGAAGGAGACAAAAAAATCTTTTGTGGTTTCCCTTTAGATAGTGGTATACCCAGATGGGATGGCATTGTCGGCCACCTAAGAGCGGCTCTCGAGGTTTCTTTTTAACCTAAAATTTTTGGCACCTAAGGGCTAGGTGGATTGGTAAGTGTTTATCTGGCCAGACACTTACAAAAAAGACACCCAAGCTCAAACCTCAAGGGCAGCCTGTTAACAAAGGTAGTAGTCTGAGTGTGTGCCAAATCAACCATGATGGTACAAATCTTGAGTGATTGATGGTCTTTCTAACCTAAAAGTTTTGCACCCAGGGGCTAGGTGGATTGGTAAGTGTTTGTTTGGCCAGGCCTTTACCAAAAAGACACCCAAGTTCAAACCTCGGGAGCAACCTGTTTGCAAAGGTAGTAGTTTGATTTGAATCCTCTAAGTGCGCGCTAGATCAACGATGACGGTACAAATCTTGAATGATTGGTGGTTCCCTTCATGCATGGTTAACAATAATGAGGTGAAATAGTGTTGGTGGAAGCAACCCATGTGGTTTTAACCTTACTCTTGTTAGTTACTAAAAATAGTGTGGTTGTGACTAACTCTCCTCTGTAACAAAAAAATGATAATTTACAATTTCCACGAACTAGGTGGGTTGGGAATTTTTGGCGTTTACCAAGAAGAGACATAAGTTCAAACCTTGGGGCATGCTTGTTTGTGCAAAGGTAGTAGTTTAACCTGCATCTATTTTTTTTAGTACGAGCCAACCCGACAACCATGGTACCAATATCGAGCCTCCAATGCTCCTCCTCATATTAGATTAAATAAACGAAGTAGAATAGGTGTTGTTGGAGGCAACCTTAAAATTTAAACCTTGCTTAATAATAAAAAAGACTATCAATATAATCAACTCCTTATGAATTATTATTTTTTTATAATTTAAATCATATTATATAATACAAAAAATAAATAAAACTTTTTAACATTTTTAATCTATATGAGTTATAATATGTAACTTTCAAGAATAATCCTTTACTATCAAAATGACGTGAGTTTATTGGGACTTTCAACTATTCTACCTTACCAAAATATTTAATAATTTCAATTCAAAAGATATTGAATTCTACATTTTAAAATTAAAAAATAATTTTTTTTAGGAACTCGACGGATGCTCTAATGGTGAGCAAAAAATAGGGCGAAGGCGAGCGAATAAGCGGCGATCGAGTCATCGACGTGCAGGAGACAAAGAGACTTAAGCAACAACGAACACCCCGTGAGTGTTGCGTTGTAGACTAGGAAGCAAAAAAGTGAAAACAGATACTTTGGGACCAGTTCGCGATCGAGTGACGATCCTAATTCCCATCAGGAAGAGGATGAACCAGCAAACGATGCAAATCTAGACGCGAGAGAAGACGGGAAAGAAGGACGTAGAGGCAAAGACCCATCAGATAAACATGAGACAATTGACAAGAAGACCAATCAATCTTCTTTTGTAGAAGCGCTTCGAGGAAAACCTAAACCCATGCCCTCGACAGTGAATGCCTTCATAACCCAAGGCTGCAATGTCCTCTATCCTAAGCAAACCATGATGGAATACGCCAACCGCATCACATTTTCCCTAGTAGGGAAATTTGTTGGAGGGAGACCGTGAAAGTAGGAGCTCAAAACATTAGAAATATTATTAAAATACAAAGTATATATAGGACAAAGGTAACGTAATCAAGTTGACTACATAAACTAACCTGTCATCCTAACATGTCGTCCACAATATCGGTCGACATAGTAAAGTAAATAATGCTAGGTAAAATGACCTAAGTAAATAGTAAAAGTAACTACTAGTGGTAAAAAGTAACAAGCTACTTTTTACCATGCGGTAAATAAATTCTACCTAAAGTAGGGAAAGGGTAAATATACCAAATTATGGAATATTACTCTAACAGACCGAACATGGACTCACTAATATGGTGGGCAACGATGAAGTGGAAAACCAGAGGGTGCTTAGAATTGTCAGCCATGTCTCGAGGGTTTTTTATGGTCTACCTCAACACACAAGAAGATGCAGATCACATCTTATCAAGAGGTCCATGGTTTTTTGGGAGGAGAAGTCTCTTCCTTCGAAAATGGGGAGAAGATTTTGATCTTGATTTGCAGAACATAAATTACACCACCATATAGGTGTGGCTCTCAAACTTGCCACCACATTTCTTCTATGAAGACGCACTCCAAGCGATAGCTCGAGCAATAGAACTGGTAGCCATAGACCCAACAACTCATGCCCGAACTCGAGTGATGCAAGCGCTCATTTGTGTCAATGTCAATATTGAAACATAGCTCTCGAACTAGGTTAACCTAATTTATGAGAATTACAAGAGAAGTCAACCCCTAGTGTTCAAAAATAAGCCAGATTTCTACTCCAAGTGCCAACTACAAGGGCACCTTTCGTCCCAGTGCCTAAATCATAAAAAATAATAGTCAAAGTCGCAGGATGTGGCATGTCCAGTTCAGGGGGAAAATCCTAAGATGAAGGAGGGAACACGATCGAACCATAACTACAAAGGCAAACAACATGCTTTTCCTCCCCGAGGCGACGATAAACAAAAAGTAAGTAATTTGTTCTACAACTCCAACAAATTTGATTTACTTAGAAATTTTGGTCGCATTGATAAATTCCAATATGAGGAAATATTCAGCGAAGAAAACCCTAACTCAAACCTATTGTTCAACCGAAAGCTACTAAGGCCATACTTCAAAAAACCCCCTCCCTTACCCACCTCGATGCCCTTCCCCCACCCTTGTCACCAATTGTGGCTCCCCGAACCTCCCCCCAGACCCCTATGCCCACCCATTCCCCCACCTTTGCCTTCCCCACCTAGTGATACTGGGTCACCCTATTCCCTATCCAGATCCCTAGAAGTTGAAGTCGTCAGTGATGACTCTTCCCAAGAGTTCCTAGAACCATGGATCCCAAAATAGACCCAAAGTCACATAAAGACCCAGATTGATATGGGAGGTGACAGAAATAAGGGAAGGCCCTCAGACCTGAGAAACAGAGATGCAATCGAAGATATAGCCAATGGCACCCAAAAAAATTTGCTTCAAGACCTAGGGATAACAAGCAAAGAAGAAACTAAAAGATCCAAAAACCCCGCGTAGCAAAGCAAAGGGGGCAGAAAACCCTCCAAAAGTTCCAAATGAAAGTCCTCTCTTGGAACGTGAGAGGACTAAATGGGGCAACCAAACAAATATTGGATGTTTCCATGTAGAAGGAAACAAATCCTACTATTTTCCTTATCCAAGAAACCAAATTAGGTGAGCATTGGTCACCAAGATTTGCCAAAACTATCTGGAGAAAGTGTGAGTTTGCCTATACCCCAGCCCAGGGCACTTCAGGAGGACTCCTTTGCCTCTGGCATCCAGCAAAAGTTGAACGGCAAGTTATTTTAGGCGATGAACGCCTGGCCAACATCCTCTTTCATGATTCTAACACCCAGCTCTCTTGGGTCTTAACCAACGTGTATGCTCCCAACACCCCGTACGATAAAATAATTATGTGGAACAACCTTTCCTAGATGACACAAGCATTCAACGATGTTCCTTGGATCTTAGCAGGGGACTTCAATACTCCCTTGCATCCTTTCGAGAAGAGAGGGGGGAATGCCATTAATTCCAGAGCAATAGAGGACTTTGCTCACTTTGTAGACTCAAGCGAACTTATGGATGTCCAATTGCAAGGGGTCCAGTTCACCTGGAGCAATAGGAGGATAGGAGGAAACCTCATCCAAGAAAGACTAGATCATTTCTTGCTATCCCAAGAAGCGCTCCCTCTCTTTAGGGATGTTAGCCTACAGGATCTTCCAAAAATTGGGTTTGATCACAGTCCCCTGATGTTTGAAACTACCAGAAGACCTCAGTTTAAAACCCATTTTCAATTTGAATCTATGTGGAATCAACATTCAAACCTCAAGAATCAGATTGTTGAATGGTGAAGGGAAAAAGTCCCTGGGATGGCCATAAACCAGGTAATGCAGAAACTTCAATCTATTAAGAGAAAACTTAGAGTGTGTAACAAAGAGACTTTCAGGAACATCTTCGAAAACAAAAATATCATCAAAATAGACTTAATCATATTGAGAACAGATTCCAACAGGGGCAAGGAGAAGACAATCTTAGAACTAAAGAAAAAATTATGCTATCAGAATACCATAATACTCTACAAAAGGAAGAAATGTTTTGACGCCAAGAAAATTAAGACAACTATGGCTCAAGGAAGGAGATTCCAACTCCAAGATTTTCCACATCTCCAACCTTAAGCATAGAGGAGCCAACAATATTAAATCCCTCATCAGAAAAGACGATTCCAGCACCACCGATATCCACTAGATTCGAGATGAAGTTGTTAATCATTTCAAATCCCTCCTCGATGTCCCATCATGCCCCCCTAGTCAGGCTATGGACTCCCTCCTTGAACTCATCCCCAACTCCATATTCGAGGCCATGAATTCCCACCTTCTCATCCCTCTTACCCCTAAATATATCCATCATGCCCTCTTCTCTATGCAGCCAAACAAATTTCTTGGGCCTGATGGGTTCTCTCCCAGGTTTTTTCAAACTTACTGGGACATCGTAGGGCCTGACCTCTACCAAGCCATTTCATAAATGCAAGCTTCCAATTTTATTCCCAGGGATTTGAATTCCACTTTCCTAGATCTCATTCCCAAGGGGCCCAACTCCCAATCCCTGTCTGATTACTGCCCCATTAGCCTATGCAACATCATTTACAAAATCTTGTCTAAAGCCATGGCTAATAGACTGACCACCATTCTCTCGTTTATCATTGACTCCTACCAAGGTAGTACTGTCAAAGGTCAGAACATCATTGATGGAGTCATCATGATCCACGAGCTCATCCATTTGGTCCAAATTTCCAACAAGTCAGCCTTATTCCTTAAGCTTGACATGAACAAGGCCTTCGATAGAGTGGACCAATAGTTTCTGTCCAAAATTCTCCTCAAGTTCGGATTCCATGAGAAGGGGGTCAAGATGATATCTAACTGCATCTCCTCCCCCTAGTTCTCTATCATGGTCAATGGTTCAGCTGCAGGGTATTTCCCTAGCTCCAGAGGGTTGAGACAAGGGGAACCTCTTTCCCCCATCCTCTTCATCATCTTTGCAAAAATCCTGGGAAGAGTTATCAAATCCGCTTGCTCAAGACGACTAATTTTTGGTATCAAGGTTGCTTCCAACCTTAAACCCTCGACCCACCAACAGTTTGTGGATGATACCCTGTTGACCACATTAGCCTCTATCTTTGAAGCCAAGGTCATTAAGTTTATCCTCAATCTATGTGAGGAAGCTGCTAGCTAGAAGGTTAATTATAGCAAAAGCAAGCTCTACTTCATCAACACCCCTGCAAGGAGGCAGGTTAAAATTGTAGGCATTCTGGGTTGCACAATCATTGATCTCCCTACCACCTATCTTGGGCTCCCAATATTTCAAGGGAAGTCAACCAGGACCATGTGGAATAGTGTCATGGAGAGAATCCATAAGAAGTTGGCAGGGTGGAAAGATGCTCTCCTATCTCAAGCAGGTAAAACCACTTTAGTTAAGGCTGCTCTCCAAAACATCCCGGTGTTTTTTCTTTCTATCTTCAAATTCCCAAATGTTGTGGGAGAAAGCATAGAAAAAATCCAAAAACACTTTCTTTGGGTAGGGAAGGATAATCAACGGAAGTTCCACCTGATGGCGTGAGATAAAGTATTCACTCTGAAAGTCAAAGGTGGGCTCGAAATGCGTAGAATCAATCTCATGAACCAAGCCCTCCTGGCCAAACATGCATGGAAAGTGACCACCAATGCCAATTTGGACTGGGTCTCTATCATCCAAAGGAAATACCTTCAACAACACTCTTTTAGAGACGAAGGGACTCCTAGCATTGGGTTCCACTTCTAGCGATCCATATCTTAAACAAAGCACCTCATCCAACAGGGAACAAGGTGGCAGCTTGGGAATGGAATGGAAATCGACTTTTGGCATGATCCATCATCCAGAGATGAGCCTCTCATCAGAGACCCCAACATTGTAGCAATTAAACACCTCATCGAAAATAGATTTGGCCATAGAGTCGCTGATTTCATAACAACCATCCAAGACAGTCGTAGGTGGTGTTAGAGTTAAAGTGCACTATGCCTTCAGTTTGACACTTGTCAGTTTCAACTGACAAGTGTTATGTTCATCATATAGGCCTTCTGCCTATATATGTAACACATTTTTTATCAATAAAATAATCCCCTTCAGTTTTCCCTCCTAACATTTGGTATCAGAGCGAGCTTTCCCTGCCCTGTGAAACCCCTTGAGGGGGGATTTCCCTCATGGAAATCCTCCCTCTCCCATTTATTTTAAATTTTTTTACCAAGGGAGTATGCTCTCCATCATTTGATGGATCAGAACCTAGATGGTAAAATTTTTTAAAAGTTTGAAAAAAAATTTCAATTTTTTTTTTCCAGTTCAGCGTGGTCCACAGGCGTGATTCTCGTGGCCATATTTCGTAGTCTGAGAGATGCTGGCCTCCTCCTCTACAACCATGTCGTGATTTGAAGCTCGGTTTACAATGTCGTCGGTGGTGCGCTTTCTCACGCTCTGCCGGGAGGGAGGCTGCCCTGAAGGCATAGTATCTGCTGTAGACATGGTCTCAGGATTTCAAACATGGAGGAGGAATGGCGCTGGGTTTCTGTCGGCTCCGTTGCAGTGATCTACAGCACCTTTGCAAAAGACAGCAAATCACAGTCGTCGGCCATCGACGCCATTCGTCGTGTGCATTCTAGGATTGCAACGTATATAAATGCCTTTCGCTCGACTCCCCGATGGCCCGCGTTGATCCAGAGAGGAAGATCCAGACTCTCGAGGTCCTTGACTAGAAGCTCGCGCTCTTGAGGAAGGCCTATATGATGAACATGACACTTGTCAGTTGAAACTGACAAGTGTCAAACTGAAGGCATAGAGCACTTTAACTCTAACAGGTGGAAGACGATTTAGTTTAGGGTATGAAATGTTGTTGTAGACAGAGCCAAGTTTGCCCTCCAGTCTATTCTCAGGGTGAATTTCGTCCCCTAAAATCAGACGACTGACAAGCTTTGTTGGAAAGGTACCAATGACAGGCAGTTCTCTATGAAGTCAGCCTACCAGCTGGTTTTCACCCCTCCCAAGCGATCTAGCTCCACCAGCAGCCCTACCATTGCCAGGTCCATTTGGCTTAAGCACCTGGTCCCGAAGATCGCTCACTTTTACTGGCTCGCAGTCCACAACAAAATTTTGACCATAGACAACTTGATCAAGAGGGGGTTCATAGTACCCAACAGATGTTATCTCTACACCCAGGCCTGGGAGTCCACTCAACACTTATTCATTGACTATCCCTTCTCCATTGAGGTCTTTTCCTCACTGACGAGCAGGTTCCAAGTGAGTTGGGCCTGGCCCAAGTCCGTCCTTGACTTGGTCACCCAGTGGCCCAATGTCTTCAGAAACTCAAGACTTAGGTTTCTCTGGAAATCCTTGTTGCACCATACCTTTTGGCAAATTTGGTTGGAGCGAAACAATCGCATCTTCAGTGACAAGCTCAGGATCCCTGAAGTTATTGCCAACAAAGCCTTGACTTTTGCTATGGAAAATGCCAACATCACTCCTTGCACAGATTCCCATTCCTACAAAAGGGAGGCTACACTGATCAAAAGCTTTGGGATTTCCACCGAGTATTCCAGACCCCAGAACCCTACTAGCTCCAAGAGCGACGCCAAATGGACCCCCTTCCCACTAGTTGGCTCAAGGCCAATTTCGACGGGTCTTCCAAAGGCAATCCAAGAGATGCGGGGGCCGGAGGAGTTTTTAGGGACCATTTAGGCAACATCATTTTGGCCTTCATAAAAAATATGGGGATTCAAACTAACAACTACGCGAAAGCTCAGGCTCTCTAGAGGTGTTTTTAGATTAGCAAAACCATGAATAACCCAATAATTTTTGAAGGTGACTCACTCATCGTGGTTAATCATATCAACAACAACAATTGGGGTTGGAACATTCACAACATAATCCAAGATTGCCAGAATTCCCTCCGGTAATGTCCTCAAAACGTGATCACCCACATTTTTAGAGAAGCAAATAAGGTGGTAGATCTCTTGGCCAACTCAGCGACCAATCAAGATAGCCTGATCATTTGGGAATATGTCTTCCCCTAGGAAGTCTGCACGACAACCAATCATGATGCAAGGTGCATTTGTAAAGAGTAGCACTAGATGTCAAAAAGGTGTTTCATTAATACCTGCGGTGTTTTTTCTCAACACCAGAACAAATTTAAGGATTATCACAAACGACAGCTTTAGCAGCCACAAAGGCGTTCCTTCAATGCCAGATAGGTGTTTTCTTAACACCATGATCATCGGGAAGCCACTAACATCCTTTATTCTTTGATGGTCTGCCTGTATGACCACTCGTGTGGGTTGCTCTATTCGTGTCTTCTTAACCATTTACCCCCGTTGCCTCCGCTCCTGATGTGGCTTTGTTCCCTCATCCTCGTTTTCTCCCTCCTTGTGGTGACCTCTCACCACCCTCATCATTTTCCCCCCTCGCCCGCTTCTTGCGTTGCCTTCTCTGCTCGCCCCCCCTCTCATTTCAGGTTTGTCTTCTATGCTTTTCGTACCCTGAGCTCCCTTTTCCTCTTTAATTTTTTTGGAGTTATAGCCTATCACGACCGAGTCAAGATTAGGTTTTTTAACCTAAGCCCAGTTCTTTCTTTGTGCACTCGCTTGAGAACCTCCATTTGGCTTTGCAGAAGTCAGTGTGACAGTTCAGCTGATCCCAATCCCTCTATTGTGAAGATCATCATGGAGACCCTCAACATTCAACTCGAGGTAGGGGTTGAAGCTTTACTTGAAGCTAAGAAATTCACCCCTTTCTTTAAGTTGTTCACTGGCGTAGATGAGCAAGTGACCAAGGATTTCGTCAGTACTTGATATGATGGTGAAGTTCAGGTCTATGGCCTAAAGTTTGAGGTAAGTGTCCACTCTATCGCTGAAATCTCTGGTTTATCTCTGGCTAGTAGAAGTCTTCGTAGAGATAGACACAATTTCAAAAAAGAACTAGAGCACTTCCCTGATAATGGGAAAGACTTGGAGTGGGAGAAGGGGGGTGTGTTGCGCTCGTCTTTGTCCAGGCCTTGGGATGATGTTGTTGTCCCTATCATTCATTACATCGCTGTCGATAATCCCAACCGTCCTTTGCGTGCTTATCACCTAGCTTTTGTGAACCACCTTCATGATGTTAAACTAATGAATTTCTCGGACTTCCTTATCCGGTCCATCTGCATCACCATCGCCAATCTCAAAATTAGCATGTCCTCCAAGCCCCCTCATCACCAAGACCTTTTCCTTGTCCTTTACAAGCATGCCCTTGTGCACCATGTTTCTGGCGGCATCCCTGATCGATCCCCCAGCCCTGAACCTTCTTCTACTTCCCTTCGCAAGGACAAGGACAACTCCCCCCATTCCTCCGTTTCTGTAGATTCCTCTCAGAAGTCGGCATCCCCCTCAAGGTCCCCTCCGATCTCGCCTTCCCCCGCCCATCCCAGCAGTAAGAAGTTTTCTCCCCCGGCTCCCACTCCCAAGTCTTCTGCTACGTTTGATCGTCGCCCCTCTGACAAGCCCTTGAGAAGCAAGCGAAAATTAGTTCACCCCTCTCAGAAAAGCAGGAAGTCTCGTCGACTGCAAACAAAGAACGTGAGTGCTTCGAAACAGATCCCTGAGGTCATCATTGATGAGGACGAAGAAGCATCCAAAACTATTGAAGACGTGTTGCACGTGGCCACCCCTTCTCGGATCAACAGAACCGTGGACCTCCTAAAGTCAGCAGCCAAAATTATCAGGGAGGTCAAAACCAGCCTGTCCAACGCCATCAACAAAGTTCAGGAGCTCCCTGACGTTATCGAGGCCCTCCTTGACCCTTTCCAGAAAGAATATGATCATCACGATGGGAAAGAGGCTTCCTAGTAACCCTGGGAAGACAGTCTTAAGCAGGGGAAAAACCGGTGATTGTATGAGTTTTTGTTTAACTCTAGTCTGGTTGACTGTTTTTTTGTGTTGCCTATGTTGGAAGGGTTGGACCCTCAAATTTTATTTTCAAAACTGGTTCGTTTTTGTATTATCGACACTGTGTATACCCTATATAATAGGGACGAAACCCTTCAACCTGATCAGTAAATAAAAAAATTTACCTACCAAAAAAATTAAAAAAATAATTTTAATATATATTATTTTATTTTAATATAATTAATTATAAAATAGTTTTTAAATTAAATTAAATTGTATGTATCACAACAAACTTTTTACTATATTAAAAAAATGATCACATGAAAATAAGAACATTATGTGTAAATATAACCACACAAAAAACAAAATTTCTTTAAAATATTCAAATTTATAACTTTCAAAATGTTATGTTCAAAAGGATAACTTTCGATATTATGTTCGAATTATACTTTACATCTTTATTAAAAAATCATATATTTTTTAATCTTTTAACTAAGCGTTGTTTAAAGTAATTAAAAAGTAAATCTTAAAGCATGAATTGACTTGAAAAAATCAGTATTACCTAATTTGCAATAGCTTATGACGAAGATGTGACCAGAGGCGACAGACCAAGTATCTTCACACTCTCCATATTTATAACATGCCATGTATCTCCACACTCTCCATGTTTCTCATAACTTGTCCACCAAAAATCGAGGCCATTGCCCATGCAATCCAATTTGTACGCTATTTCACAACCCAACACCATTAAATTCGCCTCTGGGCGTGTTGTGGAAGGTCAAACTAAAAGCCAACAACTCCTCCCTAGAAAAAACAATTTTTTTGTTACTGGAAATCCTTAACACTTTGTCTCCTATGGGAGATGATTTTGGAACAAATTTGAATGTTTTTACTATGCTTGGAAGACTGAGTAATAGGATTGAACCTTTTAAGAAATTGAACTAAAGTAACTGACAAAGGCTCAGCTCTATTAGGTAATAGATCCAGACTTTCTAAGAAATTGAATTGAAGTAATTGGCAAACGCTCAGTGCTAACTAATTTACCCTTCCAGACTTTCTAAGAAATTGAATTGAAGTAATTGGCAAACGCTCAGTGCTACCAACCAATTTACCCTTACGATTAGAGAAAGAAGCACACCGTTAATATTTGAATTCCGAATGCAGTTAAACAATCGCATTTGGCTGCGATTGCAGACCGTCGATGCTATTTCAAACGTATGCCCTGCATAACGGCTCATATGTCTCTATCATCATCCTCTTGCTGGGGAAATAGAACCCCCCCTAGGAAGCAAATTTCCAGGCATGGCGAGCTATGGGAGTAGCGGGATAATCCTCCTCACCATACCTTTCATAGTTTCTGACGCCAAATTTGGCACAGCATATTTATTACAGAGATAGTCCATTTGTAGTTTACAGGGTTAAAGTGCACAGTTGCAGTATGCTGTTCAAAAATGTTTAGAGCATTTGCCTCACATCCCCAAGAAGATTTTGGAGGAGCATTCGACTGCAAGTAGAAATGAAATTGAAATTAGTGACACCCTCCCAAAGAAGCAGAGCCTTCGGATACTGTGGAGCTTTTATATCTCCACATCAAGTCCTTTGGATAAGCAAACGTTTCCTATGGTTTTGAGGTATAGTCATTTCATCTTGTCCGTCATCCATATTTTGTTTTCAATTGTTAGGATTTCAATATTTTACATTGAAATATGTTGAGTGTGAAAGGCGGGCATCGACGAAGTGCGCCTGTTTTGTTGCGGTTTTGACATTAAATGAGAGCTGTTTGAAGCCAAGGGATTATTCCTGTGAAAGAAATAACAAGTGTGCATGTGTTGTATTTTTATTTTATTTTATTTTTTATTTTTCAATTTTTATTTATTTTTTTAATTCACTATCATTTCAAGATCATATGGTCTCATACCAATTGTTATGATTGAATGCTTTAATAATCAAATTGTTTTTATATGAAACATCCGAAAGCATAGAAATTATCTCACACCTATGAAAGAATGTAAATTCATTCATACACAACATCCGAGTATTTCACAATACAATTCATATGTTCAATTTCTATGAGACTGCATTGCTCAACTATTCCATTGAATTAATAATCATTGTTGCATATTTGTTACCATCCAACTCTAAACAATATTCTTTACTAAATCACATAGGTTTTGCCACCATCTCATTCCATTCCATACAATCTAATCTAATTGTGGATGATACACATGTGGGAAGATCCACCTAATAAGAATAGATGTATTAATCAATTGGTAGGATTATACACCAATATATACTCTCCAATGTTGTCCTTCATTATGAGCTTGACAAAGCTTATCTCAGGCTTGAGGCCTATCAGTTTAATCTTAAACTTCAGTCTCATGTTGCCCAATTAAGGCATGAACTTAAACTTGCTGAACTTTATGAGGCTCGAGGAGCTCGAATTAAAGTCCGTCTTCATTAGCTTGAAGTTGGTGATAGGATCACCAAAGATTTTTTTGAAAGGCTTCGCCCTCCCAGGGAAGCTACTCAATTCAAGGCCATTTAAGACAGTGGAATAAGGTTTACCTATCTTCCTGAGATGATCGATGCTTTTGTCAAGCACTATACTAATGTTTTTACTGCTCAAGCTTATTCCCCTGAGCGGGAGCAAGCACTGGCAGCTTGTATGGCAATTATACCAATTAAAGTTTCAGAGTCCCAAAGAGCAGGGTGTGATAAACTACTCTCCCTTACAGATCTGGAGGATGCATTATCTCAAATGGCAAATGATAAAGCGCTAGGTCTGGATGGCTTTCCCTGTGAGTTCTACAAGGGTCTTTGGGATTTAGTTGGTCTTGATCTGCATAAAGTTTATCTAGAGGCTCTTCAAGTAGGCTCTTTGGGAGCAATTATTAATAGGGGCAATATCAAATTCATACCCAAGCAAGGGGACCCGGAGTTGATCACTAATTGGAGGCCTATTACTTTGTTGAATGTTAGTTACAATATCATTGCCAAAGCTTTGGCTCTTCGCCTTAGGCCTCTTCTTCCTTTGATAATTAGATTAGAGCAAACTGGCTTTATTCAAGGAAAGTACATCCTTGATAATGTTATGGTTGTCTAGGAGGGCATGGAATGGGTCCGGATGTCAAACCAGAACATGCTTTTTATTAAGATTGATTTTGAGAAAGCTTATGATCGCATTGAATGGAGATTCATTCTTGCTATGCTCAAAGCTTTAGGATTCGGGCCAGTTTTCATTTAGACTATTGCTATGCTATTTAGAGATGCTTCGGCTATTCTCAATCTAAACAATTCACAATCTGAAGCAGTGGGTCTTTTTAGGTTTGTTTGGCAAGGGTGTCCTATTGCTCCCTCTTTATATGTGCTTGTTGTTGAAGCCTTCGGCTATCTTTTAACTGCTCAAGCTTCTGCATATCTTATTAAAGGAATTGCTCTTCTGAATTATCAGGGATAACTTATTAATGGTCACTTTGTTTATGACTCCTTTCTTATTATAATGGAAGAGGAGCAATCTGTTTCTAATGCTCTATTTTGTTTGAACACCTTTTGCACAACCTCTGGTTCTAGCATACAATGGAGAAAGACCTCTTGCTTTATACAATCTCCCTTGCCTATGCCACCTTAGCTTCAAGGGTATCATTGGAATTAGATCCCTCTTGGAGAAGTTTTTAAGTTTCTTGGTATTCCTTTTGCTTTTCAAGGATCCCCTTCTCAACTTTGGAATTATGTGCTTCAAAGAGTTGAAAAGAAACTTGATTTCTGGCTTACTAAGAAGTTGTCATTAGCAGGTAAATTTCATATTTTCTCTAAAGTTTTAGTTGTCACTCATGTATACTATTCCTCTTGTTGGGTTCCTTCACAGGCTTGCTATAAGAAGCTTGAGAAACTCCTTCGAGATTTTCTTTGGAATAATTCTTTTGAAACAAAGGGATTTCATAGAGTTGCCTAGGATATTTGTTGTCTTCCCAGAGAATCTGGTGGAATGGGTCTATTGGACTATAGACGATAAGGTATTGCTCTATGTGCTAAGTGGGTGGTCAGGGCTTTGAGAGGAGCTGAAGCTTGGAAATTTTTGGTTTGACATTTCATTTCCTCTAGTCTTCCCTTAAACCATAGAGCATGGAGAGGGTTGGATTTTCCCTCTCATTGTTGCTTCGATTTTTGTTAAGATTTTTGGCTCCTTTGTTATTAAAAGTATATGGAAATCCTGGCAGTAGCTCACTCCTTGGATCTGTTGGAGAGGAGATGGCTTCTGTAAAGGCTTATCCATTAATTCTATGAATATTTGGTGGTCCCCCATGTTTCTTCATCAAGGTTCTCCCTTAGCTCGGGTGCAATGGATTCATGCTCAACGATTTTTCAAAAAGGGTATTGTTACAATAGCTAATTTATTTTCTCACCAAACTAGGGATTGGATCCCATGGAATGAGTTCAAATGCACCTTTAGGTTGAATGGTGTGGACAAAGATATGTATGATGATGTTATTGCTCTCACCCCTTTTTTCTATGTTGCACAAGATTGGTGTGCGCTCGCAACATCCTTGGTGGTCAGATTGGAGATGGCATGTTGACACTCCTTTGCTTGGTTATAAGGCTCGTTTGGGGTATAAATGGTTATCTCCTCATCTTCCTTTGGTGCCTAAGCTCAATCAACATTAGGACTTATTTTCTACAAGGACTAGATGGAATTCTAGATTTTAGAATGTTTGGGCTACTTATGTTGAGCCCAAGAAACTTTTTTTACGTGGAGCTTGCTTGATCCTAAATGCCCTTTTATGGTGTTCCTGAGTCTTGTATTCACCTCTTTTGAAATTGCAGAAGATCTAGGTAAGCTTGGGAATGGGTTCTTTCCTTTTTTTCCCATTTACAGCTGCAAGAGTTTATTGGTCCCAAGCTCTTCTTGGGGACTCTTTTACTTTTTCTTCCACTTTTTGAAGTGTGGTAGGTTTTCAGGATTAGCATGCTCTTTCATATTTGGAAGGCCTATAACAGAATTGTTTTTAAATAGTATACACCTTCTGTCACATTTATTCATGCTAACAAATTAGAAGTTTTTAATGACATGTTGCTACATATATGTACTCAAGCCAACAAAGTTGATATGGCATTGGATCATCTGCAAGTTCTTCTGGCACACTAGACCAATGCTTCATGTACAGTCAATCGAATCCTTCCAAAGTGCTCTTCTCAAGACCATTTTCGATCCCACTCTCATCGTCGGCCTCCGTCAAGTGCTCTTGTTGACAGGCACTAGTCCCAGCCCTCATTAGTCAAGAAGCATCCTAATGTTGACATTGCTTGTTTGTCCCACTAGGTTGGGGGTGGGATGATGTTCAACTAGTTTCACCTAGGCCAGTTGTTGGTTAGAGATATACGGGTGCTAAAGGCTTTAATCACGATGTAGAGGGATGGATTCCCATCCCATAATCACTAGCAATTTATGCAAGACAACACACCAGGCCATATTACTCCATATGATATGCTTTCTTTGATGTAATGATATCAATGATCATGATTGGTAAACTTGTGTTTTGTTGACGGTTTTGTTTACTAACCCTTGTCAATGAGGTTAGTTTGATTCCCCATGGGATGTGTTAACCCACCCAATTTTTTTTTATTATAAAGTCTTTTATCTTAATTTAATATAAATTTGCTTTTTTCATCAAAAAATATATATATAAAAAATTATTACAATGCTAATAATTTCTCCAAGTTATTCTTTTCTATATATAGAATTATGACAATGCTAATAATAACTTCTCCAAGTTATTATTTTCTATTTATAGAATTTTTATTTTTACTTTTCCATGCACTTTCTTCTTCAAGTTTTTTTTTTCTATTTATAGAATTTCTAATTTTTACTTTTGCATGCACTTTTCTATTTTTCATTTGTTTTTCTATTTCTAGAATTGCTTTTCTTATTTTGCTAACTCTTTGCATGTGTTTTTCCACTTTAAACATTAATTTTTCCAACATTCTCCTCCTTAATGCTTAATGTTTTATTTTTCAATTTCTTGATGTTAGGGTACCTAAGAATAGATATTTGGGGATATTTTATTATATAGTATAAGGGTTGGCATGGTCCACACATAAGCCAAGGTAGATTCTATTATAATATTATATTATGTTATAATATAATATTATATTAGTAGTAGACTTCCCAAAGTAGAATTAGAAGATGAATATATAAAGAAGAGATATTTGTCATTGTAATCATCATGGAGATGAATCATATGTAATCGTCTTTGCCTACAAAGTGGTTTATGGGACTTTGCCCTCCTTAAGTGGCACTCTCATCTTGGGAGATCTTGTGGAGTTATTACTTCCTTAAGGAATATTATTAGTGTTTCCCAACCTTAAGGGTATTATGTATCTCTCTCTCATTTGTGGATTGTTATTGTGGATAATTATTTGTGGATGAATGATTTATGTTAATGTGAATAAAGTTCTGTAACAAGTGGTATCAGAGCAACGATTATGGAAAAATATAGATTATTTTTGTGGAATTGCAAAATTAGGGTAAATTGTTTTTTGGAAAAATGTCTCATCTTTTAGGAGCCATATCTTTGTGAAATTTTGTTCAATTCAAACGATTCTTGTATTAGTTTATGCGAAATTTAAAGAGCTTTAAAATGAGTGGTCATATAAAGGAGTTCAAGCAGTATTGAGGGAGATATGACCTTTTGAAGTTAGTCATCTGGAACAAGGGTAGTGACGAATTTTTAAATCATAATTTTTTCGAAAGACGAAATTTAGGCAATTTTTTTTTGGAAAAACATCTCATATTTAAAGAGCCATATCTCTATGAAAGTTTGTTCGATTCAGATAAATTCTTAGACAAGTTTGTGCGAAATTTTAAGAGCTTTAAAATGAGTGGTCCTATGAAGGAATCTGAGTAATATTGAGTGAGATATGACCTTTTGAAGTTAGTCATCTGGAACAAGGGTAGTGACAAATTTTCAAATCATAATTTTTTTGAAAGATGAAATTTGTTAGTTCGAGTAAGCAAATCAGTTGTAGTTTATTTTGTTTTGAAAAAGAAATGTAAAACTAATGGATTATGTGGAATTTTAGATTTAAATTAGTAGATAGATATATATTTTCATAAAACCCCATTTTGCATTGGGTCATGCTACATATTCTCATAAAACCCTAGTTATCATTGGGGCATGAACTATGGAACTCCAAAAGTTTTCTAGAGAAAATGATATTGATGTGAGAGAGTGGTTGAAAATACTAAAAGCTCAAAATAGTGAAAGCATGTTATCCATTTGCTTTCGTATTTTTTTGCAGAGGGAAGCTTTACAATGGGCAAAAATCTTTTTTAGGGGTATTCCCTGGTGAATTTGGGAATAAATTGAACCAAAATTCTTGAGAACATGGGTACCTATTCAATTACAAAGAAAGTTAGATATTTATAAGAGAGATCTTAAGGGAAAGGATAAAAAGATAGATAGCCTAACTGATGTCATCAAACACATTGAAAAGAAACTACAAGGGATTCAAAATGATCGAAATGAAATGAAAGGAGAATGGAAAGTTTTCAAGAAACAAAATGAAGACTATGAAAAAGAAATAAAATTACTCAAGAAGGAGAAAGAGGAAAATGTTAAATAAAATAGCGAGAAGAATGAAACCTCATCTTTGGATTTTCAAAAGCAAGAGAAAGATCACAAGGATTTAAATTCATCTAAAATTTCTATTTTGCAGGTTCATGGAAGCATTCAAATGGAACAGGTTATTATTTCTATTGATCCTAGTACGAGATATAATTTTATTAATATTGCTTTGGCTCAGAGGTTGCAGGTTCAAGCAACAAAAATAAAGGACATACATATTGAGGGTGAGAATGTTCAGATTTTTGAAGATCTGAAGATCACCATGGATATATATGTTTTACATTCAGATTTTCATGCTATTGAAATGGATGATAAGAATATTGTTCTTGGTTATCCTTGGTTAGATTCTTTAGGTTTTGTTAATATTAATATGCAAAAGAAGTTTATGAAGTTATGTTACTGAAAAAAAGATAACATTACAGGATATTTCTCATCTTAAGGAGCAAGGATCCAAGAAAAACAAGAAGTGGTTGCTAAGAAACAAATTGACAAACAAATAGAAGAACCTGAAATAGAATCCAAGAAGGTAGTAGTAGCAACAGAGTCCATGGAAGAAGCAATAGCAATCGAGCCCATGGAAATAATAGTAGCGGAGTCCAAGGAATCTTTAATAGAGGATCACAAGGACACACCAAACAAACAAAATATAAAAGAACAATATGTAGAAGAATTTAAAACAATGGAGCCAAGTGTTGAGAATTCAAATAAGGTTGAAAATCAAGTTAAGGTTACACCAAATCGCTATCCACACCACCATGAGCGATAACAATCTTGGAGGCATGGCTCAAGGCAACAATATTATGGTTCTACATGGAATCAAAAGGGCACCAACTATGGTAGTATTTGGTAGAGAAAACATAGTGATCCTAGTTTTCAGAGTGGTTCATCAGCATCAAGGAACAAGTGGACCCATCATTTGAATTATCAAAATAAAGTAGCAGAAGCATGGAGCCAACAAAGTAGATTTGGTTACTCAAGTGGAAAAATGACATACTAGTATCAATGACCACCACCACCAATCAATGTTTCACTAGGATATAAGGATTATCGATATTGGTACCAATTGCTAGCATTTCTTAAGAAATCATACTGTCTTGTTTATTCATATGTTTTGAAGATAAAATATTTGTAAGGAGGGTGGCATGTTAGGGTACCTAGGAATAGATATTTGGGGATATTTTATTATATTGTATAAGGGTTGGCATGGGCCACACATAACCCAAGGTAGATTGTATTATAATATTATATTATATTAGTAGTTTACACCCCAAAGTAGAATTAAAAGATGGATATATAAAGAAGAGATATTTGTCATTGTAATAATCATGGAGATGAATCATATGTAATTGTCTTTGCCCACAAAGTGGCTTATGAGACTTTGCTCTCCTTAAGTGGCACTCTCATCTTGGGAGATCTTGTGGAGTTATTCCTTCCTTGAGTATTATTATTGGTATTTCCCTACCTTAAGGATATTATCTCTCTCTCTCTCTCTCTCTCTCTCTCATTTGTGGATTGTTATTATGGATAATTATTTATAGATGAATGATTTGATAATTTTGCATATTGGTGAATGATTTATGTTAATGAGAATAAAGTTTTGTAACACGTGAAAAAAAATCTCTCTTCAACTGGTGACTTCACATGTTGCCCATACATGTTAACATATATTCAAACATTGTTGTGCATTCATATTCACATATTTTCAAACATCTTGCTGGTGATTTTTTTTCTTCATCAAAAGTGCCCTTAAGGTAACCTTCTCATCCTATCGATTTGCATGGATAACTAGTTGCTACAACCTCCAAGTGTACTAGAGTAGATCATCGCTTATGAGGTTCACTATGTTGTTTCTACACCAAATATACATCTTTCTTATCTCATGTATGAGACCTTGGTTCTACCACCACACATAACCTACATCCAATGGTTAAGCATCACTTCCCATTTCTAGGGATACTCTTGTTTCTTCCCTTTCTCTTTCATAATTATTTTTTCTTTTGCTTGTCTTCTTCAATTTGATTACTTTGGCTCTCATACCCTGTTAAAGCTATGGACCAACTAGGACTTGAATCTAGGAACTCCATCTATTGAGTTTGCTTCACCAATGAGCTTCTAGCTTCTCCTTGAACCATCTTGCAATTTGAATGTAGGAGTCTATCTTTGGATTCAACATCCCTCCTAAGCCACTCCATGAGTAATCGAGGCTCCTAGCTCTAACACCAACTCTGGTACCAATTGAAAAATCCAATTCTTTTATACCAATTATCAAGATCAAATACTTTGATAATCAAGTTGCTCTTATATGAAACATCGCAGAAGCATAGAAATTATATTACAACTACAAAAGAATGTAAAATTTGTACTTTTCATACAAGATATTTTACAATACAATTCATATGCTCAATTTGGGTGCAACTGCATTGCTCAACTATTCCATTGAATTAATAACCATTGTTGCAATTCTTTTGCCATCCAACTCTATACAATATTCTTCACTATATCGCATAGGCTTTATTGCCATCTCACTCCATTCCATACAATTTAATCCAACTATGGATGATACACATGTTGGATGATCCATCCAAGTAAGGATGGATGGATTAATCAATTGGTGGGGGGATACACTAATATATAGAATCATTACAATGCTAATAATAACTTATCCAAGTTATTATTTTCTATATATAGAATTATGATAATGCTAATAATAACTTCTCCAAGTTATTATTTTATATATATAGAATTCCTATTTTACTTTTGTATGCACTTTCTTCTCCATTGCATGCACTTTTCTATTTTCCAAATGCTTTTCTATCCTTAGAATTTTTTTTTTTTTACCCAAATCTTCGCATGTTCTTTTCCACATTAAGCATTACTTTTTCCTGTTAGAGTTAGATATATTACATCATTTGGGTCATATAAATGTACCACCTTAGGTACATAGTTAGAGTAGGAGATTACTTTAGGGGGAAGTTAGCTAGTTACTTCAAGCAATGTAATAAATACACAAGTGGAAATGTGCAAGTTGTAATGTGCAATGTTACCCCTTGTACAACTAGGTAGAGTGTTGGCCAAGGAATATATCTTCCTATATAAAGGGCCTCATAGTGGTAGATTAGATATTAAGCTAATATTAAGTCAATATCAAGTGCAGTGTAGTAGATAGTAGTAGTGCTCATGTATGGAGCACAATGTAGCTCTTTAGCTCATATTAATGGAGTGACCATTTCCTCCATACTGCATTGTATTTTTATCATTTTTATTTATAGTATATTTTAGTCATATTGCAGACTCACTTGCTTTCATATTTATTGCATTTTATTAGGACATGTGTTAGATCTCTTCCACTGCATATATCCTCAAAAGCTAACATTTCCAACATCTTTAAAATTATGGATTCTTTTTTGCTTAATGAAACTCTTTCATCTAAAACCATCTAAAGACTTTCAAGAGTGGTAGGTGGATCCTTATCCATTTCGAGGATGGTGTCTACTTTTGGAATTTCATATTTAGAAAATTAAAATACCTCCATAAGAAGAGGATCACATGAAGATATTCATACCCTATTGATTTTTTTTTGTCTAAGGAGAATCTAAATATCTCATATTCTGGTTCAATTCTTCTTTTTATTATTACCATAGGATCCAAATCATCATATAAGAGGAGTCTGAATGTCCCATATTTTGATTCAAATTCTCTCTTCATTAATCCAATAGGATCTAGTTCATCATCATTAAAATCATCACTTTTTATCTTTGGTTCTTTCTCAGGCTAAGGGAAATATGACTTCTAATGAGAGGGTTAAGTATTTTCTATAAAAATTATTAATTCCTCAAAATAAATATTACATATGATGGTATGTTTGATAGAGAAATAAAACTTGCTAACTTTGGGTACTTAAGGTGTTACATAGGTCTAACCTCCACAAGGTATTCCAAGAAGCTGTTAATTTTTCTCTTTGTGTTTATAACATTGGAACTCATCCATGTCCAACATGTGAGATAGTACCTTAAGGAATGAGATCAAGTCCTTAACTTTCCTTTCTATTTAGTCCACAATATATTCTTTTGGAAGGGTAGAAAATGTCCATGACTAACTAAAAGCCAATGGATTTTATCATAGAAAAAAGAGTAATGAGGCTCTTGATTAGAGAGGGTGGTGATCTGGAAGTAAGCAATCCAATAGCTATAAGTATTTTTTTAGCTTTAGTTGCCTCTTTACACGCTATTGGAAAGGTACACTAATTTTATCACCTCATAGTTAATGCTATGAGTTCTTCCCAACAGAGTTGCCATAATATTGATAGAATTTTTTTTTAGATTTAAACTTCAAATCACTATATTTTCACTCCACCATCTAAGTTTTTTGTTAGAGTTGCTATCAAATTCTTTGAAAAAGACTTCTAAATACTAATTTGGATCTAAAAACTACTCACAAAGGGCATTTATTGGTTCTATTGATTTATTGCTTAAAAATGTAATACCAACCTCTTAAAATTGGCTAAAGAATATTATTCTCTTATTGGTGAATCATTTTTTATCACATGTCAACAAATTACCATTTTTTGGACTTAAAAATTGTGCAAATTTTTTCTCTTCTTAGCAAATTAGTTGATGGGACTTAAAAAAATCGTTAATTTTTAGCAAATCGTTGTTTATAGGATAGATACATTTCTTAATTTTTAGAGAATCATTGAGACTATTAATAAATTATTATTTAGGGGACTTAAAAAAATTGAGAAGAATTTCTCTCTTGTTAGTAAACCACTAGTTTGAGGACTTAACCAAAATTTGAGAAGAATTTACCTCTTATCAGTAAATCATTGTTTTGTAAACTTTAATTTGTTGTTTTTGTAGTCCTTTGAGAATAGAATTGGTAGCTATCACAAAATTTATTAGGAGATACAATAGATTTATAAAATGCTCATAAATTTGCTATATCTAATAAAAAAAAAAATATATTTTTAAATGGAGTTGTGCATAGATATTCAATGAGTATTAGTAAATCTAAAAAAAATACAATGAAACCCTAAATTTTGATGCAAAATGTTAGATATGAAGTCGATATAACTAGATCTAAAATTTAATTTCTAGGTTTTATTAGATCTAGAGTTTTCTTCAAGCCCTTTTGTGGTAATGACACAATTATGAGTAAATATCTTTAGATATAAAAACTTTTACCCTAAAATTATAGGTTCTTATGACAACAAATGGTTCTATTGAGTAGATGAAATCAACTCAATAATTCTCACAAGGCATACTAAAAACTATTGAATTGTGTATGAAGTTGATTTTATATTATGCTCCCATAACTTAATCAACATTAGAAGAGAGAGATTGATTCCTCTTAACCTCTAGAGAAGGTAGACTCCACTTTAACCTATCAATCTAATTGAAATGTTTCAAGAAAAGAGTAAATTCAAATGTATGAAATAAATATATTGTGGGGATATAATAGAGTAAGCTTGGTCTAGGCAATGCATAAGGAAAATAAAGAGCTATAATTCATCATGCATCCATCATATTTACAAATAAAATGCATAAAAATGACTAACAAGGATATAAATACAATGCCACAAATATCATTCTATATAAAGATAAAGAGATGAATCCACAGTATTGATCTCCAATTATCATGTGCACTTCATACATTTGTTGCAGTTATCAATCTAGCATAAGCCTAATTCAAAGAATAAAGTATTCTCTCCAAATGGTCAACAAGATCTTTATAATTGAGCTCTTAAATTTTATTTCTAGTAAAAAGATAATAACTCTAATATTAACTATAGTAAATAAATTCTAACCCTATTTAATCATAATTTAGTATAATATAAAATATAGAGGGTAAATGGTTACCCAACCAACCATATTTTGGCACTAAAAGCTGCCCCATAAGTATTTTAGTAGCCATTTATCTCCAACTAGCATCATTTCAAGGACATATCACTTTATAGGTTATTATCTTAGGTTACATACATTGATATTAATGCCAAATCATGTATCAAACAACAAATCACCACTTTAACTACACTATTTTGAGATTTTCCTTCAAATGATGATTCACTATTTGGGTTGATTGGCAAGTCATTTGTTGTACTTAGTTAACTCAATGAATCATTGAATTTAGTCATTTTTAGATGCATATACCAAATACCTTTATCATTAATTATCTAATCAAATTGATGAATTTTTATCTAAAATATTATAAATAATTGCATAATGACCTCAAGATACTATAGTTCAAGTATCATTATGTTTTGACCAATTTTGATTGAATTATACCCAAAACATTAAAACGAATAAAATTTGAGCTAAAATTAAACATGTAAGTAGTCATCTATGTCTTCTTTCAGTTTTAATTTAATTCGCTTAAAAATGCTACTTGGTGATTAAGTTAAGGTCAAAATATGATCTACTTACCATGAATATATAGTCCTACTTAGCTATATCTTTGGAGGGTCAAATCATGAAATGTTTGTCCAAATTATTTTTGTAACTCCTTGATGTTAAGAACAAACCCTCAAAATTTTAAGGTAGAACAATCTTAGATGACAGTTATTCCTTCTCAATGTTGTTCTAGATGGGTTTGGATATGATGATGTCACCAATGGGCTAAACCAGTTATTCACTATTTACTTTACGTAGTCAACTTTTGTGTTAAATGTGATGATGTCATGTTGATGCTAACATACTAACAAATCAACACTTCCCTTATCTAAATTAACAAATAACCACTTCCTTGACCTAGTTATATTTTAAGCCAAATTAGCAAATCATCACTTTCATGACTTAACCAAATTTTGATCCAAAATAAGTGAATTGCCACATTTTTCCTATAGCTAAATTGACATTTTCCTTATCCAAATCAATGGATCACCACTTTTCTAAATTAGTAAATTTTGATCCAAGTCAACAAATTGCCAGTTTCATGAAAATCAAATTTAAACCACATTAAAAAATTACCACTTTCTTGAATTGGCCAAAGTTTGAGCTAAAATTAGCAAATCACTAGTATTTTCCTTAGCCAAATTAGTGAATTGCCACCCTCATGACTTGGCCAATTTTTAAGCCAAAATTAGTGAATCGCCACTTTCTTTCCTTAGCCAAAATAGTGAATTGCCACTTCATGACTTAGCAGCCAATGTTGACATGAAATTAGTGAATTGCCAATTTCTTAGACAAGCTTTGTACCAACATGATAACATGTTAACATTATTAATCAACAAATTGCTTTTTTTCATACTTATACATTTTTTTAGGGAAATATTTTTTCCCATGCCTTATTAATTTTTTTAATTTTGCATTCATTTTCCTTTTGTGAAACCTTTCATCCTCACTTTGTTTTGGCCCATCTTAACATGTCTCTTTGACCTATATGTTTTTCCAATTTTTTATGTTCATGCTCAATTTTGACTCATGCAATAGATTTACAATCAATTATGCATGGGAATGGTGAAAACCACTAGATTACCTTTACATCTTCTTTAGATGCAATATGATGAAAAATACTCCACTTTAAAAGTCCAAAGGATCATATGGAGTTCTTGACATATAATCATTCTTGTGAAGTATTATAAGTAGTTCCACATGTTATAGATGCTCTTCATAGGACTTGTTATTTTTGGAATATATTACATTATTTGGTACATGCTAATGTACCATCTTGGGTATTTCTCTAGATTAGGAGAGTCTCTTAGATTAGGGATTGAGTATTTACTTAATGTAATAAATAAATGCATAACTATTATTATAATGTGCAACGATGTAAATGTGCATGTTGTCCATGTGTACATGAGTCTAGAATAGGAATATAGTGAGTCATAGGAAGATGGAATGCCAAGAGTCATACTTGTTAGCTTTTGATGATATATATTAAAGAAAATGCAACCACAAGATCTAAAATGAGCAAGCAATGTTAACTATATGATAATGGTAATATAATATGTAGGAAAACTATACAAGAAACTTCTGCAATAACTAAAAAAATAGCCATTAATGAAAGCTCATAAAATAGTACAATGTAATATAATGGAGGTCTTAAACACTCCAAAAATTCTTGCATGATCTACATTGTATCTAACTTCTCTTCTCATCACTATGCTCTACTATTCTATATGCTTCTCTCTTGCGTTCTATCATTTGCTTCACTCTATCAAAGGCCTATATATAGGGAGACAGGGTCATGCATAAGGGGTTGGACTCAAAATGTACTTGTAAAAAAATGGTGAATCCTAATCAAAATCAAGGTGAATCATGGAGAATCCTAAGCAAATCAAATTTCAAGCATCTTCACACCAAAATTTGGGGCATTAGAAGCCCTAAAATGTAAGGTTATTTTTGGAGCCACTTTTGACCTATTAAATCATCTTATAACTTCATAAAAACACCACCATTAGATAAGACTTGAAAAGAGCTTTCCAAAGAGTACAAATATGCCTACGTTTGGATATATATTGTGGTGAATTGATGCTAAGAAAAAAATGATCCTAACATTTTTAGGCGAATGGGCCACATCGAGGGTCCTCATATTCGTAAATTTTCAATTTTGGAAATCCTAATATTCACCCAATTTGTGAATATTCGCAACTATGCATAACCCTGTAGGGAGATATGTCCCTTGGCCTTTCATCTACCCATGAATTTTCATCTACCTAACCTATGACTCATGTACATGTGGACTACATGCACATTTACATACATTCTAACACTTGTGCATTTATTACATTGCATAAAGTAAATACTCAAACCTTAATATAAGACACTCTCTCAATCTAATGATATACCCAAGTTGATACTGAAGAACACAAACTTATACTAAGAGGGGGGTGAATAGTATAAGATCAAATATTACTTTTCTTTCCCAAACAATATTATCAATGGCAATATCAATATTAGTAATCAAATCAATACATAAATCATCACACACATGAGAGACACAAATTTAACGTGGTTCACCCAATGTGTGTTGCGTACATAGAGAAAATATTTCTTCTAAATTTTCTCAACAAATATCTTGGGAATCAATTCCCTATTACAATGTTTATGGACCTCTATCCAAAGGAGACACCAATCCCCTATGCTCTGATTTGTGGATCTCTCTCCACAGGAGAACTCTATCCCCTTGCTATGGTTTGTGGATCTCTCTCCATAGGATAAATCTTTCCCATTTGCTCTTATTCATGGATATCTCTCCACAGGAGAACTCTATCCCCTCTACTTTGATTTATGGATCTCTATCCACAGGAGAATTCTATCCCCTCTACTTTGATTTATGGATCTCTATCCATGGGAGAACTCTATCCCCTCTACTCTGATTTGTGGATCTCTATACATAGGAGAACTCTATCCCCTCTGCTCTAATTTGTGGATCTCTATCCACATGAGAAATCTATCCATTCTTCTCTGATTTGTGGATATTTATCCATAGGAGAACTCTATCCCCTCTGCTCTCAACTCTATCTCAAATTTACACCAAAATCTATCCCAAGTCTAGCACATATCTACTCTAAATCTGCTCATAAATCTGCACCAAAAATGTCCTAAGTCTTCTCTCAAGACTTGCCCAAATCTGCCTTCAAGCCTTCTCAAAAGACTTGCTCAAACATGCCTTCAATCCTTCTCAAAAGACTTGCTCAAATCTACCTTCAAGTCTTCTCAAAAGACTTGCTCAAAACTACCTTCAAGCCTTCTCAAAGGACTTGCTCAAATCTACCTTCAAGTCTTCTCAAAAGACTTGCTCAAAAATGCCTTCAAGCCTTCTGAAAAGACTTTCTTAAATCTGCCTTCAAGCCTTATCAAAAGACTTGCTCAACTCTACCTTCAAGCCTTCTCAAAAGACTTGCTCAACTCTGCCTTCAAGCTGCTCACAAAACCTGCTCAACTTATTTCCAAATATTGCATACAAACACAACTTAAATATCTTTAAGAAAAAATTTCTTTACACATACAAATTCTAATTAGAATTTGTTTAACCTCTGGAACATATAGAGAATGATATGCTCTATCAAAAACTCAATATATTCTTCACAATCACAAATCTTGTACTCAATTAACCAATCTCTATTTCTTGCAAAAACCCTTTAAAATCAAATCAAAATAGGGTATAACTTGTTTCACAAAACAAGTCTATCTTTCTTTGCAAATTTTCTCTCAAATATCAATCATACTAATGCACAATTTCCTTCACAAAATTGATCTCAAACACTTTCACAATTGATATCAATATCTCTCAAGCCAAAGTACAAAATATTTCACAATTATGCACTAACTTGTCTTCAACCCTAGCACAAGTAGTTCACAATATCTAGCACAAGTGTCTCAATCTCTTTAAAAAATGGAAGCACAATATTGTTCTCAAACTCTAATGCAATTGTTTCAACTTTCTCTCAACAATTTATGCACATGTAGGTCTCAAACCCTAACTCAAATATTTTCAACAATGCTTACCAAACAACCCTTTTATCTCCACCTTATGTTCCAAAAATATTCACTCAAAAAAACACCTTAAAAAAGGAATGATGTGCCCATACCTCTTAATTTTCTCTTATGGAGATATGCCTTCAAAAACTTGTCTCACAAACAACTGATTTTTATTGTGCCACTTCAAGGGTTAAATTGCAAGATACTATCTCAAAACATCCACATGAACTTTCTTCTCAAAAAGATATGCTCAATGAAATATGAAATTTATGTTTAATCACTCTTCTTTTGTTCTAAAAAATAAAGCATTAATACCCAACAAAACCTTCCATATCTTCCTTTCACCATGCAAGGGTTATAATAAAATGTCAAGCAACTTATCACACCTTATTACTCCTAATATTGCAAAATAATATTCAACCCAACAAAAACACAAATTACACACATGAAATTTCTTTATACACCTTATACCTCCTACTTAAAATAAAATATTTCAATGCACCTTAATTCTTCAACAAGACCATAACATTATTTATTTAATACACCACACATAGCACTTAGAAAAAACTCCACACTATCCTTTTAATCCAAACACCAAAAATAAAACAATCACCTTATGACTCCCTAAGCAAGCACATACCTTAGCCTTAGCGAATATTATTTCACCAAAAATTATTGTCCCTTATTGTCATCACCGTGATTCAAACTTGCGTTGCTTGTTGGCTCGCACCCTAGCTTCGACTAGGCCACCGTGTGGGCTAGACGCCCACACAAAACCAAACCTGCACATGTTCTGCTTCATTCCCTATCTCCAGTGAAAAAATATTTTTCAACAAAAAACCTTAACTCTCTGCCTCCGTCGTGTCTCGAACTCGAGACCTCACTACTGTTACATCTTAACACTAAGGGATCTGTTGTCTGGGCTAGTTGCCTAGATGGGATTTCATTTTTCTATCACCACACCTTATACACGAATTCAACCTAAAAAAGTGTTGCTCCTTTATCCTTTCTCCCATATAACCATGAATGAAGCGCATATGAATTTCACAAATTTTGCACCTGCATTAATCAAATTTCGAACCACACTTTGCAATAATCTTTATGTTTTATATATGCATTTTTGTCCTTTTGAAACTTCGACGTTGATGCTTGGAGGAGTATTTAAATTTGCAACATTGGTACCCACACTATACCTTTAAATTATTATAATAATTAAATCTAAAGTAGATTTAAATATTATAACTTATATTTTTACCTTTGGGCCCTTTTACTCATTTAATTTTTAATTATTATAATATTTTAAATCTTCATAGATTTAAATATTATAATTACTTTTTTTCCTTTGGGCCTTTTCTTTGGATAAAGACTTTGCCACCATAAAACATCTTCCTTTTTCTTTTGCAAGTACCACCATGGTAAAAACATTAAACCTTTATTTTCCTTGACATAAATGACAACCAATGTCATCAACTTATGATATCAATGACAACAATATACTCAAAATTTCCAACAGGTACATTGGCATGTACCAAAAAATATAATATATTCCAACACCCCCTCGTATTACATTATTTGGGTATTGAAGACTTTAGTCTCCAATGTGAGTCATGTTCTTCATCTCGATCAGGTCCTTCTTTTGGTTCAGTCTTCATATTGTATTTTCTTGTCTTCATCATTCCACTGCTTTTTGGTATTTCAAAGTGATTGGTAAAATCTTTGTCCTTGAAGTTTTCCAAGTATCTTTGATGAACTAGAGATCTCATAACTTTGCAAGTTATAAGTGGATCATAATTGATCCATTTTCTTTCCTTTGGTTCTCTGAATGACCTGTCTTGTTCTTCAAAAATTTCAAACTTGAATTTATTGTTAGTAGATGCTTCTGAAATAAGAACTTGAAAGAGACAATCTAATATGAATATCAAAATTTCTTCAAATATTTTATACTTGTCTTTATAGCAACAAAAGAAAGATGAATCAAATTTTCCTCCACAATATTTACATGAATGGAAACTCCAACAACTTGTTTTCTCATGACCAAATTTATTGCAATAAGTGCATTGTGAAGATATCCTAACTTATTTGTTACTTGTCTTAGGAGAATCAAGTTCATCTATTTCCTTGATGAAATGGTCAAACCATCTATGTACAATTGAAGTTATTATTTCATAAGTCTATAGGACATCTTTTTGATCAATATCCTTATCTATATTTTGAGTATGGTTCTTGATTTTATTCTCAATAACTTCATTAATATAGTTGTCATAAATTCCTTTCATTATATTATTGGAAGATATTTTTATAGAATCTACTTTCGCTGACTTATTAGCTTGAGAGTTCACAAAAATCTTTCTATGCCATACTAGTTCTTCTCTTATATTTGTATTTTCTCTATTATCATTTCTAGAATCAAGTATGTCTCTGAACCATTTGGATTCCTTAAATCTTGTATACTTAATAAGCTTTTCCATAGTTCCTTTTGAAATAATCTTTGTTTTTTTTTTGGAATTTACATGGTGGAATCGGTAGCCACCACGAATCTGAGTAGAATGTCTAGCTTTTATGGCCACCACAGTGTTTTGCGTTGACTACCTCGAAAGTTGCCACACAATTTTTCATGTAGTACTCCCCTATAACCCCCATTCCACAGTCATTTAAAATATTTTACGCTGCTCAAAGCACTAGGAAAGGGAAAAGCGTTCAATACGACGAGAAAAAATCTTTCTTGTTAAAAGGAAAATTTTTTGGTAGAATTTTAAAATTTCTAAACCTTTGAGGTTGTCTACCTTATGACTCCCTAGTTTTAAGTATATGATCAAACTTGATAAAATCTTTTCTATTTTCAAGTTTTGTAGAACCCCTTATATCTCCCAAGTATTTTGAATATACTATGGTCTTGATAAAGTGCTTAGCTTTCTTTAGATTTCTTTTGAGTTAAATTCCTTTTATCTCCCTAATGTTCAACTACTATTTTTTACCTTATTTATCCCTATTTGTGAAAGCTAGAAATAATTTTAATGCACTTTCAATTTGATAATGTTCTCTATTTTCCAAGACCCTATAGTTGGATTCCTTTTGTCCCTTCAATTTGTATAAGAGACTAGTATCAACAATAATTTTCCAACTTTCAAGCAATTCTATGTTTTGCTTCCTATATCCTTGAATTAATGATATGGTTTCTAAATTTCAATATTTTTAATTTGGTGTTGAACTCCTTATATCTCCCTAATTTAGAAATTTAGAAAATGATAATATTTGCAAAAATAATGCTTCAATTTCAAGGTAGAAAACCTTATATCTCCTAGTTTAATTATTTGTAAATATTTTGATAATTGAATCTCAATTAATATATTTTTAAAATAGCTCTTAAAGATATAATCCCTTTGCTTTAATTGCTTTCTAAACCATCAATGATTAATCCAAGGTTATAATTTCCTTATATCTCCATGCAATAATTAGTTAAACTTAACCTTAGAAATAATGTACATTATATCTCCTTGCACTTGATGGAAAGCAAATATTAATTTAATGTAAATATACCTCTCTTTGATGTGATGTGCTATGTGTTGATTGGTTTCTTCCTTGACTGCACTTTCAAAGCTTTTGAATGTTGTATTCTCCTCAGTATTCAAGGTATGACACTATGCATTAATTGCACTACATTCTATGGTGCACTCTAGACTATCCTCTTCTCCCTTCAATGCTCTTTGACTTGTGGAAGCTTGATATGCGTGCTCTTCTTAGGCAGGGCTATTAATACTTCTCTATGTCCCTTTGGAATGCATACCACATGGCATTTACATTGCCCTTGAACATAGATCTCCTTGTTAGGTGGTGCAGGGATGTTACAGTATTTAGAATACGTTGATTTAGGTGGCATAGGTATTATCTCTCCTTATGTACATTTAAGTAATTATATTTTATTCTTTTCTTGCTTAAATGGAGAGTTGCTTCAGACTTGGATGCTCTTCTCCTTGCACAGGAATTATATTTTTGAAGGATTACTAAGAATTTGTAGGTAATCTTCTCCTTTGTGCCAAATTGCATAAGTTTCCTTTGTTTGGTTTGACAAGTGGAGGCTTCTTCCCTTACATGTAACCAAGCACTCAATATCCCTTATCTCCTTAATGCTCTTGCCAACTCCTTGCAAGTTGTTTTTCTTCTTTTGCAATAGCAGTGTGCTTTCTCCAACATATGGCGGCTCGTCTCCAATGAAGGTGGCTCCTCCTATGGTGTTTCAATGCTCTCTTCCATATGGTTGTTCATCCAATCTCCTCTCCTATTTCACTTGGGTAACACTCCTTGCTACTTGTATCTTTGTTACGTTATTCTCCTTGTAACTTGCACCTTAGTTGTGTTATGTTGTCCTTGATATTGGTGCTATGTTGTCCTTACTTAGTCTCCTTTCTTGTTGTAGGTTCCTTTTGCACTATGAGCACTGACTTCATGGGACTATGGCATCGTATTTGGTGTCTTTAGACACCTTGAATAAGATGATTTTGAGCCCTTAGTTGGCCCTTTTTACTTTGCTTCGTAGCTTCTTCTTGGTGACTGCAACTTTATGTTGCTTTGGTGTATTAAGACACTTCAAATTTTGTCTTCCTTTTGCTACTTTGGAAAAGATAAATATGGTGCTATTATGGATTGCAAATAAATTTACTATAAACTAAGATAGAATACCTTAGTTGCACCTGGGTTTCGAGACTTTCTTTATGTATCTTTCTTCCTTGTATTTAGTAAGGTGGCACCTTATCTAATCCTTGGTGGTTGTAGTGCTCCTTTGGTAGGTTCTCTTTACCAAGACTTGTTGTAGTTTTACCTGTGCTCAATGGTGGACTCAATATTACCTTATCCTCCTTGGCAACTCTCTCCTAAGTCTCCTTGCTTGGTTAACTTTCCAATGATGATTCCAATATTTTTAATCATGCAAATACTATGCCTTTTGTATGGCTATGATTTGAACTATTGTATATCAAATCTATGCTTGATAATACTTCTTTGCTTTCAATAGATAGTAGGAATTTAAACTTATTCTTTTCCTTTGAAAAATATCCAACTCCTCTTTCTTATGTGTAGGTTTTATTCCTTGTAAAAACTATCTTCTGCACTTCTTTGAAGACTTAAACTAGCAACCTTCCTTTTGCAACTATAAACCTTGAATTTTGTGCTTAATAAAACTTAATAATAAGATAAATATAAATATTCAATTTATGAACCTTTTGCACTAATGTTGCATACCTTTTTTATATTCGTATGGTGATAAAATTTATTGGTGATTTGGATCACCTAATTGCTGCTCTGAGTTTGATAAATTTACAGCTTCAAATTGTATTACTTTGTTGTTTTAAACTAGTCTATTTTGCAGCTCTTATTGCTATTAAATCCCAATTTTTAGCTTTGTAACTCCTTTCACTTGCTACCCGAAAATATGGTTTTGTGGTTTCCACTCTCCTCCAAGTAGCCTTCTTGAATTCTAAAATTTAGCAACTATTAATGCTACCCAAATGTTGCCTTCTAACTATCCTTGAACTCTAAATTTTTTAACGTAGCTAATTTCTACTTCTATATGTTGTCTAATAATATATTTGTAATTAAACCATAGGCATTAGTTTATTATTCAATAATCAAACCCTTTAAATACAAATATTAATACGTGAATAATTTCTGCTCCTAGGATATCGCTAACAAATGCTATTTGTCGCTAACAACTAACAATGCTAACAAATCATGGAAACAAAGCTAACCTGCTAACCATAAGTTATTCGTAACAGTAAATAACTTCATGGTAAACAAAATAAAGTAATAACTAAACTAACTACAATAATAAATTATCAAATATATATATCCTAACATCCCCCCTTTATTACATTATTTTTAAATACAAATCTGACACGTGCACTTGCCTTAGTGAATATATTAGCAACCTGTTCGTCGGTGAGAATCTAGGAACTTATATTTTATCCTAACAAATGATGTTAATTACCCAAGATAGGAATTTAGATATTATCCATGATAGGAATCTAGATATTATCCAAGTAATGGGATAATTACTTTAACATCCCCTCTTAATGTGAAGGAGAGAAAACGAAAGATGTTGATAGACTGGCTCTTGCTCTGGCTCGTGGTTCTAAGTGTATCTTTGGATAAGTACCTCTGGGACTATCTTTGGATCTGCTTGTGAATCTGCCACTTGATCTATCACTGTATCTACCATTGGATCTACCATAGAATTTACCTTTCTTGTAGAATCCATACAACATTTCTTTCATCTTGGTTGAGTTGCTCTGGCTCGTGGCTCTAGCTGCTTAGGTCCACCTCTAGGTATTTTGCCTCTGGGTCTAAGAAAAAATAAGTACTTCTAGAGTACTTAAGCAAAAGTAGGTCATCCCTCACTTTGTTTTAACAATAATGAATGTCCTTATTGTAATATTTTCATCCTATCAGATTGCATGGGTAACCAACCACTACAACCGCTAGGTGTACTAGAGTAGATCACTACATACGAGGTTCACTCTATTACAATATGATTTTACAAAAAATTTGATAAGGTAGCTAAGGTGTCGGTCGCTACCGAAAATGCACCTTTACAAGTTTCCCCCTTTTTGTAAAATATGTTGTAATGGAATTTTTGCAAGAAGTTTGACTAAGGTGTCGGTCATTGCCGAAAATGCACCCTTTTTAAGTCTTCCCCCTTTGTTGCAAAATATTGCTTTGATGAAATTTTGCAAGAAGTTTGACTAAGGTGTCGATCACTACCAAAAATGCACCCTTTTTAAGTCTTCCCCCTTTGTTGCAAAATATTTTGTGAGGTAGGAAAGAAATTTTTATCCCCCCTAAGTGCAAAATATTTGCAACTTATGAAGCTTTTTAAGGCTTTTTACAAAGATTGCCTCCTAGGCAAATTTCAAAAAAATTCACCAAAAAATCTCCCTCTTTATTACAAGTACTTCAAACAAAAAGTTTTGCTATTTATGAAGCCTAAAAAGAGGTACAATCCCCCTTTATTGCAAGTACTTCAAACAAAAAATTGCTATTTATGAAGCCTAAAAAGAGGTTTGATTTTGATGACTTCTACTTTTCTGATTGCCTTTACAAGTTTTATCTCCCTTTTGTCAAAATATGTTTTGAAGGAAGAAAGGAATTATCCCCCTTAGTGCAAACAATTGCTACTTTGAAGGTTCCTTATTTCACAAAAACTTGTTCTTTCTTTCGATATACCCTAAAAGAGTACTGAAAGAGAATTCACTCTAATTGATATTTAATGGCACCTACCTAAAAACCCTTTTGAAAAAGGATGATTAGTTTGAGGAGTTTAAGCCAAACAAGAAGAGTGAATTAGGGTTTTTATGGAGTAAATATCAAAAAATTGGCTTTACCTATGCAATAAATTACACAAATGGGTGTAAAATTTGGGGTCTTAAGCTTGCTTGATTTTAACTTAAGAGGTAATTGCAAAAATAGGAATTTAAATGCAATAATCCATCAAAAGTGCCCATAAATTTTTAACACTTAGGTGTCAGATTCTATCGAAAATGCACCTAATTTAACAATGCCAATTTAACAAAAGGTGTCGAATGCTATAAAAAATGCACCTTATTACAGTAATTTTTGCAAAATATTTGATCTTGTGTTTGCAAAAAAATTGATATTCAAAATTCTCCCATTGTCTTACAATTTTGCAAAGAATGTGGCAAAAACAATTGTCTTTCCTTTTTGTGTTGCAAAATAAACAAGTTTCAATTCTTCAACCCTTTGATTTTCACAATTTCCCCTTGTGTTACAATTTTGCAAAAGAAGAATCCAATGCTTGGTTTGTCCCCCCTTTTGTTTGTAAAATAAACAAGGTTGTGAAAATTTAGATCTTCAATGTGATGAGATCTTTCTCCATTTTGCAAAAATATGAATGTGCAATATTTTGTGTTATATCCCAAGGTTTGAGAAAACAAAATGCACAATTTGCTTTTGATTTTGCAAAAAAATTTGATATTCAAGTGCCCCCCTCCTTGTGTTACAAATTTGCAAAAATCACAATTTCTTGTCTCCCCTTTTCTTTACAAATTTAACAAGGTAGCACACCTTTCAAGTCAAGTCGACACATGACAAGCTTTTGAAAGGTTATCTAGAACCAGTCGACACACGACTTGGTATTAGTGGACCCAAGGTCTATTCTTCATGAGAAAAAACTCTTACTCTCAAAAAAAATTGAGAAAGTTTTAAAGAACTCCCATATTTGCAAAAAAAAATGTGCTATTTATTTGTATTACATCTCAAAATTTTGAGAAAACAAAAACACAATTTTGTTGGAAATTTGCAAAAAATAGGTTTGCTCATTTTCTTATGTCTCCGTTTTGTTTTATTTGCAAATTTAAAGTTTATCAATTAAATACTTTTAATAAAAAAATAATTTTTTTCTAAAGAAAATTAATTAGAAATAAATATAATTGATTTTATAACAAAAAATAATATTAAATTATTAAAAATAAATTGATAAAACAAAAAAATTGTAAAACAAAAACAATTTTACCTTATGAGCGCCTTCGTTTCTTTTATGCAAAAAAAACATTTTTTAGCATCCGCGAGGGTTTGAACCCATGACCCCACGGGAGGGAGCACTCTAGCTCCAAGCCTCCAACCACCCCAGCTACCACCTCCGGCGAGTGGTAATAAGCACAACAAGTGCTTTATTCTGATCATATTAGTGAAGGTAGAAAAAGTAAACAAAAGCCTTTTGAAATTCTTGGAACACACCACATTTATTTTGATTTGCTACGGGTAATCTAGAAGTTGTCCTTTTTGCCATCCAAAATAACTTATGGAATTACGACACGTAAGTGCTTCTTCGACCAATCACACAATGACACATATCCATGCCATTCAGCTAGTCAGATGCTACGTGTACGCTAGGTGTCCTACCTCGATATTCACACCCTCCACATCAATCTCATTATTACTACCACATGTCAATATCCTCCATGTCAGCTATCATGCGTTTCCAGATTAGTAGGTCAGATGCCACCTTAGTAGGTTTAGAGCAATGAAACTCGCACCCACTAGGTCAACAACAGATGCAGGGGAAGGTTGCCACACCAATAAGATCCACATCAGTAGTTGTGACCTCATCTGCACATCAGGCTCTACGAGCCTTGATTCCCACATTAGTCAGTGCCAGTCAGAGTTTTATGTTAGAAATGCACATAATCCTTGATGTTAGCGCCAAATATTTTGTATTAGGGGTAGCTATTGGGTCCACTTCGAAGGGTGTCTGGTGCCTCATTGTCAGCAACTTTGTGCACTCAATAGTTCTTGCGCTAACTAGCTGTCATATTGTGCAGCATGCAAGGACTCCATCAGAGGGTCGTGATTTTTATGCTATGAGAGTCAGCACTACAGTTTTAGGCTGATCAAAAGTTGCTATCAATTTTGTTAGGTGTGTCGATCTACAAATATTCGTGCAATGAGATGCAGCGTGGTGGAGCAGGCTACACATAATTCAGAACGCAAATGAAATATTCAAAAAGCCAATTCAAAAAATTGATTAAAAAAATAATAAAAAAAAATTATCCAATTGAATTGGAGAAATAATTATGCACCATAGGGTAGTTCCACGTCAAACGAAATAAAATTCTACGTGTAGGCCAAACCAGGGCGTGCTTGCAGGAGGGGGTCATGTCTTGGGATTTGAGCCCTATTTTCCATGTAAAATGCATCACCCTTCGTCTTGCCTACATAATCGCTCTGATACCAATGTAATTAAACCATAGGTATTAGTTTATTATTCAATAATCAAACCCTTTAAATATAAATAGAAACACATGAATAATATATGCTCCTAGGATATCACTAACAAATGTCATTTGTCGCTAACAACTAACAATGCTAAAAAATTATGCAAACGAAGCTAACCTACTAACCATAAGTTATCTGAAATAGTGAATAACTTCATGGTAAACAAAATAAAGTAGTAACTAAACTAACTACGGTAATAATTAAACTATTGAATATATCTACCCTAACACTCTTATACTTATGCTATAAAAATAATAATCTCTTCTTTTGCAAATCAACCTTCAAATCATTTGTGGTTGTCCTCAACTTTCTCTAATCTAGTGGCCTCTTCTAGCTCCTTTCTCCTCTAGTATCCTTTGTCAAATTTTGACTTTAATCTTGGCCTATTTGCTAACCTTCTTCTCAAGAATTTGAATGTCTTGAGGTCTTTGGAAATCCTTTCCAGAATTTGGTAAAATTCTTGTCAAATATTTCTTTCTTTTGGTCTTGTTGTCGTATGATGATAATTATCCCAAATCCTTATTTCTTAGGTGCTTCTCTTTTCTAGCACTCTTCTCACTTGATTTATCCTCAAATCTCCTCCAATGGTCGTCTTCAAATTCTCCAATGAGGCTTTCCTAGCCTTCTTTTCTTTCTCCTTTCAGCCTTTCTTGAGATATCTTCTCTTGGGTCTTTTAATTTTTGTAGCTTCTAAAATATTTAAGAGGACTTTTATAGTACTCTATATTCAAGATTCAATCTTCCAAATCTGGAAGTTCTTTAATGAGACCTTTCTCTTAGGTCTCCTCAATCTGGAGCTGCTTTCTTCTTTCTTCACTCTGAAATCTTCAATATTCAAATTTCTATGAGGACATCCTTCTTGGTTCTCCTCAATATTCAATCTGCAATTAGGTCTTCTTTCTTAGACCTCCTCCTTGATATGTAGTCTTCAATGTGGCTTCTTTGGCCTCTTCCTCTCTTCTCGATATTTAACTTAGAATCTTTAATCTGCAACTTATTGCTTAAAGTACTAGATTGATTTCAAAGAAGATATTATTCCTAGCTCTTGTAAAAAGCTTCTCAAATTTCTTTGAATCTCTTATTTTTTGTAACAAAGTATTAGAAAACAAGAATAGTAATTTTTTTAAATCTATAGAAAATAAACTTCACTAGTTGATTTGTCAATCTAGTGGAATCAATGATGAGACCTAGTCTTTACAAGTTTTTTTGCAACTTTGTGGAAAGACTCTAGCCGAATGCAATTTTAGAAATTCTAAATTGAGATTTTATATCTCCTATCAATCTCTCTTGTGGCTCTCTCTATTTCCTATAAATCTACCTTGTGTTCTGATACCACTGTTAGCTTTTGATGATATATTAAAGGAAATTCAACCACAAGATCTAAAATGAGCAAGCAATGTTAACTATATGATAATGGCAATATAATATGCAGGAAAACTATATGAGAAACTTCTGCAATAACTCTGAAAATAGCCATTAATGAAAGCTCACAAAAATAGTATAATGTAATGTAATAGAGGTCTTAAACACTCCAAAAATTCTTGCATGATCTACTTGTATCTACCTTCTCTTCTCATCACTATGCTCTACTATTCTATATGCTTCTCTCTTGCATTCTATAATTTGCTTCACTCTATCAAAGACCTATATATAGAGAGATATGTCCCTTGGCATTTCATCTACCCATGACTCTTCATCTACCTAACCTATGACTCATGTACATGTGGACTATATGCACATTTACATCATTGTGCATTCTAACATTTGTGTATTTATTATATTGCATAAAGTAAATACTTAAACCTTAATCTAAGACACTCTCCTAATCTAATGATGTACCCAAGGTGGTACATTGGCATGTACCAAATAATGTAATATATTCCAACAATGCTCCATTATATATTGACCTTTGTAGAAGTAAGATATGTGAGTGAGAAAGGAAGAGAGAGTGCAAGAGCATAATAGAGTAGAGTAGTGCTCAAGTTAGATACAATGTAGATCATGAATGAATAATGGAGTATTTGAGGTCTCCATATTTTGTATGAAGATCTCATTTTTATGAGCTTTCATTAATGGCTATTTTATGAGTATTTTCAAAAGTTTCTCATGCTATTTACATGCTTAAGATATTGTTATTTTTGTATTGTTAATATTGCATGCTCATTTTATACCTTGTGGTTGCATTTTCCTAAGTATATAACATCAAAAGCTAACAGTGGTATCAGAGAACAAGGTAAACTGATAGAAAATAGAGAGAGCCACAAGAAGATTGATAGGAGATAGGAAGATCTCATTTTAAAAATTTCTAAAATTACTTTTTGGCTAGAGTCTTTCCATAGGGTTGCAAGAAAACTCGTGAAGACTAGGACTCAACATAGATCTCTTTTCCACTAGATTTAAGGATAACAAGTGATGTTTATTGATTTATAGAGATCTAGATATTTGCATGGAATTGCTTACGACTATCTTAGTTTTTTGCTACAGAAAATTAGTTCTCAAAAGTTGAGAAGATTCCTAAAATAGATAGAGAAATATTTGATCTTCGATTAACTAAAAGTCTGCGTGCTTTCCTCGTACATGGATTAGTTCTTTGTTGCAGAAAAATAAACATTTAATATTGAGGAGAATCAAGAAGAAAATATCCATAGAAGATTTCATATTAAAGATTGAGAAGAGATTTCAGAGTAGCAAACAGGTGAATCAAATCACCATTAAATCTAGCTACAAAATGTCTAAAGGTGTGCAATATTGGTGCAATAAAATTTCATTATTTGAATGTTCATATTAGCATTTCATTAAGTCTTTAAAAGTACCACATTTAAATTTTTTATTGCAAAAGGAAAGATCTCACATTTATATTCAAGGTTATAGCATTCCCAAGGGATTAAAACTTGTATCAAAAGAAAAGAAAAGTTAGAAATTAAAATAAGGAAAGGAATCAAATCCTTACCATCCCTTGGAAAGTAAATAAGTTGCAATAGAAAGTAGAAGTATCATTTTATTTGAAAGACACATATTTTAGAACTATCTATAAGCTTGGAGTTATCTAAGAAGAAACCGCCAATCATAGAGATAAGGAGATTCTACTATGGAAGGAAAACCACCATTACCAAGTCTTGGAGAATATAAGAGGAGACACCACATCGGATAAGAAAGCTACCATTTCAAGAAAGCTAGTGTAACTAAAACTACAAGGGGACAAGGAATAGTTATTACCTAAGGCTACATACAACAGTTGGCAATACATTACAACAAAGGAGCTCAAAGTTATTTTCAAATTAAACACTCAAAAATAGTGCTATTTACATAGAAAGGCACCAAGCAAGTCTATTTTCATGCAAATAGATAAAAGTGTCATCAAGAAGATGATATCAATCGTTGCCAAGATTGAGCAACCAAGTAGAAGAACCACTAAGTCAACATAGAAGAACTGCCACCATCATCAAGCAATGATATCTAGAGTGCCACCACCGTACAGTTAAGAATACAGTTGAGGAGGAGTTTCATCATCCAAGAAGTGTTGATATGGTTAAGTCAACACCATTAGGGTTGCACAAGTACATTTCAATACCATTCAAAGGAGGAAAATATAGGGATTAGCATCATTCGATATAATACTTACTATATAACACAAAAATACGATAGAAACACTTGAGTTACAACCAACATAATGCATACAGGAGAAAGAGAAATAAAAGAGGTTGGAGATTACTCATTGATGAGTGTTACATTGGAAGAAAAAATATTGAAGAATCTAACAAAATATAAGGTTACAATTTGCCATTTGGTATTTTAAACATAGAGCACCAACCATCGAAAGAAGAGTCTAAGAATCTAGAAATTGAAACAGTCACTACAGAAGGAAGTGCAATGATAACTCAAACATTATCAAGGAGGAGTAAGTTATAACATCCATCTACAAGTGTTGCAAGTGTAATAGGATAAGTGTCACCAAGGATACAAAGAATCAATAGCTAAGGATCATCTAAGCACCATAAGAGAAGAAATAATTTGTATACCAAGTGTCTTGATAGGAGGAAAGCATCAGTATTTACATAACGTCTTCTACTTACATTAAAGGGATACGTTAGAGAGAACACAATATATGTAGTGAATGCAATTAGAACACATTGAAGAGAATAGAGTTACATGCTAGAAATTGGTGCATATTCAAAGAGTCAAAAGGAACAAAATGACATAATTCGAAGGGTAAAAAATGAGCTCAAATAATAGAGATAGAACACAATCAAGAGGAGAAAGTGAAGTGCCAAATATTGGGGTTTATGCACTACGTTGAATGTCATAGTCAAAGCTTCAGAGTTTGAGCGTAGAAAGTATTGAACACACTATATTGGAAGGAGAGTATCGTGAGAAAGTAGGGTGTAGTATAAAGTAAGCAAAAGAAAGCCTTTGGAGCACTACATTAAAGTAGGTAATAAATATTCAATCTAACCTATAACCTTTACAAAGGATACAAGGCATAATATTGGAGTCAAGTTAATTATTTCATTATACTCAAGGTTTTATAATAAAAGGAGAAATAAGTAATAGTTTTACAACCTTAGTAGCATTATTAAATGCCTTAAAAATTTTTGAAGAAAGAATTATTTAGAAAGGTTATGAAATTACCTCATTCAAAGGGCATAGGAATATTTTTGCAAATAGTCTTAATTGGAAGCATAAGTATTTATACATTGAAATAGAAATATTATATTTGCAAATACCTTATTTCTAAATTTCCAACTAGGGAGTTATAAGGATTCAACACCAAATTAAATATCTTGAAATTTAGAAACCATATCATTGAGGATTAAAGGATATAGAAAGCAAAACATAAAATATTGAAAAGTTGAAAAAATAAATTGGAATTAGTCTCTTACTCAAATTTATGAGACATATCGAATCCAAATCAAAAGTATTGAAGATAGAATATTTCATCAATTGAAAGTGCATTAAAATTATTTCTAACTTTCACAAATAGGGATAAATAAGGTGAAAAATAGTAGTTGAACAATAGGGAGATAAAAGGGATTCAACTAAAAGGAAATCTAAATAAAGCTAAGAACTTTATCAAGAATATAGTACATTTAAAACTAGGGAATATAAGGTAGTCTACAAGTGTTATTATGGCAAAAAATAAATTCATACTTTCAGAATCTCAACTTCTTAAAGTACCTAATTACACTTCATGAAAAACAAAAGTGAGATCAATATTGATAGTTGAAAAGCTTTGGGATATTGTTAAAGGAGCAAAAACTAAACCTACTACAAGGGGACCTGAGATTCAAAAGTTTGAAGAAAATGAAGCAAAATCACTCATGATAATAACATTTGCAATTACATATGAAATACAACCATACATTAGTTCAACAACTTCTACAAAAGGTTGGAAAACTTTAGCCAAGATATTTTAAGGAAGGAATACAGCCATGTTCTTGAATCTACAAACTCAGTTACATTCTCTAAAAGTCAATAGTGGTGAAAGTATAGAACTGTTCCTAAGGAAGGTAGCAAATATAAAAGAAAAAATATTAAACTTAGGAGAAACTGTTGAAGACAAGTTTCTTATTCAAGTAATCCTAAGAGCACTTTCAGAAAGCTACAAGCATCTAGTCACATCTTTACAAATTCTAAGTAAAGATACATCATTTGATGAGTTAGTCAATATCCTACAAGAATATGAGGTAGAAAATTTAGTAAAATATGAAATGACTAACAATACCTTACTCTCAAAAGATAATCCACAAGTAAATGCCACCTCATTCTCAAAAGGAAGATGAAAATGGAATAATAAATATTGTCAAGTATGTAGAAAGAAATGACATAGTACCAATTATTGTATATTCAACCCAAGAAATTAATATCAAGGAAATCAAATAAATTTTGGAAGACAATCGAGTAGGCCATTCCAACCAAGATAATATCAGAATCAATATAATCCACATTAGCAACAATTTCAGCATCCATATACTTCTCATAATCAATACAATCATCCTCAACTACAATATAGAGAAGAGAAACAAAAAGGTCATTTAGTTCAAGAGATTCAAGAAATTTAGGAACTGGAAGAACCTACATATGAACATGAAGTTAAATCTCTTTTCGCTAAAATAATATTTCATGAAGATACTAATTATTTACTTAATCAAGATATAGAAAAAGAGTACAAAGGAGAAAGCAGGAAAAAAGAGCTCAAGTTCCAGAACCAGGATGAAGACCACATTGAAGACTAAAGTCTTCAATAACCAAATAATATAATACAAGGGGATGTTGGAATATATTACATTATTTGGTACATGCTAATGTACCATCTTGAACACATATCTAGATTAGGAGAGTGTATTATATTAGGTATTGAGTATTTACTTTATGTAATAAATAAATGCACCAATATTATTAGAATGTGCAATGAAAATATGCATGTTTTCCATGTGTACATGAGTCTAGAATAGGAATATAGTGATTCATAGGAATATGGAAGACCAAGAGTCATACTCCATTATATATTGGTATTTGTAGAAGCAAGATAAGTAAATGAGAAAGGAAGAGAGAGTGCAAGAGCACAATAGAGTAGAGTAGTGCTCAAGTTAGATACAATGTAGAGCATGAATGAAGAATGGAACATTTGAAGTCTCCATATTTTGTATGAAGATCTCATTTTTGTGAGCTTTCATTAATGGCTATTTTATGAGTATTTTTAGAATTTTCTCATGTTATTTACATGCTTAAGATATTATCATTTTCATATAGTTAATATTGCATGCTCATTTTATACCTTGTGATTGTATTTCCTTAAGTATACAACATCAAAAGCTAACAGTTATAGATCAAAATATAATCATATATACCAAGACAAATTTCCTGAAAGGAATATTGAATACTAATTTTAAATATGTATGGGGCATTAGTAATACTGAATGACATAACAAAAAAAATCATGAAGACCATAAAAAGTTAGAAAATTTATTTGAGAAAATGATCTTCATTTAATTCATCCAATAAATCATGAATACTAAGAAAATAAAATTTATCTTTGATGGTAATCTTATTAAGAGGATAAAAATATGGGTATACACTCCATGACTCATTATTTCATCCTTTTAGTTGACCATTATTACTATTGTTGAATAAAATCTAGTGATAGGTTGAATGATACCTTGCTCTAGCATATCATATACCAAATTCTTTATGTTAGTCTTTTATCACTATGGATATTTTGGGTGAATAGATACTAGGAACCAAATGTAGAGCATGATCATGCATTTTCTTAAAATAGAGTTCCTTAGGTTATTCAAAACCTTCTCATGTTACCTAAAGTTGCTCTACATATCGGGAATGAGACCAATTGAACCCTATACTTCTACTTTGACCTCCATAAAGAAAAGTTGCACTATTAATATTTACTTTCTTTATAGAGATTTGTCTCCTTTTAATGTGAATTTTCCACTTTGAAATTCCATTACTAAGTCCCCTAGAGTTTAATTTTAGTCTTCAATTCTTTGTCCATTATACATATAATTTATAAAGATTCATAGTAATGTCCCCTAACTAATCCATCTATTGGAAATCAAAGACTATGTCTATACCTCTCTAATCCATCATATATAATTCCCTTATGCATGTATAACTACCAATAGTGGGTTTCACATTGGATACTTTTCTACACAAGAAGCATCCCCACCATTAGTAAACAAGAAATTAGAATTTTTTAAAGTGTGCACATAAAGTCTCAAGCTTTATGCAACATATTTAATGAAATTATGAGTGCTACATAATCAATAAATATAATTACCCTTTAATTTCTAATAAATCCTTGTATATGGATTGTTTAATGAATTTGCACACCATGAGTGTAAAAATGGACAAACCTATATAGTCATCCTCTTGTGTGTTTTAAATGGGGTTCACATCTTCATCTTCACTTTTTGATTTTGAAATTAACACATTAGCTTTTATTCCTCCTTTAAGTCCATGCATATTTCTTCTATCCACATGCTTGAACTCTAGGATGTTATGATTACACTTGTAATATAAATATATATGTGTTCTCTCTTCCTCTATTGGATCAAAATACTATTTGTATATTAGTTTCTTCATGTATAAACCTTGATATATTGAGTTTATTTTCTACTTTCATGACAAATCCTTTTGCATCATAGTTTGTGTGAAGATCATGCATATCAAGTTCTCATTTTATCTCATCCTTCAACCTATTTATAAATGTTGAAAGCACCACTACTAGATTCAGATCAAGTAAAATTAAGAGTGCTCATGAGTTCATTATAGTATCCTTTGACAAATTCAATTTATTTGATTTGTAACAATTATACTATACAACAAGATGAATAAATTTGATCAAACTTCCTTAAAAACATTATTTTGAATTTCTTGCCATGAAGATGCAAGACCCATATGTCTTGTTCCCATATAATCTTGTTTAAGGCGTGACCATCAAAGAAGGAGGATGTTAAATATAATCCCAATATCAATATTTTCTCATTTTTTTCTTCATAACCTTTTTAGTCCTTTAAATATGGTTTATAGATCTCTCTCATTATTTCAATATTTCAAACTTTATTATTTTTTATTTATATATATATATATATATATATATATATATATATATATATATATATATATATATATTTATATTTGAATACAAAGGGTATTTTTTATCGTACCCTTTGTAAAAGGTAATATATCCTAAAGGTCATAAATGCTATAATTTTTTTTAGTGGATTATATGGGATTGAATGGGTCCCACTTGTATTACATCATAATTATAAATTAGTATTATAACAACTTAGTACTTATATAAAGATTAACAAGATTAGAAATAGGGTCTCCTCCTTGAATATGGAGGAATTTGAGCAAACGCTATGTAATTATGAGGGTTACAACTAAATCCTTATTTCTTTATATTTTAAAAATATATACTTAATGATAAGATCATTAAGTTTGGCTTTGGAAGGGTTAAAAATATGTAGACAAATGAAATGGAATAGAGTATGGATGGAAGGTGATTTACTAATAATAATAAATACAATTTTGAGGAAAGCAAAGGCTCCATGGAACATACAAGAGATCATTGTGGAAATACAAGACCTTGCTACAGAGTTTGAAGAAATTAGGTTTACACATACGTTAAGGGAAGGGAACAAATGTGCAGATAGGCTAGCCAATAGAGGGGTTTTAATAGAGAATTGTGAAGTTAAATTCTCTTTTCCATGGTTAGAGGAAGTAGTAAGTTTAATTGAAGCTAACAAGAAAATATTGAGTGCCTGAATGAAATAACGATTAATATTTACTTTAATGTTTTACGTTGGTAATATTTATTGTATTTTATAACATTAGTGTGTTTTCATATAAACTATTTATTACAATTCTTGTGGTTGCACTTATGCTTTAGAAAGAAAACTAGTAGTCCAGATTTGGTAGAGTGGACTATGATAATGTGAAGTTTGAATAATATTATTCTACTAAGATGCAACGTGTAGACAATAGAGGTGAAGTTTTGGTATTATGAATATTGTTGAAGGAAAATGTCAAGAAGAAAGATGATAAATTTTGAAATATTTATATTTACAAAGAAAATTGAAGAAGATCCAAAAGTGAAAATAAAAAATTCAAACTTTTTATGAAAAAAGATATAGATATCTAACTATAGCAACTCAATTAAGATGAGAAATGAATTTGTTTGTAAAATATCGAGTTCTAAATGAGAGAGTTATGATTTGTTAAGGATGAGAACCTAAGTACCACCTTTTTCCCAAAAAAAAATCATTAAGTTTTGAATTACATAAGATTTATCATCCTATTGACTTTTATAATATTATGTTGTTGATAACACTTATTTAATAGAAAACATTATTGTAGCACCATGATTTGATGCTACAATAAGAGTAAAATATTAAGATAGCACCATGAGTTAACGCTACAATAAGAGGCGCTACAATAAGAGGCAATACGACTTGACGCTCTAACCATTGTTCAAAAAGGAAAGGTAGTTGTAGATTTCTTTGTGTCAAAAAATAAAAATAAAAAATATATTTAAATTGAATGAATAATAGTAAACTAATATATAATAATATAAAAATAAATAAAATCACATTGATTATAATAATGTTCGCTCAAGTGGAGACGGCCAGCTTGGCATGTTGAACAGAGGTCCACGGTTTGAACCTCTTGGATGCAAAGGGGACACAAAAAAATATTTTGTGGCTTCCCTCTAGATAGTGGTATACCCAGATGGGATGGAAAAACTAATAGCAACTCTCAATGTTTTCTCTTCACCCTAAGAGTTTGAACGGGAGGTCCATGGTTCGAACCTTTACAATACAAAGGGGAAGGGGATACAAAAAGATTTTGAACGAGATATCCATGGTTTGAACCTTTGCGATAGGAAAGGGGACACAAAAAAAATATCTTGTGGCTTCCCTCTAGATAGTGGTATACCCGAATGGGATGACATCCCGTCCACCTAAGAGCGACTCTTGAGGTTTCTTTCTAACTTAAAATTTGTCCGCCTTTGTAGTGCAAGTGAAGGTGAGCTTGGTTCCGTCGAACAATAGATCCATCGTTCGAACCTTTGCGATGCGAAGGGGACACACAAATATTTTGTGGCTTCCCTTTAGATAGTGGTATACCCAGATGGGACGATATTTTCAACCACCTAAAATCGGCTCTTGAGGTTTCTTTCTAGCCTAAAATTTTTGCATGGTGGATTGGTAAGTGTTTGTCTGGACCAGACACTTACCAAAAAGACACTTAGGTTGAAACCTCAGGGACAACCTATTTGGAAAGGTAGTAGTTTGATTTGAATCCTCTGAGTGTGCGTCAGATCGATGATGACATTACAAATCTTGAGTGATTGGTGGTCTTTCTAACCTAAAATTTTTGCATCCAAGGGCTAGGTGGATTGGTAAGTGTTTGTCTGGCCAAACACTTACCAAAAAGACACCCAAGTTCAAACCTCGAGGGCAGCCTGTTTGCAAAGGTAGAAGTTTTACCAAAAAGACACCCAAGTTCAAACCTCGAGGGTAGCCTGTTTGCAAAGGTAGTAGTTTGATCTGAATCCTTTGAGTGCATGCCATATCGACGATGACGGTACAAATCCTGAGTGATTGGTGGTTCCCTTCACGCCTGATTAACAATAGCGATATGGAATAGGTTTGGTGAAAGTAGCCCATGGCGTTTTAACCTTGCGCTTGTCAGTTACTAAAAATAGTGTGGTTGTGACCAACTCTCTTCTGTAACAAAAAAATGATAATTTACAATCTCTATGTACTAGGTGGGTTTGGAAGGTCTAGCGTTTACCAAGAAGAGACCTAGGTTCAAACCTTAGGGGCATGTCTGCTTTTCAGTTACTAAAAATAGTGTGGCTGTGACCAACTCTCCTCTGCAACAAAAAAAATGATAATTTACAATCTCCACGGACTAGGTGGGTTTGGAAGGATTAGGTGGGTTTGGAAGTTTTAGCGTTTACCAAGAAGAGACCTAGGTTGAAACCTTAGGGGCATGCATGTTTGTACAAAGGTAGTAGTTTAACCTACATCTGTTGAGTGCATGCTAGTCCAACAACCATGGTACCAATCTCAAGCCTCTAATGCTCCTCCTCATATTGGTTTAAATAACAACAAATTGGAATAAGTGTTGTTGGAAGCAACCCTAATTTAAACCCTATTTAATAATTAAAAATATTATCAATGTAACTGACTTCCTATGAATTAATTTTTTTAATAATTTACATCATATTAAAATAAATAAATAAATAAAACTTTTTAACATTTTTAATCTCTATGTTAATAACTTTCAAGAATAATCCTTTACTATCAAAATAGCATGAGTTTATTGGGACTTTCAACGAAGACCTTTATTCTACCTTACCAAAAGATTTAATAATAAGAGTAATACATGTTTCAATTGAAAAGAAATACAATTTTACATTTTAAAATTAAAAAACAATTTTAATATATATTATTTTATTTTTAATTTTATATAATTAATTATAAAATAATTTTTAAATTAAATTAAATTATATATGTATCACAATAATTTTTTTATTATATTAAAAACAATCACATGAAAATAAGAACATTATATGTAAATATAAAAAAACAAAATTTCCTTAAAAATTCAAATTTAAAACACCTAAAGATAACTTCCGATATGTTATGTTCTAAAGGATAACTTTGAATATTATATTTGAATTATACTTTACGTCTTATTTAAAAAAAACGTTCCTTAAAGTAAATAAAAAGTAAATCTTAAAGCATGAATTGACTTGAAAAAATCAGTCTTACCTAATTGCAATAGCTTATGACAAGAGGCGACAGACCATGTTTCTTCACTTTCTTATAACATGCCATGTTTCTTCACACTCTCCATGCCATCTTTCTGATAACTTGGCCACCAAAAATCAAGGCTATTGCGCATGCAATCCAATTTGTACGCTATTTCACAACCATACACCATTAAATTCGCCTCTTGGCGTGTTGCGGAGGTCAAACTAAAAGCCAACAGCTCCTACCTATCCTCAACACCTTTTTCCAATCTTTTTATTATAAACTTTAGATAATCGGTCTCAACCTTTTCAAAAATTAAACTAAAATATTTAATAAACGCTCAATACTACCAACCAATCTACGGTTAACAAAAATAACTGGCAATTTATACCTCCAAATCAAGTCCTTTGGATAAGGAAACGTTTTCTATGGTTTTGAGGTATAGTCATTTGATCTTGTCCGTCATCTATATTTTGTTTTCAATTTGTAAGATTTGAATATATTACATTGAAATATGTAGATTTGCAAGGCGGGCATTGACGAAGTGCGCCTGTTTTGTTGAAGTTTTGGCATTAAATGAGAGCTGTTTGAAGCGAAGGGATTATTCCTGTGAAAGAAATAACAAGTGTGTTTTTTATTTATTTATTTATTTTTTTGGATTTATTATCATTTCAAGGTCATATCGTACACCATTTGTTATGATTGAATGTTTTAATAATTAAATTGTTTTTATATGAAACATGTGAAAGCATAGAAATTATCTTACAAGAATGTAAATTTATTCATACACAACATTCAATATAATTCATATGTTCAATTTGGGTGTGACTCCATTGCTCAACTATTTCATTGAATTAATAATCATTGTTGCATATTTGTTATCATCCAACTCTAGACAATATTTTTCACTACATCACATAGGTTTTGCCACCATCTCATTCCATTCCTTACAATCTAATCCAATTGTGGATGATACACATGTTGGAAGATCCACCTAATAAGAATAGATGTATTAATCAATTGGTGGGAGTATACACCAATATATATTTTCCAATGTTGTCCGTCGTGATGAGCTTACCAAAGCTTCTCTCAGGCTTGAGGCTTGTCCGTTTAATCCTGAACTTCAGTCTCATGTTGCCCAGCTAAGGCATGAACTAAAATTTGTTGAACTTTATAAGGCTCAGGGAGCTCGAATTAAGCTCGTCTTCATTGGCTTGAAGTTGATGATAGGGTCACCAAAGATTTTTTTGAAAGGCTTCGTCCTCCCGGACAAGTTACTCAATTCAAGGTCATTCAAAACAATGGAATAAGGTTTACCTCTCTTCCTAAGATGATTGATGCTTTTGTCAAGCACTATACTAATGTTTTTACCGCTCAAGCTTATTCCCCTGAGCGGGAGTAAGCACTGGCAACGTGTATGGCAATTGTACCAGTTAAGGTTTCAAAGTCTTAAAGAGCAAGGTGTGATAAACTACTCTCCTTTACACATCTAGAGGATGCATTCTCTCAAACGACAAATGATAAAGCGCCAGGTCTAGATGGCTTTCCCTGTGAGTTCTACAAAGGTATTTGGGACTTAGTTGGTCCTAATCTGCATAAATTTTATCTGGAGGCTCTTCGAGTAGGCTCTCTGGGAGCAATTATTAACAGGGACAATATCAAATTCATACCCAAGCAAGGGGACCCAGATTTGATCACTAATTGGAGGCCTATTACTTTGTTGAATGTTAGTTACAAGATCATTACCAAAGCTTTGGCTCTTCGTCTTAGGCCTCTTCTTCCTTTGATTGTCAAATCAGAGCAAAATGGTTTTATTCAAGGTACATCCTTGACAATGTTTTGGTTGTCTAGGAGGGCATGGAATGGGCCCGGATGTCAAACCAGAACATGCTTTTTATTAAGATTGATTTTGAGAAAGCTTATGACCGTATTGAATGGAGATTCATTCTTGCTATGCTCAAATATTCCGGATTCGGGCCAGTTTTCATTCAGACTATTGCTATGTTATTCAGAGATGCTTCGGCTATTCTCAATCTGGACAATTCACAGTCTGAAGCAGTGGGTCTTTTTAGGTTTGTTTGGCAAAGGTGTCCTATTGCTCCCTCTTTATATGTGCTTGTTGCTGAATCCTTCAACTATATTTTAGCTGCTCAAGCTTTTGTAGGTCTTATTAAAGGAATTTCTCTTTCGAATGATCAGGGAAAACTTATTAATTATCACTTTGCTAATGACTCTTTTCTTATTATAAGGGAATCTGTTTCTAATGCTCTATTTTTTCTAAACACCTTTTGCACAACCTCTGGTTCTAGCATACAAAGGAGGAATACCTCCCGCTTCAAACAGTCTCCCTTGCCTATGTCGCCTTGGCTTCAAGGGTATCATTGAAATTGGATCCCTCCTGGAGAATTTTTTAAGTTTTTTGGTATTCCTTTTACCTTTCAAGGCTCCCCTGCTCAGCTTTGGAATTATGTGCTTCAAAGAGTTGAAAAGAAACTTGATTTTTGGCCTACTAAGAAGCTTTCATTAGGTAGTAAATTTTAAATTTGCTCTAAAGTTTTAGTTGTCACTCATGTATACTATTCCTCTTGCTAGGTTCCTTCACAAGCTTGCTATAAGAAGCTTGAGAAACTCCTTCGAGATTTTCTTTGGAATAATTCTTCTAAAACAAAGGGATTTCATAGAGTTTCCTAGGATATTTGTTATCTTCCCAGAGAATCTGGTGGAATGGGTCTACTAGACTATAGATGACAAGGTGTTGCTTTGTGTGCTAAGTGGGTGGTCAGGGCTCTTAGGGAAGCTAAAGCTTGGAAAGTTTTTGTTCAACATTTCATTTCCTCTGGTCTTCCCTTAAACCATAGAGCATGGAGAGGGTTGGATTTTCCCTCTCTAATTGTTGCTTCGATTTTTGTTAATATTTCTAGATCCTTTGTTATTAAAAGTATATGGAAAGCCTGGCAACATCTCACTCCTTGGATCTTTTGGAGAGGAGATGGCTTCCGTAAAGGCTTATCCATCAATTCTATGAATATTTGGTGGTCCCCCGTGTTTCTTCATCAAGGTTATCCCTTAGCTCAGGTGCAATGGATTCATGCTCAACAATTTTTTTAAAAGGGTATTGTTACAATAGTTGATTTCTTTTCTCGCCAGACCAGGGATTGGATCCCATGGAATGAGTTCAAACACACCTTTAGGTTGAATGATGCAAATAAAGATATGTATAATGATGTTATTGTTCTCACCCCTTTTTCTATGTTGCACAAGATTGGTGTGCACTCGCAACATCCTTGATGGTCAGACTAGAGATGGCATGTTGACACTCCTTTGTTTAATTATCTCCTCATCTTCCTTTGGTGCCTAAGCTCAATCAGCGTTAGGAATTATTTTTTACAAGGACTAGATGGAATTCTAGATTTTAGACTGTTTGGACTACTTATGTTGAGCCCGAGCAATATTTTTTTGCGTGGAGCTTGTTGTGTCAAGGACTTTCCTTGGGGGAACATTTGAAGCACCTTAGAATTCCTAATCCTAAATTTCCTTTTTGTGGTGTTCCCGAGTCTTGTATTCACCTCTTTTGGAATTACAGATTATCTAGGCAAGCTTGGGAATGGGTTCTTTCCTTTTTTTCCTCATTTATAGCTGCAAGAGTTTCTTGGCTAAATTTCCTTTTTGTGGTGTTCCCGAGTCTTGTATTCACCTCTTTTGGAATTACAGATTATCTAGGCAAGCTTGGGAATGGGTTCTTTCCTTTTTTTCCTCATTTATAGCTGCAAGAGTTTCTTGGCCCCAAGCTCTTCTTGGGGACTCTTTTACTTTGTCTCTCCTACGTTTTGAAGTGTGGCAAGTTTTCGAGATTAGCCCGCTCTTTCATATTTGGAAGGCCTGTAACAGAATTGTTTTTAAATAGTATACACATTTTATCACATTTACTCATGCTAACAAATTAGAAGTTTTTAATGACATGTGGCTATAGATATGTACTCAAGCCAACAAAGTTGCTATGGAGTTGGATCATCTACAAGTTCTTCTAGCACATTAGACCAATGCTCCGTGTACAGTCAATTGGATCCCCCTAGAGCGCTCTTTGTAGGAGTATTTTTTATCTCGCTCTCACCGTCGACCTTCGTCAAGTGCTCTCGCAGACAAGCACTGGTTCCAACTGTCACCAATCACGAAGCGACCTAATGTTGACATTGCTTGTTCATCCTGCTAGGATGGGGGTGGGATGATGTTCAACCAGTTTCACCTGGGCCAATTGTTGGTTGGAGTGATGCGAAAACTGAAGGTCTTAATGACGATGTAGAGGGGTGGATTCCCATCCCATAATCACTAGCAGTTTATGCAAGACAACACACCAGGGCACATTACTCCATATGATATGCTTTCTTTGATGTAATGATCATCAATGATCATGATTGGTAAACTTGTGTTTTGTTGGCGGCTTTGTTTACTAACCCTTGTCAATGAGGGTTAGTTTGATTCCTCATGGGGTGTGTTAACCCACCCAATTTTTTTATTGTAAAGACTTTTATCTTAATTTAATATAAATTTTCTTTTTTCATCAAAAATATATATATAATTATTATAATGCTAATATTTTCTCCAAGTTATTCTTTTGTATATATAGAATTATGACAATGCTAATAATAACTTCTCCAAGTTATTCTTATATATATATAGAATTTCTATTTTTACTTTTGCATGCATTTTCTTCTTCAAGTTATTTTTTTCTATTTATAGAATTTCAGATTTTTACTTTTGCATGCACTTTTCTATTTTCCATTTGCATTTTTATTTTTAGAATTACTTTTTCTTATTTTGCCAACTCTTTGCATGTGTTTTTCCACTTTAAACATTAATTTTTCCAACATTCTTCTCCTTAATGCTTAATGTTCTAATTTTCAATTTCTTAATGTTAGGGTACCTATGAATAGATATTTGGGGATATTTTGTTATATTGTATAAGGGTTGGCATGGACCACACATAACCCAAGGTAGATTGTATTATAATATTATATTATGTTATAATATAATATTAAATTAGTAGTCAACTTCCCAAAGTAAAATTAGAAGATGAATATATAAAGAAGAGATATTTGTCATTGTAATCATCATGGAGATGAATTATATGTAATCATCTTTGTCCACGAAGTGGCTTATGGGACTTTGCCTTCCTTAAGTGGCACTCTCATCTTGGGATATCTTGTGGAGTTATTCCTTCCTTAAGGATTATTATTGGTGTTTCCCAACCTTAAGGGTATTATGTATCTCTCTCTCATTTGTGGATCGTTATTGTGGATAATTATTTTTGGATGAAGGATTTGATAATTCCTGCATATTGGTGAATGATTTATGTTAATGAGAATAAAGTTCTGTAACAAGTGGTATCAAAGCAATAATTTTGGAAAAGTGGGGATTTTTTTTGTGGAATTGTAGAATTAGGGTAAATTTTTTTGGAAAAATATCTCATCTTTTAGGAGCCATATATCTGTGAAAGTTTGTTCAATTCAAATGATTCTTGGATTAGTTTGTGTGAAATTTGAAGAACTTTAAAATGAGTGGTCATATAAAGGAGTCCGAGCAGTATTGACGGAGATATGACCTTTTGAAGTCAATCATCTCGAACAAGGGCAGTGACAATTTTTTAAATCGTAAATTTTTCGAAAGACAAAATTTAGGTGAGAATTTTTTTGAAAAACATCTCATATTTCAAGAGCCATATATCTATGAAATTTTATTCGATTCAGACAAATCTTGTACTAGTTTGTGCAAAATTTGAAGAGCTTTAAAATGAGTGGTCATATGAAGGAATCCGAGCAATATTGAGGGAGATGTGACCTTTGAAGTTAGTCATCTCGAACAAAGGTAGTGACGAATTTTCAAATCGCAATTTTCTTGAAAGACGAAATTTGTTAGTTCGAGTAAGCAAATCAGTTGTAGTTTATTTTGTTTTGAAGAAGAAATGTAGATCTAATGGTTTATGTGGAATTTTAGCTTTAAATTAGTGGAGAGATATATATTTTCATAAAATCCTAGTTTGCATTGGGGCATGATATATATTCTCATAAAACCCTAGTTTGCATTGGGGCATGAACTATGGAACTCCAAAATTTTTCTAGAGAAAATGATATTGATGTGAGAGAGTGGTTGAAAATACTAAAATCTCAAAATAGTGAAAGCATGTTATCCATTTTCTTTCGTATTGTTTTGGAGGAGGAAGCTTTACAATGGGCAGAAAGCTTTTTTAGATGATTGGTGCATTTGGAAATAAATTGAACCAACATTCTTGAGCACATGGGTACCTATTCAATTACAAAGAAAGTTAGATATTTGTAAGAGAGATCTTGAGGGAAGGGATAAAAATATAGATAGCCTAATGGATGTCATCAAAGACCTTGAAAAGAAACTACAAGGGATTCAAAATGAGCGAAATGAAATGAAAGGAGAATGGGAAGTTTTCAAGAAATAGAATGAAGACTATGAAAAAGAAATAAAATTACTCAAGAAGGAGAAAGAGAAAAATGTTAAGGAAAATAGTGAGAAGAATGAAGCCACATATTTGGATTTTCAAAAGCAAGAGAAGGATCAAAAGGGTTTAAATTCATCTAAAAGTTCTATTTTGCAGGTTCATGGAAGCATTCAAAAGGAACAAGTTATTATTTCCATTGATCCTAGTAGGAGATATAATTTTATTAATATTGCTTTGGCTAAGAGGTTGCAAGTTCAAGCAACAAAAATAAAGGACATACATCTTGAGGGTGAGAATGTTCAGATTTTTGAAGATTTGAAGATCACCATGGATAAATATGTTTTACATTCAAATTTTCATGCTATTGAGATGGATGATGAGGATATTGTTCTTGGTTATCCTTGGTTAGATTCTTTGGGTATTTTTAACATTAATATGCAAAAGAAGTTTATGAAGTTATGGTACAAGAAAAATAAGATAACATTACAGGATATTTCTCAGCTTAAGGAGCAAGGATCCAAGGAAAAACAAGAAGTGGTTGCAGAGAAACAAATTGAAGAACAAATAGAAGAACTTGAAATAGAATCCAAGAAGGTAGTAGTAGCAACAGAGTCCATGGAAGAAGCAGTAGCAATTGAGCCCATGGAAATAATAGTAGCAGAGTCCAAGGAAGCTTTGATAGAAGAGCACAAGGACACACCAAACAAAGGAAACATGAAAGAACAATGTGTAGAAGAATTTAAAACAATGGAGCCAAATGTTGAGGATTCAAATAAGGTAGAACATCAAGTTAAGGTTGCACTATATTGCCATCCACACCACCATGAGCGACAAAAATCTTGGAGGTATGGCTCAAGGAAACAATATTATGGTTCTACATGGAATCATAAGGGCACCAAGTATGGTAGTGTTTGGTAGAGAAAGCATAGTGATCCTAGTTTTTAGAGTGGTTCATCAGCATCAAGGAACAAGTGGACCCATAATTTGAATTATCAAAATAAAGTAGCAGAAGCATGGAGCCAACAAAGTAGATTTGGTTACTCAAGTGGAAAAATGGCATACCAACATCAATGACCACCACCACCAATCAATGTTTCACTAGGATGGATGGATTATCGAGATTGGTACCAATTGCTAACATTGCTTAGCAAATCATATTATCTTGTTTCTTCATATGTTTTGAGGATGAAACATTTGTAAGGAGGGTGGCATGTTAGGGTACCTAGGAATAGATATTTGGGGATATATTATTATATTGTATAAGGGTTGGCATGGGCCACACATAACCCAAGGTTGATTGTATTATAATATTATATTATATTAGTAGTCGGCTCCCCAAAGTAGAATTAGAATATGGATATATAAAGAAGAGATATTTATCATTGTAATCATCATGGAGATGAATCTTATGTAATTGTCTTTGCCCACAAAGTGGCTTATGGGACTTTGTCCTCCTTAAGTGGCACTCTCATCTTGGGAGATCTTGTGGAGTTATTCCTTCCTTAAGGATTATTATTGGTGTTTCCCTACCTTAAGGGTATTATCTATCTCTCTCTCATTTGTGGATTGTTATTGTGGATAATTATTTGTGGATGAATGATTTGATAATTTGGCATATTGGTGAATGATTTATGTTAATGAGAATAAAGTTTTGTAACACTTGAAGGAAACTCTCTCTTCAACTGGTGATTTCACATGCTACCCATACATATTAACATATCTTCAAACATTAGTAAACAAGACATTAGAATTTTTCAAAGTATGCACATAAAATCTCATGCTTTTTGCAACATATTTATTAATGAAATTATGAGTGCTACATAATAATATAATTACTCTTTAATTCAAATAAATCCTTGTATATGGATTTTTTAATAAATTTGTATACCATGAGTGTAAAAATAGATAAACCTAGCTAGTCATCCTCTTGTGTGTCTTAAATGAGGTTCACATCTTCATCTTCACTTTTGATTTTGAAATGAATGCAGTAACTTTTATTCCTCCTCTAAGTCCATGTTAAAAAAAAATTCTATGCACATGCTTGAACTCTAGGATGTTTGGATTTACACTTGGAATAGAAAAATATTATTGTTCTCTCTTCCTCTCTTGGATCAAAATACTATATGTATTTTAGTCTCTTCATGGATAAACCTTAATATATTGAGTTTATTTTCTACTGTCATGACAAATCCTCTTACATCATAGTTTGTGTGAAGATCATGCATATCAAGTTCTCATTTTATTTCATCCTTCAACCTATTTCTAAATGTTGAAAGTACCACTACTAGATTCATATCAAGTAAAATTAAAAGTGCTCATGAATTCATTGTAGTATCCTTTGACAAATTCAATTTAGTTGATTTGTAACAATTGTACTACACAACAAGATGAATAGCCTTTATCAAACTTAATGATATTTTTTTTAATTTCTTGTCATAAATATGCAAGACCCATATGTCTTGTTTCCCTTATAATCTTGTTTAAGGCATGACCATCAAGGAAGGAGGATGTTAAATATAACCCCATTATCAACATTTTCTTATTTTTTTTTATTCATAACCTTTTTAGACCTTTAAATATGGTTTAAAGATCTTTCTCATAAGTTCAATATGTTATGTTTTTTTTCAAACTTTATTATTTTTAATTTTTATATAGATTTTTGAATACAAAGGGTACTTTTTATCGTACCCTTTGTAAAAGGTAATATAACATTCTAAAGGTTGTAAATGCTATATTTTTTTAATGGATTATATGAGATTGAATGGGTCCCACTTGTATTACATCATAATTACAAAGTAGTATTATAACAACTTAGCACTTATATAAAGCTTAACAATATTACAAATAGGTTATCCTTGAAAGTGGAGGAATTTGAGCTAATGTTATGTAATTCTGAGGGTTACAACTAAATCCTTATTCGTTTATATTTTAAAATATACAATTAATAAAGCTGCAAGCTTACTACATTGGTAAGGGCTTTGAAAACTCTTTGAGAGGTCCAAGGTTCAAACCCCACTCGGTATGAAGGGACCAAGACCCCTCATAAAAACTACTCATTGAAAAAATATATAATTAATGATAATATCATTAAGTTTGGATTTGGAAGAGTTACAAATATGTAGACAAATGAAATAGAACAGAGTATGGATGGAAGGTGATTCACTAAAAGTAATTTTGAGAAAAGCAAAGGCTCCATGGAACATACAAGATATCATTATGGAAATACAAGAACTTGCTACAAAGTTTGAAAAAATTAGGTTTACACATACATTAAGGGAAGGAAACAAATGTGTAGATAGTATCCAATAGAGGTGTTTTAAAAGATGATTGTGGAGTTAAATTCTCTTTTTCATGGTTAGAGGAAGTAGTAAGTTTAGTTGAAGTTGACAAGAAAATGTTGATTACCTTAATCAAATATTGATTAAGATTTCCTTTAATGTTTTCCATTGGTAATATTTGTTCTATTTTATAACATTAGTGTGTTCATATAAACTATATATTACAATTCTTGTGGTTGCACTTATAATTCAAGAAGTAACCTAGTAGTCCAGTTTTGGTAAAGTGGACTATGATAACGTGAAGTTTGGGAAATATTACTCTACTAAGATGCAACGTGTAGACAATAGAGGTGGAGTTTAGGTATTATGAAGATTGTTGTAGAAACATGTCAAGAAATAGGATGCTAAATTTTGAAATGTTTATATTTACAAAGAAAATTGAAAAATATCCATAAAATGAAAATCAAGAATTCAAACTTTTTATGAAAAAAATATAGATATTAGCAACTCAATTGAAATGATAAATGAATTTGTTTGTAAACTCTCAAGCTTTAAAGGAGAGAGTTACGATTTTTTAAGGATGGGGTACCCAAGTACCACCCTTTTTTCTTCGACAAAAAAAAATCATTAAGTTTTGAATTACATAAGATTTATCATCCTATTAACTTTTATAATATTATGTTGTTATACACTCTTTTTGTTTATTACATAGGGGAGTTGGTTACAACCACTATTTTTAGTAACTGCTAAGTGCAAGGTTCAAACCACAGGGACTGCTCTCAAGCCTATTCATCTCGTTGTTGTTGACCCAACATGAGATGGAGACCATTGGTCGCTCAGGGTTCATACCATTGTCGTCGGTATGGTGTGAGAAGATTTAGATCATACTACTTCCTTTACTAAATGGCACCCCCAAGGTTTGAACCTAGGTCTCTTCTTGGTAAGTGCAGGGTTAAAACCATAGGGACTGCTCCCAACAAGCCTATTCATCTCGTTGTTGTTGACCTGACGTGAGATGGAGACCATTGGTCACTCAAGGTTTATACCATCATCATCGGTCTGGCGTGCACTTAGAGGATTTAGATCAAAATATTTCCTTTGCTAAATAGCACCCCCAAGGTTTGAACCTAGGTCTCTTCTTAGTAAGTTCCCATCCACACTAGCACTTGCCAATCCACCTAACCCTTGGGGGCATGATGTTATACACTTAAGTTCAAACCTTGGGAGCAACATGTTTGCAAAGGTAGTAGTCTTATCTAAATTCTTTGATTGCATGCTATACTGAAAATAAAGATACAAATCTCGAGCAATCGGTGGTCCCTTTCATGTTGGGTCAACAATAACGAGATGGAATAGGTTTGGTGGAAGCAGCCTTATGATTTGAACCCTGTGCTTGTCAGTTACTAAAAATAGTGTGGTTGTGACCAAATCTCATGTGTAACTATATATATGATATTATTAATAACATTAATTTAATAGAAAATATATTTAAATTAAATAAATAATAGTAAACTAATCTTACTTTATTTTTAAAAAATATATTAAATATATAATAATATAAAAATAAATAAAATCACATTATTAATAAAATTAATAATTTAATGAATGAAATAAAACCTTTTAACATGTTCAATCTCTATGAGTTATAATATATTAATAACTTTCGAGAATAGTCCTTTAATATCAAAATGACATGAGTTTATTGGGACTTTCAACGAAGACCTTTATTCTACCAAAATATTTAATAATAAGGGTGATGCTTGTTTTAATTTAAAGGACATTCATCTTGAGGGTGAGAATGTTCAAATTTTTGAAGAATTGAAGATCACCATGGATAAAAATATTTTACATTCATGATTTCATGCTATTGAGATGGATGATGAGAATATTGTTCTTGGTTATCTTTGGTTAGATTATTTGGGTTTTGTAAGTATTAATATGCAAAAGAATTTTATGAAGTTATGGTACAGAAAAAAAGAAGATAACATTATAGGATATTTCTCAACTTAAGGAGCAAGGATCCAAGGAAAAACAAGAAGTGGTTGCAGAGAAACAAATTGACGAACAAATAGAAGAACCTAAAATATAATCCAATAAGGTAGTAGTAGCAACAGAATCCATGGAAGAAGTAGTAGTAATCAAGCCCATGTAAATAATAGTAGCAGAGTCCAAGGAAGCTTTGATAGAAGAGCAGAAGGACACACCAAAGAAACAAAACATAAAAGAAAATTGTGTAGAAGAATTTAAAACAATGGAACCAAATGTTGAGGATTCAAATAAGGTAGAACATCAAGTTAAGGTTACACCATATCGCTATCCACACCACCATCAGTGACAACAATCTTGGAGGTATGGCTCAAGGTAGCAATATTATGGTTCTACATGGAATCGAAAGGGCACCAACTATGGTAGTATTTGGTAAAGAAAACATAGTGATCCTAGTTTTCAAAGTGGTTCATCAACATCAAGGAACAAGTGGACCCATCATTTGAATTATTAAAATAAAGTAGCAGAAGCGTGGACCCAACAAATTAAATTTGGTTACTCATGTGGAAAATGGCATACCAACATCAATGACCACCACCACCAATCAATATTTCACTAGTATAGATGGATTGTCGATATTGGTACCAATTGCTAGCATTGCTTAGCAAATCATATTGTCTTGTTTCTTCATATATTTTGAGGATGAAATATTTGTAAGGAGGGTGGCATGTTAGGGTACCTAGGAATAGATATTTTGGAAAATTTTATTATATTGTATAAGGGTTGGCATGGGCTACACATACCCCAAGGTCTATTGTATTATAATATTATATTATATTAGTAGTCGACTCCCCAAAGTAGAATTAAAATATGGATATATAAAGAAGAGATATTTGTCATTGTAATAAGCATGGAGATGAATCATATGTGCTTGCCTTTGCCCACAAAGTGCCTTATGGGACTTTGCCCTCCTTAAGTGGCACTCTCACCTTGGGATATCTTGATGAGTTATTCATTACTTAAGGATTATTATTGGTAATTCCTTACCTTAAGGGTATTATCTGTCTCTCTCTCATTTGTGGATTGTTATTGTGGATAATTATTTGTGGTTGAATGATTTGATAATTTTACATATTGGTGAATGATTTATGTTAATGAGAATAAAGTTTTGTAACACTTGAAGAAAACTCTATCTTCAACCAGTGACTTCACATGTTGCCCATACATTATAACATATCTTCAAACATTGTTGTGCATTCATATTCACATATTTTCAAACATCTTGTTGGTTTTATTTTTTCTTCACCAAAAGTGCCCTTAAGGTAACCTTCTCATGTACTAGAGTAGATCATCACTTATGAGGTTCACTATGTTGTTTCTACACCAAATATACATCTTTCTTATATCATGTATGGGACCTTGCTTATACTACCACACATAACCTACATCCAGTGGTTAAGCATCACTTCCCCTTTCTAGGGATATTCTTGTTGCTTCCCTTTCTCTTTCATCATTTTTTTTGCTTTTGCTTGTCTTCTTCAATTTGATTACTTTAGCTCTCATACCCTGTTAAAGGTATGGACCAACTAGGACTTGAATCTAGGACCTTCATCTATTAATGTTACTCTGCCAATGAGCTTCTAGCTCCTCCTTGAACCATCTTGCAATTTTAATGTAGGAGTATTACTTTGGATCCAACATCCCTCCTAAGCCACTCCATGAGTACTCAAGGCTCCTAGCTCTAACACCAACTGTGGTACCAATTGAAAAATCCAATTCTTTTATACCAATTATTAAGATCAAATACTTTGATAATCAAGTTGCTCTTATATGAAACATTGTAGAAGCATAGAAATTATCTCACAACTACAAAAGCATGTAAATTCATTCATACACAACATACAAGATATTTCACAATACAATTCATATGCTCAATTTGGGTGCAACTGCATTGCTCAACTATTCCATTGAATTAATAACCATTGTTGCAATTTTTTTGCTATCCAACTCTATACAATATTCTTCACTATATCACGTAGGCTTTATTGCCATATCACTCAATTCCATACAATTTAATCCAACTATGGATGATACACATGTTGGATGATCCATCCAAGTAAGAATAGATGGATTAATCGATTGGTGGGGGGATACACTGATATATAGAATTATTACAATGCTAATAATAACTTATCCAAGTTATTATTTTCTATATTTAGAATTATGATAATGCTAATAATAACTTCTTCAAGTTATTATTTTCTATATATATAATTCTTATTTTACTTTTGTATGCACTTTATTCTCCAAATTAATATTTTTCTATTTATAGAATTTCTATTTTTATTTTTGCATGCACTTTTCTATTTTCCAAATGTCTTTCTATCCTTAGAATTGTTTTTTTTTTTAGCCAACTCTTTGCATGTTCTTTTCCACATTAAGCATTACTTTTTCCTGTTAGATTTAGAGTATATTACATTATTTGGGTCATGTAAATGTACCACCTTAGGTACATAGTTAGAGTACGAGATTACTTTAGGGGGAAGCTAGCTAGTTACTTCAAGCAATGTAATAAATGCACAAGTGGCAATGTGCAAGTTGTAATGTGCAAGGTGTCCCCTTGTATAGCTAGGTAGAGTGTTGGCCAAGGAATATATCTTCCTATAAAAAGGGCCTCATAGTGGTAGATTAGATATAAAGCTAATATTAAGTGAGTATCAAGTGCAGTGTAGTAGATAGTAGTAGTGCTCCTGTATGGAGCACAATGTAGCTCTTTAACTCATATTAATGGAGTGATCATTTCCTCCATACTGCATTGTATTTTTGTCATTTCTATTTATAGTATATTTTAGTCATATTGTAGACTCACTGGCTTTCATATTTATTGCATTTTATTAGTACATGTGTTAGATATCTTCCACTCCATATATCCTCAGATCTAACATTCCCAACATCTTTAAAATTATGGATTCTTTGTTGCTTAATGTAGCTCTTTCATCTAAAACCATCTAAAGACTTTCAAGAGTTGTATATGGATACTTATCCTTTTTTAGTATGGTGTCTACTTTAGGAATTTCATATTTAGAAAATTAAAATACCTCTATAAGAAGAGGATCACATGAAGATGTTCATACCCTATTGATTTTTTTCTAAGGAGAATCTAAATATCTGATATTCGGGTTCAATTCTTCTTTTTATTATTACCATAGGATCCAAATCATCATCTAAGAGGAGTATGAATGTACCATATTTTGATTCAAATTATCTCTTCATTAATCCAATAGGATCTAGTTCATCATCATTAGAATCATCACTTTTTATCTTTGGTTCTTTCTCAGGCTAAGGGAAATATGACTCCTAATGAGAGGGTTAAGGATTTTCTATAAAAATTATTAATTCATCAAAATAAATATTACATATGATGGCATGTTGGATAGATAAAGAAAACTTGCTAACTTTGGGTGCTTAAGGTGTTACATAGGTCTAACCTCCACAAGGTATTCCAAGAAGCTGTTAATTTTTCTCTTTGTGTTTATAACATTGGAACTCATCCATGTCCAACATGTGAGATAGTCCCTTAAGGAATGAGATCAATTCCTTAACTTTCCTCTCTATTTAGTCCACAATATGTTCTTTTGGAAGGGTAGACAATGTCCATGACTAAGTGAAAGTCAATGGATTTTATCATTAAAAAAAGAGCAATGAGGCTCTCGATTAGAGAGGGTGGTGATCTAGAAGTAAGCAATCCACTAGCTATAAGTATTTTTTTAGCTTTAGTTACCTCTTTACACACTATTGGAAATGTACAATGATTTTATCACCTCATAGTTAATGCTATATGAGGTTGCAATTCTCTCAAATAAAACATGAATGCTTGTCCATTTAATGACTTGACTCCTACTAGATTTTGATTCCATATTATATGGAAGGGTAATTTGAAATCATGAATGGATTCAACTTGATGTCTGATGATGAAAATCAGTTACATCAATCATGAGTACACATCAAATGTCTCTTCAAACCTTCAAATAAATCGATATGATAGATCACCCCCAATTATGAATGTTTCTAGTGTTCAAAGAATTGAACCATAATGATGTTTTTTCCTTCAAGGATTACACCAAGAGGTGATTCATGATATCTTCATGTTAGTTAGCAAAAATATTCCTTAACACATTTAGATCCTAGAGATGTTCATATGTTGACTTATCTCTAAATTCATCAATCAATAGAAAATTCTTGAGTATGTAGAATTATATTAAGTAACAAAGAACTTATCTCATCCTATTCTAGAAAATATGCTTATTTCGCCATAGCCATCCCTTTTTTTATCCTTTTTTTAGGCCAAAATTTTACCAAAATTCTAGAGATATGCTTATTCGGTATATGATATGATTTCTTCCCAATGGAGTTGCCATAATATTGATAGAATTCCTTTTTAGATTTAAACTTCAAATCACTATATAGAATTCCTTTATATATTTAAACTTCAAATCACTATATTGATAGAATTTTACCAAAATTCTAGAGATATGCTCATAATTCTTCATATGATATGATTTCTTCCCAATGGAGTTGCCATAATATTGAAGAATTTACCTCTTATCAATAAATCATTGTTTTGTAAACTTTGATTTTTTATTTTTATAGTCCTTTGAGAATAGAATTGGTAGCTATCATAAAATTTATTAGGAGATACAATAGATTTATAAAATGCTCATAAAATTGCTATATCTAAGCAATGTATATATATATATATATATATATATATATATTAAAATGGAGTTGTGCATAGATATTCAATGGGTATTAGTAAATCTAAAAAAAATACAATGAAACCTTAAACTTTGATGCAAAATGTTAGATATGAAGTCGATATAACTAGATCTAAAATTTGATTTATAGGTTTTATTAGATCTAGAGTTTTCTTCAAGCCCTTTTGTGGTAATGGCAAAATTATGAGTAACTCTCTTTAGATATAAAAAATTTTACCCTAAAATTATAGGTTCTTATGATTGCAAATGGTTCTATTGAGTTGATTTTGAGATGAAATCAACTCAATAAGTCTCACAAGGCATACTAAAAACTATTGAATTGTGTATGAAGTTGATTTTATATTATGCTCCCATAACACAATCAAAATTAGAAGAGAGATTGATTCTACATAATCATCTAGAGAAAGTAGACTCCACTCTAACCTATCAATCTAATTGAATTGTTTCAAGAAAAAAGTAAATTCAAATGTATGAAATAGATATATTGCATGGCTATAACAGAGTAAGCTTGGTCTAGGTAATGCATAAGGAAAATAAAGAGCTTTAATTCATCATGCATCCATCATATTTACAAAAAAATGCATGAAAATGACTAACAAGAATATAGATACAATACCACAAATGTCATTCCATCTAAATATAAAGAGATGAATCTGCATTATTGATCTCCAATTATCATGTGCACTTCATACATTTGGTGTAGTTATCAATATAGCATAAGCCTAATTCAAATAATAGAGTATTCTCTCCATATGGTCAACAATATCTTTATAATTGAGCTCTTAAATCTTATTTATAGTAAAACGATAATAGCTCTAATATTAGCTATAGCAAATATATTATTACCCTAGTTAATCATAATTTAGTATAATTTTTCTTGAGTGGGAATTAGTAAGTCACCTCTTTCTTGAGTGTTCTTTCATTGAATCGGTCATGAGCTCAATATTTACCATATTCAACATTGCTTGGACCCACCCTCACACTTTGATTGACCTTTTTAACCAATGGCCCAACCCCTTCAAGAACCCTAAAGTCAAATCCTTGTGGTCAATGTGCCTCCATCATTTTTTATGGTAAATTTGGCTTGAGCGTAACAATCGTGCTTTCTCAAATTCCCCTAGGGATCCCTCCTTGATTGCCAATAGGATCCTCAACTTCACCACTAAAAATGCTTCCTTATGCCCATGCTCCAGACCCCCAAGCCCTAGGATTGAAGCCTTCATTGCCTCATTTCTCCACCTCTCCATGGACCCCATCATTCCACCCGTGCACCCCAATCCTAGAGCTAACTCAAAATGGAAACCACCCCAACAAGTTGGCTTAAGTTGAACTTTGATGGTTCCTCTAAAGGTAATCCTGGGCCAGTTTGTGGAGGAGAAATCGTCAAAAAATATGAAGGAGACATAATCCTTGCCTATGCTGAGAATCTTGGCACCCTCACCAACCACAATGTGAAAGCCAAAGCTCTCTACCAGGGATTATCTATCACAAGTAATAGTCAATGCAAATTAGTGGTTGAAGGAGACTTGTTAAACATTATCAACTATTCCAAAACCAACAAGAACCCTAGCTAGAGTATAAGGAACATCATCTCTGAAGTTCGACAGCTCCTCCTCAGTCATCCTGAGACTATTGTGCAACACATGTTTAGAGAAGCCAATGGAGCTACAGATTCATTGGCCAATCTAGGCCACTCTCAGAGGTCCCTCAATGTATGGTATAATGATTTCCCTATAGATCTTCTTGAAATTGTATCCTAGGACCGCTTTGGTTATCCTTGATCCCCACCCCTTGTCTCGGGTGTTAGGTCCTTTGGCTGATGTCACTATCCACATGTTACTACCTCCTCCACCCAAGTGTCACCCTTGTTGTTTTACCCTTAGTCGCCTCTCCACCTCCTTCCCCTTGCTAGTCCACATGTACCCTATCCACCCCTATCCTTATCCCCATCGATCTCCATTTATCATCCATAATAAGCCATTTTTGTTGCCTGTGTTGGATCCCAATGTTTGTCTCATCCTAGGTACCAGATCCATGATGCCCTATCTTACCTCAATCACACAAATTAGTCCTCATGAACTTAATCCTTGGGCTCTATCCAATCAGCACCGTGTAAGCTTTAAAAATCGTGCCTTTTCACATGTGTTTTTCTATTAGTGAGTGTGATTCCAATAACATCCATATCTGTGCCACTTTCAAAATCACTACAAATATATCAACCTAGACGTTACAACTTCCTATACCATGAGTATCCATCGTTTCGATTAAAAACACTACTTCACCATCGTTCCTCCCCATGTAGCGCTTGGGTGTCACTGACAGGTACGCATCCCATAAATTACCACCCTTCGCACCTAATGTTGCTCCTATGCATTGTGACTTCCAACTTCTTTAGTATGTGTGCTAGTTGGAGTGTTATTTTGAGCCTGTGTCTGAACACTTTTCATTTCAATCAGCCTCACCCTCATCTTGTGCATCCTAAATCTAAAACCTTCTATGGAATTTCCCTAATGGTAATTCTCGAACCATCAGTCCTAAACCTCAACCCTGTGGTTAATGATATCCTCCACAACTGCCTCCCTTTCCTGAGAAAATTCATCGATAACAAGGAGGACATTACCAATGCCATCATCAGTACCTAGGAGGATGGCCATGTCTCTTTTCATGGCCTTGAGTTTATCATTGATATGCAACTGTTGGTGGAGGTGACCGACCTACCTATGGATGGGAGGAGCATTCGTAGAGACAAAAACTTGATGGCAGCAGAGCTCAAATTATTCTTGGAAAAAGGTAAGGATATCCTCACCACTGATGGGGGCATCGAAAGAACCAAGCTCCTTGTCCCTTGGGACCACGTAATGATTCCCATACTTCAGTTTTTCACTATTGATAAAATTGATTGTACTTTACGAAGCTTCCATATTGCTTTTTTGAATCATTTTAGAGGTAACAGAAAAATCAACATCCTTGATTACCTTTTTAGATCCATTAAACTGTTCATCACTAATGTTTGCACTGGGAAAGCCCACTATACTATCCACCAAGGCCTGCACTACATCCTTTACAAGCATGCCCTCGATGCTTTTTCTAAAAGAGCTTTTATCACCACCACCCCCCGTCCCCCCTCACCCCCTCCACCTCCCTTGCTCCCTCTGCTTCCCTCACCCCCCTTAGTCCCTCCCCACCCTACCTCCATTGGCCCTTTTTAGTATACCCCTAGCCCCTCTTAGTCAGCCCCTGGTCCCTCTCAACCCACCCCACCTAGATCCCTACCATTTACCCCTTTGCCTCCCCCCTACCCCCCCACCTACCCCACCCATGCCAAGTTCGATGGCAGCTCTAGTAGTGCAACCCATATCCAAGAGATCCCCAAAAATGACTCAAACCCCGATTTCCCCTCCCCTACTGCTCCTTTGATCAAAACTAAGGCCTCAAAAGTTTCTGAGCATAAGTCACGTGCAGTTAAGCGGTCTTTATCTAGACTTATCCAAAATCCTAGCTCTTCCTGTATGAGTGTCTCTCCATGGCTTAAAAATCTTAAAGTTGACTTGGCTTCCTCGGCTAAAACTAGTGAGCTAGGCAAAAAATTTGACTCTTCTCTAGCTAAATCAAATGATGTGGTAAAAGTTTTTGCTCAGATGGAGATGAAAACCAAAAACATTGGCGCTTCAGGATTAACAAACATTACTGGCGATCATATTACTCTCTACAATGTGGTTCTCAGTCACCTGACCAGATCTGTGGCCACCCTCTCTGCACCTTCCAAAATTGTCAAGACCTAGTGGACAGTCCTCCAACAGGTAGCGAATGATCTTGGTGTCACCCATGTGCAGCTTAGTGTTATCTTCAAGGATATAGAAGATAACTACACTATCCCTGATGGTAATTGATGGCTTGGTATTGAATGTGGGGTCCCCCCTCGGTATGGGATTGATCCCTATGATGGGATCATCCCTTCGATTTTTGTCTTTTGGGTTTAGTACCATTTTTGATAGATTTTTTAATGTTGGTTGTTAAGCTTGATGTAATTAAGTTTCACCTTGGATGTATTAAGGTTTTGGGGCCCCTTACAAAATGCTTATATTAATGCAAATTTTCTTTATCCATCAAAAAAACAAACTAGTATAATCTAAAATATAGAGGGTAAATGGTTACCCAACTAGCCATATTTTGGCACTAAAAGTTGCTCCATAGGTATTTTAGTAGCCATTTATCTCCAACTAGCATCATTTCGATGACATATCACTTTATAGGTCATTATCTTAGGTTACATACCTTGAGATTAATGCCAAATCATGTATCAAATAACGAATCACCACTTTAACTACACTGTTTTGAGATTTTACTTCAAATGATGATTCACTATTTGGGTTGATTGGCAAGTCATTTTTTGTACTTAGTTAATTCAACGAATCATTGAATTTAGTCATTTTTAGATGCATATACCAAATACCTTTATCATTAATTATCTAATCAAATTGATGAATTTTTAGCTAAAATATTATAAATAATTGCATAATGACCTCAAGATACTATAGTTCAAGTTTCATTATGTTTTGACCAATTTTGATTGAATTATACCCAACACATTAAAATTGATAAAATTTGAGCTAAAGTTTAACATGTAAGTAGTCATCTATGTCTTCTTTCAGTTTTAATTTAATTCACTTAAAAATGATACTTGGTGATTAAGTTAAGGTCAAAATATGATCTACTTACCATGAATATATAGCCCTATTTAGCTATATCTTTGGAGGGTTAAATCATGAAATATTTATCCAAATTCTTTTTGTAACTCCTTGATGTTAAGAACAAAACCTCAAAATTTTAAGGTAGACCAGTCTTAGATGACAGTTATTCCTTCTCAATGTTGTTCTAGATGGGTTTGGATAGGATAATGTCACCAATGGGTTAAACCAGTTATTCACTATTTGCTTTACGTAGTCAAATTTTGTGTTAAATGTGATGATGTCATATTGAAACTATCATACTAACAAATCAACACTTCCCTTCCAAATTAAAAAATAATCACTTCCTTGATCTAGTTAAATTTTAAGCCAAATTAGCAAATCATCACTTTCATGACTTAGCTAAATTTTGATCCAAACTAAGTGAATTGCCACATTTTTCCCATAGCTAAATCGATATTTTCCTTATCCAAATCAATGGATCACCACTTTTCTAAATTAGTCAATTTTGAGCCAAATCAACAAATTGCCAGTTTCATGACAATCAAATTTAAACCACATTAAAAATTGCCACTTTCTTGAATTAGCCAAAGTTTTAGCCAAAATTAGCAAATCACTAGTATTTTCCTTGGTCAAATTAGTGAATTGCCACCCTCATGACTTGGCCAATTTTTAAGCCAAAATTAGTGAACGTCACTTTATTTCCTTATCCAAATTAGTGAATTGCCACTTTCATGAATTAGCAGCCAATGTTGACCTGAAATTAGTGAATTGCCAATTTCTTAGACAAGCTTTATGACAATATGATAACATTTTAACATTATTAATCAGCAAATTGCTTTTTTCATACTTATACATTTTTTTAGGGAATCATTTTTTCCCATGCCTTATTTAAATTTTTGAATTTTACATTCATTTTTCTTTTGTGAAACCCCTCATCCTCACTTTGTTTTGGCCTATCTTAACATGTCTCTTTGACCTACCTAAATGCTTATTATATATGTCCGTGCTCAATTTTGACTCATGTAATAGATTTACAATCAATTATGCATGAGAATGGTGAAAACCACTAGATTACCTTTACATCTTCTTTAGATGCAATATGATGCAAAATACTCCACTTTAAAAGTCCCAAGGATCATTTGGAGTTCTTGACATATAATCATTGTTGTCAAGTATTTTAAGTAGTTACACATGTTATAGATGCTCTTCTTAGGACTTGCTATTGTTGGAATATATTACATTATTTGGTACATGCTAATGTACCATCTTGGGTACATCTCTAGATTAGGATAGTATCTTAGATTAGATATTGAGTATTTACTTTATGTAATAAATAAATGCATAACTATTTTTTTTGGTAAATAAAAGTCTTCATTAATTACCGGGTTTTGCAAGTTAACCCAAAACCTATTACAATATCCAGCCTTCTGCTGAGATTGTAGATCCTAGTCATCCTTAAAACTTTCTTACCAAAAATTGTGTTGGATCCCGTACAACACCTGCTCTTCTTAGGACTTGCTATTGTTGGAATATATTACATTATTTGGTACATGCTAATGTACCATCTTGGGTACATCTCTATATTAGGATAGTATCTTAGATTAGATATTGAGTATTTACTTTATGTAATAAATAAACGCATAACTATTTTTTTTTGGTAAATAAAAGTCTTCATTAATTATCGGGTTTTGCAGGTTAACCCAAAAACTATTACAATATCCAGCCTTCTGCTAAGATTGTAGATCCTAGTCATCCTTGAAACTTTCTTACCATAAATTGTGTTGGATCCCCTACAACACCTTACTAACAAAGCACACCCATACCTAAACATAACTGTAAACATTACTTACATTGACAGGAATTGAAGTTTGGAACTTTGCACTTGTGAAACTTGTTGCTTGCCCATTTCCTATTCTCTGTCGAAATCTTCTAAGGCTTACACCCTGTTACCTTCATTTCCAATTTGGTATGATTTAGAGGGAAACCCCATAGTTATTACCATCTCCATGGGGAAAGAACACCCATTCATATTTCTCCTTAACGGGTAGGTTTATTTTCATGACTAATAATGTTTTCTACTTCACGTAGCACACCTTGTGTCCATGTCACAAAACTACCAACATCAAAACCTATGTTGGCTAATTTGTCAGCTGACCTGTTGGCCTCACGGTACATGTGACGAGCCCTCCTATTCTGTATTGCTGCAAAAAGGATCCTCACTTCATGGATGACTCCCTTGATTCTCCATGGAGGTTTCTTGCCATTGGTTAACAGGTTGATGATGTTCATAGAATCACCTTCAATAATCAAGTTACCTTGAGTTGCTTGGGCTACTTGCAACTCTCTCCAAAGGGCTCTAGCTTCTACTTCATTATTAGTTCTGATTCCCAATGGTTCAGCGAAGGCTTGACCATATTTCCTTGATGATCCCTGATTATTCCTCCAGCTCCAGCTCTTCCCGGGTTCTCCTTGGTTGCACCATCAAAATTTAGTTTAAACCAACCTTGGGGGGTGGCTCCCAAGAAATCCCATTTCTGGGATTGGGCAAAGGAATGGAAGGTTTGTCCTCAATACCTAAGGCCCGAGCTAATTATTTTTCTTTGGGAAGAATTGAGTGGTTCTCATCCACTAAGGTGCTAAGGTTTTCTTTTGCAAAGACAATAATCATGTTGAGGATGGTTTTTGGGTTGTGAATGGTATCCTTAAAGGCTCTATGGTTCCTTTCTAGCCAAATCTACCAGAGAAAATGATGCCAACAGATTTTCCATAGGTACTTAAGTTTTAGGCTAACAAAGGGTTGAGGCCATTGATGGAACACTTCGGATATAAGAGCAGGCTTAACCCACGAGATCCTAAAGTCTTGGAAAATTTCATCCAAGATGGACTCCGCTACCGGACACTCCAGAAACAAGTGTTGGGTTGTCTCCCATCCTGCCCTGCACATGTAGCAACGGTTAGCAATAACCATACCTTTGGATAACATATTGTCCATAGTGAGGATTTTTCCTTGAATCACTAGCCATGAAAAAAAGGATATTTTAGGAATTAAGCCTTTGATCCAAACCAAACTCGGTTGAAATTGTTGACCTTCCACACTGAGAAGCAAATTATAGGCAGACTTAACTGTGAAGTCACCACTTTCAGTCTCATCCCAAACAATGTGATCTTCATCCTCTCTAGAGGGAATAATTTGCTGAGTTAAAATGTTATAAAGCTCTTCAAACTCCGCTTCAAAACCCTGTACTCTAATGTGTTTCCACCTGTTGATATTTATATCCTGCCACATATAATTTGCAACCTTCTTCCCAATATGCTGCTCCATATGCTCTTGAATCCTAGCCAAACGAGGATTTTGGGATAACTCCTCAGCTCTCACCCATCGATCCTTACAAAAGTCTATTGTTTGCCCATTTTCTAGAATCCATCTAAGACCTTTTTTGACAAGATCTTTGCTCGTGAGGATTGCCTTCCAAAAAGCAGACCCCCTGCTTGCTAAGTTGTCATTAAGGAATTTCACACCTTGGAGGTATTTCCTCCTAACTATGGCAGTCCATTCATTATCGACCTTAGTTAATAACCGCCATGCTTGTTTGGCTAACAAATCTGTATTGAGATGAGCAACTTTCCTCAATCCTAAACCCCCATCAACTTTAGGTTTGCAAACCTTGTTCCAACCTACTAAATGGATCCTTTTCTTATCCTTAGTCCTTGACCAAAGAAATTTTTTTTTAAGCTACTCAATTTTGTGATACACCTTGTTGGGAGCTCTGAATACTGATAGGAAGTAAACGGGTATACTTTGAAGTGAAGCCATAGTTAAAAAGTGCTTTGCCTGCTTGAGATAACAGATGTCCTTTCCAACCTGGTAGCTTTTTTTGGATCCTCTCCAGAACTATGTTCCACATTGATCCTTTAGGTTTCCCCGTAAATAGGGGAAGACCTAAATAAGAGGTGGGAAGGGATGCAATCTGACATTCCATGATCCTTGCTATGATATTTTGCCTAGGAATGGGGGTATTGATGAAATAAAGTTTGCTCTTATCAAAATTTAGTTTCTGTCCAGCCGCTTCTTCATACATTATGAGAATATTTTTAATCCTTCTTGCCTCAACCACAGAAGCCAAAGTCAGTAGCAATGTATCATCAACAAATTGTTGATGTGTCACCGGGGTAGTTAGCGACGTGGCCTTGATACTTGATATGAGTCCAGCTACCGTTGCTGCCTTAATGGTTCTTCCCAAGGCCTCATCTACAATGATGAAAAACATAGGACTTATGGGATCTCCTTGTCTTAGACCACATTTGCTTTGAAAAAAACCTGCAGTAGACCCATTAACCAAAAATGAAAAACAAGGCTTAGAAATACACTCTCTTATTAACTTGACCCATTTCATATTGAAGCCAAATTTTAATAAAACTGCCTCTAGGAATTCCTAATTTATCCTGTCATAAGCTTTGTTCATGTCTAACTTTAAAGCCATGACTGCTTTTTTGGTTTGAGCAGTTGTGTGAAGAGCCTCACGAACAGTAATAAATCCATCTAAGATTGATCTTCCTTGTACAAAATTTCCTTGACTTGGATCAATGATAACCGGTAGAACTTTCTTCAAACGGTTGGCTAAAACTTTGGACAGAATTTTATAGGATATATTACACAGGCTAACCGGCCTAAATTCAGCCATAGTTTTGGGGTTGGGGCCTTTAGGGATCAAAGCAATGAAAGTTGAATTGAAACCCCTTGGAATATGATTTGAACTTTGGAACTCCTTTATTGTAGCAATAACTTCTGCTCCAACAATATCCCAACAAACTTGGAAAAACCACGATGAAAACCCATTCGGCCCAGGAGCTTTGTCAGGATCCATGTTAAACAAAGCCTCCTTGATCTCTTCGTCTGAAAAAGCTGCTGTAAGAGACTCGTTAATCGTTTCATCAATGAGTTATGGAATGAATTGAAGGAGAGAGTCCTTTGCTTGGGCATTACATGCCCGTTCTTCACCCAATAATGAACTGAAAAATTAACAGCCTCGTCCCTGATCTCCTGAATGTTTTGAGTTGAGGATCCATCCACCTTAGTTAAATTTCTAATATTATTGTTGCTTCTATTGCTCAATGTGGTAACATGGAAATTTTTTGAATTAGAGTCCCCTTCCTTTAGCCATAATGCCCTTGATTTCTGCCTCAAATACATCTCTTCACAAGCTAAAATATTATAAAACTCATAAAGGGTTTCCTTCTCTTCAGTCATTGTCACCTCATCATAGGTTCCATTTTGGATTTTGCTTTCTATTATTCTCAGTTTTTCGCCCACTTCTCTCTTATTATCAAAAATATTTCCAAAGACTTCTTTATTCCATATTCTAAGGTTGTTTTTCACCATCTTAAGTTTTTGAGATAGTTTGAAGGAAGCACTTCCTTGGATAGGCTGCTGCCACCATTCCTCTATTTGTTTCTTGAAGTCCGAATGTTTAACCCACATTGACAAAAATCTGAATGGCTTTTTAAAGGAGTTAGCCTGAAATGCCTCCCATAGAATAATATTATGGTCTAAAGCGCATTTAGGAAGGGCTTGTAACGTTGAATCACAAAACATTGTTGTAGCTTCCTTGGATAAAAAAAACCTGTCCAACCTTTCTTGAATCAGCTGACTTCCTATCCTCTTGTTACTCCATGTAAATTTGGCTCCTTTTAGTCTTACATCCATCAATTCATTTGTGTTAATGAATTCATTGAAGCCCTCCATGCTCCTTGAGGGTAACCCAGATCCTCCCTTCTTATCATATGGGTAAAGGGGGTATTGAAATCTCCCCCAATCACCCAAGGAATGTCTTTAAAAGCTTGTCTCAAATGCCCCAAAAACTCCCACAGTTCAAACCGCCCTTGAACAGAGGTGGGGGCATAAACATTTGACATAATCCAATTCTTATTAGTATCAAAATCATAAAATAATACGCTTAAGACTCTTTCATTTGCCTGAATAATACTTCCTTCTATTTTAATAGGATCCCATAAGATCATGAGGCCCCTAGATGCTCCTCTCGCCTGTTGAAAGGCCACTTCCCCTTGCTTCCAAATCCGTCTAGCTATAAGTGTTGATTGTGCCGCATCTGTTTTGGTTTCTTAAAGAAAAATGATAGTAGGATTCCAATCCTTCCTTATAGACTTCACCATCCTTTTTTTTGGTGGGCCATTTAGGCCTCTCACATTCCATGAGAGAACCTTCATTTAGACTATTTGATATTTTTTCCCCGCCCCCTTCCCTGATCCAAAGGGGGTTTGTCAATTTTGCTATTATCCTGGCCAGGAATAGCTTGCTGTAACAATGTTCTTTGCTTTTCGTTTGTAATTTCTTCATTGATTCTCATTCTATAGTGCTCTACTGTAGATATTCTCCCTTTCTTTCTTTCACTTCCATAATCTATCAGAGGCTTGGTAATGCTTCTAGTCTGTTTTGGACTGAAATGATGGGGCATATACTATGATAGTCTAGGGCTTGAACCTTCTTCCTCATTTTTGGGGTTTTCAATTCCCTCTTCATCCTCAGCCTTGTTTTGGTTCAGCTCTCCTATCTAGTTCCTAAACAGGGGGCTTTCCTTCAAGGACCCTTTTATCGTTGGGCTCATCTGATAAGGGATAATTTGCTCCACTACCAGATTAGGAGCTACATTCCTGGCTCTTGTTTCCAAACTTCGACTCTTGACTCTATTTTTTCCATGTTTAAACTGAAATGACTTGGCAATTTTTCTTCATTTTGAGCATAGCTTTTGGGGCTTTTTGTCATAGCTATGGATGGTCCCAATTTGGATGGGGAGTCTAGGGTTTCAGGAAACTTGACACTGATGGTATCATCCTTACTATTTTCTTTTTCAACTTCTAGATTTGCTAGGATATCAAACATGTTCAAGCTAGGATCTTTATTACATACCTTATGATTTTTGCCTCCCTCATTATGTTGCTTTTCTTTCTCCTAGATTTTTTCTAGTTCTGTATTGGCTTGGTCAGCCTAGTTATTCTTAACTTGTCTGTATCCTACCAAGTTAAAATGCGGTCCTTGAAACTTTGGGATCCCTCTCTCATTAGCTTTCCCCAGAAAACCTTCGCTCGTGGCTTCCTTGTTTGCAGTTATTGTCAGACATTGGGCTTGAAGGTGGCCCTAGGTTTTGCACACGCTACATAATATCGGCTTGTTCTCATACTCCACAGGCTGAATCCTTAGAAACTCTCCATATGCTAGTTCCACCTGAGAAGGTAGATCAGAATCCAAGTTTGCATTTACACAGATCCTGGCATGCGTTAGTCTAGTCCTTGCCCGGGTTGAATGGTCTATTGCCATGAGCTCTCCTATCGTCTTTGCTATGCCACTAAGCCAGTACTCATTAACAAACTAGGCTAGGAGGTTTGGTAAGTGGACCCAAATGGGTGCTATATTAATGTTCTGCTTCTCAGGGTTGAAATCCTCCCCCCACTTCCTCAGAAAGAGGCTACGCCTTCCTAGAAACCAGGGTCCTCCTGTCAAGATGCGCTCTACATCATCTTTGTTGTTGAGTCTTATCATAAAAAAACCTCTTGACATGGCTATGATTTCTAAGCTTCCTAAAGTTTTCCACTTTGTCGCGGCCCATGAGCGAATAGTCTCAATGTCCGACCTTCCTCCCAAAAACTTGCCAACTAAGGATGATGCCTCTATATCCAAGAATCTTTCCATAATATCCACTGGCGTAGTTAACATGTTATTGTTTGGTATTAGGGGTGGTAGTTCACTGACTGGCTCCTTCTTTTTCCCTTTTAGCATTTCCAAAAAGGTTGGGCCCTTGTTGCCAGCTCTCGAACCCCAGTGGGACCCTTTATTTGAGGGTTTATCTGGAGGATCTGTACCTTTAGCCTTTTCGAACTGAGCTGACAAGGAATCCTTTTCCTTTCCAGCTACAGCATTATGCCCTACCTCTGGATCTTCTCCTTCCATTGGATCAAAATTCTTGTCTGTCGTTTTTGCTCCTCCTCCGCTTCCTCCGCTTCCTCCACCGCTCCTCATCTCTCCCAATCCTCCGCTTCCTCCACTTCCTCCACCGCTTCCTTCGCTTCCTCCATCGCTTCTCATCTCTAACCTAAGTCTTCTCTTAAAAGTATACCTTCTCCATAATAAATGCATAACTATGATTCGAATGTGCAATGATGTAAATGTGCATGTTGTCCATGTGTACATGAGTCTAGAATAGGAATATAGTATCATAGGAATATGAAAGGCCAAGAGTCATACTTGTTGGCTTTTGATGATATATATTAAAGGAAATGCAACCATAATATCTAAAATGAGTAAGCAATGTTAACTTTATGATAGTGGTAATATAATATGTAGGAAAACTATACGAGAAACTTTTGCAATAACTCAATAAATAGTCATGAATGAAATCTCACAAAATAGTAAAATGTAATATAATGGAGGTCTTAAACACTCTAAAAATTCTTGCATGATCTACATTGTATCTACCTTCTCTTCTCATCACTATGCTCTACTATTCTATATGCTTATCTCTTGCATTCTATCATTTGCTTAACTCTATCAAAGGCTTATATATAGGGAGATATATCCCTTGGCATTTCATCTACCCATTATTCTTCATCTACCTAACCTATGACTCATCTACATGTGAACTACATGCACATTTACATACATTCTAACACTTGTGTATTTATTACATTGCATAAAGTAAATACTCAAACCTTAATCTAAGAAACTCTCATAATCTAATGATATACCCAAGGTGGTACATTGGCATGTACCAAATAATATAATATATTCTAACACCCCCCTGTATTACACTATTTGGGTATTGAAGACTTTAGTCTCCAATATGAGTCATGTTCTTCATCTTGATCAGGTCCTTCTTTTGGTTCAGTATTCACATTATATTTTCTTATCTTCATCATTCCACTACTTTTTGGTATTTCAAAATGATTGGTAAAATCTGTCCTTGAATTTTTCCATGTATCTTTGATGAACTAGAGATCTCATAACTTTATAAGTTATAAGTGGATCAGAATTGATCCATTTTCTTTCCTTTGGTTCTCTGAATAACCTGTCTCCTTATTCTTCAAAAATTTCAAACTTGAATTTATTGTTAGTAGATGCTTCTAAAATAAGAACTTGAAAGAGACAATCTAATATGAATATCAATTTTTCTTCAAATATTTTATAGTACTTGTCTTTATAGTAACAAAAGAAAGATGAATGAGATTTTCCTCCACAATATTTACATGGATGGAAACTCCAACAGTTTTCTTTCTCATGACCAAATTTATTGCAATAAGTGCATTGTGAAGATATCCTAACTTCTTTGTTACTTGTCTTAGGAGAATCAAGTTCATCCATTTCCTTGATGAAATGGTTGAACCATCTATGTACAATTGAAGCTATTCTTCCATAAGTCTATAGGACATATTTCTGATCAATATCCTTATCTATATTTTGAGTATGGTTCTTGATTTTATTCTCAATATCTTCATTAATATAGTTGTCATCAATTCCTTTCATCATATTATTGGAAGATATTTCTATAGAATCTACTTTCGCTAACTTATTAGCTTGAGAGTTCTCAAAAATATTTCTATGCCATATTGGTTCTTCTCTTCTACTTGTATTTTCTCTATTATAATTTCTAGAATCAAGTATATATCTGAACCATTTGGATTCCTTGAATATTGTATACTTAATAAGCTTTTCCATAGTTCCTTTTGAAATAATATTTGTTTTTTTGGAGTTTACATGGTGGAATCAGTAGCCACCACCAATCTGAGCAGGTTGTCTAGCTTTTATGGCCACCACAGTATTCTTCATTGTCTGCCCTGGAAGCTGCCACACAATTCTTCGTGCAGTCCACCCCTATAACCACCATGCCACAATAATTTTAAACCTTTTACGCTGCTAAAAGCACTAGGAAAGGGACAAGCATTCAGTCCTGCAAGAAATGATATTTCTTGTTAAAAGGAACAATTTTTGGTAGATTTTTAAAATTTCTAAACCTTTGAGGTTGTGTATCTTATGGCTCCCTAGTTTTAAGTATATGATAAAACTTGGTAAAATATTTTCTATTCTCAAGTTTTTTAGAACCAAGTGTTTGGATTATACTATGGTCTTGATAAAGTGCTTAGATTTCTTTAGATTTCTTTTGAGTTGAATTCCTTTTATCTCCCTAATGTTCAACTACTATTTTTCACCTTATTTCTCCTTATTTGTGAAAGCTAGAAATAATTTTAATTCACTTTCAATTTGATAGTGTTCTCTATTTTCCAAGACCCTATAGTTGGATTACTTTTGATCCTTCAATTTGTATAAGAGACTAGTATCAACAATAATTTTCCAACTTTCAAGCAATTCTATGTTTTGCTTCCTATATCCTTGAATTAATGATATGGTTTCTAAATTTCAAGATTTTTAATTTGGTGTTGAACTCCTTATATCTCCCTAATTTAGAAATTTAGAAAATGATAATATTTGCAAAAATAATGCTTCAATTTCAAGGTAGAAAACCTTATATCTCCTAGTTTAATTATTTGCAAATATTTTGATAATTGAATCTCAAATAATATATTTCTGAAATATCTCTTAAAGATATAATCCCTTTTCTTTAATTGCTTTCTAAACCATCAATGATTACTATAAGGTTATAATTTTCTTATATCTCCTTGCACTTGATGGAAAGCAAATATTAAAATTAATGTAATTATACCTCTCTTTCATGTGATGTGCTATGTGCTCATTGGTTTCTTCCTTGACTACACTTTCAAAGCTTTTGAATGTTGTATTCTCCTTAGTCTTCAAGGTATGACACTATGCATTAATTGCACTACATTCTATGGTGCACTCTAGACTATCCTCTTCTCCCTTCAATGCTCTTTGACTTGTAGAATCTTGATATGCATGCTCTTCTTAGGCAGGGCTATTAATACTTCTCTATCTCCCTTTGGAATGCATACCACATGGCATTTACGTTGCCCTTGAACATAGATACCCTTGTTAGGTGGTGGAGGGATGTTATTGTCTTTAGAATACATTGATTTAGGTGGAACAGACATTATCTCTCCTTATGGACATTGGAGTAACGATGTTTTATTATTTTATCGCTTGAATGGAGAGTTACTTTAGACTTGGATGCTCTTCTCCTTGCGCATGCATTATATTTTTGAAGTGTTACTAAGAATTCATAGGTAATATTCTCCTTTGTGCCACATGACATAAGATTCCTTTGTTTGGTTTGAAAAGTGGAGGCTTCTTCCCTTACATGTAACCAAGCACTCAACATCCCTTATCTCCTTAATGCTCTTGCCAACTCCTTGCAAGTTGTTTTGCTTCTCTTGCAAAAATAGTGTGCTTTCTCCAACGTATGGTGGCTCCTCTCCAATGAAGGTGGATCCTCCTATGGTGTTTCAATGCTCTCTTCCATGTGCTTGTTCATCCAAGATTCTCTCCTCTTTCACTTGGGTAACACCCCTTGCTACTTGTATCTTTTTTACGTTATTCTCCTTGCAACTTGCACCTTAGTTGTGCTATGATGTCCTTGCTATTGGTGCTATGTTGTCCTTACTTAGTCTCCTTTCTTGTTGTAGGTGAGCACTGCCTTCATGGGACTATGGCATTATATTTTGTGTCTTTAGTCACCTTGAATAAGATTATTTTGAGCCCTTATTGGCCCTTTTTCCTTTGCTTTTTAGCTTCTTCCTTAGACTGGATAATACTATCACTTGATGACTATAACTTTATGCTACTTTGGTGTCTTAAGACACTTCAACTTTTGTCTTCCTTTTGCTACTTTGGAAAAGACAAATATGGTGCTATTATGGACTACAAATAAATTTGCTATAAAATAAGATAAAATACCTTAGTTACACCTGGATTTCGAGACTTTCATAGTCTCTTTATGTAGCTTTCTTCCTTGTATTTAGTAAGGTGGCACCTTATCTATTCCTTGGTGGTTGTAGTGCTCCTTTGGTGGCTTCTCTTCACCAAGACTTGTTGTAGTTTTACTTGTGCTCAATGGTGGATTCAATATTACCTTCTCCTCCTTGGAAACTCTCTCCTAAGTCTCCTTGCTTGGTTAACTTTCCAATGATGATTCCAAGCTAAATAATAATGCAAATACAATACCTTATGGATGGCTATGCTTTGCACTATTGTATATAAAATCTATGCTTGAGAAAAATGTCTTCTTTGCTTTCAATAGATAGTAGGAAGTTGATATTATTCTTTTCCTTTGAAAAATATCTAACTCCTCTTTCTTATGTGTAGGTTTTACTCCTTGTAAAAACTATCTTCTGCACTTCCTTGAAGACTTAAACTAGAAACCTTCCTTTTGCAACTATAAACCTTGAATTTGGTGCTTAATAAGACTTAATAATAAGATAAATATAAATATTCAATTACTGAACCTTTTACACCAATGTTGCATACCTTTTTGATATCCATCTGGTGATGGATTTCTTGGTGATTTGGATCACCTAATTGCTGCTCCGATTTTTATAAATTTACAGCTTCAATTTGTATTACTTTTTTGCTTTAAACTAGTCTATTTTGCACCTCTTATTTCTGTTCAAATAAGCTCCTTAACTCTCCCAATTTTTAGCTTTGTAACTCCTTTAACTTGCTACCCAAAACTATGGTTTTGTGGCTTCAACTCTCCTCCAAGTAGCCTTCTTGAATTCTAAAAATTAGCAGCTATTAATGCTGCCCAAATGTTGCCTTCTAACTATCCTTAAAATCTAACATTTTTAGATTCTAATGCAACTAATTAATCCTTCTATATTTTGTCTAATAATCTCTTAGAATTATGTTGTAAAAATAATAATCTCTTCTTTCACAATTCAGCCTTAAAATCATTTGTGGTCGTCTACAACTTTATCTAATATGGTGGCCTCTTCTAGCTCCTTTCTCCTCCAATCTCCTTTGTCACATTTTGAATTTAATCTTGGCCTATTTTCTAACCTTCTTCTCAAGAATTTGAATGTCTTGAGGTCTTTGTAAATCCTTTCCAGAATTTGATAAACTTCTTGCCAAATATTTATTTCTTTTGGGCTTGTTTTCAGATGGTGATAATTTTCCCAAATCCTTCTTTCTTAGGTGCTTATCTTTGCTATCACTCTTATCACTCGAGTTCTCCTAAAATATCCTCCAATGATCTTCTTCAAATTCTCCAATGAGGCTTTCCTAGCCTTCTTTTTATTTCTCCTTTCAACCTTTCTTGAGACCTCTTCTCTTGGGTCTTTTAATTTTTGTAGCTTTTAAAATCTTCAATAGGACTTTTCTAGTCCTCTATCTTCAATCTTCAATATTCCAAATCTAGAAGTTCTTCAATGAGATATTTCTCTTGGGTCTCCTCCTTCTAGAGCTGCTTTCTTCTTTCTTCACTCTGAAATCTTCAATCTTCAAATTTCTATGAGGACCTCCTTCTTGGTTCTCCTAAATATTCAATCTATAATGAGGCCTTCTAGTCCTCATCCTTGATCTGTAGTCTTCAATGTGGCTTCTTTGGCCTCTTCCTCTCTTCTCAATCTTTTACTTAGATTATTTAATCTGTAACTTGTTTCTTAAATTACTAGATTGATTCCAAAGAAGATACTCTTCCTAGCTATTATAGAAAGCTTCTCAACTTTCTTTGAATCTCTTCTTTTTTGCAACAAAGTATTAAAAAATGATAATAGTAATTTCTTTAAATCTATAGAAAATAAACTTCACTAGTTGATTCTTCAATCTAGTGGAATCAATAATGAGTCCTAGTATTTACAAGTTTTTTTGCAACTCCGTGGAAATACTCCAGACAAATGCAATTTTAGAAATTCTAAAAATGAGATTTTATATCTCCTCTCAATATCTCTTATGGCTTTCTCTATTTCCTATCAATCTACCTTGTGCTCTGATACCATTGTTATATTTTGATGATATATTAAAGGAAATGCAACCACAAGATCTAAAATGAGCAAGCAATGTTAACTATATGATAATGGTAATATAATATGCAGGAAAACTATATGAGAAACTTTTGCAATAACTCAAAAAATAGCCATTAATGAAAGCTCACAAAAATAGTACAATGTAATATAATAGAGGTCTTAAACACTCCAAAAATTCTTGCATGATCTACATTGTATCTACCTTCTCTTCTCATCACTATGCTATACTATTCTATATGCTTCTCTCTTGCATTCTATCATTTGCTTCACTCTATCAAAGACCTATATATAGGGAGATATATCCCTTGGCCTTTCATCTACCCATGAATCTTCATCTATCTAACTTATGAATCATGTACATGTGGACTATAATCATTGTGCATTCTAACACTTGTGTATTTATTATATTGCATAAAATAAATACTCAAACCTTAATCTAAGACACTTTCCTAATCTAATTATGTTCCCAAGGTGGTACATTGGCATGTACCAAATAATGTAATATTTTCCAATAATACTCCATTATATATTGGCATTTATAGAAGTAAAATAAGTGAGTAAGAAAGGAAGAGAGAGTGCAAGAGCACAATAGAGTAGATTAGTGCTCAAGTTATATATAATGTAGAGCATGAATGAAGAATGAAGCATTTGAGGTCTCCATATTTTGTATGAAGATCTCATTTTTGTGAGCTTTCATTAATGGCTATTTTATGAGTATTTTCAAAAGTTTCTCATGCTATTTACATGCTTAAGATGTTGTCATTTTTATATAGTTAATATTGCACGCTCATTTTATACCTTGTGGTTGCATTTTCTTAAGTATATAACATGAAAAGCTAACAATGGTATCAAAGCACAAGGTAGATTGATAGAAAATAGAGAGAACCAAAAGAATATTGAGAGGAGATAGGAAGATCTCATTTTAAAAATTTCTAAAATTACTTTTTGGCTAGAGTCTTTCCATAGGGTTCCTGCAAAACTCATGAAGACTAGGACTTAACATTGATCTCTTTTCCACTAGCTTGAAGGATAACTAGTAATGTTTATTGATTTATAGATATCTAGTGATTTGCATTGAATTGCTTACTACTATCTTAGTTTTTTATTGCAAAAAATTAGTTCTCAGAAGTTGAGAAGCTTCCTACAACATATAGAGAAAAATTTCATCTTCGATTGCCTAAAAGTCTATGTGCTTTCCTCGTGCAGGGATTAGTTCTTTGTTGTAGAAAATAGACATTTAAGATTGAGGAGAACCAAGAAGAAAATCTCCATAGAAGACTTCATATTAAATATTGAGAAGAGAAGAAAGAGGCCAAAGGAGCCCTATTGAATATTGAATATTAAGGAGACTCGGGAAGAAGGTTCCCTGAGAAGATTGAAGAAGTTTAAGAGACCCAAAGGAGGTCCCATTGAAGAAATTCCAAATTTGGAATATTGAAGATAGACAAGGACTAGAAAAAATCCTATTGAATATTTGAGAAGTTGTAGAATTTGAAAACCCAAAAGAAGAGGTCTCAAGAAAAGTTGAAAGGAGAAAGAAGAAGGCTAGAAAATCCCTATTGAAGAAGTGACCATTGGAGAATATTTCAAGATAGCTCAAGGGAGAAGATTGCAAGCAAGAAGAAGATCCTGATAAGAAATATTTGGGACAATTTTCACCATCCGACAACAAGCCAAAAAGGAAAAAGGATTTGGCAAGAAGTTTAAAATTTTTTGAAAAGGATTCTAGAAGATCTTAAGACATTTAGATTCATAAGAAGAAGGCCAACAATAGGTCAAGTTTGAAGTTAGAATTTGATAAGGAGATTAAAGAGAAAGGAGCTAGAAAAGGCTATCAATTTAAGAAATTTGAAGACTACCATTAAAGGCATCAAGGCTAATTTACAAAGGAGAAGATCACTGATTTTTGTAGTAGAAGTTGAAGAGTCATAGGACAAAAAATTGAAGGAGAAGTTAGCAGCAATAGAAGGCAAAAAATAAAGAAATTTGGACTGCAATATTGGGTAGCATTAGAAGGAGAAAATATAGCTACAATTTGGAGAAACTCATAGTAGATTTGCAAGGAGGGTTGGACAATGTTTGGTCAAAGAAAGATGCTACAAATTTCAGATGTTAAAGGCAATACATTAGACAATATTATAGCTATAAAAATACACACTCTTTGATAGTGAAATAAAGAAGGAATAGGGTGCATTAGAAGCTACAAATTGAAGGAATTTGGACAACAAGAAGAGCAACAAGTTTCACAAAATTGGGGTAGCAAACAGGTGAATCAAATCACCATTAAATCTAGCTATAAAATATCTAAAAGTATACAATATTGGTGCAATAAAAGACCATTATTTGAATGTTCATATTAGAATTTCATAAATTATTTAAAAGTACCACATTTAAGTTTTTTATTGCAAAAGGAAATATCTAAAGTTTATATTCAAGGTTATAGCATTCCCAAGGGATTAAAACTTGTATCAAAAGAAAATAGAAGTTAGAGATTAAAATAAAGAAAGGAATTAAATTCTTACTATCCCTTGGAAAGTAAATAAGTTGCAACAGAAAATAGAAGTATCATTCTATTTGAAAGGCATAAATTTTAGCACTATCTAGAAGCTTAGAGTTATCCAAGAAGAAACCTCCAAACATAGAGACAAGGAGATTCTACCGTAGAAGGAAAACCACCATTACCAAGTCTTGGAGAAGATAAGAGGAGACACCACATTGGATAAGAAAGCTATCATTTCAAGAAATATAGTGTAACTAAAACTATAGGGGGACAAACAATTGTTATTATCTATCTAAGGCTACATACAACAGTTAGAAATACATTACAACAAAGGAGCTCAAAGTTCTATTCAAATTAAACACTCAAAAGTAGTGTGAGTGTCATCAAGAAGATGATATCAACCATTGCTAAGATTGAGCAACCAAGTGGAAGAATCACTAATTCAACATAGAAGAACTACCACCATCATCAAAGAATGATATCTAGAGTGCCACCATCGTACAGTTAAGAATATATTTGAGGAGGAGTTTCATCATCCAAGAAGTATTGGTATGGTTAAGTGAACACCATTAGGGTTGCACAAGTACATGTAAATGCCATTAAAAGGAGGAAAATGTAGGGATTAACATCATTCGATATAATACTTACTACATAACACAAAAATAATGAAGAAACACTTGAGTTGCAACCAACATAATGCATATAGGAGAAAGAGAAATAGAAGAGGTTGGAGATTAATCATTGATGAGTGTTACATTGGAAGGAGAAGTGTTGAAGAATATAACAAAAGATAAGGTTGCAATATGCCACTTGGTATGTTAAACATAGAGTGCCAACCATCGAAAGAAGAGTCTAAGCATCTAGAAAGTGAAATTGTCATTGCAGAAGGAAGTGCAATGATAACTCAAACATTATCAAGGAGTAAGTTATAATGTCCATATACAAGCATTGCAGGTTTAAGAGGATAAGTGTCACCAAGGATACAAAGAATCAATAACTAAGGAAAATCTAGGCACCATAAGAGAAGAAACAATTTGTATACCACGTGTCTTGATAGGAGGAAAGAATCAATATTTACGTAACATCTTCTACTTTCATTAAAGGGATACATTAGAGAGAACACAACATACGTGGTGAATGCAAATAGAACACATTGAAGAGAAGAGAGTTACATGCTAGAAATTGGTGCATATTCAAAGATTCAAGGGAAGAGAAAGACGTAATTTGAAGGGTCAAAAGTGAGCTCAAAGAATAGAGATAGAACACAATCAAGAGGAGAAAGTGAAGCACCAAATATTAGGGTTTATGCACTACGTTGAAGGTCGTAGTCAAAGCTTCAGAGTTTGAGCGTAGAAAGCATTGAACACACCACATTGGAAGGAGAGCATCGTGAGAATGTAGGGCATAGTATAAAGTAAGCAAAAGAAAGCCTTTGGAGCGCTACATTAAAGGAGGTAATAAATATTCAATCTAACCTATAACATTTACAAAGGATACATTGCATAATATTGGAGTCAAGTTAATTATTTCATTATAATCAACGTTTTATAATAAAAGGAGAAATAAGGAATAGTTTTATAACCTTAGTAGTATTATTAAATGCCTTAAAAAATTTTGAAGAAAGAAGTATTTAGAAAGGTTATGAAATTACCTCATTCAAAGGGCATAGGAATATTTTTGCAAATAGTCTAAATTGGAGGCATAAGGATTTATACATTGAAATAGAAATATTATATTTGCAAATACCTTATTTCTAAATTTTCAACTAGGGAGTTATAAGGGCTCAACACCAAATTAAATATCTTGAAATTTAGAAACCATATCATTGAGTATTAAAGGATATAGAAAGCAAAGCATAAACTATTGAAAAGTTGAAAAAATAAATTGGAATTAGTCTCTTACTCAAATTCATGAGACAAAACAAATCCAACTCAAAATTATTGAAGATAGAATATTTCATCAATTGAAAGTGCATTAAAATTATTTATAACTTTCACAAATAGGGAGAAATAAGATAAAAAATAATAGTTGAACATTAGGAAGATAAAAGGGATTGAACACAAAGGAAATCTAAAGAAAGCTAAGCACTTTGTCAAGACTATAGTACATTTAAAACTAGGGATATATAAGGTAGTCTACAAGTGTTATTATGGCAAAAATTAAATTCATACTTTCAGAATCCTAACTTTTTAAAGGACCTAATTACACTTCATGGAAAAACAAAGTGAGGTCAATATTGATAGTTGAAAAGCTTTGGGATATTGTTAAAGGAGCAAAAACTAAACCTACTATAGGGGATAGTGAGATTCAAAAGTTTGAAAAAATGAAGCAAAAGCACTCATGATAATAACATTTGCAATTACATATGAAATACAACCATACATTAGTTCAACAACAACTTCTACAAAAGCTTGGAAAACTTTAGCCAAGATATTTGAAGGAAGGAATAAAGCCATTATCTTGAATCTTCAAACTCAATTACATTCTCTAAAAGTTAATAGTGGTGAAAGTATAGAACTATTCCTAAGGAAGGTAGCAAATATAAAAGGAAAATTATTAACCTTAGTAGAAATTGTTTAAGACAAGTTTCTTGTTCAAGTAATCCTAAGAGCACTTTCAGAAAGCTACAATATCTAATCACATCTTTACAAATTCTAAGTAAAGATACATCATTTAATGAGTTAGATAATATCCTACAAGAATATGAGGTAGAAAATTCAGTAAAATATGAAATGACTAATAATACCTTACTCTCAAAAGAAAATCCACAAGTAAATGTCAGCTCATTATCAAAAGGAAGATCAAAATAGAATAATAGATATTTTCAAGTATGTAGAAATAAATGACATAGTACCAATTATTGTATATTCAATCTAAGAAATCAATATCAAGAAAATCAAATAAATTTTGGAAGACAATCGAGTAGGCCATTCCAACCAAGATAATATTAGAATCAATATAATCCACATTAGCAACAATTTCAGCATCCATATTATGTCCTTGTTGAAAGGTCGAATACAAGAACACTGGAAACGCGATTTTTGAGCTCTGGCGATTTGGCGGGAAACCTTCTGAATTGCCGACGGTCGAGCCTCTAGGGTTTCAGATCGGAAACCTCGTCCAGGGTCTTTGGGGGTTTGCTGCTGGTTTCTGTTCTAGGCTCTTTCGGTGCCCCGGGAGGGCCCAATGGGGTCTCCTCCAGGTTCTCTCAAGGGGAAGAAGACCTCTTATGCGGAGATATTACGAGAAAATCTTGCGTCTTCCTCTGATGATGCTCAGCGGAGTGCTTTCCCTCTGCTATCTAGGAATGCGGGCAAGGGTTCTCCTGTGCATAGAGTCAATGGATGTCTCCCGCAATCTGCGTCAAGACCGAAAATAGTCATCGAACCAGAGCTGGTTGAAGACACGATAAACTATCAGGCTACTCATGATCTGATCTACAAGTTCATGGGCATTCGACCCACCCTGCACTTTTTGCATTCCTGGGTGAGACAAAACTGGGAGCCTATCGGTGAGTACTCCTTATGGCCCATAAGCAATGGGTATTTTATTATTAGTTTTTCTTCCCTAATGGATAGAAACAGAGCATTTGAATCAGAGAAGAGGAGCCATGGCCCGGCAGGGTTATTTGTCCAACCGTGGAGAGCGGGTTTCGACCCTCGCATTGAGCCCACGGCTGTCCCGGTTTGGATTCGGCTGTATGCTCTCCCGATGGAGTTTTGGGGTGAGCAGATTCTTGAATTGATAGGCAACTCTCTAGGTAGATATTTGGGAGTTTCCAAGGATACCATTGAAGGAAATACTGTTGTTTATGCGAGAATTTGTGTAGAACTGGATATTAGTCAACCGCTACCAGCTGAGATGGAACTGGAGTTAGCAGGACATTCCTGGATACAGCAGTTAGACTATGAAGCCCTACCTTTCCGATGTAGAGTCTATCATTTGCATGGCCATTTGGCAAGGTTCTGCCCAAATATCTTGAGCACCAAAGCGGATGCTCCACAGGGAATGTCAAATCGCCCCCGAGAAGGTAAGTCCACTTCGGTCAAGGAACCACCTGTCATTCCCCCTGGTTCTGAGGGCCAGAAAGATGGCTTTGAATAGCAGAAGAGAAGAAGAAACAAAAAGAGAAATGGCAAGGAGCAAGCTCTTCCCAAGCCAACCAACCTGTATGAAATCTTCAAATCTCTTATGGATCAAGAAGACCAAATTATGGAAGGAGCAGATGGGAACCTTGAGGATAATATCATCCTTACTCATGCTCCTCCCTCATCAACCCCTGTCCTTGAACAGGTGATTGACTCCTCTGAGACTTTGCAGCAAGAAAACCCAGGGACTCTGGTAATCCACTCCCTAGTTTAGCCAGCTATTAAAGATGTTACCATGGGAATTGCAGAAAAGCTCAGAGAAAGACCGACTCTTGGAATTTCCCGGTGGAGAAGAGGTCGAAAAATAGTAATTCCCAAGGGGTGGGCAGGAAATCCAATAAGGATCTAATTGCAGTGCAAGGAGATAAGCTAATCAATGGAGGATTGGCGAGAACAATTGATTCGAATTGCTCCCAAGGTTTCCAATGATTTTTCAATCTTGGAATGTGAGGGGTTTAAACAGTGAGAACCCATCAATCTGCTGTTCAAAGACTTTTAGAGAGAAGTAAAATAGACTTTCTGCTCATTCAGGAGACAAAAATGTCATTAGACCTTATGAGTAAAACTGTCAGCCGAATCTGGAGGGGTGCTGGCCATATGGCGATGGCTGCTCTAGGTGCCTCGGGAGGGATTGCTACTCTTTGGAATCCTCTGGCGTGGATAGCAATAGAACATATAGCCTGGAGAGGGGTCCTCACATCTCTTTTTAAGAATATTGTTACAGTTGAACAAGTCTTAATTACAAATTTCTATGGGGCTCAGAACACCGATGGTCAGCGGTCTCAATGGAAAGTCGTTCAAAACATGAGGTCCTCCCGGGAAGATTTTGATTGGATTATTGCTGGGGACTTCAATGCTAAATTATCTGCTAGGGATCAGGAAGGTGGCATCCCTGTTTTGGATACAAGGGACCGGTTGTTTATTGCCCAAGTCCAGGCCTTTAACCTTGTTGATATCAAAGGCCCTGGTACAAACTTTACCTGGACTAACAAGAGAAGAGAGCCATACAATAGGAGGGTTAAGCTTGACCGGTTTCTGGTCTCGGAGGAAGCTTATGTTAGATGGAATATCAAATTCCAGATTTTGGAGGGCCCAGTCTCAGATCACTCTCCCATTTTGCTGGAGGGAGGGACTATGTCAGGGAAGTATTACAAACCTTTTAAATTTGAAAATTTTTGGTTGCAAAAAGAGGACCTACGAAGGAAAATTCCACAGTGGTGGGAAGAAGGTCGTCTCCCTTTCGGAACAACTATGTTCAAATTTCATAAACATCTTCTTTTTGTTAAGAGTAAACTAAAACAATGGAAGCAAACTAACAAATCTGATTTCCAGCTCCAACGGGCTCCCTTGTTGGCCAGATGGAATGAGGTGCAAAAACAATTCAGAGAAGGAATTATTTCGAGCATCTTAAATTCGAGGATGACGCTTTACGCAAAGCGGTTGAGGACATTGATAATCAAGAAGAGATCTACTGGAGACAGAGAGCAAGAAATACTTGGCTATTAGAAGGAGACAGAAATACTAAATTTTTCCATCGCTCTGCTTGTGCTAGAAGGCAATTGAATAACATGGAATTCCTTCAAGATGAGAATGGAAACTCTTTTGACACTCTCCCTGATATGCACTCCCTCTCTATGGAGTACTTCTCAAACCTCTTCAAGGAAAGTATGCAGCATGATGTGGAAGCCCAAAATGAAGTCATTGAGGGCATTCCCTCTATTATTTCTCATGAAGAGAATCAGGCCCTTCTTAAGCCCATTGATTGTGATGAACTCAAGAAGGTGGTCTTTGGGATGTGCACAGGAAAATCGCCTGGTCCGGACGGTTTCCCTATTGAGTTCTTTCAGGCCTTCTGGGATATCTTGGAGGAGGATGTGTTGGCTATCATTGAGGAATCCTGAACTAACAAAAGAATGCTCAAGGCTCTAAATCACACCTTTATTACCTTAATTCCTAAAGGAGAGGGGGGGGCTCACATTTCCGATTTCAGACCTATTGCATTATGTAATGTGATTTACAAAATTATCACTAAAATTATGGCTGAAAGACTAAAACCCCTTCTTCAGAATATAATCTCCCCTTAGCAAGGGGGTTTTGTTGAAGGAAGACAGATCTTGGATGGAGTGATCTTGGCTCAGGAGGCTATCCATTCTATGCATAATTCAGGTAACAAGGGAATGTTCATCAAACTGGATATGTCTAAGGCTTATGATAGAGTAGAGTGGGGCTTCTTGGTCAAGATGTTGGCAACCTTTGGTTTTTCTCGGGATCGGATTGCCGGGTCATGAGTTGTATCTCTACGCCTTCCTACTCGTTTTAATTAAGGGACTTCCCTCGCCACCTTTTGGAGCCTCTCGGGGTCTCTCGCCAAGGAGATCCTTGCTCTCCTTATCTATTTCTCATCTTGGTCGAAGGTTTAGGCGGACTCCTCCCGAGAAGAAGACGTCAAGGACGGATAACGAGAATTAAAATCGGGGCTGAAGTTTTGACTCATTTACAGTTTGTGGATGATACGGGTTTGGTGGGAGTTGCCAGCCTCAGGGAAGTAAGAGGAATCAAAGCTTCTCTTAACGTCTACCTCAGGGCTTCTAATCAAGTCATCAATGAAACAAAATCAAAAGTGGTCTTCTTTAACCTTGATCAAAGGTCACAAGAGAGAGTTATGGAGATCCTGGGTTTCACTAGGACCTCCCTTCCTGTTGTTTATCTGGGGGTTCCTTTGCATTTCAAAAAATTGAAAGCTGATTTCTGGAAGGACCTTTTGGATGGCATCAAAGAGAGAATGAATCACTGGTCTCATAGATGGTTAAGCTATGGGGGCCGACTAACTTTCCTGAAGTCTGTTATTCAGGCCATGCCTATTTACAAATTCTCTATTCTGGTCGCCCCTCCAATTTGGAAAGAGCTGGACAAAGCAGCTAGAAGTTTTCTCTGGGAAGGTGCCAAAGGAGAGAGGAAATGGGCCTTGGTTGGTTGGGACAAGGTCACCCAGCCCAAGGAAAAAGGTGGGCTGGGTTTAAGAAGCTCCAAGTTTAACAATCGGGCCCTGGCTGGTAAATTGTATTGGAGGTGGATTTCCCAGCCTACGTCCCTCTGCAGCAGAATCCTTTCTAGCAAATACTTGGGTCTTGTTCATCCCAACGACTTGGGACGATATCCTTTGGAGGGTAATGGATCTCTTGTGTGGCAGGCGTTCAAGCTTGGATCTCGCATTATCAAAGATCAATTGTTCTGGAAAGTTGGGAGAGGGGAGAAGGCCCGGTTTTGGACTGATTCTTGGGATCAGCATCCTCCTATCCTTGTTGTGTTTCCTGATTTGCATCCATTAAAATCTGCTCTTGAAGATAAGGGTTGGATTAATATTGAGAGCTACTTCAATACCAGCCAATTGGGGGAGTATAAGGTTCAAAATTTTAAGCGGCTGGGTGAATGGCCTATTCCAATCCCTCCGGAGTAGGCTCCAACTCTGGAAAAACTTTTGGCAGAAATGTTTCTTACTGGGAGAGATGAGGAGGATGAGCTTGCCTGGGGCTTTGGGAACCTTGGGGTTTATTCTGTGAAGGAGGGCTATGGTTCGATCCTTCCTGAGCCCCCCCCACACTCTTTTCCAGTCCAAGAATGGAGGAAGATATGGCATCCCAAGGGCTGGCCGAAAGTGAACTTCTTTGCTTGGCAGCTGATGCATAATGGTATCTTGACCTTTGACAACCTCAGAATTAGAGGCATCATTGGCCCTTCCCAGTGTGTTTTGTGTTATAGGAATGAGGAAACTGCGGATCATCTTCTGTTTGATTGTCCTTTCACACAGCAGATTTGGCATCGTTGGTTCTCCCACTTTAAACTTCAGGCTCTTGGAGACTTGTCTCGGACCAATTTATGGGAAAGCTGGAAGAGAGGTAGATTTATATCTAAATCTCTTCGTACTGGCTGGGAGCTCGGTTTCCTTTTTATTTGGTGGCAGGTGTTGCTTGGAAAGAAATGCTCGTATTTTTCGTGAAACCTTCTCTTCGGTGGATGGGATATGGCAGGTCATCTGGAGCAAAGTTGTGGAAACCGTTGCCATCTATGCTGAGGAGGAAAATCAGCCAGCTTCTAAGCCTTTGAAAGGGAGAGTTGCTGATCTTGAGAAACAAGTAAGAAGTTGTTGGAAACCTCCCCAAGAAGGCTGGGTCAAAATCAATACTGATGGAGCTACAAAAGGTAATCCGGGCAATGCTGGTAGTGGAGTTATCTACCGTGATCATGCTGGGACTATGCTCTATTGGGAATTGCAAGGTCTGGGATATGCCACAAACAATGAAGCTGAGGCCTTTGCTATTAAATCTACCTCCATCTGGGCCGTCAAGCATGGTCATAGAAAGATAATCATTGAGTCTGATTCCCAAATCCTGGTTGGTGCTCTTGATTGCATGAGGAACTTTGCCTTAAAAGCTTGGAGGCTACGGATTTTGGTTTCCCAAATTATAGAGCTTTGGAAGGAAGTTGAGGATGTGATACCTGTTTATGCTAGTAGATCTCTCAATAAAGCGGCTGATTTCCTTGCTAAGATGGGTGCTGAGAGAGAGGTTGGGATGCATCTGCATAGCAATATGTCTGTGGAGGATGCAGAGATCAGACAAGGCCTTGAACAATTTTTGAAATAATGTGCAAAGTTTTTTTTGCTAAGGCTCTTTTTTGTCATGATATCATGACATGTAGTGCTGTCGCAGCCTCTGGCTGGTTGCTTTGTCGCGATATCGCGACAGGTTGAGCCACCGCGGCCTCCGGTGGGTTTCTGTCATGACATCGCGACATGTCGCGATATCACGTGTCGCAAAATCATGACATGTCGTGATATCGCGACATGTCGTGATATCGCGACATGTCATGATTTCGTGACACGCGATAACGCGACATGTCGCGATATCGTGACAGGTCCCGCTTTCGTGCTCCATGTGGAGTTATTGCCGCGCTTTCGTTCCCTTCATGAAGTTGAAAAGCAAAGTTAATATTTCGTCGCGTTTTCGTGACAATTTTGAGAATTGGAAGCTACAAGGTATTCCTGTCGCAATTTCGTGACTCGTTTGGCACTTAGGCGGCTGGGTGGATAATTATCGCGATATCGCGACCTGTTGCGCTGTCGCGGCAACGAGTTGGTTTTTGTCGCGATTTCGTGACAGGTTGTGCCTTCCTGGCCTCTGGCGTATTTCTTGCGCGATATCGCGACATGTAGCGCTGTCGTGGCTCTTGTTGGGCTTTGCTAGCGATATTGTGCCTCTCTTGAAGATGCTGTTCAAAGGTGGTATTGTGTCGCGTTTTCGCAACAGGTTGGTTAATTGGATGCAGCTTGGTTTTTTTGTCGCGATTTCGCGGCATGTTTGGCTCTTAAGCGACTGGTTGGTTTTTTGTCGCGATATCGCGACCCTTTTGCGGCATGACTGTTGTTTAGTTTTTTCGTCGCGTTTTCGCGACGCCTTCTGCGGGTGGCTGTCGAGGGCCCTTCCTGTCGCGATTTTGTGACATGTCGTGATTTCGCGACATGTCGCGTTATCGCGACTGTTGGCGCTGATGCGGTCGTGATGGGTTTGCCTGTCGCGATTTCGTGACATGTCACGTTTTCGCGACATGTCGCCTTTTCGCGCCGTTTGTTCTCTTTGCCCTGTGGCTGCTAGTGTTGCCTTTGTGCGCTGCCCTTGTTGTGTTGCTCTTGGCTCTGGGTCGGGATGTGTTCTCTCCCGCTTGTATCTGGTCTTTGTATTAATACAAGTTTTCATTTTTTTCAAAAAAAAAACAATTTCAGCATCCATATACTTCTCATAATCAATACAATCATCCTCAACTACAATATAGAGAAGAGAAACAAAAAGGTCATTTAGTTCAAGAGATTCAAGAAATTTAGGAACTGGAAGAACCTACAGATGAACATGAAGTTAAAGCTCTTTTCGCTAAAATACTATTACATGAAGATACTAATTATTTACTTAACCAATATATAGACAAAGAGTACAAAGAAGAAAGCAGGAAAAAAGAGCTCAAGTTCCAGAACTGGGATGAAGGCCACATTGAAGACTAAAGTCTTCAGTAACCAAATAATATAATACAAGGGGGTGTTGGAATATATTACATTATTTGGTATATGCTAATGTACCATATTGGGTACATATATAGATTAGGAGAGTTTCTTAGATTAGAGATTAATTATTTACTTTATGTAATAAATAAATGCACAAGTATTATTAGAATGTGCAATGATGTAAATATGCATGTTGTCCATGTGTACATGAGTCTAGAATAGGAATATAGTGATTCATAGGAAGATGGAAGACCAAGAGTCATACTCCATTATATATTGGCCTTTGTAAAAGTAAGATAAGTGAGTGAGAAAGGAAGAGAGAGTGCAAGAGCACAATAGAGTAGACTAGTGCTCAAGTTAGATACAATGTAGAGCATGAATAAGAATGGAACGTTTGAGGTCTCCATATTTTGTATGAAGATCTCATTTTGTTGAGTTTTCATTAATGGCTATTTTATGAGTATTTTTAGAAGTTTCTCATGCTATTTATATGCTTAAGATATTGTCATTTTCATATAGTTAATATTGCATGCTCATTTTATACCTTGTGGTTGCATTTCCTTAAGTATACAACATCAAAAGCTAACAACTATAGATCAAAATATAATCATATATACCAATATAAATATCCTCAAAGGAATATTGAATACTAATTTGAAATATGTATGGGGTGTTAGTAAGACTGAATGACATAACAAAAAAACTCATGAAGACCATCACAAGTTTGAAAATTTGTTTGAGAAAAAATAATCTTCATTTTATTCATCCAATAAATCATCAATACTAAGAAAATAAATTTTATTTTTGATGGGAATATTATTAAGAGGATAAAAATATGGGTACATACTCCATGACTCATTCTTTCATCCTTTTACTTGACCATTATTACTATTGATGAATAAAATATAGTGATAGGTTGAATGATACCTTGCTCTAGCATATCATATACCAAATTATTTATGTTAGTCTTTTATCATTGTGGATATTTTGGGTGAATAGATACTAGGAACCAAATGTAGAGCATGATCATGCATTTTCTTAAAATAGAGTTCCTTAGGTTATTCAAAACCTTCTCATGTTACTTAAAGTTGCTCTACATATCGGGAATGAGACCAATTGAACCCTATACTTCTACTTTGACCTCCATAGAAAAAAGTTGCACTATTAAACATTTACTTTCTTTATAGATATTTTTCTCCTTTTAATGTGAACTTTCCACTTTGAAAGTCCATTACTATGTCCCCTAGAGTTTAATTTTAGTCTTCAATTCTTTGTCCATTATACATATAATCTATAAATATTCATAGTAATGTCTCCCATCTAATCCATCTATTGGAAATCAAAGACTATGTCTATACCTCTCTAATCCATCACATATAATATCCTTATTCATGTATAACTACCAATAGTGGGTTTCACATTGGATACTTTTCTACACAAGAAGCATCCCCACCATTAGTAAACAAAAAATTAGAATTTTTTAAAGTGTGCACATAAAGTCTCAAGATTTATGCCACATCTTTATTAATGAAATTATGAGCGCTACATAATCAATAAATATAATTACTCTTTAATTTCTAATAAATCCTTGTATATGGACTGTTTAATGAATTTGCACACCATGAGTGTAAAAATGGACAAACCTATCTAGTCATCCTCTTGTTTCTTAAATGGGGTTCACATCTTCATCTTCACTTTTTGATTTTGAAATGAAGGCATTAGCTTTTATTCCTCCTCTAAGTCCATGCATATTTCTTCTATGCACATGCTTGAACTCTAGGATGTTTGGATTACACTTGCAATAGAAAAATATTGTTGTTCTCTCTTCCTCTCTTGGATCAAAATACTATATGTATTTGTCTCTTCATTGATAAACCTTGATATATTGATTTTATTTTCTACTTTCATGACAAATCCTTTTGCATCATAGTTTATGCTAAAATCATGCATATCAAGTTCTCATTTTATCTCATCCTTCAACCTATTTCTAAATGTTGAAAGCACCACTACTAGATTCAGATCAAGTAAAATTAAGAGTGCTCATGAGTTCATTGTAGTATCCTTTGACAAATTCAATTTATTTTATTTGTAACAATTGTACTATACAACAAGATGAATAACTTTTATCAAACTTCCTTAATAACATTCTTTTGAATTTCTTGCCATGAAGATGCAAGACCCATATGTCTTGTTACCCATATAATATTGTTTAAGGCATGACCATCAAGGAAGGAGGATGTTAAATATAACCCCATTATCAATATTTTCTCATTTTTTTTCTTCATAACCTTTTTAGTCCTCTAAATATGGTTTATAGATATTTCTCATAAGTTCAATATGTTATGTTCTTTTTCAAACTTTATTATTTTTAAATTATATATATATTTTTGAATACAAAGGGTACTTTTGATCGTACCCTTTGTAATATAACATCCTAAAGGTCGTAAATGCTATAATTTTTTTAATGGATTATATGGGATTGAATGGGTCCCACTTGTATTACATCATAATTACAAAGTAGTATTATAACAACTTAGCACTTATATAAAGCTTAACAATATTAGAAATAGGGTCTCCTTCTTGAATGTTGAGGAAGTTGAGCTAATGCTATGTAATTGTGAGGGTTACAACTAAATCGTTTTGGCTTTGTAAGTTTTAAAAATATGTAGACAAATGAAATAAAACAGAGTATGGATGGAAGATGATTCACTAATAATAATAAATACAATTTTGAGGAAAGCAAAGACTCCATGGAACATACAAGAGATCATTGTGGAAATACAAGACATTGCTATAGAGTTTGAAGAAATTAGGTTTACACATACGTTAAGGGAAGGGAACAAATGTGCAGATAGGCTAGCCAATAGAGGGGTTTTAATAAAGGATTGTGAAGTTAAATTCTCTTTTTCATGGTTAGAGGAAGTAGTAAGTTTAGTTGAAGCTAACAAGAAAATATTGAGTGTCTAAATCAAATAATGATTAAGATTTACTTTAATGTTCTACATTGATGATATTTTTTGTATTTTATAACATTAGTATGTTTTCATATAAACTATTTATTATGATTCGTGTGGTTGCACTTATGCTTTAGGAAGAAAACTAGTAGTCCAGATCTGGTAGAGCCGACTATGATAACGTGAAGTTTGAAAAATATTATTCTACTAAGATGCAACGTGTAGAAAATAGAGGTGGAGTTTTGGTATTGTGAATATTTTTAAAGGAAAATGTCAAGAAGAAAGATGTTAAATTTTGAAATATTTATATTTACAAAGAAAATTGAAGAAGACCCAAAAAATGAAAATAAAGAATTCAAACTTTTTATGAAAGAACATATAGATATCTAACTATAGCAACTCAATTAAGATGAGAGATGAATTTGTTTGTAAACTCTCAAACTCTAAAGGAGAGAGTTATGATTTGTTAAGGATGGGGACTAAAGTACCACCCTTTTTTCTCCGACAGAAAAAAAAATCATTAAGTTTTGAATTACATAAGATTTATCATCCTGTTAACTTTTATAATATTATGTTGTTGATAACACTTATTTAATATAGAAAACATTAAGTTAGCACCATGATTTGATGCTACAATAGGAGGAAAATATTAATATAACACCATGATTTGCCGCTACAATAAGAGGCAATGCGACTTGACCCTCTGACCATTGTTCAGAGAGGAAAGATAGTTGCAGATTCCTTAAGTTTTGAATTACATAAGATTTATCATCCTATTGACTTTTATAATATTATGTTGTTGATAACACTTATTTAATATAGAAAACATTAAGGTAGCACCATGATTTGATGCTATAATAGGAGGAAAATATTAAGATAACATCATGATTTCCTGCTACAATAGGAGGCAATATGACTTGACCCTTTGACCATTGTTTAGAGAGGAAATATAGTTGCAGATTCCTTTATGTATCAAAAAATAAAAATAAAAAATAATATTTAAATTGAATGAATAATAGTAAAATAATATATAATAATATAAAAATAAATAAAATCAGATTAATATGGCACCATGATTTGACACTACAATAGGAGGCAATACGACTTGACCTTGACCATTGTTCAAAAAGGAAAGATAGTTGCTGATTTCTTTATGTATCAAAAAAAAAATATATATATATATATATATTTAAATTGAATGAATAATAGTAAACTAATATATAATAATATAAAAATAAATAAAATCACATTATAAATAAATCACATTGATTATAATAATGTTTGCGCAAGTGGAGAAGGCGAGCCTGGCCTATTGAATAGAGGTCCACGGTTTGAACCTCTGGGATGCAAAGGGGGACACAAAAAAATCTTTTGTGGCTTCCCTCTAGATAGTGGTAACTTATAGTTAAATTATAATTAATCTATAATTAACTTAATAACTTTAAAAGTTAATTAAATTAATTTATAAATTAAATAAAATTAAAACTAATATAATTAATTTATAATTAATTAATTCTTTGGGTCTTGCACTTTTAATATTATAATAAATTATTATAATATTATTTGGCTTGGGCCTTCCTTTTACCCTTTAAACCTCATTTGACCACCTGGGAGAATACTTTCTTTTGCACTTAATTATGGAACTTGAAACTGATGTCGCTCATCGAAACTGACGCTCACTGGTGTTGACTTCTTGACATCAATGACAACAAAACCTGCTCATATTTCCAACAATCTCCCCCTTTATCATTGATGGCAACCCAATTATATTTTATCATTTTCTTAACCTTTTTTCTGTTCTACTCCCCCTAGGAAACTGCTCCCACTGACTTAATGTTCTCCCCTTAAATCAAATCTCTCCCCTTACTCAAATCTCTCCCCCTTTGACATCAATGGCAAAGGGTCACCTTTGGGGCTCGGGGCTAAGAATGAAACTCTTATCTTAGCCCCTCCCCCACCTCCTCTTGAGGTGGTTAATTCTAGGGTGGGAGTATTTCTACTCCTAGCATACATTGCTCTTTACTTTTGTCCACCTTCTTTTTCCATACCTTTGAAGTCATACCTTTTTGAACCTTTTGAAATATTTTTCCTTGGCTGTCCTTGGAGGTTTTGGAAATTATGTTCTACACCACTTTGTTGTATGTCCATCATTATTGCACTTATAACACTTAATATTGTTATTCCTTGGAGGTGCAAATGTCTTAGGATTTCTCCTGGTGAAGCCATATCTATTCCTGTCATAAACCCTGCAATTCATTGCCTTGTGACCAAACTGATTATAAGAGTAGCAATACCCTTGAAAAAGTTTCTTGTTGTTGAACCTTCCATATTCTTGTTTTCCATGTGTCTTGCATTATGAAGCCTTGTGCCCAAACTTGTGACATGAGAAGCATTGGCCATTGAAGAAACCTTGCCTTGACCCCATTGGTCTCTTAGTCTCTTATTCCCTGTGTCATTTCCTATTCCATCAGTTTCTCATTTGTGCATTGTTCCTTTCCTTGTTGATATTTCTATTTTCCAAATTATCCTTAAAAGTCTCACTTTCTCTTATACTCTCTTTTTTTGACCTTTCTTCTTCTTTGGTGCTTGAGTTTGACTCTCCTTTTTATGCTTCTTGTTTCCCTTGTTCTTCAAGACTAAGTCCTATTTTGGTGACTGATGATATTTGTGCATTGATAATCATGTCCAAGGTCTTTGAATTTTTCTTAAACTTGTGTAGCTTGTCCTTAGAGTCTTTCACTTCCATCCTTAGTGAAACTATATCATGTTCTAATATTTCACACTCTAGATCTTTTGTCTTTAACTTTTCAGCCATGCCTTCTTCAATTTTCCTTGCTATTCAACCTTGATTTTGAAGTTAGTAAGCTCTTGTAGAAACTTTGATTTTGCTTTCTCATCTTCTTGATCTTGAACCCTTAGTCCTGAGTTCTCCCTTTTTAATTCTTCAAGACCAACAATAAGTCTTTCACATTCTAGCTCTTTTACCTTTGATTGTTCAACCATACATTTTGCAATTCTCCTTGCCTTTTCAACCTTATATTTCAAGACAGAGAGATCTTGTAGAAGCTTTGTCTTACATTTCTCATCCTCTTGTATTTGAGCCCTTAATTCTAAGTTCTCCATTTTCAACTAAACAAGTTCCTTAAGTGTGGATTCCTCATTTTCTTTTTCTAAATTTTTCTCTTTTCTTTGGTCTTCAATTTCTTCTATTGTCCAAAGTACAGTTTCTTCTTCATACCTATTTTGACTTTCCCTATTATCCTTTTCTAAACCATCCTCTAGGACTTCAATTCTGAAAGTATCATCTTCATCTTCACTGCTACTAAACCCATTGCAATATCTTGCATCATGATCGAGTTGACCACAAACAAAACATTCTTTACCTTCTTGTCAACAATAAGTTGCAAGGTGACATGTCTTCCTACATCTGGTACAAAACTTTATTAATCTGGCCTTTTCTCCATTATTTAATTCATCTCTTGAATCTATTTCCATTCTTCCTCCTAAAACAACAATATTAAGTTCATCTTCATTTTATTTCATGACCATGTGTGTTCTTTTCTTCTTATGTCTCATAGTTCTAACTTTGTATTTATTTGCCATTTGTGTTCTTGTAAGATCTTCCTTCAAGTTGTTAAACCTTTTCCAAAGGAACCAACTCTGATACCAATTGAAGAACATAAGCTTATACTGAGAGGGGAGGTGAACAGTATAAGATCACTTTTTACTTTTCTTTCCCAAACAATATTACCCAATATAATCAATGGCAATATCAATAGTAATAACCAAAGCAATGCACAAATCATCACACACAATATAGACACCAATTTAATGTGGTTCATCCAATGTGGGCTACTCCACTAAAAAATCTTTCACTAATATTTTTTCAACAAATATCTTTGGAAATCCTTCCCTATTACAATGTTTATGGACCTCTATACAAAGGAGACACCAATCCCCTAATCAATTTCATGTATCTCTATCCATAGGAGACACCAATTCCCTCTACTCTGGTTGGTGATCTTCTAGAAGAACTACTGCCTCCACTACACTGGCTAATTGATCTCTATCCACTAAAGTCTCATGTCTTCACTTAGAAGACATGTCCTCACTGCCTTGGCTAATGGACCTCTATCCACTGGAGACTATTGTCCTTTATACTCTATCACCTCCAAAGCTTGCTCTCAACTCTATCTCAAATTTGCACTAAACATAGTCCTTTGATCTAGCACAAATCTGATTAATCTCTGTCTCTGGTCTAACATAAATCTATCCTTAAATCTGCACCAAAATTTATCCTCAAATCTACACTAAACATAGTCCTTCGGTCTAGCATAAATCTGCTCAATCTCTATCCTCAAGCCTTAACACAAAGCTTGACTCAATCACAAATCAACTCTGCTAGATCTGCCCCAAACATTAACCCAAGGTTTGAACAAATCAATAAATCAACTCTGCTCATAAGTATTCTCAAAGACTTACCTCAAATATGTCCACAAGTCCTCTCAAGGACTTATCCAATCTGCTCTCAATATCTGTCTTCAAATTTGTATTGTAAGCTTCCACAAAAGCTCACACCAATCTATCCATAAGTCTTCTCCAAGACTTACCTCAATTTTGTTCAATAATTCCTAACTAGAACTTGTCTAGTCTGCTCAACAAGTCCTCACCAAGACTTACCTCAAATTTGCTCAACAAGTCCTCACTATAACTTGTCCTATCTGCTCAACAAATGTTTACCAATACTTACCTCAAATTTTCTCAACAAATCCTCACTAAAACTTGTCCAATCTGCTCAACAAGTCTTCACCAAGACTTGCTTCAAATATGCTCAACAAGTCATCACTAGAACTTGCTCAATCTACTCAACAAGCCTTAACCAAGACTTGCCTCAAATATGCTCAAAAATTCTTCACCAAGACTTACCTCAAATATGTATTGTAAGATTCCAAAAAAGCTCATACCAATCTGTCCACAAGTCTTCTTAAATACTTACCTCAAATCTACTCAACAAGTTCTCACTAGAACTTGTCCAATATGCTCAACAAGTCTTCACCAAGACTTAATACAAATCTGCTCAACAAGTCCTCACTAAAACTTGTCCAATCTCATAGAAACATATAGAGAATTTTTAGAGACTCAATATGTTTCACACTCACTAATACTCAATCACTTTAAACCTCTTTCTTAAATTAATTTAGAATATAGAATAATTTATTTCACAAAATTAGAACTATCACTTCAACACTTCCACTTGACTAGGCTCAATCAACTCTAGTCAATCAATCACTCAACAAAATACTTTCTTGCTTACAAACCCTAGTCTAAGCATATGAATCACTCACTCAATTATTTCCAACAATGCTTATCAAAAAATCTCACATAACAATGATACTCATGATCTTTCACAAACCCTAGTTCAAGATAGTTCACAACTTCACATAACAATGATACTCATGTTCTTTCATAAACCCTAGTTCATGCATATGAAAGCTCACTCAATATTTCCAACAATGCTTATCAAAAAAGGTGTTTATCATCAACTCTTACTCATAAAAACCTTTAACAAACAAACTCAACAATGCTTACCAAACAATCCTTTTCACTCCACCTTAGCATTCACAACATTCAATCCAACAATATTTTTCTCACAAGGAAGATTTACCCATACCTTTTATTTTGATGGAGATATGTCTTCAAAACTTGTCTTAACCATAATCAAGATTTTCTTTACCAACACTAAGGTTAGGTTATCACAACCTCTCTCAAGATCTCCATAAAATAATTTCCACAAAGACTATTTTTCATACAAAATAATAAATTCTTTTTGTACACCTTATAATCTCCAAACTCACAATATTCAATTTAATAACTTCACCATAACACTACACTTAACAACAAGTATAGCAAAGTCCTTATAACCCTTATAATCTCCAACTTCATAAACTCTAATCACAAAAATTAAAATCAAATATTTAATTTTTAATACCCTTATAAAATCAAATTAAAATCAAAAACTTTAATCAACCTTTATTTTTCACAGCAAAGCAACCTCCGAAATTACAACCTTAGCAAGAGAAAAATCGGCGCATACCTTATTTAGCCTAGAAAAACACTTTCAATAGGTTTCGAACACCTAACCTCACCACTCCAAGTGCCTTAGCAAGACGTGCACCCACCACGTGGGCTACAAGCCTCTAGACAAAGGAAAAGGCTAACGCCTTTCCTTTGTTTTCCACCTAGCGCACAAACTTCACCAACAAAACCTTCCTTTGCTTTGCAAAACATAAACCTACGAGATTCAATCCTTGCACCTCACGCTCTCCAACGACTTGGCACCTCCCTTGTTGCCAGTTGCGCTACAAAACGCTTTGGGATATAAAACGAAAGGCTCTCTTCCTTGTCCTATATGCTGCCACGCTCGATTTTCAAAACACATGATCACTTGTCTATTTCAATGCGCACACAAATACTTTGATCGCGGATGAGGACTTTTACCAAAGCTTTACCCCCTTTTATATACATTAGGCTATGTATTCAATGACATCGACGATAATTTAAAAATTTGAATTATAAACTTTATAACCCTATCTTTAGGGTTAGCTTATTTAATTTATAAATTAACTTATAAATAAATTATAATTAATCTATAATTAACATAATAACTTAAAGTTAATTAAATTAATTTATTAATTAAATTATAATAAAACTAATATAATTAATTTATAATTTATTTATTCTTTGGGTCTTGCACTTTTAATATTATAATAAATTTGAACTTTCGATATTTCATATTCTAAAATCAACATTAGAGTTGAAGATTTTTTTGAAGAGAAAACTAGGGCATCAGTTGGGTAGCCGAAGAGATTTCTGGTTACTGTGGATTTGAAGACAAGATTGCTGCCCTAGGAGGGCCCAATGGGGACACATTTGGATCCTCTTATAGAGAGACATAGTTATTTTGCAGATTTTTTAAAGGATAAATCCCCATCAAAGACTGAAGAAGCACAAAAAAGTGCATTAAAAAGGCTCTTTACGGCTGTTGGAAATAAATCAGCATCTCAACGAGTTAATGGATGCTTGCCACAATCAGAATCAAGTCCAAATATTGTCATTGAGCAAAGGATGGTCGAAGAAACAATTTTATATAGAGCCAATCATGATTTGATCTGTAAATTCATGGGTATTCGCTCTACCCTAAATTTTTTGCATTCCTAGGTCCAAAAAAACTGGAGCCTCTTGGTGAGTATTATTTGTGGTTTATTAGCAATGGATATTTTATTGTTAGTTTTTCTTCACTTGTCGATAGAAATAGGGCTTTCGAATCATAAAAGAGGAATCATGGTCCGACATGATTACTTGTTCGACCCTGGAGAGTGCGATTTGATCCTCGAATTGAACCCACTGTTGTCCCGGTTTGGATCCATTTGTATGCACTTCCAATGGAGTTTTGGAGTGAGAAGGTATTGGAAATTATCGACAATTCCCTTGGAAGACATTTGGGTGTTTCCAAAGACACAATAGAAGGAAACACATTTGTTTATGCAATATTATGTGTGGAAATGGATCTTAGCCAACCTCTGTCGTTAGAGGTGGAACTTGAACTTGTAGGATTCAATAATTGGATTATGAGGCATTGCCTTTCAGATGCAGAGTTTGCCACAAATATGAGCATTTGGACCGATCTTTCCCAAATAATTTGAACATAAAAATGGAGGCTCCTCTAGGAATGTCAAATCTTCCTAAGGAGGGTAAGTCAACAATCAACAAAGAACCAATCAATATTTCTCAAGGGTAAAGAAGCACAAGGAGATGGTTTTGAACAACCCAAAAGAAGGAGAATACAAAAGAAAAAATATGGTAAAGAGCAAACCCAACTCAAGCCCTCCAATAGGTATGAGATCTTTAAGACACTAATGGACCAAGAAGAAGAACAATTCATGGAAGGAGTGGATGGAAATAATAAAAATAATAACAACCATGTTCAAGCTCCTCTTTCATCTCCCCCCATCATAGAGCAGGTAATTGAGTATAGTGAGTTACCACAGTTAGAGAGTGCAGGGGTATTGATAGTGCATAACCAAGAGCAACCAATAATTAAGGATGTCATCATGGGCATAGCAAAAGAGAACAAAGAAAGACCAACTCTAGGGATAACTCAGATGGAAAAGAGATCAAAAAGTAGCAGCTCTCAAGGAGTGGGTAGAAAATCAAATAAAGAATTGATAGTATTTCAAGGAGACAAATTGATCACTAGAGGATCGGTGAGGCCAATAGATTTTTACTGCTCTCAAGGTAGCCAATGATTATACAATCATGAAATGTTAGGAGTTTAAACAGTAGAACCCATCAATCTGTTGTTCGAAGACTCTTAGAAAAATGTAAAACATATTTTCTGCTTATCAAGGAGACAAAAATGTCATTGGATCTTATGTGTAAAATAGTTAACAAACTTTGGAGGGGTTTTGGTCATATGGAAGTGGCTGCCCAAGGGGCCTCATGCGCGATAATTACTCTTTGGAACTCTCTTGAATGGATTGTAATAGAACATATAGCTTGGAGGGGTGTTCTCACATCACATTTTAGAAAAAAATGTCATAGCTGAACATGTTTTAATCACAAATTTTTATGGGGCTCAAAACCTAGATGGTCAGATGCATCAATAGAAAGTTGTGCATAGCATGAGGGTCTCAAGGGAAGAGTTAGACTGGATTATTGTTGGGGATTTTAATGCTAAATTATCCTCTAGATATTAGGAAGGGGGAACCCCAATTTTGGACCCAGGGGATCGACTTATGATTGCCCAAGTCCAAGCATTACACTTGGTGGATATTAAATGCCCTAGAACCAACTATACTTGGACTAATAAGAGGAGGAAGCCACATAGTAGGAAGGTGAAGTTAGACCATTTTTTGGTTTTAGAGGAGGCATTTGTAAAATGGAATATAAAATTTTAGATTTTGGAGGGTCCAGTTTCAGATCACTTTCCCATTTTGTTGGAAGGAGGGATCAAGATAGTGCAACATCACAAACCATTTAAATTTGAAAACTTTTGGTTACAAAAAGAGGAACTTCGAAAGAAAATTCCATAGTGGTGGGAAGAAGGCCGCCCAGCATATGGGACACCAATGTTTAGATTCCACAAACAACTTCATTATGTCAAAGATAAACTGAAATAATGGAGGTGAGCTAACAAGACAAACTTCTAAGTCAAAAGAGCTCCATTGGTGGCTAGATGGGATGAGGTTCAAAAACACTTTAGGGAAGGAACAATTACAGAGTAGCTCAAAGAAGAGGATGATGCATTGCGTAAAGCGGTTGAGGACATTGACAACCAAGAGGAGACCTATTGGAAACAGAGAGTAAGAACCACTTGGTTATTAGAAGGTGATAAAAATACCAAATTTTTCCATCGGATTGCTTGTGCTAGGAGACAGATGAACAACATGGAAGCTCTTCAAGATGAGAACAAACACTCCTTTGATACAATTCCAGGTATGCATTTCCATTCAATGGATTATTTTTTAAACTATTTAAGGAAAGTATGGTGCAAGATGAAGAGGCTCAAAAAGAAGTTATTGTTGTCATACCCTATGTTATCTTTGAAGAAGAAAATCAGGCCCTACTTAAACCCATTGATAGAGAGGAACTAAAGAATGTAGTCTTTGGAATGAGCACCAAAAAAACACCAGGTCCAGATGGTTTTCCAATTGAGTTTTTTCAGGCCTTCTGGGATAACTTGGAGGAGGATGTAATGGATGTTATAGAGGATTCCAAAGGTAGTAAAAGAATGCTTAAAGCATTAAATCATACTTTCATTACCTTAATTCCAAAAGGGGAAGAAGGGGTACATATTTCAGATTATAGACCTATTGCCTTATGCAATGTCATATATAAAATAATAACAAAGGTAATGGCTGAATGGCTAAAACCTCTTCTACGTAGCATTATCTCCTCAGAGCAAGGGGGTTTTGTAGAGGGTAAGCAGATCTTGGATGATGTGGTTCTAGATCAGGAGGCAATCCATTCAATGCAAACATCTCGTAATAGAGGAATGTTCATAAAATTAGATATGTCAAAGGCTTATGATAGGGTGGAGTGGAGATTCTTGTCAAATATGATGGCAACCTTTGGTTTCTCTCAGGATTGGATAGAATGGGTCATGAGTTGTGTTTCTACTCCGACATACTCAGTTTTAATCAAGGGTCTTCCCTCACAATCGTTTGGAGCTACTTGAAGCCTTCGTCAAGGAGATCCTTGCTCCCCCTATATTTTTATCATATTGGTTGAAGGATTGGATAGAATCATCTTGAGGAGAAGACAACAAGGTTTTCTAACAGGTATCAAGGTGGGTGAAGAAGTTTTGATCACCTACAGTTTGTGGATGACACAAGATTGGTGGGAGTGGCCAACTTCAAGGAAGCAAGAATGATTAGAGATACACTTAATGTCTACCTTAGGGCTACAAACCAAGTCATCAATGATAAAAAATCCAAAGTGGTATTTTTCAATCTTGATCAAAGGCTTCAAGACAAAATTTTAGAGATCTTGGGATTCACAAGGACTTCTCTCCCAGTGGTATACTTGGGGGTCCCTTTGCATTTTAAAAAACTAAAAATAGATATCTGGAGGAATCTCTTGGACTGTATCAACGAAAAAATTAATCATTGGTCTCACAAATGGTTAAGCTATGGGGGTAGATTAACTTTTTTACAGTCAGTCATTCAGACCATGCCAATTTATAAATTTTCTATCCTTGTTGCCCCACATACCATATGGAAAGAGTTTGACAAGATGGCTAGAAAAATTTTATGGGAAGGAGTAAAAGGAGAGAGGAAATGGGCCTTAGTAGGTTGGGAGAACGTAACCCAACCTAAGGTAAAAGGAGGTTTGGGACTGAGAAGATCAAAGTTAAATAATAAAGCTTTGACTGGAAAGCTTTACTGGAGGTGGATTTCCCAACCAACTTCTTTATTTAGTAGAATCTTAACTAGTAAATATTTGGGACAGGTAAACCAAATGAGGTGGGTCATTTCCCTTTGGATGGTAATGGATCCTTAGTGTGGCAGGCTCTCGAGTTAGGATCTCAGGTAGTAAAAAATGGATTATTTTGGAAAGTGGGGAGAGGGGAGAAGACACGATTTTGGACATATTCATGGGATCAATACCCACCTATCATTGTTGAATTTATTGAATTGCAACCAATAAAAATAGCCATAGAAATCATGGGGTGGGTCCAAATTGAAAGTTATTTCAACACTAGTCAGTGGGGGATTATAAGTTTAAGCAATTTAAGAAGTTGGATGAGTGGCCAATTTCAATCCCTCCGGATTTGACACCCATCATGACTAAAATATTGGCAGAAATATTTCTCACAGGTAGATATGAGGATGATGAATTAGCTTGGGGCTATGGGAGCCTTGGTGTCTACACAGTGAAGTATGGATATGATAAGATCCTTCTAGAGCCTCCTCCTCATACATATCAGGTTGAGGATTGGAGAAAGATTTAGCAGTCCAAGGGTTGTTCGAAAGTAAACATTTTTGCCTGGCAGTTCATGCATAATGAAATTCTTACTTTTTATAATCTCAGATGTAGGGGAATCATTGGTCCATCTCAATGTGCTTTATGCTACAAGAGTGAGGAAACAACTGATCACTTGATGTTTGAGTGCCCATTCATGCGCCAGATCTGGGAGAGATGGTTTTTATATTATAAAATTCAAGTTAATGATGATTTGAATCGGATTAATATTTAGGAAAGATGGAAGAGGGGTAGATTTAAATCTAAAGATCTTTGTATTGGTTGGGATCTTGGATTAAATTTTATTTTGTGGTAAGTGTGGTTGGAGAGAAATGCTAGAATATTTACAGAAACTTTTTCTTCTTTAGATGGATTTTGGCAGGTCATTTGGAGCAAAGTCATAGAAATTGTGGCAGTCTATGCTAAAGAGGAAACTCGGGTTGTTATTGGGGCAATGGAGAAGGAAGTTGAAGTGCAAGAGGGGCAGGACAGAGCTAGTTGGAAACCACCCCTAGAAGAATGAATTAAAATTAATACTGATGGAGTTGAAAAAGGCAATCCGGGTAGAGCTGGAATTGGAGTGGTTTGTCGAAATCATGTTGGAACATTGCTCTATTGGGAACTGCAAGGCTTGGGAAGATCCACAAACAATGAAACAAAAACCTTAGCTATCAAATCTGCTTCTATTTGGGCAGTAAAACAAGCTCACAGGAGGATAATCCTAGAATAAGATTCTCAAATAATGGTTGGAGCTCTAGATTGCATGAGGAATTTTGCTTTGAAAACATGGAGGTTGAGGATTCTTCTTGTCACTTAAATTAAGAAATTATGGAGGGAATTAGATGATGTGATTCCAATTTATATGAGTAGAGATCTAAATAAAGTGGCAGACTTCCTGGCTAAGATGGGCACCAAGAAGGAGGTAGGGGTTCAGTGGCACAATGACATGGCTATTGAGGATGAGATGATTAGGCAGGTTTGTGAGCAAATCCAGTGCTTAGCTAATTTGGATAACCTTTCCAAAAATACTGTATAGGAGATTTGTGCTTTAATGTAGATCTTCTTTTATAGTTGTAAACATGTGAACGGTCATTGTAGAAATATGGTTTAAGAGTTTTGGCTCCAATGCAAATCTTCTTTTCCTATTGTAAACATGCGTTATCTTTGGCTAAGGCTGGGAAAAGTCTCATCCCAACTTGTAAATGATCTTTATTTTAATACAAGTTTTTTCAAATTATTTTTCAAAAAAAAAATATTATAATAAATTATTATAATATTATTTGGCTTGGGTCTTCCTTTTGCCCTTTAAACCTCATATGACCACCTCGAAGAATACTTCTTTTTGCACTTAATTACGAAACTTGAAACTGATGCTGCTCACTGAAACTGACACTTACTGGTGCTGACTTCTTGACATCAATGACAACAAAACCTGCTCATATTTCCAACAATGAGACACCTAAGGTTTTCTCTCCACCCTAAGAGTTTGAATGGGAGGTCCACGGTTTGAACCTTTACAATACGAAGGGAACGGGGGACACAAAAAGAGTTTGAACGAGAGGTCCATGATTCAAACCTTTGCAGTATGGAGGACACAAAAAAATCTCTTGTGGCTTCCCTCTAGATAGTGGTATACCTGAATGGGATGATAGTCCGTCTAGCTAAGTTCATCCACCTAAAAACGGTTCTTTAGGTTTCGTTCTAACTTAAAATTTGTCCACCTTTGTAGCACAACTGAAGGCGAGCTTGGCCTCATTGAACGAGAGATCCATGGTTTGAACCTCTGCGATGTGAAAGGGACACAAAAATCTCTTGTGGCTTCCCTTTAGATAGTGGTATACCCAGATGGGATGCATTGTCATCAACCTAAGAGCAGTTCTCGAGGTTTCTTTCTAACCTAAAATTTTTGCACTTAAGGGCTAGTTGGATTGGTAAGTGTTTATCTGGACAGGCACGTATGAAAAAGACACCCAAGTTCAAACCTAGGGGGTAGCCTGTTAACAAAGGTAGTAGTCTAATTTGAATCCTTTGAGTGTGTGCTAGATCAACGATGATGGTACAAATCCTGATTGATTGGTGGTTTTTCTAACCTAAAATTTTTGCACTCAAAGGCTAGGTGGATTGGTAAGTGCTTGTCTGGCCAAACACTTACCAAAAAGACACCCAAGTTCAAACCTCGTGGGCAACCTATTTGCAAAGGTAGTAGTTTGATCTAAATCCTCTAAGTGCACGCTAAATCGATGATGATGGCACAAATCCTAAGTGATCGATGGTTCCTCTACGCATGGTTAACGATAATGAGGTGAAATAGGTTTGGTGGAAGCAACCCATGTGGTTTGAACCTTACTCTTGTTAGTTACTAAAAATAGTGTGGTTGTGACCAACTCTCCTCTATAACAAAAAAATGATAATTTACAATCTCCACGGTTAGGAAGTTTTGGTGTTTACCAAGAAGAGACCTAGGTTCAAACCTTGGGGGCATGCTTGTTTGTGCAAAGGTAGTAGCTTAACCTACATCTGTTCTGTTGAGTACGCACCAGCCCGACAACCACAATACCAATCTTGAGCCTCCAATGCTCCTCCTCGTATTAGATTAAATAAACGAAGCAGAATAGGTGTTGTTAAAGGCAACCTTAAAATTAAAACCTTAATAATAAAAAAACTATCAATATAATCAATTTCTTATAATTTTTTTTTTTTTTTATAATTTACATCATATTATAAAATACAAAAATAAATAAATAAACATTTTTAACATTTTTAATCTCTATGAGTTATAATATGTAACTTTCAAGAATATTCTTTTACTATCAAAATTACATGAGTTTATTGGGACTTTCAACTATTCTACCTTACCAAAAGATTTAATAATTTCAATTCAAAAGATATTGAATTCTAAATTTTAAAATTAAAAAATAATTTAATATAAATTATTTTCTTTTTAATTTTATATAATTAATTATAAAATAATTTTTAAATTAAATTGTATGTATCATAACAAACTTTTTACTATATTAAAAAATGATTTTTTAAAACACATGAAAATAACATTCGATATGTTATGTTCGAAAGGATAACTTCCAATGTTATGTTGGAATTATACTTTACATTTTATTTAAAAAAACATATATTTTTTTTAACCTTTTAACTAAGCGTTGCTTAAAGTAATTAAAAAATAAATCTTAAAGCATGAATTGACTTGAAAAAATCAGTTTACCTAATTGCAATAGCTTATGACGAAGATGTGACAAGAGGTTACAGACCATGTTTTTTCACACTCTCTATGTTTATAACATGCCATGTTTCTCATAACTTGTCCACCAAAAATCGAGACCATTGCGCATGCAATCCAATTTGTACGCTATTCCACAAACCAACACCATTAAATTCGCCTCTTGGCGTGTTGCGGAGGTCAAACTAAAAGCCAACAGCTCCTACCTAGAAAAAACAATTTTTTTTGTGTTACAGGAAATCCAATTTTTTTTTTGTTACAGGAAATCCTTCACACCTTGTCTCGTATGGAACATGATTCTGGGACGAATTTGAATGTGTTGTGTTTTCTATAAACTTGTAAAAAGATTTGAACCTTTTAAGAAATAAAATTGAAACAATTAGCAAATACTCAATGTTATCAATAAACTTACCTTGTAGTTTAAACTTGGGTAAAGAATTAAAAACAAAATAACTGGTAATGTTTTTTTAACTTGAAAGTTGCTGGCCTATGGGGTCGGGGTAGAGGACAGAGGACGAAAGCTGACGTGGCATAAGCGTCGCGTTGCCGGCCCGTCGATATGACATGCCATGTCGGCCTTGTGCCGCCGCCTCGAGATGTCGTGCTCGTCTTTTACTCATTAAAAAAACTCACCTGACAGACGCAGTCGATGCATCAGATTCTCCACAACCCAAATGGGTCGCCAAATGGCAAAACGGACCCAGTAGGGGTTCCGGCGATCTGACGAACCACAATCAGCCGGCCCAACTCGTTGACGGTCCAGATCGCGCTAGCTTTCAAATTAAGAGGAGCGTACTAACAATAGAGACGTTCTTAATTATAATCTCTGATTGCTTTCAGGCGAGTTATGGCCACGTAAGGTCTTGATAATATCGAGAGACGAAATACCTAACCAGAGTTCTCTCCCACCCAATTCAGGCCGTCGATATGAGGTGACAAGTGCAAGCGTCTTATTAAATTGAAAATTGAAACAGATCCACGGTGCAAGCCTGTTCCCACATTTATGGGACAAATCTGCACTGACCAATTTTGAAACGGACGGATTGTCGAGGCTGCTTCAAACTCTAGAAAACTAGAAAACCACGCAGGGATATATGCCTCGTTAGGTGGTCTCTCTGTAGCACAACTAACGATGCGTAATAGTCCAAACAAATAATAAGCTCACTTCAAAATTCACGGCTAGATTTTATTGCTTTTCAAAATGGAAAAGGCGTGTCCGTCGATTACAGAAAGAAGCACACCGTTAATATTTGAATTCCGAATGCAGTTAAACAATCGCATTTGGCTGCGATTGCAGACCGTCGATGCTATTTCAAACGTATGCCCTGCGTAACGGCTCATATGTCTGTATCATCATCCTCTTGCTGGGGAAATAGAACCCCCCCAGGAAGCAAATTTCCAGGCATGGCGTGCGATGGGAGGGGCGGGATAATCCTCCTCACCATACCTTTCATGCTTCCTGACGCCAAATTTGGCACAGCATATTTATTACAGAGATAGGGAATCCATTTGTAGTTTAAAGGATTGAAGAGCAGTTGCAGTATGCTCTTCAAAGCTGTTTAGAACATTTACCTCAAACCGCCAACAAGATTTTGGAGGAGCATTCGACTGCAAGTGGAAATGAAATTGAAATTACTGACAAACTCCCAAGGAAGCAGAGCCTTCAGATACTGTGGAGCATTTACACCTCCACATCAAGTCCTTTGGATAAGCAAACGTTTCCTATGGTTTTGAGGTATAGTCATTTCATCTTATCCGTCATCGATATTTTGTTTTCAATTTTCAAGATTTCAATATTTTGCATTGAAATATCTAGATTTTGAAAGATGAGATTCGACGAAGTGCGTCTGTTTTGTTGCAGTTTTGGCATTAAATGAGAGCTGTTTGAAGCGAAGGGATTATTCCCGTGAAAGAAATAAGGAGCGCGTTTGTGCTGTAAATTTGTGTCGGGAATACAAAATGGCGCAGACGAGAGTAAACAAGACACGGTCTGCCGGCACGGTGAGGACGAGTGCAAGCGGGAAGGGGAATAGAAATATGAATCCACAGCAGGTCAGTTTTGAACTTAAACAGCGAGTGATTATCGTGCTAAACAAATTAGCGGACCGCGATACGTACCAGATGGCAGCGGAAGAGCTCGGAAGAATTGCAGAGAGTTTAACGCCAGAGGGCTTAGGTCCATTTCTGTCGTGCATTTTTGAGACGGATTCGCAGCATAAGAGCATCGTGCGCCGAGAGTGCGTTAAGGTGTTTGGGACTCTGGCCGCCTGCCACGGAGAATTGCTGGCGCATTATCTCCCCAAAATGGTGGCAAATATTATCCGGCGTCTGAAGGATCCTGATTCCAATGTCCGCGACGCTTGCGTGGACGTCATTGGCGTCTTGGCTTCCAAAATCATGCACCCCCTGGGAAATTCCGGGGTGGAAAATGGAGGGCCATTTTCTGTGTTGGTGAAGCCGTTGTTTGAGGCCTTGGCTGAGCAGAACCGGCAATTGCAAGTTGGGTCTGCCTTGTGTCTCGCTAGTGTTATTGACAACGCAGGGTACCCCCCGCTGTCCTCCTTGCAGAAAATGTTGCCGAGGATTATGAAGTTGCTCACTAGTCAGAGCTTTTCTGCGAATGCCGCTTTGCTTTCAGTCATTGGAAGTATTGTTCAGGTCAGATTTCTTACTGCTTCTTTCTTTCTTTTTAAATTTTACAGTTGACTGTCTGAATTCCAACCTTTTCAATCCAGATCAATATCGATAAATGTATGATTTTTCGCTTTGATTAAATCGTAGCTCCTTCTGAATTTAAGAAATCTGCCTTAGCCTCTTAAATTAAGAAAACGTAGTTTCTTCTGAATTTAAGAAATCTGCAATTCAGGAAAATGTCTGCGTGATTTCTTTCATTCGTAAATTTAATATATTCATATTCCAATCTCTTTGTCGGTAATTGCTTCATGGGCTTCCCAGTTCCTTTGTGTGAGAAACTTTATGAAATGTGTGCCCTTAATCAAGCTTGTTTTACAAACTTTTTTTTTTTACAATAAATTCTTCTCAAAGGGGGTTATAATACCCATTTGAGGTGCATTTTGAAATTACATAGGTAGAAACAGAATGACCCGTATTTTGTTAAATGCATTTAAGAACCTAGGCTTCTCAACGATTATAGAATTTTAATGTGTGACTTCACGTTTCTGCTTCTCGAAGTTAAATAAAATGTAATGGTAGATCCTTAGGTCCCAGCCTAGCTTTGAGATCCCCTGTAACCAGGGGAGAAGATTCCACTTTACTTGCCAATTTGATCTTTTACCTTTTCACAAAGGTTATGGTAAATTGTAACTTGCCATTCCATCTAAAGCCCAAGGTGTACCTCCCTTAAAGTCCGAAATTATTGAGGGTAAATCCGTTTAATCAGTTGAATTCATCTGTAAGAAATTTAGAGTTACATATTCCTAAAGGACATGGTATTACAATTTCCTAGTTGTATATAGGTACAAAGGAGCTATTTTTTCTTGATTTTCATGGTTTTCATTAGTTTGCTGGTCATACAGGCAGGGGGAGCTTCTTCGCACCAAACATTGGCTTTACTTGTACCTTGCATGTTAGACGCTTTGCAAAGCAATGACTGGGCAACTCGTAAAGCAGCAGCGGAGGCTTTTGGACGCATGGCCTTGAGCCTTGGACCTTCACTTTCATCCTTCAAGTCACCCTGTGTTGCAGCATTAGAATCATGTCGCTTTGACAAAGTCAGCATTAAGTGCCTCAATGCTCTTACCATGCTATAGTCATTTTACCTTGAAATAATGCTTTGCCAATGATAGTCTCCTTAACTCGTTGTTAAAAATCTTAAATTAGGTGAAACCGGTTAGAGACACCGTTGTACAGACATTACAAGCTTGGAAGAGCATTCCAGATGCTGAGGTTTTTTCACCAGTTGCGGAAAAGAGATCAACACCAAAAGGTATCCTATCTACATTCCTTTCATGGAAAAAATGGTCCTCGAAACGCAAAGAATTTGATTTATGCATTTCTTGTTGTTTTTCTTGGATATATGGGTATTCAATTTTTTCTTATTCTACTTGGAACTTCAAATTATGTTTGCAATTTTTGCATTTTTAATTCCAATCTCAAGTACCATATTCAATTCCAGCTCTTTGAGTTAATTTAATGACATCATCCTCCATTGAAAGTAGCAGGTAGAGTTGCGGTGGAATCACTTAAAGAATCCACTAACTTCGTATTGCTGCTTCTTTTTCCTATATGATGTCAAGTTATCCATTCCTTCATTTTGTTGGACTCTATCTCTCTGTGGTTGAGTTTCTCATATCTTGAATGGGTGTTTTTCTTGTTTGATTGATTTACTGACAAGTACAGAGAATTGGAGCAAAGAAGCTGTCTCTCAAGATCCCAAATCTTCCTATAGTGCTGGATGTAAATCTACTTTTCTGAGAAAAAGTGGCAGTGCTGTAAGCAAATCTGCAATTGATGGTATTTCTGTTAGCACTGCAAAAAAGAGAACTCCTTTGATTGACACAAAGATAAATCTGCGTGTTCCTCGCAAGTTGGATTCTAGAAAAACAGACAATTGGCACATTGAGGTAGCAGTTCCTCGAACTTCCTCTTCCATATCCGTTATGCACAATGAAAAATTAAATAATATCCAGAGTTCAGAGGTACCTGGACAGACTGATCGAGCTTCAAATAAAAATAATGGTTATAGATTTGAAGATACAGAGAACTTTGGGGAAATAAAGACTTCAAGGCTCTCCGATGAGAGTAGGGGTAGTTGTGAAACGAAATGCATCCTGGTTGACAATGTTTATGAAGGAAAATCCCCCACAAACGGAACACCAAACAGCACGCTACCGGCAGTGCGGACTTCTCCTCATAATAAGACCTCAGAGCAAAGAAACAAGGATAATCAACACTCTGATTGTTTAATTACTGACACAAATACTAGAAACAGCACAAACTTTGCAGATGAGCCAATTTCACGTAATTCAGAAGACTTGGCATTCATTCGGAAGCAGTTATCACATATTGAAAATCGCCAGTCCAGCTTAATGGAGCTTTTGCAGGTAAAATTTTACACATTTAATTAACTGGTTGTTTCCCTTGATAATGTTGAACGGGTTCAATTATCGGTCTCTTATTCTTTGAAGGTCTACAAGTGGAGGCATGCTCATGGCAGGCCCTACACACATGCTCATGTGATTTCTGACAGTTTGTGTCTACCTAATAGCTACATTCTATCTACAAGGATTTCTTTCATGATTTCAGATTAGTGTTGATAAATCTCAGTTCAGTGTCATTTTATTGGCAACTGATGTATATAATGTAATTGCATTTATAATCAATGAATTTAAATGTAGAGCTTGGTTAGATTGAATTTATAGTTATGTGAATTGATACTGAATTTTTTCCACTTGTTATAACAGGTATTCATGCAAAGCTCGTTGGACAGCATATCTACTTTGGAAACAAAGGTGCATGGTTTGGAAAGGACTGTGGATGAAATGGCTCAAGAACTGGCAAAATCAGCAGGAAAAATGGAAGATGGAAACAAGTGTTGTAGATCCCTTGGTTCTGAAATGTTGAAGTCCAGGTTTTGGAAGAGAAATGACCGCATATATGCATCTGCAAGGCCTGGTTCATCTGATAGTCTGCAATCCATACGTAAGACAGGGCGAGAAGCATCATACAAGTCTGAGTTTGGTTCAACAGAATCTTGGGAGAATTGTAAGCATGGATTCTTGGATAGCAGTTTTAAGGTGAAGCCACTAGTAGATGCTTGGGAAATTTCCTATGGTGGGCATGGTGTTACATCTCCAGACAGTGTTCGAAAACCCATGCCAGGTAATGTTGAAATAGACCACTCAATGCCCAGAGCATTTGGAAGAAACACATGGAAAGAAAAAAATGGCAAGGACTCTTTAGCTAGAGGCAGTCGGCAGGATTCCATGGATGAAGCTTCTTTGTCTGGTAAATATTTTACAGCAGAAGATACAAAAATAAATGTATCAGAAGTTAGAAATTCAAGACCAAACCTATCAGGTCGAACATCCTTTTCTTCAAGCTATGAAAATGGTTATTTTTGGACAGTTTGGACACGTGCTGTAGAACATCTTAGTGCTGAGGACCTAGATTCGGCATTTGTGGAGGTCTTGCGTTGTGAAGATGATCTGTTACTGATTCAACTCATGAAGCGAACTGGACCTGTTCTTGGAAAACTATCACAGGAGACAACCCTTGAAATTCTTCCAACTGTCATAGCACTTCTGCTAGATCAAAAATTTCTGGACACCATAATTCCTTGGTTTCAACAGGTCATATATCTTGTTATTTCTTCCAAAAGTATCTCTCTTTTTTCTCTAATTAGCATGTCTATATTAGAGATTTCATACATCATAGATATCAAACTAATCACTGTTAGTTCCTTATTGTCAGGTGGTTGATTTGATTTCTACTAAGGGCCCCAATTACCTTGGTCTATCTCTGGGTGAAAGGATGGAGACTTTATCGGCACTGCAGGAAGCATCATGTATACGTTTCACTGATCTTTCCACTTGGAGTTCTGTTACACAGCTTGCATCAAAGTTGGCAAATGTCTGGGAGATGGATTTAAGATCCATATCTAAACTAGAATAGTCATGCCTGGAGGAAAGTGGAAAATACTGTTGTGTGGATTACGATTCAGAGTATGCTATCAGTTTCTTCTGATCCCCAATCAAGAATTTCTCCTGCAATGGCTATTGCTATATTATCCTATGATTTTAATTTCTTTTGTTGTACAAGTTTATTTTTCAATATAACCATTTCCTCTTCTACTTGACATGAGGTTTCTTTCTCAGAAACCACAACTTTTACATTTGCAAGATTGATGCTCTGCAAAGGTTGAATATTCTAGTATCCCAGTAAAGTTATAGAGTACATTGAAATGCTTTGCAGCAGTATGTGTAATTGAGTTATATTGACACGATATATGGCTTATGTGTAATGGCTAATTTTTAAGCATAGAAATGTCATTATTATTATATTCTATAGATGTTCTATAAATAAGTCTCGTCAATATCCAATTTTTTTATAGGATGCTGTTTCTTTCTAGTTTTTTTTCTCAGTGGACTGCTTTATTAAATTGCACCTTCTAGAGTTGTTCAACAGCCTTTTGTCCAAATGGTTTTGAAACTTCTTTTTTTTTCCCTCTCGTGTATTTAAATGTCTCTTTTGATGAACCTTTTAAACGGTGTACAAAAATCAAGGAAGGACATTACACTAAGGTTGATGAGACTTATCCAAATAAGCATTGCTCAGCCTACATTAATTTGATGTTCTAAAAACATTATCTGCGTTTTTGCAAGAAAATTCACTTAAAATGGTCAGTTAAACAAGCATTTAGTTAGTAGAGCCTCAACCTCAATCAATTTAACAGAATTTTCAGACCAACAATTAAAAAAAGAAATTGCAGAGTTGTTTCTCTTTAACCTATTACTATTATCATTTTTTCTGTTGCCTTTGTTTCATCTAGTAATTGCCAAATGCGTCTAGAATTGAGGTCCTCCAATACTATTGAGACATTGCCTTAGCGTAGAATCAAACCTTGGGAATGTCAAAAATCCAATCTGGGGGCATTGCCCTAATGTAGACTCACAAAACCGTTTATCCGTGGATATCAAAAGTCCGAGGGCCTTGTAGAGAAATTTTTAAACTTCAGAAACTACCTTCTTGGGCCTTGTTTCTTTCTAAGTTCAGTTAATCGTATCACAATTACTCTGATTTTTAAGCATGGGTTCAAACCACAGGGGCTGCTCTTAACAAGCCTATTCCAATTTGTTGTTGACTCGGCATGAAGGGGAGACCACTGGTTGAATGGAAATTGTACCATCGGTCTGGCACACTCTCTCTGACAATTCAGAGTAGATTACTACCTTTGTAAATTGGTAATCCTGAGGTTTGAATCTAGGTCTATTCTTGATAAGTATATAGCTAGATAAATAATTACCAATCTACTTAATTTTTGAGATGATGATCATATACTTATTAATTGCGAGCTATAAACTTGGTTTTGCTTTGCACTTAACTATCTTAATAAGGAAGTAGTATTAGTTTTTTTAAGTTGAACTGGGATATGAATGGATGGTTAATGATAATGGCCGGAAGTTAGGTATATTTGAAAGTCTAAAAAATTATCTTTGGATATTTGAAAGTAAATTATCTTTGGATATTTGCAAGTATAAAAATTATCTTTGGATATATGAAAGTGCAAGTTTTAAATTCAAATTTTAACAATCAAATAATTTTTTTTGAATATTTGAAAGTATAAAAAATTATATGAAAGTTCAATTTTTGAATTCGAACGACTTTTTCAACAAGTACCATAGCAGCTCAGTCCCTCGGTCCCTGGCGTAGATACATGTAAGAGAAAGGTATTGAAGAAAAGTTACATTTGCAATCCAAGAGATCAAGAGGAGGAAATTCACATGCTCAAACAAAAAAAAGGTTACGAGTCTGAAAAGCTTGTAACGAAAATATCTTAGTTTATAACAGTTGTTTACACTTTTGTGCATGGTTGTATGTACTCACGCCCTTATAATAAGGAGCTGCTTCTTGACACCATCGGCATATTGATGCAAGGCTACATGCACAAGTTAGCATATAGCAAAGAGGTTTCTTCCTAATCAGCATGGAGTATGGAATTGTTCCAGTTGAATGAATTCTTTTTGTATTTGAAAAGTCATGCAACATGTACATTACATTAAATCTGTTGGTCAAATAGTCCTAGCATGACATTTGTGTGACAGCAGGGAACAACTACCTGAGGGCATGGCACTTGGAGTATACTCAAAGATAGTACTACCTGTAGACTTCAAGGTGCAAGCAGAGGATGGGGGTAGACATATATAAAAACATGTTTAATACATTATAAATGTTATGTTGGTTCTATACATTATAAATGTCATGTTGATTTAAATGATTATGCCAATCGTGAGAACATTATTAAAAGTTTATACTTTTAAAAATATACAAATCAAATAGTATGAATTTAAATGACTAAATACTTGGATTTTTAAGGTAAAGATAGTGGTTCAAGATATATGTATAATTATTATAATGTTATTGTAATAACATTACATAGTCTTTTGATAATGTAATATTGATGAGACATATTTTAATCCCACATAGTCATTAACAAAATATATCTATTTTTTTATTTAATGAAAGAAAGGGTTTTGAAAGGATCTTCAAACCTTTTACAAAGAAGTTAAAATTTCAAAAAAAAAAAAAAAAAAAAACCTAAAAACTAAAAAAAAAAAAAAAAGAGATTATCCCAATTAGTAGGACTCACCACAAGCTATAACCACACCTTGAGAAGAAACAAACCAAGATAAGGAGAATCTGAAGAAGTCAGAAAAACATAAACCAAAGTATATGAACTTGAGAAAGTCGGACAACCATAAACCAAAATATATCAATTTTTTTTTTGAGTAAAAGGTAAAATTTTTATTCAAAAAAACCGATCAGCTTATACAAATCCATTTTGATATCTTGCCTTTCTTGGCAAGGCTCAAAATGCAGTTTTCTTGTTTTCTTTTATCTGCCCAGGATCTCTGAATCCCCTGTTCTTTAAACTTTACCTCCTTAACTGTATATGTCCTCTTCCAACAAAGATTACTTGAAGCCCTCTTTGTTCTTTTTTCTATTCCCGATAGCTTTCATGTTGCATTTGATTCCATAGTTGTGCCCAAATGTCTTGTTCTATCTCTGTCATCGGAGATTCTTCCTATACTTTGGTCTGCACTGTTTTTAACTTCCTTAACATAATCCCTCAGCTCCTTTCTTTTGAGCCGAATTTCTCTTTAAAATTTTTGTTGTTTCATTCCAACCATATTTGCCAGCAGATGAAGCCAATCCCTAAATTCCAAGTTGTGCTTAGTGTTTTAGATTTTAAGGTGTTATGTGATCAATAGTCCCAAAAACTACTACCGTTAGGAGGATACCATTTTGTTTGGCTAAAGATGGAGTACCACCAATTCTAGATTGTGTAAGCATAGGAGCAATAAAAAAGGAGGTGGTTTATAGTTTCTACCTCCTGGAAGCACATTACACATCTATCGGGTCCAATGAACCCCTTTCTCCTCATATTGTCCTGAGTCATAATGCTTTTGTGAGCAACTTGCCATATAAAACAATTAACCTTCGGCCAACCTTTTGGTTGCCATATTTCTTTCCAGGGATGTTGTTGTTGGGGTTGGTTCTTGCTACTTTGGTGAGCCTTTCGGTAGCCTGCTTTCACTGTGTAAGTGCCTTGTTTCCCATATCCCCATGCTAGTTGGTTAGGTCCATCTTTCCATAGCCATGTTCTTTTTTCTAGAATTTCTTTCAGTTCACGTTTTTCAACTTCTCATTCTTCACCTAACCACTGGTCCAAATTTTGTCATCTTCCTGAAGCTTCTAGTTGTTGGCTTGGGGGGATGAGATACTGAGATATCAGAGTTTGGCCATGATTATGAAGAGTCTCTCTGATGCCACTAAGATGAGGGTATTGTTTGATAATGGGGGGAAAATTCCCAAGAATCATCCCACAATCTGACTTTTCTCCCATCACCTACTTTCCAATGTAAGTCTTATTAGAACCATAGGCCATAATAATGATTCATAATGCAAAGTATTATATACAACGTGATAGGTTATTGATAGCCTAGAGAATAATTAAATAATAGCTAACTAACGTGCTTAGTTAGATAAGCGCTAACCTACTAACAAATTACTAACAATAACATATTCGTTAAATAGAATATTTAACGAATATCTAACCTAGGTAGAAAGTAAATGTAGAAAACCTAATCTACCATGGAGAATCAACATATTACCAAATAAGGTAATAGTACTCTAACATCCCCCCTTATTACATTATTTGGGTAATATATATAACTGTCCCAATATAGTGAAGAATGAAAGATGTTGGCTCTTACTCGTTTGTTCTCTTTGGCTCTTGAACTCTTGGTTCGTGGTTGAGCTGCTCTGGCTCGTGGCTCTGGCTGCTCTTGCTTAGATGAATACCTCTAGGTCCGCCTTTGAGACTATCGCCTCTGGGTCTATCTCTTGGTCATTTTACCTCTAGGTCTGCCTCTCGGTCTGCCTCTCAATCATTTTGCCTCTGGATGTGCCACTTGGTCGTCTCCCTCTTGGTCGTCCTTTGGGTCTAAGAAATATAAGTACTACATGAGTACTTAAGCAAAAGTGGGACATCCCTCACTTTGCTTTAACAACTATAAGTGTCCTTATTGTGACCACCTCATCCTACCGGTATGCATGGGTAACCAACTACTGCATTTGCCAGGTTTGATAGAGTATGTCACTACTTACGAGGTTCACTGTGTTGTTTAGTGTGTTTCCCCCTCAAGGTGAAACTCGTCTTAGGTACACTGGTGTCGGACTACGTCGAAAATGCACCTTTACAAGACTTTTGAGCCATTAAGTGTGTTTATGAGCACACTTATAATGTTGAGAAGTGTCGAACTCTGCCGAAAATGCACTCCATACAACGATATTGAGAAAATTGAACCAAAAGAAGAAGAAAAAGAAGCTCTTGAAGTGTCTTCATTTGTAGTCTTCAGAGGAAATCTAGGGGGTCTAGATTCTGTAGTCTCTAGATTGCTAGAGAAAAAAAATGGTTATCCCCCCTTGTTTGCAAAAATATTCTTTGACAGTATTTGCAAGAAGTGTGACTAAGGTGTCGGTCACTGCCGAAAATGCACCCTTTTTAAGTTGTCCTCCTTTTTTAGCAAAATATTTTCGGAGGTAGGAAATAAAATTCTATCCCCCCTTAATGCAAAAGTTTTGCAACTTATGAAGCTTTTGAAGGCTTCTTTTACAAAGATTGCCTCTTAGGAAATGTGCAAAAAATTCACCAAAGAATCCCCTTCTTATTATAAGTACTTCAAACAAAATAAGTTTGCTATTTATGAAACCTAAAAAGAGGTAAGCCCCCCCCTTTTATAAGGACTTCAAACAAAAAATTTGCTATTTATGAAGCCTAAAAAAAAGGTTTGGTTTTTGATGAATTTATGCCTTTTTGAGTGTCGTGACAAGGTTTATCTCCTTTTTTTTTTTGCTTGATTTTTATTATTGCAAAAATAAAAGTTTTAATCAAAAATTGAATTAATAATAACATAAGTTTGTTAAAAAATCAATAAAATTAAAAAAATAAAATTGATTTTTAAAACAAACATAATATGAAATTATTAAAAACTTTTGAAAAACTTTAAGAAATTTTGCAAAAAAATAATGTTTACCTTTGGGGTGCCAGTGTGGTTTGAACCCACGACCTGCTTTGCGCAAACACCTTAGAGCTCGGCCTCCAACCAACCGAGCTAGCTCGTCGGCTGAGACTAAAGGGAAGAATTCCCTATTTATCCGCTCCCTAGATCGCAGGAGCACATGGCGCATCGCTTGGTCTCTCCCACGCAACTCCTCTCCACTGGACGGCGGTGCAGGGCTCACCTCCACCGGCTTGCACCACTGCGGTGGTTGCAACTGTGAGATTGTTTGCTTCGTTTGCGACAATGGAACCTCTAGTGTGCAGATCTGAAGATTGATGTGTCAAACACCACAAATCAAACCAAAGTGACATGAATTTAAAACCATGCAATAATGGTCTCGTGCACATCATTTTTTCAACTGCTATCATGATTCTGCAATCCTCCCTAGCTAACAACTCGTAGGTGTATTTTAGAGCAATCAACCAGTCGTGACTTCAACTCGTAGGTTGCTTTAACACAACGAGGATCAATCAGGTGTTACAAACACCACGTCCACCTACGTTTTTTAGGTAAAAACAACGATAAAAACAGAAACAATGTTCTATTGCGATCGATGTTGGCAAATCTTGCAGATAAATGATGAAAGAAGATTATGCTCCCGAAGCAAATCGCCTCGATTTAGTGTCTTCTGATGCGATTTTCTTGACACCTTTTGATGCCTCATGTTTGCAATTTTCAGCATGATTTTCTCGGATCTGGAAAAAATAGGATACCACCTATGTTTTTTTAATATGATTGGGCAACGTAAATGACATGTCTATGGCAATCTGGCTGAAAAACTTGTCTCCTCAATGGTAGATCATCGGCAGATCGTCTAGGATTCTGGTTGTCATGTAGCGTCGCGAGAACAATTTGTCATTTTTGATAGAAAAACCTGCTTAATGGCAAGTAAACAACAACAATGGCAAATGCTCCATCAGATCTAGATGTGCTCTCTTGCAGGGTATGCTAAAAAATCAAACATCCCTGGTTGTTGTGTACTGCCAATTTTTCAGCAAGCAATGACGGTCTTCAACTTTTACGACGATACCAAACAACACTGTCTATTTATGCAGCATGGAATATTGTTATCCTGCATGCAACGTGGGAAAGCATTCTACGTGCTTAAAAAAGAAAATTGCGCATAAAGACATATGCCTGCCTTTGGAAAGACTGTACCCAACCTCACGCATGCGAAAACAAATTTTTTTTGGTTGTCCTATGTCTCCACCCACGTAGGTCGAACCCTCCATGTCACTAGTCTTAGTCGCCTCCTCCACCATAGGTCTACGTCTCCTAGCATCCAAGAATTAGGTTTGCTGGTTGTGGTAGCGTCCACATCAGTGTCTTCACTACACTCGTCCAGTCCTGCTAGCTGTCTTATCACTTAGGAGTCCGCACATGTCCTTGCCACATACCGTCCAGTTAGGGTCCATGTAATCAATTTGATCACATCTCGTCCAACCTGTCCCCGAGTTAGGAGTCTGCACGTGTCCTCGCCATGTGTCCCCTTAACTTAGGGTTTCGTCGAGTTTTGCCACATCTGCGACTGTCTCCGCATCGGTGTCAGCTAGCTTAGGTGTGTGTCAAGTCACGTGCTTGAGTCACCAGTTTCTAGGGTTCTGGTCACGTCTATGCAGTCATACCATGTCCAAAGCATTTTCCTGTGCATAGTCCTCCAATGTGTCTACTCGTAGGCTAGTAGCTTGTCCTTGTCACACCTGGCCACAGGTTGAGGACCCACATTAGCAGATGTCCTGCCTAGCAGTCCAGTCGGTGCGGATCTTGACTAGTTTCCATTAGGAGTTCGCATTGCGATCGGATGCACCCCGATCTGCTGGGATTCTGGCTACCTGGATGTTAGGTCCATTCTAGCACCTGGTTGTCAGGTCGAGGATTTTAGTGCCTTTACCTTAAAAAAATGCCTCTACCTTAAAAAAAATGCATAGATTCAATGTTAATCAACACCGACAATTTGTGCCTGCTAGGGTCCTTAATCAATGCCTCACAGTCTAGATCATATCCCCATCATCACTCGTCCCTCCATTTGAGAGACTCAGATCTGATTCGGTCAGAGGTCCAGGATATGATCGAAAACAAATTTCGATGAGCCAAGAGCAATATGCTCTGATACCATATTAGAACCATAGGCCATAATAATTATTCATAATGCAAAGGATTATATACAATGTGATAGGCTATTGATAGCGTAGAGAATAAGTAAATAATAGCTAATTAATGCGCTTAGAGAGATAAGCACTAACCTACTAACAAATTACTAACAATAACATATTCGTTACTAACAAATTACTAACAATAACATATTCGTTAAATCCAATATGTAACAAATATCTAACGTAGGTAGAAAGTAAATGTAGAAAACCTAATCTACCCTAGAGAATAAACATATTACCAAAGAAGGTAATAGTACTCTAACAAGTCTTCCTTTATTAGTGAGGCCCCTCTTTTGAGTGTTTTCCATATCTCTGATCCCACACCTGTAACTGGAAACCGTGGGACTCCATTTCGTGTGCAGGGTAATATTTAGCTTTTAGAACTTGACTCCATAACTGATCTAGGTTTGTGATCCACTGCCACTATAACTTCCCTATTAGTGCTAAGTTGTTTGTTGATGCAACTCTGATTCCAAGACCTCCCTCTTCCTTTGGTTGACAGACTTTCTCCCAACTTACCAAATCATTTTTCTGATTTTCTTGTGCTCCCGACTATAAGAATTTTCTCATCAGTTTATCCAAATCTTTGAGTATGCTCTTTGGAGCTGCTAAAATGGAAAAATTGTAAACTGACATTGCTTGTAACACTGACTTCAAAAGTGTGACTCTGCCTCCAAATCTTAACCATCTATGAGACCAATGTGACAGCTTTGAGAAAATTTTATCTTTTATGGATTTCCAATCTTTCTTTTTTAGGATTTTTTTTGTTAAGGGAATTTCCAAGTAATCTAATGGACACGAGGCCATTGAAAACCTAAGAATATTTGATATCCGATCTTTGATTCTCTTATGAACATTAAAGAAGACAACTTTAGATTTTTCTTCATTTAGAAGTTGGCCAGTGGTTGCAGTGTAGTAGTCTAATATTTATCTGATACTGGTTGCTTCTTTTATTGTTGCTTCCCCCATAATCTTGTATAATCTAAAAATTATAGATGAGTGATAGCTATATCTCTATTTGTTTGAATTCCTGTAATGTTATTTTTTGCTTTTTTCTTCTGTATGAGTCTTCCCAGTCCTTTTGCAAAAATAATGAACAAATACGGAGAGAGAGGATCTCCTTGTTTAATTCTTATACTAACCTTGAACAGTGGGGAGGAGGTTCCATTGATGAGCACTGAAAAGGAGACTATGGAGATGCATTCAAGTATCCAGTTGATCCAATATTTTTGGAATCCAAATCTTTGCAAAATTTGATCTAGAAATTCCCAACTCACTCTGTCATAGGCCTTGGATAGATCTAACTTTAGGAACATTCCTTTGTTCTTTCTTTGGCCCATATGATGTATAGTTTCTTGTGCTATTATAATCCCATATAATATTTGTCTACCCTACACAAATACACTTTGTTCAGGAGATATGATATTTGGTAATATAACTTTTAGTCTGTTGGCTATTACCTTGGTGATGATATTGTAGATCACATTGCAAAGGGCTATCGATCTATAATTGTTTAGATTATCCATCTCTCCTCCCTTTGGAATCAGAGCTAAAAAAGTATGGTTGGGGGATTTGAGAATCCTACCACTGGATCTGGCTTCTTCTACTGCTCTACTTATATCTTCTCCTATAATATCCCAAAAAGCTTTATAAAATTTTATTGGTAATCCATCAAGATATGGGGCCTTTCCTGATTGCATGGAGAAGATTTTTTCTTTCACATCTTCTTTGATATATTTTATAAGCTCCTCATTTTGCTCTTGAGAGACTAATCTGGGATACTTCCCAAGATTTCCTCTTGGGATTATTTTGACAGATGTGAATCTGCAATAAAAAAAATGGAGAAATACTCATTAGATACTTTTTGCATACATGAAGTGGTGGTTTCAAGGAGTCCTACATTTGTTAAAGCATCAATCCGGTTATAGTGTTTTCGAGCTGTGGTTGACTAGTGAAAGAACTTTGTATTCCTATCTTCTTCTTGAAGCCAAGTAATTCTAGATATCTACTTCCAATAGGTTTTTTATTTCTTATCTAGCTCCTCTTAATCCTGCATTAAGATATTTTCATGAGAGAGTAATTCCTCTGAAAGGCGTTCCGAATTAATTCTTTTTGCAACTCCTTGCATTCTCTCAACTAGCTCAGCCCTTTGTTACTGAAAATATGATCTTTGGAATTTGCTCTAGTTTTTCAATTTATATTCGATATATTTCAATCTGGAGTGTAGCTGAAATTGTGCCTTTCCAAATGCTGGTTTTCCTTGTTGCCACCATTGTTGAACTAAATCTGGTAATTCCTAGTTTAGAAGCCAAAAGTTCTCAAATCTAAAGGGGTGGTTTTTGGACTGGGGTATTCTATTTGTGATATTTAGACGTACCGGGAAATAGTCAAAACATAACAAGTTTATGATTTCTGAATGACATCTCCATAACTGGTGAATTTCTTCCTCTATCAATATCCTAACCATGATTTTATTGCTTGGTCTCCTTGCCTTTTATTGGTCCAAGTAATACCACATCCTGGAGGTGGAATTTCAACCAGATTTAGATTATTAGCTTGGATAATCAAGAGTTTTTCCTTCTCACTAAGATGATTTAGGCCTCCCTCTTGGTCATTCACTGACATCTTGGCATTGAAGTCTCCACCTACCAGAAACCTATTGGATTGACTTCCATTGGGTTTTTTGTTCCTGCACTTTCTTCATCCCATAAAAGTTGATAATCAGCCAGACTAAGTCTGATTCTCTATCTCTCAATCTGGTCATCAAGATCCCTCTAGCTGATGCTACTCCAACCTACTGAAAAGTGTCTCTATTCCACAAAGTGGCCATTCCCTAGAGACACCATGGGAAGCTTGGGCCTCATAGTTTCCATTCCTCCAACATCTCTTGGATATTGTTTGTATTGCTTCCAGTGATACTCTAGTTTCCTGTAATAACACCAAATCTAGGTGGTTATCTTCTATCATACGTTTAATAGCCAATTGTATGGGACGACCATTTAATTCCCTTACATTCCATGTGTGTATAATCATTGAGAACCCATGTTGTAGAAGTTGGCTACGGGTTTAACCACGTTTGCCTCTCTCAAATGTTCTCCTTGTTCTTGTTTTTTTTCTTTTTTTGTCTTTCTACCTACTCCTTGAGAGTTTGCATTTTCAGCCTTTTCTCTATTTGGATTATCCCAAGGGCTGGCTTTTCTCTATTTTTCTTTGTTATTTCCATAATTACCTCCTTAGATGTATGTGGCTCATTATTATATAGTACTAGATCTCCTTCTGTATTTGGTTGTGGCTGCTCTTATATTCTATATGTTGTTCTTTGGTTGATGCAAATTGTACCTATACGTATTGTCCTTCTTTGACCCCTCTCATTACTTTTAGGTATTGTTGTTTTTTGTATTTGTATGTTGTGGATGATGAACCTCTTATGCTACCGATTTCTCTAGATTTTTTGTTTTATTTGAGTGTGGTAGTTCCTCTCCTTCCATTGGATCATATAGCCTGAGGATCTCATATTTGTTGGATGGAGCCCTTCCTTCTTGACGTTGATTTGTATTTCCTCCCTTCTGTTGATTTCTTCCTCTTTCATGGTTATTATTTTTTGTTCCTTTTCTCATAACTGTTTGAAATCCTTGTTCATTTTCTTTTTGCCAAGCTTGGTTTCCTAGGTTTGGATTCGTTGGATTTGTCTCTCCTTTGGCTAGTTTGAGGTTGCCTCTCACCAAATATCCGTATTCATGACATGCTTTACATATGAAATGTACAAATTCATAGTCTATTTGTTGTCTCCATATATTCCTTCCAACTTTGAGGTCAATTTTTGCTGGTAATGGTTTTCCCAAGTCCATCTCCACACAAATTTTGGCATACGCTGCTAATCCTCCTTTCGTTGATTCTCTTGATCTGCCTATGTATTTTCCCAAGAGATTACCTATCAACTCCAAAATTTTCTCTTTCCAGTATTCTAAAGGAAGTGCAAATAATTTTAGCCAAATTGGAGATATCGAGGGTTCAGTTCTAGGATCAAAAGCAGATCACCATGGTTGCATGAATAGACCTACAGAGCCTATGTTATACAAACCTCATTTAAAGGCTTTGTTCTTGTTAGATATCATTGTGAATTCAACTACGAAGTATCCGTTTTATAATGTGAAGATATCCAATTCCCCTTATGGTACCCAATGCTTTCTGGCCCAAGAGTACAAGAACTTTGCAGAAGGTCAGAGTCCCACAAACTTGCATATTAATACATGCTTGGATTTATACACAATCTCATCTACTATGAGTTCTTCTACAATTTCTAGCACTGGAATTGTTTTTGTCTAAGGTAAACATCCATTTATTTTAGCTTGTTTAGCTTTAGTCTCCTCTCTTTTACCCACGACTTGTAGGATTTTTTGGGCCTGTTCTCCTATATCATCTCTCTTTCCATTACTACCTCTGATCGCTTTCGCAAAAGATTGTGTATTAGGTCCCTTGGGACTCTGAATCCTTCCCTCAACAGTCCCCTGTGTGAATCTTCCTATCAAGGATTCTCCCATTGAATTCTCTCCCCTTGTAAACCCTAATTTTTCAATTTCAAGCGCTCTATTTTTTCAAGCCTTCTATTAGGGTTTTCTATAGTAACCCTTAAATTACACAAAATAAGGCAAAACCAAACTCTAAGCTAGATTAAAACTTCAAAACATGAGTTTAAGCAAAATACAATAACATATCATACCAGAAAAAACAAGTCGATTTTCTCCCTTCTGCCGTAATACAACTTCGATCTCTAGCAAAAAATCCCCAATTTCACGATCTTCTCCCTTATGCTAGTCATAGTTAGGACCAGCTCCATAAAACCCTCCCTCCTAATGTTTTAATAACATATTGTTAAAATCTATTCAACATTTTACATTTTTCACCAAAATATATCAATTTGATGGACCCATTTTAAAACAATTAAAATGTGGTTCAAAACCCACTAAAATATATCCATTTGCCATAAACCAAAGTATATGAACCCGAGAAGTCAGACAACCATAAACCAAAATATATCCAATTTGATGGACCTGTTTTAAAACAATTAAAATGTGGTTCAAAACCTACTAAAATATATCCATTTGTCTCAAATTCAAAGTTTTTAGTTGAATACTTTGCAAGACATTTTGTTGTATTTTATCCCTTGAAAACACATGCTTTTTGGGTCTATGCAAACTGAAATCCACATTTTCCATTAGTAGTCTTAATTTGCTTCCTCCCACAATATACGAGAAATTAGTACTAATTTACACTTCTTATACATTTACTTTTGTGCAAGGACACTACAAGTTTACATAATTGGTGAGCTACCACTTAAATTTCATTGCATATATTCAACTACCATTTAAATGTCATTGCATATATTCATAATATAACAATATTTGGTAGTTGAATTACATTATTTTACTTGTTTTATACAATGTGATTATAACATAACCTGTAAGAGATCAATTCATGATGAGAACAATCAAATTTATTTTAAAAAACTTAAAAATGTTGCAGTTTTATATCTACTTAAAAATGTTAAATAATATGCATGTCATCCATACCCTATTGTCCTTTAAAATTTGAATATAATGTTGTCACAAAATTTTAGAACATTATTATGGTTGTTATATCATGCACAAGCCACTCAAAAGTAATTGTATGTTTGTATCCTCGTTATCAATTTAGCATATTAATGGATTTCAAGGGTTAGGTGAATTAGCAAGTATTAGTGTGGTTGGGAACTTATCAAGAAGAGGCCTAGGTTCAAACCTTGGGGGTGCCATTTAGTAAAGGAAGTAGTCTCCCTCACTCTGGGCCGCATTTACCGAGGAGATGTAGGGGTTATAGAGGCAACTTCAATAATTTGACCTTTGTTCGGAGGCAAAACCTCGAGGAGAATGTCTGTCCCTATGCCCAACTGTTAAATATGAAAGCATGTTACCGATTCCATTGATATTAAAAAAATAAAAAAATAAAGGAAATAGTCTGATTTAAATCCTTTGGTTTGAATCCTCTAAGTGTGTGCGACGGTACGAACCTTGAGCGATCAGTGGTCTCATTATCATGTTGGGTCAAAAACAACAAGACAACTAGACTTGTTGGGAGCGGTCCTTGTGGTTTGGACCCTGCACTTACCCCACTTACCAATTACTAAAAATAGTGATTGTAACCAACTCCCCTATGTAACTAAAAAAATTTAACATATTGATTGATTTCCTATTAGGAGACAATTAAATATTATATGATTATCTTAAGGTGGTTAGAGTTTAATGTATTTAATATCAGAATGTTCAAGCCCATCATCTCACTCTATATCTAAGTTGTGTTTCCCTTTGCCCTACTTGTCCCTCTTTGATTTCATAATGGAGTCCAATAAGCAATTCTTTAACATAAATCAATTCAATGTAGCAAGAGGAAGAGAATTAAGTAATTTCATTAAAGATGAATTTTTATTAATTGGTTCAAAATGTTTTTAGAAAATAAACCATGGGATCATAATCATATATTATAATCCAAAACATAATATGAGATTGCATGATAGAAAGCAATCTTTAAATATGCATTCAAAACATAGTTAATTAATGGATAAGAAAATTATTCTATAAACACAAATTAAAGGATTAACCTCAATAAAGTAGTTATCAAGTGTAGAAAAATCAGATGGATGACCTTCAAAACAATTGGAGAATAAAAATGATACTACTCACTTTCTCAAAAAGTAAAACAATTCAAATAGTAGTTTTAGCAAAAAAGAATTTTCAACCCCATGACCAAAATAAACTAGACCACTTTAAACAAGAACCTTTATTCTTATTAACAAAATTTGTTTACCATTTAATAAAATAACAAATATTTATCTACAAATAATAACCACAATAACAATCCACACAATGAGACATAGATATAGATAATACCCTTGAGGTAGGGCAACACCAATAATACTCCTTAAGGAATGAATTACTCCACATCAGCTCCACAAGTCAAGACTATTATAAAGAATACTTGATATAACTTGCTTGATTACAATGACAATATCCCTTATTTATATACCCATCTTCTTAAACCCTTGTCCCACTCAATATTATAATATTATAATATATCCAACCTTGGATTTTGTGGCTCATGTCAACTATCCATAATATACACACAATATAATATTATATTTCCATATTTCTCACCCTAGGTACCTAACATTCCACTCCCTTTATAATATTTTCCTCTTAAAAACATAAGAATAAACTAAATAATATGATTTGCTAAGCAATGTTAGCAACTGGTACCAATCTTGATTATCCCTCCATCCAAGTGAAATATTTATTGGTGGTGGTCTATGATGATGCAAAGTTGCCTTTATGCCACAAGAACATTTATAACTGCTTTGTTGGCTCCACACTTTCATTGCTCTAATTTGATAATTCAAATGATTGGTCCATTTGATCCTTGATGTTGTTGCACCACTTGGAAATCCATAATCATTATGCTTCTTCTGCCAAAAACTGCCATACTTGATGCCTTTATGACTATATGTAGATCCATAATAATGTTGATGCCCTAAGACTTACCTCTAATATTATTGTCGCTTTTTGTGGTGTGGTTGGCGATATGCTACAATCTTAACCTAATGTTATGCTATCTTTGTTTCTTTATCATTTTGTTCTCTTTTGTCGTGCCAACAACTTTTGGTTCATCCTTGGAGTCTACTTTTGCTTCTTCTTTGATTTTTGCTACTGCCTTCTCCTTTGTCTTTATTTTAGGTTCTTTTGCTTCTTGTTTAATTTGTTTCAGAGTTTCTTGGAACTTTGACATAATTCACTAGATATTTATTATTTTTTCCAAGACTTTGTTGCTCATGTTCCTATAGATACCACTTTTGATTCTTTTGTTGGTTATTTATCTTGTTCCCCTACCATAACTACTACTCGCTTCTCCTTGGTTCCTTCCTCCTTAAGCTGAGAAATATCCTACAACATTATCTTCTTTTTCTTGTACCATAGCTTCATAAACTTATTTTTCAAATTAATGTTAATAGTACCCAAAGAATCCAACCAAGGATAACCCAAAATAATATCCTCATAATCCATATCGATAGGATAACAATTAGAATGTAAAACATATTTTCCCATGGTGATCTTCAAATATTAAAAAAATCTAAACATTCTTACCCTCATGTGTATGTCCTTGATTTTTTTTGCTTAAACTAGCAACTTTTTAGCCAAAACAATATTAATAAAATTATATCTGTTGCTAAGGCTTATAGAAATAATAACCATTTCCTTCTGAATGCAACCATGAATTTGTAAAATATATATTTTTTGATTCAAATAAATCCTTATGAACATTGTTTGGCCTATCTATCACCAAAGCTATGGTTCCCTCAACTTGCACACTATCACCCTTATATTTTTCTTTTGTGAACTTCTTAAATTTTTTCAATCCAAAGTAACTAGGGTTTATTAAACTAGGATTTCTCAATTTTTTTTTTTCTCAAATCTTAGCTCTTTCTTTCTATAAACCATTAGACCTGCAAATTTTCTTTAAAATAAAATAAACTACAACTAATTTGCTTACCTGAATTGACAAATATCTTTAAATTCATATTTTTTAAAAAACATGATTTAAAAAATTATCATTGCTCATGTTCTAATGACTAGCTTCATAGGGTCGTATCTCCCTCAATTTTGCTCAGATTCCTCATATGACCACTCAATTTGAAGCTCTTAAAATTTCAAATAAAATGAAGTAAGAATTATCTAAATTGAACAACTTTATCCCAAGTTATGGCTCTTGCTAATTGAGATATTTTTCTGGAAAATATTACCCTTGTTCTAGATGGATGAATTCACATGGTCATATCTCCCTCAATACTACTTAGATTCCTTCAAATGACCTCTCATTTTAAATCCGTGTTCAAATTGTGAACAACATGCCACTCAAATATTTCGAATCAAACAACTTTATGCAAAGATATATCTCCCACAAGATGAGACATTTTTTCCAAAAAAATTACTTTAATTCTACAATCTACAAAAAACACAATTTGTACCTTGCTAGAATCGTTGATCTAATACCAATCGTTAAGAACTTTTATTCTTATTAACAATATTATTCACAATTTATGCAAGAAAATTAAAACATCCATCCATAATTAATTATGCATTAATAACAATCCATAAAAATAGATAATACCCTTGAGGTAGGGCAACAACAATAATACTCATTGAAGGAATCACTCCAAATCCACTCAACGAGCCAAGTTTGTTACAAGAATACTTTATATGAATTATTTGATTACAATGACAATATCCCTTCTTTATATACCCATATTCTTAATCCCTTGTCCTACTCAATATTATAATATATCCAACCTTCGGTTACGTGTGGCCCATGCCAACTAACCACAATACCCATACACAATATAATATTATATTCCCATATTCCTCATCCTAGGTACCTAACATAACCCAATACAAACACAAATATGGGGTTATAGACTCACTATTTAGTTCATTTTTACTAATAAACTATTAGAGTAGCTAGCCACTATATCCAACCATTAGTAAAAATATTGATGATTTGAAATTCCCATATAACTATAGATAATAAGGAGTCCCATGAGGGATACCGTAGTGGTATGTCTTTAGATTTTCATTTTGGAGACCCAAGTTCAAACCCCGATATGAGGGGATTAGGACCCCTCATAAAAACTAGTGTTTTTAACTCAAATTTTATTTTGGGAGGGATACCATAGTGGTAAGTCCTTGGGTTTTCATCTAGGAGAAACAAGTTCAAACCTCGGTATGAGGGGATTGAAACCCCTCATAAAAACCCATGTTTTGTATTAGTAAGAATAATTTTTAGATTTGATTGGGTTGATTACTTAAACTTGGTTGTTAGAAAATTTTATTTTAAGGATATTACATATAAGGGATCACGATAGAGAGGCAATTTGGCAATTATTTATGGTGAATATTTTTAAACTAATTTTGCAAGAGTTTTTTATCATAACTAAAATTCATGTATTGTGTTCTTCGAATTTGAGCTTGGGGTTGTGTAAGTTTTCACTGTGGTTGGATTTGTAGCTTTGACAATATTAGTCTATTTGGATCCATATGCAAATTCTGCTAACTCATTACCATTCAAATTTACATCCAAGTTGGTTTCTAAGCTAATTTTTGTGGACAAAAAGATACCTTTTTTACTATTAGGATCAATATTTTAAAATTAAGAATTACAGGCAGAGTAAAGTCTATTGGTGTAGCCATGCAGTGATTGTTGTGTACACTAGTGTTGAAAGTTCTATGCTTTGTCTCAAGAAAACATGGAACTCTAGCACAAAGGATTCAATCCATCTATAGAGGAGGTTGAGCGTAGCCATATAATGATTGTTGTGTGCACTAGTGTTGTAAGTGCTGCGCTCTGTCTCAAGAAAATAGGAAAATATAGCATAGAGGATTCAAACCATCTATAGAGGAGGTTGAGTGTCAAATTTATTGGAAATAATATTTTCCTAACAAAGCACCAGGACGACAAGTAAGGGATCCACCATTTTTCTTTCTCCAAGGTATTTGAGGAAGAAATAAGAAAAACCTTTATAATTAAAAAAATGATGACATGAGAGTTCTTGCCTTTTTGAGGTTTTATAGAAATTTAGGCAAGGCCTTTGTTATGGTTTTAAAAGAAAATGAGCATTATTTCACAATGGAAGATATATATGAGATTGATGCCTCGAGGGTCGTGTTTGAATGAGTTATTTTTGAGTTTTTGGTGCATCGATTCAAACCTTAGACCACAACTATCTATATTTATTTTTTGTGCATTTGATGATTTCAGCCATGGCAAGAAGGGCTATTGCTTCTTTTACCCTCCCTTTTACACCTTTATTTTTTGGATCCTCTTCACCTTTAGTGCTAGATCATGTGGATTTCGATCTTCTCAAGAGTAAGTTACCTCCAAAAGTAAACTTTGGTTCTATTGGCTCTAGTCTCTTATGACCTGTTACTTATTCAAACCCTAATGCCTTTATTCCTAGGTTTGGCTCTACACTAATGGTTGAAGTGCCCCCCAAAAATTTTCTACATCTTGTTGCTACCCTACCTAAATTCACCTTGGTTGGAAGGTTCATCGAAATTTGGCCAAGATTGACTGCTTTGAAAAATTAGATATCTACAACTTAGGGGTCTAATATCTCTAGTTATGAACTCTTGCTCTACATAAGGGGATACTTCATGGTAATCTTAGAATCAAAAGAAGAATGTGATGCTATATTTCAAGGAGGGTCATGGTTTATATGCTCAAGTGCCTTATTTTTGAAATTTTGGACAATTCACTTTGACCCTCAAGTAGATGTGCCCAAGGAAGTTCCTATTTGGGTAAGATTTCACTTTCTTCCTCCATATATTTGGAATAAGCCCTCTTTAGAGCTCATTGGAAATAATATTGGTACTTTTATCAATTAGATTCCTCTCAAAAATTTAAAATACTTCCTGTGCTCGTATCTGTGTTCAAGTTAATAGGAAAAATAGCTTACCTAAAGCTATTGGGATTAAGGTTCTGGATTGGGTCCACACACACATTTTAGATTATGAGAAATTACCTTTCAATTTTTTATCTTGCCATGAATATGATCACTTTGCCATAGATTACCTGATTATCCAGAAACCATATAATAAGAAGGGTCAAGTTGACAATGAAGCCTTTCAACAAGCACAAACCAATAAGAAGAATAGAAGGGCTAGAAGTCGAAAGCCTAGACCTATTAACTCCAAACCCCTTGATAATGCTAACAGGTTCGATGCTCTAAAATTGAATTAGGAAAAATATCTCCAGGATGACTCTAAAGAAGAAGAAAACCATGAGTAAACCTCTCTTGATGAAAATTGGTAGATCAAGCACTACAAGAAAGGACAAGTGAAAAACTTATTTAGAAAATAGCCAAAGAAAGCTAGATTGAACTAAGGGATGACATCATACACCCTGGATTCTGCCCTAAGCCTATTATAACATGATCCTCTTCTAAGTCAGGCATGAAATATAACCAAGAAATAAGAACTGAATAAGTAAAGAAAAATATTGCAACTAAGACTCAAGCTACATTAGAGGGTCTCTCTAAAGGGAAGTGTAAACATGAAAAATGCACCTAACAATATAAAAGTAACTTGCAAATAAAAGTAAAAGAGAAGTAAACAAGAATGTATTAACAAATATAAAGTCTTTTAGAGTACAAATAGCCCTACCAAAGGGGATTTAAACAACCATAATGTATTTAGAATGAGAATCATAGGAGGGATATCCCATTTTACAATATGTCAAGAGAATAGGAAATGGGCAAGCAATAGGTTTCACAAGTGCAAAGTTCCAAACTTCAATTCCTGTCAATGTAAGTAATGTTTACAGTTATGTTTAGGTATGGGTGTGCTTTGTTAGTAAGGTGTTGTAGGGGATTCAACACAATTTCTGGTAAGAAAGTTTCAAGGATAACTAGGATCTACAATCTCAACAGAAGGCTGGATATTGTAATAGGTTTTGGGTTAACCTGCAAAACCCGATAATTAATGAAGACTTTTATTTACCAAAAAAAACAAAAAAAACAATATGTCAAGAGGTGCAATCCTTCTTCATGCCACAATTGGAGGTGTGTGGGCAGGTTTTGTGCTTGAGTGTTGGTTGGACCACTCGGGTGCTGTGTTGACTACTACTAGATCCTACGCACATGCTCACAAGATGGAGTTAGAAGCATCTGAAAGGCCTCCCTTGCATGAGGCTCTTAATAATATAGAGATATCAAAGCACTCACAAAAACCATGTAAACCTTCACAAAAAAGTAGTAAAAGCCTATAAATAAAAATAAAATATGTTTCATATCCGCATTTACCTATATTTTGTATGTGTGCTATGTATGATGTGTATCTAAACAACCATCTAGGATGATCAGATCTGGGTGACCATCTATGATGGTTGAGTCTATGCAGCCATCTAAGATAGTTGAGGCCAAATTACAAAGGGGGTAAGGTAACCCTACTAAGGGGTGCATGTGGCCTTTGGAGTGCTTTTGGTGTAGGTGAAGTTGTAGGAAGTCAACTAGTTTGAGAATGGTGGGTTATCAAAACATTTATTGGGATCTTCAAACATCCTCCATGGTAGTCATTGTTGGTCTCTTCAAGAGGTAGAGTGGTGGCAAATGGCTTCCCAAAGGCAACAAGGTGGTCTGGTGCAATTTTGATAGCATAACAACTCTTCAACCTATTATCTTGTAAATTATGGAAATGGGGGGGTATTTATAGGAATTTTGTGAGGGGTAGGGTAGGTGGAATAGGGGTGATGTGGAGGAGATGTGACAGGTGCAAGATCCAAGGCAAGATCTGGAGGGTTCCACTTGGTGGAATGTGCAACCTCCACATTGAATGGCCTTGGATGGAGTGAGGGCCATGGGAGAATGTGTGCCTTGGGGAGATGATATTATGAATTTTAAATTACCCATAAATGTGACATGGTAGTTGAGGAGGACAAGGTCATTAAACTTGCCAATTAACCCACTTTGACTTTAAGCATTTCTTGCATTTTTAAATTGCACAATTTTGGAGGGATAAATGAGTGAGGAGACAAGGTGGAATAAATGAGAATTGGTGGGTGAGAATTTAGACAATTATAGCAATTTTAAAGGGGAATTTTAAATTTTTGTGCATATACCTAGAGAATTAAATGGATACTTAACCATAAGATTAAGGGATAATGATATTTTAATGAAAAATAAACAACTAAGAAGAATTATGAGAAATTTGAGGGAGAGGGGAAGACTAAATAAGGGAGGGTTAGATCGAAAGGGAAGGATTAGATGAAATAAAAGAGGGATTAGAAGAATTAAGAGGGGCAGAATAAGATTAGGGAAAATGAGGAGAAATTAGAGGAATTTAGAAATTAGGAAAAAATAAAAGGGTTAGAGGGAAATTAGAAGACTTAGAGAAACCTTAGAGGAACTTGGGAAAATTAGGAGTGAATGAAATTATGAGAGCTTAGAGAGAACCTAGAATAAATTAGGGGGAGAGAGGGAAGGACTAGATAAATTTAGGAGAAATTAGCAGTGACAAAGAGGAAATTAGAGGGAACTGAGAAAAAGGAGAAATTGAGAAGAATTTGGGAAGAATAGAAAAGGAGGAGATTTGAGGAAACTTAAGTGGAATTGGACAAGATTGGAAAAAAATTGGGCACCTAACGGTAATTTTGTAATGATTTGGGGGCTTTTGTGAATTTGCAATGACTTGAGAGTTGTTTTGGTGGTTTTGTGGAAATTCAATTGCAAATGACTAAAATTCGGTGTCTACAAATACCTCTTTTTGTACTGCATTGCGTGAAACTCAATGAGGTGCAAAAATATAAGACACTTGATCCAATGAGTGAAATTTTAGTTTGTTCCCCCAGTAAATGATGAATGATTTTCAAAATTAGGGTTTTTGCTTACCCCCTCAAGTGGCGAGGCGATGGAGTATGCAATAAATGACAACACTGAGCTGATTGATAAAAAGGGTGAATGAGATATGTAATGGAGGGTGAAGTGGTGAAGAAGTAATTGACAAGGCAAGGTGGGAGGAGGGCTTATAGGCTAAAATTAGAGGTTTTTTATTATTAGAGATGGTTGCTAATTATCCTATATGGTTGCTGATCATTCAAAATGGTTGAAAGGGGATCGATATAGGTGATTAATGACACCTATGACCATCCGAGACGGTTAGGGGTGGGAAAGTGACTGGCTTGGCTGGTTAGGGGTTGGAAAGTGATTGACTTGGCTAGTCAGAGGGTAGAGGATTTATAAAGAGGCATGAGGGAAGGGATGTTAAGGTCATTTGTGCATGATGATTGAGGAGAAAGAAAGAGGAGCTAGGAGAAGAAGTGCGATGGCGGGGAAAGATCGACAACGAGAGTTGGAGGGAGTGTGGGGAAGGCATGTAGCTAGGTACCCTTTGTTTTGTAGTTTTTGATTAGGAATAGATAGGTGATTTGGTGTTGTTTTATTGTTGTTTTTTTTTTGTGGGTGTGCATTTTTTGTTCTTTTTTTAAGCAAAAGGGAGGGAAGGGCAAATTTTTTTTTTGTGTTTTGTTATGTTTGTTTAATTTTTCTCTCTTTTTTTTGGAAAAGAAGGAAAAGGAGGAAGGGAAAGTTTGGATTTTTTTTTTTTAAAGAGAAATAAACAAAGGGAAGAAAGTGAAAGAGATATTTTATTTTTTTAGGGGAAAAAAGAAGAGGAGAAATGCTTGCTTATTTTTTTTTGTTTTGTTGGTTAAGGTTCTGCACTATTTTGTTGATTGTGGGATTGTGTGACATGTGTACTAATGACATGGTTGGGTGAATAAATTTTTGCCGTTCTATTGTAGTTGAGGTTTTTACGACCATGGCATCACTTTAACCCAAAGTTCCCAAGGCTGAGGGATCAATTGAATGAGGTGGATTGTAAGTGGTTAAGGGTGATTGGACTAGAGGGAGCAACACATATAGAGCTCATCTATGCATATAATAAAAATATATCAACCCTTAGAGAGTGGTGGGATCTAAATAGAGGGACATTCCATCTTCCTACAAGGATATTACCATAACACTAGAGGACATATATCATATATTTCAGTTTATAGTGGAGGGTCTACCGATTTATGTGGCATGGGAGAGGGAAGATGTGATGTGCTAGTGTATGGTGATAGATGGAGAGAGGTGGAGGTAGGCCATGAAGGGATCGTGTACCTAGATGATTATGAGGGGTGATGATTGAGGTTGAGACATGTTATACTGATGTCATTGATTTCTAGAGTCATTTTAATAGACTCATCAAGTGTACAATTTGCATGGAACTTGATAGGGTTGGTGTTTGATCTAAAGGTAAATATTCTACTTCTCATAAAGATCTTGTAATGTTAGGGATATCTCCTTATGTTAAGAAAAATGGTTTTGCTCAAGAATGTATAGATTATCATGTTATGGCTACCAAGGAAAGAGCTATGAAGGAGCCTCTCCATGATTATAATCATCGAGATGGATTGCCTTCTATATTTTTATTTTATGAAGTAGTCCCTTGAATGCATGTTCTTTTTGTTAAGATAGGAGGCATAATTAAAATGTGTGTTGACTATTGTTTTGATTAATTTTTTAATAAAACATAAAATAAAATAAACTCCATCATTAATTAGGTATGCATTTGCATTCTCATTCCATCATACCTATTTGCTTGCTCATACTGCATGATTTCTTGTCATACTTTGCATGGTTGCCTAACATTATGTTTTCTTGCACTTTTGCTTGTCATAATTGTATTGTTGCTTTCTCATTACTGTTTGTTCATATAGCTTCTAGGGATTCACAACAATGACATGTGATGACACCTATTTAGGTCATAGTTCACATGCATTGCACTTTTCACTAGGGTTTTGATGCCTAGCAAAGCCCCAACCTAGAGCCTATGCATTCTCATCCCTTCTCTTCTTGTATATCTCTGTTCTTTTCTTCTCTTCTCTCTTCTTGTATTCCTTGACTTTGAAAGTTTTACAATGATCATAATTTCTCCTCCAATTCAAGGAATGAAATCCTCTTTTGGTATGTCCTTGTATTTTTCCATGATTCTTATTTCTCCTTTGTATTCTTTGTTTAGATAAGGATATACATTCTTCTCTTCTTTGATTGCACATTTCCTCTCTTTTGATTTTTCAATAGTTGAAACTTCAAGCTGGGGGCACATATGCATAATTATTTGCTCCTCATTTTCTTCCTCTTATTTATTCTATCACATGCACACACTCACATTGTGTTATGATTATATGACTTTGTCTATATATATATTTTTACACCCCTATCAAGTAGTACTTGCTAATACATCATTCACACCAGTAATATCATATTACCCCTATCATATTACGCTTCTTTTGACTCAATGAGCCCAACATCCCATTACAAGATAAGCTCCTTGGCCATTTCAGTAGGCCTCGACATACATCCTAGTGGGTAATCACCCCACAATAGTCACTAGAGAGCAATCATCCATAGCAGGTTATGCTCCATCATTTAATCATTTGAGCAATCACCCATAGCAGGTTATGCTCCATATTTTTCCCTTCCATCCATCGTAGTGAGTACTACATCCATAACAGGTTTTCACTGCATCTAGACCTTCTCTTTGGGCATAACACCCTTCATTCAGGGTTCTTGATCAACTTCTCTCATTTTCTGTGGTTGAACTTCTTGGGATATGTTCTTCTTGTTTTTATTCTTCTTCTTCTTCTCTTATATTCCCTTCTTCTATTCATACATGCATTTCATACTAGCTGCATTAGATTCATACTGTACCCAATGCTCTTTTCTCTGTTGTTTGTTTGCTTGCTTTGTTCTCCATGTTTTTATGTTTTGCTTTTCATTTCTTTATTTTTTTTGAGTTTCTTAAGGAATTTTTATTTCTTTCAAAACATGAGGGGACACCCTAGACATAGAGGCATAGTGGTAGTAATATCTCACAATGTATGAAAAAGTCCAAAGTGTCCTTTGTGATACCCCTTTTGCACCACCCCTTTGCCTAAACCTGGCCACCCATTTTCTGTGTTTTTTGCCTTCTTTCCCATAGGATTATATATATATTTTTTGATGCATTTACTTGGCCTTAAATACATCAAATAGAGGGTAAAATGTAGACATGAAAAATTGACCCACAATGGTGAGTAATTTTCCCAAGATCCCTTGTTTTCTCCTTGGAAAATTAGGATTATATTTGAGCCAAATTTTCCCTATCAAATATTATCCATTCTTCCCAAATCCTATATCATTATATTGTGCTAAAAAATAGATTTCCAAAGGTATATGATATGACCCATTTTTATTTCGTTTGACCCTCCAAAATGTATTAAAATTGCATGGGGGTATAGTTGGTGTGAGGTCGTACCTCGTTTTTATGGAGCGCGATTTTGCATTTTAGGATTTTATCTTAAGAAAACCCTAATTTTCAAAGTTGATATTTTTAGGATTGGCTGTGTTCAGTTTTTTCCACCCATTCTTGTTTCAAATCCACTATATTAGAGGGTTTGAAATTTATTTTATCCAAAAAATCAAGTTTTTATCAAGCAAGTTTTCCAACCAAGCAATAATAACATTTATTATTCAAGTTCTATTTTCTTGAGGCCTTCTTCTTCTTCTTCTTATACAAGCAAGATAACTCACAAGTGTGAAGTGTGATCTATTGAAGCTTTATTTTCTACTGCATTGGATTATTGATTGCTGTTGCTCGCTTTGTTGGATTTGTGGTGAAGCCCTAAGGAGAGATTGACTACCCGAGAGATCTCAAACCTTTATATTTGCTTCCTCACTATCTACTAGGTGATTTCACTCTTATGCATGTATGTTTTTGTTTTATATATCACGTATTAGTCATTTTGCTTCAATTTGAGGCGTTTCACCTCACTTCTATGAAATTGCACTTGGTCTTTTTGGGGTGCGATTTCGCCTTTGCATTATCGCACTTGGTCTTTATGGGGTGTGATTTTTCTAGTGCCCAATATGGGGATAATATGTTGTTACAATTTTTATCATTGTATTCTATATTGCATGTAGAGCATAGTGGTGCACTCAGCTTCTGTAATTTCATCATTCTTCTTTGTCATATTGTATTATGTTTGTCTCTTCAAAGGTCAATTTTTAATTTTAATTATCAAAGGTTAGCTAAAAGGATCTAGGGGGCTTGATTGTTGCACCTCCAAGCACTGTTGTACAGTGGCCTAAGCAGACCCCTAATGCTAATCATATTTTCAAGTGTTTCTTAAGTTATCTTGCAGGTACATGAATTATTGATAGCATTAGATCAAAGGATAAAAGCAAGGATCAACCACCAGATAAGCTAAGTGTTCTGATTAATATTTGGGTTGTTTTATGAGTGCTTTATAATTATGTTTTAAACCCCAGATATGATTTTATAGAAATATATTTAATTAGGTTCTAGGCATTAAAATATAACAACATATAGTGTGCATCTAGGGTCAATTCTGTTTGTGCATTCTTTCTTGAGCCCTTCTTTAAGATTATTTATTTAAAAGCCCTAGGTTAGAAAGCATTCAAACAAAGAATCATTCTAGGGTTAAATATTGTATTTTTGTATTCTATATTTCTACATTGTCCTTTATCTTTCATAGCATAGATCTAGAAAGACCAAATTCAGGTGAATGCTTAAAATTGAATACATCAAACTATCGTGAAATACTGAGGACTTAGAGCGAGTCCTTAAACCATTCTTGGTGAACCCATACCTCTAGAACCGAGTGTAGAGAACAACACAGCCCTCACGGTTCACCCCATAAGGCTTTCTATCTTTATGGATCTAACATTTTGGAAATTATACATGGTAGGTAGTTTTACGCCTCTACAACCACTAGCCTTAAAATTAGCTTCAGCTAAACTATCTATTTATGATATTATTCAACAATCTCCCCCACATCACAAGGCATTAATAGATATTTTAAAATCTATTGAACTCCAATCTCAAGATGCTAATACCTTTAGAATTTTTTGGGGAGGGTCAAAACAATTATGGATCATTCCATCACATTATACAATTTTGAAATCAAACCAATATCATCGAAATTGGTGGAACCTCCATTGCATATCATGGCTCAAATTGATAGGAAGCCATTTAAATGAGTATTGATTGATATTGGCTCCTCTATCAATATCATCAATACATTAGCCTTCCAACATCTCAACCTTCCACCATCCCACATCACCAAATCCACTTTTACCCTAAAAGCATTTAACAATGCTCTCTGCTCTACGGTTGGCACTCTTGTTTTACCCATCAAAGTGGGGGTAACAATGTTGCACACCATGTTTCACATATTGGAAGGATCCATGGCATACAATATACTCCTTGGACATCCTTGGATGAGGAAAATGAGATGTTTCCCTTATATACTCCATCAATGCTTGAAATATATACATGAGGAATAAGTTCATTGCATACATACAGATGTTGAACCATTTAAGTATTACAATTTCATTTCGAATCCCTATGAATCCATGCTTCCTTCCACCCATATTTTTTTGACATCATCAACCACCTCATCAAACACATAATCCACTTTTTCATCAAAATATCCTATTCCTAAGGAGCTTCCCATCACCACTTCAAATCAAGCCTCCACTTCCATGCTATCATATTCATCATCTTTGACTACAAGCACATGTGGTCAAACTCAATCCACATCAGCCACATTATCAACATCATCATCCACCATAATTCCTTCCACATAATCACCCATTAAACAACCACCTCATCCAAATCTACCTCCATCCACATCAACCAACATTTCACAAGTTGCCTTAACGGATTGTGAGATACCATCCCAATCCATACCTCTCCCAGTATCAGAGTCATCAACCAATCCTAAGTCATCCATATCCACTTCCACATTCGTATCCACATCATCCCAAGTTGTGGTCCACCTCACTTATCCCGACATTGGTGAATATGTGATCCAAGACATCATAGTCACACCACTCAACATTCAAATTGCTAAGGATTATGGTTGCCCATGTGACCCATCCTTATCTATAGGAGTTGTGTATAAAATTGGTTCAGTACCTAATAGCATTAATTTTATGTATGGGGGGATTGGTTCATTGTCTAATCTAGCTTCCCTAGATGAACCCAAGCAACCAACTCCTGCCAATATACATATGCCAAATTTTCCATCCTAATATTTTCACATAGTTAATTGGCAAGGACATGGCCTAGGATGGCATGAATAGGGAATGCATGAGATTATCGATATTTCATATCAAGAAGCGCATGACCATTCAAGTTTAGGCTATCATCCACTTTCTTCCACTTATTCTCTTGAACAATCTTTTCAAATTTTACATTTGAATTTAGGAGATTATATCCATCACTCCGATGAATTTGAACATGAAATATATGAAGAATTTGATGTTATATCGATCGCTTCTAATGAATTTTATGAGGAATCAACACCCATTATTCCACACATCAAATAAGATGAGTTTTACCTTAGAATGTTCCCCATCCATCAGCACATCCTTTGCTTGCTTCTTCCACAAGAGCGAGCCGAACCAACCGGTGAACCACCACCTCCATTTCATTGATCCACATCACCAACCATTTTGCTTTGTAATATATGTACATAATTCAAAAAAAATAAAAATAAAAAACATAATTAAAAAAAATTCATTACATTGCATAAACATATTTTTTTGCGGATAGGATCCACCCATCCATTCACTTTTCCAAACCACCATTTTACCATTTAAGTTAACATGAATCCTGTTGACTTATTCCCCCCATCCATAATCCATACTATTTGAAAAAGCCAATTCCAATTGACATGAGCCTTATTGATATGGACCAAATTTCCTCACCACCATCCTTTTCTGAGTTTGTCCTATCTAAGGAATTGTTAAGGGCTTCAACCAACTACATTTATCCATCAGCTCCATCTTTGCCTTTACCTTCACCTTTAGATCCTGAGGTTTTCTAGGTAGACATAGAAGAGGTTGAGTTAGAAGAGTTTGATAATATCACAGATGATATTCATATGATCCCAATGCCCCATCAACTTGAGGAAGGTTATCACATGTCCATTGAAGATACCATTGATATGAACCTTAGTTTAGATGTAGAAAATCCCCAAATTGTCAAATTTATTAAAATTTTATCAACAAATGAACAAGAGCAATTAATTTCCCTCCTCAATAAGGGAATTTTTTCATGGTCCTACAAAGAAATACCTGGTATTGACCCTAACTTGGTTTTCCATAATCTCACCTTGCACTCTGATGCTAAGCCGGTCAAACAAAAACTTATAAGGATGCATCCTAACATTGCCCTCTTGGTCAAATAAGAGCTTCAAAAGCTATTAGATGTGGGTTTCATTGTACCCATTGACTATCCTGAGTGGCTTTCAAACATGGTACCCGTTCGCAAGCCTAACGAGGTGATACACATTTGCACTGATTTTCAATACCTTAACAAAGCATGTCATAAGGATGAATTTCCTCTACCAAACATTGATACTCTTATCAAAACTTGCTCTAGTCATGAAATACTTTCTCTCATGGACAATTTTTTAGGATATAATCAAAATCGAATAAATCCTGTTTACCAACACAAAACAACATTCACTACACCTTGGGGGAATTTTTATTACAAGGTGATGCCCTTTGGCCTTAAAAATGTAGGTGCCAGTTATCAAAGTGCCATGACATACATCTTCCATGATTACATGCATAAGATTATTGAATATTATATGGATGATCTCTTGGAAAAATTTAAAACTCGACAAGAGCACACTGGTGTATTGAAAAAAGTCTTTGATCGACTTCTAGAGCATAATGTAAGGTTGAATCCCAAGAAATATATATTTGGTGTTACCTCAGGAGAAATATTAGGATTTATTATCTTCAAAAGAGGCATTGAGGTGGACCCAAATAAATTCAAGTCCATCATGGAGATGCCTCCCCCAAAAAACTTAAAGGAATTACATATCTTACAAGGAAAGATTCAATCAATCCATTGTTTCATTGCTCAATGTTTTCATAAATGTAGGCCATTTAATCACCTGCTACAAAAGGAGGTGACATTTTCATGGACAGATGAGTGCCAAAAGGCTTTTTATGACATGAAGAAATACTTAGCTTCTCCACCACTCTTAACTCCTCCTCGTCTAGGGGTCCATTTCCATATTTACATTTCAACAATGAACTTTGCATTAGGGACAATGCTTGCATAAAAGAATGAAAACAATCAAGAGCAAGTTGTTTATTATATTAGTCAAACATTGGTAAGCTATGAAACCAGATATTCTTACATGGAAAAATTGTGCTTAGCAATGGTTTTTGCCACTAAGAAACTTAGATATTGTTAACAAACGAACACATATGCAATTGTATTAATGAAAATATATAATACACTGCACCCCAAGAATAGTCCGTGAGATATGGAACTACCTGTGGTGAGAATAGCAGGAGTTACAACCATATAACTATATGCCCTAGAATGAAATAATGGAATAATATATGGTTACGCTAACATCCCCCCTTATTACATTATTTGGGTAATTGAATAACTACTAGCTATGCTAACATCCCCCCTGATTACATTATTTTGCAATACATAGAGTGCTGCGAAACAATGCAAATTTGACACGTGCAAGTGCCTTAGTGAAAATGTCTACAACTTGAGCATTGGTGGGAATGTACTGAAGCTGAATTCGGTGCCTTGGAACTTCGTCTCGAATGAAATGACATTGTGTGTCAATGTGCTTGGTTCTTTCATGATGCACTAGATTCTTGACTAGGTTTAGAACACCCTGGTTGTCACAAAACAAGTGTATTGGAGATTTGGATGGAAGACCCATACTTGTCAAAATGCGATGCAACCATATCACTTCGCACATAGCTTCACGTGCGGCACGATATTCTGCCTCTGTAGATGAGATAGCAACCACCTGTTGCTTCTTGCTATGCCAAGAGATAGGACCGGATCCAAGATGAAAAATATATCCTGAAGTTGACTTGCGATCATCAAACGACCCGGCATAGTCGGAGTCCATGTATCCTTGCAAGAAGAATTTACCATTCCTCTTATATTCTAGGCCATATTCCATAGTACCATGGACATAGTGAAGAACACATTTTGCTGCTTTCTAGTGAGTAGTCTTAGGTTCCTGCATGAACCTCGAAAGATAGTTAACAACAAACACGATATCTGGCCTAGTGTTTGTCAGATATATGAGACTCCCAATCAACTGTCGATAGAGAGTACCATCTACCTGAGGTGAATCATCATACCATGATAACTGAAGCCCTGATTCCATCGGAGTTGCCATTGGCTTGCAATCAGTCATGCGATATTTTGCTAACAATGTCTTGGCATATTTTTTCTGAGACACCTTGATGTAGTGCTCCTTCTGGCTTACTTCCAGACCAAGACAATAATGGAGAAGTCCAAGATCTGTCATCTCAAAATATTTACACAAGTCACTTTTGACAGCAGAGATCATAGTTTCTGAACTCCCTGTAATGAGCAGATCATCAACATAGAGTACAAGCAACACTATCTCAGAACCTTGTTTCTTGAAATAGAGGTTTGCATCTGATGGACATCTCTTAAATCCATGTTGCAGGAGGTGATTATCCATTTTTATATACCAAGCTCGAGGAGCTTGTTTCAAACCATACAAGGATTTGACCAACTTGCAAACTTTTTGTTCTTGGCCTTCCACTTCAAATCCTTCAGGTTGAGTCATGTAGACTTCTTCTTGGAGATCACCATTCAGAAAAGCACTCTTGACATCCATTTGGTGAACTTTCCACCCATACTATGCTGCCATAGCACAAAGAACTCGAATGGTGGTCATCCGAGCAGTAGGTGCAAAAGTTTCCTCATAGTCAATGCCTTCCTTTTGAGCATAGCCCTTTGCAACAAGATGGGCCTTATGCTTATCAATTGTCCCATCTACCTTGTACTTGACTTTGTACACCCATTTGCAGCCTATGGGCTTCTTTTCGTATGGCAGATTGACAAGCTTCCAAGTTTTGTTTTTCATCAAAGACTGATACTCAGCATCCATAGCAGCCTTCCATTGTGGCTCACTAAGGGCATCTTGCACCGAAATAGGTTCATGTTCATTCATTGAAGACATAAACACCCTGTCCTCATCTATATCCATATCCTCTGTTGGTCTCTCTGGATCAACAAAAAGTTCCTCAAAATATTGACAAAGATCATCAACCCCAGTAGTCTCTATTGTTGCTCTCTCCTGTCGAGCCATGCTGCGAGTACGAGGCCTATCCAAAGTCAAATCGGGTGGAGTAGATAGCTTGGAGTCTCTGATTGTACTTGTATACCATTTTGGATTTTTATTCTGTGGTGTTGAAGAAGATGGAGAGGAACCTCCAATTTTTGATGATGAAGGAGACTTCTCAACTTTAGATTCCACAAGATCTAGGTATACATCTGATGTGCTTTGTGATGTGAAAGCCTCATCAAAAACAACATCTCTACTGACATGAATCTTCTTGGTCAAGGGATCAATCAAACGATAACCCTTAGAGTGCTCATCATAGCCAAGAAGAATACACTTCAATGTCTTCTCATCTAGCTTCTTCCTTTTCTCTTTTGGTATGTGCATGAAAGCTTTACACCCAAAAATATGTAGATGAGAAATGGAGGGTTTCCTACCACTCCATGCTTCCTGTGGAGTCATTCCTTGTAGGGCCTTTGTGGGTGCCCTATTCAACAGATATACTGCTATGGTGATAGCTTCTGCCCAATATTGTTGCCCAAGACTAGCTCCTGTGAGCATGCAACGAACCATTTCCATGATGGAACGGTTCCTCCTTTCAGCAACTCCATTTTGTTGAGGAGTATAAGCAGTAGTTAACTGTCTCGTGATCCCATGTGCAGTCAAGAATGTAGAAAATTATTTAGAGGTAAACTCCCCCCCTCGATCTGAGCGGAGAGTCTTTATAGAAGCCCCTGACTCCTTCTCAACAGATTTCTTGAATTGCTGAAAGAAACCAAATGCCTCAGATTTCAGAGTAAGAAAGAACACCCACATTTTTCGTGAGTAATCATCTACAAATAACTGAAAATACCTCTTCCCCCCACAACTGATGGGTGTGAAAGGACCGCACAGATCGGTGTGAATCAACTCCAGAGGTTTCTTTGCTCTTGTAGAGCTTTTCTCAAAAGGTACTCTATGTTGCTTTCCTGCCAAGCAGTCAAAGCACACTGGCAATGTGGTAGAAAGGGAAGGAAGACCCTTTACCATCTCATACTTACTTAGCTCAAGTAAGTAACCATAACTAAGATGCCCATATCTCTTGTGCCATAGGGAAGTTGCCTCCTTTGTAGAGACTGTCATGGCGACATGTGGAGTAGAGATAGCATCTAAGGCAAATAAGCCATGCTTATATGAAGTGGTTGCAATGTTCTTACCCCTCTTGGTAATAGAACAACACTTCTTGCCTCCCTCAACACTAAATTTCACAACCATATCTTTGTCCAGAATTTGTGTGACTGACAACAAATTGTTCGCCAATCCTGGAACATAGAGGACTTTTTCAATCTGACACTTGCCATCAGAAAGAGTGACTGAAATAGTACCTTCTCCCTGAACCTTGTAGGTTTTATCATCAACAATAGTGACAGGTTTGCCCTCTTTGGCCTCAAAGGACTCAAACCATGATTTGTCGCTAGTCATGTGCTTACTAGCGCCAGAATCGACATACCATACAGGATCCATCGACTTGGAGGCTGTGGTAGTCATGAGCACCTTGTGTGCCCACTCAAAATCTGAGTCAGATTCTTCTACAACAACATTCACCTTGGGTTGCTTGTTTTTGTTATGTGGTTTGTTCTGGCCTTTCTGTTTAGGTTGTTTATTCTTATGCCAACATCTGTTTGTATCATGACCCTCTTTGTCACAGATCTTGCAATATATTTTGGTTTGTTGAGGTTGTTTCCCTTTTGAATCCTTTTGAGAACTACCTCCCTTATGAAAATTACCCTTCTTCTTGTTTGACCCCTTCCTGTTGGTGTATAGGGCAGTGTTAGAAGAATCATCTCACTGTAGTTGGCGTGCCTCCTCTTCTTGAAGCATATTGACCAACTCTACAAAGGTAACTTTCCATTGTGACACCTGAAGGGAAGTGATCAACACCCTATAAGAATCAGGTAAAGCTCTCAATACAATTGAAGTAAGGAGCTTGTCATCAACAGGTTCTCCCAAAGAATTCAATTTTGCTTTCAATTCAGACACTCTGCAAAGAAAGAGTTCAACTGTCTCCCCCTGCTTCATGTTTAGACTGTGTAATTGAGATTGAAGAAATAGAATAGTGGAATCATTCTTTCCCTCATATATAGTTTTAAGGGCATCCCATGCCTCTTTACTATGTTCACAGTCAACAATATGGGGTTGAACTTCATCAGACACAACAAGCAAGATGAGCACTTTGGCTTTGCTGTCTTTCTTGTCAAAGTCTTTCTGATCAGTAGTTGGAGCTATAGCTCCAGTAGTAGATGAAGGTCTTGTTGTTGCTCCAGACACAACATCCCATAAATCATCCATGATTAGGATTGCCTTCATCTTGTTTTTCCATGGTGTGTAATTTGGACCTTTCAACAACTGATGAGAATCAATCATTAATTTTGCAGACATTGTGAAGGTTCCTTATAACACCAATTGGTCCCCCTTTCTTTATACCTTAATGCCAGGCCGTTATACCGTACAAAATACCCGCCCTTACGTGAGGGAGACTATAGGTATTTTGAAAAATCAAAAAAATTACCCGCCCTTACGTGAGGGAGACTATAGGTAATTTTAAAGATTATACGATACGTGGTACGTAGGCAGTACTGAAAGGGAATCGTCTCGTTGATGGCACCTACCATAGAAAGTCGTCAATCCTCATGCGTGGGGCGTAACTTCCCCTAAACACTTCGGATGTCAGAACTTTCATCAAGATTTACGCCTAAACACAAGAACGATTAGGGTAGTGGATGGAGTAAAAAAAATGCAAAAATGGCATACTTATTCCTCCCCGACGATTTATAGAGAACAAGCTCAGACGTCGTTTTAGCAGCTATATTAGGTGGCGGATACAGTAGCCCAATCACGACAGCATTACCTGTAAGCGTGGGCCAGAGGTATCACAAATACCGAACGCTGCAGTGCAATAAATTGCACAGATGGGTTTATTTATTTCGGGGACTTAGGGAGTGAATTTGATTTTTAAATTTTAATGAAGTAGTGCAAAAAATGGAAAATGCAACATACAACATAAAAGTGCCCACAGAAATAAACCTCTAGGTGTCGGGCGCAGCCGAAAATGCACCTTTTTACAATGAATTTTGCAAAAATAATCTGACTAAGGTGTCGGTCACTGCCGAAAATGCACCCTTATAAGTCTTCCCCCTTTTTGTTTGCAAAATTATATCTCCCCTTGGTTGGAGAAAATTTTATCCCCCCTTAACACAACAAGAAAGCCTCCTGGGCAAATGCTGAAATTCTCCCCCCTTAGTGCAAAAAATGCAAACAAAGAAGCCTCAAATTCACTCAAAATTGAGTGATTTACAATGTGTTGCAAAAAATAGAGCTCTTGGTTGGGAAAATTTTCTACATAGAGTGTGAAAATGCAAAATATATATTTCAATTAAATTAAATTGAAAAAATTATAATTATATAATTTAAAAATTAATTTTATAAATAAAATTAAATTTTAAAAATAAATATAATTATAAAATTTATTTAATTTTAAAAGAAATAATATATTGTTTTTAATATTTGCATTACTCTATGAAATTTATGAGGGCAAAATAAAAAATTTGTTTTTTTATACCTTGAGGGCACCGATGGGGTTTGAACCCCAAACCTGCCGATTGACAGTTTTGTGCGGGCGGCGGCCTACCACATCGGCTACTATAGCTGATGGAAAATGTAAGAGATTACCTCCTACTTAACAACCAACCGACCCCATTTTACCTCCAACGAGCGACGATGCTCCTCGTCGCGTCCTGGCTTCTCCGAGTGGCACGTAAAACAAAGCTGGCTATTTGCAGTTTTAGATCTACCGCAGATAATTCATGGCCCTCTAGATCTAATGTGGAAATATCCCTTCTCACCATTTTTCTTCGTGTAGCAGATCATGTTAGGAAGCATTCACTGGTGAGGGGTAGCAAACAACCACCTCAAAAATACATCAAATCCACCAATTGGAAGTTGTAGATGTATTTGCAAACTCGCACAGCCACCACGATCGTCCAATATGATAGTGGAAAATCGCCTACCTGCTCCAAATTCACCATGGGGAGTGATTTATCCTCTTTCGATAAAAAAAACTAGTTTTCTTGAGTGTTTTTTTATGTTATGTGCTGACTGCACGACATTCACTGAGTCTTCGAAGCTGCACGCTAAAAATGCTACAATCCACCGAACTTATCCTCCACATCAGTCTTGTCCCAGTCAGGTTATGGCCACCCAACGTCAATGTCCAATCAGACAACCATGTCCACGTTAGTTCTCACGATGGGTCAGTCTGCTTCGTAGTCATCCGGGTGGGTCAGTCTAGTTCATGTCAATGTCCAATAGACCTCTCTAAGGTCCCGTGTCGCACTATCTGTAGTGCAGTTAGATCTACAAATCTGCTTTAGCAGAAAATCTTGCTACAATCAGAGGTCAACCCTAATGCAGTTCGTAGTGCAGTCAGAAGCATCTTGCTAGGAAGTCAACCACGTCTCCAGACTCATTGATCTTGTCTCTAGGCTACGAATGTGCCCAACATTCTAGCTCTGATGCCATGTTAACAAATGAACACATATGCAATTGTATTAATAAAAATATATAATACACTGCACCCCAAGAATAGTCCATGAGATATGGAACAACCTGTGGTGAGAATAGTAGGAGTTATAACCATATAACTATATGCCCCAGAATGAAATAATGGAATAATATATGGTTACGCTAACAGATATTACATGCTTAATCACACCACATATGTCATAACTCATGAAAATCCTCTGTGTTATATGATGTATCACACTTACAATAACACCCACACTACTAAATGGATAATGCTTCTCACTGAATTTGATCTTGAGTTCATTAGCAAAAAATCCATTAAAGGTCAGGTCATAGCCGATCAACTTGCATAAGCTCCACTTCTTAATTATCAGCCCTTTATTATTGAGCTCCTAGATGATTCGATGTTCACTATCACTGAACAAGAAGAATATGTCATTTTGGAGGAAGATGTCGATATCACATTATTCTTTGATGGTTCTAAGTGTGAAAAAGGTCAAGGTGTTGGAGTTATGTTTCATACACCATAGGGGGTGCTTATCACCTTATAATTCAAATTAGACTTCCAATGCACAAACAACAATGCAGAGTATGAAGCCTTAATCTTAGGTTTGTAAGAAACTATAGCTATGGGTATAAAGTGTATCAGGATATTTGGTGATTCTCAACTTGTTAGACAAATAAATGGAGAATACCAATGCAAATAACCTACCATAAAGCTTTACCATGAAGTAGTAATAAAATTGCTCGTCAAGTTTTATTGGTATGAAACTAATAGTTTGCCACGTTCAACTAATAGATTTGTAGATGCGATGACCTCTCTTAGATCATTGATTTCAAAAGACTCCTTAGGAGAGGTACAACCACTCATTGTTACAAAAATATCTAAATCTGTATTTTTCCATGCTAAATATAAGGATGAAAAAGATGTTTACTTTATCCATTTGGGGTTATATGAGCCTTGGTCAAACCAAATAATAGCCCATCTTAAGTTTGGAACACTCCCATTAGATATGTCATAAACTGCTAAACACACTTTCAAGTAAAAGGTAGCTCATTTTACTCTCTTGGGGGAAATGTTGTATAGACATGGCTAGGATGGAATTCTCCTTCATTATCTTGAGTCTACAGAGGCACAAAGAGCCATAGTTGAAGCTCATGATGGTACTTATGGTGGTAATTTTAGTGGCATGGCTATTGCAAAGTGTATTCTATGCATGAATTACTATTGGCCCACCATGGAAAGTGATTGTTGCACATATATCAAGAATTGTAAGTAATCTCAAGAGCATGCTAATTTAACTCATGTACCATCACAAATATTACAACCTATTCAAAGCCTTTGGCCTTTTTCACAATAGGGTCTTGATTTGATTGGAAAAATCTCATCTCCTTTTATGGAAAAATATACATTCATCATCACAGCCACTGAATACTTCACAAAGTGGGTTGAGGTAATTCCTCTAACCAGTATGATAGGACCTCAAATTTTGGAGTTTATACTTCATCATATCATATATTATTTTACTATTCCCTCAAAAATCATTTTTGACAATGATAAGTATTTCAAGAACAAGGATTTTTGAGAACTTTGCAAGAAATATAATATCCAACACAGTTTCTCGACTCCTTATTAACCACAAGAAAATGGACAAGCTAAGACTACCAACAAGACCATAATTGCTATTCTCAAGAAATTAGTCAAATAAAATCATAGAGATTGACATACTTAAATCCCCTTGGTATTATGGGCTTATCAAATAAGCATCCGCACGTCTACTGGGGCAACACTATTTTCATTGGTCAATGGAGCTGAAGCAATCATACCTCTTGAGCTTGAGATCCCCTCATTACGAATTTCATTACAGGAATTCATAGTTGATGATACTTCTAGACAAGCACATCTTGACCAACTCACACTTCTTGATGAGAGGTGAGTCAATGCTTTGCATCATTTACGAGTTTATCAAGGCCACCTAAAGCATGATTACAACACCAAAGTTTATCTATGTGAATTCCAAGTAGGATATCTTGTTCTTAAAGAGAATCAACAAAACACCAATGCATTACCGCATCTTCATGATAAATTCGTGGCTAATTGGTTACGTCCATACATTATCACTCACAAAGTGGGTAAAGGAATTGTAGACACCTAAATCATGTCATGTTTAGGGGAGATACTCACATATACACACTCATAAGATTATAAGACATAATATTGGGCTTTCCAGGTATCAACAGTGGTTCTCACCACTCATTTGGGGTCTTTTCAAGCCATCCAAGTCTAGCCGCTCAAGCCAAGAGTGGCCATATCTTAGCTACTCAAGCATAGAGTAGCCAGACCTTAGCCACTGCAGATGACAGTGGCCAGATCTTAACCATTGTAGATGATAGTGGCTAAGCCATAAGAAGTAGTTTATCAAAAAATAAGCCTAATCATAGGTGGAAGTGGTATTTTGCATGCAATAAAGGTGAGCGGGAGTAAATTTGCATTCCTTTTCATGACTAGTTCACATAGGATACTTGAGTTTGTATTTAAACTTTAGTTAGCTAACCTCCAAGCATAAACAAAGGATAAAAGCTTCTCATGCTAACAACCGGTTTGCATAGAAGACTCAAGTGGGCAGTTAGATTTCAGTTAACTGGACTTCAAACATAGACAATGGACAAGAGCTTCTGATGCTAACATGCACTATGCATGAGAAATTCATTTCTAGGGCTTGGAAATAGACCTAGAGTTTCACACTATAAAATGTGCAAGCCTAAGAGCCCCAAAGGAGATCCTTCTTTTATCATATCAGAGAGAGACATATTTTTGAGGAGAGCTTTCGAGACTTGGAGAGTTCTTTTTGAGATCAATCCTTCTAACGGATTGGAGAGCATAACATCTATTATTTCGACATCAAATATAGGCTTTGACCCATAGTGTTGGGGTAAAGAGAGAAAGGTTTACCTTAGTAGCCGCTGCCTTAGACAGTGGCCCGTGGGCTTAGCTTAGGTTTTAGACATAGCATCTTTTATTCTGCTCCTTTATGTTTTCATATCATTAGCATAGATTTACATGATTTCATAGCATAGTTTCATCATATTTCTATTACATTATTTTATTACTAACAACCTCATCCGGGGAGGCAATCTTGGACACCTAAACGTGCATTGTTGTTTCATTGCTTGTAGGTCCATACGTACATCAGATGAAGTTTACAACATACGAGAGCAAAAGGGATCCCTCTAGGAAACAAACCGGGAGAATGAGGCATCTGTAAGCCCTCATACATTTTCGTGTGTGGAACTGTGAAGCTTTTATAAGCGCACCACCTCTTCATGGAAGGGGAACTCCTTGCCTATTTGTAACTTATACTATCAAAATGGGCATCCCTAAGAGGGACTGACATGTAACTGAGATTCAATATCAATAAAGAGATCCATATTTGTTATTTCATGTTATATTCTTTTTCATATTGCATTCCATTTTATCTTGGGATTTTAATAACATTGCAAGGAGGGTTAAAAAGGGACTGGTGTGTGCATTCCCGAGGTCGCTACAGATGGCGATCACAGTGGGACCACCACTAATTTTTCATTTTCTTTTGGAATACTAACTTAATTTTATGTGCAGGTCTAGATACTCTACGCTAAAATGGCCAAAAACTAGCCACTCTGAGCTACAATGACCAATAGAGCTTAGTCGCTCTGAGCTATAGCAACCAAGAAACAACCGCTCTGGTCAACAATGACCAGAATTGGAGTGCAACAGAGGTCAAAATACCAACTCTCTGAGTTGGATCAAAGGTTGGTATAGCTTCTTTGATATTTTACAACTTTTTGTCTGCTTCTGTGTGTCTAAAATAGATAACTTAAAGCACATTTATGTTTGGAAATTGAAGGAATAAAAGAATAAGGAATTAAGCATTTCACATATCTTAGATATTCTTTTAATTTTCCACTAGGCATTGCTAGGAACAACGGCTTATGCCTAAAAATTTTGCCCTAGAATCCAATGTGCTAGAAATTGTATGTTGTTTTTTTGCTTTGAGGATCTACTAGAGGCCATAGTTGCACGAAGTGAGGTGCGCTCATACAAATCATAGTAGTTCATGCATCTTTCTAAATATTAAAACATATTTTTGCACTTAGGTATATATGAAAGATTCATTATTGCTATATGATGCATTTTATGTTATGCAAGCTTAAAATGAACACCACACACACACGTATCATTTAAAAATTGGGGAGTTGGATTTCATCACCAACCTTCAATTTAGTCTAGTGACATTGGAATTCATCTCCTTCCATTGGTTTACCCCCTAGAGCTTCCTAGAAATGGATTGAGAAACTCACTTATAGTGACACTAAGGTACTTGTGTTCAAACTGTCTCCCACTATTGGAACAATCATTAGTTCAGAGTGGAAGAGCTAGGTGAACCCTCCATTGGGTCTTCAGTGGTGTACCTTAGCTTATTTTGAGAAAATCATGTTTGGTATGAGTGTACTTGATTGTCACTATGGATGAGTCTTCTCATTCTTAATCCAAGAACAAAAGCAAGAAATCAAAAGAACAATGCATCAAAACACACCAAACAGTTTAGGGCACACTCAAATCGGTAATCAAGATAAACATTCATTTGGTATTGTGTGGTTATTCCTAAATTGCAAAGATCAATTCATAAAACAACATGGTCAAAACAATAAGTAAGCACCCTCGATCTAATACCGAGGGAGAGACAGAAGCAACTCATACCCATAGGCAAAGTCGTAGTAACATTTAACTACCTACCTATAATACCGTGAGATGTAGCTTCATGAGCCTGAGGGGTGATAATTCAACCCTTGGGGGATCTCCTCGAGAAACCCCAAGTAAGGAACCACATAATGGAACAAAGTTACATAATAAAAAAGAGGCTTCATAGCCATCCTCATTAAGGAGACATGAGGAGACTTCAAGGGCATCTTCTAAACACACAGAAACATCTCAGAGACGTGAAGAAGCTTTAAGGGCTTCCTCCTCACATGGACATAAATAAGGTTCTAAGACTCATTATTCACATAGGGATGATGAGACTACCACATATCCATCCACATGGAGAAAACATGTTACCACCAAGCCCTCTTCATCAAGAAGGCAAACAAGAATTGCAACACCTCAAGACTCACAAGAAACATATGAAACAGGTTTGCCTACTGAAGGGTAGGAAAATAGAGCTACATCTAGTCATGGGAATAATATAGAAGAAACCATTCACACAAAATGAAATATTCTTGTAGACTATGACCTCATAGGAGTAAATGGCACCCCACGGGACTAGCCATGGAAAACAAGACATATAGATGGGTTGGATAGATTTCCTACTCGACCAAATAAAAGAACTGTAGCTACTGATAACTATGCATCTAGATGCTCATGAACCATGAATTCTAAACATGCCTCCTAGTCTGGGGATACCTCAGAGCAACCCCACAATAGACACATGGAGTCTGATCATAGGGATACTCAATAGTACACTAAACAAGTCACATTAGCTAGCAAGAGTACAGATACAACAAAAACCTCCTCAAGGAATTTGCGAGTCAAGACAACAAGAACAAATTTAGATAAACATGAGTCTTCTATGACAACACAAACTACCGAATGAGGTGGTTAGAAAATGCATTACATAAGGAGTGAGAGCTAGTGGAAGCTCTCAAACAAGAGAAACAAAGAGAAAGACTCTTGTGCCAACATGAGCAACATTTAAGAGAGCAAGCTGAGCGGCTAGCTCTTAACAATTTACAAGAAAATAGTGGTGACCACCAAATAACAAGACGTGCTGACTCACCTAAGGAGAAGCACAATAGAAAAGATAGGCCGCAACAAAATCCCCCACCAAACCATGAACGAAATTCGACTAGTGGTGGAAGGGCAAACACAACAAACTGGGATCACAATCCTGAGTCCCCTCGTAGGAGGGAGGAAAACGGAACAAATCAAATGGATAGAAAGTTACCTCCATTGCCAATGCGAATAGGCTTATAAGATGAGTAAATCCGTGCATCAAAGGCATTTCAAGAGCTTGCTGAAAAGATAAAAACCTTTGATAAACAAGAGGCAGCTGGGAACTCACCAACATTGAGCAAAATACACAACCAACCATTATGCCCATCAATGCCTAGCCCTCCATATCCTAAGCACTTTGAGATGCGTAGGCTAGAAAAGTTTAAGGGTGAAGAGGATGCACAAGAGCATGTCACCAATTTTATCAATGCCTATTTTCATCTTGAAGAAAAGGATGCTCTCATGCTAAGAAAATTCATAATGATATTTTTAGGTGCTACCACTCAATGGTTCAACCAACTACCTAAGCATAGCATAACCAAATTTGAACAACTAGTAAATGCATTCTTGAAGCATTTATCCTTTGGTGATAAGAAGAAGGTGAACCTTTCAGACCTGGCCAACTTGAAAAAGTATGATGATGAGTCAGTAATGGATTATGGGAATAGATGGAGAAAAGTCATGGGAAAATTATCATTCTTTGTTCCCACAGAAGAGATCATTCACATGTTCACCAAAAGTTGTTCTAAACACATATTAATCTTGCTAAAAATTCAACAATATCCTTTTTTTGAGGAAGAATTGGCACAGGCCAAGCTCATCGAAGAAATAAAAGTAGATGAGGGAACCATTAAACTCCAAAACAAAAAAGAGCGGAACAAGAATGGTAAGAATGACAAGTATAAACAGAAGCAGGCCAACCCTGCTCCAATCAATCAAGTCGTAGTGGCTACACACAAGGATGGGGGTGCACCAAAACCCTAGAACTATCAAGCACATCCTCCTCCAGCCAATTACGACCAAAAGAACAATCAGGGAATAAACCAAGAATGTAAGCCACGTCGTTATTTCATGCCTCTGACAAAATAAATGCAATCAATATTTAATCAGTTGAGTGAAGCCAGGAGGATCATATTTCTTGATATACCTCTTATAGATCCTAACCATCCTGATTCCTAAACCAAAAGGATATAGGGAAGATCAATTTTATCCTTATCATAGGATACTAGGGCATGACATTAAGGCTTGCATCGGGTTTAAGCATCAAGTGTAAAACATGATTGAGGTGGGAGAACTCAAAGTTGACAATCCATTGGCTCCCGATAATAGAGACATGGGCATATACAGAAACCCATTGCCCAATCATGAGGCTCCTCGAGAGCAAGGGGCCCAAGTCAATCAGGTTTGAGCTAACATACCTACCCATGGATGCGTGGGGATGGTTGAGATTGTTAACATAGCAATAAGGACTAGGTGGTATGGTCAATTGCAACCACCTGTAGCCCCCATGAACACCCCATCCACTCCTAGGAAAAGGTAAGACAACCTTCTAGGTCCACCAACAAGACCTGTGGTAACTATTTAGAGTATATTGGAGCAAAACCTACAAATGACTCCAACTAAGTTATCCATCTATGAGCTCATACAACAGTCCCCAAAGCATAGGGAGACTCTAATGGAGATTTTAAAAACAATTGAGCTCCAACCACAAGATGCGAATGCATTCACTCACTTTGTGGGACAAGTACAAGAATTCTAGGAACCTGTAATCCAATTCTATGATCATGAGATTAAGACAGTTCCTACTGCCTTACCAGACCCTCTGCTAAACATTGTAGTGGTAATAAATGACTTACCTTTCAATAGGGTTTTGGTTGATACAGGTTCATCGATAAACATCATTACAACAACAACAATAGAGCACCTCAAAATCCCCAAGTCCAATATCGTTCCAGGAGCTTACACATTGAGAGCTTTTAATGATGCTTTATGCAATACTATGAGAATGATAGTCCTACCCATAAAGGTGGGGCACAAGACCATCCCCGTGATGTGCCATATCTTGGAAGGAGCTATGCAGTATAACATACTCTTAGGGCACCCTTGTATAAGGGCCATGAAGTGTGTGCGTTCGATCTTACACCAGTGTGTCAAGTATGTGCATGAGAACAAAGTCTATGTGGTTCTAGCTGATGAAGACCCTTTTAAATACATCAATAAGATGGACATTATATGAGAATTTTTAATTCCTTCTACTCACCTGTACGTGGCACATTCATCCTCAACCACACAAGTGGATAACGAATACAAAGGGGTAAGAAAAGACCCATGCACAACAACACCTCCTGGTGCACTCAAGATAGTCAATACTTCTAAACTACCATCAACATCAAAACCAAAAGACAATCATAAGCTAAAGGCACCCTTAGTTAAGGAAGAAAGGCCCAAAGAATTACCAATTGTAGCCATTACTAAAATGCCAAGTCCTATGGAAGGGGAAGATCTTCAAGATCAAGATGAAGATAGTGATTATCATCCTGCTTCACCAGTATCATCCGTGGGGTCATCCACATTGTATGCATCAATACACTTGGCAAGCACAGGCATAGGGGAGTACCTCATGGAGAACATTACCTTTACACCTATCATTAAATCTGCACAAGACATAGGGAGGCCTAAGGACTTGAGGCTTCCAGTATGAACAGTGGTTGCACTTGGAATCCCTCCCAACCAAACCAATTTTATCTATGCCAGCATGGACTGTGCTCATAAGTATTCAAATATAGAAGAGGATGGTGACGAATTATTCATGGTCAATGTTCATTACCTCTATAATCTTGAGTTTTCTCTAAGTTACTTTGAGCATTTCCATTTGCATGGCTATGACCTTAGCATATATGAGCAGGGGTGTAGGTAGTCATACGATTCATAATATCAGTTTTCCTATGATAGATTTGGCTTAGGCTATTATAGCAAAGTTCGAGATGACTATCTTGTAGTGGCATTGGAAATATTAAGCTTAGGGTTAGGAGAAGACATTTATTTCATTCCTTATCATCCCCTAATAATAGGAAATTTGAGCAACAAACAAGTGGCCATGGTAAACATACCACCTCTAGAAACTTATCATCCAAACATATCAATTGATTCCACCCCAATAGGGTACAACTCATGGGATGAAGAGAATGGATATGAAGCAAGTGATGATGATGCACAACTTGGATAAACCTATTAAGGGCCTTGCTATTTTTAAAGGTTCACATGGTCCATCCACGATGAAAGTGGATATAAATCAAATGAAAGTGACTATGGATCAGAAGACTCAATAGAAAGAGCCTACTTGAGCCTAAGTCATCAACCCCTAACTTTGGGGAAAGATACAAACGCAAATGGATTCTTCATAAGTAACAAAGAATATGAAGATGAAACAAAGATGGTCTACTTGGAGCCAAGACATGAGCCTCTTGTCTTAGGGCCGCATACCAGTGGTAACAATTTTTGTATAAGTGATGATGAATTTGAGGATGAGATCGAGATGGTTTATCTTGGACCTCACCACTTGCGATAAGTCAGTGAGCTAGTAGAGAGAGAGGTGGCACTCCATGCCATAGACCCTCATCTATGATTTTAGGAGATACCTATTGACCTAGCCACCATTCACCAGATGGTCAATCCCCTTCCACCTATATTCAGAGAGCAATTAGAGCCCAATGATCCTATTTTTTGCCTTGCTCACAGGCCAGATCTAGAAATTTCCATTCCTCCAGAGCCTCATCACGAGTATGGAAGGGAAACCCCTGAGACAAGATTACACCCATTTTGTCTTGGAGACTTCATTCCATCTATCAACATGATCTCCTCTGATTTGACCACTCCACTTCATAATCTAGCAGATCCTACCAAATCATTGCATCTTGATGTAGAGTCTATTGATTGGAATCACGCTAGTTCGCCCATAGAACCTAAAGACCTCTTCCTCAATGAAGAGATGTTACAGTTATTCCATTTTGTATTAGGTTGTGTGTATGACGTCTTCCATGTTGGTTTGGAACCTAAGTCAGTAGGTCCTGTGAATCCTGCCTATGACATTCATTTCATACCCACACCTCATCAGCTGGAGGATGGGTCACATATGGATATAGAAGTGAATTTCAAGGTGGACATCAGCGATGATCCTATGCAACCAAGGAAATTCAAGTTTGAAGAAATCCTATCTCCAGAGGAACAAGCCATACTAATTACTCTCCTCAAGGAGAGGCTAAATATTTTTGCTTGGACTTACAAAGACATGCCAGGGATAGGTCCAAAGTTAGTCATTCACAACCTTTCATTGGATCCCATGAAGAAGCTAGTCAAGCAAAAACTAAGGAAAATGCATCCATCGCTTTGATGGTGAGGAACAAATTGCAAAAACTACTAGATGCAGTATTCATAGTTCCCATTGACTACGCTGAGTGGGTGTCAAACATTGTACCCATGGGGAAACCTTATGGAAGAGTCTGTATCTACATAGATTTTAGAGATTTAAATAGGGCAACACCAAAGGATTCATTCTCGTTGCGAAACATAGATGCTCTTGTAGATGCAACCGCAGGTCATGAAATGCTCTCCCTAATAGATGGTTTTTTCGGATACAACCAGATTCGGATTAAGCCTGAAGATCAGCATAAAACTGCTTTTATTACTCCATGGGGAATATTATGTTATAAAGTGATGCCATTCAGTCTCAAAAATGCTGGTGCCATATATTAGCGGGCCATGACATACATATTCCATGACTATATGCATAAGATATTAGAATATTACATGGATGACTTACTGGCCAAATTCGTGTTGCGGTAAGAGCACGCTAAAGTCCTTAGACAAGTCTTTGATCACCTCATAGAACACAATGTCCGATTGAATCCTAAGAAGTGCGTATTTGGCATAACTTCTGGAAAGCTTTTGGGATTCATCATATCCAAGAGAGGCATTGAAGTAGATCCTACAAAGGTAAAGGCTATACTGAAAATGGCCACCCCTACCAACATTAGGGAGTTGAGGAACCTACAAGGTAAGATAACATCCATCAAAATATTTATCGTGCAATTATAAAATAAATTAAGACCTATGAATTGGTTGCTACGCAAGGAGGTCCCTTTCATTGGGACGAAAAATGTCATCAAGCCTTTGCAGAGATCAAAACTTATCTGGCAACACCACTAGTATTGTCTCCACCAAGGCCAGACATACCATTTTTACAATATATATCGACTATCGATTTCGCATTGGGCACCATGTTAGCCCAAAAGAATGCACAAGATAAAGAGCAAGACATATATTACATTAGTCACACCTTGGTGAGCTATGAGCTAGGATATGCGTATGTCAAAAAGTTATGTTTAGAAGTGGTTTTTGCAACTTGAAAGTTGTGACACTACATGTTGAGACATACGACCTATGTCATATCAAAACAAAATACTTTGTAGTACATGATGAGCAAGAAATATCATAATACACGTACTGCAAAGTGGATCATGCTATTGATAGAATTTGATCTAGAGTTCATAAGCCAAAATTCCATCAAGGGACAAGTCATAGTAGATCAATTAGCAGAGGTGCCTCTTCAAGATAACAAGCCTCTCACCATAGAATTTCTTGATGATGTGGTATTTGCATTATCAGATCTGCCAGAGCTTGAAGAACCTAAGAAAGAAATAGACATTTCATTGTTCTTCGATGATTCGAAGTGTGAATAAGGAGGTGGAGCAGGGATTGTCTTTATCACACCACAGGGCACCCCACTGCCCTTATCATTCAAACTAGACTTCCCATGCACAAACAACAAATAGAATATGAAGCACTGATATTGGGACTCCAAACATCTATAGCAATGGGTATTAAAAGATTGAATATGTTTGGTGACTCCTTGCTCATAGTAAACTATGTCAAAGAAATATTCCAATGCAGGTGCCCACTCCTGAAGACTTACAAGGAACTTGTTGAAAAATACCTAGCCCAGCTGGAATGGTATGACATCGAGGCAATTCCTCATATGTAAAATAGATTTGTAGACACTATGGCCTCTTTGGGATCCTTAATCCCTCAAAATCCATCTACTAATTTTACAACCATTCATGTGAACTTTCACACTCAGCAATAAGTCATGAAGCTTTTGACAATCAAGAATTAGTCAACATGATCAACATCGAGCCAAATTAGGATTGGTCCTTCACAGCCAGATATTTCTTGCAAATGAAAACTTGGGGGTCATGGATCTCCCAAGGACTTGTGGAGTGTGGTGCAACCATACACCATGTTGAGCAAGGTGCAACAACAGTATTGTCATTATTGTCAACACAATCAGATATATCGATTGATGCAGTGGATAGGAGTTCAGAGGTTACTCAGAGTATGTACAGTGATGTTAAATGCTTATGAGGATGTTTACCCACCTTATTGCATATTTTCCAAGAAGACCGAAGTGGCCCATATGCTAAAGATCAAAGAAAAAGCAAAACACCACAAAGAGAAAAAAGTGTCGCGATATCAATGACATGTTGCACTTTCACGGCCAAAAGAGAAGCGAAAAGGCAAGGAGGAAAAAGTGTCGCGATATCGCGACATGTTGTATTTTCATGGGCCAAAGCAAAGAGAAAGAGCAAGGAGAAAAAGTGTCGCGATATCGCGACATGTTGTATTTTCGCGGGCCAAAGCAAGGAGAAAGAGCAAGAAGGAAAAAGTGTCGCGATATCGCGACATGTCGCATTTTCGTGACTCAAAAAGGGCAGGCAGGTAGAGAAAGAAAAAGTGTCACGATATCGCGACATGTCGCATTTTCGTGACTCAAAAAGGATAGGCGAGCAGAGAAAGAAAAAGTGTCACGATATCACGACATGTCGCATTTTCGCGACTCAAAAAGGGCAGGCAGACAGAGAAACAAAAGTGTCACGATATCGCGACATGTCGCATTTTTGCGACTCAAGAAGGGCCTCAAAATAGAAATGAAAAGCCTTTTTTTGGAAACCAAAACACATGCATGCATAAGGGAAAGAGAAAATGAACAGTCATGTAAAGAGAAAATGAACAAACATGCAAAGAGAAAATGAATAGTCATGCAAAGAGAAAACGAACAGACATGCAAAGAGAAAACGAATAGTCATCAAGGAGAAAATGAATAGTCACGCAAAGAGAAAATGAATAGACATGCAAAGAGAAAATGAACAATCATGCAAGGAGAAAATGAATAATCATGAAGGAGAAAACAAACAGTTATCGAAGGAGAAAACGAACAGTCATGACCGAGAAAACGAACAGTCATGGTAGGAGAATATGGTGTCAATTATTTGCATGTGACGTGTTTGATGAAATGCCTTCTCAAAATAAACAAAAGGAGTTACATAAAGAAGTAGTTACAATTGACAAGTGGCGTATGAGAATATGAAAGGAGTTACAACTGGAGTTACAAAGAGAAAGGATTGTTATAAAAGGAGTGTTGCTTGGAGAATTTAATTAGTGGATTTTATCTTGCGAAGAGAGCGAGGAGAGTGAGAGGCGAGCAACAGGTGAGCGAGAAGGGTGTGTGTTTTGTGAATTGTGAGCGATGTTGAGTAAGCAATAGACCAGTCAGGGTCTTGTAAAAGTGAAGGCATTTTTATGTCAATCTTCTAGTTTCAAAATTGAAGTCCAAGTTGGTGCTTGGCATCAAGGGTTGGTGCTCCTTCCAGTTGGTGCTGGTAAATCAGGGGTTGGTGCTCCTTCCAGTGGGTGTTGGTAAATTGATTGTAAAGTTGGTGCTTTGCAAAGGTTGGATTTGGATGGGAGTCCAAACAGTCATTTTTGAGGAGTAGCCAAATCGGTGAACCTCGGTACATCTTGTGTTGTGTGATGCTCTCTTGTTATACTTGCTTTATTTGGTTTTAAGTTTTCATTGTTTTGGCTTTAAGAGTTGAAGATTTAAGTTATAAAGAGCTACACTGATTCACCCCCCCTCTTAGTGTCATTGTGAGACTAACAATTGGTATCAGAGCGAGGTTCCTGAACAAGCTTAACCGGCTAGGGTGATCTTGGAAGTGACACAATGGCAGGTGGTGAAGGCTTCTCATCAAACAAAGCACCATTGTTGGATGGAACTAATTACACATTTTGGAGACTCAGGATGCAGACATATCTTTGTGCTTTGGGATACAACATTTGGGATTTAGTAGATAGTGGATACACAATACCCACCACTTCTCCAACCGATGCTGTCGGTAAGAAATTGTTTGAGAATAACTCAAAAGCAAAGAATGCTATCATGTGCGGATTAGTGGACAGTGAACTAGTAAAAATTATGAGTTGTAAAATGGCAAAAGAAATATGGGACAAACTGAGGAGCATTCATGAAGGAGACGATAAGATCAAGGAGGCCAAGTTACAAACACATCGAGCTCAGTTCGAAGTATTAAAGATGAATGACGATGAGAACATAGAGGCATATATGCTGAGAGTTAATGAAGTCATTAATGCGATTAGAGGACTCGGCGAGGAAATCGAAGATTCTGTCATCGTGAAAAAGGTATTAAGATCTCTTCCCCAAAGATTTGATTCTAAAGTTTCAGCTATAGAAGAAGCTAAAGATCTAAATTCTTTTAGTATGGATGAGATGCATGGTTCTTTGACTACATATGAGATGAGAATAGGAAAATCTAAACCCACAGACAGAGAAGCTGCTTTTAAAGCCCATAAAAATATGAAAGCAAAACAAGAATCCGAGGAAGAAGAGACATCAGATGAAATGGAAGCAAACTTTGTTCGAAAACTAAAAAGGGGAAAAGGAAAATACAGAGGAAAGTTACCTTTTAAATGTTTCAATTATGGAGGCATTGGGCATTTTGTAGTTAAATGTCCACTTAATGAGAAGAACAAAATTGATGAAGGATCGCACCAAGAAAGAAGTGACTGGAAGAACAAAACAAATTTCAGAAAAGACAACTTCAAGAAGAAAAGTTTCATCTCCAAGAATGTCAGTTCATCAGAAGACAACTACGGTGAGGATTCTAAAAAGAAAACAGGTGAAGCTCTTTTCATGGCACTCAAAGAAGAAAAAACAGAAAAAGAATAGGAATGTGATGAAGAAGAAATTGATGCAGAAGTAAATTTGAAAGAGGAACTAATTGCAGCTCTGGATGAATTGAAGATAGAAAGAAAAAAGAATAAGAAAATTTCAAGAAAGCTTGAGGATGCAAATGAAATCATAACCAGTTTGAAAGTACAGATAGAAGAATCCAAGAAAATATCTGAAGATCTCAAAGTGCAAATAACCATAAAAATAGATTATTGCAAGCAAGCTAGAAGAAGAGACTGTTGGTTTAAGGATGCAGATAGAAGAGATGAATCGTAAAATTAGTTGTTATCACAAACGTGAAGAAAGTTCTATGAAGCTGGATAAGATCATAAATAACCAAAGGACTACAGGCGTCAAATTTGGTTTGGGCTTTGATGAAGGAGAATCATCAAATGGATCAAAGAATGAAGATAAGAAATAGATTGATCAAGAAAAATTGACTCATGCAAAAGAAAGCAATAATGCAAGGCACGAAAGGAGAATTGACAATGATGGATTCACCAATGTCACACATCAAGGAAGAAGAAGATTTATGACTCCTACGACAACATGGCAAAGACCATCACCCAGGTTCAATCATCTCTTTTCTAGTTACTGTTTTAAATGCAATGGTTATGGACATAAGATTTCAGATTGCAAGTATAATGTAGGACCAAGGAATTTTACCAGTAGAAATGTTTTTTCACCTTTGATGGATTATGCAGTAGAATGTTATAACTGTCATAATTTTGGGCACATTGCAAGAAATTGTCGAAGTACATTTGCATCAAATCAATTTTAGGGAAGAAAATTTCAACCAAATGGAATGAGACAAAATAGAAAAGTTCTCGAAAAACATGCACAAGCTACTAAAAAAGAAAAGTCAAAACAAGAGCCCAAAACTGTAATCAAACCAGAGTGGAGAAAGAAAGAAGAAAGGAAATCGTGTCTCCTTGGACTGAAGGAGACTACTCCTCTATTGCACTAAGCAACTCCAGGTAGCACATCCTCAGGGGGAGCAATCTTAAAGTTTTATTTTAATGCTCCTATGTATTTGTTTGGTTATCCGAGGATGAAAGGCAAGTAGTCAGGGGAGTTGTCGTATAGTTGTCAAAGTGTGTTTCAGTTCATGTAGTTGTTTGTGGAGGTACCGTGAAGGGTGGTGATTAAATTGAGAGTTGTCACCATTTGTAGTATTGCTATATGTCAGTATTGTACTTTTGATGGTTCTTACTACCATTGTTCAAAGTTATGGTATCCGAAAGGTAAGGACTTCACCCTTATTGCATATTCAGATGCAGATTGGGCAGGATGTGTAGATGACAGAAAGAGTACCAGTGGAGGTGCATTCTATCTTGGAGACAGGTTGGTCTCATGGCACAGTAAGAAACAAGAGTCAATCTCCTTATCCACAACAGAGGCAAAATATATTGCAGCGACAATGTGTTGTATGCAGGTATTATGGATGAAACAAACCCTGAAAGATCTTGGTATTAACTTCAGTGAGCCAATTTCAGTTAAGTGTGATAACACCAGTGCCATTAACATCTCAAAGAATCTGGTTATGCATTCTCGCACAAAACATATTGCTATCCGGTATCACTTTTTGAAGGAGAAAGTTGCGAAAGGTGAGGTTAAGTTGGATTTTGTTCCAAAAATAGAGCAAGTAGCGGATATCTTCACAAAACCATTGCCCAAGGAAGTCTTTGAGTACCTTCGCAATAAATTGGGAGTGGTCACACTTCCCAAGAATTGACTAGCTATCGGGACCACATTCTCAGGGGGAGCATTTGTGTATTTGTTTATCTTTTTGCTCATGTTTGTGATTTTTGCTAAGTGTAATAATTTTTGCCTGAGAATATTGTGCATGGACTCAGGGGGAGTTTGTAGCAGCCCTTTGATATTTTTTTCAAAGGGGGAGAAGAGTTACAGGAATTTACACGTGTGTTGCCAACAATTCCAAAGGGGGAGATTGTTGAGCAAGGTGCAACGACAATATTGTCATTGTTGTCAACACAGTTAGATAGATCGGTTGATGCAGTGGATAGGAGTTCAGAGGTTACTCAGAGTATGTACAGTGATGTTAAATGCTTATGAGGATGTTTACCCACCTTATTGCATATTTTCCAAGAAGACCGAAGTGGCCCATATGCTAAAGATCAAAGAAAAAGCAAAACACCGCAAAGAGAAAAAAGTGTCGTGATATCGCGACATGTTGCATTTTCATGGCCAAAAGAGAAGCAAAAAAGCAAGGAGGAAAAAGTGTCACGATATCACGACATGTTGCATTTTCATGGCCAAAAGAGAAGCGAAAAAGCAAGGAGAAAAAAGTGTCATGATATCGCGACATGTTGCATTTTCACGACCAAAAGAGAAGAGAAAAAGCAAAGAGAAAAAAGTGTCACGATATCACGACATGTTGTATTTTCATGGGCCAAAGCAAAGAGAAAGAGCAAGAAGAAAAAGTGTCGCGATATCGTGACATGTCACATTTTTGCGACTCAAAAAGGGCAGCCAGCAGAGAAAGAAAAAGTGTCACGATATCGCGACATGTCGCATTTTTGCGACTCAAAAAGGGCAGGTAGGCAAAGAAAGAAAAAGTGTCACGATATCATGACATGTCGCATTTTTGCGACTCAAAAAGGGTAGGCAGGCAGAGAAAGAAAAAGTGTCGCGATATCACGACATGTCGCATTTTCGCGACTCAAAAAGGGTAGGCAGCAGAGAAACAAAAGTGTCACGATATCGCGACATGTCGCATTTTCGTGACTCAAGAAGGGCCTCAAAATAGAAATGAAAAGCCTTTTTTGGAAACCAAAACACATGCATGCATAAGGGAAAGAGAAAACGAACAGTCATGCAAAGAGAAAATGAACAGACATGCAAAGAGAAAATGAACAGACATGCAAAGAGAAAATGAACAGTCATCAAGGAGAAAATGAACAGTCATGCAAAGAGAAAATGAACAGACATGCAAAGAGAAAATGAACAGTCATGCAAGGAGAAAATGAATAGTCATGAAGGAGAAAACGAATAGTCATCGAAGGAGAAAATGAACAATCATGACCGAGAAAACGAACAGTCATGGTAGGAGAATATGGTGTCAATTATTTGCATGTGACGTGTTTGACGAAATGCCTTCTCAAAATAAACAAAAGGAGTTACATAAAGAAGTAGTTACAATTGACAAGTGGCGTATGAGAATATGAAAGAAGGAGTTACAACTGGAGTTACAAAGAGAAAGGATTGTTATAAAAGGAGTGTTGCTTGGAGAATTTAATTAGGTGGATTTTATCTTGCGAAGAGAGCGAGAGGCGAGCGAGAAGGGTGTGTGTTGTGTGAATTGTGAGCAATGTTGAGTAAGCAATAGACCAGTCAGGGTCTTGTAAAAGTGAAGGTATTTTTATGTCAATCTTCTAGTTTCAAAATTGAAGTCCAAGTTGGTGCTTGGCATCAGGGGTTGGTGCTCCTTCCAGTTGGTGCTGGTAAATCAGGGGTTGGTGCTCCTTCCAGTGGGTGTTGGTAAATTGATTGTAAAGTTGGTGCTTTGCAAAGGCTAGATTTGGATGGGAGTCCAAACAGTCATTTTTGAGGAGTAGCCAAATCGGTGAACCTCGGTACATCTTGTGTTGTGTGATGCTCTCTTGTTATACTTGCTTTATTTGGTTTTAAGTTTTCATTGTTTTGGCTTTAAGAGTTGAAGATTTAAGTTATAAAGAGCTACACTGATTCACCCCCCCCTCTCAGTTTCATTGTGAGACTAACACACCATAGAGTTGTTCCTCAATCTGTGTTAACTAGCTCAAAAATACAGAAAGAGCAAACCATCTTTTCTATAGAAGTTGTGGCTTATCAGGATTGGATTTCCCAACTATGGGACTTCTTGAATATTGGAATAATACCTCAAGGTTTGTCACATACTGAAAGGCAAACATTCAAACAGATAGAAAAAAGATACATATTGCTATGAGAAATCCTCTATAGACGAGGATATGATGGAGTATTACTCCGTTGTCTTGAGCCCCATGAAGCATCTTGGGTAATTTTGCAAGCTCATGATGGTACATGTGGAGGCCATTTTAGTGGCATGGCCATCGTTAAATGAATTTTGAGAATGGGTTACTATTGGCCCACAATGGAAAAGGACTGTTGTGAGTATGTCAAGAAATGTAGTAAGTGCCAACATCATGCAAATCTAATGCACTTACCATCACAAGCTTTGCAGCCCATCCAGGAAGCATGGTCATTCTCGCAATGGGGACTAGATTTGATTGGGAAAATCTCATCCTTGTCCTCAGGCCGACACACATTCATCATAACAGCCACAAAATACTTCACTAAATGGGTATAAGCGATCCCCTTAACATCAACAACTGGAAAAAGGATTACGGAGATAATACTCCACAATATCATAAGTCATTTTGGGGTCCCTTCTAAGATAATATTGGATAATGGGCCATATTTCAAGAACAAAAATGTGTGTTCTTTAATGAACAAATACCATATTCAGCATAGTTTTTCAACACCTTATTATCCACAAGCAAACGGGCAAGCAAAAGCCTCAAACAAAACAATAGTCTCCATTTTGAGGAAGACAGTGCAAGAAAATCACAAGGATTGGCACATGTAGTTGCATCTTGCACTATGGGAATACATGACTAGTATACGGATGCCCAATGGGGCAACACCATTTTCACTAGTATATGGTACTAAGGCCATCATACCACTAGATTTGGAAATCCTGACTCTATGCATAACATTAAAGGATTTCATAGATGATGATGCTGCACGTCAAGGCCGCCTTGATCAGTTGATGCTTCTTGATGAACATTGAGTCAATGCTTTAGATCATCTTCACATTTACCAGGATCACCTTGTGCAAGCTTACAATAGTAAAGTCCACCTAAGGGAATTCAAGGTTGGAGATCTAGTGCTCAAAGAAAACCAAGAAAAATCAAATCTGCCACCACATCTGCGAGATAAGTTTGCAGTAAATTGGATAGGTCCATACATGATTTCATAGAGAGTTGGACATGGAGCATATATCCTTATATCATTGGATGATTTTGAAGAGCCTGAACCTCTCAATATCATTCACTTAAAGGCATTCTACACATAAAACACAAAAACATTCAAATATATCATAAAAAACAAAAACATTCAAATATATCATAAAATTCAAAAACATTCAAATATATCATAAAAAACAAAAACATTCAAATATATCATAAAATTCAAAAACATTCAAATATATCATAAAATTCAAAAACATTCAAATATATCATAAAATTCAAAAACATTCAAATATGTCAAAAACAAAAACAAATCATAAAAACATAAAATTTCAAAAATCAATCAAAGGCTCCAAGGGTAATTCATTCCGTTTGGTCAAAATAAAATCAAAAGGCTCCAAGGGTAATTCATATTTCTTGGTCAAACATCAACTCAAAAAGGCTCCAAGGGTAATTCACTGCTTGGTCAAACATCAATTCAAAAAGGCTCCAAGGGTAATTCAAACCGCTTGGTCAAATCTCATCAAATCAAGAGCTCCAAGGGTAATTCAAACCGCTTGGTCAACATCAATTCAAAAAGCCCCAAAGGCATAATAAGCCCTTTGGTCAAATAAATCAAAAATACAAAAACAACATAAAATCAAAAATACAAAAACAATTGCATCTCACATATTGCATCCACATCATTGCATTGTATTTTCATATCCACTACAATTGCATATGTCATGAAATCCTCAAAAGTGATACCACAGTTTGTCACACAAGTCATTCAAATCCATACCTCCATCAACATCAGTGTGTAATTGTGTTTTTCAACACAACCATTATTTGTTGCTATACATAATATACTAAGGTTTTTTTGGTTAATCAACCACACCTAGTGATCCTATCAACTTTTGAGAAAAACAACTTTGATTAGTAGAAATAAAGGTCTAGCTATGATAATGCCTTGGGTTTCCATATCTCATCACTAATTGAAACACTAAAATCCTAGCTGGTACAAGGATAATATGAAAGCGACAAAGTGATCTAGGTTACCTTAAGCGAAAAGGATTTTCCTTGCTTATCCCCCTGTGCAACCAGTTTAAAGGTGCTGAGAATTGGCAAAAGGACAAGCTTTACCCTATACAAATCCCTTGCTTAAATCAAAATAAGCAAAATCCCAAAGCAAAGTACATATTCGAAAGGTCAAGAATACAGTCAAGATTTGAAAGCAATAATCCGATACACAAATAAGAAATTATAAAAAATCAAAGTTAAAAAAAAATCAATAAAAAATAAACAGTGATTTTCATCACTACATATGAGCAAAATAAACAGTCATTATCATCACTACAAAAAATCAAAGCTCAAAAAAAAATCAATCAAAATAAAAAGTGATTTTCATCACTACATATGAGCAAATATCCAAAGCCAAAAAGAAGCCAAAATGGAGTAAGCTTGAATCCCTAGAATTCTTAGCATTGTACAAAACTGGAAGGAGAAATCCTTATGCATGATGATATAGACCAATGTTTGAATGTGGATGAGCTAGCTTGGGTAACCCAATGTTGCCTAGTGGTATAGTCCAACTAAGTCCAATATAAGGATGAGATGAACATTTGAGGATCCCTGATCTTAGCAATGGGTTGAAAGAATCCCACCTGACATCGGAGGAAATGCTTGAGTTCTATATCAAAATATACAATCACTTGCACACACAAGGATCATGAAAAACCAGGTCAATGGTAAAAGCCTTACTTTTCAAAAGTCTAAGTGGTAAGTAGACAGTTGTTGGTAGGGCAACTAAAGTGTTTGAATCTCTAGAAAACCCTAAAAATTCTTACATAGCAACAAATCATAACGTCATTCACACCATCACTTTCTTTATAATATTCTATAAATTAGGGGGTATCAACATAGTAAAACAGATACCGCATATATATTAGAAATAGTATATAGATGACCACTGACTACTTTATATCTTTTAATTTACAAAAAATTATTAAGAAAATACATCACACACCATTACATCTCATATATGAATACTTAATCTATTCTTATGATAAGAGTGATTATTTAAATTTATGATTATTTTTTTACTTTTTGTGGCATCACCCATTAAGATTGTCAATGTCATATGCATTCCGTATGTTTTAAGTGATTAGAGCATACAGGTTCATTTATACCATTCCATCACATAAGTTAGATGCATAAAATTAAAGCAAAGTTAAAACATGCATTTAGCAATAACATCACATTCACAAAAACAAGTCATTAAATCCATAAAGCACATCATAAAAGACATAGGAAATATCCATTTGCATACAATCATAAATTCATCATTCATAATCAAAATACATCGCATCATATCATCAAATCATATAAGCATCTACACCTCCATCCAAGCATCTTGAAATATCATCTATCATCTAACATATTCATCAAATCATCATAATACCATCATCACATCATATCATAAAACAAAATAACAACAAAAACATGAGCAATAAATAATACACATAATAAGTCATAATGCAAAGCTATCATAAAAGTATGTGTGTCAAGTCCAATGGATATACAAAAATACTCATGGGCTACAGTCATCTAGGCCAGTCGACCTCAAAAATGGATCAAGAACCAAGTAGAGCATCAATCAAATATCGGGCCTAAGCCCCCTACATCACCTCCTCCAGTACCACCTCCCCCTATGGTGATGTCGTGAGTCAAATGATGTGAGCCTATAGGTCTCTCTGTTCGAGTTTAGGTCCTCTGGCTAGGATGAGTGGAAGATTACCCCGAGGTGGAGCACCCACTGACCTGTGAACCACCCGCACTTGTTGGATCGTTAGGGACAATCTTGTGCCTCCTGAGCTACATTTGAAGAAGGGTAACATGATCCACAATCCCCCAAATCTGTGCCTCATGCTCATCCAACAAAGACTGGAGATGTCCCACATCTACTCCTGAACCTACCATTGGAACCTCCTATGGTGTAGAAGGAGGAACAACAAACTACATCCTAACATCGCCACCCCCAATAGTAGCCTGTAGAGTTTGTATCTGTGCTGTGAGCTACTCAATGATAGCATATCACCATTGTACTTAGATCTTTGGTGGCCTGAAGCTTAGCCTCAACCTCATGCAATTGTGCTCTTAGAGAAAATTCTCTCTCCTTAGGCTCTAACTCCTCCTCCTCTCAGGAACATTAGGATCCTCCACTGCCACCTGCTTTGTTGGCTAACCCCATACCTCGATCCTAGCTTGGACTCTACGTCCTATCAAATGTACACCATCACCCCTGCCATCATCCTCATGCCCTAGGCTACCGATGCGATGCCACATATGATCACCCCACCACTAAGTGTAGGCCTCTACAACTCCCCCAGCCACTATAGGGTCAATATCTAGGGCATCCTCCTCATCTAAAAGATCGATAATCTATCATGGAGGTAGGTCCTTCTCTATTGTGAGGCACCTATAAAAGAATGGTACAAAGGACACATCCTGCTGTAATCTATACTGACAAAGAACCCAAGAGTAGAAGAAATACTCTTGGATGGAAATATTATGGCCAACGAGCCATCGCTCGTGCCGTATCCTAGAATTAAATCTAGCTGGATCATCCCAAGAAGGACACTCATAGTAAGGCCACCACATGACATCTTCGACCAACAATTTGGTGAAAGCATCAGTGTAGTGGGACAACTCCCCTATGAAAGTGTGGCTCTTATGCTCCTCATGCTCTCGAGTCCATCTGGCAGCATAGCACTGTGTCCAAGCATCAATCGCTATAATCTCGATTGGAAGCCTCTTAGGGTGATCTACCATAATGTGCTCCCATTCCCAAACCTATAGGAGCAAGCTACAGGTAATGCTGACATGTCCTCATTGACGAATGTGGTACAACTCATCATAGCACTGATCCAATAGCAATCTACTCCATGCATATATGATAGGCTCCTTGCTATCCAATAGATCCTACACCATAGCCAAAAGGTTCCATGGGAACCTCAAACCCGATTAGTCCAGGATAAGAACATTGTTGATCACCATCAACAATACAACATGCCTCTTCGTAAATATTCCCTCCCCATGCTAGAAGCTAATGGACACTCCTTCAAAATTGTCCTTGAGAGAATTTGCAGAGTGCCCTCTGAACACCCAAGTGAAAAGAGCTACCTGATCATTAGTGGCCGAAGAGACAATAGCCACCCCATAAAATGGAATTCAAAAGATCCTATAAACATCCTTCGATGTGATGGTCATCTCGTCGATCGAGAGATGGAAGGTATTAGTTTGTAGGTCCCAACGATGGGCCAGAGCCATAAGGTAAGCCTGATATTCCATGATGTAAGACAACCTGATGACATACTGCAACCCGTGGGCTTTGAACCATGCCCAGTCCATATCATTAAAGCTAGAAAGTAAGTTAAGCAGGAGCTTTCGGTCCTGAGCCTAAGCAGTACAAATCTAAGAAAAGAAAAATAAAGACAAATCATAACTATAGTGCATCTACGAAATAATTCATAATAAACATGAAAATGGTACAAAAGATGATGGACTATTCTAAGTCTAAGAAAAAAAAGGATAAGATTGCACCTAATCAAACAAATCAAAATTCAAAATTTCCAAAAAAATCAAAAATGTCATAAAATCAACAAAAATGCAAAAGAAACAAGGCTAAGGGCTTATTTGTTGTTGCCTATAGCGGTCGAAACCTGGCCGGTTGAGGCAACATCAGCCAAGACCCAATGATTAGATTTTTGACCATTAGTGTTTGACCTTGGCCGCTCTGAGTTACAGTGGCTCAGAGTTGACCGCTCTGAGCGACAACGACCAAGGGGTGGCACGACAAACCCGTGAACCCTTGGCCAAGAAATTAAAAAAAAAAAATTGCAAAAATAACAAAATAACTCCAACAAATCAACATAGGGAGGGAAAACAAACAAAATGGAAAGCAAAATTTCCCACCCAAGCATCAAAACTAGGCTAAGTTCAAAACACCCAAAATGGTGGTAGCAGGTGAATATAACGGAAAAATTAAAAAACCCTAGGCTAAAGCCACTAACAAAAAATAAAATTGGGGACTAACCCACCATAGCAAAGGGTATGCTAAGCCTAATTACGGAGTTTGTTCATTGCCAACAGGTTTAGTGAGGTTCAGTTTGCCCATTACTTAGTGAGGTTCAGTTTTATGCAGATAAGGGAAAAAGAGCTAGGGTTTTGAAGAGAAAAATACCTGAGAATCTTCGAATCCTATAGCAACTGATGTCTCACCCTATGCAGCCATGTCCTTAGCACCAACAAGTTTCAAAGTCACAACCGTCATTGTCACACCAGAGCTCCCAAAGTGAATCTTCAAATAGTGAAAGTGATAGGTAAAGCCCTAGAAAAATAAACTTTATATTTCCTTAATTATGCCTTGGCCGTTGCTAACGTCAGCGGCCTAAAATTCTTGGCCACTCAAGGCAACAACGACCACAGGTAGAAACTCAGAAGCTACTGGACCTGACAGCGGCCAGATACCCAGAGCAAAATAAGGGACTTCCTCCTTGAGGGATCCCATAAAAACAACAAATAAACACACTTTGGTGGTTTTAGATCATTTGAATATTTAAAATAACAAAAAAATCACATAAAAGCACAATCTCAGGTAGGCCTCGTACCTAGTTACTTACTCTATCAACTCGACTATTGCATCGATTCACAATTCATGTATTTCGGTGAGATGAGTAGATAACCATAAGGCCACTTGGGGTAAAAACAACTCATTTTGGAATTACGATGTGCCACCCTTCAATCTCGAAGAAGACCAAGATGGCCGGACTACTCCATAGGTGTGAAAGGATCATCCTAATTCCCCCATGACATCAAAAACATTAAGTAAAAGTGGTACAATCTAAACATAAATAAAATCACTCATCCTAACTCCCTAAGAAGGCTATTGATAGTCGGATCACTCCTCGGGATAAGGATGAATGATTAGCATAAACAATTGGAATCACAATTGGATGTGGTATTGCCCATTAAAAGCAACAAATGCTAGAAAGGAACCAGATTAGTCATACTGGTCAAGCGACTTGCCACTTCATTCATTATCATTTATTCACCAATTCATTGTGTGAGGAAGTAGTTCAAAACTTCAACTTAATCATAATAAAAATCAACAAAAGATCACTCGATCATAGAAAAATCATGTTCATCCTATGAATCATTGCATACAACAATCACAAATTTCCCTTGTTTTTTGGGAACGTAAGCAGACATGACATCTTCAATTGTAGCTCTCCTACCGGTCAGAATTGTTGTAGTAGCTGAAGCTACCCGATTGAGTTTGAGGAATGAGTGCAATTTAACATGCAAAAGCCATTGAGCTAAGTCCTCCGAACGTTGAGGAAATTATTCAAGGTAAGCATGCCATATTGCATGATTGGGCCTGCCGACGTTGATCAAACCATTGATCACCATACACCCTACAAACAGATTTTGCTTAGCATTGTGTTTTCCAAACAGTGCATCACAAAAAGGGGTATTTGTAGACACCTAAATCATGTCATGCTTAGGGAAGCTGCTCACATAGACACACTTATAAGATCATAAGACATAATATTGGACTTTGCAAGCATCAAAAGTGGTTATCACCACTCATTTGAGGCCTTTTCAAGCCATACAAGTCTAGCCGCTCAAGCCAAGAGCGACCAGATCTTAGTTGCTCAAGCATAGAGTGGTCAGACCTTAGCCACTGCAGATGACATCGACCAGATCTTAGCCATTGCAGATAATAGTAGCTAAGCCATAAGAAGTAATTTACTGACAAATAGGCCTAATCATAGGTGAAAGTGATAGTCTGCATGCAATAAAGGTGAGCAAGAGTAAGTTTGCATTCCTTTTCATGACCAGTTCACATAGGAGACTTGAGTTTGCATTTAAAATTTAGTTAAATAACCTCCAAGAATAAAAAAAGGATAAAAGCTTCTCATGCTAACAACCAGTTCACATAGAAGACTCAAGTGGGCAATTATATTTCAGTTAACTGGCCTTCAAACATAGACAATGGACAAAAGCTTCTCATGCTAACTTGCACTATGCATGAGAAATTCATTTCTAGGGCTTGGACATAGACCTAGGGTTTCACACTATAAAAGGTGCAAGCCTAAGAGCACCAAAGGAGATCCTTCTTTTATCATATCAGAGAGAGACATATTTTTGAGGAGAGCTTTCAAGACTTGGAGAGTTCTTTTTAAGATCACGTGTACGACGAAGCTCTGATGGATTGGAGAGCATAACATCTATTATTTCGACATCAGATATAGGTTTTGACCCATAGCGTTGGGGAAAAGAGAGCAAGGTTTACCTTAGCGGTCGTTGTCTTGGACAGTGGCCCGCAGGATTAGCTTAGGTTTTAGACATAGCATATTTTATTTTGCTCCTTTATGTTTTCATACATATATTTACATGATTTCATGGCATAGTTTCATCATATTTTCGTTACATTCTTTTATTACTAACAACCTCATATAGGGAGGCAATCTCGAACACCTAAATATGCGTTGTTGTTTCATTGCTTGCAGGGCCACAGGTACATCAGACAAAGTTTACAACATACAAGAGCAAAAGGGATCCCTCTAGGAAACAGACCTGGAGAAGGAGGCATCTATAAGCCCTCATACATTTTTGTGTGTGAAACTAGGAATATTTTATAAGTGCACCACCTCTTCGTGGAAGGGGCACTCCTTGCCTATTTGTAACTTATAGTATCGAAATGGGTATCCCTAAGAGGGACCACCATGTAACCGAGATTCAATATCAATAAAGATATCCATCTTTGTTATTTCATGTTATATGCTTTTTCATCTTGTCTTCCATTTCATCTTGGGTTTTTAATAACATTGCAAGTAGGGTTAAAAAGGGGACTGGTGCGTGCATTCTCGAGGTCGCTACAAGAACTTATAGGATTGCTAGTATAGAGGGAGTTGAAGAGCCTGAACCACTTCAAATCATCCACTTGAGAGCATTCTATGAATAATTTTATTTATATATGTATATATACTTGGCTAATTACACAAAAACAAATTGCATTTCATATGTTTCATTAAACACATTGCATTGCATACATTTCATTTACACACATTTTATTTCACAAATTCCATTTCACAAATTGCATGTCACACTTTGCATTTTGCACACATGTCATTTCTACACATTTGTATTACACACATTCCATTTCACAATATTCATTTCATACGTCACATTCAAAACCACATTTCATATTTCATATTAGGGATCATTTATTCAGTTCAAATAACAATTGGTCCAATAAAGTCATGTTGCCTTAATCAGGGGCACCTTCAAAACATCATCTATTTCATGACATTATTCCATAATGCCAAATTGTCATTTGCAACCCATATTTCCATAATTCTTAGGTGTTTTCGTTCACTCATCCACTCTTAGTGCTTTAAGCAACCTCCAATACATATCGAGTTTTCTTTAGGACCAAGACATATTTTCACTAAGAAAATCTTGAGTTTTGGTAATTGAATCTAAACATTCTTGAACCAAATACCATCAAACATCTTAAAAACATCTTGTGTCAAAGAGAGATAACACCATACTTGGGTTGTACCTCAAAGTGAATGGGGTATACCTTGCTTGTCCCATTATGCACATAGTCCACAAAAAATAGTGGTTTTCACTAGTATCACAATTTCAAAATAAAAGAAAGAGTAGGGAAAAATCCCCAAAAACTCTAAATATTTTACACATCACACACCACATATCCTCAAGTTGTAAGGATATAACTACATTTCTAGTTAGACAGTTAGATAGTCTGAATCCCCAAATCTTGGAGATCAAATTTTTGGACTATGGAGCTAATCTCCACTGGGGCTATAAATGCTTGACTAGTAGTGGATTTTCCCTTGATACTCTTTGAGTTGCTGGATAACATCATATTTGAGATACCCAATTGTCAGGTGCACAAGGAATGAATAATGTGAGAAATAGGGCATGATATCCATATATTTCTTACTGGCATTCTATAATTTCTTGAATTATTTATCTATCGTATCACTAATTACATCTTGCCATCTATACATGGGAATATTCTAGGTCTTGTTATATTGTACTATCAAATACATTACTTCAATACTAACCTAGTTGAGGTCCTTGACTCCCAAAACTACATAGATCATGTTGGCGTAGTTTCTTTCCCATTTGTTCTTGTGAATTGGAAAGACTGTTGATACTAGTTTGTCATAGTCAAACAACTTCTTATAGAAGCTGGTATCGACCATGTGTTGTACCTACCTTGAAATCACCTTCACATCATAGCACTGTTTGGTTGTTTTGAGCCTGAGCACCTGTTTAACATTTTTTGGTGTAATCCTGTACATGGGGGTGTTTTACCCATTAACAATGGCCCTAATTCTTGGATCATATGAGATGGCTAGCCATATCAATAATTCAGAGGAGAAATGCATTCTTGGACACAATATTTTTGATAGGTTTGTTCTCCATTTTTTGCAACAGGGAGTTTTCTTATCTTGGTCTTCGTATGCCTAGTTGAAGATGTTATTCAATAGGTAGTGTAGGCATTACCACTCTTCTGTACTAAACTGGAAGTATAACTCAATGAGTTCATATTTACCCTATACTTATTCTCCCATATTTTTGGAATTCACCTTTCTAAATGGTACCTTCTCATCTTGGGGGCTAACCTATTGAGAAGACCATTGTTCTGATATCTAAAACTAGTCTTCTCAGTTCGTAGAACAGTTTAAAAGGTTTTCTAGCACTGTGAGTTACTCACTGCTATCCCCTTGTATTTAAACTGGTTCATGTATGAGGTATTATTAAAATTGTACTAACTGCTATCATGTTGTTGCTATTTTTGACTCACCACCCCAATCCTCTATAATGATCGACTGATTTTGAATCACCACTATTTGTTGATTTGCGTAACTAGCCATCAAATTCTACAAGTGTTAGATTTTGGTTCATTTGATTGATACATGTTGCCTTAAGAATCATGCCTGAGGAGATTCAAGGTTGAGGTCTGTAGTTGGCCTATGTGCCCGTAATGTATGGTTCGACCATGTTAGCAAGATCATCATTAATTTGAGTGTTGCATCAGCTTTTCTTAGGCGAGGGTTATGCTTTGATTGTTGTCAACGATGTATCGACCTATCAATGGTTTAATTCAACCGAAGACATATAGTTCACTGATTGGATGGTTAGTTGATTTCCTCTTTCCATTTTTTATATTTTGGCCAATGGATCGCTTTGATTTTGCACGAATAGAGATTTAGTTACTGGATGCCATTATTCGACCGATGTGGCTTTGGATACTTCTGGATGCAATGCATTTTAAAACTTGAGATAACTTTTATCGAGGATGTCAGCTAATAATAAAAATTTTTTAAGATCTTTGTGCATGTAAAATTAAATGGTGATATACCTTAATCCACATTATTTTTACCTTTAATTGGTTGGGTTGTGTTGTGGCTGATCCACAACACACCCCAAAATTGGGGACCCACATTTTTTGCATGCTTTCAAAGAAGATCTCAGTGACCCAGATGCTAAAAATCAAGAAAAAGGCAAAATTGCACAAGAATGAAAAAGTGTCACGAAATCGCGACATGTTGCTCCGTCGCGGCCGAAAATGAAAAAGTGTCACGAAATCGCGACATGTTGCTCCGTCGCAGCCAAAAATGAAAAAGTGTCACGAAATCGCGACATGTTGCTCCGTCGCGACCGAAAATGAAAAAGTGTCGCGATATCGCGACATGTTGCTCCGTCGTGGCCGAAAATGAAAAAGTGTAGCAAAATCGTGACATGTTGCTCCCGGACAAAAATGAAAAAGTGTCTGGACATGTTGTCGGGCGAGAGGAGAGAGAAAGATAGAATGGAAAATTGTCGTGAAATCATGACATGTCACAAAATCGTGGTCAAAATAGTCAAACAGGGCAAGGCACTAAAAGCGTAGCGATTTCGCGACAAAAAGCAGCAAAGGGGCACGAAGTAAAAAAGCGCGATTTCGATAAAAAAAGGAAAAAGGTGTTTGAAAAAGGGAAAACGTCGCGATTTGATAGTAGTGAAAAGTCATGATTTCAGAAAAGTGTCAAGTGAAAAAGCGTCACGATTTCATGACAGAAAGCTGCAAGATAGCTCCAAGTGAAAAAGTGTCATGATTTCGCGACAGAAAGCCAAGATAGCTCCGAATGAAAAAGCGTCACGATTTCACGACAGGAAGCAGCGAGGCGTACGGAGATGAAAAACGTCACGATTTCATGACAGGTTGCATCCTCACAGCTCGAAACAGAAAAACGTCACGATTTCGTGACAGGTTGCATTGGCAAGGCTGCTGGCAAGAAAATGTCGCGATATCGCGACATGTCGCGTTTTCGCGGTGAAAGTAAAGGAGCAAAGCTGCATGCATAAAATGTCACGATTTACATGGGGCCATTACAGAACATGCATAGGAAGCGTGAAACACGTGGCATACAGGTGTCAGGGTTACAGAAGCATTACATGTCAACAAAAAATATCGAACGTTTCGGCATCGAACATAAATTCAAAAGCAACGAAAAGGCAGGAATACGAAGCGATGCATTCTGGGAGGTGAAACGAAGCGACGCAGGGCAAAACAGAGAGCCGTATCAGATGGTATAAAATCAGAAGGGCAGATTGGTACAGGGGTCGAAAACCGCTACGAGCAGAGTTGCAGTGCTAAAGGCCAGAGGGTCATTCTGGGCCTGCTTTGAGGCTGTTTTCCTTCCATAGACTGGGTTTGGGGAAACCAGCAGATTCTGCTATTGTAACATGATTTATTTTTAATGCAAAAGTGTTCAAAAATTTGCATCTTGTGGGCAAGAAAGAAGGAGATCTTCTGTGCATGCTATAGATTTAATGTTTATTCTTTCATTTTTCAGATTTCGGATTTATAGATAATGTTAAATGCCACTTTTGTGGGTTGCATTAGGCGAATATTCGAAATTTGAATTTTATTTCAAAACCCTTTGAATCAGCACTTAGCTTATCGGGATTGTGCATGTTTGCAGGTCCAATAGGTTAGGTTGCATGCATGGAAACCTCATTATCTTCGGTTTTGCCAGGACGGGATAGCATCAAACTGAATGCAATTTTAATTTCTTTTCTTTTGCATTTTATTTTCTTTTTCTGCACTTTATTTTTCAGAAGTTCCAACTTTATTTTTCAAGCATTAAAATAAAATAAAAAATTAAAAAACTTCAAAATCCATAAATAATTCCATCATTTATGGCATTTCATCAAATTTCATTTTGAGGTTACAACATGGTCATATAAAGATCAAATCATATTTGCTTTATTCGGGTTCAATGAACAATCACTAAATTTTCATAGTAAAATAAACCACAGTGCCCCTTGTTTTCAGTTACTTGCAACCACTAAGGTGTTCCAAGCATTTAAATTGAATATCTTCATTTGAGATCATTAATACACAGATGCAAAATGCTAACATAACAGGAACCTTGGAGAAGTTACTTGTTTAATTTCTTTGCAAGCAGAGGATTTAGAACCCAAATCCTATCGGAGAGTGTGTTTTCACAACTGGGTGAAAATACCACTCAACAGATTGGCGCTAGAAGGAGGGCATGAATGAGGTTTATTTTATCGTGATTTTAGATGCTGTAGGTTTATAATTGTTTAAGAGCTTTACATTGCTAAATATTTCAAGTCCATTTGATTAGCATCTTCGGCCTCCTCTAACACCACTCAATAGATTGGCGCTAGAAGGAGGGCCGAACGGGTTTATTTTAGTGTTATTTAAATTTAAATTTTTGTATGCTTTAGTCCTCTAACACTCGAGATTGTTAAAAGGATGACCTGAATTGGTTTACTTTATTCTATTTTAAGCAATTCAGGTATGTTGTATATTATTCCCCCTCTTTCTGATTGTTCATACAGAAATAAGGTGATTTGATTTAATTTTGAAAATTTTGGTCTTGACTAAAAAAGTGTTGTTTCATGCAATTACTTTCATTTGATTTTAATGAGTACATCTCTTGGTTGATGCTAACTTGATTTTTTTTTACCTTGCAGGTTGAATATTCAACAGATTTGGTTCTAAAATTACATTTTAAGTTTCACTAATGGCAACACTTGAGGAGCAAATGGTATCCCTAAGAGCTGAAATAGTGTCTCTAAGAGAGAGAATGGTATCAATGATAGAGGATCATTATAAGGGTTTGTCTATACCTGTGGTACCCTATCAAATTCCTACAATGTTATTGGATTTTTTACGGTGTTTTAATCAAGAGGTGCCACTAGGATACTTGCAAAAACTGCATGTCTACAAGGATACATTATGTAAATTCCAGATTTTCTATGAGGAGGTGGCTTGTAAGTTATTTGCATACATTTTGGATGATAAACCATTCTTTTGGTATAGCCAACTACCCATGGAGGTTAGGACTTCTTGGATACAACTAGAAGCAGCCTATCTTTATCATTTTGGTAATGAGGTTGACTTAGAAATCTTGAAAAATCAGTTTACCTCCATATGTAAGGAGCCTAATGAATCCTTGAGTCAATTCAATGGAAGATTTCGTGAGTTGCACTCCCAAATGTGGGAAAATTTTAACACATTAGAAGAGGAAGCCATGGAAGTATACCTAGGAGCCATACACCCCACACTTGCTTCACTCATTGAGGAAAAAGCTGAGTGGTTTGTCTTTAGAGAAAATCCATGAGATCTTAGAAGAGATAGAACGACAAGGTCTTGAAGAAGAAAAGGCACAACATGTTCACATGAGAGATTGTCCTTCTAAAGATTTGATGCCAACCTACACCAACCATCAAATATAGCACCCTCCACTCCAATGATATCTAAGGTAAATGATCAAGGGGATGAATTTGAATATCCAAATCTTACAACCACCTTAGATGTAGTCCAAGGGGAGGTGCAAATTGCTAAGCCAACATCCGCTAGTGAGGATTATGCAGAAATGATCTCATTCATAGAGATACACGATTATCTAGATGAAGGGGTTCTAAATTCAACAATGTTTGATATATGTGATAGGATGGAACCCACCATAGAATTGAATGAAGTGGTTGAAAGTGAAATTGAAGAAAAATCAATAAATGAATTTGAAGATATGATAGAGTTTCACCACTTGTTCTTGGAAGATACTATTGATGAGATGTGTAAAATTAACGATCAAGAAATTCTTCACCCTCCAAATTATGATAAAATTGAATCATGGGTTACTAATTTGGACGATGATAGCCTTATAAATTTGAATTCAAGAAATAACCCACTTTTGGAAATAATTGAACCATCTAAGGAAGGTGAAGATGAATTTGATGAGAAGCATATTGATGAATTGGAAGATGTTGAAGAAGTAGTTGAACGTCACCACTTGATTTTGAAAGATGATTATTATGATGCTTGGAAGAAGTGGGAAGATTTCACTCATTCCAAAACTACTAATGAAACTTGTGTGCCCATTGATATACAGGACAACATAATCGCCTACTCAAAGGAAGACTTTACAACTCCTGTACAATTTGAGGATGTTTTGGAAGAAAGTTTCAAATCTCATCAAATTTTGAAAGATCATAATGATTCTATTACCAAGGACAAAGAAGAAAAAGAATTGACGAATGAATCAAGAGATCATGTCACAAACATCATGGAATTTCATTCTATGGATTTGGATGACGATTTTTACAATGGTTGGGGGAGATATGATGATGCATTCTTTTCTCACATCTCTATAGATGAAACTCATATCTCACTTGATATGCAAGATATGGAAACTTCCACCTCACATGAAGAGATACCATGGATAGTGAACAAAGAATTAGAACCAAATGATAAAGAGATTGATCAATTGGAAGCAACTCAAATGAAGGATCATCAAGATGAGTCATGGGACATACACTTTGACCAAAAACATTTGAGGGTTGAAAAGGAGGGGCATGTTTTCAATTGGGTGCCCAACTTTGGTATGTTTGATAAACAAGTAATCAATGAAGAGTATGAAGACCATGAGGTAAAAGAGGGAATTGCAAATCCCCATCAAATTTTGGTAAATAAAAATGTTCAAAAGTTAGAATCTAACCTTTTGTGTTCAAGTATCCAAGATTTGGGTGAGGATTTGCATGACCATGTTTTGAATTTGAATGATGAAATGTCATTAAAGGTAAATGAAAAACAAGGTATAATTTTTAATCACACCTTTAATAACATGGTTTTAATGAATGGAAAAGAAGTTGATGCACTTGAATTGTTAAACCAAATTCATCAACAATTACTAATTGAATCTAGGGTAAAAACTTTTAATGATCCTAATTTAGTAAATATCCTAGATGCTTGTAAATTGTTACACAAATTTGATTGGCCTACAAATTTGGAAAATGATTTGGCTTTGAAATTTGTAGAAATAGGCTACTACTTACAAAATTGCATATTTGAAAAGGATAGCCTAATTCTAAATCAAGGAGGGAATTATGAAATTTACATTTTAAAGAATAGACATGATAAAATTAAAAATCATTTATTGTCTAATCATTTTAGTAATTTGATGCTCACCTATGGGAGTATTATTGGAACTAAATCAAATTGGTATGGTGAGCATGGCAAGTGGAAATTTGTTGCATTGTTTGGTCTAGTCTTGTTTGTGTTGGATTCCCACAACATTTGGCATGCATATCATGTTATATTTTTGTTGAAATGTTCTAATCATGTTTGGGATCCAGGAAAGTGATAATCCAAGCTTTGCATCATCTTGTATTATATTGTACATTTGTATATAGATTTTGGTTTTTTGGGTTTTGGTTTGTGTTTTCAAGATCGTTTTTGAAGTTACTTTGGGTTTGGTTTTGGTTTGTGTTTTCAAATTTTCATTTTTGGGATTGCGGTTTGGTTTTGGATTGAATAAGTTTTAATTTAAAGTTGTGTGTTTATTTGACATGTTTTGTTTGTCTATATAAAAAAAAAAAATGATGAAAAAGTTGCCTTGAGATGCTAACTTATGTTCTAGATCGGGGAAATATGGAACATTGGAATTATGTGGTAGAAAGCTCCGCAAGAAATACAAACAGTTTAATAGTATCGTTTGAAACTTGTGATGCATGAAGTAGTCAGTTTTATATGGCAATATTTCATCTGCAATTCAAAAGACAATGCATTCATATTACATCTCACTTTGCACATACATGCCATCTTAGTTGCATATGCATTTCAAATACAAATCATTAAAGTGTGTCAAATCCTCTTAAGGTTATGCTATCACATAAATAAGAAGAAAATCCTAAGGTTGGGAACTGAGTCTTGAGATATCTAGAACCAAGCACATTTTATACACATTAAAAAGGATCTTGAGCAAAATGATCAAAACCTTGCTTGGAAGAAAAGGTTGGGCGAAAGAAGTATTTCATGTCTATCCTATTATGCAACATGATCCTTAAAACAATGGTTTTGACCACTTCCATAAAGCTTAAAGCCTAAAATCAAAGTAGTAAGGATAGGGCTAAATCCTCATCGAACTTAGGTTGAGGATCCAACTCCCCAAAGCTTTGATTTGACCTACATGGAGTAGTAAGGATAGGGCATAAATTCTCATCTCGCTTAGGTTGAGAATCTGATTCCCCAAAGCTCCTATGTCTCATTTCATGATAAATCTTGGATTGGAAGGATCGTACTACTTGTCCTCTGCAAAGGATGGGTAGTCATCCCCAAGGTCTAAGCAATAAAATTAATATTTTCCATTTTTATCCAAAGCTTGGATTGGAAGGATCGTACTACATGTCCCTAGCAAGGATGGGTAGTCATCCCCAAGGTCCAAGAAGTAAAAAATTAATTTTTCCCATCTCATATTTATATTGGATTGGAAGGATCGTACTACTTGTCCTCTGCAAAGGATGGGTAGTCATCCCCAAGGTCCAAAGAAATGAAGCTAAGTCTTGGATTATGGGGTTAAGTATGCCCATGCATGGCAACATGTCTTGTCTAAAAAACAAGACCACTGATTGTTCAAAGGGTTAGACTAGCATGACCATTTCTTCCATAATTGGTTAAATTATTTTGCTCAAAGTGAGGTAATGAATTCCAAATCAGAGTAGTAAGAATAGGGTTAAACTCCCATCTCGATTAGGTTGGGAGTCTGATTTCCCAAAGCTCCGATTTCACTTTCACTTACACATGGGTTCAAGATAGTAGGGACTCATAACCAACTTTGGGATCTAATAAAGCAATTCATTATACATATAGTTGATCCTAAGAGGGTTTGATAATCTTGAATGTTTGTGTATGATACTAGAAGAAAGACTATGCCTTTTATAAAAGCAAAATCTCTTAGCATATTTATTAGGTTACACAAATCATTCACAATCTCACATATGCATTCATGTAAAACTGACGATGGAATGTTGATCAATTTCAAACGATAGGGAATGAAACACATTGCACACATCGAGCTGATACTTAATGATTCTGATGATTCATGTATTTCTGATCTATGGGCATTTGTTTATATTTCTTATGTGCTAATGTTGGTTTCCGAGTTTGTATACTTCCAGGTTGGGTTCTCACCAAAATGCTCAGGAGCATTTGACAGTAGAGTCACCATTTGTTGTGGCTGATCCACAACACACCCCAAAATTGGGGACCCACCTTTTTTGCATGCTTTCAAAGAAGATCTCAGTGACCCAGATGCTAAAAATCAAGAAAAAGGCAAAATTGCACAAAAATGAAAAAGTGTCACGAAATCGCGACATGTTGCTCCGTCAGTGCCGAAAATGAAAAAGTGTCACGAAATCGCAACATGTTGCTCTGTCGCGGCCGAAAATGAAAAAGTGTCGCGATATCGCGACATGTTGCTCGTCGGAAAATGAAAAGGTAATCGCGACATGTTGCCGAAAATGAAAAAGTGTCGCGATAATCGCGACATGTTGCTCCGTCGCGGTCTAGAGAGGAGAGAGAAAGATAGATGGAAAATTGTCGTGAAATCGTGACATGTCACAAAATCACGGTCAAAATAGTCAAACAGGGCAAGGCACTAAAGGTCGATCCGATTTCGCGAAAAAAGAAAGGGCATGAAGAGAAAGGGTGGGATTTGCGACAAAAAAAAAAGTTTAAAGGAAAAGCGTCAGGATTTCGTGACAAAGTAGAATGAGAAAAGCATCATGCGATTTCATGATAAGAGATAGCTGAAATGTGAAAAAGGGTCAGCGATTTGATGATAGAAAGCAAGATAGGTGAGAGATGAAAAAGCATCATGATTTCATGACAAAAAGCAGCTAAGGCGTACGGAGATGAAAAATGTCATGATTTCGTGACAGGTTGCATCCTCACAGCTCGAAACAAAAAAACGTCACGATTTCGTGATAGGTTGCATTGGCAAGGTTGCTGGCAAGGAAAATGTCACGATATCGCGACATGTCACGTTTTCAGGTGAAAGTAAAGGAGCAAAGCTGCATGCATAAAAATGTCATGATTTACATGGGGCCATTACAGAACATGCATAGGAAGCGTGAAACACGTGGCATACAGGTGTCAGGGTTACAGAAGCGTTACATGTCAACAAAAAATATCGAACGTTTCGATCTCGAACATAAATTCAAAAGCAACGAAAAGGCGAGGAATACGAAGCGATGCATTCTGGGAGGTGAAACGAAGCGACGTAGGGCGAAACAGAGAGCCGTATCAGATGGTATAAAATCAGAAGGGTAGATTGGTACGAGGGTCGAAAACCGCTACGAGCAGAGTTGCAGTGCTAAAGGCCAGAGGGTCATTCTGGGCCTGCTTTGAGGCTGTTTTCCTTCCATAGACTGGGTTTGGGGAAACCAGCAGATTCTGCTATTGTAACATGATTTATTTTTAATGCAGAGTGTTCAAAAATTTGCATCTTGTGGGCAAGAAAGAAGGAGATCTTCTGTGCATGCTATAGATTTAATGTTTATTCTTTCATTTTTCAGATTTCGGATTTATAGATAATGTTAAATGCCACTTTTGTGGGTTGCATTAGGCGAATATTCAAAATTTGAATTTTATTTCAAAACCCTTTGAATTAGCACTTAGCTTATCGGGATTGTGCGTGTTTGCAGGTCCAATAGGTTAGGTTGCATGCATGGAAACCTCACATCTTCGATTTTGCTAGGACGGGATAGCATCAAACTGAATGCAATTTTAATTTCTTTTCTTTTGCATTTTATTTTCTTTTTGTTGCACTTTATTTTTAGAAGTTCCAACTTTATTTTTCAAGCATTAAAATAAAATAAAAAATTAAAAAACTTCAAAATCCATAAATAATTCCATCATTTATGGCATTTCATCAAATTTCATTTTGAAGTTACAGCATGGTCATATAAAGATCAAATCATATTTGCTTTATTCGGGTTCAATGAACAATCACTAAACTTTCACAGTAAAATAAACCACAGTGCCCCTTGTTTTCGATTACTTGCAACCACTAAGGTGTTCCAAGCATTTAAAATGAATATCTTCATTTGAGATCATTAATACACGAGATGCAAAATGCTAACATAACAGGAACCTTGGAGAAGTTACTTGTTTAATTTCTTTGCAAGCAGAGGATTTAGAACCCAAATCCTATCGGAGAGTGTGTTTTCACAACTGGGTGAAAATACCACTCAACAGGTTGATATCATTCGTTGATTTCATTAGATTGATGATACTTTTATGACAAAGATATGCTTGGCCATGAATATTTAACACCTTTTATTTTTTGGCTGAAATATTTTAATGGTAGCGCTTTTCTCCAAATTATCGATCAATATTTACCTATGTTCAGATGATAAAAGCTTTGTTTCGGCCGAATGACAACTTCACTTTCACCGAACGGCTGACCTTTGTTTATCGCCAGTTGAAAGGAGAAATGTTGACATTTTGACTTTTCGGTCTCCTTTTAATTCTTTTTGGTCGATGACATGTTTTCATTAAGTGACATGTTTTTTATTCAGCTGGTAGAGGTTTCGACTGACTATTTTCTATGGTCGACCGAAAAAGTATATTTATTTTGCAATCGATCGATCACCATTTTCCTTTTATCAACTAAAAAAGTTTAACATCAATTTTCTTTGTGTCAACCAAAATACCTTTTACCTTCAGCCTTTACTTTCTTCTCATTGGCTGAAAAGGCTTATTTAATGGACCAAAATTTGCTCAGCTAAAATATCCTTGGTAGCAATATCCTTTTGGTCAGCCGATTTAAAATTTTATATGCTCTTCTTATTTTGGCTCTTCGATCTGAGTGGTCCGCTAAAAGATTCTATTGATTGGCCAAAAAATACTTTCTTTGTAAAAATATCAGTTCTTCTTCTGATGGCATCGGCCGAAAAACTTTCATCAATCTTTATATTCGACCGATCGTTCTTTTTTATTGGCCGATTGAGTTTCAAAGTTGGTTGAAGAGTGAATGCCTTGGAAGGAAAAGATGGGGAACCCTTTAAATTTTAATGAAAGAAAATTTTTGAGATAATTTAGGGGTTGGAGATGTTCATGTAGTTAGAAATTATTTTATTTTGATTAAACCTATCACAAAAATGTACCTTCTTAGGACCTTCAATTTTTTTAAAATTATGGGTACATTCATGTTGCATCAATTTTTGCTACAACATAAGCTCTAACTGGGATAAATGGTAAAAATATGTGGTATTTGAGAACTTTAGAATCTTTGGTTAATGACAAGACTGTAATGACAAGAATAGTCTGATAAGAAAGCAATCTTTAATTAGATAAAATCAGAGATTATGTTTCTTCAAAACAAATGAACCTTTTAATCTTGAACTTTTAGATGTTCATCAAGCCTATGCCCAATGTGTGTGATAAGGTGTTATTTTATTATTTTATTAGATCAAGCATAATTTTCATAAATTTTAAAGGAGTTGGACCTATTAATGATTTCACTCTTTTAAATATTTTCACCTTGTTATTGCTCCACTACTAGTCAAACATTTATAGCTTCAATGGAGGTGATATGTATCCCCTGGACCTGCTTTACTTCCAGACAAACATCTATAGCCTCATTAGAGGTTATCTAGATAGCCTTGAGCACTTGCTCATTATACATTATAGAGATATTTCATTTTGAGATCATGATATTATCTGAGCTTTGGCTTGATGTATTAGTGTTCCTAGATTTTTTGCTGTATTCCAATCCTTACAAGATGATCATTAAAACTCTATTTTATGAGTTTTATTAGTTTTGTTGTATTCAATCCCAAATTATCTTTACTCATTAGGTTAAATATAACCCCATTATAGATAAGAAAAGCATAACCAGAGGTCTTAACAACTTTCTAATGGACTAGAAACAATGAACATATAAGAAAACAAACTTGCATTTAGAAAGGAAAAGAAACAAGAGGAAACAATTTTTTTTTATTCTTTTCAGGTTTTCCAGCAGGGGTGATATAACTTCAAGTGTAGGCCATTGATTGGGATCTCCATGATATCTCCCTACAAGGTTTGTAACTTGTAAGTATTAGGGCCAAAAATATGAATTATTTGGTAAGGACCTACCCATCTAGGCTCAAGCTTACCCTTTTCTCCATGCTTATCATTTTTAGGATCCCAATATAAAACTATCTCCTTCAAAGAAAGGGGTTCCCTTGGCTTTCTTGTTAAATAATTGCATGGTTTTATGAGTCTATTCAAACATCTTATCCAATGCATTCCTTATTTATTCTTGTAACTGTGTAATATGATCTAATCTGCTGTAATAACAAAGACAATGCTATTATTTTTGTATGAGGAGGTAACAAGGATTTTTATCCAAATACCATTTCATAAGGGGTATTACCTATGTTCCTCTTAACAAACAATATATCTGTCCATAAGGAAAATTTTAACTCACTGTCCCATCCCTTTTTATTCTTACCCAATGATCTTTTAATTCTGGTAATCATATTTTTGTTTGATGATTTGGTAAGAGGATAGTAGTTTGCTGAATGAGAAAGTTTGATTCCATAATTTGCACAAAAATCTATCATTTAAAATGAGATAAAGTATTTGCCATTGTCTGTTACTTACTTCTTTGGAACTCCAAATCTAGTAAAGATGTTTTCCTCCAAGAAATTGATGACTACTTCAGTTGTTGAGTTTCTTAAAGGAGTTGCTTCCACCCACTTGGTGAAGTAATATTTTGCCATGATGATCCATTTGTATAGGTATAAGGAGTTTGGATTTATATCCCAAATGAGGTCAATTATCCATTACATGAAGGGTGCTTCTATGATTATTGATTGGAGAGGTATTGCTGCTAACATTTTCTTCCCAGCAAACACTTGACAGTTATGGCAGCCCCTTACATACTTATGTACATATTTGAATAAGGAAGGCCAGTAATAACCTGCTCTCATAATTTTATTTACGGTCATCTTTGGGGCAACATGACCTCAAAAAATACCATCATGAAACTATTTAATGATCTCTAAAGTATTTTTTTCACATAAGCACAACAACAAGACACCGTCTAAATGTTTCCAATAAAGTTTTCCCTTCTAAATGTAGTATTTTTGAGATTGCTATTTTATTGACCTTATTTTATTTGCAGACATACCTATCAGAAATGATAGGGTTTTAAGGTATAACAGAATATCGTCATACCATTTGCATTAAATATTGTTAGTTCTTCTGATATTGTACGTCATCAACTATGGCGATGTTTTGCATGTATTCCTGTTCTTTGTTAGATAAATATTTAGCTAGGCCTTGCCCTCTAATTATTTTCACTACTTTAAATTCAACATCATATTGCAGTAACTTTACCATCCATCTAGCAGGACTACCTATTGGCTCAGGTTGGGTAAAAAAATATTTTATAGGAGTAAAAGGAATACAACGTATAACTTTATTTGATCCAAAAATACTATTAAAATGTTCCAGTGCTTGAATCATAGTATATTCCTATTTTTCAATCATTTTGAATCTTATTTGAGCTTCTTTACATCCTATACTCATGAAAGCTATAGGTATTTCATTTTCTTCTTCATCCTTCTGATAAAGGACTACAACAATGGTATGTTTAGAAGCAAATGAATATATATTAAAAAATTTTGAGTAGTTAGGGCAATTCAAGATTGGGGCAATGGAGATAGCATCTTTGATTTTCTAAAAAGCTTCTAGATTTTCCTCTGTCCATTTGATACCGATATCATTTTTAATCATGTTATTGATAGGTTGAGCTATTTAAGAAAAATTTAGCATAAACCTTCTTACAAAATTAATCTTACCAAAGAATGATCTGACTCCTTTCAAATTCTTAGGAGGAGGTATCTTGGCAATAACTTCAATTCCTGATGAATCGATACTAATCCCTTTTTCAGAAACTATGTGGCCAAGGAGCTTTCCTTGTGTTGCTCCAAATATACACTTATTCGGATTCAATGATATCCCAAATTCCTTACATCTATTAAAAATTGTAGCTAAATATTCAAAATGATCTACAGGGTTTTTTGAGAACATTGTTATGTCATCCAGATAGAAAACCACTATTTTAAACATCAAACCTTTAAAAGAAAATTCCATGGCTCTTTGAAATATGGTTCTCACATTCATTAATCCAAATAACATTATTAGATATTCAAAGTTACCCCAGGGGGTGGTGAAAGCAGTTTTATATTTATCTTCAATATTTACTTGAGTTTGATTATATTTTAAGAATCCATATAGCAAAGACATCCTGGACAAGCCTACAACAACTTGCAACAATTGTTCCATATTTGGAAAGGGATAATTATCTTTGAGATAAATTTTATTCAAATTTTGAAAGTCAACACAAAGTATGATCTCTCCATTTTTCTTTCTTACTAGTATTAAATTTGCTATCCAGGAAGAAAACCTCACTTTTTTGACAATGTTGGCATCAAGTAACTTCTAAACATTTTTTTGCATAACTGGATGCAATGTGGGATTGAATTTTTTTTGCTTGCCTGAAAGGCTTAGCATCCTCCTTTAGGGGGATGATGTGAATCATGAACTCTATTTTAAATGTCTTCAGGTCCTCATAACTCCAGGAAAAATATTCTTTATATTTCTTCAAAAAGCTTATGTACTATTATTTTTTTGGTTTTGGTAAAGCCTTATCAGTTTTGACAAGCCTAGGTTCCTCTTTTGGTCCAATGTTTACATCATCAATTTCTATTTCTTTGAGGATTGGTTTGTAATATTTATTAAAATCATCAAACAAGCTTTCTAAATATACTAATCCCTTAGGGATCCTATTGGTTTTGAGTTGAATTACTTCAACTGGCTCTCCAATAATATTTTTCAAATTTTCTTCATCCTCCTCTTCACATATAACGTCTGAATACATATTCTGGAGGGTCATGAAATATTTGAAATCTACATCATCTTGAAACACTTGTAGATATACAACATTGTCAGGTAAAAAGGGTTTGTATATAGATATAGTTGGGAACCTATCCATATATTCAGTGTCTATTTCTAGACAATCTGAACCTGAAGCATTGATAACTAATAGATCTGCAATGTAATTCTATTCTTTGGGAATGTATGTGATGTTAAAGACCAAGAACTTATCGATCTCTATTAGAACTACATATTTATATTATTTCAATCTGGGATGTTTCATTTAATACTTACCTTTGATCTATTGTATAATCAGTTTCGTGTCTCCAATAACAATAAAAAAATTTATTCCTAGCTCTTTAGCTTTTCTTAGGCCTAACAGTAAGGCTTCATACTTGGCTACATTATTGGTGCACAAAAATTCTAATATATAAGGGATTACAAGATAGTTTCCCTTAATATCTATTAAATTGATACCAAAACCTACCCTTGTCTGAGATTTAGCCCCATCAAAGGACATAGTCCACATTTCCTTGGTAAGGATCTTGTTAGATTCTACATCTACTAGTTCTCTTGTTTCAGGGTTTATATCTTTGGCTTCAGGGACTTTGGCTAGGAAAGGGTTATGCTAGACAGAGTACACTCCTATTTATTTCTCTTCTATAGAGCTAACCAAACTAACCATGGTGTCATATGATCTAACTAGTTTGACTGAGTATTTGTTAAAAGGTTCTCTTCTTAAGGTTACATTCTCTTTTCCTAAAACAGGGATTGTGGCATAAGACCAATCTAATTGTATGAAACCACCCAAATGTTCTACCCAATGTCTGCTGAATAGTAATGAGAATAAAGGTTCTACATCAACTACTGCAACATCCATAACTATACCCTTCTTAGGATGTTGGTCTAGGTAGACTAACAAGCTAGTGATAATACCTACATAGGGTATCTACCTATTGTTCATTACTAATACAAAGAGAGACTTCCTAGTGCAAATAAACCCTAATTGATCTACTATTTGCTTGGGCATGATGTTATGGGATGCACCACTATATAGCATGTAGTTGTGAATGATATACCTTTCTCCTTCATTTGAGTTATACCTAAGTGACACATAAAATGGTCTGACAGATGAAGGAGTTCTAGTTTCATTATTGGAAGGTTTGATAGCATTACAAGACTGAGTTCTCTTTTGTTCAATTAAGACAAAAACCTTACATAATTGTTCTCTATAATTTTGAATATTCATTAACTCACCAAAGGTAATGTTGAACTTTTATTTACTCAATTCTGAACCAACATCAAATTCCATTTTCTTTATATCTAAAGTTTTGGAGCATTCTTCATGAGAGGGTGGTTCATTTATTCCTATGTTTTAGGAACCTTTTTATTCTGATCTTTCTCAAAGAACTATTCTCTAATATCTGTGTTTGAATTCTTATCAATTTTATTAGGAACAGTCCTATTCCTTAAATTCAGGGCATTTATTCTAGCTCCTCCACCTCTTGTGCTGTTGGAACTAATTTGCCCTATTTCATTTTATTATACCTAGTCTCTTGTCCTCTTGTAGGATCTTTGTATATTTTGCAACTAGTATTTTTGGGTGGTGATTTGAAGTATATAAATCCATATCTTCTTCGAACAACCTTTCTCTAGATTCATCCTCAATGGTCTAGCAAGTTCTGATTCTGATATCCTCTTTAGATTATGCTTGTAAGTCTATAGAATGATGAATACCCATGTAAATACCACAACAATATGGATTATGGGGAGCATCACAGGCCAAACAGTAATAAGAGTAATTCTTAGCCAAATTTACAATAGGAATAGGATTTGGAACCAAGTCTAGGTCCTCTATTTCTCTCTTTTTCCAGTTATTTCCATTATTCCTATCAGGATTATTGTTATTCCAAGTTTCTCCTGAAAGGTGGTCTATTGTCACCTTGTTGTCTGTCAACCTGAGGGTGAGAAGTTTCATCGTTACTCTATTTATTTATTTTCATCCTGACCATCCTATTGTTCATTGTGTTGAACATTTATTTTACTTGATTGGTCAAATTTTCTATTGGATCATGTTCAGTTATTTTCTGTAGGTTAAACCCCAATTTTTTGGGCTTCGTATTAGGATGATTATATTCTAGAGAATATGGTTTCATTTTCCTACTATATAACATTTTTATTTCAATGTCTATGGCCTTATCCATGCATTCATCTATTGTATCAACCTATTGTTGTCTTAATTCATAGTTGAAATCTCCAAGTAAAGCATTTTTATAAAAATAGATGGACTGGATATTATTTGGTCTTAGATCAGTGGGAATATTATTTCTGGCTTTAGAAAACCTTCCATTGAAATCACTTACCGATTAGTTTTCTTTATTTTTTATTTTTGCTATATCTGTTAGCAATGACTGTTCATTCTTCCTTTCACCAAATTTCTTTATAAAGATAGTCTCCATTTTGGTAAAATTAGCAATGTCATTATTAGGAATATTATTAAACCATTCTCTAGCATATTTTTCTAGAGTTTATAGGATAAGCTATCATGTTACAGGAAAACCTACTACCAATGAGCTATTACAAGCTTTGGTCGATGTGCCTCTTTAACTTGTGAATAAAGTTCTTTAATGTTTTCTAGATAGGCCAAGTATGGTAAGGATACCCTTGAGGTGAGATTAAATTCTTTAAGTTCATGTTCTTCTAGATTTATGGTGATGGATTAACAATTATGAAATTTTATAGAGCTAAAACTATAATAGTTTTATTGTACCTTATGTATGATTGGTGCTTTAGTACTTTGGAATATTGTAGAAAAAATTAATAATATTTCAAGAAAAATAGAAAGAAATAGAGATGAAATAATCGGTGCAATTACATTCATTCGAATATCATAATAAACATAACAAATGACCAACTAAAGAAGCGTTCATTATACATTCAAATAATGTAACCCATAATAAAGATACACACAAAGCTAAACACATAAATGCAATAGGAAAGAAGTCTAAAATTGTATTAATATTTGATTGAGATTACATGAAGAGTTGGCTTGGAAATGCCATTTAACTCTTATAAATATTAATACAATAAAGATCCTCGTTCGAATATTGTAACAAGGACCTTTCACTCTTTTGTTCAAATATCATAAAATTTGAGTCCCTAGACCTCTGGATCAATAATATAGAAATATTCTTAGCTTCTTGGGCACTTTGCTATCAAAAACCTACACAACAATGGGAGGAATAAAGATATGAAAAAGGAAAAAGACAACAAATGAGACAAGATAGTAAATAACAGGCACTTGAGTATACCTCTTAGCAAAAATATGCTATGTCAAACCTCGATCCTTATTATAGCTATAGATATCCTTCTTATAGTCGCAACATCTTTGTAACTACCTGAATCACTTGTATCTGAATGATGCACCCGGTGCCATCTCCCACCTTGTCATCGACTAGGTGTTGTATAGTATGTTATCTAACTACCTCAAAAATATTTTTAGTAAAATTGGTCGAAGCCCAACTTAGTTTTCATTGACCTTCTCTTTCCATTTTTCTATTGTCATGGGCCCCATGCTACTTGTTGAATCAAATGCCTTTTGACTATTTGTAATTGCATCTCGCTCATCCTGACTTTGCACCAATGGAATCTACTATAAGAATCCATATTTTTTCATCGATCCCACTAATTGTGTGAATCCTATCTAATGCCCTAATTCCTTTACTTTTATCTTACCTTATGAATGGTTGTATACTCTGGAAGAACTTGATAATGTCAAGGGAGCATATGGTCAATGAGATGAGTTGTTTGGAGAGCTTTTCTTCATCGATCTCTTCGCAAGAAAATTCTTTGATATCCTAGATGATTATCTGACAAAAACCTTCACTACTGAGTAATTTTTGAGGATCAACATTAAGGTGCTTCAGCTAGAAAATTATATTGAAGAACACAAGCTTATACTGAGAGGGGGGGTGAACAATATAGCACCCACTTTTTACTTTATTTCCAAACCAATATCAATTAGTGTCCTTAATTACAATATCCAAATATAGCAATGTGCATTAATGAAATAGATAGCAATAGTAAGCAAGAGCACAAATCACCACACACAATTGAGACACAATATTTAACATGGTTCCCCCAATGTGGGGTACTCCACAAGATAATCTCCTTATAATATTTCACAAAGAAATAGGGATCCTTATCCTAATATAAATTATTACTTTGATCTAATCAAAGCTAGGCTATACACTGATCTACTCAGTAAAGTAATTTACTGATCTGATCAGCTAGGCAATCCACTGATCTAATCAGGTAAGCAATCTACTGATATTATTAGGTAGGTAATCCTGATCTGCTCATGTAGGCAATCCAGTAATCTACTCAGGTAGATAATCCTGATATGCTCAAGTAGGCAATCCACTGATCTGTTAAGAAAGTTAATTCACTGATCTGCTCAGCTAGGCAATCCACTGATCTACTCAGCTAGGCAATCTTGATCTGCTCAGGTAGACAATCCACTGATCTACTTAATCAAGCTCACCAAGAACTTACTCAAAATATGCTTTAGCAAGCTCACAAAGAACTTGCTAAAATCTGCTCTAGCAAGCTCACCAAGAACTTGCTCAAATTTGCTCCAACAAGCTCACCAAGAACTTGCTCAAATCTGCTCCAGCAATCTCACAAAGAACTTGCTCAAAATCTGCTCTAGCAAGCTCACCAAGAACCTGCTCAAATCTGCTCAACAAGCTCACCAATAACTTGCTCAAAATCTATCCACAAATCTATCCAAAAGCCTTCTCAAAGGCTCAATCAATCATGCATAAAAGCTGCCACAAATATATCCAAAAATCTATCCAAAAGCCTTCTCAAAGGCTCAATCAATCATGCAAAAAAGCTGCCACAAATCTATCCATAAATCTATCCCAAAATCCTTCTCAAGGGCTCAATCAATCATGCATAAAATCTGCCACAAATCTATCCCAAAGGCCTTCTCAAAGGCTCAATCAATCATGCTCAAGTAGCACTCAAATCTCATCCACATATCTATGAAGGCAAGGCTCAATGATGAACTCCACAATGAATGGAAATGCACTCTAAAATGGATGACAACAATAATCCATAATGATCTCAAATCAAATCAAAATATAGAATAGTTTGTTTCATGGAATTTGAACAACCACTTCACATAATCACTTGACTAGGCTAAAACAACTCTACTCAACCAATCACCACAAGGAACAACTCTTTCTCATAAACCCTAGTCCAATCAAGTATCAACCAACTCAAATGTTTCCAACAATGCTCAACCACAGATCTCACATAATAATGATACTCATGTTGTTCTCTAACTCAAGTTCAAGTTCTTTATACAATCAATGGGCTTCAAAAACAATGCTTATAAAACATTATTCACATAACAATGATACTCATGTTCTTCTCAAACCCTATCTTAGATTTTTCACACAACTAATGCTTCAACAACAATGCTTATAAAACAAGGTTTAAACACAAATCTCAAACCAGAAAACCTTGAAGCATTCAACCAACTACTTTCAAAAAGGAAACCATAATCAATCCTTTTCTCTTCAATGATATTTCAGAAATCAACCACCATAAACAAAGTCAATGGAGAATACTGCTCATACCTTTTTGATGTCTTATTAGTTGTCCACTAAATCTTCCAGACTCAACAAAATTTGTTTTTCAACTTTCAATAAGGTTAGGAATCATGATTAATAACACAACAATAATATCCAAATAACACCTTATTACTCCTACTCAATAAAATACATCATGTCCCCTCATGAAAGAATTAATCCTATTTGAAAAAGAACAAAGCAACCTTCACTTTTGAACATATTTACAAAATTAGAAATATATCTTTATACATACCTTATTTCTCACTCTAATCAAGTTAATAAAATAGCTCTCGAAATAAGCTTTCCAATGATATATAATATGATATACTTCCAAAAATAAAATCACCAAAAATATCTCTTTTTCTTAAGGTGTATCATAACCCTTATTTCTCCTAGGGCAACTTTAGAAAAATAAAATATTAAAAAATATTAACTTGCCTTTGTCCCTGATAGGGTTCGATCCCTTGATGCCTCCTCGCTCAATACCTTAATCACGATCAAGCTGTCATTGGGCCACATGCCCTCACGTGTTCAAAGGGGCATGAACCAAAACAAATACCTCAATATTCTATGCCCTTTGAAAACTCAAAAATGCTTCAAGTGTTTCAACACAACAAACATCCTCGGCGAGACTTGATTGTAGGACCTCCTACTTCTTACACAACACACAAACCACTAGGCCAAAGGTGCCTATGCATTTGGTTATCCTTCGTGAACGATTCAATGGACCCAAATTTTGTAAACCCTTCACACGCCTCTTTACACATGCTTCAACACATAGGCTCTTCTCGCATTACATTATCAATTCGAATGCATTTGAAAATTGAGGACAAGAATTTATCGAAGCTTTTGGTGGCATATATATATGTGCCTTTCCTCATTTCTTTAGAGATCGACGCTATTATTTTTAATATATGCCTTTCCTCCTTTCTTTAGACGTCGACGCTATAATTTTTTTTTTTAATTTTAAAATTAAAATTAAAATTTTAAATAATTTAAAATTTAAACTAAATATTTAAAATTAAATATCTCCATCACCGGGGCACCTTTTTTGATGAAACAAAAAGACAACCTAGGTTTTAAGAAAAATCCTTTTCAAATATGCCATCCATGGTTTTAAATAAAACTTTTTATTTTGCCCGACTTGGTTTTCACAAAAACCCTGTATATATCCATGCTCTCCAAAATATCTTAAATGATTATTTATGAAGTTTTGTTACCACCAAAACTCCAATTTTATCCATATTATATCAATGATCCTTTGGAAATCAATGAAAACATAAAATTACTTAAATTGCCAACAATCTCCCCCTTTGTCATTGATGGCAACACCTCTAACCTAAATCACCACAATCACTGCAAAAACCATCTCTGAGAATCAAAGCTGCTCCCCATGACTCAATACTCTCTATGGAGGCTGCTCCCCCTAACTCAATATTCTCTTTGGAGGCTGCTCCCCCTAACTCAATGCTCTCTTTGGAGGCTGCTCCCCCTAACTCAAATCGCTCCCCATTTAACATCAATGGCAAAAGGGAAACCTATGGGGCTAAAATATATGACTCTTAAGAATAGCCCCCTCACCACCTTCTCTCTTGAGGTGGTTAATTTTGGGATGGGAGTACTTTTACACCCATATTACATTATTTATTTTCTTTGTCAAATTCCTTCCATATTTTTTTGATATCCTTCTCTTGATGAATTACTTGATCTTCTTGTCTTGAACCTGTTTGACCTTCTTGCCTTGAAACTGCTTGACCTTCTTGTCTTAAACTTGTTTGTAATTGAGTCCTACACCATTTTGCAATATGTCCAAAGTTATTACAATTAAAAAACTTGATATTGTAGCCTTTGGATGGTGCCCATATCCTGAATTCTTTCTTGAAATAATTTCCATATTCATTCCTTTCATGAACCTTGTATTGTGAAGTTATGTTTTCATAATCATTATGACCATGACTTCTAAATTATGTAGCTCTAAATATAAAACCATGTTGCTCATTTTATTTGCACTGATAAGCTCTATGACCAATCTTGTTGCATGAGAAGCAATGTCCCTAAAAATCATACCTTCTTCCTTTGAAGTTCCTTCTAGCAAAATCAAACTTCTTTTATCCATAAACCCTGCAGTGTATAGCCCTGTGTCCAAATCCATTACAAAAAAAACAATGTCCTTGAAAAGCCCTTTGTTCATGCCTTGGTTCCTCATAATTTTCTTGACCATTATCCTTGTGATAATTTTTGACTTGTGCATTGTATCCTTGAACCTTATTTGTAGTATCTAAATCCTCTTCCTTAATTTATTCATTGCTTTCCTTTTCAAGAATTTATTTTCTTTTTTAACTTGATTCACCTATCTCAGAACAAGATCCAAAATGAATGTTTGGAGCCATAGTAACTTTGGAACTTTCTTCATAACACTTAGGTGCTTCCTTGCTTTCATATTTTAGAACTTCCTTTCCTTTTGAGTGTGATTCCCCAAATCTAAAATATGAGACCTTTGGTGCTTTAGAACCTTCCTCTTGTTTCTCTTAATTTTTGTCAAATAGCAAATTGGCATCCATATTTATTGTCTTTGAAATACATGTTTCCTTATTAGTGAAAATATCTTGACATTTTGAGTCATGATGGATCAAACTTCTTAGGTATGGAACATCTCAATTCTTTTAGATTCTCCGTAACCTCTTGTAGTTGCTCATGGATATCATTGAAGTCTTCCTTTAGATCAAATGATACATCTATATTTCTTACAATATTATCTTGTTTAAATTCTTCTGTTTGGAGTGAATGTTCTTCTTCTACTTATTTTATCCCATAGAAAAGCCCTTCTTCATCTTCACTGTCACTAAGATCATTATAATATTCTATAGCAAATAAAATTTCATGATTTCTTTGACCATGACTGTTTCCTTGATGTGTCATCTCATATTCACTATCACTAAATCCATTGCAATATCCTAATCCATGATCTCTTTTACCACACACAAAGCAATGTTCTCTTTCACCTTCTATTCCTAGGAATAGATGTTCTTATTTTTTATCATCTGACTTATCTCGATCACTATGATCTGAGCTATCACTTGCTTCTTCAATGTAGAAAGTTTTCTTTATCCTACGAAAAATTTTCTTCTTCTCATACCTGCTTTGCTTGTATCTATCATCTTTGTCATGCTTATGCTTTCCATATTCTTTTCTTCTATGACCCTGTTTTTCATCATCACTATTTTCTTCATGCGGACACTTGTTTCCATAGTGACCAAAATCACCACACTTGTAGCATTTGAATTTCTTCATATCTCTGTATTTACTTGAGTCATTTTTCCTTTTGATGAAGTTAGCTTCCTCATAATTATCTAAATATCTATCTGTCTCTAGAATTTTCCCTTTATTTTTCTCTAAATCCTTGAATGCAATTTCTTTTATTGGAACTTGATGCTTACTTATCCTCATCTTATAAATTACGAGAGTTCCTTGTAGTTATTCCATTGTTAGCTTGTTGATATCCATTGTTTCTTCTATTGTTGAAACCTTTGCATCATACTTCATGGGAAGTGATCTCAAAAATATTTTGAGTAACTTTTGATTATTTCATCTCAAATCCTAGACCTCTCATGGTGTTAGTAATCTCATCAAATCGAAGTAAAAACTTTGCTATATCTTCAGAATCTTCCATTTTCAATTTCTCAAATATTTTTCTATGAGTTTGTAGTTTTGCCAACTTTGCCTTGGAATCTCCTTCATAGGTATTTCACAACTTGGTCCACATTTCATTAGATGAATTACATACCATGACCTTTGCAAAATCTGTCTGACGTAGCCCACTCAAAATACAATTCATTGCCCTTGCATGTATCTCAACCAATTTTTTAATAGTCTTATCCGCCTCAGGATCACCTTCAACCTTATACTATTTTTCAAACATCTGCCATACCTCATATCCTTGTGATATCAAGTATTTCTTCATTCTCATGCTTCAAAAAGCATAATTGTTATCGTAAAATAGTGGAGACTTATTTGTAGATGATCAATTTTGTGAAGCCATCTGTGTTCTTATAGAATCTACCCTCAAGATGTTAGCCTTTTTAAGGAACCCACTCTAATACCAATTGAAGAACACAAACTTATACTGAGAGGGGGGGTGAACAGTATAGCACCCACTTTTTACTTTCTTTCCAAACAAATATCAATTAGTGTCCTTAATTGCAATATCCAAATATAGCAATATGCATCAATGCCATAGATAGCAATAGTAAGCAAGAGCACAAATCACCACACACAATTGAGACACAATATTTAACATGGTTCCCCCAATGTGGATTACTCCATAAGATAATATCCTTATAATATTTCACAAAGAAATAGGGATCCTTATCCCAATACAAATGATTACTTTGATCTTCTCAAAGCTAGGCTATCCACTGATATACTCAACAAGGCAATTTATTGATCTACTCAACTAGGCAATCCACTGATCTACTCAGGTAAGAAATCCACTGATTTGCTTAGGTAGGCAATCTTGATCTACTTAGGTAGGCAATCCATTGATTTGCTCAGGTAGGCAATCCTGATCTGCTCAAGTAGGTAATCCACTGATCTACTCAGGAAGGCAATTCACTAATTTGTTTAGCTAGGAAATCCATTGATTTGCTCAGGTAGGCAATCCTGATCTACTTAGGTAGGCAATCCACTGATATGCTTCAAAAATATCACCAAGAACTTACTCAAAATTTGCTCTAGCAAGCTCACCAAGAACTTGCTCAAATCTGCTCTAGAAAGCTCACCAAGAACTTGCTCAAATCTACTCTAGTAATCTCACCAAGAACTTGCTCAAATCTGCTCTAGCAAGCTCACCAAGAACTTGCTCAAAATATGCTCTAGCAAGCTCACCAAGAACCTACTCAAATATGCTCAGCAAGCTCACAAAGAACTTGCTCAAAATATATCCATAAATCTGTCCATAAATCTATCCAAAAGCCTTCTCAAAGGCTCAATCAATCATGCACAAAAGCTACCACAAATCTATCCAAAAATCTATCCAAAAGCCTTCTCAAAGGCTCAATCAATCATGCACAAAATCTACCATAAATCTATCCAAAAATCTATCCCAAAATCCTTCTCAATGGCTCAATCAATCATGCAAAAAAGCTGCCACAAATCTATCCATAAATCTATCCCAAAAGCCTTCGCAAGGGCTCAATCAATCATGCACAAAAGCTGCCACAAATATGTCCATAAATCTATCCCAAAGGCCTTCTCAAAGGCTCAATCAATCATGCTCAAGTAGCACTCAAATCTCATCCACATATCTATGAAGGAAAGGCTCAATGATGAAATCAACAATGAATGGCAATGCACTCTACAATGGATGACAACAATGATCCACAATGATCTCAAATCAAATAAAAATATAGAATAGTTTGTTTCATGGAACTTGAACAACCACTTCACACAATCACTTGACTAGGCTCAAACAAATCTACTCAACCAATCACCACAAGGAACAACTCTTTCTCACAAACCCTAGTCCAAGAAAGTATCAACCAACTCAAATATTTTCAACAATGCTCAACCACAAATATCACATAACAATGATACTCATGTTGTTCTCTAACTCAAGTTCAAGTTCTTTGTACAATCAATGGGCTTCAACAACAATGCTTATAAAAAATTCTTCACATAACAATGATACTCATGTTATTCTCAAACCCTATCTCAGGGTTTTCACACAACTAATGCTTCAAGAACAATTCTTATAAAACAAGGTTTAAACACAAATCTCAAACCAAAAAACCTTGAAGCATTCAACCAACCATTTTTGAAAAGGAAACCACAATCAATCCTTTTCTCTCCAATGATATTTTAGAAATCAACCACCATAAACAAAGTCAATGGAGAATATTGTTCATACCTTTTTGATGCCTTATTAGTTGTCCACTAAATCTGCCACACTCAACAAAATTTCTTTTTCAAATTTCAATAAGGGTTAGGGATCATGATTAATAACACAACAATAATATCCAAATAACACCTTATTACTCCTACTCAATAAAATACATCATGTCCCCTCATGAAAGAATTAATCCTCTTTGAAAAAGAACAAAGCAACCTTCACTTTTGAACCTCTTTATAAAATTAGAAATATCTCTTTACACACATCTTATTTCTCCCTCTAAGTAAGCTAATCAAATAGACCTCGAAATAAGCTTTCCAATGATATATAATATGATATACTTCCAAAAAGTAAATCACCAGAAATATCTCTTTTCTTAAGGTGCATCATAACCCTTATTTCTCCTAGGGCAACTTTAGAAAAATAAAATATTAAAAAATATTAACTTGCCTCTGTCCCTGATGGGATTTTATCTCTTGATGCCTCCTTGCTCAGCGCCTTAACCATGGCTAAGCCACCATTGGGCCACATGCCCTCATGTGTTCAAAGGGGCACCAACCAAAACAAATACCTCAATATTTTGCGCCCTTCAAAAACTCAAAAATGCTTCGAGTGTTTCAACACAGCAAGCATCCCCGATGAAACTCGATTACAAGACCTCCTACTTCTTACACAGTGTACAAAACACTAGGCCAAAGGTTCCTATGCATTTGGTTATCCTCCATGAATAATTCTTCAATGGACCCAAATTTCGTAAACCCTTCACACGCCTCTTTACACACACTTCAACACACAGGCTCTTCTCGCATTACATTATCAATTCAAATGCATTCCAAAATCAAGGACAAGAATTTATCAAAGATTTTGGTGGCATATATATATATATGTATATACATATATATATATATATATATATGTGTATATATATGTATATGTATATACATATATATACACATATATATATATATATATATATATGTATATACATATATATATATATATATATATGTATATACATATATACATATGTATATATGTATATACATATGTATATATGTATATACATATGTATATATATATATACATATGTATATACATATATACATATGTATATACATATATACATATGTATATACATATATACATATGTATATATATATATATATATATATATATATATATATATATATATATGCCTTTCCTCCTTTATTTAGACGTTAGTGCTATTATTTTTAATATATGCCTTTCCTCCTTTCTTTAGACGTCGGTGCTATAATTTTATTTTTAATTTTAAAATTAAAATTAAAATTTTAAATAATTTAAAATTTAAACTAAATATTTAAAATTAAATATCTCCATCACCGGGGCACCTTTTTTGATGAAACGAAAAGCCAACCTAGGTTTTAAGAAAAACCCATTTCAAATTTGCCATCCATGGTTTTAAATAAAACCTTTTATTTTGCCTGCCTTGGTTTTCACAAAAAACCTGTATATATCCATGCTCTCCAAAATATCATAAATGATTATTTATGAAGTGTTGTTACCACCAAAACTCAAATGTGATCCATATGACATCAATGATCCATGTGACATCAATGACAACGTAAAATAACTCAAATTGCCAACATGTATCTTTTTCTTCTTTTTCTAGCTCTTTAATTGAGTTGTTCCATTTGGGTCTTTCGACCTTGAGACTTATGATTTTTTCATACTCTCCTAGGCAGCGATAAATCCTCCCATAAATGGTGGTTACTTGCATGGACCTAATCTATTAATGTTTGGCATTGCACCTTTAATAGACTAGGGATATAGCTGCTATCTTCTCATTTGCATTTAGTAATAGGGATTTTATCTCCTTATTTATCTCCATCTTTCCAAAATTATTGCAATAAGTCTTTATTATTTCTTGATTATTTTGACCATCTTCTCCTTGAATCTAGCTGCAAGCTTTGGGACTTGTAATGAATCTTTGTCAAAAGGTATTTATTTCTAAATTTTATTTATTTTAGCTTTTAGCTTCTCATTTTTTGACTGCAATGATTCTACTTTGGATCTCCAAGCCATCACTTATTTTTTTATGGCTAGCATAGTCTATGCATGAACTTGCACTTTGTGTTTTAGTAGTGAGATCGAGTCTCCTGATATTGTTGCATCACCTATGTTGGGATCTATTTAAAGTGATTGTATTCCACTAGTGGGAATGATGATAGTGGCCTTGGAGGTAGGTTGTGAACTTGATGGAGGTGAATTATGCACTTTACCTTTACCTTGGATCTCTGTCACTTTGTATTTCATTATAGCTTTGATTTACTCTTCCTCTTCAGAAGTGAATTGTGTAAAGCTTGTCTTTTTGATTAGAGTGATGCTCATAGGCTCACTAGGGCCTGATCCAATCCTTGCTCTTTTAGAAGGAGGAGGTCTTGTAGTGTCGAGCATCACTACCTGATAATTTTTGAAGATGTCATTGAATCCTCTGGATTTCTTCATCCTCTCCCATGCTATGGTAGATATTTTGATTTCATTATTGTTCACCATGAAGGTTGTTGGTACAACCTGTGATGATCCTATGACTATCTATTGTAGATGTTGTGAGACCTTCAGATTTAATGCCAAATTCTTCACTGTGAAACTCCTTGAGAAAGCAAAAATAGGCACAATCTATTTTCCTCTACTTGTGTTGGGGGACTAAGAGGCAGAAGAAGTACTAGAATTTTTTTTCGTTGCCTAATCCTGTATCTCAGCTATGATTTTGATTTGTGAAGGATTCATGCTCATAACATCCATAATAGGATCAATAAAATCCTCTAGTAGGATGACATTTATTTGAGGTGCCTTTTTATATAATGCATCTTTTCTTACCATCCTTAGGTTCATAGAGTAGTTACCAACCATATTTGTTTGAGTATGTGCTCTTATATTCCATATTTATTTGATGTTGATACCATTGTTTTGTGTCCATAGAAGAATTTTATCATATTCGTCCTCCCTATGATCCATTGGATTAGATTCTAGAATTATCTTCTTGTAACGTTCCTTGGGATCGTATGGTGTCCATGCAATTTTTACAAAACATAAAGAGGCCATTGTGGGTAGGGCCTTTATCATCGTTGGATATCCTCGGTATACATATTCACCTATCTTTCCTAGAGCTGTGAGCCAAGGAACTCTGGTCTTCTTCTTCTTCCATATCAGTTTAGCTTCTTCTACAGTTTGTCTTACTATTTCTAAGGAAACCAGTGATTTGAGGTAATAATTGGGTAAAGCTTTCGATGGCAATTTTCCTCCATATGTTCTAATGAAACTAAAATGTTCATAGAGAAAATAATCTCTAGCCTCCATATCTAAAAAATATTTGACTATTCCTGGACTCATTCTGGGTGGTTTCTTCTCGATGAGCACATGGTACATTGATGCTAAGAACGTTCCACATAAATCTGAATATGGGGAAGTGCCATCATAGATACAAGGAAATTTGTCTTGTATAATTTCCCTAGAAACTCCTTTGAGTTATTGGATAGCATCACATTTGAACTGCCCAATGATCAGGTGCACAAGGAATGAATAATATGATAAATAGGGCATGATATCCATATCTTTATTTATGGTAAACTATAATTCCTTGAATTTTTTTCTATCGTATCACACATTACTTCTTACCATATATACATGGGCATCTTCCAAATATTATTGCACTATACTATCAAATATATTACTTCGATGCTGATCCAATTGAGGTCCTTGAATCCCAACACTACACGAATCATGTTGGTGTAGTCTCTTACCTATTTGTGTAACTGATTCTTGTGAATTGGAAATACTATTGATACTAGTTTGTCATAGTCAAACAACTTCTCATAAAAGGTTGTGTTTATCATGTGTTATGCCTACCTTGAAATAATATTTGCATCATAGCACTATTTGGCTATTTTTATCTTGAACACCTGTTCAAATGTTTTTGGTGTAATCCTGGTGATGGGCTTGTTTTACCCATTAACGATGGCCCTAGTCCTAGGATCATATGATATGGCTAGCCATATCAAAAATTCAAGGGATAAATGCACTCTTAGGCATAAGAGTTTTGCCATGTTGGTTTTCCATTTGTTGCAATGGAGAGCTCTCTTGTCTTGGTCTTCGTATGCCTGGTTGAAGATGTTATTCAATAGGTAGTGTGGGCATCACTACTCTTTCGTACTAGACTGGAAGTAAAACTCAGTGAGTTCATATTAACCCAATACCTGTACTCCTATATTTTTGGCATTCACCTGTCTAAATGGTACCTTCTCATCCAATGCTTCAATTCTCATCTTGGGGGCTGCCCTGTTGGAGGAGGCCATTATTATGATCTCTAACACTAGTATTGTCAAATCATTGAATAGTTTGAAATTTTTTCTAGCACTATGAGTTGCTCACTACTATCCCCTTGTATTTAAACTGGTTCACATACAAGGTATTATTAATGTTGTACCAACCATTGTCATGTTGTTGCTATTTTTGGCTCACCACCTCAATCCTCTATAATGATTGACCTATTTTGAATTACCACTATATGTTAATTTGTCTAACTAGCTGCTATATTCTATAGGTGTTAGATTTTGTTTCATTTGATTGGTACACATTGCCTTAAGAACCGTGCCTGGGGAGATCAGAGGTTGATTTTGTTTGGTCGATGATACTTTGATGACGAGGATGTGCTCAGCCATAGATATTTAAATCCTTTCATTTTTTGGCTGAAAGATTTTAATGGTAGCACTTTTCTCCAAATTGTCTATCAATATTTACCTTTGTTTGGCTGATAAAAGCTTTATTTCATTTGAATGACAACTTCGCTTTCGTCGAGAGACCAACCTTTGTTTATTGCTAGTCAAAAGGAAAAATATTGAATTTTTGAATTTTTGGCCTCCTTTTCATTCTTTTCAGTTGATGACATGTTTTCATTAAGTGACATGTTTTATATTCAGTTGGTAGAGGTTTCGATCGACTATTTACTATGGTCGGCCAAAAAATTTTATTTCTTTCACGATCGATCGACCACTGTTTTACTTTTGTTGGCCAAAAAAGTTCGGTAGAAATTTTCTTCGTGTCAACTAAAATCTCCTTTTGGCCGACCAATTTAAAATTTTGTGTTCTCTTCTTATTTTGGATCTTTGGTCTGAGTGGTCATTCAAATTCTTCTATCGGTTGGAAAAAATATACTTGCTTTGTAAAAATATCGATTCTTCTTCTAATGGCATTGGTTGAAAAATATTCATCGATATTTAGATTTGGTAGATCATTCTTTTCTGTCAACCAATTGATTTTCAAAGTTGGTCGAAGAGTGAATGCCTTGGAAGGAAAATATGGGGAACCCCTTAAATTTTAATTAAAGGGAATTTTTGAGCTGCTTTAGGGATTGGATATGTTCATGCAAATAGAAATTATTTTATTTTTATTAAACTTATCACAAAAATGTACCTTCTTAGGACCTTAAAAAGTTTTATAGTTATGGGTACATTCATGTTGTATCAATTTTGGCTACAACAGGATTCATTCCTTAGAATTCAGTAGAAGTGTCTTGACTTTGATCAGATTCTTCAAGAAGATGATCAAGTTGATAGAGAGAATTCTAACCTTAAGCTAGAAGAACAATAAAATGTTAAAACTAAAACAAACTATGATCTCTTTGAAGGTCCCAAATTGTGGTTTCATTTTTAAATATTTTGATCATTTTTGGGGCTTTATGAAACATCATAGGGACATATTGCTAAAGGCTATGGAGTGGGAAGACCAAATCGAAAGAAATAGGACTCCTCCTCCTCCTCCTCCAGTAATATGTCTTATGCATAACCATGATAAACCTATTTCAAAATCTTTGCATCATAATAATATTGCTCAACTATTTTGTGCCACTATTGTAACCACCAACATTGGAAGGAATCCACAAGTCCTCCCAACTAGTAGTGTCACTCAAAATTATTTTCAATTTCCTCCTCAATCTGCTAATCTCAATAATTTTACCTCTATTCCACCAACTATTATTTATTCCCTCCAAAAAGGTATTACGTATCACAATAGTATTAATAGCTCCAACATGAGCCAAGTACCCATCCAACGACATACTTATACCTCTCTCTTAGGAAACCTAGGGGTATTGTAAAGCAGTAATCCTAAGGTGCAAAGTTTAACTAATATGGTGAAGCAATTGGTTTCAAAATTGAAGATAATTCAACCCTCTAGTTTCACTTAAAACTATAAATAAATGTGCAATCAGCCCCTAGATCCTATTTTTGCTACTATACCTTATCCTAAACATTTTTCCATACTGGTTTTACCTACATACAAGGGAATAAAAGATCTAATTGAGCATTTAAGGAGATTCAAAACAACTTGCCATGATATCATATATGATGACATGTTACTACTAAAAATGTTTCCCAAAATTCTTGTTGGTATGACATTAGAATAGTATTATCAGTTACCTAGACATTTTCCAAGGAATTTAAAAGAGACAACTAAACTATTTGTTCATCATTTTGGTGCTTATGTTGAAAATATGTATCCATGAAAGATGTTTACAATATGAATCAAGGTAAAGAGGATTTTTTTTTAGAATTATTGGCTCGTTGGAGAAGTCTAGTTGATTGTTTGAGATATACCTTACCTCCTTGAGATATGCTTGAGATATTTATTGGAAATTTGTAAGAACAATTATCTTATGCATTAGAAACTACCACTATCACATATTTTGATCAAGCAATTGAGTTAGCAAGGAAAGTGGAACAAGATCTTATTAGAAGGGAATAGCCTAAAGTAAAAGAAGATAAAACCACTAAGTCACAACATAAGAGTAAGCATGTGGTAGGTTATGGTGCAACAAATAGTAGGCTTGTTAATAATATCATTAAAAACTAACAAAGGGTGATACTTCAAAAACCTCCACAAAGGAATTTTACAAAACTTAACATACCCATGGAAGTGGTTTTAAAATAGCTTTTGGAAACTAATATAATTGAGTTACCTCCTATAAGGCAACCTGATATCATGGAAAATTGGTTTAAGGTAGGTAAACATTGTGCATATCACAGGGTAGAGGGACATTGGATAAATTCTTGTAGGAGGTTGAAACATGTGGTTCAAGATTTGATTGATGTATGACATCTCACCATGGAAGGATTACATTCATCAAATAATCAACCTCCTACTCAATAGGCATCTATGACTAATCAAGATATGGGGATATTTCAAGATCCATTACCTAAGCATGAACAATAGATAACTAATCAAGTATATATCAAAATGTGCCATATACACATGGTAATATGGTCGGTATGGTTGGATCAACTATAAGGAAACAAGCTCAAGCTCAGTTGACTCTACAGCCTCAGTAGGAGAAGAGTTATACATCATAGCCCATATTGGTTTTGAGGAATAATTAGAGAAAGAGTAAAGGAATATGAACTCCTCCTTTAGTGTTGAAAATTCAAGTTTCCTTTAATATTCACCAGTAGTTTGCTAGTACTCCAGCCAAAATGTCTATCTTATAACGCTTGCAAACTTCTTCTATCCATAGGGAAGATTTGCTAGAATTTCTAAGACAACAATCTATCCCTTCAGATATTTCCCCTAATGTCATTGTTAATGTTGTAGGTTCTCTTAGGATACATCATATTACATTCTTAGATGACAATAGGTCTTCCTATGACCTGCAAGGGGATTATTCCCTCTACATTACATCATTTATTGGGGAAACGTTTATCATAAATATATTTATTGAAAATGGCTCTTCCCTTAATTTATTCACTTATTAGATTTTCCAAAATTTTAGATTAAATAAGGAAGACTTAACTAAATATGACATTATCATTAAAGCTTTCAATAATAAGTCCCAAGAGACCTATGGTGTTATATCCCTCCCTCTTTAATTTGGACCCAAGATCTTAGATACATTGTTCTATGTGGTGCCTTGCCCAACATCTTTTAATATTCTTCTCAAATGTTCTTAGATCCATGTGATGAAGGACATCCATTCTACCCTTCATCAATATTTGAAGTTCAAATTTAAGGAGCAAGTTATCACCATTTCGAGTGACCCTCATCCATTTGAATATTTTTCAATGGTTGAGCTAGCTTGATCTGATTTTAATATTTGTCCATTAGTTTCATCATTTGTCTCTCCAAGTTCCTCATCTCAAATATTTGAGCAACTCGAAAGTTTAAAAGTGAGTGAGTAACCTCAAATCAAAGTTTCATCATGGGATCAAGATAATCAAAATTTTCAAGAACCTCTTTTTGATCTTGCTAAGCTACCACCTTCACCTCGAACTATGGGTTTATCCTATAAGAAGGGTGAAGTTGTACACATTGGCACATGTACCTTTATATTTATAGGTACAACCTTTAAAGAAGAGATTTATGGTAGCAACCCTATCCTGTTGAACATTATTTTTATTATTGCTACTTATCTAATGATTACCCACTCCCTAAATAAATCCTATGTAGCATAGGAGATATAGGTAAAGGTTTGGGGTCTCAATAGAAAGGAATTCATGAGTGTTTGGATATTGATATTTGGCCTAGAAGATGTGGCATAGGCTACATACCTAATAAAAACCAACCTTTGCCATTTGATGATGATGATCACCTTATTTATTATACAAAATATCTAGATCATCAAAAGAAAGAGTGGAGTGATGAGGATGAGGATCCTCCTTTTTATTCTAACATTTTGTTTTGTAATGTGATAGGTTTTGCATGCTTTGGAAATAAGTCTTCAGCTTCTAAAGGAGACCTTGCTTTGCTATCTTCTAGAGATCTTACAAAATTAGGGATTGTCCCTCCTTATGTTAAGAAATATGGTTTTGTTTGAGAATGTATAGACTTTCCTACAATGGCTGCCAGAGAAAAATCTACAAAGGAATCTCCTTGTAATTTTGATCATCTAGACAATCATTCTTCTAATCCCTTGTATACCTATTATTTATGTTAAGATAGGAGGCACAATAAAATTATGTTTCGACTATCATTCCACTCATTAATAAAAGAACAATAGTAAAATCACTAAAATAGGTATGCATTTAGCATAGATTATATTACATTTTATTTTGTTTTCTCATACTGCATAGTTGCCTATCATAATTTGCATGATTGCTTGACATTCTGTTCCACTTGCATTTCTACTTGACATAATTGCATTGCTACCTGCTCATGACTGATTGATAATATAAATTTTTAGGGATTTTATGATAATGGCAAGTGATGATACTTATTTAGGTTGTAGCTCACATGCATTGCACTTTCACTAGGGCTTTGATGCCTAGAAAATCCCCAACCTAGGGCTTGTACCAGTTCATCTTCCTTCTTCTTCTTCCCCTTTCTTCTCTTTTTCTTTTGTTTTGTATTCCTTGAATTTAAAAGTTTTCAATGACCATAAACCCTCTCCAAAGCCAAGGAACATACCCCTTTTGTGTATCCCTATCTTCTCTCCTTCTTACCTTGTGTTTTGCTTGCTTTTTTTTGGTCTTTCACATTGCACACACATCACCTCTCTATTAGGGCAGAATTCACTAAGTCTATCAATTGCATATACATAGCACATCCAAAATGGGATAACATCATGACCACATGTGAGAGGCAGCCTCCATATCAACCATTTGTGAGTTATGAGCATCATAATTGTTCATTTTGTACATGTTTTAATGGTTTTTTGTGCAACATTATTAACATTAGAGATATATTTTTGTGAAATTATTGCATGCATTTAATAGAAATTGATATATTATACTTAACATGTATTTTTAGTGGAATATGTGTGTAGATGCAGTAATTTGTTACTTTTTTCACCTTTTAATTGAGGTCCCACATGAACCTGGTATTGGATGACACATGTAAATGTGCTTACAAAATGATGTGGGGCTTGATGGAGATAGTGGTGTTGGAAAAAAAAACATCTAATTTCTCTAAGGTACGATGCTTGTATCCCAACCGTAGGATGAAAGACACCTATATTCTTATGAAAGGGAAGGTACCTGCATTCTAGAAATATAACAAGCACCTTTATTTTTGCAATAGGCTAGAAGGCACATGTATTTCAATGATAGAATAAGCGCTTGTCTTCTAGTGATAGAACAAACACCTATCTTCCAACAACAAGTCGAAAAGCACCTATCTTTCGATGATAGAGCATGTGCCTATCTTTCAATAACCAAAAAGAATAACAACTCTTAGAGAAATGAAAAGGGCCTATATACAGATTCTTTATCTTGGTGATAGGCCATAAAGGTGTTTGTATTCCAATGACATACCAATAAGAGCTTATAACCGATGGAATAAAGTGCATGTTGACCGTTTGACTTGAAGACCATGCATAAGTTTAGAAATAAATTGCTGTAGAATCTTAGGGAGCACTATTATTAACTTAAAAGAGATTAATTTTAGCATGGCCACTCTTTTATTAGACACCAATTAAAACTGTGTATGAACCAACCATAGCGAATAACATGAAATGATTAAAATAGAATAGTCTAATTTTGTAATAGGGGACGACCATATTTTATATAAAATGTAGGCCATCCCTGAAGTGAAGGATCTTGAACTTTATTATTATTTTTGTACTGCATTATTTTAATAAAAGTCTTAAGTGTTATTTTTATTTATGTATTCAGAAGAGTGATTGTGTGAATTAGTTGGGTAGACGTTTGTAGGAGCCTGGGTCCACTCTAGGCAGTATTCCTTCCCTGTTTCTACTTTCATTTATTTTAGTAAGTGTGTTTATTTTCCTATTTAATTTATTTTTGCAAGAGAGTTTATTTTTTACAATTTTAATTACAAATTTGTATTTTATTTCTATAAATTTCCTTTCAGTCGTCTGTTTGATAATGATAGTTTAATTTACTTTTCTTGCAGTTTTAGTTAGTATTTATTTTCCTATATTTACATATTCCTGGTTTGGATGAATTGAACTACATGAAAAACATACACCCCCAAACCAAGTGAAACATAGGACTCATCTCCAAATTACTACAACCATATATTATGCATAGGCACTCAACAAGTTTATGAACTCCGGGATTGATAAAATTAAATGAAAGCAAAATAATTTTTTTCAAAAACATCATTTTTTGCTCACCATTTTAGCACCATTTCTAGGGAGTGCCAACTGTAGTATTTAAGATATATAGGTCATTAAAATTAAAAATAACTATTTATATTATCTTACCCATAGATACCTTACCTAATAATGTATGATTCTACCACAATTAAGAGGATCAGATGGATGTTTTCTTAAAAGGGTAAAGGTCACCTCAAAACCACCTGAAATATCTTCTAATATTCCTTTTGAAGCATATGAAACACTTCCTAAAGCTGCACCATCATCTCCACATGAGACATCTTGGCATATTAATCCATTAGCTGGAAAAAATTCCTTTCAAACCAATATAAGGGGAAAATCTCTCAAAAAGGGTTTTGCTTCAATTTTTGATTTAGGATCTTTGTTTGAAAGTACAAGAGCTGAGAGGGATTTATTGACTATCCAACGATGGAAGGCAATTGAATATGAAACTATTTCACATTCAAATTTAGGACTATTGTTAGAAGAAAAGAAAAATGAGTGTGACACCTTGTTAGCTACCTTAGAAGCAATCGGAGTAGACCCTACATCACCTAAAACTATGGCTAAAATTGAAGAGGCTTCAACTAGTTTTGATTTTCCAATTGAGGAATCAAGAGGAGAGACCAAAATGAAACACATATCTCCTACACATATTCCTACTTTTAGAGGACTACCAACTAAGGACCCTGATCTATTCCTTTTCAAATTTGATGTACTTTCCAAGTCAATGGACTATAAATCTAATGCCCAAAAACTGAAACTATTTCCATCTATACTAGATGATTCGACATTATGTTGGTTTATAAATTTAGGGAACAAACACATTTCCACTTGGGAGAACATGATAAAATATTCCTAGAACAATAACAAGATTTTGGTAGGGCACGAGATGCGAGGGAAGAAGTCCTAGATATGTCCCAAAGAGAGGAAGAGTCATTGGAAGATTATTAATACAAATTAAATTTTAGTCTTCAATGATTACCCCATGTAAAATTGGGTGAGAAATCCTTGAGAATCATATTCTTAAGGGGTATCACAAATGAATCCTTAGAGGCCTTAAATTTGTTATCAGGAGGTGATATTTACCAACACTAAATACTAGATATTTGACAGTTGTGTCAAAATTATTTAAGAAGAAAGGGTAAACCCATCAACCAAGGAATAAAAACCACAACCTTCGTAACTAAGGAAAAAATAGGTAATATGTTGAAGGACATGAAGAGTGATATGCTATCATATCTTGCACTTCAATTGGACACAATACTAATTCAGAAAAATAAGAAGCAAATTGAAGCAACACTAGATTTTTTTTTTCCAATATGTAGAAGAAAACACTCTACGAATGAGTGTCCAAAAAAATAAAGTGAGATGGGGAATCCCCCTAGATGTAAGAGTTTTAAAATAGGTATGGCCATTCCTAATAGATTTTTTCTATGCTTGTCAGATTGGGAATCCCCCCATCACATTTTTCTTTCATGTTCCTTTTCCTCATCTATCCTCAACAACTTATTCAATGTTTTCCATATCCTTTGGGATGAACCTTGCTCTATTGATGATATTTTCACCCAATGGTTGAATCCTTTTTGTAATTCCCACCTTAAGTTCCTATGGCAAGTCTAGCTTCATCACTTTCTTTGGTAAGTCTGGATGGAAAGAAATCATAGAGTTTTCTTGAACAAGATGTTGAGCCCAGACTGGGTTTTGAACAAAATCATTTCATTTGCTATTGAGAATGCTTCCCTCTATCCACTTTCATCCCATCCCACCTCTTGGTTTGATACTTCCTTGGGCCTCTCTCTCAATATTCCCATTGTGGATAATCTCTCGAATCCTCCCCCTAACCCAAGGACACATTGCAAGCAGATTCCCCATCCTTCAAGTTGGCTCAAGTTAAAATTTTATGGTGCTACCAAGGGAAACCTTGGATTAGCTGGAGCTGGGGGTATCCTTAGAGATAGTAGTGGCAAATTCATCCTTGCCTATGCAAAATTTTTTGGAATTCAAATGAACCAGGTTGCTGAAGCCAGAGCCTTGTGGAGAGGTATTATTCTGGCAAAAGAAATTTCAGATCGACTCATGGTTGAAGAGGATTCTCAGACTACCATAAACTATCTAAAAAAATCCAAAAATATCTCATGGAGGATTAGAGACTGTATTGATGAATCCTGGTCTTTAAGTCAAATATTTCAAGAGATTATTTTTCAACCTGCTTTCAGGGAAAGCAATAAAGCAACTGATAAACTTGCAAATATTTGTGCCCACTCCACAACCTTGGTGACTTGGATAAGTGGCCTTCCATAGAAACTAACTGTTGTCGTGGAGAAAGACAAAATATTCTCAAATGAGATAAATGCTAACATGGAGTAAATCAGATTTTCCATAAATGGGTAAAATGCTTGTTGATTTTATTTCCATTTCCACTGATTCCCATGTAACCTCGTTACAAGGTTTAACCAATTTTATTGGTGTTTTCAACATTAATCCTCTCACCACCACTTTTCAAGAAATTTTTATTTCTAGTTTTTTGAGCTCGCTTGCCTCGCTGTCCATCCTTGCCATGTTTGCCTTCGTATTCTTGTCTTTGGCTCCCACCTCTCCTCTAATGCTATCATTTCATTTCATACCATCACCACCGAGCCATCCATATCCCTCACTTCCCCTTTCCCACACCTTCCATATTCCATCCACATCTACCTCTTCCTTCATGCCTTCACCATCGATTCCATCACCCAATTCACTTTTTTTATCATGTGGGAGGTTGGGTTGACCTCTCACATGCTCCATATCTAAGATGGTTCTAGTAAGGTCTATCACAGTCACCTCGATTTGTGCAGACTCTCCTTTCCTCGATTCACTTGGCACTCTAGAGGAGATGGATATCTCATTGCTCCTAAAATTATACCCAAGGCTATTTCTTTTTATAACAATCCTTGTATCTTTCACCTCCATTTTTGTCATTTCCAAATTCATCCTCAGAGCCTCTGTTATTCTATCAACATGAGTTTTATTGAGCCATCTGTCATTGTCATGGATTCCATTGCTGAAGCTATCCTCACTACTAGGGGATTCCTTCATTTTTTTAAGAGTTTCAATGGAGAGGATCCTAAAATTACCTCTACTTTTTTGGGTACTTGGGACAATGGAAGGGTGACGATCCATGATAGGACCTTTGAAGTTGACATCAAAACTCTGGTTGAGCTTACAGGGTAGCAGGCAAAAGGGAGGTCAATTCATCATGAAAAACACAATTGGGAAGTTGAACTCAAAGAAATCAAAGACAAGGACCTCTACAAAAAGGCTTAGATGGGAATGCATCATGAGGAGCTCCCCTCTCCCTGGAATAGTGTCATGAAACCCATCATGGAGTTCGTCACTATGGATGACCCTGATAAGGTTTTATGCAGCTTCCACTTCACTTTCTTTAATCATTTTTGTGATGTTAACATTGTGAACATTCCCCAATTCTTGTTCAATTCCATCAGCTACACTCTAGACCACATCTAAAAGAGCTAAAATTGAATCCCCTGAGCTAAAGTGTGTTTGTTCCTTTGCACATCTGCAGATGTTGGTGCAAGAAAAGAAGTCCCTAAATATTGAATCTTAGGATAATGAGAAGGACATATCTGATCAGTGTCTGCAATGATTTATTATCAACTCTGTTTCCAATTGCATGTCCTAGATGATTGATCTTCGTAATGCTCTGCACCTGCTCTTCTTTAGGAAATCCTTTTCTAAGGATGGTGGTAAGGTCTCTGCTATTAAAGAGGGTTTCAAGGTTGCTATTGCTCCTATGGATGACAAAAGTGAGGATAAAGATATCGACATGGATGAGTCAAATGATGAGCTCTAGAAAGTCAATGCGGAACCCAAAAATGAAGCGTAGGACTTCCTTTCTTGCTGAGGATTTTTGTAAAGGGCATCCTCTGTGTTACCCTTAACTTATTTCTATTGTTTGAGGGTATCCTTTGTTTTGTCCTTAGTTCCTTCTTGTCTATGTTTCAAGGGCATCCTCCGTGGTGCTTCTAGTTTTGTGGGATTACGTTTCCTATCCTTACCTCTATGGTTTTTGTGGCTAGTTTCAGCTTTCTTTTCTTTAATGTAATCAGGTTTTGGGTACCTGTTAAAACCCATTTTTAATTAAATCCTTTAACCGATAAAAAAATAAAAATAAAGTGAGAGTGTGTACCATTTTTCAAAAGGATCACAAAATGAGATTGTGCCTACAAATAACAAACATTTTTAAGAACATGAAGTAGCAAAAACTTATTTTATGGGTAACAGGAGAAACTGACAATAATTTCCTATGGGAAATAGTATGCTAGGAGGACCACCCTATGGGAGATCTAATTTTATGAACCAAGGGCAAACTCAACCATCCAATATGGGATGGTGGGGTCAAAAACCTTGGATGAATGCCACCCAAGGATATAATCCTTTCACACCTTATCCATAGATGCCATACCAACAAGTTGGATCATAGTGGCATAATTACTATACGTAGGCTTCACCTTTACAAACCACAACACAAACCCCATTTTAACTTATATTACCAACACATCCTACTTCCAAGCAAAATAAGCTATCTTCACAACGAAATCCAAATCCAAACATTAAGATAAATCAACCCACATTGTCATGACCCTCCCTGGCAGGCTTTTTGGCATGAAAAATGATATACCGATCAATGATGCTTTAACACCTAGTTATGCTATATTAAAAGACTATATGAGATTTTCTTAGGACTAAGATGTCATGTCCTAGTAAGAAGCTCTTATATATTGAATAAAATAATTATAAACAAAATATTCTTTTGTAATAAAAAGATATTATAATTTTAATAGACTATTATAAATAAGGGGATATTTATAATAGGAGAGCATATATCTTTTGTAATAAAAAGATATTATAATTATAATAGACTATTATAAATAAGAGATATTTATAATAGGAGAGTATATATATTTTGTAATAAAATGATATTATATTTATAATAGGAGAGCATATATCTTTTGTAATAAAAAGATATTATAATTATAATAGACTATTATAAATAAGAGTTATTTATAATAGAAGAGTATATATCTTTTGTAATAAAAAGATATTATAGTTATAATGAACTATTATAAATAAAGGTTATTTATAATAGGAGAGCATATGCCTTTTAAGAGCTATTATTATAAATAAAAGGTTAATTAGAATAATAGGTAATTTATAATAAATAAACATTATAAATTAAAAGAACATTATTAAATGTGAGAAATTTAATATTACTTTATATTATATACTTTGAGAGAAATATCTCTGCCGTTGTAGATAAGGGATGGCAAGTTTACATTCATGGAGGAGAGGGATTTCTAACATGTACACATGGGAAGAGGGTAGAATTTCAATGAAAGGAGGTAAACATTAATTAAAGATAAGACTCACCCATTGATAGGTGGATAAGGTATGAGGGGATGTAGTTAAATAAGGTATGGGGGTATCCATCAGAAGGATGGGGGGTCTTCACTAGCAAGCAATATATGCCTAGAAGAGATAGTAACCAAAGGGAGGGAAAGCCTTTGGCAAAAACAATGGGTATTCGCACGTTGGTTGAAGAGAGAGAGACATTTTTCTTCCTCCAAGAGTTTGGTGCTTGTTTGGGGGATCATTGGAGGTGACCCTGTGGGGGGGAGACAGATGAGCTAGTCACAAAAGGGGGTCGGGAGAAGGTTCTCATTGAGGTCAAAATATGCCAAAGAGACATAAAATCAAATTTTCATAGTACCACTACCTGAAGTCAACAATAAAGGTATTTTTATGGTATTTTCATAGGACACAGGATGTTGAGATACTATGTTCAAGTTTGGATTTTAATCTATAAAATTATAGTGCGTCTCCCTCGTCATAGATGAGTTTTCTTGACAAAGAGTGAATGAAGACTATCGTCCATATTCCTTAATCTCTGTATTACCTCTTAGGGTTGTTTTGGTTTGCGATGATGGGCCAAATTGAACCTACATCTATGCTTTCCTTAATAGCACGTAAAAACCTTAGCGTAAGTCTTTTGACATATCACTGAAAGATGTGCGACGTCTAAACAAAATAAAAAATAGCCTTTGAGAGGAAACCTTAACCCTTGATCGTCGTTTATATACAACTTAGAATATCGATAACTCTTCCCTGTGATGCTTAGCCAAAACCTGATATTAACCATAACATTATCAACCTGAGCGGGGGTGTGTGGCGGTTTGTGATATGCAACGATTCCAGATGCAGGGTAACCCGAATACATGGCATCATTCTGAACTATTCGTAGGCTTATGCAAATGAAGGTTCTCTGCTGTGCCCAAACATGGGTTAGATTATATTTTAATGTATCTTGTTTAAAAGAAAAAAATATGATGTTCTAGCGATGGGTTAAAGAATCGAGGAAATACAACTGAAGATTTAATCTAGGCTATATTCAAAAAATATCATAGCTTAGATTAAATTATAATATGGGTTATATTGAGACATTAGTATAACTTAGGTTAGATTATAAATTAGGGTTATATTGGGGAAATAATATAACCTATAATAAATTATAATTTGGGGTATTTTAAAGATAAAGTAAAATAGTTTAAAATGATTCTTTCATGAATTATTATAAACTATATTATGTGATATAATCTAGACTATGTAGGAATTAACATAAATATTATGTTATATAATTATGTTGCAATGGATTAGCATAAATATTATATTATATGATAATGTTAAAATGATTTAACAGAGATTATATCATATTATAATATTAAAATGATTTAACATAAATTATAATATATTTAATGTTATTGGTTTTAGCATTTATAAAACATATTAATGTTATATTGGTTAACATTTTAGAATATATAGTAAATGTTATTGGTTTTAACATTTAGAAAATATTTTACCGGATTGAACGCTTGTCCCTTTCCTGGTGCTTTTAGTGGCATAAAAGGTTTAAAATGATTGTGGCATGGTGGTTATAGATGAAGATTGCACAAAGATTTGTGTGGAAAATTCCAAGGTGGACATCACAGAATACTGTAACGGCCATCAAATCTGGAAAGCCTACTCAAATTCGTGGTGACTACTGATTCCACCATGTAATTTTTTTTTTTTTTATAGAAAATATAGTAAAAATTAATGTTTTAATATTTAGAAAATATATTAAATGTTATTGGTTTTAGCATTTAGAAAATATATTAATGTTATATTGGTTTAATATTTTGAGAATATATTTAATGTTAATGGTTTAAAATTTAGAGATTATATTAAGTTGAAAAGGAGTTACATAGTTTATGTAATTAAAATATATAGATTATATTCAATTGTAAATAATTACAAAGTTTATGTAATTAGCATATGCAGTTTATATTCAATTGAAAAGAGTTACAAATTTTATGTAATTGGCATATAGAGATTACATTCAATTGAAAGGAGTCACATAGTTTACGTAATTAGAATATATATATTATATTCAATTGTAAAGAATTACATAGTTTATGTAATTAGCATATGTAGTTTATATTAAATTGAAAAGAGTTATATAGTTTATGTAATTGACATATAGAGATGTTATTCAATTGAAAGGAGGTACATAGTTTATGTAATTATAATATATAGATTATATTTAGTTGAAAAGAGTTACATAGCTTAATTAATTAGAATATATAGTTTATATTCAATTGTAAATAATTACATAGTTCATGTAATTAGCATATGCAGTTTATATTCAATTGAAAAGAGTTACATAGTTTATGTAATTGGCATATAGAGATTATGTTCAGTTGAAAGGAGTTACATAGTTTATGTAATTAGAATATATAGACTATATTTAATTGAAAAAAGTGAACATAGTTTATATGGAAATTGTAGATTATGTTATGATATGGTTCAACATAGTTTATATTGCAAATTGTGGTTTAACATAGTTTATATTGCAAGTTGGTAGATTATGTTCAATAGATGCAAACATAGTTTATATTGCAAGATAGATTATGCTATGAGACGGTTTAACATAGTTTATATTGCAAATTGTAGATTATGTTATAATATGGTTTAACATAGTTTATATTTTAGAACTATAGATCATGTTATAAGATGGAATAACATAGTTTGTAATGCAAAGTTATGGACTATGCTAAGTATGTTAGTGTAGTTTGTATTGAGGTGAAAATAGACTAGGCCTAACTAAGGGAATGGAGTCTATGTATAAATAGAATTTGATTAATGAATTAATTAAAGGTATGGGACTTTAGTTAGTTTGATAAATGGAATTGGATTATTGATTTAGCTTAAGGTATGAGACATTAGTTAACTCTATAAATGGAATTGGATTATTGATTTAGCTAAAGATATGGGACTTAGCTCGATAAATAGAATTGGATTATTGAATTAGCTAAAGGTATGGGACTTTAGTTAGTTTGATAAATAAAATTAAAGTATGTGGATTAACAGAGCAATTCACGATAAAGTTGTGGGAACTATGAGTCCCTACGCATTGTATTAACATATGTTTAAGAGAAAAAGAATTATGGGATGCTTGTATGTGTAAAGACCAAACTTATGAAAAAAAGGAAACATTTGAGGTTGGGTTTTCCCATAAGGATTTTTCCTGAGGATATATAATATGGGTATTGAGTCTCTTTTTATTTGCTTTAATGTATCTCTTTATTATAGTTTTTTCATATTTGCTCTTAATATATCTTTTGCTGGTTGATTCCTATGATTGATTTGGATAGATGTTTTTAATAGACATTGTTCTTTGTTTGTTCTAAATTAAATAAGCTTTGTGGTTGTTGGTATGTGTTGATTTTTGATGTTGTAAATTACTTAAAAAAATAGCAGTAAATAGTGACATCCCTCAACTGGTTGGGATTTGGGGTGTTACATATGGCATCAAATCAGTAATACGTAGGATGAGACACTTACGTAAAAGGAACTCTAGGAGATGATGGACTAGAGGTTTCCTTGGAATGTGCTAAGGTTTAGGTATCTTCCTATTTAGGCCCTTGCTTAGTTAAGCTAAATCCGGGGAAGACCTTGAACTACTAGTTGCTTGAAGTCAAAGCACATAGTCATGGGACTATAAGCTTCCCTAGATAAGGATCTAGGTATGATGGGCTAGAAGATTCCTTGGATAAGTGAAGGGTTTATTAAGGATTAGACCTAGGAAAATCAACTTTAATCTGGTATACTATCTTGTGTAAAGAAGTATAACCTTAGCCATTCATAAATAAAAGAAGATAAAATGAGATAGATGACTTTAGCTATCTTAGGTGAGATAGATAGATAGAGTTAGCTCATAGAAAAATGAAATAGATGACTTTAGATATCTTAGGTGAGATAGATAAATAGAGTCAACTCAAGGCAAATGAGATAGATGACTTTAGCTATCTCAGGTGAGATAGATAGATAGAGTCAACTCAAGGCAAATGAGATAGATGACTTTAGCTATCTCAAGTGAGATAGATAGATAGAATCAACTCATAGCAAATGATATAGATGAATTTAGCTATCTCAAGTGAGATAGATAGAGTCAGCTTATAGCAAAAATGAGATAAATAAATTTAGCTATCTTAGGTGAGATAAATAGATAAAGTCAACTCATAAAAAATAAGATAGGTGACTTTAGCTATTTCATAAATAAGATGAGATAGATGGATAGAGTCAAATCATAGTAAATATGGGATGGATAACTTTAGCTATCTCATCAATAAAGGTGAGATAGATACCTTAAATTAGCTCATCATAAGTGAAGTGACTAATTTTGGTTAAGTTAATCATACTTAAGAATAGATGTAGAGTTCTATTCTTCGGATTTGAGCTTGCTTATCTAAAGAGGAGTAGGTAGGAAATCTACTCTAGAGAGGATTATGGGATCCTCTCCTTAAGTTGATTAAAGAATGAACCAAATTTTAAGTTTAGTAAACACTTAAAGGTATAAAAAATCCACCCAAAGAGCAATTTTGAGACTAGGAAGCAAGAAAATTTTGCATAGCTTCAAGCCTTAAAGAAGGTACACAATGGTCTAACTTGAAATCCCTTGGATTTAATAGAACAATTCAAGGAAATTTGATCTCTAGGTGAGAGTTGCGATAAATTTCAAGACAAAAATAAAATAAATTCTGTAGAAAGGGAGATTTCAACATGAAAAATGGACTTCTGTGCTTTAAAAATGGGGTATTCTTACCCAAAATTGGTAGCTTGAGGTAATACGTTATATAGAAATTGTAATATCTCCCTTTTATCTTAATTTTATGGTACTAAGATAAGGGAAATTAAGAATAAAATCTCCATCTAAATATATTTGGAGAAGAATGTTACCACCTCCATTGCTCGATGGTTAGGGTTGCATTTCTCAATAGAATAAAAGTTAGACATTGTCCTTGATTATTTAACCTTGGTGTAGCAATAAGGTTTTTGTAGGAAATGCCTGGGACAATGTTTAGCCCTAGGGGTTAGGATGTCATGACCCTCCCTAGCAGGTTTTTTGGTATGAAAAGTGATATGTTGATCAATGATGCTTTAACACCTAGTTTTGCTATAGTAAAAGACTATATGAGGTTTTCTTAGGACTAAGATGTCATGTCCTAGTAAGAAGCTCTTATATATTGAATAAAAAAATAATAAACAAAAGATTATTTATTTATTTATTTTTTGATGAGGAACCTTTTATATACAACATATCCGCAACATGTGAGGGGAGATATTTGAACCTGGGCCTCTCCATAACTAGAGAGTTTTAACTACCCACTTGCTCTCCAACTCCTCTACATGAGCGGATAAAGATTATTTTGTAATAAAAAAATATTATAATTATAATAGACTATTATAAATAAGAGATATTTATAATAGGAGAGTATATATCTTTTGTAATAAAAAAATATTATAATTATAATAGACTATTATAAATAAGAGATATTTATAATAGGAGAGTATATATATTTTGTAATAAAAAGATATTATAATTATAATAAACTATTATAAATAAGAGTTATTTATAATAGAATAATATATATCTTTTGTAATAAAAATATTATATAATTATAATAAACTATTATAAATAAGAGTATTTATAATATGAGAGTATGTATCGTTTGTAATAAAAAGATATTATAATTATAATGAACTATTATAAATAAGGGTTATTTATAATAGGAGAGCATATGCCTTTTAAGAGCTATTATTATAAATAAAATTTAATTTATAATAATAGGTAATTTATAATAAATAAATATTATAAATTAGAAGAATATTATTAATGTGAGAAATTTAATATTACTTTATATTAGATACTTTGAGAAAAATATCTTTGCCACTGTAGATAAGGGATGACAGGTTTACATACATGGAGGAGAGGATTTTTTGACATGTACACATGGGTAGAGGGTAGAATTTCAATGAAAGGAGGTAAAAATTTATTAAATTATAGGACTCACCCATCGGTATGTGGATAAAACGTGAGGGGATGAATTTATTGAAGGGATGGGGTATCTGTCAGAAGGATGGGGAGGCCTTCACCAACAAGCAATAAATACATAGAAGAGAAGGTAAACAAAGGGAGGGGAAGCCTTTGGCAAAAAAAAAGGGTATTCACATGCTGGTTGGAGAGAGAGAGACATCATTTTTCCTCCAAGAGTTTGGTGCTTATCTAGGGGATCCTTGGAGGTAACCTTGTGGGGGGAAGATAGAGGATCCAGTCATGGAAGGGGGTTTGTAGAAGGTTATCACTGAGGTCAAAATATGCCAAAGAGACATCAAGTCAGATTCCCATAGTACCACTACCCAAAGTCAGTAATAAAGGTATTTTTTTGGTATTTTTGTTGGACGCAGGATGTTGAGATATTGTGTTCAATCTTAGGTTTTAAGCTAAAAAATTATAGTCCATCTCCCTCATTGTAGATGAGTCTACTTGAAAAAGAGTGAATGAAGACTATTGTTCATATTCCTCAAACTTCGTATCGCTTCTTAAGGTTGTTATGGTCTATGACGATGGGTCATATTGAACCTACATTCATGCTTTACTTAACAACACATAACAACCTTGGCATAAGTCTTTTGGCATATCATTGAAAGACGTGCAATGTCTAAAAATAGCCTTAGAAAGAAATCTTAACCCTTGGTCATTTTTTGTTTACAACTCAAAACACTAATAAATCTTTCCTATGATTGCTTAGCCAAAACCTGATATTAACCATGGCATTATCAACTTGAGCAGGGGCACGTGATGGTTTATGATACGCAACGGTCCCAGATGCAGGGTAACCTGAATACGTGGCATAATTATGAGTTGTTCATAGGCTTATGCGAATGGAGGTTCTCTATTGTGTCTGAGCATGGGTTAGATTATATTTTAATGTATCTTGTTTAAAAAAAAAGAATAAATGATGTTCTAAGGATGGGTTAAAGAATCAAGGAAATACAATTGAAGATTTAATTCAAGTTATATTCAGAGAATATCATAACTTAGATTAGATTATAATCTGGGTTATATTGAGGTATTAGTATAAATTAGATTAGATTATAATTTAGGTTATATTGGGGAAATAATATAACCTATAATAAACTATAATTTGGGACATTTTAATAAAGAAAGTAAAATAGTTTAAAATATTTCTTTCATGAATTATTATAGATTAGATTATGTGATATATTCTATACTATATGGGAATTAACGTAAATATTATGTTAAATAATTATGTTACAATGGATTAACATAAGTATTACATTATATGATAATGTTAAAATGATTTAATAGAGATTATATCATATTATAATGTTAAAATGATTTAACAGAAATTATAATATATTTAATGTTATTGGTTTTAGCATTTAGAAAATATATTAATGTTATATTGGTTAACATTTTAGAAAATATATTAAATGTATGGTTTTAACATTTAGAAAATATAGTAAATGTTAATGGTTTAACATTTAAAAAATATATTAAATGTTATTGGTTTTAGCATTTAGAAAATATATTAATGTTATATTGGTTTAACATTTAGAGAATATATTCAATGTTATAATGGTTTAACATTTAGAGAATATATTAAGTTGAAAAGGAGTTACATAGTTTATGTAATTAGAATATGTAGATTATATTCAATTGCCAAGAATTACATAGTTTATGTAATTGCATATGCAGTTTATATTCAATTGAAAAGAGTTACATGGTTTATGTAATTGACATATAGATATTATATTGAATTGAAAGGAGTTACATAGTTTATGTAATTAGAATATATAGATTATATTCAATTGTAAAGAATTACATTGTTTATATAATTAGCATACAGAGTTTATATTCAATTGAAAAAAGTTACATAGTTTATGTAATTGGCATATAGATATTATATTCAATTGAAAGGAGTGACATACATAATTTAATTAGAATATATAGATTATATTCAGTTGAAAAGAGTTACATATTTTATGTAATTAGAATATATAGTTTATACTCAATTGTAAATAATTACATAGTTTATGTAATGATCATATGCTATTTATATTCAATTGAAAAGAGTTACATAGTTTATGTAACTGGCATATAGAGAGTATATTCAGTTGAAAGGAGTTACAAAGTTTATGTATTTAGAATATATAGATTATATTCAATTGAAAAGAATTAACATAGTTTATATGGAAATTGTGGATTATGGTTTTTTTTGTTTTTATTATACTAGAGGAATCGATAACTCGTTACAATTTTCCACTCATCTTCATGGGTTTGAATCTCACTCCTTGTCACCACTATAACATCTAGTTGCATTGGGTAAAACTTTTATGTAGCCGAATACGTTGACACAACACACCCACCGGTACCATGGGGCCTGAGGGATTGGAACCCTGGTCTCCATGCTCCTACCATTGAACCAAGCCCTCGAACCCATTGTAGATTATATTTTTTTTTTTCTTGACAAAAAGGGGTTGTACTCGGGTTCCCCACCCTTAACAAATTACATATCTCTTCTTTAGAGCTTGAGAGTTTACAAATAGATATACTTCTCATCTCAATTGAGATGCTATAATTAGAAACCTACATCATTTTACATAAAATATCTAAATTCTTGATTTTCATTTTTTGGATCTTTTCAAATCTCTGTATGAATACAATTTCTCTAGAATTTAGCATCTTTCTTGATATTTTTCTATAGTAGCCTTCACAATGCCAAAACTTCACCTCTACTATCTATGCCTTACATCTTAATAGAGTAATATTTCCAAAACGTCGTACTAACATAGTTCGATTTATCAAATTTGGATTCTTAGTTTCCTTCTTGAAACACAAGTGCAACCACAAAAATTATAATAAATAGCCTAAATGAAAACACATTATTGTTACAAAATAAAATAGATATTACCACTGGAAAACATTAAAGTAAATCTTAATCATTAATTGATTTAGGCAATCAATAATTTTTATTAGCTTCAACTAAACTTTTTACTTCCTCTAACCATGGAAAGGAGATGTCAACTTCACGGTCCTCAACCAAAACCTCTCTATTGGCTAGCTAATCTACACATTTATTTCCTTTCCTTAATATATGTGTAAACCTAATTTCTTCAAACTCTTTAGAAAGTTATTGAATTTCCACAATTATCTCTTATATGTTCCATGGAGCCTTTGTTTTCCTCAAAATTGTATTTATTACTATGAGAGCATCAGATTCTATCAAAACTCTATTCCATTTTATTTGTTTACATATTTTTAATCCTTCTAAAGCCGCCCAAGCGTCAGCTTTATTATTTTTCTTAAATCCACAATTGAAGGCATAATGAGACAAAATCTCTCCTCTATTATTTCTAATTATTCCTCCTCCTACTGGTCATCGATTTCCTTTAGTTTATGTAATTAGCATATGTAGTTTATATTCAATTGAAAATAGTCACATAGTTTATGTAATTGACATATAGAGATTATATTCAATTGAAAGGAGTTACATAGTTTATGTAATTATAATATTAGATTATATTAAGTTGAAAAGAGTTACATAGCTTATGTAATTAGAATATATAGTTTATATTCAATTGTAAAGAATTACATAGTTCATGTAATTAGCATATGCAATTTATATTCAATTGAAAATATTTACATAGTTTATGTAATTGGAATATAGAGATTATGTTCAGTTGAAAGGAGTTACGTAGTTTATGTAATTAGAATATATAGATTATAATAAATTGAAAAAGTTAACATAGTTTATATGGAAATTGTAGATTATGTTATGAGATGGTTTAACATAGTTTATATTGCAAATTGTAGATTATGTTATGAAATGGTTTAACATAGTTTATATTGCAAGTTGGTAGATTATGTTCAATAGATGCAAACATAGTTTATATTGTAAGATAGCTTATGCTATGAGATGGTTTAACATAGTTTATATTACAAATTGTAGATTATGTTATAAGATGGTTTAACATTGTTTATATTTTAGAACTATAGATTATGTTATAAGATGGTATAACATAGTTTGTAATGCAAAGTTATGGACTATGCTAAGTATGCTAGTGTAGTTTGTATTGAGATGAAAATAGACTAGGTCCAACTAAGAGAATGGAGTCTATATATAAATATAATTGGATTAATGAATTAACTAAAGTTATTAGAATTTAGTTAGTTTGATAAATGGATTTGGATTATTGATTTATCTAAAGGTATGAGACTTTAGCCAGCTTGATAAATGGAATTGGATTATTGATTTAGCTAAAGGTTTGGGACTTTAGTTAGCTCAATAAATGAAATTAGATTACTGAATTAGCTACAGGTATGGGACTTTAGTTAGTTTTATAAATGAAATTAAAGTATGTCGATTAACATAGCAATTCATGGAAAATTCATGGGAACTATGAGTCCCTACGTATTGTATTGATATATGTTTGGGAGAAAAAGGATTATAGGATCCTTGTATGTGTAAAGACCAAACTTATTCAATAAAGAAAATATTTGAGGTTGGGTTTTCCCGTAAGGGTTTTTCCCTAGGATATATAATGTGTTATGGGTATTGAGTCTCTTTTTATTTACTTTAATATATCTCTTTATTGTAGTTTTCCATATTTTCTCTTAATATATCTTTTGCATTGATTTGAATAAATGTTTTTAATAGACATTGTTATTTATTTTTTCTAAATTAGATAATATTTGTGGTTTTTGGTATGCGTTGGTGTTTGATGTTGTAAATTAATTTAAAAAAATAGTAGTAAATAGTGACATACCTCAATTAGTTGGGTTTTGGAGTGTTATACACATATCAAGTAGATACAAAAATGTTCCCCATGTATCATATTAGAGTAGATTACAATCCTATACAACTTAGATTAGGTAGTTAATTAGGAGTAGAGCCAACACCTCCAGTAGTGGAGGAAGAGGATGTAGAAGTAGAGGTAGAAGAGCAACCACCTTAAATAGAGGAGGTGGAAGTAAATGTAACTACTAAAAAATAAGAAATGAAGGGGTTCCACCCTTCCCTACAAGAACCCAAAAAGCCAATGCAACCAAAATTTGACATCATGGAAGGGTTGAAAAACCTGAAAGTCACGATTCCCCTTTATCAGGCCATAAGAGATGTGATAATCTACATAAATGTAATCAGAGATTTATGTCTTAAGAAACCCATAAGGAAACCATCAAAATTAGTTAATATGGTAGGTCAATTGGTTGATTTAATGTTAGGAAACACTTACCACCCCAAGTACTCTGATCCAAGAAGCCTACTTTTAACAGTTCAAATTGCAGGCTTAAAGTTACCCAACACATTAGTAGATCTAGGAGTTGCTATAAATATCATGCCCTAAAAAACCATGCAAAAACTACAACTCACAAATATGAAGCCAAACAAAATAGTTCTACAATTGGTTGATTGATATACAATACTCCTGAAGAGAATACTGGAATATGTTATTATAACAGTAGATGCATGGGAGTATCTGACATATTTTCTAATCTTAAAATCTAGATTTGGATTGGGTGGTTATCCACTTATATTAATCCATCCTTGGCTAGCCATATCTTATGGTTACATAAGTTGTATGATAGGACAAATGATAATATACAAAGGATAGAAAATAAAAAACCTAGTAATTTATCCTCCTGCATAGTCCACTGATATATTAGGAGAACCAAATTGTAAAGTTTTAAATGCTAATGCCTTACCAATGCTTGAACAAGTAATTACCCTAGATGAGATAGAGGAAAAAGTTGATGAAGATCAAGTCATAACACACTTTTTCCAAGGAGAATCCTCACATCCTCCAATAGAATATTTTCTTGTAGGTAGCAAGAAAAATCATGTCAAACAAATAGAGGTAGCATTTGGTAGAATTTTGAACATTAACCATGTGTTGTAAACTATTCAAGAGGACAAGTTGAATGAAATATTAGTCAAACATCAAACTTCTTTTGCATGGGACTACATAGACATGAGGGGGATTGCACTCAAAGTTTGCACACAAAAATATTATTTGAAAGATAATGCAAGACCGGTAAGACAACCTCAAAGGAGGATGAATCCAACAATGAAGAAAATAGTCAAATATGAATTACAAAAACTTTTATTAGTTGGATTTATTTATCTTATATTAGATAGTCAATGGGTATCACCTTTAGTGGTAGTTCCCAAGAAAAATGGCAAGTGGTAGATTTATATGGACTATAGAATGTTAAATAAATCCACTAGGAAAGACCATTTCCCCTACCATTCATTGACCAAGTCCTCAACACCTTGGCAAGATGAAAATATTTTTCATTTCTTGATGGGTTTAGTAGATATAATCAAATTAAAATAGGGGATGAAGACTAGGACAAAACCACTTTTACGTATCCTTGGGGTACTTTTGCTTCTTGAGTCTTATGATTTGGGTTATGTAACACACCTACCACTTTTCAATGAGCGGTGCTTAGCATATTTTCAAACATGGTTGAAGATACTATAGAAGTATATATGGATTATTTCACCATTTACGGTGAAAATTTTGAAGAAGCTACAAATAATCTAAATAAAGTCCTCCAATATTATCAGGAAACAAACCTGTCCCTTAGTAATGAAAATATTTCATGTTGATGCAGGATACCATATCTTTGTTTAAGGGATTAAAGTAGGTAAAAAAATCAAAGTGATAAAAAATCTACCTCCTCCCAAAACACAGAGAGATGTCCACAATTTTCTAGGCTCTACTAGGTATTATAGGTAATTTATCCAAGATTTTAGTAAAACTACCAAACCACTACATACATTGTTGACCAAAATACTGAGTTTGTTTGGACTAGTGAGTGTGAGCAAGCATTCCAAATTTTAAAGGAAAAATTGATAACTACTCCTATGCCAAGAGATCCAAATTGGAGCCTCCCCTTTCATATTTATGTTGATGCATCTAACAATGCTATAAGGACATCACTAGGATAGAAGGATGGAGATGACTTTTATGCCATCTATTATGTTAGTAAACATCTTATGGGTTTTGAGTTCAACTACACTATAATGAAAAAATAATTCCTTGTAGTAGTAAATAAATTTCACCACTATATCATAGGTTATAAAATATTTGTGCACACAGATTATACAACCATTAGATATCTGATGAATAAGCCTATGGTGAGTGGTAGAATTATCAGGTGGCTTTTAATTCTATAATAATTTGATGTAACCATTGTTGAAAAACCCAACAGGGATAATGTTGTTGCAAATTTTCTTTCCAGGTTAATCTCTCATGACCACACTGCCATTAAATATCAATTTCTATATGAGCATCTCTTTGCTCTTGAAAAATAAATACCATGGTAAGTGGATATGGCTAATTACTTAGCCATCGATAAAATATCTCCTGCACTCTCACCTTGAGAATCTCAAATTTGATTGAGAAGAGTGCAATATTCTCATGGATTGATGGTTGCCTATTTAAAACTAGGACTGATCAACTCATGTGTAGGTGTGTTGAAAAAAATGAAATCATAGAAATTATAAAGACTTTTCATGATGAGCCATGTGGTGGACACTTTGTAGGGAAGAAAACTGCATTCAAAATTTTGTAGGCTAGGTATTACTAGCCTTCTTTTTTTAAATATATAGTCAAATATATGAGCCAGTGTGATCAATGTCAATGAATGGGTAGACCAACTCTACAGGATGAGATGCCACTTCATCCCCATGTGCATATTGAACCATTCGATAAATGGGCAATGGATTATTTTTGGCCAATCAATCTACAATCAAATAGAAAAAGGTATATCTTAGTTTGTACTAACTATGTGACTAAGTGGGTTGAAGTGTAGGCACTACAAAACATGAATGAAGACACTGTAGCAAACTTTCTATACAAATACATCTTCACCAAGTTTGGTATTCGCACAAAAACTACCACTAACTAGGGGGCCCAGTTCATTTTGAAGATGATATAGGAGTTGATGAAGTAGTATCAAATCTAGCACAACAAGACCACCCTCTATCATTTGCAAGCAAATGGATAGGTGGAGGTCATAAATAGAGAGTTGGAGAACATTCACCAAAATTTTACATCAACATAAGAAGGACTAGGTAAATCACCTATCAAAAGTAGTATGGGCATATTACACTGCCTAGAACACCACTACAGGATTTACACCATTTCAATTGGTGTATGGAAATAATGCTATGATATCGATGAAGTTTTAAATTAAAACCCTATGGATTGTAGTGGAGCTAAACTTGAATCTTGACACTACGCAAAAGGAATAGATTCACCAACTGAACTAGCTGGATGAATATTGGTAAGATACACTATAGTGCACATAAATTTTGCAAAATCATAGGGCCATGTGGCATGACCACCACATACAACAAAAATAGTTTAAGGAAGGAGATTGGGTATTACTCTATGATTTTCAGTTCTAAGATCAAAAGGGAAAACTCATGAAGAGGTGGATGGGAATATATGAAGTGGTTGAGATCATTAACAATGGTGCTATCCAAATCAAAACCATTAATGGTAGCAATATCATTTTAACATTCAATTACCACCATTTACATTCATATCATGTGCCTCCAATCCATGCAATTGGCTCAGGTGTAGGCATTGGGGAGACCCCATTGGATAATTTTTTTTAGTAGTTTGATGAACACTTATGCGTTCATGAAAAAATTATTATTATTTATAATATTTTTCTAATATTAGCATAGGTTTTTATTTCTTTTATGTTTCGTATTTTCCAAGGTTACATGACCTTAGATGCAATCTATAGGCATCTGGGAAACTAGGCCTATCAGGCATGAAGCCATGATCCCTATTTTTATTTTACTATTTGTGTGTATTTGTAGGACACATGGCCTTAGATGTAATATGTAGGCATCCGAGCAACTAGACCTATCAGGCATGGGACCACGATCCCTGTTTTTGTTTTACTTTTTGTGTGTTAATTTTTGTAGGACACGTGGACTCAGATGAAATATATAGGCAACCATATCAAACTAGATCTATCGGGCATGAACCATATTGCCCCGTATTTCCTATTTTGAGAACTGTAGTAGTACGGAGAGGGTACCAACATTTCATTGGATGTGCATCGTATATGACCAAACTTGTGTATAGGTATCTATTTCCTACCAAAAAGAACACACCTATATTCAGGTCAAAAATAAAGAGGCAACACCAAAAAAGAAAATAATAATAAGGTGCATGTATTCCTAAAGCAACGAGCACCTATCTTCAACATAGAGAAGACACCTATATTCCACAAGTACAGAAGGTGCCTATATTCATAAAATTTAGAGAGCACATATATTCCACATAAGGTGCTTATATTCAAAGCACAGGAGACACCTATATCCATAAAATAGAGAAAATATGCTTGTATTCCATAACTAGCGAGTGTCTGTATCAAGAAGAACAAAGAAAATGTACCTATATTTCAAACACAGGGAATCTATATCCACATAACAAAAAGAGGGGTGCCTGTATTTTGAAATAGAGATGATGCCTACACTCTAGAAGTAGTAGACACCTATAATCCATAAGTAGTAGGTGCCTATATTCAGAGCAACGATGGCACTGATATTCATGTGCAGTCAATAAAGTCAACCTTTTCATGGAGTAGAGTATGCCTATTTTTCTAATGACAAAATTTATTTGCTTTCCGATATTTGATCATCGGATTCCATGTATTTTCATCGATAACACATGCATACTCCTGATACATGATTGAAACAGTTTCCAAGGGGGATGTGTGTCATCATGTGGTAAATTTTTTTTATCACATTTGTCTTTATTTTTTGCACAAGACCTCAAGACTAATGAAAATGTGGTACCAAATAACAAGATCATCATGCACAGAGAAATTCATGCCATTGATTCACCCCGAACCATTGTCATCACACTTTGATCAAATCAAATTGCACCACCAGGTATTTACATATCATGATTCATGAAAAACCACCCAAGTATATGCTAATTTTTCTATTACATGTATGCATAGTTATCATAAAAAATATTTCTATGTAACGTGCCAACACATGCCCCATGAAACTATTGTCCAATCATGCAACCCCCAAATCTACAATCTACCATTGTGCACTGATCAAGTACAAGGGAGGAGGTTATAACTGTATCCACATAAATATAGCACACAATTTAAGAGTTAATTACATAGATTCCATAATTATTACTAATTATAGGAAGATAGGCATGCTTTGGTATGTTTAAAAACAAATAAAAATACTTGTTTGCAACCATAGAAAAACCAAAAGTAGAGGACACCATGGGAGGAACTTTGAGAAATCATATCCTAAAGAAGAATGAGCCCAAGGATCTCTCAGGCATAGCTAGTTTTATCTAGGAACAATTTGAGACTGTCGGGTGGATAAATTACTACCGCTTGGTAAGTCAAGATCAAGATTTAGTGATGGCATGAGAATTTGCAACCTCTATGGATTATGGTATTGTGAGGATGAGTGGACTGGTCATACCAGTCATGGAGAAGTACATTACAAAGGTTACTGATATCCTATGCATGGGATATTGAACATGTAAGGATGATAGTGTTGGGCATTACGTGCAGATATTTTTTGGGTAACCCACTACATAGTTGATGTGGTTTGGGTTGCTAAAATAATATGTTCTTGAGCTATGGTGGTAGGTATTTGAGAAAGTGGTAAGGTTTTTCACTTGCACTGGCAAATACTCATGGTTGTTAACCACCTTTAGTTCGTAAATCACTTGCTGCATGGGTATCATATTAATGTCCCTTATTATCTAGTGTGTGACCTAAAGGATGAGGTCAATTAATACCATGTAGGCATAGTGATAGCATTAGGAAATCATGAGATGATCTCAACCCTAATTCAACATGCTAAGAATTAAAAGGCTGCATCGATATATGAAGAGGAGATTTCTACATCAACATCAACCAGTGGATGACAAAAATATGAAGAGGATGAAGAGGCATAAGTGCCTATCTCCCACCATAGCCACACTACAGGGGAGGTAGAGTAGGCTAAACCAAGCCTATTATGGGTATTTTCATTGCCTACCTCCTAACATAGCCATACTACAGGGAAGGCAAAGTAGGCTGAACCAAGTCCATTATGGGTAATGTCATTATCTATCTCCCAACACTCAAACTAGGAGGTATACTAGGCTATCTCAAGCCTATTTTGGGTATCATCACCACCAATGACCAAGAGTAGAGTGTCAATAGAATATCTGGTCGATTATAGTTCATTGAGGAATGATGAAAAGCACATGATGAAATATGAACTGGCCATCCAAGTGTTGTAGGGCATGGCCTTTGGTGAATCCCCCTTCCATGATTATTTGGAGGAAGGCCTCTAGGATAAATTGAATGCCATGGAAGAGCAATCCTCCATATGGGAGGAGAAATTTAAGATAGAACAAGCTAAATTCTAGAAGTCTTGATGAGCTACTGTGGAAAAGCAACAAGAATATAACAACATAATGCTACAATTATAGGAGATAGTGTAGAAGTTGGAGAATAGGGTCTGATAATTACAACTATTGCTAGATTCCATAGTGGATCATGTTGATACCATTGTAAAAATTGATTGGATCATAGACCTAGAAATCTTGTCTATCAATTCATAGAATAAGGTGATATATTTAGGGGTGTTTCATTCTAATGCCAAGAGGGTATCATATACCCAAATGTTTGATGTAGGGGACCAATCAGAAGCTCATGTGGTAGACACATCCTATTTCATAGAGTGGGACCTATATGATTAAAATAATGGATAGTGAGGCTACTAAATCAGCCAAATTTGAGGACTATCCAATTCACTAGAGAGTCTATGACACGTGGATTTTTCTCAAATAGCTAGTGAATTGCCTAAACACGACCCTACTATCCAGTCAAATGAGGGATAAGAAAAGTAGTATGATGTGGGCCAATCAAATGAATTAACTAATCATTCCATGGCTACGTAGTTAGCTCATTAGACACTGGTTGACCAAACCATAATTGGTTAGTTTGGTGAGTAGCTAGAGGCCAAGCCTCTTGTTGACACACCACTGAACCATAACATGTATGAAGCAAAGTCAACATATTTCATGAAATACCACCTCCATGGAGGAAGGTGGTGATTAGTATCTTGGTACCAACAACTAATGTAGAAGCCATGAGATCTACAAAGAAACTTTGGTCAAAATCTAAGGCAAAGTGATCATCCTAGAGGAGACCGAAGGCTAAGGCCAAGAGGCCACCACAAAAATAAAAGAAGGTACAATAGGACCCCAATTCTGATGATGAATGGGTTGCATCAATGAAAGCCTTTGAAATCTAATAATAGTAGATGGTAAAGCTCAAAGAAGGCTTGAAAAAGATAGAGAAAGAATGAAAAACCCATAAATGGATGATTAGGGAGTCTAGCATCAATGTTAATCCTGCCAGGTAAAAACAATTTTGGGTCTTATATGGTTTTGTTGATGGAAATCCATCGAAGATGTAGGATTATTTTTAAAATATGGGAATGTATGACAAGGGTCCAATGATACCATCACCAGTAAAAGCACCTAAAATGTTGACGCCTGATAATGAAGAAGAGAATTATACAAATGAGGTGATTATTGACCTAGAAATAGCATGACTACTAAAATTCCAAGTATTTGATACATATCAGTTTCCACCATGGGATATGCTAGAGATTGCCACTATGGAATGACTTCCTATAGATAATTTTTACTAGAAAGAGGTTGAACCAACATTTCAGAAGGATGCAACCACATTTATTGGACTACAAGAGGAGAGCATAGGTAGGTAGGGTTGGTGTAAGAATAAGCCTAAAAAAAGGGAAGGATTCAACCAGTCGACAAGATGGATTCAACACAAGAAAGCATAGAAAATGGAGGAAGGTCCTATACAAACCAAGTAGTGTGGCAAGTGTAAATGAGACAAAGAGGAGAAAACCACAACTCAAGAAAGAAAATGTTGGAATAGAGATTATTTGAATGTTGTTGCTGAAATATGGTATTTTTAGTAACAAGTGCCATGAGGATGTGGTAATAATTAGGCATGGAGGGATGATGAGCACCAAAATTACTCAAATTTTTACATGTTTTAATGGGGTTTTATGTGACATTATTAACATTAGAGATGCATTTTTGTGAAATTATTGCATGCATTTAATAGAAATTGATGTATTATACTTAACTAGTGTTTTTAGTGGAAAATGTGTGTAGATGTAGTACTTTGTTACTTTTTCGCACCTTTTAGTCAAGGTCCCACATGGACCTGGCATTGAATATCATGTGTAAATGCACTTACGAAACAATGTGAGGCTTTATGGAGATAGCGGTGTTAGAAAAATATGTCTAATTTTGCTAAGGTACAATGCTTGTATCCTGACCATAGGTCGAAAGGTGCCTATATTCCTACAAAAGGAAAGATGTCTATATTCTAGCAATAGAACAAGTACCTTTATTCTAGCAATAGATTGTAAGGCACCCATATTATAGTGATAGAGTAAACACCTATATTCCAGCAATAGAACAAGTGCCTGTCTTCCAGCAACAGGTCAGAAGATGCCTATATTCTAACAATAGAGTGCGTGCCTATATTTCGATGATAAAAAATAATATCAACTCTCAGATAAATGGAAAGGGCCTATACGCAATGCCTTTATCCCAATGATAGATCATAAAGGCATTTGTATTCCAATGATAGGCCAATAAGCACTTATAACCAATGAAATAAAGTGCACATTGATCTTTGTGACTCAAAGACCATGTGTAAGTTTAGAAATGTTGTACAAAATTATGGAGTGCTATTGTTAACTTAAAAGAGATTAATTTTAGCATGGCTATTATTTTATTAGACACCAATTAAAAATATGCATGAACTAGTCGTAGCGAATCATGTGAAACAATTAAAATAGAACAGTCTAATTTTGTAATAGGAGATGATCGCATTTTGTATAAAACACAAGACACACCTAAAATGAAGGACCCCGAACCTGATTATTATTTTTGTACTACAGTATTTTAATAAAAGTCTCAAGTGTTATTTTATTTGCGTGTTCGAAAGATTGATTGTGTGAATTAGCTGGGAAGATGTTTGTAGGAGCCTGGGCCCACTCTATGCATTATTTATCCCCTAATTTTGCATTAATTTATTTTAGCAAGTATGTTTATTTTCCTATTCAATTTGGTGTTTATTTTCTATTTAATTTATTTCTACAAGAGAGTATTTTTTGCAATTTCAATTACAGTTGTGTGTTTGCTTTTTGTAAATTTCCTTTCAGCCATGTGTTTGATAATGATAATTTAGTTTAATTTTATTATAGTTTTTGTAGAAACCTAAATCATGTCATGCTTAGGGGAGCTGATCACATAGACACATTCATAAGATCATAATCTTGGACTTTCCAAGCATCAACAATGGTTCTCACCACTCATTTGGGGCCTTTTCAAGCCATCCAAGCCTGGCCGCTCAAGCCAAGAGTGGCCAGATCTTAGCCGATCAAGCCTAGAGTGGCCAAACCTTAGCCACTACAGATGACAGTGGCCAGATCTTAGTCATTGCAGATGATAGAAGCTAAACCCTAAAAATAGTTTTACCAAAAAACAAGGCTAATCATGGGTGAAAGTGGTAGTATGCATGTAATAAAGGTTAGCAGGAGCAAATTTGCATTCCTTTTCATGATCCATTCACATAGGAGACTTGAGTTTGCATTTATACTTGAGTTAACTAACCTCAAAACATAAACAAAGGAACACAAATCTTCTCATGCTAACGACCAGTTCGCATAGGAGATTCAAGTTGGCAGTTATATTTTAGATAATTGACCTCCAAACATAGAAAAAACATAAAGCTTCTCATGCTAACTCACACTAAGTATGAGAAATTCATTTTTAGGGCTTGGACATAGACCTAGGGTTTCATACTATAAAAGGTGCAAGCCTAAGAGCACCAAGAGAGATATTTTATCGAGGGGTCAGAGATACACATATTTTATCAATCTTGGTCATTGAGGAGAGCTTTCGAGACTTGGAGAGTTCCCTTGGAGATCATGTGTAAGGTGAAGCCCTGATAGATTGGAGAGCATAGCAACCATTATTTCAACATCAAATACAAGCTTTGATCCATTGCTTTGGAGCAAAGAGGACGATAATCACTTTTGCGGCCACTATCTTGGATAGTGGCCTACAGGCTTAGCTTAGGGTTTTAGACATTAGATTCATCATTTTGTTTAGCATATAATTAGCATAACATCATTTCATTTGTTCACATTCATATCATTAGTCTAATTTGCACTTGCTTTCATTTGTTATATTTAGTAATAACAACCTCATTCGAGGAGGCATTCTCGGACATCTAAGCGTGTGTTGTTTTTTCATTGATTATAGGGCCACAAGTTGATCAAACGAAATCTGCAACATACGAGAGCAAAATGGATCCCTATAGGAAATAGACCTAGAGAAGGAGGCATCTGTAAACCCTTATACATTTCCATTTGTGGAATCGAGAAGCTTTTGAAAGCGCACCACCTCTTCGTGAAAGGGGCACTCTTTGCCTATTTGTAACCTTATTGTATCGAAATGGGTATCCCTAAGAGGGACCGACATGTAACCAAATTTCAATACGAATAAAGAGATCCATATTTGTTAATTTTGTGTTATATTATTTTTTCATTGTCTTCCATTTCATCTTGGGTTTTTAGTAACATTGCAAGTTGAGTAAAGTGGTGCGTGCATCCCGAGGTCACTATAGATGGCGATCACGGTGGGACCTCCACTAATTTTTCATTTGATATCAAAATAATAACTTAATTTTATGTGTAGGTCTAGCCACTCTGAGCTACAATGGCCAAAAATTAGATGCTCTGAGCTACAATGGCCAATAGAGCTTTAGCCACTCTAAGCTACAGTGGCCAAGAACCAGATACCCTGGTCAACAACGATCAAAACTGAAGTGCAACAAAGGCCAAAATATTGACTCTCTGAGCTAGATCAAAGGTTAGTATAGCTTCTATGATATTTTATAGCTTTATATCTGCTTCTATGTGTCTAAAATAGAGAACTTAAAGCACATTTATGTTTGGAAATTGAAAGAATAAAAGGAGAAAGAATTAAGCATTTTGCATATCTTAGATCTTCTTTTAAATTTTCCACTAGGCATTGCTAGGAACAACGACTTATGCCTAAAATTTTTGCCCTAGAATACAATGTGCTAGACATTGTATGTTATTTTCTTACTTTGAGGCCTTGATAGAGGTCATAGATGCATGAAATAAAGTGTGCTCATACAAATCATAATAGTTCATGCATCTTTCTAAATATTGAAATGTATTTCTGCACTTAGGCATATAGGAAAGATTCATTGCTGTTATATGATGCACTTTATGTTACACAAGATTAAAATGAACACCACACACACACGTATCGTTTAAACATTTGGGAGTTGGATTTCATCACCAACCTTCAATTCAATCCAGTGACGTTGGAATTCATCTCCTTCCACTGGTTTTCCCCTTAGAGCTTCCTAGAAATGGATTGAGAAACTTACTTATAGTGATACTAAGTTACTTGTGCTCAATCTATCTCCCACTGTTGGAAAAACCTTTGATTCAGAGTGGAAGAGCTAGGCAAACCCCCCACTGGGTCTTCAATGGTGTACCCTAGCTTCTTTGGAGAAAATCATGTTTGGCACATGTATACTTGATTATCACTATAGACGAGTCTTCTCATTCTTAATCCAAGAACAAGAGCAAGAAATCAAAAGAACAACACGTCAAAACATGCCAAATAGTTTAGGGCACACTTAAATCAATAATCAAGATAAACATTTATTTGGTATTGTGTGGCTATTCCTAAATTACAACTCAAAAGATCAATTCATAGACAACATGGTCAAAACAAGAAGTAAGCATCCTCGGTCTGAAACTAAGGGAGAGACTGAAGCAACTCATACCCATAGGCAAAATTGTAGTAACATTGAATGACCTACTCGTAAGACCATGATACATAGCTTCGCGAGAGCCTAAGGGATGATAACTCAACCCTTGGGGGATCTCCTTGAGAAACCTCGAGTAAGGAACCACATAATGGAATAAATTCACATAAACAAAAAGAGGCTTCATAGCCATCCTCATTAAGGAGACACGAGGAGACCTCAAGGGCCTCATATAAACACACAGAAAAATCTCAAAGACGTGAGGAAGCTTCAAGGGCTTCCTCCTCACATGGAAATAAATGATGTTCTAAGACTCATTCTTCACATAGGGATGACGAGATTGCTACATATCGATCTACATGGAGAAAACATGTCACAAATCCTTCTTCATCAAGAAGGCAAGAAAGAGTCACAACACCTCAAGATTCACAAGAAACATATGAAATAGTTCTCCCCACTGAAGGGCAAGAAACTAGAGCTACATATAGCCATGGTAATAAGATAAAATAAATCCTTCACACAAAAGGAAAGATTCCCATAGACTATGACCTCATAGGAGTGAATGGTACCCCACAGGACCAGCCATGGAAAATAATATAGCTAGATAGGTTGGATCGATTCCCTACATGACCAACTCAAAGAACTGTAGCTACTGAGAACTCTGCATCTGGAAGCTCATGAACTATGACTTCTAAACACATATCTCAATCTGGGGGTACCTTAGAGCAACCCTGTAGTAGATGCCTAAAGTTTGATCATAGGGATACTCAACAGTACACTAAAAAAGTCACCTTAGCTAGCAAGAGTACAGATATAGCAAGAACCTCCTCAAGGAACCTATGAGTCAAGACAACAAGAACATAGTCAGATAAAAATGAGTCTTCTGTAACAACGTAAACTAATTGAATGCAACAATTAGAAAATGCATTATGTAAGGAGCGAGAGGTAGTGGAAGCTCTCGAACAAGATAAACAAATAGAAATACTCTTGCGGTAACATGAGTAGCATTTAAGAGAGTAGGCTGAGTAGATAGCTCTTAAAAATTTATAGAAAAATGGTGGTGACCACCAAAGAACAAGATACACTGACTAACCTAAGGAGAGGTACACTAGACAAGATAGCCCACAACAAAATCCCCCACAAAATCATGAACAAAATCCAACTAGCGGGGAAAGGACAAACACAACAAACCAGGATTGCAATCCTGAGTCCCCTCGTAGGAGGGAGGAAATTGCAAAAAATTAAATGGATAGAGAGTTACCTCCATTGCAACTATGGGTAGGCCTACAATAGGAGGAAATCCATGCATCAAAGGCATTTCAAGAGCTTGCTGAAAAGATGAAAACCTTTGAGAAACAAGAGGCAGCTAGAAACTCACCAACACTAAGCAAAATACACAACCAACCATTGTGACCATCAATCCCTAGCCCTCCATATCCTAAGCACTTTGAGATGTCTAGGTTAGAAAATTTTAAGGGTGAAGAGGATGCACAAGAGCATGTCACCAATTTTATCACTGCCTATTTTCATCTTGAAGACAATGATTCTCTCATGCTAAGAACATTCATAATGACATTTTCAAGTGCTGCCACTCAATGGTTCAACCAACTACCTAAGCATAGCATAACCAACTTTGAACAAATAGTAAATGCATTCCTAAAGCATTTCTCCTTTGGTGCTAATAAGAAGGTGAACCTTTCAGACATGGCCAACTTGAAACAATATGATGATGAGCCAATAATGGATTATGGGAATAGATGGAGAAAAGTCATGGCCAAATTATCATTCTCCATTCCCACAGAAGATATCATTTGCATGTTTACCAAAAGTTTCTCTAAAGACATCTCCATATTGCTACAACTTTAGTATTATCCTTCATTTTAGGAAGCTTTGGCATAGACCAAGCTCATCAAAGAAATAAAAGTAGATGAGGGAACCATTAAACTCTGAAACAAAAAGGAGTGGAACAAGAATGGTAAGAATGACAAGTATAAATAGAAGTAGGCCAAACCTACTCCAGTAAATCAAGTCGTATTGGCTACACCCAAGGATGGGGGTGCACAACAACCCTAAAACTATCAAGCACATCTCCCGTCACCCAATTATGACCAAAAGAACAATCAAGAAATAAAAAGAGAATGCAAACCACCTCGTTATTTCATGCCTCTGACAGAATAAATGTAATCAATCTTTAATTAGTTGAGCAAGGCCAAGAGGATTAAATTTCTTGATATACCTCTTATAGATCCCAACCATCCTAAGCCAAAAGGATATACGGAAGATCAAATTTTCCCTTATCACAGGATATCGGGGTATGACATTGAGGCTTGTATTGGTTTTAAGCATCAAGTGCAAAACATGATTGAGGTAGGAGAACTCAAATTTGACAATCCATTGGCTCTTGATAACAAAGACATGGGCATATACAAAAACCCATTGCCCAATCATGAGGTCCCTCGAGAGCAAGGGTCCCAAGTCAATCAGGTTTGAGATGACATACCTACCCATGAATGCGTTGGGATGCTTGAGATTGTTAACATAGAAAAAAGGACTAGGTGGTATGGTCAACCACAACCGCCTGCAGCTCCCATGAACATCCCAGCCGCTCCTAGGCAAAGGCAAGACAACCTTCCAGGTCCACCAACGCAGCCTATGGTAACTATCCGGAGTAGATTGGAGCAAAACCTACAGATGAATCCAGCTAAGTTATCCATTTATGAGCTCATACAATAGTCCCCAAAGCATAGGGAGACTCTAATGGATATTTTAATAACAATTGAGCTCCCACCGCAATATGTGAATGCATTCACTCACTTTGTGGGACAAGTACAAGAATGCGAGGAATCTATAATTTGATTCTATGATCATGAGATTGATAGTACCTACTGCCTTACCAGACCCTCCACTAAAAATTGTAGCAAAAATAAACAACTTACCTTTTAAGAGGGTCTTGGTTGATACAGGTTCATCGATAAACATCATTACAACAACAACAATAGAGCACCTCAAGATCCCCAAGTCCAATATCGTTCGAGGAGCTTACACATTGAGAGATTTTAATGATGCTTTATGCAATACTATGGGAACAATAGTCCTACCCATCAAATTAGGGCATAAGACCATCCCTATGATGTGTCATGTCTTGGAAGGAGCTATGTAGTACAATATCATTTTAGGGCATCCTTGGATAAGGTCCATGAAGTGTGTGCCTTCGATCTTGCACCAGTGTGTCAAGTATGTGTATGAAAACAAAGTCTATGTGGTTTTGGCCGATGAAGAGCCTTTTAAATACATCAATCAGGTGGAAATTCTAGGAGAATTTGTAATACCTTCTACCCACCTATACGTAGCACCTTCATCCCCAACCACACAAGTGGATAAAAAAGACAATGGGGTAAGAAAAGACCCATGCACTTCAACACCTCCTGGTGCACTCAAAGTAGTCAATGCTTCTAAAGTACCATTAACATAAAAAAAAAAGATAATCAGAAGCTAAAGACACCCTTAGTTAAGGAAGAAAGTCCCAGGGAAGTGCCAACCATAGCCATTACTAAAATTCCAAGTCCTATGGAAGAATAAGATCTTCAAGATCAAGATAAAAATAATGATTATCACCTTGCTTCGTCAGTATCATTTGTAGGGTCATCTACATCGCATGCATCAATACACTTGGAAAGCATAGACATAGAGGAGTACCTTTTGTAGAACATTATATTTATGACTATCATTGAGTTTGCACAAAATATGGAAAGGCCTAAGGACTTGAGGCCACCAGTAGGAACAGTGGTTCCACTTGGGATCCCTTCCAACCAAACCAATTTTGTCTGTCGGCCTGGGCTCCACCCATAAGCCTTCAGACATAGAAGAGTATAGTGACAAATTATTCATGGTCAATGTTCGTTACCTATCTAACCTCGAGTTTTCCCTAAGCTACTTTGAGAATTTCCATTGGCATGGCTATGGCCTTAGCATATATGAGTAGGGGTGCAGGCAGCCATACGAGCCACAATATCAGCTTCCCTCCGACATGTTTGGGTTAGGCTATTATATCGAAGGTCAATATGACTCTCTCATAGTAGCATTGGAAAGATAAAGCTTAGGGTTAGGAGAAGATATTGATTTCATTCCTTATCACCCATTAAGAATAGGAAATTTGAGCGATATACAAGTGGCCACGGTAAACATACCACCGCTAGAAATTTATCATCTAAAAATCTCAATTGATTCCACCCCAACAGGGTACAACTCATGGGATGAGGAGAATGGATATGAAGCAAGTGATGATGAGGTGCAAATTTTCTTAGCTTACCAAGGGCCTCACTATTTACAAAGATTCACATGGTCCATCCACGATGAGAGTGGATATACATAAGAGGAAAGTGACTATGAATTAGGAGAATCAACAAAAAGATCCTACTTAGGCCTAAGGAATCAACCCATGACTTTGGGGCAAGAGACAAATGAAAATGGATTCTTCATAAGTGATGAAGAATATGAAGATGAAATAGAAATGGCCTACTTGATGGCAAGCCGGGATTCACACAAACACAATCATAGTAATTTCATGGTAATTTCATTAAAAAAAATAGCTTAATACGGTTTACAGTATTCTCTCCAGTATACCACTTCTCCACCAATCCCGAACTTCACCATCCTTTTCCCATACAAATTTTCCCTATTTTAATGTGGTCTCGGCCTTCCCTGCAATTAATGCTCCCGCCCAAAGACCAATTCGAATTTCATTTTCCCTCCATTGAAATTTCAAGATTTTCCTTTCCTTTTGTTTTTTGCCATAAATGGCAACTGTCCGATCCGTCCAGAGCCTGCATTCATGGCTTCCCATACCCTACACCCGTCATTTTAATCTGACTGTCTTTAAATATCGTTGTCTCCGCCATTAAGTCTTTCACCTATAACTACGGTTTCTCCAGAAACGACATTCCAAGATACTTAAACTTGGTCGACGTCTAAATCTCTCTCCTCCGATTACGTGGCCCTCATCCTCATGATCTGTTACAAGTGTGTCTCCATGTGTCAAAATTAACTCTATCCCCCACTGGTCGTGTTGCCTTTAAGACACGTGGCAACCACGTGTCAATTTCACCCTGTCCGACCGTCCGCATGTTTATTTCCGTTTGAATTTTTCTTGGGCCGCGATATCGCGACATGTAGCGATATCGCGACATGTCGCGATATCGCGACCCAACTGACGTCCGCCCTTAGCTTTGAAACAACGTCGTGATATCGCGACGTCGCGATATCATGACAAAAGTACATCCTGCATTTGTCTCTGCCTTTGACGTCGCGAAATCGCGACGTGTCACGAAATCGCGACGCGTCATGATTTCGCGACTCCAACCCCCACTCCTTGCAACAGCTTCAACCCCCTTCGTAACTTAAGACTCGGCCAACCTAACCGTCGCGATATCGCGACGAAACTTGCTCCGCCCTTGCAATAGCAAATGAGGTCACGAAATCGCGACATGTCACGATTTCGCGACCTCACACCAACTTTTGCCTTAGTTCCTTTAACAACTTCCTTTTCTGTCTTACGACATCTCCTTCCCCGGAAAAGAACCAAATTGCTTCAAAAATACCAGAATTTTAAAGAAAATTAAAAGATGCAAGATTGCTCATACTTTCACCGAATGCTCCTGCATCAGACACCCGGGGTAGATTAGAAGTGATCCTCACTTTTGTTTTGTTGGGGGAAGACCCAATCGGTCAACCTCCGCATTCGATACCCAAGTTGCATCTTCAATAGGTCTGCCTTTCCACTTGATCAAATACTCAGTATACTATTTATTCCTGGTGTTTCTGCCTTCACGAGTATCCAATACTTCCTCAGCTTCATCTGTGCTTGGAGTAGATGCCGAAATTTGCCATAACTATGGACTTTGCATTTCTATACCTTCTCCCTCATGATATTCCACTAAATCTGAGATATTAAATATTGGTGAAATATCAAGCCAACTTGGCAATTCCACTTCATACGCATTTCCTGACTCTCGCTTCCCCAATATTATGCATGGTCCAAACCTTTTCATTTTCAATTTATTATAAGTCTTGGCAGGAAATCTCTCCTTCCTGAGATGCACCATGACCTCATCTCCTACCTTGAACTCCTTGAACCACCGCTTTTGGTCCGCCCTTGTCTTATATTGACTATTCATTTTTGTAATTTGTCTTCTTACTTCCTCATGCAGACTTTTCATATGTTCTGCACATTCTTCTGCTTCGGCACTACATTTTTCTCTTCTGTCCAACCTTCTTAGCTCAGACACATTCCTCGGGCTGTTTCCATATACTATCTGGAACGGAGATTTATTTGTGCTTTTATTAACTGAACTGTTATATGCAAACTCTGCCTGTGGTAAGACCAAATCCCATCCCTTGGGTTGATCCACTATCAAACACCGCAGTAAATTTCCCAGGCTTCTATTGACCACCTCCGTCTGCCCATCTGTCTGTGGATGGTATGCTGAACTGAATTTCAAGTCTGTCTTCAATTTCTTCCACAAAGTTCTCCAGAAATACCTAACAAACTTTGTATCTCTGTCTGAAACTATACTTCTCGGTAGACCGTGGAGTCGTACCACTTCCTTGAAGAACAACCCAGCAATGTGAACTGCATCACTTGTCTTTTGGCAGGGAATAAAATGTGCCATTTTGGAGAACCGGTCCACCACCACAAATATTGAATCATTTCCTCTCTGTGGTCTCGGCAACCCAAGAAAAAAATCCATGCTTATGTCCTCCCATGGCCTCTCAGGCACAGGTAATGGCTGGTACAGTCCTGTATTTTGTTTTACATCCTTTGCCATCTGGCATATTCTGCAACTTTGCACAAACTTCCGTACATCTTGCCAAAGTTGTGGCCAATAGTAATTTTCCTCAATCAAGGCAATGGTCTTATCCCTACCAAAATGCCCAGCCAATCCTCCGCTATGCTTTTCTTTGATTAAATTCTCCCGCATGGAACTTCTGGGAATGCACAACTTACTACCCTTGAACAACATCCCGTCTTGGATTAAGAAATCCAACCATTTTGTTCTATCCATAGTAAGAGGTATTGAGCAAGCCTTCCAGGCTTCTGCAAAATCCGGATCTGCAGGGTATAGACCCCTCAGTTCTTCGAACCCCACTACTTCCACTCGTCAATCTGGTCGCAAAGTCCGCCTTCCGTTAAGGCATCTGCAACCCTGTTTGACTTCCCACTTCTGTGCTTCAGTACAAAGGTATAACTTTGGAGGAACTCCACCCATTTCATGTGCCTTTGGTTCAGTTTTGTCTGACTATTAATGTATTGCAAATCCTGATGGTCAGTAAACAGTACAAACTCCTTTGGTAATAAATAATGTCTCCACTTTTTTAGGGCCTGAACTATAGCATAAAATTCTTGATCATAGACATAATACTTTTTCCAAGCATCATTTAACTTTTCACTGAAATAAGCAACTGGCTTGCCTCCTTGACTCAGTACCGCCCCTATTGCACTGCCACTGGCATCACAGTCCACCTGAAATACCTTGTTGAAGTCTGGAAGTGCCAAAACAGGCTGTTCTGTAACTTTTCTCTTCAATGTATCAAAGCTCCTTTCAGCCCCTGATGTCCATTTGAACTCCTTTTTATCTCCCCTCATTGTCTCTATGAGAGGTGCACAAATACTGCTGAAGTTCTTTATGAACTTCCTATAAAAACTGGCCAGACCATGGAATGACCTCACTTCTATTGTGCTCCTTGAAGTAGGCCATTCAATGATGGCTCTCACCTTTTCGGGGTCCATATTTAGGCCTTCTGTTGAGATTACAAACCCCAAGTATACCAATTCCTTCTTGACAAAATTACACTTTTTCAAATTTATTAATAACTGTTATTCTTGCAGCTTTTCAAAGACTCTCCTGATATGCATCAGGTGTTCCTCCAGGGTCCGGCTAAATATCAATATATCATCTAAATAAACAATAACAGACTTTCCCAAAAATTCTTTCGATACTTCATTCATCAACCGCATGAAGGTACTTGGTGCATTGGACGATCCAAAGGGCATGACCAACCACTCAAACAGGCCTTCTCTTGTCTTGAAGGCTGTCTTCCATTCATCCCCCTCTCGGATACGGATCTGATGATAACCACTTTTCAGGTCAATCTTTGTGAAGTACTCAGCTCCACTTAAACAGTCCATGATATCATCCATTCTTGGTAACAAAAATCTATACTTAATAGTAATTTTGTTGATGGCCCGTGAATCTGTACACATCCTCCATTCCCCATCCTTCTTTGGTGCCAGCACTGTAGGTACTGCGCATGGACTCAAACTTTCCCGAATTAATCCCTTTTCTAATAATTCTTGGACCTGTCTATTTAACTCCTCAGTCTCTACAGGTGTCATCCTGTGTGCAGCTTTATTTGGCAGGCTTGATCCTGGTACTAAATCTATATGATGGCTAATTTTTCTCACAGGGGCTAAGCCCTCAAGCACATTGTCAGACACAATTTCTGGAAATTCCTCCAGCAGATTTAGAACTTCTGTTGGGGTATCCCGGCATTCCTTCCCCCTAACTCTAGGGATTATTGCATAACATAAATGTTCATGCTTTAACCCATTCATAAACTCTCTCCCCTCAACTAAACAGACTACTGAAATATTACATACCTTTTCATATGTATCCTTCAAGGGCTTTAGTTTATGGCGTACACCATTCTTTGTCAATGAGTAGGTGTTGGCACGACCATCATGTACTGCACTCCGGTCAAACTGCCAGGGTCTCCCCAGCAACATGTGGCATGTTGAGCAAGGTGCAGCAAAAGCAATGCAAAAGGATTGTAATTGTTGTCAACACAGACAGAGTGATGCAGTTGAAGCAGTTCAGAGGTCAGTCAGATCAAGTGCAGAAAATCTCAAGAAAAACAGAGGGGACCCAGATCCAGAAATTTGCAGAAAAAGACAAGGAAGAAAACTGTCGCGATATCGCGACATGGTTCCTGTCGCGATTTCGCGACATACCGGAGGAGAGAGAAAATCCATAAGAAAATGTCACGATTTCGTGACATATCCGAGGAGAGAGAAAAAGCACGCCAAAATGTCACGATTTCGCGACATGTCTGAGGAGAGAGAAGATGCAAGTAAGATTGTCGCGATTTCGCGACATGTCTGAGGAGAGAGAAGATGCAAGTAAGATTGTCGCGATTTCGCGACATGGCTGAGGAGAGAGAAGATGCATTGAAAAATGTCACGATTTCGCGACATATCGGAGGAGAGAGAATGTGCAAGGAAAAATGTCACGATTTCGCGACATGCTGGAAGGAAAGAAACCAAATCGAGAAACTGTCGCGATTTCGCGACAAGTTTGAAGCAAAGGCACCAAGGATGAAAAATGTCACGATTTCGCGACACATCGGAGGAGAGAGAAAGTTGATGAAGAAGTTGTAGCGATTTCGCTACATGTCTGAGTTTCGCCAGCATAAGCAAAGAAAAAGCACCAAGTAAGAAAAGCGTAGCGATTTCGCTACATGGTCAAAGTGCAAGGCAGAAAGATGTAGCGATTTCGCTACATGTTGAAAGTGCAAGGTAAATTGATGTAGCGATTTCGCTACAAGTTGAAAGTGCAAGGTAAATTGGTGTAGCGATTTCGCTACAAGTTGAAAGTGCAAGGTAAATTGGTGTAGCGATTTCGCTACAAGTTGAAAGTGCAAGGTAAAAAGGTGTAGCGATTTCGCTACAGGTGGAAAGTGCATAGTGCGGAGGTGTAGCGATTTCGCTACAGGTTGAAAGTGCATAATGCGAAGGTGTAGCGATTTCGCTACAGGTTAGAAACACATGTTGGAAAGGTGTAGCGATATCGCTACACGTTGGAGTTTCAATAGCAAGCAGAAAAGAAAAAATTCTAAGGCAACAATGATGTAGCGATTTCGCTACATGTAAGGTTTTTCACGGCTGCATGGAGTAAAAATTGTACGGATGCCAGAAGCGTCACGATTTCGCGACAGGGTGAACGAAGAGCCGTTGCAAGCCGAAAACGTCACGATTTCGTGACATCTATGAAGATGACGTCAGCAAAACCAAAATGTGTCACGATTTCGCGACAGGATGAACGAAGAGCCATTGCAAGCCAGAAACGTCACGATTTCGTGACATCTTTGAAGATGACGTCAACAAGTCTAAAAATGTCGCGATATCACGACAAGTTGCTGGAAAAGCCGTTGCAAGCCGAAAGCGTCACGATTTCGCGACACCTTAGCGGATGACGTCAGCAAGACAGAAAATGTCACGATTTCATGACATGTTTCCAGAGAAGCCTCATGAAGCCAGAAACGTCATGATTTCGTGACATCTTAGAGGATGACGTCAGCAATACCAAAAATGTCGCGATATCGCGACAAGTTGCCAGAGAAGCCTCAGGAAGCCGAAAGTGTCGCGATATCGCGACAAAGTTGAGGATGACGTCAGCAAAGCGGAAAACGTCGCGATATCGCGACAGGTAATGTTTTGGCGGGAAAAAGTCAAAGACACATGCATTGTGACAGGTGTCAAAAGGCGCCAGTTACGAAAAGTTAACCAGAATATCAAGATCTGCAGTTAACTGGAGTTACAAGTGAGAGTTTCAAGACAGTGCATTTAAGAAAAGAACGGTTGTTGCAGGGCCGTGATACAGCATGACTGGGAAAGGTGGCAGTTACATAGGGAAGCTACGGAACTAAACATTAAAGACAGAACAACTGTCACAGGGTTGAGTATACCGAGAATCAATTACAGAGATTTTTTTTGTTGTGTATATCAAGAAGATATAGTCGAGTGCAGAAGTAAAATGTAACACAGAACTCAAAAAGGGAGAAAGAAGAACAGAGCACCGAGATACGCAGTAAAAGGTGTCAGAACACACAGAAAAAGGTTGTCAGAAAAAGGCCGTCAGAATGTACAGAGAAGAATGTCAAAACTGGACAGAAAGAAAGCGGCTAAATGGCAGAACGTGTCAGAGAGGGTTTGACACATTGTTCGTAGCCGAAGATGCATGAAAAGTTGGAGGGAAAGTTGAACCGTTCGAAATCGAGCCGTTCGAAGAAATCAAGCATAAAAGGATCGAGTTGGCATAGTGACAAGGTTACTGCGACTGTGTTTTTATTGTGCATTTTAAAAGGTCTCAGTAAGTAAGGGTGCTGTAAGAAAACAACCTTGGATAAAAACCTGCAATTCCATTGAATATTCAAGAGAGAGGTTTTAGATTTGAAAAGAAGATATTGAGTCTCTAACAATTCTCTCTATGCTTCTGTGAGATTTTTGTATGTGCTATAGACCAGTAAGGGTCTTGCAAAAGAGAAGGCATTTTTATGTCCATTTATCTTGCAAAATAGAAATCCAAGTTGGTGCTTGGATAAAGGGGTTGGTGCTCCTATCTGTTGCAGCAGATAAATCAGGGGTTGGTGCTCCTTCCAGTGGGTGCTGGTAAACAATTGTAAATATTGAATCCTTGCAAAGACTGGATTTGGATTGAAGTCCAAACAGTCATTCTTTGAGGAGTAGCCACATCGGTGAACCTCGTAAAATTTTGTGTTGTGTGATGCTCTTGTGTGATACTTGCATTATCTAGTTTCAAGCTTGCATCATTAGTTTTAAAAGTTGCAGATTTAAGTTTTTAAGTAGTTACACTGATTCACCCCCCCCTCTCAGTGTCATTGTGAGAATATCAATTGGTATCAGAGCCAGGCACCTGCACAAGCTTAATCAGCTAAGGTGTTGTTGGGAGATATACAATGGCCGGTGGTGAAGGTTTTTCTTCTAACAAAGCTCCTCTGTTCGATGGAACAAACTATTCTTTCTGGAGGCTCAGAATGCAGACCTATCTCTGTGCATTAGGTTATGACATTTGGGAATCTGTTGAAAATGGATACACCACTCCCACTGTTCCTCCAACAGATGCGGCTGAAAAGAAAAAGTTTGAAAACAACTCGAAAGCCAAGAATGCTATTATGTGTGGATTGGTCGACAGTGAGTTGATACGCATCATGAACTGCAAATCTGCTAAAGACATATGGGACAAACTACAAAGCATTCATGAAGGAGACAACAAAATCAAGGAAGCTAAGCTACAAACACATCGTGCCCAGTTCGAAGCATTAAAGATGACCGATGATGAGAACATAGAAGCTTACATGCTGAGAGTAAACGGAATCATCAATGCAATAAGAGGACTGGGGAAGAAATGGAAGATGTTGTTGTTGTGAAGAAGGTATCGAGAACTCTCAACAAAAGGTTTGATGCAAAGGTTTTCGCCATAGAAGAAGCAAAAGATTTAAATTTTTTTAGTATGGATGAAATGCATGGTTCTCTAACGACTTATGAAATGAGGATTGGACAAACTAAGCCCTCCGACGGAGAAGCAACCTTCCAAGCACGGAAAAATGTAAAATCTAAACAAGAGTCGAGAGGAAGAAGAATCTACGAGATGAAAATGAAGCAAACTTTGTTAGGAAATTAGTAAAGGGAAAAGGAAAGTACAGAGGTAAGTTGTCGTTCAAATGTTTTAACTGTGGAGGCATCGGGCACTTTGCAGCAAAATGCCCAATGAAGGAGAAAAATAAAAATGATGAAGGAACATATCCAGAAAGAAATGTCTGGAAAAAGAAACCGTAGTTTAGAAAAAGAAGCTTCAAGAAGAAGAGTTTCATTTCCCAAATATCGATTCTTCGAAGACAGGTTCCGATGAGGAATCGGAAGAAGAAAGCTGGTGAAGCCCTATTCATGGCTTTTGAAGAACAAACAACCGAGGAAACACAGGAGTGTGAAGAAAAATTAGAAGATGAGGCTGAGATAGATCCGGAAGGTGAGTTAATTGTCTGCTCTTGAAGAGTTAAGTGCGAAAGGAAAAGAAATAAAAAGATTACAAGAAAATTTGAGGAGGCCAGCAATGTAATAATAAGTTTGAAAGTACAAAGCTGAAGAATACAAGAAAAGGTCTGAAGATGTTGAAGCTCAGCTGACCGTGAAAATAAATGAGAGCAATAAACTGGAAGAGGAAATAGTTGGATTAAGGCTGCAGCTAGAAGAAATGAATCGAAAACTGAGCTGTCATCAAAAATTTGAAGACAATTCTGAGAAACTGAACAAAATGTTGAATAATCAAAGGCCCACTGGTATCAAGTTTGGCTTGGGCTTTGATGAAGGAGAAACCTCAAAGGACTCAAAGGCTATAATAGTAGATCCAGTAAATAATAAAGACAAGATTAGAGTTGATCAAGATAAACCGTATCATGCAAAAGAAAACAACAAATCCAAGCTCGAAAGGAGTGCTGCAAATGATGGATTCACCAAAGTCTCTCATCAAAGAAGAAGAAGACCCATGGCTCCTACCTCCACATGGCAACATCCATTTCCCAGGTACACTCGTTCCTTTTCTGGTTATTGTTTTAAGTGCAATGCATATGGTCATAAAATTTCTAGTTGTAGATATAATATAGAACAAAGAAATTTCACTAGCAGAAATAATTTTTCACCTCTGATAGATTATGCTGTAGAATGTTATAACTGCCATAACTTCGGCCATATTGCAAGGAATTGTCGTAGCTCTTTTGCAGGAAATAAATACCAGGGAAGAAAGTTTCGATCAACTGGATCAACACAGAACAGAAAATTTCTCGAAAAACTGTCACAGCCACAATGAAAGGGAGAAGGTGAAGAAAGTAACCAGATCTCGTTGTCAAAACTCGATGGAAAGAAAAGGGACAACCGAAGAAAGACAAAGAATCCCTGATCGTTCAAATAGCTCTCAAAGCATAGAATAAATCTGCTCCCTGGATTCTAGACAGTGGATGCTCCAGTCACATGACAGGAGACAAACAGAAGTTTGATAAGCTGCAGACATACGAAGGTGGTTCTGTGAAATTCGGAAACAATGATGGAGCAAAGATAGTGGGTAAAGGATCAGTTAAGTTAAGTGACGGTAAAATCAACTCTAAGGAAGTTCTTTTTGTGGTAGGACTCGAAACATAACCTACCGAGTGTAAGTCGATTTGTGACAGAGGTCATGAAGTAATTTTCAAGAAGGAGGGCTGTGAAGTAAGAAAGACAACAAATGGAAAGTTAATAGCCACTGGACTGAGAACTTCTGGAAATTTGTATACTCTCTCAGAGACTTCAGAGGGAGCTTGCTTGGTTGGACAGGAAGAAGAAAACTGGCTGTGGCATAAAAGACTCGGTCACATAAGCTTTGATAATCTGGTAAAAATCAGCTCGAAAAGAGCAATAAGAGACATACCCACTATTGGCAAACCATCAAACAACATTTGTGAGTCATGCCAAAAGGGGAAGCAAACCAGATCTACCTTCAAAGCAAAAGAGTACTTCACAAGCAAGCCACTAGAACTGATTCACACCGATTTGTGTGGTCCCATGAGGACAGAAAGCATAAATGGATACAAATATTTTATGCTGTGTATTGATGATTTTTCCAGAATGACATGGGTACTCTTTCTGAAACAGAAGTCAAAAGCCTTTGAGATGTTTAAAACCTTCAAAAATCTTGTTGAAAATCAATCTGGAAAAAGAATTAAATGTTTGAGATCTGATAGAGGAGGAGAGTTTATTTCAAATGAGTTTGCTGAATTCTCTGAAAAACATGGAATAAGAAGACAGTTCTCAACAGCAAGAACACCTCAACAGAATGGAGTAGTTGAAAGAAAGAACAGAACTGTGCAGGAAATGGCAAGAACCATGTTAACAGAGAGCAAAATTGCTGACAGATTCTGGAAAGAGGCAGTTCATACTGCAGTCTACATTCAGAATAGATGTATGTTGAGGCCGCATGAAAACAAAACACCATATGAACTGTGGTTTGGCAAAAAGGCTACAGCAAAGTACTTCAAAGTGTTCGGCAGCAAGTGTTACATTAAAAGAACTGAAAGCAATCTTGGCAAGTTTGAAGACAAAGTCGATGAAGGAATATTCCTTGGGTACTCAACTAAAAGCAAAGCCTATACATGCTACAACAAAAGACTTAAGAAAATAGTGGAGAGTGCGGATGTGAAGGTTGATGAAGGCAGGAAACAAGAAATCAGCAATAATGAAAACTACCCAACCTATGAAGAATTTATTGAAGAAGATGAAGATCAAGAAAAAGAAGAGAGACAGAAATCAGATTCAGAGGACTTAGAAAGAGATGAAAATAGAAAATACAGAATAGGCAGTTGGCAGAAAAATCATCCCAAAGAGCAGATTATTGGGGACCCTACAGTTGGCATTCAGACAAGAAGAAGAGTAGTAAATAACTATTCTCTGTTATCCAGTATTGAGCCCAAGAATATTATTGAAGCAAGCACGGATGAAAGTCTGGATGGAAGCAATAAATGAAGAACTAGATCAAATTGAGAAAAACAAAACCCGGGAATTAGTACCAAGGCCTGAAAATAAAAACATAATTGGTACTAAATGGATATTTAGAAACAAACTGAATGAAGATGGACAGGTGGTAAGGAATAAAGCAAGATTAGTCTGTAAGGGATATGCCCAAGTTGAGGGGATTGATTTTGAAGAAACTTTTGCACCCGTGGCCAGACTTGAAGCAATAAGACTGTTTTTGGCTTTAGCTGTTCATAAGAACTTCAAGGTTTATCAGATGGATGTAAAATCAGCATTTCTGAATGGAAATCTTGAAGAAGAAGTATATATTGAACAGCTTGATGGTTTTCAACTTTGTGATAATCCCGACTTTGTTTGCAAGCTGAAGAAAGCATTGTATGGCTTGAAACAAGCACCTAGAGCTTGGTATGCAAGGTTGGACAACTATCTCACTAAGCAAGGATTCAAGAAAGGTATGGTGGATAGCAATTTATATGTGAAAACTGAAAATGGCAATTTCATTGTTCTAGTTGTTTATGTAGATGATATAATTTTTGGGAGTAGCAATGATGAATCATGCAAAGACATAGCAAACAAAATGCAGAAAGAGTTTGAAATGTCTATGATAGGTGAACTTTCATATTTCCTTGGATTACAAGTTAATCAAACTGAAAAGGGGATCTTTATTTCTCAAATTAAATATGTGAAAGAAATGCTGAAAAAGTTCACTATGGAAGATAGTAAGCCAGTGAGCACCCCCATGACAACAAGCTGCAAGTTGAGCAAGGATGATAAATCTCCGGATGTTGATCAAACAATGTACAGATCAATGATTGGGAGCCTGCTGTATTTGACAGCCACTAGACCGGATATCTTACAAGTTGTTTGCATGGTTGCAAGATTTCAGGCTAGCCCAAAAGAGACTCATGTGACAGCAGTGAAAAGGATTTTTAGGTATCTCAAAGGTACTATGGAGTATGGGCTGTGGTATCCAAAAGGAAAAGACTTCACTCTCTTTGCATACTCGATGCCGATTGGGCAGGGATGCATTGATGACAGAAAAAGTACAAGTGGAGGAGCATTCTTTCTTGGAAACAAATTGGTTGCATGGCAGAGTAAGAAGCAAGAATCAGTCTCTTTATCCACAGCCGAGGCCGAATACATTGCAGCTACTACATGTTGTACACAAATACTATGGATGAGACAAACATTGAAAGATCTAGGTATTCACTTCAATGAGCCCATTTCAGTCAAATGTGACAACACTAGTGCAATCAACATTTCAAAGAATCCGGTCATGCATTCCCGCACCAAGCATATTGCAATCCGGTATCACTTCTTGAAGGATAAGGTTGCAGAAGGAGAGGTTAGATTGGAGTTTGTTCCCACTACAGAGCAAGTAGCAGACATATTCACCAAACCTTTACCAAAGGAAGTATTTGAATACCTTCGGAAAAAGTTGGGAGTAGTCACACTTCCCAAGCACTGACTAGCTATGGGAAATACATTCTCAGGGGGAGCATTCAAGTTATTTATGCTCGAGAATGTTGTGCATAGACTCAGGGGGAGTCTGCAGCAGCCCTTTGGCATTATTGGCAAAGGGGGAGAAGAATTTGAGCAAGGCTACAAAGTGTTGCCAACAATTCCAAAGGGGGAGATTGTTGAGCAAGGTGCAGCAAAAGCAGTGCAAAAGGATTGTAATTGTTGTCAACACAGACAGAGTGATGCAGTTGAAGCAATTCAGAGGTCAGTCAGATCAAGTGCAGAAAATCTCAAGAAAAACAGAGGGGACCCAGATCCAAAAATTTGCGAGAAAAAGACAAGGAAGAAAAGCGCCGCGATATCGCGACATGGTTCCTGTCGCGATTTCGCGACATACCGGAGGAGAGAGAAAATCCATAAGAAAATGTCACGATTTCGCGACATATCCGAGGAGAGAGAAAAAGCACGCCAAAATGTCACGATTTCGCGACATGTCTGAGGAGAGAGAAGATGCAAGTAAGATTGTCGCGATTTCGCGACATGTCTGAGGAGAGAGAAGATGCAAGTAAGATTGTCGCGATTTCGCGACATGGCTGAGGAGAGAGAAAGTGCATTGAAAAATGTCACGATTTCGCGACATATCGGAGGAGAGAGAATGTGCAAGGAAAAATGTCACGATTTCACGACATGCTGGAAGGAAAGAAACCAAATCGAGAAACTGTCACGATTTCGCGACAAGTTTGAAGCAAAGGCACCAAGGATGAAAAATGTCACGATTTCGCGACACATCGGAGGAGAGAGAAAGTTGATGAAGAAGTTGTAGCGATTTCGCTACATGTCTGAGTTTCGCCAGCATAAGCAAAGAAAAAGCACCAAGTAAGAAAAGTGTAGCGATTTCGCTACATGGTCAAAGTGCAAGGTAGAAAGATGTAGCGATTTCGCTACATGGTCAAAGTGCAAGGCAGAAAGATGTAGCGATTTCGCTACATGGTCAAAGTGCAAGGCAAAGATGTAGCGATTTCGCTACATGTTGAAAGTGCAAGGTAAAGGTGTAGCGATTTCGCTACAAGTTGAAAGTGCAAGGTAAAAGGTGTAGCGATTTCGCTACGTGGAAAGTGCATAGTGCAGAGGTGTAGCGATTTCGCTACAGGTTGAAAGTGCATAATGCGAAGGTGTAGCGATTTCGCTACAGGTTAGAAACACATGTTGGAAAGGTGTAGCAATATCGCTACACGTTGGAGTTTCAATAGCAAGCAAAAAAGAAAAAATTCTAAGGCAACAATGATGTAGCGATTTCGCTACATGTAAGGTTTTTCGCGGCTGCATGGAGTAAAAATTGTACGGATGCCAGAAGCGTCGCGATTTCGTGACAGGGTGAACGAAAAGCCGTTGCAAGCCGAAAACGTCACGATTTCGTGACATCTATGAAGATGACGTCAGCAAAACCAAAATGTGTCGCGATTTCACGACAGGATGAACGAAGAGCCATTGCAAGCCAGAAACGTCACGATTTCGTGACATCTTTGAAGATGACGTCAGCAAGTCTAAAAATGTCGCGATATCGCGACAAGTTGCTGGAAAAGCCGTTGCAAGCCGGAAGCGTCGTGATTTCGTGACACCTTAGCGGATGACGTCAGCAAGACAGAAAATGTCACGATTTCGTGACATGTTTCCGGAGAAGCCTCATGAAGCCGAAACGTCACGATTTCACGACATCTTAGAGGATGACGTCAACAATACCAAAAATGTCGCGATATCGCGACAAGTTGCCAGAGAAGCCTCAGGAAGCCGACAGTGTCGCGATATCGCGACAAAGTTGAGGATGACGTCAACAAAGCGGAAAACGTCGCGATATCGCGACAGGTAATGTTTTGGCGAGAAAAATTCAAAGACACATGCATTGTGACAGGTGTCAAAAGGCGCCAGTTACGAAAAGTTAACCAGAATATCAAGATCTGCAGTTAACTGGAGTTACAAGTGAGAGTTTCAAGACAGTGCATTTAAGAAAAGAACGGCTGTTGCAGGGCCGTGATACAGCATGACTGGGAAAGGTGGCAGTTACATAGGGAAGCTACGGAACTAAACATTAAAGACAGAACAACTATCACGGGGTTGAGTATACCGAGAATCAATTACAGAGATTTTTTTTGTTGTGTATATCAAGAAGATATAGTCGAGTGCAGAAGTAAAATGTAACACAGAACTCAAAAAGGGAGAAAGAAGAACAGAGCACCGAGATACGCAGTAAAAGGTGTCAGAACACACAGAAAAAGGTTGTCAAAAAAGGCCGTCAGAATGTACAGAGAAGAATGTCAGAACTGGACAGAAAGAAAGCGGCTAAATGGCAGAACGTGTCAGAGAGGGTTTGACACATTGTTCGTAGCCGAAGATGCATGAAAAGTTGGAGGGAAAGTTGAACCGTTCGAAATCGAGCCGTTCGAAGAAATCAAGCATAAAAGGATCGAGTTGGCATAGTGACAAGGTTACTGCGATTGTGTTTTTATTGTGCATTTTAAAAGGTCTCAGTAAGTAAGGGTGCTGTAAGAAAACAACCTTGGATAAAAACCTGCAATTCCATTGAATATTCAAGAGAGAGGTTTTAGATTTGAAAAGAAGATATTGAGTCTCTAACAATTCTCTCTATGCTTCTGTGAGATTTTTGTATGTGCTATAGACCAGTAAGGGTCTTGCAAAAGAGAAGGCATTTTTATGTCCATTTATCTTGCAAAATAGAAATCCAAGTTGGTGCTTGGATAAAGGGGTTGGTGCTCCTATCTGTTGCAGCAGATAAATCAGGGGTTGGTGCTCCTTCCAGTTGGGTGCTTGGTAAACAATTGTAAATATTGAATCCTTGCAAATACCGGATTTGGATTGAAGTCCAAATAGTCATTCTTTGAGGAGTAGCCACATCGGTGAACCTCGTAAAATTCTGTGTTGTGTGATGCTCTTGTGTGATACTTGCATTATCTAGTTTCAAGCTTGCATCATTAGTTTTAAAAGTTGCAGATTTAAGTTTTTAAAGTAGTTACACTGATTCACCCTCCCCTCTCAGTGTCATTGTGAGAATATCATGGCAAACATCCATGGGTAAGATGTCACACAGGACCTCATCACAATAATTCCCAATGTTAAATTTAACAGAACACTGCTCATTGACCAAAGCTCCGTGGTCCTTTTGTAACCATGCGACCCGGTATGGGTGTGGGTGTTTCTTCCTTTCTAATTGTAACTTTGTAACCATTTTCTCAGAAACCAGGTTATCCATGCTACCATTATCAATAATGATATTGCAAACCTTGCCCGCACATTTACATCTAGTGCGGAATAAAATTTTCCTCTGGTCTGTGTCCTTCTCCTCGTTCAACAAGACTCTTCTTACAACCATTGTTTCTCCTCTCTCCACATCTTCGGAATGCTCAGATTCAGCATCCTCCTCTGCCACAGCAGCTCTGGCTGGGCCCTTAGGCCTCTTTTTTGTTCTTTCTCGATGTTGTGTACATTCAAATGCCCTGTGACCTTCTTCACCACAGTGGAAACATGTTCCACGAAATACTCCCCTTCCAAACCCTCATCCAGATCCACCCTGTCCTCTTGGGTAGCTGTTCTGATCTCGGGGCTGATAAACATCTTCTTCTTTTTGGTCTTGGTTACTACTGGCTTCACCAGTATTCTTTGGATCCTTGTACTTTTCTCCACTGGTCCTCCCACCAGTCCTTCCACCTCGGCCTCTTCCTCTTTGCTTGCCTTCAAACCGCCTGTTTAGCTTTTCTTCTACCTTCAAGGCAAATTGATAAGCATCCTCAATGGTGTTTACTCGAACCAGGATCAGTTCTTCCTAGATACCAAGCCTCAACCCATTAATGTAATGGGCTACTTTCTCTTTATTTGCCTCTAAATGCCCTGTTCTAATAGAAATTTTGTAAAATTCTTCAGTGTACTCTTGGACAGTTTTGTTTGCCTGTCTCAAGCTCTGCATTTTTCTTAGCAGATCCAACTCGTAATCTGCTAGGATGAACTGTCTTTTAAGCTTCTCCATAATTCTATCCCATCTTGTTATTCTCTCTTTCCCTCTTCTATTTCTCTCCAACCGCATTCCCCTCCACCAAATGTTGGCATGACCCTTTAACTTGGTCTTAGCAAATCTGACCCGGTTAGGGTCTTCAACCTCCTCATACTCAAAATATTCCTCTAAATCATTTATCCAGTCAATCACTTCTTTTGGATTCAGATTTCCCGAGTAGGTAGATACCTCCATTTTTGGCTATTTTCCAATCTGAGAGATGGCCTTATACAACCGGGCCTGAGCTGGATCCACAGCTTCTGCTTCTTCCTCAGACTGTTCTTCCTCTTCAACTTCATCTTCACTTTCCTCTTCCCCTCCGGGTTCGCGCCTTCTGCGTAACTCTGCTTGCAAGGCTTGAACTTGTCTTTGCAAGGCCCGGAAGTCTTCGACCGGCACCACATTTCCTGCTCTGCCACGGTTCCTTCGTGGAGGCATGATATTTTCTCTGTATTATTATTATTTTTTTTTAAATTCTTCCACAGATCCTGGTGCAACTGCCTCTCTCCTACGATTTGTTACACGCTCAGGAGCTCCCGCTCTGATACCACTTGATGGCAAGCCGGGATTCACACAAACACAATCACAATAATTTCATTAAAAAAAATAGCTTAATACGGTTTATAGTATTCTCTCCAGTATACCACTTCTCCGCCAATCCCGAACTTCACCATCCTTTTCCCATACAAATTTTCCCTGTTTTAATGTGGTCTCGGCCTTCCCTGCAATTAATGCTCCCGCCCAAAGACCAATTCGAATTTCATTTTCCCTCTATTGAAATTTCAAGATTTTCCTTTCCTTTTGTTTTCTGCCATAAATGGCAACTGTCCGATCCGTCCAGAGCCTGCATTCATGGCTTCCCATACCTTGCACCCGTTGTTTTAATCTGACTGTCTTTAAATATCGTTGTCTCCGCCATTAAGTCTTTCACCTGTAACTACGGTTTCTCCAGAAACGACATCCCAAGATACTTAAACTTGGTCGATGTCTAAATCTCTCTCCTTCGATTACGTGGCCCTCATCCTCATGATCTGTTACAAGTGTGTCTCCATGTGTCAAAATTAACTCTATCCCCCACTGGTCGTGTTTCCTTTAAGACACGTGGCAACCATGTGTCAATTTCACCCTGTCCGACCATCCGCGTGTTTATTTTCGTTTGAATTTTTCTTGGGCCACGATATCATGACATGTAGCGATATCGCGACATGTCACGATATCGCGACCCAACTGACGTCCGCCCTCAGCTTTGAAACAACGTCGTGATATCGCAATGTCGCGATATCACGACAAAAGTACGTCCTACATTTGTCTCTGCCTTTGACGTCGTAAAATCATGACGTGTCACGAAATCGCGACGCGTTGCGATTTCGCGACTCCAACCCCCACTCCTTGCAACAACTTCAACCCCCTTCGTAACTTAAGACTCGGCCAACCTAACCGTCGCGATATCGCGACGTCGCGATATCGCGACGTCACGATATCGCGATAAAACTTGCTCCGCCCTTGCAATAGCAAATGAGGTCATGATTTTGCGACCTCACACCAACTTTTACCTTAGTTCCTTTAACAACTTCCTTTTCTGTCTTACGACATCTCCTTCCCCGGAAAAGAACCAAATTGCTTCAAAAATAACATAATTTTAAAGAAAATTAAAAGATGCAAGATTGCTCATACTTTCACCGGATGCTCCTGCATCACTACTTAGGGCCAAGACATGAGCCCCTTGTATTAGAAATGCATACAAATGCTAACAGTTTCTGGATAAGTGATGATGATTTTGAGTATGATACTGAGATGACTTATCTTGGACCTCACCATTTGTGGCTAGTCAACGAGCTAGTAGAGAGAGAGGCAACACTCTGTATTATAGACCATTTGTGGCAAGTCAACAATTTTTGGGAAGACCTATTGACCTAGCTGCCATTCATCGTATGGTCAATCCCCCTCCACTGACATTAGAGAATGATTAGAGCCCAATGATCCTATTCTCTGTCCTACTCATGGGCTAGATCCAAAAATTTCTATTTCTAAAGAACCTCATTGCAAGTATGGAAGGGGAACGCCTGAGATAAGATTACACCCATGTGGTCCTAGAGATTTCATCCCATCCATCAATATGATCTCCATTGATTTGACCACTCCACTTCATAATCCAACAAATCCTACCAAATAATTGCATCTTGATGTAGAGGCTATTGATTGGAATCATGCTAATTCACCCATAGACACTGAAGACCTATTCCCCAACAAAAGGATGTTACAACTATTCCATTTTGTGTTAGGTTGTGCTTATGATGTCTTCCATATTGGTTTGGAACCTGATTCAATAGGTCCTGTAAATCCCTCCAATGACATTAATTTGATACCCATGCCTCATTAGCTAGAGGATAGGTCACATATGGCTATAGAAGTGACTCTTGATGTGGACATAAACGATGATCCTACCAAACCGAGAAAAGTTAAGTTCGGAGAAAGTCTATCTCCAGAGGAACAAACCATCCTAATTCCTCTCCTCAAAGAGAGGCCAAACATTTTTTCTTGGAATTATAAAGACATGCCAGGGATAGATCCAAAGTTAGTCGTTCACAACCTTTCAATGGATCCCATGAAGAAGCCAGTCAAGCAAAAGCTGAGGAAAATGCATCCAACTGTCACTTTTATGGTGAAGAAAAAATTACAAAAACTACTGTATGTAGTATTCATAGTTCCTTTCGACTACCCTGAGTGGGTGTCAAACATGGTACCCATGGGAAACCCAACAAAAGGGTCCGTATTTGCACATACTTCAGAGATTTAAATAGGGCAACACCAAAGGATTCATTCCCATTGCCAAACATAGATGCTCTTTTAGATGCAACCATAGGTCATGAGATGCTCTACCTAATGGATGGTTTTTACGAATACAACCAAATTCAGATTAGGCCCAAAGATCAACATAAAACTGCTTTCATTACTCCATGGGGAAAATTATATTACAAAGTGATGCCATTCAATCTCAAAAATACTGGTGCCACATATCAGTGGGCCATGACATACATATTCCATGACTATATGCATAAGATCTTAGAGGATTACATGGATGACTTACTGGCCAAGTCCCTATTGCGACAAGAGCATGCCGAAGTCCTTAGACAAATATTTGATTGCCTCATAGAGCACAACGTCCAATTGAATCCTAAGAAGTGTGTATTTGGCGTAACTTCTGGTAAGCTTTTGGGATTCATCATATCCAAGAGAGGCATTGAAGTCGATCCTGCAAAGGTAAAGGATATACTGGAAATGGCCATCCCTACCAACATTAGGGAGTTGCAGAGCCTACAAGGCAAGATAACATCCATCAAAATATTCATCATGAAATTATCAGACAAATGCCAACCTATGAATCAGTTGCTACACAAGGAGATCCCCTTTCATTAGGATGAATGATGCCATCAAGCCTTTGCAGAGATCAAAACTTATGTAGAAACACCGGTAGTATTGGCTCTGCCAAGGCCAAACATACCATTTTTACTATATATCGGCTACTGATTTCGCATTGGGAACCATGTTAGCCCAAAAGAATGCACAAGACAAAGAGAAAGACATATATTACATTAGTCGCACCTTGGTGAGTTATGAGCTAGGATATGCGTATGTTGAGAAATTGTGTTTAGCAGTGGTCTTTGCAACTCGAAAGTTTCAACACTGCATGTTGAGCCATACAACCTATGTCATATCAAAACAAAATCCTTTGTAGTACATGATGAGCAAGATATATCACAATACATGTATCACAAAATGGATCATGCTATTTATAGAATTTGATCTAGAGTTCACAAGCCAAAAGTCCATCAAGGGACAAGTCATAGTAGGTCAATTAGCAAAGATGCCTCTTCAGGATAACAAGCCTCTCACCATAGAATTGCCTTATGATGTGGTATTTGCATTATCAGATCCACCAGAACTCGAAGAACCTAAGAAAGAAAGAGACATGTCATTGTTATTTGATGGTTTGAAGTGTGAACAAGGGAGCAGAGCAAGGATTATCTTTATCACACCACAGGGTGTCCATTGCCCTTATCATTCAAACTAGACTTCCCGTGCACAAAAAACAATACAAAATATGAAGCATTGATCCTGGGACTCCAAACAACCATAGCAATGGGTATTAAGAGACTAAATATCTTTGGTGACTCCTTCCTCATAGTAAGCCAGGTCAAAGTACTATTCCAATGTAGGTGCCTACTCTTGAAAACTTACAAAGAACTTGTTGAAACCCACCTAGCCTGGCTGGAATGGTATGACATCGAGACAATCCCTTGTACGTTGAATAGATTTGTAGATACCATGGCCTTTTTGGGATCCTTAATCCCTAAAAATCCATATGCTAATTTTACAACCATTCATGTGAAAGTGCTTTCGCAATCAACAATACATCTTGAAGCTTTTGATAATCAAGACTCAGCTAACATGATCAACATCGAGCCAAACCAGGATTGGTCCATCGTAGCCAGATATTTATTGCAAATGGCACCTTGGGGATCTTTGATCTCCCAAGGACCTATGGAGTGTGGTGCAACCATACACCATAGAGTTGTTACTCAATCCGTGTTCACCAGCTCAAAAATACAAGAAAATCAAGCAGTATTTTCTATAGAAGTCATGGCTTATCAGGATTGGCTTTCCCAACTGTAGGACTTCCTGAAGCTTGGAATAGTACCTCAAGGTTTGTTGCATGTTGAAAGGTGAACGTTCAAATATAAATCAATAAGATACATCTTTCTAGGAGAAATCCTCTACAAACGAGGATATGATGGAGTATTACTCCATTGTCTTGAGCCCTAGGAAGCATCCTGGGCAATTTTGCAAGCTCACGATGACACATGTGAAGGGCATTTTAGTGGCATGACCATCGTTAAGCGCATATTAAGAATGGGTTACTATTGGCCCATTATGGAAAAGAACTACTGCAAGTATGTCAAGAAATGCAGTAAGTGCCAGCATCATGCAAATTTAATGCACTTGCCATCACAAGCTTTGTAACCCATCTAGGAAGCATGGCCATTCTCATAGTGGGGACTAGACTTGATTGGGAAGATCTCACCCCCATCCTCAGGCCGACACACATTCATCATAACGACCACATAGTACTTCACTAAATGAGTAGAAGTGATCCCCTTAACATCAAAAACTGGACAAAGGATTACAGAGTTTATACTCCATAATATCATAAGTCGTTTTGGGATCCCTTCGAAGATAATATCGGATAATGGACCATATTTCAAGAACAAAAATGTGCATGCCTTAATGAACAAATACCATATTCAGCATAGTTTTTCTGTTAGATTTACTATAGTAATTCTTATTATTACTTTATTTATATAGGGTAGTTAGTTAACTACCTAGGTTAGTTACGCTATTGTTAGCGTAATAATATTTGGTCTATTTTTAATTTTTTATTTGAAGACCTAAGCTGTTGATTAGATCCTAAGATTACGAGCTAATATGGGCTCTCAATGTATTATTTAAACTTGTTATAATCAATGGAAGAGTGTTCGTTTATTTCAACATGGCATCAGAGCCTGGCTGGAGATTGAAAAAAACATTTTCGCTGAAGAACTAACGGGAGCAGCCTGGCTGGAGATTGAGAAGAAAAAAAATATATATTTTTTTTCTCGCCACTGGAGACCTGCACAGCTGCAGAGGATGGATTTTTTTAAAAACACACTCGGAGGCTGGACTGTTTTAAAAAAAAAAACACTCGGAGGCTGGAATTTTTTTTTAAAACTCAGAGGCTGATTTTTTTTCTCAAAGACTGAATAGTTTTAAAAAAAAAAAAAAAAATCCCACCCCAGCGGCTGGACTGGAGCCTGCATAGCAGCATAGGCTCCCAGCCCCCGTGCGCCACCCCTCCTCTCCGCACGTCACCCATCCTCCCCGCGCTCCCAGCCCCCGCGTGCTACCCCTCCTCCCCGCGCTCCCAGCCCACCCCCCCGACGTCGCATGATTTTTTTCATGCGACGCCCACCCCCCCCCCCGACGTCGCATGATTTTTTTTCATGCGATGCCCACCCCCGACGTTGCATGATGTTTTTCACGCGACACCCACCCCCTCCCCCCATGATGTCGCATATGATGCACAACATAGGCGACGTGCGCCACCTGCTGCCCTGTAGTAGCAGCCACCACCGCCAGCCACGGAGGAAGCCGCGGCCAGGCGGCCACGCAGGGGAAGGGGTTACGGGACCCTCCTCAAATAGGAGGGGGTCCCTGATCCTTTCGGATCAGCCCGCTAGTCCACCTGGTGGTGGACTGTGCGGTAAGGCTCAGGGAGCCTGCAGGTCGGGGGTTCAAATCCCGTCGACCCCCCCTTGGAAAGAAAAAGGTAAAAAAAAAAATTTCTAAAGTTTTTTTTTAATTATTATTTTTTAGTTAAATTAAAAATTTTAATTTTAATTTATTTTTCAATAGTTTTTAAACTATATAAATTAAAATTTGATTTTAATTTATTTTTTAATAGTTTTTAAACTATATAAATTAAAATTATTTTTTTTTAACTTTAAAACTATATAATAATTATAAAAAAATGCTTTGTTAAGAGATTTTTTTTAAAGGGGGGTATTTTTTTTTCCAAAAATCAAAGGGGGAAAGTGAGTAATTTTTTGAAAAGCAAATTTGGCATTATTGTAAAGGTGCATTTTCGGTTGCGCCCAACACCTAGTGGGTTATTTATGTGGGCACTTTTATGTTGTATGTTGCATATTTCATTTTTTGCACTATAACATTAAAAGTTAAAAATGAAATTCACTCCTAAGTCCCCGGAATAATTAAAACCCATCCGTGCAATTTATTGCACTGCAGCATTCGGTATTTGTGATACCTCTGGCCAACACTTACAGGTAAAGTTGTCGTGATTGTGCTACTGTATCCGTCGCCTAATATAGCTGCCAAAACGACGTCTGAGCTTGTTCTCTATAAATCGTCGGGGAGAGATAAGTTTGCCATTTTGCATTTTTTTTACTCCATCCATTACCCTAATAGTTCTTGTGTTTAGGCATAAATCCTGACGAAAGTTCTGAAATCCAAAGTGTTTAGGGGAAGTTACGCCCCACGCATGAGGATTGCAGACTTTCTATGGTAGGTGCCATCAACAAGACTATTCCCTTTCAATATTGCTTAAGTACCACGTATCGTATGATCTCTAAAAATTACCTATAGTTTCCCTCACGTAAGGGCGGGTGATTTTTTTTTATCTTTCTAAATACCTATAGTTTCCCTCACGTAAGGGCGGGTATTTTGTATGGTATAACGGCCTAGAAAAAGGTATATCGAAAGGGGGACCAATTGGTGTTATAAGGAACCTTCACCATGTCTGCAAAATTAATGACCGATTCTCATCAGTTGTTGAAAGGTCCTAATTACACACCATGGAAAAACAAGATGAAGGCTATCCTAGTCATGGATGACTTATGGGATGTTGTATCTGGAGCAACAACAAGACCTTCATCTACTGCTGGTGCTACAACTCCATCTACTGCTCAAAAAGACTTTGACAAGCTAGACAACAAAGCAAAGGTGCTCATTTTGCTTGTTGTGGCTGATGAAGTTCAACCCCATATTGCTGACTGTGAAAATAGTAAAGAGGCATGGGATGCCCTTAATACTATATATGAGGGAAAGAATGATTCCACTATTCTATTTCTTCAATCTCAATTACACAGTCTAAGCATGAAGCAGGGGGAGACAGTTGAATTTTTTCTTTGCAGAGTGTCTGAATTGAAAGCAAAGTTGAATTCTTTAGGAGAACCAGTTGATGACAAGCTCCTTACCTCAATTGTATTGAGAGCTTTACCTAATTCTTATCGGGTGTTGATCACTTCCCTTCAGGTATCGCAACGGAAAGTTACTTTTGTAGAATTGGTTAATATGCTTCAAGAGGAGGAGGCACGCCAACTACGGCGAGATGATTCTTCTAACACCGCCCTCTACATCAACAGGAAAGGGCAGAACCAGAAGAAGGGTAATTTTTAGAAGGGAGGGAATTCACAAAAGGATTCAAAAGGGAAACAAACTCAACAACCTCAATAGAAAAAGCGATATTGCAAGATCTGTGACAAAGAAGGTCATGATACAAATAGATGTTGGCATAAGAATAAACAATCAAAATAGAAAGGCCGGAACAAACCACAAAAGAACAAACAACAAGTGAATGTTGTTGTTGAAGAATCTGACACAGATTCTGAGAGAGCCCACAAAGTTCTCATGACTACCACAGTGTCCAAGCAGATGGATCCTATCTGGTATGTTGATTCTGGAGCCAGTAAGCACATGATTGGTGACAAATCATGGTTTGAGTCTTTTGAGGCCAAAGAGGGCAAACCTGTCACTATTGCTGATGATAAAACCTACAAGGTTCAGGGAGAAGGTACTATTTCAGTCACTCTTCTTGATGGCAAGTGTCAGATTGACAAAGTTCTCTATGTTCCAGGATTGGCAAACAATTTGTTGTCAGTCACACAAATTCTGGACAAAGATATGGTTGTGAACTTTAGTGTTGAGGGAGGCAAGAAGTGTTGTTCTATTACCAGGAGGGGTAAGAACATTGCCAGTGCTTCATATAAGCATGGCTTATTTGCCTTAGATGCTATCTCTACTCCACATGTAGCCATGATAGTCTCTACAAAGGAGGCAACTTCCCTATGGCACAAGAGATATGGACATTTGAGTTCTGGTTACTTACTTGAGTTAAGTAAGTATGAAATGGTAAAAGGTCTTCCTTCCCTTTCTACCACTTTACCAGTTTGCTCTGACTGCTTGGTAGGAAAGCAACATAGAGTGCCTTTTGAAAGGAGCTCTACAAGAGCAAAGAAACCTCTGGAGTTGATTCACACCGATCTGTGTGGTCCCTTCACTCCCAAAAGTTGTGGGGGTAAGAGGTATTTTCAGTTATTCATGGATGATTACTCACGAAAGATGTGGGTATTCTTTCTTCAACTGAAATCTGAAGCATTTGGCTTCTTTCAGCAATTCAAGAAATCTGTTGAAAAGGAGTCAGGGACTTCTATAAAGACCCTCCGCTCAGATCGAGGGGGGGAGTTCACCTCTAAATAATTCTCCGAGTTCTTGAAAGAAAATGGGATCACACGATAGTTAACTACTGCTTATACTCCTCAACAAAATGGAGTTGTTGAAAGGAGGAATCGTTCCATCATGGAAATGGTTCGTTGCATGCTCACAGGAGCTAGTCTTGAGCAACTATATTGGGAAGAAGCTGTCACCATAGCAGTATATCTGTTGAATAGGGCACCCACAAAGGCTCTACAAGGAATGACTCCACAGGAAGCATGGAGTGGTAGGAAACCCTCCATTTCTCATCTACGCATTTTTGGATGTAAAGCTTTCATGCACATACCAAAAGAGAAAAGAAAGAAGCTAGATGAGAAGACATTGAAGTGTATTCTTCTTGGGTATGATGAGCACTCTAAGGGTTATCGTTTGATTGATCCCTTGACCAAGAAGATACACATCAGTAGAGATGTAGTTTTTGATGAGGCTTTCACATCAGAAAACACATCAGATGTATACCTAGACCTTGTGGAAACTAAGGTTGATAAATCTCCTTCATCAAAAGTTGGAGGTCCATCTTCATCTTCTTCAACACCTCAGAAGAAGAATCCAAAGTGGTATACAAATACAATCAAAGACTCTAAGCTATCCACTCCACCAGATTTGACATTGGATAGGCCTCGTACTCGCAACATGGCTCGACAGGAGAAAGCTGCAACAGAGAATACTGGGGTTGATGAGCTGTGTCAATATTTTGAGGAACTTTCCGTAGATCCAGAGAGAGATACAGAAGATATGGATATTGATAGTGATAGGGTGTTTATGTCTTCCATAGATGATCTTGAACCCACATCAGTGCAAGTTGCTCTTGGTGAGCCTCAGTGGAAGGTTGCTATGGATGCAAAGTATAAGTCTTTGATGAAAAACAAAACTTGGAAGCTTGTCGATCTGCCATACGAAAAGAAGCCCATAGGCTGCAAATGGGTGTATAAAGTTAAGTATAAGGTAGATGGTACAATAGATAAGCATAAGGCCCGACTTGTTGCAAAGGGCTATGCTCAAAGAGAAGGCATTGACTACGAGGAAACTTTTGCACCTACTGCTCGGATGACAACCATTCGAGTTCTTTGTGCTATGGCAGCACAATATGGGTGGAAAGTACACCAAATGGATGTCAAGAGTGCTTTTCTAAATGGTGATCTCCAAGAAGAAGTCTACATGACTCAACCGAAAGGATTTGAAGTGGAAGGCCAACAGCAGAAAGTTTGCAGATTGGTAAAATCCTTATATGGTTTGAAACAAGCCCCTCGGGCTTGGTATATAAAAATGGATCATCACCTTCTATAGCATGGTTTTAAGAGATGTCCGTCAGATGCAAACCTCTATTTTAAGAAACAAGGTTCTGAAATAGTGTTGCTTGTACTCTATGTTGATGATCTGCTCATTACAGGGAGTTCAGAAACAATGATTTCTACTTTCAAAAGAGACTTGTGTCAATATTTTGAGATGTCAGATCTCGGACTTCTCCATTATTGTCTTGGTCTGGAAGTCAGCCAGAAGGAGCACTACATCAAAGTGTCTCAGAAAAAATATGCCAAGACCCTATTGGAAAAATATCGCATGACTGATTGCAAGCCAATGTCAACTCCGATGGAAACAAGAATTCAGTTATCGCGATATGATGATTCACCTCAGGTAGATGGTACTCTCTATCGCCAGTTGATTGGGAGTCTCATATATCTGACCAACACTAGGCCAGATATCGTATTTGTTGTCAACTATCTTTCGAGGTTCATGCAGGAGCCTAAGACTACACACTGGAAAGCAGCAAAGCACGTTCTTCACTATGTCCATGGCACAATGGAATATGGCCTAGAATATAAGAGGAACAACAAATTCTTCTTACAGGGATACATGGACTCCGACTATGCCGGATCATATGATGATCGTAAATCAACTTCAGGATATTTGTTTCATCTTGGATCTGGTCCTGTCTCTTGGCACAACAAGAAGCAACAGGTGGTTGCTATTTCATCAATAGAGGCAGAATATCGTGCCGCACGTGAAGCTGTGTGCGAAGTGATATGGTTGCGTCGCATCCTAACAAGTATGGGTCTTCCATCAAAATCTCCAATACACTTGTTCTACGACAACATGGGTGTTTTGAATCTTGTCAAGAATCCAAGTACATCATGAAAGAACCAAGCACATTGACACACAATGTCACTTCATTCGAGACGAAGTTCCAAGGCACCGAATTCAGCTTCAGCACATTCCCACCAATGCTCAAGTTGCAGACATTTTCACTAAGGCACTTGCACGTGTCAAATTTGAATTGTTTCGCAGCTCTCTTTGTATTACCAAATGATGTAATCAGGGGGGATGTTAGTAGTTTTTTAAATTACATAAATAATGTAATAAGGGGGGATGTTAGATTTACTATAGTAATTCTTATTATTACTTTATTTATATAGGGTAGTTAGTTAACTACCTAGGTTAGTTACGCTATTGTTAGCGTAATAATATTTGGTCTATTTTTAATTTTTTATTTGAAGACCTAAGCTGTTGATTAGATCCTAAGATTACGAGCTAATCTGGGCTCTCAATGTATTATTTAAACTTGTTATAATCAATGGAAGAGTGTTCGTTTATTTCAACATTTTCAATGCCTTATTATCCGTAAGCAAACGGGCAAGTAGAAGCCTCAAGAAAAACAATAGTCTCCATATTGAGGAAGACGGTGCAAGATAATCACAAGGATTGGCACATGTAGTTGCCTATTGCACTATGGGCATACAAAACTAGTATATGGATGCCCACTGGGGCAACACCCTTTTCACTAGTATATGGCACTAAGGCCATCATACCACTAAAGTTGGAAATTCTGACTCTACGCATAATATTAAAGGACTTCATAGATGATGATGTCACGCGACAAGACCGCCTTGATCAGTTGATGCTTCTTGATGAACGCCGAGTCAATGCTTTAGAGCATATTCATGTTTACCAAGATCACCTTACGCGAGCTTACAATAGTAAAGTCCACCTAAGGAAATTCAAGGTTGGAGATCTAGTGCTCAAAGAAAACCAATAGAATTCAAATCTGTCATCGCACCTGCGAGATAAGTTCATGGTAAATTGGATAGGACCATACATGATTTCATAGAAAGTTGGGATTGAAGAATATCATATTATATAATTATATGGTGTTGAGGATCTTGAGCCTCTCAATATCATTCACTTAAAGGCATTCTACACATAAAATACAAAAACATTCAAATATTTCATAAAATACAAAAACATTCAAATATTTCATAAAATACAAAAACATTCAAATATTTCATAAAATACAAAAATTCAAATATGTCAAAAACACAAAACAAATCATAAAAACATAAAATTTCAAAATACAATCAAAGTCTCCAAGGGTAATTCATCCCACTTGGTCAAATCAATCCAAAACTCTCCAAGGGTATTCAAACCGCTTGGTCAACTTCAATAAAAATGCTCCAAGGGTACTTCATGCCACTTGGTCAAAATCAAAAGCTCCAAGGATACTTCATGCTACTTGGTAAAAAATAAAAAAGCCCCAAAGGCAAAATAAGCCCTTTGGTCAAAGTTAAATAAAAGTACAAAAAAAACATATAAATCAAAAATACAAAAACAATTGCATATCACATCTTGCATCCACATCATTGTATTTCATTTTCATATCCACTATAATTGCATATGTCATGAGAGCTTTAAAAGTGATACCACAATTTGTCACACAAATCATTCAAATCCATACCTCCATCAACACATGTGTGTAATTGTGTTTTTCAACACAACCATTAGTTGTTGCTATACATAATATAGTAAGGTTTTTCAATTAATCAACCACACCTAGTGATCTTATCAACTTTTGTGAAAAACAACTATGATTAGTAGAAGGTAAGATCTAGCTATGATAGTGCCTTGGATATTCAATATTTCGTCACTAATTGAAACACTAAAATCCTAGCTGGTACAAGGAAAATATGAAAGTTGCAAAGCGGTCTAAGTTACCTTAAGAGAAAAGGATTTTCCTTGCTTATCCCCTTATGAAACCGGTTTAAAGGTGCTAGGAATTCACAAAAGGACAAGATTTGCCCTATCCAAATCCCTTTCTTAAATAAAAATAAGAAAAATCCCAAAGCAAAGTATAAATTCAAAAATCCAAGCATACAATCCAGATTTCAAAGCAATAATCCGATACACAAATTCATAAATTCAAAGAAATGTCGTTGAAAAATCAATAAAAAATAAACAGATATTTTCATCACTACATATGAGCTAAATAAATATTGATTATCATCACTAAAAAAATCCTCGCTCAAATAAAAAATCAATCAAAATAAATAGTGATTTTCATCACTACATATGAGCGAATATCCAAAACCAAAAAGAAGCTAAAAGGGAATAAAGCTTGAATCCCTAGAATTCTCAGCATTGTACAAAACTAGAAGGATAAATCCTTACACATGACGATATGTCTATTACAATTACTTCATGCATTTGTGTAGACCAATGTCTGAATGTGGATGAGCTAGCTTAGGTAACCCAATATTGCCTAGTGGTATAGTCCAACTAAGTCCAACATAATGATGAGATGAACACTTGAGGATCCCTGATCTTAGAAATTGGCTAAAAGAATCCCGCTTGACATCGGAGTAAATGCTTAAATTGTATCTCAAAATATACAATCACTTGCACACACAAAGATCATGAAAAACCAGGTCCATGGTAAAAGCCTTACTTTTCAAAAGTCTAAGTGGTCAGTAGACAACTATTGATATGGTAATTGAGTGTTTGAACCTCCGAAAAGCCCCAAAAAATTCTTAAATAGCAAAAAATCATAACATCATTCACACCATCATTTTATTTATTAGATTCTATAAATTAGGGGGTATCAACATAGTAGGACAGATACCGCATATATATTAGAAATAGTATATAGACGGACACTGACTACTTTATATCTTTTAATTTACATAAACTTATCAAGAAAATACATTACACAACATTACATCTCATATATGAATACTTAATAAATTCTTATGATAAGAGTGACTATTTAAATTTATGATTATTTTTTTACTTTCTGTGGTATCACCCATTAAGATTGTCAATGTCATATGCATTCCGTATGTTTTAAGTGATTAGAGCATACAGGTTCTTTTATACCATCCCATAACATAAGTTAGATGCATACAATTAAAGCAAAATTAAAACATGCATTTAGCAATAACATTGCATCCACAAACATAATTCATTAATCGTTCATCATCACATCATAAAGCACATCATAAAACATATAGGCAATATCCATTTGCATACAATCATGAATTCATCATTCATCATCAAAGTACATCATGTCACATCATCAAATCATATAAGAATCTACAAATCCATATAAGAATATACAATATCATCTATCATCTAACATATACATCAAATCATCATAATGACATCATCACATCACATCATAAAAAAAAAAATAACAAAAACATGAGCAACAAACGATACACATAATGAGTCATAATGAAAAGATATCATAAAAGTATGTGTGTCAAGTCCATGGATATACAAAAATGCCCATGGGAAATAGTCATATAGGTCAGCCAGAACTCAAAAATGAATCAAAACCAAGAGTATCATCAATCAAATACTGGGCCTACACCCCCTGCAACACCACCCCTTATGGCTGGATATTTGAGGGAATGATGCGAGCTAGACCCTACTGGTCTCTCTGTACGAGGCCAGGCTCCATGACAAGGATGGATGGAAGACTACCCTACTCTAGAACTCCTGCTAACTTGTGATCCACCTGTGGCTCCCCTTACCCTAGGAACATTTCCTAGCCTAATGATCTACTTCGAGAGAGCGACAATACAGGTTGTGTCCTTAGTAATTTGTACATCACTCACATATAGCAAACCATGTAGACGACTGATCTCACCCTCAAGAGCTACCCTCAAAGAACCATTTGGAGTAGGAGGAGCAACAACAACTTGTATCTAGGTAGCTCCTCCTAAAGCAGTCTGCAAAGCCTGTATCTGGTTTGATAGCTAAGCTATAGTAGCATCCCTCTACACTATGGTGGCATCACACTATTGTACTTGTATCTTGGTTGATTGGAGCTTAGCCTCCACATCATGTAGCTTTACCCTGAGAGGAGAATATCTCTCCTCAGGTTCCATCTCCTCCTCCACCTCCTTAGGAGCCTCTTGCTCCTTCGCTGCCACCTGCTTTGATTGCTGGCCCCATGTCGCAGTCCTAACACAAACTTTGTGCCCTACTGGGTCTGCCTCATCTCCTCCATCATTCTCTCAACCCAAACTACCCTTGCCATACCACATCAGGTCATCCCACCATCATATAAATGCCTCTGTGACTCCACTAGCTACTCCAGGATCAACATCTGGGGCATCCTCCTCATCAACCAAATCTATAACCTGTTGGGAAGGGAGATATCTCTCTGCTCCAATTCACCTATATAGAAATGGTACTAGTGGTACATCTTGCTGCAACCTGTACTAACAAAGAACCTGAGAGTAGAAGAAGCGCTCCTGGATGTTGACCTTGCAGCCAATGAGCCATCGCTCATGCTGCATACTAGAAGTAAAGTTGTTAGGGTCATCCCAAGTAGGACACTCATGATAAGGGTGCCATATGATATCTCCATCCTGAAGTCTAGTGAAAGTGTCAGTGTAATGAGTCAGCTCCCCAACAAATATGTGGCTCTTACGCTCCTCGCTCTCTTTGGCCCATCTAGAATAGTAGCACTACATCCACCCATCCACATCTATGATCTCAACAAGAAGCCCCTTAGGGTGATCTATCCTAATGTGTTCCCATCCCAAGACCTTTAGAAGCCAACTACAGGTGATGCTGACATGACCCCTTTGGTGGATGTGGTACAACTCATAATAACACTGAGCCAATAGAGACCTACCCCATGCATATATGATAGGCTTCTCACTGTCGATCAGGTCCTAAACCATCATAAGGAGGTTCTAATGGAACCTCAAGCCTGAGCAATATGGGATGAGAACATTGTTTATGACCATCAGCAACACTACGTGCCTCACTGTGAAAACCTACCCCCGATACTAGTGGATGATAGAAACTCCCCCAAAACTGGTGTCCTTGAGAGCATTCTCAGAATACCTCCTAAAGACCCGAGTGAAGATGGCCACCTGATCATTAGTGGCTGAAGAAACAATAGCAACCCCATCAAAAGGGATCCAGAAACCCTATACATATCCTCTGACATAATGGTCATCTCGTCAATCGAGAGGTGGAAGGTATTAGTATGAGGGTCCCAACAATGGGCCAAAGCTGTAAGATAAGCCTAGTCCAACATGAGGTGATGTAATCTGGTGACATACTAGAGCCCATGAGCCTTGAGCCATGCCCAGTCTATGTCGTCCAAGCGAGGAAGAAGGTCAAGCAAGAGCTTCAGGTCCTGAGCCCAAGCAGTAAGGATCTAAGCAAAGAAAAAGAAAGACAAAACATAACTACAATGCATCTAAGGCATAATTCACAATAAACATGAAAATGGTGCAAAAGAGGATGGGCTATTCTAAGTCTAAGAAAAAGGACAAGATTGCACCTAATCAAACAAATCAAAAATTCAAAAATTTCAAAAAAATAAAAAATGTCATAAAAATCCAAAAAAACTAGAAAAAAAAATACAAAAAAAATGGCTAAGGGATTTAGTCGTTGTCGCCTACAACGTCCAAAAACTGGCTACTGGAGAAAACAGTGGCCAAGACCCAACGATAAAATTTTTGACCTTTGGGGTTCAAACCTGGCCTCTCTGAGCGACAACGGCTCAAAATTGGTCGCTCTGAGCGACAACGACCAAGGGGTGAAACAGAAAACCCGTGAACCATTTGCCAGAAAAACCCAAAAAAATAATTTTTTTTTAAAATAACATAAACATATCAAAAGAGAAGGGAAAACAAAAAAATTAAAAACAAATTCCCACTCAGGTATCAAAACAAAGCTAAGTTCAAACACGCTTATAATGGCAACAATAGGTGAATAACAAAATTTTTAAAAAACCCTAGGCTAAAGCCACTAGTAGAAAAACAAAATCAAAATTGGGGACTAACCCACCAAAGCAGAAAGTAAGCTAAACCTAGCTACGGGTTTTGATTTGTTGCCAAACAAGTTTAGTGAGGTTCATTTACCAATTACTTAGTGAGGTTCAATTTTACCCAAAAAAATGAAAATAGAGCTAGGATTTAGAAAAAGAGAAATACTCAAGAAGCTTCGACTCCTCCAGCAACTGATGTCTCACATTGTACAACCATGCCCTTGATGCAGGTAGCTTCAGAAGTTGCAACTGATGCTATCACACCAGAGCTCTGAAAAGCGAATCTTCAATAGTGAAAATGAAAGGTCAAACCCTAGAAAATGCAAATTTTATATTTCTTTAATTACGCCTTGGCCGCTGCTGACATTAGTAGCCTGATCTTCGTGGCCACTCAAGGTGACGGTGGCCACAAGAGAGAACTCAGAGGCCGCTGGACCTGATAGTGGCTAGATCCACAGATCAAAACAAAAGGTTTCCTCCTTTAGAGATCACACAAAAATAGTAAATATGCACACTTTGATGGTTTAAGATCATCAAAATGTTCAAAATAACAAAAAAAATATATAAAAGCACAATATCATGTAGGCATCGTATTTAGTCACCTACTCTATCAACTTAGCGATTGCAGCGATTGACACTCCATGTATTTTTGTGAGATGAGTAGATAACCATAAGGCCACTTGGGGTAAAAAAAACTCATTTTGGAATTACGATGTGCCACCCTTCAATCCTAAAGAAGACCAAGATGGTTAGACTGCTCCACGGGTGTGAAAGGATCATCCTAATTCCCCTATGACATCAAAAACATTAAGCCAAAGTGATACAATTTGAACATAAATTGAATCACTCATCCTAACTCCCTAAGAAGGCTATTCATAGTTGGACCACTCCTCAGGATAGGGATATATAATTATCATAAACAATTGGAATCACACTTGAATTTGGGATTGCCCATTAAAAGCAACAAATACTAGAAAGGAACCAGATTAGTCATATCGGTCAAGTGACTTGTCGCTTCATTCATTGTCATTTCTTCACCAATTCATTGTGTGAGGAAGTAGTTCAAAATTTCAACATAATCATAATCAAAATTAACAAAATATCACTCGATCATAATAAAATTGTGTTTGTCCTACAAATAATTGCATACAACAATCACAAATTTCCCTTGTTTGTTGGGAACGTAAGCAAAAATGACATCTTTAATTGTAGCTCTCCTATCGTTTGGAATTATTGTAGCAGCTGAAGCTACTCGATTGAGTTTGAGGAATGAGTGCAATTTAACATGCCCAAGCCACTGAGCTAAGTCCTCTGAATGTTGAGGCAATAATTCAAGGGATGCACGCCATATTACATGATTGGTCCATCCAACATTGATCATACCATTTATCACCATACACCCTTGTATCGCTCCAAATTTTTCGCATCCTTACCTTCAGGCTATAGGATCCATGCCCGGAAGGAGGATGGGAAAAGGATGGCACGGTACCTCGGACTGAGAGGCCTTGCAAAGGTCCCGCCTCTCAGGGGAGGTGTATTATGGTGATTTTTTGACGGATGGTGGGTTCACCAGGAAACGTTTGAATGGCAGTTTCCACGCCTAGGTTGGGAATGTGTTTAATGTGTTCAGTTTTATCTTTAAACATTCGAGTCCTAGGTTTGGCCAAATGAATCTAAGTTGTTCTATTATGAAAATGCAAGCTAAATGAAATACATAAAACAGATTTTAAACAAAAAATAGAGAGAAAAAGCTAAATTACAGAGCCATACCTGATCCGGATGTCTGATGGAGATTCTGATGTTTGAAGCAGACAGGATCATCTGGAATTTGACAGGATCATCTCCGACCTGCAGGATCGTCTGAGATCTGATGAATTCGTCAGACGAATTCATCAGAGACCTACAAACAGAGAAATAGGCACAGAATATAGAAAATACAACAATACAAACAGAGGGCAATGATGTGAAATAATAATAAGAATGTTAGTAAGATAATATTGAATAGGAATGCAAGCAAATTACGATGTTTTAATAGTTAATCATGATTTCATTATGCAATTAAACTACATGGGTGAACTCCAAGATGCAAAATAGCAAAAAATAATAAATAAACTAACTAGATGCAGAATAAAACAACAGATGAGAAGAGAAAAATGCAAACTCTGGGCACTAATTGCCCCCAATGCAGACTGTAGTCGAGATCATCTCGAATCGGTGCGAAATCATCTCGAATTGAACAGGATCATCCACGACGAACTGAGCTTGCTCCGGCTGAAGAATGACAAGGTTCCTGCAACAAAATTTGGATAGGACAAGTGCAGATGGTAATTCAAGATGTTTTAGTGCATGTAAAGTCAAGTTACAGGAAATTTCAGCCAGGGGGATGCCAAGGGGGAGTCCTAAGTATAAATAGGCTTAGGAGGGAGGTTAGGAGGTTGGAGATCATCCCAATTTGGGAGATCTCCAACGGGGAGGGTCTCTAACGGCGCAGACATGCTTCTGCCTCGGATTAGAGACGTCGTTGGAATAGAGGCTAATTGAGAAAAATTAGTTTTGGGACAAGATCGTCTGGACGAAATCGTCTGATCTGAGGCGATATCGTCTGATCGGCGACGATATCGTCAAACGGTCAAAACCAACTCTAAAAATGGCACGGGAAAGGAGGAAACGGGTTAAATGACGGTTTGGAAGCGGTTTTGGGGGTTAAAATTTGAATTTGAATATTTACTAGAGTAATTGTAATTATTTAAGGTTTTACTATGCCAATTTTAGGGTGCTACATTTTGCCCCCTCTTTAGCAAATTTTTCAAAGAAAATGCGTTAAATATGAGTTCTTCTCGATCTACGAGAAAGAAAAAAATATTCCCAATTTTAGGCGACGATTCTAGGTCGAATCGTACGATAGCTTACTATGGTGCCCCCTCCGTGTTTTTACCCAAATCGAACGTTTGAGGTAAAAACGCAGAAAAGCAAAATTTTAAAAAAGTTGTTAAGTGTTTTTGAATAAAATTAAGAAAAATAGGGTAAAACCCTAATTCATTGTTACTGTTCATTTTCCTAGTTTTTAGAGCTCTGGAGACAAGATGGTCGAGACAGCGCACAGATCAACAGAGGTCCGACGCGGGCTACGGGTAAGGGTCTAAACTGAATTTAGAATGCTTTAATTTAGAATTTCATGCTTTTTAGATTAAATTTGATTGATTTTTGAGCATCATGGCCATTTTTGGGCCATCGACGTCATCGAGATGAAATCGTCTCGATTTCGTCGAAATCATCTCGATATCGCCGATTTCGTCCAAAGGCGAAATCGGCAAAATGGGGACGATTTCGTCAAAAAGGGGACGATTTCGACTGGCAAAATCGGAGAATTTTGCTCAAATTTGGGACGATATCGTCCAATTGTGGACGATATCATCATTTATAAAATTGAACTTATTTTGACTTGCATTTTTAATTAATGATTTATTAATGATTTTTATTGTTGATTTTGTTTATGTTGTAGAGAGGATTACTAAAGAGCAGAGAATGGAAATACGACGGACTAAGGGATGACTTGGCCGCTCTGTCTCAGGCAGAGTGAGATCAGCTGGCTCAGGTCGGCTTGCAGCATGTGGCAGAGATGCCACAGGTTTCTATAGATATGGGGCTATTGACAGCCCTAGCAGAGAGGTGGTATCCGGGTTCTTCCTGTTTTCGGTTACCGATAGGGGAGATGACTCCCACATTGGAGGATGTATGGAGGATTTTGAGGATCCCCATACAAGGACGGCTGATCACTCCCACGGCCAATCAGGGCCACGCGATGATGCGACTATGTGGCGATCCGAGCTTCACCCTAGAGAAGGGCGGAGTGAATATCGAGTCGCTACGCCAGATGCCTGGGGCATCTAGACTCACATGGGTTTTGGCTGGGGTAGTCGGTGGTCTTCTGTTGTGCCACTAGAGCGGATGCAGGGTACCATGGGTATCGACAGATGTGGTCTACGACATGAGAGACCACGGATACAAGTTTGCTTGGGGGAGCTTTGTACTTTGCTGGTTGTATAGGATCCTTCATGGGGTCGTATACAAGGGCGGCCGATGTCTGGTTATGACATCACTACTACAGGTTTGGTGCTGGGAGCACATTGCGATGCGAAGGCCGGTAGGGCTCCCATTGACAGGGATTGATGGGGAGAGGCCCCGAGTTTTCTACTGGTGGCTCCGAAGAGGGGCACAACGACGGATAGATCTGCCAACGTCCCGGAGACTACTAGACGACCTTGTCTCCGACCAGATCACCTGGAGGCCTTGGAGAGATCATCCAGGGTGGGCCGAGGATGGACAGGAGCTGGCTCGCATCGAGTGAGTCTGTTGGCTGAGGATGGAGAGGGGAGAGGTGGAGCTCCACCGGTATGACCAAGTTTTGAGGTAGTTCGGTCTACAATAGGGGATCCCATCTCTGAGAGACTACGAGTTTTCTTGGACTGTCTGGGATAACACTACAGTTAGCGGGGCTCCAGATATGCAACGATTCTGGAGTCAAGACGCAGATGATGCCCCCATTCAGCCAGTGGATGGGGATGATGTTGGGGTAGCCGATGGCTACGATGCCTGGTACATAGGCATCCGCCCTCCTCGGATGATGAGGGCTCAGGGTCTGATTCACGCAGTTGTGCATCGGATGGGGAGGCGGTGCCAGGCAACCATTGAGGTAGCACAGGGTCACGACGGGAGAGAGCAGAGGAGGCCACAGGCTCAGTAGAGGCCATGACAGCGGGAGAGGAGGGAGGAGAGACCCCCTTCTCCATAGAGAGAGAGGCCACCATCGCTCGATAAGGGCAAGGGTGTTGACACTGGGGAGAGCAACGAGACAATGACTCTTCGAGCTGAGGTTGCCCGCCTGCGGGCTCAGGTGCAGACATTGCAGGATGAGGCTACACGGCTTAGAGCTCGGGGCGGAGGAGCGAGCACTCAAGATTTAGCACGCGCTATTGCCCAAGTTACATTCTATCAGGCTCTATATTACCAAGCGGTGCCAGTAGAGCAGAGGGTGCCATTACCAGCTCATATTGCAGAGCCTGTCGTGATGGGGTCATCTAGGACATCATCACGATCGACATCCAGGACTCATGGCACCACACGGACTACGATGGGGCCACCTCCTCCACCTCAAGGTAGGGGAGGAGATGAGGCTGAGAGCTCGAGGGGTTCTCGAGGCGAGGCTACTGCACTACACAGAGATTGTATATTTGATTGAGAGGATTGAGTATGCCAAGATGTAGATTGTGGCATACCAATCTATTTTTGATATGATGTACATATATTTGGTATATATATAGATGAGATATTTTTTGATCATATGACTTGTCTTATGCGTTTGTATGATGCTTTTAATGTTTTGGTGTGATTGATTTGTAATTATGTCATTGAAAAATATTATGGTTTAAATGTCATGCTTTTAAAAATTTAAATGAAATAATCTGATGTAACAAATTGGTTGTTGTGATGATAATGTGATAAAAAATAAAAGGGACTTTTAACAATAATTTCAAAGGACATTGTCGTTGTTATAGACCATTTCATGGAGTCGCCGCTCACTCGGTCGTCAAGCTAATCCTAGTATAGAAATATTGCTAAAAGTAAAAGGGTGCTTAAGAGACTGTCTTAAGACTTTGGTGTGATGATGCAAATGATGATGATGATGATTTTGTTTTCAGACTTTTCATGAAAATATTATGCATGAAATATTTTAAAATGATTTTTGCTAGGCATAAATTCCTAAGTGTGATAAAATGTTGAATAATTCCTTAGAAATTATACCATGGTTGCAAATTTGCATATTGACATAATGACATGAAATAGTGATAGGTGTTTGTTTGTTTTAAAGCATAATTGTATAACATAATGATTTAAGTCATATGGTTTTTATGATTTTTAAATGAATGGGGAATAAAATTGGTATAATGGTTTGCGCTAGGCATAGAATATTTAGGTATAGACTTATACCATCATCACGAAAATCAAAGAAGAAAATAGATTGTTTTATTGCATGGTTGATTTTTAATTTTTGAAAATAGTCAAAAAATATGAAGATGAGGACTTGCGCTAGTCATAAAATTCCAATTTTAGTTTTGGAACTATACCATCGTCGCGAAAGTCAAAAGTTATATATAGATGTAACTTGATTGTATGTTGTGAAGATGATTTTGATTTTTGATAATGCATATAGTTGTCTTTATACTAAACAACTGTTCTTCAAAGAAGAAAATGAATTTATTCCAAACAATTTGCAAAAAAATATTTCAAAGTATCTTAAAGACAAAATTTAGATTTATAAGGAATCCCATGTGCATATGTGAGTTCATTTCCAATCTTGATTTATCATAATGATACACAAAATCTCTCAAATACAAAATGTGTGTGCAATTGCATTGTTCATTTACCAGTTTGAGCAAGATACTATGATACAAGTGATTTGAATGAACCAAATAAGTGTTCATTAACCATGATTTAGATGCATATAACCATACCAGACTACTATGTAAGTCAGATTATCAAGAGCTAGCTAATCCATAAGCAGACATAGGTCTGTACAAAAGAAGGTCGCTAATGTGACAGACATATCACCATGCTAGGAGTTACCCAAGGCCAAGCAGGTTGGGCACAAACCACCTGTTATGGGGCTTACCTCACAGTTTTCGAATAATTGAGAATTCCAGGGATTCAAGCTCATCAACCCTTCTTTTCTTTTTAAAGGGTAGGGAGAGGGATTTTATTGCTTTTGCTTTTCTTTTGTATTTCTTTTGCTTTTCTTTTGTATTTTTGCTTGATTTTTGAGATAATGCTTGAAACATTGTTGTAATGATATAAAATAATATTTTTCTTTTTCTCTTTTTCTTGAACTTTGCTTTTCTTCCTATGCTAGGGATACTTGCTCGGATTAGTTGTAGAGCAAGGGATTTTTATTCTGGGTAGGGGTGAGCTTGTCCTTTTGCCAATTCTCAAAGATTCTAGACCATGTGCATGATAGGATAGCAGGGAAAACTTTTCGCTCAAGAAACCACTTCTACTATGTAGCATAGCATGGACATTACAAATATAATCATTTTATTGTGAAAGGATGTGCTTGGTTTAAGTAAATAACAAGATCAATTCTCTGTGCTCAAACTTTATTTAATTGAATTTTGTGGACTTTGATATAAGAGAGATTAGTAATCATGCCAGATAAAAATCAAGATATTTATTTTGTGTTTGTGAAAGTGAGGGATTCCAAATAAATGCTAATTTATCCAAAATAATTTGAAATATATAACTGCAACATTTGTAAGAAGAAATATATACAAATACTTTTTTGAGAAGTTTGAGAATGTTGACTCTCTCTTTCTTCTTTATTTTGTTTTGGTTTCGAAAGAGTCAAGAATATTGTTGTTTTTATTTTTATTATTTTTGTTTGTTTTTGTTTTTGTGTAAACAGTTTGATATATTTTTAAAATAAGACAACATGCAAAATATGTACAAATGATGAAATGACTAATTTTTGTTACGCATAGTAACGTTTAAGATGCAAAATGTTCATGGGTTCTTTAAGTTCTTTACCATCTAAGGTAGATAATTTGTATGCTCTCGATTCAAATTTAGCAGTGATAATGTATGGTCCAAGCCAGTTGGGCTCAAATTTACCTTTAAGGTCTTTAGTTGCATTAGTATTTTTTTTTATTTTCTTTTAAAACAAGGTCGCCGATCTCAAAGGATCGATGACGAACTTTTTTAGCATATGATCTTTTAAGCTTGTTTTGGTAGGCACGGAGATGCTCCAAAGCATTGATGCGCTTTTCATCTAGGAGTTCTAGCTGATCGAGTCCGCAACTCGATATTCATCTCCTACTTCGGTATCTTGAAGTAGTAGAGCCAAAGAAGGAACTTCTAATTCAAAGGGAAAAATGGCTTCAGCACCATAAACCAAAACAAAAGGTGAAGTTCCAGTGGGGGTTCGAACACTAGTTCGATAGGCCCACAAGGCTGGATATAATTGAATGTGCCAGTCGCGGCCAGATTTATTGACCAATATTTTGAGAATTTTGATTAAGGTTTTGTTAGATGCTTCTGCTTGACCATTACCCTGAGGATAATAGGGAGTGGACCAACGATGTTGAATCTTATATTTTTGGCATAATTTCTTGACATCTTTATTTTTGAAACAAGTTCCATTATGGGAGATGAGATTTGCAGGAATTCCGAACCTACAAATGATTTGATTGAAAATAAATTTAGAGACCTGTGTGCCAGTGCAGGAAGCTAAAGGCATAGCTTCAACCCACTTCGTGAAATACTCGATGGCGGTTATGATGAATTTGTGTCCATCAGATGACACAGGATTAATTTTGCCAATAATGTCTAAGCCCCATTTTGAAAAGGGCCAAGGAGATGAAATAGCTTGTAGTTCTTGTGCAGGTGCATGGACAAGGTCAGCATGTTTCTGGCACTTGTCGCAATGGCGCACATACTCATGTGCATCATTTTCCATGGTAGGCCAAAAGTATCCTATCCTAAGGAGCTTTTTAGCAATGACACTACCACTGAAGTGTCCTCCACAAGATCCATCGTGGGCTTCACTCAAGGCTGATTTGGATTCTTCTAAATTCAAACATCTTAATAGGATACCTTCAAAAGATCTCCTATATAAAGTATTGACAATGATTACAAATCGACTTGCGTGTCGACGTAATAACCGACGCTGGTTTCTATTAGAATTGGGAGGGAAAGTCCCATTTTGGAGAAAATCAATTATATCTGTATACCAAGGATTAGGAGTAGTTTCATTGATTAGAAACACATCCAAAGGTTCTAAGCATGACTTATTTGAAGCAGGTTCTTGGAGTCGACGAATAATGATGGTGGCATATTCGTCATCTAACTCCAAGGGCAAGAGAGATGCAGCTGCGGCCATAGCGTCAGCCGCACGGTTGCTAGTTCGAGGAATAGCTTCCAAGGTAACTTGATCAAATAGAGACATTAATTGTAAAACATAGGCTTTATATGGGCACAGTTTATCATCTCTGGTCTGATAAACTCCATTAATTTGGTTTATGACAAGTTGAGAATCACCAAAAACTAGCTAGATGTTTAATTTTTAGCGCCAAGGCAGCTCGTAATCCAAGGATTAGAGCTTCATATTCAGCAGTATTATTGGTGCAAGCAAATGTTAATTTGAAGGACAGAGGAATAAGATGTTTTTGCGGGGATATTAAAATAATACCCGCACCAGCCCCACTCATGCATCGGGCTCCATCAAAGTATAAGGACCATTGTTCAATATGGTCTGCCTCTAATTGAAGGCATTCATCAGGAAACTCAATGATGAGGGGATGGGTAGACTCTAAGGGTGCAGCAGACTAGTTGATCTGCTATGATTTGACCCTTAACAGACTTCTGTCCTATGAATGTGAGGTCAAACTCGCTTAGAGCGAGAACCCACTTGGCTGTACGACCCGATAAATAAGGTCGACTCATGAGATACCTCAAGGGATCATATTTAGCAATGACATAGGTTTTCTGACTGAGCATATAATGGCATAATTTTTGCATAGAAAATACGACTGCTAGACATAGTTTTTCTAATGCTGTGTAGCGGGTTTCATAACTGATGAAGGTTCGGCTAATATAATAATTAGCACGTTCTCTCTTCGCATCATCAAGCTGAGCTAACATAGCTCCTAAGGCAAAATCTGAAGCTGAAATATACAGGAGAAATGGGCGATCAGGTCTAGGTGGTGAAAGCACAGGTGGGTTAAGGAGGTATTGTTTGAGAAGTTCAAAAGCTTCTTTACATTCGTCGTCCCAATTAAAAGGGACATCCTTCTTAAGGAGCTTAAGAAAGGGACCGGTTTTGTCCACCAACTTATCGATGAAGCGACGGATAGCTTGAAGTTTACCTTGTAAACTTCGTAATTCAGATATATTGGTAGGTGCGGGCATATCAGTGATAGCCGCAATCTTGAGAGGGTCAATTTCGATACCACGTAAAGAAACTAAAACCCCTAATAGCTTACCGAACTTAACTCCAAATATGCATTTGGCTGGATTTAATCGAATAAGATATTCTCTTAATCGATTAAAAACTTTTCTCAAATCATCTAAATGGTTATCTTCATTAATAGAGCGAGCTATAATATCATCTACATAATCATGTAGGATATCATGCATCATATCATGAAAAATATAAGTCATAGCTCGTTGATAGGTTGCACCTGCGTTCTTTAAGCCGAATGGCATCACTTTCCAACAAAAGGTACCCCAAGGGGTAATAAAGGTTGTTTTAGCCTGATCTTCAGGAGCTATCCTGATCTGATTATAACCGGAGAATCCATCCATTAAGGACATCATCCCACTCCCGACAGTAAAGTCAATGATTTGATCCATGTTTGGAAGAGGAAAATCATCTTTAGGGCATGCAACGTTAATATCTCTAAAATCTGTGCAAACCCTAACTTTGGTGGCTTCTTTCTTGGTGACTCGGAACTACATTTGAGATCCATTCAACATAATCAATAGCTTGTATAAAAACAACATTCAAGAGTTTTTCTAACTCCCCTTTGACTAGCGGGGCCACTTTGGGATGCATTTTTCTAAGTTTTTGTTTAACAGGTTTAGCATCCGGATGGACTACTAGATGATGCATGACTACGGAAGGGTCCAGACCTAGCATATCTTCGTATGTCCAAGCGAAGACATCTTCATATTCTTTAAGGAATGCAATGTATTGCTCTTGTTTTTCTTGACTTAATTCTGACCCAATATTGATTATGTGAGGATTATCCTCAGTTCCAATGTTAACTTTAATGACGTTTTCGACTTCCATGTGTAGATCTCTTTCAAAATTAGGTGGGGTGGGTGAGACGCCCAATTCTTGTAATTATTTTAAGGTTAAGTTGGATAATTCATCTTGAGGATTAGTGGCCTCAAGCTGGGCTATAGTTGGTATAGAACCATCAAAATAAAATCCATTGTGTAACATTTCTTCAACGGAGACATCGTGGAAGATATCTCCTTCCAACTCATCATCGGATTCAGCAATCATTTCAGGGTAAGCTATGGATAGCATGTTACATGTAAATGGCTGATTTTTTAGAGGCAAATCATCATGCCTATCTAAATAATCTTGATAACATATGAGTTGATCATCATCTTCAAAAGGAAAGGGTTGACCCTTACTAGGAAATAGGCCCACACCACATCGGACGGGCCACGGTTCTACCTCGAAAGGTTCTTTCATGCCATTTTGGAAAGGTCCCAAGCCTTTCCCTTTATATCCCATTTTAAGCATTATAGGTTTAGCTTTAATATACTCATTAGTAAAATAACACCGAGCATATCCATCATGATGAGTTTTGATATTTCGAGGTATTCTTCCCCAATCATATCCTTTATAAATGAAAGCACAACTCCCGACTTGGTAAGTACTTCCCATAGGTTGTGGGAGGCCCAAAGTACGAGGAGATGGCGACAAGTTATTTAAAAGAATAGAATCTTGCATAAAAGCATTTGTTTTTTCTGATATTAAGATTGTGGATAAATCTGGTAAAAGTTCATCAGAAAGAGCATAAGATGTAGAAGGACCATTCCCTATATCTTTAGATGTGGAAGGTATGATAGATGTTGATAATGTGGAAGTGTTAATGAATGGGTCTATAGGTTTTGAAATTATAGGGATAGAACATGAAGGATTGGTTGTGGATTGAAGATCTTTTTGAGGTTCTAGAGTGGTTTGTTTAGAAGATTGTTGATCTATATATGAGGGTGAAATGAATGGAGGAGAAATAGGTGAAGCTATGGGAGTGCGTTTCATAGTTTTAGATGAAAAATAAGAATTAGGATGTGTGGATGACAGAGCAGGGCAAAATTGCACTCCAACAGGTTCTGCCAAAGCACACATATCAAAGGGTCTAGGATCACCATGGATAGTGACCAACTGATTTTTAAATTCGAATTTAACACATTGGTGTAAAGTGGATGGGACAACCCGCATTGCATTGATCCAAGGATGACCCAAGAGTATATTGTATGATGCGGGGCAATGTACAATAAACACGGTCGTATCTAAGGTTCTAGGACCAACTTGCAATGGGATGGTAATAACTCCACACGTTTCTTGTGTTTCGTCATTGAAAGCTTTTATGATCATGTCAGTTTTCTTCATTTCATCACTTCTAAAGCCAAATCATTGGTAGAAGTCAAAAGTACAAATGTTTAGAGATGAACCATTATCAATCAAGACTCTTTTAATAGCTACATCTCCAATTAGAGTAGTAATATATAATGGATTATCCTTATGTAAACTGTGTTGTGGGATATCTTTATCCCGGAAGTCAATACAATCGACTTCTCTAGTGATGATAGTATTGGCCATGGCTTCAGGTTGAATATTTTGAGGTACCATCATTTGGCTTAATGTAAGCATCAACTCATCCCTATGGGTAGGAGAAGATCTTAATAAATCCAAAAGGGAAATTCTGGCTGTAGTATTGGATAATTGCTCATTAATATTGTAAGGGGGTTTAGGTTGAACATTGGAAGCATGATTCCCTTTATTGGGATTTTTCAAAACAAATGGAGCTGATCCATCATTCTGGTTTGGTTCTTGTTGAGAATTTTGAGCCTGTTGTCGGGTAACGACTCCAATGGTACCTACAATGTTATATTGAAGATGCTAAACTGGTCTCGGTTGAGCGTTTATGGCTTGTTCATTAGGGAGGAATTGATTAGAAGAGGGTCGAGTAGTAACTCTTCTAGGAAATGGTTCTTCTGGAACCATAGCATCTGTGATGGGTTGAATAGGATCTGATTCATTTTCAGAACTATTCGATTGGTTTGAGGTGATGTCTATTTCACTTTCAGTATCTGATTCTACATCACTAGGATCGGGAGTTTGAAAATTATGTAGGGGCCTGGTCGTGACCAAGGATAAAGTTGTGTCAAATGTTTGAGGATCCTGAATAGGTAATTGTTCGCTAATAGTCCCTACATATCGGGTAGGAGGAGGAACATTATGATGCTCAATTTGATTGGCCACCTCTTTACCATGTCTTGGTAAAGGATGTTGAAATATGTCTAATGATTGATTAGCATTTTGATTTTGATTTTGGGGAATGTTCTTTTGAGCATTATTAGGAGCATTTTGTTTAGGTTGGAAAGCTTGCACCTCCATTTCATTATTATCAATCAGATCTTGTATTTTATGCTTTAACCTTTTACAAGCGTTGGTAGAGTGTCCAGGTCCTCTATGGAAATCACAGTGTAAGTCAACTCTGTATCCGGGTATAGTTGGATCAGGTTCCCGGATAGCTGGTAATTGGATCAAACCTCTTTCGAGTAATTGAGGTAAAATAGTTGATAATGGTTGATTCAATCTAGTAAATTCTCGAGGAGGTTTATCAGGAGGTTTCAATATAAATTTTTTTGTTGTCTTCGTTGCATTGATATTAGCAACATTTTTGTTGTCAGTGACTCCGTCACCTACGACTTGTTTGTTTTTATATTGATTTTTGGATGTTTTCTCATCATCCTTCTTCCTAAGTTGGCCTCTCCTAATGAGGGCATCTTCTACTCTTTGAGCTAAATCTATAGCTTGATCGAAGGTAGTTAAAGTAGCAGTTGATAACTCATAAGATATTTGTTCTTGCAAATTATTGATAAAAATGTCCAACATTTCCCTATAAGGTAGCACAAAGTGCAGTTTTCCTATCAACTACCTCCATCTAGCTAAGAAATCAGCAAAACATTCATCTTTGTCTTGTTTTAAGTTGTATAAATCTTTAATGGTTACATGCCTCTCGATGTAGGCACTAAATTGATGGACGAAAGATTCAATTGTTTCTTCAAAGTTTCTCAAAGAATGAGTGGGCAATTGATAGTACCACTCTAATGCCATTCCACCTAAACTTTTCGGGAACATTTTTAGTAATAGCAAGTCATCATGTGATATATCATGACATGCTATCCTAAACATGCGAAGATGCTCTATGGGATCTTTGGTTCCTTTATATATAGGCAGGATGGGCATGGGAAAATGCTTAGGGTACGGTTGTGCTACAACTATGGGATCCAAAGGTTGACTACATATCTCTCGATAATTGTACGAGGGATGGTAGGGATCTATCTGGTCCATGCGGGAAGCTAACTGCTTCACCATGGCTTCCAGATTACTAGTTTGCCCACCATATTGGTTCGGTAGGGCATTAATATGGGATTTGTGAGCATATGATGGAGGGACATGCATATTAGATGCTATATTGCTATTGTGTAAATTGTTGGTAGGAAAGGTGTTATGAAGAAATTTTGAAGTTGTATTATGTTGTATCCCAGATTGTTGAAGATTGGTGTTTGGCTTCATTTTAGATTTTTGTTTACTTGAAGCATATTGATCAATAGTTTGGTGAAGTAAAGCAGTGAAGGAAGTTTTCTTTTGTGTGGGAATAATTTTAGGCTCAATAACAGGTTCCTTAGGAGGTTGGGTAACCTGTTGTTTTGGCATGTTTTGAATCATAGTGACCATATCTCTATTGGATGGTCCAGCCTTATCACTTTCTTGATCAATAAAAGATAAGGGATTAGTGTGCACATCAAACATATGTTCCATGGCTGCTTGAGTGTCACTAATTTGTCCTTTATCAATACGAACTGCCATATTAAGAGCGCCAATGTTATTATTGAAAAATTTCCAGAAATGATCTAAGTTATCAAAAGCAATAGTTCCATCTGGAGCTACTCTAGGGGATGAGGATCCATCCTCTTTAACATTTTCTTCTTGTTCATCTACAACAAGCTCATCGTCTTGTTGGTCTAGAGTTTCTTCTTCCGGGATTGGATCCTCAGGAAGGACATTTGGGTTTCTTGTTTTGTCTCCTAACCAATCTTCTTCTTCTCCTTCAGTTTGTTTACCATTCCTAAGTTTAGGCATTGTGCTTAACTTAGATTTCAGCAAATATATATATATATATATATATGCTATAAGCTTAAGAGGTATATATTTTAATTATATACCTACTACAATATTTAAAATGAAATGTTTTGGTTTTTGTTATGTTTTTTTAGTTTTTCTTGTTTTTGTAATAATATTGTAAAGATAACAAACAACACAATAAATGCAAGAAATAATAATGAAAGCAATGATCTAGTTTTCTATAAATAATTTATAAATGTCATTAATGGGCTCAAGTTCTTCAGGAGTCATGAAGTGTTCTTCTTCAAATTGAAAATTTTCTTTCAAGAATTTAATGAAAAGGGCTATAGTGATATTATCTATCTCAGATTCTGGTTGATAGAAGTAAAGCTCATGGCAATACTCTCGATATAACATAGCTCGAGGAACTCTATTCCATATTTCCCTATCCGTAAGAACGACCTCTTGGTCTTCTACATGACCTAGGAACTGGTGTATAGTGGCTGCGTTCTCGAGGTATTCCTCGAAGGTGAACAATTTCGAAGACACAAGAGCTCTCCTATAAGCTAACCATCTATGGCAGGCTCTCTGAAGTTCATGATAAAAGACGAGTTGATGAGGATCCAGGATTCTATCTAGGACAAGCCTCTTGATTTGTTTAAGTTTTGTTGACCTAGATGAAATGACACCTAGTCTTCTATCAAGTTCGTCCCACAAAAGTTGGTTTCTATCTTTTTCAGGCACACTAAGCACATAATTGATTTCTATGGCTGCTAATTGGTTTTCAACATTTATAGTAACTGTTAATATTTTCTTAGGAGCTACCATCTAGACATGATATGCAACTTATTAGTTTTAAATGATTTTAAATGCATCTATGTTTTTTTGTTTTTTTTTTTCAAAAGGTTTTAAATGCATTCACGTCGGGTTCACCAAAATGTATCGCTCCAAATTTTTTGCATCCTTACCTTCAGGCTATAGGATCCATGCCCGAAAGGAGGATGGGAAAAGGATGGCACGGTACCTCGGACTGAGAGGCCTTGCGAAGGTCCCGCCTCTCGGGGGAGGTGTATTATGGTGATTTTTTGACGGATGGTGGGTTCACCAGGAAACGTTTGAATGGCAGTTTCCACGCCTAGGTTGGGAATGTGTTTAATGTGTTCAGTTTTATCTTTAAACATTCGAGTCCTAGGTTTGGCCAAATGAATCTAAGTTGTTCTATTATGAAAATGCAGGCTAAATGAAATACATAAAACAGATTTTAAATAGAAAATAGAGAGAAAAAGCTAAATTACAGAGCCATACCTGATCCGGATGTCTGATGGAGATTCTGATGTTTGAAGCAGTCTAGATCATCTGGAATTTGACAGGATCATCTCCGACCTACAGGATCGTCTGAGATCTGACGAATTCATTAGACGAATTCGTCAGAGACCTGCAAATAGAGAAATAGGCATAGAATACAAAAAATACAGCAATACAAACAGAGGGCAATGATGTGAAATAATAATAAGAATGTTAGTAAGATAATCCTGAATAGGAATGCAAGCAAATTACGATGTTTTAATAGTTAATCATGATTTCATTATGCAATTAAACTACATGGGTGAACTCCAAGATGCAGAATAGCAAAAAATAATAAATAAACTGACTAGATGCAGAATAAAACAGCAGATGAGAAAAGAAAAATGCAAACTCTAGGCACTAATTGCCCCCAATGCAGACTACAGTCGAGATCATCTCGAATCGGTGCGAAATCATATTGAATTGAACAGGATCATCCACGATGAACTGAGCTTGCTCCGACTGAAGAATGACAAGGTTCCTGCAACAAAATTTGGATAGGACAAGTGCAGATGGTAATTCAAGATGTTTTAGTGCGTGTAAAGTCAAGTTATAGGAAATTTCAGCCAGGGGGATGCCAAGGGGGAGTCCTAAGTATAAATAGGCTTAGGAGGGAGGTTAGGAGGTTGGAGATCATCCCAATTTGGGAGATCTCCAACGGGGAGGGTCTCTAACGGCGTAGACACACTTTTGCCCAGATTAGAGACGTCGTTGGAACAGAGGCTAATTGAGAAAAATTAGTTTTGGGACAAGATCGTCTGGACGTCCTAGTCCAGATGAAATCGTTCGATCTGAGGCGATATCGTCTGATCGGCGACGATATCATCAAACGGTCAAAACAAACTCTAAAAATGGCATGGGAAAGGAGGAAATGGGTTAAACGATGGTTTGGAAGCGGTTTTGGGGGTTAAAATTTGAATTTGAATATTTACTAGAGTAATTGTAATTATTTAAGGTTTTATTGCGCCAATTTTAGGGTGCTACAACCCTATAAATAGATCCGTCTACGTTTTTGCTCAGCGTTGTTTTTTCCACACAGCGCATCATAAAAAGGGGCATCTGTGGACACCTAAATCGTGTCATGCTTAGGGGAGTTTCTCACATTGACACACTTATAAGATCATAATATTGGACTTTCCAAGCATCAACAGTGGTTCTCACTAGGCCTTTTCAAGCCATCCAAGCCTAGCCGCTCAAGCCAAGAGCAGCTAGATCTTATCCGCTCAAGCCTAGAGTGGCCAGACCTTAGCCATTGTAGATGACAATGGCCAGATCTTAGTTACTGCAGATGATAGCGGCTAAACCCCAAAAGTAGTTTTATCGAAAAACATGCCTAATCATGGGTGGAAGTGGTAGTATGCATGCAATAAAGGTGAGCGGGAGTAACTTTGCATTCCTTTTCATGACCAGTTCACATAGGATACTTGAGTTTGCATTTAGAATTGATTTAACTAACCTCCAAACATAAACAAAGAAAAAAAAAGCTTCTCATGCTAATGACCAGTTCGCGTGGAAGACTCAATTTGGCAGTTATATTTTAGATAACTGACCTCCAAACATAGAAAAAACATAAAGCTTCTCATGCTAACTCACACTACGTATGAGAAATTCATTTCTAGGGCTTGTACATAGACCTAGGGTTTCACACTATAAAAGGTGCAAGCCTAAGAGCACCAAGAGATATATTTTATTGAGGGGTCAGAGATACACATCTTTTATCAATATTGGTCATTGAGGAGAGCTTTCGAGACTTGGAGAGTTCCCTTGGATATCACGTGTATGGTGAAGCCCTGACATATTGGAGAGCATAGCAACCATTATTTCAACATCGGATACAAGCTTTGATCCATCACTTTGGAGCAAAGAGGATGATAATCACTTTAGCAGCCGGTATCTTGGATAGTGGCCCCATAGACTTAGCTTAGGGTTTTAGACATTAGATTCATTATTTTGTTTAGCATATCATTAGCATAGCATCATTTCATTTGTTCACATTCATAGCATTAGTCTAATTTGCATTTGCTTTCATTTGTTATATTCAGTACTAACAACCTCATCCGATGAGGCATTCTCGAACATCTAAGCATGTGTTATTTTTTCATTGCTTACAAGGCCACAGGTTGATCAGATAAAATCTGTAACATACGAGAGCAAAAGGGATCCCTCTAGGAAACAGACCTAGAGAAGGAGGCATCTGTAAGCCCTCATACATTTTTGTGTGTGGAATCGGGAAGTTTTTTGAAAGCACACCACCTCTTCACGAAAGGGGCACTCTTTGCCTATTTGTAACATTATTGTATCAAAATGGGTATCCCTAAGAGGGACCAACATGTAACCGAATTTCAATTCGAGTAAAGAGATCCATATTTGTTATTTTCGGGTTATATGATTTTTTCATTGTCTTCCATTTCATCTTGGGTTTTAATAACATTGCAAGTAGAGTAAAGTGGTACATGCATCCCGGGGTCACTACAGTTTCAATTAGTATTTATTTTCTTGCATTTATTTATTGTTGGTTTGGATGAATTGAACTACACAAACAACATACACCCCCCCAAAACAAGTTACACATAGAACTCATCTCCTAATTACTACAAGCATATATTGTGCATAGGTACTCAACAAGTTTACAAACTCCTAGATTGATAAAATTAAATGAAAGTAAAATAAATGCTTTTAGAAACATCATTTTTTGCTCACTAGTGAGCATAAATCCTATGGGTATTCTTTGTTCATCTATCCATCTAGCCATCCTAGCGAGCATGGTACTCATAATGGGTCTTGCTCTATATTTGACCATCTGATCATCTTAGCGAGTGCTACACCCATAGCAGGTATAACTCAATTTATCCATCCTTATAGTACGTACAATGATAGCTTCATGGCCATATGTGAGGGACAACCTCCATGTTGGATGTTTGCAAGAATATTATATTTATCGAGCTTTTTATCTTCTTTGAACTTTTTAAATTTGTTGTTTGTCTTCACTTTTGCTTTCTCCACCATTATTGTTCATCTCTTAATTTTTTTGTTACCTTCCTCTTCTTCTATTTCAATGCACTTTACCCTTGCATTCATGTTAGTTACATATTAGGAATTTTATTAGTTAGATTCATCCATCATGCATTGCATCCATTATGTTTTTGTTTATCATCCATCATTAATTAAAACACATGCAAGTAATGAAAAGAAAACAATCACATAAAAGCACACATATTTTTGCACAAGTAAATAATAATAAAATAACAACTAGTATTACTCGATGGCACAAAGTGTGTGCTAGTCGATCGGTGTGCCACAATAGAGAGCTTGGCATGCTTGATCCTCCTTAGGGATGCATACCACAATATAAAATTGGCATGTCATCCCAAACCTAGCCCTAGCTATGCAAACCTGCTCCCTTCGCTCTATCTGTTGGAGGTGGTGGAGTCATGTTCACAAATCATGATATGGTGCGTACCCTTTGTTAGCGTACTTTAACAACTCCTGTTTGTATCTCATTATTTAGCATATTGTTTCACTGTTACAACTTCGTAACAGTTCTGGTTGAGCCGGTGACTATTCCCGGCATTGTAAACTTTATTTAAACCCTGCTGAATAATAAACAAATTGATCCGTATTTTATTTCATGGCATCAGAGCCAGCTACGGATTTTTTTTTGCAGGGAGGCGTGAAGGGAAAGGCTGGAGGTTGCTGCGTTTTCAGCTGGGAGAAGGCTGCTGCGTTCTTTTTCTGAGTGCGAATAATTTTTTAATCACGCAATCGTGATTAATTGTTATTTAAAAATAATAATAATAAAAAAAACGCAGCGCACGTAGCACTGCACGCGCCCAAATTCTGGACGTAGTGCCGTGCGTGCACGCCAGGAAGTGCTATTGGACGCAGTGCATAGGCTACGCAGATGCACAGCCAGACGTCCGCTGCTACAGACGTCGAAGTGGAGGCATCCAGCCTGCGCAGGACTGCGAACGTCCGCAGACGTCGAAGGGGAGGTGTCCAGCAAGGGGACGTAGCGGGACGCGCCCCCCCCTCCCCCTGTCCGCGCGAGGGAGACATCCGTTGCGCACGAACGTGAATGTGGGAAGGGCTCCCCCCGCGTTGGAGGTTGCTCGACGCGCAATCCGCACGTGCGCTCCCCAACGTTCCCCCCCCTCGCGTTGGAGGTTGCACGAGCGCGCTCCCCAACGTGCCCCCCCGTTGGAGGACGCGAACGCAGCGCGCATCGCCTTGCGGCGTCCCCCCTCGTCCCGTCGGAAAAGCCGACGTAAAAAAAAAAAGAAAAAAAAACAAACGGACGCAGCGGAGGAAAAACAGAGAACCTGCGGAACGCAGCGTCCAAGCGCGCGACCAGAGAACCGGAGAAGCAGCAGGGGTTGAAAAAGGAGGGCTCAACTGATCCTTCCGGATCAGCCCGCTAGCTCACTTGGCAGTGAGCTATGCGGTAAGGCTCAGGGAGCCAGCAGGTCGGGGGTTCAAATCCCGCCGACTCCCCCCAAAGGTATAATTTTTTTTTTCAAAGGTTTTATAATAATTATTTTTTTTAGTTAAAATTTTTAATTTTAATTTATTTTTTAATAGTTTTTTAAAACTTTATAAATTAAAATTTAATTTTTAATTTATTTTTCATAAGTTTTTTAAAACTATATAAATTAAAATTATTTATTTTAACTTTAAATAAATAATAATTATTAAAATGCTTTGTTAAAGAAATTTTTTTTAAGGGGGGATATTTTTTTTTCAAAAAATCAAAGGGGGAATGTGAGTAATTTTTTGAAAAAGCAATTTGGCGAATTGTAAAAGGTGCATTTTCGGCTGTGACCGACACCTTGTGGGTTAATTCTTGTGGGCACTTTTTATGTTGTATGTTGCATATTTCATTTTTTTTGCACTACTTCATTAAAAGTTAAAAAAATCAAATACACTCCCTAAGTCCCCGGAATAATTAAAACCCATTCGTGCAATTTATTGCACTGCAGTGTTCAGTATTTGTGATACCTATGGCCAGCACTTACAGGTAAAGCCGTCGTGATTTGGCTACTGTATCCGCCGCCTAATATAGCTGCTACAACGATGTCTGAGCTTGTTCTCTATAAATCGTCGGGGAGAGATAAGTTTACCATTTTTTTGCATTTTTTACTCCATCCACTACCCTTTATCGCACTTGTGTTTAGGCGTAAATCCTGATGAAGTATTCTTCATAGTGTTTAGGGGAATTTATGCCCCATGCATGAGAAGAATATTCTATGGTAGGTGCCATCAACAAGGCGATTCCCTTTCAGTACCGCTTATGTTCCACGTATCGTATGATCTCTAAAACTCACCTATAGTCTCCCTCACGTAAGGGCGGGTGATTTTTGTTGATATTTCTAAATACCTATAGTTTCCCTCATGTAAGGGTGGGTATTTTGTATGGTATAACGGCCTAGCAAAAGGTATATCGAAAGGGGGACCAATTGGTGATATAAGGAACCTTCACTATGGCCGCTGTTGCAAAGTTGATGACTGATCCGCATCAGTTATTGAAAGGTCCAAATTATACACCATGGAAACATAAGATGAAGGCAATTCTCCAAATGGAAGATTTGTGGGATATTTTTACTGGAGTAGCAACTAGGCCTTCACCAACAGCAGGATCCACAGGTCCTTTCGTAGATCAGATAGCTTTTGACAAGAAAGACAGTCGAGCAAAGGTGCTCATTTTGTTTGTTGTTTTAGATGAAGTGCAACCTCATATAGCTGACAAAGCAAGTGGTAAATAGGCATGGGATGCCCTTAGAACCATCTATGAGGGAAAGAATGATTCAACCATTCTTCATCTTCAACAACAACTTCATAACCTGAGTTTGAGACAGGGTGAAACAGTTGAACTCTTTCTGTGCAGAGTGTCTGAATTGAAAGAGAAATTGAATTCTTTGGGAGATACTATGGACAAAAAGCTTCTCATTTCACTTGTGATGAGAGCTTTACCTTCTTCATTTGATATGTTGATAACCTCCATCCAGGTGTCTCAACGACAAATTACCTACATCGAGTTGGTCAATCTACTTCAACAACAGGAGGCACGCCAACTTCACAAGGATGATTCTTCCAATACAGCCCTATACACCAACAGCAGGGGTTATAGGAAGAAAGGTAATGGGAAAAAAGGAGGCAACTTTCGGAAAGGAGGAAATTCTCAACAGGATACGAAAGGAAAAGGCAAACAACCTCAACAGAAGAAGAGGTGGTGCAAGATCTATGAGAAAGACAACCATGACACCAACAGGTGTTGGCATAAGAACAAGCAGAAAGGCCAAAACAAACCACAAAATAAAAACAAGCAACCCTAGGTGAATGTTGCTATTGAAGAATCTGACTCAGATTTTGAATGGGCACACAAGGTGCTCATGACTACCACAGATTCCACACAGAGGGATCCTATTTGGTATGTCGATTCTGGAGCTAGCAAACATATGATCAGCGACGGATCGTGGTTTGAATCATTTGTGGCCAAAGAGGGCAAACCTGTCACCATTGCTGATGATAAAACCTATAGGGTTCAGGGAGAGGGTACAGTTTCAGTCACTCTTCCTGATGGCAAGTGTCAGATTGAAAAAGTCCTCTATGTTTCGGGATTGGCCAACAATTTGTTGTCAGTGACACAAATCCTGGATAGAAATATGGTTGTCAACTTTCGTGTTGAGAATGGAAAGAAGTGTTGTACTATTACCAGGAAGGGTAAGCAGATTGCAACAGCTTCATATAAGCACGACTTATTTGCACTAGATGCTATCTCTACTCGACATGTTGCCATGACTGTCTCTACCAAGGAGGCAACATCCCTATGGCACAAGAGATATGGGCATCTTAGTTCTGGCTACTTACTAGAGCTCAGTAAGTATGAGATGGTAAAGGGTCTTCCTTCCCTTTCTGCCACATTGCCGGTGTGCTCGACTACTTGGCAGAAAGCAACGATAGAGTAACATTTGAGAAGAGCTCAACAAGAGCATGAAAACCTCTGTAGTTAATTCACACCGATCTGTGCGGTCCTTTCACACCCAACAGTTGTGGAGGGAAGAGGTACTTTTAGTTATTCGTAGATGACTACTCATGAAAGATGTGGGTTTTCTTTCTCCAACTAAAATCTGAAGCTTTCGCATTCTTCCAACAGTTTAAGAAATCCGTTGAGAAGGAGTCAGGAGATTCTATTAAAACCCTCTGCTCAGATCGAGGGGGAGAGTTTACCTCTAATGAATTTTTTGCATTCTTAGATAAGCATGGAATCAAGAGACAATTAACAACTACCTATACTCCTCAGCAAAATGGAGTTTCTGAGATAAGGAACCGTTCTATCATGGAAATGGTTCGTTGTATGCTCACAGGAGCTACTCTTGGGCAACAATATTGGGCAGAAGTCGTCACCACCGCAAAGATATCTATTGAATAGGGCACCCACAAAGGCCCTAAAAGGAATGACTCCACAGGGAAGCATGGAGTGGTCTAAAACCCTCCATATCTCATCTACGTATTTTCGGATGTCACGCTTTCATGCACATACCGAAAGAGAAAAGGAAGAAGCTAGATGAGAAAACACTGAGATGTATTTTTCTTGGTTATGATGAGCACTCTAAAGGATATCGGTTGATAGATCCTTTGACCAAGAAAATTCATATCAGCAGAGATGTTGTCTTTGATGAAGCTTTCACATCACAGAGCACATCTAAAGTACACCAAGATATTGTGGAATCTAAGGAAGAGAAGATTCCTTCGTCAACACAGATAAGAGGTCCTTCTACATCTTCTTCAACTCCATCGAAGAAGAATCCTAAATGGTGTACAAATACAATCAGAGATGCAAATTTATCCACTCCTCCCAATTTGAATTTGGATAGACCTCGTACATGCAATATGGCTCAAAAGGAAAAAGAAGCCAAAGAAACTGGTGAGGTTGATGATCTTTGTCAATCTTTTGAGGAAATTTCTGTAACTCCAAGTACAAAAGTAGAGGATATGGATATTGATGATGACAGGGCGTTCATGTCTACAATAGATGATCTTGAACCTGCATCAGTGCAAGATGCTCTCAGTGAGCCTCAGTGGAAGGCCGTTATGGATACAGAGTATGAGTCTTTGATGAAAAATAAAACTTGGAAGCTTGTTGATCTGCCACATGGAAAGAAACCCATTGGCTACAAATGGGTATATAAAGTCAAGTACAAGGTAGATGGAACAATTGATAAGCATAAGGCCCGTATTGTTGCAAAGGGCTATGCTCAAAAAGAAGGCATTGACTACGAGGAAACTTTTGCACCTATTGCTCGGATGACCACAATTCGGGTTATGTGTGCTATGGCAGCACAATATGGATGGAAAGTTCACCAGATGGATGTCAAAAGTTCCTTTCTAAATGGTGATCTCCAAGAAGAAGTCTACATGACTCAGCCAGAAGGATTTGAAGTGGAAGGCCAAGAGCGAGAAGGTTTGCAAATTGGTCAAATCCTTATATGGTCCGAAACAAGATCCTCGAGCTTGGTATATAAAAATGGACAATCACCTTATGCAGCATGGATTTAAGAGATGTCCGTCAGATGCAAACCTCTATTTCAAGAAACAGGGTTCTGAGATAGTGTTGTTTGTACTCTATGTGGATGATCTGCTCATTACAGGGAGTTCAGAAACTATGATCTCTACTGTCAAAAGAAACTTGTGCAAATATTTTGAGATGATAGATCTCGGACTTCTCCATTATTGTCTTGGTCTGGAATTCAGCCAGAAGGAGCACTCCATCAAAGTGTCTCAAAAAAAATATGCCAAGACATTGCTGGAAAAATATCGCATGACTGATTGCAAGCCAATGGCAACTCCGATGGAGAATGGACTTCAGTTATCGTGATATGATGATTCACCTCAGGTAGATGGTACTCTCTATTGATAGTTGATTGGGAGTCTCATATATCTGACCAATACTAGGCCAAATCTCATATTTGCTGTCAACTATCTTTCAAGGTTCATGCAGGAGCCTAAGACCACTCATTGGAAAGCAAAAAAATGTGTTCTTCACTATGTCCATGGTACTATGGAATATGGCCTAGAATACAAGAGGAACAACAAATTCTTCTTACAAGGATACACGGACTCTGACTATGCCGGATCATTTGATGATCGCAAGTCAACTTCTGGATACATTTTTCATCTGGGATCCGGTCCTATCTCTTGGCACAACAAGAAGCAATAGGTGGTTGCTATTTCATCAACAGAGGCAGAGTATCGCACCGCACGTGAAGCTGTGTGCAAAGTGATATGGTTACGTCGCATTCTGACAAGTATGGGCCATCCATCAAAATCTCCAATACACTTGTTTTGCGACAATCAGGGTGTTCTGAACCTCGTCAAGAATCCAGTCCATCATGAAAGAACAAAGCACATTGACACACAATGTCATTTCATTTGAGATGAAGTTCCAAAGCATCGAATTTAGCTTCAACACATTCCCACCGATGCTCAAGTTGCAGACATTTTCACTAAGGCACTTGGATGTGTCAAATTTGAATTGTTTCGCAGCTCACTTTGTATTGCAAAATGATGTAAGGGGATGTTAGTATAGCTATTAGTTATTACATTACCCAAATAATGTAATAAAGGGGGATGTTAGCGTACTTTAACAACTCCTATTTGTATCTCATTATTTAGCATATTGTTTCACTGTTACAACTTCGTAACAGTTCTGGTTGAGCCGGTGACTATTCTCGACATTGTAAACTTTATTTAAACCCTGCTGAATAATAAACAAATTGATCCGTATTTTATTTCACCCTTGACCATGAACAACTCTATGATCATCAAGATGAGGGTTCTAGAATCCTATGATCGATAGGTATGACATGGTAATAGGCCCCCTAGTAGTAGGTCACTATTTGTGTTTTCTCCTCATATGACTCCCTCATCCTCTACAACTTTACCATCAGTAGATGGATTCCCTTGCCCTATTGGTTGCTCAATGCAACAACCATCCCCACTAACTAGATCTACTTATCCCTCTCCCCTATGAGGTTTTGCACCTCTACCTATGTTGTGTCTCACTCTACTCGACCCTAGTCTAGCTCTATTAGAAGGGTGATCATATTTACCTCCAAAATTGCTAACCTCTTCCATAGGGCCTCTACCCCCTAGACCTACCACCTCAATAGGTCTCACCTGTGTCACTATAGAGGCTACCTCTGTAGTCCTTCCTCCTCCTAATTTAGATATCATGATATTCATCCTCATGACTATCAGTATCTCCACCTATATGAATGATCAAGTTGGTCTTGGTGGGATCATGGCCCTCTCCCTAGCCCATTGGGTGACCTCTCAGATTTCCAATTGTACCTACTAGCTCATCACCTAGTGGTGCTATTCTAGCATTGGTAGGGAGATCCTCAATGTAAAAATACCCTTGTACCATCTCTAGTATCTTAGTGCCACCCTGACATCATCCACCCCTAGATCCATGTATAGAAAATCATTCGCACCCTCCTCCATCCACTTGGCCACATCAGGAGCACCTCTGTCATGACCCAATTTGGTAGGACCCTTTCATATGATGAATTGGGGCCTAATCCCTAGTTTTGAAATGTTTTGCAAAGATAAATATGAATTTTGTAAGGATTTGTGAAGTCAAATAATACTTTTGGAAAAAATATTAATTACCCTTAGGAAGGATTAAATTAGGGTAATTCAAATAATTAATTAGGATTAATTAACCTAATTAAATATAATTAGGTGTCCAAATAGGATTGGACCAAAAAGAGCATCTTCCCCATTTGAATAAAATATTAATTTGTCAAATTGACCCCACTCCAAATGAAGGGAGGAGGATTGGCATCTTTGTTAAATGTAATTTAAAATTGATTAAATTAAAGGTATCTTACTATTGAAATAGTAGGCCTTTTAAATTTAGCAAAGAGGCCAAATTAGAATTATCTAAGTGGATTTGAACATCTCCAGATGGATGAGGGAAAATGAAGAAGCATAAAGTGACATCTTTGGAGGTGGCAGTATTTAATTAATTTAATAAAGGCATATTACTATTTAAATAGTAGGCCTTTTAAATTTAGTTAAAAGGCCAAATTAGGGGGAAGACAAATTGGCAAGGTTTCCTCCAAATTAATAAAATAATAGCCACTTCACATGGGCTTGTCCATGTAGGTATATTTTTATTAATAAAATAATAGGCCACTTGAGGGCTCATAAAGGAAGGAAGAAAATCATATAAAATAAGACCTTGGTTAAGAATGTAGGGTTAAGCAATTTTGGGTATGCAAATAAAGGTAGGAGGAGATGCTTGAGGAGACCATGCCTATCCAGAGTAAGAGGTTGGGATTTCCATACTTTGTTAAGTATTTGGAATGCTTTTAATATATATGATTCTCATCCTTTATACTTTATTAGGGGCCTAAATTAATCATTAAATCCTATTTGTATTATTTTTTTAAAGTTCAAACTGCCTGTAGATTTAATTGATTATGCTGAGTTTTCCAATGGCCTATCAATTATAGATATTGCAATTGAATGAAGGTTTTAAATGCTTGAATATCTTGTAAAATTAGGATCTTAAAACCCTACATAATCCAATTGGATCGATTGTTGTGGGAAGGTAACGATTCCCACCTGTGAATTGGTAGACCCTTACCTAACTAGAATAGTCATGATTAAAACAATGTAAATCCTAGCTACGAAGTCATTTTGCTATAGGCGGTGAGGGAATTAGTTGATAATGGTTTTAGATGATAGTTAGGATCTTGGATTCACAGTTTACCACTTGTTCTACCTAGTAACAGATGTTAGGATTCCATATTCTAATGTTCATTATCAATAATAATTGTTATAATAAATAAATTATATTATTAATAATTAAATTTTAATAATATAATTAATTATATTAGAGTTAGGATAGTTATAATAATTAATTATTATATTTAGGTTAGGGTTAGGATAGTCATAATAATTAAATATATTAATTATTATGTGAACCATCATATTGAAAGGACGTAGGGTTAGGGTTAGGGTAGATATAAATATGTGGAGTTATATTGTAAATCATAAAGGAAAAATAATATAATTTATTATTTAATGTTTTATGGAGGGAGCCCCCTATAGTGGCAAAGTGATTCAACCCTAAAAAAGTGATTCTTTATAATTTAATGATATTTTATTTATTTATTTATTAAATATTTATTTAGAACCGCAAGGTTCTAACATTTGGTATCAGAGTAGTTCATTTTGGGAAGCTGCGCAAACCATTAACAAATTTTGGTAAAATTGTTCTATTGCTACCAAGGACTCTTAGACTTTAAATTGGAGGACATTCTATTAAAAATTCATGAAAGGTCGATCATTGTTGGATATTTCAAAATTTGAAATTCCCCAAAATGGCCAACGAAAGAATATCTCAAGACCCCAATATACTTTTATCGCTTAATCTCACCAACCTAATCTCACCAACCTACATCAAATCACATTAGTGTATGCATATAAAACTCAGTTCAAGTATATTGCCAATCACATCTCAAGGTTGGATGAATCCTTTCTCATAAATTGCTTCATCAGTGGATTGAAAGAAGCAATTAGAGTGGAGGTCATGATGTTCACTCCTCGCACCATAATGGAGGCTAGTGGATTAGCCTTATTAGCTAAAGATAAATTCAAGGCTCAACATCATCACGAGAAGCCACCTATTGAACAATCGCTTGTCACACATGTTGTCCCAGAACCTAACCAACCCTTGCCAGTGAAGTACCTTAGCTTGAAAGAAATGGAGTGAAAGGTAAAAGATATCTGCTATAATTGTGATGAGAAATTTGGTCCCAATCATCATTGCACTACACAAACATTGTATTTATTAAATGTAGATGATCCTTGTCACTCCATAGAGGGATAATATGAGGTAGATTTGCACAACGTGACCGATGCCCTAGGAGAAGATGAGGTCGATGTGCAAGAAGTGATCAATGCACCGAGAAAATATGAGGTAGACATACAAGAAGTGACCAATGAAGGCCATACATGCACTCTACAAGAACTACACACAAGTTCCTTACCAATAGTGAGTTCTCACCGTATGGGTAAATTGATTCAAAAATGAGGCAATAGAGTGAGTGCACATTTATTTTCCCTTCATTCAATATAGGTAGAACCGGCTAAAGTGGAAGCCCACCATCATCATGATCCTCCTATTTTTCTTGCAATCCACCACTAAAGCTTCAACCTTCAAAACATCCCTGCCTACAGAAAAGTGACATTAAACTTGTGTAAGAACTTGAGCAAATTCTACTTGGGAAGCACTTCATCAATTTCAACAACAATTTCCTCAGTCTCAACTTTGAGGACAAAGCTTTTTCTAGGAAGGGTGGCATGTTAGGATCCTACATCCTAACATTATTATTTAATATTACTAATCATTTAATTATTATATTATTAACTCATAACATGAACCATCACGTCTCTTCATAACGTGAACCATCACGTCTCTTCACCAACGTAGCTTTAGGGTAGATATAAATATTAGGTTTGGATATGCACACAAATCATCGAAGAAGAAGAATAAGAATCATAGATTCTAAGGAGGGAGACCCCTATAGTGGCAAATAAATTACAAGGGAGCCCCCTTTGAGTGGCTTGCAATTACATTTACATTAATTTATTAATAATTTTACAGTAAGACCTTGGGGTCTTACCAGATTCCTCCTCACTGCAAATAAAATAATAACACAAATACTTACTTAGCTTCTTTTGTTCTCCATGCCATAGCCTCATGTAAATACTTGTATTTGTATTCAATAATTCTAAGTGTTATAGCCTTAGCTGTGAAAGTCTCCCAAAAGAAGCGGTTAAAGGTCTTGCACTGTTAAATTCTTTCCCAATGTCTATCAAGTTGATTGCAACATAGTAACAACAAATCAAATAATTTTTTTATTAAAAATAGTGGTGAGCGAAACCTTTAAGAAATTAGTTGTCCTTTTAAAATAATAATATTGTAGTAAAAGAAACCGTACATTGCACCAAACACAAGTATGGCAATAATCATGAGTCCAAGGATATGTTGCTATTGTCTCCAACATGATTTCTATTTTGATTCGTAGAGACATCCATGTTGTTGCACTTACATTAAATAGTGGACTCTTTTTTATCATTATTATGGATGGTCGATGCTAGTTATGCTAATACTATGTCTTTTGTAGCTTTTTCCTTTTGTTCACTAGGTTGAAGAACACAAGATTATACTGAGAGGGGGGTGAACAATATAAGACCACTTTTTACTTTTCTTTCCCAATCAATATTATGCAATGTATAAATAGCAATATCAATAGCAGTAATAAAAGCAATGCATAAATCATCAATAAATACACCAAAATTTATGTGGTTCACCTAATGCGGGCTACTCCACGGAGGAAATATTTCACTAAAATTTTCTCAATCAATCTCTTGGAAATCCTTTCCCTATTACAATTTTTATGGATCTCTATCCAAAGGAGACACCAATCCCCTAATCAAAGTTTGTGGATCTCTATCCAAAGGAGACACCAATCCCCTAATCAAAGTTCATGGATCTCTATCCATATGAGACACCAATCTCCTAACTCTGCTCTAGCTAGTGATCCTCTAGAAGACCTCCACATCCACTACCCTTAGAAAATGGAACTCTATCCATAGAAGATACCTGTCTTCCCTAATATGGCTAGAGATATTTATTCTCAAATCTGTCACCTTGAAAGCTCTATCTCAAATATTTACTAAACACAGTCCTTTGGTCTAGCACAAATCTATCCTTAATCTCTATATTTGGTCTAGCACAAACCTATCCTCAAATCTACACCAAACTCTATCCTTGAATATGTACTAAAAATAGTCCTTCAGTCTAGAATAAATTTATCCTCAATCTCTATCTTCAAGCCTTAACTCAAAGCTTGAATCATCCTCAAATCAACTCTGTTGGATCTATTCCAAACCTTAACTCAAGGTTTGAACAAATCAATCAATCAAATCTACTTTCAAGTCTTCTCAAAGACTTATCTCAAATCTACCTTGTAAGCTTCCACAAAATCTCACACTAATCTATCCTCAAGTCCTCTCTAGAAATTATCCAAATTTGTTCTCAATCTGTATTGTAAGCTTCCACAAAAGCTTACCCAAATTTGTCCACAAGTCTTCTCAAATACTTACCTCAAATCTACTCAACAAGTCCACACTAGAACTTTTTTAATCTCATAGAAACATAAAGAGAATTGTTAGAGACTCAATATGCTCTATACTCATCATAATGCTCAATTACTTTCAATCACTCTTTTAGAAACATACAAAGAATTTTTAGAGACTCAATATGCTTCACATTCACCTCAATGATCAATCACTTTCAATCACTCTTTCAGAAACATACGGAGAATTGTTAGAGACTCAATATGCTTCACAATCACCTCAATGCTCAATCACTTTCTCAAATCAATTCAAAATATAGAATAGTTTGTTTTATAGAACTTGAACAATCACTTCACACATCCACTTGACTAGGCTCAACCAAATATACTCAACCAATCACTCAATGAAACAATCCTTGCTTACAAACCCTAGTCCAAGCATATGAACCTTTACTCAAAATATTTCCAACAATGCTTATCAACCAATATCACATAACAATGATACTCATGTTATTTTCAAACCCTAGTTCAAGTTATTCACTCAAAAAATGGCTTCAACAATAATTCTTATAAAACAATCTCACATAACAATGATACTCATGTTCTTTTCAAACCCTAGTTCAAGTTCTTCACTCAACCAATGGCTTCAACACCAATGCTTATAAAACAAGATTTTAACAACAACTCTTTATTTCAAAAAACCTTGAAGCATTAACTGAACACACTCAATAAGGAGACCTGCTTAAGTCCTTTTCACTCCAAACTTGTTTTTTAGAAAACCAGCCAATCAACTCAACTATGGAAGAATGTGCCCATACCTTTTTCTTGATGATGAAGGAACCTCAAAAATCTGCCAGAATCACAAACACTTTTTTGCCAAGCTAAAAGAAGTTATAAGGTGATAAACTCTCTCAAAGATACAATGTAAATATCAAAAATTACATACACCTTATTACTCCATATTAAATAAATCATCCATCAACAATAATTGACCAAACACACCTTACTCTTCTCAATATTGCAATAATTGATTAAGTCACTTTACCAAATATATGCAATAAATCAATTTTTAATTCCCTAAGGTAAAAACAATATTACCCTGGTAAATTTCCATTTACCACTTAGGTAAATATCATAACCAATTTACCCCTTATCTCTCCCTAGCCTTAGCAAAACAAAGAATACTTTTTATTTCTAGTAACAACCCTTATCTCTCACAACCTTAGCAACTTAATCAAAAATTAAATAAAAAATATAAAAACCTTTTATATCTCCCACTCCGCATTTCATGGGATTCAATCTTGAACTCTCTCCCTTGCCAGCGCCTTGGTCATGGATTGCTAGCTGTGTGAGTGTCATGGCTTGCTAGTCGTGTGAGCCAAGCGCTCACGTGCCCACTAAAAGCATAGAAGGTGCTTTAATATTTTGCCAAATCCTTTAGAGCCCTTGGCTCCCTTCTCCTCTTGCCACATAGTATGTTCGATGTGCTCCTTTCTCACTGAATGCACAAGCCTTTTGTTCGCTACTCCTTGGCACTTTCTCCATGAATCTTAGCATGATTTTCAACATGGAAATAATCGAAGGAAATTTGAATACTTGGTTTTGAACTTAGGCAAAATTTTAAATACCTTTTGCCTTCCAAATATTGCACATCGACGGTGTATTAAACTTGGACGTCGACGCCTTTATAATATGCATAATTAATTTATAAATCATTTAAATTCTATTTAGAATTTAAAAATTATAAATTAACTTTGTAACCTTTGGCTTTATAAAAATTAAAGCCTCCTTGGAGGTTAAATAAAAACTTTTTGTTGCTCATAATGATTTAATAAAAAAATAGTTTGTCACCATGGTTTTAATAAAAACCCTATATCTTGCCACCATGGTTTTAACAAAAACCCTTTATTTTTGCCTCACATAATATAAAAATAATATTATGACATATTTTCATTCAACCTCTCGCATTATTCCTTTTGATATTTTGATATCAACTGTAGCTTATTCCTTGACATCAATGACAAATTTGAATCAAAATGTCCAACATGGGTGAGGTTTTGAAGGAGGAAATTAGAATGAATGTTTTACCACCACATCTCAGTTTAGAAATTGGGGAGGAATATTTTCTAGTCTTTCTTTCTTTGAGGACAAAGCTTTTTCCAAGAAGGGTGGCATATTTTTTTAGGCAAAAAACTCGTTGTGGGGCTGCATTGGTCTAAGAGACCATGACCAGGGGGTTCTACACTATCAAAGTCACCCGATATTCATGCCCAGCCCTGCCCTCACCAACATTATCAATTGGATTTTGGGTACCCAATTCAACTTTTTGGTAGGGTGGAGATTCTAACCTGGGACCTCCCTTGGAGGATTGTCCTCTCCTCTCCAACTCACCTACAACTCTTGGGTGGAAGAGTGGCATGTTAGGATTTCATATCCTAATGTTTATTATTAATAATAATTGTTATAATAAATAATTAATTATGTTAGAGTTAGGATAGTTATAATAATTAACTATATTAATTATTATGTGAACCGTCATATTGAAAGGATGTAGGGTTAGGGTTAGGGTAGATATAAATATGTGGAGTCATATTGTAAATAATCAAGGAAAAAGAATATAATTTATTATTTAATGTTTATGGAGGGAGCCCCCTATATTGGTAAAGTGACTCAACCCAAAAAAGTGATTCTTTATAATTTAATGATATTTTATTTATTTAAAACTATAAGTTTCTAACAACAGACGATGTCCCTTTTACAATTTTTTTTTTGTAATTTTCTTGGAGGAAATTCCTCACATCATTAGCAACTTTGGGAGATCTTTTAATGAGTCTTAAATTAAATGTGAATCTCCCTAATGACTGATTCTGAAGCCCTCTATGTTAAATCCAAGAGATTGACTGCATTATCAAGTTGCTGAAAATACCTCTCTGTTTGACGATTCTTTAGATGCTTTCCCAAAATAAGGACCATTATTAAAACCCTCATTAATGCATTGAGAGTGCCTTGAGTAGGTTTTATATGTCTTTAGGAGAGGTTTGAGAGGCCTTTATTTAGTTTTTAATCATTTGTGTATTGGCCCTTGAGCAGACAAGGCATTAGTTCATGCTCGACTCTACTTGGGTGAAAGGCTTCTAAGAAGCCTTTCAAAAGCATTATCCCACATGGGACATGATCGAGTAGAGGAAATACATATAGGGAGCTTAGATTTGTATGTCTTTCAACCACCAACACTGGTGGTCGGTATTACACCAGATGAAGGCACAAATAACATGTTCAAATATTGACATGTGTCAGTTTAACCTCACCTAGGTGTTTACCACTTTGATGATTGTTGTTCCTCCTGCTATCGCCAGGTGCTGTTTTATGATATGATATCCCTGCAATTTGTAGGAGGTGGTTCAAACCTTTTCATTTGAGCTATGGTATGATATATCCCACATTGCTCCTGTGGGAGAAATTGGGTGAGTTAAAAGGAGAAACACATCCCTTAACGAGTGATCACCACTCGATGGTCATGACGGCCACCGAATGGCGGCCATGCACTGATTGGAGGTGCTTAGGTTGACTATAAAATATGCTTACAATTACCGTGTGTTATGTGATAAATAAGTTGGTTTGCGTCAATTGATTTGTGATATATGTCGGTTGATCGTAGGGCATTAATATTCAAAATATTTTAGCTAATTTACGCCACTATTGTGACCGATGGGTAAAAGGCTAAAATGCTCTATTATGATGATTAGATCAATTAAAACATTGCTCTATTATGGTTGTTGGGGTTATCTGAAAGACCACTATTGTGTCCGATGGGTCAAATGTTAATAGACCATTGGATTAATTAAACCATTGGGAATAATTGGAAGAAATAGACCATTGAAGTTAAGTAGAAATAATAGAGTGATGGGTCAATTAAGTGATTTAGGGAAATCACTTCCCTTTTCATGAAATAGAACCTTATAATATTATTACAAATGAGAATTCTATGACAAAATTGGATTAATAGATTAGCTAAGGGTATGGGAATTTAGTTAGTTTGATAAGTGGAAATTGGATTATTAAATTAAATAAAGGTATGGGACTTTAGTTAGTTTGATAAATTAAAAATGGATTATTAGATTAACTAAAGGTATGGGAATTTAGTTAGTTTGATAAATAAAAATTAAATTATTATATTAACTAAAGGTATGGGACTTTAGTTAGTTTGATAAATGAAAAATGGATTATTAGATTAACTAAAGGTATGGGACTTTAGTTAGTTTGATAAATGAAAATTAAATTATTAGATTAACTAAAAGTATGGGATTTTAGTTAGTTTGATAGGTGGAAAAAATGGATTATTGAATTAACTAGAGGTATGGGACTTTAGTTAGTTTGATAAATAGAAATTATATTATTTGATTAACTAGAGGTATGGGACTTTAGTTAGATTGATAAGTGGAAATTGAATTATTAGACTAGTTAAAGGTATAGGACTTTAGATATTTTGATAAGTGGAAAAATTGGATTATTAACTAAAGGTATGGGACCTTAGTTAATTGAAGGAATGAATTTGATTGATTAAGGGTATGGGACCTTAGTTAATTGAAGGAATGGATTTGATTTATTAAGGGTATGGAACCTTAGTAGATTAAGGAAAATACTTTGCATGATGGAAGCATAAACCTTTGATTGACTAAAGGAGGAGTTGTGAATTACTCTGTAATTGATGAAATGATTCTCTTTTCTATTGATGAGAATAAGAGTGAAATTATGGGATACCTTATGGTATTGACTGAATGCATTGAGTAGCTTTGTATAGTTGCAATTTGGCATTTCAATTATATATGCACTTGCTTGAAGTCATTTGGTAGATGCATTTAGATGCATAAGCTATCCTGATCCCTTATTACCATCAAATGAGCGATGGAGAGATGAGAGGATCAAGAGATACACCTGGAACCGAAACAATGACCTTGACATTGGTTGAGGTAATGAATATTCTAATTTATGTTTATGACTTATAAATATGAAGGATGTATCTTACTTGATTAATTTTAATAGTTTTTTAATGGATGAAAGATGTACTTTTGAATACTTATGCTTGCATATAAGTTCCTTTCTATTAATGTTTACTTTCTTTAAATATGGATTCTTTCTAGGATCTTATATATGCTTTTTGAATTATGTTTTAATATATTCATTAAAAATAAAATAAACTAAATAATGGAGTTCTAGGGTGAGCTTAGTGGTGACCTAAGGGAATTGAGACCCTTTTAGGGTGAACATAAGTGACCTAAGGGAATTGATATCCCCTTAGGGAGTTTGGAACTAAGTTGAGGAAATACTACATCTAAGTTAAGTAGCTCATCATGGAGATGAAAGGGATATATTAAATCGTAGTACACATAGCATACTTACACACTAATTTATGTATAATATGGAGATGGGCATATACCTTCGATGGATTGAAGGTTATAATTTTAGCCCATCAAGAGAGATGGGAGGGATAAACTTATTTGTGGTAACACATAATATGCCTACACGAATGGATTTATGTGAGGGTATTTGGTGAGATGTAGTTTTTCAAGAGACTTAGGAGATTTAAACAATAGGTCAATTAAGGATCAATTAGGGGTTTGTGAATCCCTCTCCTGAGTAGACTAAATACAAAAATATTTTCTTTCTGTGTGTTTTAATGTAACTAGATTTTTGATCATTACAACCTCTACATCTTGATGGATCTCTCTTAGCCCACTGGAACCAGTAGTCTCCTAGATCTATAATCTCTTTGAATATGTCAAATTGGTGCTGCACTTAGTCAAAATTGAACAACTCCCACTCACCCTTATCAGTGAGAAGCCACTGTATCCTCCTCACCCTAGCCAAATTTATCGCATCCTCCTCCCATCCTGGGTGTAGATACCATGGATGTTATTTAATATGGTGTACCTGAACCTCCTCTACTACCCTTCTACCTAGTGGTAAGACACTAATGTACAACCTATACCCACACTCATAGTTTTAGCTCCACCTGTATACCATTGGATGCTCCATAGTGGGCAGTGGTCTTGGTAGTGTATTTAGTCTTCGGACCGTTATATACTTCTAGCACCATACCTTGAGCAAAGTTGTGTAAAATAACCCTGCTTACCACTTGTACATAACACCATGTAGTATCCTATACAAATAGATCAACACATATGGTCCCCATGCAAATATAACCCTCTAATCATGCATGTCTACCACTACTCCTGCTAGAGTCCATGGTAGGTGTTATCTACTTGTGTGACACACTAGCATCCTTGCCACCACTTTACATAGTATGAATGTTAGTGCATCAATGCTATACCACTATGAAATCTTATTGATGTGGAATCCACTCTAATGGATCTCATGTTTTAGATCTCCAAACATCAGCTTTGATGCCACCCTCGATACTTGTACCATGTAAATCATCCTCTTGAAAATTAGGATCCTTAGGATGTGCTACACATCCTCTAGTGTGACAATCATCTCCCCCATTGATAACTAGAAGTTGGATGACTCTAGATACCACCTCTTAGCTAGAGCCATCAGTAAGGCTCTATCCATATCCACTCGGGGTATCTTTACCAGGTGCAGTAGCCCCACTTTTTCTAGTGTCTCTCTCTCCCTCACTGTGAGCTACTCCAGTGCAATATCTAGTGCACCTGACAACCAATCTCTACTCTTGAGTACATATAGCTGCATAATAAATATAAATTCATTATTAGATCATCATTTTTAAACTTAAAATTTCATAAAAATTATAAAATTTGAAAAATGCTTATTTTATTGCAACTTCACCAAATTCATGCCCTGGAAGTTATAGGGCATGAATCTGGTATTGTCCATTAACCAAATTCATATATTGTACATACAGGGCATGAATTTGGCATAGAAGGGCTGCTAGATTCACATCCCATGATTGAATTCGTGCTTTATGGTGATTTTGCACTAAAAAACTAAAAAAATAATAAAAATTTCAATTTTTTTGTTAAAATTTTGTGAGTGTGAGGGAGAAACATCAAAATAACAAATGGGTTTCGATCCGTACCTCCAACCAGTTAACAAAATTTCTAGCATCACCCCATGACAACATAGTGAGTTGGTAGAGCCATATTTCTCCTCTTCTCTCCCAAGCTTCTTTTTCTACTCCTTGCGCAACGAAAATAATCTCCCCTTTCCTCATTTTTTCCCTTTTCTTCTCTCCTCTTTCTTTTCCCCTCCTTTTTCTTTTTCCCTCCTTTTTCTTATCTCTCCTTTTTTTCTTTTCCCTCCATTTTTTATTTCTCCTCATTTTCTTCTCCCTCCTCTTTTTATTTTCCCCCCCATTTTCCTTTTACCTCCTTTTATTCTCTCCTCCCTTCTCCTCTTTTTCTTTCCTTCCTTGCTACGTTTTTTGCCGTTTTTTCACTTTTCGTTCGTTTTTCATTTTTTTTGAGTTTTTATAAGGAATATTACATTCCTTTTAAAAAAATTGAGGGGAAACCCCAGACTTAGAGGTATTAATGGAAGAAATACCTTGTTTTGCATGTAAAATTGTTATGTTATAAATAACACCCCTTTTTGCATCACCCCTTTGTCCAACCTTGGCCACCCCTTTGTCCAACCTTGGCCACCCCTTTCTGTGTCTATACCCCTTACCCATAGGGATATACATATTTATATGATGTATTAATGCATCAAAGAGGGAGAAAAATATAGACACAAAAATTTTACCCACCAATTTAAATCTCCCTTAGATATCTAGCTATCCACCCAAATTTTCTAAGTGCAAAATTTGGGTCTTTTTACCTTCTCCCCTTGCCTTTTTTGCATAGCTTTACCAAATTTATGCTCAATCCATAATGGGTGCAAATTTGGATTTCTATATTCATACCTTGTATGTAGGGGGAATACATTTGGCCTTTAAGATTTTTTTCTCACTTAAACCCCTCCCCTAATCAATCCATTTTGAGGTCGGCTTTACCCAAAGTGAAATTTCATTTTTACCACTCGTTTTGCCCTCAAAAACTCTTATAAATGAGGGTTTGGACCTCCTTAGTTATCCAAAGTATTTTTTATGGTGATTCTAATTCTTGACTTGCTCACATGCTCATGCTTTTAAGTGGATTTTTATTGCAAGTTGTTTTGGCTATTTTGGTGCTTGGTGATTGCTGCCCTTGGGGATTAAGTGAAGAAGTCTTGATGATTGTATAGATCAACAACTTTGGAGTGCTTCTTCCACCTCTTTATTTATTCTTGCTTACTCCATAAACTCATTAGGTTTCACATGCTCATGCTTTTAAGTGAATTTTTATTGCAAGTTGTTTTGGCTATTTTGGTGCTTAGTGATTGCTGCCATTGGGGATTAAGTGAAGAAGTCTTTATGATTGTATAGATCAACCAATTTGGAGTGCTTCTTCCACCTATTTATTTATTCTTGCTTAATCCATAAAATCATTAGGTTTCACATTTATTTTGTTAGAATTTGACACTCTATTTTTTGCATTTCACACCTTCTTTTTCGCTGTTTCAGGCCCTGAAAAGGGTATTTGAACCAAATTCATGCCCAGTCCATACAGGGAATGAATTTTGTCAACAAAATTTGTATATCCTAGTTATAGGGCATGATTTTGGTAAAATTAGGATTTTATGGGTAAGATTTGCACTTTGAAATCCTAATTTGCATCTCGTTTTGGAGCTTTTTGTTGTGTCCATATTAGTTGTATTTCATATTATTGTTTTTTTTTTTAACATGGTGGAATCGATAGCTGCCATGAATCCGGGTAGGCTATCCAGCTTTTTATGGCCACCATAGTATTCTGCGTTGTCCGCCCCAAAATCCGCCACACAAACATTTCACATTATTGTTGCATATATGTTTTATTGTATTTGTGCATGTTCCAAAGATTAAATATCATTTTAATTCCAAATTGGTTAGCTAAAAGGACTAAGGGGGATTGATTGCTATGCCTCCAAGATTAGCTATATAGCAGCCTAAGCAGACCCTCAAACACTGATCAAATTTCCTAGGGTTTTATGAAGCTATTTTATAGGTTTTAAGCTATTGGATATTCTGGACAAAAGAAAAATCTTGGATAAACCATTGGATAAGATAAGTTCTCTAATAAATATTTAGGTTGATTGCTATTTGCTTTCTATCCACTTTTGTGGAAAACCTAGATAATAAACAAAGGTAAATATATATTTAAAATTCTAGGCATTTGAAAGAGCAAAAGCATATAGTGTGCATCTAGGGTTTTAATATTTTTTATGCATTCCATTGGAACTTTGCTCAAGTGATTTCATTTTGCAACCTAGGGTTAGATATCATTGAATCAAAGAATCATACTAGGCTTAGCTCTTGTATTATTGCATATTGTATCTTGCATTGTTCTTTTATTTCCATAGCTTAGTATAGAAAGACCAAACATAGGTGTATGCTTAATTGAATACATCAAAACACATTGCACCCTAGACTTCGAGCGAGTCCTTAAACCATTCCTCCCCCTACACTAAGTGTAGAGTTATAACAACCATCGTGGTCACCTCAAGGTTTCCCTATGCATCTGGCCTTGAGAATTGTACCCAATGCGTAGTTTCTCCCCTCTACAATGGGGTATAGCTGGAGCAGAGGTGAGGGGTTGATATGATGTGTGTGAGTATGTTTTATCTTGAGGTGAGGGGTAAGATAGAATTTTGAGAGGGGACATGGATGGTCATGGTGACATAGGTGGGGGAAATGGTGTAGATTATAAATTCTGTAAGGTATCCTATCAATAGGTGTGACAAAAGGGTGCATGGGGGACAAAGGGATCTTAGAGTGAGTGGTATCAATAATAATGGCATGGATGACATGGTGTATAATACCAAGATCATATCCAATATGAGGCTCCTTAGGTGGGTATGAAGTATGGTGGGAGGGCTCATAGAGTGGGTCATCATGGTAAAATTGTGATATGTCCACCTGATGAGTTAAAGGGGTAGTTGAAGCATGGGAGGGCTGATTGTAATAGGCCATGGAAATTTTAACTCATGCTTGGGCTTGGGCTCGAGCTTGAAAATGAGTCAAGACCATGGGCTAGAAAAAATGGAATGGGGTATGGGAATGGTAAGATTATGAGATGAGGGGAAAAGGGTGAATTTTGATGAGTTTTCCCAAAAATAGAATCACTATAAATGCACAAACAAAGCAAACAATCAATCAATTTTTTTGGTTTTTTAAGTGTTCTCAGATTGTATGCATTTTGTTTTGGTTTCCTTTCATTTTTTTTGAATGTTTTTGTTTTAATTTGGAATGTTTTGTAAAATTTTAAAAAGTGAGGGCGATTTTGGAAAGGTGTTGACCAAAATGTAAAAAGAAAGGTTTTGAAAGTGGTTTGTTTGTTTTTGTTTTTGTTTTTTTTGAAAGCTTTGTTTTGTGTGTTTTATGTTGCTACACCTAAGAGGTATAAAGGTAGATGGTGGAGTAAATTCCATAAATATGTGTTCATACCCACTTCCATTTTTAGGAATGAGCCATAAATGATTGATGTATCTTTTGAGGATGGAGGGTTGGTAATGGGGTAACCTAAGGGATCAAAAAGTGCCTCCTATGAGAGGTCACACTATCTTAGTTCTACTACCGGTCTACCTAGATTTTTGCTTCACCCTCAGGAAGGCTCGGATAAGAATGACAACTATAATCCACTAATTATTAAGCCCCATGGTTAAAGGGTGTCTAACCTAAAATATTACCCTAAGCTAATCCCAAGGGTAACCAGTTTCTCGGTGATGAAGTCTGAGAAACTATGCATACTAACTAGGGTGATCTAGGGCTCAACTAATGGCTAGGGATGAAGTCTAACTTGCCAAGAATTTTTCCTCACATTGTATTTGTATAAAAAAGTGTAGAATAAAAAGTAGTGTATGCAAAACTTGGTTATTGTATGTTTCACTTATTATTTATTTTGAGTTTTCCCTTTGGGTTGGTTTTTGTTTTCTTTATGCTTTGGTTCCTTTTTTTTTCAAAAAGAACTAAATACAACCACATTGACCAAGACTACCTCTAGGAAAATCCAATATGGTATGCAACTATCCTAAGATGCAAGATATAATTATGACCTAAAGTGTAGATCTAAAAATAGACACGGGTGGTAGATAGGACATACACTGACTATTCCATAACAAAAGGTGGTAAATAGTTTTTTCTAAAAGTCCCAAAAATGGGTGTTAAGTCACATATACAACCATCTCTGACAACTATCAACCGTCTGGGATGCTAAACAAAGCAAAAAAACACAAACAGATGGTAAGTATGGTTAGACCTATATCCCATACATAGTTAGCTGGTAAAATTAGAGCAAAATTCTTTGAAAAAGGTACACAAAGGGATCTTGCAAAATAAACTACCCTATAGGGACAAGGGGGGCCTACTCCTAAAAAGGACAATGGACAAATTCTACCCTAAGGTGGATGCCAATTATCCTACACTAGGAATTTCAAAAGTGTAGCCTGTGATAGGGACTTTTAAAAAGCATTCCTATGATACAACTAAACTACATGAACAACAACAACCTTAAACTAGAACATAAGATGCATTTGCACTAAAATGAAACATTAAGAAAACTATGCCATACTAGGCTACCTAAGCTAAGGAAAACCAAATAAGAAGAAAATAGAGAAGGAAGAAAAACAACCACAATATTAAACAAGATTTTTAATTTTTTCTTTTTGTTTTGATACTCAAACAAGAAAAGGAAATCTATTATGAATGCACCTTTTTCACTTTCATACAAAGAAAAGAAATCCTAGGCTAATCATGCTCTTTTCCTTTTCTTTTTTGAATGTGATACAAAGGGAAATCTAAAATAACATTTTTATTCTTTTTTATTTTGAAAATAAGACAACCAAGTGCAAGCTAATCTAACATGCCCCCCCATTTTTTTATGACAAAGAAGAAAGACTTGCAAGGAAGGGAGGCCTAGGACTACTCTATCAGAGGAAGGGCTCTAAAGCACTTTTTTTTTTTAAATAAAGACTCTAACTAGACTAAGGAGGATAACAAAAAGGAGAAATGGATGTACAAAACTTATTTCTAGTTGGGTTCTGAAGGACTCACCTGCAAGCCTCAAGGTCTCTCGTTTGCTCCCTTTGTTTGATATTTTTTGGAAATATGTTGAATCTTTTCCATGTTATTTTGACCAAGTTTTAGGTTAGTATATTGAACCCATGGATTAATATATATGGGTTAATATATTTAAACCCATGGATTAATATATTTGGATTAATATATTTGAACCCATATTTTAATATATTTGGGTTAATATATTTGAACCCATGTTTTAATATATTTGGGTTAATATATTTGAACCCATGTTTTTAATATATTTGGGTTAATATATTTGAACTTGGGTTTTATGGCCATGGTATTGTAAAACCCCTTCTTGTGTTGTTGGTATATAAAATAACACTTGCATGAGGGTTTGTGTATGGTGAATGTTTGAACACCCCCCCAATGGGGGGAACACAATATGCAAGAAATGTAATTGCAAGCGGTAGAGCAAGCGGGAAAGAAACTAAAGGATATTATTGTATTAGAGATGGTCAAATTTATACAATAAGGAGACATTCTTTTTGGGTTTTTTTCCAAAAGGGTATCCCAGGATAAATTCTTATGTAATGTGTTATTCTTGTCTATTTTTCCTTTGATTCTATAATTACTGCTTTTCTAGATTTTGTTTATCAAGGTATTATTTCTCTTCATTTGGTATCAGAGCTAGGTTGTAGCTTGGTTCAAGGAGAAAGGGTTTCAACCCTAAGATAAATTGATTCTTGAGTGGGAGAAGTGTCTGGAAGAATCTAGGCAAAGGAAAAATGATATTAAGCACATTGGTAGATCTTGTGATATTCAACAGTGATAAATCTAGTAAGATTTGGTAGTGGTAGAGTTGGTGAGGTTCAAAAATGGTAGAGCTGGTAAGATTTGATAGCGGTAGTGCTAGTGAGCTTCAAAATTGGTAGAGCTAGTGAGATTCAATAGTGGTAGAGCTGGTGAGCTTCGATAGCGGTAGAGCTGGTGAGCTTCAACAATGGTAGAGTTGGTGAGCTTTGATAGTGGTAGAGATGGTAAGCTTAAAAAATGATAGAGATGGTGATCTTTGATAGTTGTACAGTTGGTAAGCTTAGATAGTGGTAGAGTTGGTGAGATTTGGTAGTAGTAGAGCTGGTGAGATTTGGTAATGGTAGAGCTAGTGAACTTCGACAACGGTAGAGCTGGTGAGCTTCAGAAATGGTTGAGTTGGTGAGATTTGATAGTGATAGAGTTGGTGAGCTTCAGCAACTATAGAGCTAGTGAGCTTTGATAGCTGTAGAGATGGTGAGATTTAGTAGTGTTAGAGCTATGGGAGTAGTTAGTAGATATATGTCCAATAAAAGAAAGGAACATTAGACTATTGTAAAGAGGATATTTAGATACTTGCATGGAACTACATATTATGTTGTGTATGGTTACCTTTGACAGTTGACAATGGTAATTTTTTGACCCAATGGAAAGTATTCAACAAGTGGGAGAATATTGGAAATATGTTGAATATTCCATGTTATTCTAGCTGGATTTTGGGTTAATATATTTGAATCCATGAATTAATATATTTGGGTTAATATATTTAAACCCATGGATTAATATATTTGTATTAATATTTGAACCCATGTTTTAATATATTTGGGTTAATATATTTGAACCCATGTTTTAATATATTTGGGTTAATATATTTGAACCCATATTTTTATTATATTTGGGTTAATATATTTGAACCCTAGTTTTATGGCCATGGTATTGTAAAACCTCTTCTTGTGTTTTTGGTATATAAAACAACACTTGCATGAGGGTCTATGTATGGGGAATGCCTGGACATACCCCAAGGAGAAACAAAATATGCAAGAAATGTAATCACAAGTGATAGGGCAAGAAGGAAAGAAACTAAAGGATATTATTGTATTGGAGATGGTCAAGTTTATACAATAAGGAGATATTCTTGTTGATTTTTTTCCCAAAAAGGTTTCCTAGGATAAATTCTTATGTAATGTGTTCTTCTTCTCCATTTTTCCTTTGATTCTAAATCATCTAAATGGCCTCCATTGCATGAGGTACTTAACAACATATAGATATCAAATCATTCATAAAAACCATTTAAACCTTCACAAAACTATAGTAAAAGCTTAAAAATAAAAATAAAATATGTTTCATACCCTCATTTACCTATCTTGTGTGTGTGATTTGTATGATGTGTATCTGAACAACCATTTGGGATGGTTGGATCTAGTGACTATCTATGATAGTTGAGTTTGTGTAGCTATCTAAGATGTTTGAGGCCAAATTATAGAGGCAGCAAGGTGCCCCTACCAAGGGGTGTAGATGGCCTCTAGAGTTATTATGGTGTAGGTGAATTTTTAGGAAGTCATCTGGTTTGAGTATGGTGGGTGGTTAAAGAATTCATGTGGATCTTTAAACATCCTCCATGGTAGTCATTGTTGAGCTCTTCAAGAGATATAGTGATAGCAGATGGTTTTCCAAAGGTAACAAGGTGACCTGGTGTAATTTCAGTAGCATAACAACTATTCAACCTCTTCTCTTGAAAATAATGGAAATAGAGGGGAATTTTATAGGAATTTGGTGAGGGGTAGGATATGTGGCATGGGAGTGATGTGGAGGGGATGTGATAGGTGCAAGACCCAAGGTAAGTTTTGGAGGGTTCCACTTGGTGGAATGTGCAACTGAAGAACACAAGCTTATACTGAGAGGGGGGTGAACAGTATAAGACCACTTTTTACTTTTCTTTCCCAAACAATATTATCCAATATATCAATGGCAATATCAACAATAGTAATCAAATCAATGCACAAATCACCACACACAATAGAGACACCAATTTAACGTGGTTCACCCAATGTGGGCTACTCCACGGAGAAAATATTTCACTAAAATTTTCTCAACAAATATCTTGGGAATCCTTCCCTATTACAATATTTATGGACCTCTGTCCAAAGGAGACACCAATCCCCTAATCAATTTCATGGATACCTATCCACATGAGACACCAATCTCCTAAGTTGGTTTATGGATCTCTATCCATAGGAGAACTCCTTCTCCTTTGCTCTGGCTGGTGATCCTCTAGAAGACTACTACCTCCACTACACTGGCTTGTGGATCTCTCTCCACTAAAGACCTCTATCCTCACTCATAAGACCTTTGTCCTCACTACCCTGGCTAATGGATCTCTATCCACTGGAGACTATTATCCTCTACTCTATCACCTCCAAATCTTACTCTTAGCTCTACTCAATATCTATCTCAAATCTACACTAAACACAGTCCTTCGATCTAGCACAAATCTACTCAATATCTGTCTCAAATTTGCACTAAACACTATCCTTCGGTCTAGCACAAATTTGCTCAATCTCTATCTCAAATCTGCACTAAACACTATCCTTCGATCTAGCACAAATCTGCTCAATCCCTCAAATCTATCCTCAAGCCTTAACACAAAGCTTGATCCAATCACAAATCAACTCTACTAGATCTACCCCAAGATTTAACTCAAAGTTTGAACAAATCAATCAATCAACTCTGCTCTCAAGTCTTCTCAAAGACTTACCTCAAATCTATCCACAAGTCCTCTCTAGAACTTTCTCAATCTGCTCTACAAGTCTTCACTAAGACTTATCTCAAATCTACTCAATAAGTCCTCACTAGAACTTGTCTAATCTTCTCAACAAGTCTTCACTAAGACTTACCTCAAATATGCTCAACAAGTCCACTCAAGAACTTGTCCAATCTTCTCAACAAGTCTTCACTAAGACTTACCTCAAATATATTGTAAGCTTCCACAAAATCTTACACAAATATATCCTTAAGCTTTCACAAAATCTTACTCAATTCTATCCTTAAGTCCCCTCTAGGACTTACTCAAATCTGCTCACAAGCTTTCACAAAAGCTTATTCAAATCAATTGCAAACTTGCATATAAAACTCAACTTAATCTCTTTCAGAAAACCTCTTCAATCACACAAACAAGTTTCACTCAGAATCTTGTTTAATCATAGAAACATATAGAGAATGGTTAGAGACTCAATATGTTTCACACTCACAAAAACACTCAATCACTGTCAAACTCTCTTTCAAATCAATTTAGAATAAAGAACAATTTGTTTCACAGAACTTGAACTATCACTCCAATACTTTCAATCAATAATGCTCATCCAACTTCACTCAACCATTCACTCAATGAAACACAACTTGCTTACAAACCCTAAATAAGTGTTTCACAATACTTCCAACAACTCTCACTATGGAACTCAAACCTTGACTCAAGATGATTCCAAATTCACATAACAATGATACTCATGATATTTTCACAAACCCTAGTTCAATATAGTTCTCAACTTCACATAACAATGATACTCATGATCTTTCACAAACCCTAGTTCAAGATAGTTCTCAATTTCACACTCAAATGATACTCATGAACATTCACAAATCATGCACATGAAAACTCACTCAAATATTTCCAACAATGCTTATCAAACAATCCTTTTCACTCCAACTTTGCATTTCACAACATTCAACCAACCAATATTTCACTCACAAGGATGATATGCCCATACCTTTTGTTTTGATGAAGATTTGACCTCAAAACCTGTCTCAATCACAATCAACTCCTCTTTGCCAAATTTCAAGGTTAGATAGCAAAAATATTCACTCAAATATTTCCCTCAAAATTAATTCACCATTACAAAAATTAACAAGACTCAAATACACCTTATTATCTCCAAACTTATCAAAATACTTCTCAACACATAAAAATCAACTTTCTTTAACAACTCCAAATCAATCAATGTATAGAAGACCAAGTTCCTTTATAATCTCTCAAAAAGAATATTCAAAAATTAATCCCTTAATTAAACCTTATTACTCCAACCTCTATTTAATTTTCAAAGCACAAAATAATATAAAATATTAAATACCTTATGACTCCCTACTTTCCAAGGCACTATATAAACTCACGTGGCCTTAATGCGCTCCCCAACCTTGGTGCTATTAAAAATTAAATAAAAATTTTAATGCATACCTTATACACCTTGCCCATGTGCAAAATGATAGCGCACACCTTGGCTGCACCTTGAACCCATGACCTTGTTGCTACCGCTATGCTCTAGGTGGAGCTAGGAAGCCATTGGGCCACACGCCCACACAAGTCTAAACATGTAAGTGCTCCTCTTTGATGCCTCTACAAATTTTGGTGATCAAAAACAAAATATATTCCTCCTCAAAATGACTTTATGGGGATTTGAAACCCCAACCTCTGCCTTGTAAATGTCTTAACTCTACCTTGGTTACCAACTACGCTAACCAACATTTTGGTTATGCACATATGCATTTAAACCTTTGCTGCCCTCCAAAGGTTTTAATCATGTGAAATATTTTCTTCCTCACAACAAAGCAGTGCATGTTTTCTTAGACTTTGGATATTTGAATAATGCATGGATGATTTTAATTAAAACTTTTACCCCTTTATATATGCTTTGGCTTATGCACTTGACGTCGATTTATTTTGAATTTAAAATTTTGAATTAATAAATTATTTTATGACCTTTAACTTTGGCGCCCAATATTTATTTAAATTTAAATTTTAACCTTTAGGTTAAAATATTTAAATTTAAATAAATTAAATTAAATATTTTGCAACTTGCTCAATGGGTCTTTCGAGGAATAAATTATTTTTAATTACTCCTTGGACCTATTCTCTTCACCTCAACCTGTAACCTAGAATATTATAATATTAAATATTATAATATTATTATTGCCTTTTAAACCTGCTTCTCCTTCCTTGGGTCTTCAACCTTTTAGGCCACTTTAGGCATATAATATTAAAAATAAATATTATATCCTATTCCTTTAAACCTCTTCCTTACCTTTTGGAAAAACCACTTGATGACATTAATGATGACGAAACTGAAACAACAAACTCTTGACAACTCTTGACATCAATGACAACAAATCTTGCTCATATTTCCAACAATCTCCCCCTTTGTCATTGATGGCAACCCATTTTCCTTTAACCATTTCTTTTACCTTTTTCAGTTCTTCTCCCTTAGAATGAATGCTCTCCCCTAACTCAAATCTCTCCCCCTTTGACATCAATGGCAAAGGGCCACCTTTGGGGCTTGGGGCTAAGAATGAGACTCTTAGCTTAGCCCCTCCCCACCTCCTCTCTTGAGGTGGTTAATTTTAGGGTGGGAGTATCTCTACTCCCAGCATACACTGATCTTTACCTTTGTCCACCTTCTTCCTCAACCGATCCTTTTGATTCCTCTAACTATTCTTGTTCCTGCTTGTCTCTGGAAGTTCTGCTCTACACCACTTAGCTATATGCCCAACATTATTGCACTTATAACACTTAATGTTGTGATTCCTTGAAGGTGCAAATGTCTTGAAGTTTCTCCTGGTGAAGCCATATCCATTCCTATCATGAACCCTACAATTAACTGCCTTATGACCAAACTGATTACAAGAGTAGAAATACCCTTGGAAGAGATGCATGTTTCTAAAATTTCCATATTCCTATCTTTCATGTGTCCTACACTGTGTAGCCTTGTGCCCAAACCTATGACATGAGAAGCAATATCCATTGAAGAAACCTTGCCTTGACCCCATTGGTCTCTTAGTCTCTTCTACCCTGTGTTGTTTCCTATTCCATCTATTCCTCATTTGTGCATTGTTCCTTTCCTTGTTGAACTTTCTATTGTCCAACTTATCCTTAGAAGTCTCACTCTCTCTTACACTCTCTTCTTCTGAAGCTTCTTCTTCTTTGGAGCTTGAGATTGACTCCTCTCCTTGTTCTCTATGTTCCTGTTCAAAACCAAGTCCTGTCTTGTTTGATGAAGATCTTTGTACCTTGATAATCTTATCCAAGGTCTTTGAGCTTCTCCCAAACCTATGTAGCTTATTTTTAGACTCTTTTACTTCCTTCCTTAGTGAAGCTACCTCATGCTCTAATATTTCACATTCTAAAACCTTTGCCTCTAACCTCTCTTTAAATCTCCTTGTCTTAGCTATTGAGTTGGTTAGATCTTCTATAAGCTTTCCTTTCTCTTCATCACATTCTTGAAATTGAAGCTTGAGTTTTGAGTTCTACTTTCTTACCTTCCTTAATGCATCAAGAGCAGAAATAAGCTCACCCTCAAGATCAACTTCTCCTTCCTCTGATTCTACCTCTTTAGGATCATCTTCATTCCTTTCTGATTCATCTTCAATAGGAGCATCTTCCTTCTTCTATTGCCAAAAGAAGACTTTCTTCTTCTGGACCTTCAAGAGCATCTTCATATTCATCTTCACTAAAATTGAATCCATTCCTTGTACAATTATCTTCAAGATGACCAAAGTTACCACACCTAAAACACTTGAGAATTATTGGTGTCCTTTTTCTAACATCTTTCTTTTCTACTGTAGAAATATAATTTCTTCTTCTTCATTATCTGAGGACCTTCCATCACTATCACTTGAACTCTTACCTACCTTATCTGCATAAAAACTCTTCTTATACCTTTGGAAAAACTTCTTTCCTTGCTTGCCTTGTCCATCCCTACCTTTCTTTTGATACCTGTGTTTTCTTGTTTCCCTGTTCTTATGATCTTATTTTTCATCATCATTGCTACTTCCAGCCTCTAGACAATCATATGCATAGTGACCATATTTACCATAATTAAAACACCTAACTAATTTCGTACCTTTATACTTTCTTGAGTCCTTGTTCCTTCTGCCATAGTTTGCTTCTTCATCACTGGATAACTCATTACTTGAATCTGACTTCTTACCCTTTGACTTCTTTGTAACTTTGAAGGTTTCTTCTTTCTGGGGAATAGGCTCCTCTTTTATTCTCATCTCAAAAGCTGTGAGAATTCCATGTAACTCATCCCTTGTCAAAAATTCAATATCTTTTGACTCTTCTATGGCTGAAATATTTTCACTATACCTCTTAGGAAGTGACCTTAAAATCTTATGACAAACATCTATTTCTTCAACTTTAAACCCAAGTCCTTGCATGGAGTTAACAACCTCATCCACACGAAGTAGGTATGCAGCAATGTTTTCCTCATCCTTCATCTTTAGGTCTTCAAATGTTTTCTTGTGATTTAGCAATTTTGCCATCTTGACCTTTTTGTCTCCCTCATATATACCTTTCAGCTTATCCCAAATCTCTTTTGTTGATGTGCAATGCATAACTTTTATAAACTTTGTTTCATGCAAACCATTTAAAATTCCATTCATTGCCTTTGAATTATTCAATTGTAGGAGCTTACCATATTTATCTGTAGGTGGAGTAGTTAGCGGTATGTATCCATCCTCAACTGCTTTCCATATTTCATTCCCTAGTGCCATTAGGTGAATCTTCATTCTCACACTCCAAAATGCATAATTGTTCCCATCGAACAATGGTGCCTTATTCCCTAAAGATCCATTCTGAGAATCCATTTGTGTTCCTGTAAGATTTTCCTTCAAGCTTTTAAACTCTTCCGAAGGAACCCACTCTGATACCAATTGAAGAACACAAGCTTATACTTAGAGGGGGAGTGAACAATATAAGACCACTTTTTACTTTTCTTTCCCAAATAATATTATCCAATATATCAATGGCAATATCAACATTAGTAATCAAAGCAATGCACAAATCACCACACACAATAGAGACACCAATTTAACATGGTTCACCCAATGTGGGCTACTCCAAGAAAATATTTCACTAAAATTTTCTCAACAAATCTCTTGGGAATCCTTCCCTATTACAATATTTATGGACCTCTATCCAAAGGAGACACCAATCCCCTAATCAAGTTTATGGATACCTATCCATAGGAGACACCAATCTCCTTTTTTAGTTTATGGATCTCTATCCATAGGAGAACTCCTTCTCCTCTACTCTGGTTGGTGATCCTCTAGAAGACTACTACCTCCACTGCATTGGCTTATGGATCTCTCTCCACTTAAGACCTCTATCCTCACTCAGAAGACCTCTATCCTCACTACCCTATCTAATGGATCTCTATCCACTGGAGACTATTATCCTTTACTCTATCACCTCCAAATATTACTCTCAAATCTGCTCAATATCTATCTCAAATCTACACTAAATACTATCCTTTGATCTAGCACAAATCTACTCAATCTCTATCTCAAATCTATACTAAAAACTATCCTTTTGTCTAGCATAAATTTACTCAATCTCTATCTCAAATCTACACTAAACACTATCCTTCGGTCTAGCATAAATTTCTCAATCTCTATCTCAAATCTATCCTCAAGCCTTAACATAAATCTTGATCCAATCACAAATCAACTCTGCTATATCTACCCCAAGATTTAACTCAAATCTTGAACAAATCACTCAATCAAATCTACTCTCAAGTCTTCTCAAAGACTTGCCTCAAATCTGTCCACAAGTCCTCTCTAGAACTTGCTCAATCTTCTCACAAGTATTCACCAAGACTTACCTCAAATCTTCTCAACAAGTCCTCACTAGAACTTGTCTAATCTGCTCAACAAGTCTTCACCAAGACTTACCTCAAATCTGCTCAACAAGTCCTCACTAGAACTTGTCCAATCTGACTAAACAAGTCTTCACTAAGACTTACCTCAAATATGATTGTAAGCTTCCACAAAATCTCACACAAATCTGTCCTTAAGCTTTCACAAAAGCTTACTCAATTCTATCCTTAAGTCCCCTCTAGGACTTACTCAAATCTGCTCACAAGATTTCACAAAAGCTTATTCAAATCAATTGCAAAACTTGCATACAAAAACTCAACTCAATCTCTTTCATAAAACCTCTTCAATCACACAAACAAGTTTCACTCAAAATCTTGTTTAATCATAGAAACATATAGAGAATGGTTAGAGACTCAATATGTTTCACACTCACAAAATAACTCAATCACTTTCAAACTCTCTTTCAAATCAATTTAGAATAAAGAACAATTTGTTTCATAGAACTTGAACTATCACTCCAATACTTTCAATCAATAATGCTCATCCAACTTCACTCAACCATCCACTCAATGAAACACAACTTGCTTACAAACCCTAAACAAGTGTTTCACTATACTTCCAACAACTCACACTATGGAACTCAAACCTTGACTCAAGATGATTCCAAATTCACATAACAATGATACTCATGATCTTTTCACAAACCCTAGTTCAAGATAGTTCTCAACTTCACATAACAATGATACTCATGATCTTTCACAAACCCTAGTTCAAGTGTAGAGGGGGAAAACTTCCCTACCATGTACAATTACCAACAAGGCTAGATTAAAAAAGGTAGAAAGCCATATGGGGTGAATCACAAGGGTGTGTTGTACTCTACACTTGGTGCTAGGGGGAAGGGTTCACCATGAATGGTTTAAGGACTCACTCCAAGTCCTTAGGATTTTGGGATAGTTTGATGTGTTCAGTTTCAATAAATAACCTAAGTTTGGTCTTTCTAGATCTATGCTATGCAAGGCAAAGGACAATGTAGAAATACAGAATGCAAGAATGCAAGAGCTATCCCTAGAATGATTCTTTATTTGAATGCTCACTAACCTAGGATTTTATTTTATAAAACCTTTAAAGTAGAAATATACAAGAGTAAATACACATAAATTATTCCTAGATGCATACTAGATGCTTTTCACTTTTATATGCCTAGAAATCAACAATGAAATCAGATTCTCAACCAATAAGATTGATAGAGCACTTATCTAGACTGGTGGTTGATTTAACCCTTTTATGCCACTTATCCAATGATATCAAATATTCATGTTCCTGCAAGATCACTTATGAAACACTAAAAAATGAAATTAGTGTTAGGGGACCTACTTAGGCCACTGTACAATAATGCAGTAGTCAAGCCCCCTAGGTCCTTTTAGATGACCTTTGAAAATAAAAGTGGAAATTGACCTTTGGAAGAAAAATAAGCATAAAAGAATATAGTAGAACATAATAATGAAATAGAGTACAAAATACCCTAATATGGTGTAAATGCAGTCTATAACATAGATCTAGGGTTTGGGGGTAGAAACTTACCCCCAAATGCGGTCTATGCAAAATCACACCATGTAGGGAGCAATCGTGATATCACATAGTGAAATTATGCCCCGTAGAACCTACGCACGATTTCGCAGAAGCTAAGAGAAAAATAAAAAAATGTGAATTAAATAGATGCACAATCAAAAACCTAACTAATATGCAAAGTATAGAAGAACAAAAACAACCTGGTAGTAGTGAAGAAGCAAGCAAAAGGGATGGAGACCTCCAAGTAGTAGATTCATCCTTAGGGCTTCAACACTTGTCCACCAAGAGTAGAAACACACAATCCAATGTAGTAGAAAATAAATCTTCAATAGATCACATTTTACACTTATGAATTAGCTTGCTTACGGAAGAAGAAGAAGAAGACCTCAAGAAAATAGAGTTAACATGAACTTGCTTGGTAAGAACTTGATTGCTTGGATTGAAGAAATAAATTTCAAACCCTCCTTATATAGTGGATTTGAAATATAAATAGGTGGGAAAAACCTAAGCACATACAACCCTAAAAATATCAACTTTGAAAATTAGGTTTTCCTTAAGAGAAAACCCTAAAATGCAAAGTCACGCTCCATAAAGATGGGGTGCGACATCGCACCAGCTAGACCCTTGTGCAGTTTTAATGCATTTTGGAGGATCAAATGGAGTCAAAATGGGTCATATCATATACCGTTGGAAAGTGATTTTCGATACCAATACAATGGTAAAGAACTTAGGAAAAATGGATATAATTGGGTAGGTAAAAATAGTCTCAAAGATGACCCTACTTTTCCAAGGAGAAAACAAGGGATCTAGGGAAAATTACTCACCTTAGTGGGTCAATTTTTTGTGTCTACATTTTTCCCTCTATTTGATGCATTTAAGGCCAAGTAAATGCATCAAAGAAATATGTAGAATCCTATGGAAAAGAAGACAAAAAACACAAAAAAAAAGGATGGCCAGGTTTGGGCAAAATGGTGAGACATTATTACCATTAATGTCTCTATGGCTAGGGTGCCCCCTCGAGTTTTGAAATGAAAGGGACTTCCTTAAGAAACTCAAAAAAGACAAATAAAGAAGGATAAAAACATAGAAATATAGATAAAAAAGCAATCAAACAAACAATGGAGCAAAGAGCACTGGGTGCAACATGAATCTAATGCAACTAGTAAGAAATGCATGGATGAATAGAAGAAAGGGAAAGAAAGTAGAAGGGAAGAGAAGAGAAGAAGAACAAGAAGAACAAGAAGAATCCAAAGGTCAACCATAGAAATTAAGAGAAATTGATCAAAGAACCCTGAATGAGGGTTTTATTCCCAAAGAGAAGGTCCATATGTGGACTGAAAACCTGCTATAGGTGTAGTACTTGCTAAGATGGACATATGGGAAAAATATGGAGTGTAACCCGCTATGGGTGATTGCTCAAATGATAAAATAATGGAGCATAACCCACTATGGATGATTGCTTGCTAGTGATTATTGTGGGGTGATTACCCGCTAGGATGTATGCTAAGGCCTACTAAAATGGCCAAGGAGCTTATCCTATAATGGGGTGTTGAGCCCGCTGAGTCAAAAGAAGAGTAACCCGATAGGGGGAATATGTTATTGCTGATGTGAATGATGTATTAGAAAGTACTACCCGATAGGAGTGTAAAAAATATATATAGACCAATTCATATGAGTATAACACAATGTGAGTGTGTGCAAGTGCTAGAATAAATAAGAGGAAGAAAATAAGGAGCAATGAACTGTGCTTGTGTGCCCCCAGCTTGAAGTTTCAACTAGTGAAAAATCAAAAGGGAGAAAATGTGTAAACGAAAGAGAGAATAATGTATATCCTTATATTAAACAAAAAAGACAAAGGATAAATAAGAATCATGCAAAAAGATAAGGACATACCAAAATATTATTGCATTCCTTGACTTTGGAGATAAAATATGATTATTATAAAACTTTCAAAGTAAAGGAATACAAGAAGAAGAGAGAAGAGAAGATATATCAAAAGGAAGCAAAGAAGAAAAGAAGGGATGAGAATGCATGGGCCCTAGGTTGGGGCTTCGCTAGGTATCAGAACCCTAGTGAAAAGTGCAATGCATGTGATCTATGATCTAACTAGGTATCATCACATGCCATTGTCATAAATCCCCAAAATCTATATGAACAAGCAATCATGAACAATCATCCATTCAATTATGATAACCAAAAATGCAAGAGGAACAAAATGTCAAGAAACCATGCAAAATATGATAGGTAATCATGCAGTATGAGCAAGCAAACAAGTATTATAGAATGAGAATGCAAATGCATGTCTAATTAAATATTGAATTATTTTATTTTATGTTTTATTAAATGATAGTCAATACATATTTTAATTGTGCCTCCTATCTTAACAAAAATAACAAGCATTCAAGGGACTGCTTCATCAAAGAAAAATCTAGAAGGCAAACCATATCAATTATTATAATCATGGAGAGGCTCTTTCATAGCTCTTTCTTTGGCAGCCATAACATGATAATCTATACATTCTTGAAAAAAACCATTTTTCTTAACATAAGAAGGAGAAATCCCTAATAATGCAAGATATTTATGAGAAGTAGAATATTTACCATTAGAACACATAGAATTTTGATGATTGCATTGGATTTAGTTAAATATTCCTCTTTTAATCCAAAATTTTGGATAAATTTATATGTTCATAAATTGAGGGAAGAACCATTATCAATCATAACCCTTTTGATAAGGATTTCCCCAATAAATGCAGTAATTTAGAGAGAAGAATACCTACGTAGGTCAGAGGAATAAATATCATCATCCTATAATGTGATGTGATGTATCCCAAGAAAGCTTAAAACATTGGCCATATCACTAGGGGAAATATCTGGAGGTATAGATTGTTGTTTTAGAACATTTATTAAGGCTTCTCCATGAGTAGGAGAATTTTACAAAAGTTCTAAGAGAGAAATATTTGTTGAAAAAATCTCCTGTTGAGACCATTGGATCTGTCGATTCTGTACCTGCTATTATGAAGTAGCTTTTACCATATAAAACATTTGGTTATCATGATTATGTGTTACATTTTTACAAGATACTTGATTAACTATCTACTATCCTTGCTTAAGTATATTCTGGTTGGTAGTGGACTTTTGTTGACTACTTAAAGATTGAGAATTTCTTACATCAAGACATCCTGCATCAATTAAATACTGAACCACATGTTTCAACTTCTTACAAGAAGTTTTCCAATTTCCTTCTACTCTATGATATGCACAATGTTGTCATGCTTTGTACCAACTAGTTGTAGTATATTGTTGTCTTATAGGAGGTAACTCAATTGCGTTGGCTTCCAAAAGTTGCTTTAGGACTTCTTCCATAGGTATGCCAAGTCTTGTAAAATTACTTTGTGGAGGTTTTTGAAGTATTATATTTTGTAGGTTGTTAACAAAATTATTAATAGGCCTACTATCCATTACACCATCACCTACCACATCCTTATTCTCGTACTGCGACTTAATGGTTTTATCTTCTTCCACTTTGAGCTTATCTCTTCTGATAAGAGTTTGTTCCACTTTTCTTGCTAATTCAATTGCTTGATCTAAAGATGTGATAGTAGTAGTTTCTAAAGCATAAGATAATTGTTCTTGTAAACTACCTATTAATATATCAAGCATATATTTCTGAGACACAGGTTGTCATAATCGACCAACTAAAATTCTCCAACGAGCCAATTTTTTTGAGAAACTTTCTTCTTTACTTTGCTTTAAATTATATAAGTCTCTCATTATCTGAGGACCTGTCATAACTATCACTTGAACTCTTTCCTACCTTATTGCAAAAAATCTCTTCTTATGCCTTTGGAAAAACTTCTTTCCTTGCTTGCCTTATCCATCCCTGCCTTTTTTTTTATATTTGTGTTTTCCTATTTTCCTATTCTTATGATCTTGTTTTTCATCATCATTGCTACTTCTAGCCTCTAGACAATCAGATGCATAGTGACCATATTTACCATAATTAAAACACCTAACTATTTTTGTACCTTTATACTTTCTTGAGTCCTTGTTCCTTCTGCCATAATTTGCTTCTTCATCACTAGATAACTCATTACTTGAATCTAACTTCTTACCCTTTGAATTATTTATAACTTTAAAGGCTTCTTATTTCTGGGGAATAGGTTCCTCTTTTATTCTCATCTCAAAGGCTATGAGAATTCCATGTAATTCATCCCTTGTCAAAAATTCAATATCTTTTGACTCTTCTATGGCTGAAATATTTTCACTATACCTCTTAGGAAGTGACCTTAAGATCTTATGACAAACATCTATTTCTTCAACTCTAAACCCAAGTCCTTGCATGGAGTTAAAAACCTCATCCACATGAAGTAGATATGTAGCAATGTTTTCCTCATCCTTCATATTTAGATCTTCAAATTTTTTCTTGTGATTTAGCAATTTTACCATCTTGACCTTTTTTTCTCCCTCATATATACCTTTTAGCTTATTCCAAATATTTATTGGTGATGTGCAATGCATAATTTTTAAAAAAATTATCTCATGCAAACCGTTTAAAATTCCATTCATTGCCTTTTAATTATTCAATTGTAGAAGCTTACCATATTTATCTATAGGTGGAGTAGTTGGTGGCATGTATCCATCCTCAATTGCTTGCCATATTTCATTTCCTAGTGCCATTAGATAAATCTTAATTATCACACTCCATAATGCATAATTGTTCCCATAAAATAATGGTGCCTTACTCACTGAAGATCCACTCTGATAATCCATTTGTGATCATGTAAGATTTTCCTTCAAGCTGTTAAACTCTTCCAAAGGAACACACTCTGATACCAATTAAAGAACACAAGCTTATACTAAGAGGGGGTGAACAATATAAGACCACTTTTTACTTTTCTTTCTCAAACAATATTATCCAAAATATCAAGGGCAATATCAACAACAATAATAAAAGCAATGCACAAATCATCACACACAATGGAGACACCAATTTAACGTGGTTCACCCAATGTTGGCTACTCCACAGAGAAAATCTTTCACTAAAACAAATCTTTTGGTAATCCTTCCCTATTACAATGTTTATGGATATTTATCCAAAGGAGACACCAATCCTCTAATCAAGTTCATGGATACCTATCCACAGTAGACACCAATATCCTAAGCTGGTTCATGGATCTCTATCCATAGGAGAACTCCTTCTCCTCTGCTTTGGCTGGTGATCCTCTAGAAGACTTACTTCCTCCACTGCACTATCTTGTGGATATCTCTCCACAGAAGACCTATGTCCTCACTTAGAAGACTTCTATCCTCATTGAATCAGGTCTACAACTCTCACATTTTGATTCCTCTCCTCCAACAAATGCAATGCTCTATCGATGGTTAGTTGAAAGTCTCATCTACCTAACATACACAAGATCAAATATCAATTTTTTAGTGAGTTATCTCTCACACTTTGGTAGAAACCAAAGATGACACATTGGAAGGTAATAAATATAATTAGAAGATATATACAAGGGACTACTAAGTATGGTTTGGAATTCAAAAGGAGTGATCAATTCCACTTTATGGGGTATACAAACATAAATTATGCAAGTTGCATTAATAACCAAGAATCCAAGAAATATTGGATTAATTATTTCAAATCTACAACATTATGTATTTTGTGGAGGATTGGTTTATGATTATTTATTGAAATTTATGGCTCAAAAGGAATAATAGAATTTTACAAATAAATCTCAACATGATACCCAAGTTTAGAAAAATATTATTGTCTCTCTTGCAAAATGTTTACAACTTTTGTGCTCATCATCGGAAGTTTCAACTACAAAAAAGAGATTCTAGCCACTTGGTTACAAGATTTGAATATACATAGAAGAAGTATTTATGACAATGACATCAAAACAAAGGGTTTGTTTTGATTTATGGTAAAATAGAAGTGTCCAAAATTTAGGTTTATCAAAATAAACTTTGATAGTGTTCCAAAAAAATCTAGGAAAAGCTAGTGGAGGTGGCATTTTTCGAAATAGTAAAGGCAAAATCTTACTCACTCATAATCATACGAAACTTCAGCTAACAATTATGCAGAGGCTATAACACTTCTTACAGTGACTAAAATTGCAATTTAAAAGGATAAAGATATATTTCAATTGAAGGGATTCACAAATTATCATTAATGATATCAACAAAAAAAGGATGTGGGAATTAGATATAAAATAATTTTATCGTTGATACTCATCAACTATTATTAGAGATAATCTCTTGAAAATGTGAGTATATCTATAAAGGAGGAAATGGGATAGCAAATAATTTATTCAATAATTTAACAAAATTTAGCCAATCACAGTGTTGATCTTAATTTTCATGAAATTTAAATTTAGAAAGCAATTAACCAAGTGAGAGTGTATTTCTTAACAAAAAAAAATGATGCCAAAAAAACTATTATAAAAACATGGCAATACTTTGAAAAAAGTGACAAGTATATTTGATAGAAATATGTCTTTTGATAAAAAAACAAACTAAAAATAATTTAATTAACATAACAACTAATATAATATTTTTATATTTTAATAAAATATTCCAAATATAAACCGCATATATATATAAGATATATTTAAAAAAAAATACACCAACATATGAACTCAACTGACCGCCAACATATAAGCAAGAGACAATGTGTACTTTTGGTATTAAGGTAGTAAAGATAGCAATATGACGAAACAAATGGAAATTGTCTTCAAACTGTCAGTGCCAATATCAAAGGCTTTGGATAAGGTTGTAAGAAAGGAAAAAAATTATTTGGGTTATATAGGAGAGTTGGTTATAACCACTATTTTTAGTAACGTCAAGTACAGGGTTTAAATCATAGGGACAACTCCTAACAAATCTATTTGTATTGTTCTTTTTAACCCAACTATCTAATTGTCCCTAACAAATCTATCTGTATTGTTCTTTTTAACCCAACTATCTAATTGTCCCTAACAAATCTATCTGTCTTGTTCTTGTTAATCCAACCACCTATAGCTTAGGGTTTGTACCGTCGTCGATTTGATACGCACTCAAAGGATTCAGAACAGACTATTACCTTTGCAAAGGATTGGCTTCCCCAAGGTTTGAACCTGGGTCTCTTCTTGGTAAGTGCCCAGCCATACCTACACTTATCAAACCACCTAGCCCTTGAGAGTTCTTTAATGGGTTTATCATCGTACTTGAACAAATAGCAATGTTTCCAATGAAGCATAATATTATGCAATGTATTTTTTTCTAAAGATATATACAACCACACTATTTTTATTACCTTGTAAGACTCAAACTACAAGGGTTGCTCTCAATAAAATTATACCACCTCGTTATTTTTGACCTGATGTGAGTGAGGGGACCATCAGTTGCTCGGGTTTATACCCTCATCATCAATCTAACGCGCGCACTTAAAAAGTTCAGATTAGACTACTACATTTGCAACAGGCATGGCCCCAATGTTTAAACCTAGGTTTCTTCTTGGTAAGTGTATGACCAGATAGACAACTACCAATCCACCTAGCCCTTGGAGCCTACAACTACAATATTTGTATAGTAACTATCAAGCACAGGGTTCAAATCACAAAGGTTGCTCCCAACAAGCCTATTCCACCTCGTTGTTATTGACCCATGAGGAGGAACCACTAATCACTCGGGATTCATATTATCACCGTCAGTCTACGTGCACTCAAAAGATTTAAATTAGACTACTATATTTTCAATAGGTATGCTCTCAAGGTTTGAACCTAGGTTTATTTTTGGTAAGTGCATGGCGGCAAGATAAACAACTACAATTCCATCTAACTCTTGGAAACTATAACCACACTATTTTTTGTAACTGTCAAGCATATGGTTCAAATCACAAAGGTTGCTCCCAATAAACCAATTTTACTTCATTGTTGTTGACCGAAGTGAAAAAACCATTGATCACTCAGGATTCATACCATCATCATCGATCTACACGTACTCAAAAAATTTAAAGTTTGTCTTCACTATAGTTAAAATATGGACAATAAAATAGTAATATTTCTATGAAGAAAGTGTAATATTAGCACTCTTTCATGTGAATAACAACTAGAAGGAAAATTAAAAAAAATAAAAACTTATTAAAAAATATTTTTTAAAAGGATACAAAATAAAAATGAGGTATGTTTACCTGAGTAGCCTGTCTCTATGAGAAAATTCATATAATTTTTTTTTGATCATACAAAGAATCAACAACATGTAGATGCGGTTTTGAATTTGGAAAGTCATCACTATACCTTACCTCACAAAAATAAAAGCTTAAAAAACATATTTTAATAATAGAAAAGAATAAAAATAAGATATGTTTTTTAAGTGGTGTAGCTTGTTTTTATAATTCATATAATTTTTATTTTTTTTTATACAAAGAATCAGCGATTTTTCCATTATATTATTTTTATGGTCGTGTGGTTTGAGTCTGAAAAGCTACCACTATACCCACATCTCATCTCACTCCACCTCGGGTAAGCTTTTACTCCAAGTGAAGGGACCCCATAGGGGCTCGGAATTGAAATTTTTGACTTCAAGCTGGCAAACACTCGACGAAACCCATTGGTCTACTACCTCCATAATAATCAGTCTGAAAAGCTACCACTTTACCCGATCCCCCATCCAACCGACCTCAAGCTAGCAAACACTCAACGAAAACCCGTCGGTCTACTACCTTCATTATAATAGTATTGTAGACCTAAAGTAATTAAGAATAATCTATTATATTTTATTATTATTGTTAAATTAAAATAAGTTACATATAAATTTTATTATGGTCATTTTCATCAAAATATTAAAATATTCAATAAATATTTAATATTAGATCAATTAAATTATATTTAGCTTATCAATTTTAAGATGTTTTTCATTTTATTTTTTATTAAATATTTTCTTCATCTTTTTCAAAGTGTTAAGTTTCTACATTCAACTTCTTGACATTATTTTTATTAAAAGATAAAATCTCACTTACTTGGTTGTTCTCTAAAATTTTAGTTTCATCAAGATGAAATTTTACATTACTATAGTTTAAATTATCTATTATCAATTCCTTCTCTATAGATATGCTCAAGTCTTCAAGAGATTTACTGCAACAATAGATGATGAACAACAACAATAATATTATTTTTAATCAAATCTCCACATCCATTTTTGTTTGTAGCATTAATGATAATTTGAGAGTTTCTCTCAATTGAAATATATTTCCATTATTTTTCAATTGTAATTTTAATCTTAATAAAAAGTGCCCTAGCCTCTACACATTTGTTAGTTGAAGTTCCATATGATTATGAGTAAGTGATGAGAATTTTTTATTTATTATTTTGAAAAACACCACCTCCACTTGCTTTTACCAAATTTTCTTTAGGAGCAACATCAAAATTAATTTTGATAAACCTAATTTTTGGATATTTCTATTTTACATAGATTGTAGTAAATCCTTTATTTTAATGTCATTGTCACATATGACTCTTCCATATATATTCAAATCTTGTAACCAAGTGACTCACACCTCTTTTTATACACTTAAAACTTCTCATATTGAGCACTATATCTATAAATATCTTGCAAAAGACATAATAATGTAGTTCCAAACTTGGGCATATTTTTAAGATTTATTTTTTAAAATTCTATTACTCCTTTCAAGCTATAAATTCCAAAAAATAATTGTAAGACAAATCCTCCATAGAATACATAATGTTTTAGCTTTAAAATAATTAATCCAACATTTCATCAATTATTTCAATGTCGATGAAGCTACCCAATATATCCTCATACTTTTGAAAAAGTAACCCAAATGGTGAGAGCAAAGGAACAGTGAAGAAATAAATGGTCTAATGTTTCTACATCCTTCTCACGCAAGGCACATCTGAAAGGTCCATAATATCCCATTTTTTGTAGACTCTCTTGTAAGAATATTACTTTGAACTGCTAACCAAAGGAATGTTGAGGCCTTCGGGAGAGCCTCTAATGACCAAACATTCTTCCAAAGAAAAAATTTGGAAGTAGTAAATTTCGATTGCTTAAAATCTCATATCCCAATTTGAACAAGTATCCACCATCTTTTGGTATATTCTAAACCAATTCATCCTTTTATGTAAAAAATAGACATTAAATTAATGAAGCATATTTTAAATTTGATCTATTATTTGTTTGAGTTCCTCTCCTTCAATTAGGTTACTAATAGAAATCCATGATTTGGAGTTGTTGCTCACATCAATATAGTCTTTGACCTTTGGACCTTTACAAGCTAGACATGCAGGAGCCAATGATTCTCATTTTAAATTAGAGATAAGAGGATAAGGCTTCAACCAAGCATCAAACCAGAAATTTATATTCCCCTCATTGACTAACCATTAAATATTTTTCTAGATCAATTGCAAACTATCTAATATTAAGTTCTATGTTAATGATGTTTTGGGTAGGGTTATTTTACTAAATAATTTCATTGTATTAGAAGAACCTATATATTTTTGAAATAATTTTTTTCTCAACTCTTTCCTTGATATTTAAATAGTTTTCACCCAATTTTTACCCTTAAGGCCAAACTCATAAGTATGCAATTTTGCAAGCAAGTCTCTCCAATATTATTTCCTTTGCAAGTGTTATCCCACTTACAAAGAGGAAACTTAATTTTCCTTAACCTTTTCAAAGGAAGTATCTTTGAATTTTATCAATTTATAATGATATACCTATTGGCAATCTCTAAAGTGATATCATGTAAATACGGATGGATTGCAATGTAGTCTTTATGATTCGTAGATTTCTTGCCATGGTTAAGAACTTATCTTTCTAACCTACCAAAAAATCTTTCCTTATATCCAAAGCTCCTTTTTGTTTTCTTTTGAAGTATGCTAAAAATATCGTACACCCCTAAAATAAAAGATAAGATTGAAATGTAGCAAATCTAAATGTAACCATACAAATAAAGAACAAGATAAAGAAATGATTGGATGGTGCCCTTTTATTAATAATGCTTTGTTCTTTCCAAGAATATTACAAGAAAATCCCTCTTAGGGATTGCTACCAATATTGATACAATGAAATACAATTATAGCCATTTTGGATGTACTTCATAGGATCTTTCTTGCATCCTCACAAACTGATTATTGATAGGTTTTTGGTGACTATCGTGATGTATGATGGTGAGGTGTGAATCTTTATGCCATTTGCTCCATGTAAGGACCTGTAATCTGCACACAAAGAAACTTAAAAGGCATCAATAGCATATGAAGAGCCTTTCAAGATAAGGCCCATATCCATGATAAAGAAAATGATAAAGAAGCTGAAATATGACTGATAAATGCATAAAAATTGAAATCTAACTATGCTAAGAAGTAATTGAAATGCTGCTAAAATTGATGAAAGTAAGAAAATAAGGAAAATAGATCTCTATCGGGAGGTCATCTCTGTGTGGGATGATCTTGCCTACTGGTCATCTCGGGGTGAGATGGTCGTGCCTACGAACCATCTTGGTTAAATATGACCACTGAACTATGAGTGAATTCCTTGTGGCCGATGCAAGGAGACATCAGGTTTTGATCCATGGGATTGATGTTCAAGGGTGCGCTCGTGAAGAATGACTTAATGGTAGGATTTGACATGAAGCAAGAGTGTTGGATGGTGCAAGAAGTATGAATTTGATCTTCAACCTTTGATATGGTCCATTGGCATGCTTGGAAGCTCCATGGTTGAATTTTGATAGCACTTCATTGCTTTGAAAAGTGAGATCTCTTTGGTTACTCAATTTAATAGAACTTTGATGCATAAAACTTATATACTTTCAATGAAGGCTAAGTGCATTTAAATAGACTTCCCAATGGGAGTCCAAAGCTTCCTAGAGAAGCCAAGAAATGGTTGAATTCAAAAATATTATACTTGGTTAACATGTAATCGTTTGAACTGTAGCATGGGAAATTGCTTCAAGTGAAAACATCTCAATGTGGTATGGTCGTGACTATGGGTTATCTCGAGGTGAGACGATCACAGTTGGAGGTCGTCTCGAGGTGAGATGGTCTCTGCTACAAAGGGAAATTCCTCCCTGTTTGAGTGGTGAGAACCACTGTTAAGCCCTAGGGCTGCCCAAGGTGGGTCATATGGCCTTAAAAGGTGTCCATATAGGTAGTCTCCTCAATATGATGTGTTTTAGGTGTCTACAGATGCCCCTTTTTGGGATGCATTGTGTGAAAGCACAACATAGAGCAAAAATAGATGACCTAAATTCAAGTTGAGGGTTGATGGTGTTCATTGATCTGATCAATGTTAGATGCCCCAATCATGGAAAGAGCATGCATATTTGAATCATTACTTCTAACAAATTGAAGAACTTGAGTTTTTGGTAAACTTTTTAGCCATGGGTAGACATTATTAGTCCAAAAATGATGGTAGTTGACTTTAGCCATGGGAAAACCTTTTTAATATATAGGTGATGACTTCAAGCATACTTAATAGTTTTGTTTGAGTTGAATTTTTTCTTGTTGTCTACCCCAAGCAAGGGCATGATTGTCTTTGGCAATGATTCTTGGATGAATGCAATTTGCATGATTGAGTGTTTGATTATTGATTTTGATTATGAATTTTGTGATGTATGACTACCCCCTCAAAAAATGAATCAATAGATGAAAACCAAGATGACTTATTTTGGGTTTTATAGGACTTTAACGAATGTGAAAGGGGAAAAATCCCGTTATAATTATGATTTTGACCATTATTGGTAATTATACATCTCTATCCCTTGGAGCAGTCCAACCACATGGCTTTCTTAGGGAATTGAGATGATAACAATTCGATTTGTTCCAGAGGTAAATCATTGTATATGAGGATCACTTGAGGTTGAATGGAAGAAGGAAATGTACACCTCTATCCCTTGGAGCAGTCCAATCACATGGCCTTCTTAGGGAGTTGAGATGATAGCACTTTGATTCATTTGGAAGCCTTTTGAAATGTTTTTGACCAAAGGAATTAGGGTACCTTTGGAGATTTTTGTTTTTCTTATTTTTTTTGTGAGTGGCCTTATGGTAATGTACTCATCTTACCAGATTGCATGGATATCCAATCGTTGTAACCACCAAGTGTCTAGAGTAGATCACTAGGTACGAGGTTCACTCGAGATTTTTGATTTGATGGTTTTTAGGTATTTTTTTTTTTTTTATATTATTTTTGTGGTTTTATGTCTGCTGATTTTGTAGGGCCATCTTGTAGGGAGACAGTTGCATTTTGTAATTTTTTGGGTCGTCCCATGGTAGGACGATCGCATTAAATGTGACCATCTAGCATAGAGACAGTCGCAAAATTTGAAAAATATAAAAGTAAATATTCCAAATTTCTAACATCATTTTTGCAGCTGGTAATTGGAGAAAAGGAGAGGTGAGGAGGAGAGTAAATTTCTAACACGAAGCGCTACCAGATTATCAATGAACTCCTATCATGGACCAACCTGAGGCTTCAACGAGCAAAGGATGTGGAGCGAAGAAGGTAGAAACTTGACTCACTCTTTTGTTATTTTACAATTGTAAAATGAACCTCACTAATAAATGCGAAAAATGAACCTCATTAAAATTTTAAGGTAATGAACACACCATAGGATGTAGGATGTAGCTTACGTTACTTAGGTTTCATTTTTGTTTTACTTTTTTTTTTTTGCATGTATTTTCTTCAATTTTGGGGTCATCTCGTAGAGGTATGGTCCCTATTTTAGGGGTTGGAGATTATCCTAGGGTGGGAGGGCCACGTTTAAATATCAACAGTCATATTTTGACTGTTGTGATAGATGCCTCATGGTGAGATGGTTTCTTCTATGAACCATCTCGCCTTAAGATGACTGCTATTATTTTTTATTTTGTTTAATTTTTTATTGGGTTTTTTTGGTTTTTGGTTAATTTTCATTTGATTTTTTTAAGACCTAATTTTCTAATTATTCATTTGTTTATTCATATTTTGAGGGCTCATCATAGAGTTTCAATAGTCTTTGAGATGATGCAAGGATACCTCTTAAGGGCTGATTGGAAATGGCTTAAGGCGATTGGCCTTAAGTAGTTGATGAGGCTAGGGGCGGTGATGGTGGACCAGGCCTATCTGACTACCTTGGTTGACCATTGGGATAGTCATACCAACACCTTCCACCTCTCAACTGGTGAGATGATGGTCACATTGGAGGATGTCTATAGGATTTTGAAGATTCTGATTGAGGGGCATCCCATCACTTCCACCCACATTGGTTAGTAGAAGAGAGTTCTTTAGAGAGTCTTTCATGATGATTGGGAGGTTTTGAGGGAGCACATGGATAGTGATGGGGTCCTCGTTGAGGTATGGTACACCACATGGGTCTTCACTAGTAGACATGTAGTGCTTATGTCACTCATGTTGAACATCTTGCTTCCAGACTCTTCATGTACGAGGTTCCCATGGAACCTCCTTGACCTAGTACAAGATTTGGTGGAGTGTAGTACTCAGGATCCACCGATCATGGCATGGGGGAGCACTCTACTCGCACACCTATATGATGAGTTATATGAGATCCAACATCGAGGTAGGTATAGATTGGGCTATAGCTTCCTACTCCAGATCTGGGGTTGGGAGCATATTAGAGTGGATAGACCAGAGGGGCTTCCTCGATCAGGGTGAGCTTAGATGGAGGATCATAAGATAGGATATGCAGCTCGATGGAGGTGATATTAGGAGGTGGGTCATATCCATCCACATGCAAGTCGATTGGTTCATTATGTAGAGTCCTTTGAGGGACTGAGACAAAGGTATATTATATGGCAACCCTATATGGATTAACCATATTGGACAAAGGTATTAGAGTAGCTGAGGTGTGTGAGGTGAGGACGGTGGTTGATTGGATGATATGGCATAGAGCAGGAGTATTTCTAGTACTCTCACATTACTTGATAGTTTGAGGTTTTCTAGGGCATACCTAAGGAGTCTATCATTTATCATTTTTGAGGGGTAAAGACGATATTGGAGTGGCCTCGAGTAGAGACATTATGGGATGAGGCAGATAAACCTCTATTTTATCCATATGAGGAGAATGCAAGCATGATAGAAGAGTATGATGTATTATGGATAACTTGACTATGGTAGGGATGTGGTCATAAGGGTAGGTTGATTGGAGTGTTAGTAGATGAGGACTTAAGAGATGAGGTCAATGAGGGAGGACGGTGAGTGCATCACCGAATTAAGGGGGAGTGGATATGAGGGTGGGGATGATGAGGACCCATAGGATGGGGATAATTAGCTTAGGGTACAAGTGTAGTCTCTCTAGGTGTAGTTGGTTGAGAGGGATACTACTATTATCATACTATAGAGTCAGTTGTCCAGAGAGTGGTAGAGGGGTAGGGGATTCTCTAAGAAGGTCATTTTGATAGCTCATCTATATATTTCCTAAGAGGAGTTGGGTAGACTTCAAGTACATTTTGTGGATTCGATCATGTCTCAAGGGCAAGTAGTGTCAGGTGGATAGTTTTTAGGGGATGTAGCAAGGCTACAAACCAAGATGAGAATATTACGAACCCTTTTGGATGATTATCAGGCTTGATGTCGATCTGACTTGGCTTACATCCTGGATTTGGAGGGTCAGGTAGGGCTACTTGGGGGTCATCTACCTGAGTGGTCTTCGGTAGGAGGATCCTAGTGGAGCTGATGTAGTGAGTTGGGATAGCCATCAGTGAGGCAGAGTCATAGGTCATCATCCAGGCTAGAGAGGTCAGTGACCAGTGGATCTAGGTAGCCTCGTAGAGATGAGGTAGAGGGTAGAGGTGACTATGGGAGCTTATGTCTATGTATTGGTTTCTTTTTGGGTGTAAGGTCCGAGGACCTACACGATTGTAGCCTATGAGTAATTTTGTACCATGATGTATTAGATAGTATTTATGATATATATGATATCATGTTTTCATGATGGCCTATTATGTGTTTATGTTATGATTTGATTTTATGTATGGATGTAATGATGGATGTAATTATGGATGATGGATGTGTACTTAGATATTGTAGTATAGATGCATAGATGTATGCCTAGATATGTGTATGTATGGATGTAATATCTAATGTTAGATGCATGTTTTAGATTTGTTTATTTGATTATGAATGTGAATTCATGTTATTGTTATGACAAATCTAGTGTGTATGAGATGCATTAAATTTTATATGGATGTTCTAATGCAAATTGTGGATGTATATTTTAATTACTTAAAACATAATAAATGAATCTAAATGTGTTTAACAAACTAATGGTAGACACCATAGAATGTATAAAAATCATGAATTAAAATGTTAACCTTATCACAAAAGTTATACATTTGGATGTGAATGTGTGAGATGAGATATGTGAGATGTGGGGGTTTTCCCTATAAGCTTTTGCAAACTAAAAGGTGTGCATAAAATAGTCAGTGGTCATCTAAATATCATTTTTGATATTCATCCGGTATCTATCCTATCTTATGAGGACCCCTTAATAAGAAAAATCTCATAAGAAAAACTACAAATGATGATGAGATAGTTAAGTGCTATGAGGGAATTTTAAGGTTTTCCATGGGACTCAAACACCCTAGTTGATTGATCAAAAGTTGTATACTGGCTACACAAGACTTTGAAAGCTATAAGTCTATTATGAAGACCCAGATATTCAATATCCCTATGTGTGCAAAGTGAATGTATTAGATGATGCATAAGACTACCTCATTGCTAGGCGGGTTTCATGCAACCCATTGTTGTAATGAGGATCACCCTATGGTCATCTTATCCTGAGTTTGGATGTAGTTGGACTAGACTACTAGGCAATACAAGCCACCAAAAGCTAGCTCAATCGTAAGCCGACATTGGTCTGTACAAAATAAGGTCTCTAATGTGACAGACATATCACCATGCATAAGGCTACTCCATTTCCAGATGGGTTTCATTCAACCCATTGTTGTAATGGAGATTGCCCCATGGCTTTTGAATAACTGAGGATTCCAAGGATTCAAGCTCATTACCCCCTTCTTTTCTTTTGATTGCTTGGGATACTTGTTTATTTTTTATTAGTGGTGAAAACCACTCTTTTTGGAGCAAGGGATTTTATTAGTGGTGAAAACCACTATTTTTTATTTATTTTTGGAACTTGCTCATTTTGTGGAAGAGCAAGGGGATTGCTTGGGTAGGGAGGAGCTTGTCCTTTTGTCAATTCTCATCATCCTAGACCATGCACATAATAGGATGAGCAAGGGAAACCTTTCACTCAAGGTGACAAGGACTACATTGTAGTGTCATCCTTCCTTGTTCAAACTTGGATTTTAAATGTGTAAAATTGTGTTGGGATTTTGACATATGCAAGGTACTATCAAAGCAAGACCTTACTTTCTAAAAGCCAAGATAACTTTCTACAAAATCTGAAAAGAGAACTAGGGATGGTTGAATGATCGAAAACCCTAGTGAACACCCTATAGCAACTTATTGGTTGTGTTGAAAAACATAGTTACTCACAAAGGGGAATATAGATGGTAGTGATATGTGTTATGTGGGGGTTTTCCCTATGCTCTTTTGCAAACTAAAAGGTGTGCATAAAATAGTCAGTGGCCATCTAAATATCATTGTTGATATTCATCCGATATCTAACCTATCTTACGAGGACCCCTTAATAAGCAAAATCTCATAAGGAAAACTGCAAATGATGATGATGGATAAGGTTGATTTAAGACTCATGACTAGCATACAAACATGGTGTCACTCGTAGGAATGCAAACACAACTTGTCCTAGTGCAAGTGCAATGGATGAATATGCCTAATGCAACTAATCAATGAATGCAATGAAATGCATGATGATGTAATGCAAATGTTTTTATATTTTGATGTTTTGTATTGTTTTTTTTTAATTTTGATAATTTTTGTTGTTTTTGTAATTTTGTGATTTTTTAATGCATTATGTGTTATGCATGAAATTCCCATATATGGAGAATTTTAAGAGGTTCAGGTTCCTCAACACCCACAAGAGAAGTGAGATGGTAAGTCCCTGGCCCTATCTTCTATGTGATGATAAAAGGGCCTAACCAGTTTATCATGAATTTGTCTCGCAAGTGCGGTGGTAAGTTGGAGTTTTGTTGATTTTCTTTGAGCACAAGGTCTCCAAATTTGAACTCCCTTAGGTGGACTTTCATATTGTAAGCTTGTTTAAGGTGATCCTGATAAACATGAAGGTGCTCGAGAGCATTAACTCATCATTCATCAAGAAGGGTCAATTGGTCAAGGTGAGCTTGTCGTGTGGTGTCATCATCGATGAACTCTTGCAATGATATGTGCAATGAAGGGATTTCCAACTCTAAGGGTATAATGGCCTCAATTCCATAGACTAGCAAAAATGGGGTTGCCCCAGTGGGTGTCTGAATGCTAGTGCGATAAGCCCATAATGCTAGAGGTAGTTGAAGATGCCAATATTTGTGGTTTTCCTTGATGGTTTTCTTAAGGATGGCAACTACAATTTTATTGGATGCCTCTACTTATCCATTTGCTTGTGGATAATAGGGTGTGGAAAAATTATGTTGAATATTGTACTTGGAAGTTAAAGCATGCACATATTTATTTTTGAATGGAGTCTCATTATTTGAGATAATCTTGGATGGAATACCAAAATGACATATGATATTATGGAGTATGAACTCCATAATGTGAGATCCAATCGTAGTGGTAAGAGGGATAGCTTCCACCCACTTGGTGAAGTACTCTGTGGTCATTAATATAAATGTGTGATAATCCTTAGATGAGGATGATATTTTCCCAATTAAATCAAAGCCCCATTATGAAAAAGGCCATATCGATTGAATCGATTGTAAGGCCTGAGAAGGTAAGTATGAAATATTAGCATGATGTTAGCATTTGATGCACTTCCTAATGTAAGCACAATAATATTTCTCCATAGTGGGCCAATAATAACCCATTTGGAGGATGCACTTAGCGATGGCCATGCCATTGAAATGGCCATCGCAAGTACCATCGTGAGCTTGTGAGATTGCCCAAGCAGATTCTTGGGGCTCTAGACAATGAAGGAGAAGACCATCATAGCTTTGATGATAAAGGATATCTCCTAACAAGACATATTTGGTTACTTTTTTCTTGAATATTCATTTTATGGCATGTGATAATCCTGAAGGGATACTACCAAGTTTTAGGAAATATTTTAGTTGAGTGAGCCAATCTTGATAAGCTTGGGTTTCGATTGAATGAATAACTTGCTCCCATTGTGACTCATCATGCACAAATATATATTGGGAGATAACCTTAATATGAATGGTCATGCCATTATCATAAGGACCCTATGGGATTAAGGACCCCTAGGATGCTTGTTTCAAAAAGTCATGTACCTAAGAGAACCGATCTTGGTTCGGTTTAATCTAGATCATGTGGACAACTTCTTCATCATTTGAAGCTTCATGTAAAATCATTGATTGCAAAAGTATTTTAACATGGATGGTTGTGATATCTTCAGAAGGGTTCTATGAAATTAAAGACCCCAAAGAGGCCATTGTATCTACAAAATGATTAGATGACCAAGGGACTGCCTCGATGTTGTACCATTCTAATTTGGCCAATAGCTTATCCACAAGATCCTTGTACGATTTCAAGATCAGACATCGACATTGATAGATTTCCTTGACTTGGTTGACTATGAGCAAGGAGTCACCAAAGATATTAAGCTTTTTGATTTTCATGGTGATAGTTATTTGGAGACCCAAAAGGAGAGCCTCATATTTAATATTATTATTGGTGCATGGGAAGTCAAGTTTAAATGATAGGGGTATAGGAGCCCCTTATGGTGTGAAAAACATGACTCCTACACCACCCCCTTGCTCACATTTAGAACCATCAAAGAACAAAGTCATGTCAGCTTTATTTTCAGGCTCTTCAAGTTTTGGTGAGTTGGATAATGCAAAGACTGCATCATCAAGCAACTCGATAGTGAGAGGCTTATCATCTTGGAGAGGAGCCTCTGCTAGCTGATCTACAATAACTTGACCTTTCATAGATTTTTGACTTATAAACTCAAGGTCAAATTTGATCAGTAACATAATCCATTTTGTGGTACAACTATTATGGTACGTGCAACTCATCATGTACCACAAAGGATTCTCTTTGGAAATGACATACATTATATGATTCAACATGTAATGTCAAAGCTTCTTGGTGGTGAATACCACTGCTAGGCAAAGCTTCTCAATGTATGCATATTTGAGCTCATAGCTCACCAAGGTGTGACTAATGTAATATATAGCTTATTCCTTATTTACCTCATTCTTTTGGGCCAACATGGTCCCTAAGGCAAAGTCGATGGCTGAAATGTATAACAAGAATGGCACACCTGGTCGAGGTGGAGCTAAAACTAGTGGTGATGCTAGGTATTATTTTATCTCATCGAAGACCTTTTGGCACTCCTCATCCCAATGGAATGGGACCCCCTTTTGTAGTAGTTGATTCATGGGTCGACATTTATCCGAGAGTTGTGCTATGAAGCATCGGATAGATGCTACCTTTCCTTGTAAGTTGTAAAGTTGCTTAAGGTTGGTAGGGGGGAGCATTTCAAGTATTGCTTTGACCTTGGTAGGATCAACTTTGATCCCTCACTTGGAGACTATAAAACCCAAAAATTTTCCAGATGTGACTCCAAAGACACACTTTTTGGGATTAAGTCTGACATTATGCTCAATGAGGTGATCGAAGATCCTTCGAAAATATCAACATGCTCATGATGCAATAGAGATTTGGCTAGAAAATCATCTATGTAATCCTCAAGGATTTTATGCATGTAGTCATGAAATATATATGTCATGGCTCATTGATATGTTGCACCAACATTTTTAAGGTCAAATGGCATTACCTTATAGCAAAAGGTTCCCCAAGGGGTGGTAAAGGTTATCTTTGGTTGATCCTCGAGTTTGACCCAAATTTGATTATAGCCTAAAAAACCATCCATGAGGGACAACATCTCATGACCTATGGTGGCGTCAACTAGCGCATCAATGCTTGGAAGGGGAAATTCATCCTTGGGAGTCACTTTGTTAAGATCTTGAAAGTCTATACATATGTGAATCCTCCCATCTAGTTTTCCTATGGGTACCATGTTGGACACCCATTGAGGATAGTCGATAGGTTGGATGAATTCTACATCCAATAATTTTTGTAATTCATCTTTTACCATCAAGGCGATTGTTGGATGCATTTTTTAAAGCTTTTACTTGACCGATTTAATGTTTGGATCTAGTGTAAGATTGTGCATGACCAATTTTGGGTCAAGACTCGACATGTCTTTGTATGACCAAGCAAAAATTTCTATCTTCTTTATCAATAGAGATGTGTAAATGGCTCACTCTTCTAGGGATAAAATTTATCCTAATTTTATATTTTTGGGAGCCTTAGGATCATTACCAATGTTAACATCAATGGTTTCCTCTATTGATATGTGAGATCCCTCCTCAAGCTGATGAGGTGTAGGGATCAAGTGGATGTCATCAATTGGGTTTGGAGAATCAATCATATCTGGCTCGACCTCAACTTGACAAACATCCTTGGATGGCCCTTGAGAGAAATGAAATGGTTGTAGCATTTCCTCACAAGGGAAGAACTCTTCCAGTGATGGTGGTGATGTGGTATGATCAAAATCAATGGCCTCATGGTTGAGGTGCAAAGGTTTTGAAGGGTCACTAGGATTGTGGAGTGGTGTAGTTAAATCAATGGAAACCATGTTGATGGATGGATAGTTTCCATTCATAGGTGGAGAAAGCATGTCAAATATGGGAGGCCCTAGATATGTTGGGGGTGGTTGAGGTGGTAGTGGGATGAATGGGTGTAGCCTAGGAGGAGCCAAGATGATTGGATCTTCTAGAGGCATAAGGTCCCTCTAGGTGGGCTATCATGGAGGAAAAGCCCTATGATAGAGCTCATCTAGGTTTATGAGGTCAAATTCTATTCTCTCATTGTTAGTTCATCAAAGGTGGTGAGGACCTAGATATGCCAATTCGGTTTCATCCTCATATTCTTTGGGTGCCTCATTGACTAGGTTAGGAGGCTATCACATATGGTGAGGACCAAGGTAAGTGAGTTCTATCTCATCCTCGTATTCATCTGATGCCTCATTGATGAAATTAGGAGGCTATTGACTATGGTGAGGATCGAGGTATGCTAGTTCTATCTCATCCTCATGCTCTTATGTCTCATTGAGGGAGTCAGAAGGTTCGATAGAAATCATCGTAATGAGGAGATGATCTCTCAATATATGAAAATAGTCTGGGTTGGTGTAATCATTCTCATCAATTTCCTCCTCAAAGCCTATGGTCAAGCATTGGAGGGAATCTACGAGGAGTTCATCTGGCATATGTATGGAATACCCTAAGCCAAATTTATCTATTGAAAGTTGGTATTGTGGCTGGAAGGGTGTGTAGAGACCTTGCTCATATCGGCCTAAGCCATTTTCATGCCAATGGCAATGGTAAAAGTATCGTAAGGTGAACTCTGGGTTTGACATATACCCAATGTTTCCCAAGAAAGGTTCATCATCATGTCTTATCATGGGAAACTAATCTGTAGAGTCATCGAAGCCCCCATAAATAAAGTTTATTTGATTCGAGAGGACCCCCAAGGGTACAATGGTACCAATGGGTAAATATGGCACATGAGGTCTACCCATGTCTTGAACGGACTCGATGAGTGGTGTGAATGTGACATTCTGTACCAAGTACTCAATGAGACTAGGGTTAGCCAAGTGGACCATGATTTATGATGAAGATGGTGGGGAGGATGGAGGTGAAGGAGGTGTGGTGTGAGGTGGTTCATCTATTATAGCAGATAATTCTTCTTCCTCCATGGGAATTGGAATCTCTACTATGGAGATAGTGGGGATGAATGATTGGGTTTCCTCGATTGGTACCTTCAACTCCTCACTCGGAGGACCCGATGATGAGGAAGGGATGTCAGGTGAGGCCAATGATGAGGGCTGATATGGAGGTGATGATGTGGATGGATCAATGTGTGGGGATGATGGTTTTGATGAGGGTTCTAGATGTTTAATAGGGCCATCAGGTTGAATGTCCAGATGTGTGGATGGCAAGACTAATTCTTACGGATTACTAACTAGATTAACATATTTAAAAGGTTTAAAGTTCGAAGGGACTACATGAACTTATCCCTCATGGATATATTTGATGCACTAGTGTAGTATAGATGGGATGCACTTCATGTTTCTAATCCAGGGTCATCCAAGAAATATGTTGTATTGCATCACACCTTCTATAATATGGCATAATACTAGAATCATCTTTAGTCCAACCTGGATAGGAAGGACTATTGTGCCAACTATAGAGCAAAGAGTATCATTGAATGCTCATAGAGTGAAGGTGGATGCCACAATATGTGATGATGGAAGACTAAGATGGTTTAGTGTAGTTATGGTGATGATGTTTATGGAGGAACTCATGTCAATCAACACCCGCTTATAAGGAATCCTATTTATGCATGCAATGATGTGCAATGGAGGATCAACTATGTTGGTAGGTATTGGTTTGATCTCATGATCTTGGAAGGTTATAATGGGATCCTTACATGTTTGAATATGCCCCATAAAATTGGTAAAAGCATTAGGATCTTGGGGCTGTAATTCAATTGATCTCAAAATCTCCATCAGAGCTTCTCTATGTCTTGGCGATTGTTGTATTAGCTCATAGATGGACATTTTAGCTGATGTCATATGTAGGCTTTGAGTAAGCCTACTTCTGATTGTTACCACCGATTGAGGTGGTGGACCTTGGATAGGATTTTGATATGGCAAGGGTTGTGATGTAGAAGGAATGTTAATGAGAGTTGTAGGTGGTGCAACTTGATCATATCTTTGATTCCTCATCACAATGTTAATCATTCCAATGAACCCTTGATCGGGTGGGGTCGTATGGACTTCATTTACTTATCTTATTTGATCCTCCTTAACCTCATGAGTAGGCAAGGGATCTTTGAAGATGCCCATTTGTTGGTTATCTAGGGCAAGAGGATTATCAATTTGTAATTGATTTTTATCTAGCATGTCTTGTACTATGTTTTGAATGCATAATAGGCTTGGATATCATGGCCATTCTATCGATGATATACGTAGTACAAGTCCTCTCTATGCCCCTTAGATTTTGGGTGATTAGGATCTAGGGGGTGAATCTCTAGCAATGTGATAGCCTTTGCTTCACATAATTGATTAAAGAGCATCACCAAAGACTCAAGCAATGGTGTATAAGTGCAAGGTGGGTGGCATTATCGATTTTGTGCCTGAGTTTGCTATTTTGGTTGTTGTATTGTGTGGGAGGGGGTTGAGCCTGATAATTAGGTTGTTGGGGTATTGCTTGCTTTTTAGGCCTAGGAACACTTAGGATAACTTGGTTGATCGAAGTTGATATTTGTTGCATTTGGTTACCTCTAGGGTTTTTGTTCCACTCCTTTCAAATTTTAATGTCCCCCTCTTGGAATTTGATGTCCTCTATGACTTTGGCCTATGCCAAAGCCTCCTCGAATGTTTGATATTATTGCAATTGTAGGAGAAGCAAAATTTGCTTTGAACAACTTCTCATGAACATTCGAGTTAATTCTATTATAGGTAGAGTGAAAGGAAATTTGGACATCACCTTTCTCCATCTATTTCCATAGTCTGTGATTGGCTCATCATCAAATTGTCTAAGGTTAGACAAGTCAGTCAGATTGGCTTTCTTCTTAACATCGAATGAAAAATGTTCTAGGAAGGCATTTGTGAGCTGCTCAAAACTATAGATGCTATGCCTTGGTAAATGGTTGTACCACTCTAATGTTGGGCTAGAGAGTGTTATCAAGAAAGTCCTTAACAATAAGGTATCATCTTCTTGAAGTTGGAAACAAAGGTTCATGAAGCTAGTCACGTGTTCTTGTGCATCCTCATCCCCTTTGAATTTATCTAATCTTGGCATTTCAAAATGCTTAGGATATGGAGGACATGGTATTGAAGGATGGAGTGGTTGGTTGCACAATTGATGCAATATGGGCTTTTGATAACCTATCCCTTGTTTTTCCAATGATTTTATGCACTCTGTGAGCACCTTGTAGGCTTGAGATGAGATTATCTCATTTTCTTGTATTGGTGCTTATAGAGGGGGAGGTAGAAGGTTTCTGTTAGGATGGTATGTTTGAACATAATCATCATCTATTCCCTCATAGAGTATCTCAGGATACCTTTGGTCTTGATATTCTAGTTCTAGGTCTTCATAGACCTCGTACTCGGGTTGACGATTTTGATATTGTTGAGACCTATGAGTTTGTGTGGGCACATGAGGAGGGTGATTAGGCCTAGGAGGTAGGTCATGGTGTTGTGAAATGCACCTTTGGTAGGTTTCCTACCTATAGGTTCTAGGCATGAGAACTTCCTCATGAGATTCTTTTTGTAATATTTCTTGGTGCAAATGTTGTTGATGCAACCATTGTTGATGCACCCTATGTTGTTCTAATTTGGTATGATCTAGGTGTTCTTGATTCTTTTGCAACCTATCCAATTATAGTTGGTTTATGTTTGGCCTAGGTAGTGGATCAGTCATGTGAGGCCTATGAGCCCTTGCATCAATGTGAAGGGACTTCACTTGTTCTATGGGCCCAATAGGGTTGGCTACCCATTTCCCCTGATCGAGGGAAGCCATGTTAACTTGGTGTTTAGGTTTGAAGGTCAAGTCTTCATACTTAGATGGTATAGAGGCATAATGTGCTTGCATGGAAAAATCCCCATGGTGAAAATTAGGATGACTTGGGCCTTCCTCTTCCTCATCTTCAAGATAAAGGTGAGCAGATGAGGCTACGTTCCTATCTTGATGATGAGGGTCGTATCTGTCTAGGTGAGCAAATTTTTGGCTCATCCATGGTCGATCAAGTGGAGTGTCCCACTCATCCAGGTTAGTCCCTAGTGTATAATCTCACTCATACTCAACATGGTGTATGGATCGGGTTGGGATGCGAATCTATGACACTACCCTACTAGGCCCCTCGATGGGTAGGTTATGTCTAGTAGTGGTATGAGATCAACTTCGACCAAGAAGTTCATCTTCTCGATCATCTCGAAGATCTAAAGATACCTCCTGGATTGGGACATCTTGAAGGTTTGATTCCCTATAGGTGGTGTTAACATTTTGATGGATACCAGGATGCCATCTGGGAATGACCAAGTCCTCGGGACTGAATCGAAGGTGTTCTGGGCCTCCTTGTAAATTTTTTGCATCGTCAGCTCATGATTGAGCTCGACTATGTGTAGTTACCATGATCTTGATTAAAGAAAAAAAAGTAAGTTTAAATTAGGAGGAGAAAAAAAGTTAAATGTGTTTCTTTTTAAATTTTCTTTGTGAATCCCTATACTATTTTATGCATTTTGATGTTGAAAATCCCCTATTCCTATGAAACTAAGGGTAAATAAAATAGAAAACACTAGAAGGTAATTCGAGCACACCCCCTTGATGAAGAATGTATCCAAATGGCAAAAAGTGGTTTCCTATTGGATTTCGGATCAAGGTAACCTAAGGAATTAAAATCACCCCACTAGGGAGGTCACACTATCTAAGTCTTGCTACTAGCCCAACAAGGAGTTCGCTTCAACACTCGGGCATGTCTTGGACAAAAATGATAGTTGCGTTCCACTGATTATTTCACCCTATGGTAAAAGGGCACTACTAATCCTTCCTACTCTAGGTACACCCAAGAGTAGGGGACCTTCTGGTGATGAAGTCTAGAAAAGCCACTCGCTTTGGCCAACTAGGTTTCTAGGGTGTGAGCCAATGGATGGAGATGAAGCCCACCATCGTTGGTCTCGATTAACGGTTGGGGATGAAGTCCAACTCATTAATGTTAAAGTAGTACGTGGTGTGTGGGGTTCTTTTTATTTTATGCAAAAGCAAGTAAAATCATAGAGCATTCGATGTTCTTTCACTAATGCATAGAAATAATATTTCAAATTTAGATTTCTAAATAAATGAACATTTTAATTTTAGAAACCTATCAGATATAGAACCCTACATGAATAGCCTTTAAGTAGGCAACAAGCAATCAAGCACAATAGTAATCAAATAGAGGTCATCTCTATGAGGGATGGTCTATAGAAGAGATCATCTGACATAAGTATGGTCAAAAAATAGGGGTCATCTGGGATAGGGATGACCACAGATAGAGGTCATCTAACCTAGGGATGGTCATAGATAGATTATTTTAAAATTAAAATATCTTCTGTAATTCCTCTACTTAAGCATGAAAATTTTAATTTTCTTTACTGGAAATAGGAAAGGAATGATAGAATAACTCACAGGTGTAGCCTAAGTCTATTGTAGATGTTGTTTCTAACTTTTTCTAACTTTTGCTCTGAGGCCATCTTTGGGAGGGATGGTGGTACCTGTTGGCCATCTCGGGGTGAGATGGTTGTACCTATTGACCATCTCTATCAGGGATGATGGTACCTACAATTCAAAAACACCAAGAAATATAGTAATTAGCAATAAATTTATGAAATGTGGACAAATTTTGATGATCACCATTAAATGAAGTATGCTAAAAATATCATACATCCCTAAAATAAAATATAATATTGAAATGTAGCAAATCTAAATGTAACCATACAAATAAAGAACAAGATAAAGAAATGATTGAATGGTGCCCTTTTATTAATAATGCTTTGTTCTTTCCAAGAAGATTACAAGAAAATCCCTCTTAGGGATTGCTACCAATCTTGATACAATGAAATACAATTATAGCCATTTTGGATGTACTTCATAGGATCTCTCTTGCATCCTCACAAACTGATTATTGAGAGGTTTTCTGGTGACTTTCATGATGTATGATGATGAGGTGTGAATCTTTATGCCATTTTCTCCTTGTAAGGACTTGTAATCTGCACACAAAGAAACTTAAAAGGCATTAATAGCATATGAAGAGCCTTTCAAGATAAGGCCCATATCCATGATAAAGAAAATAAAGAAGCTGAAATATGACTGATAAATGCATAAAAATTGAAATCTAACTATGCTAGGAAGTAATTGAAATGTTGCTAAATCTAATGAAAGCAAGAAAATAGGGAAAATAGATCTTTGTCGAGAGGTCATCTCTATGTGGGATGGTCTTGCTTGCTGGCCATCTTGGGGTGAGATGGTCATGCCTATGTGCCATCTTGGGGTGAGATGACCATTGAACTATGAGTGAATTCCTTGTGGTCGATGTGAGGTGACATCGGGTTTGATCCATGGGATTGATGTTCAAGGGTGTGCTCATGAAGAATGACTTAATGGTAGGATTTGACATGAAGCAAGAGTGTTGGATGGTGCAAGAAGTATGAATTCGATCTTCAACCTTTGAGATGGTCCATTGGCATGCTTGGAAGCTCCATGGTTGAATTTTGATAGCACTTCATTGCTTTTGAGAGTGATATCTCTTTGGTTATTCAATCGAATAACACTTCGATGCATAAAACTTGGATATTTTCAATGAAGGCTAGGCACCTTTAAATAGACTTCCCAATGGGAGTCCAAAGCTTGCTAGAGAAGCCAAGAAATGGTTGAATTCAAGAAACCATTATCAAGAAATTATTGTGCTTAGCTAGCATGTAACTGTTTGAACTGTAGCATGAGAACTTGCTTCTAGCATTGCTACCTTGAGGTGGGAGGTCATGATTGCAGGTCATCTTGGGATGAGACAATTGTATTTGGGGTCCATCTTGGGGTGAGATGGTCTCTACTACAAAGGGAAATTCCTCCTTGTTTGAGTGGTGAGAACCACTATTAAGCCCTAGGGCTGCCCAAGGTGGGTCATATGGCCTTAAAAGGTGTCCATATAGGTAGTCTCCTCAATATGATGTGTTTTAGGTGTCTACACATTTATGAGATAAAGGAATATCCAATATCCTTCTCATAGCCTGATAATATTGAATTGAACTCCATGGCCTCGTTGACTGAGAGAAGGACCAAAAGAAAATAATCATCAAAAAATTGGAGATGAGATTTGAGGGGACCATTTTTTAATGCAAATACCTTTTATTTTTCCTTTCATTTTTACCTTTGAGAAAGCTCTCCCTAATTAATCTACAATAATAATAAATATATAAGGAGATATTAAATCACCTAGGCAAAGTTCACAAGATGACTTAAAGTAACCAATGAGAGAAACATTAATCAAAGTAAAATATTTTGAAGTTTTTAGCTTTTGAGGTAGATCATAATGGGAGATGGCAATCACAAGATGCAAAAATATGAGAGAAAGTAAATTTATGAGATTGCAAAAATATGCTATAAATAGAAATGACGAAAATGAATACAATATTGCTATGGAGGAAATGGACACTCCATGCAAGAAGCTACATGACTACATTGTACTCCATCACTAATGGAGTTACACAATAATTCTACTACTACCTACTATCTCATCAATCTCTTACAATGAGGCCCTTTTATAATGGAAGATAGATTCCTTGGCCAACACTCTACCTAGTTGTACAAGGGACACCTTGCACATTTACAACTTGCACATTGACACTTGTGCATTTATTACATTGCATAAAGTAACTAGATAACTTCCCCCTAAAGTAATCTAATGTCCTAAGTATGTACCTAGAAAGGTACATTTACATGACCCAAATGATGTAATAGAATCTAACTCTAACACCCCCTATATTACATTATTTGGGTATTGAAGACTTTAGTCTTCAATATGGATCTTCTTCCATCGGATGATGGAACTTGTATTCTCCTTCATTGCTTATTGTGATCAGATTCATCTAGTAGTTTGTTTCTTTAGTTGATGCAGAGTAAGCTGATGTTGTAGGTTCCTCTTTCAATTGAGTGTGCTCAATAGGTTGAATATTTATAGTGTTGTGTTTCTTTTTGGATTCATTTTCTTCTTCTTTAGCTTTGCCTTTGAATCCAGTCTTTGTGCTTTCATAGGTGGTTGTACTGCAACTTGGTTCTTGTTGAGATGTTTCTCCTTCTCTATTTTTACTCTGTACAGAAGCTTTTGAACAACCACTTAGAGCATCATGATAAGATTTTGAATTAGTAGAACTTGAAGTATCAATGTTGCATGAAGATTGAAAAATCTCTTCAAGATATGATTCACTTAATTCTATCTTCTTTTTGAGTAGTTCTATCAATCTCTTTTGTTCTACATTCTCATCTTTGTAATGTTTATGTGTGAGCAATGCCATGTATAATATGCTCACAAAATCTAGAGGAAGTGAAATATCACTTTTCTCATTGGCTATTGCTTCATTGAGACGTGCTTGAAGATAGCATTCCATAGAGTCAAAATTATCTTCTAATGCTTCACTATGAAATATTTTTGAAGCTAGGTCTAATCTTCCTTCAGATTTCATGAGTAAATTCATGATCCCAAGTTTTATAGCATTGGATTTTTCTTTTCTGAAGGAATTATTTATGTTAATACTTGATAAGTCATTTGAAGTAAACATCCTTATGACTCCCTTAGTTTAAGATATAGAAAGCTCCAAAAATAAGCTTTGATTTGATGAGACCTTTGTTAACCCTTAGGTTTTGTAGACTTCCTTATATCTCCCTAATGATGAGAGTTCACAAACCTAATAAGATTTTAGGTTTTGTAGAAAGCTTACATCTATCCAATGAATTTAGAACTTGATAATTTTTTATGGATGCTAATATTACCAAGTTTTGTAGAATGCCTTATGACTCCCTAGGATGTTTTGGATAGGATATATGATCAATATAGTGCTTTTTGTAAATTGTAGTTCAATTTTGGGTTGACTTTGTGAAATTTTGTAAACACCAAAATCAACTTTTTTATCTCCTTATTACTCCTATTGAACTAAGCACTATTTCAATTTTTGAAGAGGTTTTGATGTTGGATTTATTTTACCTCCTTTAAGTATTTTTGAGACAACACTATTATAAAAATTCCAACCTTTGAAAATATTTAATAAACCTCTTTAAATACCCCTTTTGGTTGATTTTTAATGTTTTCTAATTTCCAATTCCTAATTTGATGTTGTATTCCTTATAACTCCCAAATTTGGAAAAATTAGAAAAAAATATTTGCAAATAATTTAAATTTCAGTAATAACCCTTATTCCTCCTTGGTTACCTTTTGCAAATATTAATAATTCTAAAATATGCTTGCTTAATAAATCACTAATGCTGAATATTGCAGTAGTAGATATAAAGTACCCTTATAACTCCAAAGACCTTAGGTTTAAAGCAAGCTAATAATAAAATCAACCTTTACCTTAATAATCCTTCAATGTTGTGCGGTGGTGGATTCGTAGCTTTGTGTTGTGTAGCGCTCATGGGAAGTCAAAGCCCTCTTTGACTGGTGTTGGTTTCCTCCTAGGTTGGTGCTCCTCTTCCATAAATGACATTAAAAAATCCTTGAAATACGCTTTGCTTATGATAAAACTCCTCCAAATGCAAGCATTGGTTTGCTAGTTTTATGAAGCATATCTTAAATGCTTCTCTTACACCTTTGAATGGTGTATGGCTTGAATTAGCCTTTTTCTCCAAGTGAGCTTCAATGCATAAAATGCTTGACTTTATTTGACTTCATTCTATCTCCATTTCCAGGATAGGCACCTTAAATAGGATGAACTTCATTCTGTCACTTGAAGCGTTACCAGGTAGGTGTCTTCAATGTACCTTTGGTAATGATGAGGTTGGTGGTAACCTCCAAATATTCTTAACTCCCTCCAAAACATATGTAACTCCCTTTTAGGTGAGCGCTTGGGTCTTCATGAATGTTGGGATGCTTAGAGAATTTGTGCCAAGTGGCACTCAAGACTTGTGCATGTAACACTTCAAATATGAGCTTGCAACCCTAATTCTTCCTTTATCTTTGCATCCTATATGAGCTTGCTATGTTTCTTGAGATGCAAGCTTCCTTTTGCATGTTGGCTTGGTGAGGATGATGGATGGCTACAACTAGATTGCTCCATGGTTCTATGGCACACTTTTGAGCTCCTTTTTTGGTGGATGTTTGCTTCAATGGATACCTTAGGTATAGCTCCTTTCTCTTCACCTATTTGTAGGTTTTGTAGCTTGTTCTAATGCTGATTTGTGCCCTTCTTTAGTGCTTGAAATATAGTGTTATCTGTAACAGCCAATAGGTGGCCCTTTTTCTTGGCCTTTTATATAGATAATTTATCATTGAATGCTGCCCTTATTTCTACGTAAACACAATAGATAATACCTTCTTTCAATGGCTCCACTATTGCAGGTGACATGCTGCTTATAGGGTTGGATTTGATGGAGGAAAATGGTGTTTTTAAACACCTCGATTCTTGGACGTGTGAGCTCTTTGGTGGCTCCTTCCTCTTGTTAGGAATCTATTGGATATAATGATCATGTGAGCTCTTTGATGGCTCCTTCTTCTAATGATCATGTGAGCTTCTTCGGTGGCTCCTTCCTCTTGCTAAAAATCTATTGGATATAATATCCTTACTGCCCCTTGTAAATAGTAATACTTTTGTCCTTTCAAAGGAACAAAAGAGGTGCTTTTTTAATAGATAGATCTTGCACCAAAATGAAGAATTTTTACGTAATCCTTCTTGCTTCTTCTTCTTTGGATGATAATCAATCCAAGCTAATGAAATATTATTTTTGAATAAGGATTCCTACACTCTGTACTGAAATGAAACCCTTACATTCTCCTTGAATCTTGAGACTTCCAAGGTCTCGATTTGAGGCTTCCTTCAAGGACTTCAATGGTGGCTTTCTTCTCCACCTTTTTTCTTGTAATGGTGGCTTCTTTTGGCCATGAAAGTGCTATAGATTTTGTGCTCATTTTTGTGCTTTTAACAACACAAACTAATTGAGAATAACTAGTTAAAAAATCAACTAGTATAGTGCTTAATAGATGCACTTTTAATGGTAACAATAATCTCACCTTATTGCTCCACTAATTTCTCAAAAATGCACTTAAAAATTCCACTGCAACCTTTCAAGCATAATCTGGAATGAACTCTTGCAAATTTCACTACAAACACAGTTGTAGGATCTAGTCTTCTTTTACTCTGAGATAGGTAGTTGATAGATAATTGTAACTCTAAAATCTAATCAACTCCTAATGTGCAAATGATCCTTAAAAGGAATTTTTCTCTTTTGCACTTTTGAAGACTGTAATTCAATTTGCAACTTTGCAATTTTGATCCAATATAAGGTGCTTTAATAAATCTGATAAGTAATCCAATTAATGAATCTACTTGCACCAATAGTTTCTTACCTTTTTGAAAGCTTTTTTTAGAGGATGTAGATCAAGCTTGTTGCTTTAGATAGAGTTCTACAACTTTTGTTAGCTTTTTCAAAAAACTCCTCCTTCACCAAAAAGTGGTCTCGAACTTTCTTTCATGAGCCTAGGGTTTGGTGGCTTGTTCTTCTCTTGTAATATTCTCCTTTCTACTGTAGATTTGGAGAAATATTTATGCCTTCTTGTTGTGAAAGGTAATATTCAAATCTCTCAGATTTGGTAAGCTTCTTCTATCTTCAAGTCTTCTTGTCGAATTCTGACTTCAAGCAGGATCTTCTTCTCAAGACTCTAAATGTCTTGAGGTCTTTTGTATCTTCTTTGGCACTCCTTACCAATTCTTCTTCTCCTTTTTGGGCTTGTTTTTGGATGGTGATAATTGTCCCAATTATTTCCCTTATCATAAACTTTCTCCTTGATGGAGAATTTCTCCAATGAGTTCTTCTAGGAACTCTTTTGATGATCTTGCTTCAACAACAAGGCTCTCCAAGCCTTTTTCCTTGAGACCTCTCCTAGGTCTTCAATTTTGTAGCTTCTTTGGTCTTCCTTGAGACCTTCTTCTTCAAATTCTAGAATTGAGATCTCCTTCCTAGATCTCTTGATTCTACTGCTTCTGGATTTGAATAGGACTCTCCTAGTCCTTCTCGTTCTTCCAAGAATGGAAGTTTCTTCAATGATATCTTCACCTGATCTCTTCACCTTCAAGTTTTCTTTAGGTGCTGGATTGATTCTGAAGAAGATACTCTTCCTAACTTTCTTGTAGGAAGTTTCCCAACTCACTGAATCTCCTTTCCCTACAACAAGTTATTAGTACTAAAATCTGAATCTACTTCTGAATCAGGTACTCTCTTCTAGAGTCTTCTTCAAGGATCAAGGCTTTTGTGGCCTTTTCTATTGTGAATTTGACTCTTATCGATGGAGATCTTCAATCTCCAGACTTCACCATGACTCTTTCTCCTAGAGTCTCTTCTGTAGTATTCTTCTCTTGCAACAACTAATATCTGCACTATGAAGGCACTCTGACCTTCGGGAAACGAAGTTGAAATCTCCTAGCTTTCTATTGTAGGAGGTGTCCCAATCATCTGAGAGTTAGTTCCCTACAATAAAAGAAACTTTAGGCAATAGTAAACTTTTTAGATCTCTTAGATGAGCTTCACTAGTTGATTCATCAAACTAGTGGATCAAATGTTGAGTCCTTATCTTCACGAGTTTTCCTACAACTCTATGGGAAGACTCTGAGCCAAATGAATCTCACAATCTCTCTTTCCAGTCTATTCTACCAAAAAATCTTAAGGCAACAAAATTTACATGCAATGGGTCCAAAGGAACATCCAGTTTGCAAAAATCGAAGCTATGGTGATTGGCCCAATTTTTAACAATAGTACTTTCTCAAAGCTCTCCCTACCACCTTGATTCTTCTAAATATTTTTGCAAGAGCCTGTGCACTATGGTGAATCAGGTTCACAAAAATTTAGGCTCAATAATAATGGTGGTTCTCCTCTCAATCTATAGTAGCTAGTTCTACTGTGACTAGATCTACCATGGCTCTGATACCACTGTTAGCTTTTGAGGTAGATCGCAATGGGAGATGGCAATCACAAGATGCAAAAATATGAGAGAAAGTAAATTTATGAGATTACAAAAATATGCTATAAATAGAAATGACAAAAATGAATACAATGTTGCTATGGAGGAAATGGACACTCCATGCAAGAAGCTACAGGACTACATTGTACTCCATCACTAATGGAGTTACACAGTAATTCTACTACTACCTACTATCTCATCAATCTCTTACAATGAGGCCCTTTTATAATGGAAGATAGATTCCTTGGCCAACACTCTACCTAGCTGTACAAGGGACACCTTGCACATTTACAACTTGCACATTGACACTTGTGCATTTATTACATTGCATAAAGTAACTAGATAACTTCCCCCTAAAGTAATCTAATGTCCTAAGTATGTACCTAGAAAGGTACATTTACATGATCCAAATGATGTAATAGACTCTAACTCTAACAAAATTGCTATAAAATCCATTCACATCAACCTTGACCAAAATCAAACTTTTTGAGAATATCATGTGGAAAAATCCAAGAAACCCTATCTTATGCCTCGTAATTTAATGGAATTAAGAGAATGTATGGCATCTTGTGCAATGATTACACCATCAAGAATTTGTTTACCTTGAACAAAATCACCTTGTTCCTCTGAGACAACACAATCTAAAAAAAAATTCAACCTATTTGCCATAATTTTAGATATGATTTTATAAATCATATTACAAACACTTATTGGATGAATATTATCTAAATATTTTGCCTCACATCTCTTGTGAAACAATGTTATAAAAGTAGCATTGATCTTACTTATTATAGTCTTCCTTTTTTGGCCTCTTTAACCACAACCAACATATAATTCTTTAATAAATCCTAAAAAAATTGAAAGAAAATTGTAAGAAATTCATCAGGACCAAGTTCCTTGCTAGGATGGAAAGACAAAATTATTTCATATAGCTCCTCCATAGATATCTTCTTCATCAAGTTTTTATTTTGTCCTTGTGTAATAATTGATGCAAAGTTTACCTTGTGCCTCCTTATCTTGCCAGTATCTAACTAAATATTTTTGAAATAATTAATTGCTTTCATTATAATATCTTCTTCTTCTTCAATATTTCTTCCATTTGGAGTTAAAATATTTTTGATGCAATAAAAATAAAAAATTATTTTTATTTTATAATGAAACAAAGGTATTTATATTTTCTTCCTTTATTCATTTATTCCTATATTTTTGGAACCAACAGGACTTCTTTTTCAATGCATTATGATAATCAAAAAATAATTATTTTTCTTGCACATAATAAGCCTAGTCCATTTCATTGATTTCTACAATTTCTTGTACATTTCTGAGCTTGAGTTCAATTTCCTTATTTTATTTAAAAATATTAATGAAATATTTAGCATTCCAAATCTTTATTTGTCACTTTAGAAATTTCATCTTTTAAAAAAATGTGTACATACATGATCCTTCAAAATTTACTTCATCGTACCGTAACATAACCATATAGAAGAAATAAGGTCTTGGAGCCACATAGACTAGAAGTGAAATGGATTTGGATGACCATTGTTGTGTAAATAACAATTCAAAAGAATGGGTTTGTGATTCGAGCCTGCTTATAATAAAATATTTGAAGAGATTGTATATTTTATTTGCAACCATGTGTTGTATAACAATAATCTACCCAATATTTCTACTATATGTCCCCATGTGTCTCTTATCCCATGTTTATTGAAAATTTTAAGGAATAACATCCTAAATGTCATTTGAATTGACAAACGAAACAAAATCTTGCATTGAATTAGACCATTCAATAGTACCACCCTTCTTTTCCAAAGGATATAGAATTGTGTTGAAGTCATTCCCAAGAATCCATAGATCACAATTATGAATCATCATTGTGTTTAACAAAAATATGCTAAGGTCCTTCCAACATCTTTCACAACGAATAACTATAACTAGAGCATATACATTTATAACCTCAAATTTGATGTTTTCTTCTTTATTACAAAATAGTGTAACAACTAAATTACTTTTTGCTTCTAACAATTATCCATCCCATATTATTGCAATATCATTGGAAGCTCTTTTAGAGAAAACTATGAGACAATCCTCTGTCTTCTTAAGCTTTTTAAAAGCATCCTTGCATTCCTCACCACTTAATTTTGTTTCTTATATTAAAATAAACTTTGAACTATAACAACATATTAATTCCTTAATAACTCTAATTTTAGAGGTTTTATTCATACCACTATTATTTCATGATACCATTTTCATCATTATTTTTTTATTTTTTATAGTGGGCTTAACCCTACTTCTTGTTAACACCTATTATATTTTTATTTAGCTTGACAATTTGATATTCCTTCGATTTTTTTTTAATATTTGTTCATGCTTTGACATCCTTCCCCTCCTCTTTTCCATTCTTGTCAATACGTTTTCTTTGACAATCTCTTTAATTTTTTCATATTTTTCATAATGAGATTTATCTTCTAAAGATTTATGTTACCCCAAAGAATCTAAAATGCAAGGAAAATCCTCATAAACACTATCTTTTTTATGTTAAACTAAAAACATTAATGCACAAGGATGATCCTCCATAGTAATTAATTTCTTATGCTATCTTGGAAATCCTAAATTTCTATGGATATCATCTATATGCATTTTTTTATTATGCTACTCTTGAAACCCTAAAGTGCAATGGATACACTTTGTACTACTTTCATTTTTATTGCAAGGAAAGGATTTTATGCTACTTGAGAAAATTGAAGATGATATATATATATATATATATATATATATATATATATATATATATATATACACACACACACGTTGACCTCCTTCACCTCATTTGCTTTAAAATTTGCCTTACTATATTTCTTTGCACCTTTAACTCTTCTTTAATTTGAACTTGTACATTGTACTTCCTTGTCCCTTGTGTCATTTTTTTCTTCTAATGGTTAATTTGAGTAAATTGTAATGGCCTTTGTTATTTGATAAAGCAAAAGCATTTTTTGCCACTTTCTTAGGAGTGGAAATTCTTGATTTGACCCAACTTCTATGATGATATGATCTCTTTGTTTCATATTAAAGTTTCTATTATGCCCAAAATGTTCCATCTCTTTTTCCATTATTTTCAATTTACAATATTTTGCTATGTGCCCAATATTATAACATTTACGACATTTGAATACAATATTTTCATAATCTACTTGTTGATCTCATTCTCTTAATTCATATTTAATCCTAATGAACTACGATAAAGATTCTAAAATATCCATAGCAACACATATTCAAGTGTATACTACATGCCTTCTCTCTTTAATAGTTGGTCCCTCTTGGATGAACTCCCCTAGAGTATTGTTGATTTAAAACCTCCTTATTGATGAGTTGATAAAGAAGTCCAAAAATATTAACCAAAAGTCTTTTAATAGTCTTTGTCTCCATAGAAAATTACTTCATGGTCTTAAATATAATGTGTCTTTGCTCTTAAACCAAGGGTCACCATCCTTTATTTTATCTTTTATTTATGAACTAAAGAAGTAATAAGAAAAGTCCTTTCAAGAGGAAATTTATGGAATGATTTGAATTCAACCCACACTTTCACTTAATTGAATTGAATATTTGAAACAATTATCCAGTATACATGGAATTTATATATTAACAATATGATTTTGAGAACCATTATATCATGGTCAATAATCTCATCCTTGATAATCATTTCTGGTGTATTATATGCTACATGGATAGGGTTTGTCATATATTTGCTCTTTTCCTCTTACTGCTAACTAGGGTACCTGTACTTCCAACTAGGACATCCTTACTTCTAGAAAGGATTTTCAAAAATGACTTTTTTGCCATGTTACCTAGATTGTTTCACATGAATCCTTTAGTTTTTTGTTTCTCTTACGATCTAGAACAAGAAGTGGTATTCACTTCTTGCTTGCACTTTTCTTCTTACTCATGCTTCTTGCTTTCACCCATAACACTTGTTTATTTTCTAAAACAAGAAAATAATGACACTAACTAAGGGTTCGTACTTGCTCCTTATGGAGAATATAAAGATTATTGTTAGTAAAATACTTGTTTATTTTAAGAAAATTAAAACCATAAAAAGTATATATAATTGGTTATTACATCATGACCACATAGTAGTATTATAAGAGCTTCATATTTATGCATGCATCGCTCTCCAAGATTCATTCCTAAATTTCCTCCTTGAAAGTCAATAAACCTAACTACTTAATATCATGTCATTTTGTAAAGTATCTAAATTTTATTTATTTTTATATATAAAAAAACTCAAAAAATTAATGATGTTATAATAGATCTTGTCTCTATCTTCTACAATAATTTATTTTGAAAAATATTGCATAAAATATTTTTTAAGTGTTATATTAATTTCTTTATAAAAATCTTATGATTGTAATACTCAAGCCTAACCATAAAACCAAACACAAAATGAAAATGTTAATTTCACTTTTGAATACTAGAGGATAAGTAGCACTTTACTTATTTTATATCCCTAGAAATAATCCAAGTTGGGTGGTTCATTGCTCTCCCATTTGGTAGACCTAGATTCACATTCTAGGACATGCAAATGTGCTTTGCATAAGCATATTTTTAGTGATGATCTCAAAAATTCACATCTAAAAGTGGTTGTGTGTTTGATTTTCAAGATTGACATCTAAAAGTCCTATCTTGATTGTTCAATGGAACTTTATATCATAAGGAAAGAGGCCTTTGATTATGTCTTTCAAAACTCCCAAGCTTCATAGCTCTTTAATCAAAAAAAATATTTACTTATCCAAGGAATCAAATATTTTACTTAATTCATGTATCAAACTCTAAACAATGATATATATAAGACTATCTCCACATAGGTTTGAACACAAATACATTATAACCCACTTTATCATTTTTATAAAAACTAATTCATTCAAAATTTACACCAATTGAAAGAGTATATCAATCCAAAACTCTACATAATGACATAATAAAACTATCCCTACACAGGTTTGAACATAAATATATTATAACCTATTTTATAATTTTATAAAAACCATTTCATTTAAAATTTATACCAATTGGAGGAATATATATGTTTTTATACATGTATGTATATATGGGGTTGGAATAGGTCTCAATGATATTATATCATAAATTGTGTTACCATAATATTATGTCTTTGCAATCACATATATATCGCTTGGTAAGGATTCAAACCTTATTCTCTGCCTTAAAACTCAATGTATTTAGCTGAACCCATATCCTATAATAAGATGTTAAGTTTCACCCATTAAATTGGAATGTGGAACTACAATGTAAATCTCATAGCTTCCAACCAATTGCCCTCATATCCCTTGATATATATATACCTTATTATAATACAATTTTATATCCTTCTATTAATAAAGACTTCCATATTAGTATGATATTCTAAGGTATAAAATATAATGCAAAATATGTAATTTATCTTTTAATATGTTTATTTTCAGTTATAAAATTAGCAAATGGCTTGATTGGAAAATATTGAGGTTAAGTGGTTATAATATTATGGTAACATTGTTATGATACAATATGGGATTTTTTCTAACCCTACCTTCTATTATATATATATATATATATATATATATAGAGAGAGAGAGAGAGAGTATGGAATGTAAGACAAAATATATAATTTATCTCTTTTAGTATTAATTGGGAAAAAATGAATTTAATTTGTTAAATGCATTTAGATAAATATTATAGTTCATATCTTGCTTAATATACGAATAGGAGACATATTTTATTTGTTGGAGGAAGAACAAATTTGGGGGAAGACAAAAAAACCCTAGCATCGATCATTTTTTTTAGGAGAGATTGTGAGTATCAATTCAGGTATGGTACTTCTTTGGCTTTAGATTTGAAAATATTTCATTGACTAGGGCTTTAAAATAGGGACCTCTTATTTGGGAAGTGATTTATGGGAGTCTGTTGGTTGCAATGATGACTACAACCTCACTTTTCAAATAAGTAGGCAATGAGGTCTTATCCATATTTTCACAATTGTTTCCCTTTGATGAGGAGAATTTAGATCAAATACATCAAGTTCTTAAAGCGAGAAAAGCACCCTATCCAAAACCACCTACTTGATCTAACAATGGTACCTTTGTTCCCAAGTTATATGAGGCTCATGTCATTGAGGTGCCTCCAACTTACATCCAACAGCATTTGCTCACGTTTCCACCCAAATACTTGCATGCAAATTTATGGGAATATAACCTAGTCCAATCACAATCCATAAATGGATTAACACACATTGAGGGGGTAAAGTCTCCTATTATGAATTCATGATGATAGGTAGGGGATACTTTGTCATTATATTTACCTCTATGGAGGACAAGAGCACTATCTTTCATGGAGGTCCTTGGTTTTTAGGATCCAGCCCACTCTACATGACCCCATGGAGCACGACATTTGATCCTCAAGAGAAGAATACTGAAGAAGTTTTTGTTTGGGTGAGGTTGTCATTTTTGCCACTGCACCTATGGAACAAACCTTCGATGGAATTAATAGGAAATGCTATTGGAATATTTATTTACTGGGCTTCTCCAAAATCCAAAATGTTATATGTGCATGCATCTATGTGCAAGTCAATCTGAAAAAGGGTTTGCCTGAGCATATTGGAATAAAGGTTTTTTATTGGGTACATAACCAACCCCTGTACTATGAGAATATACCATTCAAGTGTATAACATGCCATGAGCATGGGTATTTCTCCTAAAACTACCCAATTAAACAAGCACAGGAAACAAAAAAGAAAGAACTAGGATTCTAGGAAGTCAAAAGGAGATCGCATAGATCAAGAAGCAATAATTGACAACCTCAACCATAGGATCAAAAAAGCTTCTAGCACAAAAATAAATTTTCAAGTCTTAATGAAGGAGAAAAGGAAACCACCTCTCTAGATGTGATGGATCCTAAATATAAAGAGAAGTTACCTACAACTGAAGTTGACAAGTCACCATAGATCGTAGGAGATACACCAGATAACACAATAGCTGGAGAAGGAACTTATGGAAACTCAAAGGAAGATGTAGAAGCAACATAATTAGAGAAAATAGTAATTCTTGGGGGCTTTTCACCCACATGATCTACAACTAAGGTAATAAAATTGAACCAACAGCTCAAAAATGATGAAGCACAGAAAGAATTGCAATCCAAAACACAGGTCAAAACTAAAGTAATCCAAAAAATGAATATTATGTCATGGAACTATAGGGGACTAGGAAGTCCTCTAAAAAAAACTATCTCAAAGTTCTAATACAGGATCAAAAGCCAAAAATAGTTTGTATTCAGGAAACAAAAATAGTAAAGGTAACACTGAGTATAGAATGGCAGAAGATATGGGCACAATTAGAACTGATAACTATTGATTCTATGGGAGCTTCAAGGGGACTACCTTTATCTTGGGACCCACAGTAATTATTTTGTAGCTTACAACATAAGTATAATAACTAGATAGGTACAAAATTTATCTTACCATATGAAACTAGTGTAGCAGTAATAAATTTTTAAGGTCCAAATCATCCTATCCAAAAAAGAGAAGCATGGCAAAACTTAGCACAATGGCTAGACAATGAGAAGTTTTAAAACATAATATTGGGAGGAGATCTCAACATGATTTTCTACCACTAGGAGAATATTGGGGGAATTTTATAAAGGGATACAAATAAAGATATACTCAATCAAATTATGGCAGATGAAAGCTTACAAGACATTCGACCGACCAAAGGAAAGTATAGTTAGAGCAATAGAAGAGCAAGGGTAAACTACATCGCAGAAATATTGGATAGATTTTTTATTAGTGAAAATCTCCTAACACACTTTCCCCTCACTTCCACTCACATCATTTAGAACTCTATATTAGATCATAAGACAATTCTCTTGGATAGCGGTCAAAGCCTACAACCCTAAAAAATTCCTTTTAAATACAACTTGGTAGTATAAGAATATTTTAGTAAACTTGTGGAAAGCACTTGGAACCAACATGTCCAATCCACCAACCCCCAATAAAAGTGGAAAATCAAAATTCAAAAATTGAAGCACATGATAAAAAATGGTTGGCAAAAAAAGCGAGAGTCAAACCAGATAATAAGCAGTTGATGCAACAACTAGAGCAGCTAGAAATATAAATTGGGGATCATCCTCCTAACCATGGCAAGAATATGTAAGAAATGACCTGATTCAGAAGCTCAATAAATTAAGCACTAAAGAAGAAACACATTGGAGGCTTAGATATCGAATGGTTTGGCTAAGCAAGGGGGATAGAAACACCAAATATTTTCATCTAAAAACCATGTAACACTGCCAAAGGAACACAATCAAGGAGATAGAGTATGAAGGAACTACTTATACAAACAAGGAAAAAATTAAGGAACTTGCCAATCAACATTACTCAACTCTGCTCTCTAGAGAAAATGGTAACCCTCATTCCCAGGGAATACTGCTATAGCATATACCAATAGTATTAATTTTGGAAGACAAACATGATCTTAGTCATCCAATCACTATGGAGGAACTTAAGGAGATTATAGCAACTCTACCAAAGGATAAAGCTCTTGGACTTGATGGATTCACAAATAACTTTTACCAACAATACTTACACATCGTCGAAGAATATTTGCTATGCATGATTAAGGATGTTAGGATGAAAGGTAAGCTTCTTGGAGACATCAAATCCACATTTCTAGCATTGATTCCTAAAGAAAAAAATGCCACTATTTTCTCTAGATTTAGACCAATTTCTCTATGTAACTCTTCCTACAAAATTATTACCAAGTTGTTGGCCAATAGAATAAAGAAGAAACTTGACAAACTAATATCAGAAGAGCAAGGAGGGTTCATTCCTAGAAAATAAATATATGATAATATCATAATAGTACATTAAGACCTCCATAATAGTAGAAAATTAAAAAAAGAAATAAATTGTTATAAAACTTGATATGGCAAACACCTTTGATCGAGTTAATATACAATTTGTAGAATAGGTCCTACAAAAGTTTGGATTCCCACATCAGGTCATCAAGTGGATCGAAGCATGCATAAAAAATCCATGGATAGCCCCCTTAATAAATGGAGAACCAACAAATTTATTTTAGAATAAAATGGAATTAGACAAGGGTGTCCACAATCACCATACCTTTACATCATTTTAGCTTAGACTCTTGGAAGAGTTAACAACCATCTTCGAAGGAAAAAATAACAAAGATAGAGGCTGCAGTAGGATGTAAAATTGTAACACATGCCCAATTTGTAGATGATATCATTCTTCTAGGTGAAGCCACCAAGAACAATATTAGATAATTCAAGCAACATCTAGATTTGTTCACACAAGCTATTGGGGCTCATATAAATGCTCAAAAGAGTTAGTTCTATACATAAAATGGTGTAACAATAAGAGTCAAACTCTTTTACACTATCCTAGGATTTTTGTCTGGCATAGAAAAATACATCAGATATCTAGGAGTACCCATGAGCTTCCACCTCAAAGCCTCAGTCTACTAGACCCTAATATTGGACAAGATGGTTAGGAGGATACAAAGTTACAGTAATAGTTGGCTCAGTCTTGCAAGAAGGGTAGTATTGATCAAATCAGTGTTAGATTCTCTTTCGGTCTACCAACTATTAGTATATCATGCTCCTAAGTTTATTTTGCAAAAGTCAGATGGAATCATATGCAACTTCATATGGCAAGGAAGTAGGCAATCAGAAAGAAAAAAATTCCACTTGGTTAATTGGGAGATGGTCACCAAAAGTAAAATTCAAGGAGGGCTGGGAATAAAAAAAAAGGATATAGTTTTGAAACCACTTGGAACAAAACTTCTCTGGAATATTCTTAAACATAATCGAGCATGCCAGTGTATACTAGTCAAAAAGTATGTAAATAATGAAACAGGTATTCAAATGCTCAAACATATAGATAAAATTTCCAGAGCCTCATTGGTTTGAAAACATATAATGGCTATAAAGAGCATAATAGAGGATATGGCTATTGGGATATGGTAAGTCAATTAATCTATGGGAGGACCCGATCCTAAGAAATCCACCATTAAAAGATAGAACTTCAATCGAATTACAAAATCACTTGGAAATCCAAAGAATACTCAAATTAGGTGACTTATTTTATTGGACCTCAAAAATTTTGAATAGGATCTCCCCTCCCATTCCATATCAACTTCAAGGAGATTGGGATTATTTTTGGTCCCACATGGCAAGCATTAGACCTCTTCATCCCATAATTCCAGAAAAACTTATCTGGGGTAGCATCAATAGTAATGGAGAATACTCAATGTATCTAGGAGTCCAACATTAGCAAATTGAGCCTACCAACAAAAACTATTGATATTATGGAAAACTAGAGAACCATCTAAATTGCAAGTATTCAGCTGGCTAGTTTCTCAAAATGAAATCTTAACAAGTGATAATAGGCAAAAGAGGAGTATAGCAAGGTCTCATGTTTTTTAGGTGTGGGTAGAATAGTGAATTAGTTTTCCATATTTTGTTTGAATACCCAAAGACAATTTCAATTTGGTTAGGAATAACCAAAATTCTTGGCATTTCCTACTCTGGAAGGTTAACCATAGACACATGTTTTACCAAGTGGAACAAAGAATATAAAGATAAACTAGCAGGTAAGCCCCTCCTAAAATATATGTGGAGCTCTATACCATATTTTTTCATCTAGCACATCTGGTTGAACAGAAACCAAAGGGTTTTTTAATAAAAATGTAAGGACAATAAAACTCTAATACGAAGGATAAAAGAAGAATTAGTCCTAAATGTCAAATCTAGTTTTCGTCAATAGCAGTATGAAGAAGATATATCATCCATAGAAATAAGAATGATCTACCAACTTATTCTCCAAGCTTTCTTGACACATGGAAGATGCAGAGCTAACAATTATTTACCTGACATATTTTTTGGCACTCTTATTTGATGGTGCCTCCAATTCCAACCCCGGTCAAGCAACGATAGGGGGACTGATTCTTACAAGACCTCGTGAGATCCTGTTCAAATACATGATCAATTTGGAAACAACATATAACAACGTGGAAGAGGCTATTGGATGTGAAATCAACTTAAAATTGGTGGCAAAGCAAGGAATCACTCAGGTCATAGTTTATAGGGATTCTAAACTAATAATAATAACTCTTTCCAAAAATAAATATTTTAGATCTTTACAATTGAATATTATTCAAGATATGATTAGACAACTAGGTAGGATCATTGGAAAAATATCCTATCAACATATAAGGTGAGAATTCAACAAAGAGGCTGACACACTAGCAAATCAGGCAATAAATATAGCCCCTGGTTATTTTTGCCAAATCATCAAGAAGTAGAAGGGTAGGGGTGGTATGCGAGGATGACAAAGACTCTAATAATGAGGTTTTTTTTGGTCTTTTTTATCTATTTTTTAGAATGTTTTTTCACTTTGATCTCTGATTAAATAAGTTTGTACTTTTTGTTAAGTAAATAAATATTTTATTTTTAAAAAAATATACGAATATAATGGAAATATTTCAATCTCATATAACCAATTAAAAAAATAATACACAATCCTTCTTAAAATTAATTATCTTGCATATAAGCATGAACTTAACTTGATGAAAACCAAATGTGACTAAGTTGATACAGATCTCCAAAGGGTTGTAAATCCTAGGTGTAGTCAAGTGATGGAAAAAAGTGATAAATTTGGCTATAGTATTTACAAAAGGGATGCAAACCCTAGCTACAGTCTAGTTTTGAAGGAAGAGGGTTGTTTGCAAACAGTCTCTTTAGTATGTGAGAAAGCCTCTTCGGTTAGAAGAAATATCTCAAGGATCTTTGGGTTCATGGGTGGATGAATCTTTGCCCTCTATTAGGATTTCAAAGGATGAATTTGGGTTGGATTTGATTAATCATGAAGCCCAAAAAATTATCTGCAAACTCAAGGGTAAAAGGCTAGGCCTGGAGGAGCTCAAAGGATACATTAAAGATTGGTGGACCAGTACAAAATTCCAAGTAACTCTCCTACCCAATTTTTTTTGTTTTTTTCCTTTTCTAATTTAGTAGATAAATATAAGCTAACGGATTATAGATATAATTGGTATTTTATACAAAGGGGTTTCTATATAAGACCTTGAACTCCTAGTTACAACCCCTTTATAGAATAAGTTAATGGCTTCCCGGTCTAGGTGAATCTGTATGCTCTCCTTGTGGAGTTTTGGGGAGAGAAGATATTCAAAAAAATTAGTAATGCCATTAGTGCATTCTAGTATATGGATGCCCAAACAGAGGAAAATTTATCCAATAAAATTAATATGAGTAAGACAAGATTGGTTTTTTGGATGGATATTTTAGTTCCTAGACCTCAATCCATTACTATCTCCTCAAGCAGAGGGGAATGGATCCAAAATATTGAATATAAAAACATCTTCCTAATATGTTATGGTTTTCAGCAAGCAATATGATCACTTGAAGAAGATATTTCCAATCATCCGATCATGCTTTGATTCCTCCTTGGTGAAGGAAAAGGCCATGCATGCGAATGATTCGAAACTTTCAAATTTCCTAGTTCAAAAGAAATAAGCTCATCCTCTAGATGCACCAATTGTCTAGCAAGAATCATGCAAGCAACAAAAGACTCAACCCCAAAAGAAGAATTTGAATCATATCATTGATAAAATCTAAATGGTTACTAAAAACCATCTAGACAGCTTCATGGAAAATATTAGCACCTCATAAGGTATTCTTGAAGCTAATTATGAAATAATTGGTGATGGTCAGTTTTCTAAAAATGAAGATCCTACAAAATGGGTTACAATTAGATACTACCTCAGGAGCTTAAAGTCCAAAAATGCATTCTCGGATCTTTCCACTCTATAAGAGGAAGAACCTTTACCACAAAATAAAAATATTCGAACTGATTTTCTTTTTGATGGATGACTATTATGTTTGTTTACCTTCTATTTTTTGGAGTTGTATCATGTAAGGGTTGTTCTTGTTTTAAGTTCCTTCAAAAAAAAGATTTGATTATGGAAACTTAGCAATTTGAGGAATATGGAGAATATCTTTGATAGAAAGGTAAAGATAGGTATGATTTAATTAACTTAGTTTGAGGGAGATGGAGATTATCTTTGATAGAAAGGCAAATATAGGTATGATTTAATTTTTTTGTTAAAAATGTAATGAGAGCAATGTAATGTTTTGTTTTTGTAATGGGAGTGGCCCCCAATAGAAGCCACACATAGCTTAGTAAAAAAAAAACTTAACTTGATGACAATTTACAAATTACTTAATAAGTGCATAATACAAATTATTAGACTCTAGGTCTTAGCCAAAATAATTGTAAAATTTAACTATAAAGGTAATTGCAACACACTATTTAAGTAAAAAAAAACATGCCAATCAGAATTGAAGTCGAGGAGCCAGGTTTTCTGGAGCTAGGGAAAAAATAGGGCATCAGTTGGGTAGCCGAAGAGATTTCTAGTTACTATGGATTTGAAGACAAGATTGCTACCCCAGGAGGGTCCAATGGGGACACCTCTGAATCCTCTTCTAGAGAGACATAGTTCTTTTGCAGATTTTTTAAAGGATAAATCTCCATAAAAGACTGAAGAAGCATAAAAAATTGCATTAAAAATGCTCTTTACGGCTGCTGGAAATAAATCAACATCTCAACGAGTTAATGGATGCTTGCCACAGTCAGAATCACGGCCAAAGATTGTCATTGAGCAAAGGATGGTTGAAGAAATAGTTTTATATAAAGCCAATCATGATTTGATCTGTAAATTCATGGGTATTTGCCCTAACCTAAATTTTTTGCATTCTTGGGTCCGATAAAACTGGGAGCCTCTTGGTGAGTATTCTTTATGGTTTATTAGCAATGGATATTTTATTGTTAGTTTTTCTTCACTGATCGATAGAAATAGGGCTTTCAAATCAAAAAAGAGGAATCGACAGGATTATTTGTTCAACCCTGGAGAGTGGGATTTGATCCTCAAATTGAACCCACTGTTGTCCCGGTTTGGATCCATTTGTATGCACTTCCAATGGAGTTTTGGAGTGAGCGGGTATTGGAAATTATCGGTAATTCCCTTGGAAGACATTTGGGTGTTTCCAAAGACACAATAGAAGGAAACACAGCTATTTATGCAAGATTATGTGTGGAAATGGATCTTAGCTAGCCTCTATCGGCAGAGGTGGAACTTGAACTTGTAGGACTATCTTGGATTCAATAGCTGTATTATGAGGCATTGCCCTTCAGATGCAGAGTTTGCCACAAATATGGGCATTTGTCCCGATCTTGCCCAAATAATATGAACATAAAAATGGAGGCTCCTCTAGGAATGTCAAATATTCCTAAGGAGGGTAATTCAACAATAAAAAAAGAACCAACCAATATTTCTCAGGGTAAAGAAGCACAGAGAGATGGTTTTGAACAACCCAAAAGAAGGAGAAGGCAAAAGAAAAAATATGGTAAAGAGCAAACCCAACTCAAGCCCTCCAATAGGTATGAGATATTTAAGACACTAATGGACCAAGAAGAAAAAATCATGGAAGGAGTGGATGGGAATAATGAAAATAATAACATCCATGTTCAAGCTCCTCTTTCATCTCCCCCCGTCATAGAGCAGGTAATTGAGTACAGTGAGTTACCATAGTCAGAGAGTGCAGGGGCATTGATAGTGCATAACCAAGAGCAGCCAATAATTAAGGATGTCAGCATGGGAATAGCAAAAAAGAACAAAGAAAGGCCAACTTTAGAGATAACTCGGGTGGAAAAGAGATCAAAAAATAGCAACTCTCAAGGAGTGGGTAGAAAATCAAATAAGGCATTTATAGCAGTTCAAGGAGACAAACTGATCATTGGAGGATCGGTGAGGCCAATAGATTCTTACTGCTCTCAAGGTAACCAATGATTATACAATCATGGAATGTTAGGGGTTTAAATAGTAGAACCCATCAATCTGCTATTCGAAGACTCTTAGAAAATTGTAAAACAAATTTTTTGCTTATCCAGGAGACAAAAATGTCGTTAGATCTTATGTGTAAAACAATTAACAGAATTTGGAGGGGTGCTGGTCATATGGAAGTGGCTGCCCAAGGTGCCTCAAGGGAGATAGTTACTCTTTTCAACTCTCTTGAATGGACTGCAATAGAACATATAGCTTGGAGGGGTGTTCTCACATGACATTTTAGAAATAATGTCACAACTGAACATGTTTTAATCACAAATTTTTATGGGGCTCAAAACCTAGATGGTTAGATGCATCAATGGAAAGTTGTGCATAACATGAGAGTCTCAAGGGAAGATTTAGAATGGATTATTTTGGGGATTTTAATGCTAAATTATCCTCTAGATATCAGGAAGGGGGAACCCCAATTTTGGACCCAAGGGATCGACTTATGATTGCCCAAGTCCAGGCATTACACTTGATGGATATTAAATGCCCTAGAACCAACTATACTTGGACTAATAAGAGGAGGGAGCCACATAGAAGGAAGGTGAAGTTAGACCATTTTTTGGTTTCAGAGGAGGCATTTGTAAAATGGAATATAAAATTTCAGATTTTGGAGGGTCCAGTTTCATATCACTTTCCCATTTTGTTGGAAGGAGGGATCAAGACAGTGCAACATCACAAACCATTTAAATTTGAAAAAAAATTGTTACAAAAAGAGGAACTTCGAAAGAAAATTCCACAGTGGTGGGAAGAAGGTCGCCCAACATATGGGACAACAATGTTTAGATTCCACAAACAACTTCATTATGTCAAAGATCAAATGAAATAATGGAGGTGAGCTAACAAGATAGACTTCTAGGTCCAAAGAGCTCCATTGGTGGCCAGATGGGAGGAGGTTCAAAAACACTTTAGGGATAGAACAATTACAGATCAGCTCAAAGAAGAGGATGATGCATTGTGTAAAGCAGTTGAGGACATTTACAACTAAGAGGAGACCTACTAGAAACAGAGAGCAAGAACCACTTGGTTATTAGAAGGTGATAAAAATACCAAATTTTTCCATCAGACTGCTTGTGCTAGGAGACGGATGAATAACATGGAAGCTCTTCAAGATGAAAACGGACACTCCTTTGATACACTTCCAGGTATGCATTTCCATTCAATGGATTATTTTTCTAAACTATTTAAGGAAAGTATGGGGCAAGATGAAGAGGCTCAAAAAGACGTTATTGTTGTCATACCCTCTGTTATCTCTGAAGAAGAAAATCAGATCCTACTTAAACCCATTAATAGAGAGGAATTGAAGAATGTAGTCTTTGGAATGAGCACCGAAAAAACTCCAGGTCTAGATGGCTTTCCAATTGAGTTTTTTCAGGCCTTTTGGGATAACTTGGAGGAGGATGTAATGGTTGTTATAGAGGAGTCCAAAGGTAGTAAAAGAATGCTTAAAGCATTAAATCATACTTTCATTACCTTAATTCCAAAATGGGAGGATGAGGTACATATTTCAGATTATAGACCTATTGCCTTATGCAATGTCATATATAAAATAATCACAAAGGTAATGGCTGGGAGGCTAAAACCTCTTCTACATAACATTATCTCCTCTGAGCAAGGGGGTTTTGTAGAGGGTAGGCAGATCTTGGATGGTGTGGTTCTAGCTCGGGAGGCAATCCATTCAATGCAAACATTTGGTAATAGAGGAATGTTCATAAAATTAGATATGTCAAAGGCTTATGATAGGGTGGAGTGGAGCTTCTTGTCAAAGATGATGGCAGCCTTTGGTTTCTCTCAAGATTGGATAGAATGGGTCATGAGTTGTGTTTCTACTCCGACATACTCAATGTTAATCAAGGGTATTCCCTCGCAACCGTTTGGAGCTACTCGAGGCCTTCGTCAAGGAGATCCTTGCTCTCCCTATATTTTTCTCATATTGGCTAAAGGATTGGGTAGACTTATCTTGAGGAGAAGACAACAAGGTTTGCTAATAGGTATCAAGGTGGGTGAGGAAGTTTTGACTCACCTACAGTTTGTGGATGACATAGGATTGGTGGGAGTGGTCAGCTTCAGGGAAGCAAGAATGATTAGAGATACACTTAATGTCTACCTTAGGGCTACAAACCAAGTCATCAATGATAAAAAATCCAAAGTGGTCTTTTTCAATCTTGATCAAAGGCTTCGGGACGTAGTTTTAGAGAGCTTGGGATTCACAAGGACTTATCTCCCAGGTGGTATACTTTGGGGTCCCTTTGCATTTTAAAAAACTAAAAATATATATCTGGAGGAATATTTTGGATTGTATCAAGGATAGAATTAATCATTGGTCTCACAAATGGTTAAGCTATGGGGGTAGATTAACTTTTTTACAGTCAGTCATTCAAGTCATGCCAATTTATAAATTTTCTATCCTTGCTGCCCCACATACTATATGGAAAGAGTTGGACAAGATGGCTAGAAAATTTTTATGGGAAGGAGTAAAAGGAGAGAGGAAATGGGCCTTAGTAGGTTGGGACAAAGTAAGCCAACCCAAGGTAAAAGGATGTTTGGTACTGATAAGATCAAAGTTAAATAATAAATCTTTGGTTGGAAAGCTTTACTGGAGGTGGATTTCCCAACCAACTTCTTTATTCAATAGAATCTTAACTAGTAAATATTTGGGACATGTAAAACCAAATGAGGTGGGTCGTTTCCCTTTGGATGGTAATGGATCCTTAGTGTGGTAGGCTCTCAAGTTAGGATCTCAGGTAGTAAAAGATAGATTATTTTGGAAAGTGGGGAGAGGGGAGAAGGCACGATTTTGGATAGATTCATGGGATCAATACCCACCTATCATTGTTGAATTTCCTGAATTACAACCAATAAAAACATCCATAGAAACCAAGGGATGGGTCCAAAATGAAAGTTATTTCAACACTAGTTAGTGGGGGATTATAAGTTTAAGCAGTTTAAGAAGTTGGATGAGTGGCCAATTTCAATCCCTCCAAATTTGACACCCATCATGAATAAAATCTTGGCAAAAATATTTCTCATAGGTAGAGACGAGGAGGATGAATTAGCTTGGGGCTATTGGAGCCTTGGTGTCTACACAGTGAAGGACGGATATGATAAGATCCTTCTAGAGCCTCCTCCTCATACATATTAGGTTGAGGATTAGAGAAAGATTTGGCAGTCCAAGGGTTGGCCGAAAGTAAACTTTTTTGCATGGCAGTTCATGCATAATGGAATTCTTACTTTTGATAATCTCATATGTAATGGAATCATTGGTCCATATCAATGTTTTTTATGCTACAAGAGTGAGGAAACAGTTGATCACTTGATGTTTGAGTGCCCATTCACGCGCCAGATTTGGGAGAGATGGTTTTTATATTATAAAATTCAAGTTAATGGTGATTTGAATCGGATTAATATTTGGGAAAGATGGAAGAGGGGTAGATTTAAATCTAAAGCTCTTTGTATTGGTTGGGATCTTGGATTAAAATTTATTTTGTGGTAAGTGTGGTTGGAGAGAAATGCTAGAATTTTTAGAGAAATTTTTTCTTCTTTAGATGGAGTTTGGCAGGTCATTTGGAGCAAAGTCACAGAAATTGTGGCAGTCTATGCTAAAGAGGAAACTCAGGTTGTTATTGGGGCAATGGAAAAGGAAGTTGAAGTGCAAGAGGTGCATGGACCCGAGATTTGCCCTGGAGAAGGGCGAAGTGAACATCGAGGCATTGAGGCGGATGCCTAGGGCATCTCGGTTGACCCAGGTTTTGGCAGGGGTGGTGGGTGGCCTTCTTCTATGCCACCAGAGCGGATGCAGATTACCGTGGCTACTTTTAGATGTGGTCTGTGACATGAGAGACCATGGATACAGGTTTTCTTGGAGCAGCTTTGTATCGTGCCACTTGTATAGGATCCTTTATGGGGTCGTATACAAGGGGGTCAATGTCTGGTGCTGACATCGCTTCTACAGGTTTGGTGCTGGGAGCACATTGCGGTGCGAAGGCCGATAGGGCTTCCACTGACAGGAGTTGACCGGGAGAGACCCCGGGTTTTCTATTGGTGGCTCTAGAGAGGGTCACAACGGTGGATAGATCTACCGATGTCCCGAAGGTTGTTGGATGACCTCACCCCAGATCGGATCACTTGGAGACCATGGAGAGAGCATCCAGGGTGGGTAGAGGATGGACAAGGAGTTGGCTCGCATCAGGCGAGTCATATGGTTGAGGACAGAGTGGGGAGAGGTAGAGCTCCACCGCTACGACCAAGTTTTGAGGCAGTTCGGTCTACAACAGGGGATCCCTACTCTTAGGGATTATGAGTACTCCCGGACTATGCGGGATAGTACCACACTGAGCGGGGCTCCAGACATGCAGCGGTTCTGGAGTCAGGATGCTGATGATGCCCCCATTCAGCCAGTGGATGGGGATGATGCGAGGATAGCAGACGGATATGATGCCTGGTATGCAGGCATCCACCCTCCTCGGATGATGAGGGCACAGGGTTCGATGCATGCTATAGTGCAATGGATGGAGAGGCGGTGCCAGGCTACCATCGATGCAGCGAGGGGTCATAGAGGGAGGGATCAGCGATGGCCTCCTTAGGAGAGACATCGGAGAGTACCATAGGCTCCGGAGAGACAACAACGGAGAGGAGGGAGGAGAGGAGAGAGGAGAGGAGAGAAAGACTCCCTCCTCAGTAGAGGGATAGGCCACCATCGCCCGATAGGGGCAAGGGTGTCGAGGTGGGGGAGAGCAACGAGATGGCAGCTCTCCGGGTGGAGAATGCCCGCCTACGAGCTCAGGTGCAGACTCTACAGGATGAGGCTACACGGCTCAGGGCTCGGAGCGGAGGGGCGAGCATTCTGGAGCTGGCACGGTCGGTTGCTCAGACCACGTTCTATCAGGGAGTGTACTACCAGCTGGTTCCAGAGGGCCAGAGGATACATTTTCCAGCCGGCATTGCGGAGCCGATCAGGATGGGGTCATCGAGGACATCATCACGATCGACATCGAGGACCCACGACATAGGACGGGCTTCGATGGGACCACCTCCTCCACCTCAGGGCGGGAGAGGAGATGAGGCTGAGAGCTCGAGGTCTTCTCGAGACTAGATGCACATTGTACATAGACTATTTTTGAGATGATTGAGTATGCCAGGGTATAGATTGTGGCATACCAATCCGTTTTGATATGATGTATATACTTCTTGATATATATATGATGTTCTTTTTGTGATATGACTTGTGCATATGTTTTATGATGCTTTAATATTTTAATTGTTGATTGACTATTCATGTAATTATGTCGTTGAAAATATTATAATTTTATGTCATGCTATAAAATTAAATGAAATAATCTGATGTAAACAAACTGGTTGTTGTGGTGTGTTTTGATGAAAATAAAGTGACTTCTAACAATAATTTCAAAGGACATTGTCGTTGTTACATGACCATTTCATGGAGTCGTCGCTCGCTAGGTCATCAAGCTAATCCCGGTATGAGAGAAATATTGCTAAAAGTAAAAGGGTGCTTAAGAGACTTTCTTAAGACTTTGTGTTGTGATGATGAAAAATGATGATAGTGATGATTTGTTTTCAGATTTCCATGAAAATATTATGCATGAAATATTAAAAATATGATTTTTGCTAGGCATAAAATTCCTAAGTATGATAGAAATTTGAACAATTCCCTAGGAATTATACCATCGTCGCAAAAAAAATGAATGTTGACATAATGAAATGAAATAGGAAAGTTTTCGTTCTTTTTAAAGCACAATTGTGTAACATAATGATTTAAGCCATATGCTTTTATGGATTAAATAAATGGGAAATAAAATTAGAACGATGGTTTGCGCTAGGCATAGAATTTTAGGTATAGACTTATACCATCATCGCGAAATCCAAAGAAGAAATTGATATAATAGTTTTATTGCATAGTTGATTTTTGATTTTGAGATAAACAAAAAATATAAAAATGAGGACTTGCACTAGGCATAAAATTCCAATTTAGGTTTAGGAACTATACCATCGTCACGAAAGTCGAAAATATATAAATGTGACTTTATTGCTAGATTTTTGAACATGTTTTGCAAGAAAATTTTGGATTTTTGAAAAAAATGTATTTAATTGATTTTACGCTAAGCAGATATTCTCAAGTAAGAAAGTCAAATTATTCCAGAAGATTTGAATAAATATTTTAAATTATCTCAAAGACAAAATTTAGATTTATAAGGAACCCCGTGTGCATACGTGAGTTCATTGCCGATCTTGATCTATCATAATGATACAAAATCTCTCAAACACAAATGTGTGTGCAATTGTAATGTTCATTTACCGATTTTGAGCAAGATAATTTGATACAAGTAATTTGAATTAACCAAATGAGTGTTCGTTGACCATGATTTATATGCATGTAACCGTACCAGACTACTATGTAAGTCGGGTCATCAAGAGCTAGCTGATCCATAAGCGGACATAGGTCTGTACAAAAGAAGGTCGCTAATGTGACAGACATATCACCACGCTAGGAGTTACCCAATGTCAAGCAAGTTGGGCACAAATCACTTGTTATGGGGTTTACCTCACGGTTTTTGAATAATTGAGAATTCCAGGGATTCAAGCTTCACACTTCCTTCTTTCAAAGGGGGGGGATTTATTGCTTTTTGCTTTTTCTTTTCTTTTTCTATTTTTTTTGTATTTTGCTTGACACTGAGATAATGCTGAAATATTGCTGAGATGGTACAAAATGATACTGAAATAATGCTTCTAAATAATTTCTCTTTTTCTCATGATTTTCTTGATTTTCTTTTTCTTTTTCTTCCTATACTAGGGATACTTGCTCGGATTGGTTGTAGAGCAAGGGATTTTTATTCTAGGCAGGGGTGAGCTTGTCCTTTTGTCAATTCTCAAAGATTCTAGACCATGTGCATGATAGGATAGCAGGGGAAACTTTTCGCTCAAGAGACCACTTCTACTGTGTAGCATCATTTTGAATTTGCAATGAAATCATTTTAATGTGAAAAGGTGTACTTGGTTCAAGTAAATAACAAGATCAGTTCTCTATGCTCAAAACTTTATTTAATTCAACTGTGGACTTCGATATAAGAGAGATTAATAATCATACCAAATAAGATCAAGATATTTATTCATGTGAGTGTGAAAGTGAGGGATTCCAGATAAATGCTAATTTATCCAAAATAACTAAAAATATAACTGCAATACTTCAAGAATTGACAGGTGCAAAATAGAAGATGTTTTTGAGGATTTTGATGATTTTGATTTTTTTATATTTTGATTTTAATTTATGAATTGAGAGAATACATAATATTACTATTTTTGAAATTTTTATATGAATTACTAATATGAGACAATATGTATAATATATACAGTGACGAAATTACCAGATTTATGCATAATAGCGCTTAAGATGCATAATGTTCATAGGTTCTTTAAGATCTTTACCATCTAAGGTAGCTAATCTGTATGCTCCCGATCCAAATTTAGCAGTGATAATATATGGCCCAAGCCAGTTAGGCTCGAATTTGCCTTTAAGGTCTTTAGTTGCATTAGTATTTTTTTATTTTCTTTTAAGACGAGGTCGTCGATCTCAAAGGATCGATTATGAACTTTCTTGAGATATGCTCGTTTGAGCTTGTTCTAGTAGGCACGAAGATGCTCCAAAGCATTAATGCGCTTCTCATCTAGGAGTTCCAGCTGACTAAATCTGCCAGCATGATATTCATCTCCTACTTCAGTATCTTGAAGTAGCAGAGCCAAAGAAGGAACTTCTAGTTCAAAGGGAAAAACAGCTTCAGCGCCATAAACCAAAACAAAAGGTGAAGTGCCCGTGGGAGTACGAATGCTAGTTCGATAAGCCCACAAAGCAGGATATAATTGAATGTGCCAATCACGGCCAGATTTATTGACCAGTCTCTTGAGGATTTTAATTAATGTTTTATTAGATGCTTATGCTTGGCCATTACCCTGAGGATAATAGGGAGTGGACCAACGATGTTGAATTTTATATTTTTGACATAGTTTCTTTACATCTTTGTTTTTGAAACAAGTTCCATTATCCGAGATGAGATTTGCAGGAATTTCGAACCTACAAATAATTTGATTAAGAATAAACTTGGAAACTTGCGTTCCAGTGCAAGAAGCTAAGGGCATAGCTTCGACCCACTTCGTAAAATACTCGGTGGTGGTTATGATGAATTTGTGTCCATCAGATGACACAGGATTGATTTTTTGATGATGTCTAAGCCCCATTTTGAAAAGGGCCAAGGAGATGAAATAGCCTGCAGTTCTTGTGCAGGCGCATGGACAAGGTCAACGTGTTTCGGCACTTGTCGCAATGGCGCACGTAATCATGTGCATCATTCTCCATGGTAGGCCAAAAATATCCTATCCTAAGGAGCTTCTTAGCAATGGCGCTACCACTAAAGTGTCCCCCACAAGATCCATCGTGGGCTTCACTCAAAGCTGATCTAGACTCTTCTAGATTCAAACATCTTAATAGGATACCTTCAAAAGATCTCCTATATAACGTATTGCCAATTATTACGAAGCGACTTGCTCGTCTACGTAATAACCGGTTGGTTTCTATTAAAACCTTCAGGGAAGGTCCCATTTTGAAGAAAATTGAGGATGTCGGTGTACCAAAGTTTAGGAATAGTTTCGTTGATTAGAAACACGTCCAAAGGTTCCAAGCATGATTTAGTTGAAGCGGGTTCCTGGAGTCGATGAATAATGATGGTAGCATATTCGTCATCTAACTCCAAGGGTAAAAGAGATGCAGCTATGGCCATAGCGTCAGTCGCACGATTGCTAGTTCTAGGAATAGCTTCCAAGGTAACTTGATCAAATAAAGATATTAATTGTAATACATATGCTTTATATGGGCGCAATTTATCATCTCTGGTCTGATAAACATCGTTAATTTGATTTATAACAAGTTGAGAATCATCGAAAACTAATAGATTTTTAATTTTTAGTGCCAAGGCAGCTCGTAATCCAAGGATTAGAGCCTCATATTCAACAGTGTTATTAGTACAGGCAAACGTTAATTTAAAGGATAGAGGTATGAGATGTTTCTGTGGAGATATCAAAATAATACTTGCACTAGCCCCACTCATGCATCGGGCTCCGTCAAAGTATAGGGACCATTGCTCTGAATGATCCGCCTCTAGGTTAAGGCATTCGTCAGGAAACTCAATGACGAGGGGATGGGTGGACTCTAAGGGTGCAACAACTAATTGATCTGCTATGATTTGACCCTTAACAGACTTCTGTCCTATAAACGTGAGTTCAAACTCGCTTAGAGCAAGAACCCACTTCGTTGTGCGACCAGATAAATAAGGTCGACTCATGAGATACCGCAAGGGATCAGATTTAGCAATAACGTATGTTTTTTGACTGAGCATATAATGGCATAGTTTCTGTGTAGAAAATACGATTGCTAGACATAACTTCTCTAATGTTGTGTAGCGGGTTTCATAACTAATTAATGTTCTACTAATGTAATAATTAGCACGCTCTCTTTTCTCATCATCAAGTTGAGCTAACATAGCTCCTAAAGCAAAATCTGAAGCAAAAATATACAAGATAAATGGGCGATCAGGTTTAGGTGGTGAAAGTACAGGTGGGTTAAGAAGATATTGTTTGAGGAGTTCAAATGCTTCCTTACATTCATCGTCCCAATGGAAAGAGACATCCTTCTTAAGAAGCTTAAGAAAGGGTCCAGTTTTATCCACCGACTTATCGATGAAGCGACGGATAGCTTGAAGCTTACCTTGTAGACTCCGTAATTCAGATATATTTGTAGGTGCGGGCATATCAGTGATAGCCGTAATCTTGAGAGGGTCAATTTTGATGCCACGTAAAGAAACTATAACCCCCAATAATTTACCTGACTTAACTCCGAATATACATTTGGCTGGATTCAATCGGATAAGATATTCCCTTAACCGATCAAATACTTTTCTCAAGTCATCTAAATGGTCATCTTCTTCAGTAGAACGAGCTATAATGTCATCTACATAATCATGTAGTATATCATGCATCATATCATGAAAGATATAAGTCATGGCTCGTTGATAGGTTGCACCTGCATTCTTCAAACCGAATGGCATCACTTTCCAACAGAAAGTCCCCCAAGGGGTAATAAAGGTTGTTTTAGCCTGATCTTCGGGAGCTATCCTGATCTGATTATAACCAGAAAATCCATCCATTAAGGATATCATTCCACTCCCAACAGTAAAATCAATGATCTGATCCATATTGGGAAGGGGAAAATCATCTTTAGGGCATGCAACATTAATATCTCTAAAGTCTGTACAAACCCTAATCTTAGTAGCTTCTTTCTTAGTTATTGGAACTACATTCGAGATCCATTCAGCATAATCAATGGCTTGTATAAAAATAACATTCAGGAGTTTTTCTAACTCCCCTTTGACTAGTAAGGCCACTTTAGGATGCATTTTTCTAAGCTTATGCTTAACAGGTTTAGCATCCGGATGCACTACTAGGTGATGCATAACTACGAAGGGTCTAAACCTGGCATATCTTCATATGTCCAAGCAAAAACATCTTCATATTCTTTAAGAAATGCAATGTATTTATCCTATTTTTCTTGACTCAATTCTGATCCAATGTTGATTATGTGAGGGTTATCGTTGGTTCCAATGTTAATTTTTATGACATTTTCTACTTCCATGTGTAGATCTCTCTCAAAATTAGGTGGGGTGGGTGAAACGCCCAATTCTTGTAATTCTTCCAAGGTTAGCTTGGATAATTCGTCTTGAGGAGTCGTGGCCTCAAGCTGGGCTATACTAGGTATAGAGCCATCAAAATAAAATCCATTATGTAATAATTCCTCAACGGAGACATCGTGAAAGATATCTCCCTCCAACTCATCGTCGGATTCAGCGATCATCTCAGGATAAGCTATAGATAGCATATTACATGTGAATGTCTTATTCATTAAATGCAAAGCATCGCGTTCATCTAAATAATCTTGGTAACATATAAGATGGTCATCATCCTCAAATGGGAATGGCTGACCCTTACTAGAAAATAGGCCCACACCACATCGGGCGGGCCACGCTTCTACCTCAAAAGGTTCTTTCATACCATTCTGGAAAGGTCCCAAACCTTTCCCTTTATATCCCAATTTAAGCATTATAGGTTTGGCTTTAATATACTCATTAGTAAAATAACATCGAGCATATCCATCATAATGAGTTCTGATGTTTCTAGGTATTCTACCCAGTCATATCCCTTATAAATAAAGGCACAGCTCCCGACTTGGTAAATACTTCCCATAGGTTGTGGGAGGCCCAAGGTATGAGGAGATGGTGGCAAATTATTTAAAATAAGGGAATCTTGCATAGAAGCATTCGTTTCTTCTGATATAAGAATTTTAGATAGATCGGGTAAGAGCTCGTCAGTAAGAGCATAAGAGGTAGAAGGAACATTCCCTACGTCTTTCGATGGGGAAAATATGAATTTGGTGGATGTAGACGGTGTAGAGGTGTCGATAGATGGGTCTATTAAAGGTATGGAAGTTATAGGAGTAGAACAAGAGACATTGGTTGTGGGATTAGGATCTTTCTTAGGTCCTAATGCGGTTTGTTCAGAAGATGGTTGAGCTATATGTGGAGGTGCAAGATGGAGAAGAAGTAGATGACGTTGTGGGTGTGAGTTTCACATGTTTAGATGGATAATGAGAATTAGGATGTGTGGATGACAGAGCGGGGCAAAATTGAACTCCAATAGGTTCTGCCAAAGCACACATATCAAAGGGTCTTGGATCACCATGAATGGTAACCAACGATTCTTAAATTCGAACTTAACACATTGATGTAAAGTTGAGGGAACAGCTCGCATCGCGTTGATCCAAGGACGACCCAAGAGTATATTGTACGATGCGGGGCAATGTACAATAAACACGATCGTATCCAAGGTTCTTGGACCAACCTGCAATGGAATGGTAATAACTCCACACGTTTCTTGTGTTTCGTCATTGAAAGCTTTTATGATCATATCAGTTCTTTTCATTTCATCACTTCTAAACCCAAATATTTGGTAGAAGTCAAAAGTGCAGATATTTAAAGATGAACCATTATCAATCAAAACTCGTTTGACTGCTACATCTCCAATTAAGGCAGTAATATACAAGGGGTTATCTTTATGTAAACTATGTTGCGGTATGTCTCTATCCCGAAAGTCAATACAATCAACTTCACGAGTTATTATAGTATCGGCCATGGCTTCAGGTTGAATGTCTTGTGGTACCATCATTCGACTTAATGTGAGCATTAATTCATCTCTATGTGTAGGAGAAGATCTTAAAAGGTCCAAGAGAGAAATTCTAGCTGTAATATTTGATAATTGTTCATTAATATTATAAGGAGGTTTAGGTTGAACATTAGGTGAATGATTCCCTTTATTAGGAACCTTCAAAACAAATGGAGCTGATCCACCATTCTGAATTTGATCTTGTTGAGAATTTTGAGCCTGTTGTCTAGTAATAGCTCCGATGGTACCCACAATATTATTCTACGGATGATGAATGGGTCTTGGTCTAGCATTTATAGCTAGCTCATTAGAAAGTAATCGGTGAGACGATGGTCTAGTAGTGACTCTTCTTGGAAATGGCTCTTCCGGAACCATATAACTTGTGATAGGGTGAATAGGATCTGATTCATCTTTAGAACTATTCGATTGATTTGATGTGATTTCCATATCACTCTCAGTCTCATATTCTGTATCACTAAGATCAGGTATCTGAATATTATATAGAGGCCTGGTTGTAACCACGGATAAAGTTGTGTCAAATATTTCCAGATCATGAACAGGTAAATGCCCACTAATAGTTCCTACATATCGGGCAGGAGGAGGGACATTATGATGTTCAACTTGATTAGCCACCTCCTTACCATGTTTTGGTAAGGGATGTTGAAAGATGTCCAATGACTGATTGGCATTCTGATTCTGGTTTTGTGGGGTGTTCTTTTGAACATTATTAGGAGGATTTTGCTTAGGTTGAAAGGCTTGCACCTCCATCTCATTGTTATCAATCAAGTCCTGTATTTTATGTTTTAATATTTTACAAGAGTTGGTAGTGTGTCCAGGTCCTCTATGGAAGTCACAGTGTAAATCTGCTCTGTATCCAGGTATAGTTGGATCAGGTTCTCGAATATTTGGTAATTGAATCAAACCTCGTTCTAATAATTGTGGTAGAATAGTTGATAAAGGTTGATTTAACCTAGTAAATTCTCGAGGAGGTCTATCAGGAGGTTTCAGTACAAACTTCTCCTTGTCTTCGCAGCATTAACATTAGCAGTATTTCTGCTATCGGTGACTCCATCACCCACAACTTGTTTATTCTTATATTGATTTTTGGATGTTTTCTCATCGTCTCTCTTTTTAAGCTGGCCTCTCCTAATGAGAGCATCTTCCACTCTTCGGGCTAAGTCTATAGCTTGATCGAAGGTGGTCAAGGTAGCAATTGATAATTCGTAAGATAGTTGCTCTTGCAAATTATTAATAAAGATGTCCAACATCTCCCTATAAGGTAACACAAAGTGCAATTTTCCTATCAACTGTCTCCACCTAGCTAGGAAATCAGCAAAGCATTCCTCTTTGCCCTGTTTTAAGTTATACAAATCTTTAATGGTCACATCTCTTTCGATGTAGGCACTAAATTGATGAACAAAAGACTCGACAGTTTCTTCGAAATTCCTCAAAGAATTAGTGGGTAATTGATAATACCACTCTAATGCCATTCCTCCCAAGATTTTCGGGAACATTTTTAGTAATAACAAGTCATCATGTGATATATCATGACATGCTATCCTAAACATACGAAGATGCTCTATGGGATCTTCGGTTCCTTTATATATGGGAAGAACAGGCATAGGAAAATGTTTAGGATACGGATGTGCTACGACTATAGGATCTAAAGGCTGACTACACATCTCTCGATAATTGTACGAGGGATGGTAGGGATCTATCTGGTCCATGCGGGAAACTAACTGTTTCACCATGGCTTCAGATTGCTAGTTTGTCCACCATATTGGTTCGGTGGCACATAGGTATGGGATCTATGAGTGTATGATGGTGTGACACAAGGATTAGATGTTATATTGCTATTATGCAAAGTGTTGGTAGGAAGAGTATTATGAAGGGGATTTGTAATAGTATTATGTTGTACCTTAGATTGTTGGTAATTGGTGTTCGGTTTTGTTTTGGGTTTTTGTTGATTTGAGGTATGTTGATCAAGAGCTTGGCGAAATAGAGCAGTAAATGATGGTTTCTTTTGTGCGGGAATGACTCTAGGCTTGTTAACAGGCACTTTAGATCGTTGGGTAACCTGCTGTTGTTGCATGCTCTGGATCGTAGCTACTATATCCAAATTGGATGGTCCAGCTTGATCACTCTCTTGTTCAATAAAGGACAAGGGATTAGTGTGTGTTTGAAATACTTCTTCTAGAGTTGCTTGAGTGTCACTAATTCGATCCTTGTCCATATGGGCTGCTCTATTAAAAACACCAATATTAGTGTTAATGAACTTCCAGAATTGTTCCATGTTCTCAAAAGTGATAGCTCCTCCCGGAGACATTTTAGGGGATGAGGATCCTTCCTCTCTAATAGTTTCTTCTTGTTCATTTCCTACAACAAGCTCTTCTTCTTGTTGGTCTAGGGTTTCTTCTTCCTAAACTTGGTCCTCAGGAGGGACATTTTGGTCGATTAATGGTCTTCCTAACCAATCTTCATCTTCTTCGGTTTGTTTTCCATTCCTAAGTCTAGGCATTGTGCTAAACTTAGGTTTTAGAAATATATATATTTATATATATATATATATGCGATAGGGTTGAGAGGTATATATTTTAACTATATACCTACTATAATATTTTAAAAGGAAATGTTTTGTTGTTTTTTTTGTGATTTTATTATATTATTATTTTGCGAGAATAAAAATAACAAACAACATGCTAGTTGTAAGAAACAATAGTAGAAAGAATCACTTAGCTTTCTATGAATAGTTTATGGATATCATTGATAGGGTCAAGTTCATCAAGAGTCATGAAATGCTCCTCTTCAAATTGGAAGTTGTTTTTCAAGAACTTGACAAAGTGTGCTATGGTAATATGATCTATTTCAGACTCGACATGTAAAAATAAAGTTCATGGCAATACTCTCGATACAACACAGCTCTAGGAACTCTATTCCATCTCTTTCTATCCGTAAGAATGACTTCTTGATCCTCTACACGAGATAGAAATTTATGTACTACAACTACGTTCTCAAGGTATTCCTCAAAGGTGTATAATTCAGAAGACACAAGTGCTCTTTTATCGGCTAACCACCTATGGCAAGCTCTCTGAAGTTCATGATACAAAGTCACCTGATCAGGATCCAGGATTCTATCTAGGACAAACCTCTTAATTTGCCTAAGTTCTACAGATCTAGATTCAATAATACCCAATCTCCTATCAAGTTCGTCCCACAAAGGTTGGGCTCTATATGTTTGAGGTACTCTAAGCACAGAAGTAATCTCTATGGCCGTTAATTGATTTTCAACATTTATGGAGACAGCTCGTCTTCTATTATAATCTACCATCTAAGTATGATATGCAAATTTAACAGTTTTCTAATGATTCTAGATGTTCTTAATAATGTGTTTTTTTTTTGGATTGTTTTCAAAAGGTGTTTTTAGTTTCACGTCGGGTTCACCAAAATGTATCACCCAAATTTTTTGCACCCTTACCTTCAGGCTAAAGGATCCGTACCTGAAAGGGGGTGAGAAAAGGATGGAACAATACCTCGGACGGAGAGGCCCTTTGAAGGTCGCGCCTCTCGGGGGAGGGGTATAAAGGTGAATTTTTGATGGATGGTGGGGTTCACCAGGAAACTTTGAGTGGCAGTTTCCACGCCTAGGTTTGAGAATGGGTTTGATTTGTTCATTTTATGTTCAATCATTCCGATTCCTAGGTTGGCCAAAATGAAGCTAAGCTATTCTATATGAAGATTCTGATTTATATGAAGACAGAAGACATAAATGAATCCTAATGTGATTGAATAGAGAGAATATATAAAATGGAGAAGAGTACACCTGATTTCTGATGTCTGATGAAGATTCTGAAGCTTGTAGGAGTCCAGATCATCCCGGATATGACAGGATCATCTGTAATTGTACAGAATCATCCCAAATCATAGGAGATCATCCGAGATCACCCAAGATCATCAGCGACCTGACGAATTCATCAGAAACCTGCAATCAAGAAAACAGACACCAAAAACCAAAAATACAATTGCAAGAATGATGCAAAATGATAGAAATAAGAGTATAGATGTTTGAATGATAAATCCAGATATCAAATTAAATGAGATGCACTATTTTGGAAACTTATTTTGAATTTTATCATGCAATTATGCTAAATGAGGTGAACTCCAAGATGCAAAATAGAAGTAAATTAATCTAATGCACCAATAAATAAGGAAAATGAGATAGAGAATGCAAACTCAGGGCTCTGATTGCCCCCAAGCTGAATTGCAGACCGGATCATCTGTAATCATACAAGATCATCGCCGATCTTGACAGGATCATCTAGAATTGTAGTTGAATCACCTGCGACGATCCGAGCTACCTCCGACTGAAACACAGTGAAATCCTGCAACAAAACTTGAAAACACAAGTGCGAATGATGGAAAAAACTAAAATTGTAGGGAGATAATCAAGGGGGTAGGGAGTCGGGGAGGATCTAGGGGGATAAAACTAGAAAAATCCCAGTTTATATAGGATTAGGGGGAGGTTAGGAGGTTGGGGATCATCCCAATCTGGGAGATCCTCAATGTGGGAATCTCCAACCATGCAGACACGCTTCTGCCCAAGTTGGAGAGGTCGTTGGAACAGAAGCTAATTGCAAAAATTTGGTTTTGGGACGAAATCGTCTGGACGTTCTGTTCCAGACGAATTCATCCGATTTGGGACGATATCGTCAGATCGAGGATATCGTCAGATCGCGAGATATCGTCCAACGGTCACAACAACCTCTAAAAATGGCATGAAAAATGAGGTAAGCGGTTAACGGGCGGTTTCGGGGTTAAAATTCAAATTTCTACTTTTTACTGATGGTTTAACTACGCCAATTTGAGGGTGCTACAGTGCATAAAGGATATAAATTTGAACTCTTCACTCATTCTAAGAATCTGAACAGCTATAAAGTCCAACTACCAATTAACTTCCTCCACCCTTTTACTATTTAAAATATTAACCATAATTTGAGATTTAGACTCACAGATAATCCTATGCCAGCCAAGAGAAAACCCCCTCCGCAAGGCCTCAAGAATTGCAAGAGCTTCCATAAAATTATTGGAGTGAACACCTTTATAAATGGAAAAGAAAAAAATTGACACCACCAGTAGAATATCTCCCAACATCACCAATGCTAGCATGTCTAGGATTACCCCTAGATGATCCATCAGTATTAATTTTTAAAACTCCTCTAGGGGATGGCCTCCACCTACCATCTCTCCTAACCTTCTTGCTGAGTTGAGGAACCCTACTAGGGCTAGAAGAGTTCACACCATCCCCAAAGAGACCAAGGGCTTGTTGTACCTTCTCCTCCCTAGAATCCAAAAGAGGGTCCACATCACATTTGCTATGGATGGTTTCCTGAACCATATACAGGATCCTTTTCCAGATCTATTGAACAGCCAAATAACTACCCTAAAATATGCGTCAATTTTGTTCAAGCCAAATTTTCCAGATGATGCAAGAAGGGCCAAAATTCCAAGCCACCCGAAGGAAGGGGGCCTTGGCTGGAGGTCTGTCCAGACTACTCCAAAACTCCACCAAATACAGCACATGAAAACATGGATGGTTCCAGGTGCTCCACCAATGGTGCCAAATGTCTCTGGCAAAGGAGCATTGGAATAATAAATGAGAAGAGTCATCCTCATTATTACTGCAAAGGACACAAAAAGAGGGACCCTAAAATCCCCTCTTTCTCACATTATTCCAAGTGAGGCATTTATTATGAGCTACCAACCAGAGAAATAAGTTACATTTTTGCTAGGAAAATTTGTTCCACATCTTTTTCCACCAAGTGACAGGAAGACTCCCATACTTTTGCTTATCAAGAACCTGATAACCATAGGCTACCGAGTAGGTTCCCTTAGGATCAGGGTTCCAAGCCAAAATATCTTTACCCCTCAATGAATAACAAGGCCTCCTCGTAAGAATAAGATCAAGCACCTCTCTGTCCTTGGCCATTCCCCCCTGGGGCCATTCTTGCGGATCTTTCCACCTGTACATCTCCATATTTCCAAAAGACTAGATTTTTTTAAAGTCCTCCACACGAGACCAACCTGCTTCTAAGAAAAAAATTCTTAGGGAATGTAACCTAGGATATTGATTCAAGATAGGAGGGTGGCCATCCCAAGAATCCTCCCAAAAAAGAGCATTTGATCCCCGATTGCAAATCCAAAACAAACCCTGCTTGATTAAATTAGCTCCTCTTTTCAGAGTGTCCCAGATAACTTAACCTTTCCCAACCAAGCTGACTCTAGGGATATTAGCCTCATAAATACCTCTCAAGTATTTACAAGATAATATTTTAGCCCAAATATGATCTTGAGAGGTACACCATCTCCAATAAAGTTTTGCAGCCAAAGCCTACCCAAAAAGAGCTATCTATCGCAACCCAAGGCCTCCCTCTTGCACCGACCTACATATAGAATCCCATATAACCAAACTCTATTTAGATTGATCAAGTTTTCTACACCATAAAAATTATCTTGACAAAGCATCCATGTCCTTGATGAAGTGAGAGGGAGCTATTTGTACAAAACATCTATAAATGGGTAATGCTTGAACAACAAATTTTAAAAGCAACACTCTACCTGCAATGGATAGCCATATGAAATTCCAGTGATTCACCTTCCTTCTAAACTTATCAAGCATAGACTGCCAAGAAGATCTAGGTAGAGGATGAGATGAAATTGGAATACCAAGATAAATGAAGGGGAGATTCCCAACCTGGAATCTTAGAATGCGAGCAATCCTGGATTGAATAAGAGGAGGGGTATTGAAGAAGAAAATAGAAGACTTGTCCTCATTAATCAACTATCCAGAAGCACCAAGATATATGTCAAGAGATTGTCTAATATTTCCAGCTTCCCTGATAGTGGCAACTCCAAAAAAAGTAGTATCATCAACATATTGAAGGTGGGAAATAGGTGGCAAACTACTATCCCACTTCCACCCTTGAATGAGACCCTGCATGACTTGAGACTTGAGCAATCTTCCCAACCCTTCTACCATAATGATAAACAAATAAGGAGATAAAGGATCTCCTTGCCTCAATATCCTTGAGGCCTCAAACAGCTCTGGATGGCTCATTATTAACAATAACAAAGAATGAGGAAGAAGACACACAACTCATCACCCATCTAATCCATTCCTCCTCAAATCCAAAAGAAACAAGAACTTTTTGAAGAAAGGACCATCTAACCCGATCATAGGTTTTGGCCATGTCCAACTTAATGAACATAGTTTTCTCCTTAGAAGTTTCCATTGAGTGAATAGCTTCTGTAGCAATAACAACCCCATCCAAGATTTGTCGGCCAACAACAAACCCTCCTTGCTCCTCAGAGATGATTTTGCTCAACCATATCTTTAGCCTCTAAGCAATGATTTTTGTGATGATCTTATACACAACATTGTAGAGAGCAATAGGCCTAAACATATCCACGGAATTTTTTCCCTCTTTATTGGGTATAAGCACCACAAAGGTAGCATTTAGGTCCCTTAGTATTTGTTTGTTCTTTTGGGGCTCATGGACCACCTCCAAAATATCAAATTTGATTATATCCCAAAACTCTTGATAAAACTCAATCGATAATCCATTTGGACCTGGGTATTTTCCTTTTTTCATCTTGAATACAACATTTTCCAATGCCTCAAGGAAATTGGACCCATCAAGTGCTCATTCATCTCTCTAGAAACAATCACTGGAATACATTTTAGAATAAGATTTTCATTCTCATCATCTGATAGGGAGTCCTTGAAGAGAGAGGAAAAATACCTCTTAGTATCTTTTGAAATATCCCTGAAAGAAGAGAGCAGGGCACCCTAAGAATTCACAAGAGAGGTAATCAGGTTACCATTATGGTGAGCCTTAACTGATTTATAAAAGAAGGTTGTGTTCCTATACCCTTCCTGAAGCCAATTGTTGTGGGCCAAACAAGGTTAACTTTTTCCTACTTTTGTCACATGCCCGTGCATTTAATTTATCAACCTAGGGAGCTTCGTAAACTTGTGAAGGGTCTAAATAAGATTGCTTACAATACCACTTGAGATGATTCCACTAATTCTACTATTAGGGGGTGTTTTCAAAATGGTTTTCAATCACTCATGCACTCCTCAATAATTTACATAAGAAGAAAATAATTAAATCTATGGAAATAAACATTCACACATTCCTGAAAATGAATCTACTGCAAATAATGGAAATAGCAATGCGGTAAATGACCCTATAAAAGCAATAAACTAATCTAGAAAATAGAAGAAAAATGGGGAAGAAATACTGGCTTGGAGTAGGCCCAGGCTCTAGCAGCTTCCTCCCAGTTGAACACATGCTTATAACTCTTAGAACTGTAATATATTTATCAAAGTGTTACAATATCTATATGTCTCTATATCTCTATATAAATCTATATCAATCTATATTTCTTAGAGCGGTCTATGTGTGTTTATATAACACACCCGCAGAACTTCTGTTACAAAGAGGTTATAACAGTCGATTCATCCCATACTAAATTAAGACAGTCTGGTGAATGCAATCGACGTCTGCTTAAAACTGGCATTTGGTTCTAATGGTGATGTATTCGCTGATTAGTTTGTTCTTCACCTAGAATTGGTAATATGATTTCATACATTGGTACAATCTCAAATTTAATTCTACATGACATAGAGTTGGAACTACACCAGCCATTGTTGTCCATGTCGTGCAAATCTGGTCAACGGGCGAAGAACAGAGGTGCCTTCCCTATGAGGAAGGCACCTAAGTATATCGGGTGCCTTCCCTATACGAAAGGTGTCTTACTATCATGGTGCCTTCCTGGAAGAGGAAGGCACTTACCTTCTGTTGGCACCTTCCTATGAGAGGAAGGCGCTTGCCTTCTAGTGGTGCCTTCCTTATGGGAGGAAGGTGCTCACCTTCTGTGAGAGGAAGGTGCTTGTCTTCTAGTGGCATCTTCCTTATGGGAGGAAGGTGCTTTTCCTGTCGTGGTGCCTTCCCATCAGCACCTTCCTTATGAGAGGAAGGCACTTCCTTTATTTTGGTCCCTTCCTGGAGGAGGAAGGCGTTATCTTTCCTTGGTGCCTTCCTGGAAGAGGAAGGTGCCTACTTAATCTTGGTGCCTTCCTGGAAGAGGAAGGCGCCTACGTTCTCTTGGCACCTTCCTGGAAGAGGAAGGCACCTATGTTCTCTGCATTGATCCCCCAAGAAAAAAAGTTCCAGGTCCATCAAAAAGACCTCGAATGATCCAAATCTAACTAAACCAACTGCAATTCCATAAAACACATTGAAAACACACAAGTTAGATAACACGCATAATTTCATCAAATATCTATATAATCATTTATAAAAGTACACAATCCTTATTATACAGTCGCATAATTATCAAGGAAATGTGTACAAAATATGAGCATTTCTGGTGTCATCCCACCACGCCTAACATATGCCACACCCTCATGGCATCAAAACTACAGGTAGCCCTGTTGACCCTTCATCGTTGCCATTTCTTCGAGGATTCAGCTGCACCTGCGGCCCAATTTTGTCTCTTCTGTGTACTAGCATCTAAAGGTGTGGTTCCCATTTTCCTATGTGGAACTGAGGGTGCAACTGTCAACTATCATTTTCTCATTCTGGCTGCTACTGGCAGTGATCTAGCTAGCGTTGTCTCTGTTGATTGGAATGCAGCTTGCCAGAGGTCAGCGTTCGAAGGTCTGACCATTGCTAGAGGGATATCTAAATTATCCCTCCTGGAAGGTACTACTTGGGCCTTCTATAATATGGCTACTTAAGGAGTAAGCCCTGCATTATCCTTTGCAATGGTAGGAGCCTCCAATTGGGGGCCATATACCCCCCATCATTCCAAATACCTCCTCATCATGGAGGGTCGTCTCTGGGATGAATCATAAATATCCTAGAACTGGCTGTCCTCTGCCGGATTGACACAGATGCCAGAGTCTCCTCACATCCTCGAGGCTACCTTCCTGACCTCTTTGGCTGCTTTCATCTCCTTGAGTAGCCATTCAAATTATTTTTGCCTTTCCACGAATGGCTGCATATCCCACTCGTCCTCTTCTGGCTCGATGAAGGTCACCTTCGCCTTCTTTCAAGCCATTCTGGGCATTTTTCCTCTGGCCTCTATGGAAAATACGACGACTCAAATAAGGGTCTTCTCTTTCTCCATGGAAGACATCTCCTTGCTTCGAGGGGCCTGCTCTGGAGTGTTCTCTTCATTCTATGTTGTTGTCTCTGGGGGTGATCCTTCGTTCTCTTGTCTGTCCGATGTCGGCCCCTCAGGCTCTTCTCCTCCTTCAGGTCTGGGGAGTTCCTCCTTATCCTCTTGTCCTATCTACTACTGGAATCACTCATCCTACTCTGTATCACTCAGGACAATGACAGAGGGTATTATGGGACTTCTCTCCCCTTCACTCCCAAAAATAGAGGAATTCTCCCTTGCCTTCGGGCTGCTCTGTCGGGCGTCCGATCAAATTTCTCCCAAAGAGAATACTCGTTTGAAAGATGTGGGAGAATTTTCTAGGACTTCTTTTGTCCAATCAATTTGGGTCGATGCATCCCTTATTTTCGTTCCCCTGTCCTGAAGCAGCTGGTTTTCCTCTCACAACTACCGGACCAGCTGCTTGAGCTGGGCGATCTATCCATCTCGTTCCTTCAACTCCCCTGCATGCTTTTTATGGCAATCCTCAAAAATTTTCTGGGTCATCCAACAATTGGTTTGCCATTCGAAAACCTCCTCCAAGGCCACATCGACCTGGTCATTATTCCTGGAAGTCCCTGTATCTTGTGGGCTTCGGTTTGTCAATTCCCAAAGGGTTTGGGCTACAACGTCTACTTTTGGGTCACTCTATTCTTATTCTTCCAAGAGGAGTCACCATAGATGTTTCCTCCTAGGGACTGGATCTGTCAGCCAAAACTCATCCTCGTCGCTAGTAAGCGGCGCTCCTTCTTCCTCACGCTCGGGCACTGGGGAATGCCCTCTTTCCTCCATGTTTTTAGGCACTAGTGACTGCCCTCTTTCCTCTATGTTTTTGGGCACTGGTGACTGCCCTATTTCCTTTATGAAATAGGGCAATGCCAATTTCTTGATACTTGCTATTTCCTCTGTAGGGCATCTCTCATCTTATCCTATTTTGGCAACAGCATCATGTCGCCTTTCTTGGCTGCCATCTCCCTCTGCGTCGAGGTTCTACCCTTGCACTTCTACATGGAAGAATAGTGCCGATATCAGCCCATGGTGGGCTAAGGTAGATGGTGCCCCCTTTTGGTACCGAGCTTCTTCGTCCTTCAGGGCATTCACCAAGTAGAAGGGCATGTTCAACTTCCTTCCATGCACCAGGTGATTGAGAAACTGCACATGATTAGCATGTAGATGGGTATATTTCTTGATGCATGTGAAGAATCAAGCAACCTGCTTGAATATCTTTTGCAGATTCATGGGGAGGCTATTTTTGGGTAACCCTTCCTTGTCTATCTACACATTATCCCCTAGTAGTAGCACCTCAGCATACGACTTCAACAATCCGCACTTGTATACACATTCCCTTGTGAGGGGTAATCCAGTCGCCTGTGAGATGAACTTGGGGGTGACTATAATTTCTACCCCTCACACTTGGGCTACATCGCCCCTCAAGGAGGCAGCGAACTCCTTGGCTTCCTCCATATCCTGGCCCTGACTGACCAGGGTATAGTATTCGAGCCATCCCTCGGCCTCAAACTGTGTCTTCACCACTCCTCTGATTTCGTTCGTATCACCTGGTTCATTCTTCTTCACTACGTGATTCTTAGACCTTCCTCCCATGGTGCCTTCCCTTACTACTACTATTTTTTTCTGTCCTTCCTTCCTCAGGAAGGAGCCTAACCCTAGCAGTTATGGAAGGTTCCATATCATTAGCATGCAGTTCTAGCTATGGGATGGAAATGATCTTTATGACGATGGTATATTTTTCGGTACTGTATATTTTATAAATAATTATATAAAAATTTGAATTAACATGTGCATACCTGATTTGATATTTTAGGCATCATGAAGGCTGCTGATTCATTGATTTGTGACACGAAGGAGGGGTATGGTCATCTGGTGTCGCTCATTCATGTGATGCTTCATTTCGCTTGAGGCATCCGAGAGGTGTAAGTGTTGGCTATACGTGGAAGGCATTCTTTGGTACCTTTCCCATGTGGAAGGTGCTGATGTGGCACCTTCCCGATGTTGTCGATGCTCTCTGAATGGATGCGCCTTTCAGTGATGGAAGGTGCCTCTGATTGGATGTGTCGTTCGATGGTGGAAGGCGCCTTCTTAATGATGGTGCCTTCCTACTACGGAAGGTACTCCTGATTGGGTGCACCTTCCGATGGTGGAAGGTGAGTTGGTCTGTATGCGCCTTCCCGATGTGGAAGGTGCCTCTGTCTGTATGCGCCTTCCCGATGTGGAAGGCGCCTTGGATTTTTTTTTTTTTTTCTATATATATATATATATATATATATATATATATATATATATATATATATATATTTGTGTGTGCCTTATTTATAAGGAAGGCGCCTTCTTCTGGCTAGGCACCTTCTTTATAAGGAAGGCATCTTCTTCTTGCGGGGTGCCTTCTTTATAAGGAAGGCACCTTATTTTGGTAGGGTGCCTTCTTGATGTGGAAGGCGCCTTCTTCTCGACTGGGCACCTTTTTTACAAGGAAGGCGCCTTATTTTGGTGGGGCACATTCTGGATGTGGAAGGCGCCTTCTTCTGGCTGGGCGCCTTCTTTACAAGGAAGGCACCTTATTCTGGTGGGGCATCTTTTGGATGTGGAAGGTGCCTTCTTCTGGCTGGGCACCTTCTTTATAAGGAAGGCACCTTATTTTTAGCAATCATGTTGCGATTGACTGGGAAAGGGTGATCAAGCCTTCTCAGTCTTGCTTCATGCTGCCTCAGCTTCTACCTATGAGTGCTAGTGTCGGAATGCTAAGCCAAACCAGGCCTGGTTTCCTAGATACCTATTCCTCGTGTTGTAAGGTCCTCCACCTGCAAAAAGCAACCAAAAAAAAAAGGAAAATAAAGGTAGTTAGATGCATTTCGTGTCTGTTAGGCCTTGGGTTAGGATGCTTGTAGCTTGCATACAGGCATCATCCCTGTAAAACATACTTGTTGTTAGACTTACAATGGCACTGAGAGGGGGGGTGAATCAGTGTAGCTCTTTAATTATGAATTAACAGCTCTTAAAACAACAGCAGTTAAAACTTATAAATAGATACAGTAAGAACAACAAGAGAACAACACACAACACAAGATTTAACGAGGTTCACCAATGTGGCTACTCCTCAAAAATGACTGCTTGGACTACCATCCAAATCCAGCCTTTGCAAAGCACCAACTTTACAATTAATTTACCAAGCACCAACTGGAAGGAGCACCAACCCCTGATGCCAAGCACCAACCTGGACTTCAAATTGAATCTTTTGGGTTTAACAGTAAGATACCTTCGCTTTTACAAGACCCTAATTGGTCTACTTCACCTTTGCATTCTCTGCTTTTTCTGTGCAAGCACTTCGCACACTCTGCTGCACCTCGTAGTCGTCTTCTCCTTGTTGCACACTCTGCTTTCACTCTGTTGCACCTCGCAGTCATCTTCTCCTTGTTGCGCACTTTGCTTTCTCAGCGAAATTCCACACTTCGAAAGATTCGACACGACTTGCTCTTCTGCGCTCAGCGACCGTATTTCGCACACTTCGATACTTCACAATTTCTCCAAAATAGCCCTGCTTTTATAAGAACATTTTCATGATGAAAAACTCTAATCTTAGTCGGTTGTACCCCTCATCATAGTCGTTGCAAACCCTAATCTTCGTCGGCTACAAACCCTAATCTTCGTCGGCTAACATCGGTCTTCGTCGGCTTCAACTGCCCTTGTAACTCTTCTGTTGTTGTTGCCTCGAAAACACATGTCGTGATATCGCGACACTTTTGCCTTCGTACGCTCTTCTCTTGCTTTGCACCCGCGAGAAACATGACATGTCACGAAATCGCTGACACTTTTTGCTTCCTTGCACTCTTCTTGGCTTGTACCAGCGAAAACATGACATGTCACGAAATCGTGACACTTTCGTTGCCTTGTGCCTTTCTCTGCTTTTAGCCCATGAAAATGGAACATGTCACGAAATCGTGACACTTTCACTGCCTTGTGCTTTTCTCTGCCTTTCACCCGCGAAAATGAAACATGTCACGAAATCGTGACACTTTCGCTGCCTTGTGCCTTTCTCTGCCTTTCGCCCGCGAAAATAGAACATGTCGCGAAATCGTGACACTTTCGCTGCCTTGCTTTCTCTGCTTTGGGTCGCGAAAACCCGACATGTCGCGATATCGCGACATTTTTCCTCCTTAGCACTTTTCTTCTCATCGGGTCGCAAAAACCCGACATGTCGCGATATCGCGACATATTTTCTCCTTAGCGCTTCTCTTCCTAATTGACATGTCTGTGCACTTTTCCTCTTTCTCTTCAATCGTGACACTTTTCTTCCTTTCTTTCTTATGTCGTGAAATCGTGACACTTTTCTTTCTTTTCTTAACTGTCAGAAATCGGGACAGTTTTCTTTCTTTCTCTCACATGTCACGAAATCGTGATGGTTTTCTTGTAGCTTCTTCGAAACATGTCATGAAATCATCGACATTTTTCTTCTTCTTCTTCCAACATGTCACGAAATCTCGACAGTTTTTCTACTTGCTTCTTTCTTCCAACATGTCACGAAATCATGACAGTTTTCCTTGTTTTCTCTCTCTTCCAACATGTCATGAAATCATGACAGTTTTTCTTGTGCTTTCTCTCTCTTCCAACATGTCGCGAAATCATGACAGTTTTTCTTGTGCTTTCTCTCTCTTCCAACATGTCATGAAATCATGACAGTTTTTCTTTGTTTCTCTCTCTTCCAACATGTCGTGAAATCATGACATTTTTCTTGTCGTGATATCGCGACACTTTTCTTACTTGTATTTTTCTTTGATCTTTTGCAAGTGGTCCACTTCGGTCTTCTTGGAAAATCACTGTACATACTCTGAGTAACCTTTGAACTCCTGTCTTCTGCATCTGACTAGCCTTTGAACTTCCTGTCCACTGCATCAACAGATCTATCTGACTGTGTTGACAACAATGACAATACTCCTGCTGCACCTTGCTCAACAATCTCCCCCTTTGGAATTGTTGGCAACACATGTGTAATTTCCTGTAACTCTTCTCCCCCTTTGTCAATAATACCAAAGGGCTACTGCAGACTCCCCCTGAGTCCATGCACAACATTCTCAGGCACAATTTGTTACACTTAGCACAAATTATGAACATGAGCAAAAAAATAATCAAATACTTAAATGCTCCCCCTGAGAATGTGATCCCTGTAGCTAGTCAATTCATGGGAAGTGTGACCACTCCCAATTTGTTTTGAAGGTACTCAAACACTTCCTTGGGCAATGGTTTTGTGAAGATATCTGCTACTTGTTCTATGGTTGGAACAAAGTCCAATTTAACCTCACCTTCTACAACTTTCTCCTTCAAAAAGTGATACCTGATGGCAATGTGCTTTGTGCGTGAATGCATAACTGGATTCTTGGAGATGTTAATGGCATTGGTGTTATCACACTTAACTGATATTGGCTCACTAAAGCTAATACCAAGATATTTTAAGGTTTGTTTCATCCATAATACCTGTGTACAACATGTTGTCGCTGCAATATATTCTGCCTCTACTGTTGATAAAGAAACTGACTCTTGCTTCTTACTGTGCCATGCAACCAATCTGTCTCCGAGATAGAATGCACCTCCACTGGTACTCTTTCTGTCATCTACACATCCTGCCCAATCTGCATCTGAATATGATATAAGGGTGAAGTCTTTACCTTTTGGATACCACAACCCATACTCCATAGTACCCTTGAGATACCGAAGAATCCTCTTTACTGCCGTCACATGAGTCTCCTTGGGATTGGCCTGAAATCGTGCTACCATGCATACTGCCTGCAAAATATCTGGTCTGGTAGCTGTCAGGTACAGTAAACTTCCAATCATGGATCTGTACATGGTTTGATCAACAGGTGAAGATTTGTCATCCTTGCTCAACTTACAGCCTGTCGTCATGGGAGTGCTAACTGGCTTACGATCCTCCATTGTGAACCTTTTTAGCATCTCTTTTACATATTTAACTTGAGAAATAAATATGCCCTTCTTACTTTGATTAACTTGCAATCCGAGGAAATATGACAGTTCTCCAATCATTGACATTTCAAATTCTTTCTGCATCTTATCTGCTAAGTCCTTGCACGACTCATCTTTGTTGCTGCCAAATATGATATCATCTACATAGACAACAAGAACAATAAGATGCCCATTTTCTATTTTGACATACAGATTACTATCCACCATACCTTTCTTGAACCTTTGTTGAGTGAGATAGTTGTCTAGTCTAGCATACCATGCTCGGGGTGCCTGTTTTAAGCCATATAATGCTTTCTTCAACTTACAAACAAAGTTGGGATTATCACCAAGTTGGAACCCATCTGGTTGCTCAATATAAACCTCTTCTTCAAGTTTCCCATTCAAAAATGCTGATTTCACATCCATTTGATAAACTTTGAAATTTTTGTAGACTGCTAAAGCCAGAAACATTCTGATTGCCTCTAGTCTAGCTACTTGGAGCAAACGTTTCCTCAAAGTCAATGCCTTCAACTTGAGCATAACCCTTGCATACCAATCTTGCTTTGTTTCTGACTACCTGTCCATCTTCATTCAATTTGTTTCAAAAAATCCATTTAGTCCCGATTATATTTTTGTTTGCAGGTCTAGGAACTAACTCCCAAGTGTCGTTTTTCTCTATCTGATCTAATTCTTCATTTATTGCCTTCATCCAGCTTACATCTTTGCTTGCATCATCAATATTTTTAGGCTCAATGGTGGATAGTAGAGAGTAGTTGCTTACTGCTCTTCTTCTTGTCTGAACTCCAACTTTGGGATCTCCGATGATTTGCTCTCTAGGATGATTTCTCTGCCAGCTACCTATTTTGAATTTCTTATTTTCTTCCATTTCCTCATCATCATCTGAGTCAATTTTTTGTATCTTTTCAATTTCGTTTTCCTCATCTCCTTCAATAGCTTCTTCATAGATTGGGTAGTTTGTTTCATAACTGATTACTCGTTCTTTACCTTCATCAAACTTAACATCAGCACTGTCCACAATTTTCTTTAGCCTTTTGTTGTAGCATTTGTAAGCTTTGCTTCTAGGCGAATAACCAACAAAAATACCTTCATCTGCTCTATCTTCAAACTTACCAAGATTATCTTCAATTCTTTTGATATAGCACTTGCTGCCAAACACTCTGAGGTATTTTGTTGTTGCCCTTTTACCGAACCACAGTTCATAAGGAGTTTTGCTTTCATGTGTTCTCAGCATGTACCTATTTTGGATATACACCGTAGTATGGACTGCTTCTTTCCAAAATCTGTCAGCTACTCTGCTTTCAGCCAACATAGATCGTGCCATTTCCTGCACAGTCTTGTTCTTTCTTTCTACCACTCCATTTTGCTGAGGAGTCCTGGCTGCTGAGAACTGTCTTTTGATACCGTATTTTTCACAGTATTCTGCAAACTCTTCTGAAATGAATTCTCCTCCTCTGTCTGATCTTAAACATTTGATCCTCTTTCCTATTTCATTCTCAACTTGGTTTTTGAAAATCTTGAACATATCAAGAGCTTCTGATTTTTGCTTCAAGAAGAATATCCATGTCATTCTGGAATAGTCATCAATGCACAACATAAAATATTTGTCACCATTTATGCTTTGTGTTCTCATGGGTCCACATAAATCGGTGTGAATTAGTTCCAAAGGTTTGCTTGTGTAGTATTCTTTTGTTTTGAATGAGACTCTAGTTTGTTTCCCCTTTTGGCATGAAGCACAAATGTTGTTTGCAGGTTTTCTGATGGTGGGAATATCTCTCACTGCCCTTTTTGAGGTGATTTTTACTAGATTATCAAAATTGATATGACCAAGTCTCTTGTGCCACAGCCAATTTTCTTCTTCCTGTCCAATAAAGCAAGCTCCTTTTGAAGTCTCTGAGAGCGTGTACGAGGTTACCAGATGTTCTTGACCCTGTTGCTATCAATTTTCCACTTGTTTGTTTTTCGACTTCACAACCCCGCTTCATAAAGACTACTTCATGACCTTTATCACAAATCTGACTTACACTCAATAAATTATGTTTCAACCCATCCACAAATAAGACTTCTTCTGATTTAATCCTTCCATCACTAATTTTGATTGAGCCTTTGCCGACTATCTTGGCTCCATCATTATTTCCAAATTTTACTGATCCTCCTTCATATTTCTGTAACTTTTCAAATTTTTGTTTGTCACCTGTCATATGACTGGAGCATCCACTATCTAGTATCCATGGTACATATTTATTCTGTGCTTTGAATGCAGTTTGAACGATTAAGGATTCCTTTTCTTCCTTCAGTTGTTCTTTTCCTTTCCACACTATTTTGATAGTAGTTTTGGGCTCTTGTTTTGCCTTTCCCTTATCAGTAGTTTGAGCATGTTTTTTGAAAAGCTTTCTATTTTGACTCATCCTGTATGGTTGAAATTTTCTTCCCTGAAACTGATTTGAAGTAAATGTGTTTCTACAGTTTCTTGCAATGTGCCCAAACTTATGACAGTTATAACATTCCACTGTATAATTCATCAGAGGAGAAAAAACATTTCTATTGGTGAAGTTCCTTGGTCTTACATTATATTTGCAGTCTGAGATTTTATGCCCATAGCCATTGCATTTAAAACAGAAACCAGAGAAAGGATAATTGAACCTGGGTGATGGTCTTTGCCATGTTGTCGTAGGAGCCATAGGTCTTCTTCTTCTTTGATGTGTGACTTTGGTGAATCCATCATTGTCAATTCTCCCATCGTGCACTGGCATTAATGCTTTCTCTTTCATGAGACATTTTTCCTTGATCAACCTTGTTTCTTAGCTTCATTCTTTATGGACTTGGCCTTTGATCCACTTGATGATTCTCCTTCGATGAAGCCTAGACCAAATTTGATGCCTGCAGGTCTTTGGTCATTTAAGATCTTATCCAACTTCATAGAACTTTCTTCACGTTTGTGATAACAACTGATTTTCTTATTCATCTCTTCTAGTTGCATTCTTAAACCAACAATCTCTTCTTCTAACTTGTTGCAATGATCTATTTTCATTGTTAATAGCACTTCGAGATCTTCGAAGATTTTCTTAGATTCTTCTATCTGTACTTTTAAGTTGGTTATGATTCCATTTGCATCCTCAAGCTTTCTTGACAGTTTCTTGTTCTTTTTCTTTTCTATCTCCCACTCTTCAAGTGCAGATATCAACTCACCTTCTAGATCTACTTCAGCCTCAAGAATCTCATCACAAACTTTAGACGTCACTCCTTCTTCCTTTTCTGATTTAACTTCTTCAAATGCCATAAAAAGAGCTTCATCTCTTTCTTCTTTAGACTCTTCTCCGGAGCTATTTTCTGATGAACTGACATTCTTGGAGATGAAACTTTTCTTTTTGAAGTTGCCTTTTCTGAAATTCGTTTTCATCTTCCAGTCACTTCTTTCTTGGTGGGATCCTTCATCATTTTTGTTCTTCTCTTTAAGTGGACATTTAGTCACAAAATGCCCAACGCCTCCACAGTTGAAACATTTAAATGGAAGCTTCCCTCTGTATTTTCCTTTCCCCTTTTTCAGTTTTCTAACAAAGTTTGCTTCCATTTCATCTGATGTCTCTTCTTCCTCGGACTCGTGTTTTGTGTTTTTATTTTTAAGAGCTTTGAAAGCTGCTTCTCTGTCAAAGGGTTTAGATCTTCCTATCCTCATCTCATATGCAGTTAAAGAACCATACATTTCATCTATACTAAAATAATTTAGATTTTTAGCTTCTTCTATCGTTGAGACTTTGGAATCAAACCTTTGAGGAAGAGATCTTAATACCTTTTTCATGATAGCAGAGTCATCGATATCCTCATCGAGTCCTCTGATCGCATTGATGATTCCATTAACTCTCAACATGAATGCCTCAATGTTTTCATCGTCATTCATCTTCAATGCTTTGAACTGAGCTCGATGTGTCTGTAACTTGGCTTCTTTGATCTTATCATCTCCTTCATGAACACTCTTCAATTTGTACCATATTTCTTTTGCCGATTTACAGCTCATGACCTTTACTAGTTCACTATCTGCTAATCCACACAAGATGGCATTCGTTGCTTTCGAATTATTCTCAAATAGTTTCTTTTCATCCGCTTCTTTTGGAGGAGTGGTGGGAATTGTGTATCCACTGACTACTGAATCCCAGATGTCGTAACCCAATGCATAGAGATATGTCTGCATCTTGACTCTCCAGAACGCATAATTAGATCCATCAAACAATGGTGCTTTGTTTGATGAGAAGCCTTCACCACCTGCCATTGTGTTATTTCCAAGATCACCCTAGCTGGTTAAGCTTGTACAGGGACTTAGCTCTGATACCAATTGTTAGACTTACAATGGCACTAAGAGAGGGGGTGAATCAGTGTAGCTCTTTAATTATGAATTAACAGCTCTTAAAACAATAGCAGTTAAAACTTATAAATAGATACAGTAAGAACAACAAGAGAACAACACACAACACAAGATTTAACGAGGTTCACCAATGTGGCTACTCCTCAAAAATGACTACTTGGACTACCATCCAAATCCAGCCTTTGCAAAGCACCAACTTTACAATTAATTTACCAGCACCAACTGGAAGGAGCACCAACCCCTGATGCCAAGCACCAACCTGGACTTCAAATTGAATCTTTTGGGTTTAACAGTAAGATACCTTCACTTTTACAAGACCCTGACTGGTCTACTTCACCTTTGCGTTCTCTACTTTTTCTATGCAAGCACTTCGCACACTCTGCTGCACCTCGTAGTCATCTTCTCCTTGTTGTGCACTCTGCTTTCACTCTACTGCACCTCATAGTCATCTTCTCCTTATTGCACACTTTGCTTTCTTAGCGAAATTCCACACTTCGAAAGATTCGACACGACTTGCTCTTTTGCACTCAGCGACCGTATTTCGCACACTTCGATACTTCACAATTTCTCCAAAATAGCCTTGCTTTTATAAGAACATTTTCATGATGAAAAACTCTAATCTTAGTCAGTTGTACCCCTCATCATAGTCGGTTGCAAACCCTAATCTTCGTCGACTAACATCGGTCTTCGTCGGCTTCAACTGCCCCTATAACTCTTCTGTTGTTGTTGCCATGAAAACATAACATGTCGTGATATCGTGACACTTTGCCTTCGTACACTTTCTCTGCTTGGACCAGAAAACAGACATGTCACGAAATCATGACACTTTTCTTCCTTGCACTCTTCTTGGCTTGTACACGAAAACAGACATGTCACGAAATCGCGACACTTTCTGCCTTGTGCCTTTCTCTACTTTTTGCCTGCAAAAACGAAACATGTCACGAAATCATGACACTTTCATTCCTTCTGCTTTTCTCCGCCTTTCGCCTGAAAACAGAAACATGTCACGAAATCGTGACACTTTCCTTTCCTTTCTCCTTCGCCTGCGAAAATGGAACATGTCACGAAATCGTGACACTTTGCTGCCTCTGTGCTTTTCTTCGCTTTAGATGCGTGAAAATCCGAACATGTCGCGATATCGCGACACTTTTTCCTCCTTAGCACTTTTCTTCTCTTCCGGGTCACGAAAACGCCCGACATGTCGCGATATCATGACATATTTTCTCCTTAGCACTTCCTCTTGCAAATTGTCTATGCACTTTTTTTGTCACGAATCACGACACTTTTTCTATTCTTCCTTTTTTCATGTCGCACTTTTCGTCCTTTCTTAAATTGTCACGAAATCGTGACACTTTTCTTTGCGAGCTTTTTATTGTCATGAAATCATCGACATTTTCTTAGCTTCGCCTTCTCTCCAACAATGTCATGAAATCGTGACAGTTTTCTTTGCTTTCTCTCCAAACATGTCGTGCGATGGAGTTTTTCTTTGCTTGCAGCTTCTCTCCAACATGTCGTGAAATCGTGACAGTTTTTCTTGCATGCGAAGCTTCTTCAAACATGTCACGAAATCGTGACAGTTTTTCTACTTGCCTTCTTTGCTTCCTACATGTCGCGTAATCGCGACAGTTTTCCTTGCGTTTTCTCTCTCTTCAAACATGTCACGAAATCATGACAGTTTTTCTTGTGCTTTCTCTCTCTTCCAACATGTCACGATATCACGACAGTTTTTCTTATGCTTTCTCTCTCCTCAAACATGTCGCGAAATCATGATAGTTTTTCCTACTGCTTTCTCTCTCTTCCAACATGTCGCGAAATCGCGACAGTTTTTCTTGTTGCGATATCGCGACACTTTTCTTACTTGTATTTTTCTTTGATCTTTTGCAAGTGGTCCACTTCGGTCTTCTTGGAAAATCATTGTACATACTCTGAGTAACCTTTGAACTCCTGTCTTCTGCATCTGACTAGCCTTTGAACTTCCTGTCCACTGCATCAACAGATCTATCTGATTGTGTTGACAACAATGACAATACTCTTGCTGCACCTTGCTCAACAACTGTAAGAAAAAAAACTACATTAACTAATTTTGGGTGAGCACTTCCATGCCCACCATTTCACCTGTGATAGTTCGGTCTAGATCTAACAAGATGGGGTCTCCCCCATGCCTATTATGGATTCTACCTATAATGTTTTGGACGTGTTATAGGGGCATAGTCGGTGGCCATTGACTGTGAACACGGTGTTGCTGCCGTCAATTGTCTTAACGCACACTGCCCCATTCTTGATGAGCTCTACCACCTCATACGACCCCATCCATATCTGCATTAATTTGCCTTTCCTCTCCTCTCCTAGAACCAAGAATCGTACAACAGTACCCATTCCCCTTCTTGGAACTGCTTCAGCTTAATGTGGCTATCATGCCATCGCTTTCTTTGCTTCTATATAATTTTTGTTCTCTGCAAAGCATCTAATCAAATTTTGTCTAGCTGATCTAGCTATCGAATCCTTTGTTTTTGAGCTTCATCCAAGCTCAAGTTCAATTCTAAAGCCATTCTCAATGTCTTGATTTCAAATTCGATGGGCATTATCGCATTTTTCCCATAGACCATTTGGAAAGGTGTAAAGCCTGTGGTGGATTTCCATGTGGTGTTATATGCCCAGACTGCCTTCGACAACCTTGTAGCCCAATATTTCTTGTGTTGTTGCACGGTCTTCGTCAGGATGTTCTCTATTTCTCTGTTTGTCACTTCCACTTTCCCGTTTGCCTACGGATGGTAGGGTATAGTTTTATTGTGCCAAACTTTGTATTGCTCCATAAGCTCCTCGATCAACTTGGAGGTAAATTGAGGCCCTTGGTCTGTTGTTATTTCCCTAGGGACCCCAAATCATGTAAAAATATGGGCAAATAAGAAATTAGAAACCATTCTTTCCTTTGAATCCCTCAATGCCTGAACTTCAATCCATTTGGTAACGTAATCTGTACAGACCAAAATAAACCTCCTCCCCATCGAATGTGGATTAAACGGTCCCATGAAGTCCATGCCCCACTTATAGAAAGGTTCCAGGTGTACTTGAGGCTGGAGGGGCATTTCATCTTGATGGGTTGGTCTACCCATCCTTTGGCATTCATCACACTTGTTGGCGTACGCAGCCGCATCCTTAAATAGAGTGGGCCAAAAGTACCTAGCTTGTAGGATTTTGTAGGCAGTTCATTTCCTTGCAAAGTGTCCTTCGCATGGTTCATCGTGACATGCTTTGAGTACTTCTGAGAACTCCTGTTCTGCTATGCATCTTCTTATAATTTGGTCACATCCTATTTTAAATAGGATGCCATCCATCCATAGGAATGATGCGCTTTTCTCTATGACCGCCTGCTTTTCTCGAAAAGAGAGAGCAGGTGAGGTCCTTCCGGTGGCCAAGTAATTGGCTATATCTGCATACCACGGGGTTTTCTCACTAATAGTGAACAAATGTTCATCTAGAAATTGGTCTTCCACTACTTGATGGTCTGCTGGTATCAATCTGGACAGAAAATCTACCACGACGTTATCCTTGCCTGGTTTGTCGACTATGGTGATGTCAAATTCCTGTAGTAGCAATAGCCATCTAATAATTCTTTCACCAATGGTCGGCTTGCTCATTAGGTATCTGATAGCCATGTGGTCCGTATGGACAAATACCTTATATCCAGTGATATAGTGGCAGAATTTGTTTATAGCATGGACAACTACGAGGAACTCCTTCTCTGTCACCGTGTAGTTGAGCTCTGCTCTTGCCAAGTTTTTACTGACATAATAAATGGCATAAAATTCTTTGCCATATTTTTGTCCGAGGACTGCTCCAATCGCACCGTTGGATGCATCACAGTAGATATGGAACGATATGGCCCAATTTGGTCCTCTTAAAATTGGTGCAGATATCAGTTTCTCCTTAAGCAATTGGAATGCTTCTTCACAGTCTTTTTTCCAATTGAACTCCACATCCTTAGATAATAGAGTGTGTAGTGGTTTGGCAATTTTGCTAAATTTGGCGATAAATTGCCGATAGTACCCGATTGATCCAAGAAAACTCCTCACCTCTTTCTGTGTTCTAGGGTTGGGTAGGTCCTTGATGACCTCAATATTCCTTTTATCAACCTTTATTCCTTCTGCAGAGAGGTGGTGCCCTAGTATGATGCCTTATTGCATCATCATAAAGCATTTTTTGTTACTTAGGGATAAATTATTTTTCTTGCTTCTATCGAGCACTCTTTCCAAGTTTGTCATTGCCTCCTCAAAGGTTTCTCCATAGACAGTGAAGTCATCCATGTATACCTTGACCTCGTCTCCCATCATGTCTGAGAATATGCTAAGCATCACCCTTTGAAAGGTGGCAGGTGCGTTGCACAGTTTGAAATGCAATACCCTATCGACAAATGTTCCCCATGGGCAGGTGAACGTTGTCTTATCCTGATCTTCTTCTCCTATCTAGATTTGGTTGTATCCATTGAATCCATCCAGAAAGGAGAAGTACTTCCTCCCCGAGAGTGTGTCCAAGACCTGATCAATGAATGGGAGTGGGAAGTGGTCTTTCTTGGTTGCTTTGTTCAATGCTCTGTAGTCCACATAGATTCGCCACTTCTCATTATTTTTAGGGACCACTACTAATGGTGATACCCACTCACTATCAGAAATTGGATATATGAATCCGGCAGCCAAGAGTTTGTGCAGTTCTTCCTTGAAAATATCCTTCATTGCCAAGTTCATTCTTCTCTGTGGCTGCCAGCTTGGAGTTGCCTGATCATCTAGATAAATTTGATGGGTACAGATATCTGGGCTGATGCCATGCATATCTGAGTAATCCCATGCAAATTCTTGTTGGTACCTTACCAAGATCTCTTCTAATTTTTTCAGTTGTATGGGCGTCAACCTACTGCTAACATTTAATTTTCTTCCTAGCACAACATGTATCTGTCGAATGTGGTGATCTTGGGCACCAGTCAACGATGATCTAGGTGCGGATATGGAGGGCTCTCCATGGAGAAACTCCACAATAGCACCATATTTGTCTTCTTCTATCAACTCCTCCAATGTCATCACCGGATGGATCATGGATAGCTCTAGATTTCCATGCTCGGTGAACATGGGTTCTCCTACTGAGTCGACAAACTATGTTGGGGGTGAAATGGTCAACCTTTTAACGTTTTGCCCATCGGAGATGGTCATCAGCCCATCCCGATAGCTGATGTAAGCGTCAGCTATTGCCAGCCATGGCCTCCCTAAGATGAGTAGGTAACCGCCCAACCTAGTTTTGGATTGTAAGACTAAAAATTTGGCTAGGTATTCCCATGCGTTGACCATTACTATCATGTCTTCCAACATCCCTTTCGATGCTACGATCGATCGATCGGCTAGCTGCAGCACTGTCATGGTGGGTTTCAGGTTTGTGAGTTGTAGCCTCTACATGGTCTCCTGAGGCATTACATTGATGGTTGCTTCAAGATCGACCAACGTATTAGATAGGGAATTTCCCTCGATTTTTATAGTTAGCACCGGGCTTCCTGGGTTTGCATACTTTGGATGGCATGTTCTGCCCATCATCAAATCTGCCAGTTTACCCATGATGTTGATAGTTTGGGTTGCTCTTCATCTCGGCTTCCTCAAACACATCTCTCTGATTGCCTTGGTATATATTGGAACATCTTAGATTTCTTGGAATAATAGAATTATCACTGTGAGGTTCTTCAAGCTTGAAAAGATGTCAAATTCTAGTTGCGTTACTTTTATCTGTTCTTACAGCCGATTGGGAAATGGAGCCTTCGCTCTCTCAAGTGTTTCTTCCTCCTCTACCAAAGGTGTTTCTTCTACCTCTTCCTCCTCTTCTACCAATGGAGGTGTTCCTACTCCTAGCTACCTACCTGACCTAAGCTGAATATTGTACATAGGATACATCTCACCCTCCACGTTGTATGCTGGATGGTTCACCTTGTTATTTGGATTTGCCATCGATTGTGCGAGTAGCTACGCAGGTCTCACTGCTGGAAATGTCGATAAATTTTTTTGGGGGTGAGCAGGTGCTACGTTCTATGGAGCCTGATTCCATGCAGTGTGGCCTCTCCACTGCTGCCCAAGATATGGATATGGCATCCATGGCTGCTGGTTTAGGAATGCTATTGGGGGTGCGTTAGACCAGGGTGATGGCCCCCACCACCCCATGTTAGGTGGTTGAGGTGGTCCTTGGTGCATGTATGGCCCTCCCCCATATGGCAAAATTCCGGTTGGCATATTCCCCTTAGGGAGCTATGGCCAACTCTTTCGATTGCCTATGAAATAGGCATCCGTGCTTTCAACCTCCTCCTAATTACTAGGCAGTTATGGGTACAATCGAGTTTTATGATTCAGCCTGCAAACTACGCATACTCTAACTTTGTTCTTCGGGCATGCATTCTTTGCATACCTCCCTCTACATTTTGGACAAAAATAAGCCAATTATGCGTCATTTTCTTGCTTCTTTTTCTCTAACAACAACGTATCCATCTACAATGCTAGAGATGAGAGCATTTCGCTCTTTAAATCCTCCAACATGTTACCTATTTCTATCTTTGTGACTAAAGCAGTCGCTTTCATGGTTCTAGAGGTGGCCTTGCCTCGACTTCTTGAGTAGTTCCGGCATAGTTGTCGGATGTCTTCCATAGCATGCTGGTAGACATCACCTCTAGAGATCATGTTAAGAGCCTCCAGTGATTCATTGGTAAGTCCTCTCAAAAAGATGCTTTTGAGGGACTTATCAGATAGTCTCACATGAGGAGATCGTTGAAGATTCAAGTTGAATCTCTCCCAGTACTCCTTGAGAGACTCATATTCTTTATGTGTCATGCTTAGGACCTCCTCCTTGGAGTCTCTTGCTCTCTCGAAATCTTGGTATTGCTCTAAAAAGAGCCTCTTCATCTGGTCCCACGTGGCAATGTGTTTGTCTCCTAGACCGATGAACCACCATAGAGCTGCATCGTCCAATGTAGAAGGAAAGAGTTTCAGCTTCTACGTATCGGATTTGTAGTCCATAGACCTGCATAAGACATCAAACTTAAATAAAAATAGGTCAGGGTCCTCAGTTGGGTATCCTCTAAAGGTCAAAAGGTGAGCAGGGGATATGTTTTTCATTTTGGCATCTCCTACTTCTTCCTCTATAGGGAAACTAAATCTAGATGAGACTTCATCGTTATCAACCATTTTTTTAGGAAATGTGGTTTCTAATGCAATTCTTATGGCCTTACGGTTGTTTAAGACTTTCTGAGTCAAAGCTCTAAGGTTGTCTAGTGAGATCGTCCGATCTTCTACAACTTTCCACAATAGGGCTTCCTCTAAGGGAGTCCTATTAAATAGGGGATTTATGATGATTCGTTCTTCCCCATATTGATGGGATGAGGAGGCACTTTGCACAAAGTGTGGTTCCTCACTCCAATGGATTGCTAGTGGGTCGAGCGAGTCTAATTCAAATTCATAATGCTCGGTTGACTCTGGTTCTGATGGATTGGTTCTTATAAACCGACCGTCCGGTCCTCTTCTTCTCAAAGAACTCATACAAGGTCAGATGGAAGGTTTCAAGGTATTGTAAATAATCTAGTTGAGACGCTTCCCCAAAAATGGTGCCAAAATGTTGTGGGCCAAACAAGGTTAACTTTTTCCTACTTTTGTCACATGCCCGTGCATTTAATTTATCAACCCAGGGAGCTTCATAAACTTGCGAAGGGTCTAAATAATATTTCTTACAATACCACTTGAGATGAGTCCACTAATTCTACTATTGGGGGGTGTTTTCAAAATGGTTTTCAATCACTCATGCACTCCTCAATAATTTATGTAAGAAGAAAATAATTAAATCTATGGAAATAAAACATTCACACATTCCTGAAAATGAATCTACTGCAAATACTGGAAATAGCAATGCGGTAAATGACCCTATAAAAGCAATAAAATAATCTATAAAATAGAAGAAAAGTGGGGAAGAAATACTGGCTTGGAGTGGGCCCAGGCTCCAGCAGCTTCCTCCCAGCTGAACACGCACTTAGAACTCTTAGAACTATAATATATTTATCAAAGTGTTACAATATCTATCTGTCTCTATATCTCTATATAAATCTATATCAATCTATATTTCTCAGAGTGGTCTGCATGTTCTGCATGTGTTTATATAACACACCCACAGAACTTCTATTACAAAGAGGTTATAACAGTCGATTCATCCCAGACTAAATTAAGACAGTCTAGTGAATGCAATCGACGTCTGCTTAAAACTGGCATTTGGTTCTAACGACGACATGTTCACTGATTGGTTTGTGCTTTGCCTAGAATTGGTAAGATGCTTTCATACATTGGTGCGATCTCCAATTTAGCTCTACATGACGTAGAGTTGGAACTGCACCATCCGTTGTTGTCCACATCGTGCAAATCTGGTCAACGGGTGAAGAACAGAGGTGCCTTCCCTATGAGGAAGGCGCCTAAGTATATCGAGCGCCTTCCCTATATGGAAGGTGTCTTACTATCGTGGTGCCTTCCTAGAAGAGGAAGGTGCTTACCTTCTATTGGCACCTTCCTATGAGAGGAAGGTGCTTGCCTTCTAGTGGTACCTTCCTTATGGGAGGAAGGCGCTCGCCTTCTGTGAGAGGAAGGTGCTTGTCTTCTAGTGGCGCCTTCCTTATGGGAGGAAGGCGCTTTGCCTGTCATGGCACCTTCCCATTGGTGCCTTCCTTATGAGAGGAAGGTGCTTCCTTCCCTTTGGTGCCTTCCTCCTACTTACCTTTCCTTGGTGCCTTCCTGGAAGAGGAAGGTGCCTACTTACTCTTGGCACCTTCCTGGAAGAGGAAGGTGCCTACGTTCTCTTGGCGCCTTCCTGGAAGAGGAAGGCGCCTACTTTCTCTTGGTGCCTTCCTGGAAGAGGAAGGCGCCTATGTTCTCTGCATTTATCCCCAAATAAACAAAGTGCCAGGTCCATCAAAAAGACCTCGACTGATCCAAATCTAACTAAACCAACTGCAATTCCACAAAACACACTAAAAACACACAAATTAGATAACATGCATAATTTCATCAAATATCTATATAATAATTTATAAAAGTACACAATCCTTATTATACACCCGCATAATGATCACGGAAATATGTACAAAATATGAGCATTTCTGGTGCTCATCACCAATCTACTCGATCTTTTTGTTTCCAAAAAATTTCTTCCCTCAGTTCCCATTTAGCAAGGTCTTTCGTAGCCTCAGATTCCTCAATAAGAATCTCCTTCGTGAATCCCTGATCTCTAATATTCCTTGAAGCTTCTTCCATCCTCCTAAGATCTGCCAGCTTAGCCAAGGAAAGGTTCCCAGAATTTAGTCTATTCCATATCTTCAATTTATGTTTTACAAATTGTAATCGCTTCATAAAGGAATACATAGTGGTGCCATGAGGAGGTTTGCCAGTGGTCCACTAGCCTTGCATGAAATCATGAAGCTTAAGATCACGAAGCCACATAAGTTGAAACTTAAAGGAGGGATTCTTTTTTAGCCATAACTCCAAAGAAGAGAGTTTGATAGGCCAATGATCAGATACCCTACCCTTCAGAATCACAGAACTAGCACTTCTATTATTACCCATCCAATAACTAGATATCAAAAACCTATCCAGTCTCTTTGAGATGGAAGCTTCCCCACACCTTCTATTGTGCCAAGTAAAGATCCCATTATCTAGCTTGATTTCAACTAAGTTTAGGGCCTGGATATGAGCACTGAATACAGAAGAAAAAGGCTCGAGATGGTCCACCCCACCATGTTTCTCCTCCAGACAAGTGATAGAGTTGAAGTCTCCAGCCAAAATCCATGGGTACAGGGGAACCAAACTTCTCACAAAGCAAATGTGCCATGGTTATGCATAAGGGGTAGTACCGAAAAAGTATTTATCAAATCGGGGTGAATCAACGTGAAAACTATATAAACTATGGGGCGAATTTTTCAAATTTTTGAAGAAATTTTTTCAAAACATGGCGATTTTTTTTTCAACTACAAGTATCAACAAAATTATCAAAAGGCGATGGCAGAAGGCGACTGACACAAGGCGACTGACACAAGGCGACTAGCAGAATATGACTAGAGAAGGCGACTGACACAAGGTGATTGGTAGAAGGTGACTGACATAGGATGACTAGTAGAAGGTGACTGGCATAAGGCGACTAACACAAGGTGACTGATAGAAGGTGACTGGTAGAAGGCAAGGAAGAACGGTAGAAGGTGACTAGCGAAGGTGACGACATAAGGAGACTAATAAGGTGACTGTCAAAAGGTGATTGGTAGAAGGTGACTAACATAAGGTGACTGTCAGAAGGCGACTAGCAAAAGGTGACTGGTAGAAGGCGACTGACAGAAGGTGACTGACAGAAGGTGACTGACACAAGGCATCTGGTAGAAGGTGATTGGCATAAGGCAAGTGGTAGAAGGTGAGTAGCACATGGTGACTAAAAAATGGCAAGTGGCACATGGTGAGTGGCAGATGGTGAGTGGTGCATGGCGACTGATAGATGGCGAGTGGCATAAGGCGACTGACAGATGGCGAGTGGCACAAGGTGACTAGTAGATGGCGAGTGGAACAAGGTGACCGCCATAACCATAAATAATATGGCACCACATGTCCTCCCTTCTGCCATGTGTCATTCATGCGTTAACTCCTGCCATGCAAAAAATCTATAAATTCATTTGTAGGGTCATTTGCAGCTTTTCCCAGAGCAACTTTAAAACCTTTTTCCAGCATTTTTAGGGCGTTTTCCACAACGGTTTTAGAGCGTTTCCAAGCAATTTTAGTGCATTTTGGCAGCATTTTTAGAGCATTTTGGCATCATTTTTATAAGGTTTTGCCAGCGTTTTCCTGCTTTTCAGAGATGACTAGTTGTTCCTCCCCTCTTCCATCCAAAGTTCATTTCAAGTACACCTTCTGCCCCAATCTCAAGAGCATTTTCAACACTCCTGATAGAGATTCCCAGTGGATTTACACCGTTGGACTTGCTGGTGTGTTGAAGATGCCTCAGTTGAACATTAACGTTCAGTTGATGCAACAGATCATTTCTTGTTACAACCATGACGTGTGCACTATTTTGATCCCTGTGGATAACAATGAAATTGTTTTTTGGTTAAACCCTCCGATGTGCAACGACTAACAGGGCTACCATTTTTGGATGGTGTACTGGTGAACAACCAGTACGCCTTAACCGACGATGATAAATCCACCCTAGGAAACCTTTACGTTGTTCATCCTGACAATCTGAAAGGTATAATTTGAAAATTTATTTTTTATTTAACATTAAATATTGTTCTGCTATAGTTTCATTTCTCTAAAAATGTTCTCCTTGTTTTATTTTTTGTTTTCTAATAATGTTCTCTTTTTTCAGTCAATTCTTCTAAGTCCAAAAGGGGCTTAAACATTTCGAATGTTGGAGACAAATTTCTATATGCTTGCATTGAATTTTTTCAGGCAAGGCTTATTCTACAGGGGCGACCTACAGAAATGCCTTTTTGGGCACTTTCTTTATTGCTTCATTGTATTGATGGCGGTAAATTTGACTGGTGCACGCACATTTCCAACCGCCTGAAGCACGACCTTTTGAGTGCCCAAAAAATTCAAGCATCTGCTTACACAGTGACTACCAACAATTTTATTCTTTGTTTATTTTAGGAAGCTTATTTCAACCTTCAACAGAGCAGTCCTCCCACTGCATTGCACCCTAGTTTGTTGTCTATTGGCATGTCTGATGGTGAGATACAGGTAAAAATATTTGTTGAAATATCTTTATTTTTTTTTTAATTTTATCTTTTTATTCTCTAATTTTGTTTTGAAAATAGAAAAGAGCATCTCAGTCTTCAAGTAAGAGGGATGCCGCATTTAGGATTCTAGAAGTATCTGCTGATTCTGACATGCAATCGTAGTCATCACCAATGACTCCCAACAAACGTGTGAGGTCTGATGATGGTCGGATTCAGCATACACCTACGACACCTTTTATTGGAGAAATAGTTATAGTCGACGTAGAAGAGGTTACCTCCAACCCACAAGGTAACCTTACTCTGCATTGTTCAAAAATGCTTTTTTAAATGATTTATTTTTTTGACTTAAAATTATGTTTTTTAATGTGTTTTACGTATTTTTCAGACAAAGGGCAAATGGTTGAAATATCAATGGTTGCAGAGTCTGAGTCAGGTATGTATATTTTGAATAAATATTTTTTAATGCTATTGTTATTTACAAATGATTTATTTTATGTTCTTGTGTGAAATTTAATAGAGGGACCTCGTAGATTCAAAAGGCTAAAAAAAAGATGGCTCCACCACCTGACCCTCCACACCACAACCACAACCATAGCCACAACCAATAGCCAAGAGTTCAGGTCCACCCAAAGCAAGTTCAGGTCCATCCACTTCAGGTTCCACCTACGAGGAACCAATCACGCATGCGTGGTAAAATGTTCCTCACACCACCACCTCACAATGCAAGAAGTGCTACAGAGACACAAAATGTGTCATCATCTAATATTTTTGTTGTACCGATATTAACCTTGGAGAATTTTTCAAATGTTGAGAGTGCATCTCAAATGCCCTCGGGAACTCTTGATTGTGACTTTCTTTATCAGGGTATGAATCCTAAAAATTTCCCTTTAAAGGCAAGTGATATTCTTGAGGATGAAGAGGGCATTGATGGAGAAGAAGATGATGTCAATGTAGATGTCGTCGAAGTTTCCCCCTTTGACCCACAACAAGTCATCGCCCGTACTGTTACAGAAGATGATATCCTAAACGTTTCTGAAAATGTGTTATTAGTCGATGCATGTAAAGTTGTAGTTCATAATACTCTTCTTTCGGATATTGATAAATTGAAGGAATGGGAATATCGGGCCAAGGTTTTGATTAAAGCCATCAATGGCCGATATAAGAATTTTTCAAAAAGAAAAGAGTTGTTTCTCAAGATGGAGAATGAGCCCCAAAAGCTCGATGCCTTGCTACATAAAGCTGAATCTGGCACTATGGAGGCCGAGTCTACATACAAAGATGAAATTCTTGCCGTTGTTATGAATCATTTGGAAAACCTCAATGCAGAAGCCCAAGCATATTTTAATGAATGGGCACTTGATCAGAACAAAGTAGCAGTTGCAGAAACAACACGACTTACAGCTGATGTAAGTTCTACATCTAACTAAAAAATATTTTTTTGTTAAATATGTTTTGTTTATAAATATTAACCTTTTTTTATTTCTGTTTTGTAGTCTAATTTCCAGCACCTAAAGCAACAAGTCAGTGCCATGAAAGTTTTGATCAAGACTGCCAAAATTAGCATTAATAATGCTATTGAATTGAAGAAGAGGTTACAACAGACGGTTAGAGAAAATAATTACCTAAAGAAGGTTATCAAAGATGGGGGCCTGGATGTCGAGGCTAAACTGAAAGAAAAGGAGAAGGAGTTGAATGCACCTTTCAAAGAAGATCCAACGAAGGAAGAGAGTGCCTTGTTATCGGGGATCAACACTACAATAGAAAGTTTGGTTAGGGTTGGGGCATTAGAAGAAAAGGATATTGAGGTAGATGTGGGTGGACCTTCAGGAAACATTGAAAAACAATAGATCTTTGTTGTGTTGGGTTTCAAGTGAAACAAAAACTCTTTATATCTTTATATTTTTATAAATATTTAAGACTGGTATTTTTTTGAAAATTGAAATCAATGTTAGAGGCAATTTCTGAAAAATTCATATTATCATTTTGAAGTTTTGTTTTTAATTATTGTTATGTTTTAATTTGAAGCGGAATAAATAATGTTTGATATGTTTTGTTTGATATGTTTGATATCCTTTTTGAGAATTGAAATCAATGAATGAGACTATTGTCAAAAAATGTTTTATCTATTGGAAATTTTGTTTTCAATGTTGTTATGTTAAGATTATATGTGTTGATGTATTAAGTAATTTGAAGTGGAAGAAATAATGTTTGATATGTTTTGTAAATTGCAAATGAATGGTATCATTTTTTAGAATTGAAACAATGAATGAGACTATTTCTGAAAAATATGTTATCTATTTGCAATTTTGTTTTGAATGTTGCTATGTTATGATTATGTGTTGATGCATTAAGTAATTTTAAGTGGAAGAAATATTGTTTGATATGTTTTGTAAATTGCAAATGAATGGTATCATTTTTGAGAATTGAAACAATGAATGAGACTATTTTCGAAAAATGTGTTATCTATTGGAAATTTTGTTTTGAATGTTGTTATGTTAGGATTATATGTGTTGATGTATTAAGTAATTTGAACCGAAAGAAATAATGTTTGATATATATTGTAAATTGTAAATGAATGGTATCCTTTTTGAGAATTGAAACAATGAATGACTATTTCCAAAAATATGTTATCTATTGGAAATTTTAAGTGGAAGAAATAATGTTTGATATGTATTGTAAATAACGAATGAATGGTATCTTCTTTAAATATTGAATTCAATGAAAGAGAGTATGTTTTGATTATTTATGATGATGTAAAAGTTTGTTGTTCTTAATTTGAAGTGGAAGAAATAATGTTTGATATGTGTTATCTTTTTAAACCTTTGTTTTGAATGTTGTTATGTTTTGATTGTTTGTGTTGATATATTAAGTAATATTGAATTATGTGAATGCAGTAAGATGTTCTTTTATGTTATATGAATTAATTTGAAATGTCAGAAAAATACAGCATAGGCAATTACTTTCACGAATAACAAATATTACAAGAAAAATAATGTAACATGTGAAATCAAATCAAATCAAATGATAGCATCCTTTCATTCAGATATGTGAAATCAAATCAAATAATAACATGTGAACTCAAATTAAATCAAATGAAAATATCCTTTCATTCTGATATGTGAAATAAAACCAAATGATAGCTTCCTTTCATTCCGATATGTGAAATCAAATCAAATGATAATATGTGAAATAAAATCAAATGAATGCATCCTTGCATCATAATGTTGGAAGCTGGAACAAACTCTTTTCAGATTGTACAAAATGTTCTGCACTCATTCCCAAAATTTTGTCATCACAATCTGACCAGTGTTACCATCATCCTCATCATTATCAATATTCGTTACACCTCTTCTCTCTGCCAAAGAACTCCAATGTGACAATGCTCTTTCGTAAGGAAACTCCTCCACCTCATAGGCCGACACATATACTCTCAAGCAATTCTCCAAATTTTTGTCCAACCTATTTCGAACTTTAGATTTTATATATGAAAGTGCACTGAACACCCTTTCATCTTCCACGGATCCCAAAATCATCGTTTGACATAATTCATATAAATGAAAATATTCACTCATAGTATGTTTTAAGACAGTACTTGGTTGTAATATTCTCCACAAACGTGAAATAGAACCTGCTTCATGACGGTTAGAGAGTTGTGAAACTTGAGCAGACATTGTTGTTCCAAAATAGTTGGATTGTTTTGTCAAAAGATCTTTGTTCAGAATGCCATTGATTTCAATGCCATTGACTACAACACTTTGACTAAAATGGCCAGCAAGTCTGCCCATGTATTTGAGGAACAAAGAATTTATAATCTGGTATTCATTACAAGGATCCCAAAACATTGGATTTACCACACCCATAGCCTCTAGCAATTCATCTCTTTGAAAACGGTCTCTGATTTCTTTTGTCAATGATTCTGCTATTTGTTTTAGTTTAAGTTTTGTATCATCCACAACCACATGAAATCTATTGTAGGTTATGGGCATTTTCTCAACTTCATTTGTAGCTATATCCAATCGCACACCATAACAATATAAAGGTATTTCATTTTCATGGACATTAATACACAGATGATCGTTAATATTGAACTTCAAAAAGCTCCGAGGACTATTCACACTTGTTAATGCTCTCCAACTCTCAAACAAGGGATCCATAAAATTTTGACCAGATGCATACATCATATCAATATGCATGCAAATTTGTATTCTCGCCCTGATGAAATCCACAATATAAATCGATCTTTCTTGTGCAATTTTGATCAAAGTATTCATTTTTTCCAACATTGGAAGAATTCCACACAATGTGAGAAGAGTTTCAAAGTCACTCATTCAAAAAAGTAAATCTTTAGCCTTATCAACCGCCCTACGATTTGCATACATAAACCCTATCAAGGATTGATATTCTTTGAAAACTCTTAATGTCGGTAGATACATCGAAATCCACCTAGTATCCACATCTTTCAACAATTTTTTACCTTCGGTAACTCCTAGTGCAAACTGTTGAAACTCTGAAAATATTTTTGGACTACGTGAAAAATATTCATGAATTTCATGGACAAGCTCTTCCACTCTGGCAACATTTGTAAATGTATCCACAATTTTGTATGCAAGATTCATTCTGTGAGCCATGCAATGAATAGGGATCAAATATGGGGCAACCGATGTTTGTAGTCTAACACAAAGACCATTCCTGTGTCCTTGCATTGTAGCAGCACCATCAGCTCCTACACATATTAACTTAGTGGCTATTTCAATTTCATTCATTCCTACTTCTTCTTTTAAACTAGTTACAACAACATTGTAAATGTTTTCTGCATTACAATTTTCCACCATTTTGCGTATTCCTAGTAAATGAGGTTGCCTTGAATGATTTTCCAATGTGTAAACATGCATGCAAATCCAAGATGTATTGTCAACTGCAGTCACCTCATCAATTGAAAGTGAAATGAATTTTGCCTTTTTTACTTTCTCTCTGAGGTCATTCTGCTCAACCAATGACAGACATTTTGCCATTTCCCAACCACTTCGATCTGACCAATGAGCGTTGGGTAAGTTCTGCACATTAGCTAGTCAAAATAGAGATTTATAATCTATGAAATCAGACATAGGTCTACCCTTCTTAAGAATAGAAAATACAACAACAAACTGCAAACTTTTTGAAGCTAAAGTTAACTTATTCATTTTTTGAAATTGGGCTTGAATCGTTGCACCTTTCTCAACCAATGTTTGCTTTTGTTTCATTTCTTTATCATATTCTTCCACATATCTCATATGTGCGCACTCTGATGCATCCTTCCACCTATAAGTTTTTTGTGTTGCTCGATCACCTTCTTTTGTTTTGATATAAACCTTTCCACAATGTTTTTCTACTGTATCTTTCTTAAGTTGCAATCTATGCTCCTTTCCATGTTTCCAACTACAAATTACGCATCTTAATTTTGTTATATCATCACTACTATTCTCTGGAAGCACTAGCTCAATAAATGGAAATTTTGATATCCAATCAAGCTGAAATGATCTATTAATTGTCCACCTAGATAACCTTGCACGTTTATTTTTTTTAGATGAAGATTCTTCAAAAGTAGGGACTGCATAAGAACTATTAGTTTCTTTTCCACTTGGCGTGTTAGATTCAGGAATCTCTTCATGTTGTTGTTCGATTTGATTGAGATTATCTTCATGTGTGGACTATTGATTATCGTGGATATGTGGAAGTGGAGGAATACCAGGGTTAACAGTGTTTTCTGTAGAGATAATTCTAGTGTCAATAGTAGATTCATTATCACTATGGCATTTAAAAGCATACTAGTGTTTTCTACAGATAAAAGTGAACAAAGCCATCAACCAAAAAACACACTTCTTTATGAATTGAGGACATTATATTTAAAATTAACAAAGTAAAAAAATTAACTGGTGAGTAAAGGTGTTCATACCTTCAGTTTGTGCAGATGTTGATGGCAGACTAGGTTTTGAAATATTAGGAAAGTATTTGAGGATACTCCTTTTATTGGAAGACTCTCCTCCCTTCTTTCCACTGCCTGTAGTTGACATTTTTACCTGTATGAATAGAAGAATAACATGAACAAAGAACATCATTTTTAAATATGAAAATAATAGGTATAAAAGAGAACTACTGCTAGAGACAATAGAATCTGTGACTGTCCCATGAATATTGTTCGTAGGCAGAATAAACCTCCTTATTGAGTGTCCATTAATAAAATGAAAAATGAAATTTAATGGTAAAAGAAGCATACGGATAAATTGAGTCACCTTCTACCAGTCGCCTTAGCTTCTTCTCCCTTAGTCACCTTCTGATCACCTTCTCTAGTTGCCTCTTAGTCACCTTCTTCTAGTCACCTTCTGCTGTCACCTTCTATTAGTCACCTTCTTCAATCGCCTTCTTAGTCACCTTCTATCAGTCACCTTCTATCAGTTGCCTTCTGCCAGTTGCCTTCTATTAGTCACCTTCTAGTCACCTTCTACCAGTCGCCTTCTATCGGTCCCTTCTAGGTCACCTTCTACAGTCGCCTTCTACCAGTTGCCTTCTAGCAGTCGCCTTCTACAGTCACCTTCTATCAGTCACCTTCTATCAGTCACCTTCTACCAATCACCTTCTCATTCGCACCTTCTCAGTCACCTTCTATTAGTCACCTTCTGTCAGTCGCCTTTTCAGTCACCTTATGCCTTCCGCCTTCTCCACCTTGTCGCCTTCTACGATCGCCTTTGCAGTCACCTTCTGGCAGTCGTGGACTCTGGTTTTGTCAGTACTCTGCTTTGTATCGCTCGCTATCCGAAAAAAATGTTGTAATTGTATGGGAGTCGTTGTCAGGGTTAGCTATATATAATGGGGTACAAGGGGCGATTTGGGCGGGATATTTCTTATTTTAAATAAATTTAGGGCAAAAATTGGGCGGGAAACCTTATGACAATGGGGCGAATTTACCCTAAAAAAATTAGATCCCAAAATTTTTGGGCGAACGGGCCGACCTCTATGGTCCCAAAAATCGCAAAATTGACATTTTGGAAATCCGAAAATTCGTGCTAAATTGCGAAATTCGCCACTAAGCAAAACCCTAAAATGTGCTCCCACAAATTCACTTTATCATTGTAATCAATAGGAGCATACACATTTGTAAGTAGGATGGTTTCACCAGATTCATCATCATGCTTGACCATCAAAATAGACCATCTGCTAGAAATTCAAGTAAGAGGGGATATCTTAACCGGATCCCATAAACAAGCAATGCCACCAACATATCCACATGCACCAATACACTGGCATTGCCCCCTTATCCACAACTTGGGAGCAATATTGAACATACTATAAATAGCCAATTTAGTATCCTGAATAAACACCACATCCAAAGAATGCACACGAACCAAATCACGAATAGCTTTTTGTCTAGGGATGTTATTCAACCCCCTTACATTCCATGAGAGGATAATCATTTTTTGGGGTTATAAAAATGGGAGTCCAATGTTCTCACCAAGACTGAATCCACCAAAGTCTCCCCCATTAACTTAATTTTATCTTGGTCCTTCTTTCGACCCACCTTCATATTCTTATCCGAAAAACTTTTTTTAATTATTTTTTGTTGCAATCCCAACACCGTAGGAGTTTTGCAGTCCAAGGATGACTGCATCAGTTCCTGAGTAGGAGAGGGCATAACTAAATCTATACCACTTTCCAAAATAGTTTCCCTTATAGGGCTATACCCAACCATGTTCCCTATACTCAGATCCAAAGCCCTTTGTTCTTCATTTAAACCCCCTAGATCTGATTCCTTAAGTTCCTCCTCAAGAAGAGACATCTGATTCAGCCTTGTTATATTTGCATCAGGTAGCGATATTTCAGGTATCTCCATGCACTAATCAAGATCATCTAATATTTCAAAATGGTTGAGTAGAGCATCTGGCTGGCTATACTTAAGGTCTTTATTTGCCCTTTTTCCTCTATTTCGGGCTTTTACCGAAACAAAACCTTCCTTATCCCGTTCCCATTCCTTTATCGGGGCTTTTCCTTTATCCAAAATTTTTCTAGACCGAGAGGGCCCAAGATTTGAAGCCACATGTGGGACAAACTTAGGGCATTTTCTTTGCAGGTGGCCATATTCACGGTAAATCCGACAACAAAATGGAAGAGCTTCATAGTCAATTTTTTGAACCCATGTAGTTGATCCAAATTGTATTTCAATAGAATCTAGAATAGGATTATTTAAGTCAATTTCAACACAAATACGAGCAATAGAGATTACATTTTTATCCATTGCCTGTTGTGACGGTCCAACCAGCTTCCCAAGAAGAAGTGTAATCTTATGCAAGATATCAGTTCTCCAAAATTTCAACGGGAGCCATGGAAGCCGCACCCATACTGGAACCCGCGATGATCGCTCCTCTGATGGGTTGAAATTCACATGCCAGGGTTTAATAAATAGTCCCACTTGGTTATATAAATAAGTACCCCTTCAAATGCTTTGTTACGATCTTCAATACAAGATAAAACCACCATAAAATAGCTATTCGTACTCAACATCACCTTCAAGATTCCAAGTCTTCCTGACCCAAGCCTCCACAAAGGGGAGAGAAATTTGGATACCCAAAAATTTGCCAATAGGGGCATGTTTGGTTAGATATTCCACATCTTCCACCACTGAGTCTAGTTGAACCACTAGAACTGGCTTGGCTTCACATCGTTCCAAACATCCATTGTTCTTTAACAAGCGATTCTCGACATGCACTGGAAAATGTTGTTCCTTCCAGTCATTTTCAAATGAAAAAACATCACGAGCATGCACTCTTTGTGCCGGACCCGATGCCATCACGACATTCCTCCAATTTTTTAGACCTCCTCCAGAAGCTACTGCCATCCCCGTAGAGCAATTTTTCTTCATCAAACCCTAGCAGAGTAGTTTTTCCTCATCAAACCCAATCCAATCAAGTAAATCTTAATCATTATTTGATTCAGGTAGTCAACATTTTCTTGTCAACTTCAACTAAACTTACTACTTCCTCTAACCATGGAAAAGAGAATTTAACTTCACGATCCTCAATTAAAACCCCTCTATTGGCTAGCCTATCTGCACATTTGTTTCCTTCCCTTAATGTATGTGTAAACCTGATTTCTTCAAACTCTATAGCAAGGTCTTGAATTTCCACAATTATCTCTTGTATGTTCCATGGAGCCTTTGCTTTCCTCAAAATTGCATTTATTACTATTAGTGAATCACCTTCCATCCATACTTTATTCCATTTCATTTGTTTGCATATTTTTAACCCTTCCAAAGCTACCCAAGCTTCAACTTCATTATTTGTCTTAAATCCACTATTGAAAGCGTAATGAGACAAAATCTCTCCTCTATTATTTCTAATTATTCCTCCTCCTCTTGTTGGTCCTGGATTTCCTTTAGATGCTCCATCAAAATTCAATTTGACCAACTCCACATTTGGTGGTTTCCACTTTATATTCTTTGCCTTCTTTTTGTTTCTCCTATACCCAACATCATAATTCCATTTGATGACTTGACTCCATCTATCAAGGCTCTCTGCTTCCAGATTAGGGATTGGGTGAGTTGATAGGGTTGGTTTAGACTCCTCTATGGCTAAACAAATCTTCCTTTTCATTACCTCTAAATTGCTTTCCTTTCCTTTAAATATTCTTCTATTCCTTTCTAGCCATACAGTCCAAAGTATTGTATCTTTTGATATATCCCAAATTGTCTATAAAGCCTCACTTTTAAAAGTGCTTTGCCATTGCTTTAACCATTCTTCAATTCTGCCATTCATCACCATGCATTTACCAAACATATTAAGAATCCATTGCCATAGTTTCCAAACTATTGAGCAATGTCCCAAGAGATGGTCTATACTCTCCTCCTCTTTTACAAAGAACACATTGTGAGGGGCCATGAAAACCCCTTTTCATAAGGTTATCCTAGGATAAAATTCTTCTATGACCTACTAGCCAAACAAACATTTTGACTTTAGGAATGCTCGGGCTATCCCAAATATCTCTCCATATTCTTGTGATATTCCTATTTTGTTGGTGCTTTACATTATATCCACTTCTTGTTGTGTATTCTCCTGAGCTATTCAACTCCCAAATCAACTTATCCTTGGCTCCCCTTGGAATAATCATTGTTGTTATCTTTCTACTCAACTGCCTCCTAGCATCAATGTCTTGTATACTTGTAAAAAAATCTTCTTTCCATTTGTATCTTCCTTCCTGATCCTTGTACAAAATGTTTGAAACCCTATCACCATATTTATCTTGAAGTAATCTCATCCATGGTTTCAAAATTGGATCTAGATTGAGTGGTTTTTATCACACCAAGTATCCATCCAAATAGAAATTTTTCTCCAGTTCCCACCACCCATCTTAAACCTTTAATCACTAGATCAATTGATTTTTTTAAACCGTTCCATAGTGTAGAACCATTTGGTAGAGAGAATGCAATAAATATTAAGCTTGGGTCATTGGGCTCAACATACTTAGAAGAATTTTTCCCATTGTCTTTGACTCTCTTTGTACAATCTCCAAATTACTTTTCCCCTAAGAGCTAAGTTTGCATCCATAATAACTCTTAAATCGAGACCTCCCCTAGTTTTATCATCACACACCTTGCTCCATTTCACTAAAGAAATTTCCTTTTATCATGTAATCTTAAATAAAAGAATAATATAGATTAAATTTAATTTTGATAGTATACAAGGACATGTAATATGTTAATGATATAAGATATTTAATTAGTTATTTTTTAATAACATCTATCATAATTTATTGTATCTTCCTTATTTAAATAGTTAAAAATAAAAATTACTAATAAATTTTAGATTAGATTAGGTTTTTAATGATAAATAATTCAGTTTCACCATCCATCTTAAACCTTTAATTACTAGATCAATTGATTTTTTAAATAATTCCATAGTGGAGAACATTTGGTAGAGAGAATGTAGTAAATATTAAGCTTAGGTCATTGGGCTCAACATACTTAAAAGAATTCTTACCTATTATCTTTGACTCTCTTTGTACAATCTCCAAATTACTTTTTCCCTAAGAGCTAAGTTTACATCCATAAGAACTCTTAAACTGAGACCTCTCCTAGTTTTATCATCACACACCTTGCTCCATTTCACCAAAGGAAATTTCCTTTTATCATGTAATCTTGACTACAAAAATGATTGTATAATATAGATTAAACTTTTTCTATAGTATACAAGGACATATAATATGTTGGAATGGCCTATAAGATTGATTTAATTAGTTGCACTCTTCCTGCTAATGATAACCATCTACCTTTCCATGCTGGTAGTTTATTCTAAACTTTACTTATAACTGGATTCCATAATTCTATCCTCATTCTCCCCTCAAATAAGGGCATCCCTAGATAAGTTGCTGGTAAATTTGCCTCCTCCATTTGAAGTAACTTGCATATCCTTGCTTTGATTCTAGTTGGGGTGTTTAGGAAGTAAATTTTGGATTTTGTCCTATTAACTTTTTGCCCTGATGCTCTTTCATATTCCTTTAATAAGTTATTCAAAGCTTTGGCCTCATTTATCCTTGCCCTCCCAAAAAGGGTTGTATCATCTACAAATTATTGATGGGTGATGTTGTCGATGTTATTACTAGCCTTAAGTCCACTTATAAGCCCATCTTTGTTAGCCTTCTTCAAGTTCCTACCCAATACCTCTGCCATAATAATGAACAAATATGGTGATAGAGGATCTCCCTATCTAAGACCTCTCTTGGCTTTAAATGATTTTGTTACTAACCCATTGACCAACACTGAATATGAAATTGTAGAGACACAAGCTTTAATCCATCTGACCCATTTCTTCCCAAATCTAAACTTTTCTAATACTACAAAAAGAAAATCCCATTTAACCCTATCATAGGCTTTACTCATATCAAGTTTTAAGATCATTGCTTTCTCTTTTCTTGAAGTTGTTGAATGCATAACTTCATGAGCTACTATGATCCCATCCAAAATTTGTCTCCCTTTCACAAATCCTCCTTGCTCTTCTAAAATAATTTTGTCTAACAATGGTCTTAACCGATTTGCCATCACTTTGGAGATAATCTTATATGCCATATTACATAGGCTTATGGGTCTAAATGAATCAAACAATTTTGCATCCTTCTTTTTTGGAATCAGGGTAAGATATGTTGCATTTATTTTATAAGGTATGTATTGTTTTACCCTAGATTGTTCCACTACCACCAATAAAGAATCCTTCACTATATCCCAATTATGTTGATAGAATGTTGTAGAGAGCCCATCCAGACCTAGGGATTTATCCTTATTAAAAGAGAAAAGAGCTAAATGAACTTCTTCTAGAGTAATAGGCTCCATTAGTTTCCTATTGTCTTCATCTGTTATAACTGAAGGTACTTCTTGTAGAATTTTATCATTAAGAACTTCAAACTCCTTTGATCCTAGAATATTCTGATAAAAATACCTTACCTCCTTTCTGATTTCACTCTGGTCTTCAATCCAAACCCCTTCTACTGATTTAATTCTACTAATTCTGGATGTTGATCTTTGTACTATTGCCATCCTATGAAAAACTTTGTGTTTTTATCTCCTTTTAACCAAGTCTGTCTCGATTTTAATCTCCAAAATTTCTCTTCCTTACTCAAAATATTATGATATTCACTAAGCAACTCCCTTTCCTCTGAGCTTGGATTATTATGATCACCTTTTTAGAATTTTGAAAGTTTATCTTTTAGTTCTTCTTTCTTCTCAAAAATATTTCCAAAAGTGTTCTTGTTCCATTCTTTTAATCTAGATGTCATTGATTTAATTTGTTTTGGAAGTGTATACAACCCACCGTTTCTTGAAGAATTCCACGTTTGTGCTATCATATCAACAAATTGAGGATGGTCTTCCCACATCTGCTCATATTTAAAATATGATATTTTTTTAATTCACTTACCACCATTTTAACTCTTATTGGCTAGTGATCTGAACCAATCCTTGTCAAGGTATTAATTTTAGCACAAGTCCCTTCATCTAGCCAATGATCTGAGAGTATGCATTTGTCTATTTTTTTGCTATTAGGTTTTGGCCTCTCCTATTGTTGGTCCATGTATAGTTGTCTTCTTCAAACTCAACCTCCCATAGATTATTGTTTTGAATAAAAGTTGAGAAATCTCTCATACTTTGGGTTATTTTCCTAATTCCCCTAAATTTTTCATCCAGCTTGGTTATGGCATTAAAATCTCCTATGATCATGAATTGGGTTTCTTGGTCTTTACTTCTCATAAAGGCTTCAATCCCACTCCAAACTTCTAATCTGCCTGACTGAGTTGTAGGTCCATAGACATTGATAAGGATGAAACAAATATCTGCAAAGTAGCATGTGACTAAAGAGGCTATCCAATGCCTAGTTTTATGAATGGTTACACAAGAGGTTCTAATAGGATTCCAACAAGTTAGAATTCCCCTTGTCGCTCCTTCAAAATCCATAGCATCCCATTCACATCTCGCCCATACTGCTTTCATAGTTTTGGAAACTTCTTCTTTTGTCATTTTAGTTTCTTGGATACAAAGAATATCAGGCTTATTACTTAAACAAAGGTCCTTGATACACCTTTGCTTTGAGGGGGCATTAACACCCCTTATATTCCATGAGATGGTAATCATGTCTCATTAGGGGCTATTGGCCCCGCCTACAAATTACCAATATCATTTTGTTGTTTGGTAAAGAGAAGTTCAACCAACTTAGTTTGTGTTCCTTTCTCTATGTTTGCTCTTGCTTCCCTGGATCTCGCTTGATAATTTGAGGGTTTTCCTCTTTTTGCCTTGCTTGTATCAGGAGTAGGTCTTATTATTCTATTCCTCAATATTCTTTCACAACTTTCTTTTTTCCCTCCCTAGCTCTACTATGGAAGCTTTTGACTTGTCCTGCTCATTTTTTGGTATTTCCTTATTAATGGTAGAGGTATTAACATCTAACACTACATTTTCTCTACCAGTTTTTTTCTCTTGAATGGTGCATGGTACTTCAAGAGAGTCTTCAAAATATGATGAGACACATTCCTTAGGTTCATCAAGAATGTTCATCCCTAAATCAAGATCATACTAAATAGATGGTTCCTTGTTAATATGTTGAACCTGTTGTACTGTGTCCTCTAAGCTTTGATCTACTTTTTCTTCATAGGCTAAAGCCTCAAAAGAGTTGGTATTTCTTCCAATATCCTTCCTTACTGGTCTCCATTGTTTATTTGCTTTCATTTATCTAGATCTATTTTTTGAAGTTGAAAACCATCCTCATCCATATCCATTTGTAAGTTTCTCTTGCGGTTTTCTACATATGATTTTGTTGGACTCTTCTTAGGGCATGATCTCTCAATATGCCCCACCTCATGACATATTCTACATCTAAAATATGTTTTCATAATCTATGGTTTGGGTCCACATCTTATCCCCATACTTAAGAATGATTGATTATGGTAAAGCTTTACTTATATCAATCATGACCAATATCTGAGCATAAATAGCCAAGAATCCATCTTTTGTAGTTTTTGAAATCTCAAGGAATTCTCCTAGAGTGTTTCCTATTGCCTTGAAGGTATCCATTTCCCAAAATTCAATGGGCAACCCATACATCCTAACCCAGACTGGTACTAGGGATAGATTTACATTTTTAAGTGAAAAGCCTTCATACTAGCGAGTAAGGAAGAGTCTTGCTCTTCCCATAAACCAAGGACCCCCTTTTAGGATTCTATCTCTTTCTTCCCTAGAACAAAAAATGGCTAGGAAGAAACCTTTGGGAAGAAAGGATAGACTCACTCCTGGAGACTTCCAACTCCTATCAATCCATTTTCTCAAGGCTGAAGCCCCTGGCCAAGACCCATTAAATTTACCAAAAATTACCCTATCTTTGAGCAATAAGGATCGATCCTCTATGGGTCCTCTCACTAACCTCTACTACTAGAGATGATTCTAAGGATTTAGCTATAAATCGATCCATGGAAAGGAAACTAAAACTCAAAATCTACTAAAATTTACCAAAATATCCTATAGCGAATATAATATTTGATAAAAAACCTATAATAATTTGCATGCAAAATTTCTAAGATAAAGAAGGGAAAAAGAAACTTAGCTGAAAATTATAATGCCTAGAAAAAATGTCTTGCCTCACTTAAGCCCTAGCCCTCCATTGCTCCTCCCATCATCCAAACCCTAGTTGATCAATATTTATAATTTTGTTTTTCGTGACTTGAAAAATTATCACTACCCTTGTTCCAGATGGCTGACTTCATAGGGTTGTATCTCCCTTAATATTGCTCGGATTCCTTCATATGACCACTCATTTTAAATCTCTTCAAATTACACACAAATTGGTCCAAGAATCAATTGAATCAAACAACCCTTCATAAAGATATGGCTCCTAAAATATGAGATAGTTTTTAAGAAAAAAATGTCCTAATCCTTCAAGATCATTTTACAATCCCAAATTTTTATCGATTAATATTGAAATTCTTATTGATTTGATGATAATAAGAAAATAAATGTTGGATTTTGAAATTTTAAAGTTAAATACTTAAATAGTTTGTTTTTTTTTTTTGAATAATTTGAAAAAACTTGTATTAAAACAAAGATCAATTACAAGTTGGGATGAGAATTTTCCCAGCCTTAGTTAGAGAGAACACAAGTTTACAACAGTAAAAGAAGATTTGCATTGGAGCCAAATCTCTTAAACCATTACCTAGCTAATAGGGGAGTCGACGAATCTAACATTCAAGTGTGGAGAGACTCCTTCCCCATTGGCCTAAGGCACGATCCTACAAGTTTCAATGTTTGCACAATGTGAGATGTTGCTAGGGGGATCGGTTTGGTCTGTTGATGCAACTTTTCATGATATTGCGACACTTTTTCCTTCTTCTCCTTTGGCCACAAAAATGCAACATGTCGTGATATCGCGACACTTTTCTCTTTTGGCCGCGAAAATGCAACATGTCGCGATATTGCGACACTTTTTCCTCTTTTGGCCGCGACGTTGCAACATGTCGTGATATCGCAACACTTTTTCCTCCTTTGGCCGCGACGATGCAACATGTCACGATATCGTGACACTTTTTCTCTTTTGGCCACGATGATGCAACATGTCACAATATCGCGACACTTTTTCCCTTTGGCCGTGACGATGTAACATGTTGCGATATCGTGACACTTTTTCCTCCATTGGCCGTGGCAATGCAACATGTCGTGATATCGTGACACTTTTTCTCCTTTGGCTATGACGTTTCAACATGTCACAATATCATGACACCTTTTCCTCCTTTGGCTGCGACGATGCAACATGTCATGATATCGCGACACTTTTTCTCTTTTGGCCGCGACGATGCAACATGTCGCGATATCGTGACACTTTTTATCCTTTGGCCGTGACGATGCAACATGTCGCGATATCGTGACTTTTTTCTCCTTTGGCCGCGATGATGCAACATGTCGGGATATCGCAACACTTTTTATCTCTTGGCCACAACGATGCAACATGTCGCAATATCGCAACATTTTTTCTCTTTTTTCCGCAACGATGCAACATGTTGCGATATCATGACACTTTTTCTCTTTTGGTTGCGACGATGCAACATGTCGCGATAGCATGAAAATTTTTCTCCTTTGGCCATGACGATGCAACATGTCACGATATCGTGACACCTTTTCTCCTTTGGCCTCGACGATGCAACATGTCGCAATATCGTGACACCTTTTCTCCTTTGGCCGCGACGATGCAACATGTCGTGATATCACGACACTTTTTCTCTTCTGGCAGTGACGTTGCAACATGTTGCGATATCATGACCCTTTCTCTTCTTTGGCCGTGACGATGCATCTTGTCGTGATATCGCGACATATTTTCCTCCTTTGGCCGTGACGTTGCAACATGTCGCGATATTGCGACACTTTTTCCTCCTTGCTTTCTCCCTTTTCTTTGGACCACGAAAAATGCAACATGTCACGAATTCCTAACACCTTTATCCTTGTGGTGATTTGCTTTTTCTTTGATCTTTAGCTCATGGACCTCTTCGGTCTTCTTGGAAAACATGCAAAAAAAAGTTAGTTCTTCTAGTTGGTTCCTCTAGGTGCCATAACCTTAGGTGGCCCCTGCTGTTGTTAGGCTGTCTCGGTCTGCTTCCACTATTCTTCCCCTTTGCCTCCCTCTTCGGAGGCCCACGGATGCTTCAACACCCTGCCTAATTGCCTCATCCTCAATAGCCATGTCATTGTGCCACTAAACTCCTACCTCCTTCTTAGCACCCATCTTAGCCAAGAAGTCTGTAACTTTATTTAGATATCTACTCACATAAACTGGAATCACATCATCTAATTCCCTCTATAATTCCTTACTTGGAGTGACAAGAATCCTCAACCTCTATGTTTTCAAAGCAAAGTTCCTCATGCAATCTAGAGCTCCAACCATTATTTGAGAATCTGATTCTAGTATTATCCTCTTGTGGCCTTATTTTACTACCCAAATAGAAGCAAATTTGATAGCTAAGGCTTCTGCTTCATTGTTTGTGGCTCTTCCCAAGCCTTGCAGTTCCCAATAGAGCACTGTTCCAACATGATTTCGGCAAACCACTCCAATTCCAGCTCTACCCGGATTGCCTTTTGTAGCTCCATCAATATTAATTTTAATCCAACTTTCTGGGGGTGGTTGCCAACTAGCTCTGTCCTGTCCCAATCTCATCATAGCGTGGCCCTGATTGGTCGAAGGCATCATGAATCGCCCATGTATGGGGATCCTCAAGATCCTCCATACATCCTCTAGAGTGGGAGTCATCTCCCCTGTCGGTAGCCGAAAGCAAGACGACTCTGGATACCATCTCTCTGCTAGGGTTGTCAGTAGCCCCATGTCTGTAGGAATTTGTGGCATCTCTTCCACATGCTGCCGTCCTACCTCTGCCAATCTACCTCGCTTGGCCTGATCAAGCGCGGACAAATCATCTCTTAGACTTTCGTATTTCCACTCCCGACTCTTTAGCAATCCCCTCTGGAAAATAAGCAATAAAACAACAAAAATCATTAGTACATAATCATTAAAAAAATAAAAAATAAAATCAATTAAAATCAAAGTTGATATCACCCATTATTGGACGATATCGTACCAAATTTAGATAAAATCGTCCTTAATAGGATCGCCCCTTATTGGATGGGATCGCCCAATAAGGGACGAAATCGTCTCCGTTCTTCAATTTGGGGATCGCCCCTTATTGGATGGGATCGCCCCTATTTCTCCGATTTCGTCCCTAGACGAAATCGACAATATAGAGACAATTTTTTCGTCGGCCTAAAAACGACCGCGATGCCCAAAAAAATTAAAATTCAAGTTAAAAACACAGTAAAACTAGGTTTAGATCCTTACCCGCAACCTGCGTCGGATCTCTGTTGATCTGTGTCATCTCCACCATTTCGCCTACAGAGCTCTGAAACAGCGAAAGTAAACAATAAAAATGAATTAGGGTTTTACCCTATTTTTCTTATTTTTATTCAAAATGACATTTTTTTTTTAATTTTTGCTTTTCCGCGCTTTTACCTCAAACGTTCAATTTGGGTAAAAACTCGGAGGGGGCACCATAGCAAACAGTCGTACGATTCGATCTAGAATTGTTGTCTAAAAAATGGAATAAATTTTTTCTTTCTCGTAAAGCGTGAAGAACTCGTCTTTAACGCATTTTTTTCGAGAAAATGCGCTAAAGAGGGGGCAAAATGTAGCACCCTAAAATTGACGCAGTTAAACCATCAGTAAAAATTAGAAATTTGAATTTTAACCCCGAAATTGCTCGTTAATCGCTTACCTCATTTTTTGCACCATTTTTAGAGGTTGTTGTGACCGTTGGACGATATCGTCGTTGATCTGACGATATCGTTATCGATCTGACGATATCGTCCCAAATCAGACGAATTCGTCTAGAATAGAACGTCTAGACAATTTCGTCCCAAAATTGAATTTTCGCAATTAGCTTTTGTTCCAACGACCTCTCCAACTTGGGCAGAAGCGTGTCTACGTGGTTGGAGATTCCCACGTTGAGGATCTCCCAGATTGGGATGATCCCCAACCTCCTAACCTCCCCCTAATCCTATATAAACTGGGATTTTTCTAGTTTATCCCCCTGATTCCCTCCCTGACTCCCTACCTGGCTGCCTGACTGATTATCTCCCTACAATTTTAGTTTTTGTTGTCATTCGCACTTGTGTTTTCAAGTTTTGTTGCAGGATTTCACTGTGTTTCAGCCGGAGGTAGCTCGGATCGTCGCAGGCGATTCAACTACAATTCTAGATGATCATGTCAAGATCGGTGACGATCTTGTACGATTACAGATGATCCGGTCTGCAATTCAGCTTGGGTGCAATCAGAGCCCTGAGTTTGCATTATCTATCTCATTTTCCTTATTTATTGGTGCATTAGATTAATTTACTTTTGTTTTGCATCTTGGAGTTCACCTCATTTAGCGTAATTGCATGATAAAATTCAAAATAAGTTTCCAAAATAGTGCATCTCATTTAATTTGATATCTGGATTTATCATTCAAGCATCTATACTCTTATTTCTATCATTTTGCATCATTCTTGCAATTGTATTTTTGGTTTTTGGTGTCTATTTTCTTGATTGCAAGTTTCTGAAAAATTTGTCAGGTCGTTAACGATCTTGGGTGATCTCGGACGATCTCCTGTGATTTGGGACGATTATGTACAATTACAGATGATCCTATCATATTCGGGACGATCTGGACTCCTACAAGCTTCAGAATCTTCATCAGACATCAGAAATCCGGTGTACTCTTCTCCATTTTATATATTCTCTATATTCAATCACATTAGGATTCATTTATGTCTTATGTCTTCATATAAATCAGAATCTTCATATAGAATAGCTTAGCTTCATTTTGGCCAACCTAGAAATCTGAATGATTGAACATAAAACGAACAAATCAAACCCATTCTCAACCTAGGCGTGGAAACTGCCACTCAAAATTTCCTGGTGAACCCCACCATCAGTCAAAAATTCACCTTTATACCCCTCTCCCGAGAGGCGTGACCTTCAAAGGGCCTCTCCGTCCGAGGTATTGCTCCATCCTTTTCTCACCCCCCTTTCGGGTACAGATCCTTTAGCCTGAAGGTAAGGGTGCGAAAATTTTGGGCAATACATGCACATTCCAAGGGAATGGAATGTGGTTGTTGATTACCTGGCCAAAAGGGCTTTTGAGTTGCTGGATCCTTGGAGTATCGATAATTGGGAGAGTCTCTCGTCTGGGGACTCTCAACGCCTTTGGGAGTTAATCCACAAGGATGTACAGACTTAATGTGGTTTGTTCTTGTTGTCTTTTTCGGGTGTCATTCTAGTCTAGTGGTTTTAGCCTGTTTGGCTATTTATTTGAGTCTTGGTTGGAAGCTCAGTTGTACTCTTGTAATCCAAACTTTTTATCAATAAATTTTTACCCCTTTATTTTAAAAAAATGATTAAGATTTACTTTAATATTTTTCATTGGTAATATTTGTTTTATTTTATAACATTAATGTGCTTTCATATAAACTATTTATTATAATTTTTGTGGTTGCACTTGTGCTTCAGGAAGGAAACTAGCATTGTGCTTCAAGAAGGAAACTAGCAATCGAGATCTAGTAAAGCAAAATACGATAGTGCGATGTTTTGAAAATATTACTCTACTAAGATGCTTTATTTTATAACATAAACTTGCTTTCATATAAACTATTTATTATAATTTTTGTGGTTGCACTTGTGCTTTAGAAAGGAAACTAGCAATCCAGATCCAGTAAAGCGGACTATGAGAGTGCGATGTTTTGGAAATATTACTCTACTAAGATGCAATGCATAGATAGTGGAGGTGAAGTTTTGGTATTGTGAAGGCTACGGTAGGAAGATGTCAAAAAGGATGTTAAATTCTAAAATATTTGTACTCACAAAAATTTGAAAAAGATTCATTAAATAAAAATAAAAAATTCAGACATTTTATGTAAAACGATGTAGGTTTGAATTTGTTTGTAAACTCTCAAGCTCTAAAGAAGAGAGTTGTGATTTTTCAATGGTGGAGGGCCTAAGTACAACCTCTTGTTCTCCAACAAAAAAAATTAATAAAAATTTTCGTGAGTTGTTTGTATTTATTTATATTTTTTATTAATTATACACATTAAAAAAACCCCACCTTTATTGCATCATAACCACTTACTAATATTACAAAAGCTTGGTAATTATACATATTATTTGACAAGATTTGATCTTATATATCCTCCTTGAAAATAGAAAAATTTAATCAATTAAACTCATGTAATTTTTATTATTTATATATATTTATTATTATATAATAAAATAAAATATTTTTATAATTTTAATAATTATCTAGAATAAAATTATTGCTAAAAAAGAAAGAAGTACTCTATAAAATTATAGATATATTTGAAACATTTATTTTTTATCATATTAAAGTTTTAAAATTATGCCAGTTTTGAGTTTAATATCTTTACAATGGATTTAATTTTCAAAATCATTCAAAAAGAAAACCTTTTTAAAAAGAATTTTTAATAATTATATTCTTTTATATTGTAAAGATTTCACATTTCTCGTGAGTGTGGTTTACCGGCAAGGACGCCACTGCATTATCAATGATGTGACCCGGATACAATCCCCATGGTGAATGTGTATAAAAAGTATTATTTCAAAAAATAAAATTAAAAAAAATATTTTACATATGCATTTTGTTTGATCCTTCAATTTTATGCAAAAGTATGCTACTCAATATCTCCAATTTCATAATTGATGCAAAATTTCAAAATCAATTAAAATTTACCATGTAATTTTCAGAGAATAATTTAATTTAATTTTAATTAGTTCTATAAACGTTTAACAATCTTGTGACAGTTTTCAAAATTTTAAAAAATCTCAAAGAAATTTTTAGACCCCACAGTAAAACCCTCTGGGTCAACAATAACAATTGATTGGCATACTCCTATTATTGATATCTAAATTAAGTTTGCAAAGAGCAGCTTCATTTGGCCATTATTATAGCAACTATTCAAACAGTTTCTGTTCCAAAATGTTAGCATTTTAGTTATACCATGTATTACCTCTCTAGATAAGAGACAGGACAATGCTAGCTAATAAAAAAAAATTAAAAGAACAATTTCACGTAAAGCAGAATTTTCACCTATCTTAATCTGCACTCATCATTCAAAATTTCAAACAGTAGTTCAGTGGGTAGAGAACCCATATGTGCATGTGGAATGTCCTCTTATCATGTCCTGACCCATGTTAGACAAAACTCAACAATTGAAAGGTAAACTAAACTAAAGGCACTCCCAACTATTTGCATATTGAAACTACTTGCATGAATTCCGTAAACAGGGCCTTCACCTTTCACCATAAATGACAGGCTAAAGAAGGAAAATTCTTGAGACTTTAGAATTCCCAACACTTAAGTTTTGCAAATAGGACCTGCACAATGATTACCAGACATTGCATTTGACATCCAGCTCATCAAATCATATCCTCAAATGAGTTACAAGATTTGTATGGAATTTATTACAAAATCTTAGGCTCCCATGAATCATGTCCTTGAAAAAAATATGGTGCTGCACAAGAGCCATTGGACTTGATGAGTATTTGATGAACAATTGAGACAGTACCTTATAATTTGTGATCATTAGGAATATGCATATGTGAATTTGTTTGTAAATGAGAACCACATTATATCAGAGGAGATTACAAGTTGTGAGGCATGTATTCCATTTGGAAGAATTAATGAAAAAGCCTTTGTCAGCAGCTTCTCTGAAAATGTAATAGGTCACTAACAATTTTTTTTAAACAAAACTCAAGATTTACATAATGTAAAAGCATTTCCAGAATTGAAGAGTATAGCAGTGTCCTTGAGGGCATTATGATAATCAAATAATCTACAACATAACTGCCAATAAAAAATAATGCATTTGTGATCTTAGCCACTATAATAGAAATGCCAACCAAAATTCCTAGGAAACAAGCATGACTATTTGCCCACTACACTAGTCGAACAACAAGGTTTTCTTCAATAGATCGAGCAGAAGCAACCAAGAAAAGAAGCTATTGTTGGTCCCATTCTGTTGTACTTCCAAATGGAGGAGAGCATCTTCAGTGGTTAGTGAGGATGCAGACACTACATTTTACACCAAGGCAGCAATAGCAGCAAAAATGTTCCCATCTCCAAAGTTCAAAATTTTACACTCCACCACCATGAGATTAGGGAGATTGACTATACAAATCATAATCAACATTGGATGACCTTTCAGGCATATCTTTCTGACTGGTTGACGTTGCATCACTCTGAGAACCATTGGCTGTACTACCATCTATTACTGGCTGATTGTGAACCTCATAGATAGTCACCCCGCTACTGACAGTGTATGTGAAAGATGCATCTGTCAACCCTGTTGTGCTCTGCAAAGATTCCAATTGCTCAACAACAAAACTCATAGCTGGCCTACCTTTCGGATTTTGACTGAGGCATTGATAAGCCAAGCTAGCTGCTTTCTGAGCACCCTTCACAGAATACTGTCCTTCCAACCTAGGATCAATGATTCGAAGCAACTTCTTGTTGTTATTCAGAAGTGGTCGGGCCCACTCAACGAGGTTATATTCTCTGCTAGGTCTGGTCTTATCCATAGATGGCCTGCCAAGAAGCAACTCCAGCAATACCACACCAAAGCCATAAACATCACTTCTAGCTGTTAAGTGACCTGTAAAATGAAAAAGAATTCTTCTTAGGAATTGTCCAAAAGGTAAAGGTAAAGTAGTTTTTAACAAGGTCATAGGCCATATGAGATGATCCTTATGGAGGATGTTGTTTACACAATATATGGTTATCCAACCATACTTTGGTTACCGAAGCATGGTGTACAACCCTACCCCCTACAGGATTCAAACCTAGGACCTCCTGTTTAGAATTCCAAAGTCTACATCAATCTATAAACATACAACATATTAAATATTGATGTGCCTCATCCAGAGTTACAAAAACAATATTCCATTCCCGCAGCTTTCATTAGCTGGAATACTGCAAGTAGTGGCTTAGTTATAGATCAGAAGACAATTACTCCTGGAAAAAATGATGAAGTTTGACAAGCATAGTTTCACCATGAAAACTTAAATATTAATACTCTGGAGCTTACCAGTCATCACATACTCAGGAGCTGCATAACCATATGTACCCATTACACGAGTGGAAACATGAGTCTGGTCTCCCTCTGGACCATCTTTTGCAAGTCCAAAATCAGAAAGTTTTGCCGTATAATCCTACATAAAAGCAAAGCAAATGAGTAAGGAACTTGACTACTATATCCTAAATAGGCTTGAGTAAAACAGTTGCTCAAATTGATATGTAAACAGGCATCAAATGTTCAAGCAAGGTTCTACCAAAACCTAGACCCTAATTGTTACAAGGAAATATGTTGTGACATCTTGAAAGGCAGCTCAACATCAGGCTTTAAAAGATACTAACCGAGTCCAATAAAATATTAGATGTCTTAAAGTCACGATAGATAACTTGTCTTTCCAGTCCATGAAGAAAAGCAAGCCCTTTAGCAGCCCCATGTGCAATCTTCATTCTTACTGACCAAGGTACGGGAACACATACTTCTGTAAGCATTTAGTCAACATGCAGATCATCAGTATTTTTATTTATTTTTTGTTACAAACATTCTAATGTATTTATATTTCTTTTTGAGGCTTCGCAAAGTTCAATCCAGAAAGCCATGCTCATCAATTAGCCCTCTATTCTGCTAGCTCAAACAGATCCCAGTACTATGAAGCAGAGAAAAATGAGCATACTTCGGAATAGATGATTTTCTAGACTGCCACGAGACATATACTCATATACCAGCAGCCTGTGTTCATCTTCGCAACAGTAACCTATAAGTTTCACCAGGTGTGGGTGGCTTAGCTGCCCAAGAAAAATGACCTCTGCCTGAAAGATGCAAAAAGTTAGAATCAAATGAGATCAGTTTCTATTACATCACAGTATCAACATCCTTGTCCACAATCTCTAAGCTTGCCTTCATTTTATCAACAATCTACTCATCCCCAATATCAAATTATTTTTTCTAAGAATTTCATTTGTTCTTATTGACAAAGCTTAAATTATATAGATGAAAAGATACACATGGAAACAAGCACCGAGGTGAATACCAGCCATTCTCTATGACCTTGAAGACCCTCTTGATTGAGAACCTTAACTGCAACAGAGAGACCCTTCAGACCTGGTCTAACATTCTCATCTATGTAACCTTTGTAGACAACACCAAATCCTCCCTGTCCGATCTCATGATCAGAACGGAAATTTTTTGTGCTAAGCTTTAGTTCGTTGAATGTAAATACAATAACATTGGAGCCAGAATTCTGCCTGAGGTCTTCTACATCCCTGGGAGTTGGAGAAATGCTTCCTCCATTGCTAATTTCAGATGCAATTGAAGCACTATTTTTCACTTTTGCTTGTGACTGTGATTGATTTGCTCTTAACTCAGCTGCTGCAAAAAACCCAATATGAACACACCAAAAAATAAAACCTTAGAATATTCTCCAAGAGGAAGAAAAATCAAAACTTGTATAAAGACCAGCAATTATAAAATTCTTTATCACAGTAGCAAACCCAGTAGAGATTCTTCAAGATAATTACATTTTCCTAGGAGAAAGACCTATATTAGCCAAAAAACTGAACTCAAGCGGGAAATCACTATATTCGAAATGAAATGGTGTTCCCCACATGAGTTATTATGAATAAAAATTTAAACCTCACAACCATTTCTTTCACTTTTATAGATTAAAGATAAAAACAAAGGAGAAGGGCAGTGACACAATTTGAACTTGAAAACTTAAAAGTTAAAATAGATATTATCATAGGGATTTTAACTTAAACTTCGTGATGACAACATTAACAGTCAATTTTTTCATCTAATGGGATGTGTGATAAGAAGAGTCACATGTAAAGATATCCTCAAGAAGATCATGTCAAGCTATAATTTTTATGAGGCTTCTAAAGGCCATCCCACTCTAGATGGTATTGTGGACATTCACCGGCACCCAAATGGTGAGATTCTATGTTACTCGTCCCGTGTACTATTACAGTTGAACTTGAAGCACTTATTCATGGCCTTAAAGGAGTCTTTGAGAAAGACTTCTATGATGTTGGGGTTGAAGGCAGTACAAAGATTATTATAAATGTAATCACAAAGGGAAGTATTTTGATGGGTATCTTCCTGCTGTCATAGAGGAGACAGTTCTTAAATCCAACAGTGACTATATGATCTTCTCACACTGGTGAGACTAACAGGCAACAGGAAAAAAAATGACCCGTTTTGTAGATGATTTTCCTGATACCTGAAAGCCATTGGCTCTGGTGCTGCAAAGTCTGAAGTTGCCAGAGACCCTGTTGTAGGTTGGTACAACCTGTGATAGAGCTCTCCATTATAACGATAACTCTTTTAAGGCTGCTCTGCCAAGGACATACTAGTAATGTAGTGGATAAATATATTTATTCTCTGTTAGTTTCTTAACCACCTCTGCACCTTTTGTTCCTTTGTGCCTTATGACAGGGTTTAGTAGTCACAATAGGAAGCTTGTTCCGGGATATGAGGGGAATTATGTTTTCAGATTTCAGCTGTTCAACTAATCTGACAACCCTTTATACTATCCAAACAACTCTATGTGTTTCACTTGTGCAGGCACCCATCCATTCATATTTGACTCTCTGTATGAAATTTCCAGACTTCAGCTGTGAAATACTGTATATTACATAGAAGATGCCTAGGTGTCCATATGCATCCCTGCATAATGAGGGTAAGAGGGAACAGTTGGGGGACATCCCCACATAATGAGGATAAGGGAGAACAGCTGGGGGACGTTCCCACCATGTTCCCCCCTCCCTGTCTTCAAGGGAACACATCCCTGCAGATATACGACCCTGGGGACATGTCCCCATGTAAAATAGCCTGAGATTGTGTTTTGTAACTATGATTAACCTTCAATGCAAATGTCCTTTCAGAAAATTTCAATAACATGGCAGCAAGAATCATTTTATTCTGAAATAGCTATTTGTTTTAATTTTAAGCAATCATAAGAGGAAACAAGTCTTGAATTGGCAAATCTGAGTGGTTTCTTTACACATGTACTGCAAATTTTAAAGTAGCCCTAAACAAATAGTAAACACACAATTAAGTGGTATACTCAGTGCAGATGCTGGCATTACTTCAATGAGTGATACAAAACCAAATCCTGCACACAATCGCAAAAAGAATTGAGACAGCAAGCTGAGGAAAGATTCCTAAACCTAGTAACACTGCAGGACAAATCATTGTTGTCCCCACCATTTGCAACACTCCACTGGAAAACAGGCCCTTTGAGTTTTACAAAAAGAATTGATTTCATCAATAGAGCGTAGAGTAAGTCAAATCCATGACTTTCATTAAAATTCAATTTGTAAAATAAAGGCCTTTGTAATTTTTAATAATGGGAAACTTGACAGAAGTTAAGTGGTAAATTAAAATACTGGAAACACCCTCGTATGCTTATGTAGAAAAAGGCTTCTCTCTCCTAGCAAAAGTTAATCTGATCCCTATTTTATTTAAATATAACCACCTACAGCAGTCAACCTTTTCACCAACTAGAGCATCAAGTTGTTCAAGTACCAAAAATCTTACTTCAGGTTTGCCTGAGAGATGAGAGACATTCCTGCTACCAGTTGTTTAAAATCTAGTTAAAAAATAATCAGCTGTGAGAATTAAACTACAAGAAGTTTTATGCAACTATATTTCACTAAAAACTAAGCATGTTGCCCATTCCACATCAACTACCTCAAATTACTTCAAAAATTGAATTATAAGAAACCATAAAAAAAAAATACTAACAATGAAAAACCATCCTTAGTTTGCATGTAATGCAAAATGTAAGTATCATATTTTGCATATAATTACATTGATGAGTGATTAAGGGGGATTTTTATTGTTCACAAATAATGCAGCCTATTCATCACTGCTCTTTGTCTAGAGGGGGGCAAAATATCAATAAAAGCATGTCGGAATTCACCTTTACTTAATAGTGGCACAGGATTCTTTCTCGTGGGCGTTCATGCTAAACCAATGTCCATAGGATGGTTTTTATCATTCATTAGTTACTATCAGATGCTGATGAAGAAGCATCTAGATATTTAATGTTGTGGTCAAATGTCTGTAGTTAGATATAAATTCTTAGATGGGATATTAATTGTTGCTTGCATGTGTATAAATAATGGTAGCTGGTAGTTTTAGAAAAGTAGTCATCGGCTTTTGATTGTGAAGTTCTGAGCACCACCTATATTGTGATCCATGGTTTGGATGCCATCTCCTCTATAAAAGAGAAGCAAATGTTGTGTGGGTAGGTCGATGCAATGATGTGAAGGATGGTTGGTGTGTAATTATGTCTCAAGGTTGTGGATAAATTTGTAAGGAATAAGATTTCTCAAGTTACTGATGCGGTTCTGTTTCTTATTTGCTGACTTGCACTAAGTTTCTGTTCTTATTGATGTTCTTACATTATCCCTGTATTAGTTTCTAGCAAAATGAAGTACCAGAGTGGCTCTTAGTTCAGACTCTCACTAAATGTCATATCAAAACTGTGTTTTGGGATTAAAGAAGCATCCACTTCGTTTATTCTTGTATTATTTAAGATAGGGATCAATAAATACTCACCTGTGGTTCAACAATGTTCAAATAAAAACTTCACTTATACCGCAGACACTTTTGATTACAGGATACAAGCTAAAAATCCATTCAAACTAATCAGAATTCAGCAAGACTTTTGCAGGCAAGATGTCCACATGATTGAAACCTGAGTATTGTCACTATAAAAGCGTTGTCCTAGAAGGGGCTACAGAGCAGGTGATTCCATATTAATTTTATTGACATTGCAACTGCATATTTTAGGATTTTTGCAGGAAAAGCGGAGTTGCTACTGCTTCAGAAGGAAAAGTTAAGCTACCTCTGAAGAGGAAGGGTTGAAAATAAGAGGTGCCCGGTTAAACATGTTTGTTTCGAATGGCAAGATGTGAATGGCCAATATTTCATAAAATCTCTCCTAAATGCAAGGAAACTTTCCGTGAGATTCATAGCAGCAAATGTTTTCTAAATCCTCTTCGCGAGGCCCAATATTTTTTTGAAGCGGAGAAGCTCCATGGGACCACGCTGTAAGTTTTCCCTAAGAAGGACTCAGCCATAGGCCTGTTAACAACAGTGTTCACATAACATTCCTGAAACTTTTAGTGGGCATTTGCTTCTTCTCTGCAACCCAAGGATAAATAGCACTAACGAAAACTGAAATTTATTCCCTGTGATTCAAAATGTATTTTAAAATTACCTAATTTATCCTTGACAATGTTATAAAGAAAACTTCTTGGAGATTATAAAAAGATATTACATGCATATATATATACTATAAAGCAGTACGAACCATCCCTATTCAAAAACCCAACGAGGTGAATGGCACAATCCTTGAAAAGACATGACAAGAACATATTCACAAAATATGGTCCAATCGAAGACTAATCCAGGAATCTGGTATTGAGAACTTGTTTCATGCGCCATTCATTCACAAAACCCTTTCTGAGCTGCTGCCCAGACCATCTGAACAATTCATTCTTGTGAAAAAAAGAAAAACAGAAAGAGTAATAAGTATTAGGCATTGGGATGCATACCTGCTCTGTGTGATGAGACTTTGCTCCCACAAGAGTCATCTCCACTCATACAATTTCCCATCAATGCTTTTATGGCAGAGAAGCATAATACTCACATTACTCCATGTGGGTATCGATTTTCGAGACAATATGGCCCCAAATACACAACAATCCTCCAAGCCCAAGCTCGGATCTGCTACATCAATGGGGACATGGAAGAAAACCACCAACACTAAAAACAATTGCTAATCATCCGTCCTTCCCCGCTGTGTGAATTTCAACACTGTAATTTTTTTTTGGTTTGTCAAAGTCTTCGCTTTGGGGGGCGACGACGACCAAGCACACAACTGCTTTCCTAAAATTAAATAACCACTAATCCCCGATGTTAAACGACACTCTTGTCGATGCTACTTCTATCCAAAACACGGAGCGACAGATCTGAAACGCCTCCATGAATTCCAGGGTATATACACACAATCGTAAATACGTCGTATAGAATTTTTTGTCCGGGCGTTATTTTATTGATATGGTGCCCGTGGATCCGGGTTCAAAGTCATTAAGATCCACCTCACCTCACCTCAGCCTAATTAGACCAAAAGCCATTGTTGACATTTGGGCTCGCCCTACTGGTCGGTCTATTAGTAAAAACATTTTTATTATTTTCCTAAATGAGATGGAAGCCACTAGTCTATCCCACATGGGCCCCGCGTTTCCCACAACAGCCTGGGTGGTTTGGTAATATGGGGCCTTGTTAACTTTTGATTTATGTTTAAGGTCACGGTCTTCGCCTTTTTTTAAAAAGTCTAGCTAAAAAGAGTGTATTACAAATATGTCCAATAACCAAACATGCGATGGAGACGAATATTAGAAGCTTCTTATCCATTCATGGCAAGTTGTACATTTGAATTTGACTGTTACGACTTTGTGAAGCATCTAATAACTTTCACTCGAAGAAAAATGGAGGCAAATACAACACCACGGTTAGGTAGGGTGAATTTTTTTATTTATTTATTTTATTTTTTATTTTTTTACCATCAGTCACGGTTATCTAGCTATAGACACATTCTATGGTTTCCTATATTTTTTTTATTGGATACATATCAAAGTTGGTCATAATCACACTATTTTAATAATTGACAAATGGAGGAGGGGCTGCTCCCACCAAACTTATTGCACGGTCTCATTATTGTTGAGCTGGTGTGAAGGGAATCATGGTCGCTCGGACTTGTACTGTCATTGTTGATCCCTCGGGATTTGCACTGTCATTGTTGGTCTACACGTTAGAGGTTTCATATCAAACTACTACCTTTACATACAAACGATACCGACTCTTCTATAATCTCTCATTCATATTCATATATATATATATATTGGTCTACACGTTAGAGGTTTCATATCAAACTACTACCTTTACATACAAACGATACCGACTCTTCTATAATCTCTCATTCATATTCATATTCATATTCATATTCATATTCATATTCATATATATATATATATATATATATATATATATATATATATATATATATATATATATTTATTTATTTATTTATTTATTTATTTATTTGATATATAAGAGAGTTGGTCACAACCACTTGTCATTGTTGGTCTCGCATTTTAGAGGTTTCATATCAAACTATTACTTTTACATACAAACGACACCGACTCTTCTATAGTCTCATTCATATATATATATATATATATTGGTTGCCGTAAGAGAGTTGGTCACAACCACAATCATATATATATATATATATATATATATATATATATAAAAGTGGCTACGTAGGAGAGTTGGCCACAACCACTCTGTCTACACTTTAGAGGTTTCATATCAAACTCTTCTATATATATATTTTGGTTACACAAGAGAGTTGGTCACAATCACACTATTTTTAGTAAGTGACAAGTGCAGAGTTCAAATTACAAGGACTGCTTCCACCAAACCTATTCCGCTTCGTTATTGTTGACCCAACTGTCATCATCGATCTAGCGTGCACTTAGAATATTCAAATCAGACTACTACCTTTACAAACAGGTTACACCTAAGTTTGAACCTAAATATCTTTTTGATAAGTGCGTGGTCATACAAGTGCTTACCAATCCACCTAATATTGAGAGACTAATAAAACTAATTTATATAACATTCTTGAAACAAAAAAGTTACACCGACTTTTATGCTCAACATTGGAGTTTACGACATCTAGAATTCACATGTTAGTCAAAATAAAGAACGTCGCTGTGTGAAAACAAGGAAAAAATTCTAGCATTGCATTATCTTACTTCCTCTGAATTACGTTCGTTTCAAAGGAAGTCTCTTTCTATAGATATGTGTGATGGCATTGCATTATTTCATTTTTATTAGAACAGTATTTACTTGAATTCTAAAGATGCCATGGAAAGGTTGCTAGTAACTTGTAATAATTTCTTTTTACTAGAATTCCTGATAAGGACATTGCACAAGATGACATTGTTATGTTATGTGTAGATATTTCCAATGGCTTTGGTTCAAATGTACTTGATTTTATTATTGGTTTATCCGCGTGTTTGGTTTTTAATAATATTTCTTTTAAGCAGGAAATTTTTTTGGTTAAAATATGCAAAGTACAATCTGAGGCCACCATTTTAAGGTATAATGGGGGCTTTCTTTCTAGTGATTCGAATTTGGGTATTTTGGATATAATTGGGTTTTTTTCTCGTGATTCGAATGGGCATTTTAGATGAGAGATCCAATTGAATAGGAGATGGGCATTTTAGATGAGAGATCCAATCCAATCTTATAAAGGAGATGCTTAGATTAAATAATTATATATTATATAAACATATTTGATTAGGATTGATTGTTTTTTTTTGTTGAAGTATGTAAAGTACAACTGTAAGTCACCCTCCTCACAATACAATGGGAGCCTTCCAGCTCAGGATTTGAATTTGGGCAACTAGATAAGAGATCCAATCAAATCTTATAGAGTAGGTTGTATACTATGCTTCCACAACTTAAAATATTTTTTTTTAGATTTGATCGAGAACTTAGTTAAATAATTATATATTATATAAACATTTTTTATTAGAATTGTCTTATATGTCTATTATTTTATGAATCTTAATATTAAATAATAATAAATAAAAAAATCACTTTATCTTTTAAACTATTTTAATGACATAATTTAATAAATGTATTGTTTTGAAAACTATTTGAAATTTGTATTTTATTTAACATTTTAATTTGAGAGCATCCTTTAAATATATTATTAGTAGATCTCTTGGTGGAATTGAAGTTATCTTAAATGAATTTTTTTTTTTTTTTTTAGCGAAAGTCTAAGAGATCATGAATGGGGTTCTACACCGTCAAAATTATCCGGGGGTCGCACCCAATCAATTGGATTTTGGGTACCCAATTCAACTTTTTGGTAGGGTGGAGATTCGAACCTGGGACCTCCTTTGGAGGATTGCCCTCTCCTCTCCAACTCACCTACAACACCTGGGTAATGAAAATTATTGTTTTTTAGTTAAATAAATTATGTTTATTTTTTTCATTTTAATATTGTATTTTATAGTTAAATTATAAAATTAAAAAAAAAAATATATATATATATATATATATATATATATATATATATATATATTTTTTTTTTTTTTTTGAAGAAGAAGAAGAAGAAGAGGTTGTACTCGGTCCTTCCACCCTTGATAAATCACAATTTTTTTATTTAGAGCATGAGAGTTTATAAACAGATTCAATTCTCATCTCAATTGAGTTGTTATAGCTAAAAACCTACATTATTTTACATAAAATGTTTAAATTCTTTATTTTTATTTTTTAATATGTTAAAGTTCATAATTTTTCTTGATATTTTCCTACACCAACTTTCATAATACCCAAATTTCACCTCTACTATCTATACATTGCATCTTAGTAGAATAATATTTTCATAAAATCGCATTATCATAGTTGACTTTACCAGATCTAGATTGCTAGTTTCCTTTCTAAAGCACAAGTGCAACCACAAAAATTATAATAAATAGTATATATGAAAGCACATTAATGTTATAAAATAAAGCAGATATTTCCAATGGAAAACATTAAAGTAAATCTTAATCATTATTTGATAGAAGCGCAACCACAAATTTTTTTAATAAATAGTATATATGAAAGCACATTAATGTTATAAAATAAGGCAGATATTACCAATGGAAAACATTAAAGTAAATCTTAATCATTATTTGATACAAATGCAACCACAAAAATTGTAATAAATAGTATATATATGAAAGCACATTAATGTTATAAAATAAAGCAGATATTACCAATGGAAAATATTAAAGTAAATCTTAATCATTATTTGATCTAGGCAGTCAACATTTTCTTGTCAGCGTTAGCTAAACTTACTATTTCCTCTAACCATGGAGGAAAATTTAATTTTATTGGCTAACTTATCTGCACATTTGTTTCCTTCTTTTAATGTATGTGTAAACTTGATTTCTTCAAACTCTATAGCAAGGTGTTGGATTTCCACAGTTATATCTTGTATATTCCATGGAGCTTTTGCTTTCCTCAAAATTGTCTTTATAACTATAAGTAAATCACCTTTCATCCATACTTTGTTCCATTTCATTTGTTTGCATATTTTTAATCCTTCCAAAGTTGCCTAAGCTTCAACTTCATTATTTGTCTTAGATCTACTATTGAAAGCATAATGAGACCAAATCTCTTTATTATTTTTTATAATTTTTTCTTCTCCTGCTGGTCTTGGATTTCCTTTAGATGCTCCATCAAATTTCAATTTAACCAACTCCACATCTGGTGGTTTTCACTTTATATCCTTTGTCTTCTTTTTGTTTATCCTATCCCCAACATTAGAATTCTATTTGATGACTTGACTCCATCTATCGAGGCTCTCTGCTTCCATATTTAAGGATTGGGTGAGTTGATAGGGTTGGTTTAGAATTCTCTATGGTGAAACAAATCTTCATTTTCACTACCTCTAAACTACTCTTCTTTCTAGCTAAATAGTCCAAAGTATTGTATCTTTTGATATATCCCATATTGTCTATAAAGCATCACTTTTAAAAGTGCTTTGCCATTGCTTTAACCATTACTCAATTCTACCATTTTTATTACCATGCATTTACTAAAAATATTAAGAATCCATTACCATAGTTTCTAGACTCTTGAGCAGTGTCCTAAGAGTTGGCCTATACTCTCCTCCTCCATTTTACAAAGAACACATTTTGAGGGGCCATGAAAACCCCTTTTCATAATATTATCTCAAGATAAAATTCTTCTATGACCTACTAGCCAAACAAACATTTTGACTTTTAGATTGCTTGGACTACCCCAAATATCTCTCCATATTCTTGTGATATTCCTATTTTGATGGTGCTTTATATTATAGCCACTTCTTGTTATGTATTATCTTGATCTATTCAACTCCCAAATCAACTTATCCTTGGCTCCCCTAGAAAAACTCAATGTCATTATTTTTCTACTCAACTGCCTCCTAACATCAATGTCTTGTATACTCGTAAAAAAAAATTCTTCCATTTGTGTCTTCCTTCCTAATCCTTATATAAAATGTTTGAAACCCTATCACCATATTTATCTTGAAATAATCTCATATATGGTTTCAAAATTGGATCTAGATTGAGTGGTTTTTTATCACACCAAGTATCCATCCAAATAGAATTTTTTTCTCTAGTTCCCACCACCTATCTTAAACCTTTAATCACTAGATCAATTGATTTTTTTAAACCGTTCCATAGTGCAGAACCATTTGGTAGAGATAATGCAATAAATATTAAGCTTGGTTCATTGGGCTCAACATACTTAGAAGAATTCTTACCCATTGTCTTTGACTCTCTTTGTACAATCTCCAAATTACTTTTCCCCTAAGAGTTAAGTTTACATCCGTAAGAACTCTTAAACCGAGACCTCCCCTAGTTTTATCATCACACACCTTGCTCTATTTCACCAAAGAAAATTTTATTTTATCATGTAATCCTGACCACAAAAATGATTGCATAATACAGATTAATTTTTTTTCTATCGATTTTGGTATAGTATACAAGGACATATAATATATTGGAATAGCTTGTAAGACTGAATTAATTAGCTGCACTCTTCCTGCTAACGATATTCATCTACCTTTCCATGTTGGTAGTTTATTCTGAACTTTACTTATAATTGGATTTCATAATTTTATCCTCATTTTCCCCTCAAATAAGGGCATCCCTAAATAAGTTGTTGGTAAATTTACCTCCTCCATTTGAAGTAACCTATATATTCCTACTTTGATTTTAGTTGCGGTGTGTAGGAAGTAAATTCTGTATTTTGACCTATTAACTTTTTGCCCTGATGCTCTTTCATATTCTAATAAGTTATTCAAGGCTTTGGCCTCATTTATCCTTGACCTACCAAAAAGGGTTGTATCATGTACAAATTATTGATGGATGATGTTGTTGATGTTATTACTAGCCTTAAGTCCACTTATAAGCCCATATTTGTAAGCTTTCTTCAAGTTCCTACCCAAAACCTCTACCATAATAATGAAAAAATATGGTGATAAAGGATCTCCTTGTTTAAGGCCTCTCTTGGCTTTAAATGATTATGTTACTAACCCATTGACTAGCACTGAATATGAAACTGTAGAGACACAAGCTTTAATCCATCTGACCCATTTCTTCCCAAATCCAAACTTTTCTAATACTACAAAAAAATCCCATTTAACCCTATCATAGGCCTTACTCATATCAAGTTTTAAGATCATTGCTTTCTCTTTTCTTGAAGTTGTTGAATGCATAACTTCATGAGCTACTATGATCCCGTAAAGAATTTGTCTCCCTTTCACAAATCCTCCTTTTTCTTCTAAAATAATTTTGTCTAACAATGGTCTTAACTATATCACCATCACTTTGGAAATAATATTATGTCATATTACATAGGCTTATGGGTCGAAATGAATCAAACAATTATGCATCCTTCTTTTTTGGAACTAGGATAAGATATGTTGCATTTATTTTATAAGGGATATGTTGTTTTACCCTAGATTGTTCGAATACCACCAATAAAGAATCCTTCACTATATCTCAATTATGTTGATAGAATGTTGTAGAAAGCCCATCTAGACCTAGATATTTTTCCTTATTAAAAGAGAAAAAATCTAGACAAACTTATTCTAGAGTAATAGGCTTCATTAGTTTCTTATTGTCTTCATCTCTTATAACTAAAGGAACTTCTTGTAGAAGTTTATCGTTAAGAACTTCAAACTCCTTTGATCCTAGAATATTCTGATAAAAAGACCATGTCTCCTTTCTGATTTCACTTTGGTCTTCAATCCAAACCCCTTCTACTAATTCTAGATGTTGATCTTTGTACTATTGCCATCCTATGAAAAAACTTTATGTTTTTATCTCCTTTTAACCAATTATGTCTTGATTTTAATCTTTAATATTTCTCTTTCTTATTCAAAATATTATGATATTCGCTAAGGAACTCCATTTCCTCTGACCTTGAATTATTATGATCAACTTTTTATAATTTTGAAAGTTTATATTTTAGTTCTTTCTTCTAAAAAAATATTTCCAAAAGTGTTCTTATTCCATTCTTTTAATCTATATGTCATTGATTTAATTTTTTTGTAAGTGTGTACAACCCACTGTTTCCTGAATAATTTCATGTTTGTGCTATCATATCAATAAATTGAGGATGGTCTTTCCACATATGCTCATATTTAAAATATGATATTTTTTTAATTCACTTACCATCATTTTAACTTTTATTGGCCAGTGATCTCAACTAATCCTTGTCAAGGTATTAATTTTAGCATATCCATTTGTCTAGCCAATGATTTGAGAAAATACATCTATCTATTTTTTTTGCTATTAGGTTTTGGCATCTCCTATTGTTGGTTCATGTAAATTTTTCTTCTTAAAACTCAACCTCCCATAGACTATTGTTTTGAATAAAAGCTGAAAATTTTCTTATACTTTGGGTTAGTTTCCTAATTCCCCCACAATTTTCATCCAACTTGATTATGACATTAAAATCTCCTATGATCATGAATTGATTTTCTTGGTCTTTACTTCTCATAAAGGCTTCAATCCCACTCTAAAATTCTAATATGCTTGACTAAGTTGTAGATCCATAGACATTGATAAGGATGAAATGAATATCTGCAAAGAAGCATGTGACCAAAGAGGATATCCAATGCCTAGTTTTATGAATGGTTACACAAGAGATTCTAATAGGATTCCAACAAGTTAGAATTCCCCCTACCACTCCTTTAGAATCTATATCATCCCATTAAAATCTCACCCATATTTCTTTCATAGTTGGGAAACTTCTTTTATCATTTTAGTTTCCTAGATACAAAGGATATCAGGCTTATTACTTAAAACAAATGTCCGTGATACACCTCTACTTTGAGGGGGCATTAGCACCCCTTATATTCAATAATATGCTAATCATGTATTATTAGGGGCTATTGGACCTGCCTATGAATTACCAATATCATTTTGTTGTTTGGTAAACAGAAGTTCAACCAACTTATTTTGTGTTCCTTTTTTTGTGTTTGCTCTTGCTTCCTTGGATCTCGTTTGATAATTTGAGGGTTTTTCGCTTTTTGCCTTGCTTGTATCAGGAGTAGGTCTTATTATTCTATTCACTAATATTCCTTCACAAATTTCTTTTTCCTCAAATTTATCCTCTCCTAGCTCTACTATGAAATCTTTTGACTTGTGCTACTCATTTTCTGGTATTTCCTTACTAATGGTAGATGTATTAACTTCTAGCATTGCATTTTCTTTACCAAATTTTTTCTCCTAAATGGTGCATGGTACTTTAAGAGAGTCTTCAAAATTTGGTTTGATACATTCCTTAGTTTCATTAAGAATGTTTATCCCTAAATCAAAATCATACTAAATAGACATTTCCTTGTTAATATGTTGAACATGTTGTATTGTGTCCTCTAAGCTTTGATCTACTTTTTATTTATAGGCTAAAGCCTTAAAAAAGTTGGTATTTCTTCCAATATCCTTCCTTACTGGTCTCTACTATTTATTTGCTTTCATTTATTTATTTCTATTTTTTGGAATTTGAAAACCATACTCATCCATATCCATTTGTAAGTTTCTCTTACGATTTTCTACATATGATTATGGTGGACTCTTCTTAGGGCATGATCTCTCAATATGCCCCACCTCATGACATCTTCTACATATAAAAGAAATATATTTATAATCTATGGTTTGGGTATACATCTTATCCTCATACTTAAGAATTATTGATTATGGTAAAGGTTTACTTATATCAATCATGACCAATAGCCAAGCATAAATAGCCAAGAATCCATCTTGTGTAGTTTTTGAAATCTCAAGGAATTCTCCTAGAGTGTTGCCTATTGCCTTAAAGGTATCCATTTTTCAAAAATCAATGGGAAACCCATACATCCTAACCCATACTAGTACTAGGGATAGATTTATATTTTCAGGTGAAAAGCCTTCATACCAAAAAGTAAGGAAGAGTCATACTCTTCTCATAAACCAAGGACCCCCTTTTAGGATTCTATCTCTTTCTTCCCTAGAACAAAAAATGGCTAGGAAAAAACCTTAAGTAAGAAAGGATAGAATCACTCCTAGAGAATTCCAACTCCTATCAATTAATTTTCTTAAGGTTGAATCCCTTGGCCAATACCCATTAAATTTAACAAAAACCACCCTATCTTTGAGCAGCAAGGATCGATCCTGCGTGGTTTTCTCACTAGCCTATACTACTAGAATGATTCCAAGGATTTAGCTATAAATCGGTCCATGGGAAGGAAACTATAAATCAAAATCTACTAAAATTTAATAGAATATCCTATAGCGAATATAATATTTGATAATTTTTTTTTAATAATTTGCAAGAAAAATTTCTAAGATAAAGAAGGGAAAAATAAACTTAGCTAAAACATTCTATGCCCAAACAAAATGGCTTGCCTCACTGAAGCTCTAGCCCTCCATTGCTCCTCCCATCATCCAAACCCTAGCTGACATATATTTGTAATTTTATTTTTTGTGACTTATCGTGACCACCCTTTTTTCGAATGGCTAACTTCACAGGGTCGTATCTCCCTCAATATTGTTGAGATTCCTTCATATGACCACTCATATTAAAGCTCTTCAAGTTCCACACAAAGTGGTCTAATAATTTACTAAATTGGACAACCCTTCACGAAGATATGGATCCTAAAAGATGAGTCAAAAAATATATATTGGAACAACAATATACATTTTTTTATAATAACTACAGATTTTTTGGGGATAAAATTTATGTTAAATTATGTTTCAATCAGTCCCGAGGGGACAACGTAGTGGTTCCGGGTTTGGCTCTTCTTTGGGAGGTCCAAGGTTCAAACCACGGTGTGTCTGTGTGTGTGGTTGTGTTAATCCTCTATTGATAAGTTTAGCTCTCAGATTTATGAGGGGTCATGGTGGGGATGGGACTGCTCAATCCTTAGCATCGATCATAGGGTTTTCCCATACTAACAAAATAAAAATATATATGTTCCAGTCAATGTTTTGAATTTTCTTATTATTTAATTTAATTATAGTAAAATAATTAAATTACTATGTAAACAAAATGATAATTTTAATTTGGTAATTTTGTTTTTAAATAAGCTATGTATGGTTTCTATTAGGATTAATCCCATCAAAATAACAATAACATTACATTTTGCTATTAGGTCAATCAGACCATTTTATCAAAGATATTTTTAATTTTTCTTGCCTTTTTTTATCAAAGATATTTTTTATTTTATCAAATGGCATAATCTCAAGCAGTTAAACTCCTCGATTTTTAAGGAGGAGACCTAGGTTCAAATATTGTCAAATGATACATGCATAATTGCCAAGCTATTATGATATCACTATATGGTCAAGTGGTAATATGGGTGAGACCTATTTCAATTCCATATAACCAATTGAAATATATAAATTGTTTATTTTCCTTTGTAATAAATATATTCTTTATCTTCCTCAAACTATTATGATCTTACAATCAATTTATTGTTCATCAGTCACTTAACAATTTATATTTTAATATTTAATTTTTTTTTGTTGCATAGGGAAACCTTTATAAACCCTAGCCTGTTGGGTAAATACAAAGTCAATGGGAACCCTGATCATCTAGGGAATCAAATTGGGCATCCCATTGGGGATCTCACTCCCCTTGTATCAAGGTTTGAACTTGGATATCTAGGATGAAACCCCAAAGACATACCACTATGGTATCCCTCATGAGATCAAAATTTTTGGATAAAGAATTGGTTTTGAAAGGATCCCAATCCCCTCATCCCAAGGTTTGAACTTGGGTCTCCTAGATGAAAAATTAAAGAGATAACACTACATCAAAATTTTAGGATAAAGCATGGAGTTTTGAAAGGGGTCCCAATCCCCTTATATCAGGGTTTGAACTTGGATCTCTTGAATGAAAACCCAAATATATACCACTAAGATATCTCTCATAGGACTAAAAATTTAGGGTAAGGCACGAGTCTTTGAAAGGGACCCCTATCCCTTATACTTGAGTTTGAACTTAGGTATCATGGATAAAAACCCAAATATATACCACTACGGTATCCCTCATAGGACTTAAAATTTTAGGGTAAAGCAAGGATTTTTAAAAGAGTCTTGGTCTCTTGTGTAGTGGTTTGAACCTAAGTCTCTTTGATGAAAAATCCAAGCCATACCACTTCGGTGCCCTAATTGGGACTAAAATTTTAGAGTAAAGCATGGGTTTTTGAAAGGTCCTAGTCCTGTGTATAGTGGTTTAAACTTGGGTCTCCTAGATGAGAATCCAAAGACATACCACTATGGTGTCCCAATAGAGACTTCTAAGATTTGAATTTTATTAATACTAAGATCAAAATTGTTTTTTGTTTCCCTTTGTATCAAATATATTCTTCACCTTCTTTAAATTGTTATGATTTCATAATCAATTCCTTGACATCATTTTCATTAAGAGATAAAAACTCATACAAAAAATTATCTTCTAAAATTTGAATTTCATCAAGACTAGGATTAACACTATGATTAACTATCCTCATTTATAAATATGCTCACATTTCCAAGAGACTACACTAAAAATATTTTATGAACATCCATAGTAATGCTATTGTTTATCCAGTCTCTACATCCATTTTTGATAGTATTAATCATAGTTTTTGTATCCCCCTCAATTGAATCATCCTTTTTTAGTTGTAATTTTGATCCTCATAATAAGTTCCCTAACCTCCACATAATTGAAATTCCATGTGATAATGAGTAAGAGAGGATAATTTTGCCTTCATTATTTCAAAATACACCTTTTTCACCAACTTTTCCTAGATTTTATTCAAAAGTACCTGTAGCACCCTAAAATTGGCACGGTTAAAACCTTAGCAAAAAAATAAAATTACCTTAGTAATAATTCAAAATTTAAATTTTAACCCCAAACTGCCCGTTAAACCGCCTTTTACCCGCTTTCCTCATTTTTCATGCCATTTTTAGGATTTGTTGTGACCGTTGGACGATATCGTCGCCGATCAGACGATATCGCCTCAGATCGGACGAATTCGTCTGGAGAAGAACGTCCAGACGATTTCGTCCCAAAACTGATTTTTCATAATTAGCTTCTGTTTCAACGACGTCTCTAACCGGGGCAAAAGCGTGTCTGTGCGGTTAGAGACTTCCCCCATTGGAGATCTCCCAAATTGGGATGATCTCCAACCTCCCAACCTCCTTCCTATGCCTATTTAATCTTAGGCCCTCCCCTTGACATTCCCCTGGCTGAAATTTTTTGTAACACGAGTTTTATTTGCATTAGAGTATCTTAAATTACTATTTGCCTTCGTATTTTTCCAAGTTTGTTTGCAGGAACTTCACTGTTTTTCAGTCGGAGCAAGCTCAGATCATCGTAGACGATCCTGTACGATCTCGGACGATCACGCCAAAATTCGAGACGATTTCGTATCCTGCAGATGATCTCGACTGCGACCAACATTGGGGGCAATCAGTGCCCTGAGTTTGCATTCTCTTCACTCATTATCTACTGTTTTACTTTGCATTAGTTAAGCTTATTGTTATTCCTTTATTATTGCATCTTGGAGTTCACCCATGTAGATTAAATGCATAATAAAGTCATAATTGTCATTAAATCATTGTAATGCACTTATATTTTTATTTTGTAATTATCAGTTTAATATTATTATTATCATTCTACATCATTTTCCTCTGTTAGTATAGCTGCATTTTCTGTATTCTGTGTCTATTTCTCTGATTGCAGGTCTCTGACGAATTCGTCTGATGAATTCGCCAGATCTCAGATGATCTTGTCTGATATCAGACGATCCTGTCATATCAGAGGCGATCTGGACTGCTTCAAAAATCAGAACCTCCATCAGACATCCGAAATCAGGTATGGTTTTTCTCATCTAGCTTGTTCTCTGTATTTTCTGTTTAAATCTATTTTTTGTATTCATTTAAATTTGCATTTCATATAGAACAGTTTAGATTCATTTGGCCAAACCTAGGAATTGAATGATCAAGCATAAAAATGAACACATCAAACACACTATCAACCTAGGCGTGGAAACTGCCATTCAAAAGTTTCCTGGTGAACCCACCATCCGTCGAAAATTCACCCTTATACACCTCCCCCGAGAGGCGGGACCTTCAAAGGGCCTCTCAGTCCGAGGTATTGTCCCATCCTTTTCACATCCCCCTTCCGGGCACGGATCCTATAGCCTGAAGGTAAGGGTGCAAAAAATTTGGAGCGATACATTTTGGTGAACCCGACGTGAAAACTAAAAACCTTTTGAAAACAATTCAATTCAATCCAAAAAAAAAAACAAAACATAAATGCATTTAGAATCAAAGATTGCATGTCATATTTAGATGGTAGATTATAATAAAAGACGAGTTGTCACCATTAATGTTGAAAACCAATTAGCAGCTATAGAGATTAATTTTGTGCTTGGCGTACCTCAAACAAATAGGGTTCAACCTTTGTGGGACGAACTTAATAGGAGATTAGATCTCATTTCATCTAGAGCAACTGAACTTAGGCAAATCAAGAGGTTTGTCCTAGATAGAATCCTGGATCCCGATCAAGTGATTTTGTATCATGAGCTTCAGAGAGCTTGCCATAGGTGGTTAGCAGATAAAAGAGCCCTTGTGTCTTCTGAGTTGTATACCTTTGAGGAATACCTCGATAATGCAGTTGTAGTACATAAATTTTTGTCTCATATAGAGGACCAAGAGGTCGTTCTTACAGATAGAAAAATATGGAATAGAGTTCCCAGAGCTGTGTTATATCGAGAATATTGCCATGAGATTTATTTTTACAAAACAGAAACTAAAACAGATAATATCACTATAGCACACTTTATTAAGTTCCTGAAAAACAATTTCCAATTTGAAGAGGAGCACTTTATGACTCCTGATGAACTTGATCCTATCAATGACATCTATAAACTATTTATAGAAAACTAAGTTATTATTTTATTATTGTTGTTTCTTGTATTTAGTGTGTTGTTTATTGTCTTTATAAAAACAAAAACAAAAACAAAATAAAATTATCATAAAAATATATATATATATATATATAATAACAAAAAAATCAAAACATTTTCTTTTAAATATTATAGTAGGTATATAATTAAAATATATACCTCCCAAGATCTGTTGCAAATATATTAATATATATTTGCTAAAACCTAAATTTAGACACAATGACTAGACTCGGGAATGGAAAACAAATTGAAGTAGAAGAAGATTGGTTAGGAAAAACCAATAGACCAGATGCCCTTCTTGAAGAACCAATTCAAGAAGAAGTAACCTTAAACCAACAAGAAGAAGAATTTGTGGACGCAAATGAACAAAAAGAAAATGATAGAGAGGAAGGATCCTCATCTCCTAAAATAACTCCAGACGGAGCTATTACTTTTGAAAACATGGAACATTTTTGGAAATTTCTCAATAACAATATTGGCACCCTTAATAGAGCAGTTCATATGGATAAAGATCAAATTAGTGATACTCAAGCAACCCTAGAAGATATATATCGCATACACACTAATCCTTTGTCCTTTGTTGATCAAGAGAGTGATCAAGCCGGACCGTCCAATTTGGACATGGCTGCTATAATCCAGAACATGCAACAACAACAGGTTACCCAACCACCTAGAGTGCCCGTTACCAAACCAAGGGTTATTCCTACACAAAAGAAACCTTCATTCACTGCTCTATTTCGCCAAGCTATCGATCAATATACCTCAAATCAACAAAAGCCTAAAACAAAACCAAATGTTAATTTCCAACAATCTGGGATACAACATAATGCTACCACAAATCTTCTTCATAATACTCTTCCTACCAATCATTTGCATAATAGTAACATAGCATCGAATCCTTATGTTTCGCCTTCTTACGCTCACAAATCCCATGCTCATGTACCACCGAACCAATATGGTGGGCAAACTGGCAATCTGGAAGCCATGGTGAAATAGTTAACCTCCCGTATGGACCAAATAGATCCCTACCGTCCCTCGTACAATTATCGAGAGATGTGTAGTCAACCTCTAGATCCTATAGTTGTAGCACAACCATATCCCAAACACTTTCCTATGCCTGTCCTACCTATATATAAAGGAACCGAAGATCCCATAGAGCATCTTCGTATGTTTAGGATAGCATGTCATGACATATCACATGATGATTTGCTATTACTAAAAATGTTCCCAAAAAGCTTAGGGGGGATGGCATTGGAGTGGTATTATCAACTACCCACTCATTCTTTGAGAAATTTTGAAGAGACCGCTGAGTCTTTTGTGCATCAATTTAGTGCCTATATCGAAAGGCATGTAACCATTAAAGATTTGTACAACCTAAAACAAGACAAAGATGAGTGTTTTGCTGACTTCTTATCTCGATGGAGACAGTTGATAGGAAAACTACACTTTGTGTTACCTTATCGGGAGATGTTGGATATTTTTATCAATAATTTACAAGAACAACTATCCTATGAATTATCAACTGCTACCTTGACCACCTTCGATCAAGCTATAGACTTAGCTCGAAGGGTGGAAGATGCTCTCATTAGAAGAGGTCAGCTCAAAAAGAAAGATGATGAGAAAACATCCAGAAATCAGTATAAAAATAAACAAGTTGTGGGTGACGGAGTCACTGATAGTAGAAACATTGCTAATGTTAATACTACGAAAACAACGGAGAAGTTCATATTGAAACCTCCTGATAAACCACCCCGAGAATTTACTAGATTGAATCAACCTTTATCAACCATTCTCCCCCAATTACTAGCACGAGGCTTGATCCAATTACCAGCTATCCGGGAACCTGATCCAACTATACCCGGATACAGAGCTGATTTACATTGTGATTTTCATAGAGGACCTGGACACGCTACAAACTCTTGTAAAATATTAAAACATAAAATACAAGATCTGATTGATAATAATGAGATGGAGGTGCAAGCCTTCCAACCTAAACAAAATGCTTCTAATAACGCTCAAAAGAACATTCCCCAAAATCAGAATCAGAATGCCAATCAATCATTGGACATATTTCAACATCCTTTACCATAGCATGGTAAAGAGGTGGCTAATCAAATCGAACATCATAATGTTCCCCCTCCTACCCGATATGTAGGGACTATTAGCGGACAATTATCTGTTCAGGATCCTCAAATATTTGGCACAACTTTCTCCATGGTTACGTCCAGACCCCTATATAATACTCAAACACCGGATCTTAGTGATGTAGAATCGGATACTGAAAGTGAAATAGACATCACCTCAAATCAATCGAATAGTTCTGAAAATGAATCAGATCCTATTCAACCTATCACAGATTCTATGGTTCCGAAAGAACCATTTCCTAGAAGAGTTACTACTCGACCCTCTTCTAATCAGTTCCTTCCTAATGAACAAGCCATAAACGCTAGACCGAGACCAATTCAGCGTCCTCAATATAACATTGTAGGTACCATCGGAGTCGTTACCAGACAACAGGCTCAAAATTCTCAACAGGATCAAACTCAGAATGATGGATCAGCTCCATTTGTTTTGAAAAATCCCAATAAAGGGAATCATATGTCTAATGTTCAACCTAAGCCTCCTTACAATATTAATGAACAATTATCCAATACTACAGCCAGAATTTCCCTTTTGGACTTGTTAAGATCTTCTCCTACCCATAGGGATGAGTTAATGCTTACATTAAGCCAAATGATGGTACCTCAAAATATTCAACTTGAAGCCATGTCCAATACTATCATCACTCGAGAAGTCGATTGTATTGACTTTCGAGATAGAGATATCCCACAACATAGTTTACATAAGGATAACCCCTTATATATTACTGCCCTAATTGGAGATGTAGTTGTTAAACGAGTCTTGATTGATAATGGTTCATCTTTAAACATATGCACTTTTGACTTTTACCAACGATTTGGGTTTAGAAGTGACGAGATGAAAAGAACGGATATGATTATCAAAGCCTTCAATGACGAGACACAAGAAACGTGTGGAGTCATTACTATACCCTTGCAAGTTGGTCCTAGAACCCTAGATACGACCGTGTTTATTGTACATTGCCCTGCATCGTACAATATACTTTTGGGTCGCCCTTGGATCAATGCGATGCGAGCGGTTCCCTCCACTTTACATCAGTGTGTTAAATTTGAATTTAAAAACCAGTTGGTTACCATTCATGGTGATCCTAGACCCTTTGATATGTGTGCTTTGGCAGAACCTGTTGGAGTGCAATTTTGCCCCGCCCTGTCATCCACACATCCTAGTTCTTATCATCCATCCAAACGTGTGAAACACACACCCATAACATCATCTACTCTTTCAACTACACCTATACATTTAGCTCAACCATCTTCTGAACAAACCACATTAGGACCTCGAAAAGAGCCTAAACCTACACCCAATGCTTCTCGTTTTACTCCTATATCTTCCATACCTCTAGACTCATCCATCGATATCCCTATAACATCATCATCCACTATAGGCATTCTTTCCACATCAGAAGATCAAGGAAATGTTCCTTCTACCTCTTATGCTCTCACTGATGAGCTCCTACCCGATTTATCTAAAATTCTTATATCAGAAGAGATCAACACCGCCATGCAGACTTCCCTCCTTTTAAATAAACTCCCACCTTCTCCTCGTACCTTGGGCCTCCCACAACCTATGGGAAGTATCTACCAAGTCGAAAGTTGTGCTTTTGTTTATAAAGGATATGATTGGGGAAGAATACCCCGAAACATCAAGACACATTGTGATGGATATGCTCGATGCTATTTTGCTAATGAATATATTAAAGCTAAGCCCATAATGCTTAAATTGGGATATAAAGGGAAAGGTTTGGGACCTTTCCAAAATGGTATGAAAGAACCTTTCGAGGTAGAACCGTGGCCTGCCCGTTGTGGTGTGGGCCTATTTTCTAGTAAAGGTCAGCCCTTTCCATTTGAGGATGATGACCATCTCGTATGTTATCAAGATTATCTAGATAAACAAGATTCTTTGTATCCAAAGAATAATTCTTTTACCTGTAATATGCTATCCATAGCCTATCCTGAAATGATTGCCGAATCCGACGATGAGTTGGAGGGAGATATCTTTCATGATATTTCCATTGAGGAATTGTTATATAATGAATTTTATTTTGATGGCTCTATACCTAGTATAGCCCAGCTTGAGGCCTCGACTCCTCAAAACGAATTATCCAAGCTAACCTTGGAAGAATTACAAGAATTGGGTGTTTCACCCGCCCCACCTAATTTTGAGAGAGATTTACATATGGAAGTTGAAAACGTTATAAAAATTAACATTGGAACCGAACATAACCCTCACATAATTAATATTGGATCAGAATTAAGTCAAGAAAAACAAGATGAATACATTTCATTTCTTAAAGACTATGAAGATGTCTTTGCTTGGACATATGAAGACATGCCAAGTCTGGACCCTTCCGTAGTCATGCATCATCTAGTAGTCCATCCAGATGCTAAACCTGTTAAACAAAAACTTAGAAAAATGCATCCCAAAGTGGCCTTACTAGTCAAAGGAGAACTAGAAAAACTGTTGAAAGTCATTTTTATACAAGCCATTGACTATGTCGAATGGATCTCAAATGTAGTTCCAGTAACTAAGAAAGAAGCCACTAAAGTTAGGGTTTGCACCGATTTCAGAGACATTAATGTTGCATGCCCTAAAGATGATTTTCCTCTTCCCAACATGGATCAGATCATTGACTTTACTGCCGAAAGTGGAATGATATCCTTAATGGATGGATTTTTTGGTTATAATCAGATCAGGATAGCTCCTGAAGATCAGGCCAAAACAACCTTTATTACCCCTTGGGGAACTTTTTGTTGGAAAGTGATGCCATTTGGCTTAAAGAACGCAAGTGCAACCTATCAACGAGCTATGACTTATATTTTTCATGACATGATGCATGATATCCTACATGATTATGTAGATGATATCATAGCTCGTTCCATCAAAGAAGATGATCATTTAAATGACTTAAGGAAAGTATTTGATCGGTTAAGGGAATATCTTATCCGACTAAATCTTGCTAAATGCATATTCGGAGTTAAGTCCGGTAAATTATTAGGGGTTATAGTTTCTTTACGTGGCATTGAAATTGACCCTCTCAAGATCGTGGCTATCACGGATATGCCCGCACCCACAAATATATCAGAATTACGAAGTTTACAAGGTAAGCTTCAAGCTATTCGCCGCTTCATCGACAAGTTGGCAGACAAAACTGGACCCTTTCTTAAGCTTCTTAAGAAAGATGTCTCTTTTCATTGGGATGATGAATGCCAAGAAGCATTTGAACTCCTTAAGCAATATCTCCTCAAACCTCCAGTGCTTTCCCCACCTAGATCTGATCGTCCTTTTATCTTGTACATTTTTGCTTCTGATTCTACCTTAGGAGCTATGTTAGCTCAACTTGATGATGAGAAGAAAGAACGTGCTAATTATTACATTAGCAGAACCTTAATCAGTTATGAAACTCGTTATACCATATTAGAGAAATTATGTCTAGCAGTCGTATTTTCTACACAAAAACTACGACATTATATGCTCAGTCAGAAAACGTATGTTATTGCCAAATTCGACCCTTTGCGATATCTCATGAGTCGACCGTATTTATCTGGTCGCACAACCAAGTGGGTTCTTGCGCTAAGCGAATTTGAACTCACCTTCATAGGACAAAAGTCTGTTAAAGGTCAAATCATAGCAGATCAATTAGCTGCTGCACCTTTAGAATCTACTCATCCCCTCATCATTGAGTTTCTTGATGAATGCCTTAAACTAGAGGCGGACCATTCAGAGCAATGGTCCTTATACTTTGATGGAGCCCGATGCATGAGTGGGGCTGGTGCGGGTATTATTTTAATATCTCCACAAAAACATCTTATTCCTCTGTCCTTCAAATTAACATTTGCTTGCACTAATAATACTGCTGAATATGAAGCTCTTATCCTTGGATTACGAGCTGCCTTGGCATTGAAAATCAAAAGTTTATTGGTTTTCGGTGACTCCCAACTTGTCATAAATCAAATCAATGATGTTTATCGGACCAGAGATGATAAATTACGCCCATATAAAGCATATGTTTTGCAGTTGTTATCCTTGTTTGATAAAGTTACTTTGGAAGCTATTCCTCGAACTAGCAATCGTGCGACTGATGCTATGGCTACAATTGCATCTCTTTTACCCTTGGAGTTAGACGATGAATATGCTACCATCATTATTCGTCGACTCCAGGAACCCGCTTCAAGCAAATCATGTTTAGAACCTTTGGATGTGTTTCTCATCAACGAAACAACTCCTGAACCATGGTATATTGATATATTTAATTTTTTGCAGAAAGGAACCTTCCCTGATGGTTGCACTAGCAACCAACGTAGGTTATTACGTAGACAAGCAAGTCGCTTTGTGATTATTGGTAATACCTTGTACAGAAGATCTTTTGAAGGCATCTTATTGAGATGTTTGAATTTAGAAGAATCCAGATCAGCTTTGAATGAAGCCCACAATGGATCTTGTGGGGGACATTTTAGTGGTAGCGCCATTGCTAAGAAACTCCTTCGGATAGGATATTTTTGGCCTACCATGGAAACCGATGCACATAATTATGTGCGACATTGCGACAAGTGCCAGAAACATGCTGACCTTGTCCATGCGCCTGCACAAGAGCTGCAGGCTATTTCATCTCCTTGGCCCTTTTCAAAATGGGGCCTAGACATCATTGGAAAAATCAACCCTGTGTCATCTGATGGACACAAATTCATCATAACTGCCACTTGAGTATTTCACGAAGTGGGTTGAAGCTATGCCATTAGCTTCTTGCACTGGAACACAAGTTTCCAAGTTTGTTTTTAATCAAATTATTTGTAGGTTTGGAATTCCTGCCAATCTCATTTCTGATAATGGAACTTGTTTCAAAAATAAAGATGTCAAGAAATTATGTCAAAAGTATAAAATTCAACATCGCTGGTCCACTCCCTATTATCCTCAGGGTAATGGTCAAGCAGAAGCATCTAATAAAACCTTAATCAAAATTCTCAAAAAATTGGTCAATAAAACCGGTCGAGACTGGCACATTCAGTTATATCCTGCTTTGTGGGCCTATCGAACTAGTGTTCGAACCCCCACTTGAACTTCACCTTTTGTCTTGGTTTATGGTGCTGAAGCCATTTTTCCCTTTGAATTAGAAGTTCCTTCTTTAGCTCTACTACTTCAAGATACTGAAGTAGGGGATGAATATCGTGCTGGCAGATTTAGTCAACTAGAACTTCTAGATGAAAAGCGCATCAATGCTTTGGAGCATCTTCGCGCCTACCAAAACAAGCTTAAGAGAGCATATCTTAAGAAAGTTCATCCTCGATCCTTTGAGATCGGTGACCTTGTCTTAAAAGAAAATAAAAAAATACTAATGCAACTACAAACCTTAAAGGTAAATTTGAGCCCAACCTGGCTTGGACCATATGTCATCACTGCTAAATTTGGATCAGGAGCATACAAATTATCTACCTTAGATGGTAAAGAACTTAAAGAACCTATGAACATTATGCATCTTAAACGTTACTATGCATAAAAATTGGTCATTTCATCATTGTATATATTTGTTTAAAACATTTCAAAAAACCACTATCTTGTATTTCTTTCAATTCATAAACTTAAAATATAAAAACACCAAAAACATCCAAATCATCAAAATCTTCAAAAACATCTTTTATTTTTATATCTGTCAATTTGTGAAGTATTGCAGTTATATTTTCAATTATTTTGGATAAATTAGTATTTATTTGGAATCCCGCACTTTCACATTCACATGAATAAATCTCTTGATTTTATTTGTTATGATTATTAATCTCTCTTATATCAAAGTCCACATTGGAATTAAATAAAGTTTTGAGCATAGAGAACTGATCTTGTTATTTACTTGAGCCAAGTATATCTCTTCACATTAAAATGATTTCATTGCACATTCGATATGATGCTACATAGTAGAAATGGTTTCTTGAGCGAAAAGTTTCCCCTGCTATCCTATCATGCACATGGTCTAGAATCTTTGAGAATTGACAAAAGGACAAGCTCACCCCTACCCAGAATAAAAATCCCTTGCTCTACAGATAATCCGAGCAAGTATCCCTAGCATAGGAAGAAAAGAAAAGTTCAAGAAAAAGAGAAAAAGAAAAAGGTTATTTTGAATCATCACAACAATATTTCAGCATTATCTCAAATATCAAGCAAAAATACAAAAGTACAAAAAAAAAAAAAGAAGCAAAAGTGAAAAGCAAAAGCAAAATACAATAAACTCCTTTCCCTACCCCTTGAAAAGAAAAGAAGGGTGAATGAGCTTGAATCCTTGGAATTCTCAATTATTCGAAAACTGTGAGGTAAGCCCCATAACAAGTGGTTTGTGCCCAACCCGCTTGGCCTTGGGTAAATCCTAGCGTGGCGATATGTCTATCACATTAGCGACCTTCTTTTGTACAGACCTCTGTCAGCTTATGGATTAGCTAGCTCTTGATAACCTAACTTACATAGTAGTTTGGTACGGTTACATGCATATAAATCATGGTCAACGAACATTTATTTGGTCAAGGCAAATTACTTGTATCAAATTATCTTGCTCAAAATTGGTAAATGAACAATACAATCGCACACACATTTGTATTTGAGAGATTTTGTATCATTATGATAAATCAAGATTGGTAATGAACTCACATTTGCACATGAGGATTCCTTATAAATCTACATTTCTCTTTGAGATAATTTAAAATATCTCTGTAACTCTTTTCGGAATAATTTTATCCTTTTATTTCAGAATTTTGTTTTGTATAAAAGCAATTACATACATCTTCTCATAAAATCTCAAAAAATAATTTCAAAAAAATTTTTATATTATTATTTTTTTTTTTTTTTAAAAATATAAAAAATGCATCTTGCAATAAAACCAACAATCTATTTTCTTCTTTGGATTTCGCGATGATGGTATAAGTCTATACCTATAATTCTATGCCTAGCGCAAACCATCGTTCTAATTTTCTTTTCCATTTATTTTAAAAACAAAATTCATCAAAACATGTGACTTGCATCATTATGTTACACAATTATGCTTTACAAACAAACAAACACTTATTCTATTTCATGACATTATGTTCAAATTCAGTTTTTGCAACCATGGTATAAATTCTAAGGAATTGTTCAAAATTTTATCACACTTAGGAATTTATGCCTAGCAACATCATATTTTCATGCATACTATTTTTATGAAAATCTGAAAACAAATCATCAAACCATCATTATCTCCATCATTACAACACCAAGTCTTAAGACAGTCTCTTAAGCACTCTTTTACTTTTAACAATATTTCTATACTGGGATTAGCTTGACGACCGAGTGAGCGGCGACTCCATGAAATGGTCTATAATAGCGACAATGTCCTTTGAAATTATTGTTAGAAGTCCCTTTTATTTTTTATCAAATCACACCACAACCACCAATTGTTTACATCAGATTATTTCATTTAAAATCTTACAACATGACATCAAAATTATAATATTTCAAAACGACATAATTACATGAATCCTCAATCCAATAAGCAAATAATTCAAACATTAAAGCATCATAAAAACATATGAACAAGTCATATCATCAGAAACAAGATCATATATATATATATATCCAAAAATTATATACATCATATCAAAACTGGATTGGTATGCCACAATCTATACCCTGGCATACTCAATCCTCTCAACAATCTCTACAAAATCTATAGTCCATAGACACCTAGCCTCGAGAAGCCCTCGAGCTCTCAGCCTCATCTCCTCCCCCACCCTGACGTGGAGGAGGTGGTCCCATAGAGGTCCGGGATGTATCTCGGGTCCTCGTCGTCGATCGGGAGGATGTCCTCGTCGATCCCAACCTGACTGGTTCTGCAATGTTGGCCGATAGCTGTACCCTCTGGCCCTCTGGAACCAGCTGGAAGTATACACCCTAGTAGAATGCAGTCTGCATCATCGACCACACTAGATCATCCCTGCTCGCTCCTCCGCTCTGCACCCTGAGCCATGTCGTCTCATCCTGCAGTGTCCATACCTACATCCTCAGCTGAGTGGCCTCGTCCTGCAGTGACTGCACCTGAGCTCGAAGGTGGGCAGCCTCAGCCCGAAGAGCCACTGTCTCACTGCTCTCCCCTGTGTCAACACCCTTGCCCTTATCAGGCGATGGTGGTCTCTCCCCCTGCTATGAAGGGAGCCTCTCCTCCCTCCGCCCTATCTCCCGTGGCCTCTATGGAGCCCGTGCCATCCTCTGGCGTCTCTCCTATGAGATCCATCGCTGCTCTCTCCCCCCGTGACCCCACGCTACCTCAATAGCAGCCTACCATCACCTCCCCATCTGGCACACCATAGCGTGTACTGGACCCTATGCCCTCGTCATCCGAGGAGGGCGGATGCCTGCGTACCAGGCATCGTAGCCATCAACAACCCCGACGTCATCACCATCCACTGGCTGGATGGGGGCATCGTCCGTGTCCTGACTCTAGAATCACTGCATATCTAGAGCCCCGCTCAGTGTAGTACTATCTCGAATAGTTCGAGAGTACTCGTAATCCCTGAGAGAAGGGATCCCCTACTGTAGACCGAACTATCGTAGTACTCGATCATAGCGATGGAGCTCTACCTCTCCTCGCTCCATCCTCAGCCAGCAGACTCACCTGATGCGAGCCAGCTCCTGCCCATCCTCTGCCCACCCGGGGTGCTCTCGCCATGGCCTCCAGGTGATCTGGTCTGGGATGAGGTCGTCTAGCAACCTTCGAGACATCGACAGATCTATCCACCACTGTGAACCCCTCTGCAACCACCAGTAGAAAACCCGGGGTCTCTCCCGGTCAACACCTGTCAATGGGAGCCCTACCGGCCTCCGCACCGCAATGTGCTCCCAGCACCAAACCTACAGCAACGATGTCAAGACCAGACATCGACCTCCCTTGTATACGACCCCATGCAGGATCCTATACAAGCGGTAGAGAACAAAGCTCCCCCATGCAAATCTGTACCCGTGGTCTCTCATGTCGTAGACTATGTCTAAGAGCACCCACGGTAGTCTGCATCCACTCTGGTGGCACAACAGTAAGCCACCGACAACCCCTACCAAAACTCGTGTCAGCCTAGATGCCCCAGGCATCTGTCGTAGCGACTCGATGTTCACTCCGCCCTTCTCCAGGGTGAAGCTCGGGTCTCCAGTGAGCCTCATCATCGCCTGGCCCTGATTGGCCATAGGCATCATCAACCGTCCCTGTATGGGGATCCTCAGGATCCTCCATACGTCCTCTAGAGTGGGAGCCATCTCCCCTATCGGTAACCGAAAGCAGGACGACCCCGGATACCACCTCTCTGCTAGGGTTGTTAGTAGCCCTATGTCAGTCGGTACTTGTGGCATCTCTGCCACATGCTGTAGACCGACCTGTCCTAGTTGGTCACGCTCTGCCTGGTCGAGAGCGGCCAAGTCATCCCTTAGCCCATCGTATTTCCATTCCCGGCTCTTTAGTAATCCCTTCTGCAAAACAAACAATAAAAACAACAAAATCATTAATAACTCAAGCATGCAAATTAAACAACTTAAAATCAAGTTTAAAATGATATCGTCCACCATTGGATGATATCGTCCCACATTGGGCAAAATCATCCTTTGTGAGGACGAAATCATCTCCGATTTTGCAACTTGGGAATCGCCCCTTGTTGGACGAAATCGCCCCTAATTCGTCGATTTCGCCGTCAGACGAAATCGACGATCTAGGGACGATTTCGACGAAATCGAGACGATTTTGTCCCGATGACGTCGACGGCCTAAAAATGGCCGCGATGCCCCAAACAATCAAATTTAAATCAAACAACTTGCATAAAGTTACATTAAACCTAATCTACTAGGATTAGATCCTTACCCGTAGCCCACGTCGGACCTCTGTCGATCGGTGTGTTGTCTCGACCATTTTTGTCTGCAGAGCTCTAGAAATCAGGAAAATGAACAGTAAAAATGAATTAGGGTTTTTCCCTATTTTTCTTAATTTTATTCAAAAACAATTAAAAACATTTTTAAAATTTTTGCTTTTTCGCGTTTTTACCTCAAACGTTCGATTTGGGTAAAAACACGGAGGGGGCACCATAGTAAGCATTCGTACGATTCGACCTAGAATCGTCGCCTAAAAATTGAGAATAAATTTTTGCTTTCTCGTAAATCGAGAAGAACTCGTCTTTAACGCATTTTCTTCGAAAAATTCGCTAAAGAGGGGGCAAAATGTAGCACCCTAAAATTGGCACGGTTAAAACCTTAGCAAAAAAATAAAATTACCTTAGTAATAATTCAAAATTTAAATTTTAACCCCAAACCGCCCGTTAAACTGCCTTTTACCCGCTTTCCTCGTTTTCCATGCCATTTTTAGGATTTGTTGTGACCGTTGGACGATATCGTCGCCGATCAGACGATATCGCCTCAGATCGGACGAATTCGTCTGGAGAAGAACGTCCAGACGATTTCGTCCCAAAACTAATTTTTCATAATTAGCTTCTGTTTCAACGACGTCTCTAACCGGGGCAAAAGCGTGTCTGCGCGGTTAGAGACTTCCCCTGTTGGAGATCTCCCAAATTGGGATGATCTCCAACCTCCCAACCTCCTTCCTATGCCTATTTAATCTTAGGCCCTCCCCTTGACATTCCCCTGGCTGAAATTTTCTCGTAACACGAGTTTTATTTGCATTAGAGTATCTTAAATTACTATTTGCCTTCGTATTTTTCCAAGTTTGTTTGCAGGAACTTCATCATTATTTTCAGCCGAAGCAAGCTCAGATCGTCGTAGACGATCCTGTACGATCTCGGACGATCACGCCAAAATTCGAGACGATTTCGTATCCTGCAGATGATCTCGACTGCAGCCAACATTGGGGGCAATCAGTGCCCGAAGTTTGCATTCTCTTCTCCATTATCTACTGTTTTGCTTTGCATTAGTTAAGCTTATTGCTATTCCTTTTTTTTGCATCTTGGAGTTCACCCATGTAGCTTAAATGCATAATAAAGTCATAATTGTCATTAAATCATTGTAATGCACTTATATTTTTATTTTGTAATTATCAGTTTAATATTATTATTATCATTCTACATCATTTTCCTCTGTTAGTATAGCTGCATTTTCTGTATTCTATGTCTATTTCTCTGATTGCAGGTCTCTGACGAATTCGTCTGACGAATTCACCAGATCTCAGACGATCTTGTCTGATATCAGACGATCCTGTCATATCAGAGGCGATCTGGACTGCTTCAAAAATCAGAACCTCCATCAGACATCCGAAATCAGGTATGGTTTTTCTCATCTAGCTTGTTCTCTTGTATTTTCTGTTTAAATCTATTTTCTGTATTCATTTAAATTTGCATTTCATATAGAACAGTTTAGATTCATTTGGCCAAACCTAGGAATTGAATGATCAAGCATAAAAATGAACACATCAAACACACTATCAACCTAGGCGTGGAAAGCGCCATTCAAAAGTTTCCTGGTGAACCCACCATCCATCGAAAATTCACCCTTATACACCTCCCCCGAGATGTGGGACCTTCAAAGGGCCTCTCAGTCCGAGGTATTGTCCCATCCTTTTCACATCCCCATTTCGGGCACGAATCCTATAGCCTGAAGGTAAGGGTGCAAAAAATTTGGAGCGATACAGTACCATCAAAATAAATTTGGATAATTTTATTTTATCGTAGATCAAAGAAAATACTTTGTGTTAACTCCTTTATGCACAACTAACACTTCCATGTATATTCAATTCCTATGACCAAGAGGCTAGCACCGCTTTTGCCACACTTAAGACTTCCCATAATGAGCACCATGTCTCTAAGCATTCTACAAGTAAAGCAATAATATGGTTTCAGACTTGAGATTGATCTTGAAATTTAATTTTATATTTTATACTGTTCCTTTCAAGCCATAAATTCCAACAAATAATGGTAGGATCAATCCTCCACACAATGTATAGTATTTTATCTTTAAAACAACTAATCCAATATTTCATCAACTTTTTCAATGTTGATGGAATTACCCAACATTCTCATATTCTTTTAAAAGTGACATAAAATGATTTTAGATCCTTCTCACATTAGGAACACCTAAAAGGCTCATGATATCATATTCTTTATAAAATCTCTCCTATAATAATCTTACTTTGGACCACTAACCAATGGAATGGTGACACGTTAACGAGGGTTTCTAATAACCAAATATTCTTCTAAAAAAAATTATAGGAAATTTTAATTGTTGCAAATCCTAATATCCCAACTTACCTGAGTATCCATCATATTTTAATAGATTCCAAACCAACTCATCCTTCCATGTAAAAATAGGCAAATAGAATTCTTGAAGCATCTTTTGAAGCTCATCCACTATTTGTTTGAGTTCCTCTTCTTCAAGTAGGTTAGAAATGGAAATCTATGATATGGAGTTGTTGCTCACATTAATATAATCTTTGACCTTTGTACCTTTACAAGAAAGAAATGCATGAGCCAATAATTATCATTTGGACAAAAAATAAGAAGATAAGACTTTAACCAAGGATTGGATCAAAAGTTTATAGAATTCACCTCATTGGTTGACCATCCCATATATGTATTTGTCACTTACAAACTATTTGACAAAGTTTTACATTGATGATCCTTTAATAAGGTTCATTTATTAAACAATTTCATTGCATTAAGAGAACCTATATATTTTTGATGCAACATTTTTGCCCAACTATTTCCTTAATTTTTGAGTAATCTCCATCCAAAAATTGGCTTAAATTCCAAACTCACGAGGTTTTAATTTTACAAGGTTGTCCCTCCCCTATTATTTCCTTTATAAACCCTATTCCACTTACAAAGAGAAAACCTAAATTTTTCCTCACATCCTTTCTAAATAAAATATCTTTGAATTTTATTAAAATTAGATGCTATATCTAATATCAATATTGAAAGTGACATCATAAATATAGAGATGGACTACAATGTAGTCTTTATGATGTGAAGCTTTCCATCCATGGTTAAGAATCTACCTTTCCAACCTATGAAATAAAATTTCATTCTATCCAAAATTAATTCTCAAATATCCTTCATCGATGGACTACAAAGTAGTCTATATGATTTGTAGCCTTCCATCCATGGTTAAGAACCTATCTTTCCAACCTATGAAATAATATTTCATTCTATCCAAAATTAAGTCTTAAAGTTTCTTCTCTTTCCTTTATTAGACAAATGTATACCCAAATATGTTAATGGAAATATTCCAATTTTAAACCCTAAAATATCCTTAATAATTCATTATAAATTTAGAGCAATGATAATTAAAAAAAGATCTTGGATTTGTAGTATTAATCAATTGTCTAGTATTAATCAATTTTCTAGCAAACTCTATGTCTTCACTAACTAAGATATGATACAAAATAAAACCATCATCAAAAAATTGGAGACTAATTTGGAGGGACCATTTGTAGCAACTTGAATACCTTTGGTTTTTTCTTTCATTTTTTTCTTTGAGAAATCTCTCCCCAATGCCTCTATAAGAATAATAAATAAATAAAGAGATAGTAGGTCACCATGGCATAGTCCATCAAATGATTTAAAGTATCTAGTAGGGAATCCATTAATCAAAATAAAACATTTGGGAGTGCTATAACTACATGTAATTGATCCACATCAACCTTGATCAAAACCATTTTTTTAATATCATGTACAAAACTCTAGCAATCCCTATCACATTCTTTATTCATATATAATTTCATAAGCATAACTAAATTTCTCATGGAATGAAGATAATTTATATATCCTTATGCAATGATTACACCATTAAGAAATTGTTTATCACAAACAAAATAACTTGTTCCTTTGAGATCTATAGTGGTAAGGAATTTAGCCTCTCTTTGAGAAGTCTAAAGTTCAAACCCCACTTACTATAAGGGGACCAGGACCCATCATGTGTAAAGGCATTGAAAAAACTTATTTCGTTAAGATAACACAATTTAGAATGCTTTTCAATTTATTTCCATACTTTTTGAAATGATTTTATAAATCACATTGCAAAGTTTTACTAGATAAAAAAAAATCAAAATATTTTATCTTGCCTTTTGTGGAAACCAATACAATAAAGGTGATATTTATATCACTTATTATAGCCATATTTTTCTTGACCTCTTAAACTATAGCCAAAATATAATTTTTCACCAAATCCGAAGATTTTTGGGAAAAAATTGCAGGAAATACATTAGGGTTAGATGCCTTATTAGGGTGAAAAGAGAAAACTACATCATGCAACTTCTTCATATTGATATTCCTGGCACATATTTCATTCTACCCCCATGTAATAATTGATGAAATATTTTGTAAAAGCTTATCTTGAGCCTCCTTATCGTGCCCAACATTTGATAGATTATATTTGAAGTAATTAATTTTTTTCTTAGTGATATTTTCTTCTTCCTAAATATTTTTTCCATTGGGAGTTGAAATATGTTTTATATAATAAAAAGACAAATATGTATTGGTTGTAGCATAAAATATTTTGGAACTTCTATCCCCTTCCTTAATTCATGCCTTCCTAGATTTTTGAGACCAATGTGACTCATTTTTCAATACATTATGAAAGTCATAAAGTAATTAATTTCTTGTACATAAGCATTTACAATTAAGTTATAAAATTTCAAAACTATATACTAGAATAGCAATTTAAATTTTTTATAATAGCTAAATTTGAAATGGATACAACCTATGTTAAAGTATGTTTCAATCAAAATTTAATTATAGTAAAATAATTAAATTACTATGAAAACAAAATAATAATTTTAATCTGGAAATTTTATTTTTAAATAAGTTCTATATGATTTATATTGGGTTGACTCCTATCAAAATAATAACAACATTACATTTGCTATTAGGTCAATTGAACCACTTTATCAAATTTTTATTTCATCAAATGGCATAAGCTCAAGCAATTAAACTCCTTGACTTTTAAGGAGGTGATCTAAGTTTAAATCTTATCAAATGATACATGCATAATTGCTAATCTATAATACTATCACTATATGGTAGAACAAAAGGAGGTTAATGAAGGTGGAAGATTGTTGAAACATGGGCTAGCTGGGAAGCATGGGATCCATCATTTTTCTTCTTTCAGATTGGGATTTCTAAAAAACAAATTTAGGTTGAAAGATTGGGGTTTCTGCAAAACAAATTTATGAATAATTTTTAGAGTAGAAGGAGGTTGAAATATTGGGATTTTTGTAAAACAAATTTAGGGTTGAAAGAGTGGGGTTTGTGCAGAACAAATCTACGGATAATTTTTAGAGTAGGAGGTTGAAAGATTAGGGTTTGCACAATGGGGAAGTTGTAGAAAGTGACCAGTAGGTTGAATGGAGAGCATGGAAGTTGCAGGAAGTGATCAACAGGGAGTTGCAACAGGAAAGGTTGATGCAGGGTTTCAAGGTGAACAACAATGGAAAGTTATAAACAATAATTGAACCCTAGGAAGTTCAAAGGGGGGACCCATCCTCCGTTAGAATGGAATCACCAAAGTTCTGGGGTCTAGTTTGAGCCCCGTGAGAGGGGTTGTCAGGATAAAGGAAATCATGTGAACCCAACCTTCTATTTTTCCAAGGCGATAGCAAGGTTGTGTTATGGGGATAGGAAGAAGGTTCAGTATGATTTATTCCTAAAAAATCATAAACTTAGATCCCTAATGATATCATCAATAGAAACAATAGAGAAATTTCTTGGGACATGATTAGCAAATTCTAGGATTGTAAGCTAAAATTGGAGTCTATTCGAAAATGGGCCTTGGCAAAATGGAAACCACTAGGTTCCATAGACATTGCAACACTCCCTAGGTCTTTTTTCTTGTCAAACTCAACTACGAGGAAGACTCCAAGAAAATTTTAGGAGGACCATGGTTTTTTGGTAGGAGGGGTCTATTTCTCCGCAAGTGGGGTATGGATTTCAACCCATACACTCAAAAATCCAACCTTCTCCCTCTTTGGGTTAGATTGCCAGGTCTTCCTATGCATTACTGGTGTTATGATGTGCTGAAAGAAATTTCCAGAGATATTGGGGAGTTGGTTTCCCTAGATGTGGCTACAATGTCTAAATCTTGGATGAACTATGTGAGATTGTGCATCTTGACCAACATTGAAGCAAAGCTACTGAACTCATTAGAGCTCATCTCTGAGTTGGGCTCTTAGATTTATCTAGTGGAGTATGAGAACAGGCCTTCCCAGTGTCATTTGTGTGGTATCCAAGGTCACAATCAAAATCTCTATCCTTCTTAGAAGGCCCCGAATACTCCTAGAAGAAATAGAAAGGGTAAGAAAATTTAGGTCAAAAAAAAATCTTCTTTGGAGAAAAGAGCAGAAGTTAACCCCTCTCCTCCTAGATTAGAAGGTGAGAAAGCTCCCATTTCTCCTTCAGGGATGTCCTTACCCTAGGTCTCATGTGTGGAGATCAACCCTTTGATAGAGGCAGGCTTGGGTGAAAATGGGGAGCCACCCCAGGTGATCGCAAATCTATCTTAATACGGGGAACCTCCTCATATAGTATCTAGATATACTAAAGTCGAGGAGCCTCTTCAAGCGGAGACAGGCTAGGCTAGTCAGTTCAAGGATGGGGAACCTCCCCCACTCTCCCACTAAGTCTTACAACAAACTTAAGGGGTGGTCCTAAGGATGTTTTGTTGAGTTTAGCTTTGGAAATGATTCATAAGGAAGGTACCAGGACTCCTAACATGAATACCAATCGTTGCTTGGGACATTCTATAGAGGAGGTAAACATTAAATATCTGGTTCTATTCAATTCATTTGAAAGTTTACATATGGAAGAACCGGTACTGTAACATTTTTTACTCTCTGTTTCGAATAAACCCCCCTCTTCCAATCCCATAATGAATAGTTCTCCTAGCCCCAAAACCAGGAGCCACCATAAAAAAGTGGATGTTGGGGCTGAGAAAAAGGTGGGTAAACCATCAAATAAATATTTGAGGAAAAGGGAAGAATTTTTTTAAATAGCCAATGATTCTTAGACACAACTAAAGGTTGATAATAACATTGAATCAGGAGGCAAACAATTGAAGCTATAATTCTTTGATCAATCCTCACAACCATTCATGGCTAAAAAGAAATCTAAAATCCACAAATGAAGTTCATTTGTTGGAACATTAGAGGATTGAATGTATCCTCAAAATGGTGGTTACTATCCTCTCTTAGAAAGGAATACTCCCCAGATATAATTTTCATACAAGAATTCAAGATTGAGAGTAACAACATTGATTTAGTAAGAAATTCCATCTAGAAGAATTCTGGATTTATTGCAATCATATCTGATGGGTGTTTTGGAGATCTATTTTATTTTTGGGACCTATCAAAGGTCAAGGGATATGTGATCTCCTATTATGAGAGAATTATTGATTTGTTATTTTTTGCAAGTCAACTAACCAAAGATATATCATGCCAAATATTTATGCTCCAAACTTTATCCCTAGGAGGAAAATTTTTTGGTCCTCACTTTTACAAATGAGAGAAGGATTCAAAGAGGAGACCTAGGTTTTAGCAGGTGACTTCAATTCACCTCTATTGTCATTCGATAAAAAAGGAGGTAATTCCCCTTGTGAAAGAAGCATGGAGGACTTTGCAGATTTTGTTAGCCAAGGAGAATTGATGGATCTGGACTTGAAATATGTCGGCTTCACCTAGAGAAATCGTTGAATTGGGGAGCAACTCATGTTAGGATCCTTGATCCTAACTTATGGTTTTACAATGAAAATAATAGACGATGTTAGAATTGAGATAAGATGAATCCCTATTTTTAAAATAATCACAATTTCACTGGTAGGAAGGTTCCTCCAATGTATTCAATAAGCAATTATATTCCTTTTTCATGGATTTTTTCCTACAACATTATCTATCCTATTTTATATCTATCTAGGGTTATTATGAAAGGACATGACTATTCACGTTAGTAATTAATAATATAATAATTAATGAATTAATAATATTAACTATTAATGTTAGGATAGAGGATCCTAACTATAGACACTAAAATCTGGTCAATCCGATTATGCTACCAAAAGCAACAACTAAAATGACATACCAAGGCCCCTAGGGCAGCCCTCAATAGGTATACAATGGTTCTAACCACTCTATGCAAGGTTTTGGAAGGTTTCAGGCCACTTTTGAGATATTTTTGACACCCTGTTTCTATTCGTCCCACCCTGGGATGAATACAGATCCTATTCATCCCACCTTGGAGCGAATAGCAGCATTCATCCCAAGGTGGGACGAATAGCAGGTTTGACCAGCAAAAAGTCAAATCTGGACAAATAGCGCCTGGTAATGGTCATATTCCTACCTATTCTTGCATGCAAGTCAGAGCATACAGTATATTTATACCTTGCTCCATAAAGGAGGCCAATTTGGGAGATTCTCTTCCCCCTCCAATGCATGCCACCCCGGTGGCCAAGTGGCGCCTCTTGCCCTGCATGCCCTTGCATGCCTTTTGACCCATGAGCCTCCTTAGGCTATAAAGTGGATGTATTTTCCACACAAAATAGAAGAGAGGAGTTTTAGGACAAAGCAATGGAGTGCTTCTAAGATTTCCTTTCACCTTTTGTGCCTATTTTTACCTCGAAATCTCTACCTAGCGAAGGAGGTTTGCAAGTGAACTAGTAGGCACAATTTGTCACATAAATGAACCATATGAGTGAATTCCCTCACAAAATTTAATGAAAATACCCCCCATAGTATTTTTCATCAATCCCCAGTGGAATTGGTGGTAAAATTTAGGCAGAATTGGTGGGCATCCCACCCTCGGGCGCCCCCAATTTGTGACAGTCCTATTCATCCCACCCTATGACGAATAGAAATATGTCAACAATTTTCTAACTATTTTTAATTATTTATTTTCTACATGTTCATATTATGTTGTAGTTCAAATTTCATGTCATTCTGAGTTATATTGGCCAAGATATCACAATTTTAGTGTTTTGTAGGGTCTCACGTAGGTCTACGGTGGTCATCTGGAGAAACACCTGAAATGTCACTAATTTTGCAAATATGATCATATGGGTTTTCTTAAAATGTTATTTTATGCATTCTATCCAATTTTTAGGTGTTTTGGATACGTTTAGGTCAGGAAATTGCTTGCTTTGGGTTTTGTAGATTGGAAAAGTGCACTGCGATTACGCCACACCTATGGATGCAATTTTGATGCAATTTCTGGTGATATCTTCCCAAAACCACTTAATTTACATCCCTATACAATTTCATATCATTTGGAGTTGATTTGATACAATATCTATGCATATGCCCATTACTAGTCTTTTAGTGCCTGTGGGGATTGCATGTTTTACATCATACGCACTTGCTATTTGATGCTTTTTGGTTTCCTTGTGTGTAGGTGCAGGTATCTATAGCACATTAGGAAGGAGCATAGGACATCAAGATCCAAGATACAAGTGGCGACAACCTTGGCCCGCCCACTTTGATTGTGGGTACGAGGAAAGACATTGGATGTGCACCCGAGTTACTTGAAGGATTTTGATCCTTGGGCACCCGATTTGTAAATAGTTGTATCAATAATTTGAGCCCTCAAAGGGGAAATTTTGTAACCTAGATTTGATCTACCTAATTAATAAGAATTCAATTTACTTTGCTCCATTTCTTGTTATTTGCTATCTTTTCCATCTTACTTGCATGCTTCCGTTTGATGCTCATAAGCAATAGGACATAGATACACATATTTTTTATCATAATTTGGTGCACAATTTTTCCCTACTTCAGTGGTGATCATGGTGGGACCTAGTCCCTTTTGCTTTAGGTGAATTTTGGAGCTCATTTTTTCATCTTTTTATGTTGTAGGTGCTATTCGTTCTGGATAGAAACGAACCCTGACCTGCTATTCATGCCACCCTGGGATGAATGCGAATTCATCCCACCCTAGAATGAATACAGACCTACTATTCATCCCACCCTAGAGTGAATAGAAACCAGAGATTTTTCTAAGCAGAATTCCAAAAATAGCAAGTTTTGGCAATGATGAGGTAGGCATCTGAATCTTCCATCTCTGTTTTGCACTTTCAGAAACTATTTTTATTTTGGTTTTTCTCGCATATTTTGCTTGTTTAGAAAGGTTAAAAGTTAGTTTTCCTTTTTCTTAAACACAAAATAACAAAAACATATAAAAGGAGAAAAATCAAAAGAAATTAAAAGTAGGAATGCATCTCTATGGTTTGCTTGCTTGTAGCCTACCCAATGGGTAGGCTAACATTTAGGGTTTTGCATTTCTAGATACATTTGTGAGTTCTTTTTATACTAAATTTTTGAAAGTAAAATGCACCTTTTGCATGCATCTAGTGAATGATCATCGAATGCTTCTTTGCTTACTTTCTTTGGCTTAAAAAGAACCACACACACCACGATTCACTTAAACGCTAGTGAGGTGGATTTCATCACCATCCACTAGTAGAGTTCAATGAGGTGGCTTTCATCTCCACCCATTGTCTCAAATCCCATGAACCTTGTTCTTTTCCAAGGCCAGTTCCAAGATCCATCATAGCCTATGGGTTATAGCACGTATCTCTCTTCGGAGAGGTATATCACAGACTACGGGTGAACTGGGTGAGGAACTGGTAGGACCTGTGCTCCCTGGTCGTGTGTGGACTTCATTACCACACATTATAGGTGGGATAACGTGACCTGGAGTTCATAGCCAGGTTGTTGAGCTATGAGTATACAGGTGAAATCCAATTAAACACAAGATTATCATCCAACAAGATTTCAAACATGCGACACAAGGTCATTCTTTACAAACAACACATCTGAAACACACAAAATAGTTTAGGGATTCACATATAAAACTTAAAAGAGATAATCATCTATCTTATTGAGTGTTTCCTTTTTGTGTTTACTATTTCATTAAGAATTTGTAAAGAAGATAATCACTTAGGGTTTGGTAGAGAGTTACAATGGTGTGCACCCACAGCCAAGCCCAATCATGGGCGAAAGCTATGAAGAGTGGACTAGGAGACATGAGTCATCTTTGCTATAGCCCCAGGGACCTGGTCATACCTCCTTGGTGAGCCTCTACTCAACCTAGCCCCAAGACAGTAGGGCATGAGCCACATCTATGAGGGAGCCCTATGCGGGACACCCCAAGGGGTGATGGACTTTACTTGGGAGAGTGTTCCTAGTATTTAGATACATCACATGCCTTCTTTGATGAAAGGCAATAGTGCATTGAGGTGCTAGTAGATAGAGCGGTGCCACGCATCCATGTACTTATTAGGGCTGACACGCCTATTCATAGGCTAGAGCATGACTTCACACACTAGGTAGAGTAGGTTGGTATGACCTTGCCTACATGTCACCTTGATAGGGTACATCAACATAGGCAACCTGACGGGTATGATACTCGTCGCTCGAGGTGAGCCAACTCCACCTTGCCCTTCCTCATCCATGAAGGAAGGCATGAGGAAATCCTAGATTTTCCTCAAGAGCAATATTCCATGCATGCACGATGTGCCTCTGTGCCCGCTGAGTATAATGAGCATATGCTCTGACCCGAACCTCAAGTCAATGCGATGGCCCTTGATCGAGGGAAGTGCCCGATAGATATCACTGATTATATTGAATGAGGTTGACCTCAAGGTGAGACTCACAGGCCTCCTAGGTCCCACACTTTAGAACAAGTCAAATAGGAAGTTGCAAGATATGCAGAGCACCAAGCTCAGTTCAAATAGCTTTGGCAAGACAAGGAACAACTAGACCACTTGCATCAGCTTGAGAAAGAAAGAATCGAATGACAGACCAACGAGTTGTTCTAGAAGACTTTACGAGAGAGGGTTCCTACCCCTAAGACACATAGATAGAAAGTTCACTCGAGGTAGCCCACACTCATTCGAGATAGGTCTCCTAGGCCTTATCCAATGTTGCCTCCATGACCTCCTAGGCCAGATCGGGACTTGCCTCCTAGGCCAAACATGGGGTGCCCACAACAGGCAGATACCCCTCTTTATAGACTAACTCGAGAAACACCCTATGGGGCCTACATTGAGCATGAGCTAGAGGTAGAATATTTGGAGACACCTTACCAAGGTAGGGGGGTGACATGCCACCACCCTGCAATAGGTTGGAGGACCCTAGACCTCCACCATAGGATGTGAGCAAAGACAAGGAGATTAAATCCTTAGGCCCGTATAAAGCATTACTAGAGCACCTAGAGTCAGTAGAGAATAAGACCTCTGGGTCTGGATCTCAAAAGCCCACTATGCATCAATTGCGTAGTCAACCCATCCATCCTTCGGTGCCTGCGCCTCCCTATCCAGAGCAATTTAAGTTACCTCAATTGGCTACGTTTAAGGGAGAGGAAGATGTGCAAGAACATGTCACCAAATTCTTGGGTCAATGCTTTGGCATTCACGATGATGATGCTTTGTTGTTGCAGACATTCATGACTACCCTCTCTGGCCCAACCTCGAAATGGTTTTACCAACTCCCTAAGCATAGCATCCACAACTTGGACCAACTTGTAGATGCGTTCCTAGAATGCTTCACCTTCAATACCAAGAGGAAGGTGATGCTGGTCGATCTAGCTAGGTTGAAACAATATGACGATGAGTCAATAACAAACTATGGCAATAGGTGGTGAGCCCTACTCACCAAGCTGCCTTATATTCTCCCCATATTGGAGTTGACTCAGATGTTTTCCAAGAGCTACCTGAAGCTGATCTCCTTGTTGTTACAACTACAATAGTATGTGACTCTTGAAGATGCCCTAGCACAGGCTAGGATCATCGAAGAAATCAAGATTCAAGAGGGTGAGATTATGAAGCCTCACAAGAAGTGGAACAAGAATGCTAAAAGCACCCCAACATAGCCTAAGCCAACAACAATGAATCATGTTGCCATTAGTGTCCCAGGGCCAGCGCAAGCCACGTCGCCTCAAAAGCCTAATTATCAGGCCACTCCTGGAAACTATGCCAAGGACAACCAAAATAATCAAGGGCAAAATCAACAACATCACCCCAAGAGATAGTTCACGCCCATTGCAGAGTCTATGGACTCATTGTTTGAGAACCTCTTAGTGGCCAATGCAATCCACCTACCTAAGAGTCGACCCATCGACCCAAATGCACCGAAGCCCAAAGGATACAAAGAAGACCTATATTGCAAGTTTCATAGGCAAAATAGGCATGATGTGCAAATGTGCTACAAGTTCAAGCACTTGGTGCAGGACATGATCGATAGGAATGCCCTTTAGGTGGACAACCCTATCATGCCAAACAACCAATAGATGGAGGTCTTTAAATACCCTTTGCCCGCCCATGTGGAGCAGGCCACACTTGTGCCCCAAGTGAATGAGGTACACCATGCCCCCCTAAGCAGGGGTATGTCGGTATGATCAACATTGTAATAAGGAATAGGTAGTACCCAAGTCCAGCCATGCCACCCATGGCTCAAAGTGATGTCCCTTTGATGTTACAGCCTTTTCCACCTCCTATATCGAGCCTCCCACCTAGGCTTGTGGTCACAATTAAGAGTAAGCTCGCTTAGAGCTTAAGAATGACATCTATCTCTCCATCTATGAGCTCATCCAAAAATCACCTCCTCATAGAGAATCCTTGATGGAGATCCTTAAGGCAATCGAGCTTCCACCTCAGGAGTCCAACTCCTTCAACAACTTCATGGGGCATGTGCGACAATGCATGGAACCGGTGATTACCTTTCAAGAATATGAGCTTAAGCCGGTTCCAAATGATATGGTAGATCCTCCCTTGCACATCATTGCATGTGTGAATGGAACACCATACAAGAGAGTGTTGATAGACACTGGGTCTTCTAGCAACATCATCACCACAACAACTCTCAAGCACTTGAAGCTCCCAGTATCCCACATTGTCGCATCTACCTACACCCTCTGAGCATTCAATGATGCCATATGCTCAATGGTTGGTACGATCGTCCTGCCTATTCAGGTAGGGGAAAATATCATCCCAACGTTGTGCCACATCCTAGAGGGTGATATGGCATACAAGTGATATGGCATACAATATCCTATTAGGCAGACCATGGATTAGGGACATGAAGTGTGTCCCTTCCATCGCTCACCAGTGCCTCAAGTACACTCATGAAGGGAAATTTCATGTCATCCCTATGGACCTAGAGCCCTTCAAGTATTGCAATATGGTGCAGCAGCTCCCCGAGTCAACCTTACCATCAACCCATCTAGATTTCCAACCAAATAAATCTAGCCAAGGTTTGAATCTATTGCCATCGCATGTCATACCATCCTCATCATAAACACCCCCTAGATGCCCATTGCACCTGTGGATCCTTTACCTAGGAACCTAGGGAAGCGACCTATTGATGAGGTCCAGCCAACCATATCCACCATCTCCATAGAGGAGATACCTAGCCCAGATGATGAGGAGCTACCACATGAGATAAATGATGAATCAGATCAGGTCTTGCTCTCATCCCTCTTCTATCCGTAGCCTCAGGTCATAGTGCACCTAGCTTCCACCGGATTGGGAGAGTACATGGTTAGGAATGTTACAACCACCCCTGCTATAGAGTCGGTGCAAGACATGGATCGACCTCATATTCCCATAGGCACTATCATACCTCTTGGCCTCCCCCTAATCAAATGAATTTCATCTATGGGGGCCTTGACTATGGCATCGAACCTTATTAATATCAAGAGGAGGATGAAGAGCCCTTCTTGGAAGACATCAACTATTTGTCTAATCCTGACTTCACCCTGAAGTACCTCGACCTTTGCAACTGGCATGGTTATGGGTTGGGTTAGTATGAGTAGGGCACTCGAGTTCCTTACCAACCACAATATCAAATGCCTTATGAAAAGTCTGGCTTGGGACTCAACAAGCCTATGTCCTTAGACGTCCTCATAGATAACTTAGAGTGCATGACTCTAGACTATAGAGATGAGCTCGTGCGAGATCCTTTCACCAACCCCAATCATGTCTACTAACTGGGGGACTACTTCCCTATGCCCTTGGGAGATGATGACCCACCTCGCGATGATATTCGATCGTACGAGAGAGGTGAAGGTTCATGCACCCTTCCCCATGATAGTGAGGAAGGATATCAGGGGTCTCCTTATGAGTGGACATCTGACGATGAGTCAAATTATGAAGTAGCACCTATGAACTCTGATATTTTAGATGGTGAAGGCCCATGGGTCATCCCTATGGATGATGAGGATGAGTTCTACCTACACATGTTCCCATTACACCATCCCATTTGGAAAAAAATTCTACCTTTAGAGGAGCAAGCTCACCTGCAACCGCACCAACCACCTTCAATTATTCCATCACCTTCGCAGCCACCTCCTCAGGTCGTGCAACATCCTGATGTCCATGAACACCACCAACCACATAGAGGAAATAATACATCCATAAACATGATTTCCATAGATCTTTTTGAGCTCCTATGATATTTGAATAACCCATTGGAACCATTGCATCTCGACTTGGAGGTAATTGACTTTGATCGATGAGATTCAAACCCCTTGCCCTTCGAGTACTGGATTTATGATGAGATTCTACAGGTATTTCATTTCTCTCTAGGTCCAACTCATGATGTATTCTACACTTAGGAGGAACCCAAGGTTCTCATTGATGATATAAATCCAGCTGATGACATCCATTTTACCCCTACCCCCACCAGTTGGAGGAGGGATCGCATATGTCAATCGAACCCATGATTGACAATTATATCAACTTAGATCTCGAGATTTCACAATGTATCAATTTAGGAAAAATTCTATCCCCATAGAGCAAGAAGATTACATAGCCCTTCTCACAGAGAAGAAGGTAGCTTTTGCATCGTATTACAAAGACATGCTAGGACTAGATCCAAATCTAGTCACCCACAATTTGACACTTGATCCCAAGGCCAAGCCTGTCAAGAAAAAGCTAAGAAAGATGCATCTGATAGTGTCCTTGATGATCAAATATGAGCTACAAAAGTTGTTGGATGCTAGGTTTATCATTTTTATAGACTATCCACCATGGTTGTCCAACATGGTTCCCATAAAGAAGCCTGACGGGCAGATTTGTTAGGGTAAAATAAGGTAGTGTATTGCATTACACTACGTGGGGTTATTACATTTACTTTTCTATGTAATTATGTAATTACCATGAGATATTTTCCTCATGGTTAAACTAGGTAAGTACCTAAATATCCTATGTTAGATATTTAGGTTAGTGTTATGGTTAGAACTCTCTACCTAGGTTAGTAGTTAGCTACACGTCTCTCCTACCATGTTGGTTAGCGAGATAGACGTTAGATTAGTTGATTATTATTGTTATAAATACTTTAGGCAATCTATTGCCTAAGCTAATGTTCAATTGATTTTCTTGTGAACTTACCTTCGGACCTACATTGGTATCATTCGCCAAGGAGGAGAATACGAGCTCACGCTCGTTCCCCATCAACGTGGACTCCCATGGAGCAGCTGAGGTGCTCGACGCAGGGAGTCCCTCACGGAGAAGGCTTGCACGACGTGGACTCTCTCTCATGGACGTAGCCGCGAGGCCCACAAATTGGTCGTAGTCGACGTAGCCAATAGGCCCGTAGACCTGGCCATCATAGTCGATGCAGCCAGAGGGCCCACGTGTTGGCCCGCCGACCTGGTCGATGTAGGCCAAGGGCCCGTGCTCCCCTAGATCGGATGCGGTCGACATCTCGAGGCCATTCAATCTCATCTCACGCATCGACCCAGGGCCCGCAGAGCCACGTAGGCCAAGTAGGCCATGTGGCCCACTCACGGGAGAGCAATGAGGGCAGGAGCACCCTCCCCTCCCCGCGGACACAGACCCAAACTTTGGGATCTGAGAGGGCAGGCGACCCTCCAATCCCTGACCAACACATGGACTGGACCGACGCAGACCGGACCCTGGCATGCACCTCGAGGGACACGTGGACTGGATCGACGTAGACTGGACCCTAGCACACACCTCGAGGGACACGTGGCTTGGATCGACGTAGACTGGACCCTGGCATGCACCTCGAGGTGTTGACTAGACTAGACCAAGACCGGACACGTGGCGGACAACCACTAGCGAACACGATGTAGACTGGACTGGGACCAGACAAGTGGCGGACAACCACTGGACGCTGACTGGACATGACTCGACACGTGGCACATCGCCACAGGACTGACCCGGACAGACTTGCCTCCCCCTGGCGCCACGTGGCGACGACCAAAAGGGCAGGCGACTCTGGTCGATTGCTCGAAGGCAATCGATGAATAAGGGGAGCCCTCCGCCTTATCAACCACATTGCATCCCACTGCGGGATGCATGTGGGATAAAAATCCTGCAATTTAAAAAAAAACATTTGTCGCCCGCAGAGATTAAAAGGCACATTGTGTGCCTTAGTTCCCATCGGGCGCTTTAGCCCGACCGGTTGATCGGGTCGAGCTAAGGCCCTAGGCGGGGAGTCCAGGGTTCGACTCCCGTCGGGAACAGAAGGCATTTTTTTTGCCTTCGACGATTCCAAGGTAACTTCAATTTTTTTTTAATTTTTTTATTGCATTTTTTTAATTAAAGTTTTTCTTTTATTATTTTTTTTAATAATTTAAACTTGAAAATATTTTTTTAATTAAATCAATTTCTATTTATATATTTAAGTTGATTTATTTAAAACATATATTTTTTAGTTTTTTATTATTAATTAAAATGATTTATTAAACTTTTCTTAAACTATTGCAAATTAAAATTAAAGAAATATTTTTGCAACTTTGAAATTTAAAGGTGCTAGTGTTTTCTCACAAAATGGAGATATAAGACATAGCAAGAGCACATTTTTTTGTTGCAAATTAGACAACTCTTCTCAAACCTTGTTAATTTAGCATACAAGAAAGGATCACACTTGATTTTTTTTTGCAAATTAGACAACAAGGAGCCTGAATTTTTTTGTAAGAATCAAAGTTCAAAGAGTGCATTTGTTTTCTCCAAGGAGATATAATACATAAAATTGCACATCTATTTTTTTTTGCAAATTTGAGAAGACTTTGTAACCTTGGGTCCATAAAAACTAAGTCGTGTGTCGACTAGTTTGGAAGCCTTTCAAACGCGGGTCGTGTGTCGACTTGTCTTGAAAGGAGTGCTCTAAATTCTACATTTTGTAAACATTAAGGGGGGATAGAATTCATTTTTTTTTATTCTATAGTTTGCAAAATTGTAACGAAAAAAGGGGGGATATTTCAGAGTAAGAAAGGTGCATTCTCGATTTTACTCGACACCTTCTCTTAAAAATTGCTTGTACTAGGTGCATTTTCGGTTGCATCCGACACCTAGAGTGATACAAATTTGGGTTGCTCTCATGTTTTTATTATTGCACTAACACTCATGTTTTTGTGTGCAATTAAAAAGTCAAATACAACATTAAAAGAAGCATTTCACAAAACCCAAACTTCACTCAAAAACCATGCTAAACTTTGCATAGGTTAAAACAAGTCATTTTTTACTCCCCATCAAAAGGTCAAAAATTCAAATCACCTTGATTCACTCTCTTTGTTTGGCTTAATAACCTCAAATTTTTCATCCTTCTTTAAGGGTGTTAAAGCAGGTGCCATTAAATATCCTAGAGGGAAAAATCAAAAGTTTTACACAAACCTACCCCTGTTTCATTTGCTCTATTTTGTTTGGCTTAAAATTCCTCCAACTTTTCATCCCTTGGTAAGGGTGTTAAGGCAGGTGCCATTAAATATCTTATAGAGGCAAATTGAAAACAACTTCCATATACTCTTTTGAGGGTATAGTGCAAGATATAACCATCTTAGTCCTATCAAATTTGAAACCTAAACCATGGCCATGATACACAAGTATCTCACTGAGAGCCAACTGCTCAAAGGTTCAAATTATTCAGCTTGGAAGACTAAGATGAAAGCTATCTTAACTGTAGAGGAATTGTGGTCAATAGTGGATGGAAGTGTCACTAGACCTCAATCACCTGGAGCAGATCAAAGAGACTTTGATAAAAAGGATAAAAAACTATCCTTAATGATCTTGCTTGCTATTACTGATGATATCCAACCTCATATCAGTGAAGCTATGACTGGTAAGGCAGCATGGGATGCCTTAAATACCATCTTTGAGGGAAAGAATCAATCAACGATTCTTAACCTTCAAACACAGCTTCATACTCTACATATGAAATCAGGAGAAACAGTAGAGCTATTCCTCTGTAGAGTCGTAGAATTGAAAACAAAACTGCAATCCTTAGGAGAGAAAGTGGAAGACCAAGTCTTGAACTCAATCATTTTGAGAGCTCTTCCTAACTCCTACCGAACGTTGATCACCTCACTACAAGTTTCTGGCAGGACAGTAACTTTTGTCGAGTTGGTAAACATGCTTCAAACAGAAGAAGCTAATCAACTCCAAAGAGATGAGGCATCCAACAATGCTCTTTTCTCAAAAAGACAAGGTGGTAAGAAAAAGTGGAATCAACAGAAAGGTTCTTCTTCTAATCAAGAAAAGGGTAAAGCCAAAGAGATTCTGAAGAAGAAGCAGTATTGTAAGATTTGTGACAAAGACACTCATGAAACCAAAAGATGTTGGTTTAAGAACAAATCGCCCAATGAACAAGGAAACAAAAAGGGCCAAGGCAAACCTAAGAACAAGAACAAACAGCAAAAGGGACACATTGCAGCTGAAGATTCTAGTTCAGATTCTAAGAGAGCACACAAAGTGCTCATGACACATATAGATTCCTCCCACAAGGACTCTATGTGGTACATAGATTCAGGCGCTAGTAAACATATGACTGGTGATAAATCTTGGTTTGCAACATTTGAGGCTCGAGAAGGTAGACCGGTCACCATTGCTGATGATCAGACCTATCGAGTTCAGGGAGAAGGAAGTGTTTTTGTCTCCCTTCCAGATGGAGAATGTAATATTCAAAAAGTTCTTTATGTACCAGGATTGAAAAATAATCTCTTGTCAGTTCCACAAATCCTGGACAATAACATGAATGTCAATTTTACAGTGGACAAAGAAAAGAAACGTTGCTTTATCACTAAAAAGGGAAAATAGATAGCAACAGGTTCATACAAACATGGTTTGTTTGTCTTAGATGCAATTACCTCTACCCATACTGCAATGGCAGTATCCACAAAAGAGGCCACTTCTCTTTGGCATAAGAGATTTGGGCATTTGAGTTCAGGATATTTACTAGAGTTGAGTAAATATCAAATGGTGAAAGGACTGCCTACTCTTTCATCTACTTTGCCAGTGTGCTCCGATTGCTTGTCAGGAAAGCAACATAGAGTACCTTTTGAACCTAGCTCTTTTCGAGCTAAGGTACCTTTGGAGTTGGTTCACACAGATTTGTGTGGTCCCATGTCTACAAGTTGTGGAGGAAAATGGTATTTTCAATTGTTTGTCGATGATCACTCACGAAAAATGTGGGTCTTCTTCTTGCGAGTTGAAGTCTGAAGCATTTTCCTATTTTCAACAGTTCAAAACTCTTGTTGAGAAGGAATCAGGATGCTTTATTAAGACCCTCCATTCAGATCGAGGGGGGGAATACACATCAAAAGAATTTTCCTCATTTTTATAGACACATGGGATAAAGAGACAGTTAACAACAGCCTACACTCCTCAATCCAATGGGGTTGTTGAGAGAAGAAATCGGTCCATAATGGAAATGGTTCGATGTATGCTTAAGGGGGCCAACCTTGAGCAAACTTATTGGGCTGAAGCTGTTCAAACTGTAGTATATCTTCTGAATAGGGCTCCCACAAGGGCTCTTGAAGGTATGACTCCTCAGGAATCATGGAGTGGTAGGAAACCCTCCATAACTCATCTAAGGGTATTTGGGTGTAAGGCATTTATGCATATACCTAAGGAGAAAAGAAAGAAATTAGATGAGAAGTCCCTACCTTGTATATTTCTTGGATATGATGAATTTTCAAAAGGCTATCGGTTGATAGACCCATTTACCAAGAAGATACATGTAAGTAGAGATGTAGTGTTTGATGAAGCTTTCACATCCAACACTACATCAATATACCTAGATGATGAGGAGGAACATCAACTTCCTTCTTCACAACAGAAAAAGCCACCCAAATGGTATACAAGCACAGTGAAAGACTCTAAACTCACTTCCCCACCTGATCTTACTCTCAATCATCCAAAGACAAGAAGCATGACACAGAAAGAAAAGAATGAAGCATCCACTTCAGTTGATGATCTTTGTGCAGATTTTCAAGATCTTTCCGTTGATAGAGAGTTACCAAGGGAAGATGAGATGGAAATAGATGAGGAGAGGGTTTACTTATCAGCATGTGATGAGAATGAACCTTCTATAGTTGATGAAGCACTTAGACTGCCTCAGTGGAAGGCAACTATGGATGCAGAATATAACTCCCTCATAAAGAATAAAACATGGAAGCTAGTGGATTTTCCTAAAGGAAAGAAACCCATAGGTTGCAAATGGGTTTACAAAATAAAATATAAGGCAGATGGCACTATAGATAAGCATAAAGCCCATCTTGTGGCAAAGGGCTATGCTCAAAAGGAAGGACTTGACTATGAGGAAACCTTTGCTCCTACAGCAAGGATGACCACCATTCGAGTACTTTGTGCTATGGCAGCACAGTTCGGATGGAAATTACATCAGATGGATGTAAAAAGCGCCTTTCTTAATGGTGACTTAAAATAAGAAGTATACATGACTCAACCTCCTAGATTTGCAGAGGTAGGCCATGAGCAACATGTTTGCAAATTGGTCAAATCATTATACGGGCTAAAACAAGCCCCAAGAGCATGGTACATAAAAATGGATAGTCACCTACTGCAACATGGATTTAAGAGAAGTCCATCTGATGCAAATCTCTATATCAAGAACATAGGTTCTGAGATAGTGATTCTTGTGTTATATGTAGATGATCTGATCATCACTGGAAATTCAGAGAACTTGATTAACGCCATGAAAGATGACTTGAAAGAGTCATTTGATATGACAGATCTAGGACTTCTCCACTACTGTCTTGGCCTTGAGATAGAACAGAAAAAGAATCATCTAAGGGTGACTCAGACAAAGTATGCCAAGACTTTAGTAGAAAAATATCGTATGACTGATTGTAAACCCAAAGCAACACCGATGGAATCAGGGCTACAGTTATCATGATATGAAGACTCACCATAGGTAGATGGAACACTTTATAGACAGATGATTGGAAGCCTCATCTATCTGACTAATACTAGACCAGATATTACTTATGCTATAAACTATCTCTCACGGTTCATGCAAGAACCAAAGGTCTCCCATTGGAAAGCAGCTAAGAGAGTCTTACACTACATTCAGGGTAGTGCCGATTATGGTCTAGAGTATAAGAAGAATAACTCATTCTTCTTATAGAGTTACACTGACTCTGATTATGCTGGATCCATAGATGACAAAAAATCAACCTCAAGCTATGTTTTTCATCTTGGATCTGGTCCTGTCTCATGGCATAGTAAAAAGCAATAGGTGGTTGCTTTATCTTCAACTGAGGTAGAATATCGTGCTGCACGTGGAGCTGTGTGTGAAGCGATATGGCTAAGTCGCATCTTGGCTACCATGGGCCTACCAAAGAAACTTCCCATTCACATGTTTTGTGACAACTCAGGTGTTTTGAACTTGGTCAAGAATCCAATGCATCATGAACGAACTAAGCATATTGATATAGATTGTCATTTCATTCATGATGAAGTTCCTAAGCACAGAATCAAGCTCCAACACATTCCCACCGACGAACAGGTTGCAGACATTTTTACAAAGGCACTTGGACGTGTCAAATTTCAACTATTTCGGAGCAAACTTTGTATATCAAAGTAATGTAATAAAGGGGGGATGTTAGGGTAAAATAAGGTAGTGTATTGCATTACACTACGTGGGGTTATTACATTTACTTTTCTATGTAATTATGTAATTACCATGAGATATTTTCCTCATGGTTAAACTAGGTAAGTACCTAAATATCCTATGTTAGATATTTAGGTTAGTGTTATGGTTAGAACTCTCTACCTAGGTTAGTAGTTAGCTACACGTCTCTCCTACCATGTTGGTTAGCGAGATAGACGTTAGTTAGTTGATTATTATTTGTTATAAATACTTTGTGCAATCTATTGCCAAAGCTAATGTTCATTTGATTTTCTTGTGAACTTACCTTTGGACCTACAGGATTCACATTTGCATCAATTTTTGAGACCTAAAAAAAGTGAGTCCTAAGGATGATTTTACTTTGCCAAGCATCGATGCCCTGGTAGATGCCATAATGGGCCACGAAATGTTATCCATCATGGATGGTTTCTATAGGTACAATTAGATTCAAATCAACTCAGAGGACCAGCTTAAAATGGTGTTCACAATGCCTTGGAGAACATTTTGCTATAAGGTCATGCCCTTTAGCCTTAAAAATGTCGATGCCACCTACCAATGTGCCATGACATACATCTTCCATGACTACATGCATAAGATTTTGGAAGATTACATGGATGACTTATTGGCTAAATATTTGCTATACCATGAGCATCTTGATGTCCTATGTAAAGTCCTCGATCGCCTTATCGAGCATAATGTGAGACTGAACCCCAAGAAGTGCATCTTTGGTGTCACATCTAGAAAACTCTTGGGATTTATAGTTTCTAAATGAGGCATCAAAGTGGACCCCAACAAGGTCAAGGCCATCCTTGAGATGCCTCCCCCGACTACCATCAAGTAGCTTCAGAGTCTACAGGGCAAGATCACATCCATCAAACGCTTCATAGTGCAATTTTTGGACAAGTGTCGATCCACGAACAAGTTACTATACAAGGGGGTCGCATTCCATTGGGATGATGAGTGTTAGGAGGCCTTTGATGCAATAAAGTAGTATATGGATTTGCCACTAGTATTGGCCCTGTCTAGACCAGGAGTGCCATTCCACTTATACATCTCAGCCACTGAGATTGCATTGGGTGCCATGTTAGCCCAAAACAATGAACTGCATAAGGAACATGCTACTTACTATCTCAATCGCACCCTGGTCAACCATGAGATCAAGTACACATACATTGAGAAGTTATGCCTAGTAGTGGTTTTTGCTACTAAGAAGCTACAATATTACATGCTTAGCCATACCATTCATATTGTATCTAAAGAGAATCCATTGCGATACATGATGAACCACACTTATAATAATCGCACGATGAAATGGATCATGTTGTTGACAAAGTTTGACCTAGAATTTATTGGAAAAAAATAAATTAAGGGTCAGGTCATCATTGATCAACTCGTAGAGGCTCCTCTCTAGGATGATCAGCCTCTTAGCATGGAGCTTCCCGATGTAGGCAGCAAATCCACCTCCCAGAAGAAGAAAAAGTGATTTGCTAGATTTTGATAGTTTTGGGAATAATTTGCTCAAGTTTTGTAAAATCGTATAGTTGGAGCAAATCATACAGTGGAAGGCAAAATCATACAACTGGATTGGAAAACCATACATAGCAGTAGAAAATCATACAAGGCACACCGAAATTCACTCAGATGCAAAGGAAATGTAATTTCGGGATGAAATGTCGCATGGATTTGCTAAACTAAGGTGTAAACTTAGGAAAATGCCAAAATAATGTATTCAGTTGTAGATGGGCAGTTGTGAATAATGGATTGTCTCAGGAACCACTTTGGAATGGCCTGGGCAATGTTATATAAGGCCCCATTTTTGAATTTGTAGGTCTGGCTACTAGTTTACTAGTTATTAGTTGCTAGAATAGAGATATAGACATAATTCTGAGTTATTGCAATTACCTTGAGAGAGTTTTCCACATTGTAACTGAATTTACAGCCATTAATGAGAATAACAGACATTGTGGATGACAGTGTATGATCTTGTTGTGAATGGATAATGCATTGTGGATTAACATTGTGTAATTGAGTTTCTACCTTACTGTTATATGTTAGTTTTAGCTTTGTTGCAGCTTTGTGGAGAAGATGATCACTGGTGAATCATGGGGAATGATTTAGGAGCTTAGTGACGTTGGTGAAGGCATGTTGAAGCAGACTGTACGATTCCTGGACGACATTGCTTGTATGGAATCTCTCCTCAGCCCGGTTTGAATGCTTTGTTGGTGAAAGAGATTGTCTTGTTTAGGTTGTTAAACCTTTACAAAACATCCCAGAGAGAGATTGGAGTAGAAGAGCATAAAAATTAACACCTTTCTGTACCTGTATTTCATACATATTATACATCGTACATCGTACAAATCGTACAAACAGTTGTTACCCGATTTGGTAAAATAGGCGATTGACAGGAATTTACCCGATTTGGCAGTTTTGGTGAATCGGCTTGAACGATTACAAAACTGTGTATGACAGCCTCCAAAATAACATCTGTCAGTTTTTCTGAGTGCAATATCATACCATATTGGCCATTGTACGATCTGGGATCATACAATGTATGTAATTTGGGTCCGTACAAGGAATTGATAGTTCGTACAAGGGTAGTTTGGGTGACTAGAAGACTGTCCGATTTGGTCATTGAGATAAGCTTGGTCTAGGAATCATTCTTGCCTCTGGAAAACACCTCCCCACTAGGAATACTCCACCACTATGTTACATTTGGCATCGTTGCCTTATCGAATCTGGCATTCTTGTTAAAATGGGTCGAATTTGACTAAAGACTGGAGGTGATTTTTTTATGACGGACACCAGTACACAAAGGCGTGGGAGAAGGGAACCATGAGACAACATTCCAGTAAGAAGGAGCACAAGGATTTCTCAAAGAGGAAACATGAGTAACTCAGATCAGAGTACGCATGAACCAGAGATAGAGCAAGTTTGGACATCCGAAGAGGGAGACTTTGAGACGTTGTTGATTGAGATAGAAGATGAGGAGGAAGAACCACTAAACGTAGAGGAGACGGGTGACAAAGAGAAAGTGCACGATGATAGAGAGTGGATGGTAAGACCTGAGGACATGGTAGCAAGGTTGTGAGAGGGTGTAGAGGATGGGAGTCAGGCACCAGGGCAACAGGACATGGGGACTCAGGAGGATAGACCAAGATCATCTCCATCAAACCAGCGAAGAAGGTCATAGAGTGAGGATACACGAGAATTTGGTCATCGAGTGGAGGGACAAAACAAGATACCTCAAATTGACACTTCTGATGACAATGGGAGTAAGACACCCCCAAGGAGGAATCCGATAGAGATTCCATGGGACACCTCAAGTGAGAGCGATGACTCTCCCAAAATGGCTAACAGAGCAGCCAAACAAAGATGTCCACCATTTTTAGGTGAGGGTAAGGAAGACCCCACATGGCACATAGGAACTTGCATAACCATTTGGAGAGCAAATGGTGTAGATAGACTAGAGGATTGGGTAGTCCTCTTTCCTACCACCTTGAGAGGATTGGCAATAGATTGGTACCTAAAGAGAGAAAATAACATTGATTTTTAGACTTGGAATCAGATAAAGGAGAAGTTCATTGAGGAATTTCGACCTTTAAAATATGATGGAGACATAGTCACCGAGCTTTGCGTAACAAAATAGAAAGCAGATGAGGATGTAAAATCCTTCAACCATCGACTAAAATAGTTAGTCGACAAGATGCAAATGCCATTGGCAGATGTACTGATAAAATGGTGGTTTGTAGATGGGTTACTACCAAAGTATAAGAAAAATATGAAGGGAGTACCATCTGACACATATGAGGAAGCATTGAAACACGCAAAGACCTTTGAGAGTGAATCAAAATAGACATACATAGGAATCTTGTCTCATCCCAAGTCAAAATATTTAGATAGTGAGGAAGAAGACACTATCTAGAGGATGGTAGCATCATTCCACAAGGAGTTTGATAAGATGGTTAAAGAATAGAAGATCAAACCAGATAGGAAGGAACTATGGTGCACAGAATGCAAGAGCGAGGGACATACAAATATGAAGTGTTCGAAGAATGACTATTGCCATATTTGTAATGTGATGGGGCATGAAGTAATGCTCTATCCCTACAATGCAAGAATCCATCCATAGGTACTATCAATCTAGGAGCAGGAAGAAAAACCATAGGCCCAAGGGAGCGGCCAACAAGCAATGAGTGGCGGTTACAAAAATAGCAGAAGAGGTGGTAGATAGAATCAAGGTAATCGACAAGGAGGACAAAGTCACTTACAGTATGACTCGAAAGGTAGACCGATCATACAATGTCACAATTGCCAAGAGTGGGGGCATTTTGTAAAGAATTATCCTGCACCTCCGATGCAAGGAGCACCACAAATGAGCACTACACACATGTGTAGATGGTGTGGTCCAGGGAACCACAAGGAGGAGAATTGTCCAAAGTAGGTGAGTTCGAGTAACCCATAGAATGTGAGCTATTTGGACATCGAAGTTCCTCAAGTTAAAGAGGAAACTCAGGAAGTTTTAGCCATGATGAGGAATCAGGCTAAAAAGGATAAGTATCCAGAGCCAACAAAAGAAAAGCAATGTTGGCAAGCAACAAAGAAAATAGTGCAAGAAGAAACTGAGAAAACTAAGCAAGGAGAGTCGAGCACTCAAAAGGAATTATGAAGACCATCAGAATAGGAGACAGTTGTGCAGAATCTGGTAGCACAGGTGTTGGATACCACAGTGGAACTTAAAGTATCTGACTTACTAGAAGCTATCCCAGAATTGCAGAAAGCAATTATGGAGGAAATGCAACCACAGAAGGTGATGGAAGTAGAGAGCCAACCAGTTGTAGAGGAAGGATGGAAAGACCAATTTATGGATCCTACTATACTCATGATTGATGTGGGAAAGAAGCCTGCATTAATGCATATGGAGATTTTGGGGCACAAATTGATGCAAGTGATCGTGGATGGAGGATCCAGTGTTAATGTGCTACCAGAAAGAACTTGGCTAGAACTAGGCGCTCCATCCCTATGGGCATCGAGCTTCTAACTGTATGGGGCTGACTAGAATGATATTAACATCAAAGGAGTTTTGACTGCACAACAAGTAATGATAGTTGAGCAAGAGTTTGTCTTGGACTTTGTTGTGATTGCAATGCAAAAACCTGCATACGATGCTCTCTTGGGGAGAGGATGGCTATGAGTAGCTAAAGTTAATCATAATTGGGGAAAGAATCAGATCACCTTCAAGAAGGGATAACATAAATACATGATCAATTTAGCTAATCAGAGAGTTAGTGAGGATGTAGCTACAACTGATGAATCAAAAAACTCATCAGGGGATGAAGGACATGAACTTGATGGAGAGGGAATGTTGTACATAGATGAATGTAGCGAGGATGAAGCTCGATCTGATAGCGGACTTCTTCATTGGAAAATGGAGGATTACGAGATGTTTCAACCCAACTGCCTCTATATTGAGTCAGAGGAGATCAAGGAAAAACAAGACGAACCAAAAGTTAGTAAAGAAACTAAGAAGGAAACAGAAGAGAAGTGGACGTTTCCAAAAAGCTTTGCGGAGTATACAGTAGGAGATGCAGAGATTGATACAAGACCGACACACCCTGAGAACGTAATGAAAGCTATGAGTGAGCCAAAAAATATCAAGTATGAAGGACCCAAGATAGTGGACGTCAATCTAGGAATGGAGGAGGAACCTAGGATGGTCCACTATGGCGATGATTGGAATCCTGTATTGAAGGCAACAACCTTCAAGATATTCTTGGAGTACAAGGATGTCTTCGCATGGACATATAAGGATTTGAAAGGAATCCCACCTGAATTATGTGTCCATAAGATTACACTAATGCCTGGCACTCAACCTGTCAGGAGGAGGCCATATAGAATGAATCCAAAGTACGCGACATTGGTAAATACGGAGATAGAAAAGATGTTGGAAGCAGGAATTATATTCAGGGTGACAAACAGTGAATGGGTTTCACCTATAGTAATCACCTTGAAGAAGGAAGTCGATAAGATAAGGATATGCGTAGACTTCAGGAGTCTAAACATAGTAACTATTAAGGATCCCTTTCCTATTCCATTCACAGATTCTATCTTGGAAGAAGTTGCAGGACATGAGATCTATTCATTTCTGGATGGATTCTCAGGATACAATCAGATCAGCATCGTTGAGGAGGATAAGCTGAAGACCACATTTGTTGTGGAGAATGGCATTTACGCATATAATCGAATGCCATTTGGGCTCTGTAATGCTCCAACTACGTTTCAACGAATCATACTGTATATTTTTGACCAATTGGCGATGGGGAATTTCAAGGTATTTTTGGATGATTGGTCCATTTATGGGAAGATCAAGGAGCATCTTCCATCTCTTAGTGAATGTATGAGCAGGTGCAGGAATGCACAGATATCATTAAACCCAACAAAGTGTTTCCTGATGGTACCATATGGAAAATTGTTAGGACACATTGTGTGCAACGAAGGATTGAAGATAGATCCGGATAAAATTCGGGTAATATTATACATGGAAGAACCCTTTGATGTGAGTTCACTCAAAACCTTCCTTGGGTCAATAGGATATTACCGAAGGTTTATCAAAAATTATGCACATGTATCCTATCCGTTAGATTCTTTGATGAAAAAGAATATTCCTTTCAGATGGATAGAGGAGCACCAGGGAGCCTTTGAGGAGTTAAAGGCTAAGTTGGTAAGCAACCCAATTTTGGTGTTTCCTAGTTGGGATAAGGAATTCCATGTCCACGTCGATACCTCAAACTTTGCAATTGGATGTGCGTTGGCACAAGAAGGATAGTTTAAGTTGGATCAACCGATTTTCTTTGCTAGTCACCTTTTGTCAAGGCCGAAAAGAAATTATAGTACAACAGAAAGGGAAGCCTTGGGGATGGTATATGCAGTCCAAAATTTTAGGCATTACCTATTGGAAAACCCCTTTGCATTCTACGTCGATCATCAAGCATTGTTGTACTTAATAAACAAACCAGTAATACAAGGACGAGTTAGTCGGTGGCTCGTTACGCTCCAAGAGTTCGTATTCCGAGTTGTGGTGAGACCTGGCAAGAAGCATGTGATTGCAGACCAGTTGTCTCGAATACGATCAGGAGAGCCAACAGGAATAGGAGTTCCTGATGAATTTCTGGATGCACAATTGTTTGCCATCAATGTTGTGCCATCATGGTACAAGTTGGTTGGCTAGTACCTATCCACAGGGGAGTTGCCACAAGATATGATGACAACTAAAAATAAGAGAATAATTATGAAGTCAACACCTTTCCAGATAGTAGCAGGATTGCTATACAAGATAGGAAGTGATGGTATCTTGCGGAGATGTGTAATGGAGGAAGAAGTTAAGGCGACATTGAAAGAAGCTCATGCAGGCTTAGCAGGGGGACACATGGGACCAGATGCGACTGCATGAAAAATATTGTTAGCAGGTCTATGGTGGCCCACATTGTACAATGATGCAAAAGAATACGTGAAAGCTTGTGATACTTGCCAGAGAGCAGGTAAACCGGTCAAGAGGGACTTTATGCCCTTACACCCATCGCAACCATAGGAATTGTTCGAACATTGGGGCTTAGACTTCGTGGGACCATTGAAGACATCTCAAAGATAGAAATGTAGATATATCATAGTGGCAATGGAATACCTCACAAAATGGGTAGAAGCAAGAGCATTACTTGATAATTCTGCTAAAAGTACAACATGATTTTTGTACGAGCAGGTAATCATAAGATTCGGTATTCCGCTACGTATAATGAGTGACCGGGGAGGACACTTCGTTAATGAGATTATCAAGACGTTGATGACAGAGTTTAAGATTTTACACTCATTGTCTAGTCCGTACTACCCGAGAGCAAATGGGTAGGTGAAAGCGACTAATAAAGTCTTAGTATCAACTCTATATAAAACCTATGGGATAGAAGGAGCAGACTGGGAGGAAAGGTTACCATCCATTTTGTGGGTATATAGAACAACTTACAAACCAACAATGGAACATACTCCTTTCCAATTGATGTATGGTCAAGAAGCGGTGGTGCCAGTCGAGTTCTTGATACCAAGCTTGAGAGTTGCAGTAGAGCATTGCTTGGGAGATCAAGAAAGTTTGGAGGAATGACTGATGACGCTGACCAAACTAGATGAAAGAAGAGTCATGGCACAGTGGGCGATTGAGATAGCCTAGAAAATATGAAAGGTGTGGCATGACAAGCATTTGAGGAAGTTGGAACTTAGTCCAGGGGACTTGGTTCTCAAATTTAATGGAAAGAGGGAGATCAAGCCAGGTAAACTGAAGATGTTATGGCTTGGCCCTTATAAAGTTATAGAAGTATTGGATAATGGAGCGGTCAAGCTACAGAACCTGAATGGGACAGAGGTTCCCAACACTGTAAATGGCTCAAAGTTGAAGCCTTACAAAGTATAATGTTTATTCATTACTTCAGAAGAGATTGAATGGAGAAGATGAGCAGACGCTCAAGATGAGGCTCATCGTGAGCTAGGTCCACCACAAGAGGAGCCAGATATGGGACTCGCAAGGCTATTTTCCGAATGGGAGGAGATGCAACCAATAATTGAACAACAAGAGTTGGCACCTGGACCCGATGAAAGAAGAAGGGTGCGAGTACATATCAGACGGGCGGATGGAACCATAAGAGAGGGAGAAGAGTGGATCCCTCCAACAATAGAAGGCTATCAGGAGAGGGCACTATTACCAAGAGCTTCGAATAGGAGGTACCCATAGATAGAACATAGGGAACTACCTCGCTAGTCAGAAGAATGAAGAAGGGTAAGGCTGACAGTGCGCAATGAGGATAGAGTGGATACATTTGAGATGGAAATTTTGGAGGATGCTAGGGAAGAAAGGATAGAAGAAGAATTAGTGGAACTTTCCCCATTAGCTCAGATAGGGCTATTACAGTAGAGGATGAGAACACAAACTCAACAATTGTAGGAAGAGTATCAAACACTACGAGGTCACAATGCAATATTGAGAGCACAAGTAATCCAGGAATTGGATGGTACCATACAAATATTGGATGAATAGAGGGTAGTTAGATTACAAGAGATTGGAAGTGAACCTGAGGAGGTTGAAGACTTAACTCCAAGAAATGGTGGAGGAAATGAAGGTGCAAGTACAAGTTCACCACTCCCACCAAGAAAGTAGCCTACGATAAATGAGGGCGTAGAAGTACTTTGGCGAGATATAGAGGAGACCACCACATCACCTGAATTGCACCACAATGTAGTAGGTATGATAGATTCTAGTGATGAAGGAATGTCATGGTTTGTAAGAGAGCCTAGTATAGATGATGATGAACCGATGAATCCTCATAATCCTTAGAGGGATCAAAGTATTCCAATTAGAGCATTGAGACCAAGGCAAGTCGAGAGAGTTTAGGAGGATAGACCCAAGAATGATACACAGGCATATGTAATAGCTCACCAGTAGCTGAGAAGACAAAGGAGGGAAGTTCGATGATTGGAGAGAGTGATGAATTTGCCACATGACTGGGCAGAACAGAGAGAAGAGGGTCGGACTGACTCTAGTTCTGAGATAGACTTTTCTGATGATTATAGGGAAGTATTGGCATCTTCATCCCCCTAGAGATCCTTTGAGGAAAGAATATGGAGGCATCACTTGGTAAGGGCTGATCAAAGAGTCAGAACCTTGTGATAGTTGTCACCGAACCGGAGTCCACTGGCTAATATCGAATTGGTAGATATTACTCCTGATGACCGAGGAATAAGAGGAAGAATTGGACAAGGACCTCTAAGACTTCAACGAGGAAGAGGAAGAGGTAGACGACCAAAAAATGATGGAGACCTTGGTGATGTTGCAATTAGAGGAGGTAGAGGACGAGGAATATTCTGACCCCCTACTCCTAGATGGCTAGGAGATAACCCGCTAGCATGTATGAATTGGGTAAGGAACCCACAATATATACCCAGACTAAGAGGTATGTTACGAAATATGTTACAAAGACGCAGAGGGGGTGACCACCCCTAAACCGATAGGGACCCCAATGAGAAGGGGGTAATTGGAAATTACCTCGAGTAAGAGAAGAGTCATCAATAGTATGGGGAGGTTTCATGCCTAGCAGGAATGGAAGGGGGAGATACCCACATGGTCAAAACCTTGCTGGTAGAGGAAGAGTACACTTCGTAGATGGTGGAAACCTAGGCCAACAATGGACCCGATCACCAAGTTTGGAGCCAAAAATGATCCATGGAGATAGGTGAAGAGAAGTCACTCAAATAATAGTAGAGTGGTGAGGACACCACCACCATGGGATCAATCACCTGCATGACAAGAAGAAGGCCTACCAGGAGACGAGACTCCAACTTGCCGATGTACAATTCTGAACTGTACACATTGTAGGAGGGGAAATGAATGGGCAACAACATCATAGGCAGAGACCAACCAAGCAGAGGTACAAGAGGATACCACTAATCAGAATGTTATGGTCGAACCTCGAGGCCAAGATTGGGATGGGGTCGTACAGGTGAATGTCACTGTGCGATTACCCAGGAGGTAAGTATAATTAGACTAGAATGAAAAAAAAAATGGAAAAAAAGAGATAAAGAAAAATGAAAAAAAATTGTGCCTTAGTTGTGAAAATCCCTCGGGACGCAATTAGGAAGGGCGAGGTTGAAAATCGGAAACGACGGCCTCTCCAGAGAAAAAGAAAGCAAAATTTTCTCTAAGTTATGAAATCGTACAATGAAAAGGTACAAGATGGAAATCATACAAAAGAGAGTCGTACAAGGCAAGAATGACATGCAAATCATACATAAAGTCGTACTGTACGATTTGGATCATACAGTGTACGATTTTCCAACTAACTAATTAATGCGACATGCCAAAAAGTAGCGGTTGGAGGAAAAGAAGGGGGAAAAAGACAAAATTTTAAAACCAACTGCTGAGTTGGCAGTCATCTAGTAGTGGAGATGGAAAAAGCATGCAACTTGGCACTTTTTGATTCTTTTGATAGTTAGGGTTTAGGGTTTTTGAAAACTTGCTTTAAAAGGATAGTAAAGTGACCATAATTTTTCAATCACCAAGGAGAATTCAAAATTTTTAGGAGATTGAAGAGGAAAAGTGTACATTTGATAATAGAGGACTACATGGGTGAGAATTATTCACCAACACTCTGAATTTGCAGACCCATTATTAAATTTGTACTAGGGAGTTCTTTTCAGCTTCAAGGAATCAACCTGGGAAAGAAGAATTGGGGTTTTTCTCCACCAAAAGGGGGAATTCAAATTTTATTTTTATATTATAGTAGAAGATGTCAGAATACATCATTGTACAGATTTTGGATGGAGGAATTGCTGATTAGAGCTGAAGGGAGCAGAGATTGGTGGTTGGAATTGGGGAAATTGTAAGAGGATGGAAGATTGAAACCCTAAGAACTAGAAAATCTGGTAAAAAGTGAGTTAGGAAACATGAGGAGAGAAAATTATAGTCTGTACAGCCATACATTGTAGCCAACAATTTATCAAATTAAAGAAAATTGTGCTAGGAGTGAAGGAGTGAAATATTGATTGAGAAAAAGCACTCAAGAGTAGATCGGGACAATCCGACAACTGGGTCGGTGGCATATTTGGCCAAGGAGACAAAAATCTTGGTATTTTGTAGTAGTGAGGGTTAGAGAAGTCGTATTGTATGATTTGGAGGTAGGTTGTACGATTTCTAGGAAGAAAAGTGTAGTTTTTTCCATTTTTGGTAGTTTTTTAAGAGATCATACGAAATTGTATGGAATCATATGAATTTTAAAGGGGAGGGTAGCTAACAAGTAGTAGAGTATGGAGTACTGGCACCTTGTATGATTTTAGGTTGTAGTTATATGATTTGGAGGAGATTTGACCATTTGAAGATTGACGGGGTAAAGGGAAAAATAGCCAAATAAGTGTACGATCTGGAAGCGACGGAGGAAGGTGAAACCGTACAAGGGACCCAAACCATACATTGTACATTTTTATAGGAGTTTGTATGATTTTTGGTATATTTCTAATTGTGGAGGAGGAGGTTGAGTTAATCGGTGAGATGTTGGAGGAATGATCTCAACAGAAGAATTTGGATGTCGATTGAGGTGGATTGCAACAAATAGGGTGGAGAGATCACCAGGTCCACTACACGAGAGAGAGGCATACTCATGGTAGCACTTCGGGCATCAGTTTTAGTCCCATGAAATGTATGGTAATCATCCATGGAGGAGAGGAGGGTATAGGTCATGGAGGAGATAGAGCCATTGGTGAGCACACCTGGATAGAACACCATCGAGGCATAGAGAGGAAAGGATGGCCCAAGCAGCTACCTCATGGAGGGAATTGAGGAGTGAGGTACATGTACAAGAATGGGAAGAACACCTGAGCAGTGAATAGGAGGAATGCTAGGTGGAACTATCAAACATCACGTTTGTACAACATGGAGCGGAAGCATGCAGGAAATGGTGGAGTGATGAGAAGAATAGGTCTCATCCATGGAGGAAGACATTCAAAAATGTGCAAGTGGCAGTCATTGCATAGATTCCACCATTTCATAGGACATTCTTCTAGAACTATCTTTTGTAGATAGTTCAGGCATATAATGCAGCAATGAGGACAACCTACGTCAATGTGGGCAAGAGGTCAGTGAAGGTGGAAGTTTCGATGGAGGCATTTCAAAGAACATTTGGGTTGTCGATGGAAGGCATGGAGATAGTCAAGAAATTGGTAGACCCAATAGAAGCACACCGCCTGGTTACCACCATGACCACTATCAAATCGATGATAGATGTAAATATTTTTGGTGTAGGAATACGTGGAATAAAGTAGAGCCAGTTGCAAAGTGATAATTGGGCATGTGCGATGAACACAGTCATGGCTCGATTTTTAGGTGATATAAGGGCAACTGAGATGCCAATGTGGATGGCATAGTATGTAGAAGGTATTACCCAGGGGATTATGTATGATTGGGGTACCTTTCTGGAGAGAAGAATGCATGAGGCCTTGATGAAAAGATCGAAGAACTTTGGGATGGCCTTTCAGGAAATAGGATTGCTACTGAATGCAGTCATAGAAGTGGGAATGCAATTCCCAGGGTTGACGCCACCTAGAGAAATTAGGCTGGACCAACCGATAATATTGAGATGGGTAAAGGTTGTACCCATAGCAAAGAGTACTCCAGAGAAACCATGCATGAGGAGTGAGCGACATAGGAGTGAAGCTCAGGGAGATACTTCTTCGGAGGAGGATGTCGATGTACATCATCGAAGAAAGCGTTCTAGATGGTTGGAGCTAGAACTAGAACAATAAGTACCTGCACAAAGGCAGCAGGAGCAGCCTCTCGATCAAGAAAGGGAGAGTAGTCTAGTACAAATAAGGATGAGAAGGCAACGAGAAAGAATGGTAGATAAACCAGTTCTAGAAGTACAGAGGAAGGAACAGTCGGACTCAAAAGCGATGGAACTGGAGGAGTTATATTGGATAGAGGTAGAGAAGATAGTGCAATCTCCGAATATCTTTGATCATTTTGATAAGATGGATGCCTCTAATTTTTTTAAAGGAATTGAGGTAGGGCATGATGGAGTAGCCACTACCCAGGATGAAGTAGGAGTTGGACCGAGTACCATGGTAGAAGAGCCCAAGAGGAAGATTCATTACAAAATTGTAACAGGAGGCTCTAGTAAGCAAGAGGTCCCAAAGAATACAGAAGTGCCACAAGAGAAAGAAGCACTTGTTACTCAGTAGGTCATAGTTGGGAATGCACAACAGATTCCAGAAGAAAGGGTGATGGAGGAACAACAAGTGGATGACATGGAATAGGAAGTAGCTCAAGAAAATATGGAGGAGCCATAGGAGGGCTCAATTGAAGTAGAAAAGGCTCAGGAACAAGTTGAGCGACGATCTCAGAAGGAGATCATAAACATTATGGATAGTGAGGGGGAGGAGAAAATAGTGAAACAATCCCCACCTCGAGAAAATATAGATATCGAGAGAGCACTTAGAGAGCTGGGAGGAAGCTCTAGCCACCTTAGGGAAGAAGAAGACTTAAGAACTCCTATAGAGGAAGAACGATGGGGAATGCAATCCAGTTATCTTCTAGAAATACCATGGTTTCAGAGAATCACAATGGAGGAGGAGGCAAGTGGAATAGAGGATAAGGTGGAACACTTCTTTGCTCAGTTAGGCCATGTGATGAATAGTGCTAGAATGGAATTTTGCATTGGCCACATGGGAGAACTGAAGTTGTGGGAGCAACAAGTATCTCTCGAGTTGGAGAGGATAATAGAATGGGTGAGTAGTGCAGAGCGCATAGAGAGGATAGCAGATATTCATGCACAACATCCATGGAGGTTACCCAGGGAAGAGGTAACAATGATGTTAGGAAGAGAAGACTTGCCAGAAGGGATGGTCATGAATTACAGGAAGGACCCAAGGATATATTTGGATCGAGTAAGTCATCCAACTTGCCCCATCAATACGATAGAAGTTGAATATAGGAGGGTCACTACAGGAGTGTCCATTACCCTATGGAAGTTGAACTTCCTAACACACTGGATAGAGTGGCTGAGCATTGGATTGGAAGAAATCCATCAGCTCAAGGAGGCACAGGTGGAAGAGACTACAACCACTCAAAAGGAAATGGCCGCAATGGAAGAGGAACTATAGAAAAGTAGAACTATGATGGAAGAGAAAATAAAGAAACTAGAGGAGGATCTATTAGGCCTCAGAGCAGAATCTGAAGCCAGAGTTACCACACTTGAAGAGGAAAAGTGGTAGATTTTCCAGATGGTAGAAGACAAGATTAAAGAGTTGGAGGCACAACTCAAAGCGAAGGATGAGCAGATGACAACTCAGTTGGCCAAAAAGAGTGAGCAAATGGCTACACAGGCCAAGCAGATAGAAGAGCTGACAAGGGATAACAAGAAGTTGAATGACATGGTCATGGAGAAGCAAGCTCAAGTAAGGATTAAAGAAGACCAGGTTCGAGCTCTAGAAGCTGATATTAAACACCACTTGGAGACCATTGATGAGAAGAATGAGGAACTCCAGGTGGCTGCTCGAGCAGAAGCTCACTGGAAGGAGAAGTTGACAAAGAGTGCCTCCGATCGAGAAAGACAAATGATGGACTTCGTGAAAGCCGCTGAGGAGAAGGCTAACCTTCACGGAGCCAAAGCCATCGAAATGGGGAGCTACGCAGCCAAGCTGAGAAATGAACGAGAAATGTACAAGACACAAGTCAAGGACTTGGAGGCTGAAGTAGCTAGACTGGAAGCTCAGTAGAAGAAGCAGAATGAGTCATCGAGGATGCCGACTAAAGTAAAGGGGAGGGCAGATGTAGGCAACAAATCCACCTCCCAGAAGAAGAAAAAGTGATTTGCTAGATTTTGATAGTTTTGGGAATAATTTGCTCAAGTTTTGTAAAATCGTACAGTTGGAGCAAATCATACAGTGGAAGGCAAGATCATACAACTGGATTGGAAAACCATACAGAGTAGTAGCAAATCATACAAGGCGCACCAAAATTCACTCAGATGCAAAGGAAATGTAATTTCGGGATGAAATGTCGCATGGATTTGCTAAACTAAGGTGTAAACTTAGGAAAATGCCAAAATAATGTATTCAGTTGTAGATGGGCAGTTGTGAATAATGGATTGTCTCAGGAACCACTTTGGAACGGCCCTGGGCAACGTTATATAAGGCCCCATTTTTGAATTTGTAGGTCTGGCTACTAGTTTACTGGTTATTAGTTGCTAGAATAGAGATATAGACATAATTCTGAGTTATTGCAATTACCTTGAGAGATTTTTCCACATTGTAACTGAATTTACAGCCATTAATGAGAATAACAGATGTTGTGGATGACAGTGTATGATCTTGTTGTGAATGGATAATGCATTGTGGATTAACATTGTGTAATTGAGTTTCTACCTTACTGTTATATGTTAGTTTTAGCTTGTGCCTTTGTGGAGAAGATGATCACTGGTGAATCATGGGGAATGATTTAGGAGCTTAGTGACATTGGTGAAGACATGTTGAAGCAGACTGTATGATTCTTGGATGGCATTGCTTGTATGGAATCTCTCCTCAACCCGGTTTGAATGCTTTGTTGGTGAAAGAGATTGTCTTGTTTAGGCTGTTAAACCTTTACAAAACATCCCAGAGAGATATTGGAGTAGAAGAGCATAAAAATTAACACCTTGTTGTACCTGTAGTTCGTACATATCGTACATCGTACATCGTACAAATCGTACAAACAGTTGTTACCCGATTTGGTAAAACAGGCGATTGACAGGAATTTACCCGATTTGGCAGTTTTGGTGAATCGGCTTGAACGATTACAAAACTGTGTATGACAGCCTCCAAAACAACATCTGTCAGTTTTTATGAGTGCAATATCATACCATCTTGGTCACTGTATGATCTGGGATCGTACAGTGTATGTAATTTGGGTCCGTACAAGGAATTGATAGTTCGTACAAGGGTAGTTTGGGTGACTAGAAGACTGTCCGATTTGGTCATTGAGATAAGCTTGGTCTAGGAATCATTCTTGCCTCTAGAAAACACCTCCCCACTAGGAATACTCCACCACTGTGTTACACCCAATGACGAAGTCTTCCAAATATCAGAATTGCCTAATTCCTACAAGCCTGAGCCGTAGGAAGATATGACTCTATTTTTTGATGGCTCCAAATGCGAGCAAGGGGGTGGCGTAGAGATCATGTTTTTTACACCGCATGGGGCTCCCATACCCCTATCATTTAAACTTTATTTCCTATGCACCAAAAACAATGCTGAGTATGAGGCCCTGCTCATAGGTCTTCAAATAGCTATCGCCATGAAAATCACCAAGCTTAATATTTTTGGTGATTCCTTGCTCATTGTTAACCAAGTCAAAGGGATATACCAATGCAAGTGACTAGTTCTAAAAGCCTACAAAGCCCTTGCAGATAAATTCTTGGAAAAATTTGAATGGTACGACATCGAGGCACTCCCTTGATCATATAATCATTTTGCAGATACGATGGACTCCCTAGGGTCCTTGATCTTGTAGAAACCTGCTAATGAGATGACAACCATTCAGGTAAAAATGCTATCATAATCTATGATTGAGCATGAAAGCGCTCAAGCCATGCCAAAAGTCCACTTGATTCAAATAGAACCTCATCAAGAGAGATTCTCGCACATTCACGAGCACTTGAACTATTCCGATTGGGGGACTCTATTCCCTCAAGCCCATTTTTTATAGCAATATGATGCTATTTTTATAAGTTATTTCCCACTCAACATTTGCTCGAGATGAATTTCAAGAGGGACAAACGTTCATGCAATTGAGGCTTCCTCACAATAGGACTAGTCCACACAAGTCAGAGAGTATCTAAAGCTGGGTAATATCCCTCCTGGATTATTGCACACCACTAAAAGAACATTCAAATAGAAGGTGAAAAAATATGTCTTGCTAGGAGACATTATATATCGTAAGAGTTATGAAAGGATCCTCCTTAATTGATTAGAGCATCAAGAGTCAGCTTGGGCAATTTCCCAAGCACATGATGGTATATGTGATGGCCATTTTAGTGGCATGGCCATCACAAAGTGTATTGTTTGCATGGGCTATTATTGTCCAACTTTAGAGCAAGATTATTATGCATATGTGAAGAAGTGTGTGATGTGTCAGCACCATGCTAACTTGACACATGTACCTTCTCAGGCCTTACAACCTATTCAATCAGCTTGGCCATTTTCACAATGGGGGTTGGATTTAATTGGGAAAATATCCCCCACATCCTTAGGCCATCACACGTTTATCATTACGGTTACTCGAGTATTTTACAAAGTGGGTGGAAGCAATTCCACTTACCACTATGACCGAAACCCACATCGTGGAATTCATATTGCACAATATCATTTGTTGTTTTGGTATTCCATCCAAGATCATTTCGGATAATGGAATATCATTTAAGAATAAAGACATGCATGCTTTGAAAACTAAGTATAATATCCAGCATAGCTGTTCGATGACCTACTATCCACAAGCAAATAGGCAAGCAGAGGCTTCCAACAAAATATTTATTGCCATTCTTAAGAAAAATATTACAGAGAATCACACCGATTGGCACACGCAAATGCCCCTTGCTCTTGGGCCTACCGCACTAGCATTTAGATGCCCACTAGGGCTACTCCATTTTCACTAATGTATGGAACCAATTCAGTCATGCCTCTAGAGCTAGAAATCCCATCGCTATGTATATCCATACAGGAGTTCATCGATGATGACACTGCACGATAGGCTCGTCTAGATCAGCTTACGTTGCTTGATGAACATCACATTAATGCTCTTGACCACTTACACATCTATCATGAGTGGCTTAAGAGAGCCTACAATATGAAAGTCCATCTTAGATATTTTTAGGTTGGGGACCTCATTCTGAAATAAAACCAACAAATTTCTAATTTGCCACCCCATCTGAGGGATAAGTTTATAGTAAACTGGTTAGGTCAATTTATCATAATTAGTCAGACAGGACTCAAAACTTACTGACTAGCCTCCTTTAAAGGAGTCGAGGATCATGAACCCTTGGAAATTTTTCATTTGTGGCCTTTCCATGCTTAGAGTGTTGTGGCTCAACCTATAATGCTCCTAAGTGGTCTATGACCATCTAGGTCACCCCAAAATGCTCCAAGGGTGTCTACAACCCGCTTGGTCAACCTAAAATGCTCCTAGGCGGGCTATGACCATCTATGTCACCCAAAAATGCTCCAAGGGTGTCTAAAACCCACTCGATCAACCTAAAATGCTTCTAGGCAATCTATTACCATCTAGGTCACCCTAAAATTCTCCAAGGGTGTCTACAACCCGCTTGGTCAACCTAAAATGCTCCTAGGAGGTCTATGACCATCTAGGTCACCCCAAAATGCTCCAAGGGTGTCTACAACCCGCTTGGTCAACCTAAAATTCTCCTAGGCAGTCTATGACCATCTAGGTCACCCCAAAATTCTCTAAGGGTGTCTACAACCCGCTTGGTCAACCTAAAATGCTCCTAGGCGGTCTATGACCGTCTAGGTCACCCCAAAATGCTCCAAGGGTGTCTATAACCTGCTTAGTCAACCCAAAAGGCCCCAAAGGCATATGTAAGCCCTTTGGTCACCTAAAAAGCCCCAATGGCCCCCAATAAGCCCATTGGTCACATGTACATACATATATATCAATAAAAAATTCAAAAACATCATCAAAACATCAAAAATACAAAAATATTGCATTACATTGCATCTTCAAACATCATCAAAAATAAAAAACATCATATATATCAATCAAAAATATAAAAATATCATATTGCATTTCATTACATCGCATCTTGTTGCATTATCAAAATCATCTGCATTAGGCATACTCATTATGGCACTTTGCATTTTAGGGTTGCTCATACGTGTCTAGCACTAAGACTGTACATTATTCATTATTCCAAAAATAATTATGTCAAAATCATTATCTACATTATTTCAGTTCTCCACTTATCATGTTCACTTACATTTCACACTGGTCATAGTAGTTTTTGTTCCTATCACCTAGTCATTTGTTTTAGAATGTCCTTAGGGTTTTCAGTAACTCAACCATCACTAGTTTTATTTTCAAATTTTGTAGAAAGCTATCATGATTTTTAGGAGGTAGAATCTTGCTTAGATTGTACCTCGTATACAACAAATCCCAAAATATTTTCACATAATAAATCCAAGTTTTACACAAGGAAAGATGAAACCTATGAAGTGTTCTAGGTTGCTTTAAGCGAAAAGGTTATCCTGCTCATCCCCCTATGTGAATGGTTCAAAAATGCTAAGAATTGGCAAAAGGACAAGCTATTCCCTACCCAATTCCTCAAAATAAATAGTGGTTTTCACCACTATCAAAAATCCCAATTCCCAAGAAACCCCAAAAGTTTAAAAAAAAAATCCCACAAAAAGAAAAAAGCAAAAAGCAAAATCAAAATAAACAGTGGTTATCACTACTCCCCAAGTCCCTTGCTGAAATAAAACAAAATACAAAATAAACAGTGATTTTTATCACTACATATGAGCAAGTATCCCAATAAAATTGAAGAAAATGATGGAGTTGAAATTGAATCCCTGGAATTCTTAGGATTTTGACAACCATAATATAATCCTCATTACAGGTTTGGTGGATAGCCTATCTGTCAATGGTGGTATCCTTACGCATGATAATATGTCTGTCACATTAGACTTTGGTGTGTGTACAGAAAAATTTTTGCATGTGGATGAGCTAGCTTTTGGTAGCCTATACTACCTAGTGGTCTAATCCTACTAAGTATAAAACCTAGGATTGTGACATTCATAGGGTGATCCTCATTCCAGGTTTGGTGGATAACCTATCTGGCAATGGAAGTATGTTTATGCATCTCACAGGAATGAATTCACTTGCACACATAGGGATATGAAGTATCTCGATCATCATAGAAGATTCATACCTTGTCCAAAAGCCTTTCACGGTTAGTATACAACTTTTGATCAGTCAACTAGAGTGTTTGAATCTCATGAAAACCTCATCAACATTCTATAACATCTCACTTCATTCATTCCATTCTATCACATTGCAATAATACATTTTCATATATCCATTGCACAAAAACAATACAAAAATGAATTAATGCATTTTATACAGTCTATGGTACTAACATAGTGTGTCAAATCATTAGTCATAGTTCATCACACCAAAGCACTCAAGTTATCCATCTCATTGTGCATCCACACATATACATAGCATCAAATCACATCATAAAAACATACATATGCATACATAGTACAACATCCAACAGTACTACAACAAATCACATAATAAAAATCCATCAATATGTCATCACATAATAACATCATCCATATGCACACATGTTAAGCATTTAACATATCATCATAAATCAAATACATACATCGCATCCATATCACAAAATAATAATTGAGACATATGATGACCATAACAAAATCTCATATATATATGGGGTAAAAATATAAATCATAGTTTCTAAAAATGCTCGTAGGCTACAATAAAGTGAGTCCTCAAACCTCACCAATATCAGAAGGTCAAAATCCAAAAAGAATCCCAAGAGTCTCCATCACCATGGTCACGTAGGACTGGTGCTACGACTCGCTCTACCACCCGTAGTTTGGGTCCACTATGATCCCCCATGCTTGCTACCACCAACCTTGTCATTCCTTCACCTATATTAATATTGTACTATCTCACTCTGTTGAGTCCAGTGTGATCCACTGGTCTCCTCATCATCAGGAAGGTGCCCTCCAAGGTGCACTACCTCCATATCTAGTCAATCCACGTAAGCCTATCTTCAATATCCCCATATCTGGTATGTCTCCACCATTGACTGTAGTCGTAGCACCTCTACCCATAGCCTCTCTACCTCCACAATGATAGATACCTCCTACCTAGCACCCTATGCTCTTAGATGTACCTGTAGGGAGGATATCTCAACCTGGTCATCTTGTGTTTGTGCCCGAAGGAGATCCCTCTCTTGTCTGACCCTACTCATCTTAGCTTGTAGCTCCAAATATCGGTCATTCTATGGACCCTACTATGCCTGAGTCCCCTGATACTTGGCCTCCCCATCATGATCTCCCAAGTCTAGGAGGTCTACCTACCCGTATGTCTACTGGTCCATGTGGCTCACCCACCTCTGCTTGGTCATCCTCTTGTACATCCTCCATCACCTCATCTACTGCCCTAGCCTCATCGTCTCCTAAGGCTCTTGCACCTTGCCATTGGTGCATCACCCACCATGAGTTGTACTCCTTGGTAGTCTCAATGTCATTTATGTTAGAAAATCTGCTATAGGATCCACCTCCTCACCCACATCCTCCACTACTAGTGAGTCTAGTGTCATCTCATCCCTGTAGTGCCGATATACTACTGGCTCCCTAGGCAACCCCTACTGTAGCCCAAAATGTCACTTGATCCAAGCAAAAGGGAAGTACTCCCACTCATTCCCATGCCTTGCAATCAATCATCTACCTCCCTACACCCATTAAAGTTGCTCTTTAGCATCCACCCAATCTGGACAGTCACTGTATGATTACCATATCACCTACCCTAGTGCCAGTTGTGAAAGAGCATCAACATAATTCTCCATATCACCTGTGTGCTACCAAATCTGTCCCCAATCCTGAGTCCTCTACTATAGGATAACATATCCTATCTCCCTATCTGTAAATAGCCCCTAGGTCATCCACAATAGTCCCTATGGCTACCCCACAACTATGCTATGCCATCCACATCACTACAACAAGAAGCTATAGCCCAAGCCCTTATGCTGATGGTAGTGGATCTTATACAACTTGTCATAGATATATTCTAGTAGGGTAGTCCCCAAAGCCATCACCAAAGACTCCTCGTTGGTGCACCTCGCCAGGGTGTACACTAGCTCTAACAGGTTCCAAGGGAACTTGGCTCTTGAAGAATCAGGGAGGAGCATATTAGAGATGAGGGTCATTAGTTATGCATGCCTCACCCCCAACACCCCCTCCTTGTGCTAGAACCCCACCAATATCCCTCTATTCTAGTAGTATAACTCCACCACATCCGTATCCTCGTCAAAGTACCTCATCAGCACTGCACCTCTTCGGTTGTGGTGCATCAAATAGATCGTTCACCCCTCTATCAAAATTTATAAAATCTGGTATACGTCCTCTAGAATTACCATCATCTCCCTTGGGGGTAGGTGGAAGGTGTTGGTGCACGAGTCCCATAGGCTAATAAGAGTGGTCAAATATGCCTGGTCACCTATCACAAGCTTCGATCGGGTAACCTACTTAAGCCCCATGGTGTCAAGCCACTCCCATTCAGAATTAGTCAAGTCATCTTGGGTGGTCTAGAATAGCTTTGGTGTGTGGTACCGAATCTTCACCACCTAGTCAAAACAACAACAAGAATAGAAAAAGTAATAAGTAGGCATTCACCATGCTTCAAAAATGGCCTCCAAAAGGCCCAAAAAAAATAAATGCACAACTAATCTACAAAAGCAATCTAATTGCATAAAAACAAAAATAACAATTCAAAATCTAGCATATTCCCATTACATTAAGTTTCATTACCTATCCCGTAATGTGATGTGCCTAAAACAAAATACAAAAAACAAAAGTCTGGTATATTACATCTACATTAGGTTTAATTACCTATCTGGTAATGTGATATGCCTAAAAAACAAAACAATTCAAAAGTACAATGTCTTCCAGTTAAATTAGGGCTAATTATCTATTATACAAACAAAAATCAAATAACAACAAAACAAAATTGTAATTTTAAAAGCAAAAATAATGAGGTAGTTGAGTTAGCACATACTCACCGAGTCCTGGATACTCCACTGGATGCATTTGCTTGCTGACTCATGGTGGTCATGGGGTGATTTCAACAGTGCTTTGCTATAGAAAAATAACTCTCCTCCTCACCTCTCAAATCACCAAAGAAAACATGCAATAATGAGCCCAAAACTCACATTTGAGGTTTATATAGGCTTGTAGCAGTTCTTTCATCCTAGGGTGGGACAAACACACTTTTTTCCATTCATACCACCCTGGTACAAATACAAAATTTGCATTCGTCCCACCCTAGGATGAATACAAAATTTATAGGTTAAAACAACTAAAAATGCACCAAAAAGGGTCCAAAAACCCACCAAAAACAAGTAAAATATGATGGTATTTATTCAGGGTCAAGATGGAATGCAAACTTCTCATGTGATGAGCATCAGAAATGCTCATATTTTGTATACATTTTCTTGATTATTATGCGGTTGTATAATAAGGATTGCATATGTTTATGAATGATTATATAATTATTTGATGAAATTATGCATGTTATCTAATTCATGTATTTTCAGTGTGTTTTTGTGGAATTGTAGTTGATTTAGTCATATTTGGATCAGTCGAGGTCTTTTCATGGACCTGGCACTTTGTTTCTTTCGGAATCAATGTAGAGAAGGTAGGCGCCTTCCTCTTCCAGGAAGGCACCAAGCGTAAGTAGGCACCTTCCTCTTCTAGGAATGCGCCAAGGAAAGACAAGCACCTTCCTCTCCCAGGAAGGCACCAATAGAAGGCCAGCGCCTTCCTCTTCCAGGAAGGCACCAAAGGAAAAGAAGTGCCTTCCTCTCACAGGAAGGTACCACTAGAAGGCAAGCACCTTCCTCTCATAAGGAAGGCACCGATAGGAAGGCACCACTAGAAGGCAAGTGCCTTCCTATCACAAGAAGGCGCCAATAGAAGATAAGCGCCTTCCTCTTCCAGGAAGGCACCAACGGTAGTAAGGTGCCTTTCACATAGAGAAGGCACCCGACATACTTAGGCACCTTCCTCATAGGTAAGGCACCCTTGTTCTTCGCCCATTGACCAGACAAGCATGACGTGGACAACAGAGACTGGTGCAGTTCCAACTCTACATCATGTAGAGTTAAATTGGGGATCGCACCGATGTATGAGAATGTCCTACCAATGCCAAGCGAAGCACAAACCAATCAGTGAACATGCCACCATTAGAAATGAATGCCAGTTTTAGCAGACGTCGATCACATTTACCAGACTGTCTTAGTTTAGTCTAGAATGAATCAACTGTTATAACTTCTTTGTAATAGAAGATCTGCGGGTGTGCTATATAAACACACATAGACCTCTCTGAGGATATATATAATATTTTGATAGTAAATGTAGAGAGATATACAAAAGAAGCATTGTAATACTTTGATAATTATAATACAGTTCTAAGAGTTTCTAAGTGTGTGTTTAGCTGGGAGGAAGCTGCTGGAGCCTGGGCCCACTCCAAGCCAATATTTCTTCCCTTATTTTTCCTATGTTTTTCTATATTAGTTTACCGCTTTTATAAGATTGTTTATCGCATTGTTATTTCTAGTATTGCAATAGGTTTATTTCCAGGAATGCATGAATATTTCCTTTCTGTAGATTTAATTGTATGAATGAGTGTATGAATGATTGATGACCGTTGAAACACCCCCCAATAGTAGAACTAGTGGACTCATCTCAAGTGGTATTGTAAGCAATCTTGTTCAAGACCCTTCGCAAGTTTACGAAGCTCCCTGGGTTGATAAATTAAATGCACGGGCATGTGACAAAAGTAGGAAAGAAGTTAACCTTGTTTGGCCCGCAACATTTTGGCACCGTTGTCAGGGAAGTGTCTCAACTAGATTATTTACAATACCTAGAAACCTTCCATCTGAACTTGTATGAGTTCTTCGAGAAGAAGAGGACCTGACGATCGGTTTATAAAAACCAATCCACCAAAACCTGAGTCAGCCAAACATTCTAAATTTGAATTAGACTCACTCAACCCACCACCATTAATCCATTGGAGTGAGGATCCTCACTTTGTGCAAAGTGCCTCCTCATCCCATAAACTTGGGGAAGAACGAATCATCATAAATCCCCTGTTTAATAGGACACCCTTAGAGGAAGCCCTATTGTGGAAAGTTGTAGAAGATCAAACGATAACACCAGATAACCTTAGAGCCTTGACTCAGAAAGTCTTAAACGATCGTAAGGCCATAAATACTACATTAGAGACCACATTTCCTAAAAAAATGGCTGACAACGAAGAAGTCTCATCTAGATTTAGTTTCTCGATTGATGAAGGAGTAGGAGATACCAAAATGAAAAACATATCCCCTGCTCACCTTCCAACCTTTAGAGGATACCCAAATAAGGACCCTGACCTATTTTTATTTAAGTTTGATGTCTTATGCAGGTCTGTGGACTACAAATCTGATACCTAGAAGCTGAAACTCTTTCCTTCCACATTGGATGATGTAGCTCTGTGGTGGTTCATCGGTCTGGGAGACAAACACATTGCCACTTGGGATCAAATGAAGAAGCTCTTTTTAGAGCAATACCAAGATTTTGGGAGAGAAAGAGACTCTAGAGAAGAGGTCCTGAGCATGACACAAAAAGAAGATGAGTCTCTCAAGGAATACTAGGAGAGATTCAACTTCAATCTTCAATGATCTCCTCACATGAAACTATCTGATAAGTCCCTCAAAAGCATATTTTTGAGAGGACTTACCAATGAATCATTGGAGGCTCTTAACATGATTTTTGGAGGTGATGTCTACCAGCATGCTATGGAAGACATCCGACAACTATGCCAAAACTACTCAAGAAGGAGAGGTAAGACCACTTCTAGAACCATGAAAGCGACTACTTCAGTCATGAAGATAGAAATAGGTAACATGTTGGAAGATTTAAAGAGCGAAATGCTCTCATATCTAGCATTGTAGATGGATATGCTGCTGTTAGAGAAAAAGAAGCAAGAAAACAAAGCAACATTGGCTTATTTCTGTCCAAAATGTAGAGGGAAGCATGCAAATAATGCATGCCCGAAGAACAAAGTCAGAGTATGCATAGTTTGCAGGCTGAACCATAAAACTTGATTCCCGCAACTACCCAGTAATTAGGAGGATGTTGAAAGCATGAATGCCTATTTCATAGGCAATCAGAAGAGTTGGCCACAACCCCTTGTGGGGAATATGCCAACTAGAATGTCGTCATATGGGGGAGGACCATACATACCCCAAGGTCTACCTCAACCACCTAACATGGGGTGGTGGGGGCCATCACCCTAGTCCAATGCACCCCCAACAACATTCCTAAACTAGTAGCCATGGATGCCATATCCATATCTTGGGTAGCAGTGGAGAGGCCACACTGCATGGAATTAGGCTCCATAGAATGTAGCACCAGCTCACCCCCAACAAAATTTATCGATGTTTCCAGTAGTGAGACCTGCGTAGCTACCCGCACAACCGACGACAAATCCTAATAACAGGGTGAACCAGCCAACATACAACGTGGAGGGTGAGATGTATCCGATATACCATATTTAGATTAGTTCTGGTAGACAACTAGGAGTAGGAAGACCTCCAATGGTAGAAGAGGAGGAAGAGGTAGGAGAAACACCTCTTGTAGAAGAGGTGATAGAAGAAATGCCTGAGAGAGCAAAGGCTCCATTTCCCAACCGACTGCAAGAACAGAGGAAAGTAACGCAACCAAAGTTCGATATCTTATCTAGCTTGAAGAACCTCACCATAAAAATTCCATTATTTCAAGCCATCTGAGATGTTCTGATATATACTAGGGTGATAAGAGAGATGTGTCTAAGGAAGCCAGGATGAAGAGCAATCCAAACTATCAATATCATGGGTAAACTAGCAGATTTGATGATGGGCAAAATGTGTCATCCTAAGTATGCAGACCTAGGTAGCCCGATGCTGACTATAAAAATCAAGGGACATTCCTTGTCTAATACGTTGGTCGATCTCGGAGAAGCCATCAACATAATGCCTCAGGAGACCATGCAGAGGCTACAACTCATGAACTTGAAACCCACTACGATAGTGCTACAGTTGGCCGATCGATCGACCATGGCATTAGAAGGAATGTTGGAAGACGTAATAGTGATAGTCAATGCATGGGAATACCCAACCAAATTTTTAGTCTTACAATCTAAAACTAGGCTGGGTGGTTACCTACTCATCTTGGGAAGGCCATGGCTAGCAACAATTGATGCTTACATCAGCTATCGGGATGGGATGATGACCATATTTGATGGAAAAAATGTTAAAAGGTTGACTATTTCACCCCCAACGTAGTTTGTCAACTCATTAGGAGAACCCATGTTGATCAAGCATGAAAATCCTGAGCTATCCATGATCCAACCGGTGATGACGTTGGATGAGTTGGCAGAAGAAGATGAAGATGGTGCTATTCTAGAGTTCCTCCATGGGGAGTCCTCCATATTCGTACCTGGATCACCGTTGGCTGGAGCCCAAGATCACCATGTTCAATAGATACACATTGGGCTAGGAAGAACATTGAATATCAGCAGTGGGTTGACTCCCACACAATTGATGAAAGTAGAAGAGCTTATGGATAGACACCAATAGGCATTTGCATGGGATTACTCAGATATGAAGGATATTAGCCCAGAGATCTGCACCCATCGTATATACCTCAATGATCAAGCAACTCCAAGCAGGCAACCATGAAGAAGAATGAATCTGGCAATGAAAGACATTGTCAAGGAAGAACTGCAAAAACTCTTGACTGCCAGAATTGTCTATTCAATTTTTGATAGCAAGTGGGTATCACCATTAGTGGTAGTCCCTAAAAAGAATGGGAAGTGGTGAATCTGTGTGGACTATAGAGCGTTAAATAAAGTGACAAAGAAGGACCACTTCCCGCTCCCATTCATTGATCAAGTCTTGGATACACTCTTCGGGAGGAAGTATTTATCCTTCCTAGATGGATTCAGTGGATACAACCAGATCCAGATAGGAGAAGAGGATCAGGATAAGACAATGTTCAACTACCCATGGGGAACGTTTGCCTATTGGGTATTACCTTTCAGATTATGTAATGCACTTCCCACCTTTCAAAGGGTGGTGCTTAGCATATTTTTAGACATGATGGGAGATGTGGTCGAAGTATACATGGATGACTTCACCGTCTATGGAGAAACCTTTGATGAAGCAATGATGAACTTGGAAAGAGTGCTCAAAAGAAGCAAGGAAAACAATTTTTCCCTAAGCAACGATAAATGCTTTATGATGATGCAAGAAGGCATCGTACTAGGACACCACCTCTCTGCAGAAGGAATAAAGGTTGATAAAAGAAAAATTGAGGTCATCAGAGACCTACCCAGCCCCAAACATAGAGAGAGGTGAGGAGTTTTCTTGGATCAGTCGGGTACTACCGGTGATTTATCACCAAATTCAACAAAATTGCAAAACCACTGCACACTCTATTATCTAAAGATGTGGAGTTCAATTGGATGGAAGACTGCAAAGAAGCATTTTAGTTGCTTAAAGAGAAACTGATATCCGCACCAATTTTAAGAGGACCAAATTGGGCCATACCATTCCATATCTACTATGATGCATCCAACAATGCAATTGGAGTAGTCCTCGGATAAAAGGATGGTGAAAATTTTACGCCATCTACTATGTCAGCAAAAACTTGGCAGGAGCCAAGCTCAACTACACAGTGACGAAGAAGGAGTTCCTTGCAGTTGTGCACGCCATAAAAAAATTCCACCATTTTATCACCGGGTATAAGGTATTTGTCCACATGGACCATGTGGTTATCAGATACTTGATGAGCAAGCCGACCATTGGAGGAAGAATTATCAAGTGGCTCTTTATACTGCAGGAATTCGACATCATAATAGTTGACAAACCAGGCAAAGACAATGTCATAGCAGATTTTCTATCCAAATTGATACCAAAAGACCATACAACAGTGGAAGACTAGTTTTTGGATGAACATTTCTTCACCATTAGTGAGAAAATCCCGTGGTACGTAGATATAGCCAATTACTTGGCCATCGGAAGAACCTCACCTGCTCTCTCTTTTCGAGAAAAGCAGGCGGTCATAGAGAAAAGCGCATCATTCCTATGGATTGATGGCCTCCTGTTCAAAATAGGATGTGACCAGATTATAAGGAGATGCATAGCAGAGCAAGAGTTCTCAGAAGTACTCAAAGCATGTCACGATGAACCATACAAAGGATACTTTGCAAGGAAATGAACTGCCTACAAAATCCTATAGGCTGGGTACTTTTGGCCCACTCTATTCAAGGATGTGGCTACGTACAACAGCAAGTGCGACAAATGCCAAAGAATGGGCAGACCAACCCATCTAGATGAAATGCCACTCCAAACTCAGGTACACCTGGAACCCTTTGATAAGTTGGGCATGGACTTCGTGGGACCAATTAATCCACCTTCAATAGGGAGGATGTTTATTTTTGTCTGTACAGATTATGTCACAAAATGGGTTGAAGTTCAAGTATTATGAGATTCAAAAGAAAGAATAGTCGCCAATTTCTTATTTGCCCACATTTTTACATTATTTGGGATTCCTAGAGAGATAACAACAGACCAAGGGCCTCAATTTACCTCCAAGTTGATCAAGGAGCTAATGGAGCAATACAGAGTTTGGCACAATAAAACTACACCCTACCATCCATAGGAAAATGGGCAAGTGGAAGTGACGAACAAAGAAATAGAGAACATCCTGATGAAGACCATGTAGCAACACAAAAAATATTGGGCTACACGGTTGTCAAAGGTAGTTTGGGCATATAATACCACATGGAAATCCACCATAGGTTTCACACCCTTCCAACTGGTCTATGGAAAGAGTGCAATGATGGCCATTGAATTTGAAATCAAGATATTGAGGATGACTTCAGAATTGAACTTGAGCTTGGATGACTCTCAAAAAGAAAGGATTCGACAGCTAGATCAGTTGGACAAAATCTGAATGGACTCTTTGCAGAGAATGTAAATCACACAAATGCAAAGAAAGTAGTGGCATGATCACCACATTAAACTAAAGCAGTTCCAAGAAGGAGAATGGGTGTTGTTGTATGATTCTTGGTTCTAGGAAAGAAAAGGTAAATTAATGCATATATGGATGGGACCATATGAGGTGGTAGATCTCATCAAGAATAGGGCAGTGCATGTTAGAACAATTGACGACAACAACATTGTGTTAATGGTAAATGGCCACAGACTGTGCCCCTATAACACATCATAAACCTTATAAGTAGAATCCAGAATAGATGTGGGGAAGACCCCATCTTGTTAGATCTAGACCAAACTCTTAACAGGCAAAATGGTGGGCATGGAGGTGCTCACCAAAATTAATTAATTTAATTTTTTTCTTACGATGTGTTTTGCAGGGATGACACCCACATGCAAGCTATAGGCATCATAATGCAGGGCCTAACAGACATGGAATGCATCTAACTGCATTTATTTTTCTTTATTTTTGTTTACATTTTGTAGGTGGAAGACCTGACAACATGAGGAATAGGTATCTGGGAAACCAGGCCTGATTTGGCTCAGCATTCCGACATCGACACTCATAGGTAGAAGCTGAGGTAGCGTGAAGCGAGACTGAGAAGGCTTGATCACCCTTTCCGCAACATAATTGCCAAGAATAATGTGAATTCCTTATAAAGAAGGCACCCAGCCAGAAGAAGGTGCTTCCTTATAAAGAAGGTGCCCAGCCAGAAGAAGGCATCCTGCCAGAATAAGGTGCCTTCCTTATAAAGAAGGTGCCCAGCTAGAAGAAGGGGCCTTTCATATGAAGAAGGTGCCCCACCAGAATAAGGCACATTCCTTAAGAAGAAGGCACCCTGCTAGAAGAAGGTGCCTTCCTTATAAAGAAGGCGCACACACAAAAAAAAGAGAGAAAAAAGTAGGTGCCTTCCACATCGGGAAGGCACCACACATAAAAAAAAAAAGAGCCCGAGGTGCCTTCCACATTAGCAAGGCACATACAAACTGAGGTGCCTTCCACCCCAGGAAGGCATAGGTATTTAGCAGCACCTTCCACATTAGGAAGGCGTACCCATTCAGAAGCACCTTCTGTAGCAGGAAGGCGCCATCATCAAAAGGACGCCTTCCACCATCAGAAGGCGCATCCAATCAGATACGCCTTCCACCACCAAAAGGTGCATCCATTCAAAAAGCATCGAAAACATCGAGAAGGCACCATATAAGTGCCTTCCACATCGAGAAGGCACCACATAAGTGCCTTCCACATTGGGAAGGTACCAAAGAGCACCTTTCGTGTACAACTAGCACTTAAGTCTCACAGATACCTCGATCAAAATGAAATCACCACACAAACGAGCGACATCAGATTACCATACCCCTCCCCTGTGTCATAAATCAACGAATCAACACTCTTCATGATGCATGAAACACCAAATAAGGTACGCGCATACTAACTCAAATATTTATATAATTATTCATAAATTATGTAGTACCAAAAAAAAAATATTGTCGTCATAAAAATCATATCCCCCCATGGCCGAAACCATGTGCCAATGATATGGCTCAAAAGGTGTACCCTAGAATTAAATGCTAAGGTTAGGTGCCTTCCCTATAAGAAGGTGCCTTCCTGAAGAAGTAAGGACAAAAAAAAAAAGTGCAGTAGTAAGGGAAGGCACCATGGGAGGAAGGTCGAAGAATCATGCGATGAAAAAGAATGAGTCGAGTGATACGGAAGGAATCAGAGGGATGGTAAAAACATATTTCGAGGTTGAGGGATGGTTTGAATACTATACCCTGGTCAGTCAGGGCCAGGATATGGAGGCAGCCAAGGAATTCATTGCCTCCTTGAGGGGTTACGTAGCTCAGGTGTGAGAGGTAGAAATTTCGGTCACCCCCGAATACATCTTGCAGGCGACTGGATTGCCCCTCACAGGTGAATGCATATACAAAGGTGGACTGCTGAAGTCATACACCAAAGTGTTGCTGCCAGGAGAAAATGTATAGATAGATAAGGAAGGGCTACCCAAAAGTAGCCTTCCCATGAATCTATGGAAGATATTCGAGTAGGTTGCTTGATTCTTTACATGCATCGGGAAGTATACCCATTTGCACACTAACCATGTGCAATTTTTGAATCACCTGGTGCATGGAAGGAAGTTGAACATGCCCTTCTACCTAGAAAATTCCTTGAAGGAAGAAGCAACTAGGTACCAGAAGGGAGCACCATCCGCCTTGGCCCACCATGGGATGATATCAGCACTGGTCCGCCATGCAGAAGCGCATTTGTAGAACCTCGACGCAGAGGGAGATGGCGGCCAAGAAAGGCAAAATGATGCTGTTGCCGAAATAGGGCAAGAAGAGGGAAGCCCTACAGAGGAGATGGAAATTATTGGGCAATTGGCATTGCCCAATTTCATGGAAGAAAGAGGGCATTCACCAATGCCCGAATGCATAGAGGAAAGTTGACGTTGCAGCCCAAACCCTCCAAGAATTGACAAATTGGAGCCCACAAGATGCAGGGACTTTCGGGAGCAATGATCAGGTCGACGTAGACTTGGAGGAAGTGCTGGAGTGGCAGACCAATTGCTGGAGGAAGTGCTGGAGTGGCAGACCAATTGCTGGATGGCCAAAAATTTTTTGGAGGACTACCAAAACAAGCATAGAGGGGAATTGGAAGAATGAGAAAGATGAATCACCCAGCTCAAGAAATTGGTCCAATAGTTGTGGGAGGAGAACAAGCAACTCCAGTATAAGGGAATAGAAAGAAGGGATGCATCAACCCAAAATTACTAGGCAATAGAGGTCCTGACGAATTCTACCGCATCTACAAAATGAGTATTCTCTTTAGGAGAAATTTGATCGGACACCCGAGAGAGCAGCTCAAAGGTAGGGGATAATTCCTCTATTTTTGGGAGTGAAGGGGAAAGAAGTCCCACAACACCCCTTGTCATCGACCTGAGTGATACAGAGTAGGATGAGGGCCAACAACAGCAGACAGGACCGAGGGATAAGGAAGAACTCCCCAAACCTAAGGAAGAAAGAGAAGAACCTGAGGGGTCAACACAAGATAGATAGGGGGGTGAAGAAGCACCCCCAGGGATGGTAGCACAGGTCCCCCAGAGTGAAGAGAACGCTCTAGGGACCGTAGAGCAGGCCCCTTAGAGCGAGAAGACATCTGCCAAGGGGAAAGAGAAAACCCCTATTCGAGCCACCACATTTTCTACAGAGGCCAAAGGAAAAGGGCCCAGGACAACTTGAAATAAGGTGAAGGTGACCTTCATTGAGCCAGAAGAAGATGAGTGGGATATTCAACCATTCGTAGAGAGGCAAAAATAGTTCGAACGACTGCTCAAAGAGATGACAATAGCTAAGGAGACCAAGAAGGCATCCTCGAGGATGTAGGGGGACTCTGGTATCTGTGTTAATCCGACAGAGGATAACCAGTTTTGGGAGATTTATGGGTCATCCCGAGGATGGCCCTCCAAGATAAGAAGGTATTTTGAATGATGGGGGGTATATGGCCCCGAATTGGAAATCACTGCCATTGTAAAGGAGAACACAGGGCTTACTCTTGAAGTAGCCCAATTGTACAAAGCCCAAGTAGTTCATCTCAAGAGGGATAATTTAGATATCCCTCTTGCAATGATCAGACCTCTAGATGCTAACCTATGGCAAGCTGTAGAAGCTGCATTTTAGGTAGTAGAGATGATGCTAGCTAGATCACCTTCGATAGCGGCTAGGATGAAGAAAGCAAAGCCGATAGTAGCACCTACCGCCCCACATAGAAAAAGAGGAGCTACACCTCCAGATGCTAGCATGCAGAAGAGGCAGACACGGGCCGTACGTACAGTCGGATCCACAAAGAAATAGCAACACTGAGGGGTCAACAAGGCTACCAATAGTTTTGATGCCATGAGGACGTGGCATATGTTAGGCGTAGGGGGATGATGAGCATAAAAAATTCTCATATTTTGTATACATTTTCTTGATTATTATGCGACTGTATAATAAGGATTGCATATGTTTATGAATGATTGTATAATTATGCGTGTTATCTAATTGGTGTGTTTTTAGTGTGTTTTTTGTGGAATTGTAGTTGATTTAGTCAGATTTGGATCAGTCGAGGTCTTTTCATGGACCTGGCACTTTGTTTCTTTCGGAATCAATGCAGAGAAGGTAGGCGCCTTCCTCTTCCAAGAAGGCACCAAGCGTAATTAGGTGCCTTCCTCTTCCAAGAATGTGCCAAGGAAAGACAAGCACCTTCCTCTCCCAGGAAGGCACCAATAGAAGGCCAGCGCCTTCCTCTTCCAGGAAGGTGTCAAAGGAAAAGAAGTGCCTTCCTCTCATAGGAAGGCATCGACAAGAAGGTACCACTAGAAGGCAAGCGCCTTCCTCTCATAAGGAAGGCATCGATAGGAAGGCACCACTAGAAGACAAGTGCCTTCCTCTCACAAGAAAATGCCAATAGAAGATAAGCGCCTTCCTCTTCAAGGAAGGCACCAAAGATAGTAAGGCACTTTTCGCATAGAGAAGGGACCCGACATACTTAGGCACCTTCCTCATAGGGAAGGCACCCCTGTTCTTCGCTCATTGACCAGACAAGCATGACGTGGACAACAGAGACTGGTGCAGTTCCAACTCTACGTCATGTAGAGTTAAATTGGGGATCGCATTGATGTATGAGAATGTCCTACCAATGCCAAGGGAAGCACAAACCAATCCGTGAACATGCCACCATTAGAAATGAATGCCAATTTTAGCAGACGTCGATCACATTTACCAGATTGTCTTAGTTTAGTCTAGAATGAATCAACTGTTATAACTTCTTTGTAATAGAAGATCTACGGGTGTGCTATATAAACACACGCAAACCTCTCTGAGGATATATAAAATATTTTGATAGTAAATGTAGAGAGATATACAAAAGAAGCATTGTAATACTTTGATAATTATAATACAGTTCTAAGAGTTTCTAAGTGTGTGTTCAGCTGGGAGGAAGCTACTGGAGCCTGGGCCCACTCCAAGCTAGTATTTCTTCCCCTATTTTTCTTGTGTTTTTCTAGATTAGTTTACCGCTTTTATAATATTGTTTATCGCATTATTATTTCTAGTATTGCAATAGGTTTATTTCTAGGAATGCGTGAATATTTCCTTTCTATAGATTTAATTGTTTTTACATAAATTATTGAGGAGTGTATGAATGATTGATGATTGTTGAAACACCCCCCAATAGTAGAACTAGTAGACTCATCTCAAGTGGTATTGTAAGCAATCTTGTTCAAGACCCTTCGCAAGTTTACGAAGCTCCATGGGTCGATAAATTAAATGCATGGGCATGTGCAAAAAGTAGGAAAGAAGTTAACCTTATTTGGCCGCAACATCATGGATGCATAGACAAGTTACTATTTCACTCCCTAAGAAGGCCATTATTTCTGGACCACCCCACAAGAATGTAATTTTTAACTCTTTGCTTCCAAGAAACTTCCATAGCATCATCAAAATCCTTTCAAAACTGTGCCATTTTTCAATGGATACAACTGAAGGAAACCTTAATAAAAATCATCTGGGTCAAGCGACTCATCGCTTTTCTCATGAGTCATTCCCTCATTAACTTGTCGCTTGAGGGGGTAGTCATACTTATTTCAAAATCAATAAGCACACACTCAATAAGGTAAATTATGTTCGTTTAATGAATCATTGACAAAGACAATCACACTCTTGCTTGGGGCAACAAAAAAACACAAAATATCAAATCAAAATGCTTGGCATATAGTAAGAATGAGTAACATTGGAAATCCCTACATCATGACTGAATGATAGCCAAGATAAAGCAAGTTCCTTAGCTCATTGAAAGCAAGGATTCAAGAATGCATGATATTTCCAAGATTGGGGCATCTAAAGTTGGTTAGGTTATTGAGTAACCCTAATCATTGAACATTTTAGTCTTTTATTTTTGCTTGGTGTTGTGCTGCACACAATGCATCCCAAAAAGGTGCATCTGTAGACACTAAAATCTTGTCAATTTGATTATGCTACCCAAAGCAACGACTAAAATGGCATACCTAGGGCAACCCTCAACATGTATACAATGGTTCTAGCCACTATGTGTAAGGTTTTGGAAGGTTTTAGGCCACTTTTAAGACCTTTTTGACACCTTGTTGCTATTCATCCCACCCTAGAGCGAATAGCAGCATTCGTCCCAGGGTGGGATGAATAGCAGGTTTGACCAAAAAAAAGTCAAATTTGGACAAATTGCACTTGGTAATGGTCAAATTCCTACCTACTATTGCATGCAAGTTAGAGCATGCAGCATATTTATGCCTTGCTCATGAATTAGGCCAAATTGGGAGATTCTCTTCCCCCTCCAATGCATGCTACCCCGGTGGCCAAGTGGCACCTCTTGCCCTACATGCCCTTGCATGCCTTTTGACCCATGAGCCTCCTTAGGCTATAAAGTGGATGTATTTTCCACACAAAAGATAAGAGAGGAGTTTTAGGACAAAGCAATGGAGTGCTGCTAATATTTCCTTTCACCTTTTGTGCCCATTTTTACCTCATAATATCTACCTAGAAAAGGAGGTTTGTGAGTGATCTAGTAGATGCAATTTGTCACATAACCAAACCATATGAGTGAATTTCCTCGCCAAATTTGATTAAAATACCCACTATTGTGTTTTGCATAAATACCTAGTGGAATTTGTGGCAAAATTTATGCAAAATTGGTGGGTGTCCCACCCCCAGGTGCCCCCCAATTTGTGATAGTCCTATTCGTCCCACCCTATGATGAATATAAATCTATCAAAATTTTTTTGAATATTTTTAATTAGTTATTTTATACATGTTCATATTATGTTGTAGTTCAAATTTTAGGTCATTCTGAGTTATATTGGACGATATATTGGAATTTTAGTGTTTTGCAGGGTCTCACACAGGTCTACGATGGTCATCTAGACAAGCACCTGAAATGTTACTAATTTTGCAAATATGATCATATGGATTTTCTTAAAATGCTTTTTTATGCATTTTTTCCAATTTTCAGGTTTTTTGGATATGTTTAGGTCAGGAAATTTCTTAATTTAGGTTTTGTAGATTGGAAAATCACACTGCAATTATGCCACACATACGAATGCAATTTCGATGCAATTTCTAGTGATATCTTCCCAAAAAAACTTAATTTACATCCCTCTAAAATTTCATATCATTTGGAGTTGTTTTGATACAATATCTATGCATATGCCCATTACTAGTCTTTTAGTGCCTGTGGGGATTGCATGTTTTACATCATACGCACTTGCTATTTTATGCTTTTTAGTTTCCTTGTGTGTAGGTTCAAGTATCTACAACACATTATGAAGTAGCATAGGACATTAATATCTGAGATACAAGTGATGGTAACCTTGGCCCGCCCACTTCGATTGTGGGTACGAGGAAAGACATTGGATGTGCACCCAAGTTACTTGAAGGATTTAGATCCTTGGGCACCCAATTTGTAAAAATTTGTATCAATTATTTGAGAGCTCAAAGGGGAAATTTTGTAACCTATATTTTATCTACCTAATTAATAAGAAATCAATTTACTTCACTCCATTTCTTGTTATTTGCTATCTTTTCCATCGTACTTGCATGCTTCCGTTTGATGCTCATAAGCAGTAGGACATATATACGCATATTGTTGATAATAATTTGGTGCACCATTTTTCTCTACTTCACTAACATGCCACCCCTCTCAAAAGAAGCTTTGTCCTCAAATATGGGACTAAGGAAATTGTTGTTGAAATTGATGAGGCGCTTTCCAAGTAGTATTTGCACAAGTTTAATGTCACTTTTTTGGAGGTAGGGATATCTTGAAGGTCAAAGCATTAGTGGGGGGTTTCTAGGAAGAATAGTAGGATCATGATTATGGTGGGGAAAAACCCTTGGGGTTCCTCAAATACTTTAGAATGATGCATCAAAAGTGGTGGTAACACTTCTACATCTTTCTATTGTTCCCTGGGATAGTCAATGGAAAATGAGTGTGTAGTCACCTTTTTGCCTTGTTTTTGGATAGGTTTTACCATGTGGTGAGAACTCACTATTTGTGAGGAACTTGTGTGTAGCATTTTGAGAGGATTTGTATAGCCTTCATTGGTCACTTCTTTTATGTCTACCTCATATTTTCTTGGGGCATTGATCACTTCTTGTACATCAACCTCATTGCCTTTATTTTTGTGATCAGGTTCTTTGGTCACATCTTGCACATATTCCTCACCTTCTTCCTCTATGGAGAGATAGGGATCAACTACATTTAATAAATATAATATTTGTGTAGTTCAACGATGATGGGGCCCAATTTATCATCACAAGTATAACAAAGGTATTTCATGTGCTACTCTATTTCTTGTAGGCTGAGGTACTTAACAAGTAAGGGTTTATGTTTTGGGATAGTGTGAGTGAACAATGATATATCAATAGTTTACTCCCAGTGTCAACTTGAACATTGAATTTATATTCAGCTAACAAAGCTAATCCAATGGCTTCCTACAAGGTGCGAGGAGTGTACATCATGACCTCCACTCTAATTTCTTCTTTCAATCCACTAATGAAGCCGCTTATGAGAAATGATTCATCCAACCCTATGATGTGATTGGCGATATCCTTGAACTAAATTTTATATGCATGCACTAATGTGATTTGATGTAGGTGGGCAAGATTAAGCAGCAAAGGTAGGTTGGTATCGTGAGATATTTTGTCATTGGCCATTTGCGTAAGCGTTTGAAAATTGGCATAAAAATTGCTTGAAAAATTATCATTTTAAAAATTGTGTAAAGTCGACGACAAATTTCTCACAAAAATCATTGAAAAAAGTTTCTGAAAAAATTATCAAGTTTTTTGTAGCAAAAATTTATCACAATTTGTCATCGCAAAAATTTATCACTGAAATTTGTTGTCGTCGATTTTTTTGGCAGCAAAAAATTGTCCAAAATTTGTGTGCAAGTTTGGGGTAACTTTTTTACATAAATTTGTTTGCAACATTATTTGAAAACCAACAACTCCAATGGTCATGGTTGAATTTTTTTTTAATTTATTAGTTAATCTTATCACAATATCAACTAACGACAAATTACGCGATGGGGTACTAGGCTGGACACGAGGCATGTGAATATCAGGTATGGGATTTGAATTTTGAATACGATGACTGCAAGTGAACAAGGAATAGTGAGGGAAATATTGGATGGGGCGGTGACAAATGGGAGTTTCTAGCCATTTTGTATTCATTGGGAATTTTGTTTAAAAATTTTGAATTCAATGTTTGAATGTGGCAACATTATATAGATAGTACATATTTGCATATTTGGCTTCCATATGTAATATTTTAAATAATTTTCTATTTGCAAAGTTCTGATGCATTTTGGAAAATCCCTTTTGAGTTTATTTCCTTATAAAATTCAATGGAGAAATGTTTGCCTAAATTTCAAAAAATGGAGAAGACAAAGGCCCAAAGGAAAAACTTGACAAATTTGATATGCATTTACGTTCACCCCAAGAAAGAGGTGAACATTCCATTCGCCCTTGAAAGGGGCAAACGAGTTCAAAAATTTCACAAAGGCAAAAGATCAAAAGAACAAGGTTGTGTTTGCCATTACAAAGGGGAGAACACATTGTTCGTCCTTCTTAGGGGTGAACACGCCTTGATAATATGTAGTGGCGCACACACCCAAAAATAAACTCAAATCAGGTTTGCCCTAGTTGAGGGGCGAACATGTTGTTCGCTCCTCCCATGGGTGAACCAACATATATGGCAAAGCAAGGTTGTGTTCACCCTTCCATAGGGGTGAATGTATCATTTGCCCTTCCATAGGGGCAAACGTGTCGTTCACCCTTTCTAGAGGAGAACATATTTTATAAGAGTGTCGCGCACACCTTTTTAGTTTGCAAAGGGTTGAAATAGATCTTGAGGCAAAAGTGAATGTGGGCGAATAGGAATTTGGTCAAGACAATTGAATTTAGCATTTAATGAAGGGTGCCCTCAGTTAATCCATTTTGTGGATCACGAAGAGGAAGGCAAAGATAAATGAGCTTTCATGATTTCCAATGTATCAAAAGCAATCCAAAGAATTTAATGTTTACTCCTAACATGCGTACCTTCGTTTGAAGTTTAGATTTTTAGGAATTTGTTCCCTAGGTGAATGGATTTTCAAAGAATTCAAGGAAGATTTTGCTAATTATGTCTTAGATCCCGAGATATTCTTCTCTCATATGTATTAAATGATAGAGGTGAAAACCTCTATAAATACTAGGCAAATTTCATTGTAAAAAGAGAGAGGAGTTAGACATTTTGTGAGAGATTTATCCAAGCTTTATGCATTAATACAAGGCATCAAATTTTTGAAGTTGCAAGTGATCTTAAGTGTGGTTAATTTCTATGTCATGTACTTCTATTGTCATTTTCTCATCTTGTTTGATGTTCTGTTTTAATTCTGTCATTGGATTTAAAATTGCTAATAAGAAGGTGAATGCTGGAATGCCATTTTGATAGTTTATATGGCAAGATTATGAGCCTATTCCATTTGTTTGCTTTCATAAATCAAGAAGAGGAGGTAGTTGCACAACCCTCATCATCCATAGAACAAGTGGCACTTGCGCCCCAAGGTACGCCATATTTTACCTCTTCTTCCCTTTCTCTCAAGGAGCACATAGTGATTTCTTCTTCGGTCCCACTTATTACATTTTTGTCCCCTCCACTTTATATCTCCCCATCCTTTGGTATTCCTTATGTTTCATTTTCCATGGTTCCCTCTTCCGATTCTACTTCTATTTTTGAAATCACTGTTGCTCCTTCTTTCATTCCCGTTCCTTTGTCCTCCGTTTCTTTTAGTTTGTATGTGTTGAGGGTAAATCCTTTATTCCGTCCCCTTTTCTTGGTTGTCACTTCTTCTATCATTACGACTATCAGTATGCAAGTTCCATCTAGGATTAGCATAAATGCAACTGCAACCGTGTCTACCACTTCATCCACCTTTTCTCTCCCTTCCACCACTCTTGTATCCATTCCTCCACTTCAATCTGTGTCATCCATGTCCACTGGGCCTAGTCACTCAAATTTTTTTGTCCCATTTACACCATTTTTAGAGTTGTAGACTATTCCAGATGTGCAGGTAGCCCGCAAGCAGCCAGACGTTGAAAAATTAAATTGAGTGCACATGAGCTCTTCCAAATGGTTGAAGAGTATGAGACGAAAGGAATCTTTGGCACTGGTACGACCGATAAAGAAGGTGGCTTTTGATCCAATTGCCAAGGAGGCTCATGTGACAATGTTCACTCCATTGGTTCAAAAACCCTAAAGTGAGTTGCAGCCTGAAGATTATGTTTATAAAACCATCACTGAAGATCTGACGCGTATTGATCCCATTAAAAAAATGGGTAACATGAAACTAGATATGAGCTCATTGTATTTGCATAGGGAGCACTATAAAGAAAAATATTATGAGGTGCAAGATAAAGTGCTAGAGTTGGAGAGTGCACTGCCCAAGAGAAAGGCAACAGAAGAAAAAATGACCACTAAAAATGAATATTTGTGCAATCAAGTCAAGGTGCACTTGAAGGAGCATGATGTTGCTCGAATTGAAATGCATAACCTTCAGCAATAGGTAGAAGAACTCAAGAAGCTGCTTGAAGCCAAAGCCACGCATGTTGTAGGATTTTCGTGCGATAGTGTGATAGACATTCACCTTCGCTCCTTCCAAAATTCTATGAAGTTGGCCATACACACCGTCAAGGTGCTATAGTATTTATGAGAAGCGTAGATACAGATCCATCTTGGGAAAAAAATGATTGATTCTATGGATGAATATATTTCAACCTATATGGAGACAACTATGAAGATAGAAGCTTTGTTGAATATGCCTTTGCATATTTTCCCTCTCAGTTAGATGGATTATACCTGGTTCTGAGTGTACGTAACCCTACGAAGCTATTTTTAGTGCATGGACCTTGTAAATGAAGGGCGGGCTATCCTCAATACTATTGAGCGAGGAGCATACTATTTTGATGTCTCATTTTGAGACTATTGACCGGATGGGCTTCACTACCTTCCTAGATGAATGGGGCGAGCCTCTTATGATGGAGCAATTGCAAGAGCTCTGGAGTACATTCATTGAAGATACTACAGACATTAACACCTTGGATGATCCCCTTACTAAAGTGCAAGTGTTGCCTCTAATAGAGAAGTATACGTACTTGGAGCTATCTCTTTATCAATTGGCCTAACATTTGAAGCGCCTTAGCTTGATGGATGTACAAAGTCTTCGCTTTGTTTATGAATGTCTCAATTTTCATTGTTTATTTACCACCGAAGCTTGGCATGATGTAGTTATCACTTATTAGGCCCTTTCAAATATTGTTGCAGAGCAAGAGAAAGTGGTAGCAGATGTTGAAGCAGTGATGAAAGTGGTGGAGGAAGCTGAATGTGTTGAAGTGCTCAGAGTCACAATGGAGGCAGAGAGACAATAGCACGCATAGGTAGCCACCAGAAAATGAGATAGACTCTGTTCCCAATGGATAAAGGCCTAGGATCACTTGCATCCATATGAGCTGGATACCCCGTGAGTCGCCAATAAATGTTGGCCATTTTGTATTCATTGGGAATTTTATTTAAAGATTTGGAATTCAATGTTTGAATGTGGCGACAGTATATAGATAGTACATATTTACATCTTTGGCTTCCATATGTAATATTTTAAATAATTTCCTATTCACCAAGTTCTGATGCATTTTGGGAAATCCCTTTTGAGTTTATTTCCTTATAAAGTTCAATGGAGAAATGTTTGCCTGAATTTCAAAAATGGAGAAGACAAAGGCCCTAAGGAAAAACTTGACAAATTTGATATGCATTTACGTTCACCCCAAGAAAGAGGCAAACACTTCATTCACCCTTGAAAGGGGCAAACGAGTTTAAAAATTTCACAAAGGCGAAATATCAAAATAACAAGGTCGCGTTCGCCCTTCCAAAGGGGAGAATGCATCGTTCGCCCTTCTTAGGGACGAACATGCCTCGACAATATGTAGTGGCACACCCACCCGAAAAGAAACTCAAATCAAGTTTGCCCTAGTTGAGGGGTGAACATGTCGTTCGCCCCTCCCATGGGTGAACCAACATATATGACAAAGAAAGGTTGTGTTTGCCCTTCCATAGGGGTGAGTGTGTCATTCATCCTTTCTAGAGGTGAACGTGTTTTATAAGAGTGTTTCGCATGCCTTTTCAGTTTGTAAAGGGGTGAAACAGATCTTGAGGTGAAAGTGAACGTGGGCAAATAGGAATTTGGTCAAGATAATTGAATTTAGCATTTAATGAAGGGTGCCCTTAGTTACTCCATTTTATGGATCATGAAGAGGAAGGCAAAGAGAAATGATATTTCATGATTTCCAATGTATCAGAAGCGATCCAAAGAATTTAATGTTTACTCCTAACATGTGCACCTCCGTCCGAAGTTCAAATTTTTAGGAATTTGTTCCCCAGGTGAATGGATTTTCAAATAATTCAAGGAGGATTTTTCTAATTATGTCTTAGATACCAGGACATTCTTCTCTCATATGTATTAAATGATAGAGGCGAAAACCTCTATAAATACTAGGCAAATTTCATTGTAAAAAGAGAGAGGAGTTAGAAATTTTGTGAGAGATTTCTCCAAGCTCTCTGCATTAATACAAGGTATCAGATTTCTAAAGTTACAAGTTATCTTGCATGTGGTTAATTTATGTGTCGTGTGATTCTATTGTCATTTGCTCATCTTGTTTGCTATTCTGTTTAAATTCCATCATTGGATTTAAAATTGATAATAAGAAGGTGAAAGCTGGAGTGCCATTTTGATAGTTTCTATGGCAATATGATGAGCCTATTCTATTATATTTGCTTTCATAAATGCTAATTTGTGCTTGGGTTTTTTCTTGCTAGTTAGTCTAACACCATACTTGCACTTCGGACTGTGGCCATATTTCTCATCTCTTTCTGTTATTTCCAATTTTTTTCCTACATCCTTAGTATTTTACCATTTTAGGATTTAGTTTGAGAACCAACCCTCTTTGGATATTGGCATGGAGGACATATCTTTCCTTTGGCCTTTCAATGTTGGCCATATCTAGGGTGCATAAACACAATGTTTATTTATTAGGCAGATATTTGACCAACAAGAGTTTTAAGGCATGATTCATGAAATGGTCAACAAGGAATTGTGGATAGTGACAAAGCACATGGAGAGTGGAGTACAAGGTGGATGGTCAGTTGATAGTGGCATATAGGAAACATGAAGTGAGGTACAATTGATAGTGGCAAGCAAGGTAAGGGGATAGTGGCAGGTAGGGTGAGAAGACATCAGCAAGCAGGAGAAGCACGAGGTGGGTAGGGGATGTGCGAGAGGGGCTTGTGACTATCGTGTGGTAGTTAGTCACTTCTCCTATATGTGAAGTTCTTTTATATCCCCTTCTCCCCATCATGGAAAGAATGTGGGATAATTTCCACTTTTAATTTTTACCAAAAATGAATAAGTGCGATGATAGAATTTGAACGGTGATCGCAATTTTTTTTTGATGATGGTAATGACTTTATCAGTGATGGAAAATATTTTTAACTTTAGGTTTGGTTTTAATATTCTTTAATTTTCTACCGTCTTTTGATTATCCTACCAAAATTTTTTTTTGCGCAAAAATTAACGACGATTAAGTTTCTAGAAATGTTGTTTTGAAGATGAGTGGTCGCTCTCTATAAAAGAATGTCATTGTTTACAAAGGAGTGATTTAGGTGGTTTTTAGGAGGATTTTGATGAAGCTGCAAAGTGATTTTAATGTTCACAAGCAGATGACGGAGGATATAATTTTTGCAAATACGAAGCCGATTGTATAGATCAGCTGGGTACGATTATTAGATGCGGGTCTATAGTTATTATGAACATGTTTTATCTAGAAGAAAAATCATCATGAAGTTCATCACTTATTGGTAGAATACATGAAGTACTGATGCATGTGCAATAGAAAAAGTTTGTGAATGTCGTGGGCGATAGTCATAAGATTTAGAATTTTAATATCTTGTTGGTGTATTTGCCAAACTATCTGTGCTTCCTCAGATCGATGCTCTGATACCATATGTTAGGATCCTTTATCCTAACCTATGGTTTTATAATGAAAATAATAGATGATGTCAGAATTGAGATAAAATGAATCACTATTTTTAAAAGAATCACGATTTCACTAGTAGGAAGGTCCCTCCAATGTATTCAATAAACAATTATATTCTTTTTCATGGATGTTTTCCTACAATATTATCTACCCTATTTTATATCTATCTAGGGTTATTATGAAAGGACATGACTATTCACGTTAGTAATTAATAATATAATAATTAATGAATTAATAATATTAACTATTAATGTTAGTATAGAGGATCCTAACAACTCATTTTGACCAGGCTGGATAGAGTGTTTCTTTCAAAGTAGAGCCTCCTATTTTTTGGTGATGCCATTTTGAATGCTTTGCCGAAGATAGGGTTTGATTATAATACCCTATGGATGGAATCCCCTCAACAAGGAAAGTTCTTCCCCAGACCATTTTTCTTTGAAGCTATGTGGTGCTCCCACTCAGGCTTAGAAATGAATATCAAAGACTAGTGGGCAAAATCTGTCTCAGGAGTCAAAATTATACTAAAAATAGCAAATAAACTCAAGTTAGTAAAAGGGAGACTTAAATGCTAGAAAAAATAGGTTTTTGGAGATATCTTTGTGAAGAAGCAAGATTTAAAAAATCAACTCATAGGCCTAAATGCAAAAATTGAAAAAGGAGGTTTGTCAAGTGATATAAGATCTAATGAGAAAAAGTTGCTTTGAGAACTTCATAACACCCTCGGTATGGAGGAAAATTTATGAAGATAAAAATCCCATGCCCTCTAGCTTAAATAAGGTGATAGGAACACAAAATTCTTTCATGTCTCAACTTTGAGGTATATGAGTGCAAATCATATCCGTGAGATAGACAAGGAGGATGGGACCAAAGATATATATATATATATATATATATATATATATATATATATATAAATGGATATCAGAACCGAGGCAACTTCATACTTCAATTTCTTATTAGGTTCTAAATATAGAAGAGAATTTGGGGCTAAATTTTTTTCGCTTCAAGCTATTCCCATGCTTGTAATGCAGGATATGAATGAGTTCCTTGAAGCTCCCTTCAAATATGAATAAATAAGAGATGCCACCTTTGCTATGGGTGTGCTGAAAGCACTGGGTCCAGATGGTTTCCCTCCACTATTTTTCCAAAATTTTTGGCATATAGTTGGGAAGAAAGTTTACTACATGATGAGGGAATCTCAGTGATCTAATTCATTGTCATATGAGTGAAATCCACATTTATGGTTATCATCCCTAAATTTTCTAAAGCAAAAACCTTTAGAGAGTTTCATCCTATTAGCATCTGCAATAATATTTACAAAATTTTCTCCAAATCCTTGGCTAATAGGCTAAAGACATTCATGCCCTTGTTGATTGATAAAGCTCAGAGCAGTTTCGTACCAGGAATTTTTTTTTTGGATGGGTTTGTGGTTATGCATGAAATCCTCCATTCAACATAGAAAAGTGGAAGGTTGGGAATGTTTTCAATGTAGATATGAATAAAGCTTACGATCATGTATCTTGGGATTTCCTATTTGTGGTGTTGGAAAAATTTGGTTTTTGCTAGAGTTGGGTCAAGTTGATTAAGACCTATGTTTCATCAGTATAATTTTTAGTGTTGGTCAATGGGGTCTTAGCTGGGTACTTCCAAAGCCTCAAGGGGCTTCGCCAAGGGGACCCTCTTTCCATTTACCTCTTTATTCTCATGACTAAGGTATTGGGCAGATCCTTTTCTTGTAATCCTGTGATTAAAGGTATCAATCCAACCCTTTCCTTGGACTCACTCTCCCACCACTAGTTTGTGGATGACACACTCTTGTCACTCATTACTTATGTTGTCCAATCTAGAGAGGTAAAGTCCATTTTTTCTACCTATGTAAATATGACTGATCAAAGAATCAATCTTTCTAAAAGCTTGTTGTTTTTTTTAATACCCCCCAAGCTCGACATAAAAAGATTGCAGATATCCTTGGTTGTAGAGTTGCTAACTTCCTTGCCACCTATTTGGGCTTGCCTCTTTTTAATGGAAGAATGAAGGAGTGTTTGTGGGACCCAGTGATTGAACGGATGCAACAACATCTTACCAATTGGAAAGGGGCTTTGCTCAACCAAGTAGGTAAATTTTTTTTGGTCAAAATTATATTACAAAGCATTTTGGTATATTTTATGTCTATTTTTAAATTACCTGTGAAAGTTTTGATCAAATTAGAGAGGATTCAAAAGACCTTTCTATGGACGAGACCTCAAGATCACAAGAAGTTCCACTTGGTCTCTTGGAACCAAGCTTGTACGAGGAAAGAAAAATGTGGGTTAGGCTTGCGTAACATCCATTTGATGAATGAAGCCCTAATCCTAAAGCAAGGCTAGAAAATTTTGATCAATCATAATTTTGACTGGGTGAAAATCATCATAACTAAGTATTTGGTCCACTCAAAGAGTTTGCTCGTAGATCCCCTTTCCCAAGAGGGGTCCACCCTCTGGTAGAATGTTAGTAAATTTAGATCATATTTAGCTCTTGGAGCTTGGTGGATCATTGGGAATGGTAAATCCATTGAATTCTAGTAAGATTTATGGATCCTTAAGCACCTGCTAATCCAGGATACCAACCTATCACCAGAAAAACTTCTTACATGCATACTTAGATGGTCTAAAGTAGAGGGTTTTATTACAAGTGTGGGGGGCAGGAGAATCTAGAAATCAATCCCTACCTCTAACTATAGTAGGGAGAGAGCTAATGCTTGGGTCACCATCTCAAATTTACACAAGATCTAGATTTTGAAAACTCATGAAATCAAGGACTCTGTAATTTGAAAAGGAGAAAATGAGAGCTCATTTTTAGTCAATTCAACCTACCTCTTCATTGATTCTAACTCCCCTCAATGGTATCTACTTGGTAAAGTTTGGATAAATAATCTAATCCCCAAAGTAAATGTATTTTATTGGCTAGCCATATAGAATAGATGTCTCACTCTTGATAATATCTGTATGAGGGGTATGTGTTTAACCAATAAGTTTTATCTTTGTGAGGCTTCTAAAGAATCGTGCCTCCACCTATTTTTCCATTGTTCCTTCTCCACTACAGTGGTAGCCCATGTTTTTTCGTACTTAAGAGTTCATTGGGTCTTGTCAAATTCTATTTTAGAGGTCTATTTGTAGTGGAATTCACCTTTTAAATATCCTTGTATGATCAAATTCTGGACCTTATTGCTCCCTCATTTATTTTGGAGCATTTGGTGGGAGTGTAATCAAAGAGCCTTCAAGAACTCAAAGCATGATCTTGAATCTATTTTTAGTAGAGTGATTGGAGCATCTATGGAGAATGTGACCTTTTGTTTCTTAGATCTGCATGGTGGGTTCCTTAATGAATCCTCAGTAAATCTTAAACATGGTTTTCCTCAATAAACTATGTCTAATGACCCGCCTCCTCCCTCTTTGAGATCCTCAATTTTTTGGTCCTCTTCCCCTATGGATTGGGTTAAAATAAACTTTAACGGTACTTATAATGGGAACCTGAGTCTTGTGTGGTAGGTGGTGTACTTAGAAATGATAAAGGACATCTACTAGGTGCCTTTGCCAAAAAAATTTCAGTCCAGGCCACCCATTCTGTGAAAGCTAGAGCACTCCTTAAAGGCCTCTTATTGGTGGAATCCTTGGGTTTTAATAAAGTTATAGTGGAAGGGGAACCATTGAATATTTTTAAGCTAGTCAATAAGTCTTGCACCTTGCACTGGAAGATAACAAATATCATGGCAGAAGAAGTACAAATTTTTCCTTTAAGATCGAAGGCTCAAATTCAACGTATTTTTCATGAAGGAAAAAAGCGGTAAACTTGATGGCGAATATTGGGCTATTGCAACAAGACCTCTTTGTTTGGAAGATAATTTTTCCTCAAAGTGTTCAAAATTTAATTATGGATGATCATGGTTAGTTGTGGGTGTTGGTTATGGAAGTTTAGGAGGCTAGGGGGATATTTCCTATGCTTTTTGGAGCCTCTTATTTTTTGATGTTTTCTTCCTAGCAGGGATTTTGTGCCATCTATATATACTTTGTGTACAATGGGTGCCAGTTGATTGGGAGTCTTGTCTTCTCAAGGCATCATGTTTTTTTTGGTGGTATATGTAGAGGTTTTCCTTTAGCGTGTGGGGTCTTCCTAGAGGGTAGCGAGCTTCTCTATTGTATCTTGTGATCTCCCTTTGGGTATTGCAACAATTTGTTTTCCTACTTTGTTTTTCTTTTGGGAAGTTTGGTACTAGTTTTATATCTGAATATTTTTTTGCTCAAAGACTATTTTCTATAAGAATGATGCATTATCTCTTGCTCTTTCTCAATCCCATATGTATTATATTTTAAGATCTTTTAAAACCCCTTCTCTTACCTAATCAAAAATCCTACACAAAAAAACACTACTATCTGCATTGGAGGCCTATGGAGCACGATGGAGTATCAACTCAGAGCTATTGCTATGGCTGAAGAAAAATATTGGAAGCAATATTCACACCCACTTGGTTGGTTAAACATTTTTCATGTATACGTGAGAATGTTATGTGATCATTTGTACACTAGACATCCTATTACATCCTCCTACGACTTGAAACAAAGCCAAAGACATCTTCGTGCAAAATGATATTTTTTACATTCTCCTTTAATTAACTAGGTTGTGTTATTTTTGCCTAGAATGTGGTCAAGAACATGGCTTTCTACCCTTATTTTTTAGCTACAACATCACAGTCACATGATCGCCTTATAACATTGTCTAATAGATGTACCACTTTTTATTACTTTTGTTGTAGATATTGTTGATGGTAAAATTATCCTAGAATGTATTTAGTTGCTGACCATGATCAACTACCAAAAGATAGTTTGAAGATTTTATTCAAAAGATGCTATAAAAAATTATAAGCACAACAAACCATTCTTCGAAGGCTTTTGATGTTATCGATGTGACTTATTTCATGAAACTATTTGTGAGGTGATGGATTTCTTAAGCAATACAAAATATGCACTTTGCCAAGTGAAGGATTAATTCACTTTGTGGTCAATTCATGATACAAAGAGGATGCCAAAGCAACCACATAAAGGATATTTTTGTAATTTTTGGAGATAAATAATTGCTATTGTTACACATCAACTCATGTTGGAGGAGGTGTATTCAATGAAGATTTGTGTTTGCAAAAAATAGACACAAATCCTACATAAATACCACTATCAGTTCTTGCTAATATCTGCATGCTTTTTTGTGACATTAACATGTCCTTGGACGTTCACCACATGGCACCAATTTACTTTGGATATAACATCAATTTCAATTAATATTAGCTTTGTCTCCACCCTTAAATAATACAATTGGCAAAAGTTCCAATGCTATTTTAGCCACTCAATTAAACCATAAGTGTGTTGATTGTAATTTGTTGAGATCTATTTATTTCAATTGCAACAGAAGTACTACTATTTATGCCCTTATAATGCTTCAAATTGCTACATAATCGATAAATCAGAAGCATTTTTCTCATGATTGGTAAATTGTAGAGATGACATTGGAGGAGCTATGAGAAATACAGGATCAATTAATATTTTTTAGCTTGTAACTTATTTTGGCTTGGAGACCAAAAATTTTAGCTTTTTCGATCACCTCTTGAGGTTGATGTGAACATATATCCACATGAAATTAATGGTTGTTGTTGATAAAAAAGATACACATCTACTCACTCATGCATGAAGGATGGCAGGAACACCATGTCTCATTAATTCTAACAACACAAAGGATACACACATTTTGATGACATTAGACCAAGTGATTCATAAAATTACAACACTCTAGATGATGTTTTATCAGATATTTCTTGAGCTAATGTTTCAAATATAGATGCAAATACATAGAGGACAATTAGTCATGGATACCTAGCATTGCCCATTTTGACTAGAGCCTATGAAACTTTGTAGCCATTACTTTGGGTACCACTCATTATGCTACTAAGATCTGGCCATTTTTTGAGCTTGTGATGTCCAACTAAGCTATAGTTAGTGCAAAGATAAGAGGACCACTCGAATATTGTTAACATACACAACACATGGTTTGAATACATACCAGATTATGTCACTTGAATTCATGTTGTGCTATTTTGATGCTCTGCCACACATCATTTACCAAAGATACAATCTATGTTGATCTAAGGTATTTTTAATAAATAGGGGGAATTTTATTTTTTTCTCTTACCATACAAAGCTTTCTATGATTGCTCATCAACCTTATATTATTCTGACTAAGCGTACATGAATTTATTATATTGGGTTTGCTTATTTATAAGACACATTTTTTTAATTTGATCAAACCTATAACAACTTTCATAAGTTCAACCATTTCAATCTAAGATTGTTTCTTGATTAAATTGTGCCTACATTGCTCTTTTGTGTTGCTCATTGGTTAAACTTTGAAATTTCCCTTGGCTTAACATAGTAGAGATATAGCAACCAATATAGTTTTAGCATATAAACTGGCCAAAGTCACTTCATTGGTCACCTCCCTAGCTAACATAATTAGAGATATCAAAGTCTAGTCTTCCTTCTCCTCTAGTCATTCCCATGCAAAGTGTGAAGTCAAAATTCATGAAGATTCTTGAAATCCTAAAGTCAAAAATATCTAGATCCTAGACATAGAGACCTTGTTTGCATATAGTCAAACATTGGACGATGATAAAGTTTCTTTTTTCAAACTCAAAACCTCTGGCATGGCTAATATTCTCATCATCAAATGCCAATAAACTAAAAATTTCATCACAACTTGGGATGAGTTGGTTATCACCTTGAAGGCCATCTTCTATCCATACAACTATGATGATGACTTGCTTAACCAATGACATTGTATTAGATAGGAAAAATACACCTATGTGTCAGATTATGTGCATGTGGTACTATTGATGGTTTTGTGAGTGTAGGAACAAGTGCTCGTCTCCAAGCAAGTAGATCAGATGAACTTGGTACCCAAATTTTTAAAGAAAGATAGTGGTTTTATACATGAGGTAAGGTGGGATATGATGTTAGTGCTTAAAAATCACCATGGCCCATGAGTACATGGAAGCTCACTGAAAAAAAATCATATAGGAACATCTTGATTGTTGTTTGCATAATGCATATGCTTGCCTGATGAATTTATCTACATTATGAATAAGCTGGTTTGATAAAATCATGTGTTATAATTTTTCTGCTTGAATATGTTGTTTAAATATGAAAATTATTACTTAATATATATATATATATATATATATAAATAAAATAATAAATATAAAAATGAAATAAAATAAAATACAACTAAAATAAAATATATATTAAAAAATATTTTATGAGGTTCTCCCACACTTTGCATTTCTAAGTATAGTGCCACCCGACAACCATTCTAAACTATTCTATATGCATGACCACTCTTATGTGCCACCAAATTTATGCATTTTTTTTATATATAAGGATGGTTAAAACCAATTTCAATCTATTTGATTTTTAAGTGATTTTTGCTTGCACCTGCTTCTTTTTAAGGAGTGTGATTTGTGCATTAGATTGAATTGGAGTAATCGATTTGTTGTTGAAGAAAAACCAAGTTGAAAATCTGTTATCTACTATTTTAATTTGATTGGATGCTTGTTGAGTATTATTGTGTGTTGATAGAAGTGTATTATTTAAGAAAAAAAAATATAATAATTGGAATTCATTAAATTGATCAATTATTCATATTAATATTCGATTTGTCTTCTCAGTGTAATATGCTTTAGAATTGTCTATCTCTCTGTCATTAATTTGATGTACTCATAGCTTATTTTCATTGTAGATGGATAATATATAAGTTATATATGTAAATAGCCTTGAGACACGTCTACCTCCTAGGAGAAAGGGAGATGAGATGGGAACCAACTCTGCTCATGAATGTTTTAAGAAACTCTCTTGCCATTTAGTAAAATTGCTAATTTTATTATAGCTAATCAAACATATGCAGTGAGATTTTATTGTGTTTCACTATGTTTGTGTGCTGCATTCATTTATATGCATACATATTTAGGGGCCATGCTGACCCAAACATGCCAATAACCTCCATATTTTCATTGTATGTGTCAACTAGGATGTCCGATGGGAAAGCTGCATCGAATAGCGATGGGAATGAATTTGCACTTAAAGAACTAAAGCTCATTTGTTGAATATTAGTGTTCCTAATCTGGGTTAGTGAGCTTCACTAAAGCTCATAAAGTAAAAACCCTGATAGCTCTATCAGCTAAGAGTCGTCACTCACTGTGTTAATAGACAACATTCGTTTAATAAAATCTTACTTTGAATTTAGGTTATATGTGTTAAAATATGAATGAGGCATTGGTTCACATCTGGTGATATATTATAAATACCTATTGTCTTAATGACGTTGTTTATATTTGAAGTCTGTTATATGTTGAATCCCCCTAAAGATAGAAAATAATGTAAGTAATTTTATAATTTGCAGTTTAAAGTATTTTAAAATATAATTATTCTTTTAAATGCTGAGACTGTTGCTCATCCAAAAATTATGTTTGTGAGAAGTTTGATTAAATCTTATATATGTTAAAATTAATATTAATTCACTGTGTGTTTTACATCCTACCTTTAGTTAAAACTGAGAACGATAAGTCAAGTATATTTATGTATGACTTAAGATTTAAAATAGGACCTCATATAACTATAATTAAATTTGGATTGGTTATAAAAAACATTTGAATTCCACCAACTTGCACTTTTGGTTCACCATAGTAAATATTTTATAACTATACTTTATAATACACCTTCTAAGAAATTAAAACACTTGGGAGGGATTTTAAGTGGAAATTAATAGTTATACGAGTGTCTTAAACTTTGAGAAATAAATTTAGATTGAAAACATGTATCATAACCAAGGTCTTTGTGACAAATGTCATCTAAAACTACTTGAAAATGCCTTCCTGGAAAAAATATATAACAAGTAAAACACCTTTTTATTGTACGTCGGTATCCATTGATTGAATGGTTTTTCATCATACAAAGATTAGATATAGTTATGCTTTTAATTAAACCTTACTTTTGGAGAAATAAATATATAATTAGTTACAATAAGGTAAATACAACAACATAAAGTTTCAACACACACACACACACACACACACACACACACACACACACACACACACACACACACACACACACACACTATATATATATATATATAACTCTTCACTGCTCTTTGTATCTTAAGAAGTTCTATTCATTGCTGGAATTAATTAGAACCTGTAAAAATATTATGATATGGACATAAAAATTCTTTATTGTGATTGTCTATAATGTAAATATAGTTTAATTACTTATTTAAAATAATTAATTGTCATCATTACTTTTCGTGTTTGTTTTAAAGTTGCCTGATTATTAGTTGCTAAGTAGTTTTGATTATTTATTATACTTTACAATAAGGAGGAAAGAATCTATATAGTAAGTTATTTATTTTAATGATGATTGAATAAATGCTTGACTCTTACCTTAAATAAAAGTGGTATTCATTCATAAAGCACCCTTAAAGAATTTAATGTAAGTTAAAATTGAATAATTAAGTATATATTGATGTTTCATCAAGTTGGATGAGCATCCACCAAACTCCGATAGTTACAAGTAGGCAATTACTATGATTCGAGAGTAATTGATTTTTGGTAAATCAAATTGGGATAAGTGGTCCTTTTACCAAGAATAAGTAATGATGGATGGTATGGGACACCACCTCCAAGTTGCTATGTGAATAGTGTAGTGAGGGGTCTCTTGCTCATTGTTCGATTGGGAGATAGCTAGTAGGATACCGGTACTAGAAGAAGCTAGATACCGATGCTAGAAGGTTGAGCAATGAGTTGGTATGGGAAAACTCCTTGTCAATCATATAATTACATGGGATACCTAATCTTGATCTAGTGTAATTATGGGCCCTAGTTGACTCCAAAAGAAGTTGGACTCTCAATTAGACACTAGGTATATTTATGCTACACCCTTGCATGACTAATATCTAGGACAAAAATTAGGACATAGGAACCTAAGTACTCCATGCTAATGGGTGGGAAATTATACATCCAATCTTCTAGGTAATATGGGCCCTTGAAGGATAACCCCAACCATGAACTTAGACCTCTAGTAAAGGAGAAGAATGAGTTCACAAAATGACACCTTTGTGGGATATGGCCAATCTCGACCACTTGAGAGACCATCTGTAGCAGTCAGTAATATTGAAGTGATTATCACTATGCCTATGCACTAATAAAATATTGGGTGCTCATTAGTCTTTCTATGAAATATTCTTTGATTCAGATCAAAATTCTCTTTGTGAATTCGAGTGAGTTAGACTGGGATGGACAACTAGGTGTGTTAGATCTAGGTTGTTACACTTGGTATCAGAGCCCTAGGTTGTGAATCCCTAAGACATAAAAAACTTTTGTTCTAGGAAACTTATGAGTTGACTATGGTAGCTTAGAAAAATATGAAATTAACATCACTCTTTTTGGCAAGCTCCTTTAAAGAAAACCACAATAGCTCAGTAAGAAGGGTTGTTTGAGGGTCTGAGAAAGGGACTTTGATGAGTCATTAGAATAGAAAGAGAGGGTGGAAACACCCCAAATAATAGTTAGAAGGGAAAATAACCCCTGGTTAGTAAACCTCCTCAAAAATATGATAACCTAGCCAAAAAGGTCCAACTAATGCAAGAATAGATGAATAAAAAAAATGATCACATGGAGCAACAAATAGTCCATATGAAAAAACACATGGAACAACCAAAAGCTTAGTTGGCCTATCAACAAGAATTAATAGTTCAACGACAAAATTTAATCAAGAAATTGCTAAATAAAAAGAGTCCAAAGTAAGACAATATGAATTACCTGAAGGATATAGCAAAAATAAGGTCAGTGTTGAGTTGAAAAAGGACCTAAGAAAGATTAATATATCTAAATTTGAGGGAAAAGGAGACAGAGAAGCAGCTAAAAATTAGATAAATGAGGCCAAAATTTACTATTCAATGAAACCACTTTCATATGAGTTTAAGACTTCATGGGCGGTTCACCTCACCAAAAAAGATCTAGATTGGTGGATAACCTATAAAAGGAATAAGCATGTTGATGCTGCTAACATTCCATGGGATACCTTTTTGAAGGAGTTTAGAAATAGATTCTTAACACGATAATGTTTTGTGGAAAAATTTATAGAATTCTCCAATATGCATCAGGAGAATATGTCTATCAATGAGTATCATCAAAAATTTGTACAATTATTACAATACATACCTGAATATGACAATAGAGAGGAGCTCAAAGTGCAAAAGTTCATTTTGGGACTACATCCCATAATTAGGTTCATGATTAGTTTACTGAAACTCAAAGATATTTCTGAGGCCTATGACTTAGCACGATAGGAGGAGTTAAACCAAAAGAACATGAAAACCTACTACCAAAGAATATCAGATAAATATAGAGAAGATCCTTAAAAAAGAAAGAAACCGAGTTCAAATCTAGTCTTTTTTAGCAGTACCTAGTATTGAATGAATTTAAAGATATTTTTCCAGAAGACTTTCTAGGTCTTTCACCTCAAATAGAGTTTGATTTCTCCATAGAAATTTTACCTGGTGCAACACCCATTGCTCGGTCACTGTACAAAATGACCCCTATAGAGTTTCAAGAGCTTAAAACTCAACTCCAAGATTTTTTGGAAAAAGGACATATCAAGCCTAGTGTCTCTATGGGGTACCCCCGTTCTCTTCATTAAAAAGAAATATGGTTCTCTAAGTTTATGCATCAATTACCAAATTCTCTACAATATGACTACTAAGAATAAGTATTCTTTACCTAGAATTGATGACCTTTTCTGATCAACTAAAGGGGGCCATAATTTTCTCCAAGTTTGATCTCAAATCTAGATACCATCAGTTAAGGATCAAGGAAGAATATACCTACAAAATAGACTTCAGAATTATATATGGCCACTATAAGTTCATAGTATTACCTTTTGGTCTAACAAATGCCCCTACAGCCTTCATGAAATTAATGAATAATGTGTTTCAAGAAAAATTGGATCAATTTGTATTTGTGTTTCTTAATGATATATTAATTTATTCTCAGAACAAAGAAGAGCATGACCAACACATGAGAATTGTTCTTGAAATTCTTAAAAAGAATCAGTTGTATGGCAAGCTATCTAAGTGTGAGTTATACACCCCATAAGTGCAATATTTAGGGCACATAATTTTTGTATAAGGAATTGTTGTAGATCCTAAGAAGATAGAAGCTATTATATATTGGCCTCTACCCACAAATGATACCGAAGTGCAAAGTTTTATGGGGATGGTAGGCTATTATAAATGGTTTATGAAGGAATTTTAAAGAATTGCCTACCCCATAACTAATATCCAAATAAAGTGAAGGATATTTAAATGGATAGATCAGTGTGAATAGATATTTAGAACACTTAAGGAGAAACTAACAACTGCACCCATCTTCAAAATACCAAATCTTACTAAGCAACTTACATCACACATTGATGCTTCCATCGAAGGGTTATGAAGATTTCTTATTCAAGAAGAAGAAATCATTGCCTGAGTCTAGAAAGATAAAAAAAATGAGATAAATTATGCCACTCATGATCTGGAACTAGCTGTAGTAGTGCATGTTCTCAAATTTGGTGATATTATTTACTTGGAAAACCCTTTGAATTAAGGGCAAATCACCAAATCCTAAGGTATATCTTCACTCAACCATTGTTAAATGCTAGACAATGATGTTGTATGGAGTTTTAGCAAAGTACAAATTTGGTAATGAATACATAAAAGAGAAGGAAAATAAACTAGCAGATGCCTTAAGTAGGAGAAGGTATATAGCAACTATATCTCGGTGTTAGTATAAACTAGTTGGGTAGATAAGAGAATTACAAAATACTGATGAGTTATGTTTAGAGTGCCAAGCATAGGTCAAGGAAGGACCTAACAAGAAAAAAAAATTATGGTTAGGGATGACCTGTTGTACTTTAGAGATAGAATTGTAAATCCAAATGACATAGAGTTAAGAAATATAATTTTATAGGAGGTACATTGTGCTCCTTATTCCACATACCCTAGAGGGGTAAAAATGCAAGAAAATTTGTGGAAGGATTTCTATTGGCCTGGTATGAAGAAGGATATAACAGATTTTGTGGCAAGGTATTTAGAGTGTCAGAAGGTCAAGGCTAAACATTTACATTCAACAGGATGATTGTATCCTTATGAGATTCCTACTAAGAAATGACAAGTTATCTCTATGGATTTTATAGTTGGTCTTCCCAAGAATAACTTTAGGCATGATGCTATTTTGGTTATAGTTGAAAATTTAACCAAAGTAGCACATTTTGTACCAAGAAATGTGCAGGATGATGCACCTACTATAGTACACAATTTTTCAATAGAAATGGTACATCTGCATGGTTTCGCAAAAGTGTTCATTTCAAATAGAGACTCTCGATTTACATCTAACTTCTAGAAAGCCTTGAACCAAGCTTGGAAAAAAAACTCAATGTTAGCACTACATACCACCCAAAGACCGATGGGCAGACTGAAAGGGTTAACCAAGTTCTAGAAGATATGTTACGAATGTATTGCATGGATCACCAAAGCAAATGGGAAGATTATGTATACTTGGTAGAGTTTACATATAACAACAACTATCATGCCATGTTGGGCATGGCTCCATTTGAAGCCCTATATGGGTGAAGGTGCAAGACACCTTTATCTTGGGATAATCTAGAAGATCGAGCAATGATCAAACTGAATACTATTAAACAAATGAAGGAGCAATTAAAATAAATACACCAAAGTCTTAAAGAAACATCAAATCACTAGAAGAGCTATGTCAATCTTAAGAGAACACCAAGATAATTCTCAGTTGGTGATAATGTGTTATTAAGAGTAAAACCCTAAAAAAACTTAATTAAATATTCCAAGCTTAGCTGTAGATTTGTAGGACCCTTTGAAATTATTGAAAAAATTAGTCCTGTTGCTTATAGATTGGCCTTGCCATCCAATTTGTCCAAAATTGATAACACCTTCCACATGTCCATTCTTAGTAAATACATCGCATATCCTTCTCATGTGTAGAATGTCTCTCATTTGTAGATGTTGGACCTGCATCACATTGAAGTCCATCCTATTAAGATCCTTGGATATAGAACTAAAAAACTTAGGAAAATAAATATTTATCAGTGTCAGGTCCAGTGGGACTAGTATTTTGAAAAGAATGCAACATGGGAAAATATGGTTGACATGCAAAAATAGTTTTCATATTTGTTTGAATAAAAATTTGATATATTTTTATTTTTAATGGATGAATGTGAATTTGATAGCATGATAATGAATATATATTTTAGTTATGATTTGAAAATGCATAATTTTTTAATATACATTGCAAACATAGGGGCTATGTTTATTATTAGTTAAGGAGAGTGTAACATCCCTCCAATTTAGCTATTAATATGCTTGCTTTTATCATTAGGATGTGGTACCATTGATGGTTTTGTGAGTGCAGGAATAGGTGCTGATATCCAAGAAAGCATATCAAATGAACTTGGTGCCCAAATTCTGGTGGAAAGATAGTGGTTATCCACATGAGGTAAGGTGGAATATGATGTTAGTGCTTAAAAAACACCATGGCCCATGAGTACATGGAATATCACTAAAGTAAATTCATATAGAGACATCATGATTGTTGTTTGCATGATGCGTATGCTTGCCTAATGAATTTATCTGCATTATGCATATGCTAGTTTGATAAAATCATGTGTTAAAATTTTGTTATTTGAATATGTTGTTTAAATATGAAAAGTATTACTTAAACAATATATATATATATATATATATATATATATATATATATATATATATATATATATATATATATATATAATAATAAACATAAAAATGAAATAAAATAAAATACAACTAAAATAAAATATATATTAAAAATATTTTATGAGTTTCTCCCACACTTTGCATTTTGAAGTATAGTGCCACTCGACAACCATTATAAACTATTCTAGATGCATGCCCACTCCTATGTGTCACCAAATATATGTATTTATTTTCTATATAAGGATCGATAAAACTAGTTTCAATTTATCTAAGGTTTGAGTGATTTCTGCTTGCATTCACTTGTTGTTGAGGAGTGTGATTTGTGCATCGAATTGAATTGAAGGAGTAATTGGTTTTCTGCCGAAGGAAAACTAGGTCAAAAATCTGTTATGTACTCTTTTAATTTGATTGGATGCTTGTTGAGTATTACTGCGTGTTGATACAAGTGTATTATTTAAGATTTTTTTTTTTATAATAATTGGAATGCATTCGATCCATCAATTGTTCATATTAATATTCGGTTTGTCTTCTCTATGTAATATGCTTTAGAATTGTCTATCCCTCTCTATCATTAATTCGGTGTACTCATAGCTTATTTTTTCCATAGCTGGGTAACGTATAAGTTATATATGTAAATAGCCTTGAGACACATCTACCTCCTCGAAGAAGAGGATATGGGATGGGAACCAACTCTGCTTGTGAATTTTTGAAGAAACTCTCCTGTCATTTGGTAAAATTGCTAATTTTATTATAGCTAATCAAACTTGTGTAGTGAGTTTTTGTTGTATTTCTCTATGTTTGTATGATGCATTCATTTAGATGCATACATATTTAGGGGTCATGCTGACCCAAACATGCCAAAAACCTCCATATTTTTATTGGATGTATCAATTGGGATGTCTGATAGGAAAGTCATTGATGCGTTGTCATTAAGCACATCATTAAATCTCAAATATATTATCAATCTAGGGTGGTGTCCAAGGCTATCTATGATAGAAGGCTAGGGTAGAGTACAATTCAGGCATTCATATTTCAAGCATTTATTGGTGAAGCAGATTTTGGTTTAGCCTTTTGGTGTCACACTAAACCTAGTATGTAGAATGGAAACTAAAATAAATTATAGGAATTGAAAACTAAATCTAAATTGCAGAATTTAATAATTAACTACAATTGCATGAATTGAAATTGCTAAATTGAAATCTAATCTACTTTTGCAGAATTAAAATCTAGTTACTCTTGCATAATTGAAATGATGCTTGTAAATGAAACTTATTCTAAAACACCTGTCAATGCCCTGCCACAAAAGGTTGTCAAGCTTCTGCTATAGGAATTGACAACAAAATTAAATATGCTAAAAATGAAAAGTTGCTAAAATAGAAAGCAGGGAAAACATGGAAAACAAAGGAAAAATGCTTAATATAATTTGTCAGCTGACATACACACAAATTCTGTACACAAACATAATAGAAAACATAAATCACATAATACAAAATAAAAACAAGAAAATGAAATCTGGCAAGCAATCTATTAATTCTGCTGTAGCAAAATTATAGATTAAAACCTGCCATAAAATCCCTCCTTCTAGATCTGAAATTGGGCCCATACTTCTTGACCTAGAAGGAGGTGAAAAGCACTCCTTAACTAATTAACACTCAAAACAGAAAATGATAAAATAGCTGCACTTTTATTGATGACAGAACATGTTGAAAACTGTTACAGAAAATTATTGTACAGTTCTAATTGCTGCTATTGAAAACTCTCCTCTATTCTAATTCCTAAATGCCCAACCAAGGAGGGAGCTGTGTTATTTATATAAATATTTACAATATATCCCATGCTCAAATCAGCCTATGTGCTGCTCTACAGTAATTTGCCAATAATTCTAGATCTAAAATAAATGCAAATCTAGACAGTTTGTGTTGCAGTAGTAGTCATTGGCCCTTAGAAAGCATCTTCAGTGGTGGGAGTACATGGGAGAAGTTTGGAAATATCTCACACATCTTTCTTCACTTCAGAATATGCCATTTCTATCTTGCAAACAACTTCCTATTATGCTGCAATTATTTCTGTGTTTATCCTAGAAGAGGATCAAAATTGATATTTTCCATGAATGGTGGCTTTGGACGGCAAGGACGGAAAAATCATATGGGAGATATTTTCCCTTAACCTTATCAACCTTCTTTCCCTTTTTCCACTGTCAAAAATAGTCAAAAAGTCAAAAAGCACTTTTCTGTTCTCATTCTGAAGATAAGTGGCTCATTTCGAAGAGGCTGTATTTCTCATTTCGAAGATGTCTTGTTCATTTCGAAGATCTTCGAAATAAACAATTGTGTGCTCTTCAAATTATTTTATCTACATTTCTCAGGTGTATTAGCCCTCAGGATCAGATTGCAATAGCCTTCATTCCTCTCCATGTGTGAATTCCATCCCTTGCCATTCATTGGTAGCTTGTTGGAATTTACATGGTAAATTACTGTATTTTCCAGTTCTGCTGCACAATTGTAAAATATTGGCATTTCTTGCAAATTCAAACAAATTAGAACATTGAAAAATTATTCAAATATCAACATGAAGGAGTACATCAAGTTTCTACTAAATTTATACACTTCATTCACCAAGTAACCATGCTGAAATAGTGCAACAGTGCTGCACAATTGCCCCTGCTCTGTTATACCATGTTGTTGCCTATTTAGACCATGTGGGAATGCTTCTAAATAGGTCAGATGTCTTCTATATTCCTTCTGAACTCATTCCATCCATATCCTCATGCTTTTATTGACAACTTCAAGGTGTTCCTATAAAGTGACAACTTGCTAATTTTTATATGGCTATTTTTTTTAGATTTTCAAATTTATGACAGTCCTAAAATTTTAGCTTCAGTGTGGATTTGAAACAAGTTGAAGGGCAAGAAAACATTCAAAAACCATTGAGAATTTAATGGATATTAGCATACCACATTTGTTTAATTGAAATGCATGTTCTTACTTGCTACTTAATCAAGAAAAATCAATCACAAAATGTTGAAAATAGTCAAAAACAAAGATATAGTATTCCTAACATAAAATCATGCAAACACTTAACAAATAGTATATTTTAGTCAACTATTTGCCAATTAACTTATCATATGGTAGTCAAACATTGTGCAATAATGAGGCACTTTTGGGCCTCATCAGCTGCATCGAATGACGATGGGAATGAATTTGTACTTAAAGAAGAATCGAAGCTCATTTGTTGAATATTATTGTTCCTAATTTGGGTCAGTGAGCTTCACTAAAGCTCATAAAGTAAAAACCCCAATAGCTTTATCATATAAGATTCATCACTCACTGTGTTAATAGATAACATTCATTTAATAAAATATTACTTTGAATTTAGATTATGTGTGTTAAAATATGACTGAGGCAATGGTTCACCATCTGGTGATATAATATAGATACCTATTGTCTTAATGACGTTGTTTATATTTGAAGTCTGTTATATGCTGAAGCCTCTTAAAGATAGAAAACATTGTAAGTAATTTTATAATTTGTAGTTTTAAAGTATCTTAAATTCTAATCATTCTTTTGAATGCTAATATCGTTGCTCGTCCAAAACTTATATTTGTGGGAAGTTTGATTAAATATTATATATGTTAAAATTAGTAGTAATTTGATGTGTGTTTTAAATCTTACCTTAAGTTAAAATTGAGAATGATAAGTCAAGTATATTCTTGTTTGATGTATGACTTAAGATTTAAAAAAGGACCTCATATAACTGCAAATTAAATTTGGATTGGTTATAAAAATATTTGAATTCCATCGACTTGCACTTTTGGTTCATCGTAGAAAATATTTGATAACTATACTTTATAAAACACCTAAGAAATGAAAACACTTGGGAGAGATTTTAAGTGGAAATTAATAGTTATACGAGTGTCTTAAACTTTGAGAAACAAATTTAGATTGAAAACATGTATCATAAAAAATGTCTTTGTGATGAATGCCATCTAAATCTGCTTGAAAATCTCTGCCTCGAAAAAAAATATGACAAGTAAACTGCCTTTTTCTTGTATATCGGTATCCATTGATTGAATGGTTTTTTGCCATACAAATATTAGACATAGTTATGATTTTAATTAAACCTTAATTTTGGAGAAATAAATATATAATTAGTTACAATCATTTAAATACAATATAAAGTCTCAATGCATATATATATATATATATCTTTAGATAACTTCACTACTCTTTGTATCTTAAGAAGTTCTATTAATTTTTGGAATTAATTAGAACCCATAAAATATTATGATATGGAAATAAATCTTCTTTATTATTATTTTCTATAATTTAAATATAGTTGAATTACTTATTTAAAATAATTAAAAGTCATCATTACTTTTTTTGAATGTTTTAAAGTTCACTGATTATTAGTTGCTAAGTAGTTTTGATTATTTATTATACTTTACAAATAAGGAGGAAAGAATCTATATAGTAGGTTATTTATTTTAATGATGATTGAATAAATGCTTGACTCTTACCTTAAATAAAAGTGGTATTCATTCACTAAAGCACCCTTAAAAATTTAAAGTAAGTTAAAAGTGGTATTTCCTTCTTAGTTATTGGTTTACTATAAATACCTTATCTTTACAATTAATAGTATTATATACATTTGAAATAATTCACAAGCTCAAAAAAACATTAGTTTATAACTTATTGTAAAATTATTTCTTTAGATTATTTGAGTAATTTTCTAAATTAGTAAGCTTTTAATTAATATTTTTTAGTAAATGAATTGCCTACGTTTATATTTGACATATAGCATTCATTCAAAGAATATTTTTTTCTAAGAAGAATTGGAAGTTGGTGATGGGGACCGGGAAATTACACCAACACAATATTCCACTTTTTCATTAACATTCTTCGGAAAATAATTACATACATCAAAATAAAACAGCCCGCAGGCTTTACAAAGACCAAGCTCGGCTTCGGTCTCACTAACTGTGCTCCTTTTTTCCCGTTCTCCGGTCCACCACCCTACTATTACAAAATTTCGAGTTTTTTTTAACGAGGTCCCGGTCCTCTAGGCAATTAATGCCCCTGCCTAACAAAATTCAAATTCGACTTTCCCTCCGGCCGAGTTTTTCAAATTTTCGCCATAAATGGGCAACTGCCCGATCCACCATGACGCTAGCATTGATGGCCTCCCTGCACCGGCCGCTTTGTTCTGACTGTCCTCTGCACTGTTGTCTCCTCCATTAAGCCATCACCTGTAATGGCTGTGTTGCCAGAAGTAATAACAATAAAAGAATGCGTGGCCGACACCTCCCTTATCAACCTACGTGATCCCCATCTTTGTTTTCTTACACGTAGCCGACCGCGTGTAAATCTGGCCATGCCTTCTCCTTGTCGCAATATATTTGGTACACGTGCCCTTCACAACTGTCATGATACACGTGGCAGTCCACGTGCCAATATTGGCCTTGCCCGACCGTCCGCTTAACAAAATTTGCACTGTCTTCTTATTGGTCGCGATACCGCGACATGTCACGATATCGCGACATGTCGCGATATCGCGACCCCAACTGCACTCCTGCGCCCTGGTCCGCAAAAATGCCGCGATACCGCGACATGTCACGATATCACGACCCAAACTGCCCCGCCTTAGCTTTTCTTTTGGGAGCCACGATTTCGTGACATGTCACAAAATCGTGACATGTCACGATTTCGCGGCTCCCCTCCGCCTTTGCATTTGCCGAACTTTGCTCTGATTTAGCTATTCCGAGACCACGCCACGTGGCATCTTTTCACTGGTCGCGATATCATGATCGGTCGCGATATCGCGACCTGCCGCAATATCGTGACAGGACTCCCCCCTACACTTTGCTCTAAAAAGCCATCACAATATCGCGACAACACAGCCGCTCCACTCTACATTCCCAATGATGTCATGATATCGTGACATCGCGATATTGCGACGTCGTGATATCGTGACAACACAGCCGCTCCACTCTACATTCCCAATGATGTCGTGATATCGCGACATCGCGATATCGCGATGAAAACTCTCCTCGCTACACTGCAGCTCTTGGGGTCACGATTTCGCGACCCCCTCCCCAACTTTTGCCTTAGGAAAAAAAACTAATTTTGCTGAACTTAAGCTTCTCCCCTATTTTTCAAAACCTTTCTGAGGTTGTTCTTTTACCGTCGGATGCTCCTGCATCAGACATCCGGGGTAAATGGAGAAGTGACCTTCACTTCTGTGTTGTTCGGTCCGCGTCCCTTGTAATATCTCCGAACACTTATCAACCTTCACAACCTGTCCCAATCCCGTTTCCTGGCAAGAAAACTTTTTGCCCTCTACCAGACAAATTCTGGCATTGTTGCACACCTTCTCATCCACTGTCTGCAATGGCTTCAACTTGTGCCGCACTCCATCTTTCATCAAGGAATACGTATTTGCACGACCATCATGCACTGCATTCCGATCAAACTGCCATGGCCTCCCTAACAGCAAATGGCAAGCATCCATGGGGAAAACATCACACAGGACCTCATCCTGGTACTTCCCAATATTGAACGTGACTAAGCACTGTTCACGGACCCATGCTCTGTGGTCCTTCCGCAACCACGCAATCCGGTATGGATGCGGGTGTCTCCTTCTCTCCAGCTGCAACTTAGCAACCATCTCCTCGAAAACTAAGTTGTCTGTACTTCCATTGTCTATAATGACATTACAGACTTTGCCTGCACTTTTGCACCGTGTGCGGAACAGGCTTCTCCTCTGCTCTGGTTTGTCTTCCTCAATCAACATGGTCCTCCTTACTATCATTGCTTCTCCTTTCTCAGCTTCTTCAGAATGTTCTGAGTCAGCATCTTCAACTGCCACAACAGCTCTGGCAGGACCCACTTGTTTCTTGTTCACTCTCTCGGGGTGCTGGGGGCACTCATATGCCCGATGTCCCTCTTCTCCGTAGTGGAAACATGTTCCTCGGAACACTCCTCTTCCATACCCGCGTCCAGATCTACCTCTTCCTCTTGGGTAGCCATTGTTCTGAACTTGCGGTTTGGGTTCTTCATCTTCTTTCTGATTCCAACTGCTGCTAACCTCTTCTTTCTTCTCTTCCTTTCCTTCCTCTTTCTTTCCACCAGTCTTTCCTCCAGGTCCTTTTACTCTTTGCTTGCTTTCAAACCTTCTGTTCAGTTTTTCTTCAACCTTCAGAGCAAACTGGTAAGCATCTTCAATGGTGCTCACCCGAACTAAGCTCAACTCTTCCTGGACACTGGGTCTCAACCCATTAATATAACGGGCCACCTTTTCCTTGCTTGCTTCTAAATGACCGGTTCTGATGGAGATTTTATAAAATTCCTCCGTATATTCTTGGACAGTTTTATTCATCTGTCTCAAACTCTGCATTTTTCTTAGCAGATCCAGTTCATAATCTACGGGAATGAATTGTCTTTTTAATTTTTCTACCATCCATTCCCATCTGGTTATCCGTTCTTTTCCTCTTCTGTTCCGTTCCAGCTGTACCCCCTTCCACCATATGCTGGCATGACCCTTTAATTTGGTTTTAGCAAACCTGACCCGCTCGGGATCTTCAACCTCTTCATATTCAAAATATTCTTCTAAGTCATTTATCCAGTCAATCAATTCTTCCGGATTCAAGTTCTCGAAATACGTGGAAACTTCTATCTTCGGCCTCTTCCCGATCTGGGATATGGCCTTGTATAGTCTGGCTTGTGCCGGATCCACAACTTCTTCTTCTTCTTCTTCAAACTGATTTTCTTCTTCATCCGCTTCATCCTCACTGTCTGCATCTCTTCTCGGTTCGTGTCCTCTGTGCAGTTCTTCTTGTAGGGCCTGAACTTGCCGCTGCAAAGCTTGGAAATCTCTGCTGCCATGCCTCTCCCACCAACGGGGTTTCTTCTCGGAGGCATCTTCTCACTTTCTCACGAGCCTTCCCACAGATCCTGGTGCGACTGCCTCACGTCCGGCGATCTGTCACACACTCAGGAACTCCCGCTCTGATACCACTGATGGGGACCGAGAAATTACACCAACACAATATTCCACTTTTTCATTAAAATTCTTCGGAAAATAATTACATACATCAAAATAAAATAGCCCGTAGGCTTTACAAAGGCCAAGCTCGGCTTCGGTCTCACTAACTGTGCTCCTTTTTTCCCGTTCTCCGGTCCACCACCCTACTATTACAAAATTTTGAGTTTTTAACGAGGTCCCGGTCCTCTAGGCAATTAATGCCCCTGCCTAACAAAATTCAAATTCGACTTTCCCTCCGGCCGAGTTTTTCAAATTTTTGCCATAAATGGGCAACTGCCCGATCCACCATGACGCTAGCATTGATGGCCTCCCTGCACCGGCCGCTTTGTTCTGACTGTCCTCTGCACTGTTGTCTCCTCCATTAAGCCATCACCTGTAATGGCTGTGTTGCCAGAAGTAATAACAATAAAATAATGCGTGGCCGACACCTCCCTTATCAACCTACGCGATCCCCATCTTTGTTTTCTTACACGTAGCCGATCGCGTGTAAATCTGGCCATGCCTTCTCCTTGTCGCAATATATTTGGTACACGTGCCCTTCACAACTGTCATGATACACGTGGCAGTCCACGTGCCAATATTGGCCTTGCCCGGCCGTCCGCTTAACAAAATTTGCATTGTCTTCTTATTGGCCGCGATATCGCGACATGTCGCGATATCGTGACATGTCGCGATATCGCGACCCCAACTGCACTCCTACGCCCTGGTCCACAAAAAGCCATGATACCATGACATGTCGTGATATCGCGACATGTCGCGATATCGCGACCCAAACTGCCCCGCCTTAGCTTTTCTTTTGGGAGCCGCGATTTCGTGACATGTCGCGAAATCGTGACATGTCACGATTTCGCGGCTCCCCCTCCGCCTTTGCCTTTGCCGAACTTTGCTCTGCTTTAGCTATTCCGAGACCACGCCACGTGGCATCTTTTCACTGGTCGTGATATCACGACCGGTCGTGATATCGTGACCTGTCGCGATATCGCGATAGGACTCCCCCCTACACTTTGCTCTGAAAAGCCGTCGCGATATCGCGACGTCGCGATATCGCGACAACACAGCCACTCCACTCTGCATTCCCAATGATGTCACGATATTACGACATCGCGATATCGCGACAACACAGCCGCTCCACTCTGTGTTCCCAATGATGTCGCGATATCACGACGTCGCGATATCGCGACGTCACGATATCGCGACGAAAACTCTCCTCGCTACACTGCAGCTCTTGGGGTCGCGATTTCGTGACCCCCTCCCCAACTTTTTCCTTAGGAAAAAAAACTAATTTTGCTGAACTTAAGCTTCTCCCCTATTTTTCAAAACCTTTCTGAGGTTGTTCTTTTACCGCCGGATGCTCCTGCATCAGTTGGATTGAGGAGGGACATTTTTCGTAGGACTGCCCAAACTATCGAACTTGTTTCGGCCATATCTCACTCATCCGGACTCGGATTGAGCTAAAATTTTGAGGGTAGATGCCTGAAAAACCCTAGAACATCTCCACCAATTTTCAGATCATTTGGAGCAACACAGATCCTAGCACATCCCTATGTGTGAACAAGATTTTTGGCAAGCGGCTGTGCGAGGGTTTCATCTGGGTTGAGTGCAAGCAGCTCCAGAGGTTGGTTTTTAGGGCCTTCGGGCCCTAGCGGCCAATATTTTTGTGGTTTATGCTCAATATTTTAGCAGGATATGTTGCAGGGGATCCAATATGGGTTAGAAATCTATCTTTCAATAGATCATGCTGTGAACTTGAGTGACAACGACTTCCAATTTGCTGCACAAAAGAAAAGTGAAAACCATACCTTTCCACGACGTCTAGGGCAAGGATTAAAGAGATCACGAAACAAGTTTCAAGCAGTTGATCAAAAAATGGCTCAGATCTCAAGTGAATCTGGTGCTAAGGTGCACCCACAAAATAATTCTACTATGAAAACCCTTGTCAAGGGTAAGAATTTTGAAGACTCAGCCCCAAAAATAAATTTTAGGGATGCCCTCCATGGTGGACAACCTCAACCCAATGCTAATATTAATCTTAGGGCTTCCCATAAACCTCTAAGAATGCCTAAGATTGATCCCAGGAAAATGGAGTCAGGATGTCTTAAAGCAGTTGATGGAACTCCTATTGTTAAGCTTGATATGGGTAACATTCAGACTGGCATTGAAGATTTGGAAAAAAGAGGACTAATTTGTCGGTTCATGGGTTTTCGTCCGAGCCTATCTGCTTTCAAAGTCTGGGCTGCAAAAAGTTGGAAAACTAAAGGTGAGTTACAAATCTCTATTTATCCAAATGGTTATTTTCTTGTTTTATTTGCTAATAATGAAGATAGAGAGAAAACTTTTCAAGGGGGTCCCTGGTTTTTTGGAAGGGCAGGGCTTTTCATGAAGCCCTGGCATACTAAATTTAAAGTCGAAGAAGAGATGCCTTCTATAGCTCCCGTGTGGGTTAGACTCTTTGGCCTCCCTATTGAATTTTGGAATCCTACTATTTTTTCTTCAATTGGAAACTCTTTAGGAACTTTTATGATGATTGTTGATTGTACTCAAAATTTTGAACATATTATTTATGCTCGAATTTGTGTTTTAATGGATTTTGACAAACCCCTACCTAAAAATATCACTTTACAATTTGGGGAAGACACTTGGGAGCAAGTAGTGGACTATGAGAACATTCCTTTTCATTGTAGAATTTGCCATGAATATGGTCATTTGGCTAGTGCTTGCCCAAATAAAATTCCTGATCAAAAGAAAGAAGATATAAACTCAACAGGTTTCCAAATGCCTAAGAAGAAGAACACTAAAAAAAACCAGTTATGAAGGATCAATCAAAGTCATCTGCTAATATGTTTGAAATCCTTTCCACAAATGATGTCCCAAGTGAGGAAGAGGAAATAATGGAAACAAAAATCTTAGAAACACAATTTAAAGATGAAGGGAAGAACTCAGAGACAAACCAACAAATCAAAGGTTTTCAACAGAAAAAAGGGAGAAAATTTACACAAGAAAAACAATCTTTTAAATGTCAAAACTTCAAATAATACAGGTCCCAATATAGACTCTATTGAACCCTCTAGTAAAATTTTGGTTGTGTACGAGCATTCTTCAAGGTTAGAAGCCATCTCAGATTCAATTGGAGTAAGTCAAGAAATAGGGAAAAAAATTGAAGATGGATTCTAATCAAAAAGTAGGTCGCAAGACCAATCAATATCATATGGTAAAAGAAGGTGAAAAGCTTGTAGAGGAAGGTAAGATTAATGCCCTTCCCAACTTTTTTAGCCCTGGTATTAATGAAGATCATCACTTGGAATATTAGAGGACTCAAAGGGAGTCTTTCAAAACAAAATGAAATTAGAAGAATGATTCAGATAAATCATCCACATCTTGTTTTCCTTCAAGAAATGAAGATGTCAATGGAGGATATGGACTCAATTGCCAGTAAAATTTGGCCAGCTGGAAAAGTGGTTTCCCTCAGTTCCCAGGGGACTTCTGGTGGCATTGCTTGTCTTTGGGACCCAAAAGAGGTAGTTATTCACCATATGGTTGGCAGTTGGGGTCTGTTGGCTATAGCTATTCAAAGTAGACATTCCAACCAAATTATGCTCTGCATTATTGTTTATGCTCCGACTGCTTTGGAGGAAAAAGAAGATAATGGAAGGATATAACTCATATTATCTCTCATTTTCCTGAAGCTTGGATCTTGATCGGAGGAGATTTCAATACCATCCTCTCTCTGGATGAGAAAATGGGGGAAATAGAAATTTGGACAAAAGCACTGACCTCATGAGTGAATATATTGCAAACCTCCATCTTGTGGACATCCAACCAGATAATGGCCTTATGACTTGGTCTAATAGAAGGCAAGGCTTAGCTTGTATAATGGAGAGATTGGATAGGTTTTTGCTCTCTAAAAATTTCTTAATCCATGGTCACATTCCTAAAGTGAAGACTCTTAACAATGTTGGTTCGGATCATCGGCCACTCATGGTGGAAATGTGGAAAACCAATGTGAGTTTCTCTCCTTTTCATTTTCAATTAATGTGGCTCAGAGACAGTTCCTTTAGACCTCATGTGCAACAATGGTGGAAGGAAGGTAAGCCTAGGCATGGGACTAAGATGTTCTATTTTTCCAAAATACTGCAATACATTAAATCCAAAATCAAGACTTGGAACTGGAAGGAGTTTGGGGATGTTCATAAAAAAAACATGAAGTTATTGCTCAACTTGAAAATTTGAATAAGAAAATCCATTTAGATGGCCTCACAGAGAATAGAAGTGCAGATGAAATTAAACTCACAACTCAGTTAGAGGAATGGGAAAAAGAGAAGAACTCTTATGGAAGCAAAAATCTAGAATTCAATGGCTCAAAGAAGGAGATCGAAACACAAATTTCTTCCACAAATCTCTTCTAGCTCGAAGATCTCACAACTTTATTTCTTCCCTGAAATCAGATTCTGGAGATGTTGTCTATACTTGGGATGGCATGAACTCTATTGTTGTCGATTACTTTTCCAATATTTTTGTTGCTACTCCTCTTGACTCAACTTCTCAACAAAATGTTCTTCAAGCAATCCCTTCTCTTATCACTTCTGAGGAGAACTCTATTTTGACTGCTCCTGTTACTATCAATGAGCTTCAACAGGTAGTTTTTAAAATGCAAAAAGGGAAAACCCTAGGTCCTGATGGTTTTCCCATTGAGTTCTACCAAGAGTTCTGGGATATCCTTCATGCTGATTTATTAGAGGTGGTGGAAGAAGCCAGGAAAGCCAAAGAAATTTTGAAGGTTATCAATAAAACTTATATTACTCTTGTTCCAAAAGCTCAAGAGGTTGATCATATCTCAGCTTTTAGACCTATTGCTTTATGTAATGTTCTTCTCAAAATCATTACTAAGATCATGGCAGAAAGGTTGAAGCCTCTTTTGCATAAGATTATTTCCCTGAGCAAGGGGGTTATGTGGAAGGGCATCAAATAGTAGATGAGATAGTTCTTGCTCAGGAAGCCATCCATTCCATGGATATGCAAAAATCTCCTTCCATGTTCATTCGGTTAGACTTATCCAAAGCTTATGACAGAGTGGATTGGCACTTCCTTATCAAAGTTTTGAGGCAATTTGGTTTCTCTAAGGATTGGATGGATTGGATTATGGGATGTATCTCTTCAGTTTCCTACTTAGTTCTTATCAATGGTAGGCCTTCTCAGTCGTTCCCCAGCTTCCAGAGGTATTAGGCAAGGTGACCCGCTATCCCCTTATTTATTCATCATTCTTGTTGAATGCTTGGGTAGGACTATAACCAAAAAGAGGGAAAACAAAACCCTTGAGGGAGTTACCATTGCTCATGGAGCTAGACCTATCTCTCATCTTCAATTTGTGGATGACTCTACTCTTTTAGGTAAAGCTACAGTTAAGGAAGCTTCTAATATTAAGCAAATCATTAGCTATTTTTCTAAGGCTATCGGGTAGTTGATCAATGAAGACAAATCTAAAGTTATTTTCTTTCACTGCTCTACCAGATAGGAATCCATGGTCTTGGATAAATTAAGATATAAGAAGACCTCCCTTCCGATCACTTATTTAGGTATTCCCATCAATATTCAAAGGCAGAAAAATAAATATTGGAATTGGTTGTTGGACAAAGTCAAGAAGAAAATTGGAAAGTGGACCAACAGGTGGCTTTCTTCTGGGGTAGAATCACCTTGGTAAAATCAGTCCTTCAAGCTATTCCTATTTATGTATCTTCCGTGTTGAATATCCCAAAGGTTGTTCTTCGAGAACTAGATCAAATCAGTCATCGATTCCTTTGGAGTGGTACTAAGGAGAAAAGAAAATGGGCCTTGGTGAAATGGGACACTTTATGTCTTCCTAAGAATGAAGGGGGGTTAGGATTCTGGTCTTCTATTAATAACAACAAAGCTTTAGCTGCTAAATTATATTGGAGGATGTTGCATAACCCCAATGCTCTTTGGGCCAATAATCTCCATGCTAAATATGCTGAGAACAAAAGTCCTGAAGACCTTGTTCGCTATCAACTTCCTACCAAAGGTTCTCCCATTTTAGCAGTTCTTAAGACTGGTGAGGATTTGATAAAGAAAATTTTATTTTGGATCATTCATAATGGTCAACAGGTAAATTTTTGGATAGATTCTTGGGATGGTCACAAGCCTTTGATAACTCAGTTTCCCGATTGGAGGCCTTGGATGGAGGAGCTTCACCGAGCTAATTGGATAAAGGTGGCTAATTACTATCGGTACCATACTGGTAATTCAAAGGTTGGTAGATATTGGATCCCTATTGAGGATTGGCCTATTCAAATCCTAGAAAGGCAAAGACAAGATATCCAAGGCATCCTTCATATGAGATCTCTCTCTTGGTCCCATGAAAAATATTGTTTTGGATGGAACAACACTACTAAGGGTGAGTATTCAGTTGCTCAAGGTTATTTGACCTTATGCCATAATAATCCCAACCAATCTTCTGACATATTTTCTCAGTTGTGGGCTCAAAAGCTCTGGCCTAAGGTGAGGTTCTTTACTTGGCTTTTATTGCATCGTAGGGTGCTTACTGGTGAGCAACTTATGAAGCATGGTTTTCATGGCCCTTTTAGATGTGAAATGTGTGAAGAGAATGTAGAAACTCTCAACCATATTTTTATTGAGTGTACTTTAGCCTCTGAGCTATGGAGGAGAATGGCCACTTTACTTGGCTTATAATGGTCCAATTTTTTTACTTTTGAACAACTTTGGAGGGATTGGCCTAAACAAGAGGGTGTTGATCATTTTATTAGGCAGTTAGTTTGGATGGGTTCTACCATTCTTCTTTGGAATATCTGGAATGAAAGGAACAACCAAATTTTTAATCAAGATAGGAAGGATATTCACTATATTTGGCAAAATACCATAGCCAACTTAGTTGAATCAGTCCATCAACTCCTTAATCACCCCCAAAACTCCCACCAAAGATGGGATCAAGTGATGCAAATATTGAAGATTAAATCTTCTAAGGGCAACCAACTTAAAGGGAATGTGAGTATTTGTAAGATGGATAGGACAAGAAATTGGCAACCTCCTCCTAAGGATTTTGGAAAAGTCAATACTGATGGAGCCTCTAGAGGGAACCCTGGAAAAGCTAGTGTGGGAGGAATTGGTAGACTTTCAGATGGCTCCCTGGTTTTTACTTTTGCTGAGAATTTGGGTATTCTTTCCAATAACCTTGTTGAGGGGTATGGTATCCTTAGAGGCCTTCAAGAGGCTACTAAGGTTGGATGGGAAAAGGTGTTAGTTGAGTCTGACTCTCAACTCATGATTAATATTTTGAAGACTCCTAAGAATCATAAGGTTGATTGGAGAATAAAAAGAATTATTGAGAAGATTCAATTAATCCAGATGGGATTTTTGAAAGTTGATTACAATCATGTGGTCAGAGATCAAAACAAGAGTGTTGATGCTTTAGCTAATTGGGCTTTGGACAAAGGTGATCTTACTTGTTATGGCCACCCTCCTAGATGGTGGGCTTCACAAATTAGGGAAGCTCTTCTTTCTATCATTTCTTTGGATGGCTCTAGTTCTGAAGGTACCTAGTTTCTTCTTGCTTTATTTTTGCTTCTCTTTGGTTAGCTCATGTTATTTTAGTTCCCTAGCTCAAACTATTCTTTCTTTTGTTTCCTCTGTTGATTCTTGCCTTAAAAGTCTTCTGGTCTAGAAAGGTCATTGTTATGTTCATTTTTTTTTTTTTGTTTAGTTTTTTAAGGTGTGTGTGTTCTTTTGTTTTGTTTTGTTTTTGTGTTCTTTGTGTTGTTTTTGTTGTTCTTGTGTTTTTTGTGTTTTTTGTTATTGTTCTTGTGTTTTTGTCGTTCTTGTTCTTGTGTTTCTGTTTGTTTGTGTTAATTCATGTTTTTATGTGTGAGTGTTTTCTATGTTTTTTGTTTTTGTTTATTGTCTGTTGTTGGTTGTTTTTTATTTTTATTTTTTTAATTTTTTTAGGTTTTGGTTGTGTTTATTTTTCATGTTTTTTTTGTTATGTCTTTGTAGTGTTCTGTTGTTTTTGTCTTGTTTGTGTTTTGTTATGTTGTTCTTGTGTTTTTTCTATGTGGTTCATGTTGTGGTTTTTTTTATCTTATTGTGTGTGTGTTTGGTTGTGCTTTTCTTTTTGACACACTCAAGGAGCATGTTTTTTATTTTATTTTATTATTTTTATTGTTATTTATTTATTTATTTTTAAATTGTTTTTGTGTGTTTGTTTGCTCCTTGAGTATGTCAAAGGTGGTAGGCCAGGTTCGAGTCCTGGGCATTTTTGTGGAATGGATACCCCTGCCTCCTTGGGTCTTACCCGAAAGTGGCATCCCTTCTGGGATGTTTTCCACAAAAAAAAAAAGAAAGACAAATAACATTCATTCTAGAATATTCTCAAACTATAATAAAACATTGTATACAAAATTAAATGAAAAAAGGATGACCATCAAGAAGGATGGACTTAAGGATGAAGTATTAAGCATGTATTGATGTTTCATCAAGTTGGATGAGAATCCACCCAACATCGGTAATTACAAGTAGGCAATTTTTGTGATTCAAGAGCAATCACTTTTTGGAAAACTAGCCTGCAATAAGTGGTTCTTTTACCAAGAACAAGTAACGAGGGGTGGTATGGGATGCCATCTCCAAGTTGTGCGAGTAGTGCGATGAGGGGTATCTTGCTCATTATTTTATTGAGAAATAACTAGTAGGATATCGGTACTAGAAGAAGCTAGATACTGATGCTAGAAGTATCAATGACAAGTTAGAATGGGATAACTTCTCATCAATCATATCATGACATGGGATACCTGATCTTGAGCTAGTGTAGTGGTGGGCCCTAGTTGACTCCAAAAGAATTTGGAATCTCAACTAGGCACTAGGCATATTTACACTATACCCTTTCATGACTAATATCTAGGACAAAAATTAGGACATAGAAACCTAAGTACTCCATACTAAGGGGTGGGATTTTATGCATCCACCCTTCTAGGTGATATGGTCCCTAGAAGGATAACCCTAGTAATAAAATTAGACCTCTAGTAAAGAAGAAGAATGAGTTCACAAAATGACACCTATTGCGGGATCTGGTCAATCTTGGCCACTTAAGAGACCATCTGTAGGAATCAATTTTCTCAAAGCGAGTATCACTATGCCTATGCACTAATAAAATATTGGGTGTTCATTAGTATTTCTATGAAATATTCTTTTTCACATATCAAAATTTTCTCTTTGTGAATTCCAGTGAGTTAGACTAGGATCGACAACTAGGTGTGTTAGATATGGGTTGTTACAAATAGGATAATTAGCACTATTTCATTGAATCCACCAAGCACACTTCTAATTTATTTCTTAGTTGTAGATATACCAAAAAATAACTAAATCAAGATCAAGCACTTGCACTTATTTTCATATTCCTACAACATAAGCAATCATTAGCACAAGTTCCTAGGCCCACTTGACCCCCAAAACATGATAAAATTTTACAAAAATATGAATGTGTTTTTCAAGAGCCCACTACATTATCTCTAGAAAGGGACATTAATCATAACATTTATATAATTCTAGCATCACCTCTTCTTAATACACCTATGTATAGACAATCACTTTCTCAGTATGATGAAATTAAGAAGCAACTCCAGGACTTGTTAGCTAAGAGGTTCATCAAATTGAACATGTCTCCTTGTGCCTTTCCTATTCTTCTTTTTCTAAAAAAGAATGGTACTTGTCATCTTTGCATTGATCTTCGAGCACTTAATAAAATCATTATAAAAAATATTTATGCACTCCCCTGCATTGATGATCTCTTAGACCAAATTTAGGGTGCTAATTTCTTCACTAATATTGATCTTAAGAGTGGATACGATCAGGTTTGTATTCATTTTGAGGATACATGGAAAACTAGTTTCAAAATAAGTTCTGTTTGAGTGGCTTGTTATGTTTTTTAGTCTCACAAATGATCCTGCTACTTTTATGAGGCTAATGAATGGAGTTTTCAAAGAGTGCTTGGATAGATATGTCATTATCTACCTAGATGATATTATTATCTTTTCCCCTACGTGACAACCTCACTTGGAGCACATTGAGCATGTTCTTTCTACTCTCCAAAAGAACCATCTTTATGCTAATCTGCCTAAGTGTTCTTTTGGGCTTACTTCTATTTCCCACCTTGGCTTCATCATTATGAGCAAGGTATTTAGGTGGATCCTGTTAAAGTTGAAGTCCTCCTTTATTGACCCACTCCTACCAATATCACTATGTTATAGAATTTTCTAAGAATTTTCAACTTCTACCATAAGTTTATCTTGGGGTATTCCATAATTGCTGCCCCATTGCATTAGTTGACTAAGGCCAAAGTTATGTTTAATTAGACTCTTGACCATGCCCATACCTTTTCAACTCTAAAATATAAGCTGTGTTCTACTCTTGTTTTAGTCATCCCTAATATTTGACAACCTTTTGAGATTAAAACTGATGCTTCTTAATTTGTCCTTGGTGTTGTCTTGAAATAAAATGGTGATCATGTAGCTTATCATTAAAATACTTTTAAACAACTAAGCAAAACTATTCCACCTTTTGAGTGGTATTTTCACCCGATTGTGAAAACACACTCTCCGATAGGATTTGGGTTCTAAATCCTCTGCTTGCAAAGAAATTAAACATGTAACTTCTCCAAGGTTCCTGTTATGTGAGCATTCTGCATATGTGTATTAATAATCTCAAATAAAGATATTTAATTAAAATGCTTGGAACACCTTAGCGGTTGCAAGTAATCGAAAACAAGGGGCACTGTGGTTTATTTTACTGTGAAATTTAATGATTGTTCCTTGAACCCTAATAAAGTCAATGTGATTTGATCCCTAAATGACCATCGTTGTAACTTCAAAATAAAATTTAATGAAATGCCATAACATGAATGGAATTATTTTTGGGTTTTGAAGTTTTTTAATTTTTAAATTTTATTTTAAAGCTTGAAAAATTAAAATTGGGGTTTCTGAAAATAAAGTGCATTAAAAAGAAAATAAAATGCAAAGAAAAAGAAATTAAAATTGCATTCAGCTTGATGCTATCCCGTCTTGGAAAAACCGAAGATGTGAGGTTTCCATGCATGCAACCTAACTTATTGAACCTGCAAACATGCACAATCCAGGTAAGTTAAGTGCTGGTCTCTAGAGGTTATTGTTATTTTTTAGATTTAGACATTCGCATGAAGCAACCAAGAGAACTTGCATTAAACTTCATCTATAAGCCTAGAAATCTGAAAAAGGGAAAGATAAACATTAAAACATGCATGCAAAAAATAACTCCTTCTTTCTTGCCAACAAGATGCAAATTTTTGAACACTCTGCATTAAAAATGAATCATGTTACAATAGCAGATCTTCTGGTTTTCTCAAAACCAGCAAAAGGCAGAAAACAGCCCCAAGCAGGCCCAGAATGGCCCTCTGGCCTCTAGCACTGCAACTCTGCTCCAGCGGTTTTTCCCCCTTGTGCCAATCTGTGCATCTGCATTTATACTTGCTGTTGAATTGATTCCCCTTCCACGACGGTTCATTTCATATTCCAGTGGCTGCTCGCTTCACCTTTCTTTGACTGCATGTATTTTGGCTTTATGTTCGACATTAAGACGTTTGATCTTCTCTGTAACGCTTCTGCAGCCTGTACGCCACGTGTCCCGCACTTTTCTGCACGTTCTGTAACGGTTCCATGAAAATCGCGTCCAAAAAATAGCATGCAGCCTTGTCCGCCTTCCTGGCCGCAAAAACGTGACATGTCGTGAAATCGTGACATGTCGCGATATCGTGACGTTTTCCTGCCAGCAGCCTTTCTCGCCATCGCCCAGGGACAAATGTCAGATTTGCGAAATCGTGACGCTTTTCTCCTCCGTACGCCCTCGCTGCTTTCCTGTCGTGAAATCGCGACGCTTTCTCACTTCGGGCACCTTCGCTGCATCTGTCGCGATATCGCGACGTTTTTCACTTCGTGCCTCTTTCGTTGCTTTCCCACGATTTCCGATTTCTCCCTCCCCGAAATCGCGACGCTTTTCCTGTCCTTTCGCTTTTCCTTACTCTCTTCGATTTCGAATTTTGTTTCATGCACCTTGAACCTTTCGAAATCGATGCATTTTCTCCTTTTTTGGGCCTTCTCGTGACATATTTCCTCTTCATGCTCCTTTGCTGTTTCTTGTCGCGATTTCGCGATGCTTTTCTGCTTTACCCTGTTTGACTGGTTTGACCCATGATTTTGCGACATGTCACGATATCGTGACACTTTTCTTCGTCTTTCTCTCTCCTCTCTGGGCTGCGAAAATCAAACATGTCACGATTTCGCTACGCTTTTCTCCCACCTGCTGCCATTGACTACGTTGATCCCGATTTTGCGACATGTCACGATTTTGTGACACCTTTCTGCCTCCTGCCCCGTTTACGATTTTGCGACATGTCACGATTTCGTGACACTTTTCATTTGGGACGGAGCAACTTGTCGCGATTTCACCTTTTCATTTTGCATGTCGTTTTTCTTGATGTCGCGATTTGGCCTTTTGCGCGACATGTCGCGATTTCGTGACACTTTCTATACTTGTGCATTTTTGCCTTTTTCTTGATTTTTAGCATCTGGGTCACTGAGATCTTCTTTGAAAGCATGCAAAAAATGTGGGTCCCCAATTTTGGGGTGTGTTGTGGATCAGCCACAACAAATGGCGACTCTGCTGTCAAATGCTCCTGAGCATTTGGTGAGAACCCAACCTGGAAACATATATAAACTCAAAAACATGCATTAGCACATAAGCAATATAACAAATGCCCAAAGATCAGAAGTACATGAATCATCAGAATCATCAAGTATTAGCTCGGTGTGTGCAATGTGTTTTCATTCCCTATCGTTTGAAATTGATCAACATTCCATTGTCAGTTTTACATGAATGCATATATGAGACTGTGAATGATTTGTGTAACCTAATAAATATGCTTGGAGATTTTGCTTTTTTTTATAAAAAAAAAAAAACATAGACCTTCTAGTATCATACACAAACATTCAAGATTATCAAACCCTCTTAGGATCAACTATATGTATAATGAATTGCTTATTATATCCCAAAGTTGGTTATGAGTCCCTACTATCTTGAACCCATGTGCAAGTGGATGTGAAATCAGAACTTTGGGGAATCAGACTCCCAACCTAATCGAGATGGGAGTTTAACCCTATCCTTACTATTCTGATTTAGAATTCATTACCTCACTTTGAGCAAAATAATTTAACCAATTATGGAAGAAATGGTCATGCTAGTCTAACCCTTTGGACAATCAGTGGTCTTGTTTTTTAGGCAAGACATGTTGCCATGCATGGGCATACTTAACCCCACAATCCAAAACTTATCTTCATTTCTTTGGACCTTGGGGATGACTATCCATCCTTTGCAGAGGACAAGTAGTACGATCCTTCCAATCCAATATAAATATGAGATGGGAAAAATTTATTTTTTTACTTCTTGGACCTTAGGGATGACTATCCATCCTTGCTAGGGACAAGTAGTACGATCCTTCCAATCCAAACTTTAGATGTAAATGGAAAATATTAATTTTGTTGCTTAGACCTTGGGGATGACTACCCATCCTTTGCAAGAGGACAAGTAGTACGATCCTTCCAATCCAAGATTTATTATGAAATGAGACATAGGAGCTTTGGGGAATCAGATTCTCAACCTAAGCGAGATGAGAATTTATGCCCTATCCTTACTACTCCATGTAGGTCAAATCAAAGCTTTGGGGAATTGGATCCTCAACCTAAGTTCGATGAGGATTTAACCCTATCCTTACTACTCCGATTTTAGGCTTTAAGCTCTATGGAAGTGGTCAAAACCACTGTTTTAAGGATCATGTTGCATAATAGGATAGACATGAAAAACTTCTTTCGCCCAACCTTTTCTTCCAAGTTAGGTTTTGATCATTTTGCTCAAGATCCTTTTTAATGTATGAGACGTGCTTGGTTCTAGATATCTCAAGACTCAGTTTCCAACTTTAGGATTTTTCTTATATTTATGTTATAACACAACCCTAAGAGGACTTGACACACTTTAATGATTTGTATTTGAAATGCATTTGCAACTAAGATGGCATGTATTGCAAAGTGAGATGTAATATGAATGCATTGTCCTTTGAAATGCAGATGAAATATTGCCATATAAAACTGACTACTTCATGCATCACAAGTTTCAAACGATATTATTAAATTGTTTGTGTTACTTGTGGAGCTTTTACAAGACAATTCCAATGTTTCATATTCTCCCGATCTAGAACATAAGTTAGCATCTCAAGGCAACTTTTTCATCATCATTTTTTTTTTTTTTATAGACAAACAAAACATGTCAAATAAACACACAACTTTAAATCCAAATCCAAATAGCAATCCCAAAATGAAACTTGAAAACACAAACCCAAAACCAGAAACCAAAATCTATATACAAATGTACACTATAATACAAAATGATGCAAAGCTTGGATTATCACTTTCCTGGATCCCACACATGATTAGAACATTTCAACAAAAATATGACATGATATGCATGCCAAATGTTGTGGGAATCTAACACAAACAAGACCAGACCAAACAATGCAACAAATTTCCACTTGCCATGCTCACCATACCAATTTGATTTAGTTCCAATAATACTCCCATAGGTGAGCATCAAATTACTAGAATGATTAGACAATAAATGATTTTCAATTTTATCATGTCTATTCTTTAAAATATAATCTTCATAATTCCCTCCTTGATTTAGAATTAGGCTATCCTTTTCAAATATGCAATTTTGTAAGTAGTAGCCTATTTCTACAAATTTCTTAGCCAAATCATTTTCCAAATTTGTAGGCCAATCCAATTTATGCAACAATTTACAAGCATCTAGGATATTTATTAAATTAGGATCATTAAAATTTTTTATCCTAGATTCAATTAATAATTGTTGATGAATTTGGTTTAACAATTTAAGTGCATCAACTTCTTTTCCATTCATTACAACCATGTTATTAAAGGTGTGATTAAAAATTATACCTTGTTTTTCATTTACCTTTAATGACATTTCACCATAAACATTATTTAAATTTAAAATATGGTCATCCTTTTCAGTCCTCAAACATTCTTGGTCAAAGTGTATGTCAAGTAATCTGCTTTGATGATCACTTATTTGAGTTGCTTCCAATTGATCCATCTCTTTATTATTTGGTTCTAATTCTTTGTTCACTATCCATGGTATCTCTTCATTTGAATCCTCCAAATCATCATGCAAACTTGCATCCACACTTTCAATGAATTTATATTTTGTCCCCTTTTCAAATCTTGTGAATATGAGATCTTCGTATGATGTAGAAGGCTCAACATCCTGCATATCAAGTAAAATATGAGTTTTATCTATAGGGATGTGAGAAAAGAATGCATCATCATATCTCCCCCAACCATTGTAAAAATCGTCATCCAAATCCATAGAATGAAAATCCATGATGTTTGTGACATGATCTCTTGATTCATTCATAAATTCTTTTTCTTCTTTGTCCTTGGCGATAGGATCATTATAATCTTCCAAAATTTGATGAGATTTGAAACCCTCTTCCAAAACATCCTCAAATTGTATAGGAGTTGTAATATCTTCCTTTGAGTAGGCAATTATGTCATCCTGCATATCAATTGGCACACAAGTTTCATTAGTAGCTTTGGATTGAGTGAAGTCTTCCCACTTCTTCCAAGCATCATAATAATCATCTTTCAAAATCAAGTGGTGACGTTCAACTATTTCTTCAACATCTTCCAATTCATCAATGTGCTTCTCATCAAATTCATCTTCACCTTCCTTAGATGGTTCAATTATTTCCAAAAGTGGGTTATTTCTTGAATTCAAATTTATAAGGCTATCATTGTCCAAATTAGTAACCCATGATACAGTTTTATCACAATTTGAAGGGTGAAGAATTTCTTGATCCTTAATTTTACACATCTCATCAATAGTATCTTCCAAGAACAAGTGGTGAGACTTTATCATGTCTTCAAATTCATTTATTGTTTTTCTCCCCATTTTACTTTCAACCACTTCATTTAATTCCATGGCGGGTTCCATCTTATCACATATATCAAACATTGTTGAATTTAGAACCCCTTCATCTAGATAATCATGTATCTCTACATGATCCTCACTAGTGGATGTTGTCTTAGCAATTTGCACCTCCTCGTGGACTACATCTAAGGTGGTTGTAAGATTTGGATATTCAAATTCATCCCCTTGATCATTTACCTTAGATATCATTGGAGTGGAGGGTGCTATGTTTGATGGTTGGTGTAGGTTGGCATCAAAAGAACAATCTTTCATATGAACATGTTGTGCCTTTTCTTCTTCAAGACCTTGTCGTTCTATCTCTTCTAAGACCTCATGGATTTTCTCTAGGGACAAACCACTCGGCTTTTCCTCAATGAGTGAAGCAAGTGTGGGGTGTATGGCTCCTAGGTATACTTCCATGGCTTCCTCTTCTAATGTGTTAAAATTTTCCCACATTTGGGAGTGCAACTCACGAAATCTTCCATTGAATTGACTCAAGGATTCATTAGACTCTTTACATACGGAGGTAAACTGATTTTTCAGGATTTCTAAGTCAACCTGATTACCAAAATGATAAAGATAAGCTGCTTCTAGTTGTATCCAAGAAGTCCTAACCTCCATGGGTAGTTGGCTATACCAAAAGAATGGTCTATCATCCAAAATGTATGCAAATAACTTACAAGCCACCTCCTCATAGAAAATCTGGAATTGACACAATGTACTCTTGTAGACATGCAGTTTTTGCAAGTATCCTAGTGGCACTTCTTGATTAAAACACCGTAAAAAATCCAATAACATTTTAGGAATTTGATAGGATACCACAGGTATAGATAAACCCTCATAATGATCCTCTATCATAGATACCATTCTTTCTCTTAGAGATGTTATTTCAGCTCTCAGGGATATCCTTTGCTCCTCAAGTGTTGCCATTAGTGAACTTAAAATGTAATTTTAGAACCAAATATGTTGAATATTCAACCTGCAATATAAAACAGAAATCAAGTTAGCATCAACTAAGAGATGTATTCATTAAAATCAAATGAAAAGTAATTGCATGAGACCAAAATTCTGAAAAATTAAATCAAATCACTTTAATTCTGTATGAACAATCAGAAAAATATACAGCATACCTGAATTGCTTAAAATAGAACAGGTAAATAAATTCAGACCGTCCTTTTTACAATCTGCTGAATGTTAGAGGACTAATGCATACAAAAATTTAAAATTATATTACACTAAAAATAAACCCGTACGGCCCTCCTAGCACCAAACCGTTGAGTGGTGTTAGAGGCCGAAGATGCTAATAAAATGGACTTGAAATATTTAGCAATGTAAAGTTCTTAAAAAATTATAAATCCGTAGCATCTAAAATCATGATAAAATAAACCCGAACAAGCCCTCCTTCTAGCGCCAATCTGTTGAGTGGTATTTTCACCCGATTGTGAAAACACACTCTCCGATAGGATTTGGGTTCTAAATCCTCTGCTTGCAAAGAAATTAAACATGTAACTTCTCCAAGGTTCTTGTTATGTGAGCATTCTGCATATGTGTATTAATAATCTCAAATAAAGATATTTAATTAAAATGCCTGGAACACCTTAGCGGTTGCAAGTAATTGAAAACAAGGGGCACTGTGGTTTATTTTACTGTGAAATTTAATGATTGTTCCTTGAACCCTAATAAAGTCAATGTGATTTGATCCTTAAATGACCATGCTGTAACTTCAAAATAAAATTTAATGAAATGCCATAACATGAATGGAATTATTTTTGGGTTTTGAAGTTTTTTAATTTTTAAATTTTATTTTAAAGCTTGAAAAATTAAAATTGGGGTTTCTGAAAATAAAGTGCATTAAAAAGAAAATAAAATGCAAAGAAAAAGAAATTAAAATTGCATTCAGCTTGATGCTATCCCGTCCTGGCAAAACCGAAGATGTGAGGTTTCCATGCATGCAACCTAACTTATTGAACCTGCAAACATGCACAATCCAGGTAAGTTAAGTGCTGGTCTCTGAGGTTTACTGTTATTTTTCAGATTTAGACATTCGCATGAAGCAACCAAGAGAACTTGCATTAAACTTCATCTATAAGCCTAGAAATCTGAAAAAGGGAAAGATAAACATTAAAACATGCATGCAGAAAATAACTCCTTCTTTCTTGCCAACAAGATGCAAATTTCTGAACACTCTGCATTAAAAATGAATCATGTTACAATAGCAGATCTTCTGGTTTTCTCAAAACCAGCAAAAGGCAGAAAACAGCCCCAAGCAGGCCCAGAATGGCCCTCTGGCCTCTAGCACTGCAACTCTGCTCCAGCGGTTTCCCCCCTTGTGCCAATCTGTGCATCTGCATTTATACTTGCTGTTGAATTGATTCCCCTTCCACGATGGTTCATTTCATATTCCAGTGGATGCTCGCTTCACCTTTCTTTGATCGCATGTATTTTGGCTTTATGTTCGACATTAAGACGTTTGATCTTCTCTGTAACGCTTCTGCAGCCTGTACGCCACGTGTCCCGCACTTTTCTGCACGTTCTGTAACGGTTCCATGAAAATCGCGTCCAAAAAATAGCATGCAGCCTTGTCCGCCTTCCTGGCCGCGAAAACGCGACATGTCACGAAATCGTGACATGTCGCGATATCGCGACGTTTTCCTGCCAGCAGCCTTTCTCGCCATCGCGCCCAGCGAAAACGTGACATGTCACGATTTCGTGACATGTCACGAAATCGCGACGCTTTTCTCCTCCGTACGCCCTCGCTGCTTTCCTGTCGCGAAATCGTGACACTTTCTCACTTCGGGCACCTTCGCTGCATGCTGTCGCGATATCGCGACGTTTTTCACTTCGTGCCTCTTTCGTTGCTTTCTGTCGCGATTTCGCGACATTTTCTTGCTTCGTACCATCGGCCAGCTTTCCGTCGCGAAATCGCGACGCTTTTTCGTTCCGTACTGCTTTGCTGCTTTTGGCCACGAAAATGCGACATGTCACGATTTCACGACATATTTTCCTTCCGTACGCCTCGGCTCGTTTTTGTCATGATTTCACGACGTTTTTTCTTTCATGCACCTTCGCTGCAACCTTTCGCGAAATCGCGACGCATTTTCGCTCCGTACACCTTTGCTGCTTTCTTGTCGCGAAATCGCGACGTTTTTCCACCTCGGGCTGCTTAGCTGCTGTCGTTGACCGTTGACCATGATTTTGCGACATGTCACGATTTCGCTACGCCTTTTTTGTTCCGTACAACTTCGTCGTTTGGAGCCGCGAAAATGCGACATGTCGCGATTTCGCGACATATTTCCTCTTCATGCTCCTTTGCCGTTTCTTGTCACGATTTCGCGACGCTTTTCTGCTTTACCCTGTTTGACTGGTTTGACCCGCGATTTTGTGACATGTCGCGATTTCGTGACACTTTTCATTTTCTGGCAGCGACGGAGCAACTTGTCGCGATTTCGCGACGCCTTTTCATTTTCGGCCGCGATTTTGCGACATGTCGCGATTTCGCGACATTTTTTCATTTTCGGCCGCGACGGAGCAACATGTCGCGATTTCGTGACACTTTTCTATTTTTCGGCAGCGATGGCGCGACAGGTCGCGATTTCGCGACATGTCGCGATTTCGCGACACTTTCTATACTTGTGCATTTTTGCCTTTTTCTTGATTTTTAGCATCTGGGTCACTGAGATCTTCTTTGAAAGCATGCAAAAAAGGTGGGTCCCCAATTTTGGGGTGTGTTGTGGATCAGCCACAACACCACCTATGATAAGGAGTTGTATGACTTAGTCCAAGCCATCGAATTCTGGCATCATTACCTCATAGGAAAAGAAACAATTATCTATACCAACCATCTCCCTCTCTAGTTCCTTGAATATCAGAATAAAATCTAAGAAGCTCATCACATGAAATGGGTCTCATAACTCTAATAGTTTCTCCTAGTCATTAAGTATAAAAAGGGTAGTAAAAACTCTATGGCTATTTGTCTGAGTAATCCTCCTTCATCCCATGCCTTGACCATTATCACCACTCCATACTTGGATTTTTAGTCTTGGCCTCTTGAGTATGTTCACGACCCAGAATTTGCATAGGTTTACCAACATACTCAACATCATTCATCTTAAATTTGACCCCTTTTTAGGACTATCATCTTAATGATGTTTTGATCTACCATTTGTAAAAACTTTGTGTACCTCATGAGCATAGGGCATCCCTTCTTAAGAAGGCATATTCTACTCTCTATGGTGGATATTTTGGCAAACATAACTCTTAATCACTTGCAATGCTTATTTTATTGGTCTCACATGCAACATGATATTCTAATGTATTTGAGATAGTGTACCTTTTGTTTTTTATCTAAACCAACTAGTAGTAAGATGGGCCTCAATGTGCCTTTACCTATTAATTCTCCTTGGGAGAGCATTTCTATGAATATGGTTAGTGGGTTCACTATGACTATCCACCAACATGATTTTATTTTTGTTGTGGTTGATCATTTTAGTAACATGGCTAAGTTTATCCCATGTCGTAAAATCAGTTCTCCCATTGACTTAGCTCAACTTTTGTTTGAGGTTGTATGGTATTATTTTTGTCTTCTCACTAGTATCATGTCTGATCATGATTTTTATTTTGTTGGTCATTTCTAGCATTCTTTGCGAAAACTCTTAGGTGTGTCTCTTAACTTTTCTATTGATTTTCATTGTCAATTCAATGGTCAAACCAGAAATTATCAATTGTAATCTTTTTTAGATTCTTCATATTTTCCTGTAGACACCAAATTATAGCCACTAATACTCCATCCTAATCTTCCCACCACCCACTTGTCCACCATACACCTTCCTTCCAATTATTTGGCCCAATTCCACCTTTCCCGCCATCCATTTCACCATTTTAGCCCTTTTTCACCATTTCCTAGCCTAATTGGGATTATTTTAATATTATTTTATATTTAATATAATATTTTATATTATATTATAATATATTTATTATAAAATATATATTTATAAACTCAATTAACCACAACCATCCGATCCATTCTAATCTCCACCGTCCATATTCATTAATCCATGTCACATTCAAAAAGTAATCTCAACCTTAGGATCTAATTTAATCTTAGCCACACAATGAAAAGTGTAAGGCTAAAACCCTAAGAAAACCCTAGGTTAGATTATAAATAAGGGTATTTTGCAAATGCCCAAACCCTGGAACTTGAGAATTAGACATTTGCATCCTGGAGGAATTATTGGTGAAGCCCTAGCATAAAATACTAAAAATTTGAAGCCCTAGCTCACCGATAAGACTTCTACTATTCCAACCATCATCCATTCATCCTCCATAATCATCACATCCCCCATCCATCCACCGCATTCATCGCCATCACCTAGATCTGCTTCTACAAATTTTGACCTAACCCGTAGGTGCCATCCAAAGCTTGTGAGGCTTGTTGCGGAGCCTACGAAGTGCTCACCAGAGCCTTTTGTATACCATAGGCACTCTCCAGAGCCTATTGTATCCCACATGTGCACACCAAAGCCTATGAAGCTCACGTCAGAGATTTCCAAGTGCGCTTCTGAGCCTGTTGCAACTACAAAAATGCAAATATGAGCGTGCTATACCATGCCATCTGTAGCAACAAAATGAAAGCAAGGTATATCTCATTTTAATGTATTTTATCTCATAATTTGTTGATATGGCATACTTTCTGACTTCATTGTTAACTAGGGTTTTATTGACGTCTGAGGGTCTCACACTGTGGAGCCCTCATAGGTATTACTAACTCCCTTGTTCTATTTTTGTGTATGCAGATATGCAAGTTCTACACATTGTTGAATGGTTGTTGAAGCTAGAGTGGCCCCACACTGGATACTCAAAGCCCACTCAACCTTTTGGAAGCAAGGACACACTAAATCTGAAGATACTTTGTTGTTATTGCTAGGGTTTTGGAGAACCCTAGTGCCATTGTAAAATTATTGTATCAAATACTCACATTGAGTACTGATTGTAACAAAGGAGTTCATTGGCTCCCCCCCATTTATTGAATACATCCATTTGTGCAATATTTGTATTTCCTTGTGTTATTTTATTTCCTTTTATTATTTAAGTGTCGTGTCTTTGTCTTCACACTTCCATCATTTGTTTTCATCTAAGTGGGATTTGAGTCTAATACACATTGAGCATGTATATAATAGAGTTGTCCATTAATCCACATGTCATTCACCTTTTGAAGTATATCTATGTTTTTAGTCTTTAGTTCCATATGAGTTACCATTATCACTTTCATATCTTATCACTATCAATATGCAAAAAGAATAAGATAAAGCCTTGTCTATTCAAAATTTGTAGCAGCTCCAATTGAAGGTTGTTCAAATTTTGTAGAAGACTCAACAGTAGCAAAAAGCAAGCCATTGATCAATACCTTGTTCCACATCACTTCCAGGTTGGAGATAGAGTTTGATTGTACCTCAACCATTGTCATTTTGTAGAGAAGGCACATAGTAAGATCAAACCTCTTCACTATGGGCCTTAGACTATCCTATAATAGGTGTTCAATAATGCTTTCTACCTTGAACTTATTGCACACTTGGACATCCATAATGTCATCAACATTGATTTTCTCAAGCTATACCATGATTTTACATTGGAGAAAATGCTAGCCATTATTCATCCTATAGATTTTGTACCTAATTTCTAACTTCCACTTGATGATGACTATGTGTTCGATACTAGGACTCACCACACTCATTAGGGATATTCCACTTCCTAACTTATTGCTATATGAGGAAATATTTTGCATCAGTATTAATGGATGTCTAACGTCTAGATGGTTTGAGATTTTCCTTCCATTTTTTATGCATTGGAGTCCAATGCTTCTATAACGGGAAGGAATGATAGGGATTAACATGTTTTATCATATTTTATGTCACATTTTGTAGTAACAAAAAAATAATATTATATTTTATTTATAGTCCACCTACCTTTTAATTTTTTTCAGTAGGTAGATAGACAAATATAATTTATGATAGGCTTAATTAATATGATCCTATCCGAAGGATCCTCCCTCAAGATGTGCAATCTCTCTATTTATAGCCAATTTTGTAATACATTTCTTTAGTTCTTAATTGCTAAATCTTTTTGAGTCTCTGCTTGTGGGTGCCCATATCATAGTATTCCTTTCAAGCCATAAATTCTAACAAATAATGATAGGATCAATCCTCCAAAGTGCATAATATTTTATCTTTAAAACAACTAATCCAATATTTTATAAAATATTTTAAAATTGATGGAACTACCCAACATTATCATATTCTTTCAAAAATGACACCAAATGATGTAAGTAAAGGGACAATGTAAAAGACAATGATCATGTTTCTAGATCCTTCTCACATAAGGCACACCTAAAAGGCTCATGATATTATTGTATTTGTAAAATATCTCCTATAAGAATCTTGCTTTGGACCTCTAACCAATGGAATTGTGAGGCCTTAAGGAGGTCCTCCAATAACCAAATATTCTTCTAAGCTAAATTATTGGGAGTAGGATATTTTATTTGTTGCAAATACTCATATCCCAACTTACCTAAGTATCCCTCATATTTTAATAGATTCTAAACCAACTCATCCTTCCACGTAAAAATATACAAATAGAACTCTTGAAGCATATTTTGAAGCTCATCCACTATTTATTTAAGTTCATCTCCTTCGAGTAGATTACAAATGGAAATCCATTATGGAGTTGTCTCTCTCTTTAATACAATCCTTGACCTTTGGACATTTACAAGCAAGACATGCTTGAGACAATGATTATCATTTTGGAAAAAAAGTAAGATGATAAGGATTTAAATAAGGTTTGGACTAAGAATTTATAGAATTCCCCTCATTGGCTGACCATCCAATATATGTCTTTATCAATTTCAAACTATTCAATAAAGTTCCATGTTGGCCATCCTTTAGTAGGGTTCCTTTCCTAAACAGTTTCATTGCATTAAGATAACCTATACATTTTTGAAGTAGCATTTTTTCCAACTCTTTCCTTAGTTTTAGTAATCTCCAACCAAGTTTTGGTATTAATTCCAAACTCATGATTTTGTGATTTTGCAAGCTTGCCCCTCCCCTATTATTTCCTTTATAAAACTTATTCCACTTACAAAGAGAAAACCTAAAGTCATCATTTCTAAAGAAAATATCTTTAAATTTTATCAAATTCAGATGCTATATCTAATTGTAATATTGAAATTAACATCATAAATATAGAGATGGACTACAATGTAGTCTTTATGATTCATAGCCTTCCATCCATGGTTAAAAACCCACCTTTCCAATTTGTGAAATAAGATTTCATTCTATCCAAAATTAAGTCTCAAAGCTCATTCTCTTTCCTTTATTATACAAATGAATATCCAAATACATTAATGGAAATTTTTCAATTTTAAATCCTAGGTATCCTTAATAATTTATTGTAAATTTAGAGCAATTATAATTAAAAAATATCTAGGATTTGTAGTATTAAGCAACTGTCTAGCAAGCTTCTCATGTATGATAATATTTATTTAAACTCCATGGCTTCAATAACTAAGATATGACCCAAAAGAAAATCATCATCAATAAATTGGAGATGATATTTGGAGGGACCATTAATAGCAACCTAAATACCTTTGATTTTTTCTTCCTTTTTTTTCTTTGATAAATATCTTCCCATTGCCTCCATAAGAATAATAAATAAATAAGAAGATAGTAGGTCACCATGGTAGAGTCCATAGGATGAGTTAAAGTATCCAGTAAGGGATCCATGAATCAAAATAGAATATTTTGGAGTGCTATAAGTACATGTAACTAATATGCATCAACCATGATCAAAACCATATTTTTTTAATATCATGTAAAAAATTCTATCAATCCCTATCACATACTTTGTACATGTTTAATTTCATAAGTATACATGAATTTATCATGGAATAAAGATAATGTATATACTTTTATGCAATTATTACACCATTAAGAATTTTATTATCAAAAATAAAATAACTTTTTCCTTTGAGATAACACAAATAAAATAAGTCTTTTAATCTATTTTCACACTTTTAAAATGATTATATAAATCACATTGCAAACGCTTATTGGATAAAATGATCAAAATATCTTGTCTTCCCTTTCTTGGGAACCAACACAATAAAGGTGACATTGATCTAACTTATTGTAGCCATCTTTTTCTTGGCCTCTTCAATTATAGCCAACATATCACTTTCACCAAATACCAATATTTTTGGAAGAAAATTGTAAGAAATCCCTCAGGGCCAGGTGCCTTATTAGGGTGAAAAGATAAAAATGCATCATGCAACTCCTCCATATTTATATTACTTGTAAATATTTTATTTTGTCCCTATGTAATAATTGATGGAATATTTTGTAAAAGCTTGCCTTGACCCTCTTTATCTTTTCCAACATCTAATAGAATATCTTTGAAATAATTAATTGTTTTCTTCCTAATATCTTCTTCTTCCTCAATATTTCTTTTGTTAGGAGTTGAAATAATTTTTATGTGATGAAAAGACAAATATGTATTGGTTATAGCATAAAATATTTTGAAATTTCTATCCCCTTCATTAAACCATGCCTCCTTATATTTTTAGGACTAATATGACTCTTATTTGTTCAATATATTATGATAATCACAAAGTAATTAATTTATTGTACATAAGTATCCTCATCCATTCCATTGGTTTCTATTATCTCTTGTAAATTTGTAGCTTAGATTCAAATTCCTCCTTTTATTTAAATATGTTATCATTTTTTTTGAAATTCCAAGTATTCATTTACCCCTTTAGATATTTCAACTTTTGAATAAACTTGTATATATATGATCCTTCAAACTTTGCTTCACCCACCATAACATAACCATTTGGAAGAAATCAAGGTCTTGGAGCCACGTAGATTGAAATAAAAATGGCTTTGTATGAAAATTATTGAGCAAATCATATCTCAAGAGAATGGTTTATAATATGATCCTTCTCACAATAAAATGTCTAAAAACATTGTATATTTTTTTGTAACTATGTATTGGATAATAAAAATCTATCCAAGTTGTTCACTATATGATTTTTCCAATGTGTCTTTTATCCCATGTATAATCACACCTTTAAGGAATAACATCCCAAAGGTCATTTAAATTGACAATAAAACAAAATATTATATTGGTTTGGACCATTTAAGAGAACAACCCTCCCTTTTTAAATAAGATAGAACTGTATTAAAGTCCCCCCAAGAATATATGAATCATAATTATGGATCATCATTGTATTTGATAAAAATATGTTAAGGTATTTCTAAAATATTTCATGAGGAGTAACTATAGTTGGAGAATATGCTTTTATACCATTACTTTACTATTTTCCTCTTTCTTGCAAAATATACTTGCAAACTATTTATTTTTACTTCTAGTAATTATCCTTCTCATTTGCATTTGTCACATATTGTTGTAATACTTGTGGAAGCTCCTATAGAATAAACTAGTAGGCATTCCTCCATGTTTCAAATATTTTTTACAGTCCTTAATTTGCTTTCTTTTATTAAATAAATACATGACCATAATAATTATTTTTAAGGGTTTTATTCATAATATTCCATAATACCATTAATTTTTTTTTAATTGGCCATATGGGATTGAAATATACCCCCAGATTACATAATGACCATATAATGGTATCACAACAACTTTGAAATTATGCTTGTATCATTTGGTAAAATTAAAATATGTGTATCCTTCTTGAAAGTCAAGGAATTTAATTGATTGCTTTCATGCCATTTGGCTGATATATATATATATATAATTTTTTTTTTCAAAGATAATCTTGTACTTATTAAACAAAATACAATCACAATAAAGTTTCTTTTTCTATCACTAATTCTAAGCTTCCATTCCCTCAAGACCATTTTTAAATCATCCCAATAACTCAACATATATTCTAACCAATGAGTAACAATCTAATTTGGTTCATATATCACTTTTTTAAATTCATTAACTTGCTCCTTCATATGGAATCACTATCACATGACCATATTTACATGAAGATAATTTTTGACCAAATAATTGTAATATATACGTGAACTCAAAATTGAATATATACTAGAAAATACACACTTTCCAACTTAAAACAATCTTGTCACATTTACATTACATTAATCATTCAAATTTTGAAATCACTCAACTTGTCAAAATATTCATAGGCTATGATGGATATTTTATCACCAACCCAACATTTGATAAAAATGATATATCTTAGTTTGTATATATTATCTTACTAAGTGGGTAGAAGTTAAAGTAATACTACATGAATGCGATTCTCTAGTGGTAGAATACTTGTATAAATCTATATTTACTAGGTTTAGAGTCCCATGAGAAATAGTTGCTAGTTAAGGGCCATAGTTTACCTCTAATCTTAAGAATTCAAGGGTAACTTGTTGATAAGTGGAAAAGGAATTTGATGATAGAAATAGATTCATCACTCTAATAAGAAAAGTCATCAATTGTGGAATGCAAATTGCCTTGAATTTTGTTTACTAACTCTAGGCATGAGACTATTGCTTATGAAAAATAACTAATGATTTTTTTATAAACCTTTGCTTCTCATAAATATAAAGGCATCCACAATATGCCTAATGTTAAATAAATAAACCATAGTAATTAATCCACACAAATTCAAGATGTGATAATACCCTTTAGGTAAGGCAACAACAATATTATTTCTTAAAGAAGGAACCACTCCATAATATCTCCAAAGATGAGAGCCGTTATGCGAGCCAAGAACATTACAAGAGAATACTTTATATGATTGATGATGATTATAATGTAAATATTCCTTCTTTATATACCCATATTCTAATGCTACTTTTAGGAGCTGATTCCTAAACCCTTATCCCACTCATTATTATAATATAATATTCTAATAAAATCAACATTGATCTATGTGTGTCCCTTGCCAACTATCCATGATACCCATATACAATATAATATTATATATCCATATTCTTATCCATAGGTACCATAACATTCCACACTCCTTACACATTTTTCATCCTTAAAACATGAGAAGAAACTAAATAATATGATTTGCTAAGCAATGTTGATAATTGGTATCAATCTTAATCATCCCTCCATCAAGGTGAAATCTTGATTGGTGGTGGTCTTCGATGATGTCAAGCTCCCATTATGCCACTTGAATATCCATAACCACTTTGTTGACTATATGCTTATATTCCTCTACTTTGATATTTTGAATTATTGGTCCTATTTTTAGATAATGTTGCTGCAGCACTCTAAAATCTAGAATTTTTGTTTTTTTTCAAAACACTACTAGTCTTGATGTCTTTTTGAATCCATATAGATCCATTATAATATTGATGTCCTAAGCCATGCCTCCAAGATTTTTTTCACTCATGGTGGTGTGGGTGGCGATATATTGTAACCTTAACCTAACATTCTATTTCCTTTTTATTCTTCAACATTTTGTTCACTATTTTAAATTCTTCCTAAAGCTCTTCTCTCATGTGCGATTATTTTGGTGCATTTATGTGCTCTTCTAACAATGCTTCCTTGGATTTTGTTGTTGCTTCTTCCTAGGACTCCACTACTTCCTCTATTGTAGAATTAGCTTTTGATTCCTCTCCTAGTTCCTTAACTTGTTTTCCTACGATAATTGCTTCTTGTTTCTCCTTTGATATTTGCTCCTTAAGCTAAGAAATATATTTTAGTGTTATCTTATTTTTCTTGTATTATAACTTCATGAACTTATTTTCCACATTAATGTTAACAATACCCAAAAAATCCAAGGATAACCTCGAATAATATCCAAATCATCCATCTTGATATCATGAAAATCTAAATGTAAAATATATATATCCAAGGTGATCTTAAAATATTCAAAAATATGAACATTTACACCCTCAATTTATGTCTATAATTTTTGTTGCTTGAACCTACCCAAAGCAACATAATGAAATTATACTTGTTGCTAGGATTTATGGAAATAATAACTTCCCCCCCAAAATGTAGCCATGAACCTGTAAAATAGAATTTTTAAATTTAAATAAATACTTATGATGGCCTATCTAACACCAAAACTATGGTTCCATCAACCTACACACTATCATTCTTATATTTTCCTTTTGCCAATTTTTTGAAAAATTTTAACTCTCTTTTTAATTCTTTTTGTTCACCCTAGAGCCTAGATATCTTTTTATATGGGTTTTACTGTCTCAAGAATGCTGGCTCCATTTCTTCTAAAGCCAGTTCACAATTATGGGCCATAATAAAACTATAAAACCAAGAGAGAGATTCTCCTCCAAGATAATAAATACACCTAATGTTCCAATAAAAATGTTAGAATACAAGGATTTTAAATGTTTTCACTATTATCTAACATCAATATCATCTTCTCTAGAAATTTGTTATAGCTCCATAAGTTCACGTCCCAATAAAAAGATAATGCAAACTTGGATTTTATGAGGATTTCATACAAATATATCCCTATTTATCTGAAACTAAACTTCCAAAACAATTCTCCTTCAAACACAACAACAAATGATTTACTTACCCTAGCTAAAAGATATATCAAATTTTTTTTTTTTCTTAAAAAAATCATGATTTCAAAATAAGTTAGTGCCCTATTCTAGATAGTTGACCTCACAAGATTGTATCTCCTTCAATACAACTTGTATTTCTTCATTAGATCACTTGATTTGAAGCTCCTCAAATTTTGAATAAAATGGTGCAAGAATCATCTAAGTCAAACAACTTTATACAAAGTCATGGATCTCAAAAAATGATATATTTTCTAGAAAAAATTGTAAAAATCTATAATCCATGAAACAATTCCCACTCTGCAAGAATCATTGTTCTGATACCACTTGTTATGAACCTTTTCTTCTCATAAATATAAAAGAATCCACAATATACTAAATATTAAACAAATCAACCACAATAATCAATCTACATAAGGACACGACATGATAATACACTTGAGGTAGGACAACACCGATATTATTCCTTAAGGAAGGAACCAATCCATAATATCTCCCAATATGAGACATACTCCATGAGCCAAGAATATTACAAGATAATAGTTGATATAATTAATGATGATTACAATGAAAATATCTCTTCTTTATATACTCATCTTCTAATGCCACTTTGGGGAGCCAACTCCTAAACCCTTATCTCATTCATTGTAATATTATAATATAATCAAACTTGTGTTATGTGTGGCCCATGCCAACTATACATAATACCCATAGACAATATAATATCATATCACCATATTATTATCCCTAGATACCATAACAAACCTTAAATCTAAGTTTTTTGTAATGTCCTAGAAGGTTTGATTTGGTATAGATATTAATAAAAAAATATGGAAAAAATATAATAATTATTTTTTCAATTGGTTATATGGGATTGAAATGGGCCCTGCCCATATTACATCATCACCACATAGTGGTATTACAATAGCTTGGATATTATCTATGTATTGCTTGGCAAGATTTGAACCTGAGTCTCCTCCTAGAATGTTGAGGAATCTAACCAGTTGAGCTAATATCATTTGATAAAACATATTATCATTATTATTACCATGATTATATTGAAATTTAATGTGGATTAGAGATCTTACTATTGTGATCATAGTTGTATGATTATTATGACAAATAATTTTTTTTAATAGGGTAGAATGAATATGGTTTCTAGTATAATTTCTGATATAATGTTATAATTTCGTTAACATTCTATTGTGGATAACTTGATATTATATTATATAAGAATCTTAATTTTTTGCCATGGGAATATTTTATTGACCATTATGAATGTTTTTACTTATTTTTTTCTATTGAACTCACCTTTATTTTAAAGTTAGAATTTTTAAAATTGATTTTCCACAAAATACCTCCCAACAATAGCCCTTTTTTAAGACTTCTATATTTAGGTGAAATTGTTCTCCCTATCCTTAGGATTATATTTATCATATATTTTAAATATTTGTACTAATGTTTAGTAGACTACTTTGGTTTTATTATTTGATTATAAGATGTTTTACTTTTGTATGCATCATTTTATTTTTTCAGTGAAATTGGATATTATGGATGCATCTAAACCTACATCCCTCTCGATGACATTCTATTGCTCTTAAATTACACTAAATAAAATTTTAAAAAGTAATTAAATGTATAAATTTTGGTAAAATATTTGAAAATCTTATTCTAAGAGTTATAAATATAGTTCAAGTAGCTATCCCCATCCTTAGGATTACCCTTATTATGTCTTCTAGTAATTTGCAATAATGTTTTATAATCTACTTTAGATTGAATATTTGATTATAGGTAGAATTTCAATACATTATAATTATATTTCTTACCTTACCCCACAAGGTGGTCCAAAATGTTCTTATAGATTTTGCATTCACCTTAGAAATGATCAATTTAGGCATCTCAAAGTGCATCCATTTGTTAACAAAGAAAATTTTGAATCATTTCTTATCAAAAGATTTATTTTTGGATGGAGTAAAATACCCAATGCTTTATATTATGATTTTGCATTATAAATAAGTTATTGTTATCTTGGTCTATATTGAGCAAACCTCCTCAAAAGTTCAATGATGTTCTCTCTTATGGTTGATTTGGAATTATTAATCATTTTTTTACAATAGATTCATTTATTTCCTTGTGCACTTGCTATAAAAATATATACTTCAACTTAACATTTGGTTGTTTAGACCTCAATTTTAGCATCACAAACTTATTACCTTCTTACAAGATCAATCTCTTCATCTCATAGTCAAAGTGAGATATTTTGCTTACCTTTCTACTCGTTGATAAGGAATGGATTTAATTACTCCATGAAGGGGTATTTTTACTCTTTTCTTAAAACTTTGTATCTTAATATTCTAGTTAAGAACTTCCTTATGTTGGCTCAAATTCTAAACATAATCGCATCACATTTTACTTCATCAATATTATTTTTGGCTATCACAGACTTGAATATGTTGTTGCTAGGATTAGATCATCTCATGTTTTCCAAAACAAACTAATGTCATTATTTTATTCACTAACTACTATAGTTAAATATTTATTTTGTGCTTAAACCAATTGCTAACATTATTGTATTAATTATAACTTCATTTACCAAGATGACAGGGATACCAAAAATTCATGAAATTAAATATCTAAGCATATTAAAATTTTCATCTAGGATATATTTTCATTGTTGTGTTATCATCCAACTATAATTAATACTCATTTACTTAGAAATGGTGGTTTGAGACTTTATTTAAATCCTACTCTCTATGGACAATAAATTTACAATTGATAACCCATTGACTATAGTTGCACCATGCTTTATTTTCCTTTAATATTTATGTAAATTATTTTTTTGATAATAATAGTGTATGCCTTCTTCCTCAATAATAACAATAAATATGTAATATATATGCTTGTGTCTATACATTTCTTATGGCTACACTCTCCATTCCTAGAATATCTAATGTAACTCGTAATTGTCTTGTTTAATGATATTATTTTACCTTGTCATTCATTGCCAAATATTTCATGCTTATAGTGCAATAGCATGTTAAACCTCTTATATTTTGCAGATTAGTTAATTTTAGCTATTGTAAGTTTCCCTCGTGTTTTCATAATTACACTAGGATTATGTGCTTGGACTTTCTTGTAATATCAAATAACTTTCTTTACCAATATCTTTGCCACTACAATCAATTTCCTTTATTGTCATTTAAATCATAACATACTAATGTTTCATTAAAGGAAAATGAAAAATTCAAGATGATTATCAAGCTCATTTTAGTTACTGTTCCACTATCTTAAGGTGAAATTTTGCTTCTTATGAATAATTTTTTTATTTCTTATCCTACATATGTTTGCAACTAACTTACAATTTGATTGGTAACTCTTCTTTCATGCACAACTGTTGCAACTTAAAACTTGCATACACTTATCTTAAATTTATTATTCATTCCCTTAAAAAGGGAACAACTAGGCATGCATTTTTTTTCCATATAACTATCAATCTTGTCAAATAAGAAATTGATATTCTCTACCGAATCTTGCATTTTACTCTCTTATTCTTGAAATTGTATCTTATTTTGACATGCTTGAAACAATTTTATTTAGTATATAAAAGACTAAGTTAATAAAATAAATGGTTTTGTACTTAAAGTTTTCATTGAGTTCATTGAATTACATAAACATGTAAAAAATAAAAATTTACATTATGCCTTCATTCATCAAACTTTGAAAATTCAAAGCATGCAAAAAAACAAATACACACAAGAGAAAAATGCATTTAACATGATATTTTTTTTTTTAAAGAAAACAACTAAATGAGACCAATAAAAAATAGTTACAAGCTTACTACAGTGGTAAGGGATTTGGCCTCTCTTTGGGAGGTCCAAGGTTCAAAACCCATTTAGTATGAGGGGACTAGGACCCATCATAAAAACTTTTGTTTAAAATCATTGAAAAAATGAGACCAATAAAAAAATATTATTTCATGTTTATGCCTTTATAAAGATATTTAAGAAGTATCGCACATTTTGCTTACTTATTTTTACAAGTGTGATGACATCTCACCTTTAATTTCCCTTGCTCACAAAGGCTCAAAGTCCTCTAAGACAATTTCATCATTTTTATACACTTATAGAGTCCTCAAGATAAATCAATCAAAACCAATACAACAATGTCATATGTTGATCATATTGAGCACTTATACTATCAATTTATCCCTTATATGTTAATCATGAAAGACTTAACTTATTCATAAAGTTATGAAAATTTCACTCTTGTTTTATTGGTCTTTTTTTTTAAATTAAAATTTTCTTCTAATTTGATCTTGTTGTCGTTTGGTAAACATCATATTGATTACATTATGAGGAATGCATTATATTTTTACAAATAGTATGGTGATCATGGTAACAATGATCATGGTAAGGTATATGTTGAAGATATGAAAGTTCAATTCCATTCAAAAGGTTTGTCTTTATAAAAAATGTTGTTGGATGTGATTTTGTGTTAATGAATAATATTATCCAATGTCATTTCTAATAATTATTCACATTAATTTAGAATTTATATTATCTAAATTAAAATTAATCAATTAATATTTATGATTTAATATATTAATACTAAATATAAATTATATAATTTACAAGACTAGATATAAAAATACTAGAACATTTCAATTAATAAACTCATTTAAAAAAAAAAAAAATATCTAGTTATGAGTATTTGTTTCGGAAGGGCATATGAATTGGAAAAATAACATGTTATAAATAGTATCTCAACCAAGTGGGGGTTGCTGCCATGAATTTGTTTTTCATTGTCAATACCTAAACAAATAAATGTACATGAACCTATTTGTACTATTTTACAGTTTACCCTTTCTAAAGGGCAAGCCTAAGGTTCAAGAGGAAGAAGATAGATTGGTTGGGTCCATAAGAGACCCATTATTAAGATGAATTAGGTTTCTAGTTTTAGATTGATAATTTATGGTTGGTTGGTTGTTTATTAAACCTTTATTTTGATTACTTATAGTCAAAGAACCTAAGGAATCATTGATTTGGATGGAAGAAAAGGTAAGATAAAGTGGAACAAGAGAGACAAGGATAAAAATTGGCTTTATAATTGCTAGCCTCCATCATATTGCAATAGGCAAATATTTAAGGATCAGTAGGAATATGGGTAAGTTACCTTGATACTCATATTTGAGGTATTGATGAAGGGTAGATAGGATGACCTTCATTGTATGGATCCAAGGTTGTCCTAGAAAAAGATTATAGGTGAGTTCACAAGGTTTAAAATAGAAAACGGTATTAAGGATTTGGGGTTTGGTCCTATTGACTTCATGAAATCATTATTGAAGGTTCTTATAACAAGATTATATTTTTGAGTTCTTGCTCATTTAAACTAAAATTATGAAGAAATTGAAGGCTACAAATATTCAGGCCTGATCCATTATCAACAAGGATTTGTTTTATAAAAAATCACTAATATGACCTATAATATAAATGGGGGTTCTCCATGCATGGATGGTGGAGGTATATCATCCTCATAAAGGAATATTATAGCATGGTTTATCCTAATAGATCCCACTACATTGGTAATATCATTAGGATTAAGGTCTTGAGGGATGATTTGCTCACTCAAAATTTAAGCAAGACTTCTCTATGAGTTGAAGAGGTTTGTAGAATTTCAAGAAGATAAATTTTAGCTAGGGTATTTGTGAGTTCTTGTTGGAGATCGAAAGTACCCTTAGATTGATTTGGAAATTTTAGGAAGAGGGGAGGTCCTTCAAAGGAAGGGACTTTGTTGGCATGAAGGACTAAGGATGGTTGAGAGGGTTGATCAGAAGATTTATTCTTTTGTTATTATCTTATGGTAACAAAAATGGAATAAAAGTGGTCAAAGAAGAGATCATGCCTACTATTTTTTGATTTGGAGGTGGGACATTAGTATATGAATTTTTTTTTATTGCATTTTGAGCATGATTAGGCAAAATATTTTGAGAGATACCCATGTCTTGGTTGGATGAAGATTAAGGTTTAGATCCATCAACAATGGTATGTTTATCATCTATCAAGTCTTGGACAAGGTGACTAAGATGCTTACACTTATTACTATTATGGCCACCAAGGCAATGGAAATCACAATACTCAATATGATTGTACCAATCTATAGTGGCATCTACGAGTCTAATGGGTGGAAACTCAATTTCAAGGATTTGCTTGAGGATAGTGGAAATACATTGGTCTATTCTAGTGAACTACTTTTTAGTCTTTTATTATTGTGTTAGAATAATTTTTGAAGAGCATTTGTGGAATTAAAATTATTGCTTTGGTAAGATTTAGTGACACCGTCTCCCACCACATGCTTGTTTTTATTTTCTTCTTTTTGATTGGAAGAGACGGGTTTTTCTTGTTATTTCTTAATCTTTAGTTGTCTTCTACATGGGAGGGAAACTTCTAATTGTATAATAAACTCTACCACATATTTTAAAGAAGAAATATGGGTTATTTCCAAGGGATAATCCAACTTCTCCTATTATTTGTGGAGGGCTATGCTAGATTTTACCTACCAAGTGTTGGTCTGTAAATTTGTCTAAGGAAAGGTTATGCACCCACAGACCTTGACCAACATTGAATGACCTAAAATATGAGGCTTTGGTGGTTAATCTTCAGATAAGGCTAGTTCCTTTGAACTTCAAGCTAACTAATCCTAAGATGCGATGGTAAAAGGGTTTTGAAAAAAGTTAAAAGAGCTAAAGCTAGAACTTATAGTAGTTCAGATTAGGCCATATCAAGACACATGCATAGTGAGATATTACATAGTAATGCAAGTGAACCACATAATATACCATCTAGTCTTACTACCAATCACAAAATGATTAATCCATAATATTATAGCTTATCAGATTACAAATTCTAGAATGTGAAAGCATCATAAGCATAAATCTAGAAAGCAGAATAAACACTATGAGCATTCAACAGTCTAAAATTAGAAATAAGTAATCATTTATACCTACACATTCTATAATTGAATGGAACTAGAGGCCAAAAATAATACCTTTGTATTAATATGCAAAGTTCTATTATACATATAAATTATAAAAGCCTAAGAGCCAATGGTATTTCATTCTACATTCTAGTATTTATAGTCTTTTACAATATTCAGTTAGCAAGGCATCATTGTCTTAGAAATAAATTTTTGTTATGTTAGAATATTTTCCCCTCTATTCAACCAATGGAAGGTATGCCTACTTTAACCATCCGATTATGCTTTGCTGACCTAGATGAATCTACATCAAGTTAGCCCTACTACTTGCATTGGGTTTGTTGATTTTCTACTAACATTTATTCCTTACTGTTAGGATTTTTTTTCAGGTGATACTATCCTATAGATGGCATAAGATAATGACCATATGATATCTTACATCAAATATAATCCTTTTTTTGTTCATTGATCATTCAAGATAGATTTTTGTAGCACAACTGGAATCAAGTACCCTCCCAAGCTCGTATTGAATACAAGAGTTTCTATGTCCTTGCAAATTTATCAATTATCTCATTTTTTTTCTTTCAATAGTGTAATAGACCTTCAACATGATTTCAAACTTTGGCTAGGTGCAAGAGTTTTGGCATATTCATGAGTTGTTATTTTTTTTTGTTCTATCCCTTTTGGCAATGCAATGGACATTGGATACCCTCTTAGGTTCCAATCAGGTACAAAAGTTTTGGTGTTGTCATGACTTGGCCAATTTCATCATCCTTTCACCTCTGATAGCATGATGGGCTTCTAGAACTTCTCTAGACTCTGACTGGGTACACATATTTTAGCACATCCCATACTTAGCCCATTCTGCTTGATGAGGTTCTTTGATAGTGTGATAGACATTTGGTACCTCGACGGGCTTCCACCAGGTACACATATTTTGACGCATCCCATAATTAGTCCATTTTTCTTGATGAGGTTCTCTAGGAATGTAACATATATTTGGTACCCCAATGGGCTTCAATCGGGTACACATATTTTGGTGCATCCTATACTTAACCCATTTTACTTGATGAGGTTCTCTAGTAGTGTGATGGATATTTGGTACCCCAACAAGCTTTGACTAGGTACACATATTTTGATGCATTCAACACTTAGCCATTTTACAACACCATTTCACTCTGATAGTATGTTAGAATTCCTAAATTTCTCTAGATTTTGAATGAGTATAGGAATTTTAGCATTTGCAAGACTTAGCCAAATTTGCTAATTTTAGTCTTTTTAACTCACTTTTGTTGTTCAACCAATCTTTGAGGGTCCATTCTTAACATGCCTAGGTCATAGGATTCTTGGCTTCCTCTTGATTCTATTGTAAGGGTCCTAGAATGACTATACTTACACCTTTTATCAAAGTGTGTATGGGAAATGCTTGAAAAATACCCACATTTTTGGTGACTCATAGGGGATTTACACTTGTGGAAAACAAAGAACCTAGAGAACCACTTTTTGGATTTAGCACTTTGTAAGGGAAATGGAAGGGAAGAACAAGCTAGAAGAAAAGTTGGAGGAAAAAAAACTGATAATTGATGCAAGATAAAGGAGGGTGGTGGGTGATGGGGTGGGAACTACATGCACAAAAATATGGTAAATCAATAACAATGGAGAAAAATGAAAAATCATGGGGAGGAAAAAAATCTAGAAGTAAAAATTACATGGAGGAGAAAAAGGAGGAAAAAAAAAAAGAAGAGCCAGAGTAATCTAACAAAATAAAGAAACAAAAAAGAAGGCAACTCTAGAATTATCCCAAAAAAATGGTAATAGAGATTACCAGGTCCATGGGACACCCCCACAAACTACGCTTCCATGAGCATACTCCACTATTGCTTGCCAATATTTCAAGAATAGACAAATTGCCATGCACATCTATTATTTTTGTATCTTTTCCTTTCCCTTACATAGTCTAGTAGGAACTTCTTTTGCTGATAATTCACCATGATGATCTTCTATTGTTCTCATGGACTCATCCTTTTTTCTGACCATGTTATATTTTGACTATATTTACTACCTTATATAGAGCAAAGCTCCAAGGGATTCTTCTACCAGTTTTCACTCGTGCAACTCATGTCGTCGGATTGGGTATTATTTTCAACAAGATTTGGCTTCACAAGAATCATTTCTTGGCATCATTTTACATCAAATTGGATTCTCTCTTTTTTGGTGACCTTCTACTCAGTTGACATCATCTCCTTATATGGTATGATGTATTATTTTACTCACACGAGTTGTGATAGTTTCACTTCAAAATTTTATAGATTTTAGGTGTGTCTTGTGCGAATTCTATATTATTATGTTCTTGTCCATTGGGCTACAGAGTCAAAAATAAAAATTAAATAACTAAAAAGGGGGGGAAGATGGAAGACATGAGGAAGAAGTAAGAAAGCACTCTAAAAATAGTAATAAATTATGACACTTGGAAACTATTCCACACTCATTATTCCATAAATTCTATGGATTTGGCCATCTTAAAGTAAATTACTATAATAATTCCCCTATCCAGTATACTTATGACCTCTACACAAGATGATGTTATATGTTGGGAAACCATGTACCCAGTGCATATTAGTTATTTACTTGCTAGACATGTACACAAAATTATGATATGGTTGACATGCCTGAGTTCGAATATCTTCTGCGGATCATCCCATGAATATGCAATGCCTAGACTATATAATATTGAACTTCAACTGCTTTCTATGGTTAATTTTCCATTGTTCCCAATTATCATTATTTCTAGCTATATTCCATCCTGATATTGTTCTAAGTTCTAAGCCTTCCTAATTTTAGACACAAGTGAAAAACACAGAACTAGGTATTGTTCTAGTGGCATTATATTTGAACCCTAGTTCTTCTAGTAAAGGATATTGACCTCATACCTATGTAGGATCCACCTAGATCATCATCCACACTCTATTTACTTCTACTGCAGTCATATTTTGAGTGGTTCTCAAAATTTGGTTGATATTACAACTTTTTACGTCCCATTGGCCTAACTCTGCCCTAATTTTGTATATGGTCTCTTTAGTGGGGATTGTAATTTTTTTCTTATATCCTCCAATGCAGAATGGGAGAAATCCTTGATTTGGTAGTGCGATAAATTTCCCAATGAATAGAATTAGCATCTAATCATACTTCTAAATTATATAACCTCTTATTTATTTTGAAAATCAAGGGATAAAATTATCCTAAACAACAGGGGTACATCCACAAATTCTATGTTGGATGATAGGGAAATATAGGTGCCTACATATCAGCATTGGGATTTTGCATAGTATCCCTGCCTTCTTCAAATAATATCCCCTAAAAGTAGAAATTTGGGCTTCTATGATTTTGGGTTCAGTACTAAACTTCTCTAGATTTCAACAAACATGATTGAGACCTGGGCCTTAGGGTCTACCGCACAATTATACAACATATGCTTTTCCAAAGCAAGATTTTTTTTTATAGTTTAAAATTATTTGGGTTTTTATCAAGGGACCCAAAAACCTGATTACACCAATAGTGGAAAATGTTGTAAAACCATAAGGATACAATATAATATCCTTCCCCGAAGGATGTAAACTAAAAAAATCCTTCAACCTACCCATACAACAAGTGAGACTAGCACACACAAAAGGAAATAAGATAGGGTTGTCCCGCCCAAAACTAACCTCACATAACACAACACATGAGTTAAAATTTAAATAAAAAATAGGGCCATCCCTCCCAAGGTATCCTTACAACATGTGCATGAAGGATGGAGAAGAGGATCAAGGCCATCCCACCCAAAAAACACGTGCAAATAAAAATTAAAATAGGGCAGACCCACCCAGAATAATTTGAAAATCAAAACGCGAGATACAAAACCATCCTGTCCATATCTAAAAATTAAATATTAAAATTGAAATAAAAGTGGAAAAAAAGAATCATTCCTGCCTAAGGATGAGCTGAGATGAAGCTGAAGTCCAATACCAGAATCCGACAAGAAAACATCAAAAAACCATAACTGATTTACAAAAAACCACCTTGAACAATAGGATGGAGTAGAAAATCTACAAAAAAAAGATCTCACCCAGGGAAGGGTGGGAAACAATCAGGGATGCCAAAAAACCACTAGAATAGCATCCTACACCTACCTAGAAATGGGAATAGTAAACTAAGTATCTCCACAGGCCACGAAATCCTCTTGTAATAAGGTAAACTACTTAGCAACCAAGAGGAAAAGAGGAAGCACACTACATCTAGATAATCATTGAAACTTAGCTCCAAGAAGAAACCTACATGAAAAGGCATCCCATAAGCACCATAGAAAACCCAGGGAGGGACCCAGGGGCATCCTTGAACATAGGTACAGAAGGAAACCCTCAAAGCGACTGGAAAAAGGGTAGAAAAATGAAGTGACCTCCCACCCCAAGGAGATCATATGCAACCAAGGACAACCAAGAGAGAAGGATCCATGAAGTGCCAAGGAATAGGGATAGAGCTGAGCCACACCATGAAGGAAACCTACAAAAAAACTAGGATAACCAAAGAGCAAAAGGAAAAAAATATCTAAAGCATAAAAAATGAACACAGGGATAGACCTAGGGACGTTCCAAAGAGTAGAAGGGAAAATAAGTTCTTAAAGCACAAAAAAGGGCACTGGGATGGACCCAGGGACATTATAATATAGAATCATAGGAAGGAAATACTCAAATCAATGAGGAAAGGTGTAGACAAGCAGAAAAGAGACCTCCCACCCCAAGAAGATCTTCTACAGCCACAATCAACCCAGAGGAGGATCCAAAAAATGCCAAAGGACTGGGATATATCCAGAGGAGGGAGAAGTAGGGAAGCGGATCAGGACATCCCATAGGATGTACCCTGCTTCCCCTTTCTAAAGAAAGATTTAGGTAAAAATGAGGTGAATGAATTTTTGGAGTTTTGAGGAGGGGTCTTCTAATAAATGCATGTGCATAATTAACCACTGAAATTCTTCCAAGGGAAATGTTGATCAAGTCAATTTTTTTTGATGCCAACACATCCTTTCTTTATCCTACCAGCATAGGGAGTTTCTAGATGAGAAAAATTCTTCCACAGTTGAGGTCAAGATTGCTCATAAGATCTTGAGTCCTCTAGGAACATAAAATTTGATTAGGCTATGAAAGGCAATTGATCATATAGATCTGAGTTGAATTTCCAGCATAGTTACTAGGTGATTTTAAAAGAAGATCTATACAAAGTAGTGTATCACCAAGTTTTGATCTATCCAAAAGGTGGGACGTAGGTCTCATTGTGCGTGCTAAATCTAAAAGTTTGTGCATCCATAGACCTTAATCAACATTAAATGACCTAAAAGCTATGAGGCTTTGGTGGTCAATCTTCGAAGGAGGTTGGTTCCTTTGAAGTTCAAGATAACTAATCCTAAAATATGGTGGGAAAAGGGTGCTTAAAGAAGTTAAAAGAGTTGAAGCTAGAACTTATAGTGGTGCTAATTAGGCCACATAAAGACACATGATAGTGAGAGATTACATAGTAATGCAAGTGAACCACCTAATAGACCAACTAGTATTACTACCAATCACAAAATGATTAGTCAATCATATTATAGCTCATAATATTACAAATTCTAGAACAAGTAAAAGCATCACAAGCATAAATATAGAAAGTAGAATAAACACTATGAGCATTCAACAAGCTAAAATTTGAAATAAGTAGTCATTCATACATACACATTTTGTAATTGAATTGAACCAGAGGCTAGACAACAATCCCTTTGTATTAATATGCAAAGCTCCATTGTACATGTAAATTGTAAAAGCCTGAGTTAATGATATTTCATTCTACATTCTAGTATTTATAGTCTTTTACAATATTAATTTAGCAAGGCATCATTTTCTTAGAAATGTATTTTTGTTATATCATAAGATTTCCCCTATATTCAACTAATTGAAGATATGCTTGATTTAACCACATGATTATGCTATACTGAACTTGGTAAATCTACATCAAGTTAGCCCTACTGCTTGCATTAGGTTTGTTGATTTTCTACTGATATTTATCCCTTGTTGTTAGGCTTTTCTGTCAAGTGATCCTATATTGTAGATGGAATAAGATGACAACCATATGATATTTGACATAAAATGTAACCCTTTTTATGTCCGTTGATCATTCAAGCAAGATTGTTGAAGCATGACTGGTATCAGGTACCCTCCCAGGTTTCGATCGGATACAATATTTCTAGCGCCCTTGCAACTTTATCAATTCTCTCATTTTCTTGCTTTTGATAGTGTAACAGATCTTCAACATGATTTCAAAATTTGACTACGTGCAAGAGTTCTAGCATCTTCATGAGTTGTCATTTTTCATTGTTCTGGCTCTTTCAATAGTATGATGAACATTGGGTACCCTCCCAGGTTTTGGTCAAGTACAAAATTTTGATGCTCTCCTAACTTAGCCAATTTATTCATTCTTTTACCTTTGGTAGCATGACGAGCTTCTGGAACTTCTCCGAACTTTGATCGGGTACATATCTTCTAACTCATCCTATACTTAACCCATTCTTCTTAATGGGGTTCTTTGATAGTGTGACAAATATTTGGTACCTCGATGCATCCCATACTTAGCCTATTTTTCTTGATGAGGTTCTTTGACAGTGTAACATATATTTGGTACCCCAATGGAATTCGATTGGGTAAACATATTTTGGTGCATCCCATACTTAGCCTATTTTGCTTGATGAGGTTCTTTGGTAGTGTGATGGAAACTTGGCACCCCAACAAGCTCTAGCTAGGTACACATGATAGAATTCCTACATTTCTTTGGATTTCGATCGAGTATAGGAATTTTAGTGTTTGCAAGACAACCAAATTAACTAATTTTAGTATTTTTAACTTATTTTTGTTGTTCGATGAGTCTTTAAGGGTCCATTATTAACATGCCTAGATCAAAGGATGCCTAGTTTCCTCCTAATTTTGTTGTAAGGGTCATCAAATGACTATCCTTGTACCTTCTATCAAAGTGTGTGTGGGAAATGATTAAAAAATACCCACATTATGTTGGTCTATAAATATATCTAAGGAAAGGTTGTGCACCCATAGACCTTGACCAACATTGAATGACTTAAAATCTATGAGGCTTTCATGGTCAATATTTGGAGGAGGTTAATTCCTTTGAATTTCAAGCTAATTAATCCTAAAAAATAGTGGGAAAAGGGTTTTGAAAGAAGTTAAAAGAGCTAAAGCTAGAACTTATAGAGGTGCAAATTAGTCCACATCAAGACACATGCATAGTGAGAGATTACATAGTAATGCAAGTGAACCACCTAACAGACCAACTAGTCTTACTACTAATCACAAAATTATTAATCCATCATATTGTACCTCATTAGATTACAAATTCTAGAATAAGTGAAAGCATCATAAGCATAAATCCATAAAGAAAAATAAACACTATGAGCATCCAATAGGCTAAAACTAGAAATAAGTAATCATTCATACATACACATTCTGTAATTGAATGGAACTAGAGGCCAAGCAACAATCCCTTTGTATTAATATGAAAATCTCTATTGTACATGTAAATTGTAAAAACCTAAGAGCCAATGGTCTTTCATTCCATATTCTAATATTTATAGTCTTTTATAATATTCAGTTAGAAAGGCATCATTGTCTTAGAAATAAATTTTTGTTGTATCAAAATATTTGACCCTCTATTCAACTAATTAAAGGTATGCTTGCTTTAACCACCCGATTATGCTCTACTGACCTGGCTGAATCTACATCAAGTTCACCTTGCTTATTATATTGGGTTCATTGATTTTCTAGTAATTTTTATCCCTTAATGTTATAATTTTTTATCAGGTGATCCTATCCTATAGATGGCATAATATGATAGTTTTTTTATCTTTAATACCAAATATAACCCTTTTTGTGTTCATTGATCATTAAAGTAAGATTGCTAAAGCACAACTGGCATTGGGTACCCTCATAGGATACAACTAGATACAAGAGTTTCAGTGCCCTTGCAACTTTGTCAATTCTATCATTTTATTCATTTCAATAGTGTAATAGACCTTCAGAATGATTTCAAAATTTGGCTAGGTGCAAGATTTTTGACATCTTCATGAGTTGTCATTTTTACTGTTCTATCCCTTTTGACAATACGAGAGATATTGGGTACCCTCCTAGGTTTTGGTCAGGTACAAAATTTTTGGTGCTCTTGTGACTTGGCCAATTTATTCATCCTTTCACCTCCAACAACATGACATGTTTCTAGCACTTCTCTTGAAGTTGATCGAGTACACATCTTCCAGCACATCCCATATATCCCATTCTATTTCATGATGTTCTTCAGTAGTGTGATAGAAATTTGGTACCCCGTAGTTATGTACACATATTTCAATGCATCCTATAATTAGCCCATTTTTATTTATGAGGTTCTCCCACAATGTGATAGGCATTTGGTACCCTGACAGGCTCCGATCAGGTACACATATTTCTATGCATCTCATACTTAACCCATTTTTCTTGATGAGTTTCTCCAGTAATGTGACGAATATTTGTTACCTCGATAGACTTCGATTGGGTACACATATTCCAACACATTCAACACTTAACCATTTTAAAACATCCTTTCACTATGGTAGCATGAAAAAATTCCTATATTTCTCCAAATTTCGGTCAAGTATAAGAGTTTTGACATTTGCAGGATAGCCAAATTCATTTATTTTAGTATTTTTAACTCAATTCTATTGTTCCACTAATATCTAAGGGTCTATTCTTAAAATTCCTAGGTCACAAGATGCTTGGATTCCTCTTGATTCTATTGTAAGGGTCTTGGAATGATTATCCTTGCATCTTCTATCAAAGTGCATGTGGGAAATTCTTGAAAAATACCCACACCAAGGCCCACCGTCTAGTTAAGAAGTATGCAAAAGCTTCACCCTTAGCCTATTTAAGTTGATAAAAGTTGTCAATTATACACTTTTCTTCTATGTATGTAGAAAATTGCTAGATAAAAATCTCTACAAGCTCCTCAAAGGTTTTTATTGAGGGCCATGATATTAGAAAATACTACTCTAAAGTAGGACCACTAAGGCTTTTGGAAAATAATTTTAGGAGCAATGTCTCATCATAGGCAACGTCATGACAAGTAGCTTGAAAGAGCCTAAGATGGTCAATTAGGTCCCCCTCTTCCCTATACAATTATAACTTAGGGGTTTCAAAATTAGGAGGATAAGATTGACTATCTATAAGAATATCTAAAGGTTGATTATAGAAATCCTTGTAGGAATACTTATGATCAGTTGATGGTCATTGAAAGGAGGACAATTGTAGTTCTAAAGTAGAATTTTATTTTTTCAATTGTTCTAGTTTGAACTTTTGTCTTTCCAATTGCTCAAGTTTAGAGTTTATATTTTGTAGCTCAATGGAGATGGTGGTTGAGGTATGATTATATAGGGTTACAAAATTTAACCACCAAGGAGGATCACACCCGATCTAACTATCGCAATCAAAGGGAAACACACAAATAGGCATGCATAATTTGATAACAAGAAATAAAGTGAATACAAGGAATTATTTATTATTTTCAATGAAGTCAAATTACAGATTCATCCCTCTTAGGGATACCCATTTGATACATTAATTACAATAGTGTTTTAATCCCTATCAAGGGTAGGTGTGATCAAAATTCCCCTCAAGGTGACAAAAAATGCTCTAGGGTGTCGATGACCCTCTTCTTCGCAATGGGGAAGGGGTTGGATGCTTTATCTATCCTTTAGAATTGTTTCCTGTGGTCAAGAAACAACAAGAATGTCAAAAATATAGGCAGTATCTCGTGATGAGGCCCTTTTAGGTAAAATGTATAATGACACCATTAACATGCATAATCAAGAAAACATAAAGAAAGCTACTAAACTATGCAAAGTGAATCAAGATTCATGTAATAGCATAAGGTAAAATAACATCTACACTATGCATGGATAAAATATAGAAAATGAAGCATAAACATGCATAAAGAAAGCATTCTAGTCTTAATTAAAAAATAAGCATAAAATATGAATCTAGCCTACTTCTACAGTCAGAAGTCTTCTAAAATGTTGTTAAATCAATAAAATGGCTAATCTAACCTAACTAGCTGGACAAAAAAGAAAAGAGTAAGGTGATTTGTCACCTATTGCAAACTGTAGCTCTGGTGAACGGTCTGCACTATGAACCGCGACTAAAAGCCGTAGTTTGACCTCTGATGAGTTTTGCCCTCAAAATTAGGGGTAGTGGGCTCAATATCCTTGTCCAAATTGATGTTAAGGGTCACCTTCGTTGTCCTTAGATTGATTTGGTGGTCAATTGGATGTGAAGGGCCTTCGTTTACCTAAATTTGTGTTTCTTGATCCTCCTAAGCACCTAGGGCATCCATAATGCAATTCATCATTAATGGTGGCAAAAAGGGTCGGGGATTAAGTGTAATAGCTCTATCTCTTAGTATACTTAGTTTTAGTGTACAATTCACCAGGGCTTCGCTACTCAAATCTCCAATGCTTGCTCTCTTTCTCCCCATTTGGAGGGGGTATTTATAGCATGCCCCTAGGACTAGGGGTGGCTTCATGGAGAAGCCAAGACCAAGAATGTTGGTTAGGATAGTTGGGATGGAAGTCTATGGAATATTTTATCTTTCAATTGCTTCCTTCTAGATCTATTGTCCATTCCAATCGGTTTGGATCGGGTGGAAGGCCTAACTAAAATTTAGTTAAGACCGTAGGTCATAGTTGTGGTCCAGACTACAGGCCATAAGTGTCAACCACGGTTTAGACTAGAGATCGTAGGTCTGGGCTGCGATTTAGACTGCTTAGGAAAAAATGCCTAAATTGAGTGGTTAGAACTACTGATCTATCTTGAAGTCTATCCAAGATCCTCCATATGGTCTTGTAGCATATCCATATGAGTGGTCGCCCTAAACATGACACGTTTTAGGTGTCTATAGATGCCCATTTTGAAATGCATTGTGAGATTGAACAACACTAAGCAAAAATATACATCCTAAAATGATGTCTAAGGTTCCATGATGATCATTAGTCGGATCAACATTAGATGCCCTAGGTCCAGCAAAAATGACTCGAATCTTGGGATCATTGCTTCCAGCTTGTGAAAGGCTTACATTTTGACAAGTCTGCCCTCATCATCAGACGTTCAGATAGCACCAATGCCAATTATGGGTATCTTATGACCCATAAATCTAAAGGATGAGAGTTACAAACCAATTATCATATTTACTATTTACCCCAGGCAAAGGGGGAAGCTTATGATAGCTATTGACAGTGATTCGTAAGAACGAATGTAATTTTGACAAGATTAGGGTATCTACGATCTCAGGGATCTTCTGATGACTTTGATTATGATTATGAAATTATGACTACCCCCTCAAGCGACGAGTTGATGAGGGTAATGACAATGTATGAAGCGACGAAATTTATTGACCATAATGAATGATCCTAAACAAATTAAGATTTGAGCCTTTTAATACCTTGGCTAGGACTAGTTTAGCTTATGATTGCAACTCTTAGTGGTATTGGCACATTTCTATCCCCTAGAGCAGTCAAGCTACAATAGCCATATTAAGGAATCAAAATGATACAAATGCAATTATACTTGTGTTGAATCATATTTATCGATGATTTGTTGAAAGATGTTATAAAAAAAATGACAATTTTACCCCAAATGTCCTTATGATGATTTACTCATCTTGTCGGATTGCATGGATCACAACTCACTACAAACACCAAGTGTATAGGATAAATCACTAAATACGAGGCACATTTGGTTTTTAATTATTTGTTTTTTTTTTAATTTTAATTTTGCATTTATTTGATTGATCATGGTGCTTTTAACATCACCAAATTTGCAATTTTAATCATTGATTTTGAATTTTTGTCTGATGGAAATCAATAATTTGCTCTTTTAGACCTTCCCACGGTGGGTTTTGAGTGCATTTAATGCTAGTTGTAAACCGTAGGTACGATCTGTGATTATATTTCCAAATTTTGGGAACCGTGGGTCAGACCTATGGGTGGAAAACCCTAGTTCTAGAACCACAGATGTCAGCTGTGGTTTGTCGAGACTAGGAAAACCTATAAATTGAATTCCCATTTGAAATTTTTCATTATTTCTTGGCAAACACTAGAAATCTAAGAGCTTTGAGAGTGAGAAGACCCTTCTTGATCAAAAATGCTACCACACTCTACCTTGATTACACTCCTCAACCTCGATGGCAAATTCTGATCAGCCATCTACTAGCTGGGGCCAGGGTGCGGGTAAGGTAACTCAAAACCAAGACCACACACTCAATACCAGTAAAATAAACTACATTAAGTAATGTAAAAAATGAACCTCACTAAACTGTTGGTAATGAACCCCACTAGTTTAGGCTAGCTTTAGGATTTAATTTTATGCCTTAGTGGTCTAGGAGGGTACCCACAATGGGTGCCACTCCTAAACCATAGCTGGTAGCTACGGTTCCTAGTTGGCAAATTGGGGACCGCAGGTTTTAGCTACGGTTCCTAATTTGCAAATTGGGGACCATAGGTTTTAGCTATGGTTTGTTGTTGTTACTATTTTTTTAAGCTCTAGTTAGCTAGATTTTGTCTTAAATTGTACTTGTTATTCCAAATATTGACTTCTAGAGCCCGAGAGCCTTTCATCTAAAGAATCTCTACGAGGCTTTATCCGATGCTAATTGGGATTGGTTTTGAGCTTTCAAGTTCGGATACATCATGGATCTACCCACTATTAGGGTAGATCAAGCCTACCTGACTATGTTGGCCTAATGCTAGAATGCGCAGACCAACACATTTCACCTACCTACAGGTGAAATGACTATTAATCTAGAGGATATTTATAGGATCTTCAGGATCCCTATTGATGGTGAGGCCATCGTCTCCTCTACCTCCATGGTAAAGGAGGCTATTTTTGACACTATCTTCGGTGACCAGAGTGAGGATGCTCAGGACACGAAAGACCACGATGGGGTACACATTGGTGAGTGGTACCACAAGGATGTCCTCTCTACACGAGAAGCCCTCTTTATGTACCTCATAGTTTAGATTGTGCTTCCAGACTCCTCGAACATGGGGATTCCCTGGAAACTTCTATCCACCACCTGGAGGATGCTATAGAGCTCTACATAGGTACCTCTACTTCTAGCTTGGGGGAGCACCCTGCTATGTTAGCTCTATAGGGAGCTATACCAGATTATAGAGTGTAGCTGTAAGGGCCTCAACTAGAGCCTTCTATTACAGATCTGGGGGTGGTAGCACATTTAGATTGAGTGTCCTTTAGATCTACCTCTATAGACTACTGCTATTACTGATGATCATCCATGTTATGCTGCCTGTTGGCCTCATGAGGAGGAGGGTACCCATAATAGGATCCATGCTGGTGATATCCAAAACTACATTACTCAGTTCATGGCAATTGGCCCAAATTATGTTTAGTTGCAGCCCTATATGGATTGCCCAGTGTGACCAGAGGAGGGCCAGTAGTTGAGACAAGCACGTCATGATAAATGGTTGATCAGTTGTAAGACCAAGATTTGAGAGTACCAGTTGATGAGGTCTGGGAATGCCTTAATCATAACATGTTTTGAACACTAAAATTTCCTATAAACTCTTATGTTTTATCTGATATGTTAGTTAAGTTGATTCAATATGCTGTATATTAACCATTTTGCATGATCAATGTATTTGGAATATTATATGCTGATTTTTACAGGTTTTTGCATAGTTTTGTGTTCTTTTTGCTATGACTTGCTAAAATGGGATATGCTTAGAATAATAGCAACATTTCACTAATCATGTTTTGATTTGTCTTAAGCATTTATTTCACCTAAATCTGGCAACAGTGCAAGCAAAATGTTGCTGTGCAGCAAAAACTGGTCTTTCCCATGTAAATTCTAGCCAACTGTCCATAAATAGCAAGGCATGGAATTCACATGTGGAAAGAGATGAAGACCATTGGAATTTGATCTTAAGAGATAACCCACCTGAGAGATGTAGAAGAAATCACTGGAAAATCACACATTTGTTCATTTCGAAGTATCTTCAGAATGAACAGATATCTTCAAAATGAGAGAAAATAGTGTCTTCGAAATGAGTGGATATTCGAAATGAAGAATGTAGTGTCTTCGAAATGAGCGGATCTTCAGAATGAAGAATGCAGTATCTTCGAAATGAGTGATCTTTAGAATGAAGAATGTAGTGTCTTCAAAATGAGCGATCTTCGGAATGAGAATTGCATTGTCTTCGAAATGAAGCCACTTATCTCCGGAATGAAAACAGAATGCATTTTTTTGACTTGTTGACCAATTTTTGAAGTTGGAAAAAGGGAAATAAAGGTCAAAAAATGTAAAGGAAAAGATCTTCCATCTATCTTTGCCATCATTTCCGACCAAAGACATCATTAATGGAAATATCAAAGAATAAACCCAGAATTTGTTGCAACATAGTAGGATTAGATCTTTTGAGATATTCTTTGTTTGTAATCAGATCATAGGACAACTATAAATATTTCTTCCATTCAAGTTGATCCTAGTAGGTAGTAAGTAGTAAGAAAATAGTAAGGAAGCTAGAAGAAAGCAAAAAATACAAAGAATAGGTAGAAATTGACTGTTATAGTCCTGTAACAGTTTTTTAGCAAAATTCTTGTAATCATGTTCTTTCATCAATAAAGTGCACCAGTTCTATTTCATATCGCTTGTAAATGAGTGTGATTAAGATCTATAGAGAGAGAGATACTCATACCTTCTTCTAGACAAGGAGGCTGGCCACTTCCAGACCTAGGAGGAGGACTAACAACAGGTTTTTATTCTGATTTTGCTACAGCAGAATGAGTTGTAGAACTTGTTATTTCAATTGCTTGTAAAAAGTCGACAATATCTGCAATCTTAGTTTATTTATGCTTAGATTAATCTTGTGCTTAATGTTTTAGTTGTAATATTTACTTTCAGCAAATCTTCCATTTTATTTCGATCTGTTATTTCCAGAATTTGTTGTTTTCTGCAATTTCTTGCATTCTGTGTTTTTGCTGTCAACCCCTGCATAGAAGATTGAAAACCTTCTATTACAGAGTCTTGACAGGGTTTTATTTTCCATGCTATAATTAGATTTACATTTCTACAAAAGTAAATAGATTTCCTTTCTGCAATTAGAATCAGACTTTTAATTCTACAACTGTTATTTCTGCAACATAATTAGGTCTCATTCTGCAATTGTAAATTAGGATTTCATTTCTACAGTTAATGATTAGTTTCCATTTTTGCAATTAGATTAAGGTTTAATTTATGCAATTAGATATAGGAATGTCCTAAAACCCCCCACACAACCGGTTCCACCAATAAGACCTGTTGCTCTAGATTGACCTAAGTTATAGCTGTTTCACTTCTTCTTTCGTAGATAGCCTTGTACGCAGCCCTGGATTGACAAATTCATTAAGAATTAATGATAGTATAATGACTACGCATCACCAGTTCTACTCTCGAGTCCTACGGTAGTTTGGGCTTATGCAGGATATTCTAGATATCCCCCTGAGGTAATGATGCTTGGTTGTAGAGCATAATCTATAGTGGATCATTCTGGAGCCTCTAGGGATGGTGCTGATGACTACTAGGAGACTGAAGTCAAGACTTCTGGGACCACTCTTGAGTATGATGGGTGGTGGTCCATGTTTATATGGTACAACATAGGGCCTCTGGGCCAGGAGCTAGATATGACAGAGGTAGAGGTGGATCTTGATGGGCATAGGGTGCACCAATGGACAAAGGGCGGCTGGGGTGCAATGACCACCATCGAGGAGGCTCCTGAGGTTGAACCTAATGAGGAGGCTCCATAGGAGGGTGAGGTCCCTCCCGACAACATAGAGGGTCAACTCTTAGCTTAGGTGGTTGACTTGTAGAGTCAGCTAGGGTGATTCCACATGCAGTAGCTAGAGTGAGACACTACTATCGCCACTCTAGAGGTGAGAGTAGTTGAAAGGGATAGGCACCTTACTGAGGTGCAAGATCAGATACAAGGTCTAACTATGTGGGCCATAGATGTAGAGGCCTAGGCTCAGAGATTGTAGACTACTCTAGAGTTATCACAAGTACATCGAACTATAGTAGAGGTAGAGAGGGATCTTCTTCAGGTATCGAGGGGTGCTATGCCACCTCCTCAGGCTACTATGGGGCCTATGGCAGCACTACTAGCTACACAAGATCCAATGACTGAGGTAGAGTGGATACGTGGTATGGTCATAAGGACCAATGAGATGCACATAGATCAGCTTGCTCACATTAATTAGCTAATCAGTTATATAGAGATGCATGGGCTACAGGTTCCTGAGGATCCTTTCTCCTTAGAGTCACAGTGTACCAGGTCTAGGACCTTAGAGTAGTCTATGGCAAGCTCAGGTTATAGTATTCATAGGACTGAGAGGATGCATAGGTCCTCTAGCACACATGGGGTGACATCACATGCCAGGCCTAGGGATGTAGGGTAGACTTCAGGGGCCACCAGTCATGGGACTAGCCTGCTGCCATTACCAATTTCTCATGTGCTAGGTGCCTTAGGATTTGGAGGTAGGAAGGACCCACAACAGGACCCACCATAGGTGCCAATGCAGATAGGAGAGCAGGCTCCAGAGCACAGTGTTGAGGGAGGTGACGAGAGCTCCAGTATAGGGGGAGCAGACTAGACCTGGGCTCTTCTAGATGTAGACTATACTTTTGCTATGTTGTACTCATTTTGAGTGTAAGGTCGAGGACCTACACGCTTTGTATCCTACGGGTATATTGATGCACTCCCTATGTACTCTGTTGGACACACACACACACACACACACACACACACACACACACACACCCATATATATATATATATATATATATATATATATATATATGACTTGATCATTTCGGCTCATTATGTGTATCTGATGTTTAATTTTTGATTTTATGTTTATTTGATGCACATGGATGCAATGCTTATGTGATGCTATGTTGATATGATGCAATGTTTATGATGCAATGTATGGATGACATGCACTAGATAGCTATCTATTTTATGATGATGATGTTATGCAATGATCTATATGATTAGATGTGCCATATATAATGGATGCAAATGGATGTGGTATTTATTTTGAATGCATATTTATTTTTGCTTTGTGGGCATGCGTTTATTTTTATGAAGTTATGGCATGCTATGCAATGTATGGTAATGCATTATGTACATAATCGTAATCTAATGGGAATGAACCTGTATGCTTTAATCACTTAAAACATAAAGAATGAATGTAAACTATGTATATCAATTTTAAAATGCGACACCACAGAATGTATGACAATCATGCAAGATAATTGATAATTCTCATTACAAGAACTTAATCAATTAATCACCCATATATGAAATGCAGTGAAATGGATTGGTATAATGCTAATTAATGAATATGCCATTTTGTAATGGATTGGTATATAGTGTATATTTTTCTTTGTTGCACTATATAGTCAGTTGCCATCTAAACATCATTTCTGATATTCATGTGGTATCTATCCTATATGTTTGATTGTGCTTTGTAAAATGCATTCTGATGAATGAATGACTCGTATTTTTTATGTTTAATGATATTTGGTATCTTGTTGCTATTGGAGAACTTTTTTTGGGGTTTTCCATGAGACTCAAACACCCTAGTAGACTTCTCCAAAAATCACATACTAACTGTACAAGGCTTTTATTGGACAAGGCTTTCCGTGACAGACCCAACTATTCATTATCCATGTGTGTGCATGTGAGTATTTTTAGATAGATCATAAGCATACCCCATATGTCAGTCGGGACTCTTTCAACCCATATGTGAGATAGGGTTCCTCATACGATCGTACCATCCTTGTTTCAACTTTGATTAGACTTATACAACTAGACAATCCTAGGTACCTAGAGCTAGCTCATCTTGCAAATTGATCAGGGCTACCCCTCCAAATGCAGGTGGGACTCTTTCAACCCATTTCTATGTTTGGGGATCACCCAATAGAACTACCCCTCCGATTGTAGGCGGGACTCTTCCAACCCATTGCTACGATCGGGGATCACTCTATGGCTTTCAAAAGGTGGAAAATCCAGGGATTCAAGTTCTCACCCTTCTTACTTGCTCATATGTAGTGATGAAAATCACTATTAGTCCACGTGTTACCATTTTCTTTGAGCAAGGGATTTTTATAGTGCTTTTGATTCACTATGTCACTTTACATTTTGAACTTGAAATTTGTACTTTTGCACTTTGTAACTTGGGATTTAAACTTTGTGACTTTGGGATTTATAGGGGAAATTCTTGTCCTTTTGCCAAAGTACACCTTTCTAAACCGACTATTTGCAAGATAAGCAGGTCGTGAAACCCATCTCTCTAGATACCTAAGACTACTTTCATAGCTTTCATCATCTCTTGTCTTAGCAGGATTTTATATTATTTTGCTTAGTGACGGGATTCTGATATGTTGAAGCACTATCCCAACTAATGACCTTGTCTATAATAGCAAAGCAAGCTTTCTACAATATCTGAAGAACCCACTAGGTATGGCTGAGTGACTGGAAAACTTAATATACATACATGTTTCTCTGCAACAAGTATCGTGTATGAATGCAATGAATTATGATAAATGCAAGGGTGCATGATTGAAACACAAACGTGCGATCATTTGTAATATTTTGATAGACACACTACACTCTACTATGGAATGCAATGGATGACAAATGCCTAAATGCAATATGATGATGTGAATGCATATATGAAAATGCAAACTGCAAAAGCAAATGTTTTTGGATTTTATGCTTTACCATTTTTTTTGGAATTTTATATATTTTCAAATTTTTATACATTTTTGAGCTTTCATATTTGACCAAACGATGAGTATATATGCCTTTGGAGCTTTTTAGGGTTTGACCAAGCGATTTTTAGAAATCCTTGGAGCTTTTTGAATTGACCAAAGGTCTTACAGATGCCTTTGGAACCTTTTAGTTGACCAAAATCTTAGCAAGAGGGCGTGGAGCCTTTTAGGATGACCGAGAAGCTATAGGAACTCTCAGAGCCTTTGGGTTGACCAAGCGATTTTTAGAAATCCTTGGTGCCTTTTGGGATGACCGAGTGGCTTTAAGCAACCCTCAGAGCCTTTGGGTTGACCAAGCAATTTTTAGAAATCCTTGGTGCCTTTTTGGGATGACCGAGTGGCTTTAAGAAACCCTTCGGAGCTTTTGGTTGACATGACCAAATCACTCGAATGAGATCTTGGAGCCTTTTGGGATGACTAAGAAGCTATAGGAACTCCTGGAGCCTTTGGGTTGACCAAGCAATTTTTAGAAATCCTTGGTGCCTTTTTGGGATGACCGAGTGGCTTTAAGTAGCCCTCGGAGCCTTTGGGTTGACCAAGCGATTTTTAGAAATCCTTGGTGCCTTTTGACTGACCAAAGGGCTTACAGATGCCTTTGGATCTTTTTTGACATGACCAAATCACTCGAATGAGAGCTTGGAGCCTTTTGGGATGACCGAGTAGTTATAGGAACTCTTAGAGCCTTTGGGTTGACCAAGCAATTTTTAGAAATCCTTGGTGCCTTTTTGGGATGACCGAGTGTCTTTAAGTAGACTTTAGAGCCTTTGGGTTGACCAAGCAATTTTTAGAAATTCTTGGTGCCTTTTGACTTACCAAAGGGCTTACAAATGCCTTTGGAGCTTTTTTTGACATGACCAAATCACTCAATGAGAGTTGGAGCCTTTTGGGATGGGTTAGAACTTTTTTTATTTGATTTTGGGATGATCGAGTGGCTTTAAGTAGCCTTCGGAGCCTTTGGGTTGACCAAGCAATTTTTAGAAATCCTTGGTGCCTTTTGATGACCAAAGGGCTTACAGATGCCTTTGGAGATTTTTCTAACATGACCAAATCACTTGAATGAGATCCTTGGAGCCTTTTGGGATGATCGAGTAGTTATAGGAACTCTCGGAGCCTTTGGGTTGACCAAGCAATTTTTAGAAATCCTTGGTGCCTTTTTGGGATGACCGAGTGGCTTTAAGCAACCCTCGAAGCCTTTGGGTTGACCAAGCAATTTTTAGAAATCCTTGGTGCCTTTTGACTGACCAAAGGGCTTATAGATGCCTTTGGAGCTTTTTATGACATGACCAAATCACTTGAATGAGAGCTTGGAGCCTTTTGGGATGACCGAGTAGTTATAGGAACTCTTAGAGCCTTTGGGTTGACCAAGCGATTTTTAGAAATCCTTGGTGCTTTTTGAATGACCAAAGGGCTTACAGATGCCTTTGGAGATTTTTTTGCTATGCTCTCTAAGCATAGAACACCTTAATATGGATGATTTTGAGAGGCTCAGGCTCTTCAACACCCCCTAGCGACGTCAAGCGATAGGTACCTGGACCAATATTTTTAGATATGATATAGGGTCCTAACCAATTAGCCGTAAATTTGTCTCGCATATCGGGTGATAAATTCGAGTTCTATTGGTTTTATTTTAGCACAAGATCCCCAACTTCAAAGTCTCTCTGGTGGACTTTGATATTGTAAGCTCATTTGAGTCACTCTTGATAAACATGGAGATGCTCAAGGGCATTCATGCGACGTTCATCGAGCAGCGTCAGTTGATCTAGGTGAGCTTATCACGTGGTGTCGTCATCGATGAACTCTTTCAATGCGATGCGCAGCATTGGAATTTCCAACTCTAAGGGCATAATGGCCTCAGTGCCATATACTAGTGAAAATGGAGTTGCCCCAGTGGGAGTCCGAATGCTAGTTCTATAAGCCCATAATGCAAGGGGCAGCTATGTATGCCAATCCTTGTGGTGTTCTTGCATTGTCTTTTTCAAGATGGCTACCACAGTCTTGTTTGAGGCCTCAGCTTGCCCATTTTCTTATGGATAATATGGAGATGCAAAACTATGTTTGATGCGGTACTTAGAAGTTAAGGCTCGCACATTTTTGTTCTTAAAAGAAGTTCCATTATCCGAAACTATTTTGGATGGTACCCCAAAATGACTTATGATATGCTCCATTATGAACTCTTCTATGCGAGCTCCCATGGTCGTTGTTAAGGGAATGGCTTCCACCCACTTTGTAAAATACTCAGTAGTCATAATGATGAATGTATGTCGGCTTGATGATGGAGGAGAGATCTTGCCAATTAGATCAAACCCCCACTGAGAAAATGGCCAAGCCGCTTGGATGGGTTGTAAGGCCTGTGATGGCAGGTGCGTAAGATTAGCATGATGCTGACATTTGATGCACTTCCTGACATACACATTGCAATCCTTCTCCATAGTGGGCCAATAATAACCCATTCGAAGGATGCGCTTGATGATGGCCATGCCACTGAAATGGCCACCGCACATACCGTCATGAGCTTCTAAAATTACCCAAGATGACTCTTGGGGCTCAAGACAATGAAGGAGAACTCCATCATAACTTTGATGGTACAAAATGTCTCCTATCAAGACAAATTTAGTCACTTTCTATTTAAATGTGCGTCTTGCGACATGCGACAGTCCCTCCGGGACAAAACCAAGTCTTAGGAAGTCTTGAATCTGTGACATCCAATTCTGATGAGCCTCAGATTTGATCGCTAAGACAACCTGTACCCCCTGCGTATTTACTTTTGCAAATGCAGACTGGGAGACAACCTTGTGGTGAATGGTGGTGCCACTCCCCGTAGGACTCTGGGAGGTTAAAGACCCCCAGGGTGCTTTCTTGAGAAAGTCTTCAGCTTTGCAGAACCAATCAACTTTTGGTTCCACACTAATCATGTTGATTGATTCTTTGTTATCAAAGGTTGCACGCTCTACTGCAGGATGTGAGAGCATCTTGACATGGATGGTAGTGAAGTCAGCAGATGGATTTTGAGGGATTAAGGATCCCAAAGAAGCCATGGTGTTTGTGAATCTATTTGATGAATGAGGGATTGCCTCGATGTCGTACCATTCTAGTTTAGATAGATATGTGGCAACAAGATCTTTATAGGCTTTCAGTACAGGACATCGACACTAAAATAGTCCCTTCACTTGGTTAATTATGAGCAGGGAATCACCAAAGATGTTTAGTCTCTTGATATTCATGGTGATGGTTGTATGAAGGCCCAAAAGTAGGGCTTCATATTCAACATTATTGTTGGTGCATGGGAAGTCTAGTTTGAATGACAAGGGCATTGGAGCTCCTTGCAGTGTGAAAAACACTATCCCTATGCCAGATCCTTGCTCGCACTTCAAACCATCAAAGAACAAAGTCATATCAACATTGTTCTCTGGTTCTTCGGGTTCGAGAGCTTCGGATATTACAAAAACTACATCATCCGAAAGCTCGATTGTCAGAGGCCTACTGTTGGATAGTGGCACCTCAGCTAACTGATCTGCTATGACCTATCCCTTAATGGACTTCTAGCTTACGAATTCCAGATCGAATTATGTCAATAGCATGATCCACTTTGTAGTACGTGTATTATGATATGTCTTGCTCATCATATACTACAAAGGATTTTGTTTTGATATCACATATGTCATGTGACTTAACATGTAGTGCCACAATTTCTTGGTAGCGAACACTACTGCTAAACATAGCTTTTCCACATATGCATATCCTAGCTCGTAACTCACCAAGGTTCGGCTAATGTAATATATGGCTTGTTCTTTGCCTTGTACATTCTTTTGGGCCAACATGGTCCCTAACGCAAAGTCTATTGCCGATATATATAGCAGAAAAGGCTCTTCTAGCCTTGGTGGAGCTAACACTGGTGGCGTTGCCAGGTATTGCTTTATCTCAGTGAAGGCTACCTTGCAGTCCTCGTCCCAGTTGAATGGGACACCCTTATGTAGCAGTCGATTCATGGGTCGACATTTATCCGATAGTTGGGTGATAAATCACTTTATCGAAGCTACCTTGCCTTGGAGGCTCCTTAATTCCTTAATATTGGTGGGAGGATGCATTTCCAAAATGGCCTTGACCTTCGTTGGGTCTACTTCGATGCCTCTCTTGGAGATAATGAACCCTAAAAATTTTCTAGAAGTTACGCCAAATACGCACTTCTTAGGATTCAGCCTGACGTTGTGCTCTATCAAGCGATCGAAGACTTTTCTCAAGACCTCCACGTGCTCTTCTCATAGCAATGACTTGGCTAGCAAATCATCGATATAATCTTCTAGAATTTTGTGCATATAGTCATGAAAAATGTATGTCATGGCCCGCTGGTATGTAGCACCAGCATTTTTGAGACCAAATGGCATAAATTTGTAGAAAAATGTTCCCCATGGTGTTATAAACATAGTTTTGTGCTGGTCTTCGAGCTTAATCCGAATTTGATTGTAACTAGAAAAACCATCCATTAAGGAGAGCATTTCGTGACTAGTAGTAGAGTCTACTAGAGCATCGATATTGGGCAATGAAAATGAATCTTTGGGTGTTGCCTTGTTGAGATCTCTAAAATCCATACAAATACGGATCCTTCCATTAGGTTTTCCTACGGGCACCATATTGGATACCCATTCTGGATAGTCGATGGAAATGACAAATTCTACATCCAATAATTTTTGCAATTCATCTTTCACCATTAAGGCTACTATTGGATGCATCTTTCTGAGCTTCTACTTGACGGGCTTCTTGGATGGGTCTAGCGAAAGGTTATGAGTAACCAACTTTGGGTCTAGACCAGGCATATCTTTGTATGTCCAAGCAAAAAGGTCAGGTCTCTCTTTCAACAGAGGGATGATGCTAGCGCGCTCATCTGGAGTGAGACTCATTCCAAATTTGACCTTCTTTGGATTGGTGGGGTCGTTATCGATATCCACTTTGAAGGTTTCCTCTATTGACATATGGGATCCCTCCTCAAGCTGATGAGGCGTAGGGATCAAATGGATGTCATCAGCTAGATTTATATGTTCTTCATTGGAAGCATTTTTAGCATGATAGACATCATAAGCGCAACCTGGTCCAAAATGAAATGGTTGCAGCATCTCTTCATTTGGGAAGAAATATTCAGGCTCTACTGGTGAATCAGCATGATCCCAATCGATAGCATCCATGTTTAGATGCAATGGCTTGGATGGATCTGCTGGATTATGGAGTGGAGTGGTCAAATCAATGGAGACCATGCTGATGGAATGGAATTGATCTCCAGGACCACACGGACTAAACTCTACATCATCTATGTAGCTTCCGTACCCAAGATCTGGCTCGGATGGCATGGGGATGAAAGGGTCCTCCCTGTGGGATGCCCGAACAACTGGATCCTCTCTATGCACTGACTACAAAATGGGATCTCTCGGCTCAAGCAGCTCGACATAAGTAGGCGGCTGGGGAAAGAGCCTTTGATATTCCTCTTCCAGATTTATTCTTTCCCTGAGGCGGCACTGGAGATTTATCTCTCAACGCAAACCCACAGCTGTAATAGGTGGTGGACCCCGAGGTGGATTCCGATTACGTAGGTGATGAGGCCCCAAATAGGCCATCTCCAATGAATCCTCATCATCACTGTAAAGATATAATATTTCACTTCCCCCCATATGCAAGGGGCGATCTGCCAGATGTGGCCCCATGTACCTAATTCTGTGGTCGCTATCATCACTATCCGGATAGACCGGATAAAATGATCGTATATATGACATCGATGCAAAAATTAGCTCTGCTTCCTCTTTAGAGTGATCTATGTTAAGAGGACCCTCTTCTATAACATACTTCGACTCCGTAGGCAATAGATGTAGCGGATATACTAGCCTCGGATCGGTCATCTCAACCTCATCGCTATGATTGCTACTATGAGCAGGGCACTCTATCGTGTCCATGAATATTGGGAGATTAGTTGGATGAGGCCTTAAGTAGGCCTACTCTATCTCATCTTCATAGTCACTATCGACCATGAAATGCTCTTGTATCTCATCTAATTGCTCTCTAGGCAGCAAATGGCATAGAAATACCGAAACCACGAAGGCTCGGTCAATTCCCTCTTTGGATTGATCATCATTTGAGGACTCACCATCTGCATCATAACTCGGTCTACTCATTTTGGAGGTGGACTCCTCTACATCTTCACTACAAATATCTCCTAAATCGAGATCACCTAGAATGATGGGGTTGTGCCCCTGCATACCGGTATCGTCGATTGTGATACGGTTTTGATGACCCAGGCTACCTCTGGGGTTCTTCTCTGAGAACTCTTCATGTTCAATATCTGGTCTCTCAATGGTGATGATTGACACCATTGGGTTGTTGCCCCAAAGGCTAGACATGTTAGGATGATACGGATTAAAATCCACGTCATCCCCTAGACCCAGGTACAAATGATCCAATGATGCAGCGAGTAAATCATCATGTCCCTGAATCTGCAATCCCAATCCGAACCTATCAGTTGCCAACTGATAACGTGGTTCAAGAGGGGTTCTTCGTCCTTGTTCGAAAAGACCAAGGTCATATCCATGCCAATGATAGAGCTCAAAAATGTGCATGGCGTACTCTAGGTTGGACAAATACCGAACGTTCACCATGAACTGTTCATCATCATCCACCTCCATGGGTGCCCATGTTGGAACTTGATCCAACCCAGCATAAATGAAGTTTTTTTGGTTGGGTGGCTCACCCAATGGTACTATGGATCCAACTAGGTATCGATGGGCTATCGGTCGGCCCATGTCTCATGCAGTCTCTAAAATAGGACCGAAGGTCACATTTTGCACAAGATATTCACCCAGACCTGTGCTAGCTAGGTGAATAGTCACCTGGGGTGCGGATGACCCTACTGACGAAGCAGGTGAAGTAGGCTGAGGTGCCTCCTCGACTTGATCCTGGGCTTCCTCCACCTCCATGGGAGTGGCAGCCTCAGTGGCGACTGGTTTGGGCGCATTCTTTGCTTCTTTCTTGCCCAATTTCACCTTTAATTTCTCATTGTTCCGATGCATTGCCGATGCACTCGGTCTCAGAGAAGTGGCAGTGGTATGTTCAGATCTGTTTGATATAGATACCAATGGTTGAACATGCACCACTTGTTTACCTCTTGGAACCCTCATCGGTGACATGGGCCGTATGTCCAAGTGCATTGATGGGATCATGAAACCCCCTGGAAAATCTGCTAAGTTCACGAACTTGAATGGTTCTTCATCTGATGAAACCACGTGAACTTGTCCCTCATGTATATACTTGACACATTGATGCAATATCGAGGGAACACAATGCATTTCATGAATCCAAGGCCTCCCCAGCAGGATGTTATACTGCAAGGTACCCTCTATCATGTGACACATTACGAGAATGGTCTTTAGTCCCACCTGAATAGGTAGGACAATCGTGCCAACCATAGAGCATAGTGCATCGTTAAATGCTCTCAATGTAAAGGTGGTTGGTATGATGAGTGATTTAGGCAATTTCAAATGGTGCAGTGCCTTAGTCATGATTATATTGATCGATGAACCAGTGTCAATCAAGACCCTTTTGAATGGCACATGGTTAACACATGCAATGATATGTAGTGGTGGGTCAGCCACACTTGCAGAAACCATTTTCACTTCGTGATCATAGAATTGGATCATTGGTTCTTGGCACTATTGTACGTGCCCCACGAAGTTTGTGAATGCTTGTGCATCCTGGGACTATACCTCAATGGACCTCAGAATGTCCATAAGAGTCTCCTTGTGCCTAGGGGACTATTGTATAAGCTCATATATCGACAACTTCGTAGGAGTCATCTACAGGTTTTGAACCAACCTACTCCTAATGGTCACCATCGGTCTCATTGGTGGGCCTGGAATATTTTGTGCCTATCACTGCTGGGGCGTGGCTTGTATTTGAATGGGAGCATGAGGTTGATTCGGTCATTCGTACCTCCCATGTCTGGTAATAACATTGACCATTCCGATGAACCCCTGGGTAGGTGGTTCGACTCGTACTTGATTGATGTGGCCAGCGTGGTTATGGGGTGCCTCATGGTTTGGTAATGGATTTTTAAAAATCCCCATGTTTTGGTTGTCTGGTGCTTGGGGATTGCCTGGTACTACAAGCTCTCCCTTGTCTATCATATTTTTCACAATGTGTTTGAAGGACCAACACACCTCGATGTCATGGCCTTTCGCTCTATGAAATATGCAAAACAACTCTTCCTGATAGTCTTTGGGCTTGGGCTGATTTGGATCAACCATTTTGACTTCGGGTAATCTTATTGCCTTGGCCTCATAGAGTTGATGAAAGATCGATGTCATTGATTCCATCAATGGCATAAATATGCGAGGTGGGCATTGCTCTTTGTTCTTGCCCTTGTAGTTATTTTTGTGCTGGTCGTATTACGCAGGAGGGGGATGGGCTTGATAATTCTATTTCTTTTGCCCCTTATCCTCATTTTGGAGATTCAGTACCACCTGATTCACATGGGCCTGCTTGCCCTATTGCTTTGAGGTACTCTTCTTATATCCCTCTTTCCTAGTTTTTAGCTTCAAGTTGCCTTCCTGCAACTTGATATCCTCAATTACCTTGGCTTGCGCCCAAGCTTCTTCGAATGTGGCGTACTGTTGCAACTACAACAATAGTGAGATGTGCTTGGCACAACTCTTTGTAAACATTCGGGTTAATTCTATGGTAGGGATCAGGAATGGCAACTTTGCCATTAATCTCCTCCACCTCTTCCCATACTGTTCTATTGGCTCATCGTCGCGCTGAGCTAGCACAACCAAATCAGAAAGGTTGGCCTATTTCTTGATGTCGAAGGAATAGCATTCAAGAAAGGCATCAGCTAATTGCTCAAAATTTGTTATGTTGTGCTTCTTTAGCTGATTAAACCACTCTCGAGGCTGGCCCAGAGAGTGTCATGACAAACGTATGCAACAATAGTGCATCGTTGTTCTCTATCTAGAAGCAAGCATCTAGAAAGCTCGTGACATGTTCTTGCGCCTCTTCATCACCCTTAAATTTTTCCAACCTGGGCATCTCAAAATGCTTCGGGTATGGGGGCATAGGTACCGAGGGATCTAAAGGTTCATTGTGAATTTTCCTCAGTGTCGACTTTTGGACAGCCATGCCTTGTCTCTCAATTGCCTTGACCTTCTCAGCCAAAGCTTTGTAAGCCTCAGAAGATAGAAAGTCCTCCTCCCTAAGTCGGTGCAAAGGTGGTCTAGGAGGTACATTCCTCTTCTATCAAGGTGGAGGGCATTGCTCTTCCTCCTCCTCAGCTCGAGAACTCTTAGGATATTCTTGGTTGCATCTATTCCCCTCTTGCTCCTCATAATGTTGCTGCCTCTGATTGTCGACTGAGGGCGGTCGCTCTCTATGATGGGCAGTGATATGAGTGTGAACGCTTGCATGCTCATGGTGCATGTCGACTTGCAAAAAAGCCTTCCTATGCACCTGCTCTCTATGCTCATCTTGAGAGTATAGGCCAGCCCTAGCCAACCTATCTTCCTACTCTACATGCTCCTTCTGGATGAGGATGCGCTCCTCGTGCAAGCGCTGCTCATACAACCTTTGTCTAGTAAGCCTCTACGCCTGAAGATCTTCATCTTCGATGCACTGCCTCTCTAGGTGAGCATCCTCCAATTGATCTTGGAGGAGTTGCCATTTTTTCTCAGAGGCCAGTCGATATGATCTTTTGACCTGGTCAGCCATCGGAGGCCTTTGATATGCTTGCTCTGTACGAGTGACCTTGTGGGTTCTATACCCATCGAACTGATGTGCTATGCTTTTGCCTCTATCTGTGAAGATGACATCGACATCGTGTTGTGTCCTGTGCTACATGCCACCATGCATGGATGGTGGATGTGAGACATGAGGGCACTTAGAAGCCTCTCCATGCTCTCTAGTAGTTCTAATGGTGCTCCCGCTATGCTCACTCAGAGCACGAGTGGGCGGAGCCGAAGGCTTGCAGCCTAGCTACTCTAGCACACTACCTAGACCATCTAGCTATCTAGACCTCCACCTCTCATGGGGTGGTGTTCCATTAGCTCCCACCTTCGACATATCGATGGTGATCTTGCATGCTATAGTACACATGGGAGTATGGGTAGACTTGCGCTCAGCAGGGAGCCCGTCTACTTGCCCCTGAATGGGTGGACCTCTATTCCTTCTATACTCAGAAGGTGGGGGTATAGTACACCCTATAGACTTAGTGCGGATGGGTACCAATATGGTCCCCTACATGACATACTCTTCGATCGATCTCGTGGATGCGCATGCACTACGGTCTCGATAATGGCTTTCGAGTGGAGCACCCTCAGGCTGAGAAGCCCCATGCTCTAATCTACGTCTAACAGTATGCACTGATGCTAGTCTATCAGGGGTACGCTCAATGGGATCCCCTCATGTCGAGTTGTCTCCTCTAATGCTCACTGAACATCATTCGGTTTGCTCATGTGGTTGAGGACTAGACACGTGTAATTGTGAATCGATTGGGGCTTGGTCATCGGCCTCAGGCTTGCGCCTTTGCCGACCACCCCGTGTATCCACCATAGTGTACCTAACATCTAGATGTATCTTTTATTATCAAACAAGGTATACAATGATGTTTATCTTATTTTTAAATTTTAAAATGTGCCCTAAACTATTTGATGTTGTTACAAGATGTGTTGTATCAGTATGAGAAACTCTCACGTGTTTTGCAAAATCATTGGATTTTATTCTCAGTTTAATTGGCTTTCACCTATATACTCGCACAAGCCAAATATGGTAATGAATTCCATACTCAATGAAGTAGCATAGGTACTACCAACCCTCACCCAACACACCGTGCATAGCGATACACCCTTTCGAAGATGAGTGCGTGCTATTTTGCATGGATAGGATAGTTCTTGGGTCGGCCTTGGCAATGAGCGGGTCCCGATAATACAATTTCAAATGAGCCAACCAAGCGGTAATGACATCCACTATTGGTCTCAATCAAATGGGTTGGATGTGAGAGCCCAATGCCACTGATGTTTACAATGAAACATGGTGTGTGTGGTTTGTTTTACTTTGCATAAAGACAAATGCATAAAAGAGCATTCATATGATCATTCCTACATGATATGCATAAGAAGGAACATTTCAAATTCACAAAGGTATGCATGCTATGTCCTACATGACGTTATGACAATGCAATTACGATGACATGGCCTCTAATTGGGCCTCACGCATGCAAACGACCACACAATTTTTATCAAGGTCACTGTATTCTAGGGCGGACTGCAATCAGAGGTCCGTTGTTCCTAGCAGCGCCTTTCTAATGGAAAGAATGCGAAAGCAAATTAGGACTTATTCATTGATCCTTTTCCTTTAATGTTCCTAATTTGCCATTGATTTACCACTTACTATAAAAATACAGAGGATAAAATGCAGAACAGAGGATGGAAATAGAACCTACCTCAACTCCTGCTCTACTGCCAAGTGGTTTCTCTACTATTTGCTACTTCTACTATAAACCATAGCTCTAGTCTACGGGCTATAGTGTAAACCATAGGTGATAGCCGTGGGCCAAAAAATAACCGTAGCTGTTAGCTACGGTTAGCACCTGAGATGAAAAAACCAAAAATATCAGTACTCAGGGGCTAGAAATGTGGAGTTCCACCGTGATCGCCATCTGTAACCACCAAGGAGGCTCACACCCGATCTAACTATCGCAATCGAAGGGAAACACACAAATAGGCATGCATAATTTGATAACAAGAAATAAAGTGAATACAAGGAATTCTTTATTATTTTTGATGAAGTCAAATTACAGATTCGTCCCTCTTAGGGATACCCATTTGATACATTAATTACAATAGTGTTTAATCCCTATCAAGGGTAGGTGTGATCAAAATGCCCCTCAGGGTGACACGAACTGCTCTAGGGTGTCGATGACCCTCTTCTTCACAATGGGGAAGGGGTTGGATGCTTTATCTCTCCTTTAGAACTATTTCCTGTGGTCAAGAAACAACAAGAATGTCAAAAATATAGGCAACCTCTCGTGATGAGGCCCTTTTAGGTAAAATGTATAATGACACCATTAACATGCATAATCAAGAAAGCATAAAGAAAGCTGCTAAACTATGCAAAGCGAATCAAGATTCATGTAATAGCATAAAGTAAAATAGCATCTACACTATGCATGGATCAAATATAGAAAATGAAGCATAAACATGCATAAAGAAAGCATTCTAGTCCTAATTGAAACATAAGCATAAAATGTGAATCTAGCCTAGTTCTATGGTCAGAAGTCTTCTAAAATGCTATTAAATCAACAAAATGGCTAATCTAACCTAACTAGCTGGACAAAAAGAAAAGAGTAAGGTGATCTGTCACCTATTGCAAACCACAGCTCTGGTGAGCGGTCTGCACTGTGAACCATGGTTGACAACCACGGTTTGACCTCTGATGAGTTTACCCTCAAAATTAGGGGTAGTGGGCTCAATATCCTTGTCCAAATTGATGTTCAAGGGTCGCCTTCATTGTCCTCAGACTGATTTGGTGGTCAATTCGATGTGAAGGGCCTTCGTTTGCTCGGATTTGTGTTTCTTGATCCTCCTAAGCACCTAGGGCATCCATAATGCAATTCATCATGAATGGTGGCAAAAGGGTCAGGGATTAAGTGCAATAGCTCTATCTCTTAGTATACTCAGTTTGAGTGTACAATTCTCCAGGGCTTCGCTGCTCAAATCTCCAATGCTTGCTCTCTTTTTCTCCCCATTTGGAGGGGGTATTTATAGCATGCCCCTAGGGCTAGGGGTGGCTTCATGGAGAAGCCAAGACCAAGAAGGTTGGTTAGGATAGTTGGGATGGAAGCCTCTAGAATCTTCCATCCTTCAACTACCTCCTTCTAGATCTTTTGGCCGTTCCAACCGATTTGGCTCGGATGGAAGGCCTAACTGAACTTCAGTTAAGACCGCAGGTCACAGTTGCGGTCCAGACTATAGACCATAGGTGTCAACCATGGTTTAGACTAGAGACCGCAGGTCTGGGCTGTGGTTCAGACTGCTTAGGCCAAAATGCCTAAATTGAGTGGTTAGAACCACTGCTCTATCTTGGAGTCTATCCAAGATCCTCCATATGGTCTTGTAGCATGTCCATATGAGTAGTCACCCTCGACATGACACGTTTTAGGTGTCTACACAAACTAACACATGGATATGTTTGATATTATGGAGGCACTAACACAAAAGGTAGTGTCATATTACTCACTCCCAAACTACTTGAAAGAAATAGGTAGATAGAGGAAAAACTTGAGGTCATGGGAACATGATTTTGAGAAGAGGAGATGTTGAGAAAAGGATTAGTGGTTGAAGCATTGTGTGTGAGTTCCATGTTATGAGCATAAATTATACTAGGATATGGTGATAAATATTTAGTATGCACTAAATATAATGGTACACTTGATTTTCCATTACCTATAGAAGTGGTGACAATGGTAGAATTGATATAATTGGCATGTGATGCATTAGGGTCCAAACTATGTTGATTAATATTTGAATTATTATTAGATTGATTTAGGTTTACATTTGATTGACTATTATTTGTATTTGATTGGTTGCTAGGATTATGTTGTTGTAAATGCTTGAAATACACACCCTTCCTAAAGGAGGTAATTTTATCAATGATTGTAGCTACAAAATCTCTATTTTACCTCAAGAAAGCCACTACATGGTCCATGGAATTAAAGATAATCCTTATTTAGGAATCTTCTAGAGGACTTATAGAATCTATGGTTGAGGTGTTATCATCCTCTTCATTAAATTTAGGGTTTTATAAAGGATTTTCAAGATCATCCCATACAGGAGGAACATTATGATTCATTGATTAGGTCCCATCATGAAGATTATATCTTCTTTGAGCCATTAATTAGGGTATGGATAAGGAAGACTATCATCAAGGGAATTTGGATTTAGAAGGTGTTTATGTTGGGTTCACCAAAATGTAATAAAGATAAAAATGCATGCCTTATCTCAATATGGAAAATATACAAGACTTATAGTGTTGTATGAGTAATTTCAATGAACACTTGCATTCTCTCTACTAAAATCCTAATTAGGGTCATACAAATCTTAGTCTTTTATTGAAACAAAATACAAGTACAAAATATGATAAACCAAAGAAGTACAACTTATTCTTTATCAAAAGATATTGTGTAAGAAAATTGAATTGGGGGGCCATTCCTTCTACCATCCCAGGGGGGCTCTGTAGGTGACTTCCTATGGAAGTCCTATTCCACTTCCCTAAATTCCTTCCCTGGCCCTATCCCAACTCCCTATTCTTGTCCTAGCTTTGCTGGCACTTCTTTTTCCCTTCCTTCTTGGCAATATGGTGTTGCAGACGATCTCTTTGGGGTGGGATATCATTGATCCAATGTTATACCCCTTTATTTACCTTATGGTAGGGGTTTTCCTCTGATACCTGGGTCCTGAAATGGATTTGGGTTCTTCCCTGGGAGTTTCCATGGGTTTTTTGGGTTGTTCAAGGATTTTTTCCTTAGATTTCCTAGTTTTTCCTAGGTTTTTTAGGAGTTTTCTTAATGTTTGCCCTTGGTGAATCTTCAATTGTGGAATTCTAGGGTTGTAGGAAAGTGGCTTCATGAGTAGTTTTTCTTAGCATCCTTTTGGTATTGGGGAGGACCATGTGCTTTCTTTTGTGACTTTGCTCTTTGGGATTGATGTTGTGAGTCCAATGGGATTTCAATTTCTTTCATGGCCTTCCTGGTAGGCCTCTAGTTTTCTTCCTACTATTTTCTTGCAGGACTTCCTCATATGTTTCCCTGAAGTTATTAGGTAGCGGTGCTGAAGGCTATTTGGGATTTTTGTCTGCATCCTTTCTATCTGGGCTTTATCATCTATAGTTGGGCTTCCTCGTGACTCCTTCCTCTTGGGTTCCTTGGTAACTTTCCCATATTTTTCCTATGGTGTGTTGTTATGCCTTTGTTGCTTCCTATGTTGGGCTACCATTCTTGAAGGCTTTTTTCTTCATTGCATGAGGACTTTGTGGCCTGTGGAGTTCCTCAATATGCTGACCCACTTTCCAGGCCTGTGATCCAATGCTTGAGGATTTCGTGGCCTGAGGAAATCCTCTAATGGTTGTTCCACCTTTCAGGTTTGCAAGGGACTCAATTTTTTGTAGCTTAAGTGATCCTATGGCATCCCTAGTTACTTCTCATCCTTGTATTGGCAGGATTTACAACAATCTCAGTTTCTTTGCTCCACCCTTTGATGTAGGGTGGTTTTTTTGCTTTTGTCTAGTTTTCCCCTACTTGGGAAGTTGTTTCTATCATGGTTTCTGGTTTCCCATGGGTGGTTTGGCACCTAGTTCCTTTTACCACCCTTGGGATGTTTCAAATTTCAAATTTAGGTGCCTATTTCTTTTCCTGCCCTTGTGGGCAGTTTCAAATTTGATTTTAGGCGGGTTTTCCATTTTCTTCTACCACCTTCTCCTTTCCCGCTTGGTGGGATTTTAAAATTTTGCTCCACATTATTTTCCCCACTTTCATCCTCATTGATTTCCTAAAAGTGTTCCTCAATGCTTTTCTGATGTCCATCCTTGGACTGTTCCTCTTGCAATTTGTTGTAATCAGGTTTTGGGATCCTTGATAAAAACCCACTTTTAATTCAACTTAACTTACAAAAAAAAAAATATTGTGTAAGAACAAGATAATAAAAATATGTAATAATACTACAACATACAAAAAATACAAGTAACTAAAGTAATATAGAATTTGAAACTTAGTTTAAACAAAACAATTTTTATTTGTCCTTTTTTTCTCTTCCTTTTAAAATAGAGAATAGAGGAACATAACATTAACTGGACTGCCATAGATACCTCTAAATACAACTTTGTTTTATTACCTAGGATAGGACCATAATCATGTGATAGAATGGTAAACAATTTTAACTGCTCTTAAGGAATAACAAATGAATTTAAAGATAGATTCATTTTTTGTAATAGTGAGAATGACCTATGAAAGAAAAATCTACAAAGCGAAATAATGCAAAACATAATTTTCTCTCAATAAAAAAGAATTATTAAAAAGACATTCTATGCTACATATAAATTTAAATTCATTAAAGAGTATGGAGAAAATACTAAATAAAGAAAAAAATTATAAAAGATTAAATACACTTTTTAACTCGCTAAAGGATTGCAAAAAACCAATGAAATATTTCCTTTTTACTTCATTTACTATTCTCACTTCAACATGTGCAAGGTATATGTATATGAGTAAAACTATGCAATGTTTAATAAATATATTTGAGCGTACACCTAAAGTCCTCAACTAAGGTTCTTTATCTTAAATTTTATATGCCTTAATTAAGATAAAAAGTGCAGGGGTAATATAGGTAGAAAATAGAGCACTATGTAGGAAAAAAAGAACTACAAGGATACAATGTATGTAGAGAGTGTAATGCAAGAACAAAGTATTATGCAAAAACAAAGTATTATGTAGGAACATAGTATATGCCAAATCAAACAAACTATATATATATCTTTAAAAATCCATAAAGAATGAAAATTGAAATACAATAAACGAACTACTTTTGATACTCTTCTATATGAATTTTAGCTTCCTTGTGCAAGCCTAATGTTGTTGAAACTTTAGGAAAATGCAGAAATTATGTAGGAAAACAAAAATTTAATAATCATAGCCCTATTTTATATGATACAACTGACAAAAATACTTTTCTTTCCTTTTCTATCCAAAACAAGATGATCAGATAAGTGCAACACATGACTAATTTGGGTGTAGTTACATGCTTTTCGAATTTTATGCTTATAAATAGAGAGAACTAAATATTCATTCTTTTATCCTATATAATCAATGGAGCAAGAATAAAAAAGGATATTAAGACTATAAAATCCACAAAAAATATTACAAAGGAAAGGATGTATGATTCAAGGAATAAACACACTTGGTCTGATAGTTAGGGTGTGACTTTGGTGGATACTACTAAACTTGTATTCTAGCTATCTGCTTTGATATTCAGAGTGATGCATGTCTTACAAACACCAAATAAGAATTGTAAATAAATAACAATGAGGATTAGCATATATGGGTCTACTAAATCCAGGAAGAGTTTTTTGATTTCTTAATTGGCTAGTCAAACCCCTATCTTACTTAAGAGATTGTGTACCAAGAAAAAGAAAGGAATATATAAGCGTAAATGACTCAGTCTTGTATCCTTGGAGTAGTCTTGCTCTTAGGGAAAAAATATTCATGTGAGTTATAGAAAAATATGATATACTAAGATCATGCGTGTCAAGATATTTATGATATGAAGATATGACAAGCATGCACTATGATGCTATTAGATGAGTGTACCAAGAGGGTGTATAAGAATGGATGTATTTAGAACAAATAATAGTAAAATATAGTCCTCTATTATATTAAAATATCAGATAGGTTTGGAGAGAAAATGAACCATAGAGGACAAAGAGAAAAATAATGACAAGATACAACCCAAGCATATGGGTCCTTCATCTTTACTTGTTGTAAGTTCCCTAAAAGCTAAATAATCATCCAAGCTATGGATACACAATCTAGTTAAAAACAAGTAAGTGAGGTTGGGATACTAAGAGTGGAATATTGATTATGTAGTGATTTCTATAACACCTTGTTAATATCTGATTTCTTCCTTTTCTTGGCCCTTTGCCAAGGGGTATATTTATAGGTAATTCAATAAGCTTTGTCGAGTGAGAGTCAAGAGTTAGGTGTGAATCATGCTTGATAGGATAAAATAGTTAGGAGGGCATGGTCAAATAAATTTTCAAATAAGATTTTACCATGGCAAGGATGATTTGGTGATAAGAAAAATTAGGACTAGAGTTAAGAAGATACTATTGGTCAAGTAAATGTAGTAGTTACTAGCTTGACATGGATCCAGGATGATTGACGAATGCCATCATGATTGGGTAGGTGTTGTCAATTCAAGATGTGGCTTTATATAACTATAGGGGTGATAACTAATTGAACTGAGGTGTTTCCAAGGAGACACTCTTTCAAAAATCCTAGAAGCATTAGAACAAGGAAAAGATAACTACCATTGCCTAATTATCAACTTCCAATATGGGCAATTTGAGTAAATACATATTGGGAGAATGATTGTTACACACCAAGACAAAATTTGAATTTAATAGAATTTCATTCTATTTGTATTTGTGATTAGAACATTTTAAAATTTATTTTAAGTTAATTTTAATCAGATTTAAATTCACAAACAACTCCTTTGATTTAAATTTATTTAATTTTTTTTTAAAACATAATTTCATTTTAGTTTGATTTTAATTTTACTTATAATATAATTTTTAGTGTTAGCTTTAATTTTATTTTGGTTTTGTGGGTAGGGTTTTAGTATCTTATTTTTAATTTAATTTAACCTATTTTAAATTTTAAATCTTGATTTAAATTAATTATTAATTATTATATTTTAGTGGGTCTAGAAGAAGAGAGGGGTTACATATGTTAGTTGATGAATATATGACAGTCTATTATCGGTCAATATCCAATTGACCAACTGAAGATATAGGGATGTGGTGTCCACATTGCTCAATACTGAACTATAAGTATTGTAGATGGGATTTACAAGTCATGTCAGTCTATAGACACCTAAAACACGTCATTTTGAGAAGACTGCTTATATGGACACCTTTTCAAGCCATATGACCCCCTTGGGGTAGCCTTAGGGTTTAACAGTAATTTTTATCACTTCAAAAATAAGGAATATCCTTTTACATCCTGGACCATCATACCCAGGAGTGGCCTCCAATGGTTTTTGGACCCTGTGATGGCCCCCAATCCTAGTTGCTCCACCTTGGGATGATCTTGTATGTAACAATCATGGGATCCTGAGCCGAACTAAATTTAGTTTCAATGACCATACAAGATCAAAGGTAGTTTTAAATAGTTACGAGAAGCTTCTCGAATGTTCTATTGCCCTTCTTGATCCTAACCACTTCTTGGCTTCTCAAGGTGAAGAGACAAAAATGCAACACCAAATAACAAAAATATAAAGTAGAACTCAAAGAACAATATTGCACAATGAATGATTTTATATTAATGGGGGGAGCCTAAAAACTCCATTGTTACAATAAGAATTCTTGAATTCTTTGATACAAATTTTACAATAGCTAGGGTTCTCCGAAACCCTAGCAAAACAATGTTGGTGGTGTCTCAAAATGCATCTCTTCTCCCAATAGAAGTGAGTGGGCTTCTAGTTATCCGATGTCGGGCCACTCCAGCTTAAGCAGTTGTCCAATGCTGATGTAACACTTCCAGATCTACACACAATAAAATAACAAATGAGTTAGTAGCAACTATGAGGGCTCCACAATGTGAGGCCCTCTACAATCAATACAAAAACCCTAGCTATCTACTATAAATAACATGAACAAAACTAAAAATGCATATAATGAAATACCAAATAAAATATTTACCTTACTTGTCTACTGTCTTCTGATCTAATGAACTCTATTGTAGTGAACTGGTGCGACGATGCCCTAGCATCACTCGGAGGCTAGGGGGACTTCAGAATTTCTGGCGTAAAACACCCATGGGTGCTTGGCGACTACAGGAAATACCCATGGGCGCTCGATAATGGTGGAGGGCACCTAGAGGCACTTGGCGGTGGAGAAGGAAGCACCCAGAGGCGCTCAGGGATGATAGGAAGCACCCAAAGGTGTTCGAACTAAAGGGAAGTCTACAGAAGTAGATCTGGCTGAGCGAGGGAGGCGACGATGGATGCAAGGGCTATGGTGAGCGAGGATGGAAGGGAAGAGCACTTGGATACTCTAGGGAACTCGGAAAAAGAAAGGAGGATTAGGGGTTGAGCCATCAAAATGGCTCCTATTAATAATCCAACCTAGGGCATACTTAGGGTTTCAATGACACTAATCGTGTGGTTGAGATAAAAGCATATCGGAGGGTGGATATTAAATCTAGGGTGTGGCATGGATTGATGTAGATGGATGGATAGGATTAAGTGAAATCGGATGGTTAGGATTAATTCACTTATATAAATATATATTTATTAAATATATATAAAATATTAATATTTAAATATATATAAAATAAATATATATAAATATATGTAAATAATGGGTGGAAATGGTGGGAAAGTTAGGATGGATGACAAGTGGCTAGGTTTTGGTGTCTATAGATGCCCCTTTTTGTATTGTGTTGCATGAAACACAATGCAGTGCAAAAATATAAGACACCTATTTTGGCTAGGTGTAGAAGCAACTTTCTCTTGGGATGTGAAACATGAGCTTGAAGATAAAAGAATGAAAGAATTTGAATTTTGTGTAGCTTACCCCCTCAATTGGTGAATGAGTTTGTGGATGAATCTCATGAGCCAATTGAAAAATCTATGCAAATGAATGATGCAAATGTGATACCATTTTTGCCCCAATGGTGGGAAGGGGATGAAATGATGCATTTTTTTAAGATGAAGGGTTTTGTGAAAATGTGTGATGGAGAATGTGTCTATTTTTGCCCCAATATATGAAGGGATTTTTGCCAAGTGTAGATGCCATGATCATGTAAGATGTATCCCATTGTGGGAAAGTCAAAACCAAATGTGGTTGCCCCAAATTTGGGGTGATTCGATGTTGTTGAAGAATATGCCTTCTAGCATCATTGATATGCAAAGATGAAAATGCAAAGATAAAAATAGTCAACTTCGGAGGGCCAACTAGTGATTGTCAGATAATTCCTATGATCAGAACCAATCACCCTAGCTAAAGCCAATCGCCATGATGACTGTCAAGGAAATGTGTAATGATGAAGTTTGATTTTGTCCATGTTTTAAGCCCCATGAACTAGGCCATCAATGATAACTTTTGTGCAAATTGTTCTTGGCAAGGTTTCACTCAAAATGTGAAGTACCAAATATGATTGTGATTTCGAACAATGAGATATGGAATGATGAAAATGACCAAGTGTCCTTATGGTAGGCTCTTCATCTTACCAAATTGCATGGATGCAAATCACTGCAATCACCAAGTATATAGAAAAACCCACTAGATACAAGATTCACTTGAATGTTGTTTGAACTTGGAAAGTATGCAAATGATGATATGGAATGATTTTGGTGATGATGTATGAATGATGAGAATGATGATTGTGATTTTTGTGAAGATTTGGACCATTTTGGAGTGCTTTTGTAACTTGTTAAGTGAATTTACAATTTGTGGTCGCAAATGAAAATTATGCATCCAAATCAATTGGAATCTTCACAAAACTTGTTAATATGATGGATTAGATGATTGGATGCAATATGGAGTGATTTTGTGGGGATAAGCCACTATTTTGTAAAAATTTATCTTTTGTCAAATTTGATGCCAAACGCCCATTGGTACTTTTGTCCTGCAGAAATACCCGTGATGTTTGGGCATTCTATAAATACCCATGGGTACTTTAGTGCACTAGGAAATACCCATGGGCATCTCAAGGTACCTGAAGCAGCTATAAATAGCTTCTAGGATGAGAAACCAAGCTCATTTGTGTATTTGAGAGTTTGAGAAGTTATGTTTGGGAGAGTGGAGTGAAGTGAGGTGAAGTGATTTGAGCGTGGAAGCTATGGTGGTGGAGGGAGTGGGTGTGAAGTCAAGGCTGATGTTGGAGTGTGAGCTATTGAGGTAATTCCTTTTTTGTGTATTGTTCAAATTTTTTTTTTTTGTGTTTTTGAGTGAAAGGTTTTTTGTGTTTGTGCTAGCTTAGGATTTTGGAGGCTCAGCATTGGTTCTCCTCTCATTCTTGGGATGAGGAAGGTAGTATCAGATGATGAGTGGGAGTTTTTGGAGGATGTGGGGCTAGTGGAGGTAGCCTAGGTTGATGTGGTGAGGGCTGATGAGGGGTACCTCTCTACCTTGGTAGAGAGGTGGGATGCGGATAGGGGACTTTTTAGCTCCCTATAAGAGAGGTGATCATGACCTTGGAGGATGTATATCATATCCTCAAGGTGTCGATGGAGGGGATCCAAGTTGAGGTTGGGCATGTTTAGAATATAGATATGATGAAGATGTTTGGTGATGGCTGGTAGGGTGTGAGGGTGGAGAGTGGAGGTATACCTTACTTGTCCATGTATGTGGACAAGGAGTTGGATGCCCTCTGTGCCTTGGTAATGTTTATGTTGGCCAACATCATGGCCTCGAACAACATTGGGTGTAGGTTCCCTTGGAACCTGATAGGAGTAGTGAGTGATATGCTCACTAGGTGATAGGTGTATGCATGGGCTCCTACCTTGTTGGTGTAGGTATACTAGGAGCTTTATGAGGTGATGAGGTGAGGGAGGAAAGGATTGGGGTGCAGCTTGCTACTATAGTGTTGGGGATGGGAGCACTTTAGTGTGGCTCGATCGGAGGGCTTACTGGTAGTAGGCTTGGGTAGGGAGCAGCCCTATGCTAGGAGATGGGTGGTGGTTGAGGAGGTACAATCGAGTTGGCTAGTGTGGATGAGTTAGTGGTACCAAGATTTATGGGTTGGATTGACATCCACCCAAGTGATATGGAGGTCATGGTGGGCTTGTAGGTGGACTAGGGATGGAGAGCACTTGTGATGAGTGTGGTAGGCTAGGTGGGTGGTTGGGTGATATCAGAGTGAGGTTGAGTATTTTTAGTTCTCATGAGTACTCTGATAGTTTGGCTTGAGGTAGGATGTCTCGGATGAGCCGGTGTGCTATAGGAGGCATCGAGAGGAGATAGGGCTACCATGTGTGGAGCCATGGAGGGTGGCTTATGAGGATGATGAGGAGATAGATCTCCTAGATGTGGATGATGTGGAGGACTACCATGGAGTATGATGTATGGTTTGTCACAACCACCATGGGCACCACCTCGAGTAGTGGTTGATGGAGATGGGGGTGAGGGTGATGATGAGGGGACCCATGAGGCCCCCAAGTGATAATGATACCTTCGATCAGATAGTTGAAGGAGGAGGACTAAGGGTGTGGTGAGACAAGCTCTCCAAGAGTGGGGGAGATGGTGGAGATGGAGATGATGTGGAGGAGGCTCTGGATGGGCCTCTAGATTGAAGCAAGGAGGATTGGGTGAGGTTGGAGTAGTAGGTGGTAGAGTGGGATGCGAGGATCATGAGGCTCTAGGTAGAGCTAGTAGAGAGGGAGCATTAATATAATGTTGATATAGCACATCTTCACTCTCGGCATAGATATATCGAGGCATTGGAGGATAGGTTGATGGAACATCATATTCCACTTCTGGATCCTCCAACCTCATCTGTATCTGAGGGTGCTAGGCATAGCGAGTCTAGGCATAGCTCTAGGTCTAGGGCTCCTACTAGGTCATAGGGGTCCTCTTGGAGGGCGTAGCTTAGTGCTTAGATGCACTTTTTGTATATGAGCCTTGGTGCTCCATTGTATGTAGCCTTTTGGCACTCATTGTACATGTGATATTTATACATATATATACATGGATTTTACCTTTTGTGTTATATGTGTTTGTGTGAATGCTTTTTGTGGAATGCATGTTTATATGGATGATGAATGCATATGATATGTTATGGATGATTAATGCAAGGTGGAATGTATGGATGATTAATGCAAGGTATGAAATGCAAATGTTCTAATGATCATTTATAGTTTAGATCTTGTTTGGCCATTTTCTTAGCATTGTTGTTTAATCAAGGGCACCAAACTTGGTGGGATATGGGATGAATGACTCATGAACTGACATGGATGTTGACATGGAAGAAGATATGGATGTTGATATGGAAGAAGATATGGATGTTGATATGGAAAACTGATTATTTTGCAGAGACTCAGACATACTAGTGGTATCAAACAAACTCACTAAAACTGCCTAATCCCTCTAGGACCAAATGTGTGTGCAGTGAATTCATTTACCGAATCAAGAGCATGGTAATGACTCGAGGTAATCAAGAACCAATGTGTGTGCAAGTGAGTTCATTAACTCATCTTGAGTAAATTGGGTAAACCTATTATGGATGAAACCAAGAAGCTAGCTTGTCCTTATGAGTGGTCAGAGGTCTCTTTAAAAGAGACATGTCACCATGCATGAGCGTACTCCACTACTATTCAAGCATCTATAGCTCCGGTGGAGGCTAACTCCATAGTCCATGATTTGTGTTTTGATCTCTTAAGTTTTGGGGATGACTACCTAACCGTCTAATGGAAATGTAGTACGATCCTTACAACCCAATGATCAGTGGTGTGTGATGTAAAATATTTAGAGTTTTTGTTAGGGATTTTTCCCTACTCTTTCTTTTATTTTTGGAATTGTGATAGTGGTGAGAACCACTATTTTTATGGACTATGTTGCATGATGGGACTAGCAAGGATGACCCTTTTCACTTCGAGGTTCATACCAAGTATGGTGTTATCCCTCTTTGACACAAGATGTTTTTAAGATGTGAAATTGTGTTTGGTTCAAGAATGTTTTGGATTCAATTCCCAAAACTCAAGATTTTCTTAGTGAATATGTGTAATGGTCCTAAAAAGAACTCGACATGTATTTTGGAGTTTTCTTAAAACACTAGGAGTGGTTGAGTGACCGAAAACACCTAGGACTTTTATGAAAATGTGGTTTGTGTGCATGGCAATTTGACTTGGTGGAATTGTGTGGATGATATTGTGAAGGTGCCCCTGATTAAGGCAACATGACTTTTGTTGGACCAATTAAGACCTTGAACTTAATAAATGATCCCTAATATGAAATGTGAAATGTGGATGTAAATGCAATGTATGACATGCAATGTTTGTGAAATTTGAAATGCAATATGAAATGTGTGTTAATGCATTGTTTTTGGAATGAAGTGTATATGCAAATGAAATGCAATGTTGTGAATGAAATGTATGCAAATATTTTTGTGTATTAGCCATGTATATATACATATATAGAAATCAAATCATGCATAGAATGCTCTCAAGTGTATGACATTAAGTGGTTCGGGTTCTTCCTCTCCCTCTAGACTGGCAAGCCTATAAGTACCATTACCCACTCTTTGAGTAACAATGTATGGACCTAACCAATTAGCCATGAATTTATCATGAAGATGCGGTAATGCATTGGTGTTTTGTTGGTTCTCTTTAAGGACAAGATCTCCTACTTGGAATTCATGTAGATGAACTTTGGCATTGTAAGCATGCTTTAGGTGGTCTTGATAAACTCGTAAATGCTCTAAAGCATTGACTCACCTCTCATCAAGAAGTGTGAGTTGGTCAAGACGTGCTTGTCTAGCAGTGTCATCATCTATGAATTCCTGCAAAGAAATTTGCAAGGAGGGGATCTCGAGCTCAAGAGGTATGATTGCTTCGGCTCCATAGACCAATGAAAATGGTGTTGCCCCTGTAGGCATGTGGATGCTTGTTCGATAAGCCCATAATGCCAAGGGAATTTGTGTATGCCAATCTCTATGATTTTCTTTGACAAGTTTCTTGAGAATAGCAATTAAGGTCTTGTTGGAAGCTTCAGCTTGTCCATTTGCTTGTGGGTAATAAGGAGTCGAGAAACTATGTTGAATGTTATATTTCTCGCAAAGTGCTCGAACATCCTTGTTCTTGAAAGACTTGCCATTGTCTGAGATGATTTTTGAGGGAATACCAAAATGATAAATGATGTGATGAAGTATAAACTCCACAATTCTAGGTCCTATCATACTGGTTAGAGGAATTGCCTCAACCCACTTTGTGAAGTATTCAGTGGCTGTGATGATGAATGTATGTTGTCTCAAGGAAGGAGGTGAAATTTTTCCAATTAGATCTAGACCCCATTGTGAAAAGGGCCAAAGGCTTTGAATAGGTTGTAAAGCTTGTGATGGTACATGAGTTAAATTAGCATGTTCTTGACACTTTTTGCAATGTTTAACATAAGTGCAACAATCACGTTCCATTATGGGCCAATAATAACCCATGCATAAAATACGCTTTGCAATGGCCATTCCACTAAAATGACCACCACAAGTACCATCATGGGCTTCAACTATGGCTCTTTGTGCCTCACTAGACTCGAGACAATGAAGGAGGACTCCATCATAACCATGTTTATACAACACATCCCCCAAGAGAACAAAATGAGCTACCTTTTGCTTGAATGTGCATTTGGCAGTTCGAGACATGTCATATGGGAGTGTTCCAAACTTGAGAAAGGCTACTATTTGGCTTGACCAAGGCTCATATGGATCCGATTGGATAAAGCAAACATCCTTTTCATCTTTAGACTCAACATGAACAATTGTAGATTTAGAGACCATTGAAATTATAAGGGGTTGTACCTCTCCAAAGGAATCTTTTGGAATCAATGATCCAAGGGAGGCCATCGCATCTACAAATCTATTAGTCGAACGTGGTAAACTATTGATTTCATACCAATCAAACTTAGAGAGCAATTTCATTGCTACTTCATGATAAAGCTTAATGGTAGGTTCTTTGCATTGGTATTCTCCATTGATTTGCTTAATAACAAGTTGAGAATCACCAAATATCCTAATACGCTTAATGCTCATAGCTATAGCTGATTGAAGACCTAAGATTAAGGCTTCATACTCTGTAGTGTTGTTTGTGCATTGGAAGTCAAGTTTGAATGATAAGGGGATAGGTACCCCCTAGGGTGTATGAAACATGACTCCAACACCTTGACCTTTTGCGCACTTAGAGCCATCAAAGAATAGTGTGATATCGATGTCTTCCTCTGGAATGACATCTTCTTGTTTAGTGACAACAAATATCGAATCATCTAGGAGCTCAATAATCAAAGGATGATCACTAGGTAGTGGAGCTTCCGCAAGTTGATCGACTATTACCTGACCTTTAATGGATTTTTGGCTAATGAATTCCAAGTCAAATTCAGTAAGGAGCATTATCCATTTAGCGGTGTGGGTGTTATTGTAAGTGCGAGATATCATATAATGCAGAGGATTTTCTCTAGCTATGACATATGTTGTGTGACTAAGCATGTAATGTCAAAGTTTCTTAGTGGTAAAAACCATTGCTAAGCATAATTTTTCTACATAAGCGTATCTAGTTTCATAGCTTACCAATGTTCGACTAATGTAGTAGACAACTTGCTCTCGATTTTCTTCATTCTTTTGTGCAAGCATTGTCCCTAATGCAAAGTCCATTGCTGAGATATAAATATAGAATGGGACCCCAGACGAGGAGGAGCTAAGACTGGTGGAGAAGCTAGGTATTGCTTAATGTCATCAAAGGCTTTTTGACATTCATCTATCCAAGAGAATGGCACCCCCTTTTGTAGTAGGTGATTGAATGGCCTACATTTGTCAGAAAGTTGCGCAATAAAATGATGGATTGATTGGATCTTTCCTTGTAAACTATGCAATTCCTTTAAGTTAGTTGGGGGAGGCATCTCCATGATGGCCTTGACCTTGTTAGGGTCCACCTCAATGCCTCTTTTGGAGATAATGAATCCTAGAAGTTTTCCCGAGGTAACACCAAAGACACATTTCTTGGGGTTCAACCTTACATTATGCTCTAGGAGTCGATCAAAAACTTTCTCCAATACACCAATGTGTTCTTGTCAAGTTTTAGATTTAGCCAAGAGATCATCCACATAATATTCGATAATATTATGCATGTAGTCATGGAAAATGTATGTCATGGCATGTTGATAAGTAGCACCTACATTTTTGAGGCCAAAGGGCATCACCTTGTAACAAAAAGTTCCCCAAGGTGTAGTGAATGTTGTTTTGTGTTGGTCATCAGGATTTATTTGAATTTGGTTGTATCCTAAAAAACTATCCATGAGTGAAAGCATTTCATGGCCAGTGCAGGTGTCGACAAGAGTATCGATGTTTGGGAGAGGAAAGTCATCCTTAGGACACGCTTTGTTAAGATCTCGAAAGTCAGTGCAAACACGTATCACCTCGTTAGGTTTTCGAATGGGTACCATGTTTGAAAGCCACTCAGGATAGTCGATAGGAACTATGAAGTTCACGTCTAAGAGTTTTTGAAGCTCTATTTTTACCAAGAGGGCCATGGTAGGATGCATTCTCCTAAGTTTTTGTTTGACCGACTTAGCATCAGGATGTAAGGTGAGATTATGGACAACCAAACTAGGGTCAAGACTAGGCATGTCCTTATAGGACCATGCAAATATGCCCTTCTTCCTCTTGAGGAGAGCAATTAATTGCTCTTGTTCTTGGGTGATAAAATTTTACCAAGCTTGACAATTTGGGGATTGTCTTTGTCTGAACTAAGGTCCACATCGATAGTATCTTCAATGGACATGTGGGAACCTTCCTCAAGTTGATGGGGTGTAGGGATCAGATGAATGTCATCTAAGATGTCATCAAACTCTTCTGGCTTATCCTCATCTATTTCTGCCTGGAAAACCTCGGGATCCAAAGGTGAAGGTGAAGGTGAAGGTGGAGGGGATGGAGGAATGTAGTTGGTGGAAGCCCTTAACAATTCCTCGGATAAGACAAATTTAGAAAAGGATGGAGGTGAGGAAATCCGGTCCATATCAATAAGGCTTATGTCAATTGGAATTGGTTTAGCTGGATCATATGGATTATGGAGTGGGGTGAATAAATCAATAGGATTCATGTTGACTTATGGGCAAAGTGGATAAGGTTGGATGGAATGGATGGGACCTAAGAACCGGTGCTAGGAGCTTGGTAAACCTAGATAGCAACAAGCAACACAAATAAATGCATTTAACTAGATGATATATACATGCAATGTAAAAAGAAAACATGTTTTTGTTTTTGATTTTTATTTTTTTTTGGTAGTGGTGAAAACCATTATTTTTGTGTTATGTACATATGTTACAAGTTTGCTTATGAAATGGCTTAATGGAATGGAGGTGGTGGTTCACCGGTAGGGTAGGCTCACTCTTGTGGAAGAAGCAAGCGAAATATGGGCTCATGGATGGGGAACATGTTGAGATAAAACTCATCTTGTTCGGTATGGGGAATAATGGGCTCCGATTCTTCTTCAGATTCATCCAAAATTATCGACATAAGTTTGAATTCTTCATAGATTTCATCATCAAAATTATCGGGATGGAGGGCTTCTTCTCCTGAATTTAGATTAAGCCTTTGGAAGGCTTGTTCAAGAGAAGAGGTGGTGGAAAGTGGGTGGTAACCTAGACTTGAATGGTCATGCACTTCTTGATATGGAACATCAATAGGTTGAGACACTCCCTATTCATGCAATCCTAGGCCATGACCTTACCAATTGACTATGTGAAAATAGTGATATGGAAATCTCGACATGTTTTGAATGTTGGCAAGTGTTGGTTCTTTGGGTTCCTCTAGGGGAGTTAGATTTGATGAAGAATCAATCCCCCCATATACAAAATTTATGCTATTTGGAGTTGAACCCATGTTATATACTGCTCCTATGGCTAAATGTGGGTCACATGGGTGACCAAAATCCTTAGCCTTAGGAATGGTGAGGGGCATGATGGTGATGTCTTGGACCACGTATTCACCAATACCAGGATTAGTGAGGTGGACCTCGACTTGGGATGATATGGAAGGACTATGGTTGGATGATGGCTCGGGAAGTGGTGAAGATGGAGATGTCTCACAATCCATCAACTCGACTTGTGAAACATTAGGTGATGGTGATGGATTGGATTGGGAAGGTTGTTGAATGGATGATGATGATGTGGATGGCAATGATGTTGATGATGTGGATTGATTGTGACCACATGTGCATGTAGTCAATGATGAAGATGATGGGGGCATGGAAGCTTGATGGGGATTGGTGATAGGGAGCTCCTCAAGAATGGGAGCTTTTGATGAGGAAATTGGTGAAGTGGTAGATGGATTGGTTGATGGTGAAAGGAAAAGGTGAGTGGAAGGAAGCATGGACTCATATGGATTTGAGATGAAATTGCAATACTTAAATGGCTCGACATCCATCGGTATGCAATGTACTTGTCCCTCATGAACATATTTCAAACATTGGTGTAATATTGAAGGAACACATCTCATTTCCCTCATCCAAGGTCTTCCAAGGAGTACATTGTATGCCATGGATCCTTCCAAGATGTGAAACATGGTGTGCAATATTTTGACCCCTACTTCAATGGGTAAAACAATAGTGCCAACTATGGAACATAAAGCATCATTGAATGCTTTTAAGGTGAATGATGACTTGGTGATATGAGATGGAGGAAGGTTCAAATGATGAAGGGTAGATGTGGTGATGATATTGATAGAGGAACCAATATCAATTAGGACTCTTTTAAATGGCTTCTTGTCAATTAGAGCCATGATATGCAATGGAGGGTCTACTGATTCTGATGAGATTGGCTTAATCTCAAAGTCATAGAATGTGATGGAAGGCTCCATGCATGTTTGGATGCTCCCTACAAAGTTGTTGAAGGCATTAGAATCTTGAGATTGTAGTTCAATGGATTTTAGAATATCCATTAATGCCTCATGATGTGGGGGAGATTGTTGAATTAACTCATAAATTGACAATTTGGTGGAAGCCATCTTTAGACTTGTGGTTAACCGACTACTCAATGAGATGATTGGTCATGGTGGATGATTGATTGGTGGATTTGGAGGATTTGATTGGCTAGGGATATGGATGGGTGATGAAGGATTAGGGGAAATTTGAATGGGTGGCGATGAGGGAGGTTGTGACACACTTGCTTGAGGTGGTTGCCTTACATTTTGTTGATTGTTTCTTTGACCTCTAGTGACCACATGGATGGCCCCTACAAACCCTTGGTATTGTTGGACATGATTGACTTGATTAGGAGGAGTTTTGGTGTTAGCCCCTCCTATATTTGGTTGCACCTCCTCATGATGAGGAAGTGGTGTTTGAAAAATACCAAGGTTTTGGTTTTGTTGAGCAAGGGGGTTGTCAAGCTTGATTGCCCCCAAGTCAATAAGGTCTTGCACTATGTCTTTGAATGTATGGCAATTGTTAATATCATGCCCATTTTACCTATGATAAGGATAAAATAAATGTTCCCGATAGTGTTTACCACGTTTAGCGGGATCATCTGGTCTAATTTTGGGTAAAGCAAGTTTGTTTGTGTCATACAACCTTCAAAAAAGGGAAGCATATGACTCGGCTAAGGGTGTATATTGGTGATTTTTTTAGACAGACTATCATCGGGGATGGTTTTCTATAGCTGGCACTATGTTTTGCATGGCTTGAGTTGTCGAGGGTACCGCATGATAAGCAATTTGTTGCGATGACTATTGCACTGGTTGTTGTTGAGCCATTATCAGCTGGCTCATGACCACTTGATTAACGTGATTGGGCTGACTGGTTGGGGTAGCCTGTGTTGATTTTGGTTGGCCAAAATAGTTGCTTTTATATTGGCCCTTATTTTACCATTCCTTTTTCTTAGGCTTAAGTATGCCTTCTTGGATTTTGATTTCCTCAATGACACTAGCCTGAGCTAAAGCTTCTTCAAATGAATGATAAGTTTGTAGTTGAAGCATCCAAGAGATAGGTTTTAGACAACTCTTGGTGAATAATTTGATTAGCTCATCCATTGGTAGGGTGAATGGAAACTTAGTGATGACAACCCTCCAACGGTTTCCAAAATTGTAGATAGACTCATCATCATGTTGTCTTAAAGCATAGACATCAGATAATGAAATCTTATTTTTAACATTTAGGATGAAATGTTCAAATAATTGGTCAATCAATTGCTCAAAAGTATAAATACTATGATTGGGTAATTGATTATACCACTCTATGGCATCTCCTGTAATGTCCCCATCCTAGTCAGTATTCAGTTGCAGAGTGGACTTGCCTACTCATGGGTTCCCGTAGGTAGTGTCAGATGTGTGGGAGCCCACTTGGGATGTTGAGTTATCATTTGGATAGGCAATGTGTTCTTTTTCTAGTATTTTAGGCCATTTTGGATAGCTTGACAGAGACTTACTATTTTTAGTAAGTCAATTTGGAGCAGTTTCTTGGGGAACGGAAGGTACGTTTGGAATCTAGAGGGAAATGGGTGTCCATTTCTCATATTATTTCTTGGGTCGATATTGAGGAGCTAAGAAATTTTAATGGCCAAAGTTTATTTCCTAATAAATTAAAAGTAATGTTTAATTTATTAATTTTGGGCCTTATATTTGAATATGGGAGACATAAGGATGTGCTAGTCAGTCAAAATTAAATTTGATATCATAAAATGACTATTAGTATGATTAAAAGGGACACCAATTTCAAGGGGGACTTATATGAAATAAAAAAAATAAAAGTAATGAAATGCCCAATGTGGTCGACCCCCTTGGTGAGTAATATAAAAAGGAGATGAAGCTTCATTTTTCATATCTTTGGCTATTGTGAATTCATGAGCATTTTGGAGAGCACTTGCAAAGTTGATTTGCAAGGGTTTATTGGAGCTTGTGTGGAGATGGAAACCTCCAGCAGGGACACCATTCTCAAGATTGCAAGACATATTTAGAGTGGTTTAGTGCATTCTCACTCAGGGAGTGCCTGTGGGCTACATTGTTGCAGAATTATTCAATCATTTTGAGGAGTTTGGAGAGGGTTTTGTGTTTAATATTGTAAACTCCAGATTTCTTATCATTTGTAGTAGAGGTCGTACATTTTGGGCCTTCATTTAAGAGTTTGTATGCACATTCAGCTAGGGTTTGATTTTTCTACTAATGAAGAACTTAGTTTTCTGAGTGGCTGCCATTGATGTATCAGATCATTTCTAGCTTGCAATAAAAATTGGGTACCTTAGTTTCTAAGTTTTTTCTTAAAAGGGTTTACTATTATATGCATGTAATATCTTAGTATCAATTCTCATTATGATGGGAAATGTAATTTGAAAGTTATAGCTTTTCTTAGTTGTTGTCATTTTATTTTCTATTCATTTCATTTTATGCAAAATACACAAAAAATAGCAAACACCCAAAACTCAGTTGGGGGTAAAATATTACAGTGGTATCAGAGCCCAACTCTTCCTGCCATCCTGAGGGTTTGAATGCAGCCGGGTACACACCAATACTATTGTAGAAGAAATAGACCTAATCCCAATATAGATGAAGACCCATTTGACACATTTTGAAAATAGGGAGAGAGGAAGAAATCATGGGAGATAGAGACAGGGATAGAGAGAACAGAGAACCTACAGATAGAGAGATCATAATAGAATTATAGAGGGGGCAGCATGACCTTCAGTAGAGTATGGCTCAATTAGTTGCACTAGTGACCCAACAAATGGTTTGTAACAATGCAAACAACAACCAGAACAATCAAAACAATAATGGGTAGCGAGGAGGTGAGGCTAGAAACAACAAAAATAATGGAAATGAAGAGGGTTCAGTGAACCAAGGGGGTGCGGATCATAATTACAGAGCTAGGGCAACGAGCACTAGACCTTTGATTCCCATATTTCCACCCAGAGTTGAGGTGCAACCTGAAGAGGAGCCTACTCAAAATGACTTCCAGGAGCAAATTCTACGGGATTGGGAAAATTCCAATCCTAAATTTAGAGCAGAGTTGTCCTTCCGAGAGTATGTAGATTGGAGAGCCAAGAATAGGCCATAGAGGGGAAGGCATCATAATCATGAGCTTCAGAAGAGGGTTAGCAAACTCTCTATACCATACTTTGAAGGATCCAGGAAGAGTACTACTAGAGCATGGGTCCAAAAGTTGGACACATACCTTCACTTGAACCCGATGCCTGAGATAGAAGCAATCAAATATTCAGCGTTACATCTAGATGGTCTAGCACATGAGTGGTGGCATCATGGGATGTTCACCCTTGGACATGGTCAGATTACCTCCTATACAGACTTCATAGAGAGATTGATTGAGAGGTTTGATAGGAAGGATCCAGAGCTCCATTTTAAGGAGTTGGTGCAACTCAAGCAGTGGGGTTCAGTAGAGAGCTATGTTGCTGATTTTCAGAGGCTCTCAGTCTTGGTTATAGATATTTCCGAGAGGAGGCTCATAGTGTTGTTCATTGATGGTTTGTCCGATCCATTGAAGGGCTGGATCAAAGCCCTTAATCCTCCCAACTTGTAGGAAGCCATTTGCAAGGCTAGGGATATGGAGTCATCCACTTCCAGGAGTAAATTTTAGTCTAAGGGTTTTGGGCATAAGAAGGATAAGAGACAATTTCAGAAGAATTCAAACTCACCTAAATATTCTCCTAGCAAAGTGGACAGTGAGAGTTGGAATGAGCTAAGGAAGAAGAAATTATGTTTTCAGTGTAGGGAGCCATGGGATCCATCTCACAAGTGTGCAGTGAAAGCTAAAGCTAAACAAATTGAGTATTTTTCAGCTACAGATTTAGATACAGAGAAATCAGACCAGCAGGATGATTTTGATAGTAGTGGCTTAGATAGTGATGGAGATGTTGAGGCTACACATGAAAAAGAGGGAGTTGTGGCACAAATTTGTAGTTTCCAGAAGGTTGGTTCATTTAAGGTGCGAGGAGTGTTAAGTGGACAGCAGATTACTACACTCATTGATACAGGTGCTACACATAATTTTATAGATGAGGGGCTTGTAGCCAAGCGGGGCTTGTAGATGGAACCTTTCGATGGTTTCAAGGTGATGATGGTAGATGGATTCACTCTTACTTGTACATGGAAGATTCCCAATATTCACATTCGGATGGGTGAATATGACCTCCAAGATGATTTTTATGTTGTAGGGATTGGAGACACAGATGTGGTCCTTGGTATGCATTGGATGCGTACCCTTGGTGAGTTCACCATGAACTTGCATAGTATGGAGATGAAGTTCGAATTAGGAGGGAAGAAGATAGTCCTTCGAGGCATTTTAGATGGAGGCATGAGAGTAGTATCTCTCAAGAGGATGGAGAGATTGTTCAGGCATGATCAGATAGAGTGGGCAACAAAATGTATTATGATGCCTACAGTTGGTGAGCAACAGGGGAAGGACTATCACCCTAATATTCGGGTACTTTTGGACAAGCACAGTAAGGTTTTTGCTAGTATACCTCCTGGGAGACCCCCTAAAAGGGGAATAGAACATGTTATTGAGCTGGAAGAGGGAGAAAAACCTATAATCACCACTCCTTATAGACACCCAAAAAGGTATAAATATGAGATCGAAAAGGCAATCAAGGAATTGCTTGACATGGGACACATCAGGCCTAGCAAGAGTCCCTTTGCATCTTCGGTGGTCTTGGTTAAAAAGAAGGATGGAACAATGCGTATGTGTGTATATTACAGAGCATTGAATAAGAAAACAATTAAAAACAAATATCCAATACCCAGGATCGATGAATTAATTGATGAGTTGCATGGCACCCGATATTTCTCTAAGATAGATCTAAGGTCAGGCTATCATCAGATACCCATGAGGGAGTGTGATATAGATAAAATAGCTTTCAGGTGCCACTACGGTCACTTCGAGTTCTTGGTGATGCCTTTTGGGCTAACCAATGCTCCAGCTACCTTTCAGTCATGCATGAACAAGATTTTCAGAGGGCAGCTCCAAAAATTTGTGTTAATATTTTTTGATGACATACTGATTTACAACAAGACTTGGGAGGAGCATTTGCAGCACCTGGATGAGGTTCTTAGTATCCTTGAGCAAGAATCACTATACGCCAAGGAATCAAAATGTGAGTTTGTATTAATGGAATTGCTTTATCTGGGTCATATTATTAGTGTAGAGGGAGTCAAGATGGATCCAGAAAAGGTTAAGGCAATTATGGATTGGCCACCCCCTACCAATATCACATAGCTTAAGGGCTTCTTCGGAATTTATGGGTTTTACAAGAGATTTTTCAAAGGGTTCTCACAAAAATTAGCACCACTTACTGACTTTATGAAGAAAGGAGCATTCGTTTGGATGGATGCAGCATAGTCATGTTTTGATGGATTCAAATAGGTGATGTGTTCTTATCCAGTACTTGCCATTACTGACTTCACTAAGCCATTTGAGTTGGAGTGCGATGCTTCAGGGGAAGGCATTGGGGTAGTACTAATGCAGGATAAGCATCCGATAGCATTTGAGAGCAAAAAATTAAGGGGTGCAGAGAAAGCTTATCCTATATATGATAAGGAGATGTTGGCCATAATGCACGCATTGGCCAAGTTTAGACAATATCTTGTGGGAGGTAAGTTCGTTGTAAAAACTAACCACAATAGTTTGAAATATTTTTTGAATCAGGACTTAAATGAGCGGCAACAAAAATGGGTAAGCAAATTGTAGGCTTATGATTTTGATATTGTGTATGTAAAGGGGAAGAAGAATATCATTGTCGATGCCCTATCTAGGAGACCTCACTTGTGTTCATTAGGGGTGATTTTGGCTGATTGGAAGGAATAAATCATTGCTGATTATGCTAAGGATGAATGGGCTTCCAGTATTTTGGATGGTACCAGGAGAGATGACAGGTACACTATAGCTAATGGATTGATCATATATAAGAATAGAATATATCTGGTGCCTAACTCTCAGTTTAAAAACACTCTATTGAGAGCATTTCATGACTCACCATTGGCTGGCCATCCGGGCTTCTTTAAGACATACAAGCAACTGAGAGAGAGATTTGCTTGGAGAGGGCTCAAGGATGAAGTCCTCAAACATGTGAGAGAGTGTGCTATTTGTCAGCAAAATAAAGATGAGCACACCTTACCAGCTGGATTGTTGCAGCCTCTACCCATTCCTGATAGGAAGTGGGAGAGTATATCGATGGACTTTATCATAGGATTACCTAAGGTCTAGGGGAGAGACTGCATACATGTGGTGGTTGATAGGTTAACAAAGTTTGCACACTTCTTTGCTATTTCATCCACTTATACAACAATGCAGGTTGCTGATTTGTTTTTTAGGGAGGTCTTCAGATTGCATGGCTTGCCTAGAAACATAGTCAGTGATAGGGACAGTCGGTTTATGAGCAACTTCTGGTAGGAGCTCTTTCGGTTGAGTGGGATAGAACTCACTTCGAGCACTAGTTACCACCCACAAACGGATGGACATACTGAGATAGTAAACAAGTGGGTGGAGGGCTATTTGAGGAATTACATAGTAGGGTAGCAAAGGGCATGGATCCATTGGTTACATTTGTGTGAGTACTATTATAATACCACACATCACATGTCCATTAAGATGTCACCGTTCATGGCACTTTATGGGTATGAGGCTCCCAGTTTTGTTGATTTACTTTTTTAGGATTGCAAAGTGCCCAGAGCCAAGGAGTTGTTATAGGATAGTCAGGACATCTTGAGATCACTTAAGGAGAACATACAACAAGCACAAAATCAACAAAAATTGTATGCAGACCAGCAGCATTCAGAGCATAGTTTTGAGGTGGGTGATCTCGTCTATTTGTGACTGCAGCCCTACAGACAATCTACTCTCAAAAAGAGTGGAGCAAAAAAACTTAAGCCACACTATTATGGTCCTTTCAAGATTATCAAGAGGGTTGGAGAGGTGGCTTATGAGCTTGAGTTACCAGCAGATAGCAGAGTACATAATGTTTTCCATGTGTCACATCTCAAAAAGGCTTTGGGACATAATGTTACTCCTTCTACAATATTACCACCTTTGGATGATGAGGGTAAGCTAATATTAATTCCAGAGGCCATCATTGACAGTAGGGAGAGGAATTTGAGGAGACAGACAATTAAAGAATATTTGGTCAAATGGAAGGACTTGCCGGTAGAGGATGCTACATGGGAGGATGAGCAGATCTTACAACATCCAACACTTTGATTGCTTGAGGACAAGCAATCTTGGGGAGGGAGGACTGTAATGTCCCCATCCTAGTCAGTCTTTAGTTGCAGAGTGGACTTGCCTACTCACGGGTTCCCGTAGGTAGTGTCAGATGTGTGGGAGCCCACTTGGGATGTTGAGTTGTCATTTGGACAAGTAGTGTGTTATTTTTCTAGTATTTTAGGCCGTTTTGGATAGCTTGACAGAGACTTACTATTTTTAGTAAGTTAGTTTGGAGTAATTTCTTGGGGAACAAAAGGTACGTTTGGAATCTACAGTGAAATGGGTGTTCGTTTCTAATATTATTTCTTGGGTCGACATTGGGGAGCTAAGAAATTTTAATGGCTGAAGTTTATTTCCTAATAAATTAAATGTAATGTTTAATTTATTAATTTTGGGCCTTATATTTTAATATGGGAGACATAAGGATGTGCTAGTCACTTAAAATTAAATTTGATATCATAAAGTGACTATTAGTATGATTAAAAGGGATGCCAATTTCAAGGGGGACTTAGATGAAATCAAAACAAATTAAAAGTAATGAAATGCCCAATGTGGTCGACCCCCTTGGTGAGTAATATAAAAAGGAGATGAAGCTTCATTTTTCATATCTTTGGCTATTGTGAATTCATGAGCATTTTGGAGAGCACTTGCAGAGTTGATTTGCAGGGGTTTACTGTGTTGGAAATTTTGAGTCAAAGTTGTCATTGATGTCAAGAAATGAATTCATAATTGATGCCAAGGAATATATTAGGGAACAATGCAAAGGTTAATGGAAAAAGAGCTTCATAATATTTTTAATATTATGTGGAAGCATATGAAGGTGGGTTTTTATTAAAACCATGGATGAGAAAAATAAAAGGTTTTTCATAAAAATCCAAGGAAGCATTTTGAAAAGTTAAAGGAGGTTTTAATATTTTTTATAAAATATTTAAATTCAATTTGAATTTAAATTTTATAAATAAATATTATCTATGCAAAGAGGTAAAATCAAAGAGGGCTTTAATAAGCCAAAAAGGGGTTTAAGAATTAATTTATAAAATTTAAATTCTAAAGAATTTAAATAATTTATAAATTAATTATTTGAATTTTGAAGGCACCGACGTTCGAAATTATTGGAGATAATATGTATAAAAACTATATGCCTAAAAGGCATAGAAATTACCCTTCATTCAAAATAAATAATCATGGCATATGTTGTGTGAATACTCGTGTAGAGAAGAAGATGAATCTTCGTATTGAGGCACCAACAAAAGTGTTGAAAATGATTGAAGGAAAAACCCTCATATCCACCAAGGCACATGGCCTAGTGGCAAGCGATTGCGAGTTAAGTCATGCGGGTGCAGAGTGGTTCGTGTTCGATTCTTGGCAAGGATGATTTGGGATTGGAAGAAGCGACACATTTATTTTTGGTTTTAGTGCATTGGGAAGAACATAGAGCACATTGTGCTCTTGGTTCTCCAAATGAGCACCTAGCTCATGCAACATTGAAGTCACAGTTAGGGCGTGGGGAGAAGCTGTGTCGAGGGTTTGATTCTCACCTAGGAAGAGGTAATTAATTTTACATTAATTTTTAATTGCCTAAGGTATAAACATAAGTTTTTAGGGAGTTATAAGGGGTTTTGAAAGGTGCTTATTTTGAGTGTTAATTTTTTATTAAATGAAGGAATAAGGTATTGATATTTATTTTTTAATAAAGTTATTGTGATATTTTTTATTTATCAAAAAGTGAATTGAAGAGTGATTAAATTTAAAAGGACTTCTTGCCATTGGGTTAGTTTGAAAAGGAGATTGTATTGACAATATTTTTTATAGGGAGATCATAAGGTGTATTTGGTCAAATCATTTTTGTATATGTTGATGGATGCTTTCTTTAATATGGAGTGATAAGGTGTATATGTGTTTTGATATTTTGCATTGTATCTTTGAGAGTTTAGTTTCTTCTAAATCCTTGAGCTTGGAAAATAAGTGTTTGTGGTTGTAGCAGATATTTGAGGATTCCTTCATCATCAATAAAAATGTATGAGTACATTCTTCCATAATTGAGTTGATTGGTTGGTTTTATGGAAAATAATTTTGGAGTGAAAAGGAATTGATTAGGGTTTCCTTATTGAGTGTGTTGAGTTAATGCTTCAAGGTTTTCTAGAATAAAGAGTTTATGTTAAAACCTTATCTTATAAGCATTATTGTTGAAGCCATTGATTATGTGAAGAACTTGAACTAGGGTTTGAAAAGAACATGAGTATCATTGTTATGTGAGAGTTGTTTTATAAGCTTTGTTGTTGAAGTGAGTTGTTGAGTGAAGAACTTGAACTAGGGTTTGAAAATAAGATGAGTATCATTGTTATGTGAAAATTTTTTTATAAGCTTTATTTTTGAAGTCAATTGTTGAGTGAAAAAAATGAACTAGGGTTTGGAAAGAATATGAGTATAATTGTTATGTGAGATTGATTGATAAGTATTGTTGGAAACATTTTGAGTGAGTGTTCATATGCTTGGAATAGTATTTGTAAGCAAGGATTATTTTATTGAGTGATTTATTGAGCAGAGTTGGTTGAACCTAGTCAAGTGGATGTATGAAGTGATTGTTCAAGTTCCATAAAACAAACTATTCTATATTCTGAATTGATTTGAAAAAGTGATTGAATTGAAGCATATTAAGTCTCTAAAAATTCTATGTATGTTTATAAAAGAGTGATTGAAAGTGATTGAGCATTGTTATGAGTATAGGGAATATTGAGTCTCTAACAATTCTCTTTATGTTTCTATGAGATTGGACAAGTTCTAGTGTGGAATTTTTGAGCAGATTTGAGGTAAGTATTTGAGAAGACTTGTGGACAAATTTGGGTAAGCTTTTGTGGAAGCTTACAATACAAATTGAGAGCAGATTTGGATAAGTTCTTGAGAGGACTTATTGAGCATATTGGACAAGGTTCTAGAGAGGAATTGTAGACAAATTGGTGCGAGCTTTTATGGAATATTACAAGGCATATTTGAGATAAGTATTTGAGAAGACTTATGAGCAGAGTTGATTGATTGATTTGTTCAAACCATGAGTTAAGGTTTAGGGCAGATCTAGACGAGTTTATTTGAGATTAAGTCAAGCTTTGTGTTAAGGCTTGAGGATAGAGATTGAGGATAGATTTATTTGATACCTAAGGACTGTATTTAGTACATATTTAAGGATAAATTTTGGTGCATATTTGAGGATATATTTGTGCCAGATCAGAGATAAATATTGAGAGTATATTTATGCTAGACCGAAGGACTATGTTTGGTATAGATTTGAGATAGAGTTGAGTGCAATATTTGGAGGTGATAGAGTATAGAGGATGATAGTATTCAGTGGATAGAGATCCATTAGACAGGGAAGGGAAGACATGTGTCTTCTATGGATAGAATTCCATTTGCTAAGGGCAGTGGATGCAGATATCTTCTAGAGGATCACCAGCCAGAGAAAATATTAGGATATTGGTGTCTCATGTTGATAGAGATCCATGAAATTGATTTAGGGGATTGGTATCTCCTTTGGAAAAAGATCCATAAATATTTTAATAGGGAAAGTATTCCCAAGATATTGATTGAGAAAATTTTAGTGAAATAATTTCTCCATGGATTAGCCCACATTGGTTGAAACACCTAAATTATGGTGTCTCTATTGTGTATGGTGATTTATGCATTGATTTGATTACTGCTATTGATATTGATATCTTTACATTGCATAATATTTATTAAGAAATAAAAGTAAAAAGTGGTCTTATACTATTCAATCCCCTATCATTATAAGCTTGTGTTCTTCAATTGGTAATAAATTGAAGGAAAATATTACAAGAACACAATGGATTCTAAGAATGGATCATTAGATAATACAACACCAATATTTGATGGGAGTGATTATGTATATTGGAGTTTGAGAATGAAGATCTACCTGAAGGCACTTGGAAATGAGATTTGGGAAGTAGTTGAAAATGGATAAGACCCCTCAGTTGATCCACCTATAGATAAGGAAGGTAAGCTTCTACAACATTACAATTCAAAAGCAATGGATGCACTTTTGAGAGGCTTGCATAGAACAAATTCCATAAAAGTTATCCATTATCAAAATTCAAATGAAATATGGGATAAGTTACAAAATATATATGAAGGAGATAAAGGTGTCAAGAAAGCAAAGATACAAAATCTCAAATGACAGTTTGAATATTTAAGAATGAAATATGAGGAAAACATTAGTACTTAATTCGAATTGAAGAGGTTTTTAATTCTATGCAAGGACTTGGAATGAAGGTTGATGAATCAAATGTCTATGATAAGGTCTTAAGATCTCTTCCCAAAATATTTAGTGAAAATATTTCTGCTATATAAGAGTCAAAGGATGGTGATTCTTTGATAAGAGATATGTTGCTTGGTATTCTTACATCTTTTGAGTTGAGAATAAAAAGGACCTATTCCCCAAAAGGAAGCAGCCTTCAAATCAATCAAGAAGACAAAGGGTAAGAAGTTAGAATCAAGAAATGAGTCATCTAGTGATGAAGAAGCTAATTATGGCATAATGAATAAGGATTAAAGAAGATCTAGAAATATAAAATCCGTTAAATGTTTCAATTATGGAAAGTATGGTCACTATGCAATGGATTGTCAAAAAGCAAAGAATAACAATGATGAAGAAAAATAGGATCATAGGAACAAGGAATCAAAAATATATAGACATCAAAATAAAAGCAAGGATGAACAAAGTAGACAAGGAAAGAAGTTATTTCAAAGGCAAAAGAGGATCTACCATGTAGACAAGGCAAGTAAGTACTCAAGTGAAAGTGATGCTAGTTTTTTAGATAATGATAGAGATGAAGTCCTATTTATAACTGAAGAAAAAGAAGTCTAGAAAAGGGCACCAATAATTCTCAATTTTTTTAGATGTGGTAACTTTGGACATCTATAACATAGTTGTACAAGGAATGGTTATAGTTTCAGTGATGATGATGAATATGAGGATACACTTGAAGGACTAGATGAAAATATTATAATGGCTCTAGAAAAATAAGAAAGTGATCCTATAGAATATAAGTCAAAAGAAAATAAAGATGTGAAAAAAGGTAAACAAATAGAGGAAGAATTATATAAAGAACTATATGATATTAAGGGAGAACTTATCTATGCTCTTGAAACAGTAAAGCTGGTAAGAAAGCAAAACTCTAAATTAGAAGATCAGTTTCAAGAATATGATAAAGAAATAAGAATTATCATAGAGGATCTAAACAAATCAAAGGCTAAGACAAATAAATTCAAGGATAAGTTAGAAGCAAAGGTCTTATAATGTGAAAGGTTAGTACAAGAAGTAGCCATACTAAGGGAAGATTTAGAAGACTCCAAAGTCAAGCTAAAAGGATTCAAAAATAGCTCAAAGAATTTAGATAATTTCATTAATATACAAAGGCCTACATCAAGAAAAATAGGTCTTGGATTTGAATGTGAACAAAATAAATGGGAAGGGAAGACAACCTCAAGTTTTGGAGGAGAAGAAACTTCAGATGAAGATACTTCAAAAGAAGGCAGTGTAAGAGAAAGTGATACATCTGAGGATGAGTTGGACAAAATAAAGTTCAATAAGTATTGGAACAATGCACAATGAAGATACAGATGGAAAAAAAATCAGAATAGGTCAAGAGATACTAAGAGACCAATGAGGTCAAGACAAGGAAGTTTCAATGGAAGATGTTTTTCATGTCACAAGTTTGGGCACATGGCTTCATAGTGTAGGACACATGAAAGATAGGAATATGGGAACAACCATCCTTTCAATGGGTATTGCTACTCATGTAATTAATTTTGTCACAAGGCAATGAATTACAGGGTTCATGATAGAAGAGGATATGGTTTCACTAGGAGAAATACTAAGAAATTTGCACCTTCAAGGAATAAAACCATTACGTGTTATAAGTGCAATAATGATGGTCACACAACAAAGTGGTGTAGAGAAAACATTCCAAAATCAAGTATAAATAGGAATAGGAATAGGAATAGGAATATGGATATGAATAGGAACAAGAACATGAACATGGATATGAACATGAACAAGAACATGGATATGAATAAGAATAGGAATAGGAACAAAACAAGAATATGGACATGGAAAGGAACATGGAAATGGAAAGGAACAGTTAGAGGAATAAGAAGGATCAAATAAGAAGAAAAGAGAATAAAGGTAAATAACAATGCTTTATGGGAGTAGAAATACTCCCAACCCTGAATTAACCACCTCAAGAGGAGGTGGGGGAGGGGCTAATCTAAGAGACTCATTCTTAGCCCCGAGACCCAAAGGTGACCCTTTGCAATTGATGTCAAAGGGGGAGAGATTTGAGTAAGGGGGAGAGATTTGGTATTTGAGTAAAGAGGAGACAACATTGAGTCAGGGGGAGCAGAATAAAGAAAAGGTTAAGTTTCTGGTAAAAAGAAATTGGATTGCCATCAATGACAAAGGGGAATATTGTTAGAAATTTTGAGTCAAAGTTGTCATTGATGTCAAGGAATGAAGTCATCATTGATGTCAAGGAATATATAAGGGAATAATGCAAAGGTTAATGGCAAAAGAGCTTAATAATATTTTTAATATTATGTTGAAGCATATGAAGGCAGGTTTTTATTAAAACCTGTATCGCTCCAAAATTTTCACACCCTTACCTTCAGGCTATAGGATCCGTGCCCGAAAGGGGGATGTGAAAATGATGGCATGGTACCTTAGACTGAGAGGCCTTGTGAAGGTACCACCTCTTGAGGGAGGTGTATTATGGTGATTTTTTGATGGATGGTGGGTTCACCAAGAAAAATTTAATGGCAGTTTCCACACCTAGGTTGGGAATGTGTTTTATGTGTTCAGTTTTAGCTTTAATCATCCAAGTCCTAGGTTTGGCAAAAATGCGTCTAAGCTATTCTATATGAATATGTAGATTAAATGAATACAGAAAAGCAGATTAGGACAGAAAATAGAGAAATTAAGCAAGATTAAAAGTCATACCTGATCCGAATGTCTGATGAAGATTCTGATTCTTGAAGTAGTCAGGATCGCCTCTGATTTGATAGGATCGTCTGAGATCTGACAGGTTCGTTTGAGATCAGACAAGATTGTTTGAGATTTGACAAATTCGTTAGATGAATTCGTTAGATACCTACAAACAGAGAAATAGGTGCAAAACATAGAAAATAACACTATTCTAACAGAGGGAAATAGTGTAAAATGACAATAATAATATCAAACTGAAAATTATAAATAGAAACATGAATGCATTATACTGATTTAATAACAATTATAACTTAATTATGCATTTGATCTAGATGGGTGAACTCCAAAATGCAGAATAGCAAAAAATAATAAATGAAATAGCTAATTGTAGAATAAAACAACAAATTGAAAGGAGGAAAATGCAAACTCTGGGCACTGATTGCCCTCAATGTGAAAGGAGGAAAATGCAAACTCTGGGCACTGAAATTGTCTCTGATTCGACAGGATCGCCTTTGATATGAATAGGATCGTCTACGATGATGTAAGCTTGCTCCGACTAAAAAATACTAAGGTACCTACAACAAAATTTGAATAGAACTAATGCAAATAGCAATTTAGAATGTCTTAGTGCGTGTGAAGTCAAGTTATAGGAATTATCAGCCAGGGGGTGCTAAGGGGAGGGCTTAGGATTAAATAGGATTAGGAAGGAGGTTAGGAGGTTGGAGATCATCCCTATTTGGGAGATATCCAACGGGGAGGGTCTCTAACGACGCAGACACGCTTCTGCCCAGATTAGAGACACCGTTGGAACAGAAGCTAATTGTGAAAAATCAATTTTGGGACAAGATCGTTTGGACGTCCTAGCCTAGATGAAATCATCCGATCTAAGGTGATATCATCTGATCAGCGATGATATCGTCAAATGGTCAAAACAAACTCTAAAAATGGCACGGGAAAGGAGGAAACAGATTAAGCGACGGTTTGGGAGCGGTTTTGGAGGTTAAAATTTGAATTTGAATTATTTACTAGAGTAAGTGTAATTATTAAGATTTCATTGCACCAATTTTAGGATGCTACATTTTGCCCCCTCTTTAGCGAATTTTTTGAAGAAAATGCGTTAAAGATGAGTTCTTCTCAATCTACGAGAAAGCAAAAATTATTCCCATTTTTAGGCAACAATTCTTGGTCGAATCGTACGACAACTTTACTATGGTGCCCCCTCCGTGTTTTTACCCAAATCAAACGTTTGAGGTAAAAATGCGAAAAAGCAAAATTTTAAAATGTTTTTAATTGTGTTTTGAATAAAATTAAGAAAAATAGGGTAAAACCCTAATTCATTTTTACTATTCATTTTTCTGGTTTTTAGAGCTCTGCAAGCAAAAATGGTGGAGACGGTGCACAGATCAACAGAGGTCCGACGCGGGCTACGGGTAAGAGTCTAAACTTAGTTTAGAATGGTTTAAGTTGAATTTACATCCTTTTTTAGGTGAATTTTGATCAATTTTTGAGCATCGCAGCCATTTTTGGGTCGTCAACGTTGTTGGGATGAAATCGTCCCGATTTTGACGAAATTGTCTCAATTTTGTCGATTTCGTCTAAGGGCAAAATCGACGAAAGAGTGACGATTTCGTCAAATTAGGTACGATTTCGGCTTGCAAAATTAGAGACGATTGTGCTCAAATTGGGGATGATATCATCCAATAGTGGACGATATCATCATTTGTATAAAATTGAACTGATTTTACTTGCATTATTAATTACTGAGTTTTATTAATGATTTTTATTGTTTTGTTGTTTATGTTGCAGAGAGGTTTACTAAAGAGCAGAGAATGGAAATATGGGGGGTTGAGAGATGAATTGGCTGCTCTATCATAGGCAGAGCAGGATCAGCTGGCTCAGGTCGACTTACAGCATGTGGCAGAAATGCCATAAGTTTCTATAGATATGGGGCTACTGACAGCCCTGGCAGAGAGGTGGTATCCGGGTTCTTGTTTCTGATTACCTACAGGGGAGATGACTCCCACTTTAGAGGATGTATGGAGGATTTTGAGAATCCCCATACAAGGACGGTTGATCACTCTTGTAGCCAATCAGGGCCATGCTATGATGTGGTTGTGTGGTGACCCGAGCTTCACCCTGGAGAAGGGCGAAGTGAACATCGAGGCACTATGTTAGATGCTTGGGGCATCCAGACTCACACAGGTTTTGGTCGAAGTGGTCGGTGGACTTCTGCTGTGCCACCAGAGTGGGTGCAGGGTACCATGGGTGCTAGCAGATGTGATCTACAACATGTGGGATCATGGCTACAGGTTCTCTTAGGGCAGTTTTGTTCTATGCCAGCTGTATAGGATCCTGCACAGGGTCGTGTACAAGGGTGGCTGATGTCTAGTTATGACATCACTTCTATAGGTTTGGTTTTGGGAGCACATTGCAGTGCGAAGGCCAGTAGGGCTTCCTTTGATAGGGGTTGATGTGGAGAGGCCCCGAGATTTCTACTAGTGGCTCTGAAGAGGGTCATAGTGGCAGATTGATCTATCGATGTCCCGAAGACTGTTGGATGACATTATCTCAGACCAGATTACCTGGAGACCTTGGAGACATCATCTAGGGTGGGCCGAGGATGGATAGGAGCTGGCTCGCATTAGGAAAGTCTACTGGCTACGGATGGAGAGGGGAGAGGTGGAGCTCCACCGCTATGATCGAGTTTTGCGATAGTTTGGTCTGCAACAAGGGATCCCATCTCTTAGGGATTACGAGTTTTCTTGGACTATCTAGGATAACACTACGGTCAGCAGGGCTCTAGATATGCAGCACTTTTTGAGTCAAGACTCAGATGATGCCCTCATTCAGCCAGTGGATGGGGATGACACAGGGGTAGCCGATGGCTACGATGCCTGATACGCAGGCATCTACCTTCCTCGGATGACGAGGGCTTAGGGTTTGATTCAAACAGTTATGCATCGGATGGGGAGGCAGCACCAGGTGGCTATGGAGGTGGCCTAGGGTCATGGTGGGAGATAGCAGAGGAGGCCACAGGCACAGGAGAGGCCATGATAGTGGGAGAGGAGGGCGAAGAGACCCCCTTCTCCACAAAGAGAGAGGCCACCATCGCCCGATAAGGGCAAGGGTGTTGACACTGGGGAGAGTAGCGAGACAGTGACTCTTTGAGTGGAGACAGTCTATCTCCAAGCATAGGTGCAGACCCTATAGGAGGAGGCTACACGACATCGAGTTGAGGTGACATAGCTCAGAGATGAGATTGCATGCCTCAGAGCACAAGGTGGAGGGGCGAGCACTGGGGAGTTGGCATGGGCTATTGCCCAAATCACCTTCTACCAGAGATTATACTACCAGATAGTGCCAGAGGAGGAGATATTACCACTGCCAACTAACATCATAGATCCGATCAGGATCAGGTCATCAAGGACTTCGTCCCGATCGACGACTAGGACTCACAGTACTACACATACTACAATGGGGCCACCCCGTCCACCTCAGGGCGAGGGAGGAGATGAGGCTGAGAGCTTGAGGGGTTCTCGAGGCTAGACTACTACACTACATTGTACAGATTGATATATAGTTTTTATGATTTTTGATAGAGGATTGAGTATGCCGAGGTACAGATTGTGGCATACCAATCCAGTTTTGAGATGATGTATATATTGTTGATATATATATGAGATATTTTGGATCATATGACTTGTGTATTATGTATTTTTATGATGCTTTTATGTTTGATTGATTGATTTGATGATTGGATTTGAGGATTCATGTAATTATGTCGTTGGAAATATTATAATTTTGATGTCATGTTGTAAGATTTTAAATGAAATAATCTGATGTAACAAATTGGTTGTTTGTGATGTAATGTGATAAAAAATAAAAGAGACTTCTAACAATAATTTCAAAGGACATTGTCGCTATTATAGACCATTTCATGGAGTCACCGCTCACTCGATCGTCAAGCTAATCCCAGTATAGAAATATTGTTAAAAGTAAAAGAGTGCTTAAGAGACTGTCTTAAGACTTTGGTGCAATGGTGCAAATGATGGTGATGATGGTTTGTTTTCAGATTTTCATAAAAATAGTATGCATGAAATAATGTTAAAATGATTTTTGCTAGGCATAAATTCCTAAGTGTGATAAATATTTTGGATAATTCCCTAGGAATTATACCATCATTGCAAAATTGAAGGTTGACATAATGAAATAGTGATAATGTGCATGCTTTTTGTTTAAAAAAACATAATTGTATAATAGAATGATTTAAGTCATATGGTTTTCATGATTTTTAAATAAATGGGGAATAAAAATTGTTACAATGGTTTGCGCTAGGCATAGAATATGTAGGTATAGACTTATACCATCATCACAAAAATCAAGGAAAAATAGATTGTTTTATTACATGGTTGAATTTTAATAAATAGAAAATATGAAGATGAGGACTTGCGCTAGGCATAAAATTCCAATTTTGGTTTTAGAACTATACCATCGTCGCGAAAGTCGATAATATATATATATATATGTTTTGATTGTATGGTTTTGAAAGAAATTTTGATGTTTCTATTATGCATGTAGTTGTCTTTAGACTAAACAACTGTACTTTAAAGAAAAAAATGAATTTATTTCAAACAATTTGCAAAAAATATTTCAAAGTATCTTAAAGACAAAAGTTAGATTTATAAGGAATCCCATGTGCATATGTGAATTCATTTCCAATCTTGATTTATCATAATGATACACAAAATCTCTCAAATACAAATGTGTGTGCAATTGCTATGTTCATTTACCAGTTTTGAGCAAGATAATTTGATACAAGTGATTTGAATGAACCAAATAAGTGTTCATTAACCATGATGTAGATGCATATAACCATACTAGACTACTATGTAAGTCGGATTATCAAGAGCTAGCTAATCCATAAGCAGACATAGGTCCGTACAAAAGAAGGTTGCTAATGTGACGGACGTATCGCCATGCTAGGAGTTACCCAAGGCCAAGCGGGTTGGGCACAAACCACCTGTTATGGGGCTTACCTCACGGTTTTCGAATAATTGAGAATTCCAGGGATTCAAGCTCATCAACCCTTCTTTTCTTTTCAAAGGGTAGGGAAAGGGATTTTATTGCTTTTGCTTTTGCTTTCTTTTGATTTTCTTTTGTATTTTTGCTTGATTTTTGAGATAATGCTTGAAACATTGTTGTAATGATATAAAATAACTTTTTTATTTTTCTCTTTTTCTTGAACTTTGCTTTTTCTTTTTGTTATAGGGATACTTGCTCGGATTAGCTGTAGAGCAAGGGATTTTTATTCTAGGTAGGGGTGAGCTTGTCATTTTTCCAATTCTCAAAGATTCTAGACCATGTGCATGATAGGATAGCAGGGGAAAATTTTCACTCAAGAAACCACTTCTACTATGTAGCAAAGCATGGAAATTACAAATATAATCATTTTATTGTGAAAAGATGTGCTTGGTTTAAGTAAATAACAAGATCAATTCTCTGTGCTAAAACTTTATTTAATTAAAATTTGTGGACTTTGATATAAGAGAGATTCGTAATCATGCCAGATAAAATCAAGATATTTATTTTTGTGAGTGTGAAAGTGAGGGATTCCAAATAAATGCTAATTTATCTAAAATAATTTGAAACATATAACTGCAATATTTGTAAGAAGATATATATAAATAATTTTTGAGAAATTTTGAGAATGTTGACTCTCTCTTTCTTCTTTATATTTTTTTGGTTTCAAAAGAGTCAAGAATATTGCTGTGTTTATTTTTATTATTTTTGAAAGATTTAACAAGTGCCATAAATAAATACAATAAGTAGTTTTGAAGATTTTGATGATTATGAATGTTTTTGGTGTTTTTGAATTTATAAATTGAAAGAAATACAAGATAGTGATTTTGAAATATTTTAATAAAATATATACAAGGATGAAATGACCAAATTTATACATAGTAATGTTTAAGATGCAAAATATTCATGGGTTCTTTAAGTTCTTTACCATATAAGGTAGATAATTTGTATGCTCCTGATTCAAATTTAGCAGTGATAATGTATGGTCCAAGCCAGTTGGGCTCAAATTTACCTTTAATGTCCTTAGTTGCATTAGTATTTTTTTGATTTTCTTTTAAAACAAGGTCACCGATCTCAAAGGATCGATGACGAACTTTTTTAGCATATGATATTTTAAGCTTGTTTTGGTAGGCACGGAGATGCTCCAAAGCATTGATGCATTTTTCATCTAGGAGTTCCAGCTGACTGAGTCTGCCAGCTCGATATTCATCTCCTACTTCGGTATCTTGAAGTAGTAGAGCCAAAGAAGGAACTTCCAATTCAAAAGGAAAAACTGCTTCAGCACCATAAACCAAAACAAAAGGTGAAGTTCTAGTGGGGGTTCGAACACTAGTTCGATAGGCCCACAAGGCTAGATATAACTGAATGTGCCAGTCGCGACCAGTTTTATTGACCAATATTTTGAGAATTTTGATTAAGGTTTTGTTAGATGCTTTTGCTTGACCATTACCCTGAGGATAATAGGGAGTGGACCAGCGATGTTGAATCTTATATTTTTGGAATAATTTTTTAACATATTTATTTTTGAAACAAGTTCCATTATCAGAGATGAGATTTGTAGGAATTCCGAACCTACAAATGATTTGATTAAAAATAAATTTAGAGACTTGTGCGCCAGTGCAGGAAGCTAAAGGCATAGCTTCAACCCACTTCGTGAAATACTCAGTGGCGGTTATGATGAATTTGTGTCCATTAGATGACACAAGATTGATTTTGCCAATAATATCTAAACCCCATTTTGAAAAGGGCCAAGGAGATGAAATAGCCTATAGTTCTTGTGCAGGCACATGGACAAGGTCAGCATTTTTCTGGCACTTGTCGCAATGGCGCACATAATCATGTGCGTCATTCTCCATGGTAGGCCAAAAGTATCCTATCCTAAGGAGCTTTTTAGCAATGACACTACCAATGAAGTGTCCTCCACAAGATCCATCGTGGGCTTCACTCAAGGCTGATTTGGATTATTCTAAATTAAAACATCTTAATAGGATACCTTCAAAAGATCTCCTATATAAAGTATTGCCAATTATTACAAATTGACTTGCTCGTCTACGTAATAATCGACGCTGGTTTTTATTAGAATTGGCAAGGAAAGTCCCATTTTGGATAAAATCAAATATATCCGTATACCAAGGTTCAGGAGTAGTTTCGTTGATTAGAAACACATCCAAAGGTTCTAAGCATGACTTATTTGAAGCGGGTTCCTAGAGTCGATGAATAATGATAGTGGCATATTCGTCATCTAACTCCAAGGGCAGGAGAGATGCAGCTGTGGCCATAGCATTAGCTGCACGATTGCAAGTTCGAGGAATAGCTTCCAAGGTAACTTGATCAAATAGAGACATTAGTTGTAAAATATAGGCTTTATATGGGCACAGTTTATCATCTTTGGTCTGATAAACTTCATTAATTTGGTTTATAACAAGTTGAGAATCACCAAAAACTAAGAGATGTTTAATTTTTAGCACCAAAGCAGCTTGTAATCCAAGGATTAGAGCTTCATATTCAGCAGTATTGTTGGTGCAAGAAAATTTTAATTTGAAGGACAGAGGAATAAGATGTTTTTGTGGGGATATTAAAATAATACCCGCACCAGCCCCACTCATGCATCGGGCTCCGTCAAAGTATAAGGACCATTGTTCAGTATGGTCTACCTCTAATTGAAGGCATTCATCAGGAAACTCGATGATGAGGGGATGGGTAGACTCTAAGGGTGCAACAGCTAATTGATCTGCTATGATTTGACCCTTAACAGACTTCTATCCTATGAACGTGAGGTCAAACTCGCTTAGAGCAAGAACCCACTTGGCTGTGCGACCCGATAAATAAGGTCGACTCATGAGATACCTTAAGGGATCGTATTTAGCAATGACATAAGTTTTCTGACTAAGCATATAATGTCATAATTTTTGCGTAGCAAAAATGACTGCTAGAAATAGTTTCTCTAATGCTATGTAGCGGGTTTCATAACTAATGAAGGTTTGGCTAATATAATAATTAGCACGTTCTCTCTTCGCATCATCAAGCTGAGCTAACATAGCTCCTAAAGCAGAATATGAAGTTGAAATATATAGGAGAAATGGGCGATCAGGTCTAGGTGGTGAAAGCACAGGTGGATTAAGGAGGTATTGCTTGAGAAGTTCAAAAGCTTCTCTACATTCATCATCCCAATTAAAAGGGACATCCTTCTTAAGGAGTTTAATAAAGGGACCGGTTTTTTTTGCCAGCTTATCGATGAAGCGACGGATGGATTGAAGCTTACCTTGTAAACTTCGTAACTTAGATATATTAGTAGGTGTGGGCATATCAGTGATAGCCGCAATCTTGAGAGGGTCGATTTTGATACCACGTAAAGAAACTAAAACCCCTAATAGTTTACCAAAATTAACTCCGAATATGCATTTTGTTGGATTTAATCGAATAAGATATTCTCATAATCGATTAAAAACTTTTCTCAAATCATCTAAATGATTATATTCATTAATAGAGCGGGCTATAATATCATCTACATAATCATGTAGGATATCATGCATCATATCATGAAAAATATAAGTCATAGCTCATTGCTAGGTTGCACCTGTGTTCTTTAAGCCAAATGGCATCACTTTCCAACAAAAGGTACCCCAGGGGGTAATAAAGGTTTTTTTAGCCTGATCTTCAGGAGCTATCTTGATCTGATTATAACTGGAGAATCCATCCATTAAGGACATCAGCCCACTCCTGGCAGTAAAGTCAATGATTTGATCCATATTTGGAAGAGGAAAATCATCTTTAGGGCATGCAGCGTTAATATCCCTAAAATTTGTGCAAACCCTAACTTTGGTAGCTTCTTTCTTGGTAACTGGAACTACATCTGAGATCCATTCAGCATAATAAATAGCTTGTATAAAAACAACATTCAGGAGTTTTTCTAACTCCCCTTTGACTAGCAGAGCCACTTTGGGATGCATTTTTCTAAGTTTTTGTTTAACAGGTTTAGCATCCGAATGGACCACTAGGTGATGCATGACTATAGAAGGGTCTAGACCTGGCATATCTTCGTATGTCCAAGCAAAGACATCTTCATATTCTTTAAGGAATGCAATGTATTGCTCTTGTTTTTCTTGACTTAATTCTGATCCAATATTGATTATGTGAGGATTATCCTCAGTTCCAATATTAATTTTAATGACATTTTCTACTTCCATGTGCAGATCTCTTTCAAAATTGGGTGGGGTGGGTGAAACGCCCAATTCTTGTAATTCTTGTAAGGTTAATTTGGATAATTCATCTTGAGGATTAGTGGTCTCAAGTTGGGCTATAGTTGGTATAGAACCATCAAAATAAAATCCATTGTGTAACATCTCTTCAACGGAGACATCGTGGAAGATATCTCCTTCCAACTCTTCATCGAAGTCAGCAATCATTTTAGGGTAAGCTATGGATAGCATGTTACATGTAAATGGCTGATTTTTTAGAGGCAAATCATCATGCCTATCCAAATAATCTTGATAACATATGAGTTGATCATCATCTTCAAAAGGAAAGGGTTGACCCTTACTAGGAAATAGGCCCACACCACGGCGGGCAGGCCACGGTTTTACCTCGAAATGTTCTTTCATGCCATTTTGGAAAGGTCCCAAGCCTTTCGCTTTATATCCCATTTTAAGCATTAGGGTTTAGCTTTAATATATTCATTGGTAAAATAACATCAAGCGTATCCCTCATGATGAGTTTTAATGTTTCGAGGGATTCTTCCCCAGTAATATCCTTTATAAATGAAGGCACAACTCCCGACTTGGTAAGTACTTCCCATAGGTTGTGGGAGGCCCAAAGTACGAGGAGATGGTGGTAAGTTATTTAAAAGAATTGAATCTTGCATGAAAGCATTTGTTTTTTCTGATATTAAGATTGTGGACAAATCTGGTAAAAGTTCATCAGAAAGAGCATAAGATGTAGAAGGATCATTCCCTATATCTTTAGATGTGGAAGGGATGATAGATGTTGATAATGTGGAAGTGTTAATAGATGGGTCTATAGGTTTTGAAATCATAGGGATAGGACATGAAGGATTGTTCGTGGATTGAAGATATTTTTGAGGTTCTAGAATAGTTTGTTTAGAAGATTTTTGATCTATATATGAGGATGAAATGAATGGAGGGGAAATAGATGAAACTAGAGGTGTGTGTTTCACAGTTTTAGATGAAAAATAAGAATTAGGATGTGTGGATGACAGAGCAGGGCAAAATTGCACTCCAACAGGTTCTGCCAAAGCACACATATCAAAGGGTCTAGGGTCACCATGGATAGTGACCAACTAATTTTTAAATTCGAATTTAACACATTGGTGTAAAGTTGATGGGACAGCCCACATTGCATTGATCCAAGGATGACCCAAGAGTATATTGTACGATGCGGGGCAATGTACAATAAACACGATGGTATCTAGAGTTCTAGGACCAACTTGCAATGGGATGGTAATAACTCCACACGTTTCTTGTGTTTCGTCATTGAAAGCTTTGATAATCATGTTAGTTTTCTTCATTTCATCACTTCTAAAGAAAAATATTTGGTAGAAGTAAAAAGTGTAAATGTTTAGAGATGAACAATTATCAATCAGGACTTGTTTGACAGCTACATCTCCAATTAGAGCCGTAATGTATAAGGGATTATCCTTATGTAAACTATGTTGTGGGATATCTTTATCCCGAAAGTCAATACAATCAACTTCTCGAGTGATGATAGTATTGGACATGGCTTCAGGTTGAATTTTTTGAGGTACCATCATTTGGCTTAATGTAAGCATCAACTCATCCCTATGGGTAGGAGAAGATCTTAATAAATCCAAAAGGGAAATTCTGGCTGTAGTATTGGATAATTGCTCATTAATATTGTAAGGGGGTTTAGGTTGAACATGGGAAGCATGATTCCCTTTATTGGGATTTTTCAAAACAAATGGAACTGATCCATCATTCTGATTTGGTTCTTGTTGAGAATTTTGAGCCTGTTGTCGGGTAATGACTCCAATGGTACCTACAATGTTATATTGAAGAAGCTGAACTAGTCTCGTTCGAGCATTTATGGCTTGTTCATTTGGGAGGAATTGATTAGAATAGGGTCGAGTAGTAACTATTCTAGGAAATGGTTCTTCTGGAACCATAGCATCTGTGATGGGTTGAATAGGATCTGATTCATTTTTAGAACTATTCGATTGGTTTGAAGTAATGTCTAGTTCACTTTTAGTATCTGATTCTACATCACTAAAATTAGGATTTGGAATATTATGTAAGGGCCTGGTCGTAACCAGGGATAAGGTTGTGTCAAATACTTGAGGATCCTGAACAGGTAATTGTCCGCTAATAGTTCCTACATATCGGGTAGGAGGGGGAACATTATGATGTTCGATTTGATTGGCCACCTCTTTACCATGTCTTGGTAAAGGGTGTTGAAATATGTCTAATGATTGATTAGCATTTTGATTTTGATTTTGGGGAATGTTATTTTGAGGATTATTAGGAGCATTTTGTTTAGGTTGGAAGGCTTGCACCTCCATTTCATTATTATCAATCAGATCTTGTATTTTATGTTTCAACCTTTTACAAGCATTGGTAGAGTGTCCAGGTCCTCTATGGAAATCACAGTGTAAGTCAGCTTTGTATCCGGGTATAGTTGGATCAGGTTCCCGAATAGCTGGTAATTGGATCAAACCTCTTTCAAGTAATTGAGGTAAAATAGTTGATAACGGTTGATTCAATCTAGTAAATTCTCGAGGAGGCTTATCAGGCGGTTTCAATATAAATTTTTTTGTTGTTTTCGTTGCATTGATATTAGCAACATTTTTGCTGTCAGTGACTCCATAACCAACAACTTGTTTGTTTTTATATTGATTTTTGGAGGTTTTATCATCATCCTTCTTCCTAAGTTGGCCTCTCCTAATGAGGGCATCTTCTACTTTTTGAGCTAAATCTATAGCCTGATCGAAGGTATTAAAGTAGCAGTTGATAGCTCATAAGATATTTGTTCTTGTAAATTATTAATAAAAATGTCCAACATTTCCCTATAAGGTAGCACAAAGTGTAGTTTTCCTGTCAATTGCCTCCATCTAGCTAAGAAATCGGCAAAACATTCATCCTTGTCTTGTTTTAAGTTGTATAAATATTTAATGGTTACATGCCTCTCGATGTAGGCACTAAATTGATGGACAAAATATTCAGTTGTTTCTTCAAAGTTTCTCAAAGAATGAGTGGGTAATTGATAGTACCACTCTAATGCCATTCCACCTAAACTTTTTGGGAACATTTTTAGTAATAGCAAGTCATCATGTGATATATCATGACATGCTATCCTAAACATGCGAAGATGCTCTATGGTATCTTCAGTTCCTTTATATATAGGCAGGATGGGCATGTAAAAATGCTTAGGATAAGTTTGTGCTACAACTATGGGATCCAAAGGTTGACTACATATCTCTCGATAATTGTACGAGGGACGGTAAGGATCTATCTGGTCCATACGCGAAGCTAACTGTTTCACCATGGCTTCCGGATTACTAGTTTGCCCACCATATTGGTTCGGTAGGGCATTGATATGGGATTTGTGAGCATATGATGGAGGGACATGAAGATTAGATGCTATGTTGCTATTGTGTAAATTGTTGGTAGGAAAAGTGTTATGAAGGAATTTTGAAGTTGTATTCTGTTGTATTCCAGATTGTTGAAAATTGGTGTTTGGCTTCGTTTTAGGTTTTTGTTTACTTGAAGCATATTGATCAATAGTTTGGCGAAGTAAAGCAGTGAAGGAAGTTTTCTTTTGTGTGGGAATGATTTTAGGTTGAATAACAGGTTCCTTAGGAGGTTGGGTAACCTATTTTTTTGACATGTTTTGAATCATAGTGACCATATCTGTATTGGATGGTCCAGCCTTATCACTTTCTTGATCAATGAAAGACAAGGGATTAGTGCGCACATCAAACATATGTTCCATGGCTGCTTGAGTGTCACTAATTTGCCCTTTATCCATACGAACTGCCATATTAAGAACACCAATGTTATTATCGAAAAATTTCTAGAAATGATCTACGTTGTCAAAAGCAATAGTTCCATCTGGAGCTACTCTAGGGGATGAGGATCCATCCTCTTTAACATTTTCTTCTTGTTCATTGTCTTCACCTAGGTCATCTTCTGGTTGATCTAGAGTTTATCCTTCTGGAATTGGATCTTCAGGAAGGACATTTGGGTCTCTAGTTTTATCTTCTAACCAATCTTCTTCTCCTTCAGTTTGTTTACCATTCCTAAGTTTAGGCATTGTGCCTTAATTTTAGATTTTAGCAAATATATATATATATATATATATATGCAACAAGCTTAAGAGGCATATATTAATTATATACCTACTACAATATTTAAAATGAAATGTTTAAGTTTTTGTTATGTTTTTTAGTTTTTCTTTGTTTTTGTAATAATGTTGTAAAAATAACAAACAACACAATAAATGCAATAAATAAGACTAAAAGTAGTGATCTAGTTTTCTATAAACAATTTATAAATATCATTAATGGGCTCGAGTTCTTCAGAAGTCATGAAGTGTTATTCTTCAAATTGAAAATTTTCTTTCAAAAATTTAATGAAAAGAGCTATAGTAATATTATCTGTCTCAGATGCTGGTTGATAGAAGTAAAGCTTGTGGCAATACTCTCGATATAACACAGCTCAAAGAACTCTATTCCATATTTCCCTATCCGTAAGAACAACCTCTTGGTCTTATACACAACCTAGGAACTGGTGTACAATGGCTGCGTTCTTGAGGTATTCCTCAAAGGTGAACAATTCTGAAGACACAAGAGCTCTCCTATAAGCTAACCATCTATGGCAGGCTCTCTGAAGTTCATGATAAAAGACGAGTTGATGAGGATCCAGGATTCTATCTAGGACAAGCCTCTTGATTTTTTTAAGTTTTGTTGACCTAGATGAAATGACACTAAGTCTTCTATCAAGTTCATCCCACAAAAGTTGATTTCTATCTGTTTCAGGCACACTAAGCATAGAATTGATTTCTATGGCTGCCAATTGGTTTTCAACATTTATAGTAACTGCTAATATTTTCTTAGGAGCTACCATCTAAACATGATATGCAACTTATTAATTTTAAATGATTTGAAATGCATCTATGTTTTGGTTGTTTTATTTTTTTAGTTGTTTTATTTTTTGTTTTGTTTTCAAAAGGTTTAAAATGCATTCACGTCGGGTTCACCAAAATGTATCGCTCCAAATTTTTCACACCCTTACCTTCAGGCTATAGGATCCGTTCCCGGAAGGGGGATGTGAAAAGGATGGCATGGTACCTCGGACTGAGAGGCCTTGTGAAGGTCCCGCATCTCGAGGGAGGTGTATTATGGTGATTTTTCGATGGATGGTGGGTTCACCAGGAAACATTTAATGGTAGTTTCCACACCTAGGTTGGGAATATGTTTTATGTGTTCAATTTTAGCTTTAATCATCCAAGTCCTAGGTTTGGCCAAAATGCGTCTAAGCTATTCTATATGAAGATGCAGATTAAATGAATACAAAAAAACAGATTAGGACAGAAAATAGAGAAATTAAGCAAGATTAAAAGTCATACCTGATCCGGATGTCTGATGAAGATTCCGATTCTTGAAGCAGATCGGGATCGCCTCCGATTTGACAAGATCGTCCGAGATCCGACGAGTTTGTCCGAGATCCGACGAGTTCGATCCGAGATCCGACGAGTTCAGTCCGAGATCTGACAAATTTGTTAGACGAATTCGTCAGAGACCTGCAAACAGAGAAATAGGTGCAAAACACAGAAAATAACACTATTCTAACAGAGGGAAACAATGTAAAATGACAATAATAATATCAAACTACAAATTATAAATAGAAACATGAATGCATTATACTAATTTAATGACAATTATAACTTAATTATGCATTTGATCTAGATGGGTGAACTCCAAAATGCAGAATAGCAAAAAATAATAAATGAACTAGCTAATTGCAGAATAAAACAACAAATTGAAAGGAGGAAAATGCAAACTCTGGGCATTGATTGCCCTCAATGTGGACTACAGTCGAAATCGTCTCGCATTGGTACAAAATTGATTTGACAGGATCACCTTCGATCTGAACAGGATCGTCTGTGACGATGTAAGCTTGCTCCGACTGAAAAATACTAAGGTACCTGCAACAAAATTTGAATAGAACTAATGCAAATAGCAATTTAGGATGTCTTAGTGCATATGAAGTCAAGTTATAGGAATTATCAGCCAAGGGGGTGCTAAGGGGAGGGCTTAGGATTAAATAGGCTTAGGATGGAGGTTAGGAGGTTGGAGATCATCTCTATTTGGGAGATCTCCAATGGGGGAGGGTCTCTAACGGTGTAGACACACTTCTGCCTGAATTAGAGACGTCGTTGGAACAGAAGCTAATTGTGAAAAATTAGTTTTGGGACAAGATCGTCTGGACGTCCTAGCCCAGATGAAATCATCCGATCTGAGGATGATATCGTCAAACGATCAAAACAAACTCTAAAAATGGCGCGAGAAAGGAGGAAACAGATTAAGCGGCGGTTTGGGAGCGGTTTTGGAGGTTAAAATTTAAATTTGAATTATTTACTAGAGTAAGTGTAATTATTAAGATTTCACTAAACCAATTTTAGGGTGCTACAAAACCATGGATGAACAAAATAAAAGGTTTTTCATAAAAACCCAAGGAAACATTTTGAAAAGTTAAAGGAGTTTTTAATACTTTTTATAAAATATATAAGTTCAATTTGAATTTAAATTTTATAAATAAATATCATCTATGCAAAGAGGTAAAATCAAAGAGGGCTTTAATAAGTCAAAAAGGGATTTAAGAATTAATTTATAAAATTTAAACTCTAAAGAATTTAAATAATTTATAAATTAATTATTTGAATTTTGAAGACGCCGACCTTCAAAATTATTGGAGATAATATGTATAAAAACTATATGCCTAAAAGGCATAGAACTTACCCTTCATTCAAAAGAAATAATCATGGCATATGTTGTGTGAATACTCGTGCGGAGAAGAAGATGAATCTTCATCTTAAGGTGCCAGTGAAAGTGTTGAAAATTATTGAAGGCAAAACCCTCATATCCACCAAGGCACGTGGCCTAGTGGCAAGCGATCACAAGTTAAGTCGTGTGGGTGCAGAGTGGTTCGTGTTCAATTCTCGACAAGGACTTTTTGGCGTTGGAAGAAGCGACACATTGATTTTTTGTTTTGGCACATTTGGAAGAACATAGATCATGTTGTGCTCTTGGTTCTCCAAATGAGCACCTAGCTCGTGCGGCATTGAAGCCACGACTAGGGCATGGGGAGAAGCTGCGTCGAGGGTTCGATTCTCACCTAGGTAGAGGTAATTAATTTTGCATTAATTTTTAATTGCCTAAGGTATAAACATAAGGTTTTAGGGAGTTATAAGGGGTTTTGAAAGGTTCTTATTTTGAGTATTAATTTTTGATTAAATGAAGGAATAAGGTGTTGAATTTTTTTTTTTTTATAAAGTTATTGTGATGTTTTTTATTTATCAAAAAGTGAATTGAAGAGTGATTAATTTTAAAAGGACTTCTTGGCATTGGGCTAGTTTGAAAAGGAGATTGTATTGACAATATTTTTGATATTGAATATGTAGACACCTAAAATGCATCATGTTTAGGGGACTACCCATATGGGCACATTCACAAGCCATATGAACCCTCTTGGATCTCTCCAGGAGCAAGCAGTGGTCCTATAGACACCCAAAAGTCACACATTACTATTTCTACGTATCCATAGGTGATTATAGACATCCCTAGGCTATTTTAGGCTATCATAGTCATGCATAGTCATGTTTAGTCATGCGTAGATTGCCATAGTTTTCCATAGCAATATGTATACTTCCATATACCACTCCATTGGTTTTCAGGTCCTAAACCTTAAAAAGCCTTCAAAATCACATCCCATGCATTGGGATATCCTTCGACAGCCTATTTTCACTCAATTGAGGCCCCCATGGGGTATTATTTGACCAAAATAATTAACAAGTCAATACCTAAAATCTAATTTAATGTTGACTTCACTTAAGTCACCTTTCTAGGTCAAAATTGATTAAAAGAACCCTTAATCTTGATTAACACTAATTACATACTCCCACATGTGTGAAATTAGGGTTTGTTAGGATATTTCTTTAATCATGTTCTAAATTGACTTAAGACCTCCTAATCAGGATTAGCCCTAATCCATACTCACAAATGTGTGAGGATGGAATATTTCCCATAAGGAATGTGATGTTGCCACATTGCATTTCCTAAACTAACCCTAGTTAGAATCAAATCTAGGTTTAGTCTATCTAACGTCCCCCTGCACCTTGCCTTTGCTTATAAATAGTGGGTCCTAAACCCCTAATTACCTCTCTCTCCAAAATTTAACAAAGCATAAACTCTACATAAATGGAAAGTGAACATTGAACAGTCAGTTTTCGGTGCACACAGTTAGATTTCAACAACACAGAGGCACCCCAACTGCCTAAGAATCGATCTACCAGAGAGATTTTGAAAAAGAAGCCTCACATCTCAGATCACCCCTTGCCCCATGAATTTGGCTTCAGTTCGCCCCCCAGGTGGCGAATTGGGTCTTCAAGCCCTAAATCATCCCAGATTTGGGAGGTAATCTCTATTTCACCATATTATCACCTTATGCACAATTTATTTCAGCTTTTATTATGTTTTCATGGTCATTTCATCTTCATAAACATGGTGCCTTACTAAGGCAAACCCCCATCACACTGACCCCCCTTTTGCAGGTTCTTCACAGGTTACTTAGCAAATCTGAAGAGGAAGAACAACATAAAACAAATAGCAACTTGACGGTGGCCCACATACAAAGAAGCCCACCTACACTGAGGGATGATTGAAGAAGACATCAAATTTATTTTAACATTGTTAGGAAAAGAAATGGATAAAGGGCATCATGTCCCTCTTGTAACACATATATTTTAATATCAATGAAATTATAGTTTCTTTGTTTAATGCATCATTGTGTTTTGTGTTAAATTATCAAATGTCATTTTCTACCCGTTTCATTATGGCACGCCCGGTGGGACCCCCACAATGGATAATGCTAGGTTAACTATTTCAAGTAAATCTGACTTTGTCCTCTATTTTTGTGTCTTGCAGGTACCAAATATATCTACCATAGATATCTCTAAAACCCTAGGAACCACCCTAGGCCATTAGAACCCTGATTTGAATCCTCTGTAGCTGATTCACCCCCCGCATCATGAACTTACTGCCAATTCACCCCCTGGGTGGCAAAGTGCATTTTAGAGCCCCAAAATATAAAGATATCACTATATCAGACCTCCTTGTAACCTCGAGAGGCCTTATGAACTGTTAGATATTAGATCTGAGCCTTCAAAACTGAATTTTCTCCCTGGGTTGTGATTTGAGCATAGAATCCTCAAAATCTTCCAAATCCACTAGGGTGACTCTTTTAGGGGCCAAGCAAATCCCCCATAGAATCATAATGTAGGTATGTCCTATTTTACACCTTTTTTCTATAATATTTTGAAATCACAAAGCATGCACTAGTTAAATAACAATTTCTAGGTGTAGATTTGCTTTCATTTAAAGTTTGTAGGATTATTAAATTTCTCTGAAGTTTTAAGACTTACAACTTTCCAGCAAGTTCTTAAAATTTATTTTCAAATAAATTTACATTTTCTTTAGTTGTTTGCATGTAGTACAAGCCTACCTTATTTCCCCCTTTGTTTATAGCATATATCTCTAAAATAAGTGTATATTATAATGGTTAAACTTAGGGTTTCCTAATCCTATTCTTCTATGTCATCTAATTTCTAAAGCATACTATAATCTATATATTAAATCAGGGTTACCTAATCCTCTTTTACCTCACACATTTGGATTTCATGTTTCCATGTTTTGCAAGGTAGATTAATTTTCTTTATAAAGACATTTAGGACTAGACTATTTATTTCCAAAGAATACGAGTTATCTAATCATTTGCTTTCAAAAAGGCATTAGGATTATTTTTCTTTTGAAAAGGTAATTAGTTAATTTCTTACTTTGCAAACATCTTTAGAAAAACATAAACCCACACACACTCACGTGGTATTTAAAAAAGTGGTGAGATTAGACTTCTTCCCCAATCCATCACTCAAGACTGGTGTGGATCGAGTTTCACTCTCCATCAGCTCACCCTCTAGACACCTAGCAACCCCACAGGAGCAGTTTTTTAGATTTCATCATTGGAAAATACCCAAATTTTACGATTGGACCCTAGATTTCATCACCAATGGTTACATGCAGAGTGGGATAGGATTAGACGCCTTCATCCACAAGGCTCATATAATTCATGGATATAGTAACTGTCATTCTTGACCAAGCCCATCTGAGGATGAAGCAAAGGCATGGGTATGCCAACCACGCCTAGCACATCATAGGTAGTGCCACATCTTCTCATGAGAGGATATTTTGAACTCACGTTAGTATAGCGAGTTCTCCTCCTTTAGGATATCATTTTACTATACCTTCCATACATGTCACCGTTTGCACATTGTGATACCATTCTATTATGTTCATATTTGGATGTTGTAGAAGGTTTGATATCGATAAAATTCCTAATTTAATAGAGTATCCACTCCATTACCCTTGATTCTACCTAGGGAGTACCAACATCACAACACACAAAATGAAAAAAACACATTTACTTTCATAGCATTTAGAATTGATTCTAGTATATTGTTGTTTGGATGATCACAAAATGGTCTCAACACAGTACACTATATATTGTCTTGCTACACACAACATGTCACTTACTTCACACTCACATTAGACATAGTTGAGTCTACATCACATAGGGTTTATTCCTAAAAACCCCTTTTACACATGCTATTATGCCTATGGTCACCCGTAGTAGAGAACCTGAGCAAGCATGCTCTATGGAGGAATGGCCTCCTCCTTCCTCTAGTCAGTGCACTCTTACTCCTTCGATCATGAAGGGGAAGACCATAGACACATATGATTCATGCATAGAATTCGATGTACAACTCACACACATGATACCTTGTGATGAGGCATAAAACTTGAGTGGAGCCCTTGCTACTTCATTCGTAGAGGATTACCTGATCCTTTAGCCCCATCCTCACCTAATACACTGACCATGTTCTATGACCATGTAATCTACATAGCACCAGGATAACCTCCTCCATTATTTACCATAGACGAGGAGGTCATGCCTACTTCACCGAAATTTACAAATCCTTTCTTCCAAAATATATCTCAATTCCTTTTTGAGAATGATTCCTCCCTCCTAAATTGTACCCTTCTTAAGGTCGAATCATTCACCCCTACCATAGGAATAGTGTCTGACCCTTCCTCCTCTACTGCAGGAATCTAGAATCCATCCTTTTAAACTACAAATTAAATCCCTTCCCAATAGGAACTTCAAGCATTCCCTCAAACCTCACACCCATACTCTTCACAAGAGTACCAACCATCATCTTCCCAAGAGCCATTCTTCACCATATCTGAAGGCATCTACCAACCGCCCCTTCAGGATCAATATGCGTAAAACCAAGAGGGAGTGTACACATAAAGTTTCCCCTCGACCTAAGCTCCTACCTTGGTAGCTTATCCCACCTTTTTGGTAGCTTTCCCACCAATATCCCAGGTATCCAAACTATACAATACCCAACATTTGGAACCACCTTTGCCTACGATGACCATTAGGATATTGCCACCTCCTCCTTTTTAGGCTTCCACTACCAATCTCCATCCTACCCATGGACCAAGACTAAAAACTTATCCACCCACTCAACTAGGCTATTCTATGTAGTATATCCTCCTTACCTCTTACCCTCCAGGGTAGAGATAGATCCCATCCTTTGATACTTCATCTCAACCACCCCTAGTATCAGTAGTTTGATACCTACACTACTACCAATTGCACCTAGTTTCTTTATGCCTCCTCTGGTTTGGTCATTGCCACCCATGGTCCAACCAGTATAGCAGGTGCTAAAACAACAAGTAATTGTGCCACAATCGTATGTTGCCCAGTCACAATACTATTATCCTCAATAGACACCTACCCCAAAACCTAGTGTACCAGTGGACATGACAACACATGTCACCCAATACCTACCTTATCATGATCAGGCACAACAATATTCCCCACAATATTGTGAAGAACAACAATACCGATATCCACCATAGGGTTAGCCTACCATAGCCCAACCCCCCACAGCTATGACACCCAAACTTCAAATATTATGAGATGAAGTCAAAATGTTGAACCTATGCACCTCTAGCTATGGGCCACAAAAGACCTGTTATGATGAACTGTGCAATGAGCTAGCTCACCCATCAGTCCCCATTCCTCCCTATCCCTATCGCTTAAAAATAAAAAAAATTGACAAGTATAGAGGTAAGGAATACCCTAGAGAGCATGTGAGAAATTACCACTCCTCCTATTACCAAATTCATAGTAGTTACCCTCTTATGTTGCATACCTTCTCCCTGTCCCTCGTTGGGCCAACATTGGATTGGTACAACATGCTCCCACACCATAGCCTGTATACCTTTGGGCAGTTGGCCAACTCCTTCCTAGAGCACTTTTCCATCAACATAAAGAAGAATACCACATTCTTTGATGTCTACACCTTATGATAGGTGGATGATGAACCCATTGCTGAGTCCATTTCTAGATGGAGAGCGATTATCCATGACCTCACCCATAGCCTCCCCACTTCAGATCTTATGACACTCTTTTCCAAGATTTTTGACAAACACATTTCCACATTCCTCCAAATTCACCAAAGTCATACTTTTGAAGATGCCATATCACAAGAAAAAGTGATTGAGGGCATTAAGGTTTAGTCTAGGAAGATGAAGTTGAGAGCCAAATCCAACTATAACTCCAATTTATGCTTCAATAGACCCACACAAAATCAGCCTTATCCTCGACCACTGCAAGCCAATCAAGTTATAGCTACTACCATAGCACTAGCATCGACTCCTCCACCTTATACACTGTAGCCATAAGCAGTCCAAGCTAATTCTCCTACCCCACCTCGACCATAGTAATAATGAGGCATGTACCCACAAGGTCTGTTGCACAACTTCACACCCTTATCTAAACCATTACCAGTACTATTCCATAGATTGTACGAGGGCAACCATCTCATTCTACCTAATATCTACCCATTGGATCCAAATTCACCCAAGCCTTATGACTACAATGAATAACTCTTCTATCCTTTCCATAGGTAGTGTGGTCATAATATCAATTCGTGTCACTCCTTTTGTGGGTAAGTTCAAGACCTAATCCATAGGGGCACTATTCAGGTAGCAAACCCTCTAACCCCATAGAACCAAAACTTAGGGATATTTCAGAACCCCCTACTGGATCACAAAGGACCCAACCCTCCTAGACCCTTAAACAATCCCCTAGCTCCACCTTGCCAAGTTAACAATGTATAGAGTGATCCTCCATCACGTGGAATAGTAGGTATGATCAACCTTACTACAAGGAACCAATGATACTCATCTCACCAAACCACATCTATCATTTCCCCTCCAGCTTAGTTCACATCACCACTACCATAAATGCCTAATACTATACCACCACCACCTCAAAACGTGATCACCATTTGTGGTAGCCTAACCCATCAATTACACAATGCCCCCGTACGGATATCCATATTTGATCTCCTAAAAAAATATCAACCCCATCATGAGGCATTGAATGGCATCTTGCATTCCATTGACTTAGAGACACATGACACCAATGCCTTTATCAATTTTTTTGGAAATATCCTGCACTGCCTTTAGCCCTTAATCAGTTTCCATGACCACAAGGTAACGAAACTCATAGGAGGAGTAGACCCCCCACTCCACATACAAGCCAATATCAATGATATCATCTACAATTGGGTACTCGTTGATATGAGCTCATCCATTAGTATCATATCCACAATATCTCTACATCACATGCACATCTCGCAAGCCCATTTTGCCATGCCTTCCATCGACCTGCATGCTTTCGATGGCTCCATGAGACCTACTGTAGGATCCAGTCTTACCAATCTACGTAGGCATCCGTACCATTCCCATCCTCTTTCACATCATCCAAGGAGAAATGCAATAAAAAATTCTCCTAAATCACCCTTGGATTAGAGATATGCAGTGTGTCCCATCCACACTACACCATTGCATTAAGTACGTCCATAATGGACTAGTTCATTGTGTCCCAGCCGATGGAGATCCACTTAAGTTTTGCAATGTGGCAAACCTTCCACCTATGCCATAATTATATTCATCCCAAATATTCCATGTATCTTCTTGAAGTAGGAAAAAGTGGTGCACCTAATGAAGAGAAAAAATATGTGTATCTATCCCATCTTGCACATGAGCATCAAATGGAAGCATGCATATGAAAATGAAGCAATACCAAGCAATAAAGAATGAAATGAAATGAGTGTCTTATTTATTAATTGGGTGGATCAGATCCAAGGTTACATAGAAGTACCATTGAGGTCTCAAAAGGTGATACAATTTTTACAATTTTTGGGGTGCCCAAGGATCAATTCCTCCAAGGAATCAGGGTGCACATCCAGTGCTTTTCCTCATACCCACAATCGAGGTGGGTGGGCCAATGCCACCGCTGCTTGTATCTTCAATATATGATGTCTGATATTCCTTCCCAATGCCTTCTAATAACCTGAACCTGCACACAAGGAAGCCAAAGGGTCCAAATAGCAAGGGTGTATGGTGAAAACATGCAATCCCCACAGGGGCAAAATGGCGCATATATTAAAAATATATCAAAACATCTCCAAATGACTTGAAAATTTGTAGAGATGTTAAAGAGGATGTTTTGGTGGTATATCACAAAAAAAATATCAGAAATTACATCTGTAGACCCCTCTATTTTGCACCGCTTGCCTCCAACCTACGAAGAAGAAGACAAGCAAATCCCGAACCTAAACATATCCAAAACTCATGAAATTTGGAAAGTATGCATAAATTGAAATTTCAAGACAAACCATATGATTATATTTTCAAATTGGGTCCCAGATCCACCTGCATAAAATTGGGGTGCCCGGATGGGCCCTACGAGCTTGCAAAAACTTAAAAATGCTATAACTTTGTCAATTTAACTCCAAATCACCTGAAATTTGAACTTTAGCATCATGGGATAATATAGAAAAATACTAATTAAAAATATTAGTGAAATTGTGTAAGAATTTACCCTCGTCCCAGGGGGGACGGTGGTGACTGCAACTATTTGGGGGGCACCTTGGGAGGGGATACCCACCAATTACGGCCACTTTTTGCTACCAAAATCACTAGAAGATGTTCCTAAACAATATAAGGTGTGTTGTCATTGAATTTGGTGAAGAAATTCACCCGGATGGAAAAGTTATGCTCGGATTACCTTCTTGAAGTCACTCGGTAACCTCCTTGGCAAAAGAGATATTTCGAGGGAAAAAAGGTGCAATAAGGTGAGGGGAAATATCGGAAGAACTCCATTGCATATCCTAGAACTCCTCTCTATGTTTTTGTGTGGATATTGAATCCATTTTATAGCCCAAAGGGGCTCATGTGCAAAAAGGCATGCAAGGGCATGCATGGCAAGAGGTGCCACTTGTCAAACGAGAGGCATGCAATGGGTGTGGAAGAGAATCTCCAATTTGGGCCTCCATTAAGAAGTGTGTCATAAGTATTCAATGCCCTCTGACCCGCATGCTCCATATGGTGTGCTAAATGGCAGTTTATGGGCACCAAATGTCCCATATTTGAATTTTTTTGGGTCAAACTTGCTCATCATCCCACCCTGGGACGATGGCTCACCACCATCCCAGGGTGGGATGGTGGTGAATTTTGGGCCAAAACCTCCCAAAATTGGGCCGGTAGCCTCCAAAAACCTTTTCGGAGTGGCTAGAACCACTGTGAGCCTCTTGAGGGTTGCCCAAGGGGCCATATGATGTCAATTTGATCATTGTTTGTGGATGATTAATCGGGTTTACCACATTTTAGTGTCTACATATGCCTCTTTTTGAGATGTGTTGTGTGCAACACAATGCTAAGAAAAAATATATGACCAAAATGTTGAATGATTAAGGTTACTCGATAACCTAACCAACTTTAGATGCCCCAATCATGGAAAGGGCATGTGTTCTTGAATCCTCATTTTTGACTTAGTAAAGACATTGGTATTGGTTTCTCTTCAGCTTCCAGGTATGCTCAAGGGACTTAGAACCCTAGGAATTAAAGAAAACCAAGTATTTTAGTAAATTTTGTGGTTACGAACAGGCAGGTTCATCTGCTCTATTATGTTCTTAATTGATATATTTGCTTGTTTTTTGCCCCAAGCAGGGGCATGATTGTATTTTTCAAAGATTCATTGGATGAATGCAACTTGCATTATTGAGTGTTTAATTGTTGATTTTTTATTATGAATTTGTTAAGCATGACTACCCCCTCAAGCGATGAGTTGTTGAGGGAATGACCTAGTGAGAAAAGCGACGAGTTGCTTGACCCAAATTTGACTTAATTTTGGTGGGTTTTGGATCTTTTCTTTAGTATTTTGTGTTGTTTTTTTTTTGTTTTAATTTTTTTTGAATTTTTGAGTTTTGATGAGATTTCATAGAAGAATACCTCGTCAACATTGGATTCCCCAACCATGGAAAGGGTATGCCTCTTGGAATTAATGCCTTCAACAAGTTAAGGAACTTGATTTTGGTGTTCTTTGGCATATTGGCAAACAAGCTTAAGTCTAATCCTAGCCTTGGTGGTAGTTGGAAGACGAGCTCAAGTCTACGCTTTAGCCTAGCCTTGATGGCAATTAGGAGATAAGCTTAAATCAAATCCTAGCCTTGATGGCAATAGGAGATAATCTTAAATCAAATCCTAGCCTTGATGGCAATAGGAGATAAGCTTAAATCAAATCCTAGCCTTGATGGCAATAGGAGATAAGCTTAAATCAAATCCTAGCCTTGATGGCAATAGGAGATAAGCTTAAATCAAATCCTAGCCTTGATGGCAATAGGAGATAAGCTTACTAGTTTGCTTGAATTTGCTTTTTATCTTTTTCTTATTTGCCCCAAGAAAAGGGGGTGCATGACTGTCTTTGGCAATGATTCACAAGATGAACACGATTAACTTGATTAAGTTATCCATTGTTGATTTGGATTAAACATGTTGTTATTATGACCAATGGACTTAGTGGATGCCATTGGGGCATTTGGGGTGACCAAAGGGTTTATGGATACCTTTGGAGCTTTTGGGTGACCAAAGGGTTTATGGATACCTTTGGGGTTTTTGAGGTTGATTGCTTAACTATTTGATTGTTGATTAGGGGAGGTATGATACCAATAATGCCCTAGTGGATGTTACAAAAATGTTTTCTTGATTTGCAATTATGATAATTTGGAGTGTTAGATGCATTATGTGTTATGATCTATGGATGCATTGATGGATGCATGTGTTGTACTATGATGTTATTTGATGATATGCAATGTGTGTATGCATAATGAAATGGATGATCTATTGATGTGTATTGATGGAATATGAACACTATATGACATACTATGTTAGCACCATAGACTGTATAGAATTCATCAATTCATGTGGAATATTGTCATGAGACTATGTAATGGATTTGTGCAAATGGAAACTGACATACATGTGATAAAATGGAATGAATAAAATGAATGTTCTAGAAGGCCTATGAGGTTTTCATGAGACTCAAACACTCTAGTCAATTGATCAAAAGTTGTATACTAACCATGCAGGACTTTTTGACAAGGTATGAATCTGCTAGGATGACCAAGGTACTTCATATCCCTATGTGTGCAAGTGAGTTCATTCCTGTGAGATGCATAAAGATACCGCCATTGACAAGTAGGCTATCCACCAAACCTGTAATGAGGATCACTCTATGAATGCCACCATCCTAGGTTCTGTACTCAGTTGGATTAGACCACTAGGTAGTATAGGTGACCAAAAGCTAGCTCGTCCACATGCAAACATTGGTCTACACACATGCAAAGCTAATGTGGTAGACATATCATCATGCATTTAGGATACCATCATTTCCGGATAGGCTATCCACAAAAATCGTAATGAGGATCACCTAAATGGTTTTTCAAATGCTAAGAATTTCAGGGATTCAAGCTCAGGTGCCATTCTTTTATTCAATTTTATAGGGATACTTGCTCATATGTAGTGATGATAATCACTGTTTATTTTGTATTTGATTTTCTTTGAGCAAGGGATTTGGGGAGTGGTGATAACCATTGTTTCTTTTGATTGTTGCTTTTTGAGGATTTTGATTTTGAATTTTGATTTCAAAGTTGAGCTTGTGGGATTTTTTTTTCTTGTGAATGGCATTGATATTTTAGGCCTTGGGGATGACTACCCATCCTTCTTAGGGACGTGTAGTACGAATCCTTACGACTTTAGGGATCAAGGGTGTTTGGGAATTTTGATGGTGAACTTTTGGGATTTTGCTTTTGAATGGTATTGATCTTTTAGGCCTTGGGGATGACTACCCATCCTTCTTAGGGACGTGTAGTATGAATCCTTACGACTTTAGGGATCAAGGGTGTTTGGGAATTTTTGATAGTGGTGAAAACCACTATTTATTTTGGGGAATTGGGTAGGGAAGAACTTGTCCTTTTGCCAATTCTCAGTATTCTTGAACCATTTGCACAGGGGGATGAGCAGGATAAAATTTTCCCTCAAGGTACCCTAGACCACTTTGTGGGTTTCATCTTTCCTTTCATGAAACTTGGATTTATTAGTGTGAAATGTGTTGGGATTTGATGTATACGAGGCACAATCTAAGCAAGACTCTACCTCCTAAAAATATCGCTAGCCTTCTACAAAATATGAGAAGAAACTAGATATGGCTAAGTGACCGAAAACCCTAATGACATTCTAAAAACAAATGACTAAGTGAAGGGAATGGACACGACTATGGTAATGTATGAAATGTAGATGGAAATGATAAGTAACTATGGAATGAGGTGAATGATGACCTTGACAACATTTATTGCGAATTGTACTTAGTGTACCATCTTAGTGCTAGACATGTATGAGCCACTCTAAAATGCAAAGTGCAAATGATGGATATGCCTAAATGCAAGCGATGATAAAATGCAATGGGATGCAATGTGATGTGATGCAATATTTTTTTTTAAAATTTTGAAATTTTGATAATGCCCTTCTTTTTGAAATTTGGATTGGTATATATGTATGAAAGTGCAATGTGATGCAATGTTTTTGTATTTTGATGTTTTGATGATGTTTTTGAATTTTTGATTGATATATATATATATATATGTACATATGACCAACGGGCTTATTGGGGCCATTGGGGCATTTGGGGGGACCAAAGGGCTTATGGATGCCTTTGGGGCTTTTTGGTTGACCTAGATGGTTCTAGACCGTCTAGGAGAATTTAGGTTGACCAAGCAGGATATAGGCACCATTGGAGCATTTAGGGGTGACCTAGACGGTTCTAGATCGCCTAGGAGCATTTTGGTTGACCAAGTGGGATATAGGCACCCTTGGAGCATTTAGGGGTGACCTAGATGGTTCTAGACCACCTAGGAGCCTTTTAGGTTGTGACCAAAGGGCTTATGGATGCCTTTGGGGCTTTTTGGGTTGACCTAGATGATCGTAGATAGTCTAGGAGCATTTTTACTTGACCTAGATGGTGAAAACCTGCTAGGAGCCTTTTGGGTGACCTAGACGGTCAACGACACTTAAAAAGTGTCTACGACTACCTAGGGGTATTTGGTTGTGACCAAAGGGCTTATGGATGCCTTTGGGGCTTTTAGGGTTGACCTAGACGATCGTAGATAGTCTAGGAGCATTTTTACTTGACCTAGATGGTGAAAACCTGCTAGGAGCCTTTTGGGTGACCTAGATGGTCAACGACACTTAGAAAGTGTCTACGACTACCTAGGGGTATTTGGCTATGACCAAATGGCTTATGGATGCCTTTGGGGCTTTTAGGGTTGACCTAGATGATCGTAGATAGTCTAGGAGCATTTTTACTTGACCTAGATGGTGAAAACCTGCTAGGAGCCTTTTGGGTGACCTAGACATTCAACGGCACTTAAAAGTGTCTATGACTGCCTAGGGGCATTTGGTTGTGACCAAAGGGCTTATGGATGCCTTTGGGGCTTTTAGGGTTGACCTAGATGATCATAGATAGTCTAGGAGCATTTTTACTTGACCTAGATGGTGAAAAACTGCTAGGAGCCTTTTGGGTGACCTAGACGTTCAACGACACTTAAAAAGTGTCTACGACTACCTAGGGGCATTTGGTTGTGACCAAAGGAGATGTAGATACCCTTGGGGCATTTTGGGATGACCTAGATGGTTCTAGACCATCTAGGAGCGTATTTAAGTACTTGACCTAAGCAGGATAAAAGCACCCTTGGAGCCTTTTAGGGGTGACCTAGACGGTCAGCGACACTTAGAAGTGCCTAGGAGCATTCTAGGCTATGACCAAGAGGATGTAGGATACCCTTGGAGCATTTTGGGGTGACCTAGATGGTCCTAGACCGTCTAGGAGCATTTTTAGGTTGACCAAGCGATATGTAGATACCCTTGGAGCCTTTTGTAACTTTGCTTACTTTGTGTTCTTAGGAGGAAGGTGCAATACCTTATATACCCCCAACATTTACTGTGATTGATGTGATGTTAAACAGGACCTATCCTAATGCAAGTATAATGGCTGAAAAATACCTAATGCAAAGCAATTAAAGTATGCAAGGGTACATGCCAAATGTTTTTGTGTTTTAATGTTTTGCAATATTTTTGAAATTTTGATTATTTTGAATGTTTGTGGATTTTGATATTTTATGATTTGTTTGGATTTTTGGTGTTTTAAATTGTTTTTGAATTTTGAGTGTTTTGCGAGGGGGAAGGCACGATACCTTAGGCACCCCCAATGTGTGTGCTACTCAATGAAGGTGAGAAAGGTGTGATATCATTAGAGTTCTCACTATGATTCATTGGTTGTGATGTGGATGGTGGGGAAGGTATGCTACCTTTGGGTTGCTCAAAGTGGTTGGCAGATGTTGTGTTTGCTTCATGTATGGGCCAGAGGTCTTGGAAGTCTCCTATCGGTTGGTTGTTAGGAGCAAGAGGATTGCCCACTGAAATCTCTTGCCTCTCGATCATATCCTAAACTAAATATCTAAAGGGATAACATGTCTGGATGTCATGACCTCTTTGTCTATGGTAAACATAGTATAGATCTTTCTTGTGTGCCTTTGATCTACGTTTGTTAGGTTTCAATGGATGGATCTCGGGAAGCGTGATTGCTCGTGCCTCATACAATCGATTGAAGATTGATGCTAAGGGCTATGATAAATGAGTATATTGTCTTTGCTTTTGTTGTAGATGGTTTTTGGCCAATGGAGGCTGAGCCTGGTAATTAGGTTGCACTGGTAATTGCGGTGGGGGAGCTTGGTTTAAGGGTTCAGGGATGCTTAGAACCACTTGATTGATTGGGGCTACATTTTTCTGCATGTTACCACCTTTAATGTTCTTGTTTGGTTGTTCCCCTTTGTGGAGTCGTACATCACCCTCCTGGACCTTGATGTCCTCAATGATTTGGGCTTGTGCTAAGGCCTCCTCGAATGTTTGATATCGTTGTAATTGTAAAAGAAGTGAAATCTGCTTTGAATAGCTTCTAGTAAACATTCGGATGAGTTCCATTGTGGGTAGGGTGAAAGGTAGTTTTAACATCACCTTTCTCCATCTATTACCATACTCCATGAATGGCTCATCATCAAGTTGATGAAGGCTAGACAAGTCAGTCAAGTTTGTCCTTTTCTTAGCACTAGAGGCAAAACATCCCAAAAATGCATCGGCCAATTGCTCAAAGGTGTTTATGCTATGACGTGGTAGATGATTATACCATTCTAAAGCATCTCCAGATAATGTTGTAATGAAGATTCTCAACATCAAAGGGTCATAATATTGAAGATGAGAGCACTTAAGAATGAAGCTTGACATGTGCTCTTCTGCATCTTCATCATATTTGAAATCTTCAAGCTTGGGCATCTAGAAATTCGATGGGTATGTCAGTGATGACACTGATGGATGTAAAGGCTGATTACTAATCTACTTTAGTGTGGGTTTTTGATAACCCAAAATTTGATCTAGCTTTTCTAATGCCTTCAACAGATCAACTAGCACTTTGTATGGCCCTCATGACATAATATGATCATCCTGTTGTCACCCTTTATTAGATGAAGGAGGTCACTTTTGATGTTGAGGTGGATGATAAGTATGATCATTAGGTACCTCATCATAACTGGGTTCGGGGTAGGCATCTATTTGATCCTGATGTTCCCATTGGGACTCTTCATATGATTCCTCCTCGTATTGATCTTGGTACTATTGAGGAGTATGAGGCTTTTGATGATAACTAGATAATGGCCTTTGATGTTGAATGCGAGTTTGGCATGGTCGAGGGGAATATTTTGAGATTGTATTGGGTGTCTTGCCCATTGTTGCATCCTATAGGTGCTAGGTGTAAGCACAACTTTAGGTACTACATTATGTAATTTCTCTTGTTGTATCTTTTGTTGTTCTTGTATCTTTCATTGATACAACTCTTGTAGGTGTGCTCATTGTGAGTCCACCCATTGTTGATGTACTTGTTGTTGAGCCAACTAGAGTTGATCCGTATGTTGTTGCCTATTAATATTTGGCCTAATTGCCTGATGAGTATGATCTGGTTGCTCCGTTGCATGGGGTTTGTGTATCCTCATATTTGAAATATGGATGGGTTTATCATGTCTTTCCCCCCTAGTAGGGTCTAATGCTTGTTTTCCATGCTCCCTAAGGATCACATTACCTTGAGACTCTGATTTATGAATTGGCTCTGTATAGTCCGATGATGTAGAGCCATCATATGGTTGCACCAAGTACTCTTCACGAGGAGTAGGTAGATGGTTGGGATCTTCTCCCTCATCTATTAGGAAAGCCTCATATTCAGTTTTGGATGTAAGCTCTATATATTCAGGCTGCACAGAAGCATGATGTGTGGATGTTGAGTGCTCTCTGTGAGGAGTATGAGGGTGACTTGCTCGATCAAATGGGGTGGTTTGCTCATCCAGGCTAGGCCATGGTGTACTCTCATGTTCATATTCTGATTGATGTATAGAGTAAGCTAGGGTGTGAACCCATGATATTGATCTATTAGACCCCTCAGTGGGCAGATTATTTGCTATATATAATTCTATCAAGGTATCCCAATCATGGAGTTTTCCTAGAGGACCTATGGGTGCTTCCCTAGTAGGGGTATCTCGAAGGTTTGCCCCCCTAGGGATGATTTTGTTGTTATGATAGGACCTAGGATGCCATTCAAGTATGGGCATGTCCTCTAGACTTATTTGGAGATATTCACTAGCTATGGAGCTTGAATCTCTCACTAAATTGGAGGTCTTGTTTTCAACCGCCTTTGGACCAAATTGGTAAAATGGGGGTCCATCGACCATTTTTAGAAAATTTTGACTTTCCCAAAAAGGTTATAAGTGTTATACATCAAAATGATCAGTGCGAAAAGCTGATCATAATGGTATAGGTCTCAAAAATTTTATTTTTGGGTCAAAAATTTGTATTTTTGGAATATTTGGCTAACCGGGGCCCGTGGGGAAATGCCCACTTTTAGGATTTTTGGGGAAATTTTGAACCATGAAGATTTAGGACTCAAAATTTCTAGGAGAGGTGCCCTAGGGGCTAACTAAGACAACAAAATAAATTTGGCACTTTTTGGAGTTGTCTAGCCCACTCTATGACTGTTTTAGTGCAGTTTTTCGCTATTTTTGGGGTCAAAAATAGAGTAAAAATAAAACCAAAATAACTTTTTCATTATAGCTCTATTTTTCATGATTTTTGGTCCCATATAACAATGAAACACACAAAGAAAACAATATGATATCTTTTTATTGATTAAATTTGTGCCCTAAATTGGTTTTCATGTGTTTAGATTTGTTGTTTTTCTTTGCTCTTTGTTGTGGAATTAGAATGAGGGAACTCAACCAAAGTGGTGACTAGGGACACTAGTGCCAAACATGATTTCTCAAAAGAGTCTAGGGTACACTGCTTAAATCCTAGTGGGGGGTTCGCCTAGCTCTTCCACTCTAAAATAGTGTTTCCAACAGTGGGAGGTAGTTTGAACATTAGTGACCTATTCCATATTGAGAGAGTGCCCTATTATATTTAAGGAATATATGGGCAAGTTGGTGGAAGGAGGTGAAATCCAACATCACCAGTCTGAATTGGGGGTTGGTGATGAAATCCAACCTTACCAATGTTATAGTGGAACGTGCAAGTGTGTGTGGTTCCTTTTAATCCAAAGAAAGTAAGCAAAGAAGCATTCAATGATCATTCACTAAATGCATGCAATAGGTGTGTTTTAATTTCAAAAATCTAGGATAAAATGAACCTACAAATGTCACTTATAGATGCAAGCCCTAAATGCTAGCTTACCCAATGGGTAAGCCACAAGCAATCAAGCCACAAAGATGCATTGCTACTTCAAATTTCTTTTGACTTTTCTTCTTCCTTTTGCTATGTGATGTTATAAGAAAAGAAAAAATGTAAATTTTAACCTTTATATACAAGAAAATGAGTTAAGAAAAATAATTTTTTGCAGTCTCTAAAAATGTAGCAGAAAAACAAAGGTTTTAGGCACTTTGTCCATTTTGAGCTCTCCAAATTCTGAATTTTTGGGCAGAAATTTCATTGTTTCACCACCGCTCCAGGGTGGGATGATTAAAAGCCTCACCACAATCCTAGGGTGGGATTATTAGAAACCTCATCACCATACCAGGGTGGCATGGTGAATCCACCATCCTAGGGTGTGCCAGATAAAGGCTTTGCCACCATTCCAGGGTGGGGAGGGGAGCACCTCCAACACAAAAAGGGAAAAAATTGCAAAATTGAGGTCATATTTTCACCCAAATCATAAGGGAAAAGGGTCCCACCATGATTGAAACTGAATTAGGGAAAATCGGTGCACCTAATTAAGAGAAAAAATATGTGTATCTATCCCATATTGCACATGAGCATCAAACGGAAGCATGCATATGAAAATGAAGCAATACCAAGCAATAAAGAATGAAATGAAATGAGTGTCTTATTTATTAATTGGGTGGATAAGATATAAGGTTACACAATAGTCCCCTTGAGGGATCAAAATGTGATACAATTGTTACAATTTTTGGGGTGCCCAAGGATCAATTCCTCCAAGGAATCAGGGTGCACATCCAGTGCTTTTCCTCATACCCACAATCGAGGTGGGTGGGCCAATGCTATTTCTACTTGTATATTCAATATATGATGTATGATATTCCTTACCAATGCCTTATAAGAACCTAAACCTGCACACAAGGAAGCCAAAGGGGTCAAATAGCAAGGGTGTATGGTGAAAACATGCAATCCCCATAGGGGCAAAATGGCGCATATATTAAAAATATATCAAAACATGTCCAAATGACTTGAAAATTTTTAGATATGTTAAAGAGGATTTTTTGAGGGGATATCACCAAAAATAGATCAGAAATTTCATTTTTAGACCCCTCGATTTGGCGTTGCCCGCCTACAACCTGCGAAGAAGAAGACAAGCAAATCCCGAACCTAAACATATCCAAAACTCATGAAATTTGTAAATTATGCATAAATTGACATTTCAAGACAACCCATATGATTATATTTTAAAATTGGGTCCCAGATCCACCTGCATAAAATTGGGGTGCCCGGATGGGCCCTACGAGCCTATAAAAACTTAAAAATGCTATAACTTTGTCAATTTAACTCCAAATCACCTGAAATTTTAAATTTAGAATAATGGGATAATATAGAAAAATAATAATTAAAAATATTAGTGAAATTGTGTAAGAATTTACCCTCATCCCAATGGGGACGGTGGTGACTGCAACTATTTGGGGGGCACCCTGGGAGGGGATACCCACCAATTTCGGCCACTTTTTGCTACAAAAATCACTAGAAGATGTTCCTAAACAATATAAGGTGTGTTTTAGTTGAATTTTGTGAAGAAATTCACCCGGATGGAAAATTTATGCTCGGATTACCTTCTTGAAGTCACCCGATAACCTCCTTGGCAAAAGAGAGATTTCGAGGGCAAAAAGGTGTAATAATATGAGGGTAAATATCATAAGAAATCCATTTCATATCCTAAAAATCATCTCTATATTTTTGTGTGGATATTGAATCCATTTTATAGCCCAAAGGGGCTCATGTACAAAAAGGCATGCAAGGGCATGCATGGCAGGATGTGTCACTTGTTAAATGGGAGGCATGCAATGGGTGTGGAAGATAATATCCAATTTGGGCCTCCATTAAGAAGTGTGTCATAAGGATTCAGTGCCCTCTAACCTGCATGCTCCATATGGTGTGCTAAATGGCAGTTTTTGGGCACCAAATGTCCCAAATTTGACTTTTTTTGGGTCAAACCTACTCACCGTCCCACCCTGGGATGATGGCTCACCACCATCCCAGGGTGGGACGGTGGGAATCTACCATCATACCAGGGTGGGATGGTGGTGAATTTTGGGTCAAAATCTCCTAAAATTGGGCCAGTAGCCTTCAAAAACCTTTTCAGAGTCACCACCATCCCAGGGTGGGACGGTGGAAATCTACACGGTGGTGAATTTTGGGTCAAAATCTCCCAAAATTGGTCTAGTAGCCTTCAAAAACCTTTTTAGATTGGCTAGAACCACTATGAGCCTTTTATGGCTGCCCAAGGGGCCATATGATGTCAATTTGATCATTGTTTGTGGATGCTTCATCAGGTTTACAATATTTTAGTGTCTACACTTCTCACTAGTCAATAGGAGCATCGATATCCTCCTCAACCTCCACCTCAACATCCTAGTGTTCATAAAGAGTACAAACCTCAATTTTTGCACAATTAACGCCATATTATAGGAGATCCAAAACCTCTACCATATCTTTTCACTACCATCCTTATGGCCTCTACAATCATACACACCTCTACCATTTCAATTTCCTTCCATGATACCCCAAACATCATCATCATCCATTACATAATCTATTACCGTACCTTCCCCACATTTGCATACAAGAGCCCCTATCTTGCCTACACCACAAACACCTCCTCTTCCCTTCTGATCAAAACCTAAGACATTCACATCTCTGCGTATCCTAGCACATGTGCCAATACCATCCCCTATGCAAAACAAACAACCCGTTCAAGACACAACAACAAAACATCATGAACCAGAACAACCAACATCAAATTCAGAGGAACAACTCTCACACCCTTCAGTCGTGACCATCAGGGAATCTCAACTTTCTCCTTCCTTAATTGATTTTGATACCACACCTCAGTCACCATAGCATACCACACCACGCATATCCATATTCATGACAAATTTGGGCCCAAGAGACTATAATGTATGTGATGCTCATGTATGTGACCCTTCGATCCAATCCACCCATGATTTTGGTCACCCTTTAGCTTCGGTCCTTACCATTGGAATTTTCATATAGTTAAGAAGTCCTAAAAACCACACCAACTTTGTGTATGTAGGAATTGACTCTTTTATCCCCCCACAAACTACTCCAATACCACAATATAGCTCTGGTGATGCAATTACACATCTAGCCAACCTTCAATTTGCCTTGCACTACTTATAGCACTTTCATTGGCACATGTTCAGGCTAGGTCATTATGAGCAAGGGTTATGCACATCCATCAATTTATGTGTCCAATAACCCATCGACAAAAACATCCTAGGTTATCACCCAACTGCCATCTATATGCTAGAATATGAGATCCAAGATTTATCCCTACATTCTCCTCCATGTCCAATGCACACCTTGGAAGAATATATAGATATGCATATATTAGAAGACATGCCTTCACCCACTTCAACCATCATAGTACCCTACGACTTCTTCCAAGAATTCCCTATAGTCGATACCTCTTTATTCTATGATGTTGAGAGATTGGCAGAACACTTTGCTACCTTATCCCTGGAGGCCCCATCAATAGAGCTTGATCTAATCCTACCTTATCCACCACTAGCATGGATATTCATGTTCCCACCTATACATAGGCAACTCCAGAGAGCAACTTCTCATCCATGCTCACTGCCAGTTGTTTTATGACCTCCCTTAAGCCTCTTAAGACATGCACAAGTTATTGAACATACCTCACAAGAGTCTTCCCCACCTAATTCACTTACATAATTTGTAAACATGATTGAAGTATATTTATGCTCTCTCCTCTACTATAGCCACCAGCTAATTTGAGATGATACCCCAAACCCAAACTTTATCGATATCGCACATATCTCGCACATACTAGTACCTGGAGACTTCCTTATTTCTCTTCATGTCTTGCGGGAAAAAAATATCCATTTCTCATCCATGTCATCCCAAGCCCCTCAGGTCCATCACTCAGGCATTTACATAGATGATGAGTATGAGTTTAGCGAGGCCATTGATGACTTCAACCTCATTCATGTCCTCGAACAAATGTGTGATGGATCTCGCATGCTCATCAAGGACACGATCAACATTAACATCGGTGATGATCTAGAAAAGCCACACATCCTCAAATTAGCCACTAGCCTCTCACCATAGGAGCGCATTTCCTTCATGAACTTCCTATGCAAGTATATAAAAGTTTTTACATGGTCATCCAAAGACATGTCGAGACTCGACCCTACTGTGGTGGTTCATAATATTATACTAGATCCCAATGCCAAACCAGTAAGACAAAATATGTGACACATGCATCCAACTATCGTATTGATAGTGAAATCCAAGCTCCAAAATCTCCTAGACATTGATTTCATAGTACCCATCGACTATCCTGAGTGGGTATCCATCATGGTCCTTGTGCCCAAGCCATCTAGTGACATTTGTGCTTGTACAAATTTGTGTGACATAAACAAAGCTTGTCCCAAAGACAACTTCTCTCTACCCAACATTGACTCTCTCGTTGACTCCATCATGGGTCACAAAATGATTTCCATCATGGATGAATTTTTAGGATATAATCAAATCAGAATCAACCCATATGACCAACACAAAACTTCCTTCACAACACCTTGGGGACCTTTTGCTACAAGGTCATGCCCTTTGGCATTAAAAACACTGGGGCAACTTATCAATGAGCCATGACCTACATATTTTACAATTTAATGCATAAAAACATTGAGGACTATGTGGATGATATTATTGCTAAGTCCAAGAAATGTGCTAAGCATCTCGAAGATCTTTGTCAGATTTTTGATCAATTGTTAGAACACAACATGCGCTTCAATCCAAAGAAGTGCGTGTTTGGTGTTACATCAGGAAAAATACTAGGGTTCATTGTCTTCTAATGAGGCATTGAGGTAGATCCTATTAAGGTGAAAGCCATCATCGAGATGCCTCCTCCTACCACACTAAAGCAATTGCGCAGCCTCCAGGGAAAGATTACTTCTATCCATAGATTTATAGCATAATTATCAAAAAAATGCCAAGCATTCAACCATCTCCTCTAGAAAGGAGTACACTTAAAATGGGATGATAACTATCAAGTTGTATTTGATGCTATCAAAAATTACCTTACATCACTGCTAGTCATGTCACCATCGCACCCACAATTACAACTAACTCTATATATCTCAGCCATAGAATTGGTGCTAGGTACACTCTTAGCTCAAAATAATGCTCTTGAAAAAGAGCAAGCTATTTACTACATCAACCATACACTAGTTAGTTACAAAATGAGATACGGATACATGGATAAGCTATGTCTACCAGTAGTATTCACTACCCAAAAGTTAAGATACTACATGTTAAACCACACAACTTTTGTCATCGCCCGAGATAATTTCCTTTAGTATATGATGAACAAAAGTTATCACAATTCACACACAACCAAATGGATCATGATCCTAACTAAATTTGACCTAGAATTCATATCTCAAAAATCCATCAAAGGGAAAGTCATCACTGACCAAATGGCTGAAGTCCCCCTAACTGACAATCAACCTCTATTCATTCAACTCCCTGATGATTCCATCTTCCACATAACTAAAGAGGAAGAATACGTCGAACCTAAATTCATGGCTGATATCACCATGTTCTTTTACTGTTACAAATGTCTCCACACTGGGGGTGTGGGCATTGTCTTCTTTACACTAGAAGGTGAAATGCTACCCTTTTCATTCAAAATCAATTTTTCTTGTACCAAAAACAAGGTAGAATATGAAATCCTAGGACTGAAACAAGCACACTCTATGCACATAAAATGCCTTCACATCATAGGCAATTCACTATTGATAGTAAATCAAGTACAGGAACTCTGGCTATGCAACTGCCCAGTCCTCCAGTAGTACACGAAAATTTCCCAACAAATCCTATCCTAATTTTTTTTTAAGCAAAAAACCCCTTGTGGGGCTGCCTTGGTTTGAGAGACCACAAACAGGTGGTTCTACACCGTCAAAGTCGCTCGGGAGTCGCACCTGACCCTGCCCGCACCAACATTATCAATTATATTTTGGATACCCAATTTAGCTTTTTGGTAGGGTGGAGATTTAAACCTGGGACCTCTCTTGGAGGATTTCCATCTCCTCTCCAACTCACCTACAACACCTGGGTAATCCTATCCCAATTTTAGTGGTACGACCTCAAAGCCACTCCATGATCATCAAACTATTTTACACACTATGGCCTCCTTAGGGTCCCTTATTCTACAAAACCCAACATCTGAAACACAACATCTGTATCCATTCATACACTTACATAATATGCTATATCACCCACACCTCCCATAGACGATGGTGGTGTGTATGTGGTAAACATTGAACCTCATGACCCATGGTTCTCATAGATCAAAGAGTACATCAAATTAGGTTTCCTACCATGTGATTTACCCCATGCCCAATGCCAAACTTTTAAACAAAGAGCAATCCGCTACACCTTGGTGGGGGACATCCTTTACCACTACAGCTATGATGACATACTCTTGCATTACCTAGAACTACAAGAATCATAACGGGTTGTAAAAGAAACCCATGACGGTACTTGTCGTGGCCATTTTAGTTGCATGGTGATCACCAAACACATCCTCTGTATGGGATACTACTAGCCCAAAATGGAGCAAGATTATTGTGAGTATGTCAAACATTGCATCAAATGCCAACAACATGCCAACATAACATATTTACCATCCCAAGCACTTCAACCAATACAGTCCATGTGGCCCTTTTCCCAATGGGGTTTGGATCTAATTGGATAAGTTACACCTGCCTCCTCTAGAAATAATAAATTTATCATCACAATAACAGAATATTTTACCAAGTGGGTCGAAGCCATCCCACTGATTCAAACTATAGGATCCAAAATTGCAGCATTCATCACGGAGCATATCATATGCTGCTTTAGAATTCCCTCCCAATTATTGCTGATAATGGGAATCCTTTAAAAACAAGATTGTCTAAGCCCTGTGTGACATATTTCACATACACCATAGCTTTTTGACCCTATATTACCCTCAAGGAAATGGCCAGGTAGAAACCATGAACAAAACCATCTGCTCCATTATCCATAAAACTATAGCAGAGTCTCATTGGGACTGGCATAATCAAATACCCCTAGCATTGTGGGCATATCGTACCAACATTCTTACCCCTATTGGAGCAACACCCTTTTCACTTGTATATGGGGCATAAGCTATCATGCCCCTTGAACTTGAGATACCCTCCTTAAGAATATCTATTAAATATTTTATTGACAACAACATTGCTCACCAAGATCATATAGATCAATTAACACTCTTTGATGAACATCGCATCCATGCCATCGAGCACACACGAGTCTATTAAGGTCACCTTCACCGTGCCTACAATAGTAAGGTGCATCAACACAAGTTCAAAATTGATGACCTAGTTCTCAAATAAAACCAACAAATCACAAGTCAACCTTACCAGTAGCATGATAAATTCACCCAAACTGGTTAGGCCCATTCATTATCACACACAAATACAGCTCAGGAGCATATCATCTGGCCAATATTGAAGGCCTTAACGAACCTGAACCTATCAATATATTACATCTTCATACATTCAATGCATGATGCAAAAGCACATTCACCATCATGAGTGCTACATAGTACTAGTAATAAATCACTAAGCACATCATTGTGTAGATCTATTGCTTTACTTTATTATTTCACTATACATGTATTTTCATCTTTATGTCATTTTTATGCTATAGGATTTGTTTTTCCTTTTTTAGGATCCACATCATCAGTAGGAGAGTACTACAACATCCTCACTCACCACCATGTAGGACCATCTCTAGCCACAGTTGATACCCATTACATCGGTTGATTTAGCTCAACCACCAGCCACCCTTCATACCAGGTGCTCTCTGCATTCATGCCATTCAGGCCATCATACCTCACCTCGATTCCATTCCCATTTCTAGTGAGATCCATCCTATTCACCATGCTCTGGAGACAACTAGGTAACCTTGTCCTCTTTTGATGAAAAATAGGAATCCACCCAACCCCCAAGAACAAGGTTCATCCTCCCATCTGTCTAACGATCTTAGACATCGCTATTCACCAACAAATCATCCCCTTCACCTTCTAGGATATTATCATCCTCCTAATAGATGATATACCCATCATACAACTTGTCCATCATGCCTACCCGTCCTACTGCCCAATGGTGAGTCCATCTACGCCCAAGATTTGCAAGCCCATGCGGCCCAAGCTACCCAAGCTGGTCATGCAAACATACCCTCTTCCCACTCATGCCACTGCTTAGAGCCATCACCTATACCACCGGTTCTCAAGACACCATATTCCCCTCTATGAGGCTTGTATTTTTGGTAAGATCTCCAATCCTTGAGACCTTTTCATTCTTACCCATCATCATTGAGACCTCATCCATTGTCCTATGCCTATCAAGCCACACCACTCACATCAAGGTCTTGATCACCACCTTCACCAACACTATCACCACAATATCATGAGATACAACATATCTTCTCCCACGTAGAAGCTCTAGAGCTACGGATGCACCACTACCATTGCCATGTTCACCCACGATAGTCTCCCATGACCTGTCCATACTCATTTACACATATATCCCTCCTTTGACCTTGAACTTGACCCATTCTAGATCCCAAGCCCATGCCTCCATTACTAGATCACCCTTCACCCAGGCCCCGCTTACCTCCAGAGGACCCATACATTTCTTCTATGCATGTTCCACACACATCGCTATCTAAAATGTTTTACCATCTCATGCATCAAGGCCTTATTAACCTACCTAAGATTTGAACCATTGATCCCTCATGCTCCAAACCGTGAAACTACAATGAGAATCAATTTTGCATTTACCATCACCAACCAGATCATGATATTGAAGAGTGTAGATCATTCAAAATCCTGGTGCACAACATGTTGTATGGTGAGCATACCCCATCACCAGAGCATTTCCTCCCATTTAGCTGACTTTTTAGTCCTCCATGTCGTACCACTCCCAGGACCTTGCCACCTCATAGCACCCTGACAGTGCCCACCTACTATATTCATAATATTTCCAACTATGGCTCCAACCACAATCCCAGCCACGTCATCACTTCACCATCCCAATCCTACTCAAACCCACACCATTTCACCTAAAAGTAGTTCAAATTGCTTCCCTTATTCTATCTTATTATTCTATTTTCTTCCTACATTGACTCATTTCTTCTCTCCTATCTTCATTGGCTTTTGGTAATCCCCTTTCTTTGATTGGTTACCAAAGCCTATTTCTTCTCACTTCTTCCATTTGTACATTCCACCCTTACATATTTCTTCTCTAGATAACTATTACATACATCTATCCAGCTCATAGATTATACATATACTACACACACACACCCCACATGCTGGGAAACAATGATCATAGCATCACACTTTTTGTCATCATCACACACTTTACTCATCTGTAAATAGATTCTTCTAAAATTCTCCTTCTACACAACATAACTTTCCTCTTGTAGATATTGCATTCCTCCACTTGCATCATTTACATTTACATCCATTGTACATATTCATATGCTTTATATTTAAACTTTCAATTCATGTTTGTACATTCTTCCCCCAAAATGTGCCTTAGTAGGAGTAACAAACACACTTGTTAGCATCACCACCTGGATGTCCATTCCCCATTTTTAGGATCAGGGTATACATAGGTGTCGTATTTTATTTTGACCACTCTATAGTTTAGGCAATCCAGTATCACCCTTAGCTACTAAGTACTTTACATTCTTCTTATGGTACTTTAGGTTGGTTCAAATTCTCTCATGAACTGCTCACAACAGGTTACACATTAAAAATTTTGAGCCTAGGAAAGAGGACATCTTGAGTAGTTATCACCATCTAGCGAATGGTATCCCCTGCTTATCCTATTGCCTTCATGGTCAACATATGACTTGGGGATAAACAAAGAGATAAATCATAGGAAGAAATAAATGATTGGGTAGAAAATAAACTTTATTGCCCATACAAAAAGAGCACCATGAGAATATGAAAAAAAAAAAAAAAAGAGAAGAAAAGAAAATAAAAGAGCACTACCACACAATAGGTCAACACTAGATGAGGGGAAGAAAATAAAAGGCAATGCCTCTTGATATAATCCATGTTATGCCTATCATATTTGGTCCTTAGGTTCAACATAACACCATGGGATGATTTCCATCACTAGCAATACGTTTCAAGATCCTGCCTACCAGTGGAATAGTCTTATAGGTGGTAAAACATCTATAACATTAGCATATCACTTTTGTATAGATAACTGTTACAGATAGATGATCTAGCTATATTGGTAGAATCTACAATAGGTTAATCCTACCTCCATCAAAATGGATAAATGAACCTTACACATTCACACACATAAGTCCAAGACAGACTTTGAACCAACTCGATTATGTTATAAGTTTCCACAAATACTTGTATATCTAAGGGTTTGAGATTTGATTGTCACAACTATGTTGGTAAAAACAATTACACATGCCTTACATCATACACCATCCCTGAAATCAAGGAATGGATCGCATCCATATAGGTAAATTCCATGATACAAGTGCTTCCTTGGTGCATTTCAGTATATCTATACATGCATCCATGCATCTATGCCATATACATTTCATACACATTATAGCATTGCATTCATACTACACGCATCTCACAAATCGCATTACATCATTCCATCCATGTTGCATGTATTTCAAAAAATCAAATCACAACATTACATTTACTCTACATGCATTCACTACAAAGTCACATCTGATATCACTTCATACTACATTCAAAATACAATCATCATACTATTCTACAATTAATTCATATCATAGAACGATAATAGATCTAAACCATTCACACATGCATATCTACTTATCATACATACCTACAAATTATACTACGCTAATCTATGCAAACATAAACAAGAATACCTTTCAAACCATTAAAATGACACATGTATATATAATAACCGAAATCAATATATATATATATATATATATATAATGTCAATACAAAATACCTGAAGGCTGCAATCTAGGACCATGCCCATCATCATCTAGCAATCAAAATACCTGTAGGCTATAGTCAACATGGGAACATCCTAACTCCCACCAAGAGTCTCCCCATGGCCCTCATGGCTAGATCACATCTCCGTAGCCTAGCTCGACTCTACCTTGAACTCCAAAATGAAGAACACAAGCTTATAATGAGAGGGGTGGGGTGAACAGTATAAGACCTCTTTTTACTTTTTCCTTTATACTTCAAAACAGTAAATCAATATACCCAAAGCAATATCAAAGCAATGCACAATATCATCCACAAAGTGACACCAATTTTAACGTGGTTCACCCAAAATGGCTGGGCTACATCCACAAAACTTTTCTCTAAAAGTTATCTCAAATTTCTTTGGGAATCCTTCCCAATTACAATGTTTATGAGCCTGGTCCCAAAGGAGATACCTTCCCCCAATCATAATTTATGAGCCTCTGCTCAAAGGAGATACCTTCCCCTCTGCTCTAGAAATGATCCCTTAGAATATCAACTACCTCTACCTCTTGCCAACACGTGGAACTCCTTTCCACCGAAGACCTCCTATCCTCAATGCTTAGCCTAAGAGACCTCTACCTTCTATGATCATGTCCATAGCAGCTCAACAACCTATACCAAACATAGTCAGTCGATCTAGTACAAGTCTTCCTCTATCTGTTAGATCTGTCCAACGCTTGAACAAATCAATCCTCTACACACAAGCCTTCTCAAAGACTTGCCAAATCTGTCCTTAGGTTCTTCTCAAAGAACCAATGCACCTCTGTCCTCAAGTTCTCTAATAGAACTATCAAACTCAGCTCACAAGTCCTCTTCTAGGACCTGTCCAAATCTACTCACAAGTCCCCATCGGAACCTGTCCAAGACTGCTCACAAGTCCCCAGTGGAACTTGTCCAAAACTCAACAAGCTCACCAAGAAAAAAAAAACTTTCTTAGTAGGAAATCACAAGGTGAATTGTTAGAGACCCAATGTGATTTGTCAAACTCATAGAAGCATAAAGAGAATTGTTAGAGACTCAATATGTTCTATACTCAACTCCCAATCTCAAAACTCAACTCAAATCAACTCAACTCAAACTCAATCTCAAATCTGAAAACTCAACTCAATATTTGAAATGGATAGGATAGAATGCTTTCTTTCAAGAACATGAAACCCCAACAATTGAGTCTCATAGAACTTAAGATAAAGGTAGAAGAATTAAAGAATATTGAGCAAGATATGATGGATCTATTGAGAGCAAGAGAAATAGAATGTGAAATATTGGAAGCATAAATTGTTTATCTAAGGAATGAAGTTGAAAGGACCAAAGTAATACAAGATATAGATCATGGGAAACAAAATTAAGATTCAAGTCTTCAAAAAGGAGAAACTTCAAATAAATAGAGGTAAGCAAAGGATACTTCAAAATAAAAAGAAATTAGAAAGGAAGAAAGCAAATAAGAACCTTGGATGAGATTTAATCACAAAAGGAGAAGCACCCAACCACAATCTCAAAGGCATCCAAATAGGTTACATAATTTCTTCCATGGTCATTGTTTTTCTTGTAACAAATATGGTCATAGAGCTATACATTGTATTGGTCATGCAAGAAACAATATTAATAGAAATTTCAATTATTTTGTATGGATAATGATATTATATGTTACAAATGCAATAATTTTGGACACAAGGCTAGATGGTGTAAAATGATGCCTTTTGAGTCTAGTAAAAGAAAAACAATTTCAACAACTAGGAAAGATGAAAGGAAAAATGTAAAGGCTAGGTCAATGTTAGTTCAAATAGCCCGTCATGCTTAATATAAAGAAGAACAATGGTATCTCGATAGTGGTTGCTCTAGACACATGATAGGAGACATAGAAAAATTCATTGTTCTAAAAGAAACCAATAGAGGATCAGTAAGTTTTGGTGATAATGGATCAACAAAGATTGGTGGAAGAGGAACTCTAAGTTTAGATAATGGAAAAATAAGAACAAAAAATGTGTTGTATGTCAAAGGGTTAAAACATAATCTGCTAAGTGTTAGTCAACTTTGTGATCAAGGTCATATGGTTACATTTCACCCAGATAGATGTGAAATAAGAAAATTAGAAACTAGAAAAGTTATTGCAAATGCAAGAAGAAATCCAAACATTCTATACATGCTTAGTGAGATCAAAGTGGAAAAATGCTTTCTATCAAAAGAATATGAGAGTTGGTTGTGTCATAGAAGATTGGGTCACTTGAATTTTGACAACATAGTCAACATAAGCAATAAGCAAGTTGTCAGAGATTTACCCAAGATAAAAAGGCCACAAAACACAATTTTTTCACCTTGTCAACATGGAAAGCAAACTAGAACAAGATTTAAGTCAAAAAGATATATGTCATATGAGCCATTAATTCTAATACATATTGATTTATGTGGTCCTACCAGAACATAAAGTATTCAGGGTGAGAGTTACTTTATATTGTTTATATATGATTACTCTAGAATAGTTTGGGTAGATTTCCTAAAAGAGAAGTCAGATGCATTCAAAAAATTTAAAGCATTTAAGGAACTGGTTGAAAATGAAACTGACAAGAGGATTATGTGTTTGATATCTGACAGAGGAGGAAATTTTACCTCAAATGAATTTGTGGTTTTTTGAACAACATGGTATCAAGAGAGAATACTCAGCATCAAGAACTCCCCAACAAAATGGATTAATTGAAAGGAAAAATATGACTGTTGAGAATATGGCTAGAGCTATGTTAAATGAGTCCAAAATCTCAAATGGATTTTAGAGGGAAGTAGTCAACACAGTAGTATACATAATCACTAGGGCTCAAATGAGGGTAAATCATCACAAGGCTCCATATGAGCTCTGGAAAGGAAGACCGACCACTGTAAAACACTTTAAGGTTTTTGGAAGCAAATGCTACATAAGACGAGAAGATCAAAACTTAGGAAAGTTTGACCCAAGATGTGATGAGGGAATTTTCCTTGGTTATTCCTCTAAGAGCAAATCCTATAGATGCTTCAACAAGAGAAAATGCACTATTGTAGAAAGTATAAATGTAACAATTGATGAGAAGATATATTCAAGAGAACCAGTTTAGCAAATTGTGTATCAGGAAGATGGAAGTTATCAAGAAGAGTTTCATGAGGAATCAGATGAAGAAGAAGAAGAAACATAAAGACTTCTTCCTAAAACTCCATCCAGGTATGTACATAAGTATCATATAAAAGAGCTAATCATTGGGAATACATATGAAAGACAAACAAGGAGAAGAATAATAACACCATATCAATAGGAAATTTTTCTTTGCTATCTAAGATTGAGCCAAAATACTTCAATAAGGAAAGTGAAGATGAGTTCTGGATCAAGGCAATGGATGAGGAATTAGATCATATAGAGAAAATAAATACTTGGGAACTTGTTCTATGACCAAAGGACAAGAATGTGATCGACACAAAATGGGTATACAAAAATAATCTAAATGAATATGGACATGTAGTAAGGAATATAGCAAGGTTAGTGTGCAAAGGTTATGCATAGGTAGAGGAAATTAACTTTGATGAGACATTTTCTCCATTTGCATGACTTGAAGCCATAAGAATATTTTTAGCCTTCTCAAGTTTTAAAAATTTTAAGGTATATCAGATGGATTTTAAGTTAGCATTTTGAAATGGTGTTCTAGAAGAAGAAGTCTATATTGAACAACCATAGGGATTCATATTAATAGATAAACTAGATCACGTATGCAGATTGAAAAAGGCACTGTATGGTCTAAAGTAGGATCCTAGAGCATGGTACTCAAGATTGGATAAGTATCTTCAAAAACAGGGATTCAAAAAAGGAATAGTAGATAGAAACTTATACATCAAAAATGAAGGGAATAATATAATAATTATGGTTGTTTATGTTGATGATATCATTTTTGGGAAAAACAATGATAAGAGGTGTCAAGAATTTACAAAGAACATGTAGAATGAATTTGAGATGTCTATGCTTGGTGAGTTGTCCTTATTTTTTGGACTTTAGATTTCACAATCATATAAAGGATTATTTCTCTCATAAACCAAGTATATAAAAGAGATGCTAAAGAAATTCAGGTTAGAAGATTGCAAACTAGTAAGTACCCCCATGGTCATAGGATGCAAGTTATGTAAGGATGATGAATCTCCAAATGCAAATAAGAGATTATACATATCTATGATTAGCATCTTGTTGTATGTTATAGCTACAAGACCAAACATAGTGTAGTCAGTGGGATTAGTGGCAAGGTTTTAGGTAGCACCTAAGGAGACACATGTGGCAGCAGTAAAGAGAATTCTCAGGTATCTAAAAGGGACTATGGATTTTGGGCTCTAGTATCCCAAAAGTGATAGTTTCACACTCACAACATATACAAATGTAGATTGGGCTGGCAGTATTGATGACAAAAAAGTACAAGTGGAGGAGCATTTTTTCTTGGAGACTATTTAGTCTCTTGGCTAAGTAAGAAGCAGGTTTCAGTATCCTTATCTACAACAAAAGTAGAATATATTGCAGCAGTAGCCAGTTGTACACAAGTATTATGGATGAAGTAACTATAGAAGACTTCAAGATAAAACATGATCATCTTATTCCCATATTATGTGATAATACAAGTGCTATAATTATCTCAAATAATCTAATGATGCATTCCAAGAAAAAGCACATTCTGATCAAGTATCATTTTTTGAGAGAACGGGTGACAAATAAATAGGTCATGTTGGAATATGTTACTACAAAGGAACATATAGTATATATTTTCACTAAGCCACTTTTGAAGGAGACCTTTGAGTATCTTCAAGGAAAACTAGGAGTAATACTCCCACCCCAGAATTAACCACCTCAAGAGGAGGTGGGGGAGGGGCTAAGCTAAGAGACTCATTCTTAGCCCCAAGCCCTAAAGGTGACCCTTTGCCATTGATGTCAAAGGGGGAGATATTTGAGTAAGGGGGATATATTTGGTTTAATAAGAGAGCATTGAGTTAGGGGGAGCAATTTCCCAAGGGGAGCAAAATAGGAAAAAGGTCAAAGTTTTGGTAAAAAGAAATTGGGTTGCCATCAATGATAAAGGGGGAGATTGTTGGACATTTTGAGTAGATGAGTTGTCATTTATGTCAATAGTGAGTGGTCATTGATGTCAAGCCTTCAAAACCAATCAGTGGCAGTTTCAATGGGCAGCATCAGTTTCAAGTTCTCCAATAAGTGCAAAAGGATAGTCCATTTTAGTTAATCAAAGACCCAATTCCAGGAAGTCAGATGTGGTCCAAAGTGCAAAGAAGAAGCCCAAGTGAATAATATTATAATATTTTTTATAATATTATAAAGGAAAGTTTAAATTAATTATAAATTAATTATTATAATTTTTATTATAAATTAATTTATTAATTAATTTACTTAACTTATAGGTTATTTAAATTAATTATTAATTAATTTTAATATTAATTATAAGTTAATTTATATTAATTCTAAATAACCCTAAGGTGGGTTATTAAATTAAATTCAAATTTTGAATTCGAATTCTTAAGCATCGATGTGGGAGCAAATAACCAAACATGTATAAAAAGGGGATTACCCACCTTAGCCAAACTTACCTATGCCTTCGAATTAAATTAATGCGAGCTTGTGTGAATCATGCTGCATCAAAGAGGATTGCTTTTGGTTTTCATGGGAAGTCAATGGTGCACGAAGGGATAATAGGAAGGAAGCCTTCCTCCCTTCACGTGGGTGCCTATAGCCCACATGGTGGGCTCCAAAGCGCTAAGGTGCTTAGGCTTGGGGAGATGGCAGTTTGAATCATGTCGAAACCCTTTTGGGGAGAAGAAAAAGGTATGCATTAGTTGAGCACCAAAAATTTTGGAGGTATTAGTTGAGGCATTAAAAATTAATTTTTTGCATATTTTATTTGGTTTGTAAGGTTGTGAGGGGAGTTATAAGGTTGATGCAAAATAAATTTTTGGTGTTATTTGCTTTGGTGTTTGAAAAGGGTAGTAAGGTGTTTTAGGAAGATTGTTTGAGGTTTTGTGGTGTTGGATATTATTTTAAGTTGGAGATTATAAGGTGTATCAAAGTGATTATTTTTATGTATGATTTGATGAATGTTATTTTCAAAAGGGAGCAATAAGGCATAATTGAGATTTGATTATTTTTGTGTCTAAGGAATATTTTGAGAAAGTGTTGAAGTGATATTTTGTCATCTAACCATTGAAATTGGAAAGAAGAAAATTGTGATTGAGACAGGTTTTCCAAGGGCACTTTTACATCAAACAAAAGGTATGGGCACATATTCCTAATGAGTGATTGTTGAATGTTGTGAATGCAAAGTTGGAGTGAAAAGGATTATTTGGTAAGAATTGTTGAGTGTGTTTTGAATTAATGCTTCAAGGTTTTATAGAATAAAGAGTTGTTGATAAAACCTTGTTTTATAAGTATTGTTGTTGAAGTGATTAATTGAGTGAACTTGAACTAGGGTTTGCAAAGATAATGAGTATCATTGTTATGTGAGATTGATTGATAAGCATTGTTGGAAACATTTGAGTGAGTGTTCATATTCTTGGACTAGGGTTTGTAAGAAAAAGTTAATTCATTGAGTGATTGGTTGAGCCTAGTCAAGTGGATATGTTGATATGATAGTTCAAGTTCTATGAAACAAATTGTTCTATATTCTAAATTAACTTGAGAAAGAGATTGAGTGTTGATGAATGTGAAACATATTGAGTCTCTAACAATTCTCTATATATTTATGTGGTAAAAAGAGTGATTGAAATGGTTTGAGCATTGTATTGAATGTGAAGCATATTGAGTCTCTAACAATTATCTTTATGTTTCTATGAGTTTGGAAAAGTTCTAGTGAGGACTTATTGAGCATATTTGAGGTAAGTCTCTGAGAAGACTTGTGGATATATTTGTGTGTGATTTTGTGGAAGCTTACGATACATATTTTAGGATAGATATTGAGAACAAATTTGAGGATAGAGATTGAGAATAAATTTGAGGATAGAGATTGAGAACAAATTTGACGATAGATATTGAGAACATATTTGAGGATAGATATTGAGGACATATTTGAGAACATATTTGAGGAAAAATATTGAGAACATATTTGAAGATAGAGATTGAGAAAATAATTGAGGATAGATATTTGAAAATAGATTTTGGTCTAGATTTGAGGATAGGTTTGTGCCAGACCAAAAACAAAGATTGAGCATAATTGTGCTAGACTAAAGGACTGTGTTTAGTGCAAATTTGAGACAAAGCTTTGAAGGTGACAGAGTATAGAGGATGATAGTCTCTAATTGATAGAGATCCATTAGCCAGGGTAGTGAGGATAAGTGTCTTTAGTGGATAGAGATCCATTAGCTAGAGTAGTGGGGGCAGCAGTTCTTCTAGAAGATCACCAATCAGAGCTAAGGAGAAAGATTTCTCCTATGGATAGAGATCCACAAACTTGATTAGGGGATTGGTATATCCTTTGGACAAAGATCCATAAACATTGTAGGGAAAGGATTCCCAAGATAATTTATTTGAGAAAAATTTATAAGGAATATTTTCTCCGTGGAGTAGCCCACATTGGGTGAACCACATTAAATCATATCTCTCATGTATGTGATGCTTTGTGTTGTTGGAATATGTAATGCAACATTGTGTAAATTATTATTAAACTAAAATATAAAGTCTAAAAAATAATATTTGAATTAGAATATAATTTTATCTTATGTAAAATATTCCCACCCAATTAATAAATAAATTAAGGGTGCTAGGAATATTTAATTTCTTGGAAAACAATTATTTCTATTTTCTAGCAAATATTAGAAAGTAATTAATAACTTTCTAATATTTGATAGATGCCACTTATCACATATCTCAAAGATTATATTGTGATAAAATTAGAAAGTAACTAAAGCACTTTCTAATATTTGATATACTGTGATAATATTAGATTGTGATAAGATTTAGGGTTGTAGTAGAAAAGCTTCTCTTTAAATAGGGGTGTTTTATACTACATATTATCATATCTTATCATATCTTGTTATATTGTCTTGTATTGTTGAATCAAATGAGTAATATAGTGAGCTTCATAGTGGATGTTTCCCTTCTTCATTTGAAGTAGGGTTTTACCACTTAATATTGATGTTGTGGGTTTTCCTCTTTTGTGTGTGATTGATCTTGTGGAGCATTCTTCGATCTTGGGGAGACTTTGTCTGTCTCACATTTGGTATCAGAGCGGTTGGGATCTCCATCAAGTGTCTTCAATCCTTTGAGGTGAAAAAACCATTAAGGTATATATATATATTTTTGCATGCATTTGATATTTGGGTATTTTATGTAAACTTATTTTACAAATCAACCATTAGGGTTTATAGATTTATTATGTTTTTAGATCTAGTTAGATCATTTGCAAACAGTATTTTTATTTTAAATCTATAAAACAATTTTGGCATTAAGCTTTTTTTGGAAAGGTTTTTGGAGCCAAATAGACCCCATGGTTGCGTCTGGAAGACCCAAAAAACCCTATTTCCATATATAGTTATTATTTTTTTTTTTATATATAAAAAAAACAGTCGCTATATATATATATAAGTTTTTCTTTATAAAAAAAAAAAAACAATTTTGTTTAAAAAAAAAAAATAGTTTTGCTTTATATAAAAAAAAAAAACAGTTTTGTTTAAAAAAAAAAAAATAGTTTTGCTTTATAAAAAAAAAAAGTTTTGATTTTTTTTTTTTTTTTTAAAAACAGTTTTGCTTTATAAAAAAAAAAAAATAGTTTTGTTTTTTTGAAAATTTTTTGCTTTATAAAAATCTTTAAACTTTTTCATGCCATTTTTTTTATTAATAAAATAAATTTTATTAATTTAATTGCATTTTTTTAAGCAATTTTTTTTATTAAAAATTATTATTATTCTCCTTAAAATGCAATATTTTTTTGTCTCACATTAATAATGGTTGTTTGTGAGTTTTCTTGTTTTGCAAGGTTATCCAAGTATGTTTTGGAGTATACAAGGCAATTTCGGATCAACTTTTTCACTCTCTTCCCCTATTTTTATTAATTTCTTCTAATCTCTCTTCAGTATTTGCTTGAAGCATACTATAAATAAATGTAACTTGTATCTCTCATTATGAAAGTAAAGAGAATGAAAGTGAGAGTGAGAGAAAGAGAGAAAGAGAGAGAGAGTGTGTATTTGTGTTTTGCTTTGTGTCTTCACTATTTCTTGTTCATCTTTCTTACATTTTGCATCTCAACTAATCTAACTACTAACTTGCTACTAAACAATATACTAACCAACTAACTTGCAATTTACTAATTTTCATATTAATCAAGAAGGTTAAAAATGAATCAACTTCCTAACCACAACTTTAGTATTTGATTAAATTTTCCTTAATATTGCAACATAGTTTATATTTTCTAAAAACCTATTGAATCCAAAAGAATCTGCTCTATCGATAGCAAGTCATTTTTGGGTTCTCGTACCTATACCCTTTTGGGTAACTTGGTTGACCTTGGGTGAGATGAATTGGCAATTCATTAGGCTATAGAAAAACCTAAAATGAACACTAACTTACTAACTTATTGACTATCTAACATTTAACAAATGTTTTATGGTTCAATTCAAGTTAGTTTATTTTGTTTCAAGATGATTGTTATGGTTAGTTACCTTCTTATTGCAAGTTAATCTATTGCAAGTTGATCTTGGTTTATTCAATTGCAATATGGTTATAGTAGTTCATGATTATCTTTCATGATGATCAATCAACTATTGCCTTGGCTAAAAATCTTGTAATGCATCAAAGGACAAAACATGTTGAAATCCAAGCCCACTTTATCAGAGAGAAGGTATTGGATGGGACTATTCAGTTGGAGTATTGCGCATCATCTTCTAATTCTGCTAATTTATTCACCAAACCTCTTCCCAAGGAGCATTTTTGTAAGCTGGGGGACTCACTTGGTTTGGTGAAGTTGTCCTTAATGGGGAATGAAGTGTAGTTACACTTGTGTGATGACAAATTCATCCTTATGAGGTGTTTTATGCTATATATGAGTTGATTTTTGGTGCTATAATTGATTTTTGTATCTCTTTTGAATATGGTACTTTCTTGTTTGCCTTGTGTAACTTTTGTACATGTTACTTTGTAGATGGCATTGTGCAATTATGGTATATGATGCAATTTCTTTATGCGACTCTTTTACATGGTACTTTCTTGTTTCCTTGTGCAACTTTGTACATGTTTTTTTATGTAGTTGGCATTATGAAATTGGTTTATCATGGTACTTTTTTGTTAGCATTTATGCTACTTTTGTACATGATATTTTATGGCTAGCTTTATGCAACCGATGTGCACACTTTATTATTTTCATATACCTTATGCAACTCTTGTACATGGTACTTTTTTTGTTAGCCTTGTGCTACTTTTGTACATGGTACTTTAGAGTTTGCATTATCATGGTACTCTTTGTTTGCTTTATGCAACTTTGTACATGATATTTTTTGATCAACTATATAGCACGTGACTATAAGTATGGCTCGGCATATTTTTGTGATGACTTATGGTTCACTATTTGTTAGATCAGTTTTGTTATCATATTTGGATATTCATATATGCTATGGTGAATATATTTATGATGATGTATCTAACTGATATTATGTTGAGCTACTTGTAGCTTGGAGGTACTTCCATTTGGGATTTTGCAAACTTATTAAAGACACCCTTGTGATGTTTTCTTCTTGTCATTTGAACCACTTGTGGTTGATGGATGGTTTTGTAAACTGCTTGTATCTGAAGCTACTCCGTTGGGGGCTTGCAGTCTCATTTTGGCCCATTTTATATTGGTGCCTTATTGTAGACCATTATTGGTCATAGAAGATCATGGTAACTATATTACTCATTTTATTCTCACCCTCATTTGTATATTTAGGGGGAGAATGTTTCTTTGTCTCATAATTCCTTTCCCTAATATTGCATTAAGGGGGAGTGTTGGAATTTGTAATGCAACATTGTGTAAATTATTCTTAGACTAAAATATAAAGTCTAAAGAATAATATTTGAATTAGAATATAATTCTATCTTATATAAAATATTCTCACCTAATTAATAAATAAATTAAGGGTGCTAGGAATATTTAATTTCTTGGGAAAAAGTTATTTCTCTTTTCTAACAAATATTAGATAGTAACTAATCACTTTCTAATATTTGATAGAAAAGAGAAATAACTTTTTCCCCAGAAATTAAATATTCCTAGCACCCTTAATTTATTTATTAATTAGGTGGGAATATTTTATATAAGATAAAATAATATTTGAATTAGAATATAATTCTATCTTATATAAAATATTCCCACCTAATTAATAAATAAATTAAGGGTGCTAGGAATATTTAATTTCTTGGGAAAAAGTTATTTCTCTTTTCTAACAAATATTAGAAAGTAACTAATATTTGATAGATGTCACTTATCACATATCTCAAAGATTAGATTGTGATAAATTTAGAAAGTAACTAAAGAACTTTCTAATATTTGATATATTGTGATAAGATTTAGGGTTGTAGTAGAAAATATTTTTGTTAAATAAGGGTGTTTTCTACTACATATTATCATATATTATCATATCTTGTCATATTGTCTTGTATTGTTGAATCAAATGAGTAATATAGTGAGCTTCATAGTGGATGTTTCCATTTTTCATTTGAAGTAGGGTTTTATCACTTAATATTGGTTTTGTGGGTTTTTCTCTTTTGTGTGTGATTGATCTTGTGGAGCATTCTTTGATCTTGGGGAGACTTTGCTTGTCTCACATGTGTGATGTTTACTATTTTAATATTGTTGATGTTATCATTTGGATTAAAAAAAAAAAAAAAATTATCTTATACTTTTCACCCCCTATCAGTATAATCACATGTTCTTCATAGAAGTGTGAACCAAATAATATTGAAACCTTTTATAAGCAGTTACCAACTTTTGTAAGAAATCCTAAAGTGATTTTGAGGCCTTTTGTGAAAGTAAAAAGATGGTAAAACTTAAATGTAAACTTGTTGTTTCTAGAACTAGACAGATAGGTTTTTATAGGCTTACATGTATTCTCTAGCTCCTATAAGTCTTTGAGAATGAAATTCAAAGGTTGAAATGTACTTTAGATTTGATCGCACCCTACCATGTGAATAATTAGGATCACACTCTACCATGCAACTTTAGTGAAAAGATGAATTTTGGTCAATTTTGAGATTTCTAACAATAAGTTTTATTGTGGGTAAGTACTTGTAACAACAAAGAATAGTAAATCTCTTTTGGTGAACAAAATAAATACCTAATAAGGCAAGATGTAAAATAAACACAAGTTTACAATATGGTGTGGTACAAAGTTTTGCAAACACAAAGAGAACAACTTAGCAAGAGGGTGCGATACCAATTTTTACCAAAGCTAAAAAATATAAGAACCTAGCAAGATGGTACGATACCAAGTTTTTCCAAAACTAAAAAATACAAGAACCTAGCAATATGGTGTGGTATCGATTTTTACAAGATTTCAAGAAATAACAACAAAATCTTAGCAAGATGGTGTGATACAGAGTTTTACCAAAACTTAAAAACAAGAACCTAGCAAGATGGTGAGGTACCGATTTTTGCAAAAGCTTAAGATTAGTATATAAGGGTATATTATACCTTTGGGGACACCAGTTTCTTTAGGTATTTTTTGGCCTACGAATACTATTTTTTGCAAGGGGAATAGTAATCCCATATGAGGGTTAATAAGTTCCCAAAAATACCTGCAACTCAGGGGTTGATGTTGGCTATGTAAGAGTTGGTTCCTTAACCATTTCTTGGAGCACTTGGTTGGGTTGCAAGGTATCCTATGAATTAGTGTGGGTTGCACCCTACCATGCAACTCTAGCTCGTAGACCAGAAAGATAGTTGTCTCATACCTGAGTTGTGTTTTCAAGGTTTTTGTAGGGTTTTGGATGGTTTTGTATCACCTATAACATAGAAAAATAGTGAAAATCAGCCAACTACTTGAATGGGTTAACTAATAAGAATAAACAAAGTGGGGGTCCCATTGGGTGTGCCAGAATGAACATAGTGGAAAATGGGTTGTTGTCTTTTATAATATATATAATCAAAAGGGGTTACAAGAGATTCTCCTTTTCTTTATGGGTTTGTCATATAAGGCTACAAAGCAGAATTTCATGGGATGAAAGTCCATTTTATTTAATGAACAAGTCGATAGCACCCTGAATCGATCTTCCAAAGATCCTCAAGTTGGGTGGGCTTAATGCTCATGTGCCATTGTTGATCAAATCTATCCTTAGGACCTGTATGACCTAAAAAAATGGTTTAGTGCATTTGGGGGTCTTTCATGGATCAAGTCCCATATTAATGATGAAAAAAGATAAAAGAAATTGATATGATGCTTAATAAAAGTTGTTGGAAATGATTATAAATGCTGGAAAAATAATAAAAGTTACTTGTAAAAAGGGTTTTGTGGTCTACTATCACTTGTGATTTAACTTTGGCTAGAGTCACACCCTAGGGTGCAATACCAATGGGTCAGGGGGTACCCTGCAACTTTTCTTGTAGCTATCCTTTTCTAATTTTTATAGAGGATGATTCTATTTTATGATTGTTGAAACTCTTGGTCGACATAAGATCCACTTTTGTACCTATTGAAAACTATTAAAATAGTACACAAAAGAGGAAAAAGGGGATGATTGTCATGATGATTTATGGATGATGGTCTGATGTGAATTTGGCAGAGTTTTGTTATGTAAAATGAGGTGGATGGATTTTAGAATAAAAGGACTAATATTTATAAAATTTTGGATAGATTGGGGGGATGATGTGTCCCCTATGAGGTGTCCCTTGTGAGGTTATCCATGTGTAATGTGGCTTATGATACATTTTTGTGTGAAGGAATCCTTCACCCATGTGGAGGATGATATGGAAGATGACTCACCTCTTCCCATGCTTTAAGAGAAGATATTTTAAATACCCATTTGGATGAGTTGTGCATACATGTGTGAGCAAAAAATATCCATTAGGATTATGGCTACACACATGTGTAAGCAAGGGTGAGTGTTAACCCTTATCAGGTTGGTTGTAGGTTAGACCAAGGTCAAGGGCATGATGTGGAAGGTTAGATCTTAATTATGATTAATTCTAAACATGAGTTTAGCCCTTTTAAATGCACTTTAGTGATAAAGTGACTTTTTATTCATAAAGTAACTTTTATCCAAGGTAAACGTTTACCAAGGTTAAGCCTTTGATGGTGGTCATATGAGGACCATGGTTAAACATAGGAAAGGATTTAAGTGGCACCAAGGAGCTTATGCATCCTTTTTAATAAATATAATGTGTTTTAAGGTTAATTAATGCAATTTTATGGCTTTTGCAATTTAATCAACTGTGAAGACAAGGCAAGTGACCATGTTCAACTTTTAGGTGTCTACAATATATAGCACTACTACATGCATTTGATATTATTTTACGGATGGATTGGCTAAAATATCATGGAGCCCTAATCAAAATAAATATGGTTGGATTATACTGATAAGGCTAAGCAAATATATATATATATATATATATATATATATATATATATATTGTATTTACATGGTGGAATCGATAGCCGCCACAAAACCGGGTAGGCTATCCAGCTTTTAAGGCCGCCATAGTATTCTGCGTTGTCCGCCCCAGAAGTCGCCACACAGATCTTCGTGCAGTCCACCCTATAACCACCATGCCATAATCATTTTAAACCTTTTATGCCACTAAAAGCACCAGGAAAGGGACAAGCGTTCAGTCTGGTGAGGCTCGAGATTTGAACCTTGGACCTTCGCCCCCCTTATGGGGTTTTGATGAACCAATTGGTCTACACCTCAGACCTAGGCTAAGCAAATATTAAGGGTTCAAAGTAAACATAGGTATTTTTGACCATATTTATTGTTAGATATGTAGCTCAAGAAAGCAATCAAAGGAGATGGAATTTTATATGTAGTTAAGATAAATGGCAAAGAAGGAAGTAATGGAGATGTAAAAATATTTAAGAAATTTTCAATTTTGCATGAATTTAGGGATGTGTTTCTAGAATATATCCAAGTCTTCCACCTTGGCATGAATTTGATTTCACCATTGAATTAATACCTGGGATGAACCTATTGCAAGGACACCTTACATAATAACTCCTATCAAGTTGCAAGAGATAAAGGTGCAACTACAATATTTGTTGAAAAAAGGTTTGATTAAACCTAGTGCATTGCCCTAGTGTGCTCCAGTGTTGTTTGTTAATAAGGATGGTTTCGTAAGACTATGAATTGACTATAGAATATTTAATAAGGTAACCATCAATAATATGTATCCATTGCCAAGGATTGATGATATTTGTGATTAACTAAAGGATTCTACTATATTCTAAAATATTCACTTGAGATTAGAATATCATCAATTGAGAATTTATGAGGAGGACGCTCACAAAACAACCTTCAAGACTAGATATTGATACTGTGAGTTCACAGTGCTATTATTTGGGTTGACAAATGCACCAAAAAATTTTATGAATTAGATGAACAATGTTGTACTAACCCAATTTTTTTGCGCCCTTACCTTCAGGCTAAAGGATCCATGCCCGGAAGGGGGATGCGAGAAGGATGGGACAATACCTCGGATTGAGAGGCCCTTTGAAGGTCGCGCCTCTCGAGGGAGGGGTATAAGGGTGAATTTTTAACGGATGGTGGGGTTCACCAAGAAACTTTGAGTGGTAGTTTCCATGCCTAGGTTGAGAATGGGTTTGATGTGTTCATTTTATACTCAATCATTCATATTCCTAGGTTGGCCAAAAAATGAATCTAAGCTATTCTATATGAAGATGCCAATTTATATGAATACAAAAAGCATGAATGAATCCTAAATACTAGGAATATGTTAAATAAGAAAGAATGCACCTGATTTCGGATGTCTGATGAAGATTCTGAAGCTTGTAGGAGTCCAGATCATACTGAATATGATAGGATCGTCTACAATTGTATAGAATCATCCTAGATCACAGGCGATCATCTAAAATCAGACAAGATCATCGTCGATCTGATGAATTCATCAGAAACCTACAATCATAGAAACAAACACCAAAAACCGAAAATGCAACTGCAAGAATAATGCAAAATAATAGAAATGATAGTATAAATGCTTAATTGATAAATCTAGATAGTAGATTAAAGGAAATGCATTGTTTTAATAACTTATTTTAACTTTATCATGCATTTATGCTAAATGAGGTGAACTCCAGGATGCAGAATGAAAATAAATCAAGCTAATGCATAGTAAAATAAGGAAGGAAGATGAGAAATGCAAACTCAGGGCTCTGATTGCCCCCAATATGAACTGTAGTCGAGATCGCCTCCAATCATATGAGATCATCGCCGATCTTTGACAGGATCGTCTGAAATCATGTGGAATCACCTGCGACGATCCGAGCTTCCTCCAGCTGAAGCATAGTGAAATCCTGTAATGAAAACTTGAAACTACGAGTGCAAACAATGGTGGATAGGACGTCTTAACACAAAAAAGCTAAATGGCAGGGAAAATCGACCAGGGAGAGGGTTAGGAGGAGATCCCGGGGGATAAACTAAGAAAATCCCAGTTTATATAGGATTAGAGGGAGGTTAGGAGGTTGGGGATCATCCCAATTTGGGAGATCTCCAACGGAGGAATCTCCAACTACGTAGACATGCTTCTGCCCAAGTTGGAGAGGCTGTTGAAACAGAAGCTAATTATGAAAATTTGGTTTTGGGATGAAATCGTATGGATGTTATGTTCCAGACAAATTCTTTTGATCTAGGATGATTTCTTCTGATCGGCGATGATATCATCCAACGGTCAAAACAACTCCTAAAAATGGTACGAAAAATGGGGTGAGCGGTTAACGGGCGGTTTCGAGGTTAAAATTCAAATTTTTATCTTTTTACTAAGGGTTTAACTACGCCAATTTTAGGGTGCTACATTTTGCCCCCTCTTTAGCGAATTTTTCGAAGAAAATGCGTTAAAGATGAGTTCTTCCTGCTTTACGAGAAAGCGAAACTTTATTCCATTTTTTAGATGATGATTCTAGGTCAAATCGTACAACTGCTTGCTATGGTGCCCCCTCCGTGTTTTTACCCAAATCGAACGTTTGAGGTAAAAGCGTGAAAAAGCAAAATTTAAAAAAAAGTTGTTTTTAAATAAAATTTAAAAAATAGGGTAAAACCCTAATTCATTGTTACTGTTCACTTTTGTTGCGTTAGAGCTCTACAGGCAAAATGGTGGAAACGACACACAGATTGACCAGAGGTCCGACACGGGTTGCGGGTAAGGATCTAAACTTGATGAATTATGTTTTTAATTTGATTTGTGTGATTTTTAATTTGAATTTTGACTATTTTTGGGGCATCATGGCCGTTTTTAGGCCGTCGACGACGTCGAGATGAAATTGTCCTAATTTCGTCAAAATTGTCCCTAGATGAACTCCGATGGGACCACCTCCTCCACCCCAGGGGGGAGAGGAGATGAGGCTGAGAGCTCGAGGGCTTCTCGAGACTAGCTGCTATTGACTATAGACTGTATATTTTTGAGAGGATTGAGTATGCCAGGGTATAGATTGTGGCATACCAATCCAGTTTTGATATGATGTATATCCTTTTGATATATATATATATATATATATATAATATTTCTTTTTGTGATATGACTTGTCCATATGTTTTATGATGCTTTAAATTTTGAATTGTTGATTGATTATTCATGTAATTATGTCATTGGAAATAGTATAATTTTATGTCATGCTATAAAATTTAAATGAAATAATCTGATGTAAACAAATTGGTTGTTGTGGTATGATTTGATGAAAAATAAAGGGACTTCTAACAATAATTTCAAAGGACATTGTCACTGTTATAGACCATTTCATGGAGTCGCCGCTCGCTAGGTCGTCAAGCTAATCCCAGTATAGAAATATTGCTAAAAGTAAAAGAGTGCTTAAGAGACTTGTCTTAAGACTTTGTGTTGTGATGATGAAAAATGATGATGGTGATGATTTGTTTTCAGATTTTCATGAAAATATTATGCATGAAATATTAAAAATATGATTTTTGCTAGGCATAAAATTCCTAAGTGTGATAGAATTTTGAACAATTCCTTAGGAATTATACCATCGTTGCAAAATTGAATGTTGACATAATGAAATGAAATAGAAAAAGGTGTTCGTTCTTTTTAAAGCACAATTGTGTAACATAATGATATAAGCCATATGTTTTTATAAATTAAATGAATGGGAAATAAAATTAGAACAATGGTTTGCGCTAGGCATAGAATTATAGGTATAGACTTATACCATCATCGCGAAATCCAAAAAATAATTTTATTGCATAATTGATTTTTGATTTTGAGATAAACAGAAAATATAAAGGAAATTATTTGGTTTTGAATTCTAAAAGTGAAAGTATATATAAACGTGACTTTATTGCTATGGTTTTGAATATGTTGTTGAAAGAAATTTTGGATTTTTGAAAACAATGTATGTAATTGTTTTTATACGAAACAGATGTTCTTTTAAATAAGAAGATGAAATTATTCCAAAAAGATTTGCATAAATATTTTAAATTATCTCAAAGACAAAATGTAGATTTATAAGGAACCCTCATGTGCATATGTGAGTTCATTGCCGATCTTGATTTATCATAATGATACAAAATCTCTCAAATACAAATGTGTGTGCAATTGTATTGTTCATTTACCAATTTTGAGCAAGATAATTTGATACAAGTAATTTGAATTAACCAAATAAGTGTTCGTTGACCATGATTTATATGCATGTAACCGTACTAGACTACTATGTAAGTCGGGTCATCAAGAGCTAGCTGATCCATAAGCAGACATAGGTCTGTACAAAATAAGGTCGCTAATGTGACAGACATATCACCATGCTAGGAGTTACCCAAGGCCAAGCGGGTTGGGCACAAACCACTTGTTATGGGGCTTACCTCACGGTTTTCGAATAATTGAGAATTCCAGGGATTCAAGCTCATTCACCCTTCTTTTCTTTTCAAGGGGTAGGGAAAGGGATTTTATTGCTTTTTGCTTTTGCTTTTTCTTTTCTCTTCTTTTTTTTTTTTTGTATTTTTGCTTGGAACTGAGATAATGCTGAAATATTGCTGCGATGGTACAAAATGATATTTTTCTTTTTCTCATTTTCTTTGACTTTTCTTTTTCTTCCTATACTAGGGATACTTGCTCGGATTGGCTGTAGAGCAAGGGATTTTTATTCTGGGCAGGGGTGAGCTTGTCCTTTTGTCAATTCTCAAAGATTCTAGACCATGTGCATGATAGGATAGTAGGGGAAACTTTTCGCTCAAGAAACCACTTCTACTATGTAGCATCATATTGAATTTGCAATGAAATCATTTTAATGTGAAGAGATATACTTGGTTCAAGTAAATAACAAGATCAATTCTCTATGCTCAAAACTTTATTTAATTCAACTGTGGACTTTGATATAAGAGAGATTAATAATCATACCAAATAAAATCAAGATATTTATTCATGTGAGTGTGAAAGTGCGGGATTCCAAATAAATGCTAATTTATCCAAAATAATTAAAAATATGACTGCAATACTTCAAGAATTGATGGGTGCAAAAATAGAAAATGTTTTTGAAGATTTTGATGATTTTGATTTTTTTATATTTTGATTTTGATTTATGATGGAATTGGTGGTATATACAAGATGATCTATATACACTATACAAGGTTATTTGAGTATAGCATGTCTAAGGTTGCTTCAAAATCAAAGGAGGTTTTGAAGGATAATTTGGTTGTGGTGAAGGTAAGAACAAAAGGTGATGAATAAAAGGTAGCGATAACAAAAGCTTTGTTATAATGTAGAATAATGTAGCAAAAGATTTGACTTTTATATGTGTAAAATTGATCATGTTACAAAATAAAATGTCAGAAGGATAAGAAGGTTCTTCATTCTTATCACTATCTTCCAAGTCTTGATAAGATGGAGGGAGCATATGTGAAAGATATGCATGGGTGTTATTTGGTAAACAAGGATGATCATATATGGATGAAGAAAAGTGATGGATAGAAGGTAATTGTGACAATGGAGAATGTATAGAACTTGATGTTTCAACCGTTAAATATTCTTCAAATGGTGTTGGGTCACTATGTATGGTAACAATTTTATTTGCAAGTTCAAACTTCAAACATTGGTGAAGAGTGGAAGGGACAACCCTCATCGTATGAATCCAAGGACTTTCGAGAAGTAGGTTGTAAGGTGAAGGGCAATATGCTACATAAAACAAAGTATCCAGGATCTTGGATCCAATATTAAGGGGAAGAATTATAGTACCTTGAGCTTCTTGAATTTCATTGTTAAAAGATTTTATAATAACATTTGATTCATTAAGATCTTCTTCCTTTAATTTGAGTTTTTGGAATAATTGATAAGTGCATAAATTAAGAGAGGAGCCATTATCTACCATGATAGTTTTAACAGGTGTTTCTTTACTAGATCCTGTAATGTAAAGAGAGGAGTCTTCTTGTGGAGTAGAGGAAGGAATCTCCTCATCATAGAATGAAATATGGTTAACCTCAAGAGGGCTTACACCATTAATTATGTTCTTAGGGAAAATATCATGAGGAACAAATTGTTGGCTAGGTATCTTGAACAAAGTTTCCTTATGAGAACTTTGTAATACTTCTAAAAGGGATATCTTTGCTTGAGGATTAATCACTTGTTGTTGGCTATCAAAGTGGATTTCAGATTGAGATTTTGATTCTAAAGATGAGCTTTCTATGCTTACATTCCATTTTGGATCATTCTCTAGAGCCAAAGATAGTTTTGAAGGTTGGTCAAATGAGGAATCCATATCTTGAATATCAGATTGAGTTGATTGAACTTGAGGTTGCTCATTTGTAGTTTATGTTACAATATTAGTAATATCATCATGATGGGACACATTAACATGCAATATTTGATTGGTTTCCTATTGTTGATAATTGAATAGGGGTTCTTGGGAGATCCCCATGTCTTGATTGATTATTGGTATTTGTTGTGTAGGAGTTTGATAGTTTACTGGAGATTTATAATCAGTTGTAGATTGTAATTCCTTTATATTAAAAAGACCCTCATCAATCAAATCTTGAATTGCACATCTTAAATATTTACAATTTTGTGTCATATGTCCATCTACTCTATGATATTCACAATGTAGCTCAGGTTTAAACCAATCTTCTATGGTATCAAGTTGTCTTATGGAAGGGAGTTCAATCTTATTTGTATCAAGTAAATGCTTGAGAATTATATCCATTGGTTGATTGAGCTTTGTAAATGTACGTGATGAAGGTTTTCGAGAGGTTTTTGATAAGTGCCTTAGGAGTTCAGTCATAAAAGGACCTAATGGTTTTTTACCTCTCTTTTCTTTATTATGGGTAGAATGATGATAGGAAGATTGTGAAGTATGATGTGAGTGCATGGTAGGATTGGAAGAATAAGTATTTTCTTGTTGAAATGGATGTGTTGTATTGAAAGAAGAATATTGAAAGGGTGGAGGAGGATTGTATGTGGATTGATAGACATAATATGGATATATGGGAGAATAGATAATATCGTTATGAAGAGGATTGGAAAAGGGATTGTCCTATTGGGTTATGGATGAAAAATGAGAAAAGCGTGATGGAGGTGATGTTGAATAGGGATGAGGTTGGTCATAATCAACAAATGTATTTGGCTGAATTCTTCCAACATTACTGATGGGCTCATATTGATTTGAGTAAAAACTCATGGTTTCTTTAGTACTTCTAAAAGTAATATTTAGTATCTACTATTTAGAATTGAATCTAAAACATACAAACTTGAAATGATGATTTTGTTTTTTTTTTTCTTGTATACATATATATATATATATATATTTTTTTTTTATTTTTTTTTATATTTTTGAATTAGAAAGATGCCTATGTTATTCACGTCGGGTTCACCAAAATGTATCGACCCAAATTTTTTGCGCCCTTACCTTCAGGCTAAAGGATCCGTGCCCGAAAGGGGGATGCGAGAAGGATGGGACAATACCTCGGACTGAGAGGCCCTTTGAAGGTCACGCCTCTCGGGGGAGGGGTATAAGGGTGAATTTTCGATGGATGGTGGGGTTCACCAAGAAACTTTGAGTGGCAGTTTCCATGCCTAGGTTGAGAATGGGTTTGATGTGTTCATTTTATACTCGATCATTCATAATCCTAGGTTGGCCAAAATGAATCTAAGCTATTCTATATGAAAATGCCGATTTATATGAATACAGAAAGCATGAATGAATCCTAAATACAAGGAATATGTTAAATGAGAAAGAATGCACCTGATTTCGGATGTCTGATGAAGATTCTGAAGCTTGTAGGAGTCCAGATCATCCCGAATATGACAGGATCATCTACAATTGTACAGAATCATCCCAGATCATAGGCGATCATCTAAGATCAGACAAGATCATCGTCGATCTGATGAATTCATCAAAAAAATTGTTAAAAACCTGCAATCATAGAAACAGACACCAAAAACCAAAAATGCTACTGCAAGAATAATGCAAAATGATAGAAATGATAGTATAAATGCTTAATTGATAAATCTAGATAGCAGATTAAAGGAAATGCATTGTTTTAATAACTTATTTTAACTTTATCATGCATTTATGCTAAATGAGGTGAACTCTAGGATGCAGAATGAAAATAAATCAAGCTAATGCATAGTAAAATAAAGAAGAAAGATGAGAAATGCAAACTCAGGGCTCTGATTGCCCCCAATCTGAACTACAATCGAGATCACCTCCAATCATATGAGATCATCGTCGATCTATGACAGGATCGTTCGAAATCATGTGGAATCACCTGCGACGATCCGAGCTTCCTCCAGCTGAAGCACAGTGAAAACCTGCAATGAAAACTTAAAACTATGAGTGCAAACAATGGTAGATAGGACATCTTAACATAGCAAAGCTAAATGGTAAGGAAAATCAACTAGGGAGAGAGTCAGGAGGAGATCCAGGGGGATAAACTAAGAAAATCCCAGTTTATATAGGATTAGGGGGAGGTTAGGAGGTTGGGGATCATCCCAATCTGGGAGATCTCCAATGGAGGAATCTCCAACTATGCAGACACGCTTCTGCCCAAGTTGGAGAGGCTATTGAAATAGAAGCTAATTATGAAAATTTGGTTTTGGGATGAAATCGTCTGGACGTTCTGTTCCAGACGAATTCGTCCGATCTGGGATGATTTCGTCTGATCGGCGATGATATCGTCCAACGGTCAAAACAACTCCTAAAAATGGCATGAAAAATGGGGTGAGCGGTTAACGGGCGGTTTCGGGGTTAAAATTCAAATTTTATCTTTTTACTAAGGGTTTAACTGCGCCAATTTTAGGGTGCTACAAATGTGTTTAGGAAATAATTGGATTGTTTTGTTTTGATATTTTTGTATAATATCTTGATATATTATCACACTAGAGAATAACATAACCAAAATTTAAGGTTGGTATTGGAGGTGTTGAGGAAGAACAAACTTTATGGAAAGTTAAAATATGATTTTTATGCTTCACAAGTTTAGTATTTAGGGCATATTATATCTACAAAGGGGATTTCTATGGACCCTAATAAAATGGAAGCCATATAAGTTGATCTGCATCCACTAATGTGTCCAAAGTTAGTTACTTCATGGAAAGAATTGGTTATTATAGATAATTTGTGAAATATTACTCAAGACCTTAAAATAAAAGGAAAAGAGTTTGAATGGAAGGATAAATGTGAAGCCACATTTGAGACTCTAAAGAATAAGCTGACTACAACACCAATTCTCAAGATGCCATCTCCTTATGGAAATTTTACAATATGTACAGATCCTTCCTTAGAAGGTTTGGAAGGGGTGTTATACCAAAATGAAGCTACAGTAGCATATGAATCCAAGAAATCCAAGAAGCATGAGTTGAATTATACTACACATGACCTAGATTTAGCATTATTTGTGTATGCTCTTAAGGTCTAGAGGCACTATTTATTAGGAAAACCTTTCAAGCTAAGAATAAATTATAAAATCCTAAGGTATATCTTTACCCAACCAATGTTGAATACAAACCAAAGAAGGTGGATAAAGTTCCTAGCCAAATATGACTTTGGTATATAGTATACCAAAGGAAATGAAAACAAGGTTGTTGATGCCTTGAGTAGGATAAGGCATACAGTAGAATAAGGTAGATTTATGTTGACATGATGGATATAGTTAGAGAAATGCAGTTACATGATCAATATTACATTTAAATTCGACTAAAATTGAGAAAAATCTTGAGGAAAATGAGGATTTCACATAAAAGATAAATTTTTATTTTTCAAATATAGGGTTATCATATCCAATACTAGTGATTTAAGGAGTGAAATATTCACATAGTTCTCCATATTCTTCTCATCTAAGAGGTAGATGAGAGAAAATATAAAAAAATATCTTTTATTGGTCTAAAATGAAATAGGATATTAATAGTTTCATTTCTAGATGTATGGAATGTTAGAAGGTAAAGGCAAAATATCAGCATCAACCAGGAAAATTGTACCCACACGGTATACCTACATAGAAGTTATAGGATATATATCCATGGATTTTATTGTGGGTTTTATCTAAAACAAGGTATCAACATAATGAAATACTTGTGGTGGTAGACAAGTTGACTAAAGTGTCGGAGTATATTAAATTATTTGGTATATGCTAATGTACCCCCATGGTACCTTCATGGTACATTTTTAAATAGGAGAATAAGATTGAGTTATATTTTAGAGTGTGAATTATATTTTTCCTTTTCTATAAAGTTGTAATTTGTAGGAAATGCACAAGTGTCATGTGAGTTAGAGTTCAAGTGTAATTTGAGTCTATGTACACAAGTATCTTATATGTATGAAAATAAATATGTAATGTAAATATGTGGACAAGTATATTAGATTAGAGAGTGCAAGTAGAAGTGAAAGAGTTATGTATAGGTGTACATACATCATATAGTCAAGTGTTCATCAGGTATACAAGTGGCAAAATGATAAGCCAAGAGTCATGAAACTTGGCATATGGAGAGCAATAGTCAAGTATCCAAATAGTCACATTACTATTGCTACAATATGGAGATAATGCTCCATAGATATATATCACATACAATTATTCAATATTCAAGTATTAATAATATATCACATACAATTCATTCAAGAGTCAAGTATTAAGAATACAAAGTTGTAATAAAAAGAGAAGCAATAGAGCTTGTATAAATTTTCAGCAATTAACATTGTAAGTTATATTTCTTGCATTGTACATAAATAATTAAGGCTATTTACAATTATGTTTCTGCTTATTATTGAATGTTATTTAATTTATTATAAGCCTTGTTATACATATTAATTTGCTCATATTATTCTACTCATATCATTATCTTGACCTTATTATATTGTGGCTATATTATATTTGATCCTATGAGATTTAACCTATGATATTTTGTGGTAGTATTAAGGCTTAAAAATCCATCAATGGTATTAGAGCTACCACCATACTCTATCTATGATTCTATATTGATAAGAGTTTATTTTATCCACTATTATAAATTGATTCTATTTAGTTTGATAAAGTCAATTAAGAGCATGTCTACTATGAAGGTAGTGAGATTCGGACTCTATTTTAAGGTCATATTGAGTAGAAAGGCTAGGGTCATTCCACTAGGTTGAATAAAAACCAGTGAAGAATATGACTTAACTATATTGAAGGAGAACCAACTCAAAATAAATTTGGTCATTCAGGAAAGAGATATCCTGATATTAATATTGATATTGGATTCTCTAGTAAGGAGGATAATCATATTGGGTTCTTAGGTTTTACCTAAGACATTATTGATTTCAAAAAAGAGTTGCAACAAATATTAAGTATAGAAGTGTGATAAGCTTCCTACATAATATAGAGAGGAGTTTCAACTTCTAAAAGTAGCACATTGAATATAGAAAAGAGAGAAAGCAACATAAAAACATAGCAATGGATTGAGAAGCATTGAGAGCTTCCTAAGAGAAAAGAAAGAAAGCAAAATAGAAGAAATAAGATAGATATATCAATATCCGATATATTAGTCTTGAAGAAAGATAAAGAAGTACCTAACTTACTTTATATTGCTTCAAGCATTGGATTAAAATCTAAAATTGATCATATTTGCAAGTTAGTATAAGAAAGAGGCCCTTATAAAGGAAATAAATAGGCTCTTATAGAGAAAATAAAGAGGCCAGTATAGAGGAAAGAAAAAGGTCCTAATAGGAAAAAAGAGACCCTTATAAAGTAGATATAGAAGCCCATGATAAAATAAAGAGGCTCACATTGAGAAATATAGAGAGTCTATTTCAAAAGGATAAAAATAAGAAAGGTACATTCAACCTACTCAAGTAAATAAAGATAGAGTGGTCATTCAACAAACTATAGAAGGAAAAGTAAAACTCTATACAGTCTACTCTAGAAGGAAGAAGAAAAGAGAGGCCTATTTGGCCTACTTAGAAAAAAGAAGAAAAAAGTCCATTTAGCCAACTTCAAAAAGAAGGCCTATTTAGACTACGTAAGAAAAATAAAATAGAGGCTTATTCAACCAACTCTACATTCAATATTTGATCATTAAATCTATTGAAAAAACTCACAAAAGAGCTACATAAACATAATAAAAGGCACATCCTTTAAGCAACATGAAGACCATTAAGTGGCCTAAGCAACATCATATGGTCTATGCAATTACCAATGTGAATTCCTCTTACCAACAAGCATCATAAGCACCCAAACTATATATTAGATAGTGGACAAGAACACTAACAAATATTCTAAGCACCAACTAGTGACACAACACAAGCTAGACACCACAACATCAATGTGTGTACTAAGTTGGAACATGGCTAGTGCATCAAAGAGACATTCTCCAAAACAAACAACATAACGAATGTGGAAGCCAAAGTGTTGGAGATGTGCCAACAAAAATGTAGCAGTGGTACAATGAGAGCTAAAAACTAAGGAATGGTGTATTATAAGAGTAATTCAAATGAACATTGAAAGCCAAAGTGGAGTAATATAAGGCTAGCTTTAACTAACCTAAGCATCTAAAAAATAATATTGCCAAAGGATATAGTATAATGCCAAAGGAGGAAGCATAATTCTAAAATAAATTATCTAGCACAAAAGGACATAGTCTAATGCCAAATGAGATATCTTAATGTGAAAATAAGTAGCTTGAGTTCTGAAGGATGTAGCTTGAGCATCAAAGATATATCTTGAGTGATAAAGGGCATAGTTTGAGCAGAATAGAAATATTGTAACGTCTAATAAGGAAATGAAATGATTATAAAATATTTCCCATGCAAGCTTACAAATGGTAAAACTCTTTCAACACCTTCAGTGTATATAATAAAGAGCATTGAAGAACACACAAACAACAAAAATATCAACCAATAGGGATGTGCACATGCAAAAGTCATTCTTGAAAGGTTGGTGATAATATTAAGGTTTTTTAAATTTATTTTAATATTTGAAGTTTAAGTTAGGATAAATAAGGTTTAATTAAAGTATTTAAGTTTGGAGTGATAAGGAATTCAACTAGTTTATTTGATTTTTAAAGTTTTAAATTTTTTTGAAGAATATTTAATTTGGTTTTATTTTTGAGAAAATTGAAAATCTTGAATTTTTGCAAATTTAAATATTTGGGAGATAAAATGTTTTCAACATCAAATATTAGAAATTTTTTTTGCAAAATTCATTTTTAGTTTCTAAACTAGGGAGACATAAGGTTTACTACTCCATAGGAATTAAATTAGTGAACTTGAATTATTTAAACCTAGGAGATATAAGGTTGTCTACTTCAAAGGAAACATATCATGGAAGAAATTATTACAAATGCATTCAATGAGGACAATGAATAAAATAAGTTAAAACACTATTGTCAAGGAATGATAGATGGTCTTGATAGAGAAAATAATAACAAGATTACTAAATACTCTTGAGGACTCAAAATAGGATCTTGTTACTACAAAATAGTATTCTAGTATTTCATCTATAATAGATTTCATTACAAAATTTGGAACTAGTAAAAATATTAAATATTATCACCATCTACAATTTATCTATATGGAAAATAAAGAAAGAGTAGCCTTGGTAATACATCAATGGTTATCTTGTTTTATCAAGAAAACAAAAGAACTTGAAGCACTAAGAAGGATGAATAAAATAAATAAAATATATTCAAGGTGCATCTATTGTAATAAAATTGGTCATAAAAAACTAATTATTGGGATATTTATCCATGTAATTATAGTGGAATAAAAACTCATTCATCAATTTTCGTTGGTACAATGAAAAGTATTGTAAAATATTTGAAAGAATGTTTTTGTTAATATTAGGGATATTTTTCAAATACTAAAGCATCTTCTAACAATGGATCCAAGTGTAAAATTTCTAAGATACAAGAAGAGAAAACATTTAGAAAACAAGGAAAATAAAAATGGATCAAATATGGTCCAAACTTGTCTTCCAAATAAATTAGATCACATAGTCAATCTGAATATAAATACAAAGGAATATATTGTATACATGAATCTAACAAAAATGAGAGAGTTCAAGAAGTTTGTAATATTGAAGACACAAAGACTAAAGAACATGAAGCTAAATATAAATAAATTCAAGATGAACTCAAAGTAGAGCTCAAGCAGAAGATCATATGCATTGCAAGTTCACTTGAATATTGAAGACAAATGTGAAGACCACTATTGAAGACTAAAGTCTTCAATAACCAAATAATGTAATATAGAGGGGTGGTGGAGTATATTACATTATTTTTTACATGCTAATGTAACCCCATGGTACCTTAATTATACATTTTTAAATAGTACAATAGGGTTGATTCATAGTTTAGAGTGTGAATTATATTTCCCCTTTTATGTAAAGTTGTAATGTGCAAGAAATGCACAAGTATCATGTGAGTTAGAGTGCAAGTGTAAGTTGAGTCTATGTGCACAAGTGTCTTGTATGTATGAGAACAAATATGTAATGTAAAGATGTGCACAAGTGTCTTATATTAGAGAGTGCATGTAGAAGTGTAAGAGTCATGTATAGGTGTGCATACATTACAGAGTCAAGTGTTCATCAAGTATGCAAGTGGTAAGATGATTAGCCAAGATTCAAGTATCCAAAGAGTAACATTACTATTTCTATATTATGGAGATAATGATCCATAGATAGATATCACATACAATTCATTCAATATTCAAGTATTAAGAATACAAAGTTGTAATAGAAAGAGAAGAAATAAAGCTTGTATATATTTTAAGCAATTAATATTGTAAGTTATATTTCATACAATGATTAAGGCTATTTACATTCATATTTTTTCTTATTATTGAATTTTATTTGATTTATTATAAACCTTGTTATACATATTAATTTTCTCAAATTATTATCTTGACCTTATTATATTGTGGCTATATTATGTTTGATCATGTGAGATTTAACCTATGATATTTTTTGGTCGAATTAAGGCTTAAAAAACCTCCATAATGTTGCACATTTTGTACTAGGAAATATCAAGGATGATGCACCAGTTGTGGCAAATAAGTTTTCCAAGGAAATAATCAGGTTACATGGTTTTATTGAGGTGATCATATCATATAGAGATTCTATATTTACGTCAAAATTTTGGCAAGCTCTTCATTGTGCATTGGGCACTAAATTGAATATCATTTCTACTTACCATATAGAAATAGATGGGAAAATAGAGAGGGTTAACCAATTCCTAGAAGATATGATTTGCATGTATTGCATGAATCAAAATTCTAAGTGGGAAGACTATTTGAATCTGGTTGAGTTTGCATATAATAATGGATACCATGCATCCTTGGGAATGTCTCTATTTGATGCCTTATATGGAAGAAGGTGCAAAACATGTCTATAATGGGATAATATGGAATATCAGGTGGTGATTGAACTAGACATTGTTAGAGGTATGGAGGAAAAATCTAGGGTAATTCGATAGAGGCTCAACAAATTATTCAGTCGCAAAAAGAGCTATGTTGATCTAAAAATATCACCAATAGAATTCTTTGTGGGAGACAAAGTCTTCTTAAGGGTAAGATACATGAAAAGTACCATAAATTAAACTAAGTTGGATCCTCATTTTTTTAGGCCTTTTGAGATCATTGAAAAGATTAATTCAGTAGTCTATAGGCTCGCCTTGCTGCCCAACCTATCAAATATCAATGATACTTTCCACATATCTCTACTTAGGAAGTATGTTGCTAATCCTTCTCATGTTTGGAATTTTTTAAAATTGTAGATGGTAGATCCCTTAGCCATTGAGGTGTGACCAATAAGGATTCTAGTGTTTCATTCTAATAACTTGAGAAAACAAACCCTATATTAATGTAAGGTACAGTAGGACCATTATTATAAAAAAATTTCAACTTAGGAATATGTTAAGGAAATGAGAAAGCAACTCCAATTTTTGTTTGAATGAAATATATGCTTTATTTTTAGTAAATACAAGGAATTGGATTTAGTCCTAGGGAGGATTATGTAATGGCCTAACCTGGTAGGAATTTTCTTTGATGTTTTATTTGTGTATTAATATGTGGATATCAAATGCATAATCTTATTTTATTTAATCAAGATGTATTGATAGTTGCACTTTATGCTTTTAAAATTGGATTATATTTGGAATATGGTAATGCTAATGAAATTTATGGTTGTAGGACTAGATACTCTCATGGGTGGATTGGTATGGGACAACCACCAAAGTTGAGAGAAAAAGGGAAATGATGGATGAAATTCTCATCAACAACTCAAGGGTAAAAAGGAAACCCTTCATATAGGTGCATTGCATATGTGTATGTTTGATTGAATGCACAATTGGGCAAGGAGGTTGCTATTAAGAAAAATATCCATCCTTAGTAGGTGGATGATAGTGTTATAGTTATTGTAAAGCCTCCTACTTAAGGAAAATATTGTTTGCACATATTTTGATTTGCAAAAGCCTTTGTGTTGTTGCTTGTGTTTTGAAGCATGGAATTGTTTGGTTATTGATTAATCAAATAAAGTATTAATAATAAGGTTAGTATTGTTAATACTTGGAAATATTTAATATTGATGTTAATGGTTAATATTAAAATTCAATATTAATTAAATTAATTAGTGAGTAATTAATTTAATTATTATTATATTACACTAATGTTAGTAATCAACATTAGCATTAAAAGTGATAATAGAATTAAATAAGGATATGGATGAATTATTTGATTTATTTGTGTTTGGTTTTAAAAATATTAATTAAGTTAAAAGGGGGTACAATTAATATTATGAATAATTTCATAATAGTGGAACATTATAAAAATATTGGGAGTCTTTTTATAACATAAACATTACCTATGTACCAGGCTAGCATGCATGTCAAGAAAGAGTCACTTCAAGTCTTGATATCTTTTAGCCTATGGGGGATTATTTTTATGAATTATTTTGGGAAAAGAGGGGCACAAAAAAGGGGGATTGGAAAAAGGAGGAACCATATAAAATCTAAAAGAAAATATTTATGAGGTAGAAGATAGAGGAGGAAGGAAGAAAAAACACTTGATTGACTACCATGGAGGTACACTTCAGGTTTTTCTCTAATTGAATGATTGTATGTTGTATGTGGATTTTTATCTTTAATTTCCATCTATTATGTTGTATTGGTTCAATATTTTCAGTGCATTAATAGATATTTTTGGAATGGTGTGTCATAGATTAAATTATGTTTTCAACAAATGATTTTGGCTCTAAATGATCTTTGATTATGCTTGAAGCAACATTTACCTTGAAATATTTTTGGTTCTTAATTAAATATTTTATTGTGGCCTAATAATACTTTGGTGCCAAGATAAGCTTACAAATTTTCACTCATTTATTTTAGAGTGCGATTGGATATTAGGCAATCCTAACTCTTATGAATCCTATTTGAACTTTTGAATTATTATGTTACTTTATTCTATTTGTAATGTGGGCTTGTGAAACCTTTAAGAAGATATCTTTGTTATTGAAGGATTAAATGCAAGGCAAGTCTTTTCATTTGGGGCATCTCTATGTTCTATTGTTTTTATTCTTTCAAGTAAAATAGTTTGAAACGTCTTTAATTTTTTATTGCTTGTGAGACATATGATTTTTGTGGTTTTATTACTTGCAAGACATATGCTTTCTACGCAAGTCTTCCATCTTTCCAGTGCAAGACATCCACAATTTTTGTTTGTTTTTGTTGTCTATGTTAATTCTTTGACTCTTATAACATGTTCTTTTAGCCACCTTTGAGCTAGTGGATTTTTAATAAATGAAATTTAATTTATTTTAAACTTTAATTATTATGAATGTGTTGTCATTGCTATTGTTAGTAGCCTTTAAAAATATATATTTTTATGGGCTATTATATTATAGTCTTTTAATATTGAGACTTATATAATATTTAGGGGCTTGTTGTTAATTATATGATTAGATAATTACTTGGAAGTTTTTCATTAAGTTTTATTGAGGAGAATCTTTTTATTAATAACCCTTGCTATTTATATACAAGAAACTTCTTTTATTTTTCCAAGTAATTGATTAATAGTTTTAGAAACCAAACTATTATTTTAATTGGAATTGATTAACCAAGGTTTTGCTTCTTTAGTCAAATATTTTTATTAATGGAAGCATGGATTATAATATGGTTAAATAGTTTAATTTCCATTGATTTCTATTTTGGGAATTGAGTAGTTATTTTTAAATGGGAAGGTTTAGATAGTGGGTTGTTCTTTTAAAATATGGATGAGGCTTGGGTAGCAATATATCCATAAATAACATAAGTATGGGATTCTCTCAATGTTTTTTTTGGTTTTGGATATGGCTTGTGTAGCAATAGATCCATATTTTGAGAGAAGTATGAGATTATCTCAATAAACTTGCATGGTATGTGTTTTGCATGATCTTGCATGGTTGCATGTGTTTCTTGCATAGTGCATGTTAAGCTTACATATTCATTTTAAGAGCTACCCTAATCCCTAAAATTACTTCAAGTCATTGAAGAAGACTCTACAAATGGAGACCTTGAGGAAATGATGAAGATTATTATTTTTTTAAAGAGTGAAATATAATAATTTTGGGATGAGGTTTATTATGAGTTTCATGATCATGAAGAAGGAATATATATTTTATGAATAACATTATTGTTATATTATTTGAGACTTGATTAGAGAATGGAAGATTAAATGTTGTTAATCTTTATGTAAAGTGCTTGGGATGTTTAGTTATGTGCAAATGGAAAAATTATGGTTAGAATCTAATTAATGGATTATGGTTATAACTTCCTTTAGATGTTGCTTCATTATTTTCATTGAAGATATAAAGGAAATGCTAAATGCTAGTATTATGATTTTGAAAGTATTTAAATTCCTAGTTTTTAGCAATGTGTTATCTTGAATTTAATTATGATTTAATATAGCACTTTATTTATTTTTGGGAGAGATGTTTATTTCTTTTAAATTTTAGAATATTGGGTTGGATAGGTTTTTGGGTATCAAATAGAGACATATTAGCAAAAACTTGAGTCAAGGTGTAACCCAATTCCTAGTTGAGTTGTAGTGAGGCAATAACTAGGGTTTTGTGAATGATACACCCTAAACGGTGAGGCTCGGGTGGTCTAAAGCAATGAGACTTTTATGTAGTCCATAGTGGTGAGTCTTGTAAAAGTCCTAAGTGGTGAGGCTTGAACATATTCCTAGTAGTGATATATAGGAATATAAATGGTTGATTGGTATGGGATAATCCATCATATCATTCACAAGATATTATAATGGTGGCACTTTATAGTGAGGCAAGAGTTATCATGCTCATTATCAGGTGAGAGGTAATGGCCTTAGTTATCCCATGAAGGTGTAGGTAACTAAGCACTAAGGTATTACTATATAATAATCCTACATAGACATACTTATATAGGGTTAAGGAATAGGCATCCCCCTTTAAGTGTTATGGACCTTAAAGGATAATACCTACATCGTGGTCAAGTTGTCCTATACTGGTGAGGGTATAGGAAAAGTGGGGGGACTACTGATGGCATATTTAAGTGAACCCCAAAAGTATAGGAAGTTGGCCACTCCTATCCACTTGAGTTTTTTCTACTATGACTATGAACTCAAAATGTGGTTATATCTTATACTGCTAAAAATATATTAGTTATTTGTGAGTTAATACTTGTAAAAAATAATATCTCTCTATTTGTGTTGAGTTGGTGGGTTTTTATATGGGTATACAAAACTACATAGATATCAACAATATATTTCATCCTATATGAATTAGTGTATGGTAAGAATCCATTACTTCCTATTAAGTTTGAATTTTGAACAATTTATATGGTGCATAAAGTAGGTGGACTTGTTAGAGGCATAGTGTAAGAGGATTCTTACACTAAATGAGCTAGATGAATTATGGTTGGAGTCTCTTCATCATACATAAATAATTAAATAATAAAGGAAGGTATGGTATGATTACCACATTAAAAATAGCAAGTACAAATTAGGTAATTGAGCACCTCTCTTTGATTCATGTTACCAAGATTTTAATGACAAATTATGCACTAGATGGTTCAAACCATATGAAATAAATCAAGTATTTGAAAATGGTCTAGTGTGACTCTTTCATATCGATGGATCTATAAGGTGATTATTGGTTAATAGACATTACTTATGATTGTATCACAAGCCAATCACTAAAGAGGTGTTTTTGTCTCAATTTTTTTAATTCTAATATACATATTGTGGAAAATTATTCCTATTCCAGTTTAAATATTAAATGATTGTATCCATTGAAAAAAAGAAAAATAATATTTTGATAGTGAAAACCTATTTTGAGGCGCTATTAGACCAAGGCTTCATGAAAATTGATTTTTGGCATGTTTTCCTTGCAAATAAAAGCTTGGTTGTGAAAATCCTTTATGTATGTAACTAAGATAGAAGACAATTGAAAATAAAAAATGGGAACCCCTTCTAATATTGAAAAAATAATATAATATAAATTAATAAATAATATAATTTTCTATTCTTTGAGTTGCCACAACTTCAATAATGTAGCTTATAGCCTCATTCTTGTTGATCCTATGTAGAGACATCAAAAGACAAATGTTTGCAGCTACTCTAAGGGAGCATTAAGCCATCTAACTAACAAGTTATGCATTTTTAATTCATATTTATTTGAGTTTTAGTATAATGTATAATTACATCTAGTCCACATTACACTGTATTAGTATATAGCACTCTTTATCATCCACTTAAATATTTTGACATGTTTATATTTTCTAGTGTTTAGACAACATTGGTCCATTTTGGCTACTTAGCCATCATGAAGATCATTTTTGTGCATATATAACACTAAATCCTTCTATTGCTAGAATATTTTAGTTAGTAATGGAACAATGGTAGTATACTTTTGCTACCATATGTCATGTGTCATTGGTACAATGCCCTTTCATCACTAGTCTTATAAAAAATATGGAAAATGTGAACTTAGGAATATGTAGATCCATATTGGTCATGTCAGTGGTTGACTAGGATCAATATCAATAGTAAATCTAGAAGACATCAACCAATGTCATATGTGACACAAAAATGATTAGCCATATGGAAAATTATTACTCCATGACATTAAGCATGATAGTAAATGCCAAACATGCTATGGATTTGATGGTTATCAACATAGGAGACACATCACTTGTTGATTTGGAAGAAGTGCATTTACAAATAGTATACTGACATGCATGCATTAGGAAAAAATAGTTAGTAACACACATATTTACCATGATAGAAGGGTAATAACATAGGTATATGCACATTTAAAGGAGTGATTATTATAGGGATGTGCGTGGTTATTTGCAAAAAGAAGAGGGTGATAATATAGACATGTGTTAATAGCACATAGTGGTCCCTTCATGGCATAACTAGATGAATAACATGTGGGTGTAGTGATTGTTGATCGTACCTATGAATCAATATTATAATTTATGATGGTGAATACCCAACCTCTTAGAATATTTTTGTGGTACTTCTAAATATTCCACACATGCATAGAGCATGTTCAATTGATGATACCAAATATTCAATACATGCATAGAGCTCATCAACCTAGGGCATTGACAAGGTCATGAGAAACCACATTGCCTCTCTCCTATATTGGACACACATATGAATTGAAACATGACATATCACCAACACTCTAGAGCATCATAGTGAAATATTAGAGCGCTCAAATTTTTCTACAATCATTTTTTCAATTTGTCCCTTTACGCTCTATAGTTGCAACCTAATTCTATAGTCAAAAATATCTATTTTAAAAAATTATTTGATATTCTATACCAACTAATAGGTAAAACCTACATATTTTTCTTGATTCTATTTGAAACTATGAGGAAGAAGAATTCTTAGCCACTAAAAGATATCCTCTAAGACCAAGAAGTAGTGGAATTTTTTGATAGGATTGGATGGTTGTATTTCTTTAAATTGTTTGATAAACATAATGAGAAATTGATAAAGGACTTTACCTCTAAATTGTATGAAGAAGCTACAACAATCAGGGATATAACCTTTAGAGTACTATAATCCTCTCTTATCCAACTCTCCATGCTTCCCTACATTGGGCATAAATTTTTCAAGACCTACATCCCAACTATAATATTATTTGTTCTTTTCAAAGGAGAAGAAGATCCAACATTAACCTATGAAATAAGTGGGAGTGTATACAAAGGACTCAAACACATAAGTATAATTCCACCTTGGGATGCTATAACAACCTATATAATTAGGTATTTTACCTATGATGGTTAATACACTATAATTTTTGGGCCACATTAACCAGAATTTGTTGCAGCATTGTAGGATTAGATATTTTGAGATATTCTTTGTTTGTAATCAGATCATAGGATAGCTATAAATACTGCTCCCTTCAGGTTGAGCCTAGTAGGTAGAAAAAGAGGTAGAAAATAGAGTAAGGAAGCTAGCAGAAAATACAGAGTATAACTAGAAATTGACTGTTACAGTCCTGTAACAATTTTTAAGCAGAATTCTTGTAATCATGTCTTTTGATCAATAAAGTGCACCAGTTCTATTTCAAATTGCTTGTAAATGAGTGTGATTAAGATTTAGAAAGAGAGAGAGACTTACACCTTCTTCTGGACAAAGAGGCTGGCCACTTCCAGACCTAGGAGGAGGACTAACAAAGCAGGTTTTTATTCTGATTTTGCTGTAGCAGAATGAGTTGTAGAACTTGTTATTTCAATTGCTTGTAAATAGTTGACAATATTTGCAGTATTAGTTTATTTATGCTTAGATTAACCTTGTGCTTAATGTTTTAGTTGCAATCTTACTTTCAACAAAGCTTCCACTTTATTTTCAGACTGTTATTTCCAGAATTTACTGTTTTTCAGCAATTTCTTGCATTTTATGTTTTGTTGTCAAAATCTGAACAGAAGATTGACAACCTTCCATTACGAGAACTTTGATAGTTTTTATTTCCACATTAGATCTAGACTTTCATTACTGCAAAAGTAATTAGATTTCCTTTCTGCAATTAGGATCAGACTTTCAATTCTACAACTGTTAATTCTGCAATATAATTAGGTCTCATTCTGCAATTGTAATTAGGACTTCATTTCTGTAGTTAATGATTAGTTTCCAATTCTGCAACTTAGATTAAGATTTAATTCATGCAATTTAGAGATAGGAATGTTCCAAAACCCCCCACACAACCGGTTCCACCAATAAGACTTGTTGCCCTAGATTGACCTAAGTTATAGCTGTTTCACTTCTTCTCCCACAGATAGCCTTGTACACTGCCCTGGATTGACAGATTCATTGAGAATTAATGATGGTATAACGACTACGCATCATTTTGGCACCGTTGTCGAGGAATAGTGTTGTCAGAAGAAAACAAATAGTCCAATAGCTGTAATCGGGACTAAACTGTGAAAATTCAGTGTTAAAATCTGAATATAACAGTTGAGGAAGATAACAACTATTGACTTAATTTATGTCATTTAGGAGTAAACATGAATGAGTAAGTCTAGGGATGAAAAAGGTAGAACTACCCCAAAGGATCCCTGGCTTGTCCCATTAAGGAGATCTTCACGCCTAAGGGGTGAATCACCTGTGTTTGAACTACCTGAAAGATTGATAGAAAAATCACCAGTCTCACCATCAGTAGAACATTTTGAGAAAGGAAAATCACCAATTTTATCACACATCGAATATTTTAAGGAAGATAATTCATCAGACTCATCAACAGAGAGGCTTGGACCTCTTGAGAGAACAATTTGGGAAGCTTTAACTTCTCCTAAGAAACAAGAAACTATGGCAGAAGGAGGCAATGTAGATGGCCAACATGGCTATGTTCATAATGAAGGGGATGATCAGGATATACTCCAACCGTCCAGAACATTTGAATATCCTATTCATCTGAATCCAACACAAAACTCTCCCATGAAGACCATTTCACCTTCGATACTTCCAACCTTCCGAGGTGTTGTATCCCGAAGATCCCGACCGATTTTTGTTTGAATTCAAGGTAGTGTGTCAGACCTATGATTATATAAATGACAATCAAAAACTTAAGGTTTTTCCCTCAACTCTCAAGGATTCAACATTACTGCTGGTTCATGAGCTTAGAGCCAAATTCCATAAGAACCTGGGATCAAATGGAGACTGTCTTTTTAGACAAATATCAGGAATACTGCCGTGTAAGGAATAGAAAAGATGAGTTATTCAAAATCAAGCGAGGAAGATGATGAGACCTTGGAAGATTATCTTGATAGGTTCTCCTTTGTTCAAAGGAGATGTGGACTAGTAGAACCAGAATTATGTAAAACCATCTTTTTGAGAGGATTGCAAGATGAATCGAGAGAAGTTCTGGATTTGATGGGAAAAGGGGATGTAACCACTCTCGGTAATGAGGAAATTATGGATCTCTGCAGGAATTACTCTCACACTAAGCGAGAGAAGAAGAAAAAGCCGCACAAATGGCACCGATGTAAAGGACCCGATAGAGGAACTTGCAAATTTCAAAACCGATATCCTAGTGCATCTAAACACTACTTTAGGGGAAATCTCTGCAAAAGCTAAAAACACAGAACCTTTGGCAATTTATTGCCCAAGATGTAGAAGTAAACATGCTTTGTGGGAATGTCCTTTGAATAAAACATCTATCTCAGCCATTTGTAGTATCTGTTCAAAAAGGCATTCAGCTGATCAATGCCACCTGCTACCACAACTCAAAACTGTGTTAGAAAACCAGACCGAGGAACTCAACTATATTGGACCAAAACAAGGGGGAAATTTCTCTCAATATCAAAATCCCCCTCGTTTTCCTACAAATTGGGGGCATAATCCTGGTACTATGCCTTGGGGACAATCAGAACCACCCCAACGTCCTTGGAATTATCCTCAATGGACAAATTCCCAAGAATGGCCACAATCAAATTGGAGTAACCCAGCCTGGAATCAGAATCAAAACAACCCCTCATGGAATCAAAACAATCCAGCTTGGAATCAAAATCAGACTAATCCACATTGGGTGCAAAACCAACCACAGTGGAATCAGCAATACCGAGTCCTATCCAAGGCAACAAAGGAATCAAGGTCAAACTCAGCATTTGTTGCCTGCACCTAATCAAAATTTTCAAGAAAAACAACAGCAAACACAACAAGTGAAACAACCTCAATTGCCGACTCAACCAGTCACTAATCCAAATAGTGTAAGACAGACACCTCCTGTCTATGTGGCTGAAGCTGAAGAAAATATTGAAATTAATGTTCTTGATTGTAGTGACATCCAACTCCGTTCAGGGAAAGTTGTACCTGAACCAGTTTTAATGGAAATCAAAGATAATGAAAAGCAAGAATCATCAGAACCAGAGAGAATCCAACCAACAATAGAAACAGAAAAATTGGAACCAACAATAGAGAAAGAGACACAAGCAGAACAATTACCAAGGATAATTCCATATCCTGAAAGACTTAATGCAATACCAGAAAATTCTGAGTCAGAATTGGTCAAAGAACTCAAAAAGTTGACTATCTCATTGCCCTTATTGCAAGCCATTAAGGAAATACCAGAGATTAACAATATTGTCCAAAATTTGTGCATTAAAAGAGCGAGGAAGAAAGAAGAAAGCATTTCCCAAGACTGTGCGAGGTTGAAGGGAAGATAGCTGATCTCTTATCTGGAAAACTACTACCTCCAAAGTATAGTGATCCAGGAAGCCCAGTTATCACAGTCACCATAGGTTCAGTACCAATATCAAATGTTTTAGTGGATCTAGGAGCTGCAATAAATGTCATGACCAAAGATACAATGGAACAATTACAGCTCAAACATCTCAGCCCCACATTTACAGTTTTAGAAATGGCTGATAGGTCAGTTGCAAAACCTGAAGGAATCATTGAAGATGTCCCTATAGAAGTTTCTTCTTGGGAATTCCCTGCAGATTTTTTGGTTTTACAGCCAAGAAATTCAGCACATGGATATCCCATTATTTTGGGAAGACCTTGGCTTGCAACTGCAGCAACCTTCATAGACTGCAGATCTGGAAATATGACTATTTCAAATGGTATTGAGCTGAAACAAATTTCTTTATATCCTCCTGCAAAACCATCTAGCAAATTTTTAGGTCAGTTATGGTTTTCTGACTCAGATGAGGAACCAGAAGAGGTCATTTCTACACTAGCTACCTTAGTAGTAAGAGAACACACAGAAGACCTCAGTGACACAGAAAACTTAGAAAATGAAACAATCTTGATGAATGTTCTGCATGAACAAGGTTTAGAAGGGGAAGCAACAAATATCCAACAGTTGATAAGTAATGAGGAGAATCAAAAATCTGAAGATGAATCATCTGTGCTATCACAGGGAAACTCTGTTTCACTACCACATGGATGGCACCATCATCTGATTTTTCCTTCTCACTTGTTCCATACAAGATATGCTTCCCTCAAGCAGCAATAAAATAGAAACTGCTTCTTTTCTCCCATCTCAGCAATGTCCTCTTAATCCCTTAAACACCAAGTATGAAGGAGTGAATTCAGTCCTTCTAAATACAAAACAAATAGAAGTCCAGCCAGGCAAATTTTTGAACATCTACGACCAGCTTACTAGGGAAGAGGAAGAAAAATTGATAGTTGTCTTGCGAAGCATGTTCATGCTTTTGCTTGGAACTACAAAGATATGTCGGGAGTTCATCCCGATATATGTACCCATAGAATCTATCTTGAAGAAGTCAAGCCGGTCGAGACAACCTCAAAGAAGATTGAATCCTGCCTTAAGAGATATTGTGAAAGAAGAAATTGAAAAACTCCTGGAAGTAGGATTCATTTACCCAATTTATGATAGCCAATGGGTTTCTCCATTGGTAATAGTTCCTAAGAAAAATGGAAAAATGAGAGTATGTGTAGACTATAGAGAATTGAATAAGGTGACATACAAAGACCATTTTCCATTACCTTTCATAGATCAAGTGTTAGATACTCTTGCTTGGAAAAAGATACTTTTGTTTTCTTGATGGATTTAGTGGATATAATCAAATTCAGATTGCACTCGAAGATCAAGAAAAAATAACTTTTACATGTCCATGGGGAACATTTGCCTATAGGGTTTTACCTTTTGGTTTGTGTAATGCCCCAGCAACTTTTCAACGAGCAGTCCTAGCAATTTTTGCTGATCTGACCACCAAAAGTGTTGAAATTTACATGGATGATTTCACAGTATGTGGACAAACTTTTGATTTTACATTGGAAAATCTTGACAAAGTCTTAACTCGTTGTGAAACATACCACTTATCCTTAAATCCAGATAAATGCTTCATGATGATGAAGGAAGGGATAGTTCTTGGTCATCACATCTCTCCTGAAGGGATCCAAGTTGATCCAAAGAAGGTTGAAATTATCAAGAATCTCCTTCCTCCTAAAACTCAGACTAATGTCAGAAGCTTCCTAGGACACATTGGTTTTTACCGCAGGTTTATTCCCAACTTTAGTACAATAGCCAGTCCTATGTTTGCCCTATTGACTAAAGATTCTGAATTCTCCTGGACTGCAAAGTGTCGGGAAGCATTTGAAGCTCTGAAAGAGAAATTGATAACTCCACCTGTGCTCAGAGGACCTAATTGGACATTACCATTTCACATACAGACTGATGCCTCCAATACAACAATTGGAGCAGCATTAGGACAAATTGATAATGGTGAACATTATACCATCTACAACATTAGCAAGAACTTGACAAGAGCGAGAGAAAAATTATACAACAAGCGAGAAGGAATTCCTAGCGATAATTTATGCCATCAACAAATTCGGGCATTATATCACGAGGTTATCAAATATTTATTCACACGGATCATACAACCATTAAGTATTTGATGAATAAACCTATGGTAAGTGCAAGAATTATTCGTTGGTTGCTTGTTGCTTGCAAGAATTTGATATCACTATAATCAACAAACCAGGAAAAGCTAATGTTGTGGCAGATTTCTTGTCCAGGTTGCGAGAACACGGATGAAGGGGAATTAGTTGATGACACTTTTCCTGATGAAAAACTATTTGCTATATCGGTTCAATCACCTTGGTTTGCAGATATAGCCAATTATTTGGTCACGGGGAAAGTTCCTCCACATTTCACTTCAAAACAGAAAAAACAATTGATCAAACAGAGTTCTTCTTTTGAATGGATTAAGGGTATGCTTTTTAAGTGCGGTCCCGACCATGTGTTACGTAGGTGCATCCGAAAGGATGAAGTGTATGATATCCTTAGAGCTTGTCATGATGAACCCTCGAGGTGGACACTATTCCGTAAAAAGCACAGTTAGAAAAATCTTGGGGATAGGATATTATTGGCCATCTCTTCACAAGGATGTGAAAAAGTACATCAGGCATTGTGATGCATGCCAAAGAATGGGGAAACCCACTCATACAAATGAGATGCCACTGCAGCCTCAAATGGTTTTAGAACCATTTGAGAGGTGGGGGCTTCATTTTGTAGGACCTATTGATCCACCTTCTCAAGGAAAGGTGCATATTCTAGTATGCACTGATTACCCGACAAAGTGGGTAGAGGTGCGTGCTTTCAAACATGCTCGTGAAGAGAAGGTCATTGATTTCTTGTATACTCAGATTTTTCAGAGATTTGGAGCTCCACGGTCTATCACCACAGACCAAGGACCCCAATTTGCATCCAAAGTCATAAAAGCATTTACAGAATTGTATGAAATCAAACATAGGAAATCATCACCTTACCACCCACAAGCAAATGGCCGAGGTTGAAGTAACAAACGAGGGAACTAGAACGCATCTTGACAAAAATAGTAGCTTTTCATAGGAGAAATTGGCTAGATAAATTACCCGAAGCAGTTTGGGCCTACAATACTACTTGGAAGTCCACTCACTGGATTCACACCTTATGAACTAGTCTTTGGTAAAAAGCCTCTCTTACCTATTGAATTTGAGCTACTAACATTGCGCACAACACTTGGAAATTGGAATTGAATTGTCGCGAGCACGAGACAGACAGGATTCTATCGCTGAATGCATTGGATGAACTTAGATTGGATGCTCTGCACCAAAGCTGAGGTAATTCAGGAAGCGAGAGGAAGTTGTGGCATGACAAGTCACATTCAGCGAGAGGAAACTTCAACAAGGATATTGGGCTTACCTGTTTGATTCTCAATATGAAGACTTCCCTGGAAAACTGAGAACTAGATGGTTGGGACCTTATTGGATTGAAGAGGTATTTAACAATGGAGCAGCTCGTTTATCCCCTATTGATGGGTCACGAAGAAAGTTGGTAGTGAATGGACATCGCCTCAGGGTATACCATACACCTCTGACTAAAGAAGAATTCTTGCAACAACTTGATAGTTTGGATACACAGCAAGTGGAAGAGATTCCCTCTTCCACTTCAAAACAATCAACATGATCAGTGGATTTCAAGAAAAAAATAGAAAATACAAAAAAATCAGAAAAATAGAAAACAAAAAGATGAATAAATTCTGAGTATGAATTCCTTCATGGGCATGGTTTCAGGGGAAATCATGAAATTCCTTCATGGGCATAGTCAGGATCAAGAAAAAAAAAAAAAGAGAAAAGGAGAGGTAAAAAAAAAAAAAAAAGGGGAAAATCAAGAAAAAAAAAAGAGAAAAATGAATAACTCAGCAGTGAAAACCTTTTCTTAAGGCACTACTGAGTTGGTGTGCATGAAAACCAGTTTTTCGGCATGCATAACCTTGAGAAATTTCTGAACCATCATTGTACAAATTCACCAAGTGCACTTGTTTTGAAATGTTGCAGAAAATCTCAGTGAGAATATCAACAAAAGCCAGTCATTCTTCAAAAACTGGCATTAACTGTTTTTATCAGGTATATATTTCTTACATTTCTTCATTGTAAAATGATTGGTATATAGTATGTGACAATTAACCATTAGCATAAAAGGTATTCATAAGAGTTGGCATACTTAAAAACATGTTTTGAGAATGAAAATATTGATTTCTGCCTAATCTTCGAAACAAGAATGCCAAAAACAATGCCTGTTGTATTATCTTCGGATTGAAATTGTCTTCAGAATGACAGCAAAATGAATGTTGCACTTTGTCTTCAGAAAGAAACTTTGTCTTCGAAATGACAATTTGTCTTCAGAATGAAACTTGGTCTTCGGAATGACGACTTGCTGCATCATCTTCGAAATGAAGATATGTCTTCAAATGAAGATCTGTCTTCGGAATGAGGATCTGTCTTCGGAATGACGATTTACCTTCACAATACAGCCTGATCTTCGGAATGAGGATTGATCTTCGGAATGAGGATTGATCTTCGAAATGAGGATTAATCTTCAGAATGAAAATTTTGCAAAGAAGATTTGTCTTCGGAATGAAGACCTGTCTTCGGAATGAGGTCATAATCTTCGAAATGAGGATTTGTCTTCGGAATGAAGACTTGTCTTCGGAATGAGGTCATAATCTTCGGAATGAAATTTTGTTTGCGCAATAAGTTATAATCTTCGAAAAGAGCATTTCCACGTGGCATCCAAGAAGATAAGGTACGACAAAATCAAGATTTTTTTAGTTGCATGCGAGGAAGGGACACGTGTCAATCAGCACATGGTCTGTTTTTGCACTCATTGGAAATACGGAGAACGTGACCAACCATATGCCACCAGTTTTTAATGCCAATTAACATGCACGTGAGAATCTACAAAACTAATGAGGTGGATCTGACGGCAAGGACATCCATGCAATTATCAACGAACAGGTGTACAGTGCAAAAGTAGAAATGTGTGCCACCTTTCTTTTCGAAGACGTGTTGCGAGGTACAGTGCACGGGATACGGTTCATTCCGAAGAAGAAGACGAGAAACAGGGCAACGAAGGTTTCAACTTAAAACTCTGCAAATTTGCAACAGAAAATAGCCAAAAATCCTGCAGTAGAACAGCAGCCGCAGTGTACGATTTTTAAACAGAGAAAAATGGGGCGAAAGATCAGAACAGAGCCTGCAGATACCACTTACCTCCGAGAAAATCTGGCAGTTGTGCAGATTTTTGAAGACGGAGGGTTTATGCCATTTCTGGATAAATTCAATGGGTCTTCTGAAGATTTGGCTGGCATGTTCGCCCATACGTTCAGAAACAACCGAGCACATGTTAACGACATGTCTATTGAGGTAAGCCCTAAAATTTTAAGTTAGATTACAGAGCTGCCATTAGAAGGGATTTCAATTTCTAGATCCGGCAAGAACACATTGGCAAATGTAGTTAATCAGTTTGTAGAAGAAAATGATAGAGAACCAGAATACTTAACCCATAACAACACATGCAAAGGGTTAAAAAGGGCCAGACTGTAGGAACCCTGGGATGAAGTAGCCACCTGGGTAATTAAATTTTTAACCTGTGAAGGGCAGTATGTGCTGTTATCAGGGCATCATCTACGAATTTTGAACCATCTCAGACATGGTGGGCAACAACCAGAAGTTAGGGTAAATCTTCCCCTGTATCTGTATCAAGAGTTAAAGAACATGGCAAAGAGATATCAGGAGGGTAAAGGAAGCCTTCGCCATCATGGCCTCATCAAATTAGTTTGCCAACACCATTTTAGAGGAAACCCTAGGAGTTTTGACAGGTTTTACTCTACCCTAAATGATGTCATTTTTGGGGATGAAAGTGAGGAAGAAGAAGAACCAAATGTTGCTGATGTTGCTTGTAGAAGAGGAAACATCGCAAAAATGTTGCAAGTGACAGAAAATGTTGCAGAGGATGCTGCAGAAGAAACTATGAAGGTGCCCCTAAAGCTGTTACAGAACTACACCCCACAGCAGAAGTAGAAAACCTTGCTCTTGAACCTTCAACTTCACGAGCTAAGAGACAAAAGAGAAGAGGATCTGGAACTAGCAGCAGAGCAGAAAAACAAAAGAAAGTTCAGTTTGCTGAAGCTACAACTGATTTGTCAGAACAGAGAAGTGAAACAAGGGAAACAGAGGCATCTAAAACTGACCCCATGACCCCTGCTGTCACCAAAAAATAGAGCAAAAAGAAGAAGTTTGCATCTGGAACTAGGAGGTCTACAAGAATCCATTTGAAAGAAACTGCAGAACAGGTCATGGAGGAAGAAGATAGACCAAGCAGCCCGAGATGTCACGAGAGATACAACCAGCATCTGAAAACTTTCTAGAATTCCCTGAACAGATAGGCGAGGTAGAAATTGAGCAGGATGGTTTGGAGGAGGCTACGAGTTCAACGAGGCTACAGATATGGTAGATACCCTTATAGACAGTCTCACAAAGCCTCCTAAACAAGAACAAACTATTGCGAGAAGAAGAGGAAATATTGGTTGAACGACCAATCGCAACGATTTGTCATCGGCTCAAGCGAAATAGAAGTGGAAGACATCACAGAGCAGCTGAGGGCAGCAAGGAGATGTATTTCAGAGAAAGAAAGCATCATTGAAATACAAGAAAGAAAAATTGCAAAGCTTCAGCAGGAAGTGGCAGAATTGAGAAAATTGTTGTCACAATCATATTGTCAAAGACAGTCCTTTTGAACAGGGATGATATAAAGAGAATGTACTTGAACAATTTAAGGGACTGTGTGGCCAGATTTGACAATTTTTGTGATCACAATTTCTTCCCAGCATTGTCAGTATGCAGAGACGAGATGGAATGAACTTTCCATGTCTTTGAGGAAAAGAGAACCTATCTCCCCCATCAATTTAGAATGGTCCAGAAGAAGAGCGAGAAGGTGTAGTCCAGCTGATTCAGATCATGCAACATAACTGGATAGGTCTCGGGTTCAGGCCTCCAACCATCATTACTCCAGTTCCATTCTACTTTGAGGAAGATGCCCAGACTGATGAACAATTTGAAGATTGGCTCAGAAACATTCAGGAAAACAGGGGGTATTACATAGGCAAGAAATTATTCTACGGGTCATGGAATCTAAACATGGACATATGTGATTCCATAGCCCAAGAGAATGCATGAGGGCATGCATTAATATAAGTTGGGGGGAAAATGATGAGGCCTGGAAATGCCTCAATCATAACATGTTTTGAACACTAAAAATGCCTATAAACTCTTATGTTTTATCTGATATGTTAGTTAAGTTGATTAAATATGTTGTATATTAACCATTTTGCATGATCAATGTATTTGAAATATTATATGCTTGATTTTACAGCTTTTTGCATAGTTTTGTGTTCTTTTTGCTATGATTTGCTACAATGGGATATGCTTAGAATAATAGCAGCATTTCACTAATCATATTTTGATTTGTCTCAAGCATTTACTTCACCTAAATCTGGCAACAGTGCAAGCAAACTGTTGCTGTGCAGCAAAAACTGGTCTTTCCCATGTAAATTCCAGCCAGCTGTCCATAAATAGCAAGGCATGGAATTCACATGAGGAAAGGGATGAAGACCATTGGAATTTGATCTTAGGAGATAACCCACCTGAGAGATGCAGAAGAAATCAATGGAAAAGCATACATTTGTTCATTCCGAAGTATCTTCGAAATGAACAGATATCTTCGAAATGAAAGAACACAACATCTTCGAAATGAGCGGATCTTCGAAATGAAGAATGCAGCGTCTTCGAAATGAGCGGATCTTCGGAATGAAGCATGCAGTATCTTCGAAATGAGCGATCTTCGGAATGAGAATGCAGTATCTTCGAAATGAGCGATCTTCGGAATGAGAACTGCATTGTCTTCGGAATGAAGCCACTTATCTTCGAAATGAAGAACAGAATGTGTTTCTTTGACCTGTTGACCGATTTTTGAAGCCAGAAAAAGGGAAATAAAGGTTGGAAAAGGTAAAGAGAAATATCTTCCATTTGTCTTTGCCGTCATTGCCGACCAAAGCCATCATTAAGGGAAAGATCAAGTTTTAGTCCTCTTCTAGGATAAAACCAGAATTTGTTGCAACATTGTAGGATTAGATCTTTTGAGATATTCTTTGTTTGTAATCAGATCATAGGATAGCTATAAATATTGCTCCCATTCAGGTTGAGCCTAGTAGGTAGGAGTAGAAAAGGAGGTAGAAAATAGAGTAAGGAAGCTAGCAAGAAAATACAGAGTATAGCTAGAAATTGGCTATTACGATCCTGTAACGCTTTTTCAGTAGAATTCTTGTAATCATGTCTTTTGATCAATAAAGTGCACCAGTTTTATTTCATATTGCTTGTAAATGAGTGTGATTAAGATTTAGAAAGAGAGAGAGACTTACACATTCTTCTGGACAAAGAGGCTGGCCACTTCCAGACCTAGGAGGAGGACTAACAAAGCGAGGTTTTTATTCCGATTTTGCTTTGCGTGAGAATGAGTTGTAGAACTTGTTATTTCAATTGCTTGTAAATAGTTGACAATATTTGCAGTATTAGTTTATTTATGCTTAGATTAACCTTGTGCTTAATGTTTTAGTTGCAATCTTACTTTCAGCAAAGCTTCCACTTTATTTTCAGACTGTTATTTCCAGAATTTACTATTTTTCAGCAATTTCCTGCATTTTTATGTTTTGCTGTCAAAAACTGAACAGAAGATTGACAACCTTCCATTACTAGAATTTTGATAGTTTTATTTCCAAATTAGATCTAGACTTTCTTTACTACAAAAGTAATTAGATTTCATTTCTGTAATTAGGATCAGACTTTCAATTCTACAGTATAATTAGGTCTCATTCTGCAATTGTAATTAGGACTTCATTTCTACAGTTAATGATTAGTTTCCAATTCTGCAACTTAGATTAAGATTTAATTCATGCAATTTAGAGATAGGAATGTTCCAAAACCCCCCACACAACCGGTTCCACCAATAAGACTTGTTGCCCTAGATTGACCTAAGTTATAGCTGTTTCACTTCTTCTCCCATAGATAGCCTTGTACACTGCCCTGGATTGACAGATTCATTGAGAATTAATGATGGTATAATGACTACGCATCAATAGTCTCTACCTAGTGAATAAGAAACTATGGAGTAGCAAGATCTAGCCAATGATAGATAGAATGTAGAAAAATAGCCTTTTCCTAGTGACCGATAGATGGATGAGAAATAGAGACCTTTGCCAACAAATGAAATTCTAGAGGAAGAAATAGAAAAATAAAAATAAGATATGAGAAAGAAGAAAAATAAATAGAAAAAGGAGGGAAGAAAGTAGAGAGGGGAGGGCTTTGATCCCTCCCCTGCTCCCCATCTCATGGCTCCTGGTTCCTGCCCAGTCTCTGGCTCAACCCAGGTCATCCCTCCCGGGGAGTGGTTGTTTGCAGATGATCTCCTGGGGGGAGATCCTTCTCCACTATCTGCGCCCCTCCCAATCGGATAGGGTTTCCTTGGTTGTTTTTTTGGACTGGTGCTTCCCAGGGATCCCTGCTTGGTTGGGGATCCCTTCCTTTTTTCCCTCAGGCTTCCCCCTGGGGTTTTTTGCAGGTTATTTGCATGGATCTGGTCCCCTACATTTCTTGGTGTGGTGGAGGTGACGGTTTAGGGTTTGGACAACTTTCTAGGTCTCCCTTGAGGTCCTCACAACTTTGCGGGTGGTCTGGGGGGGCCTCTTTCCCTCTTTTGCTTGTGAATCCTCGGTGGGATCCTGACTGCTGTTATTCCCGCATGGAGGCTTCTTCATGCTGGCTCTGCTCCTTGGTGGACATCCTGGGCATCTGGTTTGGCCTTGGGGGGGGATTTTCCCTGTCTGGGTTGTTCCCATTCCCAGTCCCAGTTCCCTGAAGCTGCCTCTGTGCTTGGACGAGATTCTTGGTCCCTGCTGCTGGGTATCATTTTTTTGCTGCATGTTTCATTCTTGGGGGGGTCTGATCTATGCATGCAGACCATAGATCCCACTATTTTGGTTCCTAAGGATCCCATCCCTGTGACTGTTTCCTCTTCCCGCTCGGGATTCCCAGTCCCTAGATCCCTGGTCCCTTAACCTGCTGTTTCTTTTTGTTTTTTTGGGACGAGATCCTCTTCTATTTTCCCGAGGCGGGTTCCTCATGGTGCAGCTCTCTGGTTGCTTCCTGATGGGCTGGATCCTCTCTGTGTTGGCTGTCGGCTTCCTGTAGGATGGCTCTCACTGAACGAAATGTTTTCCCGGTGGGTGGGATGGTTTCTCCACAGGGCGAGATCTGCCAAATCTGCCGGTTTTCCCATGAGGCGGGATCCTTTCTTTTCTGTTGGTTTCCCGGATGGCGGGATTTCCCTGTTGCTTCCCACTAGGCGAGACTATTTGTGGTGGTTTTGACTGCTTCCTGTGAGGCGGGATTTTATTGTAACTATTTTTCTTTGCTTCCTGCTGGGTGAGATATTCTCGATGGTGGTTTTGGGCTACTCCCCACTGGGCGAGATCTCCAAAACTACTTCTTTATTTCATGCTTACTGTTACCGTTGGGCAGGATTTTTGTTTTGGTGTTCATTTTCAAGGGATTGATGCCCTAGACCCATTGCTTATGTAATCAGGTTTTGGGATCCTTGTTAAAACCCACTGTAAATACAAACACTACTTACCAAAAAAAAAAATAGAAAAAGAAGCAGAGGAATAATAAATAGAGGAAGAATAAGTGGAACAAGAAGACAAAGAAGAGGTAGAATAAGAAGAAATAAACAAAAAATAAAAAGAAATCTAAAATAGCAGATCTTGATGAATTAAACCTAGGTTATGTTGCGGAAGTCACTAAAACCTTACAAGGAGAATTAGAAACAACTTATACCTCAATACAAGATAAGTAGAAACAACTCATACAAATTTTATAGGAGGTAACTAATCTAAAAAAATAGGATACTCAGCATGAAGAAGAGTCATAGGTTATATCATATGTTAAAGAGATTACCATTTTTCTATAGAAGTTGAGTTTTAGGATAGATGCAATAATAGAAATGACAAAGTAGATAGTTTCAAAACAAATAGTAGGAGTTTTAAAACAAATAATGGAGGCATTAGAAGAACAAATAGGAGTTCTAAAATAAAAAGGTAATACTAGAATTCTCTAAATAGGGAATCTATACAACGTTTTTTTAACAAGGAACCCAAATGATATAGGAATGATCTAAAAAATAAATCCAAACTAAGACTTAAGATAAACCACAACCATTAGTAATTATCACCTTGGGTATGGTGATATTATATAAATACAATGTAACCCTTGAAATATGGATAAAAATATGTTATTACCTTGAAGAGAGGATTAAAACTCTCAAGGCTATTGAGAAGAAATTAAGAAACAGGACAAGGAAATGATTGATCTACAAGCTAAGATCAAGGATGTCTATTAGGTTGTAGAGAATATACTTGAGTGTAGGAAATTAGATTAAATGTATGCTCTACTTTGCAAGAGAAATATTATGGATGGTAATTGATGAAATTGAGCTTGGTCCTACCCTACGAGCTAACTAGTGTTACAAATTTTATTACTGCTATAATCAATGGACTTCCACATCAGTATTAATGTTAGATATGTTCAATTAAGATATTTTACATCTATTTTGAAATACCTATAGGTTATAATTATACCTTCATTCATAAATTTTTTTGTTAATATATTGCTCAATTCCCACTAAGGATATGCCAAAGTTGACCTAAATATCTAAGCAACACATATCATAAATTTCCCAATGCTTCAGTCCAAAACAAAGCCCCAAGGTGGTCAGATATTTTTCTCCAAAAATCAACCAAATTCTAAGGGAAATTGGGGAAATGCACAAATTTAGACTTGACCAAATTTAAACTTTCCCAAGCAATGACATCAACAAAGTGCTTTGAAATTAAAAAATATGTTAAACACTAAAAGGTACTAAAGTCAATATTTTAAACCTTGGTTCTCTATTAGTATTAATGGATCCATAGCATTTTTCTTCCAGAGCACAGAGGTCTGAGACAAGGAGACCCCATTTCTCCCTTATTAATCATCATTGTAGCTGAAGCACTTGGTCAAACCATCAAAGTTGTCTGCAAATCATAACTTATATCAAGAATAAAAGGTGCATCTCAGACCAACCCTGTAACTCACCAGAAATTTGTATATGACACCATCATTTCCACATTTACCTCTATTTTTGAAGCCAAAGTCATCAAATATATATTGCTTTTATATGAAGAAGCAACTAGTCAAAAAGTTAATTTCAATAAAAGCAAGATATACTTTTTCAATACTCCTGCTCAAAGGTAAATCAAAATATCCAAAATTCTTGAATTTTATGTGTCATGCTTTTCTTCTACCTATCTCAAACTTCCCCTATTTATCAGTAATCCTTCTGAGTCAATGTGGAACAATGTGATTGAAGGAATATAGAAGAAATTGACAATATGGAAAGGAAATCTATTATCGCAAGCTACCAAATCCACTCTCACCATGGCATACCTTCAGAGCATACCAGTATATTTCATGTCTATTTTCAAGGCCCATGTAGTAGTTTCCCACATAATTGAGCAAATCCAAAAAAAATTCCTATGGTCTAGGTCTGAAACCAAGTAACGCTTCCATTCAGTGGTCTAGGAAAAAGTCTACAAACCAAAGAACAAGGAAGGAATCAGTATTAGAAGATTCTATATTCTAAATTTAGCCATCATGGCTAAGCAATATTGGTGCTTAATCACTAATGTGGGAAATGAATGGATACCCATTGTTTAGAAGAAAATACTTGCAGTGAACAGATTTCCTTAATGAAATGTCTCCCACTAGAGGATCTGCCTTTTGGAAGTCAATAATGACACTAGATTTCTAGTGAAAAAAGATATGCGATGGATATTAGGATATGGTCATAGGATATATTTATGGAATGATAAGTGGATTAAATGAGAACCTCTCATAAATTATCCTAATATGGCAGTCATGAAAGTTCTCATTGATAACACATTTAATCAAAAAGTCTCTAAATTTTTTATCTCCTACAATAGTAGGAAGAGCTGGAAATCCATCAGAAGAATCATACACATAGAATATTCTAAAGAGTTGCAAATCCTTCTGAACTCTACAATAATTCCCTCAAGTAATCCTAGGGATCAGCTATTTTGAGAATTCACTAAAAGTGAGAAGAGCTCTGTTAAGTCTATCTACAGTTTGCTCTTGACTCATGAGGAACATTTATTCCCTTACCATCTTGTTTGGCCTAAATTTCTCATTCTCAAAATATCATTTACCATCAGTATTAGTGAGTTTTTCAAAAATTCTAGCTTTTTCATTGTCAATTTCCAATAAATGTTTACCTTTTGCCTTAACTGCCTTAGCTCTCACACCACCCTCAGTCTTTGCATCCATGTTTCCTTTTTTCAAGAGAGAAACTATATCCCTACTGGCCATGATCACACGCTCCCTTTGCCCACCAATCACCTCCACCTCTTCCTTCACACCATCACCTTGCTCCTTCATATCCTTGCCCTTGCCTCCATCTTGCCTATTACACTTCACATTCCCCAATATTACCCTATTTACCACTCCAATTGGCCCATGAAGATGGTTAGGCCATCCATTTACAAGTTTTTTTTGTAGTTTTTTCAAGTATGCATGGGAATCCCCACATCGATATCTACAATTTCAAATTCATCTGGATTTTTTGTCTCCTCACCCAAGAAGGAAATTTCCCCAAATCTAGGAGTGTCCTCTAATTTTTATTTCCTTATAGCAAACCTAGATCTTATTACTTGTAGCAATTCTTCCTCCTCTCCATTCTCAAGAACCCCCTTTGCCTAGCAACCATGAGTTTTGTTGAGCCAACCACTATTGCCATGGACTCCATTGTTGAAGCCATGCTCACTGAGAAATTTTTTATGCCTTTCTTTAGGAGCTTTTCAGGGGATGAATTTGAGATAACCACAATTTTCTTGGATAGTTGGAACAACAGCAAGATGATCATCTATAACAAAACTTATGAGATTGACATCAAGTTTCTCATTGAAATCGTAGGCCAACCGATGAGAGGGAGGTCCATGAGAAGCATAATTGGGAGGTAAAACTAAAGAACATCAAGTATAAATAACTTTACAAGAAAGTGAGGATGGGAATGAAACAGATAGAGCTCCCCATCCCATGGAATAGTGTAATGAAGCCAATTATAGAATTTGTTACAGTTGATGATCCTAAGAAGGTACTTTATATTTTTTACTTTACCTTCTACAATCACTTTAGGGATGTCAATTCAGTGAACATACCCCAATTTATCTTTAATTCCATTAGCTATTCCATAGAGAACATCCACAAAAATAAAAGTGATGACTTGCCCTCACATCAGGGCCTCTTCAAAGTCCTTTATAACCACTTTCTCATCCATTTCCCTCAAGGCATTACTATCCCTATTATTCATTCCACCAAAGGAAAACCTAGCTCTGCCCCTACCAAATACAACCAGATCCATAATACCCTATCCCCCTCTTATGCCCTAGCCATTTCGACTAAGAAAAGAGAGGTTGTGAAGGCGATCAAAAGTTTGAGAAATCAAGTAGTCAAGAAAATAAAACTCGAGGTCCCTGAGAAATCAAGGAGAGATGTAAGATCCTCACCACATCTAGAAAAGCATATGTAGAAAAATAAAACCTTGGTAATCAACTTAGATAAGGAGGATAAGGATGTACCTAACCAATGCCTAAAGTAGTACATCATTAACTTGATTTCCAACTGCATTTCTCACATTATGGACCTCTGTAATGCCCTAATTCTTTTGTTTTTTTAAAATAATTTCTTCGAGGATGATGGCAAGGACAACACCATGGATGAAGTCAAGGATGAAAATAAGGACTCTATGGCTTCTTAAAACACTAAGGATGAATATGAGGATGAGATGAAGGAAGAGCCTAAGGACGAAGATGCTGAAGCTAAAGAGGAGGCTTAATGCTTTCTTTTTGCATGATCTATTGTTTATATCAGGGCATCCTCATGTTTTTCCCATCCTCTCTTTTTTTGTTCCTTTTTGTCTTCCTTATTGTGGGATTGTTTTCCCCCATTTTTTACTTCTCACTTTATATTTTTCTTGTTCAACACTTTACTGTTGATTAATCAAGTTTTGGGATCTTGTAAAAACCCGTTTTGAACAAAAATTTTAAATCATAAAAAAAAATGAAAGTAGGAGTAGTGCAAAACTGAAATCATAAAATTGAAGGTTGTGAAAAGTGGTACAATGGATATTTTAAAATAGAGTACAAAAACAAAAGGGCTCCAAGATATTAAAACACCATATACCATAATGAAAACAAAATCAATAAATATGCAAGATGCGAAAAGGGAAGAGGAGGATTTCCATTATGGAAATCGCCCTCACAGGAAACCATATCATGTTGCTCTGATACCAAACTAATATGAAAAATAAGATTCAAGAATATGAATTGATGTTTTATTAATCAAACATTACAATTTATAGGCACCAAGTGCATTTACAATACCATGGTTTAATGAATAAAATGGACATACATTGGTAAACATGTATTTAATATGCCTTACAAAATTTTAATGGCATGTGTAACATGTGTATAATATGCCTTATCTAGAAGCATTTATTAGCTTATTGATCCCTATAATTTATTATCTTATCTAAAAGTTGGTCAACTTTTGATTGTGTGTTGGTAAGGGTGTAGACACCTAAAATGCGTCATGTTTAGGAGACTACTCATATGGGCACATCCGAAGACCATATGACTGATCTTGGACCTTTACAAGAGCTAGCAGTGGTCCTAACCACTCAAAAGGGGAAGTTCTGGCCCATTCAGGCTCAGCCACTATCGACCAGAGTGATTGCCAACCTTGGATGCTGAAGCTTAGAGCAGCCATCGCTAGTCGCTACTATGGACAATGGCTAGCATTGAAACATAAACTGGCCATGAATGAGGGCCCAAATCATGGACAATGATGGTAGTTGCATTGTTTATGAGTGGTTTTTGGCATGGATCTCCCAGAGTTCCTCCTAACTACCCCTTCAATGCAAATCTATGACTGATCCTTCCCCCTATGATGGTCAGTTGCATGTAGATCTAGATCTTGGCTTCTCCAGGAAGCCAATATCTGGATCTAGATCTGAATCTGGGAGGTCTACATATGCATCCTCCCAAGAAAAAGAAAGGATCGTGAATATCATAATTTTTGTGCAGTGGAGCCCTAGCAAATTAGAGAGTGATTCCATACCCCTTTGAGGAGTAGCGAAGAGTTGTCTAATTGAGTGAGGATTACGAGGCATCCAAGCATTCAGATCAATATGTTCTTCACCACCAATTAGTGTATGAACACAGAGGTGACCCTTGGACATCAATTTAGATGAGGAATCTAGTGCCACAACCCCTGGTTCATGAGGAAGAATATTTCATTTCATGGTCGCTATCCTTGATAGTGACCTATAGGCACAACCTAGGGTTTGAGGCATTATTTCCTAAGTTTTAGCATAGATCTTTCATTGTTTTTGTTTTATCAATTAATATTAGCATAGATCTATTTCCTTAATGCATTTCCATGGTGATTCTTGAGTTATTAATGCATTCTTTCTTAGTTTTGCTTCATTATGCTTTTATTATGCTTTTACATCATTCTTTGTAGATCTACTAATAAAGCCTCATCTTGAGAGGCAGTAGATGCTACTGATCATTTGCTATTGTTTTCTTGTATGCAGGTTACAGGTTCTCAGGACCAAGTCAAAGCATTCAAAGCGTCAGATCCCTCTAGGAAAGCGAAGGAGAAGAAGGCATCAGTAAGCCCTTATACAAGTTCATGTGCAAGATCGAGAGGCCTATAGAGTGCACCATCCCCTTGCAAGGGGCCTTTACCTCTACTTGTAATCATTGTATCAAATAAGGGTATCCCTAAGAGGGACCGATATGTAACCAAAGTTTCAAAAAAATTAATAAAAGATATCTTTTTATTTTGTTACTTCTATGTCATTTACGCATTTATGGTCTTTTATTTTGATATTATGCTACAAGTAGACTAGGTGCACTGCTTCCCGGGGTCGTATAGATGGTGATCATGGTGGGACCCCCACCTAGTTTTCTATTTTTAGCTATTTTGTTGATGTTTTTATGTTTTTTCTGTGTGCAGGTCTAGCTGCTCTGGTCGATAGTGGCTAGCAGATAGAGGCCACTTTTGAATACTGACCAAAATGAGCCACTCTGGTCGACAATGGCCAGTAGAAAAAGTGAAATAGAGGACAACCTATGCTTCATCAGATGTGGATTTCAGGTTGGGGCAACTCTCTGCTATTTTTCCTTTCTCTATCTATGTTTTTCTATCAGAATAGGAAAATATCATTTAATTATTAAAATAAAAATGTATAAAGATTCTTAGTTTTCTTAGTTTTCTTCTAGTCACTACTAGGAACAATGGACCTCTATTTTTAGGTCTACCCTAGTCTCCAGCGGTCTAGGTTTTGTTTGTAGAGCTTGCTTGCATGGGGCCCAACTAGAGGCCATTATTTCATAAAGTAGAAATGCATTCTTTAAAAGTCATGAAATTACTTAGACATGCATTTTTCTAAAAATAAAACATTCTTTTCTTAGGCATGTAGGAGAAAAAGCATGAGTGCTTCTTGATGCATTGTTTTCCTTTATGCAAAAATCTAAAAAGAACATTCACACACCATGATTCACTTAAATTCTAGTGAGTTGGAATTCACACCCAACCACTAGTAGAGTTCAACGAGGTGGCTTTCATCTCCACCCGTTGTCTCAAATCCCATGAACCTTTTTATATTGGCCAATACTGGTTTCCAAGATCCATCATAACCCATGGGATATAGCACGTATCTCTCTTTGGAGAGGTATATCATCGACTGTGGGTGAACTGGGTGAGGATCGGGAGGACCTATGCTCCCTGATTGGGTGTGGACTTCATCACCACACCTTTTGGTTGGATAACGTGATCATGACTTTTATTGTGGTTGTCGAGTTGTGAGCATATAGGTGAAATCCCTTTAACTATTCAAGTATTACATCAATAAATTCAAAACATGATGAGAATAGTCTAAGATATCAACAAATCTGAAACACACTAAAACAAGTTCTTAGGACACACATTTAATCCTTAAAAGAGATAATCATATTGTCTGCTTTGTGTGTTTCTTTATTGTTTGGGTAATCAACCTAAGATCCTTGATCTAGGACCAAACCCTAACCCTAATTTTTTAAATAAATTTATTGAAAAAAAAAAAGCTACTTTTTTATTTTACATCCAACGGATTGAGAATCATGCAAATCAGAGCTATAACAAAAAAGTTATTTTGGTTTTATGATTACTCTATTTTTGAAGCTAAAAATAGGGAAAAATTGCACTAAAATAGTCATAAAATGGGCTAGACAACTCCAAAAATTGCCAAATTTGTTTTGTTGTCTTAGTTAGCCCCTTGTGCACCTCTCACAAAAATTTTGAGTCCTAACTCTTCATGCTTCAAAATTTCCTAAAAATTCCTAAAAGTGGGCATTTCCCCATGAGCCCCGATTGGCCAATTATTTCAAAAATACAAAATTTTGACCCGAAAGTCACTTTTTGGAGTCATAGCCCATTGTGATCAGCTTGTTGCACTAATAATTTTGGTATATAACACCCACAACCTTTTTTTAAAGTCAAAAATTTCTTTAGTGTGGGTTTCCTTTAGGGTTTGCCTAGTCAGCACATCATGACAACTATGCATAGTCGAGCTCAATCATGAGCTAGTGAAGTAGAAAACTTATGGAGAGGCCTTGAATACCTCTGATATTCTCCTAAGGATCTCACCATTCCTGCATGACACCTTGGTAGTCATCGCACCCACTATTCTCTTGAGGATCTCATCATTCTCGCATGATGCCCTGATAGTCATCACGAAGCCACTTCCTCACATAGGGGATCTACTCACTAAGGTGATAAGGTTACCATATACATGGTAAGATCTAACATAGTTGAAACCCCCTATAGTGAGATGGAAAGCCATCGGTCTTACACAATAGATCGATCATATCGGGAACCTAGGCCTCATGTAGTTCAGAGAGAGTGGTTACTCCAAGATCAATTGGAGGACCCATGCGTTGAGCTTTATTGTATAGAGAAAGAATACATGGAATAATATGACCATATGCATAGGTTATATGAAGCACTACATATAGAGCAAGATCACCTAGACACCCTCAAATAAGAGGAGGCATGGGCATAAGAGAGATGGTGTCGATGTGTGTATGAACAAAGCCTAAGGGATCATCATACCTTGGAACAAAGGGAATGTGAAGAACAATCATGTGGGGTAATTCTTGAAGAGGTATCCATGTCTGGCACACATAGGCAAAAAATCAACATGAGGTGCCCTACGCATCATCAAGAGTTACCTCCTAGGTAGGTAGATAGTCGTTCTCCTAAACAAGTAGACAAAACCCTTGCTATCAATAATCAACAAAATGATATATCCAAAGATCCCTTACCCAATCTTGAGGTCAAGGAAGATCAAATAAAGTAGGTGAATGAGGTGTGCATAGCCTCACCTAATGAGGATATTATCAGCATGGTCAATGTCACAACAGGGAAGGAGGAACTCCCCAACTAGTCTGTACCATTGCTGAACCAAATCAACACCAATCATACATCACAATCCTCACAACAATTGAATTCCATTATACCATGCGAGGACCCTATGATTACATTCCATAAATAAGAAGTTAAACCAATCCTTGTTAATGAATCTGATCCACCATTGCACATTATAGCTAGCATTAATCAGATTTCATACAAGCGAGTTTTGGTTGATACTGGTTCATCCATCAATATCATCACTACCACTGCATTGAAACATCTCAACATTCCACCTTCCCACATTAGAGCATCTACCTTCATTTTGCAAGCCTTTAATGATGTGGAATCTCCCACAGTAGGCACAATAGTCCTCCCCATTGAGGTGGGACAAAAGACTATTCCTATATTGTGCTACATCTTAGAGGGTCCAAGATAGTATAACATACTACTAGGAAGGCCTTGGATAAGAGCCATGGAGTGCGTACCATCCGTAATGCATCAGTGCATTAAGTACATTCATGCAAATAAGGTCCATGTAGTTGAGGCTGACATAGATCCCTTTAAGTATTATAAACTAGTGGACCATCCATAGGAGCCTATTGTGTCACCCACGCATCTGAACATTAAACCTAATGATGTTATCTAGAGTCCGGATGCAACCCCATGGCTTGCTATGAAGTTGCCTTCACCACCACCATCACCCATGGTTTCACCCATTACACCTCCATCCTCAGTCTCTCCAAGCAATGAGAAATCAATGAAGACAACCATAGAGATGCTCACAACTATCTTGAACATGTCATTAGAGGACTCTCTTACTCCTATCAAAGGGGAAGAACCTATTGTGGTTATGGATAAATCAAGTCATATCATACCAACTTCATCCACCACATCGCAGGTCACATTCCATGTGGATGAAATTGAATGCAAAGAGCATATAGAGGCAAACACTACATTTACACCTATCATTGAGTCCATTGAGGATTTAGGTCGACCGCCTATCGAGTCGCTACCTATTGATCCCATCCTTGATTCTTCACCTGAACATGAGGAAAGACAAGTTGCCACAATTGAAATAGAACAACTTCAACAAGTTGAGGAGTCACCCACAACTCATCCAAATGCTGAAGTGCCCTCGCATGAGTTTGTGGGAATGGTTAACATTAAGTCAGAGGACCAAGTGACTCTAAGGTAGATAAAACAAGATATGGTGCAATCAGATGTTGCTTCCACATTGAAGGGGTCAAAACCATTGGCATTAGTCACCCCTGACTCACTTCTCATGGTGCCTCCTCAAGAACAAGAATAGGTGTTCCCCCACATCAGATGGGGGTACCAAAGCTAGCATAGTTCAACACTACAAAGTGAAACAAAAACATGAACTGAGTCATAAACATGAGCATGTGGATACCACTATCGAAGTGGATCATCATGAAGCATCCACATCGACTCAAATGAAGGAAATGGGTGATTTATAGTTACCTGGTGGATCTTTAGCACCCACTCTTTCACCTCCTTTAGTAGATAATGGTATTTCAAACCAATCACTAGAAATACACATGAGAGCCTTATCAGTATTGGAGCATATGCAAAATCACCTTTATAATATAGAGGCACAAATGGAGCAACAAAATGAGGTATTGCAATATATCTTGATCCAGCTTGAGAGCCAGGAGATACAAAAGCAACCCTCATCTGAGGCCAAACCACCTCCTGTACAACCATAGGAAAAGCCTCAACAAGAGCAAGGGCCAACTCGGCCACCCCAACAACCTAGCAAGTATCCCTCATTTCTTGAGCCTACAATATCAATTTTTAATCGATTATGTGCCACAAACGCCATCACCTTACCTGAGGTTCACTAGTTAAATCCAAATCATCCAAAACCCCAAGGGTATGAGGAAGAGTTACACTATCTATATCATAGACAAAATGGTCATGATATTCAATCATGTCAAGGTTTTAGAGCCATAGTATACAACATGCTTGAAAAGAAGTAGCTTCGAGTTCTCAACCAATAAGTGACCATAGTCAGTAATCCATCCCTTGCATCCAAAAATCAAGAGGAGCCCCCTAAGCTAGCAATTGACATACCTAGGGCTCAACCTGGTCCTCAAACTAAGCCAATGCATGTTGCACACTCAAAACATCAACAATGCATTTGGACTCCTTTAAACGAGCCCATGTTAGACATATTTCAAAAGTTACAGGAAGCTAAGGTCATCACCTTACCAGACATCAACCCTTTAGACCCAAATAGAGCTAAACCTAAGGGTTATAGGGAGGACCATTACTATCTCTATCATCGAATAGAGGGCCATGGCATTCACAATTGTTATGGATTCAGGAATGTGGTTCAAGATCTCATAGATAGTGGGGCTTTTCCCATAGATGGTTCATCCATAGTGCCTCAACCTTCCAAAATAGAGGCTACATCATCCCAGTTGAGACCCCAAGATCAATCGCAGCCTCGTAGGCCCAACAAGCCAGCTCATCGAGTAGTTTCATTTCAGATGACTACCGCAACCTTATTTCAAAAGCTTTACGAGGCAAATGCATTTGTAATACCTAAAGTCAAACAAAGAGAACCCAAACATGGGTCCACTGATGAAAGCCTCTATTGTATGTATCATCGTATACAGGGGCATGACATCCATAGCTGCCATTCATTTCAAAATGTGGTCCAAGACCTATTAGAATGAAATGAGCTCCATGCAGATGGTTCACTCATTTCTACCCACCAAGACATGGGCACCCCATGGAGGTCCATGCCCCAATTGGGAGAGTTGATTTATATCACTCTTCCTAAGCAAGCTGATTACATTATTATGGACAACATGCACACTAGGGGTCTTAAAGGTAATGTACCTTCCCCATCATCCACATCAAGTTCAATGAGGTAAAGTGAGGATTCTAAAGGTATCATACCTTCCTCACTTTCATTGAGTGGCACACACATGGGGGATACCTAAGGTATCATACCTTCCCCCTTTCAAAACAATAAAATTCAAAAATTTCAAAAATAATAGAAAACATAAAAATCCAAACAAATAAGAAAACATCAAAAACAAAAAGCTCCAAAGGCATCTTAAAGCCCTTTGGTCAACTCACAAAATGCTCCAAAGGCATCTTAAAGCCCTTTGGTCAACTCACAAAATGCTCCAAAGGCATCTTAAAGCCCTTTGGTCAAATCACAAAAAGCTCCAAAGGCATATTAAAGCCCTTTGGTCAACTCACAAAAGGCTCAAAGGCATCATAAGCCCTTTGGTCAACTCACAAAAGGCTCCAAAGGTATCATAAGCCCTTTGGTCAACAACAAAGGTGTCCTTTGGTCAACTCAAAAAGGCTCCAAAGGTATCATTAAGCCCTTTGGTCAACTCACAAAAGGCTCCAAAGGCATCATAAAGCCCTTTGGTCAATAAAAGCAAAGGTATCATAAGTCTTTGGTCTTGCTCAAGGTCTTAAAGCCCTTTGGTCAACTCACAAAGGCTCCAAAGGCATATTAAAGCCCTTTGGTCAACTCACAAAATGCTCCAAAGGTATCATAAGCCCTTTGGTCAACTCAAAAAAGTTCCAAAGGCATCATAAGCCCTTTGGTCAACTCACAAAAAGCTCCAAAGGTATCATAAGCCCTTTGGTCAACTCACAAAAAGCTCCAAAGGCATCATAAGCCCTTTGGTCAACTCACAAAATGCCCCAAAGGCATCTTAAAGCCCTTTGGTCAACTCACAAAAGGCTCCAAAGGCATCATAAGCCCTTTGGTCAACTCAAAAAAGCTCCAAAGGCATCTTAAACCCTTTGGTCAACTCACAAAAGGTTCCAAAGGCATCTTAAAGCCCTTTGGTCAACTCACAAAAGGCTCCAAAGGTATCATTAAAGCCCTTTGGTCAAATCACAAAAGGCTCCAAAGGCATCTTAAAGCCCTTTGGTCAACTCACAAAAGGCTCCAAAGGCATCTTAAAGCCCTTTGGTCAACTCATAAAAAGCTCCAAAGGCATCTTAAAGCCCTTTGGTAAACTCACAAAAGCCCCAAAGGTATCTTAAGCCCTTTGGTCAAAATAAAACACAAAAGCACAAAAACAATTATAAATCAAAAGTCCAAAAAATAATGGAAAATATCAAAAATCGAAAAGCAATAAAACTACAAAAACATTTACATTTTGCATTCATGTAATTGCATTACATTTAGGCATGACCATCCATTACACTTGCATTAGGATAGGTTGTGTTTGCAATCTTACAAATGACACCACATTTGTATCTCAATCATGCATCTTCAAATCCATCATCATCCATAACCCATGTGTGTAACTATGTTTTTCAACACAACCCCTTCTTGTTGCTATAAGGGATATACTAGGGTTTTTCGGTCACTCAACCATACCTAGTGATTTTATCAAATTTTGTAGAAAGCTATCTTCACTAGTAGAAGATGAGGTCTAGTTTTGATAGTACCTAGCATATATCAGAATCCTATCACTAATCAAAACACTAAAATCCTAGTTGGAACAAGGGAAATATGAACACTACAAAGTGGTACTAGGCATCCTAAGTGAAAGGTTTTTACTTGCTCATCTTGTGATGCACATGGTCTAGGATTTTGATCATTGGCAAAAGGACAAGCTCCCCCTACCCAAAGAAATCCCTTGCTTTCATCAAAACAAGCAAAAATCAAACAAAGAAAATTCAAAAGCAAAATAAATAGTGATTATCATCACTACATAAATCCCTTGCTCAAAGAAAAATAAAAATTCAAAATAAATAATGATTTTCATCACTAAGCATGAGCAAGTATCCCAAATAAATGTGAAGAAAATAAGGGGGTGAAGAGCTTGAATCCTTGGAATGGTCAATCTCCACAAACCATTGAGTGATCCCTAATACAATAATGGGCTGAATGAATCCTGCCTAGCATTAGGGTAGTTCTAAGCAATTTGCAAAAAGAGCTAGCTTTAGGTGTCCTGTATCGCCTAATGGTCTAATCCAACTGAGTCCAACTTAGGATCAGGATGAACATTTGAGGATCCCCAATACAACAATGGGCTGAATGAATCCCACCTGGCATTAGGGTATGCTTATGTCTCATCTAATATATTCATTTGCACACACAGGGATAATGAATATCTAGGTCTTCATAACAAAAACTTTATCTTTCAGGAGTCCTGTATGGTCAGTATACAACTTTTGATGAAGTAACTAGGGTGTTTGAGTCTCATGGAAAACCTCAAAAATTCCCTCATAGCAACAAATCATGTCATCAATCAAATCATCAACTTTATTTATGAGGTTTTGTTCATTAAAGGGTGTTCATGAAATAGGATAGATACCGGATAAATATCAGCAATGATATTTAGATGGCCACTGACTATTTTGTGCATATCATTTAATTTACAAAAGCTTATAAAGAAAGCACATACATATCACATCATCTCATCTCACATCTGGATGCTTAAATGATTAATTCTTATGATAAGAGTTATTATTTACATTCATGATTTTTATACATTTTGTGGTGTCACCCACTAGATTGTTAAACACATATCAGATTCATTCCTTATGTTTTAAGTGATTAAAGCATACAGGTTCATTTGCATTAGCTCATTCCTCATGTAATTAATGCATCACATTACATACATCATCTATCATATCATAGCACATAGATTAAATGCATCAACAATTGAAATAAATTAAACATGCATTTAACACAAAGCATTGCATCCATATATGCATACATCACCATAGTGCATCTATACATCTAGATCATAGCATTCAACAAACATCTATCATCTAGCTAGTGCATGTCATCAGTACATTGCATCCATATAGCATAATCAAATCATTATCTAGGCATTGCATTCATCATTGCATCCATAACATAAAATAAAAACAAAAATATTTTCAAGCATCGACTAGGGCATTATCAATATCATACCTCCAAAAAGGTTCCAAATATGCCCTAGTTCTTTGGTCAACCCCATAAGTGCACATGTTTTCTCACCATAATGAGTTTCATAATGGACATCAATGCATATCTACTGGTCCAAAAATCATCAAAATAACAAAAAAAAATCCAATAACATAAAAATTTCAAGTGTGCCTTGTGTCTAGTTATTTACCCTATACACTAGGCTCCATGCAATCCGAAAGATGAGTAAATTACCATAAGGCCATTTGAACCAAATTATTCATCATCAAATAACATCAAAATTTCAAATACACCTTGTATCCAGTTATTTACCCTATACACTTGGCAGTTGTAGTGACTTGTGCTCCATGCAATCCGACAAGATGAGTAAATTACCATAAGGTCATTTGAGACAAATCATAAAAATAACAAAAAAATAAAATAACATCAAAATCTCAAATGCACCTCGTATCCAGTTATTTACTCTATACACTTGGCGGTTGCAGCAACTAGCGCTCCATGCAATCCGACAAGATGAGTAAATTACCATAAGGCCATTTGGGGTAAATTAGTCATTGCTCAAATTGAGATGCTAGCGGGCCCTGCATCCACTTCAATCCTGAAGAAGGCCATGGTGGCCGGACTGCCCCATGGGAATGAGGCATTCATCTCATTTCTTCTATGACATTTTTAGCAAATCATCAAACATAGTGATTCAACATAAGCTTAAATGGAATTGCTATCATCTTGATTCCCTAAGAAGGCCATTGCATCTAGACCGCTCCATGGGATAGAGATATACAATTACTATAAATGGTTGAAATCACACCTGCAATGGGATCTACCTATAACAAAGAAAACCTCTAAAAAGATCCAAATCATTCATCTTGGTCAAGCGACTCGTCACTTTATTCATTGTCCTTCCCTCATCGACTCGTCGTTTGAGGGGGTAGTCATAATATCAACAATCATAATCAAAATCAACAAAGGATCACTCGATCATGTCAAATTGCATTCGTCTTATGAATCATTGCCAACAACTATCATAAGCTTACCCTTTGTTGGGGAAAAAAGCAAATATGATAGTTAAGCTTGATGACCTCTCCTCCTTTCGGATCTATAGTAGCACTACCTATAGTAGCACTAAAGCTACCCGATCACCTGATGGACTTGTGAAAGCTTTTGCAAATTTAAGCCTTCCATCCTATTGGAAGTAATGATTCTAGGATGCACACCTTTCCTCATGATTGGGGTATCCAATGTTGATCAGATCAATGATCATCACACACCCTACAATGTGGCCCTAGGTGGTCTATTTTTGCTTAGCACTGTGTTTTCCCATAATGCATCCCAAAAATGGGCATCTGTAGACACCTAAAATACATCATGTTTAGGAGACTACTCATATGGGCACATCCAAAGACCATATGACTGATCTTGGACCTTTCCAAGAGCTAGCAGTGGTCCTAACCACTCACAAGGGGTAGTTCTAGCCCATTCAGGCTCGATCGCTATAGACCAGAGTGGCCGCCAACCTTGGTCACTAGAGCTCAGAGCAGCCATCGCTAGCCACTACTGTGGATAGTGGCTAGCACTAAAACATAAACTGGCCATGAATGAGGGCCCAAATCATGGATAGTGATGGCAATTGCATTGTTTGTGAGCAGTTTTTCAGCGTGGATCTCCCAGAGTTCCTCCTGACTACCCCTTCAATGCAAATCTATGACTGATCCTTCCCCCTCTGATGGTCAGTTGCATGCAGATCTGGATCTTGGCTTCTCCAGGAAGCCAAGATCTGGATCTAGATCTAAATGGGAGGTCTACATATGCATCCTCCCAAGAAAAATAAAATATACTGAATATCATAATTTTTGTGCAGTGGAGCCCTAGCAAATTGGAGAGTGATTCCATACCCCTTTGAGGAGTAGCGAAGCGCTGTCCGAGTGAGCGATGACTACGAGCCATCCAAGCATTCAGATCAAGATGTTCTTCACTACCAATCAGTGTACAAACATAGAGGTGACCCTTGGACATCAATTTAGATGAGGAATCTAGTGCCACAACCCCTGGTTCTTGAGGAAAAGGTTTCATTTCATGGTCGTTGTCCTTGAAAATAGCCTGCAAGCATAGCCTAGGGTTTAAGATATTATTTTCTAAGTTTTAGCATAGATATTTCATTGTTTTAGTTTTATCAATTAATGTTAGCATAGATCTATCTTTCTTAATGCATTTCCATGGTGATTTCTAAGTTATCAATGCATTCTTGCTTAGTTTTGCTTCATTATGCTTTTACTATGCTTTTACATCATTCTTTGCAGATCTACTAATAAAGCCTCATCTTGAGAGGCCGCATATGCTACTGATCATTTGCTATTGTTTCTTGTACATAGGTTATAGGTTCCAGGACCAAGTCAAAGCATTCAAAGTGTCATATCCCTCCAGGCAAGCGAAGGAGAAGAAGGCATCAATAAGCCCTTATACAAGTTTATGTGCGAGATCGAGAGGCCTATGGAGTGCACCATCCCCTTGCGAGGGGCCTTTACCTCTGCTTGTAATCATTGTATCAAATAAGGGTATCCCTAAGAGGGACCGATATGTAACCAAAGTTTCAAAAGAATTAATAAAAGAGATCTTTCTATTTTGTTACTTCCGTGTCATTTACGCATTTATGGTCTTTTATTTTGATATTATGTTGCAAGTAGACTAGGTGCACGCTTCACGAGGTCATACAAAGGGATTTTGAAAGATACCTAAATTTTTGTTGGGATTTTTTGGTTTATTGAAAATTATTTTCCCTTCATATATGAAGTCTTCGATAATTTTCTTTACGGTTATGTATTTGTTGGTATTGTGTCCCTTTGTTCGATGATATTCACAATATTTGTCATGCTTATACCAATTTGATAATTCTTTGGTTGTATCCCAAGGTCTAATTTTTGGAATATCCAACATTTTATAATCAAGAATTATTTTTAACATGACTAATTGACTCAGTGTTCATGTATTGTCTCTTGGGTTTGTCTTACCTTTGGACAACTAACTTTTGAGAAGTATTTTGAGTTGTGTTTATGTTACTATTGTTATGGGAATCTATTACACCATATCTTACAACATTTTCATTTTTATACTATCCCTTTCTAGGGGATTTTTTCTCTTCTTTCTTTTTGTAGTTTAGTTGTCCCCATCTTATGAGGATGGCTTCTACTCTTTTAGCCATGTCAACAACTTCTTCAAAAGAGGTTAGGTTTGTCATTTCTAAGGGGTGTGATAGTTGTTCATGAAGGTTTCTTATGAAGATATGTAGAAGTTCTTTAGGAGGAGGAATATATTTAAGTCTTCCCACTAAGCCTCTCCATTTTACCAAGAATTTTGAGAACCGTTTTGTCTTATATTATTTAAAATGATAAAGGTCATCTATGGTAACCTTGTCTTCTATGTAGATTGAGAATTTTTAAACAAAGTTTTTCATGAGTTCTTTGAAAATTTTAATGGAATTAAGAGGTATTTGGAAATACCATTCTAAGGCTAAACCACTAATACTTTAAGGGTATAACCTAAGGAGAAGCTTTTCATTGTGATTGATGTCACTACAAATAATTTGAAATAGCCTTAGACGGTTAACGGGGTCTTGTTTTCCATTGTACATTTAAAATTTGGTAGTTTCAAAATTCTTTGGAAAAGGGTGATTGAAAATCATAGGATCTAATGGATCATTATAGAACTCTTTGAAATAGTACTTTATATTGGATTTCCCTTGAAGAGAGGTAATTTGATGCTCAAGTTATTCGAACTTGGAATCCTTCTTTTCTAGGTCTAGAATTTTAGTGTTGATATCTTGAAAGTCATTGGATGGAGGATTCAGTGGGGTACATAAAGTCATAAAATATTTTATAAATGGTTGGGTGAAAGCTTGAGACATAAAAGTAGACCCATAAGATTTAAAGTGTTTTTATTAGATGAAAAGAATATAGGGGCTTGGTTAAGCCCCAAGTTATAATTTAGAAAAGGATTTGTAGAATTGGTAGGTATTGTATCATTAAGAGATGTTTAAAAGGGGTTACCCATAGTGGGTGTCCCTATGGATATGGTTGAAGGTGTTGTAGAATCGATGGGTTGTGTCATAGCCACATTGAGACTAGCCAAGTTGTTTTGAGTTTCATTGATTTGATCTATGGTTGATTGATCATTGGAATGTTTAGGACCATCATGAATTGTAGTTGATTCCTTTTGAGATTTTTCTTTAAGTTCATCCTTAAGGACGTCTAAATAGATATATTTGTTTCTTCTAATGTACTCTCTAACATTATATATAGTTTGAAAAGAGATTTTTTTGACAATTTGTTCTTGTTCCTTAATTCCTTGTTGTGACCAAGGATTGACTTCTTGGTCATCATTTTCACGTGTAAAAGCCTCATAATATGAGGAATATAATCCCTTATTTCAGGTATTATAAGGATGTTGAGACATGGTTTGAAAGTTTTTTTTTGAAAGAGATCAATTTATTAAAGTATTTCTTCCAAAGTTCTCATAACAAAGAAGATATGTTTTAAAATCCTTGTCACACTAAAAATCAGCACTCCTTGTAACTCCCACTAATCCACCATGATATACTAGCCAAAGAATATTACCCCCTTAAGGTTCATATGTTGATTTTCTCAAGGGGTAATTATCCTTCCCCTATTATTAATATATTATTATGTTCTTATTATCTTGATTTAGTGTAATGTAAGCTATGCAAACAAAATTATATGATCTTGTTTAAGTTTAACAAACTTTTATTTTGTGTAAGGCAAAAGGAGTGTTTACGTCAAATTCACCAAATATGTAGGCATGGAAAATTTTCAATCTAGCCATGTCAAGTGTGCATGGGGATATTTTTTGGAATATTTTATTCTCCATTTGAAGTTAAATTTCCAAACGAGATCCCAAGGATATGAATATCCTCTATGCAATTAGACCCCTACTCAATGCAGTTTTGTAAGGTGGAAAAATAAATGTAAATACTTGTATATCGATGTTATATGGGTTTATTCAACAAAATGCCTAAATTTTTGGATCACTAGATCTTGAATATTTTTTAGACTTAAATAGTTATTTAAGACTTAAGGCTAAGGTCATCTAAAATGCATGCTACACTTATATTACAAAAATGCAAGAGAACAAGATCTAGCCTATATGCTTTTGGTTTTGATGATAGGCTAACTAAGGAGAGTTTTAATTTTTCAAGGAAAACAAGAGATGATGCAAAAGATAAATTATCCTATAATTCAACTATATGATTTTGATTTATTGCCTAGATATTTGTCCAAATGAGAAATAAATTTAGCTTTTGACCTAAGATTCCTTGATTTTGCCCAATGTAAATATGTTTTGTAAAGGAAGTTAAAACAAGAATAGGGTTCCTTGAATTTCCAATTTGAAATGTTATTTCATATGCAAAATAGTGATATAAAAAGAGCAAAACACATAAAATTTTTGAAAAATAGAGTTCAAAGTGATGCCAAGTGGTCGGATTACCTCTATCAAAGTTTGATAAGAAATACCACTACTACCAAAAATACCACTAGCGATTTTTTTCCTAACTATAAAATTTGGTAATGGCATAGAGATACCAAAAAATTAGGTTTTCTATTTTGGGGGGTCTATCTGAGAGCTAGAGAAGGTGAATTTCTTATCTAGGTAGTTGATCTGACCTCTTGTTTTTGGAAATTTTGAGTATACTTACCTCCTTGAATGGAAATAAGGTTATGCTAAAAATGCCAATTGGCTTACCAAAAATGACAGTGGTGTTTTTGATCTGAGTGGCTTTTTGGTCTATGGATTCCAAAGAGACAAAATCACTAGTTACTATGGTGGTTGGTGATTTTGGTTTGAAACAGGGCTAAGATGATTGCAAGGATGATTTTGGGTGGGTTTTTTTATAATTTTTATAATTTAACTATGGTATTGAACTAGGTTCGAGGTGTAGACCAATTGGTTCAACCAAACCCCATAAGGAGGCGGAGGTCCAAGGTTCAAATATCGAGCCTTGTCGGACTGAACGCTTGTACCTTTCCTGGTGCTTTCAATGGCATAAAAGGTTTTAAATGATTGTGGCATTGCAGTTATAGGGGCAGATTGTGCGAAGATCTGTGTGGCGGCTTTCGGGGTGAACATCACAGAATACTGTGGTGGCCATAAAAGCTGGACAACCTACTTGGATTCGTGGCGTCTATCGATTCCACCATGAAAAAAATATATATATGGTATTGAAATGATAGAGGGATTTTATAGGGTTGTGATAAAAGAATTCGATGGGATATGCCGCAAATTTTCACAAATTTGTGATCAAAATTAATTCAAGTGCAAAATACAAGGGGATGCTTTTCAATGACTATTTTGAATAGCTTAAGGGGTGCAAAGGAGGTGAAAAAGATATGAAAAGGTTAGGAATATAACAAGATCACTTAATTAAATTCAAAATTAAGCAAGATTAATGAAAGCAATGAGAAATGAGTGCAAGTATAATGAACAAATGAGTGTTGCTACAAAATGAAATCTATAGCAATGAGAAAGATAAATACATGTAATGGTAATTGAAAAGGGACTATTAGTGCGATAGCAAGGTAATGATAACCTTGTATCCACCACTAAAGTAGGCTAGGAATGAAATAAATTTTTGTGTGCTTGAAAATTCACCAAAATCAAGTCAAATGTTCTTGAAAGAGAGAAATAACAATATAAAGTGCTTACCCACGCATTGTAGGTGATTTGGAGAGGGTAGGGAAATCCTCCAAGGGAGGTCCCTGGTTCAAATTTCCACCCTACCAAATGCACATCAGGTACCCAAATTATAGTTGATAATGTTGGTGCAATTAGGGCCAGATGTGATTCCAAGGTGATTTTGATGGTGTAGAACCCCCTGATTGTGGTTTCTCAGACCAAGGTGGTCCCGCAAGGGGTTTTTTGCTAAATTTAAAAAAACAATGTTAAGTGCTTGTAAATGATAATGGATTAAAAATGTATGAGTATGGACATGAAAAGAGGATTAAAATTCTGATAATAAAGGTAAAAAATACCATGAATGAGAAGAATATCAAGTAGTTAGTGTTATGAAGAGAAATGCATGAAAATAACCCTAGAAAATGGAGATTATAGTGAAAAAAACTAAATATATCAAGTAGAATAGCCACACTAAGCTTAAAAAGAGATATTAAATGCTTGAAATTAGAGTGTAGATGCTCAAAAAAGACTTATGATAAATATATTAAGACCTACACAAGAGGATTAAGAGCATGAAAATGGAAGAAAATTGCAAGTGAATAAAGTATTCAAGTTAGCAAGGCTAATGCTAAGATAACTAAATGCAAAATGGGAAGTAAATTAATGGTTAGGAGTGATGCACTAGGAGTGATATCACCTATTAATAGTCTCTCCCTTGCCTCAAAAAGGTCTCCTTGCCTCCAAGCTCTCTTTTCCTTGCTTGAATTGCTTCCAAAAATGCTTTCAAATGCTTGAAAATGATTGAAAATAGAGAATGTTGAAGAAGAAGAGTTGCTATAATAATCTTAATAGAATGTAATTAGCCTTAGAATGCTCCCTATTCCTTATCCCAATGATTATTTAAATAGAGTTTGAAGTAAGGATTAGGAGGAAATTTATTTAGGACTAACTTGAGTTTTGTAAGTCTAGTTCATTGTTGGAGCATGCAAGGTCAAAGCAAGGAGTGGAAGGATGGAATCCATGTGCCCCTAGTTTTCACTAAGGTATTTATACCATTATACAAATTCACTAGTGGTAATTTTGGTTATGATTGACGATTTTAGTCAGAGACCAAATCTAACTATCAGGATTTGATTTTGTGAGGCTTACTAAATTTTCTAATGGCATTTTTCGTTAGGGTGGTGAATTTGGTAGAGGCTAAAAAAGGTGCCCAAATTATTGGGTTTTGGTTGGATTGATTTTTTATGATGTTGGTGACTTGCTTGATATCTTTTTCTTTTCTAGTGTGTTAAAATTAGGTGTCTATAATGATATTGGGAGATTCAAACCTTTATATCATAGCCCAAATAGGTGATAAACATATCAATAGAGTCTTAGTGGATAACATATCAGTCCTAAATATCTGTAACATCAAGGTTTTACAAAATTTTGACTTAGATATAAATTATTTTTAAAAACTAGATCTTATTATTAGGGCATTTTACAATGAATAAATAGAAGTGATAGGCACTATAACCTTACCCTTAAAAGTTGGGTCACATGTCCTTAATACCCTCTTCTACATTATATCATGTGACGTAATGTATAACATGCTCCTTGGGAGACCTTGGATACATGCCATGAAGGTGGTACCTTCCACCTTACATCAATGTTTGAAATATGAATATCAAGGAAGGATTGTCCATATCCTTGGAGATCCAAAACCTTTTGTCTTATGCAATACCTTAAATATTTGAGAATTAAACCTTTGCCCCTCAATACAACTAGCATCACCATCTAATGAACCTAAAACAAATAAAAGAATTGAAATATTTGAAGAACCCCTTATAAATCTAGGGGATGATCCCCAATCTTCTTTCAAAGATCAAATCAACTTGAACCATCAAAATCCAGATCCATTTGCAAAATCAGTATGTTCTTATACCCTCGCACCATAGGTTTACCTAGTAGAAAAGGGTTAAAGGTCCAAATAGGAACTTGTGCTTTCATCCATGGTGGAAGCACCTTTGATGAAATAATTCAAGGATGTAACTTCATACCCAACAAATGAACATATACCTCATGCTACATGTCACCCATATTTTCCATATCTAAGAAAATATTGACCAACATGGGATACCAAGTAAAAGGACTAGGTCAATATGAACAAGGTATCAATATGTAGACACCTAAAACATATCATTTTGATGAGGCTACCTATATGGACACATTTGTAGATCATATGACCCACCTTGGGAATCCTCAAGGCTTAACAGTGGTTTTTACCACTCAAATAGGGGTAACCTATATTTTGCATCCTAGATCGTCATACCCAAGAGTGGTCCCTAGAGGCCATTGTACCCCCTAATGGCTAGTAGTCACGGTCGATATACTCTAGGATGATCATGCCTATAATAAACTTAGGTTTCCAGGATGAGTCAAAATTAGTTACAGGATAGCTAAGCTTTAAATTATAAGTGTGAGAAGGTTCTAGAGGTGATGTTTGGTATTCCTAGATCATAACCAATTTTTGGTTCCAATATTACCATTTTGAAAATCTATAAGAAGGTCTTACCTTCATAAAAATAATCTAAATTCTCCATTACAAAGTGTTGCTAGTTTGTTTACTAGAGAGAACATCTTCTCATAAGAGATGAAGTGCTGCCCAAATCTCGTTATGGAGCTATAAAATGCAATAATCGAGTCGCTTGGAGTTTGAAGACCAAATTCAACAATATTTTACCATCAAGTGACCTTATTTTGTGTTATTTTCTACAATTCAATCATGCTTCAAGTGCATGATCCTTGAAAAATCAATTTAGTAGACCAACCTAGGCATTTCCTGCATTTATTAAGAAGAAACAATTTGTTGTTCAATGATCACTTCATCCCAAAGCAACCCACAAGCACCATCGTCATACCCTGTGATGGCCAGCATACCTGACCACTTTACGCCATGATGACCTCTTCATGACATTTGCTTTTTTTATGCTTTCTAGTTACAATAGATTTAGCAGTAGTTCACTTCTATTCTAGCATAGTTTATTTTAGTTTTCATGCATCTCTTTATATTTTTAGTATTTCTTTTCATTTGTTTATAAGGGATATGGACCTTATCATGAGAGGTTCATCATTTGCTATTAACATCTTGTAAGTATTCTTGTGTGCAGGTTTTAGATCTCTGTAGGAGCTATTCAACACAAAGATTCATCAATATTTATCTCACTATGTGAAGGTCACAAGAAGCCCTCCCAAAATTAGTTTTGAGGGTGCAAAGACTCTGTGGGATACACCTACTTGTGATTATTTATTGTAAATTATATCAAATTGGTATAAATCCCTAAGAGGGATATCTTTGTAACTTCCTTATGAAGGAATATTTCAATATTAATGAGAAGGACACCATTTTCTATATTTCTTGTTTTTATCTTTGATGGTTACATGATTATATTGTCAATTTGATTTCATATAATTGTTTAGGTGTATGGTTTTTGCATACTACTATGGTGATCATAGCTAGACCTCAGCTAAATTTTTACAAATCTATCACTAATTACCTATTTTCTTGATTTTATTGAATTGCAGGTTTTGTCACTCTAGGATGGAATAGCTCGTAGGAGCCACCATCCTACCCTGTGACAGCTAGTAGAACCTACTGATCTACCCCTTGATGGACTCAAAGAAAAATAAGAAAAGTTAGATGTGGGCTTCCCTCATGAGTTCTTCTATGCTTAATTTTCTTTCTTTTCATAGAAAAAGTTAGAATTTCATGTTTTAATCAAAAAATATAGAAGAATTTTTAAATTTTAAGAATTCTCCTTGTGACCACTCTTGGATCTAGTGGCCTCTATTTCTGGTCACTGCCAGGTCAAGCAGCCCCTATTTTTGTCAGCTTATGTGTCATATGGTCTTTATTGTAGACCTTCTTACATAAAGATGACATCTATTTTCTGATTGTGTGGATTGTATATTTGTTGCTTGTACAAAGACTAACATCATAGTAGGGTTTGCAATTTTAAATTTTTTAAAATTGAAATTTTCTTACGTAGGAATTTAAAAATTTAAAATGTTATTTCATTCTTTAGCAAAAATTCATTGATTGCTCTATGTTTGCATTTTTCTTTTTGCATGAAATAAAATGTGTGAAGACAAAAATTCAACACCAAATAACAAGATATATATTAAACTTAAAAATACAATATTGCATAATGAATGATTTTTATTAATGGGGGGGTCCTCAAAACTCCACTGTTACAATAAGAATATTTGAATCATTTGATACAAATTTTACAATAGCTAGGGTTCTCCAAAACACTAGCAAATAATGTTTGTGGTGTCTTCAGAATGTTTTCTTGATCTCAATAAAAGTGAGTGGGCTTTTGATTATTCAATGTTGGGCCACTCTAACTTAAGTAGTTTTCCAATGCTAGTGTAATGCTACTAGATCTGCACACAAGAAAATAACAAATGAGTCAGTAATAACAATGAGGGCTCCACAATGTGAGACCCTTAGAAATCAAGACTAAAACCTAGCTATGAAATAACTAAATGTGAATATATGCTAATAGCATAATAAAATATAACAATAATAACCTTGATTTACCTTGCATATTTATCGTTCTCTAATCTGATGTAATTTGTTGCAGTGGATTGGTGCGACAATGCCCTAGCATCGCCCGAGGGCTAGGAGGGTTGTAGAACTCTGGTGTAAAATACCTATGGGTTCTTGGTGGCTGCATAAAATACCTATGGACACTTGAAAATTGTGGAGGGTGCCCAAAGGCACTTGGTGTTGGAGGGGAAGCAACCGAAGGCACTTGGCGGTGATAGAGAGTGCTTGAAGGCATTCAACGACTAAAGAGAAAGTTTGTAGATGTAGATCTAGTTGAGTAAAAGGGGTTGTGGTGGATGCATGGGTTATGATAAGTGAGGATAGAATGCGAGAGTTCTTGGATACTCTAGAGGACTCAGAGGTAAACTTCAACTCAAGATTCAGGGTTTGAGCCATAAAAATAGCTCCTATTAATAATTTAACCTAGGGCATGCTAGGATTTCAACAACACTAATCATGTGGTTGAGATAAAATCATATCGAAGGGTGGATATTAAATCTAGGATGTGGCATGGATTGATATGGTTGGATGGCTAGGATTAAGTTAAATTGAATGACTGGGATTTATTCACATATATAATATATTAATTAAAAATATATATAAAATATAATATTAAACATATATTTAACAAATATACCTAAATATATAAATAAATGGGTAAAATGGTGGGAAGACTAGGATGGATGAAAAGTGGCTAGGTTTTGGTGTCTATAGATGCCCCTTTTTTTACTGCATTGCATGAAACACAATACAATGCAAAAACACAAGACACATGTTTGGGCAAGGTGCAGCAACAACTTTCTTTTGGGATGAAAATGAAACACAAGATACCTATTTGGGCAAGGTGCAGTAGCAACTTTCTTTTGGAATGGAAACTAAGCTTAAATATAAGAATTAAAGAATTCAAATTTTGTGTAGCTTACCCCTTCAATTGGCGAATGAGTTTGCGGATGAATATCATGAGCCAATTGAAAAATTTGTGCAAATGAATGGTGGATGATATGAATGATGTAAATGTGATACCATTTTTGCCCTAATGATGGGAAGGGGATTGGCAAAAAATATGAAATTTTGTGTCTATTTTTGCCCCAATAGATGAAGGGATTTTTTGAAAAATGTGATGAAAAATGAGTCTATTATTGCCCCAACAAATGAAGGGTTTTGTGAAAGATGTGTTTGTTTTTACCCAAAAATATGAAGGGATTTTTGCCAAGTAAAAAGGTCATGATCATGTAAGATGTATCCCATTGTGGGAAAGTCAAAACAAAATGTGGTTGCCCCAAATTGGGGGTGATTCGATGCTACTAAAGAATGTGCCTTTTGGTGTCATTGATATGCAAAGATAAAAATAGTCAACTTTGGAGGGTCAGCTAGTGACTGTCAGATAATTCTTATGATAGGAACCAATCACCCTAGCTAAGGCCAGTCACCATGATGACTGTCAAGGAGATGTACAATGATGAAATGTGATTTTGTCCATGTTTTAAGCCCCATGAACTAGGTCATCAATAACAAATTTTGTGTAAATTATTCTTAGCAAGGTTTCACGCAAAATGTGAAGTACCAAATGTGATTTTGATTTTGAACAAGAAGATATGGAATGATGAAAATGACCAAGTTTCATTATGGTAGGTTATTCATCTTATCGAATTGCATGGATGAAATTTGTTGTAATTTCCAAGTATATATAATAACCCACTAGATACAAGGTTCACTTCAATGTTGTTTGATCTTGGAAAATATGCAAATGATGATATGGAATGATATTGATGATGTGAAAATGATGTATTAATGATGAGAATGATTATTATGGTCATTTTGTGAATATTTGGACCATTTTGGAATGCTTTTATAACTTGTTAAGTGGATTTTTCAATTTATACTCACAAATGAGAATTATGCATCCAAATCAATTGGAACCTTCACAAAAATTATTAATAAGATGACACAAATGTATGAATGCAATATGAAGTGATTTTATGGGGATAAACCACTATTTTGTAAAAAATTATTCTTTTTCCAAAATTGATGCCAAACGTTAGTTGGTACTTTTGGTATGCAGATATGCCTGTCAGTGTTTAGGTGCTCTACAAATGCCCTAGTGCACTTCAGTGCACTAGGAAACACTCATGGGTATCTCAATTCACTTGAAGTAGCTATAAATAGATGTTAGGATGAGAAATGAAGCTCATTTGTGCATTTTTGAGTTTGAGAAGCTACATTTGGGAGAGTAGAGTGGAGTGAGGTGAAGTGAATTGGGCACGAAAGATATGGTGGTAGAAGGAGCGAATGTGGAGGATAGGGATGAATCTGGAGTGTGAGCTGCTGATGTAATTCCCTTATTTTTGTGCAAAAATTTATGTGTTTGTGCTCTTTTTTTTAATATTGAAAAAATTATTTGTGTTGTGTTGTAGTTTAGGATTTTAAGGCTTAGCACCAATTTTTGTCATTACATTCTTGGGATGAGGAAGGTGGTATCAAAGGAGGAGGGAGTTGTTGTAGGTTTTGTGGATAGTAAAGGTAGATCAGTTTGACATGGTGAGGATGGATGAGGGGTATCTCTCTACTTTATCAAAGAGGTGGGATCCGGATAGAGGGACCTTTTAGCTTCCCATAGGAGAGGTGACCCTAACCTTGGAGGATGTATATCGCATCCTCAAGGTGCTAGTAGAGAGGGAGCATAATGACGTTGGATGCGATTGGGGTAAAAATATGAAGAAGATGTTTGATGATGGTTGGTGAAGTGTGAGAGTAGAGAGTGAGGGTATTCCCTACTTGTCCATGTATGTGGATAGGAAGTTGGATGCCCTCCATGCCTTGGTGATGTTTGTATTGACCAACATTATGGTCCTGAATAGCACTGGGTGTAGTTTCCCTTGGAACCTGATAGGTTTGGTGAATGATATGCTCACTAGGTGGTAGGTGTGTGCATGGGCTCCTACCTTATTAGTGTAGGTGTATTGGGAACTCTATGCAGTGAGGTTGTGGGGGAAGAACGGGTTAGGATGTAGCTTGTTGCTACAGTATTGGGGATGATAGCACTTCAGCATGGCTTGATCAAAGTGCTTACCAATGGTAGGTTTGGGTAGGGATTAAACCTACGTGAGGATATGGGTAGTGGCTAAGGAGGTACAACTAAGGTGACCTGTGTGGATGAGCCAGTGGTACCAATATTTGTGGGCTAGAATAACATCCACCTAAGTGATATGAAGGCCATGGAGGGTTAGTAGGTGGAAAATATATGGAGAGTATTTATGATAGGTGTGGTATGCTAGGTGGGTGGTTCAGAGCTATCAAAGTAAGGTTAACTATTTTTAGTTCTCATGAGTACTTCGATAGTTCAGCTTGGGGTAGGGGATTCTAAAGGAGTTGATGATATATAGGAGGAATCAGGAGGATACATGGATACCATGTGTGAAGCCATGGAGGGTGACCTATGAGGATGATGAGGAGATAGATCTCCTGGATGTGGATGATGCAAGGACTACTCTAGAGTATGATACTTGGTTTGCTACATATCCACCATGGATACCAACTCTAGTGGTAGCTAGTGAATAAGGGAATGAGGCTAGGGATGAGGGAAACAATGAGGCTCCCAAGTGGTAGTGGTGCCTTCAATTAGATAGTTAAAATAGGAGGACTAAGGGTGTGGCTAGGTAGGCTCCCAAGAGTGGGGGAGATGGAAAATATGGAGATGATGTGGAGGAGATTTCAAATGGATCTCCAGATCAAATGAAGGAGGATTGGGTGAGGCTATAGTAGTAGGTAGTGGATGAAGATGCAATGATTACGATGCTCTAAGTAGAGCTACTAGAGAAGAAGTGCCAACATAATGTCAACATAGCACACCTTTGGTCTCGGTATAGGTATATCGATGTATTGGAGGATAGGTTGATGGAGCATCATATTCCACTTCCTAATTCTCCAACCTCATATGTATCCAAGGTTGTTAGGCATAGTTATTCTAGGCATAGCTCTATGTCTAGGGCTCCTTCTAGGTCATAGGGGTCCTCTTGGAGGGCTTATCTAGTGCTTAGATACACATTTTATATATGAGCCCTGGTGCTCCATTGTATGTAGCCTTTTGACATTCATTGTACATGTGATATTTATACATATCATTATATATATATATATATATATATACATGACTTTTACCTTTTGTGTTATATGTTTTTGTGAATGCTTGTTTGTGCAATGCTTTTGTGGAATGCATGTTTATGTGGATGATGAATGCATATGATATGTTATGAATGACTAATGAAAGGTGGAATGTATGGATGATTAATGAAAGATATGGAACGCAAATGTGCTAATGATCATTTATAGTTTAGATCTTGCTTAGCCAATTTCTAGCATTGTTGTTTAATCAAGGGAACCAAACTTGGTGATATGTGAATGAATCATGAAGTGACATGGATGTTGATATGGAAGAAGATATGGATATTTATATGGAAGAAGATATGGATGTTGATATGGAAAATTTACTATTTTACAGATACTCGGACATACTAGTGGCATCAAAAAAACTCACTAAAACTACCTAATCTCTCTAGGACCAATGAAGAACACAAGCTTATACTGAGAGGGGGGGTGAACAGTATAAGGTCACTTTTTACTTATCTTTTCAATTCAATATTATGCAGTGTATATATAGTAGTATCAATATTAGTAATCAAGAAATGCACAAAACACCATACACAATAGAGACACCACAGTTTACATGGTTCACCCAATGTGGGCTACTCCATGGAGAAAATATTTTACTAAAACTTTCTCAATCAATTTTTTGGGAATCCTTCCCAATTACAATGTTTATGGATCTCTATCCAAAGGAGATGCTTATACCCTAATATCAAGTTCATGGATCTCTTCAACAAGAGAACTCTTTCCCCTTCTTATATGGATAGTGATCTTCTAGAAGACTCTGTCTCTCTGCTGCACTGACTGGTGGAACTCTTTCCACTTGAAGACTCCTCACTCAGATCTATATTCAATTGTGTTGGTTTTTGGATCTCTATCCACTGAGAATTTTTCCTCTATACTCTACCACCTCTAAATATCTATCAATAGGCTCACTCAGAACCTGTTCAATAGGCTCACTCAGGACCTACTCAACAAGATCACACATAACTTATCCAAATCTACTCAACAAGCTCACAAAGAACTTGTCCAAATATGCTCAACAAGATCACACAGAACTTGTCCAAATATTCTCAACAAGCTCACATAGAACTTGTTCAAATCTGATCAACAATCTCACACAGAACTTGTCCAAATCTACTCAACAAGCTCACCAAGAACTTACCTAAATTTGCACTAGCAAACTCACCAAGAACTTACCCAAATATTCTCTAGCAAGCTCACCAAGAACTTGCCCAAATATGCACTAGCAAGCTCACCAAGAACTTACCCAAATATGCTCTAGCAAGCTCACCAAGAACTTGCCCAATAATTCAATATCATAGAAGCATAAAGAGAATTGTTAGAGACTCAATATGTTTTGTACTCAAATCCCAATATAAACTCAAATTAATATTATAGAAGCATAAAGATAATTTTTAGAGACTCAATATGTTCTATCCTCAAATCTCAATCTCAACTCAAATCCAGAATATAGAATAGTTTGTCTCATGGAACTTGAAAAACCACTTCACACAATAATTTTACTAGGCTCAAAAAACTCTTCTCAACCAACTACCACAAGGAAAAACTCTTTCTTACAAACCCTAGTCCAAGCATGTATCAACCAAATCAAATATTGCCAACAATGCTCAACCACAAATCTCACATAACAATGACTCATGTTCTGTTCAAGTTCAAGTTCTTTGCATAACCAATGGGCTTCAACAACAATGCTAATAAAATATTCTTCACATAACAATGATACTCATGTTCTTCTCAAATTCAAGTTCTTTGCATAACAAATGGGCTTCAACAATAATGCTAATAAAAAATTCTTCACATATCAATGATACTCATATTCTTCTCAAATCCTATCTCAAAATTTTCACACTACTAATGGCTTCAACAACAATGCTTATAAAATAAGGTTTAATAGCAACTCTCAACCCAGAAAACCTTGAGATATTCAACCAACTAATTTCAAAAATGAAACCACAATTAATCCTTTTCTCTCCAATGATATTTTAGAAATCAACCACCATAAACAATCAATAGAAGAATGTGCCCATACCTTTTATGAAGAAGAAGAAGCCTTTTGGTTGTCCACAAAATCTGTCTCACTCAACACACTTTATTTTTTAACTTTCAACAAGGGTTAGAGATCTTGATTAATAACACAACAATAACATCCAAATAACACCTTATTACTCCTACTCAATAACATACACAATGTCACTTCATAAATGAATTGATCTCTTTTGAAAAAGAACAAAGCAACCTTCACTTTTGAACCTCTTTATAAAATCATAAATATCTCTTTACACACACCTTATTTCTCCCTCTAAGCAAGTTAATCAAATAGCCCTTATAATAAGCTTTCTGTAGCACCCTAAAATTGGCACAGTAAAATTATAAAAATTACATTCACCTTAGTAAATAATTTTAAAATCAAATTTAACCTCCCAAACCGCCCGTTAACCGTCGGGTATTCCGTTTCCCCCTTTTTCCGCGCCAATTTTAGAGGTTGTTTTGACCGTTTGACGATATCGTCGCCGATCAGACGATATCGCCCCATATTGGACGATTTCGTCTGGACTAGGACGTCCAGACGATCTTGTCGCAAAACCGAATTTGCAAAGTTGGAATCTGTTCCAACGGGTCTCCAATATGGGCAGAAGCGTGTCTGCATCGTTGGGACCCTCCCCCATTGGAGATCTCCCAAATTGGGATGATCTCCAACCTCCTAACTACTCCCTCTAAGCCTATTTAATCTCTAAGATTTTCCCTCCCCAACCCCTGGCTGAAATTTTCTGCAAAGTGATTCCCTCTACGTTAGAACATCCTAATATTGCATTTGCACTAGTCCCACATCGATTTTGTTGTAGGTACATCATTGTTTTTCAGCCGAGCTAGCACCCATCGTCGTCGATGAACCTATTCAGATCGGAGGCGATCCTATCGAATTCGAGATGATTTCGTACTGATGCGAGACGATCTCGATTGCAGCCCACATCGAGGCAATCAGTGCCTAAAGTTTGCTTTTCTCAACTTTTTTTCTATCATTTTATTCTGCAAATTAGATAATCTATTCAGTTTTTATGTTATTTTGCATTTGGAGTTCACCCATTTAGCTTAGATTGCATACTAAGATCATGATCTGCTATTAAAGTACAATAATTGGCTTTAAATTCTATTCTTAAATATTGTTCAGTATTCATATTGCTATTTGGTGTAATTTGCCTCTGTTAGCACAGTAGAATTTCTTGTATTTTGCATCTATTTTCTGTTTTGCAGGTCTTTGATGAATTCGTCGATGATCTCGGACGATCTTGTACGATTGCGAGATGATTACGTCGAATATCGAGATGATCCAGACTACTTCAACATCAGAATCTTCTTCAGACATCCGGATCAGGTATTCTTCATTTGCATTCTGTAATCTCTCTATTTTTTGTCTTTTAAATCTATTTTCTGTATTCATTGAACTTGCATTTTCATATAGAGTAATCTAGATTCATTCGGCCAAACCTAGGATATGAATGCTTAAGGTTAAAACGAACACATAAAACACATTCCAAAACCTAGGCGTGGAAGCGCCATCAAATGTTTCTGGTGAACCCACCATCCATCGAAAAATCATCAAAATACACCTCCCTTGAGAGGCGGGACCTTCGCAAAGTCCTCTCAGTCCGAGGTACCGCACCATCCTTTTCCCATCCTCCTTCTGGGCGCGGATCCAATAGCCTGAAGGTAGGGATGCGAAAAATTTGGAGCGATACATTTTGGTGAACCCGACGTGAATGCATTATAAAACCTTTTGAAAACAAAAACAATAAATATATATATATATATATGTATACAAGAAAAACAAAAACAAAATCATCATTTCAAGTTTGTATGTTTTAGATTCAATTCTAAATAGTAGATGCTAAATATTACTTTTAGAAGTACTAAAGAAACCATGAGTTTTTACTCAAATCAATATGAGCCCATCGGTAATGTTGGAAGAATTCAGCCAAATACATTTGTTGATTATGACCAACCTCATCCCTATTCAACACCACCTCCATCACACTCTTCTTATTTTTCATCCATAACCCAACAAAACAATCCCTTTGCCAATCCTCTTCATAATGATATTATCTATTCTCCCATATATCCATATTATGTCTATCAACCCACATATAATCCTCCTCCACCTTTTCAATACTCTTCTTTCAATACAACACATCCATTTCAACAAGAAAATACTTATTCTTCCAATTCTACCATGCACTCACCTCATACTTCGCAATCTTCCTATCATCATTCTACCCATAATAAAGAAAGTAGAGGTGAGAAACCATTAGGCCCTTTTATGACAAAATTCCTAAGGCATTTATCAAAAACCTCTCAAAAACATTCATCACGTAAATTTACTAAGCTCAATCAACCAATGGATATAATTCTCAAGTATTTACTTGACACAAATAGGATTGAACTCCCTTCCATAAGACAACTTGATACCACATCAGATTGGTTTAAACCTGAGCTACATTGTGAATATCATAGAGTAGATGGACATATGACACAAAATTGTAAAGATTTAAGATGTGCAATTCAAGATTTGATTGATAAGGGTCTTTTTAATATAAAGGAATTACAATCTACAACTGATTATAAATCTCCAGTAAACAATCAAACTCCTACACAACAAATACCAATAATCAATCAAGACATGGGGATCTCCCAAGAACCCCTATTCAATTATCAACAACAAGAAACCAATCAAATATTGCATGTTAATGTGTCCCATCATGATGATATTATTAATATTGTAACAAAAACTACAAATGAGCAACCTCAAGTTCAATCAACTCAATCTGATATTCAAGATATGGATTCCTCATTTGACCAACCTTCAAAACTATCTTTGGCTCTAGAGAATGATCCAAAATGGAATGTAAGCATAGAAAGCTCATCTTTAGAATCAAAATCTCAATCTGAAATCCACTTTGATAGCCAACAACAAGTGATTAATCCTCAAGCAAAGATATCCCTTTTAGAAGTATTACAAATTTATCACAAGGAAATTTTGTTCAAAATACCTAGCCAACAATTTGTTCCTCATCATATTTTCTCTAAGAACATAATTAATGGTGTAAACCCTCTTGAGGTTAACCATATTTCATTCTATGATGAGGATATTCCTTCCTCTACTCCACAAGAAGACTCCTATCTTTACATTATCGGATCTAGTAAAGAAACATCTGTTAGAACTATCATGGTAGATAATGACTCCTCTCTTAATTTATGCACTTATCAATTATTCCAAAAACTCAAATTAAAGGAAGAAGATATTAATGAATCAAATGTTATTATAAAATATTTTAACAATGAAATTCAAGAAGCTCAAGGTACTATAATTTTTCCCCTTAATATTGGATCCAAGATCCTGGATACTTTATTCTATGTAGGATATTGTCCTTCACCTTACAACCTACTTCTCAGAGTCCTTGGATTCATACGATGAGGGTTTTCCCTTCCACTCTTCACCAATGTTTGAAGTTTGAAATTGCAAATAAAATTGTTACCATACATGGTGACCCAACACCATTTGAAGAATATTTAACGATTGAAACATCAAGTTCTATACATTCTCTATTGTCACAATTATCTTCTATCCATCACTTTTCTTCATCCATATATGATCATCCTTGTTTACCAAATAACATCCATGCATATCTTTCACATATACTTTCTCCATCTTATCAAAACTTGGAATATAATAATAAGAATGAAGAACTTTCTTATATTTCTGATATTTTATTTTGTAACATGATCAATTTTACACATATAAAAGTCAAATATTTTGCTACATTATTCTACATTATAACAAAGCTTTTGTTATCGCTACCTTTTATTCATCACCTTTTGTTCTTACCTTCACCTCAACCAGATTATCCTTCAAAACCTCCTTTGATTTTGAAGCAACCTTAGACATGCTATACTCAAATAACCTTGTATAGTGTATATAGATCATCTTGTATATACCACCAATTTCAATTCATAAATTAAAATCAAAATACAAAAAAAAATCAAAATCCTCAAAATCTTCAAAAAAAAATACAAATGCAACTAAGGACCTTAAAGGTAAATTTGAGCCCAATTGGCTTGGACCATACATTATTACTGCTAAATTTGAATCAGGGAGCATATAAATTATCTACCTTAGATGGTAAAGAACTTAAAGAACCCATGAATATTTTGCATCTTAAACGTTACTATGCATAAATTTGGTCATTTCATCCATGTATATATTTGTTCAAAATTACTATCTTGTATTTCTTTCAATTTATATCCAAAAACATCAAAAATATTCATAATCATCCAAAATCTTCAAAACTATCTATTGCATTTATTTAAAGCACTTGTTAAATTGTTTACTCAAAAACAAAAATCAAAATAATGATAAAAACAGCTATATGCTTGACTCTTTCGAAACCAAAACAATATACAGAAGAAAGAGAGAGTCAACATTCTCAAAACTTCTCAAAAGTGTTTATATATATTTTCTTACAATTATTGCAGTTATATGTTTCAACTTATTTTGGATAAATTAGCATTTATTTTGAATCCCTCACTTGCACACTCACAAAAAATAAATATCTTGATTTTATACGGCATGATTACTAATCTCTCTTATATCAAAGTTCACAAAATTCAATTAAATAAAGTTTGAGCATAGAGAATTGATCTTGTTATTTACTTAAACCAAGCACATCTTTTCACAATAAAATGATTATATTTGTAATTTCCATGTTTTGCTACATAGTAGAACTGATTTCTTGAGTGAAAAGTTTCCCCTGCTATCCTATCATGCACATGGTCTAGAATCTTTGAGAATTGGCAAAAGGACAAGCTCACCCCACCCCAGAATAAAAATCCCTTGCTCTACAGCTAATCCGAGCAAGTATCCCTAGCAAAGAAAAAGAAAAGAAAAATTCAAGAAAGAAGAGAAAAGAAAAATGTTATTACAGCAATGTTCCAAGCATTATCAAGCAAAAGAAATACAAAAAGAAAAATAAGCAAAGTTCAAAAGAAAGCAAGAAAGCAATAAAATCCCTTTTCCCTACCCTTTGAAAAGAAAAGAAGGGTTGATGAGCTTGAATCCCTGGAATTCTCAATTATTCGAAAACGTGAGGTAAGCCCCATAACAGGTGGTTTGTGCCCAACCTTGCTTGGCCTTGGGTAACTCCTAGCGTGGTGATATGTCTGTCACATTAGCGACCTTCTTTTGTACAGACCTATGTCTGCTTATGGATTAGCTAGCTCTTGATAATCCGATCTACATAGTAGCCTAGTATGGTTATATGCATCTACATCATGGTTAATGAACACTTATTTGGTTTCTTCAAATCACTTGTATCATAGTATCTTGCTCAAAACTGGTAAATGAACAATGCAATTGCACACACATTTGTATTTGAGAGATTTTGTGTATCATTATGATAAATCAAGATCGGAAATGAATTCACATATGCACATGGGATTCCTTATAAATCTAACTTTTGTCTTCAAAATAATTTGAAATATTATTTTTGCAACTTGTTTGGAATAAATCAAGTACAGTTGTTTACCATAAAGACAACTATATAATAGAAAAATAAAAAATTTCTTTCAAACTACACAAAACATATACATATATATCTGATTGACTTTCGTGACGATGGTATAGTTTCAAAACCAAAATTGAAATTTTATGCCTAGCGCAAGTCCTCATTTTCATATTTTCTGTTCATCAAAAATCAACCATGCAATAAAACTATTTTTTTGGATTTTCGCGATGATGGTATAAGTCTATACCTACATATTCTATGCCTAGCGCAAACCATTGTAACAATTTTTATTCCCCATTTTATCAAAAATCATAAAAACCATATGACTTAATTCATTATGTTACACAAATTATGCTTTTCAAAAGCAAACCCATTTTTTCACTATTTTTATGTCATTATGTCAACCTTCAACTTTGCAATGATGGTATAATTCCTAAGGAATTATCCAAAAATTTTATCACACTTAGGAATTTATGCCTAGCAAAAATCATTTTAAAAATCATTTCATGCACAATATTTTTCATGAAAATCTGAAAACAAACCAACCATCATCATCATCATTTGCACTATCACAACAAAGTCTTAAGACAGTCTCTTAAGCACTCTTTTTACTTTTAACAATATTTCTATACGGGGATTAGCTTGACGACCGAGTGAGCGGCGACTCCATGAAATGGTCTATAATAGCGACAATGTCCTTTGAAATTATTGTTAGAAGTCCCATTTTATTTTTATCAATTATTTCATCACAAACAACCAATTTGTTACATCAGATTATTTCATTTAAAATTTTATAGCATGACATTCAAATTATAATATTTCCAACGACATAATTACATCCAATTATCAAATCAATCAATCAAAACATAAAAGCATCATAAACATACTCAAGACACAAGTCATATGATCAAAAATATATCATCTTATATATCAACAGTATATATACATCATATCCACCATTTCTGCTTCAGAGCTCTAAAAACCAAAAAATGAACAGTAAAAATGAATTAGGGTTTTACCCTATTTTTCTTAATTTTATTCAACAATAATTTTTTGCTTTTTCGCGTTTTTACCTCAAACGTTCGATTTGGGTAAAAACACGGAGGGGGCACCATAGTAAGCTGTCGTACGATTCGACCAAGAATCAGTCGCCTAAAAATGGGAATAATTTTTTGCTTTCTCGTAGATCGAGAAGAACTCATCTTTAACGCATTTTCTTCGGAAAATTCGCTAAAGAGGGGGCAAAATGTAGCACCCTAAAATTGGCGCAGTAAAATTATAATAATTACATTCACCTTAGTAAATAATTTAAAAATCAAATTTAACCTCCCAAACCGCCCGTTAACCGCCGGGAATTCCGTTTCCCCCTTTTTTAGTGCCAATTTTAGAGGTTGTTTTGACCGTTTGACGATATCGTCGCCGATCAGACGATATCGCCCCAGATTTTATGATTTCGTCTGGACTAGGACGTCCAGACGATCTTGTCGCAAAACTGAATTTGCAAAGTTGGAATCTATTCCAACGGGTCTCCAATCTGGGCAGAAGCGTGTCTGCACCGTTGGGACCCTCCCCCGTTGGAGATCTCCCAAATTGGGATGATCTCCAACCTCCTAACTACTCCCTCTAAGCCTATTTAATCTCTAGGATTTTCCCTCCCCAACCCCTGGCTGAAATTATCTGCAAATTGATTCCCTCTACGTTAGAACATCCTAATATTGCATTTGCACTAGTCCCATAGCAATTTTGTTGTAGGTACATCACTATTTTTCAGCCAGAGCCAGCACCCATCGTCGTCGACGAACCTTGTTCGAGATCGGAGGCGATCCTGTCAAATTCGAGGCGATTTCGTACTGATGCGAGACGATCTCGACTACAGTCCACATCGAGGCAATCAGTGCCTGAAGTTTGCTTTTCTCAACTCTTTTTCTATCTTTTTATTCTACAAATTAGATAATTTATTCAGTTTTTATGTTATTTTGCATTTGGAGTTCACCCATTTAGCTTAGATTGCATACTAAGTTCATGATCTGCCATTAAAGTACAATAATTTGCTTTAATTTCTGTTCTTAAATATTGTTCAGTATTCATATTGCTATTTGGTGTAATTTGCCTCTGTTAGCACAGTAGTATTTCTTGTATTTTGCATCTATTTTTTGTTTTGCAGGTCTCGCAGCGAATTCGTCTGATCTCGGACGATTTCGTCGGATTGCAGATGATTCTATCAGATTACAAGCGATCCAGATGCTTCAAACGTCAGAATCTTCTTCAGACATCCGGATCAGGTATTCTTCATTTTCCTTCTGTAAATTCTCTATTTTTTGCTTTTTAATCTGTTTTTTGTATTCATGGAAGTTGCATTTTCATGTAGATTAATTTAGATTCATTCGGCCAAACCTAGGATATGAATGCTTAAGGTTAAAACGAACTCATCAAACACATTCCAAAACCTAGGCGTGGAAACTACCGCTAAATGTTTCCTGGTGAACCCACCATCCGTCGAAAAATCACCAAAATACACCTCCCTTGAGAGGCGGGACCTTCGCAAAGTCCTCTCAGTCCGAGGTATCACGACATCCTTTTCCCATCCTCCTTTCGGGTGCGGATCCTATAGCCTGAAGGTAGGGATGCGAAAAATTTGGAGCGATACACTTTCCAACGATATATAATATGATATACTTCTAAAAAATAAATCACCAGAAATCTCTCTTTTTAAACATGAATCATAACCCTTATTCCTCCTAGGGCAACTTTAGAAAAATAAAATATATTTAAAAAATTATTAACTTGCCTCTATCCCTAATGGGATTCAATATCGTGACCTTCCTTATTTAGTGCCTTAACAATAGCCAACATGTCATTGGGCCACACACCCTCATGTGCTCAAAAGGAGCACACAAAAAAACCTTATGCCACAAACATCTATGCCCTTCAAAAACAAAATGCGCTTCATGAATTTCAACACAGCGAAACACATCCGACAAGAATCGAATGTAGGACTTCATGCTTCACACATAGTGCATGAACCACTAGGCCAAGGAGGCCTATACATTTGGATTTACTCCACAATAGTCTCTTCAATGAATGTGAAAATTGTAAGCCTTTTAAAACCCTTTTCACACACACTTCGACACACAATGCACATGCTCTTTTACCATTCGAATCCAAATATCAAATCGAGCGCTTAGAGAAATAAATCAAAATTTTGGGCATATATATATATATATATATATATATATATATATATATATATATATATCATCCTCCTTTCATTTGATGTCGACGCTATAATTTAAATATTAATTTTATGCAGTTTCCTTTCTTTAACGTCGGCGCTATAAATTAAATTTTAATTTTAATTTTAAATTTAAACTTAAATATTAAATAATTTAAAATTTAAACATAAATATTTAAAATTAAATATCTCCATCACCGGGGCACATTTTTCAGTGAAACGAAAAGCCAACATGGGTTTTAAGAAAAACCCATTTCAAATCTATCATCCATGGTTTTAAATAAAACCTTTTATTTTGTCTACCTTAGTTTTCACAAAAACCCTATATATATCCCTGCTCTCAAAAATATCATAAATGCTTATTTATGAAATGCTTTGGCCACAAAAACTCAATGTGATCCATGTGACATCAATGATCCATGTGATATCAATTACAACATAAAATCAATCAAATTTCCAACAACCAAATGTGTGTGTAGTGAATTCATTTACCAAATCAAGAGCATGGTAATGACTCGAGATAATCAAGAACCAATGTGTGTGCAAGTGAGTTCATTAACTCATCTTGAGTAAATTGAGTAAACCTATTATGGATGAATCCAAGAAGCTAGATTATCTGTATGTGTGATCAGAGGTCTCTTTAAAAGAGATGCGTCATCACACATGAGTGTACTCCACTGTGAGTCAAGAATCTATAGCTCCGGTGGAGGCTAACTCCATAGTCCATTATTTTTGTTTTGATATCTTAAGTCTTGGGATGAGTACCTAATCATCTGATTAGAAATATAATACAATCCTTACAATCCAATAATCAGTGGTGTGTGATGTAAAAGAGTTAGAGCTTTGGGGAATTGGATTCTTAACCTAAGTGTGATGAAAATTGTACCCTATCCTTACTACTCTAACTTTTTAATTTGAAAGCCACTATGATAGTGGTGAAAACCACTATTCTTATGGACTATGTTGAATGATGGGACTATCCAGGATGACCCTTTTTACTTTGAGGTTCAAACCAAGGATGGTGTTATCCCTCTTTGACACAAGATGTTTTTAAGACATGAAATTATGTTTGGTTCAAGAATATCTTGGATTCAATTCCTAAAACTCAAGATTTTCTTAGTGTATATGTGTTATGGTCCTAAGAGGAACTCATCATGTATTTTGGATGTTTCTTAAAATACTAGGAGTGGCTGAGTGACTAAAAATATGTATGCAAGCTTTGCTAATGACCATTTTAGCTTTATGGAAACATGGATGATGGTGTGAAGGTGCCCCTGATTAAGGTAGCATGATTTTATTGGACCAATTAAAATTTTGAAAACTAATAAATGATCCTTATTATGAAATTTGAAATGGGAATGGAATGTGTGAAATTATTTTTAATGTATTAAATGTAAAATGAAATGTGTGTTAATATAGTGTGTTGGCATGAGATGTATGCAAATTAAGTGCAATATTTTTGTAATGAAATGTATGCAAATGAAGTATAAAATTTTTGTGTATTAGCCATGTATATATATATATATATATATATATATATAATTATGCATAGAATACCCTCAAGTGTAAAACATTAAACTGGTACCCCCGAATGAGAAGGAGCTAAGACTAGCGAAGAAGCTAGGTATTGCTTAATGTCATCAAAGAATTTTTGCCATTCATCTGTCCAATAAAATGGCACCCCCATTTGTAGTAGGTGATTGAATGACCTACATTTATCATAAAGTTGTGCAATGAAATGATGAATCGATTGAATCTTTCCTTGTAAACTATGCAATTCCTTTAAGTTAGTTGGTATAACCAAGTTAGGATCAAGACCAAACATGTCCTTGTAGATCCATGCAAAAATGTCATTTTTCCTCTTGAGGAGAGTAATTAATTGCTCTTGTTCACCATTAGATAAGCTTTTTCTAAGCTTGAAAATTTTGGGATTGTCTTTGTCTTAACTAAGGTCCACATTGATGGTATCTTCAATGGATATATGGGAACCTTCCTCAAGTTTATGGGGCAAAGGGATCATATGAATGTCATCTAATATGTCATCAAACTATTTTGACTTATCCTCATCTATGCCTACTTGGAAAACCTTGGGATTCAAAGATGAAGGTGAAGGTGAAGTTGGAGGGGATGGATGAATGTAGTTGGTGGAAGCCCTTAACAATTCCTCAAAAAAGACAAACTCAAAAAATTATGGAGGTAAGGAAATCTGATCCATATCAATGAGACTCATGTCAATTCGAATTGGTTTAGCTGGATCATATGGATTACAAAGTGGGGTGAATAAATCAATAGGATTCATGTTGATTTATGTGTAAAGTGGATAAGATTGGATGGAATGGATGGAACCTAAGAACCGGTACTAGGAGCTTGATAAACCTAGATAGCAGCAAGCAACACAAATAAATACATTTAAATAAATGATATATACATGCAATGCTAAAAAAGAAAACATGCTTTTGTTTGATTTTTTATTTTTTTATTTTTTTTTATTTTTTGGGTAGTGGTGAAAACCACTATTTTTTGTGTTATGTATATATTTTACAAGTTTGGCTTATGAAATGGAATAATGAAGTGGGGATCATGGTTCACTGGTAGGGTCAACTCGCTCTTGTGAAAGAAGCAATAAAAATATGGGCTCATGGATGGGGAACATTTTGAGATAAAACTCATCTTGTTCGGTGTAGGGAATGATGGGTTCTGATTCCTCTTTAGATTCATCCAAAATTATCAACGTAAGTTTGAATTATTCATGGATTTCATTGTCAGAATCATTAGGATGGTGGGCTTATTCTCCTAAATTTAGATGAAGTCTTTGGAAGTCTTGTTCAAGAGAAGAGGTGGTGGAAATTGAATGGTAACCTAGACCTGAATGGTCCTACACTTCTTGATATGGAATATCAATAGGCTGAAGCACTCCCTATTTATGCAATCCTAGGCCATGACCTTGCCAATTAACTATGTGAAAGTAGTGGTATGGAAATCCCAACATGTTTGGAATGTTGGCAAGTGTTGGTTCCTTGGGTTCCCCTAGGGGATCTAGATTTGATGAAGAATCAATCGCCCAATATAAAATTTATACTATTGGGAGCTGAACCCATGTTATATACTACTCCTATATTTAAATATGGGTCACTTGGGAAACCAAAATCCTTATAATTAGGAATGGTGAGTGGTGTAACGATGATGTCTTGGACCACATATTCACCAATATCAGGATTAGTAAGGTGGACCTCGACTTGGGATGATGTCGAAGGATCATGATTGGATAATGGCTTAGGAAATATTGGAGGTGAAGACGTCTCACAATCCATAAAATCAACTTATGACACATTAGGTGAGGGGGATGGATTGGATTAAGAAGGTTATTGGATGTATGATGATGATGTAGATGGCAAGGATGTTGATGATGTGGATTGATTGTGACCACATGTGCATGTAGTCAATGATGAAGATTATAGGGGTATGGAAACTTGATAGGGATTGGTGATAGGAAGATCCTCAATAATGTGATCTTTTGATGAGGAAATTGGAAAAGTGGTAGATGGATTGGTTGGTGGTGATAGAAAAATATGGGTGGAAGAAAGCATGGACTCATAAGTATTTGAAATGAAATTGTAATACTTGAACGGTTTGACATCCATCGATATGCAATGCACCTATCCTTCATAAACGTACTTTAAACATTGGTGTAGTATTGAAGGAACACATATCATCTCCCTCATCCAATGTCTTCCAAGGAGTACATTATACACCATGGATCCTTCCAATATGTGAAACATAGTGTGCAAAATTTTGACCCCTAATTCAATGGGCAACACAACAATTCCAATTGTGGAACATAAAGCATAATTGAATACTTTTAGGGTGAAAGATGAATTTTTGATATGATATGGAGGAAGGTTAATAAGATGAAGGGTAGACATGGTGATGATATTGATAGAGGAGCTGATGCAATTAGAACTCTTTTGAAAGTCTTCTTGTCAATTAGAGTCATGATATGCAATGAAGGGTCTAATGAGTATGATGATATTGGCTTAATCTCAAAATCATAAAATGTGATGGAAGGCTCCATGCATGTTTGAATGCTCCCTACAAAGTTTTTGAAGGCATTAGAATCTTAAGATCATAGTTCAATGGATTTCAAAATGTCCATCAATGCCTCATGATGTGGGGGAGATGTTTGAATTAACTCATAGATTGACAATTTGGTGGAATCCATATTCAGACTTGTGGTTAACTAGCTACTCAATGAGATGACTAGTCATGGTGGATGATTTATTAGGGTATTTAGAGTATTTTATTAGTGAGGGATGTGTATTTGTAGTAAAGGATTGATGGAAATTTGAATGGGTGGTGATGTGGGAGGTTGTGACACACTTTCTTGAGGTTTTTGCCTTGCATTTCATTGATTATTTCTTTGACCTCTAGTGACCATGTGGATGGCCCCTACAAACCCTTGGTATTTTTGCTTGTGATTGACTTTATTAGGAGGATTTTTGGTGTTATCCCCTCCTATATTTGGTTGCAATTCCTCATTATGAGGAAGCGGTGTTTGAAAAATACCAAGGTTTTGATTGTTTTGAGCAAGGGGGTTGTCAAGCTTGATGGCCTCCAAGTCAATTAGGTCTTGAATGATATCTTTGAATGTATGGAAATTGTTAATGTCATGCCCATTTTACCTATGATAAGGATAAAATAAATATTTTTGATAGTGTTTACTACGTTTAGCGGGATCATCTAGTCTAATTTTGGGTAAAGCAAGTTTGTTTGTGTCATACAACCTTTGGAAAGGGGAAGCATATGACTTAGCTAAGGGGGTGTATTGGTCATTTTGTTAGACATACTATCATCGGGGATGATTTTCTATAGTTGGCACTATGTTTTGTATAGCTTGAGTTACCAAGGGTACCACATGATAAGTAATTTGTTGCGGTGCCTATTGCACTGATTATTGTTGAGCCATTGTCAACTGGCTCATGACCACTCGATTAACATGATTGGACTGACTATATGGGATAGCCTATGTTGATTTTTATTGACTAGAATAGTTGCTTTTATATTGGCCCTTGATTTGCCATTCCTTTTTCTTAGGCTTAAGTATGCCCTCTTGGATTTTTATTTCCTTGATGACACTAGCCTGTGCTAGAAATTCTTCAAATGAATGATAAGTCTGTAGTTGAATCATCCAAGAGATAGGTTTTAAACAAATCTTGGTAAATAGTTTGATTAGCTCTTCTATTGGCAAGGTGAATGGCAACTTGGTAATGATGATTATCCAATGATTTCCAAAATTATAGATAGAATCATCATGTTATCTTAAAGCATAAACATCAAAAAATGAGACTTTATTTCTAATATTTAGGATAAAATGCTCAAATAATTGGTCAAACAATTGTTTAAAAGTATAAATACTATGACTGGGTAATTGGTTGTACCACTCTATGGCATCTCCTCCTAATGTTTGAGGAAATTTTTTGAGCATGAGGGCATTATCATTTTGAATTCTAAAACATGATTGTACAAACAAGCTCACATAATCTTTGGGATCCTCAGTTCCCTTGAATTTGTAAAACTTAGGCACAATGAAATATGCCAGATATGGTGATGATGGTACCAAAGGATGAATGGGTTGGTTTATCAATTAACGTAAGGTTGGCTTCTAATTTATCAAACCAGGAGTATATTGTATCAATTGATCTATCTATTTTTGCATGGACTTAATTTGAGGGTCTTCTTTAGGAATGTGGAAGCCTTGAATTACCTAATTATTTTGAGGTTAGGTTTTGTAAAAATGTTGTGGGGTGATAAAATGATGATGATATTGGTGATGATGACTAGGCGAATGTGATGGAAATTGATGAATGGAATATTGATGATGAAAATATGAAGAATTTTGGAATGGGGTCAATGCATTAGGGTTATTTATAGGTTGGCCAATGGAAATATGATGAGTATTGGTATGAATTTATGGAGGAACAGGGATAGAAACCATAAAATATGGTGGTGTCCATGATGGACCTTGGTTAATGAGGATAGTCTGAGTAGAGGTTGGTAAAGGCTTAGGATTTACTTGCACTTGTTGTTGAGTGTTTTGATGGTGCCTAAGCAATTTGTTCAAATGTTACCATGCCTCATTAATATCTCTATTAAAATTGGATGGTATGGAACCATATGGTATGGAAGATGTGGTTGGGGAACAAGTTATACTTGGTGTGGTAACTTGTGAGGTTGAAAATTATGAAGTAGCATTTACATGTGCTCCATACAAGGGGTTAGTGTATGTGGATGTGTATGAAGTTCTAGTAGTACATGAGGGTTTGGGAATGGATATATGATAGGAAGGAGCAACTGATGCCTTGAGAAGAGGGTTAGTGTACACCTGGGTAAAGTTGGATGGTGGTTGGGAATAAAAAAGTTCCTACTGTACCTATCTAGGTGAGTTGGGTACTGACTCTAAGACATAATTAGAAGACTTCATGAGAGCTTCTACTTGTGCCATATATATGTGGGTAATGTGGTGATCAATTGTTGGTGAGGTTGACTCTACTTGGGGAACAACCATAAGGAAGGTTGTGGGTGACAACGAATGTGAGGGACCTAAAAACAAATATACCTATGTCACATTTAGGGAATCTACCATAGAAGTGGTGGGGAAGGTGGATGAAGGTTCCATTGAATTGTCTTGATTTAATACTTTATTTTGTTTTCTTGTTAATACCATAAGCAATTAAACCAAAATATAAATTATACATTAAAACACAAAACTAAAATTTTATTAAAAATTAAACAATCAATGATAAGTTTATTCAACAAGTGTGTCTTACCTCATTCATTGATTATCTCCTTTTAATGTGAATTCATTTTATTAGGTTTTGATATTGTGTGTTTCAATATGCTAATATAAATTAAATGGGGTGAATCCTATGGATTGGATGGGGTCATGAGATTCTTTCTAGTGATGAAATATAGCAAGTTTTCTCAAGGGTAATCTAATGTTTCTAAGGGTAGAGATTTGTGGATGGAGATGAAAACCATTGTCACCAAATCTCAAGCAATGGTTGGTGATGAAATATAGCCACTATTGTTAAATGTGAAGCATGTAGTGTGTGATTCTTTTTAAAATTTCTGATTTGCTATTGTGTACATACAATGTTAGAAATATAACTACTTTCGATAGTCTAAATCATAAGCCACTACCCAAAATACCAAATTTTCCAAAGGATGTAGAGTACACCGCTTAAGACCCACTCTAGATAGCTGGGGGATTCATCTAATACTTTGTATGAAATCACCCAAGTATGAGGATACTTTTAGTATCTAAATAATGTTCCTACTTAGACCTATAAAAATAGGAATCCCTAACCCTATAATGCAAACTAATTATGCAATTTTCCAATTCACATGAAATCAGAATGCAATATTTTTTTATTTGTGAATACAACAAAAAACCAAAAACTTCAAATATAAAGTGTGGATAGATGCAATGACCAATCTGAAATCTAATATGCAATATAGTATGAAGGTCTTTTCTAGATTAATTAGTGATGTTCTTTTTAGCTTAGAAATCTAAAAAACATAAGATTTCCAAAATACGTAAATAAAAAAGTTAGGGTTTTAATAGTAAACATACAGAGAAGCCTACATTTCTACTCCAACTCTCTATAAAATACCTCTAGGTATTTTTGAAACACACCTGGGCATTTTTAGATGGTCCTCAAGCACCGTCGAGTGTTCGTGCACCTTATGCAACTTCCTGCAAGTCCTTAGAAACCCTAATTAACAAAAAATGCTCGATTCGTGCCTTTAAAAATCTTGCAAAACAAGACAAAAAATAGAAAATAAATTAGCAAATAAAATAATAAAAAGAAACCCTTAGTGGGTCAAACCGTCATTGCCATTTGTGAAAACAAAAATGCAACACCAGATAACAACATATAAATTGAACTCAAAAAGATAATATTGCACAATGAATGATTTTTATTAATGGGGGGAGCCTCAAAACTCCATTTTTACAATAAGAATCTTTGAATCCTTTGATACAAATTTTACAATAGCTAGGGTTCTTTGAAACCCTAGAAAAAAATGTTGGTGGTGTCTTTAGAATGCGTTCTTGCTCCCAATAAAATTGAGTGGGCTTATGATTATCTGATGTTGGGCCACTCCAACTTAAGCAGTTGTCCAATGCTAGTGTAATGCTACCATATTTGTACACAAGAAAATAGAAAATGAGTTAGTAATAACAATGAGGGCTCCACAGTGTGAGACCCTTAGAAATCAAGACTAAACCCTAGCTATGCAATAACAAAATGTGAATAGATGCTAATAGCATAATAAAATATAACAAAAATAACTTTGATTTACCTTTCTTATCTACCATTCTCTGATCTGATGTAATATTTTGTAGTGGATTGGTGTGGCGATGCCCTAGCATCACCCGAGGGCTAGGAGGGCTACAAAACTCTAGTGTAAAACACCCGTGGGCACTTTGCAGCTATATAAAATTCCTATAGATGCTCAAGAATGGTGGAGGGCACCAGAGGTTCTTGGTGATGGAGGAGAAGCACCTAAAGGTGCTCGATAGTGATAGAGAGTGCCCGAAGGTGTTTTATGGTTGAAGAGAAAGCTTGTAGATGCAGATCTAGTTGAGCAAAATGGGATGTGGTGGATGCAGGGGTTATGATGAGCTAGGATAGAAGGTGAGAGTGCGTGGATACTCTAGGGAACTTGAAGGTAAACTTAAACTCAAGATTTAGGGATTGAGCCATCAAAATGGCTCCTATTAATAATCAAACCTAGGGCATGCTAAGGTTTCAATGACACTATTTGTTTCATTGAGATAAAAGCATATTAAAGAGTGTATATTAAATCTAGGATGTGGCATGGATTGATATGGCTGGATGACTAAGATTAAGTTAAATAAGATGGCTGGGATTTATTCACATATATAATATATTTATTAAAAATATATATAATATAATATTAGACATATATTTAACAAATATACCTAAATATATAAGTAAATGGGTAAAATGGTGGGAAGACCAGTATGGACAATAAGTGGCTATGTTTTGGTGTCTATAAAATGAACCCACACACACCATGAACCATATTAAATATTGGCGAGTTGGAATTTACACCCAACCATTGATCAAGACTAATGGAGTGGCCTTCATTATCACCTCATTGGATTTTTGGTGATTATTTTGCACCCTATTTTGGCCAAGGCCAATCTAAGAACCATCATAGATGAGGTATATAGCAGGTTTCTCTTTTCATAGATGTATATCACTAACTGAGGTGAATTGGGTGAGTACTGGTAGGACCTAGACTCCCTCACCATATTTGGACTTCACCACTAAATCTCAATGGGTTTCATGACCTAGACTTCATCACTAGGTCTGTGTGTGAGAGGATACAAGTGAAATTCCTTAAATTGAGAATTTCATCAACAAAATCAAAAACACGAACAAGAAAGTAATAACATCAACAAATCAAAACACACCAAACAATTTAGGAATCACAAAGAAATATTTAAACAAGATGATCATTTTGTATAATTTATCTATTTTCTTTACTATATGCATAATAAACACATAATGGTCACTACACATAGTCATGCTCAGTCACAAACTGAGGCTACAAAAAATATATAAGATGGCCTAGAGTGCCTTCGCTATAGTCTTTCTAACTTACTTATGCCTGAATGGTGGCCTAGCAGTCATCATGATAATAATTACACTCATGGAAGATCTGATCATCAACATACCCCTACTAGGAGGACACCTACAGGACCTCCATGTGATAGAGAAGATTATATTCTTAGACCACATCCATCTCATGCTATTTCTAGAAAATATCCACCCATTGAGGGGCCAAGCAGAGGGGTAGCATGAATTCATGTCCCTAATCGATCCAAAATTCCATATGAACATGGGGTGGGATATATAACTTTACCTAGTCTATATGAGAGGGTTACTCCTAACCATATCTGTTTGAGTCAAAATTTTAATCATCTAGATAGATATGGCTTGAATGCTACTCGTAGAGCAGCTTATTTTATTCATACCCACTCTGAGGATGAGTGAGATGAAGATCTAGTGTTTCCTATAATCATGCACAGAGAGTGTTCTACACAAACACATCATACTCCTACACCATATTTCCATGAGGATAACACTCCTAGTGTTAAACATCGAGTCAATGTAGGTTCTCTTGATTGAGAGAAAGGGTAGCTATTCCTACTACACACATAGAAATAGCCAAATCCTCTTGTATCGATACAAGAACCCATAGACCTCATACAACTAATCACATAGATTAGTTACATAGGCCAAATACTAGTCAACGAGATTAATTACTCCAATCATAGTTGGATGATTTGTGAAAATAAAGAGAACACCCAGACAACAAACATGCAGAGCAACAAAGACTACATCGTCAAAGGTTGTATGAACATAGACTACGTGAAGAAAAAATTCTTGAACAAAGATTGCATGAGGAGCAATCTCATAGGGTAGCCTATGATGAAATCCCTATGTCTAGTACATATAGGCAACACGTTAACCTAAGGTTCACTACACAACATCAGGAGTTTTCCTCTAATCTAACTGACAATCATCCTCCTCTCGTGTCTATTCATCATTCTCAGTTGTGATAGCATCAAGTGCTACATCAGCTAGAATATGAGATATACGAAGAGATAGAACCTAAGTACCAGGATCAAGCATATCCTAAGTCGCTTTGTGAAGACGTGATGGATTATTATATTTTGTCACCTTGATCTAACATAAACCTTCCACCTCCACCTCCTAGGAGACCAATTCCAGTGAATGAGATAATATCATCTCATGCATATAAGGTCCTTATAGAGAAAATTAAATTTCTAGAAAAGTAAGGAATGGGATACCAAAATCTTATATTGCATAAATTATGCAATCAACCCCTTCACTCATCAATTCCTTGTCCTCCTTATCTTGAACACTTTGAAATACCAAAACTAGATAAATTAAAAGGAGATAAATATGCATAGGAGCATGTAACAAGTTTTATGAACTTATGCTTCTAGTTGCAAGATGATGATGCTTTGTTGTTGAGAACATTCTTGATAACACTCTCTAGTGTAGCCTTAGAGTGGTATAATAAACTACCAAGACATAGCATCTCTAGTTTTGAAAAACTAGCCAACACCTTGCTAGAACGCTTCTCCTTTGGCATAAAAAATAAGGCCAACTTAACTAACTTATCAAACCTTTGTCAATTCAACGATGAGCCAGTTAGGGATTACAAAAATAGATGGAGAAATATAATATCAAAATTGTCTTTCACCATGACTCAAATGTTTAAAAAATATTGCTCAAAACACATCTTGCTACTTCTTTAGTTATAACAATACCAAACATTTGAGGAGGCTTTAGCACAATCTAAAGTTATTGAGGACATTAAGGTCCAGGAGGGAGATATAAAACTCTATAAAAAGGAGTGGAATAAAAATCCTTGAAATAACTATAATCAAATAAAACTAGCTTTGGTAAATCAAATTGTTTTGAACATGCCTAAAATAGAGAAAGCTCCCCAATAGCCTAACTATCAGGCTCAACCGCATCTAGTGCACTACAATAATCAGCACCAATAGAGCCAAGCATAGGATAAGCCACGTCATCCTCCTCACACCTATATGAAATTGCCTAAGTCTTTGGCATTCCTTTTCAATACGTTATGCAAGGCTAAGGTGATTACCTTACCTAAAATATGTTTGGTAGATCCTACCCATCCAAGACCTAAGGGGTACAGAGAAGATTTATATTGTGCTTATCACCGTCAAAATGGTCATGATATACAAGCATGCTATGGATTCAAAAAATTGGTACAAAATATGTTGGATAAGAACCAATTGCAAATTGACAACCCTCTTACCCCTAATAATTAGTAGATGGGTATTTTCAAAGATCCCTTGCCCACTCATGAGATCAAGGATATCCAAACTAGAAATATAAATGAGATATGGATCCACCCACTCATGGATTCATAGGTATGATTAAAATTGTAATAATAAATAGAAGGTATGATCAAGTCACACCACCTGTGGCACCTATCCAAACTCCTTTTGCATCCTAGTACAGGTTGGATCAAAACCCTCTTCTAGGTCCATCACGTCCACTAGTGATAACCATAAAAAATAGTCTTACACAAAGCCTACAAATGACATCAGCTAAAATCTCCATATACGAGCTTATTCAACAATCACCTAGATATAAGGAAGCACTTGTGGAAAATTTAAAATTTATCAAGCTTTAGCCCTGAGATCCTAATGTGTTCACAAATTTTGTAGGGTGTGTCCAGAAGTGTAAAGAGCACGTTGTAACCTTCTATGATCATGAAATAAAGTAGGTACCAACAAATTTAGTGGATCCTTCATTACACATTATTTCTTACAGCAATCGGATCCCATACAAGTGAGTATTGTTTGATATAGGCTCATCAATTAATATAATAACAACAAACACTTTAGATAATTTTAGTCTTCCAACATCCCAAATAGTAGTATCTACTTTCACATTGTGGGATTTCAATGATGCTTTATGCTCAAAAGTAGTCATAATAGTCCTACCTATTCAGGTAGGACTAAAAATAATATCTGTATTGTGCCATGTGTTGGAAGGAGCAATGCAATACAATATATTGCTTGGTTGCCCTTGGATCTAGGACATGAAATGTGTTCCTTCAATTTTACATCAGTGTATCAAATATGTTCATGAAGGACAAGTTCATGTTTTCCCTTTAGATGATGAACATTTTAAATACACAAATCAGGTTAGTAATCCAAGGGAGTTTTTTCTACCCTTGATGCATCTAGTTATTAGACCAAGCACCCATAAAGCATCCAGTGTACCCACCAAAATCAACACTTGCTAATCCATCCACTTCATTAATACCACCTCCACATAAACCATTGGATACTTCTAACATTCTTTCATCATCATCAGATCCTCTAATCAAACAGAAGGTGAAGGTGACTATGAAAGACACTCCAAAATTCATCCCTATTATTTCTATGATAGAAATTTTGATTCCTGTAGAAGAGGAAGAATCACCTACCACAATGGATGATGTACCTCAAATTGTATCCCATGCATCATCAATGGAATTATCTACATCCCAAGTGGCCATTCACATAGCTAATCTCAGGCTCATAGAATATTTGGTACAAAATATTACATTCACACCAATTATTGAGTCTGTGCAAGACATGGGAATACCTCATGTTCCCCCCTTGTCAATTGGAATCATCGTACCCATGGTAATACCACCCAATAAAATGAACTTTATATATAGAGGTTTTGACCAATTCATAGATCAATATCCTATGATTAACCATGACAATGAACCATTCACAATAAATATATATTATATGTCGAATCATAATTTTACTCTACAATATATCTACCATTTCCATTGGAAGGAAAATGATTTAGGTATTTATGATCAAGGACTCAAGACACCCTATCTACCATAATATCAATTGCCTATAGATAAATTCAGTTTAGGGTATTCCATCCACATGTCAGATGAGATTTTGGCCAATTCCCTATAACACCTAAGCCTATGTTTTGGGGAGGATATTTATGATAATGAATACATTGACCTGGCCCTTCATATTTATTGGGAGATCACCTCCCAATTACAATGGTTTTCATCTAGCCTCACAAAAATATCAGTGGATCATCTAATGAAACCACCCAATGAGAAGAATTTTAACTTGATGATAATCCTAAAAATTATTAGATTAACAAATCTTAATATGAGGATGAAATAGAGAGTATATTTAGGTCCTTGCTACCTTTTTCACCTTAATAACTATATAGAAGATGTCAAGCCTATTAGGAATCCTATTAACATAGATGATATTTATCATAAGGTGTTTCCTCCTCTACCTAACTAGAGGCAGTTGCTTTCACTAGAGGACCCAATCATTTTATCTACTCCTAGAGCAGATCCAAAAATCCTATTTTTCCTAAGGCACATATAGCACATGTAGAGTCATTTATAATTGACAAGTTCTACCCACTTGATAATGGAAATCACCAACCATCCATAAACATGATTTCCATTGACCTAATCATGCCTCTATGTAATCCCAGTGACCCTTCAAAGTTGTTGCACCTCAATCATGATGCCATTGACTTTGATTGCACTGCATCACCACCATCACCTAAGGAGTTCTTCCCATGTGAAGAGATGCTACAACCATTCCATTTTTCTCTAGGTCCTACTCAGGATGTTTATAACACTGAGGTTGAATCTGATATGATAGATCCTCCAAATCCATCAAATGACATCTACCTGATCCCTACACCTTATAAATTTTATGAGGGGTCTCATATTCCAATTGAGGAGACTTTCAATGTGGGTATTGGCAATGACCCTAAAAATCCTAAGAAATTAAAATTAGGAGAGAGTATATCTCCTAAAGAGCATACCATCATCATATCTCTTTTGAAAAAAAAAATTGACATGTTTTCTTGGTCATATGAGTACATTTTGGGTCTTGATCCAAATTTGGTTACACATAACCTTACATTAGACCCGAATATGAAGCCAATAAAGCAAAAAATTTAAAAAATGCACCCAACAATTGCCTTAATGGTGAAATATGAACTACAAAAAATTTTGGATGCATAATTCATCCCACCAATTGATTATTAATAATGGGTATCTAACATGGGACCCTTAGAAAACCTAATGGAAATATTTGTATATGTACAGATTTTAGAGATCTAAATAAAGTAACTCCAAAGGATGCATTCTATTTACCGAACATTAATGCTCTAGTAGATGCAACTACTGGTCATGAAACGCTATCCCTTTCGGATGGATTTTTAGGCTATAATCAAATTTGGGTCAAGCTCGAAGATCAGTGTAAAACAAACTTTACCACACCATGGGGAACATTTTGGTATAAAGTTATGCCATTCGGTATTAAAAATGTTGGTGCAACCTATCAGTGAGTTGTGACATACATTTTTTATGACTATATGCACAAGATACTAGAATATTATATAGATGATTTTCTTGTCAAATATCTCTTGCATGAAGAGCATGCAGACATTCTATGAAAAGTCTTTGATCACCTGATAGAGCATAATGTCAGGCTAAATCCTAAAAAAATTATTTTTGACGTTAAATCAAGAAAAACTTTTGGGATTCATAGTCTCTAAGAGAGGGATCAAAGTAGATCTTGCAAAGTTCAAATTAATTTTAGAAATGCTTCCCCCACTAACATTAAAGAGCTTCACAGTTTGCAAGGTAAGGTATCATCCATCAAATGCTTCATAGAGTAATTGTCAAATAAATATCAACCCATGAATTGACTGCTACACAAGGGGATCCCATTCAATTGGGATGATGAATACCAAAAGGTCTTTGATGAGATAAAATAGTACCTAGCATCATCACCAGTATTAGCTCCACCTCGATTGGGTGTGCCTTTCTTGCTATATATCTCAACCATAGATTTTTCTCTAGGGACCATGTTGTTGGAAATTTTGAGTATATTGTTGTCATTGATGTCAAAGTTTTGAGGTTACAGATTGATGACATTGGTTGCAATAGATATCTCAGCATAACAAAAAGACAAGGTCTATAAGTTGGTTAAAATGCAATACAAAGATCATTCTCAGTGCAAAGAAATTAATAAAAATAGGGTTATAATTTTTATATTTTAAGCCCAAGAGGTTTGGGACAAAGCTCCAAGTTTTTAGTTAAAATATTGAAGGCCCTCATTTAAAAATCCTGAAGGAAGCAAGTGACTAAGGCTAAAAACAAAAAGGAAATAATATTTTAATATTATAACATTAAAGCTATAAGGATAAAGCCTAAGGTTCAATTATAAAATAATTATAATATTTTATATTATAAATTATTTTAAACCCAAGGTGGGTTTTGGCACCAACTTTGAAAAGAATTTTTAAATTCTTAAATAGCACCAACATCCAAAGCATGGTGGTAAATCCATATTAATATGGATGATTTTTCTAGCCCTAAGGTTGTGTGTTCAATGTGCGAGTTTTTCGTTTCTTGTGTTCCCGATGTGAGAATAAGAAGACAAAGTCCTTTTAAAAAGGAATAATAGCTTTGGATGTGGATAAAAATAAGATCATGGATCTTATCTCTAGCCATGCGGTTAGCCTAGTAGTAGACTGGGCAGTGTTAAGGCATAGGGCAGATAGTAGGTCATAAGTTTGATTTTGGGTGGCAACAGTTTTGAAAAGATTTTTGTTGGCAAGGAAGTGTGAGCAGAGGTCAAAGTGTGAATCACACACTAGTGTTTTCATGTGGGTGGTTGTCCTAGTAGTAGCCCAAGTAGTGTTAGTGCACTGGTAGGCAGGAGGTGCTATGGTTGAATCTCACCCGTGGCATTTTTGGTAAGCAAAGATTTAATTTTTATTAATACCTAAGGGTGAGTTGTTAAGCACTTAAGGTGTGTTTTATTTTTTGAGTGCCATTGGACTTAAGGAGTTATAATGAAAATATTTTTTATTTCTTGCCATTGTTTAGAAGAAAAATATAATGGAGAATGTATTTTTAAGAAGTGTTATTTGGTGGAGTAATAAGGAAATTATTGGTAAATCCTTTTTGGAGTGTTTGTTGATATTTTAAGTGGGAGATAAAAGGTGTAGAATGTACCTTTATTTTTGTAATATTTAATTCAATTTGAAGGACTTGGTTCATTATTTAATATTTTATTTTGAGAAACTAAAATAGGTATAGAGCATTGGTTTGGAACAAATTATGCACACATTTTGAGGAGATTTTCTAACACATAAAGAGGTGTTGTGCTAACCATTTTATAGTTGCAAAATATATTGTATGTGAGATAAATTTTTGAAGACATATCTCCATAAGAGCAAGCTAAGAGATATGGGCATATAATTATTTATTTAAAGTGTTTTGTTGAGGTGAATGATATAGAGAGAAAAGGATTGTTTGCTAAGAATTATTGGAAATATTTGAGTTAGGATTTGTGATTCATTTCTGAATATTTTGGATACATTTGGGATAGAGTTTGAGAATAAACTATGCTTCTATTGTTGAAAGAATTTTGAGATATTTGTGCTAGAGATAGTGAACTACTTGTGCTAGGGTTGAAGATAATTTTTTGCATCTTTGTGAAATATTTTGAGCATGTGTTACAAGAAGTTATGAGTGTGTACTTGAGAAAATTGAGCAGGAATTATAAGAAAATTAGAGGCAGACTCTTGAGTATATTTGAGGTAGACTTGTGAGTAGGTTAGAGAAATATTTTTTAGTAGTTTTAAGGGAGACTTGTGAGCAGGTTAGAGGCAGACTTGTGAGAAGATTAGAGGTAAATTTTGAGCAAGTTTTGGGATAGACTTGTGAGCAGGTTTAAAATAGTGTTGTGAGCATATTTGTGAGAAGAGTTGATTAGATTTGAGTAGAGCATTGGGGATAGAGTTATCCTATGGAGAGAGATCCACAAACTAGATCAGAGGGGATAGAGTTATCCTATGGAGAGAGGTCCAAAAACCAAAGCAGTGGGGATAGAGGTCTCCTGTGGAGAGAGATCCACAAACCATAGCATAAGGGGATTGGTGTCTCCTTTGGATAGAGGTCCATAAATATTGTAATAGGGATTTGATTCCCAAAATATTCATTGAGAAAATTTATAAGGAATATTTTCTTCGTGGAGTAGCCCACATTGGGTGAACCACGTTAAATCATGTCTCTCATGTGTGTGATGATGTGTGCAAATTTTACTACTTTGATATTATTGTTGTTATAATTTATATTGAAAAGTAAATTTTTTTATCTTATACTATTAACCCTCCCTCTCAGTATAAGCTTATGTTCTTCACATGTTATCTTAGAAGAACAAAGAAAATAAATAATAGGTTATCTACTATATTAATTGCACCTTGGTTAGTTACGAGTTTAAATATGTATACATTGATAAACTTTGTCTAGCAGTGGTGTTAACTACCAAAAATCTTTGCCACTACATGTTAATTCATACAATGTATATAATTTCAAAAGAAAACTTTTTACTATATATGATGAGTCGCACATATCATAATACACGAACCGCAAAGTGGATCATATTATTGATAGAATTTGATATTAAATTCACTAGTCAAAAATCAATCAAAGTTCAAGTCATAGTTGATCAGTTATCAAAGGCTCCTCTTCAGGATTACAAGCCTCTTGTAATCAAACTACTCGATGATGCAGTGTTCACACTATAAGAATCATTAAACCCAAAGAACCAAAAAATAAAGTAAATATGACTTTGTTCTTTGATGGTTCTAAATGCAAGCAAGGGGATGGTGAAAGAATTGTGTTTTTCATATTGTAAGGAGCTCCTATGCCCTTGTATTTCAAACTTGATTTATCTTACACCAAAAATAAAAATGAATACAAGGCTCTCATATTGGGTCTCCAAATAGCTATCACCATGAAGATAAAAAATCTTAATATCTTTGGTGACTCCTTGCTCATCATAAATCAAGTCAAGGGCATTTATCAATGTAGATTTCCTATCTTGAAAGCTTACAAAGATCTTGTGGATAAATTATTAGCTAAACTAGAATGGTACAACATTGAGGTAGTCCCTCGTACATATAATCACTTTGCAGATACAATGGAATCTTTGGGATATCTAATCCCATAGAACCCTTTTAGAAATTTTACAACCATCCATATTAAAATTCTCTCACAATCAGTTATGTTGTGTGAGGCTTCAAATAATAAAGAATCAATCCACATGATTCAGATAGAACCAGATCATGAGTGGTTCTACAAGGCATAAGACTTTCTAAAATAGGTATCCTAGGGTCCTTGATCTCACAGGGTCCTTTAGATAATGGCACAATCATTCATCACAAGGTTTTTTCCAGTTTGAATTTGTGCATAATGAATCATAATAGGAACAAGTTGTTCAGTAAGTTGAATCTCAAGATTATCAAGATTGGCTCATCCAATTAAAATATTTTTTAAAACTTTGCAATATCCCTTTAGGATTGTTGCATTCCAAAAAATGAGCATTTAAAGAAAAAGTGACCAAGTATGTCTTGTTAGAAGACATTCTCTATCATTGAATTTATGATGGTCTCCTTCATTGTCTCGAGCTCCAAGAATTTGCTTGGGTAATCTCACAAGCTCACGATAGTACATACAATGGCCATTTTAGTGGCATGAATATTGTCAAGCACATTCTCAAAATGGGTTATTATTGGACCACAATGGAAAAGTATTTTGCACATATATTAGAAAGTGTATAAAGTGTCAGTATCATGCCAATATCTTGCACCTGCCATATCAAGCCTTATAGCCAATTCAATTAGCATGGCCTTTTTCTTAGTGGGTATTCAATCTAATTAGGAATATCTCTCTTCCTTCTTTAGGTCGTCACACATTCATTATAACAACTACTGATTACTTTACCAAATGGGTGGAAGCAATCCCTTTTAACCACTATGATTGGAGCTCATATTACGGAGTTCATACTCCATAACATTATATGTCATTTTGGTATTCCATCCAAAATAATATTGGATAATGGGACTTCATTCAAGAAAAAACATGTGTGGGCCTTAATGTCCAAATATAACATTCAGCATAGATTTGCAACACCCTATTATCTATAAGAATATGGGAAGGTAGAGGCCTTTAATAAAACTTTAGTTGCCATATTAAAGAAAATCGTCAAGGAAAACCACAAGGATTGGCACCTTCAACTACCTCTAGCTTTATGGGCTTATCAAACTAGCATTCAAACACCCATTAGGGAAACCCAATTTTTATTAGTGTATGGTACTGAGGCCATTATACCCTTGGAATTAGAAATCCCATCATTGCACATGTCATTGAAATAATTCATTGATGATGAAAATTTGCGACAAGATCACCTCAATCAATTGACCATTCTTGATGAACAACAAATTAACACTCTTGAGAATCTACACATTTATCAAGATTATCTTAAATGATCTTATGATACTAAAGTCCATTCTAGAGACTTTAAAGTTGGGGATCCTATGCTTAAATATAACCAATAGAAATCAAACATGTTGCCTCATCTGCAAGATAAATTTATGGCCAATTGGTTAAATCTCTTTATTTTAAAAGAGAAAATATGATCAGGAACTTATCACCTAACTTCACTCGAAGTTTTTAAGGAGCCTAAACCTCTCAAAATTTTCATCTATGATCATTTTATATGTAAATAAAAAATATAAAAATACAAAAACAATAAAAATTATAAAAAATACCAAAAAAAAGTCACAAAACTTAAAAATACAAAAACAATACAAAATTAAAATATAAAAAGATTTACATTATGTTATCTTATATTTCATAGTATGCACTAATTAATTGCATTGCATTAGGCATATTCATTCTTTACATTTTCACTAGGACAAGTTGTGTTTACATTCTTATAAATGACACCATGTTTGTATGTCAATCATGAACCTCAAATCAACCATATCAATCATCAACATGCACAATTTTCTTTATGGGATTTTGCTTATTAATAGGTCGTCATAAAATAAGATAGATACCAGATAAATATAAAAAATGATATTTATATGGCCAATGAATATTTTATGCATACCTTTTAGTTTTCAAAACCTTGTAGGGAAAACCCTTACATTCCACACATCATTATCATTCATATTTTCCTTGTGAGAAACTATGTTTTTGAACACGATTATTGAGTTTCTATAGGGTGTATACTAGGATTTATGGTCATTCAGCCATCCCTAGTTATCTTTTTAAATTTGTAGAAAGCTATATTTTCTTTAGAATATAAGGTCTCACTTTGATAGTACCTTGCATATCCCAAAATATCAACATAATTTTACACATTAACAGTCTGAGTCTGAACAAGGAAATACAACACTACAAAGTGGTCCTTGTCACCTTAAGAGAAAGGTTTTTCTTTCTCATATTATTATGTGCATGGTCTAGAATATTGAGAATTAAAAAAAGGACAAGCTCACCCCTACCCAAAAAATCCCCTTGCTCTTCCACAAAATTCTCAAAATTCTCAAAATAGACTAAAATAAACAGTGATTTTCATCACTAAGCAAATCCCTTGCTTAAAAAAAATAGTGGTTTTCACCACTAAGCATGAGCAAGTATCCCAAGCAATCAAAAGAAAAGAAGGGGGTAAAGAGTTTAAATCCTTGGAAACCTTAGTTATTCACAAGCCATAAAATGATTTCCATTATAGCAATGGGTTTAATGAAACCCTCCTGACAATGGAGTAGCCTTAAACATGGTGATATGTCTGTCACATTAGTGAACACCTTTTGTATAGACCAATATCAGCTTATGGTTGAGCTAGCTTTTTATGGCTTGTATTGCCTAGTAATCTAGTCTAACTGCATCCAAACTCAATATAGGATGACCATAAGGTGATCCTCATTACAATAATGGGTTGCATGAAATCCACCTAGAAATGAGGTAGTCTTAATGCCTCATCTAATATATACACTTTGCACACACAGGGATATTGAATATCTAGGTCTTCTTAATAGGCTTGTATCTTTTAGGAGTCTTGTATAGTCAATATATAAATTTTGATCAATCAACTAGGGTGTTTTAGTCTCATGAAAAACCTTAAAAATACCCTCATAGCACCAATTCATCTCATCAAACAATAACAATTTTCCTTATAAGCTTTTTTTTATTAAGGGGTCCTCATAAAATATGATAGATACTGGATGAATATCAACAATGATATTTATATGACCACTAACTATTTTTTTCACACCTTTTAATTTACAATTGCTTATAGGGAAAGCCCTACATTTCACATATTGCATATTACATATGCATATACAAATGTATAATTCTTATGATAAGGGTTAAATTTTTAATTCATGATTTTTATACATTCGGTGGTGTCTGCCATTATTTTGTTAAACACAAATTAGATTCATTCACTATGTTTTAAATAATTAAAGCATATATGTACAATTTGCATTAGAACATCCATATAAAATTAATACATTACATCCACATTACATCCATAATATAAAATAAAAATAATTAAATGCATAATCAGTTAAATAAAATTAAAAACATGCATTTAACATTAAACATTACATCCATATACACATACTTAATAATGCATCCATACATCTAGATTACAAAATCTAATCATACATCCATCATCTAATCATTGCATATAATTAGTACATCACATGTATAAATCAATACATCATCACATCCATCAATGCATCCATAACTCATAACACATAAATCAAAATCATAACCACATGATGAGCCATAAATGAGATCATATATATATGGTAATTTTGAATTACATAGTGGTACAAAAATTTCTCATAGACTACAACTGTGTAGGTTCTCATACCTTACACCCAATGATACTAACTATATAGCAATACATCAAGTGGAGTTTGCACCCCTAGAGTTGCGTCCACCCTTGGCCTCATCTCTATGAGGCTACCTAGAGGCACTAACCACTGATCTCTCTAGATGAGCTAATGACCTATGACTGGGTTGAACTGATGAATACCCAAACTCACTATGCTAGCTCTGTTGAGATCCCCTTCTATAGATCTCTCAGGTAGACTATTACCATGTAGCCTAACCTGACTCTCTAGATTAACTATATAAGCTACATCAAATCTATGTTGGTCCATGTACTCTAGGAGACTTCATAGTCTGCTAATCTTTGCATCTCTACCAAATGTTGCCTACCCCTGAATCATGAGAGTGGAGGGTGTAACCTAACCTGCAGTCATGATGGCCAACTAAACCTATAGAGCATCTCACTCTACTATCCTAGCATCCCTCTCTATCGTCCTGACAACCATTTGTGTCTATAGAGTATCCCTCTTTGTAGTAACCCTATCAATCTCTATCTGGGTTATGGCCACTTGGGTCTTGAGGAGATCTCTCTCCTTAGAGAATCCCCCCACTATTCCTACCCACTATTGAGTTGAATTTGGACTATGGTAAGGCTAGTCTCCCACTCCACCAACTACCCCTATACAATTTTTAATTGAGATCTCAGTTAGATCATCTCATTCATAGGGTAGTCTCCCACTCCCCCTTTATCCTATGATGTAATAATCACTCAGCCTCACCTCCACCCTCCTCCATTTCCATTTTCATAGGCCTACCCATTGAACCACCTCCCTACCATAGTTAGGTGACCCACTAGATGTTGTACTCAATGTTAGTTCCTAGGTCTACCAATTCGGTCTCAACCACTATCAGATCCACTTCATATACAAATGCCTCTACCCGAGTCCATGCTATCTATGCCTCATTGCCTTAATAGTGATAGATGATGGGATCCTCTAGGATATCCTGATACATCTTTAACTATCATCTAACATGAGAGTAGTATAAATACTCCCACTTAGAGCCATGACACCCAATGAGCCACTATTTGTATATAACCTACCCTAGATACCTCATAAAATCTGGCCAATTAGGGCAATCCAAGTAGAGACTCCACACTGCCTGATCCTACTATATTCTACCCAAATATCCAACATAATACACTAGTCTACCTACCTCTTGCTAGCTCTAACCTGTCTCTTGATCCCATCACTACCGAGCTACATACCTAATATCTATATCTTCTAACTTGACCCATGGCAATGGCAATCCTATTGGTTGATCTACCTTGATATGCTCCCATCCCCAAATATGGAGGAGAAGATTACAATATAATCTTATGAAACTTTGATATTATATCTCGTACAACTCATAATATAAATGGCCAATAGCATGCTATCCCATGCCATAATGATCATATCCTTAAGATATCACTCAATAAGGTCTTGAACCATGTCAAGGAGGTTCTAGGGAAACCTCACTCCTGAAGATTCTGGTAGTAGGATGTTTGAGATGATGTACATAACTACTACCTGGTGCCAAGATAATACATCGGCATCATACCATGCTTTGATAAAAAATCTATTGTGGTCCATCTATGCTAAGGTAACATCTGCCTCCCGTTAAAATATCATTTGAATAACCATCCCCCACTACATAAGGGGAGTGTAGGTGATGGGGCATCCCTTTATAGGAATATAAAATATCCTATAGACATCCTCAAGAGTCACAATCATCTTGCCAATAGGGATATGAAAAGTGTTAGTCCTATTGTCCCAATGACAAGCTAGGGTTTTCAGATATGCCTGATCTGGCATAACTATGGGAATGTACACTACCTGTTTGAGGCCAATCACCTCAAACCATACCCAGTCATCATTTATAATTTGATCTCAAAATTCCTCAAATAATATGAGTTCCCTATAATGAGCCATCAAAATCTAAAAACTCAGCAGGAACAATAAACATTCAATACAAGTCAAAAAATCATAAAAAAAATCAACACAAAATTTTCACCACTCTAGGCCTAGACAGTCGGTAGGTGTGACCACTAGACCCTGGGATGGCCATCCCAATAGCCAAAAATTATATCATTGGGTTTCAAACATGGTCACCCTATCCTGGGATGACCCCCAACTTGCCAAAGGGGAGCTGCTCCTACCCAAGATGGTCCCATAGTGGGACTTAAATATGGGTACAACCCCATGCAAACTTATCAAAAAAATTAAAACCTACCCCTAAGCTAGCCTAATTTAGACATTCCTAATCTAGTGTTAGGTTCATTACTAGAAATTTAATGAGGTTTTTTTTCCCATTACCTAATTAGTTTCATTTTAATTTGTAAATTTAACAATAGATTTCATGATATTTCTACATTCATAGCTCTGGCTCCTCCACTTGTAGAGGCCTCTGGTTGATCTATTGTAGTAGTGTTTCAAGTTTTCAATAGTATTCCATGTCAAATAATATCTCCTCCACCTCAATTCTCCTTTCTCTCTCATTGCTAGCTATAAAAATGACATTAAAAATTTGTAAATTTATTTTTATATTTTTCAAATTTCTTGACCACTCTAGGGTGGAACAGTTGCATTTCGATATGACCATCTTACCCCAAGATGGTCTGAAAATTTTTAAATTATAGCCACTGTACCCTAGGACTGCCCCAAAATGATAATAAATGCATACATTCTATCAACATCATGAGCTTCAATTTGGGCATTTAATAGCATCTAATGGTCCACTTTAATCAAAAATTTCAAAAATAATAAAAAATCAATTAAAAAAAATCTCAAGTGTGCCTCATACCTATTAATTTACCCTATACACTTGGTGGTTGTAATGAATTACCATTTATGCAATCTGATAAGATGGGTAAATTACCATAAGGTTGAACCATAAAATAATTCATTGATAAATCAAAAAAATTTCACTTCAATCCCCAAGAAGGCCATGCAACCATATTGCTCCAAGGGAATGAGGTATACATTATGTTCTTCTATGAAGTTTCATTAGATCATCAAATATAGTGATTCACCTCGATCTTTAATTGAATTACGATCATATTAATTCCCTAAGAAAGCCATGTGGCTTGACTACTCCACGATATAGAGATGTACAATTACCAATAATGGTTGAAATAATAGGTGTAACAAGATTTTCCCTTCTACATTTGTTATCATCTTGCAACACTCAAGCAAGTTATCCTGGTAAAGCAACTCATTCCTTTCATCACTTGCCATTCTCTCATCGACTCATCACTTGAGGGGGTAGTCATAATCACAAAATTCATAATCAAAATCAATAATTAAACACTCAATCATGCAAATTGTGTTTGTCCAATAATCATTACCAAAAACTATTATACACTTCCATATTTGATGGGGAAAAAATAAAAAATTAACACAAAACTACCTAAATGCCTTCAAATTTGCCAAATTTTTACACAAATTAAGCCCACCAAAGTTTTGGAGGTAATAATTCAAATATGCATGGTCTTTTGTGATTGGGGCATCTAAAGTTGATCAAATAAATGAACATTAATCAACATTCAATTTGAATTTAGGTTATCTATTTTTTCTCAACATTGTGCTTTCACACAATGCATCCCTAAAGGGGGCATCTGTAGACACCTAAAATACATCATTTTGAGTAGGCTACCTATATGGATACCTTTTGAGGTCATATGACCCACCTTGGGCATCCTTAAGGCTTAACAATGGTTTTTACCACTCAAACAGGGGAAACCTATCTTTTGTAGCCTAGACCATCATACCCATGAGTATCCCCTAGAGGCCATTATACCCCCTTATGGCTAGAAGTCACAGCCACTCTACCTTGGTATGGTCATGCCTGTAACAAACTTAGGATCTTGGGATGAGTCAAAATTACTTATAGGATAGCTAAGCTTTAAATGATAAGTGCGAGAAGGTTCTAAAGCTGATGTTTGGTCTTCCTAGATCATAATTGATTCTTGGTTCTTAGCTTATCTTGCAAGCCAAGATTGCTCTCTTAAAAATATATAATAATATGTCTTACCTTCTTGAAAAGAATTTGAATTATCCTTGATGAAGTGTTGTCGGTTTGTTTACTAGAGAAAACATCTTCTCATAAGCAATGAAGCGTTGCCCAAATCTCATTATGGAGCTATCAAATGCAACAATGGAGTCCCTTGGATTTTAAGCACCAAATTCAAAAGTATTTTACCATAAAGTGACCTTATTTCATTATATTTTTTGCAATTAAATCATGCTTCAAGTGTGTTACCCTTGTAAAATCAATTTAATAGACCGACCCAAGCATTTCCTACATTGGTCATGAAGAAATTGTTCGCTATTCAGTGACTGCTTCACCCTGAAGTGGCCTGTAGGCATCGCCATAATACCCTATGATGGCCAACATACTTGACCAATTTATTCCATGATGGCCTCTTGATGATATTTGATTTTTCTATGCTTTCTAGTTACAGTAGATTTAAAAGCAGTTCATTTCTATTAGCATAGTTTATTTTAGTATTTATGCATCTCTTTATTGTTTTTAATATTTCTTTTTCATTTATTTACCATGGATATGTACCTCATCATGAGATGTTTCTCATTTGCTATTAATATCTTGTTAGCCTCAAAACGCAACCTCCTTTTATTTTTTTGTTTTTGTTTGCCCCCCTTCTTTTTCATAAGGATGAATAAGGTGGTGCACCTAAATCTGAACCCATGCACTTAACTCTCTAGTGGAGTGCACATAATTCCCAATGGAGCACAAGCCTATGCATCCTAAGTCAGGTCTGTGAACTCCACAAGTGAAGCATGTGAAATTCTCTTTGGGTGCACGAAGTCGTGCATCCAACTTTGGTTCATGCAATACATTAGGGGAATTGAGCATACAAGAGTGTCTAAGAGGCACATGATTCCATGCACCTTGCTTTGGATCTATGCACTCCATGAGAGCATGGAGTACGTGAAGTTTTCAAGGGGTGCATGACTTCGTGTGCCCAAAACTAAGTTTATGTATGCAAAAGTCCTTACGAGTACACAAGATCATGCACCCATCTTAGAGTCTATGCACTCCACTAGATAGTGAAGTGCATGAAATTCTAATGGATGCATGACCTCACATGCCCTGGTCCCTGCCCATGTGCTCCACTCCAATGGAGCATGAGAAAGTGTTTCAGGCGCACAATGTCTTGCACCCAGCTCCCAATATATGAGCTCCACCCCCAAGTAGAGTGGGTAAAGTCCCAAAGGGTGCATGAGTCCGTGCACCCCGAGTTGTTTCTGTGTGTTCCACTCTAATGGAGCATGCAAGGGTCTAGTTGGGTGCACCAAACCATACACCTACCTATGGGTTCATGCGCTCCACTAGGAGGTGGAGTGTATAAGAATTTTAAGGGTGCACGACCCTGTGTGCCCCATTTCTATTTGCATGCTCCACTCCCTCAAAGTGCACAAGAATTTTGTGGTTACACAACGTCATGCACCCAACTTGAGGTCCATGCACTCCACTACCCCAATGGATACCATGAAGTTTTTATGGATGCATGAATCCATGCACCTAGTCCTCATTAAGGTTTGCAAAGAATTAATGAAGCACATTTTTTGTGCACCCCTTCCAAAAAGTTGTGCGCCTCACTCGAGCACACTCCACCAAAACCAATCAAAAGTTTCCATGTCACTGGATATCACATCGTGTTGTAACTCAACCAAGTGGGCATAAAAATTATTAGCAAATGTAATGTATTGTATTTAATTATTAGTAAAAATATTAGCATTTGTAGGCGCTCTCTAGGTAGGTTAGGTAACCATCCAATTGGTTCCATAACCACCAAGCTGTAACCAATTTAACACATGTAATATATAGGTTCAAATTGCTTCATATAATTTATTATGGTACCAAAGCCAACCATGGTGTTATTGAGGAAGTGGGTAAGGTATTTCACTAACTGCTCCAATTTCTTGGTGCATGGTTCAAGGATAAGACACAGGCAACACGGTCAGGACAAGATGCAGGCAACACAATGAGAACAAGATAGATAAAACATAGTGAGGATAGCACACGGGGCGAGAGTTGAAGACAACACACAACACTCATAGTGAGGATAGTACACAGGGTAAGAGGTGAAGATAGTAAGCACAACACGTGAGGCAGTTCAGAGAAGGCAAATACTGCAAGTACAACACACAAGGCAGTTTAGAGAAGGCAGAGACAAATGAAGGACAAAATGAGGAGTAATTTCCCAAAGGCAAAAAAAAGCCTATGTGGATTTTGCACCATTTAAACCATCCCCAAACTCTAATAGGGATAATGTGGGATATATTTTTCTTTTGATAGGACTCAAAGCTAACTACAAATAGTTGTTGTTCCTTCTCAGTTTCATTGAGCACTATGGCTCACGTGGTCTTTTTTTATGCTTATTCAGATGGAGGTCACAGTTTCGATCCTCCTTGGCACTATTTTTTTATGCCTTCTCTTGTTCAGTAATGTCCATCTCATTGGTGACACCATTTTTTGGTGAAATGATACCCCCTGCATGCTCTTGATGCCTCTCTCTACCATGTGATGCTTGGCCTACATGCAGTGATGCCCCTTACTACTTTGTGATGTATGGCCTGTGTAGTGATGCCCTGGTTGATGTCCAAAAAACACAAAATTATGCCCAATAAGAAATAGTGATGCCTAGAAAGGAAAAGTGACACCTAGAAAAAAAATTTGATTCCCTAAGCAAAAAAATTGTCAATTTTTTGTCAATTTTTTGCTCTTTTTTGTCATCTTTTTTTGTCATTTTTTTAACACATTTGTGACCTCAGAGAGTCAATTTTTTTCCCACGGAGGCTACTTCTCCTTTCAACAAGGGCACTGGAGCAGTTTTCTTCTCTCAAGACTTGCAGCAAAGCAGTTTTTTTGAGGTATTCTTCCATATATACCTGCCTTCTTTTCAAGTTTTTCTTTGGAGGGATAAATAGTTATTTATTGGAATTGGCATTTTTTTGTTCCACATTGTTCATTTTTCAACAAGGGGGTATTTCTAAATGCATTTATTTCTTAAAAAATTCTAAGACAAAGGGGGAAATACAAAATATGGAATGTGAATATATGCTACTCATCTCAAAACTGGCATTGTAAGAGGTGCATTTTCGGTGTAAACCGACACCTCAAGTAGGAAAATTTGTGGGCATGTGTGGATATTGTTCTTTTCACATTTAAATTTCCTATTTTCATGCATTAAACAATCACACAAAAATAAAAGCAAAGAAAAGACCCCAAATTTTTTTACACCTACTCATGCAATTTATTGCACATCAACGTTCAGTATATACGATACCTCTCGTACACACTTACAGGTTATGTTTTCATGCTTGGACTACTGTATCTAACGCCTAATATAGCTACAAAAATAACACCTAAGATTGTTCTCTATCAATCATCAAGGAGAAATAAGGTAAACCAGTTCTATTATTCATTTTATTTCATACCCACATCATGATTGTTGTTAGGCGTAAATCCCGATGAAGGTCTTTTTGAAGTGTTTAGGGGAAGTTACACCCCACACATGAGGAATATAATTTCTATGGTAGGTTTCATAAACAACATGATGCCCTTTGAGTATCACCTAAGTTCCATGTATTGTGTTGTTCATATATACTTATATTCTCCCTAACGTAAGGGCGGGTATATATAGAGTAGTTTTTTGGTATATAGGTCTGGAAGTTATAAATAAAGGGAGACCAATTGGTGATATAAGGAACCTTCAAAATGGCTACTATTCATAAATATCGATCAAATTCATAGTTTTTGAAAGGTTTAAACTTTATTCAATGGAAGACAAAGATGCGTGTCATTCTTTATGTGGAATATTTATGGGATGTAGTGACTGGCACTACAAAATGCCCTTAAACAACAAGACAAGATCAAGAAGCTTTTTATAATAAGGACAAAAGAGATCTCATGTTTATCCTACTTGCTACTACAAATGAGGTCCAACCTCATACTTGTGATGCCAAAACCAATAAGTAAGCTTGGGATGCTTTGACTATTGTGTATGAAGGAAAAAATTAGTCCACTATTCTACACCTTCAAACTCAACTGCATACACCTAGGTGTTGTAGGTGAGTTGGAGAGGAGAGGGAAATCCTCCAAGGGAGGTCCCAGGTTCAAATCTCCACCCTACCAAAAAGCTGAATTGGGTATTCAAAATCCAATTGATAATGTTGGTGCGGGCAGGGTTGGGTGTGACTCCCGGGTGACTTTGATAGTGTAGAACCCCCTGTTCATGGTCTCTCAAACCAATGTGGCCCCACAAGGGGTTTTTCGCTTTAAAAAAAAAAACTCAACTGTGTACCCTTAGTATGAACTTTGGGGAGACAGTTGATTTATTCCTTTGTAGAGTGGTGGTATTGAAAGCCAAATTAAATACTATGGAAAAACCCATGGATGATACTCTCTTGACCTCTGTCATATTGAGAGCATTTCCAAAGTCCTACAATATGTTGATCACCTCCCTCAATGTTTTTGGTAGACAAGTATCCTTTGTAGAGTTGGTGAATTTGCTTCAAACTGAGGAGGTAAATTAGGTTTAGAAGTATTAAGTTCCATATAATGCCCTTTATACCCAACAAGGTGGTAAGAAATAGGGGTAGTTTCAAAAAGGGGGTTCTTCTTCCAAAGGAAAAGGGAAACAATATCAACAGAAGGACAAACAATATTGCAAGATTTGTGATATGAATAACCATGACACTAATAGGTGTTGGTTTAATAACAAGAAATAGAATTACCAACCTCATAAGAATAAGGTCAAAGGGAAACACAAATCACAGAAAAATAATAAGCAACCCAAGGGGCATGTTGCTTATGATGAATTCAATTTATCCTTAGATTATGTAGGGTCTAACTCAAACTCAAACTCTGAAAGAGTACACAAGGTGCTCATGAGCCATACTTCATCTCTCCATATAGATGTTGTATGGTATATTGATTCAAGAGCCAGTAAGCACATGACTGGAAAAAAATCATGGTTTGAGACATTTGAGGAGATATAAGGTAAGCCAGTAACCATTTTTGACAATCAAGTCTACCAAGTGAAGGGTGAAGGAAATATTTTTGTTACTCTTCTATATGGAAAATTTCAGATTGAGAAGGTCCTCTATGTTCCTGGATTAGCTAACAATATTTTTTCATTACCTAGATATTGGATAGAAATATGGATGTTGTATTTCAAGTTGCAAAAGGCAAAAATAGATGTTTTATAACTAGAAATGGTAAACATGTAGCAACCGTATCATACAAGCATGGCTTGTTCATTTTAGATGTTATTTCCATGCCTCATGTTTCCCTGGTAGAAAATACAAACGAGGCTACTTCTCTATGGAATAAGAGATATGGGCATATAATTTCAAGATATTTGCTTGAATTGAGCAAATATGAGATGATGTGAGGACTTCTCCACCTTTCCTCCATCTTTCCAGTTTCCTCGGATTGCTTAGAAAGGAAGCAACATCGGGTACCTTTTGAAGCTAGCTCTTCTAGATCTAAGAAACCTTTGGAGTTGGTACATGCTGATCTATGCAGTCCTATTACAACCAACTATGGTGGAAAGAAGTATTTCTAATTGTTTATTGATGATTACTCATGGAAGATGTGGGTTTTCTTTCTTCAATTGAAATCAGAAGCTTTTCTATACTTTCAACAATTCAAGAAACTTGTTGAGAAGGAATCATGATGTTTCATCAAAACCCTCTGCTCATATCGAGGGGGAATATACTTCCAAGTATTTTTCATCATTTCTAAAAGAACATGGGATTAAAATACAACTAACTACAACCTATACACCTCAGCAAAATGGAGTTGTAAAGAGGAGAAATCATTCCATTATGGTAATGGTTCGATGTATGCTAAAGGGAGCATATCTTAAGGATCATTACTAGGTAGAAGTAGTAAATACAACATCATATCTCCTGAATAGAGCACCAAAAAGGGCTCTACAGGGTAAAACTCCACAGGAAGCATGGAGTGGTAAGAAACCCTCCATCTCTCATTTAAAGGTTTTTTGATGTAAGGCATTCATGCACATACCAAAATATAAAATAAATAAGTTAGATGAGAAGATCCTAAAATATATCTTTCTTGGTTATGATGATCATTCAAAATGATATCGGTTGATATATCATATAACCAAGAAGACATATATAAGTAGAGATATGGTATTTGATGAAACTTTCACATAAAATAACACAATTGTATACCTTGAGGAAGACAAGCCTAAGAAAGAGACTTCACTTCCTCATAATAAGATTCCTAAATGGTATACCAGTACTTTGAGATATTCTAAGTTAACATCACTTCCAGATCTAACTCTAGATTGACCATGTACTCATAGTATGACTCAGTAGAAGAGAGCAAAGGCATCAATTTCAAAGGTTGATGAGCTTTATCAACATTTTGATGAACTATCTGTGGATGTAGTGGAATGTAGAGATATGGATATGGAGGATGAAAGATTTTATTTTATAGTATTAGATGAAAATAAATCCACAACAATTTAGGATGCACTTAGTAAGCCTCAGTGGAAGGCTGCTATGGAAGTAGAACATACATATCTCATAAAGAATCATACATGGAAGCTAGTAAATCTACCTTCAGGAAAGAAGCCCATTGTTTGCAAGTGGGTGTTCAAAGAAAAATATATGGTATATGGTACTATTTATAAGCATAAAGCCCATCTTGTTGTAAAGGGCTATGCACAGAAAGAAGACAGATTATGAAGAGACTTTTGCACCTACTACAAAAATGACTACCATTCGAGTAATTTGTGCCATGGGTGGAAGTTTTTAGTCTCACAATGACACTGAGAGGGGGGTGAATTAGTGTGGCTCTTTAAAACTTAAAAACTTCAACTCTTAAAGCCAAAATAATGAAAGCTTAAAACCACATAAAGCAAATACAAAAAGAGAGCATCACACAACACAAGATGTAACGAGGTTCACCAGTTTTGGCTACTCCTCAAAAATGACTGCTTGGACTACCATCCAAATCTAGCCTTTGTAAAGCAACAACTTTACAATCAATTTTACCAGCACCAACTGGAAGGAGAACCAACCCCTGATTTACCAGCACCAACTAGAAGGAGCACCAACCCCTGGTTTATCTACACCAATAGAAAGGAAAACCAACCCCTTATTTACCAGCACCAACTAGAAGGAGCACCAACCCCTGATTTATCTGCACCAACAGAAAGGAGCACCAACCCCTGATTTACCAGAACCAACTGGAAGGAGCACCAACCCTTGATTCCAAGCACCAAATTGGACTTCAATTCTGAAATTTGAATATTGAAATATAAATGCCTTCACTTTTACAAGACCCTGACTGGTCTATTGCTCACTCAACATTGCCCATAGTTCACATAGCACATACCTATGGCTCTGCTTGCTACACTTTTATGGCCCTATTACAGCCCTCTTGCTATGCTTCTTACTACACTCTTACGGCTCTCATGGCTCTACTTAACGCCCTCTTATGGCACTCTTCCAGCCCTCTTCTTGCAGCACTTTCACTCTAGTTTGAGCAGTGCTTTCACTCTCTTTCAGTAGCACACTCACACTCTATATCAGCCGCACTTTCCCTCTCTTCAGCAGCATTTAATTCTTTGCACAGACCTCCTTTTATAACCATATTGCATCTTTGTAACTCCAGTTGTAACTCCTTTCATTTCTCATGCACCACTTGTCAGTTGTAACGCCTTCTAAATGTAACTGCTTTTGTATATATATAGTGTAGGCTTTTTGTCAAACACGATGCATGTTACAAGTTGACACATATACCCCTACCATGACTATTCATCTTCTCGGTCATGACTATTCGTATTCTTTTCTATGCATGCATGCATATTCGAATCTATTTATACAACTATTCGATTTATCCTTCTTCGACTGTTCTTTTATTAGCTGCATGATTTTATTTTGTAACGGCCCCTGTAACTGCTGCATAACTTTAGTTAATGATCACATATCTTATTTTAGCTAGGTTCTATTTTTAGCTCATGCCAAAATGACCTATCATGAAATCATGACACTTCTGCCTCTTTGTCCTCTTCTCGACTTGTACCCGTGAAAACACAACATGTCACGATATCATGACACTTTCACCTCCTTGCTACTCTTCTTAGCTTCAACCAGCGAAAACACAACATGTTGCGATATCACGACACTTTCGCCTCCTTGCTACTCTTCTCGGCTTCAACCAACGAAAACACAACATGTTGCGATATCATGACACTTTTGCCTTCTTACTTTCTCTCTCCTCCTTTAGTCGCGAAAATGCGACATGTCGCGATATCGTGACACTTTCTCTCCTTTGCTCTTTCTCTTGCCTTTGGGTCATGAAAACCCGACATGGCGATATCGTGACACTTTTTCTCCTTAGTGCTTTCTCTTGCCTTTGGGTCATGAAAACCCGACATGTCGCGATATCGCGACACTTTTTCTCCTTAGCGCTTTCTCTTGCCTTCGGGTCATGAAAACCCGACATGTCGTGATATCGCGACACTTTTTCTCCTTAGCACTTTTTCTCTGCTTCGGCCCGTGATAATACAACATGTAGCGATATCGCTACACTTTTGTTCCTTGCACTTTTTCTTTGCTTCGGCCCACAATAATACAACATGTAGCGATATCGCTACACTTGTTCCTTGCACTTTTTCTTTGCTTTGGCCCGCGATAATACATGTAGCGATATCGCTACACTTTTTCTCACACTTTCTCTTTGCTTTGGCCTCTGAAAATACAACATGTCGTGATATCGCGACACTTTTTCTCCTTGCATTTTCTCTTCTCTTTTGGCCGCGAAAATGCAACATGTCACAAAATTGTGACACCTTTTTCTCTCTCCTCTTTCTCTTTGCTTTGGACCATGAAAATGAAACATGTCGCAAAATCGTGACACCTTTTTCTCTCTCCTCTTTCTCTTCGCTTTGGACTACAAAAATGAAACATGTCGCAAAATCGTGACACCTTTTTCTCTCTCCTATTTCTGTTCACTTTGGACCGCGAAAATGAAACATGTCGTGAAATCGTGACAACTTTTTCTCTCTCCTCTTTCTCTTCGCTTTAGATCACAAAAATGAAACATGTCACAAAATTGTGACACCTTTTTCTCTCTCCTCTTTCTCTTCGCTTTGGATCATGAAAATGAAACATGTCGCGAAATCGTGACACCTTTTTCTCTCTCCTCTTTCTCTTGCAATATGTCATGAAATCACGACACTTTTTCTACTTGTCTTTTTCTCTTCCAACATGTCATGAAATCATGATAGTTTTTCTTTCGTACTATCTCTCTCCGAACATGTCGTGAAATCGTGACAGTTTTTCTTGCTTGCGCTTTCTCTTCGAACATGTCACGAAATCGTGACAGTTTTGCTTGCTTGCACTTTCTCTCCAAACATGTCACGATATCGCGATAGTTTTGCTTTCTTGCTCTTTCTCTCCAAACATGTCATGAAATCGCGACACTTTTCTTTCTTTCTTCAACATGTCGCGATATCGTGATAGTTTTTCTTTCTTGCCAACATGTCGCGATATCGCGATAGTTTTCTTCCTTGTGATTTTCTTTTGATTTTTAGCATATGGGCCACTTCTATATTTTGGAAAACCACTGCTCTAAAGAACCTCTTAACTCCTGTCCACTGCATCAACCGATCTATTTGATTGTGTTGACAACAATGACAATATTGTTTCTACACCTTGCTCAACAATCTCCCCCTTTGGAATTGTTGGCAACACACATGCAAGTTCTTGTAATACTTCTCCCCCTTTGACAATAATACCAAAGGGCTACTGCAGACTCCCCCTAAGTCCATGCACATCATTCTCAGGCACACGTTATGACAGTTAGCAAAAATTACAAATATGAGCAAAAAGATAATCAAATATATAAATGCTCCCCTTGAGAATGTGGTCCCTCACTCAGATCTATCTTCAACTGTGTCAGCTGTTGGATCTCTATCCATTGAGACTTTGTCCTCTATACCCTGTCAATAGGCTCACACAGAATCTATCCAATCTTATAGAATCATAAAGAGAATTGTTAGAGACTCAATATGTTCTATACTCAAATCCCAATCTCAACACAACTCAACCAATCACTTTTTACATTTTCAACTTGGTCTGTGTTTTCTACAGTCACCGCTGGTCACACCTTACTTTCAACTATTCGACTCAAGAGACAACATTTTGTCACATACTTCACGGCCAACTATAGTGCACCTTACTCAAACTCATACGACTGGACCTCGGATAGGTAAGATTCACAAAGCAAAGTTGCTCATCTTGATGAGCTAAATCAGACTTCAATATTTTCAACACAGCGTCATAAAAGATCTGATAATATTCCCGTCAATGTGAAGTTCAAATACACACTACTTTTATTGAAACACATATATGTGGCTCAAGCAACATTCTTTCACTAACCACACTATCTGAACTATTATAATCCTTAACTTTGGATAGTGGCAGTAAGAACTATCAATAGTACAACAATGACATATAGCAATATTACCAATAAAGACAACTCTCAATTTAATCACCACCCTTCACTGCACTACCACAAACAACTACATGAACTGAAAACACACTTTGATAGCTATATAACAACTCCCCGACTACTTTTCTTTCATCCTCAGATAACTACACAAATACATAGGAGCATTAAAATAAAACTTTAACATTGCTCCCCCTGAGGATGTGCTACCTGGAGCTGCTTAGTGCAATAGAGGAGTAATCTCCTTCTATCCAAGGAGACATGATTTCCTCTCTTCTTTCTTTCTCCAGTATTTCTTGAACTTAGGCTAAAGGTTTTCACCTGCATCCCCATTTTGAACCTTTTCGTGAACCTCAACATTTCTCTTGGGTGGTTGTCTCTTGTACATCCTTGATGGATGATTCTTTTCCTTTCTTTGATGCACATGATTTCTTCCCTGTCTGTGTTGCATTCTTTGCGTCTGATGAAATCTACTGTCTTGCCTTAGATTTGGACAAGACCTTGCTATGTGCCCATGACCATTACATTTAAAACATTGCACATGATGTTCAACTAGAATAACAAATGTATTTCTACCAGCATAACTCTTTGATCTATTATTCTATCCACAATAAATTGCCTTGTGACCATAATGGTTGCATCTAAAACAATAGCCATTAAAAGCATTATTATGAATAGAGTGAGAGTGATAGAACCTCTTTTGTTGTGGTTGCTTTGCTATAGATCTCCTTTGAGATTTTCTTCCTTTTGGGGATTCAGCTTCAAGCTTTTCTTGCTTTGATCCTTCAGCAGTGGATTTCTTCTTCTCTATAGATTTAGAAGATGAAGGTTGTTCAGCTTCACATCCAAGACCAAGCTTAACCATTGGGCTTCTTTGTTGCCTTATCATTTTATCTAGCAACTCTGTGCTTTTCTCAAATTTGAGATTTGTATTTGCCTCTTCTAGTTGTTTCCTTAATAACACAATCTCCTCTTCTTGTTTATAGCAAACAATCTCTTTCTCATTGATCTGTGACTTCAAGGCTTCTTCTATTTTCTTGGCTTTGTGAATTTGTAAGAAGAGATCTTCAATATCACCCTCATATTCTTCCAACTTCTTGGATAGTCTTTTGTTCTTTTTCTTTTCTAAACCCAACTCTTCAAGTGTAGAGATCAACTCACCTTCTAGATCTACTTCAGCCTCAGAGTCTTCACCACATACTTCAGAGTTCACTTCTTCTTCCTTTTTTGATTCTACTTCTTCAAATGCCATGAACAGAGCTTCACCTATTTCCTCTTTAGAATCCTCACCGGAGCTGTCTTCTGTTGAACTGGCATTCCTAGAGATGAAACTTTTCTTCTTGAAGTTACCTTTTCTAAAATTTGTTTTCTTCTTCCAGTCACTTCGTTCTTGGTGCGATCCTTCATTACTTTCGTCCTTCTCATTAAGTGGACAATTAGTCACAAAGTGCCCAACGCCTCCACAGCTGAAACATTTAAATGGTAGCTTTCCTCTATATTTTCCTTTTCCCAATTTTAGTTTTCGAACAAAGTTTGCTTCCATTTCATCTGATGTCTCTTCTTCCTCGGACTCTTGTTTTGCGTTTTTATTTTTAAGGACTTTAAAAGTCGCTTCTCTATCTATGGGTTTAGATTTTCCTATCCTCATCTCATATGCAGTCAAAGAACCATGCATCTCATCCATACTAAAAGAATTTAGATCCTTAGCTTCTTCTATAGCTAAAACTTTAGAATCAAATCTTTTGGGAAGGGATCTTAATACCTTTTTCATGATGACAGAGTCTCCGATATCCTCGTCGAGTCCTCTGATCACATTAATGATTCCATTAACTCTCAGCATATATGCCTCAATGTTTTCATCATCATTCATCTTCAATGCTTTGAACTGAGCTCGATGTGTCTGTAACTTGGCCTCCTTGATCTTATCGTCTCCTTCATGAATACTCCTCAGTTTGTCCCCTATTTCTTTTGTCATTTTGCAGCTCATGATCTTTACTAGTTCATTGTCTGCTAATCTGCACATGATAGCATTCTTTGCTTTAGAGTTATTCTCAAATAGCTTCTTACCAGCAACATCGGTTGGAGGAGTGGTGGGGATTGTGTATCCACTATTTACTGAATCCCAAATGTCATATCCCAAAGCATAGAGATATGTCTGCATCCTGATTCTCTAGAACATGTAATTGGTTCTATCAAACAATGGTGCTTTGTTTGATGAGAATCCTTCACCACCTGCCATTGCGTACTAATCCAAGATCAACCCTAGCTGATTTATCCTGAAAAGAGAAACTAGATCTGATACCAATTGTTAGTCTCACAATGACACTGAGAGGGGGGTGAATCAGTGTTGCTCTTTAAAACTTAAAAACTTCAACTCTTAAAGCCAAAACAATGAAATCTTAAAACCACATAAAGCAAATACAACAAGAGAGCATCACACAAGACAAGATGTAATGAGGTTCACCAATTTTGGCTACTCCTCAAAAATGACTACTTGGACTACCATCCAAATCTAGCCTTTGCAAAGCAACAACTTTACAATCAATTTTACCAGCACCAACTGGAAGGAGCACCAACCCCTGATTTACTAGCACCAACTGGAAGGAGCACCAACCCCTAATTTATCTGCACCAATAGAAATGAGCACCAACCCCTGATTTACCAACACCAATTGGAAGGAGCACCAACCCCTGATTTATCTACACCAACAGAAAGGAGCACCAACCCCTGATTTACCAGACCAACTAGAAGGAGAACAACCCCGATTTATCCGCACCAAGAAGGAGCACCAACCCCTGATTTACCAGCACCAACTGGAAGGAGCACCAACCCATGATTCCAAGCACCAACTTGGACTTCAATTCTAAAATTTGAATATTGACATATAAATGCCTTCACTTTTACAAGACCCTGACTAGTCTATTGCTCACTCAACATTGCCCACAGTTCACACAACACATACCTATGGCTCTGCTTGCTGCACTTTTATGGCCCTCTTACAGCCCTCTTGCTATGCTTCTTACTACACTCTTACGACTCTCACAACTCTGCTTAATGCCCTCTTACGGCACTCTTCCAGCCCTCTTCTTGCAGCACTTTCACTCTAGTTTGAGCAGCACTTTTGCTCTCTTTTAGAAATGCACTCACCCTCTATATTAGCCATAATTTCCCTCTCTTTAGCAGCATTTAATTCTTTGCACGAGACCTCCTTTTATAACCATATTGAATCTTTGTAACTCTAGTTGTAACTCCTTCTTTCATTTCTCATGCGCCACTTGTCAGTTGTAACGCCTTCTAACTGTAACTGCTTTTGTCTATATATAGGGTAGGCTTTTCGTCAAACACGATGCATGTTACGAATTTACACATATACCCCTACCATGACTGTTCATCTTCTCGATCATGACTGTTCATATTATTTTCTGTGCATGCATGCATATTCGATTCTATTTATATGACTGTTCGATTTCTCCTTCTTTGACTGTTCTTAAATTAGCTGCATGATTTTCTTTTGTAATGTCCCTTGTAACTGTTGCATAACTTCAATTAACGGTCACATATCTTATTTTGGCTGGGTTCTATTTTTAGCTCGTGCCAAAGTGACCTATCATGAAATCGTGACACTCTTTGTCCTCTTCTCGACTTGTACCCACGAAAACACATGTCACGATATCGTGACACTTTTGCCTCCTTGCTACTCTTCTCGGCTTCAACCAACGAAAACACAACATGTCACGATATCGTGACACTTTCGCCTCCTTGCTACTCTTCTCGGCTTCAACCAGCGAAAACACAACATGTCGCGATATCATGACACTTTCGCCTTCTTACTTTCTCTCTCCTCCTTTAGTCGTGAAAATGCGACATGTCACGATATTGCGACACTTTCTCTCCTTTGCTCTTTCTCTTACCTTTGGGTCATGAAAACTCGACATGTCGTGATATCACAACACTTTTTCTCCTTAGCGCTTTCTCTTGCCTTTGGGTCGCGAAAACCCGACATGTCGCAATATCGCGACACTTTTTCTCCTTAGTGCTTTCTCTTGCCTTCGGGTCGCGAAAACCCGACATGTCATGATATCACGACACTTTTTCTCCTTAGCACTTTTTCTCTGCTTTGGCCCGTGATAATACAACATGTAGCGATATCGCTATACTTTTGTTCCTTGCGCTTTTTCTTTGCTTCGGCCCACGAAAATACAACATGTAGTGATATCGCTACACTTTTGTTCCTTGTGCTTTTTGTTTGCTTCAGCCTACGATAATACAACATGTAGCGATATCGCTACACTTTTTCTCCTTGCACTTTCTCTTTGCTTTGGCCTCCAAAAATACAACATGTCACGATATCATGACACTTTTTCTCCTTGCATTTTCTCTTCTCTTCTGGCCGAAAAAATGCAACATGTCATGAAATCATGACACCTTTTTCTCTCTCCTTTTTCTCTTCGCTTTGGACAGCAAAAATGAAACATGTCACAAAATTATGACACCTTTTTCTCTCTCCTCTTTCTCTTCGCTTTGGACCGCAAAAATGAAACATGTCACGAAATCGTGACACCTTTTTATCTCTCCTCTTTCTCTTCGCTTTGGACTGTGAAAATGAAACATGTCATGAAATCACGACACCTTTTTCTCTCTCCTCTTTCTCTTTGCTTTGGATCACGAAAATGAAACATGTCGCAAAATCGTGACACCTTTTTCTCTCTCCTCTTTCTCTTCGCTTTGGATCGCGAAAATGAAACATGTCACGAAATCGCGACACCTTTTTCTCTCTCCTCTTTCTCTTCGCTTTGGATCGTGAAAATGAAACATGTCACGAAATCGCGACACTTTTTTCTCTCTCCTCTTTCTCTTGCAATATGTCACAAAATCACGACACTTTTTCTACTTGTCTTTTTCTCTTCCAACATGTCATGAAATTGTGATAGTTATTCTTCCGTACTATCTCTCTCCGAACATGTCACAAAATCACGACAGTTTTTCTTGTTTGCGCTTTTTCTTTGAACATGTCGTGAAATCGTGATAGTTTTTCTTGCTTGTGCTTTCTCTCCAAACATGTCACGATATCACGACAATTTTGCTTTCTTGCTCTTTCTCTCCAAACATATCGTGATATCACAATAGTTTTCTTTCTTCTCAACATGTCGCAATATTGCGACAATTTTTCTTTCTTGCCAACATGTCGCGATATCGCGATAGTTTTCTTCCTTGTGATTTTCTTTTGATTTTTAGCATATGGTCCACTTCTATATTTTGGAAAACCACTGCTCTGAAGAACCTCTTAACTCCTGTCCACTGCATCAACTGATCTGTTTTACTATGTTGACAACAATGACAATACTATTTCTGCACCTTGCTCAACAGAAGTTACATTAGAAGGATGTAAAAAGTGCTTTCTTAAATGGTGACCTATAGGAAGAAGTGTATATGGTCCAACCTGAAGGATTTGTTGTTGAAGGGTAAGAACAGAAAGTTTGTAATTTGATCAAACTCCTATATGGACTGAAACAATCTCCTCGAGCTTTGTACATCAAAATTGATAGTCACCTCATGCAACATGATTTTCAAAGAAGTCCATCAGATGCAAATCTCTATATAAATAATAATGGTTCTGATATAGTGATTTTGGTGCTATATGTAGATGATCTAATCATAACAGGTAGTTTAGAGAGTATGATAGATATACTAAAAAATTATCTAAACACATCTTTCAAAATGATAGATCTAGGACTTCTACACTATTTTCTTGGTTTAGAAGTAACTCAAAAGAAACATCATATATGAGTTACTCAAAATAAATATTCCAAGACATTGATCGATAAATTTTAGATGACTGATTGTAAGTCTAAATCTACACCAATGGAGGCAGGACTTAATTTATCTCAATTTGATCAATCTCCATAGGTAGATGTCACTCTCTATTATCACCTGATTGGGAGTCATAGCAATATTCTACCTCGGTAGAAGAGATAGCAACAACCTGCTACTTTTTACTATGCCAAGAGACAGGACCAGATCCAAGATGAAAGATGTATCTAGAAGTTGACTTTTGATCATCAATAGATCCAGCATAGTCGGAGTTTGTGTACCCTTGAAGATAGAACTTGTTATTCATTTTGTATTCCAAGCCAAAATTTGTTGTACCATAGACATAATGAAGAACTCTTTTTGTTGCTTTCCAATGGCTCACTTTTGGATCCTGCATGAATCGTGAAAGATAACCCATAGCAAAACTGATATCTAGCCTAGTGTTTGTGAGGTATATGAGACTCCCAATTAGTTGATGATAGAGAGTGCCATCTACCTATGGAGATTTATCGAATCAAGATAACTTAAGTCCTGTCTCCATTGGTGTAGCTTTACACTTGCAGTAAGTCATCCAATATTTATCGATCAATGTATTGGCATATTTCTTTTGAGAAACTCGTATATGATGTTTATTTTGAGTTACTTCTAAACCAAGACAATAGTGTAGAATTCCTAGATCTATCGTTTCAAAAGATGTGATCTCAATTTTATTATGGGTTATCTTTCATGATTCATGTAGGATCCAAAAGTGAGCCATTTTAAAGCAGTGAAAGGAGTTCTTCATTATGTCTGTGGTACAATAGATTTTGGCTTGGAATACAAAATGAATAACAAGTTCTATCTTCAATGGTACACGGACTCTAACTATGTTGGATCCATTGATGACCAAAAGTCAACTTCTGGATACATATTTTATCTTAGATCTGGTCCTATATCTTGGCATAGTAAAAATTAGCAAGTTGTTGCTATCTCTTTTATCGAGGTAGAATATCACGTAGCTAGTGGAGCAGTCTAGAGATTATATGGTTACATCTCATTTTTAGGATCCTACTATAAAATAAACTCAAATAAACACACTCTCACATAATTTCTTGGAAATAAACTCACATAAACATCATATTAATATTTAAAACAAAATACACATTATAATAGAAATTTGCATAAAGGAACAATCTCACAATAATATAGAATTGTAGGCCTCTTCGAGGGGGAAACCTCCTTCAACGCTTCATTAATTTGCAAAAATATGAATACATTGGTGCCTTCTTGGTTATTTAAAGATTTCCCTTCCATGGTTGGCTTACATTCAAAATGCCACCTGGATTACATGCATAATGCCACCCGAATTACATGCATAGTGCCACTCGAATTACATGCACAATGCCACTCGAATTACATGCACAAGGCCACCTTACATACCTATCTACCATGTTTTACATAAAAAGGGTGCCATTTGTCATAGGCACTATATAAGCTAAAACTTAGAATATTACAAAATATTAATCATGGGTACTACCCACGTTATTTAGTAATTATTACATCATAGAAGTTATTACATTAAGGGTTAGGATGGGATCCTAACATGTACTTCCCCTTGAAGAAGCTTTTTCCTCAAAGCTAAAATGAGGAAACTATTGCTGGAGTTGGTGGAGAGATTCCCATGTAGCATATTCAAGTTGAAGCCCACGCCATTGAACCAGGATCTCTGAAATTATACGATTTCAAAGAGTGCGAGTCTGACGATCCAACAGTTGCTCAGGTTCAAGTAATATGGAGCCTTCTTCATCCAATTAAGAAAGTGTGGATTGAACCTGTACCTATGTGCCCACAACTTTCTTGAGAGTGAAAACATGAAAAATAGGATGAAGCTTGGAAGTAGGTGGGAGCACCAATTTGTAAGCTATGGGGCCAATCCTTTGTAGAACCTGGTAAGGACCATAGAATTTTGCAGCAAGCTTATGAAACCTATGAAGTTGTAGGGATGATTGTTTGTATGTCTATAAGTTAAGGAAGACCATATCACCTACATCAAAACTATGCCCAGAATGATGTTGATCATCTTGTTGGCACATTTGATTCTGGGCCATGTTCAAATTTTGCTTAAGTTGGCGAAGGACCTCGGTGTGTTGACTTAGAGTGTTGTCGATGGCCTAGACCTTGGAGCTACCAGGAATGTAAGAGGAAGGCATAGGTGGAAGGCACCCGTAGACTACTTCAAATGGTGTGAGTTTGGTTGTGGTATGATAGGAAGTGTTGTACCACCATTCGACCAAGGATAGCCATTTGGCCCATTGAGTGGGATGATCTGAGACAAAGCAGTGAAGGTAGGTTTCCAAGCATTTATTAACAACTTCTATTTGACCATCCATTTGCGGATGGTAGGCTAAACTCATTTTGAGCTGAATCCCTTGCAACTTAAACAACTCTTGCTAGAAATGACTAGTGAAGGTGGGATCACGATAAGATACAATGGAGGTGGGCATGCCATGAAGGTGAAATATGGAGTCAAGAAAAAATTGTGCAAAAATGAATGCGGTATACAGATGGGCAAGGAAACAAAAGTGAGCATACTTTGAAAGGCGGTCCACTACCACAAAAACAACTAACTTACCTCCATATTTAGGGAGCCCTTCTATAAATTCCATGGAAATGTCAGTCCAAACCTAATTCGGGATAGGCAATGGCTGAAGAGTGCCCGGAGAGCACACTGTTTCACATTTCATCCTTTGACATGTGTCATAGGCAACAACAAAAGAGTGGATGTCACATTTCATACCTTTCCAAAAGAAGGTGCACTTGAGTCGCTCATATGTTTTAAGGAACCCTGAATGGCCTGCAGAGGGAGTGGCATGCAATTCCTTCATGAGGAGCTCTCAAAGTGGGGACTTATGAGGTAGAACCAGGCATTGATGGTAGCACATATCATGGCCATTCCAATTATACTATGGTGTAGAATCTGTATCATCCATTAGCGAGGCTATCAAAGCTTGCAAATCTACATCCTGATGTGCTTCTTGATACAAGGAATAAATCCATTGGGGAAGTGGTGCTGAGATGGCACACAACATACTTACGGTCTCCATTTTGTGAGAAAGAGCATCAGCCACAATATTCTCATTTCCATTTTTTTAGGTGATATCATAATCATATCCCATGAGTTTAGACACCCACTTTTGTTGGTCAAACGTGGCAACTCTTTTTTACAAATAATATTTGAGACTTTGATCATCGGTTTTGATGGAGAAGTGATTCCCAATGAGGTAAGGTCACCAATGTGTGATTGCATGCAATGTGGATAATATTTACTTAGCATATGTGGATTTCTCCAGATTACGATCAGAGAGTGCCTTGCTAGTAAAATCCATAGTTTGTCCTTCTTGCATCAATACTACCCCAATACCATGACCAGAAGCATTACTTTCAATGATAAATGGTTTAGAGAAATCTAGCATGGCTAAGATGGGAGTGGTGGTCATAGCATGCTTGAGTTCAATGAAGGCTTGGTCAGCAGGCCCTATCCAAGTGAAGGAATATTTTTTCAACATGGAGGTGAGGGGGGCAGCTATCTTCCCATAATTGCAGACAAATTTCTGATAATATCCTGTAAGCCCTAAAAATCCTTGAATTCCCTTGAGGGTGTGAGGTTTCGGCCACTCTTGAACTGCTTGAATCTTCTTAGGGTCAACCTTGATGCCATCCTATGAGACAATGTGTCCTAGATACTCTACTTCAATAAGACCAAAGGAACACTTGGACATTTTGGAAAAAAGGTGATGGGTGACCAACAACTATAAATTTTGATCCACATGATTGAGGTACTCTTCCCATGTGTGGCTGTAAATCAAGATGTCATAGAAGAAAACAAGGATGAACTTTCGCAGAAATGGCTGAAAGATGTTTTTCATAAGACTTTGGAATGTAGAAGGAGCATTTGTGAGACCAAATGGCATTACCAAGAATTCATAATGACCTTCATGAGTGTGAAAGGTAATTTTGGGGATGTCCTCATCCTTGAGCCAAATTTGATGGTACCCAAAGCGGATATCAAGCTTGGTGAAATACATGGTCCCGTGTAGTTCATCGAGTAATTCATAAACCACTGGAATAAGAAATTTATCCTTGACCATAGTCTTATTGAGTTCTCGGTAGTCAATACATAGGCACCATGAGCCATATTTCTTGGGAACAAGTAGGACAGGTGAGGAGTAGAGGCTAGTACTAGGCTAGATGACACCAGTCGTGAGTAATTCTTGTACGAATTTTTCCAATTCCAATTTCATGGCATGAGCATACCTGTATGGCCTAATATTTGGTGGTGCACTACCCAAGAGCAATGGGATAGCATGGTCAAGAGAGCAATGTTGTGGTAGTGTAGTTGGTTCTGCAAAGACAACATCATGTTTGTGTAGAACTAGTTGTAAGTCTGATGGAATTTCAGCCATTAGTGAAGTGGTTGGTTGGATGGAAAAGAGTTGTACAATAACCCCATGTTTTGATTTCTTTAGCACTTTCTCCATACAATTGGAACTAATGAGGTGAGGTGTTCCTACAGGGGAGCCCTTGAGTAAGTGTGTTTGTCCATTTTGGGAGAATTGCATCCAAAGTTCTGCAAAGTTCCAACTAATAGTGCCCAATGTACTCAACCATTGAGATCCCAAAACCATATCACATCCTCCCAACTGGAGGGTAAACATGTCCTACTTGAGTTCATAGTCCCCTATCCTGAGCTTGACATTGTAGCATTTTCCTTTACAAGATAATGTTCCCCCATTTGCTACCATGACCTTGAATGAATTACAAGTATGTATATAGCAAATTTCCCGCTTAGCAACTCGAGGATCAATGAAGTTGTGTGTTCTGCCTAAATCAATAAGGATGGTAAGACGTTGGCCCTTGAAAAATCCCACAACTTTCATGGTTTGTGGAGTGGTAATGCCTACAAGAGCATGGATTGAAATCTCTACCTCAGACCCTTGTGTATCTTCTTCCTATGGAGAAGGTGTTTCAGGGGGGTCCTCATCCTCATCACTCTGGTCAGTGTTAGTAGGTTCCTCAACATATATCAAGAACAATATTTTGTTTGCACACTTATGTCATTTAAATTTTTTTTTATCACAATTATAACATAATCCTTGGGCACGACATGCATCCATATCTTCTGTAGTAGGTTTACTATCCATTGAATTTTGGGTTCAAAAAGGAAATGAAGGTCAATTTTGAGGAAACCATAGGGGGCGCCTTTGGTTTGAGAGTTTAGATTCGGCCAGATGGGCCAAACTGATAGCTTCCATCATGGAATGTGGTTTCAACATCTTTACTTCAGCTTGGAGATCCCATTTTAACCCACTAAAAAAAAAACTCATGAAGAACCCTTCTATCAATCCTCTTGTCTTATTGGCCAATTTTTCAAATTTAGTTTGGTAGTCACGGACTGAGGATGTTTGGTGCAGTTTGGTCAAGGCCCCTGTGAAGTTCTCATACTCACTAGGCCTAAATCGGGTCAGTATTTGGGGCTCAAAGTCCTTCCAAGAGAGATTTGGGTTGGAATTACGTAACCACTAGAACTAGTGTAGAGCCTCAGATTCCAAATTGAAGGAAGCCATATGAACTCAATGATATATGGGAACATTATGAAGTCTAAAGAATTGATCAACCCTACATAACCACCCATCAACATCCTTCCCATTAAATTGAGGGAAGTCCAATTTTGGCATTTTAAAGGATGGGTCATGGTCATTCCTTGTAGAGTTTTCAGCCTGGTGTTCTGTTTTGAGTGGTCCCTTATGTAACTTGCTACCCACATCTATCAGTGTTTCTTCTAAGCAAGCGCTAGTGGCCTCATGATCTAGACGAAGACCTTGGACCTCTTCCCTTATGGAGAAAATTTCCAAGTTCAAATTCTCAATGGCTTTTGTTAAGGAGTCCATATGTTCTAGCTCTTTTTGATGTCCACGGGTACCCTGGGCCATTTTGGAACCTTTTGTGTCCAGTTACTAAAATTAGAATTGGGTTTCAGGACTTACTATTTTTAGTAAGTGTCCAAAAAATTGCTTGGGTGCTATATATCAAAACGATCAGATCGAAGAGGTGGTCACAATGAGCTATATCCCACAACACTACTTTTAGGCACCCCAAAATTTTTTTTAATATCCTGTTTTGCCGAGTCTAACGGTGTTTACAGTTTTTATTTTGAGCTACAGTGCAAAATATGGGTACTTGAGCACTATCTATAATTGGTCTCTGGTCACTCGCTCAATGTTTTGCTCAGCCCAGATAGTCTCTCTGACACTGCTTACCTCACTGGTCTGAAGATTGTCTGTATTATGTAGGTTACTGTTATGACAGTTATATTTTGACACTGAAAACTGTAATTTCTGACCTGATTGTGCTGACCTGACTATTATTGCCATTGTAAATTTGATTATTATTCTCCAAACTATCAACTTAACTATCACCCTCATATTATATCCTAGATTCATGCAATGTATACAATTATTTTGGTAGAGGATTCCTTTCTCATATGCTCATTTCTGGGAATTTGAAATGTAGGTTTACAAACAGGGAGTTTTGGTTTGTGATTTTGTTGCAGGTTGAAGTTTTAATAGAACCAGGGTATGCTAAGTAAAGGAGTATGTAACACCCATAGACCCTCTGTTATACCGCAGTGATGAACAATAGTGCTTGGAACAATATTTCAGGCCACTACCCAAGGAGGATTCCACACATACCCTTGAGCACACTATCTACCTCTTTGATAGTACGAGAGGGTAATCATCCTGGATGTTGTGTCCTGTGGACTATGGATGATACAAGGTCGATAAGATTCCTACTAGATAAAATTTTGTTAACCTTAGAATGGTCTCCCGATACACCCAAAGATGTGTGGGAGCTCAAGTCTTTGGGCGAGTTATGTCTGAGGCCTAGGTATTGGAGTCTAATTGCCCCTCACTTCACTAGATGTTGTATGGGCTATCTAGCTTAGCCAATAATGATAGATCCTTCACAATATTTTAAAACCCCCGACACAGGGTTTCTACCTACTCAACTAAAAAAGACTATTTTTTTTTTTGACTGGTATTTGTCTTTTTTTTTTATAATAGTAAAAAAAAATTACACAAAAATAATAGAGGATTATACCTAACAGGCAAGAATCATTACTGTTGTAGTAGAACTTGGCCCTGGAAAGTGCTCTGATACCACTTTTTAGGATCCTACTATAAAATAAACTCAAATAAACACACTCTCACACAATTGCTTGGAAATAAACTCACATAAACATCATATTAATATTCAAAACAAAATACACATTATAACAAAAATTTGCATAAAGGAACAATCTCACAATAAGATAGAATCACAGGCCTCTTCGAGGGGGCAACCTCCTTCAACACTTCATTAATTTGCAAAAATATGAATACATTGGTGCCTTCTCGGGTATTTAAATATTTCCCTTCCATGGTTGGCTTACATGCAAAATGCCACTTGGATTACATGCATAATGCCACCCGAATTACATGCATAGTGCCACTTGAATTACATGCACAATGCCACTCAAATTACATGCACAAGGCCACCTTACATACCTATCTACCATGTGTTACATAAAAAGGGTTCCATTTGTCATAGGCACTATATAAGATAAAACTTAGAACATTACAAAATATTAATCATGGGTACTACCCACGTTATTTAGGAATTATTACATCATAGAAGTTATTACATTAAGGGTTAGGATGGGATCCTAACACTCATTCTTACAAATATGGGTCTTCCAAAGAATCTTCCTCTTCATTTGTTCTATGATAATAAAGGTGTTTAAATCTTTTTAAGAATCCCATCTTTCATGATCTCACCAAACACATTGACACTATATGTCATTTCATTCAAGATGAAGTTCCAAAACATCATAGACAACTCCACTACATTCCCACTGATGAGCAAATAGTAGATATCTTCACCAAGGTGCTTGCTTGTGTCAAATTTGAACTATTTTGTAATGCTATTTGTAGTTGTCAATAATGTAATAAGAGGGGATGTTAGAAAATTTAATGCATTATATTTTATTATTGGAAAAAAATTAGTGCTCGTAGGTGCTCTCTAGGTAGGTTAGGTAACCACCTGATTGGTTCCATAACCACCAAGCTATAACCTATTTAACACATGCAATATACAGGTTCAAATTGCTTTGCAAAATTCATTAAAAATAGTCAATCCATAGCCAAAAATGGAAGTGATGTGATGCGCTCAGCTCCATGGCGCGACCAGTCATAAAGTCTTGGTGAATGAAAAAGCATGTACCCCACCTAAGCAAATTAATGCAAGCTCTTTAAATGAAAGGTGGAAGACATCTCCCATGCCATTAGCATAAACATGCATGTAGAGTGCTTTCTTGATGAGGTTGAAGAGACAAAAAACATGACACTAAAGTAGATATAAAATAAATGATTTGAGAAAGATAGTAATTTCACAAAATGATATTTTATTCAATAATGGGGGGAGCTAAGAAAATCCTTGTTACAATTATTTTGTCCAACAAAATTATTTTGATATAGTAATTACAATTTCTAGGGTTCTCCAAAACCCTAGCTACCAAAAATGAGTGTCTTCAATGTGCTTTGCTCCCAATAGAGTGAGTGGGCTTTGTTGATATCTAATTATGGGCTACTCTAGCTTCAGTAGTTGTCCAATGATGAATAAATATGTAGATCTGCATACATACAAATAAAAATAAGGGATTAGAAATACCTGTGAGGGCTCCATAGTGTGAGACCCTCAATTATCAATAAAACCCTAGCTATTAATGAATAAAGTAGCATGCAAAATCTACAGACAAGGAAATGAAATAAAAAACAATGATTTACCTTGTTATTGATGTTTATGATCTATTATGTCATTGTAGATTTTATGGTAGGAGGTTCCAATGACACCTGGTGATCTTATGCAGTGGATTCTGGTGTATGGCTGAGGTAATAACATGTGTTGAGCTACACCTACAAGACATGGCAGATGCATGGCTACGCCTATGGGATGATTTAGGTACACGACTGCACCTATAGGATGAGGTAGGTACTCAGTTGCACCTGGGGATTAGAGTTTGATCTGCAGAAGTAGATCATGGTAATGTGGAGGATGCAACAGATGGGATATGGTGGTAGTGGTGGATGATGGTTAGGGATATTGCTAGAATGGGAAAATCTAAGAAAATCTAGGGTTCTTAAGCAAAATATGCTAGGGCATAATCCACTCAACTCTAATAATGGTATTCAAAATGCATGGACCTCAGATTTCTTCAGTATTTCAAGTCTCAGATTTTCCAAGGGTTGAGAATTGAGAATGCTCTTATTTATAATCAAGCCTAGGGTTTTCTTAGGGTTTTAGCCTAACACTTTTTTATTGTGTGGCTAATATTAAATCAAATCCAAAGGCTGAGATTATACTTTATGTGTGACATGGATTAAGGAAGATGGATGGCTGAGATTAGATTAGATCTAATGGTTGAGGTTAATTGGGCTTATAAATATATTATTTATAATATAAATAATATAAAATATTATATTTAAACATAAATAATATAAAATAAATATAAATAATTCAAATAAGAGTCTGAAAATGGTGGGAAAAGGCTAAAGCAGGCCATTGGATGGCGGGAAAAGCATGGAATGGCCAATTAAATGGTAGGTAGGGGTGGTGGTGGATAAGTGGCTAGGATTTGGTGTCTATAAATGCCTCTTTTTGTACCATGTTGCATGAAACACAATATGGTGCAAAAACACGAGACACCTGGCTGGGCTTTGGGCATAGAAGCAACTTCTCTCTCTTATTGTATTTTGAGTAATAACATTGAAGATAAAAGAATAAATAATTATTGGAATTTGCGTAGCTTACCCCCTCAATTGGTGAATGAGATTACGGATGGATCACATGAGCCAATTAAAAAATTTGTGCAAATTATGAATGATGTGGTGTCATTTTTACCCCAATGGTGTGAAGGGGGTTAGTGAAAAATGTGATGTGATGTGTCTACATTTACCCTAACGGATGAAAGATTTTGTGCAAATTTTATATGATGTGGACAATATGAATGATGTAAAATGTGATACCATTTTTACCCCAATGGTGAGAGAGGGGTTGTGTCAAATTTAGATTCCATGATCATGTAATATGTATCCCATCATTGGAAAATCATAATCAAATTATGGTAGCCCCAAATATGGGATGAATCGATGTTGTTGAAGCATTTTGCCTTGTTGGCATCATTGATATGTAAAATGATAATGCAAAAAGGAAGAAAAAGTAGTGAACCTTGGATGTATTTCTAGTGATATTTCATCCTAGATAGTGCATATCTCGAAGGTGTTAAGGAGATTGTGGATGATGAAATTTGATTTGTGTCCATATTTTAAGCCTCATGGACTAGGCCATTAATGACTGCTTTTGTGAAAAATTTTATTGGTAAGTTTTCACTCAAAATGTGAAGTACAAAATATTATTATGTTCTCGAACAAGGAGATAAGTGATAATGATTATGACCAAGCATTCTTATGATAATCCATTCATCTTATCTAATTGCATGGATGTGAATCGCTGCAATCACCAAGTATGTAAAATGAACCACTATATATGAGATTCACTTGTAATTTTGACATGTGTTGAAATAAATGATGGTATATTATGATAATGGAAAGAATTTTGATGGAAGAATATGATGAAATCACCAATATCGGAGTCAATTTGTAAATATGAAATTGTTAGTGGTTGATTCTATACTTTTAATATGGAAACAACTAATTTGATGATCAAATCAACTCCAATATTTATGAATTTTTTTGGAATGATGAAGAAGATGGAATAGAAGATATGAGTGTCAGTTTTGTAAAAATTTGGAATCTTTTGATGCATTTTGTAATTCTATTTGTGTATTTTACAAATGTGGATCGTATTCAAAAAATAAAAACACAAAATAACTTATGCTTGTACAAACATAATTTTATGATATGCATGATGTGTGGGTGAAATTTGATGGGGTGTTGAGGGGGCAAGCTACTATTTTGGGCATTTTTACCTTTAAAGTATTTTGACACCAGGCACCCAGTTGCACATGCATTATTCTATAGGTGCTCAACTACATCTGGTTGCGCCTACTGGCATCCATGTGTGCCTACGATCTACAGGTGTTTTATGGCACCTGAGTGCACTAGTCGTAGCTACAAGTAGCTTGCAGTGTGAATTTTTAGGTTCATTCCTACGTTTGAGAGTTTCTACATATGTGCTTGAGGAGTGGAGTGAATTGGTGAGAAAGGTGAGGTTGGTGAGAATTTACATAGGAGCTATGGCGGCAGATATATTTCATGTTTCTGGTGGAATGGAGGCTCACTTTGCCCTGGTAATGTTGAAAAAAACTATGTCTTTTATGTAAAATTTTTGTAGGTTTTTTTTTTTAAATAATATTAATAAAAAATATTTGTTGTTATAGTTGAGGGAGATAGATCCTCAATATTGTTTATCTCCTCTTATTCCTAGGATGAGGAAGAAGCTCAGTAAGGGGGATTGGGAGCTTTTTGAGAATGTGGGTTTGGAGGGAGTGGCTAGGTTGGATGTTGTGAGGACGAATGAGGGGTATCTCTCATCATTGATAGAGATATGGTATTCTGATAGGGGGACATTCCAGCTATAGACTAAGGAGGCCACTATCACCCTTAAGGATGTATACCACATCCTCAAGATTACAATAGAAGGGGAGAATATGATGGTTGGACATGATAAGAAGGTAGATATGGAGAAAATGTTTAGGGAGTAGTGGCAGGAGGTGAGGATGGGGTATGGAGGTAGCTTCCTCCTATAGTGTTGGTCTTGGGAGAACCGAGTCGAGAGGTGCATACTAGCTAGTGGTATCAGGATATGTGATCGGGGTTGACTCAGGATGACATGATATGGAGGCCATGATGAGGAGTATGGTGGGATGGTTATGAGAAGCAACTACATTAGGTGAGGTAGGATCAATGGTTGGTTTGAAGGAGGGATGAGGAAGTAGAGTACTTCCAATACTCATGGGTGTTGAGGTAGTTTAGCTTACCTCAAGATGTGTCGAATGAGCCTATGTTGTATCAATGTCGATGGGATGAGGTGGGGCTTCCATGTGTGGAGCCATGGTGGGTTCAGATAGGATACAATGAGTGGATGGAGGTCCCTGACATAGATTATATCAAGGTGATGCCATAGTATGCAACTTTTTTTGGTGCCCAAGCAGTATGGGTACCAAAGGTGGTGAGTGGTGGGGATGCGGTAGCTATAGCGTCAAGGATGACTCTATAGAGGATGAGCTCTCAATGATTGGTAAGTCGTAGGTGATCGAGGAGAGCAGTCTAGTAGAATCCTGAGGTGGATGTGGTGGATGATAAGGGAGAATATGATGAGGATATGGGGGAGATCTCTAAGGTTGCTAGGCTATGTGCAGAGTTGAAGCAGCTCTACGAGGAGTGGGAGACTATACTAGAGTATCATATGGAGGCTTTAGCAAGGCAAACTAGATTTATTACTAAGTTTTAGGCTACTATAGATTTTATGGAGGTGGAGCAGCCAATAGTCAAGATTGGTTATTAGGAAACAATCATGAGGCTTCGAGTAGAGATTTTTGCAAGATATCAGTATCATAAGATTAACTTGCGATGACTACAGGCTAGCGAGACATACGTACACTCCTTGGAGGATTTATGCATGGCTAATCACATCCCTTTGTTAGATCCTCCTTCATCCTATAGGACCGAGGCATCGATTCATACAACATCTAGTTCTAGATCTAGGGCTCCTACTAGGTCTTAGGGGTCCACTCATAGACATTAGCTTAGTGCTTATATGCACTTTTGTATATGAGCCTTGGTGCTCCATTGTAGCCTTTATGGAATTTATTGTACATATGATAATTTTGAGATTATATATACATGGATTTTTATATATTTGTGTTATATTTTGTGTGAATGCTTTTATGTATATGCAATGCATGTTTTATGAAAATATTTTTATGCATGTCTTATGGATGATTAATGCAAGCTAATCATGATGTGTATGCATAATGTTATGGATTATTAATGCAAGAGAAATGTCATGTATATGGATTATGTTTATATGGATGATTAATGCAAGCTAAATGGCATGTATATGAATGCTAACCATATGAGATAAATTCATGATGTTCTAATGATCCTTTTTAGTTCAGAATTTTGTTGGCCATTTTTGGTCATTGTTTTGCCATTGGGGGCACCAAACTTGGTGGTTTTATGCAGGTTGATCCATGATGAAGACATGGATGCTAACATGGAAGAAGATATGGATGTTGATGTGGAAGAAGATATGGATGTTGATATGGAATACTAAAATATTTTCAATGACTCAAAAAAACTAGTGCTATCAACCAAACTCACTAAAGGTTGTCTAAATTTCTTTAGGACCAAGGTGTGTGCAAGTGAAGTTCATGTACCAAATTTTAAGCATGGCAATGAACCTAGGAAATCAAAAACCAGTATGTGTGCATGTGGAGTTCATTAACCTGGTATGAGTAAATTAGGCATGACCTATTATGGAGAGGACCAAGAAGCTAGCTTGTTCGTATGTGCGGTTAGAGGTCTCCCTCTTTGGAAGAGAGACATGTCACCTCGCATGAGCTTACTCCACTACTAGTCAAGCATCTATAGCCTCGGTGGATACTCACTCTATAGTACAATTATTTGATATTTTAGGCCTTGGGGATGACTACATAACTTTCTAAGGGAAATGTAGTATGATCCTTACAGCTTTAGGGATCTATGGGATTTGTGAATGTGGGATAGAGCTTTGGGGAATTGGATTCTCAACCGAAGTGTGATGAGAATGTGATCCTTTCCTTACTACTCTATATTTTGTGTTTTTATTTGGCAAGTAATTGTGATAGTGATGAGAACCACTATTTTTGGTTTTTTGACTATGTTGCATGATAGGACAAGCGAGGAATACCCTTTTCACTTCAAGGTGCCACCCAAGTATGGTGTTACCTTATTTGACTCAAAATATTTTTTAAGGTGTGAAAAAGTGTGGTTGGTACAATATTGTTTTTGGAATCAGTTGACAAGACTCAAGAATTTTTGTAATGTGAAAAAGTGTTTTTGGTCCCAAAAAAAATTGGACATCTTTTCTAAGGTTGCTAGATACACTAGTAGTGGTTGAGTGAATGAAAATTTGGGCTTTATGACTTTTGAAAAATGGGATTGTTGGTTTATGACATTGGATAACATTTCATAAATACCAAAAATAGGTACCCCCAATTGTGGAAACTTGTATTTTTGTATTTGGCCATATCATCACTAGTATAAAAAATCATTGAACATGGGATGGGATGAATGCCATATGAAAACTAAGGGAATGTAGTGGAATGCATGTGAGATGTAAAATATGGTGGAATGCATGTGGAATGAATGCAAATGGAATATGTGTGCAATATGTATAAATGCAATGTGAGAAGTGCATGCCTATATGAATGATTTGTTTTGTTTTTTTTTTTTATCCATGTATATATAATCATCAAATCATGCATAGAAGAGGACCCCCAGATAAGGAAGAGCTAAGACCGATCTTGAAAATAAATTTAAATGCGTATCACCCTATTAATATTACGAATGGATACCAGGCCTGAGAGCCAATCAGGATAGTCTATGATGTCATCTAATTCTTCCTACTTATCATCATCTAAATCTACCTGAAATACCTTGGGACTCTTGGTGAAAAATGGAGGTGAAGGTGGAGGGGAAGGAGGAATGTAGTTGGTAAAATACCTTAACAATTCCTTGGATTGGATGAACTCCAGAAAGGAGGGTGGGGAAGAAATTCGATCCATGTCAACAAGGCTTTCGTCAATTGGAATTGGCTTAGATGGATTGTATGGATTACAGAGTGGGATGAATAATTCAATAGGATTCATACTGACTTAGTACGATATGATGTATTGGAATATGTATGGTAACCAATGTCAAATATTGTTAACCCTAGATAACATCAAACATGAAATCAAATTCTATGTACATGCAAAAAAAATTTATATTTTATTTTATTTTGAATATTTTTTATTTTTTTTTGTACATATGTTACAAATTTTGGCTTGGATGGATGGTTCTATGGGCCTAAGGTGGGGGTGGTTCCCCATGTGGTTCAGCATATTCTTGTGGAAGAAGCAAGTGAAATATGAGTTGACGGATGGGAAACAGTGTGAGGTAAAACTCATCATGTTGGGTAAGGGGAACAATGGGCTGAAATTCCTCTTCAGAATCATCAAAAGCATTGGACATAAGTTCATACTATTCATAACTTTCATCATCAGAATCTAGGAGTGGGTATGAAAAATTTAGGGGATCATATTCTTCATTAAATCTAAGCCCTTGAAGAGCTTGTTCAAGAGAAGAGATTGAGGAACATGGAAGGGGGCTTTGTCTTCATCCTTGAGGCTAAGCTTTTGAAAAGCTTTCTCAAGGGAAGCAGTGGAGGAAAGTGGGGTAAACCCTAAGCCTGAATGGTCATGTGCTCCTTGATATGGGAAATCTATTATGTCATGTATCCCTTTTTCATGGGAACCTATACATTGACCTTGCCAATTGACTATGTGAAAGTTACAGGATGGAAATGCTACCATATTATGTATGTTGGCACATCTCGGCTCTTTTGGTTATTTGGATGGATTTGCCTCAATTGAGGAATCCAACCCTCCATAGACAAAGTTAATATTGTTAGGAGTAGAACTCATGTCTTATACAACACCTATGGTTAAAGGATGGTCATGTGGGTGACCAAAATCCTTGGTTGTGGGAATGGCTAAAGGTATAATGGTCATGTCATGGACCACGTATTCACCAATACCAGGACTAGTGATGTGGACCTCAACTTGGGATGAGGTGGTGAATGATGGCTCAGGATTGTATTTGGTTGTGGATGTTGGTCGAGAGTTAAATATTTCACAATCTAAAAGTTCAACTTGTGAAACATTGATTGATGCGAAAGGATTGGGTGATGGATTGGAATTAGAATAATATGGATGAGGCAATGATGATGAAGAAGAGATGGTTGTATAAGGAGGAATTGTTGATGTGGATGATGTGGTAAAAGTGGATTGACCTTGACCACATGTACAAGAATAAATGGATGATTTAGGGGGTTCGATGATGGGTAATTCAAGAATAGGAGCTTTGGAAGAAGATGTGGATGGATTAGAAGGAGATGGATTAGAAGAGGAATAAGTTGAATTAGATGAATATGGGGATAAAAATAAATGGGTGGAGGGCAACATGGATTCATAAGGATTTGAAATTAAATTACAATACTTAAAAGGTTCTACATTTGTGTGGATGCAATGGACTTATCCATCATGAATGTATTTCAATCATTGATGAAGAATTGAAGGAACATATTTCATTTCCCTCATCCAAGGTTTACCAAGGAGTACATTGTATGCCATTTTTCCTTCCAATATATGAAACATTGTGTGCAATGTTCTAGCCCCTACTTCAATGGGTAAAACAATAGTACCAACTATAGTACACAAAGCATCATTAAATGCTTTGAGGGTGAATGATAAATTAGAAATGTGGGAAGGTGGCAACTTGAGGTGGTGAAGGGTAGTGGTGGTGATGATGTTAATGGATGAGCGAGTGTCAATTAAGACTCTTTTGAATGGATTTTTATATATCAAGGCCATGATATGCAATGGAGAATCCATAGATTCTAAGGTTATCAACTTTATTTCAAAGTCATAAAAGGTTATGGATGGCTCCATGCATGTCCTAACACTTCCTAAAAAACTATTGAAGGCATTATAGTCTTGGTCTTCTAACTCAATAGACTTAATAATCTCCATTAAATCTTCTCTATGCCTAGGGGATTTTTGGATAAGATCATATACAAACAATTTAGCTGATGCCTTATAGGTCAATGAATGGATTGATTTGGTGGATTGGAAAGATGGATTGGAGGGGTTGGATTTGGATTTTTTTGGATGGATGGTGGGTTTGAAGGTTGTTGGACACTCTATTGATTTTGTCTTTGCCCTATTATGACTACATGAATTGCTCCTACAAAATTTTGGTACTGTTGGACATGGTTGACTTGGTTAGGAGGTGTTTGATGGTTATTACCTCCTATGTTAGTTTGGGCCTCTCCATGGTTGGGAAGAGGTGTCTAAAAAATTACTAATTTTTGTTTTTATGGAGATAAGGGACTATCCATATTGATGGCCCCTAAGTCTATAAGATCTTGGATGATGTTCTTAAAAATGTGGCAAGAGTTGATGTCATGATCATTTTGCCTATGGTATGGGCAAAATAGGTATTATCTATAGTTTTTGGGATATTTAGTAGGGTCATCAGGCTTGACTTCAGGTAAGGCTAACTTGTTTTTTTTGTACAACCTTCAAAAAATGGAAGAACACGAATTCGCTAAGGGCATATATTTATGTTGAGGTTGGGTGTATTGGCGATGAAAAGGTTGTTCTATAGTTGGCATTGTGTTTTGCACCATGGGTGCTTGTGTTACTAATGGAACCACATGATAAGAAATTGCTTGTTGTATAGGATGTTGATTCATTATGGGATAGCTCACCACCACTTGATTAACTTGATTGGGTGTATTAGCCATAGAATCTTGTGATGATTTGTTTTGGATGGATTGATTATTTTGATATTGACCCTTGTTTTGCCATTATTTCTTCTTAGGCTTAATGATGCCCTCTTGGATTTCTATTTCCTTAATGACACTAGCCTGTGTTAAAGTTTCTTCAAATGTGTGATAAGTATTAAGTTGAAGCATCTAAGAGATGGGTTTTAAGCAACTCTTGGTGAATAATTTGACAATTTCATCCATTGATAGGGAGAATGGCAATTAGGTTATAACTACGCTCCAATGGTTTCCTAAATCATAAATAGTCTCATCATCCCATTGTTTTAGATGATAGATGTCTGATAATGAGACCTTCTTTCTAATTTTTAGGATAAAACGGTCTAATAATAGATCCATCAGTTGAGTAAAAGTGTAAATATTTTGTGTGTTGGCAAATGATTGAACCACTCTATGAATTTTGGAGCATGAGGGCATTGTCGGTTTGAATCCAAAAACATGCATGAAAAAATGAGCTCACATGCTCCTTAGGGTTCTTAGTTCCCCTATATTTATCAAACTTTGGTAATGTGAAGTCTTCTGAATATAGCGATGATGGAACCAAAGGATGAATTGGTTGGTGGATCAGTTGACTTAAGGTCAGTTTCTAGCTTGACATGCTAGGGGTGTTTTGCATCAACTGATCAATTTCTTTCTGCATGGCTTGTATCCTAGTATCTTACCCAATAATGTGGAAGCCTTGAATTACCTGATAATTGGGAGATGGATTGGAAGAAAAATGTTGTGGAGTGATTAGTATATTTTGGTGGAATGGATTAGTTTGAACATGGGGTGAAGATTGGTGATGGAAATAAGGAGATGATTGATGAGGGGGATGTTGAAAGAATCGATTGATATGTTGGCTAGAAGAAATGGTAATTGGCTATTTTGGGGTATGAATCGATGGAGGATTAGGAATGGAAACCACTACATATTGGGGTATCCATGTTGAATTTTGGTTGGCTATGATGGGTTGGGTTGGAACTACATGGAGCATAAGGTCTACATGAACTTGTTGCTTAGCCTTTATATGTTGTAAGAGCAATATATTTATGAAACCTTATTTTTGGACACTAAATTGCACCAATTTTTCACTCAGTACTGTGACTGTCTATCTTCCTACTTTCTATCTAGGCTTGCACCTGATATCTATAGCTCAACACTCAACATTGGATGGACCAAAATAGGAGTTTTCGATCCAACCTCTAGAGTAGGCTGGTTCCTTGTCAACTTAGCAAGTTGTTTACATAATTATGCTCACTTAGAGTTTGGATTTTAGGGTAAGAGAAGGTTAGGGTGAGAGAGATTTAGATAACAGTGGATGAATAGGTTAACAACATTGCACTACCATAAAAAACTCCCAAAAACCATACTAAAGACATACATTTAGATCAACATTTATCTCATAATAGATAATTTCATATATGAAAGCATAGCAGATAAATGTTGTAGTAAGCAATTTCAATATCTAGGTAATGATAATCCAAATAACAAAATTTACTAAACACTTAGATTTTACAAAAATATACTTCCTAACCACATAGAACGAATTCAAAAGCAAATTTCAATTACTTATAATAGCTAGTAATCCAAAAAAGGCACAAACTAACCATCTAAGTATTTACAAAAATGTAACTATGAAATCCAAACCTCTGACATCAAGCATGATAACATGAACTTGAGGTGAGATCAATGTATTGCTCCTTTTATTCAAATCTTTAGGAATATTTACAATGGTACATGTAAAAACTCTAGATATGACCCTTCAAAATGAGGGTTCAACCTCTACTTATAGTTTTCTTATTACAATAATCAAGAAACAATACACATAATCTTGTTACAATAGTAAAGAAAATATTTTAGCTGGCATCAACTCATTGGTCCGTCCTTTGGGAAATTTGCTGAAAGAAAGTCTGCCATGATAGCTCGAGGTCTCTGTAAATTACTGATCACTCAATGGAACTGAAGCTTAGGCTATTAAAGATCACGCTTTTCCATCGATCCTTCTTGGGAGTGAATTACCATCATCAATATGTAACTACCTCTAGTTTGATCTTCTTGGAAACCCTCAACGCTTCATCTCCTGGATGATTGTTACAATTTTGATACAATAATATCTTTAAAACAACCAAGAATTGGTAGCTTAACCTCAACATCGATCTTCTTCATCACATGATCCAAGTTCAATCCGGCATAAGCTAAATGTCATTCTACCTTAAAAATGATGATGTCATATTTCTTATCAAATATAGCATAATATCCAATCTAGACCTACGAACCTTGAATCCACTCTGGGATATTAATCTTTAGCATTATATTATTCAATCTAGGTCTGGATCTAGTCACATAATTCTTCTATTGTGAATCTACACTTTCATTATTTTGTTGCTTCGTCTTATCTTCATTCCAAAAAGGGAAGACTTGTTCATTTCCAGAATTGCCATTTCATACTTTTTTGTTGTTGACGTCATTATATCTTAGGAAATTTTGTGGATTTGAGATTTGTCTTTATTCCAAAGTCAAAAACAAAATGACCTTCCCAAAATTGCCATTCTACACTTTTTCACCACTAACGTCATCATCTCTTAGGAATTTTTGTGGATTTGAGATCTGCCTTCATTCTAGAGCCAGAGTAAAGTTACCCTAAATTGCTCCAAAAATGAAAACTTCACTAACTTCCTAGCGGATTCATATCTTCTAACCCAATTCCAAATAAAAGCATACTACAAGGTTCACGAAATGATGATTTTATCACTTAGTCAAATTCATACAAAATTTTACTAAGTATGTGACCATTTTGGGCCTACACTCTTGCACCTCTTGGGAGGATTTTCTTGCAAAGTCAATCAAATCCAGAGTCTTATCCATTGGGCCCTAGGAGTTAAAAAAAGACTTGTATTTAAATATATGTTTTAAGGAATAATTTACATACAAACACTACCCTATGAAATCTCAAATTCTACCTAGATGGTAAAGGTTCATATCAAAACCATGCAAAAAACATCATAGAGCTCACTTGTTCAACTAGAGACTATATCCATAATATTAGTATTACTACTGCCTTCAAAAACTATACATAACTCTACCTCCTTTATAAGGCTTCACTTCAAACAATGCCTTCACAAAAATGCTGCGTTGTAGATTTCATGCCTTTATTACTTGTTTATGACTATTGTCAGAGTAAAAATGGAAATAAAAAACTGATGTATTAGAAACACAAAAACCATGCATATGTACAAATAAAAAATAAATGATTAAGTGTGAGCCCCTCTTGGGCCTGTAGCTACTCAATCCTATTTTCATTCTTATACAACCTCTTCATCATCACCTTCTATGACATCTTCCTCATCATCTTATCCTAGAGCCTATAGTATCTGATTATCTTCACTGGAGGTGTCCCCAAATACTTGGACCATTGATTCCAAATACTGAAGAGCCTATTTCTAGGCTTGCGATGTCTCTTTAAGCTGATTATAAAGATATTGTAGTTTCCAAACATCTTCATAATTAGCAGCATTCCCTCTAGTCACCAAATCTTCCATGAGATCTCTTAAGTGGGTGTAACCCATAATTAATTTGGTAGCTTGTTCTTGGGATAATGGCTCTTCCAATGAATCAATTTTAGCTTCATCCTGTAGGTTCTCCTTGATGCTTTGTTGGGCTTCTTCCATAGATAACAAGCTATGATCCTCCTTCTAGAGTCCTTTGAAACCAACATGAACCATTTCCCTATTTATTTCAATAATGTCTTTAATTCCTCTTTCCATCCTATCAAACAATAGCTAGGTATAGACACCTAAATCGTATCATGCTTAGGGGAGCTACTTACATAGACACACTCATAATATCATAAGATGTAATATTGGACTTTCCAAGCACCAATAGTGGTTCTCACCACTCATTTAGGGCATTTTCAAGCCATCCAAGCTTGGTCGCTCAAGCCAAGAGCAACCAGATTCTAGTCGCTCAAGCCTAGAGTGGCCAAACCTTAGTCACTGCAGACGACAGTGGCCATATCATAGCCACTTCATACAATAGCATCTAAGCCATAAGAAGCATTTTTTCAATAAACGGGCCCAATATCGGGTGTAAGTGGTAGTCTAAATGCAATAAAGGTGAGCGGGAGTGACTTTGCATTCCTTTTCATGACTAGTTCACATAAGAGACTTGAGTTTTCATTTAGAATTAAGTTAACTAGCCTTCAATCATAAACAAAGGACAAAATATTCTTGTGCTAATGAATAGTTCGCATAGAAGACTCAAGTGGGTAATTAGATTTTAGTTAACTGTCTTTCAAATATAGACAATAGACAAGGGCTTCTCATGCTAACTTGCACTACGCATGAGAAATTCATTTCTAGGGCTTGGACATAGACCTAGGGTTTCACACTATAAAAGGTGCAAGCCTATGAGCACCAAAAAAAGAAAACATAGGAGACACATGATCGATATATGACATATAGGGACACATGATCGATATATGACATATAGAGACCCAAATCACATACAGGAGATCATTTCAAAGAGAGATTTATCTTTGGGATCATGTGTGTGGTAGAGCTTTGACAAATGAAAGGGCATAACACCTACTTTCTTCAATATCATATCATAGTCTTTGATCCATAGCTTTGGGGTAAGGACAACAAGGTTTTATTTAGTGGTCACTATCTTGGACAGTGGCCCGTAGTCTTAGCTTAAATAGACATAGCATATTTTATCTTGTTTTATTCTGTCATTAGATTAGACTTACTTGATTCCATGGTATCGTTTTATCACATTTCTATTACATTCTTTGATTACTAACAACCTTATCTGAGGAGGCAATCTCGGATAGCTAAATTTGCATTGTTCTTTGAACTGCATACAGGGCCACAGGTTCATGAGACATAATCCACAACATACAAGAGCAAGAGGATCCATCCAAGAGATATACCTAGAGAAGGAGGCATCTGTAAGCCCACAAAAATTTTTGTGTGTGGAACCGGGAAGCATTTTAGAGCATGCCACCCCTTTTCAAAAGGGGACATCTCTTCATCCACTTGTAAATAATTGTATCAATATGGGTATCCCTAAGAGGAATCGACATGTAATTGGGGTTCAATATTAATGAAATGTCCATTCTTTATCATTTATATGTTATATGTTTTCTCATAATCTTTTAGCTTCATTTTTGGTACAGTAATAACATCGCAAGTAGAGTTAAGAGTGGTGAATGCACCTTGAGGTCACTACATATGGTGATCACAGTAGGATAATTACTAATTTTTCATTTTCTTCCATAAAAATAACTTTATTTTATGTGTAGGTGTAGCTAATTTGAGCTACAGCAGCCAAAAACTAGTTGCTCTGAGCTAAACTAGCCACTCTGAGCTACAGTGACTAAGAACTAGTCACTTTGGTCAATAGTGACCAGAACTGGAGTGCAGCATAGGTCGAAACACAAACTGTCTAAGCTGGATCAAATTTTGGTATAGCTTCCTTGATATTTTATAGCTTTATGTCTGCTTCTATGTGTTCAAAATAGAGAACTTAAAGCACATTTATGTTTGGAAATAGAAATAATAAAGAAGAAATAATTAAGCATTTTGCATATCTTAGATCCTATTTTAAATTTTTTACTAGGTGTTTCTAGGAACAACGGCTTATGCCTAAAAATTTTACCCTAGAATCCAATGTGCTAGATATTGTATGTTATTTTCTTGCTTTGAGGCCCTGTTAGAGGCCATAGTTGCATGAGATAAAGTATGCTTATATAAATCATAGCAGTTCATGCATCTTTCTAAATATTGAAATGTATTTTTGCACTTAGGCATATAGGAAAGACTCATTGTTGCTATATGATGCACTTTATGTTACACAAGCTTAAAATGAACACCACACACGCATGTCTCATTTAAACATTGGAGAGTTAGATTTCATCACCAACCTTCAATTTAGTCTAGTGACATTGGAATTCATCTCCTTCCACTGGTTTACCCCCTAGAGCTTCCTAGAAATGGATTGGGAAACTTACTTATAGTGACACTAAGTTACTTATGTTCAAACTATCTCCCACTATTGGAACAATCATTGGTTTAGATTTGAGGAGCTAGGCGAACCCCCCATTGGGTCTTCAATGGTGTACCCTAGCTTATTTTGAGAAAATCATGTTTGGCATGAGTGCACTTGATTGTCACTATGGATGAGTCGACTCATTCTTAATCCAAGAACAAAAGCAAAGAAATCAAGAGAACAACACATCAAAACACAAAAAACAGTTTAGGGCACACTTAAATTGGTAATCAAGATAAACATTTATTTGGAATTGTGTGGTCATTCCTAAATAGAAAACTCAAAATATCAAGTCATAAAACAACATGGTCAAAACAAGAAGTAAAAACCCTCGGTCTGATGCCGTGGGAGAGATAGAAGCAATTCATATCCATAGACGAAGTCATAGTAATGTTGAATGACCTACCCATAAGACCATGAGATGTAGCTCCACGAGCCTAAGGGGTGATAACTCAACTATTGGGGGATCTCCTAGAGAAACGCCAAGTAAGGAACCACATCATGGAACAAAGTCACATAAAAAAAAAGAGGCTTCATAGCCATCCTCATCAAGGTGACATGAGGAGACCTCAAAGGCCTCCTCTAAACACACAAAAATATCTCAAAGACATGAGGAAAATTTGAGGGCCTCCTCCTCATATGGACATAAATAAGGTTCTAAGACCCATTCTTGACATAGGGATGATGAAACTGCCACATCTCCATCCACATGGAGAAAACATGTCACCACCAAGCCCTCTTTTTCAAGAAGGCAAACAAGAATTACAACACCTCAAGACTCACAAGAAACATATGAAACATGTCTGCCCACTTAAGGGCAAGAAACTAGAGATACATATAGTCATGGGAATCATATAGAAGAAACCCTTCACACAAAAGGAAAGATTCCCATAGACTATGACCTCATAGGAGTAAATGGCACCCCATAGTATCAGCCATGGAAACAAGACAGCTAGATGGGTTGGATCAATTTCCTACTCAACCAACTCAAATAACTATAGGTACTGAGAACTATGCATCTAGAATCTCACAAACTATGAGTTCTAAACATACCTCGTAGTCTAGAGGTACCTCAGAGTGACCCTGTAGAAGACACATGGAGTTTGATCATAGGGATACTCAATAGTACACTAAAAAAGTCACATTAACTAGCAAGAGTACAGATACAGCAAAAACCCCCTCAAGGAATATGCTAGTCAAAAAAAAAATAACAGAGTTAGATAAACATGAGTCTTCTATGACAACACAAACTAATAGAATGAGGCAGTTAGAAAATACATTACGCAAAGAGCGAGAGCTGGTGGAAGCTCTTGAACAAGAGAAAGACTCTTGTGCCAACATGAGCAATTTTTAAGAGAGCAAGCTGAGTACCTAGCTCTTAACAATTTATAGGCAAATATTGGTGACCACCAAAGAACAAGACATGCTAACTCACCTAAGGAGAGGTGCACTAGATAAGATAGCCCCATAATGAAAACCCCCACCAAATCATGAATGAGATCCAACTAATGGAGGAAGGGAAAACATAGCAAACCAATATCATAATCTTGGGTCCCCTCCTAGAAGAGAGGAAAATGGAACAAATAAAATGGATAGAGGGTTACCTCCATTGCCCATATGAATAGGTTTACAAGAGGAGGAAATCTGTGCATCAAAGGTATTTCAAGAGCTTTCTGAAAATATGAAAACCTTTGAGAAATAAGAGGTAGTTGGGAACTCACCAACATTGAGCAAGATACATAATCAACCAGTGTGCCCATAAATCACTAGCCCTCCATATCCTAAGCACTTTGAGATGCCTATGTTATAAAATTTTAAATGTGAAGAGAATGCACAAGAGCATATCACCAATTTTATCAATGCCTATTTTCATCTTGAAGACAATGACGCTCTCATGCTAAGAAAAATCATAATGACATTTTTAGGTGCTACCACTCAATGGTTCAACCAACTACATAAGCATAGCATAACCAACTTTGAACAACTATTAAATGTATTCTTGAAGTGTTTCTCCTTTGGTGCTAAGAAGAAGGTGAACCTTTCAGATTTGGCTAACTTGAAACAATATGATGATGTGCCAGTAATGGATTATGGGAATAGATGGAGAAAAATCATGGCAAAATTATCATTCTCTATTCCCAAAGAAGATATCATTTGCATGTTTAAAAAAAATTGTTCTAAACATATATCCCTCTTGCTACAAATCCAACAAGATCCTTCATTTGAGAAAGCTTTGGCACAGGCCAAGCTCATTGAAGAGATAAAAGTAGATGAGGGAACCATTAAGCTCAGAAAAAAAAAAAATTGGAAAAGGAATTGTAAGAATGATAAGTATAAGCAAAAATAGGGCAACCTTACTCTAGTTAATCGAGTTGTATTGGCTACACCCAAGGGTGGGGGTGCACAACAACCATAGGACTATCAAGCACATCCCCCGCCATCCAACTGTAGCACCCTAAAATTGGCACAGTAAAATTATAAAATTTACATTCACCTTAGTAAATAATTTTAAAATCAAATTTAACCTCCCAAACCGCCCGTTAACCGTCGGGTATTCCGTTTCCCCCTTTTTCGTGCCAATTTTAGAGGTTGTTTTGACCGTTTGACGATATCGTCGCCGATCAGACGATATCGCCCCGCATTTGACGATTTCGTCTCGGACTAGGACGTCCAGACGATCTTGTCGCAAAACTGAATTTGCATAGTTGGAATCTGTTCCAACGGGTCTCCAATCTGGCAGAAGCGTGTCTGCGCCGTTGGGACCCTCCCCCGTTGGAGATCTCCCAAATTGGGATGATCTCCAACCTCCTACCTACTCCCTCTAAGCCTATTTAATCTCTAAGATTTTCCCTCCCCAACCCCTGGCTGAAATTTTCTGCAAAGTGATTCCCTCTACATTAGAACATCCTAATCTTGCATTTGCACTAGTTCCACATCGATTTTATTGCAGGTACATCATTGTTTTTCAGCCGGAGCCAGCATCCATCGTCGTCGATGAACCTGTTCAGATCGGAGGCGATCCCGTCAAATGCGAGATGATTTCGTACTGATGCGAGATGATCTCGACTACAGCCCACATCGAGGCAATCAATGCTTGGAGTTTGCTTTTCTCAACTCTGTTTCTATCATTTTATTCTGTAAATTAGATTATTTATTCAGTTTTTATGTTATTTTGCATTTGGAGTTCACCCATTTAGCTTAGATTGCATGCTAAGTTCATGATCTGCTATTAAAGTATAGTAATTGGCTTTAAATTCTGTTCTTAAATATTGTTCAAGTATTCATATTGCTATTTGGTGTAATTTGCCTCCGTTAGCACAATAGAATTTCTTGTATTTTGCATCTATTTTCTCGTCTTGTGTCTCGCGAATTCATCCGACGAATTCGTCGGATCTCGACGATTCTGTCGCTCGATGATTCATCGATTACGTGCGATTCTGTCAGATTACAGGCGATCCAGATCGCTTCAAATGTCAGAATCTTCTGCAGACATCCGGATCAGGTATTTTTCATTGTCATTCTGTAAAATTCTCTGTTTTTTGCTTGCTGTATTCATGAAAGTTGCATTTTCATGTAGTTTTAATTTAGATTCATTCGGCCAAACCTAGGATATGAATGCTTAAGGTTAAAACGAACTCATCAAACACATTCCAAAACCTAGGCGTGGAAACTGCCGCTAAATGTTTCCTGGTGAACCCACCATCCGTCGAAAAATCACCAAAATACACCTCCCTTGAGAGGCGGGACCTTCGCAAAGTCCTCTCAGTCCGAGGTATCGCGACATCCTTTTCCCATCCTCCTTCCGGGCGTGGATCCTATAGCCTGAAGGTAGGGATGCGAAAAATTTGGAGCGATACATTTTGGTGAACCCGACGTGAATGCATCATAACCTTTTGAAAACAAAAACAAAAACAAAAAAAAAAAAAATTAGAACAACTAAAACTTAGATGCATTTTAAAACATTTAAAGTTTAAAGTCATGTTTAGATGGTAGCTCCTAAAAAGAGGTTAGCAGTTACTATAAACGTAGAAAATCAATTGGCAGCTATAGAAGTTAATTATGTCCTTAGTATCCCTGAAACGAGTAGAAATCAATCCTTGTGGGACGAACTTGATAGGAGACTTAGTATCATCTCATCTAGGTCCACACAACTTAAACAGATTAAGAGGCTAGTCTTGGATAGAATCCTGGATCCTCATCAATTAGTTTTTTATCATGAACTTCAGAGAGCCTGCCATAGATGGTTAGCCTATAGGAGAGCTCTTGTATCTTCAAAATTTTTAACTTTCAAGGAAAATCTCGAAGACACAGTTATAGTGCACCCATTTCTAGTTCATATAGATTCCTTAGAAGTTGATCTTATAATTAGGAGAAGATGGAACAAAACTCCTAGAGCTATGTTATATTGTAAATATTGTCGTGAGAATTATTATTATCAACCAAAGATCTGAGATAGATAATATTACCATAGCCCTTTTCATCAAATTCTTAAAAGAAAACTTTCAATTTGAAGAAGAACATTTCATGACCCCTGAACAACTCGAACCTATTAATGATATTCATAAGTTATTCATAGAAAACTAGCTCATTTACTTTCAGTCTTATTATTGCGTGCATCTATTGTTTTATTTGCTGTCTTTATTGTATTATTTCCAAAAATTAAAGAAAAACTAAAAAAAAAAATCAAAAAAACTTAGCAAAAACTTAAACACTTCAATTTCAAATATTATAGTAGGTATATAGTAAATATATACCTCTTAATTTGTTGCATATATATATATATATATATATATATATATATATATATATATATATATATATATATATATTTGCTGAAATCAAAACTTAGCACCATGCCTAAACTTAGGAATGGCAAAGAAACTTTAGGGGAAGGAGAAGATTGGTTACAAGATACAACTGAGAACCCAAATGTCCTTCTTGGAGATTCAAATCCGGAAGGAGAAACTCTAGGTCAATCAGATGAAGACTTAGGGGAAGATAAAGAACAAGAAGCAAATGTTAAAGAGGATGGATCCTCATCCCCTAGAGTAGCTCCAAATGGAACTATTGCCTTTGACAATGCAGAGCATTTCAAGAGATTTCTCATGGAAAACATTGATGACCTTAATGTGGCAATTCGCCTTGATAAAGGGCAAATTAGTAAAACTCAAGCAACCATGGAATATATGTGCAATATGCAGACTAATCCCTTGTCTTTCATTGATCAAGAAAGTGACAAGGGTGGACCATCCAATACGGATATGGTCACTATAGCCCAAAGCATGTCAAAACAACAGGTTACCCAACCTCCTAAGGAACCTGTTACTCAACCTAAAATCACTCCCGCACAAAAGAAAATTCCCTTCACTACTTTATTCCGCCAAACTATTGAGCAAAATGCTTTAAGTAAACAGAAACCTAAAACTAAGCCAAATACAAACTTTCAGCAATCTGGAATACAACATAATACAGCTTCAAAATTCCTCCATAATACTTTTCCTACCAATACTTTACACAACAGTAACATGGCATCTAATCTGCATGTTCCTCCATCCTATGCCCATAACACTTATGTCAATGCCCTACCAAACCAATATGGGGGGCAAACTAGTAATCTGGAAGCCATGGTGAAACAATTAGCTTCACGTATGGACCAGATAGATCCCTACCGTCCCTCGTATAATTATCGAGAGATCTGTAGTCAACCTTTGGATCCCATAGTTGTAGCTCAACCATACCCTAAACATTTTCCCATGCCTCGTCCCGCCTATATATAAAGGAACCGAAGATCCCATAGAGCATCTTCGCATGTTTAGGATAGCATGTCACGACATATCGCATGACGACTTGCTATTACTAAAAATGTTCCCCAAAAGTTTAGGTGGAATGGCATTAGAGTGGTACTATCAATTGCCCACTCATTCTTTAAGAAACTTCGAAGAAACAACTGAATCATTTGTCCATCAATTTAGTGCCTACATCGAGAGGCATGTAACTATTAAAGACCTATACAATTTAAAACAAGATAAGGATGAATGCTTTGCCGATTTCTTAGCTAGATGGAGGCAATTGATAGGAAAACCGCACTTTGTGCTACCCTATAGGGAAATGTTAGACATTTTCATCAACAATTTACAAGAACAACTATCTTATGAGCTATCAACAGCTACCCTAACTACCTTCGATCAAGCTATAGATTTAGCTCGAAGAGTAGAAGATGCCCTCATTAGGAGAGGCCAACTTAGGAAGAAGGATGATGAGAAAACATCTAGAAATCAATATAAAAACAAACAGGTTGTCGGTGACGGAGTCACTAACAACAAAAATGTTGCTAATATCAATGCAACGAAGACAACAGAAAAATTCATATTGAAACCTCCTGACAAGCCTCCTCGAGAATTCACTAGATTAAACCAACCTTTGTCAACTATTTTACCTCAATTACTCGAAAGAGGTTTGATCCAATTACCCGCTATCCGGGAACCTGACCCAAGTATACCCGGATATAGAGCTGATTTGCACTGTGATTTCCATAGAGGACCCGGACATTCTACCAACGCTTGTAAGAGATTGAAACATAAAATACAAGATTTGATTGACAATAATGAAATGGAAGTGCAAGCCTTCCAACCTAAACAAAACCCTCCTAATAATACTCAAAAGACCATTCCCCAAAATCAAAATCAAAATGCCAATCAAACTTTAGACATATTTCAACACCCTTTACCAAGACATGGTAAAGAGGTGGCCAATCAAATCGAACATCATAATGTTCCCCCTCCTACCCGATATGTAGGAACCATTAGCGGACAATTACCTGTTCAGGATTCTCAAATATTTGACACGACCTTATCCCTAGTTACAACCAGGCCCTTACATAATTTTCAAACTTCTGATTCTAGTGATATAGAATCAGATAGTGAAAGTGAACTAGACATTACTTCAAACCAATCGAATAGTTCTAAAAATGAATCAGATCCTATTCAACCTGTCACAGATGCTATGGTTCCAGAAGAACCATTTCCTAGAAGAGTCACTACTCGACCTTCTTCTAATATAGTCCTTCCTTATGAACAAGCCATAAATTCTCAACCGAGACCATTTCAACGTCATCACTATAACATCGTAGGAACCATTGGAGTCGTTACTCGACAACAAGCTCAAAATTCCCAACAAGAACCAAACCAGAACGATGGATCAGCTCCATTCGTTCTGAAAAATCCCAATAAAGGGAATCATGCTTCTAATGCCCAACCTAAACCCCCTTACAACATTAATGAGCAATTGTCCAACACTACGGCCATAATTTCCCTCTTAGATTTATTAAGATCCTCTCCCACCCATAGGGATGAGTTGATGCTTACATTGAGCCAAATGATGGTGCCTCAAAACATTCAACCTGAAGCTATGGCCAATACTATCATCACTCGAGAGATTGATTGTATTGATTTCCGGGATAAAGATATCCCACAACACAGTTTACATAAGGACAATCCCTTATACATTATCGCTTTAATTGGAGATGTAGTTGTCAAATGAGTTTTGATTGATAATGGCTCATCTCTAAACATTTGCACCTTTGACTTCTACCAACGATTTGGCTTTAGAAGTGATGAAATGAAGAAAACTGATATGATCATCAAAGCTTTTAATGACGAAACACAAGAAACGTGTGGAGTTATCACCCTCCCATTGCAAGTTGGTCCTAGAACCCTAGAAACAACCGTGTTTATTGTACATTGCCCAGCATCGTACAATATACTTTTGGGTCGCCCTTGGATCAACGCCATGCGAGCAGTCCCATCAACTTTACACCAATGTGTTAAATTTGAGTTTAAAAATCAGTTGGTCACTATTCATGGTGACCCTAGACCTTTTGATATGTGTGCTTTGGCAGAACCAGTTGGAGTGCAATTTTGCCCAGCTCTGTCATCCACACATCCTAGTTCTTCTTTTTCATCTAAAACTGTGAAACATAAACCCATAACTTCACCTAGTTCCCCTCCATTAACTTCATCCTCCTATATAGATCAACAACCCTCTAAACAAATTACTTTAGAACCTCAAAAAGATTTCAAATCTACAACCAATTCTTCAACTACTACCCCTACAAATTCAAAACCTCTAGACACATCTATCATCCCTTCCACATCTCAAGACATAGGTAATAAACCTTCTACATCTTATGCCCTTTCTGATGAACTATTACCAGATTTATCTACAACCTTAATATCAGAAAAAATGAATGCTTTCATGCAAGATTCAAACCTTTTAAATAAATTGCCGCCATCTCCTCGTACTTTGGGCCTCCCACAACCTATGGGAAGTACTTACCAAGTCGGGAGTTGTGCCTTCATTTATAAAGGATATGACTGGGAAGAATCCCTCGGAATATCAAAACTCATCATGAGGGATACGCTCGGTGTTATTTTACCAATGATTATATTAAAGCTAAACCCATGATGCTTAAAATGGGATATAAAGGGAAAGGCTTGGGACCTTTCCAAAATGGCATGAAAGAACCTTTCGAGGTAGAACCGTGGCCTGCCTCGCTGTGGTGTGGGCCTATTTCCTAGTAAGGGACAACCCTTTCCTTTTGAAGAGGATGATCACCTCATATGCTATCAAGATTATTTGGATAGGCATGTTGATTTGCCTCTTAATAATCAGTCGTTTTCATGCAACATGCTATCCATAGCATACCCTGAAATGATTGTCGACCCCGATGAAGAGTTGGAAGGAGATATCTTCCATGATGTCTCTGTTGAAGAGATGTTACACAATGGGTTTTATTTTGATGGTTCTATACCAACTATAGCCCAACTTGAGGCCACTGATCCTCAGAATGAATTATCTAAATTAACCTTACAAGAATTACAAGAATTGGGCGTTTCACCCGCCCCACCTAATTTTGAAAGAGATCTACACATGGAGGTAGAAAATGTCATTAAAATTAACATTGGAACTGAGGACAATCCTCACATAATCAATATTGGAGCAGAACTAAGTCCAGAAAAACAAGAACAATACATTGCATTCCTTAAAGAGTATGAAGATGTCTTCGCTTGGACATACGAAGATATGCCAGGTCTAGACCCTTCCGTAGTCATGCATCATCTAGTGGTCCATCCGGATGCTAAACCGGTTAAACAAAAACTTAGAAAAATGCATCCCAAAGTGGCTTTGCTAGTCAAAGGGGAGTTAGAAAAACTCCTGAATGTTATCTTTATACAAGCTATTGATTATGCTGAATGGATCTCAAATGTAGTTCCAGTCACCAAGAAAGAAGCTACCAAAGTTAGGGTTTGCACCGATTTTAGAGATATCAACGCTGCATGCCCTAAAGACGACTTTCCTCTTCCAAACATGGATCAAATTATTGACTTTACTGCCGAAAGTGGGATGATGTCCTTAATGGATGGATTCTCCGGTTATAATCAAATTCGGATAGCTCCTGAAGACCAGGCTAAAATAGCCTTTATTACCCCCTGGGGTACCTTTTGCTGGAAAGTGATGCCATTTGGCTTAAAGAACGTCGGTGCAACTTACCAACGAGCTATGACCTACATTTTTCATGATATGATGCATGATATCCTACATGATTATGTAGATGATATTATAGCTCGTTCTCTTATTGAAGATCATCATTTGGATGATTTGCGAAAAGTCTTTAATCGATTACGAGAATATCTCATTCGATTAAATCCAGCAAAATGTATATTCGGAGTTAAGTCCGACAAACTATTGGGGGTTTTAGTTTCTTTACGTGGTATCAAAATTGACCCTCTCAAAATTGTGGCTATCACCGATATGCCCGCACCTACTAATATATCTGAATTACGAAGTTTACAGGGTAAACTTCAAGCTATCCGTCGCTTCATTGATAAGCTGGCGGACAAAACTGGTCCTTTTCTCAAACTTCTTAAGAAGGATGTCCCTTTCAATTGGGACACAGAATGTAGAGAAGCTTTTGAACTTCTCAAACAATATCTCCTTAACCCACCGGTGCTTTCACCGCCTAAATCTGATCGCCCATTTCTCCTCTATATTTCTGCTTCATATTCTGCCTTAGGAGCTATGTTAGCTCAACTCGATGATGAAAAATGAGAACGTGCTAATTATTATATTAGCCGAACCTTCATCAGTTATGAAACCCGCTATACAACTGTTAGAGAAGCTATGTCTAGCGATCATTTTTGCTACGCAAAAATTACGACATTATATGCTTAGTCAAAAAACGTATGTCATTGCTAAATACGATCCCTTAAGGTATCTCATGAGTCGACCTTATTTATCGGGTCGCACAGCCAAGTGGGTTCTTGCTCTAAGCGAGTTTGATCTCACATTCATAGGACAGAAGTCTGTTAAGGGTCAAATCATAGCAGATCAATTAGCTGCTGCACCCTTAGAGTCTACTCATCCCCTCATTATCGAGTTTCCTGATGAATGCCTTCAATTAGAGGCAGACCTTGTTGAACAATGGTCCTTATACTTTGATGGAGCCCGATGCATGAGTGGGGCCAGTGCGGGTATTATTTTAATATCTCCGCAAAAACATCTTATTCCTCTGTCCTTCAAACCGACCTTTGCTTGCACCAACAATATCGCTGAGTATGAAGCTCTAATCCTTGGATTACGAGCTGCTCTAGCACTAAAAATTAAACACCTTTTAGTTTTTGGGGATTCCCAATTAGTTATAAACCAAATTAATGAAGTTTATCAAACCAGAGATGATAAAATGTGCCCATATAAGGCCTATGTTTTACAACTAATGTCTTTATTTGATCAAGTCACCTTGGAAGCCATTCCTCGAACTAGCAACCGTGCAGCTGATGCCATGGCCGCAGCTGCATCTCTCCTGCCCTTGGAGTTAGACGACGAATATGCCACTATCATTATTCGTCGACTCCAGGAACCCGCTTCAACTAAGTCATGCTTAGAGCCTTTGGATGTGTTTCTAATCAATGAAACTACTCCCGAACCTTGGTATACAGACATATTTGATTTTCTCCAAAATGGGACTTTCCCTGACAATTCTAATAGAAACCAACGTCGGTTATTACGTCGACGAGCAAGTCGCTTTGTAATAATTGGCAATACTTTATATAGGAGATCTTTTGAAGGTATCCTATTAAGATGTTTAAACTTAGAAGAGTCTAAATCAGCCTTGAGTGAAGCCCACGATGGATCTTGTGGAGGACACTTTAGTGGTAGTGCCATTGCTAAAAAGCTCCTTCGGATAGGATACTTTTGGCCTACCATGGAAACAGATGCACATGAGTATGTGCGCCATTGCGACAAGTGTCAAAAACATGCTGACCTTGTCCATGCGCCTGCACAAGAGTTGCAGGCTATTTCATCTCCTTGGCCCTTTTCTAAATGGGGCTTGGATATTATTGGTAAAATCAATCCTGTGTCATCTGATGGACACAAGTTCATCATAACTGCCACTGAGTATTTCACGAAGTGGGTTGAAGCTATGCCTTTAGCTTCTTGCACTGGCTCACAAGTCTCTAAATTCATTTTTAATCAAATCATTTGCAGGTTCGGAATTCCTGCCAACCTCATCTCTGACAATGGAACTCCTTTCAAAAATAAAGATGTTAAAAAATTATGTCAAAAATATAAGATTCAACATCGTTGGTCCACCCCCTATTATCCTCAGGGTAATGGTCAAGCATAAGCATCTAACAAAACTTTAATCAAAATTCTCAAAATATTAGTCAATAAAACTGGCCGTGACTTGGCATATTCAATTATATCCAGCCTTGTGGGCTTATCGAACTAGTGTTCGAACCCCGACGGGCACTTCACCATTTGTTTTGGTATATGGTGCTGAAGCAGTTTTTCCATTTGAATTGGAAGTTCCTTCTTTGGCTCTGCTACTTCAAGATACCGAAGTAGGAGATGAATATCATGTTGGCAGACTCAGTCAGCTGGAACTCCTCGATGAAAAATGCATCAATGCTTTGGAGCATCTCCGTGCTTACCAAAACAAGCTTAAAAGATCATATGCTAAGAAAGTTCGTCATCGATCCTTTGAGATTGGCGACCTTGTTTTAAAAGAAAATCAAAAAAATACAAATGCAACCAAAGAACTTAAAGGTAAATTTGAGCCCAACTGGCTCGGACCATACATCATTACTGCTAAATTTGAATCAGGAGCATATAAATTATCTACCTTAGATGGTAAAGAACTTAAAGAACCCATGAATATTTTGCACCTTAAACGTTACTATGCATAAATTTGGTCATTTCATCCATGTTTGTTTAAAATCATTATCTTGTATTTCTTTCAATTTATAAAAATCCAAAAACACCAAAAACATTCATAAATCTCCAAAACTCTTCAAAAACTATCTATTGCATTTATTTAAAGCACTAGTTAAGTTCCTTTTGCTCAAAAACTAAAATCAAAATAAAAATCTAAAAACAGCTATATGCTTGACTCTTTCGAAACCAAAACAATATACAGAAGAAAGAGAGAGTCAACATTCTCAAAACTTCTCAAAAGTGTTTATATATATTTTCTTACAATTATTGCAGTTATATGTTTCAACTTATTTTGGATAAATTAGCATTTATTTTGAATCCCTCACTTGCACACTCACAAAAAAATAAATATCTTGCTTTTATCCGGCATGATTACTAATCTCTCTTATATCAAAGTTCACAAATTTCAATTAAATAAAGTTTGAGCATAGAGAATTGATCTTGTTATTTACCTAAACCAAGCACATCTTTTCACAATAAAATGATTATATTTGTAATTTCCATTTTTTGCTACATAGTAGAACTGATTTCTTGAGTGAAAAGTTTCCCCCGCTATCCTATCATGCACATGGTCTAGAATCTTTGAGAATTGGCAAAAGGACAAGCTCACCCCTACCCAGAATAAAAATCCCTTGCTCTACAGCTAATCCGAGCAAGTATCCCTAGCAAAGAAAAAGAGAAGAAAAATTCAAGAAAGAAGAGAAAAGAAAAATGTTATTTCAGCAATGTTCCAAGTATTATCAAGCAAAAGAAATACAAAAAGAAAAATAAGCAAAGTTCAAAAGAAAGCAAGAAAGCAATAAAATCCCTTTCCCTACCCTTTGAAAAGAAAAGAAGGGTTGATGAGCTTGAATCCCTGGAATTCTCAATTATTCGAAAACTGTGAGGTAAGCCCCATAACAGTGGTTTGTGCCCAACCTGCTTGGCCTTGGGTAACTCCTAGCGTGGCGATATGTCTGTCACATTAGCGACCTTCTTTTGTACAGACCTATGTCTGCTTATGGATTAGCTAGCTCTTGATAATCCGACCTACATAGTAGTCTAATATGGTTATATGCATCTACATCATGGTTAATGAACATTTATTTGGTTTCCTCAAATCACTTGTATCATAGTATCTTGCTCAAAACTGGTAAATGAACAATGCAATTGCACACACATTTGTATTTGAGAGATTTTGTCTATCATTATGATAAATCAAGATCGGAAATGAATGCACATATGCACATGGGATTCCTTATAAATCTAACTTTTGTCTTCAAAATACTTTGAAATATTATTTTTGCAACTTGTTTGGAATAATCAAGTACAATTATTTTTCACAAAGACAACTATAGAATTAGAAAAATAAAAAATTTCTTCCAAATTACACAAATCAAATCATATATATCTGGTTGACTTTCGCGACGATGGTATAGTTTCAAAACCAAAATTGGAATTTTATGCCTAGCGCAAGTCCTCATTTTCATCTTTTCTATTCATCAAAAAATCAACCATGCAATAAAACTATTTTTTTGGATTTTCGCGATGATGGTATAAGTCTATACCTACATATTCTATGCCTAGCGCAAACCATTGTAACAATTTTTATTCCCCATTTTATCAAAAATCATAAAAACCATATGACTTCATTTTTACACAAATTATGCTTTTCAAAAGCAAACCCATTTTTTCACTATTTTTATGTCATTATGTCAACCTTCAACTTTGCAATGATGGTATAATTCCTAAGGAATTATTCACAAATTTTATCACACTTAGGAATTTATGCCTAGAAAAAATCATTTTAAAAATATTTCATGCATAATATTTTTCATGAAAGTCTGAAAACAAACCAACCATCATCATCATCATTTGCACTATCACAACAAAGTCTTAAGACAGTCTCTTAAGCACTCTTTTACTTTTCGCAATATTTCTATACGGGGATTAGCTTGACGACCGAGTGAGCGGCGACTCCATGAAATGGTCTATAATAGCGACAATGTCCTTTGAAATTATTGTTAAAAGTCCCCTTTTATTTTTATCAAAATTATTGCATCACATACAACCACTTTGTTACATCAGATTATTTCATTTAAAATTTTATAGCATGACATTCAAATTATAATATTTCCAATGACATAATTACATGAATTTTCAAATCAATCAATCAAAACATAAAATCATCATAAACATACTCAAGATACAAGTCATATGATCAAAAACATATCATATATATATTATATCCACCATTTCTGCTTCAAAGCTCTAAAAACCAGAAAATGAACAGTAAAAACGAATTAGGGTTTTACCCTATTTTTCTTAATTTTATTCAACAATAATTTTTTGTTTTTCCGCGTTTTTACCTCAAACATTCGATTTGGGTAAAAACACGGAGGGGGAACCATAGTAAGCTGTCGTACGATTCGACCAAGAATCGTCGCCTAAAAATGGGTATAATTTTTTGCTTTCTCGTAGATCGAGAAGAACTCATCTTTAACGCATTTTCTTCGAAAAATTCGCTAAAGAGGGGGCAAAATGTAGCACCCTAAAATTGGCGCAATAAAATTATAAAATTTACATTCACCTTAGTAAATAATTTTAAAATCAAATTTAACCTCCCAAACCGCCCGTTAACCGTCGGGTATTCCGTTTCCCCCTTTTTCGCACCAATTTTAGAGGTTGTTTTGACCGTTTGACGATATCATCGCCGATCAGACGATATCGCCCCAGATTTGACGATTTCGTCTGGACTAGGACGTCCAGACGATCTTGTCGCAAAACTGAATTTGCATAGTTGGAATCTGTTCCAACGGGTCTCCAATCTGGGCAGAAGCGTGTCTACGTCGTTGGGACCCTCCCCCGTTGGAGATCTCCCAAATTGGGATGATCTCCAACCTCCTACCTACTCCCTCTAAGCCTATTTAATCTCTAAGATTTTCCCTCCCCAACCCCTGGCTGAAATTTTTTGCAAAGTGATTCCCTCTACATTAGAACATCCTAATATTGCATTTGCACTAGTTCCACATCGATTTTATTGCAGGTACATCATTGTTTTTCAGTCGAAGCCAGCATCCATCATCGTCGACGAACCTGTTCAGATCGGAGGCGATCCTGTCGAATGCGAGACGATCTCGACTGCAGCCCACATCGAGGCAATCAGTGCCTAGAGTTTGCTTTTCTCAACTCTGTTTCTGTCATTTTATTCTATAAATTAGATTATTTATTCAGTTTTTATGTTATTTTGCATTTGGAGTTCACCCATTTAGCTTAGATTGCATGCTAAGTTCATGATCTGCTATTAAAGTACAGTAATTGGCTTTAAATTTTGTTCTTAAATATTGTTCAGTATTCATATTGCTATTTGGTGTAATTTGCCTCTGTTAGCACAATAGAATTTCTTGTATTTTGCATCTATTTTCTGTCTTGCAGGTCTCTGAAGAATTCGTCAGACGAATTCGTCATATCTCAGACGATCTTGTCTGATTGCAGACAATTCTATCGAATCTCGGATGATCTAGACTGCTTCAAACGTCAGAATCTTCTTTAGACATCTGGATCGGTATTCTTCATTGTCATTCTGTAAATCTCTCTGTTTTTGTCTTTCAAATCTGTTTTTTGTATTCATGAAAGTTGCATTTTCATGTAGTTTTAATTTAGATTCATTCGGCCAAACCTAGGATATGAATGCTTAAGGTTAAAAAGAACTCATCAAACACATTCCAAAACCTAGGCGTGGAAACTGCCACCAAATGTTTCCTGGTGAACCCACCATCCATCGAAAAATCACCAAAATACACCTCCCTTGAGAGGCGGGACCTTCGCAAAGTCCTCTCGATCCGAGGTATCGCACCATCCTTTTCCCATCCTCCTTTCGGGCGCGGATCCTATAGCCTGAAGGTAGGGATGCGAAAAATTTGGAGCGATACACCAACTATGACCAAAAGAACAATCAAGGAAGAAACCGAGAATGCAAGCCACCTCGTTATTTCATGCCTCTGACAGAATCAATGCAATCAATATTTAATCAATTGAGCGAGGCCAGGAGGATCAGATTTCTTGATATACCTCTTATAGATCCCAACCATCCTAAGCCAAAAGGATATAGGGAAGATCAATTTTGTCCTTATCATAGGATATCGAGGCATGACATTGAGGCTTGCATCGGGTTTAAGCATCAAGTGCAAAACATGATTGAGGTGGGAGAGCTCAAAGTTGACAACCCACTAGCTCCCGATAATAGAGACATGGGCATATACAAAAACCCATTGCCCAATCATGAGGTCCCTCGAGAGCAAGGGGCCCAAGTCAATCAGGTTCGAGCTGACATACCTACCCATGGATGCATTGGGATGGTTGAGATTGTTAACATAGCAACAAGGACTAGGCAATATGGTCAACCGCAACCACCTACAGCTCCCATGAACATCCCAACCGCTCCTAGGCAAAGGCAAGACAACCTTCCAGGTCCACCAACGAGACCTATGGTAACTATTCGAAGTAGATTGGAGCAAAACCTACAGATGACTCCAGCTAAGTTATCCATCTATGAGCTCATACAACAGTCCCCAAAGCATAGGGAGACTCTAATGGAGATTTTAAGAACAATTGAGCTTCAACCGCAAGATGCGAATGCATTCACTCACTTTGTGGGACAAGTGCAAGAATACCAGGAACCTGTAATCCGATTCTATGATCATGAGATTAAGATAGTTTATGTTGCCTTACTAGACCCTCCGCTAAACATTGTAGTGGCCATCAATGACTTACCTTTCAAGAGGGTTTTGGTCGATACAGGTTCATCGATAAACATCATCACAACAACTGCAATAGAGCACCTCAAGATACCCAAGACCAATATCATTCCAGGAACTTACACATTGAGAGCTTTTAATGATGCTTTATGCAATACTATGGGAATGATAGTCCTACCCATCAAGGTGGGGCACAAGACCATCCCCATGATGTGTCATGTCTTGGAAGGTGCTATGCAGTACAACATCCTCTTAGGGCACCCTTGGATAAGGGCCATGAAGTGCATGCCTTCGATCTTGCACCAGTATGTCAAGTATGTCCATGAAAGCAAAGTCTATGTGGTTCTGGCCGATGAAGAGCCTTTTAAATACGTTAATCAGGTGGATATTATGGGAGAATTCATGATCCCTTCTACTCACCTATACGTGGCACCTTCATCCCCAACCACACAAGTTGATAACAAAGACAAAGGGGTAAGAAAAGACCCATGCACATCAACACCTTCTGGTGCACTCAAGACAATCAATGCTTCTAAAGTACCATCAACGTCAAAACCAAAAGACAATCAGAAGCTAAAGGCCCCCTTAGTTAAGGAAGAGAGGCCCAAAGAAATGCCAACTATAGCCATTGCTGAAATGCCAAGTCCTATGGAAGAGGAAGATCCTCAAGATCAAGATGAAGATAGTGATTATCACCCTGCTTCACCAGTATCATCCGTGGGGTCATCCACATCGCATGCATCAATACACTTGGCAAGTACAGGCATAGGGGAATACCTTGTGCAGAACATCACCTTTACGCCTATCATTGAGACTGCATAGGACATAGGGAGGCCTAAATACTTGAGGCCGCCAATAGGAATAGTGGTTCCACTAGGAATCCCTCCCAACCAAACCAATTTTGTCTATGTCGACCTGGACTACGCTCATAAGTCTTCAGATATAGAAGGAGATGGTGATGAATTATTCATAGTCAATGTTTGTTACCTCTCTAATCCTGAGTTTTCTCTAAGCTACTTTGAGCATTGCCATTGGCATGGCTATGGCCTTGGCGTATATGAGCAGGGGCGCAGGAGGCCTTACGAGCCACTATATCAGCTTCCTTCTGATAGATTTGGCTTAGGCTATTATAGCGGAGGTCGAGATGACTCGCTTGCAGTGGCATTGGAAATATTAAGCATAGGGTTGGGAGAAGACATTGATTTCATTCCTTATCACCCCTTGAGAATAGCAAATTTGAGCAATAGACAAGTAGCCACGGTAAACATACCACCTCCAAAAACTTATCATCCAAACACCTCAATTGATTCCACCCCAATAGGGTACAACTCATGGGATGAGGAGAATGGATATGAAGCAAGTGATGATGAGGTGCAACTTGGCTTAGCCTATCAAGGGCCTCGCTATTTACAAAGGTTCACATGGTCCATCCATGATGAGATTGAATATACATCAGATGAAAGTGACTATGAATCAGAAGACTCAATAGAAAGAGCTTACTTAGGCTTAAGCCATCAACCCCTGACTTTGGGGCAAGAGACAAATGCAAATGGGTTCTTCATAAGTGATGAAGAATATGAAGATGAAATAGAGATGGCCTACTTAGGGCCAAGACATGAGCCCTTTGTCTTAGGGCCGCATACCAATGCTAACTGTTTTTGGATAAGTGATGATGACTTTGAGGATGAGACCGAGATGGCTTATCTTGGACCTCACCACTTACGGCAAGTCAATGAGCTAGTAGAGAGAGAGGTGGCACTTCGTGCCATAGACCCTCAACTCCAATTTTTGGGGAGACCTATTGACCTAGCTGCCATTCATCGGATGGTTAATCCCCCTCTGCCTACATTCAGAGAGCAGTTAGAGCCCAATGATCCTATTGTCCACCCTGCTCATGGGCCAGATCCAAAAATTCCCATTCCTCCAGAACCTCATCGCGAGTATGGAAGAGAAACCCCTGAGACAAGATTGCACCCATGTGGTCCTGGAGATTTCATCCCATCCATCAACATGATCTCCATCGATTTGACCACTCCACTTCATAATCCAGTAGATCCTACCAAATCATTGCATCTTGATATAGATGCTATTGATTGGGATCATGCTAGTTCACCCATAGAGCCAGAAGACCTCTTCCCCAATGAAGAGATGTTACAGTCGTTCCATTTTGCATCAGGTTGTGCGTATGACGTCTTCCATGTTGGTTTGGAACCTGAGTCAATAGGTCCTGTGAATCCTGCTGATGACATTCATTTGATACCCATGCCTCATCAGCTAGAGGATGGGTCACATATGGCTATAGAAGCAACTTTCGAGGTGGACATCAGTGATGATCCTACCCAACCAAGGAAAGTCAAGTTCGAAGAAAGTCTATCTCCATAGGAACAAGCCATCTTGATTCCTCTCCTCAAGGAGAGGCCAAATATTTTTTCTTGGACTTACAAAGACATGCCAGGGATAGATCCAAAGTTAGTCATTCACAACCTTTCATTGGATCCCATGAAGAAGCCAGTCAAGCAAAAATTGAGGAAAATGCATCCAACCATCGCTTTGATGGTAAAGAATGAATTGCAAAAACTACTGGATGCAGTATTCATAGTTCCTATTGACTACCCTAAGTGGGTGTCAAACATGGTACCCATAGGGAAACCTGATGGAAGAGTCCGTATCTGCATGGATTTTAGAGATTTGAATAGGGCAACACCAAAGGATTCATTCCCATTGCCAAACATAGATGCTCTTGTAGATGCAACCGTAGGTCATGAAATGCTCTCCCTAATGGATGGGTTTTTTGGATACAACCAAATCCAGATTAAGCCCGAAGATCAACATAAAACTACTTTCATTACTCCATGGGGAACATTCTGTTACAAAGTGATGCCATTCGGTCTCAAAAATGTTGGTGCCACATATCAGCGGGCCATGACATACATATTCCATGACTATATGCATAAGATCTTGGAAGATTACATGGATGACTTACTAGCCAAGTCCCTATTGCGGCAAGAGCATGCCGAAGTCCTTAGACAAGTCTTTGATCACCTCATAGAACACAATGTCCGATTGAATCCTAAGAAGTGCGTATTCGGCGTAACTTCTGGCAAGCTTTTAGGATTCATCGTATCCAAGAGAGGCATCGAAGTTGATCCTACAAAGGTAAAGGCTATACTAGAAATGGCCACCCCTACCAACATTAGGGAGTTGAGGAGCCTACAAGGCAAGATAGCATCCATCAAAAGATTCATCATGTAATTATCAGACAAATGCAGACCTATGAATAAGTTGCTATGCAAGGAAGTCCCCTTTCATTGGGATGAAGAATGCCATCAAGCCTTTGTAGAGATCAAGACTTATCTAGCAACACACTAGTATTGGCTCCACCAAGGCTGGACATACCATTTTTACTATATATATGCTACTGATTTTGCATTAGGCACCATGTTAGCCCAAAATAATGCACAAGACAAAGAGCAAGCCATATATTACATTAGTCGCACCTTGGTGAGCTATGAGCTAGGATATGCGTATGTCAAAAAATTGTGTTTAGTAGTGGTCTTTGCAACTCGAAAGTTGTGACACTACATGTTGAGCCATACGACCTACGTCATATCAAAACAAAATCCTTTGTAGTACATGATGAGCAAGACATATCACAATACACGTATTGCAAAGTGGATCATGCTATTGATAGAATTTGATCTAGAGTTCATAAGCCAAAATTCCATCAAGGGACAAGTCATAGCAGATCAATTAGCAGAGATGCCTCTTCAGGATAACAAGCCTCTCACCATAGAGTTGCCTGATGATGTAGTCTTTGCATTATCAGATCCTCTAGAGCTCGAAGAACCTAAGAAAGAAAAAGATATGTCATTGTTCTTCGATGGTTCAAAGTGTGAACAAGGAGGTGGAGCAGGGATTGTCTTTATCACACCACAGGGCGCTCCATTGCCCTTATCATTCAAACTAGACTTCCCATGCACAAACAACAATACATAATATGAAGCATTGATCTTGGGACTCCAAACAACCGTAGCGATGGGCATTAAAATATTGAATATCTTTGGTGACTCCTTGCTCATAGTAAACTAGGTCAAAGGACTCTTCCAATGTAGGTGCCCACTCTTGAAGACTTACAAGGAACTTGTTGACAATTACTTAGCCCGCTAGAATGGTATGACATCGAGGCAATCCCTCGTACGTCGAATAGATTTGTAGACACTATGGCCTCTTTGGGATCCTTAATCCCTCAGAATCCATCTGCTGATTTTACAACCATTCATGTGAAAGTGCTTTCGCACTCAACAATATATCGTGAAGCTTTTGACAATCAAGAATCAGTCAACATGATCAACATCAAACCAAATCAGGATTGGTCCTTCACAGCTAGGAGTTTCTTGCAAACAGCACCTTGGGGGTCGTTGATCTCCCAAGGACCCATAGAGTGTGGTGCGACCATATACCATAGAGTTGTTCCTCAATCCGTGTTCACTACCTCAAAAATGCAGGAAGAGCAAGTTGTCTATTCTATAGAAGTTGTGGCCTATCAGGATTGGCTTTCCCAACTATGGGACTTCCTGAAGCTCAGAATAATACCTCAAGGTTTGTCACATACAAAAAGGTGAACATTTAAATAGAGAGCAACAAGATACATTTTTCTAGGAGAAATCCTCTACAGACGAGGATATGATGGAGTATTACTCCATTGTCTTGAGCCCCAGGAAGCATCTTGGGCAGTTTCACAAGCTCACGATGGAACATGTGGAGGCCATTTCAGTGGCATGGCCATCGTTAAGCGCATCTTGAGAATGGGTTACTATTGGCCCACAATGGAAAAGGACTACTATGAGTATGTCAAGAAATGTAGTAAGTGCCAGCATCATGCAAATCTAACACACTTACCATCGCAAGCTTTGCAGCCCATCCAGGCAGCATGGCCATTCTCGCAATGGGGACTAGACTTGATTGGGAAGATCTCACCCCCATCCTCATGCCGACATACATTCATCATAACGGCCATAGAATACTTCACTAAATGGGTAGAAGTGATCCCCTTAACATCAACAACTGGACCAAGGATTGCGGAGTTTATACTCCACAATATCATAAGTCATTTTGGGGTCCCTTCTAAGATAATATCGGATAATGGGCCATATTTTAAGAACAAAAATGTGCATGCTTTAATGAAAAAATATCATATTCAACATAGTTTTTCAATGCCTTATTATCCACAAGCAAACGGGCAAGCAGAAGCCTCAAACAAAATAATAGTCTCCATTTTGAGGAAGACAATGCAAGAAAATCACAAGGATTGGCACATGCAATTGCCTCTTGCACTATGGGCATACAGGACTAGTATACGGATGCCCACTAGGGCAACACCATTTTCACTAGTATATGGCACTGAAGCCATCATGCCTCTAGAGTTGGAAATCTCGACTCTACGCATAGCACTAAAAGACTTCATAGATGATGAAGTTGCGCGGCAAGGCCACCTTGATCAATTGATGCTTCTTGATGAACATCGAGTCAATGCTTTAGAGCATCTCCATGTTTACCAAGATCACCTTGCGTGAGCTTACAATAGTAAAGTCCACCTAAGGGAATTCAAGGTTGGAGATATAGTGCTCAAAGAAAACCAGTAGAATTCAAATCTGCCATCGCATCTACGAGATAAGTTCATGGTAAACTGGATAGGTCCATACATGATTTCATAGAGAGTTGGGCCTAGAGCATATCACCTTATATCATTAGATGGTGTTGAAGAGCCTGAACCTCTCAATATCATTCACTTAAAGGCATTTTACACATAAAACACAAAAAATTCAAATATGTCAAAAAAAAAAAATTCAAATATGTCAAAACAAAAAAATTCAAATATGTCAAAAATAAAAAAAATTCAAATATGTCAAAAACAAAAACAAATCATAAAAACATAAAATTCAAAAATCAAATCAAAGTTCTCCAAGGGTAATTCACCGCTTGGTCAAAATTCAAATCAAAGGCTCCAAGGGTAATTCAAGCCGCTTGGTCAAAATTCAAATCAAAGGCTCCAAGGGTAATTCAAGCCGTTTGGTCAAAAATCAAATCAAAGGCTCCAAGGGTAATTCATACCGCTTGGTCAAACAATCAAATCAAAGGCTCCAAGGGTAGTTCACACCGCTTGGTCAAACATCAAATCAAAAAGGCTCCAAGGGTAATTCACACCGCTTGGTCAAAAATCAAATAAAAAAAGCTCCAAGGGTAATTCAAACCACTTGGTCAAAATCAATAACAAAAGCCCCAAAGGCATAATAAGCCCTTTGGTCAAATTAATCAAAAATACAAAAACAACATAAAATCAAAAATACAAAAACAATTGCACTTCACATTTTGCATCCACATCATTGCATTGCATTTTCACATACATTACAAGATATGTCATGAGAGTCTTAAAAGTGATACCACAGTTTGTCGCACAAGTCATTCATATCCATACCTCCATCCACATGTGTGTAATTGTGTTTTTCAACACAACCATTATTTGTTGCTATACATAATTACTAAGGCTTTTCGGTTAGTCAACCAAATCTAGTAATCTTATCAACTTTTGAGGAAAACAACTTTGATTAGTAGAAAGAAAGGCCTAGCTGTGATAAAGCCTTGGATATTCATGATCCCGTCACTAATTGAAACACTAAAATCCTAGTTGGTACAAGGAAAATATGAAAGTTGCAAAGCGGTCTAGGTTACCTTAAGTGAAAAGGATTATCCTTGCTTATCCCCCTATGCAACCGGTTTAAAGGTGCTGAGAATTGGCAAAAGGACAAGCTTTACCCTATCAAAATCCCTTGCTTAAATCAAAATAAGCAAAATCCCAAAGCAAAAGTACAAATTCAAAAGGCCAAGCATACAATCCAGATTTCAAAAGCAAAAATCCAATACAATCATATATTCAAAATACAAAAAAATCAAGCTAAAAAAAAAATAAAAAATAAACAGTGATTTTCATCACTAAGAATGAGCAAAATAAACAGTGATTATCATCACTACAAAAAAATCCCCGCTCAAAGAAAAAAATCAAAATAAAAATAAACAGTGATTTTCATCACTACATATGAGCAAATATCCAAAGCCAAAAAGAAGAGAATAAAGCTTGAATCCCTGGAATTCTCAGCATTGTACAAAACTGGAAGGAGAAATCCTTACGCATGATGATATGTCTATTACAATTGCTTCATGCATTTGTGTAGACCAATGTTTGAATGTGGATGAGCTAGCTTAGGTAACCAAATATTGCCTAGTGGTATAGTCCAACTAAGTCCAACATAAGGATGAGATGAACACTTGAGGATCCTTGATCTTAGCAATGGGCTGAAAGAATCCCACCTGACATCGAAGGAAATGCTTGAGTTCTACCTCAAAATATACAATCACATGCACACACAGAGATCATGAAAAACTAGGTCCATGGTAAAAGCCTTACTTTTCAAAAGTCTAAGTGGTAAGTAGACAACTGTTGATAGGGGAACTAGAGTGTTTGAATCTCCGAAAAGCCCCAAAAATTTTTTACATAGCAACAAATCATAACATCATTCACACCATCACTTTCTTTATAAGATTCTATAAATTAGGGGGTATCAACATAGTAGGATAGATACCGCATATATATTAGAAATAGTATATAGACGACCACTGACTACTTTATATCTTTTAATTTATAGAAACTTATTAAGAAGATACATTACACACCATTACATCTCATATATGAATACTTAATCAATTCTTATGATAGAAGTGATTATTTAAATTCATGATTATTTTTAAACTTTCTGTGGTATCACCCATTAAGATTGTCAATGTCATATGCATTCCGTATGTTTTAAATGATTAGAGCATACAGGTTCATTTATACCATTCCATCACATAAGTTAGGTGCATATAATTAAAGCAAAAATTAAACATGCATTTAACAATAACATTTGCATCCATGAAAACAAGTCATTAATCATCCATAAACCACATCATAAAACATATAGGCAATATCCATTTGCATATCATAAATTCATCATTCATCATCAAAATACATTGCATCATATCATCAAATCATATAAGCATCTACACATCCATCTAAGCATCTTCAAATATCATCTATCATCTAACATATCCATCAAATCATCATAATATCATCATCGCATCATATCATAAAATAAAATAACAACAAAAACATAAGCAATAAATGATACACATAATGAGTCACAAAAGGCAAATCTATCATAAAAATATGTGTGTCAAGTCCAATGGATATACAAAAATGCCCATGGGCTATAGTCATGTAGGTCAGTCGACCTCAAAAATGGATCAAGAACCAAGTAGAACATCAATCTAGTGTCGGGCCTGAGCCCCCTGCATCACCTCCTCTAGTGCCACCTCCCCCTGTGGTGGTGTCATGAGTCAAGTGATGTGAGCCTATAGGTCTCTCTATCCGAGTTCGGGTCCACTGGCTAGGATGAGTGGAAGACTACCCCAAGGTAGAGCACCCACTGACCTACGAACCACCTACATCTACTGGATCCTTAGGGACAATCTCGTGCCTCTTGAGCTGCATCTGAAGGAGGGTAACATGATCCGTAAGACCCTAGATCTGAGCCTCATGCTTATCCAACAAGGAATGAAGTCATCCCACCTCTACCCCTAAGCCTACTACTGGAACCTCCTATGGTGTAGAAGTAGGAACAACAAACTACATCCTGACATCGCCACCCTCGATAGTAGCCTATAGAGCCTGTATCTATGTTGTGAGCTGCTCAATCATAGCATCTCACCATTGTACCTAGATCTTAGTAGCCTGGAGCTCAACCTCGACCTCGTGCAACTATGCTCTCAGAGGAGAGTCTCTCTCCTTGGGCTCTAACTCCTCCTCCTCCTCAGGAACATCAGGATCCTCTACTACCACCTGCTCTATCGGTTGGCCCCATACCTCGGTCCTGGCTCGAACCCTACATCCTATCGAATCTATGCCATCACCCCCACCATCATCCTCATGCCCTAGGCTATCGATGCCATGCCACATCCGATCACCCCACCACTGAGAGTAGGCCTCTATAACTCCCCCAACCACTATAGGGTCTACGGCTGGGGCATCCTCCTCATCTGCAAGCTCTATGACCTATCGTGGAGGTAGGTCCCTCTCTATTGTGAGGTGCCTATACAAGAATGGTACCAAGGGCACATCCTACTGCAATCCGTACTGATGAAGAACTCGAGAGTAGAAGAAATACTCTCAGATGGCAATCTTACGACCAATGAGCCATCACTCACATCATGTCCTAGCAGTAAAACTAGCTGGATCATCCCAAACTAGACACTCATAATATGGCCACCACATGACATCTCCGACCAATAGTCTGGTGAAAGCATCAGTGTAGTGGGACAGCTCCCCTACAAAAGTGTGGCTCTTACGCTCCTCATGCTCTCGAGCCCATCTGGCAGCATAGCACTATGTTCGAGCCTCAATAGATGTAATCTCAGCTGGGAGCCCCTTAGGGTGATCTACCTTAATGTGCTCCCATCCCCAAACCTGTAAGAGCAAACTACAAGCAATGTTGATGCATCCCCATCGATGGATGTGGTACAACTCATCATAGCACTGAGCCAATAGTGATCTACCCCATGCATAGATGATAGGCTCCTCACTATCTAGTAGGTCCTGCACCATCGCTAGGAGGTTCCAAGGGAACCTCAAACCCAAGCAGTCTAGGATAAGAACATTGTTGATCACCATCAGCAACACAACATGCCTCACTGTGAAAACATGAGCATCATACCAAGTCTTGATAGATACTCCCCCAAACCTAGTCTCCTAGAGAGCCTATGTAGAACGTGCCCCAAACACCCTATCATAGATGACCACCTGATCATTAGTGGTCGATGAAACAATGGGCACCCCATCGAATGGGATCCAAAAGATCCTGTACACGTCCTCCGACGTGATAGTCATCTCATCTGGTGGAAGGTGGAAGGTGTTGGTCCGTGGGTCCCAACGATGGGCTAAAGCCATAAGATAAGCCTGGTCGGCCATAATGTGGGGCAACCTGATAACGTACTATAGCCCATGGGCCTTAAACCACTCCCAATCAGTGTCATCAAATCTAGGAAGCAAGTCCAGTAGGAGCTTCGGGTCCCGAGCCCGAGCAGTGAGGATCTAAATAAAGCAGAAGAAAAACAAAACATAACTACAATGCATCTAATGCATAATTCACAATAAACATGAAAATGGTGCAAAAGAGTATGAGTTACTCTAAATCTAAGAAAAAGAAGAATAAATTGCACCTAAGCAAAGCAAAAATTCAAAATAAAAAAATCATAAAATCAATACATAAAATGCAAAAACAAGGCTCAAGCTTTAGCCGTTGTCGCCTACAATGGTTGAAACCTAGCCGCTAGAGGCAATAGCGGCCAAGGCCCAATGGTCAAATTTTTGACCATTGGGATTCAAGCTTGGCCGCTCTGAGTGATAGTGGCTCAGAGTCGGCCACTCTGAGTGACAGTGGCCAAGGGGCGACATGGCAAACCCATGAACCCTTGGCCAAAAAATAAAAAAAAATTACAATTGACAAAATAACTTAAGCAAAGCAACAAAAGGGAGGGAAAGCAAACAAATTGGAAAACAAATCCCCTACCCAAGCATCAAAACTAAGCTAAGTTTGAGAATGCCCAAAATGGCGGCAACAGGTGAATAATGGAAAATTTTCAAAAACCCTAGGCTAAAGCCACTGACAGATTGCAAATTTGGGGACCAACCCACCATGGCAAAAAGGAACCTAAGCCTAATTACGGAGTTTGTTCATTGCCAGCAGGTTTAGTGAGGTTCATTTTGCTCATTTCTTAGTGAAGTTCAATTTTACTTAGACAAAGAAAAGAGAGCTAGGGTTTTGAAGAGAAATACCCGAGAAGCTCCGGCTCCTCCAGTAGTTGATGTCTCACCCCGTGCAACCATGTCCTCAGCACCAACAAAGTTTCGAAGTCGCAACCATCACCGTTGCACCAGAGCTCTAAAAATGGAATCTTGAATAGTGAAAATGATAGGTCAAAACCCTAGAATTGCAAGTTTTATATTTCCTTAATTATGCCTTGGCCATTTCTGACGTCAATGGCCCGAGCTTCTTGGCCACTCAAGGTGACAACGGCCACAGGCAAGAAATCAGAGGCCATTGGACCTGACAGCGGCCAAGCCCATAGGTCAAAATTAAGCAGTTCCTTCAATGAGGGAATAACAAAAACAACAAATAATCACACTTTGATGGTTTAGGATCATCAGAATGTTCAAAACAACAAAAAAATTCACATAAAATCACAATCTCAAGTAGGCCTCGTATCCAGTTACCTACTCTATCCACTCGATGATTGCAGCGATTTGCACTCCATGTATTTTGGTGAGATGAGTAGGCAACCATAAGGCCACTTGGGGCAAAAGCAACTCATTTTGGAATTATGATATGTCACCCTTCAAACCCGAAGAAGATCAAGATGGTCGGACTGCTCCATGGGTGCGAAGGGATCATTCTAATTCCCCTATGACATCAAAAACATTAAGTCAAAGTGATACAATCTAAACATAAATAGAATCACTCATCCTAACTCCCTAAGAAGGCTATTGATAGTCGGACCGCTCCTCGGGATAGGGATGGATGATTATCATAAGCAATTGGAATCACACTTGGATGTGGGATTGCCCATTAAAAGCAACAAATGCTAGAAAGGAACCAGATTAGTCATATTGGTCAAGCGACTTGTCGCTTCATTCATTGTCATTTCTTCACCAATCCATTGTGTGAGGAGGTAGTTCAAAACTTCAACTTAATCATAATCAAAATCAACAAAATATCACTTGATCATAGCAAAATCATGTTCATCCTTCGAATCATTGCATACAACAATCACAAATTTCCCTTGTTTGCTGGGAACGTAAGCAGACATGACATATTCAATTGTAGCTCTCCTACCGGTCGAAATTGTTGTAGCATCTGAAGCTACCCGATTGAGTTTGAGGAATGAGTGCAATTTAACATGCAAAAGCCATTGGGCTAAGTCCTCCGAACATTGAGGCAATGATTCAAGGGATGCACGCCATCTTGCATGATTGGGCCATCTGGCATTGATCAGACCATTGATCACCATACACCCTACAAATATATCAGTCTACATTTTTGCTCAGCATTGTGTTTTCCACACAACGCATCACAAAAAGGGGCATCTGTAGACACCTAAATCATGTCATGCTTAGGGGAGCTACTTACATAGACACACTCATAAGATCATAAGACATAATATTGGACTTTCCAAGCACCAACAATGGTTCTCACCACTCATTTGGGGCCTTTTCAAGCCATCCAAGCTTGGCCGCTCAAGCCAAGAGCAACCAGATTCTAGCCGCTCAAGCCTAGAGCGGCCAGACCTTAGCCATTATAGATGACAATGACCAGATCATAGCCACTGTAGATGACAATGACTAAGCCATAAGAAGCGGTTTGCCGACAAACAGGCCCAATCTCGGGTGGAAGTGGCAGTCTGCATGCAATAAAGGTGAGCGGGAGTGACTTTGCATTCCTTTTCATGACCAGTTCACATAGGAGACTTGAGTTTGCATTTAGACTTAAGTTAACCGACCTTCAAGCATAAACAAAGGACAAAAGCTTCTCATGCTAATGAACAGTTCACATAGAAGACTCAAGTGGGCAGTTAGATTTCAGTTAACTGGCCTTCAAATATAGACAATAGACAAGGGCTTCTCATGCTAACTTGCACTACGCATGAGAAATTCATTTCTAGGGCTTGGACATAGACCTAGGGTTTCACACTATAAAAGGTGCAAGCCTAAGAGCACCAAAGGAGACACATGATCGATATATGACATATAGAGACACATGATCGATATATGACATATAGAGACCCGAATCACATACAGGAGATCATTTCAGAGAGAGAGTTCTCTTTGGGATCACGTGTGCGGTGGAGCTTTGACAAATCAAAGGGCATAACACCTACTTTCTTCAACATCAGATCATAGTCTTTGACCCATAGCTTTGGGGCAAGGAGAGCAAGGTTTTCTTTAGCGGCCGCTGTCTTGGACAGTGGCCCGTAGGCTTAGCTTAAATAGACATAGCATCTTTTATCTTGTTTTCTTATATCATTAGCTTAGATTTACTTGATTCCATGGTATCGTTTTATCATATTTCTGTTACATTCTCTGATTACTAACAACCTTATCCGAGGAGGCAATCTCGGACAGCTAAACGTGTATTGTTGTTTGAATTGCATACAGGGCCATAGGTTCACGAGACATAATCCATGACATACGAGAGCAAGAGGATCCGTCCGGGAGACATACCTAGAGAAGGAGGCATCTGTAAGCCCTCAGACATTTTCGTGTGCGGAACCAGGAAGCATTTTAGAGCGTGCCACCCTTTTGCAAAAGGGGACATCTCTTCATCCACTTGTAAATCATTGTATCAAGATGGGTATCCCTAAGAGGGACCGACATGTAACCGGGGTTCAATATTAATGAAAGATCCATTCTTTGTCATTTTCGTGTTATATGTTTTCTCGTAATATTTTAGCTTCATTTTTTGTATAGTAATAACATCGCAAGTAGAGTTAAGAGCGGCATGTGCACCCCGGGGTCGCTACACCAGGATTTATGAATGGCCCTATGCTTTTTCACCACTATTTTGGAGGCTACCCCGGCTAGATTCCATTCTCTATTAGAAATTGGTTTAGCAACATCACTGAGCCTACTACCAACCAACCTATACATTTGTTCTGCTAGAATCACCATAGGTTGTAACTCTCCAGTGATTTGATCTAAATCCTTTTGAATGGTAGATAGCAATTGGCTGGCATCCTTCAGGTAGTCGATTATGAGTTGAAGACCTAAACATTTTTCTTGAACTTTAGAAAGCAACTCCTACTTTATCCTTTTCAAACTATATTTGGAAAAACTTGAGGACTTGGCTTTCTCAATCTGAAGCTGATGTTTCAAATTTTGAATTTCTTTTGCCTAATCCTCATTCAGCTTCTTTTGTTCTTCTAACTGATCTTTCAACTCATTAGCCTTTTGAAATATTTCCTACCAACTCTTAGCCTCTTTCCTCAGAGCTTTCTCTACTTCCTTTTGATCATTGAGGCTCTTCTTAAGTTTTTCAACTTGTTGTTCTAGCTTATCTACCTTATATTTTGCTATATCAGTCTTCACATAAAAGGTATCTAAGTGAGCCTTGGCCATCCCTAACTCATCTTCAGTAGGAAGCTTGTCAATATCTTCTATGATTTCCTCCACTCTATAATCCTGAGTAGTCATTTCATTTTTAGGTTTTCTTACCTATGGAATCAAAGACCTTGAAACCCTTTGCCTAGTGATAGGGTTAACATACATACTTTTCCTTGTCACAGCCATCCTACTAGAAGGCCTGGTAAGCTTCTCTACCCAATAGTCATTTATGCTCTGAGTGGCTGCCTATTCTTTTGATACAACAATAGACCTTGAAACATCAGCAACCAAAGGAGATAATGACATCAAAAACATAAGGGTGGACTGACTTGCTGTTGGTGGGGGTGGAGATACATTGACAACAGCCTCTGTTACAATGGTAGATTCTATGACTACCATTGTTGTTGACATAGGTAAATTCAGAGAAATAGGGACATAACTGATAGTAGAAGGGATGGATGAACTTGGAACATAGTGTCCCATGGATGGTGGTAATGAAAGATATGAGGATGCAATAATGGTGGATATTGAAGTGGATATCTCAGAAGTGGAAGGTGGGTTTGGAGGAGGTTGTGACACAATAGAACTGACTGGTACCTCCATAGCTACTGATGGGATGAGGGAAGAACTGTGAGGTGGAGGAGGTAAATTTACCACATTTTCTTGACTAGAAAGGGAGGGAAATCCTTTTGGGGATTCATGGAGATGAGAAGGAGAAGAGGGATTAGAAACCATACCTTCACCTACAGATGTAGGGTGTTCTTGTTCAGCTTCTTTCTCAAGCTGTTGTTCTTGTTCAACTAACCCTTCTGTATTAAAAGCAGCTACCTCTTCAGCAATTTCTTCCATACTCATCTTCTGCTTCTTGGAAACCTCTCTCCCTCTATTTCTAGGGCCCTCTTAGTCCTCCTATAAACTAATTGGAAAGCAGCCATTTCTCCTTCAAAATTTTCTCCCTCTTCATCTTCTTGAACTACTCTTGAAAGTAGAGACTGCTCAGATATGGGTCATAATTCAACTGATGTTGTAGAGACGATGGAAAAATGTGGAGATCTTATTTCAATTAGCGGAATATTGACAACTCTTTCTTTGGGGAATTGTGTTTCATTCACCAATTTAGCCTTCTCGGGAAACTTCTCTACCTGCTTAGAAGTAGGATTAGAGATTTTGAGTACTTCAGCTGTGGTTAAAGGAACCTTTTGCATCTCTATCTGAATATTTTGATTTGTAAGAGGAGAGAGGGACTCAGAATCATTCTGGGGTTTTTCATTGATCAATACTATATTTCTGACATCCTTTGGTCTCCAGGCTTCAACGTTCTTATTATAAATCCTTGAAAATTCCTTATCAATTTTCATTCCAAACTTTGATTTGGGTTTTCCAATTTCGATCCTCATACGCCACCAATCTGCAATATTTGTTACCTTCCATGGTCCTTTCTCCTTTGGTTTTCCTCTCTCTGCTACATCTTCTTTAGAAGGAGTGTCTTTCATATTGGTAGATTCAACCCTCACTTTATTAATTGTATCCTTTGTAAGTCGATGGCTGAGCTCATGCTCCAGATTGAAATCCACAACCTGTTCATAGAAATCCAACCATGGAGGTAACTGATCTATATTTGAGATGTTCCACTCCAAAAGAGCAGTTTCATCATTATTCCTTCCCTGTTCAAAATTAGCCCTGGGCCTTTTTTCAAATTTATAGGCCTTGTCTCCATTTAGGGTTTTATTTTTCGTAGTGAAAACATCATCAGGATCATAACTCCATCTCTGAGGAATATAAAATAGACCTAATCTATCAAGGTACTGATCAATTTGTTGGCTCTACCACTCGGATACAATAATATTATCTTTAGTGCGGTAAGTAATTAAAGACTTCTTCTTCCTTCCCAAACCATAGCTTGCGTCAATGTACACCACCTGCCTTAGATACTCCAGGGCAAATAGCCTTTCTGTGACAAAGTGAGGTAGGAGAAAGGGTTTACCTATGAAACCATATAACCTGATTACTGTGCCCTCTGTTAGTAGATACCAATCTCCTTCCTCAACGTATTCTTTCCTCAAAATCTGCTTAGCTAAGGAGGGCAACCTAGGGCACTCATTGTACATTATTTTTAGGGCAGGTTCCAAAAATTCCAAGTTGAATCTGTAATAGGACTCACTGCTCTTCAAACAATCCATCCAATAATAGACCGACAAGGGTTCTCCATCACTGGTTTTATCCTTAGCCGGGATCCATGACATTCTACTTTTGATGGCTACGTAGAACATCCACACCAGACTCGAGCAATGTCTAAAACTGGGAGCACCAACACCCTTCTTCATGTTTACCATTTGCTCATGGATCCTTTGAGCGAGAAAAGTTGGCCAGTCAAAGTAAATTACTCTGGTACCCCTCTCTCTCGCATCTTTCTTGTACATCCTTTCATCAGAAATACAATATGCCATGACAATTTTCCAACCATGAACCATCCTATCAGAGTCCAAACCCTCCATACAAGCCAACATAGAAAATAATTTTGGGTTTGCAAATTCATCAATGTGAATTGGGACTTCGGGCATTTCATCTTGATTCCTTATCCTTATAAAATTAAAATGAAGCCATTTTTCTAGTGCCTCCCTTTTTTCCTCTGAGGCTATCATGTTAGTGTAAGCCCTGTCTAGCTCTGCTATGTTAAATGATCTGAGCTCTGAGGATGGGCCTACCCCTATGACGAATAACTCATAGCAAGTCTCTCTTGTGATGGAAAATAGGGGAGTGCCCTCAGGGGTTCTGACTGTTCTATTTTTAGAATCATAGAATTGAATCATAGCAGAGACTAGTTCGGGGTAGTGATGCACAAAATCATAGATATAAGAGAACAAAAAGGATTTTATGGCTATCATACCTTGTCGTCACATTGGCTTTCCTTCAAAATATAAAAATTTAAAACCTATCCTGAGGTGGGTCCTTCTCACTCTTGTCATCACTGTATCTATGACTCAATTGGTCCGATGTACATGAACCTGCAATCTCGTCGCTATCTTCGATAATTCGGTGGATGACTTTTTGGGTGCCATCCTGATAGTAGCACACTTCGTCCTTCCGATTTGTAGGAAATTCTCCAAGGTATCATTGTACCTTTCTCCCTTCCTGTAGATGCAAGGGGTTTCCAAATGGATTTTGTGTATGCTTTTCATTACTTCTCTCCTCTGGAGCCCGCGTATCTTTCGCCATTAATGCAGTTGTTGCGCGATATCTTTGTTGGCACACGTTTCAATCCTTTTCATTATTTCTTTGGTGGCTCAAAGGTGACGTCCTATCTTCTTATTGGTCGAATTTTGAAATTGTGCTTCCAGCTCATCACATCCCTTCGGCTACTCTTTGGTTCATGCATGAGTTCGTTAGAATTGAATGCGGGAGCACTCTTTAGCCTCCACGTGTCATATTGGAACTTGTTGTTCGGCTTTGGCCTGATTCCGCTCTAGCGTCTTAAGAACCTTCCGAGTCCACTTTGGTACTTGAAGCTTGCATGCATGGCACTCTACCTCGATTCCGCTCTGGCTATCTCCAGCTTTGAAAGGTTCCCGGATTAGCACCATTCTTTGTCCTTCTTTATGCGGGATAGAAACTGATAGACCACTCTACGGAAATCCAGATTTAACCATGTGGACTTGAGAGCGGAATGCCATTTCGGAGAGTACACAACACCATGTGCGGAATGGAACATTACCATGCATTTTGGCCAACACTTAGTCATTTCTTGCAAACTTTCTTCTCTCTCTCTCTCTTTTTTTAGCATTTCTTTGAAAAGAACTAATTACAAAGTGCAGAAAAGAAATCAAATACAAAGTGCAGAAAGGAAGGGGAAATATTTGTACAATGTATATACATATGTTACAATGAGCTCACTTCTTACATATAGTAGAGCTTGAGGTGGAAACCATTCACCGAAATTGGTTGTATGTTTCCCTCTGGATCCTTCAACTAAAATACATTAGACTCTTTAGCTTCCACTATTTCGAAAGGACCATCCCAAAAGGAATCAAACTTTTCATGCTTGCCTGGTTTTGCCCTGTCAACATTCCACCTGAGAACTGAGTCTCCAACTTGGAGTTTTCTGAACCTGGCATTTTTATCAAACCATGCTTTAATGTCTGATGAATGCTTTTGAAAATGATCATATGCTTGAGTTCTGCTCTCTTCCAATCACAGCAAGTGTGTCAACCTAGTTTTAACTGGATCATCCTCTAATTCTTCTTCTGTACTGACAAGCTTAAGCGCTGGGATCTCTAAGTGAATCGGCAATACCACCTCTTTTCCATATACCAATGCATAAGGAGAAGTTTTGATGGAATTTTTAATAGTAATCCTGTCTGCCCATAGAGCATGGTTGAGCAATAGGTGCCAACTCCTTTTGTTACCTTCCAGATATTTTCTCAAAATCCTTAATAGGTTTTTATTGGTAGATTCTGCAAGTCCATTACCTTGTGGGTAATAATTTGAAGTATTTTTAAGAGTGATGCCATACTTGCTGGAAAACTCAATGTACTTGGCTCCTATGAAAGTAGGGCCATTATCACTCACCAAAGCTTTCGGGACTCCAAATCTGGAAATCAAACTCTCCATAAAGTTGATCACAACTTCCTGGTCTACCTTCTTTGTAGGAATGGCCTCTACCCATATGGTAAGATAATCTATAGCTATCAAGATAAACTTGTGCTCTACTGAAGAATTAGGATTTATAACTCCTATAAAATCTAATCCCCATTGTTGGAAAGGCTCCTCAACTTGAATAGGCTTCAGGGGAGATGCAACATTTCTGGTTCTTCCAACGTACCTCTGACACTTGTCACAAGCCTGTGTAGCTTTAAAAGCATCATTGAACATAGAAGGCCAATAATAGCCTACTCTTATTATCTTCAAAGTTGTAACTCTTCCTGAGCTATGACCACCTGCTACCCCTCCATGAAATTCTTCTATGACTCTTTTTTGTTGGTCCTCCTTCAAACATTTTAGGAGAATACCATCCAAGTTTCTTTTGAACAACCCTTCAGGTAGTAATACATATTTTAGAGCATGAAGTCTATACCTCCTTCTTTGAGAAGGATTCAGATCAGGTGGGCAGATCCCAGTTTGGAAATACCTGGTCATTTTCTCAATCCAATCAGAATCTGGAGTGTGTACAATCTCTATTTGATCTTCTTCTGTTATCTGACAAGCGATCATTTCGGCCAATGTTGAAGCATCTGTCAATCCTTGGCACAAGGCTCTACCTCTTACCAGCTTGGTGGGATGTATTTCTACATCATATTCCTGGATCTTAGTAATCCAACCAGCCCTTTTATCTCCCAAGTCACCTTGTAAAATAAAACTTCTTACATCTGGATGAACCACATATACCAGGGTTTTGCTCTGTACCAGATATTGTCTAAACTTCTTTAGCGACTTCATTATAATGAACACTTGTCTTTCAATAAAGTTATATTTTACCTGATAATCATGTAAAGTATGACTCCAAAAGAACACAAGGTGTTCATCCCCTTGATTATCTTTCTGGGTGAGTACCGAGGCATAACTTTCTTCAGCTCCATAAGCATAGAGAATAAAATATTTAGTGAAATCAAGATTTATCAAGACTAGGGCTGTTGCAATGGATTTCTTGATGACCTCAAAATCTTGCTTCCTAACCTCAGTCCACTTGAACTCTACCTTTTTCTTGAGTAGTTCAGATATAGGCCTCACTTTTTGTGCAAAATCAGAAATGAATTTCTTGACGAAATTGATTTGACCTAAGAAAGACTGCAAGGTCTTCTGATTAGTAGGCAAAGGAATAGCTAGAATTGCTCTAATTATTTTTGGATCTATGGCCATACCTTCCTTTGAGACCACATGGCCTAATAGTTTTCCCTCATGTACTACAAAGAATGACTTCTTAGGATTAAGTGAGATACCAAATTCTCTGCACTTTTGAAAAACTTGTTCCAAATGAGATAGATGATCATTTTTATCATGAGAAAAGACCGTCATGTCATCTAGGTAAATCAGAATAACTTTGTTTATAAGTGTACCAAAGGCATAGTCCATGGCCCTCTGAAATGTAGCTCCAACATTAGACAGCCCAAAGGGCATTCTCTGATAGGCAAATGTACCCCATTTTGTGGTGAATGTTGTTTTGTATTGGTCTTCATCTTTTACCCAAATTTGGTTATATCTAGAGTAACCATCCAATAGTGAGAATATTTTTGCTCCAGCTACAACTTGTAAGATCTGGTCAATCTAAGGGAGGGGGTAGTGATCCTTGAGGGATGCTTGATTCAGATTTCTAAAATCTACACATAGGCGTATATCCCCATTCTTCTTTCTTACGGGTACCAAATTGGCTACCCAAGTGGAATGTTTTATTGGATATATTATCCTAGCCTTTAGTAGCTTTAAGAGTTCCTCTCTCATAATGGCTTCTATCCTCGGATTGATAGGCCTCTATTTTTTCTGGAATGGTTTAGCATCGGGTTCTAACTCAATAGTATGTTGGATAATATTTTTGTCATACACCTTAAGGTCTTCATATGACCAAGCCATAGTGTCTTGGTATTTTAAGCATAAAGTTTTAATCTCCTCTGCTTCCTCAGGTGAACACTGGATCCCAACATTGAGCTTCTTTCCTATTCTGACCTCCACTTCTTTATAGATCTTTTTACCGACCTTCATAGCTCCAACCTTCTTTCTATCTTCATTATCAAATAGACTTTCAAGGGTGACCAATCCCCTTGGAATATGATTGTTTCTTAGTTGGATAAAGTCTTGCTGATCTATTTCCTCCAAGTATTCCTCTTGGATAGTTGAGAAGCATGCTTCTCTTATCATAAAATCTAGAATTTGTTCATCACTTTCAAAAACCTGCCAGAATATCTGCTTGTCTGGCACTGTAGGTCTGAAAACCATTTTAATTCCCTTGGTCTTCTTAGTTCCAAAATCTATAGGAGGATTGAAATTAGCTCCCTTCATTGCCAATGAATCTGCCAGGTGATTCTCTTCTCTAGGCACAAAACTTAGATTCAGGGCATCAAATGAATCCATTAGGTCCCATACCCTATTTCTGTAAGCTTTCAAGTAATGGTGCTTACTGCTGCACTTATTCCTTACCTGATGGACTATCAACTCAGAATCACCATATATGTTCAAAATCTTGATGCCCATGCTTTCTTCTTGCATCAATCCGAGGCACAAAGCCTCGTATTCTACAGCATTGTTGGTACATGACCATGTCATTCTATAAGCAAAATTATTTATCCCTTCAGACTGTGATTGTAGAACCACACCAGCCCCTACACCATTTCTACATTTAGCACCATCAAAATGCATAACCCATGTTTCTTTGTTTCTTAGGGATTGATTAGAAATAGCAGGGAGTTTCTTTTCCAATTCAGTTGTGATGTTGTATGTACCCATACCAGTTCCAAATTGACTATAGTCTTCTCTGAAAGGCAACTCATCTTCAATGTCTAGCTCTTCAATGTTTTCCACTAGCTCAAATTCCTCCACAGGATTAAGATTGCACAGATCCTCTTCAATATTTTCAATATGATAAGCAACTAGTTTCTCAGGTGTTATCCTTATCCTTTTTCCTTTGAAAGGGATTACCATGCTAGAATAATCCATGTACATACATCCTCCTAGTTTTGTAGTAAATTCTCTTGAGAGGCATAACCCAAAATAGGGTTCCAAGTCCACCACCACTATTTCCTGCACCACTGTTACCTCGGGAGCTCTGTGCAACCTCATCAGTACATCTTTAATAACCCCAACTATCTTGATAGGTGTCCCATCTAATTGCAACACTCCAAGACAAGACCGGGTATATTCCATACCCATTTCTTCATAGACCACCTTAGGCATAACTATGGTTGATGCTCCTGAATCAATCATACAATTTTGGACTACCCATCCTTCCATTCTTAAGGATATGTAGAAAGGGGGAGGTTTGTTTTTTAGAACAGCAGGTGTCATTTCTTTCTTTTCTGGTGGTATACTAAGGATGGTGGTGGTTGGTCTATTCTAGGGATTTTTGCTGAGGGAAGCTTTAAGCAGGTCAATCTGGCCCGAAATGAAAAGAGTGTCATATAGGCTAGCTTTTGATGGAATCCTTTTCATCTCCTCAATAATGTTGTACTCAGACTTGGTCAGGGATAGTCTTTCCAGTCCTCTGTCTGGCTCACCATATTTCCTTTTGTATTGTTGGGTTGCCTCTAATATTTGTCTTTTGGTAATAGAGGGGAACCTGAGCCTTTCTTGATCCTCACCCTTGGATCTCATTCTGTCTCCTTCTGTTTCTCTTTCGGGATTTTTAGGGAGACTATCTGTCTTCTCCTTCCCTCTAGCTTGAGGAATAGGAAAAGTGTCACTGCTTTGAGGGGGAAGTCAACTTTCTTTTGAGAAGGGACCTAGAATTGTCCCATATTCTGGGGGTCTACTTGTAAAGCTTTCTTTCCAGATCTTGTCATAACAACAATTGGGCTTTCTTCCTCTAACTCTTTTCTAGCCATGATCTGATCAGGGTGCCATAACATATTAACCCTCCCCTTATGATTCCTTTCAGCTTGATCCATAGCTTGTTGAACATGGTGTTGATACATCACACAAGATTGTGAGTCATGGGGGTCATTGCATACCAAACACCAAACATTTGCAAGAGTGGTATCTGCAGAACACTCTAGCTCCTCATATGCTGCATTCACCCTAACCCCAGTACTATTACTAGGACCAGGCCTTTGATATTTGTTCACATATGGGAATATCCTCTGTTGTGACCTTTCCTGATCTCTCTTTTCCATTGAATTCATTCTATTACTCAGAGTTTTCATGGTATTTTGTATATCTAGAATAGCAGACAATTCTTGAGAAGGTTGAGAAGGAAGGGGAGGAAAAGGAGGTGTAGAGGATACAAGTTTAGACCAAGGAATCAGATTCATTTGCAGATATGGAGATGGTAAAGAAAGGGGGTCCATGTAGGAGGGCTTTGTGGATTGCTCATGGCCACTATTGGTTTCTGAGTTATAGGGCAACACGGTTTTGGGGGAATTCTTCCCACATTGATTAGGATATTTTTAGCATGGACGACTGCATTATAAACTTGGGGGAAGGTTTCTACTCTAGATTGTTGTGTTTGCAAACCTAGCTCTGATCCTAGGGCATGAATATAATACATATAAGCCAAACATGCAGTTGGTCTAGCAGTGGGGGGAATTCTCTTCCATGTTCTGCTAAATCTCAAATTAAAATCTGAGACAGTTTCTTGCTGGGTTTTTTGCATGGTTGTAAACTGATTCAGTAGGGAAAAGGGATCAACAGATTCATTAAATTCTTCTATGAATGGCTCAGCCAATGATTGCCATGAAGTGATAGAATTATCTTCCAGAGTTCTAAACCAATGCAATATCTTTCCATGAAAGGACAAGGGCTAGAATTCTGACAATAATATTTTCTTCTTTTATGTTGTGGATTGCTGCTAGATTCAGGATATCTTGGCAGTGCTCGTAAGCTATTTTCCCAAATCCATCATACGTGGGGGTTGCCTTAGATACAGCCTAGGGAATGGCATCCATTTGGGCTAATCTAAGGGGCCCAGTTGAATCCCAGTTAGGGTACTTCTGAAGTGGCTGATTAGGAGCCACATTATGTGCCATATTTTTGGCTGTAGGTCTTCTTGGGGGAACTATTGGGTTTTCTTCCAGAAGCTCTTCTTCTTCAATAAAATCTTGATCCAAAATTTTGATAACAATAGCCCCTCTCTGAGGTAACTCACAATGAAAGAAAGAATCAGGGTTGTTCCTCTTGAAAGACCTGGTATACATGAAAGGGTACTGGTCTACAATACTTTTTCAGGGTCTTCTGACCAAGGAGTCACCAGGTGAACTTTCTTTTCTCCGCTAATAAGGTCAAGATAATTCACCCAATCTTGATTCCTTCGGGTTGAGATAACAATAACTCTTTTGATGGGTTTCGTGTTCCTTGTGAACTGGTCCCATCGAGCGTGCCAAAAACTATTGGGCACTAAATTGCACCAAGTTTTCACTCAGTACTACGGCTGTCTATCTTCCTACTTTCTATCCAGGCTTGCACCCGATAGCTGCAGCTCAACACTCAACATTGGATGGACCAAAATAGGGGTTTTCGATCCAACCTCTAGAGTAGGTTGGTTCCTTGTCAACTTAGCAAGTTGTTGACACAATTATGCTCACTTAGGGTTTGGAGTTTAGGGTAAGAGAAGGTTAGGGTTAGAGAGATGTAGATAATAATGGATGGATAGGTTAACAACATTGCACTACCATAAAAAGCTCCCAAAAAACCATACTAAGGACATACATTCAGATCAACATTTATCTCAAAATAGATCATTTCATATATTAAAGCACAATAGAGAAATGTTGTAGTAAGCAATTTCAATATCCAGGGAATGATAATCCAAATAACAGAATTCACCAAACACTTAGATTTTATAGAAATATACTTCCTAACCACATAGAATGAATTCAAAAGTAGATTTCAATTACTTATAACAGCTAGTAATCCAAAATAGGCACAAACTAACCATCTAAGTATTTACAAAAATGCAACTATGAAATCTGAACCTCTGACATCAAGCATGAGAACGCGAACTTGAGGTGAAGATCAATGTATTGCTCCTTTCATTCAGCTCTTCAGGAATATTTACAATGGTACAGGCAAACACGCTAGAGCCGACCCTTCAAAATGAGGGTTCGACCTCTACTTATAGTTTTCTTATTACAATAATCAAGAAACAATACACATAATCTTGTTACAATAGTACAACAAATATTTTAGCTGGCATCAGCTCATTGGTCCATCCTCCAGGAAATCCTCTGAAAGAAAGTCCACCATGATAGCTCGGGGTCTCTGCAACTTGTTGATCGCTCAGTGGAACTGAAGCTCAGGCCGTTAAAGATCATGCATTTTCATCGATCCTTCTTGGGAGTGAATTACCATCATCGATCTATAACCACCTCTGGTTTGATCTTCTTGGAAACCCTCGATGCTTCATCTCCCGGTTGACTATTACAATTCTGATACAACAATATCTTTAAAACAACCAAGATTTGGTAGCTTAACCTCAACCATTGATCTTCTTCATCACATGATTCAGATTCAATCTGGCACAAGCTAAATGCCATTCCACTTTAAAAATGATGACGTCATCTTTCTTATCAAAAATAGCAGAATCTCCAATCCGGACCTCTGAACCTCGAATCCACTCTAGGATATTAATCTTCAACATTATATTCTTCAATCTGGGTCCGGAGCTAGTCACATACTTCTTCCATCATGAATCCACACTTTCATTATTCCGCCACCCCGTCTTATCTTCATTCTAGAAAGGGAAGACTTGTTCATTCCTGGAATCGCCATTCCACACTTTTTCATCACTGACATCATCATCTCTTAGGAACTTTTGTGGATTTGAGATTTGTCTTCATTCCAGAGTCGAAAACAAAAGGACCTTCCCAGAATCGCCATTCCACACTTTTCCATCGCTGACGTCATCATCTCTTAGGAAATTTTGTGGATTTGAGATCTCTCTTCATTTCGGAGCCGGAGTAAAGTCACCCAAAATCGCTCCAAACATGAAAACTTCACTAACTACTGAGCGGATTCATATCTTCTAACCCGGTTCTAGATAAAAGCATACTGCAAGGTTCGTGGAATGATGATTTTATCACTTAGTCAAATTTATACAAAATTTTACTAAGTATGTGGCCATTTTGGGCCTACACTTATATGTCTTGAAGTTCTTGTTTGGACATGGTAGAAATTGACATGGTTGTGGCTAGATTGGAATATGAAAGAAGCGACGAGGATGGATTAGAATAAATGGGTATATCACAAGTTGCACTTGATGAAGCAACTTGGGTGGTCAACACTTGTGAGGTAGAATTCACATACTCCTCATACAAGGGATTGGAATATGCTTGGATATGGCTAGATGAAGATTAAGTGTTAAAAAAACTTGTGTTTTGGGCTAGGCTAGAAGAAGAAGGCATACCATATTCATAGGTAGAATTATGATATCCTTGGGTGGTATTGGACGGACAGGCTGTGGCCAATTCTGGTTGTTCAACATAGTCTTGACTAAGGGGCTCAAGGACATAGTTATATGACTTGTAGATAGCCTCTACCTTGTCCATGTCTATGCAGGTGGTGTAGAACCCTAAAATTGGTGTAGTAAACCTTAGCAAATAATTAAAATTACCTTAGTAATAATTAAAATTCAAATTTCAACCCCAAAATCGCTCCAAAACCGCCTGCTACCCGTTTCCTCATTTTTTGCGCCATTTTTAGGATTTGTTTTGTCCGTTGGATGATATCGTCACCGATAAGACGCTATCACCTCAGATTAGACAAATTCATCTGGAGCAGAACATCTAGACGATTTCATACCAAAACTAATTTTTCATAATTAGCTTATGTTTCAACGGTGTCTCTAACTGGGGCAAAAGCGTGTCTGCACGGTTAGAGACTTCCCCTGTTGGAGATCTCCCAAATTGGGATGATCTCCAACCTCCCAAAATCCTTCCTATGCCTATTTAATCTTAGGCCCTCCCCTTGACATTCCCCTGGCTGAAATTTCCTATAACATGAGTTCTATTTGCATTAGACCATCTTAAATCACCATTTGCCTTCGTATTTTTCCAAGTTTGTTTTTCAGGAACTTCATTTTTTTTCAGCCAAAGCAAGCTCAGATCATCGCAGATGATCTTGTACAATCTCGGATGATCACGCCCCAATTCGAGATGATTTTTACTATAGTCAACATTGGGGGCAATTAGTACCTAGAGTTTGCGCTTTTCCTATACCTTTCTGCTATTCTATTCTACATCTAGTTAGTTTTATTATTATTTCTTATTATTCTGCATCTTGGAGTTCACCCATATAGCTTAAATACATAATAAAATCATGATTAGCTATTAAAGCATGATAATTTACTTGCATTTCTATTTGGGATTATCTTATTAACATCATTATTATCATTTCACATCATTTTCCTTTATCAGCATAGCTACATTTTCTGTATTCTGTGTCTACTTCTCGGATTGCAGGTCTCTGAAAAATTCGTCCTGATGAATTCGTCAGATCTCAGATGATCCTGTCTGATTTCAGACAATCCTATCAGATTAGAGGCGATCTGGATTGCTTCAAAAATTAGAACCTCCATCAGACATCCGGAATTAGGTATGGTTTTTCTCACTTAGCTTGTTCTCTGTATTTTCTATTTAATTCTATTTTTTTTATTCATTTAAATCTGCATTTCCTAATAGAAAAGTTTAGATTCATTTGTCCAAACCTAGGATTTGAATGATTAAATCTAAAATTGAACACGTCAAACACATTCCCAACCTAGGCGTGGAGACTGCCACTAAACGTTTCCTGGTGAACCCCACCATCCATCAAAAAATCACCTTAATACTCCTCCCCCGAGAGGCGGGACCTTCAAAGGGCCTCTCAGTCTAAGGTATTGTCCCATCCTTTTCCCATACCCATTTCGGGCATGGATCCTATAGCCTGAAGGTAAGGATGCAAAAAATTTGGAGTGATACATTTTGGTGAACCCGACGTGAAACTAAAATCTTTTGAAAACAAAAAAAAAGATGCATTTAAAATCATTAGAAAACTACTAAGTTGCATATCATGTTTAGATGGTAGCTCCTAAGAAAAGACTAGTTGTCACTATAAATGTTGAAAATCAAATAATAGCCATAGAGTTTAATTCTTGTATTAGACTATCTCAAACATATAGAGTTCCACCTTTGTGGGACGAACTTAATAGGATATTGGGTATTATTTCATCTAGATCAACCAAACTTCAATAAATTAAGAGGTTTTCCCTAGATAGAATCTTGGATCCTCATCAACTCATTTTTTATCATAAACTTCAGAGATCTTGCCATAGGTGGTTAGCTTATAGAAGAGCCCTTGTGTCTTCTGAGTTGTATACCTTTGAGGAATTCCTCGAGAATGCAGCCATAGTGCACCAATTCCTAGGTCGTATAGAGGACCAAGAAGCTGATCTTGTAGATAGGAAAAGGTGGAGGAGAGTTCCTAGAGCTGTGTTATATCGAGAGTATTGCCACGAACTTTATTTCTACCAACCAGAGTCTGAGACAGATAATATCACTATAGCACACTTTATTAAGTTCCTGAAAAACAATTTCCAATTTGAAGAGGAGCACTTTATGACTCCTGAAGAACTTGAGCCCGTTAATGATATTTATAAATTGTTTATAGAAAACTAGATCATTGCTTTCATTATTATTTCTTGCATTTAGTGTGTTGTTTGTTATCTTTATAATATTGTTATAAAACAAGAAAAAACCAAAAACATAACAAAACCAAAACATTTTATTTTAAATACTATAGTAGGTATATAATTAAAATATATACCTCTTAATCTTGTTGCATATATATATATATATATATATATATATATATATATATATATATATATATATATATATATATATATATATATATTTGCTGAAATCTAAGTTTAAGCACAATGACTAGACTTAGGAATGGTAAACAAACTGAAGAAGAAGAAGAAGAAGATTGGTTAGGAAAGAAAACAAAAAAATATAATGCCCTTCCTAAGGATCCAATTCCAGAAGGAGAAACTCTAGAACAGCTAGAAGATGAGCTGGTTTTAGATGAACAAGAAGAAAATGTTAAAGAGGAAGGATCCTCATCCCCTAGAATGGCTCCAGACGGAACTGTTACTTTTGATAACTTAGATCATTTCTGGAAATTTTTTAGTAATAACATTGGTGCTCTTAATATGGTAGTTCGTATTGATAGAGGACAAATTAGTGACACTCAAGCAACCATGGAAGATATGTTTAACATACACACTAATCCCTTGTCCTTTGTTGATCAAGAAAGTGATAAAGCTAGACCATCCAATATAGATATGGTTACTATGATTCAGAACATGCAAAAACAACAGGTTACCCAACCCCCTAAGGAACTTGTTATTGAGCCTAAAATCATTCCCAAACAAAAGAGACCTTCATTCACTACTTTATTTCACCAAACTATTGATCAATATGCTTCAAATCGACAAAAACCTAAAATGAAGCCAAACACCAATTTTCAACAATCTGGGATACAACATAATACAACTTCAAAACTTCTTCATAACACCCTTCCTACCAACAATTTACACAATAAAAATATAGCATCTAATCTTCATGTCCCTCCATCATATGCTCACAAATCCCATATTAATGCCCTACCGAACCAATATGGTGGGCAAACTAGTAATCTGGAAGCCATGGTGAAATAGTTAGCTTCCCGCATGGACCAGATAGATCCCTACCGTCCCTCGTATAATTATTGAGAGATGTGTAGTCAACCTTTGGATCCCATAGTTGTAGCATAGCCATACCCTAAGCACTTTCCCATGCCCGTAATGCCTATATATAAAGGAACCGAAGATCCCATAGAGCATCTTCGCATGTTTAGGATAGCATGTCATGATATATCACATGATGACTTGCTATTACTAAAAATGTTCTCGAAAAGTTTAGGAGGAATGGCATTAGAGTGGTACTATCAATTTCCCACTCATTCTTTAAGGAATTTTGAAGAAACAGCAGAATATTTTGTCCATCAATTTAGTGCCTACATCGAGAGACACGTGACAATTAAATATTTATACAACTTAAAACAAGACAAAGATGAATGTTTTGCTGATTTTTTAGCTAGATGGAGGCAGTTGACAAGAAAACTACACTTTGTGCTACCTTATAGGGAAATGTTGGACATTTTTATTAATAATTTGCAAGAACAACTATCCTATGAATTATCAATTACTACCTTGACCACCTTCGATCAATCTATAGACTTAGCTCGAAGGGTGGAAGATGCTCTCATTAGAAGAGGTCGGATCAAAAAGAAATATGATGAGAAAACATCCAAAAATCAATATAAAAACAAACAAGTTGTAGGTGATGGAGTCACTGATAGTAGAAACATTGCTAATGTTAATACTACGAAAACAATGGAGAAGTTTATATTAAAACCTCCTGATAAACCACCTCAAGAGTTTACTAGATTGAATCAACCATTATCAACTATTCTACCCCAATTACTCGAAATATGTTTGATTCAATTACCATCTATCCCTGATCCAACTATACCCGGATACAGAGCTGATTTACATTGTGATTTTCATAGAGGACCTGGACATGCTACAAAATCTTGCAAAAGATTAAAACATAAAATACAAGACTTGATTGATAATAATGAAATGGAGGTGCAAGCCTTTCAACCTAAACAAAATCCTCCTAATAATGCTCAAAAGAACATTCCCCAAAATCAGAATCAAAATTCTAATCAATCATTAGATATATTTCAACATCCTTTACCAAAACATGGTGAAGAGGTGGCCCATCAAATTGAACATCATAATGTTCCCCCTCCTACCCGATATGTAGGGACTATTAGCAGACAATTATCTGTTCAGGATCCTCAAATATTTGGCACAAATTTTTCCATGGTTACGTCCAGACCCCTATATAATACTCAAACACAGGATCCTAGTGATGTAGAATCGGATACTGAAAGTGAAATAGACATCACCTCAAACCAATCAAATAGTTCTAAAAATTAATCAGATCCAATTCAACCTATCATAGATGCTATGGTTTTGGAATAACCATTTCCTAGAAGAGTTACTACTCGACCCTCTTCTAATCAGTTCCTTCCTAATGAACAAGCCATAAACACTAGACCGAGACCAATTCAACGTCTTTAATATAACATTGTAGGTACCATCGAAGTTGTTACCAGACAATAGGCTCAAAACTCTCAACAGGATCAAACTCAGAATGATGGATCAGCTCCATTTATTTTGAAAAATCCCAATAAAGGGAATCATATGTCTAATGTTCAACCTAAACCTCATTACAATATTAATGAACAATTATCCAATACTACAGCCAGAATTTCCCTGTTGGACTTGTTAAGATCTTCTCCTACCCATAGGGATGAATTAATGCTCACATTGTTGGCAATTTTGGGTACTTTGGGTACATTGCATTTGCTCAAGTGATTAAGTTGTCATTGATGACAAGAAGCTTTCGAAGGAATTTGATTTGATGTCAAATAATTTGTTTTGATGAAGGTTATGGCATGACAGTTTCAAAGGTCTTTGGCAAACCCCAAGCTGACAGGTTTGAAAGAAAAGTGAGTAAGTTGGAAAAGTGTCGCGATATCGCGACATGTCACAGTTTCACGACTTAAACAGGAGAGAGAAAGCTTTTTGAAAAAGTGTCACGATATCGCGACATGTCGCATTTTCGTGACTTAGGTAGGAGAGAGAAAGCTTTTTAGAAAAGTGTCACGATATCGCGACATGTCGTAGTTTCATGACTCAAAGAGGAGAGAGAATGTATGGAGTCAAAAATGTCATGATTTCGTGACATATTGCAAGGAAGATTGTACGGACGAAAAAGTGTCACGATTTCGTGACATGTTGCAGAAGAAAGAGTCCGTAGTGTGAATTGTCACGATTTCATGACAAGTTCGAAGAGAGAGAAAGTAGCAAGATAAAGTGTCACGATTTCACGACATGCTACAGAAGTCAAAGTGAGAACTGTCACGATTTCGTGACATGCTGCAGAAATCAAAGTGAGAACTATCACGATTTCACGACATGCAGCAAAGGGAAGAGTCTGAAATGAGAAGCGTCGCGATTTCGCGACAGGTTGCAAAGAAGACGTACGAAAGCTGAAAGCATCATGATTTCATGACAGGTTGAAGAGAAAGCTTATGGATGCAGAAAGTGTCATGATTTCATGATAGATTGAGATGGCAGCATTCGGTTGGAGAAAGTGTCACGATTTCGTGACAGAGACAGTAAGCAAGTCTTCAATAGAAGAAGCGTCGCGATTTCATGATGAATTCAAGAAGGAAGAGCTCAAATGCGAAAGCGTCATGATTTCGCGACATGTTCCAGTTTCATGGGCGTAAGGCAAAGAAAAGCATAAGGCAGCGAAAGTGTCACGATTTCACGACATGTTCCATTTTTGCTAGTGCAAGCCGAGAAGAGTGCAAGGAAGCAAAAGTGTCACGATTTCGTGACATGTTCTGCTTTCGGGTGCAAGCCGAGAAGAGGTTGAGAAAGCGAGAAATGTCACGATTTCATGACAGAAGTGAAGATGACGTCAGCAGAGGTAGAAGTGTCATGATTTTGTGACAAAAGCCAAAAGAAAGTGTTCGGAGGCAAAGGTGTCACGATATCGTGACATGTTGTAGTTTCACGGTAGAAGCTACAGAAGAGTTGCAGAGGCAGTGAAGCCGACAAAGTTAAATTTGGGCCGATGAAGATTAGGGTTTGTAGCTAAGGGATTGAGACGTAGTTTAGGGTTGTGCAGCTGACTAAGATCAAGGTTTTGATCTTGAAAGTATTAGTATAAAAGGAGGGCTATTTGAAGAGTTAAAGTATCGATTTTGGGTGTGTGTTCGAAGTGCGACATTCGTAGATAGAGTGCGGGGGAGAAGTTTGATCACTGAGAGCAGAGTGTGAAATTCGATAGTAGGGTAAAGAGTGCATTTTGTCGAATCATCTAAGTGAGAGAGATCGCAAGGAATCAAAGTGCGTGAAGACGGTGCTACTGTGTTTGCGCACAGAGAGCAAAAAAGCGCAAAGCTATGGGGTGCATCATTTTTGCGATGTTCGATGATAGTGCACAGGCTTTGATGGTTTTGGACAAGTCATTGAGAGGGATTGTTGCATAGATTTGAGCAAGTTTTTCTTGAGCTTGTGAAGCAATTTGGGCAGGTTCTAGTAAGAACTTGCAAAGCAGATCTGAGACAAGTCTTGGTGAAGACTTGGGTGAAGATCAAGCAAGCTTTAGTGAAAGCTTGTGAACCACTTTTGTGAACCAGATTTGAGGACCAGTTGAGGACAGATATTGGTGCAGATTCGAGGACATTTGTGCCAGACCGAAGGACTGTGTTTTGGTGTAGATCAGAGAAAGATGAACGAGGACATTTGTGCTAGACCGAAGGACTGTGTTTAGTGCAAATTCGAGGACCAGCTTTGGAGGTGATAGAGTTGAGGACAGAGGTCTCCAACCAGAGCAGGGAGGACAGGTGTCTTCTATGGATAGAGTTCCATTTGCTAAGGGCAACGGAGGCAGAGGTCTTCTAGAGGATCACCAGCTAGAGCAGAGCTAGGGGATTGGTGTCTCCTTTGGGTTGGTGCCCATAAACATTGTAATCGGGAAAGGTATTCCCAGAATTTGATTTGATAAAATTTAGTGAAAGATTTTATCCGTGGAGTAGCCCACATTGGGTGAACCACGTAAATTGTTGTGTCTCTATTGTGGATGGTGTTTTGTGCATTTCTTTGATTACGGCTATTGATACTGCTATCTATACACTGCATAATATTGAATTGAAGTATAAAGGAAAAAGTAAAAAGTGGTCTTATACTGTTCACCCCCCCTCTCAGTATAAGCTTGTGTTCTTCAATTGGTATCAGAGCGGGTGCCTTCGAAAAGTTTAACAGCTTGAAGGAAAAGCTAGTAAAGAACACAATGGATTATTCAAGTGGCAATGCAGCACCTATTCTTGATGGATCAGATTTTGGTCTTTGGAGTGCAAGGATGAAGGTTCATCTAATGGCACTTGGTAATGAGGTATGGGAAGTAATTGAAGATGAGTACACTATTCTTGTACATGGTCCAAATACTAAAGAAGAAAGGCTCCTACATCATAGCAATTCAAAAGCAATGAATGCAATCCTGAAAGGCTTATAGAAAGCAGATCTCACCAAAGTGATTCACTGCAAGATAGCTAGTGAAATGTGGAAACAGTTGCAGGTGGTTCATACAGGTGATACAAATGTCAGAAAGGCCAAGTTGAGACACTACAAAGGTATGTTTGAACAACTCAAGATGAATGATGATGAAAATATTAGTGACTACATGCTTCGTATGGATGAGGTTGTTAACTCCATGAAAGACTTAGGTCTTGAGCTTGCTGAAAATGATGTTTGTGATAAGATTTTAAGATCTCTTCCTAATAGATTTAGTGAAAATATTTTTGCTATTGAGGAAGCTAAATATTTGGATAAATTGAAAAAGGATGAGCTCCATAGTATACTTGCAGACATTTGAGTTGAGAACTCAGGTGAAGGTTGATGTCAAGAAAGAGGCAACTTTCAAGGCTACCAAGAAATCCAAGGGTAAACAACTTCAAGAGAGTGATGAGTCTTCTAGTGATGAAGAGGCATATTACAGCAAGAAAGGCAAGTTCTCTAGAAAGCACAAAAGCGTGAAAAATATAAGATGTTTTAATTGTGGAAATTTTGGTCATTATGCTACAGACTGTACTATTCCCAAGGATGAAAGTGATGAAGATAAACAGGATTCTAAGAGCAAGGATTCTGAAAAGCACAAGCATCACAGAAAGAACAAATATGAGCACAACAATCAAGGAAAGAGGTATTCTCACAAGCACAAGAAGAGTTTCTACCTAGACAAAGCAAGTAAGTGCTCTAGTAGTGATAGTGAAAGTTCTTCAAGTGATAATGAAAATGAGATGTTGTTCATATCAGAAAAAGAGGAAGAACCGAAACATAGATTCATTATCATGAAATGTCTTAGATGTGGAAATTTTGGTCACCTTGAGGATGATTGCACAAATAATGATTTGGTTTCTAGTATGTATGAGGATGCTTCAGAAAACTATAAGGAAGATGCGTGTATGGTTTTTGAAAAAGGTAGCACCTCTAGTGATAAGAAATCTAAAAAAGGCTTTGATGATTCAGAAAGCAAACAAATAAAGGATCTTGAAAGTGAACTTACTAACGCTCTTAGTGTTTTGAAAAAGGAAAGAAAGAAGAATGCTAGACTCAAGGATAAGTTAGATGAATGTTGTATGGAGAGAGATGATCTTATAGAAAGTCTTGACCTCTCTATGGCTAAGACACAAGAACTCAAGGATGAGTTAGAATCTAAGGTTCTTGAGTATAGTGAGTTAGAACAGAAAATGGCTTCTTTGAAAGAGGAAACTAGAGAGTACAAGGATAAGCTTTACAGGTTTCAAGATAGCTCCAAAAAGGTTAAGTCACTCATCAAAGGTCAAAGAAAGACAATAGATAAAATAGGCCTTGGTTTTGTCAAGGAACAAGCTGGAGAGTCTAGTAAGAGACTCCAAAAGGAAGAGAGTTCTGATGAGGAAAGTATTTCAGATTATGAGTCCTTGGATGATAGATGCGTAGAAATAGAAAACAAAATTTAGAATGAGAAAGAGAAGTTTTCAGGACCCAAGAGGTCGAATAAAGGAAAATTTCATGGCAGATGTTTTGCGTGTCACAAGTTTGGTCACATGGTTGCACATTGCATGGCTCAAGTGAAGAAGGTAAACGACAATTTCAGAAGTGCTAGTTTCTTTCAAGGGTATTGCTACTCTTGTCAACAGTTTGGGCACAAGGCAGTCTATTGCAAGGTTAATTACAGGAACAGGTTTGATCAAAATAGGTTCGGCCAGATCAGGCGGATTCAAAGAACAGGTATGCCTAAAAGAAATAACATTGTTACTTGTTATAAGTGTAACAATGAAGGTCACACAACTAGACAGTGTAGAGCTAAACTTCCAAGGTACAAGAATAGGAACAGTGATATGAACAGGTCCAAGGATCAAGGCATGGAAAAGAACAAGAATGATAACAGGAACAGGAATACGGGCAAAGAGTTCAAGAGAAGGCCCGACAAGGAAATTATAGACGTTGATGATGATCAGTGCCTAATGGGAGTTTTACTCCCACCCCAAAATTAATCACCTCATCAGGAGGTGGGGGAGGGACTAAGCTAAGAGGCTCATTCTTAGTCCCGAGCCCCAAAGGTGACCCTTTGCCATTGATGACAAAGGGGGAGAGATATGAGTAAGGGGGAGAGCTTCAAGTGAAGAGGAAATCTTCAAGTCAGGGGGAGCAAAACTTCAAAGAAATTTTGTCGGTTGTTAGCACAGTTGGTTTCAGTTTTGGCTCTTGAGCAGTGTTTTTAGTGAAGGGTTGCCATCAATGACAAAGGGGGAGATTGTTGGCAATTTTGGGTACTTTGGGTACATTGCATTTGCTCAAGTGATTAAGTTGTCATTGATGTCAAGAAGCTTTCGAAGGAATTTGATTTGATGTCAAATAATTTGTTTTGATGAAGGTTACGGCATGACAGTTTCGAAAGAAAAGGAGTAAGTTGGAAAAGTGTCGCGATATCGCGACATGTCGCAGTTTCGCGACTTAAATAGGAGAGAGAAAGCTTTTTGAAAAAGTGTCGCGATATCGCGACATGTCGCATTTTCGCGACTTAGGCAGGAGAGAGAAAGCTTTTTAGAAAAGTGTCGCGATATCGCGACATGTCGTAGTTTCGCGACTCAAAGAGGAGAGAGAATGTACGGAGTCAAAAATGTCACGATTTCGTGACATATTGCAAGGAAGATTGTACGGACGAAAAAGTGTCACGATTTCGCGACATGTTGCAGGAGGGGAGTCCGAAAGAAAAAGTGTCTGACATGTGGGAGAGGAGTCCAAAAGAAAAAGTGTCACGATTTCGTGACATAATGCAGAAGAAAGAGTCCGTAGTGTGAATTGTCATGATTTCACGACAAGTTCGAAGAGAGAGAAAGTAGCAAGATAAAGTGTCACGATTTCATGACATGCTACAGAAGTCAAAGTGAGAACTGTCATGATTTCCTCGACATGCTACAGAACTCGAAGTGAGAACTATCATGATTTCATGACATGCAGCAAAGGGAAGAGTCTGAAATGAGAACTATCATGATTTTGTGACAGGTTGCAAAGAAGACGTATGGAATGAAAGCGTCATGATTTCATGACGAAGGTTGAAGAGAAAGCTTATGGATGTAGAAAGTGTCACGATTTCGCAACAGAAGTTGAGAGTCGTTTGGAGATAGTGTCATGATTATGATAGACGAGGTAAGCAAGTCTTCAATGGTAGAAGCATCACGATTTCATGAAATTCAAGAAGGAAGAGCTCGAAGGTGAAAGCGTCATGATTTTGTGACATGTTCCAGTTTGGGTAAGCGGAGAAAAGCATAAGGCGAGGAAAGTGTCATGATTTGTGGACATGTTTGAGGGTGCAAGCCAGAGAAGAGGTTGAGAAAGTGAGAAATGTCACGATTTCACGATAGAAGTGAAGATGACGTCAGCAGAGGTAGAAGTGTCATGATTTCATGACAAAAGCCAAAAGAAAGTGTTCAGAGGCAAAGGTGTCGTGATATCGCGACATGTTGTAGTTTCATGGGAAAAGCTACAGAACCACAGAGGCAGTGAAGTTGACAAAGTTAAATTTGGGCCGACGAAGATTAGGGTTTGTAGTCGATGTAGTTTAGGGTTGTGTAGCCGACTAAGATCAAGGTTTTGATCTTGAAAGTATTAGTATAAAAGGAGGGTTGTTTGAAGAGTTAAAGTATCGATTTTGTGTGTGCGTTCGAAGTGCGACATTCACAGATAGAGTACGAGGGAGAAGTCCGATCGTTGAGAGCAGAGTGCAAAATTCGATAGTAGTGTACAGAGTGCATTTTGTCGAATCGTCTAAGTGAGAGAGATCACAAGGAATCAGAGTGCATGAAGACGGTGCTGCTGAGTTTGCGCACAGAGAGCAGAAAAGTGCAAAGCTGTGGGGTGCATCATTTTTGCGACGTTCGATGATAGTGCACAGGCTTTGATGGTTTTGGACAAGTCATTGAGAGGGATTGTTGCACAGATTTGAGCAAGTTTTTCTTGAGCTTGTGAAGCAGTTTGGGCAGGTTCTAGTAAGAACTTGCAAAGCAGATCTGAGACAAGTCTTGGTGAAGACTTGGGTGAAGATCAAGCAAGCTTTAGTGAAAGCTTGTGAACCACTTTTGTGAACCAGATTTGAGGACCGATTGAGGACAGAGATTGGTGCAGATTCGAGGACATTTGTGCCAGACCGAAGGACTGTGTTTGGTGCAGATCAGAGAAAGAGAACGAGGACATTTGTGCTAGATCGAAGGACTATGTTTAGTGCAAATTCGAGGACCAGCTTTGGAGGTGATAGAGTTGAGGGCAGAGGTCTCCAACCAGAGCAGGGAGGACAGGTGTCTTCTATGGATAGAGTTCCATTTGCTAAGGGTAGCGGAGGCAGAGGTCTTCTAGAGGATCACCAGTCAGAGCAGAGCTAGGGGATTTGTGTCTCCTTTGGGTTGGTGCCCATAAACATTGTAATCGGGAAAGGTATTCCCAGAATTTGATTTGATAAAATTTAGTGAAATATTTTATCCATGGAGTAGCCCACATTGGGTGAACCACGTAAATTGTTGTGTCTCTATTGTGGATGGTGTTTTGTGCATTGCTTTGATTACGGCTATTGATACTGCTATCTATACACTGCATAATATTGAATTGAAAGTATAAAGGAAAAAGTAAAAAGAGGTCTTATACTTGTTCACCCCCCTCTCAGTATAAGCTTGTGTTCTTCAATTGGTATCAGAGCGGGTGCCTTCGAAAAGTTTAACAGCTTGAAGGAAAAGCTAGTAAAGAACACAATGGATTATTCAAGTGGCAATGCAGCACCTATTCTTGATGGATCAAATTTTGGTCTTTGGAGTGCAAGGATGAAGGTTCATCTAATGGCACTTGGTAATGAGGTATGGGAAGTAATTGAAGATGAGTACACTATTCCTGTACATGGTCCAAATACTAAAGAAGAAAGGCTCCTACATCACAGCAATTCAAAAGCAATGAATGCAATCCTGAAAGGCTTATAGAAAGCAGATCTCACCAAAGTGATTCATTGCAAGACAGCTAGTGAAATGTGGAAACAGTTGCAGGTGGTTCATACCGGTGATACAAATGTCAAAAAGGCCAAGTTGAGACACTACAAAGGTATGTTTGAACAACTCAAGATGAATGATGATGAAAATATTAGTGACTACATGCTTCGTATGGATGAGGTTGTTAACTCCATGAAAGACTTAGGTCTTGAGCTTGCTGAAAATGATGTTTGTGATAAGATTTTAAGATCTCTTCCTAATAGATTTAGTGAAAATATTTCTGCTATTGAGGAAGCTAAAGATTTGGATAAATTGAAAAAGGATGAGCTCCATAGTATACTTGCAGCATTTGAGTTGAGAACTCAGGTGAAGGTTGATGTCAAGAAAGAGGCAACTTTCAAGGCTACCAAGAAATCCAAGGGTAAACAACTTCAAGAGAGTGATGAGTCTTCTAGTGATGAAGAGGCATATTACAGCAAGAAAGGCAAGTTCTCTAGAAAGCACAAAAACATGAAAAATATAAGATGTTTTAATTGCGGAAAGTTTGGTCATTATGCTACAGACTGTACTGTTCCCAAGGATGAAAGTGATGAAGATAAACAGGATTCAAAGAGCAAGGATTCTGAAAAGCACAAGCATCACAGAAAGAACAAAGATGAGCACAACAATCAAGGAAAGAGGTATTCTCACAAGCACAAGAAGAGTTTCTACCTAGACAAAGCAAGTAAGTGCTCTAGTAGTGATAGTGAAAGTTCTTCAAGTGATAATGAAAATGAGATGTTGTTCATATCGAAAAAAGAGGAAGAACCGAAACATAGATTCATTATCATGAAATGTCTTAGATGTGGAAATTTTGGTCACCTTGAGGATGATTGCACAAATAATGATTTGGTTTCTAGTATGTATGAGGATGCTTCAGAAAACTATAAGGAAGATGCATGTATGGTTTTTGAAAAAGGTAGCACCTCTAGTGATAAGAAATCTGAAAAAGGCTTCGATGATTCAGAAAGCAAACAAATAAAGGATCTTGAAAGTGAACTTACTAACGCTCTTAGTGTTTTGAAAAAGGAAAGAAAGAAGAATGCTAGACTCAAGGATAAGTTAGATGAATGTTGTATGGAGAGAGATGATCTTATAGAAAGTCTTGACCTCTCTATGGCTAAGACACAAGAACTCAAGGATGAGTTAGAATCTAAGGTTCTTGAGTATAGTGAGTTAGAACAGAAAATGGCTTCTTTGAAAGAGGAAACTAGAGAGTACAAGGATAAGCTTTACAGGTTTCAAGATAGCTCCAAAAAGGTTAAGTCACTCATCAAAGGTCAAAGAAAGACAACAGATAAAATAGGCCTTGGTTTTGTCAAGGAACAAGATGGAGAGTCTAGTAAGAGACTCCAAAAGGAAGAGAGTTCTGATGAGGAAAGTATTTCAGATTATGAGTCCTTGGATGATAGATGCGCAGAAATAGAAAACGAAATTCAGAATGAGAAGAAGTTTTCAGGACCCAAGAGGTCGAATAAAGGAAAATTTCATGGTAGATGTTTTGCGTGTCATAGGTTTGGTCACATGGCTGCACATTGCATGGCTCAAGTGAAGAAGGTAAATGACAATTTCAGAAGTGCTAGTTTCTTTCAAGGGTATTGCTACTCTTGTCAACAGTTTGGGCACAAGGCAGTCTATTGCAAGGTTAATTACAAGAACAGGTTTGATCAAAATAGGTTCGGCCAGATCAGGCGGATTCAAAGAACAGGTATGCCTAAAAGAAATAACATTGTTACTTGTTATAAGTGTAACAATGAAGGTCACACAACTAGACAATGTAGAGCTGAACTTCCAAGGTACAAGAATAGGAACAGTGGTATGAACAGGTCCAAGGATCAAGGCATGGACAAGAACAAGAATGATAACAGGAACAGGAACAGTGACAGGAACAGGAACAGGAATACGGGCAAAGAGTTCAAGAGAAGGCCCGACAAGGAAGTTATAGACGTTGATGATGATCAGTGCCTAATGGGAGTTTTACTCCCACCCCAGAATTAATCACCTCATCAGGAGGTGGGGGAGGGACTAAGCTAAGAGGCTCATTCTTAGTCCCGAGCCCCAAAGGTGACCCTTTGCCATTGATGACAAAGGGGGAGAGATATGAGTAAGGGGGAGAGCTTCAAGTGAAGAGGAAAGCTTCAAGTCAGGGGGAGCAAAACTTCAAAGAAAGTTTGTCGGTTGTTAGCACAGTTGGTTTCAGTTTTGGCTCTTGAGCAGTGTTTTCAGTGAAGGGTTGCCATCAATGACAAAGGGGGAGATTGTTGGCAATTTTGGGTACTTTGGGTACATTGCATTTGCTCAAGTGATTAAGTTGTCATTGATGTCAAGAAGCTTTCGAAGGAATTTGATTTGATGTCAAATAATTTGTTTTGATGAAGGTTACGGCATGACAGTTTCAAAGGTCTCTGGAAAACCCCAAGCTGACAGGTTCGAAAGAAAAGTGAGTAAGTTGGAAAAGTGTCGCGATATCGCGACATGTCGCAGTTTCGCGACTTAAATAGGAGAGAGAAAGATTTTTGAAAAAGTGTCGCGATATCGTGACATGTCGCATTTTCGCGACTTAGGCAGGAGAGAGAAAGCTTTTTAGAAAAGTGTCGCGATATCGCGACATGTCGCAGTTTCGCGACTCAAAGAGGAGAGAGAATGTTCGGAGTCAGAAATGTCACGATTTCGCGACATATTGCAAGGAAGATTGTACGAATGAAAAAGTGTCACGATTTCACGACATGTTGCAGAAGAAAGAGTCCGTAGTGTGAATTGTCGTGATTTCGCGACAAGTTCGAAGAGAGAGAAAGTAGCAAGATAAAGTGTCACGATTTTGTGACATGCTACAGAAGTCAAAGTGAGAACTGTCATGATTTCATGACATGCTGTAGAACTCGAAGTGAGAACTGTCATGATTTCATGACATGCAGCAAAGGGAAGAGTCTGAAATGAGAACTATCATGATTTCGTGACAGGTTGCAAAGAAGACATACGGAAGCTGAAAGTGTCATGATTTTGCGATAGGTTGAAGAGAAAGCTTATGGATGCAGAAAGTGTCATGTTTTCATGATAGATTGAGATGGCGGCATTCAGTTGGAGATAGTGTCATGATTTCATGACAGAGACAGTAAGCAAGTCTTCAATAGAAGAAGCGTCATGATTTCACGATGAATTCAAGAAGGAAGAGCTCGAAGGCGAAAGTGATCATGATTTCATGACATGTTCTAGTTTTGGGCGTAAGGCAGAGAAAAGCATAGAGGCAGAAAGTGTCATGATTTCGTGACATGTTTTAGTGGAGCGGAGAAGAGGTTGAGAAAGCGAGAAATGTCACGATTTCACGACAGAAGTGAAGATGACGTCAGCGAGAGGCAGAAGTGTCACGATTTCATGACAAAAGCCAAAAGAAAGTGTTCGGAGGCAAAGGTGTCGCGATATCGTGACATGTTGTAGTTTCATGAGAAAAGCTATAGAGCTACGAGAGGCAGTGAAGCCGACAAAGTTAAATTTGGGCCGACGAAGATTAGGGTTTGTAGCCGACGTAGTTTAGGGTTGTGCAGCTGACTAAGATCAAGGTTTTGATCTTGAAAGTATTAGTATAAAAGGAGGGTTGTTTGAAGAGTTAAAGTATCAATTTTGGGTGTGCGTTCGAAGTGCGACATTCATAGATAGAGTGTGGGGGAGAAGTCCGATCGTCGAGAGCAGAGTGCAAAATTCAATAGTAGTGTACAGAGTGCATTTTGTCGAATCATCTAAGTGAGAGAGATCATAAGGAATCAGAGTGCACGAAGACGGTGTTGCTGTGTTTGCGCACAGAGAGCAAAAAAGTGCAAAGCTATGGGGTGCATCATTTTTGCGACGTTCGGTGATAGTGCGCAGGCTTTGATGGTTTTGGACAAGTCATTGAGAGGGATTGTTGCACAGATTTGAGCAAGTTTTTCTTGAGCTTGTGAAGCAGTTTGGGCAGGTTCTAGTAAGAACTTGCAAAGTAGATCTGAGACAAGTCTTGGTGAAGACTTGGGTGAAGATCAAGCAAGCTTTAGTGAAAGCTTGTGAACCACTTTTGTGAACCAGATTTGAGGACCAGTTGAGGACAGATATTGGTGTAGATTCGAGGACATTTGTGCCAGATCGAAGGACTGTGTTTGGTGCAGATCAGAGAAAGAGAACGAGGACATTTGTGCTAGATCGAAGGACTGTGTTTAGTGCAAATTCGAGGACCAGCTTTGGAGGTGATAGAGTTGAGGGCAGAGGTCTCCAACCAGAGCAGGGAGGATAGGTGTCTTCTATGGATAGAGTTCCATTTGCTAAGGGCAGCGGAGGCAGAGGTCTTCTAGAGGATCACCAGTCAGAGCAGAGCTAGGGGATTTGTGTCTCCTTTGGGTTGGTGCCCATAAACATTGTAATCGGGAAAGGTATTCCCAGAATTTGATTTGATAAAATTTAGTGAAAGATTTTATCCATGGAGTAGCCCACATTGGGTGAACCACGTAAATTGTTGTGTCTCTATTGTGGATGGTGTTTTGTGCATTGCTTTGATTACGGCTATTGATACTGCTATCTATACACTGCATAATATTGAATTGAAAGTTGAATTGAAGGAAAAAGTAAAAAGTGGTCTTATACTGTTCACCCCCCCTCTCAGTATAAGCTTGTGTTCTTCACACATTAAGCCAAACGATGGTACCTCAAAATATTCAACCTGAAGCCATGTCCAATACTATCATCACTCGAGAAGTCGATTGTATTGACTTTCGAGATAAAGATATCCCACAACATAGTTTACATAAGGATAACCCCTTATATATTACTGCCCTAATAGGAGATGTAGCAGTCAAAAGGGTCTTGATTGATAATGGTTCATCTCTAAACATTTGCACTTTTGACTTCTACCAAATATTTGGGTTTAGAAGTGATGAAATGAAGAAAACTGACATGATCATAAAAGCTTTCAATGACGAAACACAAGAAACGTGTGGAGTTATCACCATCCCATTGCAAGTTGGTCCGAGAACCTTAGACACGACCGTGTTTATTGTACATTGTCCCACATCATACAATATACTCTTGGGTCATCCTTGGATCAATGCAATGCGGGCTGTCCCATCAACTTTACACCAATGTGTTAAATTCAAATTTAAAAATTAGTTGGTCACTATCCATGGTGATCCTAGACCCTTTGATATGTGTGCTTTGGCAGAACCTGTTGGAGTTCAATTTTGCCCTGCTCTGTCATCCACACATCCTAATTCTTATTTTTCATCTAAACGTGTGAAACACACACCCATAACTTCATCTATTTCTCCTCCATTAATTTCACCCTCATATATAGCTCAACAATCTTCTAAACAAACCACACTAGAACCTCAAAAAGATCTTAAATCCACAACCAATCCTTCATGTTCCATCCCTATAATTTCAAAACCTATAGACCCATTTATTAACACCTCCACATTCTCTACATCTATCATACCTTCCACATCTAAAGATATAGGAAATGTTCCTTCTACCTCTTATGCTCTCACTGATGAACTCTTACCTGATTTATCTAAAATTCTTATATCAAAAAAAACAAATGCTTCTATGCAAAATTCCATTATCTTAAGTAATTTGCCACCTTCTCCTCGTACCTTGGGCCTCCCACAACCTATGGGAAGTATCTACCAAGTCGGGAGTTGTGCTTTTATTTATAAAGGATATGATTGGGGAAGAATACCCCGAAACATCAAGACGCATTGTGATGGATATGCTCGATGCTATTTTGCTAATGAATATATTAAAGCTAAACCCATAATGCTTAAATTGGGCTATAAAGGGAAAGGTTTGGGACCTTTCCAAAATGGTATGAAAGAACCCTTTGAGGTAGAACCATGGCCCGCCCGATGTGGTGTGGGCCTATTTCCTAGTAAGGATCAACCCTTCCCTTTTGAAGATGATGATCAACTCATATGTTATCAAGATTATCTAGATAAACAAGATTCTTTGTATCCCAAGAATAATTCTTCTACCTACAATATGCTATCCATAGCCTATCCTGAAATGATTGCTGAATCCGACGATGAGTTGGAAGGAGATATTTTCCATGATGTCTCCGTGGAAGAGATGTTACACAATGGTTTTTATTTTGATGGTTCTATACCTACTATAGCCCAGCTTGAGGCCACGACTCCTCAAGATGAATTATCCAAGTTAACCTTAAAGGAATTACAAGAATTGGGCGTTTCACCTGCCCCACCTAATTTTGAAAGAGATCTACACATGGAAGTAGAAAACGTCATTAAGGTTAACATTGGCACTGAGGATAATCCTCACATCATCAATATTGGATCAAAATTAAGTCAAGAAAAACAAGAGCAATACATTGCATTCCTTAAAGAATATGAAGATGTCTTCGCTTGGACATATGAAGATATGCCGAGTTTAGACCCTTACGTAGTCATGCATCACCTAGTAGTCCACCAGGATGCTAAACCTGTTAAACAAAAACTTATAAAAATGCATCCCAAAGTGGCCTTGCTAGTCAAAGGGGAGTTAGAAAAACTCTTGAATGTTGTTTTAATACAAGCTATTGATTATGTTGAATGGATCTCGAATGTAGTTCCAGTCACCAAGAAAGAAGCTACCAAAGTTAGGGTTTGCATAGACTTTAGAGATATTAACGTTGCATGCCCTAAAGATGATTTTCCTCTTCCAAACATGGATCAAATCATTGATTTTACTACTGGGAGTGGAATGATGTCCCTAATGGATGGATTTTCCGGTTATAATCAAATCAAGATAGCTCTTGAAGATCAGGCTAAAACAACCTTTATTACCCCTTGGGGTACCTTTTGTTGGAAAGTGATGCCATTTGGTTTAAAGAATGCGGGCGCAACATATCAACGAGCCATGACTTATATCTTTCATGATATGATGCATGATATCCTACATGATTATGTAGATGATATTATAGCTCGCTCTATTAATGAAGATGATCATTTAGATGATTTGAGAAAAGTATTTAATCGGTTAAGAGAATATCTTATTCGATTAAATCCAGCCAAATGTATATTCGGAGTCAAGTCCGATAAACTATTAGGGGTTTTAGTTTCTTTACGTGGTATCAAAATTGACCCTCTCAAGATTGCGGCTATCACTGATATGCCCGCACCTACCAATATATCTGAGTTACGAAGTTTACAAGGTAAGCTTCAAGCTATCCGTCGCTTCATCGATAAGCTGGCGGACAAAACCAGTCCCTTTCTTAAGCTTCTTAAGAAGGATGTCCCTTTTAATTGGGACGACGAATGTAAGGAAGCTTTTGAACTTCTCAAACAATACCTCCTTAACCCACCTGTGCTTTCACCGCCTAGACCTGATCGCCCATTTATCCTGTATATTTTAGCTTCATATTTTGCTTTAGGAGCTATGTTAGCTCAACTTGATGATGAGAAAAGAGAACGTGCTAATTATTATATTAGCCAAACTTTAATTAGTTATGAAACCCGCTACACAACATTAGAAAAACTATGTCTAGCAGTCATATTTTCTACGCAAAAATTATGCCATTATATGCTCAATCAGAAAACATATGTCATTGCTAAATATGATCCCTTGCGGTATCTCATGAGTCGACCTTATTTATCGGGTCGTACAAACAAAGTGGGTTCTTGCTCTAAGCGAGTTTGAACTCACGTTCATAGGACAAAAGTCTGTTAAGGGTCAAATCATAGCGAGATCAATTAGCTGCTGCACCCTTAGAGTCTACCCATCCCCTCATCATTGAGTTTCCTGATGAATGCCTTCAATTAGAGGCAGACCATGTTGAACAATGGTCCTTATACTTTGATGGAGCCCGATGCATGAGTGGGGCTAGTGCAGGTATTATTTTAATATCTCCACAAAAACATATTATACCTTTGTCCTTTAAATTAACATTTGCTTGCACCAATAATACTGTCGAATATGAAGCTCTAATCCTTGGATTACGAGCTGCCTTGGCGCTAAAAATTAAACATCTGCTAGTTTTTGGTGATTCTCAACTTGTTATAAACCAAATTAATGAAGTTTATCAGACCAGAGATGATAAATTACGCCCATATAAAGCATATGTTTTACAATTAATATCTCTATTTGATCAAGTTACCTTGGAAGCTATTCCTCGAACTAGCAACCGTGCGGTTGACGCTATGGCCATAACTGCCTCTCTTCTGCCCTTGGAGTTAGATGACGAATATGCCACCATCATTATTCGTCGACTCCAGGAACCCGCTTCAAATAAGTCATGCTTAGAACCTTTGGATGTGTTTCTAATCAATGAAACTACTCCCGAACCTTGGTATACGGATATATTTGATTTTCTTCACAATGGGACTTTCCCTGCCAGTTCTAATAGGAACCAACGTCGGTTATTACGTAGACGAGCAAGTCGATTTGTAATAATTGGCAATACTTTATATAGGAGATCTTTTGAAGGTATCCTATTGAGATGTTTGAATCTAGAAGAATCCAAATCAGCTTTGAGTGAAGCCCACGATGGATCTTGTGGAGGACACTTGAGTGGTAGTGTCATTGCTAAAAAGCTCCTTAGGATAGGCTACTTTTGGCCTACCATGGAAGCGATGCACATGATTATGTGCGCCATTGCGACAAGTGCCAGAAACATGCTGACCTTGTCCATGCCCCTGCACAAGAACTACGAGGCTATTTCATCTCCTTGGCCCTTTTCAAAATGGGGCTTAGACATTATTGGCAAAATTAATCCTGTGTCATCCGATGGACACAAATTCATCATAACCGCCACTGAGTATTTTACGAAGTGGGTTGAAGCTATGCCTTTAGCTTCCTGCACTGGAACACAAGTCTCTAAATTTATTTTTAATCAAATCATTTGTAGGTTCGGAATTCCTGCAAATCTCATCTCAGACAATGGAACTTGTTTCAAAAATAAAGATGTTAAGAAATTATGCCAAAAATATAAGATTCAACATCGTTGGTCCACTCCCTATTATCCTCAGGGTAATGGCCAAGCAGAAGCATCCAATAAAACATTAATTAAAATCCTCAAAATATTGGTCAATAAATCTGGCCGTGACTGGCACATTCAATTATATCCAGCTTTGTGGGCATATCGCACTAGTGTGCGTACTCCCACAGGTACTTCACCTTTTGTTTTGGTTTATGGCACTGAAGCTATTTTTCCCTTTGAATTAGAAGTTCCTTCTTTGGCTCTACTACTTCAAGATACCGAAGTAGGAGATGAATATCGAGCTGGCAGACTCAGTCGACTGGAACTCCTAGATGAAAAGTGCATCAATGCTTTGGAGCATCTTCGTGCCTACCAAAACAAGCTTAAAAGATCATATGCTAAGAAAGTTCGTCATCGATCCTTTGAGGTCGGCGACCTTGTTTTAAAAGAAAATAAAAAAAATACTAATGCAACTAAAGACCTTAAAGGTAAATTTGAGCCCAAGCGGCTTGGACCATATATTATCATCTGCTAAATTTGAATCGGGAGCATACAAATTAGCTACCTTAGATGGTAAATATTTAAAAGAACCTATGAATATTATGCATCTTAAGCGATATTACGCATAAAATTTGGTCATTTCATCATTTGTATATATTTTGCATGTTGTCTCATTTTAAAAATATATAAAACTGTTTAAACAAAAACAAACAAAAATAAAAGTAAAAACAACAATATTATTGACTCTTTCGAAACCAAAAAAAATATAATAATAAGAGAAGAAAGAGAGAGTCAAAATTATCAAACTCCTCAAAAATATTTGTTGTATATATTTCTTCTTAAAGTATTGCAGTTATATTTTCAAATTATTTTGGATAAATTAGCATTTATTTGGAATCTCTCACTTTTGCAAACACAAAAATAAATATCTTGATTTTATCTGGCATGATTACTAATCTCTCTTATATCAAAGTCCACAAAATTCAATTAAATAAAGTTTGAGCACAGAGAATTGATCTTGTTATTTACTTAAACCAAGCATATCCTTTCACAATAAAATGATTATATTTGTAATGTCCATGCTATGCTACATAGTAGAAGTGGTTTCTTGAGCGAAAAGTTTCCCCTGCTATCCTATCATGCACATGGTCTAGAATATTTGAGAATTGACAAAAGGACAAGCTCACCCCTACCCAGAATAAAAATCCCTTGCTCTACAGCTAATCCGAGCAAGTATCCCTAGAATAGGAAGCAAAAGAAAAAGAAAAATCAAGCAAAATCATGAGAAAAAGAAGCATTATTTCAGAATCATTTTGTACTCTCTTAGCACTATTTCAGCATTATCTCAAATATCAAAGCAAAAAAAAAAAGAAAAATACAAAAAAAAAAAAAAAGCAAAACAAGCAAAAGCAAAAGCAATAAAATCCCTTTCCCTACCCATTGAAAAGAAAAGAAGGGTTGATGAGCTTGAATCCCTGGAATTCTCAATTATTCGAAAACTATGAGGTAAGCCCCATAACAGGTGGTTTGTGCCCAACCCGCTTGGCCTTGGGTAACTCCTAGCGTGGTGATATGTCTGTCACATTAGCGACCTTCTTTTGTACAGACCTATGTCTGCTTATGGATTAGCTAGCTCTTGGTAACCCGACTTACATAGTAGTCTGGTACGGTTATATGCATCTAAATCATGGTTAATGAACACTTATTTGGTTAATTCAAATCACTTGTATCAAATTATCTTGCTCAAAACTGGTAAATGCACAAAGCAATTGCACACACATTTGTATTTGAGAGATTTTGTGTATCATTATGATAAATCAAGATCGGAAATGAACTCACATATGCACATGGGATTCCTTATAAATCTAACTTTTGTCTTTAAGATACTTTGAAATATTTTTGCAAATTGTCTGGAATAATTTCATTTTCTTCTCTGAGAACAGTTGTTTAGTATAAAGACAACTACATGCATTATCAAAAAAATCAAAATCATTTTCAAAAAACATGCAATAAAGTTACATTTATATATAACTTTTTGACTTTCGCGATGATGGTATAGTTCCAAAACCAAAATTGGAATTTTATGCCTAGCGCAAGTCCTCATCTTCATATTTTTTGTTCATTTTCAAAAGTTAAAAATCAACCATGCAATAAAACTATTATTTTCTTCTTTGGATTTCGCGATGATGGTATAAGTTTATACCTAAATATTCTATGCCTAGCGCAAACCATTGTACTAATTTTATTTCCCATTTATTTAAAATCATAAAAACATATGACTTAAATCATTATGTTACACAATTATGCTTTACAAACAAACAAACACTTGTTACTATTTCATGTCATTATGTCAAACTTCAATTTTGCAATGATGGTATAATTCCTAGGGAATTATTCAAAAAATTTATCACACTTAGGAATTTATGCCTAGCAAAAATCATTTTTAAAAAATATATATTTCATGCATAATATTTTCATGGAAATCTGAAAACAAATCACCATCATCATCATCATTTGCATCATCACAACAAAGTCTTAAGACAGTCTCTTAAGCACTCTTTTACTTTTAGCAATATTTCTATACCAGGATTAGCTTGACGACCTAGCGAGGCGACTCCATGAAATGGTCTATAATAGCGACAATGTCCTTTGAAATTATTGTTAAAAGTCCCTTTTTATTTTTTATCAAATCACACCACAAACAACCAATTTGTTTACATCAGATTATTTCATTTAAATTTTAAAAGCATGACATTCAAACCATAATATTTCCAAACGACATAATTACATGAATCATCAAATCAATCACATCAAAACATTAAAGCATCATACAAACACATAAGACAAGTCATATGATCAAAAATATCTCATCTATATATATATCAACAATATATACATCATCTCAAAACTGGATCGGTATGCCACAATCTGTACCTCGGCATACTCAATCCTCTATCAAAAATAATAAACACTATGTATCAATCTGTGCAGTGCAGTCTGTAGCAGCTAGCCTCGAGAACCCCTCGAGCTCTCAGCCTCATCTCCTCCCCCGCCCTGAGGTGGACGAGGTGGCCCCATCGTAGTCCATGTGGTGCTATGAGTCCTGGACTCTGATCGTGATGATGTCCTCGATGACCTCATCATGATAGGCTCCACAATGTGGGCCGACAGTGGTAACCTCTGCCCCTCTGGTACCATATGGTGGTATAGCATCTGATAGAATGTGATCTGGGCAATAGCCCATGCTAGGTCCCGAGTGCTCGCCCCTCCGCTCCGTGCTCTGAGGCGTGCGACCTCATCTCTGAGCTGTGTGGCCTCCTCTCGGTGTCATGCAGCCTCATCCTGCAAGGACTGCACCTGAGCCTGGAGACGGACAGTCTCCGCCCGAAGAGTAGCCATCTCGCTACTCTCTCCTACCTCGACACCCTTGCCCTTATCGGGCGATGGTGGCCTCTCTCTCCATGGAGAAGGGGGTCTCTCCTCCCTCCTCTCCCACTGTCATGGCCTCTGCTGAGCCTGTGGCCTCCTCTGCTCTCTCCCACCGTGACCCTGTGCCACCTCAATGGCCGCCTGGCATCGCCTCCCCATCCGATGCACAACTACATGAATCGGACCCTGAGCCCTCGTCATCCGAGGAGGGCGGATGCCTGCATACCAGGCATCATAGCCGTCAACAACCCCTACGTCATCCCCATCCACTGGCTGAATGGGGGCATCGTCCGCGTCCTCACTCTAGAAGCGCTGCATATCTGGAGCCCCGCTGACTGTAGTGTTATCCCGGACGGTCCGAGAAAACTCGTAGTCTCTGAGAGATGGGATCCCCTGCTGTAGACCGAACTGCCTCAAAACTCGGTCATAGCGGTGGAGCTCCACCTCTCCCCTCTCCATCCTCAGCCAGCAGGTTCGCCTAACGTGAGCCAGCTCCTGTCCATCCTCGGCCCACCCTGGATGATCTCTCCAAGGCCTCCAGGTGATCTGGTCGGAGACAAGGTCGTCAAGTAGTCTCCGGGACATTGGCAGATCTATCCGCCGTTGTGACCCTCTTCGGAGCCACCAGTAGAAAACTCGGGGCCTCTCCCCATCAATCCCTATCAGTGGGAGCCCTACCGGCCTCCGCACCATGATGTGCTCCCAGCACCAAACCTGTAGTAGTGATGTCATGACCAGACATCGGCCGCCCTTGTATACGACCCCATGCAGGATCCTATACAATCGGCATAGTACAAAGCTCCCCCAAGAAAACCTGTACCCGTGGTCTCTCATGTCATAGACCACATCTATCAGTAGCCATGGTACTCTGCATCCACTCTAATGGCATAGCGACAGACCACCTACCACCCCAGCCAAAACCTGTGTCAGTCTAGATACCCCAGGCATCTGGCGTAGCGACTCGATGTTCACTCCGCCCTTCTCCAGGGTGAAGCTCGGATCTCCGCACAGTCGCATCATCGCGTGGCCCTGATTGGCCATGGGAGTTATTAGCCATCCTTGTATGGGGATCCTCAAAATCCTCCATACATCCTCCAATGTGGGAGTCATCTCCCCTGTCGATAACCGAAAACAAGAAGAACCCGGATACCACCTCTCTGCTAGGGTTGTCAATAGCCCCATATCTGTAGAAACCTGTGGCATATCTGCCACATGCTGCAAGCCGACTTGAGCCAACTGATCTCGCTCTGCCTGAGATAGAGTGGCCAAGTCATCCCTCAGCCCATCGTATTTCCATTCCTGGCTCTTTAGTAATCCTCTCTGCAACATAAACAACAAAACAATAAAAATCATTAATAAAACAGTGATTAAAAATGCAAGTAAAACAAGTTCAATTTCATACAAATGATGATATCGTCCACTATTGGATGATATCGTCCAAAATTTGAGCAAAATTTGTCTCCGATTTTGCAAGAGGGAATCGTCCCTTATTGTACGAAATCGTCCCCATATCGTCGATTTCGCCCTTGGACGAAATCGGCGATATCGAGACGATTTCGATGAAATTGAGACGATTTCGTCCCGACGACGTCGACGGCCCAAAAATGGCCGCGATGCTCAAAAATCATTCAAAATTAATCTAAAAAGCATGAAATTCAAAATTAAAGCCTTCTAAATTAAGTTTGGACCCTTACCCGTAGCCCGCGTCGGACCTCTGTCGATCTGTGCACTGTCTCGACCATCTTGTCTGCAGAGCTCTAGAAACCAAGAAAATGAACAGTAAAAATGAATTAGGGTTTTCCCTATTTTTCTTAATTTTATTCAAAAACAATTAAAAACATTTTAAAATTTTGCTTTTTCACGTTTTTACCTCAAACGTTCGATTTGGGTAAAAACACGGAGGGGGCACCATAGTAAGTTGTCGTACGATTCGACCTAGAATCGTCGCCTAAAAATGGGAATAAATTTTTGCTTTCTCGTAGATCGAGAAGAACTCATCTTTAACGCATTTTCTTCAGAAAATTCGCTAAAGAGGGGGCAAAATGTAGCACCCTAAAATTGGCGTAGTAAACCTTAGCAAATAATTAAAATTACCTTAGTAATAATTCAAATTCAAATTTCAACCCCAAAACCGCTCCAAAACCGCCTGCTACCCGTTTCCTCATTTTCCGTGCCATTTTTAGGATTTGTTTTGTCCGTTGGACGATATCGTCGCCGATCAGACGATATCGCCTCAGATCGGATGAATTCGTCTGGAGCAGAACGTCCAGACGATTTCGTCCCAAAACTGATTTTTCATAATTAGCTTCTGTTTCAACGGCGTCTCTAACCTGGGCAAAAGCGTGTCTGCACGGTTAGAGACTTCCCCCATTGGAGATCTCCCAGATTGGGATGATCTCCAACCTCCCAACCTCCTTCCTATGCCTATTTAATCTTAGGCCCTCCCCTTGACATTCCCCTGGCTGAAATTTCCTGTAACACGAGTTCTATTTGCATTAGACCATCTTAAATCACCATTTGCCTTCGTATTTTTCCAAGTTTGTTTGCAGGAACTTCATTGTTTTTCAGCCGGAGCAAGCTCAGATCATCGCAGACGATCTTGTACAATCTCGGACGATCACGCCCCAATTCGAGACGATTTCGACTACAGTCAACATTGGGGGCAATCAGTGCCCAGAGTTTGCGCTTTTCCTATACCTTTCTGCTATTCTATTCTGCATCTAGTTAGTTTTATTATTATTTCTTGTTATTCTGCATCTTGGAGTTCACCCATATAGCTTAAATACATAATAAAATCATGATTAGCTATTAAAGCATGATAATTTACTTGCATTTCTATTTGGGATTATCTTATTAACATCATTATTATCATTTCACATCATTTTCCTTTATCAGCATAGCTGCATTTTTTGTATTCTGTGTCTACTTCTCGGATTGCAGGTCTCTGACGAATTTGTCTGACGAATTCGTCAGATCTCAGATGATCCTGTCTGATTTCAGACGATCCTGTCAGATCAGAGGCGATCTGGACTGCTTCAAAAATTAGAACCTCCATCAGACATCCGGAATCAGGTATGGTTTTTCTCACTTAGCTTGTTCTCTGTATTTTCTGTTTAATTCTATTTTCTGTATTCATTTAAATCTGCATTTCCTAATAGAATAGTTTAGATTCATTTGGCCAAACCTAGGATTTGAATGATTAAAGCTAAAACTGAACACATCAAACACATTCCCAACCTAGGCGTGGAGACTGCCACTAAACGTTTCCTGGTGAACCCCACCATCCAGTCGAAAAATCACCTTAATACTCCTCCCCGAGAGGCGGGACCTTCAAAGGGCCTCTCAGTCCGAGGTATTGTCCCATCCTTTTCCCATCCCCCTTCCAGGTGCGGATCCTATAGCCTGAAGGTAAGGGTGCAAAAAATTTGGAGCGATACAGGTGGTAGGCTGCTTAATGTTATGTAGAAGGAATCCTACTTGTGGTAGGGATAGATAAGGGTTTTCCACTAAAGTGGTAGGTAAATTGGATGTATTTTCCATTAAGTTATTTAGATTTATTACTTTATTCTGATTTCATGTTAATACCATAAAGTAATAAAATCTAAACTTAAAACTGCCAAAGTAATTACTAAAACTAAAACTTGTAAAGAATTTAAAATGGTAGAAATAGTCAATGCTAATTTTTTTTACCATGTATGGCTTACCTCATTCATTTATTATCTCATTCATTAATGTGTATTCTTTTAAAGTGACATTTTTGTGTGTTTTGATGTTCTAATATTAATTAATGCAAAATAAAGGTAAAAAACTATGGTTTGGCAAGGGCAACAAGATTCTTGTTTGTGGTGAAATCTAAAAATTTTGCTCGGGGGTAATCCTATGGTGTCTAAAGAAAATATTGATGGATGGAAATGACTACCATCATCACCAAATCTCAAGCAATGGCTAGTGATGAAATCCAACCACTACTATTTTTATGTGATATGTGTAGTGTGTGATTAATTTTTAAATTTTTCTATTTACTATTAGTTTTAAACAAGGTTAAAGATAAAAAAAATTACACATCTAAATCAGAATCCAACACATGAATGCAAATTTCCTGTAAAGAGTGTGAAGTACACAGCTTAAAACCCCTTGCCTAGATAGCAACCAGAGGGTTTGTCCACCTGTATGCCAAAGGTGCCACCCAAGGGTAGGAATACTTTTTGCATTCAAATATTATTCCTATTTAGATATGCAAAATAAGAAATCTTTAACTTCTAAGATGCAAATTCTAATTGATGCTTTTTTTCACTTTCAAATGCAGACAAAAAGGTGCAGGAATCAAATTTGCAATTCTTTTTAAAATAGAAAATTTCAAAATGTATGATGGATGCATGCACAAAGTATCGTAAATGCACTCTAAAATGATTTATTTTCTAGATTACTTAATTTATGTTACTTTTATATTCATAATCTAATAAATTGTGTAGAAAAATAGAATACATAGGTTGAAAATTTGAAACAGGGGCTATGGGACTTACTCAAAAGCCTACGCTCTGCTTCAACTTACTGCTAGGTGTAGCTAGGAACCTATGTAGGCATAGTAGGATGCCTATGTAGGATCATTAGGTCACATGTGATGATCAACAGGTACTGCAGAGCACCTATGCACCTTCTACAATTGTTACAGAATATTCTAGAAACCCTAATCAGTGGATTCAGCTAATTTTTTGCTCCAAAAAACCCTATAAAATGTAGAAATAGATAACATTAGAAAAGCAAATAAAATCAAAATGTACCCTTGTGGGGTCCCACCATGATCACCATTTGAAGAGACAAAAACATGACACTAAAGCAGATATAAAATAAATGATTCCAAAAAGATAGTAACTGCACAAAATAATATTTTATTCAATAATGGGAGGGGGAGATGAGAAACTCCTTGTTACAATTATATTGTCCAATAGAATTATTTTGATATAGTAATTACAACTTCTAGGGTTCTCCAAAATCCTAGATACCAAAAATGAGTGTCTTCAATGTGCTTTGCTCCCAACAGAGTGAGTGGGCTTTGTTGATATCCGATTCTGGGCCACTCTAGCTTCAACAACTATCCAATGATGAATAAATCTATAGATCTACATACATACCAATAAAAACAAGGGATTAGAAATACCTGTGAGGGCTCCATAGTGTGAGACCCTCAGTTATCAATAAAACCCTAGCTATTAACAAATAAACTAGCATGCAAAATATACAAACAAAGAAATGAAACAACGAACAATGATTTACCTTGCTATTATTGTTGATGATCCATTACATCATTATAGATTTGATGGTAGGAGGTTCTGATGATACTTGGTGATCTTATGCAGTGGATTATGGTGTACATATTAGGTAACAACAGGTGCTAAATTGTGCTTGTAGGACATGGCAGGCATGTGGTTGTGTCTATGGGATGAGGTAGGTGCACGGTTGCACCTGTTGTATGAGGTAGGCACTTAGCTGTGCTTAGGGATTAGGGTTTGATCTACATAAGTAGATTGCAGTAACATGAAGGATGTGAAAGATGTGATATAGTGGCGGTGATGGAATATGGTTGGGGAAATTGTTGGAATGGGGAAATCCTAAGGAAAGCTAGGATTCTTAAGCAAAATATGCTAGGGCACAATCCACTCAACTCTAACAATGGTATTCAAAATTCATGGACATCAAATTTCTTTAGGATTTCAAGATTCAAATTTTCTAGGGTTTGAGCATTGAGAATGCTCTTATTTATAATCAAGCCTAGGGTTTTATTAGTTTTTAAGCCTGACACTTTTTGATCGTGTGGCTAATATTAAATCAAATCCAAAGGTTGAGATTATACTTTAAGTGTGACATGAATTAATGAAGATGGATAGCTGATATTAGATTAGATCTAATGGATGAGGTTAATTGGGCTTATAAATATATATTTTATAATAAATATATTAAAATATAATATAAAATATTATATTTAAACATAAATAATATAAAATAAATATAAATAATTCAAATAGGAGTCATAAAATGGCAACAAAAGGCTAAAATGGGCCATTAGATGGTAGGAAATGCATGGAATGACAAATTGAATGGCATGCAGGGGTGGTTGTGGATAAGTGGCTAGGATTTAGTGTCGACAGAGGTTGAGCATAAAATTTTGAAAACCCTTTCTATCCATAAAGGTATGCTTCCATGGCTTCCACCAGTGTGACTGCAACAGGAGTGCCAGATGTTAGAGCCTATATTGAGAGAATTATAGGGGTATGGCCAATTACCAAAAGGGCAGGGAGATCCCAGGACCCAAAGGCTCTAAGTAATCCACTATATTTGGGTAGGGATATTACAATAGACCAGTAGTGGGAGGTAGAAGGTATGATACTTTATTGTTTTGACCCTATCGAAGAGGATAACTAGTGCTACCCTATGCTATTAAGGAGTCTGTTTAGGAGAGCACAGTAGGATAGTAGTGAACTAAGTCTAATTTGTAATAAATGGATCTCCTGAGGGTTTACTACTCCTCGTATCTCCTAGCATGGTTAGCAATGGCCTATGACTCTTGAAATAGAACTATTTGTGACCATTTAAATCAGGTTGTGGTCAGATTAACGATCGATAAAATTATATGGGTGTTCAGGTTCACCATAACTTTTTGGGTTCTAGACTTCCACATGCTGACCCTCCAGGCCAATTTCATGCTAAATACCACATTCCTAGAGATGCTCCTGAAGAGAGGAAGGCACAGGCCTTTAGGTTTCCTAGTCTGCAAGTTCCTACTCCAGCCCTGGGTGCAAGACTATGTAGATATGATCAACCTGGTGTTGGGCACCAAGGACCTAGAGCTTATCACAAAGGAAGTCATATTTTTGATTACCTAGTGTAACAGGATATATAATATGCCTCTCTATCGATAGGAGGACGTCATAAGCGACAACATGGATAGGGAATTGGTGAAATTGCAGGAGGCCATATTAGTTGATAAGGAAGAGCTTCCTCCATTCTCCTATTATTTATTTGTATTCATTTGTGTAGGCCCAAAAAGGCCACATCCTTATAAAACATTGAAAATATTATCTAAGGTATGAAATTTTGATTCTACAATATTTTTAGTGCATTTTGGAGCATATCTGCAACAGAGGTTTTCTAATATACTAAACACTTAGAGTATTTTTCACTTGGAGAAATTTTGTACAATCTATAATGTATTTGGTATTGGACTGGTGTTGCGTTTTTATTCCATCAAAATTTTGGGTGAAGATGACATCATCACAAGGAGAAGTGTGAAATAGCAATTGCTTATTTGTTTTGATATCCTCTGAGCAACTAAGTGTCAAAGAGGCTAATTCTGATGAGCTTATAGAGTATTTTATTTTGGAATGATGATGAAGAGGTGAAAATTTATGGAAGAAGTAAGGATTGGCGACAAAGAAGCATTTTACACTAACTTCTTTTTGGATTGAATACAAGGATGCATATTACACTAAATCTAGTGCAGAATAGAGGAAAAGCTATTTTACACTATGGTAAGTGCAGATTGGAGATGAGGGAATATTTACACTTACCCAAGTGTAGATTCTCTATTCCATAAATTTTTTAACAAATATGACATCAGTAGCTTTTGTAATGTGGATTTTTGGTTGCTTCAAAGTTTCTAAAGAAAAAGGAAGGTTGACGAGCGGATTTTATCCCGCTTATTTCTTAGTGTATTTTATACCGAATTGGCATTCTTTAGATTCAAATATTAAAAAAAGTGACATCATCAACTTAAAAAAGTGGAATGGTACTTTGGTCTTTCCCCACCATTATATAGAATATGTTCCAAATCAAATTGTAGCCATACAATGAGGAAGATCAATAGTCAAGATTTTATTGATTATTTTGAAGTATTTAAAGGCTTTTTCTCACTAGATTCAAACATAGTCAGTTTGGAGACTGGAAGACAAAGCATCAAAGGGTTTCAAGAAATAAGAACCAAAGGCAGTTGTAGATCAATGATGATGCAATCTTCTAAGAAAATTTCACAGAAAATATGTAGTCTCTAACGACCTGAACTCCAACTAATGTCAACCAAGCAGTGATTTGCATAAGCTCTAAGTTGCCATGGCGGTCTACTTTGCAATAGATTTTTTTGGAGGCTAAACCAGTTAGAAAGTAGTAGCAAGAACTCTCTGCTAAGCTTTTGAAAACAAATATTTGTAATGTTCCTAATTATTATTTAATTTTTAAACTATAAATAGAGGTCAAACCCTCATTTTTTTGGGGTCATATCTAGTGTGTTTGCCTGCACTTTGTAAATATTTCTATGAGCTAATGAAAGGATCATTACATTGATTTTCGCCTCAAATTTGTGTCTTCATTATCTCATATCGGAGGTTCAAAATATAGAGTTTCATTTCTGTCAATATTTGAATGGTTAGTTTTTTTTCAGTTTATTGGATTACTAACTACTAGAGTATTTGATATCTACTTTTGATTAGATATATGTTGGTAGAGAGTGCATTTCTATAAAATTTGAGTGTTTATTAATTCTTTTATTTTGATTATCATTGTTTTGATATTGGAATTTTTGTCTTCAATATTTATTTTTTGTGCTTTAATAAATGAAGGTTCATTTGATTTGAGATAATTTTGATTTGAAGTAATGAGGACCTCGAGATAGTTTATGGGAGCTTTTTGTCGTAGTGACATTGCTTTTAGCCTATATGTCCACTATTGTTTCACATTTTCTAATGCTAATCTCTTTCTTAACCTTAATCTCCAAAAACCTAAGTGAGCATAATTGTGTTAACACCCTATTTAAGTTGACAAGGACTAGCCTACTCTAGAGGTTGGATTTGAAACCCTATTTTGGTCCATCCAATGTTGAGTGCTAAGATGTAGCTATCATGTGCATGCCTAGATAGAAATTAGGAATATAGACGGCCACAATATTGAGTAAAACTTAATGTAATTTAGTGCCCAATAGTTTTTGGCATGCCCGGTGGGACCATTTCACAAGGAAAATGAAACCCATCATATGAGTTATATTTTATATCTACCCAAAGGAATCAATATTTGGTGAATTATCTTGACCTTTTTAAGTGAATAATAGCAAATTCACCTGGTGACTCCCTAGTATTTAAGCCCAAAAAAGAATCACCCTTGTAGACGAGTTCCTTTCATGTATACCAGATATTTCAAAAGTAATAACCCTAATTCCTATTTCTAGTGTGAGCTACCTTATAGAGGGTCTACTATTATCAAAATTTTGAATCAATATTTCCTATTAGAAGAAGATATTCTTAAGGAAAATCCTATATTTGATCCAATAGTCCCTCCAGTAAGACATACACCTGGAAATATAGTAGGTAATGTAGCCCAAAATCAGGGGAATGTGACCCTAATCAGTCATTATAAAAATACCCTAGATAGAACACAACTGGTCCCCTTAGGTTAGCCCATATGAATGCCATTCCTCAGACTGTGTCCAAAGCTATTCCCACTTATGATGGATCTAGGAAGATAGCATATGAGCACTATCAGGATATTTTGAACCTGGCAGCAATCCACAACATAAAAGAGGAGGATATTATTGTAATAATTCTAGCCCTGTCCTTCAGAGGAAATATTTTACATTGGTTTAGAACTCTAGAAGATAACACCATCACTTCATGACAAACATTGGCTGAGCCTTTTGTGGAAGAATTTAATGAATCTGTTGAACCTTTCTTCCTACTTAACCATTTTACATCCATACAAAAAAATTATCAAGATACTGTCTCATATTTCAATTTGAGGTTTAGCATAACATGGAAAATAATTTTCCCTATAGCTAGACCAGCTACATGCTTGGCCTATATGTATTATATCAGAGGTCTTGGTTCAGATCTAGGATTACAAACACAACAATCTAGGGTGGAAACCTTTCTACAAGTTTATAATACAATAGTTCATACAGAGAACATCTTAATTAATGTGGGTAGGTTACCTCCCAAAGCTATGTTTCCTTACGGTTTAGAAACTGCTAATCGCCAAATCCAATCTACAAACTCATATTACATGGATCCCCTTTCCTTATCATCTCCATCTTCGTAAATGAACCCTATCCCTTAGCTGAAAGCATCATCTGCTATCGTTCTTTTCCTTCCCCTTACTTATCAATCATCTCAAGAGTTTTTGTTATTATTGATATACAAAATACTCTAAAAAAATTGAGTAATAGAATCAATTCAATTGAAAAGAGAGATCAAAAAATTTTACAATAGAGGATATTTCCATATGTGAACAATTATTAGAGACCTAGTACTAGTAACAATATCAAGGTTAGAGTAAATGTAGCATATGAAGAACCAGAGTGTTATTTTGAGACAAGTCTAGTTAATATCTGGTTTTTGGTATGTAATGACCCTCATGATTCACATTCTTGTGTTATGTACCAATATCATGCTCAAAAATCTATGGATCAAGCTAAGAGGAATCAAAATGGAAGAGTATGTTATGGTATCCTGACCAAATCATGGTTGGAAAAGAGTTGGATGACGATTTCCCAATTTTTGTTATGACAAGGTTTGGAAAGAAAACCTTACAAGTATATCCCCAAAATACAGGACAATTCCAAGTTCCTTCTCAGAAAAGAAATGACCCACTTCCCCAAAGCAGTGATACTTTTACTGTTCCCCAGGCTAAAGGGAAAGATAAGATAGATAGTCTCCCCAAGATATTTGAGAGAGAAACTAAAGGAGACCAACCTAATTCTAAATATGAAGCTCAAGAAAGGCTTATATTCCCCTCTTATGCCAAAAGGTAAAGAATAGAAGCCACTCAGCAGTATAAAATAAAATATGGTGAGCCATAAAGAAGGTCTAAAATACCTACCCTGGCTAAGTCTAAGTATAATATTATTGAAGATATGAAAAATATTACATCAAAAGCCAATTTATATGATACTCTTTTCATTCTTAGCCAGATAGACCTGCTTAAGGCTTCTCTCAAAAAGTACACACAGGATAAGCAGACCACCACAATCCTTAGTATGCCTCAAAGAAGAAAGAAATATCCCCTATGGTTTTAAATAATAAACCCCCTCATTTCTACATATCTGTAAGGATGGACGGTTGAGTAGTACAAAATTGTATGATAGATTTAGGAGCCTCAACTACAATCATGCCTAAGGCCATCTATGAAGATATGGGTATGGAGTATACCCGATATTGTCCTAGAGTTTTACAATTATATGGGACACTTGTTAAGACAGTGGGAGTCATAAAGGATGTTTTAACGAGGCTACATATATCCCCTAAGGTGACAATAGTACAATAAATAGTAGTGGTTTACCTAGAGCCCTACTTTGGTTTATGCCTCTCAAGGGAGTTCACCGTAAACTTAGGTGGATGCATGTACATGGATTATTCCAGCATGATCATTCCATTCAAATGGAAGAGGATAAGGATAACATCTAAAAATTCAGTGTCCTATCATATTGAAAATATAGGGGAGGACATGTGCAACCTTACTCCCATAGAGGAGTTTGAGCTAGTTGAAGATTTTGAGGAGTTGGATATTGAGGATGAGTTGTGTATCGCTCCAAATTTTTTGCATCCTTACCTTCAGGCTATAGGATCCGTGCCCGGAAGGAGGATGGGAAAAGGATGGGACAATACCTCGGACTGAGAGGCCCTTTGATGGTCCCGCCTCTCGGGGAGGGGTATTAAGGTGATTTTTTGACGGATGGTGGGGTTCACCAGGAAACGTTTAGTGGCAGTTTCCACGCCTAGGTTGGGAATGAGTTTAATGTGTTCAATTTTAGCTTTAAACATCCAAGTCCTAGGTTTGGCCAAATGAATCTAAGTTGTTCTATTATGAAAATGCAAATTAAATGAATACAAGAAACAGATTTGAACAGAAAACAGAGAGAATAAGCTAGATTAAAGAGCCATACCTGATCCGGATGTCTGATGGAGGTTCTGATTTTTGAAGCAGTCAAGATCGTCTGGAATTTGACAGAATCGTCTCCGATCTGACAGGATCGTCTGAGATCTGACGAATTCGTCAGAGACCTGCAATCAGAGAAATAGAGACAAACTACAGAAAATGCAGCTATGCCAACAGAGGGCAATGATGTAGAATGATATCAATAATATTAAACTGATAATTATAGACAAAAATATGAGTGCGTTACAATGATTTAATGACTAATCATGATTTTATGATGCATACAAGCTACATGGGTGAACTCCAAGATGCAGAATAATAAGGAATAACCATAAGATTAACTAAATGCAGAATAATGCAGTAGAAAAGAGTGAAGAAATGCAAACTCTGGGCACTGATTGCCCCCAATGTTGACTGCAATCGAAATCATCTCGGATTGGTACGAAATCGTCTCGAATTGGACAGGATCGTCTGCGACGATCTGAGCTTGCTCCGGTTGAAGAATAACAAAGTTCCTGCAAGAAAATTCGAAAAGGGACAAAGGCAAACAATAGTCTAGGATATTCTAATGCATGTAAAACTCGAAGTGCAGAAAAATTCAGCCAGGGGGATGTCAAGGGGAGGGCCTAAGATTAAATAGGCATAGGAAAGAGGTTGGGAGGTTGGAGATCATCCCAATTTGGGAGATCTCCAATGGGGGAAGTCTCTAACGATGCAGACACGCTTTTGCCCCGGTTAGAGACGTCGTTGAAACAGAAGCTAATTATGAAAAATTAGTTTTGGGACGAAATCGGTTGGACGTTCTGCTCCAGACGAAATCGTCCAATCTGAGGCGATATCGTCTGATCGGAGACGATATCGTCCAACGGATGAAACAAACTCTAAAAATGGTGCAAAAAATGAGGAAACGGGCAGCAGGCGGTTTTGGAGCGGTTTTGGGGTTAAAATTTGAATTTGAATTATTACTAAGGTAATTTTAATTATTTGCTAAGGTTTACTGCGCCAATTTTAGGGTGCTACATTTTGCCCCCTCTTTAGCAAATTTTTCGAGGAAAATGCGTTAAAGATGAGTTCTTCTCGATCTATGAGAAAGCAAAAATTTATTCCCATTTTAGGCGACGATTCTTGGTCGAATCGTACGACAACTTACTATGGTGCCCCCTCCGTGTTTTTACCCAAATCGAACGTTTGAGGTAAAAACACGGAAAAGCAAAATTTTTTAAAATGTTGTTAATTGTTTTTGAATAAAATTAAGAAAAATAGGGAAAAACCCTAATTCATTTTTACTATTCATTTTCATTTTCTGGTTTCTAGAGCTCTGTAGACAAGATGGTCGAGACAACGCACAGATCGACAGAGGTCCGATACGGGCTACGGGTAAGAGTCTAAACTTAGTTTAGAATGCTTGAATTTTGATTTTCTATGCTTTTTAGATTAATTTTAAATGATTTTTGAGCATCGTGGCCATTTTTGGGCCGTCGACGTCATCGGGATGAAATCATCTCGATTTCATCGAAATCGTCTCGATATCGCCGATTTCGTCCAAGGGCAAAATCGACGAAATGGGGACGATTTCATCAAAGAAGGGATGATTTCGGCTTGCAAAATTGGAGATGAATTTGCTCAAATTTTGGACGATATCATCCAATAGTGGATGATATCATCATTTATGAAATTGAACTTGTTTTACTTGCATTTTTAATCACTATTTTATTAATGATTTTTATGTGTTTGTTGTTTATGTTGCAGAGAGGAGTACTAAAGAGCAGAGAATGGAAATACGATGGATAAGGATGACTTGGCCACTCTATCTCGTGCAGAGCGAGATCGGTTGGCTCAAGTCGGCTTGAGCATGTGGGAGATATGCCACAGGTGTCTATAGACATGGGGCTATTGACAGCCCTAGCGGAGAGGTGGTATCCGAGTTCTTCCTGTTTCTATCGATAGGGAGATGACTCCCACATTGGAGGATGTATGGAGGATTTTGAGGATCCCCATACAAGGATGGCTAATTACTCCCATGGCCAATCAGGGCCGTGCGATGATGCGACTATGCGAGATCCGAGCTTCCCCTAGAGAAGGGCAGGAGTGAACATCGAGTCGCTATGCTAGATGCCTGGGGCATCTAGACTGACATAGGTTTTGGCTGGGTGGTAGGTGGTCTAGCTATGCCATCGTAGTGGATGCGAAGAGTACCATGGCTACTGATAGATGTGGTCTATGACATGAGAGACCATGGGTACAGGTTTGCTTGGGGGAGTTTTGTACTATGTCGATTGTATAGGATCCTACATGGGGTCGTATACAAGGGCGGTCGATGTCTGGTTATGACATCACTACTATAGGTTTGGTGCTGGGAGCACATCATGGTGCGAAGGCCAATAGGGCTCCCACTGATAGGGATTGATGGGGAGAGGCCTCAAGCTTTCTATGGTGGCTCTAGAGAGGGTCACAATGACGGATAGATCTACCATGTCGCGGAGACTACTTGACGACCTTGTCTCCGACCAGATCACCTGGAGGCCTTGGAGAGATCATCCAGGGTGGGCCGAGGATGGACAGGAGCTGGCTCACGTTAGGCGAACCTATTGGCTGAGGATGGAGAGGGGAGAGGTGGAGCTCCATCGCTACGATCAAGTTTTGAGGCAGTTCGGTCTACAAGGGGATCCCATCTCTCAAAGACTACGAGTTTTCTTGGACCATCCGGGATAACACTACAGTTAGCGGGGCTCCAGATATGCAGCGCTTCTAGAGTCAGGATACAGATGATGCCCCGATCCAGCCAGTGGATGGGGACGACGTAGGGGTAGTCGATGGCTATGATGCCTGGTACACAGGCATCCGCCCTCCTCGGATGACGAGGGCTTAGGGTCCGATTCATGCAGTTGTGCATCGAATGGGGAGGCAAAGCTAGGTGGCTATTGAGGTGGCACAGGGTCACAATGGGAGAGAGCAGAGGAGGCCACAGGCTCAGCAGAGGCCATGACAGTGGGAGAGGAGGGAGGATAGACCCCCTTCTCCATGGAGAGAGAGGCCACCATCGCCCGATAAGGGCAAGGGTGTGGACACAAGAGAGAGTAGTGAGATGGCTACTCTTCGGTGGAGACTATCCATCTCTAGGCATAGGTGCAGACTTTACAAGATGAGGCTACATGCCATCGAGCTGAGGCTACATAGCTTAGAGATGAGGTTGCACGCCTCAGAGCATGGAGCGGAGGAGCGAGCACTCAGGAGCTAGCACGGTCGATTGCTCAGACCACGTTCTATCAGGGTATCTACTTCTAGATGGTGCTAGAGGGCCAGAGGGTATAGCTACCAGTCGACATTGTGGATCCGATCAGGGTTGGGTCATCGAGGACTGCATCTCGATCGATGACTAGGACTCGTAGTACCACACATACTGCGATGGGGCCACCTCGTCCACCTCAAGGCGGGGGAGGAGATGAGGCTGAGAGCTCGAGGGGTTCTCGAGGCTAGGCTACTGCACTGCATAGACTGTATATATGATTGAGAGGATTGAGTATGCCAAGATGTAGATTGTGGCATACCAATCTAGTTTTGATATGATGTACATATATTTTGGATATATATATATATATAATATTTTTGATCATATGACTTGTCTTATGCGTTTGTATGATGCTTTAATGTTTTGGTGTGATTGATTTGATGATTCATGTAATTATGTCGTTTGGAAATATTATGGTTTGAATGTCATGTTTTTTAAAATTTAAATGAAATAATCTGATGTAAACAAATTGGTTGTTTGTGATGTGATAATTTGATAAAAATAAAAGGGGACTTTTAACAATAATTTCAAAGGACATTGTCGCTATTATAGACCATTTCATGGAGTCGCCGCTCACTCGGTCGTCAAGCTAATCCCAGTATAGAAATATTGTTAAAAAGTAAAAGAGTGCTTAAGAGACTGTCTTAAGACTTTGTTGTGAGGATGCAAGTGATGATGATGATGATGATGATTTGTTTTCAGATTTCCATGAAAATATTATGCATGAAATATTTTAAAATGATTTTTGCTAGGCATAAATTCCTAAGAGTGATAAAATTGTTGAATAATTCCCTAGGAATTATACCATCATTGAATTTTGACATAATGACATAAAACAGAATAAGTGTTTGTTTGTTTTAAAGCATAATTGTGTAACATAATGATTTAAGTCATATGTTTTGATGTTTTTAAATAAATGGGAAATAAAATTAGTGCAATGGTTTGCGCTAGGCATAGAATATTTAGGTATAGACTTATACCATCATCGCGAGATCCAAAGAAGAAAATAATATAATAGTTTTATTGCATGGTTGATCTTTAATTTTTGAAAATAGTCAGAAAATATGAAGATGAGGACTTGCGCTAGGCATAAAATTCCAATTTTGGTTTTGGAACTATACCATCGTCGCGAAAGTCAAAAGTTATATATAAATGTAACTTTATTGCATGTTTTTGAAAATGATTTTGATTGTAGTTGTCTTTATACTAAACAACTGTTCTTCAAAGAAAAAAAATGAATTTATTCCAAACAATTTGCAAAAATATTTCAAAGTATCTTAAAGACAAAAGTTAGATTTATAAGGAATCCCATGTGCATATGTGAGTTCATTACCAATCTTGATTTATCATAATGATACACAAAATCTCTCAAATACAAATGTGTGTGCAATTGCATTGTTCATTTACCAGTTTTGAGCAAGATAATTTGATACAAGTGATTTGAATGAACCAAATAAGTGTTCATTAACCATGACTTAGATGCATATAACCGTACCAGACTACTATGTAGGTCGGGTTATCAAGAGCTAGCTAATCCATAAGCAGACAGAGGTCTGTACAAAAGAAGGTCGCTAATGTGACAGACATATCACCACGCTAGGAGTTACCCAAGGCCAAGCGGGTTGGGCACAAACCACTTGTTATGGGGCTTACCTCACAGTTTTCGAATAATTGAGAATTCCAGGGATTCAAGCTCATCAACCCTTCTTTTCTTTTCAATGGGTAGGGAAAGGGATTTTATTGCTTTTGCTTTTGCTTTCTTTGCTGTCTTTTTTCTTTTTTTTTTTGTACTTTTGTATTTTAGCTTGATATTTGAGATAATGCGGAAATGACTTTTTTCTTTTTCTCTTTTTCTTGAACTTTGCTTTTCTTCCTATGCTAGGGATACTTGCTCGGATTAGCTATAGAGCAAGGGATTTTTATTCCGGGTAGGGGTGAGCTTGTCCTTTTGTCAATTCTCAAAGATTCTAGACCATGTGCATGATAGGATAGCAGGGGAAACTTTTCGCTCAAGAACCACTGCTACTATGTAGCGTAGCATGGAAATTACAAATATAATCATTTTATTGTGAAAGGATGTGCTTGGTTTAAGTAAATAACAAGATCAATTCTCTATGCTCAAACTTTATTTAATTGAATTTTGTGGACTTTGATATGAGAGAGATTAGTAATCATGCCAGATAAAATCAAGATATTTATTTTTGTGTTTGTGATAGTGAGGGATTCCAAATAAATGCTAATTTATCCAAAATAACTTGAAAATATAACTGCAATACTTTAAGAAGAAATATATACAACAAATATTTTTGAGGAATTTGATAATTTTGATGTTTTTGTATTTTGATCTTAATTGAGGAATTGAAAGAAATACAATGTGATTGTTTTTTTTTTGAAACTGTTTATATAAGATACAAAAAAGGAAATAATATACAAAACAAATATATACAATGATAGAATAACCAAATTTTATGCGTAATATCGCTTAAGATGCATAATATTCATAGGTTCTTTTAAATCTTTACCATCTAAGGTAGCTAATTTGTATGCTCCCGATTCAAATTTAGCAGTGATAATATATGGTCCAAGCCAGTTGGGCTCAAATTTACCTTTAAGGTCTTTAGTTGCATTAGTGTTTTTTTATTTTCCTTTAAAACAAGGTCGTCGATCTCAAAGGATCGATGACGAACTTTCTTGGCATATGATCTTTTAAGCTTGTTTTGGTAGGCACGAAGATGCTCCAAAGCATTGATGCACTTTTCATCTAGGAGTTCCAGCTGACTGAGTCTGCCAGCTCGATATTCATCTCCTACTTCGGTATCTTGAAGTAGTAGAGCCAAAGAAGGAACTTCTAATTCAAAGGGAAAAACAGCTTCAGCGCCATAAACCAAGACAAAAGGTGAAGTACCTGTGGGAGTTCGAACACTAGTTCGATAAGCCCACAAAGCTGGATATAATTGAATGTGCCAGTCACGGCCAGATTTATTGACCAATATTTTAAGAATTTTGATTAAAGTTTTGTTAGATGCTTCTGCTTGACCATTACCCTGAGGATAATAGGGAGTGGACCAGCGATGTTGAATCTTATATTTTTGGCATAATTTCTTAACATCTTTATTTTTGAAACAAGTTCCATTGTCGGAGATGAGATTTGCAGGAATTCCGAACCTACAAATGATTTGATTAAAAATAAATTTAGAGACTTGTGTTCCAGTGCAAGAAGCTAAAGGCATAGCTTCGACCCACTTCGTGAAATACTCAGTGGCGGTTATGATGAATTTGTGTCCATCAGATGACACAGGATTAATTTTGCCAATAATGTCTAAGCCCCATTTTGAAAAGGGCCAAGGAGATGAAATAGCCTGCAGCTCTTGTGCAGGCGCATGGACAAGGTCAGCATGTTTCTGGCACTTGTCGCAATGGCGCACATAATCATGTGCATCATTTTCCATGGTAGGCCAAAAGTAGCCTATCCTAAGGAGTTTTTTAGCAATGACACTACCACTGAAGTGTCCTCCACAAGATCCATCGTGGGCTTCACTTAAAGCTGATTTGGATTCTTCTAGATTCAAACATCTCAATAGGATACCTTCAAAAGATCTCCTATATAAAGTATTGCCAATTATTACAAATCGACTTGCTCGTCTACGTAATAACCGATGCTGGTTTCTATTAGAATTGACAGGGAAAGTCCCATTTTGAAGAAAATCAAATATTTTCGTATACCAAGGTTCAGGAGTAGTTTCATTGATTAGAAACACATCCAAAGGTTCTAAACATGACTGATTTGAAGCGGGTTCCTGGAGTCGACGAATAATGATGGTGGCATATTCGTCATCTAACTCCAAGGGCAGAAGGGATGCAGTTGCGGCCATAGCATCAGTTGCACGGTTGCTAGTTCGAGGAATAGCTTCCAAAGTGACTTTATCAAACAAGGATAACAATTGCAAAACATATGCTTTATATGGGCGCAATTTATCATCTCTGGTCTGATAAACTTCATTAATTTGGTTTATAACAAGTTGAGAATCACCAAAAACTAGCAGATGTTTGATTTTTAATGCCAAGGCAGCTCGTAATCCAAGGATTAGAGCTTCATATTCGGCAGTGTTATTGGTGCAAGCAAATGTTAATTTGAAGGACAAAGGTATAAGATGTTTTTGCGGGGATATTAAAATAATACCCGCACCAGCCCCACTCATGCATCGGGCTCCATCAAAGTATAAGGACCATTGTTCAATATGGTCTGCCTCTAATTGAAGGCATTCATCAGGAAACTCAATGATGAGGGGATGAGTAGACTCTAAGGGTGCAGCAGCTAATTGATCTGCTATGATTTGACCCTTAATAGACTTCTGTCCTATGAACGTGAGTTCAAACTCGCTTAGAGCAAGAACCCACTTGGCTGTACGACCTGATAAATAAGGTCGACTCATAAGATACCGCAAGGGATCATATTTAGCAATGACATACATTTTTTGACTGAGCATATAATGGCATAATTTTTGTGTAGAAAATACGACTGCTAGACATAGTTTTTCTAATGTTGTGTAACGGGTTTCATAACTGATTAAAGTTTGGCTAATATAATAATTAGCACGCTCTCTCTTCTCATCATCAAGTTGAGCTAACATAGCTCCTAAGGCAAAATCTGAAGCTGAAATATACAGGATAAACGGGCGATCAGGTCTAGGCGGTGAAAGCACAGGTGGGTTAAGGAGGTATTGTTTGAGAAGTTCAAAAGCTTCTTTACATTCGTCATCCCAATTAAAAGGGACATCCTTCTTAAGCAGCTTAAGAAAGGGACCTGTTTTGTCCGCCAGCTTATCGATGAAGCGACGGATGGCTTGAAGTTTACCTTGTAAACTTCGTAACTCAGATATATTGGTAGGTGCGGGCATATCAGTGATAGCCGCAATCTTGAGAGGGTCGATTTTGATACCACGTAAAGAAACTAAAACCCCTAATAGTTTACCGGACTTAACTCCGAATATGCATTTGGTTGGATTTAATCGAATAAGGTATTCTCTTAACCGATTAAATACTTTTCTCAAATCATCTAAATGATCATCTTCTTTAATAGAGCGAGCTATAATATCATCTACATAATCATGTAGGATATCATGCATCATATCATGAAAGATATAAGTCATGGCTCATTGATATGTTGCACCTGCATTCTTTAAACCAAATGGCATCACTTTCCAACAAAAGGTACCCCAAGGGGTAATAAAGGTTGTTTTAGCCTGATCTTCAAGAGCTATCCTGATCTGATTATAGCCAAAAAATCCATCCATTAGGGACATCATTCCACTCTCGACAGTAAAGTCAATGATTTGATCCATGTTTGGAAGAGGAAAATCATCTTTAGGGCATGCGGCGTTAATATCTCTAAAGTCTATGCAAACCCTAACTTTGGTAGCTTCTTTCTTGGTGACTGGAACTACATTTGAGATCCATTCAACATAATCAATAGCTTGTATAAAAACAACATTCAAGAGTTTTTCTAACTCCCCTTTGACTAGCAAGGCCACTTTGGGATGCATTTTTCTAAGTTTCTGTTTAACAGGTTTAGCATCCGGATGGACTACTAGATGATGCATGACTACAGAAGGGTCCAGACCTGGCATATCTTCATATGTCCAAGCGAAGACATCTTCATATTCTTTAAGAAATGCAATGTATTCATTTTGTTTTTCTTGACTTAATTCTGATCCAATATTGATTATGTGAGGATTATCCTCAGTTCCAATGTTAACTTTAATGACGTTTTCTACTTCCATGTGTAGATCTCTTTCAAAATTAGGTGGGGCGGGTGAAACGCCCAATTCTTGTAATTATTTTAAGGTTAACTTGGAGAATTCATCTTGAGGAGTCGTGACCTCAAGCTGGGCTATAGTAGGTATAGAACCATCAAAATAAAAACCATTGTATAACAACTCTTCAACGGAGACATCATGGAAAATATCTCCTTCCAACTCATCGTCGGATTCAACAATCAATTCAGGGTAAGCTATGGATAGCATATTGCATGTAAAGAGATTATTCTTTGGACACAAAGAATCTTGTTTATCTAGATAATCTTGATAACATATGAGTTGATCATCATCTTCAAAAGGGAAGGGTTGACCCTTACTAGGAAACAGGCCTACACCACATCGGGCAGGCCATGGTTCTACCTCGATAGGTTCTTTCATACCATTTTGGAAAGGTCCCAAGCCTTTCCCTTTATATCCCATTTTAAGCATTATAGGTTTAGCTTTAATATATTCATTAGCAAAATAACATCGGGCATATCCCTCATGATGAGTTTTGATGTTTCTGGGTATTCTTCCCCAATCATATCCTTTATAAATAAAAGCACAACTCCCGACTTGGTAAGTACTTCCCATAGGTTGTGGGAGGCCCAAAGTACGAGGAGATGGCGGCAAGTTATTAAAAAGAATTGAATCTTGCATAAAAGCATTTGTTTTTTCTGATATTAAGATTTTAGATAAATCCGATAAAAGTTCATCAGAAAGAGCATACGATGTAGAAGGATCATTCCCTATATCTTTAGATGTGGAAGGTATGATAGATGTAGATAATGTGGAGGTGTTAATAAATGGGTCTATAGGTTTTGAAATTATAGGGATAGAACATGAAGGATTGGTTGTAGATCTAAGATCTTTTTGAGGTTCTAGTGTGGTTTGTTCAGAAGATGGTTGAGTTAAATGTATAGGTGTAGTTGATGGAGTAGATGATGTTATGGGTGTGTGTTTCACACGTTTAGATGAAAAATAAGAATTAGGATGTGTGGATGATAGAGCGGGGCAAAATTGTACTCCAACAGGTTCTGCCAAAGCACACATATCAAAGGGTCTAGGGTCACCATGAATAGTGACCAACTGATTTTTAAATTCAAATTTAACACACTGGTGTAAAGTTGATGGGACAGCTCGCATCGCATTGATCCAAGGGCGACCCAAAAGTATATTGTACGATGTTGGGCAATGTACAATAAACACGGTTGTATCTAGGGTTCTAGGACCAACTTGCAAGGGTATAGTAATGACTCCACACGTTTCTTGTGTCTCGTCATTGAAAGCTTTGATAATCATATCCATTTTTTTCATTTCATCACTTCTAAAGCCAAATATTTGGTAGAAGTCAAAAGTGCATATGTTTAAAGATGAACCATTATCAATCAGGACTCTTTTAACAACTACATCTCCAATTAGGGCAGTAATATATAAGGGGTTATCCTTATGTAAACTATGTTGCGGGATATCTTTATCTCGAAAATCAATACAATCGACTTCTCGAGTGATGATAGTATTGGACATGGCTTCGGGTTGAATATTTTGTGGCACCATCATTTGGCTTAATGTAAGCATTAACTCATCCCTATGGGTAGGAGAAGATCTTAACAAGTCCAAAAGGGAAATTCTGGCTGTAGTATTGGATAATTGTTCATTAATATTGTAAGGAGGCTTAGGTTGAACATTAGACATATGATTCCCTTTATTGGGATTTTTCAAAATAAATGGAGCTGATCCATCATTCTGAGTTTGATCTTGTTGAGAGTTTTGAGCCTGTTGTCTGGTAACAACTCCGATGGTACCTACAATGTTATATTGAAGACGCTTGAACTGGTCTCGGTTGAGCGTTTATGGCTTGTTCATTAGGAAGGAACTGATTAGAAGAGGGTCGAGTAGTAACTCTTCTAGGAAATGGTTCTTCTGGAACCATAGCATCTGTGATAGGTTGAATAGGATCTGATTCATTTTCAGAGCTATTCGATTGGTTTGAGGTGATGTCTACTTCACTTTCAGTATCCGATTCTACATCACTAGGATCCGAAGTTTGAATATTATGTAGGGGCCTGGTCGTGACTATGGATAAAGTTGTACCAAATATTTGAGGATCCTGAATAGGTAATTGTCCGCTAATAGTCCCTACATATCGGGTAGGAGGGGGAACATTATGATGTTCGATTTGATTAGCCACCTCTTTACCATGGTTTGGTAAAGGATGTTGAAATATGTCTAATGATTGATTAGCATTTTGATTCTGATTCTGGGGAATGGTCTTTTGAGCGTTATTAGGAGCATTTTGTTTAGGTTGGAAGGCTTGCACCTCCATTTCATTATTATCAATCAAGTCTTGTATTTTATGTTTCAATATTTTGCAAGAGTTTGTAGCATGTCCAGGTCCTCTATGAAAATCACAATGTAAATCAGCTCTGTATCCGGGTATAGTTGGATCAGGTTCTCGGATAGCTGGTAATTGAATCAAGCCTCGTGCTAGTAATTGAGGTAGAATGGTTGATAAAGGTTGGTTCAATCTAGTAAATTCTCGAGGAGGTTTATCAGGAGGTTTTAATATAAATTTTTTTGTTGTCTTCGTTGTATTGATATTAGCAACGTTTCTACTATCAGTGACTCCGTCACCTACAACTTGTTTGTTTTTATACTGATTTTTGGATGTTTTCTCATCATCTTTCTTTTTGAGCTGACCTCTTCTAATGAGAGCATCTTCTACCCTTCGAGCTAAGTCTATAGCTTGATCGAAGGTGGTTAAGGTAGTAGTTGATAACTCATAAGATATTTGTTCTTGCAAATTATTGATAAAAATATCCAACATTTCCCTATAAGGTAGCACAAAGTGCAGTTTTCCTGTCAACTGCCTCCATCTGGCTAAGAAATCAGCAAAACATTCATCTTTGTCTTGTTTTAAGTTGTATAAATCTTTAATGGTGACATGCCTCTCGATGTAGGCACTAAATTGATGGACAAAAGATTCAGTTGTTTCTTCAAAGTTTCTCAAAGAATGAGTGGGCAATTGATAGTACCACTCTAATGCCATTCCTCCTAAAATTTTTGGGAACATTTTTAGTAATAGCAAGTCATCATGTGATATATCATGACATGCTATCCTAAACATGCGAAGATGCTCTATGGGATCTTCAGTTCCTTTATATATAGGCAGGACGGGCATGGGAAAGTGTTTAGGGTATGGTTGTGCTACAACTATGGGATCCAAAGGCTGACTACACATCTCTCGATAATTGTACGAGGGACGGTAGGGATCTATCTGGTCCATACGCGAAGCTAACTGTTTCACCATGGCTTCCAGATTACTGGTTTGCCCACCATATTGGTTCGGTAGGGCATTAATATGGGATTTGTGAGCATATGATGGAGGGACATGAAGATTAGATGCTATATTGCTATTGTGTAAATTGTTGGTAGGAAGGGTGTTATGAAGAAGTTTTGAAGTTGTATTATGTTGTATCCCAGATTGTTGAAAATTGATGTTTGGCTTAGTTTTGGATTTTTGTCGATTTGAAGCATATTGATCAATAGTTTGGCGAAATAAAGCAGTGAATGAAGGTTTCTTTTGTGTGGAAATGATTTGAGGCTCAATAACAGGTTCCTTAGGGGGTTGGGTAACCTGTTGTTTTTGCATGTTCTGAATCATAGTGACCATATCTCTATTGGATGGTCCAGCCTTATCACTTTCTTGATCAACAAAGGACAAGGGATTAGTGTGTATGTTAAACATATCTTCCATGGCTGCTTGAGTGTCACTAATTTGTCCTCTATCAATACGAACTGCCATATTAAGAGCACCAATGTTATTATTGAAAAATTTCCAGAAATGATCTAAGTTATCAAAAGCAATAGTTCCGTCTGGAGCTATTCTAGGGGATGAGGATCCTTCCTCTTTAAGATTTTCTTGTTGTTCATTTTCTTCAGCCAGCTCATCTTCTGGCTGTTCTAGAGTTTCTCCTTCCGGAATTGAACCCTCAGGAAGGACATTTGGGTTTTTTGTTTTGTCTCCTAACCAATCTTCTTCTTCTTCTTCAGTTTGTTTACCATTCCTAAGTCTAGGCATTGTGCTTAAATTTAGATTTCAGCAAATATATATATATATATATATATATATATATATATATATATATATATATATATATATATATGCAACAAGCTTAAGAGGTATATATTTTAATTATATACCTACTATAGTATTTGAAATAAAATGTTTTTGGTTTTGTTATGTTTTTGGTTTTTCTTGTTTTTGTAACAATATTATAAAGATAACAAACAACACACTAAATGCAAGAAATAATAATAATGAAAGCAATGATCTAGTTTTCTATAAACAATTTATAAATATCATTAATGGGCTCGAGTTCTTCAGGAGTCATGAAGTGTTCTTCTTCAAATTGAAAGTTTTCTTTCAAGAATTTGACAAAAAGTGCTATAGTGATATTATCTGTCTCAGATTCTGGTTGGTAGAAGTAAAGCTCATGGCAATACTCTCGATATAACACAGCCCTAGGAACTCTATTCCATATTTCCCTATCCGTAAGAACGACCTCTTGATCTTCTACATGACCTAGGAATTGGTGTATAACAGCTACGTTCTCGAGGTATTCCTCGAAGGTGAACAATTCTGAAGACACAAGAGCTCTCCTATAAGCTAACCACCTATGGCAGGCTCTCTGAAGTTCATGATAAAAAATGAGTTGATGAGGATCCAGGATCCTATCTAGGGCAAACCTCTTGATTTGTCTAAGTTCGGTTGATCTAGACGAAATGATACCTAGTCTCCTATCAAGTTCTTTCCACAGAAGTTGGTTTCTATCTGTTTCAGGCACACTAAGCACATAATTAACTTCTATGGCTGCTAATTGGTTTTCAACATTTATAGTGACAGCTAATATTTTCTTAGGAGCTACCATCTAGACATGATATGCAACTTAGTAGTTTTCTAATGATTTTAAATGCATCTATGTTTTTGTTTTTTTTTTCAAAAGGTTTTAGTTTCACGTCGGGTTCACCAAAATGTATCGCTCCAAATTTTTTGCATCCTTACCTTCAGGCTATAGGATCCATGCCCGAAAGGAGGATGGGAAAAGGATGGGACAATACCTCGGACTGAGAGGCCCTTTGACGGTCCCGCCTCTCGGGGGAGGGGTATTAAGGTGATTTTTTGACGGATGGTGGGGTTCACCAGGAAACGTTTAGTGGCAGTTTCCACGCCTAGGTTGGGAATGAGTTTAATGTGTTCAATTTTAGCTTTAAACATCCAAGTCCTAGGTTTGGCCAAATGAATCTAAGTTGTTCTATTATGAAAATGCAAATTAAATGAATACAGGAAACAGATTTGAACAGAAAATAGAGAGAATAAGCTAGATTAAAGAGCCATACCTGATCCGGATGTCTGATGGAGGTTCTAATTTTTGAAGCAGTCAAGATCATCTAGAATTTGATAGAATCATCTCCGATCTGACAGGATCGTCTGAGATCTGACGAATTCATCAGACGAATTCGTCAGAGACCTGCAATCAGAGAAATAGAGACAAACTACAGAAAATGCAGCTATGCCAACAGAGGGCAATGATGTAGAATGATATCAATAATATTAAACTGATAATTATAGACAAAAATATGAGTGCGTTACAATGATTTAATGACTAATCATGATTTTATGATGCATACAAGCTACATGGGTGAACTCCAAGATGCAGAATAATAAGGAATAACCATAAGATTAACTAAATGTAGAATAATGCAGCAGAAAAGAGTGAAGAAATGCAAACTCTAGGCACTGATTGCCCCCAATGTTGACTGCAATCGAAATCATCTCGGATTGGTACGAAATCATCTCGAATTGGACAGGATCGTCTGCGACGATCTGAGCTTGCTCCGGCTGAAGAATAACAAAGTTCCTACAAGAAAATTCGAAAAGGGACAAAGGCAAACAATAGTCTAGGATATTCTAATGCATGTAAAACTCGAAGTGCAGAAAAATTCAGCCAGGGGGATGTCAAGGGGAGGGCCTAAGATTAAATAGGCATAGGAAAGAGGTTGGGAGGTTGGAGATCATCCCAATTTGGGAGATCTCCAATGGGGGAAGTCTCTAACGGCATAGACACGCTTTTGCCCCAGTTAGAGACGTCGTTGAAACAGAAGCTAATTATGAAAAATCAGTTTTGGGACGAAATCGGCTGGACGTTCTGCTCCAGACGAAATCGTCCAATCTGAGGCGATATCGTCTGATCGGAGACGATATCGTCCAACGGATGAAACAAACTCTAAAAATGGCACGAAAAATGAGGAAACGGGCAGCAGGCGGTTTTGGAGCGGTTTTGGGGTTAAAATTTGAATTTGAATTATTACTAAGGTAATTTTAATTATTTGCTAAGGTTTACTGCGCCAATTTTAGGGTGCTACAATTTGCCCTTCAGAGAGGATTACAGTTAGTTTGGAACTGATATGGGGATATATAGTATTTTAGCTAAATCAGAGAAGAAGATCCTTGCTATATCCAATTAGTATTGAAGAGAAAATGAAACATGGATCATGCACTTTGATGGTGTTAAATGCAAAAATGGTGCAGGAGTTGGTGTGCTACTACAGTCCCAATCAGAGGGGACAAAGAGTTTTGCTTACAGACTAACATGGTCATGTACAAATAATATTGTAAAATATGAGGCACTATGCCTTAGACTGATACAGGCAGAAATCATGGGCATTAATATTGTAAACATATATGGTGACTCTAAGTTGATCATCCATTAGGTAAGAGAAAGGTGTAGTAGTAAACACCATTACCTAAAAGCATATAGAAATAGGTTATGGGATCTGATGGAATCCTTTGATGCCCTAAATATAAACTTTTTCCAAATAAAATAATACTCTAGCAAATTCCTTAGCAATGAAGGGAGCTAACTTCAACCCTTATGCAGACTTTGGAATCAAGAAATCCAAGGGAATCAAAATAATTTTTAGACCTATAGTACCAGATAAGCATATTTTCTTGCAATTTTTTTAAAGTGATGAGCAGATAATTGACTTTCTGGTAAGAGAAACATGTATCTCCACTATCCAAGATGAAAATCTAGAATAAATTGATCAAAAATATTTTATTCATTTGAGGAACAATTACATCCCTAAAGGGTTGGTCACCCTAGAAAAGCTTGTTTGACAATAATGATAGAAAAAATATCAGAGCCATGAAAGTCAATAAAAAGTTTTATAAATAAGTTGAAGTTGGTACTGAAAGAAGCTCAATTTTGGATTGGGATGTTCACCAGAGGAGGCAGAATATATCAAAGCCTTGTACCTAAAATACCAAGACATTATGGCTTGATCATATGAAGACCTCAAGGTATATGACAAAAGGATTATCCAACATACTATTGAGCTAGAGCCTGATGCAAAGCCTTTTAGGCAGAAGAAAAGGCTAGTAAATCCAAGGATTGAAGAAATTATGAGAGAGGAGCTCTTAAATTTGTTGAAGGCTAAGATCATCTATCCAATAAAACATTCAACCTGGGTAGCCAACTTGGTACTGATGAGAAAAAATAATGGTGATATTCATTTGTGTGTATATTTCAGATATCTTAACCAAGCATCTCTTAAGGATAACTATCCCCTCCCATAGATTAATCAAATATTACAGATAGTGGTAGGGGTATAAATATTCTCATTATTAGATGTCTTCTCTGGATACAACAAAATTTGGGTGGAAGATGAAGATCAGTATAAAACAACATTCACCATAAAATGGGGCATATTTGCCTACTAGAGAATGCCTTTTGGGCTATCCAATGTAGGAGCCACATTTCATAAATCCATAGATTATGTCTTTGGGGAACTTATCAATAAATTCATTCTGATCTATTTGGATGACATGATTATTTTTTCCCATGATAAGAACGACCACCTAGCACACCTTGAGCAAGTTTTCAAAAGTGCAAAGAATTTGGTATTTCACTCAATCCTAAGAAATCATTCTTTGCAGTCCATGAAGGAAAATTTATAGGCCATGTGGGCTCAAAATAAGGTATGGCCATAGATCCAGATAGAATCAAGTCCATTCTTTCTCTCCCATTCCCTACAAACAAGAAGGCCTTATAGTCCTTTTTGGGTCAAATAAAATTTGTTAGGAAATTTATTTCTAACTTTGCATAGAAAGTGAGGCCCATATCCGAGTTACTCAAGAAGAATACCGAGTTTAAATGGACTGAATTTAGAAAATAATATTTTGAGATAATCAAACAGTCCATTGCAATAGCCCCAGTACTTGTAAATCTAGATTTCAGTAAATATTTTATCCTTTATGCTTATGGAGTTGAAGAGAGTTATGCCTTAGTGCTCACTCAAAAAGGTGGCCATGGTGAGGAACATCCTATATTCTTTTGAAGCCAAACACTCTATGACTACTAGGTTAAGTATAACCTTATTGAAAGATAAGTATTTGCTATAATGAAGTCACTAAAGAAATTCAGGTAGTACTTGGTTTAGAGTAAAACCCTGGTATATGTTATTCATCCAGATATAATAATATTTATTCTACAAGATGAACTAGGAGATAAAAGGGTTTTTTGGATTACTAATATCCAATAATATGATGTAGAAATACATCCCACAAAGTTGGTGAGAGGCAAGGCCCTATGCCAAGGTCTAACAGAGGTAGCAGCATTAGCAGAAGTGACAGCTTACCAAACAACAGAAGAGGATCAGGTTGAAGGAGTACAACCAGGAGACTCTGATTGGATTGATTAGATGATCAAATAATTTGAAACTATAGTATGCTCTCCTAACCTTAATGCATACCATATAAGAAGATACAAGCTATAGGCTTTGAAATATGTATTACTACTAGAAGGTATGTACAAAAGAAACTTAAATGGAGTCCTCTTGAAATGCTTGAAAGATGATCAGTAATAGAGGGTTATTGAGGATTTTTATAGAGTTCCATCTAGAGGACATTTCTTAGGCAGGGTCATAGCTTTGAAAATCATAAAAGCAATCTATTACTGGCCCATTGTATTTTTTGATACTTTCAAAATCACTAGATCTTGTGACAAGTGCCAAAGACATGTAGGTAGAACAAGGATTACATCATTTTCCCTCAGGCCAATATAGGTAGAAGAACCATTTCAACAATGGGGGTTAGATTTTATAGGTGTCATAAATTCAAATTATTCAGTTGAGCACAAGTATATTCTAACTACCATAGACTACCTCACTATATGGTTAGAAGCTATCCCTACAAAGAAATCATACCAAGAACTAGTGATCAATTTTATGGAAAGTTTTATTTCAAGTTTTGGAGTTTCAAAGGCCTTGGTGAGTGACAATGGGCCAGATTTCATAGGAGCCAAGTATATTGAATTTTACAGTAAGTATGGAATTACCATTAAGAATACTTGAAATTATTACCCTCAAGGAAATGGACTTGTAGAGTCTACCAACAAAAATCTATTAAGGATTTTGAGGAGATCACTAGAAGGAAATAAAATAAGTTGCCACCTAATGTTGGAATAAGCTTTATGGGTAGACAGGATTACCATCAAGACTTCCCCTTATGCTCTGGTATATGGCAAGTAGGTAATTTTTCCTATCTTTTTAGAAATCCCAACACTGAAACTGATAAATTCAAAAGAAGAATCAGAAGAAAATCTAGTGGATACAAGGTTAACACACCTATTGTAGTTGGAATAGAGTAGAGCTCAGGCATATGAGAAATTTCAAAAGCATTTTGTGGACATTAAGGTATGGTTCGATAAAAAAGCAAAATTCAAAAAATTCCAGGTTGAAGATTCAGTCCTAAGGTGGAATGTCAAAAGAGCAAAACCAGGACACCATCATAATTTTGACTCCTTCTAGGATGGCCCTTTCAATATATTAGAGGTCAAGGAGACAAATGTTTTCCAAATTGAAGATCTAGAAGGGAACATACAACCAATTCTGATTAATGGTTTTCATCTCAAACTCTGCTTTGATTGAAATATAAGCTCATTGTAATATATGTATATACATTGTATCATTTCCCCTTTATTTCTAAACTTTAAATCAAGTTTTTATTTTAAATAGTATGTTGTGCAAAATGTATTAAAAAGAGAAAAGAAAGAGAAAATTTAGCAAATTTTGGCTAAGTGTTCCCACAGGATGCAACAACTCCTATTTCGCACTCAAATACTCTATAAATACAAAGTGGAATATTTTTAGACTCCAATCTGCATGCAAAAGAATCATCACACTAGAAAAGCAAAGAGTAGATTCCAATACATCGGGTTTCTGGACTTGTAAGGCATGGAATGAGGAAAGGCCTAATCCACTGCAATTCAAAGTTAGGTGTTGCAGAAAAATAAGGTTTCAGTAACTTGTCATCTTCTTTTAAGTCTACATTTGAGTGGGGCAGTATTTCCACATATTATTACTTAAATAAGGGTAAAATATCTATAATAAATGCTAAATTTTCCCATGCTTGAATAAGAGGATAAAGCAATGCCAAAGGGGTAAAGCATGTTTGAATTCTGACCAATCAAAATTCAAAATGCCACCTCTAAGCCACCAAAAGGGATAGAGTGCTAGTTGATAAGTGTGCCAATAGTCAAGTCATGCAGTAGCCACATTAATGGTGGAAGACATGCACACAGCATTAATTGGAAGAACAAAGCATAGAGTCTTGTTCATTTGACAAGAGAAGAGTTTGTTAAGCAGAAGAGAGTAGAACGTTAGCAAAAGAATTGCCTGTAACTTTAATAAAGAAAAAAGAAGGCATTGTGAACGGATATGGCTTCTGAATATTCCCAAGAGACCATAAAATTAGCAAAGAAGGTAGTAAGCTAGTACATTGACAAAGCAGAAGCTATGGCAGATACCAAGTTGGTCCAAATGGAGAGGTCAAAGCTTAGGAGAAACATCAAAGCCAGATACAAGGTAGGATCAACACTGTTGGTTGAAGGTAGATGTGTTGTGCTCTCATATATATTTTTTTATATTTATTATTTCATCCATCCTTACCCTAAATTAATTATGACTATCATTAAGTTTTATGACCCAATAGCGAAAGCAATGAAGACTGCTAAAGACAAGTTCCTGTTTAAGATTATGGCTGCAAACTACAATAATTTTTTCACCATAGAAGCAGAGCTACCAATAAAACCAAAGGAGTTTAGAACCACTACCCAAGCTAGATATTATTCCCTAAAAAAAAGAGCTAATGATGGTGAATCTTTCAGAAAGTGGGTATACAAACAACTCAAAGACACTAGACCCAAAAAAGGATTACCTTGGGTCCCAATATCTATTGAACATTTTTAACACACAGAGCTTTATTCTATGTTAGCATGTATGGATAGTCTAGATTCTAATAAAATGGTGAAGGGTTGGCAAATAGTTGTTGCATATTGCATTTCCAACAAAAGGATGTATGATAAAGGTGCGGCTAAAAAGGGTATGAAGGTTATCTATTTTTACTGGCCTACTTTCCTTGCCCAAGGAATACATGAGCAGTTGGTAACATTGAAAAGAAGCTTTGATGCACCTAGATTTAGGTATTGCTCAAGTCTAATATGGATGTTCTTCACTACCATAATAGAAAATATGCCCCGGATTTCAGTTAAAGACAAGAACAATCAGGGATATTTCATTCCCATTTATTATTGGACTTCTCATTTGACAAACACTGAGTTTGTGTATAGATTCAATTTGGAATTCTTAGAGCCAGCATTGAAAATAATGTATGGGATTTACCCTAGGATACTTGTTGGCTGAGAAAATATTGAGAATAGAGGGTGTAGAGGAAGGAGATTGGTATCTCTTAAATTAGGGTACAGTCATTAGGTTGTATAGCTTTCAAGGCAAGCCTTTTTTGCTACGTCATTTTGTCACTGAAAGGCTATTTACCTTAGAATATCTTAGACAAATTTGAATTATGGTTCTGGGAGGAAGAGGAAATATATGTTGACCTATCAGAATTTTAGTGATATAACTATTACAAAGAAGCGATAGGGCAAAACAATTGACCAATACCTATATAGGTTGGGTTTATTCTATATTCCTCAGCATTGGAGTTATGATCCAGATGGCATATTCTACAAAAGAAATATTGACTTAAATGGGAAAAGGCCTATAAATTTGAAAAGAATTCTAGGTCCCATTTTGGGCAAGGTAGAAACAACAAAGAAACTAATCTTTTGGAATTGAATGTTGCTAAAATGGATCATCTTCCCCCATGGTTGGACTTTTATGAGCAAATTATGGATTTTGACCTAGACAACAATGTAAAAAAACAATTGAAAGAGTCTACAATTAAGGATATGGAGAGAAAAATAGAAAAGAAATAAGAATCTCAATCTCAAGAGCCTGATGATGAGAATCTAGAGAATAAAGGGAAATGGAATGAGGCCAAAATATCATATTGGTGGAGGATGAGAATTGATACTGGTAAAACAAAGTCTAATTTTGGGACTAAAATGGATGTTGGATTTTCTAAATTATATGACAATAATTTTCAAACTTGGAGGCCCAAAGACACAAGGAATATAGTGCTCATATATGGTAAGTCACAATATGGGCCTGACTCTCCATCCCCATAAGAAGAAGAAGAGGAGTATGATACTCCATTAACTGCTACTGAAGTCTTGAAGCCTTTTTAGCCTTCAATCAAACAGATAGAAAAATTTCCAAAATGAGTAAGTTTGATGAGTAAAATGCACTATTCTAAGGAGAGGACTGTCCCCACCATATAGTTCACCTCCTATTTCATCAGTCTCTACTGAGTTGTAAGTTAATCCATATCTCCCAATATCATCACAAAATATTTCTTCATCACCTCAAGTCCCTATTTCATTATCTAAGGTTCCACATTTATCATCTGAAGTCCTAAAATTATCAGCTAAGGTTCAACTCTCATCATCCCCCATAGTTTCAACTTCACCATTACCACCACCATCCTCTAAGAAAAAAAATATTTCTATTTCACCCCCTCGCCCATATCTGATTCTTCCTTCATTATCCATAGGTTTTCCAATTGCAACAATAGTAATGGTCACAAATTCCACTGTGGTCATAGAGTCTACTTCTGGGCAGTTAGCATCAACGGTTATTTTTTCTCTTTCATTACTTGTGTCTTCTTCTCCTCTTGTTACAAGTCACCCTACCCAGACAATTATATATAAGGTGTAGGGGTCTACATAAAAAATCAATTATTTCTAGGTAGAAAAACTATCTAAGCCTTCTAATAGGATGTCTACCAGGAGAAGAAGCATGATTTTTGATCTGATTTCAAGGCCAAGAACTTCTAGGATCATGGTTCCCCTGGTATGCAATCCTAATACTGAGATGATAATTCAAGATTATCATATTGAATATCATACTAAAGACATTGAGAAGTTGTCTGACGAAGATGAATTGGTAGTAGCCATAGCCCACTTGGATACTTTTTATGTGAAAAATGATATATTTAAAGAAAAGGTGGGTAAGCTAGAAAAACAAATTGAAAAACTTCATAACACTATTAGAAATCAGAAAGAAGTGGATAAAGATTTGAAAAAGGAAGCTAAGAGCTAGCAAAAAAAGTTTCAAGAAGCCAATAAGCTCAAGGAGTAGCTAACAAAGTAGAAAAAGTTGAATGAAGAGTAGGCTAAAGAAATTCAAAGTTTGAAGCAGCAACTTCATATTGAGAAAGCTAAATCTTCTATTTTTTCCAAAGATGTTTTAAATAAAGTAAGAAAATAATTGCTCTCTGAAGTCTAAAAAAAAATCTTAGGGCTTTAGCTTATTATCGATTACCTAGATGATGCCAGCCGATTACTCCAGAACATTCAGAAGGATTTGGACAAAATCACCGGAGAACTATAGCCTATGGTAATTCTAGTAGAGAAAATTTATAGGTTTGTGGATAGTAGACTCAATGATTCTGCCAAACCAATCCCTAATAAATAATGGAATATTGGTAGATTTTCTACCATGATTGTGATAAAGAAGCACATAACACTTCAGAAGGCTTGGTTGTTGTATGATAAAATTGAAGGGATAATCAAGGATGTAGTGGATGTGAACAAGGAAATTATACAAATTGGTTTTAGAGGTTTTTGGATGTAATATCACAACTTGCTATCAATTGAAGAGATTAATAAAAGTACTGGAGAGACCTTATGGGATGAATCTAAGATTGAATCCCTGGAAGAGCCACTGGACCAAGAGCAAGCTTTACAAATGATCATTAATTTCACCATATTGAGAGACCTCATGGAAGATCTGATAAACAGAGTGAATGCTACTAATTATGAAGATATTGGTGAACTCCAGTACATTTACAAATAACTAATAGAGACTTCCAATCCCTCATAGATAACCTAGAAATAGGCCTTATATACTTTGAATTTAATGGTGTAATTATTTGGTGATGATGTTGGAGAGAAAAATCAAGAGCAATATTCTCCTGAAGAAGAAGTTGAGGCAGAAGCTAAAGAGGAAGCTGAAGAAGAGGCTCAATAGGAAGGAGAGCTAGACTAAACCACTATAGTCCCTAAAGGAGCACAAAATTAGCCATTTTTTCTTTGTACATATATAGTCATAAGTTTTGTATTTTTTCTTGATTCATTTTTACTATGACATGGTCAGAAAGAAACAATAAAATCATGAGTCTAGAGAGAGATAGAAAAGCAATAGTTTTTTTGCATTTTTATCATGAATTGTAAAAAAGGGTTTATAAGGAGAACAAGACTGTGTTTCTTTTTGCTAGAATAGTGAGGTAGTTTTTTTGGAATGGTGCAAACATTAATGCTTATGGCATATTCTCCATATGAACCATTGTCCTCTAGTATGTATGAAGCATGGTCTCAATATGAACATTTATCCTTGAAGATAACGATAAAATTTCTAGAGGGTAGTGTTCATATGGATGTTATTCTTTAAAGAATTTTTGAAGAGAAGCATTTTTGACTCCTGATGCGCAATGGATAAGACTCTGATTTTGATGGTTGTGTGAGCAAATCCACCCAGGAGGTGCCAGAATGTAGGCCCAAAAAGACCACATCCTTAAAATATTGAAATATTATCTAAGGTATGAAGTTTTGATTCTACAATATTTTTAGTGCATTTTGGAGCATATCCACAATAGGGGTTTTCTAATCTGCCAAACACTTAGTGTATTTTTCACTTGGATAAATTCTACAAAATTTATAATATATTTGGTAATGGACTGGAAACGCATTCTAATTCCACAAAATTTTTGGGCAAAGATGATGTCAGTGCAAGAAGTGTGGAATATCAATTGCTTATTTGTTTTGATATCCTCTGAGTTGAAGAGGCTAATTTTGGTGAGCTTATAGAGTATTTTGTTCCAGAATGGTGAATAAGAGGTATAAAGTTATGGAAGAAGTGTGGATTGGTGACAAAGAAGCATTTTACACTAACTTCTTTTTGGATTGAAGACAAGGATGCATTTTACACTAACTCTAGTGCAGAATAGAGGAAAAGCTATTTTACACTATGGCAAGTGCAAATTGGATATGAGGGAATATTTACACTTTCCCAAGTACGGATTATCAATTCCACAATTTTTTTTAACAAATATGACATCATTAGCTTTTGTAATGCAAATTTTTGGTTGCTTCAAAGTTTCAAAAGAAAAAGGAAGGTTGACGAGCGGATTTCATCCCGCTTAATTCTTAGTGTATTTTATGTTGTATTAGCATTCCATAGATTCAAAGACAAAAAAATGTGACATAAAAAACTGAAAGAAGCGAAATGGTGCTTTGGTCTTTTCCCACCATTATATAGAATAGATTCTAGATAAAATTGTAGTTGTGCAATGGGGAAGATCAATGGTTAAGATTTTGCTGATGATTTTGAAATATTTATAGGCTTTTTATCACTTGATTCAAACATAGTCAGTTTTGAGACTAGAAGCCGAAGCATCGAAGGGTTTCAAGAAATAAGAACCAGAGGCAGTTGCATATCGATGGTGATGTGAGCTTCCAAGAAAAGTTCATAGAGCAGATGTAGTCTCTAACGACTTGAACTCCAACTGATGTCAACCAACCAATGAGTTGTAGAATCTCTGAGCTACCATGGTGGTCTACTTGCAATGGATTTCCCAGAGGTCGAACTAGTAAGAAAGAGCCAGTAAGAACTCTTTGTTGAGTTTTTGAAAAGTAAATCTTTGTAATGTTCCTTATTATTCTTTAATTTTAAAACTATAAATAGAGCTCAAACCCTCATTTTTTGGGGGTTTACTCTAGTGTGTTTGCTTGCAGTGTTGTAAATATTCCTATGAGCTAATGAAAGGAGCATTACATTGATTTTCACCTCATATTTGTGCCTTCATTATCTCATATCGAAGGTTCAAAATCTAGAGTTGCATTTCTATCAATATTTGAATGGTTAGTTTTTGCTAGTTTATTATATTACTAACTGCTAGGGTAATTGAAAGCTACTTCTGATTAGATCTATATTGGTAGAGAGTGCATTTTTATAAAATTTGAGTGTTGATTAATTATGTTATTTGGATTATCATTGTTTGGATATTGGAATTGTTATCTTCAATATTTCTCTGTTGTGCTTTAATATATGAAGGTTCATTTGATTTGAGATAATTTTGATCTGAAGTAATGAATACCTCAAGATAGTTAATGGGAGATTTTTTCCATAGTGATATTGTTGTTAGCCTATCAATCCACTATTGTTTCACATTTTATAACCCTAATATCTTTCTTAACCTTAATATCCAAAACCCTAAGTGAGCATAATTGTGTCACCACCCTATTTATGTTAACAAGGAACCAACCTACTCTAGAGGTTGGATTTGAAACCCTATTTTGGTCCATCTAATGTTGATTTCTATGCTATAGCTATTAGGTGCATGCATACATAGAAAGTAGGAAGATAGATAGTTATAGTATTGAGTAAAACTTGATGCAATTTAGTGCCCAACAATTTGGTTGTAGCACATCTTGATAAATACTCGGTGGCTCGACTCGTGGGGGTAACTGCCACTATGATTCAGGATGCACTACTGTGTATACAAGAAGGGTTCTCAAGCTATAATACCTTCTTTGAAAATGTCCTCCCAGTGGTACACACCCATTTGTGTGGAAAATAACCTGATATATTTGGAGTCAGGGTAAGGACCTTTTTGCATGAGGCTAGGGTAGGATATTTCTTCTATACATAAGAGTTCTCTTATATTAGGATATATGGTTCTAAATTTCCCTTGAAGGCATTACCCAAGCACTACCCTACCTCCATAGCTATCTTGGATATAACCCAACAGATTGTTGAGGAGGTAAAAATTAGGTTCCTCATAAAGAAGGGAAGTGTATCGTGGCTGCCCATTCCTTGCTCAATGGGCCTTTATACATATCTTGGTAATTTTACAATGTTGCACACCATATGGAATATGGACACATACTACTTCCTTTAAGTCACATGGAGGCCCTACAACCCCGATGGCCATCATAGATGAGCAATTGCTAACAATATTTCTCTCTTGCAAGTTACTCATAAGAAGGATGACTTTGAGGATGATATGCAGAAGGCCATAAAGGAAGGTCAATCATTGGAATTGGTGTGGAGAATGGATGTAAGGCCTTATAGAAAATTAGAAGTAGTTGGATATTATGGCTCTGAGCTAAGATTACATAGAGAACTATTGGTGGATAATATGGTGCCACTGGTCCCAGTTGCTCCCCAAGAAGAATTACAAGACCCCACTTTCTAGGTTTTCCATCAAGGTATCGATCTATTTGAGGTCATGATGAAGATAGTGGATGAAGTACAACAAAAGAAAGTGAAACTCCCATTTTCTTCTAGTTATCTAATTGTTAGAGTGAAGGGGAAGGATTTAGTCACTTACTCCTCACAACAATCACAAAGCCTCACGTCATCAACTCAAACATTGATGTGTCCATCAAAGCAAACCAACATGGCAGTGGGTCAACCTTTGTTTTTTTCCACCACCTTGGTAATAAACCAAGAATAACGTCCCATTCCCTCCAAGAATCTAAAGAAAATTTAAGATATGGGAGAGTTATCCAATATACTCAGAGAATATGAAGTTCAAGAAATAAATCTAGATCTGAGTCTTCTACTATGGACACCAAAAATTTCACACTGGAAAGGGTGAGGGACATGCTCCAGTTCATTGTATATGAAGAATATCAGATACAAGATATAGAGGAGCAAATATCTCCCAATAAAGGAGTGAGTAGGTCCCAAGGGACAGTTGGGTAGGAAACACGTGATGTATCCACCGCTACATTTGAGATACCTCTACCATCGAGCCTAAAGGAAGCAACCATTAATATCAATAAAGGAGTAATAAGGGTGGTCGTTGGTTTGATAGACATGATGAAGTCCCACATAGCCTCTCAAGTACAAGTGGAAATAGTAGTGGAAAAAAAGATAGAAGTTTTAAATACCAAGGTTGTAGAGGTGGGGCAACTATAGCTTCAAGTGTAGTAGCTTCAATCCGAGGTCAATCATTTGAAGCATATTCCAATCCCTCTCAGGTCATTTTAGCATAGGCCAATGACAACTTTGGGTCTATTGAATAATTTAAATAGGAAATAAAAGAGAAGATACTAGAGAATATGGAGGATCTTACATCCATATTTTATGACATCTATGCCACTAGGCACACCATTGGTCTCCTACATGAATAATTGCAATAAGCAAATCAGAGAGTAAATGTAAAATTTTTTGTATACAAAAATTTTAGGTAAAGCTATGTGGAAATCAGTGGAGGAGTAGTTACATTGGGAGATGGAACTATCTATTTCTTTTTAGAGGAATACTCTAAAGTTTTTGTGTATCTACAGAATATATCCAATTAGCTCCTTTGGTACTAGGAAGTGTAGACATAAAAACAACACCAATCTGATTATGCTACCAAGGCATTGACTAAATTGACACACAAAGCCCTTAGGGTAGCTCTAAGAGGTCAAGCAATGTTTCTAACCACTCCCAAAGCAATTTTGGAAGTTTCCTAGGTCAGTTGGGGACTTTTTGAGGCCTAGTTCCTATTCATCCCATCCTAGGATGAATAGAAGTTCCTATTCGTCCCACCCCAAAGTGAATAGCAGCATTCATCCCAAAGTGGAGCAAATAGCAGGTTTGATTGGTAAAAAGTCAAATCTGGACAAGTGGCCACCAAAAAATGCCACTTGCCCTGCTCTTCGAAGCATGTATGTCATAACCTAGGGCATGCCTATGATATACCTCATCAATGAGGTCATTTTGAAGAGATTCTCTTCCCCCTCCTGTGCATACCACCCTAGTGGACAAGTGGCCCCTTGGGCCTTGCATGCCGTTGCATACTATTTACATATTTGACCTCCTAAGTCTATAAATTGGATGACATTCTCATCCAAAGGGAGACAAGTTTTTCTAGGATTTGCAACGAAGTGCTATCGAGTTATTACCTCACCCTTATTGCTCCTTTTCATCCATAATTTCTCCTTAATGAGAGAGGTTATCAAGTGGTATAAGAAGGCGTAATATGACCCAAAAACTAAATCCATAGTTCAAATAACTATACCAAATTTACCTAAAAAACTTTCCCTACAATTTTGCATCAATCCTCATTGGATTGGTGTGAAAATTTAGGAGATATTGGTGGGTGTCCCACCCTCGGGCATCCCCCAATCTGTGACATTCAAATTTATCCCACCCCCATATGAATAGAAATTCATGAACTTTTTTCTGAATATTTTTAATTAGCTATTTTCTATATGTCTATATTATGTTTCATTTCAAATTTGATAGCTTTCTTACATGTATTAACTGAGATATAGCCGTTTTATAATTTTGTATGCATGTGGGTCCCACTTTTGCTTGTAGGAGGATTTGGATAGAATATTTAGAATTTGATCATATATGTTCTCTTCAAACATCATTTTATGCTTAATCAATAAAATTTTCAGGCTTTTGACATGTCTAGGTAGGATAAATGCTTGTTTGCCTTTTGCAAGTTCACTACGGGCAGCTAGATCTAACGCAGTGATCGGACATAATTATTTTACAAAAATAGGTGATAGCATCCCAAAACCATATATTTTACATCTCTCTTAAGTTTTGTCTCATTTGGAATCCATTTGATATATACACCCCACATGTGCCCGTTCAGGCTGTGGGGATTGCATGTTGTAGCACCCTAAAATTGGCACAGTTAAACCTTAGTAAAAAGATAAAAATTCAAATTTTAACCCCAAACCACCCGTTAACCACCCATTACCCACTTTCCTTGTTTTCCATGCCATTTTTAGGATTTTTTTTACCGTTGGACGATATCATCGTAGATTAGATGAAATCGTCCCAGATATGACGAATTCGTCTGGAATAGAACGTCCAGACGATTTTGTCCCAAAACCAAATTTTCATACTTATATTCTATTCCAACAACTCCTCTAACCTAGGTAGAAAGCGTGTTTGCATAGTTAGAGTCTCCCCCATTGGAGATCTCCCAAATTGGGATGATCTCCAACCTCCTAACCTCTCCCTAATCCTATATAAACTGAGATTTTCTCATTTTATCCCCCTGACTCTCTGCCTAAAAATTTTCTTAAACCCCCTAAAATTTCATGCAACTCAGAGCATCCTCACACCATCATTTTCATTCTGTATTTCATGTTTTCTTGCAGGAACTTTACTATTTTCCAGTCGAAGCTAGCTCGGATCGTCACAAGCGATTCCAAGTGATTTCGGACAATCCTGTTGAGGAGCATAGATGATCTCGTACAATTGGAGGTGATCCTCACTGTAGTCCATATTGGGGGAAATTAGAGCCTATAGTTTGCATATCTTTATTGTTTTCTGCATTTCTCTATACATTATCTTAGTTATTATATTTATGCATCTTGGAGTTCACCTCATTTAGCATAACCGCATGATAAAGTTAAAATCAATCATTAAATCTATTGCATTTCTCTTATTTGTTATTTGAATATATTATTTAGGCCTGTTTGTTGTTATTCCTATCATTCTCCTTTGCTTTTGTAGTTGCATCTTTGGTATTTTGTATCTATTTCTATGATTGTAGGTTTCTGACGAATTCGTCTGATGAATTCACCAGATTGACGAAAATCTCGTTTGATCTCAGATGATCACGTACGAGTTGAGACAATCTGGACTGCTACAAAACTTAGAATCTTCATCAGACATCCGAAATTAGGTATGTTCTATCCTATTTAATATATTCTTTGTGTTTAGCATTTATTCATGTTTTCTATATTCATAGAATCAGCATTGGCATATAGAATAGTTTGGATCCATCTTGGCCAAACCTAGGAATTGAATTATTAAAGCACAAAATGAACACATCAAACCTAATATCAACCTAGGTGTGGAAACTGCCACTCAAAATTTTCTTGGTGAACCCACCATCTGTCAAAAATTCACCCTTATACCCCTCCCCGAGAGGTGGGACCTTCAAAGGGCCTCTTAGTCCGAGGTATTGTCCCATCCTTCTCGCATCCCCCTTCCGGGTGCGGATCCTATAGCCTAAAGGTAAGGATGCAAAAAATTTGGAGCGATACATTTTGGTGAACCCGACATGAAAACTAAAAACCTTTTGAAAACAATCCAAAAAAAACAAAACATAAATGCATTTAGAATCAAAGACTGCATATCATATTTAGATGGTAGATTATAATAAAAGATGAGCTATCACCATTAATGTTGAGAATCAATTAGCAGCTATAGAGATTACTTCTGTGCTTAGAATACCTTACACAAATAGGGTTCAACCTTTATGGGACAAACTTAATAAGAGATTGAATATCATTAATTCTAGATCAACCAAACTTAGGCAAATTAAGAGGTTTGTCCTAGATAGAATCCTGGATCCTGATCAAGTGACCTTATATCATGAACTTCAGAGAGCTTGCCATAGGTGGTTAGCAGATAAAAGAGCCCATGTGTCTTTAGAGTTGTACACCTTTGAGGAATACCTTGAGAATGCAATTGTAGTACATAAATTTCTATCTCATATAGAGGATCAAGAGGTCGTTCTTACAGATAGAAAAATATGGAACAGAGTTCCTAGAGTTGTGTTATATCGAGAGGATTGCCATGAAATTTATTTCTACCAGTCAGAGTCTAAAACAGATAATATCACTATAGCACACTTTATCAAGTTCTTGAAAAACCATTTCCAATTTGAAGAGGAGCATTTCATGACTCTTGATGAACTTGATCCTATCAATGACATCTATAAACTATTTATAGAAAACTAAGCTATTCTTTTATTATTGTTATTTCTTGCATTCAGTGTGTTGTTTGTTGTATTTATAAGTATAAAACAAAAAAAAACAAAAAAAAATAAATAAAATAAAAACAAAACAAAATCATAACAAAAATCAAAACATTTTATTTTAAGTATTATAGTAGGTATATAATTAAAATATAAATACCTCCTAAATTTGTTGCAAATATATTAATATATATTTGCTAAAATCTAAATTTAGACATAATGACTAGACTCGAAAATGGAAAACAGACTGAAGTAGAAGAAGATTGGTTAAGAAAACCAGGAAATAACCTAGATGTCCTTCCTGAAGACCCAATTCAGGAAGAAGGAACCTTTGACCAACAAGAAAAAGAATTTGTTGTAGGAAATGAACAAAAAGAAAATGATAGAGAGGAAGGATCCTCATCCCCTAAAATATCTCTAAAAGGAGCTATTACTTTTGAGAACATGGAACATTTCTGGAAGTTCCTCAATACTAATATTGGCACTCTTAATAGAGCAGTCCATATGGACAAAGATCAAATTAGTGACACTCAAGCAACCCTAGAAGACATATATCACACACGCACTAATCCCTTGTCCTTCATTGATCAAGAAAGTGATCAAGCTGGACCATCCAATTTGGATATGGCTGCTATAATCCAGAACACGCAACAACAACAGGTTACCCAACCACCTAAAGTGCCTGTTATCAAGCCTAGGGTTATTCCCACACAAAAGAAACCTTCATTCACTGCTCTATTTTGCCAAGCTATTGATCAATATACCTAAAATCAACAAAAGCCTAAAACAAAACCAAATACCAATTTCCAACAATCTAGGATACAACATAATGCTACAAAAAATCTTCTTCATAATACTCTTCCTACCAACCATTTGCATAACAGCAATACAGCATCTAATCCTTATGTCACGCCTTCCTACACTCACAAATCCCATACTCATGTACCACCGAACCAATATGGTGGACAAACTGGTAATCTGGAAGCCATGGTGAAATAGTTAGTCTTTCGCATGGACCAGATATATCCCTACCGCCCCTCGTACAATTATCATGAGATGTGTAGTCAACCTCTAGATCCTATAGTTGTAGCACAACCATATCCTAAACACTTTCCTATGCCTGTCCTACCTATATATAAAGGAACTAAAGATCCCATAGAGCATCTTCGTATGTTTAGGATAGCGTGCCATGATATATCCCATGATGATTTGTTATTACTAAAAATGTTCCCAAAAAGTTTAGGAGGGATGGCATTGGAGTGGTATTATCAATTACCCACCCATTCTTTGAGAAATTTTGAAGAGATCATCGAGTCTTTTGTGCGTCAATTTAGTGCCTATATTGAAATGCATGTAACTATTAAAGATTTGTACAACCTAAAACAAGACAAAGATGAGTGTTTTGCTGACTTATTAGCTCGATGGAGGAAATTAATAGGAAAATTACACTTTGTGTTACCTTACCGGGAAATGTTGGATATCTTTATCAATAATTTACAAGAACAACTATCCTATGAGTTATCAGCTTCTACCTTGACCACCTTCGATCAAGCTATATATTTAGATCGAAGAGTGGAAGATGCTCTTGTTAGGAGAGGTCAACTTAAAAAGAAAGATGATGAGAAAACATCCAGAAATAAATATAAAAATAAACAATTTGTGGGCGATGGAGTCATTGATAGCAAAAATTTTGCCAATTTTAATACTGTGAAAACAACAGAGAAGTTCATATTGAAATCTCCTGATAAACCACCCTGAGAATTTACTAGGTTAAATCAACCCTTATCAACCATTCTCCCGCAATTACCAGCCCGAGGTTTGATTCAATTACCAAATATCTAGGAATCTGATCCAACTATACTCGAATACAGAGCTGATTTACATTGTGATTTCCATAGAGGGCCTGGACACACTACCAATTCTTGTAAAATATTAAAACATAAAATACAAGACCTGATTGATAACAATGATATGGAGGTGCAAGCCTTTTAACCTAAATAAAATCCTCCTAATAATGCTCAAAATAACATTCCTCAAAATTAGAATTAGAATGCCAATCAGTCACTGGACATATTTCAAAATCCTTTACCAAAGCATGGTAAAGAGGTGGCTAATCAAATTGAGCATAATAATGTTCCCCCTCCTACCCGATATGTAGGAACTATTAGTGGATATTCACCTACTCATGATGTGGAAGTATTTGACACAACTTTATCCATGGTTACGACTAGACCTCTATATAATATTCGGACCCCTGATCTTAGTGATACCAAATATGATACTAAAAGTGACATAGAAATTATCTCAAATCAATCAAATAGTTTTGAAGATGAATCAGATCCCATTCAACCTATCACAAGTTCTATGGTTCTAGAAGAACCATTTCCTAGAAGAGTCACTACTAGACAATCTTCTCACCAATTACTTTCTAATGAACAAGCCATAAACACTAGACCAAGTCCCATTCATCATCCACAAAATAATATTGTAGGTACCATTGGAGCCATTACCAGAAAACAAGCTCAAAACTCTCAACAATATCAAACTCAGAACGATGGATCAGCTCCATTTGTTTTGAAAAATCCCAATAAAGGGAGTCATGCGCCTAATGTTCAACTTAAGCCTCCTTATAATATTAATGAACAATTATCAAATACTATAGCTAGAATTTCCCTTTTGGACCTTTTAAGATCTTCTCCTACCCATAGGGATGAATTAATGCTCACATTAAGCCAAATGATGGTACCACAAAATATTCAATCTGAAGCCATGTCCAATACTATCATAACTCGAGAAGTCGATTGTATTGACTTTCGGGATAGAGATATACCACAACATAGTTTACATAAGGATAACCCCTTATATATTACTACCCTAATTGGGGATGTAGCAGTTAAACGAGTCTTGATTGATAATAGTTCATCTTTAAACATATGCACTTTTGACTTCTACCAAATATTTGGGTTTAGAAGTGATGAAATGAAAAGAACTAATATGATCATAAAAGCCTTCAATGACAAAACACAAGAAACGTGTGGAGTTATTACTATCCCCTTGCAAGTTTGTCCGAGAACCTTAGACATGACCGTGTTTATTGTGCATTGCCCTGCATCGTACAATATACTTTTGGGTCACCCTTGGATCAATGCGATGCGAATTGTTCCCTCAACTTTACATCAGTGTGTTAAATTCAAATTTAAAAATTAGTTGGTTACCATTCATGGTGATCCTAGACCCTTTGATATGTGTGCTTTGGCAGAACTGGTTGGAGTTCAATTTTGCCTCGCTCTATCATCCACACATCCTAATTCTCATCAACCATCTAAACATGTGAAACACACACCCATAACATCATCTACTCTTTCCCCATCAACTACACCTCTACATATAACTCAACCATCTTCCAAACAAACCACATTAGGACCTCGAAAAGATCCTAAAACTACAACCAATGCTTCTTGTTTTACTCCTATAACTTCCATACCTATATACTCATCCATCGATATCTCTATAACATCTACATCCACTATAGGCATACTTTCCACATTCGACGATGTAGGAAATGTTCCTTCTACCTCTTATGCTCTTACTGATGAGCTCTTACCCGATTTATCTAAAATTCTTATATCAGAAAAAACAAAAACTACCATGTAAGATTCCCTTATTTTAAATAAACTCCCACCCTCTCCTCATACCTTGGACCTCCCACAGCCTATGGGAAGTATTTACCAATTTGGGAGTTGTGCTTTTATTTATAAGGGATATGACTGGGGACGAATACCTAGGAACATCAGGACACATTGTGATGGATATGCTAGATGCTACTTTTCTAATGAGTATATTAAAGCTAAGCCTATAATGCTTAAATTGGGATATAAAGGGAAAGGTTTGGTACCTTTCCATAATGGTATGAAAGAACCTTTTGAGGTAGAACCGTGGCCTGCCCGATGTGGTGTGGGCCTATTTTCTAGTAAAGGTCAGCCCTTCCCATTCGAGGATGATGACCACCTCATATGTTACCAAGATTATCTGGATAAACGGGATGTCTTGCATTTTAAGCCTCTTACATGTAATATGTTATCCATAGCTTACCCTAAGATGATTGCCAAATCCGATGATGAGTTGGAGGGGGATATCTTTCATGATGTCTCCATTGAGGAATTATTACATAACAAATTTTATTTCGATGGCTCTATACCTAGTATAGCCTAGCTTGAGGCCACGACTCCTCAAGATGAATTATCCAAGCTAACCTTGGAAGAATTACAAGAATTAGGTGTTTCACCCACCCCACCTAATTTTGAGAGAGATCTACACATGGAAGTAGAAAACATCATAAAAATTAACATTGGAACCAAAGATAACCCTCACATAATCAACATTGGGTCATAATTGAGTCAAGAAAAACAAGATAAATACATTGCATTCCTTAAACAATATGAAGACGTCTTTGCTTGGACATATGAAGATATGCCAGGATTAGACCCTTCTATAGTTATGCATCACCTAGTAGTCCATCCGGATGCTAAACCTGTTAAACAAAAACTTAGAAAAATGCATCCTAAAGTTGCCTTACTAGTCAAAGGAGAATTAGAAAAGCTCTTGAAGGTTATTTTTATACAAGCCATTGATTATTCTGAATGGATCTCGAATGTAGTTCCAGTAACTAAGAAAGAAGCTACCAAAGTTAGGGTTTGCACAGACTTTAGAGATATTAATGTTGCATGCCCTAAAGATGATTTTCCTCTTCCTAACATGGATCAGATCATTGATTTTACTGCTGGGAGCAGAATGATATCCCTAATGGATGGATTTTTTGGTTATAATCAGATCAGGATAGCTCTTAAAGATCAGGCTAAAACAGCATTTATTACCCCTTGGGGAACCTTTTGTTGGAAAGTGATGCCATTCGATTTAAAGAATGTAGCTGCAACTTATCAACGAGCCATGACTTATATCTTTCATGATATGATGCATGATATTCTACATGATTATGTAGATGATATTATAGCTCGTTCCATCAAAGAATATGATCATTTAAATGACTTGAGAAAAGTATTTGATTGGTTAAGGGAGTATCTTATCTGATTGAATCCAACCAAATGTATATTCAGAGTCAAGTCCGATAAATTATTAGGGGTTATAGTTTCTTAACGTGGCATTGAAATTGACCCTCTCAAGATCGTGACTATCACTGATATGCTCGCACCCACAAATATATCAGAATTACAAAGTCTACAAGGTAATCTTCAAGCTATTCGCTGCTTTATTGATAAGTTGGCAAACAAAACTAGACCTTTTCTTAAGCTTCTTAAGAAAGATGTCTCTTTTCATTGGGACAAAAAATGTCAGGAAGAATTCAAACTCCTCAAACAATATCTCCTTAAACCACCAGTGCTTTCACCACCTAGATCTGATCGTCCATTTATTTTGTACATTTCTACTTCCGATTTTGCCTTAGGAGCTATGTTAGCTCAACTTGACGATGAGAAGAAAGAACGTGCTAATTATTACATTAGTAGAACCTTAATCAATTTTGAAACTCGCTATACCGTATTAGAGAAGTTATGTCTAGCAGTCATATTTTCTACACAGAAACTATGACATTATATGCTCAGCCAGAAAATGTATGTTATTGCTAAATTCAGCCCTTTGAGATATCTCATGGGTCAACCGTACTTATCTGGTCACACAGCAAAGTGGGTTCTTGTACTAAGCGAGTTTGAACTCACATTTATAGGACAAAAGTCTATTAAAGGTCAAATCATAGCAGATCAATTAGCCACTACACCCTTAGTGATGCAGGAGCATCCGATGGCAGCAGTGCAATCTTGCATCAACCAAAATTTCTTTAAGTTTTCACAACTCAGGAAGGGGAGAGAGAAAGTGCAGAGCAAAAACTGTCACGATTTCACGACATCACGAAATCGTGACAGTCAGCAGGAGAAAGAAATGCCATTGGAAAGGGTCACAATTTTGTGACGTGTCACAAAATTGTGACTGTTGCAAAATCGTGACAAGGAGCAAGGCGGCCAAGGGAAGACTTGGGAATGTCATGATTTCGCGACATGTCATGAAATCGTGAATGTTGCGAAATCACGACAAGGAGCAAGGAAGCCGAGGAAGACTTGGGAATGTCGTGATTTTGTGATTGTCATGAAATTGTGACAAGAAGCAAGGTAGCCAAGGGAAGACTTGGGAATGTCATGATTTTGTGACATGTGAAATCACGACTGTCGTGAAATCGTGACTATCATGATTTTGTGACTGTCATGAAATTGTGACAAGGAGCAGAAAAGCAGAGGCATTAGAAGGCAAATGTCGTGATATCGCGACATGTCACGATATCACAACTTGAAGGTAATAAAGGCAACGGTGGAGGAAAAGGTCATGATATCATGACATGTCACGATATCACGACCCAAAGGTGAGAAAGACAGTGGTAAATATAAAACATCGCAATATCGCGACATGTCGTGATATCGTGACCCAAAGGCAAGGAAGTTAGAGATGAGGAGAAAATGTTGTGATATCACGACATGTCATGATATCGCAACATTACGCGATATCATGACCAAAAGGGAGGAGTGCAAAAAGGAAAAAATGTCATGATATCGCGACATGTCGCGATATTGCGACAAACAGTTGGTTCATGGCTCAAAAATGCACGTGCTTTGAGGTGGTGTTTTTGAGGCGATCAAGGGCCTCATTAATGCATGTTTTCATATTCGATAAGTTTGCTGAGCATGGTGGCCTCTCGAAGGTTGCGTCCAGAGGTCAAAAATGTTAGATGGTTTTTAATGCATGCTTTCATGGCGGATCGGGGCAGTTGCCCATTTATGGAAAGAAAATTGAAAACTCGACCGAGGAAGCCGACTTTGAGGTTTTGTTTAATGTATTCTTGTAGGTGGGTCATTAATGGCCTAGAGGGTCGAGACCTCGATAAAAACTCAGAGATTGTATGAGAAAGGGGGTGGTGGATTTGGGAAGATCGCACGTAGAGTGTGGTAGAGAAAACCAAGCTAAGAGCTAGTTATTGTAAAGCCTACGGGCTGTTACTGTAAGTATTTCTAGATTTAATGAAGAAAATTTGGATTTGAGAAGGTACAATTTTCCCATCCCCCATCAGTGGTATAAGGTGCAATTTTTTTGTCCCCCATCAGTGGTATCAGAGCCGGAAGTTCCTGAGTGTGTAACAAATCGTCGGATGTGAGGCAATTACACTAGGATCTATGGAAGGGTTTGTAAGAGAAGAAAGAAGAATGCCTCCATGAAGAAACCATGGTGGAGTAGGAAATATGGTGCCAGCATAATATTTTAGAGCTTTGCAGTGGCAAGTTCAGGCCCTACAAGAAGAGCTACGCAGAGGGCACGAGCCCAGAAGGGAAGAAGGAAGTGAATACGAAGTTGAAGAAGAAGAAGACTATTTTGAGGAAGAAGAAGAGGTTGTAGATCCTACACATGCCAGGTTATACAAAGCCATATCCCATATTGGAAAGAAACAAAAAATGGAGGTTTCTATATATTCTGAAAACCTAAATCCAGAAGAGGTGATTGACTAGATAAATGATCTAGAGGAGTATTTTGAATATGAGGAGGTTGAAGACCCTAATCGGGTCAGATTTGCTAAGACCAAGCTGAAGGGTCATGCTAGCATATGGTGGAAGGGAATACAGCTAGAAATGAATAGGAGAGGGAAGGAAAGAATAACAAGATGGGATAGAATGGTGGAAAAATTGAAAAGATAGTTTATTCTTGCAGATTATGAGTTGGATCTACTAAGGAAAATATAGAGTTTGAGACAGATGATCAAAATTGTCCAAGAATACACAAATGAGTTTTATAAGATCTCCATAAGAACTGGCCATTTAGAGGTAAACAAGGAGAAGGTGGCCCGTTATATTAATGGGTTGAGACCCAGTATCCAGGAGGAGTTGAGCCTAGTTCGGGTGAGCACCATTGAGGATGCTTACCAGTTTGCTCTGAAGGTTGAAGAGAAGCTAAACAGAATGTTTGAGAGCAAGCAAAGAGGAAGAGGTCATGGAGGAAGGACTGGTGGAAGAAAAGATGAATGAAAAGAGGAGAAGAAAGAAGAAGTTAGCAGTAGCCAAGAGTAGAAAGCAGATGAAGATTACAGACCCCAAGTTTAGAACAATGGCTACCCAAGAGGAAGAGGTAGATCTGGACATGGGTATGGAAGAGGAGTATTTTGTGGAACCTATTTCCACTATGGTGAAGAAGGACATCAAGCATTCGAGTGTCCACAACATCGAGAAAGGACGAAAAAGAGACCTAAGGGTCCTACTAGAGCTACTGTAGCAGATGAAGATGTTGGATCAAAACATTCTGAGGAGGCTAAGAGAGGAGAAGTCATGGTCGCAAAGAGAGCCATGCTAATTGAGGAAGACAAACCAGAGTAGAGGAGAAGCCTATTTCGCACGAGGTGCAAAAGCATAGGTAAAGTTTGTAACGTGATTATAGACAATGGCAACACTGATAACTTAGTCTCCAAGGAAATGGTCACTAAGTTGCAGCTGGAGAGGAGGAGACACCCGCATCCATACCGGATTGCGTGGTTGCGGAAGGACCACAGAGCATGGGTCCGTGAACAGTGCTTAGTCACGTTCAAAATTGGGAGATACCAGGATGAAGTCATGTGTGATGTTTTTCCTATGGATGCTTGCCATTTGCTGTTAGGAAGGCCATGGCAGTTTGATCGAAGTGCAGTGCATGATGGTCATGCAAATACGTACTCCTTGATGAAAGATGGAGTGCACCACAAGTTAAAGCCATTATAGGCAGTGGACGAGAAGGTGTGCAGCAGTGCCAAAATTTGTCTGGTAGAAGGTAGAAAATGTTTTTGCCAGGAGATAGGGTTTAAGCAGGTTGCAAAGGCAGGTGCACGTTTGGAGATGTTGCAGAAGACGTTGACCGAACAACACAGAAGTGAAGGTCACTTCTCCATCAACCCCGGGTGTCTGATGCAGGAGCATCCGGTGGCAACAGTGCAATCTTGCATCAACCAAATTTTTTCTAAGTTTTCGCAACTCAAGAAGGGGAGAGAGAAAGTGTAGAGCAAAAACTATCATGATTTCACGACGTCACAAAATTACGACAGTCAGCAGGAGAAAGAAATGCCATTGGAAAGGGTCATGATTTCGTGACGTGTCGCAAAATCATGACTATCGTGAAATCATGACAAGGAGCAGGGCGGGCGAGGGAAGACTTGGGAATGTCACGATTTTGTGACATGTCACAAAATCATGACTATCATGAAATCGTGACAAGGAGCAGGGCAGTCGAGGAAGACTTGGGAATGTCGTGATTTTGCGACTGTCGTGAAATCATGACAAGGAGCAGGGCAACCAAGGGAAGACTTGGGAATGTCACGATTTCATGACATGTCGTGAAATCACGACAAGGAGCAAGAAAGCAGGGGCATCATAAGGCAAATGTCGTGATATCATGACTTGAAGGTAAGAAAGGCAGTGGTGGAGGAAAAGGTCGTGATATCATGACATGTCGTGATATCGCGACCCGAAGGTGAGAAAGACAATGGTAAAGAGAAAACATCACGATATCATGACCCGAAGGCAAGGAAGTTAGAGATGAGGAGAAAATTTCGCGATATCATGACATGTCGTGATATCATGACCAAAAGGGAGAAGGAGCGCAAGGAGGCCAAAATGTCACGATATCATGACATGTCACGATATCATGACAAACAGTTGGTTTGTGGCTCGAAAAGGTGCACGCTCTGAGGTGGTGTTTCTGAGGTGGTCAAGGGCCTCATTAATGCATGTTTTCATATCTGGTAAGTTTGCTGAGCATGGCGGCCTCTCAAAGGTTGCATCCAGAGGTCAAAAATGTTAGATGGTTTTTAATGCATGCTTTCATGGCAGATCGGGGCAGTTGCCCATTTATGGAAATAAAATTGAAAACTCGACCGAGGAAGCTGACTTTGAGGTTTTGTTTAATGGATTCTTACAGGTGGGTCATTAATGGCCTAGAGGGTAGAGACCTCAATAAAAACTCAGAGATTGTATGAGAAAGGGGGTGGTGGATTTGGGAAGATCGCACGCAGAGTGTGGTAGAGAAAACCAAGCTGAGAGCTGGTTATTATAAAGCCTACGGGCTGTTACTATAAGTATTTCTAGATTTAATGAAGAAAAATTGGACTTGAGAAGGTGCAATTTTCCCATCCCCCATCACTTAGAGTCTACCCATCCCCTCATCATTGAGTTTCATGATGAATGCCTTAAACTAGAGGCATACCATCCAGAGTAATTGTCCCTATACTTTTACGAAGCCCGATGTATGAGTGGGGCTGGTGCAGGTATTATTTTAATATCTTCACAGAAACATCTTATACCTCTGTCCTTCAAAATAACATTTGCTTTTACTAATAACACTGCTGAATATGAAGCTCTTATCCTTGGATTACGAGCTACTTTAGCGCTACAAATTAAAAATCTATTGGTTTTTGGTGACTCTCAACTTGTCATAAATCAAATCAATGATTTTTATCAAACTCGAGATGATAAATTGCATCCATACAAAGCATATGTCTTACAATTATTATCTTTGTTTGATCAAGTTACCTTGGAAGCTATTCCTCGAACTAACAACCATGCGGCTGATGCTATGGCTGCAGCTGCATCTCTTTTGCCCTTGGAGTTAGATGACGAATATGCTACCATCATTATTCGATGACTCTAGGAACCTCCTTCAAGAAAATTATGCTTAGAACCTTTGGATGTGTTTCTAATCAACGAAACTACCCCTGAACATTGGTACACTGATCTATTTAATTTTCTTCAAAATGGGACCTTTCCTGAAGGTTGTAATCGCAACCAGCATAGGTTATTACATAGACAAGCAAGTCATTTCATGATTATTGGTAATACCTTGTATAGGAGATCTTTTGAAGGCATCTTACTGAGATGTTTGAATCTAGCAGAATCTAAATCAGCTTTGAGTGAAGCCCATAATGGATCTTGTGGGGGGCATTTTAGTGGTAGCGCCATTGCTAAAAAGATCCTTATGATAGGATATTTTTGGCCTACCATGGAGAATGATGCACATGCTTATGTGCATCATTGCGACAAGTTCCAAAAACACGCTGACCTTGTCCATGTGCCTACACAAGAACTGCAGGCTATTTCATCTCCTTGGCCCTTTTCAAAATGGGGCTTAGACATCATTGGAAAAATCAACCCTGTGTCATCTGATGGACATAAATTTATCATAACCACCATTGAGTATTTCACGAAGTGGGTTGAAGCTATGCCATTAGCTTCTTGCACTGGAACCCAATTTTCCAATTTTATTTTTAATCAAATTATTTGTAGGTTCGGAATCCTTGCAAATCTCATCTCAGATAATGGAACTTGTTTTAAAAATGAAGATGTTAAGAAATTATGTCAAAAGTATAAAATTCAACATCGTTGGTCCACTCCCTATTATCCTTAGGGTAATGGCCAAGTAGAAGCATCTAATAAAACTTTAATCAAAATCCTTAAAATACTGGTCAACAAATCTGGCCGAGATTGGCATATTCAATTATATCCTGCTTTGTGGGCCTATCGAACTAGTGTTCGTACTCCCACAGGCACTTCCCCCTTTGTTTTGGTCTATGGCACTGAAGTAGTTTTTCCCTTTGAATTAGAAGTTCCTTCTTTGGCTCTGCTACTTCAAGATACTAAAGTAGGAGATGAATATCATGCTGGAAGACTTAGTTAGCGTGAACTCCTAGATGAAAAGTGTATTAATGCTTTGGAGCATCTTCGTGCCTACCAAAACAAGCTTAAACGAGCATACCTTAAGAAAGTTCATCAGCGATCCTTTGAGATCGGTGACCTTGTCTTAAAAGAAAATCAGAAAAATACTAATGCAACTAAAGACCTTAAAGGTAAATTTGAGCCCAACTGGCTCAGACCATATGTCATCACCGCTAAATTTGGCTCAAGAGTATACAGATTAGCTACCTTAGATGGTAAAGATCTTAAAGAACCTATGAACATTATGCATCTTAAGAGTTATTACGCATAACATTTGGTCCTTTTTCATCATTTATATATATTTTGTATTTTGCATCTTGTTTCATTTTAGTAAAATTTCAAAAAAAAATAGTAATAGTATTTCTTCTTGCAATTCATCAATCAAAATCAAAATATAAAAACATCAAAATTGTCAAAATCTTCAAAAACATATTTTATTTTCATACCTATCAATTCTTGAAGTATTGTCGTTATATTTTCAATTATTTTGGATAAATTAGCATTTATTTGGAATCCCGCACTTTCACATTCACATGAATAAATATCTTGATTTTATTTTGTATGATTATTAATCTCTCTTATATCAAAGTCCACAGTGGAATTAAATAAAGTTTTGAGCATAGAGAACTGATCTTGTTATTTACTTGAACCAAATATATATTTTCACATTAAAATGATTGCATTGCAAATTCAATATGATGCTACATAGTAGAAGTGGTTTCTTGAGCGAAAAGTTTCCCCTGCTATCCTATCATGCACATGGTCTAGAATATTTGAGAATTGACAAAAGTACAAGCTCACCCCTACCCAGAATAAAAATACCTTACTCTACAGCTAATCCGAGCAAGTATCCCTAGCATAGGAAGAAAAAGAAAAGTCAAAGAAAATGAGAAAAATAAAAATATCATTTTGTACCATCGCAGCAATATTTCAGCATTATCTCAAGTTCCAAGAAAAATACAAAACGAAAAAAAAAAAAGAGAAGAAAAAAGAGAAAAATAAAAAGCAAAAGCAAAAGCAATAAACTCCCTTTCCCTACCCCTTGAAAAGAAAATAAGGGTGAATGAGCTTGAATCCCTGGAATTCTCAATTATTTAAAAACTATGAGGTAAGCCCCATAACAGGTGATTTGTGCCCACTTGGCCTTGGGTAATCCCTAGCGTGGTGATATGTTTGTCATATTAGCGACCTTATTTTATATAGATCTATGTTAGCTTATGGATTAGCTAGCTCTTGATAACTTAATTTACACAGTAGTTTGGTACGGTTACATGCATATAAATCATGGTCAACGAACATTCATTTGGTTAATTCAAATTACTTGTATCAAATTATCTTTCTCAAAATTGGTGAACGAACAATACAATTGCACACACATTTGTATTTGAGATATTCTCTATCATTATGATAAATCAATATCGGCAATGAACTCACATATGCACATGAGGGTTCCTTACAAATCTACATTTGTCTTTGAGATAATTTAAAATATTTCTGCAACTCTTTTGGAATAAATTTTATTCTTATTTCAGAACATCTGTTTAGTATCAAAACAATTACATACATTGTTTTCAAAAATCCAAAATTCTTTTAAACAACCTATTACAAAATCTAGCAAATAAAGTCAAGTTTGTATATTATTATTTTTTGTTTATCAAAAATCAAAAATCAATCATACAATAAAACTAAAATATCAATTTCTTCTTTGGATTTCACGATGATGGTATAAGTCTATACCTATAATTCTATGCCTAGCGCAAACCATTGTCCTAATTTTATTTTCCCATTCATTTAAAAAAAAAAAACAAAAACAAACATATGGCTTACATCATTATGTTACACAATTGTGCTTTAAAACGAACGAACACTTATTCTATTTCATGTCATTATGTCAACATTCAATTTTGCAACCATGGTATAATTTCTAAGGAATTGTTCAAAATTTTATCACACTTAGGAATTTATGCCTAGAAAAATCATATTTCTTTTAGTATCTCACGCATAATATTTTTATGAAAATCTGAAAACAAATCATCCCTATCACAACACAAAGTCTTAAGACAGTCTCTTAAGCATTCTTTTACTTTTAGCAATATTTCTATACTGGGATTAGCTTGATGACCGAGCGAGTGATGACTCCATGAAATGGTCTATAATAGCGACAATGTCCTTTGAAATTATTGTTAGAAGTCCCTTTTATTTTTCATCAAATCACACCAAAACAACCAATTGTTTACATCAAATTATTTCATTTAAATTTTACAACATGACATAAAATTATAATATTTCTAAAATGACATAATCACATGAATCATCAATAATCAATTGCAAAATTCAACATTAAAGCATCATACAACATATACACAAGTCATATCATCAAAAATACCATATATATATATATATATATATATATATCAACAAATTATGTACATCATATCAAAACTAGACTGGTATGCCACAATCAATAGCCTAGCATACTCAATCCTCTCAAAAAATATATAATAATAAATACAATCTCTGTGCAATGAGCATCTAGTCTCAAGAAGTCCTTGAGCTCTCAGCCTCATATCCTCTCCCACCCTGAGGTGGAGGAGGAGGACCTATCGGATTCTACCCTATGTCATGGGTCCTTGACATCGATCATGACGATGTCCTCGATGAACCCATCCTAATTGGCCCCGCAATGTTGGCTGGCAGTTGTAACCTTTGGCTCTCTAGAACCATCTGGTAGTATGCTCCCTGGTAGAACATAGTCTAAGCCATAGACTGTGCCAACTCCTGCATGCTCACTCCTCTGCCCCAAGCTCTAATCCATGTAGCCTCATCTTGTAGTGTCTGGATCTGATCCCAGAGGTGAACAACCTCAGTTCAGAGAGCCACCGTCTGGCTGCTCTCCCCTACCTTGAAACCCTTGCCCTTATTGAGCGATGGTGGTCTCTCCCCCTACTAAGAAGAGACTCCCATCTCCCTCCTCCCTGTCTGTTGTGGTCTCTATGGAGCCCGTGCCATCCTCTGGCATATCTCCTATGGAGACCATCACTGCTCTCTCCCGTCGTGACCCCGTGCTACCTCAATAGCAGCCTGACATCGCCTCCCCATCTGTTGCACAATAGCGTGTATCAAACCCTATGCCCTCATCATTAGAGGAGGGTGGATGCCTACGTACCAGGCATTGCATCTATAGGTAACCCCAACATCGTCACCATCCACTAGCTATATGGGGGCATCATCTATGTCCTAACTCCAAAATCGTTGCATGTTTGCAGCCTCACTCAGTGTGATACTATCCTAGATAGTTCAAGAGTACTCGTAATCCCTGAGAGAAGGGATCCCCTATTGTAGACCAAATTATCATAGAACCTGATCGTAGCAGTGGATCTCTACCTCTCCTTGCTCCATCCTTAGCCAGCAGACTCGCCTGATGTGAGCCAGCTCCTGCCCATCCTCTGCCCACCCTGCGTGCTCTCGCCATGACCTCCAGGTGATCTGGTTCGAGATGATGTCGTCTAGAAACCTCTGTGACATCGATAGATCTATCCACCACTATGACCCCCTCTGTAGCCACCAATAGAAAACTCGAGGCCTCTCCCGGTCAACCCCTATCAGTGGAAGCCCTATCGGCCTCCACACCATGATGTGCTCCTAGCACCAAACCTATAGTAGCAATGTCAAGACCAGACATCGACCTCCCTTGTATACAACCCCATGTAGGATCCTATACAAGCAACATAGTACAAAGCTTCCCCATGCAAACTTGTACCCGTGGTCTCTCATGTCACAGACCACATCTGATAGGAGCCATGGTAGTCTGCACCCGCTCTGGTGGCACAGCAGTAAGCCACCGACCACCCCTACCAAAACCTGAGTTAGCCTAGATTTCCTAGGCATTTGCCTTAGAGACTCGATGTTCACTTTGCCCTTCTCTAGGGTGAATCTCGGGTCTCCGCTTAGCCTCATTATAACCTGGCCTTGATTGGCCATAGGAGTCATCAACCGTCCTTGTATGGGGATCCTCATGACCCTCCATACGTCCTCTAGTGTGGGAGCCATCTCCTTTGTCGGTAACTAAAAGCAGGACAACCCTAGATACCACCTCTTTGCTAGGGTTGTCAGTAGCCCCATATTCGTGGATACTTGTGGCATCTCCGCCACATGCTACAAACTGACCTATGCTAGTCGGTCACATTTTGCCTAATCAAGCATGGCTATGTTGTCTCGTATCCTACCATATTTCCATTCCCGACTCTTTAGTAATCCCCTCTGCAAAACAAACAATAAAACAATAAAATTCATTAATCAACCAATCATTAAAATCAAATTAAATGCATTTCAAACAAAGCAAAATTTCATCAAATGATGATATCATCCACCATTGGATGATATCATCCCAAATTGGGCAAAATCGTCCTTTGTAGGATGAAATCATCTCTGATTTTGCAACCTGGGGATTGCCCCTTGTTTAACGGGATCGCCCCTAGTTCATCGATTTCGCCCTCCGACGAAATCGATAATCTAGGGACGATTCTGACGAAATCAGGACGATTTCATCCCGACATCGTCAACGGCCTAAAAATGGTTGTGATGCCCCCAAACAGTAAAAATTTTAAACAAAAAATTGCACAAATTAAATTCAAACCTAATTTACTAGGATTAGATCCTTACCCGTAGCCCGCGCTGGACCTCTGTCAATCAGTGTGTTGTCTCCACCATTTTGTCTATAGAGCTCTAAAAACCAATAAAAATTGAACATTAAAAATGAATTAGGGTTTTACCCTATTTTTCTTAATTTTATTTTAAATCAACAACTTTTTTTTAATTTTTCTTTTTTGCGCTTTTACCTCAAACGTTCGATTTGGGTAAAAACACGGAGGGGGCACCATAGTTAGCAGTCGTACAATTCGACCAAGAATCATCATCTAGAAAATTGAGTACATTTTTGCTTTCTCGTAAAACGAGAATAACTCGTCTTTAACACATTTTCTTTGGAAAATTCGCTAAAGAGGGGGCAAAATGTAGCACCCTAAAATTGGCACAGTTAAACCTTAGTAAAAAGATAAAAATTCAAATTTTAACCCCAAACCGCCCGTTACCCACTTTCCTTATTTTTCAAGCCATTTTTAGGATTTGTTTTGACCGTTGGACGATATCATCGCAGATTAGATGAAATCGTCCCAGATCTGATGAATTCATCTAGAATAGAACGTCCAGATGATTTTGTCCCAAAACTGAATTTTCATACTTAGCTTATGTTCCAACAACTCCTCTAACCTAGGCAGAAAGTGTGTTTGTGCAGTTAGAGTCTCCCTTGTTGGAGATCTCCCAAATTGGGATGATCTCCAACCTCCTAACCTCTCCCTAATCCTATATAAACTTATATTTTCTTAGTTTATCCCCCTGAATCTCTACCTGAAACTTTTCTTAAACCCCCTAAACTTTCACGCACCTCATAGCATCCTCACACCATCATTTGCATTTTGTATTTCATGTTTTCTTGTAGGAACTTTACTATTTTTCAGTCGAAGCTAGCTCGGATCGTCGCAAGTGATTCCAGGTGATTTCGGACGATCTTGTCGAGGAGTGCAGATGATCTCGTACGATTGGAGGTGATCCCGACTGTAGTCCAGATTGGGGGCAATCAGAGCCCAGATTTTGCATCTCTTTATTGTTTTTTGCATTTCTCTATACATTATCTTAGTTATTATATTTATGCATCTTGGAGTTCACCTCATTTAGCATAACCGCATGATAAAGTTAAAATCAATCATTAAATCTACTGCATTTCTCTTATTTGTTATTTAAATCTATTATTTAGGCTTGTTTGTTGTTATTCCTATCATTCTTCTTTGCTTTTGCAGTTTCATCTTTGGTATTTTGTATCTATTTCTATGATTGTAGGTTTCTGACGAATTCGTCTGACGAATTCATCAGATTGATGATGATCTCGTCTGATCTTAGATGATCACGTACGAGTTGAGATTATATGGACTACTACAAAACTTAGAATCTTCATCAGACATTCAAAATTAGGTATGTTCTATCCTATTTAGCATATTCTCTATGTTTAGCATTTATTCATGTTTTTTGTATTCATAGAATCAGCATTGGCATATAGAATAGTTTAGATCCATCTTGGCCAAACCTAGGAATTGAATTATTAAAGCACAAAATGAACACATCAAACCTACTATCAACCTAGGTGTGGAAAATGCCACTCAAAATTTTCTTGGTGAACCCACCATCCGTTGAAAATTCACCCTTATACCCCTCCCCCGAGAGGTGGGACCTTCAAAGGGCCTCTCAGTTCAAGGTATTGTCCCATCCTTATACCCCTCCCCCGAGAGGTGGGACCTTCAAAGGGCCTCTCAGTTCAAGGTAAGGATGTAAAAAATTTGGAGCGATACACATGTTTTAATACCATACACATATGTTATTGAATCTCCTTTGATTTCTTGTGCACATAATCAGGTGCCAAAACATAGTATCAAACATTGAAGGATGAGGATCACATTGACTTAAGTGGCGGTGACATTTGGCCTGCCCACTTTGAGTGTGGGCATGTGAAATAACAATGGATGTGCACCACGTTCTTTAAGAGATTGATATCTCTTGGCACCCCTTTGTTGTAACAGATCATACCAAGCTAATTTAAGTCCTCAAGGGGAGGCATTGTAATCTTATTTGAAGTTACTCGATAAGGATAATGCCCCATTTTCTTTATTTCTTGTTACACTTTACCTTCTTGCTTGCATGCTTTGGTTTACGCTTTCATAGGACTTATAATGCACTTAAATTTTGTTGCTTAGGTTAAGGTGCACTATTTTTCCATTACTACAATGGTGATCATGGTGGGAACTAGTCCCCATTTTTCTATGTGAACTTCTAACTTGATTTTTTACCTTTTTCTGATTGCAGGTTCTAGTCACTCCAGACCCAGGAGAACTCAGGACTGCTATTTGTGCCACCCTGGTATGGATGCAAATCCGTCCCTCCCTGGTATGAATGTAGACCTACAATTCATCCCATACTAGAATGAATAGAAAAATAGCATGTTTTCTGATTTGGATTTCAGAACCAGTAGATAATGACAAAGAAGAGGTAGGATCTGAACCATTTCTTTTCTATTTTTCATTTGCAGAACTTTGTTTTCTATCAATTTTTTATTTATATTCTTAAGTAGGAGAAGTTAAACTATCACATTTCCTTTTCTAAAAATGCAAAAAAATAAAAACATACATAAAGTAGAAAATTTTAAATAGGATTGCATGTTGCTTACCCATCGGTGAGCTTTCATTTAGGGTTGTTTTCCTAGATCAATGTAGTGACTTCAATATTTCATCTTTAAGTATTCTAAAAGTAAAACATTGCTTTAAATCTTACATTTAGTGAATGAAATAATTTGAGTGCTCTCTTAATTTTACTTTCTTCAAATCTTAAAAGGAATCACACACACCACGATCCACTTAAATGCTAACAAGTTGGACTTCATCCCCAACCATTGGTAGAGCACAAGTGAAGGTGGGTTTCATATCCATCCACTTGGCTCAAATCCCATGAACCTGATACATCTTGCCAATATCAGTTCCAAGATACATCATAGCCTATATGTTATATCATGCATCACCCTTTGGGAAGGTGTATTACAGACTATGGGTGAACTGGATGAGGAACTGGTAGGACCTGTGTTCCCTGGCCATGTGTGGACTTCATTACCATACATTATAGGTGGGATAACATGATATGGAGTTCATAGCCAGGTTTTTGAGCTGTGAGTATACAAGTGAAAACCATTAAACTTGAGAATACAATCCAACAATTATCAAATACATGACATGAGGTCTCTTTACAACAAACTTGAAACAACACTGAAACCAATTTTAGGATACACATCTAATACATTCATAAAGATAAACATCTATTTGATTGTGTGTTTTCCATTCTAGTGTATTGTTTCATAAAAATTGTAAAGAAGATAAGCATTAGGCATTTGATAGAATCTCATTGTAATGGTTTTCACCCGTAGCCAAGCCCAATCAAGGGTGAAAGCTATAGAGTGTACATGGAGGCATGAGTCACCTTTTTTATAGCCCTCATGATTTGGTTATACCTATAGACACCAAAATAGCACCAATCCAATTATGTGGCTACAAGTACTGATTGAATTGGCATACATAGCCCCTAGGGCAGCCCCCAAAGGTTAAACGATGGTCCTAACCACTCCCAAAGTATTTTTGGAAGGTCATAGGTCAATTTGGAACCTTTCAAGCACTCTACTCCCTATTCGTTCCACCCTGGGATGATTAGAATGCTATTCGCCCCACCCTAGGATGATTAGCAGCAATCGCTCTAGGGTGGGATGAATAGCAGGTTTGACGAGCAAAAAGTCAAACCTTGACAAATGGCAGCCCAGATCCACCACTCAACTCCACCTCCAAGGCATGGGAGTGCGAGTGAGCATTTCAGAGCTCAAAGAGGCAGTCATGGAGGCATAAATCAAGGAGCCCTTAATCAGGGAGGAATCTTCTCTCCCCTGACAAGGCATGATGGCCAAATGGTGCCCCTGCATGCGCATTCAAAGGAGACCCTCAGGTGAATAAAATGGTGATCCTTCTCACCCCACAAAGGGGGGAGTAAGAGAATTTGGATCAATGGAGTGCTGCCAAATTATACCCTCTCCCCTCATTGTGCTTCCTACATCCTTGATCTCTCTTTTGGAAGGGAGGTTATCGAGTGAATACTAGGAGCACAATCTAGACCCAAAACCCAAACAATCAGCCACAATCCCACACCAAATTTTTTGAAACAACCCCCTAGGAGGTTTTGGACCCATCCCAAGTGGATTGGTGTCAAAACCAAGCCCCAAACGATGAGCGTCCTGCCCCTGAGCGCCCCCCGCACTGTTGCAGTCCTAATCTCCCCACCCCAAAGTGATTAGAAATCTACATTAGATTTCTTTACTATTTATTTTGCATCATGTTGTATGTGATTTTTTTATGCTATTGTTCAATTTTCACTACATTCTGACCTATTTTGACTATGTTTTTATCGTTTTACGCGTTCACTAACCTACAAGGAGTGCCTTCGGATATAGGGCAATCTGGGTAGAATCTGCCAAATCCGACCTTTTGGGTCATCTCAAAATGCCCCATTTTGCCTAACCCCAAGTTTACAGGTATTTTGGAGGCCTCTGGATAGGACATTTGGGAGGTCACTTTCGCACATTTTGTGATAGTCGCCAACGTCCCACCCCGAAGTGATTAGAAATCCATGCATGATTTCCCAAATTTTCTTTTTGCAATGTGTCCCTAATGATGTCTGGATGCTCCTGTTCAAGTTTCATCTCATTCTGACATGTTTTGATCTCTTTTTTATTATTTCATGTATTCACTAGCCGGAGGTCTTGGGGATTGCATGTTTCCTTCCATCCGCATATGCTATTAACCATTTGCTATTTCTTTGTACACAGGATCTCAAAACCGGAGGGGTAGCAAGGAATGATGGATGCACTCATGCAAGCGGCGGTGATGTTTGGCCCACCCATTTTGAATGTGGGCATGTGGAAGATCCCGAAGGGAAGCATACCATCCGTTGGTGTAACAAAATTGTATCAAATGCTTCGAGCCCCTAAAATGGGGGGGAAATGTATTGTAACTAGATCACAAGAAACATTAATAAAATATGCTGCACTTTATTTTTGCTTTACATCTCATTTCATCGTGTCATTTTCCCTTTTCATGCACTTGTTCTTCGCATTTTCGTAGGACTTAGCATTTCATTATACATCTGCTTTTGTTTGCATCAAACCCAATACGTCATGCTTCCGTAGACATGCTTTCAGTGGTGATCATGGTGGGACTCTATCCCCTACTATTGGGATCAAGTTTTTGATCAAAATTTTGTATTTTTCTTGCAGGTGTGTTAATCCTTAGGGCGTTGGACTGCTGCTCGTGCCACCCTGTGATGAATATAGACTGGCATTCATTTCACCCCGATACGAATAGGCATTCATCCCACCCTATGATGAATAAAGACCTACTATTCATCCCACCCTAGGATGATTAGCTCTCTATACATTTTCTGAGCAAAAACTCAGAGGCATATGGTTTGGGCAGAGAAGAGGTAGGTTTTCTGAACATCCTCTGTGTTTTTCTATTTCTGTCTCTGCAATTTTTCTGTTTTCTTTGCTTGCATAGGGAATTTTGCTGCATGTTTTATTTCTTTGCACAAGTAAAAGGAACCACACACACCACGTAATAATATTAACATCAAGGAGTTGGTCTTAAAACCCCAACACTTGATCAAGACCAACGGTGGATTTCATCACCACCTTGGCTTGGATTTTGCATACATAACCCTGATCATGACTATTGCTAGACGTAAATCCTGATGAAATCTGACCAAGTGTAGTGGGGGTGATTCCTAGTGCATGAGGATAAGTCTTCTATGGTAGGTGTCAAAAATAGAGCGATTCCCCTTTCATACCGCCTATGTTCCACGTACTTTTCTGCTCTCGCGTACCAATAGTTTCCCTCACGTAAGGGCGGGTATATTGAGAGGTTCGGTATAATGGCCTAGCAGTGGTATATTGAAGGGGTGACCATTTTGGAGATATAAGAGCCCTCATCATGCATGAATAACAAAATTTTCTTTACATGGTTTGCACAACAAAAATCAAAACACACTAAACCATATTTAGGACACACATTTAATCTGTAAATGAGATAATCATTTCTTTGTTTGTGTGGTCCCTTTTGTTTGGTGTAGCATAAAAAATCGTAAAGGAGATAAAAACATACATATCTTGTAGAGAACCACCACCATGGTGTATACCTATAGCCAAGCCCAATCATGGGCAAAAGCTATGAAAAGTGTACAAGGAGGCACAAGTCACCTCCGTTATAGCCCCAAGGACTTGGTCATACCACCTTGGCGGCCTGACCCACAAAATAGTCCACATCATACCATTACGAAATAGGACTATAGAGGCACCCCTTCGAGGGGCACTCCCGTTCAACATGGACCCTCTCAAGAGGAGTACAGACATGGGAAGACCCCCTTAGACACTCATTATGAGTGGCCACCACACGATGAAGCATTGGAACAGCATAGGGTTCATAAGGAGGGCCCACATGATTATATCATCCCTCCTCTACCCCTCATTACTGTCAGAACTAATAGGCCAAATCCAGAGTGCAAGGCTCTTCAGATAGGGTGGGCCAACTCTACCCGCCCCTTTCACATGTACAAAAGGGAGCATGAGGAAAACCACTATATTCCTCAAGAGCAATACACAGCATGGGAGCAATGCGCCTCTGCACCTGCTAATTATCAGGATCACCTACTGAGGCCAGAGCCTCGGGTGAATGTTGCTAACCTCGACAGAGGGAAGTGACCTATAGAGATCTCGGATCACCACGACCGAGATAGATATGTAGGGGAGGCATCTAGGCCTCCTAGACCTAAGACGATGGAACAAATCGACTTGGCATTTGCCAAACATGTCGCCCGCCAAGCGCAAATCACGCAGCTTGAGCAAGATCAGCAATAGTTAGAGCACCTGTATCATCTTAGCAAAGAGCGCATTCAGCATCAGACAGATGAGTTGCTCTAGAACACTATGCATGAGAGGATTCCAACCCCTCGCATGCATAAGATAGAACTTTATGAGAGGCACAACCCCTTGGTGCGAGATAGGTCTCCATGACCTTATCAAGCATTGCCTCCAAGACCTCCTAGACCTGAGTGGGAGGCCACTCCTAGAACCAATGATGGGCACCTTCCTCGGGCACCCACCCATGTTTATAGGTCATGCCTAGGAACTCCTCAAGAAGCCTATGAGGAATTTGAGTGGGAAGAAGAGCGGGCTGAAATGCCCTACCAAGGCAGGGGGTGCTATCCGGCTACCCCTCCATAGGCCTCAAGTTCCCCGCAATTCACAATGGGAACAAACCAAGGAGGAAGAGATCAAATCCTCCGATGCATACAAAGCACTGCTAGAGTGCTTAGAGTCTATGGAGACCAAGACTTCTGGGCCCCAAAATCCCACATTACGCCAGCTCTGCAGTCACCCTGTGCATCCTTCAGTGCCGGCACCCCCATACCCTGAACACTTCAAAATGCCTCAATTGGTGATTTTTAGAGGGGATGAGGATGCCCAAGAGCACATGACAAGATTCCTAAGTCAATGCTTTGGCATTCAGGACAATGATGCATTGCTTCTAAGAACGTTTATAACCACGTTCATAGGCCCTACCTCGAATTGGTTTACCCAGTTGTCGAAGCATAGCATCAGTAACCTGGACCAGCTAGTGGACGCGTTCCTCGAACATTTCGCCTTCAACACCAAGAAGAAGGCATCATTAAGTGACCTAGCTAGCCTCAGGTAGTATGAGGAGGAAACCATGGCTGCTTATGGAAATTGGTGGAGGACGTTGCTTTCAAAGCTACCTTACCTCCCTCCCATGGCCGACCTGACCCAAATGTTCTTGAAGAGTTGCCTAAGGTCGATCTCCATGCTATTGTAGCTACAACAATATGCCACTCTCGAGGAAGCCCTGGCGCAAGCCATGATAATTGAGGAGATCAAGATACAAGATGGTGAGATTGCCAAGCCATGCAAGAAAGAGTGGCCCAAAAATGCCAAAATTGGGCCCATGCAACCGAAACCCACCACGGTCAATCAGGTTGCCATAAACATACCAAAGCCTACACAAACGACATAGCCCCCAAAGGCTAATTATCAGGTAGTTCCTCTTGACAGCTATGAAAAGGAAAATCATAAGCAAGAGAAGAATTAGCAACATCATCCTAGGCGACAATTCACACACTTCACAGAGTCTAAAGACTCCTTGTTTGACCACTTGTTCATGGCAAACTTGATAAACTTGCCGAAAAGTCAACCCGTAGACCCCAACATGCCAAAACCCAAGGGCTATAGGGAAGACTTATATTGTAGATTTCACCGATAGAAAGGACACGACATCTACGCATGTTGGAAATTCAAAATCTTAGTGCAGGACCTAATAGACAACAAAACACTAGCGATGGATAATCTCGTAGCACTGAGCAACCAATAGATGGAGGTCTTCAAAGACCCCCTGCCTACCCATGATGCGCAGGCAAAGACTTTACAAGTAAATGAGGTGACACAAAAATGCCCCATGCAAGGGTACGTAGGGATGATAAGCATAGTGACATGGAACAAGAGATACCTAAGCACAACTACCCCCACTACAGCTATAGGAGATGTTCCATCAATGTCACAACTCCCACAACACCCTACACAACCTCCCCTGCCTAGACCAGTGGCCATGATTTGGACTAAACTTACTCAAAGTTTAAGGACCACGTCGGCTAGGCTCTCCATTTATGAGCTCATCCAACAATCATCGCCCCATCGGGAGGCTCTAATGGAGATACTCAAAGCCATCGAGCTACAGCCCCATGAAGCAAATTCTTTCAACAACTTTGTGGGACATGTAAAATGATGCATAGAACCAGTCATAACCTTTAGAGAAGATGAACTAAAATCGATGACTGGTGATATGGTGGATCCACCCCTACACGTCATTGCGTGGGTCAACGAGATTCCATTCAAGAGGGTGTTGGTGGACACTGGCTCATCCAACAATATAATCACAATGGTGGAATTAAAACACCTTAAGCTACCAACATCTCATATTGTGGCCTCCACCTATACTCTTTGGGCATTCAATGATGCATTATGCTCGACGGTTGGCACAATTGTCCTACCCATCCAAGTGGGACAAAATACTATTCCTACGTTGTGTCACATCCTCGAGGGTGAGATGGCCTACAATATCCTGCTAGGCCGGCCTTGGATCAGGGACATGAAGTGTGTCCCTTCGATAGCCCACCAATGCCTAAAATATACATATGAAGGGCAAGTACATGTAGTCCCAGTAGACTTAGAGCCCTTTAAGTATTGCAATGTGGTGTAGTTGATGCCACAATCGACCCTTCCATCGACACATTTGGACTTTCAATTGAATCCATCCAAATAGGGTCCGATTCTACCTACATCCCCATTGTTAAGTCCCTCAACTCACCAATCGGGCCCATCTTCATCATTTGTTCCTTCACCAATGATGCCACCTATGGTGGCCACACCGAAGGACAATGAGAAGAAGCCCCTAGAAGAGATACCACCATTAGTCTCAACCATATCTACCGAAGAGGTGCCCAACCGAATGGAAGTCAAGACACCTGGTTCACCCAACATGGAGTGGACTCAGGAAGAACTCCCATTCCCTCCCCCTCAACCGTCGATGATTACCGTTGAGATGGCCAATACGGGCCTGGGGGAGTACCTAGTGCGAAACATTGTGGCAACACCCACGCTCGAATCCATGCAAGACATGGGGAGACCTCGCCTCCCCATCGGCACTATCATCCCTTTAGGCTACCCACCAAATCAGACAAACTTTGTATATGGGGGCCTCAACAATGGCATCGAACCTTACCTACAAGAGGAAGAGGACGAAGAGCCATTTTTTGAGAACGTCGACTATCTATCCAACCTAGACTTCACCTTGAAATACCTTGGCCAATGTAATTGGCATGGATATGGATTGGGTGGATACGAACAAGGAATGCGCGTTCTTTGTCAACCAAGATATCAGATGCCATACGATAAATTAGGAGTAGGGTTCAACCACCCTTTGCCCCTTGACATCTTGGTAGAAAACATGCAAGGCCTAGGGCTAGGCAACAAGGATGGGTTGGCACAAGATCCATATGCCAATCCCAACACAACATATACATTGGGGGATTATCTCCCATTGTTAACAACAAACCTTGTTGACCTCAACAACTCCTTCCCTTCGATCGAGAAAGGGGAAAGTTCAAGAACTTACCTCCAAGAGGGATATAGACAAGGTCAAGGAGGATCTTCTGAAGATGAGTCAGAGTATGAGGTAGCACCTTGGGACCCTTTTGAATCCGATAGCAATCACTCGCAAGTGACACCCATAGATGACTATCAGGAGAACTTCATGACAATGTTCCCCTTGAATGCTCCAATCGAGCAATTGCCACCTCAAGAGAATCTGGTCCTCCCACAGAGAGTGGAACAACCCAGATGGGACCAAATCAACTTGCTCGAATAGAATGAGCCTCACATACCACACATAGTTGTCGGAGCCAATGAAGGCCTATGGATCTCTGATAGCGATTATGAGGATGAGACTGAGATGGCATATCTCAACCATATGTGGCAACAACAACACCCCATGGACATTGACGATATGTTTGAACAGCTAAACATGGGGCCAAGGCATAGGTGGAATTTGAACCAAGCATAGTTGGACCAAGTGCTGCATCCACCACTTTAGGCATACAGAGAGCACCTTCCACCCAGAGACCCTATAGAGCCATCAGTGCCAAGGGCAGACCCTATCCTTCTATCCACACATAGGGCCGATCCATTCATGCCAATACCCACAGAGCTAGATCTGAGGTATAAGGATCACCAAGGAAGTTCAAGTCAATGCCCCCATGGTAATGGAGACCAAATTCATTTCATCAACATGATCTCCATTGACTTAACCACCCCCATCCACAATCCAGCCGATCCAGCATGACCATTGTATCTAGACCTAGATGCCATAGACTGGGATCACGCTAACTCACCACCATCCCCATTAGAGTACTGGCCTTGCGGTGAGATGCTTCATTTCACCCCAGGACCAACTCAGGATATCTTCCATGTTGAAGAGGAACCCGACGTTCCCAATGTAGATCTAAATTCAGCAAATGATATCCACCTGATCCCAACTCCACACCAGTTGGAGGATGGGTCCCACATGTCAGTCGAAGAGATGACTGATGTAGACATCGGCTCTGATCCAATGAATCCATAGATCATCAAGCTAGGGGTAAGTCTATCCCCCAAAGAGCAAGCCGATTACATTGCCCTTCTCAAAGAGAAGAAGGAGGTTTTTGCATGGTCCTACAAAGACATGCCGGGGCTAGACCCACAACTAGTCATGCATAATCTAATGCTTGATCCGACAGTCAAGCCAGTCAAGCAAAATCTATGTAAGATGCACCCAATAGTGGCCTTAATGGTCAAATATGAGCTAAAAAATCTATTGGATGCATAGTTTGTCATCTACATAGATTACCCACCATGGTTGTCCAACATGGTACCCATCAAAAATCCTGACGGGAGGATTCGCATATGCACCAATTTTTGAGATCTAAACAAAGCGAGTCCCAAGGATGATTTCCCCTTGCCTAGCATCGACGCATTGGTAGATGCTACAACAGGCCACGAAATGCTTTCCCTCATGGATGGTTTCTCGGGATACAACCAGATTCGTATCAATCCCGATGATCAACTAAAGATGGCGTTCACAATGCCTTGGGGGACATTTTGTTATAAGGTCATGCCCTTTGGCCTTAAAAATGTTGGTGCCACCTACCAACGCGCTATGACATACATCTTCCATGATCACATGCATAAAACTTTGGAAGATTATATGGATGATTTGTTGGCCAAATCTCTTTTGTGCCCAGATCATCTCGATGACTTACGCAAGATCCTTGATCGCCTCATCGAACACAAAGTTAGGCTAAACCCCAAGAAGTGTGTATTTGGCATCACATCTGGAAAACTCTTGGGTTTCATAGTCTCAAAATGAGGCATCGAGGTGGATCCAAATAAAGTCAAGGCAATCCTTGAAATGCTTCCCCCAACCACCATCAAGCAGCTCAGAAGCTTGCAGGGTAAGGTCACGTCAATCAAGCGCTTCATAGCATAGCTATCTGACAAGTGTCGACCCATGAATAAATTATTACACAAGGGGGTAGCATTTCATTGGGATGACGAGTGCCAGTCCGTCATTCGATGACATTAGACAATACTTGGCTTCATCGCCAGTATTGGCACCACCTAGACCAGGAGTGCCATTCTATTTATACATCTCAGCTACTGAGGTGGCACTAGGTGCCATGCTAGCCCAGAAAAATGAACTACATAAAGAACAGGCTAATTATTATCTTAGCCGCACCCTGGTCAGTTATGAACTTAACTATGCATACGTCGAGAAGCTATGCTTAGCAGTGGTATTTGCCACCAAAAAGCTATGCCATTACATGCTGAGCAATACGATGTATGTTGTGTCTAAGGAGAATCCATTATGGTACATGATGAGTCGTACTTATCATAGTAGCCATACGACGAAATGGATCATGTTGTTGATGGAGTTTGACATCGAATTCATTGGACAGAAGTCCATCAAAGGTCAAGTCATCGCCGATCAACTAGCAGAGGCTCCTCTCGAAGATGATCAGCCTCTGACCATAGAGCTACCCGATGATGGGGTCTTCCATGTCTCAGAATCGCCAGATTTTGATGAGCCTGAGTCACAGGCCGACATAACCCTATTTTTTGATGGTTCTAAATGTGAGCAAGGGGGTGGCACAGGAATCGTATTCTTCACACCATAAGGGGCTCCAATGCCTTTATCATTTAAACTTGATTTCTCGTGCACCAATAACAATGCAGAATACGAAGCCTTGCTCATAGGTCTTCAGACAGCCATCACCATGAACATCAAATGCTTGAATATCTTTGGTGATTCACTGTTAATTGTCAACCAAGTGAAAGGGGTATTCCAATGCAAATGCCTAGTTCTGCAGGCCTACAAAGCCCTTGTGGATAAATTCTTGGCAAAGCTTGAATGGTACGACATCGAGGCACTCCCTCGATCATCGAATCATTTTGCGGACACTATGGCCTCCTTGGGGTCACTAATCCCGCAAGACATTTCTGGTGATATGACAACCATTCAAGTCAAAACATTATCGCAATCCATGATGGAGCGTGCAAGCTCTAACCTAACGCCAGGAATCCACCTGATCTAGATTGAACCATCTTAGGATAGGTTCTCTCAAATCCATGATAGTCTGAATCATGCCAACTGGGGGTCCTTGTTCTCCCCGACCCCTCTTAATAGCAACACAACGCTATTCTTACAAGTTCTTTCCCACTCAACTTTTTCTAGGGATGAACTTCAAGAGGGATTGGTCATTCATACCATCGAGGTTTCTGATCAGCAAGATTGGTACACACCCATAAGAGACTACCTCAAGTTGGGTAGCCTCCCACTTGGATTATCACACGCCACGAAAATATCATTCAAACAGAAAGCGGACAAAACATGTCTTGCTAGGAGACATTTTGTACCGTCGAAGCTATGAAGGAATCCTCCTCCGTTGCTTGGACTAGAAGGAGTCCACTTGGGCGATCACCCAAGTGCACGATGGTACATGCGGTGGCCACTTTAGTGGTATGGCCATCGCCAAGCGCATTCTTTGCATGGGCTATTATTGGCCATCTTTAGAGTGATATTGTTGCGCGTATGTGCAAAAGTACGTGAAGTGTCAACACCATGCTAATTTGACACATGTACCTTCTCAGGCCTTGCAGCTGATCCAATCGGCTTGGCCATTCTCACAGTGGGGCTTAGATCTAATCAAAAATATCTCCCCTACGTCATCAGGCCATCACACGTTCATCATAATGGCCACAGAGTACTTCACCAAGTGGGTGGAAGAAATTCCGCTTACCTCTACGACTGGGACCCGCATTGTGGAGTTTATTTTACATAACATCATATGTCATTTTGGTATTCCATCCAAGATCATCTCGGATAATGGGACATCGTTTAAGAACAAATATGTGCGTGCTTTGACAACAAAGTACAAAATTTAGCATAGTTTTTTGACACCTTATTATCCATAGGCAAATGGGCAAGCAGAGGCATCAAACAAAATGCTAGTTGCCATCCTTAAAAAGATAGTCATAGATAGTCATAAGGATTGGCACATTCAAATACCACTTGCTCTTTGGGCTTATCACACTAGCATTCGAACGCCCACTGGGGCAACTCCATTTTCGTTGGTGTATGGCTCCGAGGTAGTCATGCCTCTCGAGTTGGAAATACCTTCCCTACGCATATCAATGCAAGAGTTCATCGATGATGACACTACATGGCAGGCCCGATTAGACCAGCTTACGTTGCTCGATGAATGATGCATCAATGCTCTCAAGCATTTACGTATCTACCAAGAGCGACTTAAGAAAGCATACAACATGAAAGTTCACCTGAGGGACTTTCAGGTTGGTGACTTGGTCTTAAAAGAGAACCAACAAAATTCTAACTTGCCGCCCCATTTAAGGGACAAGTTCATGGCAAACTAGTTAGGTCCGTATGTAATCAACAGTAAAATAGGACCTGGAACATACCGGCTCACCTCTCTTGATGGAATCAAGGAACTAGAACCCTTGAACATCAGTCATTTGAGGCCATTCCACATTTAAAAGAGCCATGGCCCACCCCAAACGCTCCAAGGATTCCCATAATCGCTTGGTCAACCCAAAATACCCCAAAGGTACCCATAATCCCTTTGGTCAAACCAAAAGCTCCAAGGATTCCCACAATCGCTTGGTCAACCCCAAAATGCCCCAAAGGTATCCATAATCCCTTTGGTCAAACCAAAAGCTCCAAGGATTCCCACAATCGCTTGGTCAACCAAAATGCCCCAAAGGTATCTATAATCCCTTTGGTCAAAACCTCCAAGGATCCATAAGAATCACTTGGTCCGCACCCATTCGGGATAAACCAACCATAACGAATATTCAAAAACAACAAAATAATCAAAAATAACAAAAAAAATTGCATCTCACTTCCATGCATACTCTTAAAAAATAAAAATAAAATAAGCTGCATTAGGCATCGCATACATACATTGCATATTTTTTGACCATATAGGTCAAATGCACCATAGACTGTAATTACTCGGCAATTCCATCATTTCCCACATTTTTCCACTTTGTAAATGATCCAACAAGAATAACGCCATCCACATTTTTCACCATATCATAGTTAGTTGTCTTCTAATGTATTTAGGGTTTTTTGTCATTCAGCTGTCTTTAGATTTCTAGCCAAAAATTGTACAAAGTCAGACAGATTTTACAAAGGTAGAGTTTTACTTGGATCACACCTTGTTACGTAGCATCCCAACACAAGTTAAAACACATAAAAATTCCCAAGTTGTGTGAACGAAATATGAAACCTGTAAAGCAATCCAGGATACCATATAGTGAAAATGTTATCTCGCTCCTCCCCCTGTGCAAATGACCCCAAGAATGCTGAGAGTTGGCAAAAGGACAAGCATCTTCCCTACCCAATTCCCCAAAATAAATAGTGGCTTTTACCACTGTCAAAAATCCCAAATTCTCAAGAAGTTGCAAAACACCAAAAAAAAAAAATTGCAAAAGTCAAAGTACAAACTCCAAAGTTTGACATCAAAATCCTCAAAGTGCACACATCAAAAAGCACAAGAAATAGTGATTCTCATCACTCAAAATTCAAATCCCTTGCTCAAAAGAAAAAAATTGAAGAAAAGAAGGGAGTCAAACTTGAATCCCTAGAACTCTTAGCATTCGAAAGGTCATGAGGTGATCCTCAATACCGGTTTGGTGGATAGCCTACTGGTCACTAGTGGCAAAACCTCCCGCATGACGATATATTTGTCGCATTAAATTGTGTACAGATCAATGTTTGCATGTGGATGAGCTAGCTTATGGTATCCTAGATTGCATCGCATATTAATCTTACTAAATACAACAAAGGAGTTAGTGGATCTAATTAGGTGATCCTCAATACAGGTTTGGTTGAAAACCTATCTGGCACTGGCGGTATCCTAAAAAATACCACATAAATGAATTCAATCGCACACACAGGGAAGTGAAATAACTTGGTCAAACTCAAGTCTGATTCGTACCTTGTTCAAAATACTTGTAAGATAAACTTATAGTCTTGGCTAGTTAGTTAAAACATCTGAGTCTTAGAAAAACCTTAACTACATTCTAAAACAATTGTGGTACATTTCATTACTTACATCACCATCAAAAAATGCAAAACAAAAAAAAATTATTACATGAAAAGTCATCTCACAAAGCAATCACATAGTACAGAAAGCCAATAAATCTTGTACAGTCTATTGTGCCACCGCCAATATATCAACAAATCATTTCATCCATTCCATATGCATACATCCATATAGTCAGAAACATCCATAATAACATATGCATACATAAAAATAAATAAATGTGCATAAAATAGCAATAAACCATAAAAAGTAAATAATCCAAAAAGAGATTCATGTATATATTAAGTCCAAAATGCCCTCAAGATACAATAAAATGGTCCTCTGACCTCACAAAAAAAATCAAAAACTCAAAATCCCCAAAGCCTAGGGAGTCGGCCACCATGATCATGCAGGATCGGTGTGACTGGAACTACCCCCAGTGGTGTGGGTCCTATGGGACCTCTTAGGGCGGTTGTTGCCAGCCCTTGCATCATGCCCACTAACGCTACCCTCACCCACCCACCTATGATGAGATGATGCAGACTGCTTAGTCTCACTACCTCTCATACGGCACAACGATCCACCTCCAGTAAACTCAGGTAACTGTCCATCAAGGTGGATAATCTCGACCTCCAACTCCACCCAGCACCGACCCCACTCCACATCCCATCGACGGTATGTAGCCAATGCATCATCTCACTGTGCCAACTGATCCCGTATGAGATCCCTCTCGACTCTATGCTCCTCATCCCATATTTGTAGTAGATCCTCCAATCGTGCTATCTCAACATGAAACCTAGCCTCCATATCCCCTGGGACTGCCTAAGGCATGGGCATCTTCAAGATGACATGCTGCTTCGACACCCACTACTCTGGGATGTCCTATGTATCCAGCTACTCCGGAACCCCTAAATCATCCCCAATGAAGTCATCTACCTCCACCATATTTGCATCATCGAGCAGAGCCCCCCAACCCTCCATCGGTGCCTCCGCACCCCCATCGCCTATTGTTGTCGCATCCAGACCTCCTAGAGGCCCCTCACCCTACCATCGACGCATCATCCACCATTGGTCATAATATGTAGTCACCTCGACATTATCCACATCGGGGACATCAACCACTACATCAAAATCCTCACCCAGCGGCTCAATAATCGGCCAGGCTAGAGTCCTCTCATCGCCCTGACATCGATAGATCAAGGGCTCACCAAAAAATCCTTGGTGTACCCTAAACTATCGAGTCACCTGGACGTACAAGAAGTACTCTTGCTTTGTCCCATGTTTCCCAATCAACCATCTCCCCCTGCACACCTGCCAGAGCCACTCTCCAGCCTCAGGCTAGGCTGGACAGTCCTGATATGGCCACCAGAACACCTCCCCTGGAGCAAGATGCGAGAAGGCATCAGTATAGTGACTTACATCACCTACCCACTACTGACTCTTCCCATGATCCTTCGACCTTTGCCATAGATTAGCATACCCAATATCCCTATCTACCATCTCACCTTGAGTTATCTAAGGCAACCCCTGTGGTCGCTCCACAGCTATGTGCTGCCACCCCCAGCACTAAAAAATATAGCTGCACCTGATCCCCTTTCGCCTCTTGCAGCGGACCTCGTACAGCTCATCGTAAAGTTGTGCCAATAGTGTCTAACCCCACCTCATAATAAGAGGCACTATTTTTGGACACTCCACTAGTTTGAACACCACCTCAAGAAGGTTCCAAGGGAACCTCACACCTGAGGATTCAGGAAGCAGCATGTTGGATATGAGGGTCATGAGCAACGCATGCCTCACCCCAAAAATGCCCTTCTCTAGCCACCACCGCACCAAAATCCTACCAATCAGGCAGTCTACCTCTACCCTCTCCATAGCCCTATCCACCCCCATCTTTGCCACCTGTCCAAAGCACCGTGTCAACACCGATGTCCACTGATCACGGGGAGTCGTCTGAATGGGTATTCTGTCTATCAAAATTCATAGAATCTGATACACGTCCTCTAGAGTAACCATCATCTCCCCTAGTGGGAGATGAAAGGTGTTGGTGCAGGGATCCCACAAATTGATCAGGGTAGTCATATATGCTTGGCTCCAACCGCATCACCTGCTTGAGCCCAAGGGCATCAAGACACTTCCAATCTGCAAAAGTCAGCACATCCCGAGCATCTGAGAACACAGTCGGTTGGCGATACCGACTCTTCACAACCTAAAAAACAAAAACAACACAAAAACATTAAAACATGACAACAAAACAAATGTACAGCAGTGTATACAAAAAAAAAAACAACAAACCATAACTAGGGTTTTAACCTTAGTCTAAACACAAAAAAAAACAAAAAACCATAACTAGGGTTTTAACCTTAGTCTAAACGCAAGAAAAACAAAAAACAAAAAAATCACTAGGGTTTTAACCTTAGTCTAAACACAAAAAAAAAACATTAACTAGGGTTTTAATCTTAGTCTAAATGCAAGAAAAACAAAAAAAAAAAAAATAACTAGGGTTTTAACCTTAGTCTAAACACAAAAACAAAATACAAAAAAAAAAAGCATTAACTAGGGTTTTAATCTTAGTCTAAACGAAAAACAACAAAACAAAAACATTCAAAAAATCAAATAAACAATGCAAACATAAAAAAAAACAAAAAATTCACTAGGGTTTTTAACCTTAGTCTAAACGTAAACACACAAAAAAAAATTAACTAGGGTTTTAATCTTAGTCTAAAACACAAAAATGAAATACAAAAAATTAATTATGATTTTAACTGTACTTAGACAAAAGAAAAACAAATAAAGCAGAGAGAAGGAGCACCTACCAGTCTCACCTCAGCTCTACCACTTGAATATCCGGTCCTTGCACTCATGGTGTCCGCAAAATTTTGGCAGCGCTCCGCTACGCAAACTCGCACTCCTCCTCACAGCTCCAAATCGCCAAAAAAAAAAGATTGCAAATGAGCCCAAAACCTAGTTTTGGCCCTTATAAAGGCTCTTAGGCCTATAATCGTTCCACCTTGGGATGAGCACTCTAGTTAGTGCTTATCCCACCTAGGGACGATTACAAAATTGGTATTCGTCCCACCCTAGGACGATTACAGAACAAGAAATAAAGCAACCAAAACTACATCCAAAAAATGCACCAAAAAAAAGCAATAAAACTGCCAAACAAAGGTGCCCTTGCACCTAATATTCTTGGCATGCAAAATTGATGTCGAGGTCACAAATTATCACTATCCTACTCCCTAAGAATACTACCATAGTTAGACCGCTCCACGGGAGGACGTATTTTTGAAAATTTCAGCCCCAAGGCATCATAATTAAGGGTCAAAACCCACTCAAAAGCAACAATAACTCTGCCAAACAAAGGTGCCTTTGCACCTGACATTCTTGGCATGAAAAACCGACATCGAGACCACAAATTATCACTATCCTACTCCCTAATAAGGCTACCATAGCCAGACCGCTCCATGGGAGGACGGATTTTTGATAATTTCAACCCTAATCGGTGTCACAAAAAAGGGTCAAAACCCACCAAAAATAGGTCAGATTGTTGGGAAACTGCATAAGCATTCAACGAAAAACAACTGAAGGCACCCTTACAAAAGTCATCTTGGTTTAAGCAACTCGTTGCTTTTCTCATTTTGGTCATTCCCTCATCGATTCATCGCTTGAGGGGGTAGTCACACTCAGTTACCAATCAACAAATACACACCTAATCAAGGAAATGGCATGCATTCAAAGAATCATTGACAAAGACAATCACGCACTTGCTTGGGGAAAAAAACAAGCAATAATCACAAGCTGATCAAACACTTGGTATTTTGAAATCATGAACTCAAGGTTCCCATAGACAAAATTTTGTGCCCTTTGCCTATTCATGACTGAACAATGTCCAAGATCAAGTAACACCTCACCAAAAAAGGTTAACACTTGAAGTAAGCTCCTTAGCTCGTCAGAAGCAAAGATTCAAGAATGTGTGCCCTTTCCATACTTGGGGCATCAAAATATTGGTTAAGTTACTGAGAAACCCTAATCATTAAGTTCTTTGGTTATCTATTTTTGCTCAGCACTGCGCCATGTATAGCGCATCCCAAAAAGGGGCATATGTAGACACACCAAAATAGCACCAATCTGATTATGTGGCTACAAGCACTGATCGAATTGGCATACATAGCCTCTAGGGCAGCCCCCAGAGGTTAAACAGTGGTCCTAACCACTCCCAAAGCAATTTTGGAATATCATAGGTCAATTTGGCACCTTTCAAGCACTCTGCTCCCTATTCGTTCCACCCTAGGATGACTAGAATGCTATTTGCCCCACCTTGGGACGATTAGTAGCAATCGCTCCAAGGTGGGAGGAATAGCAGGTTTGATGGGTAAAAAGTCAAACCTTGACAAATGGCAGCCCAAATCTGCCACTCAACTCCACCTTCAAGGCATGGGAGTGCGAGTGAGCATTTCAGAGCTCAAAGAGTGATGAGGATTGATGTATGATCTTTCATATGACCCCTCTAGTAGTTCCTAGCTTAGGTTTGCTTAGTTTATTTTCTAGCAAATTGATATTGTAAGTGAGTCTCTTTCTCACATGCACTTGTGGGCACTAGTTGTCTTCTAGTTGTCTTTTAGAGTGTTAGTTAGCAAGTGTGAACTCAAAGTAGGAAGTGTGTGCTTCAAGTTAGCTAAAATGGATCTTCTAGTTAGCAATCTTAACTTAGAAGTTTACGTGCATTCTTCTTTGCACCTTTGTAGCTTTTGGGTTAAGCGTGTGAATCAAATCCATGATTTCATGGGTTGGTTATGTATTTTGGGCCATTAGTGCCTATATAATGATTTGTAAATAATAGAACTCTTAGTTGGATTTTCAATCCTTTTCATTGGTATCAGAGCCTAGTTCATGTTTGCACTAGGGCTTGTGAGGTGAGAGGATAGGAGATAGAAATATTATGAGAAACGTATTCTCATTGAGGACTCGGTTTAAGCCCAAAGGGAGCTTGAAAACCATTCGGAGAAGGAAGTTCCTTCGCCGACAAACCCCTCGTTCCAACTTCTTGCTTATGCTTAAAAAGTATAGGAAGAGTTTGCCCCAGAGTTCTTCGTATACCGATCCTTGGAAGGGATTGGATCGTAGCTACGGTCCAATTAGGATTAGGGAGCCTTTTGACCCTGCTGCCCCCCCATTTTTGAGTATTGAAGAGCTTCAGGAGGACTCCAAAGCTAGGTCGTGTGTCGACTTAGAGTCGGGTGCCTTTCAAACGCTGGTCGTGTGTCGACCGGATCTTGAAAGGAGAGCTACTGGTGGGAGCTGGTTGCTCACATTTGCTTAATTTAAAGTTTTTCAAATTTTAGATTAACCCCCCTGGTTAATTTATAATTTTTTTCATTTTGTTCTAGAAAAGCTTTAAAAAATTATTCAATATATTATTTTAATAATATATTTGTTGAATTGCTGATTTATTGTAAAAAAAAAAAAAAAAAGGCAATTTTTTTTTATTTAATTTTTTTACAGCACTCGGCCTTTGCCTCGGTTGTGTTCGGCAGCCTCGACAGCCTTCGGCTGCGTTCGGCAGGCGGTCGGCCAGCCCGATTCGGCACCCCGACGCACGAATTTGCGACAGGGGGGGAGGCGACCGACGGTCGGCAACCGACAACATTTGGCTGTCGTTCCGACGCTGTCCGGTGCGACAGCGTAAGGCGGCCGAGGCTGTCCAGAGACAGCACTGCGGCCGAGGCTGTCCCGTGATAGCACTTCGATCGAGGCTGTCCTGCGACAGCGCTGCGATCGAGGCCCAAGGCGCGTCGGCTGACAGCGTCTGGCTGACGCCTGACATTCTTTCAGGCATGACAGCATGCACTGTCATAGCCGACGGCGCGTCGGCCTCCCGTCCGCGGTTGTCACGATGACGGCCGGATTGCCGCTCGATGACCAAGGTCAGCACGGCCTGACAACGCTGTCGCTGTCAGGGTCAAGCGATCTGACCGACTGTCAGAAGAGACAGCACCGTAGCCAGGCAGGAGGCCTGGCTACGCTGTCCTTCGACAGTGCCGACGACGGTGCGCACAGGCAGCCGCACGGGTACGCAGAGGTAGCCGCACGGGTGCGCGGCTTGGTAGCCCGCACCAGGGTTTTTCCCTCTGCAGGGTTTAACCACTGTGCATGTTTGGAACTTCGGGCCTGCACCACTTTACCTGAACTTCGTGCCTCGGGAAGCGTGCAGAGGACAAATTGGCAGCATGCAAAAATTTTCATGCACTGTAGTTTTTGTCCAGTCTAAACAGCAGAAAGGGTAATTTTATTGTAAAATTTTAAATTTTTACTATTTTAGAGTGCAAGTTAAAATTTTATTTTATTAATTTAATTTTTAATAACTTAATTAAATTCTTTAATCTTTTGATTAATTGAAATTTAATTTTTGATTAAGTTATTTTTAAATTAATAAATGTTAAAATTGCACTTTATATTAGTTAAAAATTTTCAAAAATTGCTAGCCTTAGGAGTTAATTTTTCAGTTAAGCAGCACTCCATTGTAACAAGGAAATTTGCATTGTACTTCCTTGATTTAGTGCTTTCTTAAACTGTACTTCTGGCTTATACCCGAGAACACATGGCCTCTGACTTGGCTGCCCAAGTGGCAGAATTGGCCCATGTTGTAAACACTTTGGCAGATAAGGCAAATGACACTACAATGGCGGAAGTCCTTGGCAACCTTGCCATGAAGGTAAATGACATTTCTTTGCATAATACCTCCACTTCTGCTCATGATTCACGTTTGAGAGTTCGTTGTGAAGTTCCATTGTATGATGGATCCAGGAACCCTGATGTCTTGAATAGTTGGATTCTTGACATGAGTTCATGGTTTGCTTTTTCTCAACTTTCAGAAGATGATGTAGTGCCTTATGCTAAGCTTAAACTTTCTGGCTTAGCCAAAGTACTTGTGGAACGAAAACGAGGACAAGAACTCACCACATGGGATGAGCTTGTACAATGTCTTAAAACCAATTTCTATCCTTCAAATTATTCTAGAGAATTGGTTATTAAATGGTTTCGTTTTCGCCAAGGTACTAATATGTCTGTACAAGAATATATTTTCCAATTTAACGAGTTCGTAATACTTGTGAATGTGGAGGATGATGTTCCAGTGTTTGATTCTCAAGTTTCAAAGTGGCTTGTTAGAACATTTGTACGAGGGAACTAATGTTTGTTTCTATGGAAACATTGGATCAAGTTTTCAATCAGGTGCAGCTTACGGAGGACAAGTTCAAGGCGCAATCGCAGGCATTCCGCACACTTGTTACTCAAGTGGTTGGAAACTCATCAAAAGGGAATAATTCTTTCTCTCAAAAGAAGAATTTTGCTCAAAAGAAGAATGTGTCTTCTCCATCTCCTTCTTCTCCTTCCCCTTCCGCTTCTACTCCTTCTTCCTCTTCTTCTAAATCTTCATCTTCTTCTTCTAAGAAATTCTGCAATTATTGTAAGAAGAAAGGGCATGAGAAAGCTGATTGCTTTAAGCTCAAAAAGAAGAGTTTAGTGATTACTACTCAAGAGGAGGATGCTTCCAAGGGTCCCCTTGAGTCTAGTAGGAGAGAGTAGAGTATATACGGAATTACGAGGTAAGCTTAATGAAGTTACCTTAGTAAATGTAAGTTCTTCAGATGGAGCTCGTGATGCTTTGTTCATCACTCGAGCCCACTTACTTCACAACTTTGCAACCGATTGTATAGTGGACAATGGCTCGCAGAAAAATCTAATTGCGAGGTCCATTGTCGAGCGTTTGAAGTTACCTATGGAGCCTCATCCTCAACCTTATTCTTTGGGTTGGAAGGATAGTGGAAGAGGCTCGGAAATCACTCACACTTGCACTTTAAAATTTGCACTTGGCCCACATTTCATAGATCAAGTCACTTGTGATGTGACTCCTATGGATTGTTGTGGGATTTTGCTTGGACAACCTTTTCAATATGATAGGAGAGCTGTTTATGATGCTTTTAAAAGAACCTACACACTTCAAAAATATGGTAAGGTCTTTCTCATTAAAAGCACCAACACTCCTAATATCATTCTAAGTTCCAAGCAAACGAAAAGAGTAATTAAGAAAGGTGGTGATGTTGCTCTAATTTTCATTCGCTCTCAAAACACTTCTACATCTACATCCATTACAAAGCAACACTCTTCAATGGATAAAATATTGCAAAGTTATTCACACATATTTCAGGAGCCAAAGTCTCTTCCTCCAATTCGCACAATTAATCACAGCATTGAAATAGTTCCATGTTCTTCTCTTCCTAATGCTCCCATGTATAGACAATCTATTTTGCAAAATGAAGAAATAAAAAAGCAAATAGAAGATTTGTTGTCTAAGGGTTTCATTAAGGAAAGTACTTCTGCTTGTGCATCACCTATTTTGTTAGTTCTTAAGAAAGATGGCACTTGGAGATTATGCATTGATTTTCGTGCATTGAACAGAATTTCTGTGAAGAATAGATATCCCTTACCCCGCATTGATGATTTATTAGATCAGCTTCAAGGAGCTAAGTTCTTTTCAAAAATAGATCTCAAAAGTGGATATCATCAAGTGCGTATCCAAGCCGAGGATACATGGAAGACTAGCTTTCAAGACGAAGATGGGCCTCTTTGAATGGTTGGTCATGCCCTTCGGTCTTACTAATGCTCCCGCAACCTTCATGAGGTTGATGAATGATGTATTTCGTGAAGTCCTTGACAAATTTGTCATTATATATCTTGATGATATATTGATTTTCTCAAAAACTTGGGAGGAACACCTTAGGCATATCCAAAAAACCCTTGATCTTCTTGCGAAGAATCAATTATATGCCAACTCTTCCAAGTGTTCTTTTGGCAATACTTCAGTTTCTTACCTTGGCTATGTGATTAGTGAGAGTGGAATTCAGGTAGATCCCCTTAAAGTTGATGTTTTGCTTAAGTGGTCCCCTCCTACAACTCTCACTGAGTTAAGGAGTTTCCTAGGACTTGCGAACTTTTATCGCAAGTTCATTCCTCAATATTCCACCCTTGCAGCCTCCATTGCATTATCTCACTAAGTCCAAAACTCCATTTCATTGGGAGAAAAGCCAAGAAGTTGCCTTTGAGAAACTCAAAAAGAAATTGTGTACAAGCATCGGTGTTAACTTTACCCGACCTTTCTCAACCTTTTGAGATTGAAACAGATGCCTCTAAAGTTGCCTTAGGAGTCGTGCTCAAACAGAATGGTCATCCAGCTTGCTTATCATTCGAAACCTTTTTCGTCGCTAAGTTGAACTATTCTACATATGACAAGGAGTTGTATGCTTTAGTTCAAGCCATTAAGTACTGGAGACACTATCTTTTGGGAAAAGATACAGTAGTACACACTGATCATATGCCTCTCAAGTTTTTACAATCTCAAAGTAAAATTGAAGAATCAAGACATATGAAGTGGGCCTCTTACCTCCAACAATTTCACTTGGTGATCAAGTACAAAAAGGGGAAGAGTAATACAGCTTGCTGATTGTTTGAGTAGGCCTCCACCGCTCTTGCCTTAACAGATCATGTCCACTTCACACTTGGGATTTCAGACTTGGCCTAATCAGTATTCTCGGGATCCCGATTTTGGAAAAATATTTGAGCAAGTGAGTAAGCCTTCTTCTTCCAATTTGCGTCCTTTCCAAGATTTCTACATCAAAGAAGGACTTCTCTACAAATTGGACAAGGTTTGTGTTCCTTGTGAACCTAGAGTGTCGCTTCTTAAGGAAGCTCATTCTACACTTTATGGTGGTCACTTTGGGAAGCATAAAACACTTCATCATTTGCAACGATTTTTCTATTGGCCAAAAATGCAGAGGGATGTGTTGAGATTTCTCAAGCAGAGGTGCGCTTTGTTGTCGCTCAAAACCAGCTAATAGAAAGTTTGGCTTAGGCATGCCTTTGCCCATTCCTTCCCGTCCTTGGGAAAGCATTTCCATGGACTTGGTTAGTGGTTTTCCTATGAAAGTGCGCCAACATGATTGTGTGTTCGTGGTGGTTGACAGATTAAGCAAAATGGCTAAGTTCATTCCATGCCGCAAGACAAGTTCTGCATCAGACTTAGCTCAATTTTTCTTTGATAGCATTTGGCGTTCCTTTGGTCTACCTACCAGCATTATCTCGGATCGTGATTCACGCTTTGTGGGTCACTTTTGGCATTCTTTGTGGAAGATTTTGGGAGTTTCCCTTAACTTCTCTACCGCCTATCATCCGCAGTCCGATGGGCAGACTGAAGTGGTAAACCGTACACTTGTGCAAAGTTTGCGAATCTATCATCACGCTTCACCAAAAAAGTGGGACTTGAGTCTCACGCATATTGAACATGCCTATAATAGGGCCCTACACTCTTCTACAGGTCATTCACCCTTTGAAGTTTGTATGGGATTTCAGCCCTTGGCACCTTATGAGTTACCTTTATCTTTGCCTTCTCCTGTCACTTCACATCTTCAAAAGGAGCAAGACAAGGCACACTCATTTGTTCAACACTTGCACAATCTTCAATCAAAGGTGGTTGAGATTTTGCAAAAGACACAACAGACAGCAGAAAAAGGCCATGGATCGACATCGAATTCCTCATCCTTTTCAAGTTGGTGATAAAGTTTGGTTGCATCTTGACAAGCGGCGTTTCACTGATAAGACTCATAGCAAAATCAAACCAATTCGCTATGGGCCTTACACTATTCTTCAACAGGTGTCCGAGAATGCTTTCCGCCTTGATCTTCCCGCACACTTGGGAATTCATGACGTCGTCAATGTGGATCTCTTGAAGTTGTACTTTGACTCTACATTGGAGACTGCACCAGCTATCGCTCATCCTGTGGACGTGGTTCCCGAGCTACGCTTACCATTGGATGCAGATCAGATCTATGACACGAAGACTCGACAGACTCGTCGTGGGTCTACCACCTCATATCTTGTGGCTCGGCGAGGACAATTGCCGCATCAGGCTCGTTGGATTTCTTTTCATCAGATGTCCCGTGACTTTCCTATTCTTTTGAAAGCATTGGAGTCCAATGCTTCTATTGTGGGGAGGCATGATGAGGATTGATGTATGATCTTTCATATGACCCCTCTAGTAGTTCCTAGCTTAGGTTTGCTTAGTTTATTTTCTAGCAAATTGATATTGTAAGTGAGTCTCTTTCTCACATGCACTTGTGGGCACTAGTTGTCTTCTAGTTGTCTTTTAGAGTGTTAGTTAGCAAGTGTGAACTCAAAGTAGGAAGTGTGTGCTTCAAGTTAGCTAAAATGGATCTTCTAGTTAGCAATCTTAACTTAGAAGTTTACGTGCATTCTTCTTTGCACCTTTGTAGCTTTTGGGTTAAGCGTGTGAATCAAATCCATGATTTCATGGGTTGGTTATGTATTTTGGGCCATTAGTGCCTATATAATGATTTGTAAATAATAGAACTCTTAGTTGGATTTTCAATCCTTTTCAAAGAGGCAGTCATGGAGGCCTAAATCAAGGAGCCCTTAATCAGGGAGGAATCTTCTCTCCCCTAATAAGGCATGATGGCCAAATGGTGCCCCTGCATGAAGGAGACCCTTAGGTCTATAAAATGGTGAGCCTTATCACCTCATAAAGGGGGGATTAGGACCATTTGGAGCAATGGAGTGCTGCCGAATTATACCCTCACCCCTCATTGTGCTTCCTACATCCTTGATCTCTCTTTTGGAATGGAGGTTATCGGGTGAATACTAGGAGTGCAATCCGGACCCAACACCTAAACAATTAGCCACAACCCCACACCAAATTTTTTGACACAACCCCCTAGGAGGTTTTGGACCCATCCCAAGTGGATTGGTGTCAAAACCAAGCCCCAAACAGTGGGTGTCCTGCCCCCGGGCACCCCCCGCACTGTTGTAGTCCTAATCGCCCCACCCTAGAGCGATTAGAAATCTACATTAGATTTATTTACTATTTATTTTGCATCATGTTTTATATGATTTGTTTATGCTGTTGTTCAATTTTTACTACATTCTGACCTATTTTGACCATGTTTTTATCATTTTACGTGTTCACTAACCTACAGGGAGCGCCTTCAAATATAGGGCAATCTGGGTAGAATTTGCCACATACGACCTTTTGGGTCATCTCAAAATGCCCCATTTTTCCTAACCCCAATTTTTCAAGTATTTTGGAGGCCTTTGGATAGGACATTTGGGAGGTCACTTTCGTACATTTTGTGAGAGTCGCCAGCGTCCCACCCCATAGTGATTAGAAATCCAAGCATGATTTCCTGACTGTTATTTTTGCAATGTGTCCCTAATGATTTTTGGATGCTCCTATTCAAGTTTCATCTCATTCTAACATGTTTTGATCTCTGTTTTATTATTTCATGTATTCACTAGCCGGAGGTCTTGGGGATTGCATGTTTCCTCCCATCTGCATATGATATTAACCGTTTGCTATTTCTCTGTATGTATGATCTCGACATTGGAGGGGTAGTGAGGAACTACGGATGCACTCATGCAAGCAGCGATGATTTTTGGCTTGCCCATTTTGAATGTGGGCACACGAAAGATCCCAAAGGGAAGCATACCATCCGTTGGTGTAACAAAATTGTATCAAACGCTCCGAGCCCCTGAAATGGGGGGAACGTATTGTAACCGGATCACAAGCAACATTAATAAAAGAGGTTGCACTTTTGTTTTGCTTTACATCTCATTTCATCGCGTCATTTTCCCTTTTCATGCACTTGTTCTTTGCATTTTCGTACAACTTAGTGTTTCATTATACATCTGCTTTTGTTTGCATCACACAATTGGTACACCATGCTTTCATAGACATTCTTTCAATACCACCTTGGAGAGTTGACACTCATCCTAGTCCGGGGACCGCTATGACAGCTAGGATAGAGCAGGGTCTCCAAGAGACCCCCAAGCGGGATACCCCCGTGCACCAAGAGCCAACTCAGGGAGAATGCTCCTATTATATGGACATGTCAAACACTCATTTTGATGATGATTGGATAGTGTACGAAGAGGCACATGGAGATAGGGCAATGCCATGCATTCGCATGCTTGTCAGAGTATAAACACCCACTCAAGGGCCAGATCCCCACAACAAACATTGGGTGGGGTATGATAATAACATCTTACCTTCGTGTCATCCAATTAAGACTAGGTAGCCCATATATTAGGATGAGTATGAGGCTCATCATACAGGGTGGGCTAATTCATCCCTACCATTCCTTGTTCATGAGGGAAGGTATGAGGAATTCCATGACATTACTCAAGAGCAATTCATTTTGTGAGGGTATTGCACCTCTACACCTTTTGAATATAGGGAAAACCTACCTCATCTAGAGCCATAGGTGAATGTACCCAACCTTGATATAGGAAAGCATATTATAGATGTCTCATATCATCATGATCGAGAGATATATCGATGGGAACCATCTAGGGCACCTAGAACTTGAACAATGGAACAAATTAAATAAGTAGTTTCCAAATACATAGAATGCCAAGCTCAATTTAAATAGCTTTGGTAGGACAAGGAGTAGCTAGACCGCCTACATCAACTCAAAAAAGAATGTATTCAACATCAAACCAATGAGTTGTTCCAAAAGAACCTACATGAGTGGGTTCCAACCCCGAGCACTCATAGGGCAGAGACCTATCAGAGACAACATCCCCCAATCTAGGAAATGTCACCTAGACCTTTTAGAGAATTTCCTCCTAGACCTCCTAGGTCTTATCGAGGTCTGACCCCTAGGACTGATGCAGGGCACCCTCCGCAGGTGATCGCACAAGTTTATAGACCACCTCTAGAGATGCCTTACAAGGCATATGATGGGTATGATCTAGAATAAGAGCATATGGAAATGTCATATCAAGGTAGGGGGGTTGTCCTACAACCATCCCATAATAGGCCTCACATTCCTCGTAACCCACCGTAGGAACTGGATAAAGAAGAGGACATCAAGTCCTCTAATGCTTACAAGGAACTGCTAGAGCATCTCGAGTCAGTCAAGAATAGAACCTCTGGGTCCCAAAATCCCATGTTACGCCAGCTCCATAGTCACCCTATGCATCCATCAGTCCCTACACCTCCCTACCCCAAATAATTCAAGATGCCTTAGTTGGCCACATTTAAGGGGAAAGAGGATGCGCAGGAGCATGTCACCCATTTCTTGAGCCAATTTTTTGGTATTCAAGACAATGATACCTTGCTTCTAAGGACTTTTGTGACCACCCTTGTAGGACCTACCTCTGATTGGTTCACACAACTCCCAAAGCACAACATTCACAACTTAGATCATCTCGTGGATGCATTCCCAAAATGTTTTGCCTTCAATACCAATAGGAAGGCGACATTTGATGACTTACCTAGTCTCAAGCAGTATGATGATGAGTCAATCAATAATTATGGAAACATATGGAGGGTTATGCTTTCAAAATTGCCCTATCTACTCCCCACATCATAGTTAACCTATATTTTTACTAAGTGCTACCTAAAACCCATATCCTTGCTACTGCAACTCCAGTAGTACATGACTCTTGAGGATGCCCTAGCACAGGCCAAGACCATTGAAGAAATCAAGATCCAAGAGGACAAGATTTCAAAATCTCACAATAAGGAGTGGACTAAGACCACTAAGACCAATACAGCGCAACCAAAACCTGCCACGGTCAATCAAGTTGCCATTAATGTCCGAGGACCAACACAAACACAACAGCCTCAAAAGGTAGGATATCATGTCGCACCCCCTAGGAACTATGAAAAGGAAAATCAAATACAAGGGCAAAATCAATAGCGCCACCCCAAGCAAAATTATACGCCCATAACAGAATCCATGGATTCCTTGTTTGATCGCCTCTATGCGGCTAGTTTGGTCCACCTGCCTGATAGTAGACCTATAGATCCTAGTGCACCAAAGCCTAAAGGATATTAGGAAGACTTGTACTACAAGTACCACCAGCAAAAGGGTCATGACATCTCCATATTCTACAAGTTTAAGAACTTGGTGTAGGACCTAATCGATAGCAAAGCTCTCATGGTAGACAACCCCATGGCACCAAACAACCAACATATGGAGGTCTACAAAGACCCCTTGCCTACCCATGGGGAGTAAGCCAAACCCACACCACAAGTAAATGAGGTCCATCAGGCCTATCTCAAGCAGGGATTTGTGGGCATGGTGATCATCATGACACAAAATAAGAGATACCCAAGTCCAAATGTAGTCCCTATGCAGCTCCAAGTGACATTCTTGTCGACTTCATGAGTTGCACCACCTCTAGTATAGACCCCCCTACCTAGGCATGTGGCCATAATCTAGATCAAACTCACTTAGAGTTTGAGGACCACATTGGCTAGGCTCTCCATCTATGAACTAATTCAGCAATCATAGCCTCATAGGGAGGCCCTAATGGAGATTTTAAAAGCCATTGAGCTGCAACCCTAGGAAGCAAATTCTTTCAACAATTTCATGGGGTATGTACGCCAATGCACTGAGTCGGTCATTACATTCAGGGAAGATGAATTAAGGCCTGTTACCACTGACATAGTGGACCCACCTCTACACATCATCGCATGTGTGAATGGGACTCCATTTAATAGAATTCTAATAGACACCGGTTCATCCAGTAATATCATTACCACAATGACATTAAAGTATATTAAACTACCAGTATCACACATTGTTGCATCCACATACACCCTCCAATAATTCAATGATGCTATATGCTCGATGGTTGGCACAATTATCTTGCCTGTTCAAGTAGAGAAAAAGACAATTCTGATGTTGTGTCACATATTAGAGGGTGATATGGCATACAACATCCTATTGGGCAGACCCTGGATTAGGAACATGAAGTGTGTCCCTTCAATTGTGCACCAGTACCTAAAATACACATATGAATGACAGGTTCATGTCATCTCGGTGGACCTAGAACCCTTCAAATATTGCAACCTAGTATAGTAGTTGCCCGAATCAACCCTACCATCACCTCATTTGGACTTTCAGTTGAATAAGCCCCATTTGGGTTTGATTCTAGTATCATCCTCCCCATAGATCTATCTTCATTACAGTTAACCCCATATTCATCGTCAACTCCTTTGTAGGTATTGTCATCATCCATGGCCCCTTTGCCAAATGACACAAAGAAAAGACTCATTGAAGAAATCTCCCCAATAGTTTCCATCGTCTCCTATGAGGTGATACATAGCATGATGGATTAGGAGTCACCCGATGAACCTGATATGGAATGGGCTCAAGAGGCACTCTCATTTCCCTCTTCACCATGGTCATCAATCACAATTGAGATGGCTAACACAGGTCTAGGGGAGTACATAGTCTATAATTTCATGGATACACCCGATGTTGAGTCAATACAAGACATGGATAGACCTATCCTTCTGAGGGGCACCATCGTGCCTTTAGGCCTCCCTCCTAATCAGAAATATTTTGTATATGGGGGCCTTGATTATGGTATAGAGCCCTATCAATAGGAAGAGGAGGATGAGGAACCTTTTGGGGAACAGATCGATTATTTTTCTAACTTGGACTTCATGCACTAAAGTATTTTGACCTATGCAATTGGCATGGTTATGAGTTAGGCCGATATGAGCAAGGCATGTGTGCCCTTTTTCAGCCACAATATTAGATGTCATATGATAAGTCAGGATTAGGGTATAACAACCCCTTGCCCCTAGATTCCATCTTGTATGGCCTCGATCACCTATGCATAGGTCAAAGAGATGAGTTGGCTCAAGACCCATATGCCAACCCGCATACCATTTATTCATTTGGGGACTATTTCTTGATATCATACGGGAACCCTATGGTCCTTAGTGATATTCTTCCATATTTTGAGAGAGGCGAGAGCTCGCAAGTGTGTCCTCAAATTTGTGACAATGGCCCCTCCTATGAATGGACCTCAGATGATGAGTCTGATTACAAGGTGGCACCCTATGATCCCTTTGAGTCAGATAGTGATCATTCATAGGTTGTCCCCATTGATGACTAGTAGGAGGAATTCATGTGCATGTTCCCCATATATGACCCTATCTAGTAGCTCCTACCTCCTGAAGAGCCGGTCCACCCTCAAGAAGTTAGACCACCTGGTGAGGGCTCAATCCATTTGCTCAAACTACTCGATACTTTCATTCCAATGGCACCATAAGATGAGAGTGAAGAAGTATTCATCCATGAAGATGATTATGAGGAGTGAGCATATATGGAATCTCATCAGCCTAATCATCCAATTCCCATAGGTAGAGGCAAGGGATTCATATATGATAGTGATGATGAATATGAGATGGAGAGGGCCTATCTTGATCCTCCTTATTTGCATCATCATCATGAGCCCATCGACATAGATGAGGTGTATCTTTAGCTGCATGTTAGCTTGCACTTAAGGGAAAGGCCAGTCAATTAGGATTGGATTTATCACATGGTCTTTCTTGACCTACCAACATATATGGAGCACCTTGAGCCCAATGATCCCATTCTATAGTCTATTCCTAAATAGGATTCGATGATCCCTATTCCCCCACTGCCACACTTGGGGGTAGGAAATGAGATTAATGATAAGTATTTCACCTGTGGTATTGGAAAGAAAATCCATTCCATCAACATGATCTCCATTGATTTGACCACACCACTCCATAATCCAATTGATCCCTCCAAGTCATTGCATCTAGACCTAGATGCTATCGATTGGGATCGTGTTGATTCACCCCCATCACCTTCTAAGTACTGGCCATGCAGTGGGATGTTCCATTTCACCCTAGGGTCTACTTAGGATGTCTTTCATGCTGAAGTGGAACCCGATGTTCCTATTGATGATCTTAATTTAGTAGATGACATCCACCTGATCTTGACCCCATATCAGTTGGAGGATGGATCGCATATGTCAGTCGAGCAAACAATTGATCGAGACATAGGCTCAGATCTAGATAGTCCATAGTTTATCAAGATAGGGGAAGGCTTATCCCCTAAAGAGAAAGTCATGTACACTCAAATTCTTACGGAGAGAAAGTAGGCTTTTGCATGGTCATATAAGGATATGTTGGGACTAGACCCAAATTTGGTCACACATAATTTAACACTCAACCCGACAGTCAAGCCGATAAAGCAAAAACTATGAAAAATGCATCCAATAGTAGCCTTGATGGTGAAATATGAGATACAAAAGCTCTTGGATTCCCAATTCATTATCCCCATAGACTATCCACCATGGTTTTCCAACATGGTTCCCATCAAGAAGCCTAATGGGAGGATTTGCATATGCATAGACTTTAGAGATCTAAACAAGGTGAGTCCTAAATACGATTTCCCTTTGCCTAGCATTGATGTGTTGGTAGATTCCACATCAGGCCATGAAATACTTTTCCTCATGGATGGTTTCTCTAGGTACAATAAGATCTGTATCAACCCAGAAGACCAGATCAAGATGACATTCATAATGCCTTGGGGGACATTTTTTTATAGGGTCATGCCCTTTGGCCTCAAGAATGTTGGCACCACCTATCAGCGGGCCATGACATACATCTTCCATGATTACATGCATAAGATTCTAGAATATTACATGGATGACTTGTTGGCTAAGTCTCTATTACATCATGAGCATCCCGATGTCTTACGCAAAGTCCTCGATCGCCTCATTGAGCACAATGTCAGGCTAAACCCCAAGAAGTGTGTCTTTGGCATCACATCTAGAAAACTCTTGGGTTTTATAGTCTCCAAGTGAGGCATCGAGGTGGACCCTAACAAATTCAAGGCTATCCTTGAAATGCCTCCCTCGAATACCATCAAGCAATTGCAAAGCCTGCAAGGAAAAATCATATCTATCAAGCGCTTCATAGAGTAGTTGTTAGATAAATATTGACCAATGAATAGACTATTGCATAAGGGAGTTGTATTCCACTGGGATGACAAGTGTCAAGAAGCCTTTGATGAAATAAAGGAATACCTAGTTTTGCCACTAGTCTTGGGACCCCCTTGACCAGGAGTACCATTCTACTTATACATCTCAGCCATTGAGATCGCACTAGGAGCCATGCTAGCCTAGAAGAATAAGTTTTTCAAAGAGCAAGCTACTTACTATCTTAGCCAAACCCTGGTCAGTTACAAAGTTTGATATGCATATGTTGAGAAGATGTGCTTAGTAGTGGTTTTCACCACTATGAAGCTATGCCATTACATGCTAGGGCATACCACATATGTTGTGTCGAAAGAGAATCCATTGTGATACATGATGAGTCACACTTATCATAGTAGTCGCACGACAAAATGGATCATGTTGTTGATGGAGTTTGACCTAGAATTCATCGGAAAAAAATCTATCAAAGGTAAGGTCATCATTGATTAGCTTTCAAAGGCTCCTCTTGAGGGTTATCAGCCTCTTAGCATAGATTTTCCCATTGACAGGGTCTTCCATATCTTAGAATCGCCAAATTCTAATGAGCCTGAGATCCAAGCCGATATGACCCTGTTCTTCGATGGCTTCAAATGTGAGCAATGGGGTGGCATGGGAGTCATGTTCTTTATGCCACAAGGGGATACATTTCCTCTATTGTTTAAACTCGATTTCCTATTCACTAACAACAATGTAGAATATAAAACCTTGATCATAGGTCTTCAAGCAGTCGTCGCTATGAATATCAAAAAGCTTAACATTTTTTGTGACTCCCTACTGATTTTTAACCAGGTCAAAGAGATTTTTTAGTGTAAATGTCCAATACTACAATCTTATAAAGCCCTTATGGATAGATTCTTGGTAAATTTTGAGTGGTATGATATTGAGGCAATCCCTCAATCATTGAATCATTTTGCAGATACTATGGCCTCCTTGGGGTCGCTTATCCTGCAAAACACTTCAGATGACATAAGTACCATTCATGTTAAAATGCTATCACAACCCATGATGAAGTGCAAGAGCTTTGAGGCCATGCCAGACATCCACATGATTCAAATTTAACCATCTCACAATAGGTTCTCACAAATTCAAGATTGCCTGAATCATGTTGAATGGGGATCCTTATTCCCCCAAACCCCTTTTTATAGTAGCACCATGCTATTTTTACAAGATCTCCCACAATAAGCATTCACTATAGATGAACCTTTAAAGGGATAGGCCATTCATGCCATCAAAGCTTCTACACAGTAGGACTCATATACTCCCATTTGATACTACCTCAAGCTTGGTAGCCTCCCACCTGGATTATTGCATGCTACCAAAAGGACACTCAAGTAGAAAGTGGAAAAGCATATCTTGTTAGAATATATTTTGTATTTTTGAAGCTACAAAGGAATTCTCCTTTGTTGCTTAGAATAGCAGGAAGCCACTTGGGCCATTGCCCAAGTGCACGATGGTACATGTGGTGGCCACTTTAGTGGCATGGCCATCACAAAGTGCATTCTTCGCATGGGCTATTATTGACCATCCTTAGAGTGATATTTTTGTGCATATGTTCAAAAGTTTGTGAAGTTTCAACACCATGCTAATTTGACACACGTACCTTCCTAGGCCTTGCAATCGATTCAATCGGTTTGGCCATTTTCATAGTGGGAACTTGATTTGATCAGGAAGATCTCCCCTACATCCTTAGGCCATCACATGTTTATCATAACGGCAACCGAGTACTTCACCAAGTGGGTGGAAGTAGTTCCCCTTACCTCAATGACAGGACCCCACATAGTGGAGTTCATAACAAATCATATCATTTGTCATTTTGGTATTCCATCCAAAATTATTTTGGATAATGGAACATCGTTCAAAAACAAAGTTGTGCATGCTTTAATTAATAAGTACAATCTAAAACATAGCTTTTTGACACCATATTATCTATAAGAAAATGGGCAAGTAGAGGCCTCGAACAAGATGTTAATTGCCATACTTAAAAATATAATAAATGATAATCATAAGGATTAGCACACACAAATCCCTCTTGCCCTATGGGCTTATCGCACTAGTATTTGGATGCCCATTGGGGCAACCCCATTCTCACTAGTGTATGGTGCAGAGGCAGTCATACCTCTAGAGCTGGAGATCCCCTCATTGTGCATATCCATGCAAGAGTTCATTGATGATGATACCATGTGGTAGGCTCGACTAGACCAACTTACATTGCTTTATGAGTGACACGTTCATGCCCTGGAGAATTTATGCATTTATCAAGAGCGACTAAAGAGATCCTACAATACGAAAGTCCATCTCAGGGACTTTCATATTGGTGGCCTCATCCTGAAAGAGAACCAACAAAATTCTAATTTGCCATCCCACTTAAGGGACAAGTTTGTGGCAAACTGGTTAGGTCCTTTTGTCATCACTAGTCAAATAGGACCCGAAACATATCAATTGGCCTCTCTTGAAGGATTTGAGGACCTTGAGCCCTTAAACATCATTCACTTGAGGCTTTTCCATGCTTAGAGCACCATAGTACCCCAAAATGCTCCAATGGTGCATACCAACCCACTTGGTCAACCTAAAATGCTCCTAGGTGGTCTAGAACCATCTAGGCCACCCCAAAATGCTCCAAGGGTGCATACCAACCTGCTTGGTCAACCTAAAATACTCCTAGGCAGTCTAGAACCATCTTGGTCACTCCAAAATGTTCCAAGGGTGCATACCAACCCGCTTGGTCAAACTAAAATGCTCCTAGGCAGTCTAGAACCGTCTAGGTCACCCCAAATGCTCCAAGGGTGCCTTATATCCCGCTTGGTCAACCTAAAATACTCCTAGGAGGTCTAGAACCATCTAGGTCACCCCAAAATGCTCCAAGGGTGCATACCAACCCGCTTGGTCAACCTAAAATACTTCTAAGAGGTCTAGAACTATATAGGTCATCCCAAATACCCCAATGGCCCCCAATATGCTCGTTGGTCACTTGTACATACATATATATCAATAAAAAATATAAAAACATAATATATATCAATCAAAAATACAAAAATATTGCATTGCATCACATTGCCTTTCAAAAATAATCATCAAAATATCAAAAATATAAACAATCGCATCTCATCACATTGCATCCCATTGCATTTCTATCATCGCTTGCATTTAGGCATCCTCATCATTAGCACTTTATATTTTAGAGTTCCTCATATATTTCTAGAACCATTATGGTACACTAATTATCGTTCAAAATCCATGTTGAGAAAGTAATCATAGTTCAATGGTTCACTTATCATTCTCACCCACATTTTCCACATTCCATATTTGTGTCCACTCCACCTAATCATTTGCTTTAGAATGTCATTAGATGTTTTTGTCACTCAACCATTTCTAGCTTCTCTTCAAGTTTGGTAGAAAGATATCTTGATTTTTAGGAGGTAGAGTCTTTCTTAGATTATGCCTTGTATACATCAAATCCCAAACACAGTTAATCATTAACAATCCAATTTTTGCACAAAAACTAAAGAAATCCATGAAGTGGTCTAGGTTACCTTATGCGAAAAGGTCATCCTAATCATCCCCCTATGTGAATGGTTTAAGAATGCTGAGAGTTGGCAAAAAGACAAGCATATTCCCTACCCAATTTCCCAAAATAAATAGTGGTTTTCACCACTATTATAAATCTCACATTCTCAAAAAGTTGCAAACATCACAAATTGCAAAATTCAAAGTACAAACTCCAAATTTCAACATCAAAACCCTCAAAGTGCACACATCAAAAATCACAAGAAATAGTTATCCCCATCACTCAAAATTCAAATCCCTTTCTCAAGAGAAAAAGAAAAACTCAAAATAAATAGTGATTATTGTCACTAACAAGAGAAAAATAAATAGTGATTTTATCACTATATATGAGATCAAGTATCCCAATAATTGAAAGAAAAGAAGGGATTCAAACTTGAATCCTTGGAACTCTCAGAATTTGGAAAACCATAAGGTGATCCTCAGTACAAGTTTGGTTGATAGCCTACTTGGCACTCATGGTATCCTTACGCATGATTATATGTCTATCATATTAGCTTTGGCATGTGGGTATACCAATGTTTTCATGTGGATGAGCTATCTTTGGTAACCTATATTGCCTAGTGGCTTAATATAACTAAGTACAGAACCCTAAATTATGACATTCATAGAGTGATCCTCAATACAGGTTTGGTTGAGAGCCTGCTTGGCACTGGCGATATCCTTATGCATCTCATAGGAATGAACTCACTTGCACACATAGGGATATGAAGTACCTTGGTCATCCTAGCAGATTCATACCTTGTTAAGAATTCTTGCATAGTCAGTATACAACCTTTGATCACACCAGCTAGAGTGTTTGAGTCTCATAAAAACCTCACCTACATTCTTTAAAATAGGTCATTTCATATACTCCATTTCACCACATCGCAATAATGGTTCCACATTTCCATTACAAAAGTAAATACAACAAAAAGAAACAAAAAAGAGCATTAATGTGTTTTGTACAATCTATAGAGCTAACATAGTGTGTCAAATCATTAACCACATTCATTTTATCAACCAATCATCTCACTGTGCATCCATGCATATAGATAGCATCAAATATAAGAAAATACACATGCATACATGATATATATCTATCACTATTTCATTGCATCCAAATGCATACATCCTAAGCATCTAGCATATACGCATCAATCCATACATACATTGCATTCATACATTAAAGCAATAAATGAAACACATGATGACCACAATAAAATCTCATATATATATGGGCAAAAATATGTACATCATAGTTTCCAAAATTCTCATAGGCTACAAATAATTTGGGTCCTCTGACCTCACTAATACCAAAAATTTCTACCCATATTTGCCATCATGATCACACAGGATCTATGCTATGACTAGTGCTACCCCCTGTAGTGTGTGGCTACTGAGATCTCTTCGGTCAGCTGCTACCCACCTTGGCCTCCTGTCGGCTCCCCCTATGCCCCTCAATCCTCTGCTTATATGAATCATACTACTTCGTCTTGTTGTGTTGGATCTGGTGTGAGGTACTGCCTTCATCAAACTTTGGTAGCTACCCTCCAATTCAAATCACCTCCCACTCTAGCTCACTCCTGTAGAGTTGAGCTTGAGCCTCCATTCTTGGTACATATCTACCACCCATAGAACCTAAACCCATAGTGACCCCACCTCGACTTAGAACTCCTACACTCATGCCCATAGAGTCCTCACCTATACTAGTTCACCCTGTACCTACACTTGTGCCCATAGGAGATCCCTCTCTTGCCTAACCATAGCCAGCTCTATCTATAGCCTGACATACCTATCCATTGGTGCATCCTACTACTTAGGAAACCCTTAATTATTTGCATCCTCATATCCATCATCACACTCATCATCCACGATCAAGAGGTCCACCTACTCATTCATCCAATAAGGTGACTCCGCATGATCCTCCTCAGGTGCATACTGAGGTATATCCTTAGCTATTTCCACTGCATCATCCCCAAGGGCCTCATCACCTTGCTATCATTGCATCACCCACCATGTATCATACTTGACCATCATAGTAATGTCATCCACATCTAGAATCATCATATTTGGATCTACCACCTCATCTATCTTTGCCACTATAGGCCAAGTCAGAGCCCTCTCATCCCCATAGTGCCTATAGATTACGAGCACCCTAGGAAACCCCTGTAATACCCCAAACTATCATGTCACCCACTCATATGGTAAGAAATCCTTCTTTGTTCCATACCTCCCTATCAGCCACCTACCTTACCTGCTCCTACGCAGCCACTCCCCAGCCTCAGGCCACACCAAGAAATCTTGGTATGGCTACCATCTCACATCCTCTATTGATAGCCCTACAAAATCCTTGGTGTAGTGACCTACATCACCTACCCAGTGCCTACTCTACCCAACCTCTTGTGCTCTCTACCAAAGGATAGCATACCCTATCTCTTGATCTACCAACTAACCTTGGATCATCCACAATAGTCCTTGTGGCTATTCCACAACTATGTGCTCCCATACCCAGCACTATAACAGATCATTGCACCCTATCTCCTTTTACCTCCAGCATCAGATCTTGTATAGCTCATCATAGATTTGTGCCAATAGTTTCATCCCCCACACCATCACCAATGGGTCCTCCTTAGTTCTTGTTTCCAAAGTAAACACTAGCTCCAGCAGGTTCCATGGGAACCTCACTCCTGAGGAGTCAAGTAGAAGCAGATTGGAGATGAGGATCTTAAGTAATGCATACCTCACCTTCAATACCTTCTTCTCATACCAATACCCAACCAGTATCCCTCCCTTCATACAGTCATCCTTCGCATCCTTCAATCAACCACAAAAATATTGAGTCAACACTGCACCTCTCAGGTCACAGTGTGTATACCTGATGGGTCACCCCTCTATCAGAATCCTCAAAATCTAGTAGAAATCCTCTAAAGTCACCATCATCTCCCCTTTTTTGAGGTGAAATGTATTGTTACAGGGGTCCCATAGATTAATCAAAGCATTCAAGTAGGCATGGTCACCTATCACAGGCTCTAACTGTATCACTTACTTAAGGCCCAAGGCATCCATCCACTCCCAATCCACCTCGCTCAAGGCAACCCTGGTGGTCTCAAATAGCTTTGGTTTATGATACCGACCCCTCACCACCTAAAAAAAATACAAAAACAAACGGCCTTTAAGAGGCCTTAAAAGCACTAAAAAATCTAAAGGTAAATTACAATTGCACACAAAATAAACATTTTATATGGTCTAGATCATTTTAGTGGGTTTAATTATCCATTTACTTAATGGTATATACCAAGAAAAAAACAAATAAAATAAAAAAACAAAATTAAAAATAGCAATAAGGATGATCAAGGAGTCACTACATACCAGCGTCGTACCAGCTCCTCCATTGGACACTCCAGTTTGCTGGCTCATGGTGTCCTAGACCAATTTTTATAGTGCTTTGCTACACAAAATCACTCTCCTCCTAGACCATATTTGTGCATGTGACTGTGTGAATTATAGATTATATGAATGATATAAATGTGATGTCATTTTTTCCCCAACGGTATAAAGAGGATTGTTGAAATATGTAAGTGATTGATTATGTTTTTGCCCTAATAGGGAAAAGGAATTTTTGCCAAGTATAGATGCCATGATCATGTAAGATGTATCCTGTTGTGGTAAAATCAAAGTCAAATGTGGTTTCCCCAATTTTGGGATAGTTTTATTTTGTTGAAGAATGTGCCTTCCGACATCATTGATATGCAATGTGATGAAAATGTAAGAAAATGATTCAACTTCAAAGGGTTAGCTAGTGACTGTCAGATATTCCTATGATCTAAATTAATCATCCTAGATAATATCAGTCACTATGATGACTTTCATGAAAAATAAATGATGAGTTATAATTTTTTCCATGTTTCAAGCCCCATGAACTAGGCCATCAATGACTACTCTTGAGAAAATTGGTCTTGGCATAGTTTCACTCGAAAGGTGAAGCACCAAAATTGATTTTTTTCAATTAATGAGATATTGAATGATGAAAATGTGATTTATTCATCTTACTGAATTTCATGGATTCAAGTCACTGCAATCACCAAGGAGATAAAATAGACCACTAAATATGAGGTTCACTTAAAATTTGTGAACTTGGTAAGTGTGCCTGAAATAGCTATAAAAGACCTACAAAGAGGAAATGAAGCTCATTTGTGCATTCATGAATTTTAGAAGCTACGTCTGAGGGAGTGGAGAGAAGTGAGTAGAGTGGAGTGAGTGATTGGTGAGCTATAGAAGCTATGGTGGTGGATGAAGTAGATGTAGCATTGGGAGAAGGTGTGCACTTTGCCAAGGTAAGTGACTTTAACTTGCTTTTTTTCTTTGTGCAAAAATTTTTCCTCTTTTTTTTTGAAATAATGCAATTTATGTGACATTAATGCTTTGTGGTGTGTTGCAGCTAAATATTTTGGATGCTTGACATTGGTTCTCACCTCTCATGCCTAGGGTGAGGAAGGCACTATAGGAAGATAAGTGGGATTAGATGGAGGTTTTTAGGATGGATGGGATAGCCAAGATAGATGTGGTGAGGGCAGGTGACTATGACACTTGAGTATGTATATTGCATCCTCAAGTTGCTAGTGGAGGGTTTGTGTGTCTAGGTTGGACATGACAAGAAGCATGAGTTGAGCCACATGTTTGGAGATGGGTGGAAGGATGTGGAGGTGATAGGTGGAGGGATTACATACTTGTCCATGTATGTGGATAAGAAGTTGGATGTCCTTCCTACTTTGGTGATGTTCATGTTGTTCAACATAGTGGTTCCAAATAGTACTGGTTGTTGGTTCCCATGGTACCTTATCAAGATGATGTACGATATTATTGCTACATCTCAAGTGTATGCATAGGCTCCTGATTTATTTGTGTAGGTGTACCAAGATCTATATGATATGAGGAGGCAAAAGCGCTGGGGACTAGCTTGTAATTTTCTATCTGGGGTTGGGAGCACTTTAGTGTAGCTTGACCTATGGGTTACCAACTAGGGGATGGGATAGGGAGTAGCCCTATGCAATGAGGTGGCTAGTGGTAGAGTAGTTACAAATGAGTTATCCTATTTAGATAGGTTAGTGGTACAGGTATTTGTGGGCTATATTGATAGTATATCAAGTGGTATGGAGGCCATGGTGAGGTGCCATGTGGATAGGTGATTGAGAGCATCTATGGTGGATGTAGTGGGCTAGATGGGTGGTTGGTAGGAACACAAAGGAGGTGGATCTTATCTATTTCTCATGGTTCTAAGGTATTTTGGATTGAGGTAGGGGGTTCCTAAGGGACCAGTACTCTACAGGTGTCATCAAGATGAGATAGGTCTCCTGTGTGTCAAGGCATGGAGGGCCACACTTGAGGATGATGAGAAGATGGATCTCCCTTATGTGGATGATGTAAGGACTTTAGAGGAGTATGATTCATGGTTTGTTACTTAGCTACCATGGGTACCAAGTTTGGTAGTGGATGGGATGGTTATGGGGATGCGATCAAAGATGCCAATGAGGCTCCTAAGCATTGGAGACACCTTCAAGCTAGTAGCCAAAGGAGGTGAACTAGGAGGACCATAGAGCAAGCTCTAAATTTTAGAGGAGATGTAGGTGATATGGCAGAGTAGGTTCTCAAGCTTGGAGGAGATGGAGGGAATATGGAGGATAGGGAGGATATTCTGGATGGGCCTCCTAGTCAGAGTGAGGATGATCAAGCAAGGCTAGAGTAGTTGGTGGTAAAGTGAGATGCTATGATAGTATCTTAGGATATGGAGATAGCTTGGATGTGGGATAGGGAGGTGGCTCTGGAGGTAGAGATAGCTTATTTGTATATGAATCTAGAGGTATAGCCAAAAGTAGTTGTAGGTGAGAATAGGATCACGAGGATCCAGGTAGAGCTTCTAGAGGGTCATCATAGGTAGAGATATGATGTACATCGCCTTTGATATTAGGAGGTATATTTCTATGCTTTTGAGGATCAGTTGACGGAGCATGATATTGAGCTTCCAAAATCACCCTCCTCATCCATATTCGGGTCTACTAGGACTAGTGAGTCTAGGTATAGCTCTAGGTCTAGGGCTCCTTCAAGGTCATAGGGGTCCTCTTATATGCATTAGCTAGTTCATAGATCCACTTTTTGTATATGAAACTTGGTGCTCCATTGTATATAGCCTTTAGGATTTCATTGTACATGTGATTTATATATATACATGGCTTTTACTTTTTTTTTATGCTTTTGTGTGAATTTTTTTGTGTATATGGATGATTAATGCAAGTGATAATGCAAATGTATATGGATTATTAATACAAGTGGAATGTGTATGAATGTAAGTGTATATGGATGATTAATGCAAGTGTATGAATGCAAATGTTCTACTGATCATTCATAGTTTAGATTTTTCTTTGGCCATTGATAGCATTGTTGTTTAATTAGGGGCACCAGTCTGGTGGTAGGTGGAGTGAAAATATTTATGACACAGAAGAAGATATGGATGTTGATATAGAAGAAGATATAGATGTTGATATGGAAGAAGATATGGATGTTGATATGGAAGAAGATATGGATGTTTATATGGAATACTGACTATTTTGTGAAGACTCAAACATACTAGTGGTATAAAAAAATCACTAAATATTACCTAATTTCTCTAAAAGACCAAATGTGTGTGCAGTGAATTCATTTATCAAATACAAAGTATGGTATTGACTCGAGGAAATCAAGAATCAATGAGTGTACAAGTGAGTTCATTAACTCATATTGAGTAAATTGGGTATGACCTATTATGGATGAGACCAAGAAGCTAGCTCATCCTTATGTGCGATCATAGGTCTCTTTAAAAGAGACATGTTTCCATGCATAAGCGTACTCCACTACCAATAAAATGTCTATAGCTCTAATGGAGACAAGCTCCATAGTCCAAGGATTTGACCTTTAGGCTTTGGGGATGACTACCTAATCATATGACTGGAAATATAGTACTATCCTTACAGCTTGAGGATCAGTGGTGTGTGATGTAAAATATTTAGAGTTTTTAGGGTTTTTGTCATACTCTTTATTTTATTTTTAAATTTGTGATAGTGGTGAAAACCATTGTTTTTGTGGACTATGTTACATGATAATACAAGCAAGGACTACCCTTTTCACTTTGAGGTTCAAACCAAGTATATTGTTATCCCTCTTTGACACAAGATATTTTTAAGATGTGAAATTGTGTTTGGTTCAAGAATGTTTTGGATTAAATTCCTAGAACTCAATATTTTCTTTGTGAAAATTGTGTCTTGGTCTTAAAGAAAACTTGATATGTATTTATGGTTTGATTAAAAAACTAGGAGTGGTTGAGTGAATGAAAACACCTAGGAATTATGGGTATGTGACTTTGCTAATGATAATTTGGCTTTATGGAATGGTGCAATGAAATGGATGATGGTTGAAGGTACCCCTGATTAAGGCAACATGACTTTATTTGATCAATTTATATCTAAACTGAGTAAATGATCCCTAATATGAAATATAAAATGTGTTAAATGGGGTGCAAATGCAATGTATGAAATGTAATTGTACGAAATGAGATGATTTTTAAGCAAATATGTGTATGACAGGATATATGTGAAATGAGATATGTGCAATGCAATGTTGTTTTTTGTGTAATAGCCATGTATATATACATATATAAATCACATTATGCATAGAATTCTCTCAAGTGTATAACATTAAGTGGTTTGGGCTCTTCAAATCCCTCTAGACTGGCAAGTTTATAAGTACCTTTACCCACTTTTTGAGTAACAATGTATGGACCTAACCAATTAGCCATGAATTTATCATGAAGGTAGGACAATGCCTTGGTGTTTTGTTGATTCTCTTTAAGGACAATATCTCCTACTTGAAATTCATGTAGATGAACTTTGACATTGTAAGAACATTTTAGGTGGTCTTGATATACTCGTAAATGCTCTAAATAATAGACTCACCTTTCATCAAGAAGTGTTAGTTGGTCAAGACATGCTTGTCTATAATTATCGTCATCTATGAACTCCTGTGATAAAATTTGCAATGAGGGGATCTCAAGCTCAAGAGGTATGATTTCTTCACCTCCATAGACCAATGAAAATGGCATTTCCCCAATAGGCATGTGTATGCTCATTTGATAAGCCCATAGTGCCAAGGGAATTTGTTTATGCCAATCTCTATTATTTTCTTTAACAAGTTTCTTGAGAATATCAATTAATATCTTATTGGTAGCCTCAGCTTGTCCATTTGCTTGTGGGTAATAAGGAGTCGAGAAACTATGTTGGATGTTATATTTCTCTCAAAGTGCTTGAACATCCTTGTTCTTGAAATACTTACCATTGTCTAAGATGATTTTTTATGGGATACCAAAATGGAAAATGATATGATGAAGTATAAACTCCACAATTCTAGGACATGTCATACTAGTGAGAGGAGTTACCTCAACCCACTTTGTGAAGTATTATGTAGCTGTGATGATGAATGTATGTTATCCTAAGGAATAAGGTGATATTTTTCCAATTAAATATAGATCCCATTGTGAAAAGGGCCAAAGTATTTGAATAGGCTATAATTCTTGTGATGGTACATGAGTTAAATTAGCATGTTCTTGAAATTGCTTACAATGTTTGACATATGTGCAACAATATCATTCTATTGTGGGCCAATAATAACCCATGCATAGAATACGCTTTGCAATGGCCATTCCACTAAAATGACCACCACAAGTACCATCATGAGCTTTAGCTATAGCTCTTTGTACCTTAACAGACTCAAGATAATGAAGGAGGATTCCATAATAACCATGTCTATACAACACGTCCTCCAAGAGAGTAAAATGAGCTACCTTTTGCTTAAAAGTGTATTTAATAGTCCATGACATATTTTATGGGAGTGTTCCAAACTTGAGAAAGGCTATTATTTAGCTCAACCAAGGCTCACATGACTCTAAATAGATAAAGCAAACATCTTTTTCATACTTAGATTCAACATAGACAATTGTAGATTTAGAGATCATTGTAATTATAAGGGGTTGTACCTCTCCTAAGGTATCCTTTGGAATCAATGATCCAAGAGAGGCCATCGCATCTACAAATCTATTAGTCGAACGTGGAAATTTATAAATTTCATACCAATCAAATTAGAGAGCAATTTCATTGCTACTTCATGGTAAATATTAATGGTAGGTTATTTACATTGGTATTCTCCTATTACCTTTTTGAAAACAAGTTGAGAATCATAAAATATCCTAATATGCTTAATGCCCATAGTTATAACTACTTGAAGACCTAATATTAAGGCTTCATACTCTGCATTTTTGTTTGTGCATCGGAAGACAAGTTTGAGTGATAAGGGGATAGGCACCCCCTGGGGTGTATGAAACATGACTCCAGCATCTTGACCTTTTTTGTACTTAGAACCATCAAAGAATAGTGTGATATCAATGTCTTCCTTCAAAATGACATCATCTTCTTGTTCAATGATAGTGAAGACTGAATCATCTGGGAGCTCAATAATCAAAGGCTGATAAATAGGTAGTGGAGCTTCCACAAGCTAATCAGCTATAACTTGACATTTAATAGATTTTTGGCTAATAACTCAAGATAAAATTTAGTGAGAAGCATTATCCATTTAGTGGTGTGAGTGTTATTGTAAGTGTGAGATATCATATAACGCAGAGGGTTTTCTCTAGATATAACATATGTGGTGTGACTAAGCATATAATATCTAAGTTTCTTAGTGGCAAAAAACACTGCTAAGCATAATTTTTCCATGTAAGCATATCTAGTTTCATAGCTTACCAATATTCAACTAATGTAATAGACAGATTGCTATTGATTGTTTTCATTATTTTTTGCAAGCATTGTCCCTAATGCAAAGTCCATTGTTGAAGCATACAGATGGAAGGGGAACCCCAGATGAGGAGGAGCTAATATGGGTGGAGAAGCCAAGTATTGCTTAATATCATCACAGGCTTTTTGACATTCATCTATCCATGAAAATGGCACTCCCTTTTTTAGTAGGTGATTGAATGGCTTGCATTTGTCATAAATTTGCATAATAAAACAACAGATTGATTGAATATTTCCTTGTAAACTATGTAATTCCTTTAAGTTAGTTGGGGGAGGCATCTCCATGATGGCATTGACTTTATTTGGGTCTACCTCAATGCCTATTTTGAAGATAATGAACCCTAGTAGTTTTCTAGAGGTAACACCAAAGACACATTTCTTAGGGTTCAACCTTACATTATGCTCTAGAAGTCAATCAAAAACTTTTTCCAATACACCAATGTGCTCTTTTCGGGTTTTGGATTTTGCCGAGAGATCATCCACATAGTCTTCGATGATCATCTACATGTAATCATGGAATATGTATGTCATGGCATGTTTATAAGTGGAACCTATATTCTTAAGGCCAAAGGGCATCACCTTATAACAAAAATTTCCCCAAGGTGTAGTGAATGTTGTTTTGTGTTGGTCATCAGGAATTATTCAAATTTTATTGTATCTTGAAAAATAATCCATGAGAGAAAGCATTTCATGGCCAGTGCAGGTGTTAACAAGAGTATCGATGTTTGGAAGAGGAAAGTCATCCTTAGGATATGCTTTGTTAAGATATCAAAAACTAGTGCAAACATGTATCACCCTATTAGGATTACAAATGGGTACCATGTTTGAGAGCCACTCAATAGTTTTTGAAACTCTTTTTTGACCAAGAGGGCAATGGTAGGATGCATCCTTCTGAGTTTTTGTTTGATCGGCTTAGTATCAAATTTTAAGGTGAGATTATGGATAACCAAATTAGATTCAATACCAAGCATTTCTTTGTAGTACCATGCAAAAATTCCTTTCATCCTCTTGAGGAGAGCAATTAATTAATCGTGTTCATCTTTGGATAAGCTTTTACCAAGCTTGACAATTTGGGATTGTCTACATCTGAACTAAGGTTCACATCGATAGTATCTTCAAGAGACATGTGAGAACCTTTCTCAATTTTAAGGGGAGTTGAGATTAGATTAATTTCATCTATGAGGTCATCAAACTCTTCTAACTTATCCTCATCTATGTCTGCCTAGAAAACCTCAATATTTGAAGGTGAAGGTGAAGGTGGAGGTGATGGAGGAATGCAGTTGGCTAAAGCCCTTAAATTCCTCAAATATGACAAACTCAGAAAAGTATGGGGGTGAGTAAATATGGTTCATATCAATAAGACTCATGTCAATAGGAATTAGCTTTTCTAGATTGTATGGATTACATAGTGGGGTGAATAATTCAACAAGTGTCATGTTGATTTAAAGGAAAAATGGATGGGTGGCAAAAGTGAATGGATGATTGGATCCTTTTAGCTAAAAATAATGCTAGAACTCTGTTAAACTTACACAGTAGCAAGCAACACAAATAAATGCAATGTACATGTAAAAAAAAAATTATTTTTTTAAATTTTTGAAATTTATTTCTAATTTTTTTTTAATTTTTGAAATTTGTTTTTATGTACATATATTACAAAACAATTGCCAGTGATGTGGATTAATGGAATGGAAGTTGTGGTTCACCATTTGGGTCATCTCACTCTTGTGGAAGAAGCAAGTGAAATATGGGCTGATATATGGGGAATGTTTTAAGATAAACCTCATCATGTTCAGTGTGTAGAATGATGGGGTCTAATTCCTCTTTAGATTCATCAGAGATAATTGACATGAGGTCAAATTCTTCGTAGACTTCATCTTCAAAGTCATCTATATGTGTTGGACATTTTGAGTCCCTAAGCTAAAAGTTATCATTGATGTCAAAAGCACCTATGTAAGTAAGCACTATGATTTTGCTCCATAAAGAGCTTCCTGAGAAGCAAAGGTTTTGATCAAAGGTCCAAGAAGGGATGCATGGCATTTGGTTCCAAAAGGAGCTTCAAGGGAAGCTTAGAAAAAGGCTTTTATGAAAACCAAGGAAGGCAAGGAAAGGTTTTATTTAAAACCATGGATGGCATATTTGAAATGGGTTTTTCTTAAAACCCAAGTTGGATTTTTATTTCATTAAAAAAGGTGCCCCAGGGATGGAGAAATTTAATTTTAAAGGTTTAGTTTAAATTTTAATTTATTTAAAATTTAAATTTAAATTTTAAAATTAAATAAAAGAGTTTTCCTGCCATGTCCGCCGATGTCATATATTTTATCATGCAAAGGTTTGAATATTTAAATGGGCTTATTTTATCAACCAAGTAGGTGACAAGAAATATTGTCCGCATTCAATTATCCCCTCCTTCACAATCATTGATTCCACCCTTTCGATTTCGTTTACGTGTTGTACGTGGAACAAGGGAGCAAGTTTCAAGGCATAGGTGGAGAGGATGGAAATATAAGTCTCAAAGGCTTAAATCCTCCACATGGGAGGCCTAGCCCACATAGTGGGTAGAGAATGCGCTAAGGCACATGACGAGGAGGAACGTGGGGTCGAAACCACCCGAAGCCATTTTGCAAGGTATGCCATAATTCGATCGTCGAAATTTTTGAGTGCATGAAATATTTAGAATTTACTAAGGTTGTGTTAAGCGTCAAATTTCATGGAGAGTATAGTGGATTTAATTTGTGCATATGGCTAAGGCTTGATATTTGATTAATGTGGGATATTGCCTAAGAAGGCTTTGTGATTATTATTTTTAAGTGCAAAAGTGTTGAAAGGAACGATATAAAATATTTGAGTTATTTTATGGTATAAGTGGTTTTTGGAGTGATAAGGTTATGCAATATTTTGATTTATTTTATTTTATGGTACAAGTGGTTTTAGGAGAGATAATGAAGTTGTGCATCAATTCTTAAGAAGGTTTTTTAATTAAAAGCCTTGGTGAATATTATTGTGAAGTGGAGTAATGTTGATTATTTTGTGATCTTCTAACCCTTGTGAGGATTGGCAAAAGAATATTGTGATTCTGGTAGATTTCCAAAGAGGCTTCTTCATATTCATAAAAGGTATGGGCACATTCTCCTATTGATTGATTATAAAATACCTTTAGAGTGAAAAGGATTGATTATGGTTTCCTTTTCAAAAGTGATTGGTTAAATGCTCCAAGGTTTTCTAGATTGAGAGTTGTTATTAAACCTTGTTTTATAAGAATTTTTGTTGAAGCCTATTAGTTGTGCAAATAACTTGAACTTGAGTTAGAGAAGAACATGAGTATCATTGTTATGTGAAATTTTCATTTGAGCATTGTTGGAAATATTTTGAGTTGGTTGATACATGATTGGACTAGGGTTTGTGAGAAAGGGTTGTTCATTCAGGTGATTGGTTGAGTTGATTTGATTGAGCCTAGTCAAGTGGATGCATGTGGTTTTTCAAGTTTCATAAAACAAACTATTCTATATTCTAGATTTTAGTTGAGATTGAGATTTGAGTATAGAATATATTGAGTCTCTGACAATTCTCTTTATGCTTCTATGATATTGATGTGAGTTGAGAATGAGATTTGAGTATAGAACATATTAAGTCTCTAACAATTCTCCTTATGCTTCTATGATATTGATTTGAGTTGAGATTGGGATTTGAGTATAGAACATATTGAGTCTCTAAAAATTCTCTTTATGCTTCTATGAGATTGATTTGAGTTGATATTGGGATTTTAGTATAGAACATATTGAGTCTCTAAAAATTCTCTTTATGCTTCTATGAGATTGATTTGAGTTGAGATTAAGCATTGAGTATAGAACATATTGAGTCTCTAACAATTCTCTTTATGATTCTATGATATTGGACAAGTTTTGTGTGAGCTTGTTAAGCATATTTGAGACAAGTCTTTGAGAAGGCTTGTGGACTGATTTTGAGTAAGCTTTTGTGAAAGCTTGCTATGCAAATTTGAGCAAGTACTAGAGAGGACTTATTGAGAAAATTTGGACAAGTTCTGAGTGAGCTTGTTGAGCAGATTTGGACAAGTTTTGTGTGGACCTGTTGAGCATATTTGAGCAGGTTTTGTGTGGACCTATTGAGTAGAATTGAGTAAGTTATGTATGGACCTATTGAGAAGATTTGAGTAGGTTCTGTGTGGACCTATTGAGCAGAATTATACTAGACCAAATGTACTATGTTTAGTGCAAGAGATTGAGCAAAGTTGTGCTAGACCAACTGGACTGTGTTTAGTACAATATTGAGACAGAGCTTTGGAGGTGACATAGTATAGAGGATAGAGTCTCAGTGGATAGATATCTAGTAGCCAGGATAATTGAAGATAAATTTGAGTGAGGAGTCTTCAAGTGGAGAGAGATCCACCAGTCAGTGTAGTAGAGAGACAGAGTCTTCTAGAATATCACTAGCTAGAGTAGAAGGGGAAAGAGTTCTCCTGTGGAAGAGATCGATGAACTTGAAATTAGGAGATCAACATCTTCTTTGGGCAGAGGTCCATAAACATTGTAATTGGGAAGGATTCCCAAAAGAGATTGATTAAGAAAATTTTAGTAATATATTTTCTCCGTGGAGTATCCCACATTGGGTGAACCATGTAAATTGTGGTGCCTCTATTGTGTATGGTGTTTTATGCATTGCTTTGATTACTGCTATTGATACTGCTATCTATACACTGCATAATATTGAATTGAAAGAAAAAATAAAAAGTGGTCTTATACTATTCACCCCCTCTCAGTATAAGCTTGTGTTCTTCAATTGGTATCAAAGCGGGTTCCTTCAGAAAAGTTTGACAGCTTTAAGGAAAAGTGGTCTAAGAACACAATGGATCAAAAGGATCAAAGAGACGGATCCTTCAATAATGCAGTACTAGTCTTTGATGGAAGTGACTTATTATATGGGTGTATGCTGATGAGATTTTACCTGATAGCACTTGCAAATGAAGTTTGGGATGCAGTGGAACTTGGATACAATTCAATAGTCAATCCTCCTATAGATAAGTAAGGTAAGATTCTAATGCATGCAAACTCAAGAGCCATGAATGCAATTATAAAAGGATTGCATAGATCAGAATCTATGAAGGTTATGGATTGTAAAATAGTGAAATAAATGTAGGAACTTTTGCTTGAAATATATGGAGATAAAGGAGTCAAAATGGCTAAGATTATAAATCTCAAAGGAGAATTTGAGAACTTAAGAATGAAGTATTATGAAAGCATTCGTGACTATCTCAGTAAGATTGATGAACTTGTACATGAGATGAAAGGTTTGGGAATGAAGGTTGATGAATCTGATGCTTGTGATAAGATCTTGAGAAATATTCCAAAAAGGTACAGTGAAAAGGTTTTTGCTATAGAAACATCAATTGATAGTGATTATTTGAAAAGGAATTATTTGCTTGGCATGCTTACTACTTTTGAGATAAGAACAAAAGATCCTATTCCTCTAAAAGAAGTTGCTTTCAAAGTAGACAAAAATAAAAAGGAAAAGAAAATAGAATCAAGCAGTGAATCATCCAGTGATGAAGAAGCAAATTATGGTGGAAGAAAAAGAGGTTCCAGAAGACCCATAGATCTAAGATCTATCAAATGTTTCAATTGTGAAAAGTATGGACACTATGAAACATAATGCAAAGAGCCAAAAGGCAATAATGATGAAGAAAAATAGGATCATAGATACAAAGAATCAGAAAGACATAGATACCAAAAGAAAAGCAAGGATGGACAAAGCAGACAAGGAAAGAAGTTCTTCCATAGACAAAAGAGAAGCTACTATGCAGAAAATGCAAGTAAGTTCTCAATTGATAGTGATGCTAGTTTTTTCTGACAATGATAGAGATGAGGTCCTATTTATGGTTAAATAGAAAGATCTGGTTAAGAAAAGGACTCCAATTATTCTCAATTGTTTTAGATGTGGTGAATTTGGACGTCTTGAAGATGATTGCACTAGGGATGGTTATAGTTTCAGTGATGATGATTTTGAAGATGCACTTGAAAGACTAGATGAGAATATTCTAATGGCTTTAGAAGATAAATAAGATGATCCTATAAAGGGTAAGCCAAAATTAAGTAATGATATGAACAAAGGCAAACAAATAGAGGAATATTTAGTAGAGAATTGCTATGATCTCAAGGGAGAAGTTATCTATGCCCTTGACACTATAAATAAGGTTAGAAAGCAACACTCTAAGCTTGAAAATTAGTTTCAAGAATGTGATGAAAAAATATTATTGCTCATAGAGGATTTAGAAAAATTAAAGCTAAGGCAAGCAAGTTCAAGGATAAGTTAGAAGCAAAGATTTTGGAATGTGAGAACTTAGCACAAGAAGTGGCTACTCTAAAATAATATTTAAATGACTCTAAGATCAATATGAAGAGTTTCAAAAATAGCTCTAATAACTTGGATAAGTTCATCTATGGACAACAATGAACATCATGTTCAACAGGTCTTGAATTTGGAAATGCTCAAAAGAAACAAGAAAAATAATCTACTTCAAGTCTTTATGAAGAAGAAACTTCAAAAGAAGATACATCAGAAGAAGACAGTTTAAGTGTAAGTGGGACATCAGAGGATGAGGTGGACAAAAAAGAGTTCAATAAAGAGAGGAACAATGTACAAAGAAGATACAGATGGAACAACAATCAGAATAGGAGACCAATGAGATCAATACAAGGAGGCTTCAATGGAATATGATATTCATGTCATAGGTTTGGACACATGGCTTCATAGTGCATGACTCATGAAAGATAGGTATATGTAAAAGAACAATTTTTCCAAGGTTATTGCTACTCATGCAATGGTTTTGGTCACAAGGCAATGAATTGCAAGATTAATGACAGAAGAGGATATGGCTTCACTAGGATAAATCCTACGATGAGTTGCACATCTAAAGAATAATAACATTAAGTGTTATAAGTGCAATAATGATGGTCACATAGCAATATGGTGTAGAGCAAATATTCCATAAATAGGCATGAATAGGAATAGGAACATGAACAGGAATAGGAATATGAACAAGAACAAGAATGTAAACAAGAACAAAAATATGAATAGGAATAGAGGTATGAACATAAATAGGAACAAGGATGAGAATCAAAATAAGAACAAAAACATGGATGAGAATAAGAATAGGAATAGGAATAGAAGTGATGATAGGAACATGGATGATAACTTGGAAAGAAATAGTGAGAGGATTCAGAAAACTCATAGAGGAAGAGAGAAAGATAAAGGCACAGATCTATGCTTTCAAGGAGTAGAAATACTCCCACCCCAAAATTAACCACCTCATGTAAAGGTGGGGGAGGGGCTAATATAAGAGGCTCATTCTTATCCTTGAGCCCCAAAGGTGACCCTTTTCCATTGATGTCAAAGGGGGAGATATTTTTGTATTGGGGAGATATTTGGTATAAGGAGAGATTTGATATTTGAGAGAGCATTGAGCTAGGGGGGCAGAAAAGAAGGTTATGTTTCAGTAAAAGGATATGGGTTATCATAAATGACAAAGGGGGAGATTGTTGTACATTTTGAGTCCCTAAGCTAAAAGTTTTTATTGATGTCAAAAGGACCTATGTAAGTAAGCACTATGATTTTGCTCCACAAAGAGCTTCATGAGAAGCAAAGGTTTTGATCAAAGGTTCAAGAAGGGATGCATGGCATTTGGTTCCAAAAGGAGCTTCAAGGGAAGCTTAGCAAAAGGTTTTTATAAAAACCAAGGAAGGCAAGGAAAGGTTTTATTTAAAACCATGGATGGCAAATTTGAAATGGGTTTTTCTTAAAACCCAAGTTGGCTTTTCGTTTTATCGAAAACGGTCCCCCTATGATGGAGAAATTTAATTTTAAAGGTTTAGTTTAAATTTTTATTTATTTAAATTTAAATTTTAAAAATAAATAAAAGATTTTTCCTGCAATTTCCATTGACGTCATATATTTTATCATGCAAAGGTTCGATTATCCCCTCCTTCGCAATCGTCGATTTCCCCCTTCTGATTTTATTTGCCCACTACACATGGAACAAGGGAGCAAGTTTCAAGGCATAGGTGGAGAGGATGGAAATATAAGTCTCAAAGACTTAAATCCTCCACATGGGAGGCCTAGCCCACACGATGGGTGGAGAATGCACTAAGGCATACGATGAGGAGGAACACGGGGTCGAAACCACCCGAAGCCATTTTGCAAGGTATGCCATAATTCGATCGCCGAAATTTTTGAGTGCATGAAATATTTTGAATTTTCTAAGGTTGTGTTAAGCATCAACTTTCATGGAGAGTATAGTGGATTTAATTTTTGCATATGTCTAAGGCTTGATATTTTATTAATGTGGGATATTGCCTAAGAAGGATTTGTGATTATTATTTTTAAGTTCAAAAGTGTTGAAAGGAAGGATATAAAATATCTAAGTTATTTTATGGTTTAAGTGGTTTTTGGAGTGACAAGGTTATGTAATGTTTTGATTTATTTTATTTGATGGTACAAGTGGTTTTAGGAGTGATAAGGAAGTTGTGTATCAATTCTTAAGAAAGTTTTTAATTAAAAGCCTTGGTGAATATTATTGTGAAGTGGAGTAATGTTGATTATTTTGTGATCTTCTAACCCTTGTGAGGATTGGCAAAAGAATATTGTGATTGTGGTAGATTTCTAAAGAGGCTTATTCATATTCATAAAAGGTATGCGCACATTCTCCTATTTATTGATTATAAAATACCTTTGGAGTGAAAAGGATTGATTGTGGTTTCCTTTTCAAAAGTGATTGGTTAAATGCTTCAAGGTTTTCTGGATTGAGAGTTGTTATTAAACCTTGTTTTATAAGCATTGTTGTTGAAGCCCATTGGTTGTGAAAATAACTTGAACTTGAGTTAGAGAAGAACATGAGTATAATTATTATGTGAAATTTGTGTTTAAGCATTGTTGGAAATATTTTGAGTTGGTTGATACATGCTTGGACTAGGGTTTGTGAGAAAGGGTTGTTTGTTGAGGTGATTGGTTGAGTTGAATTGATTGAGCCTAGTCAAGTGGATGCATGTGGTTGTTCAAGTTCCATAAAATAAACTATTCTATATTCTAGATTTGAGTTGAGATTGATATTTGAGTATAGAACATATTGGGTCTCTAACAATTCTCTTTATGCTTCTATGATATTGATGTGAGTTGAGAATAAGATTTGAGTATAAGACATATTGAGTCTCTAACAATTAACTTTATGCTTCTATGAGATTGGTTTGAGTTGAGATTGGGATTTGAGTATAGAAAATATTGAGTCTCTAACAATTCTCTTTATGCTTCTATGATATTGATTTGAGTTGATATTGGGATTTGAGTATAGAACATATTGAGTCTCTAACAATTCTCTTTATGATTCTATGAGATTGATTTGATTTGAGATTAAGAATTGAGTATAGAACATATTGAGTCTCTAACAATTCTCTTTATGATTCTATGAGATTGGACAAGTTCTATGTGAGCTTGTTAAGCAGATTTGAGACAAGTCTTTGAGAAGGCTTGTGGACTGATTTTGAGTAATATTTTGTGAAAACTTGATATGCATATTTGAGCAAGTCCTAGAGAGGACTTATTGAGCAGATTTTGACAAGTTCTAAGTGAGCTTGTTGAGCAGATTTGGAAAAATTTTGTGTGGACCTATTGAGTAATTTTGAGCAGGTTCTGTGTGGACCTATTTAGAAGAATTGAGTAGTTTCTGTGTCAACCTATTAAGCAGACTTGCGTAGGTTCTGTGTGGACATATTGAGTGGAATTGTACTAGACTGAATATACTATGTTTAGTACAAGATATTGCGAAGAGTTGTGCTAGACCGATTGGACTATGTTTAGTACAATATTGAGATAGAGCTTTGGAGGTGATAGAGTATAGAGGATAGAGTCTCAGTGGATAGAGATCCAATAGCTAGGACAATTGAAGACATATATGAGTGAGGAGTCTTCAAGTGGAGAGATATCCACCAGTCAATGCAATAGAGAGACAGAGTCTTATATAATATCACTAGCTAGAGTAGAAGGGGAAAGAGTTATCCTATGGAAGAGATCCACAAACTTGAAATTAGGGGATCAGCATCACCTTTGGACAGAGGTCCATAAACATTGTAATTGGGAAGGATTACCAAAAGAGACTGATTGAGAAAATTTTAGTAAAATATTTTCTCCATGAAGTAGCCCACATTGGGTGAACCACGTAAATTGTGGTGTCTCTATTGTGTATGGTGTTTTGTGCATTGCTTTTATTACTGATATTAATACTACTATCTATACACTGCATACTATTGAATTGAAAGAAAAATTAAAAAGTGGTCTTCTATTGTTCACCCCCCCTCTCATTATAAGCTTGTGTTCTTCAGTGTGATGGAGATCCTCTCCTAAATTTAAATTTAAATTTTGAAAAGCTTGTTCAAGAGAATAGGTGGATGAAAGTGAATGATAACCTAAACCTAAATAGTCATGTGTTTATCGATATGGGATATCGATAATCTCATGCACTTCTTGTTCATGATGTCCTAGGCCATTTCCTTGCTAATTAATAATGTGGAAATACCAGGATGGAAAATCCAACATATGTTTTATATTTACCAATGTGGATGATTTGGGTTCATCTAGGGTAACTATATTGGATGATGAATCAAGTCCCCCATACACAAAATTAATGCTACTAGGCACTAAACCCATGTTATATACCACTCCTATAGATAACGTTGGGTCACATGGATGACCGTAGTCCTTAGCACTTTGAATGTCGATGGGTGTGACTATGATATCTTGGACCATAATTCATCAATACCAATATTGGTGAGGTGGATCTCAACTTGGGATGATTTGTATGGATTGGATGTGGATGAAACTGACTCATGGTTAGCTGATGGTATCTCACAATCTGTTACTTCGACTTATGAGACATTGGCTGAAGTGGATGAAGATAAATTTGATTGAGTTGCCTGTTATATAGGTAATGATATGGAAGGAGTTGTGGATGATATTTATGATGTGGCTAATGTATATTGAGTTTGACCACATGTGCATGTAGTCAATGGTGATGAAGATGGGGGTATGGAAGTGGATGCTTGATGAGAATTGGTTACTGGAAGATCCTCAGGAATAGGAGCTTTAGATGATGATATGGATGGGTTGGTTGATGAAGTGGTTGATGATGTGAGGAATTATGAGTGGAATAAAGCATGGACTCATAGGATTTTGAGATAAAATTGCAATACTTAAATAGTTCAACATCCATTGGTATGTAATGTACTTGTCCCTTGTGCATGTATTTCAAGCATTGATGTAATATGGAATGGACACATCTCATTTCCCTAATACAAGGTCATCCAAATAGTATATTATACCTCACGAACCCTTCCAATATGTGGAACATAGTATGCAATGTTTTGACTTCCATTTCAATGGGAAAAACAATAGTGCCAACTATGGAGTAGAGAGCATTGTTAAATGCTTTCAAGGTAAAAGAGGATTTGGTGATGTGGTCTGGTGTAAGTTTGATATGTTGAAGGCAATATGTAATGATTATGTTTATGGAGGAGCCGATATCAATTAAAACTCTTTTGAAAGGCTTCCTATCAATTTGATCCATGATATATAATGGAGGATCTATTGATTTCGATGATATTGGTTTGATTTCAAAATCATAGAAAGTAATGGAGGGCTCCATACATGTTTGAATATTCCCCACAAAATTATTAAAAGCATTACCATATTGAGATTGAAGTTCAATGGATTTTATAATATTCATTAATGCTTCATTATGTGGAGGAGATTGGTGTATTAGCTCGTATATAGAAAGTTTGTTTGAAGCCATTTTTTAAGCTTGTGGTTAACCAACTAATCAATGAGATGATTGGCCTAGATGGATGATTGAAATGATGAATGGGTTAAGGTGGATGGTCTAGAATATGGATTGCCTAAGAGGTATTTGTGGAAAATTAGATAAGATATGATGATGTGGCAAGTTGAGACACACTTGTTTATGGAGGTATGGGTGAATGACTAGACTATTGTTGAGCATTTTGTTTATTGGAGCATTGTTGTTGACCTTAGGTTACTACATGAATAGCACCCACAAAACCTTGGTACTATTGAACATGATTAACTTGATTAGGAGGAATATTTGTATTTGACCCTCCTGTTATTGATTGTGCCTCATGATAAGGAGGTGGTGTTTGAAAAATCATAAGATTTTGATTTTGTTGAGCTAGAGGACTGTCAAGTTTGATAGCCCCTAACTCAATGAGGTATTGTATTCTATCTTTGAATTGATAGCAGTTATTAATGTCATGCCCATTCTATCTATGATAAGGATAAAATAAATGTTACCTATAGTGTTGACCACATTTAGTGGGATCATCAGTTCTGACCTCGGGTAAGGAAAATTGATTTATGTCATATAAACTATGAAATATGGAGGTATAAGATTCATCTAATGGGATATATTGATGGGGTTGTCAAACATATTATTGATGTGGTCGATTATCCACAGCTAGAACTATGTTTTAACTTGATTGATTAGTTGATGGAATCACATGCTATTCAATTTTTCATGGTTTTTGTTGCATGGGTTGTTGTTGAGCCATTACTGGTTGGCTCATGACCACTTGATTTACTTGATTGGAATTAGTCAGATTGGCCTGATTGGATTTTGATTGGCCAGAATAATTTTCTTTATATTGGCCCTTGTTTTGCTATTCTTTCTTCTTCGGCTTAAGAACTCCTTGGATTTTTATCTCATTTGTGCTAGCCTGGGAAATAACTTTATCAAATTATCTATGTTGTTGTAATTACAATAGCCAAGAGATGGATTTTAAGCAACTCTTAGCAAACAATTGGGTCAGCTCTTCCGTTCGTAGGATAAATGGTAATTTGGTGATAGTTGCCCTCCAATGGTTACCAAAGTCATAGATATACTCATCATTATATTATTTTAGATTATAGATATTGGATAATGAGACTTTATTTCTTATATTGAGGGAGAGTCTTTCAAGAAATTGGTCCACCAATTGCTCAAAAGTATAAATACTATGATCGAGAAAATGGTTATACCATTCTAAAGCATCTCCCCCTAATTTTTGAGGGAAGGTCCTAAGCATTATAGCATCATTGCTTTGAATTCTAAAACAAGCATGGACAAATTAACTCATGTGCTCTTTAGGGTTCTCTATCCCTTTAAATTTATCAAACTTTTATATTGTGAAATCTTCTGAATATGGCGGTGATGGTACCAAAGGATGATTTGGTTGATTGATTAGTTATCATAAGGTAGGCTTCTACTTTATCATGTCAGGAGTATGTTACATCAAGCTATCAATATAATATTGCGTATCCTAGATTCAAGGGTCATTCCCAGGAATGTGGAAATCCTTAATCACTTGAAGATTTTATGATGGCAATGTGGAAACATGTTGAGGTGTGATGAGGTGATGATGACTTGGTAGAGTATAATTATGTTGATGATGTGGTTGATGAAAAAATGATGATGACTGAAGATATGGAGATGATGTATGAGGGCTTTGGATAGTTTGGCCAAAGGTAATAGGATGGGTATGGGTTGGCCCTGGTGTTGCAATGGAAACCATAGAATATTGTTGTACCCAATATGGACCTTGGCTAATGAATATGATATGAGTAGAAATAGGTTGAGGCTTAGGGTTCACCTAAACTTGTTGTTGAGAATTCTACCACTTCTTAAGTAAATTTATTGATATGTTCCCATTTCTCATGTATTTCCCTATTAGTGTTTTATGGAATGGATATGGATGTGATTGATGAGGTAGGTTTGGGGTAAGTTACAATAGGAATTACAAATTAATGGGAGATACTAGATGGTATGGATGTGGGCACTTGTGAAGTAGCATTAGCATGTGCTTCATACAAGGGTTACCATAAACTAAGGTATATAAGGATGGGATGGATGTACTTTGGACACATGATGATTAGGGTATGGACAAATATTGGGAAGGTGTAGTAGATACCTTAAAAAGAGGGTTATTGTACACCAGAGTAAAGCTTTAAGGTTGGGGGGAGACAAGTTCCTACTGTAAAGAAGGATCATGTCTAGGTGAGTTGGGGACTAACTTTAAGACATAGTTAGTGGATTTCATAAGAGCTTCTACTTGTTCCATGTTTATGTGGGTGATTTTATGGTCAATGGTTGGTTATGATGATTCTATTTGAGGTATGGCCATATGAAATAATGTGGATGACACTATGTGTGAGGTATCTACGGATAAATATGAATAACTTGATTGTATCACACTAGGGAGATTGATCATGGAAGTGGTGGTGGAAGGTGATGATGAAAAATCCATTGTTGAAGTGGTTTGATTGGTGGATATTTGATTCATTATTTTAGTTTAATTTCTTGTTAATACCATAAAATAGTGAATAAAATATAAAATGTGCTGAAAATGAAATGCAGAATGAGATACTCACAAAATCAAGTTCAAGCAATATGGTTAGGATGGACAACAAGATTATTACTAGTGATGAAATATAGCAAGTTTGCTCGGGGGAAACCTATGGTGTCTAGGAGTAGAGATTGGTGTATGGAGGTGAAACCCACTATCACCAGATCTCAAGCAATGGTTGGTGATGAAATCCAACCACTACTGTTAAAAATGAAATGTGTTGTGTGTGATTCCTTTTAAAGATTTTTAGTTTATTAAGGTGTACATACAATGTTATAAATGACTGATTTCACTAGTCTAAATTAAAATCCAACACAAGAAATATTGATTTTCCCAAAAGAATTAGAGTACACCACTTAAGACCACTCTCTAAATAGAGGAGGTTTCATCTACTCTTCTGCCTTGAATCATCAAATATGAGGGTACTTTCAATTATTCTAATGATGTTTCTACTTAGACCAACAAAAGGAGAAATCTCTAACCCTATAATGCAAAACTATTTTATGCAATTAATCATTCACATGAAAACAAAAATGTAGGGTTGTAATTTGTAGCACACCAAAAAAAAATGAAACCTTTAAATAGAAATGTGTGATTTATGATTGAATATGAATGTAAAATTATTCTAATGCATATTAAATGTTGGTTTTTACTAGATTTTTAATGAGGTTATTTTTAGCCGTAAATCTATAAAAACATGAAAATACGTAAAATAGAGAAGCTAGGGTTTTAATGTAGACTTACAGGTAAGCCTACATATTGTTCTTATTCTCTATGAAACACACCTAGGTACTTCTCGAATGTCCCATGAGCATCATGGGGTGTCTGCACACCTTCTACAACTTTTGCAAATCCTCATAAACTAGTTTTGCAAAATTTACGTGACCTATTTTTCTAAAAAACTTGGAGAGATAGAAGACAAAAAGTATTAAATTATTGATAAGATAATAAAAATAAAGAACCCATTATGGGTCCCACCATTATTTCCATTTGTATATTTGAAATCAAACAACACCAAATAATATACTTAAATAAATGAATGAATAAAGCAAAATAAAGACAGATGATTGCATAGAAATAAACTTTTATTCTTATTGTCAAGTGGATCTCTGATATTACAACCAAGTGTACCCCAAATGGGGGTTTACAATGTTTTATTATCTAATACAATGATTTCAATATTCTAGGGTTCTCCAATACCCTAGCTAAGAAACAAGGGCGATGTCTTCACGTTGGACTTGATCTCAATAATAAGGTGAGTGGGCTCCAGATATCCATAGGTCAGACAACTCAAGTGCTTTAGTAGCTCCCAATGAACTTGATCCCTAAACTTACAAATAAAAAATAATAATAGAAGGTCAATATCTATGAGGGCTCCACTGTGTGAGGTCCTCAATAAGAAAACTACTAACCCTAGTTGCAAAAATGAAGCTATAAGTATATCTAAAGAATAAAAATACTTGCAATAAATAAATTACCTTATTAAATTTAATTTTTTGTTCTCTGTTCTTTATTTTTTTTGCAAAAAATGGTGCACAGATGCCCTAGTGACACCCAAGGGATTGCTAGACTATACAACTAGGTTTGTGAATGCTTGTGGGTGCTCGATGATGGCAAGAGGCACCCATAGGTGCTTGATGAGAACAAAAAATATCCATAGGTAATTTGTGATGATAGAAAACACCTAGAGATGCTTCTAAGAACTTGGAGGGGTTTTCTAGGAGTGAAACACAATTTGTAGAAGCATATCTAATTTGTATGAGGTAGGCGGTGATAGATGTGAAAGTGATGGCAAGCGATGAAATGTGGATAATGGCAAGGGAGCTTGGATGCTTGAGGACGTAGGGAAAATCCTTAACACCAAAGACTTAGAAAACTTAGGGAACTCAACATTCAAAATCTTAGGGGATTCAAGGGTTGAGTCATCAAAATGACTCCTCTTTATAATCTCTCCTAGGGCACGTTAGGGTTTCAACGACATAATTTATGTGGTCAATATTAAAACATGATAGAAGGTGGAGATTAAATCTTAGCATGTGGCATGGATTAAGGTAGATGAATGGTTGGGATTATATCATGATGAATGGCTATGATTAATTCATATAAATATACATATATTTATTAAATATATAATAAAATATATAAAATATTATTATTTAAATATATTTTAAACAAATATATAAAAATATATAAAAATAATAGGTAAAAGTAGCGAGAAGCTATGGATGGACGACAAGTGGCTAGATTTTGGTGTCTACAGGTTGCATTAACATGCTAACAATTATGCACCCTAAATCAATAGCAAATCCAAAAAAATATGACATTGAGTAATCCTCTGATAAAACCCATATTGAAGAATCCCTTAAACAAATATTCAATTTGGATTCCACACAACTATCTAAATTAGAACAAACATTACTAGATCCATAAGAACTTGAATTATTAGGGGTATTACCTACCCCTCCTCATTTTGAAGATGAATCACAAGCCTTGATAAAAAATTAATAGATTTTAACATCAGTACAGAAAGAAACCCTCGACTTCTCAAATTGGGAAAAGTGCTAACCCAAGATGAGAAAATAAAATATACAAACCTACTAAAATAAGTTCATGATATTTTGGGTTGGATATATGATGATATACCAGGACTTGACCCCTCATTAGTAGTACATCATTTAGTTATACGAACAAATGCCAAATAACTAAGAAAGATGCATCCAAAATTTGCTCTTTTGGTAAAATATGAACTACAAAAACTCCTAGATGTAGGTTTCCTAAAAGCCATAGACTATTCAGATTGGATATCCGACATTGTCCCCATCGCCAAGAAAGAGGGGTCCATTCAAATTTGCATATATTTCAAAGACATAAAAAATCCATAACCAAAATATGACTTCCCTTTACCAAACATAAACATGATAGTAGACTTCACCATGGGATCCAAAATGCTATATTTAATGGATGGATTCTTAGGTTATAACCAAATAAATATTTCTCTCAAATCTAAAACAACTTTCACAACCCCTTGGGGAACCTTCTACCATCAAGTTATGTTGTTTGGCCTCAAAAATATAGGAGCAACATACCAAAGTGCCATGACATATATCTTTCATGATCTTATGCACCACATTGTAGAATACTATGTAGATGACATCTTAGGTTGCTTCAAGAAAACAAAAAACAATGTTCATAATCTAAGTATTTTTGAAAGATGATGAGAATACAAAGTTAGGCTAAAATCCCAAAAATGCATTTTTGGGGTAACATCAGGAAAACTATTAGGGTTTATCATATCCTATAAATGAATCAAATTCAATGCTTCCAAAATCATAGAAATAACAAATATTCCACCACTTACAAATCTAATCAAACTACATAGCTTCAAAGGTAAATTATAGGCTATTCAAATATTCATATCACAACTAGCAGATAAATGTCAACCCTTATATAGGTTTCTCAAGAAATATGTAAATTTTGAATGGGATAGCGAGTGTCAAAAGGACTTTGAAAACTTGAATACTTATCTCTTGACACCACCTATCTTAATACCATCAAACCCATACCATTCATTATTATTATACATAGTTACTACCAAGCATACCTTGGATCCTTACTAGCTTGGTATGATGATCAACATCAAGAAAGAGCCATCTACTATATAAGTAGAACTTTGGTGAGTTATGAAACTTGTTACACACCATTGGAGAAATTATACCTAGCAATTTTTTTCTCCTCTCTCAAATTAAGACATTACATGCTCAGCCAAAATACTTATGTTATAGCAAGGGTAGATCCCCTACAATACCCCATGTTAAAATATTACCTATCAATAAGGACTGCTAAATGGCTCATAGCCCTTAGTGAATTTAACCTTGAATTCATTAACCAAAAATCACTAAAAGGGCAAGTTATAACTGACCAAATTATCCTTGCATATTTAGAATCAAAACATCCTATAAACATATCCTTCCCTGATGAGACAATTCTAACTATAGAAACCCAAGAATTTGAATCTTGGACCTTATAATTTGATGGAGCTAGATATAAGAAAGGTGTAGGACATCTTGGTCACACCGCAACATCAACTCATATCTTTATTCTTTAAAATTCATTTTTCATGCACAAAAAACATAGTATAATATGAAGCATTGATTTTAGGTCTTAGAGCTGCATTGAAGCTCAAAATCAAAACTTTAACAGTATATGGTGACTCCCAATTGGTGATCAACCAGTTCAATGGTGTTTATCAAACCAAATATAACAAACTAAATCCTTACAAAGACATCACATATAGTCTTATAGATTATTTTGACCAAATTAGTATAGAAGCCATACCATGATCTAGCAATCACCACATCGATGCCATGGATACAACATCTCTTATTCCATTGGAACTAGAAGATGAAGATGCTTCTATTTTTATAATATCAATAAATTATCCTTCCATGTTAAAATCATACCTACAACCCCTTAGAATTTGCATCGTTGAATAAGAATCACCCCAAGAACCTTGGTATGAAAATATTCTTAGATTCCTTAGATAAGGAATATTCCCTAAGGATTCAATTCTAAAAAATGAATACAATGTAGGCTAAAATCCTACAAATATATCATCATTAGAGACATATTATATCAATGCTCTTTCGAGGGTATGTTTCTTATATGCATAAGTGCAGAGGAAACCTAGACAATAATTAAGGAAGTCCATGATAGATCATGTGGTGGGTATTTCAGTGGACTAGTCATAGCCAAAAAACTCCTTACAATGGGTTATTATTGGCCATCTATGAAAAAAGACACCAATGATTATGTTAAGAGATATGACAAGGGTCAATGATATTGTAACCTTGTCCATGCTCCTTCCCAAGAATTGTAATCAATCACATCATCTTGGCCTTTCTCCTCTTATGGATTGGATATTATAGGTAAAATCAATCTTCAATCATCTGATAGCCATAAGTTCATTATTACAGCCATAAAATACTTCATAAATGGGTCAAGGAAATACCTCTATCCACTGTAATAGGAATCCAAGTATCCAAATTCATCCTTAACAAAATCATTAGCCACTATAGGATTCCTTATACCCTAATAATGGATAATTTAACCCCTTTCAAAAACAAATAAGTTGCCAAGTTATGTGCCAAATATAAAATTCAATAAAAAATATCACCCACAAGAAAAAAGACGCATAATCATTCAATAAGACATTGATCAAAATTCTCAAGAAGTTACTCAAAAAGAAATGTTAAGATTGGCATTTACAACTATACCCTATCTTGTGGGTATACCATACCAGTATACAAACTCATATAGGGGCAACACCCTATGCTCTATTTTATGATACAGAAGCCATCTTTCCTTTTGATATCAAAATACTCTCTCTAAGAGTTCTATTGCAAGACTCTTCAATAGGAAATGAGTATTGCTTAGATCACCTACAACAATTAGAAATATTAGAATAAAATACATCAATGCATTATAAAATCTAAGAATAGATCACAATAGACTTTGACATACCTACCACAAGAAAATGCATCCATGATCCTTTGAAATTGGGGACTTAGTCCTCAAAGAAAATTAAAAAAACACCAATTCCATAGATGAATTTAAAGGAAATTTTAAATCCAATTGGTTGGTACCCTTCATCATCACTACAAAATTAGGCTCTTAAGCCTACTACCTAGCCATATTATATGGTAAAGAACATAAATAACCAATCAACATCATGCACCTTAAAATATACTATGCATAAAACACTGCATCATTTGCTTGCTCATGTGACTAAATGCATGATTGTTTGAATAAACATTGGAACAAAACAACACACATATAAAAAAAAATTCCCCTTGTATTATTTTTTGGTTTACCTAATCATATTATAGAGTTAGGATTATTTTCATGATGATGCACACAATAATCCTCCCTTTACAAAAGTCACTTCCATTGCATACACATAGGAAAGCCTCGTGTTGAGTGATCCTATCAATCCCAAAACTTCTTTGTTCTCTTCACTTTCTTCTACTTCCCTCTTCTCATATATCATATTTCTTCTCTTCTTCCCCTTCTCTTGGGTTAAGTGATGTATGATGTGATCATCCATGACCCTAATGATAAGCCTAAGGTACAATAATATCCTCATAATGGCCTCTCCCATTTATTTTTTCCAACTTTGGGATACCTAATAATCAACCTCTTCTATTCTTCTTCTATCTCCCAATTCTCACCTATCACATTTCTTATTTTCTCCCTCTCTTAGGTTAAGTGATGTATTACATGATCATATATGACCCTAATGACCCATCATTATCCCTTTCTTCTATTCTTCAAGTTCACATCACAATTTCAACACTTTACATCAACACATTTTTTAATAGAAACAAACTATTTACTCCATATTTCATGATTATTTAATAGTCTCTTTTGGAATGTTGGTTCTCCTCTGATGCACAACAATGTTACAAATATTTGTAGGTATTTCATGCAACATAGGATAATTTTAGCATCTCAATACAGCCTATCAAATTTTTAATGATACTTACTCATCATTTTCATTAAGACACAACTTAGTCAATGAATCATCCAGGATATGAGGCCTTATTCATCCAATGTCTCATGGACCCCTAATTATTTGTGAGCCTCATTAGGCACTGGATGAATGGGTTTTTCTTTCTTGACTAATTTACCATATAAACTCACAATCACACCTAACTCAAAATCTCATTAAAGACATGCTTGTTTAACAAGCCACACGAGATGTAGGGTTTTATAAATCCAATATCTTATAGGCCTATGATTATTTTTAAGCCTTACCATACATTATATTTATAGAGATTTGTTACCTACTTGGTTTTATCAAATAAGCATACAATCAAACGTAAATCAAACTCTTATAGGTTTCTCTTAAATAAACCATTCAGATTAAAAAACCCCATTGATCCAATATCTTGTAGGCCTACAATTATTTGTAAGCCTCACTAGACATTGGATCAATGGTGTCTTCTTAGTCACCTAGTTTACTACATCAATAGACCATTAATGAATCATGATCTCACCACCTACCACCTGTCTAATAAATTATTCAAGCTACAATATTCTACAAATTCAATGCCTTGTAGGCTTGCAATTACTTGTAAGCCTTACCATATACTAGATTTGGAGAGTTTTGTTAGATTGACTAGTGTTGAGTGGTATTTTCACCCAATTGTGAAAGTACACTCTTCCTTAGGATTTGGGTTCCAAATTCCCTCTTGCAAAGAAGTTAAACAAACAACTTCTCCAAGGTCTCCGCTATATTAGCATTTGCATATGTGTATTAGTAATCTCAAATAAAGATATTCAATTTTAAATGCTTGGAACACCTTAGTGATTGCAAGTAACTGTAAACAAGGGGCAATGTTGGTTTATTTTACCGTGAAACTTTAGTGATTGTTCATTGAACCAAAATAAAGCAAATGTGATTTGGCCCTCATATGACCTTCAATGTGATGCTCAAATTACCCCTCTTTCGTAAAATCAAAATTTTTATGAAGAGAGGGTAATTTTAGGCTCCAAGAATGGAAATTTGTGAAATGCCATAAAACATAACTCCTTCAATGAAATTGGAATTTTCATGAAGGGAATATCATCATAGGCTCATGAGTGCAAAAAAAAAATGAAATTTGACCTTAAAATGGAAATTTTCAATTTTCAGATTTTTTAAAATCTGTAATAAAATAGCAACTTCGGTGAATTTTTAAAAATACTAAACAACTCCAAAAATGAAATTTCAAAGTGCGTATTGGAAGTCTGAAGTATAACCTACGCAATGGTGAAATTATTTTTGGATTTTGAAATTTTTTTTAATGTTTATTTTAATGCCTGAAAATTTAAAAAAAGTAAAATTTCTAGAAAATGAAAATGCAGAAAATGAAAATGAAATGCAAAAAACTGAAAATAAAATGCATTCAGTATGATGCTATCCTATTTCGACAAAACCGAAGATGTGAGGTTTCCATGCATGCAACCTAACCTATTGGACTTGCAAAACAAGCACAATCCGGATAAGCTAAGTGCTGGCTCCTAGGGTTTTAAATGAGGTTTTCAGATTTAGACATTTGCATGAAGCAACCAAGAAACTTGTATAAAACTCCATTTACAAGCCTAAAATCTAAAAAGGGGAAAAATAGACATTTAATCTTGCATGCAGAAAATGGCTCCTCCTTTCTTGTCCATAAGATACAACTTTCTGAAGTTTTCTATATTAAAAATTTGTCATTTTACAATAACAGAAATTTTTGGTTTTCCCAAACTAGTCCATGGAAGAAAAACAGCCCAAACAGGTCCGAAATGGCCCTCATGCCTTCAAACCTGCAACTCTGCTTGCAGCAGTTTCCAACCCCTCAAAAAATCCTTGCCTGGCGTATTTAAAATTTTTAGGAAGCTTTTCGTTTCATTTTCCAATGGCTGTTTGTTTCATTTTCCAATGGTTGTTCGTTTCACCTTCCCTTGTGCATGCATGTGTTTTTGTTTCCAAAAATGCTTTTCGTTTCTATTTTGTGGCCCTTCGTTTCATTTTCTCCACATGGGATTGCGTTTGTTTCCTTCCGTGTGTAACGACCATCTTAAATGATTTCAAATCATTAAATATTCCTTACATAAGGTTTTGTCTTATTCATTGGATTTTGTCCTTATGTCCACGTCATTATGCAGTATTCAGTTTCACTGCCTGCCTACCCTTTTTGAGTCGTGACAATGCAACATGTCACGATATCGTGACACTTTTGTTTCTCTACCTGCCTACTCCTTTTGAGTCACGAAAATGCAACATGTCGCGATATCATGACACTTTTGTTTCTCTGCCTGCCTACCCTTTTTGAGTCATGAAAATGCAACATGTCGCGATATTGCAACACCTTTTCTTTCTTGTTCTTTCTCTTCTCTTTGGCCGCGAAAAATGCAACATGTCGCGATATCACAACACTTTTTCTTTCCTGTTCTTTGTCTTCTCTTTGGCCGCAAAAATGCAACATGTCGTGATATCACGACACTTTTTCTTTCCTGTTCTTTCTCTTCTCTTTGGCCGCAAAAATGCAACATGTCACGATATCGCGACACTTTTTCTTTCTTGTTCTTTCTCTTCTCTTTTGGCCGCGAAAATGCAACATGTCATGATATCGCGACACTTTTTCTCTTTTGGCCATGACAATGCAACATGTCGCGATATCGCGACACTTTTTCTCTTTTGGCCACGACAATGCAACATGTCGCGATATCATGACACTTTTTCTCTTTTGGCCGTGACAATGCAACATGTCGCGATATCGCAACACTTTTTCTCTTTTGGCCACGACAATGCAACATGTCGTGATATCGCGACACTTTTTCTCTTTTGGCTGCGATAATGCAACATGTCATGATATCGCGACACTTTTTCTCTTTTGGCCGCAACAATGCAACATGTCATGATATCGCGACATTTTTTCCCTTTTTTCCGCGACAATGCAACATGTCGCGATATCGCGACACTTTTTCCTCCTTGTGGTGTTTTGTTTTTTCTTTGATCTTCAGCATATGGGCCACTTCGGTCTTCTTGGAAAACATGCAAAAAAGGTGGGTCCCCAATTTTGGGGTACATTGTGGAGCAGCCACAACAACTATTTTATTATACAAGGATGCAATCAAAAGAAAATCCTAAACAATCTACATGACAAAAAATACATGACTTCAAAAGGTCTATTAAGATGAGTATACATTCTCTATTTTTCATACAAATATTCATGTATCTGGTAATGGATAGAGAAATTATTCCATCTCAATCGATATGGGAAGCCATAATTTCCTATCATAATAATTCTAATTTTCCTCATATATCATTGGTGCTTTTGACTTTCATATCCCATACCTCACGTACATATAATTTTTGCAAGCACATCAAACAAAGGACAAGCACAACCAATGAAGACTACTAATATATCAAGCAATTCATAACATCATCACCTTAAACTTCTCAATCTACAATATTAGAAAAATTATCCAACATATTTTTAGGTGGACTCAAGTCCCTCATTTCAACACCTCACATTTATACAAGGCATTTGCATAAATGCTAGGTGAAGAAACCAAGGGCAGTGAATCCATCTATCAATATACTAGACAATTCAATTCTAAATCAGAATATTCTAAAAATATCCTCTAATCAAAATATGTTTCAAAATACCAGACAACAATCAATAAAGTGTCATCAACATAGAAAATATCTTTTTTTATTTGTAGACCCTTGGGAAATATTGGGACTTGGTAATTAGCACTTTGTGTATCCATAATCATTTAAGATTTTTCAAAGTAGTATATTATCGAATATCTATGTTTCTTAAAGGTTTCTAAACCAGTGGAGATGTTATCTTCACACACACAATAGATCTTTCATACTAGATTCCATGCTAACATATGGACCTCCAATAATAGGAAACTCCTTTTTTCTATGTTCTATGCATATACAATTCTCTATGCATACATTGAGAAAATAAGAAGGGATTTCCCTTTCCTTGGATTGTCCATATGAGAGTATTACCTGCAATATATAATTGTTTTTGCTATACAAATTCTCCAAACTTTCAATTCATTAGATGTGCTCTTGAGTAGCAATTCCATTCCTCATGTATCTATATATTTTTGCATGTGTTAGGCAAGGGACCTATAATTTGAAAATTTTATCTTATGCATTCAAAGATTCAAGAAATCAACATCTAGCAAATATCTCATATTCACAACTAAAAGTATGACCTAATGTGCCTTTCAAAGAAACTTGTTTATCATATCCATCTGAATTGTATATTCATAATTATATTATGGATATGATGGTTGGGGTCATATGATTTCAAAGTAGTCTTTATTGGTACATTCAATAGTCCACTTTTAGTAAAATCTCAATTTATTTATACATAAAATGTGGTGATGAGTATTAAGACCAATTCCTCACATACATGTAAATATTTGTATATGTGTTAGGTAATGAAATTATATACCCTTGTTTCCCTCTCTCATATATCAAGAAAATATAAGACACTATGTCAAATTTCAACAAAACATCTCCTCTATCAAGGGGCAACCTGCTCTTATAACATAACAATTTCAAACTATCTACACTCATAACATACATGCAATTCAAAAAATAATCTACATCTATCATTGTACATACTCACACATTTCAATTCTTGCTTAGGAAACACCTATCAGGATAAAACACACAATTACTCATTCTATTATTTGCATAAAATTCCTTTGGTTATGCCTCTCAAAGAATGCATAAAATACTTTGAGTAAGCCTCTCAAAGAGTGCAAAAAATCCTTCATGTATGTCTCTAAAATTGTGCATAAAATACTTCAGGTACGCCTCTCAAAGCATACAAAAAATCCTTCAAGTATGCCTCTCAAAGCATGCATAAAATCATTTGGGTATGCCTCTCAAAGGGTGCATAAAATCCTTCTGGGATGCCTCTTAAAGCATGTATAAAATTCTTTGGGTATGCCTCTCAAAGCATGCATACAAATCATTTGGGTATGCCTCTCAAAGCATGCATTACTAACTACTAACAACTAACTCTACTAACAACAAATACATATATCTTGTACATATTACATGTACCTCATCACATATTAATTGCTTGTCTTTTATGCAACACCTTAGGACACCATTTAAGCATGATGAGATTATATTTCCATCTCATTGAAATGCGTAAGTATTATCTAGGCTCAAAGGATAACACTTGACATTAAAAGTTACAATGAGCGCTTGTCCTTTATCAGGTTTAGAGACCACTACTCACAACATATATATGATTTATTTTCTATCATCAAAACCTTAAGTTACCACTCAAAACAACCACAATTCTCTTTAGCATTTATTCATTATCTGACTCATAAGGTCATTGCTAAAATAATAACACAAATATCAACATCCAAATACCTACTATCAACTATCAATATTTGCATAATCGGAAAATAAAATAATCATATCAATATCACATCATCAATTCAAAACCATCATATCATCAAAGTGACATCTAACCAAAAAAAATCATATTAATTTATCACAACACAATCACCATACAAATTATTCAACACAAAGCATAATGTCATTACTATATATAATACCTCAATACCATACATGTCACCAAGAAAGATGTATCACAAGGATAAAATTGATACATTTAGTCCCAATGAAAACAGGGTATACCACATACCTAAAATTGGTACACTCACTCCAAAATACCTAGCAGCTAGACCTTGCATCTCCTCCCCTAGCTCTTGGTGGAGCTTGAGGTGTATAGAAGCCAACAAACTACTATGAGTAGTGACTCACAAACTATGTCCTTGATCAAGTTTTTAAGGGTAAAGGCTATCATCATTTTAGAGGTATGACACTGTGATAATGCTATTAGTAATAGTAAGTCTTGCTCCTCTTCCTCTCTATGCCTAAATTTGTAAGTCATAATTTCTCTTGTAACCTATCCAAGTCTACCCTCACCCTATCTAACTCTTCCCTTGCCCACTCTAGATAGCATTCCAAGGGCTCCATAATTATAGCTACCATGTAGGCATCCATACCTTGGTCAATCCTTGAGAGAGCCTCATACCTCTCTCGATTCATTTGATCCAAATTTAACTGAAGATCAACTAGTATCTCCCTATCATCCACCCTCTCCTTAGTCATCTACTCCAATTCCACCCATAAGTCAACTATGGTCTCTCTATTAACCATCATCTCCTTGGTCAATAAAACTACCTCCTCCCAATCCCTAGTTACCTCATCCTATGTAGCCTTAGATGTCACCAAATACCCTCTCACATCCTATAAAGTTTGTAGAAAGGCATCCAACTCAACCTATCTAGCCTCTATAACTAATCTGTTAGACCCTACCTTGCTAAAAATTATCAATGATATCATGATCATCAATAGTTATGGCATATCCATAGGTGTACCTCCCACTTTGGTCTCCTACCTATGGGTCCTTCCCTCACCATGGTCACCACCCTTAGATGCCTACATCATATTCATATTGTAACTCCACTCTCTTCATAGTCATTGATGTAACCCTCATGGGATATTTACTATCTCCTCCATGGCTATATGTCACTCCCTCGGTGACTTTGGCTATGACAATCTAGTAGGCTAAAATTACTCATATCAAGCTATGTAGTCACCTATCACTCCCATGACATCCACCCTAGGACCCAATACCATAGGGTCATCCACATATACATCCATGAATGTATAGATATTGGTAGGCCCCCACTATCTCTCCCATGTAACCCTCTATACCCACATCTCCCCTAATCATAGTATCCTTTGTACCTCTTTGTATTATCATAGTACCTATTCATATTGATATAGCTCATAAAATAAACTTTCATCATCTAGCCAATAAACCCTCCTAACTCGAGCTATCTCCTTGTGGTTATCTAACCATATAAGTTGACCCCTCTATGTTCACCAGCTAATCTATGTAGCCTACAACTCATTAATCTAAAATAGTGATTGCTCTAGTGAATAATACACCCTCCCCATCGATAAGTTGTAGGTATCTTAGCTCTAGGATGTCTACCCTTTATAATAGGGCACTAAACCATAATATGATCCTAGACCTACACCTGTAGAAGAGTACAGCACACTAGACTCCTACCACTATGATATACCACTTGATATAATGTATGATAAATCCTAGACAATATGGTTGGCCCCCAGGCATAAATTTTCTAATAATACTCAATCCAATAATAATAATCACCCATCCCTAAGGCATGTGTCTCCTACTCATATCTACCATCAGGATCCCTAATATATTCAAAGCTAGTAGGGTCATAAATTGATTTGTGTCCTCCCATATAAGCATTGTTGATTCGTAAACCCTTATACTTAACTACAAATATCTCATTTCTTATCAATAATGCTCTTGCAATATTGTCACCTATCCCAATATAGATTAGCTTACCTCAAATAGGAACTCAAAGGATGCACCAAACATCCTCCAATATCACTATCATTTTCCCCATTGGAAATTTAAAAGTATTATTCAAGGGATACCACCTCTATGCCAATATTTTCAATAGAAGTTGGTCAAACTCTAACTTGGGCATAAATACCATGTGCTCTAGCCCAACTGCCACTAACATGCCAAGCTTGTAATCAATGATCCTTTATGACAAAATTCTATCCATAGCCTTTAGATGACACTCCTAGCTCACCAAAACCTTCATTCCCTACCAAAACCACATCCAAAACATCATTAGCACCTTTTCCAACACTTTTCTAACTCATGTCAATAATAACACTAATATAAACCAATGGAAAAAATACCACTACCAATAGAAAATTGATAAAATTAGCCTCAAAAATTAAAAATTTGAATTGGTTCAAGGGCATACAAATCAAATATGCTCTGACACTCCCATAGTGCTTTGAATGACATCTGTGTGATGAGCCAATCTCCTATTACTCTCCATTACTCCATAGCATCTTTCTCAACAACTTCACCAAGTTTCTAAATTTGGCAAGTGAAAATGACCAACATTTTCACCCCTTTCCCCTTTTTAACCCATCCTATCCATCCCTCTGTACCATTTTTAGTTGTCCATCCTCTAGAAAATCCACCCATCCAATTGAGAATTCTCTCTAAATCCAACATGGAAATAATTCCCTTGGGACACCCATGGGGTAACTTTTTTCATATGGGATAACTTTTTCAAACATCAATAAGGCACACATCATCAAAAATGAGTTATACATGTAGTAATGACATAAAGCAATAAAAATAATTACAATTATAATTGTTTCTTCAACACAACATTACAATACAATAATAAAACATCACAACATCAAAATTGGAGTCCAACTACTTACATTTGATGCAATTTCATAGATAATGCATTAAAACTAGGGCAAAATATAGACATCCAATTTTGACATTAGTAGACACTCAATCAACACAAACCCAAAAATTTGGGTATCATTTTTAGCCCCCATAAAAAATACCACTGAGGACCTTTAGTAGTAAATTTGACATGAGTGGCAATTTTGTAAAATAGTCAAATTCAATCCTAGGTAGGTCAAACTGGTCGTTGGTAAAAAATGTCAATTAGGGGTCAAAAATACTACTAGCGATTTTGACCAATAGTGGTGATTTGCAAAATGCCTAGAATCTTCTAGCATGTGCTAGGAGACCACATATTCTTTCATTCCACTACCAATTCTGATCTCACATGCTACAGCAATAAACTAGACCTACAAAATTCAAAAAAACCCTAAGCCTATCCTAACCAATCTTCCCTCTCAATCCCTCCAAAATATATAAGCAACCCTTAGAGTAAGCATTCAAAAGAAAAATTTTTTTTTTTATTGGTTAAAGAAATTAGCACATATATAACAGATGGGTTTCATCAAGGTCCCAAAACTTTAATACAAAATGGCATAAAATACCAGAAAGGACAAGAAGCAATAGGTAAGAAATAGAGCAGAATTACAAAATATGAGGCAGTCCTCAACCTACTGAAAAAAGGTACAAAATTACAAAATTTAGGGTTGTCCTTAGCCTACAAGAAGAAAAGAGGAACATAGTCAAAATACTAAAAACCACAAAAAATGTAGAGAAAATCCACATAACCGAACAAAAAAAGCCATCAGAAAGCACTCAGGTCTCAAAAATAGTCTTAACACAGAGATCTTGGAGGCTCTAAGAAAAAGTATCCAACTCAGCACCATTGTCTTTAGTAGGGATGTCCTCAGACTTGACAGTCATCTTCTTAGGATTTGCAGTAGGCACACCTTCGACCTCTTCAGTGAATTTTTTCCTAAAAAAATAGATATTAAGGGTATTGCATAGATCAATAAGTTGAGCAATGTTGTTTGAGATAGATTTGATAATATACTCCTACAAACAGAGATCAGGGTCATCCTTAGTCTCCTCATCAGAATCAATGACCAAAGACTCTTTTTGCTTGGCTTTATTTTTTAGATGCGCTTAGCCATGAAGTGGCTTTTGATAAGGTTCAAGATCAGGTTTGGTATCAAGATTAGGAGAAGTGATTCTTGGCCTTTTCCTTAATATTATAATATTTTCAATAATTTTATATTTTTTAGCAGACAATTTCGAAGCACTAGAATATTGGGGCATGGTTTTGGAAGAGTTGGGCTTCAGAGGGCTCTGCTTAGGTTTTGGGGGAGGGGTTAAGACAACACATTCAAGGTAGTGAGTTAGCCAATGTTTGTAAAGAATTTTTAAAATCCCATGGTGTGAGGGTAACTCAGACCCAATTTTCTCTCTGGCATCCTCAATAGTATGACTTATGGAATTAAAATGAAATTGAGGAATATTTACTACCCTAACATTATAGAAATGATTGCAAAAGGAAAATTGAAAACTACATAAGGGCTTATCTAGATTCTCCATGAAATCCAAGGTGATATTAGGGTCCTCCCCCTTGAATTTATGGAAGAAGAGAAGGAACTTTCTATCCACCAAGAATCCTTTAGCAATGGAGTCGATGCACAACTTAGATGACTCAATAAAGGTATTCATTATGACAGAGCAGAGATAAAGTAGCAGTAGGGGAAACTTCAGAGAAGAAAGGCTCTGGTAGTGGAATGGGACGTAGGCATTATGAATAAAAATGGTGAGGAGAGTTATTTTAACAATGCTCTTCCAGCAAATTCAATACTCATACCGCAAAATAAGCCAACACATTCCAATGCAATATTAGATAACAAGGTAGGTCTGATCACCAATATAAATTATGAGGAAATTTGAGAAAAGATCCCTAAAAATATAAAAATAGAGGAAGATACCGGACCACAAGGAAAGCCATGCTGGGGGTGATGACGTGGAAGGATGAGGTGGAAAGGTGGAAATATGGAAGCATGGGAAAAATAGGATTTATGAATTAGGTGTGACCAAAAAATATGGCACCAAGGAAAATGGGAAACAAACAATAAAAAAAAAACATACGAAAAAGACTAAAATTCTACCTTGAAGGGGAGAAATCGATAACCAAGATTGACATTGCAAAAAACATGTGAATCCCAAGATATGATATAACATGAGGACTAGCAAAAAGGGATTTATGGCACTCTGGAATGAGAAGAATAATGAACGAGGCTGACGTGATCCATGTCAGTAGTAGAAGGACCTAAAGTCAATGAATATTTGTCAATAACATGGATGAAAAACTGAGGAGGATCAGAAGTTCAGGTCATCACCTCATTTATAGTAGTGCCAAAATTGGCTAAAGCATCTGTAGCTTTATTGTTCTCTCTAAATGTATGCTAGAAAATGATGTCTTGAAACTATTTACTTAGGATTCTAGATTCTTCTATGCAATTTCTTACTTTCCACGAGGGGATTTTGGTATTTTTGAGTTAATTTATGGTGGTCAAAGAATCACCTTCAACCAGAATTCTATTGGTCACATCCTTTGCCAATATTAGGCCATGCCAAAGAGCTCGAGCCTTAGCAATTTTATTTGATTGAATCCCAATAAATTTGGCATAATCAATGATAACCTTACCTTGACTATCTTTGAGGACACCACATGCTCCTGAATGGCCAGGGTTGCCCTTATCAACACCATCAAAATTTAGTTTGAGCCATCCTTGTGGGGGAGGTATCCAAGAAGTATGAATTATGTTGGACTTGGGATGTGAGCAAGATTTAGTCACAATAGAGAAGTTGAGAGACCACCCCATAGAGGTTTCAAAGGAAGAAGGGGGTTGGGAAGGTAAGGGGCAAAGGGAAGCATTCTCAATAGCAAAGGAGAGAATTTTGCTAAATATAAACTCAGAGCTCTGACAGGAGTTAGAAAAAACCTCTACGATTTTGCTCTAACCAAATCTACCATAAAAAGTGATGAAGGGAAAACTACCACATCATCTTGAGGTATAGGTTCCTAAAGGGATTAGGCCATTGAGTGAAAAGATCAGGAATAGAACAAGGGATAACCCAAGAAATATGGAAACACTCAAAGAGCCTGTTAAGAATGGAAAAAGCAAATGGGAACCCAAGGAAAATATTGTGGGGGTATTTCCAATCAGAAGAACAAATAAAACATCTATTGGGTATGGGTAATCCTCATTTCAGAAAATTGTCAATGGTGAGAATTCTTTCTTGAATAGCAACCCAAGCAAATGAGACGATTTTAGGAATCAACAATTTAAGCCAAACAAGATTAAAAGGTATTATTGGTGCCTCAAGAGGTGAAAGAAGTTTGTAAGTAGATCTAATAGAAAATTATCTTGATTCAGTAAGGTCCCAAAACAACTGATTTGAGAACCTCCTAGAGGGAATGATATGAGATCTTAAAAGAAGCTATAGTTGACTGGTCTCATTCAGATGATGAGAAATGATGAGATGCTTCCAACATTTTTTTCCATTCAAAGAACAGATAAAATTTGAAACTTTGGAGCCACATGAAATATCACTATAATCCTTGAGGATAACTAGATTGTGATGATTTATGAGGGGTTCATCAAGGATCCATTTGTCTCTCCAAAAGTCAATTTGTTGTCCATTACCTAGTCTCCAGTGAAGGCCCTACTTAAGAAAAGATCTGACCTGCAGGATGGATTTCCAAAAACAAGACCCTCTAGGGGACACATCAACACTAAAGAAATTAGTGTTCTACAAGTATTTGCGATGGGCAATAGATATCCAGTCAATTTCATCTTCTAAAATTAATCTCCAAGCCTATTTGGATAGAAGAGCTGAATTAAAAAGGTGAATCCTCCTTAGGCCAACCCCACCATAAATTTTTGGTCTGCAAACTTTGTCCCAAGCCACAAGATGAAACCTACTTTTGTTTTTAAAACCTGACCAAAGGAAATTATTTTCAATCTACTCTATTTTTTGACAAACTCTACTAGGAACTTTGAAAACTGACATGAAATATATAGGTATATTCTAAAGAGAGGCATGAGTCAGTAATTTTGCCATCTTGAGATAACATATTCTCTTTCCATCCAACTATTTTATTTTGGAATATTTCAATAACGTTATTCCACATTGAGGCATCAGGCTACCCTAAAAATAGAGGAAGTCCAAGGTAAATGGTAGGGAATGAAGCAATTGGACATTCAAGAATAGAAGAAATTTTGTGTTGTCTTTGAATGGGAGTGTTTAAAAAATAGACTTTGCTTTTATGGAAATTGATTTTTTTCCCAGTTGCATCTTCATATAACAAAAGGATGTTCTTGATAACTTTTTCTTCAAGGACAAAAGCTTTGGTAGTAATAATAGTATCATCCACAAAATTTTGGTGAGAAACAGGTCTAATCTAGGAAGCTGCTCTTATCCTTGATAGGAGTTCAATATTACACACTACTTTAACAGTTCTCCCTAGAGCTTCAAAAGCAATTATGAACAAAAAGGGAGACATGGGATCTCCTTGACATATGCCTCTATGAATTGGAAAGTAACTAGCCGTGGACCTATTAACAAGAACAAAAAACCATGGGGTAGAAATACAACCTTTGATTAGATCAACCCAATCAAGGTGGAAGCCAAACATGATAAGGAAAGACATAAGGAAATACCAATTTAACCTATCATAAGCTTTGTTCATTTCTAATTTCACAATAAATATAGGCTATTTTAATAGGTGAACAGAGTGAAATGCTTCATGGATAGTTATGACACCATCAAGAATGGATATGCCCTGAACAAAGCACCCTTGGTAGGAATCAATAATGGTAGGGAGGATATCTCTTATCCTATTAGCAATTTCTTTAGTGAGGATTTTATAAACCAAATTGCATAAACAAATGGGGCTAAAATCAGTTATGGATTTGGCATTGGAAGTCTTTGGGATAAGGGTAATGAAGGTAGAATTAAATCCATGAGGAATAGATTTAGCAGATTGAAACTCTTTAATTGTAGAGCAGACATCAACACCCACAATATCCCAAAAGGTTTGAAAGATTCACAACAGAAATCTGTCAGGACCTGGGGATTTATCAAGATGCATTGCAAATAGAGCAGAGTGGATTTCCTCATTAAAAAAGGTGCTAAGAGTTTAGAATTGGCATAATTGGAAATAATATTAGGTATGTGATGAAGCATGGAATTCAGAGCAAGGTTGGAGGGTGTCCTTTCTTCCCCAAGGAGATCTATGAAATAAGAAACAACTTCATTCCTGATTTCATGAAAATTAGAGGTAATGGATCTATCAGCTCTTGATAATTATTTGATCCTATTATGACTTCTATTCCTCAGAGTGGAAGCATGAAAAAACTTGGTATTAATGTCTCCTTACTTGAGCCACAAAGCTTGTGATTTATGTTTCCAAAATATTTCTTCATGAGCTAAAATTTTATGATAATTAACCAAAATACTTCTCTCTTCAGCCCGAACTTGATCATCACAAAGACCTACTTGAATTTTGCTTTCAATAGAAAGGGGTTTGTCTTTAAGGGATTGTTTAACTTCAAACACGTTGCCAAAAAATTCCATATTCTATATTTTGAGGTTATTTTTGACATTCTTTAATTTTTGAGCAAGGCAAAATGAAGGAAAACCTTGACCAATTTGTTGCCACCATTGAGATATTTTGAGTTTTAAATCAGGGTGTTGAATCCACATTGACTCAAATCTAAAAGGTCTCCTAAAAGGGCTATCTTGAATGATATCCAAAAGAAGAGGACTATGATCAGAACCTATTTTTGGAAGAGAGAGAATATTAGCATCACCAAATAATTGGAAAGCTTCTTGGGACAAGAAAAATATATCTAATTTTACTTGGATGAGCTGATTTCCAGATCTTCTATTGCTCCAAGTGTATTCTACATTTTTGAGCTTGATGTCCATAAGGTTGTTGGTATTAACAAAGTCCAAGAAATATTCAATACTTATTTCAGTGCATCCTAAGCCCCCAAATTTTTTTGAAGGATAAGGTGGTGTGTTGAAGTCACCTTCAAAAATCCATGGGACATTGTTGAAGGAGTCTTTGATGCTACTAAGCATATTCCAAAAAATGGCTCTCTCTAAAGAATTATTTGGAGCATATATGTTAGATAGAATCCAACATATATTAGAGTTACGCTCTTGAAATTTAACATTGATGATTATTTCACTGGAATGAACCAGGACACTGTCAAACTTTCTTGGATTCCACAGAACAATGAGTCCCCTAGACACACCTCTAGTAGGGTTAAAAACAAATTCTCCTCTGCTCAAAATTTTGTGGGCAATTGAAACAAAATTTTTTGGATCTAATTTTGTTTCTTGTAAAATGATAATAGTAGGATTTATTTCCTTTCTCAATGAGCTAACCACTCTATGTTTTCTTAACCCATTTCATCATCTCACGTTCCATAAGAGAATATTTATTTGAAAACTTTGGAATATTTTTTGCCTCCCTTACCATCAGGTTGGGGAGGTTTTGTGCTTTTCGATTCATCATTGGCTTGAGGATCAACAAGGGGAAATAAGGTTTTTTGAATGCCATTATCAATGTCGTCTTGAACCTTAATTTTCCATTGTTCATTCATATAAGGTCTGCCTTGCTTCTTGTCACTTTCCACAGTCAAGTGGGTATTTTTTGGAACTACGGGTGTTTTGGGGTTGAATTGGGACTGAACTATTTGTTCAACTACAAAGCTAGAAGCCATCAAGGTATTTGAGATTTTAAAAGGGCTAAAGGTAGTGGGAGTAGGGATGGAAGGTTCAAACTTTGAATGGGAATCCAAATTCAATAGAATTTGAATTTCATTGTTTAGAATGAGTTGATGGTCTTATTGGTTAAATAGATTTGAATCAGCCAAAGAAAAAAATTATTAGAACTGGTGGGAGCATGACATATCTCTTCACTAGAATCTGGTGATGGGTATGGAGTCGTGATAGCCTTCTTACCCTTACCAACAATATCTGAAGGATTCAATGGAAGTTGAATATGTTCATTCTCATGAATAAAAACACCTCTACTTCCTGGATATTGTCCTTTCTTGACTTTCTTGAAGATTTTTTTAGGTCCAACATTCTTTCATCCTTGGGTGTTATGGATTGGGCCAGTGGTCCCAAATTTCTTCCATTATTGAGTATGACGACCAAGAGCTTCATGCTTCTATGTTAGGGTGTATACAGGCTTGGTTCAAAGTGAAGGACAATGAAATCTTAGATGTCCCTGAGTGTGGCACTTGACACAGTAAGTCGGTTTTTTCTCATACTCAATAGCCTACTTTCGATAGAAGACACTATGGTCAAGCTCCATAAAATTTAGGAGTTCTAAATCAAGGTTGGAATTCAAACAAATTCTTGCTATGGTCATCCTAGTCCTGGATAAAGTAGCATGATCAATAGCAACCAAAGTCCCAATTGTTTTGGCTATAGTAGCAATGATGTTCGGGTACCAACAATGCCATGGAATATTTTGAAGTCTTACCCAGATAGGGGTAAAATTTATGCTTTGGGTCTTTGGGTCAAAGTCTAAGTCCTATTTATAAATAAAGAGGATCTTTCTACCTTAAAACCAAGGACCTCTCTTAAGGATTCGGCTGGAATCATCACAATTACTTAAGAGAATCCCAAAAAACCTCTAGTCAAGCCAAAAATTTCAAAGAATCCCAAAGGCTTCAACTTGGAGAGAGCCCATCTATGGATGACTTCTATATTGGGATGTCCTCCAATAAATTTTCTAACTAGATTAAAATATTGAACAAATAAATATTTATGGGCCAAACTATAATGGATTTTTACCTTGGACCTGATAGGTTCAATCGGAGAATGATGCTCTATAGATACAGGCTGATGACCTCCACCGATGATCTTGGTGAAGAAATTATTTTTAGAATGGGATCCTCGAGGGAGGTGGTCCATGGGGGTTGCCCTTATTAGGGGGTTTGTCATCCCAAAAACCAATGGGATTTTCGATGAATGAGGCGCCCGGGTTTGGTTGTAATCGAGGTTGCCTTGAGTCCCAGAATTTTGAATTTGGGCCTTCCTGCCTAGTGATTTTTGAAAATTTGGATTCCCTCCATCATAGTGAGCACAGCTGATTGTATTAGATAGCTACACTCTACAAAAATTCTTGTATAGCATTCCTCATTAGCATTCTTCATTAGCTATATTTTTTCTTATTGGATGGAATAAGGTATTTTGAAAGGTATCCCAAACATTTTATAAACCAACAAGGGGTTTTAAGGATCCTCAAACATTTTTATAGTGGAGGGACTCAAGGAGACGACCACAAAAAGTAAATATAAGATAAGTTGAGCAAGAGGATCATTATCTATCTTCATCAAGCCAATTTGGAGATAATTCAAGCAATGCATGGAGAGATATTGAGAGCAAGTATATTCTTCTTTGGGGTAAGGAGGAGTTCTTTCTAAGTTGTATCATCCCTACCTCCTCTTTCTTTTCCAAGTTCCTTATTATTTTTTATGCATTGCTCTTCTAATTTCTAGCCTTGCTAACTTGTGTTTTGGCTTGTGTTATCTTACATTCTCTTTTGTTATTTAATTTTTATGCTCCTAACCTCTTCCTTGTAGATATTAATATTCATTTTAATTCATTAACATATTCTTTACAATCTCTTTTGGGCATCTCTTACTAGTTGCCTTCATTATCAATTACTAATCTCTTGATTTTAGGGTTTATTCATGTATTTTAGCATCCTTTCATTCATTGTTGTTTCTTTTCATTTTTAAGTACATTTTCTTTCACTTACAGTATAATAATAATTTTTCCTTCCTCAATTAATATTTAATTTTATGTTACTCTCATTTGAAAGCATCATTTTGGTCATAGATCTCTTTTGCACTCCTTTTTATTACATATTGCATGTTCTTTTCATATTTTTAGTCATATATACTTACTATTTTTACCTCTAATATGATGTGGTGTGGATACTAGACTATCATTATCTTGTTATCTCACCAACAACACTTTTCACTCTTATTTTGTGCTCTTACTCTTCCTTGCTACTATAGATTTTTATAAATTCATAACACTTGCATTTCATTACATTTACATCCTCTCACTTTTTCTTTTCCCTTATTTGCTTTAGCTAAGGGTTAATTAGATTGCTACATCTCATTCCTAACTCTTTTGTAAGTATTCTCAAGTCTCTTGCATTCCCAAAAGTACTTAATTACAATTTATTCATCCCTCTTGCACATGCATTCAATTTGATCACTAAATTATAGGATTTTATAACTTAAATTCTAGAATTATGAGCTACATACCTAGAAGACCTCTCACTCAATATTCCCCTTGTATTGCATCTCAAATTGACCAAAAACCAAATCAATATTGACCCCAAAACACTCAGTATTGTTTCATGTCAAAAATACCACTTACTACAGTAGTTGGTGATTTTGACTCTCTAGAATACACAATGCAAAAATACCACTCACTGTCAAAAATGCCACTTGCATTTTTTACACTCACTAATTATTTTGACAAGGTTTTTTTTCCATCCCAATAAAGTATTCATAACTCAATTTTTTACTAATAGAGGGTATGATTAGTTGATAAGATAAAAATACACCTTCACAACACTAATACAAAGCTCCCAAAACAAAAAAACCTAGGTTTTTGTCTCCTTGTAGGTTTTGCAAAAATACCACTGGCATTTTTTCCACTCACTAGAGACTTTGATCAGGCTCTAAAAAAGGTAATTCTACCACTTGGCACCTCCCTAGACTCTATTTTTTAGCATATTTTTATTTTTTAACCCCTATTTGCACCTTTTACTTACCTAAAATCACATTTATTTTGGTCAATTAAGAAACCCTAATTTTGGTCAAATTCATCTTTCAAAACACATTAATCCTGGATAAAATCAAGGAATATTAGTTTATATTTGAATATTTCCTTCTCAAGTACTTAGACAAGAAATCACAAAACCATATAGTTGTATTTTGAGCTAGATTGATTTTTGCATCATCTCTTGTTTGCCCTAAAAAGGAAATATTTCTCCTAGCTTAGCCCATCCTTCAAAATGAAAAGTATTCTATGCTAGTTCTTATCTTCTTTAGTGATCTTTACCTTAAGTTTGAATAAGTTTTTAAGGATTGATAAAGATTCAAATTTGCAATCCAAAACCTTAGGTTTTTATTGAATAAACCCATTAAACATCATCAAGAATAACATCTACATTGACGCCTTGAAAAACTACATTGAGTAGAACCTACTTGCGTTGAAGATTCGAATATCTTTGGTGTCTCCTTTGGAAATATACCCTTAAATTTGGGAAGTAGGGATATCCTAGTGGATCCTCCCCACTATGGGCTTGTGAGGTTTCTGAATCTACAAGTTCTTTCCTCCAAAGGACCTTCCCTTGTCCTAAAATCACAAAATCAATCTACGCATACTCTTGATTTCCAACAACTCATAAGTATCCCAACTAAAATTTATCTTCTTAAACTTCTTCAAACCTCTCCAACTCATAGATAATCCTTTCTTAATATTCTAAGCAATCAAATTGCACCTGGTGAACTTAATCCCAATGATATTACTAATGTAGTAGGGTAAACTATGCTATAATCTCCTTTTATGATTACAATATATCCGCCATCCATGCATAGAGAACTCCCCCTCTACATTATAGGCCATATCAGTGATCTATTTATCAAAGAATCCTTGTTGTTAATTAGGCTTGAATTTTTGTAGCCTTCAATTCATCCATAATTTTGGTGTAAATGAACAAGACCTCCAAACTTCTGACCTTGTTATGATAGCCTTCGACAATGGGGTCTATGAAGCCAACAATACCATAACCTTACCCCTTAAATACAAACCCCAAATCCTATTACCCTCTTCTATGTTATACCTTGTGAACTCATATATGATATTATTCAAAGACAACCTTGAATCTATGCAATGAAGTTAATCCCCTCTACCCTTCATCAATGCCTCAAATATGAGTATTAAGGTAAACTTGTTCATATTCCAATTGATCCTCAATCCTTCACAAATTACAATATGATTGATGCTATCAATTCTAAAGCCATTTTTTCCTTCTATCACTCCTATTCCACTAATCATCACCTCTTCTTCCATCCAAATCAATAATGCATTAGGTTCTTTGACTATAAGTAATCAATCTAAAGATTAAATTAACAATCAAACAAGCATAAATGATCAATATAAATCTAGCAATCTAATTCACCCTAATAGTTAATATCTTATGGACCTATCCAATCTCCCTCCTTCCCCTAAAACCTTAGTATTTTTCTCCAGTAGGGGTAAAACAATGTGAACATGGTTATGTACCTTCATTTGTGTCAATATCACCAATGAAGAACAAATGCATGGTAGTAACCCCCACCCAATTGAGAGACAATTTGTAATATATTATTTATCCTATTCATATACCCTTTGCAAACATATGCTCATAAACATGGGATATCAATATAAATTCCTTGGTCCTTGTGAGTAGGGAATTAAAGAACCCTTAGAAGTTGAATCCCAACCTAGTCATTGTGGGATAGGGTATATATTTAATTAGAATCAACCCCTACCCCCTTACTTCTCATCCAATTATGATGATCAAGAATTTATCTCTTTTCTAGAGTCCCATGAAGATACCATTTCCACCAATGGATTGGATTGGGATGAGGTAGATAAGGAATCTACCTTCTTCCCATTTGTACACCTTACTAGTGTGAACCTTCTCACCTTAGTGCATTCCAAATTGATTACCACTAAAGAATACTATGAGAGAGGCAATATCCTATTCAATTTCCTCCATGATGATCTTTTCAATATGCCTTTTATTTTTATGGATATTTTTCCCTTGTATCCAAAATTGATTTATCTCAACCAAAGTATGGTGGTCAATCATAATTTACTCATGATGACTTTGAGAACTTGGGTGTGTTACTAGTCCCTCAATTTGAATATTAGTCACACATTCACATTGATGATACCATTGATGTTGATATTGAAACACCCAAAGTTTCCAAAATCCTTAGGTAAGGTCTTGACCCTTGCTTTGCATCACCTTCTGAAGGCATTTACCAAGGTATGTTGCATGATGAATTTGTATTTCTTCTTGAAACCTTAAGTGGCCTAATAATAAATATAATTTCTATCCATGTTGGATCTTAACTAGCTATTATTTATATTCTTGGTTTTAATTGTCTATTTCTCCTCATTTAACACCTTTACAAACCATTATTCATCATTTAACACATTCATAGGTCATTGTTGAAGGGGGGTGAAGTAAGCTAAATCTCTCAAATGTAGCAGATTAAAACAAACTAAAACAACAAATTATTAGTATGCCAAATATATATTACATAAATTTAAATAGCATAAAATTTAATAAATTACAAAAAAATGTAAGGTAAGATATAAATAAATCAAACCACATAAAAGACACCAATAAAACGTGAAAACCCTATAAATGGAAAAACCATGGCCAAAATTGTATCTCCACTTTTGTATTATCTTCAAGAAAATATACAAGTCTTTTTCCTCAAATGTGATTGGTTCAAATCAACAATAAAGTAAGGAGATAATATCTCAAGTTAACAATAGTGTCTCACAATTTGCTCAATAGTTCACTCATCCAACACAAGGAATTTAGCCCAAATATATAGTTTGGGTTATCCTCCCATTGGAAAATTTTCATGGAGGAAAACCTCCACAATATGTGCCACCACACTCATGCCACATGCCATTATATTCCCCACACATTCCACCACACTCAAGTCTCATGTCATGGAACCTTTGACTTTGAGTTGACTAGAGTTACACTAGATATTAGAATTACTTTAATTTAGTAATTGGAGGAATAATAATATTAAGGTATGAGATAAAATAAATATAGGTATATATTTATTTTATCTATGTACCTTAATATATATTAGTCTAACCTAGGTATATATACATATTAATAAATATAAATTAAATACCTATCTATTTAATTTATATTAAATCCTAGATACCTAATTTTATTATTCACCTTTATACTTAGGTGAATTTATAATATAATCCTAAAATTAGATTATTTGTTCCAACATTCCTCATTAATCTAATTTTGGGTACAAGAGGTGAGGTTCCAAAGAACAAATTTTACCAAGGATCATATATTTTGGCAAATAATTCTTCAACAATGGCATAGTAGAGACTCCAATTTGTGTGGTCATAGGCAAGGCACCATCCATCAACATGGATCTACAAAAGAAAAACATGACATAAATTTAGTAATCATATATATATAATATGGCATGTAAATAAGGTTTCCATCAACATGGAAAACATAAATAATAAGTGGCATATATATATATTCCATCAACATGGAAAATATAACATCCATAAACATGGATAAATAAGTGGTATACATATTCCATCAACATGGAAAAATAGCATCCATCAACATGGATAAACAAGTGGCATATATATTCCATCAACATAAAAAAAATAACATCCATAAACATGGATAAATAAATTTCATATATATATATATATATATATATATATATATATATATATAATATGGCATGTAAATAAGGTTTCTATCAACATGGAAAACATCAATAATAAGTAGCATATATATATTCCATCAACATGGAAAATATAACATCCATCAACATGGAAAACAAAACATCCATCAACATGGATAAACAAGTGGTATACATATTCCATAAATATGGAAAAAATAACATCCATCAACATGGATAAACAAGTGGCACAAACACATATTCCATCAACATGTAAAATAGCATCCATCAACATTAATAAATAAATGGCACACACACATATTCCATCAACATGGAAAAAATAAGTGGCATACATCCATCAACATAGAATTCATAAGTCCATCTTTGTAGCACAATTGAATAAGGTGAGCTTGACCCCATTGAATGGGAGGTCCATGGTTCAAACATCTATGATGCAAATGGGGACACAATAAAAAACCCATTCCTCGTTGGTTGTGGTCGGGGGTCTAAGTGTTTCTTTGGTGTCATTTTCACCACAAACTAAATTTTTACCCATGTGTTGTAGGTGAGTTGGAGAGGGTAGTGTAATCCTTCAATGGAGGTCCCTGGTTTGAATATCCACCCTACCAAATGCACATTGGGTATCCAAAATCTAGTTGATAATGTTGGTGTGTTCAAGGTCGAGCATGACTCTCTGGTAATTTTAGCAATGTAGAACCCTGTGGTCGTGGTTTCTTAAACCAAGGTGGCCTTGCAAGGGGTTTTTTGCTAAATTCAAAACAACATAGAATTCATAAAACCTTAAAAAATACTTAAAATAATTGGTATCACACAATATTATGCATCACTCCCCTTAAGGTAGCATGGCTGCCATTACCCATATGAAGAAGCACAGAAATACTTTGCATTTGCTATTTTTTTGTACCAATTACTCTAAGGATCACCCTAAAAATAATGTCACAGGAGCCAACACTAGAGGTAGAATCAAGGAGGATGAGTTTGTGGAAATCACAAATGAAGTATTAAATTAAATCCCTAAGGATGTCGAAAAGTATGATACCAAGGATTCTGCAAATGTGTAATTCCTTTGGAGATTGTTGTTTGTTTCTAGTTTTTGTCTTGTTGGAACGTTTTTGTTCCTGTTTGGTCCTTTTGGACTATTTCTTTTTTATCTGAAAGTCTTAGGCTTAGTCCGGATGTTATTGGGTGTTTTTGGATGTTGCATCCTTTAATTTAGCTTTTGTACTAAGGCATTAGGGCACCTTTCAAATGCCCTCATTAATAAAATTTTGTTAACTTACCAAAAAAAATTCTTTTAGGCCTAAGTAAGAAAATTTAGATTCTACTAATGGTTTTGTGAAAATATTATAAATGTTATCATTTGTGGGGTAATATATGAGTCTAATTGTTCTATATAATACCTTCTCCCTAATAAAGTATGCTTGAATCTCAATGTGTTTTGTCCTTTGATGCATAACAGGATTCTTTGCTAAAGCTATTGAAGATTGGTTATCAGGAAATATTGTGATATATTTATTATTGTTAAACCCAATTTTTTTAGTAGTCTTTAAATCCAATTGGCTTCTTTACAAGCTAGAGTAGCACTTATATAATCAGCCTCAGTTGAGCAGAGTGTTATGGTTGGTTGTTTCTTACTACACCAAGATATTACACCTGATCCCAAGGAGAAACAATATCCACTTGTGGATTTTATTTCAACATTATCCATAGCATAGTCACTATCACAATAACTAAATAAATTTACATGAGAATTACTTAAATATTCCAAAGCTAAATTAGTAGTTCCACTTAGATATTTAAAATTTCTATAAACAACATTAAGATGAACATCATAAGGCTTATGTGTAGATCTAGCCATTACATTAACAACATAAGTAATATTAGGCCTAGAAATAGTAAGATAGAGTAAAATACCTATAATTTTCCTATATTGAGTTTTATCTACAAGCTTAGAATCTTTATTAATTTCAAATTTTCTAGAAACCATAGGAGTAGAAACACATTTACAATTTTTCATTTTAAACTTTTACAAGATTTTTAATATATATAGATTGAAAAATCATAATCTTGTGGTATTGTTAATAGACTTGTAAGCCTAAATAGCAATGCAACAAACTCGTATTATTCATTTCAAATCTATTTAGTAATTACTTTTTATATATTTTAATCATGCATTCATTGTTTCATGTTAAAATTAATGTTATTATTTTTCCTAGAAATATACAAATCTCAATCAGAATAACACTTATTAAAATTGATTGAAGAAAATTACTTGGAAACCTTATCATACCAAGCTCTTGGAGCTCACTTAAGTCCATATAGATATTTCTTTAATCTACAAACATAATTTAGCTTTTCTATGTTCTCAAAGCCTTGAGGTTGCTCCATATAAATCTCAACATCTAAGTTATCATTACGAAATGCACTCTTTACATCTAATTAATAAAATGTTTAATTAAAAGTAACAGCTAATGCTATTATTAATCTAATTATAGGTATTTTAGCAGTCGGAGCAAAAGTTCCCTCATAATATACTCCATAATTTTGTGAGAAACCTTTTACTACTAATCTAGCCTTATGTTTGTCAACTTCTCTTAAATAATTTAACTTATGTCTAAATATCCATTTACAACCTATTACATTTCTCTTAGACGGCCTTGGGACTAAATCCCAAGTATAATTTTTATAAGAGAATTGAATTCTTATTCTATAGCTTTGATCCAATTTGAATCCTTTTTAGCTTGATTATAGGTTTGAGGTTCATTCAAATTTTAAATTTTAGCCATTAAGGTTATACTTGATGTTTGACTTCTAGTTCTATATTTGTATATTTAACCAAATGGAAAGTCTTTGGTTATTTTATCTACCAAATTTGATGTCTTAGTTTGATTTTCTAAGGGATAATTTTCATCAATTCTAAAAGAACTAGATTTATATAAAGTAGACTCATCAAATGTGACATCCCTATTCACAAAGATAGTCCTTCTATTAGGGCTGTAATCTATATCCTTTGGATTGATTAGCATAACCTACTAACACATATTTCAAAGATCTATCATCTAATTTTCTAATATCATTTGAATTATTATGATGTACATAAGCAATACACCCAAATACTCTTACATGATTAATTTATGGTTTTCTTTTAAACCAAACCTCAAATGGAGTGACTCCATTTAGTACCTTAGTGGCACACCTATTAAGAAAATACACAAAAGTAAAACAACATTTAGCCCATAAAAAATTAGGTAAATTATAGAGGAAAGTCATTGCCATATTTACAATGGACCTATTTTTCCTCTCAGCAACCCCATTTTTGGGGTGAATATGGGCACGTGAATTATCTTGAAATTCTCATTTCAAGACAATAAAAGTTAAACTCATTACTCACATACTCTCCTCCATTATCAGTCCTTAAGAATTTTATGGAGGAAGAGGTTTCATTTTCAACAAGTGCCTTAAAAATTTTCAAATATTCAAATACTTGAGACTTGTTTTTCAAAAAGTAAATCCAAGTGTACCTTTAATAAAAGTTAAAGAATATAAACATACACCTAATGATTTAACTTGAAATGGACCCATAAGGTCAAAATGGACTAATTCCAATCTATAAGAATATTTAAAAGAAGTTTCACCAAATTTAGTCCTAGGTTGTTGTATCGCTCCAAATTTTTCGCACCCTTACCTTCAGGCTATTGGATCCGCGCCCGGAAGGAGGATGGGAAAAGGATGGTGCGGTACCTCGGACGAGAGGACTTTGCGAAGGTCCCGCCTCTCAAGGGAGGTGCATTTTGGTGATTTTTCGACGGATGGTGGGTTCACCAGGAAACATTTGACGGCAGTTTCCACGCCTAGGTTTTGGGAATGAGTTTTGATGAGTTCGTTTTATTTTTAAACATTCATCCTAGGTTTGGCCGAATGATTCTAACTTAAACTACATGAAAATGCAATTTAAATGCATACAACAAACAGAAAGGAAAACAGAAACAGAGAATTTGCAGGAGGCCAATGAAGATTACCTGATCCGAAAGTCTGATGGAGTTTCTGAAGCTTGAAGCAGTCTGGATCGTCTGCAATTCAACAGAATCGCCTTCAATTTGATAAAATCGTCTAAACTGACAGGATCGTCTGCAATCTGACGAATTCGTCAGACGAATTCATCAGAGACCTGCAAAACAACAAACAGATGCGAAATACAAGAAATTCTATTTTGCAAACAGGGGCAAACTATATGAAACAATGAATATGAGTGTTGAACAATATACAAGAACAGAAGTAAATGCAAATCACCGTGTTTAGATAGCAGAATATGATCTTAATATGCAAACTAGACAAAATGGGTGAACTCCAGATGCAATATAGTATAAAAACTGAATAAACAATCTAATTTATAGCATAAAATGACAGAAAAAAGAGACAGAAGAGCAAACTCCAAGCACTGATTGCCTCGATGTGTGCTGTAGTCGAAATCGTCTCGCATCGCATCGAGATCGTCCCGAATTTGACGAGATCGCCTCCGATCTTGACAGGTTCGTCGACTGCGATAGGTGCTGGCTCCGACTGAAAACCAGTGGTGTACCTGCAATGAAATGACTATAGGACTAATGCAAAATATGAATTACGATGTTTTAGAGCATAAGGGTTCAATTTGCATAAAAATTCAGCCAGGGGTTGGGGAGGGAAAAGTCTTAGAGTTAAATAGGCATAGGATAGTTGTTGGGAGGTTGGAGATCATCCCAATTTGGGAGATCTCCAACGGGGGAAGGGTCCCAACGGCGCAGACACGCTTCTAGCCCGGATTGGAGACCCGTTGGAACGGATTCCAACTATGCAAATTCAGTTTTGCGACGAAATCGTCTGGACGTTCTAGTCCAGACGAAATCGTCAAATCTGGGGCGATATCGTCTGATCGGAGACGATATCGTCAAACGGTCAAAACAACTGCTAAAAATGGCACGAAAAAGGAGGAAACGGGTTTCTCGACGGTTAACGGGCGGTTTGGGAGGTTAAATTTGAATTTAAATTTATTTACTAAGGTGAATGTAATTATTCCAATTTTATTGCGCCAATTTTAGGGTGCTACATTTTGCCCCCTCTTTAGCGAATTTTCCGAAGAAAATGCGTTAAAGATGAGTTCTTCTCGATCTACGAGAAAGCAAAAAATTATTCCCATTTTTAGGCGACGATTCTTGGTCGAATCGTACGACAGCTTACTATGGTGCCCCCTCCGTGTTTTTACCCAAATCGAACGTTTGCGGTAAAAACACGAAAAAGCAAAAATTATTGTTGAATTATTTTGAATAAAATTAAGAAAAATAGGGTAAAACCCTAATTCATTGTTACTGTTCATTTTACTGTTTTTAGAGCTCCGGAGCAAAAATGGTAGAGACAAGCACACAGATCCGCAGAGGTCCGCCGCGGTCTACGGGTAAGGGTTTAAACTTAGTTTAGATTGATTTAATTTGAATTTACATGCTTGGTAAATAGATTTTAAGATGAATTTTGAGCATCGCAGCCGTTTTTGGCCCTCGACGTCGTCCGAACGAAATCGTCCCTAGTTCGACGAAATCGTCTCAAGTTCATCAATTTCGCCCAAGGGCGAAATCGACGAAAAAGGGACGATTTCATCAAATTAGAGACGATTTCGACACGCGAAATCGGAGACGATTTTGCTCAAATTTCGGACGATATCGGCCAATAGTGGGCGATATCATCAATTGCAAAATTTTGATCTTTAAGTTGCATTATTGATTGCTAAAATTGTTATTAATGATTGTTTGTTGTTTTGATTGTTTATGCTTGCAGAGAGGATTACTAAAGAGCAGAGAGTGGAAATATGGAGGATTAAGAGATGACTTGGCCGCTCCGACACAAGTAGAGCGAGATCAGCTGGCACAGGCCGGCTTACTACATGTGGCAGAGATGCCACAAGTTTCTACTGACATGGGGCTACTGACGGCCCTAGCAGAGAGGTGGTACCTGGGATCTTCATGCTTTCGGTTACCGATAAGGGAGATGACTCCCACACTAGAGGATGTATGGAGGATTCTTAGAATCCCCATACAAGTGAGGATGATCACACCTACGGCCAATCGGGGCCACGCGATGGGACGACTCGCGGTGACCCGAGCTTCACCCTGGAGAAGGGCAGAGTGAACATCGAGGCACTGCGCCAGATGCCTGGGGCATCTACACTGACACGAGTTTTGGCTGGGGTGGTTGGTGGACTTCTCGTGCCACCAGAGCGGATGCAGGGTACCATGGATGCTGGCAGATGTGATCTGCGACATGCGCGACCATGGCTACAGATTTTCTTGGGGCAGCTTTGTTCTATGCCGATTGTATAGGATCCTTTATGGGGTCGTATACAAGGGCGGCCGATGTCTTGTTATGACATCGCTCCTACAGGTTTGGTGCTGGGAGCACATTGCGGTGCGGAGGCCGGTAGGGCTTCCACCGACAGGGGTTGACGGGGAGAGGCCCCGAGTCTTCTACTGGTGGCTTCGGAGAGGGGCACAACGACGGATCGACCTGCCGGTGTCCCGAGACTACTGGATGACTTGGTCCCAGACCAGATCACCTGGAGGCCATGGAGAGAGCATCCAGGGTGGCCAGAGGACGGACAGGAGCTGGCTCGCATCAGGCGAGTCTGCTGGCTACGGATGGAGAGGGGAGAGGTGGAGCTCCACCGCTATGACCAAGTTTTGCGACAGTTCGGTCTACAGCAGGGGATCCCATCTCTCAGGGATTATGAGTTTTCCCGGACTGTCCGGGATAACACCACAGTTAGCGAGGCTCCAGATATGCAACGATTCTGGAGTCAGGACGCGAACGATGCCCCCATTCAGCCAGTGGATGGGGACGACGTAGGGGTAGCCGATGGCTACGATGCCTGGTACGCAGGCATCCGCCCTCCTCGGATGACGAGGGCTCAGGGACCGATCCACGCAGTTGTGCGTCGGATAGGGAGGCGGCGCCAGGCGGTGGTAGAGGCAGCCCGGGGTCACGGCAGAGGAGAGCAGAGGAGGCCACAGGCACAGGAGAGGCCACGGCAGAGGGAGAGGGAGAGGAGGGAGGCGAGACCCCCATCTCCACAGAGGCCACCATCGCCTGATAAGGGCAAGGGTGTGGACATTGGAGAGAGTAGCGAGATGGCTACTCTCCGGGCAGAGAGAGATCATCTGCGAGCTCAGGTGCAGACGTTACAGGATGCAGCTGCACAGCACCAGGCTGAGGTGTCGCAGCTACGAGACGAGAATGCTCGTCTCAGGGCACGAGGCGGAGGGGTAAGCACTCAGGAGCTGCTGCGGTCGGTTTCTCAGACCGCATTCTATCAGGCGCTATACTACCATGCGGTGCCAGAGGGCCAGAGGGTATAGCTGCCACCTACCATAGCAGATCCTATCAAGATAGGGTCGACGAGGAGCTCATCCCGGTCGATGACGAGGACTCGCAGTACCACACATACTGCGATGGGACCACCTCGTCCTCCGTAGGGCGGGGGAGGAGATGAGGCCGAGAGCTCTAGAGGCTCTCGAGGCTAGAGGGCGGGATACTGCCACTGATATTGTATTATACTTGTATTGATAGAGGATTGAGTATGCCGAGGTACGCATTGTGGCATACCAATCTAGTTTTGATGATGTATATATTCTTGTTGATATATATAGATGAGATATTTTTGATCATATGACTTGTCTTATGTGATGCTTATGATGCTTTTTATGTTTGATTGATTGATTGAGTTGATTGATGTAATGATTTTATTGATGATTCATGTAATTATGTCGTTTTGGAAAAAATTATAACTTGGATGTCATGCTTTAAATATTTTAAATGAAATAATCTGATGTAACAAATTGATTGGTTGTAATGAAATGTGATAAAAAATAAAAGAGATTTCTAACAATAATTTCAAAGGACATTGTCGCTATTATAGACCATTTCATGGAGTCGCCGCTCCCTCGGTCGTCAAGCTAGTCCCAGGATAGAAATATTGTTAAAAGAAAAGAGTGCTTAAGAGCCTGTCTTAAGACTTTGTTGTGATGATGCAAATGATGATGATGATGATGGTTTGTTTTCAGATTTCCATGAAAATATTATGCATGAAATATTGTAAAATGATTTTTGCTAGGCATAAATTCCTAAGTGTGATAAAATTTGTTGAATAATTCCTTAAGAATTATACCATCATTGCAAAATGCAAAGGTTGACATAATGATATGAAATAATAAAAATGTGTTTGCTTTTGAAAAGCATAATTGGTGTAATAAAATGAAGTCATATGGTTTTTATGAATTTTGATAAATTGGGAAAAAATATTGTTACAATGGTTTGCGCTAGGCATAGAATATGTAGGTATAGACTTATACCATCATCGCGAAGATCAAAGAAAATAGATAGTTTTATTACATGATTGATTTTTAATGAACAGAAAAGATGAAAATGAGGACTTGCGCTAAGCATAAAATTCCAATTTTGGTTTTGGAATTATACCATCGTTACGAAAGTCGATAAGATATATATGATATGTTGTTAAATAATTGTACTTGATTATTCCAAACAAGTTGCAAAATAATATTTCAAAGTATTTTGAAGACAAAAATTAGATTTATAAGGAATCCCATGTGCATAAGTGAATTCATTGCCAATCTTGATTTATCATAATGATAGACAAAATCTCTCAAATACAAATGTGTGTGCAATTGTATGGTTCAGCTACCAGCTTTTGAGCAAGATACTATGATACAAGTGATTTGAATAAACCAACTAAGTGTTCATTAACCATGATGTAGATGCATATAACCATACTAGGCTACTATGTAGATCGGATTATCAAGAGCTAGCTAATCCATAAGCAGACATAGGTCCGTACAAAAGAAGGTCGCTAATGTGACGGACATATCGCCACGCTAGGAGTTACCCAAGGCCAAGCAAAGTTGGGCACAAACCACCTGCTATGGGGCTTACCTCACAGTTTTCGAATAATTGAGAATTCCAGGGATTCAAGCTCATTCACCCTTCTTTTCTTTTCAAAGGGTAGGGAAAGGGATTTTATTGCTTTTCTTGCTTTCTTTTGAACTTTGCTTATTTTTCTTTTGCTTGATAATGCTTGTAACATTGTTGACATAACATTTTTCTTTTCTCTTTTTCTTGAATTTTTCTTTTCTTTTTCTTTTTCTTTTTCTAGGGATACTTGCTCAGATTAGCTGTAGAGCAAGGGATTTTTATTCTGGGTAGGGGTGAGCTTGTCCTTTTGCCAATTCTCAAAGATTCTAGACCATGTGCATGATAGGATAGCAAGGGAAACTTTTCACTCAAGAAATCAGTTCTACTATGTAGCAAAACATGGAAATTACAAATATAATCATTTTATTGTGAAAAGATGTGCTTGGTTTAAGTAAATACCAAGATCAATTCTCTATGCTCAAACTTTATTTAATTGATTTTTGTGAACTTTGATATAAGAGAGATTAGTAATCATGCCGTATAAAATCAAGATATTTATTGTGTGAGTGTGCAAGTGAGGGATGCCAAATAAATGCTAGTTTTATCCAAAATAAGTTGAAACATATAATTGCAATAATTGTAAGAAAATAATGATTTTGAGAAAGTTTTGAGAATGTTGACTCTCTCTTTATTCCGTATATTGTTTTGGTTTCGAAAGAGTCAAGCATATAGCCGTTTTTGGATTTTTATGTTGATTTTTGTTTTAAAGCAAAAGGAACTTTACAAAATAAATGCAATAAATATTTTTGAAGATTTTTGAAGATTTTATGAATGTTTTTGAGGTTTTTGAATAAATTGAAAGAAATACAAGATAATGATTTTGAACAAATATATACATGGATGAAATAATCAAATTTATGCATAATAACGTTTGAGATGTAAAATATTCATGGGTTCTTTAAGTTCTTTACCATCTAAGGTAGACAATTTATATGCTCCTGATTCAAATTTTGCAGTAATGATGTATGGTCCAAGCCAGTTGGGCTCAAATTTACCTTTCAGGTCTTTGGTTGCATTCGTATTCTTTTGATTTTCTTTTAGAACAAGATCGCCAATCTCAAAGGATCGATGACGAACTTTCTTATTATATGCTCTTTTAAGCTTGTTTTGGTATGCACGGAGATGCTCTAAAGCATTGATGCATTTTTCGTCTAGGAGTTCCAATGACCGAGTCTCACAACAGCGATATTCATCTCCTACTTCGGTGTCTTGAAGTAGCAGAGCCAAAGAAGGAACTTCTAATTCAAATGGAAAACCGCTTCGGCACCATATACCAAAACAAATGGTGAAGTGCCCGTGGGGGTTCGAACACTAGTTCGATAAGCCCACGGGCTGGATATAATTGAATATGCCACCACGGCCGCTTTATTGACTAGTCTTTTGAGAATTTTGATTAGAGTTTTGTTAGAAGCTTCTGCTTGACCATTACCCCTGAGGATAATAGGGAGTAGACCAACGATGTTGAATCTTATATTTTTGACATAATTTTTTAACATCTTTATTTTTGAATGGAGTTCCATTGTCAGAGATGAGATTTGCAGGAATTTCGAACCTGCAGATGATTTGATTAAAAATGAATTTAGAGACTTGTGAACCAGTGCAGGAAGCTAAAGGCATAGCTTCAACCCACTTCGTGAAATACTCAATGGCGGTTATGATGAACTTATGTCCATCAGAAGACACAGGATTAATTTTACCAATAATATCCAAGCCCCATTTAGAAAAGGGCCAAGGAGAAGAAATAGCTCTGCAGCTCTTGTGCAGGCGCATGGACAAGGTCAGCATGTTTTTGACACTTGTCGCAATGGCGCACATATTCATGTGCATCCGTTTCCATGGTAGGCCAAAAGTATCCTATCCGAAGGAGCTTTTTAGCAATGACGCTACCACTAAAGTGTCCTCCACAAGATCCATCGTGGGCTTCACTCAAGGCTGATTTAGACTCTTCTAAATTTAGACATCTTAATAGGATACCTTCAAAAGATCTCCTATATAAAGTATTGCCAATGATTACAAATCGACTTGCTCGTCGACGTAATAACCGACGCTGGTTGCGATTAGAATTAGCAGGGAAAGTCCCATTTTGGAGGAAATCAAATATGTCTGTATACCAGAGTTCAGGAGTAGTTTCCTTGATTAGAAACACATCCAAAGGCTCTAAGCATGACTTATGTGAAGCGGGTTCCCGGAGTCGACGAATGATGATAGTAGCATATTCGTCGTCTAACTCCAAGGGTAGGAGAGATGCAACGGCGGCCATGGCGTCGGCCGCACGGTTGCTAGTTCGAGGAATGGCTTCCAAGGTAACTTGATCAAACAAGGCCATTAGTTGTAAAACATAGGCCTTATATGGGCGAAGTTTATCATCTCTGGTCTGATAAACTTCATTAATTTGGTTTATAACCAATTGGGAATCCCCAAAAACTAAGAGGTTTTTAATTTTAAGTGCTAAAGCAGCTCGTAATCCAAGGATTAGAGCTTCATACTCAGCAGTATTGTTGGTGCAAGCAAAGGTTAGTTTGAAGGACAGAGGAATAAGATGTTTTTGCGGAGATATTAAAATAATACCCGCACCAGCCCCACTCATGCATCGGGCTCCATCAAAGTATAAGGACCATTGTTCAACAAGGTCTGCCTCTAATTGAAGGCATTCATCAGGAAACTCGATAATGAGGGGATGAGTAGACTCTAAGGGTGCAAGATCTAATTGATCTGCTATGATTTGACCCTTAACAGACTTCTGTCCTATGAAGGTGAGATCAAACTCGCTTAGAGCAAGAACCCACTTGGCCGTGCGACCCGATAAATAAGGTCGACTCATGAGATATCTTAAAGGATCATATTTGGCAATGACATACGTTTTTTGGCTAAGCATGTAATGTCGTAATTTTTGCGTAGCAAACACGACTGCTAGACATAACTTCTCTAACGCTGTATAGCGGGTTTCATAATCGATGAAGGTGCGGCTAATGTAATAATTAGCACGTTCTCATTTTTCATCATCAAGCTGAGCTAACATAGCTCCTAAGGCATAATCTGAAGCAAAAATATATAGAAGAAATGGGCGATCGGATTTAGGCGGTGAAAGCACCGGAGGGTTAAGGAGATATTGCTTGAGAAGTTCAAAAGCTTCTCTACATTCTGTGTCCCAATTAAAGGGGACATCCTTCTTAAGGAGTTTAAGAAAGGGACCAGCTTTTGTCCGCCAGCTTATCAATGAAGCGACGGATAGCTTGAAGTTTACCTTGTAAACTTCGTAATTTGGATATATTAGTGGGTGCGGGCATATCAATGATAGCCGCAATTTTGAGAGGGTCAATTTCGATACCACGTAAAGAAACTAAAACCCCTAATAACTTGCCGGATTTAACTCCGAATATACATTTTGCTGGATTTAATCGAATGAGATATTCTCGTAATCGATTAAAAACTTTTCTTAAATCGTCTAAATGATGATCTTCAATAAGAGAGCGCGCTATAATATCATCTACATAATCATGTAGGATATCATGCATCATATCATGAAAGATGTAGGTCATAGCCCGTTGATAAGTTGCCCCGACATTCTTTAGGCCAAAGGGCATCACTTTCCAAAGAAAAGGTACCCCAAGGGGTAATGAAGGCTGTTTTAGCCTGGTCTTCAGGAGCTATCCTGATCTGATTATAGCCGGAGAATCCGTCCATTAAGGACATCATCCCACTTCCGGCAGTAAAATCAATAATTTGATCCATATTTGGAAGAGGAAAGTCGTCTTTAGGGCATGCAACGTTAATATCTCTGAAATCTGTGCAAACCCTAACTTTGGTGGCTTCTTTCTTGGTGACTGGAACTACATTGGAGATCCATTCAGCATAATCAATAGCTTGTATGAAGATAACATTCAGGAGTTTTTCTAACTCCCCTTTGACTAGCAGAGCCACTTTGGGATGCATTTTTCTAAGTTTTTGTTTAACAGGTTTAGCATCCGGATGGACCACTAGATGGTGCATGACTACGTAAGGGTCTAGACCTGGGCATATCTTCATATGTCCAAGCGAAGACATCTTCATACTCTGTAAGAAATGCAATGTATTGTTCTTGTTTTTCTTGACTTAGTTCCGCTCCAATGTTGATTATGTGAGGGTTGTCCTCAGTTCCAATATTAATTTTAATGACATTTTCTACCTCCATGTGTAGATCTCTTTCAAAATTAGGTGGGGCAGGTGAAACGCCCAACTCTTGTAACTCTTGTAAAGTTAATTTAGATAATTCGTTCTGAGGGTCAGCGGCCTCAAGTTGAGCTATGGTTGGTATAGAACCATCAAAATAAAACCCGTTGTACAACATCTCTTCAACAGAGACATCATGGAAGATATCTCCTTCCAACTCTTCATCGGGGTCAGCAATCATTTCAGGGTATGCTATGGATAGCATGTTGCATGAAAATGACGGATTTTTAAGAGGTAAATCAACATGTCTATCCAAATAGTCTTGATAGCATATGAGATGATCATCATCCTCAAAAGGAAAGGGTTGACCCTTACTAGGTAATAGGCCCACACCACATCGGGCAGGCCATGGTTCTACCTCGAAAGGTTCTTTCATGCCATTTTGGAAAGGTCCTAAGCCTTTCCCTTTATATCCCATTTTAAGCATCATGGGTTTAGCTTTAATATAATCGTTGGTAAAATAGCACCGAGCATATCCATCATGATGGGTTTTGATATTCTGAGGGATTCTTCCCCAGTCATATTTGTTGTACATGAAGGCGCAACTCCCGACTTCGTAAGTACTTCCCATAGGTTGTGGGAGGCCCAAAGTACGAGGAGATGGCGGTAATTGATTTAAAAGGTCTCGAATCTTGCATGAAAGCATTCATTTTTTCTGATATTAAGGTTGTAGATAAATCTGGTAAAAGATCATCGGAAAGGGCATAAGATGTAGAAGGCTTATTACCTATGTCTTGAGATGTGGAAGGTATGATAGATGTGTCTGAAGGTTTTGAATTTATGGGATTAGAACTTGAAGAATTGGTTGTAGTTTTAAGAGCTTTTTGAAGTTCTACAATAATTTGTTTAGAAGGTGGTTGATCTATATGGGAAGATGAAGTTAATGGAGGAGGAATAGATGAAATGATGGGTTTATATTTCACAGTTTTAGATGAAGAAGAACTAGGATATGTGGATGACAGAGCAGGGCAAAATTGCACTCCAACTGGTTCTGCCAATGCACACATATCAAAAGGTCTAGGGTCACCATGAATAGTGACCAACTGATTTTTAAACTCAAACTTAACACATTGGTGTAAAGTTGATGGGACCGCTCGCATGGCGTTAATCCAAGGGTGACCCAAAAGTATATTGTACGATGTCGGGCAATGTACAATGAACACAGTTGTCTCAAGGGTTCTAGGACCAACTTGCAATGGGAGGGTAATGACTCCACACGTTTCTTGTGTTTCGTCATTAAAGGCTTTGATAATCATATCAGTCTTCTTCATTTCATCACTTCTAAAACCAAATCGTTGGTAGAAGTCAAAGGTGCAGATGTTTAGAGATGAGCCATTATCAATCAGGACTCGTTTGACAGCTACATCCCCAATTAAAGTTGTAATATACAAGGGATTATCCTTGTGTAAACTGTGTTGTGGGATATCTTTATCCCGAAAGTCAATACAATCAATCTCTCGCGTGATGATAGTATTGGCCATAGCTTCGGGTTGGATGTTTTGAGGTACCATCATCTGGCTCAAAGTAAGCATCAATTCATCCCTATGGGTGGGGGAGGATCTTAATAAATCTAAAAGGGAGATTCTGGCGGTGGTATTAGACAATTGCTCATTAATGTTGTAAGGGGGTTTAGTTTGAACAATAGGAGCATGATTTCCTTTATTAGGATTTTTCAGAACAAATGGAGCTGATCCATCATTCTGGTTTGGTTCTTGTTGGGGATTTTGAGCTTGTTGTCGGGTGACGACTCCGATGGTACCTACAATGTTATAGTGACGACGTTGAAACGGTCTCGGTTGAGAGTTTATGGCTTGTTCATAAGGAAGGACTTCATTAGAAGAAGGTCGAGTAGTGACTCTTCTGGGAAATGGTTCTTCTGGAACATTAGCATCTGTGATAGGTTGAATAGGATCTGATTCGTTTTCAGAACTATTCGATTGAATGGTGTCTACTTCACTCTCACTATCTGACTCTATATCGCTAGAATCAGAAGTTTGAAAATTATGTAAGGGCCTGGTTGTAACCAGGGATAAGGTTGTGTCGAATGTGTGAGAGTCCTGAACAGGTAATTGCCCGCTAATGGTTCCTACATATCGGGTAGGAGGGGGAACATTGTGATGTTCAATTTGATTGGCTACCTCTTTACCATGTCTTGGTAAAGGGTGTTGAAATATGTCTAAAGTTTGATTGGCATTCTGATTTTGATTTTGGGGAACAGTATTTTGGGTATTATTAGGAGGGTTTTGTTTAGGTTGGAAGGCTTGCACTTCCATTTCATTATTGTCAATCAAATCTTGTATTTTATGTTTCAATCTCTTACAAGCGTTGGTAGAATGTCCAGGACCTCTATGAAAATCACAAGTGCAAATCAGCTCTATATCCGGGTATGCTTGGGTCGGGTTCCTGGATAGTCGGCAGGTTGGATTAAACCTCTTTCAAGAAGTTGAGGTAAAATAGTTGATAAAGGTTGGTTTAATCTAGTGAACTCTCGAGGAGGCTTATCAGGAGGTTTCAAGATGAATTTTTCTGTTGTTTTTGTTGCATTGACATTAGCAACATTTCTGCTGTCACTGACTCCATCACCGACAACCTGTTTGTTTTTATATTGATTTCTAGATGTTTTCTCATCATCCTTCTTTCTAAGTTGGCCTCTCCTAATGAGGGCATCTTCTACTCTTCGAGCTAAGTCTATAGCTTGATCGAAGGTAGTCAAAGTAGCTGTTGATAGCTCATAAGAAAGTTGTTCTTGTAAATTGTTAATGAAAATGTCTAACATTTCCCTATAGGGTAGCACAAAGTGCGCTTTTCCGTCAATTGTCTCCATCTTGCTAAGAAATCAGCAAAACATTCGTCTTTATCTTGTTTTAAATTGTATAGGTCTTTAATAGTTACATGCCTCTCGATGTAGGCACTAAATTGATGAACAAATGACTCAGCTGTTTCTTCAAAGTTTCTTAAGGAATGAGTGGGCAATTGATAATACCACTCTAACGCCATTCCACCTAAACTTTTGGGGAACATTTTTAGTAATAGCAAGTCGTTATGCGATATGTCGTGACATGCTATCCTAAACATGCGAAGATGTTCTATGGGATCTTCGGTTCCTTTATAGATAGGCAGGACGGGCATGGGAAAATGTTTAGGGTATGGTTGAGCTACCACTATGGGATCCAATGGTTGGCTACAAATCTCTCGATAATTATACGAGGGACTGTAGGGATCTATCTGGTCCATACGTGAAGCCAATTGTTTCACCATAGCTTCCAAACTACTAGTTTGCCCCCCATATTGATTCGGTGGGGCATTGCCATAAGTGTTATGGGCGTAGGATGGAGGAACATGCAGATTAGATGCCATGTTACTATTGTGTAAAACATTGGTAGGAAAAATATTATGGAGGAGTTTTGAAGTTGGATTGTGTTGTATTGTAGATTGTTGAAAGTTTGTATTTGGCTTTGTTTTAGATTTTTGTCTATTTAAAGCATTTTGCTCAATAGTTTGGAGGAAGGAAGTAGTGAAGGGAATTTTCTTTTGTGCGGGAGTGATTTTAGGTTGAGTAACAGGTTGCTTAGGAGGTTGGGTGACCCGTTGTTTGGTCATGGCTTGGGCTATAGTGACCATATTCGCATTAGATGGTCCACCCTTATCACTTTCTTGATCAATGAAAGACAAGGGATTAGTTTGCATATCAAGCGCCCGTTCTAAGGTCTGTTTGAGCATCACTAATTTCCCCTTTATCAATACGGACTGCCACATTAAGGACGTCGATATGTTGATTAAGAAATTTTTGAAAATGTTCTGCGTTGTCAAAAGTGATGCCTCCATTTGGAGCTATTCTAGGGGACGAAGATTCTTTAACACTTCCTTCTTGTTCCTTATCTTCACCTAAGTCTTCATCTGATTGACCTAGAGTTTCACCTTCCGGATTTGTATCTCCAAGAAGGACATTTGGGTTTTCAGTTGTATTTTGTAGCCAATCTTCTCCTTCTCCTAAAATTTCTTTACCATTCCTAAGTTTAGTCATGGTGCTAAGTTTTGATTTCAGCAAATATATATATATTTATATATATATATATATATATATGCAACAAATTAAAAGGTATATATTTATATATACCTAATGCAATATTGTAAATGAAATGTTTAAGTTTTTTACTATGTTTTTTGATTTTTTGATTTTGATTTTTAGTTTTTCTTTGAAACAATATAATAAAGACAGCAAATGAAACAATAAATGCACACAATAATAATAAGGCTGAAAGTAGATGAACTAATCTTCTATGAATAATTTATGAATATCATTAATAGGTTCAAGCTGTTCAGTGGGTCATGAAATGTTCTTCTTCAAATTGAAAGTTTTCTTTTAAGAATTTGATGAAAAGGGCTATGGTGATATTGTCTATCTCAGATGCTGGTTGATAAAAGTAAAGCTCATGGCAATACTCTCGATATAGCACAGCTCGTGGAACTCTACTCCATCTTTCCCTATCTATGAGAACAACTTCTTGGTCCTCTACAAGGCCTAGGAATCGGTGTACAATGTCTGCATTCTCGAGGTATTCCTCGAAGCCGAACAACTCTGAAGATACTAAAGCTCTCCTATAGGCTAACCACCTATGGCAAGCTCTTTCAAGTTCATGATAGAACACTAATTGATGAGGATCCAGGATTCTATCCAAGACTAGCCTCTTAATCTGCTTAAATTGTGTGGACCTAGACGAAATGATACTAAGTCTCCCGATAAGCTCGTCCCACAAGGATTGATTTCTACTTGCTTCATGGACACTAAGGACAGAATTAACTTCTATGGCCGCTAATTGGTTTACTACGTTTATAGTAACTGCTAACCTCTTTTTAGGAGCTACCATCTAAACATGATTTTGAACCTTAAATGTTTTAAAATGCATCTAAGTTTTAGTTGTTCTAATTTTTTTTTTTTTGTCTTTGTTTGTTTTTGTTCAAAAGGTTATGATGCATTCACGTCGGGTTCACCAAAATGTATCGCTCCAAATTTTTCGCACCCCTACCTTCAGGCTATTGGATCCGCGCCCGAAGGAGGATGGGAAAAGGATGGTGCGGTACCTCAGACGAGAGGACTTTGCGAAGGTCCCGCCTCTCAAGGGAGGTGCATTTTGGTGATTTTTCGACGGATGGTGGGTTCACCAGGAAACATTTGACGGCAGTTTCCACGCCTAGGTTTTGGGAATGAGTTTTGATGAGTTCGTTTTATTTTTAAACATTCATCCTAGGTTTGGCCGAATGATTCTAACTTAAACTACATGAAAATGCAATTTAAATGCATACAAAGAAACATAAAGGAAAACAGAAATAGAGAATTTGCAGGAGGCCAATGAAGATTACCTGATCCGGAAGTCTGATGGAGTTTCTGAAGCTTGAAGCAGTCTGGATCATCTGCAATTCAACAGAATCGCCTTCAATTTGATAAAATCATCTAAACTGACAGGATCGTCTGCAATCTGACGAATTCGTCAGACGAATTCATCGTAGACCTGCAAAACAACAAACAGATGCGAAATACAAGAAATTCTATTTTGCAAACAGGGGCAAACTATATGAAACAATAATATGAGTGTTGAACAATATACAAGAACAGAAGTAAATGCAAATCACTGTGTTTAGATAGCAGAATATGATCTTAATATGCAAACTAGACAAAATGGGTGAACTCCAGATGCAATATAGTATAAAAACTGAATAAACAATCTAATTTATAGCATAAAATGACAGAAAAAAGAGACAGAAGAGCAAACTCCAGGCACTGATTGCCTCGATGTGTGCTGCAGTCGAAATCGTCTCGCATCAGTACGAGATCGTCCCGAATTTGACGAGATCGCCTCCGATCTTGACAGGTTCGTCGACTGCGATAGGTGCTGGCTCCGACTGAAAACCAATGGTGTACCTGCAATGAAATGACTATAGGACTAATGCAAAATATGAATTACGATGTTTTAGAGCATAAGGGTTCAATTTGCATAAAAATTCAGCCAGGGGTTGGGGAGGGAAAAGTCTTAGAGTTAAATAGGCATAGGATAGTTGTTGGGAGGTTGGAGATCATCCCAATTTGGGAGATCTCCAACGGGGGAAGGGTCCCAACGGCGCAGACACGCTTCTGCCCGGATTGGAGACCCGTTGGAACGGATTCCAACTATGCAAATTCAGTTTTGCGACGAAATCGTCTGGACGTTCTAGTCCAGACGAAATCGTCAAATCTGGGGCGATATCGTCTGATCGGAGACGATATCGTCAAACGGTCAAAACAACTGCTAAAAATGGCACGAAAAAGGAGGAAACGGGTTTCTCGACGGTTAACGGGCGGTTTGGGAGGTTAAATTTGAATTTAAATTTATTTACTAAGGTGAATGTAATTATTCCAATTTTACTGCGCCAATTTTAGGGTGCTACAGATTGTTTAGAAAAACCCCCCGGCCTTACCTGTTTTTAAACATACAATCTACTTCTACTTTATATGTCTCAATCTATTATGCCACAATTTAGAATTATTGTCAACATACATGGTAAGGTAATGTTTACCTAAAATTTGATGTGGAGAGAATACATAGAAGGGTGGGAGACACCCCCCCCCCCCCCCCCCCCCCCCCCTTTTTTTTTTTTCCCCCCCCCCCCACCCACAAAAACGAGGCCCCCCCCCGGAAAAGACAAAAAACAAAAAAGAAGGGGGGTGGGGGGAAATAAAAAAAAAACACAACAAAAATTTACTCCCCCCCCCCCCCCCTACCCCCCCCCCTTCCCTCCCCCCCACTTTGGTAATAACCCCCCATAGAACCCCCCCCATTGTAATCTAAGTTTAATGAAGTAAAAGATGACTCAAAATTATTCATATGATTAGTGCATATTTAATAAATAATCCAAGAATTGTAGTCTATTTTTGTAGACACCTAAAACGCGTCATGTCGATGGCGACTACTCATATGGGACATGCTACAAGACCATATGGAAGATCTTGGACAGACTCCAAGATAGAGCAATGGTTTTAACCACTCAATTTGGGCTCCTTGGCCTAATCAGCTCAAACCGCTATTGAGACCTGCGGTCTATAGTCTAAACCATTGCTGACACCCGTGGTTCACAGTCTAGGCCGCAACTATCACCTACTATTTATAACTAAAGTTCGTATGGCCTTCATCCAAGCCAAATCGGTTTGAATGGCCATTTGTTCTAGAAGAAGGTAGTTGAAGGAGAAAAGATTCCAGAGGCATCCAATCCAACTGTCCCAACCACCTCTTCTTGATCTTGGCTTCTCCATGAAGCCACCCCTAACCCTTGGGTAATCCTATAAGTACCCCTTCAAATTAGGGCAAAATATATCAAGTGTGCATTGGAGATTAAAGTGAAGCCCTGTCGGATTGTAGACTCACCTGAGTGTACTAAGAGAGTTTTGTTGCCATTCATTTTCCAATTCATCAAGCATCATGTCAATTTGTGTCATGGATGCCCTAAGGAGCTAGAACACCAAGAAACACAAATTCGGGCAAACAGAGGCCCAACTATGCAATTCAACCACCAAACTAGTCAGAGGACATCAAGGCGACCCTTGATCATCAATTTGATAAGGAGGATCAAGCCCAAAACCTTGGATTTGGAGGTCAAAACTACTTTGTTGTCATGCCATGGCTGACAACCATGGTGTACAGTGTACACCGCTCATTTGAGTCACGGTTTGCAATCGATGAAAGTTCTCCTTACTGTTCTTTTTGAATTGTATTTCACTAGGTTATATTAAGCATCTTAGTGGTTTATTTAGCATTTTAGAGACTCTGAATGATAGAATTAGGATTTTCACCAAGTTTATTTCATTATGGCAAATAGGACATAATTAGCTCATTTTTATGTTATCATGCTTCATTTCATGTAATCAATCCACTAGATAGATAGTTGTACTTCCCAGTTACATGTTTCAATTAATATTTTCAAGTATTGCATAGGGTTAATATGCTTTATTCACTTTCTTGATTTTATTAGTGTTATGGCATCTTTATGTTCATATTCCTTAAAGGGCCTCATCATGAGAGGTTGCCTATGCTATTAATGCTTTTATGTTGTTTATTGACCGTAGGAAGTAGATTCAAAGGAGATTCAACCATCCAATTCCTTCCTCAATGCGAAGAAGAGGGTCAACTCCACCCTAGAGTAGTTCGTGTCACCCCGAAGGGCCTAAAACTCACATTTACCCTTGAGAGGGAACATTGCTTTTCCTATTGTAATAAGAGTATCAAAATGGTATCCCTAAGAGGGATGTAATTGTAAATGGAATTGGCTTCTTTATAATGGAATAAAAGTGTTTTTCTTCTTCCCATTTATTTTCAATTTTGCATGCATCTACTTTGTTTCTCTTATTTCATTTTACGCAATAGGAAGCATAGGTGTGAGGCCATTTTGGTGTTCACCAGAAGGTGATCACGATGGAACTCCGCATTTTTAGCCTCTGATTTTTGATCTTTTTGTGTTTTTGGATATTAGGTGCAAATCACGATTGATAGCTATGGTCTCATTGTTGGCCCATGGCTTCAAGATGTGGTCTATAGTAGCAACCACATGATAGAGCTATAGTTTATAGCAGACACAGTAGACAGTAGGGATTCAAAGCTTTATCAAATGAGGATCAAAGGTAGGTCCCATATTTAACCCCTGTTTCTATTTTTATTGCCTATGTTTTTCTAGTTTGCATGAAAAGGAGATTTAATTAGGACACAAAAGAAAAGGAAAATGGATTAGGTCCTAGGGTTTCAATTATTTTTACATTTTAGCTAGGCGTTGCTAGGAACAATGGACCTTTGAGTGCAGTCCTCCCTAGAATCCAGCGTGCTAGATTAAATTGTTTGTTGGTTTGCATGTCTAAGACCCAATTAGTGGTCATTTACATCATAAAGTGCATTTTCAAAAAGAGCATGTAGGATGTAGCTTGCATTTTCTGAATTTGAAAAGTTCTTTCATTGCATACCATGTAGGAAATGAGCATGAATGTTGTATGATGAATTTTATTTTCATGCAACAATTAAAATGAACCACACACACCACATTTCAATTAAATGCTAGTGATTTGGAAGTGACATCCAACCACTAGTAGGGTTTCAATGATGGTGGAGGTGATTTCCATCCGTTGGCCCAAATCCCACGTACCTTATGTTCTAGACCAATATAATATCCAAGAACCTTTCGTAGCTCAGAAAATTTGCATATACTCCTCTTTAGAGGGTATGATGTTGATTGGGTGAAAATGGGTGAGGATCTGGGAGGACCTATGCTCCTTGCCCAGGTGTGGACTTTCATTGTCGCACTTTGGGGGGATTACGTGACCTGGATTTCATATCTAGGTTGTTGAGCTACAAGCATATAGGTGAAAGTCATTAAACAATTGAGAAAATTATCAACGCTTTTCAAAAAATGTCAAGAGTTTCTATACTAATACAACAAATTGAAAAAAATCAAACAATCTAGGGCTCACTTTTAAAATGTAGAGGAGATAATCACATTGTTTACATTGTATGCTTCTTTATTGTTTAATTCATCAATATAAGGCCTTCTTTGAGGCCAAAAATTTTAGTAATAGAGGTTTCCTCTCAATAATTGTGTAGTTGGCACATCATGACAACTAGGCATATTCAAGCTCAATGAGCTAATGGCTTAGAACATACATGGATAGGCCCTCAATGCCTCCGATATTTCCTTGAGTATATTTCAGATATTTCATGTCTCCTTGATAGGTGTCATACACATCATTCACCTGAGGATCTAATTCTCCCAACATGACATTCTGATAGTCATCATGAGCCTCCTTTGTCACATAGGGGGTCCACCCATATGGGCCATAAGGTCTCTTCACACAGAGAAAACCCATGGCATTAGGTCTCCCCCTAGTGAGATAGAGAGTTGTGGATCTTACTCCATGATTTGGTCATATAGGAAACCTAAGTCTCATATAGGCCATAGGGAGCGACTACTCTAGAGTCAATTGGAGGAAGTATGCATTGAGCGAGAATGCCTAGAGTGTGAGTACTCAGAATATAAGATATCACATCAACAAAGGTTGGATGTGCTCCAACAATGTGAAGGGATTATTTACCAATATAAATTATATAAAGAACAATCATGTGAGATAACTCCTGCTAAGAAGCTCATACCTAGAGTTCTTAGGCAACAAGTCAACGTGATGCACCCTACGCATCATCAAGAGTTACCTCTTAAGTAATTAGATAGCCATTCTCTTAGATAGATAGACATACCATCGGGTATTTATAAGCAATAAAAAGACATGCTTAAGGATCCCATGCTCAAGCATGAGGTTGAGAGTTGTCAATTCAAATAGGTGAACAATGTCAATGCTCAAAATTTATCACAATCCTTGATGCATATACAGTCTATTCCACCGTATAAGAAACTTGTGATTACTTTTCATAAATAGGAATTTAAACCTGTCTCTATCAAGGAATTTGATCATCCACTATACATCATAGCGAGGATAAATCATATTGTGTATAAGTGAGTGTTGGTTGATACAAGATCATCCATCAATATTATCACAACCTCTACATTCAAACATCTCAAAATTCCACCTTCCCACATTAAGGCATCGACTTTTATGCTACAAGCTTTCAATGATGTGGAATCCCCTACAATAGGCATAATAGTCCTCCCCATCGAGGTGGGATAAAAGATTATTTCTACATTGTGCTATATTTTAGAGGGTTTAAGATAGTATAACCTACTTCTTGGAAGGCCGTGGATAAGATCCATGGAGTGTGTACCATCCATAGTGCATCAGTGCATTAAGTACACCCATGCAAATGAATTCCGTGTGGTTGAGGCAGATTCATATCCTTTCAAGTATTACAAACTAGGATATCATCCATAGGAACCTATTGGGGCACCTACACATTCAAACACTAAACATGATGAGTTTATCCAAATTTTGGAGGCAGCCTTACAAACTATTATGGAGTTACCATCACCACTGTTGTCACCTATGGAGTCACCTATGACTCCTTCATCATTGATCTTTCCTAGCAAGGAAGGACTGATGAACCCAATCATAGAAATGCTCATAGCTATCTTGGATGTGTCATTAGAGGACCCTCATACTCCTATCAAGGAGGGAGTGCCTAGCATGGTCATGGATGCACCCGAGTGTATCATACCCTCATTATACATCATGTCACAAGGTATACCTCATGAGGACAATCGTTAATATACGAAGCATATGGAGGCAGACACCATGATGTCACCCATCATGGAGATCATTGAGTATTTAGGTCAACTCCTTGTTGAGTCTCTACCTATTGATCCCATCCTTGATGCATTGTTTGAGCATGAGGAAGAGTCAATTGTTGTAATTATTTTGACAAGGCTTTGTTTCCATCCCAAGAAGGTATTCATAACTCAATTTTTTACTAATAGGGGGTATGATTAGTTGATAAGATAAAAATACACCTTCACAACACTAATACAGATCTCCCAAAACAAAAAACCTAGGTTTTTGTCTCCTTGTAGGTTTTGCAAAAATACCACTAGCATTTTCTCCACTCACTAGAGGCTTTGATCAGGCTCTAAAAAAGGTAATTCTACCACTTGGCACCTCCCTAGACTCTATTTTTTAGCATATTTTTATTTTTTAACCCCTATTTGCACCTTTTACTTACCTAAAATCACATTTATTTTGGTAAATTAAGGAACCCTAATTTAGGTCAAATTTATCTCTCAAAACACATTAATCTTGGATAAAATCAAGGAATATTAGCTTAGATTTGAATATTTCCTTCTCAAGTACTTAGGAAAGAAAGCACAAAAGCATATAGTTGTATTCTAAGCTAGATTGATTTTTGCATCATCTCTTGTTTTCCCTAAAAAGGAAATATTTCTCCTAGCTTAGCCCATCCTTCAAAATGAAAAGTATTCTAGGCTAGTTATTATCTTCTTTAGTGATCTTTACCTTAAGTTTGAATAATTTTTTAAGGCTTGATAAATATTCAAATTAGCAATCCAAAACCTTAGGTTTTTATTGAATAAACCCATTAAACATCGTCAAGCATAACATCTACATTGACGCCTTGAAAAACTACATTGAGTAGAACCTACTTGCGTTGAAGATTCGAATATCTTTGGTGTCTCCTTTGGAAAGATACCCTTAAATTTTGGAATTAGGGATATCCTAGTGGATCCTCCCCACTATGGGCTTGTGAGGTTTCTGAATCTACAAGTTCTTTCCTCCAAAGGACCTTCCCTTGTCCTAAAATGACAAAATCAATCTACGCATACTTTTTATTTCCAAAAACTCATAAGTATCCCAACTAAAATTTATCTTTTTAAACTTCTTAAAACCTCTCCAACTCATAGATAATCCTTTCTTAATATTCTAAGCAATCAAATTACACCTGGTGAACTTAATCCCAATGATCTTGCTAATGTAGTAGGGTAAACTATGCTATAATCTCCTTTTATGATTACAATATATCCACCATCCATGCATAGAGAACTCTCCCTCTACATTATAAGCCATATCGGTGATCTATTTATCAAATAATCCTTGTTGTTAATCAGGCTTGAATTTTTGTAGCCTTCAATTCATCCATAATTTTGGTTTAAATTAACAAGACCTCCAAAATTTTGACCTTGTTATGATAGCCTTCGACAATGGGGTCTATGAAGCCAACAATACCATAACCTTACCCCTTAAATACAAAACCCAAATCCTATTACCCTCTTCTATGTTATACCTTGTGAACTCATATATGATATTATTCAAAGACAACCTTGAATCTATGCAATGAAGTTAATCCCCTCTACCCTTCATCAATGCCTCAAATATGAGTATTAAGGTAAACTTGTTCATATTCCAATTGATCGCCAATCCTTCACCAATTACAATATGATTGATGCTATCAATTCTAAAGCCATTTTTTCCTTCTATCACTCCTATTCCACTAATCATCACCTCTTCTTCCATCCAAATCAATAATGCATTAGGTTCTTTGACTATAAGTAATCAATCTAAAGATTAAATTAACAATCAAACAAGCATAAATGATCAATATAAATCTAGCAATCTAATTCACCCTAATAGTTAATCTCTTATGGACCTATCCAATCTCCCTCCTTCCCCTAAAATCTTAGTATTTTTCTTTAGTAGGTGTAAAACAATGTGAACATGGTTATGTACCTTCATTTGTGTCAATATCACCAATGAAGAACAAATGCATGGTATTAACCCCCACCCAATTGAGAGAAAATTTGTAATATATTATTTATCCTATTCATATACCCTTTGCAAACATATGCTCATAAACATGGGATATCAATATAAAGTCCTTGGTCCTTGTGAGTAGGTAATTAAAGAACCCTTAGAAGTTGAATCCCAACCTATTCATTATGGGATAGGGTATATATTTAATAAGAATCAACCCCTACCCCCTTACTTCTCATCCAATTATGATGATCAAGAATTTATCTCTTTTCTAGAGTCCCATGAAGATACCATTTCCACCAATGGATTGGATTGGGATGAGGTAGATAAGGAATCTACCTTCTTCCCATTTGTACACCTTACTAGTGTGAACCTTCTCACATTAGTGCATTCCAAATTGATTACCACTAAAGAATACTATGAGAGAGGCAATATCCTATTCAATTTCCTCCATGATGATCTTTTAAATATGCCTTTTATTTTTATGGATATTTTTCCCTTGTATCCAAAATTGATTTATCTCAACCAAAGTATGGTGGTCAATCATCCTTTACTCATGATGACTTTGAGAACTTGGGTGTGTTACTAGTCCCTCAATTTGAATATTAGTCACACATTCACATTGAGGATACCATGTTGATATTGAAACACCCAAAGTTTCCAAAATCCTTAGGTAAGGTCTTGACCCTTGCTTTGCATTACCTTCTGAAGGCATTTACCAAGGTATGTTGCATGATGAATTTGTATTTCTTCTTGAAACCTTAAGTGGCCTAATAATAAATATAATTTCTATCCATGTTGGATCTTAACTAGCTATTATTTATATTCTTGGTTTTAATTGGCTATTTCTCCTCATTTAACACCTTCACAAACCATTATTCATCATTTAACACATTCATAGGTCATTGTTGAAGGGGAGTGAAGTAAGCTAAATATCTCAAATGTAGCGGATTAAAACAAACTAAAACAACAAATTATTAGTATGCCAAATATATATTACATAAATTTAAATAGCATAAAATTTAATAAATTACAAAACAATGTAAGGTAAGATATAAATAAATCAAACCACATAAAAGACACCAATATAACGTGAAAACCCTATAAAGGGAAAAACCATGGCCAAAATTGTATCTCCACTTTTGTATTATCTTCAACAAAATATACAAGTCTTTTTCCTCAAATGTGATTGGTGCAAATCACCAATAAAGTAAGGAGATAATATCTCAAGTTAACAATAGTGTCTCACAATTTGCTCAATAGTTCACTCATCCAACACAAGGAATTTAGCCCAAATATATAGTTTGGGTTATCCTCCCATTGGAAAATAGTCATGGAGGAAAACCTCCACAACATGTGCCACCACACTCATGCCACATGCCATTATGTGCCCCACACATGCCACCACACTCAAGTCTCATGCCATGTCACCTTTGACTTTGAGTTGACTAGAGTTAGACTAGATATTAGAATTATTTTAATTTAGTAATTGTAGGAATAATAATATTAAGGTATAGGATAAAATAAATATAGGTATATATTTATTTTATCCATATACCTTAATATATATTAGTCTAACCTAGGTATATATACATATTAATAAATATAAATTAAATACCTATCTATTTAATTTATATTAAATCCTAGATACCTAATTTTATTATTCACATTTATACTTAGGTGAATTTACAATATAATCCTAAAATTAGATTATTTGTTCCAACATTCCTCATTAATCTAATTTTGGGTACAAGAGGTGAGGTTCCAAAGAACAAATTTTACCAAGGATCATATATTTTGGCAAATAATTCTTCAACAATGGCATAGTAGAGACTCCAATTTGTGTGGTAATAGGCAAGGCACCATCCATCAACATGGATCTACAAAAGAAAAACATGACATAAATTTAGTAATCATATATATATAATATGGCATGTAAATAAGGTTTCTATCAACATGGAAAACATAAATAATAAGTGGCATATATATATATATATATATATATATATATATATATATTCCATCAACATGGAAAATATAACATCCATCAACATGGATAAACAAGTGGTATACATATTCTATCAACATGGAAAAATAGCATCCATCAACATGGATAAACAAGTGGCATACATATTCCATCAACATGAAAAAAATAACATCCATAAACATGGATAAATAAATTTCATATATATATATATATATATATATATATATATATATATATATATATATATATATATATATATATATATATATATATATATATATATATATATAATATGGCATGTAAATAAGGTTTCCATCAACATGGAAAACATCAATAATAAGTGGCATATATATATTCCATCAACATGGAAAACATAACATCCATCAAGATTTTAGTGAACTTGTGGAAAGCACTTGGAACCAATAGTTCCAATCCACCAACCCCTAAGAAAAGTGGAAAAGCAAAATTCAAATATTTAAGCACGTGATTAAAAAATGGTTGGAAAAAAAAGTGAGAGTCAAACCAGATAAGAAGAAGTTGATTCAACAAATAGAGCATCTAGAAATATAAATTGGAGATCATCCTCCTCAACTATGGTAAGAAGATGCAAGAAATGACCTAATTTAGAAGCTCAATAAATTAAGAACTGAAGAAGAAACATATTGGAGGCTTAGATCCTGAATGGTTTGGCTAAGCAAGGGGGATAGAAACACAAAATATTTTCATCTAAAAACTATGTAATGCTACCAAAGGAACACAATCAAAGAGATAGAGCATGAAGGAACCATATATACAGATAGGGAGAAAATTAAGGAACTTACCCATAAATATTACTCAGCTTTGCTCTCCAGAGAAAATGGTAACCCATATTCCCAGGAAATACTATTATAGCATATATTGATAGTATTAAGTTTGGAAGATAAAGAGGTTCTCAGTGAGCCAATCACTATGGAGGAACTTAAGGAGATTATAGCAGCCCTACCAAAGGACAAAAATCTCAGACCTGATGGATACACAAATAAATTTTACCAGTAATACTTACACATCATCATAGAAGATTTACTATAAATTATTGAGGATGTTAGGGTGAAAGGTAAGCTTTTTGGATCCATCAACTCTACATTTCTAGTATTAATTCCTAAAGAAAAAATGCCACTACTTTCTCTAAATTCAGACCAATTTCTCTATGTAACTCCTATAAAATTATTACCAAACTATTGGCCAATAGAATAAATAATAAACTTGAAAAAATAATATCAAAAGAGTAAGGAGGTTCATGCCTGGAAAATAAATATATGATATTATCATAATAGTGCTTGAAGTCCTCCACAATAGTAGAAAAAAAAAAAAAATTGTTATAAAACTTGATATGGCAAATGCCTTTGATCGAGTTAATATACAATTTGTAGAACAAGTCCTATAAAATTTTAAATTCCAACATCAGGTCATCAAGTGAATCGAAGCATGCATAAAAAACCCATGGATAACCCCCTTAATAAATGGAGAACCAACAAAATTCTTTCAGGATACAAGGGAAATTATAAAAGGGTGTCCACTATCACCATACCTTTACATATTTTTTTTTAATTTACATGGTGGAATCGATAGTCACCATGAATTTGAGTAGGCTATATAGCTTTTTATGGCTACCACAGTATTATGTGTTGTCTTCCCTGAAAGCCACCACATAGATCTTCGCACAGGCTACCCCTATAACCACCATGCTATAATAATTTTAAACCTTTTACACTGCTAAAAAAACCAAGAAAGGGATAAGTGTTCAGTTCGGTGAGGCCCAAGATTTTAACATTGGAACTCCACCCCCTTACTCCTTTACATAATTTTAGCTAAGACTCTTGGAATATTAATTAACCATATTTGAAGAGAAAGAAAAATAAGAGGGATAAATATTGTAGCAAGATGTAAAGTTGTAACACATGCCCAATTTGTAGATGATATCATTCTTCTAGGTGAAGCCACCAAGAAAAATGTTAGACAATTCAAGTAATTCCTGGATTGGTTCACACAAGCTATTAGGGCTCATAGAAACACTCAAAAGATTTAGTTCTATACACAAAATTTTGTAGCAATAAGAGTCAAAGTCTTTTGCACTATCCTAAGATTTCAGTCTGGCATAGAAAATACTTTAGATATCTAGAAGTGCCCATGAGCTTCCACCTCAAAGCCTCAGACTTCTAGACCCCAAAATTGGACAAGATGATTAGGAGGATACAAAGTTATAGTAATAGTTGGCTCAGTCTCACAGGAAGGGTTGTATTGATCAAATCAGTGTTAGATTCTCTTCCTTTATACCAACTATTAGTATATCATGCTCCCAAGTTTATTTTACAAAAGGCATATGGAATCATACATAACTTCCTATGGAAAGGAGGTAGGAAAATAGAAAGAAAAAAGGTCCACTTGGTCAATTGGGAGATGGTCACCAAAAGTAAAATTTAAGGAGGACTAGGAATTAGAAAAATGGAGATAGTTTCAGAAGCACTAGGAGCAAAAATTCTCTAGTACATGCTTAAATACAATCAAGCATGACAATGCATACTAGTCCACAAGTATATAAATAATCAAATAGGTATTCAAATGCTCAAACACATAGACAAACTTTCTAGAGCCTCTTTGGTTTAGAAACATATAGTGGCAAAAAAGAGCATAATAGAGGATAGAATTTATTGGCTATCGATATATGGTAAGTCAATTAATCTATGGGAGGAATTGATCCTAGGAAATCCACCATTAAGAGAGAGAACTCCAATCTAATTGCAAAATCACTTAGAAAACCAAAGAATACTCAAATTAGGTGACTTGTTTTATTGGACCTCAAAAACTCTAAACTAGATCTCCCCTCCCATTCCATATCAACTTCAAGGATATTGGGACTATTTTAAGTCCCACATGGTGAGTATTATATCTCTTCATCCCATAATTCTAGATAAACTTATTTTGGGTAGCATTAACAGTAATGGGAAATACTCAATACATCTAGGATTCCAACATCAGTAGATTGGATCTACAACAAAAAACTATCAATAGTGTGGAAAAATAGAGTACCACCTAAATTTTAAGTATTCAGTTGGCTAGTCTCTCAAAATAAAATATTAATAGGTGATAATATACAAAAGAGGAGTATAACAAGGCCTCATGTTTATTACAGGTGCATGTAGAATAGTGAAATAATTTTCCATATTTTGTTTGAATGCCCAAAGGAAATTTCAATTTGGTTAGGAATAACCAAAATTCTTGGCACTTCCTACTCAGTACTATAGAAGGTTAACCATAGAGACATGTTTTACCAAGTGGGACAAAGAATATAAAGATAAATTGGTAGGTAAACCCCTCTTAAAATATTTGTGGATCTCTATACCATATTTTGTCATCTAGCACATTTGGTTGGATAGAAATCAAAGGATTTTTGAAGGCAAAGGTAAGGACAACAAAACTCTAATACAAAGGATAAAAGAAGAATTAGTCCTAAATGTCAAATGTATTTTTTATCAATAGTAGTATGAAGAATATTGTCACCCACAAAAATAAGAATTAAATGTATACATAAATAAAGACACCATTGCAATAAAAATGACACATTTTATTAAATTCGAGAAAATCCCTTTTGATACACTTTGACCCTTTTAGGGTGAATTTTACAAAGAGATGTGCCAAAGGAGAATCCCTTTTACAGATCAAGGATGGTGTCTTTTTCTCTTATTCATGCTACAACAATATTGGAGGTGGAGTTTTCATGACCACTATGCTGGACTTGAGCTTGTTGAATCCTGAACCTAAAATTTGCACACATGCAAAAGAACAAGGGTTTAATAGCACCTATCACAATGAATATGATAAATGTAATGAAAATGACTAATGTAAATAAATATGAATAGAATAAAACAAACCATGAGTATGGCTTACATGACTAATGCATAATGTAAATAGAAAACAAGTATGATTATTATGATTGCTTACATTGGCATAATCCGAGCAACATAACATTAGCATTCTCTCCTCTCTTTTTTGTCATGTGATGGTTCCTTTATAGGACTTTGAGGGTTTTGGAGGGAAGGATAGGCGGCAATTCAGGGCTGCCAAGTGGTAGGGATTGGGTATCCACCTACCCTGGGTAGTTGTAGTGAGTCACTAGAAGTATCTCACTTAACTAGAGAGATGTTGTGAGTGGGTAGTTGGAAGTGGAGTGATGTGTGGAGTGAGATGTGAGATGTGGCAAGTGGGTAGGTGCAAGTGGAGTGAAGTGTGGAGTGATGTGTGAGATGTGGCAAGTGGGTAGGTGCAAGTAGAGTGAAGTGTGGATGGTTACCCCATGTGAAGGGACAAAGGGGACAAGGGTGTATGAGAGGTGGCAAAGGGATGATGGTGATGTGGCTAGGACACATGTCAAGTGAGGAGAGAGGGTATCCCAGAAGGATATTTCCCAAATTTAATAAAATCTAGAAAATATAATTATGTGCAATATTTTATACCTAAGTCAAACTTAGGCACATAATGTTATGTAGAATTAAAATGTGCAATGTGAATGAATGATGTGTAGGAATTATATGCCTAAGTTTAGACTTAGGTATATATTATTATGCAAAGTTGTGATGTGCAATGTGGGTGAATGATGTGCAGGAATTATATGCCTAGGTTTAGACTTAGGCATATATTGTTATGCAGAACTGAAATATGCAATGTGAATGAATGATGTGTAGGAATTATATGCCTAAGTTTAGACTTAGGTATATATTATCATGCAAAGTTGTGATGTGCAATGTGGGTGAATGATGTGCAGGAATTATATGCCTAGGTTTAGACTTAGGCATATATTTTTATGCAGAACTGAAATGTGCAATGTGGATGAATAATGTGTAGGAATTATATGCCTAAGTTTAGACTTAGGCATATATTATTATGTAAAGTTGTGATGTGCAATGTGGGTGAATTATGTGCAGGAATTATAAGCCTAGGTTTAGATTTAGGCATATATTATTATGCATAATTATGATGTGTAATGCAAATGCCTAGATTTTGGTGTCTACAGATGCCCCTTTTTGTACCATGTTGTGTGAAACACAATGTGGTGAAAAAAAAACACATGGTTTTATTTTATGGGGGAACGGACTCGGATCTTATCGATGCAAAGAATGAATGACTTGAAAATTTTTTATTTTAACTTACCCCCTCAATTGACGAATGTGTAAAGGATGAAACCCATGAGCCAATTGACCAAATTTGGATGATGAAATGATGTGGTTGATTTAATTATGTGGATGTGATGCAAATGTATGTCATTTTTATCAACTTGATGCCCCAAGTTTGGGATTGTTGTGTTTTTACAAATTTTCCTTTGGTTTCGATGATGCACAAAATGTTGTGGTAAAATTGTTAACCATGTTTTTGAGCTCGTGAATCCTGATACTGTTAGTAACTCCTATGCATCAAAGCCAGCGCACTAAGACCTCGATACTTGAGAGATTTTTTATTACACCAAAATTGATTTTATTGTTTGCTAATTTGTATACATAAAGAAAAACACCATTGCAATAAAAATGACACATTTTATTAAATTCGAGAAAGTCCCTTTTGATACACTTTGACCCTTTTAGGGTGCATTTTACAAAGAGATGTGCCAAAGGGGAATCCCTTTTATAGATCAAGGATGGTGTCTTTTGCTCTTCTTTATGCTACAACAATATTGGAGGTGGGTTTTTCATGACCATCATGCTGGACTTGAGCTTGTTGAATCCTGAACCTAAAATATGCACACATGCAACTGAACAAGGGTTTAGTAGCACCTATCACAATGAATATGATAAATGTAATGAAAATGACTAATGTAAATGAATATGAATAGAAGAAAATAAACAATGAGTATGGCTTACATGACTAATGCATAATGGAAATAGAAAACAAGTATGATTATTATGATTGCTTACATTGGTACAATCCGAGCAGCACAACATTAGCATTCTCTCCTTTTTTTGGTCATGTGATGGTGCCCTTTTAGGCCTTTGAGGGTTTTGGAGGGAAGTATAGGTGGCAAGTCAGGGTTTTCAAGTGGTAGGGACTAGGTAGCCACCTACCCTGGGTAGTTGCAGTGAGTCACTAGAAGTATCTCACTTAACTAAATAGATGTGGTGAGTGGGTAGTTGGAAGTGGAGTGAGGTGTGGAGTGAGGTGTGAGATGTGGCAAGTTGGTAGGCGCAAGTGAAGTGAAGTGTGGAGTGAGGTGTGAGATGTGGCAAGTGGGTAGGTGCAGGTGGAGTGAAGTGTGGAGGGTTTCCCCATGTGAAGGGATAAAGAGGACAAGGGTGTATGAGAGGTGGCAAAGAGATGATGGTTATGTGGCCAAGACACATGTCAAGTGAGGAGAGAGGGTATCCTAAGAGGATATTTCCTATATTTAATAGAATCTAGAAATATAATTATGTGCAGGATTTTATACCTAAGTCAAACTTAGGCACATAATGTTATGTAGAATTAAAATGTGCAATGTCAATAAATGATGTGTAGGAATTATATGCCTAATTTTAGACTTAGGCATATATTATTATGCAAATTTGTGATGTGCAATGTGGGTGAATGATGTGTAGGAATTATATGCCTAGGTTTAGACTTAGGCATATATTGTTATGCAGAACTGAAATGTGCAATGTGGATGAATAATGTATAGGAATTAAATGCATAAGTTTAGACTTAGGCATATATTATTATGTAAAGTTGTGATGTGCAATGTGGGTGAATGATGTGCAAGAATTATATACCTAGGCTTAGACTTAGGCATATATTATTATGCAAAATTATGATGTGTAATGTAAATGCCTATATTTTGGTGTCTACATGAAATGCCAACTTAATATCTAAACTTTCTTGACATAGTGAGGCTATAGAGCAAAAAATTATTTTTTTGACATATATTTTCTGGTGCTCTTCTTTGATGGTGCCTCCAAGTCCAACCCTGATCAAGAAATGGTAAGGATATTGATTCTTACAAGACCCCGTTAAATCCTACTCAAATACATGATCAGCTTAGGAACAACATCTAATAACATGGAAAAGGCTATTAGATGTGAAATTGGCTTAAAATTAGTGGTAAAGCAAGGAATCACTCAGGTCATAGTTTACGAGGATTCTAAACTAATAATAACAACTCTTGCCAAAAATAAATATTTTAGATATTTACAATTGAATATTATTCAAGACAGGATTAAACAACTAGGTAGGATAATTAGCAAAATATCCTATCAACATGTAAAGCGAGAATTCAACAAAGAGATCGATACACTAGCAAATCAGGCTATAAATATAGCCCCTAGTTATTATCATCAAATCATCAAAAAGTATAAGGGCAAGGATGGTATGCAAGGATGACAAGGACTCCAATAATGAGATCCTTTTTTATCTTCATATTCTATTTTTAGAATGTTTAGTTCACTTTGATCTCTTTGATTAAAGAGTTTTGTACCTTTTTGTTAAGTAAATAAATCTTTTCCTTTTAAAAAATTTAATAAATTTTAAAAAAAATGTAAGGTAATATAGAAATAAATCAAACTACATAAAAGGCATCAATATTACGTGGAAATCCTTTAAAGAGAAAAACAACAACCAAAATCATATCTCTACTTTTGTATTATCTTCAAAAAAAATATACAAGTTTTTTTCCTCAATTGTGATTGGTGCAAATCACCAATAATTCAAGGAGATAATGTTCAAGTAAAAAATAGTGTCTCATAGTTAGCTCTATGTAGTTTGTACTACAATTCACTGAATAGTTTGCTCATCCAACACAAGAAGTTTAACCTAAATATATAGTTTGGGCTATCCTCCTGTTGAAAAATAGTCATGGAGAAAAACCTCCACAACATATGCCACCACACTCATGCCACATGTCATTATGTGTCCCTTACATACCACCACACTCAAGTATCATGCCATGTCACCTTTGACTTTGAGTGGCCAGAGTTAGACTAGATATTGAAATTATTTTAATTTAGTAATTGCAAGAATAATATTAAGGTGTAGGATACCTTAATACATTAATCTAACCTAGGTATATACATATTAATAAATATAAATTAAATACCTATCTATTTAATTTATATTAAATCCTAGATACCTAATTTTATTATTCACCTTTATACTTAGGTGAATTTACAATATAATCCCAAAATTGGATTATTTGTTCCAACAATTGTTCCTCATGTAGCACCTTCACAAGCCACTAATCATCATTTAGCACCTTTACAAGAAATTGTTCATCATTTAACACCTTTGTAAGTAATTGATCCTCATTTAGAATCTTTATAGGCCATTGTTCCTAATTTAGTGCCTTCATAGGCCACTGATCATATTTTCAGTGCTAAGACCTAGTTAATGGTCATTGTTCATATTTTAGGACCATGACTTGACTGATGGTCATTTTTCATATTTCAGCACCAAGACCTATCCAATGGTGATTGTTCATATTTTCAACACCAAAACCTAGTTGATGGTCATTATACATATTTTTAGTGTCATGATTTAGTTTATGGTAACAGTATATATTTTTAATGCCACAACTTGGATGATGGTCATTGTTCATATTTCGGTGCCACGATGTGGCTAATGGTCACCATTCATATTTTAGTGCCACAACCTAGCTAATGGTCACTATTCATATTTTAGTGTCACAACTTGGCTAATGGTCACTCTTCATATTTCAACACCAAGACTTGGCTAATGGTAACTATTCATATTGCAATGCTAACACCTAGTTGATGGTCATTATTCATATTTTCAATGCTAAGACCTAGTTTATGGTCATTGTATATATATTTTACAATTATTTTTCTACAATGCTTGATCTAGCTAATGGTCATCCTTTTTGGGCCTTAATTGACGATTGTACATAATTTTGTAAGTAAATTCACAAAATCTAAGCTTTAATTGGTCAATTATATTAAAAATATCATATCATTTTGCATAAATTATGACTAATTTCTTCTTACATGACAAAACTATCATCAAATCATTCTAAATATAATTTCCTCAAAAAAAGTCAAACACTTACAAAATAATAAAATTAACACTCACATTTAATTATTTTTAATAAGCTATGTATGGCTTCTATTGGGGGCCACTCCCATTACAAAAATAAAACATTACATTTCTAACAAGTTAATTAAAGCATATCCAACTTTACCTTTATATGAAATATATTCTTTATTTACATTTATGTCAAAGATATTATCCATCTTCTTTAAATGCCTTTCAAAATTTAAATTCTATCAAGATGAAATTCAACATTGTGAATGGCTAAAATATTTGTTGCCCAACTTTTATATCTATAAATATCTTGTCTATAACAACATCACAATTTCAAAAGAATTAATAAGGTAATTATACTAGTAGCAAATCGTAATTCTTTGTGTGAAGCGCGAAGGATTAGGGTTTTTTCTTGAAAAAAATCTCATATTTTGGGATTAATATCTTTGTGAAGAGTTATTTGATTTAGTTTATTCTTGGACCATATTGTGTGAAATTTGAGTGATTTAAAATCAGTGGTCATATGCAGAAATCTAAGCAATATTGAGGGAGATATGACCTTGTGAAGTCAACCATTTATAATAAGGGTAGTGATAATTTTTCAAATCATGAAAAATAAAATTGCAAAAAAATTTCAACTAGGGTTCAAACAATGGGAAGAGCAATGAAGAGCTAGAACTTCAGTGAGGCAAGATATTCTATATGGACAAAGAATTTTTCAGCTTAGCTATTTTCCCTTTCTTTATCTTAGAAATTGTGCATGAAAATTTTATAAAGTTTTTATCAAATATTATATTTGCTATAAGATATTCAAAAAATATTCAATAGATTTTGAGTTTTAGTTTCATTTCCATGGACTTATTTATATTTAAATCCTTATAATCATCTCTAGTGGTAGAAGTTAGTGAGCGCACCTCAGAGAGATCCTTGTTGTTCCAAGATAAGGTAGTTTTTGGTAAATTTAATGGGTATTGGCAAGGGGCTTCAGCCTTGATAAAATGGATTGATAGGAGTTGGAAGTCTCCATGAGTGACTCTATCATTTCTTCCCAAAGGTTTATTCCTAGCCATTTTCTATTCTAGGAAAGAAATAGAAAAAATCCTAAGCGGGGGTCCTTGGTTTATGGGAAGAGCGAGATTCTTTCTTACCCGTTGGTATGAAGACTTTTCACCTGAAAATGTAAATTTGTACGTAGTACCATTATAGATTAGGATGTTTGGATTGTGCATTGAATTTTAGAAAATATATACCTTCAAGGCAATAGGCAACACTCTAGGATAATTCCTTGAGATTTCATATATGATGAAATATGGAGTCTTGGCTATTTATGCTCGAATATTGGTCATGATTGATATAAGTAAAGATTTACCAGAATAAATCATTCTTAAGTATGGGGATAAGATGTGGACCCAAACTATAGATTATGAAAACATATCTTTTAGATGTAGATGTCATGAAGTGGGGCATATTGAGAGATCATGTCCTAAGAAGAGCCTAGTAGAATTATATGTAGAAAACCATAAGAGAAACTTATAAATGGTTATGGATGAATATGGTTTTCACCTTCCAAAAAATAGATCTAGAAAAATAAAATAAAATAAAATAAATAGTGGAAACCAATAAGGAAGGATATTGGAAGAAATACCAACTCTTTTGAGGCTTTAGACTATGAAGAAAAAGTAGACCAAAACTTAGAGGACATAGTACAATAATTTTAACATATTAACAAGGAATCATTTGTTTAGTATGATCCTTATTTGAGTAAGAACATTCTTGATGAACCTAAGAAATGTGTCTCATCAGGTTTTGAATACTTTCTTGAAGTACCTTTCACCATTCAAGAGAAAAAAATTGGTAAATAAAATGTAGTTTGAGAAGTTAATATCGCTGCCATTAATAAGGAAATATCAAAAATTGAGCAAGACAAGTCAAAAGATTCTATAATAGAGCTAGGAGAGGATAAATATGATGATAAAAAAAATTGTGAAAGAATATTTAGTAGTAGAATAATAATACCTACTCCTGATATAGGCAAGGCAAAAAGAGGAAATCCCTCAAATTATCAAGCAATATCCAGGGAAGCAAGAGCAAACATAGAGAAGGAACACAAACTAAGTTGGTTGAACTTCTCTTTACCAAAAAACAAAATTATATTGGTAATACGTAGGTTGTTCCAAAATCCCCTAATGAGACATGATTATCATCTCATGGAATATAAACGGGTTCTAATGCCCCCTCAAAGTAGAGGTGTATTAGGGACCTATGTTTAAGTAACAAACATGATATTGTTTGTATCTAGGAAACAAAAATGACAAAAGAAGAAGTTTCAAAAACTATGAAAGTAGTATGGACAAGATGTGAATGGGATGCTATGGATTCTGAAGGATCGATAGGGGAAATTCTAACTTATTGGAATCCTTACATAACCTCTTGTGTAACCATTCATAAAAATAGGTATTGGATAGCCTCTTTAGTCACTTGCTACTTTGCAGATATTCATTTCATCCTTATCAATGTCTATGGACCTACAACTTAGTCAGGTAGATAATAATTTTAGATTGGGATTGAAGCCTTTAAGAGAGGTAAAGACCACCCAGGTGTTGTAGGTGAATTTGGAGATGAGAGGACAATCCTCCAAGGGAGGTCCCAGGTTCAAATCTCCACCCTACCAAAAATCTTAATTGGGTATCCAAAATCCAATTGATAATGTTGGTGTGGGCAGGGTCGGGTGTGACCCCCGGGTGACTTTGACAGTGTAGAAACCCCTTTTCATGGTCTCTTAGACCAAGGTGGCTCTGCAAGGGGTTTTTCACTTAAAAAAAAAAGAGAGGTAAAGACTAAGAAACTCGAATCATGATCATTAGATATTTTAATATCATAACCAAGCTAGATGTAAAATTTAGGAGAATTAGGAAATTGACCCAAAGTATGAAAGATTTTTACAACTTTTATTTAAAAACATTATCTATGGGAAGTTGAGTTTGAAGAAGATAAGCTATACTTGGACCAACAACAAGAGAGGCCAGAACCTAATAGTAGAAAAATCATACAAATGCATTCTCTCATATCATTGGCTAGTTGAAGAAACTTGTGCTAAAATCAATACCTTAACAAGGATTGGTTTAGATCACCGGCCAATAAGAGTTAAAATGGTGGTAAGTGAATTCAAAAAACATAATATTATAAATATAAGTAGATATGGGAATACCGTCCTCAATTTATTTATATGATAGCTCAAACGTGGAATTCTTTAGGTAATTATGGGTTGTATGCTCTTCCAAATCAAATTAAATCTATGACATCTAGATTAAAATAATGAAAAAGAACACCTTTGAAAATATTTTTGATCAGAAAGAAGAATTAAAATATAAACTTTCAAAATTCCAAAAAGGTGATCATAATAATCCAAGCTCAAAGGAAAGGGAGTTTCTTAGTGAATATCATAATATTTTGAGTAAGGAAGAGAAATTTTGGAGATTAAAATCAAGATAGACTTGGGTAAAAGAAGATAAAAATATAGTTTTTCATAGGATGGCTATAGTACAGAGATCAACTTCTAAAATTATTAGAATAAAATCAATATAAGGGATTTGGATTGAAGATCAAAGTGAAATTATAATAGAGGTAAAGTCTTTTTATCAGAATATTCTAGGTTCAGAGGAGACCGAATTTCTTAATGATAAATTTCTTCAATATGTTCCTTCAGTTATAACAAATGAAGACAATAGGAAACTGATGGAGCCTATTACTCTAGAAGAAGTTCAATTAGATATTTTATCTTTTAATAAGGATAAATATCTAGGTCCAGATGGGATATTTACATCTTTTTACCAACATAATTAGGATATAGTGAAGGATTATTTATTGGTGGTAGTGGAATAGTCTAAAGTAAAACAATACATACCTTATAAAATAAATGTAACATATCTTACCCTAATTCTAAAAAAGAAGGATGATGAATTGTTTGATCCTTTTAGACCCATAAGCCTATGTAATATGGCATATAATATTACCTCCAAAGTGATGGCAAATACATTAAGGCCATTTTTAGATAAAATTATTTCAAAAGAGCAAGAAGGATTTGTGAAAGGGAGACAAATTTTGGATGGGATCATAGTATCTCATGAAGTTATGCATTCAGCAGCTTCAAGAAAAGAGAAAGCAATAATCTTAAAACTTGATATGAGTAAAGTCTATGATAGGGTTACATGGGATTTTCTTTTTGTGGTTTTAGAAAATTTTGGTTTCAAGAAAAAATTGGTTAGATGGATTAAATCTTGTGTCTATAGTTTCTTATTCAGTGTTGGTCAACGGGTTAGTTACAAAAAATTTAAATTCAAGAGAGGCCTTAGACAAGGAAATCCTCTATCTCCTTATTTTTTCATTATTATTGTAGAGGTTTTGAGTAGGAACTTAAAGAAGGCTTACAAATATGGGCATATAAGTGGACTTAAGGTTAGTAATAATATCACCCATCAACAATTTTTAGATGATATAGCCATTTTTGGAAGGGCAAGGATAAATGAAACCAAATATTTGAATATATTTTTAAAAGAGTACGAAAGATCTTTAGGGCAATAATTTTATAGGACTAGATTCAAAATTTACTTTCTTAACACTCATGCTAATAGCAAGGCAAGAATTTGTAGGTTTCTTCAAATGGAGGAGGTAAATTTACCAACAACTTATCTAGGGATGCCTTTATTTGAGGGTAGAATGAGGATAGATTTATGGAATCCAATTAGTAGTAAACTTTAGAATAAACTTCTAGCTTGGAAAGGTAGATGGTTATTGTTAACAGGAAGAGTGCAATTAATTAAGTCAATCTTACAAGCTATTTTAGCATATTATATGTCATTGTATTCTATACCAAAATTGGTTGAAAATTTTTTAATCTATATTATGTGATGCTTTTTATGGTCAGGTTTACATGATAAAAGGAAATTTTCTTTGGTGAAATGGAGCAAGTCGTGTGATGATAAATGATGCAGGATCATCCAATGAAATTTGGGAAATTTTATTTTTTTCCTAAATTTTAGTGCATGCCAGGGCCATAACTTCTCAACCATAGCTCCGATTGACGTGAAATTTGATAGGGAGCTAGTTTGGAGAGTTCTAAACAAATATGACTCCCTAGAGTCCTATTTTTCCAAAAAATCCAGTTTTCAGGGCCAAATTCCATCATCTAGTGCCCCGAAATTAGGTTTTAAAATTACTTACCTAGTTTTTTATGCTTTTTGAGTTGTTCGGAGGTTAATATCTCCTAATGTATTTAGATTTAGGACTTGAAACTTTATTTTTGGCTTGTCTATTGTAATAGGGATGCGCACCCCAATTTTGGGCCCCATACGACTCATTTTCAATTTTTAGGGTTTTTTGGCTATATAACCACAGAATGAGGATTTGTGGGGAATATTTCCAAGATTTTGAATGAGAATTGGTTTGAGAAAGTTTGGCTCTCCATAAATAAAACTAGGGGAGGTCTTGGTTTAATATTTCTTACAGATTTAAACTTATCTCTTAGGGGAAAAGTAATCTGGAGATTGTACAAAGATAGTCAAAGATAATGGGCAAGAATTCTTATAGGAATGTTGATCCCAATGACCCAAGTTTAATATTTACCACTTTCTCTCTACCAAATGGTTCTGCTCTTTAGAATGGTTTAAAAATATATTGATATTATGATTAAAAGTTTAATATGGGTGGTGGGAACTGGAGAAAAAATTTATATTTGGATGGATACTTGTGCGATAAAAAACCACTCAATTTAGATCCAATTTTGAAACCTTGGATGAGATTGCTTCAAGACAAATATGATGATAGGGTTTCAAATATTTTGTACAATATTCGAGAAGGAAGATACAAATGGAAAGAATATTTTTTTACAAGTATACAAGATATTGATGCTAGGAGGCAATTGAGTAGAAAGATAACAACTGTAATTATTTCGAGGGGAGCCAAGGATAAATTGATTTGGGAGTTGAATAGCTCAAGAGAATACACAACAAGAAGTGGGTACAACACCAAGAAAATAATAATATCACTAGAATATGAAGAGATATTTGGGGTAGCCCAAGAATTCCTAAAATTAAAATGTTTGTTTTGCTAGTAGGTCATAGAAGAATTTTATCCTAGGATAACCTTATGAAAAGGAGGTTTCATGGATCCTCTCAATGTGTTTTTTGTAATAAGGAGGAGGAGAGTATAGACCATCTCTTGGGATATTGGTCAATAGTCTGGAATCTATGGCAATGGATTCTTAATATGTTTGGTAAATATATGGTGATGAATAGTAGAATTGAATATTGGTTAAAGCAATGGTAGAGCACTTATAAAAGTGGGGATTTACAAAAAATATAGGATATATAAAAAGATATAATACTTTGGACTCTATGGTTAGAAAGGAATGGAAGAATATTTAAATGAAAGGAAAGTAATTTAGAGGTTATGAAAAAAATCTATCAACTCACCTAGTCCCTAATTTTAAGTAGAGAGCCTTGATAGATGGAGTCAAGTCATTAAATGGAATTATGATGTTGGTTACAATAGAAGCAAAAATAAGGAAAAGAATATAAAGTGAAAACTACCAAATGTGGAGTGGGTTAAATTGAATTTTTATGGAGCACCTAAAATAAATCCAGGACCAACAGAAGGAGGAGGAATAATTAGAAATAATAGAGATATTTTGTCTCATTATGCTTTCAATAGTGAATTTAAGACAAATAATGAAGTTGAAGCTTGGGAAGCTTTAGAAGTGTTAAAAATATGTAAACAAATGAAATTAAAGAGAATATGGATGGAAGGGGATTCTCTCATAGTAATAAATGTGATTTTGAGGAAAGCAAATGCTCCATGGAACATACAAGAGGTAATTGTGGAAATTCAAGATCTTGCTAAAGAGTTTGAAAAAATAAGGTTTATACATATGTTAAGGGAAGGAAATAAATGTGCATATAAGCTAGCCAATAGAGAGATTTTTATTGAGAATCATGAAGTTAATTTATCCTTTCCATGGTTAGAGGAAGTAGAAAGTTTAGTTGAAGCTGACAAGAAAATGTTGATTGCCTGAATCAATTAATTATTAAGATTTATTTTAATGTTTTGCACTGGTGATATCTACTTTATTTTATAACAATAATGTGTTTTCATTTAGACTACTTATTATAATTTTTTTGGTTGCACTTGTGTTTCAGGAAGGAAACTAGCAATCCATAATTGGTAAAGCGGACTATGATAGTGCAATGTTTTGGAAATATTACTCTACTAAGATGCAAGACATAGATATCAGAGGTGAATTTTTGGTATTGTGAAAGCTGCTATAGAAAAATATCAAGAAAGATGCTAAATTTTGGATTAATTTTATTCATACAAAAAATTGAAAAGATCCAAAAAATGAAAATCAAGAATTCAAAAATTTTATGTAAAATGATGTATGTTTCTAGCTATAACATCTCAATTGAGATGAGAAGTGTATATATTTGTAAACTCTCAAGTTTTAAAGAAGAGAGGTGTAATTTTTCAAGGGTGGGGGACCCGAGTACAACCCCTTATTATTCAGCAAAAAAAGCAACCTCACAATTTCTTAGTACCTTTTTTTTAGGGTTCTTATTCATTCCCCTAATATTCCAAAATATTATATTTTTTGTTATTTTTTATTTTTAGTTGTGGTTTTAGCCCCACTTCTTGTTAACACTTATGATATTTGCTTTTAAATTCACATACCAATATCCCTCTAGATTTATTTTTCTCTTTGTTTTTGCTTCTTGGGTCTTCCTCTCTTTTTTTTCATTCCCAAAAATACTTTCATCTTCATCAATCTCTTTAATATTCTCAAATTGATCATAGTAAGATTTATCATATTTAGGTTTACCTTGTTCTAAAGGATCTGAAGTGCAAGGAATAACCTCAAAAGCACAATCTTCTTTATGTTGTCCTAGAAACCCTAAAGTGCAAGGATGCTCTTTTGTAGCAATTACCTTCTTATTATGCCCTAAAAACCCTAAATTGTTATGGGTTTCCTCTAACCTCATTTATTTATTATTTTTCTCTTAAAACCTTAAAGTGCAAGGGATAACATCTTCACCACTTTCACTTTTATTATTTGGCGAGGATTTTATACTACTTGAGGAAAATAAATATGATTTAAACTTGACCTCTTTTGTCATATTTTTTTTAGGATTTATCTCTACATCTTCTTTTGCACCTTTAATTCCTTCTAAACTTGTCAAATGATATTGTAGATAGGCTTTCTTTACCTCTTCTTTTGGAATGGAATATCCTTGATCTAATCTATCTTCTATTACCGTATGATATTTTTGCTTTGTCTTGAATTTTATCTCATGGCTAGAATTTTTTGTCTCTTTCTTCATAGTTTTCACTTTGCAAACTCTTGCCATGTGTCCAATATCATAACAATTGTGGTAACAAAATGCAGTATTTTTATATTTAATCTTAATAGATTGTAGAAAATATTTTTAAATATCCATAATAACACATATTCAAGTATATATAGCATGCTTTCACTCCTTAGTAGTTAGTCCTTCCTTGATGAATTCCTCTAGGGTATTTCCAATATTCTTCAAAACATCCTTATTTATAAGTTGTTATGGAAGTCCAAAAAAACTAACCAACACTAGAAGCTTCTTAATAGTTAATGTCTCAACAAAAAAAATTATTCCATGGTCTCAAATAAATTGCATCTCTTCCCTAAACCATGGGACACCAACCAATATTTTTTTTTTAACATGGTGGAATCGATAGCCACCATGAATCTGAGCAGGTTGTTCAACTTTATGGCTGCAATAGTATTCTGCATTGTCCATCCTAGAAGCTACCACACAGATATTTGTGTAGTCCACCTCTATAACTGCCATGCCACAATCATTTTAAACCTTTTACGCCACTAAAAGCACAAGGAAAGGGACAAGCGTTTAGTCCAGCAAGGCCCAGGATTTGAACCTTGGACCTCCACCCCCCTTATGGGATTTAGATGAACCAATTGGTCTACACCTCGAACCTCACCAAACATTATTTTATCCCTAATTTTTAAACAATAAAATATGATGAGAAAAAAACCTCTAGAAAGAAAAATCTCAGAATAATTTGAATTCAATCCACATTTTCACTTGATCCAATTTTGAATCTCCAAAAACCTTGGCCATGATCTATGAAAATTACATATTAGCCCTCTACTTTTAATAACCATTATATCATGCTCAATCATCTCATCCTTGATACTTACTTCTAGTGTAACATCTGCTACCTAGATCAAACTTACCATGTATTCACTCTTCTACTTATCTCCAACTTGGATCTCCATCTTCCAACTAGGGCATATTTATTTCTAGCTACGGTATATTGACTTCCCATTAGGGCTTTCAAATGTGACTGCCCTTCCATACTAACTGATGGGGTTCACTCTTGGCTTGCACTCCCTCTTGGCTCACACTTTCTCCCAACTTGCACTCTCTCCTACCTTGCACTCGCTCTCATCTCACACTCCCTTATGACTCACAATTGCCCCTATCTCTTATTTTTCATGATATTCCTTTATTTCAACAATTTTTTGGAAACAATATGTTGGAAATTTTTAGTAGTTGTGTTGTCATTGATGTCAAGAGTCAGTTCCAATGATCAATGCAAGGATTTGGCAAAAGGAGGGCTAAAATATCTATATTATAAGCCCAAGATATTTGGTTTAAAAGCATCACATGATTGGTCAAAAGGTTGGTTAAATACCCTTAAGGAAGGAGATACCTAGGCCCAAAGAAAATAATATTATAATATTTATTATTATAATATTAAAGGTGGTCAGATAAGGTCTAGGGGTGAAAAAGGAAAATACCTAGGCCCAAAGAAAATAATATTATAATATTTATTATTATAATATTAAAGGTGGTAAGATAAGGTCTAAGGGTGAAAAAGAAAAATACCTAGGCCCAAAGGAAATAATATTATAATATTTATTATTATAATATTAAGGTTTAAAATAATGCCTAAGGTTATTTATAAATTATTTATAATATTTATATTATAAAATAATTTATAAAATAAATTAATTAAACCCTAAGTTAGGGTTGGGCATAAAAACATTTAAATAAATATCCCCCACCAATGTTCAAAGAAAAATAAGAATGGTATTTATACCATAAGACTTGCAACATTAAGGCAAGTCTCCAAATTAATGCATGTGTGAATATTGGCTAAGGTTTGATGTGAATTTGTGAGCGCATAAGGCAAGAGGTTTTTAATTTTTAAAAAGTAGTAGAAACATGTGGAGGTTAAATTGACTAAGGCTTAAAGCCTTATCACCAACCACGTGGTTGGGCTAGTGGCAAGGCATCGTTGTGTAAGGCATTGGGTGAGCGAAGGTCCCACGTTCGAGTCTCGACGGTAGCAAAGGGGTAAAGTTGTTTTGTTTTGGATTTTGGCACTGTGCGGAGGAACAAAGTGCATGAGGTGCTTTTACTTCTCAAATGAGCACCTAGCTCATGTGGTGGTTAGGCCATGGCTACAATGCTGGTGGAAGCACGATAGGGGATCGAATCCCATCGAGGCAACGTGCACAAAAGGTTTTTAAATTTTTAAATTGTATAATTTGTACTTGGTCTAAAGTTGATGGTATGTGCCTTGAGGAGTTATAAGGTGGTTGAAATAAATATTATTTTTTCCATGGTTGAAAGTGTTGAATGATTTAAATTTTGGTTTGAAAAGTACATTGGAATATTTCTGAATAGTGGTGTTAATTATTTTGAAAATGCATCTTTGAGTAGGGAGATATAAGGAAGTAATTTTGATTATTCTATGCATTTAAAATTCTGAAGTGAATTATTGTGAAAGTGAGTTATTGGAATCTTTGCTAATTATATTTTGATAAGTTTGGAGATCATAAGATGTACTTGAGACTTGATATTTTTGTATGGTGAAATAACTATAGAGGAGAATATTTGTGTGGAGATTTTGAAATAGGTTGTTGCTATCTAACCTTTAAATTGGCAAAGAGGATTTGATTGTGATTAATACAGGTTTTGAAGACATATCTCAATAAAAACAAAAGGTATGGGCACATCTTCCTTATGAGTGAAATATTTTTGGATTGAATTTTGTAAAATGCAAAGTTAGATTGAAAAGGATTGTTTGATAAGCATTGTTAGAAATGTTTAAGTTTTCATGTGCATGATTTATGGATGTTGAAAGAACATGAGTATCATTGTTATGTGATATTGAGAACAATCTTGAGCTAGGATATTTGAAAGAACATGAGTATCATTGTTATGTGAGATTGAGAACAATCTTGAGCTAGGGTTTGTGAAAGAACATGAGTATCATTGTTATGTGAGATTGAGAACTATCTTGAGCTAGGGTTTTTGAAAGAACATGAGTATCATTATTATGTGATATTGAAAACATCTTGAGTCAAGGTTTGAGACCCATAGTGTGAGTGGTTGGAAGTATAGTGAAACACTTGGTTAGGGTTTGTAAGCAAGTTGTGTTTCATTGAGTAAATGTTTGAGTGATGTTGGATGAGCATTATTGATTGAAAGCATTGGAGTGATAGTTCAAGTTTTGTGAAACAAATTATACCTTATTTCTGAATTGATTTGAAAAAAAGTTTGAAAGTGATAAAGTGTTTTGTTGGGTACAAAACCTAGTGAGTGTGAAACATATTGAGTCTTTGACCATTCTCTATATGTTTTTGTGGTTAAACAAGATTCTAAGTAAAAAAAAATTGTGTGATTGAAGAGGTTTTCTAAAATATATTAAGTTGAGTTTTGTATGTAAGATTTGAAGTGGTTTGAATAATCTTTTGTGAAAGCTTAAGGACCTATTCTAGGTAAGTCTTGGTGAAGACTTGTTGAGCATATTTTAGGTAAGTCTTGGTGAAGACTTGTTGAGCATATTTGTGGTAAGTCTTGGTGAAGACTTGTTAAGCATATTGAGCAAGTTCTTGAGAGGACTTATATATAGATTTGAGGTAAATATTTGAAGAAGACTTGAGAGTATAGTTGATTGATTGATTTGTTTAAGCTTTGTGTTAAGGCTTGGGGCAGATCTGAGTAGAGTTGATTTGTGATCTTATCAGGATTTGTGTTAAGGCTTGAGGATAGATTTGAGGACAAATTTTGGTGCAAAGTTGAGGGCATATATGTGCCAAACCATAGATAGACTTGTGAGTATATTTATGTTGTATTGAGGACAGTGTTTAGTGCAAATTTGATATAGATATTGAGCAGAGTTGAGAGCAAGCTTTGGAGGTGATAGAGCAGAGGATAGTAGTCTCTAGTGGATAGAGATCCATTAGCTATGGTAGTGAGGATAGAGGTCTTTTGAGTGAGTACAAATGTCTTCAATGGAGATAGATCCACAAGCTAGTGCAGTGGAGGTAGTAGTCTTCTAGAAGATCACCAGCCAAAGCAAAGGAGAATGGGTTCTCCTGTAGGTAGAGATCCACAAATTAGTAGAGAGTATTGGTATCTCATGTGGATTGGTATCCATAAACTTGATTAGGGGAATGGTGTATCCTTTGGAAAAATTTCCATAAATATTGTAATAAGGAAGGATTCCCAAGAGATTTTTTGAGAAAAATTTAGTGAAATATTTTCTTCGTGGAGTAGCCCACATTGGGTGAACCACGTTAAATTGGTGTCTCTATTATGTGTGATGATTTGTGCATTGCTTTAATTACTACTTTTGATATTGCCATTGATATATTGGATAATATTGTTTGAGAAAGAAAATAAAAAGTTGATCTTATATTATTCACCCCTCCTCTCAATATAAGCTTGTGTTCTTCAATTGGTATCAGAGCGGGTTCCTTCAGAAGAGTTTAACATCTTGAATAAAAATCTTATAAGAACATAGATGGATTCTTAGAGTGGATCTTTAGGAAATAAGGCACCATTACTTGATGTGAAAAATTATGCATTTTGGAGTGTAAGAATGAATATTTACCTAATGGTACAAGGAAATGAGATATGGCAAGCAGTTGAGGATGGATACACACCACCAGCTACTCCACCTATAGATAAATATGGTAAGCTCCTACATTTGAATAATTCAAAGGCAATGAATGGAATCTTAAGTGGTTTACATGAATCAAAGTTTGTAAAAGTTATGCATTGCACATCAACAAAAGAGATTTGGAAAAATTTGAAGAAAACATATGAGGGAGACAAAAAGGTCAAGATGGCAAAATTGCAAAATTACAAGAAAACATTTGAAGAATTGAAGATGAAGGATGAGGAAGACATTGTTACATACTTACTTCATGTGGATTAGATTGTTAAATCCATGTAATAATTTGGGTTTAAAGTTGAAGAATCAGATGTTTGTCAAAATATTTTAAGGTCACTCCCTAAGAGGTATAGTGAAAAGGTTTCATCCATAGAAGAAACAAAAGATATTGAAACTTTGACTAGGGATGATTTGCATGGAACTCTCACAGCTTTTGATATGAGAATGGGAAAAGATCCTATCCCCCATAAATAAGTAGCCTTCAAATTTATAAATAAGACAAAGGATAAGAAGTTAGGTTCAAGTAATGAGTCATCCAGTTATGAAGAAGCAAACTGTGGTAGAAGGAACAAAGGACACAAGAAAGCACAAAGGTACGAAATTAGTTAAGTGTTTTAGTTGTGGTAAATATGGTAACTATACATCTGACTATCTAGAGGCTAGAAGTAGCAATGATGAAGAAAAATAGGATTATAAGAACAGGGAAGCAAGAAAATCTAGGTACCAAAATAAAAATAGGTATGGACAAAACAAGCATGATTTGATGTTTTTCTAAAGGGATAAGAAGAGTTTTTATGATGATAATATAGGCAAGAGTTCAGGTGATAGTGATGGAAGATCCTCTAGATAATGAAGAATAAGAAATTCTATTTCTAACAGTAGAAAAAGAAGATGTTAAGAAAAAGGTAAAAAGTGAACCAATAATTCTCAAGTGTTTTAGGTGTGGTAGCTTTGGTCATATTGAATATCATTGCACAAGGAATGAGTTTAGTTTTAGTGAAGATAAATATGAAGATGCTCTTGAAGGTCTAGAAGAATAAAGTCTTCTTTTGACAATAGAAGAAGAAGGAAGTTCTCCTATTTAAGATAAATCATTAAGGAATGAAGATGACAAAGAATCAAAAAATGAAGAGGAAGGATAAGTTGATCTTGAAGGTGAGCTTATTACTGCTCTTAAGGAATTAAGGAAGGTAAGAAAGCAAAAATTAAAACTCAAGCTTCAATTTCAAGAATGTGATGAAGAGAAAGGAAAGCTTATAGAATATCTAACCAACTCAATAGCTAAGACAAGGAAATTTAAAGAAAAGTTAGAGGTAAAGATCTTAGAATGTAAAATATTAGAGCATGAGGTAGCTTCACTAAGGAAGGAAGTAAAAAAGTCTAAAGATAAGCTACACAGGTTTGGGAGAAGCTCAAATACCTTGGATAAGATTATCAAGGTACAAATATCTTCATCAAACAAAATAGGACTTGGTTTTGAATAGGAACATAGAGAACAAGGAGAGGAGTCAATCTCAAGCTCTAAAGAAGAAGAAGCTTCAGAATAAGAGAGTGCAAGAGAAAGTGAGACTTTTGAGGATGAGTTGGAAAATAGAAATTTCAACAAGGAAAGGAACTGTTGGAGCCAAATTTGACTCAACATCAGAGACCATAAATTTTAAATTCTTGGCTTCAATAGATTTAACAAATGTTGCTGGTCTCATTTGCATTTTCCTATAAGAAAATTTGATTTTCAATGTTTTGATATTTTGAACCATTTTAATAAAAATAATGACATCTTAGTCAAATTTTTAATTGATAACAAGATTGTCATTGTAACCGTTAAATTCAAATGTTCATCACTTGGCCCTCAACTTTTAAAAGCATCCAAATTTTAAAAGAAATCTGAAATCTGATCATTAAAAATATCCCTTGAAGTCAACCTTTAAACATTGGTTGTATGATGAATTGATTAAAATACTTGGACCTAAGTGAATGAACCTAAGCCTTGTGAATTATTAATGAATTTTTTAAAAGGGTTTGGGCCTAAATCGACAATAATCCTAAGGTTTAATTAAAATGATCAATTGAGGGTATGCACCCCCTTCAGGGTAAAATCCATGCAAATTTTAAATAATTAATTACCATGGTCAAAATATTATAACCTAAAGCCTAAGGTATTCAAATTAATAAACTCTAAAGTAAGGGATATGCACCCCATTGATTAAAAAGTGAGCAAATTTCCAGATCTAGATGGGTGCGCTTAGCCCATAGTTAATTCAATGGATGCACACTCTCCAATTGTCTAAAATTTAAAAACTAAAGTTAAACATTTATCATAACCAAAGTTTAGCAAAAATTAATCAAGGGTCATGCACCCCCTTTCAATTAAATACCAAGAAAATCCAAAATATTTGGACTATAGATATTCATCCTTTGAAATCGAGCGGATGTGCTCACTTTAATAAGCTCAATTTTTTAATTGATTAATGTGCCATGACCAAAAGAATTAAAAACTAAGGTCTTAAGCAAAAATTTAATAAAATTATTTGAGGGTATGTGCCTCCTTTGACTAAGTATCGAGCACCTTGGGCAGATCTAAAGGTAGCACCCAGATCCTCTTTAATCGAACGGATGTGCTTTTATAAGCTAATTGATGGTTAAATCAACTGGCTCAAATATCATGGATTAATAAAAGACTAAAGTCCATATGTGCCTTATGTTATTTACAATTTTGTAGGCTATAGAATATCGATGGTCTTGCTTCATCATTATAAGATCTGATGAATGTGTGTTACCCAAAGGATTCAAAGTTGGTCTTAGGCCCATATTGTCTAAGATATGAGCAACTCCGAGGAAAGCTAATGGCAGTGATGACTCCCTCCTAATCTAATGAATGTGCTTTCACCAATGGTAACCCAGGTTTACCAAAAATATTTTACACCATCATGGTTTAAACATTATGTAGATCTAAGTTGATCAATGGTTGCATCCAAATACAAGCCAATCCAAGGTTATGCTCTTAATAAATAAATTGGCCAATAAGAGACATTCATATGAACAAGGGTAAGTATCCTTCATCTTCCCTGAATCTTATGGTAGTGTGCACCCTGATCAAATCCAACGGTAATTTTCCTATAAAGTCATCAAGAGTTGACAATTCAAACATAGGGGTTATCAAAGCATACATCACATTTGATCCAACTATGGTGCTAGATCCTGATCAGATCCAAAAATCACACTCAAACTAAATCTAAATAAGATCCACGATCATGTCCAAACTTGAGATGATCCAATGGCCATGCATGAAGGAAGTTGATTTTTGAATCAATCATCCACTTAAAATACCAAAGGATGATCTAATGGAAAGATTTGGCCTCGATCGAATCTAATGGTAGCACTCCCTCAGAGGTATTATAAGCTTAAGAAAAATCAACGGTAGCATTTCAACCCACCCAAATATAATGGCTGTAATTTAATCAAAATCACCTAAGGAATATAACCCCACATCATTGATTAATCCAATGGTTGCACTTGATCCCACCTGGATCTAACGGTAGTGCTATCTCTAGATGAATTGAAAACAAGAGAGCATCGATGGTAGCATTTTAATATGCTAAATCTGATGGTTGTGCATTTATCCAGATATATTAAGCAATATAGAGCATGCATCAATGGTCATGCTTGCTCCCATTAAAAGATCCAATGGTAGCACTTTACCTAAAATAATCAAAATATAACAAGGTAACTATTTACCAAGCTATGGTCAAGATAGATCGAATGGTCATGCTTATCTCTTCCCAAGATCTAGTGGCTATAAACAATTGATATTATCAAGAGGAAATCAAAGCATTAAAAGGGGAATGCATCTCTATTCTATCTAATGACAGTGCTAAACCTTGCTCAAATCTAATGGTTGCACATAACCAAGATGCCCGAAGGTAAGGTATATGTTTTGTGGTTGGGTGATCAATTAAATAAGGTAAAAAATAATTAACTCTACCCCTAATTAAGATTAATCGAGGGTCTAATACGTTGATAACTCCCCCTCTTTTATGGTTAAAACCTAACACATATTTTAATATCGGACGAACATGCACACTCATCCTTTTGATCAAGCATGGGTTTTTAGAAACATGAGCACAATTTAAAGGTTTGATTTTAAAGGTTATTGAAAATTTATAATAACCATGCGAACAAAATTTTATATGCCTAACACTTAGTTAAAATCAAAAGGAAAATTGTATATCTAAAGCTAAGTATTTGTGATCAATTTATTTCATAATTTTTCACTTGGTATATATATCCAACCTTAGCAAACATACGTTATGTCATGCAACTAACAATTATACAGGGCCATAGAGATCAACGACAAAAATTGAGATCAACAGATCTAACATCAAGCATGATGTGAGATGATAAAAAAGTGAACACCTAAGCAAGACTTAGGTGGTGGATCATCCACGAGAACAACCATTGAAAAGAAATGATCTGCAATAAACAATAACCAACAAGGTAAAATAAAAGTACAAGCAAAATACCAGAAGAAAAGGCTAATTCAAGCAGTAGCCAGGAGATAAAATAAATAGACTATAAAATAGAATCACATGGACTGTACTGGAACAAGAATGATATAGACTATTCGAGTGATGATTTTTGTACAAAATAATAAAATTAGATCTTTGTATATCCACTAAAGGTGATCATGTACTACGCAGAAAATAAAATAATCTGGTCTAAAATGGGATCATGCATGAACTCTCTTGACTTATAAAGAGGGATAATAAAAGGTGATCAATAAAAAAGGTAATGGAATGCAAAATATATAAACATAACCATTTCCTGCTCTACATATTTAGAAGACATAGAAATCGCATGGAGAATAAGACATTGATTCAACTCATCAGGGGTTGCATATTCAGCACTTCGATGGAATTTAGTTACAGAGAGTTCACTATGATGGAATATAGTTATGGAAGTGTCATATAGGTTCTTCTAGATCTTTTTTTCTATTCCATCCTTACTCCTACCTATCACTGTCCTCCTCCTTCTAGGAATTCTCCCTTGACCATCATCATTTTCCACTCCACATAGCATCATCTCTCCACCATCCACTAAGTAAATTAACTCCCATTGCTCCCTCCTCCCTCATATCCATCATGTTATCAATGCCATTCCATTTGTTTACCACCCACAGTCCATATCTTCTCTTCACCATCATGTCAATCGATCCCAAATAGTATAATCGAAAGACTGGGATAAGCAAGAAATAACAAAATATATGTATGTATAAGTTCACCATTTAACTGTGCATAAGAATAAAAACAAATATCACCTAACCCACTTAATATAAGAGCTCCCTTAAAATCAAAAGCATATTGTGATAGGAAATCTAGGACCGCAACAACTAGATAGCATACAGAGAAAATCAAACTTAAAGTTGACAAGTGTAAGGTCAAGATCAGGCCAATAATAACCGAATCAAGAACCAAAAGCTATAAAAGGAAGCATTTGGGTCCAGAATCAACATCAAGCATTAGAGAAAGCATTTTTTGCTAAGAGGTATACTTGAGTGCCCTGAGAGATGTATTGTTGTATTCCCTTTGTATATTTTTATGTTCATCCCTCATTCTTCACTTTGTTGTGTAGGTTTTGGTAGAATTGTGCCTAAGAAGCTGAGGATATTCCCAGTATTTTTGAGCCTGAGACTCAGATATTTTTCCTATTACCCAAGTGGTGCACGTAAATTTGATGAAGTCTTGTTACATTATTTGAACAAATACTTCTCATTGTATTAAGATATCTTTAACAGATTTTAATGGCATTATGCCCACTCTACATGTAATTCATTTGGAAAAATTAATATAATTCTAGGGTATCAGTTCTACCACTTTTGTCTATAGTTCTGTGTGTTTCCTCATAGCATATTACATTATTTGAATGTGTTATGAGTGTTTATTTCATTGGTTAACTTTTAGATTCACTACGATATTTAGCACCAATTTTTATTTTTCCTCATTCTTTCTGTTCATATTTTAAAGCGTTGTTAAATTGCTATAACAACCCAATGAATCTAGGCACCGGTCTACATAAGGTATAATAATAATTGTTGTTATATTTTCTTGGTCATTTTTATATGTAAGTAACATATAACTATAATCTAGAGTGCTTTAACTTGTAAAATTTGAAGTTTATCACTGGGGTTTCCTTACCCATTCTGGTTATTTTCTTTAGCAATATATATTTTATCATAATGAAGAGGCAAGTTGACCAGAGCCTGTAATAGCTTATTGGTTTCAAATTATTTCTTGTAGCATGATAGCTTAACCCTATGGATGCAATAAATTGTTCCAATAGTTTTTTGGCACCATTTTTGGGGACAGATTTTTTAATTCTAAACTTGGATTCAACGATAATTTTTTTACTAGCCCATCAAATTGATGCCAACAGATTTTGGCACCATTTCTGGGGGCCACCTTTTAATTGGATTATATGTCTCTTTAAATTTTTCCCTAAAAATAATTATATTTTAATCAACAGGCAGCCAGTTATAATAAAGAACCCACGTTTTGACCTTTATATTTTTGTGTTCTTTATTTATTTTGCCCGTAATTTTCAATTGCTTTTTGAAGTATATTCTTGGTGTTTCTTGATTTTCTTGATTTTCCCCAAAAACCATCTCCTGTGAGGTTGATATTTTTAAATCAAGTAATTTTGATTATACATTATATTCTTTCTGCACTACCTGTGTTGGCGACTCTATTTGGACGAACCTAGAAATCAAAAATCAAGGAATAAAGAGTAGAACGTGCTGGCACACATCAGGAGAAGTGGTAAGGAGATATTCCCAGAATTCAAGAATCCTAAGGTACTTACTTATAATAAGATAATTCCACTTCTTAAGAATACTATGCATGAAAGTAAATCTTATCCTACGATTAGAAAGTATGTAAAAAAAATAAAGATCAGAATATTACTACTACAAAAATAGTTGATAGTAGTGGGTTAAATTTTGTTGTAGATGATACGTTTTATTATTCTCAATGCCCAACAAATAGTAATACTGTAGTAGATAATTCAGTTGATTATATTACCCAACCCCATATTCCTATAAGTAGTGTTTTTTTAAATCCAAATCCCACCATATCTACAACCATAATGGCTCAAGAAAATCAAAATAATATTCAGCAATGGAGAGCCAATAGGTACCTGTTATTTAATTTACCAGTAAATTTGAATGCCTTACCTAACAAAGCTCATAAATATCTTCCTAAAATTCCAAGGAAATAATGCAGCTACTAGGGAAGATCATATTAAAAGTTTCTTAAATGCTTTGGATAACTTAGAGGTAGAACATGATGATGTAGTCCTTAGGCTATTCCTTCAAACCTTATAAAAGGATGACATAGAGTGGTTCAATTCTCTCCTAGCCAATGACATTCCAAATTTTATTAAAAATGAAACTATGTTTTTGAAGAAATTTGGAGAGAGGAAAAATGTACAATCCTTGTTGACCGAGCTGGCCATAATGAAGAAAACGGATAATGAAGCTGTCAGTGATTTTAACAAAAGGTTTTCCAAAACTAGAAATAAAATCCCTATTAACCTCAATCCTAGTTATATCCAGTCAATTTGTTTCTATAAAAATACTTTCCAAGGGGAATTCAATTATGAATTAATGCAAGAACAAGCCACCACTATCAATGAATGCATGGATAAAGCAATTGATATTGAAATAAATATGCTAGATAGTGGTAAAATGAAACCTTATTATCTAGAGACAAACCAACCTGATAGAAAACCCAAGAGGGTAGCATTTGATTTACAAAGAAGAACAAAAGTAGATCCAATGGAAAAATTGACTAGTCAATTTACAAAAAAAATTAATACCATGAACAACAGGTTAGCAAGAATTGAAAGAAATAATGGAATTAATGGAAATGATGTCGAGCCATCACAACCATAGATACCACATGTTTATAATAGCCCTCCCTTCAAGAAAAAATTCAACAGGAAATGGGGAAACAATAGTAGCTCTGAGGAAGGAAATAAACATAAGAATTATGGAAATAATAACTGGAAAAATAAAGAGTCTGACAGAGATCAGAATAATGTTTCTAACCCTATGCCATCTGCTAACATAGCAAAAAAAATTCCTTATTTTTTCTCAACCTATGAGGCTCCCATAATACAGAATGATGTGGCTTTTACTTAAGTAAACCGTACAATATAGATCTTAATTATGAGTTAGAAGAAGACATAAGGATTAATGTATGTTGGTCTCTAGAAGATGAGTCTAGAGAAAGGCTCTTTGAAGAAAACATGGACAAGTATGCTTAAAATCATCATCCTTAGATCTTAATAGTTGAAGGTACTAAAATCCTTTAAAATCCACATGAGTCAAGATATGATAAAATGAAACAAGGAATATTAATCCCCATTGCTAAATAAGTAGAATAATTAGAAGCTACCAATACTTTGAATTTAAAAAATAAAGAAATTCTTGACAGAATAGAAAAAGCTTCTACCAATGAAACAAAAAAGCAAAATTTCACAAATAAAAATATCAGTAAAGATAAAACTGATAGAACCGCCAAAAATATTATTCCTGAAGTAGTAGAATTAGAAGAAGAAATATCTAAAGAAGAAAGCAACAAACCATTGGATATAAAAAACATAGAATTTGATGCTGGATCAGAACTTAGTAAGAAAAAAGTTAACATTACATTTGGTGAACTTATGAAAGTTCAACAGTATAGACAACAAGTCTACAGAGCTTTTGGATTGGTTAAACAAAAAGAAGACCCAACTTGCCATGTTGCTAGACAAAATCAACAAGATACAAGATCACCATCCTCGTTCAGACCCTTCTACATGTCATTAAGGTATAATTCATATGAGGGAGAAAGGTATGTGATTCATAATTGTATGCTAGACATTGGAGCTTCACATAATATCATGCCCAAAAGGATAGCCAACCAAATGGGGTTAATCTGTTCAAGAGATTCTACCCCTATTTTAGTAATGGATAGTAGGTAGGTACCTTGTGTAGGAGTGATAACTGGATTATTGGTTTTCCTAGACCAACACCCCAAAAATGGCATAGTAATGGATGTTTTAGTAGTTGATGTTGACCATTTCTTCTCACTGGTACTAAGCAGGCATTAGGCAAAATAACTAGGAGGATCAATTTAGTTAGACTAGTCTTATGCTACCATCCCAATGACAGATAAATAAAATGTAACTCTATGAAGAGAACCTTTTAATAAATATTATGTAGAGTTAATTAAAATAGATGAAACCATGATAAATCTGGTAAACACAATGGAAGAAAAAGGAATAGGAATTTATTCAATTTGGCATAACCCATTACTGGTGGAAGTACCAGAGGCTAAAAACATGGATCCAAAAGTCATAAAGATGGTTTATGCTAAATCAAATAGATTATTAACATAGGAAATGTGGATCATGACTTTTGATGGAGCTAAATCTTAATTTGGAGTAGGTGCAGGATTCAACTTGACTAACATAAAAGGAAACTACCTTGGTATTCCTTACAAGCTAGAATTTCCTTGCACAAATAATGTAGCAGAGTATGAGGATTTGTTGCTTGGATTGAGGAAATCCAAATAATTAGGGATAAATTACCTCACTATAATAGGGTACACAAAATTAATTATCCAACAGATAAGAGGGAAGTATCAAACTAAACATCCTATATTAAAAAAATATAGAATTGTAGTATTGGAAGAGATTGATAAATTTTTAGCTTTCAAAATTTTATTCATCCCTAGAGAACATAATCATATTGCTGACCTCTTAGCTATAAATGCATCAGGCCTAGATCCTCCTGAAATTACTACTGAATATATGGAAAGGTCCCAACCATTTCATTTTATAAGCCTTCTATACTAGATAACATTGTTTACTTGCAAGTCTTTCAAGATGATGTAGACATAAAGGACTTCATGACTTTACAAAATCAATATGCAGATATAATCTATGATGAAAAAGATGAATAAAAACTCAGAGACCAGATAGGTGAACCAGTAGAATTAATTCAACTAAAACAAATAAAATGCCAAAAGGGTTGGTTTCTCTGGAAAGCTTATTTGATGACTTTGATAAAGCTTTTAAACCTTTTTTTAAAGATATTGTAGCTAAATATGTTAATATTGGTACAATGAAAGAGCCCAAAATAGTAAAATTAGACACCACTCTACCTATAAAAGAAAAGGTTGGATATATCATTTTCTTAAAGAAAAATAAAAAGCACTTTGCTTGGACTTATGAAGATATCAAAACTATATGCTTGTTGTGGTGCAGTGGTAAATGCCCTAGGTGCTGGTAGAGGCCGACCCAGGTTCCATTCTCCTTGTCTCCATATTGCAGATATATGGTATAGTTAGGAATGTCCTATGTGTTGGTAGAGGCCGACAAGGCTCCATTCCTCCTATGCCCAACCCGTTGAAAGTGGCACCTTGAAAGGGGTGTTTTCCACTATAAATTAGTCTTAATATGCTCATGTAGAGGAGTTGGAGAGTAAGTGGGTAGTTAAAACTCTCCAATTGAAATTGAGAGTCCTCAGGTTAAAATCTCTCCCCTCACATGCTACAGATATGCTATGTACATAAAGGGTTACAAGTCAAAAAAAAATATTATTATTATAAATTAGTTTCTAATCTGCTTGTTGTGGTGCAGTGGTAAATGCCCTGGGTGCTGGTAGAGGCCGACATAGGTTCCATTCCCCTTGTATCCATCCTATAGATATATGGTATAGTTAGGAATTTCCTATGTGCTGGTAGAGGCCGACAAGGCTTCATTCCTCCTATGCCCAACCTGTTGAAAGTGGCACCCCGAAAGGGGTATTTTCCACTATAAATTAGTTAAACCTAGGTGTTGTAGGTGAGTTGGAGAGGAGAGGGAAATCCTCCAATGGAGGTCCCAGGTTCAAATCTCCACCCCACCAAAAATCTAAATTGGGTATCCAAAATCCAATTGATAATGTTGGTGCGGGTAGGGTCGGGTGCAACTCTCGGGTGACTTTGACGATGTAGAACCCCCTATTCGTGGTATCTCATACCAAGGCGACCCCGCAAGGAGTTTTTCACTTTTTAAAAAAAAATGAAGATATAAAAGCCTTCAAAATAGATGTAATGACACACATAATATCCCTTAAGGAAGACTCCAAGCCATTCAAATAAAAATAAAGGAAATATAATCCGACCCTGCACCCAATAATGCAAAAAGAGGTACAAAAATTGTTGGTTTCCAAAATAATCAAAAAAGTGAGATTTTCATCTTGGATATCCAATTTAGTACCAGTTAGAAATAAAAATGGTGATATTAGACTCTGTGTAGATTTTAGAAATCTAAATAAAACTTTGTTAAAAGATAATTATCCATTGTCAAATATGGAGCAACTATTGCAGGCAGTAGTCAGTTCATCTAGAATGTCCCTGCTGGATGGATTTTTTGGATATAAACAAATCCATATTAATCTAGAAGATAGACATAAAATATCATTCACCACATCCTAGGGCACATTTGAATATTTTAGAATGCCTTGTGGCTTAATGAATGCAGGTGCTACCTTTCAAAGAGCAATGGAATTTGATTTCAAAGTATTAATGTTCAAAATAGTGGTTGTATATTTATATGGCATTATAGTATTTTCTAAAAATCCAGAAGACCACTTTGAACATCTAGCTACAGTCTTTACTCGATGTAACGAATTTAGAATTTTTCTAAATCCCAAGAAATGCATATTCATAACAACACAAGGGAAACTATTAGATCATATAGTTTCATAAAAGAGGATAAGCATTGATCCAAAAAGAACATAAGCCATCTCCAAAATTCCCCCTCCTAGAAGCTTAAAGGGAGTCAGGTCATTCTTTGGAAAAATATGTTTTGTTAGAATATTTGTTCCAAAATTTGTAGATATGACCAAGCCCATAAATGATATGGTTAAAAATACTGGATAAATAAATGGACAGTAGAAAACATGGAAGCATTCAATAATATTAAAGAAGCCATTACTACTGCTTCAGCCTTAAGTTACCCTGATTATTCCAAAGAATTTAACATTTACTCATGCATTTGAGCACTCCATTTCTATATTTATTTCATAGAAATATGATGAAAATAATAAAATACCAATAGCTTTCATGAGTTCATGATTGAAAGGAGCACATCTTAAATATATCCTACTGGTAAAATATGTTGATGCAATAATTCAATATTTAGAATATTTCAAAGGTATGTTCGGTTCAAATAAATTTTATTGTTGTATCCCTTTCATAACAATAAAATATGTCTTCACCCAGTCATAGCCACTAGGAAGGCCTACAAGATGGATGGTAAAACTATTACAGTATGATGCAGAATTCAAAATAGTCAAAATTGTAAGAGGGTAGGGTTAGAAAAATACCTAGCATATAAAGGAGAAGATTCTAATAATATCATTATAGTAGATGAGATGTATGACATCAGGAGAGTTAATAATGTTGAATGCAAATGCTAATATGAAATATTAGCATACTTACAAACTTTTTCTTTTCCAAAGGACATGCCAATAAATAAGATGAGATCAATAAAACTGTAAACACAAAAATATCATATGCAGGATGGTGTGCTTTATTGGAGATATCTTGATGGTGTGTTATTAGTTTGCTTATATGAGAATGAAATCCTAGAAACAATGAAATAATTCCATGATGGTTTTTGTGGGGAATATTTTGCTCCAAAATCTACAACAAATAAAATCATGAGAGAAGGCTATTACTGGCCTATGCTTTTTTAATATGTATATCAATATATTAGGAATTGTCATAATTGTTAGGTTTTTGTAGGTAAGAAGCACTTGGTTGCTATGTGTCATGACCCATTTTCCTCCTACCTTATTTAAAGGATATTAATCGATCTTGGGGATCAATTAATGTCTAATAAAAAGGGCATAGACCCTAAAGGATCCTACAAAAATTCCAATAAAATAATTTTATGAAGGATAGGAAATATTAATTATCTTTTAGAGAAGATAATTAATTATAAATTAATTATGAAGACTTGTGAAAAGATAAAATTGTGGAATTATCTTTTACAAAATTATAACAATATAGTAAATTATGTCTACACAACCTAGTGGACCCAATTTAGATGGGACTTAAAAGGACTATAGGATTTTTAAAATTATATAAGCTATCCTATCTATTGGGAAATACCCATATGGCTTCCCTATATTGGTGGAAATTAAAAGAGAGATCCCTTACCCTATCAACAATAGTTCTAACTTTGTATCTATTCCTTGCCTTAATAGTACTAGTTTTATATTTTTTCCCATGGGAAAATATACAAAACAAAAATAAGGACAACCTCCTTATCTCTAAGTGGACCCTTTTTCTACTGTTGGTTATACTATACAAGACATGATGAATCATAATGGGTCCAAGGTATATTTTTAATATTATTATAATGTGGCCACTATTTGGCCCATGAGTGGAGAAGTGTCCTATAAATAGAGGAAATGTTGTGAAGAAAGGCTATCTAGGAAACGTGATGGTCTAGGGAGTATAATCTCCACCTTTGGGTGGTTGAGAAACTAGAAGACTTGAAAGATCTCCTAGTTACAGTGAGGAAATCTTAAAAACCCTAGGGAGTATGCTCTCCACCTTGGTGGATCAGAAACCACCTTGGTGGATTAGAAACTAGAAGGTTTAAAGGATTTCCTAATTGAAGGAGGTATTCTTGGGAGACTAGGTGAAACTTAGGATGCTGAAGGAAAAGAGTTGGATATGCAAGCAAGATGGAGAAACACAAGTAAATAGGTGGAAGTTTTCTTCTCCCATTTTCATAGATTGATTCCTTGTGGTTAAATTACTCACGTTATGAATAGTATTGTAATGCTTTTAAATCATGATGAATTAGTACTTTTAAATCATAATATTTGTATGGTGGAATAAGATTTTATTGGAATTACATAGTCTGAATAGAACATCTTTAATGCTCCAAAAACCTTGGTTAAAAGTTGATGATTTTAATTAATCATCAAATATCCTAAGATCAAACACCACCATTAGCATCGTAATACAACCACCTTTGCCTATAATTAAGTGCTTTGCCACCACCCGACCATAGGTAGATGGTTGATATGCTTTAAGCACTATGAAGATTTTAAAGGTATACAAAGCTCTCACATAATGAATTTGGAATAGCACTTTGAAACCCCCACTCTAAACTCCTGGTACCGTTTTATTTGCCTCCTTAACACACTCTTTGTTTGGCATTATGAGTATGCTTGTAATAATCTAAAGTTATCTCTTGTTGATAGAGGGATTAAGTTGAAGCATTTTGGATAGAATAAAAAGGGGGGTTATCTAAGATCCATGTTGTGCCTGGTGAAACCCTTGAAGTAACTACTTAGTCAGATGCCCTATGCAAGCATTAAACTTTACTTGATACTTTAAAGGATGAAGATAAACTCTTAGTTTGGGATGAATCATATGTGGGTGTATTGGACAAGATATGAGGACCACTGTGGGTATCCCTATGTAATCCATTTGAACAGATGCAAGGTTGTGGTATTCCAACCCTTGAACCAGTTGAAGAATAGCAAGTAGAGTTTTTAAAATAGAAATAAACCTTCCACAAGACATTAGGGGTTGATACGGGCGGTTTGGAACCTTTCCTTCAGGATTTTAGGCTCCTATGAGTCATTTCTTAAGCATATGTGATGTCTCTGTTTATGCATGATTGTGCAAGCAGAAGCTTACTAATAGGCTACCCCGAGCATTTATCCCACATGGGATGTGCTCATGGTATTTAAGCCCTTAAAGGGAGTGATACTCCCATAGGCTATCGACCACAGGTGGTGGTCATGTGACCAACCACTTGGTGGTCTTTAAGGTGCCATTTAGAGGTACACGTGGTAGATTGACCTTACCCTGGTGTTACCACATGGTAAACTAGTCTTGGTTGGTGTTGTCACTTTGTCGTTTATTGTTCGTTAGCTCATGCGTAGTTAATAAAATCAAATTTTTCTCTCACCTTCAGGATCAATTAATCCCACATCTTCTATGCTAGTGAGAGTAGTGTAGTTTATAAGGATAGGTCATCACTTAAGGATATAACCACCACTTAGTGTTCATAGGGACCACTAAGCGATAGCCACCATGCACCAGTTGGTGGTGCTTGGCTAGGGCACTACTTGTTAGGCACAGGATTTGGTAGCTTATACTTCGGCGATTAACATCTGTGCTTAAATTAACCCTGACAAAATTTAACTTGACCCTAACAAAATTTAACTTGACCCTGATAGAACTCAACCTCTTGGTTAACTATGGGTTAACCAACACTTTTAACTATAAATAATTCAATGTAACCTGGTTAAGGGTTAATCTTTACTTCTTTAAAAGGAAAATGGGATTATAAGTACACCTCACTACCCTAGAGGTACTATGTCAATCCAATGTAACATGGTTAAGGGTTAATATTTACTTCTTTAAAATAAAAAGGGTATTATAAGTACACCTCACTACCCTAGAGGTATAAATTGAATCATTGCTATGTCTCCTAGTCAGAAGGATGGTATTAGGCTAAATTGTCATTTTTGGAAGTTGAAACACTAACCATACAAGGAATTAATGGATCCCTTGGACTAGGGATTAGATGGTTTATGCAATAGATTATTCAAAGGCTTTGTTAAAATTTAGTTGATTAAATGAATGGAATATATAATAGTACTTGATCAATTAAAGGTATGGAACTTTAAATTCAAGGGATTGAATGTGATTCAATCAAAAGGAGTGAATTTGGAATTCATTCTTAAGAAACGGTTATTGATGGATTTAAAGGTATGGGACTTTAAATCCATTACACAAGGGATTGATTGTAAATCAATCATGAAGAATGAATTTGGAATTCATTCTTGAGGAAATTTATGAAAATTCCCTCCAATGTTAAAGAATCATCTCCAAAATGTGAATCCAATGATTATCATAGACTTGTTCAAGATGTTGTAAGACTTTAATAACGTTTTGAGAAAGGAACCAATGGGTTCCTTAAATTACATCTTAAATTATAATGAAACAGATAGTTTCCTTTCTGGTATGGAAAATACCATAGTAATATCTTGATGACTTAGAGAAAGGAGTTAGATACTTCCTTAATTGCATCAAGTATATGTCTAGGAACAGTTGCTTTCCTTGATTTGTATAATTGATGGAATCCATTGTGACCCTTATATACCTATAATTGTTGATACATCTTGAGTTTATGAATATGAGGAAAGAATGCATTTTGGAGGCTGGGTTTATTTCCCATGAGAGTTCCCAGGATAAATCATTGTGTCACTCTATTTTGTGGTTTGATGTGTTACTTCTTGTTCCTATTGCTTTAAATAAAATGATATATGTGGATGAATTGGCTAAATGTTTAAAAGGGATAATTATGCATATTTATATATTACTGCAATGTTTATATTGAATATGATTTATTCAACAATTGATTATGATACTAAGAATGTATGCTTAATTTCTAATATGATGTTGAATTAACATTATGCAATTGTGCCATTTACTTTTGGATTAATTTGAATAATCATGAATGATGCCACTAGTTAGTTTTACTCTGTGATAAATGGTTGTGTGGAATTATAAAAGTTATTCCTAATGGAATATAATTTTTTCTTAAGTAGATCTCTCATGTGATGTTTCAAATCTATGGATGGATTTTATCATAAAAGGCTTCATTGATTCATATTCACCTCATAAACACTCATTATGGTTTAAATTAGAACACATTGGAATTTAGAATGAGATGAAACTCACCAGAAGTCAAGTTGGTTTAGAATTGAAAACCAAAACAAACCTTATATTCTAAAGCTAAGAAGTTGAGTGTGCATGGGGAGGGGTATTTTCATGCTAGACAAGTATTGTCCTTAGATGACTCTGATGAATAAGCAAACTGGATACCTAAATGAAGGAATGGAAAAATAAGTTTTAAGAGGCTTAAAGTTATATAATCTTGTTTAAGATGACATTCCATGGATTCTATGTGTTTAGTTGTGAATAGTGATCTGTTATCCTATAGATCCCATCAAATATATGTGGATCGGATCTAAGATCTATGAATAACCATTTGTGTGGTTCTCCATCTTCAAGGAATTCACCTACATATTTATCTTGGTGGACAGTATGTTTATTGGTGTTTCCCATTTTTATGTGGGATGAAACCTAATGCTTGGCTAACATTCTCATACCAATAGGGTATGAGGGTTTCATAGAAGCTGATCACTTCTACTCCAAAAGAGACTCTGATCAAGTCTCAATAGCTCTCGATGCTATTTGCCTTGATAAGTTTTAATCCAAATGGAATGAGTCTTGAATTATGTCTCTTACCTCATGGAATTATAAGTGTTAAAAAATAAATTTAGAGTGGTTGAGTAGTGATAACTGGGATTGTTACAGTTGGTATCATAGCCCAGGCTAACTAGTAGATTCTAGTTAGATCTAGGTTAGCAAAATATTTGGGCATGAAACAAAACATGAGAGAGAACTCAAAACATAAACTCTAAATAATGCACACTTGGTAAATACGAGGTCAGTGCTCGATATTATGATTCTGAGTTCCTATCCCCCATGAGTAGATCCACAGTCATTCAAAAGTGGAAGAGCTAAGTGAACCCTCCTACATGGATTTTAAGAGGTGTACCTTAGACTCTTTTGGGAAATTACTCGACATCTATGTCTTTTGGCTACCTACTCCTTATCTTCAAGTGTGTCTAACAACTTGAGTTAGTGGAATAATTAAAAGAATGTTTTCTTTAATTAATTTTCATTACAATTTGACCTTTGGCCAAGAGACTAAAAAACTCGACTATGATGAACTCTGGTGGATTACTACTTTGATTAACAACAGTTCACCCAGAGGTAGTCGTATACCTAAACCTTTACCACGGTTAGAAATACCACTATCTTTGTTGTAATTTAATGGATGTGCTTCATGATATTTTAGTACTAAAACAAGATGCAAAGTGATGCATGTGGTATTATCCTCTGTATATGAGAACCCAAAGGTAAATGCCAAAAAGAGATAAAGCTCTTGTCAAAAATGACTAAAATTTAGTTTAGAAATTATCATCATGTGTGAGTATGAGTTAGTCATTGAAAACTAACTACTGTAAATTTAATAACATGAGATAAAAAAAATAATGTTTTTTCTGTTTTGATTTTTGATCAATGTTACAATATACTTTGGGTACAAAAACTATCACAATATTAGCTAAAGATACTCCATACGTTTCTTGACATGGAATTATTTAGGAAGAACCCCACCAAAAAAATTTGATAATCTGAGTATTCTAACTCCATGAAAAAGGTATGCCAACTGACCAACCAGGCGGTGGTTGTATTTATTGAGGTGTGCTACACTATTTAAACCTAAAACTACTCATTATACCATGCATGTGGTATTATTTTCCAAAGATAACTGGATCATAAAATAGTTGGGCAAAACATAGAAAAACCAAAAACTCAGTATTATTAAGTAGTTTTTGCATACAAAAATGCCAAAATTAGAAATTGGAGCAATGGTAATATGGAAACCAACATATTCTTAGTCATAATCCAAGCTATCGTAATATTCGATTGATGATAAGATACACTCAGGATAGATGACTGTAATAGTAATATTGTAGTGAATTACAATATATCTATCAAACACATAAAATGGCCAAGGAATGCCATGATGCCCACATAGCACAAGATCCATTTCTGTCAGACACTGAGTATGGGCGAATCTATTCTGTATTTTCCAAAATAAGTGAGTCTGCACATACCTTTGATACAGAAGACTCTGATAAAGCTTACTATCAAAATCAGTCTTACCAGTGGGAACATATTTCTTAACCACATCCAAATAATAGGAGGGAAAAAATTGAAATGGAATATTTAGAGGATCACTTATAGGAGGTAACCAGAAATCCGCAAACTAGACATGGAAAGTCTAGTTAGGCCAACTGAAGAATCAATCAAACCACTCAAAACAACTTAAAGGACTTTCAAAAGCTAAATAATTATGGGAATTATTCCTTAGCCATACATCACAAAGTGAATTCTGGATAAAGGTATTACAATATATCTATTCCTTTGATATAAGGGCATTATGAGCTTCTATAGCCTAACTTTGTAAGAAATTTTGCAACTCTTCCCTCTGTTGAAGCAAGAGTCGAGGAATCCAAACAAAGGATTCATAAAACTTGTGCTACTCTTCTTCATAGCTAAACATGATGGGTATTTTTGGAAAACTGGTTTTCTACCGAAAGAAGATAAGTGAATCTATCTTTCCATTGATGGGTTTGATGTCAATAAGTACTTATGACTAGATTTTAAAAAAAAGTAGTATCAAAGATATGATTCATAAATAAGTGTGCACAAGATTGACCTTAGAAGCCATTTAAGGAACAATGATGTGATTAGGTGTAAATTTAATAGTTGTGATAAAAGGACACGTGTTACCTCAAAAAATTAAAGAGGAGCAATGGGCCTAACGAGTCAACACAAAAATAATTTATAGGATAATCAAGCCGAAGAAAAGGGCGTATTATGGAAGATGAATGATTCACCTCGAGATTGTCAAGATACGATCGATAAATGTGTGGACAAAATTGATATGGATGGACCTAACGGTCATTTGAGTATTGGATAAGTTTTATGCCCATGACATTCAATGCGATCATATTTATGGCAGGATTCACCTGGATGATACTGGTTTTAAGTGGAATAAACCCCATTATATGCTTTATTATTCTTTTGCTTTTGAATATTGATCTATTATTGCACATACCCTGAAGAGTAGAAGTTGATCTGAAGTAGTGCCAGATTTAGCAGGTGGAATAATCATGGTAATAATTAAGAAACCCATCAATACAACAAAGAGGAAATCTCCAGTGCAACATGCTTAGGAGTATGCTTAGGCATAGGAAATATTAAGGTTAATAACAGAGAGAGATGCTACCATAGGGGAGTGGGATCAGCTTAGATCCAAAAAACTACAAATAAATAATTGGAGAGCAGCAACGATGGCAACCATGCTCAAATAAAATCCATAATTTCATCAACTAAGGGAGGAATTTAATGTTGCATTCCTAGAATATTGTTTGGTTACATTGTTAAATCATGGTATGCTTCTTCCATCACAACTAGTTGTTAATACACAGCATGGGAGAAGGGGAGGTAGTGATCAAGTAGTTATTGGAACAGTAGCTCCACCGCCATCTCTAGTTGTAAGTACCAGCACAATACGAGGAGGAAAACGGACCCAGGAGCATCAACCTTAAGGTCCTTTAGACCACAACTTTGTAGGCTACCACTTATAGTAGATTATTCATGCCAAGGATGAGGCATAAACATTAACAAACTTTTGAATTTTTCTATTTTTGTTTGAATATTATTGTTTATAAGGAATTTAATTAGTTATTATATTATTCAAAGGAATGCATGAACATTGATTTTTCTTGCATAAAAACTAAATGAAATTGAGGAATGGATTAGTGTCTATCCTTGGAGAAGGTATGGGACTTCTCCATGATTTTTTTTTATAAACCACGAGACATCTAGGTAGATGCTCTAGTGTTGGTAAAAAGATTGCCAAAATACATCTTAGGGTAAATGCAAATATCCTAAAATGAGATTCTAAAATTATGATGTCTCATTAACAAATTATGTTGTGACTCTCCTTGGTGGGAGTCTTGGTAAAATTACTAATACTTTTATGTCTAATATAGTACATAAGCATAATTTCAGGATATCTCTACAACACCATTTTTTAAATGCTATTATTGCTATGTTTTAAATCTAGTATTTGTGCAATAATAGATGCTTTTATTCTATGTTGAGATTATGTGATGGATGATGCTTTCAATACTTTTTGATATGCAAAATGGATGTTATATTGCTTATAATGACATGGTAATTCTGATATTTTATATTTGTGTAGGTCCAAGTACTCTCATAAATGGAATATGAAGCTTACCATCAAGATGGAAGTGTTGGATGAAGAAGAATCTAATTGTAAAATAGTAGGATAAATGTGTTCTTGTAAGATAAATGTTCAAACACAGAGGACTATGTTTAATCCAAGGGGGGTGTATGTCACGACCCATTACCCTTCTACCTTATTTAAAGGATATTAATTGATCTTGGGGATCAATTAATGCCTGATAAAAGGGCATAGACCCTAAACAATCCTACAATAATTTCAATAAAAGAATTTTATGAAGGATAGGAAATATTAATTATCTTTTAGAGAAGATAATTAATTATAAATTAATTATGAAGACTTGTGAAAAGATAAAATTGTGGAATTATCTTTTACAAAATTATAATAATATAGTAAATTATGTCTACACAACCTAGTGGACCCAATTTATATGGGACTTAAAAGGACTATAGGATTTTCAAAATTATATAAGCTATATTATCTATTGGGAAATACCCATATGGTTTCCCTATATTGGTGGAAATTAAAAGGGAGATCCCTTACCCTATCAAAAATAGTTCTAACTTTGTATCTATTCCTTGCCTTAATAGTACTAGTTTTATATTTGTCCCCATGGGAAAAGATACAAAACAAAAATAAGGACAACCTCCTTATCTCTAAGTGGACCCTTTTTCCACTATTGGTTATACTATACAAGACATGATGAATCATAATGGGTCCAAGGCATATTTTTAATATTATTATAATGTGGCCACTATTTGGCCCATGAGTGGAGAAGTGTTCTATAAATAGAGGAAATTTTTTGAATAAAGGTTATCTAGGAAACTTGATGGTCTAGGGAGTATGCTCTCCATCTTGGGTGGATCATAAACCAAAAGACTTGAAAGATCTCCTAATTAAAGTGAGGAAATCTAAAAAACCCTAGGGATTATGCTCTCCACCTTGGTGGATCATAAACCACCTTGGTGGATTAGAAACTAGAAGGTTTGAAGGATTTCATAATTGAATAAGGAGGTATTCTTGGGAGACTAGTTGAAGCTTAGGATGCTAAAGGAAAAGAGGAGGATACGCAAGCAAGAGGGAGATACATAAGTAAATAGGTGGAATTTTTCTTCTCCCATTTTCATAGCTTGATTCCTTGTGGTTAAATTACTCATGTTATGAATAGTATTGTAATGCTTTTAAATAATGATGAATTAGTATTTTTAAATCATAATATTTGGATGGTGGAATAATATTTTATTGGAATTACATAGTCTAAATATAACATCTTTAATGCTCCAAAAACCATGGTTAAAATTTGATGATTTTAATTAATCACCAAAAATCCCTAGATCAAACACCACCAAACCACCATCGGCATCACAATACAACCGCCTCTGCCTATAATTAAGTGCTTCACCACCATCCAACCACTAGTAGGTGGTCGATATGCTTTAAGCACTCTGAAACCTTTAAAGTCCTGTGAAGCTTCCACATGATGAATGTGGGATGGCACTTCAAAACCCCCACTCTAAACTCCCGGTACTATTTGATTTGCCTCCTTAACACGATATCTGTTCGACATTATGAGTATGCTTGTAATAATCTAAATGTATCTCTGGCTGATAGAGGGATTAAGTTGAAGCATTTTGGATAGAATAAAAGAGGGGGTTATCTAAGATCCATGTTGTGCCTAGTGAAACCTTTGAAGTAGCTACTTAGTCAGATGCCCTATGTGAGCATTAAAATTTTCTTGATACTTTAAAGGATGAAGATAAACTCTTAGGTTAGGATAAATCATATGTGGGCATGTTGGACAAGATATGAGGACCACTATGGGTATCCCTATGGAATCTATTTGAACAGATGCAAGGTTGCGTAATTCCAACCCTTGAACCAGTTTAAGAACAACAAGTAGAGTTTTAAAAATAGAAATAAACCTTCCACAAGACATTAGGGGTTGATATGAGTGGTTTGGAACCTTTCCTTTGAGGTTTTAGGCTCCTATGAGTCATTTCTTAAGCATCTGTGATGTCTCTGTTATGCGTTATTATGCAAGCAAAAGCTTACTAATAGGCTATCCCAAGCATTTATCCCATATGGCATGTGCTCAGGGTATTTAAGACCTTAAAGGGAGCTATACTCTCATAGGAAAATAAGACTAGACCAGATTTCTTAGTTGCAAGAACAAAGAAGAGAAACCTTAAACAAGATAATTGATCAAACTCAGAAAACTGTAAAAATATTTAACAAGAAATTAAATGGTACTCCTTTTTGTGAAGGTAAAATAGTAATTTATTGGGATCCCAAAAATGATAAGCATTGAGAAAAAGGGAAGCTTGAACCCAAGTGGATTGGCCCCTATCAAATAGCTCAAGTTGTCGGGCAAAACACTTACAAGTTGTAAACTTTAGAAGGAGACCTGATGAAAATCCCTATTAATGGTATACACCTCAAAGTCTATAACCCCTACCATGGGATCAACAAGGGATAAAAGCCCTAAATAAAAAATATAAAAATTATAATAAATATAAAAAATAAAATAAATAAAATAAAATAAAAACCCAAAAACATAGTAATTTTCCTATCAGGATGTTTTGTTGTTTGTTTCACTCAGTGTTTTTCTTACTGTTGCATCCTTTTTTTTTATACAGTTATCCTTCATGACTATCATAAGAGGAAGAGTATTCTTTAAATTTTTATTTCTCTAAAAGATAAACAGTGAAGAGGAAATTTATTTTAGATTTTGATGAGGCTTACAATTTTAAAAATTGAATGTTCCTGCAACTATCTTATGATATGAAATAAAACATAGTAACATCAGAGTTGTTGCAACATCATGCCAGAACCTCACATTATGAATACTCTTTAATAATTTTGAGTCCAAAGGATAGAATTTTGTTTGGTAAGGTGATTGAGCTAAAAATAATTACACTCTATCATTTAGCCAACAAATTGATCCTCAACTCAAGACATACTCATTGCATAATTTTCTATATCTAAATATTTCTCAAAAAAGAGAAAGAAAAATAAAATAATGCAGATTGATTTTGTATTTGAAATATCTTGGAAAACCTCTATCGGGGCTATAGACGCCTGACTGGCAGTAGGGTAAAACCGATATGGGATCAATAGCATCTCCACCAGGGCTATAGACGCTTGACTGGTAGTGGAGCCCTACAAATGGTGAAAATCTTAAAGAGTAAAATTACTTATAGGCTTGATTATTTTCCCAAATAACGTGAAGTTGTGAAGTTCTGACAGACCCAAAAATCAAAATGAATGCACTAACACACACTTGGTCTAAGGCATGATGAATTAAATAGCTTGGATACATTTTGTGTGATCATATCTTAAGACTTCATAGAATAGTCATAACAATATTCCAAAAGCTCGTCTGAACTTAAAATTTTGATCCTTTGATCTAAATCTGATTGATGAAAATAATATTTTTTTGGATACTCTACTTCCTAATGTTATGTTTTGACTTCTTTACTATATCTTCTTATTTTGAAAAGTGTTCTTTTTTTATGTTTTGATCATACTTGATGGATTATAATTCTATCCAAGTCTAGAAATGCAACCAGGAGATTATGGAGTTCTCAAGTGCCTCATGTTTTTAGCACATTGTCCCAGTCAGAGCCTATGTTGGAACCAAATTTGACTCAACATCAGAGACCATTAATTTTAAATTCTTGGCTTAAATAGATATAACAAATGTTGTTGGTTTCTTTTGCATTTTTCTCTAAGAAAAATTGATTTTCAATGTTTTGATATTTTGAACCATTTTAATAAAAATAATGACATCTTAGTCAAATTAAAAGTAAAATTTTTAATTAATAACAAGATTGTCGTTGTAACCGTTAAATTCAAATATTCATCACTTGGCCCTCAACTTGTAAAAGCATCCAAATTTTAAAAGAAATGTGAAATCTGATCATTAAAAATATCCCTTGAAGTCAAAATTTAAACATTGGGTGTATGAATAATCTATTAAAATGCTCGGACCTAAGTGAATTAACCTAAGCCTTGTGAATTATTAATGAATTTTTTAAAAGGGTTTGGGTCTAAATCGACAATAATCCTAAGGTTTGATTAAAATGACCAACTGAGGGTATGCACCCTTTCAGGGTAAAATCCATGCAAAGGTTAAATAATTAATTACAATGGTCAAAATATTATAACCTAAAGCCTAAGGTAGTTGAATTAATAAACTCCAAAGTAAGGGATATGTGTCCCATTGATTAAAAAGTGAGCAATTTTTTATATTTAGATGGGCGTGCTTAGCCCATGGTTAATTCAATGGATGCATGCTCTCCAATTGTCTGAACTTTAAAAACTAAAGCCAAACATTTATCATAACCAAAGTTTAGAAAAAATTAATCAAGGGTCGTGCACCCCCTTTCAATTAAATACTGAGAAAATCTAAAATATCTGGACAATAGCGATTTATCCTTTGAAATTGAGCGGATGCGCTCACTTTAATAAGCTTGATTTTTTAATTGATTAATGTGCCATGACCAAAAGAATTGAAAACTAAGGTATTAAGCAAAAATTTAATAAAATTATTTGAGGTTATGCACCCCCTTCGAATAATTATCGAGCACCTTGGGTAGACCTAAAGGTAGCATCCAGATCCTCCTTAATCGGATGGATGCACATTTTTTATAAGCTAATTGATGGTTAAATCAACTAGGTCAAATATCATGGATTAATAAAAGACTAAAGGGCATATGTGCCTTATGTTGTTTAAAATTTTGCAGGCTATAGAAGATCGATGATCGTGCTTCATCATGATAAGATCTAATGGACGTGCATTACCCAAAGGAGTCAAAGTTGGTCTTGGACCCATATTGACTAAGAGATGAGCAACTCCAAAAAAATCTAATGGTAGCGATGACTCCCTCCTAATTCGATGAATGCACTTTCACCAAAGGTAACCTAGGTTTACCAAAAGTCTTCTACACACTCATGGTTTAAATATTATGCAGATCTAAGGTGATCAATGGTTGCATCCAAATACAAGTCGATCCAATGGCTACGCTATTAACAAATAAATCAGCCCATAAGAGACGTTCATATGAACAAGGGTAAGTATCCTTCATCTTCACTGGATCCGATGGTAGCACGCATCCTCGATCAAATCCAATGGCTATGATCCCACAAATTCATCAAGAGTTGACAAGTCAAACATAGGGGTTATCAAAGCATACATCACATTTGATCCAACGATGGTGCTAGATCTTGATCAAACCCAATGATCGCGCTTGAACTAAATCTAAATAAGATACACGGCTGCACCTAAACTTGAGATGATCTTATGGCCATGCATAAAGGAATTTTATCATTGAATCAATCATCCACTTAAAATACCAAAGGATGATCTAATGGCAACATTGGCCCCGATTTAATATAACGGTAGCACTCCCTCAAAGATATTATAAACTTAATAAAAATCAATGGTAGCATTTCAACCCACCCAGATCTGATGGCTACAATTTAATCAAAGTCATATAAGAAATATAATTGCACATCACCGATTAATCCAATGGTTGTGCTTTATCCTACCTAGATCTGATGGTGAAACTATCTCTAGATCAATTAAAAATAAGAGAGCATCGATGGTAGCATTTTAATCCACTAAATCTTACGATCGCACTTTTATCCAGATATATTAAGCAATATAGGGAATGCATCAACGGTCGTGCTTGCTCCTATAAAAAGATCCAATTACAATGCTTTACCTAAAATAAATAGAATATAACAAGGTAACCGTTGACCAAGCTATGGTCAAGATAGATTGGACGATCATGCATATCTTTGCCCAAGATCTAGTGGTTGCAAACAATCGATATTATCAAGAGGAAACCAAAGCATTAAAAGGGGCATGCATCTCTATTCGATTTGATGACAAAACTAAATCCTACTTAGATCTAACAGTTGTGCATAACCAAGATAATCGAAGGTAAGGTATATGTTTTGTGTCAGGTGATTAATTAAATAAGGTAAAAATTGGTTAACTCTACCCCTAATTAATATTAATCGAGGGTCTAATACGTTGCTAACTCCCCCTCTCTTATGGTTAAAACCTGACACATATTTTAAGATAGGATGAATGCGCACACTCATCCTTTTGATCAAGTGATGGGTTTTTAGAAACATGAGCATGGTTTAAAGGTTTGGTTTTAAAGGTTATTGAAAATTTATAATCACCATGCGAACAAGAGTTTATATGCCTAACACCTAGGTAAAATCAAAAGGAAAATTGTATATCTAAAGGTAAGTATTCGTGGTCAATTTATTTCATAAATTTTTACTTAGTATATATAGCCAATCTTAGTGGGCATATGTTATGTCATGCGACTAACAATTATACTGTGCCATAGAGATCAACGACAGAAATTGATATCAATGGATATAACGGTAAGCATGATGTGAGATGCTCAAAAAATGAACACCTGAGCAGGACTAAGGTGGTAGATCATCAACGGGAACAACCATTGAAAATAAGTGATCTACAATAAATAGCAACCACTACAAGGTAAAATAAAATTATAGGCAAAAGACCAGAAGAAATGGCTAATTTAGGTAGTAGCCAAGAGATAAAATAAATAGACTATCAAATAGAATCACACTGACTGTACCGAAACAAGAATGATATAGACTATTCGAGTGATGAGTTTTGTACAAAAGAATAAAATCAGATCTTTGTATATCCACTAAAGGTGATCGTGTACAATGTGGGAAACAAAATAAGCCATTTTTAAATGGGATCATGCATGAACTCTCTTGACATATAAATAGGGATAGTAAAAGGTGATCAATAAAAAATGCAATGTAATGCAAAATACATAAATATGGCCATTTCTTGCTTTGCATATTCAGAAGACGTAGAAAATGCATGGAGAATAAGACATTGATTCAGCTCATCAGGGGTTGCATACTCGATGCTTCGATGGAATTTAGTTACAGAGGGTTCACTTTGATGGAATATAGTTATGGAAGTGTCATATAGGAACTTCCAGATCTTGTTTTCCATTCGTCCTTCCTCCTACCTATCACTGTCCTCCCCCTTCTAGGCATTCTCCCTTTACCATAATTATTGTCCACTCCACATAACACCATCTCTCCACCATCCACTTAGTAAATTGACTCCCATTTCTCCCTCCTCCCTCATATCCATCGTGTTATCAATTTCATTCCATCCATTTACCATCCACACTCCATCTCTTCTCTTCACCATCACATCAGGTCCCCCTCTACCTTATATTAAAATTCCACTATGGCCTCAACCCTTTGTTAGCCTAAAACTTAAGTACCTATGGAAAATCTATTGGCATCATTTTCGCTGGCAGATTTGGCTAGAAAGGAACCATAGGGACTTTAAGGATACCATTCACAACCCAAAACCATCCTCAACAGGATTATTGTCTTTGCGAAAGAAAACCTTAGCACCTTAGTGGATGAGAACCACTCAATTCCTCCCCAAGAAAAACAATTAGCTCGGGCCTTAGGTATTGAGGACAAACCTTCCATTCCTTTGCCCAATCCCAAAAATGGGATTTCTTGGGAGCAACCCCCCGGGGTTGGTTTAAACTAAATTTTTATGGTGTAGCCAAGGAGAACCTAGGAAGAGCTGGAGCTGGAGGAATAATCAGGGATCATCAAGGAAATCTGGTCAAGGCCTTCGTTGAACCATTGGGAATCAAAACTAATAATGAAGTAGAAGCTAGAGCCCTTTGGAGAGGGTTGCAAGTAGCCCAAGCAACTCAAGGTAACTTGATGATTGAAGGTGATTCGATGAACATCATCAACCTATTAACCAATGGCAAAAAACCTCCATGGATAATTGAGGGAGTCATCCATGAAGTGAGGATTCTTTTTGTAGAAAGACAGAATAGGAGGGCTCGTCACGTGTACAGTGAGGCCAACAGGTCAGCTGACAAATTTTCCAACATAGGTGTTGATGTTGGTAGTTTGGTGACATGGACACAAGGTGTGCCACGTGAAGTGGAAAACATTATTAGTCATGAAAATAAACCTACCCATTAAGGAGAAAGATGAATGGGTGTTCTTTCCCCATGGAGCTGGTAATAACTATGGGGTTTCCCTCTAAATCATACCAAATTGGAAATAAAGGTAACAGGGTGTAAGCCTTGGAGGATTTCGATAGAGAATAGGAAATGGGCAAGCAACAGGTTTCACAAGTGCAAAGTTCCAAACTTCAATTTTCTATCAATGTAAGTAATGTTTACAGTTATGTTTAGGTATGGGTGTGCCTTGTTAGTAAGGTGTTGTAGGGGATTCAACACAAGTTCTGGTAAGAAAGTTTCAAGAATGACTAGGATCTACAATCTCAGTAGAAGGCTGGATATTGTAATAGGTTTTGGGTTAACCTGCAAAACTTGGTAATTAATAAAGACTTTTATTTACCAAAAAAATACTAGGATAAGGACAAAATAACAAATTATATGTATGTATAAGTTCACCATTTAACTGTGTAGAAGAAGAAATACAAAGATCACCTAACCCACTTAATATAAGAGCTCCCTTCAAACCAAAAATAGATCGTGATAGGAAATCTAGGGCTGCAATAGTTGGATAGCATACAAAGAAAATCAAATCTGAAGGTGACAAGTGTAAGACCGAGATCAGGCTAATAATAACCGAACCAAGAACCAGAAGCTATAAAAGGAAGCATCCAACTCTAGAATCAACATCAAGCATTAGAGAAAGTATTTTTTGCTAAGATGTATACTTGAATGCCTTGAGAGTTATGTTTTTGTATTCCCTTTGTGTCTTTTTCTATTCATCCCTCATTCTTCCCATTGCTATGCAGGTTTTGGTATAATTGTGTCTGAGAAACTGAGGATATTCCCAGTCTTTTTGAGCCTAAAACTCATAGATTTTTCTTGTTACCCAAGTGGTACAGGCAAAGTTTATGAAGTCTTGTTACATTATTTGAACAAAGACTTCTCATTGTATTAAGAGCTTTTTAACAGAGTTTAATGGCATTATGCCCACTCTACATGTAATTCATTTGGAAAAATTAATACAATTTTGGGGTGTTAGTTCTGCCATTTTTGTCTATAGTTTTATGTGTTTACTCATAGCAAATTACATTATTTGAATTTATTATGAGAATTTATTTCATTGGTTAACTTTTAGATTCATTATGATATTTGACTCGGTCTAATAGCACCAATTTTTGTTTTCCTCATTCTTTTTGTTCATATTTTAAAGCATTGTTAAATTGTTATAACAACCCAATGAATCTAGGCACCAGTCTACATAAGCCATAATAATAATTGTTGTTATCTTTTCTTGGTCATTTTTATATATAACTAACATATAACTATAATCTGGAGTGCTTAAACTTGTAAAATTTGAAGTTTATCACTGGGGTTTCCTTACCCATTCTGGTTATTTTATTTAGCAATATATATTTTATCAGAATGAAGAGGTAGGTTGACCACAACCTGTAATAGCTTGTTGGTTTCAAACAATTTCTTGTAGCATGACATCTTAACCCTATGGATACAAGAAAATGTTCCAACAGGAACAATGCACAAGTAAGGAACATATGGAACAAGAAACATCATAGGGAAGAAGAGACTAAGAGACCAATGGGGTCAAGGCAACATTTCCTCAATGGACGTTGCTTCTCATGTCACAGGTTTGGACACAAGGCTATGTAGTGTAGAATGCATGAAATATAGTAATATGGTTTCATAAAATAAATTTCATAAATGGGTATCTCTTTCAAGGGTATTGTTACTCTTGTAAGCAGTTTGGTCATAAGGTAGTTAATTGTAGGGTTCATTATGGGAATGGATATGGCTTCGCCAAAAAAAATTTGCACCTTCAAGGGACTACAACCATAAATATTACAATTACAATAATGTTGGGCATATGGCTAAGTGGTGTAGAACATAATTTCCAAAGACAAGCAGGAACAGGAATATTCAGAGGAATCAGAGAAATTAGTTGAGGAAGAATGTGGACAAAGGAAATGAGTAGTGTATGTTGGGAGTAGAGATACTCCCACCCCAAAATTAACCACCTCAAGGAGAGGAGGTGGGGAGGGGGCTGAGCTAAGAGTCTTATATTTAGCCCCAAAGGTGGCCCTTTGCCATTGATGACAAAGGGGGAGATATTTGAGTTAGGGGGAGAGAATTCAGTCAGGAGGAGCAGTTTCTCAAGGGGAGCAAATTTGGAAAAAAGAAAAAGGAATGGTTATGTAAAAAGGTTTGCCATCAATGACAAAGGAGGACATTGTTATAAATATTGAGTAGTGTGTTGTCATTGATGTCAAGAGTCAGTGTCAGTGATCAGTGTAAGGATTTGGTAAAAGGAGGGTTAAAATATTTATATTTTAAGCCCAAGAGATTTGGTTTAAAATCATCACATGATTGGTCAAAAGTTTGGTTAAATACCTTGAAGGAAGGAGATACCTAGGTCAAAAGGAAATAATTTTATAATATATATTATTATAATATTAAAGGTGGTCAGATAAGGTCTAAGGGTGAAAAAGGAAAATATCTTGGCCCAAAGAAAATAATTTTATAATATTTATTATTATAATATTAAAGGTGGTAATATAAGGTCTAAGGGTGAAAAATAAAAATACCTAGGCCCAAAGAAAATAATATTATAATATTTATTATTATAATATTAAGGTTTAAAAATAATGCCTAAGGTTATTTATAAATTATTTATAATATTTATATTATAAATTAATTTATAAAATAAATTAATTAAACCCTAAGTTAGGGTTGGGCACAAAAACATTTAAATAAATATCCCCCACTAATGTTCAAATAAAAATAAGAATGGTATTTATACCATAATACTTGCAACATTAATGCAAGTCTCCTAATTATTGCATATGTAAATATTGGCTAAGGTTTGATGCAAATTGGTGAGCGCATAAGGCAAGAAATTTTTAATTTTTAAAAAGTAGCAAAAGCATGTGGAGGTTAAATCGAATAAGGCTTAAAGCTTTATCACCAACCACTTTGTTGGGCTAGTGGCAAGGTGTCATTGTGTAAGGCGTTGGGTGAGCAAAGGTCTCGTGTTCAAGTCCTGATGGTAAGAAAGGGGTAAAGTTGTTTTGTTTTGGTTTTTGGCACTGAGTGAAGGAATACAATGCACGAGGCACTTTTACTTCTCAAGTGATCGCCTAGCTCACATGGTTATTAGGCCATGGCTAAGGCGCTAGTGGCAGCACAACAGGGGATCGAATCCCATTGAGGCAGTGTGCACAAAAGGTATTTAAATTTTTAAATTGTATAATTTGCGCTTGGTCTAAAGTTGATGGTATGCACCTTGAGGAGTTATAAGGTGGTTGAAATAAATATTATTTTTTCCATGGTTGAAAGTGTTGAATGATTTAAATTTTGGTTTGAAAAGTACATTGGAATATTTCTAAATAGTGGTGTTAATTATTTTGAAAATGCATATTTGAGTAGGGAGACATAAGGAAGTAATTTTGATTATTCTATGATTTAAATTTCTGAAGTGAATTATTGTGAATGTGAGTTATTGGAATCTTTGCTAATTATATTTTGAGAATTTTGGAGATCATAAGGTGTACTTGAGACTTGATATTTTTGTATGGTGAAATAACTATAGAGGAGAATATTTGTGTGGAGATTTTGAGATAGGTTGTTGCTATCTAACCTTGAAATTGGTAAAGAGGATTTGATTGTGATTAGGATAGGTTTTGAAGACATATCTCCATTAAAAAAAAAGGTTTGGGCACATCTTCCTTATGAATGAAATATTGTGGGATTGAATGTTGTAAAATGCAAAGTTAGATTGAAAAGGATTGTTTGATAAGCATTGTTGGAAATGTTTGAGTAAGTTTTCATGTGCATGATTTGTGGATGTTGAAAGAACATGAGTATCATTGTTATGTGAGATTGAGAATAATCTTGAGCTAGGGTTTGTGAAAGAACATGAGTATCATTGTTATGTGAGATTGAGAAAAATATTGAGCTAGGGTTTGTGAAAGAACATGAGTATCATTGTTATGTGAGATTGAGAACTATCTTGAGCTAGAGTTTGTTGAAAGAACATGAGTATCATTGTTATGTGATATTGAAAACATGTTGAGTCAAGGTTTGAGACCCATAGTGTGAGTGGTTGGAAGTATAGTGAAACACTTGGTTAGGGTTTGTAAGCAAGTTGTGTTTCATTGAGTAAATGTTTGAGTGATTTTGGATGAGCATTATTGATTGAAAGCATTGGAGTGATAGTTCAATTTTTGTGAAACAAATTATACCTTATTTCTGAATTGATTTGAAAAAAAATTGAGAACAATCTTGAGCTAGGATTGTTTGATAAGCATTGTTGTAAATGTTTGAGTAAGTTTTCATGTGCATGATTTATGGATGTTGAAAGAACATGAGTATCATTGTTATGTGAGATTGAGAACAATCTTGAGCTGGGATTTTTGAAATAACAGGAGTATCATTGTTATGTGAGATTGAGAACAATCTTGAGCTAGGGTTTGTGAAAGAACATGAGTATCATTGTTATGTGATATTGAGAACTATCTTGAGCTAGGGTTTTTTGAAAGAACATGAGTATCATTGTTATGTGATATTGGAATCATCTTGAGTCAAGGTTTGAGACCCATAGTGTGAGTGGTTGGAAGTATAGTGAAACACTTGGTTAGGGTTTGTAAGCAAGTTGTGTTTCATTGAGTAAATGTTTGAGTTATGTTGGATGAGCATTATTGATTGAAAGCATTGGAGTGATAGTTCAAGTTTTGTGAAACAAATTATACCTTATTTCTGAATTGATTTGAAATAAAGTTTGAAAGTGAAAGAGTTTGTTTGGGTACAAAACCTAGTGAGTGTGAAACATATTGAGTCTTTGACCATTCTCTATATGTTTATGTGGTTAAACAAGATTTTGAGTGAAACTTTTTTGTGTTATTGAAGAGGTTTTCTGAAATATATTAAGTTGAGTTTTGTATGCAAGATTTGTAGTGGTTTGAGTAAGCTTTTGTGAAAGTTTAAGGACCGATTTGAGGAAAGTCTTGGTGAAGACTTGTTGAGCAGATTTAAGGTAAGTTTTGGTGAAGACTTTTGAGCAGATTTGAGGTAATTCTTGGTGAAGACTTAATGAGCAGATTGAGCAAGTTCTTGAGATGACTTACGGATAGATTTAAGACAAGTCCTTGAAGAATACTTGAGATCAGAGTTGATTGATTAATTTTTTCAAGCTTTGTGTTAAGGCTTGGGGCAAATATGAGCATATTTGAATTGTGATTTGATCAAGATTTGTGTTAAGACTTGAGGATAGATTTGAGGATAAATTTTTATGCAGATTTAAGGGCATATTTGTGCTAGACCAGAGACAGACTTGTGAGTATATTTTTGCTAGATCGAGGATAGTGTTTAGTGCAGATTTGAGACGAAGATTGAGTAGAGCTGAGAGTAAGCTTTGGAGGTGACAAAGTAGAGGACAGTAGTCTCCAATGGATAGAGATCCATTAGCCAAGGTAGTGAGGATAGAGGTCTTCTAAATGAGGTGAGAGGTCTTCAATGGAGAGAGATCCATAATCCAATAAATTGGAGGTAATAGTCTTCTAGAAGATCATCAGCCAGAGCAAAGGAGAAGGAGTTCTCTTATGGATAGAGATCCATGAACCAGTAGAGGGGATTGGTGTCTCCTATGGATTGGTGTCCATGGATTTGATTAGGGGATTAGTATATCCTTTGTATAGAAGTTCATAAACATTATAATATGGAAGGATTCCCAAGAGATTTGTTGAGAAAATTTTAGTGAAAAATTTTCTCTATGGAGTAGCCCACATTGGGTGAACCACGTTAAATTGGTATCTCTATTATGTGTGATGATTTGTGCTTTGCTTTTATTATTATTTTTTATATTTACATTGATATATTGGATAATATTATTTGAGAAAGAAAATAAAATTTTGATTTTATACTATTAACCCCCCCTCTCAGTATAAGCTTGTGTTCTTCACAATGTTCCATGCATTCATGGTAAGGGTTTAAAACATCGATGCACTCCGAATGAACCTACTGCTCTTCCATCATGATCGAATCCTGGCTCACACTCCTTAGTTTTAATTCCTTCTTGGCTTTCACTTGTTTTTGCCATTGCACAACCCACCCCAATTAGGGACCCACTTGAAATTTTTAATTGTATGCCAAGATTTTAAATTTGCTTGCACCCATGTGTTACATTTTGCTTGCATTGAATAATTTTTTTAAACTTGCTTGCATCAAATAATTTAGAAAGTTTTTTACATTAATCATTTTAATCTTGCATACAGTGAATTTCAATTGCCTTTCAAGGTTTAAAAATTTTCATTCATTAGGCTACTTTTAGGGTCTTCAGAATTCTACCATAATTGGTAGTTGTAAACCTAAAATGACCATAAATTTTGCTATAGAGATCTATCTGAGGTGATTCAAAGCTTGATGGAAAGAGCTCAAGATTATATTTGTAATGGTACTAAATTTACATACAAAACACCAATATTTTAGTAAATTTGACTAAAATACCATTCAAAAAAATTATTTTCCCATAGCAATCCATGAAATTCAAGAGGCCATATATTTTTCTCCATATCAAATTTTCCATTTATTTCAAAAAATTTAGATACCCATTTGGCCTATTTAGAAATTTGTAAATTTTCATGAAATTTTGGATACATTGAAAGTTTACCCTATTTTTACATGAGCTCCTGATCATGCATGGTTTCAATAAAATAAGGTTCATTCTCCATTAAATCGGATTTAAAATCAAATTTCAGATAAATTTAAACATTCCCATGTTTTTGATCTACAATTACCTTCCTTATTGCTAGCTAAACTATCCATTTTAAATGGGTTATGGCGCCAAAGTTCATTTAAATTCATAGTCTTCCACACCGCCAAGAGATGACATCATTCATCAACAATAAATTACCTTCAAAAATTAGCCCAATGGCTACTCCTCTGAATACATGCCTCCATTTCCCTTTGAAATAAAGGTTTAAAAACTAAGGCTTAACTAATCAAATCATGCTCCTTTTAATTCTTTGCTTTCGCTAAAATTAAAGGACTGAGTTAAAAGGATTCTATTCGCCCCCTAAAGCTTATCTTCTGGATAACTCACATGGATATGAATGGATTATGTTTAGGTGTTCATATCAATGGCCCATATTATAATGCTCAAAGCCACCCGCACCACCATTTAACGCCTTAGCCTTTGCTCTTAGGTATCTTTCGTGCTATTCCCAAAGAGATCTACAATCCATGTTCAAGTGTTTAAATCTTTGGTGTGCACTCAATCGCATTAATCTTCCACTTCCAAATTTTAATCGCTTGAGTTATAGCAATTCAAAGTCCCTAAGGTAAACATTGTACAATTCTCATCAAAATCAATGATCCATATTCACACACATAGATCAATAGTGTGCGCTCAATCGTATTTAGTTTTTTGCATCGAACTTTAAGCATGTAGATCCTTGCATGTCAAAATTATATGTTAAAGATCATGTTTATCTCTAAAAATATGAGGTATGCATTGATTTCTACAAAATTACATGGAGCATGTTGGTTTGAAGATGAAGGGCATTATCAGTTAAATCGTGTGGACCATATCTCACTCACCCAATGCTTGAATTTGTTCACCCAAATCTAGACCATTCATTTTTTACCAATAGAATGTTGACATTGGAGTTCATGTGCCTTATTCTAAGTCACTCATTTTTGCATGCCAAAATTTGAAATATCCATTTTTAAATAATAGGACTTCATTGCTCGAATTTCCCCGCTCTACTCCTCACTATTAATTTATTTGATGCAAGGTGATCCATGCATTTTTCAAGAGGAAACCCTAGCTTTAATACTTCAACATCTTGATTAATTAAAGTAATTAGGCCCAAACCTTAGCATTAAACTTAATGTTTTGGACGTTGGCTATGAAATCAATATTTCATGAAAAGAGGAAAATTTTGTGTTATGTAACCTATACCTTTTACTTTGAATATTAGTGATGTGAAAATAAAACAAAAATCCTTAACATTAGATTTCAATTCTTCATGGAATTAAAGCAAAAGGGATCTAAGTAGTTTGTAACCCTTGTAGCATTAACGTTAGATCTTATTGAAAATTTGAAGCAAAATAGCCTAAGATTTAAACTTAATAATTCAACATGGGATTAATGACAAAAAAGGGGTATAGACCTTTGTCTACTAATATCAAACTTTAGACCAAGATTTTAATAAATAATTAAAGCTTAGAAGCATCAAATTAATAAAATTAAATGGCCAATAAGATTCGAGCACTCATATTTACCCACTCCAATCGGATGCTAACCCTCATATTTACCAACTCTGAAAGTTGTCACTCATATTCATCCACTCCAATTGAATGCTAGCATTCATATTTACCCACTCCAATGGGAAGTCGTCGCTCATATTCACCCGCTTCATTTCACTTCATTTGATTTACCCAAAATATTTTGAGTCACACATTTTATATAAAGAAAACTTAGATAAAGATTTTAATTACATCTAATATTTCGGGAAGTTAAATACTTTTAGACCTAGGTATTAAATTTATTTGAAAGAGGGGGAATATTTGTACCACAAGAGCCTAACCCTTAGGCAGACATGTAAGTGGAATTGAAATAACCCTAATATTGGGCCTTTTAATTGAACCTTAGGCAACTATCTAATTAATTTGAATGAATTTTGACATTAGACCTTGGGCACTTCAATTAAATGAAATAAAATGATGAATATTTTAAAGCATTAGACTTAATACTTTGGATATGAAATTAAAGCAAAAGAAAGAGAAATTAAAATTTCTTATTCAACAAGAGTGGTGATGCTTTAGCTAATTGGGCTTTGGACAAAGGTGATATTACTTGTTATGGCCACCCTCCTAGATGGTGGGCTTCGCAAATTAGGAAAGCTCTTATTTCTATCATTTCTTTGGATGGCTTTAGTTCTGAAAGTACCTAGTTTCTTCTTGCTTGTTTTTTGCTTCTCTTTGGTTCATTCAGGTTTTTTTAGTTCCTTAGCTCACTCTTTTCTTTCTCTTGTTTCCTTTGTTGTTTCTTGCCTTAATAGTCTTTTGGTCTAGATAAGTCATTGTTATGTTCAATTTTTTTTCTTTTTTCTTTTTTTTTCTATTTTAGTTTTTTAAGGTGTGTGTGTTCTTTTGTTTTGTATTTTTTTTTGTGTTGTTTTTTGTTGTTCTTTTGTTTTGTATTTTTTTTTGTGTTGTTTTTTGTTGTTCTTGTGTTTTTGTTGTTTTGTGTTTTTTTTATGTTTTTTTTTATTGTTCTTATGTTTTTTTCGTTCTTGTTCTTGTCTCTTTGTTTGTGTTAATTCGTGTTTTTTGTGTGTGTTTTCTATGTTTTTTGTTTTTGTTTATTTCTGTTGTTGGTTGTTTTTTATTTTTATTTTTATTTTATTTTTTCTATATTTTAGGTTTTGGTTGTGTTTATTTTCATGTTTTTTTGGGTTATGTCTTTGTAGTGTTCTGTTGTTTTTGTCTTGTTTCTATTTTGTTATGCGGTTCTTGTGTTTTTCTATGTGGTTCGTGTTGTGGTTTGTTTTATCTTATTGTGTGTCTGTTTGGTTGTACTTTTGTTTTTGACACACTCAAGGAACATGTTTTTTATTTTATTTTATTATTTTTGTTGTTATTTAATTATTTTTAAATTGGTTTTATGTGTTTGTTTTCTCCTTGAGTATGTCAAAGGTGGTAGGCCAGGTTTGAGTCCTGGGTATTTTTGATGGAATGGACACCCCTACCTCCTTGGGTCTTACCCGAAAGTGGCATCCCTTTTGGGATGTTTTCCACAAATAAAAAAATAAATAAATTGCTTATTCAAAGGTTATAATTCCCAATTGGAATTAGGGCGCGTTCCTCACTTGATGAATTTAATAAAATATTAATAACTCATATTTAAACTTTTTTTGCCCAATCTGAGCCCATCGTTCAAATTCATCCACTCAAGTCTAGGATGTTCATTTTTTACCAATAGAATGTCATCACTCGAATTCATCCACCTCATTTTGAGTCGTTCATTAAAGAAAATTTATTTTAAAAACAATACGAACAGGAATGCGAATGAGAAATCAAATAATTAAATGCCACTTAAGGAGGGCTAAGTCCTTTGCCACTTAGAGACTCTCTTGCATAATATGCAATTGGATTAATATTGTGAATGATGATTAATTGTAAATCAACCTACATCTACTTATATGAATAAATCAATGAATTGGTGAACCCTTGGAAATATAACCGACTAGTTATATTATTATTGTAACATTGATTTCTCCACCCAAATATAGGTTGTTCATTTTCGTCAATCCTCGTTATTCGCTTATCTTCTTCACCTCATTTCGCATTATCATTTTTCTTAACCAATCAAGAGCCCTCCAAGTCACATATTTTTTCAGAAGGAAATCTTAGCAATATGAAATAATTAAAATAATATTTGACCAGGGCACACTAATTATTGGGTTTAAAAATTAAGGCCTTAGGCACTTTAAAATAATATGACAAGAACCTTAGGTATCCTTAATAATTTGGATAGTGTATGAAGTGAAAAATATGAGCCTTGTGTGTGGAACCTCACATTAGGTTTAAAATTTTAAAACTTTGATCTTGTGCCACGAAAACCTAACCCTCACCTTGAGGGACTTAATATATAAGCAAAACCTTAGTATTAATTTTAATACTTTGGCATTAAAAATTTAAATGGAATTTTAATGTTAAATTTAATAATTTGGCCCTAAAATAAAAGCAAAAAAAAGGATAAATGCCATGTTGCCAGAGCCTAACCTTGATAAAGATCTTAAACCTTAATGATAAGCTTAATATTAAATTGAAGGGTGCTATGAAGTATAATCTATAAACATTAGACCTTATTGGTTGATTTAACGTTAGGTTTAACACTTTGGACTAAAGCAGGAACATTAAATATTAAGGAATTAAATATTATGAATGTCCATTAATGAATTCAAAATCACTAATGGGAATATATATATATATATATATATATATATATATATATATATATATATATATATATATAGATAGATAAATGAATTATTTGAGAAGCCCCTAAAGCTTTTATGAAGGAAAATCAATATCTACAACCAAAAGTGATAAAATGAATAAATATTAACGGTGAAAATAAATGTTAAAATGCATAGTTGTCAGCTGTTTTTAGATAATTTGTATTGTCAAATACAATTTAAAGTTAATTTGTATTGTCTTCTATGATTTACAAGCAACAACGATAGAATAACAACAAAATCTAAGAAAATATGGAGAAAATGAAGGAAGCCTTGATAAATTTGGAGGTCAGCTAAGCGTCTAGAAGAAAGTTTAGAAGAAATGTCATGAACCTAAACTTAATCTTGACCAGCTAGTGCATGACAACTCAGCTCACTTAGCTTCAAGGAGAAGCTACTAAAGTAGTTAAAAGAATTAATGGCTAAAATTGAAGATCCAAACCAAGAAAAACCACAAATTGACACATCATCTAGGAGACAGCTCATTTGTCCAATTGTAAACCATTGAAATTCAACTATAAACCAATAGAATATAACTATAAAGCACTAAAATTTTAAAATTTTAAGGCTATAAATAGCCACTAAGACCCCATTTCAAAGGGTCAAATTCCACTTTTAGCAATAGGCCATTTAGAATTTTCTTTCTTTTGTAGTTGGTGGATATCTGAACCCTATCATTGTACTTGGAGAATTACTCTCATAATCACATGATGCTAGCAAGTCTAATAATGTAATGATTGAACATCTTATCAATATAATATACTAGAATTCTTGGTGTAATCTATGCATGTTGATGGTGGTTGCATTTGAGTCTATTCTAGTGTATTGTTTCTTTTTCCTTTGAAGATGGCACCACTTTGATCTCAGATTGTGCAAAGGTTGGTCGAGTCAAATTTGGTTTGATTCAAAATTTGTTAGGAACCTAATATTAAAATAACACTCTCACACAAATACTTAAAAATAAACACACATTCTCACAACATACTTGGAAATAAAATGAATAATACAAGTAGAATTGGAACAATCTCATAATAGCACTGAATCACAAGCCTCTTTGAGGGAGTAACCTCCTTCAATACTTCATTCAATTATGCAAAAAGATACATACAATATTGCCTCTCATATATTTTAAGCAATTCCTATAGCACCTAACTCCCAATATTGGCTTACATGCAAAATGACACCTAGGCTAGAATCTCCTACCTAAAATTAGTTACATTCTTGAAAACGGTTACATAGAAGGGAACCATTTGGCATAGGCACTTCTTAATATATCACTATAATAAAACATTACAAAATATTAACATGGGTACTACCAATATTCCACAAGGAATATTACATCAAGTGTTAGGATGGGATCCTAACATTCCCTTTCCCTTCAAACATTTTTGTCCTCAAAGCTGAAGGTGAGGAAATTGTTGTTGGATTTGGTGAAGAGGTTCCCATGTTGTATCTTCTGGTTGTAAGTCGTGCCACTAGAAAAATACATCTATGATAACCCTCCGATGAAGGGTACATGATCTTAAATCAAGAATACATTCAGGTTCAAGAATTATGGACCCTTCCTCATCCAACTCTGGAAGTACAGACTACACCTGCATCTTATTACCAATAACTTGCTTGAGAGAGAATACATGGAAAATTAGATGAAGTTTGGAACTAGCCATAAGGGCTAGTTTTTAACACTATCACCCCAAGCCTCTAGAAAACATATTAAGGACCATAGTATTTGGGGTAATTTTTTGATAATGACGCAATTGGAGAGATGGTTCTTTGTAGGGTTGTAAGTGAAGGAAGACCATGTCATCAATGGTAAAGGTGTGTTCAGTACGATGTTGATCTTCTTACTATTTATTATAGTTCTGAGCCATGTCCAAATTTAGCTTGAGTTGGAAAATAATGGAGTCATACTAATGAAGAGTGGAATCCACAACCTGAACCTTGGAGCTACCTAGAATGTAAGAAGTTGGAGTCGATGGAAGTTGACCATAAACTTCTTCAAATGGAGTCACCTTAGTGGAAGAGTGATAAGTGGTGTTGTACCACCATTCATCCAAAGGAAGCCACTTAGCCCAATGAGTAGGATATTCAGAAGTGAAGTATCGAAGGTATATTTCCAAGAATTTATTGAAAATTTTAGTTTGATCATTAGATTTAGGATGGTAGGTTGAACTCATCTTGAGTTGTGTCCCTTGCAACTTAAACAGTTCCTTCCAAAATCGAGTGGTGAAGGTAGGATCCCAATCAGAGACAATAGATTTAGGTATTCCATGAAGGCAAAATATGGAGTCAAGGAATATTTGGGTGACAATGGATGCAATGTAAGGGTGGGATAGGGAACACAAGTGAGCATACTTCGAAAGACGATCCACTTACCTCTAAATTTTAGTAGCCTTTCTATGAAGCCCATATATATATCTATCCAAACCTACTCAAGAATGGGCAAAGGTTGAAGTGTACTTGGATAATACATAGTCTCACATTTCATGCGTTGGTAGCGATCAAATTCAACGACAAATATTTTGATGTCATTTTTTATTCCCTTCCAAAATAATGTATGCTTGGTTCGGGTATATATTTTGATAAAACTCGAATTACCAGCTATGGGGAACGCATGCATTTTGTGAAGGAGGAGGTCCTTTATTTGAGGCTCAGATGGAATAACCAAACAATCATGAAACCATAAATATTGATTGTACCAAATATAGCCAGGGTGGGACTGAGGATCCTTTTGGAGATGGTCAAGGAGATTTTACAATGATGAATCCTTGGCCAAATATTCATGAAGTTGATGCATCCATTGTGAAATAAGAGTAGAAATAGCATGTAGCATGGCCTGATCTTCATGGAGGTGATAGAAAGCATCGGCCACCACATTCTCTTTACCTTTCTTATAAGAGATGTCATAGTCGTATCCCAACAATTTGGAGATCCATTTTTGTTGTTCTAGAGTTGCCACCCATTGCTCTAAAAAATATTTTAGACTCTGATGATCACTCTTGATGGAAAAATGTCAATGAATGAGATATGGATGCTAATGGGTGACCGCATGTAAAATGGTAAGCATTTCTTTCTTATATGTTGACTTACCCAAATTTTGAGTAAAATGGTAAGCTTTGAGTAGATATATATCTCTATTTGAGTAAAAATACAAAAAAAAATGAGTTTTTTTTAAGTCTACTGGTGTGGTCAGGTTTTTCTCTAGAGGTTTAGATCAAAAATTGAGTTATGTGTTGAACACCTTTTTTTGTCTATTTGACCACTGGTTAACTCTTGACACTACTCTATTCCCCTTTCTGGATATCTGATCTTTGACTAATTCCTGATACTCTTCTATTCTTTATCCGATTATGTCTCACATATATTCCCTGTCTATTTTGACTGGCATGAGTAACTGTTCTAACTATGTAGGTCATTGTTATCTTGACCACTCTGTATTCACTATTACTAACAAAAAAAAATTGACTGCAATTGACTCTAACCCCCAATTTTAGACTAAATATTCTTGTTCACCTCTTATTTTTTGAAATTTTGTATTGTCTATTTTGCATGCAAGAATTCTAGAATAGGGATGTCTTCTTCGTATGCTCAACTTCTATGTAGGATACAGTAACAAGTTTGGAATTTTGGTTGTAGGTTAAGTAGAATAGAAGACTTGAAGAACATACCTTATTTGCAGGTTTAAATAGAACTAGGTTACATTATTCAAGGGTGTATGTAATATCCATAGGCCCTATGTTATACCACAGTGATGAAAAATAGTGCTCGGACCCAAGCCACTACTCAAGGAGGATTCCACACATACCCTTGAGTACACTATCTGCAGGACTAAGGTGGTAGATCATCCACGGGAACAACCATTGAAAAGAAGTGATCTGCAATAAATAGCAACCACTACAAGGTAAAATAAAAGTATAGGCAAAATATCAGAAGAATTGGCTAATTTAGGCGGTATCCAGGAGACAAAATAAATAGACTATCAAATAGAATCACACTGACTGTACCAAAACAAGAATGATATAGACTATTCGGGTGATGAGTTTTGTACAAAAGAATAAAATCAGATCTTTGTATATCCACTGAAGGTGATCATGTACTACACAGGAAACAAAATAAGTCATTTTGAAATGGGATCATGCATGAACTCTCTCAACTTATAAAGAGAGATAGTAAAAGGTGATCAATAAAAAAGGTAATGTAATGCAAAATACATAAACACGGTCGTTTCTTGCTTTGCATATTCAAAAGACATAGAAAATGCATGGAGAATAAGACATTGATTTAGCTCATCAGGGGTTGCATACTCAGTGCTTCGATGGAATTTAGTTACAGAGGGTTCACTCTGATGGAATATGGTTATGAAAGTGTCATATAGGCACTTCCATATCTTGTTTTCCATTATGTCCTTCCTCCTACCTATCATTGTCCTCCTCCTTCTAGGCATTCTCCCTTGACCATCATCATTGTCCACTCCACATAACACCATCTCTTCACCATCCACTTAGAAAATTGACTCCCATTGGTCCTTCCTCGCTCATATCCATCATGTTATCAATGTCATTTTGTCCATTTACCATCCACACTCCATCTCTTATCTTCACCATCACATCAGGTCCCCCTCTACCTTACATTAAAGTTCCACTATGGCAGCCTAATCGATCCCAAATAGTATAACTAAAATACTGGGATAAGCAAGAAATAACAAATTATATGTATGTATAAGTTCACCATTTAACTGTGCAAAAGAAGAAAAACAAATATCACCTGATCCACTTAATATAAGAGCTCCCTTCAAACCAAAAGCAGATCATGATAGGAAATCTAGGGCTGCAATAGTTGGATAGCATACAAAGAAAATCAAACTTGAAGGTGACAAGTGTAAGACCGATATCAAGCCAATAATAACCAAATCAAAAACCAAAAGCTATAAAAGGAAGCATTCGGCTCTAGAATCGACATAAAGTATTAGAAAAAGTATTTTTTTCCAAGAGGTATACTTGGGTGCCCTGAGAGTTGTGTTGTTGTATTCCCTTTGTGTCTTTTTATGTTCATCTCTCATTCTTCCCTTTGCTATGAAGGTTTTGGTAGAATTGCGCCTGAGAAGCTGAGGATATTTCCAGTCTTTTTGAGCCTAAAACTCAGAGATTTTTCTTGTTACCCAAGTGGTGCAGGCAAATTTTATGAAGTCTTGTTACATTATTTGAATAAATACTTCTCATTATATTAAGAGATTTTTAACAGAGTTTAATGGCATTATGCCCACTCTGCATGTAATTCATTTGGAAAAATTAATACAATTTTGGGGTATCAGTTCTACCATTTTTGTCTATAGTTTTGTGTGTTTCCTCATAGCAGATTACATTATTTGAATGTGTTATGAGCATTTATTTCATTGGTTAACTTTTAGATTCACTACGATATTCGACTAGGTCTAATAGCACCAATTTTTTATTTTCTCATTCTTTCCGTTCATATTTTAAAGAATTTTTAAATTGCTATAACAACCCAATGAATCTAGGCACCAGTCTACATAAGCCATAATAATAATTATTGTTATCTTTGCTTGGTCATTTTTATATATAAGTAACATATAACTATAATTTGGAGTGCTTAAACTTGTAAAATCTAAAGTTTATCACTGGGGTTTCCTTACCCATTCTGGTTATTTTATTTAGCAATATATATTTTATCAGAATGAAGAGGTAGGTTGACCAAGGCCTGTAATAGCTCATTGGTCTCAAACAATTTCTTGTAGCATGACATATTAACCCTATGGATACAAGAAATTGTTCCAACAGGAACAATGCACAAGTAAGGAACATATGGAACAGGAAACATCATAGGTAAGAAGAGACTAAGAGACCAATGGGGTCAAGGCAATATTTTTTCAATGGATGTTGTTTCTCATGTCACACGTTTGGACACAAGGCTATGTAGTGTAGGACACATGAAATATAGGAACATGGTTTCACTAAAAGAACTTTTAGAAATGGGTATCTCTTTCAAGGGTATTTTTACTCTTGTAAGCAGTTTGGTCATAAGGTAGTTAATTGTAGGGTTCATAATGGGAATGGATATGGCTTTGCCAGGAGGAAATTCAAAACATTTGCACCTTCAAGGGACTACAACCATAAATTTTACAAGTGAAATAATGTTGGGCATATGGCTAAGTGGTGTAGAACATAATTTCCAAAGACAAGCAGGAACAAGAATATTCAGAGGAATTAGTTGAGGAAGAAGGTGGACAAAGGAAATGTGTAGTATATGTTGGGTTTAGAGATACTCCCACCCCAAAATTAACCACCTCAAGGAGAGGAGGTGGGTAGGTGGCTGAGCTAAGAGTCTTATCTTTAGCCCCAAAGGTGGTCCTTTGCCATTGATGACAAAGGGGGAGAGATTTGAGTTAGGGGGAGAGAATTCAGTCAGGAGGAGCAGTTTCTCAAGGGGAGCAAATTTGGAAAAAAGAAAAAGGAATGGTTATGGAAAAAGGGTTGCGATCAATGACAAAGTAGGACGTTGCTAGAAATTTGTAGTTGTGTTGTCATTGATATCAAGAGTCAGTGTCAGTGATCAGTGCAAGGATTTGGTAAAAGGAGGGTTAAAATATTTATATTTTAAGCCCAAGATATTTGGTTTAAAAGCATCACATGATTGGTCAAAATGTTGGTTAAATACCCTGAAGGAAGGAGATACCTAGGCCCAAAGGAAATAATATTATAATTTTTATTATTATAATATTATAATATTAAAGGTGGTCAGATAAGGTCTAGGGGTGAAAAAGGAAAATACCTAGGCCCAAAGGAAATAATATTATAATATTTATTATTATAATATTAAAGGTGGTAAGATAAGTTCTAAGGGTGAAAAATAAAAATACCTAGGCCAAAAGAAAATAATATTATAATATTTATTATTATAATATTAAGGTTTAGGTCCGAGGTGTCGACCAATTGGTTCATCCAAACCCCATAAAAGGGGCGGAGGTCCAAGGTTCAAATATTGGGTCTCGTCGGATTGAACTCTTGTCCCTTTCCTGGTGCTTTCAGTGGCATAAAATGTTTAAAATTATTGTGGCATGGTGGTTATAGGGGCGGACTGCGTGAATATCTATGTGGTGGCTTTTGGGGTGGACAGCGCATAATAATATGGTGGCCATAAAAGCTGGACAGCCTGCTCGAATTTGTGGTGGCTACCGATTCCACCATGTAAATACAATATATATATATATATATATATATAAAGGTTTAAAAATAATGCCTAAGGTTATTTATAAATTATTTATAATATTTATATTATAAATTAATTTATAAAATAAATTAATTAAACCCTAAGTTAGGGTTGGGTGCAAAAAAATTTAAATAAATATCCCCCATTGATGTTCGAAGAAAAATAAGAATGGTATTTATACCATAAGACTTGCAACATTAAGGCAAGTCTCTAAATTAATGCATGTGTGAATATTGGCTAAGGTTTGATGTGAATTCGTGAGCACATAAGGCAAGAAGTTATTAAATTTTAAAAAGTAGCAGAAACATATGGAGGTTAAATTTAATAAGGCTTATACCCAGGTGTTGTAGGTGAGTTGGAGAGGAGAGGGCAATCCTCCAAGGGAGGTCCCAGGTTCAAATCTCCACCCTACCAAAAAGTTGAATTGGGTATCCAAAATCCAATTGATAATTTTGGTGCGGGCAGGGATGGGTGCGACCCTCGGGTGACTTTGACGGTGTAGAACCCCCTGTTCATGGTCTCTCAGACCAAGACAGCTCCGCAAGGGATTTTTTGTTTAAAAAAAAATTAATAAGGCTTAAATACTTATCACCAACCACTTGGTTGGGCTAGTGGCAAGGCATCATTGTGTAAGGCGTTGGGTGAGCAAAGGTCCCACATTCAAGACCTAACAGTAAAAAAGGGGTAAAGTTGTTTTGTTTTTGTTTTTGGCACAGAGCAGAGGAAGAAAATGCATGAGGTACTTTTACTTCTCAAGTGAGCACCTAGCTCATACGGTGATTATGCCAATAACTAAGGTGTTGGTGGCAGTGCGATAGGCGATCGAATCCCACCGAGGCAGTGTGCACAAAAAGTATTTAAATTTTAAATTGAATAATTTGTGCTTGGTCTAAATTTGATGGTATGCGCCTTGAGGAGTTATAAGGTGGTTGAAATAAATATTATTTTTGCCATGGTTGAAAGTGTTGAATTATTTAAATTTTGGTTTGAAAAGTACATTGGAATATTTCTAAATAGTGGTGTTAATTATTTTGAAAATGCATCTTTGAGTAGGGAGACAAGGAAGTAATTTTGATTATTCTATGATTTAAAATTTTGAAGTGAATTATTGTGAAAATGAGTTATTGGAATATTTTCTAATTATATTTTGAGAAGTTTGGAGATAATAAGGTGTACTTGAGACTTGATATTTTTGTATGGTGAAATAACTATAGAGGAGAATATTTGTGTGGAGATTTTGAGATAGGTTTTTGCTATCTAACCTTGAAATTAGCAAAGAGGATTTAATTGTGATTAAGATAGGTTTTGAAGACATATCTCCCTCAAAACAAAAGGTATGGGCACATCTTCCTTATGAATGAAATATTGTTGGATTGAATGTTGTAAAATGCAAAGTTAGATTGAAAATGATTGTTTTATAAGCATTGTTGGAAATGTTTGAGTAATTTTTCATGTGCATGATTTATGGATGTTGAAAGAACATGAGTATCATTGTTATGTAAGATTAAAAATAATCTTGAGCTAGGGTTTGTGAAAGAACATGAGTATCATTGTTATGTGAGATTGAAAAAAATCTTGAGCTAGGGTTTGTGAAAGAAAATGAGTATCATTGTTATGTGAGATTGAGAACTATCTTGAGCTAGGGTTTGTTGAAAGAACATGAGTATCATTGTTATGTGATATTAAAATCATTTTGAGTCAAGGTTTGAGACCCATAGTGTGAGTGGTTGGAAGTATAGTGAAATACTTGGTTAGGGTTTGTAAGCAAGTTGTGTTTCATTGAGTAAATGTTTGAGTGATGTTGGATGAGAATTATTGATTGAAAGCATTAGAGTGATAGTTCAAGTTTTGTGAAACAAATTATACCTTATTTTTGAATTGATTTGAAAGAAAGTTTGAAAGTGATAAAGTGTTTTTTTGGGTAGAAAACCTAGTGAGTGTGAAACATATTGATTCTTTGACCATTCTCTATATGTTTATGTGGTTAAACAATATTTTGAGTGAAACTTGTTTGTGTGATTGAAGAGGTTTTCTAAAATAGATTAAGTTGAGTTTTGTATGCAAGATTTATAGTGGTTTGAGTAAGCTTTTGTGAAAGCTTAAGGACCGATTTGAGAAAATTCTTGGTGAAGACTTGTTGAGCATATTTAAGGTACGTTTTGGTGAAGACTTGTTGAGGAGATTTGAGGCAAGTCCTGGTGAAGACTTATTGAGCAGATTGAGCAAGTTCTTGAGAGGACTTATAGATAGATTTAAGACAAGTCTTTGAGAAGACTTAAGAGTAGAGTTGATTGATTGATTTGTTCAAGATTTGTGTTAAGGCTTGGGGCAGATCTAAGCATATTTAAATTGTGATTTGATCAGGCTTTGTGTTAAGACTTGAGGACCTAGATTGATGTAGATTTAAGGGCAAATTTGTGCCAGACCAGAGACATACTTGTGAGTATATTTGTGCTAGATCGAGGATAGTTTTTGGTGTAGATTTGAGACAGATAATGAGTAGAGTTGAGAGTAAGCTTTGGAGGTTACAAAGTAGAGGATAGTAGTCTCTAGTGGATAGAGATCCATTAGCCAGGGTAGTAAGGATAGAGCTCTTCTAAGTGAGGAGATAGGTCTTCAATTTTAATGTAGATTTAAGGGCATTTTTGTGTCAAAATAGAGACAGATTTGCAAGTATATTTGTGCTAGATCGAGGATAGTATTTAGTGCAAATTTGAGACAGAGATTGAGGAGAGCTGAGAGTAAGCTTTGGAGGTGACAAAGTAGAGGACAGTAGTCTCCAGTGGATAGAGATCCATTATCTAGGGTAGTGAGGATAGATGTCTTCTAAGTGAGGAGATAGGTCTTCAATGGAGAGATATCCACAAGCTAGTACATTGGAGGCAATATTCTTTTAGAAGATCATCAACCAAAGCAAAGGAGAAGGAGTTCTCCTATGGATAGAGATCCATGAACCAGAGAGGGGATTGGTGTCTCCTATGGGTTGGTGTCCATGAATTTTATTATGGGATTGGTGTCTCCTTTGGATAGAGGTATATAAACATTATAATAAGGAAGGATTCCCATGATATTTGTTAAGAAAAATTTAGTGAAATATTTTCTTCGTGAAGTAGCCCACATTGGGTGAACCACGTTAAATTGGTATCTCTATTGTGTGTGATAATTTGTGCATTGTGTTGATTATTATTTTTGATATTTCCATTGATATATTGGATAATATTATTTGAGAAATAAAATAAAAATTTGGTTTTATATTGTTCACCCCCCTCTCAGTATAAGCTTGTGTTCTTCACAATGTTCCATGCATTCATGGTAAGGGTTTAAAACATCGATGCACTCCGAATGAACCCACCGCTCTTCCACCATGATCGAATCTTGGATAACACTCCTTAGTTTTAATTCCTTCTTGGATTTCACTTATTTTTGCCATTGCACAACCCACCCCAATTAGGGACCCACTTGAAATTTTAAGTTGTATGCCAAGATTTTAAATTTGCTTGCACCCATGTGTTACATTTTGCTTGCATTGAATAATTTTTTTAAACTTGCTTGCATCAAATATTTTAGAAAGGTGTTTACATTCATCATTTTAATCTTTCTCACAGTGAATTGTAGTTGCCTTTCAAGGTTTGAAAATTTTCATTCTTTGAGCTACTTTTAGGGTCTTAAGAATTCTACCATAATTGGTAGTTGTAAACCTAAAATGACCATAACTTTTGCTATAGAGATCTATTTGAGGTGATTCAAAGCTTGATGGAAATATCTCAAGATTATATTTGTAATGGTACTAAATTTACATACACAACGCCAATATTTTAGTAAATTTTACTAAAATACCATTCAAAAAAATTATTTTCTCATAGCAATCCATGAAATTCAAGAGGCCATATATTTTTCTCCATATCAAATTTTCCATTTATTTCAATATTTTTAGATACCCATTTGGCCTATTCAGAAATGTGTAAATTTTCATGAAATTTTGGGCACTTTGAAAGTTTACCCTATTTTTACATGAGCTCCTGATCATGCATGGTTTCAATAAAATAAGGTTCATTCTCCATTAAATCAGGTTTAAAATAAAATTTTAGATAAATATAAACATTCCCATTTTTGTGATCTGCAATTATCTTCCTTATTTCTAGCTAGACTATCCATTTTAAATGGGTTATGGTGCCAAAGTTCATTTAAATTCATAGTCTTCCACACCGCCAAGATATGACGTCATTCATTAACAATAAATTACCTTCAAAAATTATCCCAATGGCTACTCCTCTGAATACATACCTCCCTTTCCCTTTGACATAAAGGTTTAGAAACTAAAGCTTAACTAATCAAATCCTGCTCCTTTTAATTCTTTGTTTTCATTAAAATTAAAGGATTGAGTTAAAAGGATTCTATCCGCCCCCTAAAGCTTATCTTCTAGATAACTCACATGGATATGAATGTCTCATGTTTAGTTATTCATATCAATGGCCCATATTATAATTCTCAAAGCCACCCGCACCACCATTTAACGCCTTAGCCTTTGCTCTCAGGTATCTTTCGTGCTATTCCCAAAGAGATCTACAATCCATGTTCAAGTGCTTAAATCTTTGGTGTGTACTCAATTGCATCAATTTTCCACCTCCAAATTTTAATCTCTTGAGTTATAGCAATTCAAAGTCCCTAAGGTAAACATTGTGCAATTTTCATCTAAATCAATGATCCATATTCACACACATAGATCAACAGTGTGCGCTCAATCGTATTTAGTTTTTCGCATTGACCTTTAAGCATGTAGATACTTGCAAGTCAAAATTATATGTTAAATATCATGTGTATCTCTAAAAATATGAGGCATGCATTGATTTCTACAAAATCACATGGAGCATGTGGTTTGAAGATGAAGAGCATTATCAGTTAAATCGTGCGGACCATATCTCACTCACCCAATGCTTGAATTCGATCACCCAAATCTAAACCATTCATTTTTTACCAATAGAATGTTGACACTAGAGTTCATGTGCCTTATTCTAAGTCACTCATTTTTGCATGCCAAAATTTGAAATATCCATTTTTAAACAATGGGACGTCATCGCTCGAATTTCCCCGCTCTACTCCTCACTATTGATTTATCTGATGTAAGGTGATCCATGCATTTTTTCAAGAGGAAACCCTAGCTTTAATACTTCAACATCTTGATTAATTAAAGTAATTAGTCCTAAACCTTAGCATTAAACTTAATGTTTTGGACGTTGGATATGAAATCAATATTTCATGAAAAGAGGAAAATTTTGTGTTATGTAACCTATACCTTTTACTTTGAATATTAGTGATGTGAAAATAAAACAAAAATCCTTAACATTAGATTTCAATTCTTCATGGAATTAAAGCAAAAGGGATCTAAGTAGTCTGTAACCCTTGTAGCATTAACGTTAGATCTTATTGAAAATTTGAAGCAAAATAGCTTAAGATTTAAACTTAATAATTCAACATGGGATTAATGGCAAAAAAGGGGTTGAGACATTTGTCTACTAATATCAAACCTTAGACCAAGAGTTTAATAAAGAATTAAAGCTTAGAAGCATCAAATTAATAAAATTAAATGGCCAATAAGATTCAAGCACTCATATTTACCCACTCCAATCGGATGCTAGTGCTCATATTTACCCACTCTGAAAGTTGTCACTCATATTCATCCACTCCAATTGAATGCTAACACTCATATTTACCCACTCCAATGGGAATTCATCACTCATATTCGTCCACTTCATTCACTTCATTTGACTTCCCCAAAACATTTTGAGTCGCACATTTTATATAAAGAAAACTTAGATAAATATTTTAATTACATCTAATATTTCAGGAAGTTGAATACTTTTAGACCTAGGTATTAAATTTATTTGAAAGAGGGGGAATATTTGTACCACAAGAGCCTAATCCTTAGGCAGACATTTAAGTGGAATTGAAATAACCCTAATATTGGGCATTATAATAGAACCTTAGGCAACTATCTAATTAATTTGAATGAATTTTGACATTAGACCTTGGGCACTTCAATTAAATGAAATAAAATGATGAATATTTTAAAGCATTAGACTTAATACTTCAGATATGAAATTAAAGCAAAAGAAAGAGAAATTAAAATTGCTTATTCAACAAGAGTGCTGATGCTTTAGCTAATTGGGCTTTGGACAAAGGTGATATTACTTGTTATGGCCACCCTCCTATATGGTGGGCTTTGCAAATTAGGGAAGCTCTTCTTTCTATCATTTCTTTGGATGGCTCCAGTTCTGAAAGTACCTAGTTTCTTCTTGCTTTCTTTTGCTTCTTTTTGGTTCATTCAGGTTTTTTTAGTTCCCTAGCTCACTCTTTTCTTTCTTTTGTTTCCTTTGTTGTTTCTTGCCTTAATAGTCTTCTGGTCTAGATAAGTCATTGTTATGTTCAATTTTTTTCTTTTTTCCTTTTTGTTTTTTTGTTTAGTTTTTTAAGGTGTGTGTGTTCTTTTGTTTTGTTTTGTTTTTGTGTTCTTTGTGTTGTTTTTTTTTGTTCTTGTGTTTTTGTTGTTTTGTATTTTTTTATGTTTTTTGTTATTGTTCTTGTGTTTTTGTCATTCTTGTTCTTGTGTTTCTATTTGTTTGTGTTAATTTGTTTTTTTTTTGTCAGTGTTTTCTATGTTTTTTTTTTTTTTTTATTGTTTGTTGTTGGTTGTTTTTTATTTTAAAATATTTTTTTATTTTTTTAATATTTTAGGTTATGGTTGTGTTTATTTTTCATGTTTTTTTTGGGTTATGTCTTTGTAGTGTTATGTTGTTTTTTTCTTGTTTATGTTTTGTTATGTGGTTCTTGTGTTTTTCTATGTGGTTCGTGTTGTGGTTTTTTTTTTTTTATTATTGTGTGTGTTTGGTTGTGCTTTTGTTTTTGACACACTCAAGGAGCATGTTTTTTATTTTATTTTATTATTTTGTTGTTATTTACTTATTTATTTACTTATTTTTAAATTGGTTTTGTGTGTTTGTTTGCTCCTTGAGTATGTCAAAGGTGGTAGGCCAGGTTCAAGTCCTGGGCATTTTTTACGGAATGGATACCCCTACCTTCTTGGGTCTTACCCAAAAGTGGCATCCCTTTTGGGATTTTTTCCATAAATAAATAAAAAAATTGCTTATTCAAAGGTTATAATTCCCAATTGGAATTAGGGCACGTTCCTCGCTTCATGAATTTAATAAAATATTAATAAATCATATTTAAATTTTTTTTGCCTAATCTGAGCCCATCATTCAAATTCGTCCACTCGAGTCTAGGTCATTCATTTTCGATCAATAGAATATCGTCACTCGAATTCATCCACCTCATTCTGAGTCATTGATTGAAGCAAAATTCTTCTAGAAACAATACGAACAGGAATACGAATGAGAAATCAAATAATTATATGTCACTTAAGGAGGGCTAAGTCCTTTACCACTTAGAGACTCTCTTGCAGAATACGCAATTGGATTAATATTGTGAATGATGATTAATTGTAAATCAACCTACATCTACTTATATGAATAAATCAATGAATTGGTGAACCATTGGAAATATAGCCGACTAGTTATATTATTATTGTAACATTTATTTCTCCACCCAAATATAGGTTGTTCATTTTTGTCAATCCTCGTCATTCGCTTATCTTCTTCGCCTCATTCTGTGTTGTCATTTTTCTTAACCAATCAGGAGCCCTCCAAGTCACATATTTTTTTTAGAAGGAATGAATTAATTAAAACAATCTTTGACCAAGGCACATTAATTCTTGGGTTTAAAAATTAAGGCCTTAGGCACTTTAAAATAATATGACAAGAACCTTAGGCATCCTTAATAATTTGGATATTGTGTGAAGTGAAAAATGTGAGCCTTGTGTGTGGAACCTCACATTAGGTTTAAAATTTTAAAACTTTGATCTTGTGCCACGAAAACCTAACCCTCACCTTGAGGGACTTAATAAATAAGCAAAACCTTAGTATTAATTTTAATACTTTGGCATTAAAAATTTAAATGGAATTTTAATGTTAAATTTAATAATTTGGCCCTAAAATAAAAGCAACAAAGAGGATAAATGCCAAGTTTCCAGAGCCTAACCTTGATAAAGATCTTAAACCTTAATAATAAGCTTAATATTAAAGTTAAGGTGCTATGAAGCATAATCTATAAACATTAGATCTTAGTGGTTGATTTAACATCAAGGTTTAACACTTTGGACTAAAGCAGGAACATTTAATATTAAGGAATTAAATCTTATGAATGTCCATTAATGAATTTAAAATGACTAATGAGTATATATATATATATATATATAAATTATTTGAGAGCCCCTAAAGTTTTCATGAAGGAAAATCAATATCTACAACCAAAAGCGATAAAATGAATAAATATTAATTATGAAAATAAATGTTAAAATACATAGTTGTCAGCTATTTTTAGATAATTTTTATCGTCAAATACAATTTAAAGTTAATATTTATTGTCTTCTGTGATTTATAAGCAACAACGATAGAATAATAGCAAAATCTAAGAAGAAATGGAGAAAATGAAGGAAGCCCTGATAAATTTGGAGGTCAGCTAAGCATCTAGAAGAAATTTTAGATGAAATGTCATGAACCTAAACTTAATCTTGACCAGCTAGTGCATGACAACTCAACTCACTTAGCTTCAAGGAGAAGCTACCAAAGTAGTTAAAAGAATCAATGGCTAAAATTGAAGATCCAAACCAAGAAGAACCACAAATTGACACATCATCTAGGAGACAGCTCATTTGTCCAACTGTAAACCATTGAAATTCAATTATAAACCAACAGAATATAACTATAAAGCACTAAAATTTTGAAATTTTAAGGCTATAAATAGCCACTAGGACCCCATTTCAAGGGGTCAACTTCCACTTTTAGCAATAGGCTATTTAGAATTTCTTTTCTTTTATAGTTGGTGGATATCTGAATCCTATCATTGTACTTAGAGAATTACTTTCATAATCACATGATGCTAGCAATTCTAAGAATGTAATGATTAAACATCTTATCAATACAATATACTAGAATTCTTGGTGTAATCTATGCATGTTGATGGTGGTTGCATTTGATTCTATTCTAGTGTATTGTTTTTTTTTCCTTTGAAGATGGCACCACTTTGATCTCAGATTGTGCAAAGGTTGGTCGAGTCAAATTTGGTTTGATTCAAAATTTGTTAGGAACCTAATATTAAAATAACACTCTCACACAAATACTTAAAAATAAACACACATTCTCACAACACACTTGGAAATAAAATGCATAATACCAGCAAAATTGGAACAATCTCATAATAGCACTTAATCACAAGCCTCTTTGAGGGAGTAACCTCCTTAAACACTTCATTAAATTATGTACAACAATACATACAATACTACCTCTCATGGATTTTAAGCAATTCCTCTAGCACCTAACTCCCAAGATTTGCTTACATGCAAAATGACACCTATGCTGGAATCTCCTACCTAAAATCAGTTACATTCTTGAAAACGGTTACATAGAAAGGCACCATTTGGCATAGGTGATTCTTAATATATCACTATAATAAAACATTATAAAATATTAACATGGGTACTACCAATGTTCCACAAGGACTATTACATCAAGTGTTAGGATGGGATCCTAACATTCTCTTTCCCTTCAAAAAAATTTGTCCTCAAAGATGAAGGTGAGGAAACTGTTGTTGGATTTGGTGAAGAGGTTCCCATGTTGTATATTCTGGTTGTAAGTTGTGCCACTGGACAAAGACATCTATGATAACCCACATATGAAGGGTACACGATCTTCAATCAAGAATACATTCAAGTTCAATAATGATGGACCCTTCCTCGTCCAACTCTGGAAGTGTAGACTACACCTGCACCTTGTTACGAATAACTTGCTTGAGAGAGAATACATTGAAAACTGGATGAAGATTGGAACTAGACAGAAGGGCTATTTTATACACTATCACCCCAAGCCTCTACAACACCTATTAAGGACCATAGTATTTTGGGTAAGTTTTTGATAATGATGCAATTGGAGAGATGATTCTTTGTAGGGTTGTAAGTGAAGGAAGACCATGTCACCAATGGCAAAGTTGTGTTCAGTATGATGTTGATATTCTTACTATTTCTTATAGTTCTGAGCCATGTCCAAATTTAGCTTGAGTTTGAAAAGAATGACTCACACTAACAAAGAGTGGAATCCACAGCCTGAACCTTGGAGCTACCTAGAATGTAAGAAGTTAGAGTTTGTGGAAGTTGACCATAAACTGCTTCAAATGGAGTCACCTTAGTGGAAGAGTGATAAGTGGTGTTGTACCACCATTCATCCAAAGGAAGACACTTAGCCCCATGAGTAGGATATTCATAAGTGAAGTAGCGAAGGTATATTTCTAAGCATTTATTGATAATTTTAGTTTTATCATCAGATTTATGATGGTAGGTTGAACTCATATTGAGTTGTGTCCCTTGCAACTTAAACAGTTCCTTCCAAAAGTGAGTGGTGAAGGTAGGATCCCAATCAGAGACAATAGATTTAGGTATTCCATGGAGGCAAAATATGGAGTCAAGGAATATTTGGGTGACAATGGATGCAATATAAGGGTGGGATAGGGAATAGAAGTGAGCATACTTTGAAATATTATCCACTATCACCAGAATAACTGATTTACCTCCAAATTTTGGTAGCCTTTCGATGAATCCCATAGATATATCTATCCAAGCATGCTCAAGAATGGTCAAGGTTGAAGTGTACTTGGATAATATACAGTCTCACATTTTATGCGTTGGTAGCAATCACATTCAACGATAAATATTTTGATGTCATTTTTCATTCCCTTCCAAAATAATGTATGCTTATTTTGGGTATATATTTTGAGAAAACCCAAATGACTAGCTATGGGAAATGCATGCATTTTTTGGAGGAGGTCCTTTATTTGAGGCTTAGATGGAATAACCAAACAATCATGAAACCATAAATATTGATCGTACCAAACATAGCCAGGGTGGGATTGAGGATCCTTTTGGAGATGGTCAAGGAGATTTTACAATGATGAATCCTTGGCCAGGTCTTCATGAAGTTGATGAATCCATTGTGAAATAGGAGTATAAATAGCATATAGCATGGCTTGATCTTCATGGAGGTGATACAAATCATCGACCACCAAATTCTCTTTACCTTTCTTATAAGAGATGTCATAGTCATATCCCAACAATTTGGAGATCCATTTTTTTTGTTCTAGAGTAGCCACCCATTGCTCTAAAAAATATTTTAGACTCTGATGATCACTCTTGATGGAAAAATGTTGACAAATGAGATATGGATTCTAATGGGTGACCGCATGTAAAATGGTAAGCATATCTTTCTTATATGTGGACTTACCCAAATTTCAATGGAAAAGTGTCTTGCTAGTAAAAGCCAATGGTTGACCATCATGCATTAAAACTACCCCAATACCTATACCTGATGCATCACTCTTGATGATAAAGGGTTTAGAAAAATTTTGCATTGCCAAAATAGGAGTGGTGGTCATAGCATACTTCAAGTCAACAAAAGCCTTCTTAGCTAATTCAGTCCACACAAAAGAATTTTTTTGTAACATGGTTGTCAGGGGAGTTGCGATCTTGCCATAGTTTTTATAAACTTTCTATAATATCCTATAATACCCAAGAATCCATGAAGTCCCTTCAAGGTATGAAGTTTGGGCCATTCTTGCACTACCTAAATTTTCTTAAGGTCTACCTAAACTCCTTCCTTAATGATTATATGCCCCAAATATTCAAAAACATTCTGATCAAAGGAATATTTTGATTGCTTTGCATAAATTTTATGGTCAGACAAATGTTTAATATTTACTTCTAAGTGTTGAATATGATCCTCCCATGTGCGACTATAAATCCATATGCCATCAAAGAAGACTATAATGAATTTGCAAAGATGAGGGTGAAAATAGAATTCATCAAAATTTTAAAGGTGGAAGATGCATTGGTCAACCCAAAATGCATAACTAAAAATTCATAATTCCCTTCATGAGTTCTAAAAGCTAATTTTGGAATATATTCATTCTTAATGTGGATTTGGTGTTAACCCGACCGTAAATCCAACTTGGAAAAATATTGAGCCCAATGCAACTCATGTAAGACTTCATCAATAATAGGAATAGGGAACTTATCCTTGATTGTAATTTTACTAATATATCGATAATCTACACACAAGCACCAAGTGCCATCCTTCTTTCTGAATAACAACACTGGTGAAGGATAGGGGCTAACACTAGAGCGGATAATTCCAGAAGCTAGAAGTTCCTATATAATTTTCTTAATTTTAGTTTTCTGAGCATAAGCATAGGAGTAAAACTACTAGGAACAATTTGTATTGCATGATCATGTGAGCACTGAGGATAAATTCCCTTTGGTTCCTCGAAGACATGAGCATACCTATTTAATATACCTTATATTTGTTGTAGGTGACTAGACTCCTTTTTCTTAAGAGCAGTGATAGCAAAAAATTGAGTGACCATGCCATGGGAAGATTTCTTTAATAATTTTTTCATCTTATGAGAAGAAATAAACTAAAGTGCTCCTACCTTTGTGCCATGAAAGGTATATTCCTACCCATTCTAACTAAATTTCATCCATAATTCTATAAAATTCCATAGGACTAGTCCTAACATTCGTAACCATTGTGCTCCCAAAACTATATTACACCCTCCTAAGGGTAAAGCAAACATGTCAGGCTTGAGATTATAGTCCCCAATATTTAGATTAACGTTATGATATTTTCCTTTGCATGGTAGGGTGTCACCATTAGCAATCATAACTTCAAAGTAATTGCAATTGGTAATGTAACAATTTCCTTGTTTGGTGACGCAAGGATTAATAAACTTATGTGTGCTTATAGAGTCAATCAAAATGATGGTCCTTTGTCCCTTGAAATGGCCAATCACCTTCATGGTTTAGAGTGTGGATACTCCTACTAGAGCATGTACAAAAAATATTGGTTGGGATTCCTCCTGATCGGTTGACTGGTCTATGGTTTCTATTTCTTGAGGATCCTCCTCATCCTCAGAGGAGTTTGAAGTGGGAACTTTGTCCTTATCTAGCAAGTACAATTTTTTTGTATACACCTATGCCCTCTAGTATATTTTTCATCACAATTGTAACATAATCCTTGTACCTTTCTATGCTTCATATCCTCGTGACTTGGTGGAGATTTAGTAGTTGAACTTGGCATTGGCTTGGTTGAAAAATATGACTTAGAGGAAGGAAATTTAGAAGTTCGACCAAGAGCCTTAAATTTTTCCTCTACCAACTTGTCTAATTCTATGGCTTGTGGTAGTGATTGAGGTCACAACTTAACCTTAGCCCTAATGTCATCCTTCATTCCACTCACAAAACAACTCTGGAAATATTCAGCACTTAGTCATGTTGTTCGATTGATGAGATTTTCAAATTGAGTTTGGTATTCTCGAACAGTTGAAGTTTGTTTGAGTTTAAAAAGGGCTCCTATGAAATCTTCAAACTTGCTAGGACCAAAGTGAGTGAGTAGGCATTGATAAAAATCAAACCATAAAATATCTGGTTCAGTATTTCTAAGCCACAAAACCAATTAAGTGCATCTTATTCAAAATTAAAAGAAGCAATGGTCAACCATAGGAAATGATCAACATTATGAAGAGTGAAATATTGTTCTGCCTTACAAATCCACCCCTCAAGATCTTTTCCATAAAACTTGGGAAAGTCTAATTTTGGTAACCTCATCCCATTGTGGTTGGGTATAGCTCATTGGTGATGGCTTGTACCAATTTCCTCTTGGTCATGTTGATCTATAGAACTAGCAGAGACTCTACTTTCCAATTCAACCTTCATTGCTTTTTGTGCAAGGGTGAGATCAGCTATAGATTCTTGGAAAGACTGGATTTGTGACTACACTGCCTCTAAGTTTTTATTAAGCATACCCATTATTTGGTTTTCCATATTGTCCACTTTGTTTTGAATTTCCCTCTACATTGCTTGTTGGCAAGTTCCCTCAGCCATAATTGAAATTTTGGATGCTTTTTGTGGGAATTACTAAAAATAGATAGAGAGCTTTTAGGAGTTACTATTTTTAGTAAGGGTCCAAAAAATGGTTTTGGATTTAGGTTGCAACACTGATTTCAAGATAGGGTCTACTTCTATGGCCACTTGATCTAAGCATTCAATGAGGAGATATATTGACTTCTTTAACTTTTTGTGATCTCCTAGTTGGGCGCAAGTCGATGTCGGGGTAATTTCCTCAACTTAGACTTAAAAATTCACAAGTGGGTCCTTGAGGGTCTTTGGTGCAGCATAACAAGTTGCTTCTAGTCCACAAAATTTTGGACCAATCTAATTGACCATTGAGAATTTATGGCCTTAACAAGAAAAATTAAAAATTTCCAATTTTGGAAAATCGGTGGAAAATTTGACCAGGAGCTACCAAGGATAATTTTATCTAGAATAAAATGTAGAGTTTTCTATTAAATTTTTGAGTCAATTTGAGCTTTGAGTAGATAGATATCTCTATTTGAGTAAAAATACAAAAAAAATTGATTTTTTTTTTAAGTCTACCGGTGTGGTTAGGTTTTTCTCTGGAGGTTTAGATCAAAAATTGAGTTATGTGTTAAACACCTTTTTCTATCTATCTGACCACTAGTTAACTCTTGACATTGCTCTATTCCCCTTTCTGGATATATGATCTTTGACTAATTCCTGATACTCTAAATTCTTTATCCGATTATGCCTCACATATATTCCCTATCTATTCTGATTGGCATAACTGTTCTGACTATGTAGATCATTGTTATGACATTGTTATCTTGACTACCCTATATTCACTATTACTAACAAAAAAAATTTGACTGCAATTGACTCTGACCCCCAATTTTAGACTAAATATTCTTGTTCACCTCTTATTTTTTGAAAGTTTGTATTGTCTATTTTTCATTCAAGAATTCTGGAATAGAGATGTCTTCTTCGTATGCTCAACTTCTATGTAGGATACAGTAATAGGTTTGGACTTTTGGTTGTAGGTTAAGTAGAATAGAAGACTTGAATAACATACCTTATTTGCAGGTTTAAAAAGAACTAAGGTACGCTAGGTAAGGGTGTATGTAATATACATAGGCCCTATGTTAGACCATAGTGATAAACAATAGTGCTCAGACCCAGGCCACTCCTCAAGGAGGATTCCACACATACCCTTGAGTACACTATCTATAGGACTAAGGTGGTAGATCATCCACGGGAACAACCATTGAAAAGAAGTGATCTGCAATAAATAGCAACCACTACAAGGTAAACTAAAAGTATAGGCAAAATATCAAAAGAAATGTCTAATGTAAGCAATAGCCAGGAGATAAAATAAATAGACTACAAATAGAATCACACTGACTGTACCAGAACAAGAATGATATAGACTATTTGGGTGATGAGTTTTGTACAAAAGAATAAAATCAGATCTTTGTATATCCACTAAAGATGATCATGTACTATGTGGGAAACAAAATAAGTCATTTTGAAATGGGATCATGCATGAACTCTCTCGACTTATAAAGAGGGATAGTAAAAGATGATCAATAAAAAAGGCAATGTAATGCAAAATACATAAACACAATCGTTTCTTTCTTTGCATATTCAAAAGACATAGAAAATGCATGGAGAATAAGACATTGATTTAGTTCATCAGGGGTTGCATACTCAATGCTTCGATGGAATTTAGTTACATAGGGTTCACTCTAATGGAATATAGTTATGGAAGTGTCATATAGGCACTTCCAGATCTATTTTTTCATTTCGTCCTTCCTCCTACCTATCACTGTCCTCCCCCTTCTAGGCATTCTTCCTTGACCATCGTCATTTTCCACTCCACATAATACCATATCTCCACCATCCACTTAGCAAATTGACTCCCATTGCTCCCTCCTCCCTCATATCCATCGTGTTATCAATATCATTCTGTCCATTTACCATCCACACTTCATCTCTTCTCTTCACCATCACATCGGGTCCCCCTCTACCTTACATTAAAGTTCCACTATGGCAGCCCAATCGATCCCAAATAGTATAACTAAAATACTGGGATAAGCTGGAAATAACAAATTATATGTATGTATAAGTTCACCATTTAACTGTGCAGAAGAAAAAAAACAAAGATCACCTTACCCACTTAGTATAAGAGCTCCCTTCAAACCAAAAGCATATCATGATAGGAAATCTAGGGCTGCAATAGTTGGATAGCATACAAAGAAAATCAAACCTGAAGGTGACAAGTGTAAGACCGATATCAGGCCAATAATAACTGAATCAAGAACCAAAAGCCATAAAAGGAAGCATTTGGTTCTAGAATCAACATCAAGCATTAAAGAAAGCATTTTTTTCTAAGAGGTATACTTGAGTGCCCTAAGAGTTGTGTTATTGCATTCTCTTTGTGTCTTTTTCTGTTCATCCCTCATTCTTCCCTTTGCTATGCAGGTTTTGGTAGAATTGCACCTGAGAAGATGATATTCCCAGTCTTTTTGAGCCTAAAACTCAGAGATTTTTCTTGTTACCCAAGTGGTGCAGGAAAATTTGATGAAGTCTTGTTACATTATTTGAACAAAGACTTCTCATTGTATTAAGAGCTTTTTAATAGAGTTTAATGGCATTATGCCCACTCTGCATGTAATTCATTTGGAAAAATTAATACAATTCTGGGGTGTCAGTTTTGCCATTTTTATCTATAGTTTTGTGTGTTTCCTCATAGCATATTACATTATTTGAATTTTTTATGAGCATTTCTTTCATTGGTTAACTTTTAGATTCACTACGATATTCGACTAGGTCTAATAGCACCAATTTTTCTTTTCCTCATTCTTTCTGTTCATATTTTAAAGCATTGTTAAATTGCTATAACAACCCAATGAATCTAGGCACCAGTCTACATAAGCCATAATAATAATTGTTGTTATCTTTTCTTGGTCATTTTTATATATAAGTAATATATAACTATAATCTGGAGTGCTTAAACTTGTACAATCTGAAGTTTATCACTGGGGTTTCCTTACCCATTATGGTTATTTTCTTTAGCAATATATATTATATCAGAATGAAGAGGCAGGTTGACCAAAGCCTGTAATAGTTCATTGGTTTCAAACAATTTATTGTAGCATGACATATTAACCCTATGGATACAAGAAATATTTCCAACAAGAACAATGCACAAGTAAGGAACATATGAAACAGGAAACATCACAGGGAAGAAGAGACTAAGATACCAATGGGGTCAAGGCAACATTTCCTCAATGGACGTTGCTTCTCATGTCACAGGTTTGGACACAAGGCTATGTAGTGTAGAACGCATGAAATACAGTAATATGGTTTCACTAAAATAAATTTCATAAATGGGTATCTCTTTCAAGGGTATTGTTACTCTTGTAAGCAGTTTGGTCATAAGGTAGTTAATTGTAGGGTTCATGATGGGAATGGATATGGCTTCGCTAGGAAACATTTGCACCTTCAAGGGACTACAACCATAAATTTTACAAGTGCAATAATGTTGGGCATATGGCTAAGTGGGGTAGAATAGAATTTCCAAAGACAAGCAGGAATAGGAATATTCAAATGAATCAGAGGAATTAGTTGAGGAAGAAGGTGGACAAAGGAAATGAGTAGTGTATGTTGGGAGTAGAGATACTCCCACCCAAAAATTAACCACCTCAAGGAGAGGAGGTGGGGAGGGGGCTGAGCTACGAGTCTTATCTTTAGCCCCAAATGTGGCCCTTTGCCATTGATGACAAAGGGGGAGAGATTTGAGTTAGGGGGAGAGCATTCAATCAGGAGGAGCAGTTTCTCAAGGGAAGCAAATTTGGAAAAAATAAAAGGAAATGGTTATGGAAAAGGGGTTGCCATCAATGACAAAGTAGGACGTTGTTAGAAATTTTGAGTAGTTGTGTTGTCATTGATGTCAAGAGTCAATGTCAATGATCAGTGCAAGGATTTGGTGAAAGGAGGGTTAAAATATTTATATTTTAAGCCCAAGAGATTTGGTTTAAAAGCATCACATGATTGGTCAAAAGGTTGGTTAAATACCCTGAAGGAAGGAGATACCTAGGTCCAAAGGAAATAATATTATAATATTTATTATTATAATATTAAAGGTGGTCAGATAAGTTCTAGGGATGAAAAAGGAAAATACCTAGGCTCAAAGAAAATATTTTATGATATTTATTATTATAATATTAAAGGTGGTAAGATAAGTTCTAAGGGTGAAAAATAAAAATACCTAGGCCCAAAGGAAATAATATTATAATATTTATTATTATAATATTAAGGTTTAAAAATAATGCCTAAGGTTATTTATAAATTATTTATAATATTTATATTATAAATTAATTTATAAAATAAATTAATTAAACCCTAAGTTAGGGTTGGGCGCAAAAAAATTTAAATAAATATCCCCCGTTGATGTTCAAAGAAAAATAAGAATGGTATTTATACCATAAGACTTGCAACATTAAGGCAAGTCTCCAAATTAATGCATGTGTGAATATTGGCTAAGGTTTGATGCGAATTCGTGAGCGCATAAGGCAAGAGGTTTTTAATTTTTAAAAAGTAGCAGAAACATGTGGAGGTTAAATAGACTAAGGCTTAAAGCCTTATCACCAACCACGTGGTTGGGCTAGTGGCAAGGCATCGATGTGTAAGGTGTTGGGTGACCAAAGGTCCCATGTTCAATTCCTGATGGTAACAAAGGGGTAAAGTTGTTTTGTTTTGGTTTTTGGCACCTAGCGGAGGAACAAAATGCACAAGGTACTTTTACTTCTCAAGTGAGCGCCTAGCTTACATGGTGATTAGGCCATGGCTAAGGCATTGGTGGCAGTGCAACAGGGGATCGAATCCCACCGAGGCAATGTGCACAAAAGGTATTTAAATTTTTAAATTGCATAATTTGTGCTTGGTCTAAAGTTGATGGTATGCGCCTTGAGGAGTTATAAGGTGGTTGAAATAAATATTATTTTTTCCATGGTTGAAAGTGTTGAATGATTTAAATTTTGGTTTGAAAAGTACATTGGAATATTTCTAAATAGTGGTGTTAATTATTTTGAAAATGCATTTTTGAGTAGGGAGATATAAGGAAGTAATTTTGATTATTCTATGATTTAAAATTCTTAAGTGAATTATTGTGAAAGTGAGTTATTGCAATCTTTACTAATTATATTTTGAGAAGTTTGGAGATCATAAGGTGTACTTGAGACGATATTTTTTTATGGTGAAATAACTATAGAGGAGAATATTTGTGTGGAGATTTTGAGATAGGTTGTTCCTATCTAGCCTTGAAATTGGCAAAGAGGATTTGATTGTGATTAAGACAGGTTTTGAAGACATATCTCCATCAAAAAAAAGGTATGGGCACATCTTCCTTATGAATGAAATATTGTTGGATTGAATGTTGTAAAATACAAAGTTAGATTGAAAAGGATTATTTGATAAGCATTGTTGGAAATGTTTGAGTAAGTTTTCATGTGCATGATTTATGGATGTTGAAAGCACATGAGTATCATTGTTATGTGAGATTGAAAATAATATTGATCTAGGGTTTGTGAAATAACATGAGTATCATTGTTATGTGAGATTGAGAAAAATCTTGAGCTAGGGTTTGTGAAAGAACATGAGTATCATTGTTATGTGAGATTGAGAACTATCTTGAGCTAGGATTTGTTGAAAGAACATGAGTATCATTGTTATGTGATATTGGAATCATCTTGAGTCAAGGTTTGAGACCCATAGTGTGAGTGGTTGGAAGTATAGTGAAACACTTGGTTAGGGTTTGTAAGCAAGTTGTGTTTCATTAAGTAAATGTTTGAGTGATGTTGGATGAGAATTATTGATTGAAAGCATTGGAGTGATAGTTCAAGTTTTGTAAAACAAATTATACCTTATTTCTGAATTGATTTGAAATAAATTTTGAAAGTGATAAAGTGTTTTGTTGGGTACAAAACCTAGTGAGTGTGAAACATATTGAGTCTTTGACCATTCTCTATATGTTTATGTGGTTAAACAATATTTTGAGTGAAACTTGTTTGTGTGATTGAAGAGGTTTTCTAAAATAGATTAAGTTGAGTTTTGTATGCAATATTTGCAGTGGTTTGAGTAAGCTTTTGTGAAAGCTTAAGGACCGATTTGAGGAAAGTATTGGTGAAGACTTGTTGAGCAGATTTAAGGTACATTTTCGTGAAGACTTGTTGAGAAGATTTGATGCAAGTCTTGGTGAAGACTTATTGAGTAGATTGAGTAAGTTCTTGAGAGGGCTTATGGATAGATTTAAGACAAGACTTTGAAGAAGACTTGAGAGCAGAGTTTATTGATTGATTATTTCAAGCTTTGTGTTAAGGCTTGGGCAGATCTGAGCATATTTGAATTTTGATTTGATTAGGCTTTGTGTTAAGGCTTGAGGATAAATTTGAGGACAAATTTTAATGTAGATTTAAGGGCATTTTTGTGTCAGAATAGAGACAGACTTGTGAGTATATTTGTGCTAGATCGAGGATAGTATTTAGTGTAGATTTGAGACAGAGATTGAGGAGAGCTGAGAGTAAGTTTTGGAGGTGACAAAGTAGAGGACAGTAGTCTCCAGTGGATAGAGATCCATTATCCATGGTAGTGAGGATAGATGTCTTCTAAGTGAGGAGATAGGTCTTCAATGGAGAGATATCCACAAGCTAGTACATTGGAGGCAATATTCTTTTAGAAGATCATCAACCAAAGCAAAGGAGAAGGAGTTCTCCTATGGATAGAGATCCATGAACCAGCAGAGGGGATTGGTGTCTCCTATGGATTGGTGTCAAAAATTTTGATTAGGGGATTGGTGTCTCCTTTGGATAGAGGTCCATAAACATTATAATAGGGAAGTATTACCAAGAGATTTGTTGAGAAAATTTTAATGAATATTTTTCTTTGTGGAGTAGCCCATAATGGGTGAACCATGTTAAATTGGTATCTCTATTGTGTGTGATGATTTGTGCATTGATTTGATTATTATTTTTGATATTTCCATTGATATATTGGATAATATTATTTGAGAAAGAAAATAAAAATTTGGTTTTATACTGTTCACCCCCCTCTCAGTATAAGCTTGTGTTCTTCACAATGTTTCATGCATTCATGGTAAGAGTTTAAAACATCGATGCACTCCGAATGAACCCACGGCTCTTCCACCATGACCGAATCCTGGCTCACACTCCTTGGTTTTAATTCCTTCTTGGCTTTCACTTATTTTTGCCATTGCACAACCCACCCCAATTAGGGACCCACTTGAAATTTTAAGTTGTATGCCAAGATTTTAAATTTGCTTGCACCCATGTGTTACATTTTGCTTGCATTGAATAATTTTTTTAAACTTGCTTGCATCAAATATTTTAGAAATGTGTTTACATTTATCATTTTAATCTTTCTCACAGTGAATTTTAATTGCCTTTCAAGGTTTAAAATTTTCATTCTTTAAGCTACTTTTAGGGTCTTAAGAATTCTACCATAATTGGTAGTTGTAAACCTAAAATGACCATAACTTTTGCTATAGAGATATATTTGAGGTGATTCAAAGCTTGATGGAAATATCTCAATATTATCTTTGTAATGGTAGTAAATTTACATACACAACACCAAAATTTTAGTAAATTTGACTAAAATACCATTCAAAAAAAAATTCCCATAGCAATCCATGAAATTCAAGAGGTCATATATTTTTCTCCATATCATATTTTCCATTTATTTCAACATTTTTAGATACCCATTTGGCCTATTTAGAAATGTGTAAATTTTCATCAAATATTGGTCACCTTGAAAGTTTCCCCTATTTTTACATGAGCTCCTGATCATGCATGGTTTCAATAAAATAAGGTTCATTCTCCATTAAATCAGATTTAAAATAAACTTTAAAATAAATATAAACATTCCCATTTTTGTGATCTTCGATTATCTTCCTTATTTCTAGCTAGACTATTCATTTTAAATGGGTTATGGCGCCAAATGGCATTTAAATTCAGTCTTCCACACCGCCAAGAGATGATGTCATTCATTAACAATAAATTACCTTCAAAAATTAGCCCAATGGCTACTCCTCTGAATACATGCCTCCCTTTCCCTTTGACATAAAGGTTTAGAAAATAAGGCTTAACTAATCAAATCATGCTCCTTTTAATTCTTTGCTTTCGCTAAAATTAAAGGACTGAGTAAAAAGGATTCTATCTGCCTCCTAAAGCTTATCTTCTGGATGACTCACATGGATATGAATGGCTCATGTTTAGGTGTTCATATCAACAGACCATATCATAATGCTCAAAGCCACCCACACCACCTTTTAACCCCTTAGCCTTTGCTCTCAGGTATCTTTCGTGCAATTCCCAAAGAGATCTACAATCCATGTTCAAGTGCTTAAATATTTGGTGTGCACTCAATCGCATCAATCTTCCATCTCAAAATTTTAATCACTTGATTCATAGCAAGTCAAATTCCCTAAGGTAAAAATTGTGCAATTCTCATCTAAATCAATTATCCATATTCACACACATAGATCAACAGTGTGCGCTCAATCGTATTTAGTTTTTCGCATTGACCTTTAAGCATGTAGATCTTTGCAAGTCAAAATTATATGTTAAATATCATGTGTATCTCTAAAAATATGAGGTATGCATTGATTTCTATAAAATTACATGGAGCATGTGGTTTTAGTATGAAGGGCATTATCAGTTAAATCGTGCGGACCATATCTCACTCACCCAATGCTTGAATTTGTTCACCCAAATCTAGACCATCATTTTTTACAAATAGAATGTTGACACTGGAGTTCATGTGCCTTATTCTAAGTCACTCATTTTTGCATGCCAAAATTTGAAATATCCATTTTAAACAATGGGGCGTCGTCGCTTGAATTTCCCTGCTCTACTCCTCACTATTGATTTATCTGATGCAAGGTGATCCATGCATTTTTTCAAGAGGAAACCCTAGCTTTAATACTTCAACATCTTGATTAATTAAAGTAATTAGGCCCAAACCTTAGCATTAAACTTAATTTTTTGGACATTGGATATGAAATCAATATTTCATGAAAAGAGGAAAATTTTGTGTTATGTTACCTATACCTTTTACTTTGAATATTAGTGATGTGAAAATAAAACAAAAATCCTTAACATTAGATTTCAATTCTTCACGGAATTAAAGCAAAAAGGATCTAAGTAGTTTGTAACCCTTGTAGCATTAACGTTAGATCTTATTGAAAATTTGAAGCAAAATAGCTTAAGATTTAAACTTAATAATTCAACATGGGATTAATGGCAAAAAAGGGGTAGAGACTTTTTTCTACTAATATCAAACTTTAGACCAAGATTTTAATAAATAATTAAAGCTTAGAAGCATCAAATTAATAAAATTAAATGGCCAATAAGATTCGAGCACTCATATTTACCCACTCCAATTGGATGCTAGCGCTCATATTTACCAACTCTGAAAGTTGTCACTCATATTCATCCACTCCAATTGAATGCTAGCACTCATATTTACCCACTCCAATGGGAAGTCGTCGCTCATATTCGCTCGCTTCATTTCACTTCATTCGATTTCCCAAAATATTTTGAGTCGCACATTTTATATAAAGAAAACTTAGATAAATATTTTAATTACATCTAATATTTTGGGAAGTTAAATACTTTTAGACCTAGTTATTAAATTTATTTGAAAGAGGGAATATTTGTACCACAAGAGCCTAACCCTTAGGTAGACATTTAAGTGGAATTGAAATAACCCTAATATTGGGAATTTTAATTGAACCTTAGGCAACTATCTAATTAATTTGAATGAATTTTGACATTAGACCTTGGGCACTTCAATTAAATGAAATAAAATGATGAATATTTTAAATCATTAGACTTAATACTTCGAATATGAAATTAAAGCAAAAGAAAGAGAAATTAAAATTGCTTATTCGATAAAAGTGATGATGCTTTAGCTAATTGGACTTTGGACAAAGGTGATCTTACTTGTTATGGCCACCCTCCTATATGGTGGGCTTCGCAAATTAGGGAATCTCTTATTTCTATCATTTCTTTGGATGACTCCAGTTCTGAAAGTACCTAGTTTCTTCTTGCTTTTTTTTTGCTTCTCTTTGGTTCATTCAGATTTTTTTAGTTCCCTAGCTCACTCTTTTCTTTCTTTTGTTTCCTTTGTTGTTTCTTGCCTTAACAGTCTTCTGGTCTAGATAGGTCATTGTTATGTTCAATTTTTTTCTTTTTTTTCTTTTTTCTTTTTTCTTTTTTCTTTTTTCTTTTTTCTTTTTTTGTTTAGTTTTTTAAGGTGTGTGTGTTCTTTTGTTTTGTTTTGTTTTTGTGTTCTTTGTGTTGTTTTTTGTTGTTCTTGTGTTTTTGTCATTCTTGTTCTTGTGTTTCTCTTTGTTTGTGTTAATTCGTGTTTTTTTGTGTGAGTGTTTTCTATGTTTTTTTTTTTTGTTTATTGTCTATTGTTGATTGTTTTTTATTTTAAAATATTTATTTATTTTTTTAATATTTTAGGTTATGGTTGTGTTTATTTTTCATGTTTTTTTGGGTTATGTCTTTGTAGTGTTTTGTTGTTTTTGTCTTGTTTGTGTTTTGTTATGTGGTTCTTGTGTTTTTCTATGTGGTTCGTGTTGTGGTTTCTTTTATCTTATTGTGTGTGTGTTTGGTTGTGCTTTTGTTTTTGACACACTCAAAGAGCATGTTTTTTATTTTATTTTATTATTTTTGTTGTTATTTACTTATTTTTAAATTGGTTTTGTGTGTTTGTTTGCTCCTTGAGTATATCAAAGGTTGTAGGCCAGGTTTGAGTCCTAGGTAATTTTGGCGGAATGGATACCCTGTCTCCTTGGGTCTTACCCGAAAGTGGCATCCCTTTTGGGATGTTTTCCACAAATAAAAAAAAATTGCTTATTCAAAGGTTATAATTCCTAATTGGAATTAGGGCACGTTCCTCGCTTCATGAATTTAATAAAATATTAATAACTCATATTTAAATTTTTTTTGCCTAATATGAGCCCATCGTTCAAATTCGTCCACTCGAGTCTAGGCCATTCATTTTTTACCAATAGACTATCATCATTCAAATTCATCCACCTCATTCTGAGTCGTTGATTGAAGCAAAATTCTTCTAGAAACAATATGAACAGGAATTCGAATAAGAAATCAAATAATTGTATGCCACTTAAAGAGGGCTAAGTCCTTTGCCACTTAGAGACTCTCTTGTGGAATACACAATTGGATTAATATTGTGAATGATGATTAATTGTAAATCAACCTATATCTACTTATATGAATAAATCAATGAATTGGTGAACCCTTGGAAATATAGCCGACTAGCTATATTATTATTGTAACATTGATTTCTCCACCCAAATATAGGTTGTTCATTTTTTTCAATCCTCGTCATTCGCTTATCTTCCTCGCCTCATTCTGCGTTGTCATTTTTCTTAACCAATCAGGAGCCCTCCAAGTCACATATTTTTTTCAAAAGGAAATCTTAGCAATATGAATTAATTAAAATAAGCTTTGACCAGGGCACATTAATTCTTGGGTTTAAAAATTAAGGCATTAGGCACTTTAAAATAATATGACAAGAACCTTAGGCATCCTTAATAATTTGGATATTGTATGAAGTGAAAAATATGAGCCTTGTGTGTGGAACCTCACATTAGGTTTAAAATTTTAAAACTTTGATCTTGTGCCACGAAAACCTAACCCTCACCTTGAGGGACTTAATAAATAAGCAAAACCTTAGTATTAATTTTAATACTTTGGCATTAAAAATTTAAATGGAATTTTAATGTTGAATTTAATAATTTGGCCCTAAAATAAAAGCAATAAAGAGGATAAATGCCATGTTGCCAGAGCCTAACCTTGATAAAGATCTTAAACCTTAATAATAAGCTTAATATTAAAGTTAAGGGTACTATGAAGCATAATCTATAAACATTAGATCTTAGTGGTTGATTTAACATCAAGGTTTAACACTTTGGACTAAAGTAGGAACATTAAATAATAAGGAATTAGATCTTATTAATGTCCATTAATGAATTCAAAATCACTAATGGGAATATATATATATATATATGAATTATTTGAGAAGCCCCTAAAGCTTTCATGAAGGAAAATCAATATCTACAACCAAAAGCGATAAAATGATAAATATTAACGGTGAAAATAAATGTTAAAATGCATAGTTGTCAGCTATTTTTAGATAATTTTTGTTGTCAAATACAATTTAAAGTTAATATTTATTTTCTTCTATGATTTACAAGCAACAACGATAGAATAATAGCAAAATCTAAGAAGAAATGGAGAAAATGAAGGAAGCCCTGATAAATTTGGAGGTCAGCTAAGCGTCTAGAAGAAAGTTTAGAAGAAATGTCATGAATCTAAACTTAATCTTGACCAACTAGTGCATGACAACTCGGCTCACTTAGCTTCAAGGAGAAGCTACTAAAGTAGTTAAATAATCAATGGCTAAAATTGAATATCTAAACCAAGAAAAACCACAAATTGACACATCATCTAGGAGACAGCTCATTTGTCCAACTGTAAACCATTGAAATTCAACTATAAACCAACAGAATATAACTATAAAGCATTAAAATTTTAAAATTGTAAGGCTATAAATAGCCAATAAGACCCCATTTCAAAGGGTCAAATTCCACTTTTAGCAATAGGCCATTTAGAATTTTCTTTCCTTTATAGTTGGTGGATATTTGAATCCTATCATTATACTTGGAGAATTACTCTCGTAATCACATGATGCTAGCAAGTCTAAGAATGTAATGATTAAACATCTTATCAAAACAATATACTAGAATTCTTAGTGTAATCTATGCATGTTGATGGTAGTTGCATTTGAGTCTATTCTAGTGTATTGTTTCTTTTTCCTTTGAAGATGGCACCACTTTGATCTCAGATTGTGCAAAGGTTGGTCGAGTCAAATTTGGTTTGATTCAAAATTTGTTAGGAACCTAATATTAAAATAACACTCTCACACAAATACTTAAAAATAAACACACATTGTCACAACACACTTGGAAATAAAATGCATAATACGAGCAGAATTGGAACAATCTCATAATAGCACTTAATCACAAGCCTCTTTGAGGGAGTAACCTCCTTCAATACTTCATTAAATTATGTAAAACGATACATACAATACTACCTCTCATAGATTATAAGAAATTCCTCTAGCACCTAACTCCCAAGATTGGCTTACATGCAAAATGACACCTAGGCTAGAATCTCCTACCTAAAATCAGTTACATTCTTGAAAACGGTTACATAGAAGGGCACCATTTGGCATAGGCACTTTTTAATATATCACTATAATAAAACATTACAAAATATTAACATGGGTACTACCAATGTTCCATAAGGACTATTACATCAAGTGTTAGGATGGGATCCTAACATGCCCTTTCCCTTCAAAAAGTTTTGTCCTCAAAGCTGAAGGTGAGGAAACTATTGTTGGATTTGGTGAAGAGGTTCCCATGTTGTATATTCTAGTTTTAAGTCATGCCACTCGACAAAAACATCTATGATAACCCATCGATGAAGGGTACATGATCTTCAATCAAGAATACATTCAGGTTCAATAATGATGGACCCTTCCTCGTCCAACTTTGGGAGTGCAGACTACAACTGCATCTTGTTGCCAATAACTTGCTTGAGAGAGAATACATGGAAAACTGGATGAAGTTTAGAACTAGCCAAAAGGGCTAGTTTTTACACTATCACCCCAAGCCTCTAGAAAACCTATTAAGGACCATAGTATTTGGGGTAATTTTATGATAATGATGCAATTGGAGAGATGATTATTTGTAGGGTTTTAAGTGAAGGAATACCATGTCACCAATGGCAAAGTTGTGTTTAGTACGATGTTGATCTTCTTACTATTTCTTACAATTCTGAGCCATGTCCAAATTTAGCTTGAGTTGGAAAATAATGGAGTCACACTAATGAAGAGTGGAATCCATAGCCAGAACCTTGGAACTACCTAGAATGTAAGAAGTTAGGGTCGATGGAATTTGACCATAAACTGCTTCAAATGGAGTCACCTTAGTGGAAGAGTGATAAGTGGTGTTGTACCACCATTCATCCAAAGGAAGCCACTTAGCCTAATGAGTAGGATGTTCAGAAGTGAAGTAGCAAAGGTATATTTCCAAGCATTTATTGATAATTTCAGTTTGATCATCAGATTTATGATGGTAGGCTGAACTTATCTTGAGTTGTGTCCCTTGCAACTTAAATAGTTCCTTCCAAAAGCGATTGGTGAAGGTAGGATCCCAATTAGATACAATAGATTTAAGTATTCCATGGAGTAAAAATATGGAGTCAAGGAATATTTGGATGACAATGGATGCAATATAAGGGTATGATAGGGAATAGAAGTGAGCATACTTCGAAATATTATCCACTATCACCAGAATAACTGATTTACCATCAAATTTTGGTCTCCTTTCGATGAAGCCCATAGATATATCTATCCAAACCTACTCAAGAATGGGCAAAGGTTGAAATGTACTTGGATAATACATAGTCTCACATTTCATGCATTGGTAGCCATCACATTCAACAACAAATATTGTGATGTTATTTTTCATTCCCTTCCAAAACAATGTATGCTTGGTTCAGGTATATATTTTGAGAAAACCCGAATGACCAGCTATGGGGAACATATGCATTTTATGAAGGAGGAGGTCCTTTATTTGAGGCTCAGATGGAATAACCAAACAATTATGAAACCATAAATATTGATCGTACCAAACATAGCCAGGGTGGGACTGAGGATCCTTTTGGAGATGGTGAAGGAGATTTTACAATGATGAATCCTTGGCCAGATCTTCATGAAGTTGATGAATCCATTGTGAAAGAGGAGTAGAAATAGCATGTAGCATAGCCTGATCTTCATGGAGGTGATACAAAGCATCGGCCACCACATTCTCTTTATCTTTCTTATAAGAGATGTCATTAATTTGGAGATCCATTTTTGTTGTTCTCGAGTAGCCACCCATTGCTCTAAAAAATATTTTAGACTCTAATGATCACTCTTGATGGAACAATATCGACGAATGAGATATGGATGCTAATGGGTGATCGCATGTAAAATGGTAAGCATTTTTTTCTTATATGTGGACTTACCCAATTTTCGAGGGAAAAGTGTCTTGCTATTAAAAGCCAATGGTTGACCCTCATGCATTAAAACTACCCCAATATCTATGCCTGATGCATCACTCTTGATGATAAAGGGTTTAGAAAAATTTTGCATTGCCAAAATTGGAGTGGCGGCCATAGAATACTTCAAGTCAACAAAAGCCTTCTTAGCTGATTCAGTCCACACAAAAGAATTTTTTTGTAACATGATTGTGAGGAGAGTTGTGATCTTGCCATAGTTTTTTACAAACTTTCTATAATATCCTATAATACCTAAGAATCCATGTGCCTTCAAGGTATGAATTTTGGGCTATTCTTGCATTGCCTAAATTTTCTTAAGGTCTACCTGAACTCCTTAGTGATTATATGCCCCAAATATTCAACCTCCTACTGATCAAAGCAATATTTTGATTGTTTTGCATAAAGTTGATGGTCGGACAAATGTTTAAGATTTACTTCTAAGTGGTGAATATGATCCTCCCATGTGCGACTATAAAACCATATGTCATCAAATAAGACTATAATGAATTTGCAAAGATGAGGGCAAAAAATAGAATTCATCAAAATTTGAAAGGTGGAAGATGCAGTGGTCAACCCAAAAGGCATAACAAAAAATTTGTAATGCCCTTCATGAGTTCTAAAAGCTAGTTTGGGAATATCTTCATTCTTAATATGGATTTGGTGATAACCCGACCATAAATCCAACTTGGAAAAATATTGAGCCCAATGCAACTCATGTAAGACTTCATCAATAATAAGAATAGGGAACTTATCCTTGATTGTAATTTTACTAAGATCTCGATAATCTAAACACAAGCACCAAGTGCCATCCTTCTTTCTGACTAACAACACTAGTGAAGGATAGGGGCCAACACTACAGCGGATAATTCCAGAAGCTCGAAGTTCCTGTATAATTTTCTTAATTTTAGTTTTCTGAGCATAAGCATATCGATATGGGCAAACATTAGGAGTAAAACTACTAGGAACAAGTTGTATAGCATGATCAGGTGAGCACTGTGGAGAAATTCCCTTTGGTTCCTCGAAGACATGAGCATACCTATTTAATATACCTTGTAGTTGTTGTAGGTGACTAGACTCCTTTATCTTAGGGGCGATGATAGCAAAAAATTGAGTGACCATGCCATGGGAAGATTTCTTTAATATTTTTTTCATCTTATGAGAAGAAATAAACTAAAGTGCTCTTGCATTTGTGCCATGAAAAGTATATTCCTACCCATTCTAACTCAATTTCATCCATAATTCTATAAAATTCCATAGGACTAATCCTAACATTCGTAACCATTGTGCTCCCAAAACTATATTACACCCTCCTAAGGGTAAAGCAAACATGTCATACTTGAGATTATAGTCCCCAATATTCAGCTTAACGTTATGATATTTTCCTTTGAATGGTAGGGTGTCACCATTAGCAATCATAACTTCAAAGTAATTGCAAGTGGTAATGTAACAGTTTCCTTGTTTGGTGACACAAGGATTAATAAAATTATGTGTGCTTCTAGAGTAAATCAAAATGATGTTCCTTTGTCCCTTGAAATGGCCAATCACCTTCATGGTTTAGCGTGCTAGAGCATGTACAAATCGATTGACTGGTCTATGGTTTCTATTTCTTGAGGATCCTCCTCATCCTCAGAAGAGTTTGAAGTGGGAACTTTGTCCTTATCTAGAAAGTACAATTTTTTTTGTACACACCTATGCCCTCTGGTATATTTTTCATCACAATTGTAACATAATCCTTGTACCTTTCTATGCTCCATATCCTCGTGACTCAATTTTTTTATAGGTGGAGATTTATTAGTTGAACTTGGCATTGGCTTGGTTGAAAAATATGACTTAGAGGGAGGAAATTTAGAAGTTCTACCAAGAGCCTTGAATTTTTCCTCTACCAACTTGGCTAATTCTATGGCTTGTGGTAGTGATTGAGGTCACAACTTAACCTTAGCCCTAATGTCATCCTTCAGTCCACTCACAAAACAACTCCAAAAATATTCAGCACTTTTTCATGTTGTTCTATAGATGATTTTTTCAAATTGAGTTTGGTATTCTCAAACAATTGAAGTTTGTTTGAGTTTAAAAAGGGCTCCTGTGAAATCTTCAAACTTGCTAGGACCAAAGTGAGTGAGTAGGCATTGATAAAAATCAAACCATAAAATATTTGGTTCAGTATTTCTAAGCCACAAAACCAATTAAGTGCATCTTATTCAAAATTAAAAGAAGCAATGGTCAACCATAGGAAATGATCAACATTATGAAGAGTGAAATATTGTTCTGCCTTACAAATCCACCCCTCAAGATCTTTTCCATAAAACTTGGGAAAGTCTAATTTTTGTAACCTCATCCCATTGCAGTTGGGTATAGCTCATTGGTGATGGCTTGTACCAATTTCCTCTTGGTCATGTTGACCTACAGAACTAGCAAAGACTCGACTTTCAAATTCAACCTTCATTGCTTTTTGTGCAAGGGTGAGATCAGCTATAGATTCTTGGAAAGACTGGATTTGTGACTGCATTGCCTCTAAGTTTTTATTAAGCATACCCATTATTTGGTTTTCCATATTGTCCACTTTGTTTTGAATTTCCCTCTCTATTGCTTGTTGGCAAGTTCCCTCAGCCATAATTGAAGGTTTGGATGCTTTTTGTGGGACTTACTAAAAATAGATAGGGAGCTTTTAGGAGTTACTATTTTTAGTAAGGTTCCAAAAAATGGTTTTGGAATTAGGTTGCAATACTATTTTCAAGATAGGGTCTACTTCGATGGCCACTTGATCTAAGTGTTCAATGAGGAGATATATTGACTTCTTTAACTTTTTGTGATCTCCTAGTTGGGCGCAAGTCGATGTCAGGGTAATTTCCTCAATATAGACTTAAAAAATCACATGTGGGTCATTGAGGGTCTTTGGCATAGAATAAAAAGTTGCTTCTAGTCCACAAAATTTTGGACCAATCGTATTGACCATTGAGAATTGATGGCCTTAACAAGAAAAATAAAAAATTGCCAATTTTGGAAAATCGGTGGGAAATTTGACCAGGAGCTACCAAGGATAATTTTATCTAGAATAAAATATAGAGTTTTCTATTAAATTTTTGAGTCAATTTGAGCTTTGAGTAGATAGATATCTCAATTTGAGTAAAAATACAAAAAAAAATAGTTTTTTTTAAGTCTACTAGTGTGGTCGGGTTTTTCTTTGGAGGTTTAAATCAAAAATTGAGTTATGTGTTGAACATATTTTTCTATCTATCTAACCACTGGTTAACTCTTGACACTGTTCTATTCCCCTTTCTAGATATCTTATCTTTGACTAATTCTTGATATTCTTCTATTCTTTATCTGATTATGCCTCACATATATTCCCTATCTATTCTGACTGGCACAAGTAATTGTTTTGACTATGTAGATCACTGTTATGACACCGTTATCTTGACCACCATGTATTCACTATTACTAACAAAAATTTCTTGACTGCAATTGACTCTGACCCCCAATTTTAGACTAAAGATTCTTGTTCACATGTTATTTTTTGAAAGTTTGTATTGTCTATTTTGGATGCAATAATTCTAGAATAGGGATGTCTTCTTTGTATGCTCAACTTCTATGTAGGATACAGTAACAAGTTTGGACTTTTGGTTGTAGGTTAAGTAGAACAGAAGACTTGAAGAACATACCTTGTTTGCAAGTTTAAACAGAACTAGGGTATGCTAGGCAAGGGTGTATGTAATATCCATAGGCCCTATGTTATACCATAGTGATGAACAATAGTACTCGGACCCAGGCCACTACTCAAGGAGGATTCCACACATACCCTTGAGTACACTATCTGCCTCTCTAACAGTACAAGAGGGTAGTCTTCTGGTATGTTGTGTCTCGTGCACTATGGATAATACAAGACCGAAAAATCTTCCTAGAGATAAAATTTTGTTAAATCCTAGATGGTCTTTCGATACACCCAAAGATGCATGGGAGCTCAATTTCATGCATGAGTGTTGTTTTAGGCCTAGGTATTGGAGCTTGATCACACCTCACTTCACTAGATGATGTATGGGCTACCTAGCTTAGCCAATAATGACAACTCCATGATATTTTAAAACCCTCGGCATAGGGTTCCTAACCTACTCAAATACTGTAAAAATAACTATAATTTTTTTTGGCCTTTTTTTAATATATATTTTTTGTATTTTTTTAAATAAGAAAAATTGGTAAAAAAAAACTAAACTCGGAAATGGTATACCTAACAGTCGAATTGGAAAAATTCATCATAGTTGCAGCAGAACATGGCCCTATAAAGCGCTCTGATACCACTTGTTAGCAACCTAATATTAAAATACACTCTCACACAAATACTTGAAAATAAACACATGCTCACAACACACTTGGAAATAAAATGCACAATATGAAATTAAATTGCAGAAAATGAACAATCTCACAATAGCACTAAATTGCAAGCCTCTTCGAAGGGGCAACCTCCTTTAATACGTCATTCAGCTATGCAAAAATATACATGTGATACTGCCTCTCACATATTTGAGGAATTCCTCTAGCACCTAACTCCCAAGGTTGGCTTACATGCAAAATGCCACCTAGGCTAGAATCTCCTACCTACAATCAGTTATATTCTTGAAAATGATTACATAGAAGGGCGTAATTTGGCATAGGCGCTTCTTAATCCAAAACTATAATAAAACATTACAAAATATTAACATGGGTACCACCCAGTTCCACATGGACTATTACATCAAGTGTTAGGATGGGATCCTAACAAAATTGTTGCTTCAACAAATTCAATTTAAGACTTCAAGATTCAATGGCTTGTTTTATTTCTTTCTTTAACCCTTTTCTTTTAAAATTTATTTGAAACTTGCTTAGAATAGGAGTAGATTAGTTGAATTCCATCCTTTGAAACTCATTTTATGTGCTCCATTTCTATAATTTTTAGAATTAATATTGTTATGTGGTATAATGTTCATGATAATGATGCAATAAATGATGTATGATTGATAATTTTAAGGCAACAAGCCTAGAATCTTGCTTTTCCTTATTTCTTTGATGCAATATTTTATTTTAAACATTCATATTTTGATAATTAGCTAAGAAATTGAATCGGATTACCTTCCTTAAGCTTTGACAATGAATTGAAACTCGCCCTTGTAAAAATTATATAGAAGCCTAAGTTATCCATCTTCCTTCCCTTTTTATTCTTTTGATTTAAGATTTAACAATAACATACCCTATAACCCAAACCATGAGGGATTAATGTTCTCTTTAAAGAGATAATAATTATTGTTCTAACTATTGGTGTATGTTAGAAACTGATCTTATGTATCGCTCAACAACAATCACTCTCAGATTGCACTCTCTCCTACCTCACACTCACTCCCGATTTGAACTCCCTCTTGGCTCATAGTTTCCCCTCTCTTATTTTTCCTAATGGTCCTTCACTTCAGTATTTTTTTGGAAATAATTTTTCATGCATTCATGGTAATATTTTGGAGCATTGGTTCACTTTAGATGAACCTATCTCTCTTCTACCATGACTAAATATTGGCTTGCACTCCCTCTTGGTTCACACTCCCTCTTGGATTACACTCGCTCTTGGCTTGCACTCACATTCAATTAGTATATCAAATTAATTATGATGTAACTTTCAACAACAAAGTATTTGTGCATTATCTATTTACCCCCCAAGACCCTTCTTGGTCATTTTTTTTCCTCCTTCCATGATCACCTCAACCTATTCGAGTTTCCTTGAGAATGTTCATTTTTCCTTCAAAACTTGAGGGGGCACCCTAGGCTTGGGGTATAATTTCACTTAATGCTAGCCAAAAAGGGTGATTTTTCAAATCACTTGCAAGAGATGAGTTTTGCATCATACCTTCATCTCAGCTTAACAATCGCTAGGGAGTTTTTCTCCCTCAAAATTTGGGGCAAGAAACTCAAAAATATATAATCTCCCACTAGTTAGAGGTATCATATTTAAACACCATAAAACTATCCAAATAATCCAAGTGTGTACCATTACATAGGCCTATCCAATCATATACTTTTATAATTTATAGATAATTATGTTTCTTTTTTAAATCATCATTCTCCTAATCTTAACCAACTCACTCCTTTTTAACCTACCTAAACAAATATATTCCCATCATCCCTATGTAAATCGAGTTTCCTTGGCTCAACTTGGTTTCCTCTTCGATACTCAAGGGAGCACACATGGGGGTAAGCAATATTTAACGTTATTCTAAGTGCAATCCTTAACAGCGGTCTAAGCAAGTGTAATGTCCCCCTTGGTTGGGACTGTTAAAAAATTTCTGATCTAAATCTTATTGCGGATATAAAACTTGAAGAACAAGAACAAATTCCAACAATATAACCCAAATTGCAAAATATACAAAATGCATTGATTGAGAAATAACTTGCAATTTCATTTCAGATTTTAATCTAGGGCACAAATTACAATGTTTTCAAGATCAACAATCTTTCCACAAATTCTTATGCAATCTGATTTTAAAACCCTTGAAATACTTTATCAGCAAACACCAAAGTACCTCTGAAAATTGATGAAGCTCCAAGTGTGAATCCTGTGTGAATTCACCAACAGAGAACTGGGGTTTCGTCCAGCTCCAAAAATCTGAGGGGTTTCATCCTCAGCCACACCGTTGGGGTTTTCGTCCCTTTGGAGAAGAAGTCTCAGCCACTGGCCTCAAACTCTAGAGAAAATAACTAAAATCCAGAATGACATGAAATGAGACCAAGCCACCGAATAAATAGACTCCTCCACAACAAACTCCTTTTGCACGCTCAATGTGGGATAAATCATGAAACATAACTCTTTTTTAAGTCCCACGTCCCCTTTTTATAAAATAAGGTTTTAAACTATATAAAGTATTTAAATAATTTTACTTTATATAATTAAACCTTCGCACATTAAAAACTTGGCCTTCTGATTATCCGATCCGCAAACTGAGGATAGATACGGACACCCATTTCGGTGAAGAATATCACTGCACCATCCGTTTTGCCCGAAACCCTAAAAACTAACTTACTAAAAATAGTAAGTCAAGGCTCTATCCATCCGATTCAACATCTGAGAGTGGATTCGAATACCCATTTCGCTCAATTATCCGCTCCCAGAACTCCAGTTAGGCTCCCCTGCAATCTGCCCTAGCCTACGGGAACCCGTGAGTAGGCTAAACCACTGCATCTAACTAACTGCTCAGAAAGGGGACATTACAGTCCGCCCTTCCCAAAGATTGCTTGTCCTCAAGCAATGCTCATGAATATCCCAATCAACTAAAAATTCTTGGTTGTCGTCAATGAAAATACCAGGATCCCAAACAAACCTGATGAATGTCCCATGACAGTGACACAACCACCAACTGCCACCACAAGAACTGACAAAGCTGGTAACCCCTGTCATCCATCTGAATCTGCTAAAGCTGACAACTCTCCCAGACTCCATCACTAAACTAAAAAATGATCCATCGTTGAAATCAAGTAGATTCCCGGGGTCCCAAACCAGTATCATGTCAGCATCACCATGCTGACGCTGCGTCACTCTGATCATAACTGTAGAGTCCATGTGCCTCAGCTGAACTAGCCTCACCAATAACTCGGTAATGAATCCATCATAACCATCCAAGCTGCAATCCCTGTGAGAACCAGAATCTGAAACATGAAAATCCCCCTGCCATGGCACCACTGTACAGTCGACATCTGTAATCTCTCCTGGATCCCATATCCATATTCTATCACCAGTACTGCTCCTTGGGCCAACGAGTGTCTTCCACTCCCTCATAGACACTCCTAGATAACCAGGACCAATAGGGAATCTGACATTCCCACTACCTGAAGAATACCGTTGGGCTAACCTGCACATAGGTGGAATATTGTTCGGCCACAATTCCTTTCCTGCATAAAATCCACTGCTATCTCTGCAAAAATCCAATTTTCCTTCTGACGAAGGGGGTAACCCATAGCCAAGTGAAGTATGAAGTCTATCAAAACAGTCTTCCGGCTCACTACTATGCGTCATCAAAAACATGGTCCACTCATCTATAAGAGGGCTGAAATCAAAATGATGTACATACCTCACAATACCGTCCATATGAACTTCACCAACTAAAACCCTGTGAAGCTCTGAACAATCCTCTTTCTCTTTGAGTTCTTGGAAGGCCTTATCTGCAAACTGTAAGGCTTGATCCCTGTCGGATAGCAACCTCAAATAATCAGATTTTATCACCTCTAATGCCTGCTTGATAGCCTGCAAATCGGTAATAGTAGCTCCAACTGTCAACTTTTGTCTCTCCCCAAGCTGGGCTGCCTGAAAGAGGCACTCGACAAACTCGTGTGTCCTATCCAAGTGAGTTAATGTCTGAACAATCTGCTCCTCTGTGACCTGTAACTGGTCCTTCCAACCTTGCAATGGATTGGAATCAGCATCACACAACAAACTTTCAGATTTGCTATCCCACGCACAATGATCAAAATCAGCCTCCTTCACAATACTGCACTCCCCAATTACATGCTCCGAAGTTATGACAGACCTGTCCTCATCCTCAGAATCAACAACTGCATGAATACTATCATTTATTGCTGATTTGACAATATCAAAATCAGCATGCTCACCATCTTTTTGATGACCAATGCCTAATTCTCCATTCGTCGAAGCACAGGATGAATTAACTTCATCTTCATTATTTTTGTCCTTCTGTTCTTCCCTGCAAGTTTCTTGACTAGAAGGCATGATCATAATCTGATTTTTACTCATCTCATCGACTAGGTCAGTCTCATGCTCAAGTGGAAATTCATCAATAGTCGCATCTTCTTCTAAATCTGCCATAGTCTCCAACTCCTCGGAGAAATCACCATCCAACAGTCTGTTAATTCTTTCCATTTCGGTTTTCAGCGAAGAATCCTCTTCATTCATAATCATTTCCTCATCAAATATGGGATCTACGGACACTTCATTATGAAAGATGCCATCATGCATTAATGAATTGATGATAGGAAAATCACAAGATTCATCATACCTTATATTAAAGATTTCACAATCCACACTAGATTGTTCTAAGTGCATATCCAAAATTGTTGTGTTGTCTTCCTCATCATCACCAACATCATTCTGGTTCCCTGTTATGCATGATTCCTGATATGAAGCATCTTTCCCAAACTCTAAGATTTCAACTTTACTGCTGTCCTCTTCTGCACTTGGCTGCCTTAAGTCATTCTCTTTATCGTCTTCGCAATTGTGACCAAGTGACCATTCCCTTTTGCAAGTGAAACATCGCCCTTCTCTCCTCAACTGATTTTTGCTTCCGTGAGGAAGTCCTGTAACCTGCAGATCACTCGGTTTCCTTTCCTTTCCTGTTAACTGTTGTTTACCCTTGTCAATCTTCTTTGGGACAACAAACTCAACTTTATTAGCCGCAATATTAGCTGCAGTTTTAGGATCTTGTAAAGTATTTTGTTCAACTTCTTTCTTCGACAACTTTATGAATGAAAAATCAACCTTATCCTGAGGAAAAACTGAAGGTAGAGAAATTTGCATCATTGCAGTTAATTGACTGATGGATTTTTGTATCTCACTCTGAGTCCTATCCCAATCACGCTGTCTCCTAGACCAATCATTATAAGACTCCATGAATCTGAAATTTAATTAGGCTTCCACAGGCTGGCAGAATAGACTTGCTCTGATACCACTGTAATGTCCCCCTTGGTTGGGACTGTTAAAAAATTCTGATCTAAATCTTATTGCGGATATAAAACTTGAAGAACAGGAACAAATTCCAACAATATAACCCAAATTGCAAAATATACAAAATGCATTGATTGAGAAATAACTTGCAATTTCATTTCAGATTTTAATCTAGGGCACAAATTACAATGTTTTCAAGATCAACAATCTTTCCACAAATTCTTATGCAATCTGATTTTAAAACCCTTGAAATACTTTATCAGCAAACACCAAAGTACCTCTGAAAACTGATGAAGCTCCAAGTGTGAATCCTGTGTGAATTCACCAACAGAGAACTGGGGTTTCGTCCAGCTCCAAAAATCTGAGGGGTTTCGTCCTCAGCCACACCGTTGGGGTTTTCGTCCCTTCGGAGAAGAAGTCTCAGCCACTGGCCTCAAACTCTAGAGAAAATAACTAAAATCCAGAATGACATGAAATGAGACCAAGCCACCGAATAAATAGACTCCTCCACAACAAACTCCTTTTGCACGCTCAATGTGGGATAAATCATGAAACATAACTCTTTTTTAAGTCCCACGTCCCCTTTTTATAAAATAAGGTTTTAAACTATATAAAGTATTTAAATAATTTTACTTTATATAATTAAACCTTCGCACATTAAAAACTTGGCCTTCTGATTATCCGATCCGCAAACTGAGGATAGATACGGACACCCATTTCGGTGAAGAATATCACTGCACCGTCCGTTTTGCCCGAAACCCTAAAAACTAACTTACTAAAAATAGTAAGTCAAGGCTCTGTCCATCCGATTCAACATCTGAGAGTGGATTCGAATACCCATTTCGCTCAATTATCCGCTCCCAGAACTCCAGTTAGGCTCCCCTACAATCTGCCCTAGCCTACGGGAACCCGTGAGTAGGCTAAACCACTGCATATAACTAACTGCTCAAAAAGGGGACATTACAGCAAGCAATCTTTGCATCTTGTAAACACCAACACAAAATTGGAGGCACCTATGTCAATTATTTTTTATACATTCATTACACATTGAACACATCAAAAAAGGGACAAATGTAGACACCCAAATTTGGTTTATCCTTAACCCTTATCCACCAGCCTCTTAATTCTTTTCCATAAATTAGAATGGGCTCGAAAAAATATTTCCAACAAGTATAAACATGCTTATATTTTGGTGACAATCAATGCCCCTACCTGCAACCACTAGTGTCACATGTGTGAGAAATAAAAATAATAATAATAAATAAAAATAATGATAATAAAGAATTTAAAATAAATTGAAATTTAAAGGTAAAATAATAATAAAATGCATAAATTTAAATTTAAATCAAAATATAAATAAAATTTTGTCTGTCACTTTTCTTGACCCACAGTACTATCTTTAACATGATATTTTTAAATTGTTGATACCCTTTAACAAATTATCCTCCCATTTAAAAAATTCCATGTTTTGTGCATTAACCCAGTCACCAAGCTCTACATTCCTATTTATCGTTTGATCCGCTCAACATCCAATTGACACTATCCTATTGGTCATCCAAGCAAGCCAAGCCAATTGTGCCTCATTCATTGGTTGGACTGATTTCTTGGCACACCCTCATTCAATGTGCAGGTGGATTGTGTCATGTCGATATCCTTTATAAACTCTTGTAGAAGGCACAAGTGAAAAAAAAAAAGGAGATAGAATCATATATTAACGAAGTGATGCCAAACTCTCTCATGCCTAAGTAATCTCTCCCAAATTTTCAAGTGAATAGAAGTCCCTGTCATTTTTCATTATTTTCATTGTTGTTCTTGTAGTCTGATGCAATTCGATGTCTTTTTTGGTTCCTCTCACTCATATATGCTCCCTCACTTTGCTAACGATCAAATCCATGCCCTCACTTTTCCAATGGCTAGATCTACTCCCTTACTCTACTAAATGCTAGATTTTCCCCCTCACTTTGCTAATGACCATATTCATCCCCTCATTCTACTAATGGCTAGATCTACTCCCTCACTTTGGTAATGGCTAGATTCATGTCCTCACTCTACTATTGGCCAGATTCGCTCCCTTGCTCTAATGAGGGCCAAGTCTAGTCCCTTGCTGTATTGATGGCTTGATCTGCTCTCGAGCTTGGTTGACGACTCATTTGCTTGTTGAGTGAAATATGTGCTTGGCTCATGGCTTCAAAGGTCCCTACTAGGCACGATAGAATCATGCATATAGTAAATTTTTAGCTTTTAGGAAGAATGCAACAAGCAAAGTGGAAGGTCAACCTATTGTTTGGGTTGTGTATTGGTCGTCTTCCCTCTCTGATCTATTTGGCTCATTTTTGTTGTTAATTTGCTTATGGTATTTTAGTATTTCTTTGCATTTTAGCATTCTCTATATTTTAGTATTTCTCTATATTTTAGCATTTCTCTGTATTTTAGGATTTCTATGCATTTTGACATTTCTCTAATTTTTGGCATTTTTTGTATTTTTACATTTCTTTATATTTTAGTATTTCTTTCCTCGTCCTATAGGGCTGTTGGGCAGGTCCTTTTTATGTTTATGAATTTATATATAGCTTTACATAACTTCTTAAATGAAACTGGGATCTAACTTACTTGCTCATAAAGAATCACTTTCATCAAATTTTAATAGACACCTTAACACTAACTACATTTTATGTTTGAGCATTTAGTTTATTTTTGCAATATTTCTAGACACCTCTAGCTAATCGTTGGTCAATGCACTACATAGTGGGCCTATTTGTATGGTAAAATCGTAAGTGACATCGATTCCATTTTCTAGGAACTTTATACTAAAATAAAAGTGCATCCACATGATATTGCAATAATTACATAAAATAAGCATGAAATTAATAATATTGCAATGTGAAATAGAAATGGAACAAATTAAATTACAAAAAACAAGAACAGATTATAGAATTGCAAGCCTCTTTGAGAGGGCAAACTCCTTAGAAATAGAGATTCGATACAAAAAATATGATATGTCTCTTCTCTTGCCCCCTTGGATCTTTTAAAGACTTTGTCTACCCTAACCCTAACGCTCAAGGGTTCATATCCACGTTCAAGTGGGGGCTCGAGCTAGTAACTCCTAAATAACAATCATTACATATTTAAATAATGTTTTTTTATAATACATAGTAGTTGCATCATATGGGCTCATAATCCTAGGTGCCCAAACAAACAATTATTAATAATATTATAATGGGGTCTTAACATGCTCATCCCCTTCAAAAAATTTGTGTCCTCAAAGTTGGAGATGATGGAATTATTGTTGAAGTTGTTGAAGAGACTTCCATGTGGCATATTTCTATTGTAAACCTCGTCATTGGACCAAAACTTTAGTGATGGTGCTATTACAAAGAGTGTGAGTTCTACAGACCAAAATGTTATATCTCCAAGATGACTGAACCTTCATCAACCAACTTGGGAAGGGTTGATCGGACTAAAATCAATTGTCGAGTACATTCTTCAGATAAAAAACATGGAAGATTGGATGTATTTTAGAAGGTGGTAATGCAAGATTATAGGCCACTTGTCCAATCTATTGCAATATCTGGTAGGGTCCATAAAACCTTACAATCAGCTTTTGATGAGCACAAAGTTGCATTAAGGAGTTTTTGTATGGCTAGAGCCAAAAGAAGACCATATATCCTACATTGAAGTTATGCTTTGAATAGTGTTGATCAATCTATTGTCACATATGGTTCTTATCCATAACCAAATTCTCCTTCCACTATTGTAAGAGTTGGGTACATTCTTCAAGTATTGAATCCATCACCTTGACTTTGGATTTTCCTAGAACATATGAAGAGGGAGATGGAGGTGGGTGCCCATAAACTATCTTGAAAGGAGTCATTTTGGTGGTTGTGTGGAATGAAGTATTGTACCACCATTTATCCAATGGAAGCCACTTAGCCCACTATGTTAGGTGCTCAAAGGTAAAACAGTGAAGGTAGATTTTTAAGCATTTATTGACCATTTTTATTTATAAATTGGTTTGTAGATGGTAAGTTGAGCTCATTTGCAATAGCATTCCCTAGAATTAAATAATTATTGCTAAAAATGATTGGTAAAAATGAGGTCATGGTCAAACACAATGGATTTTGGCATACCATAGAGTTTTAAAATGGAGTCCATGAATATTTGAGCAATGGTGGAGGCATGGTAAGAATGAACCAGATAAGAGAAATGAACATACTTTGAGAGACCGTCCACCACCATAAGAATTATTATTTTTCCCTAGATTTAGGAAATCCTTCAATAAAACCCATGGAAATATCAGTCCATATATTTTTTAGGATTGGTATAGGTTGTAGAGTGCTTGGAGTACGAATTGTTTCTCCTTCATCTTTTGGCATATTTCACACTGCCATAAAAGTTTGGATATCTTTTTTCATTCCTTTCCAATAGAATTAATGCTTAGCCCACTCATGTCTTCAAAAGACTTGAATATCATGTTGTGGGTGAAGCATGCATCTCTTTCATTATGTCCTCATAGATCAATGAATTTTTAGGAACCATAATGCAAGCTTGGTATCGTAACAGTTGTCATACCATTAATACCTTATGTGTGAATTGGGGTCCTTTGGAGTTGCTCCCTTAAAGTGTGCAAGGGTGGGTCTTTGGTTACTTCTTAAAGTTGGAAGATCCATTGGAGAATTGGGGAAGAGATGGTACACAATGTGTCTTGATCCTCAAACTAATTTAAGAAGGCATTTGCTGCAATATTCTTCTTCCCTTTTTGTAAATAATATCATAATCATACCCCAATAATTTTGAAACACATTTTTGTTGTGCTAGAGTAGATACCCTTTGTTCCAAAAAATATTTTAAATTTTGATGTTTCGTTTTAATAGAGAAATATTGCACAATGAGATAAGGTCACCAATTATTAATAGCATGGAGGATGACCATTATTTATTTTTCATAAGTGGACTTTCCCAAAAAAAATCTCGACAATGTTTTACTAGTGGAAGTTAGGGGTCACCCTTGCATTATTGTGATATCAATGTCATGGCCCAAAGCATCACTTTCAATTATAAATGGTTTAAACAAATCGGGAGTGGCTAACACCGATGTCAAAATCATGGCTTCTTTGAGATCTTCAAAAAACAAATTGCTCAAGTTGTCCACATAAATGAGATCTTTTTTAACATGGTAGTTAGTGGGGTTGTTATTTTTTTATAATCATACATAAATTATCGGTAATAGACAGTGAGACCCAAAAATCCTCAAAGCACCTTAAGAGTTTGTGGCTTAGGAAAATTTTGTATGGCTTCAATTTGCTTTGGTTGGCCTTAACTTCCTCCTGTGAAACAGTGTGTCCTAAGTATTCAACCTCCTACATTCCAAAGGATTATTTGGATCGTTTGGCAAATAACTGATAATCCTATAGTAGTTACAAAGTCAAATCTAAATTTTGAAAGTGCTCTGCCCAAGTGTGACTATAGATGAGAATATCATCAAAGAAGATCAAAATAAATTTGTGAAGGAATGGGGGAAAGACATTGTTTATGAGGCTTTGGAAAGTTGAGGGTGCATTAGTTAGGCCAAAAGGCAAGACCAAAAATTCATATTGACCCTTATGAGTTCAAAATGTTTTTTTTGGAATGTCTTCTTCTTTTATCCTTATTTGATGGTATCTAGAGTGGAGATCCAACTTAGATAAAGAAAATGGCACCATGTAAACTCTTAAATGGTGATTTTATTGAGTTCACAAAAGTGTACACAACCACCACGACCCATATTTTTTCCTGACCAATAGTACCGATGAAGAATAAGGACATATACTAGGTTGAATGATACATGATTTTAATAACTCTTGGATCAACTTCTCAATTTGTGTTTTTTGCACATATTAGTATTTGTAAGGTCGGATGTTAGGTGGAAAGCTCTCTAGTACTAATTATATTGCATGATTATGGAAACGAAGTGGAGGTAATGCCCTAGATTCTATAAAGATAGAATCATGCTTATTTGCAAATCCCTTGGCTATTTGTCACTTTAGTATTCAATGGTTGGATTGCAAACAATTGGGATACTACACCATATAAGGATTTTTAATAGTTTCTCTATTCAACTTGAACTGATGAACTGAGTGGATCCTGTGAGTGAGCCAGAGAATATTTTTCATCACAATTATAACATAATCCTTGTGATCTACGGGCATCTATTTCCTCCCTAATCAATCGTGTAATTGTTGGAGATTTATTTCCTGGATTTGATGTGACCATGGATGGAAATAGGGTTATGGCTTATGAAAATTTAGATGAATACCTCTGAGCAATAAATTTATCTTCTGCTAGCCTAATTGCTTGCATCACAGATTTTGGTTTAAACATGTTTACCTTAGCCTTGCTATCATCCTTCAACCCACTAATAAAATAACTCTGAAATAATCCTTCACTCAAATACCTTGTCCTATTAGGAAACTTCTCAAACTAATTATGATAGTCATGAATTGTAGAGGTATGCTTCAATTTTGTTAAAACTCCTATAAAGTCCTCATACTCACTAGGGCCAAAAAAAGTGAATAGTTGTGTTTCAAACTCTTCCCAAGAAAGGTCAAGAATCATATGTTGCACCCATTGATACCATTAAAGGGCTTCAAACTCAAAAGTAAAAGATGTCATTGTGATCCATAAGTATCAAGGCACGTTTTGGAGCTTGAAAAATTAACCACCTAACACAACCAACCATCAAGGTCCTTTCTATAAAACTTGAGGAAATCTAACTTGGGCATTTTATATGGGGCATTAATATTTAAAAAGAGCTTTGTGTGTCTCCTCTTCTATATTTCCCAAGCTATCAAATTTTCCTTCAATTCTAGCACTATTAATATGTTGGTGTGCACGAATGAGTCCTTTTAAAAGCCCTTCAACCTCATGGATTTTTTTCTCAATTCTTATTTTTACTTTAATTTGTTCAAAGTTTAAGAAAATCATAGAATCTTTCAAATGTTTAATTTCATGTTCAAATTGGTTTTGTAGGTTATTTAGTTGTTGACACAATACCCCTATTTGTTCAACTAATTAATTTCGCTCCATCTTCCTCATCACTCCTCTAGTTCCTCCGGCCATGATCCTTAAACTTCCTTACTAAAAAATAATTTTTCTTTTAGCAGTTACTATTTTTAGCAATGATCCCAAAAAAAATGTTTGGGTGCTATATATCAAAGCGATCAGTTCAAAGAGATTATCACAATGGACAAGGTCTCAAAATGTATTTTTTGGCACCCCAAATGTTTTTTTTAGTTTGTTTTTCTCTTAAATTTTTTCTTCACCTAGAAAATTAGCATTTTTCTCTGTTCCTCAACAATTGTTTTGTTTGTTACTATTCTGACTATTACTAACAACTACCTTGGCAGACTCTATCTTGTCTGTCATTCACAACTACCCTATTTGACACTATTCTTGACTATTATTGACAACTGCCCTGGCAAACTCTATCTTGATTTTTACTGGCAGCTGCCTTGCTTGACACTATTCTTGACTGTTACTAACCCCTAACAATTATCTTTGTCAGTCAAGAATGGTTACAATATTGTCAGTTCTATGATAGGTGGTCTCCTTAGTATGCTCAAATTTGTGGTTAAGATTTTTGAGGTTTGATGGTCTATATTTAGAGTTTGACATATGACATAAATAGGATAATGTTATGCCAAGGTGTATGCATTTTCCATAGTCCTCTGTTATACCGCAGTGATAAACAATAGTGCTCGAACTAATATTTTAGGCCACCACTCAATGAGGATTCTACACATACCCTTGAGCACACTATCCACCTCTTTGACAATATAAGAGGGTAATCTTCCTAAGTATTATGCTCGATGCATTATGGATAGATACACAGTCAAATTTCTTTCTAGGGCTAAAGGTTATACCTGAAGGTACATGGGATCTCAAGTCCATATACAAGTATTGTTTGAGGCCTAGATATTGGATTTTGATCACCTCTCACTTCACTAAACGCTTTATGGGTAATCTAATTTAGCCAATAACGACAACTCCTTTAGGATATTCTAAAATCCCAAGCACAATATTTTTAACCTATTAAACTAAAACAAAAAAAAATGGCTTGATTTCTCTTTACAAGGTAATAAGCAAGAAAAAAATTATACCTAACAAGTCAAAATGGCAGGACATGAACTATTTGCACTATAAGAAGACACAGCCCTAAAAAATGCCCTGATACCATTTGTTAGAAACCTTGTAGTAGAAAAAAAACACATCCACACAATATTGCAATAATAATAGAAAACAAGTTTAGTAATATTCCAATGAGAAATAGAAATGCAACAGATTATATTGTAGAAAATAAGAACACGTTACGAAATCATAAGCCTCTTCAAGGGGCAACCTCTTTTTTTTTTTTTTTTTTTGAAATAATACTTCTTATACACATCCATCATGGAGATTGAACCCGAGTCACATCACCGATAATGCAAGTGGCATCCTTGCCGGTAGACCACACTCATGGGGATAAGGGGCAACCTCCTTAGAAGTAGAGCTTCAATATAACAAAATATAAGATGTCTCATGTTGCCCCCTTGGTTCTTCTAAATACTTTGGCTACCCTAAACCTAATGCTCGAGGGTTCCCATCCACATGCAAGTGGGGGCCGGAGCTAGTAAGTCCTAAATAATGACCATTGCATATTTAAATAACATCTTTTTATAATTTATAACAATTGCATCATATGGGCCCATAAGCCTAAGCATGCAAAGTACCACTTGACTAAAAAAATATTAATAATATTAGAATGGGGTCTTAACACCATTTGCCTTTTCTAAGTTAGATAACTTAGTATATATTTGTTGTTCAATAAGAAAATCTAAAAAGCATACAGTTCCCATTAGATAGATTATTTATTGCATTTTGAAAAGTCATTTTCCTTCTCTTTGTGTTCATAATATTTGCATTACTCATAGTTTGGTTTTTTTTATCGGTAAATTAGAATTTCATTAATAAAAGGGTTTTGGAAGGGACCCCAAAACCTCAGTACATCCAAAATGACAAGCTTAATAGCCGAAACAGTAAGCAGCCCATACGAGAAATCTAATAAAATTAATGGGTAACCCATGGAACAAAAAATAGAAAGCAAGCTAAACAGAGGGGATGATCTCATCCCGATGGTCGAGCCCATCCAGGGGGGAGATCCCTCGTCCAAAATAAAGTGATCAGTTGTCATCTATGGTGGTACGAGGCTCATCTACATCCCTGAAAATAATGTCAAGTTGTGCATGGGTAGCTTCAAGGTATTTGGTCACCTACTGGAATATTGTCCACTAGGATTTGGTGGTATCAACAACCGCAGAGGATTGCCACCGAACTGGCTAGGTGAGTGAGTATTGCATTGCACAGTAGCCTCCTTGCCAACCTCTTTTTTTGGTCCTTGAACCTTTATGTCATCCATCTTCACCTTCGTGTGGATAGAGTCCATAACTGCTTCACTAGACTTAGCTGGGGATGAGCCAATTTTCTTCGCTGGCTCGCTGATTTTGGCAGGGGATGTCGAGTCATATTTAAGCTTCTTCAGACATGGGGAAACCCATGTGTGGGAAGGGTTGTGGTTTTGAAGGAGCTTGGACGAAGATCTTTTAACGACTCTCGATTTGGATTCAGAATCATCTAGGGCCTCAGTTTTAACCTTGGGAATGGCAAGGGAGGAGAAATCAGGATCTGAGTCATCGCTAGGGACCTCTTGGATGTGGGTTTCACTACTGGAGTTGTCAGTGGACTTGGAAGGGGTAGGATAGGTGGGAGGACATGTAGGAGAAGGTGAAGGGGTGGGATGAGAGGGGCTGGGAGGGGCAGGCTGAGAGGGGCTAGCGAAAGCATGGTGGGAGGGACTGGGGGGCGAGCAAAGAGGGATCAGTGGAAGCATGGTGAGAGGGACCAGCGGAAGCATGGTGGGAGGGATTGGGAGGGGGAAGGGTAGGCTGGGGGAAATGGCAATGAAGGCTCTTCTAGAAAAAGCATCAAGGACATGCTTGTACAAAATGTAATGCAAGCCCTGATGGATGGTGTAGTGGGCCTTCCCAGTTCTAACGTTAGTAACTGACAGTTCAATAGACCTATACAGATAATCTAGAATATTGATTTTCCTATTGCCTCTCATATGGTTCAAAAATACAATATGAAAACTACGTAATGTTGAGTCAATTTTATCAACTATAAAATACTAGAGGACAGGGATCATTACTCGGTCCCAGGGACCAGGGAGTTTGGTTCTCTCAATGCCCCCGTCAGTGGTGAGAAGGTCCTTTCTCCGAGAAAAATTTGAGCTTCGTCGCCATCGAATACTTGTTTCGACAAACGCTCCTCCTGTCAATAGGAAGACCAGTCACGTTCGCCAGCAACTACATATCAATAGTGAAATTGAAGCCCCGAATGGAGACACGATCGTCCTCCCAAGTGCTAACGATGGCATTGGTGATATCCTCCTCATTACCAGCAAACTTTCTCAAAAAATGGAAATGGCAATGAAGGTTCTTCTGAAAAAGCATCAAGGGCATGCTTGTACATAATGTAATGCAAGCCCTGATGGATGGTGTAGTGGGCCTTCCTAGTTCTAACGTTAGTAACTGACAGTTCAATAGACCTATACAGATAATCTAGAATATTGATTTTCCTATTGCCTCTCATATGGTTCAAAAATACAATATGAAAACTATGTAATGTTGAGTCAATTTTGTCAACTGTAAAATACTAGAGGACAAGGATCATTACTCGGTCCTAGGGACCAGGGAGTTTGGTTCTCTCAATGCCCCCGTCAATGGTGAGAAGGTCCTTTCTCCGAGAAAAATTTGAGCTTCGTCGCCATCGAATACTTGTTTCAACAAACGCTCCTCCTGTCAATAGGAAGACCAGTCACGTTCGCCAGCAACTGCATATCAATAGTGAAATTGAAGCCCCGAATGGAGACACGATCGTCCTCCCAAGTGCTAACGATGGCATTGGTGATATCCTCCTCATTACCAGCAAACTTTCTCAAAAAAGGGATGCAATTGTGATTGTTCATTACCGAGGGTTCAAGAATTGCCATTGGGGGACGAGGACAGGGGGTTTGGAATTGGGGTAAATGAGATACGGATGAGGATGGTCGAAATGGGTAATGTTAGGGCACAGACCAGTTTTAACAATCCATCCAACATGCATGCCGAAGAGGGCGGGAGACGAGGTGTACTAGAACGATGTGAGGTGGAGGAGGCAATTTCTTGTGGGATGCATGCCAGTCAGCAAAACCCAAAAGCTATGCAAAGGAGGAGCGTCGGTGGGTCGGTGATTTTCATCAACATGGTGAATAACCATAGCATGGGAAGTTGCAATGTCATAGTGATATCTTTGTTGTGATTTCTGAAGGTGGCATGAATATGCATGTTGTGGAAATCAAGCTCGTTATTGGTAATACACATGTGAAACGACACGATTCTAAAGTTCACGCAATGCTGATTGGACAAAGCTCGGAGATCAAGATCACAAAGGTTGATTCGTGTGTCCAAGGCATGAAAAAGCATGATGAAACCAGCACCCAGGACGAACAAGATTTTGGGACTAAGCACAAGGAGCTGAGGGAACTGGCGACGGATGATCGACGGTAATCAAGGGGGTGATGGTGGATAGGATACACGTGGAGATGGAAAAAGTGCAAGTGGGACATACTAAGGGTGATAAGATGGGAGGTTGATAGGTTCAATGTGGAAAACCAGCAAGGATGACACGTGGAAGACGAAGAAGGGGCACCAACCAGAGGGCCTAACGCCTGGGGCCAGGGTCGAGGATCAGGATGGTCCAAGACGATCCTGGGAGACGATCTCAACAAGGTCTACGAGGAAGGCATCATACCAAACACTGAGGGATGTTTGAGAGTGGCCCAAATTGGCAAGGGAGTCCACTGCTCCATTAGCTTCTCTAAACACGTGTTGCACAACTATCTCAGGATGACTGAGGAGTCATCTGACTACAAAAATAATGTTCTAGACCCTCCAACTAAGGTTCTTGTTAGTTTTGGAGTAGTTGATGATATTTTGATGAAGGGGGAGTGTATAGTCATCAAAAATCTACAAGAAAAATATATGATGTTGAAGAAGATAATACAATTGGGGTATAGCCTTCAAATGTTCCCTCTAATTCTCCAAGCCCACCTAGCAGCCCATCAACAAGTTCAAAGGAGACTACATCAAGTTCAAGCACAAGCAGCTCATCTACAAGTCCCACCAAGAATACAAATAAAGGAAACAGAATACTCAAAGCACATATGTCCAGCCAAATGATGGACACGAAGTTGTTTCAATATTGGAAAAGCTCCAAATGTATGGTGATGATGAAGAACCAAAAGGTGAGTTGTTGAATTATGCTTTATTTTTTTAAGCTAATTTGGAACCTTCATGTTGGATCCAAGTGGGTATACAAAACAAATTTTAACCGTAATGGAAGCATAGAAAGATACAAAGCAATGTTGGTTGCAAATAATTCACTTAAAGATATGATGTGGATTATGAAGAAACATTTGCCTCTATTGCAAGACAAGAGACAGTTTGAATGGTTCTTTCATTTGCAACCCATAAACAGTGGAAAGTCTATCACATGGACATGAAAAGTGCATTCTTGAATGGTTATCTAGATGAGGAGTTTTATGTCCAAGAACATCAAGGCTTTGAAGTAGAAGGAAAGAAAAACCATGTTAAAAATTTCAAGAAAGCATTGTATGGACTGAAACAAGCACCTAAAGCATGGTACTTAAGAATTGATGAAGATAGTGGTTTCAAGAAAAGCAAAAATGACCCGACACTCTATTTCAAAAATGAAGGTGATGATATTCTTCTTGTGTGCCTATATGTTGATGATTTGATCTACATGGGAAGTAGTTCAAAGATGATGAATGATTTTAAGCATGCTATGTTGAAAATTGTTGATATGAAAGATATAGGATTGATGCATACTTTCTTGGTGTGGAAGTACATCAAGGTGATGGCAAAAATTTTATTTGTCAATCAAAATATGCAAAGGATATGTTGAAGAAATATGGCATGGAAAATTGCACACCGGTTTGGACACCTGTGGCACATGGAGAAGTGTTGTGCAAAGATTATGGAGAAGAGAAAGTTGATGAAAACTTGTTTAGAAGCAATGTTGGTAGATTAATGTTCCTTACTATAACAAGGCATGATATTGCTTTTGCAATTTCACTTGTATCAAGGTACATAAATGAACCTTCACAAAACCACATGAGAGCAGCCAAGAGAATCTTGAGGTATGTCAAAGTAACCTTGAATTTTGGCATACATTACGATGGAAACAACAAAATGGAGCATGTTGGATATAGTGACTCGCATGGAGCTCAAAGAAGCAAAGTACTATTGTTTTATCTTTGATAGAGACAAAATATATTGCAGCTACTGCAACAAGTACACAAGCACTTTGGTTGAGAAAGGTAGTTGAAGAGATTGGTGAAGTTCAAAATAGTCCAACAACAATTTTTTGTAATAGCACAAGTGCAATCAAGATTGCAAAAAATCCAATCCATCATAGTAAAACTAAACATATTGATTTGAAGATTTGTTTCATAAGAGACATGGTAGAAAAGAAGGTTGTAGATTTAAAACATTGCAACACTAGACAACAGCTTGAAGACCTGTTTACCAAAGGTGTTAATAAAGAACATTTTTTTAGGTTAAGAGACAAGCTTGTCTCACCACTCAGCATCAAGGGGGAGTATGTGGGAGATTGATGTTGACCAAGAGAAAGACAAAGTCAAAAGTTCTCCCACGAATTTTAAGAAGTCCAAAAGTTTCTATAGGCCTTGAAGAGTCACTATGACTATTGGACTTCCAAAATATGAAATGAAGGGTTGTAACATCATTTTCTCTCTTGTAAATGTACAATAGTGTAAAATAGTTGTAGAAGAACATGGAGAAAGCATTGTAATACTTTTGAGTTCATTTGGAATGAAAAATAACATTCTATTCCATTCATTTTGTGAAATGCATGCTTGTTGTCCCTGATTTCCTAAAACCTACAATTAACTTTCAGAGCTCGTAACCTTTTTTTACAGATTCGTTTTGTGCATGTCACTTATTTTATGTAGAATCTACTCACAAATTTTCATTGAATTCTGAGCGATTTTGGTCCCTCAAATTTTGACTGTCCTACTACTACAATTTTTTGCTCCTTGATTTTGGGTCAAATACTTCAACAAGCAAGGCAAAGAGAGGAAAACCCTCAAATTATCAAGTGGGACCCAAGGAAGCAAGAGCAAATATAAAAAAAAAGGAACACAAACTAACTTGGTTGAGCTTCTCTTTTCCAAACAACAAATTGATATTGGTAATTCGTAAGCAAGGCCAGTAACCCTTAATGAGACATGATTACTATCTCATGGAATATAAAGGGTACTAATTCCCCCTCAAAGCAAAGATGTATCAAGGATCTTTGTTTAAGTAATAAGCATGACATTCTTTGTATCCAAGAAACTAAAATGACAAAAGAATAAGTTTAAGTTTCCAAAACTATAGAAGTAGTATGGGGAAGATGTGAATGGGATGCTATGGATTCTGAAGGAGTGGCAAGGGGAATTCTAACATGTGGGAATCCTATTAGAATTTCTTTGTTGTTTAGAACTTATCAATGTCTAAGGAACTACAACTCGGTCAGGTAGATTAAAGTATGGAGTGGGATTGAAGCCTTTATGAGAAGTAAAGACCAAGAAACTTGATTCACGATCATAGGAGATTTCAATGCCATTACCAACTTTGATGAAAATTTTGGGAGAATTAGGAAATTAACACAAAGGATGAGAGATTTCTCAGCTCTTACTCGAAATAATAATCTATGGGAGGTTGAGTTTGAAGAAGACAACTATACATGGACCAATAATAGTAGAGGCCATAACCTGATAGCAAAAAAATAGACAGATGCATACTCTCATAGCATTGGCTAAATGAAGGGACTTGTGCTAAATTTAATACCTCGACAAGGATTGGTTCAAATCACTTGTGGTAAGTGAATTAAAAAAAAAATCATACTTTAAATATGAGCAGATGTGGGAAGACCATCCTCAATTTGTTGATATGATAGCACAAACATGAAATTCTTCATGTAGTTGGTTGTATACACTTCCTAAACAAATTAAGTCAATGACATCTAGATTAAAAGAATGGAACATGAACACTTTTGGAAGTATTTTTGAGAAGAAAGAACTAAAAGATAAACTTTCAAATTTCCAAAAAGGTGTTCATAATAATCCAAGCTCGAAGGAAAGGGAGTTGCTTAGTGAATATAATAATATTTTGAGCAAGGAATAGAAATTTTGGAGATTAAAATCAAGACAAACTTGGTTAGGAGATAAAAATACAAAGTTTTTTTGTAGGATGGCAATAGTACAAAGATCAACATCCAAATTTAGTAGTATTAAAATCGCAGAAGGTGTTTGGATTGATAAACTACTACAAGTACCTTCAACTATAACAGATGAAGACAATAGGAAACTGATGGAGCCATATACTCTAGATGAAGTTCATTTAGCTCTTTTCTCTTTTGATAAGGATAAATCCCCATGTCCAAATGGGCTCTCTGTAACACTCTATGAACATAATTGGGATGTAGTGAAAGATTCTTTGTTGGTGGCAATGGAACAGTCTAGGGTAAAACAATACATTCCTTATAAATTAAATGCAACATATCTTACCCTAATTCCAAAAAAGAAGGATGCGAAATTGTTTGATTCATTTAGGTCCATAATCCTATTTAATATGGCACATGAGATTATCTCCAAAGTGATGGTGAATCGATTAAGACATCTATTAGACCAAATTATTTTAGAAGAGCAAGGAGAATTTGTGAATGGGAGAAAGATTCTAGATGGGATCATAGTAGCTCATGAAATTAAGCATTCAACAACTTCAAGAAAAGAAAGAGCAATGTTCTTAAAACTTGATGTGTAAAGCCCATGATTGGGTTAAACGGGATTCTCTTTTTGCAGTATTAAAAAAGTTTAGATTTGGTAAGAAATAGACGAGATGGATTAAAGCTTGTGTCTCTACAATTTCATATTCGGTGTTAATCAATGGGTTCATAACAGAATCATTTATAACCAAGAGAGGTCTTAGACAAGGAGATCCTCTATTACTTCCTAAACACTCTAGCTAGAAACAAAGCAAGGATATGCAAGTTACTTCAAATGGAAGAGGCAAATTTGTCAACGACTTATCTAGGGATGCCCTTATTTCAGGGGAGAATGAAGATAAAATTAAGGAATCCAATTATAAGTAATGTTCAGAATAAACTACCAACATGAAGAGGTAGATGGTTATCATTAGTAGGAATATTTCAACTAATTAAATCATTCTTATAGACCATTCCAACTTATTATATGTCCTTGTCTACTATGCCAAAATCGATAAAAAAATAATAATCTATATTATGTAGTCCTTTTTATCGTCGGGTTTACATGATAAAAGGAAATTTCTTTCAATAAAATAGAGCAAGGTGTATGATGATAGAACTAGGGGAGGTATCGGTTTAACAGTTCTTATGAATACAAACTTAGTTCTTAGGAGAAAAGTAATTTGGAAATTGTACAAAAAGAGTCAAAGACAAAAAAAGAAAAAGGACAACACGAGAAGCCAAAACCTAATAGAAGAAAAATTAGATAGATGCATACTCTCAGATCATTGGTTGGATGAAGGCACTTGTGCTAAAATTAATACCTTGACAAAGATTGGTAAGATCATTAGTTCGATGAAAGGACTTGTGTTAAAATTAATACCTTAACAATGATTGTTTCATATCATTGGCCAATAAGAGTTCATTCAAAAAATATCATTTTTTAAATATGAGCAAATGTGGGAAGACCATCCTTGATTTGTTGATATGATAGTGCAAACATGGAAGTCTTTAGGAAACGATGGACTATATACGCTTCCAAAACAAATTAAATCAATTACTTCTAAATTAAAAGAATGGAACAATAACACTTTTGGAAACATTTTTTAGAAGAAAGAACTAAAAGAGAAACTTTCAATAATAATCCAAGCTTAGAGAAAAGGGAATTGCTTAGTAAATATCATCATATTTTGAGTAAGGAAAAGAAATTTTGGAGATTAAATCGAGACAGATTGGTTAAATTAAAAACATAAAACAAAGTTTTTCATAGGATAACAATAGTGCAAATATCAACATCCAAAATCAATAGAAGGGAGTTGGATTGAAGACCAAAGTGAAATCAGAAAGGAGGCAAGTTTTTTTACTAGAATATTCTAAGATCAAAGGAGTTTGAAGTTCTTAGTAATAATCTACTACAAGAAGTACCTTCAATCATAACAAATGAAAGACAATAGCAAACTGATGGAGCCTATTACTCTGGAAGAACATCATTTAAGCACTTTTTTCTTTTGATAAGGATAAATCCCCAGGTCCAGATGGGCTCTCTCCAACATTCTATTAGCAAAATTGGAATATAGTGAAGGATTCTTTATTGGTAGTAATGTTATAGTCTAGGGTAAAACAATACATACTTAATAAAATAAATGCAACATATTTTAACCTAATTCCAAAAAAGAAGGATGTTGAATTGTTTGATTCATTTAGGCCCATAAGCTTTTGTAATATGGCATTAAGATAATCTCCAAAGTGATGACAAATCAGTTAAGACCACTATTAGACAAAATTATTTCAAAAGAGCAAGGAGGATTTATGAAAAGTATACAAATTCCAAACAAGATCATAGTAGCTCATGAAGTTATGCAATCAACATCTTCAAGAAAAAGTGAGCAATGATCTTAAAACTTGATATGAGTAAGGCCTATGATCAGGTTAAATAGAATTTGAAAAGTTTGGAATTGGGAAGAAATGGGTTAGATAGATTAAAGTTTGTCTCTCTACAATATCATATTCAAGCTAGTCAATGAATTTGTAAACGAACCATTTAAAGCCAAAAGAGATCTTCAACAATGAGATCCTATATTACCATATTTGTTCATTATTATGACAAAGGTATTGGGCACAAACTTAAAGAAGGCTAACAAAGATGGGCTAATAAATAGACTCAAGGCTAGTGATAGCATCTACAACATCACCCATCAATAGTTTGTAGATGACACAACCCTTTGTGGAAGGACAGGGATAAATGAGGCCATAGCTTTAACATATTAAAGGAATATGAAAGGGTGTAGGGTAGAAAGTTAATAAGACACAATCCAAAATGTACTACACAATTTCCTACTTGCTAAGATTTCCTTTGAAAAAGTGTTTAGTCATTTGAGACCCCCTAAGACTTCTAGTTATTAGTCCAAAGCAAATTTCATATTTTTTGCAAATGTACAAGAACGTTTGAAGTTGTTTTTGGGCATCTTTGGGAACCTAAATATGAATGTTGATTGACAATTATGTGCTTCCAAATGTTCATATTGCCCAACTAGATGGAACAAAATGGCAATGTGATTAAGGTAGGATATTGAATGTTGAAAAAAAAATGGCAAGCAATTTTAATAAGCCCAAATCGCTTTTATGGTACAATGTGTGGGTGTGATCAAAAGAAATTATCCCGCAATGATCAAACAATCGGCCTTATGGCATTTATATAACTAAATGCAAATGAAGTTTCTTGAAGGTTTGAAAGGTTTGAGAGGTTTTGCTCTTGCTCATCACTAAAGCAAATGAAGTTTCTTGAAGAAGGTTTCTAGAGGTGAAAATATTATCACAATAGTGCACATTCTATTCCACATACATCCTATAACAAAATACATTGAAAATCTTAGTATATCAACAATGGATTTGAAACATCTGTTGATATTGATAGGAACGAGGAGCTTTCAAAACCTATTATTTTGCACAAAATATTTTTTGTTGTCAAATCACGCGATTGTCCTAATTAGTGTCATATTTGACTTGCATCTGATATGATCAAGGTGAAAAATGCATTGTCTACTATTCTCATAGATGCTTTGTTCAAAGTGAAGTGGATACTATGTCAATGAAGTGAAGTGGATAACTCATTGGTACAATTCAAGATATTTTTGAAATGAAATATAAGGCCCATTATCATACTTTATTATATGAATAGTTTATCAGTATTCACAATGTTTAGCGACTCCATTTAAGTCAATCCAGCTATTTATCTACATTTAATATATAATAAAATTTCTACTTGTGATTGTTTTTATGTCCCTATTCATAATTGTGATAAGATCATGAAAGAGCTCCAAGCATTTCTCTAGAAAATGTTCTTTGGTAATACAATGATCCCCATTCCCACTATGGTGTCAATTGACTTTATCTCGATCTAGTTACTTACATAGTGAACATGATGATATAATAAGGGCAAAATGTTTGAATATTACATAATTACGTATAAGTTATGCTTGTGTAAAAGTGGTTAGTAAACAAGCGTTAAACCACTCAATCTTCTATTGTATAAATGAATCTATTTCATTGATGAAACTCGTCTATCACCAGATCTTGGTCCAATATCATTGCTAGAACTAATTATCTCGGTAATAAGTATTAAATAATTTTGCTAGTCACAATGTTGATCTTTATCTTTATGGAATTCAGATTTTAAGAAATAATTAACCATAAATGAAAACGATATCAAGGAGTTGATAGAAGAAACATAACAATTATACAAAATAAATATCTTCAACAAAAAAATAAAATTGGCTTAATAGCAAATGTAATTTTTTGATAGTTCAATGGGAGTATTAATTAATAAATAAATAAACAATGTTACAACCTCCAATAAACACAATCTTGCATGCATTACCCTATTTGTTAGCAACCAACTATATAATCCATGTTCATTCATTTTCAATTATTAATTGCACTAGCCATTCTCCCACCCACCAAAACATCCATTCTAGGTGAAAAACTCATTAGTAGATTAACTAATAAATAAATAAACAATGTTACAACATCCAATAAACACAAACTCGTGTGCATTGTCCTATTTGTAAGCAAGCAACTATATAATCCATGTTCATTAATTTTCGATTGTTAATTACAATAACCATTCCACCACCACAAAAACATCCATAAAAGGCGAAAAACTCATTCGTAAATTAAAATCAAATTCCCCACCACAAAAACATCCATAGAAAACGAAAAACTCTTAAATTATATACAACTCATTAACATTTTTATAACAAAATAATTTTTTTTAATTCTATTATTTTAATTATTACAGCCCTTGTAAATTGAATTTTGATGGAACATTCAAAAGAAAACAAAGAAGAATATTTATAAATTATTAGAAAATGCTTTTGTTTCATTACACTTTCAATAGTAGATTTATGAAATCACACAAAGAGTAACAAATACAAATACAAACTAAACAGAAGTATAGATGAAAGGATTCACTAATAGTAATAAATGCAATTTTGAAGAAAGCAAGGCTCCATAGATCATACAAGTGATAATTGTGAAAATACAATACCTTGCTAGAGAGTTTGATGAAATTAGTTTTACACATACCTTGCTACAAATTCTGAATAAATTAGTTTGCATATACATTAGGAGAAGGAAACAAAAATACAAATAGGATAGCCAATAAAGTTTTAATTGAGAATTGTCAAGTTAAATTCTCTATAGTTTGAGAAAGTATAAATTTTAGCAGAAGCTAAAAAGGGAATGTTCACTGCCCAAATCAAACAAATATTTAGGTTTAATGTTCCCATTGCTAATATTTGTTTTATGTTATAATATCAATGTATTTTTGTATAAACTATTTTATACAATTCTTGAGGTTAAACTTATTCTTTACAAAAAGAAAAAACTATGCTAATGCAAAGTTTTGGAAATATGTAGAGTTTTGATATTGTGAAGACTGCAACCAGAAAATGTCAAAAGATGCTGAATATTGAAATATTTGTATTCTCACCAAAAACAAAAAATTAAAGATCCAAAACATGAAAAACAATAATTCAACCTCCCTATGAAAAATGTTGCAGGTATCTAACTCTACAGCTATATCAACTCAATTGAGATGATAATTGATTCCATTTGTAAACTATCAAGCTCTAAAAGAGAAGGTTGTGATTTGTCAAGAAAGATGCTGAATTTTGAAATATTTGTATTCTCACAAAAAATTAAAGATCCAAAACATGAAAAACAAGAATTCAAACATGAAGGCATCTTTGTTATATCAGCTATATCAACTCAATTGAGATGAGAATTGATTTTGTTTGTAAACTTTCAAGCTCTAAAGGAGAGGGTTGTGATTTACCAAGGTAGGTGACCAAAATACAACCCCTCTCCGACCAAAAAAAATCTTAAAAGCCTTGCAATTTTAACTTTAAATAAGTAAGGACCCAAGTATAAACCCTTGTTATTGGGAAAAAATTATTACAAGTCATGCAATTTTAACCTTACGTAACTAAAGACCCAAGCACAACCCCTTGTTCTTAAGCAAAAAAATATTTCAAGCCTTGCAATTTTAACCTCAAACCAACTAAAACTTCCACTTTTCATAACACATGCCTACTTTATTAGGTTAATAATTCCTAATTGAACATTATATTATGAAGGGATTCAAGATATTTGGAAGCAAAATGCATGTATTAAAAATCTTTAAAACTTTAGTTTTAATTACATGACAAACCTATCAAAAAACATTACATCAACCAGTTACATTCCTCAATCTTATCAATAAATACATGCATAATTGCTAAACTATTAGCATACTAATATGTAGTCTTAATAAAATAAGGATGGTGTCCATTCCAATCTCATATAACCCTTAAAAAAAACTATATGATTAACTCTAATATGTATCAAATGGCACTAGCAACCATTTAATTTTTCTACATAGGAGACTCCTATTCATATCTTAATATCTCACCACCTGATATAATTAAGTAGTTGTAATCAGTAACACTAGTTTCAATCCCACAACCATTTATAAAAATAATAATATAATTAACCTGCCCAGGATCAAGTGTTAGGAAGCAGATTTGTTTAAAGTGTCAATCCCATGGGTTAACTTTTAGCGTTTTTGTTTAAAGTGTCAATCCCATGGGTTAACTTTTAACGTTTTCTTTACAAATGATGGGATGGGAAGAAAAAAAATTGTACTATAAAATCAAGGTTAGAAACAGGTGGCCAAACCTTTACATTTATTAAATGGTTGTAAACCAAAGTTCGAATCCCAAGAGTGAATAGAAATAAAGGTCTTTCAAAATAGAGGCTCCATTTCAAATTCCATTAGACAACATATGCATAACTTTTTTCTTTGTTGTTCTATTGTTGTGGATCTTTGGAATACCATAATAGCATCACGATGGCATAACCAGCTAAAAAGATTACATAATTAACCTAATTAATCATAGTAATTATCTTCATGCAAAATGATACATTTTAGCCATGCTAAAAGGATATGAAGTACAATCAACCGTTCTCCTTCCTTCCACAGCTGATGTCATCAAATCTAGACTTCTTTACAAAGAAACAATCCATGTTTCCAAATTTTGAGTTCTTGCTCGTATTTAAAATTAAAAAACTAAAATTATAATAATGAAAAATAAAACCATAAAATTCACCACAAAATAAGAAAATAAAAATATGCTTTTAAATTTAAATATCTATTTCAATAGTACTATTTTTTATAATAATATCTATTTAAATGTCCTGTTGAAGGTTGCATTTGCAGTAACTGCCTAGTGAAGAGTCTTGAAAGGGATAAAAGACGTTTTAAGAATCGAACAAAAGACAAAATGTAACAAAAATTTAAATACCAGACTGATTAATTTAAGCAATTACAAAAGATAATATAGCAACCATGGAAAATACAAACTCTTAATTTGATGTAACATTGTACATTCCAACAGTGATAAAATCAAACAATATCAACACCGACATTTAATATTAGTAAGGGCTTGCACATGGGTTCAGGACATGCAGTCGGAGGTAAGGAGTTTCACAGGCTAAAACAAGGCTCAAATTCCATGTGTAAACCTTGACATTCATCAAAACATAAGCTCAAATTGTTAAATGCGTCTACTTCAAGACAAAAAACAGGTTTAAATCTTGCCAGGCAATATCCATAAAATGTTACCACTAAGTGGTTTGCTGAAACAGCATGGTAACATGATCATGATTTTACATAGGTGGGGCCATTCCAATCCCTATATAATCAGTTTTTTTTAATAGAATCAAGGGCTGGCCTTGGCCCAAACATGAAGACAATATACTACTCAGAATTCCAGAAGCTGTCATGTTAACAGTTTAATCCATAAGTCAAATGAAAATAGTTAAAAGAGATGAGACTGGAATGCTCAATGTGTTATTGTATGTTTTGGTCTACCATCAGCAATGGCTTATTCAAACAAAAAAAGCCTTCTGGACATAACACAGGAAATATTCACTAATATCAAAAACCAATGCTAAAATTTAAAAATAACAATTTTAAGTAAGTGCTTTAGTAGCAAAGCGTCGTGAGTAATACAATTTACAAAAGATCATCTTAGAATTAAACGAAGATATATTCATATCCAAATAATAGAATAAAATTATTAAATGGCATTAGCTCAACTGATTTAATTCCTCACTTTCGAGGAGGTGAGACCAAGGTTTGAATCTTGCCAACATGCTTGATAGCCAAGATGTTGTAATACCACTCTGTGTTGATGTAATACAGGTGGGCCAGTTTCAATCCCATATAACTAATTAAAAAAAATAACAGAATAAAATTGCAATTTTCCACCATGAAACAAAAAGAACCTGCAAACAGGACGACCATAGACACTTAACACTAGCTTCACTTTGCTAGGCTGACTGGAATAATGGAGCCAAAGTCTTTTCCACTTTCATTAAAATTTAAATTCCTAAATAATGCCAAGACCTATCATAGATACATCAAATAGCAAGAAACACAATTTTCATATTTTCCTTAAGAATAATATACATTCAGCGTCAAACCAGAACCCAGACTGCCCTGGACGGATTTACTAAACAATAATCAAAGCAGTCAAAAAAGGTGTATTCAAAATATGGGACCCGAACAAGCAAAATAGATCACAAATTAGATTTCTAAGAAATGCTAATACCTAATGTGCATTGCTCAGATGATGGGAAACATGGCATTCACTTCAACACTATCTCCTTAACGCAAAGCATTTTTAGAGACACTGCTGTGCTTGAGAACAAGATGCATTAAGCATCAAACAGAAAAAAAAACAGCCCTAAACAGATCTGCTAAGTAACATGTGACAACAAGACACCACTAAATGAACGGTAACTTTTAACTTTAACATCCTAGAAACAGAAAAGATAAAATTTTCTGCAATCATGCTTTGCAACTGTCCTGATACTATTGAAAGAGAAAATGAGTACTTCCAGACATTTTCCATAACTGCAATCCACTCAAAAGCATGTAGAAGATATAAACTAGTCACTCTAAAAACTTAAAACTATGTTAACTCTTCTAAAGCATACCAGCCCAGGCCTCCATACATAACAACCTGTAACCTCAAAAGAACCAGCAGATAATACAACTCAAACTGTTGACAACTGACAGTACCAAAGTCCTGCAGGGACCAGAATCCACTCCATATTTGCTATATCAAGAAACTGATTGGCTGCTGTTATAAGTTGACAAAGGTAAGTAAAGATGGTAGTGATGACACATCCGCAAGACGACATTAAACTGACTTGAGACCCATATGTGAGCAATGTTGATGACAACTCTGGACCTCCGGACCCAAAGTGCAAAAACCACTCACTGGAACAGTAGCAAAATGGAAAATCAATGACATGCTTTTCAATGAACAAAATAAACATCTACAATTAATATTTCATTCTAAAAAAGTAAACAAATAAGCAAGAAATTATAGGTAACATTGGTACATACATCAACTTACAGAAATTAGAATTCACAAAATAAGTTGTGTATCTAAATACATAAACACAAAGTCTCAAGAAACAAAAGGGCATAACTTAAAACAAACCTGATCATCTGATTTAGAAGAATCGTTCTTATCTGATGGTTTTTCTGCACCACAGTTTGCCCTGTTGCACTTAGTTCGGAAAGGATAATTAACATTGCCACACTTTTCACAGGTCCAGCTTCCTTCTGGTGCTGCTTCTGAAATTTCCGCATTATCAGACATTTCATTAGGAACAAAGAATTGCAGAGTTAATAAAATAAGCAAGTTGCAGGAACCTGTTCTTGAGAATAGGAAGACTACTTACTAGATGAATTTTTGGTTGCTCCACTTGATGTTTTATTGGGCTGCAAAAAAGACGAATAATCAAACTCGTTAAAACAATCATGGGTTTTATGCAAACACTGTAGCCACCCAACTATCGCAGACTTGTTTTCGACCTAGAAGTTGTGCTATAGTGCACTCCCATGGATGTTTAAGAATGCATATACACACAAACAAATTATCTCGAACTCAAACGCAAAACATCGTACTAAAAGAATCTTACATGCTCAGATGGCTTTGGTGTGCTGCACTTTCTCATGTTACAGACTGTACGGAAAGCAAAATTGGTGTTGCCACATTTGGGGCAGACCCAGTCACCATCTGACAATCCATCTAGAGATGAAACAAATAATTAGATATCTGCCAGGTCAATTGTAAATCTATATGCAAATGAATATGTCCAACAATAAGTTCCTATAAAACCCTATATTCACAAACTCACCTCCCCTTCGCTTTCGGGAACCATTTTCCTCTGGTACAGCTCCAGGCCTAAGACCCTGTTACCCAAATGGAGCATGAATAATCAATACATAATAAATCACATGGTATATACATTCTCTATTAATCCATTAGTGTTATGTACAAATTTCCTTCAAGGTTGTACATAAATTCCTAACCAGTTTAAGATATCTTATTTCAATAAAAAAAAAATAATAGAAAATAGTAAGTGGCACAAAAATGAAATATATACACTATAAATATTTAGCAATAGTTAGAGTTTTGAACCAGTATTCATAGGCTCTAAAAGCAAATCCATGGATATGATTCTGACTTAAACTGTTGTTTCTCCTTAAGGTGGGTCAGAAAAAATAGTAAAACATATTAAAAATGATATAAGTCTGCTTACAATCATATATATATATATATATATATATATATATATATATATATTATTATTATTATTATTTATTCTAGCAACACTCACCAGAGCACCCCTTCCAAGAGGCATTCCCACACCATATCCATCTAGAAGAGGGGCAGCGCCATACCCAGGTCCTATAAACATTATAGAAATCACAAATATAATTAACTACAAAATACATATTTCTAAACTTTCGGAAACAAGAGTTCAATAAATTCATGATACCTGGACCCATAACAGCCCCATGACCATATGATGTTGGCATATGTAAAGCTCCATATGGTCCATTTGCAGTGACATGTGAGCCATAGTCATAATGCAATCCAGAAGCTCCAGAGAAGGGCAACTCATAATGTAAATTAGATGCTGCTCCAAAGGACAAAGACGAGCCATATGTAGGCGGCAACCCTTGACCACCAAGATACATAGGTGTCGCTCCTGCTGGAGGGCCCATGTACAGCGAGGGCTGTGCTTGCCCATAAGGTGTTGGAAGAGGACCACCCACAGGTTTCTGGAATCAAATTTAACCGCTATAGTTACATGTGAGAGAGAGAGAGAGAGAGAGAGAGATAGAGAGAGAGAGAGAGAGAGATGGGAACAATATAGATCTTTGCCGGCACACAGAAATTTATAAGAAATGTTACACCCAAGACTTACCAAAGAGTGCTCAGCTGGTTTGGAGGTAGAACAGTTCCTCATGTTGCAAGTTGTTCTAAACGCAAAGTTGACATTGCCACAACTGGGACATGTCCAGTCTCCCTCATTTCGAGGACCTACAGAAACAATAAATAATATCATAAGATATTCTATTACCACAACACAAACAATGGAAACAAAAATGATCTCAGATTCCAAAATTTACTTATATCAGTCGGACATAAAATTTTCGAAATCGCAATAATATTCCTTTCAATAAAGTTTGTCTTGCAGCTTTTATAATCACTGTAGCTAACAAAATTCTGAGAATAGTGGAGCTTCAATCCTAATACCATTACAGCATCTAAATGTTTTCAAATTCCTTCAAGGATCCAGGGCATCAAAGTATGTGATGATAGCTTCCAAAAGATTTTCTGCATATCCCCATATAAATTAAGCTAAAACACTGATAGATCAATTAAATTATGAAGACGCATATTCTTCCAAAGAAGTTACCCTGGTGTTACCCAGAGAGGAATTAATTACGAAATTCCTACATTCAACCTGATGTTGTTAACACAAAACTTCTCATAAAACGATAAAAACCTCCATCCGATACCGAATCTGCTTCAACCTATTTTACTAAACATAAACCCATTTTTAGTCTACATTATGCAGACTGAAAAATCAAGAAAAAATAAAGTAACAGCAGGGAAGCAAATTGATTTCAAAACCCATAATGTAAATAATCCCCCCTAAGAGCGATACAAATATTATCCGTGTACTGAGATAAGATTTCCTGAAAAAGATTAAATTAAGGATACTTACCGTCGGTTCGAGGACGTTTTGGTCCAGAAAAGTTCCGACTATCTCCCTGGCATGTACACAATTACACAGCGAAAATTTAACCTATTGGCATCCTATTAATTTCAGTTTGTCAAAAATACAATAACTGCAAAGACGGGAAAAAGAAGAAAAGTGGTTTGAAAATAAAGAGATGACAGTTACCTGAACCATTTTCACAGCCCTAAAGAAAGAACCAGAAACTAGACTAACAAAATCAGAGCCCTGGCTTAGCAAGATTCAAGACTGCAGGATGGACTTCTGCCCAACTTTTATTTGCTTGTCCGTGCTAGGGTTTGACGAATTTGGAGAGAGATTAGGGTTTCGATGTCACAATTCTATAGTCATGTTTGTGGCCTTTTTTTTTCTTAATAATATGTTTAATATTTCCCTGATGCCGACGTCAATGAAATGAAATGAAAGAAGGTAACAATGGATAATATGGTTGATGTTTGGTAGGCTTATTTTCTCTTCTTAAGATAATTTTATTTTTCCTTGAATCGGGGGAAGGGTCAAATCGTTTCACTCCAAGCTACCATGATAATTACATATGGGTTAACTAGAGTAGACTTTTCTTTTGTTTCAATCGTTTCACTCCAAGCTACCATGAGAATTATATATGGGTTAACTAGAGTAGACTTTTCTTTTGTTTCAATCGTTTCACTCCAAGCTACCATGAGAATTATATATGGGTTAACTAGAGTGAACTTTTCTTTTGTTTCACTCCAAGCTATCATGAGAACTACATAGTAAACTTTTCTTTTGTTCTTTAACTAAGTTATATGGCTTTATTGGATTAGTTTATTTTTATTAAAATATAAAAATAAAATAAAATATATTTTTTTGTTTGATAAGAAAGTTGGTTACAAATACACTATTCTTAGTAGTTGGTAAGTATAAGGTTCAAACGCTAGGGGTTGTATTCATCAAACCTATTCTACCTCGTTATTTTATAGCCCGGTGTGAAATGGATCACCGGGTGCTCGGGATTCATACCATCATCGTTAATCTGGTGCACACTCAAAGAATTCAGATCAGACTACTGCTTTTGCAACAGCTTCCCCCAAGGTTTGAACATGGGTCTCTTCTTGGTAAGTGCCCAACCAGACTAGCACATGCCAATCCACCTAGCCCTTGGGGGTTAAAAATATATTTTTTATCACACTACCCAAATATATATATATATATATATATATATATATATATATATATATATATATTTTGGTGTGTGTGTGTGTGTGTGTGTGTTAATAGAATAGTATAGATTAAAAGAGTGAGTGCAAATTAGAAGCAAGTGTAAATTAGGAGTGTGAGCAAGGAGCGAGTGCAAGCCAGTGCCAAGCTTCATTAGGTAAATGGAAGGAAAGTCATATTTGAAAGTCCTAATGGGAAGTTAGGATGGCAACTTGAAGTATGGATGCCTAAGTTGGAGAAAATTGAAAGAGCAAATATATGGTCAAATCAATCCAAGGAACAAATGTTATACCAAAAGTGATTATCAAGGATGAGATGATCAAGCATGATATAATGGTTCTTAAAAGTAAAGGGTTAATATGTAAGTCCCATGACTCAGCCAATTGCCTTCTAAATATTTTGAGTTTTGCTAATATGAAAATCAACATCATGAGATCTCATTTTTAAAATGAAAGCAGGTGCAGGTGTAGAAGACAAGCTGGAAACATCAAAGAGGGGTTTATAGATATCGGTGGATAACAAAACGGTAAATCTCTAAATGTTGGAGGGAGAATTCCATAGGAACATGACAAATATACATGATAAGCCAAAGGAAGTGAACTCCAAGAAGGACCAAAATAATCATGAGCACATGCAGGTGGGACAAATAATACAAGCCAACAATCAAATTCCATTCCAACAAGAGAATTCTAAAGATTTATTCTAGTTCATATCAACATATCCCAAATAAGGGCAGAACCAAGGGCGCAAATGCACAAGAGGTGGAGGATTGATTTTGAAACAACAAGCTAGGGTTATACTATAAGTGGAAATGTCTCAAAAGGAGAATAACTTTGGACCATTGGGTAATCAAGAAGGGGCCAATGTTGTTGATCATAGCAAGGAAAATGAGTTGATATCCAATGTGGTAAGAGCTTTTGGTGAAAATTTGCCAAAGATGACCCTCTGAGATGCCTTAAGAGGAGGACAACCGCAAACAACTGCAATTATTAACACTAGGACTTCTTGCAAACCTTTGAGAATGCCCAAAATGAACCCTAGGAAAATAACCTTAAGGGGCATGAAAATGGCGAATGGCTCTCCCATAGTCCAACTTTAAATGTCAAACATACAGACTTGGATTGACACTATGGAATGTAGAGGATTAATTTGCTGATTTTTGGTTCTTTGTTTAGGCCTCCCTGCTTTCAAGATGTGGGTTGCTAAACAATGGAGAACTGTATGTGAATTAAATATTTATGCTTACCCTAATGGTTATTTCCTAGTTCTTTTTGCTAAAGAAGAGGATAGATAACAAGTTTTCCAATGGGGTCCTTGGTTTTTAGGCAAAGCAGGGCTTTTCATGAAGCCTTGGAATACCAAGTTCAAGGAAAAGAGAAAATGCCCTCATTAACCCTAGTTTGGGTGAGACTTTTTGGGTTGCCAACGAAGTTTTGGAACCAAGTTGTCTTCAAGGCAATAGGCAATAATCTAGGATCTTATATGATGACAGCAAGCAATACAAGTCGTACAAGTCAGTTTGAACAAATTATCTATGCTATAATTTGTATTCTCATCAACCTTGACAAGCCCTTGCCAAAAAATATTACTCTACATTTTGGGGAGAATACCTAGGAACAAGATGTGGACTATGAGAACATCCCCTTTAGGTGTAGGATTTGTCATAAATATGGTCACCTAGCTAGGGATTGCAAATATTGGATCCCGAAGCAGGCACAATAGGAAACAACCCTTAGAGGTTTTGAATTGCCTAAACAAAAGAACATACAAAGAAAACAAACATCTAAAGAGCAGGTAGTCATCTCCACCAATAAGTTTGCTAACCTCCCAATTGATGATGAGAATAACATCATGGAAATGAAGATCCAAGAAACTCCTCTTTAAGCCCTAAGAAAGGAACTTATAATTAAAGAAATTAATCATAACATCGAGCCAATTCTAGATCTACCAAGTAGCCCACAAGAGAAACCACCCAAAAAATTGAAGAGATCCCAAAGGAAAAATAAAAACCAAAAAAAATACAATGACTATAACCAATAAATTGGAGCAACTCATAAAGGAATACATAGTGGAGGTGACACCTAGGAATATTTTGACAGGGTCATGATGGTACTCTCACCTATACTAGGTTTGGAGTCCATCCCAAAACCATTAGGAGTGAGTCAAGAGTTTACTAAAAATATGAAGCTAGATACATCCCAAAGAGCATGTAAGAAGAGTGCTCAACATCATATAGGAAAAAACCTTGCAAAGTCAATATCAATGGGTAAGGTAAGGCATCTTACCCATATTTTCAATCCTTGTGCTTGATGAAGTGCATCACCTAGAATATTTGAGGGATTAAAGGTAGCTCAGTAAAGCATAATGAAGTAAAATAAATGATTTAGGAAAATCATCAACAAATGGTTTTTATCCAATAAAAGAAGGTGTTGAAAGAAGAGATGTAGACTTTTGCAAAAAATATTTGGCCTACATGTAGGGTGGAATCCCTAAGTTCCCAAGGAGCTTATGGAGTGGCTTGTCTTTGGGATCTAAAATAGATAGTGATACACCAAAAAATGGGAAGTTGGGGGATTATGGCTTTATTGGCCTAGAGTAGATATTCTTCTCAATATTGTTTGTCTCAATATATACTCTCCTATCAGCCTCGATAAAAAATGATAATGGAGTAAAATAGCTTACATTATCGATCATTTTTTCGAAGCTTGGCCGCTTGTAGGTGGATATTTCAACAACATCCTTTCATTGGAAGAGAAGATAGGGGGAAATCACACTCTACACAATAGTATCGACCTCGTGACAAAGCATAGTAGAACTCTTCATTTGGTAGAAATCAAACTAGACAATGGTATGATGACTTGGTCTAATAAAATTCAGGGTCCATTATGCATTCTAAAAATATTAGACATGTTTATGTTGTCAAAGGAGATTATGAGTAATGTATATATTCCAAGAACACAAATGTTGAACAATGTAGGATCAAATCATTGGTTGGTGTTGGTGGAAGTGTGAAAGACCAAACCTAGTCGTGGTTCTTTTAAATTCTAGCTAATATGGTTGCAAGATAGTAGTTTAAGTAATAAGGTTCAACAATAGTGGTACAAGAGTAAACCCAAGCATGGTACGAAGATGTACAATTTTGTTAGGAGGCTTTAGTTCCTCAAGTACAAATTGAGAACATGGAACTGGAAGGAGTTTGGTGATATAAAGGAAAAGAAATGACATAACTTAACCAAACTTGAGGATCTAAATGAGAAAATACAAACAAATGGCACTACTGAGATTCTAAGCAAGGAGGAGGTTAGGCTTACTGCTCAGCTAGATGAATGGAACAAAAGAGAAGAGATCCTATGGAAACAAAAATCTAGATCCAATTGTTAGGATCCCATGCTAACCCTTGATGTAATAACTTCCATGATGTAATAATTCTTAAATAACGTGGGTAGTACCCATGATTAATATTTTGTAATGTTCTCAGTTTTAGCTTATATAGTGCCTATGACAAATGGCACCCTTTTTATGTAACACATGGTAGATAGGTATGTAAGGTGGCCTTGTGCATGTAATTTGAGTGGCATTGTGCATGTAATTCGAGTGGCACTATGCATGTAATTCGGGTGGCATTATGCATGTAATCCAGGTGGCATTTTGCATGTAAGCCAACCATGGAAGGGAACTCTTTAAATACCCGAGAAGGCACCAATGTATTCATATTTTTGTAAATTAATGAAGTGTTGAAGGAGGTTGCCCCCTCGAAGAGGCCTACGATTCTATCTTATTGTGAGATTGTTCCTTTATGTAAATTTTTGTTATAATGTGTATTTTGTTCTGAATATTAATATGATGTTTATGTGAGTTTATTTCCAAGCAATTGTGTGAAAGTGTGTTTATTTGAGTTTATTTTATAGTAGGATCCTAACAAGTGGTATCAGAGTGCTTTCTAGGGCCAAGTTCTGCTGCAATAGTAATGATTCTTGTCTGTTAGGTATAATCCTCTATTATTTTTGTGTAATTTTTTTTACTATTATAAAAAAAAAAAGACAAATACCAGTCAAAATATATATATATATATAGTCCTTTTTAGTTGAGTAGGTAGAAACCCTATGTCGGGGGTTTTAAAATATCACGAATGATCTGTCGTTATTGGCTAAGCTAGATAGCCCATACAACGTCTAGTGAAGTGAGGGGCGATCAGGCTCCAATACCTAGGCCTCAGATAGAACTCGCGCACGGACTTGAGCTCCCACGCATCTTTAGGTGTATCGGGAGACCATTCTAGGGTTAACAAAATTTTATCTAGTAGGAAGCTTATCGGCCTTGTATCATCCATAGTCCATGGGACACAACATCCCGGACGATTACCCTCCCATATTGTCAAAGAGGCAGATAGTGTGCTCAAGGGTATGTGTGGAATCCTCCTTGGGTAGTGGCTTGAAATATTGGTCCGAGCACTATTGTTCGTCACTACGGTATAACAGAGGGCCTATGGGTGTTACATACTCCTTTACTTAGCATACCCTGGTTCTGTTAAAACTTCAACCTGCAACAAAATCACAAACCAAAACTCCCTGTTTATAAACCTACATTCCAAATTCCCAAAAGTGAGCATATGAGAAAGGAATCCTCTATCGAAAAAAAAATAGCATACATTGCATGAATTCGGGATAGAATATGAGGGTGACAGTTAAGTTGACAGTCTGGAGAATAACAGTCAAATTTACAGTGGCAGTAACAGTCAGGTCAGCACAGTCAGGTCAAAAATTATAGTTTTCAGTGTTAGAACAGAACTGTCATAACAGTAACCTACACAATACAGAGAATATTCGGACCAGTGAGGTAAGTAGTGTTAGAGAGACTGTCCGGGTTGAGCAAAACATTGAGCGAGTGACCAGAGACCAATTATAGATAGTGCTCCAGTACCCAACTTTTGCACTGTAGCTCAAAATCAAAAATTGTAAACACCGTTAGACTCGGCAAAACAAGAGATTAAAAAAAAATCTAGGGTGCCCAAAAGTAGTGTTGTGGGATATAGCTCATTGTGACCACCTCTTCGATCTGATCATTTTGATATATAGCACCCAATCACTTTTTTGGACACTTACTAAAAATAGTAAGTCCTGAAACCCAATTATAATTTTAGTAACTGGTCACAAAAGGTTCCAAAATGGCCTAGGGTACCCGTGGACATCAAAAAGAGCTAGAATAGATGGACTCCTTAACAAAAGCCATTGAGAATTTGAACTTGGCAATTTTCTCCATAAGGGAAGAGGTCCAAGGTCTTCGTCTAGATCATGAGGCCACTAGCGCTCGCTTAGAAGAAACACTGATAGATGTGGGTAGCAAGTTACATAAGGGACCACTCAAAACAGAACACTAGGCTGAAAACTCTACAAGGAATGACCATGACCCATCCTTTAAAATGCCAAAATTGGACTTCCCTCGATTTAATGGGAAGGATGTTGATGGGTGGTTATGTAGGGTTGATCAATTCTTTAGACTTCATAATATTCCCATATATCATCGAGTTCATATGGCTTCCTTTAATTTGGAATTTGTGGCTCTACACTAGTTCCAGTGGTTATGTAATTCCAACCCAAATCTCTCTTGGGAGGACTTTGAGTCCTAACTACTGACCCGATTTGGGCCTAGTGAGTATGAGGACTTCATAGGGGCCTTGACCAAACTGCACCAAACATCCTCAGTTCAGTGACTACCAAACTCAATTTGAAAAATTGGCCAATAAGACAAGAGGATTGACGAAAGGGTTCTTCACGAGTTTTTTTATCAGTGGGTTAAAAGGGGATCTCCAAGCTAAAGTAAAGATGTTGAAACCACATTCCATGATGGAAGCTATCAGTTTGGCCCGTCTGGCCGAATCTAAACTCTCAAACCAAAGGCACCCCTCGCGGTTTCCTCAAAATTGACCTTCATTTCCTTTTCAAACCCAAAATTCAATGGATAGTAAACCTACTACACCCAAGCGACTGAATACAGAGGAGATGGATGCACGTCGTGCCCAAGGATTATGTTATAATTGTGATGAATTTTTTTTTAAAGGACATAAGTGTGCAAACAAAAGACTGCTCTTGATAGATGTTGAGGAACCTGCTAACACTAACCAGAGTGATGAGGATGAGGACTCTCCTGAAACACCTTCTCCACAGGAAGAAGATACATAGGGGTCTGAGGTAGAGATTTCAATCCATGCTCTTGCAGGCATTACCACTCCATAAACCATGAAAGTTATGGTATTTTTCAAGGGCCAACGTCTTACCATCCTTATTGATTCAGGCAGCACACACAACTTCATTGATCCTCGAGTTGCTAAGCAGGCAAATTGCTATATCCATACTTGTAATTCATTCGAGGTCATAGGTCCGAGGTGTAGACCAATTGGTTCATCCAAACCCCATAAGGGGGGTAGAGGTCCAAGGTTCAAATCTCGGGCCTCGCCGAACTGAACGCTTATCTATTTCCTAGTGCTTTCAACGGCGTAAAAGGTTTAAAATGATTGTGGCATGGTGGTTATAGGGGCGACTGTGCGAAGATCTATGTGGCGGTTTTTGGGGTGGACAGCGCAGAATACTGTGGCGGCCATAAAAAGTCGGGACGACTGCCGGATTCATGGCGGCTACTGATTCCACCATGTAAATTCAAAAAAAAAAAAAAATTCATTCGAGGTCATGGTAGCCAATGGGGGAACATTACCTTGTAAAGGAAAATGTCGCAATGTCAAGCTCAGGATAGGGGACTATGAACTCAAACAGGACATGTTTTCCCTCTAGTTGGGAGGATGTGATATGGTTTTGGGATCTCAATGGTTGAGTACATTGGGCACTATCAGTTGGAACTTTGCAGAACTTTGGATGCAATTCTCCCAAAATGGACAAACACACTTACTCAAGGGCTCCCCTATAGGAACACCTCACCTCATTAGTTCCAATCGTATGGAGAAAGTGCTAAAGAAATCAAAATGTGGGGTCATTGCACAACTCTTCTCCATCCAACCAACCACTTCACTAATGGCTGAAATTCCATCAGACCTACAACTAGTTCTACACAAACATGATGTTGTATTTGCAGAACCAACTACACTACCACCACGTCGCTCTCACGACCATGCTATCCCATTGCTCCCGGGTAGTGCACCACCAAATATCAAGCCATACAGGTACCCTCATGCCATGAAATCAGAACTAGAAAAATTGGTACAGGAATTACTCAAGGCTGGTGTCATTTGGCCTAGTACTAGCCCCTACTCCTCGCCTATCCTACTTGTTCCCAAGAAAGATGGCTCATGGCACCTATGTATTGACTATCGGGAACTCAACAAGACTACGGTCAAGGATAAATTTCCTATTCTAGTGGTTGATGAATTACTCGATGAACTACACGAGACCATGTATTTCACCAAGCTTGATCTCCGCTTAGGGTACCATCAGATCCAGCTCAAGGATGAGGACATCCCCAAAACTGCCTTTCGCACTCATGAAGGTCATTATGAATTCTTGGTAATGTCATTTGGTCTCACAAATGCTCCTTCTACATTCCAAAGTCTTATGAACAACATATTTCGACCCTTTTGCGAAAGTTCATCCTTGTGTTCTTCGATGACATCTTGATTTACAACCGCACATGGGAAGAGCACCTCAATCATGTGGATCAAACTTTACAACTATTGGTCACCCATCACCTTTTTGCCAAAAGTTCCAAGTGTTCCTTTGGTCTGATTTAAGTAGAGTATCTGGGACACATTGTCTCACAGGATGACGTCAAGGTTGACCCTAAGAAGATTCAAGCAGTTCAAGAGTGGTCGAAACCTCGCACCCTCAAGGGACTTTGAGGATTTTTAGGGCTTACAGGCTATTATCACAAATTTGTCTGCAATTATGGGAAGATAGCTGCCCCCCTCACCTCCATGTTGAAAAAATATTCCTTCACTTGGACAGGGCCTGCTGACCAAGCCTTCATTGAACTCAAGCATGCTATGACCACCACTCCCATCTTAGCCATACCAAATTTCTCTAAACCATTTGTCATTGAAAGTGATGCTTCTGGTCATGGTATTGGGGCAGTATTGATGCAAGAAGGACGACCTATGGCTTTTACTAGCAAGGCACTCTCTGATCGTAATCTAGGGAAATCCACATATGCTAAGGAAATATTAGCCATATTGCATGCAGTCACACATTGGCGACCTTACCTCATTGGGCGTCACTTCTCCATCAAAACCGACCATCAAAGTCTCAAATATTTTTTGGAATAAAGAGTTACTATGCCTAACCAACAAAAGTGGGTGTCTAAACTCATGGGCTATGATTATGATATCACCTACAAAAATGGAAAGGAGAATATTATGGCTGATGCTCTTTCTCGCCAAATGGAGACCGTAAGTATGTTGTGTGCCATCTCAGCACCACTTCCCCAATGGATTGATTCCTTGTGTCAAGAAGCATGTCAAGATGCAGATTTGCAAGCTTTGATAGCCTCACTAATGGATGATCCAGATTTTGCACCAGGGTATAATTGGAATGGCCATGATCTACGCTACCATCAATGCCTAGTTCTACCTCATAAGTCCCCACTTCGAGAGCTCCTCATGAAGGAATTACTTGCCACTCCCTCTACAGGCCATCCAGGGTTCCTTAAAACATATACACCTTATTTTGGAAAGGTATGAAATGTGAGATCCGCTCTTTTGTTGCTGCATGTGACACATATCAAAGGATGAAAGGTGAAACAATGCGCTCTTCAGGTACTCTTCAGCCATTACCTATCCCGGATCAGGTTTGGACTAACATTTCCATGGAATTTATAGAAGGGCTCCCTAAATCTGGAGGCAAGTCAATTATTTTCATGGTAGTGGACCGCCTTTCAAAGTATGCTCACTTTTGTGCCCTTGCCCATCCATATACCACATCCATTGTTGCACAAATTTTTCTTGACTCCATCTTTCACCTTCATGGCATGCCCACCTCCATTGTATCTGATCGTGATCCCACCTTCACTAGTCATTTCTGGCAAGAGTTGTTTAAGTTGCAGGGGACTCAGATCAAAATGAGTTTAGCCTACCATCCACAAATAGATGGTCAAACATAATTTGTTAATAAATGCTTGGAAACCTACCTTCGCTGCTTTGTCTCAGATCATCCCACTCAATGGGCCAAATGGCTATCCTTGGTCGAATGGTGGTACAACACTTCCTATCATATTGTAACCAAATTCACACCATTTGAAGCAGTCTATAGGCACCTTCCACCTATGCCTTCCTCTTACATTCCTGGTAGCTCCAAGGTCTAGGCCGTCGACAACACTCTGAGTCAACACATCGAGGTCCTTCGCCAACTTAAGCAGAATTTGAACATGGCCTAGAATTAGATGCACCAACAAGCTGATCATTATCATTCTGAGCGTATTTTTGATGTAGGTGATATGGTCTTCTTTCGCTTGTAGTCGTACAAACAATCATCCCTACAAATTTGCAGGTGTCAGAAACTTGCTGCAAAATTCTATGGTCCTTACCAGGTTCTACAAAGGATTGGCCCCATAGCTTACAAATTGGTGCTCCCACCTACTTCCAAGATTCATCATGTTTTTCATGTTTTTCTCTCAAGAAATTTGTGGGCACACAGGTACAGGTTCAATCCACACTTCCTGAATTGGATGAAGAAGGCTCCATATTACTTGAACCTGAGCAGTTGTTGGATCATCGAACTTGCACTCTTCGCAACCATACAATTACAGAGATCCTGGTTCAGTGGCGTGGGCTTCAACCTGAAGATGCTACATGGGAATCTCTCCACCAACTCTAGCAATAGTTTCCTCATTTCAGCTTTGAGGACAAAGCTTCTTCAAGGGGAAGGACATGTTAGGATCCCATCCTAACCCTTAATGTAATAACTTCCATGATGTAATAATTCCTGAATAACGTGGGTAGTACCCATGATTAATATTTTGTAATGCTCTAAGTTTTAGCTTATATAGTGCCTATGACAAATGGCACCCTTTTTATGTAACACATGGTAGATAGGTATGTAAGGTGGCCTTGTGCATGTAATTCGAGTGGCATTGTGCATGTAATTCAAGTGGCACTATGCATGTAATTCGGGTGGCATTATGCATGTAATCCAGGTGGAATTTTGCATGTAAGCCAACCATGGAAGGGAACTCTTTAAATACCCAAGAAGGCACCAATGTATTCATCTTTTTGCAAATTAATGAAGTGTTGAAGGAGGTTGCCCCTTCGAAGAGGCCTACGATTCTATCTTATTGTGAGATTGTTCCTTTATGCAAATTTGTGTTATAATGTGTATTTTGTTCTGAATATTAATATGATGTTTATGTGATTTTATTTCCAAGAAATTGTGTGAGAGTGTGTTTATTTGAGTTTATTTTATAGTAGGATCCTAACACCAATGGCTCCAATAGGGAGATAGGAACACTAACTTCTTCCCTAAATATCTCCTATCAAGGTCATTGCACATTTTCATATCTTCCCTATAAATAGTAGTAGGTGATTCAATACACACATGGGATGGGATGAAAGATATAGCAAGAGAATGCTTTGTCCAACTCTTTAAGGCAAAACCATTGAGCAAAGAGGCACAACAATAAGTACTCCAAGATATTCCATCTCTCATCAAAGAGGAAGATAATGTAACTTTGACTTCTCAAATTACTCCTAAAGAACTACAAGTAGTTTTCAAGATGTAGAAAGGTAAAACTCTAGGTCTAGATGGATTTACCATAGAATTCTACCAAGAATTATGGGATATCCTTAAGGAATAACTGATGGAAGTGGTCAAAGAGGTTAGGATAGCCAAAGTGGCGCTCAAAGAGGTGAACAAGACTTATATGGCATTAGTTTTGAAAACCCAAGAGTTTGAACACATCTCTGGCTATCGACCAATAGCCCTTTATAATGTCTTATATAAAATTATCACTAAGATCATGGCAATAAGGATCAAACCTATTCTTAATAAAATTATTTATCTAGAATAGGTTGGTTTTGTGGAAGGAAGATAGATCTTAGATGAGATAGTCTTAGCTCAAGAGGCCATCTACTCTATGCAGGTACAAAAAATACCCTCCAAGTTTACTAGGTTAGACATATCCAAAGCATGTGATAAAGTTGATTGGCACTTCCTCCTAAAGGTGATGAGATAATTTGGATTCTTGGGTGATTGGGTAGAATGGATCAAGGGATGTATTTCCTTGATATCCTACTTGTTTCTAGTAAGTGGAGCTCCTACCCAAGTATTTACAACTTCTAGAGGTATTAGACAGGGAGACCCCTTATCCCCATACCTGTTCATCATATTGGCTAAATTTTTGGGCAAAACATTCGCTAAGGATAGAAAAACTAGAGCTTTGGGGGGAATAATAATAGCAACTCGAGCTAAATCGATTACTCACCTGCAATTTATTAATGACTACATTATTAGGAAAAGCAACAACGAGGGAGGCCTCCAAATTTAAAATGATTCTATGACAATTTACAAAAGTGATTGGAGAACTTATAAATGAATAAAATTCCAAGGTTATATTTTTCCATTGCTCACCTAGGTAGGAGATGATGTTGGATAAATTGAGATATAAGAAGACATCTCTTTCAATCACCTACATAGGAATTCCACTTATAATTGGGAGGCAAAACAAGGAAGAATGGACTTGGCTATCAGAGAGAGCGAAAGCCAAATTGGAAAAATGGAATAATATGTGGCTTTGGAAAGGAGGATGGATGACCTTGATAAAAGCAGTCCTCAATGCCATACTTATTTATGTCTCCTCAGTGCTAGGTAGTTCTTAAAGAATTGGATCAAATAAGCTATAAATTCCTCCAAAATGGAGTCAAGGAAGAACTAAAATGGGCACTGGTGAAATGGGATACTTTATTCCTTCAAAAAATGAGGTAGGATTAGGAATTAGATTAGTTGTCAATAATAATAAGGAATTGGTGGCTAAGTTATATTGGAGATTGCTAAAATCCCTTGAGGAATTGTGGGCTTAAATTTTAAGGGCCAAATACGCATAGAATAAAACCTTGATAGAGCTTATCCAATTTATACTTCCTATTAAAGGAACTCCCATATTATTGAGACTTATAATATGATAGGATATTATCAAGGAAAGATTGTTATGGGTTATCCATAATGGACAAAAGGTTGACTTTTGGACAAATTCATGGGATGGTCATCCTCCTCTAATAGCTCAATTATTGACTTGGAGATCATTGATGGAGAATCATCATATAAACAATTAGATTAAGATAACCAAATATTGTAAGCTTCAAAGCAATAGGTGGAAGGTAGGAAGGCAATGGATCCCAATATAGCAATGGTCAATCCAAATCCTGAAGGATCAAAGAAAATAAATCTATAGGACCATCTAGACGAGATCACTCTCATGGTCTCAAGAGAAGGGTACTCTTTTATGGGGTAGAAAATGTCAAAGTGAGTATACAATTACCTTTGGATACTTAGCTCTATGCTAGAGTACCCCAAGCCTATTAAGTGTTATATTAACACAATTGTGGGCACATAACCTTTGGACCAAAGTAATATTTTTCATTTGGCTCCTACTGCATAGAAGGGTGCTAATAGAGGAAGAATTTATGAAAAGAGGGATGCATAGGCCTTTTCAGACATGAGATGTATTTGGAGAATGAGAAATTGGTCTCTCACATTTTTATAGAATTCCCCATCACAATAAAACTATGGAAATAGATGGCAGCTTTGTTGGGTATCAACTGGTTTGAGATATCTTCTATAAAACAACTTTGGAGGGAGTGGCCTAAATGAGAGGATATAGACCAACCCACTCAACAAATTTTTTGGGTGGGGATGAATCTCCTTCTACAAAATTTGTGGAAGGATAGAAATAATTGTATCTTCAACCATGAGTATAGAGACAACCACTTTGTCTAGCAAAGGATCATATCCAATATGAGGGATTCATTCCAATAGTTGTTAAAAGAACCCCTGAATCCTAACCAAAGGTGGATTTAGATAATATATAGATTCCAAGTGTCTCCAACAATGGTCACATAAAAAAGGGTAACCCCAAATCATGCAAAAGTAATCAAAACTAGGAATTGAAAACCTCATGTAGAGGTATTGGGTAAGTTTAATATGGATGGAGCTCCAAGGGAAAATCTAGAAAGAGCAAGTATGGGAGGAATAGGGCACCTCTTGAATGGAATTCCTACTTTATCTTCACAAAAATCCTATGTATCTTATCCAATAACCTGGTAGAGGGATATACCATCTTAAGAGGATTACAGGAGGATCAGAAGGTGGGGTGGAAGAAAATTAACATGGAATCAGAATCCCAAATTATGATTAACCACTTAAAGGACTAGGCAAACAAAATAATAGAAATAATACTTGAGCATATATAGATGACCCAACAACGCTTTGAGTGTAACAACCCACCAAAACCAATTTGAGAGAGATATTTTTCTTTAAGGTTCACAAAGAAGTCCCATATTTATTTTAGTATTCTCAAGGCTTCACCATATTTGAGTTCAATGTTGTTGTAGATGACACTCAATGGACAAGAGTGGCCAACATCCCATATTTTTTGGGGTTCACCTTACTAAACCTCATTGTTTAGAAGGATTCCAAAGTGGTCCCCCCACATTTCCTATACCCTCATCGACATAGGACAATATGACCATGATGTAGGAATTATACTTTAAGACCCATAACACTTAAAGGGGAATGCCTATTCCCTAACCTTACCCTAAGTCCATCTAGGTAGGTTAATTAGGCATAAAGCCTTGGTGCTTAGTTACCACACCTCTATGGGCTAACTAAGGTCATTACCACTCATCTAGCAATGAACATGATCACCCGAACCTACACGTTCAAGGGACCACCACTATTGTCTTGTGAATGATTCTTATAACTACCTAGTTATGGAAACACCCAATCCTCAGCGTTCAAGGTGTATTAGTTCACAAGAATTTGGTTATTGCATCAATGCAACTCCTTCCAGATTTGTAAGTTCCTAGCTATTGCATTCTCGCAACTCCTTCTAGGACTCACATCTACCTGGTTATTGCATCAACACAACCCATCCCAGGATTGGGCTATTTTTCTTTGAATCAGGTTCTAAAAGAAGTTCTAAATCCATTCCAAGAACTCTTCCCTAACCTGAGATAAAAATAAAGTAATATAAAACAAATCTCTCTAACTATAAATGCTTCAAATAAAACAACATGCCTAAAATGTAGCATAATATCTAATCATAACTGAAACATTACATCATAAATCTACCATTAGCTTCAACATAGTGCCATCATTATAAAGCATCAACAATTTAACTCTAAAGTTATGTTGATTAAAGAGCTAAAGCCAAGCTATGTAAAAGAAGCATTTCTCTAGAAACCAAAACTAGTTATTCATAATGCTAGCATCATTGTAAAATGAATACATAAAGCTTTTTCATCATAAAAAGATCTCCATAAACATTTATTCTTTCACAATAAAAGAAAATATTTTGCAAGATAAAGATCACAATCCAAATCATTCCTTGCTTAAGCTTAAATCAATCAACATTTCTCCATATTACAAAAATGACCATGTCTTGTATAATTTGGAAGTTTTAACTAAGAAACACAAAGCAACTTCTCATTTACATAATAAATTTTCAACATCAGAGCCATTATGCCTAAGAAGCCTTTGTGCCCTCTTCTTTTCACAATCATCTTCATGAATGAAAAATATCCTGCAACTTGAGGAACACTTAGGGATCAGGACAACTCTTTATGCAATACAAATTAACATGCTCTAAGTATGATGCAAGTAGCCATGCATACAAACATCAATAAGACAACAAGGAGAGGATACCATACTCCTCTCTATAATGGTCCTCTTACCTACTCAAGTCTCAAGAGTCAATTATAATTTCAACCATAATTCAATATACTTTTGATGTAATATGCAAGCAAACAATCTATAGCAACAAGGAGAGAATCCCCTACTTATCTCTATAATGTCTCCCTTACCTACTCAAGTCTTAGGAGTCCATTATAACATCATTATCCTAACACAATAATGATTTTCCAAAGAACATTATACTATAACATCTATCAATTTTCATTAACCATCATCCTAACATAATAATGATTATTCTTTCAAAAGATATTATAATATAACATCTATTAATTTCCATTAACCATTATCCTAACATAATAATGATTATTCTTTCAAAAGATATTATAATATAACATCTATTTATTTCATTAACCATTACACCATTGCAATGAATCCATCTGAGCACAAAACAACCATCACAATTTGAACACCTAACAAGAAACACGAATAAAGGCATAAAATAACTACCCTAAAGGTTTACCATTAGCCTCTACCAAAAGCAAACCTTCAGCAAGCCCCCAAGGCAAATGGCTTAGAATACCAGGCAACTATGATGGTGATACAACATTCACTCAGGTTCCAACCTCAACCAACTCATCCCAACACACAAAGGAGAAAGACTCGTTACCACAGACCAACTGAAGGGCATTCAAGAATGCAAGAAACTCTCCAAAGCTCGAGATGAAATGGACCTACAAGCTTGGAATATAGGCAAACTTATACAATAAGAAGAAAGAGAGAAAACAAAGCCCAGTAACAACTCCACTCAAATACTGACCAACGTCTGCCCAATACTAAGATCAAACAACTAGGCACCCAAAAGAGAACATTAATCGAGATAAACATGTCACCAATGTATCACCTATGGAGAAGGTTTCCCAAGCCTTAGCCTACAAGTGACGGGCTAGCTACAAAATTTGCCTATACAACAAGGATAGCAGAACAAAACCGATCCACCAAGCTAATAAACAAGGGTACCAAAAAGACTGGCCCAACAAGCAAGGTAAAGGAGCAACCATACATAATCAAGCAACAAACAAAAACATAATATAGAGCACAAGCATAAGCATAATTATGACGTAATATAGAGTCTTTATCTTATCATGATGTCTTTGATGTTGTCCTTGCCTCCATATCCTTCCTTCCTTTCCTCCTCTTCCAAGCAACCCCTAAAAAAACCCAATCCCCCATCGAATAGCAATTACAAATCCTTGTAATAGGTGGGAGTCTATTCCCCTACCTTCTTGGATTCATTGGCCATACTCACCATCGTGCTCTAGCTCCGATTGGTAACGTTCGATGGCATCGCTTATGCATGTTGAGACTAGGTTGAAAGCTGCCCAACATGCACTTGAAAAAACAAGGATTAATCTCCTCATATAATATTATAATTCCAACCTTAGGAATTATTTTACACACACACATATATATATATTATAATTTTAACCTTAGGAATTCAATTATTATTATTATTTTATTCCTTTCTCATTAAGCATGGATATAAAGGCAAACAAAATATAATTCAAATAATAAAACCAAGATACCATTGCTTCTAATATAGTGAAAGGATCAATTATTTGCTAATCAATACCATATGTCAATATGAATTATTAACACTAGCATTAATATTCAAGCATTAATGGTATTATCCCTATTAATACTTTTATTGGGCTATCTACCCAAACCAAAATCTCCAATACAAGCAAAACAAGGATTTGAAATATTATACAATGTTGCTTTATCTTTAAATAAATGGCTCTTTAAGATAACTAGAACATTATCCCCATCATGCCAAAGATGGCTCCTTTACCAAAGCGATCTCCCGACCCAATGTTGTATTTATCAACAAGCACAAATGCAATGCATCTACATGAAGGTAATCTTTACCTTAGAGTTTTTGATGAACAAGTCATCACCATCATTTCCCATCTCAAGTGGTTATCCCAAATTAATCCACTAATGAGAGCACCTAGTCCTGCAACCACAAATACATTAGCAATACCATATTCCAAGAATGGAATCAAAGCATAAAGTACATCTACTCATTCTTATTGACATAAAATAAGACTATGCATTAGGCATCCATATTTCAATACATAGTTCATTGTCAAGAATAAGTCCTACCAAGGAGGGTTGTTAAATTGAGACAATGTAGTTCATACACGTCTTTAGAGATCAGAAGAGGGTAGGATTTGCGATGGCTAACTGGGATCGAGGAGACTTCACTTGCTATGGATATCCTCCTTGATGGTGGCCTTAGTGAACCAAGGAATCTCTTTTTTTCATTCTTACCATTAATGATAATACTGCTTGTTATATCTAGATTTATATATCCTTGCTTTACATGGTTACTTTTTCTTGCATAGATATTTGTAGTAGATTAGATGTAAGGGAGAGGATTTTTTGAAGAAGCGAGTGACTGTGTAAGGGTTTCATTTATGTTGAGCACAAGCAACTCTAGAGGTTGTTATTTGGGGCCTTCGAGACCTAGCAACCAACATTTTTGTGGTTTTTCTTCAAAAATTTAGTGGGATATGTTGTAAGGTATCCAAGATGGGTTAGAAATTTATCTTTCAATAGATGTTCATGTTGTGAACTTGATTGACAATAACTTCCAATTTTCTACACAAAACAAAAGTGAAAATCATACCTTTTCTCAACGTCCAAGGCATGGATTAAAGAGATCTCAAAACAAGTTTCAAGTAGTTGATCAAAAAATGATTTAGATCTCAAGAAAATCTGATGCTAAGGAGCACCCCCAAAACAAATCCATTGTGGAAACACCTTTCAAGGGTAAGGATTTCCAAGAATCAGACCCAAAAATAAAATTTAAGGATGCCCTCCATGGTCGACAGCCTCAACCTGATGCTAACATTAATCTTAGGGTTTCTCATAAGCCTCTAAGAATGCCTAAGATTGATCCTAGGAAAATCGAGTTAGGATGTCTTACGACAGTTGATGAAACTCCAATTGTTAAGCGAGATATGGGCAACATTCAGACTAGCATAGAAGATATGGAAAAAAGAGGATTAATTCATTGTTTCTTGGGTTTTCATCCAAGCCTATATGCTTTCAAATTTTGGGCTACAAAAACTAGAAAACAAAAGGTGAATTACAAATCTCTATTTATCCAAATGGTTATTTTCTTGTTTTATTTTCTAACAATGAAGATAGAGAGAAAAAATTTCAAGGGGGTCCCTAGTTCTTTGGGGCAGGGCTTTTCATGAAGCCTTGACAAACTAAATTTAAAGTCGAAGAAGAGATGCCTTCTATAGGTCTTGTGTGGGTTAGACTCTTTGGACTCCCAATTGAATTTTGGAATTTGGCTACTTTTTTTAAATTGGAAACTCTTTGGGAACTTTTATGATGATTGTTAATTGTAATAAAAAATTGAACCTATTATTTATGCTCATATTTATATTTTAATGTATTTTAACAAACCCCTACCTAAAAAGATCTCACTACAATTTGAGGAGGACACTTGGGAGCAAGTGGTGGACTATGAGAACATAAATTTTCGTTGTAGAATTTGCCATGAATGGAAAAGTTGCTTTCCTTAGTTCGCAAGGGACTTATGGTGGCATTGCTTGCCTTTGAGACCCAAAAGAGGTAGTTATTCACCATATATTCGACAACTAGAGTCTTTTGGCTATAGCTATTCAAAGTAGACATTCCAACCAAATTATGCTCTTCATAACTATTTATGCTCCAACTACTTTGGAGGAAAAGAGAAGACAGTGGAAGGATATAACTTATATTATGCCTCATTTTCCTAAAGCTTGTATCTTGATCATAGGATATTTCAATACCATCCTCTATTTGAATGAGAAAATGGGGGGAAATAGAAATTTGGATAGGAGCACTGACCTCATGAGTGAATATATTGCAAACCTTCATCTTGTGGACATCTAGCCAGATAATATCCTTGTGACTTGGTCTAACAGAAGACAAGGCTTAGCTTGTATCATGAAGATATTGGATAGGTTATTGCTCTCTAATGATTTCTTAATCCATGGTCAAACTCCTAAGGTGAAGACTCTTACAAATGCTAGTTTGGATCACTGGCCAGTCATGGTCGAAATTTGGAAAACCAATATGAGTTTCTCATCTTTTCAATTTTAGTTAATGTCGCTTAGAGACAATTCCTTCATACCTTGAGTGCAATAATGGTGGAAGGAGGTATGGGACAAATATGTTCTATTTTACCAAAATCAAGATGTGGAACTGGAAGGATTTTGGAGATGTCTGGAAAAAAAAACATGAAGTGATTTCTCAACTTGAAATTTTGAATAAGAAAATCCATTTAGATGGCCTCGCAAAGAGTAGAAATATAGATGAAATTAGACTCACAACTCAGTTAGAGGAATTTGAAAAAAGAGAAGAACTCTTATGAAAGCAAAAATCTAGGATCCAATGGCACAAATAAGGAGATCGAAACACAAATTTCTTCCACAAATATCTTCTAGCTTGAAGATCTCACAACTTTATTTCTTCCCTATATTGTCTACGGATGGCATGAACTCTGTTGTCAATTACTTTTCCAATCTATTTTTTGTTGCACCTCTTGACTCAACTTCTCAACAAAATATTCTTCAAGCGATCCCTACTCTTATCACTTTTGAGAACTCGGTTTTGACTACTCTAGTTACTATCAATGAGCTTCAACAGGTGTTTTTTAAAATGCAAAAAGGGGAAACCTCAAGCCTTGATGGTTTTCCCATTGAGTTCTACCAAGATTTTTGGAATACAATTTATGCTGATTTATTAGAGGTGGTGGAAGAAGCCAGGAAAGCCAAAGAAATTTTGAAGGTTATCAATAAAACTTATATAGCTCTAGTACCAAAAGCTTAAGAGGCAGAACATATCTAAACTTTTATACCTATAGCTTTATGTAATTTTCTTCTCAAAATCATTACTAAGATCATGGAAAAAAAGGCTAAATCCTCTTTTACATAAGATTATTTCCTCTGAACAAGGGGTTACGTGGAAGGAGATCAAATAGTGGATGAAATAGTTCTTGCTTAGGAAGCCATCCATTCCATGGAAATGCAAAAATCTCCATGTTCATTTGTTTAAATTTATCCAAAGCTTATGACCAGAAGTGGATTGGCACTTCCTTGTCAAACTTTTGAGGTAATTTAGCTTCTCTCATGATTGGATGGACTAGATTATGGGATGTATCTCTTCAGTTTCCTACTCAGTTCTTATCAAATGGCAGGCCTTCATAGTTGTTTTGATCTTCTAGAGGTTTTAGGCAAGGTGACCCCCTCTTCCCTTATTTATTCATCATTATTGTTGAATGCTTGGGCAGGACTATAACAAAAAAATAGAAATAATAGAACCCTTGAGGGAGTTACCACTGCTCATGAAGCTAGGCCTATCTCTCATCTTCAATTTTTGGATGACTCTACTATGTGAGGTAAAGCTACAATTAAGGAAACTTCTAATATTAAGCAAATCATTTGTTGTTTTTCTAAGGCTATTGGGCATTTGATCAATGAAGATAAATTTAAAGTCATATTCTTTCACTTCTCTCCCAGATAGGAATCCAAGGTCCTGGATAAATTAATATATAAGAAGACCTTCCTTCCGATCACTTATTTAGGCATTCCTATCAATATTCAAAGACAAAAAAAAGAGTGGAATTGGTTGTTGGATAGAGTTAAGAAGGAAATTGGAAAGTGGACCAATAGGTGGCTTTCTTTTGGGGGCAAAATTAGCTTGGTAAAATTAGTCTTTCAAGATATACCTATTTATATTTTTGTTGTGTTGAATATCCCAAAGGTTGTTCTTTGAGAATTGGATCAAATCAATAATCGGTTCCTCTAGAGTGGTAATAAGGAGAAAAGAAAATAGGCCTGGGTGAAATGGGATACTTTATGCCTTTCCAAGAATGAAGGGGCGTTAGGATTTTGCTCCGCTATTAATAACAATAAGGTTTTAGTTGTTAAATTGTACTGGAGGATTTTGCATAATCCCAATTCTCTTTGGGAAAAAAATCTTTGTGCTAAATATGCTGAGAAAAAAAGTTCTGAAGATCTTATTCACTATCAATTGCCTACCAAAGGTTCTTCCATTTTAGTAGTTCTTAAGTTTGGTGAGGATTTGATAAAGAAAAATTTGTTTTGGATCATTCATAGTGGTCAACAATTTTTTTTTTGGATAGATTCTTGGGATGGTCACTAGCCTTTGATAACTCAATTTCTCGATTGGAGGCCTTGGATGGAGGAGCTTCACCAAGCTAACTAGATAAAGGTAGCTAATTACTATCGGTACCATACTGGTAATTCAAAGGTTGGTAGATATTGGATCCCTATTGAGGACTAACCTATTCAATTTCTAGAAAGGCAAAGAAAAGATATCCAAAGCCTCCTTTATATGAGATCTCTCTCTTGGTCCCATGATAAATATTATTTTGGATGGAACTACTAAGGGTGAGTATTCAGTTGCTCAAGATTATTTGGCCTTATGCCATAATAATCCCAACCAATCTTATGACATATTTACTCAGTCGTGGGCTCAAAATATTTGGCCTAAGATGAGGTTCTTTAATTGGATTTTATTGCATCACAGGGTGCTAACTAGTGAGCAACTTATGAAATATGGTTTTCATGGCTCATTTATATGTGAAATGTGTGGAGAGAATGTGGAAAATCTCAACCATATTTTTATTGAGTGTACCTTAGCCTTTGAGCTATGGAGGAGAATGGCCATCTTACTTGGCTTAAAGTGGTCCAATTTTTTTACTTTTGAACAACTTTGGAGGGATTGACCTAAGAAGGAGGGTGTTGATCATTTTATTAGGTAGTTAGTTTGGATGGGTTCTATCATTCTACCTTGGAATATTTGGAAGAAAATGAACAAGATTTTCAATCAAGAAAAGAAGGATATTCATTATATCTGGCGAAAGACCATTGCAAACTTAGTTTAATCATTCCAATAGCTCCTTATTCACCCCCAAAACTCCCACCAAATATGGGATTGAAGATTAACTCTTTTAAGGGCAACCAATTTAAAGGGAATGTGAGTAATCAAAAGATGGATAGAACAAGGAATTGGCATCCTTCTCCTAAGTATTTTGGAGAAGTCAATATCGTTGGAGCCTCTAAGAGGAACCCTAGAAAATCTAGTGTAGGAGAAATTGATAGACTTTCAGATGGTTTCCTAGTTTTCACTTTTGTTGAAATTTTGGGTATTTTTTCCAATAATCTTGTTGAGGGGTATGGTATCCTTAGAGGCCTTCAAGAGGCTGGTAAGTTTGGATGGAAAAAGGTGTTGGTTGAATCTGACTCTCAATTCATGATTAATTTACTGAAGACTTCTTGTAAGAATCATAAGGTTGATTTGAGAATAAAAAGAATTGTTGAGAAGATTTAATTAATCTAGATGGGTTTTTTGAAAGTTGAATACAATCATATGGTCAGAGAACATAATAGGGGTGTTGATGCTTTAGCTAATTGGGTATTGGACAAAGGTGATCTTACTTACTATGGCCACCCTCCCAGATGGTGGGCTTCACAAATAAGGGGAGCTCTTATTTTTATCCTTTCTTTGGATGCCTTCAGTTATAGAGGTACCTAGTTTCTTTTTGGTTCGATCAAAGTATTTTAGTTCCCTAGCTCAAACAAATATTTCTTATGTTTCCTTTTTTGAATCTTGCCTAAAAAGTCTTTTGGCCTAGATAGGCCAATGTTATCTATTTTTCCTTCTTTTTAGTTTTTTGGTGTGTTTTTTTGTATTATTTTTCCATTAATTGGCATACAAGAAATTTACACAAACAAATAGAGAATATCTTCATATATTAATGGGCACTTAAGACCACATTTTTGCTATCCCATGGATGATATAATTTTTGTTTGATTGCATGCTTGTTTAATAAACCAGGTGGGGGGGGGGGTTCATCTTCTTTCGAGCAAAGAAATATGTCTATCATTGATATAGGCATTGTTAGGAGACCACTAGTGGATTTTTCATCTTCATGTAAACTACTTGATATTTTTTCAGATGGATGAATTATCTTAGGTCTACTCACTTTAACATTTTCACACAAAAGATAAATGGGTGAGATTAAATTTATTTACCTAATGTTTTAAATATTAATGCCAATGGGGAAATGGGGTGTGTAGTCATAGGAGAGTGGGAATTGAGCTTAGAACTTGGTATTTTGTGCAGGTTTTACCAAGTATGGACTTAGAAAAAAAATTAAACCTCAGGATTCTTTGTTTTTTTAAGTGATTGGTAGAAAAGGATTTTCTTCTTTTTAACTGTTGGGCTTATTTTGGCAGTAATTTACCATTGATGAATGATGTCATCTCTTGGTGGTGTGGAAGACTATGAATTTAAATGAACTTTTGGCACCATAACCCATTTAAAATGGATAGTTTAGCTAGCGATAAGGAAGGTAATTGCAAACAACAATCATGGGCTTGTTTATACTTGTCTGAAAGCTGATTTTAATCTTGATTTAATGGAGAATGAATCTTATCTTATTGAAAAAAATAAACCAAGTGAGGGAACAAAGCTTTATCAATCCAGTGCCTGGTAAGGCTTACAAGTAATTACAAACCTAAAAGATATTAGATTGACACAACCTTGCAGCCTAAGTAGTCTGTTAGACAAGCAACCGTTTACAAGAATATGATTTATGTTTGATGGTATGCTTATTTAGTAAACCAAGTGAGATAAAGGACCCTATTAATTGAGTGCCTAGTAAGGCTTACAAATAATTATAGGCCTACAAGGTATTGGATTAATAGGGCTTCTCATCTCGAGTGGTCCATTAAACAAGTGAAGTTTGATGAATCTGATGAATAGATGTCATGATACATTCGATAGGCCATTTCAAGATACTGAAATACTTATTTGTTGCATGACATACCTAAAAAGAATTATAGGATTATAGTACATTAGAGGAGGAAAGCAGTTCCTTGGAAGGGCCTATTAAATACTAGTATGTATTGGAGATAATATTTTATTGAAATGGTCTTGATGTTTGGTGAGAAGAATGTGGTGTGTGTATTTTAGTTTATTAGGATAGAAGAAAGGGGTAAGGTTGGGTCATCAGGGTTGTAGATGATCGTGTCTTACATCACTTAATATAAGAGAGGGAGAAGAAGAGGAGGAAATGTGATATACAAGAAAAGGGGAGATTAAAAGAAAGGTAAAGTGGGAATAATTGATTTGATAATGTTGGGTGTTCCAAAAATTGGGACAAAAAAATGGGAAGGGTTGGGTCATCAGGGCCACAAATGATCATGTCATACATCACTTAATCCAAGAGAGAGAAGAAGAGAAGAAATGTGACAAAAAAGAGAAAGGGATGTAGAGAAAATTATAATAAGGAGTAAAGAAAGCTAGTTGTTGGACTAGGAGTACTACTCAACATGAAGTTTCCTATGTGGATGCAATTCAAATGACTATTATAGCGAGTTGGGTTGGAATTTGTTTCATAAAAAATTCTCCTAAAACTACAATATGATCGAGCAAAACTAGCAATAATGCAATTGAGATAATGATTTTGAATGAATATCGTTTTTTGACTACTATGCAATCAAGAAATCATGCAATTAGTCATATGTGCAAGCAAGACATGTAATGTTTTAGGCATAACACCTTTTAAGATGCATTATGTTGATAGATTATTTATATTTTGTCATTTAATGTGGCTAGGTGATAGGCTCTAGAGCCAAATTTAGCAATGATGATGAAAGGTCCTAACCAATGTGGTTTGAATTTTCCTTTGAGTTCATCTTTGGCATTAGTATTCTTTCGGTTTTCTTTGAGGACTAGGTTCCCAACCTCAAAGTATCTTGGGTGTACTTTCTTGTGATAGGCATGTTGAAGTCTATTATTGTAGGTTCTTAAATTTTCTAGGGCACAAATGCACTTTTTTTCTAAAAGCTCTAATTATTGAAGATGCCCTAGGTGATATTCATCATTGATCGAGGAGTCTTGTAACAAGACTCTTAGGGTAGGGACTTCGAGTTCAAAGGGAAAAATTGCTTCAGTACCATAGAATAAAGCATAAGGTGTCACACCTGTAGGGGTTTTTATGCTAGTATGATACACCCATAAGGCATAGTATAGTTGTAAGTGCTAATCTCGACCATTTTTATCGACCAGTTTCTTAATATCTTGTTGGAATATTTTGCCTTGTTATTTCTTTGTAGATAGTATGATTTTGACCATTTTTTTTAATTCTATAATTGGCACAAATTTTGGCAACTTTATTGCTTTTAAATGACATTCCATTATCTGCAATTAAAATGGATGAGATCCTATAACGACTGATGATTTAATTGTTGATGAAATTGGAAACTTGAATTCCTGTTGCAAAATATAAAGGCATAGTCTCAATCCATTTGGTGAAATATTCAATGGTGATGATAATAAATTTATGGCCATATGATGATTGAGGGTTAATTTTACTTATAATTTCTAGTCCCCAAGTGGAGAAAGACCAAGACAATGTAATTGGTTGCAGTTCTTGGGAAGGGGCATGAATAAGGTTATCATGTCATTGGCATTTGTCACATCTTCTAACATAGTTATAGGTATCCTTTTTCATGGATGGCCAATAGTAATCCATCCTAGGGAGTTTTCTAGCTATGGCTAGTCCACTAAAGTGTTTGCCACATGATCCATCATGGGCTTCTTTAATGATTGTTTTAGATTCTTTTGAGTTCACATATCAAAGAAGTATGCCTTCAAAGGACCATCAATATAATATATCTCCAATGATGATGTACTTGTAGGCCTTTTTTCTAAACTATCTATATTTTTTGTGATTTAGGAATTTAAGAATGTCTTGGTACTAATATTCTTGTGGTGAAGTTGATTCGATGGTGAAAATGTTTAGGGGTTGTAGGCAAGATTTAAATGTTGAAGGTCCTTTTATTGATCGTATAAAAATAGAGGCTTTCTCATCCTCTAATTCCAAGTGGATGAGGGATGTTTTTGTAGTCATAACATCATCATGGCATTTACTAGATCATGGAATAACTTCTAAAGTAATTTTATCAAAGTAAGCTACTAATTTATCTATAATGTCTTTGTAAAGCTTTAATTTGTCATATTTGGTTTGATAAATATTGTTGACTTGGTTAATCACTAATTGTGATTCATCATATACCGTTAGGGTTTTAATATTGAGTTTTAACATGGCTTAAAGACATAATATGAGCATCTCATATTTTTTTGCGTTATTGGTGCATGAAAATTGAAGTTTAAAGGACAATGGTATCGGTTGTTGTTTCAGGGTGACTAGAACAATTCTTGCCCTTGCACCTTTTACGCATCGAGCTAAATCAAAATATAACATCCAAGATTCTATAATTTGCTTCTATAGCTAAGATTGTTTTATTTGGGAAGGCTATATTTAAAGGATATTTTGATTCTAGGGGTGTTGCAACAACTTGATCAACTATAACTTGATCCTTTAATGATTTATGGCTAATGAATTCTAGGTCAAATTCACTAAGGGTTATAATCCACTTGGTAGTCCTTTCTGAGAGGTAAGGTTTTGACATAAGGTATTGTAGAGGATCAAATATTGCTATGATGTAGGCCTTTTGGCTAAGAATATAATGTATTAATTTGAGGGAGGACAAAACAACTCCTAGACATAGATTTTCCAATGGTGTATAACGACTTTCATAACTCACCAATATTCTAGTTATATAGTAGATAGCCCTTTCTCAATGCTAATCATCATATTGAGTGAACAGGGCTCCAATGGTATGATTGGTAGTAACTATATATAATAGCAATGGTTGGGTTGGGTTAGGTGGCATCAAGACAGGTGACATCAAGAGATAAGTTTTTAGAGCTTTAAAATATTTTTGAACCTCACTATCCTATTCAAATTTTGTGTCTTTCTTGAATAATTTAGGAAAGGTCTAATATTTATCTCCTAATTGTGAGATGAATCTCTGGATGGCTTGTATCTTTCCTTGAAGACTACACAATTTGATCAAGTTTGTTGGTGGTGGCATGTTTGTTATTGCTACAATTTTGGAAGGGCCTACTTCAATTCCATAATGAGATAAGATAAACCCTAATAATTATCCTAACATTACCCCAAAGATGTATTTTTGGGATTTTAATCAAACTTTTTATTCTCATAATCTTTTAAATATGCATCTTAGGTCCTAAACATGACTTTCTCTTTTCTTGGAGTATCCCAAAAGGTCATCTATGTAGTATTATACAATGTTATGCATGAGGTCATGAAAAATATATGTCATGTCTCTTTGATATGTTTCTCCTACATTTTTAGGCTAAAAAACATGACTTGGTAGTAAAAGGTTCCCCAAGGAGTTATGAAGGTTGTTTTATATTGGTCTTCAAGAGCAATTTTATCTGGTTTTAACTTAAAACCCATCTATTGAAGACGACATTTCAGATCGTACGATAAAATCTACTATAATGTCTATGTTTGATAAAGGGAAGTCATATTTGGGACATGCTCTATTTATATCTCTGAAATCTATGCAAATTTGAATGGATCCTTCTTTCTTGGCAACATGCACAACTTTGGAGAGCTAATCCGAAGAGCCAACATCTAATAGTTTTTGGAGTTCATCCTTAAATAAAAGAGCAACTTTAGGATTCATTTTTCTTAGTTTTTATGTAATTGATTTGGTATCAAGATGTACAACGAGATGATGCACTGCTAGTGAGGGGTCAATTCCAGGCATATCATCATATTTTCAAGCAAAAATATCATTGAATTCTTTTAAAAGGTTTGTGTAATCTATTTGTTTGTATTTGAACAAAACATTTCCTAATTTAAAGAGTCAAGGGTTCTCTTCAGTGTCGATGTTGATATCTATTATCTCCTCAATTAAAGCTTGTGATTCATCCTCAAAGTAAGGAGCGGTGACTAATATCCCTAAGTCTTTAAAATCTTGTGGATCTAACATTGTTTTCTCTAATTAAGACAATTTTATAGAATCAATATTGAATATATGTTAAGAGATTCTTTAATGTGATTTTGATCACAAGATTCTTTGATGTTGCTTTTCTTTTGATTTGATATGGATTTAGGATGAATGATTGTTAAAATATTGATGGTAGCAAAACATAGGGTTTTGCAATGTGTTTAATTGAGAAGTGATCATAGTTCCTTTTCATCTTCATCATCCCATTGGGAGCCATGTAATGATTTGGTATAATTTTCTTCATCATCTTCTTCCAACAAAGGTTATGGTTTGTTTTTGTTAGGGATATATCCAATTCCATATCATCCTAGCTAAGGTTCAGCTTCTAAAGGTTCTTTGATGCCTTGTTCAAACCATCCTAAGCCTTTGCCTTGATAACCCATATTGACTAACATTTCTTTAGATATAAAAAATACAAGTGACATGTAACATCATGCATATGTTTGTTGGCTAGGCATGAAGTTACCACCTTGGATTTTTCCTTCAAGGTAGTCCTCCCATAGATGAAGGTGCAAGTTCCCAGTTGAAATTTCAATCCTTTTCTATTGGGTATACTTGTAGCTTGAGGGGAAAGGATTAGGCTAACTAATTTAGCGAAAGGGATTTGGATTTGGATGAATTAAGTTTATTTGCTCTTTAGAAGAGGATTGGGGATCATATCCTAAGATTATAAGGGGTTCTTATGATACTTATTTCTCTTTAGTGGATGGCAATGCTGGTTGAAGTGAGAGGCAAAGGTTAAATATCCTTTTATTGAATTTCTAAGAGGTTACATAAGGAAAAAGTCTATAAATCTCCTCGGATATGGATAATCTTGCCTTGATATTAATATTTTAAGCATTGATGTAAGGTAGATGGTACTACTTTCATGGCATGTATCCAAGATCTTCCAAGCAACATGTTGTATGTTACATCACATGATATAACATAGAAGAGAGCATAGTTGAGAAAATCAAAATAGGATTGGAATTGACATGAAAAAGAATCAAGAAAAATTGAGAATCAACAAAAAATGGGAAAAAATCAGAAATTTTCATTAAAAAAAATATTTTTTATTGATAAAGCTATTTTAATGCATATCACATTTTTTTTGAAAAAGTTTGTCAAAAATTGACAAAAACTGGACAGACTATGAATTAGGAAAAATTGGCTCAAATTAGGATTTTACAGATTTTCTCAACTACAAAAGAGATTGTTAAGGACACGTAGATCTATGTTCAAAGGTAAAGTTATGGTGCCTATGACCTCTCTTTATTCATTATCAAATGCTCTAATAACAAGGTCTGTTTTTTGCAAGTCTTTTATGCTTAAGTCAAAATTTTGTAAAAAATTGACATTACAACATTTAAGGCCAATCCATTGTCCACTAGGACTCTTTTGATATGTTTATCCCCTATTTGGGCTATTATATAAAGAGGTGAATCTCCTGATATGGTTTTGAGGGGTGTGTCTGTCTTGTTAAATGCTAAGTTAGAACTATTGATCATGACAAATATGACTATATGGGTAATATCATTAGGGCATATGTCTTGGGGGACTTCTTGCTCACTTAAGAGTTTCAGTAATATTTCCCTATGAGTGGGTGATGCTTTTAAAAATTATAGAAGAGGGATTTTTGCAGGTATGTTTTCTAGTTGTTGCCAAAGATCAAAAGAGTGTAAGGTATTTTTAGGGGTTGTGAGGACTAAAGGTGATTTTCTGGAAACATCTACTCTACTATTATGAGGAATGACTAAAGGTGATTATTTGAAAGATTGATGTTTGGCCTATTGTCTAGTTACTACATAAGATGGTTTCGATAAATGAATGGTACGTACAAAATTGGTAGACTTTTGATCACATGTTGGCAAGGAATTTTGGAAAATTCCTAAATTTTTATTAGGAGTATCTTGTTGGTTAAAGACTATCTTTCCTTCTTCTATAAGATCTTGGATGAGATTTTTAAAAATGATGCACTTGTTTGTTGTGTGCCCTTATGTGTGGTGATAATTGTAGTGTTCATCATACTTATACCAATTGGATAACTCTTTGGTAGTATATTGAGGTTGAATAGGTGGGAGGTTTAGCATTTTAGAATCAAGGAGCATTTTTAACATGGTGGTTTGACTTTACCTGGTCTTCGTATATTGTCACTTGGATTTGTCTTGACTTGATACTACTAACTTTTGAGAAGTATCATGGGTAGTATTCACATTGTCATTTGACAAGAATCAATTACACCATATCCTATGACAAGTTTATTTTTATATTAACCTTTGTCGGGAAAATGCTACTTTGTTCTTCTAATTCTACTATGTGAAGCAATTGGTGTGTTTCTCTACCGTTCTTTGGTTTTATCTCTAGCTGTGAATACATTGTTATCCTAGTTCACATTCTATGGAATATTTCTCTCGTTGCTCCTTCATTTTCTATGAGAACATTGTTCTTTTGGTTTTTGGATGAACCTATGACTGCTCTTCATGTTCTGTGAAGAGACTCTCTTGGTTTCTAGATGAGCCTGTAACATATGTCATCATACAAATAGCTTCTAAAATGGCACTTAGATAACACTCAAATTTCTAGATAGAGGGCGCTCTATTCTACACTTGGATAGCACACTTGGATTATTTCTTAGAGGGCGATATATTCCATGCTTGGATAGCAATTGAATTACTACTTAGAGGGTACTTTATTCCACACTTAGATAGTACTGTGGATGGAACTTACCTTTTATCCACTGGTAGTGCTTTATATGGCAATCACACCTTTATTTTAATCATTGATTTCTTTTGCCAATGCTTATCTTCTTACCTACTATTTCTTCTAACTTGTTGTTCTTCCTCTGCTAGCACTTAGTTTTTATCATTCTATATTTTCTTCCTTGTTTTTTTACTCAGTTAGCACTTAGGACAAGAATTAAATACCTATCCTTCTCTGGTGCCACTATGGATAGCACTTGAATATCTGTCATGCTTTCTCTGGTGACATTTTGCTTTCTCTAGTAACCTAAGGACAATGCTTGAATGCTTGACTAGTCTTCCATTAGTAGCTCTCTAAATAGTGCTCTTTAGCTTCTTATATTGATAGCTTATTGGATTATCTTAATATCTCCTTGAATGAACTCTAATACTTCATTGAATCAAAGGCCAAGACTAAAATATATGTATTATTTCTAGTTAGCCTTAATTTTCTTGGTTATTTGGTTAACCAAAACTCTTCTCTATCCCTCTGTATACTTTATCTCTAGAGGTTTCTTCTTTGTACTTCTTAGTATAATACTTATCTATCCATAGAAGCTTATACTACTTCTCAATCTCTATAGGAAGCTTTGATTCTTCTCAATATACTATAATCTAGCTCCAATGTCTGAAATATTTCTCCAATGTCTTAGCTTGCACCTAAGAACAAAATATGATTATCCTCTTTTCTATAGAACCCAATATCAATATCAAGGTGACTATGAATATCCTCTCACATCCAACTATATCCTGAGTTGGCTCTCTCTATCAATGTCCAACTTTCTCCTGAGTTGGCCCTCTATAAATGTCCAACTTTCTCTTGAGTTGATCCTTAATGAAATTAGTTGAGTCCTAGTCTTCACTGGTTTTCCTTAAACCAAGTGGAAAGACCCTTACATCTAAATTAGGATGAATTATTATTATCCCCTCAATATCTACTCAATTAGACCTTTAAAAATTAGAGTCCAAGTCTTCACTACTTTCAAAGTGGACATACTCTAATATAACTCTATCAAGAATGGACAAAGTTAAATGATGGTGACTATGGCTAATAAAATAAATCTATAAAAAATGGATAGAGTTAAGTGGTAGCTCTAATACCATTGTTGGATTTTAAGCCTTAATATCTCAAAATATCACAGGTCCCTTATAACAAGAATCATATGAAATGAATATTATAGAATAATACAAACAAATCTCATATAATATGAATCAACATAACAATATTATTGAAAGAAAATACTCACAATATTATTCATGAGTCAAATATACAATCTTGAGATTTTATCTACATTTAGAGATATATTTCATGGATCTTTGTCTCCATAATATAGCTTTACAAGATAACTCCTCAAATTCTTGACTATTGCTTTTCATATGACTTTTGGATTCTTATCTTGCCACTTGCATACAAGACTCTTAGTCTTCTAGCATGACACATGTACATATCTTGCAAATCCTAATTTATCAAATAATGTAATATTCTCTAATAAAATACCCTTTGGTGTGTGAGAGAGACCTTTATGTACACGAAATAAATTGATAGGTGGGGGTACCAAGGTGATATTTAAAGGGATCTGTCTTGTCTATGACACTTGCTTAAAAATATCTCCTCATGCATAAGGCGTAACTTCTCTAATATAATTGACGAGTTTTATTTTTAATATTTATATTGAGAAACAATGGCAAATAAGGTGAATGATAGAGTGAGTAAACAAATAGGTTTTTCCTTATTATTCCACAATGTTATACAAGCTCAAAGCCCAAAGGTCATTGTGTAGCAATTTTAGGTGTCAAGTGTAGTAGCTAGTCATGATAACATTACTTATAAATGACTACCAAGGGAACTGTATATACCAAATGCTACTTCAAACCACAATGTTTGATAAAATTTTGGTTATTTTATGAATAAATTTGAAAGGATACATTTTGTAAATAAATTATTTCTTTAAATTGCCATTCAGTATTTTTACATAAAAAATAAAAACTTATACACATTATATATCCTTACTAAAAATATGCCTTTAAAAGTAATTTACAATGCAAAAGATACTTTATACACCTTATATATCTTTTTTTTTTGGCAAAAAAAGACTAAATTTTATTAAACAAAAATTAGATTACTAGTCGTAAGGCCTTTCATACATGGGTTGCAGCCTAGAAGAACCTCCAGATATACATGCCTATAATACCATGAAGGCTAAATGCCCAATTAGAGAATAGAAAAAAATTACACAAAAAAGCATTGCTACACCTTATTATTGAACGACATATCATAGGACTCCTCAAAACTAAAATAAGATAAAACCATCGGTTTATTTTCCTTATATACAACATATCCTTTTAAGAGTGTATTCGAGAGGTCTATGATTATAAATTCTTGCATCTCCACCAACTCATCTTGCTAATCTCCATTGTTATCTATTTTTCCTATCTCCACCTTCCCACATACATAGTAATTTAAACAATTCCTAATCATGAAACACTTAGGCCTTCAATCTCCTTGTGTGTAATTCCTCCCTCCTTTTATAAGTTCCCACATCGGTACTTATTCCTTCTCCATCATTGGGATAATATTGTCAAAGCAAAACCTACAAGTCCATATAATATTCCCCCAGGTTTTACCCCCTACCATAATCCCACCAATGATGACCTCTCTCTATTCCTCAATTAGCCAATTTACTTGTAACTTTGTTATTTTCCCTCACCATGTAGAATTTTTTTATCTACGCTCTATTTTTTAAACCCATAATATTGTCTAAGACCCACTGGACCCTCCATTCCATTCCCCTCCCCTCCCGTTGCTTGTTCAACCTATTGATTAAAACCTAAGAGTCAGATTCCACCTCAATTCTTGAGTATCTTTGCTTAGGAGCCATGACTAAGCCTTCATAGATGGCCATGGCCTCCACCACCATGTTGCTATTCCTCCTAATGCTCCCATAGAAGCTAAAACCATCATCCCTTCAAGCGTATGACCCACCCCTCCAATACCTGCCTCCCTCATTATATATCCTATTACTTGAAAAATAAATATCTATTTCTATAGTTCTCAAAGAAATAATATAAAAAAAATCTCTTATATGCCTTATGCCTCCTTTTCAAAAAATGTTATTCTATGTTGTGAATATTTTATTTCCCTTTTTGAAACTATAAAAAAATATTAATTTTCTTCTTTTAAATATTGAAAAGGTACCATGCTTTGAAAAATAATAATGTAAATTATTTCTAAGCACATTAAAGTGAATTAAATTTGAATCTCACACACTTGATAAAAAGACCAACATGCTAACCATTTGAGTATCCTTTGTCTTCATGAATAGAAGGATATTTAAGTTAGAGAGTCTGATATAATTATACCACATGTAGTTATCAACCTTGCTCTCTAAATATCCTTTTATGCCTAGTAATGGTCTCCATTTATGGTCTCATGTGTGAGGATTCAATCAAAGAGTGACTTTGTCTTTTTCTCAAACAATGTTTTTCCTAATGACATTTAAAAATAGCTTCACCTTGATTTTATTAACAATAATTGAACACGATAGATGAAATATATAATCAAACTTGCATGGTAAGATTTATAAGACATGACTGGAAAATACATTACAACCTTACATTAAGGTTTATGAAAGAAGAGAAATAAAGTACTCCGATAAAATAAAGTAGAAAAACAATAATAACAGAATCAAAAGAAGAAGATCGCAGATTCACACAATACACGATATTTCTCCTAGAAACCCTCAATCAAGAAAAAACCAACATAGTATTATCTTACTATTGTATTAACTTGACTGTCTCCAATACAATAATATTCTTCTTCCATCTCCTCAAACCCTAATGCAAGTGTGATATATATATATATATATATAACAAAGGAACATGCATGATTTTTTACCATATCATGGGTGAAAAAGCATGGGTTCAAATATAGTAACTCTAAAAGCCCATATGGGTCTAAAATCCACCTCCAGACCCTTGCTTTTCGAAGGGCTACCACCCTCGAACCCTGACGAATATAGGTACAGAGTGTCTAATACCTTTTAGCGTTAGCCCCACCAGTAATAACATGGAAAATATTCAACATATTTCCAACATTCTCCCACTTGTTGAATGCTTTCCATAGGGGCAAAAAACTACCATTGTCAACTGTCAAGGGCAACCATGCCCATAGATCTTCTATACCAAGAAAATTTCTGAGCAGGCACAACCTTTGTTAATGAATTAGCAATATTCTTCTCTATATCAACTTTCTCCAATATCACTTGGTTCTCTTCAACCATCTCTCTCACAAAATGGTACTTGATATCAATATGTTTTGACCGATCATAAAAACTAGGATTAATGGCCAAAAATATTGTACTTTGACTATTAGTGTTAATTCTCATAGCCTTCTATTTAAGACCAATTGTTGAAAACAACCTCTATAGCCACACTGCTTCTTTACAGGTATGAGTTGCTGCAATGTACTCTGCTTCTGTAGTGGATGAAGAAACAACTGATTGCTTTTTACTCATCCAACTTACTGCCCCTCCAAATAGCCTGAAAACATAAGCACTAGTGGATATTCCCTTGTAAATATCTCTAGTCCAGTCAACATCCACAAACCCTTGTAGATTTACAATATCATTACCTACAATTTTTTTTCCATAACAAATAGCATAATCTATAGTTCCACGCAAGTATCTAAATATTCTCTTCACAATAGTCCAATGTTCCTTTTCTAGATTTGACATATATTTGCTAACTACTCCCACAACATGTGTAATATCAGGTCTAGTACAGACCATTGCATACATCAAGCTACCCACAACACTAGCATATGGAACATGATGCATTTATTCAATTTTCTCATCTATTTTAGGACACTGTTCAGCAAATAACTTTTGACCAATTGGATATGGAGTACATACTGGTTTAGAATCATGCATCCTAATTTTTTATAGTATCAAATAAACAATTTTCCTTTGATTTAACCATAAATTTCTATTTGCACGATCTCTTATTATTTCCATACCCAAAATAAATTTTGCAGCACCCAAATCCTTCATGTTAAACTCAGAAGACAACTGAGATTTTAGTAACTTTATCATCTCCTTATTGTTACCAATTAACAACATGTCATCCACATACAATACAATGATAACAAAATTTTCACCTTCCTTTTTGAAATATACACATGGATCTGCTTTGCTTTTTCCAAGCCCAAGTGTCAAGACAAACCTGTCAAATTTTTGGTTCCACATCCTTGGAGATTGCTTCAACCCATAAAGAGACTTCTTCAGCTTGCATACTAGGTCCTCCTTACCTTTTACCTTAAAGCATTCTTGTTGTGACATATATATCTTCATCAAGTTCACCATGTAGAAAAGCTATCTTTACATCCATATTATCTATTTCAAAATCAAAAGCAGCAAAAATAGCCAATAGAAATCTGATTGAAGTTAGTTTAGCCACATGAGAAAAAATCTCACCAAAGTCAATTCCCTCAACCTGAGAAAATCCTTTTGCTACCAAGCAAGCCTTGCACTTCTCCAACTTTCCTTCTACATTGTAATTCTTCTTGAATAACCACTTACAACCAACAAGTTTTCTACCAGGAGGTAATTTCACAAAGTCCCATGTCTTATTTTTATCTAGGGACTCCATTTCTTCTTCCATAGCCATTTTCCAAGACTTATTTTCACTTGATTGAAGTGCCTCCTTTACAATCTTGGGTTCTTCATCAGTAACTGATAAATTAAATGCATAATAAAAATTTTAAGGACTATACCTATCTAGAAGTCTTCTCTCTTGATCTGATCTCCTCAAAATTGGAGTTCTAGGTTTTGCATATTCATCTTCCTCATCACCTTCTTCATTTGAATATTCCTCTTCAGACTCTCTCTGTAATTCAGGTTCTACCATAGGTTCTTCAACCTATTATAATTTTACCTGCACTATGTTTGGTTCTTTGATTGGTTGCATTTCATTACAACTGTAAACAACCTTCTGTGTTTCTGGGTTTCACAACTTATATCCTTTAACACTAGTACTATAACCCACAAATATGCATTTTTCTAATTTATAGTCTAGCTTAGTCCTTTTATATTTTGGGACATACATATAAGCATCACAATAAAAAACCCTTAGATGTTTGAGAGAGGGTTTCTTACCAGTCCATACTTCCTATAAAGTCTTGTCCACCAAAGCTGAGGTAGGAGATCTATTGATGAGATAACAAGCTGTTAATACAACTTTTGCCTAGAATTTATTTTCTAACCTTACATCACTTAGCATACTTCTAGCCTTATCCATCGATGCCCTGTTCATTCATTCTACAACCCCATTCAGTTGTGGAGTATATACAGTTTTTCTTTGCCTTTATATTCCACAGTCCTTGCAAAATTGCTCAAATTCATTAGAAAAATACTCACCACCATTATCACTTCTCAAAACCTTTATCTTTTTCTCTATATGATTTTATACAAGAGCCTTAAAATCTTTAAATTTATTAAAAACCTCATATTTATTTCATAGAAAATACACCCAAATCTTTCTTGATAAGTCATATATAAATGTAACAAAATAGATAGATTTACCTAATTATGGTACTTTTGTAGGTCCAAACACATCACTGTGAACTAGATGTAGAATTCCTTCAAACCTTGTAGCACTACTTGGAAACTTGACTCTAGTTTGTTTCCCAAAAACACAATGCTCACAAAAATTAAAATTTAATAGGCAATCAAAAAGTCCTTCAGCCATATCTTTCATTTTTAATGCTCGAAGTCCTTTCTCACCAATATGTCCCATGCATTGATGCCACAACATTGTCTTCATTGTAGGAATACTCAGAGCTATTTCTGTCGCATTATTTTCCTGTACAACTGAAGAGTTATTACAATTAATACTTATAGGGCCAGCCTCAAGTCTAAACAAAGTTCCTATGTGAACTCCTCTTGCCAAAAGCAAGGATCCATAGACCATCTTGCAAATATCCTTATTGAATACCACATTCACACCTGCATCATTCATCTTACTCACAAATATCAGATTCCATGCCAAACCTAAAATATGCAACACACCATGAAGGGTTTCAATTATTCCATATTTTAGCATCACCTTGAATCTTCCTTGACCCATTATTTTATATGTCGAATTATCTCCTAGAAAGACTTTACCTCCATCTATCTTTTCATATTAATAAAACCCCTCCCTATGAGGAGTCATATGAAAAGAAGCACCTAATTCAATCAACCATGAGTCATCACATTCACTTGAGCATGTTGCAACTAAGAATAAGTCTCTTGAATCTTCATTTGTGGTCGTCATTTCTATAAAAGTTCCTTCATAAGATGATAAATTATTATTAGCCTTTTTATATCTGCAATCTCTTTTATAATGCCTTGCTTTACCACAATTCCAATAATTCCTCTTTTTTAGGGCAATATATTTACCTCTAGATTTGGATTTCTTTTCTCCTGATTTATTTTTGCTTCTTTCATGAGAATGACCTCTCACAACCAAGACTTCCTTTTGATGATAATCCTCAAAATATTTTCATCTCATCTCCTCAGACAAGAAAGTTCCTACTATATCCTGTACTTTCAATGTAGATGTAGTATTGGTGATAGCCATAAAAAGGCTATCCCATGAATCAGGTAATGAAAAAATTAAAGTAATACACTTTTCATCTTCATCCATTTTTACTTCTATAGAGGTTAATTGACTTACCACATTGTTAAAAACACTTAGATGTTCAGCCACATAGTCACCATCATTCATTCTAAGTGAATACAACTTCTTTCTGAGAAAGAGTTTATTTACCAGTGACTTTGTCTGATATAATATTTCAAGCTTCTCCCATAACAAATTTTCCATTGTATTTGTAGATACATTCAATAATACCAAATTAGATAAGCACAATATGATAGAGCTCCTTTCCTTCCTATCAAATTTTAGCCAATCCTCATCTGTCATCTATGTTGGTTTTGTTCTCGAGACTACAATCCACTGATCTCTATCAACCAATAGATCCTCCATATTAAGTTTCCACAACTCAAAATTATATCCATTAAATTTTTCAATCTCTATTTTTGTGCTTCCCATATTTCTCTTTTTCTTGGATCCTTTCGTATACGACTCCCACTCAAGAATTAATTTATCAGAGGTTTGAAACCTTTACTCCTCAAACAAATCTAAAAACTAGCTCTAATACCAAATGAAGAGAAATAAAGTGCCTCGATAAACTAAATACAAAAATAGTAATAATAGAATCAAAAGAAGAAGATCATAGATTCACACAATACATGATATTTATCCTAGAAATCCTTAATCGGGGAAAAAAAAGGCATAGTATTATCTTATTATTGAATTAACTTGACTATCTCCAATACAATAATATTCTTCTTCTATCTTCTCAAACCCTAATGCAAGTGCGATATATATAACAAAGGCACATGCATGGATTTTTACAATATCATGGGTAAAAAAGCATGGGTTCAAATAAAGTAACCCTAAAAGCCCATATGGGTCTAAAAATAACTTAAACCTCGGTGAGTATAGGTACAAAGTGCCCAGTACCTTTTAGTGTTAGCCCAACTAGAATAACATGGAAAATATTCAACATATTTCCAACATTGAAATACTTTTAATAATAACTCCAGTCAATGATAATGTAATATGTTTTATACACAAATGAGTCAATGAATCATTAAGACGATAATATTTATGATACACAATTAGAAAATATATCACAACCTTACATTAAGGTTTATGAAATATTTTTAATAATGACTCTAGGTACTAAGAACATAATATCTTTTATATAGAAATAAGTAAATGACTTATTAATATGGAATGAAATTGAATAGTTTTAGCGATTGTGAGACCCGAGAGAAGAGAATAGAATAGAAAGAGGACATGAACATGACTAGACACGTAGAATTTTATTATGCTAAAGAGAAACAATTATAATATGATTGAATAAGAATGAAGGGGAGTTAAAAAATACCAATCCCAAGTGATGCTTCCAGGTTTTTGAGTAATATTATTTATGTTGCATTCATTCATAATGGAAAATTTTCTCTCTTGAACAAATTTTGATCTTTCTTATTGTGATATTGACGTGACAATCTTCAACAAATGTCATAATATTTATCAAGTTTCTTCTAATTCTACGTAAATTTCCAGCATATGTCTCCTTTGGTTAGTCTTTTATATCTTTCGTATGCTTGAATTTGAAATGATATAAATGTTATTTCTTGCATAAGGGATCATGTGATTTCATTCATTCAGTAGTTAACATGAATGTATCAGTAATTCATACAAATCTCCCACTTGTTGGATTAATAGTATTTGGTCTTTAATGACATTCTTAGGAATTATACAATGATTCTTCATCATGACATTCTCCACGTGGGGCACTAGGTTGGTAATCCTTTTAGTCATAACACACCATTTTCCAGAGCTTTAATATCATCCAATATATGAAATATTAGAAGTAGTTGGTCTATCCCAAAGACCAGAATATGAGGTCTCACATAGTAATGAAGACAATGAATGTTTTGAAAAATTATCTTAGATGTAATGTTCACTATAATAGCAAAATAAAATATCTACAAAATATGGTTTTAGATAGTCACCTCTGCTAGTCACTCAAGATTTTTGTGCTTTGATATCACATGTTGGCAAGAAGCAAAATCTAGATGAAATAACAATTAATATACCTCAACCTTTGTAACTTCCATACGAGAAAGAACTTCCATATGGGAATGGTTTAAAAAATCAAATAATATAATATGGATTTATAATATGCTAACATATTAACAGATATAATACTTTTGTAAGCCCTCCAAAATATACTTTGGTAATACAATTTATTATAATAATAAAGTTTTTATTATATCTTCCACATTTTAAAACTCACTCTAGATGGATCTTAAGCATAATACCTCAATGTACACTACACAAACATAACTAACTTCACTGGTAAAATATGTTCATATCCTCACAAACAAATGTTTCATATCCTCAAAAAATTGATTCACATTATTAATATTGTAATCAAAATTTTTACTTTTTAATATTTTTTAAATGTTTGGTCATTAAGGATTTTTTTGAAAGCCTCTATATTCCTTTGATTAAGAATATAAAGTAAAAGTAAAATTCTAAAGTAAAAAAATAGTATAACCATAACTAAATCAATAATTATGAAATAGCAGAACTAAGGCAAATTTTTCCTAAAAAACAATTCATCTTTCAGGAGCCTCATCTTTGCATAGAGTTGTTTGATTCAAACAATTCTTACACCATTTTATGAAAAATTTGAATATATTTGAAATAAGTGGTCATACAAAAGAATCCAAGTAGTATTGATGGAGATACAACCATGCGAATACAATAATCCAAAACAAGGGCAACATTAGGGAAAAAAAATAAAAAAAAAATCATCTTTTAGGAGCCATATATCTGCGAAGAGTTGTCTGATTTAGATGATTCTTGGACCACTTTGTGTGGAACTTGATGAGATTTAAAATGCATGGTCATATGAATAAATGTAAGTACTATTGAGGGAGATACAACCCTATGAAGTCATCCATTTAGAACAAGGGCAACAATAATTTTTCAAGTCATAGGAAATGAATTTGAAAATATCTATCAACCAGAATTTAGATAATGAGAGGAGTAATAGAGAGCTAGGAAATAAAAAAGGTGGGACATTCTATCTGGGCATATAATTTTTTAGCTAGTTATTTATCCCTTCATTATCTTAAAAGTTTTGCATGTATATTATTGTAGGTTTATTTTCAAATAATATAATTGCTACAAATATGCTAGTAAATTTCAATAGATATCAATTTATAGTTTTCTTCCCTTGGAAATATGTATAGATAAATCCTTAGAGACATACCTATTATTAAAAGCTATGAAGGACCTCACAGATCAGTGATAATTTTTTATCAAAGATACGATAGAAATTTGTAAATTTATTGGGTCTTAGCGAAGGGCTTTGGATTTTAGAAAATGGATTGATAAGAGATGAAAGTCTCCAGAAGCAAGTATATTATTTCTTTACAAAGGTTTCTTCCTAGCCATTTTTTGTGCTAGGGAGGAAAGAGATAGAATCCTAAAATGAGGTCCTAGGTTTATGGGAAGAGTAGGACTCTTCCTTACCTTTTAGTATGAGGGATTTGAAACTAAAAATGTAAATCTATCCCTATTACTAGTCTGGGTCAGGATGTATGGGTTGCCCATTGAATTCTAGGAAATGTATACCTTTAAGAAAATAGGCAACACTCTAGGATAATTCCTTGACATTTCATAAACTATAAAAAAGGAGTCTTTATTATGTATGCCTAAATATTGGTCATGATTAATATCAATGAACCTTTACCAAAAGCAATCATTCTTAAGTATGGAGGTAAGTTTTAGAATTAAACCATAGATTATGAAATTACATCTTTCAAATGTAGAAGATGTTATGAGGTTCCACATATTGATAGATCATGCCCTAAGCTGAATCCAACATAAACATATGTAGAAAACCGTAAGAGAAACTTACAAATGGATATGGATGAGGATGGTTTTTAACTTCCAAAAAAGAGATCCAAATATATGAAAGTAAATAAATAGTGGAGGCTAATAAGTAAGGTTATTGGAAGAAATACCAAATATTTTTAAGGCTTTAGCCTATGAAGAAAATGTTGGCTTTTTAAGCCTTACTACCATAGAAAAATATCACAGGTCCCATTATAAAAATAGCCACAATATTAAAATTCAAAATAATAATTGTATGAGTAAAATATATGAGCAAATTAATATGTATGTAAGGCTTATATAATGAAAAATTACATTCCTTTAGTCACATATTTCAGTTTGAGTGCAAGAAATAGCAAAAAGGATCAGCTCAAAACCTATATTTGAAGAGCTTCTCCACAAATAAAGTCTTTTGATGCAAGAGGAAGAAGAGTTAGACAAGAAAGAGGGAGCCTACTGGAGACAACGAGTAAGAATAATCTGGATATAAGAGGGAGATAGGAATACAAAGTTTTTCCATCACTCAGCCACAACACGTAATCACTATAATCGGATTGATGCCTTATCCACAGGGGATGGAAACAGGGAAACTACTACCCTAGGTATGCAAGAAATTGCAAATAAATACTTTTCAACTTTATTTATTGCAAATCCACACCTTTCCACTTAGCACCAAGAGGAAATTTTAGAAAGCATACCAATGTTAATTTCACAAAAACAAAATGAGGAGCTCTTAAGAGAGATTAGAGAGGAAGAAGTTAAAGAAACAATTTTTGATATGCAGACAGGGAATGCCCCAAGTCCAGATGGATTTCTAGTAGAATTCTAAATAGCCTATTGGGATATAATTGCAAAGGATGTAACCCAAGAAGTAGAAGAAGTCAGGATTAGTGGAAGAATCCTTAAAGCCTTGAATCACACCTTTTTGGCTCTCATCCCAAAAGATGGAGATATAGAAAATCTCATTAACTATAGACCAATTTCTTTATGCAATATGGTTTATAATATCATAATAAAATTGATGACAAATAGGTTGAAACTAATCTTACCAGGGTTAATATCTCTAGAACAAGGGGTATTTGTGTAGGGTAGACAAATTCTGGATGGAGTTGTGATAACACAAGAAACTATTTATAAGATTTGCCAAAAGGAAAACACATGAATGCTCCTTAAGCTAGATTTATCCAAGGCATATAACAAAGTAAGTTGGGAATGTTTAGCCCAAATACTACAAAAATTTGGTTTTAGTGAAGAATGGATAAAATAAATTATGGAATGCATCTCTACAGTTTCTTTCTCAGTGCTCATCAATGGTAATCCATCCCAACTATTCAAATCTTCTAGAGTTGGTAAGGGGATCCACTTTCATCAACAGAGGGCTTGGGAAGACTCATATAGAAGAGAAAGATAAAGAATACCATTTTAGGGGTAAGGATAAACAAGAACATAAAGATTACTCACTTCCAATTTGTGGATGACACAAGAATGTGGGGGGAAGAAACAATAAGAGAAGAAACCAATATCAAAAAAATGCTAGAGTGCTACATAGCGGCTACTAGACAACTACTAAATGAAGAAAAATTAGTAGTGGTTTTTTTAATGTGATAAAAAATTAAAAGAAAGAATAACCCACATCCTCAGATTCTCAGAGGCATCATTACCCTTAGAATATTTGGGTATCCCCTTAACAAAGAAGGGCGTCAAAAATAAATATTGAAAATGAATAAGAGATAAAATCCACTTGAAACTTTTGCATTGGACCTATAGGTGGTTAAGTTTTGGAGGAAGAGTAACATTGCTTAAATCAATTTTACAAGAAATTCCAGTGTATAAATTCTCCATTTTGGCTGAACCAAAGAGCATCCTAAAATATTTGCCTAAGATGATGATAAACTTTCTTTGGTCTGGAGTGTAGGGTAACCACACAAGGGAACTAATAAGTTGGGACAAGGTTTGCAATCCTACGAAAGTTGGAGGTTTGGGAATTAGAACAACAATGACAAATAACCAAGATCTAATAGCCAAGTTGTATTGAAGATGGCTCTCATCCTGACCAACTATGGAGCAAAGTATTGAAAGTTAAATACTATCCCTCACAAAATACAAAAGATCTTCCTCATCTTCTAGTTTCAAGAGAGGGATCAAAGACCTAGAAAGCTCTAAAGAAAGGAGCATCACTTATCAAAGAAGAGTTATACTAGAAAGTGGGAGATGGTAAAACTGCTAGATTATGGGAAGATTCTTGGGAACATTTCCCCCCATAATTGATCAGTACCCCTACTTAATATGAATCAAGGAAAAATTTTAGAGGAAAAGGTGGAATATCATAAGCCACTATTTTAAAATGCCAGATCAACTCCAGGATAATCTTAGTCAGTGGCAAGTCCTAGAGGAGTTGAGGAAATAATGGGCTGAGGAGAAAAGAGAACTGAAAGAAATCTTGGATAGACAAAAGTGGTCAAGGAGTAATGGACCTGATCAAATTGGTTGGGGACATACCCAATTAGGAATTTTAACCTGTTAAAGAAGGTTATAGAGAGCTTATCCAAAGTACTCAAATTGGTCGAAAGCCCCCTTGGTTGCAATTATGACAACCCAAAGGATGGCCAAAGATAAATTGCTTTATGTGGTTGGTTGCACATAATGGTATTATGACTCAGGATAACATGATGAGACGTGGATTTATTGGATCCAATTGGTGTGTAATGTGTCACCAAGAGGAGGAAACAATGGGCCACCTCCTTTTTTTGTGTCCCTATGCCAAAACAATTTGGAGTTTGTGGTACAATATTTTTTTTCAATCAAAAAAATCCATTCTCACTAAGAACAAATTTTGGGACTATTGGAAGACTAATAGATTCAAATCAAAGACCTTGAAGATAGCTTGGGATTTGGGTTTGGGTTTCATCTACTAGCAACTTTGGTTGGAACGTAATAACAGGATTTTCAAAAAGGAATTTAGACTAGAGGAAAGAATCTTGGGCACTCTAATTAGGAAACTTTTAGAGACTATAGACACAAAAATCTAGCCACTTGTCATCCATCCACATCCTTCAATCACAACCATTTGTTATTTATATCTATATATGTGTATTTACTTAATATATGTATAAATATTAATATTTTATATTATATTTATATATATTTAATAAGTAAATAAATAAATAAATAAATAAATAAATAAATAAATAAATAAATAAATATATATATATATATATATATATATATATATATATATATATATATATATATATATATATATATATATATATATATATATATATATATTTTAAAATTTTGAGGGTAGATGCCTGGAAAACCCTAGAACATCCACCAATTTTTAGATCATTTGGAGCAACATAGATCCTAGCGCATCCCTATGTGTGAACAAGATTTTTGGAAAGCGATTATGCGAGGGTTTCATTTGGGTTGATCCAAGCAGCTCTAGAGATGGCATCTACAACTTTGAATATGACTTTGACTATGACTTTGACTACGACTACGACGGGATGTGGGAAAGCGAATAAGGTGAATCAGGATGGAAGTCCCACAATAGTCATGGGCGGTATAGTATCTATTGAAACTAAAGGTGCTGAGTCATATCTTGATAGTTTTAGGAACATGGAGACCATAGGAGGTAAGGATCCTCCTGATAAGGGACACACGTACAATGGGTCCCCATCTCAAGATCATGATTCCTCTCCTCAGTCTCTTGCTTAGAAATTAAAAGGGTCTTTGAAACCTCCTTCGAGCAGTGGAACCCTCTTACTCTTAGCGGGTGAAGACCTGGTAATTCTTGAAACCCTAATGACAAATTACATTTCTATCGAATCCCATAATCTTGTGGGGAAATTTATTAACAGACAACCAAATATGGAATCTATTTGATGGTGGGCCTATACCAAATGGAAAACCCTAGGCAATATGGAGTTGGTTTCTCTTTCAAAGGGTTTTTTCCTCATTCAACTCAATAATGAAGAAGATGCCTCCTGGATCCTTACCAAGGGTCCTTGGTTCTTCGGCCGAAAGAGTCTCTTTCTTCAGAGGTGGGGTGAAGACTTCAACCCCAAGATGCAGAGTATGAATTTTACACCAATATGGGTTCGGTTACCAGATCTACCTGCATATTTTTGGCACAAAGATATTTTAAAGGGTATTGGAAAATATATAGGTGAGTTGGTTGCTATCGACTTGATGACCAAAGCACTCACATGGTACTTTCTAGAATTTGTGTTAATGCTAATTTGAATTCCCAGCTTCCCACTCAGATAAATCTAGTTTACAGCTCCTATCATAGATGTTAGGCCATAGAATATGAGAATAAGCCTGCATTTTGCATTGAATGCAAGGCTCAAGGCCATCTCAAAATCCAATGCCCATTGCTAAGAAACTCAAAGGAGATGAAATTCCCAAATACCTCTCAAAGTGGGTTGCAGTCTGGGTAGCAAAAAGGTAGACCCCTATAGGGTAAGCAATAAAGCAGCTACCAAAAATAGGAACAAATTCTAAAAAATTCCAAAGGAAAGCAGATTGAAATCCAAGATTTGGAGAATGATCATCCAAAGGTGAGTTCCATTTTTTCCTTTCAAAATTGTTTTGATGTTTTAAAAGGAACTAAATTTCATGGGCCTGAACCTGGTGAGGATGACACTACCTCAAATCCAAATAAAACCCTAGTTTCTGACCAAGAGGATCCTCAATCCCCATCCAGATCTAGGCCCTCCAATACTATCTCAAAACCTCCATCCACCCCTGAGGGGAATATAGAAATTGGTAGTCCCATCTTAGACAAAGTGGAGAAAGAAGATAAATATGATTTCAGCCCCATTAACACTAGAAGTCTCAAGAAAGCTTTTGTTGATATCGATAGTGAAAAGAAAAATAAGGGAAGACCCTCTATAAATGATAAAAAGAAAAAGGAAACATAAAATGATATTGCAAATGGTACCCATAAAACCCTATTCCAAGATATCAGACAGGAGAAGGATGAATAAAAAATATCCAAACCTCCCTTGCAACAATATAAGGGAGGTCAAAAACTATCCAAAAATTCTAAATGAGGATCCTCTCATGGAATGTGAGAGGCCTCAACAATGCTATCAAGAAAAGGCTTGTTTGTTCTCTGAGGAAATAATATAGACCCACTATCATAAGTCTGCAAGAAATGAAGATTGACCAAAATAAAATCCAAAAAAATAAAAAATTCTAGCTAGAAAAATGGTGAGCTTGTTTTTTACCCTACTCAAGGTATGTCTGGGGGACCTCTCTGTATTTAGAACTCAAAAAAGTTAGAAGGCAGAGTCAACAGGGTCCTCAATATGATATTTTCTTGAAAAAGAAGTAATTTCACTTGGGTTCTATCCAATGCCTACACCACTTACAATCCTCTTAGTCGTAGGGGCCTATGGGATACTTTGAATCAAATGAGAAGTGCTTTCTTAAACCTTTCATGGATTATCATTGGAGATTTCAACTCTCCCTTTTTTACTTTTGATAAGAAATGAGGGAACCCGATGCCCTCCAAGAGCATTAAGGACTTTCATAATTTTATCACTAATTGTGAGCTAATGGATGTTCATACTAAAGGGGCAAAATACACTTGGAGCAACAAGAGTTTTGGGGATCAACACATTCAAGTAAAATTTGATAGGTTTTTTTTGTCTCAAGAAGCTATACCGGTGATGGGTGGTGGTACTCTTATCTGTCTTCCCAGATTTGGATCTAATAATCGTCCTTTACTGTTTGAAGCTAATAAAGGTCCCTGTTTCAAAATACCCTTTAAATTTGAAGCTATGTGGACTCAGCACCTAGATTTGCGGATGCACATTGCTGACTGGTGGTAATTTGACTATCATGGGTCCTTTAATTTTAGGGTTTCTCAAAAACTTAAGTGTGTCAAAGAAAATATTTGAGTCTAGAACAGAGAATTTTTTGGTAACATATTTGAAAATAAGGAAAATATTTTGCAAAATCTTAAAAGTATTGAACTCCAAATTCAGAATGGGCAGCTCAATGAACAACTCAAAAATGAAGAGAGACAGGTTCTTGCAGACTATCACAATGTATTGGATAAAGAGGAGACTTTTTGGAGGAAAAAATCAAGGGCCCTTTGGCTCAAAGAGGGGGAATCTAACACAAAAATTTTCATGCCACTACTCTTAGGCACCGAAGTTTGAACAAAATTAAAGAATTAACCAGAAGTGATGGCACCGTTACCAAGGACATTTTTGAGATAAAAAATGAAGCTTCATATTTATTTGATTGTCTTTTGGGAGCAAACCCCCAAAATACTACCTAGGTTGGTAGACAATTGCTCCACCATATTCCCATCTTGGTCACTTTAGATATGAATTTGGCTCTTATCAAACCCCTCACCCTTGATGAAATTAAAGAGGTCATTTTTTCTATGCACCCTGATAAAACCCCAAGCCCTGATGGGTTTTTCCTCCGGTTCTACTAGAATTTTTGGGATATCATTGGGCCTGACATATGTAATGCCATCATTGAACTTTAGAAAACTAAATCTATACCTAGAATTATCAACTCCACTTTCATTGCCTTGGTTCCTAAAGGGCTTGTTTGCAAATCTATGTCAGATTTTAGACCCATTAGTATCTGCAATGTTCTTTACAAAACTTTCACTAAAGCCATGGCTACAAGACTCAAGGAGATAATTCCTTAGATCATAGACCCTTGTCAAGGTATATTTTTCAAAGGAAGAAATATTACTGATGGTGTTATCACATTACATGAAGTCCTTCATTCTACCAACCTTAACAAAAAAGCTATCATGTTTTTCAAAATTGATACGAATAAGGCATTTGATAGATTTAACAGAGATTTTATGATTTTTGTCCTTCTCAAATTTGGATTTCATAGGGAATGGGTTGATATTGTTCACAATTGCATCTCTAATCCTTGGTTTTCAGTCCTGGTAAATGGTTTTGTAGCAAGGTTTTTCCTAGTAACAAGGGCCTCAGATAGGGAGATCCTCTCCCCCCATCCTTTTTATTATTCTTGTTGAATCCTTGGGTAGAGCACTCAAAAATGCCTACTCCAATGGTATAGGTATTAAGGCTGGGTCCAATTTAAGAGCCCTATCTCATCAGTAGTTCGTTGATGATACCATAATTGCTACTCATGCTTCTGTGTGGGAAGAAAAAATTATTAAGAGTATTCTTGATACATATGAGGAGGCTGCAGGTCAGAAAATAAATTATATTAAAAGCAAAATCTATTTTATTAACACTCCCCAAGAGAGACAAGCAAAGATTGCACACATTTTTCAATGTGTTATATCTCAGTTACCTACTAAATATTTGGACCTCCCTCTTTTCACCAGTGCTCCAAAGAAATCCATGTGGAGTAATGTTATTTATAGGATTAACAAAAAACTTGTAGGTTGTAAAGGGACCCTCCTCTCTCAAGTAGCCAAAGCCACCTTGAAAATGGCTTGTCTCCAAAGTGTTCCTATTTATTTCATGTTCATATTCAAAGTTCCTACTGCTGTCTACACAAAAATTGAGCAAATCCAAAAAAATATTTTTGTGGGCAGGTGTTGAGGATAGGAAAATATTTCATTTGGTTAGTTGGGACAAGGTTTTGTAGACACCAAAACAGCACCAATCCGATTATGTGACTACAAACACTGATCACATTAACACACACAGCCCCCAGGGTAGCCCCCAGAGGTTAAACAGTGGTTCTAACCACTTACACAGCAATTTTGCAAGTCAGAAATCAATTTGGCACCTTTTAGACACTTTATTTCTTATTCGTCCCACCCAGGGACGAGTGCGAATTTGTACTCGTCCTACCCAGGGACAAGTATGGATTTATACTCGTTTCACCCAGGGACGATTATTAGCGCTCGCTTCGGGGTGGGACGAACGCCAGGTTTGACCAACAAAAAGTCAGACCTCGGCGCATGACAACTCAGAACTGCCACTTAGCTTTCCTTGCATGGCATAGGAGTGCGAGTGAGTTCTTTTGACAACTCATATCTGCCAATTGACTCTCCCTTCATTGCATGGGAATGAGAGTGAGCTTTTTAAGACAACTCAGATTTGCCACTTAGCTATCCCTTCATTGCATGGGAGTGCAAGTGAGCTTTTCTAAAACATACAAAGACATGCACAGAAGCAGTTAAGAAGCCCTTGATCAAGAAGAAGTCTTCTCTTCACACAAAAAGCATTCATGCAAAGAAACACTTTTGCATGTTAATTCAAAGAGACCCCTTGGGTCTATAAAATGGTGAGTTTCCTCACCCAAAAGATATACTGAGCAGGAGCATTTTGAGCGACGAAGTGCTGCTAATTCATTTACTTGCGATTTGTGTTTTCAACATCCATAATCTCTTAATCGAAAGAGAGGTTATTGGGTGACTTTTGAAAGCACGAATCAAGAACCAACACCGATTTTTTGACCACAATATTCTACCAATTTGTCGACAACACATCACATCAGGTTTCGGACCCATCCTAAGCGGATTGGTGTCGAAGCAAAGTTTCACCCGCGGGTGGTTTGCCTTCGGGCACCCCCCCGCTTTATTTCTTTTATAGTATTTAGCTAGTTTCATGTTTATGCTTTTGTCAAGTTTTCATTTCATTTAGATTCATTTTAACCATCGTTAGATTCATCTTTTATTTTTCATACACAGGTGCTACTGATTCTTTGTTTGTTTCTTTGAACGCAGATTTGCAGCATTAGAGAAGCAGCGAGGAATCTACCTTTACCAACGCAAGCGACGACGACGTTTTGGTTCGCCCATCTTATATGTGGGCACGCGGAAGAAGGAATTCTGAAACAAGTTGTAAAAGAGCAATATTTAACGCTCCTATCCCCTAAAAAGGAAGGAGACGCATTGTAACACGAATTTGCAAAGCATATCAATAAAAGGGCCGATTTTTATATTGCTTTAATATCTTGTGTTCATGTTCTTCCTTTTTATGCAATTTTCAATAACATAGGGTTTAAGCGTTATTTTAGTTTCATTTACATTGCAATTTTAGTTTATCCTTTTTGTTTTCGGAATCTCGTGTTTTCAATGGCGATCACGGTGGGACCTCTGTCCTCTATTTTTTTTTTAGGTTAACTTACTGATCTAAAATTGCTTGTTTTTTTACAGGTACCTATTTTTCAACATCGAGACTGTTATTCGTCTCTGCAAGTGACAATTACAGAGTGCTATTCGTTTCACCCTGGGACGAATAAATTATTCGTCTCACCCTAGGACGATTACTGTTCTGATATTCGCCTCACCCAGGGACGAGTATAATTCTGTGCAATTTTTAGAGCAAATCAGAAACTTCCGATTAGGCAGAGAAGAGGTAGGGGTTTTTTACAGCTTCTGTCAAATTTCTGTTTTTCTATTTTCTGGTTTTCAGTTTTGTATGGCTTAGGGAAAGATTTCTTTTCGTTTGCCTGTTTCAATTTTGCAAAATTAAAATGAACCCCACACATCACGTGGTATTTTAAACCAAGGCGTTGGTCGTAAAACCCCAACCCTTGAGCAAGACCAAAGGTGGATTCCATTATCACTTTGGCTTGAGATATTGCATCCATTACCTCGATCGCGACTGTTGCTAGACGTAAATCCGACGAAAGCGACCGAGTGTAGCTTGGGGTGATTCCCAGCACGCGAGGATAAGTCTTCTATGGTAGGTGTCATAAACAGAGCGATTCCCCTTCCGTACCGCCTATGTTCCACGTATCATCTGCTCTCACGTACCTATAGTCTCCCTCACGTAAGGGCGGGTATATAGAGAGGTTGGTATATCGGTCCGACAATGGTATATTGAAGGGGCGACCATTTTGGGAGTCATAAGAGCCTTCATAATTGCATTTAAACGTTTCACAAAATTTTCAAAAAAAAACAAAACAAACAACAAAAACACACTAAACCAGATTTAGGGCACACTATTAATCTTTAAAAGAGATAATCATTGCTTGTGTGTGTATGCTATTTTCTGTTTAGACAAAAAAAATCAAAAATCAAAAAAATCATAAACAAAGATAAAAATCTACGCATTTTGTCACTCGCTCCAAAAGCTCCAAGGATTCCCGCAATCGCTTGGTCACCCCAAAATGCTCCAAAGGTGTCCATGAACCCTTTGGTCAACCCAAAAGCACCCCTGAAGGTGCCCATAAGTGATGCAGGAGCATCCAACAAAATATGGGAAATTTTATATTTTTCTCTAAATTTTAGTGCATCTTGTCGGGGCCATAACTTCTCAACCGTAGCTCCGATTGACTTGAAATTTTACAGGGAGTTAGTTGGGAGAGTTTTAAACAAATATAACTCTTTGGAGTTGTATTTGTCTAGGAAAGTCAGTTTTCGAGGCCAAATTCCATCATCTAGTGCCCCAAAATTAGGTTTTAAAATTGCTCACCTAATTTTTTGCGCTTTTTGAGCTGTTCGAAGGCTAATATCTCCTAATGTATTTAGAGTTAGGACTTGAAACTTTATTTATGGCTTATCTATTGTAAGAGGGATGCGCACACCAATTTTGGGCCCCATATGACTCATTTCAAATTTTTGGGTTTTTTAGAGAGACATTGTCATGGTGTTCACTCGCAGCCAAGCCCAATCATGGGCGGATGCTACGAAGAATGTCCGAGGAGGCACGAGTCACCTCCATTATAGTCCCCAGGATTTGGTCATACCACCTTGGTGACCTAACACACAAGGCAGTCCCCTCCACACGTTAACGAAAAGGGACTATAGGGGCACCTCTTCTAGGGGCACTCCTGTTCAGCATAGCACCCAGCACACACCCTTCCATGAGGGGTACATCCATAGGAGAGCTCCATTAGATGCTTGCTATGAGTGGTCACCGCGTGATGAAGTGCTAGGTCAACATAGGGTTCGACGGGAGGAACCACATGATTACACTATCCCTCCTTCACCCCCTCTAGTTGTCAGGACTACAAGGACAAATACAGAGCACAAGGCTCCTCAGGCGGGGCGAGCCAACTCCGCTCGTTCCTTTTTCACTTATGCAAGAGAGCACGAGGAAAACCCTTACCTTCCTCAAGAGCAATATACATCGAGGAAGCAATACGCCTCCGCAATTGCTAGCTATCAGGATCACCTACTGAGGACAAAGCCTCGGGGGAGTGCTGCTACCCCCAACAGAGGGAGGCGACCTATAGAGATCTCGGATCACCATGACCGGGATAGATATCTAGGAGAGGCATCTAGACCTTCTAGACATGAGACGGTAGGACCAACTATCTTAGAATCTGCCAAGCATATTGCACGTCGGATGCAACTCACACTACTTGAGCTAGAACAACAACAGTTAGAGCAACAGTATCTTTTAAATCAAGAGTGCCTTCAAGCGCCGGGAGGATGAGTTGTTACAACACACTATGCGGGTGAAGACTCCAACCCCTCACACGCATAAGAGAGAACATTATGAGAGACACAACTGGGTGCAAGACAGGTCTCTACGACCTTATCAAACATTGCCTTCGATGCCTCCTAGACTTGAGCGGGAGGCCAATCCTAAGACCAATGACGGGCGCCTTCTTCAGGCACCCACCCAGGTTCATGGGCCACCCCCAAAAATTCTTCAAGAAGCCTCTGAGGAACCTGAGCGAGAAGAAGAGCGGTATGAAATGCCATACCAAGGCATGGGGGGTGCTATCCTGTCACCCCTCCATAGGCCCCAAGTTCCCCACAACCTTCAACGAGAACAAATCAAAGAGGAGGAGCTCAAATCCCTCGATACAAGCAATGCGCTGCCAGAGCACTTAGCATCGGTAGAGACCAAGATTTTGGGGCCCCAAAAGCCCAACTTACATGAAACTCCTCTCACAGAGGATCAACCCCTAGTTGTAGAGCTACCTGATGACGAGGTCTTCCATATCTCAAAATCACCAGATTCTGATGAGCCTGACTCTCTCGCCAAAGATGAGTCAGCATATGCAATAGCGCCATGGGACTCGTTCGAGTCCGACAACATTACTTCACAGGCGGTCTCCATGGGTGATCATCACAAAAGTCTCTTAACCTTATTCCCTTTGGAGGCTCCCATCGAGCCCGTGCCATTGCAGGAAAATCAGGTCCCCCCGTAAATGAGCGGGAACAACCCCATGAGGACCACATCAATCTACTCGAACAAGAAGAGCCTAGCATGTCGCAGATAGTTGTCGGGGCCAACGAAGGCCTTTGGATCATCGATAATTATTACGAAGATGAAACTGAGATGGCATATCTCAATCATGCACAACGACACAATCACCCTGTAACCCATGACGAACTGATGGCACAACTAGGCATAAGACTAGGGCATGAGTGGCGCATAGACCCAGCCCACTGGCATCACATGTTGATCCCGCTCCTTTGGGAAGATCATGAGCAACTTCCACCCAGAGATATCATAGCACCATTAGTGCCGAAGGCAGACCCTGTCCTCCTATCCGTGCATAAGGCCGATCCATTCGTGCCAATTCCTACAGAGCCAGATCCGGTGCACACAGATCATCAAGCTGGGGGTACCTCTATTCCCTGAAGAGCCAGTGGGTTACACCAAATGCTCCAAAGGTGTCCATAAACCCTTTGGTCAAACCAAAAGCTCCAAGGATTATCACAATCGCTTGGTCATCCAAAAGCTCCAAGGATTATCGCAATCTCTTGGTCAACCCCAAAAGCTCCAAGGATTATCGCAATCGCTTGGTCATCCCAAAAAGCTCCAAGGATTATCGCAATCGCTTGGTCATCCCAAAAGCTCCAAGGATTATCGCAATCGCTTGGTCATCCCAAAAAGCTCCAAGGATTATCGCAATCGCTTGGTCATCCCAAAAAGCTCCAAGGATTATCGCAATCTCTTGGTCATCCCAAAAGCTCCAAGGATTATCGCAATCTCTTGGTCATCCCAAAAGCTCCAAGGATTATCGCAATCTCTTGGTCATCCCAAAAAGCTCCAAGGATTATCGTAATTTCTTGGTCAACCCCAATAGCTCCAAGGATTCTCATAATCTCTTGGTCAGCCCTAAATGCCCCAAAGGTATTTATAAACCCTTTGGTCAACACCAAACGCTCCAAGCATTACCATAACTGCTTGGTCAAAATACATATTCAAAAATCAACAAAAATAACACAAAAAAATCATCATCACAAAAACAATTGCATTTCAATTCCATGCATTCTAAAAAAAAATCAATCATCACAAAAACAATTGCATTTCAATTTCATGCATTCTCATAAACATCAAAATCACAAAAACAATTGCATTCCAATTCCATGCATTCTCATAAAAATCAAAATACAAAAATATAGGTTGCATTAAGCATTGCATCCATACATTGCATACTTTGATAGGTCATACAAGTCACAAGCACCATAGACAGTCATTATTTGGCAATTCCATCATTTCCACATCAACTCCATTTTCATACACGCATACATCCAGCATATCACCCTTTTATTTTAGCATCGTCAGTTTTCGCCTAATGTATATAGGGTTTTCGTCATTGAGATGTCTTTAAATTTCTAGCCAAAACTGTACAGAGTTAAACAGATTTTACACGGGAAAGTTTTACTTGGACCACGCCTTGTTACGTAGCATCCCAACACAAATTAACACACATATAAAAAATTCCTAAGTTGTGTGAACGAAAGATGAAACCTGCACTGTAATCCCGGTTACCATAAGCGAAACGGCTATCTTGCTTATCCCCCTGTGCAAATGACCCTAGGAATGTTGAGAGTTGGCAAAAGGACAAGCATCCTCCCTACCCAATTCCCCATGAATCCCAAGTTCTCAAAAGTTGCAAAAACATCAAAAATTTGCAAAACGTCAAAACACTAAAATTTGACATCCTACGAGTGCACACATCAAAAGGCACAAACAATAGTGATTCTCGTCACTCCATATTCAAATCCCTTGCTCAAAAAAAAAAAAAAAAAAAAAAAAAAACAAGAGTAATATCATAAAAAATAAACGAGTGATTTTATCACTATAAAGGAGCAAGTATCCCAATACAATTGAAGAAAAGAAGGGAGTCGAACTTGAATCCCTGGAACTCTCGACATTTCGACAGGTCATGAGGCAAGCTTCGATACCGGTTTGGTTGATAGCCTATTGGTCATCGGTGGTAAACCTCCCGCATGACGATATATCTGTCACATTAACTTGTGTGCGAGATCAATGTTTGCATGTGGATGAGCTAGCTTATGGTATCCTAGAAAGCATCGCAGATTAATCTGACTAAATACAATAAAGGAGTTAGTGGAGCTAATTAGGTGATCCTCAGTACAGGTTCGGTTGAAAGCCCATCTGGCACTGGCGGTATCCTGATGAATAACACATAAACAAACTCAATTGCACACACAAGGATGTGAAATAACTTGGTTACATTCAAGTCGGATTTAGACCTTGTTTAAGAAGTCTTGCGAGATAAATGTACAGTCTTGGCTAGTTAGTTAAAATATCTGAATCTCAGAAAAGCTTAACTACATTTTAAAACAACTGGTACATTTCATTCCGTACATCACCATCAAAATATATGCAAAATACAAAAACACACAGTTATCACATGCAAAGTCATTCCACAAAGTCATCCCATTAGTATAGCAAGTCAGTCAAATCTTGTACAGTCTATGGTGCATCGACACATCATCAACAACTCATTTCATTCATTCCATATCTATACATCATACAAATTAGAAACATCACATTCATAATCACCTCTGCATACATCAAACACATACATAAAAAACACGCCACAAAAAAAAAAAAAAAACAAACACAACAAAACAACCAAAATATAAAAATGACAAATGCCAACAAAACCACTAAAAATTGTCGGACAAAAGTGCTCTTGCACTTAACCTCTTGGCATAAGAAAACTGATGTCGGGGTCTACCTTGTCGCTATCCTACTCCCCAAGAAGGCTACCATAGCCGGACCGCTCCACGGGAAGATGGATTTTTGCCAATGTTAACCCCAAATGGCATCCCAAAATGGGTTCACACCCACCAAAAATAGGTCAGAATGTTTGGAAACTGCTTTCGCATTAAACGGAAAACATCTGAAGGCACCCTCACTTAAGTCATCTTGGGTCAAGCGACTCGTCGCTTTTCTCATGTCAGTCATTCCTTCATCGATTCGTCGCTTGAGGGGGTAGTCACACTTAAGTCACCAATCAACAACAATACACCCAATCACGGCAATAGCATGCATTCAAAGAATCATTGACAAAGACAATCACGCTCCTGCTTGGGGCAGCAAACAAGCAATTATCACAAACTGATTAAACACTTGGCATTCCCGAAGCATGAACACAAGGTTCCCCCATGGATAAAAGGTTGCGCCCTTTGCCTATTCATGGTGATCAATGTCCAAGCTCAAGTCACACCTCACCAAAACAGGTTAATACTTGAAATCAAATTCCTTAGCTCGTCAGAAGCAAGGATTCAAGAATGCATGCCCTTTTCATACTTGGGGCATCAAGAGTTGGTTAGGTTACTGAGAAACCCTAATCATTAGTGCTTTGGTTATCTATTTTTGCTCGACTCTGCGCCTTGCACAGCGCTTCCCAAAAAGGGGCATCTGTAGACACCAAAACAGCACCAATCCGATTATGTGACTACAAACACTGATCACATTAACACACATAGCCCCTAGGGTAGCCCCCAGAGGTTAAACAGTGGTTCTAACCACTTACACAACAATTTTGCAAGTCAAAAATCAATTTGGCACCTTTTAGACACTTTATTTCTTATTCGTCCCACCCAGGGACGAGTGCGAATTTGTACTCGTCCTACCCAGGGACGAGTATGGATTTATACTCGTTTCACCCAGGGACGATTATTAGCGCTCGCTCCGGGGTGGGACGAACGCCAGGTTTGACCAGCAAAAGTCAGACCTCGGCGCATGACAACTCAGAACTGCCACTTAGCTTTTCTTGCATGGCATAGGAGTGCGAGTGAGTTCTTTTGACAACTCATATCTGCCAATTGACTCTCCCTTCATTGCATGGGAATGAGAGTGAGCTTTTTAGGACAACTCAGATTTGCCACTTAGCTATCCCTTCATTGCATGGGAGTGCAAGTGAGCTTTTCTAAAACATACAAAGACATGCACAGAGATAGTTAAGAAGCCCTTGATCAAGAAGAAGTCTTCCCTTCACACAAAAAGCATTCATGCAAAGAAACACTTTTGCATGTTAATTCAAAGAGACCCCTTGGGTCTATAAAATGGTGAGTTTCCTCACCCAAAAGAGATACCAGAGCGGGGAGCATTTTGAGCGACGAAGTGCTGCTAATTCATTTACTTGCGATTTGTGTTTTCAACATCCATAATCTCTTAATCGAAAGAGAGGTTATTGGGTGACTTTTGAAAGCACGAATCAAGAACCAACACCGATTTTTTGACCACAATATTCTACCAATTTGCCGACAACACATCACATCGGGTTTCGGACCCATCCTAAGCGGATTGGTGTCGAAGCAAAGTTTCACCCGCGGGTGGTTTGCCTTCGGGCACCCCCTGCTTTATTTCTTTTATAGTATTTAGCTAGTTTCATGTTTATGCTTTTGTCAAGTTTTCATTTCATTTAGATTCATTTTAACCATCGTTAGATTCATCTTTTATTTTTCATACACAGGTGCTCTCGATTCTTTGTTTGTTTCTTTGACGCAGATTTGCGGCATTGGAGGAGCGGCGAGGAATCGACCTTTACCACGCATAGCGGCGACGACGTTTTGGTTCGCCCATCTTATATGTGGGCACGCGGAAGAAGGAATTCTGAAACAAGTTGTAAAAGAGCAATATTTAACGCTCCTATCCCCTAAAAAGGAAGGAGACGCATTGTAACACGAATTTGCAAAGCATATCAATAAAAGGGCCGATTTTTATATTGCTTTAATATCTTGTGTTCATGTTCTTCCTTTTTATGCAATTTTCAATAACATAGGGTTTAAGCGTTATTTTAGTTTCATTTACATTGCAATTTTAGTTTATCCTTTTTGTTTTCGGAATCTCGTGTTTTCAAGTGTGCTCCCTAAAACTTTTGGGAGGATTGGGGCTTCGAAGAGTTTGTAATATGAATACAACCTTATTAGCCAAACAAGCATGGAAGGTTTTCACCAACAACAAACTCGAATGGGTCTCAATTGTCAACATAAAATATCTTCAAAACCGTTCTTTCCTGAATGATGATATTCCCAGAGATGGGTCCACTTTATTGAAATCAATTACCCAAACCAAATCTCTAATTTAGAAGGGGATAAGGTGGTAGCTAGGCACAAGGAGCAAAATTAATTTTTGGATTGACAGGTGGACTTTTAATCAACTGCTTTTAGAGAACAATGAAATTGCTATCTTAAAACCTTTCCTGGAAATATTAATTGGCAACAAGGTTGAAGATTTCATTGACATTTCATTGGATTCCAAGTGTTGGAAACATTTCCATTTTCCATGTGCTTATGGTCAAATATTTTCTGACTTAGAAGTTCTTAAAACTATCCTAAATGCAATAGTCATCCCCAATGGTATTTCCCGTGACTCTCCTTTATGGAAAGAAACTGATTCTGGGTTGTTCACTATTAAATCTGCTCATGATCTAACTATTGATTATCAAGTGGTCCATATCCCTTATGATCAAGTGTGGATTAAATACCTCATTCTAAAAAGTTTTTCATTTTAGCTGGTTGGCCATTCAAAATAAGATTCTAACAATTGATAACATTATGAAAAGAGGTATGTCTATCCCCAATTGATGCTATTTGTACATGAATGTCTGGGAATCTGCCAATCACCTCATTTTTGAGTGCCCTTTATCCAAGATAGCTTTGGATCACCTTATTTCCACTTTTCATATCTCTTGGGTTCTTCCTAATTTGTTGATTCACCTTTTCACCCAATGGCTTGCTCCATTCAAAAATCTCAGATTATCTTCTTTATGGAAAGTGAGCCTTCATCATATCTTATGACAATTGTGGCTTGAAAGAAACAACAGGGTTTTTTCTTCCCTAAAGCTACTACCTTTGCTATTGAGAATTTCCAGCTTTTCCCTTGTCCTAAATCGTCTGATTCTAGATTGGAGTCTATTCTGTTATCTTCTTTAAATATTCCTTACAACTCCAGTTCTAGTTTACCAGCCCCCATCCCAAAGTGGGTGCCCATTGGATTCATCCCCCAAGTGAGTGGTTGAAACTTAACTTTGATGGTGCCTCCAAAGGAAATCCAGGGGATGCTGGTGTAGGTGGCCTAGTTAGAGATAGTAGTGGAAAAGTTATTATGGCTTATGTTAAGTATCTAGGGTGCTAAACTAATCATTTTGCTGAAGATCATGCATTGTGGAGAGGGCTAGATCTTCTCAAGGATTATAAAGGTAACCTTTTTATTAAGGGATATTCTTTGCACATTATAAATGCTCAATAGGGTGTCCTTTTGAAATGTCAGAACTATTGTTCAGGAAGCTAAGAAGTTGTCCTAAAATTTCAATGATATCTCTATCAACCATGTGTACTGCAAAGCTAACAGACCTGGAAATATTCTTGCCAATTGGGGAGTTATCCATAAATCTCTGTCCATTTGGAAATAAAGTTTTCCCCAAGAAGTTTTAAATGCTACTAATAATGATTTGGTTTAAAAGATGTGGTCACAGGTTTTTGCAGGTCAGCTTCTCCAATGTTTACTCTACCCTTTTTAGCATGATGTGTTTCTTTGGTTCCAATTCTTACGAGAATTGTTTTTTGATTAGCGTGACTCTATATCTTGCTATTAGTTCTAGATTTTGGTTCTCTTATTTCCCTTATGTGAAGTATGCAATGTCCCAAGATAGGCCCTATCAGTGGGTTTACCTCATGGTTGTCTTTTCCAAGCATGCCAAGTCCCTAAGTAGTCTAGGCTATACAATTGGATGTTATCTAACAATGTCAATATGTGTCAAGTCTTGAGATGCTTAATTTTATGTCTTATGAATTTTGAGATTCATTTTTTAGTCATTTGGCACTCCCAATACTTTCCCAGCCCTATCATGTGTGAAGTCTGTCTTGTGCCATGTCTATTTTTTTTTATGTCGATTCCCTAAGGAGAATTATTATGTGGTCTGCAAATCACACCAACTTAGCTTTCGAAAAGGGCATCTATGGTGCCAAAAATTTCTATTTTTACATCCTTGGTCTATGTCAGTCCATCACCATATGGTTTTGTTCATCATTGTGTGTCCTAGGTAGTAAGAAGCTTTTGTGGTCTTCCTTTCTTCTCAGTCTTGGCAACATGGCATTACTTGATCCATCTACCCTTCAACTTAATCCCCTATCTCACACCTTTATGGAAGCTCATGGTCTTATTCTGTTTCTAAGAAAGTTCAAAGGAGTTGAGCAAGATATCACTAAAGCCTTCATCCACATCAATTTAGGATATTAGCCCAGCTTAAGAAATCAAGGGTTGATAACAGTCAAAGCTCCCCTTACCACATTTTGTATGAAGATAGTGATGATCCTTGCATTACTACTCACAACACAATCCATGTTACCATCATCAACAACATTATCAACACCATGGATAAGATCAATGAGACTCTTAAGGTTATACTCCTAAACCATCCTAGATATGCTCTTGCAAATGAAGACATTATAGAGGTCTAGGTCTGGGTCAATTGAGTACTCTATTTGTTCTCATGCTAGATATTTCTATTTTTGGTCTTTTGATCCCCTGCATGGGATTTTAATTATAGTCTATAGTGCCCCTACATGGGACTTTTTGAGCACTATGTTTATTTCTGTACAGGTATCTATTATAGTTTTTATGGATCTTTTGCGAGCTTCCCCTGTGCGGGTTTTTGTCATAGCTCCTTTACAAGTTTTTTAGGTAGTTACTTCTCTTAAGCAACCCCTATGTGGGTATTGCTCGGACTGTATTTTTTTTATCTAACGTCAGTGTTCCATCCAACCTTCTCTGCTGTTGTTTGGACCTTTTTGTTCAGGTTGTTGTTGACCAATATGTAGGCTTGTGTTATCTTATGCTATTGGTTTAGCTACCAGTTTATGTACTTGGGTTTGGGGCCCATTTAAACCCTGCACTTAATCATTTTTACCTACCAAATATATATATATATATATATATATATTTATATGAATTAATCCTAGCCCTCTTCCATGTTTTAATCTCAACCATTCATCCATATCAATCCATGCTACTTACCTAGATTTAATCTCCACCATTCCTTATGTTTTAATCTTAGCCACTAAGATTATGTCGTTGAATTCCTAACATGTTCAAGGGTAAATTATAAAATGTGATTCATTTTGATGAATTAAGGTCCTAAAACCTTAAGCATTCTGGGGATATTTTAAAAGCCTACTTTGAATTCTATTGATGTTCATTTGCAAAGAATTCTTAAAATGTCAAACCCTAGCCTTGTAATTTTCATCCTTGCCCTCCATCATCCCCCTCACATAATTTGCATCCATCACCACATAACCTACGTAGAACAAGATCTAGATTTTACAACACCTCCCTCAACCCTGAATGCCCTCTAGAGCTATCTGAATGCTCTCTAGAGCCAACTGAGCACCCTCCAGATCCAACCACGCACCTCCTAGAGCCAGTAGAGTGCCTTTGGGCATTTCTAGTCATCCTCGAGCACTTGTGGGTGTTTCCTACACCAAATATATAGTTCCATAGCCCTTGAGCACCGTTCAGGCATCCTCACGATCCTTATATACAAAAATATAAGCAAAATATTCCAATGACAAAGTAAGAAAGTTATTTGTATTCATTTTCATATTCTTGCACTTTGTTTTTAGTTTTAGATTGCAACATTTAGGGTTTAGTGATTATTTTATCTTTTTGAGGGCCTCACACTATGGAGCCCTCATAGGTATTACTAATATCTTTTGTTGTTTTTTTGATTATAGGTACATGAATCATACATTTGGCAGTTGTTGAAGCTAGGGTGGCCCATTTAGAATATACAAGCCCACCCACAACCTCGTTGGGATCGAAGACAAGCATGAAGACACCATCCATTATTTTTAACTAGGGTTTTAGAGAAACCTAGTATATATAACTTTGTATCAAAAAAAGCATTGTAAAACCCCACATTTGGGGCATATTGATTGTAATATTTGAGATCCACCCGCAACAACAAAGAGTTTATTTGTTTTATGCAATCTTTGTGTATTACTGTGCTTCTTGTCATTTTATACTTTATATTTGTGTTGCTTGATTTTGATTCATAAATGGTGATCACGGTGGGATCCAAAAATGGTTCTCTATATTAATTTACTTTTTCACTAACTTCAATTTTCTATTTCTGTTCTACATGTTTTTAGAAATTTGATCATATAATTTTCGCAAAGCTAGGGTTTCTAAAAAGTTGTAAAAGTCGATCAAAAGTTGAGTGGATGCCTTGCATTGCTCGAGGGGTGCCCTAAAACATTCAGGGAACACCTTGCTACATTACAATAGCTCTGTGGTGCATTTCACAGAGTGGGAAAGAGATACGTAGGCTTCCTTGTAAGTTTGCTTCAAACCCTAACCCATTTCTATTGTTGTTTTCTTGCTTTTTTTTATAGTAACATTGATAAGAAGAAAATCATTAATTTTTATTAAAAGTAGTCATATTTCATTTACATTTTAAGCATTTAGAGTAGACTTGCATTCACATTCACCATAGTTCACATTTTTAGATTTAATTTTTTTGTTGTTTTCTGGTGTGTTTTATTCAATATTCTGCATACTATTTTCATGTAAAATGACAATTGCATAAAATAGTTGCATAATAGGGTTAAAAATTTCCATTTTTACTTGTCTAAATAGGAACAAGATCAAAATACATAAGTATACTCCCGCATTTGGTGATTCAAGGTGGAATATTAGAAAAACCCTCCATTGTTTAGAGTGGGTCTTAAGCGATGTACCCTACATTATTTTGAGGAACTTAGTATTTCTATTTTTGGCTTCTGATTTAGACCTATAAAATAGGTTATTTTTTACATTGTATGTACACATTAGAAAACATGAAATTTTAAAATGAATCACACAATGCACGTTTCACAATAAACATTAATGAGTTGGATTTCATCACCAACCATTGCTTGAGATTTGGTGATGGTGGGCTTCATCTCCATCCGTCGATTTTTGCCCTTAGCCACCATAGATAACCATGAGCAAAATTTATGGATTTTATCACCAAGAAGAATCTCATTTTCTAGTTGACCATAGATTTCACCCTGCATAATTCATATTAGAACATTCAAAACACACAAAACTGACAAAAAAAAATTAAAAGCAAGATAAAAAAGGAGGTAAGACAAATTTGTTGCAAAAACATAGGATTGAGTTGTTTACTTGATTTTGTGAAGTTTTCATTTACATTACTTTCTTGCATATTTCACACATTTGATTCATTAGATTATGGTATTAACTAGAAATCATACAAAATATTGAGTCAAATTTCCATCAACCAAGTGACTTCATCCATGGAGTCTTCAACATCCTTCCCTACCACTTTTGTGGTTAACCCCACTAGTGTGATACAAACAATTTGTTCAAATTTATCTGTAGGTCCCTCACACATTGTGCAGACTTCAAATGCTATTTTTTTGCACAGAGCCATCCACACATTCATTCCATAAGAAGAATCATCATCACCCATTGACCATAACATAACCTATATAAACATGGCTAAAGTGGAAGATTTTCAAATATGGTGAGCAGAAATCATGTCTCAAAAAAACAATCATTTCTCTTTCATAAATTATCAATCCGGTAAGTTCGTAAACTTATGAATGTCACACACAGTATATGCCCGCAGTGTTGGGGAATGAATCTGAGTGTACCTTATTTAGTTTGGTGGGGGATGTTCGTGCATTTGAATTCCGGCCAAACCAAATAAACTAAGTGCAGAAAATTAATTAAATAAATTACAACTAAAACTAAAGTGCTAAAAATAAAACTACGGAAATAAAATGTAGGGAAATAACCACACACAACTAAATTATTATTATTATTTTTTAAAACATGGTGGAATCGATAGCCGCCATGAATCTGGGTAGGCTGTCCAAATTTTTATGTCTGCCACAGTATTCTGCACTGTCCACCCCAGAAGCTACCACATAGATCTTCGTGTAGTCCACCCCTCTAACCGCCATGCCACAATCATTTTAAACCTTTTACGTTGTTTAAAGCACCAGGAAAGGGACAAGCGTTCAGTCCGATGAGGCCCAAGATTTGAACCTTGGACCTTCGCCCCCCTTAGGGGTTTGGATGAACCAATTGGTCTACACCTCGGACCTCACACAACTAAATTAATTAAAACAAGAAATAAAACAATAAATCTAATCTAATGAAAACAAATAACAAAAATAAAATAGGGGAGGACTACTACAGGGAGTGGGCCCAAGCTCCCGCAGATAGTCCTCCCGACTAGCTACATAGAGCTTGCTCGAATAAGAGGAGTTGCACTCTTAATTAAATTAAACAAAGAATGAAATAAAATAATCTGTGTAAAATTAATCATTGATCTCCTTGTTCATCTGGCCTGCGTCTTTATATAAAGCGTAGCTAGATATTGTTACAATAACAAATTAATCTAATTTAATCACATGACGTGATTAGTTACAATTGGTTCTACACAAATTTTATTTCCTTATTTAAAGCATGTTCGTTCACTAGAAGGATAAATATATGAAAATCCTTAGGTGTACGTAACAAAAAAATCCTAAACTATTGCATCCTAAAAATAATGCTTTAAGAGTCTTACAAGGTCAACTAGCCAATCGGTTGATAATAATAAATAATTTATTCTATTAATAATAAAAAATAATTTAAAATATTTCTCCTTTGTCTTCACGTGCAACCTCCTCCTTAGCCCCTTGGTCAACCTGGTCAATGTTGACTTGGTCATGTGGCATCTCCAATGCGGGTGTTTCCAATGTGTGGGAGTAAGGCGCCTACTTGAGTAAGGTGCCTCCCCATGTATGGGAGTAAGGCACCTACCCCATATACCTTAGATGCAATTAAGAAGAAGCATGCTAGGTCCATTTGGGAAGTAGACTGGGAAAACACTGGATTGGTACCAAAACTTGCATTTATACACAGTTTCCACTAAAAACACCCGTTATATGCATAATATCAGATTTTCTATCAATTATATGCATAAGTTAAGTAAAATACATTTCTAATGCTAATTAAACCAATGATGATGCCCTTTAACAGTGTATATAAAATGAGCATTTCTAGTGCTCACCACTCCCCTATGCCTAAAGATTATCATGTCCTCGCGACAACAACCCCCGAAAAACAACCCTCGAGATAATAATATTTTTTTCATTGAGATTTGCTCTATTGTTTTCTCTCTTTGAGCGCGGATATATATATATATATTTTATTGAGCACTGCTATATTTTTTTCATTAAGTACATCTTCACCAATAGAAGTCAAAAACACGTCATGACTGATCATTGTGGGCAAAAGGGTAAATCATGACCACACTGTTCAGACCAAATTACCACTGCATTGTATTTTTCTTCATTAAGCACTATGGCACCTGCGAAAGCACACTACACTAATTTTTAATAGGTGCTACCGTGTAATTTCCCATCCAAGCCTTCATGTAGCTATCAATGGGCCACTACGTTTGCCCATGTCTAAAACACATTTGATCCATATTTTGCAGTATAGAGTAGCATCGTTTACATGTGTTGGCCGCCATTGAAACAATGCCAAATTTATGAATGTCGTAGCTCTTTTTTTTTAATTGTTCTGGGGTAATAAATATTTCATATTTGAGGCATATCACATGCTTGAATTATGATGGGAGAGTTTGACAGAGAGAATTTTAAAGGGCATCTACTGAGTTTAGCATATAAAGTATATTTAAAATAACTGTACACATAATTAATGGAAAACTCAGTACATACCTAGGTGAATTTCACAGATTCTGATATGTATAATGCTGAAGGTGTAAAATGTCTTCATGCTAGCTATAATCATGGTGCTCTAGAATTGTTGTGGCGTTGGTGCCTTTGGAGAAATTTTTTATTTTTATTTTTTATTTCTTTTTCTGGCTACCTTCATCTTCCACACCGTTAATCATCGTTGTTCTTCCTCTGAGTGTTGCTGCTTTGGTAGTGAAACCAGTAATTTGGACACATTATGATCAACCATTAAACTATGGGTAAACCACCAAATCACAACCACCACCAAAAATCATGAGGTCTCTTTCTCCTTTGGGAGTCAAACTCGCAATGCACACCCAAAACATAGCCAATAGTGCATATGCTGAAAACTGCGATGGCAAGGGAATTTTTTTTGAAAGTAAGTGCCATATCCGTGATGAGAATAGGCAGGGGATTTTTTTTTCATACGACTGCACTGCTGCAGCCATAATTTACCACTATTTTTTTCATTTGTAGGAGATTCAGGTTCATCCAAATCCTCCCCCACTTAAATTGGTGATGCCCTCGTCACCAGTAATAGGTTCACCCAAATCCTCCCCCACTTAAATTGGTGATGCCCTCGTTGCTAGTAACAGGTCCCTCTGTGCAATAGGTCTACAACCCTCTAAACATCAGGTCCCACACTGAGCAATAGGAACCCCCAATATAGGGAGAAGAAGTTGAGAAATTATAGGATAAAGTGGATCTATAGTTCTCTTCTCCAGGAAGAGCTGCAAATAATTTTTATTTTTTTGTACTCTTCTCTTTCCCAGCCATCCATTTCTCTCATTTTTTTTTAATGGCTTCTCAGATAAGTTACACATTTCTAATGATGAGCATCAAGGCGCCTTCTTACTGTTGAGAATTGTGCAGTTGCTAATGCGTCTACTATTGAAGAGTTGATCAGACCCTCCAATATTTTTTTTTCATACTGCATCAACATCTGCTTCGTCCAAGCATAGAGGTGGGTATCTCTTCCCTTTGAAGGAAATTAACACTCACGTCCATGCCCAGAAGGTGACTATCTCCTCTGGATGAAAATAGTCAAATATCTACCTCCCTAAAAAAATGTGCAGGTTCATGAATGCTAAACCGATATAGGCCTTATCTCCCAAGATGCCTATTTTTCGTACAATCAAGCCCCTTCCCCTACAAAAGAAAAACTAAGAAAACTAAAATACAGTTCAGTGCAATCCATTCCTATTAGGCCCTGGCTCTTAGGATGCCTATAGCTTGCATGTGGGCACTTTCCTTTCAACACACAAAAGTAGCAAAAGAAATTTTATGCTGAGCAGGATAGATGATGTGCGGGTTTTTTTTCTTTTTCCTTTTTTTTAATAATAATCAAGGCACCCTTGATGCATGACATCAAGGTGCTTGTCATCTTTTTTTTTTTTTGATCAGGTGCCTCCACTGATGGACATTGAGGCATCGCTTAAGGAGCTTGGTGCCTTCTTGAGTAAGGTGCCTACTTGGCACCTACTTAAGTAAGGCACCTACTTTAGTAAGGTGCTTACCTTAGTAAGGTGCCTACCTGATTAAGGAACATACTTCAGTAAGGTTCCTACTTCAGTAAGGCACTGCACCACCACCGTGCCACTAGAGTAAGGTGCTGCACCACCGTTGCACCACCAGAGTAAGGTGCCACACCATCGCTATGCCACAAGAGTAAGGCACCTACTTTAGTAAGGTGCCTGCTTTAGTAAGGCACCGTGCCACTGCTGTGCCACAACCACACCACCAGAGTAAGGTGCCACACCACCATCATGCCACCAGAGTAAGGCACTGCAACACCACCACACCACCAAAGTAAGGCACCGCACCACCACCACGCCACTAGAGTAAGGCATCACACCACCGTCGTGCCACCAGGGTAAGGTGCCTACTTTAGTAAAGTGCTTGCTTTAGTAAGGCACCTACCTGAGTAAGGTGCCTACTTTAGTAAGGTGTCTACTTTAGTAAGGTGCTTGCTTTAGTAAGGCACCTACCTCAGTAAGGCGCCTACCTGAGTAAGACACCTACTTTAGTAAGGCATCTACTTTAGTAAGGTACCTACCTGAGTAAGGTGCCTACTTTAGTAAGGCACCTACCTGAGTAAAGTGCCTACTTTAGTAAGACGCCTACCTGAGTAAGGCACCTAACTGATTAAGGCACCTACTTCAGTAAGATGCCTGCTTTAGTAAGGCACCTACTTGAGTAAGGCATCTACTTCAGTCAGGCGCCTACTTGAGTAAGGCACCTACTTGGCGCTTGTTTGAGTAAGGCACTCTTGAAAACTATTGGTATGATACTCCACATTTCATGCTGTCCTACAAAACATAAACAAAACTAAACTAAAGCCATTAATAAAATTCTAACTATATTTTTTTCTATTCTGCCATGACCAGAACAGATCCTGGCTTATCATTTTTTTTTCATCATCTGCATCGAAGAACAAAATTTCAACTACAACCATGTGAGTTGGGGATTTTAAAATTCAGTGGCCAAGCTGGAGAATTGTCACAACTCCACCCTAGGAAATTTTCATGCTGTGTACTGGAACGTCTTCTCCACCTGACTATTTATGGGAAATAATTAACTCTTTGCATTGTGACAATAGATTTCTCCATGATTTCAAATCCTCACCATTTCCTTACAGAGTTGGCATTCTCCTCATCATAGTGAAATTCTGCCTCTTCCTTGTATTTTCTTTTCCCACATATTTTAATAGAAATAAAATGTTGCCAGGGAAAACAGTAATATTGGCACTATTGATTAAAAAGTGGAGGCTGCGTAGGAAATTTTTTGTGTCCCATATACCCCTATTAGAGGATTAATGGTAGCCAATTGCCAAAAGCTCCAACTATAAAACACCCAACTCATCATTAACAACACATAAAAAATATCTTAATCCGGATTTGACGTATCTCTCCGAATACATTTGCAGGGATTAATATTTGTGCGTTATTTATTTTTCTCCCCATGTGCTCCCGAACGCGTCACTCTCTCTCTTTTTTTTAATTGATTTTATACCACCCTGATACATATGCATCTGAATCAGAATGATCTCCCACTCTGAATTTTTTCTTTCACAGGTAAAATTAGAGCAGCCTTGCGATCCTCTATTTTACTTCCTGGAGTGAGGTAAAAATAATTTTATCCATCATCATCCGTGACATATGTTGGGTGTTCAGGTGTGACGTTTCCATGAGACGTAACATTGAGATTTATGTGCTGCTATTTGTTTTCTGGCCACTATGAGCTCCATTCATATATATATATATATATATATATATTTTTGTGCCCGAGCACCATGTGGCCTTCTTGCAAATATTTGACATCTGATTTCTTCCAAGATCCTCCCCTATTTTTTTAGCTATCGATTGGATATTTCTCATTTCCCTTATGGACCAAGCTGGTCCTCAGGAAAGAGGATACTCTCTTCCAACAGGTAGCAAAAAAAAACTCTATTTTTTTATTTGCTCTTAACTTTGGAGCCTTTTCAGTAGAAGATAATTTTTTTCCCATGAACACTGTGAACAACGTTCATTGTGTTGTTGGTGGCAATGATGAAGGTGGGGTCCCCCCATGCCTATATCTGAGCTAGTCTTCTGAAAATCATCTTCTTCTTTATCAACTAGTCTGATATGTTGTAGCATGAGGAGAGTATTTTCCTTCATGGCCTCACAACCAAACTCTTTCAACGTTATGATAAAATGTGCAGGCCAACAAATGACTATCTACAAGCTAGCACCTTGAAGAAAACATGGCATAACAATATTTTAAAAACATGTGCTTGTTTATGATTCACCAGGTCACCTTAAGCGCAAGTGAAGAGCATACTCCATAACAACATGTTCTTTTAAATTTAGCTCTATCATTTTCCTTGCATCATTAAAATAATTTTCCAATATGTTGCAAAGCATTAAGTCTATAAAAAAATTTCATTGTTAAAACCAAGCTTCTAGAGGCATAATTTTCCAATAGTTTCTGTATAAAAACACATCCCTAAATTTTTTTTAATCAGACCTGGGTTGTGCTATTTCTTTTGATTTCTTGAAACCATTAGAGCATGATGGAAATCCTTCATCGCTTGATTTTCTAATTTTTTTCAACAACACAATTTATTCCTACTTCTACACTTAATTATGGTACATCAAGTTCATTCCTGTATTTACCTAAGAAGTTGGTAAATTTAAATGTTGCCTATGGGATTTGGCTCTGACTGTGTCGGACAACTGATTTTGGCCTTATAAAAAGGCCCTTGGTGGACTCACACTTCTCAAGTAAAAGATCTACAAGTAATTTTAAATGGGCATTTTATTTAACCTGTAAATCATAACACTATAGTTTTGACACTCCCCGACAACGATGCCAAAATGGTGAGCAAAAATCATGTCTCGAAAAAACAATCATTTCTCTTCCATAAATTATCAATCCAATAAGTTCGTAAACTTACGAGTGTCATGCATAGTATATGCCTGTAGTGTTGGGGAATGAATCTATCTGTACCTTATTTAGTTTGGTGGGGGATGTTCGTGCATTTGAATTTCAGCCAAACCAAATAAACTAAGTGCGAAAAATTAAATAAATAAATTACAACTAAAACTAAAGTGCTGAAAATAAAAGTATGGAAATAAAATGCAAGGAAATAAACACACACAACTAAATTAATTAAAGCAAGAAATAAAAAAATAAATCTAATCTAATGAAAACAAATAACAAAAATAAAATAGGGGAGGACTACTGCAGGGAGTGGGCCCAAGCTCCCGTAGATAGTCCGCTCGACTAGCTATGTAGAGCTTGCTCGAATAAGAGGAGTTGCACTCTTAATTAAATTAAACAAAGAATGAAATGAAAATAATCTTTGTGTAAAATTAATCATTGATCTCCTTGTTCATCTGGCCTGCGTCTTTATATAAAGCGCAGCCAGATATTGTTACAATAACAAATTAATCTAATTTAATCACATGATGTGATTAGTTACAATTGGTTCTACATAGATTTTATTTCCCTATTTTAAAGCATGTTCGTTCACTAGAAGGATAAATATATAAAAATCCTTAGGTGTACGTAACAAACAAATCCTAAACTATTGCATCCTAAAAATAATGCTTTAAGAGTCTTACAAGGTCAACCGGCCAATCAATTGATAATAATAAATACTTTATTCTATTTAATAATAATGCATGATTTAAAATATTTCTCCTTTGTCTTCATGTGCAACCTCCTCCTTAGCCCCTTGGTCAACCTGGTCAATGTTGACTTGGTCTTGTGGCATCTCCAATGCGGGTGTTTCCAATGTGTGGGAGTAAGGCACCTACTTGAGTAAGGTGCCTCCCCATGTATGGGAGTAAGGTGCCAGAGTAAGGCACCTACTCCATATACCTTAGATGCAATTAAGCAGAAGCATGCCAGGTCCATTTGGGAAGTAGACTAGGAAAACACCAGATTAGTACCAAAACCTACATTTATACACAGTTTCCACTAAAAACACCCGTTAAGCATAATACCAGATTTTCTATCAATTATATGCATAAGTTAAGTAAAAATACATTTCTAATGCTAATTAAACCAGTGATGATGCCCCTTAATAGTGTATATAAAATGAGCATTTTTGGTGCTCATCAAAAGATCCACTAACTATGTTCTAGAACAAGTCCATAGCCCACCTAGGCATGATCCTTCTTTTCAGTAGGAACTTACCTCTTCATAACCTTCTAGCCTTACCCAGGTGTATAACAACCCTCTTTTTGAGGTATCAGCTGCACCTTCCCAGCATTGGTCCATTCCACAATAGTCATGTGCTCCAAGCACTTCCATTCCACCTTCATACACCACCACCTATAGAAATCCTTTGTATGAAGCACATGTCAATGTTGCTTCACAAATGCCAGCCTCCACCCCATCCAATGTCTCCCATCTAGTTGTAATTCCCATTGCAACTTATCCTCCACCTACCTCATCCATTCCCTCCACATCCACACCATCTACCTCAGAGGTGGCCATACAAAAAGCATGGCAACATCTCAATACATTGCTTATGGCTCAACAAGGTGCTCAATCTTATTCCCAACAACAAGTACAGGTGATAAATTTTAAATCCCAACCTATTTCCACCCAACCCACATTTTTCACTCCAAATCCATCATGGGTACCACAATATTCTATGGTTTCCATCCCCACACCACCATTAACTCACACCCATGCCATTCCCACAAATCATCAAATTCATAGTCCTCACACATCATCTCCTTTTCAACATTCACAATCATTTCTTCATCAACCTCAACATCACCAAATTCAATTCACTCCACCAAATCATCACCATCTCATCACACCCCAACATCTCACCACTCCACCTTCACAAAATCATCAAGTAATTCAGGGCTTCCACATACCTAGGGAAGACCCTAGAATTCAAGCCATGCAACAACAGATTGATAGCCTGATGCAACATACTCCTGGTATGATGAACCAGAAGCCAACTCTAAGACAACTGATCAATCAACCAATTCATTTTTTGGTACCATCACCACCATATCCGATAGATTTTACAATACCAAAATTTGATAAATTCAAAGGGACTGAGGACCCTAGAGAGCATGTGAGCACATTCATCCACTCATGTTTTAGAATCCAAAGTCATGATGCTCTAATGCTTCAAACATTTCCTCAGACATTGGGGGAGATGTCGTAGAGTGGTACAACCATTTACCTCATCATAGTATCTATACTTTTGAACAATTGGTTGACCAATTTCTTGAAAGGTTTTCCCTCAATGTTAGAAAGAAAGTATCATTGTCTGACTTATATGGCTTAAAACAATATGATGATGAGTCAATATATGATTTTGGCAACCGTTGGAGGGTTGTTATCACAAAACTACCATTCACCCTACCAATGGAAGAGCTAACTCGATTGTTTACCAAGAGTTGCCTAAAACCCATCTCTTGGTTATTACAATTACAATAGTATAGATCATTTGAGGAAGCTCTTGCCTAGGCTAGCACAATTGAGGAGATCAAAATCCAAGAGGGTGTGCTTAAGCCCAAAAATAAAGAATGGTAGAATAAGGGCCAATACAAAGGTAATTATTCTGGCCAATCCAAACCAAATCAGGCCAATCAAGCCAATCAAGTCAATCAAGTGGTCATGAGCCAACCGGTAATGGCTCAACAACAACCTGTGCAACAACAACCACAACAAATTACATATCATGTGGTTCCCTCACCATCACAATCAATCCAAAACATAGTGCCAACTATGGAAAACCACCCATATCGATAATCTATTTGACAAAACCACTAATACACCCCCTTAGCTGAATCATATACCTCCATATTTCATAGGTTGTATGACACCAACCAACTTGCCTTGCTTGAGGTTAAACCAGATGACCCTACCAAGCATAGTAAACACTATAGGGAATATTTATTTTGCCCTTATCATAGGCAGAATGGGCATGATATAAATAGTTGCTACAACTTCAAAGACATAGTGCAAGATCTCATTGACTTAGGGGCCATCAAGCTTGATAGTCCCTTAGCTCAACAAAACCAAAACCTTGGCATTTATCAAACACCACTTCCTCATCATGAGGAGGTACAACCAACAATAGGAGGGTCTAACACCAAGACCCCTCCTAATCAAGTTAATCATGTTCAACAATACCAAGGTTTTGTGGGTGCTATCCATGTAGTTACCCGAGGTCAACAATGCACTAACAATCAACAAAATGCACAACAACAACATGTTCAATCTCCCATAGCACCATAGGCAAGTGTGTCTCAACCTACCACATCATCATCACCCATTCAATTTTCCACCAATCCTTCCCAACCCATTCATATTCCAAGTCATCCATCTCCACCCATTCATCCTCCCAATCATCCATCAAGGCCAATCATCTCTTTGAGTAGTCGGTTAACCACTAGCCTTAAAATAGCTTCAACTAAACTATCTATCTATGAGCTTATACAACAATCTCCCCCACATCATGAGGCATTAATGGATATTTTAAAATCCATTGAACTTCAATCTCAAGATGCTAATACCTTTAGCAATTTTTTGGGGAGCATCCAAACATGTATGGAGCCTTCCATTACATTCTATGATTTTGAAATTAAACCAATATCATCAAAATTGGTGGACCCTCCATTGCATATCATGGCTCAAATTGATAGGAAGCCATTTAAATGAGTATTTATTGATATCATCTCCTCTATCAATATCATCACCACATCCAGTCCTCCAACATCTCAATCTTCCACCATCCCACATCACCAAATCCACTTTCACCTTGAAAGCATTTAATGATGCTCTCTACTCCATAGTTGGCACTATTGTTTTACCCATCGAAGTGGGGGTAAAAATATTGCACACCATGTTTCACATCTTGGAAGGTTCCATGGCATACAATGTACTCCTTGGATATCCTTGGATGAGGGAAATGAGATGTGTCCCTTCTATACTTCATCAATGCTTGAAATATGTACATGAGGGACAAGTTCATTGCATACCAATGGATGTTGAACCATTTAAGTATTGTAATTTCATTTCAAATCCTTATGAATCCATGCTTCCTTCCACTCATATTTTCCTCACATCATCAACCACCTCATCCACCACACAATCCACCTCTTCATCAAAATCTCCTATTCCTGAGGAGCTCCCCATCACCACTTCACATCAAGCCTCCACTTCCATGCCCCCATATTCATCACCTTTGACTACATGCACATGTGGTCAAACTCAATCCACATCAACCACATCATCAACATCATCCACCATCATTCCTTCCACATCATCACCCATTCAACAACCACCTCAACCAAATCCACCTCCATCCACATCAACCAATATCTCACAAGTTACCTTAATAGATTGTGAGATGCCATCCCAGTCCATACCTCTCCCATTTTTGGAGCCCTAAGCCAATCCTGAGTCATCCATATCCACTTCCACATCCACATCATCCCAAGTTGTGGTCCACCTCACTAATCTTGGTATTGGTGAATATGTGGTCCAAGACATCACCATCACACCACTTAACATCCAAACTACTAAGGATTATGGTCACCCATGTGACCCACCCTTATCTATAGGAGTGGTGTACAACATGGGTTCAATGCCCAATAGCATTAATTTTGTGTATGGGGGATTGATTCATCATCCAATCTATCTTCCCTAGATGAACCCAAGCAACCAACTCCTACCAATATACAACACATGTCAGGTTTTCCATCTTGATATTTTCATATAGTTAATTGGCAAGGACATGGCCTAGGATGACATGAATAGGGAATGCATGAGATCATCGATGTTTCATATCGAGAAGTGCATGACCATTCAGGTTTAGGCTATCATCCACTTTCTTCCACTTCTTCTCTTGAACAAGATTTTCAAAGTTTACATTTGAATTCAGGAGAAGATATCCATCACATCGATGAATCTGAAGATGAAATTTATGAAGAATTTGATGTTATATCGATAGCTTCTGATGAATCTTATGAGGAATCAGAACCCATCATTCCATACATTAAACAAGATGAGTTTTACCTCAGAATGTTCCCCATCCATCAACCCATCCTTCACTTGCTTCTTCCACAAGAGCGAGTTAAACCAACTGGTGAACCACCACCTCCACTTCATTGATCCATATCATCGACCAATTTTGTAATATATGTACATAATAAAAAAAAAAAAAAAAAAAAAAAAAAAAAATTTGCATTGCATGTACATGGCTTTTTTCCAATTGCATTTATTTGTGTTGCTTATTATTGTTCAGGTTCCCAGAGTTCTAGCATCGGTTCTAGCAGATAGGATCCATCCATCCTCCACCTTGCCAACCACCATTTTCCCTTTAAGTTAACATGAATCTTGTTGACTTATTCACCCCACTCCATAATCCATATGATTTGGCAAAGCCAATTCCAATTGACATGAGCCTTATTGATATGGATCAGATTTCCTCACCACCATCCTTTTCTAAATTTATCCTTTTCGAGGAATTGTTAAGGGCTTCATCCAACTACATTCCTCCATCACCTCCACCTTCACCTTCACCTTCACCTTCAGATCCTGAGGTTTTCCAGGTAGACATAGAAGAGGTTGAGTCAGAAGAGTTTGATAATGTCATAGATGACATTCATCTGATCCCAATGCCCCATCAACTTGAGGAAGGTTCTCACATGTCCATTGAAGATACCATCGATGTGAACCTTAGTTCAGATGTAGACAATCCCCAAATTGTCAAACTTGGTAAAAGTTTATCCATAGATGAACAAGAGCAATTAATTGCTCTCCTCAAGAAGAAGAAGGGCATTTTTGCATGGTCCTACAAAGACATGCCTGGTCTTGACCCTAACTTGGTTGTCCACAATCTCACCTTGCATTCTGATGCTAAGTCGATCAAACAAAAACTTAGAAGGATGCATCCTACCATTGCCCTCTTGGTCAAATAAGAGCTTCAAAAGCTATTAGATGTGGGTTTCATTGTCCCCATTGACTATCCTGAGTGGCTTTCAAACATGGTACCCATTCGTAAGCCTAATGGGGTGATACACATTTGCACTAATTTTTGAGACCTTAACAAAGCATGTCCTAAGGATGACTTTCCTCTACCAAACATTGATACTCTTGTCGACACTTGCGCTGGCCATGAAATGCTTTCTCTAATGGATGGTTTTTTAGGATACAACCAGATTTGAATCAATCCTGATGACCAACACAAAATAACATTCACTACACCTTGGGGGACTTTTTGTTACAAGGTGATGCCCTTTGGCCTCAAAAATGTAGGTGCCACTTATCAACATGCCATGACATACATCTTCCATGATTACATGCATAAGATCATTAAATATTATGTGGATGATCTCTTGGAAAAATCTAAAACTTGACAAGAGCACATTGGTGTCTTGGAAAAAGTCTTTGATCGACTTCTAGAGCATAATGTAAGGTTGAACCCCAAAAAATGTGTCTTTGGTGTTACCTCTGGAAAACTACTAGGATTCATTATCTCCAAAAGAGGCATTGAGGTGGACCCAAACAAATTCAAGGCCATCATGGAGATGCCTCCCCCAAAAAACTTGAAGGAATTGCATAGTTTACAAGGAAAGATTCAATCGATCCATCATTTCATTGTACAACTTTTTAATAAATGCAGGCCATTCAATCACCTACTACAAAAGGGGTGACATTTTCATGGATAGATGAATGTCAAAAAGATTTTGATGATATCAAGAAATACCTGGCTTCTCCACCAGTCTTAACTCCTCCTCATCTGGGGGTCCCCTTCCATATTTATGTTTCAGCAATGGACTTTGCATTAGGGACAATGCTTGCACAAAAGAATGAAAACAATCGAGAGCAAGTTGTCTATTACATTAGTCGAACATTGGTAAGCTATGAAACCAGATATGCTTACATGGAAAAATTGTGCTTAGCAGTGGTTTTTACCACTAAGAAACTCAGATATTACATGCTTAGTCACACCACATATGTCATAGCTCATGAAAATCCTCTACGTTATATGATGTCTCACACTTACAATAACACCCACACCACTAAATGGATAATGCTTCTCACTAAATTTGATCTTGAGTTCATTAGCCAAAAATCCATTAAAGGTCAGGTCATAGCCGATCAGCTTGTGGAAGCTCCACTTCCTAGTGATCAACCCTTGATTATTGAGCTCCTAGATGATTCGGTATTCACTATCACTGAACAAGAAGAAGATGTCATTCTAGAGGAAGATATCGATATCACACTATTCTTTGATGGTTCTAAGTGCAAAAAGGTCAAGGTGCTGGAGTCATGTTTCATACACCCCAGGGGGTACCTATCCCCTTATCATTCAAACTTGACTTCCAATGCACAAACAACAATGCAGAGTATGAAGCCTTAATCTTAGGTCTTCAAGCAGCCATAGCTATGGGCATAAAGCGTATCAGGATATTTGGTGATTCTCAACTTGTTGTTAGACAAATCAATGGAGAATACCAATGCAAAGAACCTACCATAAAGCTTTACCATGAAGTAGCAATGAAATTGCTCTCTAAGTTTGATTGGTATGAAATTGATAGTTTGCCATGTTCGACTAATAGATTTGTAGATGTGATGGCCTCTCTAGGATCATTGATTCCAAAGGACTCCTTAGGAGAGGTACAACCACTCATTGTCACAATGATCTCTAAATCTGCAATTGTCCATGTTGAATCTAAGGATGAAAAGGATGTTTGCTTTATCCATTCGGAGCCATATGAGCCTTGGTCAAACCAAATAATAGCCTTCCTCAAGTTTGGAACACTCCCATCAGATATGTCATGGACTGCTAAATGCACTTTCAAGCAAAAGGTAGCTCATTTTACTCTCTTGGGGGATGTGTTGTATAGACATGGTTATGATGGAATCCTCCTTCATTGTCTCGAGCTGTAGAGGCACAAAGAGCCATAGCTGAAGCTCATGATGGTACTTGTGGTGGTCATTTTAGTGGAATGGCCATTGCAAAGCGTATTCTATGCATGGGTTACTATTGGCCCACCATGGAACATGACTGTTGCACTTATGTCAAGCATTGTAAGCAATGTCAAGAGCATGCTAATTTAACTCATGTGCCATCACAAGCATTACAACCTATTCAAAGCCTTTGGCCCTTTTCACAATGGGGTCTTGATTTGATTGGAAAAATCTCACCTCCTTCCTTGGGATAACATACATTCATCATCACAACCACTGAATACTTCACAAAGTGGGTTGAGGCAATTCCTCTAACCAGTACGATAGGACCTAGAATTATGGAGTTTATACTTCATCATATCATCTATCATTTTGGTATTCCCTCAAAAATCATCTCTGATAATGGCAAGTCTTTCAAGAACAAGGATGTTCGAGCACTTTGTGAGAAATATAATATCCAACATAGTTTCTCGACTCCTTATTACCCACAAGAAAATGGACAAGTTGAGGCTACCAACAAGACCTTAATTGCTATTCTCAAGAAACTAGTCAAAGAAAATCATAGAGATTGGCATACTCAAATCCCCTTGGCATTATGGGCTTATCGAACAAGCATCCCAATGCCTACTAGGGCAACACCATTTTCATTGGTCTATGGAGCTAAAGCAATCATACCTCTTGAGCTTGAGATCCCCTCATTGTGAATTTCATTGTAAGAATTCATAGATGATGATACTTCTAGACAAGCACATTTTGACCAACTCACACTTCTTGATGAAAGGTGTGTCAATGCTTTAGAGAATTTATAAGTTTATCAAGACTACCTAAAGTATGCTTACAATGCCAAAGTTCATCTACATGAATTCCAAGTAGGAGATCTTGTTCTTAAAGAGAATCAACAAAACACCAATGCATTGTCACATCTTCATGATAAATTCATGGCTAATTGGTTAGGTCCATACATTGTCACTCAAAAAGTGGGTAAAGGAACTTATAGGCTTTCCAGTCTAGAGGGAGTTGAAGAGCTCGAACCACTTAATATCATCCACTTGAGAGCATTCTATGCTTAATGTGATTTATATATGTATATATACATGGCTAATACACAAAAATAACATTGCATTTCATACATATTCATTTCACAATTGCATTACACACATTTCATTTCACAAATTGCATTTCATACATTGCATTCACAACCACATTTCATATTTCATATTAGGGATCATTTATTCAGTTTAGATATTAATTGGTCCAATAAAGTTATGTTGCCTTAATCAGGGCACCTTCAAATCATCATCCATTTCATTGCACCATTCCATAAAGTCAAATTATCATTTGCAAACCACATTTCCATAATCCCTAGGTGTTTTTGGTCACTCAACCACTCCTAGTGTTTCTAGCAACCTCCAAATACATGTCAAGTTTTCTTTAGGACCAAGACACATTTTCACTAAGAAAATCTTGAGTTCTAGGAATTGACTCTAAACATTCTTGAACCAAACACAATCACACATCTTAAAAATATCTTGTGTCAAAGAGGGATAACACCATACTTGGGTTGAACCTCGAAGTGAAAAGGGTATTCCTTGCTTGTCCCATTATGCACATAGTCCAAAAAAATAGTGGTTTTCACTACTATCACAATTTCAAAATAAAATAAAGAGTAGGGTAAAAATCCCCAAAACTCTAAATATTTTACACATCACACACCATAGATCCTCAAGTTGTAAGGATAGAACTACATTTCTAGTCAGATGGTTAGGTAGTCTGAATCCCCAAATCTTAGAGATCAAATTCTTGGACTATGGAGTTAATCTCCATCGAGGCTATAGATGCTTGACTGGTAGTGGAGTACGCTCATGCATGGTGACACATCTCTTTTAAAGAGACCTCTGACCACACATAAGGACAAGCTAGCTTCTTGGTCTTCTCCATAATAGGTTTCATCTCAATTTACTCAATATGGGTTAATGAACTCACTTGCACACACATTGGTTCTTGATTACCTCGAGTCATTACCATACTCATGATTCGGTAAATGAATTCACTGCACACACATTTGGTCTTAGAGAAAATTAGGTAGTATTTAGTGAGTTTGTTTGATATCACTAGTATGTCTGAGTCTCTATAAAATAATCAGTTTTCCATATCAACATCCATATCTTCTTCCATATCAACATCCATATCATTACATGAGTCTTCCATTTCACATGCCACTAGTTTGGTGCCCCTGATTAAACAATAATGCTATACATGGTCAAGCAAAATCTAAACTATAAATGATCATTAGAGCATTAATTCATTTGCATTCATAACACATTATCATTGCATTATCATCCATCACACATATACACATGCATCCACACAAAAGCATTCACACAAAAGCATAACACAAAAGTAAAATCCATGTATATATATATAATATCATGTACAATGAATACCCAAAGGCTATATACAATGGAGCACCAAGGCTCATATACAAAAAGTGCATCTAAGCACTAGCTAATACCTATAAGAGGACCCTTGTGACCTTGAAGGAGCCCTAGACCTAGAGCTATGCCTAGACTCACTATGCCTAATAGACCTGGATATGGATGAGGAGGGTGGATCTAGAAGCCCAATATGGTGCTCCATCAATCGATCCTCCAACAACTGGATATATCCATCTTGAGCTAAAGGTGTAGTACATCATGTCTTTGATGATGGTCCCTCTCAAGTAGCTCTACTTGGAGCCTTATGATCCTATCCTCACCTCCACCTACCATCGTACTCTAGCTCCCCCATAGCTGACTATCTTCTCTAGCTCTCCGCTATCACTCTACTTCCCCACATCCTCCAACTAATACCACTCCTCCTTTTATAATACCTTTCTCACCCCTAGGATGAGAGGCAAGAATCAATGTCTAGCCTCCAAAATCCTCAACTACAACAAAACATTCACAAAGCAATTACATTAAAGTCACATTCATAATTTTTTTTTGCACAAGTCCAAACAAAGAGTGCCAAGACCACTTACCTTAGCAACATGCACCTCTACTCTTGCCACCACATCCACCCTCCATCGCCATAGCTTCCATACCACCACACTCCTCTCCACTTCACTTCACTCACTTCCTCAGATGTAACTTTTGGAATTTGTGAATATAAGAATGAATCTGATTTCACCTCTGTAAGCTATTTATAGTTATTTTTGGTGCACTAGAATGCCCATGGGTATTCATAAGTGCATTGAGATGCTACATTTGCAAAATAGCAGACTCTAGCCGATATCTACGCATGCTATGGATGCCCATCAATATTTAGCATCAAAATTGGTGAAAGACCAAAATGATCCAAAAAGGTATCTTACCTCCACAAAATCACTTCAAATTGCATCCATACATTCATTTCATCATCATATCATGTTTTGTGAAAACAAAAATCGATTTGGATGCATAATTTTTGTTTGCACCCAAAAGGTACAAAATCATATTTCAAATTTCAAAACACACCAAAATGGTCCAAATTTTCACAAAATAACCATAATCATCATTCTCATCATCAAATATTCATTTCAACATCATTTTCATCCATCAATCATTACATTTGCATATTTTCCCAAGTTCATATACAAATTTCAAGTGAACCTTGTATCTAGTGGTCTATTCTATCTCCTTGGTGATTGCAGTGATTGGTTGTCCATGCAATTTGGTAAGATGAGTAAATCACCATAAGGACACTTGGTCATCTTCATCATCCAATATCTCCTTGTTCAAAAACAAAATCACTTTTGGTCCCTCACCTTTAGAGTGAGACTATGCCAAGACCAATTTGCTCAATAGCTGTCATTGATGCCCTTTTCCATGGGGTCCCAACATGGATAACTTATAATTTCATTTCTTTTACATTTACAGTCATCACGAGGATATAGGCTACTAGGTTGAGGAATTCCATGTGGGAATTAGCTATAATCATGAGTGGCCCTAAGGATAGACTATTTTTCTTTTTTTTGCATTTTCATCTTTGCATTTCAATGATGCCAAAAGGCACTTTCTTCAATAACATGGAATCACCCCAAACTTGGGGTAACCACATTTGATTTTGATTTCCCACAATGGGATACATCTTACATGATCATGGCATTTACACTTGGCAAAAACCCTTTCTCTGTTGGGGCAAAAATAGAATCAATCACTTGCATTTCACTCCATTAGGGAAAAAATGGAATCAATTTACATCATTCATATCATCCACATTTACATCATACATTTACACTTACACCATTCAATTGCATTTTCACCGCACAATTCTATCAATTGGCTTGTGAGATTCATTCTTCACTCATTCGCCAATTGAGGGGGTAAGCTACACATTCAAATTCTTTTGTCTTCAAGATCATCTTCGCATTCCAAGGAAAGAAAGTTGCTTCTTCATCAGGCCAAACCAGGTGTCTCGTATTTTTGCACCACATTGTGTTTCACGCAATGCGGTACAAAAAGGAGCATCTGTAGACACCAAAATCTAGCCACTTGTCATCCATCCGTGTCCTCCAATCACAACCATCCATTATATATATATATATATATGTATTTGTTTAATATATATTTAAATATTAATATTTTATATATTATATTTATATATATATATATATATATATATATATTTATATGAATTAATCCTAGCCCTCCACCACATTTTAATCTCAGCCATCCATCCACCTCAATCCATGCCACTTACCCAGATTTAATCTCCACCCTTCCTCATGTTTTAATCTTGGCCACACATTTTGTGTCATCGAAACCCTAACATGTCCAAGGGAAGATTATAAAAGAGGAGTCATTTTGATGACTCAAACCCCTAACATTCCTTAAGCTTAATCTAGGACCGATTTCTAAAGCCTTAATTTGAATTCTGTCGATGAATATTCATAAAGAATTCTCAAAGATCATTAAGCCCTTCTAGCCCTAGCCATATTCATCCTTACCCTCCATCATCACCCTCGCATCATTCGCATCCACCACCGCATAACCCACATAGAACCAGATCTGGTTCTACGACACCTCCCTCAGCCCTGAACTCCCTCTAGAGCAATTCGAATGCCCTCTAGAGCTAGTCGAGTGCCATTTTGAGCCAACCGAGCACCCCCCAGAGCCAACAGAGCACCTCTAGGTGTTGTTGGTCATCCATGAGTGCTCGTAGGTATTTCCTATACTAGATCTATAGTTCCACAACCCTCGAGCACCGTTCAGGCATCCTCACGACCCTCATCTATAGAAATAGAAGCAAAAGTTTCTAGTGACAAGGTAAGAAAGTTATTTGCATTTATTTTCATATTCTTACACTTTGTTTTTAGTTTTATATTGCAGCATCTAGGGTTTAGTGGTTATTTTATCTTTTTGAGGGCCTCACACTGTGGAGCCCTCACAGGTATTACTAATCTCTTTTGTTGTTTTTCTATTGTAGGTATAAGAATCATATATCTGGTAGTTGTTGAAGCTAGGGTGGCCCTTTTAGGATACACAAGCCCACCCGCAACCTCGTTGGGATCGAAGACAAGCATGAAGACACCAACCATTCTTTTCAACTAGGGTTTCGGAGAACCCTAGTATCTATAATTTTGTATCAACATAAGCATTGTAAAAACCCCACATTGGGGCATATTGATTGTATCATTTGAGATCCACCCACATTAATAAAGAGTTTATCTATCTTGTGCAATCTTTGTGTATTATTGTGCTTATTGTCATTTTATACTTGTGTATTGGTGTTGCTTGATTTATGATTCACAGAGATAGTGTAGGCTAAAACCCAAGAGGTCTCTTAAATGGCAGAGGATGAAGTAGATATATGGACATAACTTCAAAAACAATTACAATATGGGAACTAAGAAAGGAAGGATAAGAATAGAAAGAGGGCTTTATAGACTTAGGATGAAGTCTATGGATTCAAAATGAAAGGGTAAATGGAACACCTTTAGGGGTCATCCAACAAGGACTAAAACTTCTAAAATTTGGATAGTCAAAGGAACAGAGTTGTGCCACATTTTGAGCCTTGCCAAGAAAGGCAAGTTATCAATAGTAAATGTATAATTTGAGTTTTTTCAATAAATTTTTTACCTTTTTTTTGAAAAATAATCAAATATGAATGTAAATAACCTAAATAATTCATGAACTATGTATGAAGAAAACTTAAAATATTAATTGGTCAAAATTTGTATACAATCTTTATTCCTTTCCTTCCTGTTATAAATCTATAATCTAATATTTGTATTACTCTTTGAGTAACTTCTTATGGAGTATTTTTTCCATAATATAGCCATAGTAATATGAATCTTCATGTACTTGACTATTTCTCTTCTTATGAAAAGTACTATGACCTTTGGCTTATCATCTTGCCACTTGCATACTAGACTCTTAACTTTCTTTTACATGGACGCTTGACCCTAAGACACTTGCACACATACTCTTACACATCTACACGTACTCTTAATCTAAGACACTTGTGCACATCCTCACATTATATTTTGACACTCTTACATATAAGATACTTGTGCACATTCTCTCAATCTACACTTGCATTCTAACTTACACAACTCTTGTGCATTTCCTACATATTTCACTCTGACATGACACTTGTGCATTTCTTGCACATTGAAATTTACATTAAAGGGGAAATATAACCCACACACCTAAACTATAAACTTAACCCTAATATATTACATATTTACAATTATGCTATGAAGGTACCATGAGGGTACATTAGCATGTAACAAATAATGTGATATACCTCAATACCTCCCTTTATTACATTATTTGGTTATTGAAGACTTTAGTCTTTAGTCCTAGTCTTCGTCTTTGTCTTTAATTTTCAAGTTAATATCTTTAGTATATGATCCATCAGGTTCCTATTCTGGCACTTGCTTTTGACTTGTATCTCTTTTTGCTACCTTCTTTACTTTCTTGATCTTTTTTTTCTTTTTTACTTTGTTATTTTCAGTCCTAGTCTTGATCTTCCCATGTTTTCTCTCTAAAGTTTTTCCTCCCGTATCTTGATGTACTATAGCATTTGCAAGATTAGTATCTTCATAATTCTTTTAAAAATGATCTTTTTTGTCCAAGAATTTTACTGTAAGGGCTTTGAATTCATTTTCTTCAGATGGTTCTTCTAATTCATGAATTTCTTGAACTAAGTTTTCTTTTTTATTTTCTTCTCTAAATTGTAGTTGAGGTTGTTGTTGATGACCATATTGATATTAAGGATGATATTGATGTTGTTGATATTGATATTGAAATTATTGTTGTTGTTGAGGATTATATCGATATTGAGATTGATATTGCCTTTGCTATATTGGTTTGTTCATTTGACCTCCTTGATTCATATTCATTGGATTTCCTTGATTATATCTACAAAAAATTGTACTATGATCCTTTCTCTTACATATATGATAAAATCATGAATTCTATTTAGATCTATACTTGAAATTTTTTGTTATATTACTTGGTATATTTTCTTTAGATACCAAGGCATTATTAGTTATTTCATCCTTGACTAAGTTCTCTTATTCATATTCTTTAAGAATATTGACCAAGTCATCATATGTAGTCTCCTTGCTAAGGACTTGTAAAGAAGTAACTAAATGTTAATAACTTTTTGGATGTGCTAGTAGTGTTACTTGAACAAGAAATTTATCTTCTACTTTCTCTCCTAGAGTTAATAGTTTTGCTTTTATATCTACTAATTTTCGAAGAAAGAGTTCTATACTTTCTCCACTATTAACCTTTAAGGAATACAATTGGGATTGTAGGTTTAGAATAGTAGCTTTGTTTTTCCCTTCAAATATTTTGCATAATGTATTCCATGCATTTATAGAAATTTTTGCTTCACTTAAATATGGTTGTATTTCATAAAATTTTCCAAATGTTATTATCCTTTGCATCTTCTTCTTCAAATATTTGTATTTCTCTTTCATCCTCACTAGTTTTTTCATTGTTCTACTTTCTATATACCAAAGTTTTTCTACAAATAGGATTGATTTCATTTTATTCTTCCATGATGCAAAAGCTGATCCTTTCAATAGTTGAGATTCATAAAAGAAAATTATATTATTTGACATAATGGAACCCATTCAAAAATTTGAAATCTTTTGAAGTAGTAATCCTTATATCTCCCAAATTAAGTAAATATGAAATTTGTAAATTTTTAGTTTTATAACATTTTATGTAGAAAACCTTTTAACTCCCAAATAAATTAAATTTTCCAAATAGGATTAGGGTATATTTTTTAAAATTTCTCATCTTTTAGGAGCCATATCTTTGCGAAGGGTTATTCGATTCAGTTGATTCTTGGACCAAATTTTATGGAATTTGAATAGCTTTAAAATGAGTGGTTATATAAAGTAATTTAAGCAATATTGAGGGATATACGATCCTATGAATTCAACCATACAAAACAAGGGTAGTTATGATTTTTCAAGTTGCAAAAAACGAAAATGCAAATATTTGTCAGCTAGGGTTCGGATGATGGGAAGAGCAATGAAGGGCTAGGACTTTAGTGAATCAAGAATTCTATCTGGACATATAATTTTTTAGTTAAAATTTTTCCCTTTTTTCTCTTAAAAATTTTGCATGCAAATTATTATAATTTTTTTATCAAATATTAATTTTGCTATAGGATATTCTGATAAATTTCAATATATATTGAATTTTATTTTCCTTTATACAGACCGATTTATAGTTAAATCCTTATAATCATCTCTACTAGTAGAGGTTAGTAAGCACACCTTAGAGAGATCCTCGTTGCTCCAAGATAGGGTAATTTTTGGTAAATTTAATGGGTATTGGCCAAGGGCTTCAGCCTTGAGAAAATGCATTGATAGGAGTTGGAAGTCTCTAGAAGTGATTATATCATTTCTTACCAAAGGTTTCTTCCTAACCATTTTTTTCTAGGGAGGAAAGAGATAGAATCCTAAAAAGAGGTCATTGGTTTATGGGAAGAGTAGAACTCTTGCTTAACTGGTGGTACGAAGGTTTTGCACCTAAAAATGTAAATCTATCCTTAGTACCAGTATGGGTTAGGATGTATGGATTAACCATTAAATTTTAGGAAATATATACCTTAAATGCAATAGAAAATACTCTCAGGTAATTCCTTGAGATTTTAGAAACTACAAAAGATGAATTCTTGGCTATTTATGCTCGAATATTGGTCATGATTGATATAAGTAAAGATTTACCAAAATAAGTCATTCTTAAGTATGGGAATAAGATGTGGATCCAAACCAGAGATTATAAAAATATATCTTTTAGATGTAGAATATATCATGAAGTGAGGCATATTGAGAGATCATGCCCTAAGAAGAGCCCAATATAATCATATGTAGAAAACTGTAAGAGAAACTTACAAATGGTTATGGATGAAGATGGTTTTCAACTTCCAAAAAATAGATCTAGAAAAATGAAATAAAATAAATAGTAGAGACCAATAAGGAAGGATATTGGAAGAAATACCAACTCTTTTGAGGCTTTATCCTATGAATAAAAAGTAGATCAAAACATAGAGGGCACATTACAACAGGTTCAACATATTAACAAGGAATCGTCTATTTAGCATGATATTTATTTAAGAAAGAACATTCTCGATGAACCTAAGGAATCTATCACATTAAATTTTGAAGACTCTCTTGAAGTACCATGTACCATTCAGGAGAAAAAAATTGGAAATGAAAATGCAGTTTTAGAAGTTAATACCTCTACCATTAGTAAGGAAATATCAAAAAATGAGTAGGACAAGTCAAAAGCTTCTGTACTAGAGCCGAGAGAGGATAAATATGATGAAAAAAAAATTGTGAAAGAATATTGAGAAATAGAATAATAAGACCTAATCCTGATATAGGCAAGGCAAAAAGAGGAAAACCCTCAAATTATCAAGCAAGATCCAAGGAAGCAAGAGCAAACATAAAGAAAGGAACATAAACTAAGCTGGTTGAGATTCTCTTTTCCAAACAAAAAAATGATATTAATAATATGCAAGTGGGGCCAGTATCCCCTACTAAGACATGATTATCATCTCATGGAATATAAAGAGTGTTAATACCCCCTTAAAGTAGAGGTGTATCAGGGACCAATGTTTAAATAATAAGCTTGATATTCTTTGTATCCAGGAAACTAAAATGACAAAAGAAGTTTCAAAAAATATGAAAGTAGTATGGACAAGATGTGAATGAGATGCTATGGATCTGAAGGAGTGACAGGGAGAATTCTAACTTGTTGGAATCCTTATAGAACCTCTTGTGTAACCATTCATAAAACTAGGCATTGGATAGACAAATATATTCATTTCATCCTTATCAATGTCTATGGACCTACAAATCAATCAGGTAGATATTAAGTTTGGAGTGGTATTGAAGCCTTTATGAGAAATAAAGATCAAGAAACACAATTCATGATCATAGGAGATTTTAATGCCATAACCAAGATGGATGAAAAATTTAGGAGAATTAGGAAATTAACCCAAAGTATGAGATATTTCTCAACTTTTATTCAAAATAATAATATATGGGAGGTTGAGTTTGAAGAAGACAACTATACATGGACCAACAACAAGAGAGGCCAAAACCTAATAGCAAAAAAATTAGATAGATGCATACTCTTAGATCATTGGCTAGATGAAGGAACTTATGCTAAAATTAATACCTTAACAAGGATTGGTTTAGATCACTGGCCAATAATAGATAAAATGGTGGTAAGTGAATTAAAAAAAAAGATCATATTTTAAATATGAGAAGATGTGGGAAAACTATCCTCAAATTTTTGATATGATAGCACAAACATGAAATTCTTTAGGAAATGGTGGGTTGTATGCTCTTCCAAAACAAATTAAATCTATGATATCTAGATTAAAAGAATGGAACAAGAACACTTTTGGAAATATTTTTGAGAAGAAAGAACTAAAAGATAAATTTTTAAAATTCCAAAAAGGTGATCATAATAATCCAAGCTCAGAGGAAAGGGAGTTTCTTAGTGAATATCATAATATTTTGAGTAGGGAAGATAAATTTTGGAGATTAAAATCAAGAAAAACTTGGTCAAAAGGAGATAAAAATACAAAGTTTTTTTATACGATGACTATAGTACATAGATCAATATCCAGAATTAGTAGAATTAAATCAATAGAAGGGGGTTGGATTGAAGATGAGAGTGAAAATAGAAAATAGGTAAAGTCTTTTTACCATAATATTCTAGGATCAGAGGAGACTAAAGTTCTTAATGATAAACTTCTTCAATATGTACCTTCAGTTATAATAAATGAAAATAATAGGAAACTGATGGAACCTATTACTCTAGAAGAAGTTCATTTAGCTCTTTTCTCTTTTAATAAGGATAAATCCCTAGGTCCAAATGGGCTCTTTGTAGCTTTTTATCAATATAATTGGGATATAGTGAAGGATTCTTTATTGGTGGTAATGGAAAAATTTAGGGTAAAACAATGCATACCTTATAAAATAAATGCAACATATCTTACCCTAATTCCAAAAAAAAGGATGTTAAATTGTTTGATTATTTTAGACTCATAAGCCTATGTAATATGACATATAATATTATCTCCAAAGTGATGGAGAATAAATTAAGGACATTGCTAGACAAAATTATTTCAAAAGAGCAAGGAGAATTTGCGAAAGGGATATAAATTTTGGATGGGATCATAGTAGCTCATAAAGTTATACATTAAACAACTTCAAGAAAAGAAAAAGCAATGATCTTAAAACTTGATATAAGTAAAGCCTATGATAGGGTTAAATGAAATTTTCTTTTTGTAGTTTTAGAAAAGTTTGGATTCGGGAAGAAATGGGTTAGATGGATTAAAGCTTGTGTCTCTATAGTTTCTTATTCGGTGTTGGTAAATGGGTTAGAAACATAGTCTTTTAAAGCCAAGAGAGACCTTAGACAAGGAGATCCTCTATCTCATTATTATTTTTTTATTATGGTAGAGGTTTTGAATAGGAACTTAAATAAGGCTTACAAAGATGGGCTTATAAATGGACTTAAGGTTATTAATGACATCAACAACATCACTTATCAACAGTTTGAATATGATACAATATTTTTTGGAAGGACAAGCATAAATGAGGCTAGAGCTTTGAATTTTTTTTTAAAGGAATACGAAAGAGCATTAGAGAAAAAATTTGATAGGACAAAATTTAAAACTTACTTCCTTAATACTCAAGCTAATATCAAAGCAAGAATTTTTAGGTTACTTTAAATGGAGAAGGTAAACTTACCAACAACTTATCTAGGGATGTCTTTATTTGAGGGGAGAATGAGGATAGAATTATGGAATCCAGTTATTAGTAAAGTTCATAATAAACTACCAACTTGGAAAGGTATATGGTTATCATTAGCAGGAAGAGTGTAGTTAATTAAATTGGTCTTACATGCCATTCCAACATATTATATGTCATTGTATACTATGCCAAAATTAGTTGAAAATTTTTTAATCTATATTATGCGATCCTTTTTATGGTTAAGTTTACATGATAAAAGAAAATTTCCTTTGGTGAAATGGAGCAAGGTGTGTGATGATAAAACTAGGGAAGGTCTTGGTTTAAGAGTTATTATAGATGCAAACTTAGCTCTTAGGGTGAAAGTAATCCAAATATTGTACAAAGAGATTCAAAGACAATGCACAAGAACTATTCTAAGGAAGTATGTTGAGCCCAATGACCCAGGTTTAATATTTAATGCATTCTCTCTACCAAATGGTTCTACTCTTTGAAATGTCTTAAAAAATATATTGAACTAATGATTAAATGTTTAATATGGGTGGTGGGAAATTGAGAAAAAAACTATCTAAATGGATACTTGGTGTGATAAAAAACCATTCAATTTAGATCTAATTTTGAAATCTTGGATGAGATTGCTTCAAGAAAAATTATGGTGATAGGGTTTTAAACATTTTGTACAAGGATAAGGAAGGAATATACAAATGGAAAGAATATTTTTTTACAAGTTTATAATAAATTGACGCTAGGAGGAAATTGAGTAGAGAGATAACAACTATGCTTATTTCAAGGGTAGCCATGGATAAATTGATTTAGGAGTTGAATAGGTCAGGAGATTACACAAGAAATGGATATAATGTAACACACCAAATAAAATAGTAATATCATTAGAATATGGAGAGATATTTGGGATAGCCCAAGCATTCCTAAAATCAAAATGTTTTTTTGGTTAGTAGGTCTTAGAAGAATTTTATCCTAGGATAACCTTATGAAAAAGGGTTTTCATAACCCCTCTCAATGTGTTCTTTATAAAAATGAGGAGAGTATATACCATCTCTTGGTGCATTACCGAATAGTCTAGAGACTATGGCAATGGATTCTTAATATATTTGGTAAATGTGTGGTGATGAATAGTAGAATTAAAGATTGGTTAAAGCAATGGCATAACACTTATAAAAGTGAGGCTTTACAGACAATATGAGACATAACAAGAGATACAATACTTTGGAATGTATAGCTAGAAAGGAATAGAAGAATATTTAAAGGAAAGGAAAGCAATTTAGAGGTAATGAAAATGAAGACATGGTTAGCCATACAGGAGTCTAAACCAACCCTGTCAACTCACCTAGTCTCTATCCAGAAGCAGAGATAGATGAGGTTAATTCAGTAAATGTAATTATGATGTTGGGTACAAGAGAAGAAAAAAGAAGAAAAATATTATAAAGTGGAAACCACCAGATGTGGATTTGGTTAAATATAATTTTTATGGAGCATCTAAAGGAAATTTAGGACTAGTAGGAGGAGGAGGAATAATAATAAATAATAGGGATATTTTGTCTCATTATGCTTTCAATAGTGGATTTAAGACAAATAATGAAGCTAAAGCTTGGGCAGCTTTAGAAGGGTTAAAAATATGCAAACAAATGAAATGGAAGAGTATGAATAGAAGGTGATTCTCTCATAGTAATAAATGCAATTTTGAGGAAAGCAAAGGCTCCATGGAACATACAAGAGATAATTGTAGAAATTCAAGATCTTGCTAAAGAGTTTGAAGAAATTAGGTTTATACATATATTAGGGGAAGGCAAAAATGTGCCTATAAGCTAGCCAATAGAGGGGTTTTGATTGAGGATCATGAAGTTAAATTCTCATTTCTATGGTTAGAGGAAGTAGTAAGTTTAACTGAAGCTAACAAGAAAATGTTGACTACTTGAATCAAATAATGATTAAGATTTACTTTAATGTTTTCCATTGGTAATATCTAATTTATTTTATAACAATAATGTGTTTTCATATAAACTATTTATTATAATATTTATGGTTGCACTTGTGTTTTAGGAAGGAAAGTAGCAATCCAAATTTTGTAAAGCGGATTATGATAGTGCGATGTTTTGGAAATATTACTCTACTAAGATGCAATGCATAGATAGTAGAGGTGAAGTTTTGGTATTGTGAAGGCTGCTATAGAAAAATTTCAAGAAGGATGTTGAATTCTAGAATATTTATATTCATACAAAAAATTGAAAATATCTAGAAAATAAAAATCAAGAATTCGTATATTTTATGTAAAATGATGTAGGTTTCTAGCTATAGCATCTCAATTGAGATGATAAGTGTATCTATTTATAAACTCTCAAGATCTAAAGAAGAGAGTTGTAGTTTATAAAGGGTGGGGGACTCGTGTACAAGACCCTATTATCCAACCAAAATAGAAAAATTAAATTTGACAAATTTCAAAATTTCAAAAATTATCAAAATACTTCTAAAAAATTTATATAACTCCTTAAAGAAATTCTTCATTAAAAAAACTTCAAAAACTCCAAAATACTTTTTAATCTCTAAGTTTGACTTTTAACAACTTTTAAAATAACTAAACCATTTTAACTCCAATCTACCTTTTAGTTCTTCTAATATTTAATCTTTATAAAACCTAAGTTGCAAATATTATTTCTCCATATCTTAAAATAGATTAAAAAATTAATTAATAAAACTAAACATTATTACTCTAATTTAACCAATTCAAAAAAAAATTCCTCCTAAAATCCTAAAAAAGAATGTAACATTGTGAACAGTACCTGGTAATATTTGGTACTATTTTTGCTGCTCACGTTCATTATTTCTTAAAACGTTATTTGGTTATCTTCCTTGTCTCGAGTTGTAACTACCGAGTGATATATTTGATGAATACTAGGTTGTCACTCTGAGTTATGTAACCTTACTACTCTAAGAAGTACTATGCTCCTAGTTCAAGCTATGCAATGCTCGAATGACTTTGTGAGCTACTCCCTGGAGAAAATATTGATAAACTCTCCCTAGTAAAATGTTTGATAACTTCTCCCTAGACAAAATATTGATAGCTTCTCCTTGGTCAAACTCTTGATAACTTCTCCTTGGCAAAATGTTTTTTTTAGTTGGCATAACTCTTGATTTCTTCACCCTGGTCAAAATTCTGATAGTTTCCCCTTGGTCAAATGTCTTTTTTAGTTGGCCAAACTCCTGATAGCTTCTCCCTGGCCACTCTATTAGCTAGCCAAACTCTACTGATAGTTTCTCCCTGATCAAACTTTAGCTAGTTGAGTGCTTGATAGCTTCTCCTTATATGCATTTCTAATAGCTTCTCCTTGGTCAAACTTCAATGTTAATAGAATGCTATTGAGGATGGACTTCAACATCTAGTTGTATGCATTGGATAATGACAATATGCTTCGTACAACTTGCTTCTAGATGTTACACTTTTATATATGGTTGGAAGCTTTGAATAGTATGATTCTACACTATTGAGAATGGAATAGATGATATGTATTGATACAAAAATGAGTTACAATATATAGGCATGAGGTCTATATGAGAACATGACAAGTGTCAAGGACACATGTCATAACATACACAGACAAAGTACACATTAATATTCTAACATCCCCCCTTAATGTGTACTTTTCTAAAAGAACCCTAAAATCCTCCTTTATTACATGATATTGGTCTAGGCTCATGCTCTTGGTGCTTGGCTCTCCAACTGTGAATAATGCTAGATCAACGGTGTATACATCTCAATTTTTTGCCTTAGGATCAACCACTTCCATAGGTCTATTGCCTTTAGGTCATCCATCTAAGTGCATTAGGGTCAGCCTCTTTCTCTGGCTCTATTTCCTCTATAGGTCATCCTCTAGGTATGTTGCCTCTCGTAGGTCATTGACTAGGTTCACCATGAATATCATCCCCATCATGGTGAAACACAATATAGAATGTGTCGATATCTATTGAAAATGTACCTTAATACAAAATAATATGAGCCATTTAAGAGTGTCAATATCTACAAAAAATGCACTCCAAAAATAAAATAAAATGAGCCATAGAATCCAAATGTGGAGGAGAATAAGAAAGAAGAGAATATAATCTTTTGAAGTGTCTATGTCTGTAGTCTTCAGAGTTTGATCTAGAAAAGTCCTCAGATAGATTCTAGGGTGTCAATGTTATGTAGACACTAGAGTAGGTGTCCTTATGGTGACCATATCATCCTAATGGAATGCATGGGTAACCAGTCGCTGCATCCACCAGGTCCTATAGAGAAGGTGACTAGATACTAGGATCACATACAAATATCTTGGGAGTGTCGGGTTCAACCGAGAGTGCACTCCTCACCATGTTTCCACTACACTCGTGGAGACCTCCAAGTTGTCTCCAGGTCATATCTCCTTGTTTTTTGAGCATCCAGTGCACATGAGAGTTTGTATGTCTATGGAAAAATATTTCCACATGTATCATGACATAAACTATTTTCTTCAATTGATAAATGACACAACTAAACAATGTGGGATAGCAATCTGGTATGGTTTAAAGGTGGTGACCGATTTCATACCAAAAAAAATAGTTTTGGCTATTTCTCTTAGCTTGCACTATGTAGGTTCAAATCCTGCTATCGATGCCATCTCATCAATGTTGAGTTTGGATGTCACATTGAATTTCGCTACGGTCACCCCACACATTGTGAGCATATATACTAATTTGCACTCAGTTGGGTGAAATAAATTATGAAATTGTCTATCAACAATCTTCAAGACTATTTCACTGATGGCCTACAATTCCACGTGGAGCACCACTACTTCTTGTGCATGCACATATTGAAAAGCAAACGTTTGATGATCGACCTAAAAAATGCAAGGGACAGAGAAATATATGGAAACCTTAAAAAAATAATGTGGCCTTGGTGATTATGATTGTGTTGTTGTACCTGTGCTCAGGCTCATCAGTGGGCATCACACATTGGAGATCTACAAATGGGGCATTGTCTGCTCCATGTGATTCTATCAGATCATGGGCAGTATTGCAACTTAAAAATAAAATTATACAACTGTGGATCTGGAATTTTTGATGATCTAAAAAAAACACTCCTGTTTATAAGGATTTTTAGACATATAGCACCACAAGAGCAACAAAGGCCTGGTGGATCAAACATTGTGAGCAAAAAAAACCATACATGTTTGATCTGGCTTCAAAATAGAGATGGGCCAAAGGACCAAAGAGATAGATGAAACATATTTGCACTTCATCTCTGCATTTCACATATCGAGAACTGCACATGCCTTCTATGTGAACATAGTGTGGACAAAAAATGGTAGAAAAAACCCCATCATGCGTACGCTCAACTTGACTGACCGTCGTTGCTCCCATAGAGAAAAAATTAGTCTGACCACCTCCAAAGAAAAAATATTGAATTTTTTTCATTTGGATCAAACTCTTCACCATAGAAACCCTGGTGCGTTTCTTGCATAATGTTGTTGTTGAAGTTAAAAATCCTCTGGTGGCCCCATGATGTCATATTTTCTACATTTACTCATCGTTCAAGCATTGGAAACACACAACCATAAATGTCCTATTTTACGTTGTGCAAAACACATAGCCACTGTGAGGAGGAGTGGAACAGACTGGTTCTCTTAAAATATCTATGCTTCCACCATAGCACATCATCCCAACCATATACAAAAATATGATCTCCACTACACAATATAGATCTACACATCCCCAAAACAAACTAGATATAGGGTGGAATTGTACGTTGATGCGACAGTGGTCAAATCAACCACATACACAACAGCTATGCATGGGGACTAGCTATACCTATTGTTTTTCATGTGAAATAGATTTATTTAGAATCTTATAGAAACTTCAATGTGATATCCACATGTTGCTTATAGAATATTTTGGAGGCCGCTAAGCATGAAAATTTTCCATAAATGTGGCACATGAAAAAAATTGAGGGGATGGAAATCTCCCCTCAAGAGTTTACACAGGGTAGGAGAGTGACTGTGCTCTGATACCAAATGTTGGAAACATAATAGATGATATGTATTGATATAAAAATGAGTTACAATATATAGGCATGAGGCCTATATGAGAACATGACAAGTGTCAAGGACAAAGTACACATTAATAATCTAACATACAAATGGTTGGAAGCTTTGAATAATGCACTTTTGAATAGTGCCTTTGTTGTTGATCTTTTCTTTAAAAAAAATGTTATATTTTATCTTTGCTTTACTTCTTAATGTTGATGGGTTGGCTACTTTTAGCTTCTTCATAGCCCTTTTTTATTTATGCTTGTAGAATGTAAAATGTCTGATTTCTATTTATCACAGACAACTTATATTCTTTCTTTAATATAGGCTTCTTGAGCCTCTTCTTATATATATAGGCCTCTTGAGCCTCTTCTTCTATATATAGGCCTCTTAAAATTCCTTTACTGATATAGGCCTTTTTATTTCAATATTGTAGTATGTGTCTACCTTGAAGAACCTACTTCAAAAAGTGATCCATGACCAATATTGAAATGATATAAAGATATATTCAATCATCCTAGTTCTTCAATGTATCCTAGGAATATACTTCCTTAATTTTTGTTTGTGCTTTCTTCTTCTCTTTATTTTCTAGTCTCAACTTTCTTCTTCTCTACTTTCTTATCTTTGATTTCCTTTTTCTCTTCTTTCTTATATATTCTTTCTTTTCTCTTCTTTTTGCTTCTTTGTTTTTCTTCTTCTCTATGCTTTTCTTATCGTTGCTTTTTGCTTCTATTCTCTCTTGCTTTTTCTTCTTTATTGCTTATTTTGTATTTAGAAGCTAAAATTCTTCTCTATCTCTGTAGGAAGCTTCTCAACCTCTGTAGCTATGCTAATCCTCTTTCAATTTAAAATATTCAATATCTTAGGTCATACCAAAGAACCCAATATGATTCAAATCCTTACTAGATAACCCAATATCAATGTCAAGGTGGCTTTGAATATCCCTAAATGACCAAATTTCTCCTAAGTTGGTTCATCCTCAAATTTTTTTGATCAGTTAAAATATTTGATTAAAAAATGAGTTTTGATAGGTACCCAAAACCTGATTACATCAAAGAACAGAAAGCTAAAAACAACAACATAAACCAGAGACACAAAAATAGGGAACACAATCCCGCAAAAATAGAAGTGTCACAGAGGATGCCCTTAAAAAACAAAAAAAAAAAAACTAAGGGTGACATAGAGGATGCCCTTAAACAACAAATAAAAAGAAACTAAAGGTGACACAGAGGATGCCCTTAACAAAACACCTTAGCATGAAAGGAATCCCTAAGCTTCATCTTCAGGTTTCGCACTGACTTCCCGAAGCTCATAATTTGACTCATGCATATCGACATCTTTATCTTCGTCTTTATCATCCTCAAAAGTAGTAGAAACCTTAATGACCTCCTTGATAGTAGAGACCTTACCACCATCCTCAGAAAATAACTTCTTGAAAAAGAGCAAGTTCAAAGCGTTGCGAAGATCAATGATCTGGGACATGTAGTTGGAAATAGAGTTGATGATGAATTATTTCAAACAGTGATTAGGGGTATCCTTATCATCATCCTCAAAGTTGATGATTAAGGATTTATTTTCTTGTGACATTTTTTGCAAGTGTGCAAAGGATCAAACACATTTGGGGGATTCACTTTTAACTCTTTTCTTCAAATTACGAACAATCTCAATCACCACCCTCTTTTTTAGCTAACAGGGCAAGAGAGCTAGAGGATGGAGGAGTGGACTAGGAAATACTATATTGGGTAAGGCTAGGTTTAGCTTTAGGGGTGGATGGAAGGATAACACCTTGAGGGCAATGAATCAACCAGTGGCTATACAAAACCTTAAATAGGCCCTGATGGGAAGGCAACTCATTACTGTTTTTCTTACGGATGTGCTCTAAAGTGTAGATGATGGAATTGAAGAGGAATTGAGGAATGTTCATTGGGTTGACATCATGTAAATGGTTAAATAAAGTGAAGTAAAAATTGCATAAAATATTATCAGAGTCATCCACAGTAACTAACTCCATGATGGGTTTCATGACACTATTTCAAGGTGAGGGGAGCTCCTCCTAATGCATGCCTATCCACACATTTTTGCAAATATCATTATCTTTAATTTCTTTGAGTTCAACTTCCCAATTGTGTTTTTCACAATGAATTGACCTCTTCGCCTACTACCCTATAAGCTCAACCAAAGTCTTGATGTCGACTTTGAAGGTTCTATCACGGATCGTCACCCTTCCATTATCCTAGGTGCCCAAAAAAGTGGAAGTAATTTCAATATCATCTCCATTAAAAATCTTAAATAAGGGGAGGATTCCCCTAGCAGTGAGGATAGATTCAACAATGGAATCCATGACAATGGAGGATGGCTCTACAAAACTTATGTTGGCTAGATAATAGAATCTCTGAGAATGAATTTGAAAAAGATGATGATGGAGGTGAAAGGGAAAAGGAATGCTATAAAAAGAAGCAACACTGGATCTGATTTTAGAAACAATGAGATCTCCATATCGTATGAGGTGCCGAGTGAATCAGGGAAAGGTGAATCTGCATATTTCAAGGTGATCATGATAGACCTTGGTTGAACCATCTTGGATATGGAGCATGCGAATGGCTAACCCAACCTCCCATATGATAAAAAATGTATACTAGGAGAAGGAATCAATGGTGAAGGCAAAAATTAAGAGGCAAACATGGTTGGAAGATGGAGGGTATGGGAAAATAGGAACGAGAGATATGGAGGGCCCGACAGTGATGGGGTGAAGTGAAATGATGGCATTGGAGGAGAGGTGGGAGTGAATGGCAAGAAAATGGTGGCCAACATGGTAGGGATAGACGGAGAAGTGAGCAAGATAAAAAAAACCAAAAACAAAAAATTATTTAAAATGGTGGAGAGAGGATTAATATTGAAAACACCAAAAAAATTGGAAAATCCATGTAACAAGGTTATGTGGGAATCAGTGAAAATATAAACTGAATAATCAAGCATTTGTCCCATTTATGGAAATTTTGTCTTGCTCCATGACAACATTTGTCCCATTTGTGGAAATTCTATCTTGCTCCATGATAGTAATTAATTCTTGAGGAAGGCCACTTGTCCAAGTCACCAGGCTTGTGGAGTGGGCACCAATATTTGCAAGCTTGTCAGTGGCTTTATTTCTTTCCTTGAAAGCATGTTGAAAAATAGTCTCTTGAAAAGTTTGACTTAGAGACCTAGCTTCATCGATACAGTCCCTAAACCTCCATGAGGGATTTCTAGAATTATTTAGATAGTTTATGGTAGTTAGAGAATCCCATTCAACCATGAGTCTATCTAAAAATTCTTTTTCCAGAACTATACCTCTCCACAAGGCTCTGGCTTCAACAACCTAATTTGTTTGAATTACCAAATTTTATACAAAAGCGAGGATGAATCTGCCACTGCTATCTCTAAGGATACCCCTAGCTCCAGCTAATCCAGGGTTGCCCTTGGAAACACCATAAAATTTTAACTTGATTCAACCTAAAGGAGGGGGAATCCACTTGGATTTGACCCTTAGGTTAGGGGGAGGATTCAGGTGATTATACACAATGGGAAGGTTGAGAGAAAGGTTCATACTCAATTTTCAATCTATAATCTACAACCCTTTATCTTCAATATCCAAATTTTTTGATTTGGCTTCTTCTATCATATGTTCAACTTTTCTTCTAAGTTGGTCTTTACTATAAATATAGTTGAGTCCTAGTCTTCATTGGTTTTCCTTCAACCAAGTGGAAAGACCCTAGCCTTTTCTACTCAATAAGACCTTTAAAATTATATTTCAAGTTTGCACTACCTTTAAAGTTGACAGACTCTAAATTAACTTTATCAAAAGTGGACATAGTTAGTTATTAATGGTGGCTATAAAAAAAAATCTATCAAAATGGATAGAGTTAAGCGGTAGCTATGATACCACTATTGGCTTTTTAAGCCTTACTACCACACAAAAATAAAATAGGTCCCAATATAAAAATAACCACAATATTAAAGGTTAAAATAATAATATATGAGTAGAATATATGAGAAAATTAATATGTATATCAAGGCTTATATAATAAATAAAATAGAATTCATTTATATAATAAAATATGAATGTAAATAGACTAAATAATTAATGAACTATGCATGAAGAAAAATTACAATATTAATTACTCAAAAATCTATATACAAGCTTTATTCCTTTTCTTCCTGTTACAACTCTAATATATGATATTTTGATTACTCTTTTATTACCTTCTTATGGAGTATTGCATCCATAATATAGCCATAGCAATGTGACTCTTCAAGTACTTGACTATTGCTCTCCATATGACAAGTAATATGACCTTTGGCTTATCATCTTTCCACTTGCATACTAGACTCATCAAATTCTTTTACATGGACACTTGACCCTAAGAAACTTTCACATATAAACATGACTCTTACACTTCTACATGTAATCCTAATATAAGACACTTGTGCACATCCTCACATTATATATTTGCACTCTTAAATATAATAAACTTGTGCACATTATTTGAATCTACACTTGCATTCAAACTTACATGACACTTGTGCATTTCCTGCATATTTCACTCTTACATGACACTTGTGCATTTCTTGCACATTAACACTTAAATAAAAGAAGAAATATAAATCACACACCTAAAATATAGACTCAACCCTAATCTATTACATATTTACAATTGTACCATGAAGGTATCATGGGGGTACATTAGCATGTACCAAATAATGTAATATACCTCAAAAAAAAATATAGATCAAAGCTTAGAGGACATGGTACAATATGATTATAATATTAACAAGGAACCATCTACTCAATACAATCTTCATTTAGGGGTGAACATTCCTGTTGAACCTAAGCAATGTGCCTCATTAGATTTTAAACTCTCTTGAAGTACCATGCACCATTTAGGAGAAGGAAAGTGGTAAATAAAATGTAGTGTTAGATGTGAATACCTCTAATATTAAGAAGGAAATACTAGAAAAAGAGTAGGTTAAATAAAAATCTTCCTTAGCAGAGCTAGGAGAGGATAAATTTAATGAAAAGGAAAGTTGTGAAAGAATATTAAGAAATATAATAAGATCTAATTCTGATAATGACAAGACAAAAAGAGAAAAATATTCAAATTATCAAGCGCGAGCTAGGGAAGCAAGAGCAAACATAGAGAAAGGAACACAACCTATGTTGATTGAACTTATCTTTACCAAATAATAAAATGATACTGGTAATTCATAGGAGGTACCAACAACCCCTAATGAGATATGATTACCATCTCATGGAATATAAGGGGTGCTAATTACTCCCCAAAGTAGAGGTGTATCAAGGAACTTTGTTTAAGTAATAAGTATGATATTATTTGTATCTAGGAAACTAGCATAACAAAGGAAAAAGTTTCTAAAACTATGAAATAAGTATGGAAAATATTTGAATGGGATGTTGTGGATTCCAAAGGATCAATAGGGATAATTCCAACATGTTGAAATCTAGTTAAAACCTCCTATGAATCCATTCATAAAACTAGGCATTGGATAGTCTTATTAGTCACATGCTACTTTGTAGATATTCATTTCATCCTTTTCAATGTCTATGGATCTACAACTCAGTCAAGTAGATCAAAATTATAGAGTGGGATTAAAGCCTCTATAATAAGTAAAGACCAAAAAACCTAATTCATTGATCACAAAATATTTAATGCCATATCCAAGTTGGATGAAATTTTTGGGGGAACTAGGAAAATAACCCAAATAATGAGAAATTTCTTAGTTTTTATTCAAAACAATAATCTATGGGAGGCTGAGTTTGAAGAGGACAACTATACATGAACCAGTAATAGGATAGGCTAGAACTTGATAGCAATCAAATTAGACAAATGTGTTCTCTTATATTATTGGCTAGATGAAGGGACTTGTGGTAAAATTAATACCTTTAGAGGATTGGTTTAAATCACTGGCCAAGAGGAGTTAAAATGATGGTAAGCGAATTTAAAAAAGATCATATTTTAGATATGAGAAAATGTGGGAAGACCATCCTCAAATTGTTGATGTGATAGCATAAACGTGGAATTATTCAAGAAAATGTGGATTGAACAAACTAAATCAATGACATCTAGATTAAAATAATGGAACAAGAAGACTTATGAAAACATTTTTTAGGAGAAAAAAGAACAATAAAAAACTTTCAAAATTACAAAAATTTGAGCACAATAATCCAATATTGGAGGAAAGGGAGTTGCTTCATGAATATCATAATATTTTGAGTAAGAAAGAGAAAATTTGGATATTAAAATTGAGATAAACCTGGTTAAAAGGTGATAAAACATAGTTTTTCATAGGATGGCAATAGTACAGAGATCAACATCTAGAATTAGTAGAATTAAATCAATACAAGGGGTTTGAATTGAAGACCAGAGTGAAATAAAAAAGGAGGTAAGGCTTTTTAATGAGAGTATTCTAATATCGAAGGCTATTGAAGTTCTTAATGTTAAACTACTACATGAAGTACAAAAAATGAATACAACAACAAATTGATGGAGCTTATTACTTTGGAAGTTCATTAAACTCTTTTTTATTTTGATAAGGATAAATACCTAGGTCCAGATGGACTCTCCACAATATTATGTCAGCATAAATCAGAAATAGTGAAGGATTCTTTATTGGTGATAGTGGAACAATCTAGGATTAAATAGTACATACCTTATAAAATAAGAAAAATATATCTTACCTTGATTCCAAAAAATAAGGATGCATAATTGTTTGATTCATTTGGCCCATAAGCCTATGTAATATGGCATATAAGATAATCTCCAAAGTATGAGAAAATTCTTAGCTTTTACTCAAAAAATAATTTGTGGGAGGTTGAGATTGAAGAGGACAACTATACATGGACCAACAATAGGATAGGCTAGAACCTTATAGCCAAAAAATTAGATAGATGCATTCTCTTAGATCATTGGCTAGATGAAGGGACTTGTGCTAAAATTAATACCTTGAAAAGGATTGGTTCAGATTAGTGGCCAATATGAGTTAAAATGGTTGTAAATGAATTAAAAAAAAGATCATATTTTAAATATGAGCAAATGTGGGAAGGCCATCCTCACTTTTTTTCACTACAATCGCTCAAATTTCCATTATTTTGCACATGCATTCATTTTGTCTAGTTTTGCTTCTTGATCAAAACAGGACCAACTTCGGCGGACCCTGTAGATGCTACTAATTCCTCTTTGTATTTATTTGCATATATGTTATAGAAATCAAGATGATGAAAGAATTTGGATGTCACTCTTGTGTGGCGATCTCAAGAAAACCCGCTCAAAATCATTGTTGTGGGCATGAAAATCATTCAGATTGCACCAAGAATATTATTGTAAAATTGTATCATTGGTAAAATCCCTAAAGGGGATATTATGTAACACATTTTAAAGAAATCAATGCAAGTTTAATACAACTAGATTCCATTACCATTTGGGTTTCTTTATTCATTTTTTGCATTATGTATTTCCTTTCAGTTATTTAAACTGTTTGTTTACAGTGCATGTATTTTCATGCTTTTAAATGGCGATCATGGTGGGACCCCTTGTGGGTCCCATTTTTGTCATAATTTGTTGCTTTGATGAATCAAAATGACTATTTTTTACTACTTTCTTTGGTGGTTTACATTTACATAGTCATGACCATCTCAGACAACCCCTCTCTACTATCTCAACTATCTTGGATGACCTCTATTCTGTAACCATCTTAGAGTGAGATACCATCCATCCAGGGATAAAACAATGAAGATCTACGAGGATCAACATCAAATGAAAGGAATCTAGGTTCCATTTTCACTCATTAGTATATTTTATTTTATGTTTGATAGGAAAAACTAAAAAAAAAGAAAAAATACATCATCTAGTTGCATGTTCTGCATTTTTTATTATTAAAATTATCAAACAATGATCGTCTATGATCAATACGGTATCTATTATATGACCATCTCAATGTGAGATGGTCCCTATTTTACAGTCGTCTCTATCGATATGGTCTTTGTATTTTTTGTGTTTTCTATTGTATTTGATGTTTGATAAAAATGAATCCTCATGTAGCAAAAATAGATGTATTTTGCTTTATAATTTGCATTATTTAGAATCATTTGTGTGCTCTTTGTTTCCCTTTTTAGCAATAAAAGGAACACCACACACCACATATCATTTAAACATTGGTAAGGTTGGCCTTCATCACCAACCCCCAATCAAGACTAGAGACGTTGGATTTCACCTCCTTCCACTAGCTTGTCCCTCTAAACACCATAGTAGCCCCCACAAGTGGTTTCTCAAACTTCATCATCGAGATACCCCCTACTTTTGGGTGCATCCTAAGGTAGGTTAGGTTTAGACACCCCTTAACTAGAGGGCTTAATAAATTGTGGAATGCAGCTATAATTTATATTTGAGCACACCCGAGTATGAAGCAAAAGAGCCCAACTAGAAAAGTAGTAGGATTTAGATAGTGTGGCCCCTCCTTGGGGGAGTAGTATTCCTATAGCAGCACCTATAGCTCATATATTACCTATAGGAAGTCATATTACTCGATAGAGGTTGTGCATAAACTACCTTTCTATAGTGATCATTTCATATTTCCTTAGTTTTCTAGGAGTAGATCTGAAAAACAAAAATACACAAAAACCAACTAAAAAAAATCAAAATAGAAATAAAAAGAATCATTAGAAAAATCATCAAAAAAAAAAAAAAAAGAGTGCTTTCTTGATTTTTTTATATTGCTATTTTTTTGCATAGCTTAGAAAGTGCTTAAGAGCATTGTCGTGGTCCTTTATGCACCATTTACCTAGTATATGGTCGTAACACATAGCTAGGCTCATTCACGATCTTACACTACTGATCCATCACATAGAGCCATGGATTATTTTTGGATTGATTCATAAGATCTCATTATTCCTAAATGGTGATGCAATTGTCCTGGCTTAAAAAACATCCATCACACCACTGACCTTGACACATTGGACATCCACACTCACAACTCACCTACAAGTATTGAATATGATCAAGATATGAATTATCCTAATCAAGATACCTTGCACACCTTTTATAGGGATACATTTATAAAACCCCTATCATGCATTTGTATCTCGGCTCGACTTGTGACTCCCCTAGATCAGGATCAAGAGTGCACCCCATAACAAGATAGGGATGTTCAAGCTACTTGGTGAACAGAACATATTTTTATAAAAATAGTTAATTTTGCTTCCATTTAATTCTATCAATCCTTTCCTAGTGCTTTTATCAATGTAAAAGGTTTAAAATGATCGTGGCATGGTGATTATAGGGGCAGATTGTGTGGAGATCTGTGTGGCAGATTTTGGGGTGGAAATCACAAAATACTGTGGTGGCCATAAAAATCCAAACAACATTCCTGGATTCATGGTGGCTACTAGTTCCAACATGTAATTTTTATTTATTTTTTTATAAATCCTAGAGTTTGTAAACTTGTTGAGTACCAATGCAAAGTATATGCCTACAGTAAACTAGAGATGAGTCCTATGTGTCACTTTGGTTTGGTGGGGGGTGGTTGTTTGTGTAATTGAAGTTCAACCCAAACTAGTAGAATTGAATTACAAAAAAGTAAACTCTACAAGAAATTAGAGGAAAAATTATTTTAAAATATCATTATCAAACACAAGATTGAAAGAAAATTTGTAGAAAAGCAAATTGCAGGAAAATAAACACACTTATAGAATTGAGTAAAGTAGGAAAATGCAAAAAGTAAACTCACTGAGAAAAAATAAATAAAACAGGAAATACACTTGCAAAAAATAAATAATAGAAAAATAAATGACAACAAAAAAAATAGGGGAGGAATACTGCTTGGAGTGGGCCCAGGCTCCTGCAAACATATACCCAGCTTATTCACACGGTCACTCTTCAAGCGTAAAAATATAAAACACTCAAGATTTTATTAATTTATGCAATACTAAATTATAGAACAGGTTCAGAATCTCTTGCTTCAGGGGTAGTTTGCATTTTATACAAAATGTGGCCATCCCTTTTTACAAATTTAGACTCTGCTAATTTTATTCATTCTAATGCGATTCGCTTCGATGGGCATGCATAAATTAATTAAATGCCTAATAAAAGAGAGTTCATGCTAAAATTAACCCTTGCAAGATAATCACAATGCTCCCTATGCTTTCATAACAATATGCATTTAATTTTATACACGATCTTCAAATTTCATAGTCAACGTGCAAGTTTTTTATTTTGTTGGATACAAGCACTATTCACATCATCGCTAGAAAATAGGTACCTTTTTGACCTATCATCGGGATAAAGGCATTGTATTTAGAATTTTCTCATTCATTGAAGATCATTGCTTTTCGATCGTCAAACAAAGAGTGCTCATTTTATCGTTGAAAGATAAGCACCATCCAACTTGTTGTTGGGAGATAGGCACTAGTCTTGTGTACTGGGAGACAAACACTTCCTCTTTGCTTGGAGATAGGCACCTTTTAGCCTATGTTTGGGAGACATGTACCATACCTTAGTATTTCAAAATGCCTTACTCCTTTGCTACCATCGTCATTTGATCACTAATCATTTCTTAATCGCGTTATGAAAGCTATCAAATTCCAGGTCCACATGGGACCTCGACTAAAAGGTATGAAAAATTCATAAGGTACTACATATACACACAATTTCCACTCACAACACACATCAAACAAAATACGTTATTTTCCATTAAATATATACAATAATATCATAAAAAATACATTTCTAATATAATAATGTCACACATTTATTTCATTAAAGCATACAAAAAATGAGCATTTTTGATGCTCATCATCCCCCATACATAATTGTTGCCACATTCGCGTGGCACCCGATGCTGATAATCCCCTATTTTAGCAACGCCCTACTAGTATTTCTTTTTTCTATGTTTTCTCTCCTTGGCTATGTCTGTCTTATTCTTTTTTGCATTTTTGCTTGCCACACTATTTTGATTGAGTGGGACCTGCTTCTATCTTAGGTAATTTCTGGCGCTGACTGCATCGTAAGGGTTGGATGGGCCTTGCCCCTGTATCTAGATTTTTATTACTCCAAATATTATTACCTAGAACTTCCTCCATATAGAATCCAATGAAGGTGGTGGCATTCATCTGGAATGCAGGTTTAGCTTACTTCCAGTAGTGATAGTTTGTAGGAAGATTTGCAATAGGGAACTCAAGCTTGTCCCAAGGCAGAAAGTGAGATGTATCATGTACCTAGACCTTTGATAATTTTGCTATCTCTGGGTAGAGCGTTGCATCATATGTGTCATTCTCCTTTGCATATTCAGGTGGCAAAGACTCAAGTGCTCAAACTGGAGGTGGTATCATGGATTCATTGTCAAATATACCCATCTTCTACAAATATTTCCACATACTTGAGGAATTTTCATAATTTGAACCATATAGGTGTTGTGGAAAAATTTGAATATCTTTATTTCTAGTTACGCTATTCAAATTCCTTTAGGTCCACAAGATAATATGTGAGCTCTAGTAGACTCATCACTTTGTCATTTTATAGCTTAGTAGCTAAAAAAACTAGGTTTGGACACCCTAATATGAGCTTTTTGATGGTATTCAATAGACAAGTAGCTCAACCAGATTAAGATAAACTATATAAAAATAATATTGAGCAAGAATATAATGAAAGCATTTCAGCAGTAAAAGCAGATTGGTGTCTTGTCAATTGGGTTATCATAGCAATTTAAATCACACACATGAAAAAGAATAGAAAAGGAATGAAAGACTGATAAACCCACATTCATTCCAATATCACAATCAACATGGATTATTAAATCAGTGAAGAAATATTGCCTATAGATTCAAATGATGTAATATACAAGCAAGAAAATATACACATATTGCACTAGAAAATGCTAGAAAGTGAAATCCAGATAATTTGTATTAAATTCAAAGTAAAATGTCTACAATGATGAAGTCCGATAAAATGTTGAGGTCTTTTAATGAATACAATACATGGATCACCCCATTTGAATTATGTAATAGGGGACTATTATCTACTGTCCTAATTATATTGACACATGAAATATAGTTCCCTGGAATAGCTCCTAGAAATCATCTCAGATAGACTACTCGACTTTCCAAAATACCTGCACAAAGGTGGGAAGAACTTAAGAAGATAACATAAATAAAGAAAAATAAAGGAGATACAATAACCCTCACAGAAACACTCAGAATAGCTCCCACAAGCTTGCTACATGATTGCTTGATGGTGAAGCTTGACTACTTTGACTCCTTTTATAATTGGGTTTTTCAAAATCTGTTACAAATGCTTGGCCCTGGTATGGCCATGTGTGTTCTCCTTGGTCTTGTATCACTTTGGCTTCCTGAGTTTGTTATAGAAAAATCAATTGATGCCAATCATAAAAATTCTTTTCAGGTCGCTTATCTATTCTAGACTGCTCTGTTTGTTATTGTAACTCTTCTTCTTAGCTTCTTTATTTTTAACAACTTTTGATTTGAAGGGGCCCTTAATAGTGGTGGGCTAGGCATTTCATCATGCCTTATAATTTTTACAAAAGACTAATTTATGTATATTTATTTTATTCCTATTATTCTAGTCATCTGTTTCCTTGCCTTTGGATGATCCTTGGCTAGGGTTGATGTAGGTATATTTTTGAGGTGAAACAAAGAGGGACCCAACGTGATGGTGAAGGCAAAAAAGAAAAAACACAATGAAATGACATAGTATGGGAAATAATAGGGATGGTGGTGGGAATAGTTGGGCACAATGGATGTGGAAGACTATAGACAATGGTGGTGAGATGGCACTTTATGGAGCAGACTATGATGGTGATCAAGAGAGAATACACAGAAAGAGGAGGGCAAAGGGGAATGAGAGGAAAGAAAAAATGGAAAAAAATATCTAGAAGTGCATAAACTAAGAGAAATGACAATAAATGTGCACCTCCATAACTATACTTCGTCAGGGTGATACCTCTGTAACTATATTATGTCAAGGTGTTGCTATCTTTCCAAAGTCAACGATATGCTAAGGCTTCAACATTTTATTCTCTTTACTACACCTTCTACATATTTTAGTGATGAAAAATAAACGTAGGAATATTTTATCTTGCTTATGTTCTTTTATGGTCATTGCCTTTTGTATGCTCTGGCCAATATTTGCTACTAAATATTTTACTCTACCCACTACCTTCGTATAAATATGTATTGAGATCATCCATTTCATCAGTTTATGGCGGTAGCATCATGTTCTGTAGATACAAATGGATCTAGATATCTTGGACCTACATTGAGCCTATCCTTTGAGTTGCTCATTCCATAAGCTTACATTTCTTAGTACAATATTTAGATCTTTGACTTGTGTGTGGATTTTCTCACGTGGTTTGATATTTTATCCTTTGAGTAGTATTTAGGTCCACTAGTTCTTCTTGTTTTTGGAACATCCTTAAGTTGGCGGTACTCCTTCTGTGCTTGCTCAATCTTTTGTACTTCACTAAAACCATAGTCTTGAAACTTTCTTTGAGTGATTTTTTTGATCTTCACATGCTTCAAAGGGATATGTTCATCTTGGGACACCTTCTTATTTCACTACTTTTAGACCATGGATCGTCCAACCCTTCATGCCTCTTGTCAGTATTTGAATAGTGAGTCACACACCTTTCTAAGTGAAATATATGTTGTTGATCCTTTTGGATTGATCCGAGCCATTGATGCTATTTTCGCTCTTTGCCTTGACCTGTCACTAATGTATCACTAACAGGCTTCTTGGATGAGCAACAAATACTTACATGAAATACATAGTTTTTGATTTCCTGGGACTGTCGCTGATGAATCAGTGATAACACATTTGCAAGGATGATGACTAGACTTGTTCACTAATGAGTTCACACTGTTACTGATGGATGAGAAAAATGAGGACTATTATCAATAACGGGTGAAATTTAAGAAAATTCGGGTAGAATTAGGTGAGAGGCTTAGGAAATATAATATTTATTCAATGCACGGTGGGAGGGGGAAAATCTAAGACAATGATAGCCTGACCCTTGGATGACTAGAAATAAATCTGTCACTTATGAAAATTCATTGCCACTGATGGATCAATGACAAATTTTAACTAAATATGATAAGAGATAACCTATATAGGTTGAGTCATTTTGCGATTGCTTATGAAGAAGGGGTTTCGCTGATGGATCGACGATAAGCTCTTTTTATCAGTAATAAAATAACTTGGGCTTTGGGGCTATGATTTAAGTCAAGACTTATGTTTACAACTTAGGTGGACGATGACCAAACAATGAACCAAATGACCTAGGGCCTAAGCATCATTGATGGGAATTGGCTATAACTAATGGATCGATGATAATCTATTCAGAAGAGTGATGGATGAACCTTTGGTTTATACTATCATCAATATAAATGCATGGTTGCTAGTGGATCGACAAAGAGGGTTTTTTGATGGATAATCGAGACTTTAAAACAACTTGACTTGACCAATTTTTTTTAGGAGGGGGGCTGGTTAGACCAATGATGGTAAGACCCTTACATTAGACTTAAGACTTGCGGTCACTGATGAGACTAGATGATCACTAATGGATTGGTGATGATTGAATTTGCTTTATTCCTAGCTTATAGTCTATTAGAGATGGATCGACAATGAAGGGCTTGGATGAGAAATGATGTATTTTTAGGTTTAGACTATCACCAATGGCTTAATGTGGTCATGTATTGGATCAACGATGGGATTTTGGAAGGGCGATGATGTATTTGGATGGTTAGGCCTTAGAAAATAACTTTAAAAAATATTAGGATAAGTGTTTAGGTAGACTTAGGGACTTAGACTTAAAAAATAAAATGATTGATAGACACCATGGCATTTTCAACTATAGTATACCTTAGGAATGCATCATGACTTTTATCCTTGTGATATGACCTTTTAAAATATTTTGCAATGGTTAAATACCTTGGATGATGTGGAGCTATGGTGATGGTATGGACCCTATATTAAAGGCAAAAAAATGGTGGAAATAGTTAATATGGCAAGGACTGATAATATAGGAGTAATGACCATGCTAATTTGTTTTTGGTAGTAATTTTATTTACTTTATGGGTTGAAGGGACCCACCCTTTTTATATTCGAAACAACTGCGACTGGAAGGCCACAGTCCCATATCTAGGGGATGTTGAGCCAACAAAATAAAACAACTAACCAAAAAGTTTCATGGACCGCCCCCACAGGCGTCCTTCCACAAGTGTATAGAAAATTCAAACTATATAACCAAACAAAAAAAACACCATCACTCCCATGCTCCACACGAACCAGACACCTCAATTCCTAGTTTTATAGGATTTACGACTTGTTTCATTCCTGGCACTATCCCCGCTAGGGAGGAGAGTTTCTAGAATGGTAGGGAGTCCCTTGAGCTCCTCAATAGTGTTGGACATGAGATTGTTCCCTTCATGTAGTCCATTAGCCGTTGTGTGGTGGTTAGAGCCACATTTAGAGGTGTGGAGGCCCTTAGGTATTGACAGGACACCGTTTGGGTAGCAATAGCCACCGTTGTTGTTGGAACTGTAATGATTCTGGGGGCTAAACTCACTCCTAGGAGGTATTGATGAAATACCATTGGTCATGTAGCCCAAGCTACTTAGTAGTAATATTCTCCACATCATGATTGAATTTCTTGAGAACCTCACATAGGAATCTGTATTCCCAGATCATTAAGGTGGTTTGAAGGATGGCTTTATTGGCTAGGACATCGACCACCTGGTTAGCCTCTTTGAACACGTGCTTGATTTGGTTTTGATCCTTGTCATTGAGGTCTTTTTGACAATCTTGAATAATACTTTGGATGTTCTTCCCTCCTCTGGTGTTGTTTTGTATAAGCCCCACTATAAATTCTGAGTCACCTTCGAAGATGATAGGGCTAACCATGGATTTGCATATGCCATTGCTTCTCTAGAGAGCTCTGGCTTCTACGTAATTGTTGGTTTGGGTGCCCAGATTTTTAGCAAATGCCTAGATGATATTACCATTGTGGTCCCTAACCACACCCTCTGCTCCTACTTTTCTTGGGTTGCCTTTGGAGGCACCATCAAAATTGGCCTTTAGAAAACCCTAAGGGGGAGTCCACTTAGCTGAGGCTCTATCATTGTGGGACTCCTTGGATTTGCAATAATTTTGGGGAATCTTGAGAGCCACAAACAGGTGACCTTCTATTCCATCCTAGGGAATTTTTGGGTAAGGTATGAGACTGCTATTTTCTATTTCAAGGGTGATGGCTCTTGCTACAACAACATCATGATCCCTATAATCCTCACCAAAAACTCATATGTTACGTTCCAACCAAATATGCCAAGCAATATGGTGGGCCAGGGAATTTCAAAGGAAGTTGATTCTTGGGTTTTTGAAGGTGTTGGGCCATTGGATGAACATGTCCTTGATAGTTTTTGACCTAACCCAACAAACCTAAAACTTGTTGGTCACCAAGGAAAACACATTGCTGGTGAAGGGGTATTCCATCATCATATGCTGAGTCAATTCCAAGGATTTCCTACATAGGTAGCATCTCTTGGGGACAATGATCCCTCTACACATCAGATTATTAGTGGTAAGGATTTTATTGTGGACAACAGTCTAGTAGAAGTGTACTATCTTTGGGATTAAAGCCTTAAGCCACACACTTCTAGATAAGGTCTGCCCACTTTTGGGATTGGCTCCTCTGGTGATGTTTTCTATAAGCTAGGAGGTGGACTTCATACAGAAATTACCATCACTCATGCCTTTCCAGCATCGTTCATCTTTTTTCTAGGATTAGGGGATGAAATTTGCCCTCATGATCACATGGATCTCTGATACTGCATTGTTGATTATGTCGTTATTAATTCTAAACTAAACATTTTTCCACTTTTGGATTACTTGGTTGGAGGTGATGAAGTCTGCTACATGGGCCCCATACTTGTTGTCAGTAAGGTGCTTGATAATAGTTAGATTATGGTCACTTATGAGAGGATTTTTTTTGGCCCAAGCATCTTCCCAAAAGTTGATCTCTTTGCCATCTCCTAACTGCCACCAAGAGCCTAGGTGCAGGAGATTTTGGGTGAGGGAGATGGACTTCCAATAGTGGGAGCAGTTACGGGGGATATCCATTTGAAGAAAGTATTGTTATTGGAGATACTTTCTTTTGACTATATTCACCCACTTGAGATTAGCATTGGATACAACCTTACATGCTTTCTAGCCAGGAGAGCTAGATTGGTGACATTGATGCATCGCATACCCAAGAATCCTTGATCCTTGGGAAGCACACTTTATCCCAGGAAACCAGGTGGAACTTATTCTGGTTATCATTTCCCGATCATAGAAAATATTTTTGGATTTTTTCTATGGCCTCACCCACAACCATCGAAATTTTGAAGATAGATAGGAAAAATGTGGGAATGCTCTGTAAAATAGCTTTAACTAGGGTTGCCCTGCTTGCACTGGAGAGAAGTGCACCTTTCCATCCTAAAAGTTTTTTGTGGATCTTGTCGATGACATTCCTCCACATGTCTTTGAGGGACCTTCCTTTGAACATGCAGAGACCCAAGTATGTGGTTGGGAAATATGCAATGGAACATCCTAGAATTCTCATGATCTTGCATTGTCTTTTGGGGAGGTGTTAGTGAAGTACAACTTCATTTTTATGTAGTTGATTTTCTAACCTACTGCATCTTCATAGAGGTTGAGAATCATTTTGACAACTTTGGCATCATGAATTGAGGCTTTGGTTGCCAACAAGGTATGATCCACAAATTTTTTATGGGTTGAAGGCAAGAGGCTTGTAGCGACTTTGATGCATTCTTGATAGCTCTTAACAGGATATCTACCAAAATGATGAAGAGAATGGGGAAAAGTGGATCTCCCTATCTGAGCCCCCTGGAACTCGAGAAGTAACCAACGGTAGACCCGTTCACCAAGACCAAAAACAATTATGAGGAGATGCACTTATAAATCAAATTGAACCAAGATTCATGGAATCCAAACTTGAGGAGGATTTGGGTGAGGAAATATCTGTTAACTCTATCAAAAGCTTTGTTCATGTCTAACTTGAGGAAAAATGCAACCGAATTGGAGGCATGGATAGAGTGGATAAGTTTGTGAATGGTGATGCCTTTGTCGAGGATGTTGTGGCCTTTAATAGTGCTTCTCTAGTAGGGGTTGATAATGGAGGGGAGAATGCTCAACAACCGGTTGGTCATGGCTTTGGAGAGGATTTTATAGATGACATTGCACAGACTAATGGGGCGATAGTCTGAGAGGGACTGGGGATTCTCACCTTTAGGGATCAAAGCTAGGAAAGTGGAGTTGACATCTCTGGGGATGGATTTGGAAGACTACATTTCCCTAATGGAGTTGCATAAGTTCGAGCCCATAATGCCCTAATAGGTTTGGAAAAATATGGATGGGAAACCATCTAGCCTAGGGGCTTTGTTTGGATTCATGGAAAATAGGGCTTGGTGAATTTCCTTGTGGGATAGAGGGCTAAGGAGGAAGTGATTGGTCTCTCAAAAAATTATGGAGGGGATATTAGCCAATAAGGCTTCCATGGTAGGAGGGAACTAGGATGAGGGAGAGGCAAGGAGGTTTCTAAAGTGGCTTACCACTTCTTCTCTGATCTGAAGGATGTCTGAAGTAGCAAATCCATCTTGCTTGACCAGGTTTTTGATCTTATTTGCACCCCTATGCCTCAGGATGGATATATGAAAGAATTTGGATTTAGAATCCCCTTCCTTGAGCCAAAACTATCTAGAATTTTGGCACCAAAATGTTTCCACCTTGCTGAGGATGTTGTGGTAGTCGAGCAAAAATCATTGCTTTTCATCATGGAGGTTATCGTTGCCTGATCCCTTCTAAAAAATATCCTCTATCTGATTAATTTTGGCCTTGACCTGATTATTTAATTTGAAGATATTCCAAAATATCTCCTTGTTCCAGGTTTTCAAATTTCCCTTGATGAATCTAAGTTTCTGCATGAACTGGGGTAGCTGATCCTAGGAATTTTCTTTTCCACCACAATGCAATCTAATTATAGAGATCATGATGCTGGGTCCACATTGATTCAAAACTAAATGGGGTTTTGAACTGAGTTTTGGTGCTAGTTTCTAGCAAAAGGGGGCTATGGTCAGACCCTATCTTAGGGAGAGCTAGCAAATTGGCATCCCCAAAAAGCAGGAGGGCTTCTTGGGATAGTAAAACTCAGTCAAGGAATTCTTGAATAAGACTATTACCTTTCCTCCTATTGATCGATGTGAATAAGGACCCTTAAAGCTGAACATCCATGAGAGCATTGGAATAAATAAAGTGTCTCAGGTCATATGTTTCCTTGTGAGTTAACATAGTTCCTCCCCTCTTATATGAATACTAAAAAGGAGAGTTGAAGTCCCCTACTAGAATCTAGGGGGTTCCATCAAAGGCTTGCCTTATCGAAGTGAGCAAGTTCCACAAAGCCACTCTACCATGGGAGGAGTTAGAGGCATACACATTGGTCATCACCCAGGAAACCTAGGAACTGAGATCATGGAACAAGATGTTACTCAGCTTGTCCTAGCCAAAAATGAGGTTGTTTTGCACCTTAGTGAGATTCCATAGGTAAAGAAACCCACCAGCCGATTCGAAAATTGGGGAATGGACAAACTCATAGTTTTTCTAGATATTTTTGGCCACCCTGGGTGACTAGTGTTCGTTGAGTTTAGTTTCCTAAATGAGAAAAATAGCTGGGTTATGTTCTCTTCTTATAGCTGCAACCACTCGTTTCTTGGCTACTCCGTTCAGCCCTCTCGCATTCTAGGAGAGGACTCTCATTTAGAACTTTTGGGAATTATTTTGCCTCCTTTTCCTTACTGTGTAGGGGGTTTGGATCTTCGGGTTTCTTCCTTAGTACTAATTTCATTATCCTGGAATCGATTTTTCTAGGTCCCATTGGCTATATCTTCTGATGTGTCCCTGATTCTTCTGTCTGCTTTCGATGGTATACCTTTTTTCCTCTCCCCTCCAACATCCTCAGGGTTAAAAACTAGGATAGATTCAACTGGGATTTCCCCTTCCTCAACTTCCTCAAAAACACCATAAACTTTAGGTGCATCAAATTTATTAGTAAAAAGGAAAAAAGCACTTAACTTTTGATATGGGGTGTTCACCATTAGTCTATATTGATGCTCGATGGTCATTATGTAGTTTTATATAGTTCGTCTGGAGATCTTCTTCAGTCGATCTATGATCTGGTTATCCGTGATAGGGTTCCTAGCCTTAGGGCACTGGGACTGCAGGTGGTCATGCATTTGGCATTTAGAGTAGAATGCCAATTTGTTCTCATAGATCAATGGTTGCCTCCATTTGAATTCCCCATATATGAGGTTCAAGTATTCCAAGAGTTGGCTCTTCAAGTTCACATTGACACAGATGTGGGCCTGAGTTAAGCACATTCTCACTCGAGTGGCTGGGTCAATGGCCACAAGATCCTCGATAGCCTTGGCTAAGCCTTGTAGAGCGTCTTCATAGAATAAGTGAGTTGACAAGTTTGGAAGCCTCAACTAGAGCAGGGTGTAGTTGATATTATGAGAATTTGGGTTAAAATTTGGTTGCCAATTTTTAAAAATAGACTTCTCCTCCCAAAAAACCATCGTCCTTCGAACAAGATATGCTTTGTGTTCTCCTGGGTGTTGAGTTGGATCATAAAGAAACCTCGAGTCATTGCCGATAGCTCCATGATTCCTAGAGTCTTCAACTTGGATGTTGTCCATATGCAAATTAAATCTATGTATGGGTAGCCTCCTATGAACTTTCCCACCAGGGAGTAGGTGTCAAGAATTTTGTAGTTTTCCATGAGGCTCCTAGGTCATAAGACATCATAGCCCTAAGTAACGAACTCGCATGTGGTATCTGGTTTGGTTATTTGCTTGTTCTACAACTAATATGTATACGAAGGGTTTCCATAGGAATGGTCACCATTGATGGTCTTTTACCTACCACCATTGTTAATCTCCCCATTTTGATTGTTAGTGGCCAATCCCACCATCTTCCTTGCCTTTGCAATGGTGCTTGTGGCATTATGAGAGCCACTCGCCATATCATTACATGTGACCTGATTCCCATTTTCCTTATCACATCATGATGCCATAGACGCTCCACTCGACCCTCATTCGGACCATGCGCAAACTCCGGATAGTATAAACCCTATGTTTCCATTCACCGATGCCTTATCTGAGTGCAACCGAGTAATTTTTTGCCAATTTGCTTCCACGATAATATCCTACAGGTGGGTCCAATGACCATGCTAATGAATGGATGGGTATGGATGAACTTATGAAGTGTATAATGCATGAAGCACTCTAGGACTCAAATTTATGCCTTTAATGATCATGAAGACTTTTTTGAATTGAAAATATTTTTTTTTGTTACATAGATGAATTGGTTACAATCACAATTTTTAGTAAGTCAGCACAGCTGGCTAGATTCAAACTATTAGTTAAGGCTTCCAACACACCCACCTAGTGCAAGTGGAGATGGTGAGCCTGGTCTTGTTGAACAGGAGGTCCAATGTTTGAACCTCTATGATGTAAAGGGGGACACAAAGGCCGTGTTAAATTCCCTATTGATAAGCATAGCTCTCAACTTTACGAGGGGTCATGGTTGAGAAGAGACTACTTAGCCCCGTGTGTTGGTCATAGGGGTTTCTCACACTAACCTAAAATTTTGAATTGAAAATATTTTCTCAAATCTTCTTCCTCTCTTTGGACTCAATGCCACAACCTACAATCACCTAGTCACTTGACTTCACCAAATTTTTAAAATTAGAGGTGAAAACTAAGTTGGGATTTTTTAAGCCCAACACAGGCTCTATCTGGGATAAGAGAAGTGTTTGATCTAATGGGATAAATTTTTTTCTTGAGAACTCTAGAATATTCGACTGATCTAACTATACCCATTTCCCTTTGAAACTCTTGCAGAAGACTTCAAACAAGTATGACCCCTGAGGAGATGATTTTAATCTTTGGCTTGTATATACTCTTAGATGGTTTAGATTCATGACCAACCTGACCAAGATCTAATGGACCTTAAAAGTGTACTATAATAATAAAAAAAACTAATCACCTAAGAAGATAAACAAACTAAAAATTTATTGGACTGACAAAAACTGAATTAAAACATATAGAATTGAAATAAAACACACAGAGAGATTTGTTTTATATATATGTACAAGAGATAGACACAAATAGTTCATATGGACTAGTCCCCATTATAGGGATGATACATCTTCAGATGCTGGCCATTTATTGGGAATTGCATTTCTTCACCCTGTAGGGTTTGTAACTTATAGATATGATGGCCTATTTTCTGGAAAATCTGGTAAGGGCCTAGCCATTTGGGCTCCAATTTTCCTTTCTCTCTTGGTTTGTCATGCTTTGGATCCTAGTATAATACTATGTCTCCTTCTACAAACGACTTCCCTCTAGATTATTTTTTGAAGATCTATGTTGTTCTTTGAATTTCTTGAGTCATCCTTTTGAAAGCATCCCTCCTGTCTTCTTCCATCTTGACAATATGATCCATTCTCCTTTTCCAACTGTTAGACTTCCTACTATCTTGAAGTAACAAGGCTAAAGTTGGTATTTCAACTTGTAGGGGGAGTAAGGCTTGTTCTCCATACACCAATTCATAAGGCATTTTTCCTTTTGCTCTTTTAACAAAAAAATTGTTAGCCCATAGAGAAAATTTCAATTATTCTGTTAGCCCAAATCCAGCATGAAATTATTCAACTTTTCTAGGTATCTCCTCTTGGAAAAGGCAGAGAAATAATATACCACTAGGATGTCTTCAATACAATTTATTTTCCTAAATCTAGTATTTCTAGGCTTGCAGATTAATACTCCTAATTCTATTTTGAGAAAAACCAACAGCGACTACCAATGTCTGTAGGTAGTTCACAGTATCTTTATACCAGTCTTCTTTAGTTGCTTTTGTTTTAGTAGTCTACTGTGCATCGAATATTACTACTGTATTGTTAAAGGCTTCCCCTCCTTTGGTTGCCATGTACTTGGCTAGACCTTGTCATTTAATGGTCTTCATATATTTTAATTCTATGTCATACTACTACAATTTAACCATCCACCTGGTTGAATTGCCTATAGGTTCATTATGAGTAAAAATATCCTTGATAGCTATGTAAGGAATATAGGCTATGACTTTGTTTGATCCAAAAATCCCTTTGAAATGCTCTAAAGCCTTTGTGAGTGTGAAGGCCTACTTCTCTATCATGGTGTACTTCAGTTGAGATCCTTTTAATCTTGAAATCATAAATGCCATTGGTCTCTCTATGCTTTATGCATCCTTCTATGATAGTACAATAGCAATGGTGTCTTCTGAAGCAAAATAGTAGATATTAAAATATCTGTGATAGTATGGGTATGCTAATATATGTGATGGCATCTTTTATTTTTTGAAAAGCCTACAAGTTCTATTTTGTCCATCTAATAATACCCTTTTTTTTATCATGTCATTTATGGGCTTTGCAATTTGGGTAAAATTTGGAACAAATCTCCTGAAAAAATTAATTTTCCCAAAGAATGACCTAACTCCTTTTAAGTTCTTTGGTGGGGGGATTTTTGCAATGGCTTTAGTCCTTTCAGGATCAATGCTAATTCCTTCTTTAGAAACAATGTGTCCTAGTAGCTTGCCCTGTTTTACTCCAAAGATACACTTCTTGGGATTCAATGAGATGCCAAATTCCTTACATCTTGCAAACACTTGGGTGAGGTGCTCAAAGTGATCTTCAAAATTCTTAGAGAAAATAGTTATGTCATCCAAGTAGACTACTACCATTTTAAACATCAAGCCCTTGAAAGCAAAATCCATAGCTCTCTAGAATGTGGCTCCTATATTCATCAAACCAAAGGGCATTCTGAGGTATTCAAAATTTCCCCATGGAGTAGTAAAAGTTATCTTGTGCCTATCCTCAGGATTAACTTGAGTTTGATTGTAGTCAAAGAAGCCATCTAATAAAGACATCCTGGCTGATCTTGTAAGAACCTGCAATAGTTGCTCCATGTTGGGCAGACGATAATTATCTTTCAAGAAATTTTTGTTCATGTTTATAAAGTCTACACACATCCTGGTATCTCCATTTTTCTTTATTACTGGCACTAAATTTTCTATCCAAGTGGAAAATCTCACTTTCTTGATAATCTTGGCATCCAATAATTTCTAGACTTCCTTTTGTGTCATAGGGTGTAGTATGGGATTGAATTTCCTCTATTTTTTCCTATGTGGCTTGGTGCCTTCATTAAATGGAATGATATGCTTCATTACCTCTGTGTTAAAAGTCATGAGGTCTTAATAGCTGTAAGCAAAGACATCTTTATGCTTTTTAAGGTATTTTATGTAGTATTTTTTCTTTCTCAGACATGGATTTTTTAACCTTGACCATTTTGGGCTCTTGTTCAGTTCCAATATTGATTTCTTCTACTTCCAAACCTTGCATGGCTGGTTTATGGGCTTTTTCAAAATCATCAAATAAAATTTCCAAAAAAATAAGACCTTTGGACAATTTGTTAGTCTTTAATTGTATCACTTCCATTGGCTCTTTTATTACCTTTTTTATTTTCTATTCATATTATTCATCACATATAATATGAGCATATTGATTCTATAATGTCATTAAATCCTTGATATCTATATCATCTTAGAAAACTTGTAGATACACTATGTTGTATGAGACAGACGGATGATACACTAAAATAGTAGGGAACTTCTCTTGGTATTTTGTTTCTATCTTCAAACTATCTAAACTAGAAGCATTTATAGCTAAAAAATTGGCTGTGGTTTTGATCCCTAGGAATATATGTGATATTGAAAGTCAAAAATATATTAATCTCTTCCTGAATAACTTGTATGTACTACTTTAGCCTGGGATGTTTGGTCTGGTATTTACCTTTAATTTGTTGTGTTATTAATTCTGCATCTCCATAAATAGTCAGCTAATTAATTCCTAGTTCATTGGCCTTTCTTAAGCCTAACAACAATGCTTCATATTCTACCACATTATTTGTGCATGGGAAGTGTAGTCTGTATGGTATGCCCAAATAGTTTCCATTAATGTTAGTCAGGTTGACTCTGCTCCTGCTCTAGTATGTGACTTTGCTCCATCAAAAGTGAGAGTCCACATTTTAGACATTAGTATTCTTGTAGACTCAGTATTAACTTCTACTACCATTTGTGGGTCCATGTTTACCACTTCAGGCACCTCGACTAGGAAGGGTGAATTCCAGATAGAATAAACCCCTATTTATTTCTCCTCAAAATACTGAACTAAGTTTACAGTGGTGTTGTTAGACTTTTTAATTTCTACAGAATACATGTGGAAGGGCTAACTTTTGAGGGTAGCCTACTTTTTGGCTATAAGGGGAATAGTGGCATAAGACCAATCTAATTGGATGGATCCTCCTAGTTGTTAAACCCAATGTCTTGACAAAAGTAAAGAGAATAAGGGGTCTACATCAACCATAGCTACATCCATAACTCTTCCTTTATTCAAGCATTGGTCTAGATAAACTAATAGTCCTGTAATGATCCCAACACAAGGTATTTATCTACTGTCCATGATTGATATTGGGGGAGAGTCTTTTGTGCATATTAATTCTAACTGATCTACCACTTATTTATGCATGACATTATGTGATGCTCCACTGTATAACATACAATTATGGATTACGTACTGATATCCAAAGTCTGAATTATATCTTAAGGAAATATAGAAAGGTCTGACTGATGATGGGTTTCTGGGAATGGAATTAGGCTTTTCTATCGCTAAAAAATTGCATATATGATTTTTTGGTGTCTCAACTAGACAAAAGGCTCGACACACTTGATATCTATATTTTGGTATAGTCATGAGTTCTCCAAAAGTAATGTTAATCTTTTGTTTAGCCAGTTCTTGACCTGCATCAAATTCAACCTTATTGACTTCATAATTTTTATCAAAAGCTGATTACTTATGAGCTTCATTTCTTACTTAAATCTTAGAGGCTTCCTACTGGTTATTATTGTTTTTTTCTTGGAAACTTTATTTTTGTTTTGGGTCTATTGATTTGTATCAGCCTTATCAAGCTTATTGCCTTTATCAGGAACTGTTCTACTTCTTAGATTGACGACATGCATCCTTTCCAAAGTTTCAATTTCCTAAGTTTTTGGGATGATCTTACCTTGCTTCATCAATTCATACCTACTCTCTTGAGGTCTTTTTAGGATTTCTACATTTTCAATAACCAAAGATCTAGGTTCTTTTTTTGACTTAGGCAATTCATCCATTTCTTTTTTGAACTATATTTCTCTTTCTTCATCCTCTTTGGTCCAATAGGTATTTATTCTTATTTCATCATCTGATTCTTCCTCCACACTATCATTGGTATGTGCACTTAGATAGATACCACAGATAGTTGGGTTGTGTGGTGAATCACATTCGCTACAATGGTAAGGGAAGTCAAAAACTGTATTAGTAGTGGCCATGGGGTTTGGGACTGAATCCATATCCTTTTGCCTTTATCTAATCTTCCAGCCATTACTTCCATTTTTATTTGCTTCTTCTCCATTTTTTATAGCCCAATTTCTATTGAAATTCCTTCGAAATTGAGTTTTTTATCAGTCTATGACTAAGCAAGTTGCTCATAATTTATAAATTTATCTCTCAATTCTAGAAAACCTACTATTTATAGTATTAAACATCTTAGTAAATTGGATGGATAATTTTTCTAAGGGATCTACCTTAGCCTTTTTTTAACAATGAGAACCCAAATTTCTTAGGCTTCCTATTTATTTAACTAGAGTTTGAATTAGTGTGTATGGATTCATATTTCCACTATCTAGCATATTTCTTTCAATTTTTGGGGCTTACTCCATACATTCATCAATGGTGTTGGTTCTATGCTATCTCAAATCATAGCTAAATTCCCCAGGAAATGCATTCTTCTAAAATCATATGATCTGATGATTACTGGGTCTCAGGGTTATGGGGATTTTAATTCTAGTTTTGAAAAATCATCTATTAAAATCCTCCATTGACTCGTTTTCTCTTTTCTTGACTATTGCAAACTGTATTATCAAGGACTGTTTATTTTTTCTTTCTTTGTATTTCTTTAAAAACACTTCCTCCATGGTTTGAAAGTTAGGAATATGATAAAATGGGAGATAGTTAAACCAGTCCCTAACATCCTTTTCTAATGTTCATAGGAATATTATGAACACTATATCCTCATGTTCAACCTCAAGGCTATGTAACCCATACATGAATCCTTTGGTGACTACAGTGTTGCCTTGGAATTTTAGTAAATACCTATGGGACTTGGTTGGTAAGGGATGTAAATTTTGGGGTAAATGGAATGACCTATATCTATTAGTCCTCCATAACTGAAGGTTCTAATTTGGTTGTGCCATAGGGAAGATAGGGACACTAACCATAATAATGCTAATAGTAGAATTAACTACAGGAACATACTTTTTTGTAGACTTACTACCAACAGAATAGGCTATATTTTGATAAATAAATTTTTAAGGACTAGGACATTCTGAGTATGGGTAAATGCCTATGGGTCTTCAAATTTTAGGAAGAGCACTTTTTCATTGTGTGTGGTGTGTGCCAGATTAGATTCTTTTTCTTCTTTTGGATTCAATAAGAGTTACCAACACTTTTGGTGCAAGTAGAATTTCACTCAAGCCAAGATTGCTCAACTGTTGAATTTTCTCAATCTATCATATGTGCTTGGAGAATCCTAGAACACACAAAATCTCAAAAGATTATAGTTAATCAGATAAAAACTAATTTCTAGAAAAATATTGCATTATCAAAAAAAAATATCGTAAGAGATAAACCCTATAAAAACTATGAGAAAATGACACACGAAGGCTTGTCCTCAGTAACAGTGCCATAAAACTGTGGTGTAAGATGATAGGCCAAAATGTATAGCCAGTAAAAAATTGTCATATGGGGATAGGGAATTTAACATGTAAAAACAAATAAAATCCATCCCCGACAATAGCACAAGAAAAATGTTGTCAAAAAATTTGAATATCCTTGTTATCTATCATGCTATTCAAATTCCTTAAGGCCCACAAGTAGATATGTGAGCTCTGGTAGACTCACCACTTCATCCTTGGATAGCTTGGTAGCTAAACAAGCCAGGTCTGGACACCCTAATATGAGCTTATGATGGTATTTCTCAAACAAATAGCTCAACCAGATTAAGATAAATTATATAAAAATAATATTGACCAAGCATACAATGAAAGCATTTTAGCAGTAAAAGTAGACCGGTGCCTTGTCCATTTGGGTTATCATAGCAATTTTAATCACACACACATGAAAAAGGATAGAAGAGGAAAGAAATACTGATAAACCCACATTCATTCGAATATCGCAATCAACATGGATTCTTAAATCAGTGAAGAAACATTGCCTACAGATTCAAATAATGTAATATACAGGCAAGAAAACATACACACATTGCACCAGAAAATGCTAGAAAGTGAAAACCAGATAATTTGTATTATATTCAAAGTAAAATGTCTACAATGATGAAGCCCAGTAAAATATTGAGGTCTTTTAATGAATACAATACATGGGTCACCCCGTTTGAATGACGTAATAGGGGACTACTATCTACTGTCCTAATTGTAGTGACACATAGACTTTGGCTCCCTTGAACAACTCCTGGAAATCATCTCAGATAGACTACTCGAATTTCAGAAATACCTACACAAATGTGGGAAGAACTTAAGAAGATAATGAAAAAATAAAAATAAAGGAGATACGATAACCCTCACAAAAACACTCAGAATACCTCTCACAAGCTTGCTACGTGATTGCTTGATGATGAAGCTTGGATGCTTCGACTCCTTTTATAACTTGGATTATCCAAAATCTGTTACAAATGCTTGGCCTTGGTATGGCCATGTGTGTTTTCCTTGGTTCTATGTCACTTTGTTTGTTAAGTTGATGCCAACTATCAAAATTCTTGTCAATCCGCTTATTTGTTCAAGACTGCTCTATCTATTACTGCAACTCTTCTTCTCGGCTTCTTTATTTCTAATGGCTTTTGATTTGAAGGGGGCTCTTAATAGTGGTGGGCCAAGCATTTGATCATGCCTTAATATTTGTACAAAAGACCAATTTATGTATATTTCTTATGTTCTTATTATCCTAGTCATCTATTTTATTGCCTTTGGATGATCCTTGACTAGGGTTGACGCAGGTATATTTTTAAGGTGAAATAGAGGGGGACCCGATGTGATGGTGAAGGGAGAAAAGAAAAAACACAATGAGGTGGAAATAGGATGGGAAATAGTATGGATGGTGGTGGGAATAGTTGGACACAATGGATGTGGAAGACTACAGACAATGGTGGTGAGATGGTGCTTTGTGGAGCAGACTATGATGGTGATCAAGAGAGAATGCCCAGAAAGAGGAGGGCAAAGGGGAATGAGAGGAAAGACAAAATGGAAAATGATATCTAGAGGTGCACAGACTAAGAGGAATGACAATAAAGGTGCACCTCCATAACTATACTCCATCGGGGTGAGACCTCTGTAACTATATTCCATCGAGGTGCTTGTATCTTTCCAAAGTCGATAGTATGCTGAGGCTTCGAGATTTTCTTCTCTTTACTGTGCCTTCTACATCTTTTAGTGATGAAAAATAGGAACTTTTTACATTGCTTACCATATTTTATGATTACTACCTTTTGCACGCTCTGGCCCATATTTGCTACTGAATCCTTTACTCTACCCACTACCTTCATATAAATCCATATTGAGATCATCCATTTCATCAGTTGATGGTGGCAACATCATGTTCTATAGATATGAATGGATCTGGATATCTTGGACTTACATTGAGCCTATCCTTTGAGTTGCTCATTCCATAATCTTACCTTTCTTAGTACAATATTTGAGATCTTCAACTTGTGTGGTGGATTTTATTCACGTGGTTCAATATTTTCTCCTTTGAGCAGTCTTTAGATCCGCTAGTTTTGTTGCTTATCTTTTGAACATCCTCAAGTTGATGGCACTCCTTCTATGCTTACTCAGGCTTTTGTACTTTACTACAGCCATAGTTTTGAAACTTACCTTGAGTGATTTTTCCAATCTTCACATGCTTCAAAGAGATATGTTCATCTTGGGATGCCTTCTGATTTTATCATTTTTGGACCCTAGATCATCTAATGCTTCATGCCTCTTGTCAGTATTTGAATAGTGAGCCGCATGCCTTTCCGTGAAATACACATCATTGAACCTTTTGGATTTATCTAAGCCATTGATACCATTTTCACTCTTTGTATTTGCTTGTAACTGATGTATCCCTAACGGGCTTCTTGGATGAGCGATAAAGACTTACATGAAATACATAGTCACTGATTTCCTGGGGCTGTCATTGATGAATCGATGATAATGCATTTGTGAGGGTGATGACTAGAATTGTTTGTTGATGAATTTATACTATCATTGATGGATGAGTGAAATGAGGACTATTATCGATGATGGGTAACTTTAAGAAAATTTGGGTAGACTTAGGTGAGAGACTTAGTAAATACAATGTTTATTTAATGTGTGATGGGAGGGGAAAACCTAAGATAATGATAGCCTGACCCTTGGATGACTAGAAATAACTTTATCATTGATGAAACTTCATCATCATTGATGGATTGATGATAGGATTTTACTAAAGGTGATAAGAGATAACCTATTTAGACTGAGTCATTTTGTGATTGCTTATGGAGAAAGGGTTTTATTGATGGATCGATGACATGCTCTTTTTATTGATGATAGACTAACTTGGACTTGGGGGCTATGATTTAAGTTGAGATTTATGCTTATGACTTAGGTGGATGAAGACCAAGCAATGAACTATATGACCTAGGGCTTAAGTATCATTGATGGAAATTGACTATCATTGATGGATCGATGATGATGGATTTGGATGAGTGATAGTGTATTTGGGCTTAGGTTATCATTGATGATTTTTTTGGTAATGAATGGATCAATGATAGGGAATTTTGGGTGGATAATGAAGATTTAAAAACAACTTGACTTGACCAATTTTTTTTGGGAGGGGGAATGGTTAGGCTGATGATGGTTAGACCCTTGCTTTGGACTTAAGACTTGTTATCGTTGATGAGACTGAGTGATCACTGATGGATCGATGATGAAGCTTTTACAAGAGTGATGATTGACTTTGCTTTATACTTGGATTTATGTGATCGTTAATTGAAATAGTCTGTCAAAGATGGATCGGTGATGGAGGGTTTGGATGAGCGATAATGTATTTTTGGGTTTAGGCTATCATTGATGGCTTACTATGGTCATGGATTGGATCAATGATGGGGTTTCAGAAGGGCGATGATGACTTAGGATTGTTAGGCCTTAGCAAATGACTTCAAAAAATATTAGGATAAGTGTCTAGGTAGACTTAGGGACTTAGACTTAGGAAAATAAAATGATTGATAGACACCATGGCATTTTTGGCTATGGTCTGACTTAGGAATGCATCATGAATTTTATCCTTATAATATGACTTTTTAAAAGATTTTTGCAATGGTTAGATACCTTGGATGATGTGGGGCTATGGTGATGGTATGGACCATATATTGAAGGTGGAAAAATGGTGGAAATAGTTAATATGGCAAAGACTGATGATATGGAAGTAATGACCATGCTAATGAATGGATGGCTAGGGATGAACTTATGAAGGGTATGATGCATGAAATACTATAAGACTTAGACTTATCCCTTTAATGATCATGAAGACTCTTTTTGAATTGAAATTATTTTCTCAAGACTTCCCTCTCTTTGGACTCAATACCACATCCTATAATCACCTAGACACTCAATTTCGCCAACTTTTGAAAATTAGGGGTGAAAACTAAGTTGGGATTTTTGAAGCCCAACACAGGCTCTGTCTGGGACAAGAGAAGTGTTTGATCTGATAGGATAAAAATTTCTCTTGAGAACTCTAGAATCTTCGGTTGACCTAACTATACCCATTCCCTTTTGGACTTCTTGCAATAGACTTCAGACAAGTATGACCCCTATGGACATGACTTTAACCTTTGGCTTGTATAGACTCTTAGATGGTTCAGCTCCATGACCAACTTGACCAAGACCTAATGGACCTTTAATTAAAAGCATACAAGACTAATAATAAAATCCTAATCACCTAAGAAGATAAACAGACTAAAAATTTATTGGGCTAACACAAACTGAATTAAAATACACAAAACTAAAATAAAACACACAATTTATTTTTTATGTACAAGAGGTAGACACAAATAGTTCATATGAACTAATCCCCATTATAGGGATGATACATCTTCAGATGTTGGCCATTTATTGGAAATTACATTTCTTCACCTTGTAGGGTCTGCAACTTGTAAGTATGATGGCCTATTTTTTGGAAGATCTGGTAAGGGCCTAGCCATTTGGGCTCCAATTTGCCTTTCTCTCCTGGTTTGTCATTCTTCGGATCCTAGTATAACACTATGTCTCCTTCTACAAATGGCTTCCCTCTAGATTTCTTGTTGAAGACCTATGTCATTCTTTGAATTTCTTGGATCATCCTCTTGAAAGCATCTCTCCTATCTTCTTCTAGCTTGACAATTTGATCCATTCTCCTTTGCCAACTATCTGGCTTCTTATGATCTTGAAGTAACAAGGCTAAAGCTGGTCTTTCAACTTGTGGGGGGAGTAAGGCATGTTCTCCATACACCAACTCATAAGGTGTTTTTCCTATTGCTCTTTTAACAAAATTTTATCAGCCCATAGAGCAAATTTCAATTCATTGTCCCAACTTCTTTTATTTCTGCCAAGAGATATTTTTATCCTGGTTATGAGGTTTTTGTTTGAAGATTCTTCTAGGCCATTTCCTTGAGGGTAGTAATTAGTTGAATGAGCTAATTCAATGCTATACTTGCTATAGAATTCCACCATCTCATATGAAATGAAATTGCTACCATTATCAGTCACTAGCTTTCTGGGTACTCCAAATCTGGTTAAGATATTCTCCTCTAAAAACCTGATGATTACCTCAGTGGTTGATCTCTTTAATGGGGCAGCTTCCACCCACTTAGTGAAATAGTCTATAGTAGTTATTATCCATCGATGGCCTCCTGATGAATTTGGGTTAATTTCCCCTATCAAGTCTAGACCCCATTGAGTGAAAGGAGCTTCTACTATCACAGGTTTTAGAGGTATTGTAGGCAACTTTTTCTTACCATCAAATATCTGATAATTTTGACATCTTCTCACCAACTGGTGCACATCCCTGAACATGGAAGGCCAATAGTATCCTACCCTCATGATGTTGTTAATAGTTGCTTTTGGTGCAAAATGCCCTCCACAAAAGCCAATATGAAATTCTTCAATTATTCTAGGTATCTCCTCTTGGAAAAGGTAGAGCAATAATACACCACTAGGATGTCTCCAATACAGTTTATTTTCTTGAATGTAGTATTTTTGGGCTTGCAATTTAATACTTATCATTCTATTTTGAGAATAACCAATAGGGAATATCAATGTCTACAAATAATTCACAATATCTTTATACCAATCTTCTTTAGATGCTTTTATTTTAGTAGTCTATTGTGCATTAACTGTCACTACTGTATTGTTGAAGTCTTCCCCTCCTTTGGTTACCATATACTTGGCCAAACCTTTCCCTTTAATAGTCTTCACAACCTTGAACTCTACCTCATACTACTGCAATTTAACCATCCATCTGGTTGAACTACCTGTAGGCTCATTTTGAGTAAAAATATCCTTGATAGTTGTGTAAGGAATGCAGGCTATCACTTTATTTGACCCAAAAATTCCTTTGAAATGCTCTAAAGCTTTTGTGAGTGAGAAGGCCTACTTCTCTATCATGGTATACTTTAGTTGAGATCCTTTTAATCCTGAACTCATAAATGCCATTGGTCTCTCTATGCTTTCTGCATCCTTTTGTGATAGTACAACAACAATGGTGTCTTCTAAAGCAAAAGAGTAGATATTAAAATCTTTGTGATAGTCTAGGTATGCTAATACAGGAGCTTGTGTGATGGCATCTTTTATTTTCTGAAAATCCTGCAAATTCTCTTCTATCCATCTAATAATGCCCTCTTTTTTTATCATGTCATTTATGGGCTTTGCAATTTGAGAAAAATTTGGGACAAATCTCCTAACAAAATTAATCTTCCCAAAAAATGACCTGACTCCTTTCAAGTTCTTTGGTGGAGGAATATTTGCAATGGCCTCAGTTCTTTCAGGATCAATACTAATTCCTTCTTTAGAAATAATGTGTCCTAATAGCTTGCCTTACTTTTCTCCAAAGATACACTTCTTGGGATTCAGTGAGATGTCAAATTCCTTACATCTTGCAAACACTTGGGTGAGATGCTCAAAGTGATCTTCAGGATTCTTAGAGAAAATAGTTATGTCATCCAAGTAGACTACTACCATTTTAAACATCAAGCCCTTGAAAGAAAAATCCATGGCTCTTTGGAATGTGGCTCCTGCATTCATCAAACCAAAGGGCATTCTGAGGTATTCAAAAGTTCCCCATGGAGTAGTAAAAGTTATCTTGTGCCTATCCTCAGGATTGACTTGAATTTGATTGTAGCTAGAGAAGCCATCTAACAAAGACATCCTGGATGATCCTGCAACAACCTGTAATAGTTGCTCCATGTTGGGTAGAGGATAATTATCCTTCAAGGAATTTTTTTTAAGGTTTCTAAAGTCTACACATAGCCTGATATCTCCATTTTTCTTCCTTACTAGCACTAAATTGGCTATCCAAGTAGAGAATCTCACTTTCCTGATAATCTTAGCATCCAATAACTTTTGGACTTCCTTTTGCATTACAGGGTGTAATGTGGGATTAAACTTCCTCTATTTTTTCCTATGTGGCTTAGTGCCTTCCTTCAATGGAATGATATGCTTCATTACCTCTGTATTAAAAGTCTTGAGGTCTTCATAGCTCCAAGAAAAGGCATCCTTATGCTTTTTCAGGTATTTTATGTAGTCTCTTTTTTCTTTCTCAGACATGGATTTTTCAACCTTCACCATTTTGGGCTCTTGTTCAATGCCAATATTGATTTCTTCTACTTCCAATCCTTGCAAGGCTGGTTTATGAGCTTTATCAAAATCATCAAACAAACTCTCTAATGAAATCAGACCTTTGGGAAATTTGTTAGTCTTTAATTGTATCACCTCCATAGGCTCTCCGATTACCTTTTTTATTTTCTCTTCATCTTCTTCATCACATATAATATCAGCATATTGATTCTGTAATGTCATAAAATCTTTGATATCTATGTCATCTTGGAAAACTTGTAGATACACTATGTTGTCTGGGATAGATGGATGATATACTAAAATAGTAGGGAACTTCTCTTGATATTCTGTGTCTATCTCTGGACTGTCTGAACTAGAAGCATTTATGGCTAACAAATTGGCTACATGGTTTTGATCTCTAGGAATATATGTGATATTGAAAGCCAAAAATTTATTAATCTCTTCTTGAATAACCTGTCTGTACTACTTTAGCCTAGGATGTTTGGCTTGATATTTACCTTTAATTTTTTGTATTATTAATTTTGCATCTCCATATATAGTCAGATAATTAATTCCTAGTTCTTTGGCCTTTCTCAAGCCTAACAATAATGCTTCATATTCTACCACATTGTTTGTGCATGGGAAGTGTAGTCTATATGGTATGCCCAAATAGTTTCCATTAATGTCAGTCAGGTTGACCCTTGCTCCTACTCTAGTATGTGACTTTGCTCCATCAAATGTGAGAGTCCACATTTTAGATGTTAGTATTCTTGTAGACTCAACATCAACCTTATGTTGTTATTTGTGGGTCCATGTCTACCACTTTAGGTACCTCAGCTAGGAAGGGTGAATGCCAGATAGAATATACCCCTATCTCTTTCTCCTCAAAATATTGAACTAAATTTATAGTGGTGTTATCAAACTTTTTTAGCTCTATAGAATACCTATGAAAGGGCTCTCTTCTGAGGGTGACCTGCTCTTTGGCTATCAAGGGAATAGTAGCATAAGACCAATCTAATTGGATAGATCCTCCTAATTGTTCAGCCCAATGTCTTGACAATAGTAAAGAGAATAAGGGGTCTACATCAACTATAACTACATCCATAACTATTCCTTTCTTTGGGTATTGGTCTAAATAAACTAACAGTCCTGTAATGATCCCAACACAAGGTATTTGTCTACTATCCATGACTGATATTGGGGGAGAGTCTTTAGTGCATATTAATCCTAACTGATCTACCACTTGTTTAGGCATGACATTATGTGACGCTCCACTATCTAACATACAGTTATGGATTACATACTGATCTCCAAAGTCTGAATTATATCTTAAGGAGATATAGAAAGGTTTGACTGATGATGGGTTTCTAGGAATGGGCTTGGGTTTTTCTACTACTAAAAAATTGCATATATGATTATTTGGTGGCTCAACTAGACCAAAGGCTCGACACACTTGATCTCTATATTTTGGTATAGTCATGAGTTCTCCAAAGGTAATGTTAATCTTCTGTTTAGCCAACTCTTGGCCTACATCAAATTCAACCTTCTTGACTTTAGCATTTTTGTCAGAATCTGATTGTTTCTGAACTTCATTCCTTACTTCAACCTTAGAGGCTACCTGTTGATTATTATTGTTCTATTTCTTGGCAGCTTTATCTCTATTTTGAATCTGTTGATTTGTATCAGCCTTATCAGACTTATTGGCCTTATCAGGAACTATTCTACTTCTCAGATTGATGGCATGCATCCTTTCTAGTGCTTCAATTTCCTCAGTTATTGGGATGATTTTGCCTTGCTTCATCATTTCATACCTACTTTCTTGAGGTCTTTTTAGGATTTCTACATTCTCAAGAACTAAAGCTCTAGGCTCTTTTTTTGACTTAGGCAATTCATCCATTTCTTTTTCGAACTATATTTCTCTTTCTTCATCATCTTTGGTCCAACAAGAATTTATTCTTATTTCCTCATCTGATTCTTCTTCCACATTATCATTGGTATGTGCACTCAGATAGATACCATAGGTATTTGGGTTGTGTGGTGCATCACATTCACTACAATAGTAAGGGAAGTCAAAAATTGTATTAGTAGTGGCCATGGGGTTTGGGATAGAATCCATATCCTTCGGCCCTTCTCTCCTCTTCCAGCCATTACTTCCATTTTTATTTCCTTCTTCTCCATTGTTTCTAGCCTAATTTCTATTGAAATTCCTTCAAAATTGGGGTCTATTATCAGTTTGTGATTGAGTAGGTTGCTCATCATTTATAGATTTATCTCTCTCAATTCTGGATAGCCTATTATTTATAGTATTAAACATCTCGGTAAATTGGCTAGATAACTTTTCTAAGGGATCTACCTCAACCTTTTTTAACAATGAGAACCCAACTTTCTTAGGCTTCCTATTTATTTGACTAGAGCTTGACTCAGATGTGTATGGCTTCATTTTTCCACTATCTAACATATTCCTTTCAATTTCTAGGGCTTGTTCCATACATTCATCAATGGTGTTGGTTCTATGTTATCTCAACTCATAGCTAAATTCCCTAGGAAAGGCATTCTTATAAAAACATATGGCTTGGTGATCAGTGGGTCTCAGAGTTGTGGGGATTTTATTTCTAGTCTTGAAAAATCATCTGTTAAAATCCTCCACTGACTCATTTTCTCTTTTCTTGACTATTGCAAGCTCTGTTAGCAAGGACTGTTCATTTTTTATTTCTCCATATTTCTTTAAAAATACTTCCTCCATGGTCTGAAAGTTAAGAATATGGTCAGCTAGGAGATAATTAAACCAGTCCCTTGCATCATTTTCTAGTATTTGTAGGAATAATCTGAGAACTACATCCTCATGTTCAACCTCAAGGCTATCTAACGCATATAGGAATCCTTTGATATGATCTTCCCTAGTAATAGCAGTGTTGCCTTAGAATTTGGGTAAATACTTATGGGCTTTGGCTAGCAAGGGATGTAAATTTTAGGGTAATTAGAATGGTCTATACCTATTAGTCCTCCATACTTGAAGGTTCTGATTTGGTTGTGCCATAGGGAAGATAGGGATACTAACCATAGGAATGCTAATAGTAGAATTAATTACAAGAACAAACTTTTTAGCAGACTTACTACCAACAGAATAAGATCTATTTTGATAAATAAATTTTTTAAGAATTAGGACTTTTTGAGTATGGGTAAATACCTCTGGGTCTTCAAATTTTGGGAAGAGCTCTTTGTCACTGTGTCTAGTGTGCACTAGGTCAGATTCTTCTTCTTCTTTTGGGTTCGTTCAGAGTCGCCAGCACTTTGGTGCAATAGAATCTCACTCAGGCCAAGATTGCTTGGCTTTTAAATTCTCTCAATCTCTCAGATGTGCTTGGAGAATCCTAGATGACACAAAATTTTAGAAAATTATAGTTAATCAGATAAAAATTAATTTCTAGAAAACTATGGCATTGATAAAAAATTATCGTAGGAGATAAACTATAAAGATAAAGAAAAAAAAAAAGAAAGTAAAAAAAAGAAAATTCCTCGACAACAATGCTAGAAAATTATTGTGGAAAATTTTGAATATCCTTAAGATTTATCATGCTATTCAAATTCCTTAAGGCCCACAAGCAGATATGTGAGCTCTGGTAGACTCACCACTTCATCCTTGGATAGCTTGGTAGCTAAATAGGCTAGGTCTAGACACCCTAATATGAGCTTATAATGATATTTCATTAAACAAATAGCTCAACCAGATTAATATAAATTATATAAAAATAATATTGACCAAGCATACAATGAAAGCATTTTAGTAGTTAAAGCAGATCGGTGCCTTGTCCATTTGGGTTATCATAGCAATTTTAATCATTCACATGAAAAAGGATAGAAGAGGAAAGAAATATTGATAAACCCACATTCATTCGAATATCACAATCAACATGGATTTTTAAATCAGTGAGAGAAACATTACTTGTAGATTCAAATAATGTAATATACAAGCAAGAAAACATACACACATTGCACTAAAAAATGCCAGAAAGTGGAAACCATATGATTTGTATTATATTCAAATTAAAATGGCTACAATGATAAAGCCTAGTAGAATGCTTAGGTCTTTTAATGAATACAATACATGGGTCACCCCGTTCGAATGATGTAATAGGGGACTACTATCTACTATCCTAATTATAGTGACACATAGACTCTGGCTCTCTAGAACAACTCTTGGAAATCATCTCAGATAGACTGCTCGACTTTCGGCAATACCTGCACAAAGGTGGGAAGAACTTAAGAAGATGATAAAAACAAAGAAAAATAAAGGAGATATGATAACCCTCATAGAAACACTCAGAATACCTCTCACAAGCTTGCTACGTGATTGCTTGATGATGAAGCTTGGCTGCTTTGGCTCCTTTTATAACTGGGCTATTCAAAATCTATTACAAATGCTTGGTCCTGGTATGGCCACGTGTGTTCTCCTTGGTCCTGTGTCTCTTTGGCTTCCTAAGTTTGTTACAGAAAAATTAGTTGATGCCAACTATCAAAATTTTTGTCAGGCCACTTATTTGTTCAAGACTACTCTATTTATTACTGCAACTCTTCTTCTTGACTTCTTTATTTTTAATATACTTTTGATTTGAAGGGGGCTCTTAATAGTGGTGGGCCAAGCATTTGATCATGCCTTATAATTTGTACAAAATATAATTTATGTATATTTATTTTATTCCTATTATCCTAGTCATCTATTTTCTTGCCTTTGGATGATCCTTGACTAGGGTTGATGCAAGTATATTTTTAAGGTGAAATAGAGGGGGACCCGACGTGATGGTGAAGGGAGAAAAGAAAAAACACAATGAGGTGGAACAAGATGGGAAACAATATGGATGGTGGTGGGAATAGTTGGACACAATGGACGTGGAAGACTATAGATAATGGTGGTGAGATGGTGCTTTGTGGAGCAGACTGTGATGGTGATCAAGAGAGAATACCCAGAAAGAGGAGGGCAAAGGGGAATGAGAGGAAATATAGAATGGAAAATGAGATTTAGAGGTGCACAAACTGAGAGGAATGACAATAAAGGTGCACCTCCATAACTATACTCCATCGGGGTGAGACCTCTATAACTATATTTCATCGAGGTGCTACTATCTTTCTAAAGTCAGTGATATACTGAGGCTTTGGCATATTCTTCTCTTTACTGCACCTTCTATGTCTTTTAGTGATGAAAAATAAATACATGAATCTTTTACATTGCTTATATTCTTTTATGATTATTACCTTTTGCATGCTCTGGCCCATCTTTGCTACTGAATCCTTTACTTTGCCCACTGCCTTCATATAAAGCTATGTTGAGATCATCCATTTCATCAGTTGATGGTGGTAGCATCATGTTCTGTAGATATGAATGGATCTAGATATCTTGGACCTATGTTGAGCCTATCCTTTGAGTTACTCATTCCATAAGCTTACCTTTATTAGTACAATATTTAAAATCTTTGGCTTATGTGTGGATTTTTCTCACAGGGTTCAATATTTTCTCCTTTAAGCAGTCTTTAGGTCTGCTAGTCTTTTGCTTGTTTTTAGAACATCCTCAAGTTGGTGGTAATCCTTCTACGCTTTCTCGAGCTTCTGTACTTCACTGCAACCATAGTATTAAAACTTATCTTGAGTTATTTTATTGATCTTCACATTGTTGGCAATTTTGGGTACCTTGAGTACATTGCCTTTGCCTAAGTTTAGTTGTTGTCATTGATGTCAAGGAGCTATTGGTAGATGTTGTTTTTGATGTCGAGAAACTTTTGGAGCAATTTGTTTTTATGTCCAAGGATGTGTTTTTGTTGAAGGTTTCAGTTGGTGAGTAAGTCTCCAAGAAAATCAGAGTAGCCCAGTTGCCAAAAATCCAGAAAAAGATAAAGTAGAATAAGTTTGCAGGCTGTTGGAAAAACTGTCACGATTTCGCGACATGTTTGAGGAGAGAGAAAGTCACGATTTCGCGACATGCAAGAAGGCAGAGGCAAAGCGGGCAAAAGTGTCACGATTTCGTGACATGTTTGAGGAGAGAGAAAGTTTGGCCAAAACTGTCACGATTTCGCGACATGCAGGAAGGCAGAAGCACAGAGGGCAAAAAGTGTCACGATTTCGCGACAAGTTTCGAAGAAGTTGTACGGATGCGAAAGTGTCACGATTTCGCGACATGTTGAGTTGTAGGGAAGTGTCGGATTTCGCGACAAGTTTGAAGAAGTCGTACGGATGCGAAAAGTGTCACGATTTCGTGACATGTTCCAATTTCGGAGCAGTTGGCAAGAAAGATCCTAAGGCAGCGAAAGCGTCACGATTTCGTGACATGTTTCATTTTTGCTAGTGCTAACCAAGAAAAGGATGAAGAAGCAAGAGGTGTCACGATTTCATGACAGAGTTGCTGATGACGTCAGCAAAAGGCAAAGGTGTCACGATTTCATGACAGTTGCGGAGAAGAAGGCAGTGAAGTCCAGAGCGTCACGATTTCGTGACCAAAATCATGATGACGTCAGCAAGAGGCAAAGGTGTCATGATTTCATGACAGTTGCGAAGAAGAAGGCTATGAAGTCTAGAGCGTCATGATTTTGTGACAAGATTCATGGTGACGTCAGCAAAGGCTGTAGTGTCACGATTTCACGATAGCAAATCAAAGAAGGTGCTCGACAGGAGTAGTGTCACGATTTCGTGACAGCATGTAATACAAGGTGTACGGCAGACCAAGGCGTAGCGATATCGTGACATGTTTGAGTGTCGCACGAGAAAAGCCACAGAACAGCAGAAGCGTTTGAAGCCGACGAAGTTAACCTTTGCCGACAAAGTATAAAGTCTTACAGCCGACGTGGTAGAAGATTGAACAGCCGACTAAAGATCAAAGATTTCATCTTGAGATTGTGAGTATTAAAGGAAGACTGTTTGAGCATTTTTGTGTGTTGTTGATGTGTGCATTCGAAGTGTGATATTCGTCGAGTGAGTGCGACAAGTGAGGTTCGATCTCGAAAAAGCAGAGAGTGAAGTTCAACTGCAGCCTTAGGGTGCATTTCGTTGAATCTTTTAAGTGTCAAAGTCTGAGCTATTGTTTGCGCGAAGAAAGTGCTGTTGTTCGTAAAAGGACTGTGCAAGGAGAGTGTGTTGTTGTGGTTACACATAGTCTGTGTAACCGAAAGCGAAGTGTGCAAGGTGGATGTTGCTATAATTACGAACAGTTGTAAAGGTCGAACGGCGATAGTGCTGCTACAATTTTTGTGAAGACTACACTACTATTTTTGCGTAGAAGTTGAGAAGATAGTGCAGCTGTAACTTAAGAAGACTGTGCTGCTGTAGTTGTGCAGACAGTGAAGAATTGTTTTCCAAACCAAGTGCCGAAAAGAACAAAGAAAGAGGACAGAATTGTGCCATACCGAAGGACTGTGTTTTGGTGCGAGAAAAGAGGACCAGCTTGTTGTGACAGAGTTGAGGACGAGAGATCTCCAGCCGGAGCGGGGAAGACAGGTGTCTTCTGTGGAAAGAGTTCCACTTGCTAAGGGCAAAAGAGATAGAGGTCTTCTAGAGGATCACTAGCAAAGCAGATTTAGGGGAAGGTGTCTCCTTTGGGTTGAGGCTCATAAACATTGTAATCGGGAAGGATTCCCAGAGGTTTTGATATAACTTTTAGAGGAAAAGTTTTATCCGTGGAGTAGCCCACCTTGGGTGAACCACGTTAAAATGGGTCTTTTATGTGTGATGCTTTCTGTCTTGTTTAATGTTATGTTGATGCCACTGCTATCTGAAATTAAAATTATTAAATGGTTTTATCTTATACTGTTCACCCCCCCTCTCAGTATAAGTTCATGTTCTTCAATTGGTATCAGAGCAGGTCTCTCCAAAAAAAGCCTAACAGCTTGGAGAAGGATCTAACAGAGGAACATGTAAATTCAGAAAAGTTTGAATTCGATCTCAAGAGTGAATTCTTCTTGGCCTTGAGAAAGCTTGAGAAACTCAGGGAAGAGAATTCTGTTCTTAAGCAGCATTGTCAAGAAAAAGAGATAGCAAGATCAGAATTGGCTCAACATATTATAGATTTCAAAATTCTTGTTGAAGAAGGGAAGAAGATTGAACAAGTTCTAACAGAAGATCTAAAAGAAAAGGTAGCTGATTGTGAGAAACTAGAAGGAGAGATTATGTCTCTTAGAGTAAAGTTAGAACAGTCAACTCTCAGACAGAATTTTTCGTGTGAAAAGAAGGATGGCATCACCATGTATGAAACAGGGTCTTCAAGCAAGAACAATCTTCATTCTGAAGAGCAATGGATTCCAGTTGATCGCAAGAAGAACAAACTTCCAAGGCATCAAAACAGGTTACATAATACCTTCCATGGATATTGTTTTTCCTGTAAAAAATTTGGTCACATAGCTATGCATTGCAATAAATCTCTGAAGAGTCATAGTAAGGAAAATGTTAACTCATTTGCACCTCTTATGAATAAAAATATCATGTGTTACAAGTGCAAGAATTTTGGGCATATAGCAAGGATGTGCAGCTTGGATAAATTTAGCTTTGAGGTCTCAAAAAGGAGGAATGTGATAGAATCTAAGTCAATGATAGTTCAAACTGCTTTTCATGCTCAAGACAAAGTAGAAAAATGGTATCTTGATAGTGGCTGTTCAAAACATATGACTGGCGAAAAAGGAAAATTTTTGTCTTTAAAAGAAGCAACCAGAGGAACGAGTCGGTTTTGGAGATAACAGGTCTGCAAATATCTGTGGTAAAGGAACTCTTAGTTTGGATGGGAAATCCAAAACAGAAGACGTGCTTTATGTAGAAGGGCTAAGACATAATCTGCTTAGTGTGAGTCAACTTTGTGATCAAGGGCACATAGTATCTTTCTTTTCGATAGATGTGAGATAAGTAAAGAATTAAATGGAAAGCTTATTGCTAAAGCTACAAGGACTCCAAACAATATTTACATGCTTGAGTGAGATAAAAAGAGAAAAATGCCTTCTAACTCAAGAATATGAGAGTTGGTTGTGGCATAAAATATTGGGACATTTGAGTTTTGATAATCCGAGTCCAGTATTAGTAACAAGGAAGCAGTTAGAGACTTGCCCAAAATAAAAAGGCCTCAAAACATCATTTGCGGTCCTTGTCAACATGGTAAACAGACCAGAACCAGTTTCAAATCGAAAGGGTATTCCTCGTCCAAACCCTTGGATCTTATTCATACTGATTTGTGTGGTCCTACCAGAACTCAGAGCATTCAGGGAGATAGCTATTTCATGTTGTTTATAGATGATTACTCGAGAATGACTTGGGTTACTTTTCTCAAAGAAAAATCTGAAGCTTTTGAAAAATTTAAAATTTTTAAAGAAATGATTGAAAATGAGACTGACAAGAGAATCAAATGCTTAAGATCAGATAGAGGAGGAGAGTTCACTTCAAATGAATTCGTGGAATACTGTGAACAACATGGAATCAAAAGAGAATATTCAGTAGCAAGAACTCCTCAACAAAATGGAGTAGTTGAAAGAAAAAATAGAACTATTGAAAATATGGCGAGAGCAATGTTAGATGAGTCAAAACTTTCAGATGGTTTTTGGAGAGAAGCAGTAAATACAACAGTCCACATCATTACCAGGGCTCAACTCAGAGTCAATCATCATAAAACTCCCTATGAGCTGTGGAAAGGAAGACCGACTATAGTTAAACACTTCAAAGTGTTTGGGAGTAAGTGCTTCATCAGAAGGGAAGATCAAAATCCAGGTAAGTTTGATCCTAGGTGTGATGAGGGAATTTTTCTTGGATATTCCAGCAAAAGTAAGGCCTACAGATGCTTCAACAAAAGAACTCATACAGTTGTAGAGAGCATAAATGTGACAGTAGATGAAAAGACAGGAATAAGAGAACCAGTCAAGGAACTCAGTGATGGAATCTGTCAAGAAGAATTCAGAGAAGTGTCAGATGAAGAAGAGGAAAAACAACAGCTGCTTCCCAAAACCCCTTCACGGTATGTTCAGAAACATCATCCCAAAGACTTGATCATCGGTGATCCAAATAGCAGGCAAACAAGAAGAAGAGTCATTTCTTCACATGAATCTGCAAATGTTTCATTGTTATCTCGAGATTGAGCCAAAGAATTTCAGTGAAGCATGTACAGATGATTTTTGGGTACAAGCAATGGATGAAGAGCTAAATCAAATAGAGAAAAGTGAAACCTGGGACTTGGTTCCAAGACCTAAGAATAAGAATGTCATTGGCACAAAATGGGTCTTCAGAAATAAACTTAATGAGGATGGAAAGATTGTCAGGAACAAAGCGAGGTTAGTCTGTAAAGGGTATGCTCAAGTCGAAGGTGTTGATTTCGAAGAGACGTTTGCGCCTGTTGCTCGTCTTGAAGCGATCAGAATGTTTTTGGCCCTGTCTAGTTTCAATTCTTTCAAAGTGTTTCAAATGGATGTAAAGTCTGCTTTTCTAAATGGAGTGTTGGATGAAGAAGTCTATGTAGAACAGCCAGAAGGTGTGTCTCTTTCAGAACAGCCAGACTATGTGTGTAAACTAAAAAAGGCACTATACGGGTTAAAGCAAGCACCCAGGGCTTGGTACTCAAGACTTGACGGGTATCTTCATGAACAAGGGTTCAGGAAAGGCGTGGCAGATTGCAACTTGTACATTAAGAATAAAGGTGATGATATGATTATCATAGTTGTTTATGTCGATGATATTATTTTCGGGGGAAATAATACTCGGATGTGCAAAGTTTTTGCTAACACCATGCAAAAGGAATTCGAGATGTCCATGATTGGAGAGCTGTCATTCTTTTTAGGACTGCAGATTGCGCAATCAAAAAATGGTATATTTCTTTCTCAAGAAAAATATATCAAAGAGATGTTAAAAAAATTTGGGATGATGGACAACAAACTCTGTATGTACTCCAATGATTACAGGGTGCAATCTGAGTAAGGATGATGAATCCCCACAGCGAGATCAAAAATTGTATAGATCTATGATTGGTAGTTTACTATATAGTACAACAACCGGACCGGATATCATGCAGGCCGTTGGATTAGTAGAAAGATTTCAGGCAGCTCCAAAGGAATCTCATGTTATGGCGAGTCAAGAGGATATTCAGATATTTGAAGGGCACTGTGGATTTTGGGCTTTGGTATCCCAAAGGTGGTGATTTCACCCTCACAGCCTATACAGATGCAGATTGGGCAGGAAGTATTGATGATAGGAAGAGCACTAGTGGTGGAGCATTCTTTACGGGAAAGAGTCCGGTTTCTTGGCTAAGTAAGAAACAACCTTCGGTTTCCTTATCTACAGCGAAGTTGAATACATAGCAGCAGTGGCTGGGTGTACTCAGGTTTTATGGATGAAAACAACCTTGGAGGATTTCAAAGTCATGCATGAACAACCTATTCCTATTCTTTGTGATAATTCAAGTGCCATAAGTATTTCTAAAAATCCGGTAATGCACTCAAGGACGAAGCACATTTCTATCAAGTATCATTTTCTAAGGGAAAAAGTGCAAGAGAAGCGAGGTCAAGCTAGAATATGTACCCACTAAAGAGCAAATTGCAGATATCTTCACCAAACCCCTTCCAAAAGATACGTTTGAGTATCTAAGGGAGAAATTGGGAGTTGTACTCTCACCTCGAGATTAATCACCTCATCAGGAGGTGGGGGAGGGACCAAGCCAAGAGGCTCTTTCTTAGTCCCAAGCCCCAAAGGTGACCCTTTGCCATTGATGACAAAGGGGGAGAGAGTTAAGTAAGGGGGAGAGTTTTCAAGAGAAGAGGAAAGCTTCAAATCAGGGGGAGCAAAACTTGGAGAGATTGATTTCAGTTTTGGCTCTTGGAAGATGTGTTTTAGTTAAGGGTTGCCATCAATGACAAAGGGGGAGATTGTTGGCAATTTTGGGTACCTTGAGTACATTGCCTTTGCCTAAGTTTAGTTGTTGTCATTGATGTCAAGGAGCTATTGGTAGATGTTGTTTTTGATGTCGAGGAACTATTGGAGCAATTTGTTTTTATGTCCAAGGATGTGTTTTTGTTGAAGGTTTCTGTTGGTCGGTAAGTCTCCAAGAAAATCGGAGTAGCCCAGTTGCCAAAAATCCAGAAAAATATTAAGTAGAATAAGTTTGCGAGGCTTCTGGAAAAACTGTCACGATTTCGCGACATGTTTGAGGAGAGAGAAAGTCATGATTTCGCGACATGCAGGAAGGTAGAAGCAAAGCGGGCAAAAGTGTCACGATTTCGCGACATGTTTGAGGAGAGAGAAAGTTTGGCCAAAACTGTCGCGATTTCGTGACATGCAGGAAGGCAGAAGCACAGCGGGCAAAAAGTGTCACGATTTCGTGACAAGTTTCGAAGAAGTTGTATGGATGCAAAAGTGTCACGATTTCATGACAAGTTGAGTTGGCAGTGTTGAGTTGTAGGAAGTGTCACGATTTCGTGACAAGTTTCGAAGAAGTCGTACGGATGCAGAAAGTGTCACGATTTCGTGACATGTTCCAGTTTCGTGAGCAGTTGGCAAGAAAGATCCTAAGGCAACGAAAGCGTCGCGATTTCGTGACATGTTTCATTTTCGCTAGTGCTAACCAAGAAAAGGATGAAGAAGCGAGAGGTGTCACGATTTCGTGACAGAGTTCGATGATGTCAGCAAAAGGCAAAGGTGTCACGATTTCATGACAGTTGCGGAGAAGAAGGCAGTGAAGTCTAGAGCATCGTGATTTCGTGACCAAAATCATGATGACGTCAGCAAGAGGCAAAGGTGTCACGATTTCATGACAGTAGGAGAAGAAGGCTTTGAAGTCTAGAGCGTCATGATTTTGTGACAAGATTCATGATGACGTCAGCAAAGGCTGTAGTGTCACGATTTTGTGATAGCAAATCAAAGAAGGCGCTCGACAGGAGTAGTGTCACGATTTCGTGACAACGTGTAATACAAGGTGTACGGTAGACCAAGGCGTAGCGATATCGCGACATGTTTGAGTGTCGCGCGAGAAAAGCCACAGAACAACAAAAGCGTTTGAAGCCGACGAAGTTAACCTTTGTCGACAAAGTATAAAGTCTTACAGCCGACGTGGTAGAAGATTGAACAGTCGACTAAAGATCAAAGATTTCATCTTGAGATTGTGAGTATTAAAGGAAGACTTGTTTGAGCATTTTTGTGTGTTGTCGATGTGTGCATTCGAAGAGTGATATTCGCAGAGTGAGTGCGACAAGTGAGGTTCGATCTCGAAAAAGCAGAGAGTGAAGTTCGACTGCAGCCTTAGGGTGCATTTCGTTGAATCTTTTAAGTGTCAAAGTCTGAGCTGTTGTTTGCACGAAGAAAGTGCTGTTGTTCGTAAAAGGACTATGCAAGGAGAGTGTGTTGTTGTGGTTACACATAGTCTATGTAACCGAAAGCGAAGTGTGCAAGGTGGATGCTGCTGTAATTACGAACAGTTGTAAAGGTCGAACGGCGATAGTGCTGCTACAATTTTTGCGAAGACTACACTACTATTTCTGCGCAGAAGTTGAGAAGATAGTGCAGTTGTAACTTAAGAAGACCGTGCTTCTGTAGTTGTGCGAGACAGTGAAGAATTGTTTTCCAAACCAAGTGCCGAAAAGAACAAAGAAAGAGGACAGAATTGTGCCATACCGAAGGACTTGTGTTTTGGTGCAGAAAAGAGGACTAGCTTGCTGTGACAGAGTTGAGGACAGAGATCTCCGACCGGAGCGGGGAAGACAGGTGTCTTCTGTGGAAAGAGTTCCACTTGCTAAGGGCAAAAGAGATAGAGGTCTTCTAGAGATTTAGGGGAAGGTGTCTCCTTTGAGGCTGAGGCTCATAAACATTGTAATCGGGAAGGATTCCCAGAGGTTTTGATATAACTTTTAGAGGAAAAGTTTTATCCGTGGAGTAGCCCACCTTGGGTGAACCACGTTAAAATGGGTCTTTTATGTGTGATGCTTTCTGTCTTGTTTAATGTTATGTTGATGCCATTGCTATCTGAAATTAAAATTATTAAATGGTTTTATCTTATACTGTTCACCCCCCCCTCTCAGTATAAGTTCATGTTCTTCACACATGCTTCAAAGAGATATGTTCATCTTGAGATACCTTTTGATTTCATTTCTTTTCGACCCTAGACCATCCAACCCTTCATACCTCTTGTTAGTATTTGAATAGTGAGTCACACACCTTTCTAGGTGAAATACACATCGTTGATCATTTTAAATTGATCTAAGCCATTGATGCACTTTTTTCTCTTCATCTTGGCCTATCACTAATGTATCATCAAAAGGCTTCTTCGGTGAGCAATGAAGACTTACACAAAATACATAGTCACTGATTTACTGAGGCTGTTGCTAATGAATTAGTGATAATACATTTATAATGGAAATGAATAGACATGTTTGCTGATGAGTTCACACTATCACTGATGGATAAGTGAAATGGGGACTACAATCAACAATGGACAACTTTAAGAAAATTTGAGCAGACTTAGGTAGGAGACTTAGTAAATATAACGTTTATTCAATGTATGATGAAAGGGAGAAAACCTAATATAATGATAGCCTGACCCTTGGATGACTAGAAATAACTTTATCACAAATGAAACTTCATCCTCACTAATGGATCAATGCTAGATTTTAACTAAATGCGACAAGAGATAACCTATATAGGCTAAGTTATTTTGTAGTTGCTAATGAATAAGGGGTTTTGCTAATGGATCAGTGATAAGCTCTTTTTATTGATGATAGACTAACTTAGGATTTGGGACTATGATTCAAGTCGAGAATTATGTTTATGAATTAGGTGGATGACAACCAAATAGTGAACCAGATGACCTAGGGCCTAAGCATCATTGATGGGAATTGGCTATTGCTGATGGATCAATGATAATCTATTCAAAAGAGTGATGGGTGAACCTTTGGTTTATACTATCATATATGGAAATGCATAGTCTCTAGTGGATCAATGATGGGGATATTTGGGTGGATAATCAAGAATTTAAAACAACTTGACTTGACCAATTATTTTTTTTGGGAGGACTGGTTAGGCTAACGATGGTAAGATCCTTACTTTAGACTTAAGACTTGCTGTCACTGATGAGACTGGGTGGTCACTGATGGATCAATGATGAGGCTTCTACAAGAGCAACAATTGAATTTGATTTATGCATAGATTTACACTATCACCAATTATAACTATATATCAGATATGGATTGGTGATAGAGGGTTTGGATGAGCGATGATGCATTTTCAAGTTTAGATTATCACCGATGGCTTACTATGATCGTGGATTGGATCAATGATGGGGTTTCAAAAGGGCAATGATGTATTTAGATTTTTAGGCGTTATAAAATGACTTTAAACATATTAGGGTAAGTGTCTAGGTAGACTTAGCTACTTAGAATTATAAAAATAAAATGATTGATAAAAACCATGGTATTTTCAGCTATAGTCTACCTTAGGAACACATCATTACTTTTATCCTTGTGATATGACCTTTTAAAATATTTTGCAATGATTAAATACCTTAGATGATGTGGGGCTATGGTGATGGTATGGACCCTACATTGAAGGTAGAAAAATGGTGGAAATAGTTAATATGACAAGGATCAATAATATGAGAGTAATGACCATGCTAATGAATGGATGGCTAGGGATGAAATTATGAAGTGTATGATGCATGAAGCACTCTAGGACTCAAATTTATGCCTTTAATGATCATGAAGACTCTTTTTGAATTGAAAATATTTTCTCAAGGCTTCTTCCTCTCTTTGGACTCAATACCACAACCTACAATCACCTAGTCACTTGACTTCACCAACTTTTAAAAATTAGGGGTGAAAACTAAGTTGGGATTTTTGAAGCCCAACAATAGGTTCCAGAATTGCCTTGGTCGAGTAGGGTTGATAGAAATACCTGGCTCTCTGGCCATCTATTTGTGAGCCTTTCGCTCCTTCTTAGCCTTTTTTAGGCCCTTCTTGAGCTCTTGGAACTACTCCCTTTGGATGGTGAAATATTTCATGGATGCAACCCATTCTTCATCTGAGTTTGGGTCTGGTTATGCCCTCATATTTCATTGGGGTACCTTCTACTTTTTATGGGGTGCTGTTCTTGCCCTTGTCTTCGACCTCCTCTATGGTGCTCTCTACTTTTCTTTTGGGCTGTAACTTCTTGGTTGGTCTTGGTGCTACTGCATCAGCTATGGGCATCGAGGGACCAACCTCCTCTATTTTCTATGGAGGTGGTATTTCTTGGACCTTGAAAGATTCTATCTCTTGCACATCCTGGTCCATTGGTGTGTCAATAGGTGGTTCAACCATGGTCTACCCATCAGATTGACCAACCATGGTTTGGTCAACTAATGGCTGACCAACTGATTGTACAACCTTCATGGGATTGGTTGACTCCTATGGGTGGTCCACCTCATGTTCTTTCTCCTACCCTACTTCTGACTGGACAACAAGGTCAGATACAGGTATTTCATCAATGGGTTGAGTGGCATCCATCTATGCCTCAGACTCCCTAGTTGACTAGGTAGTTCCTACTTGGTCATCTAGTGATTGACTATCTGATTGGGTAGCCATAGATGTTCTAGTTGACTCAGCCTCATTATCTTCAATTTCAATTATAGGGGTCCTTATTGCACAATAGGGCTCCCTTATTCCTGGGAAGTAGTTTTCATAGGGGCCTCTGATTGGTCCCCTATTTTAGTCCTTTGGCTACTTGATGCCCTCCTGGCATCGAGTGAAATGCTCTTATGGATGCAATCTTCTCCTTTGAGTCCATGGAAGAAAGTGTTGCATCCATGGCCCAATCAGTTTGCACAACATCAACCTTATCTGGTTTGGTAGCCTACAACTATTGGACCCTATTTTCCAACTATCACACCATATCTTGTAGCTATCGTAGAGCATCATTCGCTTCCTACTGCCTTGCTACGGTAGCCCATCGAGATTCCTAAAATTTGGCCTACTACTTTTTATATTTTCCTCCCATTGGGAGGCTTGTTCTTTCATGTTCTACAACTGGCTCTGCAGGTCTTCCTCCTGAGCATCATGATAGGATGTTTCACCACTGGCCATGCCCTACAACACTTGAGTAGCTAGTTCATCCTCTATCATGGGGGTGTCTTCTTCCTTGGATGAACTATAATCAACCAGAGGCTCCTTTTGTGCTCTACTTCTGGTTGTTGGTGGTGATATAGCCCAAAATGGGCTTGAAATAGTTTGGTCTACCTCCCAATTTGAGTGTTGGGAGATAGGCGATGATGTTGCCCATGATGAAATCTATTCAACTTGCTCTACCTCCCCTATAGAATGGCTATGTTGGGAGGTAGGTGATGGCATTATTTGAGAAGGACCTAAATCTGCTTACCCTATTGTTTCTGTAGTTTGATGGCTATGGGAGTTAGGTGCCTCTTCTTCCCTATGTTGCTCACTGGCTGCATCTACAATAACATCTTCTTCATCCTCTTCATCTTCCTACTACTCTTTAGTTGTGTCTACAACATTTTCTCCAATGATTGGTGCATCCCTATGCACCTCGACATATCAAATTAGGGCTAAAATCAGCCTGTGATGCCCTAATGTCATTATTATTCCTACTTGATATTGATTGGATTCATATTTTAGGGCACACATTAAGTAATAGGGAATATTGATGTAATCCCCATGTAGTAGATGATTGAGAAATCTGAAATGATTGGCATTCAACCATGAATACTTGCTAGTGCAAGTGAAAAATTGAGCCACTTGCTTGAACACATTCCTCCATAGGTTTGGCATATGTTATTTTGGTAACCTTACTCATGTTATCTATGTTGATGGTTACCTAAAAAATCATTGCATACATCGCACCACACTATCCTCCTTATACATTTGGTCCCCTATGTATGGAAGATCAGTCACCTTCATAATGTATACCTTTGTGATTGGTATGACCATCCCATGCATCTGCATGACACCATCATCCATAGAGGCTACAAATTTGTATGCCACTATAAGATCTTGGTCCTAGCTAACCAGGTGGTAATATCCCATCCATCTGATAGCCTCAAACTAGTCCTTAACATCACTAGTTATGCTTGAGAGATCTTGAGGCTCATACTTCTTTAGAGCATGATTAGTTGAAGGTCCTCCCATGGTGGTTATTGGCTCTATTTCTCTAGATTTCTTTGTGTTTGCAAAATAGGTATTATTATCTATTTTAAAACATGTCAAAGCATGCGACTGTATTCGTGCATACAGGGCACCTATCTTCCTATAATCAATAGTAATTATGGGTAATCTATGTAATTAATTCTTAAATCATGTGCTATATTTATATGGGTACCATTACAACTACTTCCTTCCATCTGATTGGCACCATATGGCATATTGTAGATTTTGGGTTTGTATGATTGGATATGAGTTTCATGGGACATGTATCGACACATTACATAAAAATATTTTCTTTATGAAAATCATGCACACACATAATAGAAAAATTAGTACATACCTGGATGGTGTTTCATGAATTATGATATGCAAATGTTGGTGATGCAATTTGATTGGTCGATGTATGACAATAATGTCTCTAGGATAAATGAATGGTGTGCATTTTTTTTGAGCAATCACATCAAATGAACATCATTGGGTACTACAATTTTATTAGTCTCAAGGTCTCATGCAAAAATTGAAGAAAACATGGAATTTTTATTTTACCATGGGATGACACACGTCCCCCTTTGGAGTTGATTTATTTATGTCTTGGGAGTATGCATGGGTCACCGATGGGAAGATGTGAACTCCGATGGTCAAAAACTAGGAAGCAAATGAGTTCCATCATTAGAAAGAAAAATACATACTCTAGTTCATGAAAAAGTTTGACTTTGACCACGCATGGATTTTGGCACCATCATGGCTTCGATCGCTTCTTCGATGTCGAAGATAGGAGTCATCATTGCATTGGAATACATGCACCTTTATTTGTGTGGAAGATAGGTACCTTTCTCTATATTGTGGATATAGGCTCCTTTTGGTTGGAAGACAGGCACCTTACTCTGACTCACTAGATATAGGATTATATATTATTGTGAATACAAGTGCTTTTATTTTGATATTCTGGATACTAGCACCTACAAAAGATGATTTTTTAAAGTGTTTTTTTACCTATTGTATATGGGAGATAGGCACCTTATGTGAATATATGCACCTTCAAAATTTTATGGATGTAGGCACCTTTGCTATGTGTGGGATATAGGTACCTTCTCTTGATGGAAATTCAATGTTCACTGGGTTGACCCATAGATAGGCACCTTTCTTCGGTTTGAATATAGGCACTTCCCCTTGGTGATAAAGTCAATATCCATTACCTTGACCTATATATAGGTATTTTATTTCATGAGGAAGTAGACACTTGTACACATATCTAGATGTAAGTGCCACCCTCCTAGGTGGGGGTTGGTGCTTCTTTCATTCGTCTATCCTCCTAGAAAGCAAAAAAATATAGGGCATCATGGCCTATGCTTGATAGGCCTAGTTTGACCTGGCTACCTATAGATTGCATTCAGGGTCATGTGTCCTACAAAAATAAACACACATGTAAAGCATAAAATAGGAATCATGGCCTGTGCTTGATAGGCCTAGGTTTCCTAGGATACCTATAGATTGCATTTAGGGCATGATTTCCTACAAAATAACAAATAAAATAAAAATAGAAAAAACTTATACTAATTAAAAATAATAATAAAATATTTTTTGTGGATGCATACGCATCCATCAACTACTAGAAAATAATTTTTATTGTAATGGGGTCTCCCCCATGCCTACTTTGGATCTAATTGCATGGATTGGTGGTGCATGATATGATCACAACTGATGGCCATTGATTGTCAACACAATATCACTCCCATCTATGGTTCTAACATGCATACAACACCATTATTGATAACTTTGACCACTTTGTACGGTCCCATCCAATGTTGCATAAGCTTCCCCTTTCACTCCTAGAATTAGGAGTCGTACAGCAATACCCAATCTCCCTCTTTGAACTATTTTGGTTGTATGTGGTGGTCATGCCACTCGAGCCCTCTATTTCTGCATGATCTTTGTACACTGTAGCGCATCCTATCGGTACTCATCCAACTGGTTAAGCTATTGAATATATTATTTTTATGCAACATCCAAATTTAAATTTAATTCTATAGTAGTCCATAGGGTTTTAATCTCGAACTCAATTGGCATCATGGCATTTTTCTCGTACACCAATTGGAATGGTGTAAATCCCATGGTGGTTTTCCAGGTAGTGTGATATGCCCACACTACTTTCGATAAATGAGTTACCCAATCCTTCTATGTTGTTGTACCATTTTAGTAAGAATGTTCTCCAACTCTTGATTTGTGACTTCCACTTGCCCATTTTCTTGTGGATGGTAGGGGGTAGTTTTATTGTGTCAGATTTGATACTACTCCATCAACTCCTGAATCATCTTCGATGTGAATTGAGGTCCCTGATCAGTGGTAATTTCTCTAGGAACACCAAATCTGGTGAAAATAGATTCATACAAGAAATTGGCTATAATATTCTCCTTCGAGTCTCGTAGTGCCTGCACTTCAACCCATTTAGTCACATAGTCAGTACAAACTAGAATATACTTTTTTGCTTGACTATGGATTGATGGGCCCCATAAAATCCATTCCCCACTTATCAAAGGGTTCAATGTGCACATGGGGCTGAAGTGGCATCTCATCTCGGAGAGTTGGTCTACCCATTCTTTGGCATTGATCACATTGGCTAACATGTTTGGTTGCATATTTAAATAAAGAAGGCCAAAAATATCTAGCCTATAAAACTTTAAATGTAGTCCTCCTTCCTACAAAATGACCACCACATGGTTCATCATGGCAAGCCTTGAGAATTTTTGTGGTTTCATTTTCTGCAACACACCTTCTCATGATTTGATTGGGCCCAATTTTAAATAGGCATCCATCAATCCATGAGAAGGTTGCACTCTTCTCTATCAAAGTTTGAGCTTCTCAGGGTGAGAGTGTAGGAGATACTTTATCGGTGGCTAAGTAATTAGCCATATCTACATACCATGGAATCTGTTCATCAAGAGCAAAAATATGCTCATCCAAAAATTGATCCTCAGTGGTTGTATGGTCCTGAGATATTAACCTGGAGAGAAAATCTGCAACAACATTATCCCTGTCGGGTTTGTCAACAATGGTTACATCAAATTCCTACAATAGTAAAATCCACCTAATAATTCTACCACTTACTATAGGTTTATTCATCAGATACTTGATGGTTGTATGATCTGTATGCACAAAAATCTTATAACCTATAATGTAGTGGTAGAATTTATTAATAGCATGAACTACTACAAGGAACTCTTTCTCCATGATAGTATAGTTGAACTCAACACCTGTAAGATGTTTACTGACATAATAGATGGCATAAAACTCATCTCCATATTTTTATCCTAATGTTGCCCCTATCGCATTGTTAGATGCATCAACGTAAATGTGAAAGGGGAGGGTCCAATTTGGACCTCTCAGCATAGGAGCAGTGGTCAATTTTTCCTTTAAAATCTGAAATGCTTGCTCACACTCACTGGTCCAGATAAACTCAACATTTTTAGACAATAATGTATGCAGAGGTTTGGTAGTCTTGCTAAAATCTTGGATAAACCACCTATAGTATCCAATAGAGCCTAGAAAACTGTGGATATCTCTCTGAGTTTGGGGAGTAGGTAGATTTTTAATTACTTCAATTTTTTTTTGTCTACCTTGATCCCCTCCATAGAGATATGATGTCCTAACACTATCCCTTCTTGCATTAACATAAAATATTTTTTGTTACTAAGGGATAGGTTTGTTTCCTAACAATGCTGGAGTACTTTCTCCAGATTGGTTGTAGCTTCTTCAAAAGTTTCATCGTAAATGGTGAAATCATCCATATACACTTCTACAGTTTCTCCAACCATGTCTAAAAATATACTAAGCACCACCCTTTGAAAGGTGGTAGGTGCGTTACACAACCCAAATGGTAAGACCCAGTAAGCAAAAGTCCCCCATTAACAAGTAAACGTGGTTTTGTCCTGGTCTTCATCCCCTATTTGAATTTGGTTGTATCCACTAAACCCATCTAGGAACAAAAAATATTTCCATCCTGCCAAGGTGTCGAGGACTTGGTCAATAAAGGGTAAGGGGAAATGGTCTTTCCTAGTGGCTTTATTTAACATCCTATAATCAACACAAATGTACCACTTGCCATTTTTCTTAGGCACCACCACTAAAGGTGATACCCATTGACTATCTGATATAGGATAAATAAATCTAGTTGACAAAAGTTTTTGTAATTCAACTTTGATAATTTCTTTCATTGTTGGATTCATTCTTCTTTGGGGTTGTCTTACCGGTCTTACATCATCTTCCAAATATATCCTATGCATGCAAACTTTGGGTGCAATCCCCCTCATGTCTTTGTAATCCCATGCAAAAGTAGTTTGATGTTTGACTAGTATTTCCTTCAATTTGTCCTCTTGAATAATTGACAACTCATTGTCAATGTTCAACAATCTACCAGGTGCTACCTCTATTTGTTTGACATGATTCTCCTTGCTGCCTACAAGTGGAGATTCTAGAGGAGGATGTGAGGATTCTCCTTGGAAAAAGTGTGTTATGACTTGTTCTTCATCGATGTCATCCTCAATCTCATCTAGAGCCATTATTGGTTGAAGCATCGACAAGGCATCATTATTTAAGACTTCATAATTTGGTTCTCCCAACAAATCAGTGGATTGTGCAGGTGGATAAATGATTAAGTTTTTAATATTTTATCCATCTGAGATCATCATTTGTCCTATCCTACAACTTATATAAGCATCATTTATGGCCAGCCAAGGTCTACCTAATATAAGTGGATAACCACCCAATCTAGATCTAGATTGCAACACTAGAAAATCTATCGGATACTCCCATGCATCTACTATTACAACAATATCTTCCAGTATTCCCTCTAGGAGTATTGTAGATCGATCAACCAATTGGAGAATAGTTTTGGTTGGCCTCATATTTGTGAGTTGTAGTTTTTGCATGGTTTCTTGGGGCATGATATTTATGGCAGCTCCTAGATCTACTAATGTGTTGGGTAACTAGAAGCCTACAATTTTAACTGTTAGCATTAGGCTTCCTGGATCAGAGTACTTGGGATGGTAGGTGTTGCCTAACATGAGATCAACCAACTGACCTACCACATTAACTACTTTTGATGGTTTTCTTCCTATTTTTTAGACATAACTCTCTTATGGCCTTCGTGTAGATTGGAACATCTCTAATGGCTTGATAAAGGGGAATCATGACTATCAGGTTTTTTAAGCCTTCCATAATATCAAATTTTGGCTGCATTGGCTTTCTGGGTTCCTATAATATTTTTGGGAAAGGTGGAACCCCTTCATTTTTGTGTTTTTTAGTAGTTTTATTTTCTTCCACCTCTTCTACCAAAGGTGGTTCTTCTACTTCTAATTCTACATCCTCTTCCTCCACTACAGGAGGAGTTGGATCTACTCCTAATTGCCTACCTGATCTAAGTTGTACAGGATTGCAATCTACTCTAATATGATACATGGGAAACATCTTTGTGTCTACCTGATAGGTGGGTTGATTTATCTTGTTGTTCATATTTGGAGTTGGTTGTGCAGGTAGCTGATTTGGTCTTGAAGTAGGAGGTGTAGGTAAACTAGGTTGTAGTGGGGCTTGAGTTGTATTTTGTGGAGGTGAAGTCCACGCATTGTAATTCCACCACTATGGTCCAGTTTGTTGATAAGGCATCCATGGATAAGGGTTGTAAGGAGTAGACCCTTGGGTGACATTCATCCAAGGAGGCTGACCCCACCATCCCATGTTGGGTGGTTGAGTCTGACCTTGGTTCATATAATTAACTCCCCCATAAGGTGGTACTCCTCCTAGCATACTATTTCTTATAGGAAACTATTGCTAGTTTCTCCTATTACCCATAAAATAGGTTTTTGCTACTTCAGGTTCCTCTTTTATATTTATTATTTGTGGGCACAACCTCATTTTATGATCCTTTTGATAGATCACACACACTCTAACTTTATTTTTTGGACACTCATTTTTAGGATGTTTTCTCCTACATTTTGGGTAAAAGTAGGCTAGTGCTACTTTAGTTTCTTCTTTTTCTGAAGTAGGAGTGTATCTAATTGAAGTGTGAGAGATGATAACATCTCACTCTTCATATCATCCAACATATTGCCTATTTCTACCTTAGTTACTAAGGTTATGGTTTTTGTGACTTGGGTGGTTGGTTTACCTTTTCTTCGTGAATAATTCTGACATAATTATTGGATATCTGACATTTGATGTTGGTAAATATCCCCTCTCGATATCAAATTCAAAGCTTCTAGAGACTCATTTGTGAGACCCCTCAAGAATATGCTTCTTAAGGACTTCTCACCCAACTTTGCATGGGGTGATCTTTGCAAATTGAAGTTAAATCTATCCCAATAGTCTTCCAATGATTCCTCCTCTTTTTGGGACATATCTAGGACTTCTTACCTGGCATCTCGTGCCCTACCAAAGTTTTGGTATTGGTCTAGGAATATTTTTTCATATCTTCCTAGGTTGCAATGTGTTTGTTCCCCAAACTGATGAACCAATGTAGTGTTGAATCATCTAGTGTGGAGGGAAATAATTTTAGCTTTTGGGCATCTGATTTGTAGTCCACTGACTTACATAATACATTAAATTTAAAAAGGAATAGGTCAGGGTCTTCAGTTGGAAGTCCTCTAAAGGTGGGAAGATGAGTGGGAGATATGTGTTTCATCTTGGTTTCTCCTCTTGCTTCCTCAATTGGAAAGTCAAAGTTGGTTGAAGCTTCTTCAATTTTAGCCATATTTTTAGGTAATGTAGGTTCTACACCTATTGCTTCTAGGGTAGCTCTCAAAGCTTCACACTCATTTTTTTTATCTTCTAAAAGTATTCCTAAGTCAATATTTGAAATGGTTCCATCTTCAACTACTTTCCACTATTGAATATTCAATAAATCCTCCTCAGATTGGGTTCTTTCAAATAGATGTCCTAAACCAAGGTCTGAAACTAGTCCTCCATCAAAATATGTTTGCCTTAAATGGTGAGAAGAACTTTGTTCAAATATTGGGTGACTACACCAATGTACCATTGGAGGAGATGGTATCTCAGTTTCAAGATTTGTTCTAGATATTTTAGAAGGAACTTTAGAAGGATTTTTAGGTATTTGTGGAGTGATATCTTTGCTTTTCAAAAAATGATCATCCGATCCTCTTAATCTTGGTGGACTCATACAATATTAGGTAGAAAATCTATGGGTAAGCTAATATGAACTATAAGTTTTAGGTTTGACTGACCTATAGATTTGAATACTATAGTTGGCACTCCCCAACAATGGTGCCAAAATGGTGAGCAAAAAATATGTTTCTGAAAATAGTTAATTTTGCTTCCATTTAATTTTATCAATCTGAAAGTTCGTAAACTTGTTGAGTACTAGTGCAAAGTATATGCCTATAGTAAACTAGAGATGAGTCCTATGTGTCACTTTGGTTTGGTGGGGGGTGGTTGTTTGTGTAGTTGGAGTTCATCCAAACTAATAGAATTGAATTGTAGGAAAGTAAATTCTATAGGAAATTGTAGGAAAATTAATTTAAACTATCATTATCAAACATATGATTGAAAGGAAATTTATAAAAAGTAAATTGTAGGAAATTAAACACACTTGTAGAATTGAATAAAGTAGGAAATTGCAGAAATTAAACACACTGTGTAAAAATAAATAAAATAGGAAACACACTTGTAGAAAATAAATAATAGAAAATAAATAATAATATAAAAAATAGGGGAGGAATACTTCTTGGAGTGGGCCTAGGCTCCTGTAGACATCTACCCATATAATTCACATAATCACTCTTCGAACATAAAAAATTACAAAATACTCAAGATTTTATTTATTTATGTAGTACCAAATTATAGAACAAGTTTAAGATCTCTTACTTCGGGGGTGGCCTTTATTTTATATATAGAATGTAGTTATCCCCTATTACAAATTTAGACTATGCTAATTTTATTCATTTTAATATGATTCACTATGGTGGATGTACATAAATTAATTAAATATCTAATAAAAGAGATTTATGCACTAAAATTAACCCTTTTAGGATAATCATAGTGTTCCCTATGCTTTCATAACAATATGCATCTAATTTTATACATGGTCTTCAAATTACATAGTCAATGCACACGTTTTTTATTTCATCGGGTACACACATTATTCGGCCCATCACTGGAAAACAGGCACCTTTTCGACCTATCATCGGGATAAAGGCATCGTATATAGCCTTTTCTCGTTCATTGAAGATTATCACTTTTTGGTCATCGAACAATGAGTGCTTGTTCTATCATCAAAAGATAGGCATCGTCCAACCTATTATCGGGAGATAGGTGCTTGTCCTGTGTACTGGGAGACAGGCACTTCCTTTTCACTGGGAGATAGGCACCTTCCAGCCTATGGTTGGGAGACAGGCACCATACCTTAGCATTTCAGAATGCCTTACTCCTATGCCACTATCTTCGTTTGATCACCAACCATTCCTTAATCGCATTATGAAAGTTATCAAATGCTAGGTCCACATGGGACCTCGACTAAAAGGTGCAAAAAAGTCATAAAGTACTGCATCTACACACAATTTCCACTCAAAACACACATTAGGCATAATACATCATTTTCCATTAAATGTATACAATAATCTCACAAAAAATACATTTCTAATATAATAATGCCACACATTTATCCCATTAAAGCATACAAAAAATGAGCATTTTTGGTGCTCATCACTACTCTAACTGATCATCCTTGGATGAGTTGTAAGTATGATCATTTGAACATATATGATGATCAAGGTAATCATAATGCTACCACATCAGCTCATGGGCCTAGGGATGATGATATTTATCCGCCTGCTATACCTTATGATATGCAATATTTTCAAGGATGGTGTGCTTTGGCATCTCTTGATTATATGAAACCTATGTTTCAATAGCGATACCAAGTTAATGTAGTCTCTCAAAACCCCAAAAAATAAGTTATAAACATATCTAGGACTGAAGAACAAAGGAGGACTATTCATGCCACTCACACAAGTGAGAATAGGCCATGCACCACTGCCCTAAAAAACTAAAACCAGGTATCCAAGACAACCATAGACACTCAATTACAATGAGTGATGCATCAGTGGTTGCCCACACTTGTGCAGTAAAGGTAACTAGCCCAATAGAATCCAGGGCATCAAGCACAATGGCACAACATTACACCATATCCAAACCAAAATATTCCACCTTGCCCATGCTCAAATCAAAACCATCATCAATATCCTATATCACCACCCATCCATCATCATCAACCACATTCACCAGAACACTATCAAGCATACCCCTATCAATAGGATAATGAAGCCTATGAGGAACAACAATTTGAGTATCAAGAACATCTTGATATGTATCTTGATGCACCATATGGCAACATGCCTATTGATACCACTCTCCAAACACCTCCTCCATAATAGAATATCCAAACCAATCAAGGCAAAATATGAGCATATACAATCATGTCACTTGAGACTTATAAATTATTGATAGAGCACCTCAACACATTAGAAAAGCAAGCCTTAGGTTCAGGTTATCAGAAACCTACCCTAAAATAGCTTACCAACCAACCTCTTCATCCATAAATTCCATCACCACCCTATCTTGAGCACATTAAAATGCCAAATTTGGACAAGTTCAAGGGTGATGAATATGTATAGGAACATGTGATAAGCTTCATGAACACATTCTTTTGTATTTAGGATAGCAACCCCAGCATGCTACAAACATTAATTATAACACTTGTTAGAGGTGCTTTAGAGTGGTATAATCATATAACATGCCATAGTATCTTAACCTTTGAACAATTGGCAGATGCTTTTCTAGAACACTTTGCCTTCAATGTCAAGAAAAAGGTAATTTTGACTAGTTTTTATAATATTTGACAATTCAAGGATGAACCAATCATGGACTATGGGAATAGGTGGAGGGCCATCATAACCAAATTACCCTTCAACCTACCCATCATCGAGCTAACTTGAATGTTCACAAGAAGTTGCACCAAATAAATATCATTATTATTGCAACTTAAGTAGTATAGGACTTTCAAGGAGGCCTTGGTCTAAACAAAGGTAATAAAGGACATCAAATTCCAGGAAGGAGAGATTAAATTCTAAAAAAAGGAGTGGCCCAATAAAAATGAAAAATGTGGCGAAAATAAACCTAAAGTACCTATATTAAGTGCCCTTGGACCCTCAAATTGGGCTCCAACACCACCACCTAACTATCAAGTGTAACCTCCATTGATGCAGTACAATACTCAAGTGACCAATCTACCACAACAACAACAACTCCAAACTCAACCTCATTGGTTTTGCCTTGCCAATATACACCATTGGTGGAGTATTTTACATTAATATCCAATCACTTATGTGAGGTGCAAGCAATTACACTCCCTGATATCCAACCATTGGATCTGAATCATACTAAATTTAAATCTTACAAGAGATCAATACTACAACTAACATCAACAAAAGGGGTATGACATTCAATTTGTAGACACCTAAAACATGTAATGTTGAGGAGGATACTCATGTGGACACCTTTTTAGGCCATATGATTCATATTAGACCTTCCCAAGACCTAAAAGTGGTTCTAACCACTTAAAATAGGAAAACATAGTCCTTTTTAGCCTAGGTCATTGTCCCTCTTAGCAGCTACGTGATGGCCGCTAGACTTGATGATGACCTCTGAACTGGCCATACCTATTAAGGATGGCCTTGTATATGACAAAATAGGGCTTCCCAAGCTGACAAAATCTATTATAGAGCAACAAATTATGAGTAGTTATGATCAAGAAGCTTCCAAAAGCGATGATTCATCTCCTTGGGCATAACCAAATCTTGGTCTTGGCTTCTTCAGCAAGCTAGGATTCCAATTTAGGAGGTCTATATAAGGCACCCAAAAACTTCACAAAAAGAGAGAATTGATCTCAAATTGAGCGTAACAAAGTGCTACCCTTTTGTGATCAGAGATAGAAATCTCTCATAAGCAACCAGGTGCTATCGAATTTACATAATGGAGTTTGCATTCACAACCATGGAGTGCATTAAAGCTTGAAAGATAAATATCCTATTGTTCAATCATCAATTCACCATGATTATGAACTAATATTCCATGATTTCATTGTGTATCCAAGAGAAAGACCCTTGAATATCAATTTGTTAGTCAAATTGATCATCAGCAAACATTGAGCTCAGAGAACAGAGTCTCTATTTGGCAACCGTTGTTTTTGATAGTGGCCCATAGGCACAACCACCAAACCTAAGGATGGAAAACAGAGCCATCTATTTTGATCAAATATGGCCTTGCGGTGACATCTAATTTGCTTATATTTCCTAGTTAAATTAGTATTAGTTTATTTCAATTATATTTTTAATATAGATTAGCATCAATTCTCTCAATATTTCATGCATTATATTACTAATTTTAGCATTTGCTTTCCATTTTATATTATCATGAAATAGGCCTCATCTTGGGAGGCTTTCATTTGATATTGATGCTTTTTAGGTGCTTATGTGTGCAGGTTACACATCTTATTAGGAGTATATTGTGATCAAGATTATCCTTCTTGTCATCATTAAGTGGAGGTCACTAGGGAAACCCTCCATAATCAGTTCAAGAGATTACAAGAGATCTTTGGAGAACATCTACTCTTTGAGTGCTTTATTGTAATTTTGTATCAATTTGGTGAATCCCTAAGAGGGATCTATTGTAACCCATTGTAAAACAATTCTTGAATATTAATAAGAATGGCCCATTTATTTCTTTATTTTCTTGTTATGATGGTTACATAGTTTTCATTTATCAAGTTGATTACATTATTACAATTCTATAGATGTTAGATATTTTGTCAATTCTATAGTGGAGATCACATGCATGACTCTTCCCACAATTTCCAAAAATTGTTGCTAACTTGCTATTTTCTTGATTTTTACATTTGTAGGTATTGTCATTCTGAGTAGGCACGATTAATAGTGGCCACCGCCATCAGCTCTAGCAATCAATAGGGCTGCTACTCTGATCTCTAATGACCTTCAAGTAGAATTAGAAAACTAGATTTGCAACATCTTCTTCAAATGATGGCTACACTTGTAAGTGTTTTTTAGCCTGATTTCACTATGTTTTTCTAGAAAAAAGACAAAATATTAATGTGAATGCAAAATCAAGCAACACCAAATATAGAATATTGAAATAAACAAGTGATATAAATACACAAATGATTGCACAAGGAAATAGATTCTTTTATTAATGTCGGTGGATCTCCAATATTACAATCAAGAATACCCCAAATGTGGGGTTTACAAAGCTTATTATTTGAGATTGTGGATGGGCTTTTGATATCCTTGATAGGGCCACCCAAGCTTCAATAGCCTTCAATGAATATTGCTCTCACACCTGTACACAACAAACAATGATAAGAGTTAATAATACCTGTGAGGGCTCCACTATGTGAGACCCTCAAAAATGAAATCACTAACCCTAATATTGCATAAAAGCTATAAATAAATGATAAGAACATAAAATTATGTGCACAAAAATATTTACCTTGTCTTCATTGACTTGTCATTTCTATCTTCGTTGTTGTTGTAGAGGATGATTACGCAGATGTGCCCTAGTGGCACCCAAGGGTCGTAGGGCTATAGAACTAGGATGGGAAATACCCATGGGTGCTTGGTGCTGACCAAAAATACCCAGAGGCACTTGGTAGGCTCTGGTGGGTGCTCTGCAGACTCTGATGGGTGCTCAGGAAGCTCTGGGGGTGTTCGGTGGTTGAGGGGAAGGTCATAGAACCAGATCTGGTTCATGAGGTGGATGATGATGGATGTGAGAGGCGAGATGGAGTGATGGAGGATGGAAGTGGTGAGGATGCTTGGATGCTTGAGGACTTAGGGCACAAGGGCTTAGGGAACTCAAGACCTTAAGAAATGGTAGGGACTTCAAAACTTAGGGGTTGAGTCATCAAAATGACTCCTCTTTATAATCTTCCCTTAGGCATGTTAGGGTTTCAACGACACAATTTGTGTGGCCAAGATTAAAACATGATGAAGGGTGGAGATTAAAGTTAGGCAAATGGCATGGATTAAGGTGGATGAATGGCTAGGATTAAAACATGATGGATGGCTGGGATTAATTCATACATATATACATATATTTATTAAATATATATAAATATAATATATAAAATATTATTATTTAAATATATATTAAAAAATATATATAAATATATATAAATAATGGATAATGTGGTGGGAAACTATGGATGGATGACAAGTGGCTAGATTTTGGTGTCTATAGATGCCCCTTTTTGTACCACATTGCATGAAACACAATGTGGTGCAAAAATATGAGACACCTGGTTTGGCCTGATGAAGATGCAACTTTCTCTTGTTGGAATGCAAAGATGAACTTGAAGATAAAAGAATTTTGATTGTGTAGCTTACCCCCTCAATTGGTGAATGAGTGATGGATGCATCTCATGAGCCAATTGATAGATTTGTGCAAATGATTATGTGAAATGTATGGTGCAATTGTGGATGATATGAATGATGTAAATGTGATGTCATTTTTGCCCCAATGGTGGAAGGGGGTTGTAAGATGCAAGTGATTGATTCTATTTTTGCCCTAATAGAGAAAAGGGGTTTTTGCCAAGTGTAGATGCCATGATCATGTAAGATGTATCCCATTGTGGGAAAATCAAAGTCAAATTTTGTTACCCCAAGTTTGGGGTGATTCCATGTTGTTGAAGAAATTATCGTATGGCATCATTGAAATGCAAAGTGATGAAGAATGCAAAATATCAAGAACCAATCACCCTCAGATCGGATGATTTCTAGGAATGCATGTCCTAGTTGACTCTACATAATTCTTGATTGTTAAGGAGAATGATGTATTGTAATTTATCCATGTTTCAAGCCCCACGGACAAGGCCATCAATGATAGTTGTTGAGCAAATTGGTCTTGGCATAGTTTCACTCAAAAGGTGAAGTACCAAAATTGATTTTGTTTTTGAACAATGAGATATTTGATGATGAAAATGACCAAGTGTCCTTATGGTGATTTATTCATCTTATCAAATTGCATGGATGCAAATCACTGCAATCGCCAAGGAGATAGAATAAACCACTAGATACGAGGTTCACTTGAAATTGTATATGAACTTGGAAAATGTGCAAATGCAATGATTGATGGATGAAAATGATGTTTTAATGAATATGTGATGATGAGAAATGCATTGATGATTGAATTGAGTGATTTTGTGAAATTTTGTATTGATTTGGAGCATTTTGAAGCAATTTTGGATAATTTTGTACCTTTTGGGTGCAAATAAAATTTAGTCATCCAAATCAATTCATATTATCATGAAATTGAATGCAATGATGGAATTGATGATGAGAATGATGAAAATGGTTATTTTGTGAAAATTTGGACCATTTTGAAGCATTTTGTAACTTGTAATGTGATTTTGCGACTTTTGGTCGCAAGCAAAAATTATGAATCCAAATCGATTTTGGTTTTCACAAAACATGATATTATGATGAAATTGATGTATGGATGCAATTTGGAATGATTTTGTGGAGGTAAGCTACCTTTTTGGATCATTTTTGGTCTTTTTTCAATTTTGATGGCAAACGTCGATGGGTGCTTACTACATGTGTAAATGCCTACTAGAGTTTGTTGTTCTCCAAATGTAGAAGGCATTTCAATGCACCTAGAAGTACCCATGGGCATTTCAATGCACCTGAAATAACTATAAATAGCCTATAGAAGGGAAAACAAGTTCATTTTGTGTTTGCAAATTTTTGAAGTTGCGTTTGAGGGAGTGGAGTGAAGTGGAGTGAGTGGGTGAAGTGTTGCGGAAGCTATGGTGATGGAGGGTGTGGATGCGATAGTAGGAGTAGATGTGCATTTTGCCAAGGTAAGTACCTTTGAAGCTCTTTGTTTTTGTGCAAATTTTTTTTTTTTTTAATTTAATGTTTTGCCTTTATGTATTGTGTTGCAGTTGAGGATTTTGGAGGCTCGACATCGGTTCTCACCTCTCATCTCGAGGATGAGGAAGGTGGTGTGGGAGGACTAGTGGAAGTGGTTGGAGGCTGTGGGGCTGGCTGGGGTAGCCTAGATAGATGTGGTGAGGGTGGATGAGGGGTATCTCTCTACCTTGGTAGAGATATGGGATCCAGATAGGGGGACATTTTTGCTCCCTACTAGAGAGATGATTGTGACACTTGAGGATGTATATCACATCCTCAAGTTGCTAGTGGAGGGCTTATATGTCGAGGTTGGACATGATAAGGGATATGAGTTGAGTACTATTTAGATATGGGTGGTAAGATGTGGATGTGAAGGGTGGAGGGATTACATACTTGTCCATGTATAAGGACAAGAAGTTGGATGCCCTTCATGCTTTGGTGATGTTCATGTTGGCCAACATAGTGGCCTTGAATAGCACTAGTTGTCGGTTCCCATGGAACCTTATCGGGTTGGTGTGTGACATGATCGACACACCTCGAGGTGTATGCATGGGCTCCTACTTTATTGGTATAGTTGTACCAAGAGTTGTATGAGGTGAGGAGGTAGAGGTAAAAGGGGCTAGGTTGTAGTTTTCTACTATAGTGTTGGGGCTAGGAGCACTTTAGTGTGGCTCGATCTGTGGGCTTCCTACTATGGCATGGGATAGGGAGTAACCTTATGCTATGAGGTGGCTATGGTAGAGGAGGTGTAGTCGAGTCATCCTATTTGGATGAGTCAGTGGTATAGGGATTTATGGGTTGGATTGATAGTAGCTCAGGTGATATGGAGGCCATGGTGAGGTGCCATGTGGATAGGTGATGGGGAGCATCTATGATGGGTGTGATAGGCTAGGTGGGTGGTTGGGAGGCACATGAGTGAGGTGGAGTTGATCTAGTTCTCATGGGTGTTATGGTAGTTTGGATTGAGGTAGGGAGTTCTTGAGGCACCAGTGCTCTATAGGCATCATCGGGATGAGATGGGTCTCCCTTGTGCTGAGGCATGGAGGATGACTTATGAGGATGATGAGGAGATGGATCTCCTCGATGTGGATGATGTAAGGACTATTGAGGAGTATGATGTATGGTTCACTACATAACCACCATGGGTACCGAGTCTAGTAGTAGATGGGGGAATGAGGATGGGGATGAGGTAGAGGTCGAGGATGTCGATGAGGCTCCTAAGCATTGGAGGCACCTTTGAGCTAGTAGTCAAAGGAGGTGGTCTAGGGGTACAAGTGAGAAGGCTCTAGAGGGTGGGAGTGATGGAGGTGGTATGGAGGATAGGGAGGAGATTTTGGATGGGCCTCTTGGTTAGAGTGAGGAGGATTGGGTGAGGCTGGAGTAGCTGGTGGTAGAGTGGGATGCTATGGTAGTGGCTCGAGATATAGAGATAGCTTAGCTATAGGATGGAGATATGGCTTAAGATGTGGAGATAGCTCGATTATGGATGGAGCTAGAGGTATGATTGACTATAGGTGGAGGTGAGGATAGGATCATGAGGCTCTAGGTAGAGCTGCTAGAGAAGAGTCATCGATAGAGACATGATGTACAATACCTTTGGGCTTAGGATGGATATATCCGATTGTTGGAGGATCGATTGATGGAGCATGACATTGGGCTTCTAGATCCACCCTCCTCATCCATATCTGGGTCTGTTAGGCCTAGTGAGTCTAGGCATAGCTCTAGGTCTAGGGATCCTTCAGGGTCATAGGGGTCCTCTTATAGGCATTAGCTAGTGCTTAGATGCACTTTTTGTATATGAGCCTTGGTGCTCCATTGTATATAGCCTTTGGGCATTCATTGTACATGTGATATTTATACATATATATACATGGATTTTACTTTTGTGTTATGCTTTTGTGTGAATGTTTTTGTGTGGATGCATGTGTATATGGATGATTAATGCAAGTGATAATGTGTATGAATGCAAATGTTCTAATGATCATTCATAGTTTAGAATTTTCTTGGCCATGTTTAGCATTGTTGTTTAATCAGGGGCACCAAATTGGTGGTATGTGAAATGGAAGACTCATGAAATGATATGGATGTTGATATGGAAGAAGATATGGATGTTGATATGGAAAATTGACTATTTTGTAGAGACTCAAACATACTAGTGGTATCAAACAAACTCACTAAATACTGCCTAATTTCTCTAAGACCAAATGTGTGTGCAGTGAATTCATTTACCGAATCATGAGCATGGTAATGACTCGAGGTAATCAAGAACCAATGTGTGTGCAAGTGAGTTCATTAACTCATCTTGAGTAAATTGGGTGAAACCTATTATGGATGAGACCAAGAAGCTAGCTTGTCCTTATGTGTGGTCAGAGGTCTCTTTAAAAGAGATGTGTCACCATGCATGAGTGTACTCCACTACCAGTCAAGCATCTATAGCTCTAGTGGAGATTAGCTCCATAGTCCAAGAATTTGATCTTTAGGTTTTGGGGATGACTACCTAACCGTCTGACTAGAAATGTAGTACTATCCTTACAACTTGAGGATCTGTGGTGTGTGATAAAATATTTAGAGCTTTTGGGGATTTTTTTTTCTACTCTATATTTTATTTTGAAATTTGTGATAGTGGTGAAAACCACTATTTTTGTGGACTATGTTGCATAATGGGACAAGCAAGGATTACCCTTTTCACTTCGAGGTACAACCCAAGTATGGTGTTATCTCTCTTTGACACAAGATGTTTTTAAGATGTGTAATTGTGTTTGGTTCAAGAATATTTTGGAGTCAATTCCCATAACTCAAGATTTTCTTAGTGAAAATTGTGTCTTGGTCCTAAAGAAAACTCGACATGTATTTGGAGGTTTCTTAAAACACTAGGAGTGGTTGAGTGATCGAAAACACCTAGGAATTATGGACATGTGGCTTTGCTAATGATAATTTGGCTTTATGGAATGGTGTAATGAAATGGATGATGTTTTGAAGGTGCCCCTGATTAAGGCAACATGATTTTATTGGACCAATTATTATCTAAATTGAATAAATGATCCCTAATATGAAATGTGAAATGTGTGAAAATGATGGTGTGAATGCAATGAATGAAATGTGAGTTTTGAAATGAAATGTATGAAATGCAATGTATGAAATGTAATGAAATGTATGAAAATGCAATGTTGTTTTTGTGTAATAGCCATGTATATATACATATATATAATCACATTATGCATAGAATGCTCTCAAGTGTATAACATTAAGTGGTTCGGGCTCTTCAACTCCCTCTAGACTAGCAAGCCTATAAGTTCCTTTACCCACTTTTTGAGTAACAATGTATGGACCTAACCAATTAGCCATGAATTTATCATGAAGATGCGGTAAAGCATTGGTATTTTGTTGATTCTCTTTAAGAACAAGATCTCCTACTTGGAATTCATGTAGATGAACTTTGGCATTGTAAGCATGCTTTAGGTGGTCTTGATATACTCGTAAATGCTCTAAAGCATTGACTCACCTCTCATCAAGGAGTGTGAGTTGGTCAAGATGTGCTTGTCTAGTAGTATCATCATCTATGAATTCTTGCAATGAAATTTGTAATGAGGGGATCTCAAGCTCAAGAGGCATGATTGCTTCGGCTCCATAGACCAATGAAAATGGTGTTGCCCTAGTAGGCATGTGGATGCTTGTTCGATAAGCCCATAATGCCAAGGGAATTTGTGTATGCCAATCTCTATGATTTTCTTTAACAAGTTTCTTGAGAATAGCAATTAAGGTCTTATTGGTAGCCTCAACTTGTCCATTTTCTTGTGGGTAATAAGGAGTCGAGAAACTATGTTGGATATTATATTTCTCATAAAGTGCTCGAACATCCTTGTTCTTGAAAGACTTACCATTGTCAGAGATGATTTTTGAGGGAATACCAAAATGACAAATGATATGATGAAGTATAAACTCCACAATTCTAGGTCCTATCATACTGGTTAGAGGAATTACCTCAACCCACTTTGTGAAGTATTCAGTGGTTGTGATGATGAATGTATGTTGTCTCGAGGAAGGAGGTAAGATTTTACCAATTAAATCTAGACCCCATTGTGAAAAGGGCCAAAGGCTTTGAATAGGTTGTAATGCTTGTGATGGCACATGAGTTAAATTAGCATGCTCTTGACATTGCTTACAATGTTTGACATATGTGCAACAATCTCGTTCCATGGTGGGCCAATAATAACCCATGCATAAAATACACTTTGCAATGGCCATTCCACTAAAATGACCACCACAAGTACCATCATGAGCTTCAACTATGGCTCTTTGTGCCTCAGTAGACTCGAGACAATGAAGGAGGATTCCATCATAACCATGTCTATACAACACGTCCCCCAAGAGAGTAAAATGAGCTACCTTTTGCTTGAAAGTGCATTTAGCAGTCCATGACATATCTGATGGGAGTGTTCCAAACTTGAGAAAGGCTATTATTTGGTTTGACCAAGGCTCATATGGTTCTAAATGGATAAAGCAAACATCCTTTTCATCCTTAGATTCAACATAAACAATTGCATATTTAGAGATCATTGTGATAATGAGTGGTTGTACCTCTCCTAAGGAATCCTTTGGAATCAATGATCCAAGAGAGGCCATCACATCTACAAATATATTAGTCGAACATGGCAAACTATCAATTTCATACCAATCAAACTTAGAGAGCAATTTCATTGCTACTTCATGGTAAAGTTTTATGGTAGGTTCTTTGCATTGGTATTCTCTTTTGATTTGTTTAACAAGTTGAGAATCACCAAATATCTTGATACGCTTTATGCCCATAGCTATAGCTGCTTGAAGACCTAAGATTAAGGCTTCATACTCTACATTGTTGTTTGTGCATTGGAAGTCTAGTTTGAATGATAAGGGGATAGGCACCCCCTGGGGTGTATGAAACATGACTCCAACACCTTGACCTTTTTTGCACTTAGAACCATCAAAGAATAGTGTGATATCAATGTCTTCCTCTAGAATGACATCTTCTTCTTGTTCAGTGATAGTGAATACCGAATCATCTGGGAGCTCAATAATCAAGGGTTGATCACTAGGTAGTGGAGCTTCCACAAGTTGATCGACTATGACCTGACCTTTAATGGATTTTTGACTTATGAACTCAAGATCAAATTCAGTGAGAAGCATTATCCATTTAGCGGTGTGGGTGTTATTGTAAGTGCGAGATATCATATAACGCAGAGGATTTTCTCTAGCTATGACATATGTGGTGTGACTAAGCATGTAATGTCTGAGTTTCTTAGTGGTAAAAACCACTGCTAAGCACAATTTTTCCATGTAAGCATATCTGGTTTCATAGCTTACCAATGTTCGACTAATGTAATAGACAACTTGCTCTCGATTGTTTTCATTCTTTTGTGCAAGCATTGTCCCTAATGCAAAGTCCATTGCTGAAACATAAATATGGAAGGGGACCCCTGAATGAGGAGGAGTTAAGACTGGTGGAGAAGTCAGGTATTTCTTAATATCATCAAAGGCTTTTTGACATTCATCTATCCATGAAAATGGCACCCCCTTTTGTAGCAGGTGATTGAATGACCTGCATTTGTCAGAAAGTTGTGCAATGAAATGATGGATTGATTGAATATTTCCTTGTAAACTATATAATTCCTTTAAGTTTTTTGGGGGAGGCATCTCCATGATGACCTTGACTTTGTTTGGGTCCACCTCAATGCCTCTTTTGGAGATAATGAACCCTAGTAGTTTTCCAGAGGTAACACCAAAGACACATTTCTTGGGGTTCAACCTTACATTATGCTCTAGAAGTCGATCAAAGACTTTTTCCAATACACCAATGTGTTCTTGTCGAGTTTTGGATTTTTCCAAGAGATCATCCACATAATATTCGATGATCTTATGCATGTAATCATGGAAGATGTATGTCATGGCATGTTGATAAGTGGCACCTACATTTTTGAGGCCAAAGGGCATCACCTTGTAACAAAAAGTCCCCCAAGGTGTAGTGAATGTTGTTTTGTGTTGGTCATCAGGATTTATTCAAATTTGGTTGTATCCTAAAAAATCATCCATGAGAGAAAGCATTTCATGGCCAATGTAGGTTTCGACAAGAGTATCAATGTTTGGAAGAGGAAAATCATCCTTAGGACACACTTTGTTAAGATCTCAAAAATCAGTGCAAATGTGTATCACCCCGTTAGGCTTACGAATGGGTACCATGTTTGAGAGCCACTCAGGATAGTCAATGGGGACAATGAAACCCACATCTAATAGCTTTTGAAGCTCTTCTTTGACCAAGAGGGAAATGGTAGGATGCATCCTTCTAAGTTTTTGTTTGATCGACTTAGCATCAGAGTTTAAGGTGAGATTATGGACAACCAAATTAGAGTCAAGATCGGGCATGTCCTTGTAGGACCATGCAAAAATACCTTCTTCTTCTTGAGGAGAGCAATTAATTGCTCTTGTTCATCTATGGATAAAATTTTTCCAAGTTTGATAATTTGGGGATTGTCTACATCTGAACTAAGGTTCACATCGATAGTATCTTCAATAGACATGTGAGAACCTTCCTCAAGTTGATGGGGTATTGGGATTAGATGAATGTCATCTATGATGTCATCAAACTCTTCTAACTCAACCTTGTCTATGTCTACCTAGAAAACCTCAAGATCTGAAGGTGAAGGTGAAGGTGGGGGTGATGGAGGAATGTAGTTGGTTTAAGCCCTTAATAATTCCTCGAATAAGACAAACTCAGAAAAGGATGGTGGTGAGGAAATCCGATCCATATCAATAAGACTCATGTCAATAGGAATTGGCTTTGCCAAATTGTATGGATTATGGAGTGGGGTGAATAAGTCAATAGGATTCATGTTGACTTAAGGGGAAAATGGATGGTTGGCAAAGGTGAATGGATGGGTGGATCCTATTTGGTAGAACCAATGCTAGAACTCTGTTAAACCTGAACAACAACAAGCAATACAAATAAATACAATGTACATGTAATGCAAAATATTTTTGTTTTTTTTTTTGAAATTTTGAATTTTTTTTTGATTTTTTTGTGTTATGTACATATATTACAAGCAAAATGGCTAGTGATGTGGATCAATGGAATGGAGGTGGTGGTTCACCGGTTGGGTCGGCTCGCTCTTGTGGAAGAAGCAAGTGAATGATGGGCTGATGGATGGGGAACATTCTGAGGTAAAACTCATCCTGTTCAGTGTGTGGGATGATGGGGTTTGACTCCTCTTCAGATTCATCAGAAGCTATCGATATAAGGTCAAATTCTTCATAGATTTCATCTTCGGAGTCATCAATGTGATGGATATCTTCTCCTGAATTTAAATTTAAGCTTTGGAAAGCTTGTTCAAGAGAAGAAGTGGATGATAGACTATAGCCTAAATGATCATGCATTTCTCGATATGAAACATCGATAATTTCATGCATTCCCTATTCGTGTCATCCTAGGCCATGTCCTTGCCAATTAACAATGTGAAAATATCGGGATGGAAAACCCGACATATGTTGTATATTGGTAGGTGTTGGTGGTTTGGGTTCATCTGGGGTAACTAGATTGGATGATGAATCAAGCCCCCCATATACAAAATTAATGCTATTAGGCATTGAACCCATGTTATATACCACTCCTATAGATAAGGGTGGGTCACGTGGGCGACCGTAGTCCTTAGCAGTTTGAATGTTGAGTGGTGTAACTATGATGTCTTGGACCACATATTCACCAATACCAGGATTAGTGAGGTGGACCTCGACTTGGGATGATGTGGATGGATTGGATGTAGATGTGGATGACTCATGGTTGGCTGATGGTATCTCACAATCCATCATTTCGACTTGTGAGACATTGGCTGATGGGGATGGAGATGGATTTGGTTGGGTGGATAATGATGATTTGGAAGGAGTGATTATGGAAGGTGATGATGTTGATGATGTGGCTAATGTAGATTGAGTTTGACCACATGTGCATGTAGTCAATGGTGATGAAGATGGGGGTATGGAAGTGGATTTTTGATGTGAAGTGGTGATGGGAAGCTCCTCCGGAATAGGGGATTTAGATGAAGATATGGATGGGGTGGTTGATGAGGTGGTTGATGAAGTGAGGAATAGATGAGTGGAAGGTAACATGGACTCATAGGGGTTTGAGATAAAATTGCAATACTTGAATGGTTCAACATCCGTCGGTATGCAATGTACTTGTCCCTCATGTACGTATTTCAAGCATTGATGTAGTATAGAAGGGACACATCTCATTGTTGAGCAAGGTGTTGCAAGAGTTTTGTCATTGTTGTCAACTCAGGCAGTTAGATCTAATAATGCAGTGGACAGGCAGTTCAGAAGTCATTCAATGCAGGCTGATAGATTTTAGGGTTTGCAATTGACCACATTTAGGGTTTGCAGTCGACCATGTTTAGGGTTTGCAGTCGACCAAGATTAGGGTTTGCATTTGCATAATCAGCCGACTACTATTAGGGTTTTCATCTCAAAATCTCAAGTATATAAGCGGGGCTGTTTGGAGATTTAGGCATCCATCGGGTGAATGTTGAAGTGCGAGATGCGGCCGTAAAAGCGCAGATAGCATAGAATCGACGAGATGATAGCGAAGTGCATAATGTGAATGCACACAGAGAGCAGAGTGTGGAACGACACAGAGTGTGCGAAGCGTGTGAGCAGAGAAAGCAGAATGTGCAGAGAGCGCAAAGGGCAAAGTTGATTGCAAAGTTTGGCTATAGCAGTGCAGCAGATTGTGTGAAGAGATTGCGCAAGAAAGAGCAGAGTGTGCAGAGATTGCAAAGGTGAAGTAGATCAGTTAGAGTCTTGCAATAACAAAGGTATTTGTCAAACATTTTCATTCAAAATTGAAGTCCAGTTGGTGCTGGAAAATTAGGGGTTGGTGCTCCTTTCTGTTGGTGCAGATAAATAAGGGGTTGGTGCTCCTTCCAGTTGGTGCTGGTAAACAAATTGTAAAGTTGGTGCTTTGCAAGAGGCTGGATTTGGATGGTAGTCCAAGCAACCGTTCTTTTTGAGGAGTAGCCATTTTGGTGAACCTCGTTAAAAATCTATGTTGTGTGATGTTCTCTTGCTATACTTATTATATTTGTTTATAAGTTTTAATTGTTGTGGTTTTTAGAGCTATTAATTCATGTTTTGGAATGCCACACTGATTCACCCCCCCTCTCAATGCCATACTAAGTACAACAATTGGTATCAGAGCCAAGTTCCCTTTAAAGGCTAAATCAGCTAGGGTTGATCTTGGATTAATACTCTAATGGCAAAGAAAGGCAAGAATGGAACCATGAGACACAAGAAGAAAAGATCACACAGGGTCATAAAAGAAAATAAAGATAAATTCATTATTGTTGTAGATTCAAGAGATGAATCAAACAATGGAGAAAAGGCCAAGAGTCAACTCGGTCATAATGCAGGTTCTCAAGGTTCAGAATGTTTTGATCAACTCCGGCATAATGAACGTCAGTGTTATGGGTTTAGTAGCAGTGAAGATGAAGAAGAAATAGAATCAGAACAGGAATGTAATAAAGAAGAAATGAATGCAGAAGCAAATTGGAATGAAGATCAAATTACAGCTCCAAGTAAGAAGAATAGAACCTCCTTCAAAAGGACATCTCAGCCAGTTTCAGTTTCTATGGTAGAGGAAATTGAACCAGAAAAGGCAGAAGGGGTGAACACTGAAGCAGATAATAAAAACCTCAATGCTGAAGTAGACTGGGAAGGTGAGTTGATCTCTGCTCTTGAAGAGTTTAGTATAGAAAAGAAAAAGAACAAAATACTGTCCAAGAAATTGGAAGAATATGGGGATGAGATTGAAAATCTGTTCTTACAATTCCAACAGGCCAAGAAAATAGAAGAAGACTTGAAGTCACAGCTGAATGATAAAGTCAATGTGTGTAACAAACATGAAGAGGATTCTAACAAAGTAGTTAGTAATCTAAAGCTGCAAGTAGAAGAGTCTAAAAGGATTGAGGAAACTCTCAGGTCGCAGATCAATGAGAAAGAGATTATTTGCCGCAAACAAGAAGAAGAGATTGTTTCATTGAAGAAACAACTAGAAGAGGCCAATACAAATCTTAAATTCGAGAAGAGCACAGAATTGCTAGATAAAATGATAAGTCATCAAAGAAGCTCCACGATTAAGCATGGTCTTGGATATGAAGCTGAACAACCTGTATCTTCCAATTCTGCAGAGAAGAAGAAGTTCACTATTGAAGGGTCCGAGCAAGAAAAGGTTAAAGCTGTATCTTCAAAAGAAAGAAAATATCAAAGGAGATTTACAGCAAAGCAGCCACAACAAAAGAGGTTCTACCACTCTCACTTTTTTCATACTAACACTTTTAATGGCTATTGTTTCAGATGTAACCAGTATGGTCACAAGGCAACTTATTGTGGATTAAATAATAAATCAAAGAGTTATGCTGGTCGAAATACATCTGCATATCTGAGTGAACACTTTGTACAATGTTTTCAATGCAATGGTCATGGGCACATAGCAAGGTTTTGTCCAAGCGCTTATGTATCAAATCTAAGGCAAAACAGTAGATTTCATAAGACGCAAAGAACACAACATAGACAGGAAATAAATCAGGTTCATAGAAGAAAGGAAAATAATCATTCATCATGGATGCATAAGAGACAACCACACCAGAGAGATATTCAAGTTCATGCAATGATGCAAAATAGGGACGCAGGTGAAAAATCCAAGCCCGAGGTCAAGAAAGTCTGGAGAAAGAAAGAAGAGAGGAAATCGTGTCTCCTTGAACTAAAGGAGACTGCTCTTCTACTGCACTAAGCAACTCCAGAATGCTTGCCCCAGCTGCGTATTTGTGTTTCGATAATAGCAGCATGTTTTTGTTCGACGCTTGATGTGAAGATTGTCAGATCTTTCATTACACCTTGGTGAATATATTTAATTCACAGACAGTTTTGTTTTAACTTTTAATATAATGCCAATTCAAGGATAAGAAGTTTGAGGCTGAGTAAGGTGCACTACGGTTGGCCATAAAGTGTTTGACAAAATGTCTTCTTTCGACATGCACAGTTGAAAGTAAGAGTTGGCAATAAAATTGCAGTGCTGGACAAAAATTGGTACAGATGTGAGTCACTTGTCAATTCTGTTGATAGAAGTGAAATCAACATGTTGAATGGGAAGATTGAAGAAAAAGTTTATAATGTGCAGCCAGATGATTTCCAGCCTGGTGATGAATGTTTGAGGTGCTTTTATAAAGAATTGAGGTAGTCTACTGGATTCTCACTGCAGAGAAAGACAAACAGCTGTCAGTAGGTTCAAGTCTGTTGAGAATATTCAAGATGTATATGCAGATGTTGTTTGCATTACAGAGCAAAAATTTGGATAGTTAAACGATCAGTGTATGCTTTCACTAAAATCAGTGGACAAGTTTGAGATTGCAGAGCAACAGAGGGTTGAGGCTCAAAAGACAGCATGAATTGAAGTGGCCACATATTCCCAAGAATAGTCTAAAATTTGACTAGCCATTGGGATCAAATTCTCAAGGGGGGCATTTGTGCATTTGTTCATCTTATTGATCATATCCATGATTTTTGCTAACTATTTCAATGTGGTTTTGAGAATGGTGTGTATGGACTCAGGGGGAGTCTACAGCAGCCCTTTGGTATTATTGACAAAGGGGGAGAAGAGTTACAGGAATGTACACAGGTGTTGCCAACAATTCCAAAGGGGGAGATTGTTGAGCAAGGTGTTGCAAGAGTTTTGTCATTGTTGTCAACTCAGGCAGTTAGATCTAATAATGCAGTGGACAGGCAGTTCAGAAGTCATTCAATGCAGGCTGACAGATTTTAGGGTTTGCAATTGACCACATTTAGGGTTTGCAGCCGACCATGTTTAGGGTTTGCAGCCGACCAAGATTAGGGTTTGCATTTGCATAATCAGCCGACTACTATTAGGGTTTTCATCTCAAAATCTCAAGTATATAAGCGGGGCTGTTTGGAGATTTAGGCATCCATCGGGTGAATGTTGAAGTGCGAGATGCGGCCGTAAAAGCGCAGATAGCATAGAATCGATGAGATGATAGCGAAGTGCATAATGTGAATGCACACAGAGAGCAGAGTGTGGAACGACACAGAGTGTGCGAAGCATGTGAGCAGAGAAAGCAGAATGTGCAGAGAGCGCAAAGGGCAAAGTTGATTGCAAAGTTTGGCTGTAGCAGTGCAACAGATTGTGTGAAGAGATTGCGCAAGAAAGAGCAGAGTGTGCAGAGATTGCAAAGGTGAAGTAGATCAGTTAGAGTCTTGCAATAACAAAGGTATTTGTCAAACATTTTCATTCAAAATTGAAGTCCAGTTGGTGCTGGCAAATTAGGGGTTGGTGCTCCTTTCTGTTGGTGCAGATAAATAAGGGGTTGGTGCTCCTTCCAGTTGGTGCTGGTAAACAAATTGTAAAGTTGGTGCTTTGCAAGAGGCTGGATTTGGATGGTAGTCCAAGCAGCTGTTCTTTTTGAGGAGTAGCCATTTTGGTGAACCTCGTTAAAAATCTATGTTGTGTGATGTTCTCTTGCTGTACTTATTATATTTGTTTATAAGTTTTAATTGTTGTGGTTTTTAGAGTTGTTAATTCATGTTTTGGAATGCCACACTGATTCACCCCCCATCTCAGTGCCATACTAAGTACAATACTCATTTCTCTCATCAAAGGTCATACAAGGATTACATTATACAAAATTGACCCTTCCAAGATGTGGAACATAGTATGCAATGTTTAACCCCCACTTAAATGGGTAAAACAATAGTGCCAACTATAGATTAGAGAGCATCATTAAATGCTTTAAGGTGAAAGTGGATTTGGTGATGTGATCTGGTGGAAGCTTGAGATGTTGAAGGGTGAATGTGGTGATGATATTGATGGAGGAGCTAGTGTCAATTAAAACTCTTTTGAAAGGCTTCCTATCAATTTGAGCCATAATATGTAATAGGGGGTCCATCGATTTCGATGATATTGGTTTGATCTCAAAATCATAGAAAGTGATGGAGGGTTCCATACATATTTATATGCTTCTAAAAAAAATACTAAAGGTATTAGGATCTTAGGATTAAAGTTCAATGGATTTTAGAATATCCATTGGAGGAGATTGTTGAATGAGCTTGTATATAGATAGTTTTGCTAAAGCTAGTTTAAGACTTTTAGTTAACTGGCTACTTAATGAGATAATTGACCTTGGGTGGTGATTGATTGGATGAATGGGTGAATTTGGATAACTTGGAATATGTATGGGTTGAGATGGATTGGTAGAAATTTGAATGGGTGATGATGAATTTGCAGATTTATACACTTTTGTTTGTGGAGGTATGGGTGGTGGAATAGGTTGTTGTTGTGCATTTTTTATTTGTATGTTGTTGTTGACCTCATGTTACTATATGAATAACACCCACACAATCTTGATACTGTTGCACATGATTGACCTGGTTTGGGGGAGTCTTGGTGTTAGACCCTCTTGTTGTTGGTTGCAATTCCTCATGATGAGGAAGTGGTGTTTGAAAGATACCAAGGTTTTACTTTTGTTGATATAAGGGGCTATCAAGCTTGATGACCCCCAATTAAATAAGATCTTGCACTCTACATTTAAATACATGGCAGGTATTAATATCATGTCCATTTTGCCTATGATATGGAAAAAATAAATACTCCTAGTAATGTTTACTACATTTGGTGGGATAATATAGTTTAATCTTAGGCAAAGGAAGTTGGTTAGTGTCATATAACCTATGGAATATGGAAGCATAAGATTTGGCTAATGTGGTATACTGATGATGTTTTTGAATAGATTGTCGATGTGGTCGATTTTACACAACTAGAACCATGTTTTGACTTGTTGAGGGAACCACATGATATTAAATTTGTCATGGTTGTTGTTGCATAGTTTGTTTTTGAGCCATTACCAATTGGCTCATCACCACTTGATTAACTTAGTTAGATTGGTTGTCTAGATTTTCCTGGTTTGATTTTGACCAACCAAAATAATTACTTTTATATTGGCCCTTACTTTACCATTTTTTCTTTTTAGACTTAGTTACACCTTCATGGATTTTTATTTCCTCAATTATGCTAGTATGGGCAAGCATTTCCTCAAATTATCAATATTGCTGCAATTGTAACAACCAAGAGATGGGTTTTAAGAAAATCTTAGTGAACAATCTAGTAAGCTCTTCCATTGGTAGGGCAAATGGTAATTTGGTAATAAACAAGCGATATAAGACACCATTTGTGAATGCAAAATCAAGCAACACCAAATATAGAATATTGAAATAAAGAGGTGATATAAATACACAAATGATTACACAAGAAAATATATTCTTTTATTAATACCAGTGGATCTCCAATATTACAATCAAGAATGCCCCAAATGTGGGGTTTACAAATCTTGTTATTTGATACAATTATTACAATACACTAGGGTTATCTAAAACCCTAATTAAAAAATGATTGTGGTATCTTCACACCTGATTTGATACCAATATATTGTGGATGGACTTTTGATATCCTTGATAGGGCCACTTGAGCTTCAAAAACCTTCAATGAATACTGCTCTCACACTTGTACACATCAAACAATGACAAGAGTTAATAAACCTGTGAGGGCTCCACTATGTGAGACCCTAAAAAATGAGATCACTAACCCTAATATTGCATAAAAATGTAGACACCCAAAAGTCACACATTCTTGCTTCTAGGTATTCATAGGCCATCATAGGCCACTTTAGCCATCTGTAGGCTACCTTGGTCACTTGTAGACTTCTAAACCTACAAAAACTAGGTAAAATACACCCAAGATGCTTCCTACCCACTTGGAATCCACCTACTAGCCCCCTAAGGCCACCTAAGCCCTTTCCTACACCTAATTAGGACCCCATGGGACCATTTCCCACTTAAAATCCTAATTAGGTTAATTAACATTCTAATTCATCATTGAATTTCACTTAAATGCACTTTTTCACTTAAGTGAGTTTAATTAGGGTCCTAAGCCAAATTAGCCCTAAACACACTCCCACACATGTGTGCACCATGAGGTTAGTTAGGATATTTCCAAAAGCCCTAACTAAACCCTAACCTAACCTAGGACTTAGCTAACCCTAGCTAACCCTAACTCTTCCTCACACATGTGTGAGGAGGAGATATTTCTCTAAGGCATGTGGGCTTGACACCTATTCAAACCCTAACCTAACTCCAACATGGAGTAACTCTAAGGGTTGGTTTATCTAACCCCCTCTCCTAACCTCATATTTTTCTATAAATAGAGGGTTCCCCCTCCCATTTTACCTCTCTCTCCCTTTCAGTCACCTTATAGAAACTCTACTAAAATCGTACTAGAATCACATCTAGCAATTCCACATCGTACAAATAACAAAGGACAACTTCAGACATCCATCCGGATAGAAATTTTGGTCCCATAGTCAGCAGAAGTCCAATTCACCCCTTGACCTATGAATCCGGGTTCCAATTCACCCCTAACATGCGAATTGACCTTGCAGTAGATCTACACCAACAAATTTAGTAGGTATGCTTTGTTTCATGCTTTTATAGTGTTTTATGCAATTTTTACCATGTTTCAACATAGTTTTCTTTCATGTTATTTTATCTTTTATCAATATGGGGCTTGACTAAGGTAGGCCCCCAAACCATCTAACCATATTTTGTAGGCCTCAAAAATAGGTGTAGGAGATCACAAAACCAGTAAACTATCGGTGGTCCACAAGCCCACCTTCATTGAGGAGTCTTGAAAGAAGTCATCAGGATGTTTGATATTCATGAAAAGAATTGGGAGAATCACCTTTGTAACCCATGAACATTTTGAATGAATAAAAAGCAACATTCTGGGCATTATATGTGTTTATGTATTATTTTTGATCAAATGACATCTTTCATTTGCTTCATTCTAGCACGCCCGATGGGACCCCCACAAAGAGTTGTGCTAGACTAGTCTTTTCTATGAATCTAACATAATTTTATGGTTTTCTGTGTTATTGCAGGTACCATTTCTAGATAGAACAAAGACCTTCAAACCCTGACAAGCCTCTCAGGTCATCAGAATAGGAGTTCCAGACTCCTAAATCTGATTCACCCCCCAACCTATGAATTCAGATCCAATTCACCCCCTACCCTATGAATTCAGCATAACTACTTCAAAAACCCTCAAAAGTGTAGAGGTCTATAATAGAGACATAGAACAGTCCATCTGGAGCAAAAGGAACCAGGTATTTTCCTTAGACCTCCCTATTTCTATCATTCATTTGCAAGAAAAGTTTCATTAATACATGCATCATGTCATTGTATGAAATTCCTTTTCAATGCATCTATCATTTTAAGATCATTTAGTTTAGTTTGTTTTAGATTTCTCCTTTATTTACTTGAATCAGAGCTACATTTATTTTTGTTCAAATCATTAGAATAGGTTTCCATTTTGTGTCAATATTTTGTGAATCATCAATTTTTAAAGTCATCTTTCTTGCATTAGATAGGTCTTTCAAATTCCTTTTCAAAAACCTGCATGTAGATCAAAACTTTCAGTTTACTTTATTTCAAGAATATTTTCATTTTCTTTTACAAATCACATGTCAAATAGGTTTTCCATTTCCCTTATGTGTTATTCCATTAATTTTCTCTCAAAGCACATTTCAAATTTCCATTTTAAAAGTCACATTTAGAATTAGGGTTTTTCAAATCTCTTTTTGCATCTTTCATCAAAGCAATTTCAAATTCCTTTTCGCACAAAAATCAATTTTAGATTTCTTTCATGCATTTAGAATTAGGATTTTCAAATTCTTTTTCACATATTTTATCAAAGCAATTTCAAATTCCTCTTTGCAAAAAAATTTAGATTTCTTTCATGCATTAGAATTAGGATTTCAAATTTTTTAGATTAGAAATTTCCTTTTTCACAAATTTCAGGAAAAAATTTCTTTTTCACAAATCTATATTTAATTTCTTTCATGTCATTAGATTAGGATATTTCTAAATCATTTAGATTAGAAATTTCCCATCTCTTTCACAAATCCCTTGGGTAAATTGTAAATTTTAGATTTCTTTTCATATCATTAGATTAGGATTTCAAATTTCTTTTTGCACAATTTCTCTTAAACTTCTTTCATGTTTCAAAATTAGGGTTCCAAAATCCCTCTTATCACATGCTTTACTTTGCTTGTTTACATTCTTCATAGCATAGATCCTAGTTTCTTTTCCAAAAAGGCACATAGGACTAGCTTTTCTTTCAAAATGCATCTTAATCTAGCTTTGCTTCCAAAAATGCATCTAGGGCTAGATTTCCATTTCAAAAAGGCATCTAGTTAGATTTCTTGCTTTCATATCATCGTTAGACAACATAAACCCACACACTCACATGGTATACACAAGTGGTGAGATTGGAATTCATCCCCAATCCATCACTCGAGACTGGTGAGGTAGGAGTTTTACCCTCCACCAGCTCACCCCCTAGACACCTTAGTAGCCCCATAGGAGCGGTTTTCTAGACTTCATCACCAGAAAATCCCCCACTTTTGAGATTGGTTTTCTAGAATTCATCATCAAAAGGGACCTTTAGAGTGGGATAGGATTAGATGCCTTCATTCATGAGGCTTACATAATTAGTGAACATGGTAACTATCTTCATTGACTAAGCTCACCCGAGAGTGAAGCAAAAGCTCGGCTGGGCAAGTAGCAAGTCTTAGACATTACCACCTCTTCTTGCAAGAGGTTATTGGACTCATTAGCGCATCTTGAGTCCCCCCCTATAGGCTATCATTTTACTACACCTTCCATACAGGTCACCATTCACCTGTTGCGACATTGTTCTATTTTGTGCACCTTTGGGTGTTGTAGGAGGTTCCGTGCCGATGACACTCCTGATATTTCTAGAGTTATCACCCCACTACCTATGATATTTCCTAGGAAGCATATTTTCAACATCAAAACACATGAAAACACACAAATATTTTATTTTCTGCATTTAGAATTGATTCTAGTTTCACATTGTTTGCATGATCACAAACTAGTTTCAACACATTTCACTGTTCAACACTTTGTTTGTTGGCTATCTATAACCTATCACTGCTTAGTCTCTATTACATTTATAGTTTGAGTCCAATTCATAGGTCAACCTATGAATCAGGTCCCAATTCATCCGTCAACCTATGAATCCTACTTCCAGGTTCATAAAATAGTTCAAAATTTATAGGGTTACTCAAAAACCCCTTACAGATCACACCCAAAACCTCAGATTTTAGTTTCTATGTAGTTCTGAAGCTTCAATTCACCACATACAACATCATGCCTATTATCACACATAGTCAAGCATGCGAGCAAGCGCACCTCATAGAGGAGGCCTCTAGCACCCCTTCTAGTCAATATACCTTTCCCCCTTCACTCATGAAGGGTAAATCCACATTCACCATAGATCTTCTCATAGATTCAATCCATTCTACTACACACACATGTCTCAGGGTGAGACGTCTACCTTGGGTGAGGCTTCCCACTTCATTTGGTGAAGATGATCCACTCCTTCCCCATTCACCTCCACCTAATCCACCTTCTACATTCTGTGATCATGTTATCTATACAGCTCCAGGACATCCCCCTCCTTTCTTCACCATTGATGAGGAGACCCTACCCACTTCTCCTACCTTTGTACACCCTTTCTTCTAGAGTCTATCTCAATCCCTTTTTGAGAATGACTCCTCTTTGTTAAACTACACTCATCCTGAGGTTGCATCATTCACCCCTACCATAGGGATGATTTTAGACCCCTCCTCTTCTACACCAGGCACTCAGGTGCCATCATTGCAAACCCCATCACAACAACCTCCCTTGTAGCAACAACAAGAGCCACCTCCACCCTCATACCAATACTCTTCCCAAGAGTTACCACCATCACCTTCCCAACAATCATTTTTCCCATATTTTGAGGATATATCACAACCACCTCCTCAAACACAACCAATTCAACACCAACAACATCAACCGATTACCTACATCCAATCTAGGGTAAACACGTTCACCACTCCACCTTCTCAAGATCCTACCTCAGAAGCTTATCCTCCTTCCTCTTCATCACTCCCACCTACATCCCATCCTTCTGGAATGTATCCTACCCAATATTCTATTCCACCTTCATCCACTTCTACCTTCATATTACCTCCCCCTCCTCCATTTTGAGTCTTGACTGTAGGTCCCCTTCCCACCTATGGTCCATGACCTTCAACCTATACTCCTACTCCCCTATGCTATTCTACTCAGTTTAGTTTTCCCACCTCTCATCCTTTAGGATAGATGCATGTACCATCCTTTGACACCTCATCTAGTCCACCTCTTGCACCATCTATCCAGACACCATTACCATTATCTACTGGACCTACATTATTTATGCCTCCCCCTTCTTGGTCATCACCTCCTACAACCCAACCATTACAATAGGCTCCTCTCCAGTAGATACCTATACAACAACCACATGCCCCTCAACCACAATATTATTATCCTCAATAGATGCCTATTCCACAACCTAGTATCTCACTCACTATGACACCATACATCACTCAACAACCACCTCTCTAGGATCAGTTGCAATATGTTCCTTCCCAATACTAGGAGGAACAACAACTTCAGTATCCACCACACTCTCAGGCTCCACCTACCTTAACATCATCCTCCACACCTCTAACATCCAAACTTCAACTCTTGCAAGATGAAGTAAATATGCTAAACCTTCGTACTACTAGTTATGGACCACAAAAACCCACCTATGATGAACTCTGCAATGAGCCAGTCCACCCCTCAGTTCCCATTCCTCCTTATCCTTATCACTTCGATATCCTAAAGTTTGATAAGTACAAGGGTAAAGAGGATCCCTGAGAACATGTTAGTAATTACCATTCAACTTGCTATCAACTTCATAGTAGCAACCCTCTCATGTTATGTACCTTCTCTCTCTCGCTTGGGGGACAAGCCCTTGATTGGTACAACATGCTCCCATGCCATAGCCTGTACACCTTTGAACAACTAGCCAATTCCTTCCTAGAACATTTCTCTATCAACATAAAAAATAAAACCAACTTCTTAGATGTCTACGCCCTATGATAGGCTGATGATGAGCCCATTACTGAGTTTGTTTCCTGATGGAGATCGATCATACATGACCTGGCTCATAGTCTCCCAACTATTGAACTTGTTACACTTTTCTCCAAAAGTTATCATAAGCATATCTCCACTTCCTTACAGCTTCATCAAAGCCACACCTTTGAAGAAGCTATCACCCAAGCTAAAGTCATCAAGGACATCAAAGTCCAATCAAGCAAGATCAAGTTGAGACAAAAACCCTCATACAACTCAAATTTTTACTTCAATAGAAATGCACCTAATCAACCTTTCCCTAGGCCACCACAAGCCAATCACGTGGCAATAACTACCCTAGCTCCATCACCCATCCCACGACCTCCTTCTCCATAGTAACAACTATTCCAAACTAGTGCACCTCTTCCTCCTCGACCATAGTAGCCTCATGGCCTTCACCCATAGGCTCCATAATACAATCTCACCCCACTCTCTGAGCCTTTGCCAACCCTTTTCTAGATATTGTATGATGTAGGCCACATCAACCTACCCAAAATCTGATCGCTCGACCCAAATCAACCCAAGCCTCGAGGATACATCGAGCAAGCCTTCTATGCATACCATCGATAACCTGGCCATGATATCGAATCTTATCACTCTTTCCATGGCCTTGTCCAAGATCTCATTGATAGGGGTACCATTCAGGTCTCCAACCCACTCACCCCATAGAATCAAAACTTGGGGATCTACCAAAACCCCCTACCCAAACATAGGGGGACCAATCCCCAATGAATTCAACCTAATCCCTCAGGGCCACCTAGATAGGTTAATAATGTTCAATGAGATCCTCCTTCATATGGTGTAGTTGGCATGATTAACCTCACTACTCACAATCAAAGGTATCCTTCACGCCAAACTACACCAGTGGTCTCACCACCTACACCATTTACTTCTCCATAGTCTCCCATGACTTCTAACACTACACCCCCTCCACCATAAAATATCATTACCATTCATGGTAGCCTTACCCACTAGTTGTGTAATGCTCCTACCAGGTTATCCATATTTGATATTTTACAATAGTCTCAACCCCATCATGAGGCATTGAATGATATCCTTCGATCTATCGACCTTGAAACCCATGACACAAATACATTTGTGAACTTTATGGGAAACATTCTATACTACCTTCAACCTTCTATCAGTTTCCATGATCATGAGATTATGAAACTCATAGGCGAAGGAGCAGATCCTCCTCTTCACATCCAAGCAACCATCAATGATATCACCTACAAGCATGTTCTCATTGATACCGGTTCCTCTATCAACATCATTTCCACTATAGCCTTACACCACCTACACATTCTACCAACTCATTTTACCACCCCATCACTTGATCTTTGAGCATTCGATGGTTCCATGTAACCCATAGTAGGCTCCATTGTCCTACCTATCCAAGTGGGTATCTACACCATTTCCATCCTATTCCATGTCATTTAGGGTGATATGTAGTACAATATCTTGCTCGAGCATCCATGGATTAGGGACATGTAGTGTGTCCCTTCTACATTACACCATTATCTCAAATATATCCATGATGGACTTGTTCACTATGTTCCTACCGATGGGGACCCCTTCAAATTTTACAACATCGTAGACCTTCCACTAGGACCTTCATCATCTTCTACACAACTCTTTCCTGTTTCTTCTCATCAATCTATCAGAGCATCGACATCTCCCTCCACATCAACCTCATCACCACAATCTCCATTAGGGACACATACCTCAGTGCTCACCACTTTCACCAACCATCATGGAACCTAATCCTGATACCATACCTTTTTTACCACCTTCCCTATGGCCACCACCACCTTCTCAACCATCCTCTTCCACAAATCTACCCCTAGTGTCGATACCCTCTTCATCACCCTCATCATGGCCTACCACCACATCTCACCCATACTCCTCTATGAAACCTCCTCTCCTCCCTACACCTCAAACACCTCCACTTCCATTCCATCCATGACCTAGGTCATTCACATCTCCTCGTAGCCCAACATCGACACCTACTCACCCAACTCCACAATTCCTACATGCAGATCATCCTATCCCATCTACGACAACTGAATGCCATGATTGGGAATAATGAGCTTCTCACCTTGATGATCAACTATTGCACTCCTCTACTACCACCATATGATATTCTCAGCTCTCACCCTCATCTTCTGATTTAGATTCACCACCTCACTCACCACCTCGTACATCACCTCACATCTCTATCTTCATGATGAACTCTAGTCTAGGTGACTATAATATTCATGATGCTCATGTACGACCTCCTACAGTCCAATCCATGCATGATTTTAGCCACCCTTCAACTTCAATATTGACCATTGGTACTATTGTACAATTAGGTCCTCCCAATAATCAAACCAACTTTGTTTATGTAGGACTAGATTCCTCACTCTCGATTGTAGTACCCCCACCACCATAATCTAGCTTTTGTGGTACATTAGATCACATGTCTAATCCCCATTTTACTTTGTGCTATCTTCGATATTTCCATTGGTATGGATTTGGGTTAGGATGTTATGAACAAGGGTTATGCACACCCATCAATCCCCATGTGCAATTACCTACAGATAAATCTAGCTTAGGCTATCACCCCACCATCATTCACACACTTGAGGATGAGCTTCAGGATCTCTCCTTACACCCTTCCCCACTTCCAACACACACTTTGGAGGAATATATCAACATGGATATTTTGGATGAGAGCCCATCTCCTCATTCGACCATCACTATTCCATTCGACTTCTTTCAGGAAACTCCCTTCTCTGACACTATGTCATTATGTTGTGTCGATGAATTAACTAGCCAATTTGCTACTTTATCTCTAAATGCTCACTACCTAGAATATGACATGATATCCCCCCACCATTACCAACACATTTGGCTAGATCACTACCTATGCATCGATAGCTCCATCACTCCATTACTCGATCACGTTCTCCACCTATCATCTTACACCCTCCACTAAGCTTGCTATGACATTCACATGTTATTGAGTCTTCATCATCAGACTCTTCACCACCTACATCCCCCATGGCTTTGGTTAACATGGTTGATGTAGACCTCTTTTCCCCACTTTGGTATACACACTAACCAATTCATGATGACACACCCAACCCAGATATCATTGACTTCACACACATTTCACCTACACCTTCATCATGAGATTTCTTGCTCTCACCCCATGTCTTGCATACTATGAATGCTCCTTCACCTTCCACCCCACCCCACATTCTATGGGTTCACCACACAAGCATCTACCTAGATGATGAATTTGATGTACTAGAGGCTATCGATGACCTCCACCTTATCCCGATCCCTGAACAACTTCGAGATGGTTCCCACATGCTTGTGGAAGATACTATTGAGGTTGACATTGGTGATGATCCCAAAAATCCACACATTGTCAAACTCGTCACTAGCCTCTCACTAGAAGAGCACATCATATTTACCACTTTCCTTAAGGAATATATTAGAGTCTTTGCTTGGTCCTACAAGGACATGCCTGGACTCGACCCTTCCCTAGTAGTGCACAACCTCATGCTTGACAAAGATGCCAAACCTATCAAGAAAAAATTGTGATGCATGCATCCTACCATTGCTCTCCTCATAAAATCAAAGCTCCAAAAGCTCCTTGATGTAGGTTTCATCATTCCCATAGATTATCTTGAGTGGGTTTCTAACATGGTACCAGTCCCAAAACCCTCTAGTGAGGTTCACGTATGCACTAATTTTCATGACTTAAACAAAGCTTATCCCAAAGATAACTTTCCCTTACCAAACATCGACTCACTCATCGATTCCATCGTAGGCCATGAAATGATATCCCTTATGGATGGATTTTTTGGATACAATCAGATCAAAATCAATCCTATCGACCAACACAAAACTTCCTTCACAACCCCTAGGGGACCTTTTGCTATAAGGTCATGCCTTTTGGCCTTAAAAATGCTGGGGCAACCTATCAATGTGCAATGACTTACATTTTCCATGATTACATGCATAAAATTATGGAAGACTACGTCGATGATCTCATCATAAAATCAAAAGAGCATTCATAGAACCTCATTGATTTACACAAAATCTTTGATCACCTCTTGGAACACAACATTCACCTTAACCCAAAGAAATGCATCTTTGGTGTCACTTCAAGAAAAATCCTAGGGTTCATCATCTCTCAACGAGGCATTGAAGTTGATCCTAACAAAGTCAAGGCCATCCTCGAGATACCTCCACCCACGAACCTCAAACAATTATATAGTCTACAAGGTAAAATTCAGTCCATACATCATTTCATCACACAACTTTTAGATAAATGCAAGCCATTTAATCACCTCTTGCAAAAGGGGTCACCTTCAAATGGGATGAAAACTATCAAAAAGCCTTTGATTCAATCAAAGCCTACCTTACCTCTTCATCGATTTTATCTCCTCCAGATCTATAAAGGCCATTTACCCTATACATTTCTACCATGGACTTCACACTTGGCACACTCCTAGCCCAAAATAATGAACTCAATCATGAGCGAGCTATATACTACATCAATCGTATGCTAGTTAGTTATGAAACCCGCTACGTATACATGGAAAAGTTGTGCTTGGCTGTAGTCTTTGCCACCCAAAAACTATGTCATTACATGCTTAATCACACCACCTTTGTCATCACTCATGACAATCCACTCTGATACATGATGAATAAGAGTTATCATAACTCTCGTACTTCTAAATGGATTATGCTCCTTACTAAATTTGACCTAGAATTCATTTTACAAAAATCCATTAAAGGGTAGGTCATCACAGACCAACTCATTGAGGCCCCATTACCCGATAATCACCCTCTCATCATCCAACTCCTTGATGATTCCATCTTTAATATCATAGAACCCAAAGAGTATGTTGAACCTGAGATAACTGCTGACTTAACACTCTTCTTTGATGGTTCCTACTGCACACATGTTGGGGGTGTAAGCATTGTATTTTTCACACTAGATGGAGAGCCTCTTCCATTCTCATTCAAATTAGGATTCCCTTGCACAAACAACAATGTAGAATATGAAGCCCTTATTCTTGGTCTAAAGTAGGTGCATTCGATGCACATTCGATGCCTTCACATTATTGGAGATTCTCTCCTTATTGTGAATCAAGTCCAGGAGATATGGCAATGTCATTGTCCCATTCTCCAACAATATAAACAAATCACCTAACAACTCCTCACCCAATTTGAGTGGTATGCTATCAAAGCCACCCCACGTTCCTCCAATCACTTTATCGACATAATGGCCTCCTTAGGATCATTGATACCACAAAATTCCCTCTCCGACATGATGCATGTGTCCATTCATATGCTTACCAAATCAACTATCTCATCTTCACCTCATACAGATGATGATGGCATTCATGTTGTCCACACTGAACCACATGATCCTTGGTTTTCACAAATTAAGGATTACATCAAATTAGGTTTCCTACCTTGCGATCTACCACATGCTCAATATCAAGCATTCAAACAATGTACCATTCATTACACACTATTAGGGGACATCTTGTACCACCATAGTTATGATGGTATTCTCCTACGTTGCCTTGAACCACATGAATCTCAATGGGTAGTACAAGAAACCCATGATGGTACTTGTGGTGGCCACTTTAGTGGTATGGCTATCACAAAATGTATCTTATGTATGGGCTACTACTAGCCCAAAATGGAGCATGATTATTGTGAATATGTCAAGCGATGTATCAAATACTAACAACATGCTAACCTCACACACCTTCCTTCACAAGCTCTCCAACCAATTCAATCCATGTGGCCTTTCTCATAATGGGGCCTAGATCTCATCGGATAGATCACACCTACTTCATCAAGCAATCACAAATTCATCATCACTACTATAGAGTACTTCACAAAGTGGGTCGAAGCCATCCCACTTGTCCAAACCATAGGAGCCAAGATTATGGTATTTATCATAGACCACATCATATGTCGCTTTGGCATTCCTTCTCAAATCATCTCTGATAATGGTACACCCTTAAAAACAAAACTGTCCATGCCCTCTACACCAAATTTAATATCCACCATAGCTTCTCGACCTCGTACTACCCACAGGGTAATGGCTAGGCTGAGGTAACTAATAAAACCATTTGCTCCATCCTTCAAAAAATAGTTGTAGAATCCCATTATGATTGGCATAATCAGATGCCTCTTGCCTTATGGGCTTATCGTATGAGCATCTATACTCCCATTAGGGCAACTCCCTTCTCATTGGTCTATGGTGTTGAAGCCATTATGCCTCTTGAGCTTGAGATACCTTCATTATGAGTCTCCATGAAAGACTTCATTGATGATGACACTACTCATCAAGCCCATCTTGATCAATTAATGCTCTTGGATGAGCATCACATCCATGCCATTGAGCACACATGTGTCTATCAAGACCACCTTCATCATGCCTACAATAGTAAGGTACATCAACATGAATTTCAAATTGGTGACCTAGTTCTTAAGGAAAACCAATAGATCACAAGCCAACCCCATCAGTAGTGTGACAAATTTACTCCTAACTAGTTAGGTCCATACATCATCACACAAAAATATGGTTTTAGTGCCTATCGATTGGTAAATCTCGAAGGATTCATTGAACTTAAGCCTATCAATATCATTCACCTTCGCACATTCAATGCCTAGATTACCTAGGTATGCACCACCATGGATTGTATATAGTATCATTATAACATGATCTTGATTCACATCACCCACACAATCCACATCATACTACACATAGTTTTCACTTTCTATTACACAATAGAAATATTTGTACTTTTTATGTCATTTATATGTTATGGGTATTTTGGTTTTTGTAGGTCTTTCATCACTAGTAGTGACATCTTCAATGGTAATACTTTCTAGGCACATACATTTAACATATCACTCACCTTCATCATGCAAGATCTCCTGATATTACCTTTGGTACCAGTCACTCTAGCTGATTTGGCTAGACCACCCAACATGGTTCATATACATCACACTTCCATATCATCACACTCTGATCACCATACTTCCCCTCATCACCATTCACCCCATCGTAGACATTCTTCCTATTCACCCCGCTTAGGAGATAGCTAGGTCTCCTTATCCTCCTTTGTATATGAGGAGGAGCATTCCCATCGATAGACCCTCACACATGTAGATCATCCCCACCTCCCATAGGTGACCCTAGAGATCCATATCTACCACCCTCCTTAGTTTATCGACCTTCACTAGCATATTGTCCCCCTAATAGGGTAGCTACACCCATTCATGCATCTTCTATAGGACTACCTCCACCCTTGCTAATTGGTATGTCACCCTATGACTTATCCCTATGCTATCATGCCACCCATGCCACCTCCATGTGCATTCCCCCATCTCATCCACATTGCTACTTTAGCCATCACCACACCACCTATCCTTTAGACACCACCATCTCCATTCTGTGGCCTCCCGCTTCAGCCTACCACACCACTAGTACAATAGTTCCATTCTCCTCCTTCTTCCTCTTATTTACTCCCTTCCCCACACCCATATCTCCATTCCATATACCCACCTAAATCTTGGTCCCCACCTTCCTCGATTCCATCACCTCCCATTGACATTCAACATATCCTCTCCCACCTCGACAACCTCGAGTTACACTTGAGCCATTATCATTGCCATTCCCCTTCATATCATTCTATCATGGCCTGACCTACATCACCTTCTTCTAGGCCTACCCTTCATTCTCAAATTTGACCTACATCTAATTCTCGCATCTTAACCTAACCACCCATCCCTACCCCACCTCCTTCATGCTCATCACCACCCGATCCATATATCTATCCTATGCCAGTTTGGTCAATACCATTATCTCAAATATTTCACTAACTCCTTCACCAGGGCCTCCTTGTACTACTCAAGATTCACCCTATCGACCCCTTGCACCCTAAGCTATGAGATTACAAAGAAAACCAATTTTATGTCTATCATCATCAACTAGGGCATGACATTAATGCCTACCATACATTTGAAACCATTGTTCAGGATATGCTTTTCGATGACACTCACTCACATCCTGAATAAGCTCCCTCACCTACTCACCTCCAAAGCCCTCCACATCGGCTAGTACATCACTCCACCCCATCATGAGATTCATTGACTTCTACACCATGCTACTTCCAACAACTATCCAACTATACCAACTACCAAAATCCAAGTCACCTTGTCACTTCACCCAGTCACTCGTGACCTGATTCACATCATTTCACATAGATTTTGCTTGGCTCCTTCCTATCTATTTTCTTCCATTCCATCTCCTCATCTCTTTCTTCATTAGCATTTTTGAATGGTCATGCTTTGAGTGGCTACATTCCTATGCTAATTCCCCACCCCTTCTTCTCCCTTTTCTTTTCCTTTTACTCATGTCATTGCTTCATCTTCTCATATTTGTTGCACTTCATCACTTTCATGTTATTCTACATATTTCATCAGGATTCTCTATCCATGCTCATCAGTCCCACATGTACTTTCCCACTTATCTGCCTTTTCTCCTATTTGCTACATCTCCCCACATGTTGGGGCAACTATTATCATGACTCCATATTCTCATCATTATCACCCCATGCATTCATCTATAGATATAGGTACTAAACTCATCTAGTTACATCACACATACTTCCTCTTGTAGATATTATTCTCTCATACTACATCTCACACTACATTCATTGCATATATCCATACTTCTTATATGGTTTCATTCATGTTTGTATATTCCATCTATAGAAATGCACCCCTAGCAGGAATAACATATGCACTTGTTAGCATTACCACTTGGATGTCCACTCCCTTTCTTGGGATTACAGGGTATATGGTGTCATGCATTTTATTGACTATTCACTAGTTCAATCAATCAAATATCACCTCTAGCTGACAGGTTATTACACTTCTTATAGTTTTCTTTGGCTAGTTCAACTTCTCTCAAGGACCACTCACACAGGTCACATTTTAAAAAAATTTTGAGTCTAGGGAAGATAACACCTTGCATAGATATCACCATCTAGCGAACGGTTTCCCCTGCTCATCCTATCATTTGCATGATCAACATACAACCTAGGGATAAACAAAGGGATAAGCATAAGCAAAAATTAAAAAAGGGGTAGAAAACAAAATCCAATGCCCATACAAAAAAAAAAAAGAGCACCACAAAAAGACAAGCAATAAATGAGGGGTAGAAAACAAAAGGAAAAGCCTCCAAGAATCACAATTGTTATGCTTCATCACCTTTGGTCCTTAGGTTTAACATAACATCATGGGATGATTTCCATCACCAGCTATAGGCCCTAAGCGCCTGCCTACTAATGGAATAGTCTTACAAGTGGTGACACATCTATCACATTAGCGACCTTATTTTGTATAGATCACTATACACTTGTGGATGAGCTAGCTACTTCGACTATGTTTACAATGGGTTAGTCCTACCTCCCTCAAAATGGATAAATGAACATCACTTATTTGCACACACTGGTCCTTGATAGACTTTGACCTAGCTAGGTTAGTTATGAGTTGTCGATAGATCTCGTTCAGTTTCTCATGAGGTTTGATTGTTACAACTATGATTGTCAAAATTGTTGCATACACACTACACTATCCTACATCCTTGATATTATAGAATGGATAACATTACCATCGGTTATGCTATGATACAAGTGCTTCCTCTACGTATTTCAACTTTCACATACATGCATCCTTGCATCTATTTTACATGCATTTATTTACATCACATTACCTATTATCACATCTATCTTAGATCATACATCATCACATCTATCTACATTCATTTCCACTGCATCACTTCATAGTATATCTACACTACAGTGATATCATTTTATTACATACTACCATATGCACATATATTAATCCATGGTACATCTACTTATCAATATTTTACACAACACAAACACAAAAAATCACATACACATTCAAATAAAATCACAAAACACATATATAAGAGCCACAAAATAATAGGTATATATAATAATAATAATAAATACCATTAGGCTACAAAATGGGTACAAGAGTCACATCATCCATAGGCTACAAAAAACCAATAATACATCACCACAAACCAAAGCATCAACTCTATTGATCACTAGGAGTCTCTCCACTCCCCTCATGAGTCACCCCTACCTGCTCTACCCCATGCACCACTACCACCCCACTCAATTCAGATTCTACCCTTAGTATTTGAGCACCCACCGTCACTACCACTTTGTCCAACTCTGGGATAACACCTCCTATATGCAATGTTGTGGGTGCATCTATCCTCACCTCCCTTGACACTATTAATGTCGTGCTTTGATGACTCTACTATGAATGCATCTATGCTCATGATCATGATCTCGACCTTGACCATGACCTACCATAATATGAAAGTGGAATCCCATGCATCATCAAGATAATATCACAATCATATCATATCGCTACCTCCTCCCTCATCCCCTCTACCACATCCTCACTACCCTTCTATAATCGCTCTATCTCTACTCTCAATGTAGCCACATCTATAGGGACCTACTTCATTGCCCTCACTCACTCCCCATCCTCTCGTGCCTACTACTACCACTCTACCTCAACACATAACTTAGCTATCTCTATCAAATGAGCCTCTCACTCAACATCCCTAGTCTCTATCATGTACTACCTCCTATGAACCTCTTCCTTCAACCTCTCCCCTACCTCCATAGTCTCCTTGATCAGATGATGTAGATTCTCTACCATCTCTATATGCCTCATCTCCACCATCGTGAGTTACCCATACAACTCTACACATTGTAGCTCAAACACCCTACACTCTATAGCTTACTCTAACTCCCAACCTCTCCATCAATTCCTGACATCACTCACCATCTCCACACCTATCAATCTCTCCTCCAAATCATGGTGCTCTCCCTACCATATCTCCAAGTTAGTCACCCAACCTCTCTCACTCTCCCAAAGCTACCCCTCCAACTGATGTACCCTCTCCTACAACATCAACACCTCCTCATCAACATCTAACCTCTCCTACTCCTCAATGGGTATCTCTCCCATATCTCCCATGTCATCAAGATCTCTCAGATCAATCATGTCATCGGTCCTATATCAGCTCCAACATCATCCCTCACCTCCTCCATCATCACGAGATCCTTTGTAGGCTACTCTACACCACCTACATGGTACCTCCACCACCCTCTCCAATGCACTAGATGTACCACCTAACCATCACCTCGATCATTGAAGAGGTACCTCAGCCTCATCCCTCACTCCCCCTTGTGACCTAGATTGGGTACCTCTCACTGCTTACCCCTTTACTATAGGCACCCCACTACCTAGTTGCACCCATCGATCAATCACTCCCCTACCTACCTCCCAACTCTGAGTCACCCACTAGGCATCATACTCTAGTGTTGTACCTACATCCTCCACATCTAGAATGATCATCGATGGATCCCTCTCACCAATCCATGGTAATACTATAGGGTGACTCCCTCTATCACCCCATTACCTATAAATCATGATAGGTACCTCTGGAACATCCTACCACAAACCAAACTACCACATCACCCTACTAAACTAGAAGAACTCCACCTATCGAGTATACCATCCCACCACCCATCACCCTTGATGAATAGCTCCTAGCTACTCCTCATCCTTCTCCCATACTACCCCACCTCTCCAAGACCTCCAAAAAATATTCTTAGCCTCCAACTCCCCAAAATTCACCCTCCAAAATAAAGGATCACCCTCATGCGACCTCTTCATCCCCTTCTCCTCATCTATCCTCCATCTTAGTGCATATGATAAGTGAGTCTTTCCCTCCACATGAGCATTATAGGGCAACAATGATGGTCACTCTATCGCTATATGCTCCCATGCCCACACCTGTAGCAAAGGAGTCCAACTCAATCCCTTTCACCCTATGCATACTACATCATGCAACTCCCTGTACACCTGGGCCAATAGTGCAGGTGCCCATGCAAACACAACCTTGTGCTCTACCATGTCGCACACCACATCCAACATATTCTAGGTAAACAACACCTCAAAAGTATCTGGTAGTGCATATGTAGAGATCATCATCATCATCACACACTAGTGATTAGACAACATGTCCTGACACCAGAGATACTCATAATCCATCTTCTTGATATCTACTTCCCTCCACCATGCACCAAATGCACGCTCCATCACCACCTCTTGCTTGTCATCTAGAGCTGCCCTCACTAGAACACCCTCAATGGGCAACTTATAGATCTTGTACATATCTTCCAAGGTGATCATCATCTCACCCATCAAAAAGTGGAAGGTATTCCTATCTGGATCCCATCTCTCACATAATGTTGATATGTACGCTCTATTAGCATGTATGCTTATGCACTCCCAAACTCCTCTCAACCATACTACATCCAACCACTTCTGATCCACCTCATTCTTCATAGCCTCCTCCAATTCAGCCTTCATCATCCACACACGATGTCACGACTCAATATTCTTCACCTGTTTCATCCACAAACACCACAACAAATTTCATGTCAGTTCCACACACAAACTAAAATTCCATTCATTTTAGTTAATACAATTTCAATCAAATACTTGTCACACACATCATCATTATGGTATATCACATACTAAAAATAAAATACTAATAAACAACAACAAAACACACTTTGGGTAACCATTCACCCCTCCTTTCAGACAAACATCACAAAACATACAAAAATCAATTCACTTAAGCACATTTAACACCCACAAAATCATCCATTTAATTTATCACGCATTTCGAGACATTAAATCATGTACAATTCATACAACACAACAAAACAAAAAAATAGTCATATTTTTGGATACCCATTTTGCCATTTCATGGTAAAAGTCCAAATAGATTTGACAAATAGTGCATATCTGGCTCCCAACAACCAATTTCATGTTTACCCACATACACCTCATGGCACGAAATTCAAAAACACATCAAATGCCACAATACACAAAAATAAATATATTTTTGGATACCCATTTCTCCTCTTTACAGTGAAAGTTTCAACAGATTTCAAAAATAGCACACCAATAATCGTGAACATCGAAGTCAAGTTCAACCAACTTACACCCAAACAACACACATCAACATCACATGCCAAATGAGGGTAAAAAAAACACAATCACACATTTGGATACCCATTTGCCACTTTTATAAATAAAATTCAATCACATCTCAAAAATAGTACCCCGTTTACTCCCAACAAGCAAAGTCAACTCACTCAACTACACTACCCGCAAATCGGTCAAACTAATGCAAAAATTGGTCAAACCTAACATCTGATTACATATTTAGATACCCATTTGGCTTGTTTAACACTTTGTGTTTCAATTTTCATTAAATCTTACATACATTTCAAAAACAATGCAAAAACCTCCCCTCCCTCATTTCACGCATTTCTAGAAACAACAAAATTCAACAAAATCAAGTAGCGAGCACTTACCGATGGATCCCCGCATCGACTACCAACACCAGTCTATCCCCTCACCATCTCTAAGTCCAACTCCCCAAACTACAAGTGCTCCACATCACCAAACATCACTCACTCCTCGCTCTCCAACTCACACACCACAAATGACCCCCACGCACATCAAAAAAGCATAAATACACCTAAAAACCCTAATTCATAGGTCAACCTATGAATTAGGTCCAATTCATAGGTCACCCTATGAATTCAGGTCTAATTCACCCCCCACCATGCGAATTGAAGCTCCTGACTCCAAAATCACCAAAATTTCACTCCAACACCTAGGTCACCTTTCCCTCTTCCTGTCCATCTAATTTTTCATCCCTGTTATCATTCATTTTCTTCTATCAATCAACTCATCATCATATCACCACATTCCATTCACCTCATTGTTGATTCCTCATTTGAGGGGGTATTCATATCCAAAATCCACTTTGCAAACAACCAAACAATCAAACATCCAAATCATGGATATCACATCTATCTACAAATTTTTTTGTTGAATATTATCTTAAGATAATAATCCAATCCCAAATCAGATATTTGTTAAGTCATGAGAGCCATGCACAATATTGGAGATGTCATCCTGGCATTCATGTATGTCGATGATGATCACATAATGAATGATACGTTTGAATAATCCATGCCACCCAACTCAAATGGTTTGACAAGTGTCACCATGTACTCATCAATCAATCAGAAGCAAAAATTTGAAATAGATATTTGTTCTATTCATGTTTGGACCATCTTGCATTGGTCACAAAAGCAAAGTAGTCATAAGTTGCCCTCACAAGCAATCAGTACAATATTGTAAAATATTGTACAAAATCAACAAATCATCACATTGCATCCATAGTCATCCATTTGCATTCATCATCCACATTTTGCATTTTACTTCTCTTCTTCTTCTCCCTTCTTTTCTTGGATATTGATCAATGTTGTATGGTCATGCTTCAAGTGGCTACATACCTTTGATTAGATCCCTATTTTTCTTTCTTCTTTTCCTTTCTCTTGGCTATCGATCAATGTTGTATGGTCACACTTCGAGCGGCTACATACCTTTGATTAGATCCCATTCTTTTCCCTTCTTTTCTTGGCTATCGATCAATGTTGTATGGTCACTATATACCTTTGATTAGATCCTATTATTTCTCTTTTTCTTCGATCATTTGTATGGTCATGCTTCGAGAGGCTACATACCTTTGATTAGATTCCATTCTTTTCCCTTCTTCTTTTCTCTTATTCTCTTGGCTATCAATCAATGTTGTATGGTCACACTTTGAGTGGCTACATACCTTTGATTGAAATCCCATTATTTTCCCTTCTTCTTCTTTTCCCTCTTTCCTCCTTCGGTTCACACACATTCCACTTCCTTCTCACATCATATTTTTGCACTAAACTGTGTTCCACACAGCCTAGTACAAAAAGGGGTAAATGTAGACACCCAAAAGTTGCACATTCTTGCTTCTAGGTATTCGTAGGCCATCATAGGCCGCTTTAGCCATCTGTAGGCTACCTTGGTCACTTGTAGACTTCAAACCTACAAAAACTAGGTAAAATACACCCAGGATGCTTCCTACTCACTTGGAATCCACTGTTAGAATAAATCTTAAGTCCTAGGATATTGTGACTAGAGTTACAACTCTTGCATGAGGTAGGTAAACTCCCACTTAATATTAGCTTCGATTAGCTCATATCTATTGGGTTGTTGTAATCCAACGAATCTCAATGATCAAATTTGCTATTTATACAAAGTTGATCCCATGAAATAAATCAATCAGTTCTTGATATTTTAGTAATTATTTGCATATCTAGTTTCTTGATTTCAATATTGTATTTCAATATTTCTATTATGGTACCAGAGCGAGGTTAGAATTTGCGAGCATTCACATTTTTCATAGATTTGGTTTAGCTTGTCCTTTTTTTGGATAAGTCATTTTTTTACTAACTCAACTTATTTGGAAGTTGTAGGGCAGTCATATTTGTTGATCTATCGTCTCAACTTATAGATAATTTTTATTTATTTTTTCAAGTTATTTTCAAGGATTATGTTGTGAAGGACTCAAACAAGCAACGTCTTATCTTGTTACTGAGTTTTCTACGTTTTTGTGGAGGATTCTTTCCTACTCAATTATCAACGCTATCACAAGTCGACATTCTCATCGTGGTAGCAGTGGAATCCTTTTTTAAAATGTAAAATTTAAGCCCTTTGCAGTGGCATCAATGGTTTGATGCCTTGCTCTCACAGGCAGTGTATTGTAATGCTCTAATTTTTTGTATTGTGTAGGACTCGATAAAGTAGCGTATTGACTTTGCTATTATTTTTTTGTTGTTATGGAGGTTGATAATTCCATTTTTTCTCCTATGCATAATGAGAAGTGAATCGTTGGGGGTCCAATGATCTAAATTCAATTTTTTTGAAGAAGGTGCTCATGAAAGTAGAGATATAGTTAGAATTATGAGCTAGCGTGTCTACCTACAACACCATGCTTGATCTGCAACAACATGCTTCTTGGACCTATTGGTGTAGTACACTACATTACACATGATCTATGAGGTGGTGGTGCATGACATTGGTGGCTATAACTAATTATTTTTTCCTTTTTCATTGAGTGTGACTTTCATGTTTGTGGTAGACTCATGGATCATGATTAAATCCTACTAGTTTGTGACCTGTTCATTGGTGTTTGTTGTGAAATCTCATGGAGTGAAGGAAAACTACTATCAACAACAACAAATTTTTTTTTTCTTTGATCCGAAATGAATATCACATGATCGGATGAGTCATGCGTGCCAACATCTAACCATTGATAAAGTTGAGCCTCGAAGGAGTCATGCATGTCAACATCTAACTGTTTATAGAGTTGTTATTCCTTGGCGGTAATAGGTAGACGTACCCTCCGCTCTCTCCAAAAACCACTGCATTGCACTTCTATAAATCATAGGTGATATATGGTAATATATATCCTATTGCAAGTGTTTTTTTGTTACTAATAGAGTTCTATGAAGAAACTAGTGAAGAATAACTATAATTTTCTTTTTTTTTATGTGATTAATCGTCGAATGATGAACTGAGTAAGCTTTTATGGAGGTTGATAGTCACTAATTATTTTCATATGCAAGACAAGGGTGTATCCAAGTTGCACTCTGTTCATTTATAAAACCCATCATGATATCAAAAACTAGTAGAATGCTGCCAATCACCCACCTACTCACTATGAAGCCATATTATTGATGACGGACCATATTTTCTATAGTGGAGCCAGTGCCAGGAACACGTGCTTCTGATTCACCAAGGAGTTTATAATATTGGATTTGTGAATTTTTTTTCATCTGCATCATTAAGGGATTTTTGGGTCTACGAAGCCAAAAATAATGTAGACACAGACATTGGTCTGGTTTTTGCATGCCCCACTATTTTACCATGTCTAACACTCGTGTTTTTACCTTGTTTACTACATGGTAAAACCTTTTTTTGTTTCTTGTAGGTTAAATGTGGATGCTCCCAAAGGATGTAGTGATCAACGAGCATATGGTTAACAAGAGAAGATTTTTTGTAGCAACTAGATGTTAGCCGTGAGAGACGAACATCAAAGCTACGAGAGAAAACGAGATCTCAACTTTGTAACGATGCAAACTTTTTGCACGATAATTTTTTTGATGTGTTGTAGAATTGTGACTACTCTATAAGGTTGATTCTAGACCAACAAACTATTTTTTGAGCACACAATTTGGTCTAAGCCTTACTGTTACATATTTGAAATTCGTCTAGAATTCTTTAACAAAAATAATTGTTCTATTGTAACCTTGCTCTATCTCTCTTCTTGGACTCCTCTCACTTTCTCTTATTGTATGCCTATTCTATAAAGACACTCAAAGTGAGAATTATGATTGTAAAATCATAATAAAAATATTTTTTTGGGGGGTTCTTAGTGTTGCTTATTACACCAGGTTGTTGTCTTTGTTCAAAGGGGGGGATTATTGTTGTCTTTTATGAAAGGTCTTTTTGCTGCACTTTTTCCTTTCTAGATACAATGAATCCTTTAAATACAATTTACCCACTCACTCCTCATAACTATCACACTTGGAAACCAAGAATATTAAATCTCATTACTCAAAAATGTCACACATTTTCTAGAAGAGAAGCATCCTGAATTTAAAAAAGAATATGAAATCTTTGTTCATAAAGGAAAAATGTATAAAAAAGTGGGACTTATAATCACAAATGTATGTGAAAGATTATGGTTTCACATTTCTAAATGTAAAAATCCATTTTAGAGTTGGAACAAACTAAAGATATTATTTGGTAAAGTGGATCAAATTAGATCAATGCAGCTTGAAGTAGACTTAATAACTTTATCACCTTAAGACTTCAGCACAATTGTAGAATTTCTCACCAAATTTAAGGAAGTCCTTACACAATTAAATGGTAGTGGAAAAAATAAAATAGAAAAATAATGCATGTACATTATTCTATCAAAATTAAATGGAGCATTTCAATTTTTTGCAACCACCTTTTTGTCTACGAAGGATGCACTTGGTACAAGTTTTACAATGCCCACATTAGAGGAGTTTTGTGAGAGGCTTACTAGAGAGGAAATGAAGCTTTCAGAATTTGAATCCTTTCCCTCCTCCTCAAAAGCCTTAATGGCTTCCTACTCCAATAAAGAAAATTTCAAAAAGAGAGAAAAATCACCTATAACTTGTACTCATTGCAAAAAGGATGTTCATTTAGTAAATAGATGTTGGAAAAGACTACAATAGCTTGAGGCAGCAAAGAAAGATCATAAAAATGATATTAAAAAGCAGATTGGAAAAGATTTAAATTTTCAAGGAAAAGCTGTTAAAAATTCCTCAAATTATTGGGTTCTAGATTTAGGGGCTACTCATTATATGACTTCTTCACATGAGTCATTTACTTCCCTTTACTTAAGCTCAACTTGCAGCATTAAAGTTGGTTACTCATCCTTTATCCCCATCAAAGGAAAAGGTGATATTACCATTTATGGTGGTCATATCAACAATTTTCTCTATGTCCTAGATATTTCTACAAATATTCTCTCTATATACCAAATTTGTACATTTGGAAAGGGTAAAATAGTTCTATTCTCACCAGCAGGGGTTGAAATAAAATACTTTCAAGAACCATTCTCCCTTATATCTAAAGGTGATATTGATCATAAAGCTTACCTATTTCACTTCAAAGGATTCAAATATTCTAATAGATCATCCTATTTTTATGCTCATGGGGATATTGAAAGTAAAATTTGGCATGAAAGGTTTGGTCATCTTAGTTATAGCTATTTGAGAGAGTTGAGTACTCATGAAATGGTAACTGGGTTGCCAAAAGTCTCTTCTATTAATAGCGCGTGTCCTGGATGTGATCTTGGAAAACAACATCAAGATAATTTTCACCCAAGTGGTTCCCAAAAGGCTTCCTCCCCATTGGAACTAATCCATAGTGATTTAATGGTCTTCCCACACCCATATTTCAAAGGAGCCAAATATACCTTAACCTTTATTAATGATTTTTCAAGACATACTTGGGTTTATTTTTTAAAATACCAAAGTGATGTCCTATATCACTTCAAAGATTATAAAATCCTAGTTGAAAATCAAGCCTCTTGTAAAATCAAAAAGGTTCACACAGACAATGGGGGGAATATTTTATTAATGAATATTCAAAGTTCATTTCAACTCATGGCATAATTCATCAACATTCAGTCTCCCATAATCCTCAACAAAATGGTGTAGCAGAGAGAGAATATATCTTTAAAGGAAATGGCTAACTGTATGCTCCAGTCAAAGGATCTTCCAACAATTTTTTAGGCTGAGGTAATAAAATGTGCAAATTACATTTAGAATTGCACACCACACAAAGCAATTAGGCATTTGACTCTAGAAGAAGCTTGGATTGGCTCCAAAACTGATGTCTCATTTTTTCAAGTTTTTGGTTGTACTGCTTGGGCTCACATCCCAAAGAAAAAGAGGAAGGATTTAGACAAGAAAAGCAAGCAACTTATTTTTTTTTGCTATTGTGAGGATATGAAAGCCTATAGGCTACTTGATCCTACTACTCATGAGGTCTTTTTCACAAAAATGTTCAATTTGATGAAAATTTCCCTTCTCAAGATCCTCATATTTCTTCCTCTACCAACTTTGATTCCTTTGATCCATCCCCCTTATTTGAGCCTCAATATGATGAAGAACCAATCCTTGAGATTAATAATCAAAATGATGATCATATTCTTGAAAATCATACCACAAATTTTGGTACACACATTTCTCCTCCAATAATTCCAAAATGGGCCTACACTACTATTCAAGAGGCAACACCTTATATACAACATCTTCCACATTCCAGACATAGTAATTCCTTGGGTTCTAGTATTGTTTGTCAATCCATTTCTACTGATCCTCAATCCTTTGTTCAGGCCAATGGAATTAAATAATGGGATGATGCCATGGAAAATGAATATTCTTCCTTAATAAATAATCAAACTTGGGATCTAGTCCCTCTTCCTAAAGGAAGAAAATTGGTTCATTGTAAATGGGTTTATCGAACCAAGTATGTAGCAGATGGAACCATTGACAAATATAAAGCTCACTTGGTAGCTAAGGGTTTTTCACAAGTTGAAGGCATTGATTACTCAAAAAAATTTGCACCTATTGCAAAGATGCATTCAGTGAGATTGGTACTTGCACTTGCTGCTTCACAAAAAATGGTTTGTTTTTTAGATGGATATCAAAAGTGTTTTCTTGCATGGTGACTTAAAGGAAGAAATATATATGGAGCAACCCAATAGATATATTCAAGACTCTTCCCTTGTTTGTAGACTAAGATAGTCTCTCTATGGTCTCAAACAAGCTCCTCGAGCTTGGTACAAGAAGATGGATTCTTTCCTTCTAACCACCGGATTTTCTCGTTGAGAGTTTGATGCTACAATCTATATTTGGTGAGAAGAAGATAACATCACCATTCTTGTTTTCTATTTTTATGATCTACTTGTCACTGGTAGTTGCACTTCTCACATTCAAACTGTAAATTCCTCCATTTTTGAGAGATTTGAGATGACTAATATGGGTTTAGCTCATTACTTCCTTGGATTTTAGATCTCTCAAATAGATTCAGGGGTTTATATATATCAATAGAAGTATACTCTAGATATTCTTTAGTGGTTTAGGATTGCTGATTTCAAGCCTTATCCAACATCTTTTCAGTCTGGAGTAACTTTAACTTCTTCCTACACTTCACCTCTATGTGATGCTACTCTATACAGATAGCTAGTAGGGAGTCTATTGTATCTAACTCATACTCACCCTGATATTTCCTATACTATTGGATTAATTTCTAGATTTTCTCAAATACCTCATCTCAGCCATTGGTAGGCAGCAAAGCAAATTCTTCACTATCTACAGGGGACTCCAAATTTTGGGATATTCTATAGTAGAGGATCTATAGAGATTGTAGGATACACTAATTCAGATTGGGAAGGTTATGTAGACACCCAAAAGTCACACATTGTTATCTCTACGTATCCATAGGTGATTCCAGATATCCCTAGGCTATTTTAGGCTATTGTAGTCATGCGTAGTCATGCGTAGATTACCGTAGTTTGCCATAGCAATGTGTAGACTTCCATATACCACTTCATCAGCTTTCAGGTCCAAAACCCTAATAAGCCTTCAAAATCACATCTCGTGCATTGGGATATCCTCCGAAAGCCTATTTGCACTCAATTGAGGCCCCCGCATGGGCCATTAATTGACAAAAGCAATTATCAAGTCAATTCTTAAAATCTAATTTAATGTTGACTTCACTTAAGTCACCTTTTTAGGGCAAAATTGATTAGTTGAACTCTTAATCCTTAATTAACACTAATTACATCCTCCCACATGTGTGTAATTAGGGTTAGCTAAGATATTTTCCTAGGAACCCTAATCAAGCTCTAATTTGACTTAGGACCTCCTAATCCTAATTAGACTTAATCCTTCCTCACACATGTGTGAGGATAGGATATTTCCTATGAGGAATGTGAGACCTCCACCTAACAAACCCTAACCTAAATTTGGTTAGACTTTAGCCTAGGGTTAGTTTCCTTAACTCCCCCCCTACACCTTGCCTTTTCCTATAAATAGTGGGTCTTAAACCCCTAATTACCTCTCTCTCCATTAATGACATAAGCATAGAAACTCTGCCGAATTCAACACTGAAGTCTGAACAGTCAGATTTTATAGCAAACAGAAGCATAGCAACAGCCAAGGAGCCTCCCTACCGGAGCATTTCAGCAGAATACCACTTACAGTAGGATTCACCCCTCGCCCCATGAATCTGGTTCTGGTTCACCCCTCGGGTGGCGATTTTAGTCTACAAAGCCCAAATCACCTCAGATTTGGTAGGTAAGCTTCCATTTATCATTCCTAAGTGTTTAGCATCATTTATTGCAACTTTCAATATGTTTTTGTATCGATTTAGTCTTCATAACCAAGGGGCCTAACCAAGGCAAGCCCCCCAACCAACTAACCCCCTTTTTTAGGTTCTTCATAGGTCAAAAGAGGAAGAACACCATCAACTACAACCCGACGGTGGATCACAAACCCATCTACATTGAGGGACGATAGAAGGTGGTATCAAGATTGTTGTGAAGTTTATTGAAAAAGACATTATGAAAGGGAAACCTGTCCCTATTGTAACCTATATTATCTTTGAATATAAATGAAATACAACTTTCTTGTTCAGCATACTTTGTGTTTATGTTGTTAGATCAAATACCACTTTCCACCCATTTCATTCTGGCATGCCCGGTGGGACCCCCACAACGGATAGTGTCAGGCTAACTTTTTTTGATAAATCTGATATTATCCTATATTTTTATGTTTTGCAGGTACTAAATCTAACTTTCATAGAGATTTTCAAAGCCCTGGGAACCCTCTCAGGCCTTCAGAATAGATATTTGGGGTCTCTAGACCCAATTCACCCCCTGCCCTATGAATCAGATCTCAATTCACCCCTCGGGTGGTGAAGTCAACTAGATAGCCTCAAAAACCCCCAAAATTGTAGGGGTGAGTAGTACATGACCTAATCAGACTATCCACAACATCAAAGTGTAGGTACTTCCCATTTTATCCCTCTGTTGTTTAAATTTTGAAAGCATAAAGCATTCACTAGTTAAATGGTAATTTCTAGGTGTAAATTTGCTTTCATTTCGAGCTTGTAGGATCGTTAAATTTTTTTGAAATTATAGAACCTGCAACTTTCTAGCAACTTCATTTAATTTACTTTTCAAATAAATTTACATTTCTCCTCTTTGTTTCGCATATAGTATAAGCCTACACTATTTCCCCCTTTGTTCATAGCATCTCTTGCTAAAAGAAGTACACATTCTAAAGTTTAAATTAGGGTTTCCTAATCCCCTTCTCCATGTTATTTAATTTTCAAAAGAATTTTGCATCCTAAAGTTGAAAATTAGGGTTTCCTAATCCCCTTACTCCACACACTTGGATTGCATGTTTCCACGCTTTGTAAAATAGATTAGTTTATTTCATAAAGGCATTTAGGGCTAGACTATTTCTTTGCAAAGAATACAATTATCTAATAATTTGCTTTTGAAAAGGCATTAGGTTAGTCTCTCTTTTGAAAAGGCAACTAGTTAGTTTCTTACCTTGCATACACCGTTAGCAAAACATAAACCCACACACACTCACGTGGTATTTAAACAAGTGGTGAGATTGGACTTCATCCCCAATCCATCACTCGAGATTGGTGTGGATCGAGTTGCACTCTCCATCAGCTCACCCCCTAGACACCTAGCAGCCCCACAGGAGTGGTTTTCTAGATTTCATCACCAAAAAATCCCCCACTTTTGTGATTGGGCCCTGGATTTCATCACCAACGGTTACCTGCAGAGTGGGATAGGATTAGCGCCTTCATCCACAAGGCTAGTATAATTAGTGGAATTGGTAACTGTCATTCTTGACTAAGCCCATCCGAGGGTGAAGCGAAAGCATGGGTATGCCAGTAGTAGGTCTTAGATAGTACCACCTCTCTTCGTGAGAGGAATTTGTGAACTCGCTTCAGTATAGTGGGTTCCCCCCTTTTAGGATATCATTTTACCGCACCTTCCATACAGGTCACCATTTGCACGTTGCGATACCATTCTATTCTGTGCATCTTTGGGTGTTGCAGGAGGTTTGATATTGATGACATTCCTGATTTTCTAGAGTGTTCACTCCATTACCCATGATTCTACATAGGGAGTATCAACATCGCAACACACAAAAATGAACAAAACACTTTTATTTTTTAGCATTTAGACTTGATTCTGGTCTACCATTGTTTGCATGATCATGGACCGGTCTCATCACATTACACTACATATTGTTTTGCCATACACAGCATGTCACTTGCTTTACACTTACATTAGACACAGTTGAGTCTGTATCATACAGGGTTTATTTCTAAAACCCTTTCTACACATGCTACTATGCCTGTGGTCACCCGTAGTAGAGCACGCGAGCAAGCATGCTTTATAGAGGAATGGCCTACCACTTCCTCTAGTCAGTCCACTCTCACTCCTTCGATCATGAAGGGGAAGACCATAGACACATCTGATTCATGCATAGAATCTGATGTACAACTCACACACATGATGCCTCATGATGAGACATCAACCCTGAGTGAAGCCCTCACTACTTCACTCATAGAGGATTATCCACTCCTTTCATCCCCATCCTCACCTAATCCATCGACCACATTCTATGACCATGTGATCTACACAACACCAGGACAACCTCATCCATTCTTTACCATAGATGAGGAGGTCATACCTACTTCTCCCACCTTCGCACACCCCTTCTTCCAAAACCTATCTCAATCCCTTTTTGAGAGTGATTCTTCCCTCCTAAATCGTACCCATCCAGAGGTCACATCATTCACCCCTACCATAGGAATGGTGTCCAACCCATCCTCCTCTGCTATAGGAAACTAGAAGCCATCCTTCCAAACTACACAATAACTCCCTCCCCAATAGGAACCACAAGCATTTCCTCAAACCTCACACCCATACTCTTCATAGGAGTCTCAACCATCATCTTCCCAAGAGCCATTTTTCACCATATCTGAAGGCATCTCCCAGTAGCCCCTTCAGATGCAAGATGCACAAACCCAAGTGGGAGTGTACACATACACCTTCCCCTCGACCCAAGCTCCTACTTCGACAGCTTACCCTACCTTTTTGGCAGCTTTTTTCCACCAATATCCCAGGTATCCGGAGTGTATGATACCCAACCTTTAGCACCACCTTTATCTATGATGACTTTTAGGATACCGTCACCTCCCCCTTTCCAAGCTCACACTACCAATATCTTTCCCACCTATGGATCAAGACTAGCAGCTTATCCACCCACCCTACCAAGCTATTCCACATAGTTTAGCTTCCCTACTTCCTACCCTCCAGGATAGAGATAGATCCCATCCTTTGATACCTCATCTCGACCACCCCTAGTACCGGTAGCCCTAACACCTACACCATTACCAGCTGCACCCAACTTCTTTATGCCTCCTCCATCTTGGTCATCACCACCCATGGCCCAACCATTACAATAGGCTCCAACCCAACAAGTACCTACACCACAACCACATGCCTCCCAATCACAGTACTATTACCCACAATAGACACCTACCCCACAACCTAGTGTGCCCATAGATACGATAACACATGTCACCCAATACCCACCTTACCAGGATCAGGCACAATAGTATTCTTCACAATACTAGGAAGATCAACAATACCAATATCCACCACATCCATAGACTCAGCCTACCATAGCCCAGTCTCCCACCCCTATGACACCCAAACTTCAACTCTTATGAGATGAAGTCAAAATGTTGAACCTACGCACCTCTAGCTATGGGCCACAAAAGCCCTATTATGATGAACTATGCAATGAGCCAGTTCACCCATCAGTTCCCATTCCTCCCTACCCCTATCACTTCAAAATACCAAATTTTGACAAGTACAGAGGTAAGGAAGACCCTAGAGAGCATGTGAGCAACTACCACTCATCCTGCTATCAGCTTCATAGTAGTAATCCCCTCATGTTGCGTACCTTCTCCCTTTCTCTCGTGGGGCCAACATTGGACTGGTACAACATGCTCCCATGCCATAGCCTGTATACTTTTGAGCAGTTGGCTAATTCCTTCCTAGAACACTTTTCCATCAACATCAAGAAAAAGACCATATTTTTTGATGTGTACGCCTTACGATAGGCTGATGATGAACCCATCACTGAGTTCATTTCCATATGGAGAGCGATCATCCATGACCTTACCCATAGCCTCCCCACTACCGAGCTCATGACACTCTTTTCCAAGAGTTGCCACAAACACATCTCCACATCCCTCCAGCTTCATCAAAGCCACACTTTTGAAGATGCCATTTCACAAGAAAAATTTATTGAAGACATTAAGGTCCAATCCAAGAAAATTAAGTTGAGAACCAAATCCAACTATAACCCCAACTTTCACTTCAATAGGACCACACCAAATCAACCTTACCCTCGACCACCTCAAGCCAACCAAGTCACAACCACTACCCTAGCACCAACACCGACTCCTCCACCCTATACACCATAGCCACAAGCATTCCAGACTAATGCTCCTACTCCACCTAGACCACAACAATACCGAGGCATGCACCCACAAGTTCCACCATGCAACCTCACACCATTATCCAAACCATTACCAATGTTGTTTCATAGATTGTATGAGGGTAACCATCTCCTTCTACCCGAGATCCACCCATTGGATCCAAATGCACCCAAGCCTCATGGATATAATGAGCAACTCTTTTGTCCTTTCCATAGGTAATGTGGCCATGATATCGATTCATGTCACTCCTTCCATGGGCAAGTTCAAGACCTAATCGATAGGGGCATCATCCAGGTAGCAAACCCTTTAGCCCCATAGAATCAAAATTTAGGGATTTTTCAAAACCCTCTATCGGATCATAGAGGACCCAATCCTCCTAGACCTCCAAATAATCCCCTAATACCACCTCACCAAGTGAACAATGTCCAATATGATCCTCCATCATGTGGTGTAGTAGGTATGATCAACCTTACTACGAGGAACCAATGGTACCCATCATGCCAGACAACACCTATTGTTTCCTCACTAGCTCAGTTCACATCACCACAAGTACCTCAAATGCCTACTACCATACCACCACCACCTCAAAATGTGATTACCATCCATGGTAGCCTAACCCATCAGTTATGTAATGCCCCCATGTGGCTATCCATATTTGATCTCCTACAATAGTCTCAACCCCATCGTGAGGCATTGAATGACATCCTACGCTCCATTGACCTAGAGACACATGACATGAATGCCTTTGTCAATTTTTTAGGAAATATCCCATGATGCCTCCAGCCCTCAATTAGCTTCCATGACCATGAGATAATAGAACTCATTGGAGAAGGAGCAGATCCCCCTCTCCACATCCAAGCCATAATCAATGATATCACCTACAAGTGGGTACTCATTGACATGGGCTCATCCATTAGCATTATATCCATAGTAGCTCTACATCACCTGCATATCCCACCAACCCATTTTGCCATGCCTTCCATTGACTTATGTGCATTCGATGGCTCCATGAGACCTACCGTAGGGTCTATAGTTTTACCTATCCACATAGGCATCCATACCATCTCTATCCTCTTTCACATCATCCAAGGGGAAATGCAATACAATATTCTCCTTGGTCACCCATGGATTAGAGACATGCAGTGTGTCCCTTCCACACTACACCATTGCCTCAAGTACATCCACAATGGACTCATTCACTGTGTCCCAACCGATGGAGATCCCTTCAAGTTTTGCAACATTGTAGACCTTCCCCCTGCACCATCATTTTCATCCTCCCAACTGTTCCCCATGTCCTCTCATCAGTCGATAGGAGCATCGATATCCTCCCCAACTTCCACCTCAATATCCTAGTGTTCATCAAGAGCACAAGCCTCGATATCCACACCATTAGCACCATCTTCCATGGGACCCAAAATTGCTACCATACCTTTATCATCACCATCCTTATGGCCTCCATAATCATCCCAACCTCTACCATTCCAATTTCCACCTACGATGCCACAACCATCATCACCACCCATTACACAACCTATCACGTTACCTCCCCCATCCTTGCCTATGGAAGCCCCTATCCTTCCTATGCCACAAACACCTCCCCTTCCTTTTTGACCATGGCCTAGGACATTCACTTCTCCATGTAGCCCAGTTCCTGCACTGATACCTTCCCCCACATAGGCCAAACATCCTACTCAAGCTACAACAACCAAATGTCATGAATATGAACAACCAATACCCAGTTTAGATGAACAACTCCCACACCCTTCAGCCACTACAATCAAGGAATCTCAGATTTCACCTTCATCATCTGATTCTGATACCCCACCCTAGTCACCAGATCATGCCACACCATGCATTTCTATTTTCATGATAAATACTGGCCTAGGAGACTATAATGTACATGACGCCCACATACGTGATCCCCCTATCCAATCTACCCATGATTTTTGTCACCCTACAACCTCGGTCCTTACCATCAGAACCATCATACAACTAGGAGGTCCCAAAAATCATACCAATTTTGTTTATGTAGGAGTCGACTCTTCAATCCCCCCACTAGCTTCTCCTCCACCACAATCCAACTTTTGTGGTATGCTAGACCACATGGCCAACCCTCACTTTACCTTATGCTACCTACAACATTTTCATTGGCATGGATTCAGGCTGGGCCACTATGAACAAGGATTGCACACACCTATTGATCCTCAAGTTCAGTCACCAACCGACAAATCTGGTATAGGTTATAATCCAAGAGCAGTTCATACCTTAGAAGATGAATTCCAAGACCTATCCCTTTATCCTACTCCTCTTCCAATACACACTCTCGAAGAATATGTCGACATGGACATCATGGAGGACACTTCATCACCTCATTCTACCATTGCAGTCCCCTATGACTTCTTTCAGGAATCCTCTATGCCTGACACTTCCTCATTCTGTTATGTGGATAGACTGACAAACCAATTCGCCACCTTATCCTTAGATGCACCACCAATAGAACCTGATATGGTCCCTCTTGAGTCATCATCGATACGCTTAGCTATGTTCCCACCTATACATAGGCAACTATAGAGAGGATTTGCTCATTCTCATTCACCCCTAGTTGTTCTATGACCTCCTTTGAGTCTCTTAGGGTGTGCATGAACCACCGAGCCCTACTCACCAGATTCTTCCCCACCTACTTCACCTACAACATCGATCAATATGGTTGAGGTAGACTTGTTCTCTCCCCTTCGTTATAGTCACCAACAGACTCGAGATGATACCCCAAATCCAAATTTTATAGATCTCATGCATATATCACCCATACCAGTACCTCAAGATTTCCTTCTTTCACCTCATGTCTTGTGGGCGGTAAATGCTCCTTCCTCATCCATGCCACCCCAAGTCCCTCAAGTATCTCACACAGGCATCTACGTAGATGATGAATATGAGTTTAGAGAGGCTATCGATGACCTTAACCTCATCCCCATCCTCGAATAGTTACGTGATGGATCTCGCATGCTCATTGAAGACACTATCGATGTCGACATTGGTGATGATCCCAAAAATCCCCACATCCTTAAACTAGCCACTAGCCTCTCACCCGAGGAGTGCATTGCCTTCACAAACTTCCTTTGCAAGTACATTCAAGTTTTTGCATGGTCATACAAGGACATGCCGGGACTTGACCCTACCATAGTGGTTCATAACCTCATACTCGATCCTAATGCCAAACCGATAAGACAAAATTTATGATGCATGCATCCAACTATCACATTAATAGTGAAATCCAAACTCCAAAAGCTCCTAGATATCGATTTCATTGTACCCATCGACTATCCTGAATGGGTATCCAACATGGTCCCTATACCTAAGCCATCCGATGAAGTTCGTGTCTGCATGGATTTTCATGATTTAAACAAAGCTTATCCCAAAGACAATTTTCCCCTACCTAACATCGACTCCCTTGTCGACTCCATAGCAGGCCATGAGATGATCTCCCTCATGGATGGATTCTCTGGATACAATCAAATCAGGATCAACCCAGCCGATCAACACAAAACCTCCTTTACAACACCCTAGGGGACCTTTTTCTATAAAGTCATGCCTTTTGGCCTCAAAAATGTTGGGGCAACCTACCAACGTGCAATGACCTATATCTTCCATGACTTGATGCACAAAAATATTGAAGACTATGTAGATGATCTCATCGCCAAATCCAAGAAATGTGCAGACCATCTCGAAGATCTCCGTCAGATTTTTGATCGATTATTAGAACACAACGTGTGCTTGAACCCAAAGAAGTGCATGTTTGGTGTTACCTCAAGAAAAATACTAGGATTCATTGTCTCCCAATGAGGCATTGAAGTTGATCCTAGTAAGGTGAAAGCCATCATCGAGATGCCCCCTCCCACCACATTGAAGCAATTGCGCAACCTCCAGGGCAAGATCACTTCTATTCATAGATTCATAGCGCAATTATCTAACAAGTGTCAGCCATTCAACCACCTCCTACAAAAGGGAGTAAGCTTCAAATGGGATGACAACTATCAAGGAGCATTTGATGCTATCAAAACCTACCTCACATCACCACCAGTTATGTCACCACCACATCCAGAATTACCATTGATCCTATACATTTCAGCCATAGAATTTGCGCTAGGTACACTCCTAGCTCAAAAGAATGCACTCGACAAAGAATATGCTATCTATTATATTAGTCGTACGCTAGTCAGTTATGAAACAAGATATGGATACATGGAAAAATTATGCCTAGCGGTCGTATTCACCACTCAAAAATTATGCCACTACATGTTAAATCACACAACTTTTGTCATCACCCAAGATAATCCCCTTCGGTACATGATGAATAAGAGCTATCACAATTCTCGCACATCTAAATGGATCATGCTCTTAACTGAATTTGACCTAGAATTCATTTCCCAAAAATCCATCAAAGGGTAGGTCATCACCGACCAACTAGTTGAAGCCCCTTTGATTGATAATCAACCCCTCCTCATTCAGCTTCTAGATGATTCCATCTTCCATATAACCAAAGTTGAAGAATATGTTGAACCCAAAGTCGTAGCTGACCTCACCTTGTTCTTTGATGGTTCCAGATGTCTCCATGCTAGGGGTGCAGGCATTGTCTTCTTCACACCTGAAGGAGAACCACTCCCCTTTTCATTCAAACTTGACTTCCCTTGTACAAACAACAATGCAAAATATGAAGCCCTAATCCTAGGACTAAAACAAGCACATTCCATGCATATCAAATGCCTCCACATCATAGGTGATTCACTCCTGATAGTCAATCAAGTGTAGGAACTCTGGCTATGCAATTGCCCAGTCCTCCAACAATATAAGAAAATCGCACAACAACTCTTATCTCAATTTGAGTGGTATGACCTCGAAGCCACTCCATGATCATCAAACCATTTTGTAGATACTATGGCTTCCTTAGGGTCCCTCATTCCACAAAATCCAACATCTGACACAACATCCATATCCATCCATATGCTCACTCGATCTGCCATATCACCCACACCTCCTACAGATGATGATGGTGTGTATGTGGTAAACTCTGAACCCCATGACCCATGGTTTTCACAAATTAAAGAATACATCAAACTAGGTTTCCTACCTTGTGATTTACCCCATGCTCAATGCCAAACCTTCAAATAGAGAGCAATCCACTACACCTTGTTGGGGGACATCCTTTATCACCATAGCTATGATGACATGCTCCTGCGTTGCCTAGAACCACAAGAATCACAATGGGTTGTACAAGAAACCCATGATGGTACTTGTGGTGGCCATTTTAGTGGCATGGCAATCACCAAATGCATCCTCCGTATGGGTTATTACTGGCCCAAAATGGAGCATGACTACTATGAATATGTGAAGCATTGCATTAAATGCCAACAACATGCGAACCTAATGCATCTCCCATCCCAAGCACTTCAACCTATCCAATCCATGTGGCCTTTCTCCCAATGGGGCCTAGATTTAATTGGACAGATTACACCAGCTTCCTCAAGCAACCACAAATTTATCATCACTACCATAGAGTATTTTACAAAATGGGTCAAAGCCATCCCACTGGTCCAAACCATAGGAGCTAAAATTGTAGCATTCATCATAGACCACATCATATGTCATTTTGGAATCCCCTCCCAAATCATTTTTGATAATGGGAAATCCTTTAAGAACAAAACTTTTTGAGCCCTATGTGACAAATTCCACATACATCATAGTTTTTCTACCCCATACTACCCTCAGGGTAATGGCTAGGTAGAAGCCACAAACAAAACCATTTGTTCCATCCTTCGTAAAACCATAGCAGAATCTCATCGTGATTGGCATAACCAAATACCCCTAGCCTTGTGGGCGTATCGTACGAGCATCCATACTCCTACTAGGGCAACACCTTTTTCACTTGTATACAGGGCTGAAGCTATCATGCCCCTTGAGCTTGAGATACCTTCCTTAAGGATCTCTATGAAGGATTTCATTGATGATAACACTGCTCACCAAGCTCGTTTAGATCAATTAACACTTCTCGATGAATATCGTATTCATGCAATCGAGCACACATGAGTCTATCAAGATCACCTTTGATATGCCTACAATAGTAAGGTACATCAATGTGAGTTTAAAATTGGTGACCTGGTTCTCAAGGAAAACCAACAAATCATGAGTCAACCTCACCAACAGCGTGACAAGTTTACCCCAAACTGGTTGGGTCCATTCATTATTACACACAAATATGGTTCAGGAGCATATCGGCTGGCCAATATTGAAGGCCTTAATGACCCTGAACCCATCAACATCTTGCATCTCCATGCATTCAATGCTTAATACACAAAAGCATCCATCATCATGAGTGCCACACACTACTATTTACAAGTCACTAAGCACATCACCACGTAGATATGCTATTTTGCTTTATTAATTTACTATACATGTACTTTCATATTTATGTCATTTTTATGCTATGGGTATTTATTTTTCCTTTTACAGGATCCACATCATCAGTAGGAGACTACTACAACATCCCCATGCATCACCATGCAGAACCCTCCACCACCATAGTTTGTACCCATTACACTAGCTGACCTAGCCCAACCATTACCTATCATTCACCCTAGGTAGACGTCACATTCACCACACTCGGATCATCACTCACCACCTCACCATAGGTCACCTCACCATCAAGGTTCTTCCTATTCACCCCACTCTAGAGATAACTAGATCTCCATGTCTTCCTTCGATGAGGAGGAGGAAACCTCCAACACCCATCCACGTGGGTCTCCTCCTCATTTATCCAGAGAGGCAAGGAACCCATACTACCCAACCAATTCTCCACATCACCCTAATGATGCCTATCATCCACCAAATAGAGGATACACTCCTCAACAAACCCTCCCTCTAGGCCTACCACCTCCACTCTCAAATGGAGAATCTTCTTACACCCAAGCCTTGCAAGCCCACACCACCCAAGCTGCCCAAGCTGGCCATATGCACATGCCCCCATCCCATTCATACCATCATCCAGGACCATCTCCCATGCCACCCATCTTGTAGTCCCCATATTCACCATTCCGAGGCTTACCACTTCATCGAGCTTTACAATCTCCTAGATCATTTCACCCTGATGTCTCCTCATCATGGCCCCATCCATCCATCCCTACCCATCATGATGCCCCTTTCACATTAGAGGCTCATTCACCACCTTCACCAGTTCTGTTATCACCTCATCAGGAACTCCAACATATCCTCACCCATGTGGAAGCCCTAGAGCTCCATATGAGTCACTATCAGTGCCAAATTCTTGCTCATCGATCGATAACACCACGTACATCACCGCCACCTCATAGATCCATTCCTCACCCTAGGGTTCGACCTACATCAAACTCTCGACCCATGCCTCCCACATCGAACTTCACTCCACCTCATACCCCTTCACCCCAATGAGAGTACTATACCCACCACACGACATTTCCACCTACCCCACTATCCAAGATGTTTTACCACCTGATGCACCAAGGCCTTCTGGCTCTCCCAGAGACCCGACCTATAGATCCATCATGCCCTAAACCATGCAACTACCATGAGAGTGAATACTGCATCTACCACCACCATCCAGGCCATGATATCAAAGAGTGTAGATCATTCAAAACCCTGGTACACAACATGCTACATGGTACTCACCCAACATCACCTGAGCCAGCCCCTCGAGCCACCCGACTAATCAGCCCTCCACACCGCAGCATTCCACAAACTTGACTATCCCAGGAATCCATGATACCACCCTCCCATTACATCCACAATAGGGAAAATTATCCATGCCCCACTATTACTCCATTCTCTCATGCGCATCCTGACCCATACCATTTTTCCCATCAGTAGGTTCTCTTCTATCATCTCCCTTACTTCTTCCTCTACTTCTTCGCACCTCTTCATGTGGTTGTATGGTCACGCTTCGAGTGGCTACATACCTACATTGATCTAACCCACTTTTCTTCTATCACTCTTTGAATTTTGGTAATCTCCTTATCATGTTGGTTACCAAAGACCATATTTCTTCTATCTTCTTCTAGTTGTATATACTATCATCATATTCCTCTACCTTTTTTGGCATTACCACATGCAACACCATAGATTACAATTTCTACACACTCCACATGCTGGGGAAACCTTTATCATGCCATATCATTTTGATTATCATTAAACAATACTATTCACCTGTAAATAAGTGTTCTAAGCTTCTCCTTCTACACATCATAAATTTCCTCTTGTAGATATTGCATTTCTCCACTTGCATCATTTACATTACATCCATTGCACATATCCATATGTTTTTCATGTTAATTTCATTTTAAGTTTGTACATTCTTCCCCAAAAAAAAATGTGCCTTCAAAAGGAGTAATACATGCACTTGTTAGCATCACCACCTGGATGTCCACTTCCCCTTTTCAGGATTAGGGTATACATAGGTGTCGTGTTTAGCTTTGACTACTCACTAGTTAAGTCAATCAAATGTCACTCCTAGCTGATAGGTTTTACATTCTTCTTATGGTTCTTTAGGCTGGTTCAACTTCTCTCATGGACCATTCACAATAGGTTACACATTAAACAAATTTTGGGTCTAGGAAAGATGACACCTTGAGTAGATGTCACCATCTAGCGAACGGTCTCCCCTGCTCATCCTATCACTTGCATGGTCAACATACGACTTGGGGATAAACAAAGGGATAAGCATAAGAAAAAGTACAAGAATGGGGTAGAAAACAAAAGCCAACGCCCGTAGAATAGAAAGAAAGAGAAAAAGAGAATAGCAAAAAAGAGAATAGAGAAAAAAAAAAATAAAAGAAAAGAAAAGAAAAAGATGAAAAGAGTACCACAATAAATAGGTCAACAATAGATGAGGGGCAGAAAACAAAAGGAAAAGCCTCCTGATATCACCCATGTTATGCTTCATCGCCTTTGGTCCTTAGGTTTAACATAACACCATGGGATGATTTCCGTCGCTAGCAATAGGCTCCAAGAGCCTGCCTACCAGTGGAATAGTCTTACAAGTGGTGATATATCTATTACCTTAGCTACCAACTTTTGTACAAGATCACTATTCATGTATGGATGAGCTAGCTAGATCGGTCATGTCTACAATAGGCTAATCCTACCTATTTCTCAAAATGGATAAATGAACTTCACTCATTTACACACATAGGTCCATGACAGATTCTGAACCAGTCCGACTAGTTATGAGTTGCCACATAAACTCACATAGTTTGGAGTCTAAAATTTGATCGTCAAAACTACATTAGTCAAAGCCATTACATACACCTCATATTATCCTACATCCATGAGATAATGGAAGGGATCACATCCACATAGGTACATGTAATGATACAAGTGCTTCCTTTGCACATTTTAACATTCCTATACATGCATACATGCATCTATGTTACACAAATTTATTACACAAAACACATCATTGCATTTCCATTACATGCATCACATTATGGATCACATCATTTCATTTCCATTACATGCATCACATCAAGGAGTACATGATTGCATTTACATTGCATACCTCACATAAAATTCTAAATCAAGGCATTCATCATGCATCTACTATCTCACATTCTATCATTTACATTACAGGCACTTACTACAAATATCATTTCACATTTTATCACTTCTCATTGCATTCAAAATAAAATCATGCAAGTCTACTCTACAACATATTCACATTACAACATGATAATAAATACAAATCACAATACACATGCATATCCATTCATTATACATACCCACAAATCATGTCATGATATCTACACAAAAATAAAGAGAACACATTTGCAAACCATAACAATAACACATGTATATATAACAACCAAAATCAAACATGTCTATATATATGTCATCCAAAAATACCCATAGGCTACAAACTAGGACCATGCCCATCATCCATCATCCAAAATTCCCATAGGCTACAATCATAAGCAATCCTAACTATCACCAGGAGTCTCCCCACGTCCCTCATGACTCACCCGAACCTCTGCCACTCTACTAGACTCTACCCTGGCTCCTGGCGCCTGACCCATAGTAGGTGGATCTCCTACCCCAACCATGGCCCTGACCTACTCCACCAAAGTAGCACTACACTGACTATGATATGAAGGTGCCCATACTCATGACCATGACTCAGACTATGACACCACCTAAGCATAATCTGGAAGAGGAATCCCATGCACCATCAGAGAAGTCTCACATAATACCTTCTTAGCAGACTCCACCACCAACTGACTAGTCAACCTCTCAATAGCCTATGCCTACCTAGCCATCATGGCCCTCATATACTCCATCTCAGCTACTACCTTAGCATATCTAGCCTTGATAGCCTCCTCCTATCTATGGAGCTCAACCTCCAACTCATGAACCCTACCTCATAGCTCCTGTCCCCCCTCCTCCACATCCCCCCTCTCCTGGATATCAAAAGGAATCCTCTCCAAATCTATGAATGCACCAATATCAATGGTATCATCTATATCACCCATAATAGTAGCTCCACCTCTCTCCTCCTCTGCTCCAATAACCTACCCCATAGCCACATCAACATCCATAACTATCTCCTCTACTCCCACTCCCTGGGTGCTCGCTACATCGCCCAAGCATCATCATGACCATCATAGAGGAACCTCCCTCTCATCACCAGCTATGTCCTTTGACCTAGCTCGAGTCCCCCTATCAGCTCTCCCCTCTGGTGGAGGTCCCCCAACATCAGGTGCCACCGATCGATCGATTACACCTCTGCCAGGCTCCCAACCCTACATCGCCCACCAAGCCTCAAACTCTAGAGTCATCCTAGACATCCTCCACATCTGGGGTAGCCATAGGTGGATCCCTCTCCCCAACCCAAGGTAAAACCATAGGATGCTCTCCTCTATCACCTCACCACCTGAAGTAAATGATAGGAGCCCCTAGAATATCCTATCGTAAGCCAAACTATCACCTCACCCAATCAAACTAAAAATACTCAGCCTACCGAGTATATCACCCCACTAACCATCTACCCTATCGAATGGTGTGCAACTTCTCATCATCCTCATCCCACCTTACCCCACCCAACCAAGACCTCCATTTAATATCACCAGGTGTTAGGTCTCCAAACTTACCCCTCCATAATAATGGATCACCCTCATGAGGCCTCTTAATACCCTACTCCACCTCTGTACTCCACCTCAAAGCATAGGGTAAATACTCCTTGCCCCTCACATGCATAGGGTGAGGCAATAATGAAGGCCTCTCAATAGCTATGTGCTCCCACGCCCATACCTGTAACAAGGGAATCAAACTCAACCCCTTGCGTCTAACTCACACAACATCATGCAACTCTCGGTATACTTGGGCCAATAGTGTAGGTGCCCATGCAAACATGACCCTGTGCTCCACCATATCACTCACCACATCTAACATATTCTAGGTGAATAGAACCCTAGAAGTATCAAGTAATGCATAGGTGGAGATCATCATCATGGCTGCACACTACCGATCAGATATCTTCTTCTTCAACCACAACCACTCATAATCCATCTTAGAGACATCTATGTCTCTCCACTCCACCCCAAAGAACCACTCCAATACAACCTCCTTACTATCATCAGCTACCACCCTCACCGGAACACCCTCGATCGACAACTTATAAATCCGGTATATATCCTCCAAGGTAATAGTCATTTCCCTAATGGGAAAATGAAACGTGTTCCTATCTGCATCCCATCGCTCACATAATGCGAATACATATGCCCTGTTGGCATGTATACTTTTGCACTCCCACACACCTCGAAACCATATGTCATCCAACCACTTTAGCTCATCCATATTATTCATCAACTTATCAAAATCCTCCATTTTTTGCATGCAATGATGGGGCTCTAGCATTTTTACCTATTCATCCACAACAAAACACAACAAAACATACATTAGTAATCAATCCAATAACAAACCATCAATCAAATTTACAAATTAACACAATTTAATTTGACATGCACTTCGAGACATAAAACAGTGCACAAGTCACATCGCAAAACATATCAATAAAATAATCACATATTTGGATACCCATTTTGTCATTTTATGGCAAAATTTCAAACAGATGTGACAAACAGTACATATTTGGCTTCCAACAACCAAAAATAAAATCACCCACACATCCACTATGGCACAAAATTCAAAACATGATCAATTCATTCAACATACAAAAACAAAATACATTTTTGAATACCCATTTGCCCACTTTGTAGTAAAAATATCGACAAAATTCAAAAACAACATACAAATCAACACGGATTTCAAGGTCAATTTTACCATCCACATACCAAAATAAAACAAACACAAATACACACAATATCAAAATAACAATCACATTTTTGAACACCCATTTTGCCACTTCATGGTGAAAGTTCAAATAGATGTGGAAAACAGTATAAATCGGGCTCCCTACAACTCATTTTCAATTTCACACTACCTACATCTTGGCACGCAAATCAAAGGTAGGCCAAATGAAATCATCTACAAAAACAAACAATATTTTTGGATACCCATTTTACCCTTCTATGGTGAAAGTATCATCGGTTTTCAAAAATACTATCTCTAAGGTGGCAAATTAAATGGTCAAAATTTACTACTTTACACCCAAACACAACACATTTAGAAATCATGCCAAATGAAGGTAGAAAAATATAACAGTTGCATAACTGGATACCCAATTCCTACTTTTATGGACAAAGTGCAAAAATATTTCACAAATAGTACATCGTTGCTTCAAAAATGGATGGTCAAACTTTACACCTACTCTACCCATTACCCGGTCAAATTGACACCAAAACAAGTCAAACCTAGAAACAAATTACGTTTTTGGGTACCCATTTGGCTTGTTTATCACTTCGTATTCAAATTTCAATTAAAATTTGCAAATTTTTTACAAAACGAGATGAAAACCTCCCCCCCTAATTTACTTTTCTCTGGAAAATTAAACAAACAAAAAAAAATGAGATAGGTAAAAGCTCTCCACCACTCATCAACATCACAATGAGGTCCTTCTCCCTCCAAATTACCTTAAAAATACCCTAAACCCTAATTCACCCCCTGCCCCATGATTTAGGCCTGATTCACCCCTTGCCTCATGAATTCAGATCCAATTCACCCTTGCCCTATGAATTGAGCATATGACCCCCAAAACCAATCAAATTCATTCCAAAACCCTAGGAAATCATGCACATGTACCCTAAAACCCTAGGAACCCTCCTAAACTATCCTCTCACCTACTTTTTCATCATGTTTCATCATGCATTGGTATCTTATCAATCGTTGCATCATCAAATCACCACATTTCATTCACCTCATTGTTGATTCCTCATTTGAGGGGGTATTCATATCCAAAGTCAGCTTTGCATGCAACCACACAACTGAAAATCCAAAAGTGCGAGTAGCACATTTGTCTACGAAAATTTTTTCTAAAGATTATCTTATGAAATAATCTCAATCTCAACTAGACATGCGTTATATCATGAGAGCTATGCGTTTCTATGGAGAAATCAATCTAAGCATTCAAGTACGTCGAGTACATAATGAATGATACGTTTGATGTAATCCTAGCACAACATTTGGAAAAGGATCTCATGACCATGTTGATCTGGTCACGTTTGAATAATCCAAATGTCCCTTTAGCTCAAATGGTTTGACACTTGTCGCCATGTTCTCATCAATCAATCAACAACAAATATTTAGATAGGCTTTTGTCCTATTCATACTTTTGGACCATGCTGATCTGGTCACAAAAGCAAAGCAGTCAAAAGTTGCCATTCTCAAGCAACTAGTATGGCATTGAAAATGTCATACGGACTCAACAAAATCATAGCATTGCATTCACAATCATTCATTTCCATTCACCAGCATTATTTTTATTTCTTTCCTCTTCTTCTTCTTTCCTTCCTCTCTTCTCTCCCTGGACATCCAGTTAATGGGTATGGTCATGCTTCGAGCGGCTACATACCTTTGATTGGATTCCATTCCCCTTCTATCCCTTTTCCTCCTACACAAACCCTTCACATTTTTGTATTAAACTGTGTTCCACATAGTATAGTACAAAAAGGGGTAAAATGTAGACACCCAAAAGTCACACATTGTTGTCTCTACGTATCCATAGGTGATTCCAGATATCCCTAGGCTATTGTAGGCTATTGTAGTCATGCATAGTCATGCGTAGATTGCCATAGTTCGCCATAGCAGTGTGTAGACTTCCATATACCACTTCATCAACTTTCAGGTCCAAAACCCTAATAAGCCTTCAAAATCACATCTCGTGCATTGGGATATCCTCCGACAACCTATTTGCACTCAATTGAGGCCCCCACGGGCCATTAATTGACAAAAGCAATTATCAAGTCAATTCTTAAAATCTAATTTAATGTTGACTTCACTTAAGTCACCTTTTTAGGGTAAAATTGATTAGTTGAACTCTTAATCCTTAATTAACACTAATTACATCCTCCCACATGTGTGTAATTAGGGTTAGCTAAGATATTTTCCTAGGAACCCTAATCAAGCTCTAATTTGACTTAGGACCTCCTAATCCTAATTAGACTTAATCCTTCCTCACACATGTGTGAGGATAGGATATTTCCTATGAGGAATGTGAGACCTCCACCTCACAAACCCTAACCTAACTTTGGTTAGACTTCAGCCTAGGGTTAGTTTACTTAACTCCCCCCTTGCACCTTGCCTTTTCCTATAAATAGTGGGTCTTAAACCCCTAATTACCTCTCTCTTCATTAATGGCATAAGCACAGAAACTCTGTCGAATTCAACACTAAAGTCTGAACAGTCAAATTTTATAGCAAATAGAAGCATAGCAGTAGCCAAGGAGCCTCCCTACCGGAGCATTTTAGTAGAATACCACTTACAGCAGGATTCGCCCCCGCCCCATGAATCTGGTTCTGGTTCACCCCTCGGGTGGTGATTTTAGTCTACAAAGCCCAAATCACCTCAGATTTGGTAGGTAAGCTTCCATTTATCATTTCTAAGTGTTTAGCATCATTTATTGCAACTTTCAATATGTTTTTATGTCGATTTAGTCTTCATAACCAAGGGGCCTGACCAAGGCAAGCCCCCCAACCAACTAACCCCCTTTTGTAGGTTCTTCATAGGTCAAAAGAGGAAGAACACCATCAACTACAACCTGACGGTGGATCGCAAACCCATCTACATTGAGGGACGATAGAAGGTGGTATCAAGACTGTTGTGAAGTTTATTGAAAAAGACATTATGAAATGGAAACCTGTCCCTATTGTAACCTATGTTATCTTTGAATATAAATGAAATACAACTTTCTTGTTCAGCATACTTTGTGTTTATGTTGTTAGACCAAATACCACTTTCCACATGTTTCAGGTTTAGTTGAAGACATATGTTCCACCTATGGCTATATATATATATTTTATGCTCCACCTATTTCTTTGTCATTAAAAAAATAGCAGGCTATTACATTATCATCTACAAAGGTAGAGTATAGGGCAACAATTTTGGCCAGTCAAGAGGCTCTTTGGCTTCATCAGATATTGAGAGAGTTTGTTTTTTTCATTACCATCCTATTATACTTTGGTGTGATAACCAAAGTACCATTCATATTTCTCATAATCCAATTGAGCATCACTGCACCAAGCACATTGAGATACAATTGCACTTCATTTGGTAGCACATTCAGGATGGGAATATTTGCTTGGAGTATATTCCAAAATAGAGTCAGATTGCAAACATCTTCACCAAACCCTTTGCTTCCCCACGCTACCACCAATTGCATGAGAAACTTGGGGTAAGGAAATTATCTTGGGGGAGTTTTGATGAGGAATTTTTTCTCTCCATCCTCCTCCTCCTCCTCCTTCTTCTTCTATATCTTTTGGAAGATGGTTTTTTACCATGTGGTTTTTTATCATCTCTCCAAAAGAAGTTCTACTATATATAATGTACATGAGTACCTAATCATGCCTTGTTACTGGGACTCATTTTAGTGGATGTGCCACTCCTTTCATGTTGTTCCACTTACCCATAGTATCACTTAAGGGGGTGTTACAATAAATCTTAAGTCCTACTAGAATATTGTGACTAGAGTTACCTCTCTTGCATGAGGTAGGTAAACTCCCATTTAATATTAGCTTAGATTATCTCAGATCTATTGGGTTTTTGTAATCCAACAGATCTTAGTGATCAAATTTGCTATTTATACAAAGTTGATCCCATGGAATAAATCAATTTAGTAATTCTTTGCAAATCTAGTTTCATGATTTCAATATTGTCTTTCAATATTTCTATCATCCACCTACTAGCCCCTTAAGGCCACCTAAGCCCTTTCCTACACTAATTAGGATCCCATGGGACCATTCCCCACTTAAAAGCCTAATTAGGTTAATTAACATTCTAATTCATCATTGAATTTCACTTAAATGCACTTTTCACTTAAGTGAGTTTAATTAGGGTCCTAAGTCAAATTAGCCCTAAACACACTTCCACACATGTGTGCACCATGAGGTTAGTTTTAAATATTTCCAAAAGCCCTAACTAAACCCTAACTTAACCTAGGACTTAGCTAACCCTAGCTAACCCTAACTCTTCCTCACACGTGTGAGGAGGAGATATTTCTCTAAGGCATGTGGGCTTGACACCTATTCAAACCCTAACCTAACTCCAACATGGAGTAACTCTAAGGGTTGGTCTATCTAGCCCCCTCTCCTGAACTCATATTTTTCTATAAATAGAGGTTTCCCACTCACATTTACCTCTCTCTCACCTTTCAGTCACCTTATAAAAACTTTGGTGGAATCATACCAGAGTCGCATCTAGCAATTTCACACCATACAAGTAGCAAAGAACAACTTCAGACATCCATATGGATAGAAATTTTGGTCCCATAGTTAGTAGAAGTCCAATTCACCTCCTAACGTACAAATCTAGGTTCCAATTTGCCCCCCTAACCTACGAATTCACCTTATAGTGGGTCTACACCAACAAAATAAGTAGGTATTGTTTGTTTAAGATTTTTATAGTGTTTTATGACATTTTTACTATGTTTTAGCATAGTTTTATTTTATATTATTTTGTCTTTCACTAATATAGGGCTTGACTAAGGTAGGCCCCCAAACCATCTAACCATATTTTGTAGGCCTTCAAAAATAGGTACAAGAGATCACAAAACCAATAAACTACCGATGGTACGCAAGCCCACCTTCACTGAGGAGTCTTGAAAGAAGTCATCAGGATGTTTGATATTCATGAAAATAATTGGGAGAATCACCTTTGTAACCCATGAACATTTTGAATGAATAAAAAGTAGCATTCTGAGCATTATATGTGTTTATGTATTTTTTTTGATCAAATGACATCTTTTGTTTACTTCAAAAAGTTTTAAACAAATGATAAGAACATAAAATGATGTGCACAAAAACATTTACCTTGTCTTCACTAATTTACCATTTTTATATTTGTTGTTGTTATAGAGGATAATTATGCAAATGTGCCCTAGTGGCACATGAGGGCTATAGGGCTACAAAAATAGGATGGAAAAAACCCACGAGTGCTTTGTGCTGATCATAAATACCTAGAGGTATTTGGTAGGCTCTAGTGGGTGCTTTGCAAAATTTAGTGGGTGCTCGAGAAGCTTTAATGGGTGTTTGGCAGTTGAGGGGAGGGTCAAAGAACCAGATCTAGTTTATGAGGTGGATGGTGGTGGATGTGGATGAGGTGAGACAGAGTGATGGGGGATGTAAGTGGTGAGGATGCTTGGGTGCTTGAGGACATAGGGCATAAGGGCTCAAATAACTCAAGACCTAAGAAAAATGGTAGGGACTCCAAAAACTTAGGGGTTGAGTCATCAAAATGACTCCTCTTTATAATATTCCCTTAGGCATGTTAGGGTTTCAATGACACAAATTGTGTGTCCAAGATTAAAACATGACGAAAGGTGGGGATTAAATCGAGGTAAATAGCACAGATTAAGGTGGATGAATGGCTAGGATTAAAACATGATGGATGACTGGGATTAGGTCATACATATATACATATATTTATTAAATATATATTAATATAATATATAAAATATTATTATTTAAATATTTATCAAGCAAATATATATATATATATATATAGTGGATAATGTGGTAGTAAATTGTGGACGGATGACAAGTGTCTATATTTTGGTATCTACAAATGCTCCTTTTTGTACCACGTTGCGTGAAACACAATGTGGTGCAAAAATACGAGATACCTGGTTTTGGCCTGAAGAAGATGCAATTTTCTCTTGTTGGAATGCAAAGATGAACTTGAAGACAAAATTTTTGATTGTGTATCTTAACCCCTCAATTGGAAAATAAGTGATGGATGCATCTCATGAGCCAATTGATAGATTTGTGCAAATTATTATGTGAAATGCATGGTGTAGTTGTGGATGATATGAATGATGTAAATGTGATGTCATTTTTGCTCCAACGGTGGAAGGGGGTTGATGCAATTGATTGAGTCTATTTTTTCCCTAACAAATAAAAGGGGTTTGTGCCAAGTGTAGATGTAATGATCATGTAAGATGTATTATGTTGTGGGAAAATCAAAGTCAAATGTTGTTGCCCCAAGTTTGGGGTGATTCCAGGCTTTTGAAGAAATTATCGTATGGCATCATTGAAATGCAAAGTGATGAAGATGCAAAATATTAAGAACCAATCACCCTCAGATCAAATTATTGCTAGGAATGCATGTCCTAGTTGACTCTACATAATTTTTTATTGTTAAGGAGAATGATGTATTGTAATTTATCCATGTTTCATGCCCCACGGACAAGGCCATCAATGATAGTTTTTGAGCAAATTGGTATTGTCATGGTTTCACTCAAAAGGTGAAGTACCAAAATTGATTTTGTTTTTGAAAAAGGAGATAGTTGATTATGAATATGATCAAGTGTTCTTATGGTAATTTATTCATCTTACCAAATTGCATGGATGCAAATCATTACAATCACCAAGGAGATAGAACAAACCACTAGATACGAGGTTCACTTGAAATTGTATATGAACTTGGAAAATGTTCAAATGCAATGATTGATGGGTGGCAATAATGTTTGAATGAAGGTGGGATGATGAGAAATGCATGTGATGATTGAAATGAGTAAATTTGTGAAATTTTGTATTGATTTGGAGTATTTTGAAGCAATTTTGGACAATTTTACACCTTGTGGGTGTAAATAAAAAAATTATCCATCCAAATCAATTTATATTATAACAAAATTGAATAAAATAATGGAATTAATAATGAGAATGGTGAAAATAGTTGTTTTATGAAAATTTGGACCATTTTGAAGCATTTTGTAATTTATAATTTGTGGAATGGCCATGTGGAATGACTGTGTGGATGACACAGTGTGTGAGGGACCCGTAGATAAATTTGAATGACTTACCTGTATCACACTAGTGGGATTGACCACATAAGTGGTAGGGAGGGATGATGAATTATCCATGGATGCAATGTGTTATGGGATGAAAATTTGATTTAGTGCTTCTTTATTTTTCTGATTTCTATTTAAGACCATAAGCTAAATGAATAAAATATATGCAATGTGCAATACAATAATGTAAATAAAAAACTTCATAAAAATCAAGTAAAACAACTCACTTCTAAGTTTCTACAACAAATGTGTCTTACCTTCTATTCTTTTTTTTGACACAAGATGTTTTTAAGATGTGTGATTGCGTTTGGTTCAAGAATATTTTGGAGTCAATTCCTAGACCTCAAAATTTTCTTAGTGAAAATTGTGTCTTGGTCCTAAAGCAAAAATATGTATTTGGAGTTTTCTTAAAACACTAGGAGTGGTTGAGTGACCGAAAACACCTAGGAATTATGGACATGTGGTTGCAAATGATAATTTTGACTCAATGACATGGTGCAATGAAATGGATGATGTTTTGAAGGTGCCCCTGATTAAGGCAACATGACTGTGTTGGACCAAATATTATCTAAACTAATAAATGATCCCTAAGATGAAATGTGAAATGCATGGAAATTATGGTGTGAATGCAATGAATGAAATGGGAGTTTGTGAAATGAAATTTATGAAATGTAATTTTATGAAATAAAATGAAATGTATTTAATGCAATGTGTGAAATGATATTTTTGCAATATGCAATGTACGAAATGCAATTTTTTTCTATGTAATAGCCATGTATATAGATCATATTATGCATAGAATGCTATCAAGTGTATAACATTAAGTGGTTTGGGCTCTTCGACTCCCTCTAGACTAGCAAGCCTATAAGTTCCTTTACCCACTTTTTAAGTAACAATGTATGGACCTAACCAATTAGATACAAATTTATCACAAAGATACGATAAAGCATTAGTATTTGGTTGATTCTATTTAAGAACAAGATCTCCTACTTAGAATTCACATAGATGAACTTTAGCATTGTAAGCATGTTTTAGGTGATCTTGATATACTCATAAATGATCTAAAGCATTGACTCACCTTTCATCAAGGAGTGTGAGTTGGTCAAGATGTGCTTGTCTAGAGGTATCATCATTTATGAATTCCTACAAAGAAATTTGCAAGGAGGGGATCTCAAGCTCAAGAGGCATGATTTATTTGGCTCCATAGACCAATGAAAATGGTGTTTCCTGAGTAGGCGTGTAGATGCTTATTTGATAAGCCCATAATGCCAAGGGAATTTGTGTATGCCATCTCTATAATTTTCTTTAACAAGTTTCTTGAGAATAGTGATTAAGGTCTTATTGGTGGCCTCAGCTTGTCCATTTGCTTATGGGTAATAAGGAGTTGAGAATCTATGTTGGATATTATATTTCTCGTAAAATTATGAATGCAAAATCAAGCAACACCAAATATAGAATATTGAAATAAAAAAGCAATATAAATACACAAATGATTGCACAAGGAAATATTTTATTTTATTAATGTCGGTGGATATCCAATATTGCAATCAAGAATGCCCTAAATGTGGGATTTACAAAGCTTGTTATTTGATACAATTATTAAAATTTACTAGAATTCTCTGAAACCTTAGTTAATAAATGATTATGGTGTCTTCATGCCTGATTTTATCCCAACACATTATGGATGGGATTCTAATATTCTTGATAGGGTCACTCGAGCTTCAATAGCCTTAAATGAATACTGCTCTCACACCTGTACATAGCAAATAATTACAAGAGTTAATAATACCTATGAGGACTCCACTATGTGAGATCCTCAGAAATGAGATAACCAACCCTAATATTGCATAAAATTTGTAAAAAATGATAATAATATAAAATGATGTGCACAAAAATATTTACCTTGTCTTCATTGACTTGCTATTTTTGTTTTTTTTGTTGTTGCAGAGGATGATTTTGTAGATGTGCCCTAGTGGCACCCGAGGGCCGTAGGGCTATAGATATAGGATGGGAAACACTCGTGGTTTCTTTGTGCTTATAAAAAATACCTAGATGTTCCTACAAGGCTCTAGTGGGCTTTGTAGACTATGGTGGGTGCTTAAGAAGCTTTGAGGGGCATTTGAAAACTGAGGGGAGGGTCGTAGAACTAGATCTTGTTCATGAGGTGGACGACGGTGGATGCAGAGGATAAAATGTAAAGTGATGGGGGATAGAAGTGGTGAGGATGCTTGGGTTCTTGAGGACTTAGGGAACAAGGGCATAGGGAACTCAATACCTCAAAACAATTGTAGGGACTCCTCTTTATAATCTTCCCTTAGGCATGTTATGGTTTTGACGACACAATTTGTGTGGGTCTCACATAGTGGAGCCCTCACATGTATTATTAACTCTTGTCATTTTTTGCTATATATAGGTGTGAGAGCAGTATTCATTGAAGGTTTTTGAAGCTTGGGTGGCCCTATGCATGAAGATACCACAATCATTTGTTAACTAGGGTTTTGGAGAACCCTAGAGTATTGTAATAATTGTATCAAATAACAAGCTTTGTAAACCCCACATTTGAGATATTATTGATTGTAATATTGGAGATCCATTGGCATTAATAAAATAATATATTTTCTTGTGCAATCATTTATGTATTTATATTGCTTGTTTATTTAATTATTCTATATTTGGTGTTGCTGAATTTTGGAGTCCCTACCATTTTTTATAGAACTTGAGTTCCCTGAGCCCTTGTGCCCTAAGTCCTTAAGCACCTAAGCATCCTCACAACTTCTATCCTCCATTGCTCCATCTTGCCTCCTCTACATCCACTATTATCCACCTCATGAAATAGACCTGGTTTTATGACCCTCTTAGCCACCAAATGCCCCCAGAGCTTCTTGAGCACCCACCAGAGTCTATAAAGCACCCACCAAAGACTACTAGGTGCCTCTGGGTATTTCTAGTTAGCACCAAGCACCCGTAATCATTTCCCATCCTAGTTCTATAGCCTTATGGACCTCGGGTGCCAGTAGGGTACATCTACGTAATCATCCTATGCAACAATGATGAATATAGAAATGACATCACATTTACATCATTCATATAGTCCATAACTACACCATGCATTTCACATAATCATTTGTATAGATCTATCAATTTGCTCATGAGATGCATTCATCACTCATTCACCAATTGATATGGTAAGCTACACAATAAAAATTCTTTTATCTTCAAGTTCATATTTGCATTCCAACAAGATAAAGTTGTGTCTTCATCAAGCCAAAACTAGGTGTCTCGTATTTTTGCACCACATTGTGTTTCATGCAATTTGGTACAAAAAGGGGCATCTATAGACACCAAAATCTATCCACTTATCATCCATCCATAGTTTCCTACCACATTATCCATTATTTATATATATTTATATATATTTGCTTAATATATTTAAATAATAATATTTTATATTATATATATTTAATAAATATATGTATATATGTATGAATTAATCCCAACCATCCATCATGTTTTAATCCTAACCATTCATATGCCTTAATCCATGCCATTTACCTAGATTTAATCTCCACCCTTCTTCATGTTTTAATCTTGGCCACACAAATTGCATCATCGAAGCCCTAACATGCCTAAGGGAAGATTATAAAGAGCTATCATTTTGATGACTCAAATCCTAAGTTTTTAGAGCCCCTACCATTTTTATAATGTTTTGAGTTCTTTGAGCCCTTGTGCCCTAAGTCCTCAAGAACCCAAGTATGCTCACCACTTCCATCCTCCATTGATCTGTCTCACCTCCTTTGCATCTACCGCCATCCACCTTGCAAACTAAATCTACTTTTGTGACCCTCCCCTTAGTTACAAAATACCCTTTGGAGCTTCCTGAGAACCCACCAAAGTCTACAAAGTGCCCCCTAGAGCCTACCAGGTGCCTCTATGTGTTTCTAGCCAGCACCAAGCACCTGCTGGCATTTCCCATCTTAGTTTCATAACCCTACAACCCTCAGGTGTTACTAGGATACATCTACATAATCATCCTCTATAACAAAAATGAAGATAAAAATGACAAGTCAACAAAGACAAGGTAAATATTTTTGTGCACATAATTTTATGTTCTTATCATTTGTTTATAGCTTTTATGCAATATTAGGGTTAGTGATCTCATTTCTGAGGGTCTCACATAGTGGAGCCCTCACAAGTATTATTAAATCTTGTCATTTTTTGATGTGTATAGGTATGAGAGAAGTATTCATTGAAGGTTGTTGAATCTCAGGTGGCCCTATCAAGGATGTCAAAAGCCCATCCATAATTTTTTGGGATCAAATAAGTCATGACACCACAATCATTTGTTAACTAGGGTTTCGAAGAACCCTAGTGTATTGTAATAATTGTATCAAATAACAAGCTTTGTAAACCCCATATTTGGGGTATTCTTGATTGTAATATTGGAGATCCACTGGCATTAATAAAAGACTCTATTTTCTTGTGCAATCATTTGTGTATTTATATCACTTTTTAATTTCTATATTCTATATTTTGTGTTGCTTGATTTTACATTCATAAATGGTGAAACATGGATAAATTGCAATACATAATTCTCCTTAACAATCAAGAATTGCATAGAGTCAACTAAGATATGTATTCCTATAAATCATTCAATATGAGGGTGATTTTTTGCTGATATTTTGCATCTTCATCACATTGCATTTCAATGACACCATATGACAATTTCTTCAACAACATGGAATCACCCCAAACTTGGGGTAACCACATTTGAATTTGATTTTCCACAACTACACCATGCATTTCACATAATCATTTGCATAAATATGTCAATTGGATCATGAGATGCATCTGTCACTCATTCATAAATTGAGGGGGTAAGCTACAAAGTCAAAATCCTTTTGTCTTCATGTTCATCTTTGCATTCCAACAAGATAAAGTTGCATCTTCATCAGGCCAAAACCAGGTGTCTCGTATTTTTGCACCATATTGTGTTTCACATAATTTGGGACAAAAAGAGGTATCTGCAGACACCAAAATCTAGCCACTTGTTATCCATCCATAGTTTCCCACCACATTATCCATTATTTATATATATTTATATATTTTATTAATATATATTTAAATAATAATATTTTATATATTATATTTATATATTTAATAAATATATGTATATATGTATGAATTAATCCTAGCCATCCATCATGTTTTAATACTAGCCATTCATCCACCTTAATCCGTGCCATTTACCTAGATTTAATCTTGGCCTTACAAATTATGTCATCAAAACCCTAACATGCCTAAGGGAATATTATAAAGAGGAGTCATTTTGACAACTCAACCCCTAAGTTTTTGGAGTCCCTACCATTTTTTTGAGGTCTTGAGTTCCTTGAGCCCTTTTGCCCTAAGTCCTCAAGCACCCAAGCATCCTCACCACTTCCATCCTCCATCGCTCTATCTCACATCCTTCACATCCATCACCATCCACCTTGCAAACTAGATTTGGTTTTGCACCCCCAGAGCTTCCTGAGTGCCCACAAAAGTCTACAAAGCACCCACTAGAGCCTACCAAGTACCGTTGGGTGTTTTTGGTTAGCACCAAGCACCCACAAGAATTTCCCATCCTAGTTCTATATCCTTATGACCCTCAGGTGCCACTAGAGCACATCTGCATAATCATCCTCTGCAAAAACAATGAAGACAAAAATGGTAAGTCAGTGAAGACATGGTAAATATTTTTGAAACATAATTTTATGTTATTATCAATTTTTTATAGCTTTTATGTAATATTAGGGTTATTGATCTCATTTCTAAGGGTCTCACATAGTGGAGCCCTCATAGGTGTTATTAACTCTTGTCATTATTTATTGTGTACAAGTTTGAGAGTAGTATTCATAGAAGGTTTTTGAAGCTCAGGTGGCCCTATCAAGGATATCAAAATATCATCCATAATCTATTGGGATCAAATCAGGTGTGAAGACACCACAATCATTTGTTAACTAGGGTTTCGGAGAACCCTAGTGTATTGTAATAATTATATCAAATAATAAGATTTGTATTTCCCACATTCAGGGTATTCTTGATTGTAATATTGGATATCCACCAACATTAATAAAAGAATCTATTTCCTTGTGCAATAATTTGTGTATTTATATCGCTTTTTTATTTCAATATTCTATATTTGTGAGGGCTCCATTATGTGAGACCCTAAAAAATGAGATCACTAATCCTAATATTGCATAAAAGTTGTAAACAAATGATAAGAACATAAAATTATGTGCACAAATGAACTTTTACCTTGTCTTCATTGACTTGCCATTTTTCTCTTTATTGTTGTTACAAAGGATGATTATGTAGATGTACCCTAGTGGCACTCGAGGGTCGTAGGGCTGTAGAACTAGGACAAGAAATGCTTGCCGGCACTTTGTGCTAATTAGAAACACTCAAAGGCACCTACTCAGCTTTGGTGGGTGCTTGGCAAACTCCAATGGGTGCTTGAGAAGCTCTAGGGGGTGTTTGGCAACTAGGGGAAGGGTCACAAAACCATATTTGGTTCGAGAGGTGGACAACAATGGATGTGGAGGAGGTGAGATGAACCGATGGGGGATGGAAGTGGTGAGGATGCTTGGGTTCTTGAGGACTTAAGGCATAAGGGCTAAGGGAACTCAATACCTCAAAAAATGGTAGGGACTCCAAAAACTCAGGGGTTGAGTCATCAAAATGACTTCTCTTTATAATATTCCCTTAGACATGTTAGGGTTTCAATGACATGAAATGTGTGGCTAAGATTAGAATATGAGGAAGGGTGGAGATTAAAGTAGGGCAAGTGGCATGGATTAAGGCAGATTAATGGCTAAGATTAAAATATGATAGATGGTTGGGATTAATTCATATAAATACACATATATATATATATATATATATATATATATATATATATATATATATATATATATATATATATATATATATTTTTATTATATATATAATATAAAATATTATTATTTAAATATATATTAAACATATATATAAATATATATATAAATAATGGACAAAAGAAAAACACCAATGCAATATATAAAGTAACAAAAGCACTATAAATAACACAAAACACACCAAATAGATATTATTTTATTGAATGGGGTAGATCTCTTGATTGTACAAATAATGTGCCCCAATGTGGGGTCTTTATAATGCCCTTGATACAGTTGTTATAATGTTAGGATTTTTGAGGCCCTAATATAATTAATGGTGGTGTATTCTTGTTCATGTTTGATCCCAATAGATTGTGGATGGGCTTATGATATCCTTGATATGGCAACCTAAGCTTCAACAACCTTCAATGAATACTACTTTCACACCTGTACACAACAAACAATGACAAGAGTTAATAATACCTGTGAGGGATCCACTATGTGAGACCCTCAAAAATGAGATAACTAACCCTAATATTGCATAAAAGCTATAAAAAAATTATAAGAACATAAAATTATATGCACAAATAAACTTTTACCTTATCTTCGCTGACTTGGTATTTTTGTCTTTGTTGTTGTTGTAGAGGATGATTATGCATATGTACCCTAGTAGCACCCGAGGATCATAGGGCTATAGAACTAGGATGGGAAACACCTATGGGAACTTGGTGCTAACCAAAAATACCTAGAGGTTCTTGGTAGGCTCTTGTGGATGCTTTGTAGACTCTGGTGGGTGCTCAAGAAGCTTCGAGGATGTTTTATGACTAAGGAGAGGGTCACAGAACCAGATTTGGTTCATGAGGAGGACAACGGTGAATGCATAGGAGGCAAGACAGAGTGATGGAGTATGGAATTGTTAAGGATGCTTGGGTGTTGGAGTACTTATGTCATAAGAGCTCAGGGAACTCAAGAACTCAAAAAAATGGTAGGAACTCCAAATACTCAGGGGTTGAGTCATCAAAATGACTCCTCAATTTGTGAATGCAAAATCAAGCAACACCAAATATAGAATATTGAAATAAATAAGCAATATAAATACACAAATTATTGCACAAGGAAATATATTATTTTATTATTGTCGATGGATATCCAATATTACAATCAAGAATACCCCAATTTTGGGTTTTACAAAGCTTGTTATTTGATACAATTATTACAATACACTAAGGTTCTTCGAAACCCTAGTTAACAAATGATTATGGTGTATTCATGCCTAATTTGATTCTAAAATATTATGTATGGGCTTCTGATATCCTTGATAGGGCCACCCAAGATTCAACAACCTTAAATGAATATTTCTCTCACACCTGTACACAACAAACAATGACAAGAGTTAATAATACCTGTGAGGGCTCCACTATGTGAGACCCTCAAAAATGAGATCAATAACCCTAATATTGCATAAAAACTATAAACAAATTATAAGAACATAAAATGATGTGCATAAAAATATTTACCTTGTCTTCATTGACTTACCATTTTTGTCTTTGTTATTGTTGCAGAGGATGATTATGTAGATGTGTCCTAATGGCACCCGAGGGCCGTAGGGCTACAAAAATAGGATGGGAAATAGCCACGAGTTCTTGATGCTGATAAAAAATACCTAGATATGCCTTGTAGGCTCTGGTGGGTGCTCAAGAAGCTCTAAGGGGATCAAAGAACCAGATCTGGTTTGCAAGGTGAATGGTGGTGGATGCAGAGGAGGCGAGATAGAGCGATGGAATATGGAAGTGGTGAGGATGCTTGGGTGCTTGAGGACTTAGGGCACAAGGGCTCAGGGAACTCAAGACCTCAAAAAAATGGTAGGGACTCCAAAAACTTAGGGGTTGAGTCATCAAAATGACTCCTCTTTATAATATTCCCTTAGACATGTTAGGGTTTCAACAACATGAAATGTGTGGCTGAGATTAGAACATGAGGAAGGGTGGATATTAAAGTAGGGTAAGTGGCATGGATTAAGGTGGATGGATGGTTAATATTAAAACATGATGGATGGTTGGTATTAATTCATATAAATATATATATATATATATATATAATATATAATATTATTATTTAAATATATTAAACAAATATATATAAATATATATAAATAATGGATAAATGTGGTAGGAAGCTATGGATGGATGATAAGTGGTTATATTTTAGTGTCTATATATGCCCCTTTTTGTACCATTTTTACGAGAAAAACAATGTGGTGCAAAAATATGAGACACTTGGTTTTGGCCTGATAAAGACAAATTTCTCTTGTTGGAATGCAAAATCTACTTGAGGAAGGTTTTCACATGTCTATTGAAGATACTATCGATTTAAATCTTAGTTCAGACGTAGACAATCCCCAAATTTTCAAAATTGAAAAAAATTATCCACATATGAATAAGAGCAATTAATTGCTCTCCTCAAGAAGAATAAGGAAATTTTTGCATGGTCTTACAAAGACATGCTCAATCTTGACTCTAATTTGGTTGTCCATAATCTCACCTTAAGCTCTGATGTGAAGCTGATCAAACAAAAACTTTGAAGGATGCATCCTACCATTGCCCTCTTCGTCAAAGAAGAGCTTCAAAAGCTATTAGATGTGGTGCTGCGAGCCAAACAAGGTTAAATTTTTTCTACTTTTGTCACATGCCCATGCATTTAATTTATCAACCCAAGGAGCTTCGTAAACTTGCGAAGGGTCTGAATAAGATTGCTTACAATACCACTTGAGATGAGTCTGCTAATTCTACTATTGGGGGGTGTTTTCAAAATGGTTTTCAATCACTCATGCACTCCTCAATAATTTATGTAAGAAGAAAATAATTAAATCTATGGAAATAAAACATTCACACATTCCTGAAAATGAATCTACTACAAATACTTGAAATAGCAATGCGATAAATGATCCTATAAAAGCAATAAACTAATCTAGAAAACAAAAGAAAAGTGGGGAAGAAATACTGGCTTGGAGTGGGCCCAGGCTCCAACAGCTTCCTCCTAGCTAAACACATGATTAGAACTCTTAGAACTATAATATATTTATCAAAGTGTTACAATATCTATCTGTCTCTATATCTCTATATCTCTATATAAATCTATATCAATCTATATCTCTTAGAGTGGTCTGCATGTGTTTATATAACACACCCATAGAACTTTTGTTACAAAGAGGTTATAACAGTCGATTCATCCCAGACTAAATTATGACAGTCTAGTGAATGCAATCGACGTATGCTTAAAACTGACATTTGGTTCTAATGGTGGCATGTTCGCTGATTGGTTCATGCTTCCCCTGGAATTGGTAAGATGCTTTCATATGTTGGTGTGATCTCCAATTTAGCTCTACATGATGTAGAGTTGGAACTGCACTAGCCATTGCTGTCCACGTCGTGCAAATCTGGTCAACGGGTGAAGAACAGAGGTGCCTTCCCTATGAGGAATGTGCCTAAGTATATCGAGCACCTTCCCTATACGAAAGTCACCTTACTTTGGAAGAGGAAGGTGCTTACCTTCTGTTGGTTCCTTCCTGTGAGAGGAAGGCACTTGCCTTCTAGTGGCACCTTCCTTATGGGAGGAAGGCACTCGCCTTCTATGAGAGGAAGGAGCTTGTATTCTAGTGGCACCTTCCTTATGGGAGGAAGGTGATTTACCTATCATGGCGCCTTCCCATTGGTGCCTTCCTTATGAGAGGAAGGTGCTTCCTTCCCTTTGGCACCTTCTTGGAGGAGGAAGGCACTTATCTTTCCTTGGTGCCTTCCTAGAAGAGGAAGGCACCTACTTACTCTTGGTGCCTTCCTAGAAGAGGAAGGCGCCTACATTCTCTTGGTGCCTTCCTGGAAGAGGAAGGCACCTACTTTCTCTTGGTGCCTTCTTGGAAGAGGAAGGCACCTATGTTCTCTACATTGATCCCCAAAGAAACAAAGTGCTAGGTCCATCAAAAAGACCTCGACTGATCCAAATCTAACTAAACCAACTGCAATTCCACAAAACACACTGAAAACACACAAATTAGATAACACACATAATTTCATAAAATATCTATATAATCATTTATAAAAGTACTCAATCCTTATTATACAACCGCATAATGATCAAGAAAATGTGTACAAAATATGAGCATTTTTGGTGCTCATAATCCCCCCATGCCTAACATATGCCATGCCCTCATGGCATCATAACTGCAGGTATCCCTATTGATCCTTGCCATTTCTTGGAGGATTTGGCTATACCTACAGCCCAAGTTTGTCTCTTCTGCACGCTAGCATCTAAAGGTGTGGCTCACCTTTTCCTATGCGGAACTGAGGGTGTGGCTATTGACTATCCTTTTCTCATTTTGGCCGCTACTGGCGATGATCTAGCTAGCATCATCTCTGTTGACTAGAATGCAACTTTGGAAGCTTGCCAGAGGTTAGCGTCTGGAGGTCTGACTGCTGCTAGAGGGATATCTAAATTATCCCTCTTGGAAGGTACTACTTGGGCTTTGTATAATCTAGCTGCTTTAGGAGTAAGCCCTGCATTCTCCTTTGCAATGGTAGCGGCCTCCAATTTGTGTCCATATACCCACCATTGTTCCAAATACCTCCTCATCATGGATGGCCGTCCCCGAGATGAATTGTAAATATCCTAGAACTGGCTGTCCTTTTTTGGATTGATGTAGATGCAAGAGTCTCCTCACATCCTCGAGGCTGCCTTCCTAGCCTCTTTGGATGCTTTCATCTCCTTGAGCAGTCGTTCGAATTGTTTTCACCTTTTTGTGAATGGCTGCATATCCCACTTGTCCTCTTCTGGCTCGACGAAGGTCACCTTCACCTTCTTTTGAGCCATCCTAGGCCTTTTTCCTTTGGCCTCTATAGAAAATGTGGCAGATCAAATAGGGGTCTTCTCTTTCTCCCTAGCAGATGTCTCCTCACTCTGATGGGCCTGCTATGGAGTTTTCTATTCATTCTATGTTGCTATCTCTGGGGGTGGTCCTTTGTTCTCCTGTCTGTCTCGTGTCAAACCCTTAGGCTCTTCTCCTCATTCAGGTCTAGGGAGTTCCTCCTTATCCTCTGGTCTTGTCTACTTCTGGAGGCCCTCGTCCTACTCTGTATCACTCAAAAAAATGACATGGGGTATTGTGGGACTTCTCTCCCCTTCACTCCCAAAAATAGAGGAATTCTCCCCTACCTCCGGGCTGCTCTGTCGGGCGTCCGATCGAATTTCTCCTGAAGAGAATACTCATTCAAAATATGTGGGAGAATTCATCGAGACTTCTTTCACCCAATCAGTTTGGGTCGATGCATCCCTTCTTTCTATTCCCCTATCCTGAAGCAACTGGTTTTCCTCCCGCAACTGCCAGACCAGTTGATCGAGTTGGGTGATCCGTCCATATCGTTCCTTCAACTCCCCTGCATGCTTGTTTTGGCAGTCCTCTAGAATTTACTGGGTCATCCAAAAATTGGTTTACCATTCGAGCGCCTCCTCCAAGGCCGCATCGACCTGGTCATTGTTCTCGAAAGTCCCCGCATATTGTGGGCTCCAATTTGTCAATTCCCAGAGGGTTTGGGCTGCAACGTCTACTTTTGGGTCGCTCTATTCTTCTTCTATCGAGAGGAGTCATCACAGATGTTTCCTCCTAGGGACTGGTTCTATCGGTCAAAACTCATCCTCATCGCTAATAAGCGACACTTCTTCTTCCTCACGCTCAGGAACTGGTGACTGCCCTCTTCCCTCTATGTTTTCAAGCACTAGTGACTGTCCTCTTCCCTCTATGTTTTTGGGCACTACTGACTACCCTCTTTCCTCTATGAAATAGGGCAATGCCAATTGCCTGATACTCGTTATTTCCTCTGCAGGGCATCTCTAGTCTTGCCCTATTTTGGCAATAGCATCATGTCACATTTCTTGGCGGCCATCTCCCTCTGCCTCTGCGCTTTTGCATGGCAAACCAGTGCCGATATCATCCCATGATTTGCTAAGGTGGGTGGTGCCTCCTTCTGGTATCGAGATGCTTCATCCTTCAGGGCATTCGCCAAGTAGAAGGGCATGTTCAACTTCCTTCCATGCACCAGGTGATTGAGAAACTGCACATGATTAGCGTGTAGATGGGTATATTTCCTGGTGCATGTGAAGAATCAAGCAAACTGCTCAAATATCTTCCTCAAATTCATGGAGAGGCTATTTTTGGGTAACCCCTCCTTGTCTATATACACATTCTCCCCTAGCAGCAACACCTCGGTGTACGACTTCAATAGTCTACCCTTGTATACACATTCCCCTATGAGGGGCAATCTAGTCACCTATGAGATGAACTCGGGGGTGACTAGAATTTCTACCCCTCACACCTGGGCTACATCACCCCTCAAGGAGGAAGTGAACTCCTTGGATGCCTCCATATCCTGGCCCTGACTGACCAGGGTATAGTATTCGAGCCATCCCTCGGCCTCAAACTGTGTCTTCATTGCTCCTTTGATTCCATCCGTATCACCTAGTTCATTCTTCTTCACTACGTGATTCTTAGACCTTCCTCCCATGGTGCCTTCCCTTACTACTGCTATTTTTTTTTGTCCTTCCTTCCTTAGGAAGGTGCCTTATTATAGGGAAGGCACCTAACCCTAGTAGTTATGGAAGGTGCCATATCATTGGCACATGGTTCCGGCTATGGGGGGGATATGATCTTTATGACGACGGTATCTTTTTTGATACTGCATATTTTATAAATAATTATATAAAAATTTGAATTAACATGCACGTACCTAATTCAATGTTTTTAGCATCATGAAGGCCACTGATTCATTGATTTGTGACATGGGAGAGGGGTATGGTCATCTGGTGCCACTCATTCATGTGATGCTTCATTCCGCTTGAGGCATCCAAGAGGTGTAAGTGTTGGTTGTACATAGAAGGCATTCTTTGGTACCTTCCCCATGTGGAAGGTGCTGATGTGGTGCCTTCTTGATGTTGTCGATGCTCTCTGAATGGATGCACCTTTCGATGATGGAAGACACCTCTGATTGGATGTGTTGTCCGATGGTGGAAGACACCTTCTTGATGATGGTACCATACTTCTACGAAAGGTGCTCCTCATTGGGTGCGCCTTCCTATGGTGGAAGGCACCTTTTTAATGGGTGCACCTTCCCGATGTGGAAGGCGCCTCGGTCTGTATGTGCCTTCCGATGTGTGGAAGGTACCTCTGGCTGGATGCGCCTTCCTGATGTGGAAGGTGCCTTGGCTCTATTTTTTTTTTTTAGATATATATATATATATATATATTTTGTGTGTGTGTGCCTTATTTATAAGGAAGGCACCTTCTTCTTGTGGGGCACCTTCTTTATAAGGAAGGTTCCTTATTCTGGCAGAGCACCTTCTTGATGTGGAAGGTGCCTTCTTCTGACTGGGCACCTTCTTTACAAGGAAGGTGCCTTCTTCTGGTCGGGCACCTTCTTTATAAGGAAGGTGCCTTCTTTTGGTTGGGTGCCTTCTTTATAAGGAAGGCACCTTCTTCTAGCGGGGTGCCTTCTAGATGTGGAAGGAGCCTTCTTCTGACTGGATGCCTTCTTTACAAGAAAGGTTCCTTCTTCTAGCTAGGCACCTTCTTCTGGTGGGGCACATTTTGGATGTGGAAGGTGCCTTCTTCTGACTGGGTGCCTTCTTTACAAGGAAGACGCATTCTTCTAGCGGGGCACCTTCTGGATGTGGAAGGTGCCTTCTTCTGACTAGGTTCCTTCTTTACAAGGAAGGTGCCTTATTTTTAGAAATCATGTTGCGATTGACTAGGAAAGGGTGATCAAGCCTTCTCAGTCTTGCTTCACGTTGCCTTAGCTTCTACCTATGAGTGCTGGTGTCAGAATGCTAATCCGAACTAGGCCTGGTTTCCCAGATACCTATTCCTCATGTTGTCAGGTCCTCCACCTACAAAAATCAACCAAAAAAGAAAGGAAAATAAAGGCAGTTAGATGCATTTCATGCCTGTTAGGCCCTGGGTTAGGATGCATGTAGCTTGCATGCGGGCATCATCCCTGCAAAAACACACTGTAAAAAACACTAAATTAACTAATTTTGGGTGACCACTTCCATGCCCACCATTTCACCTATGAGAGTTCGGTCTAGATCTAAGAATATGGGGTCTCCCCATGCCTATTATGGATTCTACCTATAATGTTTTGGACGTGTTATAGGGGCGTAGTCAGTGGCCATTGACTGTGAACACGGTGTTGCTACCGTCAATTGTCTTAACATGCACTGCCCTATTCTTGATGAGCTCTACCACCTCATACAACCCCATCCATCTCTACATTAATTTTCCTTTCCTCTCCTAGAACCGAGAATCATACAACAGTACCCATTCCCCTTCTTAGAACTGCTTTAGCTTAATGTGGCTATCATGCCACTACTTTCTTTGCTTTTGTATAATTTCCGTTCTCTGCAAAGCATGTAATCGGGTTTCATCCAAGCTGATCTAGCTACCGAATCCTTTATTTTTGAGCTTCATCCAAGCTCAAGTTCAATTATGAAGCCATTCTCAACATCTTGATTTCAAATTCGATGGGCATCATCGCATTTTTCCCATAGACTAGTTGGAAAGGTGTAAAGCCTGTGGTGGATTTCCATGTGGTGTTATATGCCCAGACTACCTCCAACAACCGTGTAGCCCAATATTTCTTGTGTTGCTACACGGTCTTCGTTAGGATGTTCTCTATTTCTCTGTTTGTCATTTCCACTTGCGTATGGTAGGGCATAGTTTTATTGTGCCAAAATCTGTATTGCTCCATCAGCTCCTCGATCAACTTGGAGGTAAATTGAGGCCCTTGGTCTATTGTTATCTCCCTAGGGACCCCAAATTGTGTAAAAATATGGGCAAATAAGAAATTGGCAACCGTTCTTTCCTTTAAATCCCTCAATGCCTGAACTACAACCCATTTGGTAATGTAATCCGTACAAACCAAAATAAACCTCCTCCCCATTGAAGGTGGATTAAACGGTCCCACGAAGTCCATGCCCCACTTATCAAAAGGTTCCAGGTGTACCTGAGGCTGGAGGGGCATTTCATTTAGATGGGTTGGTTTGCCCATCCTTTGGCATTCATCACACTTGCTAGCGTACGCAGTTGCATACTTAAACATCATGGGCTAAAAGTACCTAGCTTGTAGGATTTTGTAGGCAGTTCATTTCCCTGCAAAGTGTCCTCTGCATGGTTCATCGTGACATGCTTTGAGTACTTTTGAGAACTCCTGTTCTGCTACGCATCTTCTTATAATTTAGTCACATCCTATTTTAAATAGGAGGCCATCCATCCATAGTAATGATGCACTTTTCTCTATGACCGCTTGCTTTTCTCGAAAAGAGAGAGCAGGTGAGGTCCTTTCGATGGCCAAGTAATTGGCTATATCTGCATACCACGGGGTTTGCTCACTAATAGTGAACAAATGTTCATCCAAAAACTGGTCTTCCACTGCTTGATGGTCTGCTGGTATCAATCTGGACAAAAAATCTACCATGACATTATCCTTGCCTGGTTTTTTGACTATGGTGATGTCGAATTCCTGCAGTAGCAATAGCCATCTGATAATTCTTTCGCCAATGGCTGGATTTCTCATTAGGTATCTAATAGTCGTGTGGTCCGTATGGACAAATACCTTATATTCAATGATATAGTGGTGGAATTTTTTTATAGCATGGACAAATACGAGGAACTCCTTCTCTGTCATCGTGTAGTTGAGATTTGCTCCTGCCAAGTTTTTACTGACATAATAAATGGCATAAAATTCTTTGCCATATTTTTGTTCGAGGACTTATCCAATTGCACCGTTGGATGCATCATAGTAGATATGGAATGGTATGGCCCAATTTGGTCCTCTTAAAACTAGTGCAGATATCAGTTTCTCCTTAAGCAATTGGAATGCTTCTTCATAGTCTTCCATCCAATTGAACTCCACATCCTTAGATAATAGAGTGTGTAGTGGTTTGGCAATTTTTCTAAATTCAACGATAAATCACCAATAGTACCCGGTTGATCCAAGAAAACTCCTCACCTCTTTCTACATTCTAGGGATGGGTAGGTCACTAATGACCTCAATATTCCTTTTATCAACCTTTATTCCTTATGCAGAGAGGTGGTGCCCCAGTACGATGCCTTCTTGCATCATCATAAAGCATTTTTCATTACTTAGGGACAAATTATTTTTCTTGCTTTTGTCAAGCACTCTTTCCAAGTTCATCATTGCCTCCTTAAATGTTTATCCATAGACGATTAATTCATCCATGTATACCTCAATCCCATCTCCCATCATGTCTAAGAATATGCTAAGAACCACCCATTGAAAGGTGGTAGGTGTGTTGCACAATCCGAAAGGCAATACCCTATAGGCAAACATTCCCCATGGGTAGGTGAACGTTGTCTTATCCTGATCTTCTTCTTCTATCTGGATCTGGTTGTATCCACTAATCCATCGAGAAAGGAGAAGTACTTCCTCCCTGAGAGTGTGTCCAAGACCTGATCAATGAACGGGAGTGAGAAGTGGTCTTTCTTGGTTGCTTTTTTCAATGATCTGTAGTCCACATAGATTTGCCACTTCCCATTCTTTTTAGGGACCACCACTAATGGTGATACCCACTCACTATCAAAAATTGGATATATGAATCCGATAGCCAAGATTTTGTGTAGTTCTTCCTTGATAATGTCTTTCATTGTCGGGTTCATTCTTCTCTACAGCTGTCGGCTTGGAGTTGCATGATCATCTAGATAAATTCGATGGGTACAGATCTCTGGGATGATGCCCTACATATCTAAGTAATCCCATGCAAATGCTTGTTGGTGCCTTACCAGGAGCTCTTCTAATTTCATCAATTGTGTGGGTGTCAACCTACTACTGACATTTAACGTTCTTCCTAGCCCAACGTGTATCTATCGAACATGGTGATCTTAGGTGCCAGTCAATGACTATCTAGGTGCAAATATGGAGGGCTCTCCATGGAGAAACTCCACAATAGCACCATCTTCATCTTCTTCTATCAAATCCTCCAATGTCATCACTAGTTGGATCATGGACAACTCCATATTTCCATGCTCGATGAACATGGGTTCTCCTATTGAGTCGACAGACTATGTTGGGGGTGAAATGGTCAACCTTTTAATGTTTCACCCATCAGATATGGTCATCAGACCATCTCGATAGCTGATGTAAGCATCATATATTGCCATCCATGGCCTCCCCAAGATGAGCGGGTAACCACCTAGCCTAGTTTTGGATTGTAAGACTAAAAATTTGATTGGGTATTCCCATGCATTGATCGTTACTATCACGTCTTCCAACATTCCTTTGGGTGCTACAATCGATCAATCGACAAGCTGTAGCACTATCATGGTGGGTTTCAATTTTGTGAGTTGTAGCCTCTGTATGGTATCCTGAGGCATTACGTTGATGGCTACTTTGATATTGACCAATGTATTGGATAGGGAATGTCCCTCAATTTTTACAGTCAACATCGGGTTGCCTGGGTCTACATACTTTGAATGGCATGTTCTGCCCATCATCAAATCTACCAATTTATCCATGACATTGATAGTCTGGGTTGCTCTTCATCCTAAATTCCTCAGACACATCTCTATGATTGCCTTGGTATATATTAGAACATCTCAGATTGCTTGGAATAATGGAATTGTCATTGTGAGGTTCTTCAAGCTTGACAAGATGTCAAATTCTGGCTGCATTACTTTTCTCTATTCTTGTAGCCGATTGGGAAATGGATCCTTTACTCTATCAAGTGTTTCTTCCTCCTCTACCAAAGGTGTTTCTTCTACCTCTTCCTCCTATTCTACCAGTGGATGTGTTCCTACTCCTAGCTACCTACCTGACCTAAGCTAAATATTGTACATAGGATACATCTCACCCCCCATGTTGTATGTTGGCTGGTTCACCCTGTTATTCAGTGCGGGTAGCTGCACAGGTCTCACTGCTAGAAATTTTGGTAAATTCTTTTGGGGGTGAGTAGGTGCTACATTTTGTGGAACCTGATTCCATGTAATGTGGCCTATCCACTGCTACCCAAGATATGGATATGGCATCCATGGCTACTGGTTCAAGAATATTGCTGAGGGTGTGTTAGACCAGGGTGATGGCCCCCACCACCCCATGTTAGGTGGTTGATGTGGTCCTTGGTGCATGTATGGCCCTTCCTCATATGGCAACATTCCATTTGGCATATTCATTGTAGGGGGTTGTGGCCAACTCTTTTGATTGCCTATGAAATAGGCATCCATGCTTTTAGCCTCCTCCTGATTACTGGGTAGTTGTGGGCACAATCGAGTTTTATGATTCAGCCTAAAAACTATGCATACTCTAACTTTTTTCTCTGAGCATGAATTCTTTGCATGCCTCCCTCTACATTTTGGATAGAAATAATCCAATGCTGCATCATTTTATTGCTTATTTTTCTCTAACAGCAATGTATCCATATGCAATGCTAGAGATGAGAGCATTTCACTCTTTAAATCCTCCAGCATGTTACCTATTTCTATCTTTGTGACTGAAAGTAGTCACTTTCATGGTTCTGGAGGTGGCCTTGCCTTGCCTTCTTGAGTAATTTTGGCATAGTTTCCAGATGTCTTACATAGCATTCTAGTAGACATCACCTCCGAAGATCATGTTAAGAGCCTCCAGTGATTCATTGGTAATTCCTCTCAAAAAGATACTTTTGAGGGACTTATCGGATAGTCTCACATGAGGATATCATTGAAGATTAAAGTTGAATCTCTCCTAGTACTCCTCGAGAGACTCATCTTCTTTTTGTGTCATGCTCAGGACCTCCTCCTTGGAGTCTCTTGCTCTCCCAAAATCTTGGTATTGCTCTAAAAAGAGCCTCTTCATCTGGTCCCATGTGGAAATGCATTTGTCTCCCAAATCGATGAACCACCACAGAGCTGCATTGTCTAATGTAGAAGGAAAGAGTTTCAGCTTTTACGTATCATATTTATAGTCCACAGACCTACATAAGACATCAAACTTAAATAAAAATAGGTCAGTGTCCTCAGTTGGGTATCCTCTGAAGGTCGAAAGGTGAGTAGGGAATATGTTTTTCATTTTGGCATCTCCTACTCCTTCCTCTATCGGGAAACTAAATCCAGATGAGACTTTATTGTTATCAGTTATTTTTCAAGAAATGTGGTTTCTAATGCAATGCTTATGGCCTTACGGTCATTTAAGACTTTTTGAGTTAAAGCTCTAAGGTTATCTGGTGAGATCGTTCAATCTTCTATAACTTTCCACAATAGGGCTTCCTCTAAGGGAGTCCTATTAAATAGGGGATTTATGATGATTTGTTTTTCCCCATGTTGATGGGATGAGGAGGCATTTTGCACAAAGTGTAGTTCCTCACTCCAATGGATTGCTGGTGGGTCAGGCGAGTCTAATTCAAATTCAAAATGCTCGACTGACTCTGGTTCTGATGGATTGGTTCTTATAAACCGACCTTCCGATCCTCTTCTTCTCGAAGAACTCATACAAGGTTAGATGGAAGGTTTTAGGGTATTGTAAATAATCTAGTTTAGACGCTTCCTCAATAATGGCACCAAAATGTTATGGGCCAAACAAGGTTAAATTTTTCCTACTTTTGTCACATGCTCATGCATTTAATTTATCAACCCAGGGAGCTTCATAAACTTGTGAAGGGTCTGAATAAGATTGCTTACAATACCACTTGAGATGAGTCCGCTAATTCTACTATTGGGGGGTGTTTTCAAAATGGTTGTCAATCACTCATGCACTCCTCAATAATTTACGTAAAAAGAAAATAATTAAATCTATGAAAATAAAACATTCACACATTCCCAAAAATGAATCTACTGCAAATACTGGAAATAGCAATGCAATAAATGATCCTATAAAATAAATAAACTAATCTAGAAAATAGAAGAAAAGTGGGGAAGAAATACTGGCTTGGAGTGGGCCCAAGCTCCAGTAGCTTCCTCCCAGTTGAACATGTGCTTAGAACTCTTAGAACTATAATATATTTATCAAAGTGTTACAATATCTATCTATCTCTATATCTCTATATAAATATATATCAATATATATCTCTTAGAGTGGTCTGCATGTGTTTATATAACACACCCATAGAAATTCTGTTACAAAGAGGTTATAACAGTCGATTCATCCCAAACTAAATTAAGATAGTCTGGTGAATGCAATCAACATCTGCTTAAAACTGGCATTTGGTTCTAACGATGGCATGTTCGCTGATTGTTTCATGCTTCTCCTGGCATTGGTAAGATGCTTTCATACTTTGGTGTGATCTCTAATTTATCTCTACATGATGTAGAGTTGGAACTACACCAGCTGCTACTATCCACGTCGTGCAAATCTGGTCAACAGGTGAAGAACAGATGTGCCTTCCCTATGAGGAAGGTGCCTAAGTATATCGATTGCGTTCCCTATATGAAAGGTGTCTTACTACCATGGTGCCTTCTTGGAAAAGGAAGGCACTTAACTTCTAATGGCACTTGCATTCTAATGGCGCCTTCCTTATGAGAGGAAGGTGGTTGCCTTCTATGAGAGGAAGGCACTTGTCTTCTAGTGGCACCTTCCTTATTGGAGGAAGGTGCTTTGCCTATCATGGCGCCTTCCCATCGGTGCCTTTCTTATGGGAGGAAGGCGCTTTTCCTGTCATGGCACCTTCCTGTCGATGCCTTCCTTATGAGAGGAAGGCACTTCCTTCCCTTTGGTGCATTCTTGGAGGAGGAAGGTGCTTATCTTTCACTGGTGCCTTCCTGTAAGAGGAAGGCACCTACTTACTCTTGGTGCCTTCCTAGAAGAGGAAGGTGCCTACGTTCTCTTGGTGCCTTCCTAGAAGAGGAAGGCACCTACTTTCTCTTGGTGCCTTCCTGGAAGAGGAAGGTGCCTATGTTCTCTGCATTGATCCCCAAAGAAACAAAGTGCCAGGTCCATCAAAAATACCTCGACTGATCCAAATCTAACTAAACCAACTGCAATTCCACAAAACACATTGAAAACACACAAATTAGATAACACGCATAATTTCATCAAATATCTATATAATCATTTATAAAAGTACACAATCCTTATTATACAACCACATAATGATCAAGAAAATGTGTACAAAATATGAGCATTTCTAGTGCTCATCATGTGGGTTTCATTATCCCCATTGATTATCCTAAGTGGCTCTCAAACATGGTATCTATTTGCAAGTCTAATGAGGCGATACACATTTGCACTCATTTTTGATATCTTAACAAAGTATATCCTAAGGATGATTTTCCTCTTCCAAAAATTGATACTCTTGTCGATACCTACACTGGCCATGGAATGCTTTCTCTCATGGATGATTTTTAGGATAAATCCAAATTCGAATAAATATTGATGACCAACACAAAACAACATTCACTACACCTTGGGGAACTTTTATTACAAGGTGATGCCCTTTGGCCTCAAAAATGTAGGTGCCACTTATCAAAATGCCATGACATACATATTTCATGATTACATACATAATATTATTGAATATTATATGGATGAAATATTGGAAAAATCCAAAAATCAATAAGAACACATTGGTGTATTGGAAAAATTCTTTGATCGACTTCTAGAGCATAATGGAAGGTTGAGCTCCAAGAAATGTGTCTTTGGTGTTACCTCTAGAAAACTACTAGGGTTCATTGTCTCCAAAAGAGACATTTAGGTGGACCCAAAAAAAGTCAAGGCCATCATGGAGATGCCTCCCCCAACAAACTTGAAGGAATTGCATAGTTTACAAGAAAATATTCAATCAATCGATCATTTCATTGTGTAACTTCCCAACAAATGCAGGTCATTCAATCACCTGCTACAAAAGGGGGTGTCATTTTCATGGACAAATGAGTTTCAAAAATACTTTGATGATATCAAGAAATACCTAGCTTCTCCACCAGTCTTAGGTCCTCCTCATCCAAGGGTCCCCTTCCATATTTATGTTTTAGCAATGAATTTTACATTAGGGACAATGCTTGCACAAAATAATAAAAACAATCAAGAGCAATTTTTTTATTACATTAGTCAAACATTGGTAACCTATGAAACTAGATACGCTTACGTAGAAAATTTGTGCATAGCAGTGGTTTTTACCACTAAGAAACATAGACATTACATGCTTAGTCACATCACATATGTCATAGCTAGAGAAAATCCTTTGTGTTATATGATGTCTCACACTTATAATAACATCTGCACTACTAAATGGATAATGCTTCTCACTAAATTTGATATTGATTTCATAAGTCAAAAATTCATTAAAATTTAGGTTATAGTCAATCATCTTAAGAAAACTCCACTACTTATTGATAAACACTTGATTATTGAGCTCCCAAATGATTCGGTATTCACTGTCATTGAACAAGAAGAAGATATCATTCCGGAGGAAGATGTCGATATCACTCTCTTCTTTGATGGTTCTAAGTGTGAAAAGGGTCAAGGTGTTGGACTAGTGTTTCATACACCCCAAGGGGTGCCTATCCCCTTATCATTAAAACTAGACTTCCAATGCACAAACAATAATGTAGAATATGAAGCCTTAATCTTAGATCTTCAAGCAGCTATAGCTATGGGAATTAAGATTATTAGCATATTTGGTGATTTTCAACTTGTTTTTAAACAATTAACAAGAGAATACCAATGCAAAGAACCTACCATAAAACTTTACCATGAAGTATCAATGAAATTTTTCTCTATATTTTATTGGTATGAAATTGATAGTTTGCCATGTTCAACTAATAGATTTGTAGATGTGATGGCCTCTCTTAGATCATTGATTCCAAAGGATACCTTAGAGGAGGTACAACCACTCATTGTCACAGTGATCTCTAAATATGTAATTATTTGTGTTGAATCTAAGGATGAAAAGGATATTTGCTTTATCCATTTAGAACCATATGAGCCTTGGTCAAACCAAATAATAATCTTTCTCAAGTTTGGAACACTTCCATAAGATATGTCATGGACTACTAAACACACTTTCAAGCAAAATGTAGCTTGTTTTACTCTCTTGGGGGACATGTTGTATAGACGTGGTTATGATGGAATCCTTCATTATCTCGAGTCTACTAAGGTACAAATAGCCATAAATAAAGCTCATTATGGTACTTGTGGTGGTCATATTAGTGGAATGGTGATTGCAAAGCGTATTTTATGCATGGGTTACTATTGGCCCACCATGGAACGAGATTGTTGCACTTAAGTCAAAAATTGTAAGCAATGTTAAGAACATGCTAATCTAACTCATGTGCCATGACAAGCATTACAACCTATTCAAATCCTTTGGCCCTTTTCATAATGGGGTCTATATTTAATTGGAAAAATTTACCTTCTTCCTTGGGACAACATACATTCATCATCACAACCACTAAATACTTCACAAAGTGGGTTGAGACAATTCCTCTAACCAGTATGACAGGACCTAGAATTGTGGAGTTTATACTTCATCATATCATTTTTTATTTTGGTATTTCCTCAAAAATCATCTCTAACAATGGTAAGTCTTTCAAGAACAAGTATGTTCAAGCACTTTGCGATAAATATAATATCCAACATAGCTTCTCGACTCCTTATTACCCATAAACAAATGGACAAGCTAAGACCACCAATAAGACCTTAATTGCTATTCTCAATAAACTTGTTAAAGAAAATCATAGAGATTATTGGCATACACAAATTCCCTTGGCATTATAGGCTTATCAAACAAGCATTCGTATGCCTACTGGGGTAATGTCATTTTCATTGGTCTATGGAGCCAAAGCAATCATACATCTTGAGCTTGATATCCCCTCATAAATTTCTTTGTAGGAATTCATAGATGAAAATACCGCTATACAAGCACATCTTGACCAACTCACACTCCTTGATGAAAGACGAGTTAATGCTTTAGAGAATTTCCGAATATATCAAGACTGCATAAAGTGTGCTTACAATGCCAAAGTTCATATATGTGAATTTCAAGTAGGAGATCTTGTTCTTAAAGAGACTCAAAAAAATACCAATGCTTTGCCACATCTTCATGATAAATTCATGGCTAATTGGTTAGGTCCATAAATTGTTACTCAAAAATTGGGTAAAGGAACTTATAGGCTTGCCAGTCTAGAGGGAATTAAAGAGCCCTAATCACTTTATGTTATACACTTGAGAGCATTCTATGCATAATGTGATTTATATATATATATGTATATATACATGGCTATTACACAAAAACAAATTGCATTTCATACATTGCATATTGTAAACATATCATTTCATACATTGCATTACACACATTTCATTTCATTTCATAAAATTGCATTTCATAAATTTCATTTCATAACTCCCATTTCATTCATTGCATTTGCACCATCATTTTCACACATTTCACATTTCATATTAGGTATCATTTATTCAATTTAGATAATAATTGGTCCAACAAAATCATGTTGCCTTAATTAGGGGCACCTTCAAGCATCATCTATTTTTCATTGCATCAAGTCAAATTATCATTAGAAAAGCTACATGTCTATAATTCCTAGGTGTTTTTTGTCACTCAGTCACTCCTGGTATTTTAAGCAACCTCCAAATACATGTCAAGTTTTCTTTAGGACCAAGACACAATTTTCACTAAGAAAATATTAAGTGTTGGGAATTAACTCCAAAACATTCTTGAACCAAACACAATCACACATTATAAAAAGATCTTGTGTCAAAGAGGGATAACACCATACTTGGGTGGTAATTTGAAGTGAAAAGGGTATTCCTTGCTTGTCCCATTATGCAACATAGTCCACAAAAATAGTGGTTTTCATCACTATCACAAATTTCAAAACAAAATATAGAGTAGTAAGGATAGGGTACAATTCTCATCACACTTAGGTTGATAATATGATTCCCCAAAGTTCTAAATCTTTCATCACACATCACAGATCCTCAAGCTGTAAGGATAGTACTACATTTCCAATCAGACGGTTAGGTAGTCATCCCCAAAGCATAAAGATCAAAATTATTGGACTATGGAGCTAATCTCTATTGGAGCTATAGATGCTTGACTGGCATCAATCAATCAATCGATCCTACAATAACCATATGTATCCATCCCAACTCAAAGGTGTTGTACATCATGTCTCTATCGATGAATCTTCTCTAGTAGCTCTTCTTGGAGCCTCACGATCTTATCCTCATCTTCACCTATAGTTTTTTGTGCCTCTATATTCATTCACAACTGAGCTATATTTACATCCTGATCCATATCCCCATCTTGTAGTTGAGCTATATCTGTATCCAGAGCTACTACCATAGCATCCTGCTCTACCACCAGCTACTCTAGCCTCACCCAATCCTCCTCACTCTGACAGCCCATCCATAATATCCTCCATACCACCTCCATCACTTCCACCCTCTAGATCCTACTCAACTATACCCCTCAACCACCTCCTTTGACTACTAGCTCGAAGGTACCTCCAATGCGTAGGAGCCTCATCAGCCTCCTTGATCTCTATCTCATCCCCATCCTAATTCCTCCCAACTACTATCAAACTCAGTACCCATGGTGGCTATATATAAAACCATGCATTGTACCCCTCAGTAGTCCCTACATCATCCATATTAGGGAAATATATCTCCTCATCATACTCATAATTCATCCTCCATGCCTGAGAACAAGGAAGATGTTGGCAATTTTGGGTACTTTGGGTACATTGCCTTTGCTCAAGTGTATAAGTTGTCATTGATGTCAAGAAGCTCTTGAAGGAATTTGATTTGATGTCAAATAACTTGTTTTAATGAAGGTTACGGCATGACAGTTTCAAAGGTCTTTTGTAAACCCCAAGTTGGTAGGTTTAAATATTACAGGTGGATGCATTATTTTAATGCATTTGGGTCTAGGAGGAAGTATTTATTTAAATAATTAAAAACCTTGTTAAGGTTTCTTTCAATTATTTTTAAATAAATATTAATTTATTTGTTTGCATTGGGTTCTCCTAACCCATGGTGCAAATGTCTTAACTATGATGGTGCTATGTTCTAAGATTGTGGGCGCTAGCCAAGACCTCCTCCGATGTGTTAAAATCCTCCACCGATGTGTTAAACCCCTCGTCGACATCAATAGTTTATGGGAAATATGCATATAAATCTCCCACGATGAAGTTCAAAGATCATCCCATCCGCATTTTTGAAAAGTGTTGCTCGTTGTAATTTTGCGATCTGATGTTCGACTTCTTCCTCGTTGAGATTTCGTGATCCGTTGTTCAGATATTTGCCATTCATTTTTTGTATCCGCCATAAGGTTTCATCATCATCATTTGTGTCAGAATATAGGGAGGCCTATTGTTTATTTTAGCCCTGGCACAAAAGGTACAAGGGAAACAGAGTGAGGTTCAAACCTCACCGGACGCCTTTGGCGCACCGGTAGCGGCTAGGCTGTTGGCGCGCTACCTGAACGGGAGGTTTCGCATTCGAATAACACGAAAGGGTTTTTCTTCATTGAAGTGGATGCAGCGGGTGGTGTTAGATTTCATGCGCAATTTCTCCATAGCACGATTTTTGGTGTTGGCCAAGGTATTTTTCGAAATTAATTTTTGCTAGTGTATTTTGCGGATGGAGGAAGTTTATTAGAGAGAAAAACATCTTAGGAGTTATAAGGAGTTTGAAGCTTGCTTTATTTTGATAAAAGATTCTTTTTAAGGTGTTGTTTGCATTATCTTATTGCATTCTTATGAGAGATAAAGTTTATTGTTGATAAGACTATAAGGGAGAAATAAGGTGTATAAGGGATAAATATTTCTTGTAATTTTGAGAGTGCTTTTGGTTGATTATGGAAATGAAAGCATGATGTTTTAAGGTTAGAATTGCTTCTTGTGTGAAGTTGTGAAACCTTAAGTGGGCAGCTTTGAGATTGAAATTTGCTTTCATTAAATTGGTTATAATCAAGCTATTCTTTACTTGGTTAAAGTGTTGGGCTTACTTCTTTGTTGATGATTTGAAAAGTTGTTTTGTGCTATTGAGATTTGAGTTGGTGGATGCTTTTTGTTCAAATAATGTTGGAGAGAAAAGGAGTTCTACTTGTTTCCTTTTCTAATGTTGATTGTGAAATGCTTCAAGGTTGTGTTTTGAGTTGAATGGTGTTGATTGAACCTTGGTTGATGAGCATTGTTGTTGAAGCCCTAATTGATGGTGAAAATAACATGAGTATCATTTTTATGTGATTATTTGTATAGTTGGCAATTGTTGGGGTTTCATGTTCTTGAAAGAAAGCATTCTATCCTATCCATTTTAGATATTGAGTTGAGTTTTCATATTTGAGATTGAGATTGAGCTGAGTTGATTTGAGTTGAGTTTTGAGATTGGGATTTGAGTATAGAACATATTGAGTCTCTAACAATTCTCTTTATGCTTCTATGATTTTGACAAATCACATTGGGTCTCTAACAATTCACTTTGTGATTTCCTACTAAGAAAGTTTTTCTTGGTGAGCTTGCTGAGTTTTGGACAGGTTCCAATGGGGACTTGTGAGAAGTTTTGGACAGGTTTCGATGGGGACTTGTGAGTAGTTTTGGACAGGTTTTGGTGGGTACTTGTGAGCAGATTTGGACAAGTCCTAGCAGAGGACTTGTGAGCTGAGTTTGATAGTTCTATCAGATAACTTGAGGATAGAGGTGCACTGGTTCTATGAGAAGAACCCGAGGACAGATTTGGCAAGTCTTTGAGAAGGCTTGTATGCAGAGGATTGATTTGTTCAAGATTTGGACAGATCTGACAGACAGAGGAAGACTTGTACTAGATCGATTGATTGTGTTTGGTATAGGTTGTTGAGCTACTATGGACATGATCATAGAAGGTAGAGGTCTCTTAGGCTAAGCATTGAGGACAGGAGGTCTTCGGTGGAAAGGAGTTCCATGTGCTGGCAAGAGGTAGAGGCAGTTGATCTTCTGAGGGATCATTTCTAGAGCAGAGGGGAAGGTATCTCCTTTGAGCGAGAGGCTCATAAATTTTGATTGGGGGAAGGTATCCTTTGAGTAGAGGCTCATAAATTCTGATTGGGGGAAGGTATCTCCTTTGGGCCGAGGCTCATAAACATTGTAATTGGGAAGGATTCCCAAAGAACTTTGAGATAACTTTTAGAGAAAAGTTTTGTGGACATAGACCTGCCATTCTGGGTGAACCATGTTAAAATTGGTGTCACTTTGTGGATGATATTGTGCATTGCTTTGATATTGCTTTACTATTTTGAAGTATAATGGAAAAAGTAAAAAGAGGTCTTATACTATTCACCCCCCCTCTCAGTATAAGCTTGTGTTCTTCAATTGGTATCAGAGCAGTTTCCTTCAGAAAGTTTAACAGCTTGAAGGAAAAGCTAGTAAAGAACATAATGGATCATTCAAGTGGCAATGCAACACCTATTCTTGATGGGTCAGATTTTGGTCTTTGGAGTGCAAGGATGAAGGTTCATCTAATGGAACTTGGGAATGAGGTTTGGGAAGTGATTGAAGATGAGTACACTATTCCTGAACATGGTCCTAATACTAAAGAAGAAAGGCTCCTACATCATAGCAATTCAAAAGCAATGAATGCAATCTTGAAAGGCTTACAGAAAGTAGATCTCACCAAAGTGATTCACTGCAAGACAGCTAGTGAAATGTGGAATCAGTTGAAGGTGGTTCATACAGGTGATACAAATGTCAGAAAGGCCAAGTTGAGACACTTTAAAGGTATGTTTGAACAACTCAAGATGAATGATGATGAAAATATTAGTGACTACATGCTTCGTATGGATGAGGTTGTTAACTCCATGAAAGACCTAGGTTTTGAGCTTGCTAAAAATGATATTTGTGATAAGATTTTAAGATCTCTTCCTAATAGATTTAGTGAAAATATTTCTGCTATTGAGGAAGCTAAAGATTTGGATATGTTGAAAAAGGATGAGCTCCATAGTATACTTGCAGCATTTGAGTTGAGAACTCAAGTGAAGGATGATTTCAAGAAAGAGGCAACTTTCAAAGCTACCAAGAAATCCAAGGGTAAACAGCTTCAAGATAGTGATGAGTCTTCTAGTGATGAAGAGGCATATTACAGCAAGAAAGGCAAGTTCTCTAGAAAGCACAAAAGTATGAAAAATGTAAGATGTTTCAGATGTGGAAACTTTGGTCACCTTGAGGATGATTGCACAAATAATGATTTGGTTTCTAGTATGTATGAGGATGCTTCAAAAAACTATAAGGAAGATGCATGTATGGTTTATGAAAAGGGTAGCACCTCTAGTGATAAGAAATCTGAAAAAGGCTTTGATGATTCAAAAGCAAACAAATAGAGGAAGATATAGAGAAAGGAGAAGTAGATCTTAAAGGTGAACTTATTAGTGCTCTTAGTGCTTTGAAAAATGAAATAAAGAAGAATGCTAGATTCAAGGATAAGTTAGATGAATGTTGTATGGAGAGAGATGATCTTATAGAAAGTCTTGACTTCTCTATAGCTAAGACACAGGAACTCCAGGATGAGTTAGAGTCTAAGGTTCTTGAGTATAGTGAGTTAGAACAGAAAATGGCTTCTTTGAAAGAGGAAACTAAAGAGTACAAGGATAAGCTTTACAGATTCCAAGATAGCTCCAAAAAGGTTAAGTCACTCATCAAAGGTCAAAGAAAGATAACAGATAAAACAAGCCTTGGTTTTGTTAAGCCACACAAGGAACAAGTTGGAGAGTCTAGTAAGAGACTCCAAAAGGAAGAGAGTTCTGATGAGGAAATTATTTTAGAAAAGGGGTCCTTGAATGATAGATGCACATAAATAGAAAATGGAATTCAGAATGAGAAGAAGAAGTTTTTAGAACCTAAGAGGTCAAATAAAGGGAAGTTTCAAGGCAGATGTTTTGCTTGTCACAGGTTTGGTCACATGGCTTCACATTGCATGGCTCAAGTGAAGAAGGTAAATGACAGTTTTAGAAGTGCTAGTTACTTTCAAGGGTATTGCTACTCTTGTCAACAGTTTGGGCATAAGGCAATTTATTGCAAGGCAAATAACAGGAATAGGTTTGGTCAGAACAGGTTTGGTCATAACAGGTTTGGCCATAATAGGTTTGGCCAAAACAAGTTTGGTCAGAATAGGTTTGGCAATAACAGGTTTGGTCAGAACAAGTTTGGTTAGAACAGGTTTGGTCAGAACTGGTGGATTCAAAGATCAGGTTTACCTCAGAGAAACAACATTGTCAAGTGTTTCAAGTGCAACAATGAAGGTCACATAATCGAGACAGTGTAGAGCTGAAATTCCAGAATACGGGAACAATAACAGTGGCATGATCAGGTCCAAGGATCAAGACATGGACAAGAACAGGGATGAGAACAAGAACAAGAACGGTGACAAGAATAGGAATATGGGAAAAGAGTTCAAGAGAAGGCCCGAAAAGGAAGTTATAGACGTTGATGATGATCAGTGCCTAATGGGAGTTTTACTCCCACCCTAGAATTAATCACCTCATTAGGAGGTGGGGGAGGGACTAAGCTAAGAGGCTCATTCTTAGTCCCAAGCCCCAAAGGTGACCCTTTGCCATTGATGACAAAGGGGGAGAAATATAAGGGGGAGAGTTTCAAAGTGAAGAGGAGAGCTTCAAGTCAGGGGGAGCAAAACTTCAAAGGAATATTCTTAGTTGTGGGCATAGTTGGTCAGTTGTTAGCATAGTTGGTTTCAATTTTGGCTCTTGAGAAGTGTTTTCAGTAAAGGTTTGCCATCAATGACAAAGGGGGAGATTATTGGCAATTTTGGGTACTTTGGGTACATTGCCTTTGCTCAAGTGTATAAGTTGTCATTGATGTCAAGAAGCTCTTGAAGGAATTTGATTTGATGTCAAATAACTTGTTTTGATGAAGGTTACGACATGACGGTTTCAAAGGTCTTTTGTAAACCCCAAGTTAGGAGGTTTAAAGATTACAGGTGGATGCATTAGTTTAATGCATTTGGGTCCAGGAGGAAGTATTTATTTAAATAATTAAAAACCTTGTTAAGGTTCCTTTTAATTATTTTTAAATAAATATTAATTTATTTGTTTGCATTGGGTTCTCCTAACCCATGGCGCAAATGTCTTAACTATGATGGTGCTATGTTCTAAGATTGTGGGTGCTATCCAAGACCTCCACCGACGTGTTAAACTCCTCCGCCAATGTGTTAAACCTCTCGCCGACATCAAGAGTTTATGGGAAATATGCATATAAATCTCCCACGATGAAGTTCAAAGATCATCCCATCCACATTTTTGAAAAGTGTTGCTCGCTGTAATTTCGCGATCTGATGTTCGACTTCTTCCTCACTAATATTTCATGATCCGCTTTTCGGATATCTGTCATTCATTTTTTGTATCCGTCGTAAGGTTTCATCGTCATCATTTGCATCAGAAGACAGGGAGGCCTGTTGTTTATTTTAGCCCTAGCATAGAAGGTACAAAGGAAACAAAGTGAGGTTCAAACCTCACCGGATGCCTTTGGCGCACCGATAGCGGCTAGGCTTTTGGCATGCTACCCGAATGGGAGGTTTCATGTTCGAATAACGCGAAAGGGTTTTTCTTCATTGAAGTGGACGCAGCGGGTGGTGTTAGAGTTCGTGTGCAATTTCTCCATAGCGCGTTTTTTGGTGTTGGCAAAGGTATTTTTTGAAATTAATTTTTGCTAGTGTATTTTGCGGATGGGGGAAGTTTATTAGAGAGAAAAACAGCTTAGGAGTTATAAGGAGTTTGAAGCTTGCTTTATTTTGATAAAATATTCTTTTTAAGGTGTTGTTTGCATTATCTTATTGCATTCTTATGAGAGATAAAGTTTATTGTTGATAAGACTATAAGGGAGAAATAAGGTGTATAAGGGATAAATATTTCTTGTAATGTTGAGAGTGCTTTTGGTTGATTATGGAAATGAAAGCATGATGTTTTAAGGTTAGAATTGCTTCTTGTGTGAAGTTGTGAAACCTTAAGTGGGCAGCTTTGAGATTGACATTTGCTTTCATTAAATTGGTTATAATCAAGCTATTCTTTACTTGGTTAAAGTGTTGGGCTTACTTCTTTGTTGATGATTTGAAAAGTGGTTTTGTGCTATTGAGATTTGAGTTGGTGGATGCTTTTTGTTCAAATAATGTTGGAGAGAAAAGGATTTCTACTTGTTTCCTTTTCTAATGTTGATTTTGAAATGCTTCAAGGTTGTGTTTTGAGTTGAATGGTGTTGATTGAACCTTGGTTGATGAGCATTGTTGTTGAAGCCCTAATTGATGGTGAAAATAACATGAGTATCATTGTTATGTGATTCTTTGTATAGTTGGCAATTGTTGGGGTTTCATGTTCTTGAAAGAAAGCATTCTATCCTATCCATTTTAGATATTGAGTTGAGTTTTCAGATTTGAGATTGAGATTGAGCTGAGTTGATTTGAGTTGAGTTTTGAGATTGGTATTTGAGTATAGAACATATTGAGTCTCTAACAATTCTCTTTATGCTTCTATGAGTTTGACAAAACACATTGGGTCTCTAACAATTCACTTTGTGATATCCTACTAAGAAAGTTTTTCTTGGTGAGCTTGCTTGAGTTTTGGACGAGGTTCGGTGGGGACTTGTGAGCGAGTTTTGGACGAGGTTTCGATGGGGACTTGTGAGCGAGTTTTGGACGGAGTTCCGGTGGGGACTTGTGAGAAGATTTGGATAGGTCCTAGCAGAGGACTTGTGAGTTGAGTTTGATAGTTCTACGAGAGAACTTGAGGACAGAGGTGCACTTGGTTCTATGAGAAGAACCCTGAGGACAGATTTGGCAAGTCTTTGAGAAGGCTTGTATGCGAGAGGATTGATTTGTTCAAGAGTTGGACAGATCCGATAGACAGAGGAAGACTTGTACTAGACCGACTAGCTGTGTTTGGTACGGGTTCTTGAGCTGCTTGTGGATGTGATCATAGAAGGCAGATGTCTCTTAGGCTAAGCATTAAGGATAGGAGGTCTTCGATGGAAAGGAGTTCCATGTGTTGGCAAGAGGTAGAGGCAGTTGATCTTCTGAGGGATCATTTCCAGAGTAGAGGGGAAGGTGTCTCCTTTGAGCAGAGGCTCATAAATTCTGATTGGGGGAAGGTATCTCCTTTGAGCAGAGGCTCATAAATTTTGATTGGGGGAAGGTATCTCCTTTGGGCCGAGGCTCATAAATATTGTAATTGGGAAGGATTCCCAAAGAACTTTGAGATAACTTTTAGAGAAAATTTTTGTGGACGAACCACGTTAAAATTGGTGTCACTTTGTGGATGATATTGTGCATTGCTTTGATATTGCTTTGGGTATATTGCTTTACTATTTTGAAGTATAATGGAAAAAGTAAAAATAGGTCTTATACTGTTCACCCCCCCCTCTCAGTATAATATTGTGTTCTTCAGAAGACATGTCTCATCCTGATGACACCTATAGAGCACTAGTGCCTCAATAAATCCCTACCTCAGTCCAAACTACTATAGCACCCATGAGAACTAGATTAAATCCACCTCACTCATTTGCCTCCCAACCACCCACCTAGCTTTCTACACCCATCGTAGATGCTCCCCATCACTTTTCCACATGGAACCTTGCCATGGTCTCCATATCACCTGAGATGATTTCAATCTACCCCATAGATCTCTATACCATTGGCTCATTCGAATAGGATGACTCAGCTACCCTTCCTCTTCTAATGACCACCTCATAGCATAGGTCTACTCCCTATCCCATCCTAAAGTAGGTAATCCCATAGGTCAATCCACACTAAAGTGCTCCTAGTCCCAACACTACAGTAGCAAACTATACCCTAGCCCCTTTCACCTTCACCTCCTCACCTCATATAGCTCTTGGTATAACTATGCCAATAAATTAGGAGCCCATGCATAAACCCGAGGTGTTTTGATCATGTCACACACCAACCTGATAAGGTTCCATGGGAACCGACAACCAGTACTATTTGGGGCTACTATGTTGGTCAACACAATTATCACCAAAGCATGAAGGGCATACAACTTCTTCTTTGTACTCATGGACAAGTATGTAATCCCTCCATCCTTCACATCCACATACTTCCACCCATATTTGAATAGTCAGCTCAACTCATATCCCTTATTGTGTGCAACCTCAACACGTTATCCCTCCATTGTCAACTTGAGGATGCGATATACATCTTTAAGTATCATAGTCATCTCTCCAATAGGGAGCTAAAAGGTCCCCCTATCTGGATACCACCTCTCTACCAAGGTGGAGAGATACCCCTCATCTACCCTCACTACATTTATTTGACCTACCCTAGCTAGCCACATAGCATCCAACCACTTCCACTGGTCCTCCTATACTACCTTCCTCATCCCTAGGATGAGAGGCTAGAACCAATGTCGAGCCTCCAAAATACTCAACTGCAGCACAATACATAAAGGTAAAAAATTAAATTCAAAAAATATATAAAATAAAAATCTTTGCATAAAAAAAAGAGCTTTAAAGGTACATACCTTGGAAAAATGCACATCTACTCCCACTATTGCATCCACCCCCTCTATCGCCATAGCTTCCTTAGCACTTCACCCACTCACTCCACTTCACCCCAATCCCTCAAACGTAGCTTTAGAAATTTGCAAACCCAAGAATGAACTTGTTTTCCCTTCTATAGGCTATTTATAACTATTTTAGGTGCATTGAAATGCCCATGGGTACTTCTAGGCGCATTGAAATGCCTTCCTACATTTGGATAACAACAAAATCTAGCAAGAGTTTACACATGCAATAGGAACCCATCGACGTTTGCTGTTAAAGTTGACAAAAGACTAAAAATGATCCAAAAATATAGCTTACCTCCAAAAAATAATTTCAAATTACATCCATACATCAATTTCATCATAATATCATATTTTGTGAAAGCCAAAATTGATTTGGATTCATAATTTTTGCTTGAGACCAAAAGTCACAAAATCATATTACAAATTACAAAATGCTTCAAAATAGTCCAAATTTTCACAAAATGACTATTTTCATTATTTTCATCATTAATTCCATCATTGTATTCAATTTTGTGATAATATGAATTTATTTGGATGGCTAATTGCTTTAAAATACTCCAAATCAATACAAAATTTCAAAAATTGGCTAATTTCAATCATCACATGCATTTCTCATCATCCCACCTTCATTCAAAGATTATTGCCACCCATAAATCATTGTGTTTGAATATTTGCCAAGTTCATATACAATTTCAAGTTAACCTTGTATCTAGTGGTTTGTTTTATCTCTTTGGAAATTATAGCAATTTTCATCCATGCAATTTGATAATATGAATAAATCACCATAAGGACACCTTGTCATCTTCATAATCAACTATCTCCTTATTTAAAAATAAAATCAATTTTGGTACTTCACCTTTTGAGTGAAACCATGACAAGACAAATTTTCTCAACAGCTATCATTGATGGCCTTATCTGTGGGGCCTAAAACATGGATAAATTGCAATACATCATTCTCCTTAACAATCAGGAATTACGTAGAGACAACTAAGAAATTCATTCTTAGAAATCATCTGATTTGAGGGTGATTGGATCCTAATATTTTGCATCTTCATCACTTTGCATTTCAATGATGCCATACGAAAATTTATTCAACAACATGGAATCACCCCAAAATTTGGGTAACCATATTTAACTTTAATTTTCCCACAACAGGATACATGTTACACAATCATGGCATCTACACTTAGCACAAACCCCTTTTTTTTGTTAGGTCAAAAATAGACAATCAATTTCATCAATCCCCCTCCACCGTTGGGGTAAAAGTGACATCACATTTACATAATTCATATCATTCACAATTACACCATGCATTTCACATAATAATTTGCACAAATCTATCAATTGGCTTGTGAGATGCATCTGTCACTCATTCACCAATTGAGGGGGTAAGCTACACAATAAAAATTCTTTTATCTTCAAGTTCATCTTTTCATTCCAACAAGATAAATTTGTGTCTTCATCAGGCCAAAACCAGGTGTCTCATATTTTTACACCACATTGTGTTTCACACAATGTGGTACAAAATGGGGCATCTGTATACACCAAAATCTAGCCACTTGTCATCCATCCATATTTTCCCGCCACATTATCTATTTTTTTTATATTTATATATATATTCTTAATATATATTTAAATAATAATATTTATATATATTTAATAAATATATGTATATATGTATGAATTAATCCCAACCATCCATCATGTTTTAATCCTAGCCATTCATCCACCTTAATATGTGCCATTTGCCCATATTTAATCTCCACCCTTCGTCATATTTTAATCTTGGCCATACAAATTGTGTCATAAAAACCCTAACATGCCTAAGGGAAGATTATAAAGAGGAGTCATTTTGATGACTCAACCCTGAGTAAATGAAGTCCATACCATTTTTTGAGGTCTTGAGTTCCATGAGCCTTTGTGCCCTAAGTCCTCAAGCACCCGAGCATCCTTTCCACTTCCATTATTCATCGCTTCATATTTCCTCCTCCACATCCACCTTCATCCACCATACAAACTAGATCTAGTTCTATGACCCCCCCGAAGTTTCTTGAGCACCCATCGAAGTCTACAAAGAACCTACCAGAGCCTACCAAGTGCCTCTGGGCATTTCTGGTTAGCACCAAGCACCCATGGACATTTCCTATCATAGATCTGTAGCCCTACGACACTTGGGTACCACTAGGGAACATTTGTGTAATCATCCTCTACAAAAATATTAAAGAAAAAATGACAAGTTAGTGAAGACGACGTAAATATTTTTGTGCACATAATTTTATGTTTTCTCATTTGTTTATTGCGTTTATGAAATATGAGGGTTAGTGGTCTTATTTTTGAGGGTCTCAAATAATGGAGTCCTCATAGGCATTATTAACTATTGTTATTGTTTGCTATGTATAGGTGTAAGAGTAGTATTCATTGAAGGTTGATGAAGCTTGAGTGGCCCTATCAAGGATATCAAAAGCCCATCCAAAATATTTTGGGATCAAATTAGGAGTGAATACATCACAATAATTTTTTAACTAGGGTTTTAGATAACCCTAGTGTATTATAATAATTATATCAAATAACAAGCTTTGTAAACCCCATATTTGGGGCATTCTTGATTGTAATATTGGAGATTCACCAGAAATAAAAGAATCTATTTCTTTTGCAATCATTTGTGTATTTATATCACTTGTTTATTTCAATATTCTATATTTGGTGTTTCTTGGACCAAATATTATCTAAACTAAATAAACAATCCCTAAAGTGAAATATGAAATGTGTGAAAATGATGGTGCAAATACAATGAATGAAATGGGAGTTTGTGAAATGAAATTTATGAAATTTAATTTTATGAAATGAAATGAAATTGTTTAATGCAATGTGTGAAATGATATGTTTGCAATATGCAATGTATGAAATGCAATTTATTTTTATGTAATAGCCATATATATACATATATAAATCACATTATGCATAGAATTCTCTCAAGTGTATAACATTAAGTGGTTTGGGCTCTTCAACTCCCTCTAGACTGGAAAGCCTATAAGTTCCTTTACCCACTTTTTGAGTAACAATGTATGGACCTAACCAATTAGCCATGAATTTATCATGAAGATGCGGTAAAGCATTGGTATTTTGTTGATTCTCTTTAAGAACAAGATCTCCTTCTTGGAATTCACATAGATGAACTTTGGCTTTGTAAGAACGCTTTAGGTAGTTTTGATATACTTGTAAATGCTCTAAAGCATTGACTCTCCTTTCATCAAGGAGTATGAGTTGGTCAAGATGTGTTTTTCTAGCGGTATCATCATCTATGAATTCCTGCAAATAAATTTCCAAGGAGGGGATCTCAAGCTCAAGAGGTATGATTTCTTTGGCTCCATAGACTAATAAAAATGGTGTTTCCTAAGTAGGCATGCATATTCTTATTCTATAAGACCATAATGCCAAGGGAATTTATGTATGCCAATATCTATAATTTTGTTTAACAAGTTTCTTGAGAATAGTAATTAAGGTCTTATTGGTGGCCTCAACTTGTCCATTTTCTTGTGGGTAATAAGGAGTCAAGAAGCTATGTTGGATATTATATTTCTTACAAAGTTCTCAAACATCCTTGTTCTTGAAATACTTGTCATTTTCATAGATGATTTTTGAGGGAATACCAAAATTACAAATGATATGATGAAGTATAAACTCCACAATTCTAGGTCCTGTCATATTGGTTAGAGGAATTGCCTCAACCCACTTTGTGAAGTATTTAGTGGTTGTGATGATGAATGTATGTTGTCTCAAGGAAGAAGGTGAAATTTTACCAATTAAATCTAGACCCCATTGTGAAAAGGGTCAAAGGCTTTGAATAGGCTTTAATGGTTGTGATGGCACATGAGTTAGATTAGCATGTTCTTGACATTGCTTACAATGTTTGACATAAGTACAACAATCTCATTCCATGATAAGCCAATAGTAACCCATACATAAAATATGCTTTGCAATGGCCATTCCACTAAAATAACCACCATAAGTACCATAATGAGCTTCAACTATGGATCTTTGTACCTTAGCAGACTCGAGACAACGAAGGAGTATTCCATCATAACCACGTCTATACAACACATCCCCCCATGATCTTAATTTGTGAATAAGCAACACAAAATATAGAATATTGAAATAAACAAGTGATATAAATACACAAATTATTGCACAAGGAAATATATTGTTTTATTAATGTTAGTGGATCTCCAATATTACAATCAAGAATACTCCAAATGTGGGGTTTACAAAGCTTGTTATTTGATACAGTTATTACAATACGCTAGGGTTCTCCAAAAACCTAGTTAACAAATTATTATGGTGTCTTCAAGCCTGATTTGATCCCAATAGATTTTGGGTGGGATTTTTATATCCTTGATAGGGCCACTCGATCTTCAATAGCCTTTAATGAATAATGCTCTCACACTAGTACACAAAAAACAATGACAAGAGTTAATAATACCTGTGAGGGCTCCACTATGTGAGACCCTCAAAAATGAGATCACTAACCCTAATATTGCATAAAAGTTGTAAATAAATGATAATAACATAAAATTATGTGCATAAAAAGGTTTACCATATCTTCACTAACTTGTTATTTTTTCTTCATTATTGTTGTAGAGGATAATTATGTAGATGTGCCCTAGTGGCACTTGAGGGCCATAGGGCTATAGAATTAGGATTATAAATGCCTGTGGGTGCTTGGTGATGACCAAAAATTCCTAGAGGTACCTAGTAGGCTCTGATGGGTGCTACAAAATTTTGTGGACATTTGAGAAGATCTTAGGGGCATTTGGTGACTAAGGGGAGGGTCATAGAACTAGATCTAGTTCACGATGTGGACAACAATAGATGCGAAGGAGGCAATATGGAGCAATGGAGAATGTAAGTGGTGAGGATGCTTGTGTGATTGAGGACTTAGGGCATAAGGCCTTAAGGAACTCAAGACCTATGAGAAATTATAGGGAATCTAAAAACTCAGCGGTTGAGTCATCAAAATGGAAGAAGAACCTTCACAATAATAATCATCAAGCAAAACCAGTGTCTATCAATCAGGTTATTTTGAATGTTCCAAAAGTGGAGAAGTCCCAACAGTGGCCTAAATATCAGGATCAACCCCCTCCTACGTAATATAATAACCAACACAACAAGAATCAAGGTAAGGACAAGAAACATCATTCACCTCATACATATGCACCACTACCTGAGTCTTTGGTATCTCTATTTAATAAAAGATGTGAGGCCAAGGTGATTACCTTACCCAAAATCAAATTGCTAGATCCAAAATACCCAAAACCAAAAGGGTATAGAGAGGATCAGTATTGCTCCTATCATAGACAAAATATACATGATATTCAAGGATGTTATGATTTTAAAAACCTAGTACAAAATATGCTCGATAGGAACCAACTACAAATAGATAATTCTTTTGCCCCAAATGATCAATAGCTAGGAATATTCAAAGATCCTTTGGCCAACCATGAGGCTAAAGGTGATCAGATGAGGTATTTGAAAGAGATTCACATCAACCCATCCACACAAGGGTTTTTTGGCATTATTAATAGTGTAACCCACAATAGGAGGTACAACCAACCTGAGCCACCCACAACTCCCATAAGAATACCTACTACACCCCAACAAAGGCTAGTAAAAAATCTACTACCAAGTCCACTAGTGCAACCAATGATCACTATTATAAACAGACTAACTCAAAGTCTACAAATGGCCTCAACTAAGCTATCAATCTATGAGTTCATTATTCAACCCCCTAGGCATAGGTAAGTGCTCATGGAAATTCTAAAATCCATTGAGCTTCAGGCTCAAGACCCCAATACTTTCACCAACTTTATGGGGTATTTCCAACAATGAAAAGAGCTCGTGATCACTTTTTATGATCATGAAATCAAGAAGGATTTAGCTAATGTAGTAGATCCACCATTGCATATTATCGCTTGTATAAAACGGATTCCATTTAAGTGAGTGTTAATCGATATAGGCTCATCAATTAACATCATAATGATGAATGCTTTAGGACATCTTAACATTCCAAAGTCACACATAGTGGTATCGACTTTTACATTATGAGCATTTAATGATGCATTATGCTTGAAAATTGGTACCATAGTATTACCTATCTAGGTAGGATTGAAAACCATCTATGTTTCATGCCATGTGCTGGAAGACTTCATGCAATATAACATCCTGCTTGGTCGATCTTGGATCCATGATATGAAGTGCATTCCTTCCATCCTACATCAGTGCATTAAGTATGTTCATGAAGGAAATATTCATGTCATCCCTTCATATGATGAGCCCTTTAAAAATGTTAGCCAAATTAGCAATCTGGGAGAGTTTATCTTATCCTCAACACATTTGTATGTAAGACCCACTTCCCCTTTAAGCATCTAGAGTATAAATCTATACTAGTCCATGTTGACCCATCAACTTCAGCACCACCATCATCACCAAAACAAGCACCTACTTATGATAAACCATCTTCATCATCTTATTTGAAGAATAAATAGAAGCTAAAGGTACCCATGGTCGATGATCCTGAAGCCATACCCCATGTCTCAACCATAGAGATTCATGTTCCTATAGAAGAGGAAGAGTCACCAAATATGATAGAGGATATACCTCAACCTGCATCCCCCGCTTCATCGACAAAATCATCCACTCCTTAGGTGATGGTGCATCTAGTCAATCCCAAACTCATAGAATATTTGGTTCAAAACATAACATTTATGTCAATTATGGAGTCTATGCAAGATATGGGGAGATACCACCTCCCCTATTTCCCATTGGGATGGTGGTGCCTTTAGGTATACCACCTAACCAAACTAATTTTATAAATGGGGGTTTTGACCAAGCCTCAAACCATTCTCCTATTATCTATCATGATGATGAACATTTTATAGGAAATGTCTATTACCTGTTGCATCTCAAATTTGCTCTATGCTACTTCTATCATTGCCATTAGCATGGTCATGGAACACCCTTCCAATTGTAGTACCAATTACCTATAAATAAGTTTGTATTGGAGTATTCTATACCTATACCAGATGAGCTCGTAGCTGATTATTTAGGGTGCCTATGTTTAGTCTTTGGGGTAGACATTGATTGGAATCCATACACTAACCCCAACCATTATCACTTATGAAGGGATCATCACCCAGTAACTATGGTTGCTATAGAACCATCAACAATATATCATGACCCTGCAGTATATTAGGAGTCTATTATAGAAGAGGAATCTAAATTAGAAGATATTTTTTAGAATGAATGGGTAGATGAATATGATGAGTATGAGGATGCGATTGATATTTCCTATTTAGACCCTTGCCACCTTCATCATATTAACAACTCCTCGGGAGGTATTGAACCTTTTATAAACCCTATGAATATAGATGAAATCTATTATAGGGCCTTCCCCGTGCCACCTAATTGGAGATAGTTGCTTTCCCCAGAGGATCCCATTGTCTTATTTACTCCTAGAGCATATCCTAAGATTCCCATGCCTTCTAAAACACATTTGGAGCATGGAGAGAAACCAACAAATAATAGGTCCTACCCATGCAACAATGGAGATTACCTTCCATCCATTAATATGATCTCCATTAATTTAACTGCATCACTCAATAATCCAAGTGACCCTTCAAATTCATTGAACCTCAATATTGAGGCCATTAAATTTGATCACACCACATCACTCTTATCACCTGAGGATTTCTTTCCTTGTGGATAAATGTTACAAACTTTCCATTTTACCCTAGGATATGCTCATGATGTCTATAACGCTAAGTTTGAACCTGATATGGTAGATCACTTGAACCCAGAATATGACATTTATTTGATCCCTACACCTCACCATCTTGATGAGGGATCCCACATGTCAGTGGAGGAGACTTTTGAAGTGGATAATATTTCAAATTCTAACCATCTTAAGAAAATAAAGTTTGAATAAAGTCTATCTCCTAAGTAACAAGCCATATTCATACCTCTATTGAAAGATAGATCCAAACTTTTTGCTTGTATATACAAAGACATGTCAATTCTGGATCCTAAATTGGTTACTCATAATATTTTTTTGGAACCTAAGATGAAACCTATCAATAAAAAGCTTAGGAAGATGCATCCAACCATCAATTTGATGGTGAAATATGAATTACAAAAATTGTTGGATGTATAGTTCATTCATCCCATCGACTATCCAGAATGGGTATCAAACATGATACCTATAGGAAAATATAATGAGAAGATCAATATTTATACAAATTTTAGAGACATAAATAAGGCAACACCAAAGTATGCATTCCTTTTGCCAAACATTGCTGCTCTTGTAGACACAACTGCTGGTCACGAGATGTTACCTCTCATGGATGGTTTCTTTGGCTATAATAAAATTTGGGTAAAACTCAAGGATCAACATAAAATAGCCTTTACCACTCCATGGAGAACATTTTATTACAAGGTTATGCCATTTAGCCTCAAAAATACTAGTGCCACCTATCAACGGGCCATGACATACATTTTCCATCACTATATACACAAAATATTAGAGGATTATATTGATGATTTTATTGCTACGTCATTATTGCATGAAGAGCATGCAGATTTCCTATGAAAAGTATTTGATCGCCTGATAGAGCATAATGTCAGGATGAACCCCAAGAAATGTGTTTTCAATGTTACATCAAAAAAACTCTTTGAATTCATTATTTCTAAATGAGGGATCGAAGTAAATCCAATAAAGTTCAAAGCTATTTGGAAATGCTTCCCCCAACAAACATCAAAGAAATTTGAATACTATAGGGTAAATTAGCATCCATTAAGTACTTCATTACGTAGTTATCGGATAAATGTCAACCCATGAATCGACTACTACATAAGGGGGTCCTATTCAATTGGTATGAAGATTGTTATAAAGCCTTTGTTGAGATCAAATAGTACCTTGTATCACTAGTAGTATTAGCTCCACCTGGACTAGATTTATGTTTTTTGCTATATATATCAGCCATAGACTTTGCCTTGTGAACCATGTTATCCCAGAAGAACAAAGAAGACAAATAATAGGCTATATATTACATTAGTCGAACCCTAGTTAGCTACAAGATAAAATATGCATACGTCAAAAAGCTTTGTTTAGTTGTGGTTTTTGCTACTAAGAAGTTGCATAACTATATGGTAAGTCATATTACATATGTCATATCCAAAAAAAATCCTTTGCAATAAATAATGAGTCAAAATTATCATAGTACATGTAATGCAAAGTGGATCATGCTACTGATATAATTCGACCTAGAATTTATCAATAAAAATTCCATCGAAGGATAGGTCATAGTTGATCAACTAGTAGAGGTACCTCTTTAGTATGATAGGCCTCTTGTCATAGAACTATCTTATGATGTATTATTTACATTATTAGATTCACCCAAACTCAAATAATCGGATAACAAAGCAAACATGACTTTTTTCTTCGACAGTTCAAAGTACGAGCAAGGGGGTGGTGCAGGGATCATGTTTTTCACACCGCAAGGAGCTCCTATGCCCTTGTCATTTAAACTTGATTTCCCTTACACAAAAAATAACATTGAATATGAATCTCTAATCTTGGGTCTCCAAATAGCTATCACCATGAATATTAAAAAGCTAAATATCTTTGGTGACTCCTTTCTCATAGTAAACCAAGTGAAAGGAATTTATTAGTGTAGATGTCCCATCCTGAAAGCTTACAAAGAGCTTGTGGACACATATCTAACCCAATTGGATTGGTATTACATCAAGGTATTCCCTCATACATCTAATCACTTTATGGAAATAATAGCATATTTGGGATCCTTAATCCCTCAGAATCCTTCTATTGATTTTACTACCATCCAAGTCAAAATGCTCTCACAATTTGCAATGTTGTGTGAGGCTTCAAACAAAAAGGAATCAGTCCACATGATTCAAATAGAACTAAACCATGAATGGTTATACAAAGCATGAGACTTTTTGACATAGGCATCTTAGGGATCCTTTATCTCACAAGGTCCTTCAAATAATGGTACTACCATTCATCAAAAGGTTGTCTCCTAATCCACATTTGTGCAAAAAAAATTGCAATGAGAACAAGATATTCAAATAGTTGAAGAAATAGCTTATCATGGTTGGCTCATCCAATTAAAATATTATCTGAAGCTTGATATTATCCCTCAAGAATTGTTGCATACCACAAAATGAGCATTTAAACATAAAGTGATTAGATATATCTTTCTAGGAAATCTTTTGTATCAATGGAGCTATTATGGAGTCCTCCTTCATTGTCTTGAGTCCCAATAATCTACTTGGGCAATATCACAAGCTCATAATGGTACCTACAATGGTCATTTTAGTGGCATGGCCATCATTAAGCACATCCTTAGTTAAGAAGTGAGAACAATGGATGTGCCTAATAGATTTAATTGAAATGCAATCTAATGTAATTACTGAATTAAAGCATGCATAAGAAAGATGCTAAAGTAAGCTTTAAAATTGGAAAATGTGTTAAGTAAAAAGGGGGGTTCTCCTTGTATTCATTAATTTATCAATTCAATTGTTACAATACATCCCCTTGAGGGCTTTTCAATGTGATACATTTCAATTTACAAAACTTGAGGAATCAAATTCTTCCATGAGCTTAATGGCGCACATCAAGTGTTCTCACAAACCATAATTGAGAGCTATCCTTGGGCTACATTTTTTCAGCTCCTTAGCTCCTCCCTCATGCATAGAATACCAACACCTACACACAAGAGATTGAATGATGTTAATAGCATATGCGTTTGATATTGAAAAACCTTGAAAAGTATGTTATAAAGAAAGTAAAACTTATTTGCAACAAATATAAAAAACTGTTCATCCAAACCCCATAAGGGGGGCGGAGGTCCAAGGTTCAAATATTGGGCCTCATTGGACTGAACGATTGTCCATTTCTTGGTGCTTTCAGTGGTGTAAAAGGTTAAAATGATTGTGGCATGGTGGTTATAGGGGCAAACTATGTGAAGATCTGCGTGGTGGCTTCTAGGGTAGATAGTGAGATTTGTGGCGCATAATTTGGACACCCCCGATTCATGGCGCCCGATTCACCTGAATTAAAAAACAAATATAAACAACTCCAAATGACTTGAAAATTTAGTATGATGTTAATGAGATGATTTTGGAAGGATCTGAGCATAAATCAAAGTGGAATTGTGATCAGAACTTGTGGTCATCCCTAGCAGGGACAACTAAGACTGCAATCACAAAAATATAAATTGACACATCAAATCTACTCAAAAATTAACCAAAATTGAGTATGTTGCTATTCTAATGCTGTAGAATTGATCTATATAGAAATTAGATAAAAATTATGGGCCATTTCATGGCCATCCCTAGGAGTTCCAATAAGACCTACTAACCATCCCTAGGGGGACGACCACAAATTGGGATAGTTTTTGCCACTAATTCCATTTGGATTTGGTCAATAAACCTCCTAGGGGTCTTGTCATTGAATTTGGGAAACTAACTCTCAAAATTGATTGGTTTTGGAACAAATGAGTGTATTTTGGGATGCCCCTAAAAGCACCTTCGATTGAAGAGGTTTTCAAGGAAAATACGTGGGCAAATGTGAGGACAAATATTGGTAGCACTTCGTGGTCAATAGTTGTTAAGTCCTATTTTTTGAATTGGGTGGGAGCACCTCAATTTATAGCCCAAATAGGGCATAGGGGAAAAATGGGCAAGTTTTGGCATGCAAGGCAAGTGTCACCACTTGGCAATGCCTTTGCCATGCATAGGGGGAAAGAGGCCTTCCATTTGGGGCCTCCAATTTGTAGGTCCTAATGTCCATGACAGCCTCCCAATATTTCATGATTGATTGGGTGGGATAAATGGTAGGAATTGATTGCCATTTGTCCCACCCTTTGAATTTTGAGGGGTCTGGTTCATGGTCATCCCACCCAGGGACATATGTTGGTGGTCATCCCTGGGTGGGATGGCCATGAACTATGACTATCCTGGGGTGGGATGGCCATGGCTACATGCCCCAAAACCTCCCAAAAGTGGGGTAAACCTTCCCAAAAGTGGTTGGGAGCCCTAATTAACCCTTGAGGGTTGCCCAATGGGGCCATATGATGTCGATAAGAGTGGCGCATTAGCAGTCTTATCCGATTTACACGATTTTAGTGTCTACAGATGCCCCTTTTTTAGATGTATTATGTGCAATAGAGCACTAAGAAAAAATAGATGACTAAATCATTAAATGATTGAGGTTATTCAGTAACCTAACCAAATTTAGATGCCTCTATTGTGGAAAGAGCATACATTCTTGGAATCCTTGCTTTTGACATAGTTGAAGGATTGATTTTGGTATACCTTTCAGCTGCCTATAGTGACAGTTGTATGGGCTTAGGGTATACTTGGTCTTGGTTCCTTGTTTCCTTGTAAGCCTTTTCATGGGTGAATTCTTGAGGCTTCAAGGAGGCCAAGCCTTTGTTTTGTTGCATTTTTTGATTGTTTGCCCTAGCATAGGCTTGAAAATTTATCTTTGGCAAAGATTCTTTTGAATGTATGAAAATTGCACTTTTGAGTGTTTATTTGATTATGAAATCTTTATTATGACTACCCCCTCAAGTGATGAGTTGATGAGGGCATGACCAATGATAAAGTGATGAGTCACTTGACCTATATGACTTAATTGGGATAACCATCAATTTTACCCATTGTAAGATGTATCAATTTTGCTAGGATTTTGATCATTTTGATGATATTTCATGGAAGCAAAAGACTAAATACTTCATTCCCATGGAGTGGTCCAGACATAATGGCCTTCTTGGGGAGTGAAGTAGAGACTTTTTAGAGCATCCATGAATACTTTGAGTTCAATCTTGATCCTTTGTTAATTTTGTCAAATTTGACTTATTTTTGGTGGGTTTTTGGCCCTTTTTTATGAACTTTTTAAGCTATTTTTGTAGGATTTTTTGGTGGCCGTCCCTAGGTGGGATGGCTGCATATTTTATGGCCATCCTAGGGTGGGATGATTGGCCAATTAGCTGACCGTCCCACCTAGGGGCAGCCATGCTTATTGGAGTGCTATATAAGCCCAAAATGGGGCAAATGAGCTCATTTTTGCATTTTCAATTTGGAAACTTGAGAGGTGAAGAGGAGGGAGCTGATTTTCTAAATTAGAGTTATGCTAATAGTACCCCACAATCAGTATGAGCCAGCCATAGGACTCATCAAGCGGCGGAGCCGGTGTGAGACAGGTAAGGGCTGCATTTCCTCCTATTCTTTATTAAATTTGAAATTGTAATGAATTGTGCTTTTTCCCATAAAAATACACTAAATATCGGTTAAAGAACCTCATTAGTGGTTAAATGTAGGAATGTTAGCTTTATTTGTGTTTTAAATGCATTGTTTTACCATTTTTTTATTGTTTTCTTTCATTTTTAGAGCTATTTTAGGGGTCAAAATGACCCATTTTTAGCAATTTTGGGGGTCGTCCCTGGGTGGGATGGCCATTGGTGGCCATCCCTGGGTGGGATGGATTACAAATTGGGGGCCGTCCCTAGGTGGGATGGTCACAAAACTAGGGAAAAAGGGTCCCTTTTTTAGTCATTTTTTGATATTTTTGGATGTTTTTGATGCATTTTTAGTGCATTTTTGCATTTTTAGTGCATTTTGGTTAACTTGCTTAACTTTTTCAGGTGGTGAAGAGTCGATATCAATTTCTAACTCTCTTTCAGACCACTAGGGATCTAATGATAGAGGAGGACTGGCAATGGCTTGATGCCATCGGTCTTAAGCATGTGACATGGTTGGAGCCCATGGTGGGCGACCAAGCTTATTTGACCACCTTGATAGACCTATGGGATCCTTGCACCAACACCTTCCACCTACCTATAGATGAGATGATGGTGACTTTAGAGGATGTCTATCAGATATTGTACATTTTGATAGAGGGGTGACCTATTGTATCCACTCACCGAGATCAGAGAGATGCGGTTATGTAGAGATACTTTGGGGGACTAGGAGGAGGTAGTACACGACCTCCCTAGAAGAGGGATACTAGTGGAGTTATGGTATGAGGCTGATGTATTGACCACTAGACATGCTTTATTGATGACTTTGATCTCCAACATTTTGCTACCAGACTCATCAGGTGCCAAGTTCCCCTAGAACCTTTTGGAGTTGGTGTTTACACTTGTGGAGTGCACTATAGAGCAGCCGCTAGTGATGGCTTGGGGTCCTACATTATTGGCATAGTTATATGATGAGTTATATGAGATCCACTCCCATGGGTGGAAGGGCTTAGGGTGTAATTTTCTACTATATGTTTGGGGATGGTAACATATTGTTATGGATCGATCGTAGGGACTACTATGGATGACACGAGCGTAGCTTGCAGATAGGGATATAGGCTATGGGATTCTATGGCAGTGAGCCTAGGAGGTAGGTCAGAGCCATCACTTTGTAGGTGAGGTTGAGCACTATATAGAGTCCTTTGCATGACTTAGGGTAGAGGATGTGACTTGGAGATCTTATAGGGATTGTCCAGTGTGGCTTGATGCTGAGGCACAACTTCATCAGGTGAGGCGAGGGAGATGGCTAGTTGGGTGACATGGGATTGAGTGAGAGTACTTTCCTTATGCTTGAGTCCTATGGTAGTTTGGGCTATGCCAAGGGTTTCCTAGTGAGCTAATGGTCTACCGATGTTATGAGGATGAGAGGACACTTGGTTGGCCTACTGGTTGAGGTATTGGGAGAGGAGTCAGATCCTATAGTAGACATTTTTGATTTAGATGATGTTGGTACTATAGTGGAGTATGACTCTTGGTGGGTGATGCACTAATGGTGGGGAGAGGGGCCACTAGGGGGTGATGTAGTTATGGTGGTAGGGGAGGCTGATAGGGATGCTATAGATGAGGAGGGTCATGATGAGGCTCTAGATGATGAGGAGCTAGATATAGGCGAGCGACATGTGCATCATTGAGTAGTAGATGAGTGGATAGACCTCCTTGATTTAGGGGATCTACAGGATGAATTTGGTGAGGGTGAATTTGATGATCAGGGTGTGCAGGTATAGTTAGCAGTATGAGATGCTACGATTATTGAGCTATGGGGTGATCTTATCAGAGGTAGATGGGAGCACATAGAGGAGATAGCTCTCCTACAGGCATAGGTGCGAGATGCATGAGCGAGATGATAGCTACTCTTCAGGCATAGGTTGGAGCATAGAGCCCTAGCCATGGGGGATCTAGTAGTGGTGAGATAGCTAGGCTATGAGAGGAGGTGACATAGCTCTAGGCCTTAGTGGGGGACCTCTAGGCTCATTTTCATGAGGAGTGAGCATTCACCTAGGTTTTGGAGGATGAGATAGTGCACCTTAGGGGGTGCATACCAGCATGTCCTTCTACTAGTGGGTCACACTAGAGTTGAAGGAGTGGTACAGGATAGTATTCTATGAGGATGGGGGCTCCCAATATGCATGGAGGGTAGATAGGTTAGGGGGTAGCAGATCTAGGAGTTCTCATCGGACACTAATTGAGGGTGGGGGTGAGAGTCATAGTACCGATCCTATGTGACCATGGCTTTTGAGACTCTATGGCTCTTTTTGATATTTTGGGATTTATGAGGTCTGAGGACCCACTTTATTGTAGCCTATGGGTAGTTTATGGATGATGATGTAGCTTTGGATTTCAAAATATATATATATGAGTTTTTTGTTATCATCATGTGTTTCTTTACTACTTTATGAGATGTATGCAATGCTTATATTTTCTTTATGATGCTTTTGATGGATGCCTACCATGTATGCATGTATTTGTACTATGATGTGATTTGATGATATGTATATTTGTATATGCATAATGAAATGGATGATTTGTTAATTTATATGATGGATTATGATTACTAGTTGACACACTAGATGCTAGCACCATAGATTGTACAAAATTTATCTCATCATTTTAATGTTATCATGACACTATGTAATGGCTTGTGTAAATGTAAACTAACAAACATGTGATAGCATGATATGAATTGAAATGAATAGTATAATGTTTATATGATGTGTTTGGGATTTTTAGGAGACTCAAACACTCTAGTTACCTAATCAAAAGTTGTATAGTAACCATGCAAGACTTTTTGACAAAGTATAAATCTGCTAAGATAACCAAGATATTCAATATCCCTATGTGTGCATGTGAGTTCATTACTATGATAACGCATAAAGTTACCCTAGTGCCAAATAGGATTGATTCAGCCCATCTGTACTAGAGATCACCCTATGAGTATCATTATCCTAAGTTTTGTACGTAGTTGGATTAGACCACTAGGCAATACAGGCTACCAAAAGCTAGCTCATCCGCATGCAAACATTGGTCTGTACAAAAGCAAGTTGCTTATGTGATAGACATATCATCATGCGTAAGGATACCACCATTTCTAGGTGAGCTTGATGCCACCCAACCTGTAATGAGGATCACCTTATGGTTCTCTAATGCTGAGAATTCTAGGGATTCAAGTTCAATACTCCCTTATTTTATTTTATCTTTGAATTGTGTTAGGGAGTTGCTCATTTTTGTTTATGGTGAGCAATGGATTTTGGTAGTGGTGAGAACCACTATTTATTTTACTTTTTTCTAATGGTGAAAACCACTATTTCTTTTGAATATTGTTAAGTGATAATAATCACTATTTATTTTTCATTTTGGATACTTGCCCCAATTTGGTGTGAAGCAAGGGATTTTGATTATTTTGGGTAAGGAGGAACTTGTCCTTTTGTCAATTCTCAGCATCTTTGAACCATTCGCATAGGGGGATGAGCGAGATAAACTTTTCACTTAAGGTAACCTAGACCACTTTGTAGGTTTCATCTTTCCTTGTGCTAAACTTGGATTTATTAATGTGAAAATGTGTTGGGATTTTGACATATACAAGGTATAATCTAAGCAGGATTCTACCTTCTAAAAATCATGATAGCTTTCTACAAAATCTGAAAAGAAAACTAGAGATAGTTGAGTGACCGAAAACCCTAAAGATGCCTTATGAACAATGGCTAAGTGAAGGGAAACAGACACACAATATGGAATGTAGATGTAAATGATAAATATAATGTAAATAGGTGGTAAACTGACCTTTGACAACATTAATTTTGATAGATGCCTAGTGTACATACTTGGTGCTAGACATGTATGATCAACTTCTAATAATGCACAATGCAATGATGAGGATGCCTAATGCAAGTGATGTTGTAATGCAATGATATGAAATGCAATGCAATGCAATATTTTTGTGTTTTTGATATTTTAATGATGTTTTTGTATTTTTGATATATATATATATATAATTTGACCAATGGGCTTAGTGAATGCCATTGGGGCTTTTGGGTGACCAAAGGGCTTATAGATACCTTTGGGGATTTTTGGGTTGACCAAAGGGCTTATAGACACCTTTGGGGATTTTTGGGTGACCAAAGGGCTTATAGATACCTTTGGGGAATTTTGGGGTGACCTAGAGGGCTTATAGACTGCCTAGGGGTATTTTAGGGTGACCTATATGGTCGTAGATCATCTAGGGGTATTTTAGGGTGACCTAGATGGTCATAGACTACTAGGAGTATTTTGGGTGACCTATATGGTCGTAGACCACCTAGGAGATTTTTAGGTGACTAGATTTTGTAGTTTTGCTGTGTAGGTTTTAGGTGACTATGATCTGGTTTTAGGTGAATATTAGCTTAGGGTATTTTAGTGACCTAGATTTTTCTATTTGTTGTTGTGACCTAGATAGGTCGTAGACTACCTAGGAGGTATTTTAGGATTGACCTAGATAGTTGATAGACTACCTAGGGATTTTAGGTTGACCTAGATGGTTTAGACTACTAGGGTTTTAGGTGACCTAGATGGTCGTAGACTACCTAGGAGATTTTAGGTGACCTAGATGGTGTAGACTAGGGTATTTTAGGTTGACCTAGATGGTATAGACTACCTAGGGGTATTTTAGGTTGACCTAGATGGTTGTAGACCACCTAGGGGTATTTTAGGTTGACCTAGATGGTCGTAGACCACCTAGGAGTATTTTAGGTAGGGCATGGACCCCCTATCTATAGACCCCCTATCTATGGGTTATCGCTAGACTCGCTAGGGTGGTTGTGGTGGATTATGAGCTTGCTCTTCAAGTGGTAAAAGTTATCACCAAATAGGATGTTGTAATGGGAACATACAAAGATAGAAATCTTCTTCATCATCCAATGGGATGACTTGCTCATATTCCTCATCTAAACTTGGATAATTTATGGGAGCTATGCCATAGTCTGACTCATCATCTATTGTCCATTCATGAGGAGGACCTTGATCCTCTTCCTCACTATCATATTGAAGGGTATGCGAACTCTCTCCCACTTTGTGAGGTTGAGCAACATCACTGGATAACCCTTGATCTACCATGTTTATGGGAAAATAATCTCCCAATGAGTGGACATGATGTGGATTGGCATAGGGATCACGTGCAAGCTCATCCCTATAATTCAGACCTAGGTATTCTAGACCCTCTATGAGGACATCTAAAGGTACTGGCTTGTTGTGTCCCAACCCAGATTTATCATATGGTAACTGATATTATGGCTGACAAGGAACACGAGTACCCTATTCATATAACCCTAGACCAAAACCATGCCAATTGTAGTGATGTAGATATCACATGGCATAGTCAGGATTTGACATGTAGTTTATATCCTCAGAGAAAGGTTCATCATCTTCTTCTTGTTGAGGAACTGGCAATGTTCCATACTCGATACCCCCATATATAAAATTTGTTTGATTGGGTGGTATACCTAGAGGCACAATGCTACCTATGGGGAGATGAGGTCATCCCATATCTTGCACTATCTCTATGGATGGAACTGTTGTGATGTTCCTGACTAAGTACTCTCCTATCCCTGTACTAGCCATCTGGATTGTAACCTGGGATGATGAAGGTGGAGGAGATGGAAGCGAGGCTTGAGATGACTCAATGTGTACCTCTTGAGATGGTTCCTCATCTACTAGACTAGGAATATCTTTCGTAGATATGGTGGAAATGATGGGAGGGATCTCATCGATTGGCCTCTTCGACATGTTCCTCTATGGAGGATCTAACGATGATGAAGGATTTTCTGAAGTTGCCAATGATGATGATGGTATGGATGAAGATGGTAATGGTGTAATGGAAGGTAATGGAGATGGGAGTGGACCCTGAATGGATGTGTTCAGTTGGAAGTCCACATGAGTCGATGGTAAGGTCGACTCAAGGATTTGTTGCACCATGTTGCAATACTTAAAGGGCTCAAGGTCTATAGAGACTACGTGTACCTACCCTTCATAAGTATACTTTAGACATTGGTGAGCAATGGAAGGGACACACTTCATATCCTAGATCCAAGGTCTACCTAGCAATATGTTGTAGGCCATTGCACCCTCCAAAACATGACACAATGTCGGTATAGTTTTGCATCCCACCTGAATGGGTAGGACTATAGTACCGACTATGGAGCATATCATATCATTGAATGCTCGGAGGGTGTAGGTGGATGCAACAACATGAGATGCTAGAAGTCCTAGGTATTTAAGAGCACTAGTGGTTATTATGTTGCTTGATGAACCAGTGTCTATTAGAACTCTCTTATATGGTATGTCATTCACACATGCAATGATGTGTAAAGGAGGGTCCACCACATCACTTGCTATGGGTTTGAGTTCATGCTCATGGAATGTGATCACTGGTTCCTTACATTGTTGCACATGCCCCACAAAATTTGATAAAGGAGTTAGACTCCTGGGGCTGCAACTCTATCGACTTAAGAATATCCATTAGAGCTTCTCTATGAGGTGGAGATTGTTGAATGAGCTCGTATATGGATAATCTAGCCGATGTTGTTCTTAAGCTTTGTGCAAGCTTACTTTTTATTGTCACTACTGGCCTAGGTGGAAGGCTCTATACTGGAGGTGGTGGAGGTTGTGATGTTGATGGAACATCACTTGAAGTTGTAGGTGGTGCAACTTGACTTGGGTAGCATCTATTCCTAGTCACAATACTAACCATCTCGACGTACCCTTGTAGAGGGGGTGCCATCTTGACCTCATTCATTTGTTTAGTAGGAGTTGCCTGTACCTCATGAGTAGGTAATGGGTCTTTGAAAACACCCATCTGTTGATTATTTGGGGTGAGAGGATTATCCACTTGGAGCTCATTCCTCTCTATCATATCTTGCACTATGTTTTTGAAACCATAGCATGTAGGCAAGTCATGGCCATTCTACTGATGATATCTACAAAATAGCTCTTCTCGACGTCCCATAGGCTTTTGCTTACCTATATTCGGGTCTATAGGCTTGATTTCTGGTAAATTAATCATTTTGGCAGCCCACAAATGATCGAATAGGGAGTCCATTGACTCAACAAAGGGTGTAAACTATCGCCTAGGGTGACGTTGCTGATTTTGGCCCTGATTCACTTGAGTATTATTATTATAACTCGTAGGAGGAGGTTGGGCCTGATAATTTACCTTTTGAGGAGGCATCATTTGTGCAGGCCCTGGGACATTAATGGCCACTTGATTGATCACTATTGGCTTTGATGGCATCGGATTGCTCTTTGGATTTTTAGTCCACTCCTTGTGAGGTTTTGCTATCTCCCCCTCTTGGATTTTGATCTCTTCTATGGTTCTAGCTTGTGCTAGAGCATCCTCAAGAGTGGGATATTTTTGGAGTTGCAACAATAAAGATATTGGTTTTAAACAACTCTTTGAAAACATCTGAGTCAACTCGAACACTAGAAATAGATAGGGTAGCTTAGCTAGGAGTGTTCACCACCTATTTCCATAGTCAGTGATAGACTCATCATCATATTGTTTTAACCCTGTAAGGTCAGTTAAGGTCACCTTCCTCTTGGTATTGAAGGTGAAACATTCCAAGAATACATCTACAAACTATTCAAAGGTATAGATGCTATGCCTTGGAAGTTGATTAAACCACTCAATGGCTGGGCCAGAGAGGGTAATTAAAAATATTCTTAGGAGTAATGCATCATTCTCCTGTATGCTAAAGCACTGGTTCATGAATCTCGTGATGTGCTCTTGAGCATCTTCTTCCCCTTTAAATTTGTCCAATTTGGGCATTTTAAAATGCTCAGGGTATGTAGGGGAAGGTATAGATGGATGCAATGGTTGATTGCACAACTGGTGCAAGGTGGGCTTTTGAAGCCCAGTCCCAGCTGTCTTACTCTCTATAGTTTCTAAGCATTCAAGCAATGCTTGATACACATCAGAGGATTTAATCTCCTCTTCTTTATTTTGGCCCCATAGAGGGGGACAAGGAATATTAAGCATATGTTGAGGTGGTTGATTGTCATCACCCATACCTCCAAAAGGTGCTTCTAAGTAATCCTCATTTTGTTCCAAATCATCATAAGCCCCATAAGGTGTTTCTGGAATGGGCCTACAAGGAGGAACTAATGCCTGCTGAAGGTGATCTATATTAGGCCTAGTAGGTAAGTTTTGATCAGGCCTAGGAGGTCTAGGAGGTAACATTTGATTAGGTCTAGGAGACCTATTTTGATGGAAAGTAGGCTACCTCTGCTGAGCCTCTTGTCTATGCATGCTTGGAGTAGGAACTCCATTACACAATGTTTCTTGAATCTACTATTCAAGTCTTTGTCTTTCTAATTGTTTTCACTGCTCTAGGAGATCCAAGCATTGTTTATCTAATCAAAGTTGATTAAACTTAGCTTGATGATCAACATACCTTTTGACTAATTGATTAATTTGATCAGTTGTATTAGGCCTATGTGCCTTAGCATTATTGCCTTGATACCTATCTTGTTCAGGAGGATTTGTGAGGTCTATTATGACTTTCCCTTGATTGAGGGAAGTCACATTTACTTGAGGCTCACTCCTAAACATATGTTCTTGATAATATGTTGGCATAGAGGCACATCATGCTTGCATGGAATGATGTGATCGAGGATAATCAGGATCTTCCTCAGGTCTTCCCTCATAAATGAGGAATGGTAGGGTAGAATTGGCTCACCTAATGTGATGAGTATCATACTCATCTTGATATGTGTACTTTGGGAAAGGGTGATTTGAGAGCATAATATGATCATTTAACCCTACCCTAGGTGTATAGTCTTGATCCTGCACACAAGTGTGTGGAGTAGACTGAGCAGGCACGTGAATGTATGGTATTGCTCTATGTGTAGGTGCCTCATTGCATGGTTGCCTTTCTTGAAAGAAGGTATTTGAAGTATCCATACTTGGGAAGTAATTTCCCAGATTGGGACTGTGACCTATAGGGGTACCCCGTGTAGGAGTCCCTTGTAGGCTAGGTCCCCTCTCTGACATTCTAGGACTTGGGAGAGTAGGTGGCTACCAAGGAGGTATAACCATGTCCTTGGGGTCAAATCGGAGATGATCTATGTCTCCTTGCCTACTCCCCATAGCGTCCACCCTTAAGTGGGCTTGGCTATGGGTATATACCATAACTACTTACTCTAATACTCTATGTGATTATCTCCTTTACAAGTTTTATAGATTCAAACACACAATAATAGAAACACACAAGAATACAAATGATTATCTCTTTTAAATATTATGTGTTCCTAAACTGTTTGATGTGTTTTTAATTTGTTGCTTTTGTAAAGAATCTCTTTCACGTGTTTTGAATGTTTGTTGATGTAATTCTCAATTGTTTAAATGGATTTCACCTATACACTCATAGCTCAACAACCGATAATGAAATTCTAGTCACGTGAACCAACCAAAGTATGGAGATGAAGCCCATACCCGATCAGGGAGCATAGGTCCTACCAGTCCTCACCCATATTGACTTGGTCAGTGTTATACCCTTCGAAGAGAAGTACATGCAAATTTTCCAAGCTACGTTGGATCTTGGAGCTGGCTTTGGCCAAAAATAGGGTACATAGGATTTGAGCCAATGGATGGAGATGAAACCCACCATCGTTGAACTCTATCAGTGGTTGGGGATGAATTCCAACTCACTAACATTAAAAAGAAGCATGGTGTGTGTGGTTCCTTTTAAAATGATTGAAAGTAAACAAGATAGCATTCAATGATTTTTCACTAAATGCATTAAATAGCATTTTACTTTCAGAATCATATGCATATATAAATAAGGAACCTACAAAATTTTTAACCTATATGAAAACCTAACCCTTAGGCAGGTCACACGCAGGAAAACCACTCAAATGCATGTCTAAAGTTGTTCTTTTTCCTAGTTTTTCTTCAATTTGTTAATGCAAAATTTAGAAATTGGAAATATAACTTTCAATCACATACAAAAGATATGAAAAACTAAAATTTAACCTTTTTTAAACAACCTAGCTACAAATTGAAGGTTTAGGAAGTTACCTTGTCTATTTTAGAAATTGTTATTTCTAGAAATTTTTGTAGAAAACCCTTGGTTTTGTGGCCATCCCTGGGTGGGATGGCTACAAATTTTGGGGCCATCCCTTGGTGGGATGGTTTCTATGGCCATCCCTGGTAGTTCCAATTAGGAATTCAGTGGTCTTTTCTGCTCAAAATGACCAGAACCTGCAACATCCAAAACACAAAAACAAGGTCAAAAATGGTAAAAATGAAAAAAAAGACAAGGGACAAGGGTCCCACCATGATCACCACTAAAGAAGTGAGAAAAATGGCTCACCTAATAGATTGAATTGAAATGCAATCTAATGTAATTATTGAATTAAAGCATGCATAAGAAAGATGCTAAAGGTAAGCTTTGAAATTGACAAATGTGTTAAGTAAAAATGGGGTTCTCCTTGTATTCATAAATTTATCAATTCAATAGTTACAATACATCCCCTTGAGGGCTTTTCAATTTGATACATTTCAATTTACAAAACTTAAGGAATCAAATCCCTCCATGAGCTTAATGGCGTGCTTCAAGTGTTCTTCTCGCAACCCACAATTGAGAGCTATCCTTGGGCTACATTTATTCAGCTCCTTAGCTCCTCCCTCATGCATAGAATACCTGCACCTACACACAAGAGATTGAATTATGTTAATAGCATATGCATTTGATATTGAAAAACTATGAAAAGTATGCATCTATGAATATAAAATTTATTTGTGACTATTCTAAACAACTCCAAATGACTTGAAATTTTAGTATGATGTTAATGAGATGATTTTGGAAGGATCTAAGCATAAATCAAAGTGGAATTGTGATTAGAACCTATGGTCATTCCTGGAAGGAACAACTAAGACTGAAATCACAAAAACATAAATTGACACATCAAATCTATTCAAAACTTAACCAAAATTGAGTATGATGCTATTCTAATGCTATAGAATTGATCTACATAAAAATTAGATCAAAATTGTGGGCCATTTCATGGCCATCCCTAGGAGTTCCAATAAGACCTGCTAACCATCCCTAGGAGGGATGACCACAAAATGGGGTGGTTTTTACCACCAATTCCACTTGGATCTGGTCAATAATCCTCCTAGGGGTCTTGTCATCGAATTTGGGAAACTAACTCTCAAAATTGATAGGTTTTGGAATCAAATGAACGTATCTTAGGATCACCCTAAAAGTGCCTTCGAATGAAGAGGTTTCCAAGGAAAATACGTGGGCAAATGTGAGGACAAATATTGGCAGCACTTCGTGGTCAATAGTTGCAAATCTCTCTTTTTGAATTGGGTGGAAGCACCTCAATTTATAGCCCAAGAGGGCAAAGGGGGAAAAGGGGCAAGTTCTGGCATGCAAGGCAAGTGCCGCCACTTGGCAATGCCTTTGCCATGCATAGGGTGGAAGAGGCCTTCCATTTGGGCCTCCAATTTGTAGGCCCTGATGTCCATGACAGCCTCCCAATCTATCATGATTGATTGGGTGGGATAAATGGTAGGAATTGATTGCCATTTGTCCCACCCTTTGACTTTTGAGGGGTCTGGGTCATGGTCATCCCACCCAGGGATGGCTGCATGTGGTCATCCCTGGGTGGGATGGCCATGAACTGTGGTCATCCCTGGGTGGGACGGCCATGGCTACATGCCCCAAAACCTCCCAAAAGTGGGGTAAACCTTCCCAAAAGTGGTTGGGAGCCCTAATTAACCCTTGAGGGTTGCCCAATGGGGCCATATGATGTCGATAAGAGTGGCGCATTAGCAGTCTTATCCGATTTACATGATTTTAGTGTCTACACTTAGAATGGGCTATTATTGGCCCATGATGGAGAAGGATTGCTACACATATATCAATAAATGTGTTAAATGTTAGCATCATGCTAATATTATGTACCTACCATCTCAGGCATTGCAACTGATTCAATCGACTTGGCATTTTTCTTAGTGGGAATTCGATCTAATTGGGAAGATATCTCCTCATTCATCAATCCATAATACATTCATCATCATGGCCACTTAGTACTTTACTAAATGGGTGGAAGTAATCCCTTTGACCTTTATGACTGGACCTTGTATTGTGGAGTTTATACTCCATAATATTATGTCATTTTGGCATCCCATGCAAAATCATATCGGATAATGGAATATCATTTAAGAATAAATATGTGTGGAATTTAACATCCAAATATAATATTTTATTTTTTTGGTAGATAAGATAATATAGCATTAATACCAAGTTTTACAGGTTGACCCAAAACCTTTTACAAAAATCAGCCTAGGCTTGTTGATGAACATATCCTTACTAAGGATCCTATATATGTAAAATCTAAATGTTGCCAAAGCCATTACATCCGGTAAGGCACATATCCTGTTATCAAAAAGAAACTTCCAATACAACATTTTGGGTATACCCCGAGAAAAAACACATGCATCATAATTACAAAAAAGAAATAGACATGGATCCCTTCCTTGAGACAATGGAGAAAAAAAAGCTGCAGACACACATAGCAGAGTACTGAAAAAAACTCCCACAAGCTCTGTATTGATAGTTACTCTTAATAATTCTTTGGTAATTGCTTTCTTTCGTATATGACATTCTTTGGTACCACATACTATCTTGGCCAATCATCCTTGGAGAAGTGAACCTGTTGGCTAGATTTATGGCGATGGCTATCTGGTGGTCCATGTGGCTTTGGTTCAAAGTCTTATATTGTCATTTCTTTCCTTCCCTGTGATTATCAACCAATCTCAAATTACTAATATGACTAGGAGCCATGTTATCTAACATGTGACTATCCCCATTAGTATTTGTTTTATTTCCAAGAAGCATCCATGAAGACTGATAGCTCAGATAATTTTTATTATGAGTCCAATTCAAAAAAGAGATGAGAATACTCCTAGCCTTCGAACTTACAGTGCCTTCCCTGTTGGTAAATTCGACAATCATTCTTGGCATTCTTGTTGAATAAGATCCTCTAATTCACTTGGGATAATGTGTTCCCATTTGAAAAATTTATCACCATCGACACCCAAATTGGCCAGCTTATCAGCAATTTTGTTAGCTTCTCGAAAGACATGTTGGGATTTTATGTCCTATATTCCCTGGAAAAGGATCCTAGCCTCTTCAACAATTGTTTTAATCCTCCAAGGAGGTGTTTTCCAATTATTGAGGAGATTTATAACATGCATAGAGTCTCCTTCTATGATCAAATTGACTTCTAAGTCTTGAGTCATTTGAATGCCTCTCCACATAGCTCTAGCTTCAGCTTCATTGTTTGTCCTTGTTTCCAAATATTTGGAAAATGTAAGCATCATATTCCCATTATGATCTCACACAATGCCACCAGCACCTGATTTTCTAGAATTCTCCTTAACTGCTCCATAAAAATTAAGCTTAAACCAACCTGTAGGATATGGAGACCATTTAACATTGGCTCTGGGGTTGACTACCCTAGGCACAGACTCATATAACAAGGTTAATCTTAAATATTGAGCAATCATGGTCTCCCACATATGAGGTTTATAGCTATCAAAAGGGATATAATTCACATTATCATTGGCAAAGGATAGGATCCTGGCAATGATAGTTTGATGATCATGGATAGACTCATTAAAGACTCTATGGTTCCTTTCTAACCACACCTGCCAAATATAGTGATTGAGATAAATTTTCCACATGTATCTAAGTCTTTTGCTTAAAAATGGGCAAGGCCACTAGATGAAAAAATCAAGTATGATGGTTGGTTTAACCCATGAAATATTGAAGGCCTAAAAAACCCCACTTAGGACAGTTAAGGAAAAAGGGCACTCAAGGAAAATGTTATAAATGGTCTCCCAATTAGCCCTGCATAGATAACAATGATTAGTGATACAAATACCTTTACGTATCATATTATCAATGGTTAGAATTATTCCTTGGATAACCAGCCATGAAAAGACTGCAATTTTTGGAATTAAATTTTTTATCCAAACTAAGTCCTTTTGGAGGACAAAATCCTCGTCATCAAGCAGAAGCTTGTAAGCTGATTTAATAATGAAATGCCCATTTTTCATAGGATCCCAGGTCACTTGATCTTCCTTGGGTCTCATGGGGATAAACTGTTGCTAAATAATGTTACAAATATCATTTGATTCCGCTTGAAATCCCTAAATTCTTATTTGTTTCCACTTCATTCTACCTCTGTCCTCAACCATATAATCAAAGACTGTTCTGCCAATGAGTTCTTCTGTGATATATTTGATTCAAAATAAGTTAGGATATTGTTTCAGTGGTTCATCCTTAGCCCACCTATCATTCCAAAAATTTATCCTCTCACCATTGCCTAAAACCCATCTTAAACCTTTTTTGATGATTTCCTTACAATTAAGAATTGCTTTCCAAAAATTAGAACCTCTGATTGGAACTGAGTCACTTAGAAATTCCATATTTTGAAGATACTTTCATTTGATGATAGTTTTCCATTCATTTTCTTCACCAAAAATGAGATGCCATGCCTGCTTAGCTATTAAAGCTAAATTTATATGAGCAATTCTCCTCAGACCTAAGCCCCCATTTTCCCTAGGTCTGCACACTTTGATCCATCCTACAAGGTGTATCCTTTTTTTCTCCCCTGATCCATTCCATAAAAATTATTTTTAGAGTTTCTAATTTTTTTGGAAAACCTTCACAGGGGCTTTGAAAACGGAGAGGAAATAGACTGGAATGCTCTGAAGAGAGGCCTTAGTGAGGTTCAACTTTCCTATTTGAGATAGAAGATGACCTTTCCATCTAGCAAGTTTTTTTTGAATTCTTTCAATAACCCTGTCCCACATTGACTCTCTCGGAGAACCAATGAAAAGAGGGAGACCAAGATACGAAGTGGGGAGGTTTGCTATATCACACTCTAAAATTTCTGCAATCCTTCCTTGCCTTTGAATGGGGGTGTTCAAGAAATATAACTTACTTTTACTAAAATTAACTTTCTGAATAGCAACGTCCTCGTAGATTTGTAGGATGTATTTAATTATTTTGGCCTCAACCATTGATGCCTTAGTCAATATAAGGGTATCATCAATGAATTTTTGGTGATAAACAACCCTAGTGAGAGATGTTGCCTTGATTCCCGATATTAGCCTTGAACTACAAGCATTTTTTATGGTTCTACCTAAAGCTTCTACCACAATGATGAATATCCTCATTTATTATGCTAGGAATGGATTGCAAGAGAATATCTTTGGCCTCCTCATTGCATTGCGATTCCTGACCAAGGATAGAATTGAAATAAGTTACTACCTCCTTTCTGATTTTTGTTAAGTCTTGAGTAATAGAACCATCTGCTTTTTAAAAAAAAATTATCTTGTTATTGCTTCTATTTCTAAGCATGGTGACGTGAAAAAACTTGGAATTTGAATCTTCATCTTTCAACCAAAGAGCCCTTGATTTTTGCCTCCAATAGATTTCCTCATAGGCCAAAATGTTATGAAACTCTGCTAGTTTTGTTCATTCCTCCTGCCTAGTAGTTTCATCAGCATCACCATGTTGGATCCTCTGATCAATTATATTCAAACTTTCAACAACCTATTTTTTATTTTCAAAGAGGTTCCCAAAGACCTCTTTGTTCCAATTTTGAAGCTTTTCCTTAACAAACTTTAATTTGCTAGCAAGTTTAAAAGTTGCACTACCCCTGACAGGCTGCTGCCACCACTGACTTAAGTTATCTCTGAAACTGGAATGTTTGATCCACAAAGATTTAAATCTGAAAGGTTTCTTGAATGACAGAGAGTTAGGGATCTCCAACAAAATGGGATTATGATCAGAGGCAATTTTAGGAAGGGCTTGTAGGGTCGAATCACCAAAAAAATTTGTAGCCTCCTTATATATAAAAAACCTATCAAGACTTTCTTGAATGAGATGACACCCTATCCGTCGATTTCTCCAGGTATAATTCACTCCTTTAAGTTTTACATCCATCAACATGTTGGAGTTCACAAATTCATTGAACTCATCCATGCTCCTAATAGGTGGTCCATTTACACCCATTTTTTTTGAAGGGTAAAGAGGAGTTTTAAAATCCCCAGCCAGAATCCAGGGGACATTATGGAATATTTCACTCAGATTGCCTAAGTACTCCCACAGTAGAGCTCTCCCTTGAATTGAAGTCGGGGCATAAATATTTGAAAGGATCCATGACATGTTGCTATTTATTTCCTTAACCCTATCATCTTTCTAAATAATGGTGCCTTCTACTATCCGGGGATCCCACAAATTCATAAGGCCTCCAGATGCTCCTCTAGCTGATTTGCAAACCATCTCCCCTTGATTCTAGATTTTTTTTGCTATTTTTTTTATTGAATCTCATTAGTTTTTGTTTCTTGCAACATGATAATAGTTGGATTCACTTGATTTCTTATTGCACTGACTTCCCTATGTTTGGGTAGGCCATTGAGGCCTCTCACGTTCCATGAGAGGAAATTCATTTAGATTGTTTGGTATTTCTTCCTCTCCCCCTCCCTTGAGGGGTTTTTCCTAATTTGTTATCTTCAGAACCCAAAATAACCTGTTGAAACAAGGTTCTCTATTTTCCATTGGCAATGTCATTATCAGTTTTAATTTTTTGATGCTCAACATTTGATATTCTCCCTCTTCTTTTTTCACAATCAAAATCTATAGGAGACTTCACAGTGCTCCTAGTTTTTTGAGAACTAAATTGAGGGGAGGTAATTTGTTGCAAAACCAGACCGCCATATTCCTCAGTCTGAAGAGTTTCACATATCTCCACCCCTACACCCAAATATTCTCCTTTTTTCTTGTATTCCCCTAGTCTGTGGGATGACCCCTTAGTAGGATTCACTTGGCTCCTAGTGATGATGTTAGGGAGATGAGATTTTTTATTTTCCAATGCCTCAACTTTCTTCCTAAGTTCTTTAGCATTAGGGTTTGGATTTGGTATTCCCATTGGGCTTGAAGTATTTCCAGCATTAGGGTTTAAGAATCCTAACTTGGATGTGGATTCTAGAGATCATGTATTAGGGTTTTGATTTGTGATACCCACGGGGCTTACAGTAATTTTAGCATTAGGTTTTGAGGATCCTGACTTGGATGGGGATTCAAGAGAGTCAGAAAGGTTAGCCTAAAGGTTTTGGGCTTCCATATCTTTTGATAATCCTCCTACTCCCATATTGGATAGAATTGAAAATTTATTTGAAACTAGAGGATTGGAACTTACCTGAGTATTTTGGTTGCCAACAACCTGTTATTTTCCTTTGTCTTACTGGGACCCTGCACCCTCTCTTTTCTTTTTTTGGTATACATATTTTTCTTGATTTAAATAACCTCTACTAGGGAAACTCCTCAAATTTCCTTTGTCTAGAATTCCCTGCTTCTAATTTTCTCTATTCATTGCCAGGTTAGGGCACTGATTGCATAGATTTTCTTGATTTTTACATTTTTCACATAATTTTGGTCTATTCTCATATTCTATTGGCTGTTTTCTATAGTATTCTCCATACTCTAGCTCCACAAAACTTGGCAATTCATTATTCAAATTAGCATTTACACAGATTCATGCATGAGTCATCCTTGTCTTGGCCAAGGTCACATGGTCAATGGATATCAGGTCCCCTATAGTTCTGGCTATGCCCTACAGCCAATATCCATTGAAGAACTGGGTAGGTAGACTCAGGAGACGAATCCAAATAGGGGCAATGTTAATATTTTTCTTTTTAGGGTCAAAATATTTACCCCATAGTCTTATAAAAAGGCTCCTTTTGCCTACATAATATTTAGAATAGATTTGCAACACCATATTATCCATAAGAAAATGGGTAAGTAGAGTCCTCTAACAAAATAGTAGTTGCCATATTGAAGAAAACTATTAAAGATAATCATAAGGATTGGCACCTTTAATTACCTCTAGCCTTGTGGGTTTATCACACTAGCATTTGGACACCCACTGGGGCAACCTAGTTTTCACTAGTATATGGCACTAAGGCCATTACACCCTTGGAATTAGAAATTCTATCACTATGAGTCTCATTGAAATATTTTATCGATGACGATACTTCACGGCAATCTCACCTTGATCAATTAATCCTACTTGATGAATGATGAGTGAATTCTCTTGAGCATATCTATGTTTACTAGGATCATCTCAAATGAGCTTACAATATTAAATTCCATCCAATATACTTTAAGGTTGGGGATCTTGTGCTTAAAGAGAACCAACAGAACTCAAACCTGCCACCTCATCTAAGAGATAAATTTATGACCAATTGGTTAGGTCCCTTCATCATAACAGAGAATATAGGACCTAGAACTTATCACCTAACCTCACTAGAAGGTTTTGAGGAGCCTAAACCCCTCAATATTCCTCATCTACAGGTATTTATACATAGCTCATAAAATAATTAAAACACAAAAATAATAAAAAGCATCAAAAACCCAAACAAATCAGAAAAATATAAAACACAAAAACAATTCAAAACATCAAAATACATAAATATTTACATTATGCTTTCATGCATTTCATTATATACATTCACTAATTGCATTACATTAGGCATATTCATCCACTGCACTTGCATTAGGATAGGCTGTGTTTACATTCTTACAAATTATGCAGTGTTTGTATGTAAATCATGAATCCACATAACCTTATCATTATCAGTCATATCCATTGAGTAGCTATGTTTTCAACACATTTAATTAGTTTCTATAAGGTATATTCTAGGGATTTTCGATCATTCAACCATCCCTAGTTATATTTTTAGATTTTGTAGAAATATATCTTGGCTTTTAGAAGGTGAGGTCTAGTTTTGGTAGTACCTTGCATATCTAAAAATCCCAACACAATTATAAACATTAACAATCCTAGTTTGGACAAGGAATGATGACACTATAAAGTGGTCCTTGTCACCTTAAGTGAAAGGTTTTCCTTGCTCATCTTATTATGTGTATGGTCTAGAATATTTATCATTGACAAAAGGACAAGCTCCCCCCTACCCATATAATTCCTTTGCTCTTGTGCAAAATGAGCAATTTCCCAAAGAAATATAAAATAAATAGTTATTTTCATCACTAAGCAAATCCCTTGCTCAAAAATAAAATAAAAAAGTAAAATAAACAGTGGTTATCACCACTAGGAATGAGCAAGTATTCCAAGAATTTAAAATAAAATAAGGGGGCAATGATATTGAATCCATGGAATAGTTAGTGTTCAAAAGCCATGGGGTGATCTCCATTATAGTAATGGATTGAATGAAACCTACCTATAAATGGAGTAGCCTTACACATGGTGATATGTCTATCACATTAGCGACCTTTTGTACATACCAATGTAAGCTTATGGATGAGCTAGATTTAGGTGACTTGTATTACCTAGTAGTCTAGTCTAACTACATCCAAAATCATGATATTGGTGATAATATGGTGATCCTCATTACAAAAACGGGTTGAATGAAACCCTCCTAGAAATGAGGTATTCTTATGCCTCATCTAATATATTCACTTTGCACACATAGGGATAATGAATATTCGGGTCTTCTTATATATTTTAGGAGTCTTGTGTAGTCGTTATACAACATTTGATCAATCAAATAGGGTGTTTGAGTCTCATGGAAAATCTCAAAAATTCTCATAGCAAAAAATCATCTCATCAAACAATCATAGTGTTCTTTATGAGATTTTTCTTATTAAAGGATGTTCATATAATAGGATAGATATCGGATGGATATCAGTAATTATATTCATACGGCCACTGACTATTTTATTATATCTTTTAGTTTATAGAAGCTTATAGGGATAGCCCCTACATATCACATATGGATTTATACATGATTAATTCTTATGATAAGAGTTACATTTTCATTCATGATTTTCATACATTTTGTGGTGTCTTCCATTAGTTTGTTTAACATATATTAGATTTATTAATTATGTTTAAATTTATTAAAGCATACAATTCCATTTGCATTAGACCATCCACATGAGATTAATGAATTACATCCACCATGTCATATAAACATAGATTAAATGCATAATCAAATTAAACAAATTTAAACATGCATTTAACATTTACTATTGCATCCATATAAACATACATAGTAGTACATCTACACATCTAGATCATAACATCTAATCAATCATCTACATATTGCATGTCATTAGCACATAGCATATATCAAAAATCACATCATCATATAGGCATTACATCCATTAATGCATCCATGAACATAAAAAAACCAAGACACATAATGAGCCATAAAAGAGGATATCATATATACATGTGTGAATAAAAAAGTACATCATGGTACAAAAATTATCCATAGGCTACAACTGTGTAGGTCCTTATAACCTTACACTCAAAAATGATAAATACATGGTAAATACATCATGTCCATCACACGGGGCCTGCACCCCTAGATTTGCATCCACTATGAGGCTACCTAGAGCTAGTACATATATATCTCTCTGATCACACACCTAACCTATGATTAGGCCACATTGATGACTACCCAAACTCACTCCACCTACTTCACTGGGAGCCCCCTACTATCAACCTCTCTGAAAGAGTACCACTGCATAGCCTAACCTGAGTCTCTACAGCAATGATGTATGCTAAATTTTTTGTGCATTGCACCATAGAATCCTCTACTAGGTTTTGTAGTCTCTTGATTTTTAGGAAAAAAATCAATATTTATACCTGCAAGAGGAAGAATAATAACAAAAATAGAACCACAAAAATAGTAACACAAGTGACACAAAGATTTACGTGGAAACCTGCAATGTGCAAGAAAAACCATGGGATAATGGAAACTTCTCTTTTATTATTTTTAGCAAAATTTACAACCATGTCTTTCAAAATTATCAACAACCTCTCACATATGCAAGGTATCAAGTCCCTTTTATAGAGCAGACAAGGAAGACCCCAATCATTTTTTTCCTCCCCAAGGAGACCTCTATAAAACTGTTTGTCTTCATATAGAACCGAAATGGTTCATCTTCTACAACTTATCATCTACCTAGATGTCCACCACTTTAACATCTACTTAGCTTGACATCTAGCCTATATGTCTACTTGGTTAGACGTCAGACCTGGACATCTACCAACCTAGACATTTGGTAGCCCAGACGTCTACCAACCTAGACGTCTGGCAGCCCAGATGTTAGGCCCATACATCTACCAACCTAGACGTCTGGAAGCCCAAATGTTAGTCCCATATGTCTACCAACCTAGACATATGGTAGCCCAAACATTAGTGCTAGATGTCTACCAGCCTAGATATTCGGTAGCCCATACATCAAGCATAAATTTCTACCAACCTAGACATCTAGCAACCTAGATTTCAGGCCTAGACGTCTACCAGCCTAGATGTCTAGCAGCCTAGACATCAGGCCTAGATGTCTACTAGCCTAGACATCTAGCAGCCCAAATGTCAGGCCTAGATGTCTACCAGTATTGACATCTGGCCTACTTTAACCTACTACAATTATTTTTCTAGTTTCATGTACTGCATAGTGACTTCACTTCCTAACATTCTCCCACTTGAAGTCAATATTTAGGAATTCTTCTACCAAAGGTCTTCATCCAGTGCCAATTGCCCCAATGCTGCCCTTGTTACTTTTTCAGCAAGCCCAGAGAAGTTTTGCATCACTCAAACTTCTCTACCTTAACCAGCTTTGTAAGCATATCTACAGGATTCACTTCAGTGTTGATTTTTTGCAACATGATCCTACCTTCTTCCACCACATTTTTGATAATGTGGTACTTGAAATCAATGTGTTTAATGTGATCATGGAATATTGTATTCTTCACTAGCTGAATAGAACTTTGGCTATCATAATGCAGTGTAATTTTCTCTTGCATTACCTTGAAGTCACACAACAATTGCTCTAGCCAAATTGCCTCTTTGTTGGAATGAGTTGCTACAATGTATTCTGCTTCAGTGGTTGATAAAGCCACAACAAAATGCAAATTTGAAGCCCAACTCACCACTCCTCCTATAAGAGTGAAGGTATATCATGTAGTGGATTTTCTCCCATCTCTATCTCCACCATAATCATAATCCACAAAACCTATAACTTGCAAATTTGTCGATCCAAAGTAAATGGCAACATTTGAAGTGGCCCTTAAATATTTGAATATCTACTTCACTGCATTCTAATGCTCCTTACCAGGATTTTCCATGTATCGGTTGACTACTCCTACTACTTGGGCAATATCAGGTCTGGTGCTCACCATGGCATACATGATGCTTCCTACTACTGATGAACATGATACACGAGACATGCTTATCTTCTCTACTTCCATTCTAGGACACTGGTTGGAAGACAAATTTAAATGTGGAATAAGTGGGGTACAACTGGTTTAGCATTCTGAATATTGAAGCACTACAAAATATTTTCCACATGAATTTTGTCTTAACCATATCTTTCTTCCTTTTCTATCCCTGTGTATCTTCACCCCTAAAATTTGGTTTGTTGCTCCTAAATCCTTCATTTCAAACATCCTAGCCAACTGAGCCTTAAGATCTATAATTTTGTTCATGTTGGGGCCTAAAACCAACATATCATCAACATATAATACCAAAATAATAAAATTGTCATCATAAAACCTCTTATAGTATGCACAATAGTCAGCTTCACTCTTGTTGAAACCTTAGCTCTTCATGAAGGTGTCAAATTTCTTGTACCACATCCTTGGTGCCTGTTTCAATCTGTACAGTGATTTCTTTAGTCTACAAACCTAAAGCTCTTTACCTCTTTCTTCATAGCCCTCAGACATCCTATTGAGAAGCAACACACCCCCACTAAAAAAAAATGAAATTCCATCCTTTGAAAATATTTAGCTTTCATTTTGTCGTAGGGACCCTCTTGATATTTTTTAGGTTTTTTCCAAATTGTGCTTGCCTCCTTCTTCTTCAAGTTTTGCATATACCAAAGTATTTAAGTGGGCTTGCATATGGCTTTGATTTCAATTTAGAATTCATTTGTTTAAAATGTTAGAGTCATTCCGAGTAAAGAAGATCTTTCACTAATATGTAAAAAAATGCAGAATACAGATGAACAAAATCATTGGAGTCAACCTACAATTTCTGGAGAATTGGCAAAGTGGAAATCACTTGGGAACGTCACGATTTCATGACATATTCCATTTTTGGAAACGTCACGATATCGCGACATTTTCCATTTTTAGAAATGTCGCGATATCGCGACATATTTTGGTAGAAAGGGCCAAGCGACGAAAACATCACGATTTCATGACATTTTTTGTTGGAAATGCCGAGGGATGAAAACGTAGCGATTTCGCGACGTGTTTTGGTAAAAAGAGCCGCGAAAGGGAAACGTCGCGATATCGCGACATATTCTAGTCAAAAGCCAAACTTGAAGAGAACGTTCCATTTTCATGACGTGTTTCATTTGAAAGAGCTAAGTAAAGAAAGCGTCACGATTTCGTGACAAGTTTTAGTTGAAAGCGAAGCTTGTAGAAAACGTCACGATATCGCGACAGGTTTGGATCAGAAGCAAAGCTTGTAGAAAACGTCGCGATATCGCGACAAGTCATGTTATCACGACATGGTTTAGATAGAAAGAAGTCAAGTGAGAAAAACGTCACGATATCACGACACATTTTAATTGGAGGCAAACCTCAAGGAAAACGTCATGATTTCATGACGCATTTGGACCAAAAGGAAAGCTTGAGGAAAATGTCGCGATATCACGACATGTCATGTTTTCGTGATGTCCGACGAAGAAAAAGGCTAAGTGACAAAAATGTCACGATATCGTGACATGTCATGTTTTCATGATGCATTTTGGTAAAGAGAGCCAAGCAACAGAAACGTCGTGATTTCACGACGCATTTGGTAGAAAGTGTCGAGTGATAGAAACGTCACGATTTCATGATGCATTTTGGTAGAAAGTGCCGAGTGATAGAAACATCACGATTTCATGATGCCTTTTGGTAGAAAGTGCCGAGTGATAGAAGCGTCATGATTTCATGACGCCTTTTGGTAGAAAGTGCCAAGTGATTAGAAGCATCATGATTTCATGATGCAAGTTTTGGAAGCATCGCAAAATCGTGACATGGTTTACATTGAGAAACCCAAGCAATGGAGACGTCGTGAAATTGTGATGCAAGTTTTGGATACGTCATGAAATCATGACATGGTTATGGAAATGTCATGAAATCACGATGCAAGTTATGGAAATGTCGCAAAATCATGACATAATTTTGGAAACGTTATGAAATTACGACAAGGTGTTATAGTGGAGAAAAAGTAAATGGAGACATTGAAATCATGACGCAAGTTTTGGAAATGTCGTAAAATCACGACAAGTGTTAAGTGGAAACAAAACTCGACTGAAATGTCACGATATTGCGACAAGTGTTAAGTGGAGGCATAGCTCAAAGAAAACGTCGCGATATCGCGACATGTTCCATTTTCGGACCTGTCTCATTTTTGCGATGCCATAAGCTTGGAAGAAGGAAATCAAGCCGACATATAATGAGCATTAGGGTTTTAATTTAATAATATTAAAATGCTAATCCTTGTTTTGTCTTTTGCAGAAAGCCATCTGGCAGTTGCATACTAGCGAAAGTAATGGCGAAAAAGACAAAATAAGCGCGGATCAAGCGAAGGCCATCAGATGGAAATGTGAGATGCCGAGAATTTTTGGTCCATCCAGATTTTATAGATCTGGCCACAAAGAGACTTTACGGTGACTAAGCAGCTGCCTCATTTAATGGAATATGTCGGCAATTGGCCAAAAAATGAAAATATCTACACACAGTTACCGAAATTTGCCGATGGACGCATTTAACAGGAGAATTTATGGTGAAAGTAATGGCATGCAGAGAATTTCAACTCAGAGGCGGCTCTACGAAGATAAAATGTCAGAGAAACCAGTGACTCATCCAAATTTCTCTGAGGAATTAATGAGACCCTCCCGGTAGATGCACCAGAAAGATGAAGATACCTTCACACGTAGTGCCCATTTATGGAATATATCGACGACCGGCCAAAAAATGAAGATATTTACTTGCAGTTATAGATGGATGAGAATAATATCAGATCATGCCTTCTCCATTGATGGCAAGTAACTGCACTAAGATTTGCAGAATGGTTAGATTTTATCGAAACTCCATTTTAAAAGGCCTTATATTGTAAAACCTGGGTAGTAGAGTTTAAGTGATAAGATTTAGGGTTTTGGGAGAAGATATTTTTGAAAATATCAGGGTTTGTCCTGAGTCTATATATACTTCTTTCGGATGTAAACTCAGGATGCAAAAAACTTGGAATAAAAGACACTTGAACAATTTCCTACAAATCTTGTTTGAATGCTTTGTTCTGGACCTGGGGTTGGTGTGAAATCATTCTTCTGTGATAGCGTGGCCAGGAGCCTAATCTCTTTCGGATTTCGATAAGTGCATCTTCTTCTATTTTTGTCTCACTAAAGTTCTATTTATTTTGGTTGCAAATCTGTGTTATCAAGATTAAATATGTTGTTAGGCTTCATTCTTTTTATTGTATGCTAGGGAAAATTACAGATTTAAGGTTCAGGCCTGTTCTAATTGCTCTGTCCTCACTGTGCGAGCTAGGCTGCTGGTGAGAGATACCAATTTCAACCGACTTCCCTTCTGTTTATGATTTTCTTTTAGATCTGTTTCATCTCTGTCTTATGCTCTTAGTAGAAGGTGATCTTAGAAAGTCTGGACACTTTCCTCTTTGATTTGTTCTATTGTGAAGCTAATAGTATAACTAAAATTGGTAGTTTTGGTTTTGTAGCTAAGTTAGATAAACTTCTCTTTCTGCCCTACCCTACTCTCTCTATTCCACCGATTGAATGATCCATTTTTATCTTCTTTAAAATTTGTCTTTTATTTAAATCTGCTAAAGCATAAAGAGCTAGATCAAAGAACTGATTGTAAATCTGAGTGTCCACAAAGATAACCAACTCCTAAAACATTACTGAACTAAAGTCCGAGCCCATTGTAAGGTAATATACAGTCCACTTGAAACTATTCCAAAAGTGGAAAAGAGTGAATAGACATTCGACCCAACTCTGTAACTCACACCTTGGATATCCAGCAAGATCCTAAAGTGAGTGGGATTTATCCCTTATAAGTGTTATCGGTATTTCATGCTCATTCTTCACAGGGTGTGTATAAAATTCAAACCAACATTTAAAATTGGTGCTAGAAGGAGGGCCTAAACTCCGTTCAGTAGTTTGTTAAGGATTGTAAGGTTGTAAGTTGCTTGTGAAAAAGCTGGATTCTACTTACAGAGTAACAAGGTCCCACTCCGAGCTGGAGAGCTCCTTGTGCCCGAGTTAGAAACCCCAAGAAGAAGCGCCTCAAAAGGGCCAAGTCCTTGTCTAAAATAGTTTTATCACCACTTGTAGTTACTCCAACTACAACTAAAAATATCATCGTCAATCAAGTAGTAATGGCAAACTGGTTGGGTTCCACTGCCTTAAATATCCCTGGTGCAGCCCATGATTTGCCCAAAAATCCTGAGAGGTATCTTCCTAGATACAAGCATGATGGAACTAGAACAGTAGAAGAACACCTAGTAGCTTTTAAAAATGCTCTAAAGTTGCTAAATGTACAGCATGAAGATGTGGCTTGCATATTGTTCCCGTTCACTCTCCAGGAGGGAGCATACGACTGGTTTTTGAATCTCACTAATGATTCTATTACTAGTTGGAATGACTTGGAAAAGGTTTTTGTATCGCAATTTGGTGAAGTGATAGATCCCAATGTATTATATCAGCAATTTTTTGGTATTAAAAGAGAAATAAATGAATCTGTCAGATCTTACAATGTCAGATTTCAAAAGGCTTATGGTAGACTGACGGGTTATTATGTGCCAAATGCAGATCTGGCATTAGAAATTTTTAGGAATTCTCTAGATCCAATGACTTCTATTTTCTTGAAAAGAGATGCCTCTATTACCAATCTAACAGAGGCTTATAAAGAAGCTCTGGTTCTGGAAAGACAATTGGGACCTCAACCTTTAAATGCTCATCAAATTCCTTTGGTCACACAAGGTACCCCTGTCTTCAATCCCATACCACATCAAATGATGTTGCCAACATGTCAAACTCCACCATCAGGAAATCCATTGGCTGTAACACCTGCTGAAAATGTACAGAATCCAGAGAAAGAATCTGATAACACAAGAGTTGAGGAAGTTTCAAGGGTGGTCCAAAAGTTGGCAAATGATTTTTTGACTTTCAAAAGGCAAGTTTCTACTAGGGAAAACTCAAACAGGTTTTCCTATCAGCAGAATAGATTCACTCGGCCCCCATACGAACCCAATAAGGATTATAAAGGTAAAGGGCATGATGTGAATATTTGTGACTTGGCTTTGCCCAACTGGTGCAGGATTCATGGAACATCTCAGCATGGGGAATTGGATTGTTTGGAGTTCTGTAATGCCTTTGAAGCTCTATCTGGTGAGTTGGTTTCTCCTGAACATCAAAGAACTGCGGATGCTCCAAGTTCATCCAAACATAGTGCAACTATGGTGTTAGATTCTTTCACTTTCCCAAATGAATCAGAGAATGTTATGGAAATACCTTTGGATGAGGTGCAGGCTTTTCAACAGTATAGGAGGGATAACTACAACCTTAGGAACAGAAATCCAGAGCCTAATACTATGTCTACACCTCCAGATCCATCTCCAAATGATAACCCACCTCCTCCCAAGGGAGGAAATCCAAGAGTACCGGATGGATTTGTCCCTCCACTCAATAAGGGATATAATATAGTGGAGGACATGAAGAAGATCAAAGCCAACATCACTCTTCATGAGTTGGCCCAAATTTTTGAACAAAGGGATAACCTGATCAAAACATACTCTGAACCTACTGCCAAAACTCTGGAAAAAGGGAAGAAGATAGCTAATGCGAATATGGCTATGTACAAAGAAAAGACTGAAGTTCCACCTTTCCTACTGATTGTTCGTATATTTGGGAAAAATTTACACAATTGTCTGGTAGATTCTGGTGCTTCAGCCAATGTCATGCCTCTAGCCATCTATCAGCAGTTGGGTTTGACCCCCATGAACTCCGAGATGAGAGTCGTCCAATTGGATAAGTCTGAGGTTAAAGTGGTAGGTGAACTTTAGAATATACACATCCAGCTAGCATCTGAGCCGAGAGCGCAACACAGAATTGACATTCAGGTGGTGGATATTCCTGTAGGATACGGAATGCTTCTGAGCAAGGATTGGTCAAAATCCTTGAATGGGTACTTGGCTACTGATTTTTCGCATATGTGGTTACCCTGGAATGGTTTTGCAAATCAATTAAGAATCGACAGAGAACCAAGATATAAACTCATGATCACAGAGTATAATGCCAAGAATGAGACTGTTAATCTTGCTAAGGGTTGTTATATCGGGGTTTATAATTTGACAACTACTCAAAAGGAGAAACCGGTTAAAGCTCACCAAGATCACGATAATGAAGTTGGAATGCTTCATATTGATGGAGCTAAATCTAAGCAAGGTTCTGGTATAGGGGCTGTTCTTAAAGGACCAAAAAATCAAACCGGTTTTATGTCTTATCGCTTGCAGTTTCCCTGCACGAATAATTTGGAAGAATATGAAGCATTAGTACCAGGATTAAAATTTGCTTTACATTACTTTGATCATGTAGATACGAAAGCTCGTGTGTTGGACTTGGTTGGTTTGCAGGGTGGACGACTTCAAGCCATAGAGCATTTTAGTCGACACCAAGAGACGGTCAAGCGCTGGCTTGACGAAAAGGCCAGGGTGAGCGCCTTCAATCATGCAGACCTGGTGTTTCTATGGGACAAAGCCCATGAAAAGAAGCGTAAACACACCGAGCTGCAACCTCTATGGATAGGGCCATACCAGATTGCCGAGACCCTAGGTAATAATGCTTTTCGCCTACAGGACCTGGAAGGTAATTTTTTGAACCTTCCTGTGAGTGGTCAATATCTAAAGCATTATTTCTCATTTGTTCCATCAAATACATCGTTGGAATAAATCACAAAGACGTTGTAACATGTGTATATATTGTAAATAAGCTTTGAAGTAGTTTGTTTTTATTTTATTTTGTTTGATTTTAAAGTTCTGTGTTTTATCTTTTGAGGTCTGTACAAATTTCTCTTTAGCTTTTAGTTTCTGTTTGTTTAAGTTTTTTCTTGGGTAGCAAAGAAAGAATCAACCTTTAAAAAATTGTTTTATTCTGAGTTCAAAATCTTGTGTTCATTTTGTTTTATTCTAAATAAGAGATAGTCTGCTTAAACTGAACAGTGGAACTATTTTGTTATTCAAAACAATAATAGAAAGATAATTGGATTTTGTGTCTTGCTTGCCACAATTATTTTAATTATAAAGAAACTACTATACTGTCTGGCTGAAGAACTCCCAGGGAATCCAAGAAAAGTTGGTCGTAAGAGGGGACTCTAATTCATGAAATTATTTAAGTGTCCATAGAGGCTATCGGTACCCAGGCTTTCCAGATCGATGAAGAATAAAAAAATTTTGTTTTTAGCAAGGCTTTCCAGATTTCGGTATATTTCAAAAGAGAGAGAGAGAAGGTGAAAGTTGAGCAGGGCAACATAAAACTGGCACTCTTTTCTACACAAAAAAAAAAAGAAGGAGAGAAGAAGTTATGTAATGAAAGAGATAGCCAAGGCTCCAGAAGATGTTTTCTTTTACCAAGCTGTAGATACCACCTCATAGTTGTGGATCAGGGTCGTGAAAATCTAAAGAGTAACTCTGTCGGGGCTGTAAAAGGCTAAACTAGTAAACAGAGCCCTACTCGGTTTCCCCTTCACAATCTAAAAAAGCTGATCAATCCGAAGTAAAACATTCGAAGGCCCAGTCATCCTTGAAGAAAGTTTTATACGCTTATAATTGCACATCAAAAATCTTCCTTAAGTGATTCAACCTAGTATGTCCTTGGGAAATTTTAACAACTATCAGGTAGTAGTTAAATTATTTTGAAGAATATTTGTGGCAAGGCATGGTACATGGTCTATATTGTTTTGAAACTAGAGTCCTGGATTCTAAAATAGTGCTACTATTTTCCCCGTAGATATCGCCATTTGTTGAGAAGCAACACACCCCCACTGAAAAAAATGAAATTCCATCCTTTGAAAATATTTAGCTTTCATTTTGCCGTAGGGACCCTCTTGATATTTTTCAGGTTTTAATTCCAAATTTTGCTTGCCTCCTTCTTCTTCAAGTTTTGCATATACCAAAGTATTTAAGTGGGCTTGCATATGGCTTTGATTTCAATTTAGAATTCATTTGTTTAAAATGTTAGAGTCATTATGAGTAAAGAAGATCTTTCACTAATATGTAAAAAATGCAGAATACAGATGAACAAAATCATTGGAGTCAACCTACAATTTTTGGAGAATTGGCAAAGTGGAAATCACTTGGGAACGTCGCGATTTCGTGACATATTCCATTTTTGGAAACGTCGCGATATCGCGACATTTTCCATTTTCGAAAACATCGCGATATCGCGACATATTTTGGTAGAAAGGGCCAAGCGATGAAAACGTCGTGATTTCATGACATTTTTGGTTGGAAAGGCCGAGGGATGAAAACGCAGCGATTTCACGACGTGTTTTGGTAAAAAGAGCCGCGGAAGGGAAACGTCGCGATATCGCGACATATTCTGGTCAGAAAGCCAAACTTGAAGAGAACGTTCCATTTTCGCGACGTGTTTCATTTGAAAGAGCTAAGTAAAGAAAGCGTCACGATTTCGCGACAAGTTTTAGTTGAAAGCGAAGCTTGTAGAAAACGTCGCGATATCGCGACAGGTTTGGATCAGAAGCAAAGCTTGTAGAAAACATCGCGATATCATGACAAGTCATGTTATCGCGACATGGTTTAGACAGAAAGAAGTCAAGTGAGAAAAACGTCGCGATATCGCGACACATTTTAATTGGAGGCAAACCTCAAGGAAAATGTCATGATTTCATGACGCATTTGGACCAAAAGGAAAGCTTGAGGAAAACATCGCGATATCGTGACATGTCATGTTTTCACGATGTCCGACGAAGAAAAAGGCTAAGTGACAAAAATGTCACGATATCGTGACATGTCATGTTTTCATGACGCATTTTGGTAAAGAGAGCCAAGCAACAGAAATGTCGCGATTTCACGACGCATTTGGTAGAAAGTGTCGAGTGATAGAAACGTCACGATTTTGCGATGCATTTTGGTAGAAAGTGTCGAGTGATAGAAATGTCATGATTTCATGATGCCTTTTGGTAGAAAGTTATGAGTGATGGAAGCTTCATGATTTTGTGATGCCTTTTGGTAGAAAGTGTCAAGTGATTAGAAGCGTCACAATTTCATGACGCAAGTTTTGGAAGCATCACAAAATCACAACATGGTTTACATTGAAAAACCCAAGCAATGGAGACGTCGTGAAATCATGACGCAAGTTATGGAGACATCATGAAATCATGATGCAAGTTATGGAAACATTGTGAAATCATGACGCAAGTTATGGAAGCATCTCGAAATCATGACATGGTTTATATTGAGAAACCCAAGCAATGGAGACATTGCGAAATCATGATGCAAGTTTTGGAAACATCATGAAATCATGACAAGTGTTAAGTGGAAACAAAACTCAACGAAAACATCATGATATCATGACAAGTGTTAAGTGGAGGCATAGCTCAAAGAAAACGTCACGATATCGTGACATGTTCCATTTTTGGACCTGTCTCATTTTCACGATGCCATAAGCTTGGAAGAAGGAAATCAAGCCGACATATAATGAGCATTAGGGTTTTAATTTAATAATATTAAAATGCTAATCCTAGTTTTGTCTTTTGCAGAAAGCCATCTGGAAGTTGCATACTAGCAGAAGTAATGGCGAAAAAGACAAAATAAGCGCGGATCAAGCGAAGGCCATCAGATGGAAATGGGAGATGCCAAGAATTTTTGGTCCATCCAGATTTTATAGATCTAGCCGCAAAGAGACTTTACGGTGACTAAGCAACTGCCTCATTTAATGGAATATGTCGACAATTGGCCGAAAAATGAAAATATCTACACACAATTATCAAAATTTGCTGATGGACGCATTTAACGAGAGAATTTATGGTGAAAGTAATGGCATGCAGAGAATTTCAACTCAGAGGCAGCTCTGCGAAGATAAAATGTCAAAGAAACCAGTGACTCATCCGAATTTCTCTGAGGAATTAATGAGATGCTCCCAAAAGATGCACCAGAAAGATGAAGATACCTTCACACGCAGTGCCCATTTATGGAATATATCGACGACCGGCCAAAAAATGAAGATATTTACTTGCAGTTATAGATGGATGAGAATAATATCAGATCGTGCCTTCTCCATTGATGGCAAGTAACTGCACTAAGATTTGCAGAATGGTTAGATTTTATCGAAACTCCATTTTAAAAGGCCTTATATTGTAAAACCTGGGTAGTAGAGTTTAAGTGATAAGATTTAGGGTTTTGGGAGAAGATATTTCTGAAAATATCAGGGTTTGTCCTGAGTCTATATATACTTCTTTCGGATGTAAACTCAGGATGCGAAAAACTTGGAATAAAAGACACTTGAACAATTTCCTGCAAATCTTGTTTGAATGCTTTGTTCTGGACCTGGGGTTGGTGTGAAATCGTTCTTCTGTGATAGCATGGCCAGGAGCCTAATCTCTTTTGGATTTCGATAAGTGCATCTTCTTCTATTTTCATCTCACTAAAGTTCTATTTATTTTTGTTGCAAATATGTGTTATCAAGATTAAATATGTTGTTAGGCTTCATTCTTTTTATTGTATGCTAGGGAAAATTACAGATTTAAGGTTCAGGCCTGTTCTAATTGCTCTGTCCTCACTGTGCGAGCTAGGCTACTGGTGAGAGATACCAATTTTAATCGACTTCCCTTCTATTTATGATTTTTTTTTAGATCTATTTCATCTCTGTCTTATGCTCTTAGTAGAAGGTGATCTTAGAAAGCTGGACACTTTCCTCTTTGATTTGTTCTATTGTGAAGCTAATAGTATAACTAAAATTGGTAGTTTTGGTTTTTGCAGCTAAGTTAGATAAACTTCTCTTTCTGCCCTACCCTACTCTCTCTGTTCCACCGATTGAATGATCCATTTTTATCTTCTTTAGAATTTGTCTTTTATTTAAATCTGCTAAAGCATAAAGAGCTAGATAAAAGAACTGATTGTAAATCTGAGTGTCCACAAAGATAACCAACTTCTAAAAATTATTGAACGAAGGTCAAGCCCGTTGTAAGGTAACAGACAGTCCACTTGAAACTATTCCAGAAGTGAAAAAGAGTGAATAGACATTCGACCCAACTCTGTAACTCACACCTTGGATATCCAGCAAGATCCTAAAGTGAGTGGGATTTATCCCTTATAAGTGTTATTGGTATTTCATGCTCATTCTTCATAGGGTGTGTATAAAAGTCGAACCAACACATCCATATATATCTCTTCCTCGATATCACCATGCAAGAAAGTAGTCTTTACATCAAGCTGCAAGAAAGTAGTCTTTACATCAAGCTGCTCCAGTTCTAAATCTTGTGTAGCTACAAGTGCAAGTAGAACTCTAATAGTAGTCATCTTCAAAACTGGAGAAAAAATTTCATTAAAGTCAACACTTAACTTCTGCACATAGCCCTTTGCCACCAAGTAATCTTTATAGTGTTCCAATAGCCCATCATTGTTCTTATTCACTTTGTACACCCACTTATTTCCAACAGTATTTCTTCCAGGTGGGAGATCCATAAGTTCCCAAGTTTTATTCTTGTAAAGTGCCCCTATTTCCTCCTCCATAGATTTCCTCCACTTTTTTGCATTCTCAGACTCTCTAGATTCTTGAAATAAACTAAGTTCACCATCATAAGTTAACAAATCAAAAGAGGACTGATAAACATGAGAATACCTCTCTAGAAACTTTTATGGACGTGTAGATCTTCTAACCTAGTGATCTGTTGATTATGGCTCTTGATCTTGTGACCATTGTGGTTGCTCTACTTCATGTTCTACTTGTTGTTCTACATGCTAATCAAACACTTTAGCATGTTCATATTCACTCAATTCTACTTCAATAGGTACAATATTAGGGTTTTGCTATACCTCCTTCCTTTGCATGGATTTTTCATAAACAATTACATCCCAACTAATAATTACCTTGTGGGAAGTAGGATCCCATAGTCTATACCCCTTCACTATATCTCCATAGCTAAGAAAAATATATTTGCTTGACTTTAGGTCAAGCTTGGACCTTTATTCTTTGGGTACATGGGAAAACATGTCATAGCCAAAGGTTCACAAATGAGAGTAATCAACTATCTTACAACACCAAACCTCCTCCAAAATTTTTCCATCCAATGCAACTATAGGTGACCTGTTAATAAGATAAATAGTTGTATTAAAAGCCTTCGCCTAGAACGTTTTCTCCAACATGGGTGCACTAAGCATGCTTCTTGCATGTTCCATGATTGTGCAATTCATCTGCTCAACCACACCACTTTTACGTAGAGTGTATGGTACAATATTATGGTGCTTAATACCTTCTTGCATACAAAATTTATCAAATTCCTTGGAGCAATATTCACCCCCATTATCTGACATGAGACACAAAATTGACTTGCCTAAACTCTTTTCTACCTATGCTTTGAACTCCTTAAATTTCTGTAAAGCTTTTGACTTCTTCTTCAGAAAGTAATCCCACACTCTCCTAGAATAATCATCTACAAAAGTTATAAAATAGATGGCACCATTTAATTACTGAGTGGGGATAGATCCAAATATATTTGAATGTATAAGTCATAGAAAATTAGAACTCTTACTAGGAATTGCAATAAATCGAACCCTCTTCTATTTACCAAAAATACAATGTTCACATAAGTCTAAATTACAAGACTTAATCCCATAAAGAATACCTCTGTCATGCATAATTTTTAGGTCTTTTTCACTCATATGGCCTAGGCATTGATGCCATAGCATTACTACATCCTGAATAGAAGTTGTTGTTGTTGCAAGTTTTGTCACTGTATCATCGCATAAACAGTATAAAGTCTTATAAGATTCTCCCATTTCTACTACAATATATCCTTTGGTAATCTTGTAGTAGTTGTTATAGAAGGTGATAGTATACCCTAGCTTATCCATCATTTTTATTAAGAGAAAATTCTTCCTCAAATTAGGCACATGTCACACATCACATAACATCCTTTCTCTACCATCGTCCAGCCTGATCCTTATATCCCATTTTCCCATAATTTTTAAAGGATTATCATCACCCAAATAAACCTTTCCATCATAGTATTGTTGATATTTGTCAAACCAGTCCCTATGGGAAGACATATGAAAGAATGCACCTGAGTCCAAAACCCAGGTTTATAAAACTAATCTTTTGTTACTAATACAGAAGGCTTCACATGTTCCTGTCTCTCCTGAATCTACTACACTGGCCTTAGCTGATGGCTTATTTTGCTTTTCACCATTCTTTAATTGCCAACAGTCCTTCTTGGAGTGTCCTGGCTTCCCACAATGCAAGCACTTCCCTTTCTACTTACGTCCTTTAGACTTAGATTTGGACTATTTTCTACCTTGTTTACTCCTCTCGAATGATCGACCTCTCACAGATAGGGCTTCATTGGTTGAGGGTTCTAGAGATATTTTTTGCCTCAAATATTCTACCAACAAAGCGACTACCACATCATTAAATTTGAGATTTCTTGATGATGAATTACTGATGGTCATCACAATATGATCTCAAGTGTCTGAGAGGGAACAAATTAGGGTGATAGCCCTATCTTCACCCTCCATATTCACATTAATTGAAACCAATTTACTGATCAAAGTATTAAACTCATTCAGATGATCTACCATGGATGAACTTTCCTTCATCCTTAAGCTATAAAGTTGCTTTTTCAAAAAAACCTTGTTAGTTGCTAATTTGTTTTCATATAACTTTTCAAGATTTTTCCAAAGGGATTTTGTGGTCTTCTCTTTAGTTACATTGAATAATATAGAGTCTGCTAGGCAGAGACATGTTGTAGAAACTACCTTCCTATCAAGTTTTGTCCACTCCTCATATTTCATGCTACTCAGTTGACCCCTTCCAAGGCTTGAGCTTGGTCATTCTGAACCAGCAAATCCTCCACCTTCATATTCCATAGATCAAAGTTCCTACCATAAAATTTCTCAATTTTGAACTTGGTTATACATTTTGTCATTGTTGCAGCTCCCACTCACACAAAACCTTAGCTTTGATACCAGATGTTAGGAAAAACTTCAATATTTATACCTGCAAGAGGAAGCACAATAACAAAAATAGAAACACAAAAATAGTAACACAAGTGACATAGAGATTTACGTGGAAACCTACAATGTGCAGGAAAAACCATGGGGTAATGGCAACTTCTCTTTTATTATTTTTAGCAAAATTTACATCCATGTCTTTCAATGTTTTCAACAACCTCTCACATATGCAAGGGATCAAGTCCCTTTTATAGAGTAGACAAGGAAGACCCCAACCATTCATTTCCTCTCCCCAAGGAGACCTCCACAAAACTATTTGTCTTCATATGGAACCAAAATGGTTCTTCTTTTGCAACTTGTCATATACCTAGATGTCCACCACTTTGACGTCTATTTGGCTTGATATCTAGTCTAGATGTCTACTTGGTTAGACGTCAGGCCTGGACGTCTACCTTCCTAGATGTTTTGCAACCTAGACATTAGGTCCAAACGTCTATCATCCTAGACATCTGGTAGCCCAAACTTCAGGCCCAAATGCCTACCATCCTAGATTTCTAGTAGCCCAGAAATCTACCAACCTAGACATCTAGCAGCCCATATGTTAGACCCATACGTCTACCAACCTATATGTCTAGTAGCCCAAATGTTAGGCCCAGATGTCTACTAGCCTATACGTCTAGCAACCCAAACATCTACCAACCTTGATGCCTAGCCTGCTTTAACCTGTTGTAATCCTTTTTCTAGCTGCATGTACTGCATAGTGACTTCACTTCCTAAAATTGATCTCTGCATCCCCACATAATATGACTAGCCTCTATGTGGCTATATTGGATAGTATATCTTGACCTATAGGTGTGATCGCTAGTTGAATCCTGAGAGCATATCTCTCCATGGTCCTCATATCTATCTCGATCATCTTGGTTGTCAGTTGTGCAAGAAGAGTGTATATCATTGTCATGGTCATATCCACTTGATACTGGAGAGTAGATATCTCCTTCATATATCCTTGATATAAATCTAAGTAGTAGTAATATATGTATCTCACTCCATAAAATACCTCTGGAAAGATTGTAGTTGTGCTAATAAACTCTACACCTATACCCGTAGTTGTGCTACCTTGTCACTCAAGGAATCCTCCTCACCTTCCTCCACCTAGGGCTCATATGGTTGTACTACTACCTAAACCCACTCATCCTCCATCCTACAATGCACTCATCACTCATCCTCATCACCACCCTCCTCTATTTCCACCTTCCTAGGCCTACCTATAGGTCCACAATCATGCCATAGCCATGAGATCCACCAAGTATCATACTCAATAGTGGTACCTGGATCCTCTAAACCTATATCTACAATTGGAGGGTCTACCTCATCTGATAACAGCTCTACCTAAGGTAGCTCAAACTATATCTTAGTGTGCTAATGATGATAGAGAACTGGCTCCTCTGGCACATCATGGGCTATGCCAAACTACCTAGCCATCCAAGAGTAATGGAAATACTCTCTCTTCTTCCCATGGTATCCCATGAGCCATATACCATGCCTAAATCTAGTTAGATACCTCCCTACATCAAGAAAATTAAGATAATCTAAGTAGGTCTTACATATAATGTGACCATGTTTTAGTTCCTCTAAAGACTCATTATAGTATGCTAGCACACTTGCATGTGGCTAACTCTAGCCAACCTCCTCATCCCACAACCACCATTCTAAGTATCCAATGTCATCATCATTTAAGATCACTCAACACACTGGTAATCTAGAAGGTTGATCTACCTGAATGTAGTCCCATCCCCAGATATGAAGTAACAAACTTCATCCCACTCCCAATCACCCCCAATGTTGTATCTCAAATAGCTCATCATAGAGCTATGCTAAGAATGTACTCCCCCATGCCATAATCATGGGATCCTTTGGGTCACACTCCTCCAAATCTTGCACCATATCTAGGAGATTCCAAGGGAACCTCACTCCTGATGAGTCTGGTAGTAGTACATTCAAGATGATGTGCATCAACACTACCTGGCATTGAGAGAATATACATGCATCATACCACCTCTATACTAGGACCCCACCATGATATATATCTCCCAAAGCCACATCCACTCTAGCACTAAAAACCTGATCCATAATGTCTCATGATCCTGCATTGAAGAAGTGATAGCCAATCCATCAATGGGGATCCTAAAAATCTGATAGATGTTCTCCAATGTCACCATCATATTGCCAATGGAGATATGGAATGTGTTGGTCTTGTTGTCCCAATGATGAGCTAGGGTAGTAAGGTAAGATTGGTCTAACTTTACAATTGATAGCTGCACAACCCGTTTGAGGCTAATTGCCTCAAATTACTTCCAGTCATCATCATATAGTAGTGGTCATAGCTCTAATAATAGGTTGGGCTTCCTAGCTTGTGCTATCAGAGTTTGAAGCCCAATAGATAAAAAAATCAAAAATCAATCAAAAACATCAAAAAAAATAAAAACTAATCAAAAAAATTAATCAATTTTTTTTTTAAATAAGCCTAAGGTTGGTATCCGTTCAGGACCTCAATGGTCGTAATTACCGTCATTGAGCCCCATGATTTCCACTACCAGCGATTAATTTTTTAATTGTTTTAATTCAAACATCACCTCCAAACCCTCTGATGGCCCCCTTTTGGTCAGTTGGGCACCATTACTGCCTAGGACGGCCTCGTAGTGGCCCCCACGTGGGGTCATTTTACACCCCATAAATACCAAAAATTAAAACCTACCTACCCTTAACCTAACCTAAGATAAATCCTAAACTAGGGGTGAGGTTCATTACCTATAGTTTAATATGGTTAATTTAGCCCATTAATTAGTGAAGTTCCTTTTAATTTCATATTTCATGAGGAATGGATGGAGAGTCTACCTTAGGAGATCTGGCTCTACTACTCATCGATGCCTCAGGTTGATCTACCATGGTGGGTTTATCTTAATCTTGATAGTATTTCATGTCAAATTATCTTTCTCCCAACTCAAATCTCACTTTTCTCTTTGTCAGATGGTAAAATGACAATAAAAATTATCAAAAATCCTTTTATATTTTTTTAAAATCTGGTAGTCATTCTTTTAAAGGATGGTCACATTTCAGTGTGGCCATCGGACCTCATGATGGCCCCTATAGACCACCATAATTTTTACTCATGATGACCTCCAATTGAAAATAATTGCACTCATTTTATTAGTACCATAAGCTTCATATTGAACATTCAATCACATCTACTAGTCCAAAATCATCAAATATTTATAATCCAAAAAAATAATCAAAGAAACAAAATCTCAAAGGCACCTCATACCTAGTATTTTACCCTATACACTTGGTGGTTGCAGTGACTTGCGCTCCATGTAAACTGGTAATATGAGTAAATTACCATAAGGCCATTTGAACCAAATAATTCATCGATGAATTGAAATGTTTTCACTTCAATCCCAAAGAAGGCCATTGTGACTGGACTGCTCCACAAGAATGAAGTGTTCATTTTATTCTTCTATGAAATTTTATCTAATTATCAAACATAGTGATTCATCATATGCTTTAATTGAATTGCTATTAGCTTGAATCCCTAAGAAGGCCATTGTGGTTGGACTACTCCATGGGATATATACATACAATTAATAATAAAATTTGAAGTAACATCTATAGAAAGACTTTCCCTTTACAAAGGTTATCATCTTGCAACATCTAAATCAATCATCTTGGTCAAGTGACTCATTTCTTTCATCATTGTCATTTCCTCATCGACTTGTCACTTGAGTGGGTAGTCATAATCAAATAATTTATAATAAAAATCAACAACTAAACACTTAATCATGAAAATTATGTTTTTCTATAAATCATTTCTAATAGCTATCATAATATTCCCTTTTATTGGGGTAAAAATAAAAAATACTGAACTAAACCTTTTTCAGTCTGATCTTGCGGTCCTCGTAACTTGACAATGCTACCCATATACCTTTAGATTCATAAAAGTTTTAATCAAATTAACCCTACCATTTTTTTTGAGGTAATGATTTAGATATGCATGCTCTTTCCATGATTAGGGCATCTAACATTGACCAGATCAATGAATATTAATCAACCTGCAATGTGATGTTAGGTTGCCTATTTTTACTCAGTGTTGTATTTTCCCATAATGAATCTCAAAAAGGGGCATTTGTAGACACCTAAAACACATCATGCTGAGGAGGCTACTCATGTGGACATCTTTTCAAGCCATATGATTCATCTTGAACCTTCTTAAGATCTAAAAATGGTTCTAACCACTCAAATAGGTAAACCTAGTCCTTTTCAACCTGGGTCATTATCCCTCTTAGCGACTGCATGTCAATCACTAGAATTAATGATGAACTTTGAGCAGGATGCACCTATTGAGGATGGCCTCATCTATAAAAAAATTGGGCTTCCTGAGCCAAACTAAATCCATTACAGAGCAACAAATTATGAGCGGTTATGATTGAGAAGCTTCTAGAAGCAATGATTCATCTCCTTGGGCATAACCAAATCTTGGTCTTGGCTTCTTCAGCAAGCTATGATTCCAATTTCGGAGGTCTATATAAGGCACCCCAAAACCTCATAAAAATATAGAATTGATCTCAAATTAAATGTAACAAAGTGCTACCCTTTTATGATCAAAGGGAGAAATATCTCATAAGCATCTAGGTGCTATCGAATTTATGTCATAGATATTACATTCATAGCCATGGAGTGCATCAAAGCTTGAAGAAAAAATCCCCTACCATTCAATCATCAATTCACCATGATTATAAATTAATATTCTATGATTTCACTATGTATCCAAGAGACAAACCCTTAAACACCAATTTGGAAATCAAATTGATCATCACCACACATCGAGCTCAAAGAATGGAGTCTCTGTTTTGTGGCCATTATTTTTGATAGTGACCTATAGGCACAACTATCAAACTTGAGGATGACGAAAAGAGCCAGCCATTTTAATCAAATATGGCCTTATGATGACATATAATTTGCTTGTCTTTCCTAGTTAAATTACTCTTACTTTCAATTCTACTTTTAACATAGATTAGCATTAGTTCTCTCAATATTTCATGCATTATATTACTATTTTTAGCATTTGCTTTCCATTTTGCATTATCATGAAATAGGCCTCATCTTGGGAGGCTTTCATTTGCTATTTATGTTTTTTAGGTGTTTATGTGTGTAGGTTAAACACCTTATCAGGAGCATATCATCATCAAGATCATCCTTCTTGGCATCATCAAGCAGAGGTCACTAGAGAAACCATATATAATTAGTTTAGGATATTACAAGAGATATTTGTAGAAAATATACTCTTTGAGTACTTTATTGTAATTTTGTATCAATTTGGTGAATCCCTAAGAGGGATCTATTGTAACCCATTGTAAAATATTTCTTGAATATCAATAAGAATGGCCTGTTTATTTCTTTATTTTCTTGTTATGATGGTTACATAGTTTTCATTTATCAAGTTGATTTCATTATTGCAATTTTGTAGATGTTATATCTTTTATCAATTCTACACAATCATGTTATGCATTCAATAATATAGTGTAGGATATGATCGAGAGGTAATAGATTCATATTGATAATCCTCTTGCCTCTAACAACCAAAACATAGGTGTCTTCCAAGACCCCTTACCCCAACGTAGAGCAAACATAATACCTATATTCAAAATAGAGTAACCTAAGTAGGTTAATCAAGTGCATGTCACTCAACCTAACCAATGTTTCATGGGAATGATCAACATAGTGATAATAAATAGATGGTATCCAATGCAACCCATACAATCTATATATCTTGTCAATATTCCATCGATGTCATCGGCACCATCGATATCAAATCTAGTTACACCTACTCTACCTCACCTAGTGCTCACACTAAGGAGCATAATTACTCAAAGTCTAAGAATATCATTGGTGAGGCTCTCCATCTATGATATGATTCAATTATCAAAGCCACATCGAGAGGCTTTGATGGATATCTTAAGATCCATTGAACTACAACCACAAGACCTAAATTATTTGATCAATTTTGTGGGGCATGTTCAAACATGTCAAGATCCTCCAATTATATTTTAGGATAATGAAATTTAGATGATACCCATTGAGGTACCTAATCCACCATTGCATATCATTTCTAGCATGGATAGGATCCCCTTCAAACATGTCTTGATTGACATAGGATCATAGATCAACATAATCACCTCTACCACCCTCCATCATCTCAATCTTCCATCATCAGCCATTGCATCATCCACTTTCACCTTTCAAGATTTTAATAATGCCCTATGTTCCACTATTGGCACAGTAGTCATTCCTATCCATGTTGGACAAAATGCTATTCATGTATTATGTCACATCTTTGAAGGCACCATGCAATATAACATATTTCTTGGTAGACCCTGGATTTGAGACAAGAAGTGCATACCTTCTATATTTCATTAGTGCATAAAATATATACATGAAGGTCAAGCTCACTACATCCCTATAGACTAGGATCCCTTTAAATATTAAAATATGGTTGTGCATCCCTAGGAGTCCATATTTCCTTCCATACATCTAGATATTTGGTCCAACAACCCCATAAAAATAATAAAACTTACCCCGTGACATCCATCACTTCACCACCACCACATCCATATCAACCCTCGTCATCGGTTTCATCAGATAGACCTTCATCATAATTAGATTCTCCACCTCAAAATCCAAAGAAGGCACCTATGACATCACTTTCATATCCATTTCTACCAACACACAGATTCACATCTCAACTCTCCAACACACCTACACCGTCAATTTTAACCATTTCTTCCACTTCCACACATGTTTCCCCCATAGAAGAGGAATCACCCATCATCACATCACTTTCATCACAACCCATATCTCCTTCATCATCTCCCCCAATAGAGTCACCATAGGTCACCATTAGCATGAAAATTTTGAGTATAGGTGAATATCAAGTGCAAGATGTCACATTCACCCCACTCGTTGAGTCAATTAGAGACTTTGATTTCCCATGCAACACACCGTTGCCCATAGGTACCATAGTTTCTCTTGAGTCTTACCCAAGTCAAACCAGTTTTTTTTATGATGGTATTGATGTTGCCACAGACACACCACCTATATTAGAGGATGAAGAGTCATTGAAGGCACATATTGATAATCTTTCTATAGACACCAAATCCTAGCCACTTTTCATCCATACACAATACAATCACAACCATTCAATATTTGTTTATATATATGTATGTATGTGTAGACACCTAAAATACATCATGTCAAGGTGACTACTCATATGGGACATGCTAGAAGACCATATGGAAGACCTTGGATAGATACCAATGTATAGCAATGGTTTTTACCACTCAATTTGGGCACCTTTACCTAGTTAGTTCTAGCTGCTACTGACACTCGTGGTTAGCAAAGATGATCGCACCTATCAGTCACGGTTAGGCCTCAAATTTAGTTGACCTTTGACCAATTCAAAGTTGGTTCAAACTTCCAATTGGCTATGGATTGGAGCAGTTTAAGTGAGGAAGGTTTTGGATCCTTCCATCCAACAAGCTCAACCACCCAATCTTGTTCTTGGATTCCTCATGAAGCCACCCCTAGTCCTTGGCAAATGCTATAAAGCCCCCCTTCAATTGGAAGAAAAATATATACACAAATATTGAGTTGAAACATAGCGAAGCCCTATCAAATTGCATACTCACCTATATGCATTGAGAGGAATACTTTGATTTCCCAATTGGAGATCACATGCCATGGAGGTCCTAGGAGGCTAGGAGATTCAGGAAACATTAATTCATGCAATTCATGCACCAACTAAGTAATTCAACCATAAAATATGTCATAGGACATAGTGGTGACCCTTGATCATCAATTACTCAAGGAGAATTGAATATTGGACACCAAATTGAGAGCCCAAAAATATTTTAAGCTCAATTGCAGCTATCAGCCGTGGTGGACAGTGCCCACCATGAATCAGACCTACGGTCAGGTTTTCATCTTTAGTTTCCTTGTTTTCTAGCTTTAGGATTTGTTTAAGTGCGTTAGATTAGACATATATCATGTTAATTTTCTTTAGTAGAGACTTTAACCAGTTCAATTAGGGTTTTTAATCATTTCCCTTCATTATTGCAATTATGCTACTAATGGATCTTTTCATGCTTTCATGTTTTCAATTCTATAATTAGACCATTAGATAGATGCATATGCTTTTCCTTTACATGTTCTATGGTGCTATTTCATGTTTAGCATAGGTTTAATATTTTTCTTGCACTTCCTTGATTTCATGTTAATTACATCATACATTATGCAAGATCCTCTTAAAAGCCTCATCAAGAGAGGCCTCCTTTGTATCTAATGTTTCTTGTTGTTTATTGCACATAGGATCAACAGGTTTTTGACATGTAAGGTAGCAAATACCTCTAATTATGGAGAATAAGTTCATCAACACCTTGGAGCAGTTCGTGTCACCCTGAAAGGCATTTTGATCACATCTACCCTTGAGAGGGATTATGACACTATTGTAAATGATGTATCAAATGGGTATCCCTAAGAGGGACGAATCTGTAATTTGAATCCATTGAATTTAATAAAGGATTCCTTGTATTTGTTTTATTTCTTGTTGTCAATTTGTGCATGCCTATTTGTATATCTTTCATCAATTGCAATAGTTATACTAGGTGCGAGCCTTTTTGGTGGTTACAGAAGGTGATCACAGTGGGACCTCCACATTTTATGCCACTAAAAATTTATGTTATTGATTTTCTTATGACAGATGCTCACCGTGATTGACAACCATGGTCAAAAATTTATCGATGTGGTTGTTACACCCACAGGCAATAGTGGTCACAATTGTAGACACCCAAAATTCACACATTGCTATTTTTGCATATCTATAGGTGATTCCAGACATCCCTAGGCTATTGTAGACTATTGTAGTCATGTGTAGACATGCGTAGACACACGTAGACATGCGTAGACATGCATAGACTTCCATAAGTTCACCATAGTAATGTGTAGACTTCCACAAATGGATTTCAGGTCCAAAACCCTAGTAAGCCCTCAAAACTACATCTTACATATCGAGATACCTTCAGATGGCAACCTGAGGCGATGCATAGCCCATTTACACTCAATTGACACCCCCACAGGGTATTAATTGGAAAAATCAATTAAAAGTCAATTATCAAATTCTAATTTAATGTTGACTTCACTTAAGCCCCTTTTTAGGGCAAATTTGGATTAATTAACTCTTAATTCATAATTAGTGTTAATCAAATCCTCCCACATGTGCCAATTTAGGGTTTCCTAGGGTTTTATTTTAATCCTCCCCTAAACATGCTTAAGGCCTAATTAGGATTAGCACTAATCCTTCCTCACACATGTGTGAGGATAGGATATTTCCTACTTAGAATGTGATGTTGCCACATAGCATTTCTTAACCTAACCCTAGTCAAAATCAAACCTAGGTTTAGTCTATCTAACTCCCCCTGCACCTTGCATTTTCCTATAAATAATGGGTCCTAAACCCCTAATTAAGTCTGATTCCCATATTCAACAAAGTATAGTTACTCTACAAAAATGGAAAGCCAATACCACACAGTCCATTATCGATGCACACAAATGGATTATGACAGCATATAGAGGCACCCTAGCTACCTTAGGATCGATCCATCGAAGAGATTTTACCAGAAGAGCATCACAACTCAATTCGTAGCCTGCCCTACGAATCTGGCCCCAATTAGCGACTCGGGTCATGAATTGCATCTACAAGCCCCAAATCACCCCAAATTTGGGAGGTAAGCTCTATTTTAGCATATTATTACCTTCTGCATATTTTATTTTGATTTATGTTACAGTTTTATAGTAATTTCATCTTCTTAAATATGGGGCCTGACTAAGGCAAGCCCCCCAACGTATTGACCCCTTCTTGCAAGTTTCTTTCAGGTTATTCAATATATTTGAAGGAAATGAGCACCAACAAACAACAACCCAATGGTGGCCCACATACAAAGAATCCCACCTACACTGAGGGACATCAGAAGGAGGCATCAGGCCTATATTGCTTATTCATGAAAAGAAAAGGGGAAACTCTCCCTATTTGTAACCTATACAAAATTGATAATGAATAAAGCATATATTTCTGAATGACTTGTGTTATTACTTGTTGTTAGATCAAATGTCAACTTCTAGTCATTTCATTCTAGCACACCTAGTGGGACCCCCACAATGGATAGTGCTAGATTCATTTTTCTTATAAATCTGACATTATCCTCTATTTTTGTGTCTTGCAGGTACCAAAAATATGTTTCACTAAAGCCTCCAAAGCCCTAGGAATCATCCTAGGCCATCAGATCTCTTATTTGAAGCCTCTGAACCTGATTCGTGACCCACCCTATGATTTAGGTCAAATTCATGACCTGGGTCATGATTTGAGCATAGACACCTCAAAAACCCCCAAATCAGCTAGGGTGATCTTTTTAGGGGCCAAGAAAACCCCCCTTAGCATCATAATGTAGGTATTTTCATTTTTTCTACCTCTGTTGCAAGTTTTGGGAAGTAGAAATACATTTACTAGTTGAATGACCATTACTAGGCCTAGTTTTGGGTTCATTGCAAAGTAGTTAAAGAATTAGGGTTTCTAAAATTTTTAGGACCTACAACTTTCCAGCAAGTGTATAAAATTTATTTCTCAAATAAATTTGCATTTGTCTTTTATTTTTGCATATGGCATAAGCCTAAGTTGTTCTTCCTTCGTTCATAGCTTACATTTCTAAAAGGAACTTTACATTCCAAAGTGAAATCAGGGTTTCTAATCCCCTCTTACATTTTTGAAAGAATTTTACATTTTGAAAGTTCAAGTTAGGGTTTCATAATCCCCTTTACTCCACACACATTTGGATTGCATGTTTCTATGTTTTGCAAAGTAGATTAGTTTTCTTCACAAAGGCATTTAGGCTAGACCATTTCTTTACAAATATTGTAAGCTATCTAATCATTTGCTTTCGAAAAGGCATTAGGATTAGTTTTCTTTTGAAAAGGCAATTAGTTAGTTTCTTATCTTGTAAACATCATTAGAAAAACACAAACCCCCACACACACTCACGTGGTACCTTAAACAAGTGGTGAGATTGGACTTCATCCCCAATCCATCGCTCGAGACTGGTGTGGATCGAGTTTCACTCTCCATCAGCTCACCCCCCTAGACACCTAGTAGCCCCACAGGAGTGGTTTTCTAGATTTCATCATCAGAAAATCCCCCACTTTTGTGATTGGGCCCTGGATTTCATCACCAGTGGTTACTTGCAAAGTGGGATAGGATTAGCGCCTTCATCCACAAGGCTTGTATAATTTGTGGAATTGGTAACTATCATTCTTGACTAAGCCCACCCGAGGGTGAAGCAAAAGCATGGGTATGTCGGTAGCAGGTCTCAGATAGTGCCACCTCTTCTCGTGAGAGGATATTGTGAACTCGCTTTAGCATAGTGAGTTCCACCCCTTTAGGATATCATTTTACTACACCTTCCATACAGGTCACCATTCGCACGTTGCGGTACCATTCTATCCTATGCATATTTGGGTGTTGCAAGAGGTTTGTTATTGATGACATTCCCAATTTTCTAGAGTATTCACTCCATTACCCATGATTCTACATAGGGAATATCAACATTACAACACACAAAATGAACATAACACTTTTATTTTCTCAGCATTTAGAATTGATTCTGGTCTATCGTTGTTTGCATGATCACAGACCGGTCTCAACACACCACACTATATATTGTTTTGCTACACATAGCATGTCACTTATTTCACACTCATAGTAGACACACTTGAGTCTACATCACACAGGGTTTATTCTTAAAAACCCCCTTTGACACATGCCACTATGCCTGTGGTCACCCATAGTAGGGCGCGTGAGAAATCACGCTCTATGGAGGAATGGCCTCCCCCTTCCTCTAGTCAGTCCACTCTTACTCCTTCGATCATGAAGGAGAGGATTATAGACACATCTAATTCATGCATAGAATCTGATGCACAATTCACACACATGATGCCTCATGAGAAGACATCAACTTTGAGTGAAATTCTTGCTACTTCACTCGTAGAGGATTACCCGCTCTTTTCAGCCCCATCCTCACCTAATCCATCGACCACATTCTATGACCATGTGATCTACACAGCACTAGGACAATCTCCTCCAACCTTCACCATAGATGAGGAGGTCATACCTACGTCACCCACCTTTGCACATCCCTTCTTCCAAAATCTATCTCAATCCCTGTTTGAGAATGATTCCTCCCTTCTAAATTGTACCTATCCTAAGGTCGCATCATTCACCCCTACCATAGGAATGGTGTCGGACCCATCCTCATCCACTATAGGAATCTAGAATCCATCCTTCCAAACTACACAATAGATCCCTACCCAATAGGAACCACAAGCATTCCCTCAAACCTCACGCTCGTACTCCTCACAAGAGTACCAACCATCCTCTTCCCAAGAGCCATTCTTCACCATATCTGAGGGTACCTCCCAATAGCCTCTTCAGGAGCAAGAGGTGCAAACCCAAGAAGGAGTGTACACTTACACTTTCCCCTCAACCCAAGCTCCTACCTCGGTAGCTTATCCCACCTTTTTAGCAGCTTTCTTGCCTATCTCCTAGGTATCCAGAGTGCATGACGCCCAACCCTTAGAGCCACCTTTGCCTACGATGACCTTTAGGATACCACCACCTATGCCTTTTCAGGCTCCCACTACCCATATCCATCCTACCTATGGATCAACACCAATAGCTTATGCACCTACTCAACCAAATTATTCCACATAGTTTAGCTTCCCTACTTCCTACCCTCCAAGGCAGAGATAGATCCTATATTTTGATACCTTGTCTCAACCACCCCTAGCACCAGTAGCACCAACACCTACACCACCACTAGCTACACCTAGCTTCTTTACACCTCCTCCAATTTGGTCATCACCACCCATGGTCCAACTAGTACAGCAGGCTCCAAACCAACAAGTACCCATGCCACAACCGCATGTTGCTCAGTCATAGTATTATTATCCTCAACAGACACCTACCCCACAACCTAGTGTGCCTGTAGACATGACAACACATGTCGCCCAGTACCCACCTTATCATGATCAGGAACAATAGTATTCCCCACAGTATTGTGAAGAACAAAAATACCAATACCCACCACATCCACAAGGAAAGCCTACCATAGCTCAGTCCCCCACTTCTATGACACCCGAACTTCAACTCTTACGAGATGAAGTTAAAATGCTAAACGTGCGCATCGCAAGCTATGGACAACAAATGCCAACCTATGATACATTCTACAATGAGCCAGGTCATACTAATATGCCTCCTCCAACACAATAATTATATCATACTAATGCACCCCCTCCATCCAAACCGCAACGAGCCCATGGTCCCCGTCCTCCATGTCGACATCGCAATTGGACTCCACTTTCTGAGCCTCTTCCTACTTTATTCTAGAGGCTATTTGAGACTGGCCATGTTACATTACCAGATATTCGACCCATCAATCCAAATCAACCCAACCCTCATGGGCACATCGAACATGCCTTTTGTGTTTATCATCGCCAACCAGGTCATGATGTACGTTCTTGTCGCACCTTTCGTGATTTAGTTGAGGACCTTATCGATAATGGTACCATTCTAGTTTCAAACCTTGTCACACAAAAGGGTCAAAAGTTTCAAAAGGTTGCACCCTTTACCTTACCCTCATCAAATCAAGTCAATCAATAGGTCCAAACAGGTGCCATCCTTTTGTCAAAGGTTACACCCTGGCTTTACCTTCATCATAGTTGTTTTTCCAAATGCTAGGTTTTTCCAAAATCCTCAGCTAAAATTTTGGAACATTCTTTTTAGGATCTTTTAGCAACTCAGGTTTTTCCAAAATCCTCAGCTAAAATTTTGGAACATTATTTTTAGGATCTTTTAGCAACTCAGGTTTTTCCAAAATCCTCAGCTAAAATTTTGGAACATTCTTTTTAGGATCTTTTAGCAACTTAGGTTTTTCCAAAATCCTCAGCTAAAATTTTGGAACATTCTTTTTAGAATCCCTTAGCAACATAGGTTTCTCCAAAAACCTTAGCAAAAATTTGGATAGGTTTATCCTCAAAACCTCAGCAAAAATAGCCTAGCCTAGCCTAGCATAGTTATAGCACACTCACAGCCTAGCAAATGCATAGCATTCACATACACCACTACATGTTAAATCACACAACTTTTGTCATCGCCCGAGATAATCCCCTTTGGTACATGATGAACAAGAGTTATCACAATTCATGCATAGCCAAATGGATCATGCTCCTAACTAAATTCAACCTAGAATTCATCTCCCAAAAATCCATCAAAGGGTAAGTCATCGTCGACCAACTAGCTGAAGCCCCTATAACTGACAATCAACCCCTACTCATTCAACTCCTCGATGATTCTATCTTCCATATAATTGAAGATGAAGAATACGTCAAACCAGAATTCATGGCTGACCTCACCATGTTCTTTGACGGGTCCAGGTGTCTCCACATTGGGGTGTAGGCATTGTTTTCTTTACACCTGAAGGAGAACCACTCCCATTTTCATTCAAACTTGATTTTCCTTGTACCAATAACAACGTAGAGTACGAAGCCCTAATCCTAGGACTGAAATAAGCACACTCTATGCACATCAAACACCTCCACATCATAGGTGATTCACTTTTGATAGTCAATCAAGTGTAGGAAATTTGGCTATGCAATTGCCCAGTTCTCCAACAATACAAGAAAATCGCCCAACAACTCCTATCCCAATTTTAATGGTATTACCTCGAAGTCGTGCCATGCTCATCAAATCATTTTGCAGACACCATGGCCTCCTTAGGGTCCCTTATCCCACAAAATCCAATGTCCAGCACAACATCTGTATCCATTCATACACTTACACAATCTGCTATATCACCCACACCTCCCATAGATGATGGTGGTGTATATGTGGTAAACATCGAACCTCATGACCCATGGTTCTCACAGATCAAGGAATACATCAAACTAGGTTTCCTACCATGTGATTTACCCCATGCCCAATGCCAAACCTTTAAACAAAGAGCGATCCACTACACCTTGTTGGGGGACATCCTTTACCATCGTAGCTATGACGGTATACTCTTGCGTTGCCTAGAACCACAAGAATCACAATGGGTTGTACAAGAAACCCATGATGGTACTTGTGGTGGCCATTTTAGTGGCATGGTGATTACCAAATGTATTCTCTGTATGGGCTACTACTGGCCTAAAATGGAGCAAGACTACTACGAGTATGTCAAACATTGCATCAAATGCCAACAACATGCCAACTTAACACATTTACCATCCTAAGCACTTCAACCAATCCAGTCCATGTGGCCCTTCTCCCAATGGGGCCTAGATCTAATTGGAAAAATTACACTTGCATCCTCTAGCAATCATAAATTTATCATCACAACAACAAAATATTTTACAAAGTGGGTCGAAGCCATCCCACTAGTCCAAACTATAGGAGCCAAAATTGCAACATTCATCATGGAGCATATCATATGCCGCTTTGGAATTCCCTCCCAAATTATTTTAGATAATGGGAAATATTTCAAAAACAAAATTTTTTGAGCCCTCTGCAACATATTTCACATACATCATAGCTTTTCAACCCCATATTACCCTCAAGGAAATGGCCAGGCTGAAGCCACTAACAAAACCATCTGTTCTATTCTCTGTAAAACTGTAGTAAAATCTCACTGGGACTAGCATAATCAAATACCCCTAGCCTTGTGGGCATATCATACGAGCATTCGTACTCCCACTAGGGCAACACATTTTTCACTTGTCTATGGGGTAGAAGCTATCATGCCCCTTGAGCTGGAGATACCCTCTTTACGGATATCCATGAAATATTTCATTGACGATGACACTGCTCACCAAGCTCGTCTAGATCAACTAACACTCCTCGATGAACATCACATCCATGCCATCGAGCACACACGAGTATATCAAGATCACCTTTTTCGTGCCTACAATAGTAAGGTACATCAGCATGAATATCAGATTGGCGACTTGGTTCTCAAGGAGAACCAACAAATCACAAGTCAACCTCGCCAACAGCGTGATAAATTCACCCCAAACTGGTTGGGTCCATTTATTATCACACACAAATATGGTTTAGGAGCATATCATTTGATAAATATTGAAGGCCTTAATGATCCTAAACCCATCAACATCTTGCATCTTCATGCTTTCAATGCATGATTCATAAACACAGTCACCATCACGAGTGTCACATAGTATTAGAAATAAATCACCAAGCACATCACCGTGTGAATCTATTATTTCTGCTTTATTATTTCTCTATACATGTACGTTTTACCTTTCTACCATTTTTATGCTCGGGGTATTTGTTTTCCTTTTGCAGGACTCACATCATCAGTAGGAGAGCTCTACAATGGCCTCACCTACCACCATGCAGGACCATCTACAGCCACAACAAAAACCCATTACACCGACCGATCTCACCCGACCACCAACCACCCTTCATACCAGGTGCTCCTCACACTCATCCCATTTAGGTCACCACACTTCACCTTGACACCATTCCCCTCGCCAGCGAGGCTCATCCTATTCACCACACTCTGGTGACAGCCAGATCACCATGTCCTCTTTCAATGATAAAGAGGAATCCACCCAACCCCAAGCACAAGGATCATCCTCCCATCCATTTGATGATCTCAAACATCACTATTCACCTCCAAGTCATCCACAACATCCCATAGGATCTTACCACCCACCTAATAGGGAATACACACCTCATCAACCTCACCCTGCATTTCTACTCGCTCCCCTTCCCAATGGAGAGTCTACCTATGCCCAGGATTTGCAAGCCTATGCGGCCCAAGCTACTCAAGTTGGTCATGCAAACATGCCCCATTCCCATTCACACCACCGCTTAGAGCCATCGCCTATGCCACCGATCCTCAAGACACCACCTTCACCACTGCAATGCTTGCATTCACCATAGTCATTCCACTCCATTGCTTCTTCATCCTAGCCACATCCATTTTCTACCATGCATCGGGCCATTCCATTCACATTGGAATCTTGATCACCCCCTTCCCCAATACCATCACCACCACACCATGAGATACAACATCTCATCTCCCGTATCGAAGCCTTGGAGTTGTAGATGAGCCACTACCATTGCCATGTTCACCCATGATAGTCTCCCATGACCCGTCCATCCTCACCATAGGTAGACTGACCTTCATCACCTCCAACAAAGCCCCATATTTACCCCATGACATTCCCACTAACCCCATTATCAAAAATATTTTACCACCTAATGCACCAAGGCCACTTGACTCTACCAAAGACCCGACCTATCGATACCTCATGCCCTAAACCACATAACTATCATGTGAGTGAATACTGCATCTACCACTGCTGACTAGGCCATGATATTGAAGAGTACATAAGATTCATAAACCAGGTAAACAACATGCTACATGGTAACCACACCATCACATCACCTTCTCATACACGTCCTAACTCACATAGTTTTGCCCACTAGTAGGCCTTCTTATATCCTTCTTCCACTTTCTCATCCATATTTCTTCTAATTTCCTCATGTAGCTACATGGCCCCCCTTTGAGAAATTACATACCTATGTTAATTCACTCTCCTCTTCTATCATCTTTTAGACTTTGGTAATCCCCTCTTCTTTGTAAGTCTATTTCTTCTCACTTCTTCTTTTGGTACATTCTACTCTTACATCTTCCCTCATTCGATGACTATTACACATATTTTCAGCTTGCAACTTGTACATCCACTACACACACACACCCCACATGTTGGGGCAACCATGATCATAGCATCGCGCTTTTTGTCATCATTACACACTTCACTCATCTGTAAATAGGTTCTTCTAAAATTCTCTTTCTAAACAACATAACTTTCTTCTTGTAAATATCGCATTCTTCCACTTGCATCACTTATAGTTACATTCATTGCACATATCCATATGCTTTATAGTTAAAATTTTAATTCATGTTTGTACATTCTTCCCCTAAAATGCGCCTCAGCAGGAATAATACATGCACTTGTTAGCATCACCACCTAGATGTCCATTCCCCCTTTTCAGGATCAGGGTATACATAGGTGTCATGTTTAATTTTGACTACTCTATAGTTTAGGCAATCAAGTGTCACCCATAGCTACTGAGTCTTGTACATTCTTCTTATGGTATTTTAGGCTAGTTCAACTTCTCTCATGAATCTCTCACAACAGGTTACACATTAACAATTTTGAGCCTAGGAAAGAGGACATCTTGAGTAGATATCGCCATCTAGCGAATGGTATCCCCTACTCATCCTATCGCCTGCATGGTCAACATACGACCTAGGGATAAACAAAGGGATCAAGCATAAGCAAAATTAAATAACTGGGTAGAAAACAAACTTCATCGCCCATACAAAAAAAAAAATGAAAAGAGCACTACCACAATCAGATAGGTCAACACTAGAACAGGGCTAGAAAACAAAAGGAAATGCCTCTTGATATCACACATGTTATGCTTATCGCCTTTGGTCCTTAGGTTCAACATAACACTATGGGATAATTCCAAAAACCTACCTACCAATGGAATAATCTTATAGGTGACAACACATCTCTTACATTAGCATCTCGCTTTTGTAGAAATCACTATTGTGGATGGATGAGCTAGCTAGTACGGTAGCATCTACAATGGGTTAATCCTACCTCCCTCAAAATAGATAAATGAACCTTACACATTCACACACATAGGTCCAAGACAGACTTTGAACCAGCCCGATCATGTTATAAGTTGCCACAAAACTTGTATAGCTAAGGGTTTGAGATTTGATTGTCATAACTATGTTAGTCAAAACCATTACACATGCCTTACATTATCCACCTTCCCTGAAATCATGGAATGGATCGCATCCATACAAGTCAATGCCATGATACGAGTGCTTCCTTGGTGCATTTCAGTACGTCCATACATGCATCCATGCATCTATGTCATATACATTTAGTACACATTACATCACCACATTCATCCTACATGCATTCATACAAATTACATTTCACAACGCATTACATCGCATTGCATTCAAAATAAAACCATGTGTACCATCCTACAGCATATCCATAATACATCATAATCATAGATCTACAGCCTACCACATTTGTACAGTTAGTCATCATACAAATCTACAAACTATGTTATACTATCAATGTAAACATAAAACAATAAAATTCAAATCATAATCATAACACATGTATATGTAACATCCAAAACCAAAAGGTATGTATATGTGTTATCCATCATTCAAAATTGGGGCATCCTTTACCTCACCCTCATCAAAACCAAATAAAATCACCAGGTTCAAAATATTGCATCCTTTACCTCACCTTCATCAAATCAAATCAATCACTAGGTCCAAAAGGTTTCCCCCTTTTGCCTTGCCTTTATCACAATCATTTTTTTTTAAACACTAGGTTTTCTCCAAAATCCTCAGCAAAAATTTTGGGAACATTCTTTTTAAAAGCTCTTAGCAAATTAGGTTCTCCAAAAACCTCAAAAAAACTTTGGATAGGTTTCCCCAAAAACCTCAACAAAAATTTGGATAGGTTTCCCCAAAAACCTCAGCAAAAATTTGGATAGGTTTCTCCAAAAACCTCAGTAAAACTTTGGATAGGTTTCCCCAAAAACCTCAGCAAAAATTTGGATAGGTTTCCCCAAAAACTTAGCAAAATTTTGGATATGTTTCTCCAAAAATCTTAGTAAAAATTTGGATAGGTGTGTCCCAAAACCTTAGCAAAAATAGCATAGCCTAGTATTGCCTAGCATAGCACAACAAATTTTCACCTCTTTGTCCCCCCGGGTGGTGATATAGGTCAAAATCGCCCCCGGGTGGCGAATTCAACTTAAACCTTTAAAAATCAATCAAACTACCCACAAAACCCTAGGAAATCATGCAAAATTTATTCTAAAACCCTAGGAAATTTCTAAAACACTCTTCTAATTTGTTTTTTGTCATCATAATCATCATGCATTGGTATATTATCAATCATTGCATCATCAACTCATCGCATTCCATTCACCTCATTGTTGATTCCTCGTTTGAGGGGGTATTCATATCCAAAGTCAACTTTGCATGCAATCACAACATCGAAAATCCAAAAGCATGATTAGCACATTTGTCTATGCAATTTTTTGCTGAATATGATCATATGAAATAATCTCAATCACAATCAGACATGGGTTACATCAAGAGAGTTATGCGTGATAATGGAAAGGTCATCTTGACATTCATGGAGCACAATGAATGACATGAGCGACTAATTTAGTGTAACATTTGGAAAACTTCACTCTGGCATTCATGGAGCACAATGAATGACATGTTTGAATAATTCAAATGTTAAATAACTCAAATGGTTTGACACTTGTCGCCATGTTCTCATCAATCAATCAATAACAAATATTTAGTTAGGCTTTTGTCCTAATCATACTTTTGGACCACGCTAATCTGGTCGCAAAAGCAAAGCATTCAAAAGTTGTCATTCTCAAGCAACTGGTATGGCATCGTAAATATCATATGGACTCAACAAAATCACATCATTGCATTCATAATCATTCATTTTCCCTTACTAGAATTGTTTTTATCTCTTTCCTCTTTTCCTTCTTTCCTTCCTCTCTTCTTCCCCTATGGACATCCAATTGATGTTGTATGGTCATGCTTCAAGCGGCTACATACCTTCGATTAGATTCCATTCTTTCTCTTTTTTCCCTTGGGTACCCAATTTATTTGTATGGTCATGCTTTGAGCGGCTACATACCCTTTGATTGGATTCCATTCCCCTTCTATCCCTTTTCCTTCTACACAAACCCTTAATATTTTTGTATTAAACTATGTTCTACATAGTATAGTATAAAAAGGGGCAAAATGTAGACACCCAAAAGTCACACATTGCTATTTCTGCATATCTATAGGTGATTCTAGACATACCTAGGCTATTATAGACTATTTTAGTCATGTGTAGTCATTTGTAGACATGCATAGACACGCGTAGACATGCGTAGACTTCCATAAGTTCACCATAGTAATGTGTAGACTTCCACAAATGGATTTTAGATCGAAAACCCTAATAAGCCCTAAAAACTACATCTTCCACATCAAGATACCTTCATACGGCAACCCGAGGTGATGCACAGCCCATTTACACTCAATTGACACCCCCACGGGGTATTTATTAGCAACATCAATTAAAAGTCAATTATCAAATTCTAATTTAATGTTGACTTCACTTAAGCCCCTTTTTAGGGTAAATTTGGATTAATTAACTCTTAATTCATAATTAGTGTTAATCAAATCCTTCCACATGTGCCAATTTAGGGTTCCTAGGATGTCCTTTTAATCATCCCCTAAACATGCTTAAGACCTAATTAGGATTAGCACTAATCCTTCCTCACACATGTGTGAGGATAGGATATTTCCTACTTAGAATTTGATGTTTCCACATAGCATTTCTTAACCTAACCCTAGTCAGAATCAAACCTAGTTTTAGTCTATCTAACTCCCCCCTGCACCTTGCCTTTGCCTATAAATAATGGGTCCCAAACCCCTAATTAAGTCTAATTCCCATATTCAAAAAAGTATAGTTACTTTGCAAAAATGGAAATCCAATAGCACACAGTCCATTACCAACATACACAGATGAATTATGACAGCATACAGAGGCACCCTAGCTACCTTAGGATCGATCTATCGAAGAGATTTTACCAAAAGAGCATCACAGCTCAATTTGCAGCCTGCCTTGCGAATCCGGCCCCAATTAGCGACCTGAGTCGTAAAGTGCATCTACAAGCCCCAAATCACCCCAAATTTTGGAGGTAAGCTATATTTTATCATATTATTACCTTATGCATATTTTATTTTGACTTATGTTATAGTTTTATAGTCATTTCATCTTCTTAAATATGGGGCCTGACTAAGGCAAGCCCCCCAATGTATTGACCCCTTCTTGCAAGTTTTTTTCAGGTTATTCAACAAATTTGAAGGAGAGGAGCACCAACAAACAACAAGCCAACGATGGCCCACATACAAAGAAGCCCACCTACAATGAGGGATATCAGAATGAGGCATCAGGTCTATATTGATTATTCATGAAAAGAAAGAAAAGGGGAAACTCTCCCTATTTGTAACCTATACAAAATTGATAATCAATAAAGCATATGTTTCAGAATGACTTGTGTTATTACTTGTTGTTAGATCAAATTTCAACTTCTAGTCATTTCAACCATGTTACAGAGAAACAATCAGCATATGACAAACCAAATAGTAGAGGAGTAAAGCTCAATCAGATGGGGACCTAAGGTAGGTGCCACTATTAGTTTTTGTTTCTATTTTTGCTCTCTGTAAATTTCTAGAATGCTAAAATGTTAGACTAATTAGGGAAGACAACAAAATTAGTAATATGCATATGAGTCCTTAGGTATTTCTCCTTTTAGATCTTTTCTAGGCACTGCTAGGAACAATGGACCTCTAAGTGCAGTCCACCCTAGTCTCCAGTGCTCTAGAACCTCTTTTATGCTCTGTTTACTTTCTTGATGCCCGATCAATGGCCATACCATCGTTATTATGAATTGTCAAAATATCATGTAGAACTAATCATGCATGCTTTCTTAATTTGAAATATCCCCTTTTCTACATTGCATATAAAAAAGAATCATTTGAATGTTGTATTATGCATCTTTCTTTCATGCAAATTAAAAGGAACCACACACACCACGATTCACATTGTAAACTCTGGTGAGTTGGAAGTCACATCCAACCACTAGTAGGGTTTCAATGATGGTGGTAGTGATTTCCATCCATTGGCCCAACTCCCATGTACCTTATGTTCTAGACCAATGCCGAACTCAAGAACCTTTGGTAGCTCAAAAAATTTGCATATGCTTCTCTTCAAAGGGTATAACACTGATTGGGTGCAAATAGGTAAGATTCTGGCAGGACTTGTGCTCCCTTCTCGGGTGTGGACTTTCATTGCCATACTTTTGGGGGATTACATGACCTGGAGTTCATAGCTAGGTTGTCGAGCTACGAGTATACAGGTGAAATCCCTTTAACAATTGATAAAATCATCAACATATTACAAACATGACAAGAGTTACTTTACTAATACAACACACTTGCAAAACACATCAAACAGTTTAGGGCTCATTTTAAAAATTTAAAAAGAGATAATCATCATTGTATTCTTTGCATGTTAATAAAATATAAATCTAGATATAGGATACACAATGGTGCAAATGCGGAGGGGCCGATCTAGGCATATACCTAATATTGAAGCCCAAGCTCTACCTAATGCACAGCACGATGAAGAATGCCCTCAATCATAGAATCCTCTTGGACGTCATTCAGCGAGTATTAGAGTGGATAATTCTACATGAAGGGACTCCATTAAGAATACCCCAATTATAGGAAGTACTATACATCCCTCTAGACACATATCAGAGCATAGGAATTCCTAGCATGGGGGTTTTGCACATGGTAGCATTTACCATGACCACATTTCGTATGCATCCACAAGTTCAGCTGAATAATATTTCATTGAGGGATCTAGATTGGTACCCCTTAAACCTATAGCTAAGGGAGGCTCATGACCTCCATCATCTAAGTATAGATAGGCTTGAGATCCACCCATGTATGGGTAAATAGATGGGACCACTTCTGAGCATAGGCCCATGCAAACTCCCTATAGGGGTGAACCTTGTAAGTTCACCATAGATGTATCCAAAGTAGGAGCTAATGGTATGCCACCTCATGAGCCATGGCATAACAAATAGTTATATGGTCTAGACAGAGTCCTATGGCATCTAGGATATAAGCCTACTCATGCATCCTCTTAATATATGAGTGAGTGTAGCGGAATCACAATTAAGACCACCCAAGAACCTAGAGAGTGCTCCAAGTGTTCTCATGACATACATGCTCCTGCATCTCATGCAGGCACATAGTATAGAATATAGCCTAACACAAATGTCATATTTATAGATAGAGGCAAGAGTGTGGCAAATCAGTCCATTGCAATATATACCCATAAAGTCTCTTGAACAGAACGCACACACCAGAGGTCTTAGATGATCGATTATGTTGATAGATCTTATATACTGGTGTCAGAACAGAGATGGTAGATTCTCCAAGAATAATTGGAGGATGTTCATGTAGAGAAAGAGCACCTCAAAAATGATAACTCTCAGAGGTAGAGGTCAATAAGACAACATTTTAAGAGATAGGATTGATTGGCTAGTGCTGATTTACCTCCTTGTAGTGATAATAGGGAGCATGTCAATAGATGAGTGGCTTCACAGCCTAAGCTATACCCTAAGTATATAGACACACATACTCACCATACATATCAGCAAGAGATCAGCATCAAACATTCGAACAACATGAGCATAGGTAGTATGAGAAAGAAGTAGGAGAGGAAATAGAACAAGAATATCCAAAAATCTCCCAATTTGAGGAGGATGGTGATCCTAGTCCGCCATCTCAACAGAGGAATAATCTACCTTTGAAGGTGCCTCCAAGGCAATCTCAAGAAGAGGAGTTCCTTTCCTCACAGGCCTATAAGACCTTAGCAAAGAAAGTCCAAGCCATAGAGAAGCAAGGAATGGCTTATCAAAATCCTACCTTGAATAAAATATATAATGAACCTCTATGCACATCAATGCCTATTTTGGCCTATCCTGAGCATTTCAAGATGCCTAGACTAGAAAAATTTCAAGGAGAGGAAGACGTATAGGAGCATGTAACGAGTTTCCTAGATATATACTTTCAAATCAAGAGCAATGATGCTTTACTCCTGTGCACCTTCATTACGATCCTCTCAGACCCAGCTTGGGAGTGGTTAAACCAATTAAAGAGGCACAACATCACTAGTTTCAAACAATTAGCCCATGCATTTCTTGAACGCTTCTCCTTCAACATCAAGAAAAAGGTAAATTTATCCGGCTTGGCTGCTTTAATGCAACATGATGATGAACCAGTGATGTATTATGGAAAATGATGGAGGAAAATAATGGTAAAGCTACCATTCTCCTTCCCATTCTTAGAATTAACTTGAATGTTCATGAAGATTTGTGCTAAGCACATTTTGTTATTAATACAGTTGCAGCAGTACCAGATATTCAAATAGGCTTTGGTGCAAGCCAAGGTGATAGAGGACATCAAGTTATAGGAGGGTAACTTGAAGCTTAGAACTAAGAAGGAGTGGCACAAGAAAAGCACTGAGAGAAAACAGGCCAAGCCGGCCCATGTTAATCAGGTGGTGTTAAATCTTCAAAAAGGGAATAAAGGGCAACAATAAAAAAACTATCAATCCCAACCTCCCCATGCGTAATATGAGTACTGCAACAATAATCAAAGGGGTAAGAATAACGAACAATACCCTCCTCACATATTCACTCAGTTATCGAAGTCATTGGCTTCAATTTTTCATAAATTATGTGAGGCGAAAGCTATACACTTGCCCTAAGTCAAGTTAATGGACCTTAATTATCCTAAGCCTAAGGGCTACAAGTATGATAAATATTACATCTTTCATTGATCGAAAGGCCATGATATTGAGGTATGTTGGTCTTTCAAACATCTTGTAAAAAATATGGTCAAAATAGGTGCACTTCTTATCGACAACCCACAAGCACTTGACAATCAAAATATGGGGATTTACAAAAATCTTCTACCAAATCATGAGGCACCGAAGAATAATGTTGGCCAAGTCAACCAAGTACGCATCGAACCACCAACCTAGGGGTTCATCAAAATGGTCAACATTATCACAAGAAATGCAAGGTATGAATGACCAAATCAACCTCTAGCACCTATTAGAGTCCAAGTTGTGCCTCCTCCAAGGCCAACCCAGCATGTTCCAGGTCCGCCAACTAGACCGATGGTGACCATCAGGAGTAGGTTGGTCCAAAACCTACAAATGACTCCAGCAAAGTTGTCAATTTATGAGCTGATTCAGTAGTCTTCCAAGCATAGGTAGATGCTTATGGACATCTTAAGGTCCATATAAGTGCATCCTCAAGATCCCAAAGCATTTACACACTTCATGGGGCACGTGTAACAATGTTAGGAATCGATCATACAATTTCATGATCATGAAGTCAAGATGGTTTCCACTGTTATAGCAGACCCACCACTGCATATTATTGCATGTGTGAATTACAAATCATTCAAGAGGGTTTTTATTGACATAGGTTCATCAATCAATATCATAACTACCAAGGTGTTAACTCATTTGAAGTTTCCCAAGATGCATATCATTCCTTCTACCTTCACGTTGATAGCTTTCAATGATGCTTTATGCTCAACGGTTGGTTCTATAGTTTTACCTATCCATGTAGGACTGAAGACCATCCCGATGATGTGTCACGTAATCGAAGGTGCTATGCAATATAACATACTTCTAGGGAGGACTTGGATCATAGAAATGCATTGTGTCCCTTATACTCTACATCAATGTATCAAATACATTCATGAGGGATAGGTTCATGTGGTGCCTTCAAATGAAGAACCCTTTAAATACATAAATCTAACAAATTTTCCAAGGGAATTCATGCTCCTCTCAACACACTTGGATGTACGGCCAGTATCACCAATCAAAGAGCCAGGAGGTAAAATAAAATAAGTGTGTGCTAAACCTACAATGTCTGCATCTCAATGATTAGAGCATACAATAGCTGCTTCTACCAAACCGTCTACATCTATGATGCATCGAGATGATAGGATATTGAAAGAAAATATGGGAGAAAAAGATATAAATAAAACACCCAATCTAGTTATCATTGAAGCCCCTACTCCCATCAAAGTAGAGGAAATTCAAGGATAATTCAAAGAGGTACCTCAGCCTGCTCCACCTACATCTTCAACAGGGTCATCTGCATCGCAAGTGACCATCCATTTGGTTAATCCTAGATTAGGGGAATATATCATGCAAAATGTGACATTTACACCAATTATCAAAACTACATAGGACATGGGCCGACCACGAGCCCATCTCCTTCCTGTAGAGATGGTGTAACCATTAGGGGTGCCACCTAACCAAACCAACTTTATCTATGGAGGGCTAGACCATTTTGCATCTCCCACACCCATGGATGAGGATGATAATGAACCATTCACCATGAATGTTCATTATCTCTCCAACCTATAATATGTCATGTGATACTTTGATCATTACCATTGGCATGGTTATAGTCTCAGACTATTCAAGCAAGGGCATAGAAGGCCATATGAACCACAATATCATTTTTCAACTAACAGGTTTAGGTTAGGATACTATATTCAAGGATAGGATAAACTTCTCATGGCATATTTAGACCGCATGTACCTCAGTCTAGGGGGTGAATTTGACTTCAATCCTTATCACCCTAATCCTTTTGTATTTCATAAGGATAACTGACTAGTGACCTGTCACTATGGAGCCACCCAAGAGATATCATGTGAACATCTTGGTGGGGACCATCCTAGAACACATTCCAAGAGCCAACTTGGACAATCAAAGCCATGGAGCTATCGAAAATATTGGTATGCACATCCAGAGTCTAGACATAGTTATAAACACTGAATTAAAAGTTGCTTCTAAGGATGTTCATGTAGTATCCATCATAAAAATTGATGGACCAGACTATGTTTCTAGAATAGATGATGTTGAGTTATCCTCAAACGATGAACAATCCAAGGATGAAACTGAGTTGGCTTGCTTGGACCCTACACTCTTGAATCATATTTTACCTTTGGAATCAATAAGTACAAGTGAAGAGCCCTTCGACAATGATGATGGCTATTAAGAGATAGCCTACATGGCCTCATTTGGAGCATCGCCTGATTCCAGTTGATATTGGTGAAGGTCTCTATTACAACAGTGATGATGAGGATGAAATAGAGAGAGCCTATTTAGAACCTCCCTACTTACGTCATTGTAATACATCATGTACTGTAGAGGATATGTATAGAGAGATCGATCTCCATCCTTACCTTAGGGGAAGACCACCGAATATTAATGTGATTTATCACATGGTGTTTCCTAATCTTCCAACATACATGGAGCTCCTTGATCCCAATGATCCCATCCGATAGTCTATTCATAGATCGGATCTAGAGATCCCCATACCCCCATAACCACATCTTGGGTATGGAATTTTTGCTAATGTTGAGTCACTTGCGCGTGGTCCTAGAGACATGATCCATTCCATAAATATTATATCATTGATTTGACCACTCCACTCTACAATCCAATTGATCCTTCCAAGACATTGTGTCTTAATGTAGATGCTACTTATTTGGATCATGTTGATTCACCCCTAGAGCCTGAATATTTCTTCCCTAATGAGGAAATGTTGCAACCTTTCCATTTTACGCTAGGTTGTGCACATGATGTCTATCATGCTGAGGATGCTTCCAATGAAGAACCTATAAATCCAACAGAAGATATCCACTTGATTCCTATGCCTCACTATCTTGAGGAGGTATCCCATATATCAGTAAAGGAAACCTTTGAAGTGGATATTAGTAATGATCCCACTAATCCTAAGAAGTTTAAATTTGGAGAAATTTTGACTCCTGATGAGCATGCCAACCTCATCCCTCTATTGATAGAGAGACCTACTCTCTTTTCTTGGACTTATAATGATATGTCAGGTCTAGATCCAAAATTGGTTACTCATAAACTTTTGTTAGATCTATCAAATAATCCAGTCAAGCAGAAACTTAGGAAGATGCATCCAAAAATAGCCTTAACGGTTAAGGAAAAATTGCAAAAGTTGTTGGATGTAGAGTTTGTCATTTCCATTGACTATTCACAATGGATATCAAACATGGTGCCTATAGGAAAACCTGATGGAAGGATCCATATCTGTACAGATTTTAGAGACCTGAATAGGGCAACACCAAAGGATTCATTTATGTTTCCAAACATAGATGATCTCGTAGACGTAACTACAGGTCATGAGATGCTCTCCTTAATGGATGATTTTTTTGGCTACAATCAAATTTAGATTAATCCTAAAGACCAGCATAAAATCATGTTCATAATGCCATGGGGGACATTCCGTTACAAGGTTATGCCATTCATCCTAAAGAATGTTGGTGCTACATATCAACGGGCTATGACATATATCTTTCATGACTACATGCATAAGATCTTAAAATATTATATTGATGACTTTTTGGCAAAGTCATTGCTACATGAAGAGCATGTTGAGGTCCTGAGGAAGGTCTTAGATCGCCTGATAGAGCACAATGTCAGGTTGAATCCTAATAAGTGTGTATTTGGTGTAACTTCAAGAAAGCTCTTAGGATTCATCGTTTCAAAATGAGGCATCAAAGTTGACCCAACAAAGGTCAAGGCTATTTTAGAAATGTGTCCCCCCATGAATATCAAGGAATTAACAAGCCTATAGGGAAAAGTAGCATCCATAAAGTGATTTGTTGAGATTAAGAAATGCCTGGTGATGCTGCCAGTGCTAGCTCCACCAAGGCTAGATGTACCATTCTTGCTATATATATTGGTAACTAAATTTGCATTGGGAACTATGTTAGCCCAAAAGAATGTGCAAGAAAAAGAACAAGCCATATATTTTATTAGTCGAACTTGGGTGAGTTATGAGCTAGGATATGCATACATTTAAAAGTTGTGTTTAGTAGTAGTGTTCACTATAAATAAATTGTGGCACTATATATTAATTCATACGACATATGTCATATCAAAACAAAATCCTTTGCAGTATATGATGAGCAAGACATATCATAATACACGTACTATGAAGTGGATCATGCTATTGACAGAATTTGATTTAGAATTCATAAGCTAAAATTCCATTAAGGGACAAGTCATAGTTGATCAATTGGCTAAGGTGCCTCTCTAGAATAGTAGACCCCTCACCATAGAGCTTCCTGATGATGCAATATTTGCCTTATCAGAAGCACCCAAACTCGAGGAACCGAATAACAAAAGCCGATATGACCTTGTTATTCAATGGTTCAAAGTGTGAGCAAGGTGGTGGTGCAAGAATAGTGTTATTCATGCCACAAGGAGCTCCAATGCCCTTGTCATTAAAGTTGGACTTTCCTTGCACTAACAATAATGCTAAATACGAAGCCCTAATTTTGGGTCTTCAAAAAACTATCGCCATGAAGATCAAAAGGCTAAATATCTTTGGTGATTCCATTCTCATTATTAACCAAGTTAAGGGATTATTTCAATGTTGATGTATGGTATTGAAATCTTACAAGGATCTTTTTGACATTTATCTAGCTCAACTAGAATGGTACGACATCAAGGCAATCCCTCGTTCATCCAATAGATTTGTAGACACAATGGCATCTTTGGTATCTCTAATCCCTTAGAACCCATCTACTGATTTCACTACCATCCATGTAAAAACATTGTCACAGTCTATTGTGCAGCGTGAAGCATTGGATAACAAAGATTCAATCAACATGATTCATGTAGAACAAAACCATGAATGGTTCTACAAAGCCAAATATTTTTTGAAGAGAGCATCATTGGGGTCGTTGATCTTGTAGGATCCAATGGGGAGTGGTACTACGATTCACCACAAGGTTATTTCCTAGTATACATTTATAAATGTAGAAACGTGGGTGGGACATGATGTCTTGTCATTCAAATCTGAATCTTATTATAACTGGACATCACAGATACATGACTTCCTTAGACTTGGTGTAATCCCTCAGGGATTATTGTGTGTTGCAAAGCACACATTTAAACAAAAAGTGATAGTAGACATCCTATATCATAGAAGCTACGATGGAGTTCTCCTTCATTGTCTTGAGCCCCAAGAATCATCTTGGGTAATTTCACAAGCTCACGACAGTATGTGTGATGGCCATTTTAGCGGCATGGCTATCATCAAGTGCATCCTTTGCATGGGTTATTATTGGCCCACTATGGATAAGGATTGCAATGTGTATGTTATGAAATGCATTAAATACTAGCATCATGCTAATCTTATGCACCTATCATCACATACCTTACAGCACATTCAAGCGACTTGGCAATTTGCTCAGTGGGGACTTGATCTCATTGGTAATATCTCTCCTCCATAATCGGGCTGACATACATTCATTATCATGACTACTGATTATTTTACTAAATGGGTGGAATTCATTCCCTTAACAACGACAATTGGAGTGTGTATTGTTGAGTTCCTACTCACTAATATCATAAGTCATTTTTGGATACCATCCAAGATAATTTTGGATAATGGAACGTCATTCAAAAAAAAAATTGTGAGAGCTTTGACATTTAACTATAGAATTAAAAATAGTTTTCTAACTCCATATTATCTATAGGAAAATGGATAAGCTGAAGCTTCAAATAAGATAGTGGTATCCATCTTGAAAAATATGGTACAAGAGCACCACAAATATTGGCACATATAGCTATCCCTTGTGTTATGGGCTTACAGGACTAGTATTTGGACACCCATTAGGGCAACTCCATTTTCATTAGTATATGGCGCTGAGGCCATTATGCCCTTAGAGTTGGAGATTCCAATGCTACACATTACGTTGAAAGAGTTCATTGATGATGACACCGCATGGCAAGATCACCTAGATCAATTAATGCTACTTGATGAATGTCATGTGAATGCCCTTGAGCACCTTTGCTTTATAAAGAGTGCTTAAAATGACCTTCCAAAAACAAAGTCCATCTAAGAGACTTTGAGGTTGGTGATCTTGTATTGAAAGATAACCAACAGAACTCAAATTTGTTTCCAGAGCTGTGAGACAAATTTATGGCTAACTGGTTAGGTCCTTATATGGTCTCTGAGAATATTAGACCTAGGACATATCACTTGAAATCGTTTGAAGGAGTTGAAGAGCCTGAACCTCTCAATATCTTTCATCTTAAAGCATTTTATGCCTAAAACCATAAAAAGGCTCCAAAGGCATCTGTAAGCCCTTTGGTCATTCATAAAAGGCTCCAAAGGCATATTTAAGCCCTTTGGTCATTTAGAAAAGTCTCCAAAGGCATCTGTAAGCCCTTTAGTCAACTCTAAAAATGCCCCAAATGCATTTGTAACCCCTTTGGTCAAAGAAAAAAAGGCTCCAAAGGCATCTGTAGACCCTTTGGTCAATTCCAAAAGGCTCCAAAGGCATCTATAGGCCCTTTGGTCAATTTCAAAAGGATCCAAAGGCATCTATAAGCCCTTTGGTCATTCAGCAAAAGGCAACAAAGGTGTCTGTAAGCCCTTTGGTCAAATCAAAAGCTATAAAATAAAATAAAAAATGGAAAATATCAAAAATTCAAAAAAAATTGCATTTCATTTTGCATCATTACATTCCATTTGCATCATGCATTTCATTCTCCACATGCATTTCATCTTTGCATTGCATTAGGCATATCCATATGTCGCACCTGCATTAGAATACATTGTGTTTACAATCTTACAAATGACACCATGTTTGTGTTTCAATAATGCATCATTGCATTTTCATCATTCATCACCCTTGTGAGTAATTGTGTTTTTCAACACAACCCATCTTGTTGCTATGAAGAATATACTAGGGTTTTTTGGTCATTCAACCATACCTATGTTAAAGAGGCGAAACCTACCGTTCTACCAAAATCTCGAACTGGAGGTAGTCGCTACAGGCTAGGGCTTTAACCTATGGGAGGTGGTTAGTCCATGTCATGATTCCCGAGGAGGGACGCTGGCGATTAGTCCAACAATCCCCCCACCAGCATTACCCGAAGGGAATCGAACCCGAGATCGGCTCTGATACCAATTGTTAGAGAGGTGAAACCTGTCGTTCTACCAAAAGCTCAAACTGGAGGTAGCCGCTACAGGCCAGGGCTTTAACCTACGAGAGGCGGTTAGTCCATGTCACGATTCTCGAGGAGGGACGTTGGCGATTAGTCCAACAACCTAAAGGTCTTCTCAAGAGTTGATAGAAAGCTTGCTTTGCTTTTTTATATGAGATCTAGTGTGTATAGCCCTTATCATATAAAAATTCTATCACTAATCAACAAATCAAAAAATCCTAATAAGGACTAGGGGAATATAAAAACTACAAAGTTGGACTAGGTATCTTGAGGTGAAAAGCTTATCCCTCTGTGCAGAATGTTTGGGAAATGTTAGTAGTTGGCAAAAGGACAAGCTTTCCCCTTACCCAAATAAATCCCTTGCTTACAAATGAAGGAGCAATATCCCAGAATGATATCCCTAAAATATATCCCAAAGTGAAATCTCAAAAGCTAAATTAAATCAAGATCAAGTTTATCAAAGAAATCAAATCAGTATCAAATCCCTTTCTCAAATAAAAGTACCAAATAAATAGTAATTTTTATCATTATAGTAAAAAAATAAGCAGTGATTCTTATCACTATAGTACAAAAATAAACAGTGATTCTTATCACTTTACATGAGCAAGTATCCCAATAAAATAAAATTAAAGAAAGGGGTGAGCTTGAATCCCTGGAACTATCAGCACTACTATACCTTACGCATGACAATATGTCTGATACATTAGAATTTTTCTTTTATGTAGACCAATGTTTGAATGTGGAAGAGCTAGCTTCAGGTGTCCTGTATCACCTAGTAGTTTAGTCCAACTGAAATCTAAACCTAGGATTGGATAAACATTTTTGGATCCCTAATCTTAGCAATGGGCTGAAAGAATCCCACTTGACATCAGGGTATGTTTATGCCTTATCTATTATACTCATTTGCACACATAGGTATAATGAATAGTTAGGGCCTATCCTATCGAAAGCCTATGTTTTAGAAGTCTAGTATGATTAGTATACAACTTTTGATAAGTCAACTAGGGTGTTTGAGTTTCATGGAAAACCTAAAAATAATCCCAAATAACAATTAAATTTCAATGCAATCATCAAATATAAAAATTCTCTTTATAAGATTTTTTTGTTAAAATATTGTTCATAATATAGGTTAGATACCAGGGATTGCATGCTACATTCATTTGTGTTGATCATTACCCTTAGCCACAAGGGTATGTAGCCACCTAGTCTCTATCATTGGGTCCAAACTAGCAAGACCTAGAGTATATGGTACCACAGGAGGTGCCATGATAGTCTGTGTAGATGAGGGAGCCACCATTATCACCCTGAGTAAGTCTCGCTCAACAGTCACTACATCTAGTATCACCTGTAGAAGATCACACTGGCCAATGATCTTCTTAATATTGGTGTCTATTGTAGCCACCCGTTCCTAAATATTTGCCCTCTCCTCCTCATATCTACACCACTGGCTCTGGACATGAGATAGCTTCACCTCTAGAGTGGTGATAGTGGTATCCCTATGCAAAATTTTGGTACAAAGTGACCCAATATGAGTTTGGAGGTCAAAAATATGTACCCTCAACTATCCAACCTTGCTTTTATAAGGTGCCTCACCCTCCTCGGATGCCTCCTCCTTTGCCTCTACCTATGGGTCCTCATCTATTATGGCCCCTATGTCCCATGCACCCTCGGTCCTCTGATGGATCCTACATCTACGAGGGTCCACCTCTGAGCCCTCTGTACCCTCTGCTGCAAAGTCATACAATGGTTGGCCTATAGGTCCCCATCCATACCACTATAGGCTAGCCCACCATGCATGGTAATCAGTAGTAGTTCTTGTGTTTACCAGGCCTGACTCTTGAAAGTCATCATCATCACCCCCAAGTGGAGCCACCTGGGACCAGGTCAAGTCCTTCTCTAGGACCAAGTATCAATAAATAGTAGTTATATCTAGGACATCCTACTAGATTCCAAACTACCACAGGATACAAGAGAAGTGCTAAAACTTGCATATATTGGCCTTATGGCTAATAACCCACCTATATCTATGTGCTTGGTGTAGGTATCTATCTGCCTCTATCCAGGCAAGGTAACCCATGTATGGTCACCACTCGATCTATACAGGGGGAAGCTATGATAATCTAATGATATATTGGTCTAGGTCTCCTAAATGAGACCTACTCCTGAACCCCTCCTACTCCCAAGACCAATAGGTTGTATAACACTGACAAACTACATCGATATTAGTGATCCCCAGAGGTAAATCTATGGGGTGCTCTATCTGAATATATTATTAGCCCCAAATCTAGAGAATTAGATTGTAGTCGATGCCCACTCTGTTGTAGTGTGTAATCTGGTACAACTCATGATAGAGCTATGCTAGAAGGGTTCTCCTCATGCCAGAATAAAAGGTCTCTTGGTCAAGCTAATCATAACCTTCCTGGTCCTAGCCAAGATGTTTCAGAGGAACCTCACACTTTATGAATCTGTGAGGACTATTTGGATGATCAAGTGCATAAGCACATCCTCCCGTTGTGATAAGAATCCAATCTGGCACCACTCCTCAATGTGGATGCCTCTGTGATCAATCTGACCCTAATCCTCGATGCTTCATCTACCAAATATAGCATCTAATATGACCTTCCTCACCATGGTAGGAGAGGATGTGATGGCCTCACCATCAATAGGTAGGTGGAAGATATGGTAGACATCCTCCAAAGTAACAGTCATTTCACCCATCGAAAGATGAAATGTAATGGTCCATGCATCCCAGCGATGGGCCAACGCAGTCATGTATGTCTGGTTAAGTCTAATAGTGGGGAGGTCCAAGATGTACTAAAATCCCATGGTAGCAAACCACTCCTGCTCCACGTTAGTGAGAGTGTGGCATAAGTTATGAATGAGATCAGTCTCCCTCACTCTGTTGGTCAAGATCTAAATGAAAGCAATCAAATAAATAAGAAAAACAATTAAAAATGACTCAAAAATGGTAAATAAATAAAAAAATCTCATGAAAATGTAAAAACATGCAAAATCATGATCAAAAATTTCAAAAAAATCAAATAAAACACTTCAAAATTGTAATAAAATGCATTAATTGACAAAAATGCAAAGGAAAATGGGAAAATTTGAAAATATTTCCTAAGGGCATCATGTCGCGGGTTGGAACCGTGATCGATAAGGTGGTCAAAAATACGATCATTGGGATTTAAATCCCATCATGGATGACAGTTGCGGTTCCCAATATACCAATTGGGAACCACGTCTGCCACCCACAGCTAGGGAACATGATCTTTTCAGGGTCATTTCCCTCCCAAAAAGAAGCCTCAAAATTAAAGCCCTCCCCTCTAATCTAATCTATGCTAAACCTAACTAGGGTGAGGTTCATTATTGGCAGTTTAATTTGGTTTGTTTAACTCATTATTTAATGTGGTTATTTTTTAATCTAGTAATTTGCAAGTGTGGTCTTGGTTATGTGTTAGCTTGGAAGCATTGGCTCCCCCGCTGGTCGAATCTTTCGACTGGTTGGCCATCGGTGTGGATAAGAGGGAATCAGTAAATTTTATGATAGCATTCTGTGTCAAAATTTACTTTTTACATCTCAGAGCTCTTAGTTTTACTAACATTTTTAGGTAAATAATGAAATTTTCCAAATGGGAAAACCTTATATATATTTTGAATTTGGTTTGGACCATGTCTGACAACCGTGGTCCCTGAATTAGATTTTTTTACCCACGGGTCTGAGCCACAGTCAAGGAATTTGACCTTCTTAACCAGTTTTGATAAGCATAGCCAGCAAACTACAATAAATGCTCCTAATTCCCATCATGGAGAGCTATAAAATAACACATTAAAAATACCCACCATACCAGATAATTCAAAATCTATAAAATTAACAAAAAAATTAGATTACATTAAAATTCAAATGCACCTCATATTTAGTTATTTACCCTATACACTTGGCAGTTGCAATGACTTGTGATCCATGTGATCTGTAAAGATGAGTAAATTACCATAAGGATATTTGGGGCAAATTAGTCATCGTTGAATTGTATGCTTCATTTCAATCCCTAAGAATGATGGTTGGACTGCTCCAAGGGACCAAGATATTCATCTCAATTCTCTTATGATATCTTCAGCAAATCATCGACAATATGATTCAACATAAGTATAATTAGAATTGTCCTCATTTTTATTCCCTAATAAGACCTTCATGGCTAGACCACTCCATGGGATAGAAATGGAAAAGTACTATTAATAGTTACAATCATAGTTGATTAGGCCTTACCAATAATTCAAATGCTAAATCTTCATTTGGTCAAGATCATTCATAGTGGTCAAGCGACCTCATCGCTTCATTTAATTGTCATTACCCTCATCGACTCATCACTTGAGGGGTAGTCATAATATCAAATCATAATCAAAGTCAACAAAATATCCCTTGATCATAGATCCCTAGATCTTGTTAAAAGTTTGTTCATCTTATGAATCACTACCAAATACTATCATAATTTTACCCTCTGCTAGGGCAAAAAGCAAATATGATAGTTTAGTTTGTAGCTCTCCTCCTTTCAGTTATATAGGCCTAACTCCTATTGTAATACCAAAGCTACCTGAATATCTAATGATAAGTGCAAACTCTTTCAAAATTAAGCCTTCTATCCAGTTGGAAGCAGTGATTCTAGGATGCATGTCTTCTTTGCAGGACTCAGGCATCTAATGTTGATTAGACTAATTATCATCATCCAACCTAATTATCATCATCCAACCTACGATATCATTTTAGGAGGTCTATTTTTGCTCAGCGTTGTTCAATATCACAATGCATCTCAAAAGGGGTATCTGTAGACACCTAAAATGTGTCATGTTGAAACGACTACTCATATGGGATATGATAGAAGACCATATGGAAGACCTTGGACATATATCAAGGTATAGTAGTGGTTTTTACCACTCAATTTGGGCACCTTTGCCTAGTCAGTGCTAGATGCTGCTAACACCCATGTTTAGAAGAGCTAACTGTGCATGTCAGTCATGGTCAAGCCTCAAAGTTAGTTGGCCTTTGACCAATTCAAAGTTGGTTAAAATTACCAATTGGTTGTGGATTGAAGTAGTTTGGTGAGTAAGGTTCTAGATCCTTCCATACAATAAGATCAATCACCCAATATTGTTCTTGGCTTCCTCATCAAGCCACCCCTAGTCCTTGGTGAATGCTATAAAATCCCAATCCAATTGGGAGAAAAAGATATAGATGAATCTTGAGTTGAAACACAATGAAGCCCTATAGAATTGCATACTCACCTATATGCATTGAGAGGAATACTTTGATTGCCCAATTGGAGATCACATGCCATGGAGGTCCTAGGAGGCTAGGAGATTCAAGAAACATTAATTCATGAAATTTGTGCACCAACTGAGTAATTCAACCATTAAATCTATTAGATGACATGGTGGCTATCCTTGATCATCAATTCCTCAAGGATAATTGAATATTGGACACCAAATTGGAAGCCCAAAAATATATCAAGCTCAGCCATGGCTATTAGCTATGGTGGACAGTGCCCACCGTGAATTAGACCTACGGTCAGGTTGTCATATTTAGTTTCCTTGTTTTCTAGCTTTAGGATTTGTTTAAGTGCATTATATTAGACATATATCATGTTAATTTGCTTTAGTAGAGACTTTGACCGATGTAATTAGGATTTTTAGTCATTTTCTTTCATTATTGCAATTATGCTACTAATGGATCTTTTCATACTTCCATGCTTTCAATTTCGTAATTAGACCATTATGTAGATGTGTATGCTTTTCCTTTACATGTTATATGGTGCTATTTCATGTTTAGCATAGGTTTAATATGTTTCTTGCACTTTCTTTATTTCATGTTAATTACATCATCCTTTATGTAAGATTCTCTTAAAATCCTCATCAAGAGAGGCCTCCTTTGTATCTAATGTTTCTTGTTGTTTATTTCATGCAAGATCAATAGGTTTTTGACATGCAAGGCAACAAATACCTCTAATCATGGAGAAGAAGTTCATCAACACCTTGGAGCAGTTCATGTCACCCTGAAAGGCATTTTGATCGCATCTACCCTTGAGAGGGATTATAACACTATTGTAATTGATGTATCAAATGGGTATCCCTAAGAGGGACGAATATGTAATTTGACTCCATTGAAATTAATAAAGGATTCATTGTATTTGTTTTATTTTTATTTTAATTTATGCATTGCCTATTTGTGTATCTTTCATCAATTGCAATAGTTAGACTAGGTGCGAGCCTTTTTGGTGGTTACAGTATGTATTTATATTTATATATTTATATAAATATAAATATTTTATATTTTTATATTTATACATTTATAATATATGTGAATAAATCTAAGCCATCCATAATGTCTTAATCTTAGTCATCTTAACATAATCCATGTCATACATCAAATTCATAATCTTATCCCTTCATCATAATCTAATATCAATCGCCCATTGGTATCATCGAAACCCTAACATGTTGAAGGTAAGTTATAAAACATCATTCACTCTTGTGAATAAAGGTTGATTGGTTAAGGGGTGAATCAATTTGGAAAATTTGATCATTTATTCTTGAGAGTATTCATCTTCATTCAAACCCTATCACTTCGCTAACATCCTCCCTCCTCACCACCACTATATTCCCCATATTTATCACTAAAAACCCTTTCAAACCAAATCTAATTCTATAGATAACTCCCCCATCATCCCTAGATTCTACTTAGCATTTCTCAGATATTTTTGAGCATCTCTGAGATGTTGTGAGGCATCCACCACCATTCCCAAATGCTCCTAGGTGTTTACTAGTTTACCATTGACAAATCCTTGTATGCTCATGAGAATTTTTACACCATCATATCATAGAAGTTGAAACATAGATTAGATGAATCAAATATTTTTTGACAAGGTAATAGGTATCATTGCTTTATAATTTACATTTTTTGTATTTAACTCAAATTTTATCATTTTGCTTCTAGGGTTTGTAGATTTGTTGTTCAGAGGGTCTCACATAGTGGAGCCCTTGCATATTCTACTAAATTCTTTGTGTAGCAATTTTTTTGTAGGTACAGGAAGTATCTTCTTTGATGGTTTTTGTAGCTTGGGTGGTCCTGTAGGGATACACAAGCCCACCCTAAAATTGTTTAGAGTGAAGACAATTTTAGAAGACACCAGCATTTATTTTAACAAGGGTTTCAAACCCTCTCATTGTGAAAGTGTATCAAAAGTAATAGTGTATTGTAACCACATATTTGGAGTAAATATATTGTACAATTGGGAAATCCAAGCTCCTTGAGTCATAATAAATCATATATATCATTTTTTGCATGCATTATGTTATTTACTTTGATATATTCCTTTATTTTTGTTGTTTGTTTGTACTTTAAAAAATGGCGATCACTATGGGACCCTAAAGGGTTTCTTATGTTAATATACCTTGTCAATTTGATCTATATTTTTTGTTTTTTTGCAGGTTTTCAGAGATTTGATAGCACAAAAATCATGAAACTAGGGTTTTTAGGAGTAGCAAGATTCAATTTGTGGCCATATGGACACCCTACCATGTTTGAGGGATGCCCCACTGCATATAATAGATGCCTCATCACATTCAAGATACTCTGCACCATGTCCAAGAGATTTAGAAATAAATATGTAGGATTCCTGGTAAGTCTTGATCAAACCCCACCTCCATTTTCTTTACTTTTTAAAGATAGATTAAAAAGAAGATATCTAGTTTCTATTTAAAAATCAACACATCTTGCATTTTAGGCATTAACAAACATCTCTTCATATAGTTTCTCAAATAATGGATAAATGGAATAGAAAATAGGACAGGGAAGAAAAGACTAAAATACCAATGGGATCAAGGCAAGGTTTCTTCAATGGACGATGTTTCTCATGTCACATATTTGGGCACATCACCTCACAGTGCAAGACACATGGAATACAGGAATATGGGAACTTCAAGAACAAGCAGTTTTTCCATGGGTATTGCTACTCATGTAATCAATTTGGTCACAAGGCAGTAAATTGTAGGGTTAATGACAGGATAGGATATGGCCTCACCAGGAGGAACTTCAAGATATTTGCGCCTCCAAGGAATCATACTATTTAGTGTTATAAGTGTAATAATTATGGATATACAACAAATTTATGTAGAGCATACATTCTAGAACCAAGAAACAACAAGAACAGTAACATGAACAGGAACTTGGATATGAACAGGAACAGGAACAGGAATAGGAGCAGGCACATGAACAAGAAATAGGATTTTCAAAAGGTTCAAAAAGGTATAATTTTAGAGGTATGGAAAAGAAAAGTAGACAAAGGTAAATACTAGTGCTTTTTGGGAGTAGAAATACTCCCACCCCAAAATTAACCACCTCAAGAGGAGGTGGGGGAGGGGCTAAGCTAAGAGACTCATTCTTAGCCTCGAGCCCCAAAGGTGACCCTTTGCCATTGATGTCAAAGGGGGAGAGATTTGAGTAAGGGGGGAGATTTAGTATTTGATTAAAGAGGAGATATTTGAATAGAGCATTGAGCTAGGGGGAGCAATGTCCCATGGGGATCAAAACAAAGAAAAGGTTAAGTTTTTGGTAAAAATAATTTGGGTTGCTATCAATGACAAAGGGGGAGATTGTTGGACATTTTGAGTCAAAGTTGTCATTGATGTCAAGGAACGAAGTTGTCATTGATGTCAAGGAATAAGCTACCGTTGATGTCAAAAGGTCAAAAGGAACAATGCAAAGGTTAATGGCAAAAGAGCTTCATAATATTTATTTTTAATATTATGTGAAGCATAAGTAGAAGGGTTTTTATTAAAACCATGGATGAGCAAAAATAAAAGGTTTTTCATAAAAACCCAAGGAGGCTTTTAAATTCATGTTAGAAAGCCCAAGGAAGTTTTAATATTTATTTTATAAAATATTTAAATTCAAACTGAATTTAAATTTTATAAATAAATATTATTTATACAAAGTGGTAAAACCTAAGAAGGCTTTAATCCTTAATAAAGCCAAAAGGATTTAAATATTAATTTATAATATTTAAATTCTAAAGAATTTAAATAATTTATAAATTAAATATTTAAAAGTTAAAGTGCCGACATTTAATTTCAAGGTGGCATATTGGTATAAAAACCATATGCCTAAGTGGCAAAAGAATTATCCCTTGTTCGATTTACTAAAGGCCTGCGAGTTGTGTGTTTCGTGCGATTTCGTGCAAGGAAGAAGACAAAGTTTTGTCTTAAGTGCGCCAACGAAGAAATAACATGAAAGAAGCCCTAAACCTCATAACCATCCAGCGTGGTGGTCTGGTGGCAAGTTGGAGTGAGCTAGGGTGCTTGTGAGCGGGAGGACCCACATTCGAATCTCGGAAGGCAATGTTTTGAGTGGACTTGGTCAGCATTTTGAGTGGACTTGGTTAGGCGCCAAAGGAAGCAATGCAAATCCTTTTTGGGTGAGGCACCAAGAGGGAGAAGATAGAGCACGTGGTGCTCTTCCCTCCCAAGGTGAGCGCCTAGCTCACGCGGCGGTTGGAGCCACGGCTAGGGCGTTGGTAGAGGCGGCGTCATGAGTTCGAGTCTCACCAAGGCAAAGGTAATAAATTTTTTAATATATTTTGTGATGCCTAAGGTTTTGACATAAGGTCCTAGGGAGTTAAAAGGGGTAGATAAAAAGTATTTTTAATTGATCATTATTTTGGAATAAGGAGTTAAGCTTTATTTTTTAATAAAGTATTTTTGACATATTGGCTTATTGGAGAAATAAGTGGATTAAAGTGTTGGTTAAATTTTGAGAGGACTTCTTGCCATTGAGTTATTTTGAGAAGGTGATTTTATTGACATTATTTCTGGTATTGGATATTATTTTAACTGGGAGATTATAAGGTGTATTTGGTCAATTATTTTTGTATATGTTGATGGATGCTTTCTTCAAGATGGAGTGATAAGGTGTATGTATGTTTTGATATTTGCATTGTACTTTTGAGAGAGTTTATCATCTTATAACTTCCTTGAGCTTGGAAAAGAAGTGTTTGTGGTTGTGGCAGATTTTTGAGGTTTCTTCATCATCAAGAAAAAGGTATGGGCACATTCTTCCATAGTTGAGTTGATTGGTTGGTTTTCTGGAAAATAAGTTTGGAGTGAAAAGGACTTAATTAGGTTTCCTTATTGAGTGTGTTGAGTTAATGCTTCAAGGTTTTCTGGAATAAAGAGTTGTTAAAACCTTGTTTTATAAGCATTATTGTTGAAGCCATTGGTTAAGTGAAGAACTTGAACTAGGGTTTGAAAAGAACATGAGTATCATTGTTATGTGAGATTGGTTGATAAGCATTGTTGGAAATATTTTGAGTGAGTGTTCATATGCTTGGACTAGGGTTTGTGAGCAAGGATTGTTTCATTGAGTGATTGGTTGAGTAGAGTTGGTTGAGCCTAGTCAAGTGGATGTGTGAAGTGATTGTTCAAGTTCTATAAAATAAATTATTCTATATTTTGAATTGATTTGAGAAAGAGGTTGAGTATTGATGAGTGTGAAACATATTGAGTCTCTAACAATTCTTTGTATGTTTTGAAAAGAGTGATTGAAAGTGATTGAGCATTGAGGTGAATGTGAAGCATATTGAGTCTCTAAAAATTTTATGTATGTTTAAAGAGTGATTGAAAGTGATTGAGCATTGTGATGAGTATAGAGCATATTGAGTCTCTAACAATTATCTTTATGTTTCTATGAGATTGGACAAGTTCTAGTGTGGACTTGTTGAGCAGATTTGAGGTAAGTCTTTGAGAAGACTTGTGGATAGATTTGGGTAAGCTTTTGTGGAAGCTTACAATACAGATTGAGAGTATATTTGGATAAGTTCTTGTGAGGACTTATTGAGCAGATTTGGACAAGTTCTAGAGAGGACTTGTGGATAGATTAGTGTGAGATTTTGTGGAAGCTTACAAGGCAGATTTGAGATAAGTCTTTGAGAAGACTTGAGAGCAGAATTGATTGATTTGTTCAAACCTTGAGTTAAGGTTTGGGGCAGATCTAGTAGAGTTGATTTGAGATTGAGTCAAGCTTTGAGTTAAGGCTTGAGGATAGATATTGAGGATATATTTGTGCTAGATCGAAGGATTATGTTTAGTATAGATTCGAGGATAGATTTTGGTGTATATTTGAGGATAGGTTTGTGCTAGACTAGAGATAGATATTGAGGATAGATTTGTGCTAGATCGAAGGACTATGTTTAGTGTAGATTTGAGATAGAGCTTTGGAGGTGATAGAGTTGAGGATGATAGTCTCTAAAGAGCCATAGTAGGGAGGACAGGTGTCTTCTGTGGATAGAGTTCCATTTGCTAAGGGAGTGGGAGTAGAGGTTCTTCTAGAGGATCACTGAGTCAGAGCTAAGGAGATTGGTGTCTCCTGTGGATAGAGATCCATGAAATTGATTAGGGGATTGGTGTCTCCTTTGGATAGAGGTCCATAAACATTGTAATAGGGAAAGGATTCCCAAGAGATTTATTGAGAAAATTTTAGTGAAATATTTTCTCCGTGGAGTAGCCCACATTGGGTGAACCACGTTAAATTGGTGTCTCTATTGTGTGTGATGATTTGTGCATTGCTTTGGTTATTGCTATTGATATTGCCATTGATTATATTGGATAATATTATTTGGGAAAGAAAAGTAAAAAGTGGTCTTATACTGTTCACCCCCCTCTCAGTATAAGCTTGTGTTCTTCAATTGGTATCAGAGTTGGTTCCTTCGAAAAAGGTTTAACAACTTGAAGGAAGATCTTACAAGAACACAAATGGCAAAGAAAGGCAAAGGTAGAACCATGAGATACAAGAAGAAAAGAACACACATGGTCATGAAAGAAAAGGAATATGAATTTGATATTGTTGTTTTGGGAGGAAGAATGGAAATAGATTCAAGAGATGAATCAAGCAGTGGAGAGATAACTAGATTGATAAAGTTTTGTACCATATGTAGGAAGATAGGTCACCTTGCAGCTTATTGTTCACAAGAAGGTGAAGAATATTTTGTTTGTGGTCAACTCGGTCATGATGCAAGTTATTGCAATGGGTTTAGTAGTGGTGAAGATGAAGATGATACTCTGAATGAAGTCCTAGAGGATGGTTCAGAAAATGATAACATGGACAATCAAAATATGTATGAAGAAGAAACTCTACTTTGAATAATAGAAGAAATTGAAGACCAAAGAAAAGAGAAAAATTTAGAAAGAGAAAAGGAGGAAGTCACTCTTAAGGAACTTGTTGAGTTGAAAATGGAGAACTTAGAATTAAAGGCTCAAATACAAGAGGATGAGAAATGTAAGACAAAGCTTCTACAAGATCTCTCTGACTTGAAAGATAAGGTTGAAAAGGCAAGGAGAGTTGAAAAAGGTATGGTTGAACAATCAAAGGTAAAAGAGCTAGAATGTGAAAGACTTATTGTTGATCTTGAAGAATTAAAAAGGGAGAACTCAGGATTAAGGGTTCAAGCTCAAGAATATGAGAAAGCAAAAGCAAAGTTTCTACAAGAACTCACCAACTTCAAAATCAAGGTTGAAGAGGCAAGAAAAATTGAAGAAGGTATGACTAAAAAATTAAAGACAAAATATCTAGAGTGTGAAAGATTAGAACATGAGATAGTTTCACTAAGGATGGAAGTAAAAGACTCTAAGGACAAGCTACACAAGTTTGAGAAAAATTCAAAGACTTTGGATAGGATTATCAATGCACAAAGATCATCAGTCACCAAAATAGGACTTAGTTTTGAAGAAGAACAAGGAAAATAAGAAGCAAAAAAGGAGAGTCAAGCTCAAGCACCAAAGAAGAAGAAGCATCAAAAGAAGAAAGTGAAAGAGAGAGTGAGACTTCTAAGGATAAGTTGGACAATAGAAATTTCAACAAGGAAAGGAACAATACACAAGTAAGGAACAGATGGAACAGGAAATAAAATAGGTTAGAAGAGACTAAGAGACCAATGGGGTCAAGACAAGGTTTCTTCAATGGAAGATGTTTCTCATGTCATAGATTTGGGCACATGGCTTCACAGTGTAGGACACATGAAAGATAAGAATATGGGAATTTATAGACTTTTCCATGGGTATTGCTACTCATGTAATCAGTTTGGTCACAAGGCAATGAATTGCAGGGTTCATGATAGAAAAGGATATGGCTTCACTAGGAGAAATCCTAAGACATTTGCACCTCTAAGGAATAATAACATTAAGTGTTATAAGTGTAATAATGATGGACATACAACAAAGTGGTGTAGAGCAGACATTCCAGAATCAAGTATGAATAGGAAGAAAAAGAAAGGGATATGGATATGAATAGGAACAGGAATATGGAACATGGAATAGGATAGGAAATGAACAAGAAAGGAATAAAAGGAATCAAAGAAGAAGAAGAAGAAAAGGATAAAGGTAAAGACCAGTGCTTGCTGGGAGTAGAAATACTCCCACCCCATAATTAACCACCTCAAGAGGAGGTGGGGGAGGGGCTAAGCTAAGAGACTCATTCTTAGCCCCGAGCCCCAAAGGTGACCCTTTGCCATTGATGTCAAAGGGGGAGAGATTTGAGTAAGGGGGAGAGATTTAGTATTTGAGTAAAGAGGAGAGATTTGAAGAGAGCATTGAGCCAGGGGAGCAATGTCCCAGGGGAGCAGAACAAAGAAAAGGTTAAGTTTTTGGTAAAAATAATTTGGGTTGCCATCAATGACAAAGGGGGAGATTGTTGGACATTTTGAGTCAAAGTTGTCATTGATGTCAAGGAATGAAGTTGTCATTGATGTAAGGAATAAGCTACCATTGATGTCAAAAGGTCAAAAGGAACAATGCAAAGGTTAATGGCAAAAGAGCTTCATAATATTTATTTTTAATATTATGTGAAGCATAAGTAGAAGGGTTTTTATTAAAACCATGGATGAGCAAAAATAAAAGGTTTTTCATAAAAACCCAAGGAGGCTTTTAAATTCATGTTAGAAAGCCCAAGGAAGTTTTAATATTTATTTTATAAAATATTTAAATTCAAACTGAATTTAAATTTTATAAATAAATATTATTTATACAAAGTGGTAAAACCTAAGAAGGCTTTAATCCTTAATAAAGCCAAAAGGATTTAAATATTAATTTATAATATTTAAATTCTAAAGAATTTAAATAATTTATAAATTAAATATTTAAAATTTAAAGCATCGACGTTTAATTTCAAGGTGGCATATTGGTATAAAAACCATATGCCTAAGTGGCAAAAGAATCATCCCTTGTTCGATTTACTAAAGGCCTGTGAGTTGTGTGTTTCGTGCGATTTCGTGCAAGGAAGAAGACAAAGTTTTGTCTTAAGTGCACTGATGAAGAAATAATGTGAAAGAAGCCCTAAACCTCATAACCATCCAACGTGGTGGTCTGGTGGCAAGTTGGAGTGAGCTAGGGTGCTTGTGAGTGGGAGGACCCGCGTTCGAATCTCGGTAGGCAGCATTTTGAGTGGACTTGGTCAGCATTTTGAGTGGACTTGGTTAGGCGCCAAAGGAAGCAACGCAAATTCCTTTTTGGGTGAGGCACCAAGAGGGAGAAGATAGAGCACATGGTGCTCTTCCCTCCCAAGGTGAGCGCCTAGCTCACATGGCGGTTGGAGCCATGGCTAGGGCACTGGTAGAGGCGACATCGTGAGTTCGAGTCTCACCAAGGCAAAGGTAATAAATTTTTTAATATATTTTGTGATGCCTAAGGTTTTGACATAAGGTCCTAGGGAGTTAAAAGGGGTAGATAAAAAGTATTTTTAATTAGTCATTATTTTGGTTAATTGGAGGAATAAGGAGTTAGCTTTATTTTTAAATAAAGTCTTTTTGACATATTGGCTTATTGGAGAAATAAGTGGATTAAAGTGTTGGTTAAATTTTGAGAGGACTTCTTGCCATTGAGTTATTTTGAGAAGGTGATTTTATTGACATTATTTCTGGTATTGGATATTATTTTAACTGGGAGATTATAAGGTGTATTTGGTCAATTATTTTTGTATATGTTGATGGATGCTTTCTTCAAGATGGAGTGATAAGGTGTATGTATGTTTTGATATTTGCATTGTACTTTTGAGAGAGTTTATCATCTTCTAACTTCCTTGAGCTTGGCAAAGAAGTGTTTGTGGTTGTGGCAGATTTTTGAGGTTCCTTCATCATCAAGAAAAAGGTATGGGCACATTCTTCCATAGTTGAGTTGATTGGTTGGTTTTCTAGAAAACAAGTTTGGAGTGAAAAGGACTTAATTAGGTTTCCTTATTGAGTGTGTTGAGTTAATGCTTCAAGGTTTTCTGAATAAAGAGTTGTTGTTAAAACCTTGTTTGATAAGCATTGTTGTTGAAGCCATTGGTTAAGTGAAGAACTTGAACTAGGGTTTGAAAAGAACATGAGTATCATTGTTATGTGAGATTGGTTGATAAGCATTGTTGGAAATATTTTGAGTGAGTGTTCATATGCTTGGACTAGGGTTTGTGAGCAAGGATTGTTTCATTGAGTGATTGGTTGAGTAGAGTTGGTTGAGCCTAGTCAAGTGGATGTGTGAAGTGATTGTTCAAGTTCTATGAAATAAATTATTCTATATTCTAAATTGATTTGAGAAAGAGGTTGAGTATTGATGAGTGTGAAACATATTGAGTCTCTAACAATTCTTTGTATGTTTCAAAGAGTGATTGAAAGTGATTGAGGTTATGTGAATGTGAAGCATATTGAGTCTCTAACAATTCTTTATATGTTTTGAAAGAGTGATTGAAAGTAATTGAGCATTGAGGTGAATGTGAAGCATATTGAGTCTCTAACAATTCTCTGTATGTTTCTAAAAGAGTGATTGAAAGTGATTGAGCATTGTGATGAGTATAGAGCATATTGAGTCTCTAACAATTCTCTTTATGTTTCTATGAGATTGGACAAGTTCTAGTGTGGACTTGTTGAGCAGATTTGAGGTAAGTCTTTGAGAAGACTTGTGGACAGATTTGGGTAAGCTTTTTTGGAAGCTTACAATACAGATTGAGAGCATATTTGGATAAGTTCTAGTGAGGACTTATTGAGCATATTTGGACAAGTTCTAGAGAGGACTTGTGGATAGATTAGTGTGAGCTTTTGTGGAAGCTTGCAAGGTAGATTTGAGATAAGTCTTTGAGAAGACTTGAGAGCATAATTGATTGATTTTTTCAAACCTTGAGTTAAGGTTTGGGGCAGATCCAAGAGTTGATTTGAGATTGAGTCAAGCTTTGAGTTAAGGCTTGAGGACAGATATTGAGGATAGATTTGTGCTAGACCGAAGGACTGTGTTTAGTACAGATTCGAGGATAGAGTTTGGTGCAGATTTGAGGACAGGTTTGTGCCAGACCAGAGATAGAGATTGAGGATAGATTTGTGCTAGACCGAAGGACTGTGTTTAGTGTAGATTTGAGATAGAGCTTTGGAGGTGATAGAGTTGAGGATAGAGGTCTCTAGTGGAGTAGGGAGGACAGGTGTCTTCTAGTGGATAGAGTTCCATTTGCTAAGGGTAGTGGAGGCAGAGGTCTTCTAGAGGATCACCAACCAAGAGCTAAGAAGAAAGGAGTGTCTCCTGTGGATAGAGATCCACGAACTTGATTAGGGGATTGGTGTCTCCTTTGGATAGAGGTCCATAAACATTGTAATAGGGAAAGGATTCCCAAGAGATTGATTGAGAAAATTTTAGTGAAATATTTTCTCCGTGGAGTAGCCCACATTGGGTGAACCACGTTAAATTGGTGTCTCTATTGTGTGTGATGATTTGTGCATTGCTTTGGTTATTGCTATTGATATTGCCATTGATTATATTGGATAATATTATTTGGGAAAGAAAAGTAAAAAGTGGTCTTATATTGTTCACCCCCCTCTCAGTATAAGCTTGTGTTCTTCACCCACAAGTGTGACACAGATAAGCCATTTTGGCTTATCTGCTGGACCTTCTCATACTATGTTCACTTTGAATGTAGATATGATGCACAGATCCTTTCACACCTCCATCCCAGAAACCAAGCCTTCTACACCCACTAATCTCCACATCATATACATAAAAATGTATAAAGTTAGAGCTTATTTAATACCAACCAATCCAACCTTAGAACCAACTCTAGCCCACCTAGGCATGTTCTCTCTTCTCAACAAGAATTTTCCCACTCACATACCAATAGCTTCAATCAAGTTTACACCAACTCTCTTTTTGAGGTTTCATCCGCATATTCATATCACATGTCTCCATCACAACATAGCCAAATCATCTCCATATCATATGCGTACACCACCACCTATTCCAATCCTCTCTATGAAGCACATATCAATGTAGCTTTACAAATTTCATCTACCATTTCATCCACTAGCCCTCATTCTATTGTGATTCCTTTTGCAACTTACCCTCCATCAACATCCACCAACATTGCAAACACCTACACCTCACCCACATCCACCTCCATCACACCCACACAATATACTTCAAAAATTGCCATACAACAAGCATGGAAACACCTCAACCAATTTCTCATGGGTTAGAAAGATGCTCATTCTTACCCTCAACAATAAACATAGGTAGTAGGTTTTAAACCCCATTTTATTCCAAGACAACACAAATTATTCACTTCAAATCCATCTTGGGTATCACAATATTCTACGATATCCATCCCCACACCTCTATTAATCCACATCCATTCCACTCCTACAACCCAACATATTCACATTCCCCAAACCTAATATCTATACTATGAACAATAATCATTTCATCACCAAGTCCAAAAACATACCCAACATCATCAAGTACATTTTAATCCATCCAACCATCAACACCATATTCCATCACAACAATTCACCACTCCACATACTCCACCTTCACACAATCATCAAACAATTTAGGGCTTCTACACACATGGAGAAGACCCTAAAATCCAAGCAATGCAACAACATATTGATAGCTTGATTCTACATACTCTTGGTATGATGTACCAAAAGCCTACCCTAAGACAGCTAATCAATCAACCTATTCATTTTTTGGTACCATCACCACCATATCAGGTAGACTTCACAATACAAAAATTTTATAGATTTAAAGGGATTGAGGACCTTAAAGAGCACATCAGCATATTCATCCACTCATACTTTTTAATTCAAGATCAAGATGATTTGATGCTCAAAACTTTTCCTCAAATATTTTTGGGAGATACTTTAGATTGGTATAATCATTTGCCTCACCATAATATTTACAAATTTGAACAATTGGCAGATAAATTTTTGGAGAGGTTTTCCCTTAATGTTCACAACAAAACCACATTGACTAACCTATAAAATCTTAGACAATTGTAGAAGAGTTAGTCTATGATTTTGAAACTGTTGGAGGGTAGTTATCACCAAGTTTCAATTCTCCCTACCAATGGAAAAATTGACTCGGATGTTTGCAAGGAGTTGCTTAAAATACATCTTCTTGTTATTGCAACTACAATAATATAGAATATTCGATGAATATCTCGCTCGGGCTTGTGTAATTGAAGAGATAAAAATCCAAGAAGGCAAGATAAAACCAAAGAAAAAATAATGGCAACATAAGGGGCAATCAAAAGAAACTTATTTTGGCCAATAAATACCAAGTCAAGTAAATCAAGTGGTTCTGAGTCAGTCAATAATGACTCAAAAACAACAAAAACTAGTTCTACAACAACCATAAAAAGTGTATTATCAAACAGTTCCCCTACCTCAACAACTTCATAACACAGCGTAAACTATGGAAAATCACCAATGTTGATAATATGCTCGATAATACTGTATCTTCATACCTTTTTTTGAATCATATGCCTCCCTCTTTTGTAGGTTGTATGACACTAATGTTATTGCCTTACCCAAAATCATACTAGAAGATCAAGTTAAACGTGGCAATAACTATAAGGAGCACTTGTTTTGTCCTTTACATCAACATAAAGGGCATGACATTAACACCTTCTTTACGTTTAAACACATGGTGCAATATTTGATAGAGCTAGGAATAAGTTTGATAGTCCTTTGGCCCAACAAAATCAAAACCTTGGTATAAAACAAATGCCACTTCCTCATCATGAGGAACAACAACAAACAACAGAGGGATCAAATACCATGACTCCTCTTAATCAAGTCAACCAAATGCAATAATATTAAGGTTTTGTGTAGGCTATCCATATAGTCACCCAAGGTCAAAAAACACCAATTGAAAAAATAAACAACAACAGGTAATTCAACCTCCTATAGCACCACAATAAAGTGTGTCTCCACAACATGTCAATTCATTATAATCCATATATTTTTCCACCAATTCATACTAATCTATCCACATTCCAATCCATCAATCTCAATCCACTCATCTTCTAAACTATCCACAAAGACCCATCATCTCATTGAGTAGTCGACTAACAACTAGCCTCAAAATGGATTCATCCAAACTATCTATCTATGTGCTAATACAACAATCTACCCCATATTACAAGGTGTTTTGGCTGATCCACAACACACCCCAAAATTGGGGACCCACCTTTTTTGCATGCTTTCAAAGAAGATATCAGTGACCCAGATGCTAAAAATCAAGAAAAAGGTAAAATTGCACAAAAATGAAAAGTGTCGCGATATCACGACATGTCGCTCCGTCTCTGCCATAAAAGAAAATTTAGCACGATATCACGACATGTCGCTCCATCGCTACTAAAAAATAAAAGTTGTCACGTTATCGCGACATGTTGCTCCGTCACGGCCGAAAATGAAAAAGTGTCACGAAATCGCGACATGTTGCTCCGTCGCAGCCGAAAATGAAAAAGTGTCACAAAATCATGACATGTTGCTCCATCACGGCCAAAAATGAAAAAGTGTCACAAAATCGTGACATTTTGCTCCGTCGTAGCCCAGAGAGGAGAGAGAAAGATAGAATGGAAAATTGTCACGAAATCGCGACATGTCGCAAAATCACGGTCAAAACAGTCAAACAGGGCAAGGCACTAAAAGCGTCGTGATTTTACGACAAAAAAGTAGCAAAGGGGCCCGAAATAGAAAAGCGTCATGATTTCATGACAAAAAATCGTAAGATAGCTCCAAGTGAAAAAGCGTCGCGATTTCGCGACAGAAAGCCGCAAGATAGCCCCAAGTGAAAAAACGTCGCGATTTCATGACAGAAAGCCGCAAGATAGCTCCAAATGAAAAAGCGTCACGATTTCGTGATAGAAAGCCGCAAGATAGATCCAAATGAAAAAGCATCGTGATTTCATGACAGAAAGCCGCAAGATAGCTCCAAATGAAAAAGCGTCACAATTTCGCGACAGGAAGCAGCCAAGGCGTACGGAGATGAAAAATGTCACGATTTCGCGACAAGAAGCAGCCGAGGCGTACGGAGATGAAAAACATCATAATTTCATGACAAGAAGTAGCCAAGGCGTACGAAGATGAAAAGCATCATGATTTCATGACAGGTTGCATCCTCATAGCTCAAAATAGAAAAACGTCACGATTTTGTGACAGGTTGCATTGGCAAGGCTGCTGGCAAGAAAATGTCGCAATATCGCGACATGTCACGTTTTCACGGTGAAAGTAAAGGAGAAAAGCTACATGCATAAAAACGTCATGATATCATGACACGCTATTTTTTGTCATGATTTATAGGGGGCCATTACAGAACGTGCATAGGAAGCGCGAAACACGTGGCATACAGGTGTCAAGGTTACAGAAGCGTTACATGTCAACAGAAAATATCGAACGTTTTGGCCTCGAACATAAATTCAAAAGCAACGAAAATGTGGGAATACGAAGTGATGCATTATGGGAGGTGAAACGAAGCGACGCAGGGCAAAATAGAGAGCCATATCAGATGGTATAAAATCAGAAGAGCAGATTGATACAGGGGTTGGAAGTTGCTGCTAGCAGAGTTGCAGAGCCAAAGGCGACAAGCCATTCTGGGCCTGCTATTGGAGCAACTTCCTTCACTTGTTATAGTATTATAAAGACTGGGACATTTTGTTATTGTAATTGATACATTTATTTTAATACAGAATTACAGAGAGTTGCATCTCATTGGCAAGAAAGGAGGAGTTATTTTTGCATGCAGAGATTGAATGTTTATCTTTCCTTTTTTTAGATTTTAGGTTTATAGATGAGGTTTAATGCAAGTTCTCTCGGTTGCTTCATGCGAATGCCTAAATCTGAAAATTTATAGCTAAGACCCTAGAAACCAGCACCTGGCTTATCTGGATTGTGCGAGTTTGCAGGTTCAATAGGTTAGGTTGTGTGCAAAAACCTCATTATCTTCGATTTTGCCAAATCGAGATCATAGCACTCTGAGCGTAGCTTAGTTCATTCTTTTTGTTTTATTTTATTTTCTTTTCAGTTCTTTATTTTACGCATTTAATTACCTTCATTTAAGATAGGAAAATGTGAAAGAACTACCAAAGCCCGAAATCAAAATAGATTTGTCATAAATATTAATTCACCCAGAGTCCATTGTAATTTCAGAATAGAATAAACCAGAGTGCCCCTTGTTAACATTCATTTGCAACACTAAGGTATTCCCAGCATTTAAATTAAACAACATCATTGGTCTAAAAAGGATAATGCAAAAGGAACCTTGGAGAAATTATCTATGTAATTTCTTTGCAAGCAGAGGATTTGGGACTCGGATCCTACCGGAGAGTATGTTTTCACGACTGGGTGAAAACACCACTCAATAGATTGACACTAGAAGGAGGGCTGTATGGGTTTATGTTAGTGAGATTTAAAATTTTTGTATATTTCATGCCCTACTGATTGTTATATTTAGCCTTCTAACACCACTCAACATATTGGTGCTAGAAGGAGGGCATGAAAAGGTTTATTTTATCATGATTTTAGATGCTACGGGTTTATAATTGTTTAAGAGCTTTACATTGCTAAATATTTCAAGTCCATTTGATTAGCATTTTCGGCCTCCTCTAACACCACTCAACAGATTGGCACTAGAAGCAGGGCGAAACGGTTTATTTTATTGTGATTTAAGTGCTACAGGAATTGCTATGCACTGTTCTTAACGCTTTGATTGTTCATACAGGAATAATATGATTTGGTTTGATTTTTAAAAAATAAAAAATAAAAATAAATAAATAAATTAAAAAAAAGGAATTTTTGGGTATTAAAGTTATATTCTTTAAGATTCACTAATGGCTATGTTTACACCGTGGATGACAGGTAGCCCATTGAATATACCGAGAGTTCAACATTATTTGCCCGTTGGTTTTGAGAGATGTCTTCCTCGATTTTTGTCTAATGGGACAAATACTGCAGAAGAACATATTCAAGCATTCAAATTTGTTGTGAATCACTTAACAAGTTGGTATGATGATGTTGCTTGTAAAATTTTCCTTTACACCTTGGACAAAGTGGCATATGATTGGTTTACAAGTCTGCCTTTAGGGTCTATCACTTCTTGGGCTCAGCTAGAGGCAACATTTCTCAATCAATTCAACAAAAATCAAGTTGACCCAATCCTCATGTACAATCAGTTGGCCTATATTAGAAAAGGACCAAGTGAAAATGTGAAGTCATTTTCTGAAAGGTTCTTTGGATTATATACGCAATTAGTGACATTTTATGTTCTTCAAGAAGAAGTGGCTCTCCAAATATACATCAATGCTCTTGACTCACCCATGTCCACATATTTGCGAGGGATGCCTCAAATCACATCTTTGTCACAAGCCTATACTCAAGCAATGGCAATTGAGCAACAATTGAGTTGTCAAAATTATGGTGTGGGTTTTGGATCATGTAATATTCAATCATTTAATACCTCCTTTACCCACCCAATGATTTATCCACCTCAAGAAAGTTCAAGTGTGAATCAATTTCAGAATCAACAATCATTCCCAAGCTTCAATCAATTTCAAAATCCTCAACCTACTATGCAAGATCAACCATATTTCTTAAGTATGAATCAACTTCAAAATACTCATCTTGATTCAAAATATGTTGCTAAAATCAATTTCAATGATTTTCATAAGAATATGATTTTAGGCAAGGGAGGAGTACTAGATCCAACTAGTATGGAAACATGTGATAGATTGGAAACCCTTGACTCACCAAAAGATGAATTCTATGAGGATGAATCTGATTCGGATGACACATTGGATGACATTGTTGAAAGTAATGGCCTAGGAAATTCACATCTTCCAAATCATGTTAAACGTGAATCATGGGTTACACATGTGGATTATGATAGCCTTATCAATTTGAATGCAAGCAATAACCCAATTTTGGAAGTAATTGAACCATCTAAGGAAGGAGAAGATAAATTTGATGAGAAACATGTTGATGAATTAAAAGATGATGAAGAAATAGTTGAGCATCACAATTTGATTTTGAAAGATGATTGTTATGATTCTTGGGAAGAGTATGCTCACTCCAAACCTTCTAATGAAATTTGTGTGCCTATTGATATGCAGGATAATACAATTGCCCTTTCATATGAGGATATTACAAGTCCTGTACAATTTGAGAATGTTTTGGAAGAAGGGTTGGAATATCATCAAAGGTTGGAGAAGGATAATGATTCTACTACCATAGATGAAGAAGGAGAATCAATTGTTTTTGTTCCCCTTGGGGGGCAAGAAATCGAAAATCTTGATCCACCTATTATTTCTACAATGTCTATGCCATATCAAAATGATGAAATTACAAAACCTAAGTGGTGTGGGTTGGATGCTATTGATGATCCTAATGAAAATATGGATTTTGAGGCAACTCAAGCCATTGATCGTGGAAAGGTGTCACATGACACATATCTTGAAAAATTAGGCTCTTGTTTTGAAAAATATGGATGCATGTTTGATTGGGTGCCTAACTTTGGTGTTTTTGAACAGGTATTGGATGATGAATAAGACAACAAGAAAAAAGAAAAGGCTACTAATACTCATCAAGTTATGGTAAATTTTAATCATGATGGGTTGAGTATGGATGACAAGGGGAAATATTTACCTTTGGTAGTAGCTACAAAAATTTCAAGTGATAGGTTACATGATGTCCCTTTGGATGCTAACATCATTAATGAGGAAATACCAAATTTTTTTGATACTTGTCAAGTTTTGAATGATTTTGATTGCTTTAAAATCTTGGAAAATGATTTGAATTCAAGATTTTTAGAAATAGGCTCTTGTTTGCAACATCTCACATTTGAAAAGGAAATCCTACTTCTAAATCATGAATGGAACGATGAAACTTGCACTTTAAAGAATAGACAAGATAAAATTGAATACCAACCATTGTATAATCAATTTGATTTGATTCTCACCTATGATGTTGGTAATAGAACTAAATCAAAGTGGAATGGTGAGCATGGCAAGTTGAAATTTGTTGCATTGCTTGGTTTGATCTTATTGTTGTTGGATTCCTACAAAATTTGGCATGTGTATTGTGTCATATGTTTTTTGATATGTTCTAATCATGTTTGGGATCTAGGAAAGTAATAGTCCAAGCTTGGCATCATCTTGTACAATAGTGTATATAATTTTTGTTTTTTTGGTGTGGGATTTCAAGTTTTTGTTTTTGGGATTGTTTTTGGGTTTTGGTTTTGGTTTGTGTTTTTCAAGTTTCATTTTTTGGATTCTTAGTTTAATCATGATTTAATTTGTGTGTTTTATTTCAATTGACATGCTTTGTTTGTTTTTATTAAAAAAAAAAAAAAAATTGAGATGTCAACTTATGCTTAAGACTAGGAGAATATGAAACATTGGAATTGTCTTGTAAAAAGCTCCACAAGTAACACAAACATTTTAAGTTATATCGTTTGAAACTTGTGATGCATGAAGTAGTCAGTTTTTGTATGGCAAATATTTCATCTACAATTCAAAAGATAATGCATTCATGTTACATCTCACTTTACATATACATTCCATATTAGTTGCATATGCTTCTCAGGTATAATCATTAAAGTGTGTCAAATCCTCTTAGGGTCGTGTTATAACATAAATGTGAAAAAATCCTAAGTTTGGAAACTGAGTCTTGAGATATCTAGAACCAAGCACATTTTATACACATTAAAAAGGATCTTGAGTAAAATGATCAAAACCTTGCTTGGAAGAAAAGGTTGGGCGAAAGAAGTATTTCATGTCTGTCCTATTATGCAACATGATCCTTAAAATAGTTTTTTTGACCACTTCCATAAAGCTTAAAGCCTAAAATTATAGTAGTAAGGATAGGGCTAAATTCTCATCTCACTTAGGTTGAGAATTTGATTCCCCAAAGCTCCTATGTCTCATTTCATGATAAATCTTGGATTGGAAGGATCGTACTACTTGTCCTCTGCAAAGGATGGGTAGTCATCCCCAAGGTCCAAGCCATAAAATTAATATTCTCCATTTTCATCCAAAGCTTGGATTGGAAGGATCGTACTACATGTCCCTAGCAAGGATGGGTAGTCATCCCCAAGGTCCAAGAAGTAAAAAATTTATTTTTTCCCATCTCATCTTTATATTGGATTGGAAGGATCGTACTACTTGTCCTCTGCAAAGGATGGGTAGTCATCCCCAAGGTCCAAATAAATGAAGGTAAGTCTTGGATTATGGGGTTAAGTATGCCCATGCATGGCAGCATGTCTTGTCCAAAAAACAAGACCACTGATTGTCCAAAGGGTTAGACTAGCATGACCATTTCTTCCATAATTGGTTAAATTATTTTGCTCAAAGTGAGGTAATGAATTCCAAATCCGAATAGTAAGGATAGGGTTAACCTCCCATCTTGGTTAGGTTGGGATTCTGATTCCCCAAAGTTCTGATTTTACGTTCACTTGCACATGGGTTCAAGATAGTAGGGACTCATAACCAACTTTGGGATATAATAAAGCAATTCATTGGTGGATCCTAAGAGGGTTTGGTAATCTTGAATGTTTGTGCATGATACTAGAAATTTTAGGCCTTTACAAGAGCAAAATCTCTAAGCATAGTTATCAAGTTACACAAATCATTCACAATCTCACATAATGCATTCATATAAAACTAACAATGGAATGTTGATCAATTTCAAATGATGGGAATGAAATACATTGCACACACCGAGCTAATACTTGATGATTCTGATGATTCATGTATTTTTGATCTTTTGGCATTTTTTTATGTGCTAACACATGTTTTTGAGTTTGTATACTTCCAGGTAGGGTTCTCACCAAAATGCTTAGGAGCATTTGACAACAGAGTCGCCATTTGTTGTGGTTGATCCACAACACACCCCAAAATTGGGGACCCACCTTTTTTGCATGCTTTCAAAGAAGATCTCAGTGACCCAGATGCTAAAAATCAAGAAAAAGACAAAATTGCACAAAAATGAAAAAGTGTCACGATATCGCGACATGTCGCTCCATCGCTGCCAAAAAAGAAAATTTGTCATGATATCGCGACATGTCACTCCATCGCTGCCGAAAAAGAAAAGTTGTTGCGATATCGTGACATGTTGCTTCGTCGCGGCCGAAAATTAAAAGTGTCACGAAATCACGACATGTTGCTCCGTCGCGGCCAAAAATGAAAAAGTGTCGCGAAATCGCGACATGTTGCTCCGTCGCGGCCCAGAGAGGAGAGAGAAAGATAGAATGGAAAATTGTCATGAAATCACGACATGTCACAAAATCATGGTCAAAATAGTCAAACAAGGCAAGGCACTAAAAGAGTCACGATTTCGCAACAAAAAAGCAGCAAAGGGGCCCGAAATATAAAAGCGTCGCGATTTCGTGACAGAAAACCGCAAGATAGCTCCAAGTGAAAAAGCGTAATGATTTTGCGACAGAAAGCCGCAAGATAGCCCCAAGTGAAAAAACATCACGATTTCATGACAAAAAGCCGCAAGATAGCTCCAAATGAAAAAGCGTCACGATTTCGCGACAGAAAGCCGCAAGATAGCTCCAAATGAAAAAGCGTCATGATTTCATGACAGAAAGCCACAAGATAGCTCCAAATGAAAAAGCGTCATGATTTCGCGACAAGAAGCAGCCAAGGCGTACGAAGATGAAAAACATCACGATTTCGTGACAAGAAGCAGCTGAGGCGTACGGAGATGAAAAGCGTCACAATTTCGTGACAGGAAGTAGCCAAGGCATACGGAGATGAAAAGCGTCATGATTTCACGACAAGTTGCATCCTCACAGCTCGAAACAGAAAAACGTCGTGATTTCGCGACAGGTTGCATTGGCAAGGCTGCTGGCAAGAAAATGTCGCGATATCGCAACATGTCGCATTTTTGCGATGAAAGTAAAGGAGCAAAGTTGCATGCATAAAACATTGCGATATCGCGACATGCTATTTTTTGTCACGATTTACAGGGGGCCATTATAGAATGTGCATAGGAAGCGCAAAACACGTGGCATATAGGTGTCAGGGTTACAGAAGCGTTACATGTCAACAAAAAATATCAAACATTTCAGCCTCGAACATAAATTCAAAAGCAACAAAAAGGCGAGAATACGAAGCGATGCATTCTGGGAGGTGAAATGAAGTGACCCAGGCCAAAACAGAGAGCCGTATCAGATGGTATAAAATCAGAAGAGTAGATTGATATAGGGGTTGGAAGTTGCTGCTAGCAGAGTTGCAGAGCCAAATGCGACAAGCCATTTTGGGCCTGCTATTGGAGCAACTTCCTTCACTTGTTCTAGTCTTATCAAGACTGGGACATTCTATTATTGTAATTGATACATTTATTTTAATACAAAATTATAGAGAGTTGCATCTCACTGGCAAGAAAGGAGGAGTTATTTTTGCATGCAGAGATTGAATGTTTATCTTTCCTTTTTTAGATTTTAGGTTTATAGATGAGGTTTAATGCGAGTTCTCTCGGTTGCTTCATGCGAATGCCTAAATATAAAAATTTATAGCTAAGACCCTAGAAACCAGCACTTGGCTTATCTAGATTGTGCGAGTTTGCAAGTTCAATAGGTTAGGTTGTGTGCAGAAACCTCATTATCTTTGATTTTGCCAAATCGAGATCGTAGCACTCTAAGCATAGCTTAGTTCATTCTTTTTGTTTTCTTTTCTTTTCTTTTCAGTTCTTTATTTTACGCATTTAATTACCTTCATTTAAGATAGGAAAATGTGAAAGAACTACCAAAGCCCGAAATCAAAATAGATTTGTCATAAAGATTAATTCACCCAGAGTCCATTGTAATTTCAGAATAGAATAAACCAGAGTGCCCCTTGTTAACATTCATCTGCAGCACTAAGGTATTCCCATCATTTAAATTAAACATAATTGGTCTAAAAAGGATAACGCAAAAGGAACCTTGGAGAAATTATCTGTGTAATTTCTTTGCAAGCAGAGGATTTGGGACTCGGATCCTACCGGAGAGTATGTTTTCACGACTAGGTGAAAACACCACTCAACACAAGGCATTAATGGAAATTCTAAAGTCCATTTAAATTTAATCCCAAGAAACTAATGCCTTCAACGAATTTATGGGGAGTATTCGAATGTGCATGGAACCTTCCATCACATTCTATGATTTTGAAATTAAATCAATTTCATAAAAATTGGTGGACCATTTACTACATATTATGGTTCAAGTTGATAGGAAGTTTAAATTAGTACTGATTGACATTGGCTCCTCCATAAATATCATCACCACATATGCCCTTCAACATATCAACCTTCTGCCATCACACATAACCAAATCCACCTTCATCTCAAGAGCATTCAACGATGATCTTTGTTCCACAGTTGGCACTATCATTTTACCCATAGAAGTGGGGGTTAAGATGTTGCATACCATGTTCCATATTTTAGAAGGGTCCATGGATTACAATATACTCCTTGGACATCCCTGGCTAAGGAATATGAAATGTTTCCCTTCAATATTGTATCAATTCTTAAAATACATACATGAGGGATAGGTTCATTGCATACGAGTAGACATTAAACTATTTAATTATTGCAACTTCATTTCAAATCCCTATGAATCCACACTTCCATCCACCCAACTATTTCTAAACCCATCAACCATATCATTAACCACTTCTTCACCAAAAGGTCTTATTCATAAGGAGCTCCCCATCACTACATCACATCAAGCTTCCATTTCCATGCCCACACCTTCATCATAATTGATTACATGTACATGTGGTCAAACCCAATCCACACCATCCACATCATCAACATCAACATCACCCATTATCACCACTCATTCATCATCTTCCATCCAACCAAATTCGTAAATATCCACTATCACTCCATCCACATCAACATAATCAGTCATCCATCAAACCCCTCAAAAAAATCCATCTTCATCTCCACAATATAATGTCTCATAAGTCAATTTGATAGACTATGAGATTTCATTTCATCATACATCTCTTCCCTCATTTGATCCACAAGCCATACATGAGCCTTCCACTTCCACATCCACCTCATCCACATCCTCACAAGTTGTAGTCCACCTCATCAATTTTGGCATTGGTGAATATGTGGTCCAATATATCATAGTTACACCTCTAAGATAAGAATCCAAAATGTTAGGTATTATGGTCATCCATGTAATCCACCCTTATCCATAGAAGTGGTGTACACCATGCGTTCAACACCTAATAGGATCAATTGCATAAATGGGGGGTCAATTCATCATCTGATCCACCTTTCCTAGATGAACCTATGCATCCAGTACTTGCCAATATAGAGCACATGTCTGGTTTCCCATCATGATACTTTCATTGAGTCAATTGGTAAGACTATGGTTTAGGAAAACATGAATATGGTATTCATAAAATCATTGAAAATCCATATCAATAAGTGCATGACCATTCAGGTTTGGGCTACCATTATCATTATTCCACTTCCTATTTTGAATAAGCTTTTTAAAATCTCTATTTTAATTCAAAAGAAGAAACCACTCACAATGATAACTTTGAGAAATTCGATGATTAATACAACATCATGTTGATAGCTTTAGATGAATTCAAAGAGGAATCGGCCCCAATTACTCCATTCACTGAATAGGATGAGAATTATCTCAAAATTTTCCCCATCCATCAACCCATATTCCATTTGCTTCTTCCAAGGGAGTGAGTTGAACCAACCGGTCAACCACCACCTCCACCTCATCCACTTTGTCAAAACATCATGTAGCATATGTACATAAAAAATAAAAATAGAATATACATAAAATAAAAATTTTGCATTGCATTCACATGACCTTATCATTTGTATTTACAAGTGTTTATTATTTCTATTCAGGTTCCCAAAGTTCTTTCATCAATTCTAGGAAATAACACCAACCCACACTTCACATTGCCAACCACAATTTCCCATTAAGTCATCATGAATATGGTTTACTTATTCACCCCACTCTATAACCCATACGATTTGGTGAAACCAATTCCAATTGACATAAGTCTCATTAATATGGAATAGATTTCATCACCACCATCCTTTGTTAAATTTATACTTTTTGAGGAATTTTTAAGAGATTTCGTTGCTTACATTCCTTCGTCACCTTCACCTTCACCTTTGCCTTCACATTCACCTTAACCCTTGAATCCTAAGGTTTTCTAGGTAGATATGCAAGAGACTAAACTAGAGGAGTTTGATAACAATCCCAAAACCCCATCAACTGAAGGAAGGTTCACACATGGCCATTGAAGATACTATAGATGTGAACCTTAGTATAGATGTAGACAATCAAAAAATTGTTAAACTTGGAAAAAAATTTATCTTTTGATGAACAAGAGCAATTGATAGCTCTCCTCAAGAATAATAAGGGCATATTTGCATGGTCCTATAAATACATGCTAGATCTTAACCCTAACTTGGTTGTCCACAACTTAACCTTGCACCCCGATGCTAAGTCGATCAAACAAAAACTAAAAAAGTTACATCCTACCATTGCCCTCATGGTCAAAGAAGAGCTTCAAAAGCTAATAGATGTGGGTTTCATTCAACCCATTGATTATCTTGAGTGGCTTTCAAATATGGTACCCGTTCACAATCCTAACAATGTAATACTCATTTGCACTAACTTTTGAGACCTTACCAAAGCATGTCCTAAGGATAAATTTCCTCCACACACTTGCACTGGCCATGAAATTCTTTCTTTAATGGATGGATTTTTAGGATATAATCATATTTGAATTAATCCTGATGACCAACATAAAACAACATTCATTACACCTTGGGGTACATTTTGTTACAAGGTAATGCCCTTTGGACTTAAAAACATAGGAGTCACTTATCAATATTCCATGACATACTTCTTCCACAATTACATGCATAATATCATTGAAGACTATGTGGATGATCTCTTGGAAAAATCTAAAACTTGACAAGAGCACATTGATATCTTGGAAAAAGTCTTTGATTTACTTCTAGAGCATAATGTAAGATTGAACCCCAAAAAGTGTGTCTTTGGTGTCACCTCAGGCAAACTACTAAGATTCATTATCTCCAAAAGAGGCTTTGAAGTGGACCCAAACAAATTCAAGATCATCATGGAGATGCCTTCCCCAAAAAACTTTAAGGATTTGCATAGTTTACAAGCAAAAATCCAATCAATTTGTCACTTTATCACACAACTCTCAGAAAAATGTGGGTCTTTTAATCACCTGCTACAAAAGGGAGTGACATTTTCATGGATAGATGAATGCCAAAAAGATTTTGATGACATCAAGCAATACCTGGCTTCTCCACTAATATTAAATCCTTCTCATCTATGGATCCCCTTCCATATTTCTGTTTCAATAATAGACTTTTCATTAGGGACAATACTTACTTAAAGGAACAAAAACAATCGAGAGCAAGTAGTCTATTACATTAGTCAAAAACTGGTAAGCTATGAAACTAGATACGCTTATATAGAAAAACTATACTTAGCAGTGGTTTTTACCACTAAGAAACTCATATATTACATGCTAAGTTACACTACCTATGTCATAGCTAAATAAAATATTTTGTATTACATGATATCTCACACTTACAACATCGACACTGTAAAATGGAAAATGCTTCTCACTGAATTCAACCTTGAGTTCATCAGCCAAAAATCCATTCAAGTTCAAGTAATAGTCGATCATCTTATGGAAGCTCTAATTCCTAGTGATAAACCCTTGATTATTGAGCTCCCAAATGATTCAATATTTTCTATCACTGAACAAAAAGAAGATGTCATCCTAAGGAAGATGTCGATATCACATTCTTCTTTGATGGTTCTAAGTGCAAAAAATGATAAGGTGCAAAAATCATATTTCATACACCATAAGGTATACCTATTCCCTTATCATTCAAGCTTGATTTCCCATGCACAAAAAATAATGCAGAGTATGAAGCCTATATATTAGGACTTCAAGCAGCCATAGCTATGAGCATAAAACCTATCAAGATATTTGGTGATTCCCAACTTGGCGTTTATCAAGTAAATGGATAATACCAATGTAAAGAACCAATATTAAAACTTTATCATGAAGTAGTAATGAAATTGATTGAAAATTTTGATTGGTACAATATTGATAGCTTATCTATATTGACTAATATATTTGCAGGTGTGATGGCCTCTCTAGGATCACTGATTCCAAAGAACTTCGAAGGAGAGGTACAACCATTAATTGTCACAATGATATCTAAATCTAAAATTTCTTGTGTTGAATCTAAATATGATAAGGATATTTTCTTTATCTATGTAGAGTCATATGAGCCTTGGTCTAGCCAAATAAAATCCTTCCTCAAGTTTGGAACACTCCCATAAAACATGACATGAACTACCAAATGAACTTTCAAACAAAAAGTAGCTTGTTTCACTCTCTTGAGGGACATGTTGTATAGACATGGTTATGATGGAGTCCTCCTTCATTATCTCAAGCTTACAAAGGCCCAAAGAGCAATATCAAAATCTCATGATGGTACTTTTTATGGTCATTTTAGTGTAATGGCCATCACAAAGTGTCTTTTACGCATGGGTTATTATTGGCCCACCATGGAATGCGATTGTTGCACTTATGTCAAGAAATGTCAACAATATCAGCAACATGCTAATTTAACTCATGTGCCATCATAATCATTGCAACCTATTCAAAGTATTTGGCCCTTTTCACAATGGGGTTTGGACTTGATTGGTAAAATCTCACCTCCTTTCTTGAGATAACATACATTTATCATCACTACCACCAAACACTTCACAAAGTGGGTCAAGGCAATTCCTCTAACCAGTACTATAGGACCTCAAATTATGGAGTTTATACTTCAATGAATCATTTGTCATTTTGGTATCCCCTCAAAAATAATATCTGATAATGGCAAGTCTTTCAAAAACAATGATGTTTGAGAACTTTGCAAGAAGTATAATATCCAACATAGTTTCTCGACTCCTTACTACCCATAGATAAATTGACAAGCTAAGGCAACCAATAATATCTTGATCTCTATTCTCAAGAAATTAGCCAAAGAAAATCATCGAGATTGACACACTTAGATCTCCTTGGCATTATGGGCTTGTCAAACAAGCATATGCATGCCTACTGGGACAACACCATTCTCATTGGTCTATGGTGTTGAAGCCATCATGCCTCTTGAGCTCGAGATCCCTTCACTATGTATTTCTTTACAGGAATTTATAGATGATGATACTCCTAGACAAGCACATCTTGATCAACTCATACTCCTTGATGAAAGATAAATCAATGCCTTAGAGAATTTACGAGTATATTAGGATCATTTAAAGTATTCTTATAATACCAAAGTCCATCTACATGAATTCCAAGTAGGAAATATTGTCCTTAAAGAGAATCAACAAAACACCAATGCATTTTTGCATCTTCATAATAAATTTATGGCTAATTGGTTGGGTCCATACATTGTCAAACAAAATTTGGGTCAAGGAACTTATAGGCTTGAAATTCTAGAGGGAGTAGAAGAGCCCAAACCACTAAATATCATTCACTTGGGAGTGTTATATGCTTAATGCATTTTATATATGTATATATACATGGCTAATACATAAAAATATCATTCATACACATTGCATATCATATATTCATTTTGCATAATCACATTCATTGTTATTCTGATGAATTTCATCCACCATACTAGGGGTCATTTGTTAATTTTAAATAATAATTTATCTATTAAATATTGTCACCTTAATCAGGGGCACCCTCAAGTCAAAATCTATCTCATTGCACCACTTCATACGTCTAGTCATCATTTGCACTACAAGTGCCTAGGTGTTTTCGGTCACTCAGCTACTCCTAGTGTTTTAAGAAACCTCCAATACATGTAAAATTTTCTCTAGGACCAAGGCATATTTTCACTATATAAAATCTTGAGTTCTGGGAGTTGACTCTAACATTCTTAAACCAAACACATATTACACATATTAAAAACATCACGTGTCAAAGAGGGATAACACCAGGATTGGGTTTAACATCAAAGCAAAAAAGTCATATTTGCTTGTCCTATTATGCACATAGTCCAAAATAAAAAATAGTGGTCTTCACCACTATTAAAACTTTTAAATAAAATAACAAGTAGTAAGGATAGGGTTAAATTCTCATCATACCTTGGTTGAGAATCCAATTCCCCAAAGCTCTAATTCTTTTTACAAATCACACACCATATATTCGCAAGTCATAAGGATAGAACTACATTTCCATCTATATGGTTAGGTAGTTTGAATCCCCAAAGCTTAGATATCATATCATTGGACTATGGATCTAATCTCCATTGGGGCTATAAATGCTTTACTGGAAGTGGAGTATGCTCATGCATGGCAACACGTCTCTCTTGAAGATACCTATGACCGCACATAAGGATAAGCTATCTTCTTGGTCTCCTCCATGATATGTTTTATCTCAATTTACTCAATATGGGATAATGAACTCACTTGCACACACATTGGTTCTTGATTACCTTGATTCACTATCATGCTCTCCATTTGGTAATTGAACATCCACTACATACACATTTGGTCTTGGAGAAATTAGATAGAACTTAGTGAGTTTGTTCAAAATAACTAGGATTTTTGAGTCTTTGCAAAACAATCAATCATCCACAAGCCCAAATAACATCCATAGAATTATCACATCATCATATGAGTCTTCCATTTCACATACCATCATTTTGGTATCCCTGATTAAGCAACAATGGTAAAAATGGTCAAGCTAAAGCTAAACTACTACAAATGATCATTAGAGGATCATTTAATTTACATTATCACAATTCATACACATCATCATTACATTATCATCCATCACATATACACACACATTCACACAAGCATCCATACAAGATTCATAACACAAAAAATTAAAAGCCATGTATATATATATAAATTGCATATACAATGAATGCTCAAAGGCTATATATAATAGAGCACTAAGGCTCATATATAAAAGTGCACCAATGCATTGGATAATTCCCAAAATCAGACCCTCATGACCCTGAAGGATCCCTAGATCTAGAGTCACTATTTCTAACAAAACCCACTACAAAGGAAGAAGGTCAATCTAGCAGTTCAATTTGGTGTTGCATGAGTAAATCCTCTAAATATTGGATATACCTCTCTTAGGATTGAAGGTGTAGTACATTATACCTTTGAAAAGATTCCCCCTATGCCAAATCTTCTTGGAGCCTCGTTATCATATCCTCTCCTCAACATGTCACCACCCACACCTCTAGCTCCATCCATAGTCGAGCTATCTCTTCATCTTGCTCTACCACTATCTAGAAGAGTTGGTCCCACTCAACCTCAAGCCTCACCCACTCCTCCTAAATTTGACTAGGAGGTCTTTATGGAACCTCCTCCATATCATATTCCCCATCGCCATCACCTCCAATCTCTATAGGATGCTCTAGTACATCCCTCGTCCATCTCCCTTGACTATTGGACCAACAATATATCTAACATTGGGGAGCCTCATCTACTCCCTTTGTTGCCTCCTCCTCATCTTTGCTACAATCCTCAATCACCTAACTCAATACCCATGAATTTTGTGAAGCAAACCATGCATCATAGTCTACAGTAAACCTGATATTATCCACATATAGGAGATCTATCTCCTCATCATCCTCATAATCCACCTACCACTCCTTCATATAAGGTCGACTTGACTTATCCACCTAATGCCTATAGATCACAAGAGCCTCAAGTACTCCCTGCCTCAACCTAAAATGCCAAAATACCCATGAGAACTGGATCAGTGCCACCTCACTCCCATATCATCCAACCACCCATATAGCCTATCAAACTCTCTATAGTTTCTTCCCATCACTAGGCCACCTAACACCTCACCATGGTCTCTAACACACCTGATCCAGCATCAAGCCTGCCCATAGATCCCTACACTCTTAGCCATTATTACTAGGGTGACTTGGCTGAATCTCTTTAGCTACCCACTATCTAAAATTATAGGGTTTATCCCTTTGTGCAAGGCAAGCCCATGGGATGAGACACACTAAAGTGCTCCCAGCTCCAACACTATAGCAATACACTACAACCCAACCCCTTTTGCTCCTACCTCCTCACCTCATATAGCTCCAAATTTTTCTATGCCAATAGTGTAGGCACCGATGCATATACCTTGAGGCTCATCGATTATATTATACACCAACCTAATTATATTCCATGGGAACTGATAGTCGATGCTATTAGGCATCAATATGTTGGCCAACATGAACATGATCAAGGTGGGCAATGCCTCGAACTCCTTTGCATACATGGTCAAATACCTTATCCCTCCACCCCTCATAATCACATCCCTCCATCTATCTCTAAAAATCTACCTTAGCTCATACTCCTTATTATACCCAACTTGGACACAACCCCTCCACTAGCATAGTGTCACTGTCACCTCCCCTATCAGGAGCTAGAAGGTCCCCCTATCTAGGTCTCACCTCTCTGCTAAGGCAAATATATACTCTTCATGAGCCCTCACCATATCTATCCGAGTGCACCCTTCCAATCCCATCTGCTCCAACTTATCCCAATGGGCCTTCTACAAGGCCTTTCTCACCCCTGGTATGATAGGTGAGAATCGGTGTTGAGCCTCCAAGATCCTCAACTATAGCACAACACAATAACAAATACATTACTAGGATATTCATTGCACAAAAATAAAATAAAATAAAATATTGTAAAAATACAAAAAATAGTGCCAAGGGCACTTACCTTAGACACATGTGCCTCCATACCTGATATCGCATCCACTCCCTCATCACCATCACTTCACTCCTCCGCATTCCACTCACTCACTCACTCTTCTTTAGACACTATTTCTTGAACCTTTGAACATAATAATGAATCTAAATTTGCCCTTGCAAACCTTATATCTTATTTTTGTGTACTTAAAAACTCTAGGGTGTTTTCTAGGTGCACTTAGATACCTCCAAGTGTTTACAAGATGATGGACGCCCTCCCACATCTATGCTTGCCATGGATGTTGGTTGGCATCCAATTCTAGAATATTGCAAAAGGACTCCAAAGGCTTCAAAACATAGCAAACCCCCACAAAATCACTCCAAAATTCATCCATGCATCCATTTCATCATCACATCATTTTTTGTGAAAACACAAACTGATTTGGGCACTTAATTTTTGTTTACAACCAAAAGTCACGAAATTGCTCAACAATCTTCAAAATACCTCAAAATGGTTTAAAATTTCACAAAATGACCACATTCACTATTTTATTCATTCACCATGTCGTTGCATCACATTTTGTGACAAATGGATTGATTTGGGCATTCAATTTTTTATTGCGACCAAAAGTCACAAAAACATGACCCAAATTGCTACAAAATGTCCCAAAATAATTCTAAATTTTACAAAGTCATCAAAATTAACTCATCAAATGCATTTCCATCTCCATTTCGCATTGTACATCATCATTCCACTTTTTTTATTACATTTATCATTACATTACCATTCAATATTTTTCACATCCATTTACATTTTCAAGTGAACCTCATATCTAGTGGTTTATTCTATCCCCCTCATGATTGCAGTGATTGATTATCAATGCAATTCGATAGGATGAGTAGAACACCATAAGGAAACTTGCTCATATCATCATCTAGCATCCTTTTGTTTGAAATAAAAATCCATTTGGTCCCTCATTTTTTGAGTGAGACCATGCTAATTAATTTATCCAATAGTTATCATTGACGTCCTTGTTCGTGGGATTGAAACATGGATAAATATCATTGCATCATATCCTTTACATTGACAATCATCGAGGATACATACCTATTAGGATGATTGGTTATGATTGAAGGAATTTCTCAACAATCACTATATAGCCCTAACCCCCCATAGGTTGACTTCTTCTTTTGTCATCTTGTATTTTCATCAATTTGCATTTCAATGATGCCAAAAGGCATATTCTTCAACAACACAAAACCACCCCAAACTTGGGGTAACCAAATTTGATTTTGATTTCCCACATCGGGATACATCATTCATATCATCCACATTATCACAAAACCCCCTCTTTTTTGGGGCAAAAATAAAATTCATCATTGCATCATGCATTACATCACACACAATCATTCACATCATTCATACCCCTTCTTCAGTTGGAGAAAAAATAGAACACATCATTTACATCATTCATATCATCCATATTTGGCACTACATCATTCATATCAAACCAGGTGTCTCTTTTTTTTTCATCACATTGTGTTTCATGCAACGCAATACAAAAAGGGACATCTGTAGACACCAAATCCTAGCCATTTGTCATCCATGCACAATACAATCATAGCCATTCAATATTTGTTTATATATATGTATTTATTTATACATTTATATAAATATAAATATATTATATTTTTTTTTATATATTACATAATATATATAAATATATATGTGAATAAATCTAAGTCATCCATCAAAGTCTTAATCTCATCCATCCACTTAACATGATCCATGTCACACATCAAATTCATAATCTTAGCCCTTCATCATAATCTAATCTCGATCGCTCGTTGGTGTCATCGAAACCCTAACATGTTGAAGGTAAGTTATAAAACATCATTCACTCTTGTGAATAAAGGTTGATCGATTAAGAGGTGAATCAATTTAGAAAATTTGATCATTGATTTCTAAGAGCATCCATATTCATCCAAACCCTAGCATTTTTCTAACATCCTCCCTTCTCGTCATTGCCATATCCTCCATTTTTGTCACTGAAAACCCTTACAAACCAGATATGGTTCTTTATATCATTCCCCAATCATCTTTGGATGTTTTTGAGCATCTTCGATATGTTGCGAGGCATCCACTGCCATTCCCAAATGCTCCTAGGTGTTTGTTACCATCCAATTTGATGTCAACAAACTCTCAAACACTCACGGGCATTCATGTGCCATCAGATTGCAAAAGCAAAAACATAGATCAGAAAAATCAGGTATTTTCTGATAAGGTAACATGTATTATTACTTTACAATTTATATTTTTTGTATTTAACTCACATTTCATCATTGTTGCATCTAGGGTTGTAGATTTATTGTTCAAACAATCTCACATAGTGGAGCCCTCACATATGCTACTAACTTCTTTGTGTAGTGATTTTTTTGTAGGTACAAGAAGTATATTCTTTGATGGTTGTTGCATCTCGTTTGATCCCTTAGGGATACACAAGCCAACCCATAAATATTTGGAGTGAATAATATTTTAGAATACACTCACATTTTTTTTATCGAGGGTTTCAAACCCTCTCATTGTAATATTGTATCAAAAGCAATAAAGTGTATTATAACCCTATATTTGGGATAAATCTATTGTACAATTTGGATATCCAGACTCCTTGAGTCATAATAAATCATATCTATCATTTTGTGCATACATTGTGTTATTTGCTTTGATATATTGCTTTATTGGTGTTGTTTATTTTTACTTTACACTTTAAAATTTATCATTTTTTGAGGTACTTGCATCGCCATCATTGGCATGGAAATGACTTGGTATGATATGAGAAAGGCTCCCAGACTCCTCTAGAACCACACTACCAGTTACCAACATATAAATTAGGTTTAGGATATGGTATATGCATGCCTGATGAGCTTCTTGTCGATTCCCTATAATACATTAACTTAGTATTGGGAGTAGACATCGATGGCAATGAGTATGTCAATCCTAGTAATGTTAATTTACTTAGAAATCATCTACATATCACTATCTAATTTGTTTTTTATTATGACTCATCAGAAGAGGAGTTCAAAAATGATCAAGAGTTAGAAGATGATTGGAAATCAAGAGACAATTGGGAGGCCTTCTCCAAAACTTCAAACAAATCAGAAGAAGATTTTACTTCCATTGAACCTCTCATGGATCTATATGAATTCTACCTTCATATTTTTCTAATATTATCACTACCCCCCTGACAGCAGCTCCTCTCGCTTGAGGATCCAATCATCCTAGTCCCACCTAGGGGAAACCCCATCATACCCATTCCACCATAACCACCTCCTACACATTTGTATCCACCCATTTTTAACTTTATGTTTCTACCTACGAATGGAGATCATACACCATCTATAAATATGATCTCCATTGATCTCATCGCTCCACTCCATTATCTTGATAACCCTTCTCTATCATTGCCTCTCAATCCTAAGGCTATTAATTTTGATTATACCATCTATCCACCTTCACCATATAAGTTTCTCCCTTCTGAGGATATGCTAAAAATGTATCATATACCATCTCATTCGATATTAGCTATCCTCCAAGCTAATATAAATCTTGATAATGAATCTGACTCTCTTAATCTAGCTAATGGCATTCACTTGATTTCTATTCCTCATCAATTGAATGATGGATCACATATGTTAATAGAAGAGACAATTGATATCGATATCAGGGACGATCCTGAACACCCCCAAATTCTCAAACTAGGGAATGGTCTTTCAACCACAAAATGCAATGCATTCTTTGCTCTTTTAAAGAAATACAAAAAGTTTTTTTCTTGGTCATACCGAGATATGTCTGGTATGGATCCAAATCTAGTTGTCCACTAATTGATACTAAATCTAGAAATTAAACTCATCAAGAAAAACTCTACAAGATGCATACAATAATTGCTATTATAATAAAATATGAATTACAAAAATTGTTGGATGTAGGATTCATCCAACCTATCAATTACCCCGACTGGGTGTCCAATATGGTTCCTATTCAAAAACTAAATGGGGGGTGCATATATGCATAAATATTTGCGATATTAATAAAACGAGACCCAAGGATGAATTTTTTTCTCTCGAATATTGATACGTTGGTAGATGTAGTTGTAGGCTATGAAATTCTCTCTCTCATGGATGGTTTCTCGAGATACAATCAAACCTGAGTCAATCATGAAGATCAAGTCAAAATAGCCTTCACTACGCCATGGGGGACCTTTTGCTATAAGATCATGCCCTTTGGCTTAAATAATGCGAGTGTAACCTATCAGTGGGAAATTATGTATATTTTTCATGACTACATGCACACAATATTATTGAGGATTATGTTGATGATCTTGTGGCTAAATATTTATTGTGTTATGACCATATTGGTGTTCTCAAAAAGATCTTTGATCGCCTCCTAGAGCATAATGTACACTTGAACCCTAAAAAGTATGTTTTCAAAGTGACATCCAAAACAAAATTAGGTTCTATTGTGTCTAAATAGGGCATCAAATTTTAACCTCAAATGGTTGAAGCAATCACAAGCATACCTCCCCCCACAAACCTCAAGCAGCTTCACAGCTTGTAAGGGAAGATACAGGTCATCTGATGGTTCATCGTGCAACTATCGAATAAGTGTTGGCAATTCATTCATCTTCTCTAGAAGGGGTGATATTTCATTGGAATGAATATTTCAAGCAAACTTCCAAGATATCAAATAATACTTGGATTCCACACCGGTATTGTCTCCTTCGAGACCTAGTGCACCTTTTCTCTTATACATATTAGCCACTAATTTTGCCTTAGGGACCATTTTAGCCCAAAAGAATGAGGTAAATAAGGAAAAACTATCTATTACATTAGTCGCACCATGGTCTCATACAAAATAAAGTACAATTACATCAAGAAAATCTGCTTAGCAGTGGTCTTCACCACTAAAAAGCTTTGTCGTTACATGATAAATCAGACAATGTATGTCATATCTAAAGAGAACCCTTTATGATACATGATGATTCATACTTATCATAACAGTCACACCACAAAGTGGATCATGTTCTTGATGGATTTTGACCTATAATTTATTGGATAAAAGTCTATTAAATATTAGGTTATCACAGACCAGTTACCAGAAGCACTACTTCTCGATGATAAGCCTATCACATTTGCATTAACTAGCTTAAAAAAACTAGAAGAACCAAAGCACAAATAAGATCTCACTTTGTTCTTTGATGGTTCAAAATATGATCAAGGGGTTGGTGTACGAATCATATTTTTCACATCGCAAGGGGCACCTATTCCCCTTTCATTCAAACTCAATTTCCCATACACCAACAACAACACTGAATATGAAGCCCTTCTTTTGGGTCTTCAAATAGCTCTTGCCATGAATGTTAAGAGACTCAAAATCTTTAACGACTCCTTACTCATAGTTAATCAATTAAATTAAATCTACCAATGCAAATGCTCAATGTTGAAATCATACAAGACCATCATGGACAAGTTTCTTACAAAGTTTGAATGGTATGACATCGAGGCCATCCCTCGGTCCTCCAATAATTTTGCAAATATAATGGTTTCCTTGGGACCCCTAATTTTGCAAAACCCATTAGATGATTTCACCACTATTCATGTTAAAACAAAATCACAATATGCAATCTCAAGAGATGTGACTATAGAAGAGTAAACCATCTACATGGTACAAATTGAACCATACCAAGATCGGTTCTCAAAAATTTAAGATTTATTGAAACTTGCTTCTTGGGGATCCTTAATCTCATAGGACCCTTATTATAATGTCACAACCATTTATCTTAAGGTCCTCCCTCAATCAAAATTCTTGCGAGGTACTTCTGGAGAGGAACAAGTTGTTTATTTAGTGCAAGTTGAGCAACATCAAGACCGGTTCTCCCATATCAAATATTTCTTGAAGTTTGGTAGCCCTCCTGCGAGCTTGTCGCATGCTGCAAAATGAACATTCAAAAAAAAAGCAACTAAATATGTCTTGCTAGGATATAAACTATACCATCAAATTTATGATTAATTCCTTAAATGCTTAGAGCTCTAAGAGTCTACTTGGGCCATTTCTCAAGCTCACGATGGTACATGTGGTGTCCATTTAGTGGCATGGTCATCACAAAGTGCATTATTTGAATGGACTACTATTGTCCTATTATGGAAAGAGATTCTTGCTCATATGTCAAAATATGTGTCAAGTATTAGAATTATGCTAATCAATAACATGTACCTTCACAAGCACTATAATTGATTCACTTGTTATGGCCTTTTTCTCGTTGGATCGACACACGTTCATTCTAACGGCCACTGAGTACTTCAAAAAGTGGGTTGAAGTTATCCCACTTACCACTACAACAAGTGCATGCATCATAGAGTTATTATTCCATAATGTTATCTATCATTTTGGTATCCCATCCAAAATAATCTTGGATAACGAGTCATTGTTCAAGAATAAGGATGTTCAATCTTTGTACAAAAAGTATCATATCTAGCACAACTTTTTGACCCCTTATTATTCGTAGACTAACGAGCAAGCCGAGGCATTGAACAAAATATTTATCACCATCCTCAAGAAAATAATCAATAATCATCACAAGGATTGGCATATTCAATTGCCTCTAGCACTTTGGGCTTACAGGATGAGCATTCAAACACCAATAGGGGCAACTTCATTCTTACTAGTATATGGCATTGAGGCCATTATGCCCTTGTAAATGGAAATCCCTTCGTTGTGCATATCCTTGCAAGAGTTCATTCTTGATAAAATATGATTTAATGCTCTTGAGCATCTTTGTGTTTATAAAGATCGTATTAAATGAGCCTATGATACAAAATTTCATTGTAGGAAGTTCCAAGTTGGTGATCTTGTACTCAAATAAAATCAGCAAAACTCCAACCTGCCTAGCCATTTTTACGATAAATTCACCACAAACTGGTTAGGTTCGTTCATCACAACACAAAATATGGGATCGAGAACTTATCGGTTAGCTTTACTTGAAATTTTTGAGAAGCCTGAACCCCTCAATAGTCTCCACCTATGGGCATTTCATGCATAAAAATACAGCATCTTCATATTTTACCATGCATTACATCTCATTGCATATTACCACTGCATTGTATATCATAATTTATTGCACCATGCATTTATAAGTCTTCATTTTTAAATTTTACAATGTTTAGCTACACTTTTCATCATATTTCATTAGGCATTTGTATCACTACACTTGCATTAGTATTTTCTTGTAAGCACTAAGAATAGCACCATGTTTGTATGATTGTCATTTGTCTTTGATCAAACTTTTTCTCTTGTCATCGCTTACACCTTTTCTTATGGTCTTTTGATTATTAAGCGATCTATGTAAGATAGGATAGATATCGTATGACCATCAACAATGGTGTTCATATGGCCACTGACTATTTTATGCACACCTCTTAATTTTTAAAAGTTCATAAGGAAAACATCCATTTTTACTTATCATCATTTACACCCCTTTATTTATGATATTTTGATTATTAAGTGGTCCACATAAGATAGGATAGATACCGTATGACCATTAGCAATGGTGTTCATACAACCATTGACTATTTTATGCACACCTCTTAATTTTTGAAAGTTCATAAGGAAAGCACCTCATCACACTGTTCATTCCCATCCACATATCCCTTTCTTGATATGTGTATTCTTCCCAAGTAATTTGTCATAAGGTTTCTAATAAGACCTTTCGGTCATTTAGCTATTCCTAGTTTTCTTTTCAAATTTTATGGAAAGACATCTTGATTTTTGGAAGTAGGTTCTTGCTTTGATTGTACCTTGCTTATCTCAAAATTCCAAAACATTTTCACACTCTAAAATACAATTTTTGAACAAATAAATATAAAACTATAAAGTGGTTCTTGCCTCAAAAGCGAAAATTTTTCCTTGTTATCCTATTATGTGCATGGTCTAGAAAGCTGAGAATTGACAAAAGGACAATCTCTCCCTCCCCCCAACAAAACAAATATCCCCTTGCTCCTCTCCAAAATTAGCAAGTTATCCAAAATAAAAGCAATAAAATCCTTTACTCTCCTTTAAATCGAGCAATCCCCTAAAAAAAAACATCCCTTTTGCTCTCATCTAAATGAGTAAAACCCAAAAAAAAACAATTAACATACCTTGCTCTTCTCCAAAATGAGCAAGTATCCCAAAAAAATAAAAGAAAGAAAGAGATAAAAGAGCTTGAATCCTTGGAAATATATATTTGGTCCTCAGTTAATTTCAGTGAAGTCAAATTAATTTCAATGAAGTCAAATTACAAGGAATCCTTTATTAATTTCAATGATTCAAATCAAAATAATACAAATATTGGATAGTAGTGTCTCCTTCTGCACTAATAATACAAATACAAGGATAAAATGGTTACCATAGTCTTGTTTGAGGCCTCAGCTTGCCTATTTGCTTGCGGATAGTATGGAGTTGCAAAACTGTGTTTAATGCAATATTTAGACATTAAATACCGCACAGTTTTGTTCTTAAAAGAAGTTCCATTATCCAAAATTATTTTGGATGGTATCCCAAAATGACATATGATATGCTCGAGAATAAATACTATAATGCAAGCTCCAGTGGTTGTTGTAATGGGAATGGCTTCCACCCACTTTGTAAAATACTCAGTACCCATGATAATGAATGTATGTCAGCCTGACGATGGAGGAAAAATCCTACCAATAATATCTAGTCCCCACTGAGCAAATGGCCAAGCCACCTGAATGGGCTATAAGGCCTATGATGGCAAGTGCGTAAGATTAGCATGATGCTGACATTTAACGCATTTCTTGACATACACATTGCAATCCTTCTCTATAGTGGGCCAATAATAACCCATGTGAAGGATGCGTTTGACGATAGCCATGCCACTGAAATGGCCACTGCATGTACCATCGTGAGCTTCTAAAATTTCCCAAGATGACTCTTGGGGCTCAAGACATCAAAGGAGAACTCCTTCATAGCTATGTTGGTACAAAATATCTCATATCAAGACATACTTAGTCGCTTTCTGTTTGAATGTGCGTCTTATGGCATGTGACAATCCCTCTAGGATCATACCAAGTTTTAAGAAGTCTTGGATTTGCAACATCCAACTTTGACAAGCCTCAGCTTCGACTACTAAGACGACTTGCTCCCCATGCGTATTTAACTTTGTAAATACAGACTGGGAAACAACCTTATGGTGAATGGTAGTACCACTCCCCGTAGGACTCTGAGAAGTCAATGACTCCTAGGGTATCTACTTAATAAAGTCTTCCACTCTACAAAACCAATTAGATGTTGGTTCCACGATAATCATGTTGACTGACTCTTTGTTATCAAAGGTTGCACGCTCCACTACTGGGTGCGAGAGCATTCTAACATGGATGGTAGTAAAATCGGTAGACAAATTATGAGGGATCAAGGATCCCAAAGATGCCATGGTTTCTATGAACCTATTTGATGAATGAGGGATTGCCTCGATGTCATACCACTCAAATTTAGCTATTTAAGTGGCAATAAGATCTTTGTAGGCTTTCAGTAATGAACATCGACACTGAAAGAGCCCCTTAACTTGGTTAACTATGAACATATAATCGCCAAAAATGTTCAATCTTTTAATACCCATGGCGATGGCTGCGTGGAGGCCCAAAAGTAGGGCTTCGTACTCAGAATTATTATTGGTGCATGAAAAGTCTAACTTGAACAACAAGGGCATTGGAGCTCCTTGTGATGTGAAAAACACTATTTTTGCACCACCCCCTTGCTCACACTTCAAACCGTCAAAGAACAATGTCATATCAGCATTATTCTCTGGTTCTTCGGGTTCAGGAGCTTTAGATATTACGAAGACTGCATCATCTGGAATCTCAATGGTTAGAGGCCTACTATTGGACAGTGGTGCCTCAGCCAGTTTATCAGCTATGATTTATACCTTGATGGAATTTTTGTTGATGAATTACAAATCAAATTCTATCAATAGCATGATCCACTTTGCAGTATGTGTGTTATGATATGTCTTGCTCATCATATACTGCAAAGGATTTTGTTTTGATATAACATATGTTGTATGACTTAGCATGTAATGCCGCAATTTCTTGGTAGTGAACACCACTGATAAACAAAGCTTCTCAACATATGCATATCCTGACTCATAACTCACCAAGGTGCGACTGATATAATATACAGCTTGCTCTTTGCCTTACACATTCTTTTGGGTTGACATGGTCCCTAATGCAAAGTTGGTTGCCAATATATATAGCAAAAAAGGCACATCTGGACTTGGTGGAGCTAGTACTGGTGGTGTTGCCAGGTATTGCTTAATCTCAACAAAGATTTCTTGGAAGTCCTCATCCTAATCAAATGGGACCCCCTTGTGTAGCAGTCGATTCATGGGTCGACATTTATCTGATAATTGAGTGATGAATCACTTTATGGATGCTACTTTGCCCTGAAGGCTTCTTAGGTCTTTGATATTAGTGGGAGGATGCATCTCTAGAATAGCCTTGACCTTTACTGGGTCTACTTCGATGCCTTGTTTAGAAATGATGAATCCCAAGAGTTTACCTAAAGTTACGCCAAATACACACTTCTTAGGATTCAACCTGACATTATGCTATAGGTGATCGAAGACCTTCCTTAATACCTATGCATGCTTTGATCGTAGCAACGACTTAGCTAGTAAATCATCGATATAATATTCTAAAATTTTATGCATGTAGTCATGAAAGATATATGTCATTGCCTGTTGATATGTGGCACCAACATTTTTAATACCGAATGGCATAACTCTGTAGCAAAATTTAACCCATGGCGTTATAAATGTGGTTTTATGCTGATCTTTAGGTTTAATCTGAATCTTATTGTATCCTATAAAAATTATCCATAAGGGAGAGCATTTCATGACCTGTAGTAGCATCTACCAGAGCATCAATATTTGGCAAAAAAAATAAATCTTTGGGTGTTGCCTTATTGAGATCTCTAAAATCCATACAAATACGGACCCTTCCATCTAGCTTTCCTACGGGCACCATATTGGACACCCATTATGGATATTCAATGGAGATGACAAACTCTACGTCCAATAGCTTTTGCAACTCGTCTTTCACCATTAAGGCTACTATTGGATGCATTTTTCTAAGTTTTTGCTTGATTGGCTTCTTTGAAAGATCTAGCGAAAGGTTATGAGTAACCAATTTCGAATCTAGACCCGGCATGTCTTTTAATTCCAAGTAAAGATATCAGGTCTCTCTTTTAGTAGAGGAATGATGCTATCATGCTCATCCGGAGTGAGACTCTCTCCAAATATAACCTTCTTTGGATTGGTGGGATCTTTACTGATATCCACATCGAAGGTTTTCTCTATTGACATATGTGATCCCTCCTCAAGCTGGTGAGGTGTAGGAATCAGATGGATGTCATCAGCTAGGTTCACATGTTCCTCATGGGAAGCACCCTCAACATGATAAACATCATAAGCATACCCTGGTAAAAAATAAAATGGTTGCAGCATTTCTTCATTAGGGAAGAAATATTCAGGCCGGACCGATGAGTCAGCATGATTCCAATCGATAGCATCCATGTTTAGATGTAGCGGTTTGGACGGATCTACTGGATTACGGAGTGGAGTGGTCAAATCAACAGAGACCATACTGATGGAATGGAATTGATCTCCAGAACCACATAGACAAAAATCTATATCTAAAGTGTAGCTTCTATACCCAAGATCTGGCTCGGATGGTATGGGCACAAATAGATCCTCTTTGTGGGATGCCCATATAACTAGATCCTTCCAGTACACTACCTACAAAATGGGATCTCTCAGCTCAAGGAGCTCTGTGTACATTGGCAGATAGGGAAAGATTTCCTGATACCTCTCTTCGAGCTCTCTTCTTTCCCTTAGGTTATGATAGAGATTGATCTCCCGATGCAAACCTACAGCTGTAATAGGTGGGGGACCTCGAGGTGGAGGCCTATTATGTAGGCAATGAGGTCCCAAATAGGCCACCTCCAATGAATCCTCATCAACACTGTACAAATACAATTCTTCACTTCCCCCCTCTTTTAAGGGGTGACCTGCCAGATGTGGCCCCATGTATCTGATTCTATGGTCACTATCATCACTATCCGGATAAATTCGATAAAATGATCGTATATATGATACTGTCATGTAAACTGGTGCTACTCCTTCCTTAGAGCACTCAGTTTTGGGAGGTACTTCCTCTATAACATGCTTTGATTCCCTAGGCAATAGATATTTTGGATACACAAGCCTGGAATAGGTCCTCTCATCTACATCACTATGGTCTCTACCATGGATGGACCACTCTATTGTGTCTGTGAATAGTGGGAGATTAGCTAGGTGAGGTCTTAAGTAGACCTCCTCTGTCTCATCTTCATAATCACTATCGACTATGAGACGCTCATTCGTCTCTTCCACTTGTTCCATAGGCAACAGACGACATATAAACACCAGACCTAGAAAGGTCAGCTCAATTTCCTCCTCAATTTGATCATCATTTGAGGACTTATCATCTGCATCATAACTAGGGCCACTCATTTCGAAGGTGGACTCCTCTCCATAATCATCACAAAGATCTCCTAACTCGAGATCACCTATAGTAGTGGGGTTATGCCCCTACATACCAGTGTCATCGGTAGCACTATGGATTTGGTTACCTAGGTTGCCTCTGGGGTTGTCCTCTAAGGGCCCATCATGATATGAATCGGGTGGCCCTATGGTAACAAACGATATCATTTGGCAAGTCCTCCAACAGTTGGAAGGATTAGGGTGATATGGATTAAAATCCACATCATCCCCTAGACTCAGGTACATGCAATCTAAGGATGCGGTAAGCAAATCGTCATGATCTTGTACCTATAACCCTAACCCGAACCTATCAGTAGCTAAATGATAATGAGGTTCGAGCAGAGTCCTATGTCCTTGTTTGAAAAGACCAAGGTCGTGTCCATGCCAATGATATGACTCAAAAATGTGCATGACGTATTTCGGGTTGGACAGATAGCACACATTCATAGAAAATGGCTCGTCATCGTCCTCATCTATGGAAATTCTAGTGGGTGCTTGATCTACCCCTACGTAGATGAATTTTATTTGGTTAGGTGGCTCACCCAACAGTACTATAGATCCAATCAAAAATCGATGTGTGTGCGGTCAGCCCATCTCTTGTGTAGTCTTCAGGATAGGTCCAAAAGTAACATTTTGCATAAGATACTCATCCAACCCTATGCTAACCAGATGAATGGTCACCTGCAGTGCAGATGACCCTACTGAAGATGCAGGTGAAGCAGGCTAAGGTGCCTCCTCGGCTTTGTCTTGAGGTTCTTCCACATCCATGGGAATGGGATTCTCATTGGTGACTGGTTCAGGCATATGATATTCTACTTTCTCGCCCAATTTCACCTTTAGATTCTCATATTGTTGATGCATTGTCGATGCAGTCAGTTTTAGAGAATTTGTAGTCATATGCTCAGATCTACGTGACATAGATGTCGATGGTTGAGCATGGGCTACTGGTTTACCTCTTGGAATCTTAACTGGTGAAGCAGGCCGGATATCCAAGTGCATCGATGGGAGTACAAAACCCCCATGCAAATCTGCTAGGTTCATGAACTTTAATGGTTCTTCGTTCGAGGACACTACGTGAACCTGTCCCTCATGAATGTACTTCACGCATTGATGCAATATAGAGGGGATGCAACGCATTTCATGAATCCAAGGCCTTCCAAGCATAATGTTGTACTGCATGGCACCCTCTATCACATGACACATCATAGAGATGGTCTTGAGTCCCACCTGAAAAGGTAGAATAATTGTATGAACCATCGAGCATAGTGCATCATTAAACGCTCTCAACGTAAAGGTGGTAGGCACAATGTGTGATTTGGGTAACTTGAGATGGCTCAATGCCTTGGTCGTAATTATATTGATCGAGGACCCAATGTCGATCAAGACCCTTTTGAAAGGCATGTGGTTAACACACGTGATAATATGCAGCGGTGGGTCAGCTGTAATAGTAGGAACCATCTTCACTTCACGATCATAAAATTGGATCATGGGTTCCTGACACTGTTGTACATGTCCCATAAAATTTGTAAATGTGTGCGCATCTTGGGACTATACCTCAATGGACCTTAGAATGTCCATGAGAGTCTCGTTATGTCTAGGGGATTGCTGAATAAGCTCATATATAGACAACTTCGTAGGATTTGTCTACAGGTTCTGAACTAACCTGCTCCTTATGGTCACCACTGGTCTAGTTGGTGGGCCTAGAATGTTCTGAGCTAGTCATTGATCTGACGTAGCTTGTATTCTAATGGGAGCACGAGGTTGATTCGGTTGATCATACCTCCCGTGTCTAGTAACAACATTGACCATACCTACGAACCCCTGGGTAGGTGGTTTGATTCTCACTTGATTGACCTGGTCGACATTGTTACAAGGTGCCTCGTGATTAGGTAGTGGATTCTTGAAAATCCCCATGTTTCTGTTGTTGGGCGCCTATGGATTTCCTAGTACTACAAGCTCTCCTTTTTCTATCATGTTTTGCACAATGTGTTTGAAGGACCAACATGTCTCGATGTCGTGGCCTTTCACTCTGTGGAATATGTAGAATAGATCATCTTGATGCCACTTCGACTTTGGCACATTTGGATCTATTAATTTGACCTCAGGCAATCGTATGGACTTGGCCTCGCACAGTTTATGAAAAATCAAAATCATCGATTTTGTTAGAGGTGTGAACTGGTGAGGTGGGCGCTCTTCTCTATTTTTTCCCTTATAGTTGTTTTTGCATGTCTCATAAAGTGCAGGAGGAGGTTGGGCCTGATAATTAGGCTTTTGTTGTCACTTGTCCTCTCCTCCAATATTTAGTACTACTCAATTCACGTGGGCCTTCTTGCCCTGTTGCTTCGTAGTACTCTTTTTAAACCCTTATTTCTTGGTCTTGAGCTTCAAGTTGCCTTCTTGCAACTTGATGTCCTCGATTACCTTGGCTTGCACCACAGCTTTCTTGAATGTAGTGTATTACTGTAGCTACAATAGTAGCGATATGTGCTTAGCACAACTCTTTGTAAAAGTTCAAGTTAGTTCTACTACAATAATAGGGAATGGTAGCTTTGCCATTATTTGTACACCATCTCTTTTCGTATTGCTCGATGGGCTCGTCGTCGCGCTGAGCTAGCATAGCCAAATCGGAAAGGTTGACCTGTTTCTTGATGCCAAATGAATAGCATTCAAGAAATGCATCAGCTAACTGCTCAAAACCAATAATATTGTATTTCTTCAGTTGGTTAAACCACTCTTGGGCTGAGCCAGAGAGTGTCATAATGAAGGTGCGCAACAACAAGGCATCATGACTCTTTATCTGGAAACACGCATCTAGAAAACTCATAACATGCTCTTGGGTATCCTCATCACCCTTGAATTTTTCTAACCTGGGCATATCAAAATGCTCGAGCTATGGAGGCGTAGGCATCAAGGGGTCTAGAGGTTCATTGTGTATCTTTCTTACTATCAACTTTTGCATAGTCGCACCTTGTCTCTCTATTGCTTTGACCTTATTGGCCAAAACCTTGTACGCTTTAGAAGATAAAAAGTCCTCCTCCCTAAGATGATGTGGAGGCATTCTAGGAGGTAATGTCTTCTTCGGGGGAGGTGGAGGATGTGGCTCTTCCTCCTCCTCAACTCGATAACTCTCAGGATACTCTTGATTGTATCTATCTACATCTACATGTTCATGTTGCCTATGTCTAAGATCATTGAGTGACGGTAGGCCCTCCCTCTGTTGGGCACTGACATGAGTACGAGCGTCTCTGCGCTCCTCATGCATATCAGCTAGGGACACAACCCTCCTATGCACACACTCTCTATGCTCCTCTAAAGGGTATAGACCAACCCTAGATAGCCGATCCTCCTGCTCTATGCGCTCCTTCTAAGCTATAATATGCTCCTTGCGCATGCGTTGCTCATATAATCTCTATCGTAGGAGCCTTGGGCTTGAATATTTTCATCTTCAATATTTTTCCTCTCTAGGCGAGCATTCTCAAATTGATCTTGGAGGAGTTGTCATCTTTGCTCAGACACCAGTCTATGTGATTTGTCGATCTGGTCAGTCGTGGGAAGCCTCTGGTGTGTACACTCTGTGTGAGCTACCTTATGGGTTCTATACCCATTGGACAAATGTGTTGATGGCGGACATGTGACATGAGGGCGCTTAGAAGCCTCTCCATGCTCTCTAGTGATCTTGATACAACTACCTCTATGCTCACTCGAAGCATGAGTGGATGGAGCTATAGGCTTGTAGCCTAGCTGCTCAAGAACACTACCTAGACCATCTAATTGTCTAGACCTCCACCGCTCATGCGGTGGTGTTCCATTAGCTCCCACCTTTGATATATCAATGGTGATCTTGCGTGGTGGACCACACGTAGGAGCATGGGTGGACCTATGCTTGAAAGTGAGCCTGTCCTCTTGCCCCTGAATAGGTGGATCTCTGGTCCATCTATACTCTAACTGTGGAGGGTTAGAACCTCCTATGGACCTAGTATGTATGGGAATCAACTTAGTCCCCTACACAACATATTCCTCAGTCGATCCCGTGGATGCATGTGTAATGCAATCTCGATAATGGCTTTGGAGTAGATCATCCTTATGTTGAGAAGCTCCGCACTTAGTCCTGTGCCTAGAGGAGTCTACTGAAGCTCCTCTATCGGGGGTCCGCTCAACGGGATCTCCCCATGTCGAGTTGTCGCCTCTAATGCTTGTCGAACGTCATTCAGTTCGCTCATGTGTATGAGGACTCGACACATGTTGCTGTGAACCAGTTGGGGGTTTATCATGGGCATCAGTCCTAGACCTTTGCCAATCACCCCATGTGTTCACCATTTGTGTACCTAACGTCTAGATGTATTTTATTATGCAAACAAGGTATACAAATGATGATTATCTCCTTTTAAATTTTTATTGTGAGCCTTAAATTGTTTGATGTTGTTTTCAGATGTGTTGTATCAGTGTTAGAAACTCTCACATGTTTTGAAAGATTGTTGGATATTATACTCAGTTAAATTGGCTTTCACTTGTATACCCATAGCTCAACAACTTGGCGATGAAACCAAGTCACGTAAACCAACCTATAATGTGTGGAAGTGAAGCCCACACACGGTCAAGGGGCATAGGTTCTCCCAGTTGCTCACCGATTTTCCTCCAATCAACGTCATACCCTTTGAAGAGGAGTATATGCAAATTTTTTAGGGTACGAAAGGATCTTGGACCCGGTATGGTCTAGTAACACAAGGTACGTGGGATTTGGGCCAACAGATGGAAATTATGCCCATCGTCATTGAACCCTACTAGTGGTTGGATATGAAGCCCAACTCACTAGCGTTTAAGTGCCAAGTGGTGTATGTGGATCCTTTTACTTTACAAAAATGACAAATGCATAAAAGAGCATAATGATCATTCCTACATGATATGCATGAAAAAAAAGGAACATTTCAAATTTAGAAATAATGAATGCTAATGTCCTATATGATATTTTGACGATGCAATTATAATGACATGGCCACTAATTGGGTCTCAAGCATGCAAACGACATGCAATCCCTATCAAGGTCACTGTATTTAGGGGCGAACTGCACTCAGAGGTTCATTGTTCCCAAAAAAACCTTTCTAATGAAATGAAAATGGAAATGAACTAGGACTTGTTCATTGAATTTTTTATTTAAGTTCCTAGTTTGCAACAGTTCAATGCTTTCTGGAAAAACACAGAGCAAAAAATTCAAAATAGATAGTGGAATTGGGGCCTACCTTAGCTCCTACTCTGTTGCCCACTGATTTTCCTGTTGTCTGCATTTTCCTCTATTAATCATAGGTTCAATCTACGGGCTACAGTAGTGACCGCAGGTTACATCTACGGGCCAAAAAATAACCACAGTTGAAAGCTGCAGTTAGCACCTGAGATAATAAAAAGCCAAGGAAAGTCAAAAATCAGGGCTAAAATTATAGGCTCCCATCATGATTGCCATATAACCTAATCATGGATCATGCACCTAGCTACTGTATTGATCTATACCATCATGAAAACATAAAGATTCACGCAAGTACATAAATTGAACAAAAACAACGTAAGTAAGGTTTCTTGTATTAATATTTGAATGAGCTTTGATTATAAAAATGCCCTCTTAGGGTCACTTGAAAGATGATACTGATATTACAATTTCCCATGCCCTTAATAGGGTAGGCACACTTATAGTGATCTATTAATTAGTCACAAACTGCCTTGGGGTGGAGCTGACCCCCTTATTCGCGATGTGGAAGGATTATAACATAAGCTCTTCTTGCACCTGTCTCCCTGTGAACAAGAAACAACAACACACGATTAAAAATATTGATAGCCTCTTGTGATGAGGCCCTTTAAGGAAATATGTATTAAATGCCATTAAACTAGTAAAACAAGAAAACATAAAGAAAGACTTTAAACTATTCTAATTTGATCAAGAATTATACTACAACATGAAGGACATGAATAAGCAAATGATGCATGGATCAAATATCAAGTTAGGAGCAATAAAGTGCATAAAATATCCAATATAATCCTACTTAATACAATGCATGAAATGACTAATTCCTATGGTCAGATTTTCTCTAAAATGTAATTAAACCTATGAAAATACTAATATAACTAATCTATGTGGTCAAAAGCAAAGCAAGTAAGGTGATCATTCACCTGTTGCAAATCGCAACTATGGTGGGCAGTCTGCACTGTGAACCGCAGCTGACAGTCGCGGTTTAACCTCTGATAGGTTTACTCTCAGAATTAGGGGCAGTGGACTTGACCTCCTTATCCAAATTGATGTTCAAGGGTCGCCTTTGTTGTCCTCTAAAATATTTGGCAATCAAATTGTTGTGAAGGGCCTTCGTTTACCTGGATTTGTGTTTCTTGAATCTCCTAGGCACCTAGGGCATCCATGGCTAATTGGTCTTTAGGTGAATAACAAAGGGGCTTTCAAATGCATAGATTCAGTATGCAATTTTGCAGGGCTTCACTGCTCTCTTGATTAATTAACTCTCTCTCTCTTTCTCCCCATTTGGAGGGGGTATTTATAGCATGCCCCTAGGTCTAGGGGTGGCTTCATGGAGAATACAAGACCAAGAAGGGTGGTTAGGACAGTTGGGATGGAAGCCTCTGGACTCTTCCGTCCTTCAACTGCCTCCTTCTAGATATTTTGATCGTTCCAACTGATTTGGATCTGATGGAAGGCCTAACTAAACTTCAGTTAAGACCGTAGGTCACAGTTGCGGTCCAAACTGTAGACCGCAGGTGTCAACCATGGTTTAGACTAGAGACCACAGGTCTAGGCTACGATTTAGACTGCTTAGGCCAAAATGCCTAAATTGAGTGGTTAGAACCACTGCTCTATCTTGGAGTCTGTCCAAGATCCTCCATATGGTTTTTTAGCATGTCCATATGAGTAGTCGCCCTCGACATGACGCGTTTTAGGTGTCTACACCCCTAAAAAAAAACATCCCTTTTTCTCTCATCTAAATGAGTAAAACCCAAAAAAAAACAATTGAAATACCTTTCTCCTCTCCAAAACGAGCAAGTATCCCAAAAAAATAAAAGAAAGAAAGAGGAAAAAGAGCTTGAATCCTTGGAATTCTTAGTTTTTTAAAAACCATGGGACAATCTCCATTTCCAGCAATGGGCTATAGACATCGGCCTGGAAGTGGAGTAGCCTTACGCATGGTGACATGTTTGTCATATTAGCAACATTTGTTTGTACAAACAAATGTCAACTTACGAAGGAGCTAGATTTTTATGGCTTGCATTACCAAGTAGTTGAGTCCAACCACATACAAATTTGGAGTAATGAACTTCACTATACACACAGGGATATTGGATATCTTGGTCTTCCTCAAAGATTTGTATCTTTCAAGGTCTTGCATGGTCACTATACAACTTTTGTCTAGTCAACTAGGGTCTTTGAGTCTCATGAAAGTATTATGGTTCCCTTGTGACTTCTCGCTGATCACCATCCATTACATTCACATATTGTCAATACACATTTTATTTTCATTTGGCAAAGGTTTCATTTTATGCCTTAGATGAATTGTTTCAACTTTGATTTATGACTTTTATACATTTTGTGGTGCTTATACATAGTTATTGCATCTTATATTACTTTATTTTATTATTTATACATACATTCACATTTTATATCATTTAAATCATCACATGTCAGTAATACATTGCATACATATCTAGTTCTATACACAAATAAATCATATATATGCATCCATCTAACATATATGCATCATCATATCTACAAGTCTAGGCATCCATCCATAAGCATCCATAATTTCATGATCATCATCACATAACACATACATAATAAACACAAAATATGCATCAATAAAACATCATCTCATATGTATATATATATCAAAAGAGTAAGTACATCATGATACAAAAATACTCGTAGGCTACAATATAGTGGTCCTCAAACCTCACATCCAAAAAATGAAGCTAGAGAAATAGAGATCCCATGCTTAGGTTGGCCCTACACCATCGCTGCCACCACTCTTTGCTGCCCTCAGCCTTGTCTCAATGAGTTTACTTGGATCTATTAGCCCCTAATGTCTCTAAAGTCCTTGGTGTTGTGAATAATGCCACTCGAGGTCTCATAGATGGCTCTCTTGAGGCTTTGGTTTGATGTCTTTGATGTGATTAAGATTGAGATGAACTTTATCATCATGAAGGTAGATCCCCATTGAGTCTTTCCAAATCATCTACGAACGTAGGCTTTCTCAACTTGATATTGAGTATGCTCTATGCTTAGTCTCACCCTTAGTTGGACCATCTTTGTATCCTATTCAATTGGTCCCCTAGTACCCTGAGTATGCAAAGCATCTCATTCTACTATAACTTTTCTCATTGACTCTTGTAGACTCACCACCTAGGCTCGTAGGGTGTCCCTATCCTCTAACCAATCCTACCATCTCTATCAGTTTGTCTCCCACTCGCTTTATGCTATGGCATGAGTTGTATCCCGATCTGATAGCTTCCCTAATCCTGACCTGCTATCTCAAAGTAGTAATCTAATTTTATGGGTCATCCTTGTCTGGACCTCACTCCATACCTCTCCTCGTTCCTCCTCAAAGCCTCCTTAGTCCCTCCCTAGGTTCCACCCCCATCCACCCAGTGATGCACTTGTCATTGTGATTAGTCCCTTGCTACCTCGATGTCCCTACTAGTTGCACCCTCTCCACCTGCTGCTCCTCCATCGATTGCCTCTACGTCCCCTCTAGATATGGTATATCTATAAGCCTACTATTTTGTAAACTAGACATCATAATCAGGTGTGGTGCCTAGAAGCCTCATCGACCTCCTCCCCCAACAGCTCTACTCGTGACCATGATAGTTGAGTCTCTATAGTCCATAGCCTATAGACCATTGGCTCCTCAGGCACATCCTACCTCACTCCCAGCTAGCAGGTCACTCATAAGTATTGGAAGTACTCATGCTCTATATCGTTACTTCCTTTCAACCATCTACCTTGTCTCACCCATCTTAGATGCACATCTACCTCAGTCTATGCTAGTGCTCCCCCCACGATCTCTATATCACTTAGTCTGGTTGCAGTCCAATCCAAGCATCTAAGTAATTCTTCAGGTCACCCTGACAGGGGTGGCTCCTACCCTACTCTCAATCATGTATCCATCTCATGGAATAGGAAATCTTCATATATACCATGTCCCTCCATGCAACCCACGATAACCCATGTGGTCGATCAATGCTAAAGTGCTCCCAATCCCAAACCTAAAGCAAGAAGCTCCATCCCAAGCCTCGTCGGTGTCTCTCTTAAATATTGTATAGCTCTCCATAGAGTTGTGTCAATAATATGGGACCCCATGCCATGATATATAGCTGCTCCACCAATTCTTGAACAAGTCTTTGCATGTTCCAAGAGAACCTACTACTAGAAGAGTTGAGAAAAATAAAGTCAAACATGAGTGTCATCAACACAACATGCCTAGTTGTTAGCAGGTTTGTGTGATAACCAACCTCAACATAGATGCCACCACTATAAATATCATAGTCTACTCATCTCCACTACTCTCTATAAACTCATCGCAGTATTACCTCCCTCTGAGTAGTCTTAGAAGTGTAGATAGGTGCTCCCTCGATCGGGCACTGCAAGATTCGGTAGATATCGTCTAAAGTGATAGTGATATCATAGTCAACATGTCAAATGTGTTAGTCCATGGATCCCATTTGTCTATCAGTGTCATCAGGTAGGTCTGATCAACATGTTTAAACTCCAGTTTGGTAGTGTGTAGAAGGTCCAAGACCTTTAGCCACGTTCAATTATCCTCATTTTTCATAACTGTCGAATGAGCCTCTTTATAGTGGTTTAAGAAGCAGTGTCGGGCTCTAATAAGTTGATAAAATAAACAAAAATCAATCAAAACTCCAAAAAAAATAAAACAACACCACACACGATCGTCTCAAGTCAAGACAACCCCCAAACATGATTGTCTTGATACGAGACGATCGCGGCATAAGACCATATCATTGTGAGACGATCCCCAAAAAAGGTTATTTCAAGTGAGACGACCACTAAATAGAACATCTCAGCTTGAGACGGTCCCCAAATACTCTCATAAAAAGCAAAAATTCAAAAAAAACAACAAAGCAAAAGCACAAAATCACACAAAAAGGAGAAAATGCATTAACCCATTAACTACCCATTTCACCCACCCACTTTTTCATTTCGTCTAACTACCCATTTCATCCACCCTACCTCATTTTTTTTTTGGTTTCATTTAGTTTGGTTCATTTTACTTTTAAAAACAAAAAATTTAGATTTTTTGTCCTTACCTTTCTCGCATTGACTCCTTCGCTCGTTGAGGCACCATATGGGTCCATTCTAGCAATACATGGGAGTTTCGGTAGTGCTTCACTTCCCAAACTGATCTCTCCTCCTTGTATCACTCATTTCTCGTCTCACGTAGTGAAAATAACTATTTTTCATGATTTTTGCTATTTATATTTTTCCACGATCGCGATCGTTCAAGACGATCGTGTGGTGCCACGTAGCCATCAGATACGGTCTCGATTTTGCAAAAAAAACTAATCAATTGAAACTGTCTCGGGTTGAGACGGTATCAAAATGATACTTTTTCAAAAAAAAAATAGCCATGCTAATTGAGTCATTCTTGTTGAGCACCTTGTCACTCTCATCAATTTTTCATCTCCTCCATCGATTCGTCGCTCAAGAGGGTAGTCAATAACTGCAAAATTTTACATTTCAAAATCAAGTCAACAATCAAACACTCAAAAATGAAAATCATGTTCATCCAAAGAATCATTGCCAAAAACTATCATAAGCCCTTTTTGTTGGGGCAAACAACAAGCAAAATTTAAACCAAACAAACACTTGGTATGCCTAAAACTTGAAGAGTAGACTAAAGCTTGTCTACCCACGACTAAAGGGTTACCAAAATCAAATCAAATTCATCAATGTGTTGGAAGCAATAATTCAAAGACATGCAGCCTTTTTATGATTGGGGCATCTCACGTTGACATTTTCAATTTAACATCATCCATCATCAACTCAACCATTTTAGATCATTTATTTTTGCTCAGCATTGTGCTTAGGCACAAAGCATTCCAAAAAGAGGCATCTGTAGACACCTAAAATGTGTAATCACAAGGAGACTCTCCAAAAGACCTCCTTCTAACCCATCTAACCTGCCTAGGGTAGCATCAGTTCTATTTAGTGACTTCTCCCAAAAAAAGGGCACTTTTCCCCCATGGGAAGCAAGACCGTCTCTCCCAATATGGTCTTTAAGTCAGGATCGTCTCGTTGCGAGATGATTACGTTCGCGTTGATTTAAAAAGTAATAATTAGGTAAGGGATTACCTGTCATCATGGCAATGGATTTTTCATCACCCTTGATGGCCTACAGTCGTCCCTAGCAACTTGTAGTCACCCCTACCACTTGCAAAGTGGTAATCGGGATGCCCTTGATTGCCACTTGCCTCTTTTGATTGCATTCCAAGGAGGCTATAAAATAGAGGCTTCCCCCTCCATCTGAGAATCCAAATTTTGCATGCTAGAGCAATGAAGTGCTACCGAAACCATGCCATTATTTTTTGCTACTTGCATTCATGCTATCGGATTGTCTTATGAGTTTCAAAGGTGCCTCCCTCATCCACTCTTGATCAAAACTGCTACTCTAGATCATGCGAACCTACCTACTCGCCTTCAAATTCACCATTAATCTAGCGATAAAATACCCTTGGATTACCCCAACGCTACCAGACCTGGTTTCTAAAAGTTGCAAGTCTACAATAACGATCATCTCGCTCCAAGACGGTCCACAAATAGATATTGTCTCACTCGAGACGGTCTTGATCAGGTGACCAGTTTCATCACTATTTTGGCATATTTGTTCATATTATCATTTGCATGCTTGTTTTAGCCGTAGATAATTTATTTCATGCACTTTGTTTCACTATAATAGCTCAAATTTCCGTTATTTCGTGCATGCATTCATTTTGTCTAGTTTTGCTTCTTGATCAATATGGGCCCAACTTCGGTGGGCCCCGTAGATGCTACTAATTCCTCCTTGTGTTTCTTTGCATGCAGGTTACAGGACTCAGGATGATGAAAGAAGTTGGATCTCACTCGTGTGCGACGGTCTCAAGAAAAATCACTCAAAATCATTGTTGTGGGCACGAAAATCATTCAGATTGCACCAAGAATATTATTGTAAAATTGTATCATTGGTAAAATCCCTGAAGGGGATATTATGTAACACATTTTAAAGAAATCAATGCAAGTTTAATACAGTCAGATTCCATTGCCAAGTGGGTTTCTTTATTTTTGTTTTGCATTGTGTATTTCTTTTCGGTTGTTTTATCTCTTTGTTTACGATGCATGCATTTTCGCGCATTCACAACCTTTTTTAGGAGGGCGGGAAAAATGCAACCAGAGCTTTGAATAACTTATTAAAGGATTATGAAAGAGTGTTAGGGCATAAAGTTAATAGGACAAAATCGAAAATTTACTTCATAAACACTCCAACTAGATTCAAATCAGGGATATGCAGGTTACTTCTAATGGAGGAGATAAATTTACCAACAGCATATCTAGGGATGCCCTTATTTGAGGGGAGAATGAGGATATAATTATGGAATCCAGTTATAAGTAAAGTTAAAAATAAAATATCAGTATGGAAAGGTATATGATTATTGTTAGTAGGAAGAATGCAACTAATTAAATCAATCTTGCAAGCCATTCCAACTTATTATATGTCCTTGTATACTATGCCAAAGTCAATAAAAAAATTTGTTTATATTATGTAGTCTTTTTTGTGGTCAGGTTTACATGATAAAAGGAAATTTCCTTTGGTGAAATGGAGCAAGGTGTGTGATGATAAAACTAGGGGAGGTCTCAATTTAAGAGTTCTTATAGATGCAAACTTAGCTCTTAGGGGAAAAGTAATTTGGAGATTGTACAAAGAGAGACAATGGACAAGAATTCTTCTAAGTCAGTATGTTGATCCCAATGACCCAAGCTTAATCTTCATTGCATTCTCACCAGACGATTTTGCATTATGGAACGGTTAGAAAAATCAATTGATCTAGTGATTAAAGATCTAAGATGGGTGGTGGAAACTAGAGAAAAAAAATTGTTTGGATGGATACTTAGTGTAATAAAAAACCACTCAATCTAGATTCAATTTTGAAAACATGGCAAAACAAATATGGTAATAGGGTTTCAAATATTATGTACAAGGATTAAGAAGAAAAATATGAATGGAAAGAAGATTTTGGTTTAATTGCCTCCTAGGGGTGAGATTTTGTCACATTACAGTTTCAATAATGGATTTAAGACAAATAATGAAGCTTAAGCTTGGGTAACTTTGGAAGGGTTAAAAATATGTAGACAAGTGAAATGGAATAGAGTATAGATGGAAGGCAATCCACTAGTACTAATAAATGTAATTTTGAAGGAAAGCAAAGGCTCCGTGGAATATACAAGAGATCATTAAGTTAATACAATACCTTGCTTCAGAGTTTGAAGAAATCAGATTTACATTTACATTAAGGAAATGGAACAAATGTGTAGATAGGCTAGCCAATAGAGGGGTTTTAATACAGGATAGTGAAGTTAAATTTTTTCTTCTATGGTTAGAGGAAGTACCATTAATGTGTTTTCATATAAACTATTATTACAGCTCTTGTGGTTGCACAATATTAAAGCTTTTACATGGAGGATTGGTCTTGTACATGAAGCACCATTATGAACATCCCAACATACACAACAAAATTTGTGTCTTAGAATTTGTTATGCATACTTTATAAGCCTCAGTAATATAAGTTAACTAGATACTTATGATGAGGGTAAATTTCATCAAATAATATCAATTTAAATTATTAAATATCTTGATTTTTTTTTTTTTTGATGAGGAACCTTTTATATACAACATATCCGCAACATGTGAGGGGAGAGATTTGAACCTGGGCTTCTCCATAACTAGAGAGTTTTAACTACCCACTTGCTCTCCAACTCCTCTTTTTTAAGACAATGATTCAATATTGTTATATCATTAGTTAAAACATTGTATAATATTATCATGATGTAATATGGATATAATTCCTTTTAATCTCACTAAATAAGAGAATATCATAGACCTTTTAGGTTTACCTTATGTAAGAATAATAAGAAATATCAAATCACTTCTTTGTTTTCTCTTTGTTTACATTATTTGGGACCACTTTTTGAAAAAATGAAAACACATAGGGTAGCTCCATCAACATTAATAAAATATTGGATTAGTTGTTTAAAAAAAAAGCATTATGTGGAGAATTGGTCTTCTTGTTATTATTTGTTGGAACATATGGCTTGAAAGGAGTAAATTTTTTAAAAACAATTCTTAAAATCATGCTCAAGTTTGGAATCATATTATTCTCTCTTTTACATAATGTTTACACAAACATGGTGCTTTGTTATGTAATGTAAGTCTCAAGAGGAAGAAAATAGGTGTTAACTTCTTGGTTACATAATTTGAATATACATAGAAAGGTTTGTTGAGTGATGGGACCCTCAACCTCTACCTTCGGTATCTCTCCAAATCCTAACCTCCTTAGTAAGTGCCTTCACCATCGGCCTGACTTATGTTTTTGGTGCAATGGTAGCACTGTGGTGTGTTAACAAAACTGACAACTTTTCTAGGGAATGATTTGATTCTTGCCCTCAACATTTTACCTGCTTTGTGGTTGATTGTGTCCCTTATTTGACCTCTCCGCTGAGAGGAACTAAATTGTTAAGTGATGGGACCCTTCACCACCGACTTAGGCTTTTAATGCAACGGTAGCACTATGGTGGGTAATATCCCATTCTATAACCAAACATGTATGTTATATAATATAAATCGAAATATTCCATTTCACATTTTGCTTCATACATATAGTAAAGAAAAAAAAATTGGTAGGTAATCATTGTACATAAAGCACCATTATGAACATCCCAACATACACAGCAAAATTCGTGGCTCCAAATTTCTAATGCATACTAATAAATATCGGATAAGCCCCATCTCTAGTGTGCCCTCATATTAGATACCTTTAATATCCTAGAAGACCCCATTTTTCATGTCCACTTATTAAGAGGGAAGAGAAGCAAAGAGAAATCTCATTTCCTCATATCTATCAACTTTTTAGGCATTTATTTTCAACTCTAATGATCTTTTAGCACAAAAGAATGCCTAGCGCTCTCTCAAAAACAAATAAACCATTCACTCTATTAAATATGTTATATCAAAACATTTATACCCCTTATATAAGGAAAATCATGCATACAAAAAAATTGTAACTACAATTAATTTAAAAGGAACACATCTGAACGAGTGCAAATTGGAGTAAGTGTGAACTAGGAAGAAGTGTGAACCATAAGCAAGCCCCACATGGGAAGTCAGGATGCCTTTGAACGAGTGCAAATTGGCAGTAAGTGTGAACTAGGACGAAGTGTGAGCTAGAAGCAAGCCCCACTAGCTAGTATGGAAAAAAAGTCATTTGAAAACCCTAATGGGAAGTCAGGATGCCCTAGCTAGAAGTATGGATGCCCAAGTTTAAAATAAGCAAAAGAGCATATATATGGCAAGTTTGATCCAAGTAACAGATGTTACACCACGTGATTATCAAGGATGAGATGATAAAGCATGATATAAAGGTTCTTAAAAGTAGAGGGTTAATATGTAAGTTTTAAGAGGGTTAATATTTAAGTTCCATAATACCGACCAAGATTTTTGAAGATTCAAAATTAGGTCAAGTGAATGTAGAAATTAAGTTCAACAACTTTTATTCTTAAAGGTTTTTTCCTTATCATCCTTTCCAATTTGGAAATCAAGGGTAAAATAATAGGTGGTGGCCATGGTTTAGGGAAAGAGGTGCCCTTCATTTAGGAACATAAAGCGAAATTTTTTCTATTGAGACAAAAACTTCGTGGGTTAGCTTTTTTTGACTTCCATATCAAAACATCAATAAAGATATAATGAAGAATATTGGAAACACCCTAAGAAAATTCATCAATGAGGAACTAACTTTTAAGGATCAAAACATGCTATATATACCCAAATATGTGTTGGTATAGATATTTCAAAATCTTTGCCACAATCCATTAAGATTAAATCTAAATCAAGAGAATGGGATTAACAAGTGGATTATAAAAATATTGCATTTCATTTTCCACAATTGTTATGAGATTAGATACATGGTAAGAGATTGCAAAGTGAAAACCATGAAAAAAAACAACTTTTTGATCATGAGATAAACTTTAGGGCGAAGCAAGAAAATCACATTGTAATAGAAGCTAGATGAGCTCAAGGATATTCCACTTCAAAAGATAAGGCAAAGAAAACCTGTCTACAACATAATATGGCAAAGGTTGTCATAGCTCATTTGGATCAACGGTTCAAAAAAAATAAAGAGGATATGAAGGATGAGAAAATACAATTTGTAAGTTCAAATTTAGAAGGAATTAATTGTGCAAAAGAAGATATGGAGGAAAACCCTATAACAAAGAAGACAAAAGAGGTCAATTTTATTCCTCAAGTAACTCTTCATTTTCCTAGAGTAGTATAGAATCCTCTCTTGATAATAAAAGTGAAAATGGTGTAGCAATTGTCCCTTGCACTCAAGGTTTCAAAAGCAACATAATAAAGAAAAGAGGATGGAGGAAATCCTTAGTAATTTTGGATTTTTAGGGCAGCATAAGAAGGTAATTGCTATGAAAGAGCATCCTTGCACTTTAGGGTTTCCCTAACAACATAAAGAAGAATGTTTTTTTAAGGTTATTCCTTGCACTTCGAATCTTTAAAACAAATCTATAGATGATAAGTCTTACTATTAATAGTGTGAGAAGATTGGAGAGATTGATGAAGACAAAAATATTATTGAGAATGGAAAAAAGGAAAGATCCAAGAAGCAAAAACAAAAAGAAAACAAAAGAAAATAAGATATTGATATGAGAATGTTAAAAATTAGTAGGGCTAAACCCACAGATAAAAAAACAAAAAATGACAATGAAAATATCTTAGAATATTAAAGGCATAAATAAGAACCCTTAAAAAAGTATTAAGAAATTTTCAAGGTTATTATAGATAATATATAGATATAGAAACCAGGCATCAAAATATCTTGGAATATTAAAGACATAAATAAGAATACTTAAAAAAAGTATTAAAGAAATTTTCAAGGTTATTATAGATAATATATAGATATAGAAACCAGGCAACAAATATTTTAGCCAAAAATATTTTGGAATATTAAAGACATAAATAAGAACACTTAAAAAAAAGTATTTAAGAAATTTTCAAGGTTATTATAGATAATATATAGATATAGAAACCAGGCAACAAATATTTTAGCCATTCGTGGTGTTGAATCTCGTCTTGACAAAATTTAGATTTCAAAAGACAATTGTACGTGCGAGATTTTATCAAAAAGTGGATGGATAATAAGGCAAATGAACAATATATTTGATAAAAAACAAATTGAATATGGTTTTTAACTAACTTATAGCAATTATATAATATGTATTGGTTTGTTTTTTAAATAGAAATGACCTCTGATAGAAGTTACACATAGCTTATTAAAAAAATACACATTTAATAAAATTGATTATAGTCAACCACTTAAATTCTGACTTAACAATATATTTGATAAAAAACAAATTGAATATGGTTTTTAACTAACTTATAGCAATTATATAATATGTATTGGTTTGTTTTTTAAATAGAAATGACCTCTGATAGAAGTTACACATAGCTTATTAAAAAAATACACATTTAATAAAATTGATTATAGTCGACTTAAATTCTGACTTTCAGATAAGAGATCCAAGTTCAAATCTTGCCAAGTAATAAGTGCATAATTGACAAGCTATTATAATACCACTATGTGGTCACAATGTCATAGTAATATAGATTCAAGCCTGTTTCAATACTATATAACCAATTTAAAAATAAAAACTCCAGGGATGTTGCAAAATATTTTGTATAAGAAGAATGCACAAGTCTCCAAAGAGCACATAGAAAGGAAGCAAAGATATTTTGGAGAAACAATATAAATTCCTCGAGCCTTGCAGTGAAGGAAATCAAATGGCAGGATTAAAAAACCGCTGTCTTCTTTATTCTTCAGGCAATTAACCAGAATACTTTACAGATTGTCTTATCATGCAAAGCCTAGCAGAGAAGAAACTGCTGCTTTGATTACAAAATCATTTTAAGATGCAGCTCCACAATTAAGGTGAGAATTTACAGAGGCAGACAAAAGCAACACTAGTCGTTACCCTAAGTTTGATGTTGGATTTACTGACCTTTCAAACCACAATTTATCATTTCGGACGATAATTTGAGGAATTGTAAAGCAGGAGAGGGGTTGGGGAAAGAAATTCATGGTGAAAGTGGACCTCATGCCAAAATTTGGAATATAGAAATTTCCTCACAGAGCACCACCTTGAAGACCTTGTTTCATAATAACCTTGACAAGAAATTCTGTACACTCAACGTAATTCACAGAGATCCTTGCAATACAACTGGACAGGTCAAAAGTCTATTTTCACATTGATGGTGTGTTGGAAAAACAAGTGAACAACACAAACATAACTTACACATCCAGCTTCAAATTTTCATCTTCTGCTCCAACCTGTGTGGCACTAGCTTCGTCTATGGTTGGTTTCACTGTATCTCCAGTGCTAGAAGTCTCCGAGATTTCTTCCAGAAATGACCTCTGCCTTGATCTGTTAATCCCAACTTCTCTTGATAAGCCATCAACCAAAGATGGGGAACCATCTAATAATTCAGCTGGCCCATGCCTTGAATTTGCATCATCTCTATCTTCAACAGTCTTTCCTTCACTTACTTTTAGAAACTTATCCTGACCAATTTCTACTCCAGCTTGGTAGGACACCTGAGTTACCATCTCAATCACAAGGCAATGAGAAATCCAACTACACGGATGCAACCTATATTCTATTTATTTCCTTAGAAGTAAGGATTACCAGCTTACCTCCTGCCTCACTCTTTTCTCCTGCATTGCTTTTTCACGACCTTCATAGAACTGAAAATCATCTAAAATGGATGTTTTACAGACATGATTCTTAAGTATATTCAGCATCTCTGTTCCTTGTTCAAATTTCACCTGAAACATGTTCACAAAACCTTGATTCAAATTTATTCCTAGATGAACGCTACTAAAATCAGTTCTCCACTAAACCTCAGACGCCAGTGAAAAAAATTGAAATAACAGCTTACCTCCTGTGTGTCTCTACTGTTTGTAACTGGCTTATTGTCGTTATTTTCAAGAATAATGTGCCAAAACTGACTGTTGGCAACATCCTTGACTATATGCCATTTAACAGGAAATTGACCACTCCATTTGTCTTGCTGCCAATAGTCCACACTTGACTGGAAATCCACCGGACCACACATTTCAGCTACTCCACAGAACTGACCACTTGCATTTACCTGAATCAGACAAAAGTATCACGAATTACGAATTTCAGGTGTTCATACAAACAATAAAAACAATGCCCAATAGCTTTGGTGGCTCCTTTGAAAAAACTCACCGAGAAAAACAGAAATACAGGACAACCGCCAGGCTTTTCCTGAGCTTCTTTGTAGGCTGCATCCAATTTCTTGTTCCCATTTGGAGTGCTGGCCCAAACACCATATTTGATGCTTTTGTGAACGTTGTCTTCACTGTAGGATTTAATAATGAAGAATTTTGCATCTTTATATTGAGTAACAAAATCAGGTCTATTATACAGTTCACTATCTACACCTACATTATTACTTTCATTGTGCCCTTGCTCCTTATGCATTGCCCGTGACACCACAGATTGGTTTCTAAACCTGGCAGTTCTTGGCCCTCGGTTTTGCTCATTTAGGACATCTAAACTGCCAATACAATTACAGAGTGAGCCGTTGCCCCTTCCCCTGGGCTTGCTTTTATCCACGGCTATCCAAGTTCTTCCATTTCCCCCATAACCGGGACCTGACCTTCCATAGCTAGGTGGGTGTAATCTATTTGGGGTGTATAGCCTATTAAAAGTTGGGGGAGCAGGTCCAATGCCAGAAGTTGCTCTTGGTTGCTGAGGTCCCTGGATATGAGGCTTCACAAACAAAGATGAGACATATCAGGTACAAACTCAAATCCTCCGTGATAAAGTCTGAATGGAACTACGATAGAAAGTAAACAGAAAACCAGGCTACTGAATATGCACAGATACACCAGCAGGAACCATTTAAAACAACATACCATGACATGAGGTGTAGGACGAAAGTTTTGCCCAAATGGTCCAAGAGGTGTTGGCTGAGATATCACCGAAGTAACAGCAGTGCTAGTAGGCCGCTGCTGACCCTGCGAAGCCCTTGTGGAATCAGTCCACGAACTGCTATGCTTCATTCCATCGTACCCATGCCTAGAATCTTGATATCGAGGACTGTTATTTGTTACAGGTGAGACACCACCCCTGGGATAAGAACTATATGTCACTGAGTAACCATGTCTTGGAGACATATTCACACCACTGCCATTAAAAAAATTGGCATTTGAACCTTCTGCAGGAAAACTAGTTTGGTCTGCACCGACTGAATTTGGTACGTCTCCATGAGACACAGGGGTTGGTGAAGATATGTAGTGGGAACCTGAAGGAACGGGCTGCTGGAAGAAAGGTCCTGGATACTGGAACGGCTGAGGACTGTAAACCTGACCATCTGTCCTAAAAGTAGTAAGAGGGGACCCAGCTGGTGAATAAGGACCATAAGGCATTTGGGGCGCATACGCATATCCAGGATGATATAAAATGGATCCATTTTCATCATATACAGCCTGCAAAAGACAAACTTGTATAACCATTTCGCATACCTAGCTTTAAAATGCATTTTAAAGAGGTCCTTCCTTCCTGCCCCTTGCACCCCACCCCAAAAGGAGAGTGGAATGGTTGAGAATGAACTTACCGGGGACGCAATTTCCACCCCATCCATATTAATATATCGAGGATATTCCTCCCATTCAGCAACAGGGCTTTCATAACCTGAAATAACTATAGATACATTATACCAGCGAATAAATTTTGGACAACCCAAGTTCATTTTGTCAAAGCAATCAGATGGACTTGAATGAAAAGAGTTTAACCTCCATAGTAATATGTTTGAGGAGGATAATTGTTTTGCGTAGGAAACATATTGGCCTGTGTCATATCTTGTGGCCCAGGTGTACTTGACTCATCAGATGAGCGAACTGGACCAGGTGCATCAACAGTTTGATCTGAAGACTCGGTATCGACAACTTCTGTTGATAATGAAGTCTGAAAAAATCATAATCATTTAAATCAAGCATGGCCTTATGTTAATTTTACTGCAAATTGACCCATGCAGAGATGAACATGCTAACAGGGTGCACAGCCCCATTAATTGAGTCAGTGATCGAGCAATCATAAACAAGGATCGCTCAAATAGAAGCTACCTCTTTCTTCGTCTCAGGAGCCTCTGCAGATGGTGTTGGAGACTCTATCGTCAAATTTTGTAATGATGCAGTAGCCTCTACAGAAAGGGTCAAGCAAAATTTTGCATAATACAATAACCAGACGAATACTATTTATTAAGCATGAAACCCCACCATCCATGAGACGATTTTTCTTCCGTTTCAATTGTTTATTGATCATCAAATTGCAGCGGTTCTAACAAAACATCAAACATGTCCCATATACGAGTAGAGGCCGAATTAAAACATCAATATGACAAGTCTAACCATGAGAAATAACGAAAAAGTAGGTCCCCTTGACAAATCTCAAAATAAAACTAAAAGAAAGTATGTCCCCTTGACCCTTACTGAACAGCAATACACAATTCCATTGTGCTTGATCCTCGCCAGTCATAAACAAGGTTGATCAGACAATTTTTTTTTAGATAAACATAAATAACCTAATCGCACTGCCCAGACGACGATTCAGATCCAGGGATTTTACGCCAAAGGGAACCTTATGGTGCGGCGGGGTCCACACATCATAATCTTTAAAACAACCCACCCTCTAATATCAAAAAAGCAGAGGATATTATTACAAACCCTAACTTTGCTCGAATCCACGAAATCAAAACAACCACAACCCAAATACACAATCCTGACAAACTGTATAAAAACAATGATCGAAGAAAAACAAGCAAAACCAGAGCTTGGGTCATATATAAGTGCAAGAAAGAAGTGAGGCAGGAGAGTAAAAGATGTTGCAGTAGCTAAAACCTTGGGGTAAAAAAGGATACGCTCCGTCGATTGTGTAGCAGCTGCCATTTTTAACGCCTGGTGTTGTTATCGTTTAAACGAAGCCCAAAACTGAAGCTTCCCTCTTCCCTTCAATGGATTAGATGGGCGGTAAACTGCCCAGGCGACCTCCTCTCTCGGATTATCCGTAGCCGTATATGCGCCGCGAAGAGAAATCCAAAATCAAATATATAAGATTACGAAAGGGACGCAGAACGGCGGCAACAGCAAGTGTGGCAAATGGCCCGAAAGAGGGCAAGATTTTCTCCCCTGCAAGTAAATATAGGCGACAAAGCGGTGTGGTCCAGGAACAACCACCGAAAAAAATGGAATCCTTCTTGTCAAACCAGCCGTTTTCAGAAAACTGGTTGTTTTGAAGCAGCTAAGACCGTTTCCGTAGGGTGGAAACCGGGTCGGACGAGTAGGGTTTTCATGCGAAAGAAACTCCTAGTCCTACTCAACCTAACCACATAAATGAAACTGGTACCGGAAGCTCCATTCTATCGTTATACTTATATTCTCTTCTCTTTTCTTTTTTTAAAGGTTTGGAATGAGTTTAGAATTGGAATTGTCAATCTTAAATTTATTCAATAAAATTTGTAAAGGTTTGGAATAAACTTAGAATTGGAACAGTTAACCTTAAATTAACATTTACATAAAAGTTTTAAATGAACTTAAAATTGGAACAGTCCACTTAAATTAATACTTACTCATTAGTAGACCTTAAATTAACACTCACTCAATAAAATTCGTTAATCTACTACCTTTATCTTATATTTTATTTTAGATAAAATCTGCCTTATTATATTCTATTCTACTTCACGGACTCTAGAGTAGCCAAAGTCCCATTCACGGTTTGCAAAATAAGCAGAGCTCTGCGTTGACGGATATGAAGAGCTATTTGCCAAAGATAGTTGGGAGTATCCGGTTATGTATTTTTTTTTTATATATAAGGGAATGGATTGGCAACTGTTTTTTTTAACAAATTGGTTACAGGGTTAAATCATATTGCCTCCTGTCATAGTGTCAAATCATGGAGCTACTACTATAATCTTTACCTCGCCTCGGTAAACATGGTCCGGAGTGAAGGAAACCCCCAATAACTCGGGGTTTGTACTGGCTACTACTATAACCTTTACCTCGCCTCGGTAAACATGGTCCGGAGTGAAGGAAACCCCCAATAACTCGGGGTTTGTACCGTTATCGTCAAGCTGACACACACTCAGCGGATTCTAGTCAGACTACTATCTTTGCCCTACAGTGGGCATGCCCGCAAGGTTTGAACCTAGGTCTCTTCTTTGCAAGTGCCCAACGTCTTACCAATCCACCTAGCCCTCGCAGACATCCGGCTATGTATTTAAATGTGTGCGGACTTACACGGTTTTCGTGCTTTCACTCCATATGTTTAGACAAACATTTTAACGGAAAAGTAAATTTTAAAGTTTTTTTTTAAAAGAAAATACTTCTTATACACATCCGTCATGGGGATTGAATCTGGGTCAAGGTCACATCAAGTGGCGTCATTGCCAGTATACCTCACGCCGATTAAAAAATTTTAAAGTTATATAAAGGTAAAGTTAATTTTAAGGTGTATGGGTTAATAGTTATATGGTATGTTGGTTATTTAATTATAGATTATTATTGTTTAATTGGTTATTATGAGAAATTTTGTAAATTTTAAGGTGTATGGGTTAAAAGTTATATTGTATGTTGGTTATTTAATATATTATTATTTAATTATATATTATTATTTAATTATTTAATTGATTATTATGATAAATTTTATAAGGTTGAACAGTTTCTTTCCAACCATGATTTTTTTTTTGTAATATTAAGAGCTATGCTTATTAATAGGGAATTTAACTCGCCCACACCACGGTTTGAACTTTGAATCGGTTTAATTATATTTTGATTATTAAAATATGATGAGTAATTTTATTTTAGGTTAAATTTTTAAATTTTTTTATTTGGTTAGTGTGAGAAACCCTTACGACATGCACACGCTGAGCAATCTCCTCCCAACCATGACTCCTGACCCTGTAAGACCCTGTAAAGTTGAGAGTTGTGCCTATCAATAGAGAATTTAACACATAGCCATCACACACACTCCCTCACATACTCGCCCACGCCGCAGTTTGAACCTTGGACCTTCCAAAAAAAGAGCCAAAACTTAAACTATCACGATTTGAACCTTAGACCTCCCGAAAAAGAGTCAAAACCCAAACCGTTGCATTGTCTCCCTCGGACAAAATTTTAAATTTTCTCTTTAAAGTTTTAAGGTTGTTATTGTTAGGTTCCTTTTAAGTGATAGTTTCATAGAAGATCGTATTTACTTGATAAATGTTTATGTAGTCGAACTTTTTTATTACCTAAGTATAGTATATAACTCTACTTCATTGAATTTGAACCTTAAATTTTTTTATTTAGAATTTTAGTAAAAAATAAAATAAATATAATTTAATAATTTTTTCATACCAATGCTCCTAAGTTCTTGTCTTGGATAATATGAAATAATATTGCTTGTTTAATGTTACGGGAACAATACAACAATGCAACAGTTTGGGTTTTGTTTCGTTTAGGAACAATGCATAGAGTTGTTCAACTCAAATAATTTGTGTACCATTTTATGCGAATTTGAAAAGTTTTGAAATGAGTGGTCATTCGAAAGAATCTAAGCAATATTGAGGGAGATATGATCATGTGAAGATAGTCGTTTGAAACTAGGGCAACGTTAGGACAATTTTTTTTAAAACATCTCATCCTTTAAAAGCCATATATTTGCAAAGGGTTGTTTGATTCAAGTGATTCTTGAACCTATTTATGCAAAATCTGAAGAGCTTAGAATGAATGGTCATATGAAGAAATTCGAGCAATATTGAGGAAGATACGATTCGAAACAAGAGTAATTGTAGACACCTAAAACTAACACAATAAATATTAATTAATTAATCATGATTAATTAATACATTTAATATTAATTAAAATTAATTAATATTAAATAATAAACATTCATCACCTAAGTATTGATTAATTTATTAATTTATTTATTAAATAATTAATTAATTAGTGCTTAGGTTGCACAATTATTTATCCCTATTTACGGATGCATTGACCCTCACAATCATCCATCCACATCATCCATTTAACTAACAGTTCCACCTCTCATCATTCAGACCGATACTAGCAATTGCACCTCTATGCCACAAAGAAAGATTGATCATGCACTCAATTAATTAAATCAGTTAACTAACATGCACAATATGCACACAATCAACAGACTTGGTTAAAAAATATGCACATAATGCACTTTCACTTAAAAATACATATATAAATTAAATAATATATATTTAATTTAAATATAAAAATCAAATCAAATCATGCACTCAGTTAACTAAGGCAATTAACTAAAAATGCATACAATCAACATGATCAGTTAAAAGGATAAACATACAAATCTATCCACGCATATTTAGTTACGTTGCAGGTATCAAATCTATCTGTGATAATTCCAAGGCAATCTTATCTATGTGCACCCCTAGTGACAAATCCAATGCAAGGAGATTGCTTCTAGTTACAACAATTAACTGGTTGAGCCACTTCCTTATCCTTTTCCGTCGATAAAATTATAAATTAAGCCTCACCCTCCCTTTGGAGCATGGAGATGGAATACACAAACTTATGTTGATGAATTCTAGAGTAACCACAATAATCATACTCTCAATATCTCAGCATTTCACCATCCTCGTCTCGTGTAGAGCCCGTTCGCATCCTTCCGCAAGCCCAAATTCGCTCTCGGATACCTTTTGGACACTACAGGTCACGACCATCCCACCCCGGATGATCTCAACCTACGATCGTTTTATTTTGGATGGTCGGCTCCCAGCCCGCGCAAGAAGCCTCTCAACACAACACGATTCAATCCCGACAGCAACACAGTAAAGGTAAAAATGTAATTTGTTTTTATATCATTTGCATTCTTTTGTTTTTATTTATTAATTGCATTAGGTTTTATATTTCTTAAATTTGGACCTCACTTTGGGAGACCCGATAAGTATTACTAATCCATTGTAATCGTTTGTGCGTAGGTCCCATAGGTACAAACCAGGTCGATCGTAGAACTAGACACAGTCGAAAACCGCTTAAACCCGTGGATCAACCATTCATAGGCCACAACAATACACACAGTGTGACCATCCACCCGTAGACAATTGCCAGCCACGACCATCCACCTACAAACGATCGTCATCCAAGGAGTTGCTTGCTCTAAATCCGATATCCATAGGCCCGCACATTAATCCAGAGGTGTCATATGTGGCCCCATTCAGCTTTCAATGTAGTAGCAATCATCGAAAACCCACTTTATCAGTGTTGTAGCATTAGGAGTACCAAAGCACCATTGTCATTTTGTACATGAGATACACTCCTCATTTTTATTGTAAAACCCTTGTGCGGGTATCATATTGTAATAGCGAGGAAGCACAATATTTATCAAAGTTAATATCATTCATTGCTTTGCTTTTCATTTTATATATTGCATGGTGCGTACTTTTATTGTCTACAAGATGACGATCACAGTGGGACCCACCTATCCCTTGAACTTTTGATTTATGCAATTTTTTGTGTTAGTGTTATTTTATGCTTTAGTTTAATATTCAACTATTTTCTAAATTGTTGTTGCATTCGAGAAATCTAACAGGTTTCTATTTTCTATTTTTACGCAAGTCACAGAATACACAAGAGCAAGACCATATGATCCCATATGATCGCAAAGTGCAATCGTTTGCATACAAATGATCTTAGACAAAAATCATCCCACCTTAGATGGTCATAGTGCATAGTCACCTCTACCTCTAGTCTTCGACACAATGCAAGACTATAGGTAGGGAACTATCATTCTTTCTATTTTGAGTGTATTTCCATAATTAGATTGCTTAAAATAGTGTTACTTTTAGATAGCAATTACTTCCATTAAGTAAGCATTGCATAACATGTTAGATCATTTTTTGGTTTGAAATAATGTATGTTGCATTTGTGTGAAGAAAGAGAAAATAACATCCTCGCACTAAAAGATATTGCATTAGGCATCATAGCTAGGAATCAAAATAATAAAATGAACCCAAGAAAGATAAAAATGTACATCACACACTACACGATTCATTGAAAACATCAACGAGTTGAATGTCATCACCAACCATTGATCGAGACCAGCGACAATGGGCTTCATCTCCATCCACTTGCTCGCACCCTAGCAAACATAGTGGCCCCCGTGAATGGCTTTTTGGGTTTCTGACGGGGCATCGGTAGAACACCCTTCCGCACAAACCCTGCCTTTTCATTAAAAACAGTTAAAAAATAAACATGCAGAAAAATCACAGCCCGCAGGCTTACAATCACCGGCCCTCGGCTCGGTTCTCCGCTTCTTCACTCCTAAGCTCTCCCGGGTATTCTCGGGTCCACCGTCCCGATTAAAACAATAAAATGGGTTTTTATAGAGGCCCCGACCCTCTCACGCAATTAATGCTCCACCAAACAAGATCTCCAATTTTGAATTTCCCTCCTTCCCGGGTTTTCAAAATTGTCATTAATGGCAATCTCTGCCCGATCTACACTGTTGTTTGCATTCGTGGTCTCCCTCGACCTGCAACCACCACCGTACTCTGCACTGTCATCTCCTCCATACCGGCCATGCTCTGAAACAGCTGTTTTGTCGAAAAGACTTTCAAATGGTGGTTCTCCCCCTTTAATGCACACGACTGTTCTCATTAATTTGAATACGTGTCCTCCACTTTTTACTTTATACATGTAACCGACCGTGTCCAAAACTGTCCACCCCTTCTCCTTGTCACAACATACTTGGTACATGCGTCTTTCCCAATTATCATGATACACGTGGCAACCACGTGTCAATTTTGGCCTTGCATGGCCATGACCGAACCCTCCACCTTCGTCTTCGACTTGTCGAAACCATGCCACGTGGTAGTTTTGCACTGGTCGCGATATCGCGACAGGTCACGAAATCGCGACCAACGGCGTCTCCTCTAAGCCAAAGTCCTTTGGGGTCGCGAAATCGCGACATGTTACGATTTCGCGACCCCCACTCCTCCTTCCGCCTTTGCTTCGACTAAAGTCGCGATATCGCGACCCCCTCCGCTGACAAGCCCCCCCTGCGCCATTTGTGTCGCGATATCGCGACACAAAAACTGTTGCGATATCACGACAGTTCCTGCCCTCAAGCCTTCCTCTGTCATTTGTGTCGCGATATCGCGACACAATTCCTGTCACGATATCGCGACAGTTTCTGCCTCTGCCCCTGCCTTTGCTCTGCCATCGCAATTTCGCGACATGTTGCAAAATTGCGGGTCGCAATTTCGCGACATGTCGCAAAATCGTGCCCCCTTCTGCGCCTTCGTCCCTCTCCGGCAAACTGTCATGATTTCGCGACATGTCGCGAAATCACGGGTCACGATTTTGTGACACGTCGCGAAATCGCGGCCCCTTCTGCTGCACGTCCTCCTTGCCAATTTCTGTCCCATTTTTGCGACATGTTGCGAAATCGCGACGGTTTTCTGACTTGGCCATTTTTTTCTTCCTTCTTGCTTCCTGCTTCTTCTTCTCCCGACTCTTCAGCATGATTCTGAACTTTGCTGCTTCTGCTGCTGGTGTTGCCGGATGCTCCTGCATCAGACACTCGGGGTAAGTGAAGAAGTGATCTTCACTTCTGTTGGGTTCGGTTGCTACCTCCCGCAACACTTTTGAACTCTTCTCTGTCTCTACAAACTGCTTCGACCTCGGCTCCGGGCCCACACTTCTGTCTTCAACCGGACAGATTTCTCCACTGCTGCAAACTTCTGCTGCAGCCGGCTTTAACTCTTCCTCTTGCACAGAATAATCTGTGCTTTCTTCCGGGCAGGTCCCGGTACTGCTGCTCTCTTCCTCTACAGCCTCCTTCATCTTTTCTTCTTTCTTTCTCCGTCTCTCTTCCCGCCTTTTCTGTCGTTCTTCTTTCTCCCGTAATTTCATTACGGACCATTCCTTTTGCAAGGCTTTTAATTGTTGTTGCAATGCTTTGACTTCCTCTTCTGACACCATGTCTTCCTCCTTGTTGTCCCGTCTTCTTCGGGAATACATTTTGCTCTTCTCACAAAGCTCTAACTGATCCCGGTGTAGCTGCCTCATATCCGACGGTCTGCTAACATGCTTGGGGATCTCTACTCTCCTCTCTCAAACCCTACCACAGATCCTGGCGTAGCTGCATCACATCCGGCGGTCTGTTACGCACTCAGGATCTCCCGCTCTGATACCACTGACGGGGCACCGGTAGAACACGCTTCCGCACAAACCTTGCCTTTTCATTAAAAACAGTTAAAAAATAAACATGCAGAAAAATCACAGCCCGTAGGCTTACAATCATCGGCCCTCGGCTCGGTTCTCCGCTTCTTCACTCCTAAGCTCTCCCGGGTATTCTCGGGTCCACCGTCCCGATTAAAACAATAAAATGGGTTTTTATAGAGGCCCCGACCCTCTCACGCAATTAATGCTCCACCAAACAAGATCTCCAATTTTGAATTTCCCTCCTTCCCGGGTTTTCAAAATTGTCATTAATGGCAATCTCTGCCCGATCTACACTGCTGTTTGCATTCGTGGTCTCCCTCGACCTGCAACCACCGCCGTACTCTGCACTGTCGTCTCCTCCATACCGGCCATGCTCTGAAACAGTTGTTTTGTCGAAAAGACTTTCAAATGGTGGTTCTCCCCCTTTAATGCACACGGCTGTTCTCATTAATTTGAATACGTGTCCTCCACTTTTTACTTTATACACGTAACCGACCGTGTCCAAAACTGTCCACCCCTTCTCCTTGTCACAACATACTTGGTACATGCGTCTTTCCCAATTATCATGATACACGTGGCAACCACGTGTCAATTTTGGCCTTGCATGGCCGTGACCGAACCCTCCGCCTTCGTCTTCGACTTGCCAAAACCATGCCACGTGGTAGTTTTGCACTGGTCGTGATATCGCGACCAACGGCGTCTCCTCTGAGCCAAAGTCCTTTGGGGTCGCGAAATCGCGACATGTTACGATTTCGCGACCCCCACTCCTCCTTCTGCCTTTGCTTCGACTAAAGTCACGATATCGCGACCCCCTCCGCTGACAAGCCCCCCCTGCGCCATTTGTGTCGCGATATCGCGACACAAAAACTATCGTGATATCGCGACAGTTCCTACCCTCAAGCCTTCCTCTACCATTTGTGTCGCGATATCGCGACACAATTCCTGTCGCGATATCGCGACAGTTTCTGCCTCTGCCCCTGCCTTTGCTCTGCCATCGCGATTTCGCGACATGTTACAAAATTGCGGGTCGCGATTTCGTGACATGTCACGAAATCGCGCCCCCTTCTGCGCCTTCGTCCCTCTCCGGCAAACTGTCACGATTTCGCGACATGTCGCGAAATCGCGGGTCACGATTTCGCGACACGTCGTGAAATCGCGGGTCACGATTTCGCGACACGTCACGAAATCGCGGCCCCTTCTGCTGCACGTCCTCCTTGCCAATTTCTGTCGCATTTTCGCGACATGTTGCGAAATCGCGACGGTTTTCTGACTTGGCCATTTTTTCTTCCTTCTTGCTTCCTGCTTCTTCTTCTCCCGACTCTTCAGCACGATTTTTCCCGAACTTTGCTGCTTCTGCTGCTGGTGTTGTCGGATGCTCCTGCATCAGACACCCGGGGTAAGTGAAGAAGTGATCTTCACTTCTGCTGGGTCCAGTTGCTACCTCCCGCAACACTTCTAGACTCTTCTTTGTCTCTACAAACTGCTTCGACCTCGGCTCCGGGCCCACACTTCTGTCTTCAACCGGACAAATTTCTCCACTGCTACAAACTTCTGCTGCAGCCGGCTTTAACTCTTCCTCTTGCACGAATAATCCGTGCTTTCTTCCGGCGAGTCCCGTCATTGCTGCTCTCTTCCTCTACAGCCTCCTTCATCTTTTCTTCTTTCTTTCTCCGTCTCTCTTCCCGCATTTTCTGTCGTTCTTCTTTCTCCCGTAATTTCATTACGGACCATTCCTTTTGCAAGGCTTTTAATTGCCGTTGCAATGCTTTGACTTCCTCTTCCGACACCATGTCTTCCTCCTTGCTGTCCCGTCTTCTTCGGGAATACATTTTGCTCTTCTCACAAAGCTCTAACTGATCCCGGTGTAGCTGCCTCACATCCGGCGGTCTGCTAACACGCTCGGGGATCTCTACTCTCCTCTCTCAAACCCTACCACAGATCCTTGCGTAACTGCCTCACATCCGACGGTCTGTTACGCACTCAGGATCTTCCGCTCTGATACCACTGACGGGGCACCGGTAGAGAACACCCTTCCGCACAAACCCTGCCTTTTCATTAAAAACAGTTAAAAAATAAACATGCAAAAAAATCACAGCCCGCAGGCTTACAATCATCGGCCCTCGGCTCGGTTCTCCGCTTCTTCACTCCTAAGCTCTCCTGGGTATTCTCGGGTCCACCATCCCGATTAAAACAATAAAATGGGTTTTTATAGAGGCCCCGACCCTCTCACGCAATTAATGTTCCACCAAACAAGATCTCCAATTTTGAATTTCCCTCCTTCCCGGGTTTTCAAAATTGTCATTAATGGCAATCTCTGCCCGATCTACACTGTTGTTTGCATTCGTGGTCTCCCTCGACCTGCAACCACCGTCGTACTCTGCACTGTCGTCTCCTCCATACCGGCCATGCTCTGAAACAGCTGTTTTGTCGAAAAGACTTTCAAATGGTGGTTCTCCCCCTTTAATGCACACGGTTGTTCTCATTAATTTGAATACGTGTCCTCCACTTTTTACTTTATACACGTAACCGACCGTGTCCAAAACTGTCCACCCCTTCTCCTTGTCACAACATACTTGGTACATGCGTCTTTCCCAATTATCATGATACACGTGGCAACCACGTGTCAATTTTGGCCTTGCATGGCCGTGACCGAACCCTCCACCTTCGTCTTCAACTTGCCGAAACCATGCCACGTGGTAGTTTTGCACTGGTCGCGATATCGCGACAGGTCGCGAAATCGTGACATGTCGCGATATCGCGACCAACGGCGTCTCCTCTGAGCCAAAATCCTTTGGGGTCGCGAAATCGCGACATGTTACGATTTCGTGACCCCCACTCCTCCTTCTGCCTTTGCTTCGACTAAAGTCGCGATATCGCGACCCCCTCTACTGACAAGCCCCCCCTGCGCCATTTGTGTCGCGATATCGCGACACAAAAACTGTCGCGATATCGCGACAGTTCTTGCCCTCAAGCCTTCCTCTGTAATTTGTGTCGCGATATCGTGACATAATTCCTGTCGCGATATCGCGACAGTTTCTGCCTCTGCCCCTGCCTTTGCTCTGCCGTCGCGATTTCGCGACATGTTGCAAAATTGCGGGTCGCGATTTCGCGACATGTCGCGAAATCGCGCCCCCTTCTGCGCCTTCGTCCCTCTCCAGCAAACTGTCGTGATTTCACGACATGTCGCGAAATCGTGGGTGTCGCGAAATCGCGGCCCCTTCTGCTGCACTTCCTCCTTGCCAATTTCTGTCGCGATTTCGCGACATGTCGCGAAATCGCGACGGTTTTCTGACTTGGCCATTTTTTCTTCCTTCTTGCTTCCTGCTTCTTCTTCTCCCGACTCTTCAACACGATTTTTCCCGAACTTTGCTGCTTCTGCTGCTGGTGTTGCCGGATGTTCCTGCATCAGTTTCATCACTGAAATGTCCTCTACTTTAGGAAGGTTAGATAACCTACAATTCTTGGGGCTTAATAATTGTGGATGCAAAGATACGACACTTGAAAATAAAATGGTAGAATCAAATAAAGCAATGAGACAAAACATATTGCACAAAAGAAATATGTATTCAATGGGGGGGCCAATAGAATCCTTTGTTACAATCAGTATCCAATGTGGATATTTTATACAGTAATTTACAGCGAGACTAGGGTTCTCTGAAATCCTAGTTAGATATAATAGAAGTGTCTTCAAATCTGAGTGTGTCCTTGATCCCAACAGGTTGAGTGGGCTTTAACTATCCAATGTGGGACCACTCCAGCTTCAATAGTCATCAAAGAATATGTTGAATTCGTAGATCTACATGTAAAACAAAACATAAGAGCATCAGTAATACCTGTGAGGGCTCCACAGTGTGAGACCCTCAGACATTAACAAAACCCTAGCTTAAGAATCAATTTAAAATGCATGCCAAACCAACAAATAAATGAAATAAAACAATACTAAATATACCTTGCTTTGTTGTTGCAGATTTCGTGGTGTAGCAGATTTAGATCTTCGTTTCAGTGTCACAGCAAGCTCTGACGTGAGCTTTGCAAGCTCTGGTTCGCACCTGGGACTGTCGCAGGCTCTGGAAGGCGCTAGGCAGGCTCTACAGTGAGCTTGGCAAGCTCTAGTGTGCACTTGCAAACAGGGCAAGCTCTAGTGGGCGCTTGGCAAGCTCTGCAGCGAGCTTCGTAAGCTCGTTGTAGAACGCTCGTAGGGAAGGGCATATCTATAGAAACATATCAATAAGGGAGGCGATGCATGGAATACGGTTATGGCAACGAGCGAGGATGGATGGACGATGGCTGGAATGGTAGAAGTATTGTTGGCTTAGCTAGGGCATCAGATCTTCAATTTTCTCTATCTCCGCTTCACTAGGGCATCAATAAATGTTTCTCCAAGTATATCTCTTAATCTCCAGGTTCTAGGGTTTGGGCATTTGCAAAATACCCTATTTATAATCCAACGTAGGGTTTTCTTAGAGTTTTAGCCTTGCACTTTTGATCGTGTGGCTAAGATTAAGTCATATCCTAGGGTTGAGATTACTTTTTGAATGTGACATGGATTAATGAAAATGGTTGATGGATATTAAATGAAATCGGATGGCTAAGGTTAATTGAGTTTATTTATATATATTTTATAATAAATATATTAAAATATAATAAAATATTATATAAAATATTATAAAATAATATTAAAATAACCCCAATTAGGCTAGGAAATGGCGGGAAGGTGGAATGAAAGACAAGTGGGTGGTGGGATGGTTAGGATGGAGGTTTAGTGGCTACGATTTGGTGTCTATAATAATTTAGGAATTTTAGCTACCGTTCATGCCCAAGCTCACACAAGGGTGAAGTAAAAGCCTATATGGGTTGTTAGTAAGGCAATAGACAATACGACCTCTTTCAGGAGGTTTTAATGCATTTAGGATACATTTAGCCAAATTATACAAGGCAGCCATATTCAGTCGTAGTTGCATCACTTTTCGTTAAAAAAGTGAGCTTCGTGAAGTAGGGAAAAATGGTGCACCAAATGATAATAAACAATATGTGTATCTATGCCCTATCGCTTATGAGCGTCAAACGAAAGCATACAAGTAAAGATGGAAAAGTAACGAATAACAAGAAGTAAAGCAAATAAATTTCTTATTAATATGATATATCAAATTCTAGGTTACAATGCATCCCCTTGAGGGCTCAAAATGGGTGATACAAATGTTTACAACTCGGGTGCCCAAGGATCAAAATCCTTCAAGAAATTCGGGTGCACATCCAATGTCTTTCCTCGTACCCACAATCGAGGTGGGTGGGCCAAGGTTCCCACTGCTTGTGCCTTTGATACATATGTCTTATGCTCATTCCCAATGTGTTGTGATGACCTGCACTTGCACACAATGAAACCATAAACGTCAAATAGCGAGTGCGTGTGATGAAAAGCATGTAATCCCCATAGGGGCAAAATGACTAATAATGAGAAAACATATCAAATAAACTCCAAATATCATGAAATTGTAGAGGGATGTAAAATATAAGGTTTTGGGAAGATATCACCAGAAATTGCACCAAAATTGCATCCGATGGGGCTTCGAAACCCGAATGATCGTTCACAACCTACAAAACCCAAATCAAGCAATTTATGACCCTAAGCATATCCAAAATGCATGAAAATTGGACAGAATACATAAAATGCTATTCTAAGAAAACCCATTTTATCATATTTGCAAGATCAGTCATCGTTTGGGTGTTCTCCTGTAAGAGACCCTACAAAACACTAAAAATGCAATATCTCGGCCAATATAGCTCAGAAAGGCCTGAAATTTTAACTGCAACATAGTAATAGCATGTAGAAAATAAATAATTAAAAATAGTAGAAAAATCATGCATAGATTTCTATTCATCATGAGGTGGGACGAATAGGACTGTCATAAATTAGGGGGCGCCCGGGGGTGGGATGCCCACCGTTTCTGCCTAAATTTTACCACCAATTCCACTGAGAATTGATGCAAAACACTATGGGATGTATTGTCATCAAATTTTATGTGGAAATCACTCAGATAGTTTGTTTTTGTAACAAATTGTGCCTCCTAATTCACTCGCAAACCTCCTTCGCTAGGTAGAGATTTCAAGGGAAGAATGGGCACAAAAGGGTGGAAGGAAATCTTGGCAACACTCTGTTGCTTTGTCCTCAAAATATCCTCTCCTATTGTGTGGAAAATGTATCCACTTTATAGCCCAAGGAGGCTTCATGGGTCAAAATGCATGCGAGGGCATGCAAGGCACGAGGTGCCACTTGGCCACCAGGGTGACATGCGTTGGAGGGGGAAGAGAATCTCCCAATTTGGCCTCCCTCACGGGCTGGAGCATTAAGATGTTGTGTGCTCTGACTTCCTAGGCATTAGCAATCAGAAAGGTAATCGTTGTCAGGAACCATTTGTCTAGATTTGACTTTTTGCCCGTCAAACCTGTTATTCACTCCCCCCTAGGATGAATACAACTATTTGTCCTAGGGTGGGACGGATAAGTTCTGTATTCGTCCTAGGGTGGAACAAATAGCAACAGGGTGTCCAAAAGGTGCCAAAAGTGGCCTAGAGCCTTTCAAAACCTTGTACTAAGTGGTTAGAGCCATTGTATGCCTCATGAGGGCTGCCCTCGGGGCCTTAGTGTGTCATGAAGTCGTTGCTTATGGTAGCATAATCGAATTGACCAGATTTTAGTGTCTATAGATGCTCCTTTTTGGGATGCATTGTGTGCAGCATAGCATCGAGAAAAAATATATGACTAAAATGTTCAATGATTAAGGTTACTCAATACCCTAACCAAATTTAGATGCCCCAATCCTGGAAAGAGCATGCGTTCTTGAATCCTTGCTTTTGACGAGCTAAGGAACTTGCTTTATCTTAGATGTTGTTCGGTCATGATGCGAGGATTCCCAACGTTACACATGCTTACTAAATGCCAAGCGTTTTAATTTGGTGCTATGTACTTGTTTGCTGCCCCAAGCAGGAGCACGATTGTCTCTGCCAATGATTCGTTGAATGAACATAATTTGCCTGATTGAGTGTGTGCTTGTTGATTGTGATACTGAGTATGACTACCCCCTCAAGCGAAAAGTTGATGAGGGAATGACATGTGAGAAAAGCAATGAGTCTCTTGACCCAGATGACTTTTGGTGAGGTTGCCTTCAGGTGTACTCATTGAAAAATGGCACAGTTGTGAAGGGTTTTGAATGATGCTATGGGGGGTTTCCTGGAAGCAAGGAGTTGAAAAATTCATTCCCGTGGGGTGGTCCAACTACAATGGCCTTATTAGGGGGTGAAGTAATAACTCGTCCATGCATCCATGAGAAATTTGTGTTCCATATTAACCCTGAGTGAATTCCATCAGAATTTGACATGTTTTTGGTGGGTTTTGAACCCTTTTTTGTGCTTCTTCCTAGAGGAAAGGAATGAAAAACCTCATTCCCACCAGGTAGTCCGGCCATAGTGGCCTTCTTAGGTATTGAAGCAAGATTATTTTTGAGCATCCAGGAGTGCTATTATTTGTCTCTTTGACTGACATAAAATTTTGACAAAAATAGAGCTATTTTTGTGGGTTTTTGGACCTTTTTGGTGCATTTGAGGGTGTTTTGACCTATGAATCCTATATTCATCCCGAGGTGGAACGAATACAAATTTGTTATTCGTAACAAGGTGTGACGAATGACAAAAAGTACGTTCATCCCACCCTAGGATGAATAGGATTGTTGTAGGCCTATATAAACCCCCAAATGCAGGTTTTGGGCTCATTATTGTATGTTTTATTTTGTGATTTGAGAGGTGAGGAGGAGGCTGACTGGGAGTGGCTTGATGCCCTGGGGCTCAAATAGGTCATGAGGTTGGAGCCTATGGTAGGCGACCGAGCTTATATGATGACTTTGATTATCTTATGAGACCTATGCACCAACACCTTCCATTTGCCGACGGGGGAGATGACGGTGACGCTAGAGGATGTCTATCAGATTCTGAGGATTTCGATAGAGGGGTGAACTATCCAATCGTCCGGTCGTCGCACTGTGACCAGAGGGGTGTCATGTTGACGAGGTACTTTGGGGAGGATGTGGAGGTGGTGGAGTTTGACTGTCAAAATAGCGGTATCTTGGTGGGGTATTGGCATGAGGAGGGGGTGTTGGAGGTGAGGCATGCACTACTTATGACTCTCATCTCCAATATGCTCCTCCTTGACTCATTAGGAGCCAGGTTCCCTTGGAACTTGTTAGAGTTGGTGTACACCTTGGCAAGGTGCACCAAGGAAGAGCCGATGGTGATGGCATGGAGGACTACCTTGCTGGCACAACTTTATGATGAGTTGTACGAGATTCATTGTCATAAGCGAAAGGGCTTAGGCTACAGTTTCTTACTACAGTGTTGGGGGTGGTAGCACATAGCTGTGGGGCAACCACAGGGGTTACCCTATATGACCCAGGTGTAGCTAGCGAATAAGGAGATAGGATATGGTATCCTATGGTAGACGATGTAGGAGAGAGGGCAGAGTCAGTGGTTTGCGGGTGATGTGGATCACTACGTCAATATCTTCTCTCACCTGGCACCCGAATAGGTACTATGGCGATCGTACAGGGATTTTCCGATCTAGGCAGATGTTGGGGAGCAGCTCCAATGGGTGAGACATGGTAGATGGTTGATTGCACGACATGGGACCGAGTGGGAGTACTTCCCATTTGGTTGTGTCATGCAACAGTTTAGGCTACAGAATGGGTTTCCCGAGGAGCCAGTGGTGTACCGACACTATGAGGATGAGAGGACGCTACTATGGTCTACTATGGAGGAGGTGGGTGAGGAGCCGGATTTGATATTAGTTGTTCTCGATGTGGATGATATCGGGACTATAGGGGAGTACAACTCGTGGTGGGTGATGCACCAGTGGTGAGGTGCAGGTGCCCTAGGGGGTGAGGCAGCTAGGGCGATGGATGAGATGATGATGGATGCTCCAGAGGAGGACCCGACGGAGGGCGGTGAGCAGGGAGATCTCCTGGATTTGGAAGATCAGGGTGATGACATGGGTGTGGAGGATATTGGGGTACAAGCACCACCGAGTGCATAGGGTGATCGGTATACCGAGTTACAGGCTAAGCTGGCCAGGGTTAGGTAGGAGAGAGATTTCCTATAGGTACAAACAAGGGAGGACCAGGCCAATATATCCTCCCTATAGGTGCAACTAAGAGCTCAGGGTCCGAGGCAGGAGGGATCCAAAACTGAGGAGATGGAGAAGCTACGGGTAGAGATATTATAGCTGCAATCAGTGGTGGATACCTATCAGGTGTAGGGACAGTAGAGGCAAGCATACGTGGATCGGTTGGAGATGGAGGTGGTGCACCTCAGGGGGCAGCTTTCGGATTATGGGGAGAGCAATAGATCACACCGATTTTGACAGAGTGAGACAGTGCACTCCTATACTAGGCGGATGGAGGATAGGGCTAGTGGTAGTAGGCATGGGGGTCTTAGCGGACCCGAACCACTGTGGCAGTGTGATTCGTAGCATCGATCGTACATGATCACGATGATGGAGACTCATGGGATTGTTTTTGGGTTTTTGGATGTGTAGCATTGTGAGGTCTGAGGACCCACTTTATTTTTGTAGCCTATGGGCATTTTGGAAACTCTAATGTACATTTTTGCCCCATATATATATGATAATTTATTATGGTCATCATGTATTTGTTTATTGCTTTATTTTATGAATGCAATGTGTGTATGGATTTAATATTATGTGTTAAATGCTTAGTATGTTATGCATATGGATGCAATGGAATGATGATAGATAGTGAAAGCACGAGATTCCGAAAACAAAAAGGATAAACTAAAAATGCAATGTAAACGAAACTAAAATAACGCTTAAACCCTATGTTATTGAAAAATGCGTAAAAAGAAAGAACATGAACACAAGATATCAAAGCAATATAAAAATACGGCCCTTTTATTGATATGCTTTTCAAATTTGTGTTACAATGCGTCTCCTTCCTTTTTAGGGGATAGGAGCGTTAAATGTTGGTCTTTTACAACTTGTTTCAGAATTCCTTCTTCCGCGTGCCCACATATAAGATGGGCGAACCAAAACGTTGTCGCCGCTTGCGTTGGTAAAGGTAGATTCCTCGCTGCTCATCTAATGCCGCAAATCTGCGTTCAAAGAAACAAACAAAGAATCAGTAGCACCTGTGTATGAAAAATAAAAGATAAATCTAACGATGGTTAAAATGAGTCTAAATAAACTGAAAACTTGACAAAAGCATAAACATGAAACTAGCTAAATACTACAAAAGAAATAGTCACCAAAAGCAAAAGAGGGGTGCCCGAAGGCAAACCACCCACGGGTGAAACTTTGCTTCGACACCAATCCGCTTGGGATGGGTCCGAAACCTGATGTGATGTGTTGTCGGCAAATTGGTAGGATATTGTGGTCAGAAAAATCGGTGTTGGTTCTTGATTCGTGCCTTCAAAAGTCACCCAATAACCTCTCTTTCGATTAAGAGATTATGGATGTTGAAAGCACAAATCGCAAGTAAGTGAATTAGCAACACTTCGTCGCTCAAAATGCTCCTTCTCTGTATATCTTTTGGGTGAGGAAGCTCACCATTTTATAGACCCAAGGGGTCTCTTTGAATTAACATGCAAAAGTGTTTCTTTGCATGAATGCTTTTTGTGTGAAGAGAAGACTTCTTCTTGATCAAGGGCTTCTTAACTGCCTCTGTGCATGTCTTTGTATGTTTTAGAAAAGCTCACTTGCACTCCCATGCAATGAAGGGATAGCTAAGTGGCAAATCTGAGTTGTCTTAAAAAGCTCACTCTCATTCCCATGCAGTGAAGGGAGAGTCAATTGGCAGATATGAGTTGTCAAAAGAACTCACTCGCACTCCTATGCCATGCAAGAAAAGCTAAGTGGCAGTTCTGAGTTGTCATGCGCCGAGATCTGACTTTTTGCCGGTCAAACCTGGCGTTCGTCCCACCCCGAAGCGAGCGCTGGTAATCGTCTCTGGGTGAGACGAGTATCAATCCGCACTCGTCCCTGGGTAGGACGAGTACAAATCCGCACTCGTCCCCGGGTGGGACGAATAAGCAATAAAGTGTCTAAAAGGTGCCAAATTGATCCCCGACTTGTAAAATCGTCGTGTGAGTGGTTAGAACCACTGTTTTAACCTCTGGGGGCTGCCCCGGGGCTGTGTGTGTTAGTGCGATCAGTGCTTGTTGTCACATAATCGGATTGGTGCTGTTTTGGTGTCTACAGATGCCCCTTTTTGGGAAGCGCTGCACATGGTGCAGTGCTGAGCAAAAATAGATAACCAAAGCACTAATGATTAGGGTTTCTCAGTAACCTAACCAACTCTTGATGCCCCAAGTATGGAAAGGGCATGCATTCTTGAATCCTTGCTTCTGACGAGCTAAGGAACTTGATTTCAAGTATTAACCTATTTTGGTGAGGTGTGACTTGAGCTTGGACATTGATCAGTCATGAATAGGCAAAGGGCGCAACCTTTTGTCCATGGGGGAACCTTGTGTTCATGATTCAGGAATGCCAAGTGTTTGATCAATTTGTGATTATTGCTTGTTTGCTGCCCCAAGCAGGAGCGTGATTGTCTTTGTCAATGATTCTTTGAATGCATGCCATTGCCTTGATTGGGTGTGTGTTTGTTGATTGGTGACTTAAGTGTGACTACCCCCTCAAGCGACGAATCGATGAAGGAATGACTGCCATGAGAAAAGCGACGAGTCGCTTGACCCAAGATGACTTAAGTGAGGGTGCCTTCAGATGTTATCCAGTGCATGCTCGAGCAGTTTCTCGATTGTTTTGACCTATTTTTGGTGGGTGTGAACCCATTTTGGGATGCCATTTGGGGGTAACATTGGCAAAAATCCGTCTTCCCGTGGAGCGGTCCGGCTATGGTAGCCTTCTTGGGGAGTAGGATAACGACAAGGTAAACCCCGACATCGCTTTTCTTATGCCAAGAGGTTAAGTGCAAGAGCACTTTTGTCCGGCAATTTTTAGTGGTTTTGTTGGCATTTGTCATTTTTATAGTTTGGTTGTTTTGTTGTGTTTGTTTTTATTGTTTTTGTTGTGGTGTGTTTTTATGTATGTGTTTGATGTATGCAGAGGCGATTATTAATGTGATGTTTCTAATTTGTATGATGTATGCATATGAAATGAATGAGATGAGTTGTTGATGATGTGTCGATGCACCATAGACTGTACAAGATTTGACTGACTTGCGATACTAATGGGATGACTTTGCATGTGAAAACTTTGTTTTTGTATTTTGCATATATTTTGATGGTGATGTACGGAATAAAATGTGACAGTTGTTTTTAAAATGTAGTTAAGCTTTTCTGAGATTCAGATATTTTAACTAACTAGCCAAGACTGTACATTTATCTCGCAAGACTTTTGAACAAGGTCTAAATCCGACTTGAATTTAACCAAGTTATTTCACATCCCTGTGTGTGCAATTGAGTTCGTTTATGTGGTATTCATCAAGATACCGCCAGTGCCAGATGGGCTTTCAACCGAACTTGTACTGAGGATCACCTAATTAGCTCCACTAACTCCTTTATTGTATTTAGTCAGATTAATCTACGATGCTATCTAGGATACCATAAGCTAGCTCATCCACATGCAAACATTGATCTGCACACAAGTTAATGTGACAGATATATCGTCATGCGGGAGGTTTACCGCCAGTGACCGATAGGCTATCAACCAAACCGGTATTGAAGCTTGCCTCATGACCTGTCGAAATGCTGAGAGTTCCAGGGATTCAAGTTCGACTCCCTTCTTTTCTTCAATTGTATTGGGATACTTGCTCCTTTGTAGTGATAAAATCACTGTTTATTTTTGTTTTATTTGTTTTTTTTTTTTTTTTGAGCAAGGGATTTGGATATGGAGTGACGAGAATCACTATTGTTTGTGCCTTTTGATGTGTGCACTGTAGGATGTCAAATTTTAGTGTTTTGACGTTTTGCAAATTTTTGATGTTTTGCAACTTTTGAGAACTTGGGATTCTTGGGGAATTGGGTAGGGAGGATGCTTGTCCTTTTGCCAACTCTCAGCATTCTTAGGGTCATTCGCACAGGGGGATGAGCAAGATAACCGTTTCGCTTATGGTGACCTGGATTACTATGCAGGTTTCATCTTTCGTTCACACAACTTAGGAATTTTATATGTGTTAATTTGTGTTGGGATGCTACGTAACAAGGCGTGATCCAAGTAAAACTTTCCCGTGTAAAATCTGTTTAACTATGTACAGTTTTTGGCTAGAAATTTAAAGACAATTGAATGACGAAAACCCTATATACATTAGGAGACAACTGACTATGCTAAAAATGACGATGGTGCTATGCTAGATGTATGCATTTATGAAAATGGATTTGATGTGGAAAAGGATGGAATTGCCAAGTAATGACAGTCTATGGTGCTTTTGACTTGTATGACCTAGCAAATATATAATGTATGGATGCGATGCCTAATGCAACCTATATTTTTGTATTTTGATTTTTTATGAGAATGCATGGAATTGAAATGCAATTGTTTTTGTGATTTTGATTTTTATGATGATATGTTGAAATGTAATTGTTTTTGAGATATTTGATTTTTGACAGTATGGTAAGTTGTTTTTGGTGTTGAAAAGTGTTTATGATATTTTGGGATTTATGACCAAGCGATTATGATAATCCTTGGAGCATTTGGTGTTGACCAAAGGGTTTATAAATACCTTTGGGGCATTTAGGGTTGACCAAGCGATTATGAAAATCCTTGGAGCTTTTGTCTTGACCAAAGGGTTTATAGATACCTTTGGGGCTTGTTTAGGGTTGACCAAGCGATTATGATAATCCTTGGAGCTTTTGGGGTTGACCAAGAGATTGCGATAATCCTTGGAGCTTTTGGGTTGACCAAGTGATTGCGATAATCCTTGGAGCTTTTTGGGATGACCAAGCGATTGCGATAATCCTTGGAGCTTTTGGGGTGACCAAGCGATTGCGATAATCCTTGGAGCTTTTTGGGATGACCAAGCGATTGCGATAATCCTTGGAGCTTTTGGGATGACCAAGTGATTGCGATAATCCTTGGAGCTTTTGGTTTGACCAAAGGGTTTATGGACACCTTTGGAGCATTTGGTGTAACCCACTTGCTCTTCAGGGAATAGAGGTACCCCCAGCTTGATGATCTGTGTGCACCGGATCTGGCTCTGTAGGAATTGGCACGAATGGATCGGCCTTATGCACGGATAGGAGGACAGGGTCTGCCTTCGGCACTGATGGTGCTATGATATCTCTGGGTGGAAGTTGCTCACGATCTTCCCAAAGGAGCGGAATCAACATGTGATGCCAGTGGGTCGGGTCTATGCGCCACTCATGCCCTAGTCTTATGCCTAGTTGTGCCATCAGTTCGTCATGGGTTACAGGGTGATTGTGTCGTCATGCATGATTGAGATATTCCATCTCAGTTTCATCTTCGTAATCATTTTCGATGATCCAAAGGCCCTCATTGGCCCCGACAGCTGTCTGCGACATGCTAGGCTCTTCTTGTTCGAGCAGATTGATATGGTCCTCATGGGGTTGTTCCGCGCTTTGCAGGGGGACCTGATTTTCTTGCAATGGCACGGGCTCGATGGGAGCCTCCAAAGGGAATAATGTTAGGAGAATTTTGTGATGCTCATCCATGGGGACCACCTGTGAATTAGTGTTGTCGGACTCGAACGGGTCCCATGGTGCTATTGCATATGCTGACTCGTCTTTGGCGAGAGAGTCAGGCTCATCAGAATCTGGTGATTCTGAGATATGGAAGACCTCGTCATCAGGTAGCTCTACAACCAGGGGTTGATCCTCTTTGAGAGGAGTTTCACGTAAGTTGGGCTTTTGGGACCCCAAAATCTTGGTCTCTATCGACTCTAAGTGCTCTGGTAATGCATTGCTTGTATCAGGGGATTTGAGCTCCTCCTCTTTGATTTGTTCCCGTTGCAGGTTGTGGGGAACTTGGGGCCTTGGGAGGGATGACCGAATAGCACCCCCTCTGCCTTGGTAGGGCATTTCATCCCGCTCTTCTTCACGCTCAGGTTCCTCAGAGGCTTCTTGAAGAATTTTTGAGGGTGGCCCATGAACCTGGGTGGGTGCCTGAAGAAGGCACCCATCATTGGTCTTAGGATTGGCCTCCCGCTCAAGTCTAGGAGGCATCGAGGGCAACGTTTGATAAGGTCGTAGAGACCTGTCTTGCACCCAATTGTGTCTCTCATAATGTTCTATCTTATGCGTGTGAGGGGTTGGAGTCTTCACCTGCATAGTGTGTTGTAACAACTCATCCTCCTGGCGCTGAAGGCACTCTTGATTTAAAAGATACTGTTGCTCTAACTGTTGTTGTTCTAGCTCAAGTAGCGTGAGTTGCATCCGACGTGCAATATGCTTGGCAGATTCTAAGATAGTTGGTCCTACCGTCTCATGTCTAGAAGGCCTAGATGCCTCTCCTAGATATCTATCCTGGTCATGGTGATCCGAGATCTCTATAGGCCGCCTCCCTCTGTTGGGGGTAGCAGCATTCCCCCGAGGCTTTGGCCTCAGTAGGTGATCCTGATAGCTAGCAGTTGCGGAGGCGTATTGCTCTCGCGATGTATATTGTTCTTGAGGAAGGTAAGGGTTTTCCTCGTGCTCTCTTTCGTAAGTGAAAAAGGAATGGGCGGAGTTGGCTCGCCCCGCCTGAGGAGCCTTGTGCTCTGGATTTGTCCTTGTAGTCCTGACAACTAGAGGGGGTGAAGGAGGGATAGTGTAATCATGTGGTTCCTCCCGTCGAACCCTATGTTGACCTAGCGCTTCATCGCGTGGTGACCACTCATAGCGAGCATCTAAGGGAGCTCTCCTACGGATGTACCCCTCATGGGAGGGTGTGTGTTGGGTGCTATGTTGAACAGGAGTGCCCCTAGAAGAGGTGCCCCTATAGTCCCTTTTCGTTAAGGTGTGGAGGGGACTGCCTTGTGTGTTAGGTCGCCAAGGTGGTATGACCAAATCCTGGGGACTATAACGGATGTGACTCGTGCCTCCTTGGACATTCTCCGCAGCATCCGCCCGTGATTGGGCTTGGCTGCGAGTGAGCACCATGACGATGTCTCTCTAAAAACCCTAAAAATTGAAATGAGTCAGATGGGGCCCAAAATTGGGGTGCGCATCCCTCTTACCATAGATAAGCCATAAATAGAGTTTCAAGTCCTAACTCTAAATACATTAGGAGATATTGACCTCCGAACAGCTCAAAAAGCGTAAAAAATTAGGTTATCAATTTTAAAACCTAATTTCGGGGCACTAGATGATGGAATTTGGCCCCGAAAACTGACTTTTTTGGGCAAATAGGACTCTAAGGAGTCATATTTGTTTAAAATTATCCCAACTAACTCCCTGTAAAATTTCACGTCAATCGGAGCTACGGTTGAGAAGTTATGGCCCCGGCAAGATGCACTAAAATTTAGGGAAAAATATAAAATTTCCCATATTTTGTTGGATGCTCCTGCATCACTTATGGGCACCTTCAGGGTGCTTTTGGGTTGACCAAAGGGTTCATGGACACCTTTGGGGCATTTTGGAGTGACCAAGCGATTGCGGGAATCCTTGGAGCTTTTTGGAGCGAGTGACAAAATGCGTATATTTTTATCTTTTTGTTTATGATTTTTTTGATTTTTTTTTTGTTACACTAAGCATAAATGAACACACACATACACAAACGGTGATTATCTCTTTTAAAGATTAATGGTGTGTCCTAAACTGGTTTTAGTGCATTTTGATGATTTTGTTTTGTTTTTGCAAGTTTTGAAGAATGTTTAAATGCAAAATGTTGGCTCATATGACTCCCATAAATGGTCGCCCCTTCAATATACCATTGCCGGACCGATATACCAACCTCTCTATATACCCGCCCTTACGTGAGGGAGACTATAGGTACGTGAGAGCAGATGATACGTGGAACATAGGCGGTACGAAAGGGGAATCGCTCTGTTTATGACACCTACCATAGAAGACTTATCCTCATGCGCTAGGAATCACCCTAGCTACACTCGGTCAGCTTTCGTCAAGATTTACGTCTAGCAACAGTCACGATCGAGGTAATGGATGCAATATCTCAAGCCAAAGTGATAATGGAATCCACCTTTGGTCTTGCTCAAGGGTTGGGGTTTTACGACCAACGCCTTGGTTTAAAATACCACGTGATGTGTGGGGTTCATTTTAATTTGCAAAAATTGAAACAGGCAAACGAAAAAGAAATCTTTCCCTAAGCCATACAAAATCGAAAACCAGAAAACAGAAAAACAAAAATTTGACAGAAGCTGTAAAAACCCCTACCTCTTCTCTGCCCAACAGGATGTTTCTGATTTGCTCTAAAAATTGCACAGAACTATACTCGTCCCTGGGTGAGGCGAATATCATAACAGTAATCGTTCCAGGGTGAGACGAATAGTTTATTCGTCCCGGGGTGAAACGAATACCAATTCTGTAATCGTCACTTGCAGAGACGAATAACAGTCCGATGTTGAAAAATAGGTACTTGTAAAAAAACAAGCAATTTTAGATCAGTAATTTAACCTAAAAAAAAAGAGGACAGAGGTCCCACCGTGATCGCCATTGAAAGCACGAGATTCCGGAAACAAAAAGGATAAACTAAAAATGCAATGTAAATGAAACTAAAATAACGCTTAAACCCTATGTTATTGAAAAATGCGTAAAAAGAAAGAACATGAACACAAGATATCAAAGCAATATAAAAATAACGGCCCTTTTATTGATATGCTTTTCAAATTTGTGTTACAATGCGTCTCCTTCCTTTTTAGGGGATAGGAGCGTTAAATGTTGGTCTTTTACAACTTGTTTCAGAATTCCTTCTTCCGCGTGCCCACATATAAGATGGGCGAACCAAAACGTTGTCGCCGCTTGCGTTGGTAAAGGTAGATTCCTCGTTGCTCCTCTAATGCTGCAAATCTGCGTTCAAAGAAACAAACAAAGAATCAGTAGCACCCGTGTATGAAAAATAAAAGATAAATCTAACGATGGTTAAAATGAATCTAAATAAACTGAAAACTTGACAAAAGCATAAACATGAAACTAGCTAAATACTACAAAAGAAATAGTCACCAAAAGCAATAAAGCAAGGGGGTGCCCGAAGGCAAACCACCCGCGGGTGAAACTTTGCTTCGACACCAATCCGCTTAGGATGGGTCCGAAACCTGATGTGATGTGTTGTCGGCAAATTGGTAGGATATTGTGGTCAGAAAAATCGGTGTTGGTTCTTGATTCGTGCCTTCAAAAGTCACCCAATAACCTCTCTTTCGATTAAGAGATTATGGATGTTGAAAACACAAATCGCAAGTAAGTGAATTAGCAGCACTTCGTCGCTCAAAATGCTCCTTCTCTGTATATCTTTTGGGTGAGGAAACTCACCATTTTATAGACCCAAGGGGTCTCTTTGAATTAACATGCAAAAGTGTTTCTTTGCATGAATGCTTTTTGTGTGAAGAGAAGACTTCTTCTTGATCAAGGGCTTCTTAACTGCCTCTGTGCATGTCTTTGTATGTTTTAGAAAAGCTCACTTGCACTCCCATGCAATGAAGGGATAGCTAAGTGGCAAATCTGAGTTGTCCTAAAAGCTCACTCTCATTCCCATGCAGTGAAGGGAGAGTCAATTGGCAGATATGAGTTGTCAAAAGAACTCACTCGCACTCCTATGCCATGCAAGAAAAGCTAAGTGGCAGTTCTGAGTTGTCATGCGCCGAGATCCGACTTTTTGTCGGTCAAACCTGGCGTTCGTCCCACCCCGAAGCGAGCGCTAGTAATCGTCTCCGGGTGAGACGAGTATCAATCCGCACTCGTCCCTGGGTAGGATGAGTACAAATCCGCACTCGTCCCTGGGTGGGACGAATAAGCAATAAAGTGTCTAAAAGGTGCCAAATTGATCCTTGACTTGTAAAACTACTGTGTGAGTGGTTAGAACCACTGTTTAACCTCTGGGGGCTGCCCTGGGGGCTGTGTGTGTTAGTGCGATCAGTGCTTGTTGTCACATAATCGGATTGGTGCTGTTTTGGTGTCTACAGATAGATATCATGTATGCATGTTTATTTTGATTTTTATTTGATGCTATCTATATGCGTGGATGCATAGTGAGATGGGATATTTGATTGATTGATAAAATGAATTGTGGCTAATGATTTGACATACTATGTTAGCACCATAGACTGTACAAAACACATTAACGCTCTTTTTTGTTCCTTTTTGTTTTTGTGTTGTTTTTGTGTAATGGGAATGTGGAAATGTATTATTGCAATGTGGTAGAAATGGAATGATTGACCTGAGATGTTAGAGAATGTAGATGAGGTTTTAATGAGACTCAAACACTCTAGCTAACTTGATCAAAGGTTGTATACTGACTATGCAAGACTTTTTGACAAGGTATGAATCTGCTAGGATGACCAAGGTACTTCATATCCCTGTGTGTGCAAGTGAGTTCATTCCTGTGAAACGCATAAAGATACCACCATTTCCAGATAGGCTATCCACCAAACCTAGAATGAGGATCACCCTATGAATGTCATGATCCTGGGTTTTGTACTTAGTAGGACTAGACCACTAGGCAATCTAGGTTACAAAAGCTATCTCATCCACATGCAAACATTGGTCTACACACATGCAAAAGCTAATGTGACAGACATATCATCATGTGGGAGGCTACCACCATTGACAAGTAGGCTATCCACCAAACCTGTAATGAGGATCACCTGATGGTTTTCCAAATGCTGAGAGTTCCAGGGATTCAAGTTCGACTCCCTTATTTTCTTCAAATTTATTGGGATACTTGCTCATGTGTAGTGATGAAAATCACTGTTTATTTTGAATTTTTGTTTTCTTTGATCAAGGGATTTGGGAGTTGGGATTTGGGATTAGTGGTGAAAACCACTGTTGACTTTGCTTTTGATTTTTGCTTTTTGAACTTTTGATTTCTTTGATTTTTGGATTTTGATATTGAAATTTGGGGATTTGTGGGAATTGGGATTTTTGATAGTGGTGAAAACCACTATTTATTTTGGGGAATTGGGTAGGGAAGAGCTTGTCCTTTTGCCAACTCTCAGCATTCTTGAACCATTCGCATAGGGGGATGAGCAGGATGACCTTTTCGCTTAAAGTAACCTAGACCACTTCATGGATTTCATCTTTCTTTGTGCAAAACTTGGATTTATTAATGTTAAAAATGTGTTTGGGATCTGATGTACACAAGGCATAATCTAAGCAAGACTCTACCTCCTAAAAATCAAGATAGCTTTCTACAAAATCTGAAAAGAAGCTTAGAAATGGTTGAGTGACCAAAAACCCTAATGACATTCTAAAACAAATGACTAGGTGAAGGGGTGGACACAAATATGGAATATGGAAAATGTGGGTGAAAATGAGAAGTGAAACATTGAACGATGTGAATGATTACTTTCACAACCTTGATTTTGAGTGATGACTAGTGTACCATCATGGTGCTAGACATGTATGAGCAACTCTAAAATGCAAAGTGCAAATGGTGAGTATGCCTAAATGCAAGCGATGATATAATGCAATGGGATGCAATGTGATGTGATGCAATATTTTTGTATTTTGATATTTTGATGATGTTTTTGAAATGCAATGCGATGCAATATTTTTGGATTTTTGATTGATATATATGATGTTTTTGTATTTTTGAGTGATATATATGTACATGTGACCAACGGGCTTATTGGGGGCCATTGGGGCATTTGGGGTGACCAAAGGGCTTATGGATGCCTTTGGGGCTTTTTGGGTGACCTAGACTTTGTAGGCACCCCTGAGCATTTTGGGGTGACCTAGATGGTTCTAGACCACCTAGGAGCATTTTAGGTTGACCAAGTGGGATGTAGGCACCCTTGGAGCATTTTGGGGTGACCTAGATGGTTCTAGACCACCTAGGAGCATTTTAGGTTGACCAAGTGGGATGTAGGCACCCTTGGAGCATTTTGGGGTGACCTAGATGGTTCTAGACCGCCTAGGAGCATTTTAGGTTGACCATCATGCCTTAGGCATGGAATGGCCACAAATGAAGTATGTTCAAGGGTTCAGGATCCTCGACACCTTCAAGGGAGGCTAGGTGATAAGTTTTGGGTCCTATCTGACTAGTAATGACATAGGGACCTAACTAGTTTATCATGAACTTGTCCCTCAGATGGGGCGACAAATTAGAATTTTGTTGGTTTTCCTTCAGAATGAGATCACCAACCTGAAAGTCCCTTAGGTAGACTTTCATATTGTAGGCTCTCTTAAGTCACTCTTGATAAATGCGTAGGTGCTCGAGAGCATTAATACGATGTTCATCAAGTAATGTAAGCTGATCTAGGTGAGCCTACCATGCGGTGTCATCATCGATGAACTCTTGCATGGATATGCATAGCGATGGGATTTCGAGCTCTAGAGGCATGACCGCCTCGGTGCCATACACTAGAAAAAATGGAGTAGCCCTAGTGGGTGTCCGAATACTAGTGCGGTAAGCCCATAGAGCAAGGGGTATTTGTGTATGCCAATCTGTGTGATTCTCTCTGACAATTTTCTTGAGAATGGCAATCAATGTTTTGTTGGAAGCCTCTGCTTGCCCATTTGCTTGTGGATAGTAGGGTGTTGAAAAACTGTGTTGGATATTATACTTTGTTGTCAAAGCATGCACATATTTGTTCTTAAATGATGTCCCATTATCCGAAATGATCTTGGATGGAATACCAAAATGACAAATGATATTATGTAATAGGAACTCCGCTATGCGGGGTCCCATCATAGTGGTAAGGGGAATTGCTTCCACCCATTTAGTGAAATACTCGGTAGCCATTATAATAAACGTGTGGTGGCCCGAGGATGCGGGGGAGATTTTCTCGATTAAATCCAATCCCCATTGTGAAAATGGCCACACCGATTGAATCGGTTGCAAGGCTTGAGAAGGCACGTGTGTCAAATTAGCATGGTGCTGACACTTCATGCACTTCCTCATGTATGCACAACAATCTCACTCTAAAGTTGGCCAATAATAGCCCATGCGAAGAATGCGCTTGGCGATGGCCATGCCACTGAAGTGGCCACCGCATGTACCATCGTGTGCTTGGGCGATTGCCCAAGCCGATTCTTGATGCTCTAAGCAGCGAAGGAGGATCCCTTCGTAGCTTCGATGATACAAAATGTCTCCTAGCAAGACATATTTTGTCACCTTTCATCTGAATGTTCTTTTAGCGGCATGCGACAACCCAGGAGGGAGGTTACCAAGCTTTAGGTATTCCCTGATTTGTGTGGACCAGTCCTATTGTGAGGAAGCCTCGAGCGCATGAACGACCTATCCCTCTTGAAGTTCATCCCGAGCAAAAGTTGATTGGGAGAGAACATGTAAGAATAGCATTGCATTGCTATCAAAAGGGGCTTGAGGGAACAAAGTCCCCCAATCGGCCTGGTTCAAGCATTCATGAATGTGCGAGAATCTCTCTTGATGAGGTTCAATTTGAATCAAGTGGACTTTCGGCATGACTTGAGCATTCTCACGCTCAACCGTAGACTGCGAGAGCATTTTGACCTGAATGGTAGTCATCTGATCCATAGGGTCTTGCGGGATCAAGGACCCTAGGGAGGCCATTGTATCCACAAAATGATTAGATGATCGAGGGAGTGCCTCGATGTTATACCATTCAAATTTTTCTAGGAACTTATCCACAAGGGCTTTGTAGGCTTGCAGAACTGGGCATTTGCATTGGTAGATCCCTTTGACCTGGTTAACAATGAGCAAAGAGTCACCAAAAATGTTAAGCTTTGTTATTTTCATGGTGACAGCCATCTGAAGGCCTATGAGCAAGGCTTCGTACTCGACATTATTGTTGGTGCATGGGAAATCGAGTTTAAATGATAGGGGTATGGGAGCCCCATGCGGTGTGAAAAACATGATTCTCATGCCACCCCCTTGCTCACATTTGGAGCCATCAAAAAATAGGGTCATATCTGCCTGCGTCTCAGGCTCGTCAAAATCTGGCGATTCTGATATTTGGAAGACCCCCTCATCGGGAAGCTCCATACTAAGAGGTTGATCATCCTGGAGAGGAGCCTCTACGAGTTGATCGATGATGACCTGACCCTTAATTGATTTTTGTCCAACAAATTCTAGGTCGAACTCCATCAACAACATGATCCATTTCATCGTGCGACTACTATGATAAGTGTGGCTCATCATGTAGCGCAATGGATTCTCTTTAGATACAACATACGTGGTGTTGCTAAGCATGTAATGTCATAGCTTCTTGGTGGCGAAAACCACCGCTAGGCATAATTTCTCAATGTATGCGTACTTGATCTCATAACTGACCAGGGTGCGACTGAGATAGTAAGTAGCCTGCTCCTTATGAAATTCATTGTTCTGGGCTAACATGGCACCCAATGCAATCTCAGTGGTTGAGATGTATAAGCGGAATGACACTCCTGGTCTAGGTGGTGCCAACACTGGCGGTGAAGCCAGGTATTGTTTTATTGCATCGAAGGCCTCCTAACACTCGTCATCCCAATGGAATGTGACCCCCTTGTGCAACAACTTGTTCATGGGGTGACACTTGTCCGACAATTGCGCTATAAAGCATTTGATGGATGCGATCTTGCCCTGCAGACTTTGGAGCTGCTTGATCATGGTTGGGGGAGGCATCTCGAGGATGGCCTTGACCTTATTGGGGTCCACTTCAATGCCTCACTTAGAGATGATAAATCCCAAGAGCTTTCCAGATGTGACGTCGAAGACGCACTTCTTGGGGTTTAGTCTCACGTTGTGCTCGATGAGGCGATCTAGAACTTTGCTCAAAACATCGAGATGCTCATGGCGTAATAAATATTTAGCCAATAAGTCATCCATGTAATCTTCCAAAATCTTATGCATGTAGTCATGGAAGATGTACGTCATGGCACGCTGGTAGGTGGCACCAGAATTTTTAAGGCCAAAAGGCATGACCTTGTAGCAAAATGTCCCCCAGGGCATTGTGAACACCATTTTGAGCTGGTCCTCTAGGTTGATACGAATCTGATTGTACCCAGAGAAACCATCCATAAGGGATAACATTTCGTGGCCCATTGTGGCATCTACCAGGGCATCGATGCTTGGCAAAGGGAAATCATCCTTAGGACTCGCTTTGTTTAGGTCTCAAAAATTGGTGCAAATGTGAATCCTCCCATCAGGCTTCTTGATGGGAACCATGTTGGACAACCATGGTGGATAGTCTACAAAAATAACAAACTTGGCATCCAACAACTTCTGTAGCTCATATTTGACCATCAAGGCCACCGTTGGATGCATCTTTCTTAGCTTTTGCTTGATAGGCTTGGCCTTGGGGTCAAGCATCAGATTGTGGGTGACTAGATTTGGATCCAGTCCCGGCATGTCTTTGTAGGACCATGCAAAAGCTTCCTTCTTCCTGGTGAGAAGGGCTATGTAATCATCTTGCTCTTCGGGGGATAGACTTTCCCCCAGCTTGATACACTATGGATTCTCTGGATCTGAGCCGATATCTTTGTCAATCGTAGGCTCGATTGACATATGCGACCCCTCCTCCATCTGGTGGGGGGTAGGGATCAAATGGATGTCATCTACTAGATTTAGATCATCAATGGGAACCTTGGGTTCCTCTTCAGCATGGAAGACATCATGAGCTAGCCCTAGGGAGAAGCAAAATGGTTGTAGCATCTCATCACAAGGCCAATACTCAGAAGGCGATGGGGGTGAATCTCCTCGATCAAAGTCGATTACCCCCAAGTCGAGGTGCAATGGCTTTAATGGGTTATTCGGATCTCATAGGGGCTCAAACAGATCTATGGAAATCATATTTATGGATGGATGATTTCCCCTAGGTGGTTGGTGGTGACCATGGACCTCCGGATGCAGCACGACCTGAGGAGGTGGTTGTGGAGGTGGTGGAATGATAGGCGGTGGTCGGTGTGGCTATGGGTGAACTTGCTCTTCATGAGGTAGAAGTTATCTCCAAATGGGATCTTGTAATGGGAACATGCATAGATAGTACTCATCATCATCATCCCAAGGGATGACCTACGTGTATTCTCCATCAGAACTATCAGAGTCAATCGGTGCGACTCCATAGTCTGACTCATCATCTGACGTCCACTCATAAGGGGACCTTGGATCTTCTTCCTCACTATCATGGGGAAGAGTGCATGAACCTTCACCTCTCTCGTAGGATTGGATACCATCATGAGGTGGTTCATCATCTCCCAAGGGCATAGGGAAATAGTCCCCCAGTGAGTAGACGTGATTAGGGTTGGCAAAGGGATCTCGGGCCAACTCATCTCTATAGTTGAGGCATAGGTGCTCCAGACCATCTGTGAGAACATCCAGGGGCAAGGGGTGATTATGTCCCAATCTTGATTTATCATATGGCATCTGGTACCGGGGTTGAAATGGAACCCATGTGCCTTGCTCATACAAGCCTAACCCATAACCATGCCAATTGCAAAGGTCAAGGTACTTCAGGGTGAAGTCAGGGTTAGACAAGTAGTTGATGTCTTCTACGAAGGGCTCTTCATCCTCCTCATGTTTTTGGTAGGGTTCGATGTCATAGTCCAGTCCCCCATAGATGAAATTTATTTGATTAGGGGGGATGCCTAGGGGCACAATAGTGCCTATGGGAAGATGGGGTCGACCCATGTCTTGCATCGACTCTATAGTAGGGGTAGTTGTGACATTCCTAACCATGTATTCTCCTAATCTGGTGGAAGCCAAGTGCACTATCACTAGAGGCTATGGATAGAAGAGTGATGAGAGTGAGACCTGATCTGATTCATCATCTATCTCCTGTGGTAGCTCTTCATCATCTGGGCTAGGTATCTCCTCTATGGAGATGGTGGATATGGTCGGCTGGACCTCATCAATAGGCTTCTTCCCTAGGTTCCTCAACAAAGGATCCATCGGCCCGATGGGCATCGGAGGAGGTGTCGATGATGAGGAAGGTATGTCATGCGATGATGAGGGGGTCAAACCTTGGCTAGATTTATTCGGTTGGAAATCTAGGTGTGTTGATGGCAAGGTTGACTCGGGGAGCTGTTGCACCATGTTACAATACTTGTAGGGCTCTAGGTCCATAGGGATGACATGAACTTGCCCTTCATGAGTGTACTTGAGGCACTGGTGAGCAATGGAAGGGACACACTTCATGTCCCTAATCCATGGTCTACCTAATAGGATATTGTATGCCATCTCACCCTCCAGTATGTGGCATAGCATCGAGATGGTCTTTTCTCCTACCTAAATTGGTAGGATGATCGTACCAACTATTGAGCATATGGCATCATTAAATGCTCGGAGGGTGTATGTAGATGCGACAATATGGGATATCAAGAGCTTCAAGTGCTTGAGAGCTATCATGGTGATGATATTTCTAGAAGACCCAGTGTCTATCAACACTCTCTTGTATGGTGTCCTATTTACACATGCGACGATGTGCAAGGGAGGGTCCACCATATCATTTGGAACCGATTTAAGCTCATCCTCTCGGAAGGTGATTACCGGTTTAGTGCACTATCTTACATGCCCCACAAAATTGTTGAAGGAGTTAGACTCTTGGGGTGGAAGCTCTATGGCCTTAAGGATCTCCATCAAAGCCTCTCTGTGAGGTTACGATTGTTGAATCAGCTCGTAGATGGAGAGTCGGGCAGATGTTGTTCTTAAGCTCTGAGTGAGCTTACTCTTAATGGTGGCCATGGGCCTAGGTGGAAGGCTCGGTAGAGGAGGCGGTGGCTATTGTGATGTCGAAGGGACATCACTCTGAGTCGTAGGTGGTGCGGCTGGACTTGGGTACCACCTATTCCTCATGATAATGTTGATCATGCCGACATACCCCTACTGAGGAGGGGCATGGTGAACCTCATTCACCTAGGGCACTGGCTTGGCCTGCTCTGCATGGGCAGGCAGGGGATCTTTAAAGACCTCCATCTATTGGTTGTTTGGTGTGATAGGGTTGTCTACCTGAAGGTCCTTCCTATCGATCATGTCTTGTACCAAGTTTTTAAACTTGTAGCACATGTTCACATCATGCCCATTTTGCCTATGAAATTTGCAATATAGGTCTTCTCTGTACCCTTTGGGCCTGGGTGCATTCGGGTCGATAGGTCGACTCTCAGGCAGATTGATCAAATTTACCACTAAGAGGTACTCAAACAATGAGTCCATGGACTCTACAAGGGGCGTGAACTACCACTTGGGGTGGCGCTATTGATTTTGCCCTTGACTATTCTGATTGTCCTTAGCATAGTCCCAATGTGTGGCCTGATAATTGGGCTTTTGAGGTGGTGCAGCTTGCGCTACCCTCGGGATGCTAATGGCAACCTGATTCACTACTGTTGGCTTAGACTGCATTGGGGTGCTCTTAGTGTTCTTGCTCCACTCCTTGTGAGGTTTCACAATTTCCCCCTCTTGAATCTTGATTTCTTCGATGGTCCTAGCTTGTGCTAGGGCATCTTCAAGAGTCGGGTACTATTGTAGTTGCAACAACAAGGAGATTGGCTTCAGGCAGCTCTTGGAGAACATCTGAGTCAGCTCCGACATGGGGAGGAGATAAGGTAGTTTGGCGAGCAAGGTTCACCATCTATTGCCATAATTTGTTATTGACTCATCATCATATTGTTTTAACCCAGCTACGTCGGCCAGTGTCACCTTCCTCTTGGTATTGAAGGTGAAGCATTCTAGGAATGCATCTGCAAGTTGATCCAAAGTGTGGATGCTATGCTTAGGGAGTTGGTAAAACCACTTCAAGGTGGGGCCTAAAAGGGTAGTCACAAACATCCACAAAAGCAAAGCATCATCATCATGAATTTCAAAGCATTGGCCCAAAAATCTGGTGACATGCTCCTATGCATCCTCTTCTCCCTTAAACATAGCCAACTAAGGCAATTTGAATTGCTCTAGATAGGGAGGCATAGGCACTAAAGGATGGATGGGCTGACTATGCAGCTAGCGCATAGTGGGCTTTTGAGATCCAGACCTAGAGGTCTTGTGCTCCACCGACTCTAGGCACTCTAGCAGCTCTTTGTATGGGTCTGAGGACTTGATTTCCTCATTCTTGCTCACATCCTATGATGGAGGTCTAGGATCCTCCAACCTATTGTGGGGTGGTGGCCTATCACCCCCTACCTTGATAAGGCATCTCCAAATACTCTACTTTTAGCTCATGCTCATTGTAGGCCCCATAGGGTATCTCTCGAGTTGGTCTATAAAGAGGGGTATCCGCCCGCTATGGGCGCCCTATATCTGGCCTATGAGGTAAGTCTCGATCTAGCCTAGGAGGCCATAGAGGCAATGTTGGATAAGGTCTAGGAGACCTATCTCGAATGAGTGTGGGTTGCCTCGGGGGACTTCCTACCTATGGGTCTTAGGGGTAGGGACCCTCTCCCGTAGAGTCTGTTGGAATAGCTCATTGGTCTGTCATTCAATCCTTTCTTTTTCAAGTTGATGCAAGTGGTCTAGTTGCTCTTTGTCCCATCGAAGCTGCTTGAACTGAGCTTGGCATTCTATATATTTTGCAACTACTTGCTTGATTTGTTCCATCGTGTGAGGCCTAGGGGGTCTAGGGGCCTCACCTTGGGGCTGACCTCATTCAAGATAATCTGTGATATCTATCGGGTGCTTGCCTCTTTCGAGGTTCACCGCATTGACTTGAGGTTCGGGCTAGAACATCTGCTCATTATACTCAGTAGGTGCAGAGGCACATCGAGCATGCATAGAATACTACTCCTAAGGAAAATCTAGGATTTCCTCATGCCTTCCTTCCTGGATGAGGAAGGGTAGGGCAGAATTGGCTCACCCCGAGCGATGAGTGTCATACCCATCAGGTTGCCTAAGCTATTGTATCCTATCAAGGTGATATGCAGGCAAAGTCGTATCGACTTGCGCTGCCTAGTGTGTGAAGTCATGCTCTTGCCTATGAATAGGCATGTCAGCCCTGATGGGTACATGGATGCATGGCACCACTCTATCTATTAGCACCTCAGTGCATTGTTGCCTTTCATCAAGGAAGACCTGTGATGCATCTACATACCGGGAACACTCTCCCAGGTAATGTCCATCATCCCTCGGAGTGTCCCGTAGAGGGTCCCCTCGAAGGTGTGGCTCATGCCCTACTGTCTTGGGGCTAGGTGGAGTGGAGGCTCACCAGGGAGGTATAACCAAGTCCCTAGGGCTAAAGCGGAGATGACTCATGTCTCCTAACCCACTCTCCATAGCTTTCACCCATGATTGGGCTTGGCTGTGGGTGTATACCATCGTGCCTCTCTATCAAACCCTGGATGATTATCTTCTTTACAAATTTTAATGAAACAACAAACAAGAAAGGAAACACTCAATAAGATAGATGATTATCTCTTTTAAGTTTTAGATGTGAATCCCTAAACTATTTTGTGTGTTTCAGATGTGTTGTTTGTAAAGAATGACCTTGTGTCACATGTCTGAGATATTGTTGGATGATAATCTTGTGTTTAATTGGATTTCACCTATATACTCATAGCTCGACAACCTAGCTATGAACTCTAGGTCATGTAATCCTACCTATAATGTGTGGTAATGAAGTCCACACATGACTAGGGAGCAAGGTCCTACCAGTTCCTCACCTAGTTCACCCGTAGTCTGCGATATACCTCTTCGAAGAGAGATACGTGCTATAACCCATGGGCTATGATGGATCTTGGAATCGACCTTGGCAAAGAACAAGGTTCATGGGATTTGAGATGATGGATGGAGATGAAAGCCACCTCATCAAGCTCTACTAGTGGATGGTGATGAAATCCACCTCACTAGCATTTAAATGTATCGTGGTGTGTGTGGTTCCTTTTAACTTTAAAGAAAGTAAGCAAAGAAGCATTCAATGATCATTCACTAAATGCATGCATAAGGTGCGTTTTACTTTCAGAAAGGTTAGTATAAATGTATCTAGAAATGCAAAACCCTAAATGCTAGCCTACCCATTGGGTAGGCTACAAGCAAGCAAACCATAGAGATGCATTCCTACTTTGATTTTGTTTTGATTTTTCTCCTTTTATATGTTTTTGTTATTTTGTGTTTAAGAAAAGGAAACTAACTTCTAACCTTTCTAAACAAGCAAAATATGCGAGAAAAACCAAATAATAAGAAAAGTAAATAGTTTCTGGAAGTGAAAAATAGAGATGGAAGATTCAGAGACCTACCTCATCACTGCCAAAACTTGCTATTTTTGGAATTCTGCTCTAAAAATCCTCTAGTTTCTATTCGCTCTAGGGTGGGATGAATAGCAGGTCTGTATTCATTCTAGGGTGGGACGAATTCACATTCATCCCAGGGTGGCACGAATAGCAGGTCAGAGTTCGTTTCAGCCCGAACGAATAGCACCTGCAACATAAAAATATGAAATATGAGCTCCAAAATTCACCTAAAGCAAAAGGGATAGGGTCCCACCATGATCACCACTAAATTAGGGAAAAATGGTGCACCAAATGATGATAAAAAATATGTGTATCTATGCCCTATCGCTTATGAGCGTCAAACGAAAGCATGCAAGTAAAGTGGAAAGATAACGAATAACAAGAAATAAAGCAAAGCAAATAGATTTATTATTAATAAGATATATCAAATTCTAGGTTACAATGCATCCCCTTGAGGGCTCAAAATGGGTGATACAAATTTTTACAACTCGGGTGCCCAAGGATCAAAATCCTTCAAGAAATTTGGGTGCACATCCAATGTCTTTCCTCGTACCCACAATCGAGGTGGGCGGGCCAAGGTTGTCTGCCACTTGTGTCTTTGATCCATATGTCTTATGCTCCTTCCCAATGCACTATAATGACCTACACCTACACACAAGGAAACCAAAAACGTCAAATAGCGAGTGCATGTGATGAAAAGCATGCAATCCCCATAGGGGCAAAATGGCTAATAATGAGAAAATATATCAAATCAACTCCAAATGACATGAAATTGTATAGGGATGTAAAAAAGAAGGTTTTGGGAAGATATCACTAGAAATTACACCAAAATTGCATCCGATGGGGCTTCAAAATTCGAATGACCGTTCGTAACCTACAAAACCCAAAGCAAGCAATTTATGACCCTACGCATATCCAAAATGCATGAAAATTGGAAAGAATACATAAAATAATATTATAAGAAAACCCATTTGATCATATTTTCAATATCAATCACATTTTGGGTGTTCTCTCAAATGACCGTCGGATACCTGCAAGAGACCCTACAAAACACTAAAAATGCAATATCTCGGCCAATATAGCTCAGAAAGACCTAAAATTTGAACTGCAACATAGTAATAGCATGTAGAAAATAAATAATTAAAAATAGTAGCAAAATAATGCACATATTTCTATTCATCATAGGGTGGGATGAATAGGACTATCACAAATTGGGGGGCGCCCGGGGTGGGACGCCCACCATTTCTGCCTAAATTTTACCACCAATTCCACTAAGAATTGATGCAAAACACTATGGGATGTATTTTCATCAAATTTTGTGTGGAAATCACTCATATGGTTCGGTTTTTGTAACAAATTGCGCCTCCTAATTCACTCGCAAACCTCCTTCGCTAGGTAGAGATTTCGAGGGAAAAATGGGCACAAAAGGGTGGAAGGAAATCTTGGCAGCACTCCATTGCTTTATCCTCAAAATATCCTCTCTCATTGTGTGGAAAATGCATCCACTTTATAGCCCAAGGAGGCTTCATGGGTCAAAAGGCATGCGAGGGCACAAGGCGCCACTTGGCCACCAGGGTGACATGCATTGGAGGGGGAAGAGAATCTCCCAATTTGGCCTCCCTCATGGGCTGGAGCATTAAGATGTTGCATGCTCTGACTTCCTAGGTATTAGAAAGTAGAAAAGTAACCGTTTCCAGGTGCCATTTGTCCAGATTTGACTTTTTGCTAATCAAACCTGCTATTCGCTCCCCTTGGGATGAATACTGCTATTCATCCCAGGGTGGGATGAATAAGTTTTGTATTCATCCCAGGGTGGAACGAATAGCATCAGGGTGTCCAAAAGGTGCCAAAAGTGGCCTAGAACCTTTCAAAACCTTGTACTAAGTGGTTAGAACCACTGTATGCCTCCTGAGGGCTGCCCTAGGGGCCTTGGTGTGTCATGAAGCCGTTGCTTATGGTAGCATAATCGGATTGACCAGATTTTAGTGTCTACACTTCAACAAACCCATTTTAGATTGAATTTCATTATTGCACCTATAGTTCTAGGATTAGGTTACATAAAACACACAAAAACCAAAATAAATTAAAAAATATCATAAACCAAAACAACTCCAAACAATCTCACAAGTTTATCAAATCATATACTAAATCTTAAAAAAAAACAAAATTAAAATTGGTTGTTTGCTTTATTTACTTGTGTAGATAGAGTTAAAAGGAAAAATACAAAAAAAGATTCACTAGAGTCCACCATCACCATCACACACTCACAACCACATCCCATCCACTTGCCAACTTATGGTCTCAACTCAAAGTGAAACTCGAGCTAAATCCATAGCCCATGTTGTCATGGAAAATCTTTATTTAGCTCCTTTATCCACCATTATCCCTCTTGCTCAACAAGAGGTAACCCCGCAACCACCCCGAGGAAACCATACTAGCCACATGCAACAACTCACTTCCCCACTGACTAGGTCATAGGACCTAGCCACCACCTACATCCATGTCCCTACTATGAAACCTGACTCCATCAAAATAGGGGCCACCATGTCCTCGGGCCACATTACCCTCATCAACATTGATGTAGTACAAGCCCTCCAAGGCTCGCTTCCCCTACCAGATTTGTTGCATCCATCCTTGCCACTATTAACCACCCACCACAGGGGCCAAACCTCCCACCTTTCACGTCGATGCAAGACAATTTCTTTATGCAGTTCCCATCATGGACCACTCTGCAACCTACTATAGAGGCATTATTACCTCTCCAAATCCCACCAAGTCCACCTCAATCACCTACCAGCCATCACCAAACTTCATCAACATCCATCCAACCACCCCTAGATTTCAAGACCTACAACCAACAACCTTCACCTCAACAGTACCAATAGTCCATTCAACAATACCAGCAACCACCTCCACCTAGCCTACAACATATCTTGGCTTGGCTAGCCAACATTGAGCTACAATTGAGTCACCAAAATAGGGACCTACAACAAATATTAAGTCAACTCATGAACATTGAGCTATAGTTGAGTCATCAACCACCTCATAAACCTCCATCATGATAATCTTAATATTTTCAAATTCCATCTCACTAGGCTACACCACCAATTACATAGCTGCAAAATCAACCACAATCGAACAACCGCACCAAGCTTCTATCAAGCCCACTTGTAGTTACACACCACTTTCAAAGCCTTATTTGACCATAGTTTAAAGGATATATGAGGCATAAGCAATTTTATTATTGAAAGTGAAATAAAAAGACCCGAACAAGGCTAAATCTAGATCTTACAAAGAATATCGTTACTGTGTTTACCATAGGCTAAAGGGTCATGATATCAATGATTGTATCCATTTCAAGAATCTGGTTCATGATCTTGTCAAGAAGGGGGACTATTACCATTAATAATCCTTTGGCCCCACAAAATAAAAATCTCAGCATCAATAATAACCTCTTGCCACAACATGAGGTATCAAATCCCATCATGTCTCCCGATCAAATCAATCACATCGCATCAAGCACAATGCACAGTGAAGATGCTTGAGGTATTACACCTTCCCCATCAACCATATCATAGATATAAAACAACTTGGGGATGCTTAAGGTATCACACCTTCCCCATCAATCACATCAATTCAAACACACAACTTGGGGATGCTCAAGGTATCAAACCTTCCCCCATCAACCACATCAATTTGAACTCACAACAACTGGAGGATGCTTAAGGTATCACACCTTCCCCATAAATAACATTGCTCATAAACACAAAATAACTTGGGGATGTTCAAGGTATCACACCTTCCCCACCAAATCAGAATCAATCAAATCACTCACCAATCACCAATAATAAAACAACTTAGGGGAAACCAAGGTATCACACCTTCCCCAATCAATCAACCAATCAAACACATGATCATCAACTAACTTAGGGGAAACCAAGGTATCACATCTTCCCCATCAATAAATTAGTCAAACGATCATCAATCAACTTGGGGGCGTTCAAGGTATCATACTTTCCTTGTTAATCATACCAAATCATAAACCAACTTGGAGGTATTCAAGGTATCACACCTTTCACAACCATTAATCAAACATGCATTAATAAGTATGGGGATACTCGAGGTATCACACATTCCCCATGGTCAATCTAAATGTAAAGCAATTTGGGTATGCTCTAGGTATTGCACCTTCCCCACAATCACAAAATTAAAAAACAATACAAAACTCAAAAATACAAAAACAACACAAAATCAAAAAGTAAAAAATAATACAAAACTCAAAAATACAAAAACAATATAAAATCATTAAAAAAAAACAAAGCAATAAAGACTTCGTCAACAATAAAGCTTTGGTTATAATTCAATGCATGCTTTTATTCATTTATCATAATTGATTTTAACCCAGGTGTTGTAGGTGAGTTGGAGAGGAGAGGGCAATCCTCCAAGGGAGGTCCCAGGTTCAAATATCCTCCCTACCAAAAAGATGAATTGGGTATCCAAAATCCAATTGATAATGTTGGTGCGGGCAGGGTCGAGTGCGACTCCGGGTGACTTTGACGGTGTAGAACCCCCTTTCTTGTCTTGTCTTTCCGGACCAGGGCGCCCCAAGGGGTTTTTTGTTAAAAAAAAAATTGACTTTATCACATTAATCAAAGGCATATTCCTTTTAGTGCATGTATTGCCTCACAATGCATGTCAGTTACATCAACCATCCATCAAAAAAATAAAAAATAAAAAAATAAACGCTATGATAGGTTGTCTTTCCTGCATTTATGGTTTAACAATTCTTTAGGTACTTTCAGTCGTTCATCCACACCTAGTGTATCTTTCAACCTACATTAAATGTTAATAAGTCCTTGAGTACTATAGGTCTTCTTGGTAACCTTAAGTTTTCGTTGAGACCACACACAAGCCTTGCACATTGAACTAAATTTTGGTGTCTACGAAAGACAAAATCATGAGTCATTATCGCCATAAAGAAAATGATTTCCCCTACTCATATAATTATGTACATGGTCTAAAATATTGAGAATTGAAAAAAGAACAAGCTCCCCCCTTCCAAAAAGAAAAAAAAATCCCCTTGCTCCTCTACAAAATGAGCAAGCCCCCACAAAAGCAAAAAAAGTCAAAATCCCTTGCTCTTCCACAAAATGAGCAAGTATCCTAAAAAGCAAAAGCAAAAGCAAAAACAACAAAACACCCTTGCTCCTATACAAAACAAGTAAGCTCCATAAAGTAATAAAATCCTTTGCTCTTCCACAAAACAAGCAAGTACCCCCAAAACCTTCCCTCCACCCCCAAAAAAAAACAAGGGGTAAAAAGCTTGATCCTTGGAATTCTCAAATTTTGACAACCATGGGGTGATCTTCATTAAACAATGGGCTATAAAAATTGAATTGATAATGGAGTAGCCTTATGTATAGCAACACATCTGTTACATTAGCGAAATTTTGTACATATCTATGTACACTCGTATAAACTAGCTTATTGGCATAAGTCACAAATGACAAGTCTAACCTTACCCAAAATTGGAAATGAACATTCATGACACACATAGTTGGTCTATGCAAATATTAAATAACTTGGTTGGTCTTAGTATCATCAAGTGCCTACTTGATCAGTAGATGAGTTTGATTGAGGTCAGTAGGATGTTTAAGCATCGTGAAATAACAAGTCATGTCATATTAGTATCCATAACATCATATTGCCTCATCATATTCATTACATTACATTCATTTACATCCATGTCATATATGTGTTAGTATTAGTGGGTTGATGCCCTTGATTAATTTATTAAAGTCATGAATAATGATATGTGTCCAAGCATTTTTTGAAATATAAACAAAAGCATAAGCATACACTTATGACATCCATCAACATTGATTTGATAAATCACTTCATCACATCACAAGCACATACAAGACACATCAAGCATCAAGCAACCTGGGGGTGTTCAAGGTATCACACCTTCCCCAAAAATCAATCAAACAACCAACCAACCTGGGGGTGTTCAAAGTATCACACCTTCCCCCAATAATCAATCATCAAGCCATCAAACAATTTGGGGGTAAGAAAGGTATTGCACCTTCCCTATCAGTCATATTAAACAAGTTAGCAACTTGGGGAACTCAAGGTATTACACTTTCATTATCAATAAATTAACCAACCAATTATCAAACGATGTGGGGATGTTCTAGGTAACGCACCTTCCCCATCAACCAACCAATCAAATCTAAATCAATTCAATCAACAATCAAACCCATAAACAATCAAACAACTAGGGGACATCAAAATACTGCATCCTTCTCCATCAATTGCATTAAACGATTCAACCAACAAGAGGGAATTCAAGGTATCACACCTTCCCCCACTGTTAATCAAATCAATAATCAATCTGGGGGTGTTCAAGGTATCATACCTTCCCCATAAATCGTATCAAATCCATCACAATGCTTTGGGGATGTTTAAGGTATCACACCTTCCCCAATCAATAATAAAAAAATGATTGACCAACTTGGGACAATAAAAGTATCGCACCCCCGTTAGAATAATCAAACACTTAGGGATGTTCAAGGTATCATACCTTCCTCATCCTCATCAAACAATCAATCAATCAATAAATCAAGCACTTTGTCTCATCATAAAGACTTTGCCATGGTTTTATCAATACTAGAAAATATTAAAATCAATAAATCAACTGTTAGGTTCAAAATGTTGTGTCCTTTTGTCAAAGGTTGCACCCTTTGCATCGCCATATTAAAACTTACATTTTTGTTCAAAAGGCTCCAAAGACACCAACCCTTTTGGTCAAATTCCAATTTTAGTTCAAAGGCTCCAAAGGCAACAAACCCCTTTGGTCACATTTTAGTTAAAAAACCTCAAAGACACTAAACCCCTTTGCTCACATTCACATTTCCATTCAAAAGGCTCCAAAGGCACCAAAAAACCTTTTGGTCCAATCCAATTTCAATTTAAAGGCCCCAGAGGCACCAAACCCCTTTGGTCAAATTTCTTTCCACACAATTTATTGGCTTTCTAGCTTAGCTTTACTATAATACCATTTATTGTTTTTCTAGATTGGTTTTTATTGCTTTCCTAGAGTAGGCTCTTGTGTGAACCATGTACCTAGTAGTCTACTATAGAAACCTAACGGTTGTAATGATTGGTTACCCCTGCAATATGGTAGGATGAGTCACTTACCATACGAACACTTATCAAAGGTTAGGTTCCATTTTAGACTCATAGCATAGATTATATTAGAGCCCCATTCTACTTGGGAAAAACCAAATACATATATTAGATTTCATTTTCATCGATCAAATTCAATTAGAGCTCCATTCTGCTCAGGAAAAAGTAGAACCATAGATTAAATTTTCCTTCATATTAATTACATTAGAGCCCCATTCTTCTTGGGCAAAAGTAGAGCTATAGATTAGAGCCCCATTCTACTTGATAAAAAGCAGAGACATAGATTACATTTCCTTTCATGTTCATCAATTATATCAGATTAGCTTAGCAACCCCATTATGCTCAGGAAAAAGCAGAGCCATAGGTTAAAGCCCCATTCTGCTTGGGCAAAAGTAGACCCATAAAAAATAGCTTTTATTTGGTTTTCCGAAACTAGATTAGATTAACACCCCATCCTGCTTAGGTAAAAGGAGAGCCATATATTAGAGCCCCATTATTCTCAGGAAAAAGCAGAGACAGATTAAATTTCCTTTCCTATTATCAAGTAACTAGCCTAGATCTTTGAATGAACCTCGTACTTAGTAATCTACTCTAGTTACCTAGAAGGTGTAGTGATTGGTTATCCATACAATCCGATAGGATGGGTAAATTACCATAAGGATACTTGTCCAAAAAATACAAAACAACAAAACAAAAACAATCACCTGCACACACATCACACCAAACAATTGCGAGCAAACATACACATAGACAAAATTTGCAACAACACAATCAACCACACTGTGTAAAAACAAAAGCAACTACAAGCAATCAAGTACACAATTAGGTTCATTTTAATCTAAAAGTAAATATGAAAGGGTAACTTATGTTACTGATCGGTCTTGCACTCCATTCATCCTCCATAAAAAAGAAAACACCACAAAAATCAAAGCATCAACATTGAAGACATCACTTCATCAAATCAATAAGGTCAATCACCTCATTGCCATTATTCATGTTGTCTTTCATCGACTCATCGCTTGAGGGGGTAGACAATACCAACATTTTACCTTAAATAAAGATCAATATGTAAGCACTCATTTTTAGACTCAACGACTGTCCAAGAATATTGACCATGACTAAATCATACATCCTACTCTATCGGGTCTAAATACAGAGACTTTAATCAAATCAACATGGCAACACTCTTAGTCAGAATCAGTAAGGGTTCACAACCCTTTTTTTTGGATCATGGTGGCAAAAGATATAAGTCCACAATGCAAAGTGATTATGGCATCAAGAGAATACTTACCGGATGACTGGTTCGGTTGCCAAAAACTAAGGCACTCATCAATCTATCAAAGACAAGATTCAAAATATATTTGTTGCCTCCATCACTGGGGCAACCCACATTGACCTTGAATTGGGGCAATTAAACATCACACCTCTTCAAATGCAAGAGTCAACACATCATTCACTCATCATCCGCCAGTGTCATTTATTTTTGCATCGCATTGTGTTTTCACACAACACGATACAAAAAGGGGTATTTATAGACACCTAAAACTAGCACATTAAATATTAATTAATTAATCATGATTAATTAATACATTTAATATTAATTAAAACTAATTAATATTAAATAATAAACATTCATCACCTAAGTATTAATTAATTAGTACTTAGGTTGCACAATTATTTACCCCTCTCCATGGATGCATTGACCCCCACAATCACCCATCCACATCATCCACTTAACTGCACCTCCCATGGTTTGGATCGATCATGCGCAAGAGAAAGCGTCATCCACAAGTGAACTCAAGTTACTAGCAATTGCACCTCTATGCCACAAAGGAATATTAATCATGCACTCAGTTAACTAAATTAGTTAACTAAACATGCACAATATGCACACAATCAATAGATATGCACATAATGCACTTTCACTTAAAAATACATATTTAAATTAAATAATATATATTTAATTTAAATATAAAAATCAAATCAAATCATGCACTCAATTAACTAAGTTAGTTAACTAAACATGCACACAATCAACATGATTAGTTAAAAGGATAAACATACAAATCTATCCATGCACATTTAGTTAACTAATCATGTGCACTTAATAAAAGAATAATAAATATCATGAAATTGCACGCATCAAATCTATTAATGATAATTCCAAGGCAATATTATCCATGTGCACCCCTAGTGACAAGTCCAATGCAAGGAGATAGCTTCCAGTTATAGTAGTTAACTAGTTGAACCACCTCCTTATCCTTTCCCATTAGGAAAATTATAAATTGAACCTCACCCTCCCTTTGGAGCAGGGAGATGGAATACATAAACTTACGCTGATGAATTCTGGAGTAACCACATCAATCATACTCCTGAGATCTCAACATTCCACCATTCTCGTCTTGTGTAGAGCCTATTCGCATCCTTTCATAGGCCCAAATCCACTCCTAAATACCTTTTAGACGCTACAAGTCACAATAATCCCATCCCAAATGGTATCAACCCATGATTGTTTGACCATGAATGATCGACTCCCAACCCGTACAGTAAGCCTCCTGACACAACATGGTTCAACCCTGACAACAACATGACAAAAACACACTAAAGGTAAAAATATAATATATTTTTATATCATTCACATACTTCTATTTTATTTATTAATTGCATTGGGTTTTACGTATCTTAAATTCGAACTTCACTTCATGATGCCCAATAGGTATTATTGATTCATTGTAATTATTTTGTGCATAGGTCCCATAGGTATGAAATAGGTCTATTGCAGAACCAAATAGCAGCTGAAAGCCATCTGAACCTATGGATCAACCATTCTAGGCTACAACAGTACACACAACGTGACCATATGTCCATAGACAGTTGCCAACCATGATTGTCCACCTATAGATGGTGGCCATCCAAGGAGCTGCTTGTCCCATCCAATATACACATGCCCGTACATCAATCCAGAGACATCATACATGGCCCTATTCAACTTTCAATATAGGAGCAGTCACAGAAAACCTACTTTATTAGTGTTGTAGAATTAGGAGTACCAAAATACCATTGTCATTTTGTACACTGGATACACTCCCCATTTTTATTGTAAAACACGTGCACATGTATCATATTGTAATAGCGAGGAAGCACAATATTTATCAAAATTAATATCATTCACTACTTTGCTTTTCTTTTCATATATTACATGGCACATACTTCTGCTATCTATAATAGTGACAATTTTTCAAGTCACAAAAAAAAAAATTGTAGATATCTATCAGCCAGGGTTCGGATGATGGGAGGAGCAATGGAGGGCTAGGGCATCAATGAGGCAAGACATTTTGTCTGGGCATAGAATTTTTTAGCTAAGTTTCTTTTTCCCCTTCTTTATCTTAGAAATTTTGCATGCAAATTATTATAGGTTTTTATCAAATATTATAATCACTATAGGATATTCTGGTAAATTTTAGTAGATTTTGAGTTATAGTTTCCTTCCCATGGACCGATTTATAGCTAAATCCTTAGAATCATCCCTAGTAGTAGAGGTTAGTGAGGGCCTCATAGAGAAGTGATCCTTGTTGCTCAAAGATAGGGTAATTTTTGGTAAATTTAATGGGTCTTGGCCAGGGGCTTCGACCTTGAGAAAATGGATTGATAGGAGTTGGAAGTCTCCAGGAGTGAGTCTATCCTTTCTTCCCAAAGGTTTCTTCCTAGCCATTTTTTGTTCCAGGGAGGAAAGAGATAGAATCCTAAAAGGGGTCCTTGGTTTATGGGAAGAGCAGGACTCTTCCTTACCCATTGGTATGAAGGCTTTGCACCTAAAAATGTAAATCTATCCCTAGTACCAGTTTGGGTTAGGATGTATGGGTTGCCCATTGAATTTTAGGAAATGGATACCTTCAAGGCAATAGGCAACACTCTAGGAGAATTCCTTGAGATTTCAGAAACTACAAAATATGGATTCTTGGCTATTTATGCTCGGATATTGGTCATGATTGATATAAGTAAACCTTTACCAGAATCAATCATTCTTAAGTATGGGGGTAAGTTGTGGACCCAAACCATAGATTATGAAAACATATCTTTTAGATGTAGAAGATGTCATGAGGTGGGGCATATTGAGAGATCATGCCCTAAGAAGAGTCCAACATAAACATATGTAGAAAATCGCAAGAGAAACTTACAAATGGATATGGATGAGGATGGTTTTCAACTTCCAAAAAATAGGTCTAGATAGATGAAAGTAAATAAATAATGGAGACTAGTAAGGAAGGATATTGAGAGAAATACCAATTCTTTTGAGGCTTTAGCCTATGAAGAAAAAGCAGATCAAATCTTAGAGGACATAGTACAATAGGTTCAAAATATTAATAAGGAATCATCTATTCAGTATGATCTTGATTTAGGGATGAACATTCTCGATGAACCTAAGGAATGTGTCTCATCAAATTTTGAAGACTCTCTTGAAGTACCATGCACCATTCAGGAGAAGAAAATTGGTAGAGAAAATGTAATGTTAGATGTTAATACCTCTACCATTAATAAGGAAATACTAAAAAATGAGCAGGACAAGTCAAAAGCTTCTATAGTAGAGCTAGAGAGGATAAATCTAATGAAAAATAAAGTTGTGAAAGAATATTGAGGAATAGAATAATAAGACCTACTCTTGATATAAGCAAGGCAAAAAGAGGAAAACCCTCAAATTATCAAGCGAGATCCAAGGAAGCAAGAGCAAACATAGAGAAAGGAACACAATCTAAGTTGGTTGAACTTCTCTTTACCAAACAACAAAATGATATTGGTAATTTGTAGGTGAGGCTAGTAGCCCCTAATGAGACATGATTACCATCTCATGGAATATAAGGGGTGCTAATGCCCCCTCAAAGTAGAGGTGTATCAGGGACCTCTGTTTAAGTAATAAGCCTGATATTCTTTGTATCCAGGAAACTAAAATGACAAAGGAAGAAGTTTCCAAAACTATGAAAGTAGTATGGGCAAGATGTGAATGGGATGTTGTGGATTTTAAAGGAGTGATAGGGGAATTCTAACATGTTGGAATCCTATTAGAACCTCTTATGTAACCATTCATAAAACTAGGCATTGGATAGCCTCTTTAGTCACATGCTACTTTGTAGATATTTATTTCATCCTTATCAATGTCTATGGACCTACAACTCAGTCAGGTAGATTAGAAGTATGGAGTGGGATTGAAGCCTTTATGAGAAGTAAAGACCAAGAAACCTGATTCATGATCATAGGATATTTTAATGCCATAACCAAGTTGGATGAAAATTTTGGGGAAATTAGGAAATTAACCCAAAGTATGAGAGATTTCTCAACTTTTATTCAAAATAATAATCTATGGGAGGTTGAGTTTGAAGAAGACAACTATACATGGACCAACAATAGGAGAGGCTAGAACCTAATAGCAAAAAATTAGATAGATGCATACTCTCAGATCATTGGCTAGATGAAGGGACTTGTGCTAAAATTAATACCTTGACAAGGATTGGTTTAGATCACTGGCCAATAAGAGTTAAAATGGTGGTAAGTGAATTAAAAAATATCATATTTTAAATATGAGTAGATGTGGGAAGACCATCCTTAATTTGTTGATATGATAGCACAAATATGGAATTCTTTAGGAAATAGTGGGTTGTATACACTTCCAAACAAATTAAATCAATGACATCTAGATTAAAAGAATGGAACAAGAACACTTTTGAAAATATTTTTGAGAAGAAAGAACTAAAAGATAAACTTTCAAAATTCTAAAAAGGTGATCATAATAATCCAAGCTTGGAGGAAAGGGAGTTGCTTAGTGAATATCATAATATTTTGAGTAAGGAAGAGAAATTTTGGAGATTAAAATTGAGATAGACTTGGTTAAAAGGAGATAAAAATATAATGTTTTTCATAGGATGGCAATAGTATAGAGATCAACATCTAGAATTAGTAGAATTAAATTAGTAGAAGGGTTTGGATTGAAGACTAGAGTGAAATTAGAAAGGAGGTAAGGTTTTTTACTAGAATATTCTAGGATCAGAGGAGTTTGAAGTTCTTAATGATAAACTACTACAAGAAGTACCTTCAATTATAATAGATGAAGACAATAGGAAATTGATGGAGCCTATTACTCTGGAAGAAGTTCATTTAGCTCTTTTCTCTTTTGATAAGGATAAATCCCTAGGTCTGGATGGGCTCTCTACAACATTCTATCAACATAATTGGGATATAGTGAAGGATTATTTATTGGTGGTAGTGGAATAGTCTAGGGTAAAATAATACATACCTTATAAAATAAATGCAACATATCTTACCTTGATTCCAAAAAGAAGGATGCATAATTGTTTGATTCATTTAGGCCCATAAGCCTATGTAATATGGCATATAAGATTATCTCCAAAGTGATGGTAAATTGGTTAAGACCATTATTAGACAAAATTATTTTAGAAGAGCAAGGAGGATTTGTGAAAGGGAGACAAATTCTGGATGGGATCATAGTAGCTCATGAAGTTATGCATTCAACAACTTCAAGAAAAGAGAGCAATGATCTTAAAACTTGATATGAGTAAAGCCTATGATAGGGTTAAATGGGATTTTCTTTTGTAGTATTAGAAAAGTTTGGATTTGGGAAGAAATGGGTCAGATGGATTAAAGCTTGTGTCTCTATAATTTCATATTTGGTCAATGGGTTAGTAATAAAATATTTAAAGCCAAGAGAGGTCTTAGATAGGGAGATCCTCTATCACCATATTTGTTCATTATTATGGTAGAGGTATTGGGTAGGAACTTGAAGAAGGCTAACAAATATGGGCTAATAAGTGGACTTAAGGCTAGTAATAACATCGACAACATCACCCATCAATAATTTGTAGATGATACAACCCTTTTGGGAGGGCAAGGATAAATGAGGCTAGAGCTTTGAATAACTTATTAAAGGAATATGAAAGAGTATCAGGAAGAAATTTAATAGGACAAAATCTAAAATTTACTTCCTAAACATCCTAACTAGAATCAAAGTAGGGATATGCAGGTTACTTCAAATGGAGGAGGTAAATTTTCTAGCAACTTATCTAGGGATGCCCTTATTTGAGGGGAGAATGAGGATAGAATTATGGAATCTAGTTATAAGTAAAGTTTAGAATAAACTATTAATATGGAAAGGTAGATGGTTATCATTAGTAGGAAGAGTGCAACTAATTAAATCAATCTTACAGCCATTCCAACATATTATATGTCCTTGTATACTATGCCAAAATTGATAGAAAAAGTTTAATCTATATTATGTGATCATTTTTGTGGTCAGGATTACATGATAAAAGGAAATTTCCTTTGGTGAAATGGAGCAAGGTGTGTGATGATAAAACTAGGGGAGGTCTCGGTTTAAGAGTTCTTATGGATGCAAACTTAGCTCTTAGGGGAAAAGTAATTTGGAGATTGTACAAAGAGATTCAAAGACAATGGGCAAGAATTCTTCTAAGTAAATATGTTGAGCCCAATGACCCAAGCTTAATATTTACTGCATTCTCACTACCAAATGGTTCTGCACTATGGAATGGTTTAAAAAATCAATTGATCTAGTGATTAAAGGTCTAAGATGGGTGGTGGGAATTAGAGAAAATATTCTATTTGGATGGATACTTGGTGTGATAAAAAACCACTCAATCTAGATCCAATTTTGAAACCATGGATGAGATTACTTCAAGATAAATATGGTGATAGGGTTTCAAACATTATGTACAAGGATCAAGAAGGAAGATACAAATGGAAAGAAGATTTTTTACAAGTATACAAGACATTGATGCTAGGAGGTAATTGAGTAGAAAGATAACAATAATGATTATTCTAAGGGGGCCTAGGATAAGTTGATTTGGGAGTTGAATAGCTTAGGAGAATACACAACAAGAAGTGGATATAATGTAAAGCACCAACAAAATAGGAATATCACAAGAATATGGAGAGATATTTGGGATAGCTCTTAAGCATTCCTAAAGTCAAAATGTTTGTTTGGCTAGTAGGTCATAGAAGAATTTTATCTTAGGATAACCTTATGAAAAGGGGTTTTCATGGCCCCTCACAATGTGTTCTATGTAAAAGGAGGAGAGTATAGACCATCTCTTGGGACACTACTCAATAGTCTAGAAACTATGGCAATGGATTCTTAATATGTTTGGTAAATGCATGGTGATGAATGACAGAATTGAAGAATGGTTAAAGCAATGGCAGAGCACTTTTAAAAGTGAGGCTTTACAGACAATCTGGGATATATCAAAAGATACAATACTTTGGACTGTATGGCTAGAAAGGAATAGAAGAATATTTAAAGGAAAGGAAAGCAATTTAGAGGTAATGAAAAGGAAGATTTGTTTAGCCATAGAGGAGTCTAAACCAACCCTATCAACTCACCCAATCCCTAATCTGGAAGCAAAGAGCCTTGATAGATGGAGTCAAGTCATCAAATGGAATTATGATGTTGGGTATAGGAGAAACAAAAAGAAGGCAAAGAATATAAAGTGGAAACCACCAGATGTGGAGTTGGTCAAATTGAATTTTGATGGAGCATCTAAAGGAAATCCAGGACCAATAGGAGGAGGAGGAATAATTAGAAATAATAGAGGAGAGATTTTATCTCATTACGCTTTCAATAGTGGATTTAAGACAAATAATGAAGTTGAAGCTTGGGCGGCTTTGGAAGGGTTAAAAATATGCAAACAAATGAAATGGAATAGAGTATGGATGGAAGGTGTTGAAAAATTCTATGAAAACCAGCATGTTGGCTAGTGAAAGGTGTGTTGTAGTTTGGCTTTAGATATGGCAGCTTTGAGGGGTCCTGGTGACCCCCGATATTTGTATTTTAAGGATGTTTTTTTGAATAAGGATGCCTCTTCTTCTGATCATGCAAATGCCATGAATTTTTTGTTGCATGCAACCCTTGATCCTGTTTCTAATTCCTCTTTGACTTCAAAGTCGAAGAATAATGGATGCTTGGAGAAAATTAAAGATCGTCCTGTATTGGTTATCAGTCCTGATTCTATTGCGGATGATGTTTTATATTTATCTAAGCATGCGCTCATCTACAAATTCATGGGTCTCAGAATTTCTATGCCTTTTTTAGAAAATTGGGTTAGGAGAAATTGGAGCCCTGAAGGTGATCTAGAGATTATTCTTGCAGCTAATGGGTATTTTATTGTGGTGTTCTCCCATATGGTAGATCATAGTAAAGTGTTTGAGGGGGGTCCTTACTTTCACAATCAGTATGGATTATTTATCAAACCCTGGCATTTAGGATTTGATTCGATGGAGGAGAGGCCTTCTAGGATTCCTGTGTGGGTCTATTTGCCATGAATCCCTATGGAATATTAGAGGTCGGATATTCTTAATTCTATTGTAGAGATTATTGGGAAACTGGTTGGTCCATCTTGCCAAACTTTGGATAGGAAATTTGCTTCTTTTGCATGACTCTGTGTTGAAGTAGATCTGAATAATCCATTGCCTGAATCATTGGAGATTAAACTAGAAAACATGTCTTGGGTCCAATAGTTAGATTATGAAGCTCTCCCATTTCGATGTCGCATATGCCATGAATATGGGCATCTTCAGAGAAACTATAAGAAAGTAAATTCTCAACCTTCATCCTCTTCATCTGACTTTCAAGATGCATCTACAAAGGCAAAAGGAAAAGATCCTATGGTTAATGAGATGCTCGATTTTGATGGATTTATTCCTATTAAGTCTCGTTCAAGATCTAGGCCTTTTGTTCATCAAAATAAAGGTGTTGGGAAGGGAGGTTCTGGTAACAAATTTGATGTGCTTGAGACTTTTGAGGAGCCACATGTTGAGGAGCAAGTCTGGAACAGAGGTGATATGGATGCTTGTATTCAAGAGTTGGGTACTTGTTCTTTCCTAAATCCTTCTTTTGAAATGAAAATTATGATAAGGAAGGGGTGGTGCCTAGTATCCATCTTGTAGGAAATGAAGATAAGTCCAAAGAGGTGTCAAATTATCTTGATAAATTTCTTGATCATCCCCCTTTGGTTGAAAACTTGATTGAGGGAAATGAGGTTGAGACTAGGTTTGAACCCTCCCAAGACAAGATTTTTAGAGAGGAAGAGAAAAATAAAGTTTCTTCTATGTTAGGTATTCACCCAAAAACTATCAAAAGATGTGGGATGGAGAAGGTGGTAAAAGTAGGAAGAAATAAGGATCAATAAAAAGTGAAATTGATAGGGGAATCCTTAGTTGAGTATGGTGTTGTTAAGACATTAGATTCTCACTTCTCTATTCCCCCAAAATGAAAGTGATATCTTAGAATATTAGGGGTTTGGGTAGCAGCCCTAGACAAAAATCTACTTAGAATTTGATCAAAGATCATAGACCTGATATTATTTTCATCTAGGAAATAAAATTATCTTGTGAAGATATGGTTAGAATTACTTCTAAGGTATGGAAAGGTGGTCACTGTCTTGCTATTGGAGCCTAGGGTTTGGTGGGTGGTGTTGCATGTTTGTGGGATCCATGAAGCTTAAATCCCTCTTGGTGGGTGGGTAGCAAGAACTGTCTCTCTATGGTTGCTACCTACTTTTCATCTGGATCTTCTATTCTTCTATCTAATGTGTATGCCCCTAGTGATTTATCAGGTAAAATCCTCTTATGGAATCATCTTATATTCATTCGATCTCTTGCTCCCAATTCTCCTTGGATTGTGGCTAGGGATTTTAATTCTATCATGTCCCTAGAGGAGAAGAATGGTGGTGTGGAGTGTTTGGGTCCTTCTTCTACTTTGATGCGGGACAATATTTCTTTCCTTAATCTTGTTGATGTGAAGCCTCAAAATGGGCTCTTTACTTGGACTAATAGAACATGTGGAACATATTTTATTTCTAAAATATTGGATCAATTCCATAATTTAGATAGTTGGTTTGATGATAGCTGGACTTAGTTCTCAGAGATTCTAGGTTGGAGGGGCTCTGATCACTGGCCCATTCTCTTTCAGTCCTCGAGATTCTCATTGCCAAGAAATCCACCTTTCAAATTTCAACTTATGTGGCTTAGGGATAATGATTTGTATGAATATGTGGAGAGGTGGTGGGTCGAAGGGAAACCCAAATTTGGCACTGCTATGTTTACTTTTTTCAAAAGCCTCTAGTTTGTCAAATTCAAACTTACGTAATGGAACATATTTTCTTTTGGAAATATTTTTCAAAAGAAAAAGCAACAACAAGATAGCCTGGAGGAGATAAATTTTCAAATTAAAGATGAAGGATTGACAAAGGATCTATTGGAAATGGAAGCTTCCCTTTCTAATAATCTTGTTGAATGGGAGCTTTGTGAGGAGATTTTTTGGAAGCAAAAATCTTGGATTGACTGGTTGTTGGAAGGGGATGGAAACACCTCTTTTTTTCACAATTTGGTTAAAGACCGCAGGAATGGTAATGCTATAGTCTCACTTACTTCTGATCAAGGGGAAACTCTCTCATCCTTTGAAGATATCTCTAATGAAGCAGTCAGGTTCTTATCCTCTCTTTTCTCCGAGCAGGGTCCTCATGATGTTGTTAATATGAGGCTTATTTTGGATTGTATTCCTAGGCTGGTATCTAATGATATGAATAATATGCTAATGGACCCCATCTCGATGGAGGAACTTAAAGTGGTGGTTTTTCAAATGAAAAAAGGTAAAGCACCTGGACCTGATGGTTTCCCTATAGAATTTTTCCAAGAATTTTGGGAAGTGTTATCTTTTGATCTGCTAAAAGTTGTTTAGGAATCCCAAGTCAATAAGCAAATGCTTAAAGCTATTAATTCAACCTTCCTTGCTCTTATTACCAAATCTAAAAATGCTAGCTTTTTGGGGTCTTTTCGTCCTATTTCCCTATGCAATGTTACTTACAAAATTATTACCAATATTATTGCGGATCGGTTGAAGAAAGTTCTTGGTTTTCTTATTTCCCCTGAGCAAGGTGGGTTTGTTAAGGGTCATCAGATTTTGGATGGTGTGGTGGTTGTTGTTGAAGCTATTCACTCTATGGATATCTCTAAGGAAAAGGCTATGTTCATTAAGCTTGATATGTATAAGGCTTATGACAGGGTTAGCTGACCTTTTTTGTAGAACATCCTTCAAGATTTTGGGTTCTCGTATAATTGGATTGAATGGCTCATGAGTTGTGTGACTTTAGCCTCCTTTGTAATTTTAATCAATGGTTTACCATCCGCTTTCTTCTCGACCTCTAGGGGGATTCGTCAAGGAGATCCCTTGTCCCCCTATATTTTAATCCTTATGGATGAAGGTTTGGGTAGAATTCTCAAGAGTTTTCAGAATTGTGGTGCTTTCCAGGGATGGTCTTGGGCGAATAATTCTTTATCCTAGTCTCATATTTAGTTTGTCGATGATATTGCTCTGATGAGGAGGGCAAAAATAAAGGAAGTAATGAATTTTAGGAATATTTTAGATATTTATTGATCTACCTCTAGTCAAATGATTAATGAAGATAAATCAAAGATCTTATTATTTAATACGGATGTTCGGATTCAACATAGGATTGCTAATATTCTACGTTTTTAGGTGGGTTGTTTGCTAGTGGAGTATCTGGGGATTCATATTTGTTTGCTAGTGTAGCCGAATATTTTCTATGTTACTACACAGTTTTTGTCAGGATGTTCTCTATTTCCCTGTTTGTCACCTCCACTTGCCCGTTTTCCTGTGGATGGTAGGGTGTAGTTTTGTTGTGCCAAACTCTGTATTGCTTCATAAATTCCTTGATCAACTTGGAGGTGAACTGAGGGCCTTGGTCAGTTGTTATTTCTCTAGGGACCCTGAATCATGTAAAGATGTGAGCAAATAAGAAATCGACAACCGTTATTTCTTTTGAATCCCTTAATGCCTGAACTTCAACCCATTTGGTGACATAGTCTGTATAGACTAAAATAAACCTCCTACCTATTGAAGGTAGGTTAATTGGCACCATACAATCCATACCCCACTTGTCGAAGGGTTCCAGGTGTACCTGAGGCTAGAGGGGCATTTTGTCAAGATGGGTTGGTCTGCCCATTCTTTGGCATTCATCGCACTTGCTGGTGTATGTGGCTGCATCTTTGAATAGAGTGGGCCAAAAGTACCCATCCTGTAGGATTTTATAGGCAGTACATTTCCTCACAAAGTGTCCTCCGCTGGTTCATAATGACAAGCTTTGAGTATTTATAAGAACTATTCTGCTACACATCTCCTTATGATCTGGTCACATCCTGTTTTGAATAGGAGACCATCAATCCATAGGAAAGATCCACTTTTCTCTATTATCGCTCGCTTTTCTCGAAAGGAGAGAGAAGGTGAGGTTATTTCGATGGCCAAGTAATTGGTTATATCTGTGTACCATGATATTTGTTCATTGATGGTGAATAAATGATGGTCTGAAAACTAGTCTTCCACTGCTGTATGGTCCGCTGGTATCAATCTGGATAGAAAATCTGCTACAACATTGTCCTTGCCTAGTTTGTCGACTATTGTTATGTCAAATTTTTGTAATAGTAGGAGCCACCTGATAATTATTCCACCAATATCCAGCTTGCTCATTAAATATCTGATGGTCGCATGGTCCGTGTGGACAAACACCTTATATCCAGTGATATAATGGTGGAATTTGTTTATGGCATGCACAACTACAAGGAACTCCTTCTCCGTCATCGTGTAGTTAAGCTCGACTCCTACCAAGTTTTTACTGATATAATAGATAGCGTAAAATTCCTCATCATCCTTCTGTCCAAGGACTACTCCAATAACATTGTTGGATGCATCACAATAGATATGAAAAGGTATGGCCCAATATGGTCCTCTCAAAATCGATGCAGATATCAGTTTCTCCTTGAGCAACTAAAATGCTTCTTCGTAGTCTTCCATCCAATTGAACTCCATGTATTTAGACAATAGAGTGTGTAGTGGTTTTGCAATCTTACTAAATTTGGTAGTAAATCACCGGTAGTACCCGACAGATCTAAGAAAACTTCTCACCTCTCTCTGCGTTCTGGGGCTGGTTAGGTCTGTGATGACCTCTATCTTTATTTTATCAACCTTTATTCCTTCTATGGAGAGATGGTGTCCCAATACGATGCCCTTTTGCATCATCATAAAATATTTCTCATTACTTAGAGATAGATTATTTCCCTCGCTTCTTTCAAGCACTCTTTCCAAGTTCATCATTTATTCATCAAAGGTTTCTCCAATAAGTGGTGAAGTCGTCCATGTACACTTCGACCGCATCTCCCATCATTTCTGAGAATATGCTAAGCACCGTTATTTAAAAGGTGGTTGGTGCGTTGCATAACCCAAAAGGCAATACCCGATAAGAAAATATTCCCCATGGGTAGGTGAATGTTGTATTATCCTGGTCTTCTTCTCCTATCTGGATCTGATTATATCCACTGAATCTGTCTAGGAAGGAGAAATACTTTTGCCTTGAAAGTGTGTCCAAGACCTGATCAATGAATGGGAGTGGGAAGTGGTCCTTATTGGTTGCTTTGTTTAACGCTCTTTAGTCTACATAGATTTGCCACTTCCCATTCTTCTTGGGGACCACCACCAGTGGTGACACCCACTCACTATCAAAAATTGAATAGATGAATCCGACAGACAAGAGTTTTTTAGCTCTGATTTGACAATTTATTTCATTGCCGGATTCATTCTTCTTTGTGGTTGCCTGCTCGAAGTTGCTTGTTCATTGAGGTATATTCGATGGGTACATATCTCTAGGTTGATTCCCTTCATATCCAAGTAATCCCATGCAAATGCCCATTGGTGTCTTACTAGCAGCTCTTCTACTTTTATCAATTGTGTGGGAGTCAACCCACTACTGATGTTTAGCATCCTTCCTAGCCCAACGTTTATCTGTTGAACGTGGTGATCTTGGGCACTAGCCAATGGTGATCTAGGTGCGATGATGAAGGATTATCCATGGAGGAACTCTATAATAGCACCATCCTCATCTTCTTCTTCCACCAACTCATCCAACGCCATCACCAGCTGTATTATGGACATCTCATGATCTTCATGCTTGGTCAACGTAGGTTCTCCCAACGAGTCGACGAACTACACAGGGGGTGAAATGGTCAATATTTTGATGTTTTGTCCATCGGATATGGTCATCAGCCCATCACAATAGTTGATGTAAGCATCGACTATTGCTAGCCATGGCCTTCCCAAGATGAGCGGGTAGCCACCCAACCTATTTTTAGACTATAAAACTAGGAAGTCGGCTAGGTATTCCCATGCACTGACTGTCACTATTACATCCTCAAGCATTCCTTCTAGTACCACGATTGATCAATCGACCAGATGCAACACTATCATGGTGGGTCTCAGGTTCATGAGATGTAGCCTCTACATGGTCTCCTAAGGCATTACGTTGATGGTTGCTCCAAGATCGACCAACGTATTGGACAAGGAATGTCCTTCAATTTTTACAGTCAATATTGGGCTGCTTGGATCCATGTACTTGGGATGACACATCTTCCCCATAATCAAATCTGCTAATCTACCCATGACATTAATGGTCTGGGTTGCTTTCCATCCTAGCCTTCTTAGGCACATCTCCCTTATCGCCTTAGTATATATCGGGACATCTCGGATAGCTTGAAATAGTGGAATTGTCACTGTGAGGTTATTCAAGATGGACAAGATATTAAACTCTGGTTGTGTTAGTTTCTTCTGTTCTTGCAACCGATAAGGAAATGGAGCCTTTGCTCTCTCAACTACTTCTTCTACCACCTCTTCTATAAGAGGTGTTTCTCCTACATCTTCCTCCTCTTCTATTAGTGGAGGTGTCTCTACTTCTAGCTATCTACCAAACCTAAGTTGAATATGATACATCAGATACATCTCGCCTTCCACATTGTATGTTGGCTGATTCACTTTGTTATTTGGATTTATCATCGGTTGTGCGGGTAGCTACGCAGGTCTCACTACTGGAAAGGCCAAAAATTTTTTATGGGGGTGAGCTGGCACTACTTTCTATGGGGCTGGATTCCATGGAGTGTGGCCTCTCCATTGCTACCTCGGATATTGATATGCCATACAAGGCTATTGATTCGAGAATGTTATTCTTGGGGGTGTGTTAGATCAAGGCAATGGCCTCTGTGACCCCATGTTAGGTGGTTGAGGTGGGCCTTGTGACATGTATGGTCCTCCCTCGTATGATGGCATTCCAGTTGGCATATTCCTCGTAGGGGGTTGTGGCCAAATCTTATGATTGTCTATGAAATAGGCCTTCGTGGCTTCAACATCCTCCTGATTGCTAGGAAATTTCGGGCACAATCGGGTCTTATGGTTCAGCCTGTAAACTGCACATACTTTGACTTTGTTCTCTGGGCATGCATTCTTTGCATGCTTTCCTCCACATTTTGGGTAGAAATAAGCTAATGATGCATTGTTTTCTTGCTTCTTTTTCTCTAACAATAGCGTATCCATCTGCAATGCTAGAGACAAAAGTATTTCACTTTTTAGATCTTCTAGCATGTTACCTATTTCTATTTTTGTGAATGAAGCAGTTTCTTTCATGGTTCTAGAAATGGTCTTGCCTCTCCTTCTTGAGTAATTTTGGTATAGTTGTAGGATGTGTTCCATAGCGTGCTGGTAGACATCACCTCCAAAAATCATGTTGAGAGCCTCCAACGATTCATTGTTAAACCCTCTCAAAAAGATGCTTTTGAGAGATTTATCAGATAGCTTCACGTGAGGAAATCATTGAAGATTGAAATTGAATCTCTCCTAATACTCTTCAAGAGACTCATACTCTTTCTACGTCATGCTCAGGACTTCCTCTCTGGAGTCTCTTGCTATCTCGAAGTCTTGATATTGTTCTAGAAAGAGCTTCTTCATTTGATCCCATGTGGTAATGTGTTTCTCCCCAAGATCGATGAACCACCGTAGAGCTGTGTCATATAATGTGGAAGGAAAGAGCTTCAGCTTCTACGTATCAGATTTGTAGTTCACATACCTGCATAAAATATCAAACTTAAATAAGAATAGGTCAGGGTATTCGGTTGGGTATCCTCTGAAGGTAGGAAGGTGAGTAGGGGATATGTTTTTCATTTTGGTATCTCCTACTCCATCAATCGAGAAGCTAAATCCAGATGAAAATTCTTTTGCATTGGTCATTTTTTCAAGAAATATGGTCTCTAATGCAGTACTTATGGCCTTACGGTCATTCAAAATTTTTTGAGTCAAGGCTCTAAGGTTATCTGGTGTTATCGTCCGATATTCTACAACTTTCCACAACAGGGCTTCCTCTAAAGGTGTCATTTTAAATAGGGGGTTTATGATGGTTTGTTCTTCCCCAAGTTGATGGGATGAGGAAGCACTTTGCACAAAGTGCGGATCCTCACTCCAGTGGAGTGCTGGCTATGAGTTAGGTGAATCTAGTTCGCGCTTAGAGTGTTCGGCCAACTCAAGTTTTGGAGAACTTTGTTTTACAAACCGATCGTCAGGTCCTCTTCTTCTTGAAGAACTCATACAAGGTTAGATGGAAGGTTTCAGGTATTGCAATTGATCTAGTAGAGGTGCTTCCCCGACAATGACACCAAAATGTTGCGGGCCAAACAAGGTTAAATTCTTTCCTATTTTTGTCACTTGTCCGTGCATTAATTATCAACCTAGGGAGCTTCATAAACTTGCGAAGGGTCTCACACAGGATCACTTACAATACCACTTTGATATGAGTCCGCTAGATCTACTATTGGGGGGTGTTTCAAAGGTTGTCAATCATTCATTCACTCCTCAATAAATTACGTATGAATAATTAAATCTTCAGAAAGAAAACATTCATGTGTATACTAATAACAAACCTATTGCAATAATAAAATAATAGTGTAGAAATAAACCTATGAAGGCAGTAAACTAATCTAGAAAACACAAATAAAGGGAATAAATATTGGCTTAGAGTGGGCCCAGGTACCAACAGCTTCCTCCCAGCTGAATACATGCTTAGGAACTCTTAGAACTTTATTATAATCACCAAGGAATTACAATGCTTCTTAACCTCTATACTCCTCCTATATTCTGTATTCTATCTTCAATATTTTGATATATTATCAGAGAGGTCTACATGTGTTTATATAGCGCACCCACAGATCTTCTGTTACAAGGTGGTTACAACAGTCGATTCATTCCAGACTAAACTAAAATAGTTTGGTAAATGTAATCAACGTCTGCTAAAACTGGTATTCATTCCTAACAGTTGCGTGTTATTTGATTGGTTTGTGCTTCACCTGGCATAGGTAGGACATTCTCATACGTTAGTGCAACTCCCGAATTAACTTACATGATGTAGATTTGGAACTGCACTAGTCAATGTTGCCCACGTCGCATTATTTGGTCAATGAGTGAAGAATAGAGGCACCTTCTCTATGAGGAAGGTGCCTAAGTATATTGGGTGCCTTATTTATATAGAAGGTGCCTACCTTATGTTAGCACCTTCTTGGAAGAGGAAGGCGCTTGCCTTCTGTTGGAACCTTCCTAGAAGAGGAAGGTGCTTGCATTATGTTGGTGCCTTCCTGGAAGAGGAAGGCGCCTACCTTCTGTTGGTGCCTTCCTGGAAGAGGAAGGCACTTATCTCCTATTGGCACCTTCTTGAAAGAGGAAGGCACGTACCTTTTTTTTGTGCCTTCTTTGAAGAGGAATGCGCCTACTTACCATGCATTAATTTCAAAAGAAACAAAGTGCCAGGTCCATGAAAAGACCTCGATTGATCCAAATCTGACTAAATCAACTACAATTCCACAAAAACACACTAAAACATACAAATTAGATAACACACATAATCTTATCAAATAATTACATAACCATTCATAAAAATATACAATTCCTATTATATAGCCGCATAATGATTAATGAAACTCATACAAAATAAAGCATTTTTGAGGCTCATCAAAGGGCTTATTGGAAAAGTATTTTGGGTAGATTTCAATCAAGGGTTAATCATTGGACCCTTTGCTGGTAGATTAACGCTTTTGAAGTCTGTCCTTCATGCTTTACCTATTTACAGATTTTCTATCTTGGTTTTTCCTTAGTGCTTTCTCAAAGAATTTGATTCTCTTTCTAGAAAATATTTATGGGAAGGAAACATAGACTGTAATAAATGAAGCTTGGTAAGTTGGGATATTGTGTGTTGCCCTAAAGATATGGGGGTCTTGGTTTGAGGTAATTTGATTTGAATAGTCTCGCTCTAACTGCTAAACTTTATTGGAGATGGTATAGTAATCTTGATCAGCTTTGGGCTAAAATTCTTAACCTCAAATATTTGGTGACCCAGATGTTGTAGGTGAGTTGGAGAGGAGAGGGAAATCCTCCAAGGGAGGTCCCAGGTTTGAATCTCCACCATACCAAAAATTTGAATTGGGTACCCAAAATCCAATCGATAATGTTGGTGTGGGTAGGGCCGGGTGCGACTTCCGGGTGAATGGTATCTCAGACAAAGGCGGTCCCACAAGGGGTTTTTTGCTTAAATTTTTTTGGTGGTGCTCTGACTGATGAGATTCTGATAGTAGAGCTGAGGGTGAAAGGTTCAATTATTTGGGACACTCAAAAAAGGTGCCATGCTTATTAAGTAGAGTCTCTTTTGGAATGTTAATAATGGAAATAATACCTTATTTTGGGAAGATTATTGGGATAATCATCCTCCTATCCTTTCTTATTTCTCCACCTTCATCTTCTTTAGGATATTTTTTCTGATGCGGGCTGGTGTAAGGTGGCTAACTTCAAGCGATAAAGTCTTCTTGGCAGTTATTTTACTCACTATTGGAGGGATTCACAAGGTTGACTAGAGGGTGGTTATCCTGAAGATCATGACACTCTGGCTTCTATTTTCATTGAGAGATCATGTTGTTCGGTTGAAGACTCTGATATTCTTGCTTGGGGCTATAATTCAAAAGGGAAATACACCATTGCTTTTGGTTATAAAACCCTTATTATGCAGAGAAGAGAGGAGATTGTGTCCCCCTGGTGGAAGAAGATTTGGAATAATTTTGGTTGGCCCAAATATAATTTTTTTATTTGGCTTATGTGTCAAAAGAAATGTTTAACTTGGGATAATATTCAGAAAAGAGGCTTTCAGGGTCCACTATGTTTTCTTTATGGAAACAATGAGGAAACCATTCCCCATATTTTCTTCCAATGCTCATATTCCATAGAGGTCTAAAACTTGTGGTGGAAGATATGGAAAAGGCCCATCATCCATGCTACTTCTATTTTTGAGTTTTTGGAAAGCTTGGGTAGACCCCTTGCCTCTACTTCATGTCTTAAAATTGCCTGGTATTTTGGTCCTTCATATTTTTGCAGATTTGGTTGGAATGCAATTGAATAATTTTTTCAGGGATGTCAAATTGGAGCCTTACAGGTATGGCTCAGTGTCAAAAGGATGGTTAAGGAGACCATTGAGGCCAAGTGTGTTATGATTTCTCCTCTTACTTCCTTCAACTAACAGATTATCAATAGATTGGAGATTTCTTTATCATCACCAGGTACAAATAGAGGTCATGTTAGGGGGATTGGTTCGTTGAAGGTCAATAGATCTAGGAAGTGGAGTCCCCTTAGGGATGTTATAAAAAAAATATGGATGGTTCTTCTAGGGGTAACCCAGGTAATGCTGGTATATGAGGAATTGGTTGTGATAGTGAGGGTGTGGCCCACCTCTTTTTATTTATGTACAAGGGAGTTTATTCGAATAATCATATGGAAGCGTTGGAAATTCTTCATGCGTTGGAAATAACTTTTTCTTTGGGATGGAGAAGGGTTATTTGTGAATATGATTCCATTATAGTGGTGTCTCTTCTGAACAACAAGCATTTTTAGGATACTTCCTGGTTTATGGCTAGAATAGTGAAACAAATTTTGAGCTTGGCTGGGAATTTTGTTGAAATTTCTTTTGTTGATATCCCAAGAGGACGGAATAGAGTGGCTGATTGTTTGGTGAAGATGGCTTATGAAGGATTCCTTTACTAGAAAGATGATAGTTGGAATGATCTTAATTAGGAGAAATCCAGACTCCTTAATTAGTTAATTTATGAGGACCAGGAAAGATAATTTCAAGGTGGAGGAACCCAATTGTCATGGGTTCTTATGTCCTGTCGAAGTTGTTGTCAGAATGATCCAAGGATTTCTTTGGTGGATTTATTGTATTTTGTATGATGTGATGGCTTGGATCACTTGGAAATCCTTGTGGAATGTATTATTTTAGATTATAAATATTTGTTTTCCCTAAAAAAAAAGTATGGATGGAAGGTGATTCACTCATAGTAATAAATGAAAATTTGAGGAAAGAAAAGACTCCTTGGAATATATAAGAGATAATTATGGAAATTCAAGACATTGCTATAGAGTTTGGAGAAATTAGGTTTACACATATGTTAAGGGAAGATAATAAATATGTAGATAGGCTAACCAATAGAGGTGTTTTAATTGAGGTAAGTGAAGTTAAATTCTCTTTTCTATGGTTAGAGGAAGTATTAAGTTAAGATGAAGTTGACAAATAAAAGTTGACCACTTGAATCAAATAATGATTAAGATTTACTTTAATGTTTTTCATTGGTAATATTTATTTTATTTTATAACATTAATGTGTTCTCATATAAACTATTTATTACAATTTATGTGGTTGCACTTATGCTTTAGGAAGAAAACTAGCAATCTAGACCTGGTAAAGCAAACTATGATAGTACGATGTTTTGGAAATATTACTCTACTAAGATGCAATGCATAGATAGTAGAGGTGGAGTTTTGGTATTGTGAAGGATGTTGTAGGAAAATGTCAAGAAGGATGCTGAATTCTAGAATATTTGTATTCAAACAAAAAATTAAAGAAGATCCAAAAAATGAAAATAAAAAATTTAGACATTTTAAAGAAAAACGATGTAGGTATCTAGCTATAGAAACTCAATTGAGATGCTAATTGAATCTATTTTTAAAATATCAAGCCCTTAAGAAGAGAGTTGTGATTTATCAAGGGTGGGGGACCCAAGTACAACCCCTTGTTCTCCAGTAACAAGAAAAACTTGTTCATGTTATTTATCCATTTAAGAAATAATATGTTAAGAAAATTTTGTAGAGTGAAAAGTTAAAAAAATATGTGAGCATAAGAGGAAATTAACTATTTTTTGAAGGAAATAAAAAACAATAATATAAAAATATACTGGTTGGAATAACGAAAAAAGTTGTACAAATAAGAGAAAGAGGTTTTTCTTGTAATCATTATAATGGTAAATTTAGTTACTTTACAGTGAAGTTAAGGAAAGGTATTAAAATTTTTGAATTAAGTAAGGTTTTTGATGTGGATGAAATACATGCAAAATATTTAAAATGGCAGGTAGAGGAATTAGCACCACACATCAAAAGGATATTCAACAACATCACCCAACATGGATTTCTAAGGGATTAGATGAGAAGTCTAACAATACTTCTCTATAAGAGTGGAGACATAAACAATCCTTCAAATTATCGAATCATTATGGTTAATTTCATCTTTGTAAAGTTGTTTAGAAGTATTATTAAGAGTAGAATTAGTAAGTGGATAGAAGAAAAAGAAAATAGGATAAAAGGATAAGTAGTTTTCAAACCAAAACACTTGATAGTAGACCACATCATCACTTTGAGACATGATTGAAAAAATATGGAATGAAAAAGAAGAAGCTTATTGCTGGTTTATGGATTTCAAGAAAGCTTTTAACATAATGTCTAGAAGTATGATATAAAGTAAAATATAAGAATTAGACATACTAGAAAAATATAGAGCAATAGTGCATAGAATCTATGAGGAGGTACAAAATCAAAATAAAACACAAGCAAGCCTTTCATAATGTTTTAAAAATACCCCCTACTTACTTGGTTTATATATTGACAAATTAGAAGAATGAGTAAATCTAAATGGAGGGGACAATCAAATGGCATTGGCTCAACCAGTTAGATTCCTAAAAATTCAAGGAGGAGATCCAGGTTACAATATTTTCAAGTGATACATGGATAATATCCAAGATTTGTTGCAATACCAATATGTTGTGATGATGTAATATAGGTGGGGCCTGTTTCAATCCCATATAACTAATTAAAAAAAATGGAGGGTACAATGTTCACTTGGAATATATGTATTGAAGCTTTATTTATATGTAAATGATCTTATTTTGATTGTAAGGTTAGAATAGGGTTTGAGAAAACATTTAAAGGCCTTAGAGCACTTTTACAAGGAGGTATAAATGCAAGCAAATGCCAATAAAACCAAGATCATAATATTTTTTGACCTAAAGAAAAAGAATAAGTTATATTTTTATTTTGAAAGGGGTCTTACAAAAGAAATAACAAAGTACAAATATATTAGGATAAGCTTCATTAGTAAGCTCAATTGGGAAACACATAGAATGAGAGAACATTGGAAGGATGGAGGACACAATTTATATTACAAAATAGAAGTGGATAGGTTGAAATATGGATCTAGAAGACTCTACAACTTTTATTTGGGCTACTAGTGGTATCAGAGATGTATGGTTGGGAAGTATGGGTTAACAACACATTAGACTCAAAATGAAGACAAATGGAGAGGATTCACAAATGCTTATCAATTCCATATGAGATTACTCTAGTAGAAACAAGTACCTTCCCTAGAGGTTATGGTTTGTCTTCTACGATATTTGAAGAAAAATCAAACAAATGGATGGACTAAAGTTATAATAGAAGAAAACAAAATAAAAAAAACATAGATGAAGTAAAATAACAAGTATATGGTACCAGGAGGGATACCATATTGGTAAGTCCTTGGGTTTTCATATAGGAGATCAAAGTTCCAACCCTAGTACAAGGGGACTAGGACCCCTCATAAAGACCTGTGTTTTTAACTTAATTTTTTGTCCTGTGAGGGATACCGTAGGGGTATATCTTTGGGTTTTCATCGAGGAGACCAAATTCAAACCCTAGTATAAGAGGATATATACCCCTTTCAAAGAACCTATAATTTAACCTAAAATTTTAAATCCCATAAGGGATACCATAGTGGTATGTCTTTGGGTTTTCATTCAGGAGACCCAAGTTCAAACCCCAATACAACAAGACTAGGATCCCTCATAAAAACCCATTGTTTTAACTAAAAAATTATAGTCTTATGAGGGATACCTTAGTGGTATATATTTGGGTTTTCATTCATGATATCCAAGTTCAAACCTCAAAATAAGGAGACTTGAAGCCCTCATAAAAGTCTATATTTTAAACTCAACATTAGCCCAAAAAGGGATAGGTCAGTTGGTAGTGATCAAGTGCTTATCGATGGGTTCCCTTGGTTTGATTCCTTGGAGGTCTAGGTGTCCTATTGATTGTCTTTATCTAATGGGCTAGGGATTACAACAATTCCCTATGCAACAAAAAAAATAAGTAGATGGACAAATGGGATATCAACTTGGACTGAATGCCCAAATAATAGACATAAAGGCATTTGCTAAGAAAAAATTTAAAGCAACTATGTGGGGAAAAAGTTAGGAAGAAAGATAGAATAACATATTACTAAATTTATCCCTCCATATTATCTCCACCAACCTCATTTGGAGAGAAAATATGGTCATACCCCAACTAAGGACCAACTCACACCAACTTAGGTGTAAAACAGGAAAATGGAAGAGACCAAAAGACAAATGGAAGGAGAGGATATGTATCTTTTGTACTTTATGGGTACTTGAGACAAAGAAGCATTTTATTTTAAAATGTGAGGTATATAGTGGTGACATTTGAGCTAGTTATGTTGATACTCTAATAGTGGAATCATTGCAAGAATTGTTTGAAGAGGAAAAAGTAAATAAAGTACGAGATATTATGACCAAAATCACTTGCAAAAGATTAAAGTTATAGTAAGAAAAATGGCTGGGTTAGATTTTGGTGTTAATAGCTATGGTTCTTTATAAAATTCCTATTTCCTAGGATTTTTTTAACCTCATGGACACTAAAAACCTTCTATTCTATTTTATTCATAGAGGATTATGTTGTTTATCCAATAAATGTTAATGTTAGAAAAATGAGTTATATTCAAAGATCAAATTTGGATATAAGGTTAAGAATTTCTCATAATATATCAGACAAGGATAATAAAATGACCTCACAATATTACAAACAATATTTCATACAATAAACTCATGTACTCAAAGCATGAATCAAATAAATAAATACTCTCTATTCAAGTGGATGGTAGAAATCGATAACACATCATATTACAAATGATGCACTGCAATTCAATAAAATACAATCTCACACACCATCCCTACAAATAGCCTTTACATAGAGTCTCTTGATATTTTATCTTCAACTATCTCTTCATCTCCTCTCAAGCTCATAGGAGATATGACTCTTCATATTTCTCATACAAGAAATATTTTATTAACCTTATGACAAAGCCTAATGATTACATGAAACCAAATATTTACAAAGTATTTACAAGATATTTGCAAGGTACCAAATAATGTAATATTCTCCAACCTCCCCTTGTATTATATTATTTGGTATCATGTCAATATCTGACTCTAGTTTTGGCTTTCCAACTTTGGATCTGGTATTGACTCTAACTCTTGCTTTTTGGTTTTGGCTCTTTCTAAACATTTATCTTTCATGTGTACATATCTACCATAATAGCTATAATTGGTACCTATCACAAATATGGCTTCATTGTTTCTTGTTACACATTTAATGTTGCCTATCACAAAATTCTTTGTTACAAAACTAGTATTAGTATTCCTTGTCACAAAATCACTCTCATCAACTTGTCTTGTAAACCCAAGGTCTTTATATTTTGGCCTTATTTTAGATACAATAGGCTCTTTCATTTCTTTATTTGATCAATTATATCCTATTTTCCTTAATAATTTTATACCAATCCCTTTTGTGTGCCATTCAAACTCATCATTATTTGATTTCTATTTCCATTAATCTTTATCAATATCAACATAACTTAGACTATTACTATTCCTGTCACTATCTGAATACCTCAAACCATTATCAAGACACTAACCATCAATATATCTAGAATTATCCTTGTTTCCATCAATAAATTTTACAATAGCTTAATGTTCATTAACAAAAAATACCTATCACTATCATCAACTCTAGTAAGTTTGCCTTCATTTTGGCTAACACACTCTGCATAAACAATACAAATATTTTTTGTACAAGCATTATCATGAACATTGTCCAAATCACTAGTGTCACACTACACATCTATCATTTTGGGTTTCAAATTGCATCCCATATATATCCTTTGAAATGTTTCATTTGCATCACAATCATATTTCATCATGAGCATATTCTCCAATTTATTTATAGTTTCTTCTTATTTTTAATATTATTTTTGGAGATCATCAAAAGTTGAAACAATCATATTTTAAATACTTATAATACTTTCACTTCTTTGGGATATTCCATGCCATATTGTTTTGGACTATCTTTTGATACCATATAGTCTTGATCCATTTCTTTTACCATGAGAGCCATGCGTGTAATATCGTATTTTAATGATTTAAACTTCTTTTATATTGCATTTAGGATTAATATTTTTCTCATGGTAGTAGCTGATTTGATTGTTTACGATAAAGTATTATCATATCTTAGAGAATATAACCTATTTTTAAAGAAACTTGGGCTTCAAGCGCTCTTTGTCTTCTAATAAAACATTTTTTACTTCCACTAACAACCTTGAATTCAATTGATCTTCCCTTATCCAACAATTGTGACATTGATATCAAGTTATTGGCTAATCCAAGCACATAAAGTACATTTTCTAGTGTGCATTCAAGAAAAGGTAGGTTGAGTGAAACATTTCCTATTCCCTAGACTTGATAGATTTTATCATCTACAATTTTGATAGGTATACTTTGTTTTACTTGAAGAGAATCAAACCAATGTAGATTGTCAATCATGTGATTACTTGCTCTTGAATCAATATACTAGTAATTATATTTTTCTATACAATGTGTCATTTCCAATTTTTGTTATGTTTGACTTTATAGAGGTAGTTCATTGTATATTTTTTTTTAACATGGTGGAATCGGTAGCCACCACGAATCTGAGCAGGATATCCAGCTTTTTATGGCCACCATAGTATTCTATGTTGTCCATCCTGAAAGCCGCCACACAGATCTTCGTGCAGCCTGCCCCTATAACCGCAATGCCATAATCATTTTAAACCTTTTACACCGCTGAAAGCACTAGGAAAGGGATAAGCATTCAGTCTGGCGAGGCCCGAGATTTAAACCTTGGACCTCTACCCCCTTATGGGGTTTGGATGAACCAATTGGTCTACACCTCGGACTTGTAGTTCATTGTATCTTAAAGCATGTTTGTGACAAAATTTCCTTTGTTTTTGAAGCCCTTTGGTTCTTTTATCAGTTGATGAAGACATAACTAGGATTCCTTGTATTTTATTTCGATTATTTTTTCAATCCTCCAAATAAATGTGGAATCTCTGAATATGGTCTTTAAGGCATTAAAATCAATTTTCCCTTAACTCTTATAATTTTGTATTTTCTTGATTTTTATCAATTTTCGTCAAATATTGTCCACTAAAATATTCTTCTATAGGCACAACTTTTATTTTCCCTTAAAAAGTGTTATCTACAAAGGTTTTATGGTCTTAATAATATTTTTCTATTTCTTATTATTATTTTTTAATAAGCTATGTGTGGCTTCTATTAAGGGCCACTCCCATTATAAAAACAAAACAATACATTGATCTCATTACATTTCTAACAAGTTAATTAAAGCATACCTATATTTGATTTTCTATCAAAGATATTCTCCATATTCCTCAAACTACTAAGTTTCCATAATCAATTTTTTTTGAAGGAACTAATAATAAGAACAACTCTTACATGACACATAAATCCAACAGATAGAAGGAAAATAATCATAATTATAGGGAAAACTAGGAGCTAAGGTGACCACAAGGGTGTGTTATATTCTCTACACTTAAGAGCTTGGGGATCGAAGGGTTCACCAAGAATGGTTTTAGGACTCGCTTCAAGTATGGGGTGGAGATGTTCTATGTATATATTGAGCAATCACCTATGTTTGGTCTTTCTTAAATCTAATCTATGGAAAATGAAGTAACAATGCAAGATAAACAATTTTTCATAGGACTGCCCAAACTATCAAACTTGTTTCGGCCATATTTCACTCATCCGGACTCGGATTGAGCTAAAATTTTGAGGGTAGATGCCTGACAAACCCTAGAACGTCTCCACCAATTTTTAGATCATTTGGAGCAACAGAGATCCTAGCGCATCCCTATGTGTGAACAAGATTTTTGGTAAGCGACTGTGCGAGGGTTTCATCTGGGTTGAGTGCAAGCAGCTCCAGAGGTTGTTTTTTGGGGCCTTCGGGCCCTAGTGGCCAATATTTTTGTGGTTTTTGCTCAATATTTTAGTAGGATATGTTGCAGGGGACCCAATATGGGTTAGAAATTTATCTTTCAATAGATCATGCGGTGAACTTGATTGATAATGGCTTCCAATTTGCTGCACAAAATAAAAGTGAAAAGCATACCTTTCCTCGATATCTAGGGCATGGATTAAAGAGATCACGAAACAAGTTTCAAGTAGCTGATCAAAAAATGGTTCAGATCTCAAGCGAATCTGGTGCTAAGGTGCACCCCCAAAATAAATCCATAATGGAAACCCCTTTCAAGGGCAAGGATTTCCAAGACTCGACCCCAAAAATGAATTTTAGGGATGTCCTCCATGGTGGATAACCTCAGCCTAATGCTAACATTAATCTTAGGGCTTCTCGTAAACCTCTAAGAATGCCTAAGATTGATCCAAGGAAAACTGAGTCAGGATGTCTTAGAGCAGTTGATGGGACTCCTATTGTTAAGCTTGATATGGGCGACATTCAGACTAGCATTGAAGATCTGGAAAAAAGAGGACTAATTTGTCATTTCTTGGGTTTTCGTCCGAGCCTATCTACTTTCAAAGTCTGGGCTACAAAAATCTGGAAAACTAAAGGTGAGTTACAAATCTCTATTTATCCAAATGGTTATTTTCTTGTTTTATTTTCTAATAATGAAGATAGAGAGAAAACATTTCAAGGGGGTCCCTGGTTCTTTGGAAGGGTAGGGCTTTTTATGAAGCCCTGGCATACTAAATTTAAAGCCAAAGAAGAGATGCCTTCTACAGGTCCCATGTGGGTTAGACTCTTTGGCCTCCCAATTGAATTCTAGAATTCGACTATTTTTTCTTCAATTGGAAACTCTTTGGGAACTTTTATGATGACTGTTGATTGTACTAAAAAATTTGAACATATTATTTATGCTCGGATTTGTGTTTTAATGGATTTTGACAAACCCCTACCTAAAAATATCACATTACAATTTGGGGAGGACACTTGGGAGCAAGTAGTGGACTATGAGAACATTCCTTTTCATTGTAGAATTTGCCATGAATATGGTCATTTGGCTAGTGTTTGCCCAAATAAAATTCCAGATCAAAAGAAAGAAGATACAAATTCAATAGGTTTCCAAATGCCTAAGAAGAAGAACACTAAAAAAAAACTAGTTATGAAGGATCAATCAAAGTTATCAGCTAATATGTTTGAAATTATTTCCACAAATGATGCCCTAGGTGAGGAAGAGGAAATAATGGAAACATAAATCTTAGAAACACAATTTAGAGATGAAAGGAATAACTCAGAGACAAACCAACAAATCAAAAGTTTTCAACAAAAAAAGGAGAAAATATACACAAGAAAAACAATATTTTAAATGTTGAGACTTCAAATAATATAGGTCCCAAGATAGACTCTGTTGAACCTTCCAACAACATTTTGGCTTTGTACATACATTCTTCAAGGTTAGAAGACATCCTAGATTCAATTGGAGTAAGTCAAGAAATAGGGAAAAAAATTGAAGATGGATTCTAATCAAAAGGTAGGTCACAAGACCAATCAACATCATATGGTAAAAGAAGGTGAAAATCTTGTAGAGGAAGGTAAGATTAATTCCCTTACCAACTATTTTAGCCCTAGTATTAATGAAGATCATCACTTGGAATATTAGAGGACTCAAAGGGAGTCTTTCAAAACAAAATGAAATTAGAAGAATGATTCAGATAAACCATCCACATCTTGTTTTCCTTCAAGAAATGAAGATGTCAATAGAGGAAATGGATTCAATTGCTAGTAAAATTTGGCCAGCTGGAAAAGTTGTTTCCCTCAGTTCCTAGGGGACTTCTGGTGGCATTGCTTACCTTTGGGACCCAAAAGAGGTAGTTATTCACCATATGGTTGGTAGTTGGGGTCTTTTGGCTATAGCTATTCAAAGTAGACATTCCAACCAAATTATGCTTTGTATAATTGTTTATGCTCTGACTTCTTTGGAGGAAAAGAGAAGATAGTGGAAGGATATAACTTATATTATCTCTCATTTTCCTGAAGCTTGGATCTTGATAGGAGGATATTTCAATACCATCCTCTCTCTAGATGAGAAAATGGGGGGAAATAGAAATTTGGATAGGAGCACTGACCTCATGAATGAATATATTGCAAACCTTCATCTTGTGGACATCCAACCAGATAATGGCCTTATGACTTGGTCTAACAGAAGGCAAGGCTTAGCTTGTATCATGGAGAGATTGGATAGGTTCCTACTCTCTGACCATTTCTTAATCCATGGTCACATTCCTAAAGTGAAGACTCTTAACAATGTTGGTTCAGATCACTGGCCAATCATGGTGGAAATTTGGAAAACCAATGTGAGTTTCTCTCCTTTTCATTTTAGTTAATGTGGCTTAGAGATAGTTCCTTCAGACCTCGAGTGCAACAATGGTGGAAGGAAGGTAAACCAAGATATGGGACTAAGATGTTCTATTTTACCAAAAGGTTACAATATATTAAATCCAAAATCAAGACTTGGAACTGGAAGGAGTTTGGGGATGTTCAAAAAAAACATGAAGTTATTGCTCAACTTGAAAATTTGAATAAGAAAATCCATTTAGATGGCCTCATAGAGAGTAGAAGTACAGATGAAATTAGACTCACAACTCAGTTAGAGGAATGGGAAAAAAGAAGAACTCTTATGGAAGCAAAAATCTAGAATTCAATGGCTCAAAGAAGGAGATCGAAACACAAATTTCTTCCACAAATCTCTTCTAGCTCGAAGATCTCACAACTTTATTTCTTCCCTAAATTCAGATTCTGGAGATGTTGTCTACACTTGGGATGGCATGAACTCTATTGTTGTGAATTACTTTTCCAATATTTTTGTTGCTACTCCTCTTGACTCGGCTTCTCAACAAAATATTCTTCAAGCGATCCCTTCTCTTATCACTTCTGAGGAGAACTCTATTTTGACTGCTCCTATTACTATTAATGAGCTTCAACAAGTGGTTTTTAAAATGAAAAAGGGAAAACCCTAGGTCCTGATGGTTTTCCCATTGAGTTCTACCAAGAGTTCTGGGATATCCTTCATGTTGATTTATTAGAGGTGGTGGAAGAAGCCAGGAAAGCCAAAGAAATTTTGAAGGTTATCAATAAAACTTATATAACTCTTGTCCCAAAATCTCAAGAGGCTTATCATATCTCAACTTTTAGACCTATTGCTTTATGTAATGTTCTTCTCAAAATCATTACTAAGATCATGGCAGAAAGGTTGAAGCCTCTTTTGCATAAGATTATTTCCCCTGAACAAGGAGGTTATGTGGAAGGGCATCAAATAGTGGATGAGATAGTTCTTGCTCAGGAAGCCATCCATTCCATGGAAATGCAAAAATCTCCTTCTATGTTCATTCGTTTAGACTTATCCAAAGCTTATGATAGAGTGGATTGGCACTTCCTTATCAAAGTTTTGAGGCAATTTGGTTTCTCTCAAGATTGGATGGACTGGATTATGGGTTGTATCTCTTCAGTATCCTACTCAGTTCTTATCAATGGTAGGCCTTCACAACTGTTCCCAACTTCTAGAGGTATTAGGCAAGGTGACCCCCTCTCCCCTTATTTATTCATCATTCTTGTTGAATGCTTGGGTAGGACTATAACCAAAAATAGAGACAAGAAAACCCTTGAGGGAGTTACCATTGCTCATGGAGCTAGGCCTATCTCTCATCTTCAATTTTTTGATGACTCTACTCTATTAGGTAAAGCTACAGTTAAGGAAGCTTCTAAAATTAAGCAAATCATTAGTTATTTTTCTAAGGCTATCGAGCAATTGATCAATGAAGACAAGTCTAAAGTCATTTTCTTTCACTGCTCTACTAGACAGGAATCCATGGTCTTGGATAAATTAAGATATAAGAAGACCTCCCTTTCGATCACTTATTTAGGCATCCCTATCAATACTCAAAGATAGAAAAATAAATATTGGATTTGGTTGTTGGATAGAGTTAAGAAGAAAATTGGAAAGTGGACCAATAGGTGGCTTTCTTTTGGGGGTAGAATTACCTTGGTAAAATTTGTCCTTCAAGCTATACCTATTTATGTTTCTACCATGTTGAATATCCCAAAGGTTGTTCTTCGAGAATTGGATCAAATTAATCATTGGTTCCTCTGGAGTGGTACTAAGGAGAAAATAAAATGGGCCTTGGTGAAATGGGACACTTTATGTCTTCCTAAGAATGAAGGGGGTTAGGATTCTGGTCTGCTATTAATAACAACAAAGCTTTAGCTACTAAATTGTATTGGAGGATTTTACATAACCCCAATGCTCTTTGGGCCAATAATCTTCGTGCTAAATATGTTGAGAACAAAAGTCCTGAAGACCTTGTTCGCTATCAATTGCCTACCAAAGGTTCTCCCATTTTAGCGGTTCTTAAGACTAGTGAGGATTTGATAAAGAAAAAGTTATTTTGGATCATTCATAATGGTCAATAGGTAAATTTTTGGATAGATTCTTGGGATGGTCACCAACCTTTGATAACTCAGTTTCCTGATTGGAGGCCTTGGATGGAGGAGCTTCACCAAGCTAATTGGATAAAGGTGGCTAATTACTATCGATACCATACTGGTAATTCAGAGGTTGGTAGATATTGGATCCCTATTGAGGACTGGCCTATTCAAATTCTAGAAATGCAAAGACAAGACATCCAATGCATCCTGCATATGAGATCTCTCTCTTGGTCCCATGATAAAGATTGTTTTGGATGGAACAACACTACTAAGGGTGAGTATTCAGTTGCTCAAGGTTATTTGGCCTTATGCCATAATAATCCCAACCATTCTTATGACATATTTTCTCAGTTGTGGGCTCAAAATCTCTGGCCTAAGGTGAGGTTCTTTACTTGGCTTTTATTGCATCGTAGGGTGCTAACTGGTGAGCAACTTATGAAACATGGTTTTCATGGCCCTTTTAGATGCAAAATGTGTGGAGAGAATGTGGAAACTCTTAGCCATATTTTTATTGAGTGTACCTTAGCCTCTGAGCTATGGAGGAGAATGGCCATCTTACTTGGCTTATAGTGGTCCAATTTTTTTACTTTTGAACAACTTTGGAGGGATTGGCCTAAACAGGAGGGTGTTGATCATTTCATTAGGTAGTTAGTTTGGATGGGTTCTACCATTCTACCTTGGAATATCTGGAATGAAAGGAACAACCAAATTTTCAATCAAGAAAGAAAGGATATTCACTATATCTGGAAAAAGACCATTGCCAACTTAGTTGAATCAGTCCAACAACTCCTTAATCACCCCAAAACTCCCACCAAATATGGGATCAAGTGATGCAAATATTGAATATTAACTCTTCTAAGGGCAACCGACTTAAAGGGAATGTGAGTAATTGCAATATGGAAAGAACAAGGAATTGGCAGCCTCCTCCTAAGGATTATGGAAAATTCAATACCGATGGAGCCTCTAGGGGGAACCTTGGAAAAGCTAGTGTAGGAGGAATTGGTAGACTTTCAGATGGCTCCTTGGTTTTCACTTTTGTTGAGAATTTGGGTATCCTTTCCAATAACCTTGTTGAGGGGTATGGTATCCTCAGAGGCCTTCAAGAGGCTGCTAAGGTTGGATGGGAAAAGGTGTTGGTTGAATCTGACTCTCAACTCATGATTAATCTTCTAAAGACTCCTAAGAATCATAAGGTTGATTGGAGAATAAAAAGAATTGTTGAGAAGATTCAATTAATCTAGATGGGCTTTTTGAAAGTTGATTACAATCATGTGGTCAGAGAACAGAATATGAGTGTTGATGCTTTAGCTAATTGGGCATTGGACAAAGGTGATCTTACTTGCTATGACCACCCTCCTAGATGGTGGGCTTCACAAATAAGGGAAGCTCTACTTTTTATCCTTTCTTTGGATGGCTCTAGTACTAGAGTTACCTAGTTCCTTTTTGCTTTGATTTTGCTTCTCTTTGGTTTGGTCAGGGTATTTTAGTTCCCTAGCTCAGACATATCTTTCTTATGTTTCCTCTGTTGAATCTTGCCTTAAAAGTCTTTTGGCCTAGAAAGGTCGTAGTTGTGTTTTGTTTTTTTTTTTTTTTTTAGTTTTTTGAGGGTGTGTGTTTTTTGTATTGTTTTGTTTTTGTTTTTTTTGTGTTTTTGTTGTTTTTTATGTTTTTGTGTTTTTTTTTTGTGTTTTGTGTTTTTGGTTTTTTTTAGTGTTTGTGTTGTTTTGTTTTGTTGTTTTTATGGTTTTCTTATGTGTTTTGTTGTTATTTTTTATTTTATTTTTTTTATTTTTGAGTTCTTTGTTGTTTTTATGCTTTTATGTTGTTTTTGTTTGTTTTGTGGTTTTTTGTTTGTTTGTTTGTCTTTGTTTTTTGATGTTGTTGTGTTTTTTGTGTTTGTTTGTTTTTGTTTTTGTTGTTTTAGGCATGCTCGTTGAGTGTGCCAAAGGGGGTAAGCCAGGTGCGAGCCCTAGGTATTTTTGGTGGAATAGATACCCCTGCCTCCTTGGGACTTACCCAAAAGTGGCATCCCATTTGGGGTGTTTTCCACAAACAAAAAAAACAATGCAAGACAAACTTAAATATAGGCAAACAAATACTAACCCTAGAATGACTGTTGATTTTCAATTATGACTAAATTATAACTTGCAATAAAATAAACCTTTTTCTTAGCAAGGGTTTAAGAGAATGCACAAATAGATTTAACCCTAGGATGCAAGCTATAAGTTTTTTTTTTCTTTCAAATTCCTAGAAATGAAATCAAGATATTATGCTTGTATTTATTTTAAATCTAAAATATAAATCAAACAACAAAGAACCTAAGAAATTAACTTAGACCACTTATTTGATTTGACGATTATCCTTAGCTTTTAACTTGTGTCTAGAAAATCCAAACAACTTCAAACCTACAAAATAACTTTACAAAACCCTAGAAAATTTGATCAATGTTTGGGGGCCTACTTAGGCCACTATAATACTGAGCTTGGGGTTGCAAAAATTAAGCCCCCTTTGTCCTTTTAGATGATTGTGAAAAACAAAAGTGATTATTGACCTTTTTTGGAAATGGGCAAGCAAAAATGCAATGAAATAGAACAGTGTGAAAAATATAATGTAAATAGTAGTATTACATTCTAAATAGAACATGTAAATACAAATTGAGGGTTTGGGAGTAAAAATTTACCCCCAAACCTGACAAAGCCAAAAGGGGTAATCACGATTTTAGATTCTACCGAAATTGTACCTTGTATAGAAGGGGTATGATTTCATAATAGAAGTGCAAAGATGATAGGTTGATGTGAAACAAAAATAAAAAATGTGTAATTAATGATCTAAAAATGATAAAATGCAAGAAATAACCTGATGGCAGTGAAAGGGAAAACAAAAGGATGAAAAATTCCACAAAATGGTAGATCCCTCCTCAAGGCTCCAACACTTATCCATCGATTGTAGCAAAATCAATAGTAGAGTAGTAGGGGAACACTAGAAGATACTTGATATTGATCACTTTAGCACTTCTAAAATATCTTGGAATTTTAAAAACTTTTTGGCACTTGAAAAATTCTAGCCCTTAGGATAAAAGATGATTCAAACCCTCTATTTTTAAGAGGTTTGGAGGGCAAAAGGGTAGGAAAATAAAAATACAACCTAGGGGAGGGCTGGCATCCTAAAAGTTGGTCCAAAAATAGAAAAACCTAATTTTCCAAAATTGTGTCATGTAATGAGCAACCACAATTTCGACAAAGCTAGGAAAAATGGGAAGATAAAGGGGGAAAGGAGGCCCAAACTTGTTCTTAGACAAGTTTAAGGTCCTTATAAAGGGTTATAGGTAAAATGACTCACTTAGGTGGGTCAATTTTCCATGTCTATATTTTACCCCTATTTGATGCATTTATGGCCTAATAAATGCATCAAAGAAATATGTAGATACTTATGGGCGAATAACGATGAACAAAAAGGGGTGGTTGGTTTAGAAGAAAGGGCTGGTGCAAAATGGTGTCATTTTGGACACTTAAAATTTTACATGCAAAATGAGGCATTAGGGACATTAATGCCTCTCAGGCTAGGGTACCCCCTCGAGTTTTGGAAGGAATGCAATATTACAAAGGGAACTCAAAATGACTAATGAAGAAGAATGTAGAGCGACAAACAACAAGAAAGGGCACCAAAGAACAAGAGGCAAAAATGGGGTCAAAAAAACCTCATTCATTTTCATCTCACGAGAAGAAGAAGAAGAGCTTGAGATAAAAACAAAAGGATGACACTTCCCACACACTAAGCAACTAGTGTGAGGGATGAGATTGACATAGCAACACAATGGGTACATGGAAGAGCCAAGGCCCAACTTTAGATTAGGATTTGACCTACATATATAAATCTAACCAATGAAATAGATGAATATACAATGAAATGCATGGATGAGAAGGAAAGAAGAAGATAAAAGAAGAAGCAAAATAGAAGGAGAGCAATGCAATGCATAATGGTATAACTAAAAGAAAAGCATGGATAAATCTAACCAATGAAATATATGAATGTAAAATGAAATGCATGGATGAGTAGGAGAGAAGAAGAGAAAAGAAGAAGCAAAATAGAAGGAAAGCAAAAAAGTGAAGATGCCAAAGAAGAAAAAAAGCAAAGCTCCAAAATATAAACAAGGGAAAAGGTACATAGAAAAGAAAGCAAGAGTGGGACCTTGTAAGGATGTATGCATGTTAATGAGCGAATGGAGGCTGTCCCTAGCTTATGGCCATGAAGCTATCCTATAAGGGTGTTATGTTGGCAAAATATGGTCAAGTGTGGAGCATTAACTGCTATGTTTGTAGTGCTCATTGATGGAAAAATATGAAGAGATACCCGCTAGGATGTATGCTCGTAAATGATCAAGATGGAGACTGCCCCTCACATGTGGTTATGAAGCTTATCCTATATGGGGTGAAATGTTGATTGATTTTCCAAAGTGAGTACTACCTGATAGGGGTGTGGTGTGTGCAAATGATGTATGAGTAGAGCAAGCATGCCAAAGCAATGTGAGCGAGTGTGTATGTTAAAGAGAAGATAGAAGAAAGAAGGGCAAACAATAGTGTGTGTGTATGTGTGATCTTATTGAAATTTCACTAGATAAGAGGTGTGCATAAGATAGTTAGTGGCCGTATGAATACTATAAATGATATCCATGTGGTATCTACTCTATTGTACGAGGACCACTTAAAAATCAAAATATCAATAAGTGTGATCGAAATCAAGAATGAAAAAAATAAAATAAGGAACATATATCATTTATCTTGGAGAGGATAATAAATGATTAATACTTTCATGAAAAAAGGACATACAAAAGATGAAGAACTATATCCCTTGACTTGGAGTAAAAATGAATGATCATTTTATAATTTTAAGGTCAAGGAATATAAGAGAATAAAAGAAAATAAGAAGATATGGGTGAATGTAATGATGAAAATGAACAAATATGGGCCCTAGGTTGGGGATTCACTAGGCTTCGAAGAATTAGTATGAGTGCATTGCATGTGAATTAAGACCTAACTAGGTTTCATCACTTGCCATCCTCATGAAGTCCCCAAAAATCTATATGATCAAGAAGTCATGCAAAATGATCAAGCAACAATTTAATTATATGACAAATATAATGCAAATGGAACATAATGTTAGGCAAAACATGTAAATTATGATAGGAAATCATTAAGTATGAACAAGCAAATTGGATGCAACATGAAAAATAAACTAAATGCAATATGAAAATGCAAAGTCATGCATAGTACCTTTTTATATGCATTATGTTCATTGGTTCTTTAAGTTATTTACCATATAAAGAAGCTAAACAATAGGCCCCTAAGCCAAACTTGGTCGTTATGACAAAGGGACCTAACCAATTGGACTAGAAATTGCCTTTAAGGTCATAATGAGCATTGGTGTTCTTTTGATTTTCCTTGAGGACAAGGTCCCCAAACTCAAAAGAATGATTGCAAACTCTCTTGGAATAAGATCACTTGAGCCTATTTTGATAGGCTTAAAGATGCTCTAAGACATGAATGTGCTTTTCATCTAGTAACTCCAATTGGTGGAAACGATCGAAGCGATACTCATCGTCGATCGAGGCATCTTGCAACAAGATGTGCAAGGAAGGGACATCTAACTCAAATAAAAATATGACCTCAATCCCATAGACCAAGACAGATGAATAAGTATATGTAGGAGTTTACACACTAATGTGATAGGCCCATAAGGTAGGATAAAGCTAGATATGTCAGTCATGATTGGTATTACTAACCAACTTCTTGGGGATCTTGATCAAAAACTTGTTCAATGCTTTGGCTTGACCATTACCTTGGGGATAATATGGAGTTGACCACATGTGCTGAATCTTGTACTTAGCACAAAGTTTATGGATATCCTTGTTCTTGAGAGGAGTCATTGTCAAAAATAATCATCAAAGAAATCCCAAACCTATAGAGGATCTGGTTGAAGATGAACTTGGATACCTGGGCTCTAGTCACTGTGGCTAGAGGTATGGCTTTGACCTATTTAGTGAAGTACCCAGTTGTTATTATGATAAAATTATGACCATTAGATGATGTTGGGTTAATATTCCCTATGATGTCCAATCCCCACATGGAAAATAGCCAAGGAAAAGAAATACCCTAAAGGGTTTGAGGAGCATGAACAATGTTTTCATGGCATTTATACTTTTTGTAGCATCAAATATGGTCACATGTATATTTCTTCATGGAAGACCAATGATACCCCATACGAAGGAGCTTCTTGGTAATGGTATTGTCGCTAGAAATGGCCTTCACATGAACCTTCATGAGCCTCACTAAGAGCTATTTGGGCTTCATTAGATTTAAGGCATAATAAGGTCATGCCTTTAAAATAATGTCAATATAAAGCATTTCTAATTATAACAAATTGACACATTATTTTGCATAAAAGCTTACACTTATTGTGATCTAAAACATCAGGAATCAAGCCATTCTTGAGGAAATTAAAGATGTTGGTATACCATGGATCAAAATGGGAAGCTTCAATTGTCAAAACATCTAATAGAACAAGAATAGAACCAAGCGATGTAGAATCTTGGAGTTGTCTAATGATAATTGACGCTTGATCATCTTCCAAATCCAAGAGAAAAAAGGATGCAACAACGACCATGGAATCTACATGGTAGTTGGAGGACCTAGGGATAGACTCTATGGTTACCCAATCAAATGCAAAAAAAACTTGGTAAAAATCTCTTTGTAAGGTTTTAGCTTAACATCTCGAGTCTGATAAACATTGTTAATTTGATTGACCACACGTTGATAGTCACAAAACATTGAAATAACACTAAAATTCAAGGCTAATGTTGCTTTAAGACTAAGGATCAAAACTTCATATTCTGTAGTATTATTCGTGTAAGAGAAATGAAGCTTGAAGGAAAGGGGGATGAGCTACTTTTGTGGGGTGGCTAGAGTAATTCCAACACTAATGCCCTTTAAGCATCGGGCATCATCAAAAAATAAAGTTGAAGACTTGGGATCTTTGGCTTCTACACTAAAGCACTCATCAGGAGACTCGATGACCAAAGGATAGGTAGCTTCTAGGGGATCAAAGACTAACTGATCAATAATTACCTAATCCTTGATAACCTTCTAACCTATGAAGTTGAGGTCAAACTCACTAAGGGCTAAAACCCACTTAACGATTTGATCAAAAAGGTGGGGCGTAGACATTCAGTAGCACAAAGGATCAAACTTCAAAACAACCAATGTCTTATGGCTGAGCATGTAGTGTATTAACTTTTAGAAAGAAAACACCACAACAAGGTAAAGCTTCTCTAATGGAGTATACTAGGATTCATAGCTTACCAAGGTTCTACTGATATAGTAGATAGCTTGTTCTTTTTTTTTATATCATGTTGATCCAAAAAGACCTCCAAATCATGAGCTATGGTTGCTATGTAAAGCTTCAGATGCTTATCTAGTCTAGGAGGAACTAATATAGGTGGGAAAGTGAGATACCTTTTGAGTTCATCAAAAGCTTATTGACACTTGAAATCCCATTAGAACATAATATCTTTCTTAAGAAGCTTAAAAAAGGGCTGATACTTATTTACTAACTAAGATATGAACCGATGAATATCTTGAAGCCTACATTGTAAGCTATGTAAATTAGATAGTGTGTAGGAAGAAGGTATGTTAGTGATGGTTGTTATCTTAGTGGGGTTCACTTTAATGCTTCACCTAGAGATGATGAAACCTAACAAATTGCTAGATGTGACCTTGAACACACACTTGGAGGGCTTAAGACGAACCCTAAACTATCAAGCCATTAAAAAATTCATCTTAGATCGTGAACATTATTGTGTCGATGTATGGAATAACCCAAAATATCATTGGCATAGTCCTCTAGAATATCATGCATCATTTCATGAAAAATATGTCATAGCCCTTTGATATGTAGCACTAGCATTCTTCAAGTCAAAAGGTATGACTTTATAATAGAAGATACTCCATGATGTGATGAAATTTATCTTGGCCTGGTCCTTAGGGGAAACCATGATCTTATTATATCTCGATAAACCATCCATGAGTGAAAGCATACCATATTTGATAGTGAAATCTATGATCATATCTATGTGGGGAGAGGAAAATCATCCTTGGAGCATGCTAATTTAATGTCCCTAAAGTTGGTACATATTATAATTATTCGTACCTTCTTAACCACAAGAACAATGTTGGAGATCCAATCAGAATAACAATAACTTTTATGAAATTGATGTCAAGAAGTTTTTGGAGATTCTTCTTGACTAAAAGGGCAACCTTAGGATTCATCTTCCTAAGTTTTTTATTAATAGGCTTAGCACTAGGCTTGACTATCAAATGATGCATAACAAGGGTGGAATCAAGCCTTGGTATGTTGAGCTATGACCAAGCAAAAATATCATAAAATTCTTTCAACAAATTGGTCAATTGCTTCTCATTCATGGACAAGGCTTTACCTAGCTTAAGGATTCTAGGGCTCTCCTTGTAGGTTAGAAAATCTACATGTGTAAAAATCATTAAAAGGGGATGAGTTCAATGCATTATGAATGGTCTATTTTTTGGCTAAAAGGTGGTAGTGCAAATAAATTTTTCTAAAGGGAAGACTTGCAACTCAAGGTGCAAAAAGGGTAAAATTGGATAAGGTCAGGTCAGAAAGATTTCTTGTCCGCTTTGTATTCAACGCATAAACAAGAAAGTGCAAGAAAACACAAAAGCATTGGAAAAGGATAAAATTGAAGAAATTCGGGTGAGCAAGAATTCCTGTTCACTTTTTATTTAGTGCACAAACAAGAAAGCACGAGAAAATGCAAAAGCACTGGAAAAGGGTAAAATTAGAGAAATTCGGGTGAGGGAGATTTTCTATCCACTTTGTATTCAGCGTGCAAACAAGAAAGTACAAGAAATCACAAAAGCGCTAGAAATGACCAGAAACGAGGAAAGATCAAAGATTCATTGTTCCTTGCTTCCTTTATTAGTGGCACGATTTCTTGTCTCCTTTGTTGGTCACACATAAATTTGAAAAGTGCTAGAAAATAGGAATTCATGAGAAAAGGCAAATAGTAGATAAAAGTATAAAGGCACAATTTTTTTGTTTCGTTCATTATTGCCATGCAAATAAAAATGTGTTGAGTTCAAAATGTTAAGGACCAAGAGCCAAAGTTTTATTTTGTGTAATTTCCTATTTTTGTGATCAAGGTTAAGAAAGACTAATATTTGGTAGCATATAAGATATTCAAGTGAAAGGCAATCGTGTGACAATTAGCTTCAACCATCTGATTGGTAGATCAACGATAACTACTAAATATTTCTTTGTAATTAAATCCTCGACAAAATTTGACACATTTATTGGTTACACAAGATAGAGGAGAGATAAAACAAATGCCATAAAAGTTGAATCACTGCTCACAATCTAGAACCTTCCAAAACCATTTGATGAAATAAATTTAGTTGCAGATCAACAGATGAGAGTGGATCGTAAGAAACATTGACAACAAAGATTACCTTGGGTGGAATTTGGTTGTAATAGATCAAGAATTCATAGTTGGCTAGCACCATGGATGGCAAGTGGCCAATAAAATCAAGAAAACATTGAAATCTTTATAATGCTTAGAAATGAATATCATTGTAAAAACTATAAATAAAGGTAATGACCTCCTTTCAAAAGGTCAACTCTGAAGTGTTTGCTTGCACTATTGTGTATATCTTCTACAAATTAATGAATGAAGCATTACAAGGGATGTTTACCTCAAACTTGCGCTTGTGTTGATTGGTTGGATATAATTTTGTAAAGTTATCTCTACTATTACTACTATGGTTAGTCTATTCTATTAATTTGGATAACTAACTTAGAGTAAATTGAGATAATTTATTCTTGCATACATGCTTATGAGAATTCTATTTCTATTAGTCAAGGCATTGATCTTATTTTATTAATTTGGATAATTAGTGCTTTAGATGTTTGGAATAATTCTTTGAGTGTGCAAAAGGCCATCAATATAGTAATTGTAGAGTTTTGAATGTTGTTAGTCCCAAATACTATTTCTAAAGTTTAATTCACTAGAAGTTGCTTTGTGGATGTCTATGTTGTTAGCTTCACCCATCCATTATTTATTCATACATTTCTAACCCTATCATTCCTATCCTTAAAATTTTACTATTTTGAGCTAAATAGAGTCAACATCCATTAAGTTGACAAGGTATACCAACCTTTTTTGGAGGTTGAATCAAAGCAATTTGGTTCTTCCAATATTTAGTCTAGGCTATGATTAGCGGGTGCTCACCTTTAAATCCTTCAAGATAATGATCATAGTTCTAGCATTGGCTTGATGACAAACTAGACTACAATAGTTTTTGGCATGCCCGATGGAACCTAGTCCATAAATATTAGATGGTTCGGGGAATGGTGATCCCCTACATTATCAAGTTTTATTTAGATTCACTTGGTGACTTTGCTAAGAAGATAACCCGATCCAATGATCGATCATCTTTAAGGCTATGAATATTTGTGGTTAATAACTCAGTAATTAATCACCTAAGAAGGTCAAGGTTAGGTGAATTACCTTGATCCATGAAGTGGAGAATTTAGATTCACATGGTGACTCTACTTGGGAGAGAACTCAGAAGCCACACCATGGCCTTGTTTACCCCCTAAAAGTTACTCACCGCATCCTGGGCCAAATGGCCTATCAAGACTATCCCCCTTGGTATGACACATGACCATTGAATATCCCTATCCTCCATGAAATTTCGAGGATCACTCTAAAAAATCTACCTAGCTATGAAGGAAAAGAAAAATATGCAAAAGAGCATTGTTGAGATATAGCCTGGTTATCCTACATCTACAACATTGTGGCTGAAGATGTCATGGTTAGATTACTTGTGTTGTATTTTAAGGGGAAGGTACTATTATGGTACAAATATTTGGAAGATAAAAGTATCCAAAATTAGATGGATTTATCTAAAGCCCTCATTGATGAGTTTGATGATCTTGGAGATCCCTTTTTGTTGCTCACTCAATTTTCATTCACAAAAAGGGCTCCTCAGGAAAGTATTCCCAAGTTTAATATCCATTTTAAAATAATGTGGAGAATGATTCCTCAAGAATACCAACCCTCCCACCCCAAAGCATATCTCTACTACATTCATGCCCTCCATCTTGATCTAAGCCTCCTTGTCCAACAATCCAAAGAGAAGAGGTTCCCTCAGGTCTTCTAGGAGGCTATCCAAGCTAAAAATATGTTGATCATAACTGGTAAACTCCCCCTAGAGAATTTAATCCTAAATTTAATCACCCCTTTAGCTCATTTTGTACTAAATTCTAGGAAGAAGGTAGAGGCATGTTGGTGCTAGAAAATAAAATATGAGTATCCCCTTGATTGCCACAAAGATTATGATCTTAAAAATCAGGAATCAGGTTTGATGAAACAATGCTCTAATTGGTGGGATGGACACAAGGAATTATGTTCATCAAGTGGGCAAGAACTATGAGTATGTGGTAAATAAGCAAGTGAGGATAGATTAACCGTAGCACCAGTTTCATAAACCAATTTCATCAACTAGTTTTCATTAAAAGAGAATATCCACATCAAAAGGAGTAGAGAATGAATATATACCATAAGGTGGATATTAATCACCCAGTAGACAGGGGTAATTATCTCTAAGCCCTCTCAATTCAGAGTGAATATGCCATAGAGGAGCAACTAGTAATGTGGGAAAGAACTTCATCAGTAAAGACCCTGAGGTAGGAAAGGTTTGAAGCCTATAGAGGTTTGTATTTCCTATCTCTGACTCGAGAAAAAAGGAAAGAAAAAGTGGACCAGTTTCAAAACTTATTCCAAGACTCTTTTCAACATGAACAAAGTTTGAGAGAGGACTTGCTAATGTGATCAGAAGTTAATTTGATTGATGTCTCTTTAGGAATCAAAGAGTGTAGCATATCTTTGAAGAACAAAGTCTTGAATTTTAAAGAAAAAGAGGTGGATGCATGTTATGTGTCATTATTTACAAAGGAAGGTATATTGCACAATTGTGTAATTGATCCTAAAGTTGAGGTATCAATAATACCCCTAATGATCTGTGAAACTTTGAATTTGACTGTAGGCCAGATGGAATCCAAGTGGCTGAATTTTAAGGGAAGGACTATAAGAGCCATAGGCATCTTGAGGTACTTTGTAATGATGTTATACGAGCACCCCGATTTGGTTGTGGTGCATGACATAATGGTGGTGGATGTTCCTCCTCTATTTGGCATATGCCTTTTTGGATGTGACTTCAGAAAATCTAGGTTTTACCTCGAGCATGAGGTAAATCTGGTTAAAATATTTGGAGAAAAGAATACTTTCAAAATATTTCACAAGGTTCTTCACCCATTTATCATAGAAAGATACAAGCAAGATTAGTTATGTGTTCCTCTGGACATCATCAATGGTACTAAAATAGAGGTGAATATTTTTTCCCAAGGAGATCAGGTACTATGCCATTCTTGGTATTATGAGCAATCAGAAGTGATGACAATCCCACACCAAAAGTCATCTAGTGGCCGTTTTATTCTATCCCATATAGTTGATCGAGGTGGCGTAATACAACAAGGGGATAGGTCACTAAATTTACATATGGATGAATATCTCTAGAATGATTTGGAAGCTTGTATACCACACTAGAGATAGGTGTGAAGTCTCAAAGGTAGACAAACCAACATTTGATTCATTTACTTACTATTCGGAGAGAGGTATGGGGTTAGATTTTTATATCAAATATAGAAAAACTCTATGAAATATTTGATCAGGTATATGAGGAAAATTATAGATATAGAATCATATGGTCAAGACATTACAGATTCAGGGGATTGTGTTATGAAATGAGACTTGAAGCTGGGTGTGGACTTCTCCATGCCAAAATTTGTGTACATAGCTGGTGAGTAAATAAATGACCATATATGATCATGATGAATAAAGCAAGATAGATCCCTTGTGGAACATGGATCATGTAATATTTCACACATATTACATCAGGAGGACAAACTTTAGAATGAGTTGTTACAACTCTATTTTACAATGGATGAAACTAAAGTTATCCTAAAGTAAAGAAAGAAACATTGGGAAAATGAAGATCACATGGGTAGAACCAAGTAAAAGATATCATACCTCGTGCATAATGATCTCAATAGATATTAGAGCAACACAAGAAAAAGACTCAGGGGAATGTATAAGAACTAGCTTAAGCAAGTCAAATATCTTTTGAGATCTTTGAGGCATGATTACATAGTCATCAACTGATGCAACAACCATCCTCAAAATTGGCTATATAAGGAATTGTAACCCCTAGAGAATGAATATTTGAAGATATCATTGAGGTGAATATGGTTGTCCAAAGGCAAGAAGCGCTATAGGAGGGTATATAGTTGGTTGAGAAGTTTACAATTTCATCATATGAAGAGAAGGAAGAAACATAGAAAATTTAGATGATTGTCTACACTATGGCAATCTATCTACCTTGGAAGTGGCTCTGCTTCCCTTGATGGAATATACATATGCAACTTACACCTCGATGGAGTATACATATGGAGGTACAATTTTTGTCATAGCTTTAAAATTTTGTGTACTTCCAATTCCCTTGATTTCTCACCTTCCTTTCCCTTTCTCCATATTTTTGGTACTCTTTCTCTCACCCCACTTGTAAAAATTCTATTTTTGCACCTTTTGTTGGTCATCCCCTTTTATTTTTTATGGATTTTCATACTATGTTTTGTTCCTCTCCTTTTTCTTCTGCTCCCTTTCATGTGTATTATGAGGTTCATTTTGACTATCCATCGAACCTCTTTGTATTCCCCTTTCATTTTAGTGTCACTTTATCCTATTTTCTCCCTCAATATTATATTCATCACATTAGGTCTCCTTTGCCTCCCCTAATATGTCAATCAAGGTCTTGTTTTCATTACTAAGAAAATTATTGCTCAAGGATAAGGCTATTTGAGTTCTGTAACTTTCCAAGTAAATTTCCTCGAGAGGCGCCATAATGTAGGCTAGAAAAGTTACATGTGTAAAAATCCTTAAAAGGGGATGAGTTCAATGCATTATGAATGGTCTATTTGTTGGCTAAAAGGTGGCAATGCAAAGAATTTTTTCTAAAGGTAAGTCTTGCAACTCAAAGTGTAGACATGAAATATAGGTGCAATATAATTCAGAGTGATATTTCTTATCCATTTTGTATTCAACATGCAAATAAGAATGCACAAGAAAACACAAAAGTGCTAGAAAAGGGTAAAACTGGAGAAATTTAGGTGAATGAGATTTCCTATCTACTTTGTATTCAGTGTGCAAACAAGAAAGTGTGAGAAAACACAAATGCGTTAGAAAAGGATAAAATTGGAGAGAGTTGGGTGAGTGAGATTTCGTGTTCACTTTGTATTCAACACACAAACAAGAAAGCTTGAGAAAACATAAAAGCCTTGGAAAAGGGTAAAATTGGAGAAATTTGGGTGAGCGATATTTTCTGTTCACTTTGTATTCAGCATGAGAAATCACAAAAGTGCTAGAAATAACCATAAATAGGGAGATATTGAAGAGTCATTATTATTTTTCTTCCTTTGTAAGAAGTGTGATTTCTTGTCTCCTTTGTTGGTCGTGCACAAATCTAAAAAGTGCTAGAAAATAGGAATTAGTGAGAAAAAGTGTAAAGTAGAGAAAATCATAAAGGCACAATTTTTTGTTTACTTCATTATTGCTACGCAAATAAAAAATGCGCTGAGTTCAAAAGGCTAAGGAATGAGAGCAAAAGTTTTATTTCACATGATTTCCTATTTTCATGATCAAGGTTAAGAAAGACTAATCTTCGACAACATATAAGATAGTCAGGTGAAAGGTAGCCATGCACCATTCAACTTTAACCATCTAATTGGTAGATCAATGATAACTATTAAATCCTTCTTTGTAATCAAATCCTCTATGAATTTTTGTGCATTTATTGGTTGCACAAGGTAGAGGAGAGATAAAACAAATGCCATAAAAGCTGAATCACTGCTCATAGTACAAAACCTTCCAAAACCTTTCGATGAAACAAATTTAGTTACATATCAGTAGATGAGAGTGGATCACAAGAACCATTGATGGTAAAGATGACCTTGGGAAGAAGTTGGTTGTAATAGATCAAGAATTTGTAGTTGGCTAGCACCATGGATGGCAAGTGGTCAAGAAAATCAAGAAATATTGAAATCCTTGTAATACTTAGAAATATTATCATTGTAAAATCTATAAATAAAGGTAGCGACCTCCTTTCAAAGGGTCGAATCTAAAGTGTTTGCTTGCACTACTATGTATATATTTTACAAATTAATGAATGAAGCATTACAAGGGATGTTTACCTCGAACTTGTGCTTGTGTTGATTGGTTGGATATAATTCTGTGAAGTTATCTCTACTATTACTACTATGGTTAGTCTATTCTGTTAATTTGGATAGCTAACTTAGAGTAAATTAAGATAATTTGTTCTTGCATACATGCTTATGGGAATTCTATTTCTATTAGTTAAGGCATTGATCTTATTATGTTAATTTGGATAATTAGTGCTTGTAGATGTTTGGAATAATTCTTTAAGTGTGCAAAAGGCCATTAATACAATAATTGCATAGTTTTGAATGTTGTTAGTCTCGAATACTATTTTTGAAGTTCAATTCACTAGGAGTTGCTTTGTGGATGTCTATGTTGTTAGCTTCACCCATCCATTCTTTATTCATACATTTCTAACCCTTTTATTCCTACCCTTAAAATTTTACTATTTTGAGCTAAATAGAGTCAACACCCATTAAGTTGACAAGGTATACCAACCTTTTTTGGAGGTTGAATCAAAGCAATTTGGTTCTTCCAATGTTTAGTTTGGGCTATGATTAGCGGGTGCTCACCTTCAAATCCTTCAAGATAATGATCATAGTTCTAGCATTGGCTTGATGAAAAACTCGACTAAAACACTCCTTAGTACCTATGTTAACATCTATGGTATCCTCAATGAGAATCTAAGACTCATATTCAAGAGGAGGCAGAATAGGGATCACTCCTAGTTGTTTAAGGTCCTTAGGAGACATAGAATTGAAGTCCTCTTGAGAACTAGAAGACTCAACATGTCTGACACAAGGGATTTACCTATCAAAGAAGAGCTATTTTGAAGTATATCCTCATGATCCATGTCATAAAGAGTATCCCCTTCAACATACTCCCCTAGGGTTGTAACTAACTTAGGATGCACCAATGTTACCATATTCTAAAACAAAATGTGAGTGGGATAAGGCGGTCCCTCATCCTCATCACTCCACTCTAAGCCTTGATGATTTAAATATTTAGCATAAGTAATAAGATGATCATAATTATAAAAGGGTAAAGGTTGGTTTTTATTAGGGATGTAGCCTACACCACATATTTTATAAAAAAAGCTCAACTTCCAAAGGCTCTTGAATACCTTTTTGTTATAGCCCCAAACATTTACCTATATATCCCATACTAGACATGATTTTCTTGGGAAGTGGATAATCATTAGATATATAACAATGGGTAAAATAATACTCTACGGGAAGAGGGTTTCTACCACAAATATATTCTTTGAGGAATATACCCATGAAGATAAAGGTACACATGCCAATGTGTACAACTTAACCTTTATTATGAGGTAAACCCATAGTACTTGGTGAAGGTGGTGGCTTGGCAAGATATAGAAGAGTCTCTTGAAGAAAAGGATTGACTTGATCCTATGATGAAATATTGATTAGTAGTTCCTAAATCACCTTTATATTTTTGAGTTTCTTGGTGATGTGAGATGAAGATATTGATGGATATAAATTAAGGCTAGATTGAGCTTACTCAACCATTGAAAAATATTGTAATGAATGAGGATCACCCATAATGGTGAAAAGTTCATATTTGAATTTGAACTTTAAACATTGATGAAAAGTGGTAGGGATAACCCTCATCATATGAATCCAAGGATGTCCAATAAGAAGATTAAAATATGAGGGGCAAGATACCGCATAAAACAATGTATCTAAGATCTTAGGTCCAATCCTAAGGGGGAGAGATATAATACCACAGGCCTCTTGGGACTCATTGTTGAAAGCTTTGATGATGATATCATATTTAGTTAAATCTTCCTCTTTTAATCCAAATTTTTGGAAAAATTGATAAGTGCATAGATTGAGGTAAGAACCATTGTCTACAAAAACTCGTTTGATAAACATTTTACCAATAAATACAGTGATATAGAGGGAAGAATCCTCTCACAATTATGAGGAAGGAATATTGTCATCCAAAAATGTGATATGATGTATCCCAAGAGATCCTACAACATCAACTATAGCATTAGAGGAAATATATTAAGGAACAAATTGTTGTCTTAGAAGCATCAACAAGCCTTCCCTATGAATAAGAGAAGTTTACAAAAGCTCTAAGAGGGAAATATTGGTTGGGGTACTAGATAGCTGTTGTTGAATGTCGAAAGAGACTTTAGGTTGTGGCTTCAACACTAAAGATGGGTTTTCTACTCTCATGATCATTTTTTGGGTATTCTTCAAAACTTTTGGTGGTTTTGAAGGTTGACTGGATGTAGAACTCGTCTCCTATTGATATCATTGAGTCAATTGAGCTTGCACTTGTTACCTTGTAGTTGCTACTATCATACCAACCATATTGTTGTAAGGAGGTGGCACATTATGATATGACACTTGATTAGTTGTTTGTTACCCATGTTTAGGTAGGGGATATTGGAATATCCCCATGTCTTGATTAGTTGTGGGTTCTTGTTGAGTAGGATGTTGATTTCTTGTTGGAGGATTACGTTGAGGACCCTCTATAACAAGGTGAACTTTGTCGATCAAGTCTTGAACCACATGTTTCAACCTCTTACATGAATTTGTCAGGTTCCCCTCCACTCTATGATACTCATAATGTTGACCAAACTTATACCAATTAGTCGTGGTGTTGGGTTACCTTATGGGAGGTAATTCAATCATATTAGCTTCCAAAAGTTGCTTTAGGACCACCACCAAAGGTGTGTTGAGTTTTGTGAAGTTCCTTAGTGTGGGTTTCTAAGGTTGGCTAAGCACCATATTTTGTAGGGTGTTAACAACACTATTAACAAGCCTACTATCCATTACCCCATCACCAACTACATGCATGTTATTATACTGAGCTTTTGTGGTCCTATTATTTTTGGCTTAATCTAACCTCTTTAGATAAGGGCTTGCTCTACCCTTCTTGCTAGATCTATTGCTTGGTCAAAAGAGGTAATAGTTGTTTCTAATTCATATGAAATTTGCTCTTTTAAATTTCCAATAAATATTTCTAGCATGTCTTGAGGAGGTAAGGTATATCTTAATTGTCCAACTAAACTTCTTCAATAAGAAAATAAGTCTAATTTTTTTTTTTTATATTTCCCTTGTTTCAACATATAAACATCTTTTATAGTCACATTTTTCTCAACATAAGCTTTGAATTGTTGAACAAACAATTATGTTGTCTCTTCAAAATTCCTCAAAGAATGATGAGGCAACTGATAATACCATTCCAATGCCATACCACCAAGGCTCTTAGGAATGTATTTAGTAGCAACATGTCATAACATATATAATATCATGGCATGTTGTACTAAACATCCTTAAATGTTCAATTGAGTCCTTTATTCCCTTGTAAATAGGTAAAATTGGTATTGGAAAATGCTTAGGGTAGGGACTAGAAGTGACAACATGGTCTAAGGGTTGATTGCACATTTCCTTGTAGTTTTAGGTGAAGCTTGGAGGTTGTATCATATCCACTCTTGAAACCAATTGCTTCACCACACTTGCCAAACTTTGCACATCAGAATTGTTGTTGTGTAATACCCCTAGGTTACTTAGGGGAGGGGTATAGGTAGGCTATTGAAAGGGAACTTGACCAATGTTGGAGGTATTTACACTATTATGGTATGTGGTATTTTTTTATGAAGGATAACTAACATTTGGTGGAATAGAAGAATGAATGTTGAGATGAGAAAAATGAGGAGGAAATTGAGCATAATTTTGATATGCACTACCAGTTGGAGGAGCCTGTGGAATTCCCCCAATATTAGTGGTCATAGTAGTGATATACATTGGTTTATGAACATGATGTGAAGATTCAAAAAATGGGTTGTTATGAATATTCCTAGGAGAGAAGGTTGAAGGAGGAAGCATCCCACTATTTTTGAGATAGGCTTCCTCTTCCATAGCCTTAACCAAAGCCTCCTTATGGTATTTAATGAAACCCCATATATGATAAAATGATGAGAAAGTGAAGCCTCCATTAGGCCCCTCAAAAGGATTAAAGTTATTACCATTTCCTTCATGTTATTCCTCTTTTACATCTAGATTGGGATTATCTCTATCAACCTAATCATCTTCTTGAAAAATTTGATCAAATTCTAAAAGATTTTGCTTACTCCTAAGGTTGGGAGCCATTAAGAGGAAGAGAAAGGATAGAGGAGAAAACTTGCAAAAGACACACAAGAATATTTTAAAGATGTTTTTAGTTTTTTATAATTCTAATCAAAAAAATTTAGTGGTCTTGCTTAAAGTTTTCAAAAGAAAAACAAAAGGAAAAGGCTTCCTATCTTGGCCACTAAGATGTATGTTCATGTCGGGTTAACCAAAGATATAGAGGGGGAAAACAACCCTGCAATGTATGATTCTTGATTAGATCTACTGGGAGTCGAGGTAACCATGGGGGTGTGTTATATTCTCTAAACTCATGGGCTTGGGGATTGAAGGGTTCATCAAGAATAGTTTTAGGACTTGCTACAAGCCTAGGGTGGATATGTTCGATGTGTATATTGAGTAATAACCTATGTTTAACCTTTCTAAAATTTAATCTATGGAAAATAAAGGAACAATGCAAGACAAACATAAATGCAGACAAAGACTAACCCTATAATGACTTTTTATTTTCAATGATGACTAAACCTTGACTTGCAATAAAATATATATATATTTTCTTTTTAGTAAGGGTTTAAGAGAATGCCCAAAGATATTTAACCCTAGGATGAAATCTATATGCTTTTTTTCTTTCAAATTCCTAGAAATGAAATCAAGATATTTTCCTTGTATTTATTTTAAATCTAAAATAGAAAAGAAACAAAAAATAACCTAAGAAATTTACTTAGAGCAATTATCTGATCTAACGGTTATCCTTAGATTTTAACTTATGTCCAAAATATCCAAACAAATTTAAAATTGTAAAATAACTTCAAAAAACCCTAGAAAATTTGATCAACATTTGGGGGCTTACTTAGGTCATTGTAAGACTAAGCTTGGGGGCATATCAGTCAAGCCCCCTTGGTCCTTTTAGCTGATCAAACGAAAAAAAAATCAAATATTGACCTTTTTTGGAAATGGGTAAGCAAAGATGCAATGAAATAGAATAGTGCAAAAAATAGAATACAAACAACAATATTACAGTCTAAATAGAACATGCAAATGGAAATTGAGGGTTTGGAAGTGAAAATTTACCCCAAACTTGATGAAGCCAAAATCGTGTCTTGTAAGGAGAGACTATGATCTAAAAAAATCTAGGGAAAATGGGGAGAAAAAAAGGGAAAGGAGGTCCAAACTTGTGCTTAGACAAGTTTAAGGTCCTTATTAAAGGTTCTAGGAAAAATGACTCACTTGGGTGGGTCAACTTTCCATGTCTACAATAACAGTCATCCATAAAAGAGGAAATCAATTCAATTATTTTTCTTCTATAGCAGAGGTTCTTCCTCTTATAGAGTGGTAAATTATGAGAATGCATTTTTACACTTCAAGCTACTAAGGTAATATCTAGTTGTAACACATTTTATAGGATCTTCATTTTTTGAAAACTGACCATCACCATTTGTTTCATAATTAGCTTTAAGAATACCATATGAGGTGGTAATATTTTCCATGGAGCCTTATCGATGGTCTTTAGTAACCATTTGATTTTTATCAATGATTTGATTAAATTCTCTTTTTAGGGTTGAGTCTTCTATTGCTTGCATGTTTCTTGCTGGATAATTGGTACATCTGGAGGATGAGCTTCTTTTTTTTGAACTAGGACATTTGAAGGTTTTGAATCATTCACATGCAAGACCTTATCCTCCACTAAGGAGGAATCAGAGCATGATCAGATGACTGGGCATCTCTTCTTCAGGTGGCCATATTTTTGACAACCATAACATCTTAGGGAGAAGGTTTCATATTCAATATTTTGAATCCATTCCCTTTTTCTTGAGGAGATAGTAATGGATTGAGGTCCAATAATTGAAACATCCATCCAAACAACCAATCTTGCTTTACTCATTAATTTTACTAGACAAATTTTCCTCTATTTGGGCATCCATATATTGGAATGCACCAATGACATTATCAATTTTGGTGAATATCTTCTCTCCCCAAAACTCCATAGGGAGAGCATAAATATTCACCCAGACTAGGAAGCCATTAACTTCTTCTATAAAGGGGTTGAAAATAAGAGTCCAAGATCTTATATAGACACCCCTTTGTCCAAGAAAATAATTAAATCTATAATTAATTACCTCATGTCTATCTACTAAATTAGAAAATGAGACAAAAAAATAAATTTTTGGTCAAGAGAGTTACTTGGAATTCTATATTGGTCCATCAATCTTTAATGTATCCTTTGAGCTCCTCTAGGACTGGTATTTTTCCCTTGAGTTTGCAGATAATTGTTTAAGCTTCATGATCAATCATATCCAACCCAAATTCATCCTTCAAAATATTGATAGAGGGTAGAGGTTCATCCACCCACAAACCCAAATATCCCTAAGAGATATTTCTTTTGACCGAAGAGGCTTTATCACAGACTGAAGAGACAATCTGTGAATAACCCTCTTCCTTCAATGCTTGACTACACCTAGGGTTTGCATCCCTTTCATGAAGACTATAACTAAATTTATCACTTTGTTCCATTTCTTTACTGCACCCAGGGTTTACACCCATTTTGCAAAGAGTAGTGTCAATGAAACCAAATGTGGAGGTCATAAGCAGAGACAAGTTGCCCAAACCCATCATGTTATATGTTGGATGACTCATCCAATGCCCATCATCGCTGTTGGTGTTTCTTATAATCCTTTGGCTCCCTATGGTTTTCACCCTCACCTACCTTTGCATAATCGTGGGAGCCCTTCTACCTATTATATTTATTATTTTTTAAAATTTCTCAAGAAAACAATATCAATATTCCAATCTTTGACCATTTTACAATTCTCCTCTTAGCTCTTTTATTTAAACTTTTCTTTGCAAATAAAATGCACTTTTATAAAATCAAATGGACTTCAATATTTGAATAAATTCTCATTTTGTTTAAAAAAAATCTTTAAATGAATTTTCTTTCTCAAAGAGCAAGCTATTTTTTCCTTTCAACTTCCTTTAATTTTAATTATTTCAAATAAAGCATTTTCAATAAATTTTCTTTTACATAAATCTCCTTTTTTTTTTCTTTCCCTCTTTTAATAAACTTCTTTGAATAAATCAAATCTCTTTCCTATTCTAATAAAATTTCTATCCTCTTAATAAATAAATAACTTTCTTTCCAATTATCATGTCATTATGCTTTCATAAAAATAAACTAAACCAAGCATTTCAAAAATTACCTCAAAATTTTTGCTAGCCGCATGTCTCAATAAATCATTCATTTGATGTTTCAACTTATTTCTCTTTCTCGTTTGCTCTATTCCTCCCTAGGTTCTAACAACACTCACCACACCAAAATCCTAAAAAAGAACCAATTGCACTACTTAATTTGAAGTGTTTCACCTTGTTTATATATTTGAGATATCCACCTTTAGATATCTCAACCATTATATAGCTTCTAAATCAATGTTTGCCCATGTATTATATCTTCTACATTAGTAATGTCTCCTCCAACTTTTGACAAGGTCTACAATACTTTCTTAGCATAATAAAATGTCTCAATATTTCCAAGCGTTATTTTAGGGTACATAAATAACAAAATTTCAAGTGTACTCTTGACAATTAGGGACACTCATAGATATATTTTCATAGCTGGGAATTCTAAAAAAATAGTTTAGTTTCGTATTATTCAAACAAACTATGAGCATACACTTATATGTAGACAAATATATGCATGAAATATTAGAAATGAGGACTACCACATGAATGCATACAACATAAATAAGAAGCATAATATACCCTATATTGATCCATCAAATGGTTTAAAACTCTTTACACTTGGAAAAATAAAATTTTCATTCTCTCATACTGGTCTTGTCATCAGATGGAGATGATTGTCCCTATAACCTCATAAAATGCTCTCACAAAGGATTAACCTACTATGATACCAATTTTAACAAAATGAGTTATATTCAAAAAATAAATCTAGATACAAGGTTAAGGATTTCTCACAATATATTAGAAAAGGATAATAAAATGATCTCACAAGATTGTAGATAATATTTCATACAAGAATGTAACTCATATACTCAAGCAATTAATCAAATGAAAAAATATTCTATATTCATGTGGATGATAGAAATTGATAATACATTACGATACAAATGATGCACAATTCAATACAATACAATCTCATATGCCATCCCTACAAATAGCCTTTAAATAGAGTCTCTTGACATTTCATCTTCAACTATCTCTTCATCTCCTCTCAAACTCACAAGAGATATGACTCTTCATATTTCTCATAGGAGAAATATTTTATTAACTTTATAATAATGACAAAACCTAATGATACATGAAACCAAATAATTATAAAGTATTTACAAGATATTTGCAAGATACCTAATAATGATATATTTTCTAATAGTTAATTCACCTGAACTTCAAATAGTAGAGTTTGTATATAACCCTGTCTTCTTGGATTTGAATCTTGTACTTATTATTATTTTATATTTAAAATAATAATACTAATATTAATAAGAATATGGTGTCCATGTTGTGGTCTTTTTCATTTATTTTCATAAGGTAACAAACTAGTAACAAAGAATTAAAACTTCATTTTTTATAAAGTTATTTCAACATACATAAAAAATTTATAATTTAGTGTAATAAATGGATCAATTAAAAAAATATTAGAATTATTTATTTAAAGTTTAAAAAATAAATATATTTTTTCAATAAGCTATGCGTGGCTTCTACTATGTGCCACTCTTGTAAAAATAACAAAACACTACATTTGTTGTTAGGTCAATTAAACCATATCCAACTTGTCCTTTTATCAAAGATATTCTTCATTTGATTTTCTATCAAGTACATTCTTCATCTTTCTCAACTTGTTATGATTTTGCAATTAGCTTCTTGACATCATTTTCATTAAGAAATAAAATCTCACTTGGTCAATTATTTTCTAAAATTTGAATTTTGTCAAGACGAATACTAACACTACATTTGGTTACAATATTAACAACTTAATTTCCTTTTTTTAAGACAAAAGATTTACTATTACTTAATCTAATATTATAAGGCTCAAAATCACGTAGAGAGCAAAAAAACCAACATGTAGCACTACACGTTCGGTGGGTGCTACCAACACCATAGGCAAAGCCAAATTTTCTCATTTAGAATATGCAACACTTGTAACACTACATGTTATGCCATAGTTGTAATATTCTAGTTTGAAGTGTGGTTTGTGCTAGAATTCCACAAGGGAAAGATTATCGATCAAAATAAAAGTTATTCCATAGTAAAATTATAAGAACTAGAATGAAGAAATCTTTGGTCCATAGCAGTTCATAGAAAAAAACTTTTATATATGAGTTGTAGAAGGATATAGAAGAGTAACTTTATTGAATTTTGTTTTTCTAGATGGTTTCACTTCCTAGAAATGTGATACCAATTAATATTATTAAAATTTTATAGAATATTATAGACTTGATTCAACAATAGCCAAAGAAAAATAGACTTGACCTATTATTTGTTAGAAAAAACTATATGATCAACTTGAAGTCCCCATAAACTAAAAGGGTTTTGATGTTTTCTCTTGCTTCAAGAGTGAGATTAGCTTTAAAACTCATCAAATTAGTTGCATTATTGATGGTCTATCCTAAATTGATGTAAAAATCAAGAATCATTAAGTGTGGTTCTATCCATAAAACTCTTCTAGCAGTAGCTATTCTAAAGATTAAAATATAATTGAAGCATTAGGTTGATTGCAATAGAAGTGTTATTAGATATTTATGATTTAAATTTTTAAGAATATGTAACTTAACTCTAGAAAAGCACTTTAATATTGCTCCATCAAAGAATAGAGCCAAAAAATTGAAATTTAGTTGAGGCATCAGGTTGTTAGCAATATAAGTGCTAATTTGAGGATATGTAACTCAACTCTAGAAAGAGCACTCTGATATTGCTTGGATTTAGAATGAGATCTAGAATTTTCCATGATGGCATGATTAATCCTACATATCAAAACAACCCTTTGAGTTGATTTATCTTTAAATATTTAGCAATTACTATTTATCCATATATACCACAAGCAAAAGTAAGGAATTGAAGACCACAAAAAATCTATGAGAGGCTTACCTTGAAAGGAGTTGTGGTAATTTTTATTCTAGATTTTAGTGCGAGAATCAATATTTAATATGATTACAATGTAGACTCCAAATTTGAGAGCAAGAGAGATCTAGATCATAGTAGTTTCCTCACATTCAAAAAATAGATGGGCTTGAGTTTCACAATATTTAAAGCATCTATAACAAATATGGGGCCAAAAATACCTCTTATAAAGAGGTTTTTCCCAATTAGAATTTTGTTTTATTGAACCAACCATTGAAATTATTTTATTTTTGAGGTAATAATTTGGCCTTAAATATGGTTCAAAATTCTATCTAGAGGCTCTTTTATCTAGAGATAAGCACCAACCTTGACTGAATAGTTGCTAAATAATTGATTTTTCCCCAAATAAAATAGTCTTCACTATTTGGGTCTATGGTAAGAGTGCCAATGAATTTATTTTAGACTTAAGACCACTCCCTTTGTCAATCCACATCCAAACCCATAAAGTTGAATCCATTTTTGCTGATTGCCTTCCCAAGTGATGAGATGGGAAAGTTTGTCAATCCCAAGTTCAATCATGAACTAGAGAAAATACTTAGAAATGGAAGAAATTAAGGGCTTTTTATCCATAATAGGCTCATCCCAACACTTGATACTATTACCATTTCTTGGGTGTGAAGATATGTTATCCTTAATAATTTAGATTGATTTAACAATCAACATCCAAGTTTTAGAAATGTCTAGTTTTTTATGGAAACCTTTGAGTGGTAGCATTCCATGATTACCTTCACTATACTTGTGAGTAATAATTTGTTTTAAAAAAGTCATTGTAAGGTTTTTAAATTCCAAACAAGTTTATCCGTAAGAGCGTTGCTCATAATAAAAGTAGATTGGATACCCCAGCCCCCTTGATATTTTTATTTTGTCACTTTTTTTGATAAAAATATAGAAGGGGTTTTGAAATGGTCCCTAAACATTTTACAAGTAAAATTTAACCCATAAAGACCAAGGACAAAAAAGAATTTTACTGGGGATCAAAAAATCAAAAGCAAAAAAGACACACCAACCACCACCCAAAAATACCCCAAGGAAGCCTCCACACCCTGGCTCAACAACCACTTAGGGGGAGACTTGCAAAATAGGATAGAATGACCACCATAAAAGCAAATAAGGTAAAGAATCTACAAAAGCATCTCCTATGTAGGGGTAGCCCCAGACATAGACCTGGCCTAAAAATAGAAGATCACTTCAAAAACATGCACCCTTAATTGGATTTGTCATCCAGTTTGGCTTTAACCAACTCCATTAGAGAATTATATTGGTATCCATTGATTAGATATTTGATAGCTTTGACACAAAAAATAGCCACCCTCATGAGATCAAATTTTTTTCTTTTATCACATGACTCTAACTTATAAGATGCAATTTCTTCCTATGAGATTGCCATCCTTTTTGACAAATAAAGTTCCTAATTTTTGGAATCTAGTTTACAAGATGGATTTTCTTCCTATAAGATTGCCTTTCTCTATGCCAAAGAAAGTTCCTAATTTATTTTTCAAGTTCCTATAGGATTGATCTAGGAGTATGGTTGTAGACATAGAATTTTGCACACCCCGATTTGTCCATCTACTATTCCCAAATTTGAGTGTAGACACCCTATTTTTGGAACATTTCACCAACATTAATATCTACTAAAATTAGTCAATTAACCTTCATTCACAATCCTTTTAATCAATCAAATTGGATCAACCTTCCACACACCCAACTTTGTGATGTTTCTCTTCGTAAAAGTAAATCAAATTTGAGAAATTATTTTTTATAGCAATTTTCTATAAAATTTTATAAAAATAATTCCATTAGAATGGGCTCAAAATGGGTTTTTGAATGAGTATATATATGCCTATACTTGCATAAAAATAAATGCCTCTAACTGTAAGAAAATAACACCTAGGTAGGATAAAAGTAATAGTGCCAGATATGAGCAAAAGTGCCATGGTAGTTCTTTTTTTGAAAGGTGGTGCTTTTGCACCTTTGAATATTTTCAAATAATTTTACCATAAAATACTAAAAATTCAAAAGTGCTAATAAAAAGTGATAGTGCTACATCGATGCTCTTGTGTGAACATAGTGCTTTTACTAACATGAGAGGAATCTTTGCAACATGAGCGTCCAACATGCAGATTACCTTTATCACTCTTAGGCATGATCACACATGGTAGATCTCTTTCCCTAATCTTGTAAATTTAAAATTTTCTCCTTATTCTAAAGGTATCTTTTATTACTCTCTACCCTCCAAGAATCCCTCTTCAAAATCTATAAATTGGGTCCATGGGATGGACATTCAACAATCAATTCTTAGGCACCCAAAATCTATAAAAATTTTGAGTCTCTATATTTTCTTGCATTCTCTTTCATAACATTCATTCTCTCTTGTAGTATCAAGAATTTCCTATCAACATTTGGAACATACAAGATAAAGCATAGGGAAATTCAAGCAAGGTAGTCCTCCTTCTACTACATCAATCTTTGGATAAGTTCTTAGCTATAGGAAAAAGTCCCACTACAAGAGTTACATACCTATATATTGCAAAAGAAAAGAAGAAAAAACTCCAAAGATGAGTTTAGAAGAAGATTGGAGATTAGTGATCTCCATTGAAGACTAAATCCTATAGAGTGCAGAAGAAGAAAATACCATACAAGCCTTATAACTAATTCAAGATATTCCAAAGAAGAATAGAAGAATCCTGAAAAATATTAGAGATTGGTGATCTCCATTAAAGATTGCAGATTGTAGAAGTGAAGAAGGACTAGCAAAAGTCCCATTCCAGATTCCAACAACAATAGATTTTAGAGATCCAGGAAGAATATCTCATTACCAACACTTCCTTAGTAGAAGGTTGAAGGAAAGGTCTCATTTGGAAGACCATAAGAGCTGCAAGATTGAAGACCTTGGTGAGGTCTCAAGGAGAAATAAGGATAAGGCTTGGAGAGCCTTATTATAGATTTAGAGAAGGCCATTAAAGGAGTTCCTAGGAGAACTCATTGGAGAAATTTACCACCAAAGGAAGAACTTGGGACAATTGTCACCATTCGAAAACAAGCCCAAGGAAGAAGGATTTGGCAAGGAGTTTGCCAAATTTTGGAGGATATTGGTGAAGACCTCAAGAATTTTATATTCTTGAGAAGAAGGCCTATATTGAAGTCAGAATTTGATAAGGATACTGAAGGAGAAAGGAGCCAAACATTACTACCAAACATGAAAGGTTTGAAGATTGCCTTTGAAGGCTAGAAGGCTCATTCGAAGATAGGGGTTTGCTGAATCTTTAACAGAATACTGAAGGGTTCTTGAAGAAAAACTCAGCTAAGATTTGGAGGAATTCCCTACCAAATTTTTGAGTTTCAAGGATAATATTTCAGTACAGATATTGACTATGAAAGAGGCAGTAATCAGGGTAACATTACTAGCTGTAAAAACTTTAGAAGTTACAGAGTCCATCCTGAAGGTTAATCAAGTCACCTACTATAGTTTAAGGGTAGCAAGTTAGAGGGTTTTTGGAGCTGCAAAAAGGTGAGTTAAAGATCTGTTTCGGACAGCCAAAAATAGCTACAAGTTCATCCATTTAAAGGTAGCAATAAGGTGAGTCTAATCACCTAGAAATCCTTCATCTAAAGATATCATTAAGGTAAGCAACTTGGGTGCAAATAGATTCATTAGTTGAAATTTAATTTGGGTTATTATCCAGTTCCATTAAGCACCATTTTAGTTCTTTAAAAGTTGCAAAGAGAAGGTTGCATATTATAGTCTTCAAAGGGAGTGTAGAAGGAAGTTTATTTTAAGGTTTATACCTGCACATTAAAATAGGAGTTAGATATATTTCAACATAAATAAAAATATCATCTTCCTATTATCTAGTTACAACAAAGAAGACTACATTAAGTTACAGAAATTATAGTGCATTTAGGAGCAATTACTAGTGCATGATTTAAGGTTCATTTGAAGGAGTAATAAGGTGAGATCAATATTGCACTATACTAGTTGTTCTTAAAGAGTTTTAAGGTGCACTAAGTATTTTAAGTTACAATGAAAATTAGTGCATATTTTGAGTTACTTTGAGGGTTCATCTACAGGAGTAATAAGGAGAAACTATTATTGCACTATATTAGTTATTCAAAGTTCATTAAGGATTCTTAGTTAAGGTGAACATTAGTGCAAAGTTAAACCTCTAAAATTAGCTGCATGGTTAAGAGCTTGGATTCATTGGTGCTTAAATTATCCAAGTGAAGGAGTTAGAGGTTAGTGTTTTCTAATAATAAAGGCAACAATACATTGCTCTCAAGGATTAGAGCAAGCAATCACCATATCTAAGAAGCAAAGGAAAAGCTTCAGAAATCTATCTTCATTTGTCCTCAAGCTATACAATGAGGAGCTACCATATCAAAGGAGAAGAGTAGCATAAAAAGGAGACAAGGAACTCTCAAAACTTTGGTGCAAAAATAAAGTATCTTATTTATGTTACAATGATGCACCATATCCCTCCTAAAGAGGATGAAATATAGAGTGTCTCAAGACACTAAGGCAACAAGTATCCTACATCCATAATCAGCTGAATCATTGAAGACAGAAGGTGCAAACTTTAGGTGAACCGACCAAGGGCACATAAGCATCAGTTTTGGGTGTCTAGAGACACCATTTTCAGCACCTTATCCAGAACCTGCAACACAAGTACCTATATAAAGATAAAGGAAAGTACAAAAAATACAAGCGGTATAGTAAAGGAGAAAATGAAGGTGCAATACCCAGTAACCAGGTCGAGTGAAAGCACCACATTCTACCATTGGAGATCCATAGAAATGCCACTCCATAACCCTTGGTACCTCACAAATGGAGCCAACCATCATCCTTGAATAGAACAACTTTCAAGAAGGAAATTATTTGCTGTAAAAAGAGCGAAGCAAGCTTGCAAATGGTTGGAATGAATAGGCAGTGAGAAGGTCTTAAGGTTAATTTTTTGGTACATTGAAGAGAGTGTGCATGCAAAGGAGATATCTACACTTGTCTTGAAAGAGGAAGGAATATTGTGCCACTTGGAACAAAGGGCATCATTACCCTCTTATCTCCAATGCTCAAGAAAGGTGCTCATTCATATAATGCTTCTCATCATTGTCCTAACGTTCAAGGAATTTCAATGCCCAGCAAGGAGAAGCTAATCTAGCACCATGTGATTTAACGCTCCACAAGGTCCAACAAAGCTTGAGGAAGAGACTTAAGTAACACCTACTACCACTTGGCACCCACTTCAAGAAGAATAAGCTTACATATAGCCACTAGATAAGAAGCGCACAATGAATGAACAAAAAAAATGAAGGAACAGATGAACAAACAAATGAATGAACGAATGAACATAAGGAAGCAAATTTGTTGTGAGCATTAACTAAGAGTGTATTCAAAGCCTGAAGTCAAGGAGTCAAAGGTGCATTTAAGACTATCATAAGAGGATGTCCATCGAGTCTATCATAAACCAGTGAGAAGACACCAATGCTCACAATCAATGCTCAGATTCAATACCAATCAACATGAGTTCAAAGGTATATTTGCACTTACTTGCTTTCATTAAAGTTTAAAAGGAGGTATAAGGGAACATATATTTCTAAGGTTAAAATAATTGGAGTAGATATAACCTTAGAGAAAGCAATCAAATCAAAAGTGCATAATATTAAGGGTTAATTCAAGGAGCATTATATTTGCAAATAATTAAGTAGGAGAAATAAGGGTTTCTACTTTAGACACTTAGAAATTATATTGCAAATATTATTAATTTCTAATATTCCAAAATTAGGGAGTTATAAGGTATACTACATCAAACATAGATAATTGGAATTTAGAAATATTGGATATTAAGGGATATAAAAGGAAGTTCATTATTTACTTAAGGAGTTGGAATTATACTTACACTTACACTTGTCTCATACTCATACTAAAGGGACAAAAGAAATCCAACCATAGAACTTCAAATTAAGTGCATAGTTCATTAGGAGAGATAAGGTGAAATAGGAGTTGATTATTGTTATTTACAAAACATTACAAAATCAACCCAAAAGGTGAACTATTACTTACTAAGCACTTTATTAAGATTATAGCTTAATCCAATCACTAGGGAGACATAAGGAATCCTACAAAACCTAAGTCTAGAAAGGTTTTATCAAATTGGTTCATATACTCTAAACTAAGGAGCTATAAGGATGTCTACTCCAAAGAACACATTAAATAATGTAATTAGAAAAGGAGCAAGGAAAATACCAATATGGCTTAAAAGCATGATTGATGATTCAGAAAACTCAATGGATAATAAAGAAGATGCAAATGGAAGAGAAGAATCAATAGAATTTAAAAACTCACAAACTAATAGTTTTGTGAAAGTAGATTCTTTAGGCATATCTTCTAATAAGGGAGTTGATGATAATACTAAAGATCATATTCAAAAGGAAGAAAAGAACATTATACAAATCTATGAAAAGGGTAAATATAGAATAGATTCAATTGTACACACATGGTTCAACTATTTCATCAAAGAAATAGATAAACATGATATTCCTAAAACAGATAACAAAGATATCGGGATATCTTTACTATGCACCTACTGCAGCAAATCTGGTCATGAGAAGGCTAACTACTGGAGTTTCCATCCATGTAAATATTGTGGAGGAAAATATCATCCATATTATTGCTGTTACAACAAAGACAAATACTATGAAAGATTCAAGGAGAAACTAATATTTAGATTAGACTGTTTCTTCCAAGCTCTTATTTTAGAAACATCCACTAACAATGAATTCAAGCTTGAATTTTGTGAAGATCAAGGAAATAGGTCATACAAGAAACCAATGAATAGAAAAGGAAGTAGTTATGATCCACTTATGACTTGCAAAATTATGAGATCACTAGTCCATCAAGGATACCTAGAAGACTACAAGGTTAAAGATTCTTCAAAACACTCAGAAACAACAAAAGGCAGTGGAATGAAAAAGATAAGAAGAAACAACATGAAAACAAAAGTAGAAGAAGAAGAACCAGACCAAGTTGAATATTATTCTAAATATGAAGATCCATATTGAAGACTAAAGTCTTCAATACCCAAATAATGTAATACAGGGGGGTGTTAGAGTATATTACATCATTTGGGTCATGTAAATGTACCACCTTTGGTACATAACTAGAGTAGGAGTTTACTTTAGAGTAAAGTTAGTTAGTTACTTCAAGTATTGTAATAAATGCACAAGTGTCAAATGTGCAAGTTGTAAATGTACAAGGAGTCCACTTGTACATCAGTTAGATAGGTAGAGTAAGGGGTAAGGAATCTATCTTCCTATATAAAGGCCTCATAGTGAGTGTTTCATAGAGGAGCATATGTAGTAGTAAATATAGAGTGTGTGTGGTAGTATGGTACAATGTAGTCCTTTCATATCCTTTCATGGAGTGTTCATGTCCTCCATTATATAGCATTGTACTATTTTTATCACTTTCATTAATGGCATATTTTTGAGTTATTTGTAGATGTTCATCTCATTATTTTCTTGCATATTATTGTGCCATTAGTTTATAGTTATCTCAGATTAGTTATCTTGCATCTTGTGGTTGTATTCCCTGTACTACCATCTCATAAAAAGCTAAAAAAATGTAGAGCACTAGGGGAGAGGTTACCAAAGTCTTAATTTTTTCCTTCTCTTCACCTTTTCACTATTATTTTTCCTTCAATATTCAAGGTCTACAAGATAATATAATTGAGAGGGACAATAGAAAGATCATTTACATTAGAAATTAAGGAGACGTTTAAGGTAGAGGTTACCACATTTTTAAAAGTAGGTCTTTTTTGCAAAAGGTTTTGGCCAATCTCCTCATTTTCTAGTTGACAAGGAACCTCCAAGGGAGGGTCCAAGGATCTTTCACCCAAAATATCTTCACGTTGAATAGGCTCATTAGCATCCATCGGAGTATCTTTGTAGCTCAACCTTAGCTAGGGATTCCTTTGGAATAAATCCCCTTCCTATATATTTTTAGGATCTTTCATTGACTGCTCGACAAGAATTTCCATTGCATTTTTCCCTTTACTCCCTTGTTTGTCTATTCATGTTCCTCTTGAGGGATATGCATGGATTCCTCCATCTCTTGGTTTGTCTCTTGTAGAATCACAAATTTATTTGTTTGTTGATTTTTTTGTTCCCCTTTATTTTGCCACACCTATTTATCCTTTTTGTTTTCCAATTTTGGAGATTGCCACTCTTTCTTCTTCCTTATTGGATCCTTCTTTTTCTCTATCTCCTCCATTTTTTTCTTAAGGGTAGGATAGTTCTATAAGATATGGCTATGAGCATGGAAAAATTTACATCGAAAGGGCACATTCTCATAATATAGGTCTTGGATCCATTCATAATCCCCTACACTTAGAATAATTGCCTCTGAAAGAGGGTGCGATAAGTCTACATGGAGATAAATCCAGGTAAAGGTAGTTACATGAGCCTCTTTAGTTACTTTAGAAATTCCTACATATTCTCCAATTATGTTTCTAATTTATTTTAAGGTTTCCTCATTTCAAAATTCAATAGGGAGAGCATACATCCACACCTAGATTGTTAGGATTTAAAGAGATGAGATATATTATACAACAAATGAGTACAATATATAGGCATAAGCCTATATGAATAATATGACAAATTTCAAAGAGAATGACAAGTGCCAAACTAAAGAAGGCATAGTGCACATTAATTCTAACATAGACTAGGTCTTTGGTTGGATTTTCTTTATAGGGATTAAAACCTATGGTCCATTTTCATACAAAAATACTTTCCCTTGCCATGAATGGCCCCCATATTTAATCCTCTTATTATCCTCCTAGCAACTAAAAATAGCTATGAATAAGCCTTTAAGATAGATTTTAAGTTCTACATCTCCCTTTGGTTTCTAGACTTCCCTTATCCAATTTTGTAGATCTTGCTCCATTGACCAAAAACCTATGAAGTGATAAATTAATGCTTGCTCGAATAAATAGGAAATTTCTTGTTGAAAGAATTTTGGTTTTACATTGAATCATGATAACTCTATAGTTTTTTCTAGGCATTTATTGAGGGCTAAGGGTTGTGTGATCTCTTGTATTTTTTTCTCTTTAATAGTTGCATGCTTAATACCTCTCGAAGAGCTCCCACTTTCTCCTTTAGTACCTTTATTCTACACCACATCTCAAAAAGAGGGACGTGGAAAGCCCATTGAAGAGGCTACCATTGGAAAGAGATAAAGCTACACACACAAAAAACAAATAAACAAAAAGGATGACTCTTAATAGCACCTTCCTTTACAACTAGAAACCTTTACACCACAATTAAATGTTTGACCAAAAGCTCACATTGTATGTATATAAGAAGCCTTGAAATTAGACAATATGAGCTCTTGAGCCTATATTTAGGGATAAAGAACTACATCTAGGTTGTATGCACCCACCAATTCTCACTACATATAGGTTGCATCACCCACTCTAGGCTATTATGATATGCAAAAATAAAATCAAAATTTCAAACCCATGAGGTCAAAACCCTAAAATTAGCATAAATTTTGTCATAGCTCGAAGGATGGGCCAAAATCCTAAAATTTGCATAGCTTCAAAAAAATCTCCAAGGATGGATAAAACCTTAAAATTAGCACAACAAATTTTTAAGTGTTGTTTTTTTTTGTTTTTCCACCATAAATCTTTGAAATGGTGCTATTTAGATTTTAATCTTCAATGGAGATTTTACTCACAACATCATATTTTTCATCTACAAAACCCTAATACTCATTCCTCGACCATCGAAGCAATATTTTTTTAAGACTTGTGATCTTATATTTTCACATAACCATCACCTCCTCCCCTCCTGATTGATGGCCATGACTGTAGGCTAAGGATCAAATGATGTTTGTGTTCTTAGACCTCACATTGTAATTTTTACATTACTACATTATCACAAGGGCTCTACCTTCAAAATTACCTCTAAAGTTATTCTATATGAATTTAAAAAATTTATTTCCTCCTATAGCACCACTTAAAGACAAAAGGTTTCTTTCTAGGCCATTAGCTCAAACTTTATATACCAAAATGTATATGGCATCACACTTATTCATAGTTCTAGATATAAATTTGGTGCCAATCTCATCTTCAACATTATGGTGCCACACTTGTTCATGAAACCAACTACATATTTGGTTCCAACCTCATCAATAACATTATGGCACCATACTTGTTTATGATATGAAATACATCTTTGATGCCAACCTTAGTTTAGGTATTGGTGATACATCTATACATGGAACCTTCATCCTTGGTGTTAACATCTTAAATATTTTGGATCAATATTTGTTCATGGAACCGAATCCACTTATGGATCCAATGTTATCTTTAGCTTTGGCTAATCACCTATTCATGATGCCAACTTCATCTATAGGGATATGGTGCCACACTTGTACATGGTAACAAATTTGTATTTTGACTTAATATTATCTTTAGCACCAACTTCAATTCCTCCACTAGCACCACTTGAAGACAAAAGGTTGCTTTCTATAATGTTAGATTAAAATTCATGTAGTAAAATGCATATGAAAACACACCTATTCATAATATCAACTATAACTTTGGCATCAACCTTATATTCAACATTATGGTTCCACACTTGTTAATGACACAAACTACACAATTAGATCCAACCTCATCAATAGAACCATATTTTTTTATGACACAAACTCCATCATTGGTTCCAACTTTATTTTTAGTGTTGGCAACACACTTGTTCATGGAACTAGCTCCATATTTAGTTCTAACATCATCTTCAACATTATAGATCAATATTTGTTCATCCTACCAACTCCACTTATGGAGAAGTTCTTATCTTTGGCTTTGGTGACACCCTTGTTTATAATATCACCTTCATTTATGGCACTATGGTACCATACCTATAAATTAAGTTAGCACCAACTTCAATTCCTCCACTAGCACCACTTGAAGACAAAAGGTTGCTTTCTAGAATGTTAGATCAAACTTCATGTAGCAAAACGCATATGACAACACACCTATTCATAATGTCAACTATAACTTTGGCATCAACCTTATATTAAACACTATGGTTCCACACTTGTTAATGGCACCAACTACACAATTAGAGCCAACCTCATCAATACAACCATATTTTTTTATGACACAAATTCCATCAGTGTTCTAACCTTAGTTTTAGTGTTGGCAACACACTTGTTCATGGAACTAGCTCCATATTTAGTTCTAACCTCATCTTCAATATTATAGAGCAATATTTGTTCATCCTACCAACTCCACTTATGGAACAAACCTTATATTTGTATTAGGTGATGCACCTATTTATAATATCACCTTCATTTATGGCACTATGGTACCATACCTATAAATGGAGTTAGCACAAACTTCAATTCCTCCACTAGCACCACTTGAAGATTAAAGGTTGCTTTATAGAATGTTAGATCAAACTTCATGTAGCAAAATGCATATGAAAACACACCTATTTATAATGTCAACTATAACTTTGGCATCAAACTTATATTCAAAATTATGGTTTCACACTTGTTAATGGCACCAAATACACAATTAGAGCCAACCTCATAAATATAAATATATTTATTTATGACACAAACTTCATTATTGGTTCCAACCTCATTTTCAGTGTTGGAAACACATTTGTTCATGGAAATAGCTCCATATTTAGTTCTAACCTCATCTTCAACATTATAGAGCAATATTTGTTCATCCTACCAACTCCACTTATGGAGAAAACCTTATCTTTGGCTTTGGTGACACACATGTTTATAATATCACCTTCATTTATGGCACTATGGTGCCATACCGATAAATGGAGTTAGCACCAACTTCAATTCATCCACTAGTACCACTTGAAGATAAAAATATTACTTTCCAAGCCATGAACTCAAAATTCATGCACCAAAATACATATGGCATCACAACTATTTGTTGCACCAACAAAATATTTTGTAACAACCTCATATTCACTATTATGGTGCCACACTTGTTCATGGTATTGACTGCACATTTGGTGTTGACCTCACTAATAGCAATATGACACCATATTCATTTATTGTTATAACACAATATTTAGTTCTAATCTTAGTTTCAATGTTGGCAACATACTTATTCATGGCACCAACTCCATATTTGATTCTAACCTTATCCTAAACATTATGGAGTGATATTTGTTCATGGAACTATTATACTCTCCAATTATCATAGGGAAGAGAGTTGGGACAATTGTGACTCACACACAGTGATACAATAAGACCATTCCTAGGAGCATGGGATTTGGCTCAATCGAGGGCCTCCAAGAGTTTCGTACAAGGCTAGATCCTTGTTAAGATGTGATATTTAGGTGCACTTTCCTAGTCTAATAGCTTGGGAAAAAAATATTAGGAAACATAGAAAAATAAAATATAGTGAAAAGGAAAAAATAGCCCTAAGCTAACAAAGTGATGACATGATGCACCAAAGATGAAATAAGATCCTTCTACGCAATAGGCCTGAATGCAATGTGCCAGCATAAACACATCCTTTGCTTGAAATATATGGGACCAGATGAGATCCATAGGCATATGCATAAATAAAATAAATGGGTCAAGGCATGAGAACCATAAATGGCTATGCAAAATAGATGTCTAGGCATCTAGTATACACACATATGTATGTAAAACTCATAAACATAGGTAGGATTGCAAACATACATACATACAAAAGAGATGGGTCAGAGCATGAGAACCATAGATGGCTATGTAAAATAGATGTGTCGACCTCCAATATATATATACATATATGCAAGCAAGATTACAAATATTATTCCTAAAGTAGGGGTTAAATTACCCACAACTCACTTAGGATTATGCTAACTGCTATACAAGAAGAAATGGAAGGAAAGCTTTAGAAAATTGCCAATCCTTTACAATGTCAAAACTACTACTATTATAGATTAAAAAAATGTATAATTTCCCTCCAAAACTTTGCAAATATTTCAAATATGATTGTTCTTCTATGTTTCAGGTCATATATTGATTGAATTTTTCGTGTCCTTTCAAGTTATCTAAATTTGGAGTCATTAATGTTGGGCTTTTTGAATCCTTGGATGTTCAACCACGTCAATTATTGCTATCTACTCTTTCTAAGGATTTACAAAGTATGAGTTTAGGAAATTAATGTCACTAGGTTTGAGGCTCTCTTTCATTATGGATCCCCTCACTTTTGCCTTCAATGATCATCTACTTTACTGGGTTGCCATATCTTCCTTGTAGAAAATAATATTTATCTTAGAAGATTGTACACCTCAAAATAATGTGTAGAGTCTACGGTTGTGACCCTAATTAGGGGGTATAGGGGAAAAAAACCATCCATGTGGGGGTTTAGGGGTGGTTTCCTTCCAAAGATATTTTGGATTCCTAAAATATTAGAGTATTCCTCCCTTTTATCCTATTGTATTTAGATATACATGATGCTATGGCTCCTCCTCTTAATAGGATGACTTGGTGCAAATTTTCAATATCACTCCTTGGATATTTTTACATTTTTATTCTCAAGACTTTTAGGCATCACAAGTTTTTGAATATTTTCTTCTTTTCCCCCCCTTTAGTCCCTCAAAAATTTTGATCTTTAGTTAATTTTTCCATGTTTGCACTCTTTGGGATTCCAATTCTTAGTCCTTTTGACTTTTGTATTTTTTTAACTATCAGAGTTCCTTATTTACTTAGAATGAATATATATATATATATGGTTCCAACCCTTGATAAAAACTTTTTTTGTATCTTGTTTAGTCTTTCTGATTGAAACTTTTTCCTAGCCTGATGACCAGCTTCCTAACTCATGCAAAATATTGCTCTTGCCTTTTATTTTGAGTGTAGTGATAATTCAATATAGTTCTAGTGACTCATAGGGGATCTTCAACTTAATGAAGATCAAGAACCTAGATAAAATTTGCCTTGTCCATTGGGCTCAAAGTCAAGGAATTAAAGAAGTTGAGTACCTAGCTTGTAACTTTTACTTCTCTACATTGTTTATGATTTCTATAAAATTTACAAAATTGGAATTTCCTTTGAAGTCTTCACCTACTTATTTGATACCTTAGATGTTTCTTCAAGGGAAAATCATCATATTTATTTGTTTGATGAGTAAGTTTGAGTTTGGATATGTCTGAGTTTGATACTGGCCATTTTGGTCTCCTTTGCATCTCTAACCATGATTTATCATAGAGATGTTCTTATGGGCCAACAAGCTCAGATAGGCTTACCAATTTCTTATTTGAAAACCTCTTATTTATTTAATTCTCTAATGCCTCTATAGTTTTTTGAGTTTTATTTTGTTAGCAGGTTGCTAGTGCTATTTTATAACTATATTGAGATTATGACTAGAAACACAACCAAAATAGGATGGATTAGTTTATGAACCCATCCCCTAGGCTAGGGAATGGATTTGTATCCTTAAAATGGATAGATATCCTTCCATTATTGAAGATATTTTATTTATCACTAGGAAGACTTTAGGGTTTCTGCTTATGGTAAGGTTTGAATTAATTACCACCAGAAAGGCTATGAATTTCTCTTAATTCAACCTAGGTGGTTATTATTACTTCATGGATTGGGAAGCTTCAAACTTGTCAACAAATTTCTTTGCAAGTTTCTTTTTGGTTATATCCTTAATATTTTTTAGTATAATTCATTTTATAGGAGAAAGGGGCCCATATATCATTCATTAATTTTTTTTAATATTCTCATAAATTTCTTGTCAGACTAGATCTACCTAAGGTAGGGGAACTTCTATTATCTTTGATGACTCCCAGGATCTCTAGCAGGTATTTCTAAACCAAGGCAACTCTCCTTTTATAGAATTCTCACATGAGAAACATTATATGAATACTTCCACCCTATTCATTCTTTTCACATTTTAGAATTAGCAAAGCCTTGGTTATCCACCACTTTATCATGTATTCAATTGATCCAATTGGATTTCCTTAACTATTTTATGAATTCTTGACATCTCCAATTTGTGATTCTTCTTGCATATAAACCATCTGGTGTTTTTTCTAGAATTTTATCTCCTAACACTCCCTTTTTATATGTCACCACTTGATTTTAGTTAATAACTATATAACATCTAGTCTTATCAACCTTATTTATAAATATCATTTATTTACAATAAATAAATAAATAAATAAATATATATATATATATATATATATATATATATATATATATATATATATATAGATATAGTTAGTTTTGGTACCCTTTTATGTGCCAGATGTATCATGTGAAGCTTCTTTATTGGAATATATAGAGTTTGAACCAAAGAGATCTGAATTTGTTCCTTTCCTATGTGTTTTTTTTGACAATGTGACTTGCTACAACCATCTTTAACTAGTTAGGCTTAGGAAATAATGAATATCTATGCCTATTATAGAATTGTTACCTATCATTGAAAATTGATTAGATTCATTTGGCCACTTCAACATTTATCTTTGGCATGCCAAGGGGTACCTTGTCATATTTTGCAAATCATTAGGACCATTTTCAACCATATATTTTTATTTTCCTCTTGTTGTCTAGTTGTTTGCCACATCATTTGACTAGCCCTCTAGAACATTGAATGTTAAGATGACTGGTTTTTTGGATGTCTTGATCACCTTTTTTTACTCTAGGTGTTGAAGCTTTGGGCTAGGCTTGATGTAGGTATGATTGATCAAAAATTTTCTGAGGATATCTAAGTAGTATGTGCATCTAGAGCCAAGTAATAGGAAATTGGTTCTTCCATGTTATTATTTCTTGCATGAGCAACTAATCTAGTAGAGCTTATTATATTTGGTAGTAGAAGTATTGATGTTGACACCTCATTTTGGGTTTTCCTTTGAGCTTGATTATATTCTTGATTGATTTTATATTTTTCTATAGCAATCCCCTTTATAGATCCCTTCATTATGAGGGTAGATAGTTGATCTCAGTTGGTGATTGAATGAGGGGAAAGAAAATCAAAATATTGATGAGCTTATCCTCTAAGAGATGCAACTAATTACCTTAAGGCCACATCTTATTTTGAGATATTATGTATCTAAAAAATAAATACCAATTCCATTAAGTGCTCTAATGGGGTTGTCAGGCCTTCCTTAGTATATTTTGGTAATATTGCTAGTATTGACTTTGGGATTTTTCCTTATATAGCTAGTGGTCAGGGAGCTTGTAGTGGACTTACATTATCCCAATCTATTATTAATATTTCTAGAGAGGTGGCCATATTTTAACCTTTAGATATAACTACAAAGATCCAATAATGAGTTTTGCTTACATGCCTCTAGGTTATTTGTTAGAAGTGGAGTCACTAGGTGAATATGGCTTGTCCTCTAAGAATAGATATACTGAGGTCTTAACCACATCCTAAAATTCATGTATTTTAACAATTAATTCTTTTGATGTTCATTTTGGAGCAGAGTCACTAGGTGAGTCAGAAGGCACTTCAAAAAGCAGAGATAGATAGAGACCCTCACCAAGTCTAGGCCTAAATTTTTGTTGTGATTACAAGACCAATGATATGTCACTAGGGTCCCACTGAGCATGCTATTAAAATGTTGTCCTATTTTATTATCTTAGAAAATAGAGCTAGCAGAATAATGCCTCATGTAGAGTGACAAAATAGAGCTAGTCTCAAGAGCATGTTCAAATCAATTTGTTAAAATATGATGTTTAGGTGCACTTTCCTACTCTAAAATATTAGTAAAAAGGATTAGGAAAAAATAGAAAAAAAAAATATAGTTAAAATGAAAAAGAGTCTAAATCTAACAAAGCAACGATGCACCAAATATGAAATAATATCATTCTATACAATAGGCCTGAACACAATGTGTTGGCATGCACACTTTCTCTTCTCGACATATATGGGTCTAAATAAGATTCATAGCATACACATGCTTGAAAGAGATTTCAGGGTATGAGGGCAATAGATGGCTACTCAAAATAGACATGTAGGCCTCTAGTATACACACATATTCAAGTAAAACTCATAAACACAGGTAATATTGCCAACATACATACATATAAATGAGACATGTTAGAGCATGAGAACCAAATATAGCTACCCAAAATAGGCAAGTAATCCTATAGTATATATATATATATACATGCAAACAAGATTATGAAGATTATAATTGGAGCGAGGATTCAATTTCCCACAAGACGCTTAGGATTTTTGTAACCACTATACAAGAAGAAATGAAAGGAAAGCTTTAAAAACTTGCCAATCCTTTACAATGTCAAAACTATTGCTATTGATATATTACAAAAAAGAGAATATCCCTCCAAAAATATGCATAGAATTCAAGGATGGCTATTATTCTATGTGTCAGGTCATATCTTGATTGAATTTATTGTGTACCTACAAGTTCTCTAAATTTAGAATCATTATGTTGGGCTTTCTAAATACTTGGATGTTCAACCACCTTAGTTATTTCCACCTACCCTTTCTTGGGATTCCCAAAGTCTAAGTATAGGAAATTAATATCATTAGGTTCAAGGCTCTCTTTCATTATGGCTCCCCTCACTTATACCTTCAATGCTCATATACTTTCCTAGGTTGCCATGTATTCCTTGTAGAAAATATTGTTTATCTCAATAGATTGTACACCTTAGCATAATGTGCAAGGTCTAGAGTCATGACCCCAAATGGGGGTTGTGGGGGATCAATGACCATCCATATGGGGGTTTGGGGGTGGGAGCCTCTTGAAGCAAATTCTAGACTCCTAAAATATTGAAGTATGACCCCCTTTTTATCCTATTGTATTTAGATATGTGTAGTGCTATGGATCTCATTTTTAATAGGATGACTTGGCATAAATGTTTAATAACACCCATTGGAAAATTTTGCCTCCTGATCCTTAGGCCATTTATGCTTCATAGGTTGTCAAATATTTTCTTCTTTTCCTCCCCATCAGGTCCCTCAAAACTTCTAATCTTTATTTATTTTTCCCATGTTTGCGCTCTTTGGGATTCCAACTCTAGGTCCTTTTAATTTTCAATTGTTTTTAATTTTCATAGTTCCTTATTTCCTTAGTCATAATATATATGATGCCAACCCTTGATCAAAACTCTTTTTTGCATATGGTTTGATCCTTATGATAATTTTTTTTTTCTTAGCATGACTATCTACTTCCTGGCTCATGCAATATATTGCTCTTACCTTTTCTTTTGAGTGTAGTGAGAATTCACTACAGGAACCAAATCCACTTATGGAACCAACCTTACCTTTGGAATTAGAGAAACACTTGTTCATGATGCCAAATTCATCTATGGTGCTATAATACCACATATATACATAGAACCAACTCCACATTTGATGCCAGTATTATCTTTCACACCAACCTCATATTTGATAATGGTATCATGCCTATGAAATATTATTTTCTAATTTGTTGAATGTTCTATAAAATTAATTATGTGTAGATAATTTGCTTAATTATAGGAAATTCAAAAAGCTTTTCTAGTAAATTGTTGATTCTTAGACTTGGCCATTTTTAAGAATTTTTCTTGACCCTCCTTTGATGAAATGCTTCATCCTAGATCTATATAGTAATGGAATTGATTTGAGTAGGGTAAGGGTTTTTTAAAGTCCTTATGGGCTGTGTCACCAAAATAATGCCAACTGGCTTTAGTATTGATTATATTTTCCTTAAAAATAAGCTAATTCCATAGTAGTTTATGGTGCGAACTTCACCTTTGGAATAAAAATTATTGTTGAAATTATCATTATATTTGTTTTGGCACCAAATCCATCATCAAAACCAACTTCATCTATATTTCTATTGGAACCAAGACTCCTAATTGACTTTTGCCATTAAATGCCCTAATACCTACCCTTTAGGTGTTTTTTAACATTATAACCTTTGTATTATGCTGGCCACACATCGATTCCTTGGTCTCCATAAATAGAATCTCCCATAAAAGCTATCACATATATGATGTAGTTAATCCCTTTATCATAGTGCCTATGACTTCTTCTTTTCATATGGTTGTTTTGCTAATAGAATACAATAGTAGTAATTAAACTAGTATATTTATGGCTACTCATAGGGATATCAATATTGATTGGTGAGAGATCCTATATGGTGCATTTATCCATTGAGGGTAGAGTCTTCAAATCAGAATTGGTTCTTACTAAAATGGAAAAATTGTAAGATTGTTCTCCTTGTTAATTTGGTAGCAACAATATCAACAATGTCTATTAATAAGCATTCAAAGGTTTTTTATATCCTCTAGTATTACAACATATAATACAAGGTCCTCATACTTATACCTTGGAAGGTCATCTCCATGATATGCTACTTTCTTGAATTTCTCTAGGAACCCTTAAAATTTAAATATTTTGTTTAAGAAACATGTTGTAGTGCCCTCAACTAGTATGTATATCTTGGCTTTCTTATCCTCAATGACTCTGACCACTTGTTTGAATGGGAGAAGATGTCCTTGATCAAAAAGAATATTTACAAATAATTGTACAATATTTTCCATATTTCTTTCTTCATGCATTCGATGGACATATTTAGGGCAATTTATATGATCTAACATCCTTCCAAATTTCTCTATTTTTCAAGCACATTCTTTAGATGGATAATATATTCCTATTGTTAATTTTGCACAATTGTTTTAACTAGTTATTGGATCCTTTTTATAGTCACATGTGTCTTGCCCTAGATGCTAGCTCATCCTTTGTTTTCTCTATCATTATCAATGTCTAGTTGATTAACATTTTATACTTGAAATACATGAGATATTCCCAGAAGAGCATGACCTCTATGTATATTTGGTACCTTGATCTAACACTAAGACCTTGACCTCTATAATCCTTAGATTATTTTCCATTTTCTTATTAGCCTTTTTAAAGGTAGTTATCTCTTGATTTACTAATTGATCTTTATTTTTCATGTTGGCATTTAATTGGTCCTATTGGAATTGAAGATCTTGCTTTTATTGTTAAAAACACTATTTCAACTGGTCCTTTTCCTAAGCAAGATATCCCTTGAGTTCATTTATTTTTAGTGCCATTCATTTTTTGACTTCCCTTTATTTACTACTTGTTTCTTCAAATTACCATTTTATTTCTTTACTACATTTAATTACTATTGTCATTAGGATATTTGTCTCTATTTATATTTAGTAATGAATTATAGTTGTCTTAGCATTTGAGTATTACTTTGAGCTTCTCATTTGTATTTTTCACTTTTGTAATTGCCTATATACACCTAATGGCCATCACTTGGTGCAATTGTTCTATCATTTATATTATATTGACTAAGGTAGCTTTGGAGAAATTCAAAGTAGACATTTTGGTTTTAAAGTAAGATGCAGTAACTAGTTTACTTGGGTTTAGTTTTAGTGAATTAATAATTAATAATTTGACTACATTTTTTTATTAGATGGGATTGGAGGAGTGCAAGAGTAGTATATGAGGAGGCATGTATACTTACAATATTATTGTTAACTTATACCCTAGCTTCTTGCATCATACTGGCTACTTCTTCTCTACTTTTTATCTTGAACCCTGTGATATATAAAGGGATACATTTATAAACAAATAGATTCAACAACATCTATATCATCTAAACTATTTTAAGGATTCCTCATACTAATAGATATTAAAATATCATTATCATTTTTCTAACCTAGTAAGAATTTCTAACTAAACCGTTAATTTGGTGAAGGGATATAGATGAAGATATGAACTAAGTGGTAATGAGTGACATAAGGAGATAAGATATAGATATGTAGGGTGACATTATGGAGGTCACTGATATGGAAAAATTATGGAGGGAGAAATGGTGATGGGAATAATTGGCTAGTGTTGGCAATTACAAAGTTGATGGATTTATTACAAAAATGGAAAAGCCTATTGATATCTAAATTATGGTTACACTTATTTATGATGTGATGGATATAATAGAAGAAATAGAGGAATATAATGATAAATATGAGAATAAATAATACGGGGAAAGATGATAATAAGAGGAATAGAATAAATAGGAGATGTAAATAAAGTCTACGTGGTTGTAGTGGTGAAAGTGGAAGTAATTTATGCTTCTAGAGTAGTGTATTTCATTATTGTTGCTAATTTCTTCATGGGTGAACCTTCTCTTAAATAATATTCATCATTTCTTATTCTTCCTTTTCATTAACGCATTAAAGGTACCATGACCTTATCCTCTTTATTTACTACTTTTTTTTTGCTTGATAAAAAGAGGTTGTACTCAGGTCCCCCATCCCCAATAAATTACATCTCTTCTTTAGAGCTTGATATTTTACAAATAGACATATTTCTTATCTCAATTGAGATGTTATAGATAGAAACCTACATCATTTTACATAAAATGTTTGAATTCTTGATTTTCATTTTTTGGATCTTTTCAAATCTCTATATGAATACAATTACTCTAGAATTTAGCATATTTCTTGACATTTTCCTATAGAAGCCTTCATAATGTCAAAAATTCATCTCTACTATCTATGCCTTACATCTTAGTAGAGTAATATATCCAAAACATCACACTTACATAGTCCGCTATATCAAACCTGGATTGCTATTTTCCTTCCTGAAACACAAGTGCAACCACAAAAATTATAATAAATAGTCAATGAACACACATTATTGTTACAAAATAAATAGATATTACCAATGGAAAAAATTAAAGTAAATCTTAATCATTAATTGATCTAGGCAATCAACAATTTTTAACAACTTCAACTAAACTTTCTACTTACTCTAACCATGGAAAGGAGATGCTAACTTCATGATACTCAACCAAAACCAATCTATTGGCTAGCTTATATGCATATTTGTTTCCTTCCCTTAATATATGTGTAAACTTAATTTCTTTAAACTCTTTAGAAAGATATTGAATTTACACAATTATCTCTTGTATATTCCATGGAGCCTTTGCTTTCCTCAAAATTACATTTATTGCTATGAGAGAATCACCTTCCATATAAACTCTATTTTATTTCATTTGTTTACATATTTTTAACCCTATAAAGCTAACCAAGATTCAAATTCATTATTTATATTATATCCACAATTGAAAGCATAATGAGATAAAATATCTTCCTTATTATTTCTAATTATTCCTCCTCCTCATGCTGGTCTTGGGTTTCCTTTAGATGCTCCATAAAAATTCAACTTAACCCACTCCACATATGGTGGTTTCCACTTTATATTCTTTATCTTATTTTTGCTCCTCTTGTACCCAACATCATAATTACATTTAATGATTTGACTCCATCTATCAAGACTCTCTACTTCTAAATTAGGGATTGGGTGAGTTGATAGGGTTGGTTTAGACTCCTCTATGGCTAAACATATCTTCTTTTTCATTACCTCTAAACTGATTTCCTTTCCTTTAAATATTCTTCTATTCCTTTCTAGCCATATAGTCCAAAGTATTGTATCTTTTGATATACCCCATATTGTCTATAAAGCCTCACTTTTATAAGTGCTCTACCATTGCTTTAGCCTATCTTCAATTATGCTATTCATCTCCATACATTTACCAAACATATTAATAATCCATTGCCATACATTCCAGACTATGGTCAATACTCTCCTCTTTATTACAAAAAACACATTTAGAGGGGCCATGAAAACCCCTTTTCATAATGTTATCCCAAGATAAAATTCTTCTATGACCTACTAGCCAAACAAACATTTTAACTTTAGGAATGCTTGGGCTATCCCAAATATCTCTCCAAATTCTAGTGATATAATAATTATTTTTTAATTGATAAAGGATTTTGAAAGGAACCCAAAACCTTTTACAAGAGGATCAGGGAGAGGATCTCCATAAAAAGGTCTCCACAAAGAGATAAGAGATGATCCTCATGGGTCAATCTCAAAAAAATGAAAAGTGGGACCATCCTGCACATAAAAAAATAGAACAATCAACTTATGGAAGCCCAGGATAAATGAGAAGTTAAAAACCTAAAAAACCCAGCTTATGGGAGCTCGAGATAAGCAAAAAATAAAAACTTAAAAAACCCAACTTGAGGTAGCTTGGGACAAACCTCAAAAGGAAAAACCCATCCAACATTGGAGATCTGACAAGAACATATTTAAAAAGTAAAATTAAAATAAAACTCCCACCTAAGAGGCTTAGGAAAGGAAGAACAACTGGAAAAATTTGAAATAGGTCATCTCGCCAAATAAAATAGCCCAGCTATAAACCAAAACCCAGGATCCACCTGGGAAAACCAATAAATGACTAAAAGGAGGATTTATCAATAGGGATCCTAGGAAAGCAGCAAGAAAATTGAAGAGCACATCTAGGTAGGCATGGGAACAACATGGAAATGAAATCCTATCCAAGAAGGCACAAGAATAACTTGGAAATGAAAAACCCATCCAAGAAGGCACGAGAATAGCTTGGAAATAAAATAAACCATATAGGAAGGCACATGAACAACCAAGAAAATGAACAAGCAACCATAAGAGTATGTTCTTTAGAATTAATACAACACCTAAAGAAAATGAGGTTAGGAGAATATTTTATTGATGAAGGACTAGGATATTATTTCTTGAATATAGAGGTAGAAAATCAGAGATACATGAATATACCTCACCATCAACACTTCTAAAAGTAGAAGGTTGAAGATAATATCTCAAGGAAGACCAAAAGAAGCTGTAAGACCTTGGAGAGGCCTCTATGAGCATCCTATAAAATGCTTTGAGAGCTTTGCTTAAGAAATCATCAAAGGAGTTCCAAGGAAAACTCATTGGATAAATTCACTATTTGAGATAGTGAAATATTTGGGACAATTATCTCCATTCGACAAGAAGCCCAAGAAGAAGAATTTGACAAGGAGTTTCAAATCTTAGAAGACCTTAAGATATTTAGAATCTTGAGAAGAAGATCTTGTTTGAAGTCAAAATTTGACAAGAATCTTGAAGAAAGATTCAGATAGAAGAAGCCTACCACATTTAGGATATTTGGAGTTTACCTCTCACAACAAGAAGGCACCACTTCAAAATCAAATATCTCTTCTATTCTACAAAAAAATGAGACTAGAAGAGGAGAAAAAACCACAAAAATATTAGGCTCATGAAAGAGAGTTGGAGACCATATTTTGGTGAAGATTGTTGGAAATAATGTATATTCCATCATTTAAGTTATGTAAATGTATCCTCCAAGATACATACCTAGATTACTTCCTGTGCAAGTTATCTAGTCACTTCTACCTTATTCTAGCCAAATTAAATGGAGCATTTTAGATATTTGCAACAACTTTTTTTTATCTCCAATGGATGCACTTGGTATAAGTTTTCAAATGCCCACACTAGAAGAGTTTTGTGATAGACTCACTAGAGAAGAAATGAAGCTCTAAAAAACAAAGTCCTCATTATCCTCTTCAAAGGATTTTATGGATTCAAATTCAAACAAAGAAAAATTCAAGAAAAGAGAAAAATCCACTTTAACTTGTACTCATTGCAAAAAATATGGTCACTCAGTAAACAAATGTTGGAAGAGGTTACAACAATTAGAAGCAACAATGAAGGATCATAAAAATGACATTAAAAAGCAAATTGGAAAGGCCTTAAATGTTCAAGGGAAAACTATAAATACTTCATCAAATTATTGGGTTCTAGATTCAGGGGCTACTCATCATATGACTTCCTCACATAAGTCATTTGCCTCTATTACCTCAAGCTCCACTTGCAACATTGAAATTGGTGATTCTTCCTTCATTCCCGTCAAAGGCAAAGGTGACATTCTCTTAGATGGTGGTCATATAAATGATGTTCTTTATGTTCTAGATATTTCTACAAACCTCCTTTCTATCTACCAAATATGTACATATGGTAAAGGAAAAACAGTCCAGTTTTCACCTACAGGAGTTGAAATAAAAGAATTGCAAGAACGATATTCCCTTATAGCTAAAGGTGATATTGATCATAGATATTGAATATTTCACTTTAAGGGATTTAATGATTCTAATAAAGCTTCGTGCTTTGTTGCTCATGGGGATCTTGAGAGTAAAATTTGGCATGAAAGGTTTGGTCATCTTAGTTATAGCTACTTGAAAGAGTTGAGTACTCATGAAATGGTAATTGGGTTACCAAAGATCTCTTCTATTGATGGTGTGTGTCTTGGTTGTGCTCTAGGGAAACAACACCAAGATCCTTTTCCCCCAAGTAGTTCCCAAAAAGCATCCTCCCCTTTGGAACTAATCCATAGTGATTTAATGGTCTTTCCAAATCCCTCTTTCAAAGGAGCCAAATATGCTTTAACCTTCATTGATGATTTTTCATGATGTACTTGGGTATATTTTCTCAAATACAAAAGTGATGTCCTCTCTCACTTCAAAATATATAAAACCTTAGTTGAAAATCAAGCATCTTGCAAGATAAAAAAGCTACATATAAATAATAGGGGGAAGTACTTCAGTAATGAGTTCCTTTCTACTCATGGCATTATTATTCAAAATTTAGTATCTTATAATCGTCAACAAAATGGTGTAGTAGAAAGAAATAAAAGATCCTTAAAATAAATGGCTAACTGTATGCTCCACTCAAGGAATATTTCAGCCACTTTTTGGGCTGAAGAAGTTAAATGTACCAACTTCATTCAGAACCACACACCCCACAAAGCTCTTGGCCATTTGACTCCAAAATAATCCTGGTCTGGCTCCAAACCTGATGTCTCCTTTCGAATTTTTGGAAGTACTGCTTGGGCCCACATTCCAAAGAAAAAAGAAAAGCTTTAGACAAGAAAAGCAAACAACTTATTTTTTTGGCTATTGTGAGGATATGAAAGCCTATAGGCTACTTGATCCTACTACTCATGAAGTGTTTTTTCACAAAATATTCAATTTGATGAGAGCCTTCCAAATAATGATCCTCATCCATCTTCTAAAAATTAGGTGAACCCCTCTGAATATTCCTCATTTCCTAAAGCATTATCTGATGAAGAACAAATTAATGAAGATCCTTCACAAAATGATATGTTTCCAGACTCACCAATCATTTCTACTCCAATAATTCCAAAATGGGCTCACACCATTATTAATGAAGCAACACCCTACATTCAAGATCTTCCATCTTCTAGACATGCTCACTCCTTGGGTACAAGCCTTGTTTGTCAGTCAATTTCAAATGATCCTCAATACTTCTTGCATGCTAATGGGATAAAATAATGGGATGATGCCATGGTAAATGAGTATTCTTCATTAATGAAAAATCAAACATGGGAAATTGTTCCCATTCCAAAAGGAAGAAATTTGGTTCGATGTAAATGGATTTATATAACCAAATATGCAGTAGATGGATCAATTGACAAATACAAAGCTCGCTTTGTGGCTAAGGGTTTTTATCAAATTAAGGGAATTGATTACACTAAGAATTTTGCCCCTGTAGCCAACATGGATTCTGTTAGACTTGTCCTTGCTTTAGCTACATCAAAAAAATGGCCTATTTTTTAGATGGATGTGAAAAGTGCCTTCTTACATAGGGATTTGCAAGAAGAAATATATATGGAGCAACCTACTAGTTTTATTTAGGATTCCTTCCTTGTTTGCAAATTGAATAAGTCTCTCTATGGTCTCAAACAAGATCCTAGGGCATGGTATGAGAAGATGGATTTATTCCTTCTCTCCAATGGCTATTTTCATTGTGAGTCTGATGCTACAATTTATATTTGGCGAGAAAAATAAGACATCACCATTATTGTTCTCTATGTTGATGATTTACTTCTTACTGGTAGCTCCATATCTCACATTCAAATTGTTCAACACTCTCTTTCTAAGAGATTCAAGATGGCTAACTTAGGATTGGATCATTACTTCCTTGGATTTAAAACTACTCAAATAGATACAGGAGTTTCTCTATGTCAACAGAAGTACACTCTAGACATTCTTTAGATGTTTTAGATGACTGACTGTAAGCCTTCACCTATGTCATTCCATATTGAAGTCACTTTGACTTCCTCTTGATACTCTCCTCTTTATGATGCCATACTGTATAGACAGTTAGTAGGGAGTCTTTTGTATCTCACACATACTCATCCTGATATCTCCTATGCTATTAGTTTGATTTCAATATTTTCTTAGAATCCTCATATCAGTCATTAGCAGACAACCAAACGGATACTCTGTTATCTACAAGGTATTGTAAATTTTGGTTTATTTTATGGTAGAGGGTCAATAGAGCTCGTAGTATACACTAATTCAGATTTAGTAGGTTTGATTGATGATATATGTTCTACATTTGGCTATGTTTTTTGTGTTGGTTCTTCTCCTATTTCTTGGTTATGCAAAAAACAACAGGTTATTACATTATCATCTATAGAGGTAGAGTACAGGCCAGTTGTTCTAGCCAGTCAAGAGGCTCTTTGGATTCATCAAATATTGGTAGATTTTGGGTTCTTCCATGATAAACCTATTGTACTTTGGTGTGACCACCATAGTACAATTCATATTTCTTGAAATCCTATTGAGCATTAGTGCACTAAACACATTGAAATCCACATGCACTTCATTCAAAAATATATTCAAGATGAAGATATTAGCCTAGAGTACATTCCAACCCAAGATCAGATTGCAGATATCTTCACCAAACCCTTTGCTTCCCCATGCTTTCATCATTTGCGTGAGAAACTTGGGGTGAGGAAGCTGTTCTAAATTGTGAGGATGAGGACATCTTCCTGTCCATCATCCTCTTCTCCTTTATTTATTCTTCTTCTAGCTCTTTTTTGGAAGATGATTTTTTTCCATGTGGTTTTTCATCATCTTCAAAGAAGATTTTTTTGTACATGAGTACCTCATCAGGCCTTGTTTTTAGGACTCATTTCTTTGGATATGCCACTCGTTGTTTTTTCTACATAATATACATGAGTACCTCACCAAGCCTTGTTGTTGGGACTCAATTTTGTGGATATTCCACCTATTTATATTTTTTGTTGTTCTACTTACCCCTAGTATCACTTAAGGGGGGTGTTAGAGAATATCTTAAGTTCTACTAGGATATTCTATTGGAGTTATCACTCTTGCATGAGTTGGTAAACTCCCAGTTATGTTTAGCTCAGATTTGTTGGGTTGTTGTAATCCAACGACTCTTAGTGATCAAATTTGATATTTATACAAAGTTGATATTATAATCAATCAATTATTGATCTTTTAGTAATGATTTGCATATCTAGTTTCCTGATTTCAATATTGTCTTTCAATATTTTAACATTTGCAACCTTCCTACCACTTGTTCAAGTGTTACCATCCACTCACTGTAAACTTGCATACTTCCTTCATTAGCATCTTCTCTTATTCCAATATTCTCATCAAATGTCAATGGTTCTTATACCTCTTCTTTCATTTCTATCAACAATGTATCCCACATTTCAATATCTCCTTCATTTGAAGTCCATACTTGCTCTATCACTGGTTCCTTTGTATCTTGTATTGAGTTCACATTCTATATTTGAGCAATTCTTGTACTAATTACTGGGATTTGTTCTTCTCCTTAATATTATCTCCTACATATTTGTAAAATTGTATTTTTCATTCACCTCCAATTAGTTCCTACTCAAAAATTATCACTCGTAGGTCCTCAATTGTAACAATTTTGACCCAATTTTAAGAAAAATGGTGTCAATTATAAAAGTTTGATAAGGCAACAATGCCAGTTGTAGTACTATTCTAAATCCTTGATGATGTTCCACAATGATAATAGGTTCTTCCAATTACATCAATTTGAGATAATTTTGATAAGGAACGGTGCCAAATGTAGCACATGGGGGAGTATTATTGGAAGGAGAGATGAATTGGAAGGTTTTGGAATGATCTCCAAAGTTTTGTAACAACTTTGGTCCAAATCGTACAGGTGTATTATTTTCCATTGTACAATTTTAAAAACTCACAAAAGCTAACTGTACGGTCCCAAATCATACAACACCCCAAAATATAAGATTTTCCACTTGTATAATTTATTGAGAGCCAATCTGCAGATAAAACATAGTTTTTTGTAATTGTTCACTTTCAAACCCTTGTTTTCCTCCTTCGGTAAGTTTAACTATGCATTTACATTCCTAAAACTAGGTAAATAATTAGTTGTATGGTTTGGTTTGGCTAATTGTATAGTTACACAAACCCTTGCTACATTCTCCACTTACATATTTGCCAATTTACACACAAAATCTCCATAAAGTAAGATTTATCTATGTTTATGGTGAGATTGCCAACCAAGTATTCCAACATGCAAACCCAAATTTACTATATTTAATTAATATCATAAATTCTAACTATTTTTATTCCAAAAAAGCATATAGTAACTATTGAGTGGATATTTTGCCCAATCGCAAAATTCCCATCACAGTCAGGATTTTGATTAGAAAACCCTCTCTTGCAAAGAAATAGAAATTTTTCCAAGGTTCCTTTTACTTTGTGCTTGTGTGCTTGTTAAGATGTATCAAATAAGTTCTAGGAATACATTAGTGATTGCAAGTAACTATCAACAAGGGCCTATGCTGGTTTATTTTATTACTCTGCTAATGATTTGTTCATGAAACTTAAATGAAATGAAAATGTGATTGGCCTTCATATGACCATGATGTAAAGCCTTAGTTCATTTTATCTTGAAGTGTTTTAGAAAGATTTTATCTTATTTTGGTTAATCATATTTTAAACGAGTTTTATCTTGTTTTGTTAAACCCTGCTTTGAGCATGAAACACAGATTAAAATCTATCCCCAAATGTGAATATTAAATGATGATTGGATTCATTTAAATTGCTTTGTGCATGAAATAAAACAATGAAATGACTAGCTTCAAAAAAATAGAAGCCTTTGATATGATAAATAAATTACCCCTCTTTAATGAAATTGATTTTCATAAAGAGATGCCAATTTATTGCTTTAAAAACAATGGCTTTCGGAATGCCATATAAATTGCTCCCCTTTAATGAAATTGTGATTTTCATAAAGGAAAGTTAATTTATTTCTTATGAAATGAACATGCAAAACTTGAAATTAAATTTACCTTCAAAATGTGCAATTATGTAAAATCCAAAATTATAAAATACCTGTAAAAACAACTTTGAATAATTTTTATAATTTCAAAATGGCTTCAAAATGAAATCGAAAGTGTACTAAATGGAGCGTTAAATCTTGTTATTTACACCCGTGCATTTATTTTTGAATTTTTTTTTTTTTTTAATTTCTGAAGTTTAAAAAGAAAACTACAAAAATGAAAGGGTTAAAAAAATAAAATAAATGTCTAGAAATGGACCAGAATGCTGAAAATACCAAAAATAGACTATCGCCAGTATGATGCTACCCTATCTTGCAAAATTAAAGATGTGAGATATTTTTGCATGTAATCTGGTCTATCTAAAGTTGCATTTAAATAGTGCAAAATAAACCAAGTGCGAGCTTCTAAGGAAAAAAATGAGTTTTGTGTTTTAAAAATTCAATAGTGCAACCATAGAAATGTATTTAACACCATATATAAGCCTAAAACATGAAAGGGAAAAAATAAACATTTAATCTAAACAAGAAAAAAAATCTCCTCCAATCTTGTTAGTAAAGTACAAATTTCTGCGACATTTTACATAAAAAATAGGAATATAATGTCCCTGTTATACTAGTTTTCCAGCATTCACTTCCCAAAATGTCTAGCCCTATTTATGTATTTCAATGGTGTATTTACCATTTTTGAAAAAACTACTTTGTTTCCCCTTCCATTTGGTTTCATTTCTCATGTATGACCTCGAATAGTAATGCTTTTCCTTCTATGAGAATGTAACCATAATATTGGCTCTATTCTTAACCACAAACGTGCTACTTTGCTATTAGATTTCAAAATCAAACCTCCATCCGATGCCATGAGGTAGGTGCAATTATTAATAGTCATAACTATCACACCTAATGATATGAGTCGTGTAGAAGAGGCTCCGGGTCCACATGTTTATTTTATTATCGGATTGCAACTATCCTTTACCACCTAAGTCACATGTACGTAATGTGTTTACCAAACACCTTACCTTACAAACAATGCTCGTATTTATTTTATTCTCTAATTGAGCATTAGCATCCATTTACACTCGTATCTCTTATCGCTAGTCCTTTATCTATTCAGCCCCATATCACCACATTGGCTTCATACCTCCAACTCGGGTTCACCATGTTGATGTCCTACTAATATGTTGCATCATCAATCCAAGCATTAAGTCTCCCACACATTCACATCTATAACATGATTTATGTTTGTGGTGTCCACGTCGATTTCAAAGAGGCTCAAAATCTATACAACAAATCATCCCCCATTAATGTCGTATCTTCATTCTTCCTTTCCCTGGTGATTGCAATATCATTTGTTATTGTAACACTATTTTCATTACCCTTTCTTGATTATACATCTAATATTTGTGAATATCACCAATAATAAAATACTCGACTTTCATGACATGTTTACACTTCTGACTCGATATGTCTTCTTGGAATAAACTTCATCCACCAAGCTTATCTGGTTATTGTAGTTGGATTCTGAGAGGTTATAGGTTATACTTTCTTTTACCCCTTGATGCACTACATAGTCGTTCACTGTACTATTTGAACAAGGAGTGAACAACCATATTTTCCATCTTTTGTCGTCATGCCACCTCTGTTTATGAAGAATTGTACTCTTCAAACATAACTTTCACTATCAATTATGCTGCATACATTTGCAATGATATCCATGTCACCCATTCCATGGTTACTTTGGACACATGAATATTACTAAACAACTGTGCATTGGTACCTAACAGGCTACCTCGATCGTGTTTTTAGTGGGATCTTCAACTTGTCCTCACTGTATGACATAATGTGTAATCTTTGTGGCTATCAAACATCTAAGTTAGCCTACATATTTTTGTTTCAAGGATTTCCTAGGGTTCTACATCTGTTTTCCACTCTTCCTTACATATCATTCAACTACCATCTTAGGAGGCACTGTCCATGTTTGGTCAATTAAGTCCATGATATCAACAGATAATTCATTACTAATTTTACCCTACACATTTTGTCCAATCATTGGCCATGTCAACTATCATTGGATATCATGTTGTAAGCCTTCCATGTGTTTTAGTCCACTATTGAAACTACATTCGACATTCTCTAGGCTATTCCTGGCAACTGTGGTATCATTGTTTGAATCCATGTTGACTACAGACCCCATTGTATTTGGTAATATTTCTAATGGTGGCATCCTCACTACCAATGAGCTGTGGGCTGCTCATGTAAACCCATATAACACCATAAACATATCCATTGTCCGATCAAAGAAATGCCACGTGGGCCCTTAAATACCTCCATGTACTATCACCTATGTCGTAGATGAGTCTAGTCATCGCCCATTTCTTTCACCATCCTAATTTGAGTTCGTTGCCTACAGATTCACCATTCTCACTCACATCCTTAATCATCACATTTTGATGGCTCCTCTATATTTATTCACCTACATGATGCATACACGATTAGCTCTCCTTCAGAAAGCTGAAACCTTACACAATCTAAAATATAAGTCCCAACATTTAAAACAATAACAATGATGTTAGGGCTTAAATATTAAAAATTTAAAGCCTCACATGCACTTATATATATTCTCATAGGTTCATTATTTTACTTTATTATTTTATTTTATATTATATATATTATAATATTTTCATTTTTTATTTATTTATTTTTATATTTTTATTTTAAATATATATATATATATATATTTATTTTTTAATATGTTTTATAAAACATCTTTTTTTGACTTAATCAATTTTAAAAGTTTAAAATAATATAATTTAAACCTTAAAATTGATCAACAAAACAAAAACTAAATCCAACCAAAAGGAACACACAAGGGGATATTCCCTAACACACTCAACACTCAAGGAACATGAATAATCCTCAAAAAAATAAAAGAAAATGTGCATCCCCAATATTTGGGGCTAGATGGTGACTATGCTGGGAAATGCTCTTGAGCATTTCGGGTGAAGAACCCAATTCTAAAATTAATGAAGCGAAGGTTAGAAAAGTATACACCACCTAGCAAAATCTAAGGAAAGTGAGGTCAATAGCTTCATATGATAACAAATGGATTACTTGCTTCCGCATGGTGTGTGCAATGTGGTTCAATTTGCATCCTTGGGACCATCCAAATTCCATCATTTGGTTTACCTTTAGGCTATTAAATGCTACTCATAATATTTCATTTTTGAATAATACTTTTGCAAAGTCTCTTTTGAGCATAATTTTTTTAGATAGAGCCCCACTATCAATCAGGTGTCCATAGCCCCAATAGAGATTTTTTGAACTAGGTGACCGATTTGATCAAGCTTTTCAATGCTTGTTTTTTATATATCAAGCTTTTTCTAGACAGAGGCCCACTACCAGTCAGGCGTCTATAGAACTGGTGGAGTTTATCTAAACTTGGTGATAGATTTGATCAATATTTGAATTGATTGTATTCTTATTTTGATAAATTTGAAAACCTCTATATAACACTTGAATTTGAGCATGTTAGAATTTATCCTTAATCAGTTTACCAAAGTGATTTCATACTTAAAAATTCCAAGAAATACCTCTTCATGTGATTCATTACAGTGAAGCTTTGGCATAATATTCCATTGTTTCACACTCCACCATCTTAGTCCACTTAGCAAAGGATAATAAATTTATAGCTTCATTTCATTTCCTTGATCCACATGATAGGCAATTCACTCTTCATGACAAAAGAACACAAAAAACAATCTAGAGGCCATTATTTAGCGACCACGAAACATCACCTCAAAATAAGGGAACAACCCAAAACACAAAACTAAAACACAAACCAAATCCTAACCTAATGCAAACTAACAAGAAAGCAAAACAAAATAAAAAATTAAGGACAAAGCACAAAAATAGCAAAGCTAAACAAAAACATGAAAACCAAAACTATATACAATAATGTACAAGATGAAGCACAAAATTTGGACTATCACTTTTGTGGATCCCAAACATGATTAGCATACTTTGAAAGACACATAACATGATAAGTATGCTAGGCTCTACAAATATCCAACCAAAGTACGATTAGACCAAACTCATTTTACCTCTTTCACTCCACAAATTTAATCGAGTTCCATTAGAAATACCATAGTGGAGTTTCAAAACATCAAATTGATAAGACAATAATTGATCTTCAATTATTTCTTGTCCATTATTTAAAATACAATTTTCATAATCCAAAATTTGATGTGGAATTAGGCTTTCCTTTTCAAAAATGAGGTTTTGCAAGTAAGAGCCTATTTCTAAAAATTTTAAATCCAATTGATTTTTCATGTTTGTATGCCAATCAAACTTACGCAAAAATTTGCAAACATCTAGGATATCTATTAAATGAGGATCATTATAGGTTTTTATCCTAGATTTCATTATCAATTTTTGATGAACTTGATTCAAAAAATTGAGCACATCTACTTCAGTTTGATTCAAAAATGCATTCTTATTAGAGGTTCGGGTAGAAATCAACTCTAGTTCTTTATCAACCTCTAATGGTATTTCATCATACATAAAATTTGAATCCAATGAATGATTATACCAATTTTCACCCGAAGCTTTGATGCTTGGACATAAAAGGTTAGATTCTAACTTTTGTACATTTTAATTTACCAAAATTTGGTGAGCCATTATAATATTTTCTTCTTCTTCATGAGCTTCATCATCATCATCATATTGTAGAATTTCTTCTTCATCCGTAACCTGTTTATCAAAGACAACAAAATTAGGCACACAATTAAAAACATGTCCATCCTTTTCAAACCATGAGTCCTTTTATCTAGGGATGTGTCACATAACACATCTTCCTGATCAACCACTTGATTTGTTTCAAATAAAGTAATATTTTTATCATTTGGTTCCAAATCCCTGTTAGCCATCCATAATATTTATTCCTTAGAATCTTCAAGATATTCTTCTTCAAATTCTTCCTGGTCATTATCTCAAGGATGTTGAAGGCTTTGATCATCAATTTTAACCACCTCATCCATTTTATGGAAGGTCTTGATTTGTCAAGTGTTTCAAAATTGGTCCATTCTAGGACCACTCCATTGTTCGAAAGAATATCACTTTTAGTATCTGCGAAATTTGTCTCATAAGGATGATTTGGAGTATCATCAAGATATGCATCTTGAGGCATTTGTTCTTGTAGTTGAGCGATGTTTTCTTTAAGTTTTAGAACTAGTATTTACAACCCGACTTGCATATCATGTGAAGTGAGGGCTTCATTAAAAAGAGTGGAAAAATCTGCCCATTTATTCCACCAACATTAATCATCTTCTAAAATTTGGGTGTGATGTTCAACCACTTCTTCACATTCTTAAAATTCATCAATAGGTTGCTTTTCAAACTCACATTCACCTTCCTTATATGGTTTAGGGCTACTCTTTGTATTTAAGCTTGCAAGATCACAATCCACATTTGTAACCCATGATTCAATTTTATCACAATTTAGATGGTGTGGGTTTTATCAACAATCAGTTTCAACAATCTCATCCAAAGTGTCTTTCGAGAACAAGTGGTGAAATTCTGTTATGTCTTCGAATTCATTTATTGATTATCTTTCAACCTCACTTTAAACCAATTTTGATGGCTTAGGGATTTCTATAATGGAATTAATTTTTACATTCTTCTTTCTATGATCATCCCAATCCTCCTTTGTGAATAATGGTTCTAAACACTTTCTTTCCCAAACAAAAGAGTCATCATTTGGGATGTATTGGTATTCTTGATCAACTAATTCAACCATTTCATTTAATTCTATGGAAGGTCCAAACCTATCACATGTTTCAATACCAGTTAGATCTAGGACTCCTCCATTGCCTGAAATCATATCATTGTGAAAATTATTGGAATTTATCTTAGGACCATCATTCAAAATATGATCAATATGTGTATCTTGAAATTGATTTGCATTACAGAATGATGGTTTATTTTGAATGGTAGGTTGAGGTAAACCATTCGTTGGGAGGGTGACAAAAGTATTAAATAGTTGATAATTATACGATCTAAAACCCATACCATAATTTTGATAACTCAATTGTTGTTCAATTGCCATTGCTTGAGTATAAGCTTGGGACAAATATGTGAATTGAGGCATCCCTTGCAAATAAGATAAAGTGAATGGGTCAAGAGCATTGAGGTATACTTCGATAGCCACTCCATATAGAAGGAAATAAGGTGCTACCAGTTGAGTGTATAGCCCATGGAACCTTTCAATGAAATACTTCAAACTTTCACTTGGTCCTTTAAGAATAGTGATAAACTGATTGTAAATGAGGATTGGGTCAACTAGCTTCTTATTGAATTAATTGAGAAACATTACCTCTAGTTGAGCCCAAGAAGTGATCGACCCTAAAGGTAGATTAGTAAACCAATCATATGCAACTTTTTCCAAGGTGTAAGGGAACATTTTACAAGCAACATCATCATACCAAACTGTTAAATGATTCACATAGATTTTGAATGCTTGAATATGTTCTTTTGTGGGCCTCATCCCATTAGACACAAATTGAGGAAGATATATCTTAAAATTGAAGGGTAAATAATTTTGAACTCTAGGTATGTTCAAAGGGCTACCTATCATCCATGGTGTAAACATGGCCATTAGTGGACCCTAAAAAAATATATCAATTTTGTTAGTCAAATAAATATATCTTACAAAGTAGCATGAAATGACTAACAATCCTCCAATGTTTCATATATAAATCATCCTGTTAGCATCAATCAAAAGATATGCATAAATTAAACCATAGCATCAAAGAAAATTATCCAATTTGCAAAAGGTTAGCATGAATGTATCATCAATTAGAGAATTTTTCAAATCAATGAATGTGATCAACAAAACCTTGTTAGCCAAGACCAATGCCTTCAAGTAAACCTTTTAAAGAAACATAAATAATTTAGCATCTAAATAACAATGAAGTAAACCAATTCAGGCCCTCCTTCTAGAATCAATTCTGTTGAATGGATATTTTTTCCAATTGCAAAATTACCATGATAGTCAGGATTTTGATTAGAAAACCCTCTCTTCCAAAGAAATATAAATTCCCTAAGGTTCATTTTACTTAATGCATGCTTGTGTGCTTGTGAAGATGTATCAAGTAAGTGCTAGAAATATCTTAATGATTGCAAGTAATTGTCAACAAGGGGCCTATATTGATTTATTTTATTGCTATGCTAATGATTTGTTCATGAAACTTAAAAGAAATGAAAATGTGATTGGTCCTCATATGACCACAATGTAAAGTTGTTGGCAGTTTTGTACTTTGCCACATTGGGATTTTTGTTTTATTTTGATGGAGCATTTTGATTGTAATACGGAAAAATATTATGTTAATCCAATAAATATAATATTTCGACCACTACAGTTATTTTTGTTTTTCTATTTGTATTCACCTTCTCTTTGAGCTTGGTGCTTGGAAACATTGCATTGTATGGAAAATTCAGATTTTTAAATGGAAACGCATCTACTCCGAGCCAAATATGTTGTGCAATCTTCATTAAGGGAAAGGAACAAAGAAAGAAATGATAAAGTGGCAACGCTATGGAAACGCCCAAAGATAAAATTTGAGAGTTACGTTCACCACACTTTGGGCGAATTTATTAATATTTCCATCATGAAGGAAATACATTCGCCCCAACTATAGGTGAACGAAGTACTATGGGCGAAGGAAATCTAAAATGAGAGCACAATGATTAATAGGCACATGATAAATCAATATTGCGTTCACCCTACTCGAGGGGTGAACATTTCATTCACCTCTCCCATGGGTGAATGCGCTCCAAAAATAGAATGTCATCGTGTTCGCCCTAGTCGAGGGGTGAACATCCTGTTCGCCTCTCCCATGGGCAAATGCATCCCAAAGAATGGAATCATGCACGTGAACGCACCAATAAATCAAGGTTGGGGTGAACGCGCCTAAGATGAGACAAGTTCATATCATAGTCGCCCCAATAGGGAGGTGACTGTCTTCATCACCTTTTTAAGGGGTGAACACAATTTTTAGGGGAGAAGGGCGAACACAATAACAAAGATAAGGATGTTCAGTTGTTAAATAATTTCACCCAAAATGAGAAGGATGGTTTTGCCATGGTCTACAAGGATGTAATAAATTAAAGGCATATTCTCCGATGACGTCCAAATTTCAAAGGTGCCCAAGGTAGGTTTTGACAAGCATTAAATAATGGTGGTGACGAGTAACTCAAATGGTGAATCCCAAGTGAAGAAGAGAGCCGTGTTAAAAGCACAGGAGGATTTTCATGATTTCCAAAGTGAGAGTGCATTTTCAAGACATCAAAAATCCCTTAATTTTCTATGCACCGATGCCCAAGATACTGATTTCCTAGGAATATTTCCTTGAAAAATGGGTCATTGTTCTAGGAGGATAAATTTTCAATATTTCCAAGGAGGCATTTCTGCACTATGGTTCCTAATCTGTGATCATTTTGTTTCCATGTGCATTTAATGAAAGAGGTAAAATCCTCTATAAATACTACTAAAATCTTCATTGTAAAAGGAGGTTGGACATTCTACAAGAAAACTTCTTAAGTTCTCTGCATCAATAGAAGAGACTTGGCTTCTAAAATTTACAAGTATTCTTGTGTGTGTGATTTTATTCTAAATTTAAGCATTTTTGTTTATGCTCATGTTCCTGCTATGAAGTTTAAAATTCTATTTCTAGATTTAAAACATTGCTTGTGAGTGAGTGAGTGAGTTTTGGAATGCAATATGGAGGTTGTGTTTGCAAGTTTATAAGTAAATTCTGCTTGCCTTCTCTCTCGTTATGTGCTATTATAAAACTTGGTGGAATTTCTTGCTACTAGTCTACCCCAAATCCTACATTCTGGCCTGTGGCCATATTTCCCTTTATTTTTGTTATTTCCAATTTTTTTCCTGCAACTCTAGTCTTCAAACTAGTGTAGGATTTAGTTTGGGAGCCAACCCTCTCTGGAGATTGACACGGAGGACATTCCTTTCCTCTGGTCATTCAATGTTGGCCATATCTAGGGTGCACAAACGTAGTTTTTGTTTATTAGGTAGATATTTGACCAACAATTTTTGGCACGCTCGATGGGACTTCAAAAGTTCCACTTTTGATAGTATTAAGGTTTGATGTTCACCTTCGTGTTGTATAGTTAGAACATCTGGTGACTCGATTATACCCAAAAATCTCCAAACATGAGGACAACAAAAGTTGTGTCTCATGAATACAAGATTGAAGGCCAAAAATCTAGATCATCAAATTGAGTTCTACGAACTTGATATTCAAAGGCTAGGAGAGCACCCTCAATTAGCCACTCTACATTGTACATCTTCATTACCTCATACATCCCATATATCATCTACCACATCCTCACGACTAGCCGATGTATTTTTTGCTCCTACAAGTATAGTTAGTACTGCCACTAGTGTTCCTCAAGCTCCACCTCATACACCAGTTCACATGGCCCAAAACCCACCACCACAACAGCCACAACCACCAAGGTAGTTCCCAGCATGGAATATCGTAGGGGTCTTAAACTTACAAGCACAAAATCTAGTGCCCCAAGCAACTTTGAAGGCTTTGCATGACCTATGATGGCATTGGCAAGATGGCCTATGAACATATTTAGGATGTAGCTTCTCTGGCTATGATCCATGGAATAACGGATGAAGATGTAATGGTAAAGTTGCTAGTATTATCACTGAGAGGAAAATTGTTGTACTAGTATAGATCATTGCAACCTGGTACTATTACTTCATGGGATCAGTTGGCGGAGTTATTGATAAAAAATTTCATGAGCAAGCTGACCCATACTCCTTGCTACATCAGTTTACAATGATCCAAAGACATCCGCAGGAGGAGATAGTTGATTTCAACATCAGGTTTTCTCGAAGCTGGCAAAGAGTTCCTGATGGTTTGTGACCCATGCATGAACAAGCTACATTTTATTATCTCAGGGTATTCAGCACTGACATTGGTATGGCTATTCGATAAACCAATGTGAATACCTTTCTTGATTTGTATACTCAAGCCCAAAAAGCTAAATCTGACTTGATTGCCATAGGCAAGCTTCCCCCAAAAATGATGATGCCTATTCTGCCTGACTTACCACAACATTTGTATTCGAGTGCATTTTTGTAGCCCATGCCTTCCATGTACCCAGTACCCTCATGGAGCTTAGGCCCACCTCAAATCACTTTGATCCCTATCCCACAACATACCACTCCAAGTTTTTCATAGTTGCCCATTCAGTCGGTACCACAATTGCCATCATCTGTTCCTTTTCCAACATTGCCAATGCCATCGGTCCCATTACCATTGCCCACGCCACCAGCGCCTCTACCTTTGCTAGCACCCCCCACATCTTCTAACCCTGATCCTTTCATGGCATTGTTACAAGAAGTGAAATCAAATAACTTAGCCTTAAGGATGATATCAAATGAGCTTACAACGGTGAGGAAGAAGCAAGCTGAGGCTAAATTTTGGTCGAGGAGATTTCAAACTCCATCGATTACTCGAGAGAAAGCATCTACTAGTAGAGGCCCTTAGAAGAACACAATGGTGCTAGCAAATGAGGAGACTAGTATGAAAAAAAATGCATACTGGTGTTCAACATGCAATGATCCTCATGGAGAAGAAACCTACATGGTGCATATGAACTATGTGCAGATGCTTGCAAAAAGTTTAGTTGGTGGACAAATCAACATGATTAGGGAGGCAGACCACAATTTCATGATGCCATATTTGGAGCAAGTTTCAATCCTTACGAGGTCCAGAAAGAAGCTAGTAACTATAGATCCAGCTGAGCTTGAACCCTTGAAGGTGCCTACTGAACTAAAGGTGCAAAATGAAAAGGGACAACCTGTAGTGAAAACACCTAGTGAATAACCGGGGCACCCCGGCCCCCAAAAAAAAAAGGGGCAAGCCCAGTCCCTCTTGACAGGAGACAAAAGGGTAGAAGCTACTCAGTAGTACCGGGACAAGTATGAGTGGGTCATAGAAGAAAAGGCTCTGACCATCTCAAATTATAATAATGTGGAAGAAATGAAGAAGATACCCATGAAGGTAAGCCTATATGATGCACTATAGTTGCTTGGGAAAGTTGACCTGCTGCAAGAGTCTTTGAAGACTACTAAAGATCAAAAGAAAAATCCTTCTCAAATAGTGTTGGTGCAAGCACTACCAACTTTAGCCACTAGAAAGAATAGGTCACCCCCATTTTACTTATCACTCAGAATGGAGGGGTGGATTGTACACAATTGTATGATTGATTCTAGCATTGCAACTACTATCATGCCAAAGGTAGTATGTGAAGTGATGGGGATGGAATACACAAGAAGCAGCCCAGGAGTGTTGTAGCTGGATGGGACTCCAGTAAAAATGGTAGGAGTAATCAAAGATATTCCTATTGTCCTTCACAGTATGCCACAAATCATGATCATCCAAGAAGTAGTGGTGGTCGACCTGGAGCCATACTTCAGCATGTGTCTCTCAAGGGAGTTCACAGTGAAATTGGGAGGATACCTTTCCTTGGACTATTCAAATTTGGAGATCCCATTCAAAGGAAAGAGAATTCACATATATAATGAAAAGCCATCAAATTTTCATATTGAGAAGTTGGAGGAAGAAGAAAATCCCCTAGGTGCAGTTAATATGATGACTGAAGAATTAGGAGAGGTTGACTTGATGGAAGAAGAGCTTGATGAACTTCACCTCGAAGATGAGTTTTCACTCATGGATTTTAATGCAATGATTGGAATAGACATTGGTTGCTATATGATAGCCAAACCAGAACAGAATGAAGAAAAGGTCCTCGATTCCTCGGATCCTGTCATAGATCAGTTATGGAAGCTTTATTTTTATGGTGCTAGATGTAAGAATGGTGCAGGAGTTGGTATTATATTGATCTCTCCAACAGGGTTACAGAAGACCTATTCTTATATATTGACTTGGAGTTGCACAAATAACGCATTCGAATATGAAGCATTGTGCCTCGGATTGAAGAAAGCTAAAAATTTGGGCATCAAGCAACTGCAAATTTTTGGTGACTCTGAACTCATTGTCAACCAAACCACTAATAAATGCATGTCTAAGCAACATTACCTAAAAGTTTACCACAGTAAAGTGTGGGATTTGTTTGAATCTTTCATAGATTTGAACATTCAGGTGATTTCCCAAGAGCAAAACAAGCACACAGATATTCTAGCCTCTCTTGGTGTGAATTATTCTCCTGTGGAGCAAATAGTCAAAAAGCCCAAGACTGTTAGGGTGATTTATAGACCCTCAATCCCTGATAAGAATATCTATTGGCAAGTATTCGACAATGATGAGCAAATAGTCAATTTTCTGATCAAGGAAGTTGCAAGTGTAGATGACAGAAAGCTCGTTGAAGAAGAGATGGAGGGGATGATACAATTGAAGAACAATCACATTCCCAGGGGACTGATTTCGTTGGAAAGTTTGTTTGATAAAAATGATAGGGCTGAAAAGCATAGGATTAAGGTGGATGTAAAGGAATATAAGGAATTACAGCTGGAGCCTAAAAAGATCATCAAAATTAGGACTGATTGTATGCCTGAAGAGTTGGAAGACATTAAGAAATTGTGCTATGAGTACCCCGACATTGTTGCATGGAGCTATCAAGATTTGAAGGGATATGACAAGAACATGATCCAGCATACCATCGAGCTACAGGAGGGGGTAAAGCCTTTCTAGCAAAAATAACGACCTGTCAATCCCAAGATAGAAGTACTCATGAAGGTAGAATTGTTGAAGATGCTAGAGGTGAAGATAATTTACCCAATTAAGCACTCGACATGGGTGGTGAATATGGTGCTAGTGCGAAAGAAGAATGGAGACATTCAACTATGTGTTGATTTTCAAAATCTGAACCAGGCATCACTAAAATATCACTACCCTCTACCGCAGATTGATCAAATCCTTCATGTGGTAGTCGACGCATAGATATTTTCATTGTTAGATGGTTTCTCTGGATATAATTAGATATGGGTGAAAGATGAAGACCAACATAAAACAACATTCACCACCAAGTGGGGCACATTTGCCTACCAACGGATGCCATTTGGACTCTCAAATGCTGGCACTACTTTTTAGAGGGCTATGGACATCACTTTTGGTGAGTTATTGAATAGAATTATTGTAATCTATCTTGATGACATGACTGTGTTTTCACATCGTAGAGAAGACCATATTTCTCATTTGAGATAGGTGTTTGAGAAGTACCATGAGTTTGGGATTTCTATTAATCCAAAGAAGTCAATATTTGCTATTAAATAAGGGAAGTTATTGGGTCATGTGATCTCACAAGAAGGATTGGTGATTGATCTTGCAAGAGCTGAAGCACTTTTGAAGCTACCATTGCCAGCTAACAAAAAATATTTGCAATCATTCTTTGGCCAAATAAATTTCATCCACAAGTTTATTTCCAACTTTGCTCAGGTCATGAAACCCATGATTGAGCTCCTAAAGAAGAATACCGAGTTCAAGTGGATGGAAGCTAGAAGATGAGCTTTTCAGGAAATCAAAGAAAGAATCACCCAGGCTCCAGTGTTGATTAATCCTGATTATTCAAAGGACTTCATTCTCTACGTAGTAGGTGAGCAAGAGAGCTATGCTACCATTTTGATGCAGAAGCAAGAAGATGGAGATGAGAAGCCAATTGCCTTCCTGAGCCAAGTCATTGCGCCCCACCAGGAGAAGTACAATTTTATTGAGAAGTAGGTGTACACGATGATGAAATCATTGAAGAAGTTCTGACACTTTGTTTCTCAGAGTAAAACTATTATTTATGTTATACATCCCGATGTTCAAAATTTTATACTCCAAGGAGAATTAGGTGACAAAAGGGTAGGATGGGTCTCAAAAATTCAAGAATATGATGTGGAGATCCGACCAACGAAGCTAGTTCATGGGTGAGCTCTTTGCCAAGAGTTAGCTAAAAATACCGCGTCTGAATCATTAGATATGGTGCAAGAGGAAGAGGTTGGCGAAAGCATTTGTGTAAATCACATTTCGAGTAATCATGACTGGATAGAGGAGCTTATTGATTATTTTACTTCTGGGAAGTGTCCACCACACCTTGATGCTTCGCAGCATCAGAGGTTTAGATTGCAAGCCCTCAAATATGTTTTGTTGCCTAATGGGCTATTTCACAAAAATATTGATGGAGTTCTCCTTAGATGTGTGAAGAAATCTGAGAAAGAAATAATATTAGAAGAATTTCATTCTGGGCTATCTGGTGGTCACTATGCAGGCAGGCCCATGGCCTTAAAAATTATTCGAGCTGGCTATTTCTGGCCTACTCTATTCACCGATGCTCATAAAGTTGGTCAACACTATGACAACTGTCAGCGATACGTTGGTAGAATCAGGAAAGGAGCACTACCTTTGCATCTAATTTAAGTGGAAGTGCCTTTTCAACAGTGGGGTCTTGACTTCATCGGAGTTATTGATCCACATTCTTCCATAGAACATAAATACATCTTAACGACAACTGATTATTTCACCAGATGGGCAGAGGCTATTCCCACCAAGAAGGTTGATCAAGCGACCATCATTTCTTTTCTGGAAGGAATCATTACTCACTTTGGCATCCCAAATTCCATTGTAACTGATAATGGAACTCCATTCATTGGGGCCAAGATCACAGAGTTCGCTAGCAAATATGGGATTTATCTCAAAATATCATCTAATTATTACCCACAAGGGAATGGTTTGGCCGAGTCTACCAATAAAAATTTGCTACAGATTTTGAAAAGGACACTCAAAAATAATAAAAGGAGTTGGCACTTGCTATTGAACCAAGCTCTTTGGGTGGATCACATATCTATAAAAAAATCTATCAAAACATCTCCATATTCTTTGGTGTATGGAAAAGAAGTTGTCTTGCCTACACACATTGAGCTTCCAGTCCTTCAAACATTGCAGTTATTTCAAGATGAAGATGAGGAGTACGATCCTATGAGTGCAATATTGGCACAACTATTGCAGCTGGAAGAAGATAGAGAACAGTCCTATCAAGCATTTGTTGAGCACACTAAAGAAATGAAGAAGTGGTTCGAAAAGAAAACTACTGAGCACAGTTTCCAAGTGGGAGATTTAGTGCTCAAATGGAACAAAAATAAAGCCAAGCTAGGGAAACACCATAAGTTTGATGCTATCTGGGAAGGCCCTTTTCATATTTCCATAGTAAATTCGGCAAATGCTTATCATCTTCGTGACATGGAGGGTTGCAATCTTCCTATCCCGGTGAATGGTCTTCATTTGAAGGCCTATGTTCAATGATGAAATTTTGATGAGGTACCATCTTGTACATATGTAAATATTCTTTTTAGTATTTTATTTGCTTTGAATTGTTGATGGTATTTATATAAAAAAAAGAAAAGATGTCCCTTTGAAAGGTTAAATTGGGCATGAGAAAAAGCAAGGTTTCACCCCCTCTCGAAGTATTGCAACATAGTTAAGGCACAAAGGGGTGCTTCCAGGCTCTTTCGCCCAAGGTGAGAATGCAAAGCCTCAGACACCCCATTTGCGACGAATGAATACAAAAAGCAAAGTACATATATTTAAGGACGCATTCACCCTGAAGAGGGGGCAACATGACTGATCACCCTTGGTTAGGGCAAATTCATCGACAACATTGACATCCTTTTCGGGCGTAGATGAACATAAAACTTATAGTGCGTTCACCCTGGATGAGGGGTGAAATAGCTACATGCCCTTATTTTGGGTGAGCGCATTAATCAAAGCGCACATGTGACCATGTGAAAATATAATTACGGGGAATCATGTCATTCGGAGCGATAAGGGTTTAATAAATAACAAAAAAAAGAAAGCTCATGCATTTTGTTATTTTTAATAAAAGGGAAAATTTTAGATGTTAATGCAGGGCACCCCTTTTAGAAGAAAAATCAGAGAAAAAGAGGATGAAGAAAAGCGCTTTAAAAAGCAACTTTGTTTTTTTTAGTAAATCAGATTTCTAAATTCAGGCACAAAAGACAAGGGGGAAGTCTATTAAAGAGGCTATTCGCCTTAAGAATTATTAAACAAAGTGAAGGTGCCCTAGAATGAAGAGGAAAGAAATAGTTTGCTTTTTAAAAGTGCAGTAAAAGGGGATGAATTGTAAGGTGCTCACAAAATGACTTCGTTGAAGAAAAAGAAACAAGTGCTTTTAGAAGCGCGTTTCAAAGGAATTGCACCCTTAAACACGTGGCAGCCATCTGAGAGCACGAATGCAGGTAGAAGATTGTAGAAGAAGGCAATTAATTCAAATGTGTGCAAAGATTTGTGTTCCCAAGGAACAAAGAAGACATTCCATTGGTTTTCAGGTGGCAGATTTATTTTTCCAAGCAAGCTTCAGTAGCCAGGGCACAATTTACAATAAACTTATGCAACAAGGAGGGCACTCTTCCCCAAGATGATTTAGTAGCGAATCAAAGGTGATACCATTAGGACATTGGGAATGGTGCCAGGTGAGCGGATCAATGCTTATGATCATTCTAAGAGTACCCAGATTAATTCAGCATTTATTGTGGCAGATGGGAGAGCGCTCTATATAAAGGATGAGGTAAAAAACCCACAGTTTAATTTCTTTTAAATTTTTACTACCGTGTATTTTGAACTGTCATTGCAGAAGTGCCCAAAGAGTATTCAGAGTATTTGTCAGGAAAAAGAGACAATGGGGAAGCAAAGTAAGGAAAATAAAGAAGTTACAGAGGTTGTAGAGCCCAAAAGGTCAAAGTCTAGAGCTAAGAAGGCTCGAAAGAATGACTACGTCAACTTAGACCCGTATGATGACACCATGGCAGAAATTGGTGATTGTCTCATTACCCATAAAGGTGTGGAAAGATTGCGGTAGGATGTTGAGTTAGCAGTGAACCAGGGAGTGACATCACATAGCTGGCTAACAGTGCCCTATCATTCATAGTTGTTCTGGTACCTATGCCCACCAGTTCATCCATGCCCAGAGCTAGTGTGGCTCATCGCTCAATTTTACGACCCATTCACTAGAGCTATGAGGAATGCTAGGAGGGAAATTCTCTTCACTATCACCCCGAATGAAGTACGAGAGGCATTCGCTTGTGGTCTCAAGCCTCCTTCCTATGGGGTCCATAAAAAACTGCATACTGATGAACAGGAGGATAGATATGTCTCCACGGTAACAATACACCAATTTATGGAGACCCAACTGATTAAGGAGCCATCGATGGGGTAACTTCCCAATTTACCGAAGCCGCTCTCAGATTTCAAAAGCTTGGATATTTATTCGATGTTGGCATGGGTCACAAGTTTACCTTTAGATGATACTATTCATAAGTGGCAAGCGGCCTTAGCACAATGTATTTTTCGGGTGGAGTTCTATTCTCCTTCAACTATGAGGCAGGGCACCAACCCGATATTTTTTGATTGGGCTGATTTTATTTCCCGGAGGTTGAATTTTCAGTTGGAGAAGTTGCATATTGGGGAGGAAAAGTCCTTCAGGCATACTTCATTTTTGATATGGTATTTCTTTTTCTAGCTTCAATGGTGTTTTCCTTTCATTGCAGTAATGCAGACGAATGAGAAAAATGAACCTCTGCCAGTTTATAAGTGGACTTCCATTTTGACAAAAAGGGAGTCATATTACAGTTTTAACAGTTGGTTTTTGGGGCCCACAATAGAGTTGCTTTGTGGTACATGTGAGAGGGTGCCACGGGAATTAAGAGATGCAGTGGTTGCCCAAGAAAAAGGAGATATTTTTCTGCTTACTCAGGGTGTAGTTGTGAGAATTTTTGGTTTTACGGGTAAGCCATTTTTGTTGCCCTATTTTGCTACTAAGCATGTTTTTGCTATGGAAGTAGTGCGCCAGTCGGATTACATGAATGATGTGTATGGAGCTAGATGCGAGAAGAAAACAACATGCAATATGTCATTTAAATTTGGTAGTATAGAGGTGAGCCAAGTAGGACAAAATCGACTCCTTACAGTAACATTGTAGGATTTGGGACTCATAGAGCTACCACAACGTTGGAGGTATGACCCATTGGGTAAATTTTTAGCTATAATAAAATCTAAATCATTCCATTGTTGCCCTCGACCCGATATTCAGAAGAATAAAAATAATTTTGATGGGCTTGATATGAACTGGCACATTGAAAATATGACATCACTTCCACCTTGGCACGACTATTATGAGCAAGAGGCGAAGTATAATCTAGCCAGGTATAAATCTCAAATCCCTCCGCCGGGTTTGTTTAGCCAAGTTAAAGAAAGTGAGCCCGAATGGACTGAGGAGAAAATTATGAATTGGTGGATAATACGGGTTCACCGAGGGAAGCCGACAACTCCTTACAGGCTGAAGTTGGATGAAGCATTTTTGGAGCATTACGATGAGTATGTTGATTCATATCAACCCGTCACCTTCACCAATATTCTACCACAAAGTTTTCAACATTTTGATAGTGGTGAAGGTGAAATAGAGGGAAAACATCCGTTGGTTGAGGAAGAGACTCTAGAGGAAGAAGAGCAACAATACATGTCTAAACGGAGATCACAACGGATGAAATAGAAAGTTGAAGTGGCGCCTATATCAGAAAAGTAAAATGTGCCAAAAGCACCACCACTTCCCAAGGCGATGAAAAGACCAAGGACTGGTGCCATTACTACTTCTACTATGGAAGTTTCAGTTGTGGCGGTTCCTACAGTTCCTATTGTTTCAATAGTAGTTATTAATCCCTCATCGGCAACAGAGGTCCCGACTATGGTTGCACAAATATTTTTGATGGCTCAGCAATAGGAGGAGGATCATCAGTCGGAGAGCTCCCAAGTAGAGGTCATGGACGATGAAGATAATGTAAACATTGAGGAGAGGGTAGAAGCACAACAAGAAGAAGTGATTTCATAGCCACCCCCATCACCATGTCACATGATGCCCATGCCCGAAGGTACATCTTCTTTTCCCTCTTCTTCTTCTCTAGAGCATGTAGTGACTTCAGTTTCACTTCCATCATCTTCTATTTCTATTTCTCCACCCTTTGGTATGCCCTCCATATCTCTTTTTCTTCCTTCATCTTCCCTTTTCAAAGTCACTATTGCTCCTACTTCTATTCCCATTTCTTCGGCCTCCCCTTCTTTTAGTTCATATGCGTTAGGGATGAATCCCTTTTTGCGCCCTTCCCCTTCCATTTCCACCACCACTACCATTGAGGCTGTAAGCATACAAGCTCCTCCCAAAGTAAGCGTAACTACAGCTGAACCCGGTTCCTCCATTCAAACCACCATTTTAGTTCCCCCTCTTCTAACCATCTCATCCGCTTCTATTGAGCCTAGCCGTTCAGAAGCCGTAATTCCATTCACCCCATTTTTGGAGATACAAGCATTTCCCAATGTGCAGGTAGCACGAAAACAACCCGATGTGGAGAAGATTAATTGAGTGCACTTGAGTTCTTCATAGTGGTTGAAGAGCAAGAGGCGAAAGGAGACCTTGGCTCTGGCTCAGCCAATCAAGAAAGTTGCTTTCGACCCAGTCGCCATGGAGGCTCACACGACTAAAATCACTCCCTTAGTTCAAAAGCCACAAGGAGAAATGTTGTCGAGTGATTATGTCTGTGAGACTATAACTGAAGACCTCACCAAGATAGATCCAACTAAAAATATGGGCAATATACAGGCTGATATGAGCTCGGTGTACTTGCATGGTGAGCATTATAAGGAGAAGTATTTTGAAAATGAAAATAAAATTATTGAGCTCAAAAATGCCTTGGCGAAAAGCAGAGCGTAGGAAGAAAATATGGCCACAAAAAATGAGCACTTGCACCGACAAGTCGAAGTGCATTTGAAAGAAAGAGATACCGCTAGAATAGAGATGCATAAGCTCCACCAATAGCTCAAAGACATGAAAAATCAGCTAGTAGAGAAGGCTGCGCAGGCTACTGGATTCTCGTCGAAAAGCGTCAAGGAGGCCCATCTTCGCTCTGCCTAGAACTATGAGAAGCTGGTCCACATAGGCAGTTCAAGTACTACGTTATTTGTGGGAAGCTAGCATATAGATCCATCTGGGCCAACAATTGATTGATAATACAGAGGAGAGGCTGGAGCCGCACATGGAAATGGCTATGAAAATTTAGGCTTTGGCCAATGCCAACCTACGTATTCACCCTCTAAGCAAAATGGATCATGCCTGGTCAACTGCCAAGGTCATGCTATGTAGTTATTTTCAATGGATGGACCTGGTAAGAGAAGGCTAGAATAATCCTCAACACCATCAAGCGAGAACATACCATTTCCATGACTCACTTTAATACTCTTGCCGAGTTGGGATTTTTGGACTTTACGGATGAGTGGGGTGAACGCTTACTTTACGAATTTTTGGAGCAACTTTAGAGGTGCTCTGGAAGAATTTCGTGGAAGATACCTCCGAGATCGATGCATGGGAGGAGCCCCTCATGAAAGCTCAGGTATTGCCCCTGATGCAAAAATATACATGCCTGGAGCTATCGTTGTATGAGCTGGCTCAATGAGCGAAGCACCTCAGCTTGATAGATATTCAAAATCTTCACTTCATTTATGAGTCATTAAGTGTTCCATGCCTGTTTACTACTCATGCTTGGAAAGAGGTAGTCACAGCCTATGAAGTAATTTTTGAGAGCCTCAAAGAGTAGGAGGAGCAAGCAACGATAGAATGTGAAGCAGAGAAAAAGCAGCAAAAGAGGCAAAGCGAGCTGAAGTTCTTAAAGTTGTGGCCAAAGCTGAGGAAAAGGAGAAAGCTGAAGAGGAAGCACGTAGAATGGCATCTACAACAAAGGTACCGGCCAATGTGGCTAGTAAGAAGACTCCATGACAGCCCAATGGATAAAGGCCTAGGATCGCTTGCATCCATGCAAGTTGGATATCCCATGAGTCGCCAAAAATATTGGTAGTTTTGTACTTTGCCACATTGGGATTTTTGTTTTATTTTGATGGAGCATTTTGATTGTAATACGATAAAATATTATGTTAATCTGATAAATATAATATTTTGACCATTGTAATTATTTTTGTTTTTTCTATTTGTATTCACCTTCTCTTTGAGCTTGGTGCTTGGAAACATTGCATTGTATGGAAAATTCAGATTTTTAAATGGAAACGCATTTGCTCTAAGCCAAAGATGTTGTGCAATCTTCATTAAGGGAAAGGAAAAAAGAAAGAAATGATAAAGTGGTGATGCTATGGCAGCGCCCAAAGATAAAATTTATGAGTTACGTTCACCACACTTTGGGCGAATTTATTAATATTATCATCATGAAGGAAATACGTTCGCCCCAACTATGGGTGAACGAAGTACTATGGGTGAAGGAAATCTAAAAGGGAGCACAACGATTAAAAGGTGCATGACAAATCAATATCGTATTCACCTTGGTCGAGGGGTAAACATTTCATTTGCCTCTCCCATGGGTGAACATGCTCCAAAAATAGAATGTCATCGTGTTCGCCCTGGTTGAGGGGCGAACATCCTGTTCACCTCTCCCATGGGCGAACGCATCCCCAAGAATGGAATCATGCGTGAATGCACCAGTAAAGCAAGGTTGGGGTGAACATGCCTAAGATGAGATAAGTTCATATCGTAGTCACCCCAATAGGGAGGCGACTGTCTTCATCACCTTTTTAAGGGGTGAACACAATTTTTAGGGGAGAAGGGCGAACATGATAACAAAGATAAGGATGTTCAGTTGTTAAAGACTTTCACCCAAAATGAGAAGGATAGTTTTGCCATGGTCTACAAGGATGTAATAAATTAAAGGCATATTCTTCGACGATGCCCAAATTTCAAAGGTGCCCAGGGCAGGTTTTGACAAGCATTAAATAATGGTGGCAACGAGTAACTCAAATGGTGAATCCCAAGTGAAGAAGAGAGCCATGTTAAAAGCACAAGAGGATTTTCATGATTTCCAAAGCGAGAGTGCATTTTCAAGGCATCAAATATCCCTTAATTTTCTGTGCACCGATGCCCAAGATGCTAATTTCCTGGGAATGTTTCCTTGAAAAATGGATCGTTGTTCTAGGAGGATAAATTTTCAATATTTCCAAGGAGGTATTTCTGCACTATGGTTCTTGATCTACGATCATTTTGTTTCCATGTGCATTTAATGAAAGAGGTAAAATCCTCTATAAATACTACTGAATTCTCATTGTAAAAGGAGGTTAGACATTTTGCAAGAAAACTCTCCAAGTTCTCTGCATCAATAGAAGATACAGGGCTTCTAAATTTGCAAGTGATCTTGTGTGTGATTTCCTTCTATTTTTAAATACTTCTATTTTACGCTCATGTTCTTTATTTGTTGTTAAATTTGAATTCTGCATCTGAATTTAAATATTGCTAATGAGAGAGTGAGTGTTGGAGTGTTATTTTGAAGGTTGTTGTTGCAAGTTTATAAGTAAATTTTGCTGCTTCTCTTTCATTGTATGCTATCTCATGCTTGGGTGAATTTCTTGTTGTTAGTCTGCCCCAAATCCTACACCTTCGGCCTATGGCCATATTTCCCATTTCTTTCTATAATTTTTAATCTCTTTCCTACAACTCTAGTCTTCAACTAGTGTAGGATTTAGCTTGGGAGCCAACCCTCTCTGGAGATTGACACGGAGGACATTCCTTTCCTTCGATCATTCAATGTTGGCCATATCTAGGGTGCACAAACATAGTTTTTTTTGATTAGGCAGATATTTGACCAACAAAATCCTTAGTTCATTTTATCTTGAAGTATTTTAGATAGATTTTATCTTCTTTTAGTTAAGAGGATTTTAAACAGGTTTTATCTTGTTTTATTAAATCCTAATTTGAGCATGAAACAAAGATTAAAATCTATCCCCAAATGTGAATATTAAATGATGATTGGATTCATTTAAATTGCTTTGTGCATGAAATAAAACAATAAAATGACTAGCTTCAAAACAAATAGAAGCCTTTGATATGATAAATAAATTACCCCTCTTTAATGAAATTGATTTTCATAAAGAGATGTCAATTTATTGCTTTAAAAACAATGGCTTTCAAAATACCATATAAATTGCTCCCCTTTAATGAAATTGTGATTTTCATAAAAGAAAGTTAATTTATTGCTTACAAAATGAACATGCAAAACTTGAAATTAAATTTATCTTCAAAATATGCAATTATGTAAAATCGGAAATTATAAAATGCCTCTAAAAACAACAAATTTGAATAATTTTTATAAATTCGAAATGGCTTCAAAATGAAATCAAAAGTGTGCTAAATGAAGCGTTAAAGCTTGTTATTTACACCCATGCATTTATATGTGGAATTTTTATTTTTTTTAATTTTTATTTTAATTTTCAAAGTTAAAAAAAAACTACAAAAATGGAAGGGTTAAAAAAATAAAATAAAAGTTTGGAAATGGACTAGATTGCTGAAAATACCAAAAATAGACTACCACAAATATGATGCTATCCTATACCTCAAAATCGAATATGTGAGATATTTTTGCATGTAACCTGGTCTATCTAAAGTTGCATTTACACAGTTTGAAATAAACCAGGTATGAGCTTCTAAGGGAAAAAAACGAGTTCCATGTTTTAAACATTCTATAGTGCAGCCAAATAAATGTATTTAACACCATCTATAAGCCTAAAACATGAAGGGGGAAAAATAAATATTTAATCTGAACATAAAAAAAAATCTCCTCCAAAATTGTTAATAAAGTGTAAATTTCTACGATATTTTACATCAAAAATAGGAATATAATGTCCCTATTACACTAGTTTTCTAGCATTTGCTTCCCAAAATGTCTAGCCCTGTTTCTTTCTTTCAATGGTGTATTTACCATTTTTTGAAAAAACTGCTTTGTTTCCCCTTCCATTTGGTTTCATTTCCCTTGTATGGCCTCGAATAGTAACACTTTTTCTTCTATGAGAATGTAACCATAATATTGGCTCTTTTCTTAACCACAAATGTGCTACTTCGCTATTAGCTTTCAAAATCAAACCTCCATCCGATGCAATGAGGTAGGTGCAATTATTAATATTCATAACTATCACACCTAATGATTTCCAACAATATGTACATATGATTCATGTAGAAGAGGCTTCGTGCCCACATGTTTATTTTATTATTGGACTGCAACTATTATTTACTACCTAATTCACATGTGCGTAATAGGTTTACCAAACATCTTATCTTACAAATAATGCTTGTATTTATTTTATTCTCTAATTGAGCATTAGCATCCATTTAAACCCATATCTCTCGTCGCCAATACTTGATATATACAGCCCCACATCACCACGTTGGCTTTGTACCTCCAACTCAGGTTCACCATGTCGATGTCCCACTAATATACTACATCATAAATCCAAGCCTTAAGTCACCCATGTGTTCACATCTATAGTGTGATTTATGTTTGTGTTATCCACATCGATGTTAGAGAGGCTAAAAATCTATCCAACAACCAATCATCCTCCATCAATGTTGTATCTTCATTATTCCTTCCCTTGGTGATTGTAATGCCATTTTTTATGGTAACACTATTGTCGTTACCTATTCTTGATCATGCGCCTAATCTTTGTAAATATTACCAATAATCAAATACCTGGCTTTCACAATACGTTTACTCTTTTGAATCAATGTATGTATGCCTGGCGTAAACTTCATCCGCTAAGATTATTTGGCTACCGTAGTTGACTACCGAGAGGTTGTAGGTTATACTTTCTTTTACCCCCTGATGCACTACATAGCCATTCACTGTACGTTTTGAACAAGGAGTGAACAACCATGATTCCCACTATTTGTCATAATGCCACCTTTGTTTATGCAAAACTGTACTCTTCAAACATAACTTTCACTATCAATTATGTTGCATACACTTACGATGATATCCACATCACCCATTCCATGGTTTCTTTGGACACATGAAGATGACTAAAAATTCATGCACGGGTACCTAACAGGCTACCTCAATCATGTTTTTAGTGAGGTATTCAACTTGTCCTCATTGCATGACATAACATGTAATCTTTGTGGCTCTCGAACATCCAAGTCAGCCAAAATCCTATTGTTTCAAGGATTTTCTAGGGTTATACATCTATTTGCTACTCTTCCTTACATATCATTCAACTACCAGCTTAGGAGGCATTGTCCACGTTCAGTCAATGAAGTCCATGCTAGCAATGGATAATTCGTTGCTAATTCTACCCTACGTATTTCATCCAATCACCTACCATATCAAATATCATTGGATATCATGTCTTAAGTCCTCCACGTGTCTTATTACACTATTGAAACTACATCCAACATTATCTAGGTTATTCTTGGACACTGTGGTATCGTTGTTTGAATCCATGTTGAATATAGACCCCACTATGTCTGGTAATATTTTTTATGGTGGCATCCTTGCTACCAATGAGCTACAAGATGCTCATGTAAACCCATATACCACCATCAAAGTATCCATAATTTGATCAAAGAAACACCATGTGGGCCCTTCAATACCTCCATGTAGTGTCACCCACATCGTAGCCAAGTCTAGTCATTGCCCACTTCATCCGTTGTCCTAAATATGAGTGCACCACCTGCAAATTTACCATCCTCACTCATGTCCTTAATCATCACATCCTGATGGCTCCTTTGTCTTCATTCTTGCATGATGCATACAATATTAGCTCTCCTTCATAAAGCTAAAACCTTACATAATATAAAATATAAGTCCCAACATTTAAAACAATAACGATGATGTTAGGGCTTAAATATTGAAACTTTAAATCCTCACATGCACTTATATATACAATCATAGGTTAATTATTTTATTATTTTATAATATATATTATAATATTTTCATTTTTTATTTATTTATTTTTATATTTTTATTTTAAATTAATATATATATATATATATATATATATATATATTAATATTTTTTTAATTTTATATTTTTTTAATATGTATTATAAAACATCTTTTATTGACTTAATCAATTTTAAAAGTTTAAAATAATCTAATTTAAACCTTAAAATTGACCAACAAACAAAAACTAAAGCCAACCAAAAAATCAAACTACCAAAGGAAAACACAAGGGGATATTCCCTAACACACTCAACACTCAAGGAACATGAACAATCCCCAAAAAAATGAAAGAAAAGGTGGGTCCCCAATATTTGGGGCTAGTTGTGCAATAATCACAAAAAATGGTGACTCTGTGGGAAATGCTCCTAAGAATTTCAGGTGAAGAACCCAGTTCTAAAATTAATGAACCAAAGGTTAGAAAAGTATACACCATTTAACAACATCCAAGGAAAGAGAGGTCAATAGCTTCATATGAGAACAAATGGATTACTTGCTTTCGCATGGTGTGTGCAATGTGGTTCAATTTGCATCCTTGGGACCATCCAAATTCCATCATCTGGTTTACCTTTAGGCTATGAAATGTTGCTCATAATATTTTATTTTTGAATAATATTTTTTAAAGTCTCTTTTGAGCATAATTTGTTCAGATAGAGCCCCACTGCCAATCAGGCGTCCATAGCCCCGGTGGAGATTTTTTGAACTAGGTGACTGATTTGATCAAGCTTTTCAATGCTCATTTTTTTTATATCAAGATTTTGTCTAAATAGAGCCCCACTACCAGTCATGCGTCTATAGCCCCGATGGAGTTTATCTAAACTTGGTGACAAATTTGATCAATCTTTGCATTGCTTGTATTATTATTTTATAGAGAACTTTACAAACCTCTATGTAACACTTGAATTTGAGCATGTTAGAAGTTAGCCTTAATCAGTTTAGCAAAATCCTTCAAAATCCCAAGAAATACCTCTTCATGTGATTCATTACAGTGAAGCTTTGGCATAATATTCCATTATTTCACACTCCACCATCTTAGTACACTTAGCCAAGGATAATCACTATATAGCTTCATTTTCTTTCCTTGATCCACGTGATAGGCAATTCACCCTTCATGACAAAGGAACACAAAAAATAGTCTAGAGGCCATTAGTAGCGACCACAAAACATCACCTCAAAACAAGGGAACAACCCAAAATACAAAACTAAAACACAAACCAATCCTAACCTAATGTAAACTAACAAGAAAGCAAAACAAAATAAAAAATTAAGGACAAAGCACAAAAATAGCAAAGCTAAAACAAAAACATGAAAACCAAAACTATATACAACAATATACAATAATGTACAAGATGAAGCAAAAATTTAGGCTATCACTTCCCTGGATCCCAAACATGATTAGCACACTTTAAAAGATATATATCATGATATGCATGCCAAGCTTTACAGAAATCCAACCAAAATAAGATTAGGCCAAACAATACAACAATTATTATTTTACCTCTCTCACCCCACCAATTTAATCTAGTTCCATTAGAAATCCCATAGTGGAGTTTCAAATCATCAAATTGATAAGACAATAATTGATCTTCAATTCTTTCTTGTCTATTCCTTAAAATGTAAATTTCACAATTCAAAACATGATGTAGAATTAGGCTTTCCTTTTCAAAAATGAGGTTTTGCAAGTAAGAGCCTATTTCTAAAAAATTTAAAGCCAATTGATTTTCCATGTTTGTAGGCCAATCAAACTTACGCAACAATTTACAAGCATCTAGGATATCTATTAAATGAGGATCATTATAGGTTTTTATCCTAGATTCCATTATCAATTGTTGATGAACTTGATTCAACAATTCAAGCACATCTACTTCTGTTTCATTCAACAAAGCATTCTTATTAGAGGTGTGAGTAGAAATCAACTCTAGTTCTTTATTAACCTCTAATGGCATTTCATCATACATAACATTTGAATCCAATGAATGATTATACAAATTTTCACCTGAAGCTTGGATGCTTGGACACAAAAGGTTAGATTCTACCTTTTGTACATTTTCATTTACCAAAACTTGGTGAGCCATTATAATATTTTCTTCTTCTTCATGGGCTTCATCATCATCATCTTGTAGCCCTTCTTCATCCATAACCTGTTTATCAAAGACACCAAAATTAGGCACACAATTAAAAACATGTCCATACTTTTCAAACCATGAGTCTTGTCTATCTAGGGATGTGTCACATAACACATATCCCTGATCAACCACTTGAGTTATTTCAAATAAAGCAATATTTTTATCATTTGGTTCCAATTCCTTGTTAACCATCCATACTATTTATTCCTCAGAATCTTCAATAAATTCTTCTTCAAATTCTTCTTGGTCATTATCTCGAGGATGTTGAAGGCTTTAATCATAAATTTTAACCACCTCATCCAACTTTATGGAAGGTCCTGATTTTTCATGCATTTCAAAATTAGTCCACTCTAGGACCGCTCCATTGTCCGAAAGAATATCACTTTTAGTATCTTTGACCTCTGTCTCATAAGGATGATTTGGAGCATCATCAAGATACGCATCTTGAGGCATTTGTTCCTATAGTTGAGCGATGTTTTCTTTAAGCTGTAGAACTAGCCTTTGCAACTTATCTTGCATATCAAGTGAAGCGAGTGCTTCATTAGAAAGAGCAGCAAAATCCTCCCATTTATTCCACCAATAATAATCATCTTCTAAAATTAGGGTGTGATGTTCAACCACTTCTTCACATTCTTCAAATTCATCAATGGGTTGCTTTTCAAAATCACCTTCACCTTCCTTAGATGGTTTAGGGATACTATTTGTATTCAATTTTGTAATATCACAATCCACATTTGTAACCCATGATTCAATTTTATCACAATTTGGAAGGTGTGGGTTTTCTTGACCATCAATTTCAACAATCTCATCCAAAGTGTCTTCCGAGAACAAGTGGTGAAATTTTGTTATGTCTTCAAATTCATTTATTGATTCTCTTTCAACCTCACTTTCAACCACTTTTGATGGCTTAGGGATTTCTATAATGGGATCAATTTTTACATTCTTCTTTCTATGATCATCCCAATCCTCCTTTGTGAATAATGGTTCTAAACCCTTTCTTTCCCAAACAAAAGGGTCATCATTTGGGACGTATTGGCATTCTTGATCAACCACTTCAACCATTTCATTCAATTCTATGGAAGGTCCTGACCTATCACATGTTTCAATACTAGTTAGATCTAGGACTCCTCCCTTGCCTGAAATCATATTATTGTGAAAATCATTGAAATTTATCTTAGGACCATCATTTGAAAGATGATCAAGATGAGTATCTTGAAATTGATTTGCATTCCAGAATGATGGTTGATTTTGAATGGTAGGTTGAGGTGCACCAATCATTGGGAGGGTAAGGGAGGTATTAAATGGTTGAGAATTATACGATCCAAAACCCACACCATAATTTTGATAACTCAATTGTTGTTCAATTGCCATTGCTTGAGTATAAGCTTGGGATAAAGATGTGATTTGAGGCATCCCTCACAAATATGTGGAAGTGAATGGGTCAAGAGCATTGAGGTATACTTGGATAGCCACTCCCTTTGGAAGGACATAAGGTACCACCAATTGAGTGTATAGCCCATGGAACCTTTCGGTGAATGACTTCAAATTTTCACTTGGTCCTCTACGAATAGTGATAAACTGATTATACATGAGGATTGGGTCAACTAGCTTTTTGTTGAATTGATTGAGAAACATTGCCTCTAGTTGAGCCCAAGAAGTGATCGACCCTAAAGGTAGATTAGTAAACCAATCGTATGCAACTTTGTCCAAGGTGTAAGGGAATATTTTACAAGCAACATCATCATACCAAACTGTTAAATGATTCACGTAGATTTTGAATGCTTGAATATGTTCTTCTATGGGCCTCATCCCATTAGACACAAATCGAGGAAGATATCTCTCAAAATCGAAGGGTAAATAATGTTGAACTCCAGGTATGTTCAATGGGTTGCCTATCATCCATGGTGTAAACATGGCCATTAGTGAACCTTAAAAAATACAACTTTAATATCAATTTTGTTAGTCAAAGAAGAATATCTTGCAAAGAAGCATGAAATGACTAACAATTCTCAAATGTTTCACATATAAATCATCACGTTAGCATCAATTATAATGCATCAATTAAACCATAGCAATAAAGAACATTCTCCAATTTGCAAAAGGTTAGCATCAATGCATCATCAATTAGAGAACTTTCAAATCAATGAATGTGATCAACAAAACCTTATTAGTCAAGACCAATGCTTTTAAATAACCTTTCAAGTAAACATGAACAATTTAGCATCTAAATAGCAATAAAGTAAACCAATTCAGGCCCTCCTTCTAGCGCCAATTTTGTTGAGTGGATATTTTGCCCAATTGCAAAATCCCCATCATAGTCAGGGTTTTGATTAGAAAACCCTCTCTTGCAAAGAAATATAAATTTCTCCAAGGTTCCTTTTACTTAATGTGTGCTTGTGATCTTGTGAAGATGTATCAAATAAGTGCTAGGAATACCTTAGTGATTTGCAAGTAACTGTTAACAAGGGGCCTATGTTGGTTTATTTTATTATGCTATGCTAATGATTGTTCATGAAACTTAAAAGAAAAGAAAAATGTGATTGGCCCTCATATGACCACGATGTAAAGCCTTAGTTCATTTTATCTTGAAGTGTTTTAGATAGATTTTATCTTCTTTTGGTTAAGCATATTTTAAACAAGTTTTATCTTGTATTATTAAACCCTACTTTGAGCATGAAATAGAAGATTAAAATCTATCTCTAAATGTGAATATTAAATGATGATTGGATTCATTTAAATTGCTTTGTGCATGAAATAAAATAATGAAATGACTAGCTTTAAAACAAATAGAAGCCTTTGATATAATAAATAAATTACCCCTCTTTGATGAAATTAATTTTCATAAAGAGACGTCAATTTATTGCTCTAAAAACAATGGCCTTTGAAATGCCATATAAATCACTCCCCTTTAATGAAATTATGATTTTCATAAAGGAAAGTTAATTTATTGCTTGCAAAATAAACATGCAAAGCTTGAAATCTGATTTACCTTCAAAATATGAAATTATGTAAAATCCAAAATTATAAAATACCTATAAAAACAACTTTGAATAATTTTTATAATTTCGAAATGGCTTCAAAATGAAATCGAAATTGTTCTAAATGGAGCGTTAAAGCTTATTCTTCACACCCGTGCATTTATTTTTGGAATTTTAATTTTTTTAATTTTTATTTTAATTTCGAAGTTTAAAAAAAATGCAAAAAATGGAAGGGTTAGAAAAATAAAAATAAAAGTCTGGAAATGGACCAGAATGCTGAAAATACCAAAAATAGACTACCGCCAATAAAATGCTACCCTATCCTGCAAAACCAAAGATGTGAGAGATTTTTACATGTAACCTAGTCTATCCGAAGTTGCATTTACACAGTTCAAAATAAACCAAGTGCGAGCTTCTAAGGAAAAAATGAGTTCCATGTTTTAAAAATTCAATAGTGCAACCATAGAAATATATTTAACACCATATATAAGCCTAAAACATGAAAGGGGAAAAATAAACATTTAATCTAAACATGCAAAAAAAATCTCCTCCAATATTGTTAATAAAATATAAATTTTTACAATATTTTACATTGAAAATAGGAAGATAATGTCCATGTTACAGTAGTTTTCTAGCATTTGCTAAATGTCCAACCCTATTTCTATCTTTCAATGGTGTATTTATCGTTTCTAAAAAAAATACTTTGTTTCCCCTTTTGTTTGGTTTCATTTCCCCTTTATGGCGTCGAATAGTAACACTTTTCCTTCTATGAGAATGTAACTGTAATATTGACTCTTTCCTTAGCCACAAACATGCTACTTTGCTATTAGCTTTCAAAATAAAACCTCCATCTGATGCCATCAAGTAGGTGCAATTATTACTATTCGTAACTATCACACCTAATTATTTCCAATAATTTGTACATATAATTCATGTAGAAGAGGCTCCGAGTCCACATGTTTATTTTATTATCGAACTGCAATAGTCCTTTACTACCTAAGTCACACGTGCATAATGGGTTTACCAAACACCTTACCTTACAAATAATGCTCATATTTATTTTATTATCTAATTGAGCATTAGCATCCATTTATGCTCGTATATCTCATAGTTAGTCCTTGATCTACTCATCCCCACATCGCCACTTTGACTTCATCCCTCCAACTCGGGTTCACCATGTCAATGTCCTGCTAATATGTTGCATCATCAATCCAAGTCTTAAGTTTCCCATGCATTCATATCTATAGCATGATTTATGTTTGTTTTGTCCATGTCGATGTCAAAGAGGCTAAAAATCTATCTGACAACCAATCATCCTCCATAAATGTCGTATCTTCATTATTCCTTCCCTCGATGATTGCAATATCATTTGTTATGGTAACACTATTGTTGTTACTCTTTCTTAATAATACGTCTAATATTTGTGAATATTACCAATAATCAAATACCCAAATTTCATGACACATTTATACTTATGACTCGATGTATTTTTTCCTGGCCTAAACATTGTTCACCAAGCTTATCTGGATACCATAGCTGGCTACCTCAAGGTTGTAGGTCATACTTTACTTTATCCCTTGATGTGTTGCATAGCCGTTCACTATACTATTTGAACAAGGAGCGAACAACCATGATTCCTACCATTTGTCATAATGCCACCTCTGTTTATGAAAAACTATACTCTTTGAACATAACTTTCACTATCAATTATATTGCATATTATTGCAATGATATCCATGTCACCCATTCCATTGTTTATTTGGACACACGAAGATGACTAAACAACCATGCACTAGTATCTAACATGCTACCTCAATCATGTTTTTAGTGAGGTCTTCAACTTGTCCTCACTACGTAACATAATGTGTAATATCTGTGGCTCTTGGATGTCCAAGTCAATCAAAATCCTATTATTTTAATGATTTCCTAGGGTTCTACATCTTTCTACCACTCTTCCTTACATCTCATTCAACTACCAACTTAGGAGGCACTATCCATGTTCGATCAATGAAGTACATGCTAGCAATGAATAATTCATTGCTAATTTTACCCTATGTGTTTTTTCCAATCACCTACCACGTCAACTATCATTGGATATCATACTGTAATCCCTCCTTGTGTCTTTTTCCATTGTTGAAACTACATTTGATATTCTCTATATTATTCCTGGCCACTATGGTATCATTGTTTGAATGCATGTTGACTATGAACCCCACTGTGTCTGGTAATATTTTTGATGGTGGCATCCTCGCTACCAATGAGCTATGGACCACTCATCTAAACCCATCTACCATCATCAAAATATCTATCATTTGATCAAAGAAATGCCATGTGGGCCCTTCAATGCCTTCATGTACTATCATCCACATCGTAGTTGGGTCTAGTCATCACCCATTTCATTTTCCATCCTAAATATGAGTCTACCACCAACAGATTCACTATCCTCGCTTGTGTCCTTAATCTTCACATCCCAATGGCTCCTCTATATTTATTCATATACATGATGCGTACATGATTATCTCTCCTTCATAAATCTATAAAAGTGAATCCTACTGAGGGGCCGTCCTATAGACCAGGGGAATACAAGAAAAAAGGAGAAGATTTGGATGTAGGGGTGGAGATATGTGAAACTCTTCAGACTGAGGAATATGGCAGTCCGGTTCTACAACAAATTACCTCCCCTAGTTTAGTCCTAAACAAACCAGGAGCACTGTGAAGTCTCCTATAGATTTTGGCAATGAAAAAAGAAGAGGGAGAATATCAAATGCTGAGCATCAAAAAATTAAAACTGATAATGACATTGCCAATGGAAAATAGAGAACCTTGTTTCAACAGGTTATTTCGGGTTCTAAAGACAACAAATTAGGAAAACCCCCTCAAGGGAGGGGGAGAGGAAGAAATCCCAAACAATCTAAATGAAGTTCCTCTCATGGAACGTGAGAGGCCTCAATGGCCTGCCCAAACACAGGGAAGTCAGTGCAATAAGAAATCAAGTGAATCCAACTATTATCATGTTGCAAGAAACAAAAACTGATGAGATTCAGTAAAAAAAAATAGCAAAAAAAATCTGGAATCAAGGGGAGATGGTTTGCAAATCAGCCAGAGGAGCATCTGGAGGCCTTATGACTTTGTGGGATCCCCGGATAGTAGAAGGCACCATTATTCAGAAATATGATAGGGTTCTTAGTGTTTTATTTAAGGAAATAAACAACAATAGGTCGTGGATCCTTTCAAATATTTATGCCCCGACTTCAATTCAAGGGAGAGCTCTACTGTGGGAGTACTTAGGCAATCTGAGTGAAATCTTCCATAATGTCCCCTGGATTTTGGCTAGGGATTTTAACACTCCTCTTTACCCTTCAGACAAAATGGGTGGAAATGGACCACCTATCAGGAGCATGGATGAGTTCAATGACTTTGTGAACTCCAACATGTTGATGGATGTAAAACTTAGAGGAGCGAATTATACCTGGAGCAATCGATGGATAGGGTGTCATCTCATTCAAGAAAGGCTTGATAGGTTTTTTCTATCAAAGGAGGCTACAACTTTGTTCGGTGATTCTACCCTGCAAGCCCTTCCTAAAATTGCCTCTGATCATAATCCCATTTTTTTGGAGATCCCTAACTCTCTGTCCTTCAAGAAACCTTTCAGATTTCAATCTATGTGGATCAAACATTCCAGTTTCAGAGATAACTTAAGTCAGTGGTGGCAGCAGCCTGTCAGGGGTAGTGCAACTTTTAAACTTGCTGGCAAATTAAAGTTTGTTAAGGAAAAGCTTCGAACTTGGAACAAAGAGGTCTTTGGGAACCTCTTTGAAAATAAAAAATAGGTTGTTGAAAGTTTGAAGATAATTGATCAGAGGATCCAACATGGTGATGCTGATGAAACTACTAGGCAGGAGGAACGAACAAAACTAGCAGAGTTTCATAACATTTTGGCCTATGAGGAAATCTATTGGAGGCAAAAATCAAGGGCTCTTTGGTTGAAATATGGAGATTCAAATTCCAAGTTTTTTCACGTCACCACGCTTAGAAATAGAAGCAATAACAAGATAATTTTTTTAAAAAAGCAGATGGTTCTATTACTCAAGACTTAACAGAAATCAGAAAGGAGGCAGTAACTTATTTCAATTCTATCCTTGGTCAGGAATCACAGTGCAATGAGGAGGCCAAAGATATTCTCTTGCAATCCATTCCTAGCATAATAAATGAGGATATAAACCTTAAGCTTCTAGCTCCCTTTTCTGATGAGGAAATTAAGGAAGCCTTGTTTAGCATGGAGCCAGACAAAGCCCCGGGACCCGACGACTTTCCCCCTCATTTCTATCAAGCTTTTTGGGACATCGTAAGTGAGGATGTAATTTCTATTGTCAGAGAATTCCAAGCAAGCAATCATATCCCAAAAGGTATCAACTCTACTTTTATTTCTCTAATTCCTAAGAAGCAAACCCCTGAATCTATGGCTGACTTCAGGCCAATCAGTCTGTGCAATGTTTCTTACAAGATCCTAACTAAAGCCATTGCAAATAGAATGAGAGATATTCTACCCCGCATCATAGATCCATGCCAGGGAAGCTCTGTCTAGGGTAGGTCAATCTTGGATGGAGTTATCATAGTTCATGAAGCTCTGCACTCTGCTCATAAGACTAACAGGTCTATTTTTGCCCTCAAGCTTGATATGAACAAAGCATTTGACAAGCTAAATTGGGACTTTCTGATTGTTGTCCTCCTTAAGTTTGGTTTTCACCACCAATGGGTTAATTTGATCAAAGAATGTATTTCTAAAGCATGGTTCTCGATTCTAGTTAATGGAACAACTGCTGGTTACTTTCAAAGTCATAGAGGAATTCGATAGGGGGACCCTATCAGCCCCATGTTATTCATCATTGTGGCAGAAGCTTTAGGCAGAACCATAAAAAATGCTTGCAGTTCAAGGCTAATATCAGGAATCAAGGCAACATCTCTCACTAGGGCTGTTTCTCACCAACAATTCATCGATGATACCCTTATATTGACTAAGGCATCAGTGGTTGAGGCCAAAATAATTAAATACATCCTGCAACTCTACGAGGACGTTGCTGGTCAAAAAGTTAATTTCAGTAAAAGCAAGTTATATTTCTTGAACACCCCCATTCAGAGGCAAGGAAGGATTGCAAAAATTTTAGGGTGTGATATAGCAAACCTCCCCACTTCGTATCTTGGTCTCCCTCTTTTCATTGGTTCTCCGAGAGAGTCAATGTGGGACAGGGTTATTGAAAGAATTCAAAAAAAACTTGTTGGATGGAAAGGTCATCTTCTATCTCAAGCAGGAAAGCTGACCCTCACTAAGGCCTCTCTTCAGAGCATTCCAGTCTATTTCCTCTCCATTTTCAAAGCCCCTGTGAAGGTTTTCCAGAAAATTGAGAAACTCCAAAAAGAATTTTTATGGACTGGATCAGAGGAGAAAAAAGGATACACCTTGTAGGATGGACCAAAGTGTGCAGACCCAGGGAAAATGGGGGCTTAGGTCTGAGGAGAATTGCTCATATAAATTTAGCTTTACTAGCTAAGCAGGCATGGCATCTCATTTCTGGTGAAGAAAATGAATGGACAACTATCATCAAATGAAAGTATCTTCAAAATATGGAATTTCTAAGTGACTCAGTTCCAATCAGAGGTTCTGCTTTTTGGAAAGCAATTCTTAATTGTAAGGAAATCATCAAAAAAGGTTTAAGATGGGTTTTAGGCAATGGTGAGAGGATAAATTGTTGGAATGATAGGTGGGCTAAGGACGAACCACTGACGCAATATCCTAACTTAGCCCGAATCAGAGATATCACAGAAGAACTCATTGGCAGAAAAGTCTCTGATTATATGGTTGAGGACAGAGGTAGAATGAAGTGGAAACAAATAAGAATTCAGGGATTTCAAGCGGAATCAAATGATCTTTGTAACATTCTCGGGCAACAGTTTATCCCCATGAGACCCAAGGAAGATCAAGTGACCTGGGCTCCTACGAAAAATGGGCAGTTCACTGTTAAATCAGCTTACAAGCTTCTGCTTGATGACGAGGATTTTGTCCTCCAAAAGGACTTAGTTTGGATAAAAAATTTAATTCCAAAAATTGTAGTCTTTTCATGGTTGGTTATCCAAGGAAGAATTCTAACCATTGATAATATGATGCGTAAAGGTATTTGTATCACTAATCATTGTTATCTATGCAGGGCTAATTGGGAGACCATTTATCACATTTTCCTTGAGTGCCCTTTTTCCTTGACTGTCCTAAGTGGGGTTTTTCAGGCCTTCAATATTTCATGGGTTAAACCAGCCATCGTACTTGATTTGTTCATCTAGTGGCCTTGCCCCTTTTCAAGCCAAAGACTTAGATACATGTGGAAAATTTGTCTCAATCACTATCTTTGGCAGGTGTGGTTAGAAAGGAACCATAGAGTCTTTAATGAGTCTATCCATGATCATCAAACTATCATTGCCAGGATCCTATCCTTTGCCAATGAGAATGTGAACCTTATCCCTTTTGATAGTTGTAAACCTCATCTGCAGGAGACCACGATTGCTCAATATTTAAGCTTAACCTTGTTAGATGAGTCTGTGCCTAGGGTAGTCAACCCCAGAGCCAATGTTAAGTGGTCTCCACCTCCTACGGGTTGGTTTAAGCTTAATTTTGATGGAGCAGCTAAGGACAATCCTGGCAGAGCAGGCATTGGTGGCATTGTGCGAGATCATAATGGGAATATGATGCTTGCATTTTCTGAATATTTGGGAACAAGGACGAACAATGAAGCTGAAGCTAGAGCTATGTGGAGAGGCCTTCAAATGACTCAAGACTTAGAAGGCAATTTGATCATAGAAGGAGACTCTATGCATGTTATAAATCTCCTCAATAATTGGAAAACACCTCCTTGGAGGATTAAAACAATTGTTGAAGAGGCTAGGATCCTTTTCCAGGGAAGACAGGACAGAAAAGCCCAACATGTCTTTCGGGAAGCTAACAAAATTGTTGATAAGCTGGCCAATTTGGGTGTCGATGGTGACGGACTTTTCAAATGGGAACACGGTGTCCCGAGTGAAGTAGAGGAGCTTATTCAACAAGAATGCCAAGAATGATAGTCGAATTTACCAACAGGGAAGGCACTGTAAGTTCGAAGGCTAGGAGTATTCCCGTCTCTTTTTTGAATTGGACTCACAATAAAAATTATCTGAGCTGTCAGTCTTCGTGGATGTTGCTTGGAAATACCACAAAGACTAATGGGGACAGTCACATGTCAGATAACATGGCTCCTAGTCATCTTAGTAATTTGAGGTTGGTTGATAATCATAGGGAAGGAAAGAAACGACAATATAAGACTTCGAACCAAAGCCACGTGGACCACCAGATAGCCACCGCCATAAATCTAGCCAGCAGGTTCACTTCTCCAAGGCTGATTGGCCAAGATAGTATGTGGTACCAAAGCATGTCATATACGAAAGAAAGCAATTACCAAAGAATTATTAAGAGTAACTGTCAATACAGAGCTTGTGGGAGTTTTTTTCAGTACTCTGCTATGTGTGTCTACAGCTTTTTGTTTCTCCATTGTCTCAAGGAAGGGATCCGTGTCTGTTTCTTTTTTGTAATTATGATGCATGTGTGTTTTCTCGGGGTATACCCAAAATGTTGTATGGGAAGTTTCTTTTTGATAACAGGCTATGTGCCTTACCGGATGTAATGGCTTTGGCGGCATGTAGATTTTACATATATAGGATCCTTAGTAAGGATATGTTCATCAACAACCCTGGGCTGATTTTTGTAAAAGGTTTTGGGTCAACCTGTAAAACCCGGTATTAATGCTATAGTATCTTATCTACCAAAAAAAACCTTACACAATCTAAAACATAAGTCCCAACATTTAAAATAATAAAAATGATGTTAGGGCTTAAATATTGAAACTTTAGTCTCACATGCACTTATATATATGGTCATAGGTTCATTATTTTTTTTACTATTCTATTTTATAATATATATATTATAATCTTTTCATTTTTATTTTATTTGTTTTTATATTTTTATTTTAAATTAATATATATATATATATATATTAATAAAAAAAATTATTTTTAATTTTTTAATATGTTTTATAAAACATCTTTTATAGAGAACTTTGGAAACCTCTATGTAACACTTGAATTTGAGCATGTTATAATTTAGCCTTAATTAGTTTACCAAAATGATTTAATCCTTCAAAATCCCAAGAAATACCTCTTCATGTGATTCATTACAGTGAAGCTTTGGCATAATATTCCATTGTTTCACACTCCACCATATTAGTACACTTAGCCAAGGATAATCACTATATAGATTCATTTCCTTTCCTTGATCCACGTGATAGGAAATTCACTCTTCATGACAAAGGAACACAAAAAAAAGTCTAGAGGCCATTATTTAGTGGTCACAAAACATCACCTCAAAATAAGAGAACAAACCAAAACACAAAACTAAAACACAAACCAAATCCTAACCTAATGCAAACTAATCAAGAAAGCAAAACAAAATAAAAAATTAAGGAAAAAGCACAAAAATAGCAAAGCTAAATAAAACATGAAAACCGAAAATATATACAATGATGTACAAGATGAAGCACAAAATTTGGACTATCACTTCCCTGGATCCCAAACATGATTAGCATACTTTGAAGGACACATAACATGATAAGCATGCCAAGCTCTATAGAGATCCAACCAAAGTACGATTAGACCAAATGATACAAGAATTATCATTTTACCTCTTTCACCCCACCAATTTAATCTAGTTCCATTAGAAATACCATAGTGGAGTTTCAAATCATCAAATTGATAAGACAATAATTGATCTTCAATTATTTCTTGTCCATTATTTAAACTATAAATTTCACCATTCAAAACATGATTTAGAATTAGGCTTTCCTTTTCAAAAATGAGGTTTTGCAAGTAAGACCCTATTTTTAAAATTTTAAAGCCAATTTATTTTCCATGTTTGTATGCAAATCAAACTTACGCAACAATTTGCAAACATATAAGATATATATTAAATGAGGATCATTATAGGTTTTTATCCTAGATTCCATTATCAATTGTTGATATACTTGATTCAACAATTCAAGCACATCTATTTTAGTTTCATTCAATAAAGCATTATTATTAGAGGTTTGGGTAGAAATCAACTCTAGTTATTTATCATCCTCTAATGGCATTTCATCATACATAACATTTGAATACAATGAATGATTATACCAATTTTCACCTGAAGCTTGGATTCTTGGACACAAAAGGTTAGATTCTACCTTTTGTACATTTTCATTTACCAAAACTTGGTGAGCCATTATAATATTTTCTTCTTTTTCATGGGCTTCATCATCATCATATTGTAGAAATTTTTCTTCATCTGTAACCTATTTATCAAAGATATCAAAATTAGGCACACAATTAAAAACATGTCCATCCTTTTCAAACCACGAGTCCTGTTTATCTAGGGATGTGTCACATAACACATCTTCCTGATCAACCACTTGAGTTGTTTCAAATAAAGAAATATTTTTATCATCTGGTTCCAAATCTATGTTAGCCATCCATAATATTTCTTCCTTAGAATATTCAATATATTCTTCTTCAAATTCTTCTTGGTCATTATCTCGAGGATGTTGAAGGCTTTGATCATCAATTTTAACCACCTCATCCAAATTTATGGAAGGTCTTGATTTGTCAAGTGTTTCAAAATTGCTCCATTATAGGACCACTACATTGTTCGAAAGAATATCACTTTTAGTATCTTTAAACTCTGTATCATAAGGATGATTTGGAGCATCATCAAGATATGCATCTTGAGGCATTTGTTCCTGTAGTTGAGTGTTTTTTGATTTAAGTTGTAGAACTAGCCTTTGCAACCTATCCTGCATTTCAAGTGAAGTCAGGGCTTCATTAGGAAGAGTGAAAAAATCCTCCCATTTATTCCACCAACAATAATCATCTTCTAAAATTGGGGTGTGATGTTCAACCACTTCTTCACATTCTTCAAATTCATCAATGGGTTGCTTTTCAAACTCACCTTCACCTTCCTTAGATGGTTCAATTATTTCCAAAAGTGGGCTACTCTTTGTATTCAAGATTTCAAGATCATAATCCACATTTGTAACCCATGATTCAATTTTATCACAATTTGGAAGGTGTGGGTTTTCTTGATGATCAGTTTCAACAATCTCATCCAAAGTGTCTTCCGAGAACAAGTGGTAAAATTGTATTATGTCTTCAAATTCATTTATTGATTCTCTTTCAACCTCACTTTCAACCACTTTTAATGGCTTAGGGTTTTCTATAATGGGATTAATTTTTATATTTTTATTTCTATGATCATCCCAATCCTCCTTTATGAATAATGGTTCTAAACCCTTTCTTTCCCAAATAAAAGAGTCATCATTTGAGACGTATTGGCATTCTTGATCAACCACTTCAACCATTTCATTTAATTCTATTTAAGGTACAGACCTATTGTCACGACCCGTCCCCCTAGAACCTTGTCAAAAGGATATTAATTGATAATGGGGATCAATTAATGCCCAAAAAAAGGGGTCATAGATCCTAAATAATTCTAAAATCAGGAATTTTGAAGGGTTTTGGAGGAAAAGTAATTGTTATGAAAGTTAGTTAATCATGATTGATTAGGATAATTGCATTTAATTTTGAATACAATTAAATGTCCAATTCTTATTGGACCAAATTAGGCACTAGTATTATTTAATGTTTAAATATTATCTTATTTTTTTCATGGCCTAATCGGGATAGGTGCAGAGAAAAGAGAGATTCTCTCCTCTTTTTTTTAAGTAGGGATGAATTTGTAGTATGTGGACCATATGGGGCACAAAAAAAAAACCTTATCCCTATTTGGACCCTCTTCTACTTTTTGAATTACCCTTCACATGGCATGATATGTCTTATTTGGCCCAAGGAATATTTTAATATTAAAATAATATTACCACTAATTGGTTGGTGAGAGAAAGAGAAATATCCATTAAAATGGAGACTAAGGAGAAGAGAAAAGGGGGGTAGCCTTAGAAGGGGATTGATAGAGTATTGGGAGAAGCCAATCCAAGAGGAAGAATTCAAAGGTGACTCATAGGAGATGATATTCCAGGTTGGATCTCCCATGAACTCAAGATGCTTTGGTTTATTTGTGCTCTTCAAACTTTATTAACTGTTTAATTGAAAGTTTGGTTGTCCAGTATCATAGTAGCCTAACTGTTTTTTTATTTAAAAAAAATAAAAAGTTATTAGGATTGATTCTATAACCTCCTGTTATTTGCTAGATCATAATCTAAAGATGACTAATGTAGTTTCTTCATGAAATCTTCTAACTCTTATAAGAGGGATTATCAATAGAGTGTGAACATAGGGAATAGGGTCCTAAGATGTTAGATACCGATTCTTGTTATATATATATATAATTACGTGGGGTCTAAACTCTGCGACAAATGAATACCAAAATTTACTAGACCCTATGTGTGAATTTGGTCCTTGAAATCTTGGTATCACTGCTTAAACAAATATGAACCTCTATCGATTGTTGCATTAAATTCTATTCGTATGTTAGAATCTTCCATATGTTTGAATCTTTCTTTTTATGCTCCAATTTTTATAAGACTGGGGAGATCCCTGTTATTTAGTCAATGTCGTCATAAGGAGTTTGATATCTACGATGGAATACAAAATGGTTTTGTTTTAAACATTTTTCTTTCATTACTAACAGATCTATGATATATACAATAGAGGGGGATTTGTTTACTACGAATTCTAAGTTAAAGCTTTCTCTAATTACAGAGATGACCACAACATAAAACAAGCTAGTTTTTCTACCCTCATGGCAATCGAACCCCTACTACTCTTTTGTTAGGCACAGTCATTACATTGCACTTCTGCAAGATGAATAATGAGCTCTATCACCTGCAAAATGGTTCTTGGATTGGATTCACTCACTTTAGTAGCCTGGAGTTCATTATAACTCTTGATCACCTTTAAGTTTTGATCATCATAAAGGTAATTAGTTTCTTATACCTATAAGATAATTTGATCTATAAGATGAATTCAATTTATAACCTTGAGTCTCTATACCGACCAAATTTGTCCTTCGATACCTTACCTATTGTTTTATTATTTCTTAATCCTTTACCTTGCTCTTGTGGTGGTGGTTCAACATCAAGATCATATCAGGTACTAGGCACATATACAAATCTTAATTGCTTGGTTTTGGGATATTCTATGACCTTTACCTTCATATATAAGTTGTAGGATTAAGCATTACATAAGAGATGTTCAGATCCTAACGATACATCAACAAAACCCTAAGGTAGACCCTTGTGCCCTTAATTGGACTAGTTGATAATCATTAGTTTTGTAAGGATTATATGCTCAAATAGAATGCCTTAGACTATAATTTTGATACTACGGATCTGATCTGCACATTCTATTTGCTTGAAAACCCATGATGAACCAACTCTTGTACACACCGTAGGATGATTCAAATTTAGTTAGAAGCTTGTACTAGCTTATGGTGATTTCTATTTCATGCTTGGATGATGATGGCCTATTTTAGTACCTACATAAACCCCTATGATGTTGATAATTATTAACAATGAGCCCTCCTCCAACAATATAACACCAAGGAAACTTCAAATGTGAAATATTTTTATAGCCAATGATAGATGTGTGATATTCTATGGTTGACATGCGGTTGGTTGACATGCAAGAAAAGGTTATCTAAAATCACCTTCATTGAATTGAGCCTACCAATCCTTCATCCCACATCTATTATACAAGGAAAATCATATGGTCTAAAAAGGAGGAGCACCCCTTAGATAGTGACCACCATGCAGAAGTTAAGGTTGATACAATGAAGTGTCGATTTAGTGTAATTCAATAAACATTATTGAATGCCTACCTTCGGGGGTGGTATTAAATGTTTTGGGTAGAAATAAAGATATGGTATTAATTATTCTAGGTAGAAAATAGAGGTATGAAATGAACGAGATATGAGGTAACCTATGGATTATAGTTTAGCAATAATATGAAATACCTGATAGGTAAAAGTTAGACAACTATGCCGACCGTTGGGTTAATAATGTTGCCATAGGTGATAAATTATTATTAAAACTATATAACCCTTTTGAAGTGCAAAAATATTAGGTCCCTTGAGAATTATATAACTTGAATATTTGAGAATTATATTTAAGCACAAAAAAGAGCATAGACTCATCATTTGAGAAAAGTGTGAGGTGACTATGTTTATTCATAGAGTATAGTAATAATAAATTTATTCATGAATTATATATTAATAGTAATAAGGAAATAGTAAAGGTAGTCAATGTTATTGACATGGGTTATTTTAAATAAGATATAATTATGCTATAAGTAAGTAATCTAGATTAGATTAAAAGGGAAATTACTTTAGATTGCTTAATAATAATAAAAAGTTTTTTATGAATTAAAGGTATGGGAATTTAAATTATTGAATGAGGGATTAAATGTGTATCAATCCTAGAGGATGGATTTGGAATTCATTCTTGGAGGAATATATAGGATTTCCTCTTTAATAATTAATAAAATTTCTCCTTAATATGTATCTGAGGATCATTCATAAACATGGAGGTATAAGAATTTGAGATATTCTTATGTATTTTGTTGATGGCTTAGAGAAAGGAAATTGGTGTTTCCTTATTTGCATCTTGATTTGATAAGAGACAAATTGATCTCTTGTAATTGTATAAATGATTTAGGAAAGGATCCATGAGATGCCTTTCTATATTGTAATTATTACATTATTTGTTTATGAATGAGAGGAAAAGACATATTTTGGAGGTTGGGTTTATTCCCTGTGAGGGTTCCCAGGATAAATACTATGTCATTCTATTTTATTGGTTGATTTGGTAGTTCCTATGAATGTTGTATTTATGTCTAACGTGTTGATTAGATAAATTATGAATGTTGCCTTTTATTCCAATGTGTTGTTGATTAAATAGATTATGAATGTTGTAACTAGAATATTTGATATGGTATTGAAATGTTATTTACTTATGATGTAATGATTATACAATCATGCAAAGATAGATGGAACAATATTTTAGATGAATGTGAAAATGCTTATTAATCATTATTTTCTTCCAAGTTAGAATGTATATTCATAGAGTATGATGCAATGGATTGTATGCTTTACTTAATAGTCATTATATGTTATTTACCTTTCAATGAGATGTTGTTTATTATGTATATTTGATATGTAATCTCAAATATTATAATGTAATGAGTTCTATGCTTTAATGGTCATTTGTGGTTAGGAATTAAAATGGTAATGTAAATGGAAGTATGTTGTGCTAATTACTGCATAAACACTATGGATAACTTAACCAAAAGCACTATAGTAATAAAAAAATTGATAACCAGTTGGTATAATTTGAGTAGGAGCTTGAAGGGGTTGAAGCCCTAGATTGTAATTTATGCTTGAGTTGTAGCTCAACAAAACCTTGCATTCTAAGTTGGTGCTCGAATGTAGATGTGGAGTAGGTGCTCCCATGATGATGATAAAATACCTTCTGGTAATGAGAATCATTAATTTAGATATATAACCAAAGGGATACCTTAAAATAAGAAAGATAATCAAATAAATCTTATGAGGGATAAGGGAATATAATCACGCTTAAGATGATTATTCCAAGGCTTGTGTAAGTTTGATCACATGTAGTGATTCTTTTATCTTAGTGGCCCCATCATGGAGATGAGGGTAGGTGTAGACACCTAAAACACGTCGTGTTTAGGAGAACTACTCACATGGGCACATTCATAGATCATGTGACTAAACCTTGGAACCTTCCAAGTGCCAAAAGTGGTTTTCACCACTCATCTGGGGTAGTCTTAGCCCATCCAAGCCTGGCCGCTATGAACCAGAGTGGCTGAATCTTGGCCATTGAAGCTCAGAGTGGCCAATCCCTAGCCACTGTAGACGACAACGGCTAGACCCTAAAATACAATTTGCCATCAAACTAGCCTAATATCGGTGGAAGTGGTAGTTTACATGCAATAAGGCCGAGCGGGGATAACTTTGCATTCCTCCTCACAGCCAGTCTACATGAGAGACTCAAGTCTAGATTTAGACATCAGTTAACTAGCCCTCAAGGGTAGACAAAGACTCAAATTCTCATGCTAACAAATAGTTTGTATGCAGGATTCAGTCTTAGGGTTTTTAGACCTAAACCTAGGACCTCAACACAATATAAGGTGCAAACCTAAGAGCACCAAGGGACCTTCTTTTATCAATTGGAGGGAGAGACCGAGGAGAGATTTTTGAGACTTGAAGAGCTTTTCTTGTAGCGAAGCCCTATCGAATCGAAGAGCATATTGGAGCACCTTTGAGGAGCAACGAAGTGCTAGCCGACTGAGGGGTTATCATCTATAGGATATTCAATACATCGGATAAAAATGACAATCATTTCAACATCAACAACAAGCCTAGATCCATAGCCTTGGAGCAATAGAGATAGGTTTTCATCTTAGCGACCACTATCTCGGACAGTGGCCCGTAGGCCTAGTCTAGGGTTCTTAGCATTAGTTTCCTTTATTTAGCTTGTTACATGTTTTCACGCCATTAGCATAGATCTGATTTCTCTCATTTACTTGCATTCATAGCATTAGTTTCTATTATCATTGAGCATATTTCTATTTATCATTAGGGTTATTGCTAACAACCTCATCCAGGGAGGCAATCTCGGACAGCTGAGCGTTTGCTATTGTTTTCATGCTTGCAGGACTACAGGTTCACTGGATAGGTTATCAACATACGAAAGCAAAAGGATCCCTCTAGGAGCCAGACCTAGAGAAGGAGGCATCTGTAAGCCCTCATACAGTTCCGTGTGCATCATTGGGAAGCCTATGAGAGTGCATCACCCCTTGCATGGGGATATTATACATCTGCTGCCCTATTTTGTAAAATTTGTATCAAATGAAGGGAATCCCTTAGAGGGATCTATATGTAACCGAACTTGAGAAAAGCAATAAAGAGCATTATTTATTCATTTCTTCGTATTTCGATTGTATCTTTTCATATTTCATTTAATGCATGATTAAGTAAATAATATTCACAAATAGAGTAGTGGATGGTGCACCGCTTCCCAGGGTCGCTACAGATGGCGATCATGGTGGGACCCCCACCAAGTTTTTATTTTCTACCACTTTATTGATTCATGTTTTTGTGTGCAGGTTTAGCCGCTCTGGTCTACAATGGCTAGAATTAGTCTTGGTCTAGTGGCCAAATCTCTCTAACGTGCAAAAATTAGCCGCTCTGGTCAATAATGGCGAACTGGAGTGCAGTAGAGGATAAAATATCTGTTCTCTGAGCTGGATTAGAGGTTGGTACAATTTTTTGATGTTTTATGATCCTCTGTCTGCTTCTGTTTTCCTAAAATAGTGAAAATTAAGACACATTTTGATTTGGAAACTAAGGAATGGAAAGGAAAGAACTTGCATCTTGCATATTTTAGGGTTTTTCTTAGATTTCCACTAGGCATTGCTAGGAACAATGGCTTATGCTTGTAAAGTCCACCCTAGAATCCAGCGTGCTAGAAATCATGTGTTGGTTTGCTTGCTTTGAGGCCCTGCTAGAGGCCATATTTGCACAAAATAGAGTGCATCCATGAAACTCATACTAGTTATGCATCTTTCTGAAAAGTGAAACATCATTTATATCAGGCATATAGGAAAGAGTCATTGCTATTGTATGATGCATTTTACTTTATGCAAACTTAAAATGAACCCCACACATGCACACATATTTTAAACATTGGGGAGTTGGATTTCATCACCAACCCTCAATTCAGTTCGATGATGTTGGCATTCATCTCCTTCCACCGACTTGCCCCCTAGATCTTTCTAGAATGGAATAAGGAACTTCTTTATAGTGGTACTAAGTTACTCATGTTCAAACTATCTCCCACTATTGGAACAATCATTGGTTCAGAGTGGAAGAGCTAGGCGAACCCCCCACTGGGACTTCAGTGGTGTACCCTAGTTTCTTTTGAGAAAATCATGTTTGGCATGGGTGTTCTTGATTCCCACTATGGATGAGTCTCCTCATTCTAAATCCAAAACAAGAGCAAGAAAACAAGAACAACAACACATCAAAACACAACAAACAATTTAGGGCACACATAAATTGGTAATCAAGATAAACACTTGCTTGATATTGTTTGGCTATCTCTAATTGCAACACAAAAGACTAATTCACAAACACAATGGTCAAAACTAGAAGTAAACATCCTCGGTCCAATACCGAGGTAGAATCTGAAGCAACACATACCCATAGATGAAGTCATAGTAACATTGAACCACCTACTCATAATATCATGGGACGTAGTTCCATGAGCTTAAGGGGTGATAACTCAACCCTTGGGGGTTCTCCTCGAGAAACCCCACCTAGGGAGTCACATCATGGAACTAAGTCACAAAAACACAAAGAGGCTTCATGGCCATCATCATCAAGAAGACATGAGGAGGCCTCAAGGCCCTCCTCTCAACACACAAAAACTTCTCAAAGACATGAGGAGGCTTCAAGAGCTTCCTCCCCACATGGACATAAAAGGGGTTCTAGACCCAACTCTTCACATAGGGATGATGAGGTTTCCCCACCTCCATCCTCATGGAGAAAATGTGGGGCCACAAAGCCTTCATCACCAAAAAGACACACAAGAGTCACAACATCTCAAACTTCACATGAGACACTTAGAATAGATCTTCCCACTGAAGGGCATGAAACTAGAGCTACATCCAGTCATAGGCATCAAACAGAAGATACCCTTCACACAAGAGGAAGGATTCCAATAGATTATGACCTCATTGGAGTAAATGGCACCCCATGGGATCAGCCATGGAAAATAAGATAGTTAGATGAGTTGGATCGGTTTCATTCGAGGCCAACTCCCAAAACTATAGCCATAAAAAATTTTGCATCTGGAAGTTCACAAAGTGTTACTTCTAAATGCACCACCCAACCTGGGGATGCTTCAGAGTGACCCCATAGTACACATACAAAGTCTGATCATAGAGGCACTTATCAACACACTGAACAAGTTACATTAGCTAGCAAGAGCAAAGAAATAGTGGAAACCCCTTCGAGGAATCTATGAGTCAGAACCACAAGAATAGAATCAGACAAACATGAATCTTCTTTGATAACACAATCTGACCATGTTTGCATGCAAAGAGTGAGAGCTAGTGGAAGCTCTCGAGCATGACAAACAAAGAGAAAGGCTTTTGCACCAACATGAGCAGCATTTAAGAGAACAAGCTGAGCAGCTAGCTCGTATCAACCTACAAGAAAATGGTAGTGATCACCAAAGAGATGAACACGTTGACTCACCAAAAGAAGGGTGCATTAGGCAAGAAGAAAGCCCACAATGAAACCACCACTCAAATCATGAACAAAATCAAACTGGTGGGGAAAGGGTAAACATGATAAATCAGGATCAAACACATCTTGAATCCCCTCATAGGAGGGAAGAGAATAGAACAAGTCAAGTGGATAAAGGGTTACCTCCATTACCACCATGAGTGGGCCTACAAGAAGAGGAACTCCTCGCCTCAAAGGCATTCTAGGCACTCACTAAAAATATGAAGTCCTTTGAGAAGCAAGATACGGCTGGGAACCAACCAACATTGAGTAAAATACACAACCAACCATTATGCCCATCAGTTCCTAGCCCTGCATATCCTAAGCACTTTGAGATGCCTAGGTTAGAAAAATTCAAGGGTGAAGAGGATGCACAAGAGCATGTTACCAATTTTATCAATGCATGTTTTCATCTTGAAGACAATGATGCTCTTATGCTAAGAACTTTCATTATGACATTTTTGGGTGCTGCCACTCAATGGTTCAACCAACTTCCCAAGCACAACATATCCACTTTTGAACAACTAGTAAACGCTTTCCTAAAATATTTCTCCTTTGGTGCTAAGAATAAGGTGAACCTTTCAGACCTAGCCAACTTAAAACATTATGATGATGAGCCAGTAATGGATTATGGGGATAGATGGAGAAAAGTCATGGTAAAGTTATCATTCTCCATCCCCATAGAAGAGATCGTCCACATGTTCACCAAGAGTTGTTCTAAACACATCTCCCTCTTGCTACAACTTCAAAAATATCCTTCATTTGAGGAAGCCTTGGCACAAGCCAAACTCATTGAGGACATAAAAGTAGATGAGGGAACCATCAAGCTCCGAACCAAGAAGGAGTGGAACAAGAATGGCAAGAATGACAAATACAAGCAAAAGTAGGGCAACCCTACTCTAGTTAATCAAGTCGTATTGGTTGCACCTAAGGATGGGGCTATGCAACAACCCCAAAATTATCAAGCATAGCCCCCACCAGCCAATTATGATCAAAAGAACAATCAAGGGTGAAACAGAGAATGCAAGCCACCTCACTATTTTACACCTCTATCAAAGTCAATGCAATCAATTTTCAACCAGTTGAGCGAGGTAGGGAAGATCAAATTTCTTGATGTACCTCTTTTAGATCCCAACCATCCTAAGCCAAAAGGATATAGGGAAGATCAATTTTACCCTTATCATAGGATACCAGGGCATGATATTGAAGTATGCATTGGTTTCAAGAACCAGGTGCAAAATATGATTGAAGTGAGAGAACTTAAAGTTGACAACCCATTGGCTCTCGATAATAGAGATATGGGCATATACAAAAACCCACTACCAAACCATGAGGTCCCTAGAGGGCAAGGTGCCCAAGTCAATCAGGTCTGAATCGATACACCTACCCATGGATGCATTGGGATGGTTGAAATCATCAATATAGCCACCAGGAGTAGATGATATGGTCAACCACAACCTCCTGTGGCTCCCATTAATGTCCCAGCTACACCTAGGTAGAGGCAGGGGTAAAACAACCTTCCAGGTCCACCAACTCGACCTGTGGTAACTATTCGGAGTAGACTAGAACAAAACTTACAAATGACTCCAACCAAGCTATCTATCTATGAGCTCATACAATAGTCCCCAAAGCATAGGGAGACTTTGATGGAGATTTTGAGATCAATTGAGCTCCAACCACAAGATCCAAATGCATTCACTCATTTTGTGGGACAAGTACAACAATGCCAAGAACCTGTAATTCGATTTTATGATCATGAGATTAAGATAGTACCTACTACCTTACCAGACCCTCCACTGCACATTGTTGCTTCAGTCAATGATTTACCTTTTAAGTGGGTCTTGATCGATATAGGTTCATCAATCAACATCATCACAACAACAACAATAGGGCACCTTAAGATCCCCAAATCCAATATCATTCCAGGAGCCTACACGTTAAGAGCTTTCAATGATGCTTTATGCTCTACTATGGGAATGATAGTCCTACCCATTAAGGTGGGGCATAAGACCATCCCTATGATGTGTCATGTCTTGGAAGGGGCTATGCAATACAACATCCTCCTAGAGCATCCCTGGATAAGAGATATGAAGTGTGTGCCTTCGATTTTACACCAATGTGTCAAGTATGTGCACGATGACAAAGTCTATGTAGTTCTGGCTGATGAAGAGCCATTCAAATATGTCCATCAGGTGGATCTTCTAGGAGATTTTGTGATTCCTTCCACCCACCTGTATGTAGGACCTTCATCTCCAACTACGCAACTAGATGACATAAGACAAAGGGGTATAAAAAGACCCATCCACATCGACACCTCCTCTTGCACCCAAAACAATTGACGCTTCTAAGAGACCATCAATGTCTAAACCTAAAGATAATCAGAAGCTAAAGGCACCCTTAATCGAGGAAGAAAAGCCCAAGGAATTGCTAACTATAGCCATTGCAAAAATCCCAAGTCCCATGGAAGAAGAAGATCTCCAGGATCAAGTCGAGGAAATACTAGAACCCGCTTCGCTAGTGTCATCTGTAGGGTCATCCACATCACATGCGACAATACACTTGGCAAGTATAGGGATAGGAGAGTACCTTGTGTAGAACATAACATTCACACCCATCATTGAGTCTGCACAAGACATGGGATGACCAAAAGACCTAAGACCACCAGTGGGAATAGTGGTTCCACTTGGAATCCCTCCCAACTAGACCAACTTTATCTATGCTGGCCTGGACTATGCCCATAAGTCTTCAGACATAGAAGAGGACAATGATGAACTATTCACTATTAATGTTTATTACCTCTCTAATCTCGAGTTTTCTCTAAGCTACTTTGAACGTTACCATTGGCATGGCTACGATCTTGGTATATATGAGCAAGGGTGTAGGCGGCCATACGAGCCATAATACCAACTTCCCATTGACAAGTTTGGGTTAGGCTACCACATCAGAGGTCAATATGACTCTCTAGTAGCATCCTTGGATAGATTAAGCTTGGGGTTAGGAGAAGACATCAATTTTATTCCTTATCACCCACCAAGTACAAGACATCTGATCAACAGACAAGTGGTCATGGTAAACATACCACCACCAAATATTTATCATCCAAACTTCTCAATTGATGCCACCCCTACAGGTTGCATCTTGTGGGATGAAGAGTGAGAAGAAAATGGATATGTGGTAAGTGATGATGAAGTACAGATAAGCTTAGCCTATCATGGGCCTTACTATTTACAAAGCCTTACCTGGTCCAACCACAATGAGAGTGGATACATATCGGATGAAAGTGGCTATGAGTCAGAGGACTCAATAGAAAGAGCCTACCTAGGGCCAAGGTAGTGGCCCCATAGCTTGGGGCAAGATACTAATGCAAATGGCATCTTCATAAGTGATGAAGAATATGAGGATGAGATAGATATGGCCTACTTGGGGCCAAGACATGTGCCCCTTGTCTTAGGACCACATACCAATGCTAATGGTTTTTGGATAAGTGATGATGACTTTGAAGATGAGACTGAGATGGCTTATCTTGGGCCTCACCACTTGCGACAAGTCAACATGTTGGTAGAAAGAGAAGTGGCACTTCATGCCATAGACCCTGGCTTACAGTTTTTGGGAAGACCTATCGACTTAAATGCCATTTACCATGCAATCAATCCCCCTCTACCTACGTTCAGAGAGCTCTTGGAACCCAATGATCCTATTATCCAGCCTGCTCATGGGCCAGATCCAGAGATTCCTTTTCCTCTAGAGCCTCATCATGAGTATGGAGGGAAACCTATGAGATAAGATTTCACCCATGTGGTCCTGGAGATTTCATTCCATCCATCAATACAATCTCCATTGATTTGACCACTCCACTTCATAACCCAATAGATCCTACCAAACCATTGTATCTTGATATAGATGCTATTGATTGGGATCACATTGATTCACCTGTAGAGCCTGAGGATATTTTCCCTAATGAAGAGGTGTTACAACCATTTCATTTTGCATCAGGTTGTGCATATGACGTATTCCATGCTGGTTTGGATCCTGAGTCAGTAGGACCTATAAATCCTATCGATGACATTCATTTAATACCCACACCTCACCAGCTGGAGGATGGGTCACATATGGCTATAGAAGCAACTTTCGAGGTGGACATTAGTGATGATCCTACTCAACCAAAGAAATTCAAGTTTGGAGAAAGTCTATCTCTAGAGGAACAAGCCATCATAATCCCTCTCCTCAAGGAGAGGCTAAATATTTTTGCTTGGACTTACAAAGACATGCCAGGGCTTGATCCAAAGTTAGTTGTACACAACCTTTCATTGGATCCCATGAAGAAGCTAGTCAAGAAAAATTTGAGGAAAATGCATCCAACCATCACTTTGATGGTGAAGAATGAGTTACAAAAATTGTTGGATGTGATTTTTATAGTTCCTATTGACTATCTTGAATGGGTCTCGAACATGGTGCCCATGGGAAAGCCTGATGGAAGAGTCCGTATTTGCACAGACTTCAGAGACTTGAATAGGGCAACTCCAAAGGATTCATTCCCATTGCCAAACATAGATGCTCTTGTTGATGCCACTGTAGGCCATGAGATGCTCTCCCTAATGGATGGGTTTTTTGGATACAATCAAATCTGAATCAAACCCGAAGACCAACATAAGACCACTTTCATTACTCCATGGGGGACATTATGTTACAAGGTGATGCCATTTGGCCTAAAAAATGTTGGTGCCACATATCAGTGGGCCATGACATACATATTTCATGACTATATGCATAAAATATTAGAGGACTACATGGATGACTTACTAGCTAAGTCTTTATTGCGGCAAGAGCACGCTAAAATCCTTAAGAAAGTCTTCGATCACCTCATTGAGCACAATGTCAGATTGAATCCTAAGAAGTGCGTGTTTGGCATGACTTCTGGTAAGCTCTTGGGTTTCATCATTTCTAAGAGAGGCATTGAAGTCGATCCTACAAAGGTAAAGGCTATATTGGAAATGGCCACCCCTACCAACATTAGGGAGTTGAGAAGCCTACAAGGCAAGGTAGCATCCATAAAATGATTCATTGCTCAATTATCAGACAAATATCGACCCATGAATCGGTTGCTATGCAAAGGAGTCCCTTTTCATTGGGATGAAGAGTGCCAACAAGCCTTTGTAGAGATCAAAACTTACCTGGCAACACCGCTAGTATTGGCTCCACCAAGGCTAGATGTACCATTTTTACTATACATATCGACTACTAATTTTACTTTGGGCACCATGTTGGCCCAAAAGAATGCACAAGATAAAGAGCAAGCCATATATTACATCAGTCACACCTTGGTGAGTTATGAGCTAGGGTATGCGTATGTAGAAAAGTTGTGTTTGGTAGTGGTCTTTGCAACTAGAAAGTTGCGACACTACATGTTGAGCCATACGACCTACGTTATATCAAAACAAAATCCTTTGCAGTACATGATGAACAAGACCTATCACAATACACGTACTACAAAGTGGATCATGCTATTGATAGAATTTGATCTAGAGTTCATAAGCCAAAATTCCATCAAGGGACAAGTCATAGCAGATCAATTAGCAGAGGCACCTCTTCAGGATAGCAAGCCTCTCACCATAGAATTGCTTGATGATGTAGTCTTTGCATTATCAGATCCACTAGAACTCGAAGAACCTAAGAAAGAAAGAGACATGGCATTGTTCTTCGATGGTTCAAAGTGCGAGCAAGGGGCGGAGCAGGGATTGTCTTTATCACACCGTAGGGTACTCCATTGCCCTTATCATTCAAACTAGACTTCCCTTGCACAAATAATAACATAGAGTATGAGGCCCTGATCTTGGGACTCCAAATAACCATCGCAATGGGCATTAAAATATTGAATATCTTTGGTGACTCCTTGCTCATAGTTAATCAAGTCAAGGGTTTGTTCCAATGTAGGTGCCCACTCCTAAAATCTTACAAGGAACTTGTTGACACTTACCTAGCCCGATTGGAATGGTATGACATCGAGGCAATCCCTCGTACGTAAAATAGATTTGTAGACACCATGGCATATTTGGGATCCTTAATCCCTTAGAATCTATCTATTGATTTCACAACCATTCATGTTAAGGTGCTCGCGCACTCAGTGATACAATGTGAGGCTTTTGATAATCAAGAATCAGTCAACATGATCAATATCGAACCAAATCAGGATTGGTCCTTCAGAGCTAGAGAGTTCTTATGAATGGCACCTTGGGGGTCTTTGATCTCTCAAGGTCCTATGGAGTGTGGTACAACCATTCACCATAGGGTTGTTTCTCAATCTGTATTCACAAGTTTCAGAATGCAGGAGGAATATGCCATCTTTTCTATAGAAGCTGTGGCTTATCAGGATTGGCTTTCCTAATTATAGGATTTCCTAAAGCTTGGAATGGTACCACAAGGCCTATCGCATGTTGAAAGATGAACATTTAAATAGAAGGCAACAAGGTACATCTTATTGGGAGAGATCCTTTATAGATGAGGTTATGATGGAATGCTCCTTCATTGTCTTGAGCCGTAGGAAGCATCTTGGGCAATTTCGTAGGCTCATGATGGTACGTGTGGTGGTCACTTCAGTGGCATGGCCATCATTAAGCGCATCTTGAGAATGGGTTACTATTGGCCCACTATGGAAAAATACTATTATGAGTATGTCAAGAAATGCGTTAAATGCCAGCATCACGTGAACCTCACACATTTGCCATCACAAGCCTTGCAACCCATCTAGGTAGCATGGCCCTTCTCGTAGTGGGGACTAGACTTAGTAGGGAAGATCTCACCCCCATCCTCAGGCTGACACATGTTCATCATAATGGCCACTGAGTATTTCACCAAATGGGTCGAAGTGATCCCCTTGACATCGACAACTGGACCAAGGATTGCGGAGTTTATACTCCACAATATCATAAGTCATTTTGGGGTCCCTTCAAAAATAATATCGGATAATGGGCCATATTTCAAGAAAAAAATGTGTATGCTTTGATGAACAAATACCATATTCAACATAGTTTTTCAACACCCTATTATCCACAAGCAAATGGGCAAGCAGAAGCCTCAAACAAAACAATAGTCTCCATCTTGAGGAAGATGGTGAAAGATAATCATAAGGATTGGCATCTACAATTACCTCTTGCATTATGGGCATACAGGACTAGTGTGCGGATGCCCACTAGGGCAACACCATTTTCACTTGTATATGGCATTGAGGCCATCATGCCCCTAGAGTTGGAAATTCCAACCCTGCGCATAGCATTACAGGACTTCATAGATGATGACACCGCATGGCAAGGCCACCTTGATCAATTAACGCTTCTTGATGAACATCGATTCAATGCCTTGGAGCATCTCCATGTTTATCAGGATCACCTTGCATGAGCTTACAATAGTAAAGTCCACTTAAGAGAATTCAAATTTGGAGATCTTGTGCTCAAAGAAAACCAACAAAACTCAAATCTGTCATCGCACCTACGAGATAAATTTATGGTAAATTGGATAGGCCCATACATAATCTCGAAAAGGGTTGGGCCTGGAGCATATCACCTCACATCATTGGATGGTGTTGAAGAGCCTGAGCCTCTCAATATCATCCATTTGAAGGAATTCTATACATAAAATACAAAAACATTCAAATATACATAAAATACAAAAACATTCAAATATGTCATAAAATTACAAACAAATCATAAAAACATAAAATATTCAAAAAAAAAAAATGCTCCAAGGGTATCTTCATGCCGCTTGGTCAAAATCAATCAAAATGCTCCAAGGGTATCTTCATGTCGCTTGGTCAAATTAATAAAATGCTCCAAGGGTATCTTCATGTCGCTTGGTCAAATTCAATCAAAAATGCTCCAAGGGTATCTTCATGTCGCTTGGTCAAATAATAAAAATGCTCCAAGGGTATCTTCATGTCGCTTGGTCAAATTCAATCAAAATGCTCCAAGGGTATCTTCATGTTGCTTGGTCACCTCAATAAAAAATGCTCCAAGGGTATCCTCATGCCATTTGGTCAACCCCTAAAATCCCCAAAGGCACAATAAGCCCTTTGGTCAAAAATAATCAAAAATACAAAAACAATGCAAAATAATCAAAAATACAAAAACATTTGCATCTTACATTTGCATCCACATAGCTGCATTACATTCATATCCATTGCATTTGCACATGTTATGATCACAATCTTGCAAATGATGCCATAGTTTGTATCACAACCACAAATACTCAAATCCATCTTCATCCATTCATCCATGTGTGTAACTGTGTTTTTCAACACAACCATTCTTGTTGCTATAAAGAATAGGCTAAGGTTTTTCGGTCATTCAACCATATCTAGTGGTCTTATCAGCTTTTGTGGAAAGCCATCTTGATTAGTAGAGGGTAAGGTCTAGTCGTGATAATGCCTCAGATATTTAGGATCCCATCACTAATTAAAAACACTAAAATCCTAGTTGGTACAAGGGAAAGATGAAAGTTACAAAAGTGGTCTAGGTCACCTTAAGCGAAAAGGGTCTTCCTTGCTTATCCCCCTGTGCGACCGGTTCAAAGGTGCTGAGAATTGGCAAAAGGACAAGTTCCGCCCTACCTAGTTAAATCCCTTGCTTTTACCAAAATAAGCAAAATCCCAGAATCAAGCTAAAGTCAAAATCAAAATAAACAAGTGATTATCATCACTACATAAATCCCTTGCTCAAGAGAAAAAAAAAAAATCAATAAAAAATAAATAGTGATTTTCATCACTAAGCATGAGCAAGTATCCCAAATAAAATGAAGAAAAGAAGGGAATGGAGCTTGAATCCCTAGAATTCTCAACATTGTACAAATCTGGAAGGTGATCCCCATTACAGGTTTGGTGTACAACCATTTTTGCAATGGTGGTACCCTTACGCATGATGATATGTCTATCACAATAGCATCTTGCATTTGTGTAGACCAATGTTTGCATGTGGATGAGCTAGCTTTGGGTAACCCAATACTGCCTAGTGGTATAGTCCAACTAAGTCCAACATAGGATCAGATGAACACTTGAGGATCCCCGATCTTAGCAATGGGCTGAAAGAATCTCGCCTGACATCGGAGGAAATGCTTGAGTTCTATCTAAATATATTCATTTGCACACATAGGGATAATGAATCTCTAGGTCCATGATGAAAGCCTTGCTTTTCAAAAGTCTTGTATGGTCAGTACGCAACTGTTGATAGGGTAGCTAGAGTGTTTGAGTCTCAGGAAAAGCCTCAAAACTTCCTACATAGCAACAAATCATATCATCAATCACATCATCAATTTTATTTATGAGGTTTTGTGAATTAAAGGGTATTAACAAAGTAGGCTAGATACCAGATAGATGTCAAAAATGATATTTAGACGACCATTGACTATTTTGTATCTTTTAAATTACAGAAGCTTATCAAGAAACTACACACATTCCATGCCATTACATTTCACATATGGATGCTTAAATAATTAATTCTTGTGATAAGAGTGATTATTTACATTCATAACTAATATACTTTATGTGGTGTCACCCATTAGATTGTTAAAATCATATCATATGCATTCCTTATGTTTTAAGTGATTAAAGCATATAGGTTCATTTACATTAGATAATGCATTCCACACATTGCATTTGCCACATCATAACATAAGTCGAATGCATACAACTAAAAGCAAAATTAAACATGCATTTAACAAATAACATTGCATCCATAAATACATAGATCATCAATCATCCATCTACACCTAAGATCAGATCATTGCATCCACATACATTACATCATATAGCCATAATCAAAGCACATGAAACCATATAGGCATCCATATATGCATACATCATAAGCCGCCTATGCGTACAATCATAAATCCATCATTAAGTCAACTCATGATACATCACATCATGTCACAATAATCAGATCATAAAAGCATCTACATAAGCATCCATCTAAATATCCACATCATCATAAATATTACCTATCATCTAACACATACATCAACTCATCATAATGCCATCATCACATCGCATAAATAAAACAAAAACATAAGCAATAAATGACACACATAATGAATCATAATGCAAATATCTCATATAAATATGTGTCTCAAATACATGGATGTACAAAAATACCCATGGGCTACAGTCATATAGGTCAGCTGACCTCAAAAATAAAATTCAAAGTGCATCATGAATCAAACTAGGCTTGCACCCCTTGTAGCACCACCCCCTATGGTGGGATCCCTGGGAGAGTGATGTGAGCTAGATCCTGTTGGTCTCTCTGTATGAGTCCAGGTCCTCTACCTAGGCTAGATAGAAGACTACCCTGATGTGGAGCACCTACTAACCTGTGATCCACCGACACCTACCCTCTCCCTAGGAGTGGCTCCTAGCCTCCTAATCTGCATCGAGAGAGTGACAATGTAGGCTACATCATCAAAAATATTTACCTCATACTCATCTAGCAAGGTCTGCATCTGCCTAGTCTCTGCCCTTGGATCTACCTCTGTAGGAACCTATGGTGTAGGAGGATCAACAACAATCTGCATCCTAGTAGCACCTCCCCTGATAGTAGCCTACAATACCTATATCTATGTCATGAGCTGTGCTATAGTGGCATCTCACTGTGCTATAGTGGCATCACACTGTTGTACCTAGATCTTGGTCGACTGGAGCTCGGCCTCTACCTCATGCAGCTGTACCCTAAGAGGAGAATCTCTCTCCTCGGGATCCAACTCCTCCTCCTCCTCCTTAGGAGCCTCCTACTCCTCTACTACCACCTGCTCTACTGGCTGGCCCCATCCCTCAGTCCTAGCTCAGACTCTATGCCCTACTGGATCTATGCCTCCATCACCACCATCATCCTCATGGCCTAGACTGCCATCACCATGCCACATCTGATACCCCTACCACTGTGCAAAGGCATCTGTCACTCCCCCATAAACACCTGCATCAACTTCTAGGGCATCCTCATCATCAGTAAGCTCTATAATCCATTACGGGGGAAGGTCTCTCTTTGTTGTAATGCACTTGTACAGGACTGGGATAAATGACACATCCTGCTACAATCCGTACTGATGAAGGATGTGAGAATAGAAGAAATACTCTCTGTAGAGACCATGGGATGCACGCACCAGTTTAATCTACTTGCAATGTTATTAAAAACCCAAGATGAAATGGAAGACAATAAAAACACATATAACATAGAAATAACAAATATGGATCTCTTTATTCGTATTGAAACTCGGTTACATGTCGGTACCTTTTAGGGATACCCATTTTGATACAATAAGGTTACAAATAGGCAAAGAGTGCCCCTTTCATGAAGAGGTGGTGTGCTTTCAAAAATCTTCTTGGTTCCACACACGAAAATGTATGAGGGCTTATAGATGCCTCCTTCTCCAGGCCTGTTTCCTAGAGGGATCCCTTTTGCTCTCGTATGTTGCAGATTTTGTTCGATCAACTTGTGGCCCTATAAGCAATGAAACAACAACACATGCTTAGATGTCCGAGAATGCCTCCTCGGATGAGGTTGTTAGTATTGAATATAACAAATGAAAGCAAATGCAAATTAGACTAATGTTATGGATGCAAATGAATGAATGATGCTATGCTAATGATATGCTAGAATAATGAATCTAATGTCTAAAACCCTAAGCTAAGCCTACGGGCCACTGTCCAAGACATCGACTGCTAAAGTGAATATCATCCTATTTGCTCCAAAGCTATGGACCAAACCTTGTATCCGATGTTGAAATAATGGTTGCTATGCTCTTCAATCTGTTAGGGCTTCTCCGTACTTGTGATATCCAAGGAAACTATCCAAGTCTCAAAAGCTCTCCTCAATGACCAATATTGATAAAATATTGATTTTCTGATAAAAGATCTCTCTTGGTACTCTTAGGCTTCCACCTTTTATAGTGTGAAACCCTAGGTCTATGTCCAAGACCTAGGAATGAATTTCTTATGCATAGTGTAAGTTAGCATGAGAACATTCTTATTTTTTCTATGTTTGGAAGCCAGTTATCTGAAATATAACTGCCAACTTGAGTCTCCTATGTGAACTAGTCATTTAGCATGAGAATATTTTGTCCTTTTTTTATGCTTGGTGGTTAGTTAACTCAAGTCTAAATGCAAAATCAAGTCTCCTATATGAACTAGTCATGAAAGAGAATGTAAAGTTACTCCCGCTCACCTTTATTGCATGCAGACTGCCACTTTCGCTCATGATTAGGCCTATTTTTTGGCAAAACTACTTCTTATGGCTTAGTCGCTATCGTATGTAGCAACTAAGATCTTGTCATTGTCATCTATAGTGGCTAAGATATGGCCGCTCTAGGCTTGAGCGGCTAGGATCTGGTCACTCTTGGCTTGAGCGGCTAGGCTTGGATGGCTTGAAAAATACCCCAAATGAGTGGTAAGAACCATTGTTGATGCTTGGAAAGTCCAATATTATGTCATATGATATTATGAATGTGTCTATGTGAGCATATCCCCTAAGAATGACATGATTTAGGTGTCTACAGATGCCCCTTTTTGCGATGCACTGTGTGGAAAATACAATGTTGAGCAAAAATGGACTAATCTGTTTGTAGGGTGTATGGTGATCAATGGTATGATCAACACTAGATGGCCCAATCATGCAAGATGGTGTGCATACCTTGAATCATTGCCTCAAAATTTGAAGGACTTAGCTCAGTGGCTTGGGCATGTTAAATTTCACTCATTATTCAAACTCAATCGGGTAGCTTCAGCTGCTACAACATTTCCGACCGGTAGGAGAGCTATAATTGAAGATGTCATGTTTGCTTACGTTCCTAGCAAACAAGGGAAATTTGTGATTGTTGTATGCAATGATTTGTAGGATGAACATGATTTTGTTATGATAAAGTGATATTTTGTTGATTCTTATTATGATTATGTTGAATTTTTGAACTACTTCCTCACAAAATGAATTGGTGAAGAAATGACAATGAATGAAGCGACAAGTCACTTGACCAATATGACTAATCTAGTTCCTTTCTAGCATTTTTTGCTTTTTAATGGGTAATCCCACATCTAAGTGTGATTCCAATTGTTTATGATAATCATCCATCCTTATATCAAGGAGTGGTTTAGATATCAATAGCCTTCTTAGGGAGTTAGGATGAGTTATTCTATTTATGTTTAGATTGTATCACTTTGGCTTAATATTTTTGGTATCATAGGGAAATTAGGATGATCCTTTCGCATTCATGGAGCAGTCCGACCATCTTGGTATTCTTCAGGATTGAAGGGTGGCACATTATAATTCTAAAATGAGTTGTTTTTCCCCCAAGTTGCCTTATGGTTATCTACTCATCTCACCGAAATACATGGAGTGTGAATCGCTGCAATTGTCGATTTGATAGAGTAGGTGACTGAATACAAGGCCTACCTAAGATTGTGCTTTTATGTGATTTTTTTATTTTTTGTTATTTTGAACATTCTGATGATCTTGAACCATCAAAGTGTGTATATTTTTTGTTTTTGTGTGATTTCTTAAGGAGGAAACCTCTTATTTTGATATGTGGATTTGGCCATTGTCAGATCCAGCGGCCTCTAAGTTCCCGCCCGTGGCCGCTGTCACCTTGAGTGGCCATGAAGTTCATGTCGCTAACATCAGCAGTGGCCAAGGCATAATTAAAGAAATACAAAATTTGTATTTTCTAGGGTTTGACCTTTCATTTTCACTATTGAAGATTCACTTTTTAGAAGTCTGGTGAGACAATGATAGTTGCGAATTTGGAGTTTACATGATGTTGAGGACATGGCTGCGTAGGGTGAGACATCAGCTACTGGAGGAGTCAGAGCTTCTCAGGTATTTCTATTTTTCTAAACCCTAGCTTTCTTTTCCTTTATTTTGGTAAAACTAAACCTCACTAATCTTGTTAGTAAAAAATCAAAACCCGTAGCTAGGTTTAGCTTACTTTCTGCTCTGGTGGGTTAGTCCCCAATTTTTGATTTTATTTTTTTGTTAGTGGCTTTAGCCTAGGGTTTCTAAATTTTTTGTTATTCACCTGCTGTTGCCATTTTAAGCATGTCTAGACTTAGCTTTGTTTTGATGCCTGAGTGGGAATTTGCCTTTAGTTTTTTTTTTCCCTCTCTCTTTGATATTTTTATGTCATTTTGCAATATTTTGATTTTTTTGTTCTTTTTTGGCCAAGGGTTCATGGATTTTGTTGTCATCCCTTGGTCATTGTCACTCAGAGCGGTCGGTTCTAAGCCACTATTGCTCAAAGCGGCCAAGTTTACCCAACGGTCAAAAATTTGACCATTGGGTCTTGGCCACTGCTGTCTCCAGTGGCCAGTTTTTGGCTGCTGTAGGCAACAATGACTAAATCCCTTAGCCATTTTTGCACAATTTTTGCTAGTTTTAAGTTTTTTGAGATAATTTTTGATTTTTTTTTGAAAATTTTGAACTATTCTTTAGCCTATATTCCACTGTATTCATATTTCATATTTCTTTTGCTTTATTTAGATCCTTATTTCTTGGGCTCGAGACCCGAAGCTCTTGCTTGACCTTCTTCCTCACTTGGATGCCACGGACTGGGTGTGGCTAAAGGCTCGTGGGCTATAGTATATTACCAGATTACCTCACCTCATATCATACCAGACTTATCTTATGGCTTTGGCCCATCGCTGGGACCCTCAGACTAATACCTTCCACCTCTTGACCGACGAGATGACCATTACATCGAAGGATGTGTATAGGATCTTTCGGATCCCTTTTGATGGGGTGGCTATTATTTCTTTGACCACTAATGCCAAGGTGGCTATATTCACTTGGGTGTTTGGGAGGCATTCTAAGGATGCTCTTAAGGATAATAAGTTTGGAGGAGTGTCTATCATCCATTGGTACCGAGAGCATGTTTTCATAGTGAGGCATGCAGTGATGCTAATGGTCATCAACAATATCCTCATCCTAGATTTTTTAGGCTTGAGGTTCCCTTGGAACCTCCTTGTGATGGTTCAAGACCTGATAGATAGTGAGGAGCCTATCATATATGCATGGGGTAGGTCTCTACTGGCTTAGTGTTATGACGAGTTGTACCACATCCGCTGGAGGGGTCATGTCAACATCACCTACAATTTGCTTCTATAGGTTTGGGTATGGGAGCATATTAGGGTAGATCACCCTAAGGGGCTTCCTATTGATATCACAACTATGGATAGGAGGATGCAGTGCTATGGTGCTAGGTGGGCCAGAGAGAGCGAGGAGCGCAAGATCCACACATTTTTAGGGGAGCTAACTCATTACACTAATACTTTCACTAGAATTCAAGATGGAGATATCATATGGTGCCCTTATCATGAGTGTTCTACTTGGGATGAACCTAACAACTTTACTGCTAGGATGCAATGCGAGCGATGGCTCATCGGCTACAATACCAACATCCATGAGTAATTATTCTACTCTCGAGCTCTTCATTAGTACAGGTTACAACAAGATGTGCCACTAGTACTATTTCTATGTAGGTGCATCAGAGTAGAGAGAGACCTCCCTCCCCGATAGGTTATAGAGATGGTTGATGAGGAGGATGCCCCAACTATTGATCCTAGAGTAGCTAGTGGAGTCACAGAGGTATTTGTATAATGGTAGGGTGATTTGATGTGGTATGGCAAGGGTTTTTTGAACCGATAGGATGATGGAGGATATGGGGTAGACCCAACGGGGCGTAGGGTTCATGCTAGGACTGTGGCATGGGTCCAGCAGGTAGGGCAGGTGGCAACAAAGGAGTAGGAGGCTCTTGAGGAGGTAGAGGAGGAGATGGAGCCTGAGGAGAGAGATTATTCTCTTAGGTCATAACTACATGATGTGGAGGCCAAGATCCAGTCAGCAAAGATACAGGTATAGCAGCTTGATGCCACCATAGCACAAAGGAATACTACTATAGCTCAGCTGTCAGACTAGACATAGGATTTATAGGTCGCTCTAGGAGGAGCTACCAATATGCAGGTTGTTGGTGCCCCTTCTACTCCTGAGGATCCTTTGAGGGTAGCTCTTGAGACTAAGGTTCATCATCTATAGGGTTTGTTGGATGAGAGTGATGTATAGATTGTTGAGGATGCAACCTAGATTTCTGCTCTCTCAAGGCAGATCATTAGGCTAGGCACCATCCCTAGGGTGAGAGTAGCCATAGGTGGGTCATAGATTAGCATGAGTTATACAATAGGGTAGTCTTCCATTCGGCCTAGTCATGGGGCCGGGCCTCATACAAAGAGACTAGCAGGGTCTAGCTTGCACTATTCTCCCAAAGATTTGTCCATAGGGGGTGGTGCTATAGGGGGCATAACTCCAGTATTTGATTGATGATACTCTTGGATTTGATTCATTTTTGAGATTAGGATGACTTATATGACTGTCGCACACGGGTATTTTTGTACATCCATGGACTTGACACACATACTTTTTATGATATATTTTCATTATGACTCATTATGTGTATCGTTTATTGCTCAGGTTTTTGTTGTTATTTTGTTTTATGATGTGATGTGATGATGACATTATGATGATTTGATTTATATGTTAGATGATATATGATATTGTAGATGCTTATATGGATGTGTAAATGCTTATATGATTTGATGATATGACATGATGTATTTTGATGATGAATGATGAATTCATGATTGTATGCAAATAGATATTGCCTATATGTTTTATGATGTGCTTTATGATGTGATGATGGACGATTAATGACTTGTGTTTGTGGATGCGATGTTATTGTTAAATGCATGTTTAATTTTGCTATAATTGTATGTATCTAACTTATATGATGGGATGGTATAAACGAACCTGTATGCTCTAATCACTTAAAACATAAGGGATGCATATGACATTGACAATCTTAATGAGTGATACCATAGAAAGTAAAAAATAATCATGAATTTAAATAATCACTCTTATCATAAGAATTGATTAAGTATTCATATATGAGATGTAATGGTATGTAATGTAATTTCTTGATAATTTTCTATAAATTAAAATATATAAAATAGTCAATGGCCGTCTATATACTATTTCTAATATATATGCGGTATTCGTCCTACTATGTTGATACCCCCTAATTTATAGAATCTTATAAAGATAGTGATGGTGTGAATGATGATATGATTTGTTGCTATGTAAGAATTTTTGGGGCTTTTCGAAGATTCAAACACTCTAGTTTCCCTATCAACAGTTGTCTATTGACCACTCCAGACTTTTGAAAAGTAAGGCTTTTACCATGGACCTGGTTTTCATGATCTCTATGTGTGAAAGTGATTGTATATTTTGAGGTAGAACTCAAGCATTTCATCCAATGTCAAGCGGTATTCTTTCAACCCATTGCTAAGATCAGGGATTCTCAAGTGTTCATCTCATACTTATGTTGGACTTAGTTGGACTATACCACTAGGCAATATTGGGTTACCTAAGCTAGCTCATCCACATTCAAACATTGGTCTACACAAATGCATGAAGCAATTATGATAGACATATCGTCATGTGTAAGGATATCTCCTTACGATTTTGTACAATGTTGAGAATTCCAGGGATTCAAGATTTATTCCCTTTTGGCTTCTTTTTGGCTTTGGATATTTGCTCATATGTAGTGATGAAAATCACTGTTTATTTTTTATTTTTCTTTGAGTGAGGATTTTTGTAGTGATGATAATCACTATTTATTTTGCTCATATGTAGTGATGAAAATCACTGTTTATTTTTGATTGATTTTTCTTTGAGAGAGGTTTCTTTGAATTTTCTGATTTGATTATCGGATCATTGCTATGAAATCTGGTTTGTATGCTTGGATTTTTGAACATGTAATTTGCTTTGGGTTTTTGCTTATTGTGATTTAAGCAAGGGATTTGGATAGGGCAAAGCTTGGCATTTTGCCAATTCTTAGCATCTTTAAACCGATTGCACAGGGGGATAAGCAAGGAAAATCCTTTTCACCTAAGGTAACCTAGACCATTTTTGTAGATTTCATATTTTCCTTGTACCAGCTAGGATTTTAGTGTTTCAATTAGTGACAGGATCCTGAATATCCAAGGCATTATCACAGATAGACCTTACCTTCTATTAATCAAAGTTATTTTCCACAAAAGTTGATAAGATCACTAGTTGTGGTTGATTAATTGAAAACCCTTAGTATATTATGTATAACAACAAATAATGGTTGTGTTGAAAAATACAATTACACACACGTGTTAATGGAGGTACGGATTTGAATGATTTGTGCAACAAACTATGGTATCAATTTTAAGGCTCTCATTCCATATGCAATTGTTAGTGGATATAAAAATGCAATGCAATTATGTGGATGCAAGATATAAAATGTAATTGTTTTTGTGTTTTTAATTTATATGTTGTTTTTATATTTTTGTTTGATTTGACCAAAGGGCTTATTATGCCTTTGGGACTTTTTGATTTTTGACCAAGTAGCATGAAGTGCCCTTGGATATTTTTGATTTAATTTTGACCAAGTGACTTGAATGCCCTTGGAGCCTTTTGATTTGATTTTTACCAAGTGGTGTGAATGCCCTTGGAGCCTTTTAATTTTATTTTGACCAAGATTTTGAATATCCTTGGCGCATTTTGAATTGATTGGAATTGACCAAGCGATTTGAATACCCTTGGAGTGTTTGATTTGATTGAAATTGACCAAGTGGTTTGAATACCCTTGGAGTGTTTGATTGTATTGATTTTGACCAAGCGGGATGAATTACCCTTTGAGCCTTTGATTGCATTTTGAAATTTTATGTTTTTGTGATTTATTTTTACATTTTTGACTTATTTGAATGTTTTTGTTTTTTTGACATATTTGAATGTTTTTTTTGACATATTTGAATGTTTTTTTTTGACATATTTGAATGTTTTTTTTTGTGTTTTATGTGTAGAATGCCTTCAAGTGAATGATATTGAGAGTTTCAGGCTCTTCAACACCATCTAATGATATAAGGCGATATGCTCCAGGCCCAACCCTCTATGAAATCATGTATGGGCCTATCCAGTTTATCATGAACTTATCTCGCAGATGCGGTAGCAGATTCAAATTCTGCTAGTTTTCTTTGAGAACTAGATCTCCAACCTTGAATTCCCTTAGGTGGAATTTACTATTGTAAGATCACGCAAGGCAATCTTGGTAAACATAAAGATGCTCTAAAGCATTGAATCAACATTCATCAAGAAGCATCAACTGATCAAAGTGGCCTTACCGCATGACATCATCATCTATGAAGTCCTTTAAAGCTATGTGTAGAGTTGGAATTTCCAACTCTAGTGGCATGATGGCCTTAGTTCCATATACTAGTGAAAATTATGTTGCCCTAGTGGTCATCCATATACTAGTCTTGTATGCCCATAGAGCAAGAGGTAACAACATGTGCCAATCCTTGTGATTGTCTTTCACTGTCTTCCTCAAGATGGAGACTATTATTTTGTTTGAGGCTTCTGCTTGCTTGTTTGCTTGTGGATAATAAGGTATTGAAAAAATATGCTGAATATGGTATTTTTTCATTAAAGAATGCACATTTTTGTTCTTGAAATATGGCCCATTATCCGATATTATCTTAGAAGGGATCCCAAAATGACTTATGATATTGTGGAGTATAAACTCCACAATCCTTAGTCTAGTTGTTGATGTTAAGGGGATTGATTCCACCCATTTAGTGAAGTATTCCATGGATGTTATGATGAATGTATGTTAGCCTAAGGATGGGGGTGAGATCTTCCCAATAAATTCTAGTCCCCACTATGAGAATGCCCATGCTGCCTAGATGGGACTTACTACATTTCTTGACATACAACAATTATTTTCCATTGTGGGACAATAGTAACCCATTCTTGATATGTGCTTAACTATGGCCATGCCACTAAAGTGCCCTTTGCATGTACCATCGTGAGCTTGCAAAATTTCCTAGGATGCTTCCTGGGGCTCAAGACAACAGAGTAATACTCCATCATATACTTGTCTGTAGAGGATTTCTCTGAGTAAGATGTATCTTGTTGCTTTCTATTTGAAAGTTCACCTTTAAATATATGAAAAACCTTGAGGTACTATTCCAAGTTTTAGGAAGTCCCATAGTTGGGAAAACCAATCTTGATATGCCATGAATTCTATAGAAAATATGGCTTGCTTTTCTTGTATTTCCAAGATAGTGAACACGAATTGAGGAAAAAATCTATGGTGTATGGTTGCACCACACTCCACAGGTCCTTGGGAAATCAAAGACCCCCAAGGTGCCATTTGCAAGAAATATCTAGATGCGAAGGACCAATCCCGATTTAGCTCAATATTGATCATGTTGACTAATTCTTGATTGTTAAAAGCTTCACAATGTATTGCTGAGTGTGAAAGTATTTTTACATGAATAGTTGTAAAATTAAAAGACAAATTCTAAGGGATTAAGGATCCCAAAGAGACCATGGTGTCTACAAATCTATTTTATGGATGAGGGATTGCCTCAATGTCATACCATTCCATTTAGGCTAGGTATGTATCAAAAAGTTCCTTGTAAGTTTTCAGGAGTGGGCACCTGCATTGAAATAGTCCTTTTGCCTGGTTTACTATGAGCAAGGAGTCACCAAATATATTCAATATTTTAATGCCCATTGCTATGGTTGTTTGGAGTCCTAGGATCAATGATTCATATTTTGTATTTTTTTTTGTGCATGGGAAGTCTAGTTTGAATGATAAGGGCAATGGAGCGTCCTGTGGTGTGATAAAGACAATCCCTACTTCACCCCCTTGTTCACACTTCAAAATATTAGATAATAATGACATGTCTCTTTCTTTCTTAGGTTATTTGAGTTATGGAGGATTTGATAATGCAAATACTGCATCATCAGACAATTCTATAGTGAGAGGCTTATTATCCTGAAGAGGTGCCTCTACTAATTGATCTGCTATGACTTGTCCTTTGATGGAATTTTGGCTTATTAACTCTAGATAAAATTCTATCAATAGCATGATCCACTTTGTGGTATGTGTATTATGATATGTCTTGATCATCATGTATTGCAAAGGATTTTGTTTTGATATGACCTAGGTCGTATGGCTCAACATGTAGTGTCACAAATTTTGAGTAGCAAAGACCACTGCTAAACAAATTTTCAACATACGCATATCCTAGCTCATAACTCACCAAGGTGCGACTAATGTAATATATGGCTTGCTCTTTGTCTTGTGCATTATTTTGGATTAACATGGTATCCAATGTGAAATCAGTAGTTGATATATAGTAAAAATGGTATGTCTAGCCTTGGTGGAGCCAATACTGGTGGTGTTGCCAGATAAGTTTTGATCTTTGAAAAGGCTTGATGGCATTCTTCTTCCCAATTAAAGGGGACCTCCTTGCATAGCAATTGATTCATAGGTCAACATTTGTCTGATAATTACACGATGAATATTTTTATGGATGCTATCTTGCCTTATAGGCTCCTCAACTCCCTAATTTTGATAGGGGCAGCCATTTCTAGTATAGCACTTACTTTTATAGAATTAACTTCGATGCCTCTCTTGGATACAATGAATCCTAAAATATTTCTAGAACTTACACCAAATACACACTTCTTAGGATTTAATTGGATGTTATGTTCTATGAGGCGATCAAATACTTGTCTAAGGACTTCAGCGTGCTCTTGCCACAATAGGGACTTGGCCAGTAAGTCATCCATGTAATCCTCTAAGATCTTATGCATATATTCATGGGATATGTATGTCATAGCCTGCTGATATGTGGCACCAACATTTTTGAGAGTGAATGGCATCACTTTGTAACATAATGTTCCCCACGAAGTAATGAAAGTAGTTTTATGTTGATCTTCGGGTTTAATCTAGATCTGGTTGTATCCAGAGAAACCATCCATTAGGGAGAGCATATCATGACCTACGGTTGCATCTATAAGAGCATCTATGTTTGGCAACAAGAATGAATCCTTTGGTGTTGCCCTATTTAAATGTTTGAAGTCCGTGCAGATACAAACTCTTTCGTCAGGTTTCCCCATGGGCACCATGTTTGAAACCCACTCAGGTTAGTCTATACGAACTATGAATACTGCATCCAATAGTTTTACAATTCGTTATTCACCATAAAAGTGACGGTTGGATGCATTTTCCTTAGCTTTTTCTTGAATGGATTCTTCATGGGATCCAATGAAAGGTTGTGAATGACTAAATTTGGATCTATCCTTGGCATGTATTTGTAAGTCCAAGAAAAAATATTGGGCCTCTCTTTGAGGAGAGGAATTAGGATGGCTTGTTCCTTTGGAGATAGAATTTCTCTAAACTTAACTTTTCTCGGTTGGGTAGGATCATCACTGATGTCAACCTTGAAAGTCTATAATATAGCCATATGTGACCCATCCTATAGCGGATGAGGCATAGGTATCAAATGAATGTCATCGATGGGATTTACAAGACCTACTGACTCAGGTTCCAAATCAACATGGAAGATGTCATACGCACAACCTAATGCAAAATGGAATGGGTGTAACATCCCTTCATTGTGGAAGAGGTATTCAGTATCTATGGGTGAATTAACGCGATTCCAATCAATAGCCTCTACATCAAGATGCAATGATTTGGTAGGATTTGTTGGATTATGAAGTGGAGTGGTCAAATCCATGGAGATCATGTTGATGGATGGGATGAAATATCTAGGAACACATGGGTGTAATCTTATTTTAGGGTTTTCCCTTCCACACTCATGATGAGATTTTGGAGGAATGGGAATTTTTGGATCTAGCCCATGAGTAGGGTGGATAATAGAATCATTGGGCTCTAATTGCTCTCTAAATGTAGGTGAAGAGGGATTGACCATTTTGTGAATTGCAACTAGGTCAATAGGTCTCCCCAAAAATTGTATATGAGGGTCTATGGCATAGAGTTCCACCTCTCTCTCTACTAGCTCATTGACTTGTCACAAGTGGTGAGGTCTAAGATAAGCCATATCGGTCTCATCCTCAAAGTCATCATCACTTATTCAAAAATCATTAGCATTTGTCTGTAGCCCTAAGACAAGGGTCTCATGTATTGGCCCTAAGTAGGCCATATCTATTTTATCTTCATATTCTTCGTCACTTATGAATAATCCATTTGCATTTGTCTCTTGACCCAAAGTCAGGGGTTGATGGCTTAGGCCTAAGTAGGCTCTTTCTATCGAGTCTTCTAATTCATAGTCACTATCCTTTGATATATATCCATTCTCATCATGGATGGACCATGTGAATATTTGTAAATAGCGAGGCCCCTAATAGGCTAAGCCAAGTTTCACCTCATCATCACTTGCTTCATATCCATTCTCCTCATCCCATGAGTTGTAACCTATTGGGGTGGAATCAATTGAGATGTTTGGATGATAAATTTATGGTGGCGGTATGTTTACCATGACCACTTGTCTATTGCTCAAATTTCCTATTCTTAGGGGATGATAAGGAATGAAATCAATGTCTTCTCCTAACCCTAAGCTTAACTTGTCCAATGCCACTACAAGGGAGTCATCTTGACCTCTGATATAATAGCCTAAGCCAAATTTGTTAGAGGGAAGTTGATATTATGGATCATATGGCCGCCTGTGCCTCTGCTCATATATGCCAAGGCCATAGCCATGTCAATGGCAATGCTCAAATTATATTAGAGCAAACTTAGAGTTAGAGAGATAATGAACATTAATCATGAATAATTCATCACTATCCTCTTCTATGTCTAAAGACTTATGGGTGCAGTCCAGGCCAGCATAGACAAAATTGGTTTGGTTGGGAGGGATTCCAAGTGGAACCACTATTCCCACTAGCAACCTCAATTCCTTAGGTCTTCCCATGTTTTGTGTAGACTCAATGATAGGTGTGAAGGTAATGTTTTGCACAAGGTACTACCCTATGCCTGTTCTTGCCAAGTGTATTGATGCATGCGATGTAGATGACCCTACGGATGACACTAACAAAGAAGGGTGATAATCACTATCTTCATCTTAATATTGAAGATCTTCTTCTTCCATAGGACTTGGAATTTCAGCAATGGCTACAGTTGGCACTTCCTTGGCCCTTTATTCATTAACTAAAGGCACCTTTAGCTCTTGATTGTCTTTTGGTTTTGATGTTGATGGTACTTTAGAAGCATTGACTATTTTGAGTGCACCAATATGTGTTGATGTTCATGGGTATTTTCTTAAATTTTTGTCTTTGTTATCCATTTGTGTGGTTGGGGATGAAGGTGATACATATAGGTGGGTAGAAGGAATTACAAATTCTCCTAGAATTTCCACCTGATGGACGTATTTAAAAGGCTCTTCATTAGCCAAAACCACATAGACTTTGTTCTAGTGTACATACTTGACACACTGGTGCAATATCAAAGGCATACACTTCATGGCCCTTATCCAAGGATTCCCTAAGAGGATGTTGTACTGCATAGCTCCTTCTAAGACATGACACATCACAGGGATGGTTTTATGCCCCACTTTGATGGGTAGGACTATCGTTCCCACAATATTGCATAAAGCATCATTAAAAGCTCTCAATGTGTAAGCTCCTAGAACAATATTGGACTTGGGGATCTTGAGGTGCTCTATTGCTATTGTTGTGATGATGTTTATCGATGAAACTGTATCGACCAAGACCCTATTGAAAGGTAAGTTGTTGATTTCTACTACAATGTTCAACGGAGGGTCTGTTAAGGCAGCAGGAACTGTCTTAATCTCATGATCATAGAATAGAATTACAGGCTCCTGGTATTCTTGTACTTGTCCCACAAAGTGAGTGAATGCATTCGCATCTTGTGGTTGGAGCTCAATTGTCCTTAAGATTTCCATTAGAGTATCCCTATGCTTTGGGGACTGTTGTATGAACTCATTGATGGATAACTTAGTTGGAGTCATCTATAGGTTTTGCTCCAATATACTCCGAATAGTTACCACAGGTCATGTTGGTGGACATGGAAGGTTGTCTTGCCTTTGCCTAGGAGTGTCTAGGACATTAATTGGAGTTGTAGGAGGTTGTAGTTGACTATACCACCTAGTCCTTGTTGCTATGTTAACAATCTCAACCATCCCAATGCATCCATGTGTAGGTATATCAACTCAAACCTAATTGACTTGGGCCCCTTGCTCTCTAGGGACCTCATGGTTGGGAAATGGGTTTTTGTATATGCCCATGTCTCTATTATTGAGAGCCATTGGGTTGTCAACTTTGAGTTCTCCTACCTCAATCATATTTTTCACTTGATGCTTAAACCCGATGCAAGCCTCAATGTCATGTCCCGGTACCCTGTGATAAGGGTAAAATTGATCTTCCCTATATACTTTTGGCTTAGTATGGTTGGTATCTATAAGAGGTATATTAGGAAATATAATCCTCCTTGCCTCACTCAACTGATTAAATATTGATTGCATTGATTCTGTCAAAGGCATGAAATAATGAGGCGGCTTGCGTTCTCTGTTTCTTCCCTGATTGTTCTTTGGTTATAATTGGTTGGTGGGGGATGTGCTTGATATTTCTAGGGTTGTTGTGCACCCCCATCCTTGGGTGTAGCCAATACAACTTGATTAACTAGAGTAGGATTTCCCTGCTTCTACTTATACTTTTCATTCTTACCATTCTTGTTCCACTCCTTTTTATTTTAGAGTTTAATGGTTTCCTCATCTACTTTTATTTCTTTGATGAGCTTGGCCTGTGCCAAATATTCCTCAAACGAATGATACTGCTGAAGTTGTAGAAAGAGGGAGATGTGTTTAGAGCAAATTTTGGTGAACATATGAATGGTCTCTTCTATGGGAATGGAGAATGATAATTTTACCATGACTTTTCTCCATATTCCCATAATCCATTACTGGCTTATCATCATACTATTTCAAGTTGACCAGGTCTAAAAAGTTCACCTTCTTAGCACCAAAGGAGAAATACTTTACAAATGCATTTAATAGTTGTTAAAAATTGGCTATGCTATGCTTATGTAGTTGACTAAACCATTGCATGGTAGCACCTAAAAATATCATTATGAATGTTCTTAGCATGAGAGCGTCATTGTATTCAAGATGAAAATAGGCATTGATAAAATTTGTGACGTGATCTTGTGCATCCTCTTCACCCTTAAACATTTCTAACCTAGGCATTTCAAAGTGCTTAGGATATGGAGGGCTAGGGATTGATGGGCACAATGGTTGGTTGTGTATTTTTCTCAATGTTGGCGAGTTCCCAATTACCTCTTGTTTCTCAAAGGCTTTCATCTTTTTAGCAAGATCTTAAAATTCCTTTGATGCATGGATTTCCTCCTCTTGTAATCATACTCATAGTGGTAATGGAGGTAACTCTCTATCCATTTTATTTGTTACATTTTCCTCCTTCCTATGAGGGGACTTAGGATTGTGATCCTACTTTTTTATGTGTGCCCTTTCTCCACTAGTCAGATTTCATTCATGATTTAGCAGGGGATTTCATTGTGGGCTATCTTTTCTAGTGTGCCTCTCCTTAGGTGAGTCAGCATGTCTAGTTCTTTGGTGGTCACCACCATTTGTCTATAAATTTTTAAGATCTAGCTGCTCAGCCTTCTCTCTTAGGTGTTGCTCTTGTTGGCGCAAGAGTATTTATCTTTGTTTATCCTATTTGAGAGCTCCCACTAGCTCTCGCTCCTTACATAATACATTTTATAACTGCCTCATTTGGTTAGTTTGCATTGACACATAAGACTTATGTTTATCTGACTCTATTCTTGTTGTCTTGACTCGTAGATTCCTCGAGGAGGTTTTTGCTATACCTGTACTCTTGCTAGCTAATGTGACTTGTTCAGTGTACTATTGAGTATCTCTATGATTAGATTTTGTGCATCTATTGTGGGGTCACTTTGAGGTACCCATAGGTTGAGAGATGTGTTTAGAAGTCACAATTCATGAGATTCCAGATGTAGAGTTATCATTAGCTATAGTTCTATGAGTTGGTCATGTAGGAAACCGGTCCAACCTATCTAGCTGTCTTGTTTTCCATGGCTGGTCCCATGGGGTACCATTTACTCCTATGAGGTCATAGTATATAGGAATATTTCATTTTGTGTAAAGAATTTCTTCTATATGATTTCCATGGCTAGATTTTACTCTAGTTTCCTACCCTTCAATGGGCAGACCTATTTCATATGTTTCTTGTGAATCTTGAGGTGTTGCAATACTTGTTTGTCTTCTTGATGAAGATGACTTTGTGGTAACATGTTTTCTCCATGTGGATGGAGATGTAGCAGTATCATCATCCCTATGTGAAGAACAAGTTTTAGAACCTTATTTATTTCCATGTGAGGAGGAATTCCTTGAAGCTTCCTCACGTCTGTGAGATGTTTCTGTGTGTTTAGAGGAGGCCCTTGAGGTCTCCTCATGTCTCCTTGATGAGGATGGTTGTGAAGCCTCTTTTTTTTTATGAGACTTTGTTCCATGATGCGGTTCCTTACTTGGGGTTTCTCAAGGAGATTCTCTAAGGGTTGAGTTATCACCCCTTAGGCTCACAGAGATACATCTCACGGTCTTACAGGTAGGTCGTTCAATGTTACTATGACTACGCCTATTGGTATGAGTTGCTTTAGTCTCTCCCTCAGTATTTGATCGAGGGTGTTTGCTTCTTGTTTTGACCATGTTTTCTATGAATTGATCTTTTGAGTTGTAATTTAGGAGTAGCCATACAATACCAAACAAATGTTTATCTTGATTACCGATTTAAGTGTGCCCTAAACTATTTGGTGTGTTTTGATGCGTTGTTCTTTCAATTTTTTTGCTCTTGTTCTTGGATTAAGAATGAGAAGACTCATCCATAGTGATAATCAAGTACACCCATTCCAAACATGATTTTTTTAAAAGAAGCTAGGGTACACTGTTGAAGACCCAGTGGGTATTCACCTAGCTCTTCCACTCTGAACCAATGATTGTTCTAATAGTGGGAGACAGTTTGAGCATAAATATCTTAGTATCACTATAAATATGTTTCTAAATCCATTTATAGGAAGCTCTAGGAGGAAAACCAGTGGAAGGAGATGAATTCCAGCATCACTGGACTAAATTGAATATTGGTGATGAAATCCAACTCCCCAATGTTTAAATGAGATGTGTGTGTGTGGTGTTCATTTCAAGCTTGCATAACATAAAGTGCATCATATAGCAGCAATGAATCCTTCTTATATGCCTAAGTGTAAAAATACATTTCAAAATTCAAAAATATGCATGAACTACTATGATTTGTATGAGCGCACTTTATTTCGTGCATCTATGGCCTCTAGCAGGGCCTCAAAGCAAGAAAACAACATACAATGTCTAGAATGTTGGATTCTAGGGTAAACGTTTTAGGCATAAGCTGCTATTCATAGCAATGCCTAGTGGAAATCTAAAAGAAGATCTAAGATATGCAAAATGCATAATTATTTCTCCTTTTATTCTTTCAATTTATAAACATAAATGTGTTTTGAGTTCTCTATTTTAGGCACACAGAAGTAGATGGAAAGCTATAAAATATCAGATAAGTTATACCAACCTTTTATCTAGCTCAAAGAGTCAATGTTTTGACCTCTACTGCACTCCAGTTCTGGCTGCTATTGACCAGAGCGACTGGTTCTTGGCAACTGTAGCTTAGAGTTGCTAAAGCTCTATTGGTTGTTGTAGCTCAGTGTGGCTAATTTTTTGCTGCTGTAGCTCAAAGTGGCTAGACCTGCACATAGAACTAAGTTACTATTTTGGAAAAAAATGAAAAATTATTGGAGGTCCCATCATGATCGCCATATATAGCAACCTCGGGATGCATGCATTGCTTTACTCTACTTGCAATGTTATTAAAAACCCAAGATGAAATGGAAGACAATAAAAAAACATATAACACATAAATAACAAATATGGATCTCTTTATTCGTATTGAAACTCGGTTACATGTCGGTCCCTCTTAGGGATACCCATTTCGATACAATAAGGTTACAAATAGGTAAAGAGTACCCCTTTCATGAAGAGGTGGTGCATTTTTGAAAAGCTTCTCGGTTCCACACATGGAAATGTATAAGGGCTTACAGATGCCTCCTTCTCTAGGCCTATTTCCTAGAGGGATCCCTTTTTCTCTTGTATGTTGTAGATTTTTTTCGATCAACTTGTGGCCCTGTAAGCAATGAAACAATAACACACACTTAGATGTCCAAGAATACCTCCTCAGATGAGGTTGTTAGTATTGAATATAACAAATGAAAGCAAATGAAAATTAGACTAATCCTATGGATGCAAATGAATGAAATGATGCTATGCTAATGATATGCTAGAATAATGAATCTAATATCTAAAACCCTAAGCTAAGCCTATGGGCCACTGTCCAAGATAGTGGTCACTAAAATGACTCTCGTCCTTTTTGCTCCAAAGCTATGGACCAAAGCTTGTATCCGATGTTGAAATAATGGTTTCTATGCTCTTCAATCCGTTAGGGCTTTGCCATACTCATGATATCCAAGGGAACTCTCCAAGTCTCGAAAGCTCTCCTTAATGACCAAGATTGATAAAATATTGATTCTTTGATAAAATATCTCTCTTGGTGCTCTTAGTATTGCACCTTTTATAGTGTGAAACCCTAGGTCTATGTCCAATCCCTAGGAATGAATTTCTTATGTGTAGTGTAAGTTAGCATGAGAAGCTTCTTGTATTTTCTATGTTTGGAAGCTAGTTATTTAAAATATAACTACCAACTTGAGTCTCCTATGCGAAATGGTCATTTAGCATGAGAAGATTTTATCCTTTATTTATGCTTGGAGGTTAGTTAACTCAAGTCTAAATGCAAACTCAAGTCTCCTATGTGAACTAGTCATAAAAAGGAATGCAAATTTACTCCTGCTCACCTTTATTGCATGCATACTACCAATTCCGCCCATGATTAGGCATGTTTATCGACAAAAATATTTATTATGGCTTAGCTACTATCATTTGCAGCAACTAAGATCTAGCTATTGTCATCTACAATGGCTAAGATCTGGCTACTCGAGGCTTGAGCGACTAGGATATGGCTACTCTTAGCTTGAGTGGCTAGGCTTGGATGGCTTGAAAAATGTTCCAAATGAGTGGTGAGAACCACTTTTGATGCTTGGAAAGTCCAATATTTTGTCATATGATCTTATGAATGTGTCTATGTGAGCAACTCCCCTAAGCATAACACGATTTAGGTGTCTACACTCTTTGATTTTGAACTTGTGGCCAATGATCCATTGCTCACACCATGTACTAGATATAAATATGGATAGATCATCCCATGTTAGGTAGTCATGATATGGGCACCATCTGATATCTCGAGCCTATAACCCAGTGAAAGTAGAAATATAATGGGAGAGCTCCCATACAAAAGGATAACTCTTGCACTCATCACGATCTCGAGCCCATATGGCAGTATAACACTACATTTGACCATCTATAGCTGTAATATCAGTAGGGAGCACTCTAGGATGATATACATAGATATGCTTTCATCCCCATATTTGTAGGAGCAAGCTACAAGTGATGCTGACACAACCCCATCAATGGATGTGATACAACTCATTGTATCACTATGCTAGAAAAGACATCCCTCATTCATAAATGATAGGCTCCTCACTATCCATCAAATCCTAAACCATCATAAGGAGGTTCCATGGGAACCTTAAGCTTGAGTAGTATAGGATAAGAACATTGCTGATGACCATCAGCAACATCGCATACCTCACAAAGAAGACCCTCTCCCTGTACCATCGCAAAATAGATACATCACTAGATTTGGTATCCTAGAAGGCAGTCGTAGCATATCTCCTGAACACCCTAGCAAAGACTACCTCACGGTCATTAGTGGCTGAAGAGATGATGGCCACTCCATCAAAAGAAATCTAGAAAATCCTATATACATCTTTTGATGTGATAGTCATATCATTGGTAGGAAGGTGGAAGGTATTTTTTTGAGGATCCCATCGGTGAACCAAGGTCGTGAGGTAGGCATGATCTGACATAATATGGGGAAGCTTGGTCACATACTATAATCCATGGGCCTTAAACCATGCCCAGTCCATATCAACCATACACATTAGGAGGTTAAGTAAGAGCTTCGGGTCCTGAGTTCAAGCGAAAAGAATATAAGGATAAAAATCAAGACATAACTATAGTGCATATAAGGCATAAAACATAATAAAACATGGAAAACAATGCAAATAATGATATCCTATCCTAATTCTAAGTAAAACAATAATAAACACACCTAATCATACAAAAAAATTAAAAAAATATAACTCAAAAAACTCAAAAAAAATCAAAAAAAAAAAAAAATGGCCTAAAGTTCTTGGTCGCTTTCATCTACATCGACCAAAAATCAGCCGTTGAGGAGGCTGGTAGCGGCCAAATCCCAACGATCATAATTTTGACCATTGAGTTTGAACTGGCCACTTCCATCAACAATAGCCAAGCCACGGGCCGAAATGGCTACTTTGAGCGGTAGCGGCCGACGGGTAACATTACAAATGCATACACCCTAGGCCAAAAATACCAAAAAAAATACACAAAATAGGAACAAGCTCACAAAATTAAAACCTAAACTAGGCCTATCTATGGGTTCAGCTCATTGCTAGCAAGTTTAGTGAGGTTTGTTTATCGATTACTTAGTGAGGTTCATTTTTACTAAAAAACAAGCAGGGTTAAGGTTTGGAAGAATACCCGAGAAGCTTCGGCTCCTCCACTCATCGATGGCTCACCCTACGTAGCCATAATATTCGACAAAAAATGATCCAATTTGCAAATTAGCACTTTCTCTCCAGAGCTCTAAAAAAAAAATTGCCAACTGCAAGAATTAAAAGTCAAAACCCTAGGCTGCTTTTATATTTCCAAGTTATGCCTTGATCGCTGCTACCATCAATGGCTCAAAATTCTTGGCCACCGAGGTTGAGAGTGGCTAAAAATAGGCATTTAGGGGTCGCTAGATCTGACATCGGCTAGCAACACAGGTAAAAACAAGAATATTCCTTCCATTAGGAATAGCAAAAAAATCAAATAAACATAATTTGATGGTTCAAAATCATCATAATGATCAAAATAACAAAAACAAATTGCATAGAAATAGAAATATCAAGTAAGCCTTGTATCCAATTACTTACTCTATCAACTTAGTGGTTGTAGATATTTGCACTCCATGAAATTCTATGAGATGAGTGAGCTACCATAGGGCTACTTGGGGTAAATTAATCATTTTGGAATCATGATGTGCCCCATCAATAATGAAGAAGACCAGGATGGTTGGACTGCTCCACGAGTGCGATAGAATCATCTTAATTCCTTTATGGCATTACAACACTGAGCCAAGTAATTCAGCACAATCTTAAATAGAATCTCTCATCCTAACTCCCTAAGAAGGCTATTTACGGTTGAACTACTCCTCAGGATAGGTATGAATGATCATCATAAACATTTGAAAGCACACTTGGATGAGGGTTTACCCATTGAAAAGAACAAGCACTAGAAAGGAACCAAACTGGTCATATTGGTCAAGTGACTTGTTGCTTCATTCATGCCCTTCCCTCATCAATTCATTGTATGAGGGGTAGTTAGCTCTTCAAATAATCATAATCAAAGTCAACCAAAGATCACTCAATCATATCAAAATTATGTTTGTCCTATGAATCATTACAGATAACTATTACCAAATTTTCCCTGTTTGCTGGGTTCATAACTAAAATCTGACATTTTTAGTTTGTAGCTCTCCTCTGGTCAAATATCATTATAGTGATATAAGCTACCCAATTATATTTGAGGAACGAGTACAAGTGAATATGTGCAAGCCTTGTGCTAAGTTAAGCCTTCTATCATGTTGAAGCAATGATTCAAGGGTGTGCATCGTCTTGCGTGATTGGGCCATCCAACGTTGATCAGACCAATGATTTTCATACACCCTACAAACATAGTAGTCTATGTTTTTGCTCAATGCTATGTTTTTCCCACATAGCGCATCCAAAAAAGGGGTATCTATAGACACCTAAAACATGTCGTGTTTGGGAGAACTACTCACATGGGCACATTCATCGATCATGTGACTAAAACTTGGAACCTTCCATTTGCCAAAAGTGGTTTTCACCACTCATCTGGGGTAGTCTTAGCCCATCCAAGCCTGGCCACTAGAACCAGAGCAATTGAATCTTGGCCACTGAAGCTTGGAGTGGACAATACCTAGCCACTACAGATGATAGTGGCTAGACCCTAAAATGCAACTTGCCATCAAATCAGCCTAATCTTAGGAAGAAGTGGTAGTTTGCATGCAATAAAGCCGAGCAAGGATAACTTTGCATTCCTCCTCACAACATGTCTACATAAGAGACTCTAGTATGGATTTAGACATCAGTTAACTGGCCCTCAAGGGTAGATAAAGACTAAAATGCTCATGCTAACAAATAATTTGTATGCAGGATTTAGTCTTAGGGTTGTTTAGACCTAAAACTAGGACATCAACATAATATAAGGTGCAAACCTAAGAGCACCAAAGGACTTAATTTTATCAATTGGAGGGAGAGATCGAGGAGATATTTTCAAGACTTTGAGAGATTTTCTTGTAGCGAAGCCTTGTCAAATTAGAGAGCATATTGGAGTGCCTTGGAGGAGCAATGACGTGCTAGCTGACTGAGGGGTTATCATCTACAAGATATTCAATACATTGGATAAAAAAGACAATCATTTCAACATCAACAACAAGCCTAGATCCATAGCCTTGGAGCAATAGAGACAGGTTTTCATCTTAGTGGCCACTATCTCGAACAGTGGCCTGTAGGCCTAGCCTAGGGTTTTTAGCATCAATTTCATTTATTTATCTTGTTACATGTTTTCACGCCATTAGCATAGATATGATTTCTCACATTTAATTACATTCACATCATTAGTTTCTATTGTCATTGAGCATATTTCCATTTATTATTAGGGTTATTGCTAACAACCTCATCCATGGAGGCAATCTCGAAAAGTTGAGCGTTTTCTGTTGTTTTCATAACTATAGGACTATAGGTTCACTGGACAAGTTATCAACACTTGAAAGCAAAAGTATCCCTATAGGAGCAAATCTTGGAGAAGGAGGTATCTGTAAGCCCTCATACAGTTTCATGTGCATCACTGGGAAGCCTGCGAGAGTTCATCACCCCTTGCAAGTAGATATCATACATCTACTACCCTATTTTGTAAAATTTCTATCAAATGAAGGGAATACCTTAGAGGGATCTATATGTAATCAAACTTGAGAAAAGCAATAAAGAGCATTATTTATTCATTTATTCGTATTTCGGTTGTATCTGCTTTCACATATTTCATTTAATGCATGATTAAGTAAATAATATTTGCAAATAGAGTAGTGGGTGATGCACCACTTCCCCAGGGTCACTACGAGTAGGAACTAAGATTGATGATTAACCATTGGTGTGGTTACTTCATCTATGATGGTTAACCATTGGTGTGGTTCTCCATATTCAAGGTATGTATTCATATCATTGGTGTGGTATGAAGTTTTGTAGAAGCTGGTCACTTCTACTCAAGAGTGACTCTGACCAAGTCTTAATAGCTCTTGATTATTATTGCCTTGTTAACTTACAATCCTCTTGGAATAACTCTATCTTATATCATGATTATGTCCCCTACTCCTTGGAAGATATATATATATATATATATATATATATATATATATATATATATATATATATATATATATATATATATATATATATATATATATATATATATTGAAGTGGATGAGTAGTAACAATTGGGATTGTTACACCTATCACATGTTTCAATACCAGTTAGATCTAGGACTCCTCAATTTCCTGAAATCATATTATTGTGAAAATCATTGGAATTTATCTTAGGACCATAATTCAAAATATTATCAAGATGAGTATCTTGAAATTGATTTGCATTCCTGAATGATGGTTGATTTTAAATAGTAGGTTGAGGTGCACCAATAATTGGGAGGGTGAGGGAGGTATTAAATGGTTGAGAATTATATGATCCAAATTCCACATCATAATTTTGATAACTCAATTGTTGTTCAATTGCCATTGCTTGATTATAATCTTGGGACAAATATGTGAATTGATGCATCCCTAGAAAATAAGATAAAGTGAATGGATCAAGAGCATTGAGGTATACTCAGATAGCCAATCCTTTTGGAAGGATATAAGGCACTACCAATTGAGTGTATATCCCATGGAACCTTTCTATGAAAGACTTTAAACTTTCACTTGGTACTCTAAGAATAGTGATAAACTAAATGTAATTGAGGATTGGATCAACTAGATTCTTGTTGATTTGATTGAGAAACATTACCTCTAGTTGAGCCCAAGAAGTGATCGACCCTAAAGGTAGATTAGCAAACCAATCATATGCAACTTTTTCCAAGGTGTAAGGGAATATTTTACAAGCAACATCATCATACCAAATTGTTAAATGATTCACGTAGATTTTGAATGATTGAATATGTTCTTATACGAGCCTCATACCATTAGACCAAAATCGAGGAAGATATCTCTCAAAATCGAAGGGTAAATAATGTTGAACTCCAAGTATGTTCAAAGGGTTACTTATCATCCATGGCGTAAACATGGCCATTAGTGGACCCTAAAAATATACATAAATTTTGTTAGTCAAAAAATATATCTTGCAAAGTAGCATGCAATGACTAACAATCCTCCAATGTTTCATATATAAATCATCCTGTTAGCATCGATCAAAAGATATGCATCAATTAAACCATAGCATCAAAGAACATTCTCCAATTTGGAAAAGGTTAGCATGAATGCATCATCAATTAGAGAAATTTTCAAATCAATGAATGTGATCAACAAAACCTTGTTAGCCAAGACCAATGCCTTCAAGTAAACCTTTCAAAGAAATATGAACAATTTAGAATCTAAATAACAATGAAGTAAACCAATTCAGGACGTCCTTCTAGCACCAATTTTATTGGGTGGATATTTTTCCCAATTGCAAAATTCCCATCATAGTCAGAATTTTGATTAGAAAACCCTCTCTTGCAAAGAAATATAATTTTCCCAAGGTTCATTTTACTTAATGTGTGTTTGTGTTCTTGTGAAGATGTATCAAATAAGTGCTAGGAATACCTTAGTGATTGCAAGTAACTGTCAAAAAGGGGCCTATATTGGTTTATTTTATTGCTATGCTAATGATTTGTTCATGAAACTTAAAAGAAATGAAAATGTGATTGGCCCTCATATGACCATGATGTAAAGCCTTAGTTCATTTTATCTTGAAGTGTTTTATATAGATTTTATCTTCTTTTGGTTAAGTAGATTTTAAACAAGTTTTATCTTGTTTTATTAAATCCTACTTTGAGCATGAAACTAAGAATAAAATCTATGAATATTAAATGATGATTGGATTCATTTAAATTGCTTTGTGCATGAACTAAAACAACAAAATGACTAGCTTCCAAACAAATAGAAGTCTTTGATATGATAAATAAATTACCCCTCTTTAATAAAATTGGTTTTCATAAAGAGACATCAATTCATTGCTTTAAAAACAATGGATTTTGAAATACCATATAGATTGTTCCCCTTTAATGAAATTGTGATTTTCATAAAGGAAAATTAATTTATTGTTTATGAAATGAACATGCAAAACTTAAATTAAATCTACCTTCAAAATATGTAATTATGTAAAATTCAAAATTCTAAAATACCTGTAAAAACAACTTTGAATAATTTTTATAATTTTGAAATGGCTATTTGAGGTCTAACATATTTATCATCTATTTGGAAGGCAGGATGATAGGAGGATGCAAAAAATGTTTAGACAAGATCACAGGAATTCAAATTATGGAATGTGGGAAGTACCAACTTTGAATTTCTAGAGCACGGGAGGAAGGTCACAAGGGCAGCCAAGATGGGATCCCTTCTGATGTTCCTGAGGATGGTTATTCTAATTCAGATAAGGTAGTTGAAAAGGTTACCCCTTTTTGGGGGGATGAACCTCCCAACAAAGGAACCATTCCTGGGACCCCTCTAGTCAAGGGACCCATGGTTGAAAAGCCATCCTTCACCAAAGTCCTTGGTGGAGGTTATAGCAGTCTCAGGATTTCCTCTTTTTCCTTGGAACCCATTGGGACAAAAGTTAAGGTCCCTGCAAATATCATTTTCAACTACATTTCTATGAAAAATTTCTCATTAGTTGGAAAGCTTATTGGAGGAAGGCCCGACCTTGAAACCATTAGGAGATGGGCTCACTCCAAATGGAAGGTCAATGGGTGTATAGAAATTTTTGGCCTCTCCAGGGGTTTCTTTGGCATCAAGCTTAGCAATCATGATGATGCAAGCCAAATTCTCACAGGTGGTCCCTATTTGTTTGGAAGGAATAGATTATTCCTAAGGCACTGGTCTCCTAATTTTGATCCTGAATCATAGAGTATTAATTATGCTCCTATCTAGGTTCATTTGCTAAACCTTCCTTGGTATTTTTGGCATGAATATATCCTCAAAGCTATTGCTAAAACCATAGGAGACTTGGTGGCCATTGATCATGCCACTTTGGCTAGAACAAGGATGATAGCTACTCACATTTGTGTTAATGCAAATTTGGATTCTGAACTCTCAACTTTTGTGGAGTTGGAATATGAGTCCTACTATAGGAAACAGGTGATTGAATATGAAAATAAGCCTACTTTCTATGTGGAATGTCATACTTAGGGGCACCTTAGATCCCAATGTCCTTCCTTAAAGGTGTAGGCTGAACCTGAGATTCAAAAAAGTAAAGTCCCTTTCACAAGGTTTGAGAGGAGGAAACATCCCACATCAAAGGGAGTGGTATTCAGACCAATCAAAAACTAGAACCAAAATATCAACAGGAACGACCATCCTTAGGGAGGTGCTTCAAAAGAGCCCCAAAATTCCCCTCAAGTAGCTGACAAGGGTAAACAAATTTCCACAATAGTTCAAGAAATACACAAGGAAGAGGTAAGTTCTTTCTTTGCTCTCCCAAACAAGTACCAAGTTCTTTCTGACTTACCTTCTAGTGATAATCAAAATATGGAGATTATTCATAATCCTGAACCAGCCCCCAAATCCTTTCCTAATGAGAAAAAGAGGTTGGAATCTATCAAATCTCCTAATCCCACTAGTAATATTGGGCTTTCTCATTCGTAACCTAAACCCAAGAGTGGGCACCAGTGCTCAGGACCCTCAAGCCCTCCTCTTGAGTCTCTCCCAGGAATATTAGATGATCTTTGCAAATGGAACCAAATTGAATCAGTTGCAATCCCAGTACCTATCCCTGGCTCTTCAAGCCTGGTAGTTCAAAGAATAAATCCTCAAAATTTTAGCCCAAAGCAAACTAGAAGCTACAAGAAATCTTTGATTGATTGTGGAGGAGAAAAGAAGAAGGGCAGAACCTCAATAGCTGATCACTAGAAATAGGGATTAGCAGATGAAATAGTGAGTGGTATACAAAAAACCCTATTTTCCATAGGGTTAAGTCAGAGCAAGGATGAATCCAAATGCATAAAACCCCCCCAACCTCAAGGAAAGGGGGGCAAAAGGGCTTTCAAATTGTCTAAATGAAAATCCTCTCCTGGAATGTGAGAGGACTTAATGGCATGGTGAAGCAAAGGTTAGCCAAGTCATTAAGAAAAGAAATTAATCCTACAATATTTTTGATGCAAGAAACTAAAACTGGGGACTCTTTAGCTGAGGATCTATGTAAAAATATATGGAAAAATAGTGAATCTATTTCTTGTAGTGCAAGGGGTGCTTCAGGAGGTCTCATGTGCATTTGGAATCCAAGAAAGTTAGAAGGCATATTAATTCATTCCAACGATGTGTCATCTAGCATCCTATTTTTTGACAAAGATACCAATTTTCCATGGGTTCTCACCAATATATATGCCCCGAATTCTATCCCTGGCAGATCCAGGCTATGGGAAACTTTAACAAACTTGAGGAAAGCCATCTCAAATTTCTCGTGGATTTTAGCTAGAGATTTTAACACTCCTCTATATCCTTCTGATAAGAGAGGTGGTGTGGGATCTATTACAAAGAGCATGGAAGATTTTTAGGATTTTATTAACTCTAATAACTTGATGGATGTGAATTTGAAAGGCAATCAATTTACATGTACTAATAGGAGAAGTGGCAACCAATTAATTTAGGTTAAACTTGATAGATTTCTCTTTTCTCAGGAAGCAACTACAATCTGGGGGGATGCCAATCTTCAATCTCTTCTCAAAATTGGCTCAGATCATAGTCCACTTCTTTTGGAAACTAAAAACCCACAGAATTTTAGGATTCCTTTCAGATTTGAAGCCATGTGGATGCAACACCTAGATTTCAGGGATAAAATTATTCAGTGGTGGTAGGTAGACATTCAAGGGTCACCATCATATAGACTAGGGCAAAAACTAAAAATGATCAAAGAAAATCTCAAGATTTGGAACAAAGATATTTTTGGAAACCTATTTGAGAACAAACAGGCAATTAAAAATTGCCTGGAAGCAATTGAGAATGATATTCTGATGGGCCATAGCTTTGATGCTAAGCTGAGGAATGAAGAAATACATCTCTTATCAGAATATCATAATATCCTTAAATGCAAAGAAACATTTTGGAGGCAGAAATCCTGGGCAATCTGGCTTAAGGAAGGTGATTCCAACACAAAAAATTTCCACATTTCTACCCTGAGGAATAGAAGCAACAATCGAATTAAGGAATTACTCTAACAGGACGGAAGCATCACCTTGGATGTTAAGGAAATCAGGTCTGAAGGCATATCCCATTTTTTGTAGTTACTTGAAAACCCTCATCCTGATTGCAACTCTAGTGAGGCCAAATATTTTTTGCTCCAACATATACCTCATTCCATTTCAGAGGACATCAATCATAAGTTATTAGCCAATATTTCTGATGAGGAAATTAAGCATGCCCTCTTTTCCATGAAACCTGATAAGGCCCCTGGTCCTGATGGTTTTTCTCCAAGGTTTTTTTAGGCTTTTTGGGATTTTGTGGGTCCTGATGTGTGTGAAGTGATTAAAGAGTTTTAGTCATCTAAGATTATTCCACATAGTTTCAATTCCACTTTCATTGCTCTCATTTCCAAAATCCCTAATGCCAAATCCTTCAATGATTTTAGGCCTGTGAGCCTCTGTAATGTAGTATACAAAATCCTAACCAAAGCTTTAGCCAATAGAATGAGGGACGTTATGCCTCTGATTATTGACCACTGTCAAGGAAGTTTGGTTCGAGGAAGATCCATTTTGGATGGGATCATCTCTGTTCATGAAGCTCTACATTCTTCTTCTCACACAAAAAAGGCTACCTTCCTGTTAAAGTTGGACATGAACAAAGCTTATGATAGGCTGAATTGGGACTTTCTATTAGTTGTCTTAACTAAATTTGGATTTCATCAAGATTGGGTCAATTTGATTAAAGGATGTATTTCTTCTACTTGGTTCTTTGTATTAATCAATGGATCACCTGCTGGATATTTTCCTAGTAGCAGAGGCTTAAGGCAAGGGGATCCTCTATCCCCTCTCCTATTTATCATTGTTGTCGAGGCGTTAGGAAGATCAATTCATGCAGCTAGAAGGTCAGGATTAATCTCTGGAATTAAGGTGACTTCTCAAACTAATCCTATCACCCATCAAAAATTTGTTGATGATACTTTATTATCCACTTTTACCTCCATTGTTGAAGCTAAGGTCATCAAACATATTCTCCTACTATATGAGGAAGTGGTAGGCTAGAAGGTGAACTTCTAGAAGAGTAAGTTATTTTTCCTTAATACTCCTTATAGGAGACAACTCAAAATAGCAAACATTTTGGGATGTGCTATTTCTACCTTGCCATCCACTTATTTGGGATTGTCTTTGTTCATTGGTAATGCTTCTGAAAACCTTTGGAACAATGTTATTGAAATATTTCAAAAAAAACTATCAGGTTGGAAGGGTAATCTATTATCCCAGGCAGGAAAAGTTGTCCTTACCATGGCTTGCTTGCAGAGCATACCTGTATATTTTATTTCAATTTTTAAAGCCCCAACTAAGGTTTATCATAATATTGAACAAATTCAAAAACATTTCCTTTGGATAGGGTCTGAAAACAAGAACAGATTTCACTTAGTTGCATGGGATAAAGTTTGCAAACCAAAGGATCAGGGAGGAATTGGCCTCAGAAGGATTAATCTGTTAAACTTGGTACTCCTAGAAAAATAAGCTTGGAGATTAGTTTCAGGAGATCAAGTGGAATGGGTCAATATTGTCAAAAGAAAATACCTACAGGAATCTAAGTTTTTATGTGACAGGGCACCTTCTATGGGCTCAACTTTATGGAAATCCATTAGCGCAACAAAACAACTCCTAAGAAAGGGCCTAAGATGGTAGGTTGGTGATGGGAAATCAATCAATTTTTGGGAGGATAAGTGGTTAGGAAATCAGCCACTCTTACAAATCCTAGGATTTAGAGTTTTAAAGGAATTCACTGATCCTCTGTTTGGCTACCGGGTTGCTGATTTTCTAACTATCTCTAATGATTCCCACTCATGGAAAAGGATTCAATGTCCCAATATATCAACAGAAATCTCATCCTTGGAAGCCCTATTATTTGCCTTTACGTTACCATCAAGGATTGACAGAGATCAACCCATATGGGAACCTTTAGACATAGGGGAATTTATGGTCAAATCAGCCTATCAACTCATCCTAACCCCTGAAGAAGTTCTTATACCTTTCAGACTAGTGTGGATAAAGCACCTAACTCCAAAGGTATCCTTATTTTCTTGGCTGGCTATTCAAGATAGGATCCTCACTATTGAAAACCTCATCAAACATGGAATTCCTCTCCCTAATAGGTGCTTCCTATGCCTTTCTGATTGGGAGTCTACAAGTCACATTTTTTTGTTTTGTCCTTTTTCTAGTTCAATCCTAAATAAGCTTTTCCAAAAGTTCCAAATTAGTTGGGTCAAACCTCCATCCTTAGTTGATTTATTTTCTCAATGGCCCAATCCTTTTAGAAATCCCTGTCTCAAAGGAATGTGGAAATTTTTCCTTCATCATTATCTTTGGCAGATTTGGCTAGAGAGAAACAGACGAGTCTTTTCTAGGGAAGCCAAGGATTTAGATTCCATCACTAATAGAATTATCTTTTTTGCCAAAGAAAATGCTCTTGCGGCACCTTTTGATCCTCTTCCTATCCCCCGATTTGAAGCTTCCTTACTTCAATCCTTTCAAGTTTCCTTAGAGAATCCTAACCCAGGTAAATCTCAAATTTTAAGAAATAACATCAAATGGACACCTCCTCCTCAGGACTGGGTCAAGTTAAATTTTGATGGAGCAGCTAAAGGAAATCCAGGAAGAGCTAGTGTAGGAGGAATTCTAAGGGATCACAATGGAAATTCCATATTTGCCTTCATGAAATCCTTGGGAGATCAATCAAACCATTTAGCTGAAGCAAAAGCATTATGGAGGGGTCTTCAATTTATCAAGCAATTCCCAGGGAAAGTTATCATAGAAGGGGATTCCTTAAATGTTATCAATTATTTAAAAAATTCCAAATCATCGATGTGGAAGGTAAGAAGCCTCATTGAGGAGGCTCAAAGCCTAATACTATTCCAACATGAAGTCATTATCCAACACGTCTTCAGGGAAGCTAACGGAGTCATCGATAAATTAGCTAACATTGGAGCTTTTACCCCTGGGATGCTGACTTGGACTGACATCCTTCCACGTGAAGTTGATGAAATTTCTAGGTTGGAAAAAGTCCAAAATCATAAAAATGCATAATATTCATTATTTTAGGTTTAGAATATTGAAAAGGTGGCATTCTCTAGGCCTTAATATATCACGTGATTTGCATCCTCTCACGATCACCTTTATCAAACCGATATTTTCCATGATGGATTTTATCTTCTCAAGGCACTTATTACTCTGGATTTTCAATGTGGGTTGGATTTTTTCACACATTCCCCTTGTGTCATTCTTATTCCTTGTGCCATTTACCCGTGTCACCACCTATTGTCCAATTTTTCAATTTTGGTCATTTTTTCCACTATCTTCTGGGGTTGCTCCTTCCCAAATATTTTTAGTAGTTGGCCTCCCATCCATGTGTGGTCCTACCTTCCTCACCCATGGCCATACCTCATGATTCACTTCCATCGCTCATTTCCTATGTTCGTGTCCACTCCCATTCCTTGTCGTTTCCCAAAACCTTTGGCTTCAGATTTCTTCTGCGAGTTCACTGAGGGAGTTAAGTTTTGTTTCTTGATAGGCCAAACCCTCCAAGGCTTGGCACACCTTTCTATTCTCATGGAAAATTGTAACCATTGGGAACTCAAGCTGCTCAAGGAATGTTGCCCTTTTGTCCATGTTTTCTAGATGTGCTTTTCCCTAGAACTTGGCAATTTGCGAGGAGAAAGGTGGGGGGATTCCAAAAATTTCCAAACCTATCAAAGGTTTACAAAAGCTTTATGGTGGAAGGATTTTGCACATTCCCTATCTTTTTACATCATCCCTATTAGATATCTTTTTGTCTTGTTTCCTTGCTTTGGCTTCCCAATAGTATGTGTTTCATTGAGCCAGACTCACTTTCCATTGAACCAGTCATGGAAGCTATCCTTAGTGATAGAGGATTCATGCCATTCCTTAAGATTTTTTTGGCATGGACTGGGACATCAACATGGCTTTTGCATCCACATGGGAAAAAGGTTTTGTAATCATTCATGGTGTCGAATTTCAGGTGGACATTGGCATTCTGGCTGAGATTACAGGGCAACCATCGGTAGGACGAATAGTGTGTAGGGACAAGCACAACTAGGAAGTCGAGCTGAGTCAATTTGAGCTGAAGTCACCCATGAGGAGGATTTTCAAGCTAGGGATGGTCCATGGTGACCTACCTACCCCTTGGAAAGAAGTGATGAAGCCCGTTATGGAATATATAATGGTGGATGATCCCAGTTCACAACTCAGAAGCTTCCATATCTCCTTTGTGAACCACTTCAGGGAGGTTAAGCAGCTCAATATTCCTGAATTTATTTTTTTGTCGATGGATTACTCCATCACTGCAACCCGTTCAAAAAATGAGGAAGCATGGCCCTCTCATCAAGGGATTTTCAAAGTGTTGTATGCCCATCTCTTGGATAAATTTCCTAAGGGAAACATTTTTACACAGGACCAATATGTGGACAACACCGAGGAGGATACTTCATCTACTCCTATCACTAAGGTCCATGGTTCCAAAAGGAAGAAGGGGGAGGATAAACACCAGTTTCTGGAGTTGTTGGTAAAAAAGAGGACCAAGGCTGAGGTGACTCCCACAAGGAGCTCACAATGCCTCAAAAACAAGGAACTCTAGAGTCCAAGAAAGCCACAGGACACTGCTGAGGATGATCCGGATGATCCAGTGGAGAAGTTTCTTCAGAAATATGTTATTAAGACCACTTTGATCATGATTTATCACCTGGAGAGTGCCATGTCTGCAATTGGAGGAGCAATTTCACAAATGAAAGAGCATAGGAATGCTCTAAACCTCTTATTTTTTTGTGATAATTTCGTAGAAGATACTCCTGCTAAGTCTACTACTGAAACCAAACTAGAAGTTAAGGATGATGAAGTTGTGGAAATAGCTAAGGAAATATTCAAGGACATCCCTAAGGATGATGTTAAGGATGTCAAGAAGGAGGACATCAATGAATCTGTAATTTCCTGATTGGCTTTTGTTTTGTGGTTTTGCATCTCTATCCCTTTTAGGTTTTTCCTTGCTTCTTTTTGGTTAGTTCATGCTTTCCTTTTCATTCTTAGGTCCTCAAGGATGCTTGTTGTTTTTTGTGGTCTATGCATCCTTCTTCTCAACTGATGTATTAAGGTGTTAGGATGCCTTTCAAATGCCCTCATCAATGAAAAAATTTTAACTTAAAAAATTTCGAAATGGCTTCAAAATGAAATCGAAAGTGTGCTAAATGGAGCATTAAATCTTTTTCTTTGAATTTGTGCATTTATTTTTGGAATTTTATTTTATTTTATGTTTATTTTAATTGCCAAAGTTAAAAAAAAAACTGCAAAAATAGAAGGGTTAAAAAAATAAAATAAATGTTTGGAAATGGACTAGAACACTGAAAATACCAAAAATAGACTACTGCCAATATGATGCTACCCTATCCTGCAAAACCAAAGATGTGAGAGATTTTTGCATGTAACCTGGTCTATCCGAAGTTGCATTTACATAATCTGAAATAAACTAGGTGCGAGCTTCTAAGAAAAAAAATGAGTTCCATGTTTTAAACATTCAATAGTGCAACCATAAAAATGTATTTAACACCATCTATAAGCCTAAAACATGAAAGGGGAAAAATAAACATTTAATCCGAACATGCAAAAAAAAATCTCCTCCAATATTGTTAATAAACTACAAATTTTTGTGATATTTTACATCAAAAAAGGAAGATAATGTCCCTATTGCAACATTTTCCAGCATTTGCTTCCCAAAATATCCAGTCCTGTTTCTGTATTTCAATGGTGTATTTACCATTTTTGAAAAAACTGCTTCGTTTCCCCTTACATTTGGTTTCATTTCCCCTGTATGGCCTCAAATAGTAACACTTTTTATTCTATGAGAACGTAATCATAATATTGACTCTTTCCTTATACATAAATGTGCTACTTTACTATTAGCTTTCAAAATCAAAGTTCCATCTGATGCCATGAGGTAGGTGCAATTATTAATATTCATAACTATCACACCTAATGATTTTCAACAATCTATACATATTATTAATGTAGAAGAGGCTTCGGGTCCACATGTTTATTTTATTATCAGATTGCAACTATCCTTTATCATCTAAGTCACATGTGTGTAATGGTTTTACCAAATACCTTACCTTACAAAAAATATACGTATTTATTTTATTCTCTAATTAAGCATTAGCATCCATTTATGCTTGTATCTCTCATTGTTGATCCTCGATCTATTCATCCCCACATAACCACATCGACTTCATCCCTCCAACATGGGTTCACCATTTTGATGTCTTACTAATATTTTGCATCATCAATCCAAGCCTTAAGTCACCCACACATTCGCTTCTATAGCATGATTTATGTTTATATTTTCCACATCAATGTTGAAGAGGCTAAAAATCTATTTAACAACCAATCATCCCCCATAAATTTCGTATCTTCATTATTACTTCCCTTAGTGATTGCAATGTTATTTGTTATGGTAACACTATTATCATTACCCTTTCTTGATCATGCATTTCATATTTGTGAATATTACCAATAATCAAATTCCTGACTTTCACGACACGTTTACACTTTTGACTCGATGTATGTCTGCCTAGCATAAACTTCATCCACCAAGATTATATGGCTATCATAGCTGATTTTCGGGAGGTCATAGGTCATACTTTATTTTACTACCTCATGCTTTGCATAGCCATTCACTGTACTATTTGAACAAGGAGTGAACAACCATGATTCCAACTATTTGTCGTAATGACACCTCTATTTATGAAGTACTGTACTCTTCAAACATAACTTTCATTATCAATTGTGTTGCATATGCTTGCAATGATATCCATGTCACCCATTCCATGGTTTCTTTGGACACACGAATATGACTAAATAGTCATGCACCGATACCTTACAAGCTACCTCAATCGTGTTTTCAATGAGGTCTTCAACTTATCCTCACTACATGACATAACGTGCAATATCTGTGGCTCTCGAACATCCAAGTAAGCCAACATCCTATTGTTTTAGTTATTTTCTAGGGTTCTACATCTATCTACCACTCTTCCTTACATATCATTTAACTACCAGCTTAGGAGGTGCTATCCATGTTTGATCAATGAAGTCCATGCTAGTAATGGATAATTTGCTTCTAATTTCACCCTACGCATTTCATCCAATCACCTACCACATCAAATGTCATTGGATATTGTGTCGTAATCCCTTCACATGTCTTCTTCCACTATTGAAACTACATCTGATATTCTCTATGCTATTCTTGGCCATTGTGGTGTCGTTATTTGAATCCATGTCGACTATAGATTCCACTGTGTTTGGTAATATTTTTGATGGTGGCATCCTCGCTACCAATGAGCTGTAGGCTAATCATGTAAAACCATCTACCACCATCAATTAATTTTTTGTTCAATCAAAGAAACACCACATGGGTCCTTCAATACCTCCATGTACTGTCATCCACATCGTAGTTGGATTTAGTCATTGTCCACTTCATCTGCCATCCTAAATCTGAGTTTGTTGCCTGCAGATTCACCATCCTTGCTCACATCCTGATGACTCCTCTGTCTTTATTCACCTACACGATGCATACATGATTAGCTCTCCTTCATAAAGCTAAAACCTTACACAATCTAAAATATTAGTCCCAACATTTAAAACAATAACAATGATGTTAGGGCTTAAATATTGAAACTTTAAAGCCTCACATGCACTTATATATATGCTCATAGGTTCATTAATATTTTATTATTATTTTATTTTATATTTATTTATTTTTATTTTTTTCTTTTAAATTAATATATATAAATATATATTTTTTAATATTTTTTATAAAACATCTTTTATTGACTTAATCAATTTTAAAAGTTTAAAATAATCTAATTTAAACCTTAAAATTGATCAACAAAAAAAAATTAAATCTAACAAAAGCTCAAACTACTAAAGGAACACACAAGGGGATATTCCCTAACACACTTAACACTCAAGGAACATGAAAAATCCCCAAAACAATGAAAGAAAAGGTGGGTCCCCAATATTTGGGGCTAGTTGTGCGACAGTCACAAAAGTAACCTACAAACATCTAAGTATAGCAACAAAAATATATAAAGCTAATTCTCCATCATCACACTAGGTTGTGGGATCATCAATACTGCAATTCCATTGTAATATCATCCATTTACCACACCATTATAGCCATACTTGCTCAAAATGTGCTATCTAATTTCACTAGTAATATGTACAAACATAATTCACAGTGACACACAATACATATTTTTTCTTTCATATTAATATGGCTCTGTAAGAGATACAAGATCAATCTTGATCAACAATACAAATGAAAATCAATGGAAAATCATATTGAACAACTATCAACATCAATGAATAACATCCAACAAAAATGAACATATATGAACCGCATGAATGAAAAACCATTAAAAATTGAATGGGGGCTTTATAATGCTTGCCCAAGCCACTCCAAAGCGGTTTCTTGAGACAACCATTATTCACAACTGCCATTATTGCAAAAATAATTAATGCATTAAGGTTTCCCTAAGTCTAATTTGATTTTTATCAAATTAACCTAAATGCACATTTCAACTTTATTTCATTTGACTTCTAATTGCACATTTATGAAATTGTACAATTACACCCAATTGTACATTTACAACCCTACACTATATAATTAGGCAAAACCCTACATTATATATTTTGATAAAATTGTACCTTGGACAAAATTGTGCACATCCAAATATGATCATTTCTTCTTCTAGGATGTTGATTTGCTACCTACATGGGCATCTAGATTTTGGCATTGTACCATCTATCCAGATTCCAAATTTAGCTAAGTCTAAAAAAGGGTTAGAATTTTGATAAAGTTGATATCATCATCAAATCTAAGAAATCCCGATGATGAGGTATAGTGCTAGACTTATAATTTTGATAAGACATAGAGTCTATCATGAAGGGAGGCTGGAATAGTAAGGTACCAACATCAAATGAACATAAAAGGAGTTTGGTCATGCTTCCAAGCCCCAACATTGAGTAAAGTGCTTTTGGATCTATCCTTGTCATCCAGATTCATGTGTGTCGATCAACTACCAATATCAAAGTTGTTAGAATGAATCAATATCTTAGGCAAGTTAGCATGGAAAAAAAGCATAGTGGTAATAGGTGAACTTGTTGGAGTATGTTGATATTTACTAGAGGTACATGGATGCTAGATCCATGGAGGGGATCAAAATCAACCACATAAACACAATGGAATCAAAATGGTTAAGCCTAGCTAGACTAGAAAATAATACCCATACCTTGCATAACCCCCTATTAGGTTTGCAAATAGTTGTTATGTAATTATTAGAGCTAATAAATAATATATGTAATCCCATAAACAACTCAACGATCCTTAGAAATAAGGTTGGCTCTTTAGTGTTTGTAATATTGTGTATGATGTATGATGATTTTTTTCTATCAAGAGATATAAATGTTGTTTGGCCTCTATCAGGTAATTTTGTAGAATCTATAATGTGAGTGATGTTTAAATACATTTTTGTTTATACTTCGTGAATAGCATATCTATTAAGCAATTCTAATTAATCTATATTGTAATCTGGATTTTTATTCATTTAAGTTTCTAGAATTCTTAAATATATGTGAATTGATTTAAATGAAATTTTGTAAGATCATGTACCAATTGTCTTAGGCATTATCTTATATTCTATGTGTAAGACTCTTATGCAACATAGCTCATTGTTGTTGGCTAAATCCCAACTAGATTTATTTTAAATTTCTAACCCTACACTATTTTTAAACCCTCATATCTCTTATTTTAGTCTTAAATCCTATTTAATTTAACTAACTTTATAAGGAACCAACCTTCTCTAGAGGCTGACTCATAATCATTTTTTAGTCTTCCAATATTGGCTAAGATATAGGGTGCATCATCTCATCCACTTAGGCAAATTTTAGACCAAGAGTACCTTTTATAAGAGTTTTTTCTTAATTATTGACACCCTACAACTTGGTATAATTCTTCTTTCTACTTTGACCCATCATACATCTTGGAGTGCTTGGCTGCTTTATTGGAGCTTTCTTTTTTGTATTTTTGCATTGGGAACTCCCTTGAATTTGAGAGTAGGCTAGGAAATGTTTTTGGGATCATTTTAAAGGGACCCTCCCTTCTCTTGTCCTTTAATAAGATCTTCTTAGTGTTCTATTATTTGGGATTTTTATCTAGTATAAGCTGCTTATCAAAAAATTTCCTCATTTCTTTCTTTTGGTTCCCTTTAAAATTCCTAACCATTGAACATATTTAGACACCTAAAAGTGTCACATTTGCAATAGTTAATATTAATATTTAATAATTTGTGTAACTATTTTAATTAATGTATTGCAAACCTTAGAAATGATTAATATTATCTTTTCTAGCCCCTTTGACCCACTTTGGACCCTTCCTATGCTTATCTATGATCATCATGGGATCATTCTGCTATTTTTAACTCTGGTTTGTATTAACTTCAGCTAGCATTTATTTCTCTTCTTTCCTCCAATTTCTAGGCACATTAAATGTATTTGGGTAAGGATTCCCTCCACCTAAGCACATCAAGGAAAAATGCTAATTTGGTAGGTGAGGAATATCTCTATAAATAGGGTATTAGTTAGGTGCATCATAATGCATCAATGCACATCATAAGGTATTATGGCATGTCATAAGGTATCATAGGACATCATAGCCCAAACAAGAAAAGTTGCACATTTGTCCACCCCATGTGAGGAATACCTAAGATTACTCTCTTACAAACCCATGGCACTTGTAACTCAATCTATTCCATCCTCATAAATCTCCTCCACTCATGGAAGTCTTTAAAAATAGGTCTCCATTTTATTTCTCATGTGTGCACAAAAATACAACAAAACTCCACTCAAATTTTATTCGATTTTGTTGTGTATGTGTTTAAAATTTGTGGCTATAGGTTTACCATCTAGAGAGCTTGTAGGAATAAACCATGAAGGCTCTTGGTATTGCTCACTAACATTTGTTTTTGCAGCGACACCCATAGTTGATATCCAATAGTGCATTGGATCTACAATAATGACCCCAAAATAAATTCAGGAAAGCTTGGATCTAGGGTTGAAACCCTTTGCAAGATAATAGTCTCAACTACCTAGTGTGGTTAAATAGTAGTACACCCACATAGGGTGGTTACCCAGAGTCTCAAACACTTAGGATGGTTATCCAAAAGCACAACCACAGAGGGTAGTTATCTAGAAGTACAACCACACAGGGTGGTTATCTAGAAAGCCAACCACCCTAGGCGGTTGGGCTTCAAGCCAACAACAACTCTAAATCATCTATAGAAGAAAAAGGTAATTGAGCGTTTTATTAGGTTTTTTAGGAATTCCATATAGTTTTATGACTTCTACATTAGATTTTGTAAGATTTATAATGCTCTATTTGCTTTTGTAACCTTCTTTCATAGTTTTTGACCTCATCTTGAAAGGCCTTGTATATGTTGTTGATGTTGTCATTGTGAACTCATGTGTGGGTATTGAATATGCATGGAATCTTAGGAGGTTAAGATACATGTCTTATAATCCTTTCACAATCTGATATATGTTTGAGGACATAAATTGCAACACCATAGATATTACTTGCAAAAGAAAATTCTTCATTTTGGGAGGTCGATTGTAATCAAAAAGGTTGATTTGTAAAAGGCACAATTTATGAATGAAAAATCTATTGAAAATCTCTTTATATTAATTTTTTTTTCTATTTTCAAATATTATGGTGTATTTTCTCTTTCACACAAATGGGTGGGACTCATTTCCTACAACACATTTGATGCTTGATATTTTGCATGATCTTTGACACTTGCATTGAGCATATCATGTCTTATGTATTTTACTTAGGGTTATTTGTGCTTGCATGCTTTTTTAGCTTGATTTATTAACCTCCTACTTTTTCTCTTTATCATAGGCATCCAAGGATAGGAAAAAAATAGTCACACCTCTCAAATTAGGGCTGGATCTTGCAATATTTGCACTCATAGGATTAGGCGCACCTGCCTAGGGTGGTTCATAGGCTCAAAAAACCACACAAGGTGGTTTATAGGCTTAGGAACAACCACCCAAGGTGTTTCATAGGCTCATACTCAACCACATAGGGTGATTCATAAACTCAAGAACAATCATCCTGGGTGGTTTACAAGATCAGACTCAACTACATAGGGCAGTTCACAAGCTTAGGTACAACTGCCTAGGATAGTTCTCAAGCTCAAACACCACTACACATGCTCAAACTCAAAGATATAATTTGCTTAGTTTCATTTCCTTTCAGTATAGGTTTATATGTTAGTCATTCACGTCCTCTAATTTTCCATAGAAATTCATAGCAAAATTCCTTTCAGTTGTTTGTTTGAATCTCTTTCCTCCCTTTTCTCTTTCAAATTTCAAAAAAAAAAGAACACTAGCATAGTTATTTTATGGTTTTTTCTTCAAAAAATAAAATTCACAATTGCTTAATCATTTTTTTCTATTCTTTTAAAATACTAAAGGCACATTAGATTAGCTATTATTTATCTTTCAAAAACTCAAAGATTCCTTAGATTAGTCATCATTTGCTTTTCAAAACTCAGTAGCTTAAGTTGTTATTTCCTTTCCAAGCTTAGTAGATCAATTTGTGCATGCTTCCATAAGCTCATTTAGATCAATATTTATTTTAATAACACATTAGATCATTGTTTTCATTGCATATTTAGGGTTAGTTTTAAACTTGCATGGTAAATAGGCATAAAAAACAAAAAACAAAAAAAAACCTAAAACAACATCAAATCAAAATAAAAATCAAAATACATAAAATTACAAACATTTTTACTTTACATTCTATTGAGCAAGGTGCAGCAAATAGTATTGTCATTGTTGTCAACATAGTCAGACAGATTTGTTGATGCAGTGGACAGGAAGTTCAACAGCTAGTCAAATGCAGAAGACAAGAGTTCAAAGGTTACTCAGACTGTACAAAAGCTAGTCAGATGCAGAAGACAAGAGTTCAAAGGTCACTCAGAGTATGTACAGTGATTTTCCAAGAAGACCGAAGTGGACCACTTGCAAAAGATCAAAGAAAAAGACAAGTAAGAAAAGTGTCGCGATATCGCGACATATACAACAGGCAAGAAAAACTGTCGCGATTTCGTGACATGTTGGAAGAGAGAGAAGAAGAAAGAAAAACTGTAGATTTCTGAATGTTGGAAGAGAGAGAAGAAGAAAGAAAAACATCACGATTTCGTGACATGTTGGAAGAGAGAGAAGAAGAAAGAAAAACTGTCACGATTTCATGACATGTTGGAAGAGAGAGAAGAAGAAAGAAAAACTGTCATGATTTCGTGACATGTTGGAAGAGAGAGAAGAAGAAAGAAAAACTGTCGCGATTTCATGACATGTTGGAAGAGAGAGAAGAAGAAAGAAAGTGATTTTGACATGTTGAAAGAAAAAAGACAAGTGGAAAAAGTGTCGCGATATCGCGACATGTTGGGAAGAAAGAAAAACTGTCACGATTTCGTGACATGTTGGCAAAGAAAAAGGCAAGTAGAAAAAGTGTCACGATTTCGCGACATATTGCAAGAAATATTGTACGGAAGAAAAAGGTGTCACGATTTCGTGACATGTTAGAGAAAGAGAGAGAAAAAGGTGTCGCGATTTCGCGACATGTTGCATTTTCGGTCCGAAGCGAAGAGAAAATGCAAGGAAGAAAAAGTGTCATGATATCACGACATGTAGCATTTTCACGGTCCAAAGCGAAGATGAAGGCAGAAAAGGAAAAGTGTCACGATTTCACGACATGTCACGTTTTTGCGACCCGAAGGCAAGAAAAAGCGCTAAGGAGAAAAAGTGTCGCGATATCGCGACATGTCGGGTTTTCACGACTCAAAGGCAAGAGAAAGCGTACGGATGAAAAAGTGTCGCGATATCGCGACATGTCGGGTTTTCGCGACCCGAAGGCAAGAGAAAGCGCTAAGGAGGAAAAGTGTCACGATATCGTGACATGTCGCATTTTCGTGACTCAATGAGGAGAGAGAAAGCAAGAAGGAGAAAGTGTCACGATTTCATGACATGTGTTTTTGCTGGTACAAGCCAAGAAAAGAGGCAAGGAGGGAAAGTGTCACGATTTCATGACATGTTATGTTTTCGCTGGTACAAGCCAAGGAAAGAGACAAGGAGGCAAAAGTGTCACGATTTCGTGACATGCTGAGTTTTCATGGGTACAAGCCAAGAAGAGAAGCAAGGAGGCGAAAGTGTCGTGATATCGCGACATGTATTTTCACGGGCCAAAGCTAAGAGAAAGCAGAAGAAAAAGTGTAGCGATATCGCTACATGTTGTATTCTCGTGGGCTAAAGCTAAGAGAAAGTGTGCGGAGGAAAAAGTGTAGCGATATCGCTACATGTTGTATTCTCGCGGGCCAAAGTTAAGAGAAAGCATACGGAAGGAAAAGTGTAGCGATATCGCTACATGTTGTATTCTCATGGGCCAAAGCTAAGAGAAAGCATACGGAGGTGAAAGTGTCACGATATCGCGACATGTGTTTTCGTGGCAACAACAATAGAAGAGTTACAGGGGCAGTTGAAGCCGACGAAGACCGATGTTAGCCGATGAAGATTAGGGTTTGCAATCGATGAAGATTAGGGTTTGTAGTCGATGAAGATTAGGGTTACAGTCGACTAAGATTAGAGTTTTTCATCATGAAAATGTTGTTATAAAAGGAGGGCTATTTGGAGAATTAGAGGTTGTCGTCGATATCGTCGAATGCATGTCGAAGTGTGAAATGCGGTCGTAAGAGCGTAGATAGCGTAGAAGCGGCGAGATGATGGCGAAGTGCACAAAGTGAGCAAAGAAGTCGAGTCATGCTAAGTGCAAAATTCGCAAAGGAAGCAGAGTGCACAAAAGGGAGAAGACGATCGTGAAGCTCGACAGTGAAGCAGCAGATTGTGCGAAGTGATTACGCAGAGAGAGCAGAGTGCGTAGAGAATGCAAAGGTGAAGCAGACCAGTTAGGGTCTTGGAAAAGCAAAGGTATTTTATCATCAAACTTATAGATTCAAAATTGAAGTCCAGTTTGCAGCCTGGCATCAGGGGTTGGTGCTCCTTCCAGTAGGTGCTGGTAAATCAGGGGTTGGTGCTCCTTTCTATTGATACAGATAAATCAGGGGCTGGTGCTCCTTCCAGTGGAAGCTGGTAAACTGTTTGTAAAGTTGGTGCTTTGCAAAGGCTGGATTTGGATGGTAGTCCAAGCAGTCATTCTTGAGGAGTAGCCAAATTGGTGAACCTCGTTAAAATCTTGTGTTGTGTGATGCTCTGTTGCTATTCTTACTGTATCTATTTTTAAGTTTTAATTGCTGCTATTTTAAGAGCTGTAGATTCAAGTTTAAAGAGCTACACTGATTCACCCCCCCTCTTAGTGCCATTGTAAGACTAACAATTGGTATCAGAGCCAAGTTCCCTTATCAGGCTAAATCAGCTAGGGTTGATCTTGGATTAGTACACAATGGGTAAGAAGAATAGATCCTCCTCCAAAAAGGCATCTCAGTCAGTTTCAGTTCTTGTGGAAGAGAAAAGTGAACTAGAAAAGGTTGAAGAAGTGAATCCTGAAGTATATGATGAAAACCTTGAGGTTGAAGTAGATCTAGAAGGTGAGTTGATCGTTGCACTTGAAGAATTGAATATAGAAAGGAAAAAGAACAAAAGACTATCCAAGAAGTTGGAAGAATATGAGGATGATATTGAAGATCTCTTCTTACAAATTCATAAAGCCAAGAAAAGAGAAGAAGCTTTGAAGTCACACCTGGATGATAAAGGCGATGTATGCAGCAAACGTGAAGAGGAATCTAACAAAGTTCTTAGTGATCTAAAGCTGCAAGTAGAAGAGTCCAAAAGGACTGAAGAAACTCTCAAGTCACGAGATCAATGAGAAAGAGATTGTTTGCTGCAAACAAGAGGAAGTGATTGTTTTATTGAAGAAACAACTAGAAGAGGCCAATACAAATCTCAAATTCGAGAAGAGCACAGAGTTGCTAGATAAAATGATAAGCCAACAAAGAAGCTCCACGGATAAGCATGGTCTTGGATATGAAGTTGAACAACCTTCATCTTCCAACTCTGCAGAGAAGAAGAAGCTCACTGTTGAAGGATCGAAGCAAGAAAAGTTTAAAGCTGAATCTTCAAAAGGAAGAAAATATCAAAGGAGATCTACAGCAAAGCAGCCACAACAAAAGAGGTTCTATCACTCTCACTCTATTCATAATAATACTTTTAATGGCTACTATTTTAGATGCAACCAGTATGGTCACAAGGCAATTCATTGTGGATTGAATAACAAATCAAAGAGTTATGCTGGTAGAAATACATCTGCGTTTCTGAGAGAACACTATGTACAATGTTTTCAATGTAATGGTCATGGGCACATAGCAAGGTTTTGTCCAAGCACTTTTGTATCTAATCTAAGGCAAAACAATAGATCTCATCAGACGCAAAAACCGCAACACAGACAGGGAATGAATCATGTTCATAAAAGAAAGGAAAATAATCATTCATCGAGGATGCACAAGAGACAACCACACAAGAGAAATGTTCAAGTTCATGAAAAGGTTCAAAATAGGGATATAGTTGAAAAACTCAAGCCCAAGTTCAAGAAAGTTTGGAGAAAGAAAGAAGAGAGGAAATCGTGTCTCCTTGGACTAAAGGAGATTACTCCTTTATTGCACTGAGCAACTCCAGGTAGCACATCCTCAGGGGGAGCAATCTTGAAGTTTCATTCTAATGCTCCTATGTATTTGTTTGATTACCTGAGGATGAAAGGCAAGTAGTCAGGGAAGTTGTCGTATAGTTGTCGAAGTGTGTTTTCAGTTCATGTAGTTGTTTGTGGAAGTGCCGTGAAGGGTGGTGTTTAAATTAAGAGTTGTCATTATTGGTAGCATTGCTATATGTCATTGTTGTTCTGTTGATGGTTCTTACTGCCCTGTCCAAAGTTAAGGACTATAACAGTTCAGATAATTTGGTTAGTGAAAGAATGTTGCCCTAGCCACATATGTGTGTTTTGATAAAAGCAGTGTGTATTTGAACTACACATTGACGAAAAGATTGTTAGAGCTTTTATGACGCTGTGGTGAAAAATATTGAAGTCTGTTTATTGATTCATGTTTAGCTCATCATGATGAGCGACTTTGCTTTGTGAATCATACCTATCCGAGGTTCAGAAGTATGAGTTTGAGTAAGGTGCACTATAGTTGGCCGTGAAGTGTTTTTCAAAATGTTGTCTCCTGTTTCGAACAGTTGAAGGTAAGGTGTGACCAGCAGTGACTGTAGAAAACATAGACCAAGTTGAAAATTTAAAAAGGGATTTGGTTGGTGTTGTGGTACAGTGTTTGATGCTTGCACAGAGTTGGCAGTAAAATTGCAGTGTCGATACAGTGTTGGACAAAAGCTGGTACAAGTGTGAGTCACTTGACATTTTTTGACAGATGTGAAATCAACGTTTTGAATAGCTTGAAGAAGAGGTTTATAATGAGCAGCCAGAGGGTTTCTAGCTTGGTGATGATCCCAACTTAGGTTGTAAGTTGAAGATATATGGCTTGAAACAGACACCCCGAGCATGGTATGCAAAGCTAGACAACTATCTCACTCAACAAAGGCTTAAGAAAGGGTGCAAGTTGAGCAAGAATGACAAATCTCCACCTGTTGATCAAATCATGTACAGGTCTATGATTGGAAGCTTACTGTACCTGACAACTATCAGACCAGATATTTTGTAGGCTGTATACATGGTAGCACGATTTCAGGCTAATCCCAAGGAGACTCATGTGACAACATTATGGTGATTGATTTCTGAAATATCATTGAAGGGAAAATGATTGTTTGTGGTTTCTTTTTTGAAAGTAGTTGGTTGAATGCATCAAGGTTTCCTGAATTGAGAATTGTGTTTAAACCTTGTGTTATAAGCATAGTGGTTTAAGCCCATTGGTTGTGAAAGAACTTGAGTTAGAAAAGAACATGAATATCATTGTTATGTGATATTTGTGGTTGAGCATTGCTGGAATTATTTGAGTTGGTTGATACATACTTGGACCAGGGATGTGTGAGAGAGAGTTGTCCCTTGTGATGATTGGTTGAGTTGATTTGTTTGAACCCAGTCAAGTTGTGTGTGAAGTGATCTTTGAAGTTCTATGAAGTGGATTTGATTTGAGATCGCCATTCTTTATTGAGTTCATTTTGAGTACTTCTTGAGCATGATTGATTGAGCCTTTGAGAAGGCCTTTGGGAAATATTTGAAGTCAATGCTGGGACAGATTTCTAGAGCAGATTTGGGCAAGTTCTTGTGAGATGTTGAAGATTCGGACAAGTTCTTAGTGAGCTTGGTGGAGGATTTGGAAATTTTTTTATGAGCTTGTTATTTAGCATTGGACAAGTTCTATGTGAGCTTGTTAAGCAGGTTCTATGTGAGCCTATTGAGCAGGTTCTTAGTGAGCCTATTGATTGAGCTTTGGAGGTAACAGAGTACAGAGGTCAGAGTCTAAATGGATAGAAATCTAGCAGCCAACATAGTTGAAGATAGATCTGAGTGAGGATTCTTCAAGTGAAGAAGAGGTCCACCAGTCAGTGCAGCAGAGAGACAGAGTCTTCTATAATTTCACAAAGGTACTATGGAGTATGGGTTATGGTATCCTATAGATGCAGATTGGGCAGGATGTGTAGATGACAGAAAGGGTACCAGTGGAGGTGTATTCTATCTTGGAGACAGATTGGTCACGTAGAACAGTAAGAAACAAGAGTCAGTTTCCTTATCCACAGTAGAGGCAGAATATATTGCAGTGACAACGTGTTGTACGTAGGAGAAAGTTGCAGAAAGTGAGGTTAAGTTGGATTTTCATTCCAACAACAGATTGTGGAGTGGTCACGTTTTCCAAAAATTGACTAGCTATCAGGATCACATTCTCAGGGGGAGCATTTGTGTATTTGTTTATCTTTTTTCTCATGTTTGGAATTTTTGCTAACTGTAATAATTTGTGCCTGAGAATGTTGTGCATAGACTCAGGGGGAGTCTGCAGCAGCCCTTTGGTATTATTGTCAAAGGGGGAGAAGATTTACAAGAAAATTGCACATGTGTTGCCAACAATTCCAAAGGGGGAGATTGTTGAGCAAGGTGCAACAAACAGTATTGTCATTGTTGTCAACACAGTCAGACAGATTTGTTGATGCAGTGGACAGGAAGTTCAACAGCTAGTCAGATGCAGAAGACAAGAGTTCAAAGGTTACTCAGACTGTACAAAAGCTAGTCAGATGCAGAAGACAAGAGTTCAAAGGTTACTCAGAGTATGTACAATGATTTTCCAAGAAGACCGAAGTGGACCACTTGCAAAAGATCAAAGAAAAAGACAAGTAAGAAAAGTGTCACGATATCGCGACATATACAGTAGGCAAGAAAAACTGTCACGATTTCACGACATGTTGGAAGAGAGAGAAGAAGAAAGAAAAACTATCATGATTTCGTGACATGTTGGAAGAGAGAGAAGAAGAAAGAAAATTGTCACGATTTTGACATGTTGGAAGAGAGAAGAAGAAAGAAAAACTATTTGCGACATGTTGGAAGAGAGAGAAGAAGAAAGAAAAACTGTCATGATTTCACGACATGTTGGAAGAGAGAGAAGAAGAAAGAAAAATATCACGATTTGCGACATGTTGGAAGAGAGAGAAGAAGAAAGAAAAACTGTCACGATTTCGTGACATGTTGGAAGAGAGAGAAGAAGAAAGAAAAACTGTCACGATTTCGTGACATGTTGAAAGAAAAAGACAAGTGGAAAAAGTGTCGTGATATCGCGACATGTTGGGAAGAAAGAAAAACTGTCGCGATTTCGTGACATGTTGGCAAAGAAAAAGGCAAGTAGGAAAAGTGTCACGATTTCGTGACATATTGCAAGAAAGATTGTACGAAAGAAAAAGGTGTTGCGATTTCGCGACATGTTAAAAAAGAAGAAGAGAGAAAAGGTGTCACGATTTCGTGACATGTTGCATTTTCGTGGTCCGAAGCGAAGAGAAAATGCAAGGAAGAAAAAGTGTCACGATATCGTGACATGTAGCATTTTCGCGGTCCAAAGCGAAGATGAAGGCAGAAAAGGAAAAGTGTCACGATTTCATGACATGTCGCGTTTTCACGACCCGAAGGCAGGAAAAAGCGCTAAGGAGAAAAAGTGTCACGATATCGCGACATGTCGGGTTTTCGCGACTCGAAGGCAAGAGAAAGCGTACGGACGAAAAAGTGTCGCGATATCGTGACATGTCAGGTTTTCACGACCCGAAGGCAAGAGAAAGCGCTAAGGAGAAAAGTGTCACGATTTCATGACATGTTGCATTTTCGTGACTCAATGAGGAGAGAGAAAGCAAGAAGGCAGAAGTGTCACGATTTCATGACATGCTATGTTTTTGCTGGTACAAGCCAAGAAAAGAGGCAAGGAGGCAAAAGTGTCACGATTTCGTGACATGCTGTGTTTTTGTGGTACAAGCCAAGGAAAGAGACAAGGAGGCGAAAGTGTCACGATTTCGTGACATGCTAAGTTTTCATGGGTACAAGCCAAGAAGAGAAGCAAGGAGGCGAAAGTGTCGTGATATCGTGACATGTATTTTCATGGGCCAAAGCTAAGAGAAAGCGAAAGAAAAAGTGTAGCGATATCGCTACATGTTGTATTCTCACGGGCCAAAGCTAAGAGAAAGCATATGAAGGAAAAGTGTAGCGATATCGCTACATGTTGTATTCTCATGAGCCAAAGTTAAGAGAAAGCATACGAAAGGAAAAGTGTAGCGATATCGCTACATGTTGTATTCTCGTGGGCCAAAGCTAAGAGAAAGCATACGGAGGTGAAAGTGTCACGATATCGCGACATGTGTTTTCGTGACAACAACAATAGAAGAGTTACAAGGGCAGTTGAAGCCGACGAAGACCGATGTTAGCCGATGAAGATTAGGGTTTGCAATCGACGAAGATTAGGGTTTGCAACCGATGAAGATTAGGGTTACAACCGACTAAGATTAGAGTTTTTCATCATGAAAATGTTGTTATAAAAGCAGGGCTATTTGGAGAATTAGAGGTTGTCGTCGATATCGTCGAATGCATGTCGAAGTGTGAAATGCGGCCGTAAGAGCGCAGATAGCGTAGAAGCGGCGAGATGATGGCGAAGTGCGCAAAGTGAGCAAAGAAGTCGAGTCGTGCTAAGTGCAAAATTCACAAAGGAAGCAGAGTGCGCAAAAGGGAGAAGACGATCGTGAAGCTCGATAGTGAAGCAACAGATTGTGCGAAGTGACTATGCAGAGAGAGCAGAGTGCGCAGAGAATGCAAAGGTGAAGCAGACCAGTTAGGGTCTTGGAAAAGCAAAGGTATTTTATCATCAAACTTACAGATTCAAAATTGAAGTCTAGTTTGCAGCCTGGCATCAGGGGTTGGTGCTCCTTCCAGTAGGTGCTGGTAAATCAGGGGTTGGTGCTCCTTTCTGTTGATACAGATAAATCAGGGGCTGGTGCTCCTTCCAGTGGAAGCTGGTAAACTATTTGTAAAGTTGGTGCTTTGCAAAGGCTGGATTTGGATGGTAGTCCAAGCAGTCATTCTTGAGGAGTAGCCAAATTGGTGAACCTCGTTAAAATCTTGTGTTGTGTGATGCTCTGTTGCTATTCTTACTGTATCTATTTTTAAGTTTTAATTGTTGCTATTTTAAGAGCTGTAGATTCAAGTTTAAAGAGCTACACTGATTCACCCCCCCCTCTCAGTGCCATTGTAAGACTAACACATTCCAAAAATATTTTGTGAGGAAAATCTCCTAGTGACATTGGATTTAACCATCAATTATCAATTGAGCCCTTTAGACACCATAACTAGATCACACAATTTCCTAGATTTCATCACTAGGAAGTTGGTTACTCTTGGGTCTAGCTAAGGGTAATTTTGAGGCTAGACACCCATTTTTTCATAGGTCTTAATAACTTTTGGACTCACAATTATCATATATATCCAAACTTGATCGTGGGTGAAGTGAAAGCCTAGCTAGGAAAGTAGAAAGACGTAGACAACATGATCTCTCTTATGAGGTTTTTTTTATTCCCTTAGGATAAATGGAGCCAACCATCATCCTAGGAAGAAATTTTAGCTTTTTGTGTCTCATTACTCATTAGGGGGTTGACATAAACACACATTTATAGATTTCATTCCATCACCTATTCATATTTCATAGGTCTAGGGAACATTAAAACACACAAAAATCCAAAAAATGAAAAATCAAAACTTCAAAAATAAAAATATCAAAACATTCATTTTTTGCTTGCTTTTCTATTTGCATAGATAGTGTATTTTTACTTTAAATAAAAATAAAAAAGAGAGCATCCAAAAAGAGCCTTTCATTTTGTATAGCCTATGGTAATGACCCATAGTCAAGCCAAGGCCTATTCTCAAACCCAAATCTTCATGGACCATTAGGTCAATCTGCCCATTCTTCAACCACTCCCCCGACTTATCAGGGGGACACATACCAAATCCATCATGGTAGGATATTTGATGAATCCCATAATTAAAAATTTCCCCCACATAAAATTCATTATTCCAGGTCTGATCAAGGTATCAGTCACCATGTCACTTACACCATCCCTTTTGATTCCCCTCATATTGAGACTCCCCTATCTCCACCTGAGCTAAACATCATGCCCATTGATATTAACATAACCTATCTCCTTTTCACCAATGAAATCTACCATATCAAATTACTTCCTACTCCTCACGACTCTTCTTCATCATATCCTCCACCACCTAGATCATTCACTTCATATTTACCCTTGCTACACATTTCTCCACCACTATACAATCCTCTACCACACGTTCTACTTATCCTCCACCACTCTACAATCCTATGGCACCTTATCATCAACTGTCTTCTCATAAAGTGCCTCCTAATTATTTTCTATCATGTCACATAACTTCTTCACACACCATTTACATTACCACCTCAAACCCCCCATCCTTCATCTCATTCATCGATCCAAGGATCATTCTTTCCTCAATAACCATCATGGACCTCCTGTTTTCCCATGGTACACATAATCTATTTCCATCCTCATGAATCTCACCATTAGCCTACAACATAGTTGCATAACCCACACCCTCATCAACCACCACCTCATCAGTATCATTTCACTTCTAATCCATATCAATCTACCTCTCAACCATACTGATCACATACCACCCAACACATTTATCATCTAACCTCTAAAAAACTCCTTCATTCATACCTATCATCATATCCCCAACCTCAAACACCTACCTATCATTAACACCAAACTCAACAACCACCACCACATCCCTAGTACATCCATAATCATTCTCATAAACACCATCAATATCTGCCCTTAGGATCCCACATCCCACAAGTGCAATATTTTGAGCCTAACCACCACCATTACCATCACCTCTATTTACACAAATCATATTATCTCATCAATCCATCCAATCCAAGCTATCATGGAACCCACTATTCAACTCTCCAATCCACTCCAAATGCATTCCAATAGTTGGCCAACAAGATCAATAGTTTGAAATCTCAAGTTATAGGTATGGGGTATCAAAATCCATCCTTGAGTCAACTTTAAAACTACCCCATCAACCCCTCAGTACCAATGCTACCTTATCCTCCCCTATTTAAAATACCTAAATTCAAGAAGTTCAAGGGTAAAGAGGATCCTCATGATCACTTGAGAACTTTCATCAATGCTTCCTATCTCATAAATGAGATATACCCCTTCATGCTATGTACCTTTTTGCTATCTCTTATGGGAGAAGCCTTGGATTGACACAACCATCTACCTAGAAACAACTTATATAATTTCAAACAAATGACCAATATCTTCTTAGAGTACTTCACTATAAATGTTAAGAAGACCACCTTGATAGATATCATCAACCTTCATCAGTTTTATGATGAGTCTATCCTTGATTATGGCAATCAATGAAGAGTGCTATTGAATAGGTTACCCTTCTCTATCCCCATCATTAAGCTAACTCATATGTTGACTTAAAGTTATTCCAAATCAATATACCTTCTTCTTCAACTATAAAAAAACCAAATTCTTGAGGAAGCTCTAAATAAAGCACAAATTATTGAGGATATTAAAATTAAAGGAGAAATCAAGCTCCATAAGAAGGAATTTCCAGGCAATAATGTTAAGAGAAACAACACAAATAATCAATCCAAGCCTAACCAAGTCAACCAGGTAGTGTTGTGTTGGGCTTCAAAAATACCAACTTATTTTCCACCCCTAAGTTTCAAAATTTGGTGAAGTTGAATGACTAGGTGATTGTAGGATGGGATATTGAGTCCAAAAGAGAGAAATAAGCCTTGAGAAAATAATTCTGATTCAAAATAAAGCATAATTTTGAGTCCTAGAGTGCTTCATGCATCATACACTTCATAAGTTCACCCCTGGCCACCCATTCATTAGCATGGTTATTATTTCCATATCATCAGTATTTACCATATTAACCATTTTGACCATTTTTTTTGCCTTCATTATTTGGTCCATATCATCTCCATAGCCCCATTTACCTCGTATCATCCAAGATATCTAACCATTGAAAAATATTTTAGAAAAGCCATATTATAATGTTAAAAGTTAATTTGTGCTTCTACATCAAAACATGGCCAAAATTTTTGCACAACCCATTGATGTTTTTATTTTTCTAAGTCTAAGTCCCTAAGTCCGCCTAGATACTTATCTTAGTGTTTCTCCAAAGTCATTTTGCTAAGGCCTAAATAACACTCAGTCATCATCACCCTTCTGAAACCCCATTTTTGATCCATTTGCAACCACAATAGGCTATTGATAAATATTTTAAGTAAAAAATATACCGTCATCCATTCAAACCTATCATCACTGATCTGTATCTGATAGACCATTCCCATTAGTGACCATGTAAAGTTGGGTATAAATAAAAATGAACTTTCACTTTTGCAAAAGCTTCATCACTACTGCATTAGCAAACCTTGAGTCTCAGACTCTCATTGATGATAGAATATCTTAAGTCTAAAGTAATGGTCTTACCATCGTCAGCCTAACCATTCCCCATCCTGATGAAGTTTGTCATGCCAAGTTGTTTTAAAGTCTGGATTATCCATCCAAAGTCCCCTTCATTGATCCATCCATGAATGAAATAATACATCGATGATAGTCTAAAAACCTGAACTACACTATCACTCATCCAAACTTCTTTTCACTGATCCATCAACAATAGGCAATATTTTGTAATGATGCTTTAGCCTTGTATCATATAGTTTACTACTTGGTCTTCATTCACCCAAGTCGTAAGCATACATTTTTGCTTAAAACATATCACCAAGTCCAATTTGGCCCATCATCAATAAAAATAATGCATCATTGATCCATCAGTGAAACCACTTATCCATCAACGACCACGTAATAAGTTAGTCTAAAAATATTATCCATTGTTGCCTTTAAGAAAACCTTATCATCAATCCATTAGTGATGATAAAATTCCATTAGTGATAGAGTAGTTTTGAGGGTCATGCCACCATTGTCTTAGGTTTTCCATCCCATCATATATTAGATAAACATGGTGTTTACTAAGTCACTCGCCTAGGTCTATCCAAATATTCTCAAATTTTTCCATCATCGATAGTGATTCTCCTTTGCTCATCTATCAACAACATGCTTATAATCATCGTTCTTGCAAATACATTGTCATCAATCCATCAATGATAGCCTCAGGAAGTTAGTGATAGTATATTTCATGAAAACTTTATCACTCATCGAGGAAGCCCATCAGTGATGCATCAGTGATAAGCTAATATGAAGAGCAAAGAAGGAATTAATGGTCTATATCATTCCAAATAAGATCAGTGACACATATTTCACTTGGTAAAGTGCATGGCTCACTCTTCAAATATTGATAGAAGGTATGAAGGGCATATGATCTAAGATCCAAAAGTAATAAAATTAGAAGGTATACCAAGATGAGCATAACTCTTTGAAGCATTTGAAGATCGGAAAAATCACTCCAATCAGGTTTCAAGACTATGGCTATAGTAAAGTACAGGATATTAAGCAAGTGTAGAAGGAGTGCCACCAACATGAGGGTATTCAGAAGATAAGCAACAAAGCTTGGCAAAATCAAAGACTACTCAAATAATAAAGTATCAAATTGTGTGAGTATAATCCACCACATAAATTGAAGACCTCAAAGACTGTACTAAGAAATGTAAGCTTATGGAATGAGAAACTCAAAGGATAAGATCAACGTAGGTCCAAGATATCTATATCCATTCGTATCTAGAAAACATGATGCTATCACCATCAGCTGACAAAATGGATGATCTCAACACAACTTTATATGAAGGTAGTGGGAAAAGTAAATGGTTCATTAGAAAATATGGGCCAGAGTGTGCAAAGGGCAATAACCATAAAATATTGTAAGAAATATAAAAATTTCTTGTGTTTCATCACTAAAAGATGCAGGAGGTGTAGTAAAAAGAAGAAAACATTGAAGCCTTAGCATACTGCCAGTTTTGGAGAAATACAACTGCCTCGATGTAATATAGTTATAGAGGTATCACCCTAATGGATTATAGTTATGGAGGTACACCTTTATTATCATTCCTCTTAGTATATGCACCTCCAAATCTCATTTTCCATTCTATCTTTCCTCTCATCCCCCTTTGCCCTCCTCTTTCTAGGTATTCTCTCTTGTTCACCATCGTTGTTTATTTTGCAAAGTGCCACCACCATTGTCTGTAGTCTTCCATATCCATTATGTCCAACTGTTCCAACCACCATCCATATTGTTTCCCATATTGTGTCATTTCATTATGTTTTTTATTTTTTGCCTTCACTATCACATTGGGTTTATTTCATATTAAAACTGTATCTATGTCAATTTTAGTCAAAAATCATCAAAGAACAAAAATACAGATGACTAGAATAAAAAGAATAAAAGAAATATACATGAGTTTTCATTTTGTATGAATTATAAGGCATGATAAAATGTTTGGCCCACCACTATTAAGATCCACCTTCAAATCAAAATCCACTATAAATAAAGAGGTTGAGAAGACGAGTTGCAGTGATAAGCGGTACAGTCTCAAACAAACAACTTCACAAAAATTTTGGCAGTTGGTATCAACTAGATTTTTTTGTTACTCAGGAAGCTAAATAGACATAGGATCAAGAAGAACACGTGGCTGAACCAGGACCAAGCATTTGTAATAAATTTTGGACAACCGAATTATAGAAGGAGCCAAAGAATCCAAGATTCATCATCAAGCAATCACGTAGCCAGCTTGTGATAGGTATTCTGAGTGTTTTTTTGAGGGTTATAGTATCTTCATTGTTTTTTTATTTGTTTTAGTGTTTATATTAAGTTCTTCCCACATTTGTGTAAGTATTATCAAAATTTAAGCAGTCTATCTGAGATGATTTCCAGGAGTTTCTCCAAGGAGCTAGAGTCTATGTGTCACTATAATTAGGACAGTAGATAGTGAGTTCCCCTATTACATTATTTGAATAGGGTGAACCGCATATTGTATTCATTAAAATACCTAAGCGTTCTATTGGGCTTCATCATTGTAGACATTTTAATTTGAATATAATACAAATCATCTAGTTTCTACTTTCTGGTATTTTTTGGTGCAATGTGTGTACGTTTTCTTGCCTGTATATTATATTATTTGAATCTGTAGGAAATGTTTCTTTTGCTAATTTAATAATCCATGTTGATTTAAATATTTTAATTAATGTGGGTTTATCAATATTTATTTCCTCTTCTCTACTTTTTTTATGTGTATGATTAAAATTGCAATGATAACCCAAATGGACAAGGCACCGATATGCTTTAACTGCTAAAATGATTTCATTGTATGCTTGGTCAATATTGTTTTTATACATCTTATATTAATCTATTTGGGCATATTTTTTTGATAAATATCATAATAAGCTCATATTAGGGTGTTCATACCTAGCCTATTTAGCTACCAAGCTATCCAAGGATAAAGTGGTGAGTCTACCAGAGCTCACATATTTGCTTGTGGGCCTTAAGGAATTTGATTAATGTGACATACAATAAGGATATTAAAAATTTTCCATAATAGTTTTCTAGCACCGTTGTTGTGGACAAACCTTCATGTGTCATTTACTCACCACTTTCATAGGGTTTATCTCCTATGTCATTTTTCTTACTCATCAACGACAATTTTCTAGCATCGTTGTTGAGGATAGATTGTTTTATTGTCTAGGTTTAAGTCTATCTCACTACGATAAAGTTTTCACTATCAGTGCCAAATTTTTTTGGAAATTGATTTTTTTAACTGTAGTTTTCTAAAAGTTTGGTGTTTTAGGATTTTCCAAGAATATATGAGAGATTAAGGGAATTTAACAACCGAGAAATATTGGCCTGAGTGATATTCTACTTGAACTAAAGTGTTGGCAACTCTGAACAAACCCAAAAGAAGAAAAAGAAGAATATAACCTAGCGCATACTAGATGCAACAACAAAGAAATCTTCCTAGAATTTGAATACCCTAAGGTATTTACCCATTCTTAGAAATTCCCTATTCTTAAGAAATTTGTATATCAGAATAGGGCTTATTTTATTGGTAGTAAATCTATTAAAAAGTCTATTATTGTAGTTAATTCTACTTCCAATAGCACCTATGTGGTTAGTATTCCTATCTTTCCTATGATAAAACCAAACCTAAATTAGAACCTTCAAGTATGGAGGACTAATAGGTACAAACCATTTCGATTACCTCAAAACTTGCACCCCTTACCAACCAAAACTCATATGTATTTACCCAAATTCCAAGGAAACACTGTTGTCACTGGAGAAGATCATATCAAAGGATTCCTATATGCATTAGATAGCCTTGATGCTGAACATGAGGACGTATTTCTCAGAATGTTCCTACAAATATTAGATAAGGATACAAGGGGCTAGTTTAATTGTCTTCTAGATGACCAGATTCCTTAATTTTAGACCATGGAAGAAGTGTTTTTAAAAAAATATAGGGAAAGAAAGAATGAACATTCCTTTTTAACAAAGCTTGCAACAGTCAAGAAAAGAGAAAATGAGTTAGTAGAGGATTTTAATAGATGATTTTTCAACACTAGGAATAATATCCCCACAACTTTGAGACCCACTATGCACCAGGCCATATGTTTTTATAAGAATGCTTTTCTTGAGGAATTTATCTATGAGTTAAGACAACATATAACCAACACCATTGATGATTATATGGAACAAGCTCTACAAAATTGAAATAAATATTCTAGACAGTGGAAAAATGAAGCCATACACATCTGAGTCAAGCTCTAGTAAAGTAGATAGGAAGCCTAAGAAAGTTGGGTTCTCAATGTTAAAGAATATGGAGGTAGATCCCATAAAAAGGTTATCTAGCCAGTTTACTGAAATGTTCAATACTATCTATAGTAGGCTGTCCAGAATTGAGAGAGATAAATCTGTAAATGATGAGCAACCTACTCAGTTATAGAAATTTCAATATAAATTGGGCTAGAAACAATGGAGAAGAAGCAAATAAAAATGGAAGTAATGGTTGGAAGAGGAGAGAAGGGTCGAGAGATACAGATTTAGTCCCAAATCCCATGGCCACTACTAATATAATTTTTGACTTCCCATACTATTGTAATGAATATGATGCACCACACAACCTATTTGCCTACTTTATCTATCTGAATGTACATGCCAATGACAATGTGGAAGAAGAATCAGATGAGGAAATAAGAATAAATGCTTGTTGGATGAAATATGATGAAGAAATAGAAATACAATTCAAAAAGTAAATGGATGAATTGCCTAAGTTAGAAAAAGGTCCCAGAGCTTTGGTTCTTGAGAATGTGGAAATCCTAAAGAGACCTCAAGAAAATAGGTTTAAAATGATGAAACAAGGCAAAATCATTCCAATAGTTGAAGAAATTAAAGCACTGGAAAGGATATACATACCATCAATCTAAGAGGCAGAACAGTGCCTGATAAGGCCAACAAGTTTGATACAAATCAATAGATCCAAAATAGAGATAAAGCTATCAATAAATAGAATAATAATAATCAACAAACAACCTATGAGGTTGCAATAAGGAATGAAGCTCAAAAGCAATTAGATTCTAACAAAAATACTGAAGTCAAGAAAGTTGAATTTGATGCAGGCCAAGAGTTGGCTAAACAAAAAATCAACATTACCTTTGGAGAATTCATGACAATACCAAAATAAAAATATTAGGTGTGCTGAGCCTTTGGTCTAGTTAATCCACCAAATAATCACATATGTAATTTTTTCAGTGGTAGAAAATCCCAAGCCCATTCCTAGAAACCCATCATCAATCAAACCTTTCTATATCTTATTAAGATATAATTCAAACTTTTTAGATTAATATGTAATCCATAACTGTATGTTAGATAGTGGAGCATCACATAATGTCATACCTAAACAAGTGGAAGATCAGTTAGGAGTAATATGCACTACAGACTCTCTCCCAATATCAATCATGGATAGTAGACAATAATCTTGTGTTGAGATCATTATACGACTGTTAGTTTATTTAGACCAATACCCAAATAAAGGGATAGTTATGGATGTGGTCGTAGTTGATGTAGACCCTTTCTTTTCCTTGTTGTTGTCAAGAAATTAGGCTAAAAAATTAGGAGGATCTATCCAATTAGATTGGTCTTATGCTACAATTCCCCTAACAACCAAAGAGTAGGTCACCCTTAGAAGAGATCCCTTTCATAGGTATTCTATATAGCTAATTTTTTTTGATAACACCATTGTAAATTTAGTTCAGTATTTTGAGGAGAAAGAGAGAGGTGTATTCTATTTGGCTTTTACCCTTCCTAGCTGAGGTGACCGAAGTGGTAGACATGGACCCAAAAAAATAATGTTGGTTCATGCTGAGTCTATAAGAATACTGATGTCTAAAATGTGGACTCTCACATTTGATGGAGCAAAGTCATATACTAGGGTAGGAGTAGGGGTCAAACTTACTAACATTAATGGAAAATATTTGGGTATACCATACAGATTGCATTTTCCATGCACCAACAATGTGGTAAAATATGAAGCACTAATGTTAGGCTTGAGAAAGGCCAAAGAACTAGAAATTAATCTGACTATATATGGAGATGTTGAATTAATAATACAACAAATTAAAGGTAAATATCAAGCCAAACATCCCAGGCTAAAGTAGTATAGATAGGTTGTTCAGGATATCATCTGTCTATCCTAGACAACATACTATTTTAGTAGAGGGTTTTCATACTATTTCAATATATCATCTGTCTATCCTAGACAACATAGTATATCTACAAGTTTTCCAAGATGACGTAGATATCAGAGATTTTATGACATTACAAAATCAATATGCTGAGATTGTATATGATGAAGAAGATGAAGAGAAAATAAAAAAGGTAATTGGAGAGCCTATGAAGGTGATACAATTAAAGACTAATAAATTGTCTAAAGGACTGATTTCATTAGAAATTTTATTTGATGATTTTGATAAAGCCCATAAACCAGCCTTGCAAGGATTGGAAGCAGAGGAAATCAATATTGGAATTGAACAAGAGCCCAAAATGGTGAAAGTTGAAAAATCCATGTCTATGAAATAAAAATTAGACTACATAAAATACCTAAAATAGCATAAAGATGCCTTTGCTTGGAGCTATGAAGAGATAAATTTTAATACATAGGTAATGAAGCATATCATTCTATTGAAGGAGGGCACTAAGCCACATAGGAAAAAATAGAGAAAATTCAATCCCACATTGCACCCTGTGATGCAAAAGGAAGTCCAAAAATTATTGGATGCTAAGATTATTAGAAAAGTGAGTTTATCTATATGGATAACCAATTTGGTACTAGTGAGGAAGAAAAATGGAGATATCAGGCTGTGTGTAGAATTTAGAAACCTGAAAAATAATTGTCCTCTGCACAACATGGAACAACTATTACATGTTGTGGTAGGATCAACCAGGATGTCTTTGTTATATGGCTTCTTCAGCTACAATCAAATTCAAGTTAATCCTGAGGATAGGTACAAGACAAATTTTACCACTCCATGGGGAACTTTTGAATACCTCAGAATGTCCTTTGGTTTGATGAATGCAAGAGCCACATTCCAAAGAGCTATGGATTTTGCTTTCAAGGGCTTGATGTTTAATATGGTAGTAGTCTACTTGGATGACATAATTGTTTTCTCCAAGAATCCTGAATATCACTTAGAGTATCTCACCCAGGTGTTTGCAATATGTAAGGAATTTGGCATCTCATTGAATCCCAAGAAGTGTATATTTGGAGCAAAACAGGACAAGCTATTAGGATACATTGTTTCTAAAGAAGGAATTATTATTTATCCTAAAATAACTGACGTAATTACAAAGATTTCTCCACCCAAGAACTTGAAGGGAGCTAGGTCATTTTTTGGGAAGATTAATTTTTTCAGGAGATTTGTCCCAAAATTTGCCCAAATTGCGAAGCCCATAAATAACATGATAAAAAATAAGATATTATTATATGGACAAAAGAGAACTTGTAGGATTTTCAAAAAATAAAAGATGCCATCACACAATATCTTGTATTAGCATACCCAAACTATCACATAGATTTTAATATCTACTCTTTTGCTTCAGAAGACACCATTCTTGTTGTACTATCCCAGAAAGATGTAGAAAGCATGGAGAGGCCAGTGGAATTTATGAGCTTAGGATTAAAAGGATCATAGTTAAAATATACCATGATAGAAAAATAGGCCTTCTCACTAACCAAAGCCTTAGATCATTTCAAAGGAATTTTTGGGTCAAACAAAGTAATAGCCTGCATTCCTTACACAACCGTCAAGGAAGTTTTTACTCCAAATAAGCCTATAGGTAGTTCAACCAGGTGGATGTTTAAATTGTAGAAGTATAAGGTAGAGTTCAAGGCTATGAAGACCATTAAAGGGTAAGGTTTGGCCAAGTATATGTCAACCAAATGAGAGGAAGATTTCAAAAATATAGTGGTGGTAGTCAATGCACAACAGACTGCTGAATAAAAGTCTCTAAAGAAGATTGGTATAAATAAATTGTGAATTATCTATAGATATGGATAGTCCCTATTGGATATTCTCAAAACATAATGAGGAGTATTAAATTGAAATCTTAGAAATATTACATTCAAGAAAACAAACTATATTGGAGGTATCCAAGTGGTGTATTATTACTCTACATTTTCCAAGAGAAGGTACCTAGAATAATTGATGAATTTATTTTTTGGTAGATAAGATACTATAGCATTAATACCGGGTTTTATAGGTTGACCCAAAAACTTTTACAAAAATCATCCTAGGGATGTTGATGAACATGTCCTTACTAAGGATCCTATATATGTAAAATCTACATGCCGCAAAAGCCATTACATCCGGTAAGGCACATAGCCTATTATAAAAAAGAAACTTCCCATACAAAATTTTGAGTATACCTCAAGAAAACACACCTGCATCATAATTACAAAAAAATAAATAGACACAGATCCCTTCCTTGAAACAGTGGAGAAATAAAAATTTGCAGACACACATAGCAGAGTACTAAAAAAACTCCCATAAACTCTGTATTGACAGTTACTCTTAATAATTCTTTGGTAATTGCTTTCTTTCATATATGACATGCTTTGGGACCACATCCTGTCTTGGCCAGTAAGCCTTGGAGAAGTGAACCTGCTAGCTAGATTTATGGTGATGGCTATCTGGTGGTCCACGTGGCTCTGGTTCAAAGTCTTATATTGTCGTTTCTTTCCTACCCTGTGATTATCAACCAAACTCAAATTACTAATATGACTAGGAGCCATGTTATATGACATGTGACTATCCCCATTAGTCTTTATGGTATTTCCAAGCAGCATCCACCAAGACTGACAACTCGAATAATTTTTATTTTGAGTCCATTTCAAAAAAGAGATGGGAATACTAATAGCCTTCAAAATTACAGTGCCTTCCTTGTTGGTAAATTCAACTATCATTCTTGGTATTCTTGTTCAATAAGCTCCTCTACTTCACTTGGGACACCATGTTCCCATTTGAAAAGTCAATCACCATCGACACCCTAATTGGCCAGTTTATCAGCAACTTTGTTAGCTTCCCAAAAGACATGTTGGTATTTTCTGTCCTATCTTCCTTTGAAAATGATCCTAGCCTCTTCAAAAGTTGTTTTAATCCCCCAAGGATGTGTTTTCTAGTTATTGAGGAGATTTATAACATGCATAGAGTCTCCTTCTATGATCAAATTTCCTTCTAAATATTGAGTCATTTGAAGGCCTTTCCACATAGCTCTAGCTTCAGCTTCATTGTTTGTCCTTGTTCCCAAATATTAAGAGAATGCAAGCATCATATTCCCATTATGATCTTGCATAATGCCACCAGTGCTTGCTATGCTAGGATTTTCCTTAGTTGTTCCATCAAAATTAAGCTTAAACCAACCCGTAGGAGGTGGGGACCACTTAACATTGGCTTTGGGGTTGACTACCCTAGGCACAGACTCATCTAACAAGGTTAAGCTTAAATATTGAGCAATTGTGGTCTCCTACAGATGAGGTTTATGGCTATAAAAAGGGATAAGGTTCACATTCTCATTGGCAAAGGATAGGATCCTAGCAATGATAGTTTTATGATCATGGATAGACTCATTAAAGAATCTATGGTTCCTTTCTAACCACACCTGCCAAAGATAGTGATTGAGACAAATTTTCCACATGTATCTAAGTCTTTGGTTTGAAAAGGGGTAAGGCCACTGGATGAAAAAATCAAGTACGATGGTTGGTTTAACCCAAGAAATATTAAAGGCCTAAAAAATCCCACTTAGGACAGTCAAGGAAAGAGGGCACTCAAGAAAAATGTGATAAATGGTCTCCCAATTAGCCCTGCACAAATAATAGCGATTAGTGGTATAAATACTTTTATGCATCATATTATCAATGGTTAGAATTTTTCCTTGGATGACCAACCATGAAAAGACTACAATTTTTGGAATTAAATTTTTTATCCAAACTAAGTCCTTTTGGAGGATAAAATCCTCGTCATCAAGCAAAAGCTTGTAAGTTGATTTAACAGTGAACTGCCTATTTTCCATAGGAGCCCAGGTCACTTGATCTTCCTTGGGTCTCATGGGGATAAAATATTGCCCGAGAATGTTACAAAGATCATTTTATTCTACTTGAAATCCCTAAATCCTTATTTGTTTCCACTTCATTCTGCCTTAGTCCTCAACCATATAATCAAAGAATTTTCTGCCAATGAGTGCTTCCATGATATCTCTGATTCGAGCTAAGTTAGGATATTACATCAGTAGTTCATATTTAGCCCACCTGTAATTCCAGTAATTTATCCTCTCACCATTACCTAAAACCCATATTAAACCTTTTTTAATGATTTCCTTACAATTGAGAATTGCTTTCCAAAAAGCAGAACCTCTGATTGGAATTGAGTCACTTAGAAATTCCATATTTTGAATATACTTTTGTTTGATGATAGCTTTCCATTCATTTTCTTCACCAGAAATGAGGTGCCATGCCTGCTTAGCTAGTAAATCTAAATTCATATGAGCAATTCTCCTCATACCTAAGCCCCCATTTTCCCTGGGTTTGCACACTTTGGTCCATCCTATAAGGTGTATCTTTTTTTTCTCCTTTGATCCAGTCTATAAAAATTCTTTTTGGAGTTTCTCAATTTTTTGGAAAACCTTCACAAGGGATTTGAAAATAGAGAGTAAATAGAATGAAATGCTCTGAAGAGAGGCCTTAGTGAGGGTCAAATTTCCTACTTGAGATAGAATATGACCTTTCCATCCAACAAGTTTTTTTTGAATTATTTCAATAACCCTATCCCACATTGACTCTCTCGGAGAACCAATGAAAAGAGGAAGACCAAGATACGAAGTGGGGAGGTTTGCTATATCACACCCTAAAATTTTTTGCAATCCTTCCTTACCTATGAATGGGGGTGTTCAAGAAATATAACTTGCTTTTACTGAAATTAACTTTCTGACCAGCAACGTCCTTGTAGAGTTGCAGGATGTATTTAATTATTTTGGCCTCAACCATCGATGCCTTAGTCAATAAAAGGGTATCATCAATGAATTGTTGGTGAGAAATAGCCCTAGTGAGAGATGTTGCCTTGATTCTTGACATTAACCTTGAAATACAAGCACATTTTATGGTTCTTCCTAAAGCTTCTACCACAATGATGAATAACATGGGGCTGATAGGGTCCCCCTGTCGAATTCCTCTATGACTTTGAAAGTAACCAGTAGTTTTTCCATTAACCAGAATTGAGAACCATGATTTAGAAATGCATTCTTTGATAAAATTAACCCATTGGTGGTGAAAACCAAACTTAAGGAGGACAACAATAAAAAAATCCCAATTTAGCCTATCAAATGCTTTTTTCATATCAAGCTTGAGGGCAAAAACAGACTTGTTAGTCTTATGAGCAGAGTGTAGAGCTTCATGAACTATGATAACTCCATCCAAGATTGAATTGCCTTGGACAAAGCTTCCCTAGCATGGATCTATGATGCGGGGCAGAACATCTCTTATTCTATTTGCAATGGCTTTAGTTAGGATCTTGTAAGAAACATTGCACAAACTGATTGGCCTAAATTCAGCCATAGATTCAGGGGTTTGCTTCTTAAGAATTAGAGTAATAAAAGTAGAGTTGAGACCTTTTGGGATATGATTGCTTGATTGTAATTATTTGTCAGTAGAAATTACATCCTCACTTATGATGTCCCAAAAATCTTGATAGAAATAAGGGGGAAAGCCATCGAATCTCGGGGCTTTGTCTGGCTCCATGCTAAACAAGGATTCCTTAATTTCCTCATCAAAAAAGGGAGCTAGAAGCTTAAGGTTTATATCCTTATTTATTATACTAGGAATGAATTTCAAGAGAATATATTTGACATCCTCATTGAACTGTGGTTCCTAACCAAGGATAGAATTGAAATAAGTTACTACCTCCTTTTTGATTTCTGTTAAGTCCTGAGTAATAGAACCATCTAATTTTTTTAAAAAAATTATCTTGTTATTGCTTCTGTTTCTAAGCGTGGTGATGTGAAAAAAATTGGAATTTGAATATCCATATTTCAACCAAAGAGCCCTTGATTTTTGCCTCCAATAGATTTCCTCATAGGCCAAAATGTTATGAAACTCTGCTAGTTTTGTCCGTTCCTCCTGCCTAGTAGTTTCATCAACATCACCATGTTGAATCCTTTGATCAATTATCTTCAAAATTTCAACAACCTATTTTTTATTTTCAAAGAGGTTCCCAAAGACATCTTTATTCCAAGTTCAAAGCTTTTCCTTAACAAACTTTAATTTTCCAGCAAGTTTAAAAGTTGCACTACCCCTAATAGGTTTTTGCCACCACTGAATTAAGTTATCTCTAAAAATGAAATGTTTGATCCACATAGATTGAAATATGAAAGGTTTCTTGAAGGATAGAGAGTTATGGATCTCCAATAAAATGGGATTATGATCAGAGGAAATTTTAGGAAGGGCTTGCAGGGTAGAATCACAAAATAGAGTTGTAGCTTCCTTTGATAGAAAAACTCGTCAAGCCTTTCTTGAATGAGATGACATACTATCTGCTGATTGCTCTAGGTATAATTTTCTCCTCTAAGTTTTACATCCATCAACATTTTGGAGTTCACAAAGTCATTGAACTCATCCATGCTCCTGATAGGTGGTCCATTTCCACCCATTTTTTTTGAAGGGTAAAGAGGAGTGTTAAAATCCCTAGCCAGAATCCAAGGGAAATTATGGAAGATTTCACTCAGATTGCCTAAGTACTCCCATAGTAGAGCTCTCCATTGAATTGAAGTCGGGGCATAAATATTTGAAAGGATCCATGACCTGTTGTTGTTTATTTTCTTAAATAAAATACTAAGAACCCTGTCATCTTTCTAAATAATGGTGCCTTCTACTATCCGAGGATCCCACAAAGTCATAAGGCCTATAGACGCTCCTCTAGATGATTTACAAACCATATCCCCTTGATTCCATATTTTTTTGCTATTTTTTTTGATTGAATCTCATCAGTTTTTATTTCTTGCAACATGATAATAGTTGGATTCACTTGATTTCTTATTGCACTGACTTCCCTATGTTTGGGTAGGCCATTGAGGCCTCTCACGTTCCATGAGAGGAACTTCATTTAGATTGTTTGGGATTTCTTCCTCTCCCCCTCCCTTGAGGGGGTTTTCCTAATTTTTTGTCTTCAAAACCCAAAATAACCTGTTGAAACAAGGTTCTCTATTTTCCATTGGCAATGTCATTATTAGTTTTAATTTTTTGATGCTCAACATTTGATATTATCCCTCTTCTTTTTTCACTGCCAAAATCTATAGGAGACTTCACAGTGCTCCTGGTTTTTTTAGGACTAAACTTGGGGGAGGCAATTTGTTGCATAATCGGACTACCATATTCCTCAGTCTAAAGAGTTTCACATATCTCCACCCCTACATACAAATATTCTCCTTTTTTTATGTATTCCCCTGGTCTATGGGATGGCCCCTCAGTAGGATTCACATGGCTCCTAGTGATGATGTTAGGGAGATCAAATTTCTTCCTAAGTTCTTCAACATTAGGGTTTGGCTTTGGGATGCCCACTAGGCTTGAAGTATTTTGAACATTGGGATTTAAGGATACCGACTTGGATGGGGATTCTAGAGATCGGGCATTAGGGTTTGGTTTTGTGATGCCCATGGGGCTTACAATAATATTAGCATTAGGGTTTGAGGATCCTGACTTGGATGGGGATTCTAGAGAGTCAGAAAGGTTAGCCTGAAGGTTCTAGGCTTCCATGTATTTAGATAATCCTCCTACTCACATATCAGATAGAATTGAAAATTTATTTGAAACTAGAGGATTGGAATTTACCTGAGTATTTTGGTTGCTAAAAAAATGTTGTTTTCCTTTGTCTTGTTGGGACCCTGCACCCTCTCTTTTATTTTTTTGGTAGACATAGTTTTCCTAATTGAAATCACCTCTGCCAGGTAAACTCCTCAAATTTCCTCTATCTAGCATTTATTGCTTCTACTTTTCTTTATTCATTGCTAGGTTAGGGCACTGATTGCATAGATGTCCTTGATTTTTGTATTCTACATAGAATGTCGGTCTATTTTCATTTTCTACTAGTTTTTTTTGATAGTATTCTCCATACTCTATCTCTACAAACCTTGTAAATTCGTTATCCAAATTAGCATTTATGCATATTCATGCATGAGTCATCCTTGTCCTGGCCAAGGTCGCATGGTCAATGGAGATCAGGTCCCCTATAGTTATGGCTATGCCTTGCAGCTAATATTCATTGAAAAAATGGGTAGGTAGACTTGGGAGATGAACCCAAATAGGGGTAATGTTAATATTTTGCTTTTTAGGGTCAAAATCGTCACCCCATCATCTGAGAAAAAGGCTCCTTTTGCCCAAAAACCAAGGATCTCCTATTAAAATGTGGTTAGCATCCTCCATATTGTTAAAAAAGATAATGAATAACCCTTGTGATGTGTAGTCATTATACCATCATTAATTCTCAATGAATTTGTCAATCCAGGGCAGTGTACAAGGCTATCTACGAAAGAAGAAGTGAAACAACTATAACTTAGGTCAATCTAGAGCAACAGGTCTTATTGGTGGAACCGGTTGTGTGGGGGGTTTTAGGACATTCCTATTTCTAAATTGCATGAATTAAACCTTAATCTAAGTTGCAGAATTGGAAACTAATCATTAACTACAGAAATGAAGTCCTAATTACAATTGAGGAATGAGACCTAATTATATTGCGAAATAACAGTTGCAGAATTGAAAGTCTGATCTTAATTGCAGAAAGGAAATCTAATTACTTTTGCAGAAATGAAAGTCTAATTCTAACATGAAAATGAAAACTGTCAAGGTTCTGTAACAGAAGGTTGTCAATCTTCTATGCAGGATTTGATAGCAAAACATAAAATGTAGGAAATTGCTAAAAAATAGTAAATTCTAGAAATAACAATATGAAATAAAGTGGAAGCTTTGCTGAAAGTAAATATTACAGCTAAAACATTAAGCACAAGATTAATCTAAGCATAAATAAACTAAGACTGCAGATATTGTCAGTGTTTACAAGCAATTGAAATAACAAGTTCTACAACTCATTCTACTGTAGCAAAATCGGAATAAAAACCTGCTTGTTAGTCCTCCTCCTAGGTCTGGAAGTGGCCAGCCTCCTTGTCCAGAAGAAGGTATAAGTCTCTCTCTCTCTAGATCTTAATCACACTCATTTACAAGCAATATGAAATAGAACTGGTGCACTTTATTGATTAAAGAACATGATTACAATAATTCTATTGAAAACTATTACAGGATCATAATGATCAAATTCTACCTATTTTCTTGCTTCTTCCTAGCTTTCTTACTTTCTACTTCCTACTCTGCTACTACTACCTAGGCTCAACCTGAATGGGAGCAATATTTATAGATGTCCTAAGGTCTAATTACAAACAAAGAATATCTCAAAAGATCTAATCCTACAATGCTGCAACAAATTCTGGTTTTATCCTAGAAGAAGATTAAAACTTGATCTTTCCCTTAATGATGGCTTTGGTCGGCAATGACGGCAAAGAAATATGGAAGATATTTTCCTTTACCTTTTCCAACCTTTATTTCCCTTTTTTCGGCTTCAAAAATCGGTCAACAAGTCAAAAAGCACATTCTATTTTCATTTCGAAGATAAGTGGCTTCATTCCGAAGACAATGCAATTCTCATTCTGAAGATCGCTCATTCTGAAGATACTGCAATTCTCATTCCAAAGATACTGCAATCCTTCATTCCGAAGATCCGCTCATTCCGAAGATAATGCATTCTTCATTTCGAAGATCCGCTCATTTCGAAGACGTTGTGTTCTCTCATTTCGAAGATATCTGTTCATTCCGAAGATACTTCGGAATGAAAAAATGTGTGCTTTTCCAGTGATTTCTTCTGCATCTCTCAGGTGGGTTATCTCTTAAGATCAAATTCCAATGGTCTTCATCTCTTTCCACATGTGAATTCCATGCCTTGCTATTTATGGACAAGTTGGTTGGAATTTACATGGGAAAGACCAGTTTTTGTTGCACAGCAATAGTTTGCTTGCATTGTTGCTAGATTTAGGTGAAATAAATGCTTGAGACAAATCAAAACATGATTAGTGAAATGCTGCTATTATTCTAAGCATATCCCATTTTAGCAAGTCATAGCAAAAAGAACACAAAACTATGCAAAAAGTTGTAAAAATCAGCATATAATATTCCAAATACATTGATCATGCAAAATGGTTAATATACGACATATTGAATCAACTTAACTAACATATCAGATAAAACATAAGAGTTTATAGGAATTTTTAGTGTTCAAAACATGTTATGATTGAGGCATTTCCAGGCCTCATCATTTTCCCCCCAACTTATATTAATGCATGCCCTCATGCATTCTATTGGGCTATGGAATCACATATGTCCATGTTTAGATTCCATGACCTATAGAATAATTTCTTGCCTATATAATACCCCTTGTTTTCCTGAATGTTTCTGAGCCAGTCTTCAAATTGTTCATCAGGTTGGGCATCTTCCTCAAAGTAGAATGGAACTGGAGTAATGATGGTTGGAGGCCTAAACCTAAGACCTATCCAGTTATGTTGCATGATTTCAATCAGTTGGATTACACCTTCTGCTCTTCTTCTGGACCATTCTAAGTTGATGGGGGAGATGGGTTCTCTTTTCTACAAAGACATGGAAAGTTCATCCCATCTATTTCTGCACACTGACAATGTTGGGAAAAAATTGTGATCACAGAAATTGTTGAACCTGGCCACATAGTCCCTTAAGTTGTTCAAGTACATCCTCTTTATATCATCCCTGTTCATCATTGAGAAGTGTTGTTTGGTGATAACTGGGTGGTTTGGCTGGATTGCTCTAACTAACAACTTTAGCCTTTGTTTCAATCTCTTTATTCTACTTTTTCTCTTGATCCCAGTAAATCTGATTTTGCAAAGTAGACATAAATGCTCTCAACTGAACATCTCCAATGTAGATTTGAGGATGAAATTCTACTTCCTCTGGAATGAAGAAACTGTGTAAAAATAGTTCACACAGGAGATTTTTCTGTTCTATGGGGCTATCAAAATATGCCTCCAAGAAATCTTTAGTTGTGTCCAATTTATATGGGAGGTTTGAACTAATCCTCATGACCTGCCATCTAAGGTATTTCTCCTTCAAAATAAGGCTGTAAAATCTGGCTGGTCGTCTAAATTGAACTAAAAATTCAGCAATTTGGCATAAGTCAGACACCTTTTCTTTCAATGCTTGAATTTCTGTTTCCTTGGCTTCTAGCTGTTTTGCTTCCAATTTGAACTTTTCAGTTTTAGTGGAAAGCTTCTCATATCTAATCATCCAATTGGCTATGTTTGCATTGTATTGCTCTAGAGACACAGTATTAGGTGGTCTGACTACAGGTGGAATCCTAGGTAGCAGATCAAATTGAACTCCTTTTTTGCCACTTCTCATTGGTTGATCATCTATCAATAATTCTACCTGTACCTCCTTATTTGCTATTTCTATTGGGTTGTCATCAGATAGTAATTCTACTTGTACCCCCTTATCTGTTGAAAGTATAACAATTTGAAATATAGGGACCTCAATAGGAGTACTTACTTGAACATTTTCTTGCTGTTGGGACTGTTCCTATGTTGGTGGCTCATCTCCAGTATTTTCTATTATGCTCTTTGTCATTTTTGAAGCATCTTCAGAATGAGAAGGCAATGCTTCTTTGCAAATTTAAATCTTCATTTCGAAGATTAATCCTCATTCCAAAGATCAATCCTCATTCTAAAGATCAGGCTGTATTGCGAAGGTAAATTGTCATTCCAAAGATAGATCTTCATTTCAAAGATAGATCTTCATTCCAAAGACAGATCCTCATTCCGAAGATGATGCAACAAGTCATCATTCTAAAGACAAAGTTTCATTTCGAAGACAATTTCAATTCGAAGATAATACAACAGACACTGTTTTTGGCATTCTTGTTTCGAAGATTAGGCAGAAATCAATATTTTCATTTTCAAAACATGTTTTAAGTATGCCAACTCTTATGAATACCTTTTATGCTAATGGTTAATTGTCATATACTATACACCAATCATTTTACAATGAAGAAATGTAAGAAATATATACCTAATAAAAATAGTTAATGCCAATTTTGAAGAATGACTGCCTTTGTTGATGTTCTGCTGAGATTTTCTGCAACATTTCAAAACAAGTGCACTTGGTGAATTTGTACAATGATGGTTCAGAAATTTCTCAAGGTTATGCATGCCAAAAAACTGGTTTTCATGCATACCAACCCAGTAGTGCCTTAAGAAAAGGTTTTCACTGCTGAGTTATTCATTTTTCTCTCTTTTTTTTTTTTGATTTTCCCCTTTTCTTTTTTTTTTTTTACCTCTCCTTTTCTCTCTTTTTTTTTCTTTGATCCTGACTATGCCCATGAAGGAATTTCATGATTTCCCCTGAAACCATGCCCATGAAGGAATTCATACTCAGAATTTATTCATCTTTTTGTTTTCTATTTTTTTTTATTTTTTTGTATTTTCTACTTTTTCTTGAAATCCATGATCATGTTGATTGTTTTGAAGTGGAAGGGGGAATCTCTTCCACTTGTTGTGTATCCAAACTATCAAGTTGCTGCAAGAATTCTTCTTTAGTCAGAGGTGTATGGTACACCCTAAGGCGATGTCCATTTACTACCAACTTTCTTTGTGATCCATCAATAGGAGATAGACGAGCTGCTCCATTGTCAAATACCTCCTCAATCCAGTAAGGTCCCAACCATCTAGTTCTCAGTTTTCCAGGGAAGTCTTCATAGCGAGAATCAAACAGTAAAGCCCAATCTCCTTGTTGAAGTTTCCTCTGTTGAATGTGACTGTCATGCCATAGCTTCCTCTGCTCCTGAATTACCTCAGTTTGGTGCAGAGCATCCAATCTAAGTTCATCCAATGCATTCAGTTGTAGAATCCTGTCTATCTATGCCTGCGACAATTCAATTCCAATTTCCAGTGTTGTGCACAATGTTAGTAGCTCAAATTCAATAGGTAAGAGGGGCTTTTTACCAAATACTAGTTCATAAGGTATGAATTCTTTGTAGTCCCAAGCAAAAGCATAAACATGCTTCTGCAAGACAACTATCAATTTTTCTTCCTCTTCCCTAGTAAGTTGGCTATAAATGTTCAAAAATTTGCCTGGTTGGACTTCTATTTGTTTTGTATTTAGAAGGACTGAATTCACTCCTTCATACCTGGTGATTAGGGGATTAAGAGGACATTGCTGAGATGGGAGAAAAGAAGCGAGTTTCTGTTTTATTGCTTGCTTGAGGGAAGCATATCTTGTATGGAACAGTGAGAAGGAAAAATCGGATGATGGTGCCATCCATGTGGTAGTGAAACAGAGTTTCCCTGTGATAGTACGAGATGGTTCATCTTCAGATTTTTGATTCTCCTCATTACTTAACAACTATTGGATATTTGTTGCTTCCCCTTCTAAACCTTGTTCATGCAGAACATTCATCAGGGTTGTTTCATTTTCTAAATTTTCTGTGTCACTGAGGTCTTCTGTGTGTTCTCTTACTACTAAGGTAGCTAGTGTAGAAATGACCTCTTCTAGTTCTTCCTCTGAGTCAGAAAACCATAACTGACCTAAAAATTTGCTAGATGGTTTTGCAGGAGGATATAAAGAAATCTGTTTTAGATCAATACCATTTGAAATAGTCATATTTCCAGATCTGCAGTCTATGAAGGCTGCTGTAGTTGCAAGCCAAGGTCTTCCCAAAATAATGGGATATCCATGTGCTGAATTTCTTGGTTGTAAAACCAAAAAATCTGCAGGGAATTCCCAAGAAGAAACTTCTATAGGGACATCTTCAATGATACCTTCAGGTTTTGCAACTGACCTATCAACCATTTCTAAAACTATAAATGTGGGGATGAGATGTTTGAGCTGTAATTGTTCCATTGTATCCTTGGTCATGACATTTATTGCAGCTCCTAGATCTACTAAAACATTTGATATTGGTACTGAACCTATGGTAACTGTGATAAGCTGGACTTCCTGGGTCACTATACTTTGGAGGTACTAGTTTTCTAGATAAGAGATCAGCTATCTTTCCTTCAACCTTGCACAGTCTTGGGAAATGCCTTCTTCTTTCTTCCTACTCTTTTAATGCACAAATTTTGGACAATACTATTAATCTCTGGTATTTCCTTAATGGCTTGCAATAAGGGCAATGATATAGTCAACTTTTTGAGTTCTTTGACCAATTTTGACTCAGAATTTTTTGGTATTGCATTGAATCTTTTAGGATATGGAATTATCCTTGGTAATTGTTCTGCTTGTGGTTTTGTCTCTTTCTCTATTGTTGGTTGGATTCTCTCTGGTTCCAATTTTTCTTCTGTCTCTATTGTTGGTTGGACTTTCTCTGGTTCCAATGATTCTTGCTCTTCATTTTCTTTGATTTCATTTGAAACTGGTTCAGGTACAACTTTTCCTGAACGAAGTTGGATGTTACTACAATCAAGAACATTAATTTCAACATTTTCTTCAACTTCAGCCACATAGACAGGAGGTGTCTGTCTCATGCTGTTTGGATTAGTGACTGGTTGAGCTGGCAATTGAGGTTGTTTCACTTGTTGTGTTTGCTTGTTGTTTTTCTTGAAAATTTTGATTAGGTGCAGGCAACAAATCTTGAGTTTGACCTTGATTCCTTTGCTGCCTTGGATAGGACTGGTATTGCTGACTCCACTGTGGTTGGTTTTGCATCCAATGTGGATTAGTCTAATTTTGATTCTAAGCTGGATTGTTTTGATTCCAAGATGGGTTGTTTTGATTCCATGAGGGGTTGTTTTGATTTCGATTCTAGGTTGGGTTACTCCAATTTGCTTGTGGCCATTCTTGGGAATTTGTCCATTGAGGATAATTCCAAGGACGTTGGGGTGGTTCTGATTGTCCCCAAGGCATAGTACTAGGATTATGCCCCCAATTTGTAGGAAAACGAGGGGGATTTTGGTATTGAGAGAAATTTCCCCCTTGTTTTGGTCCAATATAGTTGAGTTCCTCAGTCTGGTTTTCTAACATAGTTTTGAGTTGTGGTAGCAGGTGGCATTGATCAGTTGAATGCCTTTTTGAACAGATACTACAAATGGCTGAGATAGATGTTTTATTCAAAGGACATTCCTGCAAAGCATGTTTATTTCTACATCTTGGGCAATAAATTGCCAAAGGTTCTATGTTTTTTGCTTTTGCAGACATTTCCCCCAAAGTAGTGTTTAGGTGCACTAGAATATCAGTTTTGAAATTTGCAAGTTCCTCTATCAGGTCCTTCACATCAATGCCATTTGTGCGGCTTTTTCTTCTTCTCTGCTTAGTGCGAGAGTAATTCCTACAGAGATCCACAATTTCATCATTACTGAGAGTGGTTACATCCCCTTTTCCCATCAAATCTAGAACTTCTCTGGATTCATCTTGCAATCCTCTCAAAAAGATGGTTTTACATAATTCTGGTTCTACAAGTCCACATCTCCTTTGAACAAAGGAGAACCTATCAAGATAATCTTCCAATGTCTCATCATCTTCTTGCTTGATTCTGAATAACTCATCTTTCCTATTCCTTACATGGCAATATTCTTGATATTTGTCTAAAAAGACAGTTTCCATTTGATCCCAGGTTCTTATGGAATTAGGCTCTAAGCTCATGAACCAGCGCAATGCTGAATCCTTGAGTGTTGAGGGAAAAACCTTAAGTTTCTGATTGTCATTTATATAATCATAGGTCTGACACACTACCTTGAATTCAAACAAAAACTGATCAGGATCTTCAGATACAACACCTCGGAAGGTTGGAAGTACTGAAGGTGAAATGGTCTTCATGGGAGAGTTTTGTGTTGGATTCAGATGAATAGGATATTCAAATGTTCTAGAAGGTTGGGGCATATCCTGATCATCTCCTTCATTATGGACATAGCCATGTTGGCCATCTATATTGCCTCCTTCTGCCATAGTTTCCTGTTTGTTGGGAGAAGTTAAAGCTTCCCAAATTGTTCTCTCAAGAGGTCCAAGCCTCTCTGTTGATGATGAGTCTGATGAATTGTCTTTCTTAGGATATTCTGATGATGATAAAATTGGTGATTTTCCTTTCTCAAAATGTTCTAATGATGGTGAGACTAGTGATTTTTCTATCAATCTTTCTGGTAGTTCAAACACAGGTGATTCACCCCTTAGGCATGAAGATCTCCTTAATGGAACAAGCCAGGGATCCTTTGGGGTAGTTCTACCTTTTTCATCCCTAGACTTACTCATTCATGTTTACTCTTAAATGACATAAATTAAGTCAATAGTTGTTATCTTCCTCAGCTATTGTATTCAGATTTTAACCTAAATTTTCATAGCTTAGTCTGATTATAGCTATTGGACTATTTGTTTTCTTCTGGAAACACTATTCCTTGGAAACGACGCCAAAATGATGCGTAGTCATTATACCATCATTAATTCTCAATGAATTTGTCAATCCAGGGCAGTGTACAAGGCTATCTACGAAAGAAGAAGTGAAACAGCTATAACTTAGGTCAATCTAGAGCAACAGGTCTTATTGGTGGAACCGGTTGTGTGGGGGGTTTTAGGACATTCCTATTTCTAAATTGCATGAATTAAACCTTAATCTAAGTTGCAAAATTGGAAACTAATCATTAACTATAGAAATGAAGTCCTAATTACAATTGCAGAATGAGACCTAATTATATTGCAAAAATAACAGTTGCAAAATTGAAAGTCTGATCCTAATTGCAAAAGGAAATCTAATTACTTTTGCAGTAATGAAAGTCTAATTCTAACATGGAAATGAAAACTGTCAAGGCTATGTAACAGAAGGTTGTCAATCTTCTGTGCAGGAGTTGATAGCAAAACATAAAATGCAGGAAATTACAAAAAAATAGCAAATTCTGGAAATAATAGTCTGAAATAAAGTGGAAGCTTTTCTAAAAGTAAATATTACAGCTAAAACATTAAGCACAAGATTAATCTAAGCATAAATAAACTAAGACTACAGATATTGTCAATTGTTTACAAGCAATTGAAATAACAAGTTCTACAACTCATTTCTGCTGTGACAAAATCAGAATAAAACCACGCTTGTTAGTCCTCCTCCTAGGTCTGGAAGTGGCCAGCCTCCTTGTCCAGAAGAAGGTATGAGTCTCTCTCTCTCTCTCTAGATCTTAATCACACTCATTTACAAGCAATATGAAATAGAACTGGTGCACTTTATTGATTAAAGAACATGATTACAATAATTCTGCTGAAAACCTGTTACAGGACTATAACAATCAAATTCTACCTATTTTCTGCTTCTTCCTAGCTTCCTTACTTTCTACTTCCTGCTGCTACTACTACCTAGGCTCAACCTGAATGGGAGCAATATTTATAGATGTCCTAAGGTCTAATTACAAACAAAGAATATCTCAAAAGATCTAATCCTACAATGCTGCAACAAATTCTGGTTTTATCCTAGAAGAAGATTAAAACTTGATCTTTCCCTTAATGATGGCTTTGGTCGGCAATGACGGCAAAGAAAGATGGAAGATATTTTCCTTTACCTTTTCCAACCTTTATTTCCCTTTTTTCGGCTTCAAAAATCGGTCAACAAGTCAAAAAGCACATTCTATTTTCATTTCGAAGATAAGTGGCTTCATTTCGAAGACAATGCAATTCTCATTTCGAAGATCGCTCATTTCGAAGATACTACAATTCTCATTTCGAAGATACTACAATCCTTCATTCCGAAGATCCGCTCATTTCAAAGATAATGCATTCTTCATTCTAAAGATCCGCTCATTTCGAAGACGCTATGTTCTCTCATTTCGAAGATATCTGTTCATTCCGAAGATACTTCGGAATGAACAAATGTGTGCTTTTCCAGTGATTTCTTCTGCATCTCTCAGGTGGGTTATCTCCTAAGATCAAATTCCAATGGTCTTCATCTCTTTCCACATGTGAATTCCATGCCTTGCTATTTATGGACAGTTGGCTGGAATTTACATGGGAAAGACCAGTTTTTGCTACACAGCAACAGTTTGCTTGCACTGTTGCCAGATTTAGGTGAAATAAATGCTTGAGACAAATCAAAACATGATTAGTGAAATGCTGCTATTATTCTAAGCATATCCCATTTTAGCAAGTCATAGCAAAAAGAACACAAAACTATGCAAAAAGCTATAAAAATCAGCATATAATATTCCAAATACATTGATCATGCAAAATGGTTAATATACAGCATATTGAATCAACTTAACTAACATATCAGATAAAACATAAGAGTTTATAGGCAATTTTAGTGTTCAAAACATGTTATGATTGAGGCATTTCCAGGCCTCATCACCTTGAGTTAGAGCTACCAACTCCAAGCTACCTACCAATCACCATTTTCCCATCGCCCAAGCCCTGATAGTATCCATGTTTGGCCTACCTCCCAAAAACTTGCCTACTAGGGAGAATTCTTCCATTGAAAGAAAAGGGCTCATGGAACTTGCCAGGGCTAAAATTTTATTAATTACTAGAACTAGGGGTAAAAGAGAGAGAACCTAATTTCTTTTTATGCTAAGAGTCTTAGCAAAAGACATCCACTTCTTGGGCCTCGTATTGTCCTTTGTATCTTTTTATCGGGGTCTTTCTGAGGAGGGTCAGGCCCCCGTGTGATGCCCACCTCCAAATCTACCGTAGTCTGACCGCCTTACTCTAGATCCTCATTTTATCCATGCTCAAGGTTCCCACCCACCCCTTCCATACTTGCTCTACCTCTACTTCCTTGGCTGAGATTCCTGCCCAAAAAATTCAAACCCTCACTCCCATCGCACCTACTAAACCTCAGCTCACTCATTCCTGATGATGCAATCCGGAGAAAATTTCAAAATAATAATTGATGAATTTCATGTTGGCTTTTACGGAAGGCATTTTGCACCAAAGGTAACTATTAAAAATATTATAAGAGTAGGCTATTATTGGTCGTCCATGTTCAAATATGTGCACCCGTTTGTAATAAAATACTAGAACTACTAGATATTCAATGGTAAGAAACAGTTGTCTGTAATACCTTTAAAACCTATGATAGTGGAGGCTCCTTTCACTCAATGGGGATTATATTTAATTGGGGAAATTAACCCAAATTCATCAAGAGGCCATCGATGGATAATAAATACTACATACTATTTCACTAAATGGGTAGAAGCTACCCCATTGAAGAGATCAACCACTAAGGTAATCATTAGGTTTTTAGATGAGAATATCTTAACCAGATTTGGGGTATCCAAAAATCTAGTAACTGATAATGGTAGAAATTGTATTTCATATGATATGGTAGAATTTTATAGTAAGTATAGCATCGAGCTGGCTCATTTAGCTAATTAATACCCTCAAGGCAATGGCCTAGTAGAATATTCAAACAAAAACCTCATAACCAAGATAAAAATATCTTGCCAAAAATAAAAGGAGTTGGGATAGTGAATTGAAATTTTCTCTATGGGTTGATAGGATTTCTATTAAAAGAGCTACAAGAAAAGCACCTTATAAATTGGTGTATGGATAAAATGCCTTACTCCCTCCACAGGTTGAAAGACCAGCTTTAGCCTTGTTAATGCAAGACCACAAGAAGCCTAGTAGTTGGCAAAGAAGAATGGATCATATTTCTAAATTAGAAGAGGATATGAGAGAGGATTTCAATAAAATGATCTAAGAAAATTAGAAAACAATGTAAATTTTCAACAAGAAGTCCAGAGGAAATCCATTTGTAGAAGGAGACATAGTGTTATACTGGGATCCAAAAAATGATAAACTAGGTTAAAAAGGCAAGTTGGAGCCCAAATGGCTAGGTCCTCACTAGATCATCCAGAAAATAGGCCATCACACTTATAGGTTGTAAAAATTGCAAGGAGAAGAGATACAATTTCCAATAAATGGCTAGAATATAAAGATGTATCATACCTATAATGGAGATTAGTTCATGCAAACTATTTTTGTCTACCTCTTGTACATACCAAAAAAAAAAAAAAAATCTAGGTGCATTTTATTTTAGTTCTATGTGTTTTCATTTTAGTATGTTGTAGTCTAGTAAGTTTTCAGCTCGTTATCTTCTTAGGCAATTAGGTTTTTATTATTAGTCGAGTATGCTTTTAATTAAAATTTCTATTAAGTCTTAGTTAGGTTGGTCATGGAACTGAACCATCTAAGAGTCTATACAGGCTAAAAGTAAAAATCACGTCCTTAGGAATCATACTTGTCTGAAGTCTTCTATAAGAGGTTCAAAGGAAATAGGTACAATTAAGTCATCCATAGATTATGGAGTTCTCAAGAGAATATTTAAATCTATCAGATCAAACACTTCTCTTGTCCCAGATAGAGCTTGTGTTGGGATTTAAAATACCAACTTAGTTTCCACTCCTAATTTTCAAAAGTTGGTGAAACTGAATGACTAGGTGATTGTAGGATGGGGTATTGAGTCCAAAAGAGGGAAATAAACCTTGAGAAAATAAATTTGGTTTAAAATAATGTATAATTTTGAGTCCTAAAGTGCTTTATGCATCATACACTTCATAATTTAACCCTTGGACACCCATTAATTAGCATGGTCATTATTTCCATATCATCAGTCTTACCATATTAATAATTTCAACCATTTTTCTACCTTCATTATTCGGTCCATGTCATATCCATAGCCCCATTTAACCCATATAATCCAAGATACCATATTATAATGTTAAAAGACAATTTGTGCTCCTAATTTAGACCATGGACAAAAATACCTTAAAACCCATTGATTTTTTTATTTTTCTAAGTCTAAGTCCATAATTATGCCTAGATACTTATATCAATGTTTCTCCAAAGTCATTTTTCTAAGGACTAAATAATACTAATTCATCTTCAGCCATTCAAACCCACCATCAGCCATCCAAACCCACCATCACCGATCCATCTCTGATAGAAAATTCCCATTAATGACCATGTAAAGCTAGGTACAAAGAAAAATCAACTTTCACTCTTGCAAAAGCCTCATCATTGATGCATTAGTAACCATTGAGTCTCATCGATGATAAAATATCTTAAGTCCAAAGTAAGGGTCTCACCATCGTTGGCCTAACCATTCCCCCTCCTAATGAAGTTAGTCACACCAAGTTGTTTTAAAGTCTGGATTATCCATCCAAAGTTCCCTACGTTGATCCATCCATGACCAAAATAATCCATCGATGATATTCTAAAAACTCAAAATACACTGTTGCTCATCCAAACCTATTATCGTCGATCCATCAACAATAGTCAATTTCCATAAACGATGCTTTAGCCCTAGATCATATAGTTTATTGCTTGGTCTTCATATTACTAAGTTGTAAGCATAATTTTTTTCTTAGACCATAGCCTCAAGTCCATGTTTGTCCATCACTGATAAAAATAATGTATCACCGATCCATCAGTAAAACCCCTTATCCATCAACGATCGTGTAATAACTTAGTCTAAAAATATTATCCATTATCATCTTTAAGAAAACCCTATCATTGATCTATCAATGACGATGAAATTCCAACGATGATAGAGTTATTTTGAGGATCATGCCATCATTGTCTTAGGTTTTTCCCTTCCAACATGTATTGGATAAACATGATGTTTACTAAGTCACTCACGTAGGTCTATCCAAATGTTCTCAAAATTACCCATCATCGATAGTGAGTCTCCTTTGCTCATCCATTAGTGACATCATGATCTCATCAATAATAAGCTTTTAATCATAATGCTTGCAAATACATTATTGTCAATCCATCAGCTATAGCCTCAGGCAATCATTGATCGTATATTTCTTTAAAGCTTCATCACTCATCGAGGAAACCCATCGATGATGCATCAGTGATAAATCAAGATGAAGAGGAAAGAAGGCATTAACGACCCATATCATTCTAGATAATATCAACATGTATTTCACTTGGGAAGGCATATGACTCACTCTTCAAATACTAATAGAAGGTATGAAGGGCTAGACAATCTAAGATTTAAAAGCAAAAAAATTAGAAGGCATCTTGATATGAGCATATCTCTTTGAAGCATGCGAAGATCAAAAAAATCACTCAAGGTAGGTTTCAAGACTATGGATGTAGTAAAGTATAGAATCCTAAAAAAGAATAAAAGGAGTGCAACAAATTAAGGGTGTTTAGAAGATAAGCAATAAAGCTTGGTGAACTTGAATACTGCTCAAAGAAGAAAGTATCAAACTATGTGAGTAAAATATGCCACACAAGCTAAAGATCTCAAATACTATACTAAGAAAGGTAATATTATGGAATGAGCAACTCAAAGGATATGCTCAATGTAGGTCTAATATGTCCATATCTATTTTTATGTATAAAACATGATGCAGCCACCATTAGTTGATGAAATGGATGATCTCAACATGGCTTTATATGAAAGCAGTGGGTAGAGTAAAGGATTCATTAGAAAAGATGGTCTAGAGCATGCAAAGGACAATAACCAAAAAATATGGTAAGCAATATAAAAATTTCCTATGTTTCATCACTAAAATATGTAGGAGGCACAATAAAAAGAATAAAACATTGAAGCCTTAGCATACTACCAATTTTAGAGAAATACAAGTGCCATAATGGAACATAGTTACAAAGGTATCACCCTGATGGAGTATAGTTATGGAGGTACATCTTTATTATCATTCCACTCAGTCTATGCACCACCAGATCTCATTTTCCATTTTATCTTTCCACTTTGCCCTCCTCTTTCTGGGTATTCTCTCTTGGTCACCATCGTTGTTTATTCCACAAAGTGCCATCTCACCACCATTGTCTATAGTATTATACATCCATTGTGTTCAACTATTCTCACCACAATCCATATTGTTTTCCATATTGTGTAATTTCATTGTATTTTTTATTTTTTTCCTTCACCATCACGTTGGGTCCCCCTTTATTTCATATTAGAACCATATCTATGCCAATCCTAGTAAAAAATTGTTAAAGAACAAAAAGACATATGACTAGGATAACATGAATAAAGGAAATATACATGAGTTTAATTTTTTTACGAATTATAAGGCATGATCAAATACCTGACCCACCATTATTAAGAAGACCCTTCAAATAAAAAGTTTTTAGAAATAAAGAAGCCAAGAAGATGAGTTGCAGTGATAAGTGATACATGAAGAACACATGCTTATATTGAGAGGGAGGGTGAACAGTATAAGACCACTTTTTAATTTTATTTCCCAATAAATATTATGCAATATATCAATAGCAATATCAATAGTAGTAATAAAATCAATGCATAAATCACCACACACAATAGAGACACCAATTTAGCATGGTTCACCCAATGTGGGCTACTCCACGAAGAAAATATTTCACTAGTATTTTCTCAACAAATCTCTTGGGAATACTTTCCCTATTACAATGTTTATGGACCTCTATCCAAAGGAGACACCAATCCTATAATCAAGTTTAAGGATCTCTATCCACATAACTCCTTCTCCTTTTCTCTAGTTGGTGATCTTCTAGAAGAACTGCTACCTCCACTGCAATGACTTATGGATCTCTATCCACTGAAGACTCATGCCCTCACTCAAAATATATGTCTTCACTGCCCTAGCTAATGGACCTCTATCCATTGGAGACTATTTTACTCTATACTCTATCACCTCCAAAGCTTGCTCTCATATCTGTCTCAAATCTATAATAAATACAGTCCTTCGGTCTAGCATAAATATGCTCAATTTCTATCTTTGATCTATACTAAATATAGTACTTCGGTCTAGCACAAATCTACTCAATCTCTATATTTGATCTACACTAAACACAGTCCTTCGATCTAGCACAAATCTATTTAATCTCTATCCTCAAATATGCACTAAATTTGATCCTTCGATCTAATACAAATTTGCTCAATCTCTGTCCTAAAATCTGCACTAAACACAGTCCTTTAGTCTAGCATAAATCTGATCAATCTCTATCCTCAAATATACACTAAACACAGTCTTTTTATCTAGCATAAATCTGCTCAATATCTATCCTCAAATCTATACTAAACATAGTCCTTCGGTCTAGCACAAATCTACTCAATATTTGTCCTCAAATATGCACTAAACATAGTCCTTTGGTCTAGCACAAATCTGCTCAATATTTGTCCTCAAGCCTTAACATAAAGCTTGAATCAATCACAAATTAACTCTTCCATATCTTCCCCAAATCTTAACTCAAGGTTTGAACAAATAAATCAATCAACTTTGCTCTCAAGTATTCTCAAATACTTGTCTCAAACCTGTATTGTAAGCTTCCACAAAATCTCACACTAATCTATCCAAAAGTCCTCTCTATAACTTGTCCAATATGCTCAACAAGTATTCACTAAGACTTACCTCAAATATGTATTGTAAGCTTCCACAAAAGCTTACTCAACTCAACTCAATCTAATACAAAATCCTCTTCAATCACTTAGACAAGCTTCACACATAATATTGTTTAATATCACATAAACATATAGATAATTGTTAGAGACTCAATATACTTCAAACTCACAATAAATTCTCAATCACTTTCAATCTATTTCTCAAATCAATTTAGAATATAGAACAATTTGTTTCATAGAACTTGAACTATCACTTCAATCCTTCCACTTGACTAGGCTTAATCAACTCCACTCAATAAATCACTCAATGAAACACTCCTTTCTTACAAACCCTAGTCCAAGCATATGAACACTCACTCAATTATTTATAACAATACTTATCAATATCACATAACAATGATACTCATGATATTGCACAAACCCTAGTTTCAAGATAGTTCTCAACTTCACATAACAATGATACTCATGATCTTGCACAAACCCTAATCATGAATATGAAGGTTCATTCAATATTTCCAACAATGCTTATCAAAAAAGGTTTTTAACATCAATCTTCACTCAGAAAAAACTCTAACAATCAAACTCAACAATGCTTATCAAACAACCCTTTTCTCTCCAACTTAGCATTCACAACATCCAAAAATCACTCACAAGGAAGATGTGCCCATACCTTTTGTTTGATGAAGAATTGACCTTAAAAACCTGTCTCAATCACAATTACTCTTTTGTCAATATTAAGGGTTAGGTAGAAAAAATCTTCTCAGAACTTCATTCAATAACTCGCTCACAAATTATTCTCACCATACAAAACATTAGATCTCAATTACACCTTATTACTCCTTTCAAATATTAAACACAATAAGAATTTATTTTAAAATAACATTTAAACTCCTCTAAAGCCTTATTACTCTTTTCAAAACTTTAATCACCAAAATAAAAATATAAAAATTTTATTTTCATAAACCTTATACCTCCCTAAAAGCTCATTCCAAACAAACCTTAGGACAAAAATTAAATTTTAAAAATTAAATACCTTTTTCCCTTGGTGGGAATCAAACCCATGCTGCACTGCCACTAGTGCCCTAGCCGTGTCTTCAACTACCATGTGAGCTAGGAACTCACGTGGGACCTAAGTGTACCCGTGTACACTTATTCCCTACACTACTGCCAAAATATTTTAAAAAAAAAATCTTCCTCCTTTCGTAGCTGCAAAGTATCGAACTCGAGACCTCCCCTCTACTGCAACTTAGTGCCCAAGCCAATCACCGTCTAGGCTAGCCATCTGGATGGTTCTATGAATTTAACTCTGCTTCTCTTTATTCCTTTCTCTTCCTTATAGTTATCACTATGCACACTTCTTCTCCCTTTCGTGTTCGATTGACGAGCACAACTAAGAGTGCACACATTCAATTTTTTAAATAAGCCTTTGATTAAGGCAATATTAATGTATTTCAAGGCATTTGCCTTCACATCGGTGGGTAGAGAAATTAGACTTTGAATTTCAAAAATAATATTTTAATTATAATTACTTAAATTAAAAATGAATTTAAATATTATAATTAAAAATTTGAATGTCCTTTGTGCCTTTTCAGATAAAAAATATAAAATTTATTAGGTTTTTAGGGGAACCTTTTGCCATCATCACCTTAGCAAAATAACCTTATTATTTTCTTTCAACCACCATGGAACGAAGGTATCTTTTCAATCCTTTTATTTTACCCAAATATTATAATATTTTTATCCTTCTTGCTTCTCTTTTGATACTTCAGCTTTTGGGGTCTCTAGGTGTAGACACCTAAAATGCGTCATGTCGAGGCGACTACTCATATGGGACATGCTAGAAGACCATATGAAATATCTTGGATAGATTCCAAGGTGAAGCAGTGGTTCTAACCACTCATTTAGGCATTTTGGCCTAATCAGTGTTGGTCATAGCTGACACCCATGGTTAACAGAGCTGACCGTACCTCAGAGCCATGGCTAGCCTTCAAAATTAGTTGGACCTCGACCGACCCAAAATCGGTTACAATGGCCAATTGGTTGAAGATCCAAGCAGTTAGAGAGCAGAAAGTTCTAGAAGTTTCCATCCAACTGCCCCAATTGTCCCTTCTTGATCTTGGCTTCTCCATGAAGCTAAGACATGGCCTTCCCATGTGCTATAAAACCCCCTCCAAATTGGGGAAAAGTCTGGAAGAATCTCGAGTTGAAGAGCAGCGAAGCCCTATCAAATTGTATACTCACTTGTATCCATTGAGAGGAATACTTTTGCTTCCTAATTGGAGATCACATGGCACTTGGAACCAAGAAGGCTATGGAGGGCTAGGAGGAATCAAGAAACTCAATTGAGCCCATTCCATCACCAATATGAGCAATTCAACCACCAAATCTATCAGAGGACATCGTGGTGACCCTTGATCATCAATTCATCAAGGGGAATTGGAGATCTAAGACCGGCATTTGAGAGCAACTATATTTTTAGCTCAGTCACGACTAACAATGCCTAGTTGCTACTTCACAGACCCATGGTCAAGGTTTAATTTCCTTTTCCCTTGGTTTTAGCAGTAGTTTATCTTTTATTTGTAGTAGATTATATGCATTTGATCTAGATTGGTTTCATTAGAGACAATTGTGCGGTAGAAGTAGGAATTTAAGACTTGTTTCCTTCATTTCTTGTCATTTGGTAGCTAGATTAGTTGTGGCTATTTCTTATGTTTTCATGCTTCCAATTGTTTAAATAGGACATCAGATGGATTGATTTATGTTTCCTTTATATTTCTTGATGGCCAATTATCATGTTTAGTGTAGATTGCCATGCCTTATGCATTTTCTTGATTTCAAGCTTTCATGACATGTTATATGCAAGATTCCTCTAAAAGCCTCATTAAGAGAGGCCTCCTTTGCTTTTAATTGTTTCTTGTTGTTTCTTGAATGTAGGGTTAATAGGGTCTTGTCATTCAAAGCAACAAATGCCTCTAATCATGGAGAAGAAGGCTACATTTGCCTTGGAGCAGTTCGTGTCAACCTAGGAAGCCTACGGATTACACCTACCCTTGCGTGGGGATTTTCTATGATTGTAATAATTGTATCACATTGGGTATCCCTAAGAGGGATGGATTTGTAATCGAGTTTCATTGGAAATTTAATAAAAGAAGCCCTTCTTTGTGGTTATTTACAAATTCATCTATTCTTTTATGCTTTATGTGATTTTTAATTATTATTAGCTTAGGTGTATGCATCCTAGATTGCTACAGAAGGTGATCATGGTGGAACCCCACATTTTATGCCATAGAATACTAACTTACTATGTTTTGTGATGACAGGCCTTAGCCATGGTTGACAACCATGGTTAACAGTTGTCACCGTGCCATAGAGCCATGGGCAATAGTTGCAGCCATGCCTGATAGACGTGGTCAGCAGAGAACAGAGCATACAATAGGCATCCAAAACTTCATCAGACTTGGATCTGAGGTAGGCTTCATTTTCCTATGTTTTTTCTATCTGTCTGTGTTTTTATTTTCTAGAATGCAGAAATGTTAGGTTAATTAGAAAACTTAATGAAAGGTAGAAATGGGAAAATCCTAGTTCATTTTTAGTTTTCTACTAGCCACTGCTAGGAATAGCGGATCTCTGATTGCAGTCCACCCTAGTCTCCAGTGGTCTAGGCCATTCTATGTTTCGAGTTTGCATGTATGAGGCCCAATCAGTGGCCATTTTCTTCATAGATAATTGCATTCTCTGAAAAATCATCTAGCATAGTCATGCATTCTCTTAAAATCAAATATTCTTTTGAAAAGCATGTAGGGAAAATCATGTGAATGTTGTTTTATGCATTTTATTTTCATGCAAAGTAAAAATAACCACACACACCATGACACATTGTAAACGCTAGTGAGTTGGAAGTCACATCCAACCACTAGTAGGGTTCAATGATGGTGGTAGTGATTTCCATCCATTGGCCCAACTCCCTCGATCCTTTTGTTACTAGACCAATACCAGATCCAAGATGTCATCATAGCCCATGCAAAATAGCATGTATTCCTCTTCGGAGGGGTGTATCATTGTGCACGGGTGAATAGGGTGAGGACCGAGAGGACTTGTGCTCCCTACCTAAGTGTGGGTTTCATCTCCACATTTTAGGGGGTTTACATGACCATGACTTTCATTTTCGGTTGTCGAGCTACGAGTATACAGGTGAAAACCCTTAAACAATTGAGTATATCATCAACTTATTGAAAACATGATGAGAGTTACTTTTTGATACAACAAATCTCAAAACACATCAAAATAGTTTAGGGCTCACAAATAAAAATTTAAAAGAGATAATCATCATTGTTTACTTTGTTTGCCTTAAAATTTACATACGAGATAATATAATATCATGGTGCAAACATGGAGAGGCCGATCCAAGCATAGACCCAAGGTCGAGGCCGAAGCTCCACCCAATGCACAACAAGATGCGTAGAACCCTCAACCATAGAATCCTCTCGAATGTCGTTCGACGAGTATTAGAGGGGATAATTCTATGCATAGGGATCCTATTGAGAATACCCCGATTAGAGGAGCCACTAGACACTCCTCGAGACATAGATTAGAGCATGGGGCTTCCCAGCATGGGGTCCCAAATATGTTAGCATTTACCATGATCACATTCCACATGGTTCCATGGGATCTACTAAAGAGTATGTCATAGAGGGATCCATATTGGTACCCCTTCGACCTGTAGCTAAGGGAGGCTCAAGGCCCCCACCATATGAGTATAGATAAGCTCAAGATCCACCCATTCAGGGGAAAATAGAGAGGGCCACTTCCAAGCGTAGACCCATGCAAACTCCCAATAGAAGTGAACCTTGTAGGATCACCATAGACATGTCTAAAGTGGGAGTAAATGGTATGCCACCTCATGAGCCATGGCATAGTAGATAGTTAGATGGTCTAGATAGAGTCTTAGGATAGCTAGGTTATAAACCTTCACCTACACCTTCTCGTTCTATGAGTGTGCATAGTGAAAGTACAATTAGGACCATCAGAGAACCTAGAGAATGCTCCAAGCATTCTCATGATATGCATGCCCCTACATCCCATGCGGGCATAGAGTATAGGTGACCATTGGATGCAAATGCCATCTTCATAGATAAGGGCAAGAGCGTAGCAAATCAGTCTATTGGGGGACACACCCACAAAGCCGCTCGAATAGAGTACACACACTAGAGGCCTCATACGATTGATCACATAGATAGATCTCACAAGTTGGTGTCAGAGCAGAGATGTCAGATCCTCCAAGACCAATTGGAATATGTTTGCATAGAGTGGGAATACCTCAAAAATGAGGACACTCAGAGGTAAAGGTTCATAAGACAATGCTTATATGAATAGTGCATGCATGAGCAATGCATCCTTGATCAAAAGGAGTATGTTGAGAGGGAGGACCAATTGGCTAATGTTGGTTTACCTCCCTATAGTGAGTATAGGGAGAGCATTGATAGATAAGCTACTTCATAGCCCGAGTTGCACCTTGACCATATAGACACCCATACTCACCATACGACCCAACATAGAGATCGACATCCCACATCCGAATATCATGGGCATAGGTAGTATGAAGAAGAAGTGGGAGATGAACTAGATCAAGAATATCTTAAGATCTCCCAAGTCAAAGTGGATGATGAGCCTAGTCCTCCACCTCGATCGAAGAGGAATCTGCCTCCAAAGGTGCCTCAAAGGCAATCTAGAGAAGAGGAGTTCCTATCTTCGTAGGCCTATAAGGCCTTGGTAGAAAAGGTTAAAGCTATCGAGAAGCAAGGAATGACTTATCAAAATCCTACCTTAAATAAGATTCATAATGAACCTTTATGCCCATCAGTGCCTATTCCTACCTATCTTGAGCATTTTGAGATGCCTAGGCTAGAAAAGTTTAAAGGAGAGGAGGATGCTCAGGAGCACGTCACAAGTTTTCTAGACATGTGCTTTCAGATCGAGAGCAATGATGCTTTGCTCCTATGGACCTTCATTACAACCCTCTCAGGCCCAACTTGGGAGTGGTTTAATCAACTCAAAAGGCACAACATCACCAGCTTCGAGCAACTGGTCGATGCATTTCTTGAATGCTTCTCCTTCGATGTCAAGAAAAAGGTGAACTTATCCGATCTGGCTGCTTTAATGCAACATGATGATGAGCCAGTTATGGATTATGGGAAACTATGGAGAAATATGATGGCAAAGTTGCCATTCTCCATCCCTACTTCTGAATTAACTCAGATGTTTATGAAGAGTTGCGCAAAGCACATTTCATTATTATTATAGTTGCAACAATATCAAACCTTTGAAGAGGCTTTGGCGCAAGCCAAAGTGATAGAGGATATCAAGTTACAGGAGGGTAACTTGAAACTCAGAAGCAAGAAGGAATGGAATAAGAAGAGCACCAAGAAACAATAGGCCAAGCTGGCCCACGTTAATCAGGTGGTTCTAAACCTTCAAAAAGGGGATAAGGGGTAACAACAATGAAATTATCAAGCCCAACCTCCTCCTATGCAGTATGAGCAGTGCAACAACAATCAGAAGGGTAAGGACAAAGAAAGATGCCCTCCTCACATATTCACTCAATTATCAGAATCGTTGACATCGATTTTCCATCAATTGTGTGAGGCAAAGGCAATAAACTTACCAAAAATCAAATTAGTGGACCCTAATCAACCCAAGCCTAAGGGATATAAGGATGATCAATATTGCATATTTCATCGAATGAAAGGTCATGACATAGAGGTATGTTGGTCTTTCAAACATTTAGTGCAAAATATGATCGAAAGAGGTACGCTTCTTGTGGACAACCCACAAGCGCCAGATAATCAAAATATGGGGATTTACAAAAATCCTCTACCCAACCATGAGGCACCAAGGAACAATGTTGGCCAAGTCAATCAAGTACGCATCGAACCACCAACCCATGGGTTCATCAGAATGGTCAATATCATCATAAGACATGCGAGGTATGAAAGACCAAATCAACCTCCATTGCCTATTAGGGTCCAAGCTATGCCTCCTCCAAGGCCAGCCCAAAATGTGCCAGGCCCACCAACTAGACCGGTGGTGACAATCAGGAGTAGGTTAGTTCAAAACCTATAGATGACTCTAATGAAGTTGTCAATTTATGAGCTGATTCAGTAGTCTCCCAAGCATAGGGAGATGCTTATGGACATTCTAAGGTCCATAGAAGTGTAGTCCTAGGATCTCAAAGCATTCACACACTTCGTGGGACATGTGCAATAGTGTCAGGAACCGATTATACAATTTTATGATCATGAAATCAAGATGGTTTCCACTATCACAGTGGACCCGCCACTCCACATCATTGCATGTGTAAATCACAAACCTTTCAAGTGGGTTTTGATTGATATGGGATCATCAATCAATATAATCATGACCAAGGCATTGACATACCTGAAGTTGCCAAAGATGCATATCATACCTTCCACCTTCACGTTGAGAGCTTTTAATGATGCATTATGCTCAACTATCGGCACGATAGTCTTACCTATTCAGGTGGGACTGAAGACCATCCTGGTGATGTGTCATGTGATTGAAGGTGCTATGTAGTACAATATACTTCTAGGTAGGCCTTGGATAAGAGAAATGCATTGTGTCCCTTCCATTCTCCATCAATGTATTAAATACGTGCATGAGGGATAGGTTCACGTGGTACCTTTAGATGAAGAACCATTCAAATATGTGAATTTAGTAGATTTTTTAGGGGACTTCATGCTCCCCTCAATGCACCTGGACATACAGCTAGTGTCACCGATCAAAGAGCTAGGAGGTAAAATGAAGGAAGTGTGTGCCAAACCTACAACATCTATATCTCAATGATCAGAGCACATGATAACTACTTCTACCAGACCATCTGCATCCATAATGCATCGGGATGATAAGAAGCTAAAGGTAAATATGGGTGAAAAAGAGATAAAACAAGCACCCAAACTAGTTGTCATCGAGGTCCCTACTCCCATGGAAGTAGAGGATGCTCAAGGAGAAGTCAAAGAGGTACCTCATCCTACTTCACCTACATCTTCAATAGGGTCATCTGCACCATAGGTGACCATTCATTTGGTTAATCCTAGATTAGGGGAGTATATTATGTAGAATGTGATATTTACATCGATCATCGAGACTGCACAGGATATGGGCTGACCACAAGCCCATCACCTTCCCATAGGGATGGTGGTACCACTAGGGGTACCTCCTAATCAAACCAATTTTATCTATGGAGGGCTCGACCAACTTACATCTCGCACTCCCATGGATGAGGATGATGATGAACCATTCATTGTGAATGTTCATTATCTCTCTAACCTAGAATATACCTTATGATATTTTGAGCATTACCATTGGCATGGTTACGGTCTCGGATTATTCGAGTAGGGGCGTAGGAGGCCTTATGAACCATAGTATCAGTTTCCAATTGATAGGTTTGGGTTAGGATATTATATTGGAGGATAGGATGAACTCCTCATGGTATCTTTAGACCACTTGTACCTCAGTCTAGGGGGTGAAGTCAACTTCAATCCTTATCACCCCAATCCCTCCACCTTTCGAAGGGATAACTGGTTAGTGTCTTACATCACTATAGAACCTCCCGAGATATATCATGAAGACATCTTGGTGGAGACCGGTCTAGAGCACATACCAAGAGACAACTTGGATGAATAAATTTATGGGGTAGTTGATGACATAGACCTACAAGTTTAGAATGCTAGTATAGTAGAAGATTTTGAGTCAGAGGATCATTTTGATGAGGATATAGTAGAGTCCATCTCTGAGAGAGGTGGACCGAGTTGCATGTATGAGAGTGATGATGATGATGAGTCCTCATACAATGAGTAATCTGAGGATGAGACTGAGTTGGCCTACCTAGGCCCTCTAAATTTATGTCATCTGTTACCCTTGGAGATAGTCATCGAGGATGAGCAATCCTCCATTGATGATAGTGGTTATCAAGAGTGGGCTTACATGGGGCCTCATATTCCTAATCTCCTAGTTCTAGTAGGTAGTGGTGAAGGTTTTTATTATGATAGTGATGATGAAGATGAAATAGAGAGAGCCTATTTGGGGCCTCCCTACTTGCATCATCGTAATGCACCATACACTATAGAGGATATGTACAGAGATATCAATCTCCACCCTCGCCTTAGAGGAAGACCACCTAATTTGGATATGATTTATCATATGGTCTTTCCTGATCCATTGACATATATGGAGCTCCTAGAGCCTAGCGATCCTATGTTCGAGTCTGTCCATAGACCGGATCTAGAGATCCCCATACCCCCAGAACCACATCTCGGGGATGGAAGTTATATAAATTTAGAGTCACATGCATGTGGTCCTGGAGACATGATCCATTCCATCAATATGATCTCCATTGATTTGACCACTCCACTTCACAATCCAACCGACCCCTCCAAACCATTGTGTCTTAATGTAGATGCTATTGATTGGGATCACGTTGACTCACCACTAGAGCCTGAAGATTTCTTCCCTAATGAAGAAATATTGCAACCTTTTCATTTTGTGCTAGGCTATGCACATGATGTTTATCATGCTGAGGATGCTTCCAATGTGGAACCCATAAACCCAACAGATGACATCCACTTGATCCCTACGCCTCACCAACTTGAGGAGGGATCCCACATGTCAGTAGAGGAAACCTTTGAAGTGGATATCAGCAATGATCCCATGATTCCTAAGAAGGTTAAATTTAGAGAAATTTTATCTCTTGATGAGCATGCCAACCTCATCCCTCTACTGAAAGAGAGACCTGATCTCTTTGCTTGGACTTATAAGGACATGCTGGTTCTAGATCCAAAATTGGTTACTCATAACCTTTCACTAGATCTCTCAAAAAATCCAGTCAAGCAGAAACTCAGGAAGATGCATCCAACAATAGCCTTAATGGTTAAGGATGAATTGCAAAAGTTGTTGGATGTAGAGTTTGTCATTTCCATCGACTATCCAGAATGGGTATCAAACATGGTGCCTGTAGGAAAACTTGATGGAAGGATCCGTATCTGTACAGATTTTAGAGACCTCAATAGGGCAACACCAAAGGATTCATTTCCATTTCCAAACATAGATGCTCTCGTAGATGCAACTATGGGTCATGAAATGCTCTCCCTAATGGATGGTTTTTTTGGTTACAATCAAATTTAGATTAAGCTCGAAGACCAGCATAAAACCACGTTCATAATGCCATGGGGGACATTTTGTTATAAGGTTATGCCATTCAGCCTTAAGAATGTTGGTGCTACATATCAGTGGGCTATGACATACATCTTTCATGACTACATGCATAAGATCTTGGAAGATTACATCGATGACTTGTTGGCAAAGTCATTATTGCATTCAGAGCATGCAGAGGTCCTGAGAAAGGTCTTCGATCACCTGATAGAGCATAATGTCAGGTTGAATCCTAAGAAGTGTGTATTTGGTATGACTTCAAGAAAGCTCTTGGGATTCATCATTTCAAAATGAGGGATCGAAGTTGACCCAACAAAGGTCAAGGCCATTTTAGAAATGCATCCTCCCATGAATATCAAGGAATTAAGAAGCCTACAGGGCAAAGTAGCATCCATAAAGTGATTTATCACACAATTATCAGATAAATGTCGACCCATGAATCGACTGCTACACAAGGGGGTCCCATTCAATTGGGATGAGGACTATCAAGTAGCCTTTGTTGATATTAAGCACTACCTGGTGACGCCATCAGTACTAGCTCCACCAAGACTAGATGTACCATTCTTGCTATATATATCGGTAACCGACTTTGCATTAGGGACCATGTTAGCCCAAAAGAATGTGCAAGATAAAGAGCAAGCCATATATTACATTAGCTAAACCTTGGTGAGTTATGAGCTAGGATATGCCTACGTGGAAAAGTTGTGTTTAGCAGTAGTGTTCACTACAAAGAAATTATGGCATTATATGTTAAGTCATATGATGTATGTCATATCAAAACAAAATCCTTTGTAGTATATGATGAGCAAGATGTATCATAATACATGTACTACAAAGTGGATCATGCTATTGATAGAATTTGATTTGGAATTCATTAGCCAAAAGTCCATCAAGGGATAGGTCATAGTTGATCAACTGGTGGAGGCACCACTAGAAAATAGTAGGCCTCTCACCATTGAGCTTCTTGATGATGCAGTCTTCACATTATCAGAAGCACCCAAACCCAAAGAACTAGATAACAAAGCTGATATGACCTTGTTCTTCGATGGTTCAAAGTGTGAGCAAGGGGGTGGTGTAGGAATAGTGTTGTTCACATTGCAAGGTGCTCCCATGCCCTTGTCATTTAAGTTGGACTTTCCTTGCACTAACAATAATGTTGAATACGAAGCCCTAATATTGGGCCTCCAAATAATTGTCGCCATGAAGATCAAAAGGTTAAATATCTTTGGTGATTCCCTTCTCATTGTCAACCAAGTGAAGGGACTTTTTCAATGTAGGTGTCCTATCCTGAAGGTCTACAAAGATCTTGTTGACACTTATCTAGCTCAGTTGGAGTGGTACGACATCGAGGCAATCCCTCATTCATCAAATAGATTTATAGACACTATGGCATATTTGGGATCTTTAATTCCTCAGAATCCATCTACCGATTTTACTACCATCCATGTAAAAATGCTATCACACTCTACCATGTAGCGTGAGGCTTTGGATAACAAAGAGTCAATCAACATGATTCATATAGAACCAAACCATGAATGGTTCTACAGAGCCAGAGACTTTCTCAAGAGGGCATCCTAGGGGTCATTGATCTCTTAGGGTCCTACGGGGAATGGTACTACCATTCACCATAAGGTTGTTTCCTAGTATGCATTTGTGAATGTTAAACCATAGGGGGAACATGTTGTCTTGTCAGTTGAGGCTGAGGTCTATCAGAACTGGATGTCACAAATACATGACTTCCTAAAACTTGGTGTAATCCCTCAGGGATTTTTGCATGTTGCAAAATGCACATTTAAGTAGAAAGTGATAAAGTATGTCTTGTTAGGAGATATTTTGTATCATCGAAGTTATGATGGAGTTCTCCTTCATTGTCTTGAGCCCCAAGAATCATCTTGGGCAATTTTTCAAGCTCACGATGGTACGTGCGGTGGCCATTTCAGTGGCATGGCTATCATCAAGTGCATCCTTCGCATGGGCTATTATTGGCCTACTATGGAGAAGGATTGCAATGTGTATGTCAGGAAATGCATTAAATGTCAGCATCATGCTAATCTTGTGCACTTGCCATCACAGGCCTTACAACCCATTCAAGTGGCTTGGCCATTTGCTTAGTGGGGTTTGGATCTAATCGGTAAGATCTCTCCTCCATCATCGGGCTGACATACATTCATTATTATGGCTACTGAGTACTTTACTAAGTGGGTGGAAGCAATCCCATTAACAATGACAACTAGAGCACGTATTATGGAGTTCATACTCACCAATATCATAAGTCATTTTGGGATACCATCCAAAATAATCTTGGATAATGGAACATCATTCAAGAACAAAACTATGAGAGCTTTGATGTCCAAGTATAGGATCAAACACAGTTTTGTGACTCCATATTATCCATAGGAAAATGGGCAAGTTGAGGCTTCAAATAAGATAATGGTATCCATCTTGAAAAATATGGTATAGGAGCACCACAAATATTGGCACATCCAGCTACCCCTTGCATTATGGGCTTATAGGACTAGCATTCGGACACCCATTGGGGCAACTCCATTTTCACTAGTATATGGCACTGAGGCCATTATGCCCCTAGAGTTGGAGATTCCAATGTTGCACATCGCATTGAAAGAGTTCATTGATGATGACACTACATGGCAAGCTCACCTAGATCAATTGATGCTACTTGATGAACATCACGTGAATGCCCTTGAGCATCTTCATGTTTATCAAGAGCACTTAAAATGAGCTTACAATAACAAAGTCCATCTGAGAGACTTTGAGGTTGGTGATATTGTGTTGAAAGAGAACCAACAGAACTCAAATCTTTCATTAGAATTGTGAGACAAATTTATGGCTAATTGGTTAGGTCCTTATATAATCTCTGAGAATATTGGACCTGGGACATATCACTTAACATCGCTTGAAGGGGTTGAAGAGCTTGAACCTCTCAACATCCTTCATATTAAAGTGTTCTATGCCTAAAAACCATTAAAAGGCTCCAAAGGCATCTATAAACCCTTTGGTCAAATCAAAATTTCAAAAATCCATAAAAATTAAAAAAGCAATAAAATCTAAAAATATTGCATTTCATTTTGCATTGATGCATTTTCATTTGCATATGCATTCATTTAATTGCATTGCATTAGGCATTTCCATCCATCGCACTTGCATTAGGATAGGTTGTGTTTACAATCTTACAAATGACACCACATTTATGTTTCAATCATGCATCTATGCATTATCATTATCATCCATCACCCTTGTGAGTAATTATGTTTTTCAACACAACCCTTCCTGTTGCTATGAAGAATATACTAGGGTTTTTCGGTCATTCAACCATACCTAGTGGTCTTCTCAAGAGTTTGGTAGAAAGCTTGCTTTGCTTTTGTAGATGAGGTCTAGTTTTGATAGCACTTAGCATATCAGAATCCTATCACTAATCAAACACATTAAACAATCCTACTTAGGGTAAGGAAGGATGAAAACTACAAAAGTGGTCCGGGTCACCTTAGGTGAAAGGTTTTGTTACTTGCTTATTTTGTGAGGAGCAATGGTCTAGAGTAGAGGTCATTGGAAAAAGGACAAGTTCACCCCTTACCTGAATAAATCCCTTGCTTAAAAATGAAGGAGCAAAATCCAGAATGAAATCCCAAAATCAAGTCAAATCAAGATCAAATTCAAAATAAAATCAAATCAGTATCAAATCCCTTGCAAAAAAAAAAAGAGTATATACAAAATAAATAGTGATTTTTGTCACTATATATGAGCAAGTATCCCAATAAATTGAAGAAAATAAGGGGGTGAACTTGAATCCCTGGAATGGTCAATACTCAAAGCCATGGAGTGATCCCCAATACAACAATGGGTTGAATGAATCTCGCCTGACATTGGGGTAGGTCTAGCAAGTCACAAGTGAGCTAGCTTTAGGTGGCCCGGATTGCCTAGTGGTCTAGTCTAACTAAATCCAAACCTAGGATCGGATAGACATTTGAGGATCCCCAATACAACAATGGGCTGAATGAATCCCACCTGGAACTGGGGTATGCTTATGCCTTATCTAATATATTCATTTGCACACATAGGGATAATGAATAGTTGGGTCTTTCAGAGCGAAAACTTTATTTTTTAGAAGTCTAGTATAGTCATTATACAACTTTTGATAAGTCAACTAGGGTGTTTGAGTTTCATGGAAAACCTCAAAAATTCCCAAATAGCAACAATCAAATCGCAATCATCAAATATCAACTTCTTTTATGAGAATTTGTTTATTAGAAATGTTCATAATATAGGTTAGATACTGGATGGATGTCAGAAATGATATTTAAATGACCACTGACTATGTTATCCATATTATTTTAATTTACAAAAGCTTATGAATAGAAACAATACATCATTGCATCTCACATATGGGTGTTTAATTGATTAATTCTTATGATAAGATATATCAATTATAGTTCATGATTGTTATACATTCTATGGTGTCATCTATTAGATTGTTAAACTCATATTGCATTCATACATTATGTTTTAAGTGATTAAAGCATACATGTCCATTTACAGAAAATCATCATCATGAAAATTATGCAGTACATACATGGCATGAATCATGTCATAACATCATAAATTAAATGCATACAAGTACTATAAATTAAACATGCATTTAACATCAAAAATTGCATTCATATACATTCATCATAAGTAGTCCATCTACACATATATATCACTGCATCTAATCATACATCACATAGCTATCTAGCGCATGTCATATATACATCACATCATATAGCATAAAATAAATATAACACATCAGCATTGCATCCATATGCATCTCATAAACATAAAATAAATAAAATCTACACATATAATGAGTCTCAAATGTTAGATCATATATATATATATGTGTATCAAAAATAAAGAGTACATCAACATATGTCAAAAATGCCCGTAGGCTACAACTATGTAGGTCCTCGACCTTACACTCAAAAATGGTACAACATCTAGCATAGATCTGTACTAAGTAGCACCTACACCCCTAGTCTATGAGGCTCCACCATCACCTCCACCCTCCCTGTGAGTCCATCTAGAGTTGGCACCTAAGGTCCTCTCAGATCTATGTGACCTATGACTAGAGCGAGCTAAGGACTGACCTATCTCCCTGGTCTGAGTCCTCTGAGATCCTAGAGCTATGGACCTCTTAGGAACCTCACCCCTGAGTAGCTCAATCTCTCCCACTAAGGTAGAGATGTAGGTAACATCTGATGATCACTCATCGATGTGTTATTACACCAGAGCCCATAGTCTCCTGATCTCTACCATCGGGTCCATCACTACTGTAGAACTATTGGAGTAGCTGGAGCTACTAGAATAACCTATGAAGATGAGGGGTCTACCCTCATAGCCTTGAGTGAGTCATGCTCTACTATCATAGCATCTAGCTAGGATTGTAGGAGGATGTGCTACCCTGTAATCCTCTAGATCTCTATCTCTATTATGGTAATCTATGCCTAGAGAGCTATCTTCTCCTCTGCATAGTTACACCACTGAGACTACCCTACTATGAGCTATGACTGTAGGTCACTAACCCATGCCTGTAAGGTAGCTATGGAGGTATCTCTCCCTAGCATCTACATCTAGAGTGTGCCTACCTAAGTCTGTAGGCTAGCAACCTGAGCCCTGAGCTATCCAATCTCATTGTTAGGAGCTACCTCACCCTCTACTAGTGCCTCATCCTCCTCATTAGCCTAGGGGGCCTCCTCTATAGCTCCTCCCTCACCCCATCCACCCTTAGTCCTCTGATGGACTCATTTCCATGAGGATCGACCTCTACTCCCTCTACTAGTCTACCTAGGGGCCCTCCAAGCCCTACCATAGCATGGTCATCCACCAAGTGTCATAGTCAGTAGTAGTCCCTATATCTGCTAAGCTTGAATCCTAAAATTCATCATCCTCATCATCCAATGGAGTCACCTTGGGCCATGTCAGGTCCCTCTCTAGAGTGAGATAGTGGTATATGGTGGGGAGCTCTAGGATGTCCTTCCTGATACCAAACTATCTAGTGATATGAGAGAAGTAGAAGAACTCATGTACCTTGGACTTGCATTTGAGGAGCCATCTATCTCTACGTACCCATCGTAGGTACTCATCAGCCTCTGTCCATGGAGGGTAGTATAGGTAGGGGTGCCACTCAATCTGGTCTACCTATAGCCATGCAAACTACTCTATGTAGTAGCTCAGGTCCCCTACATGAGACCTACTCTGGAAGCCCTCCTGATCTTGGGGCCAACATGCTGCATAGCACTGGTGATCCTCCTCCTTAATATCTCTGATCTTGAGTGGTAGTCCTATAGGGTGCTCAATATTGATGTGCTACCACCCCTAGATCTAAAGAAGTAAGCTACAATCGATGCCCACTCTACTCCTCTGAGTGATCTGATACAACTCATTATAGAGCTACACTAATAGGGCACTCCCCTAAGATAGGATCAGGGGTTGTTGAATGGTGCTCACTAGGACATCTCATATCCTAGCTAGGAGGTTCTAAGGGAACCTCACTCTAGAAGTATTAGGGAGCATGATCTACATAATCAAGTGCATGAAGATGGTTGCTCATCGAGAGAAGACCTGCTAGGTGTACCAATGCTCAATGTGGACCCCTCCATGGTCTGAATGCTATTGTGCTACATCACTATGATGATTAAATATCTGATCAAATACTATCTTCTTCACCTTAGTCGATGAATATGTGATGGCCTCACCATCTAGAGGGAGTCAAAATATGTGATACACATCCTCTAGTGTCATAGTCATCTCATCGGTAGGTAGGTGAAATGTGTTGGTCTATGCATCCCAACATCGGGCCAAAGCTATCATGTAGGCCTGATCGGCCCTAATAGTGGGGAGGTGCAAGACGTAGCCAAAGCCCATGACCCCAAACCAATCCTACTCTACCTATGTTAGGGCACCATGCAGGTTACGAAGGATCTCCGATTCCCTCGCCCTCATAGTCAGAGTCTGGTCGAAAGCAGAATAATAAGGCAAAAATGATTAAAAATCAACCAAAAACATCAAAAAATGACTTAAAAATATCAAACAAAATCACAAAAATTTCAAAAACACATAAACATCAAAAAATGCACTCAAAAAAAAAAAAATGGACAAAGCACTTCAAAAAGTCAAAAAAATTAATTAATTCCTTTCAAAAATCAAAAAATTTGAAAAAATTTAAAATTTTTTCTAAAGTTGTCGAACCGCGGTTCAGACCCGCAGTCGGGATGGCGGTCAAATTTGATGACCATTGGGATTTGAATCCCATCTTGACTGATATTCGTGACCCCCAATTTGCCAATTGGGGACCATGCCTACTAGTCATGGCTAAGGGAGATGACCTTTTTAGGGTCATTTCCCATCTCGAGACACCCAAAAATAAATAAAAAACAAAAAAATTAAACCCTCCCCTTCTAATCTAACCTAGGCTAAACCTATCTAGGGTGAGGTTCATTACTAGTAGTTTAGTGATGTTAATTTAACCCATTACTTAATGAGGTTCAATTTTATCTGGTAATTGAAAAAAATGAGGGTTTGTGTGCTTCTACCTTAGTAGCACTGGTACCTCCAGGTTGGTCTGCCATCAGTATGGGTGGTAGTGAGGTCGAGTTTGTAGCAGCATTCCATGTCAAATTTGGTAACTCACCTCTCAGAGCACTCAGGTTTGCAAAGCTATCAATTGGAAATAATGACATCAAAAATGATAGATTTTTCTTAAATATTTTCCATTTTTCTCCTGACCATGACTGACACCCATGAGCATAGAATTAGGGTTTTTCAATCGTGTGTCGGAGCCGTGGCTAAGGAAATTTGAAAAATTGGTTGTGTTTGACAAGCGTGGCTAGCAACCTACAATAAATGCTCCAAAATTCCAATCGTGAGGAGTTTCAAAATGTCAAATTAAAAAATATCTAATGGACTATAATTTTCAAAAATATTAAAAATAACAAAAAAATCAGATAATTCAAAAGTCAAATGTGCCTCGTATCTAGTTATTTACCCTATACACTTGGTGGTTGCAGCGTCTGCGCTCCATGCAATCCGACAAGATGAGTAAATTACCATAAGGACATTTGGGGTAAATTCATCATCACCAAATTGATATGCTTCATTTCAATCCCAAAGAAGGCCTTTGAGGCTGGACCGCTCCACAGGAACGAAGCAATCATGTCAATTCTTCTATGACATTTTTAGCAGATCATCGACAATATGATTCAACACATGCCTAATTGGAATTGTTATCATTTTGATTCCCTAAGAAGGCCTTCATGGCTGGACCACTCCATGGGATAGAAATATACAATTACTATTAATAGTTGTAATCATAGTTGATTAGGCCTAGCCAAGTATCAAGTGCTAAACCTTAAATTGTTCAAGTCATTCATAGTGGTCAAGTGACTCATCACTTCATTTAATTGTCATTACCCTCATCGACTCATCGCTTGAGGGGGTAGTCATAATATCATAATCATAATCAAAGTCAATAGAATATCCCTTGATCGTAGATCCCTTGATCTTGTCAAAATTGCGTTCGTCTTATGAATCATTGCCAATGACTATCATAAGCTTACCCTTTGTTGGGGCAAAAAGCAACTATGATAGTTAAGTTAGTAGCTCTCCTCCTTTCGGATATATATGGCATAGAAGCCTATAGTAGCACTGAAGCTACCCGATTGTTGCTGATGAGCTTGCAAAATTTTTCAAATTTAAGCCTTCCATCTAGTTGGAAGCAATGATTCTAGGATGTGCATCCTTTTGCAGGACTTGGGCATCTAATGTTGATCAGACTAATGATCATCATGCAACCTATGACATCATTTTAGGAGGTCTATTTTTGCTCAACGTTGTTCGATCTCACAATGCATCTCAAAAGGGGCATCTGTAGACACCTAAAATATGTCATGTCGAGGTGACTACTCATATGGGACATGCTAGAAGACCATATGAAAGATCTTGGATAGATTCCAAGGTGAAGTAATGGTTCTAACCACTCAATTTAGGCATTTTTGCCTAATCAGTGTTGGTCATGGCTGACACCCATGGTTAATAGAGTTGACCATGCCTCAGAGCCATGGTTAGCCTTCAAAATTAGTTGGACCTCGATCGACCCAAAATCGGTTACAATGGCCAATTGGTTGAAGATCCAAGTAGTTAGAGAGTGAAAAGTTCTAGAAGTTTCCATCCAACTACCCCAGCTATCCCTTCTTGATCTTGGCTTCTCCATGAAGCTAAGACATGGCCTTCCCATGTGCTATAAAACCCCCTCCAAATTGGGGATAATTCTAGAAGAATCTCGAGTTGAAGAGCAATGAAGCCCTATCAAATTGTATACTCACTTGTATCCATTGAGAGGAATACTTTTGCTGCCTAATTGGAGATCACATGGCACTTGGAACCAAGAAGGCTATGGAGGGCTAGGAGGAATCAAGAAACTCAATTGAGCCCATTCCATCACCAATCTGAGCAATTCAACCACCAAATCTATCAGAGGACATCATGGCGACCCTTGATCATCAATTCATCAAGGGGAATTGGAGATCTAAGATCGACATTTGAGAGCAACTACATTTTTAGCTCAATCGCGACTAACAGTGCTAGCTACACCACAAACCCATGGTCAGGTTTAATTTCCTTTTTCCCTTGGTTTTAGCAGTAGTTTACCTTTTATTTGTAGTAGCTTATATGCATTTGATCTAGATTGGTTTCATTAGAGACAATTGTGCGGTAGAAGTAGGAATTTAAGACTTGTTTCCTTCATTTCTTGTCATTTGGTAGATAGATTAGTTGTGGCTATTTCTTATGTTTTCATGCTTCCAATTGTTTAAATAGGACATTAGATGGATTGATTTATGTTTCCTTTATATTTCTTGATGGCCAATTATCATATTTAGTGTAGATTGCCATGCCTTATGCATTTTCTTGATTTCAAGCTTTCATGACATGTTATATGCAAGATTCCTCTAAAAGCCTCATTAAGAGAGGCCTCCTTTGCTTTTAATTGTTTCTTGTTGTTTCTTGAATGCAGGGTTAATAGGGTCTTGTCATTCAAAGCAACAAATACCTCTAATCATGGAGAAGAAGGCCACATTTGCCTTGGAGCAGTTCGTGTCAACCTAGGAAGCCTACGGATTACACCTACCCTTGCGTGGGGATTTTCTATGATTGTAATAATTGTATCACATTGGGTATCCCTAAGAGGGATGGATTTGTAATCGAGTTTCATTGGAAATTTAATAAAATAAGCCCTTCTTTGTGGTTATTTGCAAATTCATCCATTCTTTTATGCTTTGTGTGATTTTCAGTTATTATTAGCTTAGGTGTATGCATCCTAGATTGCTACACTAGGCATATAATATTTAAATTAAATATTATATCCTTGCATCTTAGAAAATAAATCATGAACCATTTTATTAATATTATTTTAACATTTTATTAGTATTCCTTTGATATCAATGACGATAAATCCTACTCATATTTCCAATAGTACAGTCTCAAACAAACAATAGCTTCACAAAATTTTTGATAGTTGGCATCAACTAGGTTTTTTTGTAACAAAATCAGGAAGCTAAAGAGATAGAGGATCAAGAAGAATACATATGGCTAAAAAAGGACCAAGTATTTGTAACAGATTTTGGATAGCCAAATAATAAAAGGAGTCAAAGCAACCAAGATTCATCATCAAGCAATCATGTAGCCAGTTTGTGTAAGGTATTTTGAGTATTTCCGTGAGGGTTATCGTATCTTCCTTATTTTTTTTCTTTGTTTTAGCCATTATCTTAAGTTCTTCCAACCTTTGTGTAGGTATTGTTGAGAGTCAAGTAGTCTATCCGAGATGATTTCCAGGAGCTTCTCCAAGGAGCCAATGTTTATTTGTCATTATAATTAAGATAGTAGATAGTAAGTTTCCCTATTATGTTATTTGAATGGGATGAATCATGTATTGTATTCATTAAAATACCTAAGCATTCTACTGGGCTTCATCATTCTAGACAATTTAATTTGAATATAATACAAATCATCTAGTTTTCGCTAACTACCATTTTTTGGTACAATGTGTGTATGTTTTCTTGCCTGAATATTACATTTTTTTATTCTGTATGTAACATTTATTTCACTGATTTAAGAATCCATGTTGATTACAATATTTTGAATGAATGTGGGTTTATCAAGATTTATTTCCTCTTCTATCCTTTTTTCATGTGTATGATTAAAATTGCTATGATAACCCAAATGGACAAGGCACCAGTATGCTTTAACTTCTAAAATGCTTTCATTGTATGTTTGGTCAATATTATTTTTATACATATTATCTTAATCTAGTTGGGCATATTTTTTTTGAGAAATATCATCATAAGCTCATATTAGGGTGTCTAGAACTAACCTATTTAGCTACTAATCTATCCGAGGACAAAGTGGCGAGTCTACTAGAGCTCACATATCTACTTTTGGGCCTTAAGGAATTTGAATAGCATGATAGACAATAAGGATATTCAAAATTTTCCACAATAGTTTTCTGGTGTCGTTGCCAGGGATGAAACTTCATGTGTCATTTACTCACCACTTTCATAGATTTTATCTCCTATAATCATTTTTTTACCCAATAACACCATAGTTTTTTGGTACCATTTTCAGGGATAGATTATTTTATTGTCTAAGTTTACCTTAGTCTTTCTCCCTAAGACAAATTTTTCATAGTCAACGCCACATTTTTCTAGATATTGATTTTTTTTACTATAGTTGTTTTATAAAAGTCTACGTGTTATGGGATTTTCCAAGAATATTTGAGAGATTTAGGGAATTTAACAATCGAGCAATCTTGGCCTGAGTGAGATTCTACTTGCACTAAAGTGTGACTGAATGAACCCAAAAGAAGAAAAAGAAGAATTTGACCTGGCACATACAAGACGTAGCGATAAAGAACTCTTACTAGAATTTGAATACCCTAAGGTATTTACCCATTCTCAAAAAGTCCCTATTCTTAAGAAATCTATTTATTAGAATAGAGTTTATTATGTTGGTAGTAAGTCTATTAAAAAGTCTTTTCTCATAGTTAATTCTACTACCAATAGCATATTTGTGGTTAGTATCCCTATATTTCCTATGGTATAGCCAAAATCAAATTAGAACCTTCAGGTATGGAGGACTAATAGGTACAGATCCTTCTGATTACCTCATAATTTTCACCCCTTTCTAGCCAAAGCTCATAAGTATTTATCCAAATTCCAATGCAACACTGTTGTCAATGGGGAAGATCATATCAAAGGATTCATATATGTGTTAGATAGCCTTGAGGTTGAACATGAGGATGTAGTTATCAGAATATTCCTATAAATATTAAATAAGGATGCAAGGGATTGGTTTAACTATCTCCCAATTGACCAGATTCCTAAATTTCAAACCATGGAAGAAATTTTTTTAAATAAATATGGGGAAAAAAAGAATGAACATTCCTTGTTAATAGAGCTTTCAACAGTCAAGAAAAGAGAAAATGAGTTAGTGGAGGATTTTAATAGATAATTTTTCAAAACTAGGAATAAGATCTCGACAAATATGAGATCCACTGATCACCAGGTCAAATATTTTTATAAGAATGTTTTTCCTGCAAAATTTAGCTATGATTTATGATAACATAGAACCAAAACCATTGATGATTGTATATAACAAGCTCTAGAAATTGAAAGAAATATTCTAGACAACAGAAAAATGAAGCCATACACATCTGATTCAAGATCTAGTCAAGTAGACAGGAAGCCTAAGAAAGTTGGGTTATCATTTTTAAATAAGGTTGCGATAGATCCCATAGAAAAGTTATCTAGCCAATTTATCAAAATGCTCAATACTATCAATAGTAGGTTATCCATCATTGAGCTAACTTATATGTTTACTTAGAGTTGTTCTAAATCAATGTACCTTCTTCTTCAACTCTAAAAATACCAAACTCTTGATGAAGCTCTCACTCAAGCACATATTATTGAGGATATTAAAATTCAGGAAGGAGAAATCAAGCTCCAAAAGAAGGAATGGATAGGCAAAAATTTTAAGGGAAACAACACAAACAATCAATCCAAGCTTACCCAAGTAAACTAGGTAGTGTTGAGTAGCCTGACAACTCAAACTCCCTAATAATAACCTCCTCCTCCACCACAAAAACCTTCTTATCTGCCACAAAAACCAACTTATAATATTGTACCACCTCCCATACAAAATCAAAATCCCATTCAATCCACCTATCAGGTTGCACCTCAACAATCCCAATGCAATTTCACACCTCTCTCCAAGCCCTCATCCACCATATTTCAAATACTTATGGACATGCAATTATTCTCTTTACTTGAGGTGAGACCTAAAGATCCAAGTAAACCTAAAGGAAGAGGATATAGAGAATACCAGTAATACATCTACCATCAATAAAAAGGTCATTATATTGATAGGTGCATCCAACTTAAGCATAAAGAGTAGGATTTGATTGGTAGGGGAGCTATAAAATTTGAAAATTCTCTTACCCCCCTAATGTAACATCCCTCCTTGGAAAAACTCATCATGGATAGTGAGTTATGTATTGATGTGATTATGTAATGGCATAGTTTCTTTTGTGATGATTGAATAATGGAATAATTTCTTTATTTAAGCATGGAATATGGTATTGTTGATGTATTTATGGATGTAATATCAGTTACCTTCTCCTTGGTGGGGGCTATGGGTAGACCACCAACCATGAGCGATATCTAGAAAAATGATGATGATGAATTGCTCATTGACAACTTAGGGTAACAAGAAAAACTACCCTTCATGTAGATGCATTACATTTTGTTTGTTCTCATGGTTCATACTATTGGGTTGGGAAGTTTCTTGCAATGAGCCTCCTTAAGTTGGTCAATGATAGCATTGGTATATCTTAAAAGAGATTATCCACTTAAGGATAAAACAAAGGTGTGAAGCATTGTTAAGAGCAAACCTATTTTTTGTTATGTTATGTATTGATTTGTTAAAAAAGGTTCTAGAGTATTGATTGATAAGTTTAGTACTCTTGATCTATTAAGTTGCTTAATGATAGCTTTAATACTTTAAGTAAATGTGATGAAATTAATGCTTGAAAAGATTAATATTGTAATTATTAAAGCCAAAAACCACAATTAAAATTTAAGTAACTCTTGTTCGAAATGTAAATTTCTCATAATGTCCTTTAGCCTTATCCCTTGATTTATTTGCTAGACCATTATACTTGAATTTGCTATTTGTTCTAACACTTCGAATAATGTTACTCATCCCTGATCCAATGGGGGGGCTAAGACTAGGAAGTGATCATTTCATGAGCCTTCAACCACCCTTTTGGAGGCTATTTGTAGATAGCCTAATGGAAGCTTTGGAGGAATTATTTAGTAGGAAAAGGAGGGGAGAAAAATATGGTGGATGAGCCGACACAATAGGAAGGAACACATGAGATGTAGGAAGCTTATTTGTTGAAGGTAATTTGTTGATTACCTCTAGCTACACGTTTACTCTTTGCTTGTATTGCATGGTTTTGGATATCTTTTTTTTTAATTTATGTTGATTTGGTGGTTTTTATTCTGTGTATTTTTTAGTTGGGTATTATTTTGTATGGGTTATGTTTGATCTCGATCGTCGGTATTGTTAGACACTTGTCTATTCTTGGATGATGTTTCCATGTTTTTTCCCTTGTTTTGGTTATGATTTAACCTTCTATCTTAGTAGTGTGTCCTTAGTTTGTGAGGCAACCTCTTACTTTAGTAACTTTGTTCTAATAAATGTTTGTGTACATCAAGCCTAGGTAGGTTTACCTTTGCCTACCTCCTACATTAATGAGGTAGTGTGTTCATTTCATCCTGTAGCATGAATTTTGTTCCTTGTTTGGTGAATCTTTGATGCTTTCTTTGTAGCATCTTAGTATTTAACCAACGTTGGAGAAGCGCACCAATGTCACCCTCTTTGGTTATCCTTGGGGTGCTTTCATTAAGTGTTTTAAGCTCTTCGAGTGTAGCTTTGTGTTGTTCTCATATGGAGGGTAGTTTTCTTAATTCTTAGATTTTTGTGTCACCTTTTGAGATGCAAGTATGTCAGTTCCTTTGCTGATTGCTTGTCTTCTATTGGAGTGTCATCTAGGGTTCGTGAGGCATCTTTGTTAGTAGAGTCTAGATTATTATTGTTATTGTTTTATAATGTGTTTTACTAAAATTTTATTAATGTTTATTGATGGATTTAGTTTAAAATAATATTGGTGATTTTATTATCTATTAATGTGCTTTAATTATTTTGAACTAAGATAAAGTAATTTGATTATATTTAAGAATAATAGAGTACCTCGTTTATTTATGGTACAATTAAGTTTTTATTATTAAATAATTTTTTGATAATGAAAATTTAATCTTCCTTATGTTAGATAGAATGTATCTTTCTAGGGTGTATCTTGCTTTATGATAAGATAAAATATGTAAGTCAAGCTTACATTATTTTAAGATAAAGGACGTATCCTTATAATGTGTAGCTTACATTATGTTAATATAGATTTTTTTTTTTTTTTGGGAATTAGAGTATTTGTATTATGTGGGTTTTGACCGGATTTCAAAACCAAATACATCAATTTTGAGCAGTATGCACTAGCAGTCAAAACCATAGAAGCCATTAGGAAAACCACATAGTAAATCCATAGACTAGAATTTTAAGACTTACAAAACTTAGTCTGCACCATCATAGAAGAAGAAAAACCAGCCTTAGCTGGGAAAATCGCTAATACTACACAAGGGGAAATATTCCTAGAAGAAAAACCAGCCTTAGCTAGGAAGACCACTAATACTACGCAAGGGAAAATATTTCTAGATGTACAAAAAACAAAATATTAATGCCCATCCAGGGAAAACCATGAACATATATAAAAAAAAACCCACACAGGGGATGAATTACATCCAAAAACTCAACAAGAGATAACATCCCAAAAAACCAAACACACCCACATAGGGCCTTCAATCATGCATTAGTTATGTCCTCCTTCATTGAGTTGTTGTCTTTAGTGTTCTTGATTAGCTATTTCAGATTACCACTGATTCTCTCCAAGGTGTTGATAATGCTATTGATGATGGTAGTGGCAATTTTGTTGTGTATGTTCAATCCATGACCTGAGCTACCACTATTGTCATAAAAAATGCACTTTGAGGAATTTTTGCTTGTTTCCTTCTTTGCTTTTTTGATACAGGCTGATCTGCGAGTTTGGGTGGTACTTTCCTCCAATTTAATATTCCTTTTAGAGGGTAGGGACTTAGGGATAGCAGCTGGTGAAGCCTTGCTTTTGGCAGGGGTTTGAAACTTAGGGGATACTTCAGACTCCATGGGATCCTCAAGGAGGGAGTGGGAAGGGCTTAAAGTAGAAGGAGACTAAGGTGGATTGGAATAAAGGGGGGAATGATGATGGGTGGAGGTTTGGCTAAGGTGTTATAGTATAGTATAGAAAACAAGCCTTGATGGGTGGGGGTGTTTGGGGATTTTCTCTTGTGGGCATTATGAATGGATAACCTTATCGAGCGATAGAGAAAATTAGGAATGTTGATGGGTTTGAACCCTCTCAAATGGTTTACCAGAGCAAGGTGAAAACTAAGGAGGGGCTTTATAATGCACCTTTATAATGTGTAATTTAAGGTTGTTTTATGTTAACTAAGGAATATTTATTTTGAAATAGAAAGTATTATAATGAATTTCAAGACTCTTGTTAGTTAGGGAATCATTATAAAGAGAAGCATGGGATTCTCTTGTATTAATTTTGAATGTTTGGTTCTAATTTTGAAAGAGAAACTAATATTTAAATTCTTGATACTTGTGATAGTTAGGGAATAAATGGATTATGCATTTTGGTTTTGAAAAAGAAATTATTTATAATGATTCCTAAGATCTATGTGGATTAAGGGATCATTATAAAGAGAAGTATGGTCTTCCCTTGGATTGGTTTGGAAAGTTTTAATATTTATATGGTTGTGAAAGAGAAACTTTTGTATTAATTTCTTGAAATTTTTGTAGGTTAGAGAATTATTATAAAGAGAAGTAAAGGCTTCTCTATGTTTGTATGTATTGCTTAATTTATGGTTTTGAAAGAGAAACTATTATGTTGATTCATGATATATTTGTGGGTTAAAGGATCATTATAAAGATAAGTATGGCATTATATTATATTCATTTTTTAATGTTTGATTTTGGTTTTAAAAGAGAAACTTTATTTATGGATTAATAAATTAATAGATTTTTTCATGTTGGTTTTGAAATAGAAACTATTATTGATTCTTAAGACTTGTGATAGTCAAAGAATCAATGGATTATTGTTTTTTGATTTTGAAAAAGAAACTAATATTGATTCTTATGACTTATGATAGTTAAGGAATCATTTTAAGAGAAGAATGGAATTACCTTGTATTGTTATTGAATATTAATTTGGTTTTGAAAGAGAAACTAATATAGTGATTCCTAGGAATTTTGTGTGTTAAGGGATCATTATAAAAATAAGTAGGATTCTCTTCTTACAACTTGCTTATATTTTGTGCCTTTTTGTTTGCATACGATAATAAGGCATGATTTAATTTGCATTGCATGAAGAGTTGTTCTGATCTCTAAGTATACCTCATAAAACTATGGGTGGTTTCCCCATCACGAAGAGGTTTGCTAACCTATAGTTGGATCGAGGATCCTTTGGAATGGATTCATGGGATTTCATTTTTTTTAGAAGTTATGGAAATTAGGGGGATTGTAAAGATTGAGTGATCAATAAGTTTTGTATATTTGATTATTGTGCAAACTAAAATATTATGTTGCTTAATAAAAACTTGGGTTTTTGTACTTTATGTGATTTTGATTAATATCTTTGGATAGTTATTATTGAGTTCTATCAATATCAACTACTAAAAATGCATACTATGTTAAAGATATATATTATCTTATCTATACAATTATATTGTTAGAAAATATTTGAATCAAGTACTTGATATATGCATAGTTGGCTTATGGTTTAGAGGAATCTTTGTTCTAGGTTTCAAATTTGATGGATTATCTACTACTTATTATTATGCTAAGTGCATTTTTTAATTTTATGGTACATATTGTAATGATTATCTATCCTTGGGGTGGGTAGGATATTCCTCTTGTAAACCATAAAATCCAATCCTAGTATGAGTTGCGTGGATGCAATAACCAGATATATATGAGTCTTAAAAAGAGTTGCAAGAATGCAATAGCTAAGAACTCATGAACCTAGGAGGAGTTGTGTGAATGCAATAATGAGTTAGATATGAGTCTTATAAGGAGTTGAGAGGATGCAATACCTAAAAAATCATAAACTTGGAATGAGCTGTGTGAATACAATAGTGAAGATACTTATGAATCATATCACTTTAAACACATAGGATCGGTTGTATCCCATATAAATTTTGGAAAGACCATTCACAAGATAGCAGCGATGATCCCTCAATAATGTAGGATCAGGTGATCATATCAGTTGTCATCAAAGTGACAATGACATAAGTTAGCTCTTGAAGGTATGGTAACTAAACACCAAGGTTCTACACTTGATTAAACCTACCTAGATGACCTTAGAGTATGGTTATGAAATAAGCATCCCCCTTTAAGTGTTATGGTCCTTAAAATATAATCCCTATGCTATGGTTTATTGGTACCTAGATAATGATGGTATGGGAAATGTGGGAGAACCACTTTTGGCATCCTTATAAATGTGTAGGTTTAGTAAGGTGAACCCAAAAATTCATGATTTGGCCCCTCCTATCCATTGAGTATCATCTACAGTGACTTGAAACTCAAATATGGTGAAGCCTTGCAGTTTGAGATACATAAAAGAAAAGGTTTCTTCCTTATGAGCCCTTGCGGTTAGTGCTATTTTTTTAAAAAATTGGGTTGATAGTTTTGGTTTGTTACACCTAATAAAAATTTGGGTATCTATCAACTCCATTGCCACAACATGACACAAAACAACTAGAAACTAGAGACACCATGACTACCCACTAACCAAATTAGGTTAATCATGTCAAAAATATCCTCAATTATTAGGGTTTTATTGGCATGATTCATGTGGTCACTAGAAATTGATGATACCTGGATCCACCTACACAAACAATTGACCCCTCAAATGTATCATCCTTATCAACATTGTCACCTTCACCCATGCAACTCACCATGTATCAACCCCATCCAACCATTCATATCAAAAGTAGGCTTACCCATAGCCTCAAAATAGACTCATCTAAGATCTCAATTTATGAGCTAATCCAAAAATTACCTCCCCATTGAGAGGCATTAATTGATATACTCAAATCCATAGAGTTACAAACCCATGATCCTAAAACATTTTCCAATTTCATGGATAACATTCAAACCTACACCTCATTGGCCATTACATTTTATGACACTGAGATTAATACTATCTTGGTGGAAGGACTAGATTCACATTTGCACATCATGGCATTTATTGATAACAAAAATGTGTCTTGATTGACATGGGCTCTTCCATGAACATCATCACATCATCTACCCTTAAACATCTCAATCTTCCACCCACTCACATCTTTAATTCTACATTCACTTTATGGGTATTTAAATAATATCTTGTGCTCAATAGTAGGAATAATCATCCTCCCTATCCAAGTAGGTGTTTGAACTATCCACACTCTATATCATATCTTGGATGGAGAGATACAATAAAATATACTCTTGGGCATACCATGGATATGGGATATGTGATGCATACCCTCAACCTTACACCATTGCCTCAAATACACATAGGAGGGTTACATCTCTTGTATTATAGTATATGAAAAACTATTCAAGTATTACCACATGGTCAAACACCCACACAAGTCACCTTTGCCTTAAATACATCTATCTCTCTCTCATTTCTTGCTTAGCTCATCATACCAACCAACCAAATATCCCACTCTCTCATCTATTTCTCATATTGCCAATCTACAACCCAACCACTTGATATCACCCAATCCAATCCCTCTTCTTTATCCTTGGATGCCAACTACACTCCTCATCTTAACCTAAATTAAAATCATCCATATTCTTCATATTCTTCTCACCTTCCTCTTCAACACTACTCACCTTCTTTCTATCCTTATTCTAGCATATAAGTTCAACCTTGTCCCAAACCTCTTTATTATTTGTATTATCCTTACACCTATTCATCATATTTATAGGCTTAGCCTCTATTTGCAAGCACACCCATCAAAACCATGTCACATCATCTTCCCCCTTAAATATATTTTGTTAATCACCCTCCATCGAATTCATCTATATCACACCATTCTACTTCTTCCACTAGTACTAACCACCATCTTAGGGCTCCACCTACTCCCATTACCTCTCCCATCAGATAGGCTACTACCACTCTCACTCCTACCACCATTTTATCTTCTAACTCTCCCATAACTACACCCACACCTAGATCTCAAAATATATATTCTTTCATGGCACCTGATCCACCCCCACTTCCAAACTCATTGAGGTGCATCCATCCATTCTTAACACTATTCAAGGGACATCCACTCCAATTCCACCACCCTCTAAATCCCAATCCACTTTTATGGACAATATGGAGTCATTATCCTCATCACCTCTTCAATTCTCTCATATCATACCCCTATTATTGTTGTACATATGACCACTCCTAGCATAGGAGAGTACCTTGTACATAATATATCATTTTTACCTTTAGTCATATAATTGGTTAGGTATTTTGGTCACCCTAGCCATACCCCTTTAACTATAAATGTCATTGTCTTTGTGGGATCCTCCTCTAATCACATGAATTTTGTGTATGGGGGAATCAATTCATCATCAAATAAACCTCCAAATAAAGAGCCCAAGGCTTTATTATCTAGTAATATCAACTATTTGGATAATCCTTCATTCACCATGAAGTACTTCCATCATTTCAATTGACAATGATGTGGTCTTGTCCATTATGAGTAGGGAATGTAAACTATTTTGGAACCTCATTATTAGCCTCCTAAAGATAAATTTAGTCTAGGCTATGATCAAAAATCTCTAATTGATCCTCTCAAATATGATCTTCAATTCATTACCCTTGGTCTCAAGGAGGATAGTGAAGAATGATTGCCCTGATCTCAAGTTTTCTCTCACATCACCATCAAACCTTTTTCAAGTTCCATTCCATCTCATTTAACACTTTAGATGATGAATTATATAAGTCATTTGAGGTACTTTTAATTGCCTTTGATATCTCTAAATATGAATCATATCTTATTGTCCCCATCACAATTACTGATGATTTATATCTACGTATGTTCCCCTTTCCACTCCATATTTTCCTTTTTCTTCTTCTATTCAAGCAACTAGATTCACCCATAAATCCCTTACCTCCACCATGGCCACTTCCACTTGATCCTCAATCACCTATTCTCAATCAAATCCTTTGAGAACATGTGCAAGGGAACCCAAACTCCAATCTACAACCCCCCTCATTTTCCCAATTCAACACAATTTTTTTTTTGGTAAATAAAAGTCTTCATTAATTACCGGGTTTTGCAGGTTAACCTAAAACCTATTACAATATCTAGCCTTTTGCTAATATTGTAGATCCTAGTCATCCTTGAAACTTTCTTACCAGAAATTGTGTTGAATACCCTACAACACCTTACTAACAAAGCACACCCATACCTAAACATAACTGTAAACATTACTTACAATGACAGGAATTGAAGTTTCGAACTTTGCACTTGTGAAACTTGTTGCTTGCCCATTTCCTATTATCTGTCAGAATATTCCAAAGCTTACACCCTGTTACCTTCATTTCTAGTTTGGTATGATTTAGAGGGAAACCCCATAGTTATTACCAGCTCCATGGGGAAAGAACACCCATTCATATTTCTCCTTAACGATTAGGTTTCTTTTTATGAATAATAATGTTTTCCAATTCACATGGCACACCTTGTGTCCATGTCACCAAAATACCAACATAAACACCTATGTTGGCTAATTTTTCAGCTGACCTGTTGGCCTCATGGTACATGTGACGAGCCCTCCTGTTCTGTATTGTTGCAAAAAGGATCCTCACTTCATGGATGACTCCCTCGATTCTCCATGGAGGTTTTTTGCCATTGGTTAATAGGTTGATGATGTTCATAGAATCACCTTCAATCATAAAGTTACCTTGAGTTTATTGGGCTACTTGCAACCCTCTCTAAAGGGCTCTAGCTTCTGCTTCGTTATTAGTTCTGATTCCCAATGGTTCAGCGAAGGCCTTGACCAAATTTCCTTGATGATCCTCGATTATTTCTCCAGCTCTAGCTCTTCCTGGGTTCTCCTTGGCTACACCATCAAAATTTAGTTTAAACCAACCCTAGGGGGGTGGCTACCAAGAAATCCCATTTTTGGGATTGGGAAAAGGAATGGAATGTTTGTCCTCAATACCTAAGGCCTGAGCTAATTGTTTTTCTTGGGGAAGAATTGAGTGGTTCTCATACACTAAGGTGCTAAGGTTTTCTTTCGCAAAGACAATAATCCTGTTGAGGATGGTTTTTGGGTTGTGAATGGTATCCTTAAAGGCTCTATGGTTCCTTTCTGGCCAAATATTCTAGAGAAAATGATGCCAACAGATTTTCCATAGGTACTTAAGTTTTAGGCTAACAAAGGGTTGAGGCCATTGATGGAACACTTCGAATATAAGAGTAGGCTTAACCCACGAGATCCTAAAGGCTTGGAAAAGTTCATCCAGGATGGACTCCGCTACCAAACACTCCAGAAACAAGTGTTGGGTTGTCTCCCATCCTACCCTACACATGTAGCAATGGTTAGAAATAACCATACCTTTGGATAACATATTGTCCATAGTGAGGATTTTTCCTTGAATCACCAGCCATGAAAAAAGGATATTTTAGGAATTAAGCCTTTGATCCAAACCAAACTCGATTGAAATTATTGACCTTCCACATTGAGAAGAAAATTATAGGCAGACTTAATTGTGAAGTCACCACTTTCAGTCTCATCCCAAACAATGTGATCTTCATCCTCTCCAAAGGGAATAATTTGCTGAGTTAAAATGTTATAAAGCTCTTCAGACTTTGCTTCAAAACCCTGTACTCTAATGTGTTTCCACCTGTTGATATTTATATCCTGCAACATATAATTTGCAACCTTCTTCCCAATGTGCTGCTCCATATGCTCTTGAATCCTATCCAAATGAGGATTTTGGGATAACTCCTCAGCTCTCACCCACCGATCCTTCCAAAATTCTATTGTTTGCCCATTTTCTAGAATCCATCTAAGACCTTTCTTGACAAGATCCCTGCTCGTGAGGATTGCCTTCCAAAAATTAGATCCCCTACTTGCTAAGTTTTCATTAAGGAATTTCACACCTTGGAGATATTTCCTCCTAACTATGGTAGTCCATTCATTATCGACCTTAGTCAATAACCGCCATGCTTGTTTGGCTAACAGAGCTATATTGAGATGAGAAACTCTCCTCAATCCTAACCCCCCATTAGATTTAGGTTTGCAAACCTTGTTCCAACCTACTAAATGGATCATTTTCTTATCCTTAGTCCCTGACCAGAGAAATTTTTTTTGAAGCTACTCAATTTTGTGATGCACCTTGCTGGGAGCTCTGAAGACTGATAGGAAGTAAACGGGTATACTTTGAAGTGAATCCATAGTTAAAACTGCTTTTCCTGCTTGAGATAACAGATGTCCTTTCCAACCTGCTAGCTTTTTTTAGATCCTCTCTAGAACTATGTTCCACATTGATCCTTTAGGTTTCCCCGTAAATAGGGAAAGACCTAAATAGGAGGTGGGAAGGGATGCAATCTGACATTCCATGATCCTTGCTATGTTGTTTTTCCTAGGAATGGGGGTATTGATGAAATAAAGTTTGCTCTTATCAAAATTCACTTTCTGTCCAACCGCTTCATACATTATGAGAATATTTTTAATCCTTCTTGCCTCAACCACAGAAGCCAAAGTCAATAGCAATGTATCATCAAAAAATTGTTGATGTGTCATCGGGGTAGTTAGCGACATGGCCTTGATACCTGATATGAGTCCAACTACCATTGCTGCCTTAATGGTTCTTCCCAAGGCCTCAACTATAATGATGAACAACATAGAAATTATGGGATCTCCTTGTCTTAGATTTGCTTTGAAAAAAACCTGTAGTAGACCCATTAACCAAAATTGAAAAATAAGGCTTAGAAATACACTCTCTTATTAACTTGACCCATTTCATATTGAAGCCAAATTTTAATAAAACTTCCTCTAGGAATTCCCAATTTATCCTATCATAAGCTTTGTTCATGTCTAAATTTAAAGCCATGACTACTTTTTTGGTTTGAGCGGCTGTATGAAGAGCCTCATGAATAGTAATAACTCCATCTAAGATTGATCTTCCTTGTACAAAACTTCCTTGACTTGGATCAATGATAACCAGTAGAACTTTCTTCAAATGGTTGGCTAAAACTTTGGATAAAATTTTATAGGATATATTACACAGGCTAACCGGTCTAAAGTCAGCCATAGTCTTGGGGTTGGGGCCTTTAGGGATCAAAGCAATGAAATTTGAATTGAAACCCCTTGGAATATGATTTGAACTTTGGAACTCCTTGATTGTAGCAATAAATTTTTCTCCAACAATATCCCAACAAACTTGGAAAAACTGTAGTGAAAACCCATCCGGCCTAGGAGTTTTGTCAGGATCCATGTTAAACAAAGCCTCCTTGATCTCTTCATCTGAAAAGGCTACTGTAAGAGACTTGTTAATCATTTCATAAATGAGTTGTGGAATGAATTGAAGTAGAGAGTCCTTTTCTTGGGCATTATAGGCCCATTCTTCACCCAATAATGAACTAAAAAAATTAACAGCCTTGTCCTTGATCTCCTGAATATTTTGAGTTGAGGATCCATCCACCTTAGTTAAATTTCTAATATTATTGTTGCTTCTATTGATCAATGTGGTAACATGGAAATTTTTTTAATTAGAGTCCCCTTCCTTTAGCCATAATGCCCTTGATTTCTGCCTCTAATACATCTCTTCACAAGCTAAAATAGTATAAAACTCACAAAGGGTTTCCTTCTCTTCAGTCCTTGTCGCCTCATCATAGGTTCCATTTTGGATTTTCCTTTCTATTATTCTTAGTTTTTCCCCCACTACTCTCTTATTCTCAAAAATATTTCCAAAGACTTCTTTATTCTATATTCTAAGGTTGTTTTTCACCATCTTAAGTTTTTGAGATAGTTTGAAGGAAGCACTTCCATGGATAGGTTGTTGCCACCATTCCTCTATTCGTTTCTTGAAGTATAGATGTTTAAACCACATTGACATAAATCTAAATGGATTTTTAAAGGAGTTAGCCTAAAATGCCTCCCATAGAATAAAATTATGGTCTGAAGTGCATTTAGGAAGGGCTTGTAATGCTGAATCACCAAACATTATTGTAGCTTCCTTGGATAAAAAAAACTTGTCCAACCTTTATTGAATCAATTGAATTCCTATCCTCTTATTACTCCATGTAAATTTGGCTCCTTTTAGTCTTACATCCATCAATTCATTTGTGTTAATGAATTCATTGAAGTCCTACATGCTCCTTGAGGGTAACCCAGATCCTCCCTTCTTATCAGATGGGTAAAGGGGGGTATTGAAATCTCCCCCAATCACCCAAGGAATGTCTTTAAAAGCTTGGCTCAAATGCCCCCAAAACTCCTATAGTTCAGACCGCCCTTGGACAGAGGTGGGGGTATAAACATTTGACATAATCCAATTCTTATTAGTATCAAAATCATGAAATAATACACTTAAGACTCTTTCATTTGCCTGAATAATACTTCCTTCTATTTTAATAGGATCCCATAAGATCATGAGGCCCCTAGATGCTCCTCTCACCTCTTGAAAGGCCACTTCCCCTTGCATCCAAATCCTTCTACCTATAAGTGATGATTGTGCCGCATCTATTTTAGTTTCTTGAAGAAAAATAATAGTAGGATTCCAATCCTTCCTTATAGACTTCACCATCCTTTATTTTGGTGGGCCATTTAGGCCTCTCACATTCCATGAGAGAACCTTCATTTAGACTATTTGATATTTTTTCCCCACCCCCTTCCCTAATCCAAAGGGGGTTTATCAATTTTACTATTATCCTGGCCAGGAATAGCTTGTTGTAACAATGTTCTTTGCTTTTCATTTGTAATTTCTTCGTTGATTCTCATTCTATAGTGCTCTGCTGTAGATATTCTCTCTTTCTTTCTTTCACTTCCATAATCTATCGGAGGCTTGGTAGTGCTTCTAGTCTATTTTGGACTGAAATGAGGGGGCATATACTGTGATAATTTAGGGCTTGAACCTTCTTCCTCATTTTGGGGGTTTTCAATTCCCTCTTCATCCTCAGCCTTGTTTTGGTTCACCTCTCCTATCTGGTTCCTAAATAGGGGGCTTTCCTTCAAGGAACCTTTTATCGTTGGGCTCGTTTGATAAGAGATAATTTTCTCCACTACCGGATTAGGAGCTACATTCCTAGCTATTATTTCCACAACTTCGACTCTTGAATCTATTTTTTCCATGTTTAAACTGAAATGACCTGGCAATTTTTCTTCATTTTGAGCATAGCTTTTGGGGCTTTTTGTCATAGCTATGGATGGTCCTGATTTGGATGGGGAGTCTAGGGTTTTAGGAAAATTGACACTGATGGTATCATCCTTACTATTTTATTTTTCAACTTCTAGATTTGGTAGGATATCAAACATGTTCAAGCTGGGATCTTTATTACATACCTTATGATTTTTACCTCCCCCTCATTATGTTGCTTTCCTTTCTCCTGGATTTTTTCCAGTTCTGTGTTGGCTTGGTCAGCCTGGTTATTCTTAACTTGTCTGTATCCTTCCAAGTTAAGAAGCGGTCCTTGAAACTTTGGGATCCCTCTCCCATTATCTTTCCCAAGAAAACCTTCACTCTTGGATTCCTTGTTTGCAGTTATTGTCAGACATTGGGCTTGAATGTGGCCCTGGGTTTTGCACACGCTACAAAATGTTAGCTTGTTCTCATACTCCATAGGCTGAATCCTTAGAAACTCTCCATATGCTAGTTCCATCTGATAAGGTAGATCAGAATCCAAGTTTGCATTTACATAGATCCTGGCATGCATCAGTCTAGCCCTTGTCCAGGTTGAATGGTCTATTGCCATGATCTCTCCTATCATCTTTGCTATGCCACTAAGCCAGTACTCATTAAAAAACTAGGCTGGGAGGTTTGGTAAGTGGACCAAAATGGGTGCTATATTAATGTTCTGCTTCTCAGGGTTGAAATCCCCCCCCCACTTCCTCAGAAAGAGGCTACGCCTTGCTAGAAACCAGGGTCCTCCTGTCAAGATGCGCTCTGCATCATCTTTGTTGTTAAGTCTTATCATAAAAAAACATCTTGACATGGCTACAATTTCTAAGCTTCCTGAAGTTTTCCACTTTGTTGCGGCCCATGAGCGAATAGTCTCAATGTCCGGCATTCCTCCTAAAAACTTGCCAACTAAGGATGATGCCTCCATATCCAAGAATCTTTCCATAATATCCACTGGCATAGTTAACCTATTATTTTTTGGTATTAGGGGTGATAGTTCATTGAATAGCTCCTTCTTTTTCCCTTTCAGCATTTCCAAAAAGCTTGGGCCCTTGTTGCCAGCTCTCAAACCCCAGTGGGACCCTTTGTATGAGGGTTTATCTAGAGGATCTATACCTTTAGCCTTTTTGAACTGAGCTGACAGGGAATCCTTTTCCTTTCTAGCTACAACATTCTGCCCTACCTCTGGATCTTCTCCTTCCATTGGTTCAAAATTCTTGCCTACCATTTTTGCTCCTCCTCCGCTTCCTCCATCGCTCCTCATCTCTCCCTCCAACACAATTTATTTTGACTTATGCACACCCCTCCATAATCCATATGATCCTACATATTATTCCAATTGATATCAATCTCATTGAATTCAAGTAGATATCATATCCCCAACTACCTCTAATTTCTATCCCTTATATCAATTACTTAAAGACTCAAAATTTTACTTTTCTCCTTCACCCTCTTCTTTGTCTTCTTTTGTTTATAACACCAAAGTTAGTGAGGCTATGCCATCCATTCTAGAAAATTCTACAGATGAAATACACATCATTCCCACCCCTCATTAGCTTAAGGAGGGTTCCCATATGCTCATCAAGGAAACCATCAATATCAACATCAACATAGACTCAGATAATCCTAAAATCATCAAACTTGGGAAGATTCTCTCAATTTAAAAGCAATAGAGCTTTATTGTACTCTTAATGGAGTATCAATAGGTATTTTCATGGTCCTATAAAGACATGCCTAGCCTTGACCCAAATATTGTCATCCTTAACCTCATGTTAAACTCTAGTGCCAAGCCAATGAAACATAAGTTCAGGAAACTTCATCCTTGTCAAAATCCAAAATTTCAAAACCAAATTTTTTTGTTTAAGTCCTTAGTTTTGCTACTTTACTTTGCTAAATATCCAACTCATAGTTAGTACAAGCATAACTATTTTCCACACTTCAAGATTAGTCACCATTGCAGCTAGTGTCTCAAGTGCTCAGGACCGATCAACTTCTTGTAAAATTTTGCCTAATTGGATCTTGGATCCTTCCTCGAGCTTATTTTAATCCAGGCGTGGGGTTGTCCCTTTCAGGGCCCATATCACTTGAAATGGGTGAATGATGTTTCCCCTATCCAAACTACAAGGATTCACAATCCTTGCAAGGGATCTCCAACCCATTAGTTTTGGAACCAACATTTTATTATGCCAATGCTAGCCATTGACCCTCTACTAAGGTTTGACTAGAGTCTACCATCGCATGGCAAATGGACTGGGTACTCAAAATTCTACTCAGGTTGACAGTAATGCTACCCATACCATCTATCACCAGATTTTCCAACAACATGATTAGATATCTAGTCATGCTTCCCGTTGGCCACTCCACAACCTGAGTGATATTTTGAATCCTTCACACACTAACTAACTGTGTGCCTGGAATGACGTCCCATACCACCACTCCTAATTATTAATAGCTTGGACTCTACCTATGATAGCTGGAGAATGGTCAACACAGTCTCACATAAGTCACCCCGCAACTTAGTGAGGTTGGGTGGAGTTTATTATTCCTTGATATTACTCCATAGCTTATTATTTTCCATAAAGCAAAGTATTTCCATAGATTCTCTTTCATAGTTGCAATTTCTAGAGTTTTCCATTTGTAAATTAATATTTATATATTATTTCTTTGGAATCCACACAATGTGCTTCCATATTCTATAGAAAATTTTAGGATTAATCTTTGTACATTTAAAAAAAAAACAGCATAACTAATATAATTTAAAACACATAATATTCCGATACCCCTGCCTCCTTGGGTCTTACCCGAAAGTGGCATCCCTTTTGGTATGTTTTCCACAAAAAAAAAAAAAAAAAAAAACACATAATATTCCATATTCTAATTATTTACATATAGCTTGAAAGGAATAAAATAGTCCTTGTTTAATATTTCGTACTCTAACTAACTAGATATAGCTTCAAGTGAAAGAAACATAAGTACTCATATTTCCTTTTTAGTATATTCTATCTTCGACTAGAATACCATGAAATTATAAAATATGATTAAATTTATATTCATGCTATAAAATCACGTATACACGTAATCTACATTTTCTACTAAGAAATTCAAGCTTTCTAATAAATTGCAACATAAAAATCCTCTAAGTTTCTATTTTAAATTTAACCTCTATAACATCATAATGCCTCCAATAAAAAATTTTAGAAAAAGAAAATACTTCTTTAATATTTAAATGACAACTCATATATATTAAAGATTTGACTCAGCTATCATTATAAGACATCCCCTTCAAGCTCTTAAAAATTAATTTGTATTTTTTACTAGTAAACAATAACAACCCTTTTTAATTTTTATTTATTTATTTGAGGCTGAAAAGAAACATTTACATTCTCCTGAGTGCATCATATCTTCTTTGAAATAACTATTTTTTTTATTGGAAATGACTTCATAATTTATTTGTTAAGGCAAGAGATATATTTTCCAAGGTTTTATCCCTATGAGTTTAATAAAGACGTACAAATTTAAAAATCTGGAATCCAAAGTTTTAGCTATAATAGTTTAAAATAAATAATACACTAACTTCTTAATGCTCTGCTCCTCTTAAAGATAATTTAGCCGACTTAAAACAAAATGGTGAAATTTAGATTTTCTATTGCCATCAGAAAGTAACAGTTTCAACACGTAGAATATTCATCAGCTTCCCTTCCAATTTTCAAGCAATGTGAATAGAGGACATATTTTTCTCAATACACGACTTTCATAGCATTTTAATTGTACGTGGATGAAGCTAAGTCTACTCTAGAAATTTTCCTTTTCATGTACAGTTACTATAGCACAAACATAGGACTTTATTATTATTTTTTTTGACTGCCATGGAAGTAGCTCAATAATGGCGTACTCCTTATTTTAGTTGTTCGATAGTGAATTCATGACTTTACTATAACATGTCATTTCCATGGTTCCACCCATGCATACAGAGGATATTTCAAGGGTTTTTAGAGGCCAGATTGGCTCCATAAATGCAACTATTCTATCACGCATTCATGCAGAGGAACATACAAGCCATATTTCCATTTAAAAATTCAACCAAACCATCTTCCTACTATAATGCAACCAGGGGAAGGATAAACTAACAGAATGCATTCCCTCTTTCGAAATATCTAAATTTGTACAAAGCGGTAAGCCAAGGAAATTGCATTAAAGGATGTTCACATAAACATTACAAATGCAAGCTTACATTACCCAATATTTAATTCGAACTAAAATAATCATGTCAGCTATTACTATTAAATTATTATAATGTAATATTTAGATTGACATTTCCTTCCTGAAATAATTACATCAATCTTCCTTAAAGGATTCAATTCCTTGAAAAAAATTCAAATAAGAGCTAGAAACACAAAACGTTATCAATCCAAAATGATAAACGACCTGGCCTGGTTTGTGACATGGCTCAATCTTCACAAGTGAAGGTAGTCTATCAATGAATTACAGGACTCCAATTGAAAATAGTGGCTATCTCTCAAAGTTTCCCAATTTCTCTATATCCCTCATACTATTTCCTCAACATAGCTTTATAGAGTAATTCATGGACTAGTTACTTGACACCTCTCCAAAATTATAACACCAGGTTGGTTTTCCTAAGTTGGCCATGTGGAAAAACTTCCTTCCTTTGGATGGAGAGGAGTGTCTTTTTTTTAAAATTAATTTTACATATCTTATATTGCGTAAATGTTTGGTTTTTTTTTTTAATATAGTGGCTTTTTATTTTTCAATCTTCACCTTCCATCGCACTCATAATATAATTTTATTTTAATAGTTTGTTTTAAAAAAAAACTCAAAGGTTATCAAAAGGTTTTGAACCCTACTTCCTTTTGAAGGAAAGACAAGCAACGTTAGCCATTAAATATTATTATTTATTATTATTTTTTTCCTTTTATCTATTATATATTTTAGAAGTAGGTGCTAGCATATATAATTACTATTATATTATATTATTTATTATTTATTTACCCTTTTTTTATCTTTGTTAATTATAATATTTTTATTTACTAAATATATTTTCATAGTCTTTTTATTTATAGTATTTCTTGTCATTGGTTTATATTTTAATTATGGTGACATTTAGAGTTTTAAGCAACCAATTTCAAGAAATACAGTGCAATCACATACGAAACACAGTCACATACATGCATCACTGCAATAACAAGCATGATGAAACCTAATATGCAAATTCTACAATGGGCTTCCATGTACCCATGGGCCAAGGTGCATGAGGCATGACATCATATCCCCACATTACCTGACACCTCTTTCCTCTTTCTCTGTCAGGGGGGTGGGTGTCTTATCTCGTCTTCTTACGAACACCTATATAACTTGCACCACAAAACTTAATGCAAAATCATATTCTTCCAAGCAAAAGTTAACAAGCAGTGGAGATGTGACATACTTCCTCCCTTAGGATTAACACAGTCCCTGTGTTAACTTGCAAAAATAGAAAGAATATATATAAATATACTTTTCAAAAAATGTGATCATTTACAAAATAGTCATATAGCATATTAAATTTCAGTATAGCTTTACATTAAGACAAATTATATAGCAAGCATGTCTATAGGCCTAAAATTTTTGCACTCCTTTCCTCTAGGCTGATGGATCCGTGCCTTAGAGGGGAATGGAAAATGATAGAGCTACACCTCGAAAGAGAGGCACTTGATCGTGCCTTCTTGTGGTGATTTTTCGATGAATTGTGGGTTCACCAGGAAACTTTTGATGGCAGTTTCCGCACCTAGGTTGAGAATGAGGTTTAATATGTTCGTTTTCGGATCACTCATACAAACACCTAAGGTTGGCCTTTGAAATGCAACTAACCTATCTATGATGCGATTTTTTTTTACTTTTTTGATGAAAACAACGAGACAGGAATAGAAATGACAAATGCATTTGCTAATTCTATGCTTAAAAGAAATTCAAAACATACCTAAATCGAGATGTCTGATGAAGATTCTGATTTTTTGATGCAGAGCAGGATCACTGCTATTTTGGCAGAATCGTTGTTGTTCCAGGAAAAATCGCTCAACAATTTGCTGAAATCGCAAGCGATTTCATTGCAATTTTGTAGCAACAAAACACAAGACACAAAATGGTTTTCTGGCACAAATATGATTCAAACTTTGATATGTTTCCTATTTAAGCATTCCTTTTCAACTAAATGAAAGATAGAAAAGGTTTGTAATAGATGTAAGTACAAGAGTCTAAATGTTCATGAATTTTATGTAAGCAAAATGCAGATTTAAATTAAAAATTGATTAACATGATGGTGAATACCCGAGATGCATTGCTGAATTAATGAAAATATAATTAAATAACTAAATAAAATGGAAGAGAAGGAAGAAGAACAAACAGAATAAAGGTTTTTTCCCCCCAGATGATCTATGAGCAAAATCGCTGCCAAGTCAACAGGATCGTTGCTATTTTTTGTGAAATCGCACACCTACTCCGCCTGCTCGCAGCACGATTCTGTCGATTGTTCTACGATTTCACCGTTCGTTGTGCGATTTTGATTGCAACCTGCAAGTGAAAATTTGCTAAAGAGGGTAATGGGACAATGATGGATTTTAGGCAAATACGGGCAAATTGAAGACGGGAAGATTATACTAATGGCTTCTCAATTCTGCTATTTGCTCAGGGGATCACTTAGCACGCTTTGCAATCAGGGAGTCAGCCTTAAAAAATGAATTAGAGGGGGGATTAAATAGGATTAGGGGTAAATCTAGGAAATCAGGAGGTTAGGCCAAAATAGGGAGGGAGTTGGGATCCCTCCTATGTTTGCCCCCTGCCTAATCTCGCCAGAATCCATCGTTACAACCTCTTTCCAAACTCAGAAACGCGGTTTGAAACGGATTTTTGGCATTTTGCAAACTTGGGAAAATTCTATTTTTGAGCAAAATCGCTTGACGATTTTGCTAGCCGCTCAAGCAATTTTGTTGAAAGTCAGGCGATTTTGCCCAACGGTCAAAACAACATTGGTTTGAGGGCGCAAAAATCGAGGCAAATGGATTTTTGCTAATTTTGAATGATTTTCGGGTAGACTTAGGTAAATTTGATGTTTTTATCAATTTTAATGTTTTTACTGAGTTAATCAATTTAAGTGCATCAAATTTAAGGTGCTACATTTTGCCCCCTCTTTAGCGACTTTTTGAAAAAGTCGTTAAAGATGAAATGGCACGTTTTTTGAGGTAGCAGAAAAAAAATTGTATGCATTTTTTAGTTCATTGTTTTAACTTTGTTATTTTGACGTCTTATTATGCTGCCCCCTTCGATTTTTGCATTAATTCGACAAATTAATGAAAATTCGAAAAAAAGGAAATTTTCAGGTTGACTTAAATAGAGAAACAAAATAAGAAATTTCATTTTCATTTTTACTGTTCACTTTCCAGAGAGAAAAAGAGCTCTGAGTGCACGATGGCAGGATTGACACATAGAGCGGATCTAGTGCACGGAGGAGAGAGGGTAAGCATTAATTTAAGTTTTTTTTTTACTTTTTAATGCAATTTTCATGCTTTTTATGATTTTCTTTGAATTTTAATTTGGACTTTAAATTTGGGTATGCCGTAATTTTTAGTGCGAGGCGAAATCACCTCTGTTTCGACGAAATCACATAGGGTTTTGCAAAATCGCTACAAAAAAATGCAACGATTTAGGACTTCCAAAGCGATTTTGATGAATCGAGGGTGATTTCACCAGAAACAAGAATGATTTCATCAAAATCGAAATGATTTTGACAACTTGAATGCGATTTTGGGTTTTAATGTAATTTTGGTAATTAACTTTAAATTTTTGACTTTTGTGTGTGCAGTTGGGCAATTTGAAGAGCCGAGAGTGGCGTTATGATGGTTTCCAGGCAGACCTAGGAAACCTGTATTGGATGCGGTGGGACTGCATCATGTGGCTGAGATGCCACAAATTCCTGTCGACCTCACTTTACTTACAGCTTTGGCAGAGAGGTGGTATCCTAGTTCATCCACCTTTCGACTGCCGACTAGGGAGATGGCTCCCACCCTAGAGGACGTCTGGAGGATCTTGCGGATCCCCATTCAGGGCCAGTGGGTTACAGGGTCAGATCACCGGGCTCGGGTGCTTTAGAGATTATCCGAGGATCCTCAGATGAGGCTGGAGTCAGGTGGGGTCTCTATTACTACTCTGAGATAGATACCCAGGATTTCTCCTCTGACATCGGTATTGTCAGGAGTAGTTGGTGGCTTGCTGTTGTGCCACTAGAGCAGTTGTAGATTGCCTTGGCTGCTTGCAGGGGTAGTGGCCGATATGCGAGACCACCGGATTCGATTTGCATGGGGTCCTTTTTTCTTGTGTCGCTTGTATAGGACACTATACAAGATTGTCTATAGGGAGGGGGTGGCTCTAGTGCTTACCTCTTTTTTATAGGTCTGGTGTTGGGAGCACATCATAGTGCGAAGGCTTGAGGGGCTACCGATAGTAGCAGTAGAGGCAAGGAGGCCTCGAGTTTATTGTTGGGTAGTCCGGGTAGGAGGAGTTTGGAAGGATTAGCTTGGATGATGCCAGGAGACTTTTTGATGAGCTGACAGGGGATGCCATCACCTGGAGACCATGGAGGGGCCACCCAGGATGGGTCAAGGATAGGGTAGAGCTGGCTCATGTCAGACGAGCTATCTGGTTGTGGATGCATGATGGGGAGATGGAGCCCCATCGAGCGGATCGGGTGCTTTGATAGTTTGGCTTATAGTAGGGGATCCCTATTGTTAGATATTTTTACTATGCTCGGACCACCAGGGATCCAACCTCTATCAGTGGTGCACCTGACATGAGGCACTTCCTAGATATAGCTCCAGATGATGCCCCTATTGTTACAGCCATTGGAGATGATGCAGGGGTTACAACGGACTACACGGCATGGTATGCCTCAGTCTACCCTTCGAGACTGATAGCATGGAGGGGGCCAATGCACAGGGATGTGGAGCGGGTGCTTCGACATCACAGAGCGGCCAGTGAGCAGGCCAGTGCAGAGTCTGTGCTCGAGGCAGAGGTGCAAGGACCAGGGGTGGTCACTTGCATGGTAGAGGGAGGATGCCAGATCCTCGTACTATAGGACTACGGGGCCATGGTGGGCCTCTGCTAAGACCATTAAGGGTCCCATGGACCCGGGGGAGAGATGAGATGGAGGTACCCTCTCCTTAGGAGCCTAGACCAGATTCCCCTAGGAAGGGGATAGCCATGGAGGAGGAGGGTGAGAGCAATGCGATGGCTGCTCTCCGGGCGGAGAATGCCATGCTACGGGAGACTAATACCTCCCAGAGGATGCGCATTGAGATGCTAGAGGCAGAGTTAGCCCAGGCGAGGGCGCAGGCATAGAGAGGAGTGGGAGGGATAGCGGATATGCTCTCCAGGGCTTCTGGGTGAGCTGCTTTCTACCAGGCGATGTACTTCATGACCATCCTAGAGGGACAGAGAGTACCTCTCCCAGTGATGTACGAGCCATCGACTCGGGCAAGTCAGAGATCCCAGTCTTCCACTCGAGAGACTACTGCGGCTCAGGCTCCTCCACCTCCTGGAGGTGACGATGCATAGAGCACCAGGGGTGTTGGACAGTCATGAGGATTGGACTTTTGATGATGTATTGATGATGTATTTTTGGATGACTGAGTATGCCGATGATGGCTATTGTGGCATACCAATCTACTATTGTATATATATACTTTTTTGATGATATATATAGATTTTGATCTTTTGCCTTATGTGTCAATGTGTTTGATGATTAATTTTGCATTTTGATTTTAAAGAGTTGTATTTTAAATTTGATAAAATGATTTGATGTAAAATTGCATTAAGATGTGTAAAATGGTTTTGTTGTTTCTAAAAATAGGAAATGTGAATTTAGCAATAAACCTCGAAGGATGTGGCATTGTTATGTGATTATTGTGGAGATCTAAGCTCGTTAAGTCACGAAGTTGATCCTGTTATGAGGTGTATTTTGATATTGCTAAATGAAATGGTTGGGTGCTTAAGAAAATTCTTAAGGCTTTTTGATAGGATGAGATGTATTGATTGTTGATCAAAAATATGTAAGTTTGGGCATACAAACATCGAACGATGGCTTTTGCTAAGCAAGGAATCACTAATTACTTAGGAATAATACTATCATCGCAAAAAGTCATCATGAAAATGCAGGATAAAAAATATTTTTGTAAAATGCAAAATTAATGTTGTGTAAATCATTGTATCACATATGCAAAAGGTTTTATAGATGCTTACGATGAATTTTTGGGCATGAAAAATTAGAAGGATGGTTTTCGCTAGGTAAGGAATTCCTAATCGCTTAGGAATAATACCATCATCGCGAGTAAAACCAAAATGCAATGCAGGATGAATATGTAACTTTAGATATAATATTTTTGAGTTATTTGGAATATTTTGTTAACATGACAAATTTATGAAGATGGTTTTCGCTAGGCAAGGAATCCCTAATTGCTTAGGAATAATACCATCATTGCGAAAAAGATATATATTTTTTGAATTTTTGTAATTTTAAGTTTGATATGTAGAAATTTAATAAAATATCAACGCAATATTTTAATTTATCTCAAAAAAAATAAATTCAAATTTATCTAGAACCCTTGTGTGTGAAGTGCATTTATTTCCATTTTGATGCTATCATAATGATACAAAATCTCTCAAATAGCAAATGTGTGTGCCTTTTGTAAAGTTCGTTTATTGATTTTAAGTAGATAAATGATGGAGCAAACTTAATGAAACCAATGTGTGTGCAAGTGAAATGTTCTTTAACCATGATTTTGTGCATGCATTAGGAATGAACTGCTATGTGAGTCAAATTACCATAAAGCTAGCTAATCCACAAGCGGACATTGGTCTGTACAAAAGAAGGTCGCTAATGTGACAGACATGTCACCACGCGAAAAGGAATTACCCAATGTCAAGCAAGTTGGGCACAAATCACCTGTTATGGGGCTTACCTTCATGATTTTTGACTGAATGAGAAATTCCAAGGATTCAAGTTCCGTATTCCTTCTTTTCTTCACTTTCAGGGGGTAGGGATTTTGTTCATTTTGTTTTGAACAAGGGGATTTTATTGCTTTTCTTTTTATCTTTTCATTTTTTTTTTTTTTGGGATACTTGCTCAGCTTAGATGTGGAGCAAGGGATTTTTATTTGGGTAGGATGGAATCTTGTCCTTTTGCCAATTTCTCATTCATTCTAGATCATGCACATGAGAGGATAGCAGGGAAAACTTTTTGCTTAAAGCATTAAAACTCACTATGCAGTACCATTATTCGAAGATTGCAATAAATCATCTTTAATGTGTAACGTGTGGGTCTTGGTTCCAAAAAGTAGCAACATCATTCATAAACAAAAAATTTATTTAGTGAAAATAGTGTTCTTTGATATAAGAGAGATTTATAATCAAAATAACAGATATCAAAAATTATTTAATTTTACGAATTTTTAAGTGCGTGGTTCAAGATAACTTCTGAATTTAATCCTAGATAAAGGAAAATATTACTTGCTATTTTAGCAAAATTTGATTAAAGCTTTTGGGAATATTTTTGTATTTTTCTTATTTTGTAATTTGTTTGGCTATTTTGAGGAACATTTTTGAAAGTGCATGATAAACCTATTTACAAATATGTACAAAGATGAAGATTTGGATCTATGCATAATATCGTTTGAGGTGCATAATATTCATGGGTTCCTTGAGATATTTTCCTTCCAAGGTAGCCAATCTATATGCACCTGACCCAAATTTAGCAGTGATGATAAATGGTCCCAGCCAGTTGGGCTGGAATTTTCCTTTAAGGTCTTTTCTTGCATTAGTATTCCTCTGATTTTCTTTTAAAACTAAATCTCCAATTTCAAATGATCTGTTATGAACTTTTTTAGCATATGATCTTTTAAGTTTGTCTTGGTAAGCACGAAGGTGCTCTAAAGCATGAATGCATTTTTCATACAGAAGTTCTAGCTGATCGAGTCTGCTAGCACGATATTCATCTCCTACTTCAGCATCTTGAAGTAAAAGTGATAGGGATGGAACTTCTAATTGAAAGGGAAAAACTGCTTCAGCACCATATACCAAGACAAAAGGTGTAGCACCAGTGGGAGTACGAACGCTAGTTCGATAAGCCCACAAAGCAGGATATAATTGGATGTGCCAGTCACGACCTGTTTTATTAACCATTCTTTTTAAGATTTTGATTAAGGTTTTGTTAGATGCTTCGGCTTGGCCATTTCCTTGTGGATAGTAAGGAGTGGACCATCTATGTTGGATTTTATACTTTTGACACAATTTCTTAATATCTTTATTTTTAAAACATGTTCCATTATCAGAAATAAGATTAGATGGAATTCCAAATCTGTAGATGATTTGATTAAATATGAATTTTGAGACTTGGATTCCTGTGCAAGAAGCTAAAGGCATAGCTTCGACCCACTTTGTAAAATATTCAGTTGCAGTTATGATGAACTTGTGACCATCAGATGAAACAGGGTTGATTTTACCAATAATGTCTAAACCCCATTTAGAGAAAGGCCAAGGGGATGCTATGGTTTGGAGTTCTTGGGCAGGAGCATGGACAAGGTCAGAATGCCTTTGGCATTTGTCACATTGATGCACATAATCATTTGCATCTTTCTCCATTGAAGGCCAAAAATAACCTATTCTAAGAAGTTTTCTAGAAATAGCACTTCCACTAAAATGTCCTCCACAAGACCCATCATGAGCTTCACTTAGGGCTTTCTTAGACTCTTCAGAATTTAGACACCTTAATAAGATACCTTCGAAGGATCTCCTATAAAGGGTATTACCAATTATTATGAAGTGAACAACTCGCTTGCGTAACAATCTACGTTGGTTTCTATCAAATCCTTCAGGGAAGGTTCCATTTTGTAAGAAATTAAAAATGTCTATGTACCACGGTTCTGGGGTAACTTCATTAATAAAAAAACATCTAATGGTTCCATACACGACTTAGTAGAAGCAGGTTCCTAGAGTTTTCTGATGATAATAGTAGCATATTCATCGTCCAACTCCAAAGGCAACAAAGAAGCCATCGCAACCATAGCATCGACAACGCGGTTACTAGTTCTAGGAACAACTTCTAAAGTTACTTTATTAAACAATGATATAAGTTTTAACACATATTCCTTATAAGGATGAAGTTTCTCATCTCATGTTTGATAAAATTCATTAATTTGATTTATGACGAGCTGAGAATCTCCAAAAACTAATAATGTTTTTACCTTTAGTGCTAAAGCGGCTCGTAATCCAAGGATTAGAGCTTCATATTCTGTAGTGTTATTAGTACAAGCAAATTGTAATTTAAAGGATAAAGGGATTAGGTGCTTTTGAGGAGATTTTAATATAATACCTGCACCTGCTCCACTCATACATCTAGCTCCATCAAAAAATAATGTCCAAGTTTTCGAGTGATCCTCTTCCAAGTTGAGGCATTCATCAGGAAATTCGATGCTCATAGGCTGAGTAGATTCCACAGGAGCAACAACTAATTGATCTGCTATAACTTGGCCTTTTATAGATTTTTGGCCGATAAATATGAGTTCAAACTCACTAAGAGCAAGAACCCATTTAGTTGTGCATCCTGATAGATATGGTCTACTCATTAAATATCTTAATGGATCAGATTTAGCAATGACATATGTCGTTTGACTTAACATATAATGGCACAATTTTTGCATTGAAAATACTATTGCTAAACATAATTTTTCCAATGGAGTATACCTTGTCTCATAATTTATTAAAGTCCTACTTATATAATATGTTGCTCGTTCTTTCTTTTCTTTATCAATTTGAGCTAACATAGCTCCAAGTGCAAGTTCTGAAGCCGAAATATACAAAATAAAAGGTTGGTCCAGTTTAGGCGGAACAAGCACTTGGAGGATTAAGAAGGTATTGCTTAATGTTGTCAAAAGCTTCTTGACACTCTTTATCCCATTGAAAGGATACATTCTTCTTAAGCAATTTAAGGAAAGGTTATGTCCTATCCACCAACTTATCTATGAAGCGACGAATAGCTTGTAATTTTCCTTGCAAACTTCTTAATTCTGATATATTCTTAGGAGATGGCATATCATGAATAGCTTTAATTTTTAGAGGGTCTATTTCTATACCTCTTATAGAAATGATAACTCCTAATAACTTGCCATATTTCACCCCAAATACACATTTATCTGGATTTAAGCGTATTAGATACTTTCTTAGTCTATCAAATACTTTCCTTAAATCTCTAATGTGATCATCTTCTTCATTGGATCTAGCTATGATGTCATCAACATAATCATGTAGAATATCATACATCATATCATGAAAGATATACGTCATGGCTCTTTGATATGTTGCTCCAGCATTCTTTAAACCAAAAGGTATAACTTTCCAATAGAAAGTTCCCCAAGGTGTGATGAAAGCCATTTTTGCTTGGTCTTCAGGAGCAATTCTGATTTGGTTGTATCCTGAAAAACCATCCATAAGAGATAACATTCCACTCCCAGCTGTAAATTCTATGATTTGATCCATATTAGGGAGAGGAAAATCATCTTTAGGGCATGCCGCATTAATATCTCTAAAGTCTATGCAAACCCTAATTTTTGTGGCTTCTTTCTTAGTGACTGGAACAACATTAGAAATCCATTCTGCATAATCAATTGCTTGTATGAAAATGATGTTTAAGAGCTTTTCTAATTCACCTTTGACTAATAGTGCGACTTTAGGATGCATCTTTCTTAATTTTTGCTTTATTGGTTTAGCATCAGGGTGCACTACTAGATGATGCATGACTACAGAAGGATCTAAGCCAGGCATATCTGCATATGTCCATGCAAAGACATCTGAATATTCTATGAGAAATTCTATGTATAATATTTGTTTTTCTTCACTCAATTCGGATCTAGTTTTGACCATATGAGGATTTTCTTCTGTACCAATGTTAACTTTTAGAAAATTGTCTACAACAATGTTCAAGTCTCTTTCAAAATTTGGTGGTGCAGGAGATACACCCATTTCTTGTAATTCTTCCAAAGTGCATTTAGCTAATTCCTCTTGAGGATTACATTATTCTATATGGGCTATGCATGGCATGGATCTATCAAAGAAATATTGGTTTTGAAAAATTTCTTCTAAAGACACATCATGATATATGTCCCCTTCTAAACATTCATCCATAGAAGCAATCATGTCTGGATATACTAATGTTAACATGTTACATGTATGCACTTTTCTAGACATTGCTTTTAATTCTATGTATTCTTGATATGTCATGAGATTGTCATCATCCTTGTATGGAAATGGCTCAGTTTTTGTGGGGATGAGTCCAAGACCACATCGGGCTGGCCATTCAATAACTTCTAAAGGTTCTCTTATACCCTTTTGATAAGGTCCTAAGCCTTTACCTCTATATCCCAAATTGCACATTATTTCTTTTGGTATTACATATTTATCAAAAAAATAGCATTTGGCAAATTCATTTTGATCAATTGAAATTTGTAATATTGAATACTTTCCAAAATCATATCCTGCAGATATAAATATAGAGCTCCCAATATGACAAATGCTCCCTTTCTTAGGTACTCCAAAAGTGCGGGGAGATGAGGAAGACTCAGATAATATCTTAGAATCTTGCGTAGCTAGATTAACTTCTTCAATTGGTGCCAAAATTGAGGATAAATCCGCTAATCCTTCATCTGAAACTGCATATGAGGTAGATGGCTTATGTTCTTTATCATTTTCCTTAGATGTTGAAAATTTAAACTCTGTAGGGTCTATAGGTAATTCAGTCACTACAGGTTTAGGAAAAGGATTAGATATTCCTTTAGAAGGGGATGGTTCTTTTATTTTTATTGATACTTTATCACATGCTTTAGGTGATGGTGATTTAGAATGTGATTTAGGCTTATAGTGCTTTATGGGTGTATTTGGATTATGAGGGATAGAAGTCATGGCTGGACAAAATGGAACTCCTATGGGTTCTGCCAGAGCACACATGTCAAAAGGTCTAGGGTCTCCATGGATGATAACCAATTGATTTTTAAATTCAAATTTTACACATTGATGTAATGTGGAAGGAACTGCTCTCATTGCATTGATCCAAGGTCGACCCAAAAGAATGTTGTACGATGCAAAGCAAGGTACAACAAACACAGTCGTATCCAAAATCCGTGGACCAACTTGCAATGGGATTTTCATTACTCCACACGTTTCTTGAGTCTCATCATTAAATGCCTTAATAAGCATCTCAATTTTTTGCATGTCTTCTTTCTTAAACCCAAATATTTGAAAAAAATCATAAGTGCATATATTCAGTGAAGATCCATTGTCTATTAGAACTCTTTTAACTCCTACATCTCCAATCATTGTTGTAATATATAAAGGATTATCTCCAAACATACTTTGAGGAGGTATTTCCTTATCTTTGAAATCTATGAAGTTTACTTCATTTAAAGTTACAACATTTACTATAGCGTTTGGTTCAATATCTTCTGGAACCATCATTTTGTTTAGAGTTTTCATTAATTCATCTCTATGAGTGGGAGAAGTTCTCAAAAGGTCTAGAAGAGAAATTCTCACTTGTAATGGTAGATAATTGTTCATTAATATCATAGGGTGTTCTCTGTTGCGAACCAAACACATTATTTCCTTTGTTAGGAGTTTTTAGAATAAATGGGTTTGCTTTATCACTTTGGTCTTGTGAATTCTGGTTTTGGGCCTGTTGCCTTGTAACCACTCCTATAGTCCCCACAAAATTGCTACGAGGTCTTGCATTTTGCGCTTGTTCATTTGAGAGCCACTGTTGTGACGATGGTCTAGTGGTCACTCTTCTTGGAAATGGTTCTTCTGGAACCATCTGATCTGTAATAGGAGTGATTGCTTCAGATTCATCTTCTGAACTATTTGAATTATTTGAAGTGATATCCATTTCACTTTCATCATCACTTCCTTCACTATTCCCTTCATTACTCTCTACGAGTTGTTATTTGACAATCTCTTAAGGGTCTGACAGTCATCTGAGATGTCGTAGTAGCATATGGCTTTTGTAAATTTTGATGAGGCATAAAACCACTAATAGTTCCCACATATCTAGTTGGATGGGGAACATTATGTTGTTCTACTTGATTTATAGCTTCTTTACCGTGTTTTGGTAAAGGATGTTGAAAAATATCCAGATTTTGATTTGCATTCTATTTTTGGGGTTGTTTTTTAGCATCATTTTGGACATTTCTAGGAGGAAATTTCTCTACCTCCATATCTCCTTTATCAATTAAATATTGAATCATATGCTTTAACCTTTTACATGAATTTGTTGAATGTCCATCAACTCTATGAAAATTACAGTGCAAATCAGCTCTAAACCCCGCTACAGTTGTATCGGGTTGTCTTATTTCAGGCAACCGAATTAAGCCTTGTTCTAATAACTGAGGTAAAATCATATGTAATGGTTGATTTAATCTGGTAAACTCTCTTGGAGGTTTATCAGGAGCTTTTAGTATGAACTTCTTCACAACTTCAGTAAGGTTGATATTCTGATTATTCCTACTATCGGTAACTCCGTCATCGACTACTTGCTTGTTCTTATACTGATTTTTAGAATTCTTATCTTCATATTTCTTTTTATATTGACCTCTTCTAATAAGGGCGCTCTCTACCCTTCTCCCTAGGTCAATAGCTTGGTCAAAATATGTTATAGTAGCCGTGGAAAGTTCATAGGACAATTGTTCTTGCAAATTATTTATGAATATGTCTAGCATTTCTCTTTGTGGTAATGCAAAATGCAACTTGCTTAAAAGTTGTCTCCACTTAGTTAGGAATTCTGCAAAACTTTCATCTTTACCTTGCTTAAGATTGTACAAATATTTAATAGTCACATGCCTCTCTATGTAGGCACTAAATTGATGTATAAACATCTCAGTTGTTTCTTCAAAATTCCTTAAGGAGTTGTTAGGAATTTGATAGTACCATTCCAAGGCTATGCCTCCTAAAATTTTAGGAAACATCTTAAGCATCAGTAAATCATCATGCGAGACATCATGACATGCTATTCTAAACATGCGTAAATGCTCGATGGGATCTTCAGTTCCCTTATATATAGTGAACACTGGCATAGGGAAATGCTTAGGGTAAGGTTGAGCTATTACGATGGGATCCAAGGGTTGACTACACATCTCTTGATAGTTGTATGAGGGATGGTAAGGATCTATTTGGTCTAAGCGGGAAGCCAATTGCTTTACCATTGCTTCCAACCCTTGATGTCCACCAAACTGGTTTGGTTGCATCGTATCATTATATCCTTGATAATAATTAGGTGCAAGCTGTATTAGGATTTCCCATTGAGACAATGTTATGCAAAGTATTTCTTGGTGGAACTATCTTTTGATAATTATTCTTTTGCACTTGTTTGCCCTTCCGTTGTTGATTAAGGGCTTGGGAAAGTATAGAAGCAAAGGTCTGTTGCTTAGCATTTGTTCTAACATTATTAAGAGGAATCTTAGAGGCTTGAGTTGTTTGTTTTCGAGGCCTCTGATTTATATGTATCATATTTTGTCTTGGTGTTTCGTCTTGATCCTCACTAGATTCTATGTAATGTAAGGGGTTGGTATGCACTTTAAGTGCGGCTGTAAAAGCATCTGCTAGGTTTCCTTTTCCTTGCTTCTCTACTTCTATTGCTTGATTAAGATCATCCATATTATCTCTCATAAAAGATATAAAATTTTCAACGGATTCAAACTTAAGATTACCTTTAGAATTTAATTTAGGTTGATTAAGTTCTACATCCTCACTATCATTGTCATGATCTGAAGAAACATATTCTTCTTGAGACCGAGTTTCTTCATTATTATTTTGTTCTCGGTATGGTTCTCGTTCTTGCTCTAGTTTTTGATCTTCTATTTCATTCTCAGTTTCTTTACCATTCCTTAATTTAGGCATTTTGAATTAAGTTGATTTCGCAGATATATATGTTATATATATATATGTGCTAGGTTTTGGGGTATATATATATTATTTATATATACCTAACTAATTAAATTAAATTACTATTTTTAGATTGATTTTTTTTTGTTTATCTAGGACACGTAGAGCAAGCAATTAAACACACAAATAATCACACGCTAGGTAATAGTAGATTTTAATCTTCTTGAAATAATTTATGTATATCATTAATGGGCTCCAATTGATCAGGTGTCATGTAATGCTCTTCTTCAAATGTGAAGTTGTCTTGTAGGAACCTTATGAATTGTGCTAAGGTAATGCAATCTACTTCTAGGTTAGACCTATAAAAATATAGCTCGTGACAATACTCTCTATAGAATACAGCTCTAGGGATGGTATTAAGCCTTCTCTTATCGTCTAGGATTATTTCTTGACTTTCTACGTGAGCTAAAAACTTATGTGTCGCTACGACGTCGTCTAGGTAGGTTTCAAAGGAGTAGAAATTAGGTGAAATCAAGGCTCTCTTATTAGTCAACCACCTTTCGCAAGATCTTTGAAGGTCAAAATAGGCAGGTTCTCTATAAGGATCCAGGATTCTAGCCAAGTCTATCCTACGGATTTGTTTAAGTTCTTCTTGTCTACTTTCAATAACGTCTAGTCTTCTATCTAATTCAATCCAGGACTCTCCAGATGTTATATTTTCACTTTCATTAAAGTATGAGACTTCTTGAATTGCTAATATTGTAGTAACATTAAGACGAATAGCTCTCCTATAATTATAATCTACCATCTAAAATGCAAATGCAATTTAACTATTGTTTTTTTGTTTTGATTTTGGTTTTTGTTTTGATTTTGATTTTAATATTTAATTTAAGAATCGAGAAGATAATCTAATGTTTCACGTCGGGTTCACCAAAGAATGTAGGCCTAAAATTTTTGCACTCCTTTCCTCTAGGCTGATGGATCCATGCCTCAGAGGGGAATGGAAAATGATAGAGCTACACCTCGAAAGAGAGGCACTTGATCGTGCCTTCTTGTGGTGATTTTTCGATGAATTGTGGGTTCACCAGGAAACTTTTGATGGCAGTTTCCGCACCTAGGTTGAGAATGAGGTTTAATATGTTCATTTTTGGATCACTCATACAAACACCTAAGGTTGGCCTTTGAAATGCAACTAACCTATCTATGATGCGATTTTTTTTTACTTTTTTGATGAAAACAATAGACATGAATAGAAATGACAAATGCAGTTGCTAATTCTATGCTTAAAAGAAATTCAAAACATACCTGAATCGAGATGTCTGATGAAGATTCTGATTTTTTGATGCAGAGTAGGATCACTGCTATTTTGGCAGAATCGTTGTTGTTCCAGGCAAAATCGCTCAACAATTTGCTGAAATCGCAAGCGATTTCACTGCAATTTTGTAGCAACAAAACACAAGACACAAAATGGTTTTCTGGCACAAATATGATTCAAACTTTGATATGTTTCCTATTTAAGCATTCCTTTTCAACTAAATGAAAGATAGAAAAGGTTTGTAATAGATGTAAGTACAAGAGTCTAAATGTTCATGAATTTTATGTAAGCAAAATGCAGATTTAAATTAAAAATTGATTAACATGATGGTGAATACCCGAGATGCATTGTTGAATTAATGAAAATATAATTAAATAACTAAATAAAATGGAAGAGAAGGAAGAAGAACAAATAGAATAAAGGTTTTTGCCCCTAGATGATCTATGAGCAAAATCGTTGCCAAGTCAGTAGGATCGTTGCCAAGTCAGCAAGATCGTTGCTATTTTCTATGAAATCGCACACCTACTCCGCCTGCTCGTAGCACGATTCTATCGATTGTTCTACGATTTTGCCGTTCGTTGTGCGATTTTGACTGCAACCTGCAAGTGAAAATTTTCTAAAGAGGGTAATGGGACAATGATGGATTTTAGGCAAATATGAGCAAATTGAAGATGGGAAGATTATACTAATGGCTTCTCAATTCTGCTATCTGCTCAGGGGATCACTTAGCACGCTTTGCAATCAGGGAGTCAGCCTCAAAAAATGAATTAGAGGGGGGATTAAATAGGATTAGGGGTAAATCTAGGAAATCAGGAGGTTAGGCCAAAATAGGGAGGGAGTTGGGATCCCTCCTATGTTTTCCCCCTGCCTAATCTCGCCAGAATCCATCGTTACAACCTCTTTCCAAACTCAAAAACGTGGTTTGAAATGGATTTTTGGCATTTTGCAAACTTGGGAAAATTCTATTTTTGAGCAAAATCGCTTGACGATTTTGCTAGCCGCTCAAGCAATTTTGTTGAAAGTCAGGCGATTTTGCCCAACGGTCAAAACAACATTGGTTTGAGGGCGCAAAAATCGAGGCAAATGGATTTTTGCTAATTTTGAATGATTTTCGGGTAGACTTAGGTAAATTTGATGTTTTTATCAATTTTAATGTTTTTACTGAGTTAATCAATTTAAGTGCATCAAATTTAAGGTTCTACAATGTCATATATGCATATACAGCTCCATCATAACAAAAAGAAGTTCACTTTTTTTTTCAAAAATAAAATATTGTCTTTTGGTATCAATTTTCAAATAAGTAAGGAAACTGGTTTCTCATGCTAGAAACATCCTCCCAAGTGGCATTCCTCTCAGAATACTGATCCCACTGTACCCTACATTGCTCCATAGTTCTTTTCCTTAGTTGTTTGGTTCTAAAGCCCAAAATTTTCACTAGTTGAACCTCAATGAGTTGTGGGTCCGACATCTGCAAATGGGTTACATCCAAAATGTGGGATGGGTCAGCTACATATTTACGTAGAAGGGATACATGAAAAACACTATGGATTTTTGACAAATTGGGTGGTAGTGCAAGTTTGTAGGCAACAAGACTGATTTTGGCAGTTATGTCAAATGGACCGACAAACCTAGGACTTAATTTGGTGGATTTAATAGAGCTTTTGGTAGGCTTGACTCTAAGGAAAACCTTATCTCCTACAAAAAATTCATGGGGTGTTCTTTTAAGATCAGCATAGCTTTTCTATCGATCAACGGCTTCACGTAGTCGCTGGCAAATTTCTTTAAGTTGGTTCTCCATTTGCTTAATAGCTTTAGGATCGATCACCTCTCGATCATCCAAATTATCCCACGTTAATGGTGTCTTGCACCTTCACCCATATAGAGCCTCAAAAGGGGCCATGCCCAACGTGGTATGATAGCTGTTATTATAAGCAAATTCCACCAAGAAGAGATAATATTCCCATTTGCTTTGGTGGTCCATACAATACATGCGTAGCATATCTTCAAGCACTTGATTGACCCTCTCAGTCTGTCCATCCATCTCTAGATGATAAGTAGTGCTAATATTGAGCCTTGTTCCCCAGGCTCGATGCAAAGCTTGCCAAAACTCTAAAGTAAATCATGAATCCCTATCAGATATAATTACTTCAGGAAATCCATGTAGCCTCACAATTTCCCATGCAAATTTTTGTGCTATGGCTGAAGCATCATCACGCACACTACCTGGTATAAAATGTGCCACTTTGGTTAACTTATCCACCACTACAAATATTGCATCATGCTAGAATCGAGTTTTTGGAAGACCCACAATGAAATCCATGGATATAACTTGCCACTTTTGTTCTGGTACTTCAAACATATATAATTTCCCTCCAGGATGTTGATGTTCTGCCTTAACCTTCTGGCATTCGAGGCATCTTGCAACAAATTGCACTATATCTTTTTTCATTCTAGGCTAGAAATAGTCTTTTCTCAAGTTTTCCCTCATTTTGACTACCCTTGGATGAGCAGAGTAGGGAGCATAATGAGCTTCTTGCAGAATAGTTCTTTTAAGTTCTTCATTATTGGGTACTACTATTCTATTCCAAAAATAAATTAGATCTTGCTTAATACTATAGTCTCTGTGTCGATTGGGTTCTTGCTCAACCTTGTTACGACATGATTTGCAAAACTCATCATCCTTCTGCATTTCCATGATTTGTTCTTTCAATCCATACTGACACCTTGTGAAAGCTACTATATGCCTTCTCCTACTAAGAGCATCTGCCAACTTATTTTCTTTTCCTTTAATATACTCAATACCAAAATCATATTCAGCCAAAAACTCCATCCATCTTCATTGTCGGGCGTTCAACAATGGTTGTGTAAAGATGTATCTCAAACTTTGATGATCAGTCTTAAGCTCAAAAGGCTTTCCTAACAGATAATGTCTCCAAATTTTAAGGGCATGAACCATTGCTGCTAGTTCTAAGTCATGAGTGGCATAATTTATCTCATGTTTCTTGAGTTTTCTGGACTCATATGCCACTACAGCTTCCTCCTGCATCAATATACCACCTAATCCTTCCATTGAGGCATCGGTACAAACTATGAATGATTTATTTAAATCAGGTATTTTTAGTATAGGTGCAATTGTCAATTTCTCTTTAAGAGTTTTGAAGGCTTCTTCACACTGAGCCGACCATTTAAATGCTTTCCCTTTCTTTTGCAAATTAGTTATGGGATATGCAACTTTTGAGAACCCTTTCACAAATCATCGATAGTAGCCAGCCATTCCCATAAAACTTCTTACTTCTGACACATTGGTTGGAGCTGGCCAATCTATTATAGCCTCAATATTTTTGGGGTCTACGGCTATACCTTCAACTGAGACAATATGTCCCAAGTACTGCACCTGTGGTGTATAAAATTCACATTTGGATAACTTTCCATATAATTGATTTTTCCTGAGGATCCCTAACACTATCCTCATGTGCTCATCGTGTTCCTCTTTATTTCGAGAATAAATCAGTATATCATCTAAGAATATAAGCATGAACCGGTCTAACTATTCTCGAAACACACTATTCATCAGGTTCATAAATGTGGTTGGTGCATTAGTTAAACCAAATGGTAATACTGTGAACTCATAATGCCCATACCATGTTCTAAAAGTAGTTTTGTAGGTATCCTCTTCTCGAATTCTTAATTGGTGATACCCTGACCTAAGATCAATTTTAGAAAATATTGTGGCTCCTTTTAGCTGATCAAATAGGTCATCAATTCTAGGCAATGGATACTTATTCTTAATAGTCATCTTGTTAAGCATCCTATAATCAATGCATAATCTTAGGGAACCATATTTCTTTTTAACAAATAGAACTGGTGCTCCCCAAGGTGACACACTGGGTTTAATGTGCCCTTTCTCCAACAAATCTTGTAGTTGTGTCTTAAGTTCTTGTAACTCAAGTGGTGTCATACGGTATGGAGTTTGAACTACTGGGGTTGCTCCCGGCACAAGTTCTATTGAGAAGTCAAACTCCCTTTTTGGTGGTAGACCTAGTAAATCTTCAGGAAATACATCTCTAAATTCACCCAATACTGGATATTGTTGAAACAATGTTGAACTTGAGTCAGTTTCCTCCTTTTTGTTCATTTTTACCACATACAACTTACATCCTTTCCTCCAGGCTCTCTTGGCTTGCATACTAGTTATCAAATGGGGCTCAAAATATGTTCTATTGCAATGAATGTGGATTCTTTGATTGGCATTATCATTTGTAAAATCCATCCATCTCTCTTCAAAATTTAGTAAAGCTTTATGAGCCTTAAGCCAATCTACTCCTAGAATTATATCAAATGCATGTAAGGGAGCTACATATAGATGCTAGTTGATCTTTCCTTGAGGTATTTCTATTTGTGATTCAAATAGACATTGGTTAACTAGATAAGTTTATCCTGAGCCATACTCAACTTGCCACCCTTTTGCCAAAACCCCAGGTTTAACAGGTATATCCCTCAAAATATTATTTGAAATAAAACTATCGGTAGCACCACTATCAATTAAAATATTCACATTTCTTTTGCCTATTCTTCCTTTAATTAAAAATGGAGTAGTTTGCCCTATAAGGTTAGGGTTACCTGTGGCAACAAAGATTCTATGGGGTGCTTCCTCAGTGGGGTTCCTACGATCTGCTCTTTTTGGGCATTGCCTAGCAAAGTGGTCCAGAGCTCCACATGTGAAACAGGCATTGGGTCCATCATTCTTTTGTTTGTCATTTTCCTTGTTTTGGTTCCCATTTTTGCCTTGTTCTCTATTATTATTTTTCTTCTCTTGGAAATTCCTTCGGTCTGACTGCCCCTTGTACCTCTGGTTTCTGCCCTTGTTTTTGTTATCAACCTCTATCCCTAAATTTCCTATTTTGTTCCATACCTCGATACTGTTTGGGTACCTTCTCTTTCTTGAATTATCTCTTTCTTGTTGGTAGAAAGCTTTTACCTCTTTTTGGCTTGATTCCTCATATCGAGCGGCATCATAGGCAACTAATAGTGTTTGGGGTAATTTCCCTCCTACTGGTTGACTATACTTTGGATGCAGTCCCATGACAAATTTGTGTGCCTTAAACTTCTCTTGCCCATCAAAATCTGGGGCATACTTAAGTAATTGCACAAACTTTTGGTAATACTCAACTACCGTCATGTTGCCTTGATGCAAATTTGTAAATTCTCCATGTTTCTCAATATAGAATTGCTCTATGAGGAAATGAATTTTGAATTCCCTTACAAATTCTTCCCAAGGTATATCTGTTGCCTCCTTTTGAGTAGCTTTCTTGTATGTGGTCCACCAGGTCTTGGTAGGACCTTCTAAATGAGCAACTGCCCATGTAGTTTTTGCCTCAGAACAAAGGGGTTGGATGGAAAAATACCCTTCGGCTTCACTAAGCCAATTAATGGCGATTTCTCCATCACCACATCCATAAAATTTAGAAATATCTAATTTCTTTAACTCTTTTTGTAGTTCTTCACCCACTTTTCTCCTTGAGGATCCTTCTGGAAATTGACTCACATTACTTTTTGTCTTCTTCTGAGTCAGGTTTTCAATAACTTTTTGTTGTTGGGTGATAAGTTCCTATTGTTGGGCCATCTATGCCCATTTTTGATCCATATGCTCACTCAACTGAGCCCTCTAGATCTCCATCTGCTCACACTATTGGTTTAGTTGATCTTGCATGAGTTGGATCATACGAGCCATGTTCTCATCATTGTGGGTAGCCCTTGTCGCTACAGGCTCTTTTTCTTTTCTTACCACACGTCATGGTGTTTCAGCAGTTTGCACCCTCTCTGACTCCTTTATGAGTCATCTTGGTCCTTTCCTTGGGACCTCTACAATCTCCTCTTGTAGATTTATGCTAGCCCTCCGCGAGGTACCTGCCATATCTGGCATCAAATAATTTTGTTAGAATAACTATGTTAGCTAGGGTTTCGCAAACCTAGGCTCTGATACCAACTGTCACAACCCAAAATTTCAAAATAATTTTTTTTGTTTAAGTCCTTAGTTTTGCTACTTTACTTTGCTAAATCCCAACTCGATGTTAGTTTAGGCATAATTATTTTCCACACTTCAAGACTAGTCACCACTGTAGCTGGTGTCTTAAGTGCTCGGGACTTACCAACTTCCCATAAAATTTCACCTTATTGGATCTTGACTCCTTCCTCAAGCTTATTTTAATCCAAGCATGGGGTTGTCCCTTTCAGGGCCCATATCACCTGAAAGGGGTGAACATTGTATCCCCTGTCCAAACTACAAGGATTCACAATCCTTATATGGGATCTCCAACCCATTATTTTTGGAACCAACATTTATTATGCCGATGCTAGCCATTGACCCTCTACTAAGGTTTGGCTAGAGTCCACCATCGCATGGCATATGGACTAGGTGCTCAAGATCCATCTCAGGTTGATGGTAATGCTGCCCATACCATCTATCATTGGATCTTCCAACAACATGATTAGCTCTCTAATCATGCTTCCCATTGGCCACTCCCCAACTTGAGTGGTATTTTGAACACCTTCACACACTAACTGATTGTGTGCCTAGAGCGATGTCCCATACCACCACTCTTTACTCTCAATAGCTTGGACCACTGCCTATGATAGCTGGAGAACGGTCAACACAGTCTCACATAAGTCACCCCCATTACTTAGTGAGGTTGGGTGGAGTTTATTATTCCTCAATATTACTCTATAGTTTATTATTTTCCATAAAGAAAAGTATTTCTGTAGTTTCTCTTTCATAGTTACAATTTCTAGAGTTTTCCATTTGTACATTAATTTTTATATATTATTTCTTTGGAATCCACACAATGTGCTTCCATAGTCTATAACAACTTTTAGGATTAATCTTTGTACATTTAAAAAAAAAAATAGCATAAAAAAAATAATTTAAAACACATAATATTCCATATTCTAATTATTTACACATAGCTTTAAAGGAATAAAATAGTCCTTGTTTAATATTTTGTACTCTAAATAACTAGATATAGCTTCAAGTGAAATAAACATAAGTACTCATATTTCATTTTTAGTAGATTCTATCTTTGACTAGCATACCATGAAATTCTAAAATATGATTAAATTTATATTTATGCTAGAAAATCATGTATTCACGTAATTTACATTTTTCTACTAAGCAATTCAAGCTTTCTAATAAATTGCAACATAAAAATCCTCTAAGTTTCTATTTTAACTTTAACCTCTATAACATCATAATGCCTCCATTAAAAAATTTTAGAAAAAGAAAATACTTCCTTAATATTTAAATGACAACTCATTCCTAGTATCTAATATGTTATTTATATATTAAAGATTTGACTCAGCTATCAGTATAAGACATCCACTTCAGGCTCTTAAAAATTAATTTGCATTTTTTACTAGTAAACAATAACAACCCTTTTTAATTTTTTTTAATTTATTTGAGGCTGAAAAGAAACCTTTACATTCTCTTGAGTGCGTCATATCTATTTTGGAATAACTATCTTGTTTATATATATATATATAAAGCTTTCGTATAACCTACATTGGAAATGGCTTCATAATTCCTTTGTAAAGGCAAGAGATATATTTTCCAAGGTTTTATCTCTAAGAGTTTAATAAAGATGTACAACTTTTAAAATCTAGCATCCAAATTTTTAGCTATGATTGTTTAAAATAAATAATACACTAACTTCTTAATGCTCTGTTCCTCTTAAAGATAATTTAATTGACTTAAAACAAAATGGGGAAATTTAGTTTTTCTATTGCCATATTTAGAAAGTAACAGTTTCAACACATAGAATATTCATTAGCTTCCCTTCCAATTTTCAAGAGATGTGAAAAAAGGACATATTTTTCTCAATACGTGACTTTCATAACATTTTAATTGTACGTGGATGAAGCTAAGTCTACTCCAAAAATTTTCCTTTTCATATACAGTTACTATAGCACAAACAGGGGACTTTATTATTATTATTTTACTGCCATGGAAGTAGCTCAACAGCGGCGTACTCCTTCTTTCAGTTATTCAGTAGTGAATTAATAACTTTACTATAACATGCCATTGTTACGGTTCCACCCATGCAGACAGAGGAGAGTTCAAGGGTTTTTAGGGGTCAAATTCACCCTATAAATGCAACTATTCTATCGTGCATTCACGCAAAGGAACATACAAGCCATATTTCCATTTAAAAATTCAACCAAACCATATTCCTACTATAATGCAAGCAGGGGAAGGATAAACTAACATAATGCATTCCCTCTTTAGGAATATCTAAATTTGCACAAAGCAGTAAGCCAAGGAAATTGCATTCAAGGATTTTCACAGAGATATTACAAATGCAAGCTTACATTTCTCAATCTTTAATTCGAACTGAAATAATCATGTTAGCTATTACTATTAAATTATTATAATGTAATATTTATATTGGCATTTACTTCCTAAAATAATTACAATAATCTTCCTTAAAGGATTCAATTCCTTGAAAAACATTCAGAGAATATCTAGAAACACAAAACGTTATCAACCCAAAGCGATAAACGACCTAACCTGGTTTGTGATGTGGCTCAATCTTCACAAGTGAAGGCAGTCTAGCAACGAATTATAGGACTCCAATTGAAAATAGCGACTATCTCTCAAAGTTTCCCAATTTCTCTATATCCCCCATACTATTTCCTCAACATAGCTTTATAGAGTAATTCATGGACTAGTTACTTGACACCTCTCCAAAATTATAATGCCAGGTTGATTTTCTTAAGTTGGCCATGTGGACAGACTTCCTTCCTCCGAATGGAGAGGAGTGTCTTTTTTTTTTAAATTAATTTTACATATCTTATATTGCGTAAATGTTTTTTTTTTTTTTTTTTATATATAGTGGCTTTTTATTTTTAAATCTTCACCTCCCATTGCACTTATAATATAATTTTATTTTAATAGTTTGTTTAAAAAAAAAAAACTCAAATATTATCAAAAGGTTCTCAACCCTACTTCCTTTCGAAGGAAAGACAAGCAACGGTAGACATTAAATATTATTATTTTTTTCCTTTTATCTGTTATATATTTTAGAAGTAGGTGCTAGTATATATAATTACTATTATATTATATTATTTATTATTTACTTACCCCTTTTTTATCTTTGTTAATTATAATATTTTTATTTACTAAATGTATTTTCATAGTCTTTTTATTTATAGTATTTCTTATCATTGGTTTATATTAAAATTATAGTGACATTTAGAGTTTTAAGCAACCAATTTCTAGAAATTCAGTGCAATCACATACATGCATCAATACAATAACAAGCAGGATGGAAACTAATATGCAAATTCTATGATGGGCTTCTATGTACCCACGGGCCAAGGTGCACGAGGCACAACATCATATCCCCACCTTACCTGACACCTCTTTCCTCTTTCTATGTCAGGGGGTGGATGTCTTCTCTTGCCTTCGTATGAACATCTGTTACCTGCACCACAAAACTTAATGCAAAATCACATTTTTACAAGAAAAATATTAACAAGCAGTGGAGATGTGACAATCCTACCATAGACCTCATGGTTAAATAAGAGTTTCAAAAAATCTTAAATATGGGCTTTATTCAACCAATTGACTATCCAAAGTGGATTTCAAACATGGTACCCATTAGCAAATCTAACAAGGATATACACATTTGTACTGATTCTTTGTGATGTCAAAAAAGCATGTCCTAAGGATGATTTTTCTCTCCCTAACATTGATACACTCATGGATTCCACCGTGGGCCACAAAATGTTCTCCTTTATGGATGATTTTTTGGGATATAACCAAATTCAAGTCAATCCTAATGATCAACACCAAACAACATTTACATTTCCTTGGGGGATATTTTACTACAAATTCTTATCATTTAGTATCATGAATTTAGGAGCCACATACCAATGAGATATGACTTACATCTTCCATGATTACATGCACAAAATCATTGAAGATTATGTTGATGATATCTTGGTCAAATCCAGAACTTTCCATGAGCATATTGATGTTTTACATAAAGTTTTGATTGTCTTCTCAAGCATAATGTGTGAATTAATACTAAAAAGTGTATCTTTGGCATCACTTCAAGGAAAATTTTAGGTTTTATCATCTCCAAGAGAGGCAATTAAGTGGATCCTAATAATTTCAAGGCCATCATAAAAATGCAACCCCCTACAACCCTTAATGAACTTCATAACTTACAATGTAAGATTCAAGAGATATATCACTTTATCACTCAATTATTAGATAAATACAAGCCATTAAATCATATTTTACAAAATGAAGTCATATTTCAAAGGACCGTATAGTTCCAGGAAGCTTTTGATGCCATCAAACATTACCTTTCTAGGGGTATCTTTGTTAGTAGAGTCTAGATTATTATTTTTATTGATTTATAAGGTGCTTTACTATGGTTTTATTAATGTTTATTGATGGTTTTAGTTATAAAATTATATTGATGATTTTATTATCTATTAATGTGCTTTAATTATTTTGACAAATATAAAGTACTTTGATTATATTTAATAATAATAGAGTACTTATTTTATTTATGGTACAATTAAGTTTTGATTATTAAAGAAGTTTTTGATAATGAAAAGTTAATCTTCCTTATGTTAGATAGAATGTATCTTTATAAGGTGTAGCTTGCTTTATGATAAGATAAAATATGTAAGTTAAGCTTGCATTATTTTAATATAAAGGATGTATCCTTATAATGTGTAGCTTACATTATGTTAAGATAGAATGCAACTTTATAATGTGTAAGTTAAGCTTGTTTTATGTTAACTAGAGAATATTGGTTTTGAAATAGAAACTATTATAATGACTTTCAAGACTCTTGTGAGTTAGGGAATCATTATAAAGAGAAGTATGGGATTCTCTTGTATTAATTTTGAATGTTTGGTTTGGATTTTGAAAGAGAAACTACTATTTGAATTTTTGAGACTTGTGATAGTTAGGGAATCAATGGATTATGCATTTTGGTTTTGAAAGATAAATTATTTATAAAGATTCTTGAGATCCATTTAGATTAAGGGATCCTTATAAAGAGAAGTATGGGCTTCTCTTGGATTGGTTTTAAAATTTTTAATATTTATATGGTTGTGAAAGAGAAACTTTTGTATTAATTTCTTGAGACTTTTGTAGGTTAGAGAATTATCATAAAGATAAGTATGGGCTTCTTTATGTTTGGATGTATTGCTTGATTTATGGTTTTGAAAGAGAAACTATTATGTTGATTCATGAGATATTTGTGGGTTAAGGGATCATTATAAAGATAAGTATGGTATTCTCTTATATTCATTTTTGAATGTTTGATTTTGGTTTTGGAAGAGAAACTATCTTTATGGATTAATAAATTAAAATATTTTTGCATGTTGTTTTTGAAAGAGAAACTATTATTGATTCTTAAAAATTGTAATAGTTAAATAATCAATGGATTATTGTTTGTTGGTTTTAAAAAAGAAACTATTATTGATTCTTAAGACTTGTGATAGTTAAGGAATCATTTTAAGAGAATAATGGGTTATCTTGTATTGTTATTGAATATTAATTTGATTTTGAAAGATAAAATAATATAGTGATTCTTAGGAATTTTGTGGGTTAAGGGATCATTATAAAAAGAAGTAGGATTATCTTCTTACAACTTGCTTATTTTTTGTGCATTGTTATTTGAAAAATAGAGTATGACATGATTTAAGTTGCATTTCATGAAGAGTTGTTCTAATCCCTAAGTATACCTCATAAAACTATGGGTGGTTTTCCCATCATGAAGAGGTTTGCTGACCTATGGTTGGATCAAGTATCATTTGGAATGGCTTCATGGCACTTCAAATATTTATAATTTATAGAAATTAGAGGAATTGTAATAATTTAGATGATAAAAAAGTCTATTTGATTATTGTACAAACTAAAATATTATGTTGCTCAATGAAAATAGCCAGGTAGATATGAGTCTTAGAAGGAGTTGCAAAGATTCAATAGATAAGAACTCATGAATATAGGAGTTGTGTGAATACAATAGCCAAGATACTTATGAATCATCGTATCTTACACATATAGGATCAGGTGTGTCCCATATAAATGTTGAGAAGATCATTCAAATGATAGTAGTGGTGATCCCTTAATCATGTAGAATCAGGTGATCATATCAGTTACTATTGAAGTGGCAATTACCTTAGTTAGCCCACAAAGTTATGGTAACTAAGCACCAATTCTCTACACTTGATTAACCTACCTAGATGACCTTAGATTATGGTTATAAAATAAGCATCCCTATTTAATTATTATGGGACTTAAAAGATAATCTCTATTTTATGGTTGATTGGTTCCTAGCCAATGATGGTATCAAAAATGTGGAAGAACCATTTTTGGCATCCTTATAAATGTGTACGTTTAGTAACATGAACCCCAAAAATTATGAGCATTGGTCCCTCCTATCCATTGAGTGTCATCTACAATGACTTGAAACTCAAATGTGGTGAAGCCTTGCATGCTGAGATGCATAAAAGGATGGGTTTCTACTTTATGATCCCTTGTGTTTGGTGCTCTTTTTTTTAAATGGGTTGGTAGTTTTGGTTTGTTACACCTAATCAAAATCTAGGTATCTATCAAACTCCATTTCCACAAAATGGCACAACACAACTAGACACTAGAGACACCATGACTACCAACCAACCAAATTAGGTTAATCATCTCAACAATATCCCTAATTATTAGAGATTTATTGGCATGATTCATGTGGTCACTAGAAATAGATGATACCCGGATCCCCCTAAACAAAAAATTGACCCATAAAATGTGTTATCCTCATCAAATTTGTCATATTTTCCCATGAAACTCACCATGTATCAATCCCATCTAACCATTCATCTCAAAAGCAATATTATCCATAGCCTCAAAATGGCCTCATCTAAGTTCTCAATTTATGGGTTAATCCAAAAATCACCTCCCCATTGAGAGGCATTAATGGATATACTCAAATCCATAGAGCTACAAAACCATGACCCTAATACTTTCCAATTTCATGGATAACATTCAATCTTGCACCTCATTGACCATTACATTTTATGACACTAAGATAAAGGCTATCATGGTGGAAGGACTAGATCCACCTTTGCACATCATAGCATCTATTGAAAACAAAATTTTCAAATGTATCTTGATTGACATGGGCTCTTCCATCAACATCATCACATCATCTACCCTTAAACATCTCAATATTCCATCCACTTACATCGTTAATTCTACCTTCACTTTATGGATATTCAATAACACCTTATGCTCAATACTAGTAATAATCATCCTCCCTATTTAAGTAGGGGTCTAGACTATCCACACTCTATGTCTTGTCTTGTATGGAAATATACAATAAAATGTACTCTTGGGTATACCATGGATATGGGATATGCGATGCATACCCTCAATATTGCATTGTTTCCTCAAATACACACATGAGGGTCGTATCCATTATGTTCTAGTAGATGATAAACCATTCAAGTATTTCCACATGGTCACACATCCACATGAGTCCCCTTTACCTTCAACACATCTATCTCTCACTCATTGCATGCTTAGCTCATCATACCAACCAACCAGATCTCCCACTCCCTCACCTATCCCTCACATTGCCAATATGCAACCCACCCACATGATCTCACCCAATCCAATCTCTTATTTTCATCCTTGGATACCAACTACACCCCTTATATTTGCCCAAATTAAAATAATTCATTTTATTCATATTATTCACACCTTCATCTTTAACACTACTCACATTTTTCCTATCCTTCTCCTAATACTCAATCATTCCACCATTCTTCTAGCATGTATGTTTTTTAACCCCATATCCAACCTCTTCATTCTATGTATTCTTCTTACACCCTTCCAACATATTTAGTGGCTTAGCATCTATCTACAACCACACCCATCACACTTGTGTCACATCATCCTCCCCCTTCAATATATTTTGTTAATCACCCCCCATCGATTCCATATAGATCACACCCTTCTAATTCTTCCACTAATTCTAAACACCATCTCAGGGCTCCACCTACTCCCATTACCTCTCCCATTTGATAAGCTACTAAAATTCTCACTCCTACCACCATTTCCTCTTCTATCTCCCTCATACCTACACCCACACCTGCATCCTAAAATATATATTATTCCATGGCTCCTGATCCACCCCCACCTCCAAACTCATTAAGGTGCATCCATCCATTATTGATACTATTCAAGGGACATCCACTCACATTCTACCACCCTCTGCATCCCACTCCACTTTCATGGATAATGTGGAGTCATACTCCTCATCCCCCTATTCAATTCTCTCATCTCAGACCCCCAATGTTGTTGTACATATGACTACTCATTGCATAGGAGAGTACCTTTGTTAGGATCCCATCCTAACCCTTAATGTAATAACTTCCATGATGTAATAATTCCTAAAGAACGTGGGTAGTACCCATGATTAATATTTTGTAATGTTCTAAGTTTTAGCTTATGTAGTGCCTATGACAAATGGCACCCTTTTTATGTAACACATGGTAGATAGGTTATGTAAGGTGGCCTTGTGCATGTAATTCGAGTGGCATTGTGCATGTAATTCGAGTGGCACTATGCATGTAATTCGGGTGGCATTATGCATGTAATCCAGGTGGCATTTTGCATGTAAGCCAACCATGGAAGGGAACTCTTTAAATACCCGAGAAGGCACCAATGTATTCATATTTTTGCAAGTTAATGAAGTGTTGAAGGAGGTTGCCCCCTCGAAGAGGCCTGCGATTCTATCTTATTGTGAGATTGTTCCTTTATGCAAATTTTTGTTATAATGTGTATTTTGTTCTGAATATTAATATGATGTTTATGTGAGTTTATTTCCAAGCAATTGTGTGAGAGTGTGTTTATTTGAGTTTATTTTATAGTAGGATCCTAACAAGTGGTATCAGAGCACTTTCCAGGGCCAAGTTCTACTGCAACAGTAATGATTCTTGCCTGTTAGGTATAATCCCCTATTATTTTCATGTAATTTTTTTTTACTATTATAAAAAAAAAGAAAAGACCAATAAAAAAAATAGTCTTTTTAGTTGAGTAGGTAGAAACCCTGTGCCGGGGTTTTAAAATATCATGAAGGATCTATCATTATTGGCTAAGCTAGATAGCCCATACAACGTCTAGTGAAGTGAGGGGCGATCAGGCTCCAATACCCAGGCCTCAGACAGAACTCGCGCATGGACTTGAGCTCCCACGCATCTTCGGGTGTATCGGGAGACCATTCTAGGGTTAACAAAATTTTATCTAGTAGGAAGCTTATCGACCTTGTATCATCCATAGTCCATGGGACACAACATCCTGGATGATTACCCTCCCGTACTGTCAGAGAGGCAGATAGTGTGCTCAAGGGTATGTGTGGAATCCTCCTTGGGTAGTGGCCTAAAATATTGGTCCGAGCACTATTGTTCATCACTACGGTATAATAGAGGGCCTATGGGTGTTACATACTCCTTTACCTAGCATACCCTGGTTCTGTTAAAACTTCAACCTGCAACAAAATCACAAACCAAAACTCCCTGTTTGTAAACCTGCATTCCAAATTCCCAAAAGTGAGCATATGAGAAAGGAATCCTCTACCAAAAAAATAGCATAAATTGCATGAATTCGGGATAGAATATGAGGGTGATAGTTAAGTTGATAGTCTAGAGAATAATAATCAGATTTATAATGGTAATAATAGTCAGGTCAGTCAGGTCAGCACAATCAGGTCAAAAATTGTAGTTTTCAGTGTCAGAATAGAACTATCATAATAGTAACCTACACAATATAGAGAATCTTCAGACTAGTGAGGTAAGCAGTGTTAGAGAGACTATCAGGGCTGAGCAAAACATTGAGCGAGTGACCAGAGACCAATTATAGATAGTGCTCCAGTACCCAACTTTTGCACTGTAGCTCAAAATCCAAAACTGTAAACACCGTTAGACTCGACAAAATAGGAGAAAAAAAGTCTAGGGTGCCAAAAAGTAGTGTTGTGGGATATAGCTCATTGTGACCACCTCTTCGAGCTGATCATTTTGATATATAGCACCCAAGCACTTTTTTGGACACTTACTAAAAATAGTAAGTCTTGAAACCCAATTCTATTTTTAGTAACTGGTCACAAAAGGTTCCAAAATGGCCCAGGGTACCCATGGACATCAAAAAGAGCTAGAACAGATGGACTCCTTAACAAAAGCCATTGAGAATTTGAACTTGGCAATTTTCTCCATAAGGGAAGAGGTCCAAGGTCTTCGTCTAGATCATGAGGCCACTAGCGCTCGCTTAGAAGAAACATTGATAGAAGTGGGTAGCAAGTTACATAAGGGACCACTCAAAATAGAACACCAGGCTGAAAACTCTACAAGGAATGACCATGACCCATCCTTTAAAATGCCAAAATTGGACTTCCCTCGATTTAATGGGAAGGATGTTGATGGGTGGTTATGTAGGGTTGATCAATTCTTTAGACTTCATAATGTTCCCATATATCATCGAGTTCAGATGGCTTCCTTCAATTTGGAATCTGAGGCTCTACACTGGTTCCAGTGGTTACGTAATTCCAACCCAAATCTCTCTTGGGAGGACTTTGAGTCCCAACTACTGACCCGATTTGGGCCTAGTGAGTATGAGGACTTCACAGGGGCCTTGACCAAACTGCAACAAACATCCTCAATCCATGACTACCAAACTCAATTTGAAAAATTGGCCAATAAGACAAGAGGATTGACGGAAGGGTTCTTCACGAGTTGTTTTATCAGTGGGTTAAAAGGGGATCTCCAAGCTGAAGTAAAGATGTTGAAACCATAGTCCATGATGGAAGCTATCAGTTTGGCCCATCTGGCCGAATCTAAACTCTCAAACCAAAGGCGCCCATCATGGTTTCCTCAAAATCGACCTTCATTTCCTTCTCGAACCCAAAATTTAGTGGATAGTAAACCTACTACACCCAAGCGACTGACTACAGAGGATATGGATGCACGTCGTGCCCAAGGATTATGTTATAATTGTGATGAAAAGTTTTTTAAAGGACATAAGTGTGCAAACAAAAGACTGTTCTTGATAGATGTTGAGGAACCTGCTAACACTGACCAGAGTGATGAGGATGAGGACCCTCCTGAAACACCTTCTCCATAGGAAGAAGATACATAGGGGTCTGAGGCAGAGATTTCAGTCCATGCTCTTGCAGGCATTACCACTCCACAAACCATGAAAGTTGTGGGATTTTTCAAGGGCCAACGTCTTACCATCCTTATTGATTCAGGAAGCACACACAACTTCATTGATCCTCGAGTTGCTAAGCGGGAAAATTGCTATATCCACACTTGTAATTCATTCGAGGTCATGGTAGCCAATGGGGGAACATTACCTTGTAAAGGAAAATGTCGCAATGTCAAGATCAGGATAGGGGACTATGAACTCAAGCAGGACATGTTTACCCTCTAGTTGGGAGGATGTGATATGGTTTTGGGATCTCAATGGTTGAGTACGTTGGGCACTATCAGTTGGAACTTTGCAGAACTCTGGATGCAATTCTCCCAAAATGGACAGACACACTTACTCAAGGGCTCCCCTGTAGGAACACCTCACCTCATTAGTTCCAATCGTATGGAGAAAGTGCTAAAGAAATCAAAATGTGGGGTCATTGCACAACTCTTCTCCATCCAACCAACCACTTCACTAATGGCTAAAATTCCATCAGACCTACAACTAGTTCTACACAAACATGATGTTGTCTTTGCAGAACCAACTACACTACCACCGCGTCGCTCTCATGACCATGCTATCCCATTGCTCTTGGGTAGCGCACCACCAAATATCAGGCCATATAGGTACCCTCATGCCATGAAATCAAAACTAGAAAAATTGGTACAGGAATTACTCAAGGCTGGTGTCATCCGACCTAGTACTAGCCCCTACTCCTCGCCTATCCTACTTGTTCCCAAGAAATATGGCTCATGGCACCTATGTATTGACTACCGAGAACTCAACAAGACTACGATCAAGGATAAATTTCCTATTCTAGTGGTTGATGAATTACTCGATGAACTACACGGGACCATGTATTTCACCAAGCTTGATCTCCACTCTGGGTACCATCAGATCCGGCTCAAGGATGAGGACATCCCCAAAACTACCTTTCACACTCATGAAGGTCATTATGAATTCTTGGTAATGCCATTTGGTCTCACAAATGCTCCTTCTACATTCCAAAGTCTTATGAACAACATCTTTCGACCCTTTCTGTGGAAGTTCATCCTTGTGTTCTTCGATGACATCTTGATTTACAACCGCACATGGGAAGAGCACCTCAATCATGTGGATCAAACTTTACAGCTGTTGGTAACCCATCACCTTTTTGCCAAAAGGTCCAAGTGTTCCTTTGGTCTGATTGAAGTAGAGTATCTGGGACACATTGTCTCACAGGATGGCATCAAGGTTGACCCTAAGAAGATTCAAGCAGTTCAAGAGTGGCCGAAACCTCGCACCCTCAAGGGACTTCAAGGATTTTTAGGGCTTACGGGCTATTATCACAAATTTATCTACAATTATGGGAAGATAGCTGCCCCCCTCACCTCCATGTTGAAAAAATATTCCTTCACTTGGACAGGGCCTGCTGACCAAGCCTTCATTGAACTCAAGCATGCTATGACCACCACTCCCATTTTAGCCATGCCAGATTTCTCTAAACCATTTGTCATTGAAAGTGATGCTTCTGGTCATGGTATTGGGGCAGTATTGATGCAAGAAGGATGACCTATGGCTTTTACTAGCAAGGCACTCTCTGATCGTAATCTGGGGAAATCCACATATGCTAAGGAAATGTTAGCCATATTGCATGCAGTCACACATTGGCGACCTTACCTCATTGGGCGTCACTTCTCCATCAAAATCGACCATCAAAGTCTCAAATATTTTTTGGAACAAAGAGTTGCCATGCCTGACCAACAAAAGTGGGTGTCTAAACTCATGGGCTATGATTATGATATCACCTACAAAAAGGGAAAGGAGAATATTGTGGTTGATGCTCTTTCTCACCAAATGGAGACCGTAAGTATGTTGTGTGCCATCTCAGCACCACTTCCCCAATGGATTGATTCCTTGCATCAAGAAGCACGTCAGGATGCAGATTTGCAAGCTTTGATAGCCTCACTAATGGATGATCCAGATTCTGCACCAGGGTATAGTTGGAATGGCCATGATCTATGCTACCATCAACGCCTGGTTCTACCTCATAAGTCCCCACTTTGAGAGCTCCTCATGAAGGAATTGCATGCCACTCCCTCTGTAGGCCATTCAGGGTTCCTTAAAACATATGAGCGACTCAAGCGCACCTTCTTTTGGAAAGGTATGAAATGTGACATCCGCTCTTTTGTTGCTACCTGTGACACATGTCAAAGGATGAAAGGTGAAACAGTGCGCTCTCCGGGCACTCTTCAGCCATTGCCTATCCCAGATCAGGTTTGGACTGACATTTCCATGGACTTTATAGAAGGGCTCCCTAAATCTGGAGGCAAGTCAGTTATTTTCGTGGTAGTGGACCGCCTTTCAAAGTATGCTCACTTTTGTGCCCTTGCCCATCCTTATACAACATCCATTGTTGCACAAATTTTTCTTGACTCCATATTTCGCCTTCATGGCATGCCCACCTCCATTGTATCTGATCGTGATCCCACCTTCACTAGTCATTTTTGGCAAGAGTTGTTTAAGTTGCAGGGGACTCAGCTCAAAATGAGTTCAGCCTACCATCCGCAAATGGATGGTCAAACAGAAGTTGTTAATAAATGCTTGGAAACCTACCTTCGCTGCTTTGTCTCAGATCATCCCACTCAATGGGCAAAATGGCTATCCTTGGCCGAATGGTGGTACAACACTTCCTATCATACCGCAACCAAACTCACACCATTTGAAGCAGTCTACGGGCGCCTTCCACCTATGCCTTCCTCTTACATTCCTGGCAGCTCCAAGGTCCAGGCCATCGACAACACTCTGAGTCAACACACCGAGGTCCTTCGCCAACTTAAGCAGAATTTGAACATGGCCCAGAATCGGATGCGCCAACAAGCTGATCAACATCGTTCTGAGCATAGTTTTGATGTAGGTGATATGGTCTTCCTTCGCTTGCAGCCATACAAACAATCATCCCTACAACTTCGCAGGTGCCAGAAGCTTGCTACAAAATACTATGGTCCTTACCAGGTTCTACAAAGGATTGGCCCCACAACTTACAAATTGGCGCTCCCACCTACTTCCAAGCTTCATCCTATTTTTCATGTTTCCTCTCTCAAGAAAGTTGTGGGCACACAGGTACAGGTTCAATCCACACTTCCTGAATTGGATGAAGAAGGCTCCATCTTACTTGAACCTGAGCAGTTGTTGGATCGTCGGACTCGCACTCTTCGCAACCGTACAATTACAGAGATCCTGGTTCAGTGGCGTGGGCTTCAACCTGAAGATGCTACATGGGAGTCTCTCCACCAACTCCAGCAATAGTTTCCTCATTTCAGCTTTGAGGACAAAGCTTCTTCAAGGGGAAGGACATGTTAGGATCCCATCCTAACCCTTAATGTAATAACTTCCATGATGTAATAATTCCTAAAGAACGTGGGTAGTACCCATGATTAATATTTTGTAATGTTCTAAGTTTTAGCTTATGTAGTGCCTATGACAAATGGCACCCTTTTTATGTAACACATGGTAGATAGGTTATGTAAGGTGGCCTTGTGCATGTAATTCGAGTGGCATTGTGCATGTAATTCGAGTGGCACTATGCATGTAATTCGGGTGGCATTATGCATGTAATCCAGGTGGCATTTTGCATGTAAGCCAACCATGGAAGGGAACTCTTTAAATACCCGAGAAGGCACCAATGTATTCATATTTTTGCAAGTTAATGAAGTGTTGAAGGAGGTTGCCCCCTCGAAGAGGCCTGCGATTCTATCTTATTGTGAGATTGTTCCTTTATGCAAATTTTTGTTATAATGTGTATTTTGTTCTGAATATTAATATGATGTTTATGTGAGTTTATTTCCAAGCAATTGTGTGAGAGTGTGTTTATTTGAGTTTATTTTATAGTAGGATCCTAAAAACCTTGTACATAATATAGCATTTTTACCTCTAGTCATAGAATTTGTTAGGAATTTTGGTTACCCTAGTCATACCCCTTTAATTGTTAGTGTCATTGTATTGGTGCGATCCTCCTCTAATTACATGAATTTTATGTATGGGGGAATCGATTCATCATCATATAAACATCCTATCAAAGAGCCTAAATAATTATTCTTTGGTAATATCAACTTTCTAGATAATCCTTCATTCACCATGAAGTACTTTCATCATTTTAATTGGTGATGATGTGGATTTAGCCACTATGAGTAGGGAATGCAAACTATTTTGGAACCTCACTCTCAACCTCCTCAAGACAAATTTGGCCTAGGCTATGATCAATATTCTCTAATTGATCCCCTCAAAGATGATATTCAATGAATTACCTTTGGTCTCAAGGAGGATAGTGAGGATGAATACCTTGATCTCGAGCTTGCTCTCACATCACTATCAAACCTTTTTTAAGTTACTGTTAGTCAAAAAGTGACTAACTACAGAAAAATAGCTGATGCACCTTTTTGCATATTTTCCAAGAAGACCGAAGTGGCCCATATGCTAAAGATCAAAGAAAAAGCAAAACACCGCAAGGAGGAAAAAGTGTCGCGATATCGCGACATGTTGCATTTTCGCGGTCCAAAGCAAAGAGAAAGAGCAAGGAGGAAAAAGTGTCACGATATCGCGACATGTTGCATTTTCGCGGTCCAAAGCAAAGAGAAAGAGCAAGGAGGAAAAAGTGTCGCGATATCGCGACATGTTGTCATTTTCACAGAAAAAAGGGAAAAAGTGTCGCGATATCGCGACATGTTGCATTTTCACGGCGAGAACAAAAGAGAAAAAGTGTCACGATATCGCGACATGTTGCATTTTCATGGCAAACAAAAGAGAAAAAGTGTCAGGATATCGCGACATGTTTTTTATAGCAACAAAAGAGAAAAAGTGTCGCGATATCGTGACATGTTGCATTTTCACGGCCAAAAGAGAAAAAGTGTCGCGATATCGTGACATGTTGCATTTTGGAGCAAAAGAGGAAAAAGTGTCATGATATCGTGACATGTTGCATTTTTGCGATGCAAAAAGAGCAAGAAAGAAAAGGATGTCGCGATATCGCGACATGTTGCATTTTCATGGCTAAGAAAATACAAGAAAGAAAAGGATGTCATGATTTCATGACATGTCTCATTTTCATGGCTGGAAGGCAGAAGAGCAAAGCAAGAGATGGATGTCACGATTTTGTGACATGTCTCATTTTCGTGATGGGAGGCAGCAAAAGAGCAAAGTAAGAGACGAATGTCACGATTTCGTGACATGTCTCATTTTCATGGCTGGAAGCGACAGAAGAGCAAAGCAAGAGATGAATGTCATGATTTCGTGACATGTCTCATTTTCATGGTTGGAGGTGGCAAAAGAGCAAAGCAAGGAAAGAATGTCATGATTTCGTGACACGCCAGCTGTAAAGGAATAGAGTATATTTTTGGCAACTGGGGACATGCACTGACATCAGGTGCTGATTTTTGAAGAATGGTCTATTGATTATAACCTGGCAGGTCCACTGGATGATTGCAGAATAACAGGCTCATCTAAAATTAGCCAGAAGGAAATCTATCCAATCTATAGGAAATCCGTTGTATATTATTAGAAACTGCAGACAATTACTTGTAATTGATTGAAGAAATTAAATGTACGTAGTAGAAGATACTCTTTTTAGGGTATAAATAGGAGTGAGTCGACCATGAAAAAAGGTCGGCTCTTGGACGTTTACAAGCTTGATGTACATGTACTGGATTACAAGCAATAAAATATTTCTTCTTCTGGCTTCTGAAACTTCTATGTGCAAGTGTATGTATCTGGTGTTTTAACTTTTATTCATTCTAAGTTTTATAATGTATCTGTTCTGAAATCTGGACTGTGCACGTATAAATCTTGTTTCTAGAGTTGAACATTAAAAGATATTTACATGCTTTTAGACGAACATCTAAAAGTCACACTCAAGAATTCATGTTTTCTATAAAGAAGATATAAAGAAAACTCTGAAAGTAGTAATCTGCATCATCAATGTTTGTTGTTGTCCAATCTGTACCATGAGAAAAGTTTCTAGCTTAGGCTATATTTCCCTTATCTCTTGTTCCCATTTTCTCTAAAAAACTCAAAGGAACCAGCCTTCTCTGGAGACTAGACAGATGATCTCAAGCAAGATCTGTCTATTCAATGTTGGCAAAGTCTAAGGCGCAACACTATTAACCGAAGGCAGATTTTGTTCCAATAGTTTTTGGCATGCCCGGTGGGACCAGCAATCCCATAGTATTGTATAAGTTTTGGTGTTTTACCTTAAGAGCCTTTTTGTTTAAAAATCTCAAGAAAAACCACCTGGCGACTCCGTTGCAATTTAGACCATAAAAGAAAGACCTTGTCTAAAAACCTTCTGGTTATATAGCCATATGATAACCAGATCTCAAGCTAGAAACTCTGAAGAACCTATCAAGTTCTTTGAACTACATCTCGAAAGCCTAAAAGCACACCCTATGCTAGCCGCATGATCAAATCCGCCCGACACCATTAGCACCTCTTTAACACCCATTGTAGGAGCATCTGCAAGCAATCCCATAGCGGTTGTAACTCCTTTAGCAATCATGGCAGCCGCCCCTACCCCAGCGCATCTTGTGTGGAATCAAACTGGCCCTTTGAACTTGGGAACACACCACCAAATTCCACAAGCTGCACTAAAAGCATTACCGACCTTTGACGAAATAGGAAAAATAGTAGATGAGCACTGTTTAGATGTATCATCGCTAGCATCTATTTACAACATCACTCAGGAAGATGTAATGGTCAGATTGTTGATTATATCTTTGAAAGGAAAGATGCTCTATTGGTACAGAGCGCTTCCCACTGGATCCATTACTTCTTGGGTAGTACTTGCCGACCGTCTGGTCGATGAATTTAATATACATGCGGATCCTTTCACATTGCTGAATCAATTCACTGTCATTGAGAGGCATCCACAAGAAGAAATCCAAGATTTCAACATCAGATTTACCAGAACTCGTGGTAGAGTACCACAGGGCCTAAAACCCATGGAAGAACAAGCTGTATGCTATTACTTAAGGGCTTTTGATTCAGATCTCAGTATGATAATAAGGCAATCCCGTGTAACCACTTTTCTTGGGATCTATCTAGAGGCAGCAAAGGGCGAAGCTGATCTCATTGCTACAAAAAGATATCCATCAAAAAGTCTATTGCCAATTGTACCAGAGCTTTCCCAAGCATCAATTTCTAAACTGCCTGTTCTCCCATCAACGCAGGCCCTCCCAGCTATAGCCGCACCTCCTACATTCCTTGCATTACCAGCCACACCCCTTGCATCAGCTCCCCCAATGATCAATACACGACCATAATTGATACAATGAAGACATTGTCAAATGAAATGGCGTCCATGAAAAAGAGAGAGGCGGAACGGAATATCCAAGCAAGAAGATTTCCACAGATACAAAAGGAAGGTGCTTCGACAAGTGGAAGGGTACAAGAGAGAAAAAATGTGGTGTATGCAAATGAGATAGGAGATAATGGAGAACCCACTAATTTTGACTACTGGTGTACCACTTGCAATGATCCTCATGGAGAGGATTCATGCATGATTCATCAACATCATGTGCAAGCGGTTATTAATGAAAGAGCCAAAGAAACCGGCAAGGGACAGGTGAACATAATCAGAGAGGTGCACCACAATTTGGCAATGCCATCAGTGGAGCAAGTATCGGTCCTGACAAGATCGGGAAAAAAGTCATTACAAGTTGACCCTAAGGAACTCCAACCACTAGGTTTTCCTCCTGCCCCCAGGGCAACTCCACAGAAGAACCAGTCTAATGAGAAAGGACGTTCTGACCCTCCTCAGACTTCTGCGACTACACCAAGAAAATAATTTCCCCCTAGAAAAGGGAGCGAGGCTCAAGAGCAAGCGAAGGAAAGACTCAGATTTCCTTCATTGACAAAAAGGCAAAGAACAGAAGCCACGCAGGTCTATAGAGATAGATACGATGCATCTACTAGTGGAAGGGAAAAGAGTGCTGAGGTATCCCCAGCTGCAACCCTTTCGTTCAACATTGCAGAAGAAATGAAGAGGACTCCTTCCAAGATAAGCATGTATGATGCACTGCAAATTCCTGGTCAGATTGACCTCCTCCAAGAGTCCCTAAATTTAAAAAATGATGCCTCCTTCTCAAATGTCGTACAAGCAAATGTGGTGCCAACCTCTGGGAAAAATAGACCGCCCCCATTCTATCTATCTTTGCAAATGGAGGGGTGGATAGTTCACAATTGCATGATTGATTCAGGGGCCGCAACTACGGTGATGCCGAAAGCCGTATGTGACATAATGGGGATGGAATATACTCGAAGTCATCCTGGTGTGTTGCAATTAGATGGTACTCCAGTAAAAACTATCGGGGTGATCAAAGATATCCCTATTCAACTCCACAGAATGCCAGAAGCAGTCGTCATACAAGAAGTAGTCGTTGTAGACTTAGAACCATATTTCGGTATGTGTTTATCCAGAGAATTCATGGCCAAAATGGGAGGTTATCTGTCTCTAGATTATTCTCATTTGGAGGTACCTTTCAAAGGTAAAAGAGTCAAGATCTACAATGAAAAACCATCTACTTTCCACGTAGAAATACTGGAGGAAACAACTACCATCAACATGATGTCTGAAGAATTGGAAAACATCGATTTAATGGAAGAAACCCTGGAGGAACTCCAATCTGAGGATCAGTTTTCAATGAAAGACTTCAATGTTATGATAGAGACAGAAATGGGAAGCTATTCCATTGAGAAACCAAAAAAGCTCCCTATTGCTATCCCTAAAATAGATGATTCGGCCAACCAGTTATGGAAATTGTACTTTGATGGGTCAAGGTGCAAAAATGGAGCAGGAGCTGGAATCGTTCTGATTTCACCTACTGGAAAAGAAAAAGTCTTTTCATATAGGTTGACATGGAGTTGCACCAATAACGCAGCTGAATACGAAGCCTTGTGTTTGGGACTCAGGAAAGCTAAAAAATTGGGTGCAAAATAGCTGTTGATCTATGGAGATTCAGAGCTGATCGTTAAATAGGTTACTGGCAAATGCATTTGTAAGCAACATTACCTAAGGGCTTACAAAAACAAAGTGTTGGATCTATTGGAAAATTTTGAAGCACTAAACATGAAATCCATTTCCAGAGAAAAGAACACACATGCAGACCTGTTAGCATCAGTAGGATCAAATTTTTGCCCAATCAGCAATGTTATTCAGAAGTCTAAAATAGTTAGACTTATATACAGGCCTTCTGTGCCTGACAAGGACATTTTCTGGCAGGTATTTGAGAACGATGAGCAGATCCTAGATTTTTTGATTCATGAGATGAATTGCTCTACAGATAGAGCGTTACAAGAAGAGGACGAAGAGAGCCTTATTCAATTGAAAAACAATCATATCCCCAGGAGACTGATCACCCTGGAGAGCCTTTTTGACAATAGCGACAGAGTTGTAGGTCGAAAGATCAAGGTAGATGAACGCCGGTATAAGGAAATAGAACTAGAACCGGGAAAAATGATCAAAGTAGGGACCGATTGTACAGTGGTAGAACTAGAACAAATAAAATAGTTATGTAGAGAATATCCAGATATAATAGCCTGGACTTATAGTGATCCGAAAGTGTACAGGAAAGAGGTCATTCAACATACCATCGAACTAGAGGAAGGAGCTAAACCTTTTAGGCAGAGGCAGAGGCCTCGTGAATCCTAAAATTGAAGCCTTAATGAAACAGGAGTTGTTAAAACTCCTGCAGGCTAAGATAATATACCCAATCAAGCACTCTACCTGGGTGGCAAATTTAGTTCCAGTCCGCAAGAAAAATGGAGAAATACGACTATGCATCGATTTCAAAAATTTGAGCAGAGCCTTTTTAAAGGATCACTATCCTTTACCCCAGATTGACCTAATCCTTCATACTGTGGCAGGAGCAGAAAGGTTTTCTCTGTTAGATGGCTTCTCTGGTTACAATCAAGTTTGGGTGAGAAATGAAGATCAATATGGATGGGTTCTACACATCACGGTGAATGCTTTTCACCTGAAATTGTATTTCCAGTAAAAGCTACAGATCACCATTATATGTACAGTATATTATAAGTTTGGAGTTTTGTAAATATTTCCCTTTTTACGGCCTAATAAGAATCAAGTGTGCAAAACTTATCAAGAGATAATTGCAGCCATGGACAGAATCAGAAGATCTAAACATCAGGGGCAGCAGCCAGTAGCCAGAGCTGGGACCAGCTCCCAGAATTGAATTTTTTGTGTTCTTCAGACAAAGGTTAAGTCCCTGAGTGGTAAAAGAAAGGTTCTGATAAGGTAAAGATCACCTATATTCCAAAGTGCATTCTTTTTCTTTTATCCTTGTTTTTCCACTCGAAATTTTACTTTTCGCAACTATGCTGGTGACTCCGTTTCCCAATGGATGAAGGCCTGGTCCCTATTTTTGCGAGCAAAAATTCCCCGGAAGGCACCAAGAATGTTAGTCAAAAAGTGACTAACTACAGAAAAATAACTGATGCACCTTTTTGCATATTTTCCAAGAAGACCAAAGTGGCCCATATGCTAAAGATCAAAGAAAAAGCAAAACACCGCAAGGAGGAAAAAGTGTCACGATATCGCGACATGTTGCATTTTTGCGGTCCAAAGCAAAGAGAAAGAGCAAGGAGGAAAAAGTGTCGCGATATCGCGACATGTTGCATTTTTACGGTTCAAAGCAAAGAGAAAGAGCAAGGAGGAAAAAGTGTCGCGATATCGCGACATGTTGCATTTTGTGGCAGAAACAGAAGGGAAGGAAAAGTGTCACGATATCGTGACATGTTGCATTTGATGGCTGAAAAAGAGAAAAAGTGTCACGATATCGCGACATGTTGTATTGTTCGCGGAAAAGAGAGAAAAAGTGTCACGATATCGTGACATGTTGATTTTCATGGCGAGAACAAAAGAGAAGGAAAGTGTCACGATATCATGACATGTTGCATTTTCGTGGCAAAAGAGAAAAAGTGTCACGATATCGCGACATGTTGCATTTTTCAGAGCAAACAGGAAAAAGTGTCGCGATATCACGACATGTTGCATTTTCGTGGCAAAAGACAAGAAATAAAAGAGGTGTCGTGATATCGTGACATGTTGCATTTTTGTGGTCAAAAGACAAGAAAGAAAAGGTGTCATGATTTCGTGACATGTCTCATTTTCATGGCTGGAAGCGACAAAAGAGCAAAGTAAGAGACGAATGTCATGATTTCGTGACATGTCTCATTTTCACGATGAGAGGCAATAAAAGAGCAAAGTAAGAGACGAATGTCATGATTTTGTGACATGTCTCATTTTCATGGCTGGAAGCGGTAGAAGAGCAAAACAAGAGATGAATGTCATGATTTCGTGACATGTCTCATTTTCATGGCTGGAGGCGGCAAAAGAGCAAAGCAAGGAAAGAATGTCATGATTTCGTGACACGCCAACTGTAAAGGAATAGAGTATATTTTTGGCAACTGGGGACATGCACTGACATCAGGTGCTGATTTCTGAAGAATGGTCTGTTGATTATAACCTGGCAGGTCCACTGGATGATTGCAGAATAACAGGCTCATCTAAAATTAGCCAGAAGGAAATCTATCCAATCTACGAGAAATCCATTGTATATTATTAGAAACTGCAGACAATTACTTGTAATTGATTGAAGAAATTAAATGTACGTAGTAGAAGATACTCTTTTTAGGGTATAAATAGGAGTGAGTCGACCATGAAAAAAGGTCGGCTCTTGGACGTTTACAAGCTTGATGTACATGTATTGGATTACAAGCAATAAAAGATTTCTTCTTCTGGCTTCCGAAACTTCTGTGTGCAAGTGTATGTATCTGGTGGTGTTTTAACTTTTATTCATTCTAAGTTTTATAATGTATCTGTTCTGAAATCTGGACTGTGCACGTATAAATCTTGTTTCTAGAGTTGAACATTAAAATATATTTACATGCTTTTAGACGAACATCTAAAAGTCACACTCAAGAATTCATGTTTTCTATAAAGAAGATATAAAGAAAACTCTGGAAAGTAGTAATCTGCATCATCAATGTTTGTTGTTGTCCAATCTGTACCGTGAGAAAAGTTTCTAGCTTAGGCTATATTTCCCTTATCTCTTGTTCCCCTTTTCTCTAAAAAACTCAAAGGAACCAGCCTTCTCTGGAGACTAGACAGATGATCTCAAGCAAGATCTGTCTATTCAATGTTGGCAAAGTCTAAGGCGCAACACTATTAACCGAAGGCAGATTTTGTTCCAAAAGTTACCACCATCCACACCATCTCATTCAAAACTTTAAATTATGAATTGTATAAGTCATTTGATGTAATTTTAATTACCTTTGATAGCTCTAAAGATGAATCATATCTTATTATCCCCATCATAGAAGTTGATGAATTTTATCTATGTATGTTACCCTTTCCACTCCCTATTTTCCCTTTGATATTTCTATTCAAGCAACTAGATGCACCCATCAATCCCTTTCCTCCACCATGGCCACCTCCACTTTATCCTTGATCACCTATTCTCAATTAACTCCTTCCTTGAGAGCATGTGCAAGGGAATCCAAAATCCAATCTGCAACCCCCCTCATTTTCCCAATTCAACACAATTTATGTTGTCTTATGCACACCCCTCCATAATCCATATGATATTTCATCCTATCCCAATAAATATCAATCTCATTGACTTCAAGAAGATTCCATCCCGCAAACTATCTCTAATTTCTATCCCTTAGATAAATTTCTTAATGATTCAAAATTTTACTTTTCTCCTTCACCCTCTTCTTTGCATTTTTTTTTTATAACACCAAATTTAGTGAGGCTATGCAAACCCTTCCAATTAATGCTATAGCTAACATCCAACTCATTTCCACCCCTCATTAGCTTAAGGAGGATTCCCATATGCTTATCAAGGAATCATCGACATCAACATCAACATCAACATAGACCTAGATAACCCCAAAATCATCAAACTTAGGAATATTCTCTCAATAAAAGATCAATAGAGCTTTATTACACTCTTAATGGAGTATTAAGAGGTCTTTGCATGGTCCTATAAATACATGCCTAGCCTTGACCTAAATCTTGTCATCCATAACCTCATGTTAAACCCTAGTTCCAAGCTAATAAAACAGAAGTTGAGGAAACTTCATCCTACCATAGCCCTCATGGTTAAAGAAGAGTTTCAAAAACTCTTAAGTACATGTTTAATTCAACCAATTGACTATTCAGAGTGGATTTCAAATATGGTGTCCATTGGAAAACCTAACAAGGTATATGTATTTGTACTAATTTTTTGTGATCTCAACGAAGTATTTCCTAAGGATGATTTTCCTCTCCCTAACATTGATACACTTATGGATTACACCGTGGGCCACAAAATGTTCTACTTGATGGATGATTTTTGGGATATAACCAAATTTGAGTCAATCCTAATGATCAACACCAAACAACTTTTACATTTTATTTTGGGATATTTTGCTATAATGTCATGTTATCCGGTCTCAAGAATGTAGGAGCCACGTACCAATGGGCCATGACTTACATATTCCATGATTACATGCAAAAAATCATTGAATATTATCTTGATGATATCTTGGCCAAATCTAAAACTTGCCATGAGCATATTTATATTTTGCATAAATTTTTTGATAACCTTATCAAGCATAATGTGCAACTTAATCCCAAAAAGTGTATCTTTGACATCACTTCATGAAAAATTTAGGGTTTTTCATCTCCAAGAGAGGCATTGAAGTGGATCCTAATAATGTCAAGTCCATTATCAAAATGCAACCCCCTACAATCTTTAAAGAACTTCATAGCTTGCAAGATAATATTCAAGAAATCTATCACTTTATCACTCAATTATTAGATAAATACAAGCCATTCAATCATATTTTACAAAATGGGATCACATTTCAATGGACCATAGAGTGTTAGGAAGCTTTTTATGCCATAAAATATCACCTTTCTTTCCCTCTAGTTTTATCCTTGTCTATAACAGGCATACCATTCAATTTGTATATATTTGCCATTGAATTTTCTTTAGAGACTATGTTGGGTCAAAATAATGAAGCCTAATTAAGAGCATGCTATCTACTACATTAGTCATACCTTGGTGAGTTATGAAAAATATATGCATATATGGAGAAGATATTCCTTATGTTTTTTTGCACCAAAAAGCTTCACCACTATATGCTCAATCATACAATGTATGTCATTGCCAAAGAGAATCCTATGATGAGTCAAACTTACATGAATACCTACATGACAAAATGGATAATTCTATTAATGGAATTTGATCTAGAATTCATCAGCTAAAAATACATAAATGTTCAGGCTATCACCAACCAAATTTTTGAAGCTCCTCTTTAAGATGATAAACCTCTTATCATAGAGCTTCCAAATTACTCTATCTTTAACTATGCTCGAAGTGCATGTTGAACCTTAATATGAATTAAATATCATACTTTTATATTATGGGTCAAAGTTCAAACAAGGGGAGGTGTGAGAATTATTTTCTTCATGCCTCAAGGGGTTCCCATACCTTCATCATTTAAGCTTGACTTTTTTTGTACCAACAATAATATAGAGTACAAGGCATTAATTTTAGGTATTAAAACCACTTGGAAATGCACATTAAATGTATTCACATTATAGGTGACTCCCAACTCATTATCAATCAATTCAAGAGGGTCTACTAGTGTAAATATCCAGTCTTAAAGTCCTACAAGCAAATTATCAATAAGTTACTTGCTAGTTTTGATTAGTATGACATAGAAGATTTTCCATAATCGTCCAATCATTTCATAGAAACCATGACCTCTATTAGGTCTCTTATCCCATATAACCCTATTGATAATTTTACCCTCATTCACATCACAAGCTATCCAAATAAACTATCTATTTGGAATCATCTAATGATGAACAAGATTTCCTAATTCAATCCAAACCCTACCACACTATTTTCATGCAAATCAAGAATTTATAAAACTTGATAACCCCTCTTTTTGCCTTTCCCTAAACTACTAAATACATGTTCAAGAAAAAATAATATCGATATACTCTTTTAGGAGATGTGGCTATGATGGTGTTCTCCTTCATTGTCTCAAACCATAGGTAGCCAACTAGGTTGTGTCTCAAGTACATGATGGTATATGTGGTGGTCATTTTACTAGGATGTCCATCATAAATTACATTCTATGCATGGGTTATTATAGGCCCACCATGGAACATGATTGTTGCACATATGTCAAAAAATATCACAAATTTTAACATCATGACAATCTAACCCATCTTCCATCACAAGCCTTACAACCCATTCAAGCCCTATGGTCGCTCTCGTAATAGGGATTGTATCTGATTGGTAAAATATACCCTTCATATTTTGGCAATCACACCTTCATCATCATTATCACCAAGTACTTAACCAAGTGGGTTGAGGTTATTCCTCTTACTAGCATGATAGGACTTTGAATTGTAGAGTTTATACTCCAGAACATCATCTATCATTTTGGCATACCCTTTCAAAAATAAGAATGTCTGAGCATTATGTAACAAGTACCATATTCAAAATAGCTTCTCAACACCTTATTACCTCAAAGCAATAGATAAGTCGGGGTAACCAATAAGACTATTTATACAATTTTCAAGAAAATAGTACAAGAAAATCATAAAAATTGGAACCTCCAACTCCCTTTAGCACTTTGGACTTATCAAAGTAGCATTTTATTGCCAATAGGAGAAATGCCATTCTCTTTAGTCTATGGTGTTGAATCCATCATGCATCTTGATGTTGAGATCCTAGCTTTGCATGTCTCTACAAGAATTCATGGATGAAGACACAACTCATCAAGCTAGGATTTATCAACTTATTTTTCTTTATGAACATCAAATCAATGCTCTTGAGCACCTTCATATTTCTCAAGATCAAATACAATGAGCCTATGATCATAAAATTCATGCATGAGAATTCTAAATTGGTGACCTCATTCTTAAAGTGAATTAGAAAAACTTAAATCTTCCACCTCATGTACGTGATAAGTTTGCTACTAATTGGCTTGGTTCGCTCATTGTTAAACAATCATTTGGTTTTAGGGCTTATAAAATTGTAACTATTTAAGGAGTTAAGGAAAATGAGTCCATTAATATTATTCACTTGCACATGTTCAATGCCTAACTACTATTACACTCTGTAACATAATCAATTTTCAATCAAACAAAAAAATATCAAAAATCAAAAAACAAAATAAAATAAATAATAAAATAATAATAAGGGAATTTTCCTTTGTCATTCTTCATTTTTATCCAACCATTATTCAATGTCTTAATAGGATAAAATCATGAACATGCCACCAACACATGATGCCATAATTACAATGAAGATACTAAAATTTGTTGTGGAATGTTTGGATGAAAATGAGGCGTGCCCAACATTGAAAATTATAAATAAAAAACAATAAAAATAAAAATCAAGAAAATCAAACACCCCACACTCATGTCACACCTATCTAGAAATGGAGAAACATTGAAGGATTGTGGGGCTTTCTCTATCAGGGATATAGATGCCTAACTAGTAGTGGAGTATGCCCTCACATGATGATATGTATATCACATTAGTGACCTTATTTTGTATAGACCTATGTTCATTCATGGATGAGCTAGCTTACAATGGCTTGAGTTACAATTGGTTAGTGCTACCTATCGTAAAATAAAAAATGAACATCACTACACACACTTTGGTCTCTGAGAAAATTAACTCCCCTGGTTGATCTTAGTACCTTCAAGAGCTTATTTGATCAGTATATGAGTTTGATTGATGTCACTAGGGTGTTTGAGCTTCCTAAAAGCACTTGTCTATCTTTTCTTTTCTAGGATAGGCAAATTGACAAGTCATGTAACCTTTTTTCTTATAGTTTATTTATCCCTTGTTTCCATAGTATCACATTTACTCCATTCTATTTTGTAGTTATATCAGTACCATTGTGTTGGCATCCTTGATTACTTAGTCGCTTCATGTGTGAGTGATACATTATCAAGCATTTTCAAACAATAATCAAACATGCATTTATATACCCTCTACTTGAATTCATAATTTCATAACAATTATATTTTATGTTAGTCATATTTATCATTTAATAAATATAACCATATATCATGCATATCCTCACATGTATCTCATTTCAATCACTACATCTATACACATCCTCATCAATTTATAACACATCACATTGTCATCACAAACACACAATAATTTTTCACAAATCATGTATATATATCATCTCGCAAACATCATCATACATCATAATAAGGTTAGGTCCATAGGCTACATTATCATGGCCTAGAAGCCTATAAAATTTTGGTCACATCATCATCACCTCAAACCTCAAGCCTACCCACCACTGGTATCATCTCCCCTATCATACCTTGATCTACTACCATTTCATTATCCTTGTTGCTCATCCCCTAGAGAGAATCTAAAACCTAAATCTCATGATGTAGGTGGCTCTTTGAGCCATGGCCTCACCATGGTACTTGAGGATCCACTAGATAGGCTTCACTATGACCCTATCAATGCCAACCATGGAGGAACATCCAATCATTCTCTTAGAAATATATCCTTCATATCTAGCACCCTTTATCGCTCTACTCTACGCATTTACTACCTCTACTTGTGCTCCAACTAATTTATCTTGTAGTGCCTCATTGGTCTTCTATAGTTCTTCCATATTAGTACCATGGCTCCCTCTCTACCATCACTACATCTAGTTGGTGATGTAGAGCCTCCCTCTTGACCACCCCTATCTCTACCTATCATCATAGCTCAACATGCTCAGGAATTGCTACCAATATATCCTCCTATAGTTGTTATACTATGTGTTCTATGTGGGTCTCATCCTCCATGGGCTCCTTATTACTACCTCTAATCTTAACTCCACCCATAGCTATCAATAATACTTTCCACTCTTCTTCCATGATTATCCTCATGATCCTCTATCATATCACCATCTCAACATGTAGGGTTGCTCGATCGTTGCCTTCCCCTCCAGATCACATGATAACCTTGTTGGTTGATATATTATAAAGTGCTCCCACCACTAAACATGCAAAAATACACTACAAACCAAGCCCATCCTCCTCCATTATCATACCTCATACAACTCAATGTACAACTAGATCAATAGTTTTGGTGCCCATACATATACTATATGTGTCTTGATTAGCTCTGCCATGAATCTCAATAGATTCCATGGAAATTAAGCTCCATTAAAATTTGGTAGTATCACATTCAATATCAAAAAGATCATAACTAGCTATCATGGTATTAGCCTCCTCATAATGTATTCTACCAATTACTATACCCCACCATTGTTCGTATCCATTATCTCTCATAATGCATTGTATACCTCCATAACACCAATTTTCTATCCATGGCTACATAGATCCGGATACCCTCCACTAGCAATATAAAGATATGGTATACATCCTCCAAGGTCATTGTCATATCCCCTATTAGAATGTGGAAGGTCCCCTATTTGGGTCCCATCTATGTATATAGCCTCTATTCATGCCACCTTCCAACCAATCATCTCCAACCACTCCTAGTCTACATCTATCAACTTCTCCCTAGCACTTAGAAACAAAGTACCAAATTGGTGTCAAGGTCATAGAATCCTCAACTATAATCACCACAACAAATTCATTAGCCCACCATCTCCGTTTTAAATATCATAAAACAAAAAAACAACAACAATATAACCACAATAGAAAAATAAAAATAAAAATTTCCTTCCATTCTACACTGTGACAATTTCAAATTTCACCTATCATTTCAATAATTCTAAATTTCTAAAAAAAAAATCACTCATCCCATCACATCATAATCTTAGACACCATTTTTAATTTCTAAGTTCCAAAGAAAATAAAATTGCCTACTCTAGGGCATTTAAATTTTTGAAAAATAAATTAAAAAATAAACAAACAATCATTGAACAACTTCAATATATATAGTAAAAACTAAAAGGAACTGAAGTACTTACAAGCTTCACACACCCTCCAACTCCCACTATCATGCTCATTCTTACCATATCACTCACCAACTTTCTCTCTTTATTTCTCCTTCTCTACTGCCCTTCATAGTTTCAAAAATAAACCCATTAGCCCTATTTATAGCTTTGCACTGGTAACCTCCCAAATAGGTTTCCAAAAATCATGGGAAGTCACAAAGATGTAAGGAAACTAGCATGGGTATTTCATAAGGTACCTAACAACCTTCCTGAGTGGTTTCCAAAGACTTTTTGTTCACAAAATCTCTAAAATTGTGTAATTGACCCCCAAAATTACATCTTCTACACCTTTCTTTGTTCCCTACTACAATTTTCCTCAATATTTTATTAATTGGATCATGTTTATCACCCCTTTTATCCATCCACTCATCGTTTAAAGGGGTTGACAAGTACCCATGGATTTTATCTCAAATTATTTCAATACACAAACACCTAAATTTTTAAGTTATGCGTGTTCAAGAATATTTTCCTGAGGCTATCATTAACCCTTCCTTTGTTGGGGTAAATAGTAGAACTCATATTTTATTTTCTTTTTCAAAATTTATAACCAAAACCCTAATTCTAAGACTCAAAATTCTAATCAAATAGATATCATAAATTTGTCAAAGGCAAGGATTCAAAGACATTTGTTGCTTCCATGATTGGGACATCTTACATTTTTCTTGATTTAAGATAATCTTGCATCACCTTCCTCAAGGAAAATTTTTACTTTTATCATTTTCCCATAATTTCCTCTATCCATCGTCAATCCACAGGTCGGTGTGATTGGGTTTTGCACCATATTATATTTTCATAATGTGGTACAAAAAAGGGCATTTGTAGACACCTAAAAAGTGTTACATTTGTAATTGTTAATATTAATATTTAATAATGTGTGCAATTATTTTAATTAATGTATTGCAAAACTTAAAAAATATTAACATTAGCTTTTCTAGCCTCTTTGACCCACTTTGGTCCCTTCCTATGCTTAACCGTGGTCATCATGGGACCACTCCACTATTTGTAACTTTGGTTTGAATTAACTACAGTTAACATTTTTTTCCTCTCTTTACTCCACTTTCCAAGTGCATTCGATGCATTTGGGTGAGGATTCCATCCACTGAGCACATTAAGGAGAAATACCAATTTGGTGGGTGAGGAATTGCTCCACAAAAAGGGCATTAGTTACATGCATCATAATGCATCATAACACATCATAAGGTGTTATGACACATCATAAGGTATCATAGGACATCATAGCATAAACAAGGAAAGTTGTACACTTATCCACCCCACATGGGGAATCCATAAGATTCCTCTTTTACACACCCATGCCACTTGTCACTCACTCTCTTCCATCCTCATTACTCTCATCCACCCATTGTAGACTTTACAAATAGGTGCATGTTGTGGTTATTTTCTATGTCCTTAATAATTTGGGTTGTCATACCACAAGAAAATCATTGATTCATAATCAATGCTGCTAACTTTGGTCGATCAACCTCTTTAATCTAGGAATAGATTTTCTATAAAACTAGACATACTAGGTATGGTAAGGTTACCTTTGAGATGATACTAAATGTATATAATTATTATGCTCATCCATATTGATAACAAAAGTAGTAAAAGTGCAATTATTTATTTTGACCAAGCTTTTAGACAACTCCCAACCTTTAGAAAGTGAACCGGTGCCTTATCTATTGGGAAATTATAGAAAAAATTAATATTGTTATGAAATAGAGTGAAAAATATAATGGGTTCATTTATATTCATTCAAATTATGTAATGAGCATAAATTATTAAACTAGCAATAAAAAGCACAACTTATACATTCAAATCATGTAATACATAAACGGGCAACACACACATAAGATAGTGAATTGCAAGAAGGAAGAAATTAGATATTTTGTGTTAAATATTGTGTGATATTACAATTTGAGTCTGGTAGAATGCTCAAATATCTATAAAATTTAATACAATGATTCACTTTGTTCAAATAATGTAATAGAGGAATTCTAACTCTTCATCCTAAGAGTAATGACAAAGAGCCTCCAATTCCTGATCTAGTTACTAGAAATGATATCAGTTGATTGAATGCATCCTTTGTAATTCCTACATAAGTGGAGGGGAAACATAAGGATGAGATAGAGAAAATATATACTAAGGGAATACAACTATCCAAAAATATAGGGCACTCAAGTATACCTCTTGTAGAATTTTGCTATGCAATGCTTGATGCAGCATCTGGCCATGGTAGCTCCTTTTGTAGCCTTGGGATCTTGAATCTGTTATAACTATTTTAATATGAGCCCTCCATCTATCATCATATCTAGTATTTGATTTTCTAGGTGTGTTCTAGTTATCCGGTGACCAAAAAATATATTTCTAAAAATAGCTAATTATGCTTCCATTTAATTTTATCAGTCTATAGGTTCATAAACTTGGTAAGTACCTGTGCAAAGTATAAGCCTATAGTAAACTAGAGATGAGTCCCATGTGTCACTTTGGTCTGGGAGGTGGTTTTTGGTGTAGTTGGAGTTTAGCCAAACTAGTAGAATTAAATTGCAAGAAAGTAAATTCTATAGGAAATTGTAGGAAAACTAATTTAAACTATCAAACACATGACTGAAAGAAAATGTGTAGAAAAGTAAATTATAGGAAAGAAAACACACTTGCAAAATTAAATAAAGTAGGAAAATGTAGAATTAAAACACTCTATGTAGAAATAAATAAAACAAGAGAAACACACTTGCAAAAAATAAATGATAGAAACTAAATAATGAAAGCAAAATGAAATAGGGGAGGAATACTACCTAGAGTGGGCCCGGGATCTTGTAGACATCTGCTCGGTTAATTCACATGATCACTCTTTGAACACAATGAAATAATCAAACACTCAAGATTTTATTATGTAGTACCAATTTTACAAAGCAAGTTCAGGATCCTTTCTTTAGGGGCAACTTGCATTTTTATATAGAACGTGGTCATCCCTTATTACAAATTTATATGCTACTAATTTTATCCATTCTAATGCGATTCACTATGGTGGGTGCACATAAAATAATTAAACACCTAATAAAATAGGATTCATGCTAAAATTAACCCTTACAAGATAATCATAGTGTTCCCTATGCTTTCTTAACAAAATGCATCTAATTTTATATATGGTCTCAAACTTTACAGTCAACATGCAAAATTTTTATTCTATCCGGGTACACGCATTGTTCAGCCTATTTTTGGAAAATAAGCACCTTTCCAGCCTATCACTGGGATAAAGATGTTGTATTTAGTCTTTTCTTGTTCGTTGAATATCATCACTCTGTTTAGGAATCAAATAGTGAGCGCTTTATTTAGTCATCGAGAGATAGGTGTCATCTAGCCTATTTTTGGGAGATAGGTTCTCATCTTGTGTATGGGATATATGTGCCATCCAACCTATTATTGGGAGATAGGCACTTATCCTATGTACTAGAATATAGGTGCTTCTTTTTTACTAGGATATAGGTGCCCTCCAGCCTATGGTCAGGAGATAGGTGTCATACCTTAGAATTTTTGGAATGCTTTACTCCTTCACCACTATCAATGTTTAATCATCAACCATTCCTTAATCACATTATGAAAGTATAAAATGCCAGGTCCACATGGTATCTTGACTAAAATGTGCAAAAAATTCTTAAGGTACTGCATCTACACACAATTTTCACTCAAAATATACATTAGGAAAAATATGTCATTTTCCATTAAATGTATACAAAAATATCATTAAAAATGTATTTCTAATATAATAATAATTTATGTTATTAAAGAATACAAAAATGAGCATTTTTGGTGCTCATAATCCCCCCATACCTAATTTTTACCACATCCTCATGGCACCCAATACTAATATTTCAGCAACGACCTATAAGTATTCCCTGATTCAATGTTTTATCTCTTTGGTTGTTACTTTATCTCATTCTTTGTTACAATTTTGTTTGACAAAATATTTCAATTGAGTGGGAAATGCTTCTATCACGGGTTCTTTCTAGAACTGACTACACCATAAGTGCTAGCTGGGCCCTACCCCTGTATCTAGCTTCGTTTGCTCCACCCCTTCTTGCCTATAAATTCCTCCATATAGAACCCTATGAATGTGGTGGTATCCTTATGGAATTTTGGCTTAGCTTGCTTCTAGTATTGATGGTTTGGGAGAAGCTATTCTACCATAGGGAACTCAGTCTTATCCCAAGGTAGATAATGAGATGTATCATGTACCTAGGTCTTCAATAATTTTACCACCTTTGGGTCGAGTTTTGTATCCTCTACATCATTGTCCTCTACATATTCAGGTGGTAGAGACTCAAGTTCTCAAAATGGTGATGGTATAATTGGTTCTTTGTTAAATATATCCATATTCTATAGATATTCCTATATCCTTGAGGGATTTCCATCAATTGAACCATATAGGTTCCAAAATTATTTTTGTTGGGTAGGGTTTATAGATATTCTTGGCTCTCTAGCCATTCATTTGTGAGCCTTTTGCTCCTTCTTAACCTCCTTCAGGCTCCTATTGAGCTCCTAGAACTACCCTCTCTAGCTGATGAGGGCTTTCATGGATGCAATCCATTCTTCATATGAGTTAGGGTTTGGTTGCACCTTCAAATTTTGTTTGGGTGCTTTTTGCTTTTGTTGGGTGAATATTTTGGCCCTTGTCTTCCACCTTCTTTGTAGTGCTATCTCTACTTTTTTTTGGGCCATAATTTCTTGGTTGGTTTTGGTGCTACTACATGTATTGTGGACATCAAGGGACCAATTCCCTATGCCTTCTATGGAGGTGGTATTTTATAGACTTCAAAAGAATCTATTTCTTACATATCCCAATCCACTAGTGTGTTCATAGTTGTTTTAGTCATGATCTACCCATCAAACTGATCAACCATGATTTTGTTTATTGATGGCTAACTAGCTAACTGTACAACCTCTATAGGATTGACTGACTCCTGTGGGTGGTCCACCTTATGTTCTTCCTCCTACTCTAATTTTTATTGGATAATAGGGTTATATATGTCCATTTCATCAGTGGGTTGACTGGAATTCGACTGTACCTCAAACTCCCCAGCTAACTAGGTAGTTCTTACATTGTCATCTAGTGGTTGGCTATCTGATTGGGCAACCACATGTGTTCTAGCTAACTCCTCAACCTTACTATCTTCAATTTCAATTATAGGGGGTTCTTTTTGAACACCAAGGCTCCCCTATTCCTAGAAAGTAATATTCATAGGGGCCTCATATTAGTATCCTATTTTATTTTCTTGCCACTTGATACCCTCCTAGAATCATAGTGAAATGCTCTTATGGATGCAATTTTCTCCTTTGAGTCCATGGAAGAAAATATTGCATCCATTTCCTATCCAATTTGCATGGTAGCATCAACCTTATCTATTTTGGTGACCTGTAGTTGTTGGACCCTATTTTCAAACTACCATACCATTTCTCATAGCTATCACAGATAATTATTCACTTATTGCTACCTTTCTGTAATAGCCCATTGATATTTCTAAAATTTGTCTTACTCCTTTTTATATTTTTTCTCCCAATTGAAGAATTTTTATTTCATGTTCTGATAGAATGTCTCACCATTGGCCATGCCATACAACACTTGACCAGTTAGTTCATCATCTGCATCTTCTTATTTGAATAAAATATAATCAACCATATGCTCCTTATGTGCTCTGATTCTAGCTGTTGGTGGTGATGAATCCTAAAATGGGCTTGAAATAGTTTGGTCTACCTCTCAATTTAAATTTTGGAAGATAGGCAATTATTTTTCCTATGAAAAAAAACTTTTTAGCTTATCCTACCACTCCTATAAAATGGCTATGCTAGGAGGCAGGTGATGGTATTAGGGGAGAAGGACCTAATTCTACCTACCTTGTTGTTTTTGTAGCTTGGTGGATATGGGAGTCAAGCACCTCTTCTTCCCTCTACTATGCGTTGGTTGCAACTATGGCAACACCTTATTCATCCTATACATCTCCTTCTTGCTATTCAATTATTTTTACAATATTATTCCCAGCATCCCTATGCATCTCAATATATTGAAATAGGTCTAAAATCAAATTGTGATGCCCTAATGTCATTATTGTTCCTACTTGATACCAATTGGATTCATATTTTAGGGCACACATTAAGTAGTAAGTAATATTGATTTTATCACCATGCAGCTGATGTTTGATAAATCTGAAATGGTTGGTATTCAACTAGGAATACTTGCCAGTGTAAGTGAAAAATCAAGCTACTTGCTTGAACATATTCCTCCAAAGGTTTGGAATATGCCATTTTGGTAACCTTGCATGTGTTGTCTATGTTGATGGCTACCTGAAAAATCACTGCATGTATCATGCTATACTATCCTTATTATATATCTAGTTCCCTATATATGTAAGACCAATCACCTTTGTAATATATGCCTTTGTTACTGGTATGACTAGTCTGTGCATCTGTATGACACCATCATCCATTGAGGCTACAAATTTGCATGCCACCATAGGGTCTTGATCCTAACTAACTAGGAAACAATACTCCATCCATACCATAGCCTCAAACTAGTTTTTGACATCACTAGTTATACCCAAAATATCTTGGGGCTCATTCTTCTTCAATGCATTATTAGTTGGTCCTATAGGCCCAACATGGCCACATCCTTAGAAAATATTTTTACAAAATTTTCTAAGTGTTGAAGGAGCTAGTTCTACCCTACGGTAGTGGCTCAATGCAATATGTTCTATCCTATGGTAAAAATGGTCAAATTTCATACTTAGCTATTTTAATATCATGGGCCATAGCACAATTGAAGTACAATAGGTCACAACATTTTTTACCCCACATGACATAGAAACTTGTTCTAGCCCGTGATCAACATCGATCAACTAGCATGTTGCTGCTTTCTAAATCATGGATTATAACATGGCTCCATCCTTTGAAAGTTAAAGCTTGTTCTATATTGCACGATATAGAACATTATTTTAACCTACAGTCAAAGCAATAAAAATCCATAAAGAAGTATTACAAGAAGTGGGCCAGCACAAGGTTCCATATTATACAGTTCATCATTATAACCTGCATGCACCAGAGCAAGGTTCTACCCCATGATCAACATTGGTTAACTTTTTACATGTAACTTTTGAGGTGTAGGCTACAACATGGTTCAAAATTTGTTCTACATCATAGATGCAAAGTAAAGGAAGATCACTCAAAGACTACAAGGCATCATCATAATGTAATGCTCTATCCCACGTGGGTTGAAGTACATTTTTATAATGAAGGATCCTATGCTCCAATCCATGGTCAAAATGGTCAAAAGGTGTGAATAACATTTTTTAATGAGCAGACTATGACATGTCTCTATTCCATGGAGCTAATGATAGTATTGAAGATTTGATCCCAATTATCTATGAGTGGATCAATGGTCGGTTTGTTTTGACGCTCTCTAAGACACATAAAAGCAAGAATTTTGTAATATGAAATGGTTTATTGAAGTAAACTAGAAGGTGAATCATTGAAGAGATCAAGAACCAAGAAATAAATATAGTTATAGATCTATGGTTGGATACCATCTAAGAATGATGAATGGTCTGGATAAAAATTTTATGTATCCTGGAGCCAAACACCATGAAAGACCAACAAGTTGTAGAAGCAGAGTTGTAGAGAAGTGCAAAATCATGTATTTTCTTCTTTCATATAAGACAAATTGGAGGCTATCACCTCAACACCTAGTTGATATAGCATTTTGTTTTCCTTGTAATGTTCCACCTTATTTCATTTTTTCAAGCATGTAAAACTATAAATAGAGGTCAAACCCTCATTTTTTAAGGTCAGATCTAGAGTGTTTGCTTGCCCTACTATGTAAATATTTTTTGCAAATAAATAGAAGGAACATTACTTGGATGTTTACCTTAGGCTGGTGTCTTCTATAATATTTTTAAGAGATTCAATCTCTGAATGCTTTTCTTCTACTACTGCTATGGTTAGTATATTATGCTAATATTGGATTGCTAGCTTATAGCACTTTGAAATATTTCATAATTGAATCTATACTTGTAAGAAGTTATTTTTTGTTAGTATTGGCACTAATCTTATTCTTCTATTTGGATTATTAGTATCATAGATGTTTGAAATGGTTTCTTGAAGTATGTATCTATTTTTATTTAATCAATGAATTAAGTGATGTTAATTGCAAGTGTGGGACACTAAAAATTGGTTGTCAAAGTTTTTCTTGTAGATACCTATATTTTTATATTTATATGGCCACTATTTAATCATTAATTTTTCTAACCCTAAATCCATTTCTATCCCTATATCTTAAAGCATTTAACCGAGCTTAAATGAGTTGACACCCTATCAGTTGACAAGGAATACTAGCCTACTTTGGTGGTTGGATTAGAGTAGTCTTTAATCCATCCAATGTTGAGGTTTGTACTGTTATTAGAAGGTGCATACCTAATCAGAATACTGGAATATAATAGTCACAGTTTTAAGCTTTTCTTGATATCAATACGGATCCTAATAGTTTTGGCATGCCCAGTGGGAGCCTATTTTCAAGAACATTAGCTAACCCTCCAAATTTTCATTTTTTTTACCCTTTTCTCAGAGGAATCAATATTTAGTGGATTGTCTTGACCTCATTAAGTTATGAGCCTCATATTCAATTGGTGACTTCTTTAATGCAAGAAACCAGAAAGCCTTTCCAATAGCTCATAAAATTTTCATGAATACTAGGTTGTCTATGAAGAATAATCCAGATTATTTTATCTATTATGAGATCCCTTTGAGAGGTTCCACTATCATAAGAAATTTAAAATCAAATTTCCAATTATATGAGACTCCACTATAATCATCCCTTGAAGTACCTCCAAGCTAGAAAGAAAATTACCTGGAAATATGACTAATAATATGAATGTGGCTCCAAACCAACCCCTATAAAAATACCCTAATTGGAATACAACCGGTCCCCTAAGGCTTGCCCACACATGATATACCTCAATTTGTATATAAAGCCATACCTAATTATGATGGATCAATCAAAAATTCTTACGAGCATTGCCAAGATATCCTAAATCTAGTAGCAATTCATAACATAAAAAATGAAGATGTGATTATCACAATTCTGACCCTATCTTTTAGAGGGAAAATCTTACATTGGTTCAAAACCTTATAGGACAATAACATTACTTCATGGGATGAATTATTAGAGTATTTTGTAGAAGGGTTCAATGATTATGTTGATCCCTTTTCTCTCCTAAACCAATTTACATCCATGCAAAAGCATCAAAAAGATTCAGTTTCAAAATTCAACCTAAGATTCAGTAGAACATGGAAGAGGATTCCACCTAAATCTAGGCCAGCTACACCCCTTAATTTTATGTACTATATAAAATCCCTTTGGTAAAATCTATACTTACAAACTCAACAGTTAGGAATATACACCTTCCCTTAGTTCTACAATGCAGCTATGTAGGCTCAGAACATCCTCATCAATGTAGGAAGATTACCCCCAAAAACTATGATGCCCTATTGCTTTGAAATTCCTAATGTCCAAAGTCATGCATCTACATATTCTTACATGGACCCTCCTCCTTTTTCATCCCCACTTCCTTATATGGATCCAATTCCACTCCCTAAAGTACCATCTACTTCAATTCCTTTTCCACCACTTCCATCTCAAATACCTTAAGAATCCATAGTGTTGCTTGATATTTAGAGTACTTTAAAAACACTCAGTAACAAGATGAATTCAATGGAGAAAAGAGATATAGGAAGGTCTCAGCAAAGGATATTTCCCTAAATCAATAGAGATACAAAGTTCGATACAAAAAATAGTACAGTGATTACAGTTAATGCAATTCAAGAAGATCAATAATATTCTTCCAAAACCAATCTTGTGAATGTGTGGTGCCTCATATGTAATGATCCTCATGATTCATAATCATATGTTATGTACCAATGTCATGTGCAGTAGTCCATAGAAAAGATAGATAGGAACCAAAAAGATAGAGTTAACATGCTATGGCAACCAGATCAGATAATGGTTGGGCAAGATCTTGATGAAGAACTTATTTATGTCATGACAAGATTAGGAAAAAAGACATTATAGGTTGATCTATAGAAGATGGATTAGTTTTAGATTCCTTCTCAAAAGAAGAAATATCTTCCCCTTTAAGGTAGTGTAGACACTAAAATCATGTCAATCCAATAATGCAACCAAAAACATTGGCTAATTGACATCATATGGCCACCTTGGGAAACCCTCAGAGGTTTAATAGTGGTCCTAACCACTCTTGTAAGGCCCTACCCCACTTTTGGGAGGTTTTGGACCACATAGGCATGACCGTCCCACCTTGAGATGATCACATTTCATGGTTGTCCCACCCAAGGATGGTGGCAAAGTGATCATCCCTGGGTGGGATGACTATAAGGTTTGACTCCCAAAAAGTCAAATTTGGACAAATGGCACCCAAAAATACCATTTATCCCACCTGTGAGATCATGCATGACCTAAGGGCACAAAATACTTATGACATACTATAGAATGAAGGCCAAAATGGGATATTATTTTCCCCTTCCAATGCATGCTCAATTTAAGACAAGTGGCACCTCTTGCCCTGCATGCCCATTTTCCCCAAGTCTTCCTTTGGCTATAAAGTGGATCTGTTTTTCACACAAAAATGGAGAGGAGTTTTGAGACATAGCAATGAAGTGCTACCAAGATTTCCCCTCACCTTTTGTGTCTTTTCCCTCAAAATCTCTACGTAGCGAAGGAGGTTTATGAGTGATCTAGGAGGCATAATCTATTTGCAAAACCATATCATCTGAGTGAATTCCACCACCATATTTGATTAAAATACTATTTATGATGTTCCTAACCAATTCACAAAGGAATTGGTGATAAAATAAGTGTAGAATTGGTGGTTGTCCCACCCCATGATGGTCCCCAATATGTGATAGTCACCACCATCCTTGCAAGGTATGGTGGTAGATCTATGTATGATTTTTCTACTGTTCCTTTTTATTAATATTCTAGAGTAGCATATGAATATCCTATCCAAATTTCATGCAATTTGGAGTCATATTGGGCAAGATATTGCATTTTTAGTGTTTTATAGGCTTCTGGGGACCATATGAATATGAACATGGATCGGTGAATTATTTTTATAATATACTGATATGGTTTCTCTTAAAATAATTTTTTATACATAATATACAAGTTTCATTTTATTTAGATGTGTTTTGGTCCATAAATTGCTTGTTTTGGGTTTTGTAGACTTTGTAGGTAAACTATAAATGCACCATGCCATTGGATGCAATTTCTGTTCTATTTTCAATTATATCTTCCCAAAATTTTCTATTATACATATATCTGAAATTTCATAACATTTGGAGTTGTTTTAGATAGGCACATTGCATATTTACACTTTCTAGTATATAGTTGCATGTATGGCTTTTACATGTTTCACATTCTACGCACTTGATATTTGATAAATCTAGTTTCCTTGTGTGTATGTGCATGTCTTAAAGTGAATTAGGAAGGAATACAATATCAGAATAGTAAATAATGAAGTGGCATCATCATAGGTTCACCCAACTCAATTTTGGGTACGAGAAGAACATTAGAAGTGCACACGAGCTTGTTTGGAAGGACTTGATCCTTGGGCACCATAATTTTTGTAAACAATTGTATGACACTAAGAGACCTCAAGGGGACATATATGTAACCATTTTTCTGATTTACCAAATGAAATAAAGAGAAACACATTTTATTGCACTTATTTGGCTTCAATGGTTGCTTAAATCTGTCCTTTTGTAATGCTTCATTAATACAGATATAGATGCATATTTTTTAACACTCTTAGGTGCATCGTTTTTCCCCTACTTCATTGGTGATCATGGTGGGACCCTATCCCTACTACTTTGATTAAAGGATTAACCCTATTTTGTTTTACATCCTGTTGCAGGTACTAGTCATTCTGGCCTGAAACAACCTCTGGAATGCTGACCGTCCCACCTTGAGATGACCACACAACCATCCCACCCTAGGATGGCCATAAAACTGGCCACAATCCCACCCTAATATGGTCATAAAATAGGAGTTTTTCTACTCTAAATTCTAGAAATAATAGGCCTATAGGCCATAGAAGGTATAAAAACCCTCTATTTTTATTTTGTTGTTTAGAACTGCTAAAATCTGGTTTTTCTTGCGTTCTTCGATTACTTGAAAAGTAGAAGTTAGATTTGCTTTTCTATAACTGAGAAAACAACAAAAATAATAAGAAAAACTAGAAAGTAACTAAGTAGAAATGCATATTTATGGTTTGCTTTATTTTAGCCTACCCAATGGGTAGGTTCTCATTTAGGATTTGCATCTTCTAGGTTACTTTTTATCTAGCTTTCTTTGAAATTAAAATGTCATTTATTTACATTTAGTGAATGATCATTGAATGCTTCATTATTTAATTTATTTTGGTATTAAAAAGAATCACACACACCATGATCTATTTAAATGCTAGTGATTTGGATTTCATCACCAACCACTAGTAGAGGTCAACGATGGTGGCTTTCATCTCCATCCATTGCCTCAACTCCCATGAACCCTTATTCTTTGCCAAGGTCAAATTCAAGATCTAACGTATCTTGGAAAATTTCCATTAACTTATCTTTAAAGGTTATAATGCTAACCAAGTGATTACTAGGTGAGGATTGGTAGGATCTATGCTCCTTTACTAATTATGGGTTTCATCTCCATACTTTGGTGGGTTTACATGACCGTGACTTTTATTTTTGGTTTTCGAGCTATGAGCATACATGTAAAATCTAATTAAAGACAAGATTATCATCCAATGAAATTAAAACATGTGACATAAGGTCGTATTTACAAACAACACATCTAAAAAACATAAAACAATTTAAGGATTCACATCTAAAACTTAAAAGAGATAATCACTTGTTTTATTGAGTGTTTCCTTTTCTTGTGTGTTGTTTCATTAAGAATTTGTAAAGGAGATAATCATCTAGGGTTGATAGAGAGTAACAATGGTGTGCACCTACAACCAAGCCCAATAATGGGTGAAATTTGCAAAGAGTGGACTAGGAGACATAAGTCATCTCTACTTTAGCCCCAAGGATTTGGTCATACCTTCCTTGCAAGCCCCTACTCACCCCACTCCCATAATAGTAGGACATGAACAACACCTACAAGGGAGCCCCATGTGGGACACCCCTATGGGTGATGGAACTTATCTAGGAGAATGTTCTTGGTATGTAGACACATCACATGCCTTCATTGATGAAAGGTAATAACACATTGAGTCGCAAGTAGATAGAGCGGTGCCATGCATCCATCTACCTCATAGGTCTAACACACCTTTTTATGAGCCAGGGCATGACTTCACATTTTGGATAAAGCATATTGATCATACTTTGACTTTGCATCACCTTGATAGGATCCAATAGTCTATACAATAGGATGAGTATGATACTCATCGCTCAGGGTGAGCAAACTTTACCCTTCCCTTCCTCATCCATGAAGGAATGCATGAGGAAATATTTGATTATCCTCAAGAGTAGTATACCACATAAGCACGATGTGCCTCTATGCCCACTAAGTATAATGAGCATATACCTAAGCTCAAACCTCAAGTAAATGCAACTAATATCGATTGAGGGAAGTACACAATGAATATCATAGATTATATTGAACAAGGTTGGTCTTAGGGTGAGACTCCTAGATTTCTAGGCCTCACATAGTGGAAAACATCAATCAAGTAGTTACAAGATATATGAAATGACAATAATAGTTCAAGTAGCTTTGGTGAGGCAAATAGCAACTAGACCACTTGCATCAACTTGAGAAATAAAGAATCGAATGACAGACTAACGAGCTTTTCCAGAAAACTTTACATTAGAGGGTCCCTACCCCTAGAACCTACATATAGTAAGTCCATCCAAGGAAACCCGTGCTCATTTAGGATAGGTATTCTAGGCCTTATCCAATGTTACCTCAATGACCTCCTAGGCAATATTAGGACTTGCCTCCAAGGCCAAACATAGGGCATCCACAGTAGGAAGCTACCCCTCTCTATAAGTTGGCTCAAGATACGCCCTATGGGGCTTACACTGAGTATGAGTTAGAGGTAGAATATTTGGAAATGCCTTACCAATATAGGGAGTGACATGCCATCACTCCAAAATAGGCTTGAGGACCCTTGCCCTCCATCGCAGGATAAGAACAAAGAAGAGGAGATCAAATCCTCTGATGCATATAAGGTACTACTAGAGCACTTAGAGTTAGTAGAGAACATACCCTCTGGGTCTAGATCTCAAAATCCCACTTTACACTAGTTATGCAATCAACCCCTTCATTATTTGGTGCCTACCTCTTCCTATATATAATAGTTTAAGATGCCTCAATTGGATACCTTTAAGGGAGAGGAAGATGCACATGAGCATGTTACCAAGTTCCTGAACCAATTCTTTGGCATCCAAGATAATGATGCTTTGATTTTGTGGATATTCATGAATACCCTATTTGGCCTAGCCATAGAGTGGTTTACACAACTCTCAAATCATAGCATCCATAATTTGGATCAACTTGTATATGCATTCCTAGAATACTTCACCTTCAACACCAAGCGAAAGGCAACACTGGATGATCTCATTGGGTTGAAACAATACAATGATGAGTCAATAGAAAATTATGGTAATAGGTGGCAAGCATTGCTCGCCATGCTACCATATCTACTCCCCATGTTAGAGTTGACTCAAATTTTTGCCAAGAGCTATCTAAAGCTGATCTCCTTATTGTTGCAACTACAATAATATCTGACTCTTGAAGATTCCCTAGCACAAGCTAGAATAATTGAAAACATCAAGATTCAAGAGGGTAAAATTGTGAAGCCTTGCAAGAAGGAGTGGAACAAGAATGCTAAGAATAGCCCAATGTAACCTAAGCTAGCAACATTCAATCTAGTTACCATTAGAATCCCAGGGCCAATGCAACTCGTGCCACCTCAAAATCCTAAATATCAAGCCACACCTGGGAACTATAACAAGGAAAACTAGAATAATCAAGGGTAAAATCAATAGCATTGCCCCAAGTGATAGTTCATGCCCATTGCAGAGTCTATGGACTCTTTTTTTGAGTGATTCTTTATGGCTAAATTGATCAATCTGCCTAAGAGTCAACCTATTGATCCAAATGCACCAAAGCCCAAAGGGTACTGAGAAGACATATACTATAAGTTTTATAGGTAAAATGAGCATGATGTACAAATATGCTATAATTTAAAGCATTTGGTGTAGGACATGATCGATAGGAATACCCTTCAAGTGGAAAACCCTATCACACCAAACAACCAACAGATGGGTGTTTTTAAAAACTCATTGCCTTCCCACATGGAGCAGGCCAAGCTAGCACCCTATGTGAATGAGGTTCATCATGCACCCCTCAGCAAGGGTATGTTAGCATGATCACAATTATAAAAAGAAACATGTGGTACCCAAGTCTAGTCACACCACCTATGGCTTAGAGTGATATCCCTTCAATATCATAGCCTCTACCATCTCTAGTGTTGAGCCTCCCACCTCGATCGATGATCACAATTAAGAGTAAGCTTGATTAGAGCCTGAGAATAACATCTACCTATCTCTCCATATATGAGCTCATTTAGCAATCTCCACCTCATAGAGAAGCTCTAATGGAGATCCTTAAGGTAATCGAGCTATAGCCCCAGGAGTTTAAATCCTTTAATAATTTCATGGGGCATGTTTGGCAATGCACAGAACTAGTGATTACCTTCTAAGAAGATGAGCTTAAACTAGTTCCAAATGATATGGTGGATCCTCCCTTGCACAACATTGCATGTGTAAATGGAACACCTTACAAGAGAGTGTTGATAAACATTGGCTCTTCTAGCAACATCATCACTACAACAACTCTCAAGCATTTGAAGCTCCTAGCATCCCATATTGTCGCATTGACATACACCCTTCGAGCATTTAATGATGCCATATGCTCAATAGTTGGTATGATAATCCTACCCATTCAGGTAGGGCAAAATACTATACCAACACTATGCCACATCTTGGAGGGTGAGATGGTGTACAATACCTTGCTAGGCAAACCATGGATCAGGGACATGAAGTGTGTCCGTTCCATTTCTCACTAGTGCTTGAAATACACCTATGAAGGGTAAGTTCATATTATCTTCATAGAACTATAACCCTTCAAGTACTACAACATGGTGCAATATATCCTTGAGTCACCCTTGCCATCCACCCATCTATATTTTCAATCGAATGAATCCAGCCAAGGTTTGACTCTATCGTCATCACCTTCATTCAATCCATCATCATCTCACACCATACCATCCTCATATTAGGTACCCCTAGATGTACCTTCATCATCAGTGAATCCTCCACTGAGGGACATGAGGAAGAGGCCTGTTGATAAGAGTCCTTTGACCATATCAACCATTTACACAAGCGAGATTTCTAGCCTAGTGGATGAGGAGTTACCTCATGAGACAAACATTGAATCAATTCAAGCCTTGCTATCATCCCCTCCTTCTCTGTAGCCACAAGTCACGGTTCACCTAGACACTATCATTTTGGGAGAGTACATGGTTAGGAATGTCACAACCACCCCTGCCATCGACTAGGTGAAAGATATGGGTTGACATAATATTTTAATAGGCACTATCATGCCTCTTGACCTTCCCCCTAATCAAAAAAATTTCATCTATGTGGGTCTCAACTATGGCATTGAGCCTTATCAACAATAGGAAGAGGATGAAGAGCCCTTTCTTGAGGACATCAACTACATGTTCAACCCTAAATTAACCCTGAGGTATCTTCACCTCTGTAATTGGTATAGTTATGGGTTGGGCTTGTATGAGCAAGGCACCTAAGTTCCTTACCAACTATTGTATCAAATGCCCTATGATAAGTTTAGTTTAGGACACAACAAGCTGGTTCCCCTCGAAATCCTCATATATAGTCTAGAGTGCATGACATTGGACTTTAGGGATGAGCTGGCACATGATCCATGTGCCAAACCTAGTTGACTCTACTCACTGGGAGACTACTTCCCCACACCCATGGGTAATCAAGAGATGCCTTGCAAGGTCAATAGATATTACAAGAGAGGTGAAATTTCGCATGCCCTTCCACATGATAGTGAAGAAGAAGATCAAGGGTAAGATGATTTAGATTATTAAGTGGCATCCATTGTCTCTTATAGCCCGTATGTCAAATATGCACATGTCATCCCATTGGATTATGAGCATGAGATTTATTTACATATGTTCCCCTTGAATGACCCTATATGGTTCTAATTACTCCCTGTAGAAGGGCAAGTCCACCCATAGCCACATCGACCACCTCAGGTCATCCCGCCTCCATCGTAACCACATCTGTAGGTCTTACAACATCCTGATGTCGATAGATGCCACTAGCCACATAGGAGAAATCATCCATCCATAAACATGATTTCCATAGACCTTTTCAAGACCATGCAAGATTTGGATAACCCATTGAAGCCACTACAACTTGACTTGGGGGTAATTAACTTCGATCAAGTAGATTATCCCCCATTGCCTTCTAAGTATTGGCCTTGTGATAAGATGCTACAACCTTTTAATTTCTCTCTAGGGCCTACTCATGATGTTTTTCATGATGAGGAGGAACCCAAGGTTCCAATTGCTGATATAAATCCAGTAGATGACATTCACCTGATCCCTACTCCTCACTGATTGGAGGAGGGTTCACATATGTCAATCGAGCCAATGATTGATAAAGATATCATCTCAAATACTAAGAATTCTTAATGTATCAATTTAGGGGAAAGTCTATCCCCCAAAGAGCGGGATGATTACATAGCACTTCTCATATAAAAGAAGGGGGATTTTGCATGGTCCTACAAATACATACTAGTACTGGATCCAAATCTAGTCATGCACAATCTGACGCTTCATCCCAAGGCCAAGCTAGTTAAGCAAAAACTAAGGAAGATGCATCCAACAATAGCCTTAATGGTTAAATATGAGCTAAAAAAGCTATTGGATGCCAAATTTATCATTTCCATAGACTATCCACCATGGTTTTCCAGCATGGTTCCTATCAAGAAGTCTAATGGGAGGATTCACATTTGCACCGACTTTAAAGACCTAAAAAAATTGAGTCCTAAGGATGATTTTACTTTGTCGAGCATCGATGCCCTAGTAGATGCCACAAAAGGCCAAAATTTTTTATCCCTCATGGATGTTTTTTTGGATACAACCAGATCTATATCAATCTAGAAGACCAGCTCAAACGATGTTCACAACACCTTGGGGGATATTTTTCTATAAGGTCATGCCTTTTGGCCTTAAAAATGCTGGTACTACCTACCAGTACGCCATGACATACATCTTCTATGATTAAATGCATAAGATTTTGGAATATTATATGGATGACTTACTAGCCAAATTATTATTATGCCATGAGCATCTTGATGTCTTGTGCAAAATCGTCAATTGCCTTATTGAGCATAATGTGAGACTGAACCCCAATAAGTATATCTTCGACGTCACATCTAGAAAGATATTGTGATTTATAATATCTGAGTGAGGTATCAAAGTGGACCCCAATAAGGTCAAGGTAATCCTTGAGATGCCTCCCCAAACTACCATTAAGCAGATCCAAATCCTGCAGAGTAAGGTCACGTCCATCAAGCGCTTCATAGGTCAATAGTCAAAAAAATACCAACCCATGAAAAAGCTACTGCACAAGGGAGTCACATTCCATTGGGATGGTGAGTTTCAAGTTGCCTTTGATGCAATCAAATAATATCTAGCTTCACCACTAGTATTGGCTCCACCTAGACCAGGAGTGTCATTTTGCTTATACATCTTAGCCACTGATATTGCATTGGGCACCATGTTAGCCCAAAACAATGAATTGCATAAGGAACAAGCTACCTACTATCTTAACCACACATTTTTTAGCTATGAAATCAAGTATGCATACATTGAGAAGTTATGCCTAGTAATGGTTTTTACCACCAAGAAGCTATGCCATTACATGCTTAGTCATACCACGTATGTTGTATCAAAAGAGAATCCATTGTGATACATAATGAGTTGTACTTATCACAATAGTCACATGATGAAATGGATCATGTTGTTGATGTATTTTTACCTAGAATTTATCAAACAAAAATAAATTAAGGGTTAGGTCATCACCAATAAACTTGTAGAGGCTCCCCTCTAGGATGAGCAGCCTCTTAGCATGGAGCTTCCCAAAAATGGAGTCTTCCAAATATCAAAATTACTTGATTCTGACGAGCCTAATTCATAGGCCAATATGACTCTATTCTTTTATGGTTCCAAGTGTGAGAAAGGGGGTGGCATATGGATCATTTTTTTCACACCTCAAGGGGCTCCCATACCCCTATCATTCAAACTCAATTTCCTATGCACTAAAAACAATACCAAGTATGAAGCCTTGCTCATAGGTCTTAAAATGGCTATCACCATGAAAATAACTAAGCTCATAGGTCTTAAAATGGCTATCACCATGAAAATAACCAAGCTCAAATTTTTTGGTAACTCCTTGTTCATCGTAAACTAGGTCAAAAGGATTTTCCAATGCAAGTGCCTAGTTTTGTAAGCCTATAAATCCCTTGTGGATAAAGTCCTAGAAAATTTTGAATGGTATGATATCGAGACACTCCCTCGATCATCCAATAATTTTGTGGATACAATGACCTCCATAGGGTCCTTGATCCCATAGAACCCTACGAATGATATGACAACCATTCAGGTCAAAATGCTATCACAATTTGTGGTTGTGTGTGAGAGCACTTAGTCCATGCTAGAAGTCTGCTTGATTCAGATTGAACCTCATCAATATAGGTTCTCACAAGTTCATGAGTGCCTGAATCATGTTGCTTGGGGGACTCTATTCCCTCAAACCCATTTTTATAGCAGTACAATGCTATTCTTACAAGTTCTTTTCTAATAATAATTTGATCAAGATGAACTTCAAGAGGGATAGGAAATTTATGCAATCGAGGCTTCCTCACAATAAGACTACTCTACCCAAATCAAAGAGTACCTAAAGCTTGGTAATATGTCTTCTGGGTTGTTGCATGCCACCAAAAGGACATTTAAACAAAAATCAGCAAAGTATGTCTTGCTAGGAGACATTTTGTATCATCGAAGCTATGAAGGGATCCTCCTTCATTGCTTAGAGCATCAAGAGTTAGTTTGGACAATTTCCCAAGCACACAATGGTACATGTGATGGCCATTTTAACGGTATGGCTATCGCTAAGTGTAATCTTCACATGGGCTATTATTTGCCAACCTTAGAGTAAGATTATTGTGCTTATGTTAAGAAGTGCATGAAGTGTCAACACCATGCTAATTTGACACACATACCTTCTTAGGCCTTAGAACTGATTTAATCGGGTTGGCTATTCTCGTAATGGGTGTTTGATTTAATTGATAAAATCTCACCTGCCTCCTCAGGTCGTCACACATATGACTACTGAGTATTTCACAAAATGGGTGGAAGCAATTCCCCTTACCAATATGATAGGACCCCGCATAACAGAGTTTATATTGCATAATATCATTTGTCATTTTGGTATTCCATCCAAGATCATTTTTGATAATGGGACATCATTCAAGAACAAATATGTGCATGTGTACGAACCTAAAAAGCATACACCTAATATAGTAACAATTGGAAATCACATAAAGTACATACATAAATTAAAAAAATGAAATAACCCAAAGAAAGGTGTCTTTTATTAAAATTGAGTCAATTCATGGTTACAAATTCATCCCTCTTAGGGATACCCAATGTGATACAATATTACAATCATAAAAAATGCCTCACAAGGGTAGGTGTAATCCGCAATCCTTTCATAATGACACAAATTTCTCCAGGTCAAGTATGACCTTCTTATCTCCTATGAAGAGGCATTTGTTGCATTGAATACGTTGACGAAGGAGTCCTAAAAACCCTGCATTCAAGAAACAATAATAAATATTAAAATCAAAGGATACCTCTCTTGATGAGGCTCTTACAGAAATATTGCATAAATAATAGTATAAAATCAAGAAAGCATGTAAAACTATCAATATATGCAAGAAATGAAGAAATTTGTAATAAATAATGTAAAGAAAACATGAAATCTAGCAATTAGGAAGCCTAATTAACCATTAGAACTTGAAAAGCATGAAACTAGTCTAAATTGACAAATGCAAGGAAAATAGAAGCAAATATACCTCTAAATCCTAAAATTAACCAGTTAAATGTCTACTAAAATGTTAAACTATGCTAGATTAAGCTACTTGCATAACTAAAAATGGAAATCTATTGCTAAAATGGAGGAAAGAGAGCATCAAACCCTATCCACGGGTGCTTAAAGTAGCTAGCACTATTAGCCATGGTTGACAATCACGACTATGGGAAAAATTCCCTTTCTCTTGAAATCAGGGCTAGAAACTCTCAAATCCTCCAAGGAATTTATGATCAAGGGTCACCTATGTCTTAGAACATGAAATTGGTGGCATATTGGGTTGAATTCATGATTGATCTATGGAGAATGGTAAGATTACTCCTCAAGATTTTGGAAGCTCCATTGATGCATGTAAATTTGTCATTGGTCAATTGGGCAACACTTCATTACTCCTCAAGGGGATATGAAATTGCTCTCCAATCCGATAGGGCTCCGCTATGTGATTGACACATTAATTATCTAGGGTTTGCTCTTTGAAATTGGGGTCTTAAATAGACTCCCAAAATCCTTGATCTAGCTTCATGGAGAAGCCAAGAACAATAATTGGTAGTTGGGAGGAAGCTTATGGATGCTTCCAAGCCCAAACCGCTCAAAAACCATTACAATTTGATTTTTGAAACTAATTTTACTTGGCTTTGATCACCCGAGCTTGTTATAGGGCTAGCCACGACTCTTAAAAGTGGCTAAAAACCCTAGTCGTAGGTGTCACCCATGGCTAAGAATCCTAGTCATGGTGACACCAGCGGCTAAGGCTAGATAGGCCAAAATGCCCAAATTGAGTGGTTAGAACCACTGATTTTGCCTTGGAAAGATCCAAGATCATTCATATGGTCTTTTAGCATGTCCTATATGAGTAGTCACCTCGACATGATGCATTTTAGGTGTCTACAACATGCTTTGATAGCAAAGTATAATATATAGCATAGCTTTTTGATGCCCTATTATCTGCAAGCAAAGGGACAAGTAGAGGAATTGAATAAAATATTGATTACCATTCTAAATAAAATCACATCGATTGGAACACACAAATCCCCCTTGCTCTATGGGCCTACCACACTAGAATATAGATGCCCACTAGGTCCACTCCGTTTTCACTAGTGTATGGCATCGAGGCAGTCCTACCTCTAGAACTAGAAATCTCATCACTACGCATATCCATGCAAGAGTTAATTAATGATGACACCATGTGGTAGGCTCACCTAGACCAACTTACATTGCTTTATGAATGATGGGTCAATTCTCTTGAACACCTTCACATTTATCAAGAGCAACTCAAGAGAGCTTATAATATGAAAGTCCATCACAAAGAATTTTAGGTTGGTGACCTTATTCTAAAAGAGAACCAACAAAATTATAACTTGCTACCCCATATAAGGGACAAGTTTATGACAAATTGGTTAGGTCCTTTCATCATCACTAGTCAAATTGGACCCAAAACTTACCGCCTAGCCTCCCTTGAAGGAATTTAGGATACTAAACCCTTGAATATCCTTCATATATGGCTCTTCCATGCCTAGAGTGTTGTGCCTCACCCCAAAATTCTCCAAGGGTATCTACGTACCGCTTGGTCAACCCAAAATACTCCTAGGTAGTCTATGACCATCTAGGTCACCCTAAAATGCTCCAAGGGTACCTACGTATCACTTGGTCAACCCAAAATGCTCCTAGGTAGTCTATGACCATCTAGGTCACCCCAAAATGCTCCAAGGGTATCTACGTACTACTTGGTCAACCCAAAATCCTCCTAGGTGGTCTATGACCATCTAGGTCACTCCAAAATGCTCCAAGGGTATCTACGTATCGCTTGGTCAACCCAAAATCCTCCTAGGTGGTCTATGACCATCTAGGTCACCCCAAAATGCTCCAAGGGTATCTACGTACTACTTGGTCAACCCAAAATCCTCCTAGGTGGTCTATGACCATCTAGGTCACCCCAAAATTCTCCAAGGGTACTTACATATCACTTGGTCAACCCAAAACACTCCTAGGCAGTCTATGACCATCTACGTCACCCCAAAATACTCCAAGGGTTTCTACAAATTGCTTGGTCAACCCAAAGTACCCCAAAGGTATATATAAGCTCTTTGGTCACCCAAAAAGCCCCAATGGCACCCACTAAGCCCAGTGGTCAACCTGTATATACATATATATCAATCACAAAATATAAAAACATTATCAAAACATCAAAAATGTAAAAATATTGCATCACATCACATTGCATCCCATTGCATTTTATCATCACTTGCATTAGGTATATTCATCATTGCACCTTGCATTTTAGAGTTGCTCATACATGTCTAGCACTGATACTGTACAGTAGTCATCATTCAAAATCAATGTTTTTCAAGTCATTATTAACATCATTTCATATTTCGCTTATCATTTCCACCTACATTTCCCACTTTTCATATTTGTGTCCATTCCCTTCACCTAGCCATTTGTTCTAGAATTTCATTAGGGTTTTTGGTCACTCAACCATATCTAGTTTTCTTTTTAGATTTTGTAGAAATCTATCCTAATTTTTAGGAGGTAGTCTTTCTTAGATTACACCTTGTATACAGCACAATCCCAACACATTTTCACATTAAATCCAATTTTTACACAAGGAAAGATAAAACCTACAAAGTGGTCTACATTACCTTAAGATAAAAGTTTATCCTACTCATCCCCCTATGTGAATGGTTCAAGAATATTGAGAATTTACAAAATGACAAGCTCCTCCTTATCCAATTCCCCAAAATAAATAGTGGTTTTCACCACTATCAATAAGCAAAATCCCAAGAAGCAAAAAAAAAAAAAAAAAGCAAAATAAATAGTGATTTTCATCACTACACAAATCCCTTGCTTAACGAAAACAAAGTACAAAAATAAATAGTGATTATCATCACTAAGCATGAGAAAATATCCCTAAAATCAAATAAAAAAAATAAGGGAGTATTGAACTTGAATCCTTGGAATTCTCAGCATTTGACAAACCATTAGGTGATCCTCATTATAGGTTAGGTGGCATAAAGCCTACCTAGCAATGGTGGTATCCTTATGTATGATGATATGTCTATCATATTATATTTTTGTGTATATGTAGAACAATGTTTGCATGCGGATGTACTATATTTTGGTAGCCTTTACTACCTAGTGGTCTAATCTAACTAAATACAAAACATAGGATCATGATACTCATAGGGTAATCTTATATGTATCACAACAATGAACTCACTTGCACACACAAGGATATTGAGTATCTAGGTCATCCTAGCTGATTCATACCTTGTCAAAAGTCTTGCATGGTTAGTATATAATTTTTGACCAGTCAACTAGAGTGTTTGAATATCATGAAAACCTCATAAACATTTTATAACATTCTACTATTCATTCCATTTTATCACATATATGTCAGTTTACATTTTCATAAATCCATTACATAGTCTCATGATAACGTTACACATGAATTGATGAATTATATACAGTCTATGGTGCTAACATATTATGTCATATAGTATACACATTTCATCATCTAGATAAATACATCATCCACCTCACTATGCATCCACGCAAATACATATCATCAAATCAAATCAAATCACAACATATGCATACATTATAAGCATCCATAAATACATCATAAAGCAAATAAATACATTGCATACATCTCATAAAGTAGTAGGAAACACATGATGATAAAACATAAAAGCTCATATATATATCTGTATATGTATGGGGTAAAAAGATACATCATAATCCTCGAGCTACCTATAGGCTACAATATAATGGGTCTTCTAACCTCACAATACCAAAAATATAAATTACAAAAAAGAGCCTTCAAAGTCTCAATAACCATGGTCACACAGGAATGGTACTACGACTCTCACCCCTACCCTCAAGTTGAGCCCATCAAGAATCCTCTAACCTACCACCACCTACCCTGTATGCCCTCTATGTAGATCCATGCACCTCCATCCTAACTGAAGACTATCTGGTACCACTACATTTACTTTGGTATGACCCACTAGTAGATGGATGGACTAGGATGCACCCCCTAAGGTGCACTACCTCATCCTCTAGCTCATTAGTATAGATATGCTCCTATCAACATCTCATATGATAGGTATTCACTAGGTCCTAGAGATATGCCACCTCCTATCATAGCCTGTCCACCACCCCACTGCTAGGTCCCTCCCAACTAGGGCTTTGAGATCTCAGCTATACTCGTAGATCCACTATCTCTACCTAGGCATATTGTACCTATGTTCAAAGGAGATATCTCTCCTACCTGACCCTAATTAGCTCCTTTGATAGCTCTATATCTATATCTATATCACCTTTGGTGATCTACTATACTTACACCTCCTGATCCCAATGCCATCATCCCTAAAGTCACCGTGATATCTTAAGCCTGGGAGGTCTGCCTGCTCATATTCCATGTGACCAAACCCATGTACCTCACCTACCTCTCCCTCGTCCTCCTTCAGAGTGACTTGTTGAGCATTTTCTACTATCCCTACTACATCTCCCCCTAGTGGTACCTCTCCCTACCACTAGCACATCACCCATCGGGATTCATACTCCTCTGTAGTCCTAACATTATCCAAGTCTGGAATGTCTACTACAAGATTTGCCTCTCCTCCTACCGCCTCCACTATAGGCCACCTCAGTGTCCTCTCATCCCCATGGTGCTGGTAGACCATTGGATCACTGTGTAACCGCTATCATAGCCTAAACTACCACATCACTTGAGCATAATATAATAACTCCCACTCCATACCATGTCAACCAACCAACCATCTACCTTACCTCACTTGGTAGAGTTGTGCCTTAGCATCAGACCATACTAGGAAATCCTTGTAAAGTCTCTAGAAAAAATAAGCTACTTTGAGTCCTACAAAATACTAGGTATACGGACCCACATCACCCACATAATATTGACTCTATCCTACCTCCTAATCTTACTTCCATAGGATCCTATAGCCAATCTCTTGATCTACCAACTATACCCATGATGTCTAAGGCAATCCCTATGGCCGATCCATAGCTATATGCTACCATCTCCACACCTACAGTAGGAAGTTGCATCCCAAGTCCTTCTACCTCTAGGAGTAGATATCATATAACTCATCGTACAACTATACCAGTAGTATCATCACCCATGTCATCACCACTGGTTGCTCCATAATGCACCCTACTAGAGTAAACACTAACTCTAGAAGGTTCCAAGGAAACCTGGTGCTTGATGAGTCTGGTAGTAGCATATTCAATATCAGTGTCATCAAAAAAACATGACTAACACCTAATACCCTAGACTCATACCAATACCCCACCAGTATACCTCCACTGAGAGAGTCCCCTATCACCTCCTTCACAACCCTACCATAATACCGCTCCATAATTACGTCTCTCCAATCCCGATGAGTAGACTCAATTTATCACCCCTCTATAAAAATGCGTAGTATATAATAGACATCCTCAAACATCATTGTCATCTCCCTTGTTGGTAGGTTGAAGGTGTTGGTCCATGGATCCCACAAGTCAATAAGTGCAGTCAAGTAGGCACGATCACCCACCATGGGCTCTAACCACGTCACATGCTTGAGGCCAATGGCATTAAAGCCATTCCTAGTATACCTCGGTTGATAAGCCTCTAATGGTCTCAAATAGCATAGGAACTTGATACCTACTCTTAACCACCTGGCAGAGATAGATCTGTCAATAATAAGCATCAAACAGGCTTCAAAATGACCCAAAAATACCAAAAAAGACTAAAAATGGTCCCTTTTTTAGGCTAGTTTGTGACCGTCCCACCCAAGGATGGCCCCAAAATTTATGACCATCCCACCTAGGGATGACCACTAACCAAACCATGATGGCCTTCCCACCCAGGGAAAACCCCCAAATTGGGCCAAAATGGGCCTTTTAGGACACCAAAAATAGCAAAAATTAAGCAATCAAAAAGCCCTAAAAGTTAATAAAATTGCATAAAAACATAAAAATATGCATAAAAAATTGTAGGTCATCCATAATTAGGTTCGATTACTGAGGATTTAGTGTGCTCTACCAAAAAGTAAAAACAAGCTATAATTCCACTTTAACACTAGCATAGTGTAGTAAGAAATTCAACTCTTACCCATCTCATACCAGCTCCATCGCTAGATGAGTCTACAATCTGGCTCATGGTGACTATAGGATGATTTTATTAGCACTCTACTATGTGGAATCCTTATCCTCCTCCTCACATCTCAATATGCAAAGTTTTAAATGTACAAATGAGCCCAAAATACCAATTATTGTCTTAAATAACCCTCCCATGATCATACCTGGGTGAGATGAGCAGCTAATTGGCTAGTTGTCCCACCCTAGGATGGTCATAAACTTGTCACCATCCCACCCTAGGATGGCCACCAAAAAATTTCATCAAAACAGCTCAAAATGCATCAAAAAGGGTCCAAAACCCACCAAAAATACCTTAAATTTGGTTAGAATTCAATCAGCATCCAGGTGAACCTAAATTGCTCATGGAGAAATGTAAATTCCTTACTTTAATCCATAATAAGGCCATTGTGGCTGGACCGCCCAATGGGAATGAAGTTTTCAACTCGCTTCTTCCATGAAGTGTCAACAAAGTCATATGTGTCAAGTGGTTCATTGCTTTTATCACTGGTCATTCCCCCATTGACTCATCACTTGAGGGGTAGTCATACTTAATAAATTCATAATAAAAATCAACCATCAAACACTCAATAATGCAAATTGCATTCATTCAATGGATCATTGACAAAGACAATCACTCTCCTACTTGGGATAGAAAATAAGCAAAAATTTAAATCAAACAAATGCTTTGCATTATAGAATCATATTTATGACTGAAAATGTACAAGATCGAGTAAGCCTTACCAGAAATTTTACACTTGAGTCAAGTTCCTTAGCTCATCAAAAGCAAGGATTCAAGAACACATGCTCTTTCCATGATTGGGGCATCAAAAGTTGGTTAGGTTATTGAATAACCCTAATAATTTAATATTTTAGTCATCTATTTTTGCTTAGCACTATGTTGCACACAATGCATATAAAAAAGGGGTATTTATAGACACTAAAATCATGTCAATCCGATTAGGAAACCGAAATTATTGGCTAATTGACATCATATGGCCCCCTTGGGCAACCCTTAGAGGTTTAATAGTGGTACTAATCACTATTATAAGGCTCTATCCCACTCTTGGTATTTTTAGGACAAATAGGTATGACCATCCCACCCTGGGATGATCACAGTTCATGGTTGTCCCACCCAGGGATGGTGGTAAAGCGACTGTGCCTGGGTGGGACGACCACAAGGTTTGACTCCCAAAAAGTCAAATTTGGAAAAATGGCACCTAAAAACTGAAATTTATCCTACCTATGAGAGCATGCATGACCTAAGGGTGTAGAATCCTTATGACATGCTATAGAATGAAGGTCAAAATAGGAGATTCTCTTCCCATTCCAATACATGCTCAATTTTAGACAAATGGCACCTCTTTCCCTGCATGCCCTTGCATGCCCATTTGCCCAAAGGCTTCCTTTGGATATAAAGTGGATCATGTTTCCACACAAAATATGGAGAGGAGTTTTGAGACATAGCAACGAAGTGCTGCCAATATTTCCCCTCACATTTTTGTGCCTTTTTCCCTCAAAATATCTACCTAGCAAAGGAGGTTTGCGAGTGATCTAGGAGGCATAATTTATTTGCAAAACCATATCATTTGAGTTAATTACACCATTAAATTTTATGACAAAACTATTGAGGAGGTTCCTAACCAATTCATAGAGGAACTAGTGATAAAATAAGTGCAAAATTGGTGATCATCCTACCCCAGGATGGTCCCTAATATGTGACAGTCATCACCGTCCCTGCAAGGGACGGTGGCATATTTGTGCATTATTTTTCTACTTTTATTTTTTAGGCATATTATAGAGTAACATATGAATCTCCTATCCAAATTTCATGTAATTTAGAGTCATATTGAGAAAGATGTTGCATTTTTAGTGTTTTGCAAGATTCTAGGGACCATTTGAAGATGCACATGGATATATGACTAATTTTGCTAATCCATTGATATGGATTCTCTTAAAATCATATTTTATGCATAATATCCAAGTTTTATTTTATTTGGATGTGTTTTGTTCCAAAAATTGATTGTTTTGGTTTTTGCAGGATTTGTAGGTAAACTATGAATGTGCCATGCCATCAGATGCAATTTATGTTCTATTTTCAATTATATCTTTCCAAAATCATCTATTATACATATATCTACAATTCATACTATTTGGAGTTGTTTTAGATAGGCACATTGCATATTTACACTTTCTAGTTTATAGTTGCATGCATGGCTTTTGCATGTTTCACATTCTACGAACTTGCTATTTGACAAATCTGGTTTCCTTGTGTGTAGGTGCAGGTATTATAGTGTAGGAGGAAGGAATACAATATCAGAACAGTGAATAATGAAGTGGCAGCATCATAGGTTCACCCACCTCAATTGTGGGTACGAGGAAGAACATTGGAAGTGCACACGAGCTTGTTTGAAAGGACTTGATCCTTGGGCACCCATCATTTTTGTAAATAATTGTATCACACTAAGAACCCTCAAGGGGATATCTATGTAACCATTATTCTGATTTACCAAATAAAATAAAGAGAAACACCTTTTCTTGCACTTATTTGGCTTATATGGTTGCTTAAATCTGTCCTTTTGTAATGCTTCATTAATACAGATATAGATGCATATTGTTTAACACTCTTAGGTGCACCATTTTTTCCCTAATTCAGGTAGTGATCAGTTTTCTATTCCCAAATAAGATGAAAATAGGGACACAATTTATAAAATTTAAAAGATATATGTTAGTTTCCCTAAGAGACATGACAAAAAGAATGACAAAGAAAGGATGAGATCCAAAAGTGAAGCACAATAAAATATAATATTCCATTCCATAACTAAAAGACAAAGGATCGAAGCCACACAACAGTATAAGAGGAAATATGGTGAGCCACAAAAGAATCTTGAGAATCCCTCTTAAGTAAAATCAAATTATAACATTGTGGAAGAAATGAAAAGAATCCCCTCTAAGGCCAGCCTCTATGACACTCTCTTCATTCTTGGTCAAAAAAATCTGGTTAAAGCTTATTTAAGTAAAAATACCCAAGAAAAGCAAACCACCACCATCCTTAGCATGCCTTTTGGGAAAGGCAAGATGTCTCTTTCTACATTAAAAAACAAACCCCCTCCCTTTTACATATCTTTGAGTATGAAGGTTTGGATAGTCCATAACTGTATGATTGATTCAGAAGCCTCTACCACAATTATGCCCAAAGTAGTTTATGAAGAGATGGGTATGGAGTATACTAGATCTTATCCCAGAGTTTTGTAGTTTGATGGGACAGTGGTTAATACATTCAAAGTAATAAAATATGTACTAATGATACTGTATAGAGCCCCAGAGGTAACCATTGTGCAAGAAATTTTAGTGGTAGATCTAGAGCCTTATTTTGGTCTATGCCTTTCTAGAGAATTCACTGCCAATTTGGGAGGATGTATGTATTTGGATTACTCTAGCATGGTAATCCCTTTCAAATGGAAGAGCATAAGGATAACACCTGAGAAGCTTGTGTCCTACCATATTGAGAATATTGAAGAAGACATATGTAACCTCACACCCCTATATGAGTTTGAACTAGTAGAAAGTTTTGAAGAGTTAGAGGTTGAATATGAATTGCCATTCAAAGAATATTACAGTTAGTTTGGGATAGGAATGGGCACATACAAAATCTCTTTAGAATTTGAGAAGAAAATCCTTGCTATATCCTACCAATCCCTAGGAGAGATAGAAACTTGGACTATGCATTTCGATGGTGCTAAATGCATAAATGGAGCTGGTGTTGGTGTAGTTTTGCAATTCCCTTAGAGGGTGTAAAAATCTTTGCATACATACTAATATGGTCTTGTACTAACAATGTTACAGAATATGAAGCTCTATGCTTAGGTCTAATGCAAGTTGAGAGCATGGGTATCAAAATACTTGATATTTATGGTGACTCTGAATTGATAGTCAATCAGGTAAGAGAGAGATGTAGCAGTAAGCACCATTACCTAAGAGCATACAGAAATAGGGTATGAGATTTGATGGAATCATTTGATGCCCTAAAAATTCATTTTGTTTCCAAAAAATAGAACATACTGGCTGAATCCTTGGTAGTTAAGGGTTCTAATTTTAGTCCTTCAAATATAGGATTTTCTAAAGATAAAAATATCAAAATGGTTTTTAGACCTATAGTACCAAACAAATAGATTTTTTGGAAGGTCTTTGAAAGTGATGATCAAATCATTTATTTTTTGGTAAGAGAGGTTTGATTATCTACTATTAAAGAGGAAATTTCTAATGAGATAGATCAATAAGATGTTATCAAATTAAGAAAAAATCATATCCTTAGGGGTTTTATCACCTTAGAAAGCCTCTTTAATAATGAGGATAGGAAAAAGTTGGATCTTTGGAGATCAATGAAAATATCTATAAAGAGATTGAGATTGAGAAAGAAAAGAAGCTCAAAGTTGGTATCCACTATTCTCCAAATAGGTAGAGGGGATCAAAACCCTGTGCTTTAAATACTAATTTATTATGGCTTGGTCATATGAATATCTAAAGTTATATGATAAGAGGATGATCCAAAATACTATTAAGCTAGAGCCTGATGCAAAGCCTTTTAGATAGAAATAGAGACCTATAAATCCTAGGATTGAATCCATAATGAGATAAGAGTTGCTCAAATTGCTGAAGGCTAAAATCATATACCAAATTAAGCACTCCACATGGGTGGCTAATTTGGTTCCTATAAGAAAGAATAATTGAGACATCCATATATGTGTATATTTTAAGAATCTCAACCAGACATCATTGAAGGATCACTACCATCTCTTTTAGATTGAATAGATTCTATAAATTGTTGTAGGAGCATAAAGGTTCTCGTTATTAGATGATTTCTCTAGATATAATCAGATCTGGGTAAAAGATGAAGATCAATTCGAGACAAAATTTACCACTAGTTGGTGAAATTTTGCTTATCAAAGGATTCCCTTTAGCCTCTCCAATGTAGGAGCCACCTTTCAGTTAGCTATGGATTATGCCTTTGGAGATCTAATCAATAAGGTCATTCTCATCTAATTAGATGATATGACTATGTTCTCTCATGAGAAACGAAACCATATGGAATACTTGGAGCAAGTATTTGAGAAATATAGAGAATTTGACATCTTTCTTAACCTAAAGAAGTCATTTTTTGTAGTTCATAAAGGGAATATATTGGGGCATATGGTCTCTAAAGAAGGAATTTCTATTGACCCAAATAGAGTGAAGTCAATTATTTTTCTCCCCTTTCCTATGAACAAGAAAGCTTTGCAGTCTTTCTTTGGGAAGATCAATTTTTTTAGGAAGTTCATCTTAGAATTTGATCAAAAGGTAAAACCTATCTCAAATATGTTGAAGAAAAATGCAGACTTCAAGTGGAAAGAAGCAAGGGAATGGGATTTTCAAGTCATTAAAAAATATATTGCCACTGCTCTAGTTCTGGTAAATCCTGACTTCAGCAAGAATTTCATTTTGTACGCTTATGAAGTTGAAGAGCTATGCATCTATTCTTACCCAGAAGAATGATGATGGAGAAGAACATCCCATATTTTTTTTGAGTTAAACTCTCCATGAATACCAGATCAAATATAACATTATTGAGAGAAAAGTTTTTGTAGTGATGAAGTCATTGAAGAAGTTCAAAAAATACTTGGCTCAAAGTAAAACCCTTGTGTATGTGGTACACCCAAATGTAAGAAGTTTCATTTTACACGGTGAACTAAAAGATAAAAGAGTTGGTTGGATTACTAATATCTAGGAGTATGATGTGGAAATCCATCCTACCAGGTTGTTCAAAGGTAGAGCATTGTAGCAAGGGTTGATGTAAAATGCAGTTGTAGAACAATTAATAGTTTACCAGCAACCAATAGAATATCAAACTGAAGAGTTTCAATCAGAAGATTCAAACTAGGTTGATCAGATGGCCAAATATTTTCAAATAGGAATTTTCCCTCAAGTTATTAACCCATCACAAAGGAGGAGATATAGGCTTCAAGACTTGAAGTATGTCCTACTTCCAGAAGGATTATATAGAAGAAATCTTGATGGAGTCCTCATAAGATGCTTGAAATATGATCAGAGGAAAAAGGTCATTAAAGAATTCCACAGAGGGTTATCTAGAGGATATGTTTAGGAAGGGTCACAACTTTGAAATTCATTAGGATAGACTATTATTGGTCTACTATTTTTACTGACACCTTCAAGATAACAAGAGCATGTGATGAATTACAGAGGTATATGGAAAGGACTAGAAACACATCATTCCTCCTCAAACCCATTCAAGTAGAAGAGCCTTTTCAACAGTGGGGACTGGACTTCATTGGAGTGATAAATCCTAATTTCTCAGCAAAACATAAGTATATCCTTACTACCACATATTACCTTACAAAATTGGTTGAAGCTATTCCCATGAAGAAATTAGATCAAGAAGTGGTAATCGATTTTAGGGAGAGTTTGATCACAAGGTTTGGTATCCCTGAAGCTATAGTAATTGACAATGGTCCAAATTTTATAGGAGCTAAATATATTGAGTTTACCAGTAAGTATGGTATGACTATAAAAAACTCCTCTAACTACTATCCTCAAGGGAATGGATTAGTAGAATAAACTAATAAAAATATTCTTAGGATTCTGAAGAGATCACTAGAAGATAACAAAAGTAGTTGGCATCTGCTTCTAGAACAACCGCTATGGGCAGATAGGATTACCATCAAGAAATATATTAAGACCTCTCCTTATGCATTGGTGTATGGTAAAGAAGTAGTCCTACCTATTCACTTGGAGATACCAGCTCTCAAATTGGTAAACACAGAAGAAGAGCCTGATCAGAATCCAACTAAAACTAGATTGACCCATCTACTTTAGTTAGAAGAAAAAATAACTCAAGCATATGAATATTTCTAGAAAAACTCATTTGACATTAAGGGATGGTTAAAAAAGAAGGCTAAATTTAGAAATTTCAAAGTAGGTGACTCTGTTCTAAGGTGGAATGTAGAGAGAGCCAAACCAAGCCATCACCAAAAATTTGATTCTTTCTGGGATGGTCCTTTCAAAGTAGTTGAGGTTAAAGAAAGTAATTCTTTCCAGCTCCAATATCTAGAAGGAAACGTTCAACCTAATTTGGTTAATGGTTTTCTTCTAAAACTCTACTTCGAGTGAGATTTCAATTCATGTAACATATGTATATAATTGTATTATACTTTTGTTTTCTTTTCTAAAGTTTTTTGTACAGAAAAAAGAAATGCAGTTCAATGATTCAAAACACATTGTGGAAATAAGAAGAAATATTACCAAAGGTAAAATATGCTCTCTCCTATGTCGTGTTCCATTTCATGTTCAAGCCATGGGCTATAACATGTGCTCATTGCTACTCTTAAAAGTTTAATATAAGAAAATGCCATGAGTTCCAATGTGTGCTACGTCACGACCAATCAACGAATAGTGTAGGTAGGCAAATCTATATTCCAGAAGAAGAAATAATAAAGTTGTATTTGCACAATTTTCAGTAAAATGTATAATTTGGTATAAATTGTACAAGTGGAAAGTAAAATGTACAATTTGGTGAAATTGTACAATTAGAAAATAAATTAAAAATAATAAATGTAAAATGCATGTGAAATGAAATGAAATGTAAAGACATGTGGATGAAATGTAATTTGATAAAAATTACATTAAACCTTAGAAACATTAAATAATTGTTATTAATGTGAGTTACGGGTGGAAGTTGTAAATAATGAACTATCTTAGAAAACCACTTTGGAACAGTCTAGAAATCCATTATAAGCCCTCCCATTCAATTTTTTGTGTTGTTGATTGTGGTTCAATAATTGTGGTTGTTGTTGGATGCAATTATCATTGTTATCATGGTTTATCCATGGAATTAGAAGAAGGATTTAATGCTACCATTTATGCTGCTATGTGCAATTTTGTAACGTACACTGCCTATGTACAATAACAAAAATAATCAGAGTGTAATATCAATAACTATATTGTTGGTGGTGTTTTATTGATATTGCAGGTATTATTGATTCCAGATCTATGGTAGAAGTACATACCTAAGAAACGTACAATCAACCATGTGCCATTTTGTGGGAATGTATAATAAAGATAAAATAGGATTAATGGATGTTATCCATTATTGGAAATGAATTTTGTGTCAATAATATACAAATGGGTATTCTCCAGGATTAAAACATTTGGCATAATGAGGGTTTTACCAAATCATACAAGCAAAGTACCAAAATGTACAAGTGGTTTGGAAAACTGTACAATTGATAAGTTGTCTTGAAATTGCAGTTTTAAGCATTCTTAAGGTAGATAAATGGATTTTCAAGTGAGAAATGGTAAAGTGATTATGGATTGAGACATTCCAACGTTCTTGGAGAAAAGGTACAAGTGCATAGTTGTAACCATACAACTATACGTTTTGGGACTATACATTCTTAAGTTGTATATTTTAAGAATTGTGCAGTTGTAAATCATACAACTGTATATATTGAACCAAATTAAGTGTAAATTATTGGAATATCTCATCACACCCCTATTAGGAATACTCTGCTCATGCTACATTTGATGTTGTTGCCATAGTTGGATGGACCCATTACCATTTGGTAGGTTGCACCAAAGTGTGCTACATTTGGAACCTGTTACCATGTGGATCTGAACTAGTTTTATCATTATTGAGAATGAAAAAGGGTCAGGAATAGTTTGTAACATGGAATAACATTGGGGTGGATGATAGATACAATTTTGTGAATATGTGGGAAGACGAGATCACAAAGAAGTCGATGATAGTAAAATTGTCAATGATGTGGGAAAGTATGTTGCTTTCCATTTCTACATCTTGGAGACATTGTCTCTATGAGTTGGAGTTAAGATTTGTGACATGGAGTTGTGAGAAGCAAGTTACTTAGAAATGTGTACAACAAAGACCATGGCATCCAGTCAAAGCCACAGATGCAGAAGATGAATTTTTGATATTGATGATAAACTACACAACAAGATGTGTATGACTGATGTGAAAATTAGAGATGATGGTCATATTGTAGAGGGTTTATATAGTTTTATAGTTGATCATTATACAAACAATTACAATCTACAAGAATTGCAAGGTTGTTCAATTTTTGTGCATCATCCAAAGAGATCCATATGAGTGGAGGAAATAATTGCACAACCACATACAAAAAATCAAAAAGTATATTTGGTTATTAGAAAGCTTCATATGATTTTTGGAGGAACCATAAAGTCAAAGAAAGAAGTATACGATTGCTATAGAAAACCATATAGTAATAGGAAAATTCATATGATTTTTGGGTTGTAGTGGCAAGGTAAATTGTCCAATTGCCAATGGAATTATATAGTTGCAAGGTAGACTATACGATTGCCAATAAAATCATACAAGTACAAGTAACTATACAAATGGGCTTATAGATTGTACAAGTCAGGTTTAGCTAAAGTTGATGAGAAATATTGGTAAGGAATTACAGGTTGGAGAATATTGTTTGACACCACAGTGATTGTAAGTAGTGATGCACGATGGTGATCAAGACAAGATTTTGACATCGGTGCCAATGGAATATGGCATGTCCAATAGTGAGTGATATGTAAATTAAGCACTAGGAAAATTGTGGATTGATGTGCTCGATGGTGAGTGGGATGGGAGTCTAACATAGGAGCAACTACAAGGTGGAATATTTTCTAATGAGAAGAAAGGGAGTATAGAAGAAGAGCAATTGTAGGGTGATGTGTGTAAGGATATGGAAATTCAACCTATCAAGTCAAAGGCTAATTTGGGCATATCATGTAAATATCCAAATTTTTATGAAGAATAAAAATAAGACCTAGTTAGGCATTGGAGAGTTTGTTGCCTGATGTGGAAAGCGATTGGGTAGACCAAGGAGGTAGACTGGAGGTGGTTTTTTCCTACAATATTTCATGGATATGTAATAGACTGGTATATAAACTTACCATAATATAAATACCAGACATGGGAAGAATTACATGACACATTTTTAAAAGAATTTTGATTGTAGGATAATGAGGATGAGATCCTTATTAAATTTTATAGAACAAAATAGGGTGAGAATGAGTCTATTTTTTCCTATAATCAAAATATGAGTGGGTTGTTTGACCATTTTGATCAATACCAACTCAAGGCATTGAAGAGGATGTGGTTTGTAAATGGAATTATTCCTATGTATCAAACAAATATGAAGATTTTCCCTCCAAAAACATACCAAGAGGGTTTGGAGTATGACTTGATTCAAAAAAATGATGTAAAAGCATAAATGAAGTGGCTTCATGTTAATGATGAGAAGAGTAGCTTAGAGGATGATTTTGGGTAGGATTGTTGGAGACAAGAAGTCAAGGAATAAAATGACTCCAAATAAAATAATGATGAACTGGATGATGATGTCAACTTAGAAAGTGTAAGCTCGTCACCACAAATATATGCATCCCAAAATATGATTGTAAAAAGGAAGGATGTCAGTGGTGATGCAGGGTGTGACAATCATCCCAAAAATAAAAGAAGCCAAATACAATATGATAGTGAGGGTAGACCCATTGTACAATGTTGGCAATGCCACTTATGGGGGCACTTTGCACGTGATTGTGATAGTACTACAAATTAGGATGAACCAGCATACAAAATTTGAAGCATCAAAGATAAGTTCTAGCCCTTACCAAGAAATAAGGGTGGTTGAGGTGAACTTGATGAGCATGCTTAGTGATATAGAACCCAAGGATGAAGTTGGATTTTTATTCAACATAATGCAATATATAGTGATAACAAAGGAAATCAATTGGTAGAGGGTTGTAACAACCTGTAAAAAAATGCTAAATAGGGACAACCTCTCAACCATAGTAGAGTGCACATAAACCAATCACTACTAGAAGACAAATGCTATCTAACAGTCCTACAATAGCATACTAAAAACTAAATAAGCATGGACATACTATCTCAAATATTACATCATATGCATACAAATAAAACATGCAATAAAATAATAACAATAACTTAGGTTTAATGAATAAACCTAAGTATCCTCAACACTCCTCCCAACCAAAGAAGTATTGGACCCCAATGCTCTTAATAAATGTGGAAAGTCATAGGCCATCTCATGGTGAGTAATCTAGTGATCCATATTTGGAAAGTGATCGCGATGGGTGATAAGTTAAGTAGTGGAAGAACCCTATCGAGTGTGATGAGTCTTCATATTAAAACATCCATCTGAAATGAGTGGAAGCTGATGATCAGGTGTCATTGCTACTATAGGGTTGATGACAGGTTTAGGTACCAAAGGAGGATCTTTAAATGGTGTCTCTAGAAATCATTGATTATCCAAAGGAAGCCAAACTCTATCTCCAACCTGATATGAGTGAGGATTGTGATGCTTGTGCACCACACTCTACTGCTCCTATGAAGTCTCTTGCAAGTCATGTGTTATCTTTCCCAAAAGGCTCTATCAGTGCTGAATGAAGGAAGTGACCTTATCTTACTCCTCCATGTGTGCAATTGTGAAAGAGAGAAAATCCAAAGGTAAATTCTGTGGAGCAAGTGGTTGTGTATCCATACGGGTACCCAAAATGATACCAATAGAATGAATCAGATCTTTCTCATGAGTGAGAGTGATGTGTTCCTTAACACTGATCTCTTGTGATTGTTCATTTTGTGTAAGTGAAGCCTCTTATTTATCATGTTCCTTTGATGGTGCTTGTTTTGTATCTTGTGTGGGACTTATGCAAGTGCGAGCCAAAATGAATGCTTGAATTAATGGCTTATGAAATTACCTAAAACTTAGCATCAAATTTGATTTGGGTGTAGTGCTTTGTATCAAGTATAGTTTATCATGCAAATCCAAGGTGTATATGTTCTTTTTAGCATGATACACTAAATTCCTATCATATTGATAGGGTTTAACTAGTAATAGTCCACAAAAATCCATCTATGTAACATCACATATTACTTTATCCATAAACTTATCACCAAAAGCAAAATTCAAGGTGCAAGTGTGTGTGATGTTAGATGTGGAGTCTACATATTTCCACCCAAGTGCATATGGTTGGTGATGTGGCTTTATGGTAAGATTCAACTTATCTACAGTGGAATTTTCCATGAGGTTCTTTTGTGCTATGTTATCTATGATACAATCCACATAAAAATCATGTGTAATATGGGCTCTAGTGATAAACAAATGGTCACAACCCCCTTGAGCAAACACATTTGACATGAGGGTAACTTTGTTTAGTTTACCCCTTAAAGCTGGATATTCTTCTTCTATCCCTATAGTCACAATGGGACCATCATGTGGTTCCTCATTTGTAGGTTATACAATTAGGGACTTCTTCTTCATTATTTTAAGAATAAAATATTTAGCTTTTGTATGACCTTGCTTTTTATAATAATCACAATATATTATTGAATAAGAAGGGTATTTAGAGTGAGAAGAAGAAGAATGTGTTTTAGGAGAAGTGGGAGGAGAAGAAGAATGAGGGGAAAAATGAGAAGTGTTCTTCACCTTGTGTTGATGTTGATTTTCTCCTTTGGAATTGTTGTCCTATTGAGATATTTTAGAAGCACCAAATTTCTCTTCTGTGAGAGTGGCATGCTTGAATGCCACATCCAAAGTGAGGAAATCAATGAACTTGATTTCCCTAAAAATTTGATCTTGCAATCCACATGTGAACTTGTTAATCAAATCTTGTTATGAATATTTCACACCAAGAAGCACCCTTAGCCTATTGAATTGGAAAATGTAGTTAGAAATTAACATACTATAGGCTTACCTCAATCTATACCACTTGGTTGTGAGGTCATTTTGGTAATTTGGTGTAAAAAATATGTTTTTTAACATCTGGATCAATTATTTCCAAGTCATAGTAGCATTATGGATTTGTCTTTCTACAAATAAAACTTTTCTAAGCTTGTGAGTTTGATTATAGCAAATGCAACTTGTTCATCTTCAAGAATTTCAGCATAATTGAACCAAGTTTGCGTATATATACATATATATAATCCATGTAAATAAGACATCATAATACCTAGATCTATCATACAATTTGACCTCACATTTAGCTTTGTTGGTATGATTGTGATGAAATTTTCTATCACTAGGAGTCAATTGCACAATAATATCTTCTACCTTATCTGCAAAAACATCTACTGCAATAGGTGAATTTTCCATGTTGGACTTGAGGCCATTAGTCATTTTTTTCTGTGTATATACCAGACTAGAAGGATTATAAAATGTCTTACAAGAACTATCTAGGCTCTTAGGAATAAATTTGAAGGTTTCCTAATGCAAAATTTTACGTAGATTTTACAAAAAAATTGCTTTACACCGAAATTACCAAAATTTTTCATGAAACACTGTTTTGCACATCAAAAGTCTACTACGATGCAAATTTTTATGGATGATGCCAAAATGAGAATAGATTAGCCAAAATAGATGTAGTCTTCATTGAAATCACACATTTGGATGCACCGAGGTTGTCAGGCATTGGAACCCTGATAAATCAATCCAAAACTATCACTAGAGGATATCCTGCATCGGGGGTAGGAATTTTTGTTGAGTTACAAGTCAACACTAGGAAAAAAATCAAGCCAAATGCTATCACTGGAGAATGAGTTTCAGCCAATATGTTATGGTTTTTCCAGGGGGAGTCACATCAAATCTAATTTGCAAACGGATGCCAATTCAATTTGCAAATGAATGTTAAATATTATTTGCAAACAAAAATAGACTATTTATGCCACTTGTCATCTGATGATTGGAGGCACGTTATATTTTGAATTTTTCCTAATTGGGCACAATAATAAAACCTTAGGGTGATTAATTTTTCTCACCTTCGCAAGATATCTCTATTGGATCCGATTACAGCGAGCTACACTAGGCACTGTGATTTGAATGTGATGATCTATCACTATCTACAATGTTCTATGGTGATCTAAGTTTGTGGAGTAACAAAAAGTATTGTTGAAGAGGTTCCATTGGAAATGAGCTCACGATTGTAACTTCAAGGTGTTTGAATCTGAAAATTTTAATCTCCACATAACATAAATAATTGTTTGCCACGAGACAATGGAGGTCACCCACTTTGGATTAATCATCTAATGTTTTATCAGTAAAATGTGTGCAGGGAAAATTTCTACCCACTATCACCTCGAGAGCTTCATATAATGCTACGGTTGGTGTCTATAAATTTTATGCATGCATGAAAATATGATCTATACCTTAGTATCTTAATGCAATTAATATAGAACCCAAGGATGAAGATGGATTTTTATTCAACATAATGCAATATATAGTGATAACAAAGGAAATTAGTCGGTAGAGGGTTGTAACAACCTATAACAAAATTCTAAACAGGGACAACCGCTCAACCATAATAGAGTGCACACAAACCAATCATTGCTAGAAGACAAATGCTATCTAATAGTCCTACAATAGCATCCTAAAAACTAAACAAGCATGGACATACTATGTCTCACACATTACATCATATGCATGAAAAATAAAATATGCAATAAAATAATAATAATAACTTAGGTTTAATGAATAAACCTAAGTATCCTCAACACTTAGAATTGAGGAAGTAAACTTGATTTCAATGGAGGAGGTAGAAATACCACAGGTAGTCAAGCCTATGCTAGTAGAAGTTGCAAAAGTAGCTGCTGCAGATAAGGAAGAACAACATATTGCCATACAAGTGAACAAAGTAGGGAAGAACATTATCCAAGATGAGTGTGTACAAAAAATTATTACTCAAATGGAGAAGTCTGATGTACCAATGGAGGGCACTAATAAGTGTTTTTATTCTAGTGAAGGTAATGAAAGTGTAGTCATTGTGCAATTGGAAGATATTTTTCAAGTGTAACAACCAATTATACAATTGGAGGCAGTTTTTCAAGTTGAATGATCAATTATACAATTAGAGGATGATGTTCAAGAGGAACATTCAATTGTAAACTTGGAGAATGTTGTTCACATGGAACAATCACTTATAAAATTGGAAGATGTTGTTAAAATGGAGCAATTTGTCATACAATCAAACTTATATAAAGAAGGATAGAATTATATGATTTTGTAAGAGAGAACTATAGAAAGAGTGGTTGAAATCATACAGTTGGATCAAATCGTATGATTGATGGTTGAAATCATACAAGTGGTTCAAATCATATACTTGTTGGGTCAAATCATATAGTTGATCCAAATCATACAGTTAGTGAATAAAATCATACAATTGATAGTGAGTGCATAATTAAAAGTGGTAAATAATACATTCTAAGGTGTTGTATTATTTGGATTGTACAATGGTACAATTTGGAAATTGCACAAGCAGTTTTGTGATTTGTGCAAATTGTACAAGTGCAAACCGTACATGGTGAAATTGTACAAATGCAATTCGTACAGGTGAAATCGTACAGGGTAAAATCATACAAGTGTAATATGTACAAGGTGAAATCATATAAAATGGAACCGTACCATGTGAAAGTGTATAGAGAAATACCGTACAAGGAGAAGAATGTACAATAATGGTTAAGATAGGGTAGCTTGCAATAAATATTGAGTCATCTAGATCCAAAGAGAAGCAAAATGGAGTCAATGGTGAGCTATTTCAATGGGTTAAGCAAAGGATCCCAAATTTCCAACAAAAAGAAAAATTTGGTTCGGATAATGATGGTTTTATTAGTTTTGTTGTTGAGATTTTAGGGCTCCACCCCAAAACTTGTGAGGGCGCTATCCCTCAAACTTGTCCTATCTTGTGATAGGGAGCATGTGAGGGATTATGCCCCTTAAACCCACAAGGGATGCTATCCCTTAATCCTTCAAGAAGGCTCCCTATTATGAGAAGAATATTGCAGTGATTCCAATTTTTGAGGATCTTTGGAATAGAAGGAAGCAAAAGGAGCATAATAAGTGCTAGCAATACATTTTTCAGTGCTTCTATCCCCAATGTCCAGATCATGTGTCATCGAGGACACAAACCAATTTAGATGAGGAGATATATGTAGGTAGGCAAATTCATATTCTAAAAGAATAAGCAAGAATAAATTTGGATTTGCACAATTTTGAGTAATACGTACAATTCGGTATAAATTGTACAAGAGGAAAGTAAAATGTACAATTTGGTTAAATTGTACAAATAGAAAATAAATGTAAAATAATAAATGTAAAATGCATTTGAAATGAAATGAAATGTAATTTGATAAAAATTACATTAAACCTTAGAAACATTAAATTATTGTTATTAATGTGAGTTACGGGTGGAAGTTGTAAATAATGAACTATCTTAAGAAACCACTTTGGAATAACCTAGAAATCCATTATAAGCCCTCCCATTCAAATTTTTGTGTTGTTGATTATGGTTCAATATATGGTTGTTGTTGGATGTAATTATCATTGTTATTCATGGTTTATCCATGGAATGAGAATAGGGATTTAATGCTACAATTTATGATGCTATGTGCAATTTTGTAACATACACTGCCTATGTACAATAACCAAAATAATATAAATCTTCATTTAAACCAGATACATGTGTGCATGTGTGTGAATCAGAGTGCAATCTCAATAACTATATTTTTTGTGGAGTTTTATTGATATTGCAGGTATTTTTGATTCCATATCTGTGGCAGAAGGGCATACCTAGGAAATGTACAATCAACCATGTGCTATTTTATGGAATGTATAATAAAGAGAAAATAAGATTAATGGATGTTACCCATTATTGGAAATGATATTTGTGTCAATAATATACAAATGGGTATTCTCCAAGATTAAAAAATTTGGTATAACGAGGGTTTTACAAAACTATACAAGACCAAACCGTACAAGTGGTTTGACAAATTGTACCATTGATGAATTATGGATTGAAATTGCAGTTTTAAGAATTCTGAAGGTAGATCAATGGATTTCCAAGTGATAAATTGTAAAGTGATTATGGATTGAGCCATTCCAATATTATTGGAGAAAAGATACAAGTGCACAGTTGTAATTGTATAACTGTACATTTTGGGAATGTACAATTTTTAGTTGTACATTTTAGGAATTGTATAGTTGTAAATCATAAACTGTATGGATTGAACCAAATTGAGTGTAAATTATTGGAATATATCATCACACCCCCTATTAGGAATTCTCCACTCGTGCTACAAATAGCATGATGTTTTCTATCACCAAGCCACCCATATTTTCAATTGGGAAGTGTGCAATGGGTAGTTGTCAATCGATCATATTAATGGTAAAATTTATGCATGTAGGAGTATTTAAACTTAAAATTCAATCACCATTCATTTTAAAAGTAGCATATAATTACCAAAAATATCTAAGGAAGTGGTAAGACGAAATATCAAGTACAGAGAAGAGAAAATACCTAATGAGTTTTCTTAGAAAATGGCACAAAAGGTAGCTCAGGAAGTTGTACAGTAGGTTATTGTTGACCTGGAATGCTATATTAATAAAGTAGAAGTAGTGGTTGATGTTGGGGTGACATGGATAAGGAAAAATAAATTTAGAAGAGACATTGATAACAAATTACAAAAAGTTGAATCCATATCAATTCAAGGTAGTTGTGCTATCTGTTCCTTTTTATCATTTTACATCTATGATTTTGTGTATCCTTTACCTAAGTTAATAGTGGTCATTTTCAAGTTTTAGGACCCTAGGACAAAAGTAGTAAATATGGCTAAGAGAAAAATATTGTTTAGCATAACCACTAAGGCCTACCTATATTTTTTTGCCATAGGTGTAGATCCCCATGCAAGACCTAAATCCTTTGACATAGCAAAGCAAGCCAGGTATTACTCCTTGCAAGGATGTGCTCATGAAGGAGAGTCTTTTAGGAAGTGGTTTTGTGGCCAATTTAAAACTATCAAGTCTAGGAAAACTTTTCCAAAAGCCCCAATCACCATTGAACACTTTTCTAACCTAGATCTTTTCACTATTTTGACATGCTTAGAGGGTCTAGACTCTGATCGATATGTAAGAGGTTGGTAAATAGCCATCGTTTATTACAATTCCAATGAAATAGTGCATAGATATAAAGCAGATGAAGAGGGCATTAAGACAATTTATTTTGACTAGCTAGCCTATCTTTCTAAAAGATTGCATGAAAAGCTAGTTAATATGAAAAAGGATTCAGAGAACCCCTCCTTTTGGCATTGTTCGAATTTGATATGGATGTTATATAGTGTTGTAAGACACATCATGCCCTAGATTCCAACTAGGGACAAGAATTATAATGGAGACCGTGTTCCAATTTATCATTGGACAATCCATTTGAGAAATATAGAGTTAAAAATTTTAGGGCCAACTCTGAAATTTATGTATGGACAATGCCCTAGGATGCCACCTCTTGCCAAGGAGTTATTGCGAGTAGAGAATTTTGAAGAGGGATATTTCTATATCCTCATGGAGGAAACTATCATTATGCTCTACGATTCACTGGTAAATCCTTTTTGCTACCTTATTTTGTTACTAATAGACTATTGAATCTAGAATATTTAAGGTAATATGACTTTATCAATGTCAACTTCAAAACTAGAGAGGAAGAAAAGGGATTGTGATTTATTCTTGCAACATAGATGATATAACAATAACCAAAAGGGTTCAATATGAGCAAATTATTCAATATTTGGAGAGACTAGGTCTGATTTACATTCCATAAATACGGAAATATGACCCTGATGACAAGTTATTGCAAAAATACTGCCCTAAATGCAAAAAGGACCCTTAAATTTGAAAAGAATTCGAAGCCTCATTTTGAAAAGTAAAAATAACAATGAAAATGCTCCACTAGAATGGAACATCAATAAAATGGAACAACTAACCCCATGGAGAGATTTTTATGAGCAGATAGTTGATTATGATTTTTGAGAACAAAGACCATTGATTGAAAGAGTCTAAGATTAAATAAATGGAGAAGAAACATGGTTGGGATAGTGGTAAAATTATGGAATGGTTGTATATGAGAGTTGAAATAGATGCAAAAAGGCTTGATTTTGCCATCAAGAAGACATCAATTTTTCTAAGTTGTATGAATAGCATATCAAAACCTGGAAGGCCCAAAAATAACAGAAACTTGGTACTAAGTTACAAGAAAACAAAAGTAAAGGGAAGGAGAAAAAACCAAGTATCATAAAATTCTTCTTTGTCATATTCTCAAGAAGAAGTACGAGAGGCCATGACAAATGCTCCATCAACAACAAAGGAAGCCCCAAAGGCATTTGAGCCTTCACAAGAACAATTATAGAAATATTTTGTGGGTGCTCAAATTATGAGAAAAATGCATTACTCTAGTGGTGAAGTAGGAAATACATAAAGTATTCAGGCAATGAAAAGGCCAAAATTCTTGGCCTTGGGTGGAAAGCCTCCTCTCACTGACATAAATTAGAAGGAAAAGGATGACAAATTTTTATTTACCCCTGTAAGTTTCACCACCATAGTTGCAGTAAAGTCGATCTTGATTTCTGAAGTTGCATTATAGCAAGCATAACCTGAGGAGAATACAAAGAATGATAAGCCTACAATATCTATGGTTTTCAAGAGATATACTACGGATTCATTAGGGGAAGTCTAGAAGGATGTCTAAAAGAAATAAAAAATGGATCAAAGGTAAATTATTAAATAAATCCTTGTATCAATTGTAGAGCAACAAGTGCAATAGACACAACATCAAAGTGTAGATGATATTTTCAAACAAACTACTTTGGTAGGTGAAGGTATGATTTCTATTCCTTCCTCTCCTCCTTTGTCCCCAAAAGAAAATCCCTCCCATTCTCAAGAAAAATTGGAATAGAAGGCACCCTCTCCCCCTCATAATTCACCACCTACTTCATTAGCTATTACAGAGGGTCAAACCAATCCATATCCTCCACATTCATCAAAAATTCTAGTGATATCATCACCCATTCATTCATATCCACCCCTAAGGTCATTACCATCAGTAACATCAGAAGGGCAATCTCTCCCATTTCCATAGCTCATTCCATTATTTTAACATCCACCACCATGTCCTTCCCAGCAATAACTTCTAAAATAAGCAAAAACTATAATATCCTCACAACCACTCCCATATCATCAACATCTGAGTCTTTCTTCTCTTACCTTATAGCTACCCTAACCTCTAAAAATCATCTCACAGTAGCCTCTTTACAGAAAGGAAAGGAGGTTTTATAAAAAAATAATATTTTTGGGCTAATAAACTATCTAAGTCATCCAAGAAGATGGCTAGATGGATAAAAACCATGATCGTTGATCCATTGATAAGGAAAAAGATAGCTAAATCCATCACTCCTCTCTTAAGCAAACTAGAGGAGGACATGAATGTAAAATATTATCATCTAGAGGAGCATATAGAGGATATTGATCAATTGTAGGTGGAGGATGAGTTGGTTATAGCAAAGGCTCACCTTGAAACTTTCTATGTCAAGATTGAGATTTATAAGGAGCAATGTGGAAAATTGAAGGAAAATTTTGAGAAGCTGGAAAAGATAGTCAGTAATAAAAAGGTGGAAAATGCCATAAGAAATGAATTCAATATCTAGAAAAACAAATATCAAGAGGCCATAAAACTTAAATATCAAGTCGAAGAGCAGAAGAAAAAGAATGAATCTCAAGCCAAAGAAATACAATATTTGAAGCATCAGCTTTAGATTGAAAAGGCCAAAGTTGTAGGCTTTTCAAAAGGAGTAAAAAATGTTAGAAAGGAGATATGGTTTGAAATCCTTGAGAAATGTTTAGAAATTCAACCTGTAATTGACTATATGGATGATGCAAGTCATTTACTACAAGCTACCAAAGAATATTTGGATAAATTCACTAAGGAGCTACAACCCATGGTGATACTAGTAGAACAAATATATAAACTATTTGAAAGTAGATTCAGTGAAGTTGCCAAGCCTATTCCTAGTAAGGCATGGAACACTTCTATACTAGTTTCTAGGATTGTGGTTGATAAGAATAAGTTACTCCAGAAGGGCTAGTTATTATCAGATAAGATTGAGGGCACACTCCAAGATATTATAGATATTAATAAAGGGATGATGCAGTATGGTTTTGGAGGATTGTGGGTTGAAAATAATGCCTTGTTAATATAAGAATATATCCAAAAGAATGTAGCCTCAATCATCCATGATTAATCTGATATAGATGCTTGGGAAGATCTAATTGATCAAGATAAGGTCTCTCAAATGATCAAAAACCTAACTAAGATCAAATATCTAATAGAGGACTTGGTGAACAAGAGTAATTCTATGACTTATGAAGAGACCTCTAAGTTGAAGTATATTCAAAAGCAACTCAAAGAAACAACTAATCCTACTAAGTCATCCTGGAGACAAGCACTGTAGACCCTAAAATATATGATCCAATTGTTTGGAATAGATCCAAAGTCTAAAGATAAGTAGGAGACTTCCTAGGAAGAAGAAGAGGTTTAAGAGGACCAAGAAGATGATAATGAAGAAGATAAACAAGAAATAAATGAATAGAAAACTCACTAGGATAAGGAAGATCAATTAAAAAAGGTTGCTAAAGACACTTAAGAGGTACATGATGAAAAAATTAAGAGGCAAAATCAACAGGAGAATGAATAAGAGTAAAAAATCATGTAGCAAAAGTGGACTTACGAATTTTTGTATTAATGGTTATTTTTTTATATATTGTTTTGATTCTAACACTGTCAAAGAATAGTCATAAAGCATGAAGCTATAGCAAAACATGAAAAAACCATGAAGATATTTTGTTTCATCTGTATGGGATTACAAAAGGGAACATAATTTCATATAGCCATATTGAGACTATGCCCATGAAATTAGCTACATAATTTTATTGTTTCTTGCATGATTTCCATGTGAATCGTTACTCTCTAAGTATTTTCACAATTGTTCTAGAGAGTTATGGTCACATAGAAGCCATTCTATGAAATAAATTTCATTGAATATTGAAGTCTATATTTTCCTTCTATATCCTCTACTTTCCAACTACATATACTTCCTTTATTTTCACTCCATACATACCCCCTCTTTGAGAAATTTTCCTTCATTTCATCTAGCTACTCTACTATTATCTCCCTTCATTATTTTTGACTTCTGATTTCCAATGGATAAGACTTTGAGTTCTCAGGATTTGTGAGCAAAATCCCCTAGGAGGTGATAGAATGTTGGCCCAAAATGGCCACATCCTTAGAAAACCTTTTTACAAATTTTTCTAAGTGTTGAAGGAGTTGGTTCTACCCTATGGTAGTAGCTCAACACAATATGTTCTATCCCACAATCAAAGCGATCAAAGTTCATACTTAGCTATTTTAAGATCATGGGCCACAACACAATTGAAATATGATGGATTATGGCATGTTTTACCCTAAATGACATAGAAAATTGTTCCAACCCATGATCAACATTGGTTAACTAGCATGTTGCTACTTTCTGAATCACGGATTATAACACGGCTCCATCCCGTAGAAGTTAAATCTTGTTCCATATTGTGTGACATAGAACATTGTTCCAACCCATGGTCAAAGAAGTCAAAGTCCATGAAGAAGTATTCTAAGAAGTGGGCTAGTGCAAGGTTCCATATCACACAGTTCAACATTATATCCTGTGTGGGCCAGAGCAAGGTTCTACTTCACAATCAACATTGGTCAACTTTATACATGCAAATTTTGAGGTACGGGCTATAACTTGGTTCAAAATTTGTTCTATGTTGTGGATGCAAAGTAAAGAAAGATCACTTAAAGACTAAAAAGTAGTGCCACAATATAATGCTCTACCCCATGTGGGTCAAAGTACATTTTTACAATGAATAATACTATATTGCATTCCATGGTCAAAATGGTCAAAAGGTGTGAATAGCATTTTCCAACGAGTAGGCTACAATATGTCTCTACATTATGGAGCTAACAATAGTGTTGAAGCTTTAATATCAACTATCCTTGAGTGGATCAATGGTTGGTTTATTTTGAAGCTCTCCAAGACACATAAAAGAAAGAATTTTGTAACATGAAATGGTTGATTAAAGTAAACTAGAAGGTGAAGCATTGAAGAGGTAAAGAACCAAGAAATAAATATAGTTGTAAATATGTGGCTAGATAGCATCTAAAATAATGATGAATGGTTTGGATAATAGTTTTGTGCAACCTAGAGACAAACACCATGAAATACCAACAAGTTGTAGAAGCTGAGTTGCAAAGAAGCGCAAGATCACACATTTTATTATGTCATCTATGACAAATAGGAGGCTGCCACCTCAACACCTGGTTGATCTGTAATTTTGTTTTCCTTGTAATGTTCCACCTTATTTCATTTTTTCAAGCATGTAAAACTATAAATAGAGGTTGAAACCTCATTTTTTAAGGTTAGCTCTAGATTTTTTGCTTGCCCTGCTGTGTAAATATTTTCTATAAATCAATTGAAGGAACAGTACTTGGATGTTTGGCTCAGGTTGGTGTCTTTTGTAATATTTTAATGATATTCAATATTTGAATGCTTTTCTTCTACTACTGCTATCGCTAGTCTATTCTATTGATATTGGATTGCTAGCTTAGAGCACTTTGAAATATTTCATAATTGGATCTATACTTGCAAGAAGTTATTTTTTGTTAGTCTTGGTACTGATCTTATTTTGCTATTTGGATTATTAGTATCATAGATGTTTGAAATGGTTTCTTGAAGTATGTCTCTATTTTTATTTAATCCATAAATATTATATATTTTAAGTGTTGTTAATTGCAAGTGTGGGACACTGGAAATTGGTTGTAAGAGTTTTGCCTGTAGATGCCTATACTATGAGATTTATCTAGCCACTGTTTAATTGTAACTTTTTCTAACCCTAAACCCATTTCTATCCCTATCTCTTAAAATTTTTAACTGAGCTTAAAAGATTCATCACACTATTTGTTGATAAGGAATACCAACCTACTATAGATGTTGGATTAGAGCAGTCTTTAATCCATCCAATATTGAGGTATAGATTGTGATTAGCAAGTGCATAAATGATAAAAATACCCAAAGATAATGGTCATAGTTTTGAGCTTTTCTTGATGTCAATTCAGATCCCAAAAGGTCCTCCCATAGTGGTTATTGGATTTACTCTTTGTATTTCTTTATGTTTACAAAATATGCACTATTTTTGGTTTATAACATGCCAAAGCGTGTGACTATATCCATGCATATAGGGCACCTATCTTGTCGTAATCAATAGTAATTATAAGTAATCTACATAATGAAATCTAAAATCATGTGCCAAATTTAAACAGGTACCATTACAACCACTTCCTTCCATCTGATTAGCACCACGTGGTGTAGTACATATTTAGGGCTTGTATGATTGGATACAAGTTTTGTGGGACATGTGCCAACACATTATACAAAAATATTTTCTTTATAAAAATCATGCACACACATAATAGAAAGTTTGGTACATACCTAGATGGTATTTCATGATTTATCATATGCAAATATTGGTGATACAATTTGATTGACCAATGCGTGATAATAGTGTCTCTAGGACAAATGAATGGTGTGCATTTTTTTCTTGTGAAGTAATTGCATCAAATTGAATCGTCATTGGGTACTACAATTTTATTAGTCTTGAGGTCTCATGCAAAAAACTAAAGAAAACATGGAATTTTTATTTTATCATGGGATGACACACATCCCCTCCTTGGAAGTTGTTTTATTTGTGCCTTGGGAGCATGCATAGATCACCTTCAAAAAATCACTAACTCCTTCGGTCAAAAACCTAGAAGTAAATGGATTTCATTGATAAAAAGACAAACAAACATACTTTCATCTGTAAAAAAAATTTAACTTTAACTACGCATGGATTTTGGTGCCAACGTGGCTCCGGTCGCTTCTTCAATGTCGAAGATAGGAGTCATCACTGCATTGGAATAAAAGCACCCTTTATTCATGTGGAAGATAGGTGACCTTCTCTGTATTAGGGATATAGGTTCTTGATTTGCTAGAAAATAGGCACCCTTCTCTGTATAGTGAATAAAAGTACCCAATTTTCTAGAAGACAAGTGCCCTTATCTGTATTGCGGATATAGGTGCCCAGTTTACTGGAAAATAGATGCCCTTATCTGTATTGCAAATATAGGCACCCAGTTTGCTAGAATAAAGGCACATTACTTTGACTTACTTTATACATAACCCATCTATTATTATGAATACAAGTGCCTTTATTTGGACATTCTAGATACTGGTACTTGTAAAAGATAGCAATTTTTTTCACATACAGGCGATTTTTTTTCACCTACTATATATGGGAGATAGGTGCCTTCAAAATGTTATAGATGTAGGCACCTTTGCTATATGTGGGATATAGGTACCTTCTCTTGGCTGGATAGTCAATGTCCATTGATTTGACCTGAAGTTAGGTGCCCTTCATCGATCTAAATATAGGTGCTTCTCCTTGGTGATAAAGTTAGCATCCACTGCATTGATCCATATACAGGTATTTTCTTCCCTAAGGAAGTAAACACCTATACACGTGTCCAGCTGGAAGTACCCCCATCTTAGTGGGTATTGGTGCTTCTTTCATTTTTTTATCCTCCTAGAAAGCTAAAAACACATAGGGCTCCATGTATCCTATGCCTAATAGGCCTAGGCTTCTTAGGATGACTACAAATTACATTCAGGGTATGATTTCTTACAAAATAATAAATGCACATGTAAAGCATAAAACAAGAATCATGGATCCTATACTTCATAGGATTAGGTTTCCCAGGATGCCTATAGATTGCATTTAGGGTACGATTTCCTAATAAATAATAAATACACACATAAAACATAAAATAGGAATCATGGATCCTATGCCTAATAGGCCTAGGTTTCCCAAGATGCCTACATATTGCATTCAAGGCACGATTTTCTACAAAAAAAATAAATAAAACAAAACCAAAAAAAATTATAATATATATATATATATATATATATATATATATATATATAATTTGTGGATGCACACACATCTATAAACCATTGGAGAATAATTTTTACTATGAAGGGGTCTCCCTCATGTCTACTTTGGATTCAATTGCATGGACTAGTGGTGTATGATACAGCCACAATTGATGGTCATTGACTATCAACATAATGTTCCTTCCATCTATGGTTTAGATGTACACTATTGATAATTTCAACCACTTCATATGATCCCATACAACACTGCATAAGCTTCCCCTTTCACTCTTAGAATCGAGAGTCGTACAACAATGTCCAATATCCATATTTTAACTATTTTAGTTGTATGTGGAAATCATGCCACTGGACCCTCTATTTCTGCATGATCTCTATTTGCTGCAAAATATCCTATCGATATTCATATATCTGGTTGATCTATTGAATATGGTATTTCTATACCACATATAGATTTTAATTCTACAATAGTTCATAGGGTTTTGATCTCAAGCTCAATGGGCATCATGACTTTTTTTCCATACACCAATTGGAATGGTATAAATATAGTGGTAGTTTTCTATATAGTGTGATATGCCCAAACCACTTTTGGTAAATGAGTTTCCCAATCCTTCTGATGTTGTACTATATTAGTAAGAATGTTCTCCAAATATTGATTTATGACTTCCACTTGCCTATTTTCTTGTAGATGGTAGGGGATAGTTTTATTGTGTTAGATTCGATACTACTACATCAACTCTTGAATCACTTTTGAGGTGAACTAGGGTTCTTGATCAATGGTAATTTATCTAGGAAAACCAAATCAAGTGAAAATAGATTCATATAGTAAACTGGCTACAATCTTCTCCTTCGAGTCCTGTAGTGCCTACTCTTCAACCCATTTAGTCACATAGTCAATACAAACAAAAATATACTTTTTTTTTCCTGACTGTGTATTAATAGGCCCATAAAATCCATTCCCCACTTATCGAAGGGTTCAATGTGCACAAGGTTCTGAAGTGGCATTTCATATCAAAGAGTTGGTCTACCCATTATTTGGCATTGATCATATTGGCTAACATGTTTGGTTGCATGTTTAAATAAAGAAGGCCAAAAATGTCTAGCCTGCAAAAAATTAAATGTAGTCCTCCTCCATGCAAAATAACCATCGTATGGTTCATCATGACAAGCCTTGAGTATTTTTATGGTTTTATTATCTGGAAAACACATTCGCATAATCTTATTAGGCCTGATTATAAATAGGCATCCATCAATTAATGAGAAGGTTGTAATCTTTTCCATAAATTTTTGAGCTTCTTAAGGTGATAGTGTAGGATATAATTTACTGGTGGCTAAGTAATTAGCCATATCTGCATACCATGGAATATGTTCATCCAAATAAAAAATATGCTCATTTATAAATCAATCCTCAGTGGCTATATACAACAACATTATCCCTACCAAGTTTGTCAATAATGGTTACATCAAATTCTTGTAATAGTAGAATCCACATAATAATTCTACTACTTACTGTAGGTTTATTCATTAGGTACCTGATGGTTGTATGATCTATATGCACAAAAATATTATAACCTATAATGTAATGGTGGAATTTATTAATAGTGTGCACTACTGCAAGGAATTATTTCTCCATGATAGTATAGTTGAACTTAGCACCTATAAGATGTTTATTGATATAGTAGATGGCATAAAACTCATATCCATATATTTGTCCTAATGCAACCCATATAACATTGTTAGATGCATCAACATAAATGTGAAAGGGGAGGGTCCAATTTGGACCTCTCAACATAGGAGCAGTGGTCAGTATTTCCTTTAAAACCTAAAATGCTTGTTCACACACATTGGTCCAGACAAACTCAACATTTTTAGACAACAATGAATGTAGAGGTTTGGTAGTATTTCTAAAGTCTTCGATAAATCATCTATAGTATCTAGTAGAGCCTAGAAAACTATGAAAATATCTTTGAGTTTGGGGACCAGGTAGATTTTTAATTAGTTTAATTTTTTATTTGTCTACTTTAATCCCTCCATAGATATATTATGTCCTAACACTATCCCTTCTTGCATTAGCATAAAATACTTTTCATTACTAAGGAACAAGTTTGTCTCCTGACACCACTGGAGTACTTTCTCCACATTGGCTATAGCTTCTTTAAAAGTTTCACTATAAACGGTGAAATCATCCATGTACACTTCTATAGTTTCTCCAACTATGTTTAAAAAGACACTAAGAACCACCTTTTGAAAGGTGGCATATGTGTTACACAACCCAAATGGTAAGACCCAATAAGAAAAAGTCCCCCATGGACAAGTAAACATGGTTTTTTCCTGGTCTTCATCCCCTATGTGAATTTGGTTGTATCCACTAATCCCATCTAGGAACAGATAATATTTTTGTCCTGCCAATTTGTTGAGGACTTGGTCAATAAAGGGTAAGGGGAAATGGTCTTTCCTAGTGGCTTTATTGAGAATCATGTAATCAAAACAAATATGCAACTTGCCATTTTTCTTAGGCACCACCACTAAAGGTGATACCCATTGACTATCCAACATTGGATAAATAAACCCAACTGACAAAATTTTTTGTAATTCAACTTTGAAAATTTCTGTCATGGCTGAATTCATTCTTCTTTGGGTATGTCTTACCGGTATTACATCATCTTCCAAATATATCCTATGAGTGCAGACTTTGGGTGCAATCCCCCTCATGTCTATGTAATCCCATGCAAAAACAATTTTGATGTTTGACTAGTATATCTTTTAATTTGTCCTCTTGAAAAATTGACAACTCATTATCAATATTCAGTACTTAGCCAGGTGCTACCTCTATTTGTTTGACATGATTATCTTTGTTGTCTACAAGTGGAAATTATATAGGAGGATGTGAAGATTCCCCTTGGAAAAAGTGTGTTATGACTTGTTCTTCATTAGTGTCACCCCCAATCTCATCTAGAGCCACTATAGGTTGAAGCATTGACAAGGCATCATTATTTAAGACTTCACAATTTGGCTCTTCCAACAAATTAATGGACTATGTAGGTGGATAAATAATCAATTTTTTGATATTTTATCCATTTGAGATCATCGTTTGTCCTATCCTACAACTTATATAAGCATTAGCTATGACCATCCAAGGTCTATCTAATATAAGTGGATAACTACCCAATCTAGATCTAGATTGCAACACTAGAAAATATGTTGAATACTCCCATGCATCCATTGTGACAACAACATCTTCCTGTATTCCCTTTGGAAGTACTATAGATCGATCAACCAATTGAAGGATTCTTTTAGTTGACCTCGTATTTGTGAGTTTTAGTTTTTGTATGGTTTCTTTGGATATGACGTTTATGACAACCCCTAGGTCTACTAATGTGTTGGGTAATTAGAAGCCTACAATTTAAACTATTAGAATTGGGCTTCCTGGATCAAAGTATTTGGGATGGTAGGTATTTCCTAACATGAGATCATCCAATTGTCCTACCACATTTACTACTTTTGATGATTTTATTCCTATTTTTTTTATACATAACTCTCTTATGGCATTTTTATATATGGGAACATCTCTAATGGCTTGATAAAGGGGAATCATGATTGTCAGGTTTTTTAAACCTTCCATAATGTCAAATTCTAACTACATTGGCTTTTTGGGTTCCTGTAATCATTTTGGAAAAGGTGGAACCCCTTCTTTTTTGTATTTCTCAGTAGTTTATTTTTATTCCACCTCTTCTACCAAATTTTGTTCTTATACTTCTAACTCTACATCCTCTTCCTCCTCTACAAGAGGGGTTGGTTTTACTCTTAATTTTCTACTTGATCTAAGTTGTACAAGGTTGCAATCTACTCAAATATGATACATGGAAAACATCTCTATGTGTACCTAATAGGTGGGCTAATTTATCTTGTTGTTTAGATTTGGATTTGGTTGTGCAAGTAGATGAATTGGTATTAAAGTATGAGGTGCATGCAAATTGGGATGCAGTGGGGATTGAGTTGTATTTTATGGAAGTGAAGTCCACACATTGTAATTCCTCTAATATGGTTCAGTTTTTAGATAAGGCATCCATGGATACGGGTTGTAATAAGTATATCCTTGGGTGGCATTCATCCAAGAAGCCTAATCCCACTATACCATATTGGGTGGTTGAGTCTGTCCTTGGTTCATATAGTTATTTCCCCCATAAATGGCACTCCTCCTAGCATACTATTTCTCGTAGGAAACTATTGACAGTTTCTTTAGTTACCCACAAAATAGGTTTTTGCTAATTCAAGTTCCTCTTTGATATTTATTATTTATGGGCACAACCTCATTTTATGATCCCTTTGATAGATCACACACACTCTAACTTTATTTTTTGGACACTCATTTTTAGGATGTTTTCTCCTACATTTTGGAAAAAAGTAGGCTAGTGTTGCTTCAGTTTCTTACTTCTTTTTTTGAAGCAAGAGTGTATCTAGTTGAAGTGTGAGATATGAGAGCATCTCACTCTTCATATCATCCAACATGTTGCGTATTTCAGCCTTAGTTACTAAGGCTATAGTTTTTGTGACTTAGGTGGTTGATTTACCTTTTTTGTGGGAAATATTTTGACATAATTGTTGGATATCTGACATCTGATGTTGGTAAATATCCCCTCTTGATATCAAATTCAAATCTTCTAGAGACTCATTTGTGAGACCCCTCAATAATATGCTTCTTAAGGACTTCTCACCCAACTTTGCATGGGGTGATCTTTGCAAATTAAAGCTATATCTATCCCACTAGTCTTTCAACGATTCTTCCTATTTTAGTCATATCCAAGACTTCATCCCTAACATCTCGTGCTCTCCCAAATTTTTGGTATTGGTCTAGGAAGATCCTTTTCATATATTTCTAGGTTGCAATGTATTTTTTCCTAGACTTATGAACCAACATAGTGCTGAATCATCTAGGGTGGAGGAAAATAATTTTAGCTTTTGGAAATCTTATTTGTAATCCACTGACCTACATAATACATCAATTTTAAAAAGGAACAGGTCATGATATTCAATTTAAAGTCCCCTAAAGGTAGGAATATGAGCGGGAGATATGTGTTTCATCTTAGTTTCTCCCTTTGCTTCCTCAATTGGGAAGTCAAATCTAGTTGAAGCTTCTTCAATTTTAGCCATACTTTTAGGTAATGCAAGTTCTACAGCTACTACTTCCAAGGAAGATATCAAGGCTTCACACTCATTCTATTTATCTTCTAAAAGTATTCCTAGATCAACATTTGAAATGGTTTCATCTTCAACTACTTTCCACCGCTGAATGTGTAAACCAAAAATGAACAACACCAATACAAATATAAAAGGTACAAAAGCACAATAACACCATGGAATGCACAAAATGGATATTATTTATTAATATTGATAGATATTCAAGTTGTACAATGAATGTACCCCAATATGGGGTTATAAATAATTTTGATACACCTAGGTGTTGTAGGTGAGTTGGAGAGGAGAGGGCAATCCTCCAAGGGAGGTCCCAGGTTCAAATCTCCACCCTACCAAAAAAACCTGAATTGGGTATCCAAAATCCAATTGATAATGTTGGTGCGGGTAAAGTCGAGTGCGACTCCTGGGTGAATTTGACAGTGTATAACCCCCTGTTCATGGTCTCTCAGACCAATGTGGTCCCACAAGGGGTTTTCTCTTAAAAAATAAATAAATAAATAAATAATTTTGATACAAATATTACAAATAATAAGATTTCAAAACCCTAGTTCAATGAATAATTGGTGTCTTTTGGCTTGTCCTTGACACAAACAAGAGTGTGGATGGGATTGTGTATCCTTGCAGGACCACCCAAACTACAAAAAATTCCAAAAGGATGATTCCTACACCTGCAAATAGAAAAAAAGAGAGTTAATAGTACCTGTGAGGGCTCCACTATGTGATGCCCTTTGAAACATAAAATCTATAAACCCTAGATGCTACAATATGGAACTGTAAACAAAAATGCAAGAATATAAAATAATGCAATGAATATTTTACCTTGTTAATGCTGATCTCTACTCCTATGTTTGTGTTCAATGGTCTCACGAATGCTTGAAAGTATCTGAGGGCTTATGGACTACAAATATACTATAAGAAACACCCATAAGAGTTTGGGGATGGTTGTGAACACCCGGTAGTGTTCCAAAAATACTCAGAAGCATTCTACAAACTCTGGATGACATTTGGGGGTGGATGGGAGTGAGGTGGAACTAGATTTGGTTTACAAGGGTTTAGTAGTGGGTGTGATGGCAACATCAAGGGAATAAGATGATAGCAAAATGGATATGGTAAATGTTCAAATTCAAGATCTTGATTCATCAAAATGAATCACTTTTTATAATATACCCTTGAACATGTTAGGGTTTCGAAAATACAAAATGGGTGGTTGAGAACAAAACATGAGTAAGGGTGGATATTAAACTTGGGCAAGTGACATGGATTAATATGGATGGATGGCTGAGATTAAAATTTGGTGGATGGCTAGGATTTATTTATATAAATATATATATATTTATTAAATATATATAAATATTAATATTTATGTATATATTAAATAAATACACATATATATAAATAATGGATGGCTATGATTGGAGGATACAACTGGATGACAAGTGGCTAGATTTTGGTGTTTAAAAATATCCCTTTTTATATCGCGTTGCGTGGAACATAATGCGGTGCAAAAATACAAGACACCTGGTTTGGTATGATGAAGAAATTTTTTTTCCTTGGAACACAAAGAAGATTTTGAAGATAGAATTTACTGGTGTAGATTACCCCTTTAATTGGAAAATGAGTGAAAAATGAGTCTTACGAGCCAATTGATAGCATTGCAAGTGAAAAATATAGTTGAATGGTGTAAGTGCAAGTGTATGATGTAAATGTGGATGATATGAAATATGTAAATGTGGATGATATGAATGATGTAAATTGATGTCATTTTTTCCCCAATAGAGAAAGGGGATTTTTGCCAAATGTGGATGTCATGATCATGTAATATGGATCTCATTGTGGGAAATCAAAATCAAATTTGGTTACCCCAAATTTGGGGTGTTTTCATGTTGTTGAAGAAAGTTCTGGCATCATTGAAATGCAAATATGCAAATACAAAAATAAAAAACAATTTGTCTATCCTCGAGGCCACTCATGATTGCAGCTAATTCCCACATGGAATTTCTAAATGGTTTCTCAATCACTTTAATAAACCTGCATCATAAGAGACTGATGTAATTGTAAAGGAAATGATGAAAGTTATCCATGTTAGGAACCCTATGGAAAAGGGCATCAATGATAGTTGTTGAGCAAATTGGTTTTGGCATAGTCTCATTCAAAATATGAGGGATAAAAAGTGATTTTATTTTCAAACAAGAAGATATTGAATGGTGAATATGGCCAAGTGTCCTTATGGTGGTTTACCCATCTTACCAAATCGTATGGACAACCAGTCGCTACAATCACCAAGGATATAGAATAGACCACTAGATATGAGGTTTTGCTTGAAGTTTTTAGGTGAATTTGGAAAATGTTTTATGCAAATGAATTTTTTTGTGAATTTATGGTTTTGAAATGATTTTTTAGGATGATAAATGCATTTATGATTGGATTGCATGATTTTATGAAATTTTGTATTATTTTGGAGCATTTTGTAGAAGTAATTTTGGATAATTTTATGAATTTTTGGTCACAAACAAAAGTTAACCACCAAAATCAATCTATGTTATCACAAAATGTGATGAAATAATATGGTGGATGATTAAAATGATGAATATGGTTATTTTACAAAAAATTGAACCATTTTGATGTGTTTTGAATATTGTAATTTTTGTGATTTTTGTTTGCAAGCAAAAATTAAGCGCCCAAATTGATTTTTGGTTTCACAAAATATGATATGGTGATGGAATGAAAGCATGGATGCAATGTGGAGTGATTTTTGTTGAGGTAAGCTATATTTTGAGGTATTTTGATCTTTCTGCAAATTTTTTGAAGCCAAACACCTACCAGCATCCATATCATGTGTAGACGCTAGTGAGCGTTTACCACTCTACAAATGCTAGTTAGCATTTCAATACACTTGTGAATGCCCATGGGCATTTCAACACACAAAAAATAGTTATAAATAGTTTACAGAGGTAAAATTAGATTCATTATTACATTCACAAGTTTCAAAAACTATGTTTGAATAAGATTGAATGAGTGGATGAGTGAGGTGGAGTGAAGGTTATGGTGATGGAGGATGTAGATGCGGCAATGGGAGCGAAGATGCCAGTGGCTTAGGTAAGTGCCCTTGGCACTCTTGTTTGGAATTTGTGCATTTTTTTTAAGTATGCAATGAATATAAAATTAATGTGTTTGCATTGTACATGTGTTGTGCTACATTTGAGGATCTTGGAGGCTCAACATCGATTCTCACCCCTCATACTCAGGCTGAGAAAGATACTAGAGAAGAAGCATTGGGAGTGGTTGAAGGCTATGGGGCTATATGAGGTAGCTTGAGTTGATGTGGTGAGGGTATACGAGGGGTATATCTTTGCATTTTTAGAGATATGGTATCTAGATATGGGGACCTTTTAGATCCGTATTGGTGAGGCAATAATGACACTCAAGTATGTATACCACATTATTAAAGTGCTAGTGGAGGGATTACGTGTTAAGATTGGAAATGATAAGGAGTATGAGATGATACTAATATTTGAATATCAATGGTGAAATTTGAGTGTGAGAGGTGGAGGTATTAGGTACTTGGTGATGTATAGGAGTTAGAGGCATTGCCTACCTTGGTCATGTTCTTGTTGGCCAACATAGTGGCACTGAACAACACTAGCTATCAATTTCCTTAGAACATGATTAGGCTTGTGTACAATATGATCAACAAGTCTCAAGTATATGCATGAGTGCCTACTCTACTGGCTTAGATGTACTTGGAGTTGTATGATATGAGGGGGCAAGGGTGAAAGGGGTTGGGCTATAGTGTACAACTATAGTGTTGGGATTAGGAGCACTTTAGTGTGGCTTGCCTTGTAGGCTTGCCTACTGAGGCATGGTATAGAGAGTATACCTATACATTGATATGGTGAGCAATTGAGGAGGCATAGCAAAGTCATCCTAGCCACACTAGCTAGGATTACAAGGATCTATGGGTAGGGTTAGCACCAAATTAGGTATATTGGAGATCTTGGTAGGGTTCTAGGTAGACCAATGATGGTAAATAGCTACGAAGAGTCCAACAGGAAAGATGGATGGTTGGAAGGCACAAGAGTGAGGTGGAGCTGATCCAGTTCTTACAGTTACTATGATAGTTTAGGCTACAATAGGGGGTTCTTGAGGCACCAGTGTTATGTCGAGGTCATCAAAATAAGATGGGTCTATCTTATGCAAAGGTATGGTAGGTGACCTATGAGGAAGATGAGGAGATATATCTACCCTATATGGATTATGCAAGGACTACTACGGAGTATGATGCATGGTTCACTACATAGCCACCATGGGTACCTAGTATGATAGTGGATGAGGGCAGTGGGGATGAGGATGATGTAGAGGAGGCTCCGAAACATTGAAGATATATTAAATATAGAATTCAAGAGATACAGGTGAGGGAAGAAATAGAGAAACCTCCAAATATTGGAGGTGATGAAGATGGCATGGATGATATGGAGGAGTTTCCAAAGAGACCTCCAAGTTGGAGTTAGGAGGAGTGGTTGTAGCTTGAGCATATGGTGGTGGATTGATATGTAGAGATAGTAGCTCAAGTTGTAAAGATAGCTTGAATGTAGGTAGAGCTAGAGGTATGAACAGTTATAGGTGGAGGTGAATATAGGATCGTGAGGCTCCAAGTAGAGCTAGCATAGAAGGACTATCTTCAAAGACATGATGTATTATGAATTTGGTCCTAAGATGGATACATATAGGAATTGGAGGATCTATTGATGTAGCATAATATTGGGTTGCTATATTGATCATATTCCTCTATATCTAGGACTATTAGGCATAGTGAGTCTAGGAATAGGGGCTCTAGGTCTAGGGATCCATTAGAGTCACAAGGATCCTCCTATAGGTATTAGCTAGTGCTTAGGTGCACTTTTTTTATATGAGCCTTGGTGCCCCATTGTATATAGCCTTCGAGCATTCATTATACATGCAATATATATATATATATATATATAGCTTTTAATTTTGTGTTATTATTTTGTGTGAATTATTTTGTGTATGTGTGATGGATGAGAATACAATGATAATGTGTATGAATGCAAATGAATTAATGTGCTAATGATCATTCATAGTTTAGATTTTATTTGACCATGGATAGCATTGTTATTTAATCAAGGACACAAAAATGGTGACATGTGACATGTAAGACTCATGTAATGATGTGGATGGATGTTGATATATGGATGTTAATATGGAATATCTGATTATTTTATCAAGACTCAAAAAAACTAGTGATATCAAACAAGCTCACTCAATACTGCCTAATTTCTCTAGGACCAATTGTGTGTGTAGTGAATTCATTTACCAAATTATGAGTATGGTAATGACTCAAGGAAATCAAGAACCAATGTGTGTGCAAGTGTGTTTATTAACCCATCTTGAGTAAATTGAGATGAAACCTATTATGGAGAGGACCAAGAAGCTATTTTATCTATATATGTGGTCAGAGGTCTCTTCAAGAGAGACATGTCACTATGCATGAGTGTAATCCACTACCATTCAAATGTCTATAACCCTGGTGGAGGTTAGCTCCATAGTCCAAGAATATGATCTCTAATCTTTGGTGATTCAAACTAGCTAATCATCTGACTAGAAATGTAGTTCTATCATTACAACTTGAGTATCTATGGTGTGTGATGTGTAAATATTTAGAGATTTGGGGAATCATATTCTCAACTGAAGTGTGATGAGAATTTTACCCTATCCTTACTACTCTTTCTTGTATTTGGAAATTGTGATAGTGGTGAAAACCACTATTTTTTATTTTTGGACTATGTGCATAATGGGACAAGCAAGGAATACCCTTTTCACTTTGAGGTTCAACCCAATTATGGTGTTATCTCTCTTTGACACAATATGTTTTTAATATGTGTTATTGTGTTTGGTTCAAGATTTTTAGAGTCAATTCCTAGAACTCAAGATTTTTTTAGTGAAAATGTGTCTTGGTCCTAAAGAAAACTCAACATGTATTGGAGGTTGCTAGAAACACTAGGAGTTGCTGAGTGACCAAAAACACCTAGGGATTATGTAAATGTGATTTGCAAATGACAATTTGACTTTATAGAATGGTGCAATGAAATGGGTGATGATTTGGAGATGTCCCTGATTAAAGTAACAAAACTTTATTGGACCAATTATTATCTGAACTGAATAAATGATCTCTAATATGAAATGAAATGTGTGAAGGTGATTGTGAATGTAATTTATAAAATATAATTTTTGGAATGTAATGTGTGCAATGCAATATGTGAAATACAAAGTGTAAAATGCAACTTGTGAAATGCAACTTGTGAAATGCAATGTGTGAAATGTAATGTTTTTTTTATGTATTAGCCATGTATATATACATATATATAAATCACATTAATCATAGAATGCTCTCAAGTGGATGATGTTAAGTGGATCAAGCTCTTCAACTCCCTCTATACTGGAAAGCCTATAAGTTGCTTTACAAACTTTTTGAGTGATAATCTATGGACCTAGCCAATTAGCCATGCATTTATCATGAAGATGTGGTAATACATCAGTGTTTTGTTGGTTCTCTTTAAGAACAAGATCTCCTACTTGGAATTCATGTAGATAAACTTTGGCATTGTAAGCATTCTTTAGGCGATCTTGATAAACTCATAAATTCTCTAAAGCATTGACCCGCATTTCATCAAGAATCATGAGTTGGTAAAAATATGCTTTTCTAGAAGTATCATCATCTATGAATTCTTGTAATGAAATTCACAATGATGGGATCTCAAGCTCAAGAGGTATAATTGCTTTGGCTCCATAGACTAGTGAAAATGGTATTGTACCAATAGGCGTGCGGATGCTTGTTCGATAAACCCATAATACCATATGCCAATCTCGATGATTTTCTTTGACTAATTTCTTGAGAATAGCAATTAAGGTCTTGTTGGTAGCCTCAAATTATCCATTTACTTGTGGGTAATAAGGAGTCGATAAACTATGTTGGATACTATATTTCTTGTAAAGTTCTTTAACATTCTTATTTTTAAAAGACTTATCATTTTGCCAATCAATTTAAGTTCCCATTGTGAAAAGGGCCAAAGGCTCTGAATAGGTTGTAATGCTTGTGATGGCACATGAGTTAAATTAGCATGATATTAACATTTTTTATAATTCTTGATGTAAGTGCAACAGTCTTATTCCATGGTGGGCTAGTAGTAACCCATGCATAAAATGTGCTTTGCAATGGCCATTCCACTAAAATGACCACCACAAGTACCATCATGAGCTTTAGCTATGGCTCTTTGTGCCTTTGCTAACTTGAGATAATGAAGGAGAATTCTATCATAACCAAACTTATACAACACATCCCCCAAGAGAGTAAAATGAGTTACCTTTTTCTTGAAAGTGTGTTTGTAGTCCATGACATGTCTTATGGGAGTGTTCCAAACTTGAGGAAGGATATTATTTTGTTCGACCAAGGCTCATATATTTTTGAGAAGATAAAGAAAACATAATTTTCATCAGAGTGCAAGGTGAGATTATGGACAACAAAGTTAGGGTCAAGACCAGGCATGTCTTTGTAGGACCATGCAAATATGCCCTTTTTCTTCTTGATAAGAGTAATTAATTGCTCTTGTTCATTGACAGATAAATTTTTCCAAGTTTGATAATTTGAGGATTTTCTATGTCTAAACTAAGGTTCACATCGATGGTATATTCAATGGACATATGAGAACCTTCCTCAAGCTGATGGGGCATTGGGATAAAATGAATTTCATCTATAATGTTATCAAACTCTTCTAACTCAACCTCTTCTATGTCTGCCTAGAAAACCTCAGGATCTAAAGGTGAAGGTGAAGGCAAAGGAGGAGGTGATGGTGGAATGTAGTTGGCTGAAGCCCTTAATAATTCCTTGAAAAGGATAAATTCAAAAAAGGATGTAAGCAAGGAAATCTGGTCCATTCAATAAGGCTCATGTCAATTGGAATTAGATTTGCCAAATTGTATGGATTATGGAGTGGGGTGAAAAGTCAACTAAACTCATGTTAAATTAAATATAAAGTTGATGGTTGGCAATGTGAAGGATGGATAGATCCTGTCTACTCGAACCGATGCAAGAACTCTAGGAACTTGAACAACAGTGAGCAATAAAAATAAATGCAACAGGAAAAAAACCATGTACATGCAATGCTTTTGAATTATTTTTAAATTTTTGTGTGTTTTTTATTTTTTTTGTGTTTTTAATAATGTGTATATGTTACAAAATTGGCCGATGAGGTGGATCAATGAAGTGGAGATGGTTCACCAGTTGATGCAACTCATTCTTATGGAAGAAGCAAGTGAAAGATAGGTTGACGGATGGAAAAAATTCTAAGGTAATACTCATACTATTCAGTGAATGGAATGATGGGTGCTAATTACTCATCAAATTCATCAAAAGGTATTAACATAAAATTGTATTCTTCATAGATTTCATCCTCAAATTTATCGATGTGATGAGTTTCTTCTTTTGAATTCAAATGGATATTTTGAAAATCTTGTTCAAAAGAAGTGGAAGAATGAGGGTGATAGCCTAAAATTGAATGGTTGTGCACTTCTCGATATGGAGTATCAATGGGCTCATGCATTTCATATTCATGTCATCCTATTCCATAGCCTTGCCAATTGACTCGATGAAAGTACCAGGATGGAAAACCGAACATGTGTTGTATGTTGGTAAGTGTTGGTTGTTTGGGTTCATCTAGGGAAGATGGATTGGACAATGAATCAATCCTCCCATACATAAAATTGATACTATTAGGCATTGAACCCATGTTGTACACCACTCCTATAGATAAGGGTGGGTCACATGGGTGACCATAATCCCTAGCGGTTTGGATGCTAAGCGGTGTAACAATGATGTCTTGGACCACGTATTCACCAATACCAGGACTAGTGAGGTGGACCACAACTTGGTATGATGTGGAGGTGGATGTGGAAGTGGATGTGATAGAATCATGATTGGCTTGGGGCTTCGATAATGGGGTAGGTATGGACTAGAATGGCATCTCACAATCTACTAATTCAATTTGTGAGACATCAACTAATATAGATGGAGGTGAATTTGGCTAAGGTTTTTATTGAATGGGTGATGAAGTTGAAGGAATTATGATGGAGGATGTTGATGTTGATGATAGAGATGATGTGGATTGGGTTTAACCACATGTGCATGTAGTCAATGGTAGTGAAGATGAGGGTATGGAAGTGGAAGGGGTAGAATATTTATGTGGGGTAGTGATGGGGAGCTCCTCAAGAATAGAAGTTTTGGATGAAGAAGTGGATGGTGTGGTTGAAATAAAAAATGACATCTAGCTTAGAGGATAGAAGAATTTGAAGAACTGGAAGAATTGACAAATGATTTTGAAATCAAAGCTCTCTCAACAGTCATAATCACTTTCTTGATCAGGTTATAAAAAACAAAGAAGAAGATTCAAATCATCAACTAGAAGAAGATCCACATTGAAGACTAAATTCTTCAATATCCAAATAATGTAATATAGGGGGTGTTAGAAATAGGCTATTGCATAATTTGAAAATTGTAAATGTACCTTTCTTGGTACATACTTAGGAAATTAAATTACTTTATGGGGAAGTTATCTTGTTAATACATACAATGTAATAAATGCATGTGTTAAAGTGTAAGTTGTACATGTGCATGTTGTCCCTTGCACATATAGATGTTGATTAGTGTTTTATACACACCTTGAGAAGAGTATACAAGAAACACCAATAAAACATAAATGGGAATAAATTCCCTCTCACTTTAGGATCTTGCTAGTTATCCAAGGTGTGAGTTACAGGGTTGGGTCGAATGTCCTCGCTCTTTTCCACTTCTAGAATAGTTTCAAGTAGACTTTCTATGTACCTGCAAGGGGGTTCAAATTCTGACTGGTGTTCTTTTTGGTTTATCAATCAGATTTGTATTTTTGTGAATTGATCTAGCTCTTTGTATCTCAATAGATTAAACAAATAAATAATTTTAAAGAAAATAAAAATGGGAACCTTTTAGAAATAAAATGGAGAGAGTAGGGTAGGGCAGAAAAGAAAGGATGAAATACTGTAATTTTAATTGTTAACCATTCTTTTAATTAAAACATGTTGTTGTGTTCACTAAGTGGGACAAATAGAATAACAAATTATCCAACTTTCTAAGATTAACTTGTTATCTAGAAAATGGCAGAACAGGGGAATATAATAGAGTAACTTATTTAAATCATAATTTTCCCTAAAATTAATAGGATGAATCTGCAGATAGCCAACGCTCATGCACACAAACCAGAACTATCAAATTTAGATCTTCAAAGTGGGTGATTTAAATAATTCTTAAGATAGCTTATCACTTCTAAAATTTCATACTTGCTGGGATACCGATAGCATAGCACACGTAGTAAAACTAGAGCCATTAGGAAAAGAAATTAATTTAGAAATATTAAACTGCAATTTAACTCTCAAACAACACCAACAACATACTAAAATCAATTAAATTCACAACAATTAGAACCATAGATATTTCAGTGAATACAAGAATAAGGAAATGAGCACCATTCAAGCTCCAGAATCATATTAGATACCTGGCCACACCACTTTAGAGTAACAAAACCACAACAAATCCTATGTCAAGAACAAAGGCTTTTCTAGAAAAAGATTTCAGAAAAAGAACTATTATAAATTCTTGCATCCTTATTTTACATTCAATGGGAGTATTTATAGACTCGGGACATGCCCTGGTATTTTTAAAAAAATATCTAGCTCCCTGAGAATTAAAAAACAATTTTAAAATATCAAAGCCAAAGTGTTACAATATAAGGTGTTTAAAAATAGAGTTCTGATAAACTCTAACCACTTTGGAAATCCGCCCGGATAATCTTACCATAAATGGAGAAGATAAAATCTGATTTTATCTTCAATCAAAAGATAACTCCACGTAAATATTTTCACTTTCTGACAAGTTGTAAATGTATTTCATTAAATGGGCACTCCCTTTGCCATGCTTGACAAAGTCTTTATTTGTGGCGGGCCTTGGAAAATCTGGGTGGATCATCAATTTCACGCATCTTCTATCTTTGCACAATCACCTTTTGCTTGATTCACAGTGAAATTCGAATCCCGCCATTACTTCCGTGATAAATGCACTTTGCCAGCAAATTTCTGCAAAAATTTAAAAAGAGCAAAAGTTAGAACATTAGGTTTAAAATTAAATTAAATTAATTTAATTTTTTCTAAGGTTTCAGAATTTAATTATTTAGGTTTTAAATTTTTAATCATTTTTCAAAGTTTGTCGTGATTGAGATTTTAATTGATTTTCTTAAAATTACTTTGAAAATTTATATCTCCGAAGGATGTCGCAAGACATTTTAATTACCTTTACTTCCTTCCATAATAATGTCCATGTCCGAGGATATCGCTACATTTCAATATAGCTCCATGTCCAACCATTGCATATTTTCTCTCCCGAGAATGTTACACATTTTAATATTATGTCTTCCAACACTTTGGCACTTCAAAAAATTTCTATCTCCCGAAGAGTGTCCCAAATCGTGACACTTTAATTATTTCTTGCTCTATTATTTGAGAATGTCATGAAATCGCCACATGTTTCATTCTCTTCTTGCCCTTTTATGAGAATGTCATGAAATCGCCACATGTTTCATTCAAAACTATAGGATGCGAAATCGCAAAATTTTTTATTTTCTCTTTTTTATTTGGTGAGAATGTCACAAAAATTAAACACGTCCGAAACCATGAAACTCCTTTTTTATTTTATCTTCCAATACTTAGGAAAATTTCTATATTCCTAAGCATGTCGTGAAATCGCGACATTTTCATTTTCTCTTCTTCCATTCATAGAAATGTCATAAAAACCAAACAAATTAAATTTTCTTTCTTCCAATGTTGGGATGTTCCGAAATTGTGACGTCTTTGCCTTCATTTCCCTTTGGTTTGGCCATCATGAAAAATAAAAAATTCCCAAAATTATGACATTTTTCATTGAAGCCTCCTTTGTTCCAACACTTGCAAATTTCAACCTATTGGGCACTTTGCAAAATTCCTAAAAAAAATCAAACATGGATTCCAATGACCCAAAACTTTACATTTTGGTACTTTGAAGGATTTTGAAGGATTATCCATTCTCATAAATGATTTTCCAATACTAGAAAATGAATTTTAATTTCCCAAAAGTTGCCAGTTTCATGTGGTGTGAGATTTAGGGCAAAAATTAAAGTGCTCATAATAAAAAAAACTTTTTACGCATTAAAATAAGCCAAATGGGTATCCAAAATATGCAGAAAAATATTGAAAATTCACTTCGGATAATAAGATATTATATTAATAAGTTTGCTAACTAGAAATAGAAAAAACTATTTCTAGAAGGTGAATCATGCCTAAAACCTTGAAAATTTGGTACTGTTAAAAATATGGGATCAAGATACTCCACCCAGAATTTGAATCACTCAAAACAAATTTTCGTGGCAGAAGATATTGCATTTCCAAGATTGAAGTAAACATTAGGGCAACATGAAATTTTTTCAAAGAACCTTAGAAATTAATTTAAATATTTCAACCTTAGGAAACTATTGAAAATCAAAATTTCTGAAATATTTAACCAAAAATAATAGCATTGAAACATAGATGCTCAAAAAAAATTAATTCAAATCAATGCGCTAGGCAAACATTTTTGATACCTCGATGCAGACAAAATTTAAAGATTTGATGCAAACAAAACTTGGACTAAAAAAAATGAAAACTTCAAGAGGGTCCCCTTGAAAATAAGAATTAATCATTTCAAAGGAATCAAAATTTAATTTTTAGTAGGGGTGTGTTGCTTCTCAACACTAGATAGAGTGTTTTCTAAGGAACTTATTTTCTATATAAAGGGCCATAGGTATAGATATCATATATCACATGATATAGTCATAAGTCATAGTCATTGTGTGGTATAGACCAGAGTGGCATGATGTAGCAGTGTGATGTAGTGATGGGGTATAATATGCTCAATGCCCATTCTTTATTTGTAGCTATATTCATGGAGTGTTCATTTACTTCATAGCTACTTTTTTAAACATCTCCATCATTTCTATTTATAGTATATTTTTAGTCATCTCACATATTTACTTTATTTCATATTATTATGCATCTTGTGTTTTTCTATCTCCCATTACTGCTACATCAAAAGCTAACAGTGAAATCAGAGCCACGATAGATCAATAGGGAAAGCATCATTATTATTGACTCTGAGTTTTTTGATAACTTGACACACCATTGGACTAGTCACTGCCAAAAATACTCTATAGAGTCTTGGTGGTATAATTAAGGAGAGCCACAATTAAGGACTAAATAAAATCTTAGATTCTAGAATACTTAGATTACATATGGCTAGATTATTTCCATAGAGTTTCAATGGAAAACTTGCAAAGACTAGGACTCAACACTTGATCCACTAGGTTGATGAATCAACTAGTGAAGCCCATCTAAGAGATCTAGAGAAACTAACCTGAAGGTTATTTTATTGCAAGGAATTAATACTCATATGATTGAGACACCTCCTAAAATAAAGATCTAGGATATTTTAATTTCATTGCTCGAAGATCGAAGTGTATTCATAGTGCAGAGATTATTTGTTGCAAGAGAAGACCACTACAAAAGATACTTCTGGAGTAAAATTGTAGTGAATTTTGGAGATAGGAGATCTCCATTGATATATTGAAAACTTCAAAAAAAGAAAAAGGCCATAGAATCCTTTCTCTAGAAGAAAATGCCATATAGGCCTTGATCCAGAGGGAAAGGCCATGGAAGCCTTGAAGAGAAGGCCATAGAAGCCTTTAAGAAAAGGCCACAAAAGCCTTGGTACTGAATAGAAGGCCAGATAAGCCTTGAAGAAAAGGTCACAAAAGCCTTGATCCTGAAGAAAACTCTAGGAGGGAGTATCTAATTTAGAAGCAAATTTTAGTACTAAACTTTGTTAAAGGAATAGGTAGATCTAGTGAGTTGGAAAAGCTTCCTACAAGAAGGTTAGGAAGAGTATCTTCTTCAAAATCAATCCAACACCTAAAGAAAACGAGATCAGGAGAAGATCTCATTGATGAAGAAGGACTAGGAGAGTCTTGCTCGAATATAGAGATAGCAGAATTAGAGATCCAGGAGAAGATCTCACCACCAACACTACTAGGAGAAGAAGGTTGAAGATAAGGTCTCAAAAAATACCAAAAGGAGATGTAAGGCCTTGGAGAGGCCTCTACGAGCATCCAGTAAAGGCGTGGAGAGCCTTGCTAAAGAAATCATCAAAGGAGTTCCAAGTATAAATCATTGGAGAAATTTACTATTAGAGATAGTGAAATATTTGGGATAATTGTCACCATATGACAACAAGCCCAAGAAGAAGAATTTGGAAAGGAGTGCCAAATATGAGAATACCTCAATATATTCAGAATCTTCAGAAGAAGATCTTATTTGAAGTCAGAATTTGATAAGAAGCTTGAAGGAAATTTATATGGAAGAAGCCTACCAAATCCAGGATATTTGGAGACTACCTCTCATAGCAAGAAGGCACCATTTCTGAATAAAATATCTCATTTAATATTTAGAAAAAATGAGGAGACTATAAGAGGAGAACAAGCCACCAAAAACTAGGTTCATGAAAGAGAGTTGGAGACCATATTTCAATGAAGATAAAAATTGTTCAAGGAAGCTTACAGAGAGTTGCAAGATCTTACTCAAGACAACAACTTGGTGATCTTAAACACCAAGATCTACATCCTCTACATAAGTGGCAAAAATAGCTTTCAAGAAAAAGGTAAGCAACTATTGGTGTAAGTAAATTCATTAAGTGGATTACTCTTCAGATTTTTTAAAGCACACTTATTGGAGTAAAGTTTCAAAAAAGAGAGTTGAATTAAGAGTCTTAAAATGTGCAAAAAAAATGATTCTTTAAGATTCATTTGCACTTTAGGAGTTGATTAGATTTTAGAATATTAAACTATCTATCAACTACCTATCATCTACTTTGGAAAGAAAATGAAGACTAACTCCTATTACCTTGCTCATAAAGAAATTTCAAAATAATTCTTGAAGATTCATTTCAAATTATTCTTGATTAGTTGCAGTAAATTATTTAAGTGCATTACTTTTGAGAGTTGATTGGATTGATAAGGTTAAATTATTAGTGCAGTATTATTAGATTCATTTTGCACCATTATATTGCTCTCAAATATTATTATTTGTGTTTCATTATAAGGGCACAAAAATAATATTTTTCAAAGTGTTTATAGATATTGTTGATGCATTGTGATCTGAAACTTTGAAGTGGCCTAAGAAATCCACAAAATCTGCTCAATCCTCCAAGAATTGGAGAAGAATGTAACCACCATAAGCGCATCAAAATATGCCTCGAACAAAACTTGGTGAGTCTCAATTTCAAATCACAAGAAAAAAGTGCAGAATAATAAACTTCTATCATATAATTACAAGCTTGGATTCTCTTATTAAATATCCAAGCTAACAGGGGAAGGTGTCTAATCTAGAGACAACCTCAAAAAACCTATATTGCACTCAATATTCTACCTAAAAAACAAAATTTATGAAAAATAAAGAGAAGTGCAAAAGAAAGTGCAACAAGCTCATCTTGTATTAAAACAATTGTACATGATAGTGCACTTGATCTAATCTAGTTATACAAGGAAAATAGTCAAATTCAAATGTGCCTAAAATGCACTACTCTTATTATAAAAACCAATCAGAATCAGCCATACATACATAAGCAACCATTTAATCCTATCTCGAGAGCCATTTGAAGGGCTCATACTCCTCACATTCAAGAGAACCAAATATAAAAAATATACATATAAAAGTATGGAAGCACAACATTATTAAAAAGTAAGAGAGTATACATAAGGAGGGTAGAAATCAAGACAAAGCAAGAAATTTTAAAGCACCATTTGGAGTACTACTTACTCCATGTACATTCATTGAAAGTGGTGCTCAAATACCTCCATACTTCTACTCCATATCCTAGTGGAATATTGTGTAGATGAATGAAGGCAAAGGAGGAGCATTGCAAGACTAAAAATATCTCAAAGAATCCATTCGAACTAGAAATAGGGTCTACGTCTGTGCAAAGAAGAAAGTGAAACTTGTCACTCAAGGGAAATCCTAATGCTCAATTCAAGAGAGTGCTTATCTTCAAGGGGGAGATATGTATACAACCTAGTGCATTTGGTGCATTGGATACACTTGCCAAGAAGAAAGACCAAGCATTTCACTAAAGAATGCAATGGTCTTACATTATAAGAAGGAGATAAAGCATTCATTGACACCAAACTCTCCTCAAGTGCTCAAAGGTAATGGTTGTGCCACTTGGTGCATAAGAGACTAATCATCCCCATTTAAGGACGTCAAAAACCAAAGTCAAGAAGCATTCTTATATGTTGAATTTCCTCTCATGTTGTCTGAGCATTAAAGGGCCAAGTTGTAATAGTCAAGAAGGTGTTCAAGCCTTTAATGCCAATGCAACCAAAGTCAAGGGAAGAGACTTGAAGACACCAATTTTGGTATGCATTAAACACAAAAGGAATTCCATTTGAGGATATGTCCAAATCATCCACAATGTCTACATATTTTAGTAGTCCAAAATTCTCTAAAATTGGTGTTGAGCAGTGCATGAATAAAAGTAAAATTATTTCTGTTAATATGTGCTATATTTCCTTTGAGTTATAAGGGTTATGTAGCACCCTAAAATTGGCGCAGTTAAACCCTTAGTAAAAAGATAAAAATTTGAATTTTAACCCCGAAACCGCCCGTTAACCGCTCACCCCATTTTTCATGCCATTTTTAGGAGTTGTTTTGACCGTTGGACGATATCATCGCCGATCAGACGAAATCATCCCAGATCGGACGAATTCATCTAGAACAGAACGTCCAGACGATTTCATCCCAAAACCAAATTTTCATAATTAGCTTCTATTTCAACAACCTCTCCAACTTGGGCAGAAGCATGTCTACGCAGTTGGAGATTCCTCCATTGGAGATCTCCCAGATTGGGATGATCCCCAACCTCCTAACCTCCCCCTAATCCTATATAAACTTGGGATTTTCCCAGTTTATCCCCCTGGCTGATCATTCCCCTGCAATTCTAGTTTTGCTGTATTAGAACATCCTCGCCCCCATCATTTGCATTTTGTATTTTCAAGTTTTTCATTGCAGGATTTTCATTGTGCTTCAGTGGAGGAAGCTCGGATCGTCGCAAGCGATTCCAGATGATTTCGGACGATCTTGTCATAGATCGACGATGATCTCGTACGATTGGAGGTGATCTCGACTACAGTCTAGATTGGGGGCAACCAGAGCCCTGAGTTTGCATTTCTCATCTTTCTTCTTTATTTTACTATGCATTAGCTTGATTTATTTTCATTCTGCATCCTGGAGTTCACCTCATTTAGCATAAATGCATGATAAAGTTAAAATAAGTTATTAAAATAATGCATTTCCTTTAATTTGCTATCTAGATTTATCAATTAGGCATTTATACTATCATTTCTATCATTTTGCATTATTCTTGCAGTTGCATTTTTGGTTTTTGGTGTCTGTTTCTGTGATTGCAGGCTTCTACGATTCGTTTGATGAATTCGTCAGATCGACGATGATCTTGTCTGATCTCAGATGATCGACTATGATCTGAGATGATTCTATACAATTGCAGATGATCCTGTCATATTCGAGATGATCTGGACTCCTACAAGCTTCAGAATCTTCATCAGACATCCGAAATCAGGTGCATTCTTTCTTATTTAGTATATTCCTAGTATTTAGGATTCATTCATGCTTTTTGTATTCATATAAATCAGCATTTTCATATAGAATAGCTTAGATTCATTTTGGCCAACCTAGGGATATGAATGATTAAAGTACAAAATGAACACATCAAACCCATTCTCAACCTAGGCATGGAAACTGCCACTCAAAGTTTCCTGGTGAACCCCACCATCCATCAAAAATTCACCCTTATACCCCTCCCCCGAGAGGCGCGACCTTCAAAGGGCCTCTCAATCCGAGGTATTGTCCCATCCTTCTCGCATCCCCCTTCCGGGCACGGATCCTTTAGCTTGAAGGTAAGGGCACAAAAAATTTGGGTCGATACATTTTGGTGAACCCGACGTGAATAACATAGGCATATTTTTTATTCAAAAATATAAAAAAAAAAAAATATATATATATATATATATATATATATATATATATATGTATACAAGAAAAAAAAAACAACAAAATCATCATTTCAAGTTTGTATGTTTTAGATTCAATTCTAAATAGTAGATACTAAATATTACTTTTAGAAGTACTAAAGAAACCATGAGTTTTTACTCAAATCAATATGAGCCCATCGGTAATGTTGGAAGAATTCAGCCAAATACATTTGTTGATTATGACCAACCTCATCCCTATTCAACATCACCTCCATCACACTTTTCTCATTTTTCATCCATAACCCAACAGGACAATCCCTTTTCCAATCCTCTTCATAACGATATTATCTATTCTCCCATATATCCATATTATGTCTATCAATCCACATACAATCCTCCTCCACCCTTTCAATATTCTTCTTTCAATACAACACATCCATTTCAACAAGAAAATACTTATTCTTCCAATCCTACCATGCACTCACATCATACTTCACAATCTTCCTATCATCATTCTACCCATAATAAAGAAAAGAGAGGTAAAAAACCATTAGGTCCTTTTATGACTGAACTCCTAAGGCACTTATCAAAAACCTCTCGAAAACCTTCATCACGTACATTTACAAAGCTCAATCAACCAATGGATATAATTCTCAAGCATTTACTTGATACAAATAAGATTGAACTCCCTTCCATAAGACAACTTGATACCACAGCAGATTGGTTTAAACCTGAGCTACATTGTGAATATCATAGAGTAGATGGACATATGACACAAAATTGTAAAGATTTAAGATGTGCAATTCAAGATTTGATTGATGAGGGTCTTTTTAATATAAAGGAATTACAATCTACAACTGATTATAAATCTCCAGTAAACTATCAAACTCCTACACAACAAATACCAATAATCAATCAAGACATGGGGATCTCCCAAGAACCCCTATTCAATTATCAACAATAGGAAACCAATCAAATATTGCATGTTAATGTGTCCCATCATGATGATATTACTAATATTGTAACAGAAACTACAAATGAGCAACCTCAAGTTCAATCAACTCAATCTGATATTCAAGATATGGATTCCTCATTTGACCAACCTTCAAAACTATCTTTGGCTCTAGAGAATGATCCAAAATGGAATGTAAGCATAGAAAGCTCATCTTTAGAATCAAAATCTCAATCTGAAATCCACTTTGATAGCCAACAACAAGTGATTAATCCTCAAGCAAAGATATCCCTTTTAGAAGTATTACAAAGTTCTCATAAGGAAACTTTGTTCAAGATACCTAGCCAACAATTTGTTCCTCATGATATTTTCCCTAAGAACATAATTAATGGTGTAAGCCCTCTTGAGGTTAACCATATTTCATTCTATGATGAGGAGATTCCTTCCTCTACTCCACAAGAAGACTCCTCTCTTTACATTACAGGATCTAGTAAAGAAACACCTGTTAAAACTATCATGGTAGATAATGGCTCCTCTCTTAATTTATGCACTTATCAATTATTCCAAAAACTCAAATTAAAGGAAGAAGATCTTAATGAATCAAATGTTATTATAAAATATTTTAACAATGAAATTCAAGAAGCTCAAGGTACTATAATTCTTCCCCTTAATATTGGATCCAAGATCCTGGATACTTTGTTTTATGTAGCATATTGCCCTTCACCTTACAACCTACTTCTCAGAAGTCCTTGGATTCATACGATGAGGGTTGTCCCTTCCACTCTTCACCAATGTTTGAAGTTTGAACTTGCAAATAAAATTGTTACCATACATGGTGACCCAACACCATTTGAAGAATATTTAACGGTTGAAACATCAAGTTCTATACATTCTCCATTGTCACAATTACCTTCTATCCATCACTTTTCTTCATCCATATATGATCATCCTTGTTTATCAAATAACACCCATGCATATCTTTCACATATGCTCCCTCCATCTTATCAAGACTTGGAAGATAGTGATAAGAATGAAGAACCTTCTTATCCTTCTGACATTTTATTTTGTAACATGATCAATTTTACACATATAAAAGTCAAATCTTTTGCTACATTATTCTACATTATAACAAAGCTTTTGTTATCGCTACCTTTTATTCATCACCTTTTGTTCTTACCTTCACCACAACCAAATTATCCTTCAAAACCTCCTTTGATTTTGAAGCAACCTTAGACATGCTATACTCAAATAACCTTGTATAGTGTATATAGATCATCTTGTATATACCACCAATTCCATCATAAATTAAAATCAAAATATAAAAACATCAAAATCTTCAAAAAACATCTTTTATTTTTGCACCTGTCAATTCTTGAAGTATTGCAGTTATATTTTCAATTATTTTGGATAAATTAGCATTTATTTGGAATCCCGCACTTTCACACTCACATGAATAAATATCTTGATTTTATTTGGTATGATTATTAATCTCTCTTATATCAAAGTCCACAGTTGAATTAAATAAAGTTTTGAGCATAGAGAATTGATCTTGTTATTTACTTGAACCAAGTATATCTTTTCACATTAAAATGATTTCATTGCAAATTCAATATGATGCTACATAGTAGAAGTGGTTTCTTGAGCGAAAAGTTTCCCCTGCTATCCTATCATGCACATGGTCTAGAATCTTTGAGAATTGACAAAAGGACAAGCTCACCCCTGCCCAGAATAAAAATCCCTTGCTCTACAACCAATCCGAGCAAGTATCCCTAGTATAGGAAGAAAAAGAAAAGTCAAAGAAAATGAGAAAAAGAAAAATATCATTTTGTACCATCGCAACAATATTCCAAGCAAAAAAAAAAAAAAAAAAAAGAAGAGAAAAAGAAAAAGCAAAAGCAAAAGCAATAAAATCCCTTTCCCTACCCCTTGAAAAGAAAAGAAGGGTGAATGAGCTTGAATCCCTGGAATTCTCAATTATTCGAAAACTGTGAGGTAAGCCCCATAACAGGTGGTTTGTGCCCAACCCGCTTGGCCTTGGGTAATTCCTAGCGTGGTGATATGTCTGTCACATTAGCGACCTTCTTTTGTACAGACCTATGTCTGCTTATGGATCAGCTAGCTCTTGATGACCCGACTTACATAGTAGTCTGGTACGGTTACATGCATATAAATCATGGTCAACGAACACTTATTTGGTTAATTCAAATTACTTGTATCAAATTATCTTGCTCAAAATTGGTAAATGAACAATACAATTGCACACACATTTGTATTTGAGAGATTTTGTATCATTATGATAAATCAAGATCGGCAATGAACTCACATATGCACATGAGGGTTCCTTATAAATCTACATTTTGTCTTTGAGATAATTTAAAATATTTATGCAAATCTTTTGGAATAATTTCATCTTCTTATTTAAGAACATTTGCTTAGCATAAAAACAATTACATACATTTCTTTCCAAAATCCAAAATTTTCTTTCAACAACATATTCAAAAATCTAGCAATAAAGTCACATTTATATATTACAAATCCCAAAACCTAAAGAATTTTATCCTACCAATCCTCATCTTATATTTTTCTGTTTATCTCAAAATCAAAAATCAATTATGCAATAAAAATATTTTTGGATTTCGCGATGATGGTATAAGTCTATACCTATAATTCTATGCCTAGCGCAAACCATTGTTCTAATTTTATTTCCCATTCATTTTAATTCATAAAAACATATGGCTTACATCATTATGTTACACAATTGTGCTTTAAAAAGAACGAACACATTTTTCTATTTCATTTCATTATGTCAACATTCAATTTTGCAACGATGGTATAATTCCTAAGGAATTGTTCAAAATTTTATCACACTTAGGAATTTTATGCCTAGCAAAAAATCATATTTTTAATATTTCATGCATAATATTTTTATGAAAATCTGAAAACAAATCATCACCATCATCATTTTTCATCATCACAACACAAAGTCTTAAGACAGTCTCTTAAGCACTCTTTTACTTTTAGCAATATTTCTATACTGGGATTAGCTTGACGACCTAGCGAGCGGCGACTCCATGAAATGGTCTATAACAACGACAATGTCCTTTGAAATTATTGTTAGAAGTCCCTTTTATTTTTCATCAAATCACACCACAAACAACCAATTTGTTTACATCAGATTATTTCATTTAAATTTTATAGCATGACATAAAATTATACTATTTCCAACGACATAATTACATGAATAATCAATCAACAATTCCAAAATTAAAGCATCATAAAACATATGGACAAGTCATATCACAAAAAAAATCATATATATATATATATATCAAAATATATGTACATCATATCACAACTGGATTGGTATGCCACAATCTATACCCTGGCATACTCAATCCTCTCAAAAATATACAATCTAGCCAAAGAGCAGCTAGTCTCGAGAAGCCCTCGAGCTCTCAGCCTCATCTCCTCTCCCACCCTGGCGTGGAGGAGGTGGTCCCATAGAGGTCCATGCTGTGTCTCGGGTCCTCATCGTCGATCGTGAGGATGTCCTCGATGATCCCATCCTGATCGGCTCCGCAATAGGGGCTGGCAATGGTATCCTCTGGTTCTCTAGAACCACATGATAGTATAATCCCTGATAGAATGTGGTCTGAGCAATAGACCATGCCAGATCCTGAGTGCTCGCCCCTCCGCTTCGAGCCCTGAGCCATGTAGCCTCATCCTGTAGTGTCTACACCTAAGCCTCGAGGTAGGCATTCTCAGCCCAGAGAGCCACCATCTCGCTGCTCTCCCCCACCTCGATACCCTTGCCCTTATCGGGTGATGGTGGCCTCTCCCTCTATTGAGAAGGGAGTCCCTCCTCCCTCCTCTCTGGCTGCTGTGGTCTCTCTAGAGCCTATGGCACTCTCCGACATCTCTCCTGAGGAGACCATCGCTGCTCCCTCCCTCCGTGACCCCTCGCTGCATCAATAGCAGCCTGGCATCGCCTCCCCATCCATCGCACCATAACGTGCATCGGACCCTATGCCCTCATCATCCGAGGAGGGTGGATGCCTATGTACCAGGCATCATATCCATCTGTGACCCCAGTGTCATCCCCATCCACTGGCTGAATGGGGGCATCATCCATGTCCTGACTCTAGAATCATTGCATATCTGGAGCCCCGCTCAGTGTAGTACTATCTCGGATAGTCTAGGAGTACTCATAGTCTCTGAGAGAAGGGATCCCCTATTGTAGATCGAACTATCACAAAACTCGGTCATAGCGGTGGAGCTCTACCTCTCCCCGCTCCATCCTCAGCCAGAAGACTCACTTGATGCGAGCCAACTCCTGTCCATCCTCTCCCCACCTTGGATGCTCTCTCCATGGCCTCCAGGTGATCTGGTCAGGGATGAGGTCATCTAGCAACCTTCGGGACATCGACAGATCTATCCATCATTGTGACCCTCTCTGGAGCCACCAATAGAAAACCTGGGGTCTCTCCCGGTCAACCCCTATCAGTGGAAGCCCTACCGGCCTCCGCATCGCAATGTGCTCCCAGCACCAAACCTGTAGTAGCGATGTCAAAACTAGACATCGACCTCCCTTGTATATGACCCCGTACAGGATCCTATACAAGCGGCATAGTACAAAGCTACCCCAAGCAAATCTATAGCCGTGGTCTCTCATATCGTAGACCACATCTGAGAGCAGCCATGGTAACCTGCATCCACTTTGGTGGCATAGCAGTAGGCCACCCACTACCCCTACCAAAACTTGAGTCAATCGAGATGCCCCAGGCATCTACCTCAATGTCTCGATGTTCACTCCGCCCTTCTCCAGGGTGAAGCTAGGATCTCCGCATAGTCTCATCATGGCATGGCCCTGATTGGCCATAGGAGTCATCAATCATCCCTGTATGGGGATCCTCAAGATCCTCCATACATCCTCTAGAGTGGGAGCCATCTCCCCTATCGATAACCAGAAGCAGGATGACCCTGGATACCACCTCTCTGCTAGGGCTGTTAGTAGCCCCATGTCTGTCGGTATTTGTGGCATCTCTGCCACATGCTGTAGTCCGACCTCTGCTAGTCGGTCTCGCTCCGCCTGATCGAGCATGGCTACATCATCTCTTAGCCCCCCGTATTTCCACTCTTGACTTTTTAGTAATCCCCTCTACAAAATAAATAATCAAACAATAAAAATCATTAATAGATAATCATTAAAATCAATTTCATCTTATAAAAAAATGATGATATCGTCCACTATTGGATGATATCGTCCTAAATTGAGTCAAATCGTCCTTTGTAGGATGAAATCATCTCCGATTTCTCAACTTGGGGATCGCCCCTTGTTGGACGGGATCGCCCCTATTTCATCGATTTCGCCCCTAGACGAAATCGACGATCTAGGGACGATTTCGACGAAATTGGGACGATTTCGTCCCGACGTCGTCGACGGCCTAAAAATGGCCGCGATGCCCCAAAAATAGTCAAAATTTAAATTAAAAATCACACAAATCAAATTAAAAACATAATTCACTAGGTTTAGATCCTTACCCGCAACCCGCATCGGACCTCTGTCGATCTGTGCGTTGTTTCCACCATTTTGCCTACAGAGCTCTAAAACAACCAAAATGAACAGTAAAAATGAATTAGGGTTTTACCCTATTTTTCTTAATTTTATTTAAAAACAACAACTTTTTAAAAATTTGCTTTTTCGCGCTTTTACCTCAAACGTTCGATTTGGGTAAAAACACGGAGGGGGCACCATAGTAAGCAGTTGTACGATTCGACCTAGAATCGTCGTCTAAAAAATTGAGTAAATTTTTGCTTTCTCGTAAAGCGGGAAGAACTCGTCTTTAACGCATTTTCTTCGGAAAATTCGCTAAAGAGGGGGCAAAATGTAGCACCCTAAAATTGGCGCAGTTAAACCCTTAGTAAAAAGATAAAAATTTGAATTTTAACCCCGAAACCGCCCGTTAACCGCTCACCCCATTTTTCGCGCCATTTTTAGGAGTTGTTTTGACCGTTGGACGATATCGTCGCCGATCAGACGAAATCATCCCAGATCGGACGAATTCATCTGGAACAGAACGTCCAGACGATTTCGTCCCAAAACCAAATTTTCATAATTAGCTTCTGTTTCAACAGCCTCTCCAACTTGGGCAGAAGCGTGTCTATGCAGTTGGAGATTCCTCCGTTGGAGATCTCCCAGATTGGGATGATCCCCAACCTCCTAACCTCCCCCTAATCCTATATAAACTTGGGATTTTCCTAGTTTATCCCCCTGGTTGATCATTCCCCTGCAACTCTAGTTTTGTTGTATTAGAACATCCTCGCCCCCATCATTTGCATTTGTATTTTCAAGTTTTTCATTGCAGGTTTTCACTGTGCTTCAGCTGGAGGAAGCTCGGATCGTCGCAGGCGATTCCAGACGATTTCGGACGATCCTGTCGTAGATCGACGATGATCTCGTACGATTGGAGGCGATCTCGACTGCAGTCCAGATTGGGGGCAACCAGAGCCCTGAGTTTGCATTTCTCATCTTTCTTCTTTATTTTACTATGCATTAGCTTGATTTATTTTCATTCTGCATCCTGGAGTTCACCTCATTTAGCATAAATGCATGATAAAGTTAAAATAAGTTATTAAAACAATGCATTTCCTTTAATTTGCTATCTAGATTTATCAATTAGGCAGTTCATACTATCATTTCTATCATTTTGCATTATTCTTGCAGTTGCATTTTTGGTTTTTGGTGTCTGTTTCTGTGATTGCAGGTTTCTAACGAATTCATCTGATGAATTCGTCGGATCGACGATGATCTTGTCTGATCTCAGATGATCGACTATGATCTGAGATGATTCTGTACAATTGCAGATGATCCTGTCATATTCGAGATGATCTGGACTCCTACAAGCTTCAGAATCTTCATCAGACATCCGAAATCAGGTGCATTCTTTCTTATTTAGCATACTTCCTGGTATTTAGGATTCATTCATGCTTTTTGTATTCATATAAATCAGCATTTGCATATAGAATAGCTTAGATTCATTCTGGCCAACCTAGGAATATGAATGATTAAAGTACAAAATGAACACATCAAACCCATTCTCAACCTAGGCGTGGAAACTGCCACTCAAAGTTTCCTGGTGAACCCCACCATCCGTCAAAAATTCACCCTTATACCCCTCCCCCGAGAGGCGCGACCTTCAAAGGGCCTCTCAGTCCGAGGTATTGTCCCATCCTTCTCGCATCCCCCTTTCGGGCATGGATCCTTTAGCCTGAAGGTAAGGGCACGAAAAATTTGGGTCGATACAAGGTTAAATCAAAGGAATTTATTTACATTGGAGGTTGTATATATCAAGGAAAATATTTTATCAAATATTTGCAATACAAAACCTAGGAGTAATAAGGTTTTCTACTGGATAAATATTGTATATTTGCAAATATTAATTATGATCTAATTTGTACAAAGATTAGGGAGTCATAAGGGCTACTACATAAAATAATTTAAATTGGAAGACTAGATACACAACCTAATTTCAAAAGGGTTATTCATAAAGAGATTTTTCTCATAATTTAGATATTCAAATATTATTGTCTCATTCCTTTAAAAAGTAGATAAAATATCCAACATTTTAACCTCTTTAAAATTTGGAAACAATGCTTAGTTCAATAGGAGTAATAAGGGATAATAGGAATTGATTTTGGTATTCTGCAAAACCTTACAAAATCAATCAATATTGAACTATAATTCTACAAAAGCACTATATATTATCCATAGCATACTAGGGATTCATAAGGCATTCTACAAAATCTAAGGATTAACATTAGGGTTTTCAAATGGCTTCAAATAAATTCTTCCTAGTAGAATCTCAATTACTCAAGGGTCCTAATTATTTTTCTTGGAATAATAAAGTGAAAGCTATCTTGGTATATGAAAAATGTAGGATATTTTCAAAGGGAAAACACAAATACCTACCATAGATATTGAAATCCAAAAGTTCATAGAAAATGATTCAAAGGCACTTATGATAATAACCTTTGCAATCACTGATGAAATTCAACCCTATATCAGTTCAGCAAAAACATCTTTAGATGCATGGAAAAGCCTAGAGAAAATATTTGAAGGAAATAATAAGGCTATGATGCTCCATCTTTAGACTTAACTTCATTCATTAAAAATTAATAATGGAGAAATCATATAACTATTCCTAAGGAAGGTAGCAGATATCAAAGGAAAATTATTTACCTTAGGAGAAATAGTCAAGGATGAACTTTCTCAAATAACTATGAGAGCACTTCCAGACAACTATAAACAGTGTTTCAAAACTTGCAGGTTTCCCACAAGTACCCACGAAATTCATAGTTCAACAGGGCCTATGAGTTTTTTAATTCTAGAACTTGGGATGGGTAACTCACCAACCTGCAACAAGTTATCCAACCAATATTCACTGAGTAATTGGTGATTACTCGTAAAAACCCACAGATCCTACGTATGATTTTAAGGTTAAAAATTAAATTTTAACTAGAAGAAATTACCAAACATATTTAGTAGTCAAAAATTTATTAAGCACCAATTGGGGAGCAGGTGGCAGAGGTGTAGGAGTACAATAGGCCTACAGGGCAACAAAAAAATAAATAAATAATATTTGGAGTAGGTGAATTAATTAAAGGTAGGACATGGATGTCTTATAGTTTTGAAACCCAAGAACAAACACCTCAACATATGTAGCAGAAACTTCAAAATAAAGACCAAGAGAGACTTCAAAATAGAGAAAACTGAGCAAAACAGACACTAGATTGCAAAATAGAGCAAAATAGACACCAGATTGCAGCAGATTTCCAAAATTTCCAGGTATTTTCTCTAATTTTTTCATATATTTCACACAAATAACTTTTATCTTTATTATTATTTTCCTTTCTTCTTACAACATCATTCATCAGCATATTATCTCTTTTCTTATTACAACATCATTCAAAAGCATCTCATCTCTTGCAAAAGACTTTGAACTTCCCATAAAATCTCGTATGGCACCTATAAAAAGCATTAAAAAAACAATATCAAAATAATTTTTAGATTAGAGGCTTAGTCCCAGTATTTTTTTTTGGAATGTCAGACTCTCTAAATTGAAATATAAAAATTTCCTAGTATACACATCCATCCTATATATAAAAGCTTAAACAAATAAAAAAACCATATATTTACTGGTCCTAATCAACTTGCCTACACAAATATGGTTAGAAAAACCATATATTTACTGGTCCTATCTCTAAAAGCTTAAAAAAAGGAAAAACCATATATTTATGGGTCCTAATCAACTTACCTACATGAATATATATAAAACCATATATGTACTGGTCCTATTTTTAAAAGCTTAAACGAATGAAAAACCTATATATATCCTAGTCCTAATCAACTTGCCTACACAAATATATGAAAAAATTTAGGCAATGAGCCATGGAATATAAAGAAGAAAGAACTTGATTTAAGTGGGCACATGGCGATTGCACAGGCCATAAGAAAAATGATGAAGAGAATGAAAAGGTAGGAACTTTAAGGCTAATGACGATTGCAAAGACCATAAAAAAAGCTAGGAACTTTTGGGCACATGATGTAGAGAATGAAAAGCTAGGAACTTCCATGAATTTGAGCCATTTACAACTTAATGTAAATAAATAAACTTCCAATGAAAATGAAGAGAGTGCAGGGAAAACAAATTAGAAGATGTGGCAATTGAATGTTTAGAACTTTACTCACATGGATCTAGAGATACAGTTGTTGAGTTTATAGGAAGCATTGTCCAGAAAAAATAATTGAATATTTAGACACATGGATGTAGAGGATACAACTATTGAAATTATAGATAGCAATAGCGGAAAAAAAAACTATTAACATGTTCAATATTTATTGAAATTCAAATGAGTGGCTAAATATGTCATGTTTCAAAACAAAATTTGAGTTTAAGTAGTCCCAAAAAATTTATTGTCGTTCAAGGTCAACCCCATGCAACCACGTGGGAATAATTTATACACTGTCAACTTTTTGCGCTTGTACTAATGGTCCAGTGACTTCCGTTGTGATTTTTGGGTGTGTAAAGTGATAATTTATTTTGGAAAAGAAAAATCCAAGGCTACATGGATTGGATATTTGTGGGAACACTTCGCATGCATTTTTCAATGGTAGTTGCAAATATTTGCTTTTAAGGTGTTCAAAAACTCCAAAATATTAAACAATAGTAATAATAATCCCTCATCTCATTGTATACATGATGTCAATGCCAACCACAATACTAAACTAGAAGTCAAAAAGGTGAGAATATAAACCAAATCAATCAGATGCGAAGGTCTATTTTTTTTTTAATTTATGTTTTTGTTGATTAATGAAGTGAGATAAACTTTATGACCTTGGGTTACTATACAAATAATCATAAAAAAATTTATAGTATATGCTTCATTGAATTTAGAGGAGGGTATTCTTACTGGTACAAGATAATTGATTCAATTCCTAATTTTTTTTTTCATACCATCACAAACTCAACATTTGAACACTAAAGACAAAAAGTCAAATATGATCCCTTGTCTCATTGTATACATGATGCCAATGCCAACCACAATACAAAATTAGAAGTCAAAAATATAAGAATATAAACCAAAGCAATCATATGCTAAGGTTTAATTTTTTACATTAAAAAATAAATAAATAATTATTAGGGATTTTTTTCGTTTCTTCTAAATGCTATAATGAGAAAAACAAGCGACTTGAAAAAGTTAAAGCACTATAAAAAAGCACTTATAACAATGTATGTATCAATGTATTTTTGTGTTCAAAGGCCTGGAAAGGCTTTCTCCTATATTATGGTAAATTTCACCTTTATACCATTTGGGATTATCCCACCAGGAGATATGAATGTATGTGTCAAGGTCTTTTCATGTTCAAAGGCCTTGAAAGATTTTCTCCTATGTTATGGTAAATTCCACTTTTATACCATTTGGTCTTATCCTTCCAGATGAAATGAATCTAATAATTTTTCTAAATTTGATTAGTGGACCCTATTTCTGTTTATTAATGAAGTGATACAAACTTTATGACCTTGGGGTACTATACAAAAATCATTAAAAATTTTACAGTATTTTTTGCTTTATGACCTTGGGATACTATACAAAAATCATTAAAAACTTTCTAGTGTTTTTTATAGAATATTTTATGCTTCATCATTGAATTTAGAGTAGGGGATTCTTATTGGTAGAGGATAATTGATTCAATGCCTAATTTTTGTTTTCATACCGTCACAAACTCAATATTTGAACACTAAAGATAGAAAGTCAAATATGATAGAATGACTCTATGTTTGACAATTTCTAGTAGAATATTTAACAAATATAGGCCATGTGAGATAACATGATATTGCCCCTACTCCATGTTTAAAATCATATACTATTTCAAAAACAGGTTGGTGAATTGTCTATTCTAAAAATAGAATGAGTCACTTGATTCTTATGATATTTGTTTTCCTCATTATGTAACTATTAAAATCTAACTCTTACCTTATATGTTAATATTTTTTTTGGCAAATTATTAATATTTTATTTTTTATTTTCTTTTATTAGGAAATACAGATGGCTTCTTCAGGTGAGGTTCCTATCAATAGCACTAGAACCACTAGCAATGTGGATCACAATGATCCTTCTATGGCTAAAATCCAAATGACTCCATCAATACAAGCCCTAGAAAGATATGCCATGTGGAAGTACGAAATTAAGGGAAGCTTGCCAAATCAAGTGATCTGTATATTTTGTGGAAAGGACATGTGAGGAGGCATTAATCACCTCAAATTCTATTTGATTTATCAAACAATGAAATATGTGGACCCTTGCCCTACCATAGATGACATGGTTAAAAAAGAGGTGAAGGCTTTTATGTGCAAAAAAAATGCTAAAGAAATAGAGCATAAAAGAGCAAGAATTGCAGTTGGACAAGGAGTGGGACCACAAAGCTCCTTTTATGAATATGATACCAAACTATAGGATTTCCATTCCATGGCTAAATAATCTATTCTTAGCCCTTGCATTCGTCGAAGTGTTGCTAGTGGGAGTGGGAGAAGTGTGGGACAAGGCTCCAACACTAGATAAACCACCATATTTGAAACTACAATGGGAAGGGACAAGGCAAAGGAAGTCAAGATAGCCATGGTAAATTTTTGGTATTATTGCAACATTTCCTTTCATACTGTGAATAACCCTTATTGGGCAGCCCTAGTGAAGGCATTAAGTGAGTCAAGAAAAGGAGTAAAGATAACTTCTACACATGAATTAAGTGGACCACTATTGGAGGAGTGTGTGATTAACACACGTGCTCTCGTGGAAGAGCAAAGGATGGTATGGAAGAAAAAGGGTTGTAGCATTCTTTCAGATGGGTGGATAGATGGAATAAATCACACACTCCTAAACTTCTTGGTGGCTTCAGGTGGATCCATGGTCTTCCTCAAGTCAATTGATGCCTCGTGAGAGGTAAATAATGCACAACTATTATTTAGTTTGTTGGAGGAGGTTGTGGTTGAAGTAGGTATGGAGAACATTGTCCAAGTAGTGATGGACAATGCAACAACATATGTATCTGTAGGTAGATTTCTTCATGAGAAGTATCCCTCTATTTTTTGGATCCCATGTGTTGCCCATTGCATTGACCTTATGTTGGAGAACATTGGAAAAATATCATGGGTGAATACAATGGTAGAACAAGCAAATAACATAACATGATTTATCTATAACCACACATGGGTGCTTAGCTTGATGAGGGAGCACAATTATGGGAAGGATATTCTTCACCCAGGGACCACTCGATTTGCCACTAATTTCATTGCCTTGCAGAGCCTTCTTGCAGCATCCTCCGCTTTGAAGCGGATGTTTGTGTCTAAGGAATGGGATGCCTAACCATTTCAAGCTAAAGAGGAGGGATGAAAAATATCAAGCCAAGTGTATAATAATTAATTTTGGGAAATTGTTCAAGAAATTTTCAAGGTAATTATAATTTGCTTGTTGAGTTCAAATTTAAATTTTAAAATTTTATTTTATACTAAAATTTTATTTTTTCTAAATTTTTAATATTTACTTTTAATTGTAGGTGACTGAACCCTTGGTAAGGGTTCTACACCTTGTAGATGGTGAAAAATTGACCATGGGCTATCTATATGAGGTAATGGATAGAGCCAAAGAGACCATTTGCCATTATTGTAGTGGTAATATGCATAAATATGAAGCAATTAGAAATATTTTTGAGAAGAGATGGACAAGGCAACTATATCAAACAAGTCATTCCGAAGGATGCTTCTTGAACCCCAAATTATTTTACAATAGTAGTTTATGTGATAATGATGAGGTCCAAGAAGAATTTTATACTTGTGCAGAGAGGATGATAGAAAATGTCGAGAAACATTGTCTTATTCCTAATGAGTTGCAAATGTATAAGAATGTAGGAGGGAGCTTGTTTGTGTCCCCCTTTTCTAGAGAAACAAGGTCAACCTTACGTCCAGGTAATGAATTTAAACTTTCAAATTTTAACATTTAAAAAATATATATCTAGTTAATATTTTTGTAGTATAGCATCATAAATTGATACTTTTGATTTTTTTTTGTAGATTTATGGTGGGAGGACTATGGTGGAAAAACACCTACCATGCAGAATATGGTTGTTTGCATATTGAGTCAACCTTGTAGCTCTTATGGGTGTGAGCGCAATTGGTATTTATTTGAGGTCATACACACCAAGAAGTGCAATAAATTAAGCCAAAAGCATCTCAATGACCTTGTCTTTGTGCAATACAATCTAAGGCTTTGCACAAGACAAGTGGAGGGTAGTGAATCCTATGAGGCAATTCAATTGGATGAGGTAGATCCACTTTTTGATTGGATTGTTGAGGGTTCATTAGATGTAGAGTTTACTACAGAGGATCTTGAGGCATTTGAGGAGGAAGCAAGACATTTAAGAGGATTGGAGGAGATATATCATGATGATATTGCACTTGAGTAGCCTCCAATTCACCCACTAGTTCAGAGCCAAGGCCAACCATCAACATCAACTACAAGGGGAAGAAAGGGAAAACATAAAGCAATTTAAAAATTGCTTTACATTTCACTTTTGTTGTAAATTTTTGTTGACACAAATCAAAGACATGATATGTTTTTTTAAATATACATATAGAGAAGTGTTAAATGTTCTTGTTGAATTTCAAATGAAATGATAGTTGTTTTATAAATTTAGATTTCTACATTTTTTATCTAATCATGTCCATAACCATTGTATTCCATGGTATTCAAACTCTGAAGTAGATGGGTAGGGTAGTCAATGCGTAATGTAGGAAATATTATTATACAATATCCTATCTACTAATATATATGTTATTGATATATATACAATAAATTTATTTGCTGAAACATGTGCTGATAAGGACTAACTATTTAGAAACTTTATATAGTAAATTTATCTAAATTTATCTGTTTAGAAACTTTAGAATTAGAGTTAGAGTTAGCCCAACACCATAAGTTTCTTTTTCATATACTATTCCACTTGGCCTTGGTGATGTTGTAAGGTTAATATAGCCTTAAAATATACAATGGGGCCAATTTTAGATTTGATTGAGGGAGAATGTCCTTTTCATCAGTGCCAAGTTTCATCCGTCCACACTAGGAAATCTTTTGATAGTGTTGTCTTGCCATTTGTTTGATTTTTATCAATGGCAGGTTTATGTGCTTTCTGCCAGACAATATATTATCATATAAATTTTCATTGATTATCTTCGATAGAATCCTCTTATAAACAGAGGCCTTTGGTTAGAATTCTGTTTATAAGTGTATTTGTTGTATGTTATTTCTACTTTACTTCAATATTTAGGCATTTGTTATTCGTGTTTGTTAACAACTCTCTATGGCATCATTTAGAATTGGGATGCAACATAGTCTCTCTCCCTGGCCTGAATATTATTGAAAAACAAGTCATTTTTTGTAATTTGAGGAGGTTTACAGAATTTTGCATCCCTATTTTAACTCTAACATGGCGAGGGCGGCTGGGACTAACTTTAACTACAGTTGATCACAACTTCCCAGTGCGGCAGGAATCTGACCTTCCAACTTATTGCCAGAAATATCTATAGCTTGGACGTGTATCATATTTCCAATATCTGGAGGCATAGATCCTTGCAATGAATTTCTTGACAAATTGAAATAAAACTATAGATTAGAAAGACTAGATATTTTAGGAGGAATGCGTCCAGTGAACTTATTGTGGGACAAGTCCAGCAGCTCCAATTTGTAACAAGTACCAAGGATGGTAGATATATTTCCAAATAACTGGTTTTAGTGAATTTGAAGATTCGCCAGTTGTTGGAGGCCAGAGATCGTATCAGGGATCTCTCCAGAAAGCATATTGTGACTTAGTGATAGCAAGCCAAGGCTTGTTATCTCCCCAATCTCGTTGGGTATGTTTCCCTCCAAATTTTTTATTATCCAAACATAGTCTCTGCAACTCCCAAGTCTTCTCAAATATGATAGGATGTGTTTGGTCAAAAAATTGTAAGACAAATAAATATCTCTCATATTGGTTAGGTTGGTAATATCTGAAGGTATGCTTCCAGTTATATTATTGTTCTTTAGGTTCAACAAAGAGAGATTTTTAGGGAGTTGTTCCGATAAACTTCTAGTCAAATGATTGTCATGGATCCATATCTCATTCAATCTAGTGCAATTGTAGAGAGCTTCAAGAATGGGGATGGTGCTAGAGCTTCCACTTACAAGTTGGTTAGAGGATAAGCTTAAGAATTTAATATTGGAAAGCCTACTCAACTCCAATGGTACTGATTCAGTGAGGCAGTTTAGCTCTAGATTGAGGTCATCCAGATGAAAACAATTGTCGAGGGTGGATGGGATGGTGTCACTTAGCTGATTAACTCTATTGGTGAGGGCATCTAGGACTAACTTTAACTCTAACATTTATCTAGTTAGAAACTTTATTATACCCATATCAATTATTATTATATGGTGTTGGGCTAACTCTAATTCTTTTGAAATGCTTGGAAATTTTATTATATCCTTATTCCATATGCAAAATGTTATTAGTTTTAAAATGTTGTTGTGATCTTAGGTTAAAAATAAATTATTTATTTGTTTATTTATTTTTATTTTTGGTGAGTGGTTGGGTATATATTAATATTTCTTCAATTTTTTTTTGTCGAGGTTTTCTCGAGTTGCTGAGAACCCTCCAAAATTAAGTTTTCAAGTTTTTTCCAAGTTGCAAGTTTCTAAACATTGACTATAAATAGTTGGTAACAAGTTCTAAGTAAAGATACTTCTTTTGATGAATTAATCAATATTCTACAAGAATATGAAGTGAAAAATACAAGTAAAGATGAAATGTCTAACGATGCATTATCATCTAAGGAAAATCCACAGAGAAATATTTCTACCTCATCAAAAGGACGAAAAACATGGTATAGTAGGTATTGTCAAATATGCAATAAAAAATGCCTTAGCACCAATTCAATCCCAAAAAACCATAATTAAGGGAACAATATGAACAATGGGAATCAATTTTAGGTATGACAATATCAAAATCCTTATCAATAATAATTTTAGTTTCCAGTAAACTACCCTCAACTAAAGTATCGAAAAATAAATAAAAAAGGGCATCTAGCTCAGAGGATAGAAGAAATTGAAGAATTGGAAGAATCGATAGATGATTTTAAAATCAAAGCTCTCTTAGCAAGAATGATATACTATGAATACACTAATCACTTGATTTATTAGGTTAAAAAACATAGAGAATAATATTTAGATCATTAGATGTAAGAAGATCCACATTGAAGACTAAAGTCTTCAATATCCAAATAATGTAATACAGGGGGGTGTTAGAAATATTTTATTACATCATTTGGATAATGTAAACGTACCTTTCTTGGTACATACTTAGGACATTATATTACTTTAGGAGGAATTTATCTTGTTACTACATGTAATGTAATAAATACACAAGTGTCAAAGTGTAAGTTTTACATGTGTAATCTATCCCTTGCACATCTAGATAGAGTGTTGTCCAAGGAAATTATTTCCTATATAATGTCCATAGGTATAGATATCAGATATCACATGATATTTTCATAAGACATAGTCATTGTGTGGTATAGACCAGAGTGGCATGATGTAGCAGTGTGATTTAGTGATGGGGTGGAATATGTTCAATGCCCATTCTTGAGTTGTAGTTATATTCACGGAGTTTTCATTTCCTCCACAACTACTTTTGTAAACATCTCCATCATTTCTATTTATATTATATTTTTAGTCATCTCACAGATTTACTTTATTTTATATTATTCTACATATTGTGTTTTCCTATATCCCATTACTGTTGCATCAAAAGCTAACAAATTTTTGGATGAATAAGTGGATGGTGTGGTTTACGAGATCAAGAAAATGTGAGTGTATGGAAGGGTGGACTTATAGGGATTTGAAATGAAATTGCAATACTTAAATGGTTCGACGTCCACTGGTATGTAATGAATTTATCCCTCATGTACATATTTTAAACATTTATGGAGTATAGAGGGGACACATCTAATTTCCCTAATCCAAGGACATCCAAGGAGTACATTGTACACCATGGAACCTTCTAAGATGTGAAACATGGTATGCAATATTTTTACCCCCACTTCAATGGGTAAAACAATAATGCCAACTATGGAACAGAGAGTATCATTAAATGCTTTTAATATGAAGGTATACTTGGTGATGTGAGATGGTGGAAGGTTAAGATGTTGAAGAGCAGATGTGGTGATGATATTGATGGAGGAGCCAATATCAATACAAACTTGTTTGAATGGATTCCTATCAATTTGAGCCATAATATGCAATGGAGGTTCCATTGATCTTGATGATATTGGTATGATTTTAAAATCATAGAATGTAATGGAAGGCTCCAAACATGTTTGGATACTCCCCATAAAATTTCTTAAGGAATTAGCATCTTGAGATTAGAGTTCAATGGATTTTAAAATCTTCGTTAATACCTCATGGTTTGGGAGAGATTGTTGTATTAACTCATAAATATATAGTTTGGCTAAAGCCATTTTAAGGCTAGTGGTTAACCAGCTACTCAAAGAGATGATTGGCTTTTTTTGATGATTAGAAGGATGAGTGGATGGATATGTATGTCTTTGAATATGAATTGGTTGGGAAGAATTTGTAGATAACTATATGGGTGATGATGAAGTTGTAGGTTGAGAAGATACATTTGTCTGAGGAGCTATGGGAGGTTGAACAATTTGTTGTTATGCATTTTGTTGATTTATGCACTGTTGACCTTGGGTGACTACATGAACAACACCCACAAAACCTTGGTATTGTTGCACATGGTTGAATTGATTAGGAGGATTCTTGATGTTTGACCCTCCTATTTTTTGTTGCACCTCCTCACGATGAGGAAGTGGTGTTTGATAAATGCCAAGATTTTGATTTTGTTGAGCTAAGAGACTATCAACTTTGATGGCCTCTAAGTCAATTAGGTCTTGCATTTTATCTTTGCATGTGAAACAATCATGAATATCATGCTCATTCTATCAATAGTAAAGAAAAAATAAATGCTCTTGATAGTTTTTACTACACTTAGTAGGATCATCGGGTTTAACCTCAAGTAAGGCAAGTTGATTTGTGTAATACAATCTATAAAATATGGAAGCATATGACTCGGATAAAGGCATGTAATGATAGGTTTATCAAAAATATTGTCAACATTTGTTATTTTCAAAAGGTGACGATGTGTTTTGAATTTTTTGTGGTGGGGAAACCACTTGATATGCAATTTTTTGTGGTGGTTTTTGCATTGGTTGTTGTTGTTGAGCCACTACTGACTGAATCATGACCACTTGATTCACTTGATTTTCTTGATTATCCTGATTTGGCTTAGATAGGCTAGAATAGCTTCCTTTTTGATGTCCCTTATTCTACCATTCTTTCTTTTTAGGCTTTAGCACACCTTGGATTTTGATTTCTTCAGTTATGCTAGCCTAGGTAAGAGCTTCTTAAAATGATCTATACTATTTTAATTTCAATAACCAGGAGATGTATTTTAAGAAACTCTTGGTGAACAATCAAGTTAGCTCTTCCATTAGTAGGGAGAATGGTAGTTTTGTGATAACAGTCCTCCAAAGGTTACCAAAATCATAGACTAACTCATAGTCAAATTGTTTAATATTATATAAGTCAATCAGTAAAATTTTATTTCAAACATTGAGGAAAAATCTTTCAAGAAATTGGTCTACCAACTATTCAAAAGTATAAATACTATGATGAGGCAAATGGTTATACCACTCCACGACATCTTCTCTCAATTTTTGAGGAAATATTTTGAGCATTAAAGCATATTGATTTTGAAATTTGAAGCATAAGTGAATGAATGTGCTTACGTTCTCATAGGGTCCTCAGTCACTTTAAATTTATCAAATTCTAGTATTGTAAAATCTATCAGATATGGTAGTTATGGTACCAAAAATTGAATGGGTTAATTGATAAGTTGTCTTAAATTAGGCTTCTGGTTTATCATACTAGGAGTGTGTTGTATCAAGTTATCAATATATTGTTGCATTACTTGAATTCTAGGGTCTTCCCTAGGTATGTGTAAGCCCTGAATTACTTGGTGATTGTGTGGAGATGAAGTGGTGAAATATTGAGGTGTGATGAGATTTTGATGGATTGATGGATTGGAATGCATTTGATGGTGTTGGGATTAATGATGGAATAATTGTGGATGATAGAATGGATATGAGGTTTGAGGACTATGAATGTATTAACTCATGGGAATTGAATGAGTGTGGTTTGATGGAGGTGTGGGGATGGAAACTATAGAATATTGTATTACCCATGATGGATTTGTGATAAATAAATTAGGTTAGATGGAAATGGACTAGGGATTGAAATTTATCACTTGTACTTACTATTGGGGATAAGAATGAGCATCTTGTCAATCCTTGAGCGATTTATTGAGGTGTTGCCATGCTTTTTGTATGGTAATTTCTAAAGTAGATGGTGTAGGTGTGGTGGCAATGGATGAAGTGGGTGGAGGATAAGTTGCTATAGGGATTGCAACTAAATGGAAGATATTGGATATAGTGGAAACTAGCATTTATGAAGTAGCATTGGCATGTGCTTCATACAATGGATTTCCATAGGTGGTGGTATAGGAGATGGGATGGAAGTGCTTTGGGCACATGAATTTTATGGAAGAGACCAATGATGGGAAGGTGCATATGATACCTCAAAAATATGGTTAGTATACACCTAAGTGAAACTAGAAGGCTATGAGTGGGCAAGTTCCTACTGAGAAGAAGGATTATGCCTGGGTGGGTTGTTGATTTTCTCTAGAACATGGTTAGTGGATCTTATAAAGCTTCAAATTTATCCATATTTATGTGGGTGATTTTAGGATTGGTGGGATATGATGGCTCAATTTCTGGAATGGGGGTGTTGGTGGCTCTATGTAATACATAAATATTTGAGGTATACATAGTGTATAATGGTGCTACAAATAAATCAAAATAGGTTGATTGTATCACACTAATAGTATTAAACACATAAGTGATAGAGGAAGATGTGGAACACTCCATGGATGAAGTGGTTTGGGTGACAAATTTTTGACTCATAATATTTGCTTGGCTTCAAGTTGAAACCATAAGCTAATGATTCATCTAGGGATGGTGATTATGGAATGTGCAGAAAGAAAATGCAAATGGAAATCATATAGAATCAAACCAATAATTCAATCCTATGTTTTATAACATATTTTTTTATGTGGGGTTTGTGTTTTGTAGATGTGCTAACCTAAACTATTAAGTATTATGCAAGGTGAATTTTTAAGGCTGGATGACAAATGAGATTCTTCCTGGTGATGAAATCAAGAAATTTTGATCATGAGTGACTATGGTTTCTATGGGTGAGATGACGGATGGATATGAAGCCCACCATTGCCAATATTGAACAATGGTTGGTGATGAAATCCAACTCAATATTATTTAGTGTGTGACGTTCAAAATGTGTGATTCATTTTAAGATTTATGATTTCTATTGTATTGACTCAATGTTGGAAACACCCTATTTTACTTGTATAAGCTAGAAGCAAAGAAAATTAACACTGAGATCCTCAAAAGAACTTAGGGGTACATTTCTTAAGATCGACCCTAAATCATAAAGTGATTCCGATAGTGGAGGGTTCGTCCAATTCTTTCACCCTGAATCATCAAGTGATTCCAACAATGGGAGCATACTTAGATATTACAATCTTGTTCCAAATTATAAAAATAAAAATGGAAGCTTTAAACCCTATTATGTAGCTATTTTATGCTTTTGTTATTTCAAATGCAAATAACATACAAAATAGTAAATGAATACACCATAAAGCAACAAAAATATAAATTAAATGTGATCTACAGTAAATGCATGAATCCAATTCTACTATATATGTAATATATATGAATAATATAAATGCCTAGGATGGAAATAAAAATGCAACTACTTTAAACTAAAAATTAATGATTTTATTTTGTTAGTTTCACTATTAAAAGTAGGAAAATGAAAAAAAAAATGAGTTAGGGTTTGAACCAAGATTACCAAGAAGCCTACGTATTTATTCCCCATTCTATTGAAATCTACCCAAAGTCTTTGGAATACTATGGAGTATTTCTTGAACATTATAGGGCATCCACATGACCTTTGATCAAATTTTACTTCCAAAAACCCTTGTTTTCATGATTTTCATGCAATAAAATTTTGGATTTTGCAATATAGAAATAGAAATAGAAATTAGTGACAAGATAAATCAAAATGAAGAACCCTTTGGGGGTCCCATCATCATCACCATTTTTTAAACCAAAAATGAACAACACTGATACAAATATAAAAGGTACAAAAGCACAATAACACCATAGAATACACAAAATGAATATTCTTTATTAATAGTGGTAGATATCTGAGTTGTACAATGAATGTACCCCAATATAGGGTTATAAATACTTTTGATATAGATATTACAAATAACAGGGTTTCAAAACCCTAGTTAAATGAATAGTTGGTGTCTTTTGTCTCGTTCTTGATCCAAAAAAGAGTGTGGGTGGGCTTATGTATCCCTATGGGACCACCCTAGATGAAACAACTTCCAAAAATATGATTCCTTCACCTGCAAATAGAAAATAAAATAAAAGAGTTAATAGTACCTATGAGGGCTCCAATGTGTGAGGCCCTCTAAAAGATAAAACCTATAAACCCTAGATGCTACAATATGGAACTATAAAAAAAAATGCAATAATATAAAATAATGCAATGAATATATTACCTTGTCAATGCTGATCTCTAATCTTATGTCTATGTTCAATGGTTGCATGAACTTCTGAAAGCATTCGAGGTATTACGTACTACAAATATGTTGTAGGAAATATTGAAGAACACAAGCTTATACTGAGGGGAGGGTGAATAGTATAAGACCACTTTTTAATTTTCTTTCCCAAACAATATTATCCAATATAATCAATTGTAATATCAATAGTAGTAATCAAAGCAATTTACAAATCATCACACACAATAAAGACACCAATTTTACATGGTTCACCCAATGTGGGCTACTCCACAAAGAAAATATTTCACTAAAATTTTCTCAATAAATCTCTTGGGAATCCTTCCCTATTACAATATTTATGGACCTCTATCCAAAGGAGACACCAATCCCCTAATCAAGTTCATAGATCTCTATCCACAAGATAACTCTTTTCCTTATGTTGGTTCATGGATCTGTATCCACAGGAGAAGTCCTTCTTCTCTACTCTGGCTGGTTATCTCTTAGAAGACTACTACCTCCACTGCACTAGCTTGTGGATCTCTCTTCACAGAATATCTCTATTCTCACTCAAAATACCTCTATCCTCACTACCCTGGATAATGGATTTCTATACACTGGAGACTACTGTCCTCTGATCTATCACCTCCAAAGCTTACTCTCAACTCTACTCAATCTATGTCTCAATTTTTACTAAACACTATCCTCAGTCTAGAACAAATATGCTCACAAGTTTATCTCTAGTTTGGCACAAATCTACCCTCAAATTTACATCAAACTCTATCTTTGCTATGGCACAAATCTATCCTCAAATTTGTACCATACTCTATCCTCAAATCTATCCTCAAGCCTTAACACAAATCTTGATCTAATCACAAATCAACTCTACTTAATTTTGTCCCAAGACTTTAACTCAAATCTTGAACAAATCAATCAATAAAATTTGCTCTCAAGTCTTCTCAAAGAATTACCTCAAATCTATCCAACAAGTTCTCTCTAGAACTTATCCAATCTACTCAACAAGTCTTCACCAATACTTACCTCAAATATATCCAACAAGTCCTCTCTAGAACTTGTCCAATCTTCTCAATAAGTCTTCACCAAGACTTACCTCAAATCTTCTCAACAAGTCCTCTCTAGAACTTGTCCAATATGCTCAACAAGTCTTCACCAAGACTTACCTCAAATATTCTTGTAATATTCCACAAAATCTCACACAAATATATCCTTAAGTCCCCTCTAGGACTTACATAATTATGCTCACAAGCTTTCACAAAATCTTACCTAACTCTATCCTTAAGTCCCCTCTATGAATTACTCAAATTTTTTCACAAGCTTTCACAAAATCTTGCTTAACTCTGTCCTTAAGTCCCCTCTAGAACTTACTCAAATCTATTCACAAGATTTCACAAAAGCTTTCTTAACTCTATCTTTAAGTCCCCTTTAGGACTTACTCAAATCTATCCACAAGATTTCACAAAAGCTTATTCAAATCAATTGCAAAACTTTCATACAAAAACTCAACTTAATCTCTTTCAAAAAAAAATTTCAATCACACAAACAAGTTTCACTCAGAATCTTGTTTAACCATAGAAACATATAGATAATGATAAGAGACTCAATATGTTTCACACTCAAAAATCACTTTATCACTTTCAAACCCACTTTCAAATCAATTTAGAATAAATGATAATTTATTTCACAAATCTTGAACTATCAATGCAATGCCTTCAATCAATAATGCTCAACCAACTTCATTCAACTATTCACTCAATGAAACACAACTTGCTTACAAACCCTAACCAAGTGTTCCACTATACTTCCAACAACTCACACTATGTAACTCAAACCTTGACTCAAGATGATTCCAATGTCACATAACAATGATACTCATGTTCTTTCACAAACCCTAGTTCAAGATAGTTTTCAATCTCACATAACAATGATACTCATGTTCTTTCACAAACCCTAGTTCAAGATAGTTTTCAATCTCACATAACAATGATACTCATGTTCTTTCACAAACCCTAGTTCAAGATAGTTTTCAATCTCACATAACAATGATACTCATGTTCTTTTATCACCTACAAATCATGCACATGAACACTCACTCAAATATTTTCAACAATTCTTATCAAAAAATCCTTTTCACTTCAAATTTGCATATCACAACATTCAATCCAACAATATTTCACTCATAAGGAAGATGTGCCCATACCTTTTATTTTTATGGAGATTTCTTAAAAATATTATTAATCACAATCAAATATTATTTGCAAATTTCAAGGTTGCGTAGCAACAATCTATCTCAAAATCTCCACACAAATATTTTCCCAATAATTATTTCACCATAAAAAAATAACAAGTCTCAAATACACCTTATAATCTCCAAAATTTCAGAATATAGGTCAACAATTTTATTATATCAAAACATACACAATAATTTTCTTTATGCACCTTATTTCTCCTTTCAAAATAATTAGCACAATGTATCTTAATATCAAAATACAAAATACACTAATCCTTGCATACCTTATCACTCCTACCTTATAAAAAAAATTGTAACCACCAAAAATTAAAATAAAATATTTTAATTTTCTTATACCTTATATCTCCCTTAACAAACTCAAAAAATTCCTTTTTAAATCCCACGAAACCCTTTAATGCAGATTTTATAATATCAAAAAGCCTTTGAAATTTAAATCATGAAATGCATACATTTCATTTTAATTATGCCCAAAAAGTGCTTCCGGAAAAATTTGAACACATGACCCTACCTTTCCAACACCCTAGCCCAAAGCTAGGCCACTAGTTGGGCTACACACCCACACGAAAACCAAGAGTGCACAAACTCCCTTTTATTCCTTATCTCCTCTCACCCTTAGCATGAACAAAAAATGATTTCCCTTTTCAAAACACAATGACATGAATTGAACCCACGATCTTGCCCTCACAATGTTCTAGCTTGGCCTCAACTACCACCTACGCTAATGACACCGGTGGAACTTCTCTGCCATGTCGCTTGCACTTGCACCCTTGTCTTACCTCTAATATTTAAAATGTGAATTCCTCTTCTTACTTAGTAAAGCAACGCATGAAATATTTTACATAGCATGGCATTCGAATATCATATGATCGAGGGGGGAGGGGAATGAAGATTATTTCCCCTATAAATACATTTGTTTTTTTTCCTTATGCATCGGCCCAAATTAGAATTTAAATTTAAATATTAAATTTAAAAACCTTTGGCACCCGTTATTTATTTAAATTAAAATTTTAACCATAGGTTAAAAAATTTAATTTTAAATAAATTAAATTAAATTATTTTCAAGCTGCATAATGGGTATTTTCAAGGATTATTTTTAATAATTCCTTGGACCTCATTTTCTTCACCTTATCATTTTTCCCAAAATATTATAATATTACTATTTTAATTTAAACCTGCTTCTCCTTCCTTGTGTCTTCAACCTTTTAGGCCTTTTAGGCATATAATATTAAAAATAAATATTATATCCTATTTCTTTTAAAACCTTTCTTGCCTTTGGAAAAACCACCCGATGACATTAATGATGATGAAACTGAAACAACAATCTCTTGACATCAATGACAAAAAAACTACTCAAAATTTCCAAAAAATGCCTAGAAGCATTTGATGATGGCTATGAATTCCTGGTAGCATTCCAAAAATTCTCATGTTGGTCATTAATCTAGAATCACATGAATGATGGGGGTAGACCAATGCCAACATCGAATATCCATCGAGTTGGGATGAGGCGATCGATCTTCGAAGGAGGTCGATTCCTTGAGGGTGGTTTTAGCTATCTATGTCGTAGAGTGGAAAAAGAAAAAAGGGAGGAAAGAGACAAGAAAATGGCCATAGCTATAACTCATAAGGATAGGTATAGTCGCATCAAGACACATGCAAGAACAACACCATGGGGAAAAACATAGGCACAACACCTAACAGATCAACCTATACTAAAGAGTGAATTCTAGAAATAGCAAACAGGTGTATGAAATCTAGGATGTAGAATTAGAGTGCTCCTATCTGACTAGCTTTAACAGAAATAAACCCGTTACTTGTATTTATAAATGCAAACTCCTAAATCACTAAGCAAATCCCATGAAATCCAAACTATAGTATAATATGAGACAACCTAAATGACTGAAACAAAAGTAAACATTCATACATTTAATAAAACATAAAGGAAAAATCAGAGATCAAATAGTGATGAATCTATATTTACACAGTGGTGAAAATATTACATATGAATTATAATGGCTAAATATACACCTTTAGGAATGAACAACATTCCATTATTTATAGGTATTTTTACATTAAATTCAAAATTTGAACATTAATGGTGATCGATGGGAAGACAACACTTGAAGCTGATAGGTGCTCAACTGGTATGTTGTTCCTCAAGATGGCACTGATTTTCTAGGAGGTAGATATGTCCAGATTGATCTAGGTTCTTGAAAACCTATAAAATTTTAGCTCAATTCATCAATATCTACCTACCTCATCCTTTTACTTGACTAGTAATCCCTTGGTTAGGTAGCGTATGACTGGTATTAATCATCTTGGGAGTAGCACATCTCAAATCTATCACTTCTACATACAAGCACCAAGTACTAGAGAGCTACGGTAGTGAGTATATCTTTAGCTTGAATTTCAAGTGATGGTAGGATCTTTGCATGTCGGTTAGGTGCTCTGTTTGTCCTTATTTTCATCCATAGAGACATCAAGGAAGAGGGTATACATTTCTCTGTAGTTTTGCCAAACTTGTGCTTGCAAATTTTACCCAAGCTGGGCAGAAGTTTGTGTCTTCCCTAAGGATGGGGTTATATGATTTTTCTACCCTTGTTGGCTTCTTGAAAGGTCTACCCAATGAGTGGGTGGGCCTTTTGGATAAATAAGCCCAAGGCCAAGGGTGAATCATCCACCCATTTTGTCATCCACCTTGCTCCAATTTGTCATCCATCCATTCTTTTAGGTTGCCCATCATTGCATCAACTATCACTTGATACCTTTCGTCCATCCATCAATGTTCCTCAAAATTTTGGCAAACTCCTTTAGAAGCATCATCATTACAAAAAGGACGTGGGTTCAACAAATCAAAATTGCACCCACACTCTTGGTGACTCATAAGGAATTTTTCCTTGTGGGAAAGTAGGACCTAGAAAGTTACATCTTGAAACACATAAAAGAAGAAGAGGAAAGGTAACTGTGAGGGCACAAACAAAAGTATTCAAGAAAGGTTGGAAGACAATAGAGGAAAAAATCTAAAGGTGAATGGAAAATGAGGGGGAAGAGGGCAGAAGAGAAGAAAATAAGGGAGACATCAAGTGGAAAAAATAAGCAAAAATAGGAAATAAGAACAAGAGGGGAAGAGGTAGGAGAGGGAAACATAGGAATCAGTAGAAGTAAGAAGACATCTGCTACTAATCTCATCGGTTGGTAGCATCAAGGAACTAAGGAAAGAGAAGGAAGCAAAGGATGCATAGAAATAAAATAAACAAAAAGGAATGTGATCCATGGGACACCCCCATATACTGCATTTCCATTAACATACCCCATAAAGTATCATGACAGGTTCAATAACAGACAAGATGCCAAGGGCATCTACCAGTTCTAATGAAACACCTCTTTTTGACGTAATCATGCAAAAAACTTGTTTTCTCATCTCCACTCCTCTAGGACATCTTCAGTTGTAGTGTCATTCTTGGATTCATATTCCTTTAATTCATGTTGTTTCTTGAAGTAGGGAAAAATGGTGCACCAAATTATGTGAAACAATATGTGTATCTATCCCATCTCGCTCATGAGCATCAAAAAGGAAGCATGCATGTGAAAAGGAAAGAATACCAAACAAAAGGAAATGAAGTAAAGCAAGTTTCTTCTCATTAATTTGTTGGATCAGATCCAAGGTTACATAGTAGTCCCCTTGAGGGCTCAAAATGTGATACAATTGTTACAATATTGGGTGCCCAAAGACCAAGTCTTTCATGGAATCAAGGTGCACATCCAATGTTTCTCCGCATACCCACAATCGAGGTGGGCGGGCCAATGCCACCGCTGCTTGTATCTTCAATATCTGATGTCTGATATTCCTTCCCAATGCCTTCTAAGAACCTGCACCTGCACACAAGGAAGCAAAAGGGGTCAAATAGCAAGGGTGTATGGTGGAAAACATGCAATCCCCATAGGGGCAAAATAGCGCATATATTAAAAATATATCAAAACATGTCCAAATGACTTGAAAATTTGTAGAGATGTTAAAGAGGATGTTTTGAGAGGATATCACCAAAAATATATCAGAAATTGCATCCGTAGACCCCTCGATTTTGCGTCGCTCACCTGCAACCTACGAAAAAGAAGACAAGCAAATCCCGAACCTAAACATATCCAAAACTCATGAAATTTGGATAGTATGCATAAATTGACATTTTAAGACAACCCATATGATTATATTTTCAAATTGGGTCCCAGATCCACCTGCATCAAACTGGGGTGCCCGGATGGGCCCTACGAGCCTGCAAAAACTTAAAAATGCTATAACTCGGTCAATTTAACTCCAAATAACCTGAAATTTGAACTGTAGCATCATGGGATAATATAGAAAAATAATAATTAAAAAAAGTAATGAAATTGTGTAAGAATTTACCCTCATCCCAGGGGGACGATGGTGACTACAACTATTTGGGGGGCACCCTAGGAGGGGATACCCACCAATTACGGCCACTTTTTGCTACCAAAATCACTAGAAGATGTTCCTAAACAATCTAAGGTGTGTTTTCATCGAATTTGGTGAAGAAATTCACCCGGATGGAAAAGTTATGCTCGGATTACCTTCTTGAAGTCACCCGGTAACCTCCTTGGCAAAAGAGAGATTTCGAGGGCAAAAAGGTGCAATAAGGTGAGGGGAAATCTTGGAAGCACTCCATTGCATATCCTAGAACTCCTCTCTATGTTTTTGTGTGGATATTGAATCCATTTTATAGCCCAAAGGGGCTCATGTGCAAAAAGGCATGCAAGGGCATGCATGGCAGGAGGTGCCACTTGTCAAAAGGGAGGCATGCAATGGATGGGGAAGAGAATATCCATTTTGGGCCTCCATTAAGAAGTGTGTCATAAGGATTCAGTGCCCTCTGACCCGCATGCTCCATATGGCATGCTAAATGGCAGTTTTTGGGTGCCATTTGGCCCAGATTTGACTTTTTTGGGTCAAACTTGCTCACCGTCCCACCCTGGGATGATGGCTCACCACCATCCCAGGGTGGGATGGTGGGAATATACCACCATCCTAGGGTGGGACGGTGGTGAATTTTGGGCCAAAACCTCCCAAAATTGGGCCGGTAGCCTCCAAAAACCTTTTCGGAGTGGCTAGAACCACTGTGAGCCTCCTGAGGGCTGCCCAAGGGGCCATATGATGTCAATTTGATCATTGTTTGTGGGTGCTTAATCGGATTTACCATATTTTAGTGTCTACAGATGCCCCTTTTTGAGATGCATTGTGTGCAGCACAACGCTGAGCAAAAATAGATGACCAAAATGTTGAATGATTAAGGTTACTCGATAACCTAACCAACTTTAGATGCCCCAATCATGAAAAGGGCGTGTGTTCTTGAATCCTTGCTTCTGACTCATTAAATGAGCATGCCTATGCTTGAAAATTGTCTATCATGAAAGGCTAAGGCCCATGAATTCATGATGCTAGTAATTTCAAGCATTATGATGTGATATTGTGTGCTTGTTTGCTGCCCCAAGCAGGAGCATGATTGTCTTTATCGAAGATTCATTGAACGAACGCAATTCGCATAATTGAGTGTGTGCTTGCTGATTTGGACTGAGTATGACTACCCCCTCAAGTGATGAGTCGATGAGGGAATGACCAAGTGAGAAAAGTGATGAGTCACTTGACCCAATTGACTTGTGTTATGCTTACCTTCAGCTTTGTCCCTTGAAAAATAGGGCAATTTGGAGAGGATTTTGGTGACTTTGTTGAGTTTTCCTGGAGGAAAGGAGCTGAAAACTGCATGTCCAGGGGTGGTCCAGCCACAATGGCCTTATTAGGGCATGAATTAACAACTTTTCCATCCCTCCTAGGATCCTCATGGTTGCATTTTGATCTATGTGAAATTTGGACCCAATTTGAGCTATTTTGGTGCAGTTTTGGACCTATTTTGGGTCATTTTGGGTTGTTTTGGCCTATTTTTGCTACCACCATCCTAGGGTGGGATGAGGGCATGTTATACCACCATCCCAGGGTGGCACGGTCAGCCAAATGTGTGCTCATCCCACCCTGGGATGGTGGTGACCCCTGCATCTTTATATAAACCCAAAATATGAAGGTTAGGCTCATTTGTGCATGCTTTCTTTGGTAGTTTGAGAGGTGAGGAGTAGGAGAGTGATTATGAGTAGTGGAGTACTATCAAATTCATCCCATAGTCACCATGAGTCAGTGGGTAGACTCAGCCAGTGGAGGAGCCAGTGCGAGACATGTATGCCAAGTCTCTCTTATTGCATTTTCCTAGTGTTAGGAGTTGATTTTTTTGCTTTTATGGTATGTTTTTGACTTGGAAGCATATCACACTATATTTTAGGTAATTAAACCTAATTTATGAGATATGTACCAAATTTTATGTTTTACCCATGTTTTTGTGCAATTAGATTGCATTTTATAGGTCCAATTTTGCATTGTTTTTGCTATTTTTGATGGCCTGAAAGGCCTTTTTGAGCCCAATTTTTTGGAGTCATCCCTAGGTGGGATGGCTAGTGTGGGCTGGTCATAGGCCATCCCTTGATGGGCTGGCCATAGGGTTGGGGGCCATTCCTAGGGGGAATGGCCACAAACCGGCCTCAAAGAGGGGCCATTTTGAGTCTTTTCTTTTGAATGTTTTTGGGGCCATGCGAGGCCATTTTGGTGGTGTATTATTGAGTTGCTTATCCCTATCAGGTGGTGAGGAGTCGGTATCAAGTACCTACTCTCTTTGATTCCATGAGGGATGCCTTGACCATAGAGGACTGGGAGTGGTTGGATGCCATCGGCCTCAAGCAGGTGACCCGATTAGAGGCTGTTATAGGAGACCATGCATATCTGACTGCCCTGATTGATCTATGGGATCCATGCACCAATACCTTCCACCTACCCACTAGGGAGATGATGGTGATGCTTGAGGATATCTATCAGATTCTTCAGATTTTGATAGAAGGGTGGCCGATCCGCATGACACCACGAGACCAGAGATAGGCAGTGCTCGAGAGGTACTTCAGTTATGATCTAGAGATGGCAGAGCTGGACTGCTTGAAGGGGGGTATGTTGGTAGGATTCTGGCATGAGGTGAAGGTATTGGGGGTGAGGCATACACTACTCATGATGCTCATCTCCAATATGCTACTACCAGATTCTTCTAGAGTGAGGTTCCCATGGAACCTAGTGGAGATAGTGTTTGCATTGGTGAGGTGTACTATGGCGGAGCCACTGGTGATGGCATGGGGTACTACACTATTGGCACAACTCTATGATGAGTTGTACGAGATCCACTACCATCGGTGGAAGGGTGTGGGGTGTAGATTTTTTCTATAGTGTTGGGGATGGCAGCACATAGCTATGGGGCGACCACATGGGCTACCTTGGATGACTCGGGCACAGCTAGTAGATAGGGAGATAGGATATGGCATCCTATGGTAGAGGGCTTAGGAGAGGGGACAGAGTTGGTGATTCATAGGTGATGTGGGTCACTATGCAGATCTGTTCTCATGACTCGGGGTAGGCTAGGTGTTCTAGAGGCCATACAGAGATTGCCCAGAGTGGGCAGATGCTATTGTACAGCTCTGTAGGGTGCGGTGAGGTAGATGGTTGGTTGGATGACATGGCATGGAGTGGGAGTACTTCCATTTTGCTTGGGTGATGCGATAGTTTGGGCTATGCTAGGGGTGCCTAGTGAGTCGGTGCCTTATCAACATCATGGGGATGAGAGGACATTGGCATGGCCGATGGTAGAGGTAGTGGCATGGGATACGGATCCTGTAGTAGACATTCTAGATGTGGATGATGTCGGGACTATAGTGGAGTATGATGCTTGGTGGGTGATAGGCCAGGGGCATGGAGAGGGGCCACTAGGGAGGGGTGCAGCTAGGGAGGCACATCAGGATGTTTTTGGTGAGGACCAGGGTGAGGCAGGTGATTGGCAGGGACACATGGTAGGGGAGCATGTGGATCTCCTGGACTTAGGAGATCGAGGTGACTTGGGGGATGATGATGTTGGGGATGAGGAGGTGCAGGCACCATCGATGGCACCAAGGGATATAGAGGTAGAGCTATGAGATGAGCTACTCAGGGTGAGGTAGGAGAGAGATCTCCTATGGACATAGGTGCATGATGTACAGGTAGAGCTAGCAGCACAATGAGCCAAGGTACAGGTGGCTCAAGCTGAGATAGCATCTCTTCGGGCATAGTTGTGATCTCGGAGCCCTACATGGGAGGATTCCAGTAGTGGGGAGGTGACTAGGCTATAGGCAGAGGTGACATGACTCCATTCTATGGTGGAGACTTACTAGGCATGGTGTCGATGGGGGTAGGCTTATGCGGATGAGCTAGAGACTGAGGTAGTGCACCTTGGTGGGCATCTACGGGATGATGCAGGTGCTAGTGGGTCATACCAGAGTCACCATAGTAGGATAGGGTAGTCTTCCTCTAGGCTGGAGGCACCAGGGTCTAGGTGGAGAGCTGACAGGGTAGGTGGTAGCAGGTATGGGAGTTCATAGAGGACTCCTACTATAGGTGGGAGTGCGAGTCATAGTACCGGTCCTACGTGACCATGGTAGTGGCTCGCATGACTCTTTTTGTGTTTTGGATGTTTTAGCAGTGTGAAGTCTGAGGACTCACTTTATTGTAGCCTATGGGCAACATGATGTATCTTTTTGTCCCATACATAAAAAACACATATATATATATATATATATGAGCTTTTTATGTGGTTTATCATCATGTGTTTATTGTTTTATGAAATGTATGCAATTTGATTTATGTAATGATGATGAATGCCTATGTATGCATATTTTGTGATTTTGATTTGATTTTATTTTGTACATGCATGGATGTATAGTGAGATGGATGATTTATTGATTTAGAGGATGCAATGTGTAGACTATATGCTATATTATGCTAGCACCATAGATGATGTATTTTGCACCAACTCATATGTAATGTTGTCATGAGACTTATATAATGGATTTGTGAATAATGTAATTGAAATGAATTTGGTGAAGTGATATGAATGATATGTTGTTTAGGGAATGCCCATTAGGTTTTCATGAGACTCAAACACTCTAGTCAACTCATCAAAAGTTGTATACTAACCATGCAAGACTTTTTGACAAGGTATGAATCTGCTAGGATGACCAAGGTACTTCATATCCCTGTGTGTGCAAGTGAGTTCATTCCTGTGAGATGCATAAGGATACCACCAGTGCCAAGTAGGCTCTCAACCAAACCTGTATTGAGGATCACCAAATGAATGCCACCATCCTAGGTTTTGTACTAAGTATGACTAGACCACTAGGCAATCTAGGTTACCAAAGCTAGCTCATCCACATGCAAACATTGGTCTACACATACGCCCAAAAGCTAATATGGTAGACATATCATCATGCGGGAGGCTACCACCATTGATGGATAGGCTATCCACCAAACCCGTAATGAGGATCACCTGATGGTTTTCCAAATGCTGAGAGTTCCAGGGATTCAAGTTCGACTCCCTACTTTCTTGAATTTTATTGGGATACTTGCTCTCATATGAAGTGATAAGAATCACTGTTTATTTTTCTCTTTTTAGTGATAATAATCACTATTTATTTTGAGTTTTTTCTTTTTCTCTTGAGCAAGGGATTTGAATTTTGAGTGATGGGGATCATTGTTTCTTGTGCTTTTTGATGTGTGCACTTTTTGATTTTTGTATTTTTGTACTTTGAATTTTTGCTTTGTGGGGGTTTGCAAATTTAGACTGTTGCAAACATGTGAAAATGTGGGATTTTGATGACAAAAATGGGGAAAAACCACTTATTGTTGTGGGGGAATTGGGTAGGGGAGAACTTGTCCTTTTGCCAACTCTCAACATTCTTGAACCATTCACATAGGGGGATGAGCAGGATGACCTTTTCGCTTAAGGTAACCTAGACCACTTCATGGATTTCATCTGTCTTTGTGCAAAACTTGGATTGTTAATGATTAATTGTGTTTGGGATATGATGTACACAAGGCATAATCAATGCAAGACTCTACCTCCTAAAAATCAAGCTAGCCTTCTACAAAATCTGAGTAGAGACTAGATATGGTTGAGTGACCAAAAACCCTACTGACATTCTAAAACAAATGGCTAAGTGAAGGGAATAGACATGACTATGGAAATGTGAAAAATGTGGGTGAAAATGATAATTGCGGTATTGAACTATGAGTACTTTCACAACATTGATTTTGAGTGGTAAGTAATGTACCATCATGGTGCTAGACATGTATGAGCAACTCTAAAATGTAAAGTGCTAATGATGAATATGCCTAAATGCAAGTGATGATAAAATGCAATGGGATGCAATGTGATGTGATGCAATATTTTTGAATTTTTGAAATTTTGATGATGTATATATATGTATGAAAGTGCAATGCGATGCAATGTTTTTGTATTTTGATGTTTTGATGATGTTTTTGAATTTTTGATTGATATGTATACACATGTGACCAATGGGATTATTTGGGGGCCATTGGGGCATTTGGGGGGACCAAAGGGCTTATGGATGCCTTTGGGGCTTTTAGGTTTGACCTAGATGATCGTAGATAGTCTAGGAGCATTTTTATTTGACCTAGATGGTGAGAACCCGCTAGGAGCCTTTTGGGTGACCTAGATGTGGCGACACTTAAAAAGTGTCTACGACTACCTAGGGGCATTTGGCTATGACCAAAGGGCTTATGGATGCCTTTGGGGATTTTAGGGTTGACCTAGATGATCGTAGATAGTCTAGGAGCATTTTTACTTGACCTAGATGGTGAGAACCCGCTAGGAGCCTTTTGGGTGACCTAGATGTGCAATGACACTTAAAAAGTGTCTACGACTACCTAGGGGTATTTGGCTATGACCAAAGGGCTTATGGATGCCTTTGGGGCTTTTAGGGTTGACCTAGATGATCGTAGATAGTCTAGGAGCATTTTTACTTGACCTAGATGGTGAGAACCCGCTAGGAGCCTTTTGGGTGACCTAGACGTGTAGTGACACTTAAAAAGTGTCTATGACTGCCTAGGGGTATTTGGCTATGACCAAAGGGCTTATGGATGCCTTTGGGGATTTTAGGGTTGACCTAGATGATCGTAGATAGTCTAGGAGCATTTTTACTTGACCTAGATGGTGAGAACTCGCTAGGAGCCTTTTGGGTGACCTAGATGTGTGACACTTAAAAAGTGTCTATGATTACCTAGGGGTATTTGGCTATGACCAAAGGGCTTATGGATGCCTTGGGGCTTTTAGGGTTGACTAGATATTTAAAATATATAGGGTGTGTTAAAAGGGCTTATGGATGCCTTGGGGCTTTTAGGGTTGACCTAGATGATCGTAGATAGTCTAGGAGTATTTTTACTTGACCTAGATGGTGAGAACCCGCTAGGAGCCTTTTGGGTGACCTAGACGTGTAGTGACACTTAAAAAGTGTCTACGACTACCTAGGGGTATTTGGCTATGACCAAAGGGCTTATGGATGCCTTTGGGGCTTTTAGGGTTGACCTAGATGATCGTAGATAGTCTAGGAGCATTTTTATTTGACCTAGATGGTGAGAACCCACTAGGAGCCTTTTGGGTGACCTAGACGTGTAATGACACTTAAAAAGTGTCTACGATTACCTAGGGGTATTTGGCTATGACCAAAGGGCTTATGGATGCCTTTGGGGATTTTAGGGTTGACCTAGATGATCGTAGATAGTCTAGGAGCATTTTTACTTGACCTAGATGGTGAGAACCCGCTAGGAGCCTTTTGGGTGACCTAGATGTGCAATGACACTTAAAAAGTGTCTATGACTACCTAGGGGTATTTGGATATGACCAAAGGGCTTATGGATGCCTTTGGGGATTTTAGGGTTGACCTAGATGATCGTAGATAGTCTAGGAGCATTTTTACTTGACCTAGATGGTGAGAACCCGCTAGGAGCCTTTTGGGTGACCTAGATGTGCAATGACACTTAAAAAGTGTCTATGACTACCTAGGGGTATTTGGCTATGACCAAAGGGCTTATGGATGCCTTTGGGGCTTTTAGGGTTGACCTAGATGATCGTAGATAGTCTAGGAGCATTTTTACTTGACCTAGATGGTGAGAACCCGCTAGGAGCCTTTTGGGTGACCTAGACGTGCAATGACACTTAAAAAGTGTCTACGACTACCTAGGGGTATTTGGCTATGACCAAAGGGCTTATGGATGCCTTTGGGGCTTTTAGGGTTGACCTAGATGATCGTAGATAGTCTAGGAGAATTTTTACTTGACCTAGATGGTGAGAACCTGCTAGGAGCCTTTTGGGTGACCTAGACGTGCAATGACACTTAAAAAGTGTCTATGACTACCTAGGGGTATTTGGCTATGACCAAAGGGCTTATGGATGCCTTTGGGGATTTTAGGGTTGACCTAGATGATCGTAGATAGTCTAGGAGCATTTTTACTTGACCTAGATGGTGAGAACCCGCTAGGAGCCTTTTGGGTGCTCTCTAAGCATGAAATGGCCACAAGTGAAGGATGTTCAAGGGTTTAGGATCCTCGACACCTTCAAGTGAAGCTAGGTGATAAGTTCCAGGCCCTATTTGACTAGTGATGACAAAGGGACCTAACCAGTTTGCCATAAATTTGTCCTGTAGGTGGGGCGACAAGCTAGAATTCTGTTGGTTCTCTTTTAGGATGAGATCACCAACCTGAAAGTCTCTGAGATGGACTTTCATATTGTAGGCTCTTTTGAGCCACTCTTGATACACACGTAGATGCTCAAGTGCATTAATGCGATGCTCATCCAACAACATAAGTTGATCTAGGTGAGCTTGTCATGCAGTATCATCATCAATAAACTCTTGCATGGATATGCGCAGTGATGGGATTTCTAACTCTAGAGGCATGACTGCCTCAACACCATACACTAGTGAAAATGGAGTTGCCCTAGTGGGCGTCCGAATGCTAGTGCGGTAAGCCCAAAGGGCAAGCGGCATTTGCGTGTGCCAATCGGTATGATTCTCTTTGACTATTTTCTTCAATATGGCAATTAATGTCTTGTTTGATGCTTCTGCTTGCCCATTTGCTTGTGGATAATAAGGTGTCAAAAAGTTGTGCTGGATATTATACTTTGCTATCAAAGCATGCACATATTTATTCTTGAATGATGTCCCATTATCCAAAATGATCTTGGATGGAATACCAAAATGACAAATGATATTATGCAATATGAACTCCGCTATGCGGGGTCCTATCGTAGTGGTAAGGGGGATTGCTTCCACCCACTTTGTAAAATACTCGGTAGCCATGATGATAAATGTGTGATGGCCCAAGGATGCAGGGGAGATTTTCCTGATTAAATCCAACCCCCATTACAAAAATGGCCAAGCCGATTGGATCGGTTGTAAGGCCTGAGAAGGTACATGTGTCAAGTTAGCATGGTGTTGACATTTCATGCACTTCCTCACATATGCGCAACAATCTCACTCTAAAGTTGGCCAATAATAGCCCATGCGGAGAATGCGCTTTGCGATGGCCATGCCACTAAAATGGCCACCACAAGTACCATCGTGTGCTTGGGCCATTGCCCAAGTTGATTCTTGATACTCTAAGCAATGAAGGAGGATTCCTTCATAGCTCCGATGGTATAGGATGTCTCCTAACAAGAAAAACTTTGTTGCCTTCCATTTAAATGTCCTTTTGGTAGCGTGCGATAATCCAGGAGGGAGGTTACCAAGCTTTAGGTACTCTCTAATTGGTGTGGACCAGTCCTACTATGTGGAAGCCTCGATTGCATGAATTGCCTATCCCTCATGAAGTTCATCCCGAGAAAATGCAGATTGGGATAGAACTTGTAAGAATAGCATTGTGCTGCTATCAAAAGGGGTTTGGGGGAACAGAGTCCCCCAAGCGGCATGATTCAAGCGCTCATGAATGTGTGAGAATATCTCTTGATGAGGTTCTATTTGAATCAAGTGGACTTCTGGCATGGCTTGAGTGCTCTCATGCTCAACCACTGATTGCGATAGCATCTTGACTTGAATGGTTGTCATCTCCCCTATGGGGTCTTGTGGAATCAAGGATCCTAAAGAGGCCATTGTATCCACAAAATGATTAGACGATCGAGGGAGTGCCTCGATGTCATACCATTCAAAATTTTCTAGGGATTTGTCCACAAGGGCTTTGTAGGCTTGCAAAACTGGGCACTTGCACTGGAAGATTCCCTTGACCTGGTTGACAATGAGCAAGGAGTCACCAAAAATATTGAGCTTGGTGATTTTCATGGTGATAGCCATTTTAAGCCCTATGAGTAAGGCTTCATACTCGACATTATTGTTGGTGCAGGGGAAATCGAGTTTAAATGATAGGGGTATGGGAGCCCCATGCGGTGTGAAAAACATGATCCCTATGCCACCCCCTTGCTCGCATTTGGAGCCATCGAAGAAAAGAGTCATATCCGCCTATGACTCAGGCTCATCAGAATCGGGCGATTCTGATATTTGGAAGACTCCATCATCGGGAAGCTCCATGCTAAGAGGCTGATCCTCCTGGAGAGGAGCCTCTGCAAGTTGATCAGCAATGACCTGACCTTTGATTGACTTTTGTCCTATGAATTCTAGGTCAAATTCTGTCAACAACATGATCCATTTCATCGTGCGACTACTATGATAAGTATGACTCATCATGTATCACAATGGATTCTCTTTAGATACAACATACGTAGTGTGGCTGAGCATATAGTGTCGTAGCTTCTTGGTAGCAAAAACCACCGCTAGACATAACTTTTCAACATATGCGTACTTAATCTCATAGCTCACCAGGGTGCGACTGAGATAGTATGTGGCCTGTTCCTTGTGAAATTCATTATTTTGGGCTAACATGGCACCCAATGCAACCTCAGTAGCTGAGATATATAATCGGAATGGCACCCCTGGTCTAGGTGGAGCTAACACTGGTGGTGAAGCTAGGTATTGTTTAATTGTGTCAAAGGCATCCTGACATTCATCGTCCTAGTGGAATGTGACCCCCTTGTGCAAAAGTTTGTTCATGGGTCTACACTTGTCCGACAATTGTGCTATAAAGCATTTGATGGATGCAATCCTCCCCTACAAGCTACGAAGCTGCTTGATGGTAGTCAGGGGAGGCATTTCAAGGATTGCCTTGACTTTGTTAGGGTCCACTTCGATGCCTCATTTGGAAACTATAAATCCCAAGAGCTTTCTAGATGTGATGCCAAAGACGCACTTCTTGGGGTTCAGTCTCACATTATGTTCAATAAGGTGATCGAGGACTTTGCACAAGACATCTAGGTGCTCATGACATAATAAAGATTTAGCCAATAAGTCATCCATGTAATCTTCCAAAATTTTGTGCATGTAGTCATGGAAGATATATGTCATGGCACGCTGGTAGGTGGCACCGACATTCTTAAGGCCAAATGGCATGACCTTGTAACAAAATGTTCCCCAAGGCATTGTGAACGCCATTTTGAGCTGGTCTTCAGGGTTGATACGAATCTGATTATACCCAGAGAAGCCATCCATAAGGGAGAGCATTTCATGTCCTGTGGTGGCATCTACCAAGGCATCTATGCTTGGCAAAGGAAAATCATCCTTAGGACTCACTTTGTTTAGGTCTCAAAAATTGGTGCAAATGTGAATCCTCCCATCAGGCTTCTTGATGGGGACCATGTTGGACAACCATGGTGGATAGTCTATAGAAATGACAAACTTGGCATCCAATAGTTTTTGTAGCTCATATTTGACCATCAAGGCCACTTTTGGGTGCATCTTTCTCAACTTTTTCTTGATAGGTTTGACTGTGGGGTCAAGCGTTAGATTATGGGTGACCAGATTTGGATCTAGTCTCGGCATGTCTTTGTAAGACCATGCAAAAGCTACCTTCTTCTTTATGAGAAGGGCTATATAATCGACTTGCTCTTTAGGGGATAGGCTTTCCCCTAGCTTGATACATTATGGGTTTTTAGGATCTGAGCCGATATCTTTGTCAACCGTAGGCTCGATTGACATATGAGACCCCTCCTCCAACTGATGGGGAGTAGGGATCAAATGGATGTCATCAGCTAGATTTAAATCCTCGATGGGAACTTTAGGTCCCTCCTCAGCATGGAAGACATCATGAGTTGGGCCAGTGGAAAAGTGAAACAACCCACCGCAAGCCCAATACTCAGAGGGTGATGGGGGTGAATCAACGCGATCCCAATCAATAGCATCTAGATCTAGATGGCATGGCTTGGAAGGATCGACTGGGTTGTGAAGTGGTGTGGTCAAATCAATGGAGATCATATTGATGAAATGTGTCTGCTCTCTAGGACCACGTGCATGTGACTATGTATTGGTGTCATCTCTCACCCCCAGATGTGGCTCTGGGGGAATGGGGATCTCTGGATCCTATCTGGGAATAGACTATAGGATGGGATCATTAGGCTCAAGGAGCTCCATGTGTGTGGGTGGGTCAGGGAAGACCTCATGGTGAATCTAGCCTAGATTGATAGGCCTTGCCCTCAAGCATGGGCCAACATGCAACTGATGATAGACTTCATCTATGTCGATGGGCTCATGATGATGACACAAATAATGAGGACCAAGGTATGCCCTCTCTATTTCATCCTCATAGTCATTGTCATATATGGGAACCTCATTGTTGCCCCTTGGGATCGGGTGATCAGGTAGGTGTGGTCCCATATATGCTAATTCCTCATAATCATCATCATGGATGAGGATTCCTTCATTCTCATCTCGTAGTGCCTCAGGCTCACGAGGACCCAACTGCTCAAGTAAATTAACTGCTCCCCCTAGGAGGTCTATCTTCCTACGGGTGAACCGGCTCTTCAGGAGGAAGGAGCTACCACCAAATAGGATCAGGGAAAGGGAACAGATGTATGAGGCCTTCCTATTGGTCATTAATGGGGACAATTTGTGAATGATCACTATCCGACTCAAAAGGGTCATATGGTGCTACCTCATAACCCGACTCATCCTCTGAGGTCCATTCATATGAGGTGCCTTGATCTGACTCATCACAGACATGGGGACAACTTCGTGAACCTTCCCCTCTCTCAAAATGTGGGGGAATGTCACTAGGGATCATGGGGTTCCCATATAGCCATGGAAAGTAATCCCCTAGGGAGTAGACTATATTGGGATTGGCATAAGGGTCTTGGGCCAACCCACCCTCGTAGCCTATATTCAAGTGATTTAGGCTATCTAAGAGGACATCTAGAGGCAAGGGATTGTTGCATCCCACTCTCGACTTGTCATAGGGCATTTGATATTGTGGTTGACAAGGGATTCTGGTGCCTTGCTCATACAGGCCTAACCCATAACCATGCCAGTTGCATAGGTCAAGGTACTTCAGGGTGAAGTTAGGGTTAGACAAGTAGTTAATATCTTCTCCAAAAGGTTCCTCATCTTCCTCCTAGCTGTTGGTAAGGTTTGATGCCATAGTCAAGGCCCCCATAGATAAAATTCGTTTGATTAGGGGGAATACCAAGAGGCACGATAGTGCCTATGGGAAGACGGGGTCTACCCATGTCTTGCATCGACTCTAAAGTAGGAGTAGTGGTAACATTCCTAACCATGTACTCTCCCAATCCGGTAGAAGCTAGATGTACTGTAACCTGGGGCTACGGATAGAAGAGGGATGAGAGTGAGACTTGATCCGGCTCATTGTTTGCCTCGTGTGGTGTCTCTTCATCATCCAGGCTAAGTATCTCCTCTGTAGAGATAGTGGATATGATCGGTTGGTCCTCCTCAATGGGCCGCTTCTCTGGGTTCCTAGGCAAAGGATCCACTGGTGTATTAGGCATCCGGGGTGGAGCCGATGATGAGGAGGGCATGGTATGCGGTAGCGATGGGGTCAAACCTCGGCTAGATTTATTCGGTTGAAAATCTAGATGTATCGATGGCAAGGTCGACTCGGGTAATTGTTGCACCATGTTGTAGTACTTGAAGGGCTCTAGGTCCATGGGGATGACATGAACTTGCCCTTCGTGAGTGTACTTGAGGCACTGGTGAGCGATGGAAGGGACACACTTCATGTCCCTGATCCATGGTCTTCCTAACAAAATGTTGTATGCCATCTCACCCTCCAGGATGTGGCACATCATCGAGATGATATTTTCCCCTACTTGAATAGGTAGGATGATTGTACCAACCATTGAGCATATGGCATCATTGAATGCTCGGAGGGTGTAGGTAGATGTGACAATATGAGATGCTGGGAGCTTTAGGTGCTTTAGAGCTATTGTAGTTATGATGTTGCTCGAAGACCCAGTATCTATCAACACTCTCTTGTATGGTGTTCCATTCACACATGCGACAATGTGTAAAGGGGGATCCACCATATCATGTGGAACCGGTTTAAGTTCATCTTCTCAAAAAGTAATTACCGGTTCCGTGCATTGCCGCACATGCCCCACAAAGTTGTTGAAGGAGTTAGACTCCTGGGGCTGAAGCTCAATTGCCTTAAGGATCTCCATCAAGGCTTCTCTATGAGGTTGTGATTGTTGGATGAGCTCATAGATGGAGAGTCGAGCAGATGTTGTTCTTAAGCTCTGAGCGAGCTTGCTCTTAATGGTGACTATAGGCCTAGGTGGGAGGCTCGGTCCAGGAGGCGATATAGGCTATGATGTCGAAGGGACATCACTCTGAGCCATAGGTGGTGCAGCTGGACTTGGATACCACCTATTTCTTGTCATAATACTAACCATGCCAACATATCCTTGCTTAGGAGGGGCATGGTGAACCTCATTCACCTGGGGCACTAGTTTGGCCTACTCTGTGTGGGTAGGCAAGGGGTCCTTGAAGACCCCCATCTGTTGGTTGTTTGGTGCGATAGGGTTATCTACCTAGAGGGCATTCCTATCAATTAGGTCTTGCACCAAGTGTTTGAATTTATAGCACATTTGCACATCATGCCCGTTTTGCCTATGAAATTTGCAATATAGGTCTTCTCTGTATCCTTTGGGCTTAGGTGCATTAGGGTCGATAGGTCGACTGTAAGGTAGATGGATCGCATTGGCCACCAAGAGGTGATCAAAAATTGAATCCATAGACTCTGCAATGGGTGTGAATTATCGCTTGGGGCGACGCTATTGATTTCATAGAATTATCCATAGAATTTGCTATTGGTGTGAATTATCTCATAGAATTTGCTATTGGTGTGAATTATCTCATAGAATTTGCTATGGGTGTGAATTATCCATAGAATTTGCTATTGGTGTGAATTATCTCATGTTCAATTGGATTTCACCTGTATACTCATAGCTCGACAACCCGACTATGAACTCCAGGTTGCATTATCCTTCCTATAATGTGTGGTGATGAGGTCCACACATGGCCAGGGAGCACAGGTCCTACCAGTTCCTCACCCAGTTCACCCGTAGTCTACGATACACCTCCCCAAAGGGTGATGCATGCTATAAACCATGGGCTATGATGGATCTTGGAACTAGCCTTGGCAAGATGGATCAGGTTCATGGGATTTGAGCCAAGTGGATGGAGATGAAACCCACCATCACTTGCACTCTACTAGTGGATGGTAATGAAGTCCACCTCACTAGCATTTATATGAATCATGGTGTGTGTGGTTCTTTATTATCCAAGAAAGTAAGAAAAGAAGCAATCAATGATCATTCACTAAATGCATGCAAATAAGTGTGTTTTACTTTCAGAAAATAAGGATAAGGAACCTACAAATGTGACTTATGAATGCAAATCCTAAATGCTAACTTACCCAATGGGTAAGCCACAAGCAATCAAACCAAATAGATGCATTGCTACTACAAGTTTTTTTTTATTTTTCTCCTTCTTTTTGCTACTTTATGTGATAAGAAAAGTAAAAAAGTGACATTTAACCTTTCTATGCAAACAAACTAATGTGAGAAAAACCAAAATTTTCAGTCTCTATAAATGCAGCAAAAAATCAGAGGGTTTAGGCACTTACCTTGTCCATTTTGAGCTCTCCAAATTCTGAAATTTTGGGAAGAAATCTCTCTGTTTCACCACCACTCTAGGGTGGGGTGAGTAGAATCCTCACCACCATCCCAGGGTGTGCCAGATAAAGCCTCTATCACCATTCCAGGGTGGGGAGGGGAGCACTTGCAACACAAAAAGGGCAAAAAATGCAAGAAAGAGGTCAAATTTTCACCCAAATAAAAAGGGACAAGGGTCCCACCATGATCGCCACTGAAGGGAAAAAGTGCACAAAATTATGTAAAAAAATATGCGTATCTACCCCATCTCACTCATGAGCATCAAAAATGAAGCATGCATGTGAAAAGGAAAGAATACCAAACAAAAGGAAATGAAGTAAAGCAAGTTTCTTCTCATTAATTTGTTGGATCATATCCAAGGTTACACAGCAGTACCATTTAGGTCTCAAAATGTGATACAATTATTACAATATTAGGTTCCCAAAGACCAAGTCTTTCACGAAATCAAGGTGCACATCCAATGTTTCTCCGTGTACCCACAATCGAGGTGGGCGAGCCAATGCCATCGCTGCTTGTATATTCAATATCTGATGTCTGATATTCCTTCCCAATGCCTTCTAAGAACCTGCACCTACACACAAGGAAGCCAAAGGTGGTCAAATAGCAAGGGTGTATGGTGAAAACATGCAATCCCCACAGGGGCAAAATAGCGCATATATTAAAACTATATCAAAACATATCCAAATGACTTGAAAATTTTCAGAGATGTTAAATAGGAGTTTTTGAGATGATATCACCAAAAAAATATCAGAAATTGCATCTGTAGACCCCTCTATTTTGCATCGCTCGCCTACAACCTACGAAAGAGAAGACAAGAAAATCCCAAACCTAAACATATCCAAAACTCATGAAATTTTGTCAGTATGCATAAATTGACATTTAAAGACAACCCATATGATTATATTTTCAAATTGGGGCCCATATCCACCTGAATAAAATTGGGGTGCCCGGATGGGCCCTACGAGCCTGCAAAAACTTAAAAATGCTATAACTTTGTCCATTTTAACTCCAAATCACCTGAAATTTGAACTGTAGAATAATGGTATAATATAGAAAAATAATAATTAAAAAAATTAGTGAAATTGTGTAATAATTTACCCTCATCCTAGGGGGGACGGTGGTGACTGCAACTATTTTGGGGGAACCCTAGGAGAGGATACCCACAAAATCTGGCCACTTTTTGCTACAAAAATCACTATAAGATGTTCCTAAACAACATAAGGTGTGTTTTCATTGAATTTGGTGAAGAAATTCACCCGGATGGAAAATTTATGCTCGAATTACCTTCTTGAAGTCACCCGATAACCTCCTTGGCAAAAGAGAGATTTTGAGGGCAAAAAGGTGCAATAAGGTGAGGGGAAATCTCGGCAGAACTCCATTTCATATCCTAGAACTCCTATATATGTTTTTGTGTGGATATTGAATCCATTTTATAGCCCAAAGGGGCTCATGTGCAAAAATGCATGCAAGGGCATGCATGGCAGGAGGTGCCACTTGTCAAAATGGAGGCATGCACTGGATGGGGAAGAGAATATCCATTTTGGGCCTCCATTAAGAAGTGTGTCATAAGTATTCAGTGCCCTATGACCCGCATGCTCCATATGGCATGCTAAATGGTAGTTTTTGGGTGCCATTTGGCCCAGATTTGACTTTTTCTAGGTCAAACTTGCTCACCGTCCCACCCTAGGATGATGGCTCACCACCATCCTAGGGTGGGACAGTGGGAATATACCACCATCCCAGGGTGGTACGGTGGTGAATTTTGGGCCAAAACCTCCCAAAATTGGGTCGATAGCCTCCAAAAACCTTTTTGGAGTGGCTAGAACCACTGTGAGCCTCCTGAGGGCTACCTAAGGGGCCATATGATGTCAATTTGATCCTTTTTTGTGGTTTCTTAATCGGATTTACCACATTTTAGTGTCTACACTTCTACCCTTCAAGTTTCTTTTATAAATCAATATTCTCATTATACAACGAGTGGGCACTACTTTCAAAAAAGCAATGGATATATTTTACGATATTGTATGTAGATATGCTTGATTTGTGAGCCTTTGATCCATTGGGCATGGAGTCACAACAACAATCAAGAGGAAAACACTATAAAAACAAGTGAATTTCAAAATGAAGCATTATGAAAATCCTCTCCCATTTTCCAAGGACAAGATGATGTCACTCTACCACATGCCTTAAGTACATTTATTTTCTAGCTGGCTTATGTACACAAAATTGTAACACAAGTGGCACACCACAACCATTGATTCACTCTAGAGCTTATCCAATGAATTTGTAATGACCAGACCATATTGTACTGAACTTGAGGTGCCTTTTGTAGTTTAGTTAACACTACCATATTTTCCAATCCATGAAGTGTTCATAGCTTGGAATATCATCATGCATACCAGTACTTATGTAATTGATGATAAATGTGGCAATTAATTTTGCCATGTGGGAGACTTCCTTTCATACTGATTCATCTAACAATAGTCTCTGATATTGCCAGTCCTTGATATCCACCTACTGTGAAACATTAGTTTAACATGCCTCCACCATCCTTGTGTACTTGTTCTCATAGGCTTGATTAATTGAACCTACTACTAATGTGACATCATCAGGAATCAAATGCTGATTAGCTAAGCCATCATGAAGATGACCTAGATTATACTTGTCATGTCCTTTGACACAAAAAGGGTGTAAAAATACTCCCTCTTTGTGAGTGAAATCCTCATCCTGGTCTGGATGCTTCATTCCTTGGAAAAATATGCAAGCAATAAGGTTGTCATTTTTAGGACTGGTGCTTGCACTTCTCTCACATGGGTTTGAGAAGAAATTCACCCCTTGTGTTCCACTGGACTATAGCATTAGCTCATGCACAGCTCAAGATGACATCCTTTATGGATGTTGTATAGTAAGGAAGGGAAAAATAGTATAGTGGTTGAAAAAGGATATGGAAGGGTAGAGTCATATAAATATGCCTTTCTTGCTTGAAGTAGGAGTTGCTCTACTCGTACAACCTCTTAGAATATTTAAGGGAATCTCATTTCCCTATATTATAGTATTTTGAGGCTTATATTTGATCTAAGAGCCTAGTTATAGTACAGGTAATCCTAGGTGGGTTATGGCTGGTAATGAGGGGGGATCCTTTTCTAGATCCTCTCAAATCAAATGTTGAAGTTGATAAGATATTCAAGATGTGCCCCCTTTATGAATGAGAGATGCATCAAGAGTTGGAAGGGATCCATAGAGTCATTAAGTGTGTTGATGAGTGCTCCTGCAAAATCCTCCCATGAGCATATGTATTTATACCTAAGGGATCAGTACCACATTAGTGCCATTCCTTATAGTGACAATATTAGAATCCTGACCATGATGTCTTCATGGGTTACACCATGGAGGGATGCTAGTGTAGAAACATCTTCAAGATATCATTGAGCAATTCCCAAGGTGCCATTATATTTGGTTCGGGATTTTAGGGCATCCTTGGGAATCTCATGCCATCATTAGAGGTTCAATGGACAAGGGTTATTCCATTGGGTTAAAAATGGTTGACCCATATTGGCACCAATATTTAGAGGTCTTGATTCATCTATTGGAGTTGAATTAGAGTCACAAAATAAACATACTATCTCCACTAGAGACGTCAAGGTTTTTCATCATACCTTGAGTCCTCCAGGATGTTTGGATCTTTAACATGAGAAGTCAACTGGTCTCATGATCTAGAGATTCCACTTAGTTAGATTCACCAAGTGATTTTGAGAGGATATGGGTAAATCTGACTATCACCAAAATATGATTTCTTGAAACATGGAAACTCAATGAGTTCCCTAGTAGAGTCACCAAAAATAGTTGGTCATCAATTTGACACCGCATGGAGGATGGGGGTGGACTAGCACCAACATTGAATGATCATCGATTTGGGATGGGATGGTCGATCTTTGAAGGAGGTTGGTTTATTGAGGGTGGTTACAACTATCTACACCATAGAGTGGGAAAAGGAAAAAGGAAAAAGGAAGGAAAGATATGGTAAAATAGCCATATCCAGAACTCACAAGGATGAGTCTAGCCATATCAAGATACAAGTAAGCACAACACCATAGGTGGAAACGTAGACACAACACCTAACATATTAGCCTATACTACCTCCATTAAGCTCTTTGAAGCAATGGGCAGAGAGAAAATTCTAGAACCAATAAACAGGTGCATGATATAGGATGTAAAATTAGAGCACTCCTATCTAACTAGATTTAAAAGAAATAAACCCCCTATCCATATTTATAAATGCACACTCTTGAGTCACTAAGTAAATCCTATGAAATCTATACTGTAGAATAATATGAGACCAACATTCCACTATTTATAGGTATTTTTGCATTAAATTCAAAATTTGAACATTAATAGTGATCGGTGGGAAGATAGCACTTGCAGTTGTTAGGCACTCAATTGGTATGATGTTCCTCAAGATGACATTGATATTCTATAAGGAGGTAGATACATCCAGCTTGATTTGGGCCTTTAGAACCCTCTAAAATTTTAGCTCAATTCATTAATATCTACCTACCTCATCCTTTTTCTCAGTTGGTAATCCCCTAGTTAGACTGTATATGACTGACATTAATCATATTGGAAGCATTTCACCTCAAATATATCACTTCTACGTATGAGCACCACGTACTGGAGAGCTATGACAGTGAGTATATATTTGGCTTGAATTTTGGGTGATGGTGATATCTTTGTGCATTGAGTGGGTGCTTTTCTTGTCCTTCTTTCCACCTATGGAGACATCAGGGAAGAGGGTGAACATTTTTTCATAGTTCCACCCAACTTGTGCTTGCAAATTCTGACCGAGATAGGTGGTAGTTTGTGTCTTCCCTAAGGGCAAGGTTATATGAATTTTCCACCCTTGCTATCCACTTGAAAGATCCATCGAATGAGTGGGTGAACCTTTTGTATAATTCTACCCAAGGCCAAGGGCATATCGTCCACCCATTTTTTCATTCACCCTACTTCAATTCATCATCCACCCATTGTTTTAGGCCACCCATCATTGCATCAACTATCACTTGATACCTCCCACCCATCCATAAATGTTCCTCAAAATTTTAATGAACTCCTTTAGAAGCATCATCATAGAAAAAGGATGTGGGTGCAACAAAGTAAAATAACACCCACACCTCAAAAGCATTATGTGAACTCTGGGTGGTATTCAAGGGTGGATGGGAGTGAGGTAGAACTAGATATAGTTTGTGAGGGTTTGATGAAGGGTGAAATGGTGGTAGCAATGGAATAAGATGATAGAAAAATGGCTAGGAAAAATATTCAAATTTAGGACCTTGATTATCACTAAAATCTACCCTTGAACATGTTAGGGTTTCAACGACACAAAATGGGTGGTCAATATTAAAATATGAGGAAGGGTGGAGATTAAGCTTGGGCAAGTGACATGGATTGAGATGGATAGATGGCTGAGATTAAAATATGGTGGATCACTAGGATTTATTTATATAAAAATACATATATATATATATATTAAATATATATAAATATAAATATAAAATACTAATATTTATGTATATATTAAATAAACACATTGTAACAAGGAAATTTTAACACATTACAAAATTTCCACTCCCTAGACAATATGTTGTTACCCTATAATAATGTATTTTCTACCCTCCAGCTCCCTACCTTGATTTTTATGATGGATAAAAATGGTTTTTACCTATCTTCCCCTTTTTCAAGAAATTTGGACGATACCGATTAAATTTGGACCAGTTCGAATTTATCCATATCCCAAGTGCACCTAATTTAGGTGCACAATTTGGAATTTTCCATTTTCTTGTAAAATTTGGGTGGTCCCGACAAATTTGGACCAGTATAAATTTATCCAAATCCCATGTGTGCTTAATTTAGGTTCATTGTTTGGATCTTGCATCCAATTCAAGAAAACCTATATTTTCAATAAAGTTGAATCCATATGAATCTGTCCAGATTGGAAAAATACTAAATTTTTCTTAACAGGTTCGACCTATCTTGGTCACCCTCCCCTTTTTCTTGACCTACCCTAGATTATAAATTCCCCATACTCCCCCTAGATAGACCTAATGGTGATTTGCAAGAAAAAATAAGTGGAGAAGAATATTTCTTGTATTTTGTTGTAAGTTTCATTGGAGACTTTGACATTAGATCATCATTTTAGGATATATTAGAAATGGCAATTAGTGCTATGGATTTAGATATTTTTTGTCCTTAGCATAAATTTATATTTTTGTAGTGTTTTTACAAATTTAGACTCATCCAAATTTATCACAAGTCTAAAAATATTTTGATCGTTGTGGTTTGCATATCTAGATGTTGCAAGTTTTCAAATCCATTCGAATTTATAGCTGATGTATGAAAACATCTAGATCTGATTTGGGGGTAAGATTTTGATCTGAAGGTTTATGATATTGACTAGTGTTTGTATTTTAGCTTTCATAAAACTTGTTATTTTACTATATGCATTTGTCGTTACTACCATTTATTCCATTTAAATTATATTTTTTTGCATTAGATTAATATATCCATTATTTTATTATGGTTTTCTAAAAGGACAAAGGGGATCTAACTATCATAGATCATGATATACTATGACCTATGCAGATCCCCCACCCCTAATCATAAATTTTAGTGTGCTATTGTAAAATTATAGGTTTCGAACAAATTTAGACCGATCTAAGTACATCTTGACAAATTCAAATCGATCCAACTCTATTTTGAAAGATCCAAAAAGTGTTAGATTATAGAAATTCGTATCAGGTAAGGATATGAAATTGGTTTTGTTGTAATTTTCTATTCTGTGATTTCATAAGATTCTATTTAGAAAACTTTTCATAAAACAAAAGAACAAAAAAAGGATCCAAAATGTAAACTTAATTGCATTATTCAGCCTAGTTTAAAAGAAACTACCAAAAAACAAAAAGATACAAACTTAGAGTTATTACTCTTAGCATCAATTGCATTTGCTAAAAAACTTCAAAGAAAAGAAAATATAAAAAGGCATAGACTTAGTTGCATCATTTTGCATTTATCCTACTAGTTGAAAAACTTAAAAAGAAAATAATAAAAAACATAGTATTTTGCATTTTAGTGCATTAGTTGAAAGATTCAAAAGAAAACACAAAATAAACATAGGCTTAGTTACATTATTTACACAACTTGCGTTAGTTGAAAGTTTAAAAGGAAAATATCAAAAATATAGAAACTAGATGCATTGTTTTATGCCAATTGCAATGGTTGAAAAACTCAAAATAAAAGGAACAAAACATAAAATTAATTGCATTCTTTATTGCATCAATCACACTAGCTGAAAAACACAAAAGACAAAAAGATAAACTTAGCTATTTCATTGCACTTGTTTTTTTTTTTTTGAATTTACATGGTGGAATCGGTAGCTGCCATGAATACGGGTAGGATGTCCAACTTTTTATGGCCACCACAATATTCTGTGTTGTCCACCCCAGAAGCCGCCACAAAAATCTTCGTGTAGTCTACCCCTATAAACACCATGCCACAATCATTTTAAACATTTTACGCCACTGAAAGCACCAGGAAAGGGACAAGTGTTCAGTCCGATGAGGCCCAAGATTTGAACCTTGGACCTCCACCCCCATTATGGGGTTTGGATGAACCAATTGGTCTACACCTCGAACCTTTTCATTGCACTTGTTAAAAGACTTTAAATAACAAAAAAATAGTAATTTGGCCACATCATTTTATCTAGTACATTTATTTAAAAGAAACATAAAAGCACAAAACACAAAGGAAGACAAGTTTATTAGCATAAACATCATTCTTTCACTTTTTAATATCTACAAATTCATTGCATCATAGTTAGATTTACAAAGCTTATCTAGTTAGAATTTGTTTACTCTATTTTCATCAAAATTTGAAATGCATACAGCTAGGCAATAGTTGCATTTTGGCCAAACCCTAGGTGTATGCACATAAAAAGAATTCAACAAAAATCCACCTTACCTTGGCATGGAAACCACCACAAAACATGTTTATTGGTGAACCCTCACCCAATTCATTGAAAAACACCAAGGAGAGCACAACTCAAGTGCTTCTTGTTTGAGGTGTAGATACATCGTTTTCCCTCCCATTTTAGGCATGGATCCATTAGCCTAGAAGAAAGAGGTGCAAAATTTTTGGGTCTACATTCTTTGGTGAACCCAATATGAACACACCCTTATTTTGAAATTTGGATTTTTTCTTGTTTTGAAAAAAAACTAAAAATTTATCATTTAAGCTTGTGTGTTTTAGATTAATCCATATAAATCAGATAATTTTTCAAACAAACTGAATCACTTCTTTTCATTTTTACATCATTTTTCCTAAAAAAAAGAACCACATCTAACAAACTCTTTTGCATATTTGGCTGGTCCAAAAATAATGGGATATATAATGAAGGTTTACGGCCTTCAGAAAGGGATTATCCTTTCACCTATACCCAAAAAACTTGAAATATTTAATCAATATTTAAAATAATACCGATCCAACAACCATCATAGCCATGGAAAATAGTACGCATCTCTTTTGAGGTGTATCACTACCCACGATGAACTAGGTGAGGACTGGTAGAACTTGGGCTTCATCATGGCTTGGAATTCATCACAAAGCATCTACATGTGGGCATCCAGGTGAAAATCCTAATTAAAACAAGTTAACTTGGCCTACAACTTGTAAAACGGTTCGAAGAAAAACTTTTAGTTAGAAAAAAAACTTTTGTTTCCTTTTTGTCTTTTTATTTTCTGCTTTTTCTAAAACAAAATAACAAAAATAAAAAATAAAAAACAAACAAAAATCTCTAGAAAAAGTTTTAAATGGTGTTAAATAAGTTGCCCTTATCAACCTTAGAAAAGAAATCATAGAAAAAGAGGTTGATATCCTATTTAGGAGCAAAAGGAAAAATTGTGGATATTTGTGGCAGAATTTTGATATCATTAAGAGAAGAGCTAAAGAGTTAAATCAAATTAAAAAGGATATACATAGCGAAGGCCTTAAAAGAAGACTGTTATTCCACCTATTTTGAAATTAAGAGGAGGTACAAATGTTGGCCAGTGAACAAAAGGGCTAGCATCCACTCTATAATTTACCCGTGGGAAAGTTACTTTGAAGAATATGTAGTCATCTACAAATTTCTAGAGAACTTAGAAGAGAAAGAGATAGCCTTTGAACAAAAAAGGAACTATCACAAAACACTTAGAGAAGTCCTTTTTAGAGGGTTTTTCCATGAGCTCCAGTTTCAACCTCCTACTTCTAAAACCAAGAATATCACTCTCGTTCACTTTGTTATTCTTCTAAAAGAGATCTTTGTCTTTGAAGATGAACATTTCATGAACCCTGAAGATCTAGATCCCATCAATGATATTTATAAGCTCTTTCAAGAAGAGTAAATTTATCTTCTATTACCCTAAAATATTGTAAATACTTATTTAGACAAGCTCTTTTAGTGTGTTTAAAAAAAAATAGGAGTAGTATCAAAACAAAACAAAAACAACACAACAAGATGCCTAAAATCTTAAGGAATGGTAAAGAAGTGGCAACCAGCTTTGAAGGGGAGTCAGATAATAAAAATCCTAATACCAAAACTAAAATAGAGGAATTTTAGGAAGAACAAATTGCATAAATAAAACAAAATGAGAAGAATGAAATAGTCGACCCTTTTGACCCTAAAATGGGACCTGAAGGAGACATTCATTTTGAATCTATGCAATAATTCTATGAATTCTTAAATTGCAATCAATCCACTATTTCTAATACCTTTGACATAGAATATCAACTCATAAGAGGTGCTTTTTCAATAGAGGTAGCCTTGGAAGCAGCTTTTTGACTTCACCCAAAAGTAGAGATAATATGAAAATTACTCCATTACAACCTACCATTAATAACAATCATTCCTTAGGTGCTACCCAAGTTCAAAAAACTTTGGCATCACAACATAAACCTATTTTTGCAACCACTACTAATACCTAAAAATAACCTTCTTCTACCAATAATAAATTTCTTTCCCAATATTTTAACACTCAATTTGTTCAAGCCTTAACATCCCAAAATAATAAAAATATGAAAATCTTGACTTCTTCTCAACCAAATTTGCAATGGAATATGCCTCCTCATAAGCTTTCCAACCCTCCAACGTCAAATATTATACATAATAGTATTACCATTTCAATACCTTACATGATAACACAACATACATATTATCCTCCCTATGCAAACATAGTAACACATAATAAGCATAATGGGCAACCACATCATCTTGAAGCTATAGTTCAACAATTGGCTTCATGATTAGATCAAATAGACCCTTATCTTCCTACATACAACTATAAGGAAATGCATAACTAGCCATTATATCCTTTTTTTACCGCTAGACCATACCCTAAACGCTTCCCCATGCTGGTTTTACCGATTTATAATGGGATTGAAGATCTTATTGAGCATCTTCACATGTTTAGGATTGCTTTTCATGACATTGCATACGATGATATGTTGCTAATAAAACTATTTCCAAAAATTTTAGGAGGTATGGCCCTAGAATGGTATTATCAACTCCCAAAACGCTCCTTAAGAAACTTCAAATAAATTGTAGAGTTGTTTGTACATCAATTCGATACCTATAAAGAGAGGCATGTCACAATTAAATATTTTTACAATCTCAAACAAGTAAAATAAGAGAGCTTCACATAATTTCTAGCTCAATGGAGAAAATTGTTAGGCAAGTAACATTTTGCTTTACCTAAAAGAGAAATGTTAGAAATTGTCATTGGGAATTTACAAGAACAATTATCCTACGAGTTAGCCATTGCTACTGTAACCTCCTTTGATCAAGCTATAGAATTGGAAAGAAGGGTAGAATAGGACCTTATTAGAAGAGGACAACTTAAAAATAAATATGAAGATAAGTCATCCAAAAACCAATACAAGAATAAACATGTGGTAGGAGATGGGATCATAGATAGTAGACCCCCTCCTAATGTTAATACCATAGAAACTACAAAGAAATTTGTGTTAAAAGCACCCCAAAAACCTCTGCAACAAAATTTTACAAAGTTAAATCAACCTTTGACAATGTTCTTACCACAATTTATAGAAAGAGGTTTAATAAAGTTTCCAGATATACGGTAACCCAACACCTCTCAAACTTGTTATAGACCAAACCAAAGTTGTGATTTTCATCAAGTTGATGGACATCCAACCAAAACTTGTAGAATATTAAAACACTTAATACAAGACTTTATTGATAATGGAAAATTAGGAGTGGAAAATCCTCCACCAAAAGCTAATCCACCAAAAAACCCACAAAAGCAACAAGCACAAAATGCCAACCAAGACTTAGACATTTTTCAAAATCCATTACCAAATTTTGGCAAGCAAGCTATGAATTGGATAGATTATAATACTGCACCTCATCCAATGTTATGTAGAAATGATTAGTAGTCACTTACCATCGTAACTCTCATGAACTTCATTCGTAACTACTCAATATGTTGTCACAATTGAACAATTTCAAGGAAGGAAACTACAATTCACATCTCTTGAATATATATAGTCAAATAGAATCTGAGGTAGACATTATTTCCTATCATTCTAACAGTTCAAAAGATGAATCAGGACCAATTCTACCCATCAAAAATTCATTAGTTCCAAAGGGACCATTTCCAAGAATAATAACAATTTGTCCTTCACAACAACTCCTTCCCATAGAACAAACATCAAATGCTAGATCACAACTTGTTCAAGATGATTTCTCTATTTCATATCAATCAAGCAACATTGTGGCTACAGTTGGAGCTATTACTAGACAAAAAGCTCAAACCCAAACTTCTCAACCTCAATTACCTACAAATCAACCAAATAATGTAGATCAACCACATTTTGTTCTGAAACCATCTTACTATGGGAATAATGTAATTCGATCTCAACAGAAAGATCCTTTTTATATTAATGAGCAACTAGATAATATGATAGCTAGGATTTCCCTTCTTGACCTTCTCAGAAGTTCATTAGTTCATAGAGAAGAATTAATGAATACTTTGAGTCAAATTATTGTGTCTTAGGGCAAAGAACCAACTATTGTAGTGAATGTTGTAGCTTCTCATGGAGTGGACTACATTGATTTTCATGATAAAGATATACCTCCCCAAAATATGCATAGGGATAATCCTCTATACATAATATCATTAATTAGAGATGTAGGTGTTAAAAGGGTATTTATTAACAATGGTTCATCACTAAATATTTGCACCTACAACTTTTTCAAAAAATTTGGATTCAAAAATGAATATTTAAGAAAAACTAAAATGATTATAAAAGCTTTTAATGATGAAAACCAAGAGGATTGTGGTGTGATATCTATCCCATTACAAGTTGGTCCTAGAATTTTGGATACATCCTTTTTTGTTGTATCTTGTCCAACATCATACAACATCCTTCTAAAAACTTTTTCTTCCATTCTCCTTCAGCAAGAGGAATGAGTGAGCTGAGGTTTAGCGGGTGCAGCAAGAGTGAGGGTTTGAATTTTTTGGGCAAGAATATCAGCCAAGGTGGTAGAGGTAGAGTAGGTACGGAAGGGGTGAGTGGGAACCTCAAGCATGGATCAAGCGAGGATCCAGAGGAAGGCGGTCAGGCTGCGGCAGATTTGGAGGCGGGCATCACACGGGGCCCGACCCTCCTTAGAAAGACCCCGAGAAAAAATATACGAAGGACAATGCAGGACCCAAGAAGTGGCTATCTTTTGCTAAGACTCTTAGAGGAAAAATAAAGGAGTTTCTCTCTCTTTCGCCCCTAGTTCCAGTAAATAATAAAATTTCAACCTCGACAAGTTCCATGAGCCCTTTTCTTTTAATGAAAGAATTCTCCCTGGTAGGCAATTTTTTGGGAGGTAGGCCAGACATGGAGACTATCAGGGCTTGGGCGATCGGTAAATGGTGACTGGTAGGTAGCTTGGAGTTGGTAGCTCTAACTCGAAGGTTCTTCATTATCCATTTTAACAATATGGAGGATGCTAACCGCATTTTAATAGGAGGTCCTTGGTTTATAGGCAAAAGGAGCCTTTTTCTCAGATGATGGGGTGAAGATTTTGACCCTAAAAAGCAAAATATTAACATTTCCCCTATTTGGGTTCGTCTTCGGAGTCTACCTACCCAGTTATTCAATGAATATTGGTTGTAGGGCATAGCCAGAACTATATGGGACCTGATCTCCATTGGCCATACGACCTTGGCCAGGACAAGGATGACTCATGCATGAATCTACGTAAATGCTAATTTGAATAATGAACTGCCAAGGTTTGTGGAGCTATAGTATGGATAATAATATAGAAAATAGTTGGTAGAATATGATAACAGACTGGTATTCTATGCAGAATGTAAAAATCAAGGATATCTATGCAATCAGTGCCCTAACCTGGCAATGAATAGAGAAAAGCAGTAGGGAATGCTAGACAAAGGAAATTTGAGGAGTTTCCCTAGTAGAGGTGATTTCAATCAGGAAAACTATGTCTACCAAAAAAAGAAAAGAGAGGGTGCAAGGTCCCAAAAAGACAAAGGAAAACAACAAGGTTGTTGGCAACCAAAATACTCAAGTAAGTTCCAATCCTCTAGTTTCAAATAAATTTTCAATTCTATCCAATATGGGAGTAGGAGGATTATCAGAAGACATGGAAGCCCAGCACCTTTAGGCTAACCTTTCTGACTCTCTCGAATCCCCATCCAAGTCAAGATCCTCAAACCCTAATGCTAAAATTATTGTAAGCCCCGTGGGCATCACAAATCCAAACCCTAATGCACGATCTCTAGAATCCACATCCTAGTCAGGATCCTTAAACCCCAATGCTAGAAATACTTCAAGCCCATTGGGCATCACAAATCCAAACCCTAATGCACGATCTCTAGAATCCACATCCAAGTCAGGATCCTTAAACCCCAATGCTAGAAATACTTCAAGCCCAGTGGGCATCCCAAAGCCAAACCCTAATGTTGAAGAACTTAGGAAGAAAGTTGAGGCATTGGAAAATAAAAAATCTCATCTCCCTAACATCATCACTAGGAGCCAAGTGAATCCTACTAAGGGGTCATCCCACAAACTAGGGGAATACAGGAAAAAAGGAGAAGATTTAGATGTAGGGGTGGAGATATGTGAAACTCTTTAGACTGAGGAATATGGCAGTCCAGTTCTACAACAAATTACCTCCCCTCAGTTTAGTCCTAAACAAACCAGGAGCACTATGAAGTCTCCTATAGATTTTGGCAGTGAAAAAGAAGAGGGAGAATATCAAATGTTGAGCATCAAAAAATTAAAACTGATAATGACATTGCCAATGGAAAATAGAGAACCTTGTTTCAACAAGTTATTTCGGGTTCTGAAGACAACAAATTAGGAAAACCCCCTCAAGGGAGGGGGAGAGGAAGAAATCCCAAACAATCTAAATGAAGTTCCTCTCATGGAATGTGAGAGGCCTCAATGGCCTGCCCAAACATAGGGAAGTCAGTGCAATAAGAAATCAAGTGAATCCAACTATTATCATGTTGCAAGAAACAAAAACTGATGAGATTCAGTCAAAAAAATAGCAAAAAAAATCTGGAATCAAGGGGAGATGGTTTGCAAATCATCCAGAGGAGCATCTAGAGGCCTTATGACTTTGTGGGATCCCCGGATAGTAGAAGGCACCATTATTCAAAAATATGATAGGGTTCTTAGTGTTTTATTTAAGGAAATAAACAACAATAGGTCATGGATCCTTTCAAATATTTATGCCTCGACTTCAATTCAAGGGAGAGCTCTACTATGGGAGTACTTAGGCAATCTGAGTGAAATCTTCCATAATGTCCCCTAGATTATGGCTGGGGATTTTAACACTCCTCTTTACCCTTCAGACAAAATGGGTGGAAATGGACCACCTATCAGGAGCATGGATGAGTTCAATGACTTTGTGAACTCCAACATGTTGATGGATGTAAAACTTAGAGGAGTGAATTATACCTAGAGCAATCGGCGGATAGGGTGTCATCTCATTCAAGAAAGGCTTGATAGGTTTTTTCTATCAAAGGAGGCTACAACTTTGTTTGGTGATTCTACCCTACAAGCCCTTCCTAAAATTACCTCTGATCATAATCCCATTTTTTTGGAGATCCCTAACTCTCTGTCCTTCAAGAAACCTTTCAGATTTCAATCTATGTGGATCAAACATTCCAGTTTTAGAGATAACTTAAGTCAGTGGTGGCAGCGACTGTCGGGGGTAGTGCAACTTTTAAACTTACTGGCAAATTAAAGTTTGTTAAGGAAAAGCTTTGAACTTGGAACAAAGAGGTCTTTGGGAACCTCTTTGAAAATAAAAAATAGGTTGTTGAAAGTTTGAAGATAATTGATCAGAGGATCCAACATGGTGATGCTGATGAAACTACTAGGTAGGAGGAACGAACAAAACTAGCAGAGTTTCATAACATTTTGGCCTATGAGGAAATCTATTGGAGGCAAAAATCAAGGGCTCTTTGGTTGAAATATGGAGATTCAAATTCCAAGTTTTTTCACGTCACCACACTTAGAAACAAAAGCAATAACAAGATAATTTTTTTAAAAAAAGCAGATGGTTCTATTACTCAAGACTTAACAGAAATTAGAAAGGAGGCAGTAACTTATTTCAATTCTATCCTTGGTCAAGAATCACAGTGCAATGAGGAGGCCAAAGATATTCTCTTGCAATCCATTCCTAGCATAATAAATGAGGATATAAACCTTAAGATTCTAGCTCCCTTTTTTGATGAGGAAATTAAGGAAGCCTTGTTTAGCATGGAGCCAGACAAAGCCCCGGGACCCGACGGATTTCCCCCTCGTTTCTATCAAGATTTTTGGGACATCGTAAGTGAGGATGTAATTTCTACTGTCAGAGAATTCCAAGCAAGCAATCATATCCCAAAAGGTATCAACTCTACTTTTATTTCTCTAATTCCTAAGAAGCAAACCCCTGAATCTATGGCTGACTTCAGGCCAATCAATCTGTGCAATGTTTCTTACAAGATCCTAACTAAAGCCATTACAAATAGAATGAGAGATATTCTACCCCACATCATAGATCCATGCCAGGGAAGCTCTATCCAGGGTAGGTCAATCTTGGATGGAGTTATCATAGTTCATGAAGCTCTGCACTCTGCTCATAAGACTAACAGGTCTATTTTTGCCCTCAAGCTTGATATGAACAAAGCATTTGACAGGCTAAATTGGGACTTTCTGATTGTTGTCCTCCTTAAGTTTGGTTTTCACCACCAATGGGTTAATTTGATCAAATAATGTATTTCTAAAGCATGGTTCTCGATTCTAGTTAATGGAACAACTATTGGTTACTTTCAAAGTCATAGAGGAATTCGATAGGGGGACCCTATCAGCCCCATGTTATTCATCATTGTGGCAAAAGCTTTAGGTAGAACCATCAAAAATGCTTGCAGTTCAAGGCTAATATCGGGAATCAAGGCAACATCTCTCACTAGGGTTGTTTCTCACCAACAATTCATCGATGATACCCTTATATTGACTAAGGCATCGGTGGTTGAGGCCAAAATAATTAAATACATCTTGCAACTCTACGAGGATGTTGCTGGTCAAAAAGTTAATTTTAGTAAAAGCAAGTTATATTTCTTGAACACCCCCATTCAGAGGCAAGGAAGGATTGCAAAAATTTTAGGGTGTGATATAGCAAACCTCCCCACTTCGTATCTTGGTCTCCCTCTTTTCATTGGTTCTCCGAGAGAGTCAATGTGGGACAGGGTTATTGAAAGAATTCAAAAAAAACTTGCTGGATGGAAAGGTCATCTTCTATCTCAAGCAGGAAAGCTGACCCTCACTAAGGCCTCTCTTCAGAGCATTCCAGTCTATTTCCTCTCCGTTTTCAAAGCCCTTGTGAAGGTTTTCCAGAAATTTGAGAAACTCCAAAAAGAATTTTTATGGACTGGATCAGAGGAGAAAAAAAGGATACACCTTGTAGGATGGACCAAAGTGTGCAGACCCAGGGAAAATGGGGGCTTAGGTCTGAGGAGAATTGCTCATATAAATTTAGCTTTACTAGCTAAGCAGGCATGGCATCTCATTTTTGGTGAAGAAAATGAATGGACAACTATCATCAAATGAAAGTATCTTCAAAATATGGAATTTCTAAGTGACTCAGTTCCAATCAGAGGTTCTGCTTTTTGGAAAGCAATTCTTAATTGTAAGGAAATCATCAAAAAAGGTTTAATATGGGTTTTAGGCAATGGTGAGAGGATAAATTACTGGAATGACAGGTGGGCTAAGGATGAACCACTGATGCAATATCCTAACTTAGCCCGAATCAGAGATATCACAGAAGAACTCATTGGCAAAAAAGTCTTCGATTATATGGTTGAGGACAGAGGTAGAATGAAGTGGAAACAAATAAGAATTCAGGGATTTCAAGTGGAATCAAATGATCTTTGTAACATTCTCGGGCAACAGTTTATCCCCATGAGACCCAAGGAAGATCAAGTGACCTAGGCTCCTACGAAAAATGGGCAGTTCACTGTTAAATATACTTACAAGCTTCTGCTTGATGACGAGGATTTTGTCCTCCAAAAGGACTTAGTTTGGATAAAAAATTTAATTCCAAAAATTGTAGTCTTTTCATGGTTGGTTATCCAAGGAAGAATTCTAACCATTGATAATATGATGCATAAAGGTATTTGTATCACTAATCGTTGTTATCTGTGCAGGGCTAATTGGGAGACCATTTATCACATTTTCCTTGAGTGCCCTTTTTCCTTGACTGTCCTAAGTGGGGTTTTTCAGGCCTTCAATATTTCATGGGTTAAACCAGCCATCGTACTTGATTTGTTCATCCAGTGGCCTTACCCCTTTTCAAGCCAAAGACTTAGATACATGTGGAAAATTTGTCTCAATCACTATCTTTGGTAGGTGTGGTTAGAAAGGAACCATAGAGTCTTTAATGAGTCTATCCATGATCATCAAACTATCATTGCTAGGATCCTATCCTTTGCCAATGAGAATGTGAACCTTATCCCTTTTGATAGTTGTAAACCTCATCTATAGGAGACCACGATTGCTCAATATTTAAGCTTAACCTTGTTAGATGAGTCTGTGCCTAGGGTAGTCAACCCCAGAGCCAATGTTAAGTGGTCTCCACCTCCTACGGGTTGGTTTAAGCTTAATTTTTATGGAGCAGCTAAGGACAATCCTGGCAGAGTAGGCACTGGTGGCATTGTGCGAGATCATAATGGGAATATGATGCTTGCATTTTCCAAATATTTGGGAACAAGGACGAACAACGAAGCTGAAGCTAGAGCTATGTGGAGAGGCCTTCAAATGACTCAAGACTTAGAAGGCAATTTTATCATAGAAGGAGACTCTATGCATGTTATAAATCTCCTCAATAATTGGAAAACACCTCCTTGGAGGATTAAAACAATTGTTGAAGAGGCTAGGATCCTTTTCCAGGGAAGATAGGACAGAAAAGCCCAACATGTCTTTCGGGAAGCTAACAAAATTGTTGATAAGTTGGCCAATTTGGGTGTCGATGGTGATGGACTTTTCAAATGGGAACACGGTGTCTCGAGTGAAGTAGAGGAGCTTATTCAACAAGAATTCCAAGAATGATAGTCGAATTTACCAATAGGGAAGGCACTGTAAGTTCGAAGGCTAGGAGTATTCCCATCTCTTTTTTGAATTGGACTCACAATAAAAATTATCTGAGTTGTCAGTCTTCATGGATGTTGCTTGGAAATACCACAAAGACTAATGGGGATAGTCACATGTCAGATAACATGGCTCCTAGTCATCTTAGTAATTTGAGGTTGGTTGATAATCATAGGGAAGGAAAGAAACGACAATATAAGACTTTGAACCAAAGCCACATGGACCACCAGATAGCCATCGCCATAAATCTAGCCAATAGGTTCACTTCTCCAAGGCTGATTGGCCAAGATAGTATGTGGTACCAAAGCATGTCATATATGGAAGAAAGCAATTACCAAAGAATTATTAAGAGTAACTGTCAATACAGAGCTTGTGGGAGTTTTTTTTAGTACTCTGCTATGTGTGTCTGCAACTTTTTGTTTCTCCATTGTCTCAAGGAAGGGATCCATGTATGTTTATTTTTTGTAATTATGATGCATGTGTGTTTTCTTGGGGTATACCCAAAATGTTGTATGGGAAGTTTCTTTTTGATAACAGGCTATGTGCCTTACCGGATGTAATGGCTTTGGCGGCATGTAGATTTTACATATATAGGATCCTTAGTAAGGATATGTTCATCAACAGCCCTGGGCTGATTTTTGTAAAAGGTTTTGGGTCAACCTATAAAACCCGGTATTAATGCTATAGTATCTTATCTACCAAAAAAAATACAATATCCTTCTAGAATGCCCTTGGATTAATGCAATGAGGGCAGTTCCTTCTACTTTGCATCAGTGTGTCAAATTCAAGTTTAAAAATCAATTGGTCACCATCCATAGAAACCTTAGACATTTTGATATGTGTGCAATAGTGGAACCCATTAATGTTCCATTTTTTTCAACTCTATAATCATCAACTCCTACTCCCCTTAAGTATTATTCCCCATAGATTGAATCTTTACCTTCTTCTAACACACTTACACCTTCTAAAATTTATAATCCCTCTATATCATATCCCCTCATAGATGAGGCTTTACCAAACTTATCCACCATACTAGCACTTATAGAGCATGCTAATTTTGTTGTACAAGACTCCATTGTCTTGTCATAATTACCGCCATCCCCACGAATGATAGGTTTACCTCACAAACGAGGAAACATATATCATGTTGGAAGCTATACTGTTATTTCCATAAGATGTTCTCCCAATAAAATCAACATCAAGCAAATGATTTTTACATTCGATGAGAACAATTTTTTTCATTGTTACTTCTCCAAAAAATATTTAAAATCAAAGTAAATGATGTGTGATATGGGTTACATAGGTAAAAGTTTGGGTCATTTTGAAAATGGCATACACAAATCCTTTGAGGTTGAGGAATGGCATACTCGATGTGGTATAGGCTATATCCCTATGAAATCTCAACATTTTTCCTTTGAAAATGATAATAACCTAATCACATATGATGAATATTTAGAAAATCAAAACATTTAATGAATAATAATAAGAGAAGGCAAACCCATTTTTCTTGCAATATGATCTCAATAGTCCATCTAAAAATGATTTCCACTCCAGATGAGTGTATAGAAGGATATGTCTTTTTGACATCCCCCTTGAAGAAGTTATGAGGAATAGTTTCTTCTTTGATGGGTCTATCCCATATATAGCCCATGTTCACACAACAACTACTAGACAAGAAAAGCTAGCTAAACTATCCATAGAAGAACTTTAGGAAATGGGTGTTTCACCTGCTCCTCCTAACTTTGAAAGAGATTTAAATATTTTGGTGGAAGATAATTTAAAAATCAATATTGGAACATAAATTAATCCTCACATGGTTAAAATTGGATCTACCTTGAGTAAAGAATAACAAATGAAATACACATAAATCCTTATGGAATACCTTGATATCTTCACATGGACTTATGTATATATGTTTTTTTTAGATTCTTCTATTGTCATGCACCACTTGGTGGTTCGTCATAATGCTAAACTTGTAAAACAAAAACTTACAAAAATACATCCTAAAGTGGCCTTGCTAGTTAAATATGAGTTGCAAAAGTTGTTAGATGTTGATTTCATTCAAGCCATAAATTATTTTGATTGGATATCTAATGTCATCCCAGTAACCAAAAAAGTGGCTACTAAAATTAGAGTATGTATTGATTTTAGGGACATCAATGTTGCATGTCCCAAAGATGGTTTTCTCCTTTCTAATATGGATCAGATAATTGATTTTACAATAGGAAGTGGAATGTTACCCCTTATGGATATATTTCTAGGATATAACCAAATCCATATAGCACCAGAAGATCAACCTAAAATTGCTTTCATTACACCTTGGGGACATTTTTATTGGAAAGTAATGCCCTTTGGTTTAAAGAATGCAGGAGCAACCTATCAACGAGCTATGACCTAGGTGTTTCATGATATGATGTATGATATTTTACATGATTACGTAGATGACATAATAGCTCAATCCATTAAGGAGGAATATCATATTCCTAACCTACAATGAGTCTTTAATAGACTCCATGAGTACAAAGTCTGCTTAAACCTAGAAAAATGTGTATTTGGAGTAATATCATGTAAACTATTGGGATTTATTGTATCCATGCGAGGAATATAGATATATCCTATAAAAATCAAGGCAATCATTGATATGCTATCACCAAAAACTTTTATAGAGCTCAGAAGCTTACAAGGTAAGCTCCAATATATCCATTGTTGCATTGACAAATTGGTAGATAAATATCAACCCTTTCTTAATTTACCTAAGAAATATACCTTTTTTAAATGGGATGTGGAATTTCAAGAAGCCTTCAAATATCTTAAGACATATTTGCTTACACTGCTAGTGCTCATTTCTCCTAGGCCTGAGCATCCTTTTATTTTATATATTTTTACCTTGAAACTTGCGTTAGGAGCAATGCTTTCACAACATGACGAGGATAAGAAAGAAAAATCTATTTATTACATAAGCAAAACCTTGATAAGTTATGAAACTCATTACACTCCTTTAGAAAAAAATTACTTAGCTGTTGTTTTTTCTACATAGAAACTGCACCATTATATGCTTATTCAAAAAAATCTCATCATAGGAAATTTTGATCCATTAAGATACTTGATGAGTAGACCCTATTTATCAGGATGTGTAGCAAAATGGTTTCTCGCTCTGAGTGAGTTTGATCTAACATTTATTGGTCAAAAATATATTAAAGTTCAGGGCATAGCTGATTAACTTGCCATTGCTCCTCTTGAATCTACTCACCCTTTGATGATAGAGTTTCCAAATGAATGCCTTAATCTAGAAGGCAAACATTTAGATTCTTGGACTCTATTTTTTGATGGATCCCATTGCATGAGTGGTGTAGGTGTAGGCATTATCTTAGTGTCTCCATAGAAAAAACTTATCCCATTATACTTTAAACTCTAATTTTCTTATACGAATAACATAGTAGAATATGAAGACTTTATTCTTGGGTTACGAGTAGCTCTATCCTTAAATATTAAAATTTCATCAATTTTTGGAGATTCACAACTCATGGTAAATCAAATTAATAATATTTACAAAACTTGAGATGAAAAATCTATCCTTATAAAGAATATGTTTTGAAACTTATGTCTTTATTCAATCAAGTTACCATCGAAGCTATCCCTCATACTAGTAATTGTTCTGTGGATGCTATGGCAATATCTGCTTCTCTTATTCCTTTAGAATTAGATGATGATCATGCTACTATCATAATTCACCAACTCAGGGAACCCACTTTATTATAGTCTTGCCTAGCATCCTTAGAGGTATTTGTAATTGAAGAAACATCCTCAGGATCATGGTACGAAGATATATTCAACTTTCTTCAAAATAGATCATTCCTAGATGACCTAGATAGGAATCAACATAGACTATTACATAAATTCGTAATAATTGGAAGTACCTTGTATAAAATGTCTTTCAAAGGTATCCTTCTAATATGCCTCAACCTATATGAATCCAAAAATGCACTAAGTGAAGTGCATAATGGATCGTGCGAAGGCCATTTTAGTGGTGGAGCCATAACCAAAAATCTCCTATGAATGGGCTATTTTTGGCCCTCCATGGAAAAATATGCTAATGACTATGTGCATCAATGTGAAAAATGTTAGTGACACATAAATTTAATTCATGCTCCTGCCCAAGAGCTCCAACCCATTTCTTCCCCTTTGCCTTTTTCAAAATGGGGCCTAGATATTATAGGGAATATTAATCTAGTTTCATCAGATGGTCATAAATTCATTATAACAACAACTGAGTATTTCACAAAATGGGTAAAATCCATACCATTGGTTTCTTTCATTGGAAACCAAGTCTCTATATTAATTTTCAATCAAATCATCTATAGATTTGGGATTCCATCTACACTCAAGTTTGATAATAGAATGTGCTTCAAAAATAAAGACATGCAAAAGCTTTATTAAAAATACAAAATTCAACATAGATGGTCTACTCCTTACTATCCACAAGGAAATAACCAAGTTGAGGCATCCAATAAAACTTTAATTAAAATCCTAAAAATATTGATTAATAAATCAGGTCGAGATTGCCATTCTCAACTATATCCTACCTTATGGGCTTATCAAAATAGTGTTCTAGCGCTTCTCCTTTTGTCTTGGTATATGGTGCTAAATTTATATTTCATTTTGAGCTTGAAGTCCCTTCCTTAGTTATTTTACTTCAATATGCTAAAGTAGAAGATGAATATCATGTTGGATGACAAAGCCAATTGGAATTACCAGATAAAAACACATAAACTCTTTAGAGGATCTTCGCTCCTATCAATACAAACTCAAAATATCATACTCTAAGAAATTTCATACTTGATATTTTGAGGTTGGTGATTTAGTTCTTAAAGAAAATCATAAAAATACAAATGCTCAAACTGATCTTAAAGGAAAATTTCAACCAAACTGGTTAGGACCATTTATCATCACTACTAAATTTGGATCAGGTGCATATCATTTAGCTACCTTAGATGGAAAATATCTTAAGGATCCAATGAATATAATGCACCTAAAATGATATTATGCATAAATATATGATCTACCACTATACATAGTTATCATATATTTTGTACATACAATATTTATTGCATGTTGTCTATTTTATAATCACATTCATTCATCATATTTCATCTAGTTGCATCCAACCTTACATCCTTAATAAGTTGTGGTCCAATTGCATAGGACACATAGTTACATCCAATTATTATGATGCTATCTAGATTCATAGTTAATCTTGGTTTTCTTTGATGAAATTCAAAATTTATCCTGAACCATTCACAAAATTCACATATAAATAAAATCTTGATTTTTGATATTGATTATAAATCTCTCTTGAACCAAAATCACTACTGCTACATTAAGAAATTTTGAGTTTTGGAAACTAATTTTGCTACTATTTTTGAACCAGAACACACTTACACACCTTAAAATTATTCTTGCACAAGGAAAGATGATGCTACATAGTATTCATAACTTCTTAAGTGAAAGGTTTCCCTTACTATCCTATTATGTGCATGGTCTAGAATGCTGAGAATTGGAAAAATGAAAAGCTTCCCCCTACCCAAATAAAATCTCTTACTCTTCACCTAATCTAAGCAAGTATCCCTTAAAAAAAAAATTACAAAACAAATACATCCCCTTTTTCAAAAAATAACAAGAATCCCTACCTAGCAATCAAAATAAAAGAAGGGGATAATGAGCTTGAATCCTTGGAATTCCTTAGTTATTTGAAAACTATGGGGTGATCCCTATTATAGCAATGGACTAAATGAATACCACCTGGAAATAGGGTAGTCTTACACATGGCTATATGTATGTCACATTAGCAACCTTATTTTGTACAAACCAATGTCAGCTTGTGGATCAGCTAGCTTTTGGTAGCTTGTATTACATAGTAGTTAAGTCCAACTACATGCATAAATCATGGTAAATTAATTCCTCATTTACATACACATGGTTCTTAAAAGTCGATTTGCATCATTACCTTACTCAAAATTGGTAAATGAACTTCATATTCACACAAATGTGATCCTTGAGAGATTTTGTATCATAATTAAAGTCAAGACATAAAATGAATACATAAATCACACACTAGTTCTTGATAAATTTGATTTCATCCTAGAAATGACAAAAATTCTCCTTGAACTTTGATTAGCAAATATCACTATTTCTTCATGGATTTGCATGACTGTTAGCATATCCAATTGGCCCATCATACCAATTAATCTTGCATCTCATATTTCCCACCTAGCACATTTTATTCATTTCATATTATCATCTACAAAAACCTACATTGATCACATATAATTGCTTTGGTTATATAGTTGCATACAAGCTTTGCAATGATGGCATGAGATAACCCTATTAAAATCTCTTTATTTACTTCACACTAGGAATCTTATGCCTAGTGCAAGTCCTCTATCCATTTTTTCATGCTTAATCGCCTTCATTACATAATACTTCTCTTAAGATTAAATCAGAATTAATATTAAAACCACAAATTACTTATCATCAACTTATCACTTTTAATCAATAAAATTTCAAATTACTTTTTTTTTATCATAACCTTTCGATGTTAGTAATATGATAAAACCTCACACAGGATCCACTTCATGACCAACGCAAGGGACATATTTCATAAATAGTCATATACAAGCACACATCCTCGAGGATAATTGCTAACTGATCAAAATTGTAAGGGTACATTTTTTAAACAATCTACCTTCTACAAATAATTCACTCATACTATATTTCAAAACATCAATTAAATCAAATCACATTTTACATTTCTACAACAATACTCTGATTAAAGCATGATACAACAACATTAGCAAATCACACATGACCATAAGCATGATTATAACGATCATCACAATAATAATTATAATATCTTGCACTACACATAAACATAAAAAAAATCAATTACCAAAAATAAAAATAGTAGTCATCTATATATATATATATATATATCAAAAGGTACATAAAGTATAAAATAGTAAAATCGTATACCACTATCAAAACCAGTATACTTAGTCACTAGGGGGCATACCACAAAATTAAATCTCAATATATCACTCCCCAAATCCTCTATATCCCTGAGTATCATCAGGTGGTGTTTTGGGCACCCAAAACTAAGGAGCCCTAGACACTGACCTAGAAATAGATCTATAACAACTTGGATCCACTAACTCTAGGGGTAATGGAGCCCTCTAACCCTCGGGCACTACCTAAAAATAGAGTGTCTAATAAAAAGTCATCCGCTATACCACTAAGGTAGCCTCTACCTACATTGCCATCAAGACACCCTATAGGGTGCTACTCCCTGAGGACTAGCATGAATCTCCACTCTAGAGCAACCAAGACTGTGTTTGGCATGATCATCCCTATCCTTGAACTTTGGATAGTTGAGCCTGAGCTTTCCCTAGCAATGTTTGTGATTGAGCAAGTTGTACCTCCAAGGCCTGAATCCAACTCACTTAAATTCCAATCTAACTCATATTGGTATTCTATGACCATAGAACAAAAACCTCTTCTACATTTCTTGACTCCTTGACCTCCATAATAGTACCCTTCCTAGGTGAGTCCTATCATGAAATTGAGTGGATCTCCTTCTAAGGAGATAGCACAACCTGATGTCATGAAGATCCTTCCTGATGTTGTTGATGCCCACTCCCTCCCTTAATCCAAAGAGCCCTCTCCAATTAATAATACCTCTATGGTTATCTCCTTCCTCTCATCTTAGGACCCCCTCTCCTTGGTCTCCTCTATCTCTCTCCCTGAGGCTATCTAGTAGAGCATCATCTAGTTGCCTCCCTATAAGATCAACATACATGCTCAGCTACACCTCTCTCCTATGTGATCATCATAGGGAGGATGGTGGCATACCACTCATGATACCCATTTGATACCCTTGCATCATCTTCCTTATAAATTATGATTTTTGGGTCATCCTCGTATGCCTTAGTAAAATGGTTGAGATATGATGCTTCACTAGTAGTCATCGAGTCCCAAACTACCTACTAGAATGTAAAATCTCAAACCTTGAGAATCACCTAAAATAACTCAAACTACCATAGCACTCAGTCTACCTAATGTAGCTCTATCTCTCCCCTCTTTATCCAAAGCCATTGCACTCATCGTACATGACCTAAATCCACCCCATCATCCCCCCAACCCTAGTTTCCTCACCATGGTCACCAACAAATTTGATCCATAATCAGATCATTGATAGCTCATCTAACCTCCTCCAGGCCACTCATCCTCCTCCCTCAGCCTACTACAGGACCCTATAAAAATACAGTAGACCATCCCTCCTATATTTATTGATGGGAAGCCCCTCTAGCCTCCTCACTATAATGTGCTCTCAGCACCAGACCTAAAGAAATTTTGTCAGGACCAAGTTGCGGTCCTTCTTATACATGACCTTAAATAAGGTCCTATAGAAGTGATAGAGTATGTATGAACCCTAGTAAAACCACATCCTAGTGTTCCTCATGTTAGCCACTACCTCAGATAAGCCCCATAGAATATGTCATCCACTTTGGTGGTATGACAATAGCCCTATAATTATACCTACTAGAACCTCTGTCAGGCAAGAAACTCCTTATGCAATAATCAATCCTTCAATACTGACTTCGCTTTTCTCAATTGCAAAATAAGGGTCTCCTATCAATCACTGCATGGCTTGATCCTAGGTCATGGCTTGGTAAATAAATTATACCTTGATCGGTACCTGAAGGATCCTCCATACATCCTCTAGAGTTGAGGCCATCTCCCCTGTTGGTATCTCTGCAAGTACTATCAAAATATAGTAGTCTGCCTCTATATGTGGCATCTCAGCCAAATGTCAAAGGCCCACCACTTCTAGAACTATCCTGTCATCCACACCCAAGCCATGAACATGATCATCAAACTCTTTGTACTACCACTTGCAGTCCTTAAGGGCACCTTGCTGTATTACCAAAAATAAAAACAAAAATTACTAACATAAAACATCACAAAATAATAAATCATAAATTACAAACTTATCCTCAAAATTACAAATTTAGACTTAATTTGTAGATTTGGGTCTAATTTGCAAGTTTGGACCCATCCCAAAATAGATTAAGGTGACCGAATTTGCATTTTGTATGCCTGAATTTATGAATTCGTACATTTTCTAGTCAAATTGGAACATACGAAATCGTTGAAAATCATCCAAATTTACAAATTCAAACGTCTTTCTAGACAAATTCGGATGTCTAATTTTGTCAAAACAGTTCAAATTTTCTATTGCGTTCACTCGAAGGCAGGCCACATCTAAATTCCTAAAAATTTTAAAATGAACCAAAAAATTCCAAATTTGAAGTGATAAGAATGCTTACTCGCATCCTGGTGCCATATATATTACTTCCCACTAAAATTGTGTCCGCTCGATGCTTAGAAGTCGACATTTTTCTCCAGATATCAATTTCCAAGAATAGTGAGGGTAAAAATGAATTAGGGTTTTTATCCTAATTTCCTATTTTATACCCCTTTTTCACTTATAATTTTGAGTTTTGCAACAAATTCCGATTTTTTTTACAAAACACAAAGGGGGTACCCTAGATAATAAAATTAAAAATAAAATGTGAATAAAATTTTGGTTTCTTTACAACATAATTCCCCTTACTGCTACATATTTATTTAATGTATTTATTGTTCCTAAATGCACTAAAGAGGTATTAAAATGTAGCCAAGGAATTTTGACACATTACAAAATTTCCACTCCCTAGCCAATATGTTGTTACCCGCTAACAATGTACTTTCCACCCTCCAACTTTGTGCCTCGATTTCCATGATGGATAAAAATGGTTTTACTCGTATTCCCATTTTTTGGGAAATTTGGATGGTCCCGATAAATTTAAATCGGTCTAAATTTATCCAAAACCCACATGCGCCTAATTTAGGTGCACTGTTTGGATTTTCCCCTTTTCTCATGAAATTTAGTCAATCTCAATAAATTTAGACCGGTTCAAATTTATCCAAATCCCATGTGCACCTAATTTAGGCACATTGTTTGGATTATGCATCCAATCTGGGAAAACCTAGATTTTCGATAAATTTTGATCCATCTGAATCTGTCCATATTGGAAAAATAGTAAACTTTTCCTAATATGTTTGACCTATTGGTCACCCTCCCATTTTTCTTGACCTAACCTAGATTATAAATTCCCTAGACTCCCCCTAGATAGACCTAATGGTTATTTTGCAAGAAAACTCAAGTGGAGAAAAAAAATTCTTGTATTTTGTTGTGGGTATCAATGGAGACTTCGACATTAGATCATAATTCTAAGATCTATTAGAGATGGAAATGAGCACTATGGATTAAGATCTTTTTTACCTTAGCATAAATTTATATTTTTGCAATGTTTTTACAAATTCAAACTTGTCCAAATTTATCACAAGTTCAAAAACATTTTGACCATTGTGGTTTGCATATATAGCCATTGTAGGTTTCTAGATCGATTCGAATTTACATTTAATGTTTGAAAACATCCAAATATGAGTTGGGGGTAAGATTTTGATCTGAAGGTTTATGAGATCGACTAGTGTTTGCATTTTAGCTTTCATAAAACTTGTTATTTTACTATATGCATTTATTGTTACTACCATTTTTTTCATTTAAATTATATGTTTTTGCATTATATTAATAGATCCAATATCTCTTATGGTTTGCTAAAAGGACCAAGGGGATTTTACTATCATAGATCATGATCTATTGTGACCTATGTAGATCCCCCACCCCTAATCATAAATTTTAGTGTGATGTAAAATTGAAGGTTTCAAACATATTTGAATCGATCTAAATCTATTCTGATAGATCCAAAAAGTATTGAATTGTAGACATTTGTATCAGGTAAGGATCTAAACTTGGTTTTATTGTAATTTTCTATTTTATAATTTCATAAGATTCTAGTTCGAGGTGTAGACCAATTGGTTCATCCAAACCCCATAAGGGGGCAGAGGTCCAAGGTTCAAATCTCGGGCCTCGTTGGACTGAATGCTTGTCCCTTTCTTGGTGCTTTAAGCGATGTAAAAGGTTTTAAATGATTTTGGCATGGTGGTTATAGGGGCGGACTATGCGAAGATCTGTGTGGCGGCTTCCGGGGTAGACAACGCAGAATACTATGGCGGCCATAAAAGTTGGACAACCTGCTCGGATTCATGGTGGCTACCGATTCCACCATGTAAATTAAAAAAAAAAACAAAAAAAAACAAAAATTCATAATATTTTGTTTAGAAAACTCTGCATAAAACAAAAGAACAAAAAAAGGACCCAAAACATAAACTTAGTTGCATTATTCAGCCTAGTTTGAAAGAAAGTACCAAAAAATAAAAATATATAAACTTATACTTATTAATCTTAGCATCAATTGCATTTGCTAAAAAACTTCAAATAAAAGAACATATAAAAAGGCATAGACTTATTTGCATCATTTTGCATTTATTCTACTAGTTGAAAAACTTAAAAAGAAAAGAATAAAAAACATAGTATTTTGCATTTAAGTGCATTAGTTGAAAGATTCAAAAGAAAACACAAAAGGAACATAGGCTTAGTTACATTATTTTACACCAATTGCATTAGTTGAAAATTTAAAGGAAAAGATCAAAAACACAAAACCTAATTGCATTGTTTTATGCCAATTGCAATAGTTGAAAAATTCAAAATAAAAGGAACAAAACATAGACTTAATTGCATTCTTCTTTGCATCAATCATACTAGTTGAAAAACACAAAATACAAAAGATAAACTTAGCTATTTCATTGCACTTGTTAAAAGACTTTAAAGAACAAAAAAATAAGAATTTGGCCAAATCATTTTATCTAGTATATTTAGTTAAAAGAAAGATAAAAGCACAAAAAACAAATGAAGATAGCATGATTAGCATAAACATCATTATTTTGCTTTTCAATATCTACAAAATCATTGCATCATAGTTAGATTTACAAAGCTTGTCTAGTTAGAATATATTTACTTTATTTTCATCTTAATTTGAAATGCATATAGCTAGGCAATAGTTGCATTTTGGCCAAACCTAGGTGTATGCACATAAAAAGAATTCAACAAACATCCACCTTACCTAGGTGTGGAAACCACCACAAAAAGTGTTTCCTGGTGAACCCTCACCCAATTCATTGAAAAACACCAAGGAGAGAACAACTCAAGTGCTTCTCATCCAAGGTGTAGATACATCATTTTCCCTCCCCCTTTCAGGTGTGGATCCATTAGCCTATAAGAAAGGGGTGCAAAAATTTTGGGTCTACACACACACACACATATATATATATATAATGGAGAACTATAATTGGAGGATACAACTGGAAGACAAGTGGCTAGATTTTGGTGTCTAAAAATTGTTCAATAAGTCTTCCTTAGATTGAGTTATTTCAAATAGATGTCCTAAACCAAATTTTAAAATAGTCCTCCATAAAAATATGTTTACCTTAATTGGTGAGAAGATATTTGTTCAAATATTGGGTGACTACACCAATGTATTTTTGGAGGAGATGGTAATTCAGTTTTTGGATTTGTTTAAAGAGATCTATACAAAGTATGTGATACTACAAGCATAACTTAAGATATCTATCACTTATAAAAGGAATATGTGTATACCATTATGAAGAAATTTAAGAATTTTACATCTCAAAATGAGTGAATATGATAGACAATAGGTATAATATGGTTGAGAAATTTAATAAAACCTACACTAAAGTGAATATGGTGGAAGCCTTATCATTAATAGGATAGTGTAATTTATTGCAACAATTTTTAAAAGAGCAACAATGAACCTATGCCAAATCAAAACCTTTATCCACTCAAGTAATAAAATTTGATGTTTGAAGACCCATCAAATATACAAGTGAAAGCCTCATATATCTTGAATCTACCTAAACCTAAGATAATAAAACCACTAGCATTTCATATTATTCTAACAATTAAGGATGCTTACTACATAATACCATGGTAGATTCAAGTATGGTAATGAGAATAATACCTAAAGTCATACATGATAAAATAAGACTTTTCTACACTTATGGTAGAAAAGGACCAATTTATATGGACAAAATGAGAGTAAGCATTATAGGATCATTAGGAGATTTAATAATTAGGTTTTTCATAATTATAAAAAGATATATTTCAATATTTTAAAATCTCAAAAATTTCTCCATAAGGATTACAGGTTAATGTTGACCATTGTAATGTTTTCCATAAGGATAAAAAAGATGGATTTTAGGATTTGGGAACCTCAAAATGTAGAACATAATGATTATGGAGATGACATCAAGGATGATGTCATATAACTAAGGATAAAACAACTTCCTAGAGGCCTTAAAATACTAGAATTCCTCTTCAATATCGTTGATAATGCTAAAAAAATATTTAAATAAAATCTTAATATATATACCAATCAAATTCATGGATAAGAAGAGCTTGATGCAAGAAAATATACATAGAATAAGTTTCCCTATTCAAAAAAATTTATGATAAATATGATGACATCATTCCTTAGAGCTATGAAAAATCTAAAATTAGATTATAGAGAAGTTATCAAATATACTATAAACTTGGTTCCAATATCTAGGCCACATAGTAAGAAAAAAGGCCTATTAGGCCAAAAATTGATTTTTTTATGAAAGAAAAAGTAAATCTATTACAAGAATAGATTGTTTTTTATTCAGCATTAGACTTAGGTTACAAATTTTATGTTAATTCAAAATAAAAATAATAATTTCTAATTATACATGGTCCTTCAAAATATAGGTATTGTATCCTTAATATTATTATCCCATATATCATATTATGCATGGATAATTAACCCACATATGTAGTAGCATACGCATCTTACAATTGGTTGTGTAGTAACAAAGGAAGACAAGGACATCAAAGGATAGTAGGCCCCACTAGGTCTCACTAACTAAATATTCATCTACCAAACTAAGGAACTTGATCTTGTCAATATGGAAAATCCCTTACTTAGGTTGGTCAAACACATGAGAATTTGTTAATATTTTAAAATAAATACATTATGGAAGAATATAATCCACTCTTCATGCAAAAAAACATTGTTACAATAGTATATCCAACTCATATGAGTGAAAAATTCACTCAACATCAATTCATCTTTACTCAAAATATGTACATTTGTATTAAAAATATTCTACTTATATTTTATAGACTCACTCATCCTTAAGCATACTAGATCAACAAGCCTTAAAATTATCTATCAATTCTATAAAGATATACATGGATTTCCATTTATTCCTCAAGGACCAATATTTTTTTTGACTAGGTATAAGAAGGGGTTTTGAAAGGGTCCTTGAACATTTTATAGAAGGGGTTTTGAAAGGGTCCCTAAACCTAAGATCTAGCAATAAAAACATCCAAATAGAAACCAAGGTGAAACACAAGAAGGTCTGACCCACCCAAGGGAAAAGGAGACCAAACTTCAAACAAATTAAACCAAGCTCAAGTGGATCCTACCCAACCTGAATCAAAAGCAACCAAATTTTAAGAGTTGGATCATGTATTCAATATAAATTGATCCTACATTCGAGAACCTAGAAGTCAAGCTAAGCCAGATCCTATGGATACAAAATAAACAACATCCTTACCTTAACTTGGAGGATTTGAAAACATAATCAAAATGAACCTTCATGTTCAAGCCAAATAATGAATTGCCTCAATAATTAGAAAAATTGATAGATGGATATAACATTACAACCAACAATGCTATATGATGTCAATTTGAATTTAAAAATAAAAATAAAAAGAGTGCTCAATTTTAAAAAAAAATTCTCAAACACCAAGAGCGCTCAAATTTGAATCATAGATAAAAATTAGGCCTTCTTGCCCATAACAGGAATCTTGATTATGGCAACTCTAGCCTCCACCACTAGGTACCCAACAACCAACAAAAAGAACTCCTACAACCACCACATAGGAAAATATATTCAAAAAAGTGGATGTCATCCAAATATGGTATTCCTCTTTTCATTGATGCAAAATTCAAAAATCTTGACCAACCTAGAAACCCTATTTATAGAACTAAAGTAGACTCTACCTTCTAGAATCAGGCACGTAAGGTCAAACTCCAAACCAATAAAAAACCTACTAGAAAGTCCCACCACACAACCTTCTATCCAGCATTGTAGAGAGGTCACAACCATACCCTGCAACTTCTCGAGGATGAATCCCCAATAGGTAGGAACATACCAAAGTATGATCAAGTTCCCACCTAAATTTTAATCAAATTCAAATTTAAATTTTCCCCCTTCTCCCACAAAAAAAAATAAAAAATTACTTTAAAACCAGGGGGTAGACTGCTCCAATATGAATCAAAAGGTAAACAAAATATTATCCGGTCCAACAGGAACCCTACAACCTAAAACACCAATCTTCAACAAAAAAAAACATCCTATAATAGGGATTCTAAAATAAAACCTTCTTGCCTAGTATGGGAAGTATAGATCTAGATCCAAGGGTGCTCAATCATGAATATAAAATTAAAGAACCCACCCAAAATAGGAATCTAGGCAACAAACCACTGGATTCCTGCCCAAAACACCGAGTTCAAGGGGTGCTCAAATTTAAAATCAAAATCAAAATCCGCCCAAAACAAGAATTCTGATACTAGAAGCACAAACCACCAACACCCAACACAACATACCAATCCTATGGGAGGAACTAAGAAATATTTGGTCAAGATGCAAAGAGGCTCACTCCCACAACACAAAGAGAGGGAAAAAACCACCCCAATCCTTGTGGGTTCTAAACCCACAAGCACGCCAAATATTTTTAAAAAAATAGGGATTTAGCTATCCCAACCTTCCACCCAACAACCCAACCTGTTATTTCCTTTTATCTAACAATCCAACCTATTGTTGTGGTTCCTTCAACCGATCTAGCCTCAAACAAGCCTTCCACCTAGAAAAGGCCAACCTTTCATGCTCCTTCAGTCTAACCAACCTTCCATGCTCCTTCAGTATAACCAACCTTCCATGCTCATTCATCCTTCCTAGCCTTCCACTCAGTATCTTAGCCTTCCACTATAGCTCCTTCAGCCAGACTAGCCTTCCACACTCCTTTAGCCTTACTTGCCATCCTAGCCTTCCATCCAGCATCCTAGCCTTTTGTTGTAGCTTCTTTATCCAACCCAACCTTCCATGCTCCTTTAGCCAACCTAGCCTTCCATGCTTCTTTAGCCTTCCATGCTCCTTTATCCAACCCAACCTTCTACGCTCCATTAACCTTCCATGCTCCTTCAACAAAACTTTGGGTTTCATGTCCCAAAAAAACCCTCATGAACAAATATAATATCCCTTTGATACTTGATTTAAATTTTCTTAAAAAACTCTTTTTAAATTTATAAGGATTAAAAAGGTATATACTTTAATTTTATAATATCTTAGTTGAGATCATGTTGCATTGGAGTATTAATTATTTGATGGAATTGGTACAACAATCTCGCCCTAATTGATCAATTTAAGGTTTCAAACTAATTGTTCATAACACAAAGCAAGTAACCCCCAAAAAAATTAAGTTTAGGTTCATGGACTTTGCATTATCATAGAAAACCTATAAACTTTAAAGGATTTCCATTCCTCATGGGTTTCATTTGATTTAAAATGACCTTATACTCAAGTTAGATATCAACTTTAAAATCTATCTCATAAACTTTACTAGGTTTGTCTTAGAAACCTTACCCATCAACAAATTCCCAAGTACTTAAATCATGGTTACATATTGTTAATCTCACTCTTAGGGATTATACACACTTATTACCCTAGAGAGTATTAATATTCCCACAACTCAAAATCATACTCTACCTCCTTTATCCTATTTTATCTTTATCATTTATTCTTATCCTACCTCCAACTTCCACATAAGGCATGCATACTCAGGGTATATTATAGTTTTAGATGTCATGAAATATTATATAATTAAAAAGTTGCTAAGCATAAATCCAAATATACTATATATTTTTTTGTATTGTAAGATTTCATCAATTTATAACAAGTATTCTATCCATTATTTTAAATTTATCCCTAACATAATTGTTAATCTACTAATATAGAATCTAATAAAAATCCTTAAAGGATCCATCCAAACAATGTGAGTTCACAAGCCTTCTAGAGGGTTATTTAAATTTCATTATTCACTCTTCAATGCTATAGCTATTTTTCATAATCCCTATACAACCAAATAATTAAAGGATATTTAACATTACAAGCCCCCACCCTTGTCATTCACCAAGTCTACATAATCTCATTCAAGCATATATAGAACCGATAGACTATAAAATAATCTTTAACTTTTCAATGTATTATTAGAATAGAACAAAATCATCCATAGAGAACATACAATAATATTTTATACAATGGTACATTAGTTCACATATATGCATCAAATTAATCTAATATTATCCACTCACAAGGTATGAAATTGAAAATATATAGTATTCATTCATAAATTTCCATAGTAAAAAGAGATCGTTGTCAATTGTAGAAATAGGACCAATTTACAAGTTAATGTATGTACTAGATGTTATAACCAATCATTATAAACCATAAATAAATATTAAAAAACTAAATTATTTTTAACATTACTATGATTATTAAGAAGCATAAACACCAAATTTATAATCGATATAAGACAACTAAAAGTTGATACAACAATAAATTTTTATTTTAATTTTTCATGAAGGATTTAAAGAAAAAAATGAGTCAACATCACATTAGGAATCAACATGCTAGACCAATCATGATCATTTGACCTAATATAAGATCTTATTCCAATAAAATTATCACTTGCATACAAGCTTCAACCTTCATTTTTAATGACATGTTCTATTTACAATATTTCTAGGACTTATAAGAATTTAATAGAATAGAACATAAGTATTTCTCTCTCATGAAATTAAATTCTAGAGAAAATAATTATGGTTTTTTTTTGTAATTCAAAATCATTCAAAGTTAAGATGTAAAGATACCCAACACAACTTTGATAACTCAATCCAATAATATGCAATAGGTTTTGACTCAACCATTAATGGAATTTGGTAAATTTCCAAACCCAAAAACATGTTCAAAAGATACACAATCATTAACAATAATCTCAAGCAAAATTTCCAAATAGCATATTCATAACTAAACAATTTACAACAATCATCCCAAGCATTCTACTCGTTGAACCTCTCATTGCAATCATAAATAAGTCAGTAGAGCTAAAATATTATTATTAATATAAACAAGTATAAATTCAACTAAAGTATTCAAAAAACTAGAATTACATTAGCTTTTGAAATTCTTAACAATACCACCAAGAAATATGGAAATATTATTCTTTGGAAGTTATTCCTATAACAGTTTTAACTTGAAAATTTGCTGATTTTCTAAGTTTAAAAAGCATAGAAAATGCATTCCAATAAACAATAATTTAAAATACCTTTCCTTATCATTCCATAATTCCTTAGATGTTCAAGCATATTTCCTGATGTATCATTATGAAATAATGCAAGGAAGTTAACAATACATCTGAGGATTGCCATCCTCAAGATACTAAGTTTTCATTTCATAACACAAACAAAATTTATGTTTATCAATCACCAACCATGAATCATATCTTGTATTGAACCGAATAATTTCTAGTGAACAATAGAGAAAAACCTTCATATTATTGGGTCATGTGGAGGGAAAGCATTATTGAGATTATTTACCACCCAACCATGGAATTTTTGTAATAAATTTTCTTAGTTCTTTTCCTTACCTAAGTGAATCAGGCCTTCTATGATAAAAGTAGACATTGAGCACCCATATGGAAAGAAAGATATATATGGTCATGCAACTATCATTATATGAATTTATCATAAATTATGTAGCATACAATAGTGACACACTCATTCATTCATTCAATGAATGTTCATCCTACATAAAGTCACCATATAGCATATAGTTCATCAATGAGTATTTTGTCTTCATGAATTCACCATATGTCATGCAACATGCAATTAAATTTTTCATATATGAAGTTACCATAATTCATGCAATCGCATGAATAAAATAAAATTTTAATCACATATTAGTCAATATGTTTCCATATGGTCTATTTGATTTGTACCATGGGATCCTATACTTTATAGCATTCATCTCATTTTTTTAGCTGCATGTGCCTATATTTTAAGTTTATATGAAATCCACTCATGCCCTCTTTATCTTGGTTTATTCCCTTACACACATACACATACAATATTCAAGCATACAAATAGTATTTTAATATCTTGGAAATATTTGGATGTCACCTCAATTCAATGACATAGTGATCCAACATAAGTTCAACCTCACATAAATTTAAACAAGTTATTGACTCCAATACTCACTAAGCAAACACTATTGCTTACTTATTCACCTCTACAAGGACATCAATAAGTTCTATTTGTTTACTTCATACTTCATCGACATGAGAATACAACTAGGGCATCATACAACGTACTTATGCATCCTTTTCCTTAAATACAACATAAATGTTAGGCAAGTACTTATACACCATCATAGCTTAAATGCAATATAAGTGCTATTAAAGTATACCTATGTTGAAATATATTTCAAATACAACAAAACTATTATACAATTATGATTATGCTATGATATATTTCAAATGCAATAGAAGCCCTATGCAAATAGGTCTATGCATCTTCAAATATTTTAATCCATCAAACACCATGGAGATACTAGTAGTAACCTTATGCCTTAGCAAAAATTTAATGCAAACACATCCAATTATCCTTAACTATAGAATATAACAAGAGCACTAAGTAATATCATCTTGTAATTTAATTTCTAACATGTTAAAAATATAATTGTACCAACACAACAATCAATTTTTTCATGCATTTTATATTAATATCGAATAGGATAATGGCAATACCAATTATATGCCTAAGAAAAACATCCCCTTATGCCATGATTTTCCCTATGAAAAAGTTTAATTTTTGTTAGAAATTTAAATTTCTAAATGTTTTTAAATGATTGCACTAATGACCAAAGGATTTTTTTAAACCTAGGTAACAAAAATATCAATATGTTCCTTAGTAAATATTTTATTCTTCTCTTATTGTTAATTAATTCCAACATCCATAGATTTTCCCTTTTCTTGATTCTCAAGTTAAAGCAACTATGATTTTAGTATCCTCTAAGTAACTGAGTATAAATTTCTCTATTTTATTTCTAGAAATATATTCTTCCATGTAGGATCACGTTTACAATATTCAAAAATAAAATTCAAGGTTGTTTACTTGTTTTACCTAATATCCTTAAACTTATCCCTTCTAAGAGAGAGGATGAACAATTTTTTGATGATTTCACTTTTCTCTATTTGAAACTAGTTTTAAGACTCTATTTTCCTACACAAAAGATAGTGCTAAGCTAAAATTTCCAATTGGTATATGTTTATATATTTTGTCTGAAGTACATTTTCACAAAAAATATCTATTCATGGTCTCTAGGACTAGGGAATAGATTTGAATGTATAGCCTCTACTTTTAAGGATTTAGTACTCTAACAATAACTTACTTCTATTGAGTACAATATCTTTAGATTATAGAAATTATTCTCCTATAATATAAAGGATAAAAAAACATGTTAAAGCAAAGTAAAAATCAATTCTCTTTTCTAGATTTTTAAACATAATTTTTTACCCAAATTATAATTTTGAACAAAATCCAACTTTATTTTATGAACAAGGACAAGCAAGAGAAACAATTTCAAATTCTTCAAATCAATTCTAGCATATTTGCATTATGCATTTGGAGTTAAAAATTTGAACAATTTTTGTTCACTATGTCAATGTTGATTCCAACAAATAAGTGAAAGCAACACTACCTTATATGGATGAAGTAGAACCCCTAAGTAGAAAACAAAAGAAGGCCTCATTTCCAAAGTTTTAGATCCTTTGTGTTCTATATTTTGGACACTTCAATGCCATGATATTTCAACTTTATTTTTATTTTTGTCCTTTATCCTCTTTGTAGAATATGACAAAGGCTTGTGAAGAGATTTCCAAGTCTAATTTTTCCCTTGAATAAATACTCCCAAAACGGAAGAAAACAAAAATCTTCTTTAAAAAAATATTTAATCTATAAATAGATTGGAATGGGAAGTCACTTATCTTTTTATAATTTTCAGAAATTAAAAGGGTCCAAGGTGCTTCAATATTACTAGTTCTCCTACTTCCTTATTGTGCATACCAATATATGATGATTACCATATGATTAGGGTTTTGTGAGGGTGTTTTTGGAGTTTTAGTACCAAGCACCCAACTCTTCTTTTAGGTGGAATGAGGTTGAGTTTTTTTTTCAATTTTTGAAATATTGTAACTTATTCCATGTGGTCATTCCCTTTACCATAACCTTTTAAACTATGCAAAGTGCTTTGGTATTAATATAGGATGGTTTGAAAAGAAGCATCTCAATATTTTCACTCTCATTTCAAATTTTGATCTAACCTTTTTAAAGAAAGGAGATTCTTGTTTCAGTTTGAAAATAATTTAATTTCAAATGCTTGATTTAACATGTAAGCCTCATGATTTTATAAAAAATTAACCATAACTTATATGAATACAAATATTAATTCATTATGCAATTCCTATTGGTAACTAAGAAATCATACAATTCTATCGATGTGAAAACCATTTCTCTTTATTTCCATAATAGCAATCGTGCAACTGTGCTTATAGGAAATACAATTGTTGTGATGTGTGTATTCATTCTTTAGTCATGTTGTTATTTCAAACTCTATAATTTCTCTCCTCGATAATTCTCTTCCTCTCAAACTTTGTCAACATCAAGCCCTATCAATCACTCTAGGCATAACAATATAGTTACCCATATTACATAAGCAATAAAATCTGATTTTACATGTCAATAAATGAATCCATAGCTCATAATTTTTTTTACCATAATTTAATAAATATTATTTATATAAATCACATGATAAACCTAAAATTCTAAGTATCCATGGCCATGTATCATCACAATTCCATCACATGACAAAATTAAATTCTAATTAATTTTTTTAATAAATTGGGATATAACATCATTCCCCACAAGAAACATTCATTATCTCAATAATAGTATAAGCATTATTTCACATATAATTTTTTTAATATAAAAATAAAAATGTAGAGGTCTCATCAATGTCAAATAAAATTTTTAATGATGTCAAGCATACTTTGATATGTATGCTTCTATCAAACAATACTATTTATGCAAATATATGAGAAAAGAGTCTCTAAAATCTCTCAACATATTGTCAAGTGGAATCATCTTTAGTGTATTCATCCCACTAGATCATACACTAAGATATATCTCTATTGTGTAAGTATAACTTATATGTCTCCAAGATTTGCATTTGTTCAACTTGAACCACCTCTAAAACATATATTCATATTAATTGTTAGTCAAATATGTGAGATACACCAATGTGATAAGGCTTTAGCAAGGAGACATGAAACACATTGTGAATATGATAGAGATCTAGATGTAGATTAGTTTTATAGTTTATGGGATTAACTACTTCCAAAATATCAGAAGGTCTTATGTATTTGGGTGTTAACTTGGATGACTTGCCAAATTTTATTGAGGTCTTCTAATGCTTCACCCTATAAAATACCTTATTACATACTATAAACTTCCTTTGAACTTTGTTCTAGTTAGCATAACTCTTTTATCTATTTGTAGCTTTCTTAAGCCACTACCTAATTAGTTTTATATTTTTCTGTATTTATTATAGTATATTAGAACATATGCCCACTTAGTCCTCTACATTATCCTATATGAGAGGTGTATGATACTTTCTACCATATAATTCCAATAATGGAACCATACTCCGACTAAAATTATAATAGTTGTTACGAGAAAACTCCACCAATGACAGATATTCCTCTTTCTTATACTATTGATCCATGTAGTAAAATTTTAATAACCCCTCATTCAAACTATTGGTTTGACTATTGATTTTTGGTTGATATGCTAAACATATATTGAGCTTGATTCCTATTGGGATCTAAATTGACATCAAGTAAACTTGATACTACAACTTTCTATCTTCCAGTTTTCTTATTAGGCTTGCACCCACTAGTCACAACCCAGACCTCAACATTAGATGGACTAAATATTGCTCTAGCCCAACCTCTAGAGTAGGTTGGTTCCTTGTCAACTAACAGAGTTTTGACTCAATTAAGCTCAGTAATGATTTTAAGAAATAGGGTTAGAAAAGGGTTTAGGGTTAAGAATTTATGAGTAAAAAAGTTTCCAAATAGAGCTAACAACATAGGCATCCACAAGGAAAAGCCTTTCAGAAAATTATTTTTGGTATCCCACACTCAATATTAGCAACAACCAAAATAGAGTGATCTTCATACAATAAACACAAAATAAAGATATACCCCAAGAAGTAATTTCAACATCCACAATACTAACAATCCAATTTAGTACAATAGATGAGTATCTAGATTTAACAGAAATAAACCTCCTGTAAGCACAAATCTAACTATAAAAATATTTTAATTGCTTTACAACTAGTAATACAATATCAGTGGAATGAACTAACCATAATAGCATTAGCATAAATGTGATTCATAGCTCAAAATATCAATATAGATATCAAATATGATAGTTCTTGAGTCAAAAATCCAAGTAATGCTCCTTTTATTAATTTGCAAGAGATGTTACATAGTAGGGTAAGCAACCAATCTAGAGCTAACCCTAAAAATTGAGAATTTGATCTCTATATATAGTTTTTACATTGAAAGAAAAATGTGAAGCATTACAAGGATTAGATCATTCCAAATCAGTAGAATGCTACGGTGGCATCATTTCATTCACCTACAAGGTCTGGTAAATTTTCTTGATGTCACATGCCATTGTATCTTGGCTATGCAACTTCCTAGTTTTGTAATGGAATTTAGATTCTAGGCAGTTAGAAACAAGATCTAAACCATTCATATTTCTTGAGGAATTCATCCCTTACATAGATATACAACTACCCAGGTTCTTTTTTCTTGGATCCATGGATGCTTCATCTATCCACTCAAATTGATTAGTTCTCATTTGCCAAGAATCCACTTTTGTATACTCGATAAAATGTTAGCACGATCTCAACTGTTGATGCACTTGTGAACAACTATATTAAACCTTAGAAAATATTTGTAGATGAGTGACATAGAACATGTCGCTAATCCACTCTAAAGAATGTTGACATCATCTTTTACTACTTTGGCTAGTAGCATGGAGCATCTACAAAAATACACTAAGTATTGAGCAAAATGTAGCATGTTGCCAAGCCACTCCCTTAGTTCTTAAAACTACTTTATTTCCTTTTGCATACGCAACATAGAGCATATGTTGTAATATACTCCTTGAGCTTTGATCCAAGTTGACTACATAATAGAGCACATCACCAATTTGCTCAATAAATAATGTAAAATGTCACTTTGCATTGTGTTGCTCCCTTGTATTTCTCTTTGGGTATTTTTGACCTCTTTGACTAGCAGCATAGAGCATGTTGCTAGGCCACTCTAGAATAGATGTGCACTAATATACTCTTTGAAGGACATTGATGTTAGCTTTGACTTGGTTTTACAGTAGCATAGAACATCCATACTGGACCACTATAAAATGCATTAAACATTGAGCGACGTGGAACACCTTGCTTAGTTGCTATGAAAAAATACTAAGTGTTGGATAGATGAGAGCATCTTGCGCTTGGCCACTCTAAAATACACTATGTCCTGAGTGGTTGGGAGCATCTTCGTGCCTTAGAAAATATTTTCAAAAACTTTACTAAGGATGTGGCCATTTTGGACCTACATTTTGGAACCTCCTAGGTGGATTTGCTTGCAAAGCTAACGAACTTAGATTCTTATCCATTGGGTATCAGGAGTCAAAAAATATAAATCTTTGAGCAATGCTTCATAGGATAATTTCTATATGACCATTACCCTCTGAAAACTTTGTGAAGCCACCTAGAGAATAACAATTCATATGGAGATCATATTGGAAACAATGATATCCATCGCTCCTTCAAAACTGCTCTATGTCAAGCAAAATATAGCACTACTATCCCTTATAATCCTAATAAAAATGATCAAAATATCTTCATGAAACTTTCATTCTCTACTGCTTTAGCCTCATGCTTTTATTGTTGTCCTCTGATTGTGTCATGATCAAAAATAAAAAATACAACACTTTTACATGACTACAAAATGTTGAAAATAGAAAAAACTTTACATTTGTGCTTCTTGAGGGTCTTAAGCAACCCAATCTAGTTCCTCCCCTTCCTTATGAGCTTATTCCTCACCATTTCCTTCTTGATCTTGGTCAGCCTCTTCTTATTCTGGTGAGTCCTGCTCCTTACCCTTTTTCTTAGGTTTTGTCCCAAACAATTGGATCATCAGTGTAAGAGTCTGCAATGCTTAGATCCAAACTACTTTAGAAGGGTTAGAAGTATCCTTAATTTTCTTGTGAATTTTAGACACCAAAACAGCACCAATCCGATTATGTGACGACAAGCACTGATCGAATTGACATACATAGCCCCTAGGGCAGCCCCCAGAGGTTAAACAGTGGTCCTAACCACTCCCACAATAGTTTTGGAAGGTCAGAGGTCAATTTGGCACCTTTTTAGCACTTTGCTCCCTACTCGTCCCACCCCGGGATGATTACAAACTGGTATTCGTCCCACCCCGGGACGATTATCAGCATTCGTCCCAGGGTGGGGCGAATAGCAAGTTTGACTGGCAAAAAGTCAAACCTCGATAGGTCCGCCACTTAACTGCACCTTCAGGGCATGCAATTGCGAGGAACGACTTCAAATCAGAGAGAGAGACTTCAGTCATGCATGCCTTGATTTTGGAGGCCTCATGCAAGGAGACTCTAAATCGGGGAAGAATATTTTCTCCCAAAATAGGACAAGCAACTCAAGTGGCGCCCTCGCATGCGCATTCAAAGAGAGAGACCCTAGGTCTATAAATTGGTGAGTCTTCTCACCCCAAAAAAAAAGAACAAGGAGGAGCATTTGGAGCAATGAAGTGCTGCCAAATTACATCCTCACCCATCGTTTGTGCTTTTACATCCTTAATCTCTCTTTTGGAAGGGAGGTTATTGGGTGATTATTGGAAGCGCAATCCGGACCCAAACCCAAAAATTTGGCCACAATACCCCACAAAATTTTCCAACACAACCCCATAAGAGGTTTTGGACCCATCCCAAGTGGATTGGTGCCAAAACTGAGTCCCAAACGGTGGGCGTCCTGCCCCCGGGCGCCCCGCACTATTGTAGTTCTAATCGCCCCACCCCGGAGCGATTAGAAATCTATGGTAGATTTCCTTAATTTTTATTTTGCATTTTATTCTAGGTTACTTACATATGTTGTCATTTAAATTTCATGTGATTCTGACAAGTTTTGATCATGCTTTTGTTATTTCTCACTTTCACTAACATGCAGGGAGCATCATCAGATTATGGGTGATAGAGGCCAAATTGGCAAAATCCGACCATCTGGGTCATCCCAAAATACCCCTTTTTACCTAACCCTAACTTTGTAGGTGTTTTGGAGGCTTCTGGACTAGACATTTAGGAGGTGGCTTTCTGACAGGTTATGACAGTCCTAATCGTCCCACCCCAGAGCGATTAGAAATATGTGCAAGATTTCTGGACTGTTCCTTTTGTAGTGGCTTCTTGGTAATTTTTTATTGCTTCTTTCAAATTTTTAGCTCATTCTGATATGTTTTAGTTATCATTTTAATCATTTTATGCATGCACTGACCGTAGGCCTTGGGGATCGCATGTTTCTCTCCATCCGTAGGTGCTACTAATCCTTTTATGTTTCTCTGAATATAGGATCTCGACACTAGAGGGGTAGCAAGGAACCATAGACATATTCACGCAAGCGGCGGTGACATTTGGTCCACCCATTTTACATGTGGGCACGCGGAAGAAAGCGTATCAATCCATGGTGTAATAGAGCCCTACTTAACGCTCCTAGTCCCCAAAAGGGAGGAGACGTATTGTAACCTGATTTTAAAGCAAATTAATAAAAAGGGTTGTACTCGACATTTGCTTTCTATCTTGTTTCAATTCATTGATGTTTCTCTCCTTTCATGCATTTCAGTTCGTAGGACTTAGCGTTACGTTTTGCTTTTGCATACATCGCACTTGGCATTTCCGTTTTGTTTCCGTATCCTCATGCTTTCAGTGGCGATCATGGTGGGACCATTGTCCCTTGATTTTGAGATCAAATTTTTGATCAAAAGTTGTGTGTTTTTGCTTACAGGTATCAATCTTTCAAGCACTAGACTGCTGCTCGTTCCATCCTGTAACGAATACAGAGCTGGAATTCATGCCACCCTGGGATGAATAGGAATTCATCTCACCCTGTGATGAATACAGATCTATTATTCATCTCACCCTGGGATGAATAGCTCTCTGTGCAGTTTCAGAGCAGAAACTCAGAGGCATCCGGTTTGGGCAGAGAAGAGGTAGGGGTTCTGAGCATCCTCTGTCATTTTCTGTTTTTATCTCTGTCATTTCTTGTTTCTTTGCTTGCATAGGAGATTTTACTGCATGTTTTTCTTTCTTTTCACAAGTAAAAAGAACCCCACACACCACGAGATAATCTGAACATCAAGGCGTTGGTCGTAAAACCCCAACCCTTGATCAAGACCAACGGTGGATTTCATCACCACCTTGGCTTGAAATATTGCATACATAACCCCGATCGTGACTGTTGCTAGACGTAAATCCTGATGAAAGCTGACCAAGTGTAGTTGGGGTGATTCCCAGTGCATGAGGATAAGTCTTCTATGGTAGGTGTCAAAATAGAGCGATTCCCCTTCCGTACCGCCTATGTTCCACGTATTGTTCTGCTCTCACGTACCAATAGTCTCCCTCACGTAAGGGCGGGTATATAGAGAGGTTCGGTATAATGGCCTGGTAGTGGTATATTGAAGGGGCGACCATTTTGGGAGATATAAGAGCCCTCATATTGCATATACAACAAAAATTTCTTTACAAGGTTTTCAAAACAAACATCAAAACACATTGAACCAGATTTAGGGCACACTTTTAATCCATAAACAAGATAATCATTGCTTTGATTGTGTGTTTCCCTTTTGTTTAGTGTAGCATAAAAAATCGTAAAGAAGATAAAAATGTACACATATTTAGAAAAACATCACCATGGTGTACACCCGTAGCCGAGCCCAATCACGGGCAGAAGCTACGAAAAGTGTACAAAGGGGGACAAGTCACCTCCGATATAGTCCCGAGGACTTGGTCATACCACCTTGGCGGCCTGACCCACAAGATAGTCCACATCATGCCATTACAGAATGGGACTATAGAGGCACCCCTTTGAGGGGCACTCCCACTCAGCATAGACCCTTTCAGGAGGAGGCCATACACGTGGCACTCAACATAGATGGGAGGGCTCCCTTAGATGCTCGTTATGAGTGGCCACCATGCGATGAAGCGCTAGAGCAACATAGGGTCCATAAGGAGGGGCCACATGATTACGTCATCCCTCCTTTACCCCTTATTACTATCAAAAACAATAGGCCAAATCCAGAGCACAAGGCTCTTCAGACAGGGCAAGCCAATTCTGCCCGCCCCTTTCACACATACGAAAGGGAGTACGAGGAAGACCACTACATTCCTCAAGAGCAATACACAATGTGGGAGCAATGCACCTCCATGCCTGCTATGTATCAAGATCACCCACTGAGGCCAGAACCTCGGGTGAATGCCGCTAACCTCGATAGAGGAAAGCGACCCATAGGGATCTCGGATCACCATGACCGAGATAGACATGTAGGAGAGGCATCTAGGCTTCCTAAACACAAGACGATGGAACAAATTGACTTGGCATTTGCCAAACATGCCACCCACCAAGCACAAATCACGCAGCTCAAGCAAGACCAACAATAGTTAGAGCACCTGTATCACCTTAGCAAAGAGCGCATTCGGATCAGACAGACGAATTGCTCCAAAACACTATGCCTGAGAGGGTCCCAACCCCTCGCGCGCATAAGATAGAATTGTATGAGAGGCACAACCCCTTGGTGCGAGACAGGTCTCCATGACCTTATCAAATATTACCTCCAAGACCTCCTAGACCTGAGCGGGAGGCCACTCCCCAAAACAATGATGGGCACCCTCCGTGGGTACCCACCCATGTTTATAGGTCTCACCCAGGAACTCCTCAAGAAGCCTATGAGGAGTATGAGCAAGAAGAAGAGCGGGCTGAAATGCCCTACCAAGGCAGGGGGATGTTGTCCGGCTACCCCTCCATAGGCCTCAAGTTCCCTACAACCCACAATGGGAACAAACCAAGGAGGAAGAGATCAAATCCTCCGATGCATATAAAGCGCTGCTAGAGCGCTTAGAGTCTATGGAGACCAAGACTTCTGGGCCCCAAAAGCCCACTTTACGCCAGCTCCGTAGTCACCCTATGCATCCATCAGTGCCAGCACCCCCATACCCTGAACACTTTAAACTACCCCAGTTGGCACTCTTTAGAGGGGAGGAGGATGCCCAAGAGCACGTGACTAGATTCTTGAGCCAATGCTTTGGCATTCAGGACAATGATGCTTTGCTTCTAAGAACATTTATAACCACGTTCGTAGGCCCTACCTCGGATTGGTTCACTCAGTTGCCAAAACATAGCATCAGTAACTTGGATCAGCTAGTGGACGCGTTCCTCGAACGCTTCACCTTCAACACTAAGAAGAAGGCATCACTAAGCGACCTAGCTAGCCTCAGGCAGTATGAGGAAGAAACCATGGCGGCTTATGGAAATCGATGGAGGACGTTGCTTTCAAAGCTGCCCTACCTCCCTCCTATGGCCGACCTGACCCAAATGTTCTCAAAGAGTTGTTTGAGATCGATCTCCATGCTATTGCAGCTGCAGCAATATGCCACTCTTGAGGAAGCCCTGGCGCAAGCCAGAATCATTGAGGAGATCAAGATACAGGATGGCGAGATTGCCAAGCCAAAGAAGAAAGAGTGGCCTAAAAATGCCAAAATAGGGACCACGCAACCGAAACCCGTTGCGGTCAATCAGGTTGCTATAAACATGCCGAAGCCTGCACAAGCAACACAACCCTCACAGGCTAACTATCAGGCAGTTCCTCTTGACAGCTATGAGAAGGAAAATCATCGGCAAGAGCAAACTCAGTAGCGTCACCCTAGGCGATAGTTCACACCCTTCATAGAGTCCAAAGATTCCTTGTTTGACCGTTTGTCCATGGCAAACTTGATACACCTACCAGAAAGTCGACCCATAGACCCCAATGCACCAAAACCTAAGGGCTATAGGGAAGACTTGTACTATAGATTTCATAGGCAGAAAGGACATGACCTTTACGCATGTTGGAAGTTCAAGAGCTTCGTGCAAGACCTAATAGACAACAAGACGTTGGCGGTGGACAACCCCGTAGCGCCAAACAACCAATATATGGGAGTCTTCAAAGACCCCCTGCCTGCCCATGATACGCAAGCAAAGACCCTTCAAGTCAATGAGGTGACACAGAATTGCCCCATGCAGGGGTATGTAGGGATGATAAGCATAGTGACTAGGAACAAGAGGTACCCAGGAGCTGCCCCTACGGTGGCCACAGGAGAGGTTCCATCAACGTCACAACCTCAACAACACCCTACGCAACCTCCCCCACCTAGACCAGTGGCCACGATTCGGACTAGACTTACCCAAAGTTTAAGGACCACATCGGCTAGGCTCTCCATTTATGAGCTCATTCAACAATCATCGCCCCATCGGGAGGCTCTAATGGAGATATTAAAAGCCATCGAGCTGCAGCCCCATGAAGCAAACTCTTTCAACAACTTTGTGGGACATGTAAAACAATGTACAGAACCAGTCATCACCTTTAGAGAAGATGAACTAAAATCGATGACTGGTGATATGGCGGATCCACCCCTACACGTCATTGCATGGGTCAACGGGATTCCGTATAAGAGGGTGTTGGTGGACACTGGCTCATCCAGTAATATAATTACAACAACGGCATTGAAACACCTCAAGTTGTCGACATCTCACATCATGGCCTCCACCTATACTCTTCGAGCATTCAATGATGCGATATGCTCGACGGTTGGCACAATTGTCCTACCCATCCAAGTGGGACAAAAGACTATTCCTACGTTGTGCCACATCTTGGAAGGTGAGATGGCCTATAATATCTTGTTGGGCCGGCCTTGGATCAGGGACATGAAGTGTGTCCCTTCGATAGCTCATCAGTGCCTAAAGTACACATTCGAAGGGCAGGTGCATGTAGTCCCGACAGACTTAGAGCCCTTCAAGTATTGCAATACGGTGCAACTAATGCCACAATCGACCCTTCCATCGACACATTTGGATTTTTAGTTGAATCCTTCTAAATAGGGTCCGATTCCGCATGCATCCCCATTGTTAAGTCCATCAAATCACCAGTCGGGTCCATCTTCATCATCTGGTCCTTCACCAACAATGCCACCTATGGTGGCCACACCGAAGGACAAGGGGAAGAAACCCCTAGAAGAGGCACCACCCCTAGTCTCAACCATCTCTACCGAAGAGATGCCTAGCCGAATGGAAGTCGAGATGCCTAGTTCACCCTACATGGAGTGGACCCAGGAAGAACTCCCATTCCCTCCCCCTCCACCACCAACGATCACCGTTGAGATGGCCAATACGGGCCTGGGGGAGTATCTAGTGTGGAATATTGTAGCAACACCCGCACTTGAGTCCATGCAGGACATGGGGAGACCTCGCCTCCCCATCGGCACTGTGGTTCCTCTAGGCTACCCACCCAATCAGACAAACTTTGTTTATGGGGGCCTCGATAATGGCATTGAACCTTACATGCAAGAAGAAGAAGATGAAGAGCCCTTTTCTGAGGACGTCAACTATTTGTCCAACCCAGACTTCGCTTTGAGATATCTTGGCCAATGTAATTGGCATGGATATGGGTTGGGCAGGTATGAGCAAGGAGTGCGCGTTCTTTGCCAACCAAGATATCAAATGCCATACGACAAGTCAGGAGTAGGGTTCAACCACCCCCTGCCCCTCGACATCTTGGTAGAGAACATGCAAGGCCTAGGGATAGGCAACAAGGATGGGTTGGCATTAGATCCATATGCCAATCCTAACACAACATATACATTGGGGGATTACCTCCCATTGCTAACAACCAACCTTGTTGACCTTAACAACCCTTTCCCTTCGATCGAGAAAGGAGAAAGTTTGAGGACTCACCTACAAGAGGGATATAGACAAGGCCAAGAAGGGTCTTCAGAAGATGAGTCGGAGTATGAGGTAGCACCTTGGGACCCTTTCGAATCTGATAGCAATCATTCACAAGTGACCCCCATAGATGATTATCAGGAGAGCTTCATGACAATGTTCCCTTTGGATGCTCCAATCGAGCATATGCCACCTCAAGAGAATCAGGTCCCCCTATAGAGAGCGAAACAACCCCGATGGGACCAGATCAATTTGCTCGAGCAAGACGAGCCTCACATGTCGCAAATAGCTATCGGAGCCAACGAAGGCCTTTGGATCTCTGATAGCGATTATGAAGACGAGACTGAGATGGCATATCTCAATCATATGCGACAACAACAATACCCCATGGACATAGATGACATGTTTGAGCAACTACACATAGGGCCAAGGCATAGGTGGCACCTAAACCAGGCGCAGTTGGACCAACTACTACACCCGCCACTTTAGGTATACAGAGAACATCTTCCACCCGGAGACCCTATAGAGCCATTAGTGCCAAGGGTAGACCCTATCCTTTTATCCGCACATAGGGCCGATCCATTTGTGCCAGTACCCACAGAGCCAGATCCGGAGCACAAAGATCACCTAGGATGTCCGAGTCACCACACCCATGGTAATGGAGACCAAAATCATTTCATCAACATGATCTCCATTGACTTAACCGCCCCCATCCATAACCCAGCCGACCCAACATGGTCATTGCATCTAGACTTAGATGCTATAGACTGGGATCACGCTGACACACCACCATCCCCATCAGAGTACTGGCCTTGTGGTGGGATGTTCCATTTCACCCTAGGATAGACTCAGGATGTCTTCCATGCTGAAGAGGAACCCGACGTTCCGAACGTAGATCTAAATTCAGCAAATGATATCCACCTGATCCCAACTCCACACCAGTTGGAGGATGGGTCCCACATGTCAGTTGAAGAGACGACTGACGTAGACATCGGCTCTGATCCAATGAATTTGCAAATCATCAAGTTGGGGGTAAGTCTATCCCTCGAAGAGCAAGCCGACTACATTGCCCTTCTCAAAGAGAAGAAGGAGGTTTTTGCATGGTCCTACAAAGACATGTCGGGGCTAGACCCATAGCTAGTCATGCATAATCTAACGCTTGATCCGACAGTCAAGCCAGTTAAGCAAAAACTATGTAAGATGCACCCAATAGTAGCCTTAATGGTCAAATATGAGCTACAAAAGTTGTTGGATGCACAGTTTGTCATCTGCATGGATTACCCACCATGGTTGTCTAACATGGTGCCCATCAAAAATCTCGATGGGAGGATTCGCATATGCACCGATTTTTGAGA